>OV702293.1:316263825-326263825 GCA_916181665.1 Avena sativa
ACATGAACTCCAGTGACAGCAGCTCTGAGGAAGAAGAGGAAAATGAAGAGGAAGACGAGGAAGAGCTACTGGAAAGGGGTATGTAATTATGCATCTTATAGTAGTACATGTGTTGTCTCTGTTTAACAGTGTGCATAATTTGAAATGTTACTAATATGAAGCATGTGTGTCGAATTTGTGTTGTATCAGGACCTCAACTCAGGGGACTAGAAAGGTTTGACAATCAATGTTTCTTTGGCAATGAAATGTTTCTGAATGAAGATCATGTGACCTTCCTTGTTGACTGGTGTAAAGACCCTAAACCAAAAATCAGATACTATGTCTACAGGATGACAGAGTCATCTGTCATGACTCATGAGAAAGAAATGCAAAATGGTAAGATGGTTTCTACTCTATATTCCATAGTATTGTGGCAGATGAACAGTTGAAAGTATGCTAACTGTCCAAAAAAAACTTGATATTTACACAGGAATTTGCAGCAGAGTACACTCGCAAGTATTTGAAGAAGTTCCTCGATGAACCGATAACTGTAAGGGTTGAGCACATGACCAGTGCAGGGAGATATGATGTCAGGATGAAGATGTGTGTCTCAAACAGAGCAATTATGATAAGTGAATGGTGGCCAGCTATTCAGGCTTTCAATATAGTTAAGTCAGAAGTGGTGTTGTTCGCTTTCTGGTTGGATCAATTTAAGAAGCTGAATATTATGCTTGCGTCGCTTCCAGGTGATCTCTACTTCCTAGGCTAAATGAAGTAGTGTTGATGATGGTGAGTGCAAGTATAAAGTATGCACAGTTGCTCAGTACTTTTGGATGTAAGTATCTAATGGAAGTATGTAAGTCGGTTTAATCAGTACTAGACTACTAAGTTTCAATGGTTCGTGGACTACTAAGTTTATATGGTATGTAATTATGCACTGGTAAGTTTGATCAGTAGCAGGAAGTACCTGGCAGTTATCTACTATGTTTACATTCAGTTATGCCTGCAATTCTACAGAAGTGCCTCTAAAGGTTCAGCTTTAGAGACATTCTTGACACTGCCTCTGAAAGTAAACTTTTAGAGGCACTTTATTTGGACTGTCTTAAAAAGTTTTTGCCTGCATATTTTGAAAGTGCCTCTAAAGGTTCAGCTATAGAGGCATTCTTGATACTGCCTCTGAAAGTAAACCTTTAGAGGCACTTTAGTTGGACTGCCTTAGAAAGTTTTTGTCTGCATATTTTGAAAGTGCCACTAAAGGTTCAGCTTTAGAGGCATTCTTGATACTGTCTTTGAAAGTAAACCTTTAGAGGCACTTTAGTTGAACTGCCTTAGAAAGTTTTTGTCTGCATATTTTAAAAGTGCCACTAAAGGTTTAGCATTAGAGGCATTCTTGATACTGTCTTTGAAAGTAAACCTTTAGAGGCACTTTAGTTATACTGCCTCAGAAAGTTTTTGCCTGCATGTGGTGAAAATGCCATAGAAGATGAACTTTTGGAGGCACTTTTTTTTGCCTTCAAAGATGATCTATTAGAATTGGAGGCATTATATTTTTTTGCCTTGCATTATCCAACATTAGGAGGCACCACACATGAAAGTGTCTTAAAAATAAACATTTGAAGACACTTTAGAAAATGCCATTAGGAAAGTGCCTTGGATTCCTGACATAGTGAGACACACGGGTACTGCAAGCTATAGTGCAGTAGCAGCAATACGATGACGCATTTTGCATTGGACCAAATAAAAGGCTTAATCTACCACATGACCATGCTACGATGTCAATTTGAATGTGATATACTCCACACAAGTTCACCTTATCCTCCTGCTGTAGCTGAAAACGAAATTGGCTTTAGGGTCTGTTACTCTACCGCGGGAAGGGAAACTGCTGGTGCATCAACGCCACGAATTCGACAGCTTGGCGCTGCCACCACCATCAACTGCTGGGAGGACAAACCATACGCTTGATTGCACTGTCGTCCGGTACAGGCGGTCTCGCAACAGCAGGACCGCGCGCATTATGCCAACATTACAGATGGGTTCTTATTCGGACGATCGATCAGCTAGGCGATGATGCACGGCATGTGCATGTGCCAACACCCAACGGCCTTTGGCCGCATGCCCGCATGTGACGTGTATGTATCCGGTTGGTCCCCGTGCTGCACGAGTCGCCAGCAGTTCCTCCCGCCACCAGCCATATATTTTACACGGCCGGCGATGCTTGCAGTAAGTCGTGAATCGTACAGCGGGAGCTGCGTGCACGGACGCACCTAACAGCAAAGAGGGACTGTAGAGCGTAGAGACCAGTACCCATCTCTCTGTACAGTTCCCCGGCGAGACTACGACGAGGAAATTCGCGGTGCGCGCCTGCATGCGCGGCCTCGATCGGCCCCAGATCCCAAAGCACAGCGCCCCGGTGTCAGTCCGGCTCCTCCCGGCCGATCGATCGATGCCGACGCGGCAACCACCCTGTCGGCGTCACCCGACCGACGCGCGCGAGCGGTAGCCGTCGACGACTCCGTGCCCTGCCGTCACCGGGACGCCGCCACCAACCTACGCACGCCGCGGTCGTAGACTCGACTGGGATCGATCGGTCGATGGCGCGCGGGTGGTTCCCGTGGCGCTCTCCTTGTCTTGCTTTTCTCACACAGCAGGTTTTTTCTGGCAGAAAATAAACACGCACTCCCTCTCCCCGCGGCCGCAGGGGGATCTAGATCCGGGCAACACATGCTCGAGGTTCTAGGGAACTCAACTCAAAATCCAAAACTCATCAGCGATCCAGTTGTGATCTCGGATTCCCAGGCGTTGGTTTTCCGATCGAACGGCAAGCCGATGCACGTGCGCTCTCTAGGGCCTCGTTCGGGCGCATGCAGGGACGGACGACCTGGACCTGCTGCACGTTGCCGGCATTTGACTACACGATTTGTCAGATGAGGAGAGGCCTGGACAGCCTGCCGGCTGCCTCACTACTGCATCCCTCAAGAATCATCATCATTCATCGGGCAGCAAATCATCCACCGACCAGCCAGCTGATTATTCTTTCTCATCCCCACCACCATGAATACACGTACTATTTAACTAGTACAGCCTTATCGGCATCTTCCGCAGCCTCGGCTGACCCGTGGGGTCCAGAGTCCCACATGCCAGCAGGCAACTCATAATCCCTAAGGAAAAAATAATATATCAATGCATTAATTTATATCGTTTTTTTAGTGGCTTTATATATCGATTTTGGTATTGTAGATGTTCATTAATTTTATATAAATTCGGCCAACCTAAAATACACGACTCAAGAAAAAATTATAAAACTTCATATTCAAAACCACTTATGATATATTACAAGCAAAATCTCCATCGGTGTTGACGAGGGGTCTCATCGCAAATGGTTCTACATCCGTTAATGACGATATAGACATCAAAAAATAGATCAAAATTATACATTAATGTCCCATAATGGTCATCTTTAAGTGGTTGTGATACAAGCTTTCACTCGGTTTTTCTCAATTGACCGAACAATTCATTTCCGCTTAATTTAGAAGTTATTTTCCAGGTTTTTTCCAGCTTGACCATGTCCGACAGTGGTCTGATCCGTCCTTTGTGTAGTGTTCCCTTCTTTTCCTTCTTCGCCTTCAAATAATTCGCAAGCATGGCTTTTATTGAGAGAGCCATGTGGCTCGCGATCGTGTACCTGTTGCAGGGTTTATTAGCTCTTCAACTTTGTCTATTATCGTCCCACCTCGAGGTGTAAAACACTTTTTCTGTTCGAACTGTTGAGTAGCCAAGAATCAGCCCAAACATTTATACCAGCACCATTACCCACTCTCCACACATATCCTCTTTTAAAAGTTTCCATTCCGACCATCAAACTTTGCCAAGTAAACGAGGAACCCTTCTTCGACTTAGTATTCAATGGATCTCCCGAAGGATAGTACCTTGCTCTAAGCACTTGCGTACATAAGGATTCAACCTCCAAAAATAGTCTCCAAATCTTCTTTGCTAGCATCACTAGATTGAAACAATGTAAATCTTTGAACCCCATTCCTCGTCTTCGGGGTGCATATTTTCCACCAAAAATACTAATGCATGCATTTCCCGGCCCCTCCTTTTCTCCCCACCAATACCTTCCAATTTCTGCAGCTATTGCAGATCTACTTAGTACTTTTATAAACTGACATAACAAATGTCGGAATTGCTTGAGCCACCGCCTTCAGCAAAATTCCCTCTCCTCCCATTGACATGTTCTTTTCATTGCAACCACTCATTATCTTGCAAACCCGATCTACAAGGTATAGGAAAGAATCCGAGCGATCGACTTCTACCTAGGATGGCATACCTAGGTATTTGTCGCTTAAAGCCCCCGAGTAAATGCTCAACACCGTACATATTGCCTCCTTAAGTCTTGTTATAGTGTTAGGGGCTAAAGAATATGCCCGACGTTGGATCACTCACTAGCTGACCCAAGCTAGCACAATACATATCGAGCACCTTCCGAAGAGTGGTGGCATTTGCCGTGTCAGTCTTCATCATAATCAGATAATCACCGATGAAGGGTAAATGAGATACCGCGGGTGCCTCCGGCACACTCCGACTCCTTGTAGACCACCAACTGCTTCTTCGTGTGTCGACAGACCGGAGAGACCCTCTGCACATAGCAAGAATAAATATGACGTGAGCGGACCCCCTTGGCGTGAATCCCTCGACGTTTACAAACTCTTTTGTTTCATTAGAGTTAAACAAAACTCTATAATTCATCGTGGTCATGCAAGCCATGGTTAAAAATCAGTTCATCGCTGATCAAAACCAAGCCTAGACATCATATCACGATAACCAATCCGTGATTGGATGACTCGGAAGGTGGTTGTACCTTTAGCCCACCAGAGTTCAAACCTCAAGTTTGACACGGGCGTGTGGGTGGAATATTTTCAGTGGAGACTATGTTCCCTCGATAGTTAGGTGTATGTGATGTCTTCTGCAATCTCAAGCTTGCTGTGAGCGCCTGCGTTGTACTGGTTTCTCAAAAAGGAAATAATATCATCAGTTTCTTCAGGGTAAACCAGCTGTTGGAGACGTCGGGCACGGCAAATGGCCGCGTCACCGTTGCAGGTTTGGTTACTGCTGCCGTGCCCGTGCGTGCGGGGGGCGAAACGGTCGTTCACGCATGGACCGCACGCTTCCAGGTTCCAGCGGGCCCAACGTACCACCATCGATCCAAGGAGGAGAGGAGGATGGCGAACCCTTTACGGCTAAACAAAACAAAGCTTTCCCTACACAGCGCAGAGGCCGAGCTCACGCTCACGCACACCCCCCTGCGCCCCCACCATCTCTTCCCTTCCCTCCTCCTCCTCCTCGCGATCTCGCACAGCTCACCCCATCGCACATCCGAGAGAAAAAGCGAGGGAGCCACACGGGAGGGCACCACTCGACCAGCGACCAGCAGGGCAGGCGCCGCGCGGGAGGAGAGAACCGGCATTCCTCCCAGCCTCTCCCAGGGAGGGGCTCGAATCGAAGCTTCTGGAAGCTTCCGGATCCGGATCCGACTCGGCGGGGCGCCCAGACGGAACCGGAACCGAGCGGCGCGGCCTGTAGGCTGTAGCCGGAGGCGGCATCGGTCCGATCGGCTGCGGGGTGGCCTCAGATGGAGGACCTCCTGGACTCCGAGATCGGCAAGAACGACTACGACTGGTGAGTACTATCAGTTCGCCCGCGCATCCTTTTCTTATTTAATTACTTTCTCCGGGTTTCTGGGCGATTCCTCTGTTTTCTCCGTGATCTTACCATATCATCTTACGTAGTACTACTACTACCTGTGGTACCTAAAAGCTCGGATTAAATTAAATGATTAATGCAGCACGCTTATGAAAGCCGTTTAGCATTTTATTTCTCTGCGTTAGCGTCAGTTGGGCTGTATTTCGGGTCGATCTGTACCGACTACGGTGGTGATCTGTGTACTTTCACTTGATCAGAGTGCCATGTGCGCTTTGTCCCGTGGAGAGGGTACCGGAACACTCCAGTTTCTTATCTGTAGACTGTCTACTTCAGCAGCTGTGATGGATGCCGGATGTAATTGTTTCTTGTTCAAGGCACAGCACCGAGCAAAGCGAACCTTAAAAAGGCTATGTTTGGGGCTTCATTATTCGGCTTCAGTACACACATACTCAATTTTTTTTGTCTCGCATAGAAAGAAACAAATGACGCGGTGGGTGGAGCGGAATGTATAACTTTATGGTCTGAAAATGAGTTCGTTCCTTATATAAGAAAGAAGGAAGATCCTAGTGTTGGTTAGGTAAGACCAAGACATCTGTGAGGTGATGAGTTCAGTATGGAGGCATTAGCATGATATTCTCGGTAGTATAAAGTAGTGATTCTCACACATAATCTTATGTGCTGGCCTTTGGTGGTGAAGAATGCTCATTGATTTTTTTTAGCCGCAGTGACCTATTTAGTACTTGTTTGCTTCCTTTTGTTCATATACGTTTCAGCGTGTGTTTCTACTCTTATGTAACATTGTTTTGCGATACACTCCTCAGGCTTCTAACTCCGCCTGGGACACCGCGTGTTCCTGCTCTGGAGGTTGCTCAGAAAACACCATCCTCAAATATATTACCTAAGCGCACGCTCACTAGATCATCCTCAACTACAAGAGCATCAAGGGTATGTGAAATGTGCTATCTGTGTGGGAAATAGATTTACCACTTGTTGAAGATTTTCGTTTGCAAATTGGTTCAGGATTTTTTATTGTGCTCAAATTATGTCAACGTTTATTTGGCAGAAAGAAAAAGTAATGGGAACCATATTATGTATCATTGGAGCTTGGTATTATGATGAACAGCCTTACCTAATTTTCTAAAATTAATAAAAACATCTTTATCTAAGTTGAATTGCTCATATTTCAGATCATAGAGCAGGATTAAACATATCTTCTGGAGGCATGCATGTGTGGTAAATCATTGTTATACAGGCTAGATGCATTTTGCTAAAAGTTGTCGCAATACTCTTTGACCTCTTATGACCTGTTTCTGGTTCAAATATAAGTTAACAAGATAACTATCTGACCAAAACAAACAAACATGGTATGTAGCTGAAATTCTGAACTGCCTTACAGTAGTACTTTTCTGTTTCATTTGTAGGAACAAGGAAGTTTAAGTCTCAGTTTTTTCTTAAACTAAGATCTGAGTTAGTAAATTGTTGTTCACCTTACATAATCTATGATGTATACACCATTGAAGTATATCTCAAATATGGTGTGTAATTGTGAATGGAATTTACTTTTAACGACATAGGAAAGCGAAAAAAAATCTGGAAAGTTTGGTATTAGAATTCAACATAGTTAATTGGCGACTTAAATAGTTACATGTGCCTCACTTATTAATCTACTCCAGGCAATAGCTGCAATTTTGTGTTCAAACCAATTATTTTCACATATAAATTGTGTCTATTAATATCATAATTATTAATGGTAATGAGCATTACATTTGCAGCTTTCGGTATCTCAGACAGAGAATGGACATTCTGCAGTTCCCACTAGACCAGCAAGAAGTAACTCCGTGACCCGCCCTTCTGTTCAATCAAGTCTTATGTCAAACAACAACAGGACATCAGTTCTCAACACAAGCATTTCCTCCGTCAGTTCAAGGCCTACAACCCCAAGTAGGAGAAGCAGCACCATTGCTGCACCAAAACAACCAGTGCCAGCTTCACGTCCAGTTCCAGCAAGGTCATCTACTCCTATTAAACCTCGTCCATCTACACCAGCCAAGACTCGCCCATCTACTCCTGTGAAAACTCATCAAGCAACATCCAACTCTGCAACTGACGCAGTTGCTGCCAGGACCACATCTACCCAAAGTTCAAGGCCATCAACTCCAAATTCTCGGTCTCGAATAATTTCCAATTCATCTTCAGGTTCTATTCCTGCAGTGAGCCGCCCAAGTGCATCCACAGGTATAATTCCTGCAACAAGCCGCACAGGCACTTCCTCAAGTAATGTTCATGGAGCAAGCCATGCCACCTCATTATCCTCTGGTACAGTTCCTTCAGTGAGTCGCTCCAGCTCACGGTCATCTACACCCACACGCCAGCCTGCAGCGCGTCCATCTGCCCCTGCTCTTGGCCGATTGCCTTCTTTTGGGAGGAATTCTAGTAGCAGTAGTTTGACGACATCTATGAACAGATCTGCAGCTAGCAGTGGCCGAAATTCAGCGCCGTCATCGGCTCCATCATCTCGTCCAAGTTCCCCAGGTCCACAACCCCGAGCTCCAGTGCGGTCACATGATATCCCATCGTCCGCTCCATCATCTCGTCCAAGTTCTCCAGGTCCACGACCCCGAGCTCCAGTGCGGTCGCATGATATCCCTTCCTCGGCTCCATCATCCCGTCCAAGTTCCCCAGGTCCACGACCCCGAGCTCCAGTGCGGCCACTTGATATTCCTGATTTCCCAAGTGAAACTCCACCAAATCTGAGGACAAAACTACCTGAGCGAGCAGTATCTGCTGGTAGATCACGCCCAGGAATGGCTTCAGGAATAAGGTCAAACTCAAACACTGAACAATTAGCTGCCTCAGCTCCTGTGAAAAAGATCTCTGCGCCTGCTGCGAGCCGAAGTAAATTTTCTGATGCATCTTCAAAGGCGCCTTCTCGCTCAAATGGACACCAAAATAGACAGACTGAAAGGTCCGACAGTCAAGCTAGTAGAACAGCACGGCCTGTTGCAGTGGCAGGCTCAGACAATGGATTTGGGAGGACAATATCGAAGAATTCACTTGACATGGCAATCAAGCACATGGTATGTTTCTTGTGTTTATTAGATCATAATAAATTCCTCCTTGCACCTTAGTTTCTGTAGCATTACTGCTGTCTACCGAGTTCCTTCATTTCTTTTCTTGAAATCAGAAATATAGTTAGGATCTGTTAAGGATTCAGTTTTTGTTTAGTTTTGCATTTAGTTACAGTGCTCAAAGTATTCATGCCTCCCTCTTTAGGCAACACTGTAATGCCAGCCTATGTTCATTTTCAAGGTGGAAAAGTCATTGCTGCAAGTGAATTAGTCGTATGGTTCAGAATACAGAACTGAACTGAAAAATTGTATTTCACATCTGAGTAGCGAAGTCATCTCTGAATGATGTAAAAAATTAAAATTCAGACATAAGCATCATAGGAAAACTACATTAATCATGTGTGATGACTACCAACATTCTCTACTGATATTCCAGATAAACCAGAGTTGGTAAACTGCATTTAGCATTTGAAACTCCAAATAGATACTTGGCTGGTTCCTTTTAGACCTTACCACTTCGGCTGGAACATTGCCTTAATGAGCCCTTTCCAAGGGGATGATGTAATCCATGCACTTCATTATTTTATTCCGTTGAAGAAGCATAACGATACCAACTTTCCTTGTTTGTAACAGGACATTCGGCAGAACCTGGGAGGCATCCGTGGCGCATCCCTCTTTCCCCATAGCATCCGCTCGACCGCTGGTAAGGTGCGGCCAGTCCGAATGTCTGACCCCGGGCACCTGACCTCCAACGGTGACCGGCACTACGCCGACAACAGCAGCGCCAACGGACACTTCTTCTCCGGCTCGGGGGATTCCTACGGCGCCCTGTCGCGCAACGGCGGCAGCTCGACTGACTCCCCCGACCGGCTGAGCCTGGGGACCAAGGAGACCCTGAGCGAGCTGGACATCTACGGCAGCACGCGGTATGAGGCGATGCTGCTGAGGGAGGACGTGAAGAACACGAGCTGGCTGCACGGGTTCGACGACAAGCCGGACCAGAGCCTGCTGTTCGACCACCGGTTCGAGCCGCTCCCGGAGCCCTTCAGCCCGTTCTGACGGCCGCCTCTTCCTCTGCTGCCTGTAAAGTCCCCCCCCCCCCCCCCCCCCCTGCCCAAGTCGCTTGTTTCGTCTGTTTTCTCATTTGTGCCCAAGATGTGTAGTATTGTTTGGTCTGTTTCTGTTTTGGTTGGTTGGTTGGTTGGTTCTGGTTCTGCACGCACGCACGGTCCCAAATCGTTTCGGTTCTGCTGTTGAGATGTGGATGAGAGCGGAGGGATTGTGGGTTTGCCTCCCGTAATTTGTTACTGTAGCCGGAGGGTTGGTTGGTTTCCCCACAGAATTGTTGTACGGAAAAATGGAAAGTACAGATAGATACTGATAAAGAGTAAAACCATTTTGTTGTAAAATGGCCTTGGATGCTCATGCGGGTGTGATATGACGATGTGAGATCATGCCTGTACCTGTTGGAGATTACACAAGTTGGAACAACGCGATGCCGTGCAGTGATCCTGTTTCTCCGGAAGGGTTTCCATGAACGTTCTGAATTCCTGGTAGGGGAGGGCGGTTACTGCTAGAGCACACTCGGGAGTAGGAAGAGATGACAGTCAGGGTCTGACGGCGTGCGAGTGCCGAAGCCCTCTCGAGTGTCGGGAGTAGCACAGGCGCCGGATCTAGCACGACGGCTGCGGCGCCTCCGGTTCAGGTGTGCACTGACTGACGGCGCAGCCTGGCCCAGCGAGCCAGGCAGATGGATTGGGTGGGGTTGAGCGACGGAGCGGGGCTACTACGCGCGGCGCGGAGCGGCAAGTGGCACACGAGGGGCGGTACGTACGGGGCCGGGAGGAGCATCTGGTCCCGCTAAACCGGACCGGACCCGGCACCTGGTGGCGTGCATCTGGCGCCTCGTCCGCGGTAGCGCTGTAGCGTGGGCACGGGGGCGCGCGCGCCGTGACCGTGAGGCGACCCCAGAACCGGACCGGACTACCGTGAGCATCGGTGCAGAGACAAGTGTGATCGCCCTCCCAACCCACGCCCACGGCCCAACAGTCCTCTGGCTGTCAGGGCGCCTTCGCTCACAATACTAGCTCGTGTAGTAACATTTTTCCCTTTGTTAGTCAGGGCACTTTGACCTTTCGGTTTCCAAACATCTTTGGCACGGACTTGACAGAACCACATGTTAATATATTCTCTGTCCTGTCTCTGGAGTCCAGAAACGGACATACGTCTGCCAGTCACGGTTCGTCGTGTTTGCTGAACTTCTTTGACACGTCGATGGCCTTCTTCGAGAGAAAAGTTCATTTGCACCCATGAGTTGGTCGAACCCTAACGTCGAAATCCCCGTTGTTTCAAACCCAAATGAATTAACTAATCCTGCTCTAAATTGAACATTAGAGCTGTTTTCCAGAGGAAAGTATGAAATCCCAAATTGCTAACTCTACCCCCCCCCCCCTCCCCTCTATCTATCTCACCGACTGCATTGGTGCGAAGCACAGGAGCGCGAACATGGTGGCATGCACGCATGCGTCGTTGGAGCCAAGTCTTTCTGGGACATATACGTGCAACCCCAGCGGTGGGATCAATCTATGGGAACCTACACGATGGGAGAGAACATTTGTCGGCTGGGCCAGCGGCGCTCTCGTGCCTCGGTCACTGAGCATGCGGGACGAAGGACCAGGCGCGTAGGCGAACCTATCGATGGCGACCCCGCTATTTAATGCCCACCAGAGCCTTATCGGCGGCATGGCCGAGTGGTAGCGCACGGCGGTAGCGAGCTATGAGAAGATAGATTGAGATCGGAGAGGTCCATGAGGAACTCGGGCATGGCCGGAGGCGACAACAGTGACTGCCAACCGGAATAGGCATCTGGGTGAACCCTATCCTATCTAATCAAGTGGCAGACGTTGCCTGATGATCTTCTTTGAGCCGTTGATGATCTTCTTCGAATTATGCTGCCTACCGCTTAGCTCGTTTGAGCGAGCTGTCTAATTTGTCTGTGTGGCATGGTGTGCATCCGAATAGTATACGGAAAGAAACAATTTTTATTGAGTCTATATTTAGTAAAGCGCACCCGTTTTCTCAAGGAAAAATTCTACTCGTGTTACCGTTTTCCCTTGAGCTGAGCTATCGGGCACGCACGCGCGCGCGCGACGGTGCAGCTGCCCTCACGATTCCGATTCGGTAAAACACACACAAAAAAAAAACACCATGTAAAAAATAAAAAATGAAAAATATCCAGACAACTTACGATTTGTGTGTGTTCCGAGAGACTAGAGAGGACAGTTTTTCTCTTTAGATTTTGGGTTTCCCTTTGGTCGTGAGGGCACTTTAATCCTTCGGTTCCTAGAAATCTTTGGAATGGGCTTTGGCAGAGCCACAGGTTAATATTCTCCGTCGGAGTCCCGCATCTGGATCAACTCTATCCTATCTGGTCAAGCGGCAGACATCGATTGTATTCTTTGAGCCGTCGACGATCTTCCTCGAGTCTAGCCCCGGGCCATTCATGATGGTTCCCCCGTAAGTTCCGTTCCCGTGGGGACCCCTACCGTCCATACGCCTCGTCCTCCTGTTGAACGCAGGTCACGACCGCGACCGCATGTGCCGAACACATCACTCCTGCTCGTGCACCGCCGTGCTGATCACCAGTGCCGATCCCCAGCAAGCAAGCTTTGCGTTGCAACCACTCTGGATCACCGTCACATGCGCTTCCATGCATGCATGGGTCGCCCCATTACCATCAGCAAAGCACACCAAAGCTAAAGGCCAAGACAAAAGCCACATCTACTGACTGGATCACCATCCCCTCCCCCTCCGATCGAGCTTTCCCGCTTGTACGTATACGTAGCAACAGGAATCTGTCCCGGCTGGCTGCGTACATACTATACGTACCCCGGTTGGTACGCACGCAAAAGGGTCGCCAGCTAGCGGTGGCGCGCGAGATCGAGCTGAATCGGGAAAAGAGAGGTCGCCGATCAGCCGATGGATCCGTCGACCGGCCGTCGTGTGATGGCGTCCATGTGATGTGGAGGACCCGCCCCGATTTTGCCACCACCGGCGTGAATGATGGCTGGCGTCGCTCGCTGCTTCCACATTTTAGTTCGGTTGGTTGATGTAATGGCGAAGGAAGCCTGCTCTCCGTTTAGTAGGTGGCCGTACTACTGGCACCCATCGTCATAATTGGCGCATGAATGATCCGTCGAGCGATCGAGCGTAGCGGGCGGAGTAGTAGTAGTGCCGTTGGCGTTGGCGTTGAGTTCCTCAACCGCACCGTACACTAACGACTGCTGCGTATATATTCAATTGCGTTGCCCGTCTGTTAGGACGGACTATGTATGTATATATAGCTTAAGAATCATGTAGTACTATTCGACACGGAATGTTTCCTGTTCGTACCTAACGATTCCGCACCTTGGCAGACCAGCGAATGTTCCGCCTGGACAAACTATAAACTAAAACACAAGACATAGAGCAACTACTATATACCTCCCGATCTGTTGTTGCTGATATATACCTTTCGATTTTCATCTCTCGTCAGACACGTAAATATGGGTGAGTTTGTACGGTCTTTGAAACGAAATAGTATCGAGTTTTTGTTGTCAAAGTTTGAACATGATCAAAGCAAAAAGTGTTAAGTTACATGTCTGTTAGGACGGTCTACTTGGAGTATTAGCCTTATTTTATTTTTTAAAATTCTATCGATCTATTAATAATCATCAAACGCAGTACAAATAGTCCTAAAAGTAATTGTTAGAGTATATTACAGTTTAGGTAATCTAGGATAAAGATAAATCTCGTGTCTTGTCTTACACTCCAAGATGATCATATACGCCTATATATACTCGCACATGTGGCTCAACAATACACCGATCATATTCCACAAATCTCTCTCTATCGTTGTACATGGTATCGGCCTAAATCGATTCTAAACCTTAGTCGCCGCCAGCACGCTTCCGTCGCGCTGCACCCGGGAAGATCGATCTCCATGATATCCGTCGGGGGTAGCGCAACCCGTACGCAGGGCTCGTCAGCTGATCCGTGATTGGTTGTTCCGTAAGTCTCTTTTTCCATCTCTTGATAGGTTTTCTGTTTTAGTTTACCGATTTTATATCGGATTGAGTCGTCCACCGCCGTCGTCCACTCGCGCCTCTACTCCGACCATCGGCAGCGACGATCTACACCGCGCCTGTGCGCCCACCCTCTCCATTGCCGCGCCTGCATCGGCAGGCTGTCGCGCACGGCGGATGGCTGCTACGCCTTCCTTGGAAGGCTGTTGCGGTCGTTCTTCCTCGGATCGCCTTCGTCATCATCGTCTGAGACTTCAACGACAATGCCGCCATCGACTCCGATCTACGCGTCGTCCATGCCATGGCGCATACGGCGCGCCGTCAGTCTGATCAACCGATCCGGCGCCTGTCTACGCCATGCATATCCCCGAGCACGCGCCTACCACTGATCAAGCTAAGGGTTGTCTTGCCCCTTCGGGCCGCAGCGCCGCCGTCTTTGGTCCATGCTACCGGCTTCCAACACGTCTTCATTGGCGTGTACGTCACTGGTGGTCTCCCAGTCGCTGTACCGACTTGCGCTCTGCAGCTATGCCACCCCCTTGGGTCGTAGCATCGCCAAACGCAGTCTACTTTGCCGTCTCCGTGCACCGACGTTCTCGGTTTCCATCGCGTCATCTCCACGGCGCGGATCACCGTCGTCTGCGCATGGTATTCGTCACGCCGTCGGGTTCTTCCTCGCCTACTTCGAGCACCGCCACCGCACTCCACAAGGTAACTTGCAGGGAGATCTCTCGCTGTCGCAGGTCCGTATCTATAATTTTTGATGCTCCATGCTTGTTTTATATCTACTTTACTTTACTTGCCCATACTTTGTGGTGTTTTTTACATGTTTTCTGGTACTAACCTATTAACAAGTTGCAACAGTATGAGATGCATGTTTTTTTTTGCTGTTTTTTGTTTCAGAAAAGTTAGTAAATAAATATTCTCGGAATTGGACGGGACGAAGGACAAAGTCAATAACTTTCCGTGGGGAACAAGAAGTCTAGAGGAGAGCCCGAGGGGCAGGCCAGAGGGACTAGACGCCCCTCCCTCCCAGGCGTGGGTGGGCCCTACCCCGCGCCTGGCTAGGGTTTGGCCGCCCTGGCGTCCGCCTCGGTCTCCCCCTTCGCCTATAAGAAGCCCCCGATGCAGAAACTCTCGGTACCCGATCAGAAATCCACGAAACCGTATGTAGCCTCCGCCACCATCGTCCCTAGATCAGGGGGTCTGAAGCTCTTCTCGGCACCCTGCCGGAGGGGAGATCATCCCGAAGGCCTTCTCTCCGGTATGATTTGTGAGTAGTTCCACCTTGGACTATGGGTCCATGTAGTAGCTAGATGGTTGTATCTCCTCCTTTGTGTTTTTATGTATAGATCTTGTGAGCTCCGTTCATGATCAAGATCTAATCTATTTGTAACCATGCATGTTGTGTTTGCGAGGATCCGATGGATATTGAGATTATTATATTGGTTTGATTAATGGTTCTATCTTTATGATTCTATCATGTCTGTGTTGTTTGAGATCTTGCATGTTCTCCGTTGCTAGTGGTTATCTTGGTCAAGTAGTTGCTAGTGACTCCAAGAGGGAGTATTTATGCTCGATGGTGGGTTTATGCCTCTAGTTTCCAAGGGAAGTGACAGAAATCTCTTCGGTTGTAGATGTGTTGTTGCTACTAGGGAGAAAACAACGGTCTCTTGTTCATGGAACATGTGGACTGTTTACCTTACATACTTTGCTTAAAACAATTGTCTGTTGCTTGGAACTTAATACTGGAGGGGGTTCAGATGATAACCTGAAGGTGGATTTCTAGTCATAGATGTAGTTGGATTACAGTCTATGTATATTGTTGTATTGCCCAATCAATTTTATAGGATCTTTCTGGCTAGTAATTGCATTGTTATGCCTTGCTCAGTTCCTGTCAATTGCCCCGCTGTAATTTGTTTATCCTTCATGCCATGTTGTTTATCTAAGGAGAACACCTCTAGTAAACTATGAACCCTGGTCCAATCTTTACCATTGATACATCTTCTTCTGTTACTTGTTTACTTGCTGCAAACCATTACCTTCCACACCATACGTTTAATCCTTTGTTACAGCAAACGGGTGAGCTTGACAACCTCACTGATTCGTTGGGGCAAAGTCTTGAGTTTGTGTTGTGCAGGTCTCCGCGTTGCTTCTAACACATGTGTGACGTTTCCTTCCTCCTTCTGGTTCGATAACCTCGGTCTCAACTGAGGGAAGACTTGCTGCTTGCTGCTTCACACCTTGCTCTTGGGGTTTCCAACGAAGCGCTTCCACATCAAACACTAGGCGCCATCAAGCTTTCTGGTGCCATTACTGGGGAATCTACTTCAACCTCTTCCACCTCATCAAGCGCTATCAACTACCTTATCGCCACTCTAGGCGTCCAGCATGACCACCCCAGGTCACCGCTGTTTTTGTTGCCCTCTACGTCTTCGTCCAATCCCTCTCTATTGTTCTACAGTAATAAAAGTTACAGATAAGCCAATGGACTACCTAGCGACGACTACAAACACTAGCACGAGCCAAAGGCGTGCCACCGTCCTCGCTCCTTCATCACCAGAGCCGAGAAGATCTTGTTGTAGTAGACGGGTAGGAAGTCGTCGTACTAAGACCCCAAAGGACTAGCACACCAGAGCAGCAACCATCGCCGGTGATGTCAAACGTAAATCGGAAGAGACTGACCTCAAAGCACACCAATGAATATGAAAAATGACTGGATCCAAAAGATTCACCGGACACGACTCCACGCACTCTTCGCCGATAATAGACGCGCCACCAGAACGAGGATAGGACGGGGAGAATCTTATTCTGACATAGCCAACACCTCAACATTCTAAATAAGATACTAAAAACAGTCTAAACAAAACATGGGACCTTCCATCGGCGTGGGGCCGTGGTCCATCATGCCTCCAAGGCCGTGAGACTACCAGGACGGACGAACCGGTGACGTTATCGGCGAAGGGAAGAAACCCTAGATGGGTTTGAGTCGTCGCCTCACGAGGGCATTTCCTGTCTCACGTACCGAGTATTAGCTTACCTTAAAATCAAGTATATTCGACACAGAATATTTTTTGTTCGTACCTAAATAACTATTCCACCTTGGCAGATAAGCGAATGTTTTGTCTTGACAAAGTATAAACTAAAACATAAGCTATTCAACAACTACAAACTGACCACACAAAAAACTATTACTACTGCTAGTACTACATAGTCACACAAAATGTAGGGATACGGGTAGACTACACTAGCGCAAATCAAAAAAATTCTACCGCGTATACCATGATTACTGTTGTCATAGATCACGGGATTACCACTAGACGCGCAGTTACGGAATTTATGAAGCGCGTCGAGGCAGTGCAGACGTTCCACGTCTCCTCTTGTCCTCGTCCCACGAGCAGCTCCCCTTGCGCGGCTCGTCCAAACGCTACAGATGCAGCGCCTCCGAGGTATCCACACGTACAGGGTGGAAGCGTCAGACGTCGGACTGCTAGGTCCGCGCGTGTAACACAAGCGTGAGGAGTGGCGGCTGGGAATGATCTGAGGTCTTACCTTGGTCAGCTCGCCCCACCCTCTCTTATATAGACGTCTCTAATGGCTTCTATATTAGCAGCCCATTAGTAGCCTAAGCCTGGTCTAATTTGGATCCAATCCTCATTAGACTTCCAGCCCCTTAAGTGTGTGACCCTATATGTTCATATGGGTATAGACATGACACGAATACACTTATTCTATCAATAGTTGGTAGCGGCCTCTAGCAAGACGTGCCAACTCCTAAACGCATACAAAGATCATCGGACGAACCATCACAAGATTTAGTACATGTCTTTCCCTTTGCCTCACGATATTTGGTCTAGCTCCAAGCTGACCTCCTTTTCTCGATACCGTGATTCGGAATCCCTTTACTAGGTTAACTCTTAACCATAGGTAGCACGGCCATGCATTTGTGGATCCGATCACTCGAGGGGCCCAGAGATATATCTCTCAAGTAGAGAGGGGCAAATCCCATCTTGATTGACCATGCCTTGCAGCATGCTTCAGGACAAACCCGAAAGCTACCTTTATAACTACCCTGTTATGGTGCAGCGTTTGATAGCCCCAAAGTAGGTCGATCCACATCTCAAGTACATGCGACAATCTCAGGTCTAAGGACAAAATGTACACGATGTGTAGAGAGAGAGCTGCAACTAATTGCCAGTCTCAGGTTGGGTCAGTCCAACCCCATATTCATAACATGTGTCCACATCATTGGTTTGACATCTCCATGTCTATGACTTGCGAAACATAGTCATCAACCAATCGATGTGCTAGTCTAATATTCACGTGTGTCCTCACATGAACTCCGACTAGGGACAACTCTTAAATAACCATACAAGTAAAGAGTTTCACAAACAATTCACATAATTGCCAATCAATACAAGTTGCCTGATATGAATATTCAAGGAACATTACAATAACTCATGGATACATATGAAATATCATCATCTCTATGATTGCCTCTAGGACATATTTCCTTCACAAAAGACTACTAGTATATACTTACTAGCACTTCTTGTTACCTTAAGTTTTACCGGCCCCTTGTTTACCTTCAAGACATTGGTAGATGAATGAATTATCAATGCACCACTTGGTTAACTAATCAATTACGAGTGTCAAGTCTATCATACTCCCTCCGGTCTAGTTTATTAGACACATACGTAGTTTAAAAAAATCTTTAACCATCAATTTTTGGAAAATCTATTCTGTTGCTATTTGTCCAAACCTGGCAGAAAGTATGAACACATGCGGTTAGTTAGTTTAGAATTAAACTAAAAATTTAAAATGTCTTGTAGAGCAAACCGTTTGTTCGATTTAAGATCCGTTTTCACCGTTGAACTATTCGCGACGAGATCTTCAAAACTAGATCCCATGTTGATATGTTTCGACGAAAAAAAAATTGGAGCAAAAAGTTATTCACTCTAAACACATGAGTTATCCATGTCATAATATGTAAGTTATCAACCTACTAACACATAAGTTACCCACCATATAAACATGTTGGTAGAGGTGTTCTCGCATACACATTGAGCAAGTTTAATTGAAACATCAATAATCTAGTTATTAGGGCACTGAGACTTTATTGTCATTAATGCGTTAGCGTCGACGCGATTAAGGCTCGGTAACCTAACACCATTTGAGGCTTTGTCACCCGTATTTCATGGTACCGGTGATGGAAGACAAAGTTGAGTCGCTAGATTACTGGTTGTATGGTGGATGATCATAAGACCACATTTATTTATAACCTATGCAAAATAAGATAGATTTAGTTCCTTTAAAAAATATGTTTGATGTTTGACACGTTAGTCTTTCAAGGTTGAGTACCTCGTATGCTGTGAGAGTGGCGACCGGCGAGGAGGCCGAACCGTTAGAATAACTTTTTATATTTTATCTGTGGATAAAATTTTATAGTGGTGGATAACTTACATGTTATTTGATGGGTAACTTATATACCAAAGTCTGGATAACTCTCGTGTTACTGATGGGTAACTTGTGGGTAAACAGAAAAAGTTTCCCATCCTAAGCATGTGATTCGTGGTTAATTTTATAGTGATTTATAATTTATATGTTATTGGATGGATAACTTACATACTAAAGTCCGGATAACTTACGTGTTATGGATCGATAACTTTTAGTCCAATTTTTTTTTATTAGAACATACTAACATGAGATCTAGTTTTAAAGATCTCGTCACGACTAGCCTAACAGTAAAAACGGGTGTTAATCCGGACAAACGTTTTGACCTAGAAAACATTTTGAAGTTTTGTTTTTAATTGAGCTAACTAATTAAAAATCTTGTCCTTTAATGTTATGCATGCAATTGCTGGACTCGGACGTCAGTTAGATTCTAACATTCTCAGACTGGTTGCTATGTAGCAACGTTTTAATTTTTTACTAATAAAATATACAATATATGTTTAAAAAATATATCATCAGAAGCTAGTTTTGAAGATGAATCCAATGATATAATTTTTATAATATATTATATAAAATTTGTTGACCAAAATTATTGGTTAAAGTTGTTCTTAAACTAATAAACCACCAAACCAGAGGGAGTAATACTAACACTAGTAGTTACACATGTGAAGTACAGTACTATGATAATTACAACTTGTAATGGTCCAATAATTACAAGACAAAGTACAACTGGCTCGAGCAGTTTAACATGAGACGCTCCATAGAATAACGCCAAAGATGCAGGTACCGTACGTACGTGGTAATGTTGTTTTAACAGCAAAATACCCTTCTATCTATTAAAAAAAACAGCAAAATGCCCCGGGCCCACGAGTCAGAGGCAGGATGCCCCTTTTCCCTTCCTCCCAGCCGTTCGCGCATCTTCATCGTCCACGCCCACCGCGCTCGACATCCCTTGGGGCCCACCGGCTCGCCCACGCAGGCCACATTCCGGGGGCAAACCCGTCATTTACTCCCCTAAAACCCGCCTCGGGGGCACGGCTCGGGTCGAAGTCCCGCACACTTCTCTTAAATGCACAGCGAGTTTTGCACACAGACGCGCACCGCACATCGCCTCGCCTGGCCGCACGCTTCTCCCGAGGGCACGTCAGCACAAACAACCGCAGTGAACTGAGAGGAGGGAGGCGGAGCTCGGCTGCTCAGGGTCCGGCCGGGAAGGGGGGAGGAATGCGGGCCGTCGTTTCCAGGACGGCGAGCGATTCCCGGCGTGGGCCTGCGTGATTCGGCGGTGGGCCCCAGAGGCGAACGGCGGCGGCTTTGGAGGGGCGACGGTTGGTCGGTTCGCGCGACCGCGAGGGAGGCCGGAATTCTCTCTTTCCCCCGCGCCGGCCGGGCGTACGCGCTCAGTCACGGGGAGGAGCATGGCGCGGCCGGAGTTCGGCTCTGCTGGGTTGCAACAGGGCTGGGACGCGGCGCGGATTTTCGCGAGGTATGGGACTTCCTGCCTGAGTACAATGCAGTTCCTTCCTCTCGCTTCTGCTGAGGCAAATGGAACGATTTCGTGAAACATGGCCGGTTGGCTGCTCGCTGCGCACTTATTTTTCTTATAAATCTTAAAATAAAAAGACAGTGTATGGGCAACGCTAGTTTATTAAAAGTGTTAATTGGAGGAGTTAAACGCCTCCTACTGTTTTACTCTGATTAATTCATGCCATTTTAGCTACGATTTCTAGATTCAATAGTTACTCTAATCTCTGTCTCTTTCACTGACCATTGCTGGCTGCAACTGTAAACTACTACTAGGCGGTAAGCCAATTAGTCAATACTCCGACCTTGAGCCACTAGGAGTAAAATACTAGGCAGTAAGCCAGGTATGTGCAAATTACCCGTGTAATTTCCGAACTTGATGCTCAAGGGGAACATGAAAGCATGAACAATTTGCAATCTCACTGTCGCAAGGAAAGCGCCACACTGCATTTCTACTGCTGTGCTGCAACCGTGAACTGTTGTGTTTGTATGTAGTGTGCAGGCAGCGATAGCTATTGCTCTGCACATTTGTCCCATGGCGCGAAGCCTGAGATGCCCTGCTCTAGCATTGTGCCAGGGTGTGTGCGGTGTGCCGTGCTGCCCATGATCACATACATCCATTTAGTGAGCAGCGAGCCCCACGCTGCCCCTCAAAACCATCATTTTTTTCTCTCTTCTCATCTTCCCTTTGGTGTCTTGCATTTGCATCTGAGACCACCTACTTTATGTGCTGGACTTCTTTGTTTGGTGCAACCGCTTTTTTATTCAAAGCACTTGGTCCTTCACAAGACAACTGCATTAGTAATTGATCCTTCGTTAGGTGCTCTGCAGTGTTGCTTTTGTGCATGTTACATCAGTTGGGAAGGATCTCACCAGTGTGCTGTGCTTTTCCGTTAATCAATTAAAAGTCCTATTGGAACGCCGCCTTGTCGCTATCATTGCATCCTTTCCGGTTATGACCAAAGCGCGTTGTTTAGGCGTTAAGAAAACTGAGGTGTCCTCGACAGGAAAAGGCTAAAGTGTGTTGATACTACTTTATATAAAGATATGTATGTTTCGTTTTATGTAGCACATGACCACACCTGCCACATATACAAAAATAAAAAACTCAAGATAAACCTGCACTGATGAATTAGGGGGGTGGGGCTTTAAATTGGTTTAGTCTAAAGAAAAGACAAGAATGTCATTCGTTGAGCGGGGAGGTTGGCATGTAGCAGTTGAGAAATCTGAGGCCCCCCCGGAGCATATCGATGGGTGGCAGCAATTTGTCATTTTCTTATGAATGTATGTTTTACTCCAATAATGAGCTTTCTCCAGCTTTACATGTCACTAACTAAGATCAGTTATGATGAAAAGTGCCTAAACCTGTTAGTATTTGAAATGCCGAAAGATATCTATGTCCATTGGATCTTAAATGCTGTTGGTGTTGTGAATAAAGCTGCGCTTGTACTGTTTGTGTAAGGTAATCTCATTACTAGAAGCCAGGGTAGCCTAACACACCTTGTCAGATCCTATTAATCTCACAATAGACTCCTTTCTGGTCATCAATTTTGCTATTCTTTGGCAGGACCAGGAATCTGATATTACATTTTCCTAAACTAGATCCTATTTTGCAAACATCAGTGGAAATGCTTCTTGTAAGCTTTTAATGGATGAGAGCATTTTTCTTCCATCCAATTGCACAACCCTCACGGTAGTTCTACATTATTGGTCCTTATGAAGACGCTGCGATGACTGAATGACAGAATGAAAAAGTTATTTCTCTTCTATTTGCATTTTCTCAAGGTCTGTCAAGAAATTATGTTTAGTTGCTTAACTGTGAAGCAACTATATCTAGATTAGAAAACTCCTGTGTTTCATCACTTCATTTTCTATGCCCAAAATTTCTTGCACTTCTACTATATTTTTCCACTTATAAACTGTATATAATTCTGACTCTGGATGTTATGAACCACTCCCACTTACTCTTGACTTAATTTTCTTTTTTGTGCAGCAGGAGTGAAGCATTGATGACCATTCGGTTATAATTCTGGTTCTCCTTGTTCCTCCAGCCATCCTAACAATGCAACATCTTATGCTCATAGCTTTTCTTTCTGCTTCTCTGTTCTTTCCGCACCCTCCTTGTGCCAAAGGTGCTGACCTGAACTCTGACAAACAAGCCCTTCTTGCGTTTGCTGCATCTCTTCCCCATGCAAGAAAGATCAACTGGACCATCACAACCCAGGTCTGCACATCTTGGGTTGGGGTTACATGCACACCAGATGGGAAGCGTGTGGGTATGCTGCGACTACCTGCAATAGGACTATTTGGTCCTATGCCCTCGAACATACTTGGCAAGCTTGATGCCTTAGAGGTGTTGAGCCTTCGATCTAATCGTCTTACTGTTGGCCTCCCTCCTGATGTAGCATCCATTCCTTCTCTGCACTCTCTTTACCTTCAGCACAATAACTTGTCAGGAATAATACCGACTTCCCTATCTTCAAATCTAGCATTCCTTGACCTATCATACAACTCATTTGTTGGCGAAATCCCATTGAAAGTGCAAAATATCACTCAACTTACTGGGCTGTCTCTCCAGAACAACTCTCTTTCTGGGCCCATCCCTGATCTTCACCTCCCCAAACTGAAATATCTGAATTTGAGCAACAATAACTTTAGTGGGGCCATACCGCCTTCTCTGCAGAAGTTTCCAGCCAATTCGTTCTTGGGGAATGCTTTTCTATGTGGGTTTCCCCTGGAACCATGTCCAGGAACCACACCTTCTCCTTCTCCGAATGCACCATCTTCCCAGGACAGCAAGAGAGGCTTTTGGGGAAAGCTTTGGGAAAATCATCACACTGTTATCTTGATTGCAATAATTGCTGGAGGAGGGGTAGTGTTATTAATTTTGATTATCATACTCTTGATATGCATCTGCAAGAGAAAGAAAGATGGGGAGCTTGACCCAGCTTCATCTTCATCCAAAGGAAAGGGCATTGCGGGTGGAAGAGCAGAAAAATCCAAGCCAGAATACAGCAGTGGTGTTCAAGAAGCAGAGAGGAACAAATTGGTTTTCTTTGAGGGCTGTTCATATAATTTTGACCTGGAGGATCTGTTGAGGGCTTCAGCTGAAGTCCTTGGAAAAGGAAGTTATGGTACGACCTACAAAGCTGTTCTCGAGGATGGGACGACAGTGGTGGTCAAGAGACTAAAGGAAGTGGTGGCAGGAAAGAAGGAATTCGAACAGCAAATGGAGATAATTGATAGGCTTGGCCAGCACCACCAGGGTGTTGTTCCCTTGCGTGCTTTCTATTACTCCAAAGACGAGAAGCTCCTGGTTTATGACTATGTTCCACCGGGAAGCCTTTCAGCTGCTTTGCATGGTATGCTCTTTATTCCAACTCTTCTATTTGAACCAGTAAGCATTTCATTATCTGTATGAAACTTGTGTTCAGCCTTGAGTTTGTTTGTTTAAGTTGAAGCTATCACTGATCCTAGCGGTGAATATAGATGACTAAAATATTACATGCGCAAGAACAGAATATGCAAGTGCTTCAACACTTCCATGGATGACCAGCACATGCAATTATATGGTAGAAATTGCCTTCAAATATATAGCACGTGAGATCGGTCCTGACCTAAGTAGAGATCTGCTTTCTGCAATATAATCTAGTTAAAATCATGATTCATGAGTTGGAAACAAAAATTATACACCAAATTGTGCAGTTGCACTCTGACATGGTGAGCAATGTGGTTGCCTTCATGTTAATCTGTTTCGGAATCTTGAAGTGAACGATGAAGACAATTACTCAGATATATGGAATTACGAGTTGGTTATTCTGAATTAGTTAATAAAATATGTATACAACATTGCTACTCCCTCCGTCCCGAATTAGATGTCACAGATTTATCTATATTCGTATGTATCTGGACATTCCTTATGTACTGCCTTTTGACCCTTGTCCATTATCGTGCTGAAGAAAGATGGAAGATAGATTCAGGCATTGCAAGCTGATAGTCCCCTCCTTACTGATTTATTGGTTTATTTTTTTAACTTTTAGTTTTCTACTTCTTTCCTGGAATTTTGATGAAATTTTTGATTAGTTCTGTAGTTTTGTAGCTATAATTGTAAGGCTTTTGAGCTACTGCCGTTCTCTGGATGTTGAAATGTGTGGGGAAAAAATAGCTGGTGATCTTTTCTAGGGCCTTGGCTTTTAGGGGAATCAGAATATAACAGTTGCTAAGGAACACACACCACCGGTGGCTTAATGCACAAACGAACAAACACCACCAACACATACACAGGATCTGTACCCTAGTGGGTGAAGTTATGTCCCCACAACAGTACCATCCCATCGATAGGTGGTTCTCGTAGTTTATACCATTTCCATGGCCTTCTTTTCTTCCCTTTTCAAGGTTATATAGTTAATTCGTCATCATGATGTCCCACTGTACTATTTGCTCGTTATGTATATATATGTATTAAAATGAAATTACATGATCACTGACTTATTTTTCGATTGTAAATACGCAGGAAATAAATCTGCCGGAAGAGCACCACTAGACTGGGAGACAAGAGTAAGGATATCGCTTGGCGCCGCACGTGCAATCGCTCATCTTCACACCGAAGGAGGCAAGTTCACCCATGGCAACATCAAGTCGAACAACATCCTTCTCTTGCAGGAGCTCAGCGCCTGTGTCTCCGACTTCGGCCTCGCGCAGCTCATGGCCACCCCTCACTTTCACCCGCGGCTCGTCGGGTACCGCGCACCGGAGGTCCTCGAGACCAAGAAACCGACGCAGAAATCCGACGTCTACAGCTTCGGCGTGCTGCTACTCGAGATGCTGACAGGAAAGGCCCCCCTCAGGTCCCCCGGACGCGACGACTCCATCGAGCACCTCCCGAGGTGGGTGCAGTCGGTGGTCCGGGAGGAATGGACCTCGGAGGTCTTCGATGTCGACCTGCTGAGGCACCCGAACACCGAGGACGAGATGGTGCAGCTGCTCCAGGTTGCAATGGCGTGCGTCGCCGTCCATCCTGACCAGCGGCCTCGGATGGAGGAGGTCGTCAGGAGGATCGAGGAGATCAGGAGCTCCGGCTCTGGCACGACGGCGAGGACGTCTCCTGAGGACAAAGCCTAGGGAGGAACACATCCAAATCACTTGAGGCAAAATAGGCCTGATACTGATAGTGAATGGCGTCTCTGCCTGCAAATTGAGTTCATAGTTTTCGTTTGTTTATTACTGAATCTTGTCCGGTGGTTTCTGATCATTCTTTAATGTGGTAGCAAATTTGTTTCCCCTTGTTGGTTCCATCGCCATCTCAGATTCTCAGTAGCTCAGCTGATCATCGTAGGGTGTTGTGGTGACTGTTTAGTGTGATTGATACTGGTTCAGTGAATGAGCGGTTTGGTCTGTCAGTTGCGTGTGACTGAGATTTTCTCCAACTATATATAGCTTGGTTCAGCATTCCTCTGATCTGTCTGTGCTGTTATTTGTTTTTCTTGATAATGCTGGTTTTTTAGGGAACTTTTTTGATATGTTGTTATTTAGGCAGAAAAGGAAGAAACAAACTAAGAAAATGGTGACAGTTGCTGCAGATCGCTAGTCAAGTTGCTGCTGCCGCTGCCTTTCTTGACGAAGGCGGTCTCGGGAAGGAAACTGACCAGGACGTCCACACCTAGGCTGACCCTCTCAACGGGCCGCATACGGGTCAAGCTGTTGCGTTGCATCTTGCATGCATGGACTTGCCGGGTCAGAGCACAGAAAAGTTTACCCAACCAAACGGCAGCAACCATTTTATGACACGACATCGCTATCCAAGTTGCATACCTGACCTGCCAGCCTACCTTGTTTCGGATCGGTGATGAAGAGGATGAGAGTTGCACGTCAAAGAAATGTTCTTTGCCTGATCTAGACTGCGCGTATACTATTCAGCTCGGATGTCGATCATATCACACACACCACCACCACCATAGCTCTATGGGGAGGCCGACCCATAAAAATTTCACACAACCGTCCTCTGTTGCCAAAATTCGGCCGGCACGGCTCACTTTTATGTCCGGCTTCACAGGTCGCGCCCAACACACACGAGGGATATCGGGGCGCCAGATGAAACTAAAACGTCGGTGTGCCAGCCCTGTCAGTGACAATGATGAAGATTCATTCATTTCATCCCTTTCCACTCTGTGCCGTCTGTTTTGGCCCCGCTCTGCCAGATCGCCATCGGCGCCACCCTCTCCCCGCTCCGCCCCTCCCCTCCATTCCCACACCGATAGAAAAGGCCACACGGCCTCCCGCCCCTCTTCGGCCTCACCGTCGGTTCCGAGCACACCTCGCGGCCGCCCTGCCCGCAAGGTGTTTTGTGTTTTTCCTCGGCCATGGATTCGTACGATGAGCAGATGTTCATCGCCCTAATGGAACAAGAAGCGGCTGCTATCGCCGCCAACAAAGAGCATTTGAAGATCCTCTCTTGTTTGTATGCCATGTATTCCTATGCTACCGAGCCGTGACGTGGAGGTTCGAAAACAAGACGCTGCAAAAGCAAGCCGAGACATCAAATGGAGGGTTATAACATATTGTACGCCGACTATTTCGTTGATGGCCCATTGCATGGCGATGTGGTATTTTGGCGCCGTTTTAGGATGAACCGGAAGCTCTTCCTGAGGATTTTCATGGCTGTCAGGGAGTTCGATGACTACTTCATTTGCAAGAAGCACTACATCGACACGGTAGGATTTTCCTCAGTCCAGAAGTGCACTGCTGTTTTGAGAATGCTTGTATATGGAGCTCCTGCTGATATACATGACGAATTCTGCACATGGTCGAGTCCACAACCATTGAGTGCATGTACAAGTTCTCTCAAAGCAATGGTGGCAGGGTTTGGAACAACATACCTGAGAACACCCAATGCAGAAGATAACGTTTGGATCCAAGCATATAACAAAGCAATAGGATTTGCTAGGATGCTTGGAAGCATCGAATGCATGCATGGGCATGGAAGAACTGCCCATTTGCTTGACAAGGAATGTACAAAGGCCACAAGGGAGCTTGTGGTCTGATACTTTAGGCAGTGGCATATCAAGGTCTCTCGATTTGGCATGCTTTGTTCGGCATGGCAGGATCTCACAATGACATAAATGTCTTGCAGTACTCAAATTTCTTTGCCAAACTTGTTGAAGGCCATGCTCCACTGGTGTACTTTGTGATCAGTGTCCATGAGTACAACAAGGGATACTACTTGGCGGATGGTATCTATCTAAGATGGACAATATTCGTGAACATAATCTCAAATCCTCTTGTGTGTAAGAGATCTCACTTTGCTCAATGCCAGGAAGCTTGTAGGAAGGATGTTGAGCGGGGAATTTGGTGTGCTCCAAGCCCGCTTTTCTATTGTTCGGTACCCTGCTCTTTTCTGGTTGGAAGATCGGATGATGAATGCTTGTGTGATCATGCATAATATGATCATTGAAAGTGAGGGGGAGAGCCAGTGATTGACACTGAACCGTATTTCCGACATGTGGAACTGGTAATTGTAGTCAAGGGGCATGAGACACTCAACTTTGATCATGTCAATTATATAATGGGTATATTAACTATTACATTAACCTCTCCGAAAAGATGCCAATGATGGGGGCGATGGAACTCCATAATAAAGATGAACTATGTCTAAAGCATGCCCATCACTAATGATGTTTCAAAGATAAATATCATGGACATGAGTAATCTCTGCCTACTTTCAACTTCTTTCTAAGTCAAGAGACAAAGTCTCAAGGAAACGGAAAATATATCTCTCTAAGACCAAAAATAGGATCATTATAAAATACACTTGCACTTACACTTTGGTATACTTTACTACCCATAGTACTTTATATATTTATTATAATGCAAGCTTTACATATTGTTCACTAAAACATAACAAGCGGGACCTGGCGTTTATAAACGTTGAGTCATCGGACTCATGCTAGCGCGACAAAAAAATCCGCCAGGGATAACTGCGTTGGGAAAAGTGCATAGGTGGCGCATTTTTCACTCAGGCATGATGATCCGTTGAGCTAGCGCTAGCACGACACCTACATGTTAAAGTCGCAACCCATTTTAGTCCGACACTGCGTAGGTGCTGGACATTAAGTGCGACGATGGCACAACACCACTGCTTGGTATGGTATCTATCCACACATGCTATATAGCAATTTTATAGTCGATCTCCCATTAATATTGTTGGAATTATGCCCTAGAAGCAATAATAAATATGTTATTATTATAATTCTTGTTCATATAAAGTTTATATTCCATGCTAGAATTGTATTAAGCGGAAACTTTGATACTTGTGTGGTTTATGAACAACACCTTGTCCCTAGTACGCCTCTATGGACTAGCTTACTGATTAATGATGGTTAAGGTTTCCTAACCATAGACATGAGTTGTCAATTAATAATGAGATCATGTCATTGGGAGAATGATATGATGGACATACCCAAATCAAGCAGAGCAATTAGATCGTGTCATCGTGTTCATCTTTGTGAAGCTTTTTCTTATATCAAATATTGTATTCCTTAGACCATGAGATAATGCAACTCCCTGGTATCGTAAGAAAGCTTTGAGGTCATCAAAAGTCATCCTATGAGAGGGTGATCATAAAGGTGTCTCTCAGGTGATCGGAAAGTACCTGTTGGGTTGTATGTATCTAGATGCGATTTGTCCCACCCAAGTCGGAGAGATATACTTCGGGCCCACTCGGTAATCGATATCAACACCGCTTGCAAGCACGTGGTTAAGGAGTTAATCACAAAGTGATATCGGATTACGGAACGAGTAAAGTACTTTCTTTGAACGAGATTGAACTAGGTATGCCGATACCGACGATCGAATCTCGGGCAAATAAAATATCGCACGACGAAGGGAATATATATATGGGATTAATTGAATCCTGGCATCGTGGTTCATCTGATATGATCATCGATGAATATGTGGGAGTCAATATGGGTTTCCAGACCCCGTTGTTGATTATTGATAGAAGATCATGTCTGCATATTCTCGAACCCGTAGGGTCACACACTTAACGTGTCTCGACGATAGGATAGAATGAATAATTGGTTTATGAGTTTTTGTTCGGAGTCTCGTATGAGATCCAGGACATCATGAGAGGTTCTAGAATGGTCTGAAGAATAAGATTCATATAAGGGAAAGCAGTTTTTGGATTTTGGAATGTTCGGTATTGTACCGGAAGGTTCTAGAAGCTTCCGGAGTGGGACCAACGTGGCCCCACTTGTCGGTAGGGGGCGTGGGCCTACGAGGGAGTGCCCTGGCCGCATTGGGCCAGGGGCACAAGGCCCCATATGACGAGGTTTTTTCTCGTCAATGCCCATTGTTATGGACTTGGATTTTGGAGAAGATGGGGATGCTGGAGATCGCGGGACGGTTAGCAAACAAGCAACACGAGGACACGAGGTTTACCCAGGTTTAGGGCCCCGGAGGGAAAACCCTACTACTGCTTGTCTGCTCTTGATTACGGCGGAACCGGTGATTACAGGGGTGCGCAGATGCGATCTGGCGTGAAGGTGTGTATGCGAAAGTATCAATCGAGAGATCTAGGTCGTACCCTCCTAGCCTTTATATAGACTCAGGCAGGTCCCGGGCATAGACCTAGTCGGTTACAGGTTCTAGGGTTTATCCCTTTGAATTTCCTATCTACTCTAGTCTTGCTCTCCAAGGATCCGAAGGCGTCATGGGCCTTGGCCACCCGAAAATCTTCATAGGCCGGCGTATATTTGTCGTGGGCCTCCCTTGGGCTGGACCAGGTATGCTGAGATCGTATACCCGCGGGGTATAACCATGTCAGTAGCCCCCGAGTGTTCAGTCGAATCGTAGATTCGGCTGAGGACTCTTCAATCCTTCGGGTGCAGCTCTGTCTTTCAAGAGAAATGTGTAGGGATTGTTGATGCGTGTGCCTGACTCTCCCGATGGATCAGGGTCAGTTAACTGTCTTAGGACAAAACAACACGATCTTCTTCAGGTTCGAGTCCCTTGACTCGAACCCGGAACATATGCTGGCGTAATTCGACTCAGGTCGCGGAGGACTTACAGGAGTGGAATTCCAGTGAATTTTAACTGATGTACCCAACGCGTCCGTCGGGATTTTTCATCGCGCCTGTTGGCACGGATTCATACTAGCAGAGCGCAGTCGTGTGCGTTGCCAGACCATCAGATGGTATATGTAGGTCTTATCTTTGCGTCGTAGACACATCATCCGAAGTTTTATTACCGCAAAGGTGTTTCGGGTGGCCAAGGAGATTGTTGCTCACTTAGCATTAATTGGGGCAGAGTGGCCGAAAAGTTTTTGCATACTGATCCGAAGGATCGCAGTCGAATCATTCATAGGGTGCGCGATCAGCGCTCCCTATGGGAGTAGCCCCCGAGTGTCTGTTCGAGTCGTAGACTCGAGCGGAGACTTTAATTCAGCCATTGTTTAATGTCAGGTTCGTAGGACACAAAAAAATTTGGATGCTTAAATCCATCCTCCCTATGGGAGTAGCCCCCGAGTCTGTAGTGGAGTCGTAGACTCGACGTAGGACTCGAAGAAATAGTTCAATGTTGTAATATGTTGTTCATCTTTCGGGTGCGCGGCCAGCGCTCCTGATAGGAGTAGCCCCCGAGTAATTAGTCGAATCGTAGATTCGAGTAAGTACTCTTAGCTTTGAAGCTGAAAAATTGTAGTTGTTGCTAGTGTAGCTTTTGATGACGTCAGTGCTGACGATCAATGACCACAAGCGTCTGCTGCGCCAGAGATGACTTGACTGGACGAACATGGGTCCCACTTCCTGACCTTGAATTGACCGGTCACGCGCGGCGTGGAGATAATTATGGCATCGCCTCGATTTCCGCGCGTAGTGGACGGCGTGTTAGCGACGGTTCGTTGCGATGCTGACACGTGTATGGCCAGATCCTGTCGCGGGCGTTAGGTCTTCCCGATGGATGGTTGTCGTGCATCGTCTTCGTCTTTATAATCATTGGGAAAAACTTTAGTTTGTTTTTACCACAGATATTCTCGTTTTCACTGCTTCCTTGTTCTCTGAGAGCTCTTGCTGCGTGCTGGAGTATCCCTTCACATTTCCTTCTTCCATCCTGCGCTCTCGCCGCCGGCGCCGCCGTACTACGATGGGGAAGCCGAAGAAGTCTTCATCTGCGGTTGGTACCAGCGCTGCTGAAGGGAAAAAGAGTGCCGCCGCTATCCGTGTCACCGACGGTGGCTGGCGGCGATCGGAGACGCGGGAGAGTGATCTCCGCAAGCTTCGCGAGCGGGGCCTGATCCCGCAGGATAGGGAGGCCGTCAAACTCCCAGGCAATGAGGTAATCCCCCGTCCCCCCGTTGGGTATCAGGTTATGTTCCTTGCCTTCGTTATTCACGGATTTTCCTTCCCAGTCCATGATTTCCTTCGTGGACTGCTCTTTCTTTACGGCATCCAATTGCATCATCTTTCCCCCAATTCTCTTCTTCACATTGCTTGTTTCATCACTTTCTGCGAGTGTTGGCTCGGTATCGAGCCACACTTTGGCCTCTTCCGGAAACTCTATTCCGTGAAGAGGCAGTCTGGTTCGGATGGTGTGTATCCCATTGGGGGTTGCATCATCTCCCTCAAACCCAATCTGCTTTTCTTTTCGTTTTCCATGTCCGAATCTGTCCAGTACTGGCGGGGGCGATGGTTTTATATCCGCGACTCCGTAGTGCCTGGGCAGGATTTTGGTCTTGTTCCTTTCGACCCCTCCCTAAAGATCGAGCCGAAAAGGTCCTGGAAAAACCGGATCTTGGATGGCAAGGTGGCGGAGATAGAGGCTCTCTATTGTCGAGTGAAGGATCTCCAGTTGATTCCGGAGAAAGAGGTGAACGGTGTGGATATCATCCGCACTTTTCTTGAGCGTCGGGTGCAGCCACTCCAGGCTAGGGCGCACCCGATGTTTCTTTATCTGGCCGCCGCGATCCGACGAGGGTTTCGGCTGAGAAATTCTCCCAGGGAGATCTCGACAGGGCCCTTCGTTCGTTGCTGAAGTTCAAGGCTGGGGAGGATATTCCGGGGAAGTCGCTGACTCGTCCGTTTTCTTCTTCGCTTCCTGTTCCACAGGTGTAGATCCATGCGCGTAGCGCTATTTTCGACTGCATTGTGTTTGCATTTGTTTGCTAACAAATTATTATTCTCTTGTGCAGAGCTTCAAAGTGCCGGGGATGTCACCTCCATTACCCAAAGTATTTCCGGATGCTCCAGATAATGATGTGGTGGATTCCATGTCCGAGCTGCCGTCAGCGCGGTCTCCGGCTGAAGAGGCCAACGAGTCGAGCGAGGACCATACTCGCAAACAATCACGGAGCTCCAGCGAGTCTTCGGAAGCCTCGACCCCTCCGACTCCTAGGAATCCTCTGGGTCTTGAGCGTCACAGTGATGGGCATGGAGGCTCTTCCTCTCCTATTCCTGCTCTCCCCGTGCGGGCTGTAGCGCCGCACCCGTCGGCGAAGCGTAAGAAGGAAGAAAAGAAGGAAGATAAGAAGGAAGAGAAGAAAGAGGAGAGGAAAGTCCGGCGGACCCCTCCTGTCTTCAACCTGAGCGAGCTTGACTCGTAAGTTTCTTTTGTCCGAAATTGCTTTTTCTTGTCTGTTTACTTTGTACTTGTGCTAATTTGTCCTTGTGCAGGCACTCTTCCAACAACACCTCTAGCGATGGTGCTCGGGAGATGATGGGGGAGTCGAAAGTCGCGTCTCCTCCTCCTCAGACGGTGGCTACCTCTGAGGGCACTGTGTCGAACCCTTCTCCGCAGGAGGTTCAGGTGGTTGCACCTCAGAATTTTGCCAGCGGGCCTTCGGAGTCGCCATCGGATCATGTGAGTAGCTCTATCTCCTGCCACGGGGGGAGCCCCCGAGCGACCGAAAAGGAGTTTTTGTTGCGTGTTCTTCTTTTGAGTCTCGGGGGGAGCCCCTGAGCGTTTTCGTGTGTGGAATTTGGTTCTGTTCTTTTCTGTTGGGCGTAGCCCCCGAGTCTTTTCCCTGACTAGTAGGTCTTCGTCCTGCAGCCTTTTGTGCAGGATGCCAAACGACTGGTGACGGAGCACCTGGTGCTGGAGGCCAGCCTCAAACAGCTTCAAGGTACTGTTATGCCTTGATGTTTTCTTCTTCTTCTTTTATTCTTGTCCTGTTATCTGACCCTTGTATTTTTGACTGCAGAGGAGCACAACACCTCCCTTCGTGTGATGGATGCTCTCAAAAAGATCCTTGGTCAAGCGGAGAAGAAAACCGAGGCCGCCGTTGGTGCGAAGGAGCGCCTCGAGCTGGAGCTAGCCACTGCGGCCGAGGCTAGGGAGCACCTGCAGCGGGAGGCCACTGACCGCGAGGAGCAGCTTACCACTGCTGCGACTGCGCGTGAAAGAGAGGTGGCTGGCAAGCTTATGGCGGCTGCCAAGGCTGTTTCGGGTGAGTCTCTTTACCTTCGTCTTTTTTGGTTTTCTTGTCTTTCTTCTGCGATGCTTTCGTTCATTCCTCGTCTTTATTGTCTCAGATGCCGCGGGCATCGAGTTTGACCGCAATGCTCTGGAGCACGGAAGTGCTCTGGATGATGCTACTGCAGCGGTCGAAGATCGCTGCAGCACCGTCGTCAACTCGCTTGCCAAGGCCAAAGAGGTCCTTGGGCGCTACTACAAGGAGCTTGTCCCTAAAGGCGCGGCCCTTGATGATGTTGACGCTCTGGCGGAGGCGCTGTCAGCCGAAGCACCTGTGGCGTACAAGCGCAAGCAGAAGGGCATCGGCGCATCCGTCGGGCTGGCGATGGCTTTGGCGGCTGGAGCGGAGCTGGATCTGCCCCAGATCACTTCCCGGATGCCGACGACTGCGGATGGATCCGAGGTAGCCTTCGCTACCTATTCTGCCCGCTGTAAGCATTATGGGCCGAAGCTGATTGATCTGTTGGCCGAGTACGCGCTACGGCAGCTGGGGGAGGCCAAGGCGAGGCAATCCGGCTCCGAGGCTACTCAGGGTGCCGCATCTTAGGCGCTGTAGCTATAGGATAGTTGTAGTCTCTTTTGTTGTAATTATGTTGATGAACAAATCCTTGTGCCACATAGTGGCTTTTTGATGCACTTAATGAATTTGTTGAGTTGTGTGCTTCTTCGTCTGCATGTTCATGTCTTTTCCTTTCTGCTGATCTAGGGTCCTTCGGGTGCTGATCCCGTTGACACCTCGCCTACACCGCGGCTGTGGCCATCTTTGGATGATTCGTCGCAGCTTGCTTTTCTTCGAGACCGCATTCGTAGTCTCGAGAAAGAGTTGCTTGGGGTGCGTGGTCATGACGACATTTGGAAGTCCAAGGCTGATCGCGGTGCTGCCAGAGAGGAGTACTTGATGGCGGAATTGCTTCAACTATCCGAGCAGCTTCAATGTAAGTTTTTCGAGCTGTTGCCCAATTCTTCGGATGCGCCTGCTGGCATTGCATCTTACTTTTGTGCGAGTATTGCAGGTGCTAACCTTGCTCCAAGGGAGGAGAAGGAGCGTGTTGCTGTTCGGGTCAATTGTTTGACTCAGCAGGACATGGAAGCCGGTGGGTTCTTCTGGATGGATCGTGACCGTGCTATGGTCCTTGCGACGGTGCAAGATCGCGTTCACCAAGTATCGTGGGTGCTTCGTCAGGTGCAGACTTCGCTCGCGTCGGTTCTACATGTAATGTTTCCGCTGGATGCGGCGCCAACAACCCTTGCCGGTCTTCTGTCGAAGTTTCGGAACGTGAATCGTGTCAAGGAATTGGTGCGGCACCAGCTCGTCGCAGGAGTGAAGGCTGCTTTGTCCCTTGTGAGGCTGCATCGCCCTGATGTAGATCTGTCCGCTGTAGCAGCTGGGCCACCCCCTCGACCAGATGGTGGTGTGTGGGATATGTGTCCGCATTACGCGGCTGTAAGGCAGTATGCCGAAGAGATCATAGATCTATTTGAGCAGCGTGCTCAGGTTTTTCTTCAGAATAGTAGTACCTGTAAAAGAGATAGATGTAAAATTTGTATATTTTTGACTGGGCATGTTGTGCCTTTTGTTATAAAGATTTGTTTGTTGTTTGAGCACGCAGTGCTTTGTTTACATACGTGTCCTTTTCGTTAGCCTGACGTGGTCAGCTACTCAGGTGTACACGTGTTTTCCTCAGTCGATGAAATCGTGAGGTGGGGGAGCCCCCGAGTGCGTTTGTAGCATGAAGTAAAGGTGAAACGAAATTTTGGGGCGAGACACTTAGCTTTATTTATATCGTAATGGAGGAAGTACATTGTTCGGCTGAGTAGCCTTGGCTGAGAAGCCTTATTGAAAGTAAAGGGGTAGGTAGCTAGGGGTAGAATCGTCGCAAGTGTGCGATGTTCCATGGGTTGGAGTATGCGACTCCAGACTCCACGTGCTTGAGGCGATAGGCGCCACCTGGGATGACTTCGGTGATGATGTAGGGTCCTTCCCATGGTGACTCGAATTTCTTCGGTCGTTCTTGCTTGAGTCGCAAGACGAGGTCTCCTTCGACGAAGGACCTTGTGCGCAGCCGTCGGCTGTGGTAGTTGCGGAGACTCTGCTGGTACACCGCTGATCGAGCTACTGCTATGTCTCGTGCTTCGTCGAGTGTGTCGACGACGTCTTCGAGCGCAGCCGTGGATTCGGCTTCGCTATAAGCAACGACCCGAGGGGCCTGGTGGCGTACTTCGGCTGGTAACACGGCTTCGGCTCCGTGCACCATGAAGAACGACGTGTAGCCAGTGGAGCTGTTTGGCGTGGTACGCAAGCTCCATAGGATGGAGGGTAGCTCTTTCGTCCAGGCTCCGGCGAGTCGCTCGAGTGGGCTCATGAGGCGCTTCTTGATGCCAGCGCCGATTAGGCCGTTGGCCTTTTCCACCTGCCCGTTTGTTTGCGGGTGCGCCACAAAGGCGTATGTGATGTTGATTCCGAGGCCTTCGCAGAAGTCTTGGAATTCTTTGGAGATGATGTTCGATCCATTGTCGGTGATGATGCTATGCGGTACGCCAAACCTGTAGACAATGGATTCAAAGAACTTGACGGCAGTTTTGCCCTTTTGGTTAGTGACCGACATGGCGTCGATCCACTTGGTGAATTTGTCGACTACGACCAGGAGGTAGACGTGCCCCCCTTTCGAGGATTTTGGCAGTTTGCCGATCATGTCGAGGCCCCATTGAGCAAAGGGACAGGCTAGAGGTATGGGCCTGAGCTCTGACCCGGGTGCATGTGGTTTGTCGGCGAACCTTTGGCACCCCTTGCATCTTCGGACGATGTCCTTTGCGTCGCTCATGGCTGTTGGCCAGTAGAATCCTGCTCGTAGAGCTTTGGCTACCAGGGAGCGGCTGCCTGCGTGGTGGCCGCAGATGCCCTCGTGGATGTCTTGGAGGATGGTTTTTCCGTCACCGATGGTGACGCACCTTTGCAGTACACCCGAAATGCTGCGCTTGTACAGCTCGCCATTGATGATGGTGAAAGCTTTTGACCGGCGAGATATGCGCCGGGCATCCGTCAGGCTGTCAGGCAATTCTCCGTCTATCAAGAATTGGAGGTACGGTCGCGTCCAGGTTTCTTCGATTGCCATGACCTGCATCAGGTTGACCATAGCGACTTCTGTGTCCAGTTTTTTGGGTCCTTCATGACCTTCGGGTAGCGTAGCCCCCGAGTGTTCTGCTTCTTCGGGTGATCCCTTGGGAAATTTCCGCTTGATGGATGGCACACAGATCTGTTCGAGGAACACGCCTGGTGGCACCTTTGCGCAGGTGGAGCCGATGTTGGCTAGTCTGTCGGCCTCCTCGTTGCTTTCTCTTCCAACATGCCGAAGCTCGCAGCCGTCAAATTCTCCTTCGAGTGCGTTATAAAGTGCGCGATACGCGATCATGTTTTCGGCGTGTGCATCGTACTCATTCATCGTCTGTTGGACGACGAGGTTGGAGTCACCGTAGATGACTAGGCGCGTTGCGCCGCAGATCTTTGCCATCCTCATGCCGTGGATGAGGGCTTCGTATTCGGCCTCGTTATTGGAGGCACGGAATTTCATCCGAATGACGTACTTCATCTTGTCGCCCTGCGAGAGGTCAGTATGACCCCGGCTCCTGCTCCAGCTTCACGCTTGGAGCCGTCGAAGTGCATCGTCCATGACTGCGACATGTCTGGGATGTCTGGCATCTGCAGCTCCATCCAGTGTACAAGGAAGTCTGGGAGGACCTGAGACTTGATTGCGAGTCGCTTCTCGTAGATGATGTCTAGGGGTGACAGCTCAATGCCCCACAGGGCCACGCGTCCTGTGGCCTCTGGGTTATTCAGGATGCTGTTCAGGGGTGTCTCATTGATGACCATCACCTGGTGCCCCTGGAAGTAATGGCTCAACCGACGAGCCGTCATGAACACGCCGTAGGCGAGTTTTTGGTAGTGAGGGCACCTCTGTTTTATTGGCGCCAGTACCTCGCTGAGGTAGTAAATTAGGCGTTGGACCCCATAGGTCTTGCCTTCTTCGGGTCGCTCGACCACTAGCACGGTGCTGACCACCTGGTGTGTGGCTGCTATGTACATCAGCAAGGGCTCGCGCTCCTTTGGCGTGACCAAAACGGGCGAGGTGGAGAGCAGTCGCTTCAGATCTTCGAATGCGTCGTCCGCTTCAGGTGTCCACTCGAATTTAACTGCCTTGCGTAGCAGTTGGTAAAATGGCAGGGCTTTCTCACCCATGCGGCTGATGAATCTGCTTAATGCTGCCATTCGTCCTGCGAGCTGCTGGACACCCTTGAGGTTCTTCGGCTTCTCCATGGACATGATGGCCCGGATTTTCTTCGGGTTCGCCTCGATTCCTCGCTGGGAGATGAAGTACCCAAGCAGCTGACCCGATGGGACGCCGAAGGCGCACTTTTCGGGATTGAGCTTGATCCTGTAGTGGTCGAGATTATCGAACATTTCGCGGAGATCGTCGATGAGCGTTCTTGCCTCCCTGGTTTTGATGAATATGTCGTCGACATAGACTTGTACGTTGCGACCTATTTGGTCCTTCAGGCATGCCTGCATGCATCGCTGGTACGTGGCACCTGCATTCTTTAGCCCGAAGGGCATTGTGTTGTAGCAGAACACTCCGAACGGTGTGATAAATGCTGTTTTCTCTTGATCTTCGACCTTGAGTCGAATCTGGTTGTAGCCTGAGTAGGCGTCGAGGAAGGAGAGTTTCTCGCATCCTGCAGTCGAATCGATGATCTGATCGATTCGAGGGAGAGGGAAGTGGTCCTTTGGGCAGTTCTTGTTTAGTGACGTGAAGTCTACGCACATCCGCAGGATGTCCGTGTCCTTCTTGGGGACCATCACTGTATTTGCGAGCCACTCGCTTTCTTTGATCTCCCTGATGAAGTCTGCAGCGAGTAGTCTGTTGATTTCCATCCCGATGGCTTCGGCCCGTGGCCCAGACAGTCTCCGGATGGACTGCTTGACGGGCTTGGTGTCTGGAAAGACGTTGAGTGCGTGCTCGGCGAATTCCTTAGGAACTCCTGGCATGTCCGCAGGACACCAGGCGAAGATTTCCCAGCGCTCACGGAGGAATTCGACGAGCGCGCTTTCGTATGCGGGGTTGAGGTCGTTGGCTATCAGCGCCGTCTTGGAGGTATCCGTCGGGTGGACCTGTACCTTTTTTGTGTTGACGGTGGAGTCGAAGGACATGTCAGGTGCGTTTTGTCGTGCGACTGGGGGTGCCCCATTGTCCGTCACCTCGCGAAGCCTTACGAGCTCATCCTGCATGCCGAATGACTGGGAGATTTTGTTGAAGTCCCTGTCGCAGTGGTCCGATCGGGTGAAGCTCCCGTGGATCATGATGACGCCCCTAGGTCCTGGCATTTTGAGTAGCAGGTATGCGTAATGTGGGACAGCCAGGAACCTCGCGAATGCTACACGCCTGAGGATGGCGTGGTATTGTGATGGCCAGTCCACCACTTCGAATTCGAGCCGCTCGCATCGGAAGTTGTCTGGCTTGCCGAAGATGACGTCGAGCCATATTTTGCCCAGGGGGAATATGCCCTTTCCTGGGACGATGCCGTGGAACGTTGTGTCTGACTGTTCCAGGCTGCACAACGGGATCCGCATTGCTGCTAGAGTGCTTGCGAACATCAGGTTGATGCTGCTGCCACCATTCATGAAGACGCGACTCATCTCGAAACCTTCGATCTGCGCCTCCAGCACCAGGGCAGCATGACCTGGGCGAGGGATCTGGCAAGGGTGATCCGAACGACTGAACGTGATGCAGGACTCCGATCCGCTGAGGTACTCAGGGATGGCATGTGGAGTTGTCACGGCCAGGTTGATCTGACGGGTGATGTTCTTCTGCACCCTATTCGTGGGGCGTCCCTTCTGGATCATTAGTGCTCCTTTCGGCGGGGGATACCCGTGCCCAGCGTTGTTCTGTGCTGGTGCGACTGGTTGGTTCGAGCCTCCTGCGGGTGGCGGTGGAGGAGCTCCGTGCGCTATTTCACCTGGTGCGGGTGCGTTTTTAAACCCAGGGGGTGGAGCTTGCTGCCTCATCTGAGCCATGCTTTCGCTGAGCTTCTAGAACTCGCGACAGTCCTTGAGCATGTGGCTTGCCTTCTTCTTACCATCCTGTTTGTCGATGTAGAAGTGGATGGTGCATGGACCCGAAAGTTTTTCGTATGTTGAGGGTTCGTTGTCACGATCGCGGCGTTGCCACGACTGTGCTGGGCGTCCTCCGTCGCGGAAGTTGCCTCCGTGGTATCCTCCGCTGTTGCGGTTGGCATCGTTGCGGCGATCGGCGTAGCCGGCCGTGACCATGTCGGGTCCATCGCCATCGTCGTAGACGCGCGGTCTCCTCTTGTTACGGCGTTCTTGTTGTCGGCCGTAGTCATCCTCTTCCTACGAGTGCGCCCGGTGGACGGAATCTTCGCCGTCAGCCCACCTGTTGGCGATGTCCATGAGGTGGTCCAGTGTCTTGGGATTGACGCGCCCAAGTTCCTCCTTGAAGTCCTGGCGCTTGACACCGTCCCTGAAGGCGTCGATGGCCCTCTCTTCGGAGATGTGCGCTGCGGAGTTCTTGGTGTTGGACCAGCGTAGTATGTACGAGCGGATGGATTCGCCGTTCGTTGAGGGCAGGCTCGCAACTCTTCGATCGAGGCGGGCCTCTTACTAGTGCCTTTGAAGTTTCGGATGAAACTGTAGGCCAGCTCCTCCCAGCTTCAGATGGATCCTGAGGATAGGCTGCTAAGCCAGATCCGAGTTGCGCCTGTCAGCTGCAGCTGAAGGCATTGCATGGCGGTTTCTTTATTTCCACTGTGCAGCTTGACGGATGACAGGTGGTCGTTGAGCCATGCCTTGGGGTCTTGTGTGCCGTCGAACTTCGGAGTATCCAAAGGAAGCTTGAAATTTCTTGGCATCCGTGTCCGTCGGACAGATCGGCTGAAGCACCGGGCTCCACAGAGTTCTCCTTCGTCTTCGTCCATCTCAGATTCAGACGAGCATGCGCGCTTGGCTTGCGCTTTGTCGATTTTGCGGTGTGTTAGCGCGTCTCTAGTGTCGTAATCGCGGATGCGATGACGCTAGCTCTTGTGCCTTCGAGGAAGGTCATGGTCTTCTTCTTCGAATGAAGGAGTGGGGCTGCGGTTGAACCTGACCGTAGCTTTCTTTTTCGGCTCCGTAGGAGTTTCTTGATGGAGCGCAGCTCCGACGAGTCCAAGTCCTGTGAGTGAGGACTTGTGCATGGCTCTCTTCGGGTCCCCCTCCGGAGGTGGGTGGGCCGCGAGATATGCAGTGGCTGCTATGATCGCAGCTTGCGGTGTCTTCGGGATGATGTTGTCGTCGGCATCCATCTCCATGAAGGATGCGTTGAGGGTTCGGGTCACCTCACGGCGTTCTTTGGGGTCCATGTGCTCTGTTCGGGAGCGGTGCTTGTTGCCGTGGTTGCCGTTCGAGCTGGAGCCGATGCCCATGGCGGAGAGCGGAGCTCGTCGCGCGCTGGACTCCGAGGCTGCTTGCTTGCGTTTGTCGAGAACTTCTTGCATCTTGACCTGCTTCTTGTGCTCCTCGATCAGGAGCAGATGGTATGCCATTAGCAGGTCCCGTGAGGCGTCTGCAGGCAGGACCGTGCTGCCCTCCACGGCGGCGTGTGCCTGGGCCCATCCTTCTTTGCTAAGGTGGATGACATGGCCGTTGTTGTCCCCTTCAGGTGGGGGGGGGGTCTGGCTTCTTCTGTTCCCGCCGTTTCGATCTTGCGGGTTAGGTGTCGGGTTGGGCGGCGGGTTGGGTGTTTGCTGCTCCACGTCGCTCTGGATGACTACGGCGCATTGGTAGCGCTCGTAGATTGGTCCGCTGCTGCCACAGCTTTCGGATCCGGAACCGTAGGTCCCTCATCCGATGGCGGATCGCACAGATCGGAGTTGCAGCTGCTGCTGTCGTAGAACTCATCTGTTGATGATGATGTGCGTAGCACAGGGTGTGGGGCCCACGAAGCGGTCCTGATCGAGGGTAAGGGCACCCTCTCTGGGAGGCGGAGGGTGCCGGTTTGCCCTACCTGGAAGCAGAAGCTCCCGAACAGGATCTCGAGTCCGTCGCCTACGGGCTCGAAGTCCTTCATGGTGGCCGGTGAGTGGGCGGTGAAGTCGAAAGCGCCGAAGAGGAGGTGACTCTCCGTCGCCGCAGGGTTGTAGATCGCTCGGGTTGGGACCGTTACGATCGCACAATCAGCGTCCCCAGTTCCCACAGACGGCGCCATATGATGAGGTTTGTTCTCGTCAATGCCCATTGTTATGGACTTGGGTTTTGGAGAAGATGGGGATGCTAGAGATCGCGGAACGGTTAGCAAACAAGCAACACGGGGACACGAGGTTTACCCAGGTTCAGGCCCCCGAAGGGAAAACCCAACTCCTGCTTGTATGCTCTTGATTACGGCGGATTCGGTGATTACAGGGGTGCGCAGATGCGATCTGGCGTGGAGGTGTGTATGCGAAAGTATTAGTCGAGAGATCTAGGCCGTACCCTCCTAGCCTTTATATAGACTCAGGCAGGTCCCGGGCATATACCTAGTCGGTTACAGGTTCTAGGGTTTACCCCTTTGAATTTCCTATCTACTCTAGTCTTGCTCTCCAAGGATCCGAAGGCGTCATGGGCCTTGGCCACCCGAAAATCTTCATGGGCCGGCGTATATTTGCCGTGGGCCTCCCTTGGGCTGGACCAGGTATGCTGAGATCGTATACCCGCGGGGTATAACCATGTCACCATAGGCCCAGCCGGCCAAGCCCTAGGGGAAACCCTAGGGAGAGCTTCTAGAAGGGGGGGAACTTGCCCCCCACTCCACCCCATGTGGCCGCCGGCCCTAGGGCTTGGAGAAGGGGCAAGGGCAGCCGTCCAACCCTCTATATAAAGAGGGAAGGGGCACACCCTCCCCCCACACCTCCTCCAACCCTAGACGCCTACCTGCTGCCCTCCTCTCTCTCTCCCGACTGCGCGTAGGCGAAGCCCTGCCGCAGAAACTCTCCACCTTTGCACCACGCCATCGTGTTGTAGATCCAATCTATCTCTCCACCCCACTTGCTGGACCGAGGAAGGAGGAGACGTCGAGGTGCCGTACGTGTGCATCTCTCAGAGGCGTCGCCACTTGCGGCGTTGGATCGGATCGGATCGCGAGGAGGAGAAGGCTAGTACGACTACATCAACCACGTTCCCTTGAATGTTCCGCTGTGCGATTTCTTCAAGGTTATGAAGATCTCATCTATCCCCCCTTGTTGGCTGCATCTCCTAGATTAGATCTTGGCTTCCCCATTCGCATTCGTAGAATTTTTTGATTTACTATGCTGCAAAACCCTTCAAATATCAAATATCAATCAGGAATAGTGTAACATAAAACTCATAACACACATGATGGAACTTCACTTGAATTAACACGAACATTAGAATTCATTATATATATAGAACTTCTCAACCCAACAAGTATACAACTTACATAGATAGCTACATATCTAATTAATGCCAGAAAGTTCAAACCACTACAGAAGATGCACCGTCACGATTAGAAGGCACACTTTGACTCACAACTAAAAGCACAAACATCATCTTCTTGGAGATTGTGTTGGCGAACATATTTTTCTAGTTTTAATGTGAAACTTATAATATCTTCATTATCATACTTCATTTTAACTTCACCCACGAAATCTTCGCAATAACCATAGGACAAGTTGATGGTTCTCCTTCTTCGGATATGTAAGGCGCCATATACTTTCTAGCAAAATTGTATGAGAAGTACTACATAGGAAAACATGAACAATTAAGTTTGTTACAGTACCTAGAGTATGATCGACATTCTGGCATGGTTGGAGTTCAAAGAGAATTACCATATTTCTTTTGCAGATTGTGGTTTTGTTGAGGGTGCAAATATAGTAAGGGATTTTGCCTATATCTTCTAACTATTTGCTTCATACTTTTCCTTCTTGACCTAGTCATGTCAACTTTATTGCCAGACCTATATCAAAGGGAGTACTTCTCTAATAAAATAATATTGGAACCTGAAATCAAATGAAAGTATATTGGTCATGTTAACTTTATTGTCAAACCTATATCGAAGGGAGTATTCACTAGTACAATGACAGTGGAAGAAAGACATTCCACAAGTGAAATAATTTACGTGTTTCCATAAGGGATTTCCAGGACTAGGTCGTCAATGTGATGACAACAATGTCAACGATGTTCTACATAACACATTTCTAATATATTCGGTAAGGGTTGTATAATTTTGTCCGTTGTCGATGAAGCATCAGCAGAAACGACCTTAGTGTCTAATCCGTTGACATTGTGGGCATCTCAGAGAAGCCCAATAGCTAGCGCCTATAAACTCTAAGAACGACCCTGTCGCTCTCACGTGCAAGTCCCAACCCTACTTGGGCCTAGGCGTGGCCTTCAGCGGAGTTTTGGAGGTGGCAGTGGTGGTGAAGTTCTCTCAGGAAGGGTTGATGGCGGCGGTAACCCTACTGCAACATGGTAGCGGGGACTTTACGGGCCCAATCCGGGCCCGACCGAGCCTATCTCTAGGCCTAGTGTGACCTGTTGCTGCGTCTGATTGGAAAACCGCCCTCGGTGGTGGAAAAAGGTCTTCTCCGGGTGGCTGTGGTGCTGCTACCCCCTGCTTAATGGATGGTCTCGCATCTCCGTCTCACCGGCCACGTGTTGAGATTCTTCTCGTGCCATGGGCTCGACTTCACGAAAGACAATGTCCTCGGAAGGTGGACCGCACAGATGTCTCTAGGGAAAGCGACGTGGCGATGGTGGTATCAGTCTTCGGTCATGTGGATGACAAGGAGAAGACGGCGAGAGACCTTGTTGTTGGCGTTGCTTCGGCTTTGGCAGCTCTCAGATCGTGTGTTGGAGGCCTAACTCGGGATCAGCAGTCGGTCTAAGACTAAGAGGGAGGGGGCGAAGAATTTTTCGGACAAAAGCTTAGTGCTTCTGCACAAATGGCAACGATGCCTGCGGGCGTCGTAACCTTTATGGTGGCGCTGTTGTGATTACCTTTTCGAGATAGGGCTTCGGGTGAAAACCCTTGACCATCGCTCTGGATGGCGACAATGTGATGCGTCATTGCCCTCTCGGGGGGTCGTCATGGAGCCCCGATTCTCTAGGTCTCAGTTTGGTGTCTTCGGTTGCAAGTTTTGATCTTTGGTATTTTTCTTGTTTACCTTAATTTGCTTTGTAAACGAGACTACAAATCACCTTGTATGTGTTAGGCCCTTATGACTTTTTTTATTTATAAAGCGAGGCAAAGTCTGTTTCGGGGAACCTGCTCTATATACAATCTCGTTTGCGTACCTGAAAGGAGTTGTTAACCGGCGCGAATAGATTCCTCTGGCTGTCCCTGACAATTAATTTCGACGACGAAAATAAAATAAGGACCAGCAGAGAACGTTCCGAACACAGACCTGTCAAATTATAAATACCGGGCACGAGCCCGGCGCCTCGTTTCAAACCCGTCTCGCGCACCACACCACAAAGCGAGGGACCCGGAGCGGAACGGAAGAGGAGAAAAAAAGAAATCACCAAAGGCATCGTCCTCTCTCGCCCGCCGTCCCCAACCTCTCGCTGCAAAAGCTGGAAACCTTCGCCTCCCCGACCCACCCCCCCTCTCTCGCCTTCGCCCTTCAGCTTTTCCGCGCCCCGGTCCAGATCGGCGCGGGTAAGCTCCCGCTCCTCCCGATCCGGATCCGTCCCCCCCGCCGCGATGCTTTTTTGCTTTGTAGAATTACGTCGGGTTTAATTGTTCCGCGCTGGTTGGTGGGACGCGGTCGCCTCCGGTAGATCTGCGCCATGGTTCGGTTTGGCGGCGTCGCGGGTGGTATGCTGGCGATTCGATGGGTTTTGTGTGTCGGGAGTTCGATTTGGTGGGAGACCGTTGGGTGATTTGACTCGATGTCTTGGACCTCTCGCGCCCCGTGTCTGGGTTTGGTTGGGCGTTGTTGCGACGTCGTTAGGTGCTCCGGTTCTCGGCGACAGATACGAATAGTTCTCTTATTTGTTGCATATAAGAACTGTATACGAGTATTTGAGGATCACTCGTTCTGTGCTGAACTTTAATTGATCCCTGAGATGTGTGAATTGATGCTGGGATTCACACCAGTGGCAATTGTGTTGCGAGTTGGTGATTTTTCATGAGCAGGTCTTATGTCTGTATTACTTTCACGTCTTACTAAAATTGCGAGCACTTTCATGTTAGTAGTTGGAAACATCCATATGTTACTATTCTGTGCTGAACTTCTAGATCCTACTTCTGATAGGGTTCCTGATGGTTAGATTGGCTTCAAGAGTAGATGTTTGAGTTATATTTTAGAATTATGAGGCTGTGTCATCATCATGGAGTATGAGTATTTTAATTTTGTGGTTATGTTGTGGTCATAGCATGGATACAGTAAATATTTCTTCCTCAGTATGTTTTTTAAGGCATCCTCAGTATGTTGTAACGAGAATTGTTTATTTTATCTCCTTGTAGGTTGGTTAACATGGCATCAAAGCGCATCCTGAAGGAACTGAAGGACCTGCAGAAGGATCCTCCAACATCATGCAGTGCAGGTTTGATTTCGACTTACTGATATTCCATTAACATCAATGCCATGCCACACTAACCTTTGTTTTGCACCTTTTTGTTTCATGCATTAGCCTGGCATGTCATCTCATGGGCTGCAATTTTCATTTGTACATTGTTCAGGTCCTGCTGGTGAGGACATGTTCCACTGGCAAGCAACGATTATGGGACCCCCTGACAGTCCCTATGCCGGAGGCGTTTTCTTAGTGAACATTCATTTTCCTCCGGATTACCCCTTCAAACCCCCGAAGGTAGGAGCGGCTTTTTATTTGCATGCCCTCATTTATCCAATCTGGGTATTCACTATATGCATGCTCTGCTTACTTTCATAATCCTTGGTATTATTAACTTGAAATCTATCTGTTTTTTCTACCCTGCTTGTCCAGGAGCCACACTCCCCAGCTTACATACAAGAACTGGTGCTTCTGTTTTCTTAATTAATTATTTCTTAGTTAATTAATTAATTAATCTCAAAGGTTCATTGCCTTCTTTCATAGAAAAGTAGAAGGCATAATAAGAGGTAACTAACTGTGATACCTAAACATTAGGGCATGATAATCCAATCCCTGAACTCCTCTATGGTATAACTTGCTTACAAGGCAAACAACTAATTAATCTTTATCTGCTGCCATACTTTCTGCGCGCCCTCTTTTGGGCCTAGTCCACACCCATAACACTTGTAATCATCTTTTTGTGGATATGAATCTTGTAACATTCCCGCACCTGTTAGCCATGCACTTTCCTGCTGATGCTTTTATCCATGTCTTACTCATGGTATCATACTATCTATGGGGTCCTTGTATGTCTGCCATAAAAGCATCTTTTGCTTATATGGTTAACCTGGTAAACAGTGTTGTCTTCATTTATATGGTTAGCCTGGTAAACAGTGTTTTCTTTATTTATATGGTTAACCTGGTAAACAGTGTTGTCTTTATATATATGGTTAACCTGGTAAACAGTGTTTGTCTTTAGCTATCTTTTTCTCTCTTCATGTGGCCTTTGAAAGTTGTAATTATATTTACTGATTTAGTACATGGTATTCCTGAGGATTTTGTTCACACCTTTATCCAGTTGATCTTAAAAAAAGTCACTTTTCATGAGGTGGGCTAGATGCTGGCAGGCATAAAAAGGTGGTCTGCAAAAAATGACCTTGGTGATATTGTGTATGAGCATTATAAAAAGGTTTTGGTTCTGTTGCTAACATCGATAGCATGTGCTATACAGAAAATGATAGGATGTTGATTCATCTCAATTCCACTTGATGTGTTTTACTTCTTCGAGGATTGCTCCTGCCTCCTATATACTTGTTTAAGCGATTCACTAGTATTAAAGGACTTACTAGGAGCCTAGGATCATGTGGTGCTTGTATGCATCATTTGTTCTACTATTTGTACATTGCTAAAAGCACCAATTAATGTTTTTGATATTTATATTGCCCTCATATTCAACTATATATGTATTTTAATCGTTATGCTCTCCTTGTAGGTATCTTTCAAGACAAAGGTCTTCCATCCTAATATCAACAGCAATGGAAGCATATGCCTCGATATTCTTAAGGAGCAGTGGAGCCCTGCTTTGACGATCTCCAAGGTAATCCTTGCAACAGTTCTCTTATTCCATCTGTACACACATGCTTCACCCTTTTTTCATATCTATATACGTTTACTAAAAATATCAGTTGCTTGTAGATGTCTGCTCTGGTTAGCACTCATTGTCACATTGCTTCAGTTGATTATTTGTTACTAGATATACCTACCCTCTCCTTAGTTGATTGTTTGTTACTAGCTATGCCTACCCTCTCCTTGTGAATTTCTGCAAAATTTAGTGTTTTTTGTTGTTTAACCGTGGATAGGATGCATCTGATTCCCAACAAGGTGTTGAAAATTTATGTTATCTATCATTCTTGTTTTAAAATAATAATAGGATTTCTTTGTATGCTGCACATGTCTGTGTTTGCTGTTTCTTACTGTATGTATATATATCTCGGTTGAAACTATATAACCTTGTGCTAATACTGGTTTCCTTGGATAGCTCCAGTATCTTTTTTAGCGATATTGCATTAGATTTCCATGTTCCTTTTCTGTGGTGCTATTAGATGTGGCCGACAAACTGCACTTTTTTCAATTATCTGTTCCGTTAGTGGGTTAGCCCTTCAAAGTTGGCAAGCTGCCCACATTTTTGCTCAGTTTTGCACTTTACCTGCATCTGCACTGTTTTTTTTTCCAAATCATCATAATAGAAGGCTCGCTGTCAATTATTGATCTATTGCATGTTTCGCTGTTACAGGTATTGCTCTCTATCTGTTCCCTGCTGACCGATCCCAACCCGGACGACCCCCTTGTCCCTGAGATTGCCCACATGTACAAGACGGACCGGTCAAAGTACGAGACAACAGCCCGCAGCTGGACGCAGAAGTACGCCATGGGTTGAAGAACTGCATTGCGGACAACTGTCATGTCGTGTCAATCAAGAAAAATATTTATGGGCCATTGCTTTTCTTTCAGTTTGTTGCTGGTTGTGTGTATCTGATCCACAAGGATCTATTTGCCGTGAGTGTTGAGCCTGTCATCATTGCCATTAGTATTGGCAGACGCATGCCTATCAGCCTATGCACCTATGCTTGTTGGGTTAACCTTTGCTAGTGTTGGTGTAATTTGGTAAATGTTAAATCAAAACATGTCCTTCAAGACTTTGTCCAGATTTTTTTTTGCGTGTTAGGCTGTAGTTCTCGTATTTCTGTATATGTTCAGTTTTTTCTCTTGTCCATTAAGGTAGCTTCAACTTGCAATTGATAGATCACTACTAATAATGTGTTGGTCTGGTAGGGTCGTAGCTGCTCCTTCGGTTAATCAGGAACTAAACCCAATAATGTTATCTGCTCTTTGTTATTGTTTTTACTTTTAAGGATGAGGATGTTGCACTTCTGTAGTCTAGTGTTTTCTGATAAAATTTTGGACACACTAGCATTTTATAGCAGCAGTTTCAGAAGTTGTCGCATCTTAATGGCGCTCGTAGCTTTCCTGGGAAATTGCAAGCAACGGTGCGTGCAACAAACACCGCCTGTTAAGGGCGTTGTCAATTCAAATTGATTTTGCACTAGGAACTTGTTTGGTTTAGTTCGGTAAACGTAAACAGTAATGGAATCAATTCCTGGGAGGTAATGGTAACGGAATGAAAAATTTCCAAATCTGTTTGGTTCATACACAGGTAATGGAAAGGATACAAGTATACAACACAGATCTTATTTTCTCTCTACCAGATCATGAACGCCATGAAATTCCAAGAAAATAAACCTAAATCCAATCAAATATGGAAAAGGATATGTATCCCCCGGAGGATACAAGCGTTTCATCCCCCGGGTCAAGCCCCGGGTCAAGTTGGCTTTGCGCGTGACGCACATGCTGTGAAACATAGCATCCAAAGTGGGCCCCACGTGGAATCTTATCTTCTCACAGCTTTCTTCTCCACGGGATTATCTTCCCCGCATCCTCTACCACATCGGCATGTCACCGCCGTTCCACCCCCTGCGAGAACCAGTGGAGGGCGTCGGCCGGCTCTGACTCCCTCCTTCGCACCGGCGGCGTCCCACATGTGCTCCTCCTCCCTCAACCATCTCTAATGTGCTGCCTCCTCCGTAGACAAGACTGCGCCGTGCTTCAAATCTCACGGCAGCCACCATGACGACGAGAATGGGGTTGCTTCTGCGAGGCAACCACCGCGTCTACGAGCCCAGGCCCAGGCTCCTGGTGGACCGAACAAGCTCGAGGACGACCTCCGCACTGGAGAGGGGCAAGCAGGTGGTACAAGCATGGTGTACCTCCTCCGGCGAGGTCTCCACCGTCCCGCGCCGCCACAGCCTCGGCTTGCACCTCCTCCACGACGCCCTCCTCCGATGCCCTCCTCTGCATGGTGTTTTGGCCGGCCACGGTGCCACCGAGGGAGGCGAAGGCGTGGTTGATTTCCCTTTTCGAGTTTTTCTACACTACGCCGTTGGGGTTGTTGCTACCTAGATGTCCCCTAATTGCTACAATGATTTATCGGCGTTGCTACCACAATTTAGAGTGTTTACTAATTTGGCCGGTGTTGTTACTTTTGTGTCTGACGTTGCTAGTAGCGTTTTGCTACTTTAGCATATTATTCTTGCTAAGTATTCATATTTTTTTGCTACTTTCACATAATTTTTTTGCTACGAGAGTCCCGGCGATGTCTCTGGCGAAGTCGATTTTGCTTCATTAGAAAAAACATTTTTGCTACAACCGTTTTGTGGTTTTGATACAATAGCATAACATTTTTGCTACACGGTCTCCGGCGAGGTCTCCGGTGGGGTCGAGTTTGCTACATTAGCACAACTTTTTTTCTACACAGTCGCCGACGAGGTCCAGTCAGTTTTTCTTTTTTCTGGACTGAACTGGTTTTTGCTACATGCAACAAAAGCGAAACAATATGTAGCAAAAGCGGGACTTTCTGTAGTAAAAGCGGGATTTTGACCCAAAAAGAGGACACGTAGTTGGCTGGAGACCCGGGGGATAAAAAATACAAATCCTCGGGGAACGCCTAGTACTGTCCAAATATTTGGCGGGGAGCTCCAAGAAGAAGAGAATGGGAGATCCGGAGAATGAGCCATACGTGCTTGAAGCTTGGGGACCGATGGGGGTCAATGGACTCGGCTCTTCCTAGCGTGCCGCCGCTGCATCACGGGTGCCCTACGTGCCGCCGCTGGCTGGTGAAGGAGAGGAGATCGAGGGGCTGGTCGCGGTCCTGTGCCATTCCCGGAGACGCCGTCGGCGTCGGCGGCAACACTCGGTGGTCGACGGAGGCAGGACCGGGTGGAAGAGATGAGGGGCGGTTGCTGGGTCGACCAGGCTCGGTAACCCGATATGTTTCCGGAGGAGGGTGACCGGTATCAAATTTCTACGGTGATGGGATTTGTTTATGAGGCAATTGTTTACGGATAAACTGAACCAAATGTATTTTAAAGGTAATTGTTACCAACGTAATCAGGTTACGTTACGGAATCGTGAACCAAATTCGCTCGAGGTGTTTTGGAGGATTGGAATTCCTGGAGAAGTTGTTTGCGTGCGATTTTGATAGTACTAAGAGTTCGCTTTTGATAGTACCTTAAGAGTTCCTTTACGCTACGGATGTTTGAAAGGATGGGATAGCTGGAGTACAGTGGGGGCAGAGAGAATTTCAGTGAAGCAAATGAGATTAGAGACCCCAGTAGTTCTAGCAGTAAACAATGGATACTAGGTGCCGTGAGACTCAACCCCGTTAAAAACAAAATTGTTTGAAAGAGAGATTTTATCACTCAACACCACTTGTTGGTGCCCTTTTTTCACACAACCACAACCTTTGTATTTTGTTTCACAAAACACCAACTTTTGTGGTAATGTTCTGCACAGAACAAGTCGGGCGATGGCGCGCGCGGGCGCCGTTGGTGGCCGGCGAGGGTGACGACTCCGGTGACGGCGGGCTGCCGCCAATTTGTTCCGTATGCGGGAAAAAACACCGTTGGAAAACCAAACGCGGGAGGTACTGTCCACGGACAGCAAAAGGTCCATCTGGGAGGCACGGTTGGGTATGGTCTCAGCAACTGCAGAAGAGGCACCACTACTCAAAACAGCGTGCTCTGTTGCCGCCGCTAGCACCGCCGTGCTACGGCCTCGGCCTCGCTGTGTGAAGCTACCGGATGAGCTGCCTGCCTGCATGTGTGGTTAGGTATACATTTTTGCAGGCCTAAAATGGCGGAGAATGCGCCATCAGCACAGCAGGCTCCTCCACACAAAACTAATTTTGGGTCGCCATTTTTTTTCTCTCTCGCGCGCGCGCTGCTCTTTGCGCGTGCGTACGTCTTCCATGAACCCCGTTCCCAGCCGCTCCCTCCCCTCGTCTATTCGCAGATTTCCTGTGGCCACGCCCCCCTGTTTCCACGGTTTTTGCTGCTATTAACGGCAAGGGCAGTTCCGTCCCGGCGCCACCTGCTTCTCCCCGAGCCCCCGCCGCCCGCCGGGGTGGGCTTGCCGCGGACGGCAGCCAGCGCGCGCGTTCGTTCGTTGCCGGGAAATCCGAGTCTCCTGCCGGATCCCGTCGGGAGCGGGGGACGTCTCCCAGAGGTTCGTGCCTTCTCCTTGCGGTGCGATTTGCCCGTTCCAACATAGCATCCCCAATATACAATCTGCAATGTATGGATTATGGAAGGATGATTTGATCATAACCCACACTTTAGTTTGCTCTTTCATAATTTGCCCGGCCCTGTACGTGTGGGTTAATGGTCAAATTTACCCTATATTTTACTGGGGTTAGGGTCAGCAAAGTTCATTTCGCTGGTGTTCAAATAATCAATTTGTTATTGCAGGTCTCTTCCTTTCTAATTTCCCTCTCTCCTTCTAAAAAGAAGATCCTATAGGATTGTCATTTTGTTGTTGGAACACATGCATCCTGAATTAGGTCAATATGTTCCTGTTGGATTTGCCATGGTTTTTTTAGGGATGGGTTTGCCATGGTTGTGACTTGCTGAGGACATCAAATCAATTTCAAAACAAAACGTTTTCGTCTGGTCTGTTTTTGTTCGTATTTCTAGGGCCTTTAGCACAGTTTTAAATTTTGGGAGTGCTATTCACCATTTCTGCATACATATTTGTATTCACCATTTGGCCATCTAGAACTAGCTATGTTGATCATTTTTTTTTTGATCTATTTACTAGCTATTGCTCTTATTCTTACGTTGCCATCACTGAAAATGTGAAAATCAGCACCGAAAGTTATACCTCATTGTTTCCCCAACCTGCAGAGTCCAGGAGTTCAGACATCCTGACGAATTAGCTCGAACCAATGGGATGCTGTGGCAGTGTGAGTATTTTTTCTAGTACATGCATAAATTGCATTTCAAACGAGCAACTTTGATCACCGAATCATTGAAATTACATGACGAATTGCATTTATCGAGTTGCACATTAGTAACCACATCATTTTTTTCCTGTGGTTCCCTTTGCAGAATCCTGTAGACGACGAGGAACACCTAGACTACAGCTCCGGAAATGTGGCTATTATACCTGATCTAAAGAGTTGGGAACAGAAATTGGAAGATGCAAGTGACGCCGGTAAAACTGTAAGTCTCCTAAACGACTAGCTATAATCAAGCGTAGTACTACGACTTAACCCATACTCTGGACACAGATAATAGGTGCATGCGGCTTTCCAGTTTCTAATTTTGTGTTGGTTAACCATGTTGGAATTTCTCATCTGCACAGATTGTAGTAAAATTCAGCGCGGTGTGGTGCGGCCCCTGTAGGATTGCTGCTCCCGTATACGCGGACCTGTCTTTGAAGCATTCTGATCTTATTTTCGCATCTATTGACGTAGACGATCTTCCGGTACGCAGATCTTCAGAAACCTTTAGCAACTCATTATTTTGCACTCTGAAGAAATGCTGAAACTAAATGCCATTTCATCAGGAACTGGTCACCCAATATGACATCCGGGCCACGCCGACATTCATTTTCATAAGAGATAAGAAGGAGATCGACAAGCTGGTTGGGGGCAACCAGACAGATCTCGAGCAGAAGTTCGAGCCGTATTGCGTGCCAGGCGAAGAAGCCATGTGTATACAGTCTTTCGAGGGTAGAATCACCTGATTGTGCCAGTCAGTAGAGCTTGGGAAAAACTCCATTGGCTGGAAACATCAGCACAAGTCTGTTGAGCTATAGGTTTGAGAAACTGACCAGCAGTAGTAGGATCTTCTTGGTAGCGTTGAGATGTTCAGTCCACATTCAGCAGTAAATTAAGTTAGGCAGCATCTGTAACTAATTTGCAACCACGCTGTCCATATGAACTGATACAAGACAATGTATACTGATTGGCAGCAAGACAATGTACTGATTGACAGCAGATCGATGCCTTGTCTTCCCTCCTCCCATGAATCATGACGACTTGACTGTACAACAAAAATGCCAATGCCAATGCCAATGGTGATCTCATGCAGGGATTCAGAACACATAATTTTGGCAGTGCACATCTATATAAGTAGGAGTATATATGCAGGGTTTTGAATGTATAGTACGTATCCTATATATAGTGTTATTTGGTGAGCTGCAGCTTTGACAGGACGGCTGCGGCCCGATCTCCACCGAGCAGGAAATACGGGTGCCGGAGCGCCGCGGCGGCGGAGAGCCTTCCCTGTCCCCGCTGCGCGATGAGCTTGGTGGCGAGGTCCCATCCTCTCCCGAAGTCGAGGTCGAGGATCTGCAGGTCGGGTCTCCGTCGCGTGGTCTGGCGCCACCTGTTGAGGTCGTACCCTGCGGCCTTGAGCTCGGAGTTGAAGTTCTTGAGGCCCGATGGCGACCTGAGCCCCGGCGTGGCCATCTGCATGAGCACGATGCCGGCGGAGTACATGTCGAAGAGGTCGGGGCTGTTGAGCTGCCAGAGGATCGGGGAGAGGATGGCGGCGATGGGCTCGGCGGGCGGCGTGGGGGTCTCCTCCGGGAGCACGTAGAGCTCGGGCGGGCAGTAGTCCGGGTCGAGCAGGGTGCGGTCGGGCACGTAGTTCTTGCCGATGCGCAGGTCGGTGGCGGCGCCGAAGTCGATGAGCTTCACCTGCCCGCGCCGGGTGACGACGAGGTTGGAGGGCTTGATGTCGCGGTGCACGATGCCGGTGTCGTGGATGCGGCGGAGCGAGGTGATGAGCTGCCGCATCACCTGCTTCACCACCAGCGCGCCGCTGGTGAGGGAGTCCACGCCGCGGAGCGCGCGCCCGAACATGAGCGTCTCCATGTTCGACGGGAAGTTGCGGTCCGTCACGTAGTTGCCCAGCGTCCGGTCGCCCTGCGGGGAAGGAGAAGGGAAGAGCGTTCAAATGTCATGTGCCGATGGCTCGTTCCACGGAGGTCGGAGGCTCGGAGCTACTCCCTCTGCTCTCGTTTTACTTGTCCTTTTGAATGTCCATATTGGTTTCCAAATCAGCTGGTCACCTTATTACGATCTCGTTGCATTTCTGTTATTTTATATCAGAAGAAAATAGTTTTATTGAAAAAGATCTACCCTGTAAGTAAACTACTAGTAGTAAAGTATTTCTCATCTATAATCACAAATGGCCTATTAGCTCAGCTGGTTAGAGCGTAGTGCTAATAACGCGAAGGTCACAGGTTCGAGACCTGTATGGGCCAATTCTTTTTTTTTGTGAAATTGTACTCGGAGTATTACTGTTTTTCGGCCGTAGATTTTTTTTTCTACTAGCAATAATCCTTCAAAGCATGTTGGCACGCATACCTCAAACTTCCAGACGAGCCACTTGCCGCCCTTGACGAACTCCGACTTGGTCTTGTCGGCGACGAAGCTCCCCATGAAATCCGCGCACGCCTCCGGCGCCGCCCTCGCCATCCGGTAGTTGAACCACTCCTCGTAGTCGCCGCACTCCTTGGCTCCGGTCACTGCTTTTATCTGAACAAAAATACGCGTTCATCGATCGTCTCATCTCGTCAGAATTCACCATTAATTATCATCACTGCAACCCCGAGCGCGCCAGCTTTACCTTCTTGAGTATGACCTTCTCCTTGTACCTGTCGTCGAGCTGGAGCTTGGTCTTGGCCTTGCCGACCCTCTCCTCCACCACGGCGCCGCCCCTCGGCACCACGGCGCCGGAGTACACCACCCCGAAGGACCCCTCCCCGATGCGCTCGCCCACCACGAAGTCGCTCATCTTCAGGCTCCGCCGCCCCAGCACCGTGTCCAGCGCCAGCTGCAGCGGCGCCAGCACGTACGTGTCCACGGCGCCGCCCAGCACCCCGGGACGCGCCGTCAGGTACAGCCACGTCACCGCCACGAACCCGAACAGCGCCCACCGCTCCGCCTCCGGCAGCCCCGCCGTCAGCTCCTCCAGCCTCGACAGGGCGCCGCCGGCCACGCGCACCGCCGGGCTCGACGCGTCCAGGTGCAGCGCGCCCAGGAGCTCGTCCGGGATGGCGTCGGCGGCGTTGCTCGCGACGTCGCCTGGGTCGAGGCCGCCCGACGCGCTCGCCAGGACCTCGTCCGGGACGGCGATGGACGCGCCGGCATTGGTCGCGTCGCCGACCAGAGGCGAGCTCAGGAGCTCGTCCGGGATGACAGCCGCGCCACCGCCACCGCCACCGCCAAGCGTCGCGTCACTGGCAGCCGAGTCCGATTGCAGCGCGCTCTTGAGCTCGTTCAGTAGATCACCCCAGCCATCGGTGCCCGTGTCGCTGACTACAGTCGCCACCGGCGGGCCGGGCTTGCTCAGCTGCAGCGCGCTGCTCAGGAACTCGTCGGGGACGCCGTCCGTGGACGCCACTGAACAGCACCTGATCAGCCGGTGCTTTGAAGTACCGTTCGGGTGGAGGAGTGCATGGTACTTGTTGGCGAATCTGGCCGGGGCCAGTAGGGAGGAGGAGGCCATGGAGAGGAAGGGGAGCCTCTCATGGGAGGAGGTTGAGCGGAGCGTGTTTGAGGTGAGGAGTGTGAGCTGAGCTGAGGCTGCAGAATGTGCTACGTGGCGCGCAGAGGCTTGTTATCCGGGGCAGCCACCAAGATGGGATAATGATGGGCCGAACGAGAAAATAATGGGCCTGATAATGGTAGTGCTGTGTCCTCCGTTGGGCTTCAGCTAATAATTTTTGGTATCCTAAAAAAAAGCTAATAAATTTTGGTCTAGGCGTCTAGCTCTTTTTTTTTATTTCTTTCTTTGGAAAGGGGCACAACATACCCCAAATTTCATTTCATCAATGAAACTGAGCATCTATGATTTTTTGAATTATTATAAATAAAAGGAACACTGGCCATCAATTCCAATAGCAACCGCCAAGTCTCGGCTAGATTAGCAAACCAATCGAAACTAACATAGGCAAAAGCAACTAGATCTAAGTTATGGGTGAACAAACACATGCACCGATGAAACCAACAACACTGCAATATAAACACAAAAGATCATCTCTACTCGAGACTCGCAATATATTCGTTGGATCGTCAGGCTCCAACTCTTCGATATGTTGAACAAATCAATTGTTCCATGCACGTCCAAAAAAAAACAGTTGTTACTAGCAGAGACAATTGTGCTCCTCTAAGTTGCAGAAAGACCTGGGCTTTGAAACCAGTCCAAAATAATATTATTCGTGAGATTTATAAGAACACATTTACATGGTTCCGCAACCCTATAATATTCAAGCAAGAATTATTCCGAGTTCTCTATACAGACCAAATCAAAGCGGAAATCCTATAATTACAGATTTCACATGAAATTTGCTAAACCCCTATGGAGCTCATCAAAATAACATGGGCGTAAATCATATTGAAATATATGTTAATTATTCTCCATACAAACTTACCAATGGAGTAAGTAAAGAAAAAGTGGTCACTACTTTCTGTTGGAGATATATTATATAGTACACCACCCAAATACGGTCCCCCATGTAATGCCACGTAGGGCCTTTTTCTACCTATATAAACTCGTAACGCGGAGCCCCAAAGGGCTATCGCTTCCTGCAGATCAATATGGTATCAGAGCCTCCTCTTCCCACAAAACCCTAGCCGCCAAGACTCCAAGCCTGCCGCCGCCGAACTCGGCCGCCGCCACACAACCTGTCGCCGCCGATCTCCTTCGGCCGCCGCCCTACACCACGACACGACCTGCCGCCGCCGATCTTCTGCTTTGGCCGCCGCCACGACAAAGCCATGACCCAAAAATCCTACAACCTAAAACCATGACTCCTGCCACCGCCGAATTTTTTGGCTGCCGCCACGATCTACAAGATTAACCTACGACACGATCTACAAACCCAAGCCGTCGCCGCCTAGACCTTGTTCTCTGGCCACCTCCGCTACAAAACAACCTACACAACCCCAACACAAACCAAAACCCTAGCCACACCCCAGATCGCATCCATGACATCGTCATCCTCGTCCTTCCCTTCCATGAGTGTCGTTGCTGCTTCCCTTGGGGCACCCCCGTCTCAAAAGCTGACCCGAGAAAATTTCCTCTATTGGAAAACCCTGGTCTTCCCTGCTCTGCATGGTGCGCAAGTCACCGGGCTCCTCGATGGCTCGAATGCGGATCTGGCCAAGCTCATCGCTGCTGAAGACGCGGACAAGAAGAAGATCACCATCCCCAACCCTGAATATGCTGCATGGGTTGCTAGGGATCAGACGATGCTGAGCTTCATCAACAACTCGCTGTCTCCCGACATGCTGGCTCACGTTGTCGGTTTGGAGACCACCGAGGCCGTCTGGTCTACAATCACAACCATGTTCTCGAAGCAGTTGCTCTCCAAGGTCAATCATCTGTGCGGTGCCCTCAACAGCATGAAGAAAGCTGGCCTCTCCACCGTGCAATACTTCGCCAAGATGAAAAGCTTCGCCTCCGAGCTAGTGGCCCTCGGCAGGGACATCGATGAGAGTGAGATCGTCGGCTACATCCTGAACGGTCTGGACAGCACCTACAACGACGTTGCTGCAGCCGTCCACGACAACCCCGATACCACCCTCGATGACTTGTACGATCAAATTTGTGCTCACGATGTTCGTCAAAGTATGCTCCAAGACACAGGTGACACGTTCCCACATCTGCCAATCTGGCACGTCATGGCCGCGGTGGTGGCTCCAACCGTGGCCGCTATGATGATGACCGCGGCGCTCGCCGCTCTGATGATGATCGCGGCTATCGCCGCTATGATGAGGACCGCGACAACCGCCGCTATGATGAGGACCGTGGCTCACATGGCCGCAGCTACGATCGCCGCCGTGATGACAGTGCCTCGGCGTACCGTCGCCGTGATGACGACCCGCGGCTCCCGTGGTCGTGGTGACTACCGACGCCGTGACGATGCTGGGCGCCGCGATGCTGGGCGCCGCAATGGTCTCGTCCCCACTCCCTTTGTGGACGTGACGTGCCAGATCTGCCTCATCCATGGTCACCCCGCCAAAGACTGCTGGTAGTGTTACCAGAACGATGACTCTGATGATGACGGTCGCAAGGAGAAGACCGCCAATACTGCTACCTATGGTGTCGATACCAACTGGTATTCCGACACTAGAGCTATGAACCACACCACGGGGGAGCTGAACAAGCTTTCCACTCACGAGAAGTACAAAGGCCAAGACCGTGTTCACACGGCCGATGGCAATGGTATGCAAATTTCCCATGTTGGTCATTCAGTTTTTTACAACCCCATGAGTTCCTTTCATTTAAATAGAGTCTTGCATATTCCTAGTGCAAAATTTGCTGTCTGTTCATCGTTTTACTCTTGATAACGACGTCTTTATCGAATTTCATCCTTTTTTCTTTTTGATCAAGGATCAGGAAACAAGAAGGACTCTGTTTAAAGGTCCCTGTCATGGTGGTCTTTATCCATTGTTGCCAATCTCCAGTGGGTCTTCCAAGCATGCCTTTCTTTCAATAAAGCCGTTGTCTTCCACGTGGCATCGCCGTTTAATCCATCCTTTATCTTTTGTGGTGCAGCAAATTCTTAGGAAATATGAAATCTCTTATACTCTAGAAATAAATCCATATGTTTGTGATGCTTGTTAGCTACGAGTCATCCAGTTGCCATATCTTGTATCTACTAGTGTTTCTACTGTTCCTTTGGAACAAGTATTCTCTGATGTATGGGGTCTAGCACCTACCTCTGTTGGCAAACATTTATACTATGTAAGCTTTAACGATGATTTTAGCAAGTTTACCTGGATTACTTTACTCAAAAAGAGGTCTGAAGTTTATCAAGCTTTTCTTAATTTCCAGCAACTTGTTAAAATAGGAAAATTAAAACCATGCAAACTGACTGGGGTGGTGAATATGAAAAACTTCATAGTTTCTTCCAAAAGATTGGCATCTCTCATCATGTTTTATGTCCTCATGCTCATCAGCAAAATGGCTCTGCTGAGCGCAAACATCGTCACATTGTTGAAGTTGGTTTGTCTCTTCTTGCCAATTCTTCTATGACATTGAAATTTTGGGATGAAGCTTTTCTCATAGCCACATTCTTGATTAATTTACTTCCTAGCAAGGTTATTAATCATGAAACTCTCCTCCACACCAAGCCCAACTATGATTCTCTTCGTGTTTTTGGTTGTGCTTGCTGGCCTAATCTTCGTCCATACAACAAACGAAAATCGCCTATATATCAAAACAATGTGTTTTCCTTGGCTATAGTCCCATGCATAAAGGAGTCAAATGTCTAGATGTCTCTACTGGCCGCGTCTATATTTCTCGAGATGTTGTTTTTTATGAAACTTTCTTTCCCTTTGCTTCATTACATCGTGATGCGGGACGACGCCTTCGTCGTGACATTCTGTTATTGCCTAAATACCCTCCTTCATTTACTCACGGGGATGCATATACTGATGATCACATGGTGCATATTATTCCTGTTGTTACTAATCATGGTCAGGACACACAACCACCCCTGGATGCTGACGATGGTGCAGCATGTGATGATGATGTTGCTCCTCAAATTTCTGAAGAAAACGACGCTGAAAACCCTCCAGAATCGCCTGCGCCGTCCTCCTCGCTACAGGACATGGGCATTGGACACGAGGTTGATCCTTGATCTGCCTCGGACCGCGTGCAGGCAGATCCCGAGGTTGATTCCTACGGTCTGTCCCCTGGCGCCAACGCCGGGTCGCTGCGTCACGCCCGCACGCTGTCTCCTGGGCGCGCCCACGAGCCAGGCGGGCCACGCTCCCGATTGCGGTCGCCCCTGCACCAACTGGAGCCCGCCACGCCACCCGCTGTCTCCCCTTCGACCGCGGGATCTCCTACTCCCAGCGACGCTGCCTCCTCTCATGTGTCCGCCGCCATGGGATCATCTACAGCGCGCTCTGGATCCTCTGTGGCTTCTCCGCCTCCTGCCCCTCCTATGGTTGGTGTGCAAACGAGGCTCCAGAAAGGTATAAAACATCCAAAGAAATACATTGACGGTACTGTATGCTATGGTTTGCTCACTTCTACAAGTGAACCATCCTCGTTGTCCGAGGCCCTCTCACATCCTCAGTGGCGCCAATCAATGGAAGATGAATACATTGCACTGATGAGAAACGAAACTTGGCATCTTGTTTCCTTCAGCTCTAGCAAAAAGCTTATTGACTGCAAATGGGTATACCGTATAAAGAAACATTCTGATGGTTCTATTGATAGGTACAAAGCCAGACTTATTGCCAATGGGTTCAAGTAGCGCTATGGTATTGACTATGAAGATACTTTTAGTCCAGTTGTCAAAGTTGCCACTATCAGGACAGTTCTTGCAGTTTCTGTCTCTCGTGGTTGGAGTTTACGGCAGCTAGATGTGAAGAACGCGTTTTTGCATGGTGTTCTGGAAAAGGAAGTGTACATGAAACAACCTCCTGGGTTTGAACATCCTGATGCTCCTTGACACATGTGTAAACTTGACAAAGCTATGTATGGTCTGAAACAGGCCCCCCGTGCATGGTTCTCTCGATTGAGTTCTAAGCTTTATGACCTTGGTTTCATTCCCTCTCAGGCTGATACATCTCTATTCTTATACCACATGTCAGGTATCACAATTTATCTTCTGATCTATGTTGATGATATAATTGTCACGAGTTCTTCTGCTCAAGCCATCACAATTTTGGTTCATGATCTTAATGCTCATTTTGCTATCAAATACCTTGGTGAATTTGCACTATTTTATATGCATTGAAGTGAAGAAAATTTCAGATGGGTTGCTCTTTACACAGGAAAAGTACGCCTATGATATTCTTGAAAAGGTCGGGTTGTATGGTTGCAAACCAGCTCCCACGCCATTGTCCAACACCGAACCACTGTCCTTGGCCGAGGGGACGCCACTTGGACCCGAGGACAGCACACGTTACAGGAGCATTGTTGGTGCTCTCCAGTATCTTACATTGGCATGTCCTGATTTATCCTTTTTTGTTAATAAAGTTTGTCAGTTTCTTCATGCACCTACGACCTCTCATTGGACAACATTTAAGAGGATTCTTCGATATGTTTGTGACACCATAACTCTTGGTATTAGTTTTCAAAGATCTACATCTACATTGTTGAGTGCTTTTTCAGATGCAGATTGGGCTGGATGCCTTGATGAGAGGCGATCCACAGGAGGGTTTGCCATCTTTCTTGGTCCTAATCTTATTTCCTGGAGTGCTAGAAAACAGGCCACGGTCTCATGTTCCAGCACTGAAGCAGAATATATAGCTCTTGCTAATGCTACAACTGAGCTTATTAGGGTTGAAGCTCTCCTAAAGGAACTTGGTGTCAAGCTTAAAGAAAAACCATGTCTATGGTGTGATAATCTGAGTGCTACATATTTGTCTGATAATCCTGTGTTTCATGCACGTACCAAACACATTAAGATTGACTTCTACTTTGTTCGAGAACGAGTGGCTAGTAAGAGTCTGGAGATCAGGTTCATTTCAAGCAAAGATCAAGTGGCTGATGGTTTTACAAAATCTCTTCCTATTCATAGTATTCGTGAATTTAGACGTAACCTAAACCTTTGTACAAGTTTAGATTAAGGGGGACTATTGGAGATATATTATGTATGCCTACCGTATTTGGTATGGTGTAGTATACCATCCAAACACGGTCCCACATGTAATGCCACGTAGGGGCTTTTCCTACCTATATAAACACGTAACGCAGAGACCCAAAGGACTATCGCTTCCTGCAGATCAATACTTTCATTACAATCACAAGACCTATATTTCAAACTGCCTTTCAAACCTCGATGACATAGAAGAAACATCTTTAGTTAGCATACTATTGCAAGAGACTTTACCTTTCAAAGGTACTTTGAGTAACCAGTTCCTTAGAAGGACAAGTTGCCGGAAAACTTTCTAAAGAAACATGCATAATAATGAAAATTCCCTAGATTCTTTCAAGATCCAGAAACATCCAGCCTCTACGTTTCCAATCACCACATTACTGCACAAACTCACCCCAAATATTTCTTCAACCCCCCACCACCACAAGAATTTTTTTCAAATTAATATGGTAGACACTTACATCTGTACTAGGAGACAAATTATAAAGCCAAGGAAATTTAACACAAAGTTTATTATCTCCTAGCGAGAAATCTCCCCAAAACCTTGTTCTCTTACCCATTACATGCTTTGTTTTCATAGAAATGGAGGAAGATATTCTTTAGTTTTAACACGCCATACAAGAAATGAGTCTGGACATGGTTGATGCCTTGATGGTACAATGGGATACAATTCTACTATGCAAGTACTTGGTTATTAACATATCTTACCAAAGTCACTCCTTATGATGTAACTTCTACAACCATTTACTTCACAAAAGGACATTAATAATCGCCAAAACTAATCACACAATCACCCTTGATCTTTTGCTGTACTAACCATTATTTAACCGAATGATACTTCTTTAGTTTTACATCTTCCTACAAAAAGAATCTCTTCATAAAGTTCATTTTTTGCAAGGACCTTTAGGTAAGACATATAATGATATACTATATAGACAAACACTAGGGAGATTTGATGTAAGTATAATTCATTTGCTACCATAATCAACCAATTTTCATTTCCACGATCCAACATTTTTCTATACTTTCTATGTGCCTTTCCAATCTCAATTTCTCGTTTCTTATCAAGGGAGTACACGATATTAAAAGGTAGATTGTCTTCTATTGGAAATATGTCCTACAGACAATAATAAAACTATTATTATGATATTTCTAGCTCATGGTAAATGTTTATATTCCATGCTATAATTGTATTAACAGAAAACATAATACCTATGTGGTTTCATAAACAACATTGTGTCCCTAGCAAGGCTCTACTAGGATAGCTCATTGAATAATGATGGTTATAGTTTTTTAACCATGGACATGAGTTTTCAATTAATAACATGATCATGCCATTATGAGAATGACAATGGACATAACCAACTAAGAGAAGTAATTAGATCGTGTCACAAAGTTTAAATTACATAGTTGTTAATTATCAAGTATCATGATCGTTAGAACATGAGGTTATGTTACTCCCTAGTACCCGAAGAGTACATTGGAGGAATGAACCGTTACTTCATAATAGGGTGATCATAAAGGTGTCTTTCAGGTATCTTGGAAAGTGATTGTTGAGTTGCATGAATCAATACTGGGATTTGTCCATCCTTGTGATGGAGAGATATATTCTAGGCTCACCCGATAACGCACATTCTGTATCGCTTACAAGCATGTGACCAATGAGTTTGATAACAAGAAATGTTGAATTATGGAACAAGTAAAGAGTACTTGCCGAGAACGAGATTGAACTAGAAATGAAGATACCGACGATCAAATCTCGGGAGAGTAAAATATCGCGAGATAAAGGGACAGGAATACATGACAGTCTCAATCCTCGACATCATGGTTTAACTGAAAAAAATCTTTGTTGAATGTGTGGAATTCATTATGGATATCCAGGTCCCGTTAATGATTATTGATTGAAGAGGTGTCTCGATTATGTCTACACGTTCTCAAACCCGTAGGGTCACACACTTAACGTTTGATAACACTAGGGTAGCTATAGGATATTCATAATGGCGAGACTAAAATTTTTTCGGAGTCTCGGATGGGTCCATGACATGACGAGGATCTTTGGTATGGGTCGGAGATAAAATTCATATAAGGAAAGTTGGATTTCAGGTTTCGGAAAAGTCTTGAGATTTTTTTGGTTCTAGAAGGTTCTGGTGGATTCCATCATGGGCTCCCACTTGCTCCGGAAGGTCCACATGGACCTGGAAGGACCCCCAAACCCTAGGGCTCCCAAAGGGAGAGGGGGTGTACGAGAAGGGGAGTCCCTCCTTGGCTGCCCCACCTTCCGCGGGCAAGGTTGCCCCCCTAGCCTATATAAAGATGTGGGAAGGATGCACATGAGGCACACCAATCCCTGGCCGCCGCCCCTCCTGCTAATCCTTCCTCTCTTGTCCTAGTTTTAATGTCCCTACTACCATATGCATACTGTAAAAGTGTAAGACCATCTTCCACCAAATCAGACATTGTGGGTTGATAAATAAGTCCATGTTTCCGAGCTCTGTCAACTATAAAACAACTAAAGCATCTAGAAAAATGAAAAATGATTGGTGAGAAAGGATCCCTTTGTCTCAAACCTTTTTCTACTATTGAATAAGTACCAATCCTATTATTTTAATAGCCACTTACTAGTAGAACTAATCACCCGAACTATATATTTTGGAAACCTTTAATTCGAAACCTTTCATTTCAAGAACTAATGTCAAGAAGTCCTAATTTATCGTATTATAAGCCTTCTCAAAATCAACTTTAATAACAACATGTTCCTTTCTAGATGATCTACGCTATGTAGGATTTCATGCAGAAGTAAAATCCCATCTAATACGTTTCTTCCTTTAACAAAAGCAGTATGAACTAGGAAAATAACTTTATCAACAACCAGGATAAAGTTATCTCTTTATCAACAACTGGGTCTAATTTTCGTGTAGAATATAATTTTAGTATCTCAATTTCTTTTGTAAAGTTCTCAAAATGATAATACTACTTCCTTTCATTTTGTAAGCCTTTATATAAGCTTTTTTAGCGGTTCAATTTGCACAGCTAGAAAGACTTATATTATGAAATGGAGGTAGTATAATTTTAGTATGTCGATTTCTTTTGTAAAGCTCTCAAAATGATAATACTTCATTTCATTTTGTAAGCAGCTATATGAAGCTGTGTTCCAATTCCAACTACCAAATAATGGTGGTCACTTCTTTCCACGTACTGTCCGCACTAAAATAGCATTTCCCAGGATTGCTGTGACTTCGCTGTCTCGAGAAGACTGTTTCTTGGTGCTCTACCTCCTCCTACTTCTTCTTCTTCCTTGGTCTTCACGTTTCAGAAACCCATCCATTCTTGAGGTCTTCCTGCAGTGCAGAGGCATCCCTGTTATGTTATCGCCGAGAGGGGCGACGAAGAGGTGAAGAAATCGGAGGGGCTCTGAAGATTTTGACAGCGAGGTGTGTTCTTCATTTCTTGTCTTTGTTTTTGGTGCGCTTTGTAATCTCATAGTGCAGTTTTCAAATCTTCCTATTGTTTTGTGATTTTGTCCAAGAAATCGTCCACAGGTTACATTAGCATGCGTCCGGGTTACTTCTTGACATTAGTTTCTTTGCAAGATCAAATGCATGCTCTGTACGTAATTGACAAAAAGGACCATCTTAAAAAGAAGTGCCCAATTCCATGGTTCATTTCTCAAGTGTCGCTATAAGCAGCTATATAGATATACTTGTTGACCTCGGACCTTATGGCATGCAAGACATTGATTTGAGATTCTGAAATGGACACCCCACCATTTTTTCTAACTCAATGAATCATCATAGCAGCCCTCGTACTATCGTCTAGAAAAAATAAAAATGAAGGACCACCCCGCTGATAAATACTCATGGGCATTGCCCGGACATATTTCAGTTCGGTAGATGAGATTAACATACAAATTCAGTTTAGACATGAGTTTTTCTGTGGAACTGAAATAATGTCTGGGCAATTCCCATGAGTTCTTGAATCTTTTAGGCCAACAAAAGTGCAGATTCAGATGCATGATGCAATGGATAGAAAACAAGCAACCATATGATGAAGTGGCCATAGTTTATCGCTGGAGAGTTGCAATCGGCAGATTCTGATTGACCTCTGACCGGCCCAATGAAGCATTGGTTTGATGAGGTTTAGAAGTTGACAATCTACCTTCTTCGTAATCCAAGAACTAATCGTAGAAGTAGCACCCTACTACTATCTTTGTGACAAAGGAAGAGGGAAAATGGACAACCCTCTGACACTGATTTGATTAAAAATTACAGTAGTAGTAAGATTAAAATAAATCAATATGCATTCAGTGCCTTTGACTGAACTGAGATCCCTTTTTTTAGGGTAGACTAAACTGCAGTCTGTTTGACAAAGTCTAAAAATCTCTGAAGCCAGCAAAGTGTTGCCTTCGCTTTATTTCCCTGAACCTCCCTTAATCCTTTCGTCAGACAGAAACCATCCTCGATCACCGGCGACGACGAGGATGCAGGCCGGGGGCACCAAGACGCGGTTCGGCCGGTGCCCGTACTGCCGCGCCATGATCTGCCAGAACACCAGCGCCGCCGTCTACTACTGCAGAAAATGCCGCACTCCTATCCGAGGTATGCCGCGTCATCAAACCACCCGTGAAATGCGATTGATCTCCGTGCAAACACATGGTGAGCTTTGCTCTAATTTGTTTCGGTTCTGCTGCCGCTCTGTGCAGGCAAGAATACGGAGCCGACTGACGACGAGGCCGACAAAGCTCTAAGCAGGCTGGAGATCCTCTCGGCCGTCGACACCGCGTCCGTGTTCTCCGACGAGGAGCTCGAAGCTTCCTGTACGCAGGCTTCGGTCATCGACGTCGACGGCGACCAGCCTCCGCCGTTATCGTGTGGCTACAATTCCAACTCCGACGCGAACAGCCAGGGGGTTACGGCTTCCTCGCCGTCGCCGTACAGAGGAGGCTTTGGTTCGCCTCGGGATGACATGTCTCGGAGCAATGGCTGCTCACCTCGCGGCGTCAGCGATAACCACGTCGGGTCGACCGACCGACAAGATGAGGTTCGATCGATGAAGAACCGAGTAACTGAGCTCCGGGTGTCATCTCGACGGACGAGGCGGGCGTCGAGCGCTTCTGACCCGAGCATTCTGCGACGTCGCGACTTCTCTGTCCCGGATCACGAGGAAGCGGCAGGAAATGCGGGGGGACAGAAGCTCCGGGGATCGCCTATGAGCTCGAGGGAGCTCGCCACATCTGTTAGCATGTCCGGACTGGAGCCATCCGCCGTCACGGCGTCTCCATTGACTGACCCGGCGTTCCAAAGGGACCTGCTGCACGTGCTGGACAAGCTCCGTGGCATGCTCGTGTCCATCGAGCTGCAGCCGCGGGCGGCGAGCAGCAGCGCGCTGACGCGACGCGAGTCCCGCATCTTCCGCCGGATGGAGTCGCAGCTCGCGCGGGATCTTCCCGCCGCCTACGCGGCCGAGGCGCACGCGCCGCGCCGGAATGCCCGGAACTACGCGAGCGGCGGCTCCGGCTCGTGGTCGTCGGCGTCGTCGTCCAGTGGCCACGGCGCCAGGCCCCGTAAGCGCCACTGCTTCCCGCTCCATGGGGCCGCGCCGTTCGTGGTGTGCGGCGAGTGCTCGAAGCTTCTCCAGGCGCCCAACTCGATGGCGCCGTCGCGGAGGGGGGTCACCAAGCTGCGGTGCGGCGGGTGCGGGGAAGCACTCGAGCTGAGGTCCGCGGGTATCGCTGCCCACGCGCGCCGGGCGAGCAGGGCGTGCTCTGCGACGAGGGAGTCCGGCTCTGGCAGTTGGCACGGGTCGGATGAGCTGGAACGCGCGGCGAGCAGCGGCGGCGGCGAGCAGCCGGTGCCGCCGTTGCTGCTGTACCGCGCATTGGGGTTCGATTCGATGAGCCCGCTTCTGCACAGCCAGCGCTACTGAAGTACCAAGCGAATTTAAACCGGCCGGTTTAAATCGACGGAGTAGATGTTTTGTTTGATTTTGGAAGTTTTTTTTTTATCTCGGTGTATTTTCAGAATATTGGTTCGTTTGTTGCATCCAGGAACTTCCAGTGGCATTTCTCTGTTTCTTTAGGTGGTTCAGTTTAAGGGTGAGTGAACACCATCGGAGCATTTTCACTAGAAACCCAAAATTAGCTTGGAAAAATAATTTTTTTCTGTAAAATATAGATATATTAATATACAGAGATACCAACTAACCTAGCCTATGCAACAACGCATGTCCCAGGGGCTTTGCGGATGCACACAACCTAGAAAAAATTACAAAAAAAGAAGAAAAGTCCTGCTAAAATGACTATTCCTTGTTGCAGCGGACCAACCACCACCAGGACAACACCAAGAATCCAACTTCTTCAAAAGCAACGTCTCTAAGAAGAAAACAGTGCACAATCGCCGTCATCGTCCTGATTATCGATCATAGTTTTCACCCATTTTCACAAGAAAAGTCGTACGAAGGCAAAGCGGACAACAAGAAAAGCTTTCAACCTCGTTTCAATTGATTTCTACCAATGAACCTTCCCTAAAGACATGTATTTCTCCTTCTAATTCACCTGGAGATAGTCCGAACTCACAAAACAATACCTCCAACAAAGTCATTGCCAAACACAACCAACTAAGACCAAGAAGGACAAAGATGGTTTTAGAATTCTAATGCCTTTGACAATGGGTGTATCTAAGCTCTATATCCTAGCCAATTTTCCTATGTGGCAGCATAGTTAATGAGGAAAGAGAGAGGGGTTGCATTTTAGCTAACATACACCTCTTTCACATAACTATAGGTAAAAAAATTGGCTAGCCCAATCATATACATGTATGAGCCCAAAATCATTAAATGCATGAGCCCCTTAGATACACTACTAAGAAACAATGCATTAGAGTGACCGTTTCTAGAGTTCATCAATGCATATGATAGCGCATTGTGTAAGGCATGCGACTCCGCGTTTTGGGCGGTCCCAAAATCCATGTCAATTACTCCTATACAAGATATTTTAGCTGTCTATTCCAAGTATGAGTATTTTGAGAGTGTGTGTTTGTGAGCAAGTCGATATTTAAATTAGAGAATGCAAATAGACCGAGAATCGCAATGTAAGTAATATGAAACTGCAACAGGAGTAAAACATCTAAGGGAGTGTTGACTCTACCACTAGCAATTGGATTAATCATGATTAGGATATATCTATGTCTTATTTATGTGTATGTATGGAAAGAGATTCGAATAAGATGATCCCAGACAGTCGTATGCTATTTCACCTCACAACCATAGCCGTGATCATAAGCCAGTCGGTCACGTGATGAACTAGCAATTAAGGGTTACCTCATGGTCATGGACATGGGCTTTGTGAGTCACCTCTTATCCCCATTGATCACATGAACGATGATCCGACGTGACACTTCACTAGACGCCTTCACACCACCACATACCTGGTGGTAGTTCGCTCTTAAGTCCTAAAGGGAAAATATTATGCGATCGACATTCACATTATATCAAGAGAGTTAATTAATACGTACTCATAAACTAAAGTTATAGATCATCATTATTTTAAGTCATAATGTTGCTAGGGTTTCTTCATCTCCCTAAGAAAAATGGAATCTACTCACACATGGAGGTAATCAACATCATCATGAAAATATTAATGAAACACAAATGGATAGATGAATAATTGTGCAAGTCCACAACAGGGTTACAAATTACAACATGATAAATGTAAGTGGGATGGAGGGGATATTGGTGATAACGGAGATGCAACAGTTGATTATGAGGATGATGCCTAGACCTCCAATGATCTTCGAAGTGTAAAGGATGAATGCCCTTCTGCGAGTTTCCCTCCAGATCACTTCCCGAGATGAGGTTCTTGCAAGTTGCATAGAGTGAGAGCATCTGAGGAGGCGGCTTCGACGCTAGCTGGTACAGGCAACCCTTGCTGTACGGTCGGTTGTTAAAGCTTCTGGTTGCCTTCTTCGAATTCTTTTCTTCTTGGCTTTCCATCAAGTGTATGGATAATTGTTTCGAAGGTTTCAATGGCTTCTAATTAGCATATTTGTGTTCAAACATGTTTACTCGAATTGATTTGTCCATCAACTCTAATTTTAAGATCATGTTAAAGTAAACATAAAGATACGTGCAAGCGCGATAAAATACCAAAATTTTATGTCTACTCATACAAACGCATAAAGTAAACATGTTACGAAATGCACTCATCACTTCATCAATCAGATATTTTAGGGAGTTGTGAGTATACAAATTTAACACTTCATTGAAATGAAAACACACAAAGTGAGAAAACATCACATGATCTTAATAGAAATGCAAATAAAAAGCCTTGCATAGGAAAGCTCCAAACATTGTAAAAACATCAAAGCAAATGAGTTTTGGTGGACGTTTAATGTGTGTTTCCACTACCCAAGGAATAACGAAACTGAAGACCAATCCAAATGCCAAAAAATAAGTTGAGCTCTCAAAGGCTTGAACTCGGACATACGTTTTAAATACTTGCGGGCTTAGTTTTAATAACTGGACTGGTTCATTGGTTAAACCAGAAAAACCCGAACCAGCAGCCTTGCCGATTTGTTAAGCGCACAAGACCACTGGTTCGTCAAGAAGGAACTGTTGATTTGTTAAGAGCAACTGGTTCAGTGCACAAGCCTCTGGTTCGTCAAGAAGGCTGCTGGTTCTGGTTTTTTAACAAACAAGCAAAGTTGTTGGTTTTGGTTTTTTCGGTTTAACCAGTGAACCAGTACGGTTTTTAAAACTATGCTTGCAGGATTAGGAGGGACACCCTTTATTTAGGGATTAGGAATGGTACCCATATTTGAGGCTTAACGTGTCGGTTAGCGATACACCTCTAAGAGAGATCTCGGGTTGTCCGGTCCAATGCACTTGCTCATCTTTTCTTTTTTTTCTTCGTGTCGCTTCGCTACTTGTATAAAAACCAATTTTTTTTGTTTCTTTTGTTAATTTTGGAACATTTGGTGAAGTTTAGAGAACTTTATTTTCGGAAAACATCAGGATCCCAAAAAATGTTTAGATTTATAAGGAAATTTAGATTTATAATATGTTGAAAATTTAAAATTGTTTAAATTTGAAAAGTTTTTAGATTTTCTTTTGAAAAAGAGAAACAGACACAAAAAAATGAAAAAAAAACTAAAATGAAAAACTAGAAAAGATAAAGAAAACTGATACAAAATTTCTAGAACCTTCCAAAACCAGTAAAACTACATCGTAAATTACATTTTAGTACCATAACTGGGGCTAGGGTAACAATCTAGTGCCACTTTTGCTATTTTTTGCTGATACATACTACTTTTGGGAAGAGTCGTTACAAATAGGTCAACTTTTTTTGCTAATCGTGTTATAACAGCAAAACTAACAGAATGGACCCACAACTAAGCAATGTCATGAACCTAGGCCCCACCTATCATCCCTCTTATCTTCTTCCCCTTCCTCTCTCTTTTCTCTCGTATCCTTCTTTTTTCTGTAGCAACCGTTCTCCCTACCCCTCCCAACCTTCCCGAGCACCAGGAGGTAGCAAGAGGGCCTCTGCCTCGTTGCCCGCATCTCTCCTGCAGATGGAATTGAAGACAAGCTTCCATAATCGACGCCATCGTGCATGCCCTCTTCGTCGCATGGTAGCCGCCATTGACGTCGCCCTGACCTGTCCTAAGCTTGTTGACCTTCCCCTTGCATTCCTGGTGAGATCCTCCTCTTCCTCCTCCTAGTACTCCCCGTTTGCCCGCTTGAGCACCATAGTCACTTTTCGTCGATCGTCATCGTCTGTCGCACAACCGCAACTTCAAGTCAAACATTGCCGCCAATGTAGCCATGCACGCTCCCTTCCGCGGCATCCTTGGACATGGTCGGGCCCTCGGGACAACAGTAATCACACGACGCAAGCGGGGGATAGCAGGAGGGGCAGCAGGAGGTAGCAAGAGGGGTGGCTGTGGGGGGTAGGAGTAGGGGGTGCTAGCGGTGGAAGGTAGCAGTAGGGGTTGTCGGCGGTGCTCATTGTTCGATGATAGAGAGGCGGCACACGAAGAACGAGAAGAGATATAAGGGGATGGCATGTGGGCCAAGGTCCACCTCATCAGTTACATATGACACCAAGTCCATGTCATCGTTTAATCGTGGGTTCATTCTGTTAGTTTTGCTGTTAAAACATGATTAGCTAAAAAAGTGTATTATTTAACAACTCACCCCAAAAATAATACTTATCAACAAAAAATTGTAAAAGTGGCACAAAGTTGTTTCCTAGCCCTAATTATGGGATTTATTCTCTTGACCATCCCGCTTAGGAATGTATACGCGTGACGCTAATTGACACGTGAAGCTTAAATAGGGTTCGCCGATTGGACAGTCTTTCTTATAAAAAACGTACGTACTACTAAAAAAATCGTAAAGTCATGCCCAGACCTCGCTGGGCTATTTCCAGCCCAAAAGGCTAGTGAACTCTGGGTCCACACGTCCCACCATGGCCCAGTGACCGCCACAAGATACCCTACCTAGCCAGTTCTCTATATAAAGAACGTGAGGTGCCACCTCGGCCGCCGCCCCCTCGACCTCCTCGCCGCCGTCTTCTTCTTCTCATCAGCACTCAGCAGCGTTCCTTTCTCATCCGAGGTTGTGGTTGTTTGATGTCGCCTTGATTTCTCGATTTCGTTCGACATTGAACTCGTCTTTCCTCGATGCACTCTTTTTCCCGATCTTTAATTTTTTCAGTCGTGATTATGCTTGATTTGTGCAACCGGAAAGATGGTTCTCCTCGTGATCCAGATCGATTTTCGGTTGGTCACGGGGCGAGCCAGAAGCCTTTTGTGCTCTTTCCTGAAACGAAACGCGCAGGATTTAATGCTGGCCTGTCGATCCAGATGGCTCGCCAGTTTGGCTATTCTGTGACATTTTGTTCTTGTTCTGCATCCCGAGTCTACAGGTTTCTACGTATTTTTTTGTTTGTCTATTTTATTTTGGGTACTAGTGTTTTCCCCTGCTGCGATTGATCTCCTGAATTCTCGACGTAAAATTAGAGGGTTATTACGTGTACACGCTTGGAAACCACCGAAACGAACCGATGTTAAATTCCCCTTTTCTCTGTGCATCGGTTAATCGTAAACGCTCGAAAAGCACCGAACGACCCCATGGTAAATTCTCTTTTCTCTGCATCGAGTAATCTCGCACTTAAGAATTAAAGCATTAATAAAAAAACCTGGACTTCTCGACATAACTCCACAACGAAACGATTCGAGTTGCTTCCAGAACGATCACCGCCGTTTTATGTGCGTTACCGTTGGCCCGTCATCTCGAATGAGGAGTAGGCCAACGCTAACTAAGGCCCAGTGGAAGTAGATGCTACAATGGTCACTTCTGGTCTTGTTCATTCTCCAGCCGGAATTGGTGGCCCAGCCCAATGGCAGCGCGCCCGTTGGGTTTTGCGAGTCTTCGATCTGAAAAAAAAAAGGAGAAACTGTATTTTTTTTTTGACGTGGAACTCCCTGATTCCATTAACTTGGCGCAGCAAACTGTCTTTGATTTAAGGCCGAGATGCTGTATTTGTGTGTTCTTGTTCAGACCATAAAACAATATACGAGATTCGTCAATTAGCTCTTATCTCACTCTACGTGATACAATAGATCCTAATCATCTGGCTATGAACTATTCTATATTAGCAAATATTTAGATGGAGAAGAGAAAAGTGGGGAAAAAGAAAGAAACGGGCTCTCCATCTACAACCGGTTGTCGCACAAAAAATAAAAAGCTACAACCTCCATACAACTGGTAGAGGTGGTAGACGTGACCCGTTGGATAGAGTGAGTTTTGCATGACATACAAGAATTAAATGCTGAACTATTATATATAGCCTACTCAATATATAATACTTCCTTCGGTCCATATTACTTGTCACTAAAATGAACGTATCTAAACATGTTTTAGTGCTAGATACATCCATTTCAACGACAGGTAATATGGATCGAAGGGAGTAGTATATATAGCCAGCTTATTATATCAATGCATCTTCTACTATATAGTTTTCTTTGAGGTGGTTTTCGCACCAGATTTTTGTCCGTCTTTTCCCTGGACGAGTTTGCCCCTGAAGTTTTGGAGATACTACAACCTATGCCACGCCGAGTGAATCGATCCCTCACCACGGTCCAGCGCCGCCTCCTCCCCCGTGGCCCAGCACCGGCCATCACTGTGCCTCCCCGTCGCAGAGGATGGGAGGGGTCGATTCCCTCCATATTCTTCATCTTAGAGACCCGGCGGAGCAGGCGTCGTGCAACGCTGACACTGTGCCCCGCCTCATCGCTTTCTTTTTCTGTCCACCCAATTATTTTCCCGACCGGAGACGACCATGGGAGTCGCCTTCCCGTCATCAAATTCCAAGTGATGGAATGGGACGAGCCCTGGATTTGGGATTCCAAAGTGAAGTTTCTTTTGATTTGATACACAATTTTGTCTCTAATTTGATTTTTGGGAGAGATTGAGAGACAAGGGAGAAAGAATTTGGGGAGGAAGAAGACCCATACATGAACGGATTTGGATGAAGCCAATATAATACAGACGATGGGTCGCATCAACGTGTGGCCTCAAATCGTCTTAAATCAGAGAGTTCGACAACATAAAATCCTTATGCAGCCACTGTGAAGCTAATCGTGTGGCCTCAAATCATATAGTTAGACAAAGTAAAATTTCTATGCAGCGAAGCTGAGTAGCTTCACATTAGCAACCTAAGTGCATAGCGACTGTGAATCCGAACTTGCGGCAAACAAATGTAATTTGCACTATCTGGATGCAGTAAAAATTCCTATCAAATTCTAATCTGACCAATTCTCTTATGAAGTGACGCACTTTATTTATTTTTCATAAATGAAGGGTTGCAAGAACAAATCTTGTCATTTTTGGTGGTTGAGAAGTTTAGTAGTATAAGAGTTATTTTTTCCATATGTCACATTATTCTGAATTATTTTGTGAAAATTCGTTTGCTAAATACGTAGATTACGATGTATGTACTTTTTAGTGATTTAAAAAATGTTTGGCACTAGGAACATCGGTGCCAAAAATTCAGAGTAACATTTCGTGTTATTTACTGATTTCTTGGAACCAAAAGAGAGGGTTTGGAAAAAAGGGGATTAAACATTATGTTCATTTGGGTAGAAAAATAAATTTATTCTACACGCACGATCGACTAGAGAAACATTTGGACTGTGTTGATGTTTTTGCTGCGTTCCTCCTCCTCCTCCAGCCCCACACCGCTCAGCTCCTCCCCTGAAACCACTCCTTGAGAGTCGACCCCCGCCCGCCGCGGTCGCCCCTCTCCTCCCTTCTCTCTGGTGGCCACGGTGGCCGGCAAGGAGATGGAGTAGGTGGTAGACTTCTTCTTCCCCTAGTAGTAGTAGTAGTAGTTTTAGTTCTTGAGTTTGTGAGTTGTCCCCATGTGGCGTCTAGGAGTAGTTCGTCGAAGCTCCATGGCTGGCTTCGGCGTGGCCTAGAGCTTGCTCCGCTTGCGGCGGCGCCCTCGTGGCAAGGTTTGTCGCTGGCAGGCGAGGAAGCTTTAGGGATCTCCGTCAATAAAGCCATTTTCCGGAGCTCTGTCGTGCCTGTGGTTGTGCACACCGCGGGCCGGCCGTTCCTGGCCTTCTCTTTGGAGCTTCCTCGGTGGAAGAAGAAGAAGAAGGCATCTGGTGCGGGCTCCTCCAATAAGTGCGTCTTCCTCTGTGATCCTCTTGGTCTAGGGGCGTGGGGAAATTCGAATCCTGCTGCTTATTCCTCTCAAGCAACCATGGCGGTTGATGGGTGGTGGAGTAGGGAGCCGGATTTCTTTGGGAAGAAGTTCTTGCTGCACATCTTGGCGATCCCAAGCGACGGCGTGCTCGCCGGAGCTATCCATGGCCTAAGGGGGCAGCCTAAGCAACCTCCAGATGGAGGCCTTTATTGGAGTCTGCCGCTGGAGCTCGGCGCCATTCATCTCCCAAGTGCTTCGTCCCCGGGAGAGTCCTGGCGACGGCGGCAAGTCTTCCTCGCCGGAAAGGAGACCCCCCTCGAGCTACGTCTCGGATCTCGGCTTCTGCCTTGAGGCCGCCGGCGTTAGGCGGAGAAGAACATCAAGGGCCTGATTGCGTTTTATTTTTTTGCTCTAGGGTTCTTTCTGTAAATTTCAAGCTCCCTACTGAGAAATCTAGTCTTTCTGGGTAGTGGATGCTTAAGCGGGCTGGTTGTAAAATGTACCCACCTATTAATTAATGCAGCTTCGACGCCCTTCTGGGCGCTTCCCTTTGTTCAAAAAAAAAGATGTTTTTGCTGGAAGAGAAATGCTTGATATGGCTCAATTTTATATTTTTATCTTGAGGTTCACCCGCGCCAACTATATATAAAAAGCAACTACTGATAATCCCAAAGATTGCTGCTTACATCGGCGCTGTGAGAAAATTAGCGCAGTGGAAAAGAGATGAAACAGATGGCAAGATCAAACACAAGAATAATGAATGCAATGCCTCGTCATATTGTGATGTGCAGGTGGAGGAGATGTACCACACTGCCGTCGTCAAAGTGGGAAGAGTTAGAAAAATTATGTGTGTCGTGTTGTCGTAGCGAATATGCTTATTGTCGATCTAAAAAAGACATATGTTTATTCTAAAATAAAAATTCAATTCACTATATTTATATATCTGTGACAATGACACGGACATTCAGCTAGTATTTATAATGGCTATAGGTGACATGACAAAAGTATATAGCCATAGGTGACATGACAAAAGTATATAGCCAGCTTTGATTATGTTATTGTTCTTGCTCCAAGGCTTCTCTTGTCTCAATAGATAATACTTGACACTATTATTATAATTTGCTCTTGACAAGGGCATAATACTACACGTGATACAAGGATTTGCAAACTTTTATGGAAAAATCCAAATTTTAGCATTTTTATGGAAAATCTACATTTCGGCTGAAGGTTTCAATGTTTTTCTAAGAGGTGTCATAGTGACGCTAAATATGTGCGTGTGCTCGCGCTAGTTATGTTGTTTTTGGAGTACAAATTATCTGACTTTGTTCCGACGAGAGTTGTGACTGCACAATATGCATGACTGATTTATAGGAAGAGCTTGTCAGCCTGATTTAGTAGAAGAGCCTGTAAAATCAGAGTGTTTACTTTATATTTGAACCTATACACTAAAAGGTGTCTTTTTTAAAAACCTAAAACATTTTGTATTTCTACACGGAGGAAGTACTTTGGTCCTCAAATTTTTGTCACAAAATCGGTAGACACTTTTAAAACATAAGACAACATATATCTTCCTCTACTATGCACATTCGTCTGACCGTCTCTCGAAATTAATTTAAGTGTGGTCTTGAGTGTATCGACCATGCAGTGTGAAACCACGTGATCGCGTGGGTGTATCCACGAGACCACGACCCGGTCGGTTAAGCCATGCATGATCTGTAGGGCACGAGCACGATGCCAGAGTGACAGTGAGGCTCGGGCTACCGCACGTTGCTGACGCTGGCCGTGCTTACGGCCGAGAGCTGACGTCGCAGGGCGTGACGACAGGCCATCACCTCCTTACTTAATTATTCTATCTTGATAGCTTTGAGATCGATCAGGCTGTGCCACCGCATAGCTACCAGACAAAGGCAGCGTGCTCGCAGTTGACCATGCAATAGAGTACTCCCCATGCTAATGGCTATCATGCAGGCCTACTCAATTCGAAAACACTATTTAAAACCGATGGAACACTATTATACACACACAGTGGATATATAATGCTTAGCGATATAGAACCTGACAAAACACCCAATTTCTGCATACACGTACAGAGTCGGCATGAGAAGATCAGAGTACTTTCAGGGCATGTTTGGTTTGTTTCTCATACCGGGCCGAAAGAAATAAGCTTGTTTGGTGTCTCGCGGTGTGCCGCGAATTTGGCCCGCACGGTTATTAAAACACCTCTCATCGTGGCTATGGAGGAACGCCAAAATCGAGTATTTCCACCGGGACAGGTCCTGGCAAGCACAAGGGGAGGAACGACGTGCGCAGGGAGGCAGCGAAGAGATAGCAGGAGCCGAAAGAATCGCAAGCCGAATGGCTCGAAAAATAGGCTCATCTCACTCTTATGCTACCACCTCATGCGGGAAGAAAAATCCCTCCCTATTTTCCTCTTGTGTGGCGGCTTTGGCGGCGGCAATTTAGATCTCCGGCAGCAGCTGTTAAGCACACTCCGGTACCGGTTGGCGTCTACAGCCCGACTCCGACATCTGCTGGCTCGCAGATCTGTGGCGCCGACTATTCCCCCGTGTTCTTCTCCGCATGCGCCAGGTCCTCGACGGCCACCAACATGAAGGTAACAACCATGACTCCTCTCTACCTTTTTTACCAAGGTAGTTAACTCGACATTATGGTATTCCGTACACCATGTTTAGGCATTGCCATTCCGTTTAGGGACAGCAACTGAAGCTTATCATCCAGGTAGCTGCTCTAGTCGCTGTGATTCAGGCATGGATGTTCCTGATCTACCGAAGAGAGGCTGCTAGGCATAACAGGCCAGCCGTGAACTATGGTCCCCCGATGCAGCGTGACAGAGAGAGGATGACAAATCTGAACTACATCTACAACAACAATAACAATATGGAGGCTATCACCATGCTCAGGATGAGAAGATCCCCACTTAACCATCTTGTGCAGACTTTCAGGTCTAGGGGGCTACTCAAGGAAAGCATCAACTATTGTATCGAAGAGTCGGTGGCTCTGTTTCTTCATGCTCTAGGCCATAACCAGAGATTATGAGTGATCCACAGGACCACAACACATGGAGGATATCAACCGAGACAATTTCCCGGTATTTCCATCAGGTGTTGTATGCTGTTGGAGAACTGAGAGAGGAGATGATCAAGCCACCATCTGGCCAAACCCCCGCGAAGATACATGGCAATGGTCAATGGTTCCCCTTTTCAAGGTGAACAACTCTAGCATGTTCTTCTTTGGATGATTGTATTGGACAGCCGGCTAACATTCTTGTAATACCAGGATTGTATTGGAGCAATTGATGGCACTCATGTGATGGCTATAGTGCCGAAATTTGAGCAGACTGCATATAGGGAGAGGAAGCAGTACCCCAGTCAGAATGTGCTTTCCACCATTGATTTTGACATGAAGTTCACATATGTGCTTGCCAGGTAGGAAGGATCTGCCCACGATGCGACGATTCTGGCAGACAGCCTTAGCAGACCTGATGGCATGAAGCTCCCTAACGGCAAATTCTACTTTGCAGATGTCGGGTCTATCTGTCGTCCTGGAATTCTACCACCCTTCATATCAACAAGGTACCATCTCAACGAGTTCTCTGCTAGGAACTACCCAAGGATTCCGGAAGAAATTTTTAATCTTAGGCACTCTAGCCTTTGAGTCACGATTGAGAGGGTCTTCGCTGCTCTGAAGAACAGGTTTAAGATCCTTGATCAGAAGCCTTTCCACTCTTTCCCCACCCAAGTTAAGCTTGTTCTTGCCTGTTGCATTTTGCACAACTGGATCCTGCAATTTGGCGCTGATGAGTACTCCCCGGAGGAGGAAGATGTCATTCCTGACGTCAATGACACTCACGGTGGCCATGGTGTTGTCCATAACGATTGTGCTTCTTGGAAGAGCAGGAGACAATAATGGGCGCTCGACATGTGGGCGATGAGAGGCAACTACAGGATCTGAAGAAGATGAAGAAGCTGGTTTGTTGAAGTGTTGTCCTTGTGTTCCATGAACAACCCCTGATGTGGGTGTAAAACATTCATTCGTAGTAGCTAGGTAATATTGTGGTGAACTATCATTTGCTAGTAGCTAGGTAACATTATCGTGAACTCATATTTGCTAGTATCTAGGGTGGTAATTTGGTACTGCGAGTTTCATTTGCCGCTTGCTTGAAACTGCTAGTTCAGTTTGCTGCATATGTGTTGTTACGTGGTAAGATCATCAGCTGTAAGAAGTGGTGATCACATCACTATGGCATGAGCAACCAAACATGCAAAAATTTGCATCAAACAACACAAAATCAGTCATCTTGGCAACCAAACAACTTGCCAAAATTGCAGAAAAACTAGATATGGGCAACCAAACAAACCGCCTAACTTGGACCAAGTCCAATATCCCCCATGCAGCATCCACCAGGACAAGTGGAAAAACGAGAAATTTGGGCCCGAGCAACCAAATACGCCCTAACTAGCTGTCTCTTCATAGAGGGGATATTTACGGTTTATTGATGTCTATTGTGTTATCAGCAAGACTAGAGATAATATTATACCTCCAGTCCATGCATTGAAAACCAATTACTACCTCCAGTCGATAATAAGTTCCTCTACCAATTTAGTACAACTTTGTGCTAAATCAGCAACATTTATACAATAGGGTTTTCGTTGCATAGGCAAGGGCGTAGTCTCGTGCGCGTGGAAGGTGCAGAGTTAACTAAGAGATTTTGTGCGGGCACCCTAATCTAGGTGATCTTGGCATCTTGTGTCCTGAAACTTTTTTGCCGTGTAGTAGACTGGATGCCTCAAAAGGAATATGGGAGGGGTAATTAGGAAATACATGCTATGACTATGAGGTTGATGGTGGATTCACTCTATGCAATATTGATCATCACAATCAGAAACAATGAAAATGGTGGCTTTTGGGACTTGGTGTGGCTTGTAATTAACTCAAATACCAAAAGACATTTCACACTCAGAAATAAAATGTGGAATTTTCGAAAAGATGCATGTAGGAGCTTGGATTTTTTTGAGAGAACGCTGTGCTATTTATTAATCACCAAAACATAGAGTCAATACAAATAGTTTCCCGGATAATCTCCGTGAGCACACCACGCCACACAGACTTACAAATAAGCTCTGAAGACCAAACTAAATAATGCGCAGCAAAATTCTGCACACGTCTAACAAAAGAAATAGAGCAATTATTAAAGCCAGCAACTAGCATCTTGATATCTTGGATCACATGACAACAAGCTGACCGATCCCTTTCCATTGAACTCAAACGCTGAACAACGGATAGGCAGTCATAGATCACTCTAATATTGTCTAGCCCTTCTTCCATGGCCCAGATTAGGGAAAATCTGATCGTCATGGCTTCATCTAATTCAGGATTCACCACATGTTGATAGCTGTCAGCAGTTGTAACATCCCAGAATTTAGGAACTCACGAAGGGTCGATTTAGGATTTTGAAATGTTGCATGCATTCATCTATGAAAATGTGGGTAAATGTTTCGCTAAATAAAAAACTTAAAGTGATCGAGGTCTCTTTCATACTTTGATAATAGGTTTAGACTTGAAGGATGATTGCTATAGACTTTGATATGATCTTTGTAGATTTATGTGTTTTCGGAAATGAAATTTGAATTTAAAACTTGAATATTTGAATTTATAATTCAAAATAATTTTGAATAATATTTGAATATTTGATTCAATTAAGAGTTAACCAATATAACTCAAACTTTATTTAAAGAAAGCAATTAAGAATATGAATATCTATTTCATAGTTTCATTCAATAAATAAGTTACAAAAATGTAAATTATTAGAAACATCCACAATCTTCACCATACCAAATAAATAAATTAGAAAAATGTAACTTATTAGAAACATCCACAATCTTCACCATACCAAATAAATAAAGAATAAGAATATTTCTTTATTGATAATAGTATAATCTTTATTACAAAATAATAAATGAAGCTTACAAAAGAATAGAACTAAAATTACAAAAGAATAAAGAAGATTACATATGACTATTCTACAAGTAAACCTAAACTAAAATCTTGAATTCCCAAGTCTGGTACCTGCAAAACAAACATAAATAAAAAAAATAAAGAAGGTTAGGATTAGTAATGTTTTACTCTCAGAATTGTTAGTGAAGTGCACTGATCAAGATTCATCATTGAGTAATTTATAAAAGGGGAAAATTTCACCAATATGAAAGAATGTATCTTTCATAATTTTAAGCCAGAAGTCAAATGACAGCAAGGAGGGGCAAGTTTCACCAGCCAGGTAAATGTAACCAGATAACAGTCAATCTCAAATTCAGAGCATATCCACAAGTTGCACAACAAGCACACAGGAAGGACACACACCGGATTGCATGGTGTGTGCTGTCAGCACCTTAGCAACAGCCCAGCAACACAAAACCATGAGCACAGCTGTGGGAAAGCACCATAACTTCATCTTCTTGTTCATACACATCAAACATCAGCAGCCTAGCCACAGCCAAACCTGCCAAACTAAACCACAAACCAGATCCTCTCAGAACTCACCAAGATGGTGACATAAGGAGGGGGTGGATCAGGTGGACAGCAAGGTCAATACCAAGCTACCAGGAACCAGAAGGTGGATAGCAAGATCAAGGACAAGTTACAGAAGCTTTAAGCAGTAGGGACAACAACAAGAGAAGGACCAGATCAAGCCAGCAAGATCAGGCTACCAGATCAACAAGTTGCAACCACAATAGCAACAACAGTCGTGGTGAGTTATATAAAACCATCACATGATCTGTTTATCATATCAATGAATCATGTGTTGTTTTATATTTAACCTCTCAGTATTCATCCAAGTGGGATGAATCAATCCTAGAAGGTTTTAAAAATTAAAGTCATAATCACAAGATCAACATACCAGTATAACCAGGATCTCAGACCTACATCATTGATCCTGGTTACAAAATCCAAATCCTATATTTCAATATAGCCCAAAGGAAGGAGTATGAAATCTGGGCACACCTCTTAAAAGAGTAGCACCTTAGTATCCATAAATCCTATGGATCCATGCAAAACCATTAGCACACCCATTGTTTTCCAACTATGCTTCAAGAATTAGCAACTGGTAATTCTACCAGAATATTTCTATTAGGGACAGCAATTAGGAAACTAGTTCCTATGCCTCAGACCAACATCATAGGCATGAGAATTAAAAGGAGCTTTCATTTTATCTCGCCAAGCATTAATCACAAGCACTATCAGAGCTAAGCTCAGGATTTGGACCCAATCACATGTGTGCCAGTTTATAATGGTATCACAAGGACAAGTTCTATTAAGCTAATCCCAATCTTGACTTAGATTTCACAAATAAAAAGGGGCAAGCCATTAAATATCATCTTCCTAAAGCCAAATGCCAGGAATCATCATCTAACTCATCTATACATCTACATAAATCATTAACATGTAATGATTATATCAGTATGTATATTCTCATACAAGCCAACCATTATAAATGCAGTAAGCAATTACTGATAGAACTACTGTCAGTATAAACATCTTGACAGTGGAAAGTTCTCAGATCAACAACTTTTCTAAGTAGGGATTTTGTAGAAGCACTAATAGTGGATCATAGTAAATTACCACTGGAATAAGTCTGACAAGCCACCAGCATCACCAAAGCCAACTACAAATAATAATCCACAACAAACAGTCATTCATCGTGTTCAAGGATTATCACCACTAGATCCAAATCATCATAGATATGATCAACAGAGGGATATGAACCCTAATCAGCACAAGGACCCTAATTAGGATATGAACCCTAATCAGAACACAGGCACTAGGCAAGGGTAGCCACTAGATATACACAGAGAGATTCATGGTGATAGGATGAACCAAGATCCATAGAGGCAACTTACCCGAGGTCCTCGCTGACGAATTGAATAGGAAGCAGAAGGGCCGATGTGCTCGCGGCGGCACGGAGATCACCCAGAGGGCGCTGCAACCTGCATCAGACAGGCGGTGGCCACAATAGTACACGGGCACCACACCTCACCAAGGGAGAGCCCGCAGCGGCGGCAGCAGCACTTTGCCCAAACCCTAGGGTTCGGGAAGGGGCTAGCCTGACCAGGGTAGGACCCTAGAATCAAATCGAACTCAACTAGATGGACGTGCATGGTAGATAACCTCACCCCGCACCACGGCGGCGACCAGGACGATCCACGACGGCGCAAATCACCGGCGATATCATCGCTGACCACGGGGTCGGGAGAGAGGAAGAAGAAAGGTGAGATCGAGTGAGGAGGCAGTGAATGATTGGGCTGGGTGGGCCGAAAACCCTTTGGGGTGATGATTTTGACCCTGCCATATTGGGCCACAGGGGCCCAATAAGCCCAAATGGCCAGCCCAAGTCGTTTAGAATTTGTTTTGATAAATAAGAAAAGAGCAAAATGCCCCTGAACTCAATAAAATTCTAGAAAATAAAATAAATGTCCAAAAATTATAAATAAAACATTTTTGGATTCACAAAAATCCAAACTATCCAAATAAATTGAGATATAAAATTTTAGACATATAAATTTTATTAAGAATTTTGTAATTTATATATTACTTATGGAATTTTACAAAAATATTGAAAGATGATAAAAATAAATAAAAATCGGTTTCATTGTATAATAATATTATAGTATTTTAGAAAAATACTAAACAAATATTTAATAACAATTTTTGATATTTAAGTGATAATTCTTAAAAGAATTATTAAAGCAATAAAAATCAAATAAAAAGGGAAATTAAATAAAAGAATACAATATTCTATTATAAATATTAAAAATTAATATTTATAAATGCTTTTTTATTAAAATGAGTTTTTATAATAATGGAAATGCATATCAAGTTAAAAGATGCATTACATTACTTTGCATAATCATTTTTGCTTCTTTAAATATTGTCCTTACCGGGCAATAATGATGTTTTTATAGACATAGAAGCTCAAGGTCCAGTGCAAGCATCAGACTTCACTACCTTGCCATCACAAGGCAAGTTCATCACTTGCTCATGTCCTTTGAAGAGTCTTTATCAAAGTATTTGCAAATTGTGTGTTATCATCTATACTATAGAAAAAGAAAACACTATTTTCTCAAGATACTAAATCTTAGATATCATCCTAAGTGATGATATGATGGAACAATAGAACTTAGAGTTGTACTTGCACTAATGATAAGCAATTAGGAATTAATAACCATGACATCAGTGATTCTAGCGCCGTATATTACGCGTTAACCATGAGATTTGGAATGTGACATAGAAGTCAGTTGTATCCTTTTCCTCTTGTATGGAGGCAAGACAACCTTAACATGACGTTGTGATTCCTTATGCTCCACACTTTTGGTGTCTAGATTATCTATGAATGGTGTTTAGGGAGATAGTCCATGTAAATGGTACTAATCCAGGCATCACTAGGTCATAGAGTCTTCGGAAACTCATCAGGGTTTTAGCCTGCCCGAAAGGGGGCTTAACGAAGGTGAGCTAGACGAAGGATCGTGCAGACATATGAGGTCGCAGAGAGGGCAGTGATTGGCTTGGACCAACTACTGGGCCCCACATCATGGAATTGTGGACGGGAAAGTACGCTCGGTTGTGCAACAAGGAGTTGATCTCTCATGGGAAAAGTAACGCACCTCTGTAGAGTGTAAGAACTGTAACTTGTTACTCCCTATTCCGGGAAGGAGCTACGAATGCGGCAGGAAAGGAACTCCATGAAAGTTCTGGTCAACCTGTGAAGGCTGATGGTCATAGATTTTTATAATAAAAATAATCTTTGAAGAAAGATTTACGAAAATTGCATAATGCCAAAGACTGATAGTCCGAGGTGGTAGATAGAGCATCAAACTTCCTACCTTGCATATAATGAACTTGTTGGGTAACACTGTTACTCATCCTTTCCTATGAATCCTTGCTTAGACTCTGAGAATTCCAAAGGTACTCCAATGTACGCATCTGAGAATCAAGAGGAGGTCTTCTATGAAGATCCCAACTTGTACGGAGCCGTAGAAGGGGAGGATTACGACATCATCTACGGAGGAGAGTTCTTAGAGTCTGAATAATTACTATAGTTCTAGTAGCCACTTGAGCCGAGCAACATAAACATTATATAGCAATAAGTTGTTGAGCTCAATTTGGAGTTTAAGTTTTAAATTTGAAACTTCCGCTGAAACACTTATATTTTGGTTTGTAAGTTGAATCTTTTGGAAGTCTTGAACTTCCGGTATTGTAATAATAATAACGATTGTATGTTTGTAATATGGACCCGCAATGTTTCTGTTGTACCACTCTGAGGGATGTGATATTTACGGAACGGTGTTCTGTGGATGTCATGTCAACTACTATAGTGTACTACACATGATATGGTATGCTGGGTCACCTTAGTTGGTATCAGAGCAGATTGCTTTGACCTTAGGTTGGAAACCTAGTAAAGGGTATAACCTGTAGGAAATCTTAGCAACAATAAAGAATTCTCTAAAAGTAATATAATGAGTATTCAAATGAGAATATTCCGTTATATATTTTAGTGCGATAGTTCTTTGTTATGATGCAATTTATTATTTGATACTAATCAAAACTATTTTTCTGATATACAGAGATATGGCACCAAAGTTTCCAAAACAGACTTGGGTAAGGAAAGAGGATACTCTTGATGATTATCAAGGATCATTCACAGACCAACTTCATCAACTTTTAAAGATCTTTAGTTGTCCAACTAGAATTCCGGTGAACACTATCACTTACCTTGATGGCCAAATGTTATCCAAATATCGTGTGAGTATCCAACTTCCACAGGAGCTTGGATTATATCACGATCTACCTATAGGTGAAGGTAGGAGTCACTTAGCAGCATATCATGTTGCTGTTGTGGAGGCGATAGCTAATATCCGGGAGCATAAAACCAAGGAGTTAGAAGGTAGCACATTTTCGGTGATACCTCATGATTCTATAGTCTCGGAGCCTATACCGGATCATCTTACTTTGGTTAAGAAGCATCCTAAGTTAGCTTCCAAGTTTATGGATAGATATCGAACACTCGTTGCGTCTTTTTTACAAGACACATCAAGTAATTGTTGAAGATAAAAATGATATGTTAGAGGATCTAACTGATCAGGAAAGGAGGAAGCAGTTAGCATTCCAGTTAGAGAAGGAAGCAGGTAGTAGCGCAACACCTATCTTTAAGGATATACCTATAGATCCTGAATCTTTTATACCATATGATTATTCACCAAGACCTGAACCTATACATGATCCTACTATGGATATGAGGTATGCAGTACCACAGGGCTCAGAGGATGGTTCTAACTCAGAACTTCCTATTGAGAATTCAGATGGTTGGAGAATGGGATCATATGAAGGATCTCATGAACACGAGATGTCCACAGATGGTTCTGACAGAAATGTTGGACAATCTAGCTGGATGGGTGCAAGGATTAACCCTAGTAACAGTAATAGAAATACCATGTCAATAGATAATCAGGATGAATAAGAAGATCCTGAGGAGAGAGTGTTTGAATCATCAACATCTTCTCAAAACCCAGGGAATATACATTATCCAGTGTTTAACTACCTTGCCCAAAGGAGCACCTGGGAAGCAGCAGGATCTGTGTATCCTGTTGACAACTCAAGGAATGAAGCTCAGGAGATGCAGGCAGGAGATAATGTTGAATATGTTTCAGAAAACTTTTTAGCTGAGCTGGAGGGAGTCACTGCACTCAGGTTGAGTAATAACTCAAATCCTGACACTTCAGATACATAGTATGTTCCTTCTAGAAGGCCATTTGTTCCACAAACTGTGCGACGAACAACACGTCATCACGGTTGGACATCAGGCATGTATGATGAGCGTAATTACTACTAGAAGGAGGCAACTAGTTAGTGATATCAAGTAGTGTGTATTGTACTCCAAGAAATAGGATAGTGAGATGAATAAGGTAGTTTTGTGATTATACCTATATGGTATATGTTGTAATGACTTTGTATTATTATGATATTATGTATAATATGTGAAATGCATATTTGTATTTTCTTTGGATTTTCATTGTGTGACTAGTTATGTGCGTAAAGTTGAGCTCAGAACACATGTGCATGATGTAACTATGAGTATTCGCTTTATGTTGCAGGACTAGAGGGTCATGGATACGGGTATAGAAAGAAAAACTGAGCAGCAGCGGATGGAGCGAGAGGCCAAAGAGAAGGCCGATGCAGATGCAGCAAATCAAGGAGCATTACCACCACCACCAATGACGCTGTTAATGGAGCAGAACTTTATGCAGTGTATGCAAATGATGCAAGAGACCCAGAACAAGTTCATGGAGGAGTTGCTGGGACAAGCAAATCAGAGGGCACCTGAAGGTGGAGGAATGAGTCTATCTAATTTTCAGAATGCAAGGCCGTTACCTTTTGCACCAGCTTCTGAACCAATGGATGCAGAAGATTGGCTAGCAGATACAGAAAGAAAGCTGAAGACTGTAGGTTGCAATGAGGAGGAGAAATTGAGGTATGCAACCCATCTGCTGACAGGACCTGCAGCATCTTGGTGGGAAAATCAGTTGGCCATGCAACAACTAGGAAGGGAGTATACCTAGGAAGAGTTTAAACAGAGATTCCGTGAATATCATGTTCCGAAGAGTGTTATGGAATTGAAGCGGAGAGAATTTGAGGAGCTGCAACAGGGATATACAAGTGTTATGAAGTATATCTGGGAGTTTAGTCAACTATCTCGCTATGTTGAGGAAGAGGTTAACACGGAGGAAAAGAGGAAGACGCGTTTTCTGCGTGGATTAAATCCATTTGTGAAGATGCAATTGATGTTGGCTAACAAGCAAACTTATCAGCAGTTGCTAGATGCAGCTATTACTTTCGAAGATGACTACAAGAATGTCCAAGAGGATAGAAGGAAGAGAGATAAGAAGGAAACCAAGAGGATACAAGCAAGCAAGGCCCAGCCCAATCTGGAATTCAAACCAAGGAATAAGCCCTATAACAACAACAATCCCAATTGGAGTGCAAATCCAAATGCAAAGAATATTATATGTCACAATTGCAAACTCCCAGGGCATATTAGTAGGGATTGCCCGAAACCAGTAATTGCATGTCATGCTTGTGGTCAGAGAGGTCACATCAAGCCCAATTGTCCAAGTAAACCACAAGGTGGTTGGCCGGCTCGAGATGGAAGGCAGGCCAGTGGAGGAAATGGACAGTCCAATAAAGGAGGAAATAATGGCAAGAACAACAATGGTAAGAGAAACAGACCTACCGAGAAACTAAACTGTGCAACCCTCGAGGAGGTGGATAATTCGGAGCATGCCGTGATAGGTACGCTCAATATCCTTACCAATCCCAGCAAAGTTCTATTTGATACTGGTGCAACTACTTCATTCATTTCTGAAGAATTTTGTGATAAGTTTGGGATTAGAAGGGAAACGTTAGAAAGTCCGATGACCATAGTTACGACAGGGGGAAATGTGATTGTACGCCACATCAAACAAGATCAGGTTATCTCGATCTATGGTTGTACATATTTCGCAGAACTTTATGTGATTCCTTTGAAGGGAATTGCAGTAGTGCTGGGGATGGACTGGATGAGGGAACACAAAGCTCAGATAAATTGTGAGGAGAAAACTGTCTCCATCAAAACTCCAAGTGGAGCAAGGATAGTTTACCAAGCAGATAAGCACAGTCATATTATGGTGGATCTGCAGTTGAACTCAATGAAAGAGGTCAACTTGGAAGATATTCCTATAGTAAATGAGTTTCAAGACGGTTTTCCAGCAGAGCTATCGGGAATGCCACTAGACCAGGAGATAGAGTTCACCATTGACCTAATTCCTGGTACAACACCAATAGCTCAAGCACCATATAAGATGGGACCCAAAGAGTTAAAAGAACTCAAAGAGCAAACTGATGAGTTAGCCAGAAAAGGATTTATTCAGGAAAGTGTATCTCCATGGGGAACACCAGTAATCTTTGTAGATAAGAGAGATGGTGGTAGAAGAATGTGTGGAGATTATAGAAATCTGAAAAACGTTACTATCAATAATAAGTATCCTTTACAAAGGATCCAATATTTGTTTGATCAAGTGAAAGGAGCTGGAGTATTTTCAAAGATCGACCTAAGATCTGGATACCATCAAATCAAAATCAAACTAGAAGATGTTCCAAAAACAGCATTTGTCTCAAGATATGGACACCATGAGTATCTGGTAGTACCATTCAGTTTGACCAATGCACCTGCAATATTCATGAATTTGATGAACAAAATCTTCATGCCATATCTGGATAAGTTCGTCATAGTCTTTACTGATGATATTCTGATATATTCCAAGGATAAGGAAGAGCATGCCGATCATTTGAGAATAGCATTGCAGACTCTAAGGGAGCATAAACTTTATGCGAAGTTCAATAAGTGTGAAGTTTGGCTAGATAAGGTAGAATTCCTCGGTCATGTGATTAGTAAAGGTGGAATTGCTGTTAATCCATCTAAAGTTCAATCAGTATTAGAATGGACTGCACCAACCAATGTGAAGCAAATTCAAGGTTTCTTAGGAATGGCTGGTTATTATTGGAGATTCATTGAAGGTTTCTCCAAAATAGCCGGACCAATGACCAAATTGTTAAGAAAGAATACATCATTCAATTGGGATGAGAAGTGTGAAGCAAGTTTTCAAGAGTTGAAGACTAGGTTAACCACAGCTCCAATCTTAGCTGTTCCTGAAACAGGGAAGGACTTCACAGTATATTGTGATGCATCTAAAGAAGGTTTAGGTTGTGTATTAATGCAAGATTGTAAAGCCGTTGCTTATGGTTCAAGACAACTGAAACCACATGAAGTCATCTATCCAACTCATGATTTAGAGTTAGCGGCAGTAGTTTTTGCGCTAAAAGGATGGAGGCATTTTCTTTATGGAGCCATATGTGAGTTATACACTGACCATAAAAGTCTCTAATATTTCTCCACTCAAAAAGAGTTGAATATGATACAGAAGCGTTGGTTGGAACTAATCAAAGATTATGATTTAACAATCAACTATACCCTAGGGAAAGCAAATGTTGTAGCTGATGCTTTAAGCAGAAAGAGTGCAGATATTCAACCTAGTAATCAGGAGCTACCAAAAGAGTTACAAATGGACTTGGAAAGATTAGAGCTTCAATTCATTAGAACAGAGGTTCTTGGAGGATTAGCTACTATGCAGGTAGTTGCAGAGCAGGACAGTGATCTTAAGCAAGAAATTTTTAGACATCAAACAGAAGATCCTTTTATTGCTGAGGAAATTCGGAGGATATCTCAAGGTCAAAAATCCGTTTTTCACCTTGGAGAATATGAGTCCTTATGGTTTCAAGACCGTCTTTGTGTTCCAGATGTGACTGAGATTCGAAATGTCATACTCAGAGAAGCACATGAAACCCCTTATTCTATACATCCAGGAAGTACTAAAATGTATATGGATTTGAAAGAACTATTCTAGTGGAATAATATGAAAAGAGATATTGCTAAATATGTATCTGAATGCCATACTTGCTAAAGGGTGAAGGCTAAACATCAAAGTCCAGCAGGACCATTACAACCTTTGGAAATTCCTGAATGGAAGTGGGAGGAAATAGGTATGGACTTCATCACAGGATTGCCCATGACACCTAAACGGAAGGATATGATATGGGTAATTGTGGACAGACTCACTAAAAGTGCACATTTTATTCCGGTAAATCAAAAAGATAATGCCGAGAAGCTAGTTGAAGTTTACGTCAAAGAGATTGTAAGTAAGCATGGAGTACCCAAAAAGATCATAACTGATAGGGGATCAGTGTTTACTTCAGCATTTTGGAAGCAATTGCATGAAGCACTTGGTTCAAAGTTAGATTTCAGCACAACATATCATCCTGAGACAGGAGGTCAAACCGAGAGAACAAATCAAATACTAGAAGACATGTTAAGAGCTTGTGCACTAGATTTTGGAGGTACATGGGAAGATCATCTACCATTGGCAAAATTTTCCTATAATAATAGCTAGCAGAGCAGTCTAAAAGCAGCTCCATACCAAGTTCTGTATGGAAGGAAGTGTAGATCACCAATATGTTGGTATGAGCCTGGAAGCAGCAAAGAATTTGCGCCATATTGTATCAATGAAAGACAATATATCATTGATAAGATCAGGGATAGACTGAAAATAGCCCAGAGTAGGCAGAAAAGTTATGCTGATCAAAGTCGAATATCTTGGCATCCAGAAGTGGGAGATATGGTATACTTGAAAGTAAGTCCAATGAAATGGGTGAAAAGGTTCGGAGTTAAAGGAAAACTGAGTCCAAGATACATCGAACCATTCAAGATATTCAGTCAGAACAGAACTATAGCTTATGCTTTAGAGTTACCATCAAGATTGGCTCAAGTGCACAATGTTTTCCATGTGTCACAACTTCGTAAATGTTTGAAAGTTCCGGGTGATGCAATCACACACCAGGAGATAGAACTACAAGAAGACTTGACCTATATTGAAAAGCCCTATAAGATTTTGGAAGACAACTGGAAAAGGTTGAGGAACAGAGCAATCAAATATTGCAAAGTACAATGGGAACATCACCCTGAAAGGGAAGCCACGTGGGAAAAAGAAGAGGACTTAAGAAAAACCTATCCAGAACTATTCAGGTACATATCCACAAACTTCGGGACGAAGTTTAATTTAAGAGGGGAAGTCTGTAACATCCCAACATTTAGGAACTCACAAAGGGTAGATTTAGGATTTTGAAATTTTGCATGCATTCATCTGTGAAAATGTGGGTAAATTTTTCGCTAAATAAAAAACTTAAAGTGATCAAGGTCTCTTTCATACTTTGAGAATAGGTTTAGACTTGAAGGATGATTGCTATAGACTTTGATATGATCTTTGTAGATTTATGTGTTTTGGGAAATGAAATTTGAATTTTTAAAACTTGAATATTTGAATTTATAATTCAAAAGAAATTTGAATAATGTTTGAATATCTGATTCAATTAAGAGTTAACCAATATAACTCAAACTTTATTTAAAGAAAGCAATTAAGAATATGAATATCTATTTCATAGTTTCATTCAATAAATAAGTTACAAAAATGTAACTTATTAGAAACATCCACAATCTTCACCATACCAAATAAATAAAGAATAAGAATATTTCTTTGTTGATAATAGTATAATCTTTATTAAAAATAATAAAATGAAGCTTACAAAACAATAGAACTAAAATTACAAAAGAATAAAGAAGATTACATCTGACTATTCTACAAGTAAACCTAAACTAAAATCTTGAATTCCAAGTCTGGTACCTGCAAAAAAAACATAAATAAAAAATAAAGAAGGTCTGGATTAGTAATGTTTTACTCTCAGAATTGTCAGTGAAGTGCAGTGATCAAGATTCATCATTGAGTAATTTCTAAAAGGGGCAAATTTCACCAATATGAAAGAATGTATCTTTCATAATTTTAAGCCAGAAGTCAAATGACAGCAAGGAGGGGCAACTTTCACCAGCTAGGTAAAAGTAACCAGATAACAGTCAATCTCAAATTCAGAGCATATCCACAAGTTTCACAGCAAGCACACAAGCAGGACACACACCAGATTGCATGGTGTGTGCTGTCAGCACCTTAGCAACAGCCCAGCAACACAAAACCATGAGCACGGCCGTGGGCAAGCACCACAACCTCATCTTCTTGTTCATACACATCAAACATCAGCAGCCTAGCCACAGCCAAACCTGCCAAACTAAAAAACAAACCAGATCCTCTCAGAACTCACCAAGATGGTGACATAAGGAGGGGTGGATCAGGTGGACAGCAAGGTCAAGACCAAGCTACCATGAACCAGAATGTGGATAGCAATATCAAGGACAAGTTCCAGAAGCTGTAAGCAGTAGGGACAGCAACAAGAGAAGGACCAGATCAAGCCAGCAAGATCAGGGTACTAGATCAACAAGTTGCAACCACAACAGCAACAACAGTTGTGGTGAGTTATATAAAACCATCACATGATCTGTTTATCATATAAATGAATCATGTGTTGTTTTATATTTAACCTCTCAGTATTCATCCAAGTGGGATGAATCCATCCTAGAAGGTTTCAAAAATTAAAGTCATAATCACAAGATCAAACTACCAGTATAACCAGGATCACAGACCTACATCATTGATCCTGGTTACAAAATCCAAATCCTATATTTCAATATAGCCCAAAGGAAGGAGTATGAAATCTGGGCACACCTCTTAAAAGAGTAGCACCTTAGTATCCATAAATCCTATGGATCCATGCAAAACCATTAGCACACCCATTGTTTTCCAACTATGCTTCAAGAATTAGCAACTGGTAATTCTACCAGAATATTTCTATTAGGGACAGCAATTAGGAAACTAGTTCCTATGCCTCAGACCAACATCATAGGCAGGAGAATTAAAAGGAGCTTTCATTTTATCTTGCCAAGCATTAATCACAAGCACTGTTAGAGCTAAGCTCAGGATTAGGACCCAGTCACTTGTGTGCCAGTTTATAATGGTATCACAAGGACAAGTTCTATTAAGCTAATCCCAATCTTGACTTAGATTTCACAAATAAAAAGGGGCAAGCCATTAAATATCATATTCCTAAAGCCAAATGCCAGGAATCATCTTCTAACTCATCTATACATCTACATAAATCATTAACATGTAATGATTATATTCAGTATGTATATTCTCATACAAGCCAACCATTATAAATGCAGTAAGCAATTACTGATAGAACTAACAGTGGAAAGTTCTCAGATCAACAACATTTCCAAGTAGGGATTTTGTAGAAGCACTAACAGTGGATCATAGTAAATTACCACTGGAATAAGTCTGACAAGCCACTAGCATCACCAAAGCCAACTACAAATAATAATCCACAGCAAACAGTCATTCATCATGTTCAAGGATTATCACCACTAGATCCAAATCATCATAGATATGATCAACAGAGGGATATGAACCCTAATCAGCACGAGGACCCTAATTAGGATATGAACCCTAATCAGAACGCATGCACTAGGCAAGGGTAGCCACTAGATACACACAGAGAGATTCATGGTGATAGGATGAACCAAGATCCATAGAGGCAACTTACCCGAGGTCCTCGCTGACGAATTGAAGAGGAAGAAGGGCCGACGTGCTCGCGGCGGCACGGGGAGCACCCAGAGGGCGCTACAACCCGCACCAGCCACGGCGGAGGCCACAGCAATACACGGGCACCACACCTCACCAAGGGAGAGCCCACGGCGGCGGCAGCACTTTCCCCAAACCCTAGGGTTCAGGAAGGGGCTAGCCTGACCAGGGTAAGACCCCAGAATCAATCGAACTGGACCAAATGGACGTGCGTGGTCGATAACCTCACCCCGCACCACGGCAGCGGCCAGGACGATCCACGACGGCGCAAATCGCCGGCGATATCATCGCTGACCACGGGGTCGGGAGATAGGAAGAAGAAAGGTGAGATCGAGTGAGGAGGCAGTGAATGAGTGGGCTGGGTGGGCCGAAAACCCTTCGGGGTGATGATTTTGACCCTGCCCTATTGGGCCACAGGGGCCCAATAAGCCCAAATGGCCAGCCCAAGTCGTTTAGAATTTGTTTTAATAAATAGGAAAAGACCAAAATTCCCCTCAACTCAATAAAATTATAGAAAATAAAATAAATGTCCAAAAATAACAAATAAAACATTTTTGGGTTCACAAAAATCCAAACTATCCAAATAAATTGAGATATAAAATTTTAGACATATAAACTTTATTAAGAATTTTGTAATTTATATATTCCTTATGGAATTTTACAAAATTATTGACAGATGATAAAAATAAATAAAAATAATTTTCATCGTATATTAATATTGTAGTATTTTAGAAAAATACTAAACAAATATTTAATAACAATTTTTGATATTTAAGTGATAATTCTTAAAAGAATTATTAAAGCAATAAAAATCAAATAAAAAGGGAAATTAAATAAAAGAATACAATATTCTATTATAAATATTAAAAATTAATATTTATAAATCCTTTCTTATTAAAAAGAGTTTTTATAATAATGGGGAAAATGCATATCAAGTTAAAAGATGCATTACATTACTTTCCATAATCATTTTTGCTTCTTTAAATATTGTCCTTACCGGGCAATAATGATGTTTTTGTAGACATAGAAGCTCAAGGTCCAGTGCAAGCATCAGACTTCACTACCTTGCCATCACAAGGCAAGTTCATCACTTGCTCATGTCCTTTTGAAGAGTCTTTATCAAAGTATTTGCAAATTGTGTGTTATCATCTATACTATAGAAAAAGAAAACACTATTTTCTCAAGATACTAAATATTAGATATCATCATAAGTGATGATATGATGGAACAATAGAACTTAGAGTTCTACTTGCACTAATGATAAACAATTAGGAATTAATAACCATGACATCAGTGATTCTAGCGCCGTATATTACGCGTTAACCATGAGATTTGGAATGGGACAGAGAAGTCAGTTGTATCCTTTTCCTCTTGTATGGAGGCAAGACGACCTTAACGTGACGTTGTGATTCCATGTGTGGATCCAACATATGGGTGGGCACCCTTACGCCCCACACTTTTGGTGTCTAGATTATCTATGAATGGTGTTTAGGGAGATAGTCCATGTAAATGGTACTAATCCGGGCATCACTAGGTCATAGAGTCTTCGGAAACTCATCAGGGTTTTATCCTGCCCGAAAGGGGGCTTAACAAAGGTGAGCTAGCTGAAGGATCGTGCAGACATATGAGGTCGCGGAGAGGGCAGTGATTGGCTTGGACCAACTACTGGGCCCCACATCATGGAATTATGGACGGGAAAGTACGCCCAGTTGTGCAACAAGGAGTTGATCTCTCATGGGAAAAGTAACGCACCTCTGCAGAGTGTAAGAACTGTAACTTGTTACTCCCTATTCCGGGAAGGAGCTACGAACGCGGCAGGAAAGGAGCTCCATGAAAGTTCTGGTCAACCTGTGAAGGCTGATGGTCATAGATTTTTATAATAAAAACAATCTTTGAAGAAAGATTTACGAAAATTGCATAATGCCAAAGACTGATAGTCTGAGGTGGTAGATAGAGCATCAAACTTCCTACCTTGCATATAATGAACTTGTTGGGTAACACTGTTACTCATCCTTTCCTTTGAATCCTTGCTTAGACTCTGAGAATTCCGAAGGTACTCCATGTACGCATCTGAGAATCAAGAGGAGGTCTTCTATGAGGAGCCCAACTTGTATGGAGCCGTAGAAGGGCAGGATTACGACATCGTCTACGGAGGAGAGTTCCAAGAGTCTGAATAATTACTATAGTTCTAGTAGCCACTTGATCCGAGCAACATAAACATTATATAGCAATAAGTTGTTGAGCTCAATTTGGAGTTTAAGTTTTAAATTTGAAACTTCCGCTGAAACACTTATATTTTTGTTTGTAAGTTGAATCTTTTGGAAGTCTTGAACTTCCGGTATTGTAATAATAATAACGAGTGTATGTTTGTAATATGGACCCACAATGTTTCTGTTGTACCACTCTGAGGGATGTGATATTTACGAAATGGTGTTATGTGGATGTCATGTCAACGACTATAGTGTACTACACATGTAGTGGTATGCTGGGTCACCTCATCAGTCACTGCAATAAAAGAACCTAGATGATCTCGAGTAACAACCGAAGCACCCATACTTTGAGATGAAGCAAATATTTCCGCGTCCACATTCAGTGGGAGCACTCCTTCCGGCGGCGGAGACCATTAAGCATTCCGAGAAGCCTCACGACTATGGTTGGAGATAGCTGATGAGTAGTCATGCATCGATATGAAGTCAATATAGGCCTTTATCCTAGCAGCAACACCAACAGGGGAAACGATGCCCCTTCCTCCCGGATATTATTCCTAGAATCCTAGAGGTGCCAGAACATGACAACCAGGGTCATAGCTTGTAGCTGTCCACACTTGGATAGAAACTCCATGAGCCAAGTTTCGGGTCATGTGAATGTAGGGTTCGCAGCATAGAAAACAAAAAATTTCCTACGATGGGAACGACTATGTACCAAGATCTATCTACTAGATACAAACAACGGACGGATGTATATCCGTAGAGAACATACCCTTGAAGACCGACAAAGCTTAACGAGTCCAAACTCGTGGTTGATGTAGACGATCTCTTGCCGATCTCAAGATCGAGAGGAAGTCCTAGCGCCGCAAAACAACAACGCATCCGTGCTCGCACACACGTTCGAGGCACCGAGCAACCTCCGCCTCCTCGCTCCAGCGATGCAGCAGAAGCACAACTCTTTCTTGCCGAATAGCCACCGGGAACATGTATCTCGCTAGTCCGATACCATGGGGGATAAATTCTAGAGGGGGAGAGAGATCCTTCACGAGGAGGTGTGAGTGAGAAGTGAGAGGAGGGGCTCCTTATATAGGGGAGGGGGGCAGCCCAAGGGGGCATGGCCGCCGGCCATGGAGGGTGCCTCCACCTCTCCCTCATTCATGTGGGTGGACACTCCACTCACAAAATGGCCCTTCAATTTTCTCCACTCAAAAACCCACTCAAATTCCCATTAAATTTCCACCAAATTTAATGCAAACTCTCATTAAATAAAACTCTTTTATTTTATTCACAATTTTGTCAATTACTTTAATGACAAACATTCACAAATAACCCCCTGCTAGAATTCTATTTCACATGCATAACCACTTTATGCAATTTCACCCGAAAACCTGTTTCGGTATCTAGTGAAATAAATTCCTGCGCTTGTTCATTCTTTCGGCATGAAACTTTTGCTCCAATTGGATGTCGGTGTCTCTTAAGTGTGTCACCCTACGGTTCGTGAATAATGCGGACATGATCGAGACCCCTCTCGGATCAATAATCAGAAGCGGGATCTGGAGACCCATACTGACTCCCACACATTCAACGATGACTTTCTTGTGATCGTCGGAACCTTTTACGCTAGTATCTTAATCCCTTTGTTTCGCGATATATTACATGTCCGAGATTCGATCATCGGTATCTCCATACCTAGTTTGATCTCGTTACTGACATGCACTCTTTTCTCGTTCCCGTGATATAACATTCTAGTGATCAAATCACTTGCTTGCAAGCTAACCAATGTGATATCACCGAGAGGGCCCAGAGCATATCTATTCGTCATCGGGATGAACAAATTCCACTCTCGATCCATGGGCCTCAACATAACACTTTATTAGTTCTGAATCCATCTTTATAATCACCCTGTTACGGTGTGACGTTTGATGTTATCAAGAAACTCTTTCGGTGTTAGTGATTGACATGATCTCATGGTCTAAGGATTAGGATCACTTCGTAAGTTGTTATAGCAATATAAAATCAATGACTTTGATCGTAATGCTATACTTCGGATGAATGTTCATCACACCATTACACTAATGTTGTGACCTCGTTATTAACAACATCCAATGTCCATGATCAGGAAACTTTGATCATCTTGTTAATCAACGAGCTAGTTTATAAGAGAGGCATAACTAGGAACTTCCTTTTTGTTTATTAAACACACATGTATTAACGTTTCCGTATTAATACAATTATAGCATGTAAAGTAAACATTTATCATAAACAAGGAATACGATAATAACCACTTTATTATTGCCTCTCGGGCATATTCCCTTCAGTCTCCCACTTGCACTAGAGACAATAATCTAGTTTGAAAACTTTGCGTATTGAACACATATGGCTTTCTGATGTTCTATATACGCAACTGCAAGTGGTTAACATAATCTACGGATCTGACGCTTTCAGGTCCGTGTGTATTTGCATGGCTTTGCGTCTCCACGCATCACTCATTCTCCAATGAGATGGCATTGTATAAATTTGGTCTTTTGGTGAGACCTTTAGTTCCTTGGGGTTAAAACACGTCGATACTATTGTCACACAATATATCTTTAGTGTTAGCCCGTTGCGAACCACACCTTAGTTTGATAACAAACTACTTGACACAAATTCCCTCCTTTGCTGCTACTATAGCAGTCATATACTTAGCCTTTTGTTGTAGTATTCGTCACAATGTCTTAACTTTGGAACTCTTCCAAATCCATCATGGAATCTCCTTTCCACTACATTGTTCCACCCATAGTTTAAATTGAGATAAACTTAATTTGTATCTTGTGACAAACCTAGTATCAATGTAACGCTTTACAATGAACTATTTGTAATTGTTTGTCACCTCTACACAAATATATTCTTAGTTCTTTCAAAAAGAGCATAAGAATATCCTCACTATCGTCCAATGATCATTTTATGATTCATTCTGGTATATGCTCATAACACTTAGAGCATCGGACATATCTGGATGTGTACATATCATGGTATGATTGATCAAAACATTCTCGTGATTTCACTCATCAAGTGTCAAAGCACTTGAATCTTGTTTCACTTATCAAGTGTCCATACACTTGAATCTTGATTCAATTCCTTTTCCATGCAACAAGAACTGTTTCTTGTCGTTTCTATATTGAACTCCTTCAATATCTCATATATGTACGTTTGGCACAACCATATTGGCGTCACAGTCTATCCACTATAGACATTCACGCTAAATATTCGGGTTTTGCCTAAGTCTTTCATCAAAATGAAATTCTTAACCTTTGTCAATAAAATATACATCATTTCTAATCAACAAGATGTCCTCCACATAATGTATTAGAAATATGTCTTAGCGCTCCCACTTAATTTCTTGCAAATGCAAGCATCTTCATCGTCTCCTGATGAAAAACTCCTTTTTCATCATGGTGAAGATTCCAACTCCGCGATGCTTACTTCAACCATTGAAGTTTGCATGCCCTTTTTAGCATCCTTTGAATTAACAAAACCCTTTGGATCGTGTCATGTACACGTCCTAGGTAACCATTCTATTATAAGAACTTTGTTTTGTTTATTCATCTACCATATAACAAATTATATGTAGTGGTTGCTACTTTAATCCGTCCAGACTAAATATCGCTATGAAAGATCAAATCTTGTCATAGTCAACTCCTTGAACATTGTCGTAAAATACTTTATGACATGTCGACTATTTCATAGATGTGAAACATCCATGTCTGTTTCTTTATAGATCCAAATACGACTGATAGGTTTTTACACCTTTCCGGAGGGTCTTCCAAGTTCAAAACTTGATTTCTCGTGTATGGAACTATCACGGATTTTGTGGCTTCAAGCCATTTGACGGAGTCAGGGCCCATCATCGCTTCTTTGCATATAGTCGGTTCATCACTGTCAAACAATAATGATTTATTCTCAAATCTTAGTATTTGATTGTTTATCCGACCGACTTGGTTCAATAAGAACTTAGATCTCCATGACCACAACCTTTGAGGCACATAAGCTATGAGCATTATGGAAGCCTCCGGAACGATTTCCGGCGCTGCGCAACTCAGCACATTTAGCTAAGGTTCGTTAACCTTATCAAAGTTCTATTGTCCTCCCACTTAACTTTTGCGAAAAATTCCTTTTTCAAGAAACTTCACATTTCAAGCGACAAACCCTTTTGTCCTCGGTGTTACAGAGGAATAACCAATTGTTATTCAAAATATCCTACAAAGACATGCTCATCCGACTTTGGTTGTAAACATCTTACTTATGTTTAGCATACCAAAATTTAAGAAAGGACAACTTGGGTTTTACCCAAAACCATAACTCATATGGTGTCATTTCAACGGATCAAGATGGAGCTCTTTTCAGTGTAAAAGCGGTAGTCTCTAAAGCTTTAATCTTTTTAAAACATAATGGCAGTTTTATAAATAACACCTTTGATCCAACCATGTCAAACAAGGTTTCATTACAAATCTCAAACACTCCATATTCCTATGGTATTTCGGGATATGTAAATCTAGGTGTTTTGCTAAACTTGTAACTCAAATAAATCCCTTTATGATAAAATCATAATTCATTTATTTTCTTGTTACACTTGTAACTCAAACAAATTCCTTATGATAAAATCATAAACCATTTATTTTCTTGTCACAATGATTTTCACTTCATCTTGAAAGTCTTTGAACGTTTTCAAATATTTCACACTTCTTTCTCATTAAGTGAACATTCACTCAAATTTCCGGAGAAAGCATATGAAGTTGAAATCCATCGCTTATGACTACACATAATGGACTACATACATCGATATGTATAAATTCCAATATTTTAGTCGTTCGTTCTTCTTTAGCCTTTGAACGAAGTTTTTAATTATCCCGAGGAAAGTCTCACAAGCGTCACTTGATCAAATCAAAGACTCCAAAGATCCATGAATATGGAGATTCTTCATGTTTTCTTTCCAATATAATTTAAATGGCGATGTCACTTCGTAAGTGATCTTTCAATCATTTGTCTTGCGACATTTTAGCATTAGGTTTTATGGATGTGATTTCTCCAACTAGATTTGTAAATCATCCATCTTATATGGAATACGGTAATTATTTGAACAACCTTTGTTCTCATAATACCTGACTCAAATAACAACTATTAAAACAAATCTTGAAGTCAAGCTTTGATGTCAACGAGAAATACAAACAACGGTTTGTTTGTTTTCGATGAACATCATCACATATTCTCTTGCTAGTTACTTAGGCCATTGTGGTTCATGAATTGCGCTGTTCCGTATGAAATTTCATACCAACCAATTCGGTATCCAATACCCAAGAACCACATTGTTTAACAAGCAAAGAATACAACCATAACATGTATATCATCCATATACCTAAATTGGATATTTCCAATCTTTTCTTTTCTGCCAAATATATTTTATAGATTCTCTTTCAGCATTTCCTTTTACTTTTTAAAAGAATCTATCAATATCAAAAGTGGCGCCATATACATGACACATAGTCCAAAGCATGTATATTCAAATAATAATACCTTTGGACTTGCACTTTGAAGTAGATCACCATCATCAAAATGATCGGTATTCTTTCAAAATCCATTCTTTAGTAATCTTTTAGTGTAGTAAACACTTTACATACATCTTCTATTCATCCTTATCATGACGACTTTCATGATCAAGCTAATGTAGCTTATAAGGAGAATCGTGAGTATAATGTTGCTTTCCAAAACCCTTTTGGATGATTAGGATGTCTAGCATCTCCAACCTTTGTAAATTCTCATCCTATATGAGAACACATATTATACTCTATCATATTGCAACCGAAACATTGTTTCAGATATCGTTATATCTGTCACACATGATGGTTTCTGAAACAATTCTTTCAGCTCCTAGACAACCTTGATTTAAAAACAATCAAGAATCATGGAGGCAAACATGATACTTAAGATACTAACACTGGAATTGTTACTCTCGTTTTAATACTAACTATTAAATTTCACGGAGTAAATAGAGTTTGTTGAAAGTTTGCAATATGACTTTAAACTTTAGATTGACACTCAACACAATACGATACCAGTTCGTAAAGTATATATCCAGAATTCTATAGTTCTATTATCTCAATTACAACTATGCATAAGGTGGTGAACGAATGCCAATGACTACAACAAATTATGCAAATTCACTTTGATTTACTTTATGATAAATTGAGTTCTACTGATCCAAATTAGAAATGAACTCCCACTCAAAAACGACATCACTCGTGTCTTTTTGGTGATTACATGAACGAAATCCACTACACCAAGTCCGATCATCACGTGAGTCGGTGTAGCTTCAAAGGCGAGCATCAAATGGGCATCATATCTACTATATGACTCATGCTTAACCTTTCGGTCCGTGTTCCGAGGCCATGTCTGTACATGCTAGGCTCGCCAAGTAAGAACCTTAGTATTCGCGTGTGTAACTGTCTTACACCCGAGATATGCTCATGGATTCAAGTACACCCGATCATCACGTGATGTCTTGAAGCGATGAAACATTGTCGGTGCATACTTAAGGAAGAACACATTTTTATCTTGATATCTAAATGAGGGATCATCTTATTATGCTAATAAAACGCCAAACAAGCAATATAAGATGCAATTAAACATCTCATGTCAATAAGTTAAATGATATGGTTCCCGCATATGATCTCTATCATACCTTTATGTGTAAGGCCAACGTCTATGGAACTTACACGCTATATGTGTTGTAAGAGTATCATCTCATACTTCTACTTACAACATCACCATATCATAACAATAGCCCAGCAACAATCTAAACTAGACGCCTCTAATTTGTCCATTGCAAGTTTTACGTGGCTTAGGGCTTTCGAAGATAGAACCGTTCTTACCTACGAACATGAACCACAACGAGGATAACCAAATTGTTGACAACTCGTTGCAAATTAGATATTGACTATAGTAGGAGAGACAGACACCCGCTAGCCACTTATGCAAAACTAGTTGCATGTCAAGCGTGGAACAGGTCTCATGTGCGAGGACATGTAAAGTTTGTCTGGGCCGCTTCATCCCACTATGCCACCAATATCCAAAGTACAACTAAGAAGCAATAAAACGATCATCATCGCCCACATACTCATATGTGTACTACCCGTGCAAAGTATCTATGCATAGATCCGGCTCTGATACCACTGTAGGGTTCGCAACATAGAAAACAAAAATTTTCCTACGATGGGAACGACTATGTACCAAGATCTATCTACTAGATACAAACAACGGGCGAATGTATATCCGTAGAGAACATACCCTTGAAAACCAACAAAGCTTAACGAGTCCAAACTCGTTGTTGATGTAGATGATCTCTTGCCGATCTCAAGATCGAGAGGAAGTCCTAGCGCCGCAAAACAACAGCGCATCCGTGCTCGCACACACGTTCGAGGCACCGAGCAACCTCCGCCTCCTCGCTCCAGCGATGCAGCGGAAGCACAACTTTTTCTTGCCGAATAGCCACCGGGAACATGTATCTCGCTAGTCCGAGACCATGGGGGATAAATTCTAGAGGGGGAGAGATAATCCTTCACGAGGAGGTGTGAGTGAGAAGTGAGAGGAGGGGCTCCTTATATAGGGGAGAGGGGGCAGCCCAAGGGGCATGGCCGCCGGCCATGGAGGGTGCCCCCACCTCTCCCTCATTCATGTGGGTGGACACTCCACTCACAAAATGGCCCTTCAATTTTCTCCACTCAAAAACCCACTCAAATTCCCATTAAATTTCCACCAAATTTAATGCAAACTCTCATTAAATAAAACTCTTTTATTTTATTCAGAATTTTGTCAATTAATTTAATGACAAACATTCACAAATAACCCCTTGCTAGAATTCTATTTCACATGCATAACCACTTTATGCAATTTCACCCGAAAACCTGTTTCGGTATCTAGTGAAATAAATTCCTGCGCTTGTTCATTCTTTCGGCATGAAACTTTTGCTCCAATTGGATGTCGGTGTCTCTTAAGTGTGTCACCCTACGGTTCGTGAATAATGCGGACATGATCGAGACCCCTCTCGGATCAATAATCAGAAGCGGGATCTGGAGACCCATACTGACTCCCACACATTCAACGATGACTTTCTTGTGATCGTCGGAACCTTTTACGCTAGTATCTTAATCCCTTTGTTTCGTGATATATTACATGTCCGAGATTCGATCATCGGTATCTCCATACCTAGTTTGATCTCGTTACTGACATGCACTCTTTTCTCGTTCCCGTGATATAACATTCTAGTGATCAAATCACTTGCTTGCAAGCTAACAATTGTGATATCACCGAGAGGGCCCAGAGCATATCTATCCGTCATCAGGATGAACAAATTCCACTCTCGATCCATGGGCCTCAACATAACACTTTATTAGATCTGAATCCATCTTTATAATCATCCTGTTATGGTGTGACGTTTGATGTTATCAAGAAACTCTTCCGGTGTTAGTGATTGACATGATCTCATGGTCTAAGGATTAGGATCACTTCGTAAGTTGTTATAGCAATATAAACTCAATAACTTTGATCGTAATGCTATACTTCGGATGAATGTTCATCACACCATTACACTAATGTTGTGACCTTGTTATTAACAACATCCAATGTCCATGATCAGGAAACTTTGATCATCTTGTTAATCAACGAGCTAGTTTATAAGAGAGGCATAACTAGGAACTTCCTTTTTGTTTATTAAACACACATGTATTAACGTTTCCGTATTAATACAATTATAGCATGTAAAGTAAACATTGATCATAAACAAGGAATACGATAATAACCACTTTATTATTGCCTCTCGGGCATATTCCCTTCAGTGAATAACTTATGGTTCAATGAATGTTAAAATCCTTCTTCACGTCAGACCATACCGCTCTTGCGAAGGGGTAGAAAAGCATGACATGCTCCACGCTTTCTTCCATCGAGGAATGAATGCACATAGGAGAGTCCGGTACTTGTCGTCATAAGAATTGTTGGCATGTAGGTAAACAGTTATGAGAAAACCTCCAGAGAGTGATACACATCTTTCCAAGCGCTCTAACTGCCCAAAGTGACTTCTAGAATGCAACATCAGTCTGGGAATCAGAAGTCATTCCACAACCGATTGAGCTGCACTTAACAACCACTTTGTTCAGTCTTGATAGCTGATATGCAGACCGAACCGTGTAGAGGCCGAAGCGTCTGTGAGGCCAGGATAGGAAATCGTCACCACCATGGCGACAAATCGGGATCCGAAGAATCTGATCAGCCACACTCTCCTCAAAAACAGAACGAACACGAGGAATGTCCCATGACCGTGTTTCTTCATCCAACAAAGAACCCATCGCCCGGACATCAATCAGTGGCTTCAAAGTGCGTAGCGTCTCAGGTTTAGTCCCTGGAATCCAATTTTCCTTCATGATCTTGATCGTCGATCCATCTCCGACACACCATCAGGCTCCCTATTGAACTAGAGTCCTCCCATGGAGGATTCTTCACCCAGGGATGGCGCTAGGTGTATTCCTAGGTATTCAAGTGAATACCAAACATTCTAGAAAAAATAGTTAAAATTTTGGCAAAGCAACGACGACTTTTGGTAAAATAGTGGTGGTTTTAGCAAAATGAATACCTGATGGCTGCAAGTGCACAGATCGGATATAGCTAGTTTCGAAATAAAGATATCGATCCCACAGCTAGCAAAAATTGTCTAGGAATTCTTGAAATAAATACTGAAACTAGAAATGCTAAGTAAAGTTCTAAGTGGCAAGATAAAATGCGAGTAATGTGTAAAAAGGTGTTTTGAGGTTTTTGGTATAAGAGAACAATGCATAAAATAAATAAAACTGAATACAGAAAATAAGTATCGCGTATATAAAAGAGATTTGAAACTTCAGTGGAAGAAAGCGTTCCCAGGGATTGGCGGATACAGCACTAGCATTATAAAGGGCTAAGATAAATATTATTATCATGAATATTCTTAACTATGTATGTGTGGGAGGAACTCCATATTTGGACAAATATGCATCATCCACTGCTCAAATCATCCTCATAACCACAACAGACATCAATCAACATTAGTTGAATTACTGCGCTATTAAGGGATGTAATCCCACCGGACGTATCCCATGGCATGGATAGTGTTTTATGAGTTTCCTCGATTCCCAAGTTGATACGTAAGGGGTGCGAACAGCTTATAGTCACTATAAGTGCTAACACCCCTTCGTCTACCAACAAGTAGTTCCCTACATCAAGTCCCCACAAGAGGCAAATATTGGAGAGGTTGACTTCTCCCAACATCAAGATGTAGACAATCTAACACATTGTCACAGCGATGAATATCATAATAAACTTTATCTTATTCCGATCTTATACTAGGGTTTCTCCATCTCCCTAAGAACTAATGATCTACTCAGACATGGAGGCAAACAACATCATGGCAATGGTAATGAAAACGATTATCGATGAATATTACTTGTATAAATCCACAACTAGTGCAAGAATTACAACAAGATATAGATGGGATGGATGATATGGTGGTGGTGATGAAGATGCAACAGTTGATGAAGATGGAGATCGATGCCTTGGCCTTCTAGATCTGCGTAGGGCAAAGATGGATCCCTAGGGTAAGTTGCCCCTCCAGATGCCTTACGGAGGTTAGGTTTCGGCGATTTCGAGGTATTCTGTATGTCATCTCTCTGAACCAGTTGCATAGAGTGAAACTATTTGAGGAGGTGGAGGCAGCGCCAACTATACGGCGACAACTATACGATGATGGCCTGTATAGTTGGTCGTCAACCCTTCTAGAGCCTCCAATTGCTTCGGGTTTTGTTCTGGTGTTATTAATATTTCGCAAATAATCAAGTTATGTAGTTTTTAGCTCCTTTTCTCTCTAGTACAACTGCTCCAAGAATTGTGTCCAATTGGATCCATCATCTGATATGATCCTGGTGAAAATAAACATAAAAAGTGCATGCGAAAGACATAAAATACCACGATCCTACATCTACAATGCAAAAATAACAATGTAAAACATGATGCAAATATGCACTCATCAACTTTCCCAAGCTTAGACTCTTGCTCGTCTCGAGCAAGTTTAGCTTAATGGATGTGATCCTCATATTCATGAAGCTGAGTCAATAAAATAAATGAGGCAGTTGCAGCATGTGTTTATCATAAAGGATACATATAAATGAGTTCATTAATAGTACCTTACTCGAACCATCCGAATAATATTAGCAGACTGCCATACCTTAGCAATTAATAGTTCATAAAAGATTATTCTCAGTATGATGTAAAAGTATTCGGTTCAAGCGAATGAGTTAGTGAGGTAGTCCCAAGTGTTTTTAGGATTAACATATTCACATGGGATTCAAAATCTCAAACGTCTATTTGTCTTACTACAATGTAGTGGTATATGCCTATTTGCTCTTTGCACATTCGCTCTTTTTCTTCATCTTTCTTTTTCATCTTTTCTATATATATTTGTGCTCACACGTTTGTTTAAGTTTTGTGCAAATGAGCTAGCCATATAATCCAGTTTATGTAGGAATTTCAAAGTTTAATGATCTCAATTATCAAATTCCAAACATATATGAAGCATCTTTATAACTTGAGTATTCTACCTCGAACTTGTTCTCACTCTTTTTGACAGCACTTATATTTTCTCCTTTGTTCAAGGTTTTTCTTTTTTATCTTAATTAATTAGATAGTTTCTGTTGGAATTATGCCCTAGAGGCAATAATAAAGATGTTATTATTATAATTCTTGTTCATGATAAAGTTTATATTCCATGCTAGAATTGTATTAAGCGAAAACTTTAATACTTGTGTGGTTTGTGAACAACACCGTGTCCCTAGTATACCTCTATGGACTAGCTCATTGATTAATGATGGTTAAGGTTTCCTAACCATAGACATGAGTTGTCAATTAATAATGAGATCATATCATTGGGAGAATGACATGATGGACAGACCCAAACTAAGTGGAGCAATTAGATCGTGTCATCGTGTTCATCTTTGCGAAGCTTTTCTTATGTCAAATATTGTATTCCTTAGACCATGAGATAATACAACTCCCTGGTATCGGAAGAAAGCTTTGAGGTCATCAAACGTCATCCTATGAGAGGGTGATCATAAAGGTGTCTCTCAGGTGATCGGAAAGTACCTGTTGGGTTGTATGTATCGAGATGGGATTTGTCCCTCCGTATCTCCACCATACTTGCTGGACCGAGGAAGGAGGAGACGTCAAGGTGCCGCACGTGTGCATCTCTCGGAGGCATCGCCACTTGTGGTGTTAGATCGGATCGGATCGCGAGGAGAAGAAGCGAGTACGACTACATCACCCGCGTTCCGTCGAACGTTCCGCTGAGCGAATCTTCAAGGGTATGAAGATCTCATCTATCCCCCTCGTTGTTTGCATCTCCTAGATTAGATCTTGGTTTTCCCATTCGCATCCATAGATTTTTTTTGATTTACTATGTTGTGAAACCCTTCAGTGGTATCAGAGCTAGATCTATGCGTAGATGTGTTTCACGAGTAGAACGCAACATGGTTGTTGCGGGCGTTGATGTTTTCTGTTGCAAGCCTCTTGTTTGTGTACTTCTTATGACGCGGGATAGTGAGATCGAAGCGGTCCAGGCCAACCTTACGCGAAATTGTTCGCGAGACCGGCTCCGCACTTGACGTGTGGCTTGTTCCACACATGCGGCTGGTGGATTCCAGTTTCTCTCACTATAGTTGTCATGGGATTTACACCGGAGTTTGGAAACCATAATATCACCGTTGTGGCTTTCCATAGGTAAGAATCGTTCTTAGCTTGCTACTCCCATAAGCCACGTAAAACATGCAACAACAAAGTAGAGGCGTCTAACTTGTTTTTGCAGGGAGTGTTTTCTGTGATATGGTATGGCCCAAGATGTGATGTGTATGTTGTATGCAATGATCATGTTTTGTAATGTTTCACGACTTGCATGTCGATGAGTACACAACCGGCAGGAGCCATATGGTTGTCTTTATAATTGTGTATGACCTGTGTGTCAACTTCTTATACGCCATGTAATAGCTTTACTTTATCGCTAAGTAGTTAGCAATAGTTGTATTTGCTATTCGTGGTGGAGGCAATCATGGTGGAGTGATGGAGATCATGCCAGCACGCACAAGATGGAGATCATTGCGCAAAGATTGGCTAACCATGTCACATAAAGTTATATGCATGAGATGTTTATCCTTTTATGTATCTTATTATGCTTAGATCGCGACAGTAGCATTATAAGATGATTCCTCACTTAAAGATCAAGATAAAACTGTGTTCTCCCCATGTATGCACCGTTGCGAAAGTTCGTCGTGTTCAAGCATCACGTGATGATCGGGTGCTATAAACTCTACGCTCACATACAACGGGTGCAAGCCAGTTTTGCACACGCGGAAATACTTGGGTTTCACTTGACGAGCCTAGCATGTACAGACATGGCCTCGGAACACATGAACCGAAAGGTTAAGCATGAGTCATATGAATGATATGATCGACACTTTGTTGGCCACCATTGAAACCACATCTCTTCTCGTGAAGATCGGATTAGGTGTGGTGAATTTGGATCATGTTCACTAAACAACTTGAGGGATGTTGAATTTAGTGGGAGTTCATCTAGTAATTTGATTAAGTTGAACTAGTTATCATGAACATAGTCTAATTTGTACTTGCAAATATTGTAGATCAAATGGCTAAGTCCAACTTCAACTTCAACGTTTTTGCTGAGAAATAAAAGCTTAAGAACAATGGGTCTAACTTCACCAACTGGTTCCGCAATCTGAGAATCATTCTCTCTGGTGGACAAAAGGACTATGTCCTTGAGAATGCGCTAGGTGACGCCCCTACTATAGATGCGCCGACTGATGAGAAAGCTGTTTATCAGTCGTGCAAAGATGATTATGATGTGATTAAGAGCACCATGTTGTTTGCTATGGAATCGGACCTTCAAAATTGTTTTGAAGACTATCCCGGGCCCTTTGAGATTCTTGAGGAGCTGAAAACTATGTTTTAGACTCAGGCCCGTTCTGAGAAATTCTCTGAGAAATTCTTTAACTGCAAGATGGAGGAAGGGAGTTCCTTTAGTGAGCACGCCATAAAGATGTCGGGCTACACTCAACGCCTTGAGCAACTGGACTGCAAGATTCCAGAGGATCTCAAGATTGACAGGGTTCTGCAATCACTCCCTCCCAGCTACAAAAGTTTTGTAGTGACTCATAATCAGATTGGTTCCACTGATACGATCACCGAGCTCTTCGCTAAGATGAAGGCTGCGGAGGTGGACATCAAAAAGGATAATCATGTGTTGATGGTCAACAAGCCCCCCACCTTTAAGAAAGGTAAGGGTGCAAAGAAGCCCTTCAAGAAAGGCGGCGGCAAGCGCGTTGCCCCGGATGAGAAGAAGCTCAAGTTTGGACCTAATCCGGACACTGAGTGCTTCTATTGCAAGGACAAGGGTCACTGGAAGCGCAACTGTCCGAAGTACTTAGCGGACAAGAAGGCTGGCACCATCAAAGGTATATTTGATATACATGTTATTGATGTTTTACTTACTAGCCCTCGTTGTAGTGCCTGGGTATTTGATACTGGTTCAGTTGCTAATATTTGTAACTCGAAACAGGAGCTACGGAATAGACGGCGGCTTGCGAGGGATGAGGTGACGATGCGCGTTGGCAACGGATCAAGAGTTGATGTGATGGCCGTCGGCACGCTCTCCTTAGTTTTACCTTCGGTATTAGTTTTAAACCTTAATAAATGTTATTATGTGCCTGCGTTGAACATGAACATCATATCTGGATTGTGTTTATTGCAAGACGGTTATTCATTTAAATCTGAGAATAATGGTTGTTCTATTTATATGAGTAACATCTTTTATGGTCATGCACCTGCTGTGAATGGTTTATTTCTTCTGAATCTCGAAAGGGATGAAACACACATCCATAACATTGAGGCTAAGAGATGCAAGGTAGATAGTGATAATACTACTTATTTGTGGCACTGTCGTCTAGGTCATATTGGTGTAAAACGCATGAAGAAACTCCATTCTGATGGACTTTTGGAGTCTCTTGATTTTGAATCATTTGACACATGTGAACCATGCCTCATGGGCAAGATGATCAAAAACACCGTTCTCCGGAATGATGGAGCGAGCAACGGACTTGTTGGAAATCATACATACCGATGTATGCGGACCGATGAGTGTTTCGACGCGCGGAGGATATCGCTACTTTCTCACTTTTACCGATGACTTAAGTAGATATGGGTATATCTATTTAATGAAACATAAATCTGAAACATTTGAAAAGTTCAAAGAATTTCAGAATGAAGTGGAAAACCATCATAACAGAATGATTAAGTTTCTACGATCCGATCGTGGAGGTGAATATTTGAGTTATGATTTTCTCACGCATCTTAAAGCAAGCGGAATCGTTTCGCAACTCACGCCACCCGAAACACCATAGCGCAATGGTGTGTCTGAACGCCGGAATCGAACTCTATTAGATATGGTCCGATCAATGATGTCTCTTACTGATTTGCCGTTATCATTTTGGTGTTATGCATTAGAAACCGCTGCATTCACTTTAAATAGGGCACCATCTAAATCCGTTGAGACGACACCGTATGAACTATGGTTTGGTGCTAAACCTAAGTTGTCATTTCTTAAAGTTTGGGGATGCGAAGCTTACGTCAAGAAGTTGATGCCGGACAAGCTCGAACCCAAAGTGAAGGGTTTCACAGCATAGTAAATCAAAATTTTCTACGGAAGCGAACAGAAGGAAAGCCAAGATCTAATCTAGGAGATGCAAACAACGAGAGAGATTGGATTAGATCTTCATACCCTTGAAGATTCGCACAGCGGAACGTTCGTCGGAACGTGGGTGATGTAGTCGTACTCGCTTCTCCTCCTCGCGATCCGATCCGATCTAGCACCACAAGTGGCGGTGCCTCCGTGAGATGCACACGTGCTGCACCTCGACGTCTCCTCCTTCCTCGGACCAGCAAGTATGGTGGAGAGATGGATTGGATCTACAACACGACGGCGTGGTGTATATGGTGGAGAATTTCTGCAGCAGGGCTTCGCCTACAAACAGTCGGGAGGGAGAGTGGAAGGGCAGCAGGGCAACTAGGGTTTGGAGGAAGGTGTGTGTAGGGGGGAGGGGGCGCACCAGCCCTCTATATATAGAGGGGGTGGCGGCGGCCAGCCCTAGCCCCTCCTCCAAGCCTATCTCTAGTTTAAACGCTTTAAACTCTCCCCTTATCTAGAAATTCTATCCCTAGATTTAAACGAGTTAAATCTATCTAGAATCGGCTGGGCCCTATGGGGCCTTGTGCCCCTGGCCCAATGCGGCCAGGACACTCCCTCATAGGCCCATGCCCCCTCCCGGAAGGTGGGACCACGTTGCCCCCCTTCCGGAAGGTTCTAGAAGCTTCCGGTACAATACCGATTAACCTGGAACAATTCCGAACTCCAAAAACTGCACTGCCTTATATGAATCTTATTCTCCGGACCATTCCGGAACCTCTCGTGATATCCCGGATCCCATCCGAGACTCCAAACAAAAACTCATAAACCAATTATCCAATCTATCCTAGCGTCGAGACACGTTAAGTGTGTGACCCTGCGGGTTCGAGAATATGCAGACATGATCTTCTATCAATAATCAACAGCGGGGTCTGGGCACCCATATTGACTCCCACACATTCATCGATGATCATATCGGATGAACCACGATGCCAGGATTCAATCAATCCCATATATATATTCCCTTCGTCTCGCGATATTTTACTTGCCCGAGATTCGATTGTCGGTACCGTCATACCTAGCTCAATCTCGTTCACAGCAAGTACTTTACTCGTTCCGTAATCCGATATCACCTTGTGATTAACTCCTTAACCACATGCTTGCAAGCGGTGTTGATATCGATTACCGAGTGGGCCCGAAGTATATCTCTCCGACTTGGGAGGGACAAATCCCATCTCGATACATACAACCCAACAGATACTTTCCGATCACCTGAGAGACACCTTTATGATCACCCTCTCATAGGATGACGTTTGATGACCTCAAAGCTTTCTTCCGATACCAGGGAGTTGTATTATCTCATGGTCTAAGGAATACAATATTTGACATAGGAAAAGCTTCGCAAAGATGAACACAATGACACGATCTAATTGCTTCGCTTAGTTTGGGTCTGTCCACCATATCATTCTCCCAATGTTATGATCTCATTATCAATTGACAACTCATGTCTATGGTCAGGAAACCTTAACCATCATTGATCAATGAGCTAGTCCATAGAGGCGTACTAGGGACACGGTGTTGTTCACAAACCACACAAGTATTAATGTTTCCGCTTAATACAATTCTAGCATGGAATATAAACTTTATCATGAACAAGAATTATAATAATAACATCTTTATTATTGCCTCTAGGGTATGATTCCAACAGTCTCCCACTTGCACTAGAGTCAATAATCTAGTTTACATTTGGCAACAATCTCACACCCATGGCACTGAGGTGCTGATCATGTTTTACACGTGGAAGAGGTTTAGTCAATGGATCTGCGACATTCAGATCTGTATGTACTTTGCTGATCTTCAGATCTCCATCTGCTATATAATCTCGGATTATATGAAACTTGCGGTTGATATGCTTGGTCTTTGGATGATATCTTGGTTCCTTAGCGAGTGCTATTGCGCCAGTGTTGTCACACAATATCTCCAGTGGGTCCAATGCACTTGGAACCACGCCAAGCTCAGTGATGAAGTTTCTGATCCAAACTCCTTCACTTGACGCTTCTGCAGCAGCCATGTATTCCGCTTCTACTGTAGATCCCGCGATCACGCTTTGCTTGCAGCTTCTCCAGCTCACAGCTCCTCCATTCAAAATATACACGTATCCTGTCTGAGATTTAGAATCATCCTTGTCGGTGTCGAAACTAGCATCGACGTAACCTTTTACGACGAGCTGTTCATCACCCCCATAGACTAAGAACATTTCTTTAGTCCTATTTAGGTACCTTAGGATGTTCTTCACGGCTGTCCAGTGTTCCACACCTGGATCACTTTGATATCTGCTCGTCAAACTAAGAGCATTGGACACATCCGGTCTAGTACACAGCATGGCATACATGATGGAACCTATGGCCGAGGCATAAGGCACTTTGCTCATGGCTTCCCTATCATTTACCGTAGCTGGACACTGAGCCTTGCTCAATATCTTACCTGACAACATAGGCACTGAACCTTTCAATGCCTTATCCATTCTGAACCTTTTCAGAACTTTGTCTAGGTATGTACTCTGGCTTAAAGCTATCAGGCGTCTTTGTCTATCTCTATAGATTTTGATGCCCAATATATAAGCAGCTTCACCTAGGTCTTTCATTGAAAAACACTTGTTCAAATAACTCTTCACATCGTTAAGCATGTTGATGTCATTTCCAATAATCAATATGTCATCCACATATAGTACCAGAAACGTCACCGAGCTCCCACTCACTGTCTTGTAGATGCAAGCTTCGTAGCAATTTGGAACAAATCCAAAGCTCTTGATCACTTGATCAAAACGAAGGTTCCAACTCCGAGATGCTTGCTTCAGTCCATAAATGGAACGCTGAAGTTTGCATACTTTATCAGCATCCTTAGGATCGACAAAACCTTCGGGTTGCATCATATACAACTCTTCATCAATGTTGCCATTGAGGAAAGCAGTCTTGACATCCATTTGCCATATTTCATAATCATGAAACGCAGCAATTGCTAATAAAATTCGAATGGACTTAAACATCGCTACGGGAGAGAAAGTCTCATCGTAGTCAACACCTTGAACTTGTCGAAAACCTTTCGCAACAAGCCGTGCTTTATAGACGGTAACATTACCATCCGCGTCCGTTTTCTTCTTGAAAATCCATTTGCACTCAACGGCCTTTCGGTCGCTAGGAGGGTCCACCAAAGTCCATACTTGGTTTTCGCTCATGGATCCCAATTCGGATTTCATGGCTTCTAGCCATTTCTTAGAATCTGGGCTCATCATCGCTTCCTCATAGTTAGTAGGTTCACTGTCTTCTACTAACAAGACAGTCAAGACAGGGTTGCCATACCACTCAGGAGGGGCACGCGACCTTGTCGACCTGCGACGTTCAGTAGCAGCATCGTCCGAAGCTTCATGATCCTTGTCATTAGCTTCCTCTATTGTTGGTGCAGGCGGCACTGGAACAATTTCAGGTGCTGCGCTACTCTCCAATTCAAGAGAAGGTTCAATAACCTCGTCTAGCTCTACTTTCCTCCCACTCACTTCTTTCGAGAGAAACTCCTTCTCAAGAAAGGAACTGTTCTTTGCGACAAACACTTTGCCTTCGGTTCTGTGATAGAAGGTATACCCAATAGTTTCCTTAGGGTATCCTATGAAGACGCATTTCTCCGCTTTGGGTTCGAGCTTGTCCGGCATCAACTTCTTGACGTAAGCTTCGCATCCCCAAACTTTAAGAAACGACAACTTAGGTTTAGCACCAAACCACAGTTCATACGGTGTCGTCTCAACGGATTTAGATGGAGCCCTATTTAAAGTGAATGCAGCGGTTTCTAATGCATAACCCCAAAATGATAACGGCAAATCAGTAAGAGACATCATTGATCGGACCATATCTAATAGGGTTCGATTCCGGCGTTCAGACACACCGTTGCGCTGTGGTGTTCCGCGTGGCGTGAGTTGTGAAACGATTCCACTTGCTTTGAGATGCGTGAGAAAATCATAACTCAAATATTCGCCCCCACGATCGGATCGTAGAAACTTAATCTTTCTGTTACGATGGTTCTCCACTTCATTCTGAAATTCTTTGAACTTTTCAAACGTTTCAGATTTATGTTTCATTAAATAGATATACCCATATCTACTTAAGTCATCGGTAAAAGTGAGAAAATAGCGATATCCACCGCGCGTCGAAACACTCATCGGTCCGCATACATCGGTATGTATGATTTCCAACAAGTCCGTTGCTCGCTCCATCATACCGGAGAACGGGGTTTTGATCATCTTGCCCATGAGGCATGGTTCGCATGTGTCAAATGATTCAAAATCAAGAGACTCCAAAAGTCCATCAGAATGGAGTTTATTCATGCGCTTTACACCAATATGACCTAGACGACAGTGCCACAAATAAGTAGTATTATCACTATCTACTTTGCATCTCTTAGCCTCAATGTTATGGATGTGTGTTTCATCCCTTTCGAGATTTAGAAGAAATAAACCATTCACAAGAGGTGCATGACCATAAAAGATGTTACTCATATAAATAGAACAACCATTATTCTCCGATTTAAATGAATAACCGTCTTGCAATAAACACGATCCAGAAATAATGTTCATGCTCAACGCAGGCACATAATAATATTTATTAAGGTTTAAAACTAATCCCGAAGGTAAAACTAAGGAGAGCGTGCCGACGGCCATCACATCAACTCTTGATCCGTTGCCAACGCGCATCGTCACCTCATCCCTCGCAAGCCGCCGTCTATTCCGTAGCTCCTGTTTCGAGTTACAAATATTAGCAACTGAACCAGTATCAAATACCCAGGCACTACAACGAGGGCTAGTAAGGAAAACATCAATAACATGTATATCAAATATACCTTTGATGGTGCCAGCCTTCTTGTCCGCTAAGTACTTCGGACAGTTGCGCTTCCAGTGACCCTTGTCCTTGCAATAGAAGCACTCAGTGTCCGGCTTGGGACCAGACTTGAGCTTCTTCTCAGCAGGGGCAACGCGCTTGCCGCCGCCTTTCTTGAAGGGCTTCTTTGCACCTTTACCTTTCTTAAAGGAGGGCTTGTTGACCATCAACACATGATTATCCTTCTTGATGTCCACCTCCGCAGCCTTCAGCTTTGCGAAGAGCTCGGTGATCGTATCAGTGGAACCAATCTGATTATGAGTCACTACAAAACTTTTGTAGCTGGGAGGGAGTGATTGCAGAACCCTGTCAATCTTGAGCTCCTCTAGAATCTTGCAGTCCAGTTGCTCAAGGCGTTGAGTGTAGCCCGACATCTTAATGGCGTGCTCACTAACGGAACTCCCTTCCTCCATCTTGCAGTTAAAGAACTTCTCAGAGATCTCATATCTCTCAGAACGGGCCTGAGTCTGAAACATGGTTTTCAGCTCCTCGAGAATCTCAAAGGGCCCGGGATAGTTTTCAAAACGATTTTGAAGTTCCGGTTCCATAGCAAACAACATGGTGCTCTTAATCACACCATAATCATCTTTGCGTGACTGATAGACAGCTTTCTCATCAGCCGGCGCAGTTGCAGCAGGGGGATTACCTAACGCTTTCTCAAGGACATAGTCCTTTTATCCTCCAGACAGAATGATTCTTAGATTGCGGAACCAGTTGGTGAAGTTAGACCCATTGTTTCTAAGCTTTTCTTTCTCAGCAAAAACGTTGAAGTTGAAGTTGGACTTGGCCATGTGATCTACAGTATTTGCAAATACAATTTAGACTATGTTCATGATAAATAGTTCAACTTAATCAAATTACTAGATGAACTCCCACTAAATTCAACATCCCTCAAGTTGTTTAGTGAACACGATCCAAATTCACCACACCTAATCCGATAATCACGAGAAGAGATGTGGTTTCAATGGTGGACAACGAAGTGTCGATCATATCATTCATATGACTCATGCTTAACCTTTCGGTTCTTGTGTTCCGAGGCCATGTCTGTACATGCTAGGCTCGTCAAGTTAGACCCAAGTATTTCCGCGTGTGCAAAACTGGCTTGCACCCGTTGTATGTGAGCGTAGAGTCTATAGCACCCGATCATCACGTGATGCTTGGACACGACGAACTTTCGCAACGGTGCATACTTGGGGAGAACACAGTTTTTATCTTGATCTTTAAGTGAGGAATCATCTTATAATGCTACCGTCGCGATCTAAGCATAATAAGATACATAAAAGGATAAACATCACATGCATATAACTTTATGTGACATGGTATAGACAATCTTCGTGCAATGATCTCCATCTTGTGCGTTCTGGCATGATCTCCATCACTCCACCATGATTGCCTCCACCACGAATAGCAACTACAACTATTGCTAACTACTTAGCGATAAAGTAAAGCTATTACATGGCGTATAAGAAGTTGACTCGCAGGTCATACACAATTATAAAGACAACCATATGGCTCCTTCCGGTTGTGTACTCATCGACATGCAAGTCGTGAAACATTACAAAACATGATCATCGCATACATTATACACATCACATCTTGGGCCATACCATATCACAGAAAACACTCCCTGCAAAAACAAGTTAGACGCCTCTACTTTGTTGTTGCATGTTTTACGTGGCTTATGGGAGTAGATGCTAAGAACGATTCTTACCTACGGAAAGCCACAACGGTGATATTATGGTTGCCAAACTCCGGTGTTAATCCCATGATCACTATAGTGAGAGAAACTGACATCCACCAGCCGCATGTGTGGAACGAGCCACACGTCAAGTGCGGAGCCGGTCTCGCGAACGATGTCGCGTAAGGTTGGCCTGGACCGCTTCAATCTCACTATGCCGCGTCATAAGAAGAACACAAACAAGAGGCTTGCAACAGAAAACATCAACGCCCGCAACAACCATGTTGCGTTCTACTCGTGAATCACATCTACGCATAGATCTAGCTCTGATACCACTGAAGGGTTTCGCAGCATAGTAAATCAAAATTTTCTACGGAAGCGAACAGAAGGAAAGCCAAGATCTAATCTAGGATATGCAAACAACGAGAGAGATTGGATTAGATCTTCATACCCTTGAAGATTCGCACAGCGGAACGTTCGTCGGAACGTGGGTGATGTAGTCGTACTCGCTTCTCCTCCTCGCGATCCGATCCGATCTGGCACCACAAGTGGCGGTGCCTCCGTGAGATGCACACGTGCAGCACCTCGACGTCTCCTCCTTCCTCGGACCAGCAAGTATGGTGGAGATATGGATTGGATCTACAACACGACGGCGTGGTGTATATGGTGGAGAATTTCTGCAGCAGGGCTTCGCCTACAAACAGTCGGGAGGGAGAGTGGAAGGGCAGCAGGGCAACTAGGGTTTGGAGGAAGGTGTGTGTAGGGGGGAGGGGGCACACCAGCCCTCTATATATAGAGGGGGTGGCGGCGGCCAGCCCTAGCCCCTCCTCCAAGCCTATCTCTAGTTTAAACGGTTTAAACTCTCCCCTTATCTAGAAATTCTATCCCTAGATTTAAACGAGTTAAATCTATCTAGAATCGGCTGGGCCCTATGGGGCCTTGTGCCCCTGGCCCAATGCGGCCAGGACACTCCCTCATAGGCCCATGCCCCCTCCCAGAAGGTGGGACCACGTTGGCCCCCTTCCGAAAGGTTCTAGAAGCTTCCGGTACAATACCGATTAACCCGGAACAATTCCGAACTCCAAAAACTGCACTGCCTTATATGAAACTTATTCTCCGGACCATTCCGGAACCTCTCGTGATATCCTGGATCCCATCCGAGACTCCGAACAAAAACTCATAAACCAATTATACAATCTATCCTAGCGTCAAGACACGTTAAGTGTGTGACCCTGCGGGTTCGAGAATATGCAGACATGATCTTCTATCAATAATCAACAGCGGGGTCTGGGCACCCATATTGACTCCCACACATTCATCGATGATCATATCGGATGAACCACGATGCCAGGATTCAATCAATCCCATATATATATTCCCTTCGTCTCGCGATATTTTACTTGCCCGAGATTCGATCGTCGGTACCGTCATACCTAGCTCAATCTCGTTCACAGCAAGTACTTTACTCGTTCCATAATCCGATATCACCTTGTGATTAACTCCTTAACCACATGCTTGCAAGCGGTGTTGATATCGATTACCGAGTGGGCCCAAAGTATATCTCTCCGACTTGGGAGGGACAAATCCCATCTCGATACATACAACCCAACAGATACTTTCCGATCACCTGAGAGACACCTTTATGATCACCCTCTCATAGGATGACGTTTAATGACCTCAAAGCTTTCTTCCGATACCAGGGAGTTGTATTATCTCATGGTCTAAGGAATACAATATTTGACATAGGAAAAGCTTCGCAAAGATGAACACAATGACACGATCTAATTGCTTCGCTTAGTTTGGGTCTGTCCACCATATCATTCTCCCAATGATATGATCTCATTATCAATTGACAACTCATGTCTATGGTCAGGAAACCTTAACCATCATTGATCAATGAGCTAGTCCATAGAGGCGTACTAGGGACACGGTGTTGTTCACAAACCACACAAGTATTAATGTTTCCGCTTAATACAATTCTAGCATGGAATATAAACTTTATCATGAACAAGAATTATAATAATAACATCTTTATTATTGCCTCTAGGGCATAATTCCAACACAAAGCGGAGAAATGCTTCTTCATAGGATACCCTAAGGAAACTATTGGGTATACCTTCTATCACAGAACCGAAGGCAAAGTGTTTGTCGCATAGAACGGATCCTTTCTTGAGAAGGAGTTTCTCTCGAAAGAAGTGAGTGGGAGGAAAGTAGAGCTAGACGAGGTTGTTGAACCTTCTCTTGAGTTGGAGAGTAGCGCAGCACCTGAAATTGTTCCAGTGCCGCCTGCACCAACAATAGAGGAAGCTAATGACAAGGATCATGAAGCTTCGGACGATGCTGCTACTGAATGTCGTAGGTCGACAAGGTCATGCGCCCCTCCTGAGTGGTACGACAACCCTGTCTTAACTGTCTTGTTAGTAGATGACAGTGAACCTGCAAACTATGAGGAAGCGATGATGAGCCCAGACTCTGAGAAATGGCTGGAAGCCATGAAATCCGAATTGGGATCCATGAGCGAAAACCAAGTATGGACTTTGGTGGACCCTCCTAGCGACCGAAAGGCCGTTGAGTGCAAATGGATCTTCAAGAGGAAAACGGACGCGGATGGTAATGTTACCGTCTATAAAGCACGACTTGTCGCGAAAGGTTTTCGACAAGTTCAAGGTGTTGACTACGATGAGACTTTCTCTCCCGTAGTGATGTTTAAGTCCATTCGGATTTTATTAGCAATTGCTGCGTTTCATGATTATGAAATATGGCAGATGGATGTCAAGACTGCGTTCCTCAGTGGCAACATTGATGAAGAGTTGTATATGATGCAACCCAAAGGTTTTGTCAATCCTAAGGATGCTGATAAAGTGTGCAAACTTCAGCGTTCTATTTATGGACTGAAGCAAGCATCTCGGAGTTGGAACCTTCGTTTTGATCAAGTGATCAAGAGCTTTGGATTTGTTCCAAATTGCTACGAAGCTTGTATCTACAAGAAAGTGAGTGGGAGCTCAGTGACATTTCTGGTACTATATGTGGATGACATATTGATTATTGGAAATGACTTTGACATGCTTAACGATGTGAAGAGTTATTTGAACAAATGTTTTTCAATGAAAGACCTAGGGGAAGCTGCTTATATATTGGGCATCAAAATCTATAGAGATAGACAAAGATGCCTGATAGCTTTAAGCCAGAGTACATACCTAGACAAAGTTCTGAGAAGGTTCAGAATGGATAAGGCAAAGAAAGGTTCAGTGCCTATGCTGTCAGGTAAGATATTGAGCAAGGCTCAGTGTCCAGCTACGGTAAATGATATAGAAGCTATGAGCAAAGTGCCTTATGCCTCGGCCATAGGTTCTATCATGTATGCCATGCTGTGTACTAGACCGGATGTGTCCAATGCTCTTCGTTTGACGAGCAGATACCAAAGTGATCCAGGAGTGGAACACTGGACAGCCGTGAAGAACATCCTAAAGTACGTAAATAGGACTAAAGAAATGTTCTTAGTCTATGGAGGTGATGAACAACTCATCGTAAAAGGTTACGTCGACGCTAGTTTCGACACCGACAAGGATGATTCTAAATCTCAGACAGGATACGTTTATATTTTGAATGGAGGAGCTGTGAGCTGGAGAAGCTGCAAGCAAAGCATGATCGTGGGATCTACAGTAGAAGCGGAATACATGGCTGCTGCAGAAGCGTCAAGTGAAAGAGTTTGGATCAGGAACTTCATCACTGAGCTTGGCGTGGTTCCAAGTGCCTTGGACCCACTGGAGATATTGTGTGACAACACTGGCGCCATAGCACTGGCTAAGGAACCAAGATATCATCCAAAGACCAAGCATATCAACCGCAAGTTTCATATAATCCGAGATTATATAGCAGATGGAGATCTGAAGATCAGCAAAGTACATACAGATCTGAATGTCGCAGATCCATTGACTAAACCTCTTCCACGTGCAAAACATGATCAACACCTTAGTGCCATGGGTGTTAGATTATTGCCAAATGTAAACTAGATTATTGAATCTAGTGCAAGTGGGAGACTGTTGGAATTATGCCCTAGAGGCAATAATAAAGATGTTATTATTATAATTCTTATTCATGATAAAGTTTATATTCCATGCTAGAATTGTATTAAGCGGAAACTTTAATACTTGTGTGGTTTGTGAACAACACCGTGTCCCTAGTATGCCTCTATGGACTAGCTCATTGATTAATGATGGTTAAGGTTTCCTAACCATAGACATGAGTTCTCAATTAATAATGAGATCATATCATTGGGAGAATGACATGATGGACAGACCCAAACTAAGTGGAGCAATTAGATCGTGTCATCGTGTTCATCTTTAAATATTGTATTCCTTAGACCATGAGATAATACAACTCCCTGGTATTGGAAGAAAGCTTTGAGGTCATCAAACGTCATCCTTTGAGAGGGTGATCATAAAGGTGTCTCTCAGGTGATCGGAAAGTACCTGTTGCGTTGTATGTATCGAGATGGGATTTGTCCCTCCCAAGTCGGAGAGATATACTTCGGGCCCACTCGGTAATCGATATCAACACCGCTTGCAAGCATGTGGTTAAGGAGTTAATCACAAAGTGATATCGGATTACGGAACGAGTAAAGTACTTGCTGTGAACGAGATTGAACTAGGTATGACGGTACCGACGATCAAATCTCGGGCAAGTAAAATATCGTGAGATGAAGGGAATATATATATGGGATTGATTGAATCCTGGCATCATGGTTCATACGATATGATCATCGATGAATGTGTGGGAGTCAATATGGGTTTCCAGACCCCGCTGTTGATTATTGATAGAAGATAATGTCTGCATATTCTCGAACCCGAAGGGTCACACACTTAACGTGTCTTGACGCTAGGATAGATTGGATAATTGGTTTATGAGTTTTTGTTCGGAGTCTCGGATGGGATCCAGGACATCACGAGAGGTTTCGGAATGGTCCGGAGAATAAGATTCATATAAGGCAATGTAGTTTTTGGAGTTCGGAATTGTTTCGGGTTAATCGGTATTGTACCGGAAGCTTCTAGAACCTTCCGGAGGGGGACCAACGTGGCCCCACCTGCCGGGAGGGGTCATGGGCCTATGAGGGAGTGCCCTGGCCGCATTGGGCCAGGGGCACAAGGCCCCATAGGGCCCAGCCGGCCAAACCTAGGGCAAACCCTAGGGGAGCTTCTAGAAGGGGGGGGGAAACTTGCCCCCCACTCCTCCCTCCTTGGTCGCCGGCCCTAGGGCTTGGGGGAGGGGCAAGGGCTGGCCGCCCACCCATCTATATGAAGAGGGCTGGGGGCTCACCCCTCCCACACCTCCTCAAGCCCTAGCCGCCCTGCTGCCCTCCTCTCTCTCTCCCTCCCGACTGCACGTAGGCGAAGCCCTGCTGCAGAAACTCTCCACCACTTGCACCGTGCCGTCGCGTTGTAGATCCAATCCGTCTCTCCACCATACTTGCTGGACCGAGGAAGGAGGAGACGTCGAGGCGCCGCACGTGTGCATCTCTCGGAGGCATCGCCACTTGCGGTGTTAGATCGGATTGGATCGCGAGGAGGAGAAGCGAGTACGACTACATCACCCACGTTCCGTCGAACGTTCCGCTGTGCGAATCTTCAAGGGTATGAAGATCTCATCTATCCCCCCTCGTTGTTTGCATATCCTAGATTAGATCTTGGCTTTCCCGTTTGCATCCGTAGATTTTTTTTGATTTACTATGCTGCGAAACCCTTCAGTTTCTCCTTTTTGTAAATCAAACCATTGACTTACAACATGTTGATCAAACTATCTTTATATGTTCCATTAATACCAATGGTGTTGAAGAGTCCTATTGCTATCATCAAGTGCAAGTAAAATCATACTCAAGTCGTTCATATATCCAATAGGGCAAACTCAAACTCGATAATGCTCCATATATTATAATAAACTTAGAATTTCATAGTAGGGATCGACTATTCCTAAAGGAAATCTAATGATGCAAACTTTATTTATGAGCTCGAACTAATGCAAAACTAGAATAGAAATAAAACTTGTAAGGTAGATTACAAGGTCTTAAAGATCTCCCCAAGCTTGGAATCAAGCCAGGCGAGATCAAATAATCCCTTGCGATTATTTGATACCGTGCTTTTTAGAGGTCACTGTGGTGCCATCGCACGTGGTATCTTCTCCTCATGGGCCAGCCTGATATGGAGGGATTGCTTGATGGCCTCGAGCTCTTTAATGCGCAGCTTGTAGAGAAGGTTATTCTTCTCCATCACTTTCACTTGTTATTTAATGATCTCATGGTTGCTTTGGAGGGTTTGTATCGCTTTGAGACTCATAGTAAAATCTACTTCAGTGGTGGTCTTGATATCTTCATCGATTTTATCAAGATAAACACGCATCCATCAAAGATGCCTAGGCGTCCCTAACGCCTCCTTGTTTATTTCTTCAATATTCAACTTGAGGGTATTCAGTTCCCTCTTCCGGCGTTCTTTGTCCTCGTCAAAGAACTCTAAAGAGGTAGTCTTGATCTCCTTGCCTTGCTCGCTATTGCTTCCGATCTCCATAGGAACTCCTCCCCTTGGCCTCTTAGATCTTGATGGCTCTATGTTGTGTGTTCTTTGTATAGATTTGTTCCTGGTGATTTCTGATTAGAGAGAGACACAATAGGGTAGTATATAAGAGCGGTCAAAGGTCGGTAAAATTCGCGAGAAACACCAAATTTTCGTCCAAGAAAACAATCCAAACCGACTATCAAAATAAATCGCGGATTAGGAGGTGTCCTACGCCGTAACGACCAACTATACGGTCGCGGCCCATATATTTGCGGCCGCATAGTTGGTTCTGGGCAGAAACTTCCAAATTTTTCTAGCCCAAGTCGGTTAGATTACCGACTAAGAACCGACAAAAATGTTTTTTTATATCGATTAAAAACAAAAATGGGTCGAGGGTACTGAATCTTTGACGACCAACTATACGGTGGGAGAATTTTCTCCGATCATATAGTTGCGGCCGTATAGATACCACAACTCGAATTTTTTTTTATAAAAGGATACAAAACATTTAACGACCAACTATACGGCGGGAGATTTTTTCTCCAGCCGTATAGTTGCGTCTGTATAGTTACATGTCACATCCCAAGATTTTCCAAATCTTGTTATGTGAAAAATAAATAAACAAATAAATAAATGTTGAAATTCAGGGTGAAAAGAAACTTTTGTTTCTAAATAGAAACTTAAAATCCCATCTTGAACAAGCTTTAATTAAAATTTGAATTCAACAAAATCCAAATCAAGAGAAATGCATTCCTCTTAAAATGCATCTGGAAATTCAAACACTTGGAAAATAAATCCAAACCCTAAACCCTAAATGGAAGAAAATCATTTTCAAGTTATCTCTAAAACTATGGATTTGATCCATATAAAAATTGGTCAAACAAACATTTCAAATGGATCAAGAATGACTATTAGAAATATTATAAAAACCATATAGATTGGGTTCACTTAATTTGGAGCCATAGATAAAATCTTATGAATTTAATAAGTTAAGGAAAAGTAAATTCCAAAGCTAATAAAACACTTATCTAAAATCCATACCAAATGGTGAGAAAATAATCCTAAAGATATTTAAAAGGATAAATAAACATTAAATAAAATTTTACAAATTGAAATCACCAAGTTTGGATCTATAAATAAAAAGAAATAAATTTTATAAGATGAAAAAAGAAATATTTAATAAGGAATATTTAAAGACCAAATTAAATCTTGGCCAAATCCATAAACAAGTGGAATGATTATAATCCAAATCCAAATAAAATATTGGATATAGAATTTCCAAAATAAAATAAAATGGCTTGAACCAAATCCTATTGGAATAAAGACAAATCCAATTTTAAATGATTAATAAATCATATTAAAAACTTTTCCAAATAATTCAAGATGAATTATTTGACACCCAAGTAATCAAATAAAAACCTACTAAAAAGATTTGGAAGGTTTAAGAATATAAATGGTGTTTGAAATTATTATTAAATCCTTTTTATTTAAAACAAGGGCCTATTTAAATAATTAAAAGACCCCCAAAAGAATAAAATTTTATTCCAAGACTGACTTTAGATTATATTACTAAACAGTATTTAAACCCACACAAATTTTGGTTGAGGTTTGAATTCAAATTGATGTTTAAATTGTTTAAACAAAATCAAAACAGAAAATCAAATGGGAAAAAGAAAAACAAAGCAGTATAAAAAAATGGAAACAAGCCCAACCCACCTGGCCAACCCACTAAGCCCAACCCCAGCCCACTCCTCCTCTCCCGCGGAAAACGCTTCGCACCAGAGATTCTACCCGCACGGCGTATGACTACTGGACCCCACCTCTCCTCCTCTCTCTCGCAGACAACCAGGGCCCACTCCCTAGCTTTCTTCCTCACCCGCCGCGACTTCTTCTCCCCTCACCTCGCTGGCTGTTTCCGCCGATGAATGCTCGATTTAATTTGCAGCATTGATGCTGCCTTTACCCTCTGTGACCACGCTCGTTAAAGCGCCTCAACGCCCTCTCTCTTTCCCCTCTCTCGCCCGACCCTCTCTGCCCCAAGGCTGTATCAATTTAGAGCCACACCGTCTCTGTCTCCGGCGAACTCCACCAGCAATTCCGGCCAGCCTCCTTCGCCCCTCGCCTCCTCGACCACGCTCACATGCTCCCCACCTCCTGGCGAATCTCCCTGTAGCGCCAGCTCGTCCCCGCGCGCCCCAGAACCTTGACAACGATGACCGCTGCACCTCGCCACCCTCTACCTCGACTCCGGCGACTCCACACGGTGAGCTCTGACCTCCCTCTCCCCTCTTTTTGATACTCCTGTGCGCGCCACGACCTTGCGCATCTGACCGTGTCTTCCACTCATCTTAGCGTGCTCTGTAGCTTCGCCACCAACGACGTCTGAGCGCGACCGACGGTGACCACTACTCCGGCGAGCAATCGCCAGCACATGCGAGCGCCCCTTCGTCTACAACCAGCACGTCGAGCTTCCCCACATCACTGCGATCACGGTGAGCCATCCCTCTTCCCTTCTCGCTTCCTGCATCGCCAGCTCCGCCACCGTCTGACCGCGTGCCGCCACACGCCGCCGCCAGCGCCGCTGCTTAATGGTCAGAGCGTCGATAGCCGTTAGATGAAGATCGTAAGGATACGATAGAATCACTTAAAGCGAAGGGGTATGCAATCTGATCCGTGCGATTTAGTTAGATCCAACGCACAATAGAAATCAATCCGCACGAACCGTTTTCGACGAATCAGAACAGCCCACGTGTCCAGTGATTTGTTTTAAAAACAGAAACTTGTCAATTAGATGTTACAATTTGAAAATTCATAACTTCCAAACCACATGTCCAAATTTTGCAAATTTTATATCAGTGGAATCATCAAGACAACTACTTTCTGATTATGCACTTTGTTTAGTAAAATGCTTCTGTTAAATTGATTGTTTTTGCAGAAACTTGTGTATGCATGTTTAGAATATAAAAATTATTCTAAAATGATTTTTGAGATAAAACCTTTGGAAAATGGTTTGTTTTGAACCTACTGCCATAGGAATCAATTTGTGGTTTCAAAAACATATTTGGTGAAGCAAAAGAATAAACTCTTGATTTAAACCAATTCTAATTAAATAAAAATAATGTTTATTTATTAAAAATACTTATGGGAGAAAATCTTTGGGAAAATGTTTTGATTTAAACTCTCTGACCCCAAACACCAAGTTTTATGATTTGAAAATGTATTTGGTGAACCCTATAAAAATTATTACTTTGCTAAAGACATTTTCAACCACATAAAATAATGATTTGGTTTAAAAATGGTTTATAGGTAAAATCTTTAGCAAATAGTTTTGCCACTTTATAAAATGACCAATGAGTGTTTTAGAATGTTTATAACATATTATAAACCACTTTTGTAAATAAAACAAAGTTTGGCATGCTTGTATGCATTGTTTTGATTCTATTAATTTATGTGATATTGCTTGAATGGTAGATTGAAATATTGCTTGCTTGATTGAATTGTAGTGATTTGAAGTGTGTGAACATTGCAAAGATCAAGGAGTGAACTTATATTCTCTACCAAAAAGGCAAGTGATGCTTCATACTTTTGTCCCATTATTTTGACTATGCATTAGTGATATTTCTAAGTAGGACTTGCATGGAATTTTGCTAAGTGTAAACTATGCCATGGGAAATCCTAGTAGATGAAACCTTAGTAGAATTTTCCTAACTTAAGATTCCTACTACTATCATGCTTAGCTTAGCTAGTAGAAAACAAGGGTGGAATATATATTCATGCTATGGAATATTTCTAAGTCTGAGGACTTATGTTTTGTTTAATAAAACAACTAAGTGAATGAATCACCTGGGTGGAATGGAAGGAATGGTTTGTGTTGAGTGGTTCACAAGGCCCATTTCTATGGTTTACCTTGTGTATCTCACTTGTGGATGGCCACCCAGGAACAAAGAGATTTGAGATGTCAAATGTTGAGAAGCTTCTAGTGCAGCCACTTGGCATTATGGGCTCTGCCTGGATCATATAGATTGCAATAACTTAGCCAAATGGATAATTGGTGGTAGGGGATTGATAGGTTGGAGCGCGTTCATTCTGGTCTAAGGGAAGGCTTCTGAAAGATCTTGTCTTGGTGAAACCAAGTCTTGTGGGGAAAGTGCATCACCTCTGAAGAGTGTAAAATCTAAGTACTTAGCCATGTCCCTGGCAAAGGACAATTTGAGCATCAAGACATGGAAGCTATCAAGAATCTCCTCATCCCAATTTCTAAGTTAAAAACTTGTGGTTGAACAAGGGTTGAAGGATCACCAATTTCTATTGGGAGATGCCTTGGGTGATTTTTGTCAAGCAAAAACTTAGTGTTTTCAAATGATAAGGAAAATCTATTTTGAGCAATGCAAGCCTAAGCTCCACTTAGCCAAATGCATATAGATGATAGACTCCACTATACTACCATAGTATCACTTTCCAATACAATTCAAATGTATTGACCCTTGTGGCCGTAACTTATTATGTTGCAGGTTTGATTGATGTTAGTGAAGTTTAATGATTAGGATTACAAGTCTACAACCAACATGTCTGCCTGTGGCACTTGGAAGATGGAGGACCCCATGCTATTGTTATATTCTGCTCCATTGTAATGAGATAGCCAAATGAGCTATGTAAGATGTAATAAATTATGTTATTCCTGGTTATAAAGTTGTATTATGACCTTTGTTTCTTGATATTACATCTTAACTGTGGATGCTAGCTATTGATCCAGGGACTAGCATTGTAAACACAGGGATCTCTACCTTGTTAAAGGTTGGGAACCTTACAGATGGTATCAGAGCATTGTGTTGCCTATAGGATTGTAATCCTAGGATTGGACAAAACCCCTTAGAAAAGTAGGAGTTGTATTTGTTCCAAAACTTATTTACAAACAATCTTGTAAACTCTTTCCTCAACCATTTTGGTTTTGACTCTACATCTCTTCTATTTTCAACTTGATGGACAAAGCCTACCCCATGACCAAGGACTTCACCATGTGCAAAGGACTTCATCAACTCTAATGACTTCAACATCTTCAAATGATTTCAACCTTATTCTCAAGAAGGACTTCAACCTTGGATATCACTAAGGACTACAAGTGAGACAAGGAATGTTGCTCAAGACTTGAAGACTAAGGAAACACAACTTGGGAATAATCATCACCTTTGATGTTTTTGAGACCAAATTTTTTCCCAAGGAAACCATGATCTCATTCAAGAAGAATCAACTAAGAAGGATGGAAAGATCTCAAGTGAACCATATAGATGGACCACCATATTTAGTTTAAGTCAAACACACCAACTTAAGTGGTGTAACAAAAATATTTTTGGTTACCTAAAAATATGCTTGAGACTTGTTGTTTGAGTGGAATGTTTGTTTGTGATTGCTTGCACATTGCTTGTGAGAATTGTGATGTGTGTGATTAGAATTATTCCCTTAGAAAATCTTTTGCCTATTCTAATCCCAATCCAACCCAAACAGATGACTACTCCAAGGAACTCCAACATCAAGAATAATGACAACAACAACCAAGAGGTCAACATGAGAGAACAACTGCTAGCAAACCAAACCCAGTTGAACCAAGTGACAACTCAGTTTTTAGCCAACAACAATAAGTTAGACCCAACCATGCAAAGGTTTTTGGAAACCCAAACCCAATTGTTGCATAAGGTGATAGATCAAATGATCAACATGGGAGACAACCCTTCTCAAGGTGTTTGTGACAACAAGGATGTCAAGGATGATATTTTAGAAGGAACCCAAGCTTGCAATGTTTGTGGAGACAAGGATCACACTTCCAAGGAACATGAAGATCAATGCCCCAATTGTGAAGAGAAACATCCAATTGATCAATGCCCCACATCTCAAGCTACTTGCTTCCTATGTGAAGGAAATAATCATGTCCCTATCCAATGCCCCATCTATTCCATAGTTCAACAAAGGAAACAAGGTGGAGTGCAACAACTGATTGCAGACTACCATGAGAGAGCCAAGTCTACCAAGAAGGATGAAGACAAAGGAAAATATCAGCTTGCACCTCCATGCAATATGACCCAATTTAAAAGGTCAAAGAGGAGACATATGTATTATCCAAGGAATAAGAAAAGGTCAAGGAGACCAGGAAACTTTCCTACCTTTGAGATAACATATGAAGAACATGAATTAGAAGCACTCTTAGCTTTGGAGAAGCCCAAGAAGAAAAATTATAAGGAGATTAGCCAAGTGTGGTGCAAAAATTGCAAAGAGTTAGGCCATTATGTATCAACTTGTCCACAGAAGATACGTGAAGAACTCAATCTTATCACATGTTACAACTGTGGTAACCAAGGACATTATGCAAGCAACTGTCCAGAAAAGATGAAGCACAAGATAAAGCCTATAAAGGATCTCAGCCTAGTCACATGTTTCAAGTGTGGAAACAAAGGACAATATGCAGATGTTTGCCAAGAGATTTCATCAAGACCCCAAGCAAGTCAATATGTAATCTAGTTGGAAAATTTTTAAGGGTGGTAGTACCCTAGATGCTTTGAGCCAACTTGTAACCCTAGCCTCCCCAAATCTCGGGACGAGATTTATTTTAAGGGTGGTAGCCTGTCACATCCCAAGATTTTCCAATTCTTGTTATGTGAAAAATAAATAAACAAAATAAATAAATGTTGAAATTCAGGGTGAAAAGAAACTTTAGTTTCTAAATAGAAACTTAAAATCCCATCTTGAACAAGCTTTAATTAAAATTTGAATTCAACAAAATCCAAATCAAGAGAAATGCATTCCTCTTAAAATGCATCTGGAAATTCAAACACTTGGAAAATAAATCCAAACCCTAAACCCTAAATGGAAGAAAATCATTTTCAAGTTATCTCTAAAACTATGGATTTGATCCATATAAAAATTGGTCAAACAAACATTTCAAATGGATCAAGAATTATTATTAGAAATATTATAAAAACCATATAGATTGGATTCACTTAATTGGGAGCCATAGATAAAATCTTATGAATTTAATAAGTTAAGGAAAAGTAAATTCCAAAGCTAATAAAACACTTATCTAAAATCCATACCAAATGGTGAGCAAATAATCCTAAAGATATTTAAAAGGATAAATAAACATTAAATAAAATTTTACAAATTGGAATCACCAAGTTTGGATCTATAAATAAAAAGATATAAATTTTATAAGATGAAGAAAGAAATATTAAATAAGGAATATTTAAAGACCAAATTAAATCTTGGCCAAATCCATAAACAATTGGAATGATTATAATCCAAATCCAAATAAAATATTGGATAAAGAATTTCCAAAATAAAATAAAATGGCTTGAACCAAATCCTATTGGAATAAAGACAAATCCAATTTTAAATGATTAATAAATCATATTAAAAACTTTTACAAATAATTCAAGATGAATTATTTGACACCCAAGTAATCAAATAAAAACCCTACTGAAAAGATTTGGAAGGTTTAAGAATTTAAATGGTGTTTGAAATTATTATTAAATCCTTTTGATTTAAAACAAGGGCCTATTTAAATAATTAAAAGACCCCAAAAAGAATAAAATTTTATTCCAAGATTGACTTTAGATTATATTACTAAACAGTATTTAAACCCACAAAAATTTTGGTTGAGGTTTGAATTCAAATTGATGTTTAAATTGTTTAAACAAAATCAAAACAGAAAATCAAATGGGAAAAAGAAAAACAAAGCAATATAACAAAAATGGAAAGAAGCCCAACCCACCTGGCCAGCCCACTAAGCCTAACCCAGCCCACTCCTCCTCTCCCGCGAAAAACGCTTCGCACCAGAGATTCTACCCGCACGGCGTATGACTACTGGACCCCACCTCTCCTCCTCTCTCTCGCAGACAACCAGGGCCCACTCCCTAGCTTTCTTCCTCACCCGCCGCGACTTCTTCTCCCCTCACCTCACCGGCTGTTTCCGCCGATGAATGCTCGATTTAATTCGCGGCATTGATGTTGCCTTTACCCTCTGCGACCATGCTCGTTAAAGCGCCTCGACGCCCTCTCTCTTTCCCCTCTCTCGCCCGACCCTCTCTGCCCCAGGGCTATATCAATTTAGAGCCACACCGTCTCTGTCTCCGGCGAACTCCACCAGCAATTCCGGCCAGCCTCCTTCGCCCCTCGCCTCCTCGACCACGCTCACATGCTCCCCACCTCCTGGCGAATCTCCCCGTAGCGCCAGCTCGTCCCCGCGCGCCCCAGAACCTTGACAACGACGACCGCTGCACCTCGCCACCCTCTGCCTCGACTCCGGCGACTCCACACGGTGAGCTCTGACCTCCCCCTCCCCTCTTTTTGATACTCCTGTGCGCGCCACGACCTTGCGCATATGACCGTGTCTTCCACTCGTCTTAGCACGCTCTGTAGCTTCACCACCAACGACGTCTGAGCGCGACCGACGGTGACCACTACTCCGGCGAGCAATCGCCAGCACATGCGAGCGCCCCTTCGTCTACAACCAGCACGTCGAGCTTCCCCACGTCACTGCGATCACGATGAGCCATCCCTCTTCCCTTCTCGCTTCCTACATCGCCAGCTCCGCTGCCGTCTGACCGCGCTCCGCCACACGCCGCCGCCAGCGCCGCTGCTTAATGGTCAGAGCGTTGATAGCCGTTAGATGAAGATCGTAAGGATACGATAGAATCACTTAAAGCGAAGGGGTATGCAATCTGATCCGTGCGATTTAGTTAGATCCAACGTACCACAGAGCTCAATCCGCACGAACCGTTTTCGACGAATCAGAACAGCCCACGTGTCCAGTGATTTGTTTTAAAAACAGAAACTTGTCTATTAGATGTTACAATTTGAAAAATTCATAACTTTCAAACCACACGTCCAAATTTTGCAAATTTTATATAAATGGAATCGGCAAGACAAGTACTTTCTGATTATGCACTTTGTTTAGTAAAATGCTTCTGTTAAATTGATTGTTTTTGTAGAAACTTGTGTATGCATGTTTAGAATATAAAAATTGTTCTAAAATGATTTTTGAGATAAAACCTTTGGCAAATGGTTTGTTTTGAACCTACTTACCATAGAAATCAATTTGTGGTTTCAAAAACATATTTGGTGAAGCAAAAGAATAAACTCTTGATTTAAACCAATTCTAATCAAATAAAAATAATGTTTATTTATTAAAAATACTTATGGGAGAAAATCTTTGGGAAAATGTTTTGATTTAAACTCTCTGACCCCAAACACCAAGTTTTATGATTTGAAAATGTATTTGGTGAACCCTATAAAAATTATTACTTTGCTAAAGACATTTTCAACCACATAAAATAATGATTTGGTTTAAAAATGGTTTATAGGTAAAATCTTTTGCAAATAGTTTTGCCACTTTATAAAATGACCAATTAGTGTTTTAGAATGTTTATAACATATTATAAACCACTTTTGTAAATAAAACAAAGTTTGGCATGCTTGTATGCATTGTTTTGATTCTATTAATTTATGTGATATTGCTTGAATGGTAGATTGAAATATTGCTTGCTTGATTGAATTGTAGTGATTTGAAGTGTGTGAACATTGCAAAGATCAAGGAGTGAACTTATATTCTCTACCAAAAAGGCAAGTGATGCTTCATACTTTTGTCCCATTATTTTGACTATGCATTAGTGATATTTCTAAGTAGGACTTGCATGGAATTTTTCTAAGTGTAAACTATGCCATGGGAAATACTAGTAGATGAAACCTTAGTAGAATTTTCATAAGTGAAGATTACTACTACTATCATGCTTAGCTTAGCTAGTAGAAAACAAGGGTGGAATATATATTCATGCTATGGAATATTTCTAAGTCTGAGGACTTATGTTTTGTTTAATAAAACAACTAAGTGAATGAATCACCTGGGTGGAATGGAAGGAATGGTTTGTGTTGAGTGGTTCACAAGGCCCATTTCTATGGTTTACCTTGTGTATCTCACTTGTGGATGGCCACCCAGGAACAAAGAGATTTGAGATGTCAAATGTTGAGAAGCTTCTAATGCAGCCACTTGGCATTATGGGCTCTGCCTGGATCATATAGGTTGCAATAACTTAGCCAAATGGACAGTTGGTGGTAGGGGATTGATAGGTTGGAGCGCGTCCATTCTGGTCTAAGGGAAGGCTTCTGAAAGATCTTGTCTTGGTGAAACCAAGTCTTGTGGGGAAAGTGCACCACCTCTGAAGAGTGTAAAATCTAAGTACTTAGCCATGTCCCTGGCAAAGGACAATTTGAGCATCAAGACATGGAAGCTATCAAGAATCTCCTCATCCCAATTTCTAAGTTAAAAACTTGTGGTTGAACAAGGGTTGAAGGATCACCAATTTCTATTGGGAGATGCCTTGGGTGATTTTTGTCAAGCAAAAACTTAGTGTTTTCAAATGATAAGGAAAATCTATTTTGAGCAATGCAAGCCTAAGCTCCACTTAGCCAAATGCATATAGATTATAGACTCCACTATACTACCATAGTATCACTTGCCAATACAATTCAAATGTATTGACCCTTGTGGCCGTAACTTATTATGTTGCAGGTTTGATTGATGTTAGTGAAGTTTAATGATTAGGATTACAAGTCTACAACCAACATGTCTGCCTGTGGCACTTGGAATATGAAGGACCCCATGCTATTGTTATATTCTGCTGCATTGTAATGAGATAGCCAAATGAGCTATGTAAGATGTAATAAATTATGTTATTCCTGGTTATAAAGTTGTATTATGACCTTTGTTTCTTGATATTACATCTTAACTGTGGATGCTAGCTATTGATCCAGGGACTAGCATTGTAAACACATGGATCTCTACCTTATTAAAGGTTGGGAACCTTACATTACAGCACCCGAAAATTATTTTGCAAAGGGGATACAGAATGTTTGACGACCAACTATACGGCGGGAGATTTTTCTCCGGCCGTATATTTGCAGAAACCCCTCAAAAACTTCAGAAAAACAAGAAGAATTCAAAGGCAAAAAATTAATAGTAGAAAGTGTGAAAACAAAGCACTTATTACTGTTAGAAACTTACCTTCCACCTGCCGTTTACTTAGTCGGAAGCGACAAGCTCCTCCAACAACAAGGACTTACTCTTCTTGGGAGGATTTGACTTTATCTCATATAGTAATTATTGAAAACAAAAATCATCAAGACTAAAGCTCCTCTCATTAAGGTCGATGTATTGTAGGGTAAATATAGGTGATGCATCTGCTACCTTTGCTTCTTGTCTCTGCATAATATACAACTCAAATTCTTGAAGTAAAAGGATCCAACGGATCAGTCTTGGCTTATGAAACTTCCTTTCGAGGAGTTTTTTTAAACCATCATGATCCGTATGAACTCTTACTTTTGCATCAACAATATAAGAACGGAACTTATCACAAGAGAAAAATACAGCAAAGAGTTCTCTTTCTTTCTTAGGATAATTCTTTTGAGAACTATTGAGAGTTCTACTAGCAGATGTATAATATTAAATCTGTGACCTATGTGTTGTCCAGAGTTACTCCTACAACATCATCACTAGCCTCACGTATTAAATCAAAAGTCATATCCCATATAGGTGGTTTAATGATGGGATCACGAGATAAAGCATGTTTAAGCTTATCAAGGCATTTATCATCAAAATTAAATCTTACTCCCTTTTGCAACATATTAGTCAAAGGTTTATAAATTCCAGAAAAACTTCTAATGAACCTTCTATAAAAGCCTACATGACCAAGAAAACTTCTTATACCTTTTACGTCCCTTGGTTGTGGCATTCTCTTTATTGCTTCAACTTTAGCCCTATCTATTTCAATACCCTTACCTGATACTTCGTGTCCAAGGACTCTGCCTTCTTTGACCATACAATGGCACTTCTCCCAGTTTAAGACAAGATTAGTCTCTTAGCAACGCTGCAAGATTCTGTTGAGATTATCCAAGTAGCTAGTAAACAAAGTTCCATAGACAGAAAAACATCTATAAATACTTCCATTATTAGTTCTATAAAATCTGCAAATATAGCAGTCATGCATCTTTGAAAAGTAGCTAGATCATTATATAACCCAAAAGGCATACGTCGGTAAGCATGTAAACCATAAGGACTAATGAAAGTTGTTTTAAGTTGGTCTTCAGGATGAACAGCTATTTGGGAAAAACCAGAGTATCCGTCCAAGTAGCAAAAATGAGTGTGGTTTGCTAACCTCTCTAAAGTTTGATCTATGAACGGTAAAGGATAGTGATCTTTCCTAGTTTCCTTATTTAATTTCCTAAAATCTATGCACATCCTATGTCCAACAACAGTTCTAGTAGGTATTAATTCATTGTTTTCATTAGGAACAATAGTAAAGCCGCCTTTCTTAGGAACACAATGTACAAGACTTACCCATTCACTTTCTTTTACAGGATAAATTATAGCTGCATCAAGTAGGCATACTATTTATTTTCTTACCACTTCCTTCATTTCAGGCTTTAGCCTTCTATTAAATTCCGCAACTGGTTTAGCACCTTCCTCCATGAATATTCGATGGGAGGGTATCATGGGACTAATACCCTTCAAGTCATCCATTGAGTACCCAAAGGCCTTGCGGTGCTCCTTTAGTACCTTCATGAGTTCTTCTTCTTCCCCTGAAAGTTTAGCACTAATAATAACAGGGAATTTATTAGTATCATCTAAGAATCTATACTTAAGATTATCTGGTAGAGTTTTTAATCTGGGGGTGGTAATTCTTCATCCCCTCTCTTTTCTGGTTCTTCAAAAGCTTCATCAGTTGGAGGTTCTTCATTGGGAAATGAATCAAATTCATTTTATAATTCTTCTAGAGTTTTATCCTCCATAATTATTTCTCCACAATTTGGATCTTCATTAATTTCTTCATCTTGTTTATTTAAGAAAAGAGCTGCCATTTCTTCAATACTTTTCTCCTCTTCTTCTTTTATGAATAGAGGTTTATCTTTAAATTTGGAAAAGTGGAATCCTTTTTCCGCTTTCCCAAGCTTAAGGGATACAATATCCTTTTTGAAGTCAACTGTGGCACCTATATCACTCAGAATGTTTCTTCCAAATATAATTAGGCAAAGAGTGTCAATTGGCATATCAACAACTACAAAATCAATAAGGAAATTTTTATTGTTAATTGTGATAACTGCATCTTCAACTACTCCCATTGGAATTCTAAGATATTTATTGGCTAACATGATTGTCATATCAGTATTTTCTATTGTAGCCGGTGTTATATCTTCTTTTATTTCTAAATAAAATTCATAGGATATAACATTAAATTCGGTGCCAAGATCACATAAACCGTAGTGCGAGGTTTCTTTAAATATGCATGGAAGAATAGGCTTACCCACATATTTTACCTTAATTTTACCTTCAACCAATATGAAGTCCCTTCATCAAGTTCAACTATGTTACAATATGCATACATAGTCATGATTGCTTCCTTGGTTACCTCTTCATATTTGGTTTCATCTAGATGTTCTTCAATTATTGGCACACTTTCTTCTTCCTTCGCCTCTTCTACTGCCTTGACCTGTTCATACTCCAAAATATGATTTTGTGCAGTGTTAGAAAAAGTTATCTCATATATTGGTTCTAGGGAGGCTACAATTGCTTTAACTTCTCTTTTCTTTTTAGGTTCAGGTGGTGGATCAAACTCGACCGTACCCACCTTTGGAGCTTCGATGTGTTTTGTAAAAGTTTTAATAACTTGCAATACAAGATCTAAATCTAAATAAATCTGTTTAGATAATTCATTAACATGGCCTTTTTATTATAGTCATGAATACATTCATGATCTATTTCTGTGCCTCCTGCACTTCCTAGACCAAAATTCCATGAAACTCCATGATCGTAAATTCTATTAAGTAAGTCCCAAGCTTTAGTTATATGTAAATCCATAAAAGCTTCTCTCGCGCAAGAGTCTAGTTCAATTCTATTAGGTTCAATCAAACCGCCATAAAAGATAAGCAATAAATACCATTCGGGTAAATCATGATGAGGACATTGTCTAAGCAAATCTATAAATCTTAAGATCTTACTAGTCCTTCATTTGGATGGTTCTTCCAAGTCATTATAAGATGCCTGATTCCAAAAGATTTTGATAATGGGTAATATTTAGATAAGAATTCGCATAAATCATCTCAAGTAGTAGTGGCTTCTGAGGATGGAGATCTATACCATGAGAGAGCTATGCTTTTCAAAGTTTGACTAAAAAGTTTAACCCTTATCTCATCGGCGGTATACCCTGTTAATTGGAACGTGCCACATATATCTTTGAAACATGCAATATGCTCATATGGATCAGGATCTTCTTCATCTCCAGTAAATTGCTTCTTGTGTAGAATACCAAGTAGTAGAGGATTTATTTCAAACCCCCTTGTCTTCTCGTTGGAGATGTCTCTTTTATAAATATCATAGGGCTTTCCAAAACGGTTGAGTGGGTTAGCACTAGTCATATGCTCAAACTCCATCATGTTGGCGGAAACCTGTAACTCAAAACAAAACTTAATAAAACTAAAGTAAATAAGCAAAAACTAAAAGACCTACAGCGCTTAGCTCCCCGACAACGGCGCCAGAAAATAGCTTGATGACCGCAAGTGCACAAATCAGATGTAGTTAGTTTCGAAATAAAGATATCGATCCCACAGGGTGTAGGAGTCTAAAGTCTAGGAATTCTTGAAATAAATACTAAAACTAGAAATGCTAAGTAAAGTTCTAAGTGGCAAGATAAAATGCGAGTAATGTGTAAAAAATGTGTTTTTGGGTTTTTGGTATAAGAGAACAATGCCTAAAGTAAATAAAACTGAATACAGAAAATAAGTATCACGTATGTAAAAGAGATTTGAAACTTTAGTGGAAGAAAGCGTTCTCAGGGATTGGTAGATACACCACTAGCATTATAAAGGGCTAAGGTAAAGATTATTATCATGAACATTCTTAACTATGTATGTGTGGGAGGAACTCCGTATTTGGACAAAGAGGTAGCAACCACTGCTCAAATCATCCTCATAACCACAACAGACAGCAATCAACATCAATTGAATTACTTCGCTATTAAGGGACGCATGACGTATCCCATGGCATGGATAGTGTTTTGTGAGTTTCCTCGATTTCCAATTTGATACGTAAGGGGTTCCAACAGCTTTATAGTCACTGTAAGTGCTAACATCTCTCCGTCTACCAACAAATAGTTCCCTACATCAAGTCCCCACAAGAGGCAAATATTGGAGAGGTCGACTTCTCCCAACATCAAGATGTAGGCTATCTAATACATGGTCACAACCATGAATATCATAATAAACTTTATCTTATTCAATCTCATACTAGGGTTCTCTAATTCTCCAAGAACTAATGATCTACTCAGACATGGAGTCAAACAACATCATAGCAACAGTAATGGAAACGACTATCGATGAATAGTACTTGTATAAATCCACAACTAGTGGAAGAATTACAACAATATCTAGATGAGATGGATGGAGATGGTGGTGGTGATGAAGATGCATTGGTTTATGAAGATGAAGATCGATGCCTTGGCCTTCTAGATCTGCGTAGGGCAAAGATGGATCCCTAAGGAAAATTCCTCCTCCATATGCCTTCTGGAGGTTAGGTTTCGGTGATTTTTGGGTGTTTTGTATGTCGTCTCTCCAAACCAGTTGCACGGGGTAAAACTATTTGAGGAGGCGGAGGCGGCGCCAACTATACGGCGCCAACTATACGTCGGCGACCCGTATAGTTGGTCGTTAACCCTTATACAGCCTTCAATTGCTTCGGGTTTTCTTCTGGTGTTATTAATATTTTCTAAATAAGCAATTTACGTAGTTTTTAGCTCCTTTTCTCTCCAGTACAACTGCTTCAATAATTGTGTCCATTGGATCCATCATCTGATCTGATCCTGGTAAAAATAAACATAAAAAGTGCGTGCGAACGCCGTAAAATACCAAGATCCTACATCTATAATGCAAAAATAACAATGTAAACATGATGCAAATATGCACTCATCAATACCAAATTAGCAAAATGAATACCAAGAGGCAAATTTATGGCGCCGCAATTGGCTTCTCCACGTGTATGAAGCTGACCGCGGGCATGAAGCATCCCAAAAGTTCCCATGCAGAAAATAATGACCTTTGAGCACCCGAGCACAGAGGGAGTATGGATCAGTGAGCAAACGCCAACATTGCCTGCCAAGCATAGCCTGATTGAAAAGTTCGAGATCCCTGAAACCCATTCCTCCCATCGTCTTCGGAGCTGATAGCTAATCCCACGACCTCTAGTGTATTTTCCGCCGTCCATCCTCAAATACCCACCATTGGTCGGCAATGATTCTTCTCATGTGATCACATGTTGCCACTTTAAGCTGGAAGCAACTTATTACGAAGGTTGGGATCGCCTGAATTACCGTCTTTAGCAGTATCTCGTTCCCCTTTCTAGAGAAGGCTGATCCGCCAAACCGTTGACCCGTCTCCACATACGATCATATAGATAAAGAAAGGTCATGATTGGGGAGCGGTCAACATCAGCAGACATGCCGAGGTAAGAGTCCAGGAGTAGCTCAGTGTGTACCTCCGTATTTTATTTCACCTCATTCTTGACCGCATCATGGCAGGCCTTACCAAAGAAAATTGTGGACTCCTCTATGTTGATTTTCTGTCCCGATCCATCACAGTAAAGCTTCAGCGACCGCTTGAGAGCATCAACACTATGGCTATCACTTAGAGCAAAGAAGACACTATCGTCTGCAAACAGTAAATGAGATATAGGAGGACCAAGTCGACCATTTTTATTTCCTTTATCTCACCTTGAACCTCCTGTTTATGCAGCAAACATGATAAACCTTCCATGCATAGAAGAAATAGGTAGGGACTGATAGGATCCCCTTGGAAAATGCCCCTTGTGGGCGCCATTGGCTCTGTAAGTTCACCATTCACTCGGAATGCATATCGAGCCTTAGTAACACATCTCATAACCGACCCGATCCAAATATCCGAGAAACCCAACCGAGAGAGACAGCCATGCAAGTAACTCCACTCTACCCAATCATAGGCCTTCATCATATCAACTTTCAAAGCAAAAAAGGCTGTTTAGCACGTTGTTGTCGAATGGTATGAAGGCATTCATAAGCAATCAGAGCATTATCAGTAATGAGTCTCCCAGGGACGAAGGCATTTTGATTTCAGACACAACGGACGACAAGACCAACTTCAATCTATTGTCCAAGACTTTTGAAGCAAGATTGTACAACACGTTACACAAGCTGATTGGTCGAAAGTTTTTAGATGTTGAGGTTTATTGATCTTTAGGATAAGAACGATAACCGAATCACAAAACCCTTCACGAATATCATCACCTGCTAAAAAACTTCGAACCACACAACAAATCTCTTCTTCAAGAAACTCCCAGTGGGTTTGATAGAACAAGGCATGAATGCCATCAGGTCCTGGTGCCTTAGTTGGACCCATATGAAAGAGAGCGGTCTTGATCTCCTCATTAGTGTAATCTTTACACAAATCCACATTCATTTCATTAGTGATTTTATGAGGTATAGAGTCAAGAACATCATCCATTGAAGGACAGTTTTCTGACGAGAAAAGATGCTCATAAAACTGATACACCATACCTTTAATTTCATCGGTGCAACTGCACTTCGAACCATCCTCCCGCGCTAGGCTTGAAATTTTGTTTGCTCTTTTTCTCGATGTTGCCCGTGCTTGGAAGAAGGCTGTGTTTCGGTCTCCCTCACGGAGCCATTCCACACGTGACCGTTGGTGGGCCATTATTTCCCCTCTCTCAAAAAGCTCGCAGAGATTCTTCTCAACGGATCGAATCTCAGTATTTGCAGCATTAGATAATCTCATATCCTTCAGTTTACGTTCCAACTTGTCAATCTTTTTCTTGATGGCGCCAAAGGAATCTCGACTCCACCTCTTCAAAGACCCAGCCAGATGGTGAAGATTCTGAACTGTTGAGTGCAGCGACCGGGTGCCGTCCCGGCCCTCTTCCTATGCCCTCTCCATCACTTCACGGTAGTGAGAAGCACGCAGCCATGCAGCTTCAAACCGGAAACAACCATGATGTTTACATTGTAGGAGCTTGTAGGATCTTGGATTGTGCAAGGTAACAACCATGATGTTTTTCATTGTTGATGTCACCTGAGCAAAATAACTACAGTAACTTATTTTCTACACATGCCGGTTACAAGTCTCTTACCGGCCCTTCTTTGGTAGTATAATTTTAGGGCCGTACTACGCGTCCCCGGGGGATATTTCCCTAAAATCCTTCGGGTCCTCCTGCTGACAAGTGTCCTTAAAAAATCCTTAAAATCCTACTTTTACTATAAACATATCCATTTTTGCTACAAATAGTCCCACTTTTGCTACATGTAGCAAAACATGGTTCGACCCAGAAAATATAAAAATAGACTGGACCTCGCCGGAGACCATGTAGCAAGAAAGTTGTGCTAATATAGCAAAACACGACCTCATCGGAGACTCGCCAGAGAATTCCGCTGGTAGACCTTGTCGGAGACCGTGTAGCAAAAACGTTATGCTATTGTAGCAAAACCGTAAAAATGTGGTAGCAAAAAAACATGTGCTAATGTAGCAAAAAAACGATCTCGCCGGAGATATCGTCGGTGGTTGCCATAGCAAAATCGACTTTGTTGAAGACTTTCGTCGAAAATGTCGTAGCAAATACTTAGTGCCATTATAGCAAACACACAGAACAGAAATAGCAAAATAAAACTACTATTGTAGCATCGCCCTGTAGCAAAATCTCAAAAACACATCCATTAATCGATAGCATCACCCATTCATTTATAGCAACGACAATCACTTCTTGTAGCATCGTTGTCCTATACGTGTAGCACCATGTCGTGGCTCCACTGCAAACATCATCGACCATGTCGTCGTCGACCGCACGTAGCAGAGACAGAGAGCAAAGGGAGCGAGGTGGAGGTCCGGGGCGACGCCAGGACGCAGAGGGAGGCGCCTCTCGTGGAAGGAGAGGTCGGCGGCGACTTAGGGCGAGGGAGCCGAGCTCGCTCCGGCGAGGTGCAGGGCAGCGCAGCGCTCCGACGAGGTACATCGGCGGCGCGGGCTGCAGCGTGCCGGAGAGGGGCGTCGACGTGGGGCTACTGCGGTGAGACGGCGCAGGACTACAGCAGCGAGGCGACGCGGCGGAGAGGGGCGTTGACGTGGGGCTGCAGCGGCGAGGGCTGCAGCGGCGAGGCGAGTTTGGACACCGGCGCATGGCAAAGAAAGCTTGGACGGCTCACATGGCGTGTTTGCAAAGAGGGGATAAGAATAGAGACGTGAGACGTGCAGTTTGCCTGGGCCTACCACGCACAACTGTGCGGAACGAACGACCTGGGGGATTGTTTCGTTCGATCCCTGGGATTACAGTATCGTTTTCCATAATTTTAGGTGAGAGGTGTATTAGTATAAAACTTTAGGCAGATTCAGAAACTAAATACAGAAAGCAAGCGCCTACGCACCTGATAACATCGACGACCCGGCGTCACACATGCATTCATGTGCTTATGTCAGAAACAGTCCTGGATAAACAAATCTGTACGGAGCGCGAGGATATAAATCAAATCACATGAATACCCTAACCCTGGGATATCACCCGATGTTAATTAATCTACCAGTTGTAACCTCAATTAGATGAGCACGAACCAAGTACTAGTTGACCCACATGTCAGTACGTGCAAGAGGTGGAGGAATATCTGAATCGACGCGGCCTTTCCTTTTCTGGAAACCCAAGAAGAAACCAATTTGTTTGCCCAGTTTGGCATGCGCCAGGTCAGGATTCGTGTCGATATTCAACTCGTTGGCCGGTGGGATTTTAAAATGCAATGACATTGGATCTTGGAAGACAACGCGCGCTACAGGTGGAGTATCAAATGATCAACTTGTAATTGGAAATTAACAGGGCCCCAGGGCAATGCCGTGTGAATGTTTAGACGATAGGTCTGGTGAACGTGAGATGGATCCCACAATGCCAATATGCATTAGTCAAACACAAACCTGTCACTAGCATCTTCCCGTTGTGCTCAATATTGAACCTGGTATGTCTATGAAACCTGGTATGGCTGTGGCATGTGTGAAGCTTCTTGGACGATGGAGGGGTCCTGGGCATTGCTACATCCCATAATGCTCCCAACCCTCTCCAAAACCGACACCTCCAACACAGGAACAATGTACTAGCGTCGTCATCATCCTGATCATCGATCATAGGTTTTCACCCAGAGAAAGTCCGCGCTGACAAAACAATGCCTTCAACAAGGCCATTGACAGACACAACCAATTAAGGACAGACCTTGTATTTTCATCCTGCAACTTGAACTCTGAAATTCTCCTGTACTGTCGCCCACACTTTCCAATATCGCTGCTCCAAGACATAAACCATCAAGCCAAAACCTCATCGCCACCAGGATTCAAACCACCGTTACCAGTCTCGAGACCTCAGCTTTCATGCCATTCTCTACGATTGACTTCACCATGGGACTAAAGGCATGTCCTTCATGAAAACAGTCTACAAAGCTTCGCAACACTCCCTCTGAAAACCAAACGGCCAGATAAAAACATGGTTGCACGTAACCGAAATCCATCCAATCTGACGAACTCTGACATGTCGTCCATTGGAGTTCACAATCAGAATCTTCCGGAACACAACACTCCGGCCAGATCGGTTAAGTCATGGAGCAGGTAGATCGTCATCATGGCATGAGAGGGATCCAAGGATCAAACCCCCTTTATTTGAAGCTAGTCTAGAAGCCCCCTCACCACCGGCCTTCACCGGCCACCGGACCCGCCGGATCTAGGCAGGCAGACCCCGGCTGCGTCGCCCGCGAGCACCTCGAGGGGCAGCAATTTGGTGTAGACTAGTGCAAGGATGACATCGCCGCCACCATTCCCCGCCCCCCACCTCCAGGCCATCCCACTACCGTACCCTTGCAGACGGCACGCCGATCTGTGCCCCGTCTCTCCGCGTGAAGCCTTGGGAGGGAGGGAGACGCGTCCACCTTGCCCCGCCGCCACCACCGCCGGCGGCGGCGGCCAGCAGGGACCGGGGCTAGGTTTATTTGGGGGGAGAGGGAGTCGCCCCGAGATCGCGCGAGCAATCCAAGGGCGTTTTAAGTGATTAATATGAAATTTTTTGGAATCAAAGAAAGAAACCAACCTTTTCAAATAAAACTTTAAAAACCTTTGGTGAAGCAAAAGTCCTTTCCAAATAAAAGTTTAAAAAGCTTTGGTAAAGCAAAAGTGCGCCGGCCAGCAAGATCCGCGAATCTGCCCCGGCAACGCTCGTGTCTTCCAACATATGGACGTCATCAACCGTGATGCAGCCTTGCTATCGTCTCGGGCCACAAGACTGCTGGTGGTGTGAAACCATGTGGTGGAGTACGTCGACGACGACGACCCCAATAATCCCATGTGGTGGAGTATCGTTTCCCGTAAATTTTTAATACTGCTGCAAAGCAACGCCCATCCGATCACCTGATCAAAAAGGCTCACCTGAATAGGATAAACGCAGATCGATTTGTCCCCCAAAGCCAACTGGCCAACGCAAAATTATTTGCCCCTTTCTCGGCACACGGCAGTCGCCGATTGGCAATGCAAGTTTTGTATTGTACGAATTGTTTATGACGCTGCTGCCGGGTGCCGACGCGGCTGCGATTGGGGCGTCACGGTGCTGACGATGCCGTGGTGACGCACGGGGCCTGACGTGCGCGTGCATCCAGCAGCAGCAGCAGCAGCAGGTGGCCGGGGACAGCAACCTGAGCATGCATGCGATGCGATCTAGGCCGAAGTTGACGCTATTGTGCGTGCGTGCGTGCGTGCGTGTGTGTGATTTGCTGACTGGGTGAGAACGTGCGTCGGTGGCAAACCGCGACGGCGATTGGTGGTCACCTCGTCAGTGGCAAGCTGCTCTCTGTGCTTGATGCTGTCGCGAGCTGCAGCCAAGACGGTGTAGCATGCCTATTAGAGCATCTCCACTTGTTGCCCGAACCCAGACCAAAATTTGGTCCGTTTTTCGGTCGGATTAAACTTGTTTTTGGCCTGGGTACGCCTATTCACCATCCGCGTACCCAGGCCGAGTCCTCAAGTTCAGCTAAAATTCGTTAAACTAAGGCGATTTTCATTAAGTTGGGCGAAATATAGACGGATTATATCAAATTTAAACGAAACTAGTAATAACTAAACTTAAAAAGGGCGCCGCCGGTGCCTTCGCCGTTCTACATGCCGAGGCTGTTGTAGAACGCCGTGTAGTCGGGGTCCTCGCGGCCGTCATCCTCGCCGTCGTCGTCGCTCGGCGGCTTGTTCTGGCGGGAGCTGCCCTGGCTAGGGTCGCCGCACATCCATGGCGTGTAGGAGGGTGCGTCGTCGTCGTCCAGGACGTCCAGCGGGGCACCCTGGTAGGCGAGCTGACGCCCAGCCAGCGCCCGACATCGTGCGGCCTGCTCCTCGGCCTGCCGAGGATGCGCTGATGCTCCGCCTTATCCCAGTCCCTCCTGGACCATTCCAGGATGTCCGGCGAGGAGGGCTCGACGAGCGGCAGCGGCGGCGACAGCGGCGGTGCTTCATGGAGCGACTGCTCCAACGCCAGCTTCAGGGCGGCGTCCTCGGCCGGCGCCGACCCTTCTGTCTTGGGACGGCGCAGGGGCAGGTGGCATGTTGGCGGCGTAGGCGCAAACGGTTCGCGGATGACGATACCGCGCGCGTGTCTGCGGCGGTGAGCGCACCGGCGAGGTAGCTTCGCGCTTCACCGCTGTCGGCGTGCGCAGCGGCGCGCTGCCGAATGAGTGTGACGCCGAAGCGGAGGAGGACGAGCTCATGCTCGCCATCCTCCTCGGCGCCCAGTTCGCCGAAGGTGCACGCCTGCCCGTCCTGGCCGCCGGCGGCGGGTTGCACGGGAAGCCCAGCCGCGGCGTGTTCCCGCGGTTGATGTGCTCCAGCACGGCGGCGAGCGTCCGCCCCGGTGCACTCCACCAACGTCGGCGCCCTGCCGAGTTCTTGCGCGCCGGCGGTGACTCGTTCGACGCCCCTCGTGCCGGGCGAGCTCTTGCTGGCGCCACTCCTCGAAGAAGTGCGCCCAGTAGACGAGGTCGTCGGCGCTCACGGCTTCGCCGGGGTTGTCCATGCCGGCGATGTACTCCTGTACATCGTACGGCAACTTCTCCGGCGTCGGCCCCGGCGGGATTGGGATGTCGCCGGCGGCATCCGCGTGTCCGGCGTCCACCCCGGCGGCATCCGCGTGTCCGGCGGCGCCATGTACCCCGCCTCGTACAGCATGCGCGCCTTCCAAGTTTGGAGGGTGCGCCGGCCGAAGCCGTACGCCGCAGCGCCGTCACCGGGGTAGCGTTCGCCCATGGTGAGAGAAAGGGAGAGGTGAGAGCTCGCCGGAGTTGGGTTTGTGGGTGGGGGAAGCTGCGAGAGAATGCGAAGATCTCCGGCGAGGTGTACGACTTATAAAGGCCGAGGTGCGCGGCGAGGGCGGGAGGGGTGTAGCGGCGAGGGCGGGAAAGTGGAAACGGCGGGAAGTTAGTGACCGCCGGTCCGTCGCGGGAGCCGAGGCGGCGACGCTGGCGCCATAAATCGGCGACGCGTGGCCGACGCGACGTGCAGTTATTGCCCGGCGGTCGCCACGTGGTTCCGAGGATGACGACGACTCGGCTTCCGTCACTGACTCGGCGGGTCCACGCGCCGCGTTGATTTTTTTTCGCCGATTTCGCTGAGTCCGGCGTTCCTAGGGCGTACCCGGAAACCTGGGTTCGGCCTGGGTAGCCCGGACCAAAAGTGGCCGAAATTCGGCCAAAACAGGTCCTTGAGTATGCGACTTGGCAAGTTTTTGCCGTCCGGACCGAAATTCGGCGTCCGAATCGGCCTCCTGGGTAGGCGAGTGGAGATGCTCTCAGGCGTTACTATAGGAAACAGGCCAGAAGCCGACAGCCAGACCTCGTCGGCGTAGTCACTGATTGTTGTCGGCGTATGACCGTCGGCGTACGATCTCGTAGGAGTAGTCTGTTTGTCCGTCAGCGTGGAGGATACCGTCGGCGTAAAGGATGTGGGGCCCACATCACACGGTTGACGGCCATTTGCCTTGACGGCAGCTACGCCGACGGTATTGCCGTCAGCCTAGAGGATTTGGCTGGAGCTACGCCGACGGCAATACCATCGGCTTTTTTTCAATTCTTTTTGAATATTTTTACAAATTTGTTTTGTTTTTGTTTTGAATTATTAATCTCACAAACTTTTTTTTAATTATTTGACTCGTTAATCTCACAAGCATTTTTTAACTCTAAGTATAATTAATTTTTGGTTAAATTATGCTAATGGTCAAACTTCTCCATCAGTCGCCCATCCTAGCATTACGCCAGCCTCAGCATGCTTAACTTTTCTGTTCTTTTTAGATAAACTTTCAATGAGGAAATTAGACCTTACTGATAATATTACCATATCAATCCTATTAACCCTTGGACGATGGTATCACATGCCTTTATTTTTAAAATTTCAAACATTTATTTAAGTAAACAACAATGAATAAGTAATAATAATCTTGAATTCAAATTAAAATAAAACAAAATTTAGTTAGTTTCCTTTTTCATTTAATATTGAATAATTCACAACTATAAATCTGTAAATCGTAATTCAAAAAATAATATATCCAAATTGATCATAAAAATGAGAGGAATCCAAATATGAAATCCCTATCATATATTTAATTATGTATCATATCTTGTTAACACTAGAACAACCGAAATTATGTTAGGATTCATGAAACACCGTTTTTGTCGTGGTATTGCGCGACAGATGCTACTGGGGTAGCTTACGTAGAGGGAGCAAGGCGACGTAGGAGAATCTGGGAGCGAGATTGGCACACGATGTACCCAGGTTCACATCCCCTTGGTGGAGGATCGCTACGTCCTGCTATCAATCCAGTATATGATCATAGATTGGTTACACGGTAGCCGCCATAGGCGGAGGGAGACTAGATCTAATATAATATGGGAGAGCATACCCCGTGGGGGGTGCTCCTGGTGGCTTTATATATGCAGCCACCTAGGGTTTACAAGTGCAATAATGGACTTTGTATTGGAGTCGCCGTCTTGGGCCTCTAGTCGGCGCCACTCGTCTGGGTCCAGTATGCGCCAGTCGCCGTATTGGGCGAGTCGACCCGCTCTGGGCTTGGCTTCAGTCGGCTCGATCCAGCTGGCGAATCCGCTTCGTGGGTATACCCCGATTGGTATTACCCCATCAGTAGTCCCCGAGCGCGTTGTCGATTCGACGCGGGCTTGAGGCAGGGAACGGAGAGTCTTGACGATGGGTCATGGCGAATCGGCGATGAGCTCCTGAATAGAGAAAAGAACCGTGAAGCGGGAGGCGGTCGGCGTGAGCCAGTCGATGATGGCCAGTTGGCGAAAGACGCAGGGTGTCGGTGAAGCCGCCAGTTGCGGCGAATTCCCGAACATGGAGCGTGCCGATTCGTCGAGCGACCAACGAGTGCCAAGTCTCCAAGCGTGCCGAGTGGCGAGGTTGGGCGACCGGCGAGTGGCGTTGACTATAGCACGTCGAGGCTCCGAGCGTGTTGAGTACGCGAGGGCGAGTCCGCGGTGGCGAGTCCCCGAGCGTGTCGAGTACGCGAGGGCGAGTCCGCGGTGGCGAGTCCCCGAGCGTGTTGAGTACGCGAGGGCGAGTCCGCGGTGGAGATTCGACGAGCGTGTTGAGTATGCGAGGGCGAGTCCACGGTGGCGAGTCCCGAAGCGTGTTGAGTACGTGAGGGCGAGTCCGCGGTGGCGAGTCCCCGAGCGTCCCCGAGCGTGGAGAGTACGCGAGGGCGAGTCCGCGGTGGCGAGTCCCGAAGCGTGTTGAGTACGCGAGGGCGAGTCCGCGGTGGCGAGTCCCCGAGCGTGGAGAGTACGCGAGGGCGAGTCCGCGGTGGCGAGTCCCCGAGCGTGTTGAGTATGCGAGGGCGAGTCCGCGGTGGCGAGTCCCCGAGCGTGTTGAGTACGCGAGGGCGAGTCCGTCCTGGCGAGTCCCCGAGCTTTTCAAGTACGCGAGGGCGAGTCCGCGGTGGCGAGTCCCCGAGCGTAGAGAGTACGCGGGGGCGAGTCCGCAGTGGCGAGTCCCCGAGGGCGAGCCACGGTCATGGAACTACGCGTACACACATCATGCCTAGGAGTAGTCCCCGAGGCTCGAGTTGGCTTGTAGAGGCGACTTGAGACTCTTTAGAGATGCATATTCTGTAAATAGTAGTTGTTGCTGCCGAGCATGGCGAGTGGCGAGGTCGAGCGACCAGCGAGCGCCGAGCCCCCGAGCGCGGCGAGTGGCGAGGTCGAGCGACCGGCGAGCGCCGAGTCCCAGAGCGCGGCGAGTGGCGAGGTCAAGCGACTGGTGAGCGCCGAGTACCCGAGCGGGCGAGCGACGAGGCCGAGCGACCGGTGAGCGCCGAGTACCCGAGCGGGCGAGCGACGAGGCCGAGCGATCGGCGGACACCGAGTACCCGAGCGCGGCGAGTGGTGAGGTCGAGCGACCAGCGCGCGACGAGTGGTGAGGTCGAGCGACCGGCGAGCGCCGAGTCCCCGAGCGCGGCGAGCGGCGAGCGCCGAGTTCCCGAGCGTGGAGAGTCCGTGATGATTGCGAGTCCGCGAGGGGAGAGTCCCCGAGCGTAGCGAGTCCGCGATGATTGCGAGTCCGCGAGGGGAGAGTCCCCGAGCGTGGCAAGTCCGCTGTGATTGCGAGTCCGCGAGGGGAGAGTCCCCGAGCGTGGCGAGTCCGCGATGATTGCGAGTCCGGGAGGGGAGAGTCCCCGAGCGTGGCGAGTCCGCGATGATTGCGAGTCCGCGAGGGGAGAGTCCCCGAGCGTGGCGAGTCCGCGATGATTGCGAGTCCGGGAGGGGAGAGTCCCCGAGCGTCGCGAGTCCGCGAGGGGAGAGTCCCCGAGCGTGGCGAGTCCGCTATGATTGCGAGTCCGCGAGGGGAGAATCCCCGAGCGTGGCGAGTCCGCGATGATTGCGAGTCCGGGAGGGGAGAGGTCGCGATGACGTTGATTGCGCTGTTTTGTTAGCGAGTCTCTCGTCTTGGCCCGGGGGGGCCAGTCGCATGGCGACTCCAAAGATGGCTCTCGACTTGGCGTTCTTCCTGGACGATCCGAGGCTCGGTTTGCGAGTCCTCGTCCGCAGTACTTGGCCATGCGAGTCGTGCTATCTAAGGTTGAGGAGGACATGGTGCTGTTTGTGTAGCACTACCATTTGTCTTGGCCCGGAAGGCCAGTCGAGCAAGGCGACTCCAATGATGGCTCTCGGTTAGCGTTTTTCGTGGACGAACCGAGGCTCGGTTTGCGAGTCCTCGTCCGCACTACTTGGCCATTGCGAGTCGCTCTTTCAAAGGTTGACAAAGGCAAATTGATTTTTCCCGAGGGGAAGAGACGCCCAGTGGTGAGTCCATGCAGCGTGGCAAGCGACCCTCTCTGGCGACTCGGACGATGAAGGTCCCTTAGCAGGCGTGGTGTACGCATTTTTCGTAGCGGACAGGGTCGCACGGCGTTTAGCCAGAAAAGTCGATGCGGCGGACGGAGGTCGCGCTATGGCGAAGTCGGCGCGGCGGACACGGAGTCGACGCGGCAGACGGAGGTCGCTCTATGGCGATGTCGACGCGGCAGACGGAGGTCGCGCTATGGCGAAGTCGACGCGGCGGACACGGGGTCGACGCGGAGGACGGAGGTCGCTCTATGGCTATGTCGACGCGGCGGACACGGGGTCGACGCGGCGGACGAAGCTCGCGCTATGGCAAAGTCGACGCGGAGGACACGGGGTCGACGTGGCGGAGGGAGGTCGCGCCATGGTGATGGTGACGATTGTAGGGCCGTGATGGCGGGGCCACGAGGGCGAGGTTGCGATGGCGATCCTGCGGCAGGCGAGTCCGCGGCCATGGAGAGTCACCGAACATGGCGAGTCCACAACTGGCTGGGCCGTGATGGCGGGTCCGCGAGGGCGAGTCCGCGGTGGCGAGTCCCTGAGCGTGTCGAGTACGCGAGGGCGAGTTCGTGGTGGCGAGTCCCCGAGGGTGGCGAGTACGCGAGGGTGAGTCCGTGGGAGTGGCGAGCCGCGGTCGTGGAACCACGCGCACACGCGGTATACCTAGGAGTAGTCCCCGAGGCTCGAGTTGGCTTGTAGAGGCGACTTGAGGCTCTTTAGAGATGCATGTTGTGAAAATAGTAGTGGTTGTTTCCGAGCATGGCGAGTCCGCGATGATTGCGAGTCTGCAAGGGGAGAGTCCCCGAGCGTGGCGAGTCCGCGACGATTGCGAGTCCGCAAGGGGAGAGTCCCCGAGCGTGGCGAGTCCGCGATGATTGCGAGTCCGCGAGAGGAGAGTCCCCGAGCGTGGCGAGTCCGCGATGATTGCAAGTCCGCGAGGGGAGAGTCCCCGAGCGTGGCGAGTCCGCGATGATTGCGAGTCCGCGAGGGAGAGTCCCCGAGCGTGGCGAGTCCATGATGATTGCGAGTCCGCAAGGGGAGAGTCCCCGAGCGTGGCGAGTCCGCGATGTTTGCGAGTCCGCGAGGGAGAGTCCCCGAGCGTGGCGAGTCCGTGATGATTGCGAGTCCGCGAGGGGAGAGTCCCCGAGCGTGGCGAGTCCGCGATGTTTGCGAGTCCGCGAGGGGAGAGTCCCCGAGCGTGGCGAGTCCGCGATGATTGCGAGTCCGCGAGGGGAGAGTCCCCGAGCGTGGCGAGTCCGCGATGATTGAGAGTCCGCGAGGGGAGAGTCCCCGAGCGTGGAGAGTCCGCAATGATTGCGAGTCCGCGAGGGGCGAGTCCCCGAGCGTGGCGAGTCCGCGATGATTGCGAGTCCGTGATGATGTTGATTGCGCTGTTTCTGTTAGCGAGTCTCTCGTCTTGGCCCGAGGGGCCAGTCGCATGGCGACTCCAAAGATGGCTCTCGGCTTGGCGTTCTTCCTGGACGATCCGAGGCTCGGTTTGCGAGTCCTCGTCCGCAGTACTTAGCCGTGCGAGTCGCACTGTCTAAGGTTGAGGAGTACATGGTGCTGTTTGTGTAGCACTACCATTTGTCTTGGCCCGGAAGGCCAGTCGAGCAAGGTGACTCCAATGATGGCTCTCGGTTAGCATTTTTCGTGGACGATCCGAGGCTCGTTTTGCGAGTCCTCGTCCGCACTACTTGGCCATTGCGAGTCACTCTTTCAAAGGTTGACAAAGGCGAATTGATTTTTCCCGGGGGGAAGAGACGCCCAGTGGTGAGTCCATGCAGCATGGCATGCGACCCTCTCTGGCGACTCGAACGATGAAGGTCCCTTAGAAGGCGCGGCGTACGCATTCGACGTAGCCGGAAAGAGTCGACGCGGCGGACACAGGGTCGACACGGCGGACGGAGGTCGCGCTATGGCGATGTCGACGCAGCGGACACGGGGTCAACGCAGCGGACGGAGGTCGCGCTATGGCGAAGTCGACGTGGCAGGTGAGTCCGCAACGAGCGAGTCCCCGAGCCTAGCGAGTCCGCGTTTAAGCGTGTCCGCGTTTAGGCGAGGTCCAGAGCATGGCGAGCCGGCGCGGGCGCGACGAGCCGGCGATGGGAGAGTCACCGAACATGGTGAGTCCGCGATCATGGCGAGTTTCCGAGCCTAGCGAGTCCGCGTTTAAGCGTGTCCGCGTTTAGGCGAGTTCTGGAGCATGGCGAGTCTCCGAGCATGACGACTAACGAGTCGCAGCGAGCAGAGTCATGGATGTAGACGTTGGCGAGTCGCAGACGCCGAAGACATCGAGTGGCGCATACAGAGGCGGCCAACATATCGTCTGGAGAATTGTGCCTTCGGTCTTCTCCATGGCTCAATTCACGCCAATGATGCGTACGTGCCAAGAACATGTATACACAGGATTAGATCCAAATAACTTAATCAAATAAAACAGAATTAACTAGTTTGAAGGAATTAAGTAGATGTCAAATTAATCTGGCGTGCTCTTGTAGAAAAGCCAGAGACTTCACGGAGTTGCCGATTCCGAGTCGACTGCGCACTCGGCCGTGATGAAGACGGAATCGATCGTGGCGCTTCTACAGTTGATGTAGGCTGCAGCTGAGATGCATGATCGGAGTGGTTCACGGGTTGTAGCAATATAAACACTATGATTCAATCCGATCTTGCATGTCGCATGCATATTCTCTAGGCTGCGTCCGTAGGTGCATGTGCCCTCTTGGCAGACAGCCGATCAAGTGAATCAGCTCCCAATCCTAACCTCCGAGTGTCCGGAGAGCCGCACTCGCACGATGAGCGTTGCATATAAAAAACATGACGGGAAATCGCTAGGTCCAAATTAAATAATCAACTAATAAAACGATCAATGAGAGAGATGAGATCAGATTAGGGAAATCATCCGCCGCTGTGGCCGACGGGCAGCTGAGCGTGCATGGTGTAGATGAATTCCGCCGGCGCATCGTCACAGATGAATCAACCAGACGTGATCTGGCAGTTGTTGACTGAGGGATCTCGCCCGGATTATCACCCTACAAGCATCGCTAGCCCCACGGTGGGCGCCACTGTCGTGGGAATGGTCACGGCAGATGCTGCAATCGACAGTGAGTAGTAGAACGAGGGGCAAGGGCGGCCTGCCATCTGCGGTGCGAGATGAGGGCGGAGACACAGGGTTTTACCCAGGTTCGCCCCCCGGAGGGTAAAGACCTACTCCTGCTAGATTGTATTATGAAGGTGGTACAATGGGCGAGCTCGGCGGCTAGGCGGCGAGTCGCGAGGGCGAGGTCGCGATGGCGATCCCGCGGCAAGAGAGTTCGCGGCCATGGAGAGTCACCGAACGTGGCGAGTCTACGACTGGCTGGTGCGACGTTTAACCAAAAAGAACTGACGTGGCGGAGTCATCGTAGTGGACGAAGTCGGCCAGATTTTTGTTCGTCCGAAGTGGCGTAAACATCCCTTCTTCGTCGTCATTGTGCATATGTAACAACACAATAGGAAACCGGGATTAGATGATGAATAAAAGTAGAACAAACTTTAATCTGTACGGAGTCCAGAACAGATTGTTCTTGTAGAGAATATTTCCACAGATTGTTCTGGTAGAGAATATTTCCATCAAATCTCGTCAGTCATGTGTACAGCAAATATGGACGCAATGGTTAGATTTGAATAAAATAATCAATTATCAATGTAATCAACGAGAGAAAGGGGATTCCAAGAAAAAACAACCAGAACCGATCACGCATGCTCGAGCGCGCTGTTGATTTTCCATGTCAGGATCTGCATGTGCGTGCGCCGCAGTTCTTAACCACCGTACCATGTGGATCGACTCCAAAACCTTGAGTCTCACGGTTGTTGGCGAAAACGAAATCGGCCGCTGCAATTTGTTGCAGAAGAAAAATCTGGGTGCTGACGCAGATCTGGTTGTGTTGGCGGCGAGTGATCAGATCTGGTTGTGTTGGCGGCGAGTGATCCCGTCCAGATTATCACCCTCCAAGCATCGCTAGCCCCACGGTGGGCGTCAACTGTCGTGGTATTGCGCGACAGATGCTACTGGAGGTAGCTTACGTAGAGGGAGCAAGGCGACGTAAGAGAATCCGGGAGCGAGATTGGCACACGATGTACCCAGGTTCACGTCCCCCCTCGGTGGAGGATCGCTACGTCCTGCTATCAATCCAGTATATGATCATAGATTGGTTACACGGGAGCCGCCGTAGGCGGAGGGAGAGACTAGATCTAGTCTAATGTGTGAGAATATGTAATATGATCGTGGGAGAACCTATCCCGTGGGGGTGCCCCTGGTGGCTTTATGCAGCCAGTTAGGGTTTACAAGTATTTGGTGGGCTTTGTATTGAAGTCGCCGTCTTGGGCCTCCAGACGGCGCCACTCGTCTGGGTCCAGCATGCGCTAGTCGCCGAGTTGGGCGAGTCGACCCGCTTAGGGCTAGGCTTCAGTCGACTCGATCCAGCTGGCGAATCCGCTTCATGGACATACCCCGATTGGTATTCCTCCATCAGTTTTTTGCACTCGAAAAAAAAGAAAATGACTTATTGGTGCGATGAAAAAGAAAACTTGAAGTGGATCTCTAATGAAATATAATGTTGTGATTCTAAAAATGATTTTTTCAAAAGATCATGAGCATCAGATAATGTACATGTATTTTAAATCAAACACACTTTCAACCGATTTGGAAGGAATTTGCTTTTTTACCAGGGGTGGATGGAAAGGTTCGAGCTCCTCCGGTTGGGACATGTCCATGTAAGGTGGTCTAGTATTTTTAAAAAATGAGGTGGTAGCATTTTAAATTATCCATTTGGTGGTTTCTTCACAAAACGTCTCGTTTTTTGCGCTCGGAAAATAGAAAATGGCTTTTCCGTGTGACGAAAAGGAAAATTTTCTCCTGCAACATTGTTCACCATCCTATGATACACATGCGTGCATAATATGGGCACATTATCACAAACTATACCGCGATTTTAGCAATAACATTGGTCATTTGACCTAAAATACAAAAAAACTCAATTGAGATAGGTCATTTTGTGAAGGTTTTTTGAGACACAATGAATATATGAAGTTTGGTTTTTTCCATGCAACTATGTCACATAATATGACACCACGCGAAGGTTTTGCATTGTTTTGATAGTTTTTTTTAAATTTTTTATCCCTATTTCAAACTATCGTCAAACTTTCTAAATCGAGGGGCATGAAAATTCTTAGACCGGGGCTGAGTCTTACTAAACTTGCATTAGATCTCTGATAAAATAGCATATTGTGAACCTAAAGCTAATTTTTACAAAAAATTACGAGCATCATATCATGTACGTGTAGTTCAAATCTAACTCATTTCCTACCGATTCGGCAGGAATTTGTCTTTTTCACGAGGGGCGGACGGAAAGGTTTGAGATACCTAGGTTGGGAAATTGTCCATTCAATATGATCTAGTATTTTTGAAAAATATGGTATTATCATTTTGAAACTTTTATTTGGTGGTTGCTTCACAAAACACCCCGTTTTTTACACTCGAAAAATGAAAAATATGTTATACGAAAATATTTGTATTTTTATGTATTTTTTCGAATAAAAATATATAATATTTGAGTTTATATAGATAGATCTTATTTTTCTGAATTTTTTTGATATATTATATGTATTTTTATGAATTTAAATGATTTAGTTATGATTTTTTTAAGATTAGTGTGGCAAAAAAGAAAAATAGCTACGCCAACGGCTTTGCTGTCGGCATAGGTGTGAAACCTACGCTGACGGATTTGACTTGACGCCGTTGCTCTGCCGTTAGCCTAATTGATTAAGCCGACGGTCTCGTTTACGTCGACGGCTGTCGTCAGCCTTTTTATCCTGCGCCGACAGCAAAACTGGGCTGACGGCCCATCAAGCTACACCGACAGCACCGACATTTTTCCGTCGGCGTATAAAAAGGTCGTCGGCCTATATGGTTATTCCCGTAGTGAGTGTGTACTACTCCATCGTCCATAAATAAGTTACATGTCTTTATTTAAATTTAAATGTATCTATACATTAAAATATATCTAGATATATATGAATTTAGACAAAATCAAGTCACTTATTTTTAGACAAAGGGAGTACTATATTTACTCCTAGAAACATTTAAGCTACCTTTACATGTAAATATAAGTTACACTACAATGGCCTCGCTATGTCACCAAGATTATAAACATCAAGTCACACGTCTAATCTTTGTCCTCAAGATAGAGGGCAATAAAAGGCGCAAGAAAATAACTACATCTAGGAAAGTGAACTTGCGACGCTTTTTTCACGCGGCACATGGTGATTCGTCGTGATCTATTATGCGGCATCAGCGGTGATGTGCGTAGGTAGATTATAAGGGTGTGTTCGGTTGATGTCACGAAGTGGAATGTAATGGAATGGTTCCATACCTGAGAGTCGTTCTAGTCTTCAGTTGAGAAATAAAATAGAACGAGGTATTTTCTCAAAAGAGAATATTCCCTGGAATCTCCTTGTTCCTCTGCTAAAAGCCACATAAACCTTCTTACTCTCTCTATTTTTTCCATCCTTTTTTGCTAAATGCACTCAAACATAGAATGGAACCATTACATTCTACTTTTATGGGCAACCAAAGATAGGATGGAACTATTTTATTACACTTTTTTGGTTCTAACAAAACATAAGAACATAATCAACCCATTTCACTGGAATGGAACCATGACATTCCATTCCACTTTGTTCCTGAACCGAACACATCCTAAAAGACAGGAAAATTTACTGATGCGTAACCTTAAGGTGTGCTGGAATATTTTTTAGTGTTCATACACCTTTTAACGGCAGAAAAGTTAATAAATATCAATAAAAACAAATCCTTTTTGAATATAATCATATTGTGATTTCTAGTTCTTTAAGATATAAAGTTCTATTGTATTACAATACCTAAAGGATGGATTGAAAACATGTGGAATTAAACTAGACATTTAGATGTAAAACACAAATCCTAAATATTATAGAATCACATAGTGCACCAACAACTAAACAAGATGAGCACAAAATATATCGCATTTGATCAACAACCTATGACAAGATATATGGCTTCAAGTACTAGGGCGGAAACTCGGTATAGACATAATTGGGACACACGGAGATGAAGATGTATATCGATGTTCACTTCCTCGCAAGCAAGCTAATCACCATCATAGAGGTGCGGCTTCCCACAAAGTATCTCCAAATGCTATGAAAGCCCACATTAATCGTTGCCCGCCTTCATCAATGTGTCGGTGTTACTACATCGCCCCCATGTTAGCTTTCATTTTAGTTTTTAGTCACCGTCTCTACATCAAGGCTACCGATTGTAGAGCTTGTCTCCTTTTCCATATCTGGATCGCTTCACTGCTTTGCTCATAAAATTTATTTATGCACCTCTATACCATGCCTTCTTCAATGCACCGACTCACATCACAATGGTCGGCCCAAACCTCGAAATTGCTATCTCAAACATCTAGGGTAGCGATCCTGACCCTTGCGACACAATCCTTGAATCCATATCCAATTCAACATGCCACTTTCTTGACTTTAGAAACAAAGCTAGGAAATACCCAAATCCACGAAGCTTCCTACATTGACGCCCAAGATCTAAACACTTTGGTTCACCGAATGACTATTGGCACTTGGGAAGGAATTATTCTGTTTGACATGAGTCCTAGGTAATGGTTTATGACACCTCTATGTGTGTGTTTTCATCTCCATGATTTCTATGACTATTACCAACCACCTATACTTACCGAGTTCATGTTCTAAATCACATGCTCAAATTAATCTACTGCCCTTTGATACTTGCATTTTATATCATCGTCATAGCCACATATAGGACAAAATTATATTGTTATTGGCATATTTAAATCATTGTTTATGCAATTTTTAGATGATTTATAGGACTTTATTATAAAGTTCTTTATTTTGGTATTTAATTTATGGGAGGCAAAAAACTTTCTTTTTTCGTATATTCCTGTTTCATGGACTTTTTAGACACCAATTAATTCAAGGAAAAATATCGCGGAAGTTTTTCATCACGAGAAGGACAATGGGCCTTGGAAGCACACGAGAGGAGCCACGAGGGCCGAACAAGCCCAGGTGGCATGGGCCCACCTGTAGGTCGTGCCACTCAAGGTCGTTCGGGCCTCAAGCGTAGCCTCGGCTCTCCCTCTTTACAGACGGATCTATTTTCCCCAAAAACCTATGCCATATTTTTCCCATGATTTACACAGGGAGCGGTAGAGGCGAGAGTCTTCTCCTACTCCGGGAGAGGGCACATCTTGTTGCTCTGAGGCCTCCGGAGAGGGAGAAATCGAACCCATCATCATCACCACCCTCCTTGGCGTAGGGGGGCATCTCCATCACCATCTTTATCATCCCCAACATCAACACCATCCCATCTCGAATATCCACCTCGTTCCCCTCGCAAATTGTGATCAAATTGAACCATGGATATAGTTAGTGCCTTCTACATGATTGTGCTTGGTAACTTGTCGTTATTTTGTGGTGAAGTTATAATTTCATATTGTGTTGTATTCCACATGCCTCTAATCTATATCGTGGTTCCCCATTATGAGTAGTTCCCCGTGTTCCTGGGGCATAGGATGAATTGGCTATGATTTTCATATAACATGGAATGAGTGTTTGGTTAAGTTTTAATCTTTTATGTGGTTCTATGATGGCAATATGTGAACATTAACTGCATATTACTTCACCTATATGGGCTCATAGGGATGCACCTTAGTGTAATGAAGAGAGTAAGGAGGGACAAAATGATAGAAACCGTGTCCTAAGTCTTGGAATTGTATTAAGAGAGTTTTATAATGGTTACCTTAGAACTTTATGTTGTGGTTGGACTTTATGTCTTAATGAATCCTTTGTTTGCTCATAAAAATGGCCTTAGGACCAACCATAAGGGGTGTGATATGTCGAAAACGTATCTATAATTTTTGATGCTCCATGCTTGTTTAGTATCTACTTTTCTTTACTTTGTCTACTCTTTGAGGTGTTTTAATATCTTTTCTGGAACTAACCTATTAACAAGTTGCCACAGTGCCAGTTGCATGTTTTCTTCTATTTTTGGTTCCAGAAAGGCAGAAAATCAATATTCTCGGAATTGGACGAGATAAAAACCAAAGTCAATATTTTACCGTGGGCGACACGAAACCAGAAGACGAGACGGAGAAGCGAACCAGGGTGGCCAGACCCCCTAGGCGCGGGTGGGCCCACCCCGCGCCTGGGTAGGGTGTGGGGCCCCTGGCCGCCTCCAAGCCTCGCCTCTTCGCCTATAAGAAGCCCCCAATGTAGAAACCCTGGACACCCGATCAAAACTCCATGAAACCTTCCGTAGCCGCCGCCACCGTCGTCCCTAGATCGGGGGGATCTGAAGTTCTTCCTGGCACCCTACCGGAGGGGAAATCATCCCGGAGGCCTTCTCTCCGGGATGAAGCGTGAGTAGTTCCACCTTGGACTATGGGTCCATTTAGTAGCTAGATGGTTGTATATCCTCCTTGTGCTTTCATGTATAGATCTTGCGAGCTCCGTTCATGATCAAGATCTAATCTATTTGTAATCATGCATGTTGTGTTTACGGGGATCCAATGGATATTGAGATTACTATGTCAGATTGATTAATGGTTTTGTCTTGATGATTCTATCATGTCTGTGTTGTTTGTGATCTTGCATGCTCTCCGTTGTTAGTAGCTATCTTGGCAGAGTATTTGCTAGTGACTCCAAGAGGGGGTATTTATGCTCGATAGTGGGTTCATGCCTCTAGTTTCCAAGGAAAGTGACAGAAATCTCTTCGGTTGTAGATGTGTTGTTGCTACTAGGGAGAAAACAACGGTCTCTTGTTCATGGAACATGTGGACTGTTTACCTTACACACTTTGCTTAAAGCAGTTGTCTGGTGCTTGCAACTTAATACTGGAGGGGGTTTGGATGATAACCTGAAGGTGGACTTCTAGTTATAGATGTAGTTGGATGGCGGTCTATAAATCTTGTTATATTGCCCAATCGAATCTCATAAGATCTTTTTGACTAGTAATTGCATTGTTATGCCTTGCTCAGTTCCTGTCAATTGCCCTGCTGTAATTTGTTTATCCTTCATGTCATGTTGTTTATCTAAGGAGAGCACCTCTAGTGAACTATGGACCCCGGTCTAATCTTTACCATTGATACATCTTCCACTGTTACTTTTTTACTTGCTGCAAACCATTACCTTCCACACAATACGTTTAATCCTTTGTTATAGCAACTGGTGAGATTGACAACCTCACTATTAGTTGGGGCAAAGTCTTACTGAGGGTAGACTTGCTGATGTGCTGCTTCACACCTTTCTCTTGGGGTTCCCAACAGGCTCCACATCAAGTGAGCCATCAACAAGTTTTCGGGCGCCGTTGTCGGGGAGGCTAAGGACGTCTTCACAAGGGGAGTCCTCCACTTCCTTTCCCTTTACTTTGTTTTTAGTTTGCTTAGTTTATTTTTCTTGGTTTTTTTGCCTCTTTTCAAAAACTCAAAAAAAATTAGTCTAGTTTGGTTTGCTTCCTTTATTAAAAAACACAAAAAAAATTAGTTCCTGCTCTAGCTGCTACTGCTGTTTTTGGATTGCCCACCTTTGCCAAAATGAACTCTGTTGAGAACACCAAGTTGTGTGACTTCACTAGCACAAACAACAATGATTTCCTTAGCACTCCTATTCTCCACCTGCTCCTGATGCTACCTTTTATGAAATTAATCCTGCTTTGTTGAAACTTGTGATGAGAGAGCAATTTTCTGGTGCTAGTTCTGATGATGCTGCTTCCCATCTCAATAACTTTGTTGAACTTTGTGAGATGCAAAAGTATAAGTATGTAGATGGAGATATTATTAAGCTCAAGCTATTTCCTTTCTCCTTGAGAGGGAAAGCTAAAGAATGGTTGCTATCCTTGCCTAGAAATAGTATTGATTCTTGGACTAAGTGTAAAGATGATTTTATTGGAAAGTACTATCCTCCTGCTAATATTATATCTATGAGAAGTGACATTATGAAATTTAAACAACTTGATAATGAACATGTTGCTCAAGCTTGGGAAAGAATGAAGTTTTTGGTTAAGAATTGTCCCACTCATGGACTCACTGCTTGGATGATTATACAGACTTTTTATGCAGGTTTGAACTTCTCCTCAAGAAACCTGTTGGATTCAGCTGCTGGAGGTACTTTTATGGGCCTCACTTTGGGTGCTGCAACAAAGCTCCTTGACAATATGATGGTTAACTACTCTAAATGGCACACTGAGAGAGCTCCACATGGTAAGTAGGTAAATTTTGTTGAAGAAACCTCCTCTTTGAGTGATAAGATTGATGTTATTATGGCTATGCTTGTTAATGAGAAAGCTCCTCTAGATCCTAATAGTGTTCCCTTAGCCTCTTTGGTTGCTCAAGAAGAGCAAGTTGATGTGAATTTCATTAGAAACAACAATTTCAACAACAATGCCTATAGGAATAATTTTGGTGGTAATGATAATTATAGGCCTTATCCTCCTAATAATGGCAATTCCTATGGAAACTCCTACAACAATGCTAGAAGTTCCCCCTGAACTTGAAGTCATGCTCAAAGACTTTATTAGTAAACAAACTGCTTTCAACAAGACTATGGAGGAGAAACTTTTAACTATTGAGAAGAATATTTCCTCTTTGTCTGAAGCACAGTCCTCCTTGATTAATAAAATGGATGCTAAACATGAAACCATGGAAAATACCTTTTCTATTGTTCATGCCATACAATTTATTATTGATGAAAATGTTAGACTGTTAGCTCAACTTCATGCTAAGTGGGAAAGGGAAGCTGAAATTGATAGAAACAATAGTGTGTGCACCATCACTAGAATGGATACCACTAAACCACAAGAAGTCCCTATTCCTCCTCCTACTATGCCTAAGCCTATTGAGTCTACTACTAGTGATGCTAAGTTTGAATTTGATGTAGATAGTTGCAATATTTCTAAAGTGATTTTGTTCTTGCAAAAACTTGCTAGAAGTCCTGATGCTAGTGATATGCATGTTGCTTTCACTAAACACATTACAAATGCTCTTGTTAAGATTAAGGAAGAGAAGTTAAAACACAAAGCTTCTATTCCTAGGAAAGTAGAAGATAGTTGGGAACCCATTATTAATATGCAAGTGAATGATTTTGATCTCAAAGCTTCATGTGATCTTGGTTCTAGTGTCTCTATTATGCCTAGAAAGATTTATGAAATGTTTGATTTGCCACCTTTGGAAGATTGTTATTTGGATGTCCCACTCAATGATAATTCTAAAAAGAAACTAATGGGGAGTATTAATGATGTTCTCATTATGGTTAACAATGCTTATGTCCCTGTGGATTTCTATGTTTTGGATCTTGAATACAATGCTTCTTGTCCTATTACTTTCGGAAGACCTTTTCTTAGAACTGTTGGTGCCATCATTGATATGAAAGAAGGCACGATTAAATATCATTTTCAATTCAAGAAAGTTATTGAACACTTCCCTATGAGGAGAGAGAAGTTGCTTCTTTCTCCTCCTTTGAAAGCAAGGTTTGATGTTAATGCTTCTTCATTTGAAAATACTTGATTCTTCTTGCTTCTTGTGCCTAACTTAAAGGCGTTAAAAAGGTACTTGTTGGGAGATAACCCAAGAGTTTCCTTGAGTATTGGAAGTTATTACTTCTATAATGACCTCTCCTTATCCTTTTTTTTTTGCTTTTTGTGCCAAGAATAACCTCTAATGAGAGGGAAGTAAGATTTGGGGAGTTGCTATCTCGAAACAGATTTCTGTCCTCCACCAAAACAATTCATGAGGAGTCTCTGTAACTCGGATTGAGCTGAAAATTTACAAATAAATACCCCAGTATGTTATCTAAGTTTCGTTAGTTCAACACTTTTTTATTTGAGCAACATAAGATGTTCTAAAAAAATCGGTTTCTACCTGCTAGTATGTTTTGATAGATTTTTGCCATTATTTCCATTTGCTTCTTATTGATTCCTTTTTGAGTTCTCTTTTGAGGAATTGAGCTTTTTGAAGGAGTTACTACTTGTCAACACCCGGATTTTTAATCCCAGATGCCTGTTATGCCATACATCGCAATCCCAGGATTACCATTTTTGCGAGACATAACAGAATTTGATACCATGGTACATCATCCATTACAAACCATATATAAGGTCTTACACAAATAGGGATCTCATGATCCAGTTCTTAATACAACTTCAAGCAGCGGAATACATAATAATAACGGTAGCGTAGGCGAAGCTCCATCTTCGGGGTCACAGGCAATGTTGGATGATCCTAGTTGTCGTAACCTTCCTGGGGTCCATCTTCCAGGTACTCCTCTTCATAGTCTGGCCACGGGAATATCCAGGGACAAAGCCATGAGTACTCTTTAAGTACTCGCGAACTAATACTAACAAGTGAAGGTGGTTTTTGATAATAGGACACTAGGCTCTAGGGTTGTTTTGCAAAAAGCCAAATTTATCTCTACTAAGTTCAGAAAGAAACTAGTCACAATTTTATAACTCCTAAAGGGGGAACTTGTAACTCATGTCACAACTCTGTTGTAGTCAAGTCAAAATATCAACTCATTTCACAAGTCATTTTGAAAACATCTGACGGGAAACAGTATGGCCACTCCAACTGTCCATAACCGCGGACGCGGCTATTCGAATAGTTTGACACTCTGCAAAGATTGTACACTTTCACCACAACATTCGATACATCCGTCGGGAACAAATCCTGAATTCACCATACTCAGTATGCGGATAATCAATCCTAACCTTTCAATTACACGCCCTAGTATAAGCACCTCTCCTGTGAGTTTGGCCTCCCAACCATGACCGACTGTCATCTTGGGTACTGCACAGGTGGACAATCTTCACAAGGTAGCCTCAGCTCAGACCTTGGCCGTGAGGGAACTAAAACTAAGGTATATAAGCTTCTAGTCAAGCCCTACCCAATCTTCGGGTATTGTGGTTGTACGGTAACATTGGAATGGTATCGCATCCAGACAACCATCAATTTTATAAAGGGCTAAGGCTCATGCCTCAACATTTTCGTCACCAAAATCATCTGGTGTTCGGAAACATATGTCAAAACATCTCAGTAGAATGATCCATCATTCTAAGGTTTTCATAACCATTTTCACCAAGTATTCCCATATAAAGTTGATCAAGTTTTATGCTTAGCACTAGCATCTATAAGTGGGGGTAGCACTAATGAGGGGTGGTAACTAGTGGAGTTTCAACTAAGTACAACCTTATATCTTAGGATGATATCAAGGTTTCTAACTTAGGCCAAATTTTATGTTCTTTATGCAACCTTCAAATATATCTTTCTAGGATCTATAAGTCACTTAAGTCAACTCTAAGTTAAAGCTTTGATAAAGAAAAATAAAGTAGAAGCTTGCAAATAAAACTAGGATTGGGTTATCAAGTGGGTATGATCACATATGCTTAAGGCATATGGTTGGCATGGTAACAAGCAAGTAGTAACTTGCACATTCACTAGTAGTATTAGGCTTGCTAAAGTAGAGTATCTTGCAAGTGTTAGCTTGCACATTATCAGTATAAGCTTGCTAAATTGCAAGTGTTATCTTGCAAGTATTGGCTTGCCTTGTGCAGAGCAATGGTTGAAGTTCTCCTCGGCTTCTTCGTAGAATCCTCCTTCCTCCTCGTATCCTTGGTCGGTACTAGCGTGTATAAATAAATACGATGTACACAATCACCAAGCAATACTTAACTACTTGCAATCATCACACAAAAGGGGTCCTATAGATGATCTAGCATCATCACTAACATTACAAGATTAAGGTTTGGTTTAAATCCCTTTTTATTTTTAGAAAAGTAATTTCTACTCATTGAAAAACTACTTAAGATTTAATATTCTCCAAACCAAACATGGGATCATGTTGACACATGTCATCACCACATATTTTAGTCCATGGGAATGTGATTTAAAGTGGTGTCACAATTTAATAAGGTTTTACCCTTTTATTTTAATTTAATAATATGTCTAGAAATGCCTATGTGGCATTCTTTTATTACTTGAACATTATTTCTGTAAGTAAACCTATATATTTTTATATATTCTGAAAGGTATGCTTAAATGTGATTTTTGAGAGTTGGAATCAACTCAAAAGCTATTGTGGTTTAACTTTGAAAAATGTTTGAATGCAGAAAAGATTCTGCCTTGTTATTTTTACCAAGGATGATCTACAGATCCAAATGACTTGAATCCAACGGGCTTGGATTCAGCATTCCCAGACCTTTCTAACAAAATTGGTTTCACTCAAATTGGTGCACTGAGTCGACCTGGGTTGATTTTTGAAACTGGGTACAGAAGTGTGTTTGAAATAAAATAGAAAAGGTTTAATTCATAAAACTGGGCTGCGCGGGAAACGATACTGGGCTGGCCTGCTAAGCGCAGCACTTCCGCGGGTTGTTTAAGTGGCTGTCCCCACGCGTCAGTGAGACAAGGGGGTGCGAAGCGTTATGGGACGATGTGGTGCGTTCGATCTGGTTCTAATCCAACGGCTGAGAGTCATCGTCGACGTTGGGCAACGCCGGCGAGACAGAAACCTAGCGCGGCCAGTGGGGGTCGTTGGGGGCTCACCGGGGTGCGGGCGAGGGTCGGCGAGGCGGGCGAACGACGAAGTCGACGACGGCGAACTCAGGGGTGGTCGCGGCAGCTCCTGGGGTGGACAAAATCGATGGCGCCCTTCTCCTCCAGAGGCGACCTGCTACGGCGCAATTCCGGCGATGCGCTGCTCGCCTTGCTCCGGGACTGAGGTGGGGTGGTTCTGGGTGAGAGAGGAGTGGAATGGTATGAAGAAATCGAGCGGGGGAGTCCTCCTTTTATAGGCTCGACGGCGAGACCGAACGGGATGGGCAAGCGACGGTGGCGACATGGCTACGGGCTGCTAGAGGCATGGCCGGCGGTGGCGATCGCTTGGTGGTCTCCTGGCGATGCGCTACGGCTTTAATGCGCGAGTAGGGGCGGTGCCGTTTGGTCTGGAACGGGCGATGCTCTGCGCGGCAGAGGCGGCGTCTTCAACGGCGAGCGGTGGCTGTGCGGCATGGGACGGCGAACGGGGATGTCTGGCGGTCTCCTGGGTCGGTGGTGATCGAGTATGCACGTGGCGAGGGCGGCGCGCGGTCTGTGGGCTTCGTTCGAGGGTGGCGCTCTGGCGCATGCTCGACATGGTTGCTGGTGAGCTGGGCGCGGTCCGTGCGTGTGGTCCAGTGGCTGGCAGGGTTGGAGCGCTGGACAGGGGATGGCGGTGGACGGTGGGCTGTGTCCTAGACATGCTGTTTCGGCTTGGTGCTTGCTCTGGCTAGCTAGCCATGGTCGGCTGGCAAGGGGGTGCTCGGGTTGGCATGGCATGGGGCAAAGGGTAGGGGCTAGAGTTGGTCCAAGCACTGGTTGGCACTGAGGGAGACAAGGGTGATCAATGGTGAACATTGCTTAGTCAATTTACTGCTCAAAACAGTGAAGTTTGGCCAAACTGATTTGTTGCCTCCAAGTGTTTGATGAAATGGCCGCAAGAAGTCAAGTTTTGAATTTTGAAAAGATTTTTGGTGGTTGTGCTAGGTTGGTGCTGGTGAGTCTGCAGATGCTTGGGTTTTGAAAGTTGAGCTTGTTTGAGTGGTTTTTGAAAAAGTGGGGTCTTTCCATATGATATAGATTCAATTTTGAATTGCCATTTAAACTATGCATTTGAAAGTTTCTGGATGATCACAAGGTGGGCCTTGGTACTTTGTTATGATTACAATCAAGGGGTGTAAAGATCCAGAAAAGTTTCTGTTAGGTTCTGAAAGTTTGAGACATCCAAAGTAGGCATGGGAGTTAAATTGGTCAAAATGACCATTCCCTTATTTTATTTGTTTTGATTTACTTGTCTTTAGGAAAAGTGTGGGAAATGTTTAGATGATATTTATTTCACCTAAGCATCCATTTACAAGCAAAGGAACACACAATAAAGGTGGTTTAAAAGAATTCAAAATGAAATGCATACTCACATGCATGCTTCCATAATTTTGTTTAGAAAAGTTTTTGTTAACCCTAAATTTGATGATTAGTGTTTGATGATCCAAGCTTAGTATTTTTGGGATGTTACACTACTGTAGCTTGTGTTTTTAATGAAAAGTCTTGCTGTTCCAAAGCTTTGCCTAAAGGTCTATTATCTTTTGAATACACTAATGTTGCTAATGAAGATTGAGTGAAGTTTTGTATGAAGGAAAAATTTCAGGTGTAGAGAGAGAATGATGTAATGAGATGAAGAATGGACAAAAGCTCAAGCTTGGGGATGCCACCCTGGTGTCACCCTAAGAAATATCCAAGAGGTACAAGCATCAAAGCTTGGGGATTCCCAAGGCATCCCCTTCTTCATCAATAAAAAGCTCAGGTCTGTCTAGACACTTCATTTTTATTGTTTCATGCACATTTGTGTTGTACTTGGAGCGTCCTAGTTTTCATTTGGTTTGCTTAGTTTGTTTAGTTTTCTTGAATAAAGATGTTTGGACCCCCGTTCTCGCTGTGTTGTTTTGCAAATAAGTTGCTTGGTGTTGGAAAGGAGTAGTAAATTCTTGCTTGAAGGTGCAAGATGTACTTGCATTGACTGTGACTTAGACTTTAGCATGACATGCTAGTTGTTGTTTTGACCTTATGCTTAGTGATTATTGCTATAGCATGTCTTGTTCCAAACAATTAGGATTGCTTAGTGTGCCTTGAAAAAATTATGTGTTGTTCTATCATGCAAAAGCATAGTATTGTGGTATTCTCCTTTGATGCTTTGTTTGGGTTGACTTGCCACATGGTCACACCATGTTATGACTTTGACAAGTCATCATAGGCTCTATGATAATTTAGTCCTTGACTTGTAGTACCACTCTATGCTTTGATTAGTAATGCTTTGTTGCTCTGCATGATTATGGCCATTATTGCTCTCTTAGTTGGTTTCTCCCAGTCTTTTGCTAGCCTACACTTCTATGAGTAAGTTCTACTCATGCTTCCAACTCCCAAGAAACCAAGTTATTCCAAAGTGTCCACTATAAACTCCTATGCATGGTGTGTTACACCATTCCAAGTATATTCAATTAAAAAGTATTTTGTTATGTGAAAACTTAGTAATTAAAGCCCTCACAAACTTGATGGCAGATTTTATATTTCTTTGCCCATAATAAACTTGAACCGTTGTATCATCTATGTTGTATATGCTTGCACTTATACATTGGAATTAGCAGAACTGTGCTGTCACGGGGAACGTTTTTAACATTGCACTTGTACTTTGTACTCAGTTGATATCATCCTCTTTTGTATATGGATGTCACCGGTGTGAAATAAAGAGGGAACTTGTAAGTCCATGGATTTTGTATTTTGTATTAGAGAAACGCCTAAGCCGCTAGCCTAAGCCATGCCTAATCATGGTGGAAACTTGCAGCATCACCATAGTGAGCTATCTATGAAGCATGCTCAATAAAAAGCTATGCATATAGTAAATAAAAAGATCACTGAGATGCTTATTGTCTGCTTGCCTTGTCATTTTGGTTATGGGATAGCTCCTGTACAATGTGCAAGGGTAACCCGTTGGCGGTTCTCTATGATATGCATGTACTTACAATGACAAGAACTTACAGGTGACTGAAGTTGAGTAGCATGAGGTGTGTCCCTCGTATTCAAGGGACTTGAGATTGCCAACTTATACTTTGTCAAGCATATACTCCATCTTTGTTCACTTTAAATTTAATCACTTCAAGATGCTTATGATAGGGGAAATGAGGGCTGAAAGATAACAAGTATCATAATTTTTGGAAGCTCTTTTTGAAACTTGAAATCCCTGCTTCCTTTATGAAAGGCCTTTCTTCCACCATTATTTGAGTCTCCACTTTCTACCTTTAGGCACCATTAAGAGAGCATAGTTGTCATTCTTTGTGTAGTGTCCCAAAACTTATTGATTGATGCATATTGTGATATTACTTGTTCTTGTGCTACTTGTTTCTAGTCACCCTTGTGAACTTTGAAGGTGTCCTATGCATCTATTTGCTACTCTATGAGGGACAAGTTGAATGCCACTATGCCATGTTTTCTGTATATGAAACAAACAAACGTTTTTCAATGCATGTTATTCATGATCTTTGATTGTAGCCTTTCATGTTGCATGAATAGTTACTATGTCCTATTGTTAGATCTCCATCTTTCATGCACATGTTTAGAGTTCTTTGTTCCCAGCTTTCAATGCTTGCAAATGGTTTGATCTTGGTTTTGATGGTGCATGTCACCTCAAAAATTATTCTTTTTATCACTTACCTACTCGAGGATGAGCAGAAGTTAAGCTTGGGGATGCTTGATAAATCGGAAACGTATCTATAATTTTTGATGCTCCATGTTTGTTTAGTATCTACTTTGCTTTACTTTGTCTACACTTTGAGGTGTTTTATATCTTTTCTGGAACTAACCTATTAACAAGTTGACACAGTGCCAGTTCCTGTTTTCTTCTGTTTTTGGTTCCAGAAAGGCAGAAAATCAATATTCTTGGAATTTGACAGAACAAAAGCCAAAGTCAATATTTTACCATGGGCGACACGAAGCCAGAAGACGAGACGGAGAAGCGAATCAGGGCGGCCAGACCCCCCTAGGCGCGGGTGGGCCCACCCCGCGCCTGGGTAGGGTGTGGGGCCCCTGGACGCCTCCCAGCCTCGCCTCTTCGCCTATAAGGAGCCCCCGATGCAGAAACCCTGGACACCCGATCAAAACTCCACGAAACCTTCTGTAGCCGCCGCCACCGTTGTCCCTAGATCGGGGGATCTAAAGTTCTTCCCGGCACCCTGCTATAGGGGAAATCATCCCGGAGGCCTTCTCTCCGGTATGAAGCATGAGTAGTTCCACCTTGGACTATGGGTCCATGTAGTAGCTAGATGGTTGTATATCCTCCTTGTGCTTTCATGTATAGATCTTGTGAGCTCTGTTCATGATCAATATCTAATCTATTTGTAATCATGCATGTTGTGTTTGTGGGGATCCGATGGATATTGGTATTACTATGTCAGATTGATTAATGGTTTTGTCTTTATGATTCTATCATGTCTGTGTTGTTTGTGATCTTGTATGCTCTCTATTGTTAGTAGCTATCTTGGCCAAGTAGTTGCTAGTGACTCCAAGAGGGGGTATTTATGCTCAATAGTGGGTTCATGCCTCTAGTTTCCAAGGGAAGTGACAGAAATCTCTTCGGTTGTAGATGTGATGTTTCCACTAGGGAGAAAACAACGGTCTCTTGTTCATAGAACAAGTGGATTGTTTACCTTACACACTTTTCTTAAAGCAGTTGCCTGTTGCTTGCAACTTAATATTGGAGGGGGTTCGGATGATAACCTTAAGGTGGACTTCTAGTCATAGATGTAATTGGATGGCGGTCTATGTATATTGTTGTATTGCCCAATCTAATCTCATAGGATATTTTTGTATGGTATTGCATTGTTATGCCTTGCTCAGTTCCTATCAATTGCCCTGCTGTAATTTGTTTACCCTTCATGCCATGTTGTTTATCTAAGGAGAGAACCTCTAGTGAACTATGGACCCCGGTCCAATCTTTACCATTGATACATCTTCCACTGTTACTTGTTTACTTGCTGCAAACCATTATCTTTCACACAATACGTTTAATCCTTTGTTACAGCAACCGGTGAGATTGACAACCTCACTGTTAGTTGGGGCAAAGTCTTGAGTTTGTGTTGTGCAGGTCTCTGCGTTGCTTGCAACACCTGTGTGACGTTTCTTTCCTCCTACTGGTTCGATAACCTCGGTTTCTTACTAAGGGAAGACTTGCTGTTGTGCTGCTTCACACCTTGCTCTTGGGGTTCCCAACAGGGTCCACGTCAACTGAGCCATCAGGGTGTACTTGCTCATGTATATGGTTGCACCTATTTTAGACTCCGCCCAAAGAGAATAAAACTTGACAAGATACTTACATGATGTTGTAGAAATCTTTATGCTAAGTAAGTCCATGCCGCCCTTAGGAATAGTTGTCACGTATAAGAACACAAACTTGAGCTTGTACTTTGTTGCATAGAGGATTGGGATTTCCCTAAAAAGAGCATATACTTTACTTGCAATTTACTTTTATGCAAACTATAAACCCAAAAATAACAAACATTTGTATCTTTTACTATTTTACTTGTTAGAATTGGCAACCAATACCTTCAACTCCTTGTGGGTTTGACAACATTTTCTTATTGAAAGGTAATACAATAGATCTCCTGCACTTGGGAGACATCACCCTTCACCTTCCATATTATAGAACATACTTTTTATCCACTGCCAAGAACTACAACTCAATATGGCCCTAGAAGTAATTCTTTAACTAGACATAGCCCAGGAGAATCACATACTTTCCTCCTAAGTCCGAGCTTTAGTAAAAGCTCAAAAAGGATGCCACCACATTAGTGGTCCTCAGAAGATCTAGAAATATGCAAGCTTCTAGGATTATGGACCTTAAAGAAGGCAACACATGCAACAAATATTTCCACCTCAAGTTCAATTTAAAGAGACATCAAAATTACACCCAAACTATGGTTGCTCCTCTTAGCACAATGCTTACGCACAATGTTAAGGAGAGATCCATCCTTTGGGCACTTTAAGGCATTCATGAGAAGTGGACAAAAGCCCTTGAATTCAATTGAGTGGCTCTGGCAACCCCCACCACCATGGTTGATATCGGTCGCATTTGTAACCCTTTCACCATGGATGAAATCAAAAAGTTGTTTGCTCATGGAAAAACCTCTGGTCCCTGATGGATTCACTCATGCTTCTTTTCACATACTAGAACACTATTTTCCTTGATCCTATGGCTTTCATCACCGCCTTCTCTACTAGCCATGATCAAACCTTACATAATATCAGACTACTCATGTTGTCCACATTCCCAAAAAAACAATGAAGAATCTATATATGAATATAGGCTCATCAGCACAATTTGTATCACGGAGAAACTCACTTCAAAATCCATGACACTTCGTCTTTGTCCAGTAGTGAATGACATCGCCTCTAACAACCAGAGTGCTTTCATCAAGACGAAGATCATCTATAATAATTTCTTGTATGTTTGCTGGGTTTGTTGAATGCTTCATGCAAAGTAAATCATTGACCCTCGTCGTTAAGACCAACATTCTCAAGGCCTTTTATAGTGTTCGATGGGACTTATTTGTCGATCTTCTACAACACATGGGCTTACTACATAGCTGGCGGAGATTGGTGGCCCACTTGCACACCTCCTCCTCATTCAAGATCCTCTTGAACTACATTCATCAAAGTTCTCTATCGATCATGGGTGTGAGCTTTAGCAGGGTGAACCGGTCTCTTCTATCCTCTTTGACATTGCTTACAAACCACTATAGTTTCTTATTTCCATGACAACTAAGTCCAACCTCCTCGATGATACATAAAGTGGTGAATCTCCACTTGCATAGATGATGTAGTGATGTTTCTATGGATGATCAAACAAAACTTGTCGCCGATCCTCCAAATTTTGGGGACATTACTAGACTTTTCTCTAACATTGCCAAGAGTGTAATTTCCCTAAACGGATGCTAGGATCTAGACCTTGACCACATTCTTCAGGACCTCTAGGCTTCTAGAGTGACCTTTCCACTAAAGTATCATAGCCTTCGCCTCTCTTTGGGTTGCCTTAGAAGCAACATATTATGGATAAGGTTTCCAACCCTCACAAGGAAATATCATCACCATTCGAGTACCAATGATCATAAAGTCTATGCTCTCCCTCTGCCCACATACTTCCCCACAACGCTCAAGGCAAGATAAGGGACGATCAAATCGTTCAACAAGAAATAAAAACTTCCTTTGGTCGAATGTATACTCAATGTCACCGGTGTACAATAAAATTTCCGAGTATGGGTCCCTAGAACAAAACCACTCGGTGGGTTAGGCATCCTCAATAAGGATAAATTACTGTGTGCTATTACGATGCACTAGCTCTAACACGAATGGGTCTTGCCACACCATACTCCCTACCCTGTGTGACGAGCAAGATAATCAACTATGCATCGATGCAACCATTATCACTTTCCAAGACGGTGACATGACCAAATTTTGGTTCTCTACTTGTCTAGGCATCATCCGACTTAGGGATTCAACGCCCCATCTATGGGCTCCTCGAAAATAAAGAATAAAATTGTTGCTCGGTCTTTCAAGGAAAAACACTTGGATGCTTCACCAAAAAATTGAGATTTTCACTCTATAATATTTCCTGGATCACTTTGTCTTCTAGCACATGCTCTATGTTATCGACATCACCGAGGGTAGTACATACACAATCTTTTTTATTTGCATTGGTGACCCGTGCTCGGCATCATCCGCCTATCATGCTCAATTTGCCAGGCCAATCACTTGGAACCCTTGCTGCTTGTCTTGCATAGTATAACCGTCTTTGGATAGATGACTGTATTGCATCTTGAGGTTGGCCTCACAACCCGCTATGCCAGCTCTGAAAATATTTAATTGAGTTTGCTGACGACATCCTTTTAGTTGTTCTTATTCCAAAAAGGATATGGGAAGGTACAACCCACTGGCTTGTCGACTCCATGTGTTTTGTTGCGCCTGCACTATCTGCTAACTTGGGGGATAGTTGGGAGGCTTTCACTATGGTGCCAGGCTCGAGCCCTAAAGACTGGAGGATGGTAGTCATCCTTGTCTGCTAGGAGATATGGAAGGAAGGAAACACAAGGGTTTTGAACAACATCTCCTCCTTGTGTTTCATTGTCCTAGAGAAGATCAAGGAAGAGGGAGGGGTTTGGACTGCGGCAGGAGCGAGTCACTTATCCAAAACTATGTCTTGGTGTGCTTTCTTTTGTCTTGTGATCCTCTTTTCCATTTTTTGGCCAACATGTTTTTGGCCAACATGTTTACTTCCTCTTAATCAATGAATAGGTAGAGCTTGTGCCACATCCTAAAAGAAATTTTGGAAGTTGAATATTTAATATGAAATGGAAGTTTCATGATGCATATAGCCATTGGGAGGGTGGCCTTACATTTAGTTTTTATAGTACAAACTTCCCTTGTGTAAAAAAATGTAAATAAGTAAAATGAATATATAATTGAGAGAGAAAGAGCACTGACCACTGAGGGAGGGCCACATGTTAGATGGGTCAAAAACCACCGAGAATACCGTTCATCTTGGGTCGGAGGAGAGACCGAGCGTATCCATCTTATTGAACTCTAGTCTTTTCTCTTTTGGTCATTGGCTTCAATGTGTCACATTCACATCGTATATAACGACCCTAGTCATTCTCCATATACACGCTAACAGGGTCAATTTCATACACATCAAAGCTAGGCACTACTTAAGGTGCACACACATGCACCCAACACTTGCAAGATTGGATAGATAGAAATTTCTCTTTTGCTCCTCAACACGCGAATAATAATTAGATAAACATTTCTCCTACGTACGGACACATCTCACAGCGGCTCCCAGCTAGATAGCGCATTATTCAAGCATTCTAACACCCACCCAGGGTTCACATCGTGTCCACATCCACGAGACTAGAGTAATACTATCGATTCCCCCCATGGCGATGCGGCGCCCCAAGTCCGAGATGTCGCCGCCGGCGTCGCCCTCCGACCAGAGAGACGCTGTCATCGAGGAGCTCCAGAAGGGCGCTCAGCTGGCGGAGTCCCTCAGGCAGCAGGTGGAGCTCATCCCGGAGCTTGGCCACCGCGACGCCGCGCTGGCCAACGTCAGCAACATCTCCACGGCCCTTGCGTCGTCGCTCTCCGTGCTCCAGTCCGAGAGGGAGCAGTACAGCTGCTCCTCCCCCGACGCCGCGACGGCCCATCATGCTGCCGGCGCCTTTGGCGGCGGGGGTGTCAGGGCGCGAAATGGTGCCGTCGCACGCCCCAGGAAGACGAAGCACCGGCGAGGCACCCACGGCGAGCAGCTTCCGATGTGAGTATCTAACTAAAGATTCGGTGTGTGTGTGTTTGCTGCAGCGCAGATACTCCGGTACTGTAGCATGCGTATCTGTGGGGATCTGTGCTGGAGAAGAATCGGTATTGGTAGATCTATGCTTATCTCTTGCATGAGTATTTGGTTTTCCCTGAGGATGAACTAATCACTCTCATTTCCCTAGCTAAAAAGAGCTATCTCATGACACTGTCATTAGCTACTCTCGGTTGCTTTAAACTCTTGCTTCATATTTCATCGGTTTCTATTGAGGGAACTAGCAAAAATATGGAACCATCAGTCGGTTTATGCCGAAGGATTTCTGGATGTACCTTTCAAACAGAAAAAAATAAAGGAAAGAAATGTGATAATCAGTTCGTAGATCTTGTTAAGGCGTGATGTAGACATCTAGTACTAGCACATGCTTGTTTCTTTGCGTGCTGTGATTTATATTTCATGGTTAGCTAGGAAAGTATGCAGTAAAGTCGAGTACACAACTAATTATACTTGTTGCCTCTTGTTACTCAGCAAGGAGATTCACACCGAGACACCTGAGAACGATCGATTCCACTGGAGGAAATATGGGGAGAAGAAGATCCTAAATGCTGAATTTCCAAGGTATGATTATTCTTTGATGGAGTTCTATTAATTATTTTTCCTTAGATTTGTCATTAGTTTATGGATATATATAGCACTATTAAATTTCTTAATGTGGTTTAAATGGAGAAAAAGTAAGCACTACTTTTACATTAGTACTCCATCCGCTTTGGAAATATAAGATGTTTTAGGTTTGTGATGTAAATGTATCTAAACACCTTTTAGTATGTTGATTCATTTGAATCTATACACTAAACTATGTCTAGATACATTAGCTTCACTAATCTAAAACATCTTATATTTCCAAACGGAGGAAGTAGTATTGTACAACTTTGTCTATTCGTCTCATCTATAACTTGTCACTGCTTTTGTGCCTTTATAGCAGTCTCTGTACAAATTTTTGGCTATATGCTTACTTTGAATGCATCTTCCATAAATTAAGAGCATAATATTGTAAGGATTCTCATTTAGGAATCAAAGTAGTAGTACTAAATTGGAAAGCATTAATGATGGTTATTAAAATGAAAACATAAAGTACTTCAATTCTAATTAGCATGTGTGGCTTGGCATGGATCATCACCCCCCCACATCAATTAGTTGCTTCAAAAAATATGGTTTATATAAGCCCCATTTGGGGCACATCTCATATTCGGCTATTAGCTATCATTGGAAGCTGGCTTTGTTTCACTAGTAATAAAATTAATACATACAGTTAGTTCTCCCATCCGTATCAAAGTTTTTTCTGGCACATCCCTATCAAAGTTGAAGCTCCACAAAATAATAGCGCCATATTATGTTTCCGTTGTGCATGTAGGCAGACTCGTATGCGTGAAGCACTAAAGTAAATGGTGCACTATTAAAGGAAACGTTATACATAAATCAATCATGCACTAGATTGACTTGTATCAGCTATTTTGTCTGCCTGGGTGGATCGTAAAAGCATTTCCTAGCTGCACACAGATTAATCGATCATGCGTGTTTAAGCTCATTTACATGTATCTGTTTAGGCAGCCTAAAAACTCCACATAGTTGTCTTCATGCGGTACGTAGGTTAGGTGCTTTTAATTTTTTATGTGTTCCACCAAAAATACGCCCCCACCAAAATGAATAGATACTGTTCCATTCGTACGGTTTGTTGTGAAATTATAAGATTACTTATAAACAATATCAACTTGAAGGCTGCTAGTTAATGATACGACCCTCCTTTTCACCAAAAAGGAGGATATCCCTGGCCTCTAGATTGATTGATGCAGACATGCATATTTTTTGCAAAGTTTCAATTCTTACAAAATAGGAAGACGACAAATCAAAATTGTGAACGACCCAAAAAATGATACTCACGCTGATCTATAATAAGTAACGTTGATTTAGTATAACTTTGCACTGAGTCGGCGATATTATTATGGATTGGAGGTAATATTACATATTGTGAGCATCACAAAACCCTGCTGCTAGATTGTCATCCAAATCGGCTGAACAAAACCTTGCACCCAAAGGTCAGAGACTCCTGAGGCTCCGCACGATCTGATCATACATATAAGCATCAAATGTAATTAGTGAGAAAGTAGGTGCTGTGATTTCTGATTTCGATGAAACATCATACCAAATTCTACCGGAAATCAATTCGAACTCTCACTCAGCTCTGAAAGTGGACACTATATATCATGTGAACAAGGGGAACCAAATACTAGCATGTTTTCAAATCTAACCTAAGAAAACATGCACCCTTGTTATTTCAGGAAACCCTTGTTATTTCCATACATGAAACCTAACAATCCAATTGCCTCGGAATTGATTATTTTTTCCGATGCAGTTCAACAAATGTTTGGTCTATCGGAAAAGGAGAACACGAAAAATGCTATATATGCTCATACGCTGGAAAGTCAACATTTTGCAGGTTATACTACAGATGTGGATACAGCGACGAGCACAAGTGCCCGGCGAAGAAGTACGTGCAGCAGCAAAACAAGAACGACCCTCCCATGTTCATGGTCACCCTCATCAACGACCACACATGCCATACCTTGTTCCCAGCCGATGCCGATCAACACACACCCGGCAGCTCAGGCAGCGGTAATAACTCGCAAGTGCTCGACTTCACAAAGGCATCGCTTTCTTCACCAGTTGCTGTACCTAGGATGAAGGAAGAGGAAGACGTAGCGGCAGGTATGTATGTGACTGTGCCTAGCTACACATATGACGAGTTGTACTCTTCTTCCTCGCTGCCGTTGCTGTCGCCGACGGAGTTCGAGATGGAGATGGAGATCAAGTCACTTCTTCGTCGTCACTCCGAGGACGGTAGTTAATTAGCTACTCCCTCTGTTCCATAATATAAGATATTTTAGCTTTCGTGAAGCGAATGTATCTAGACATCTTTTAGTGAAAGATTCAGAGTAAACCTATACATTAAAAGATGTCTAGATACCTTCGCAAAAGCTAAAACATCTTATATTTTGGAACGGAGGGAGTACTGTACTACGAAGCTGAGTGTTCTACCGAGACCAACTTGTTGCTGCGAAGTAGCTATCTGAACCCTAATAATTGCATGATAGGGAGAGCTTACTCTCTAGTGTTGTAATGGTAGTAGTACAAAATCACAGCTGGTTACTTGCTATGAGATCATTTTTGAGAAGTATAACTGACCTGCGCCTTCTTGTGCTCAATAGCCCTATTTTTTTAGGAGTATGAGTTTTTTTATGGTGCTCTTTCTTTCAAAAAGGGAAATACCCGGCCTCTCTATGGAAGTGATACATGCTGCCTTTATTTCATTTATTTATGTAACAAAGACATGAAAAGCCTTGAACCAACATATAGAACGAAACCGTCAAACAAGGTGACAATTAACCACTAACTAACTAGATGAAAGGGGACACGTGGCCTAGTTCCCTAGCCACAACCACCGTAAGCTCATCGGCCAAAACAAACGGCTCTTGCATCGTCGGCTCACCGGTTAAAACTAGAGAGAGCACCTTATACGCACGGTCCGGAAGTTGCCTCTGTCATCTTCCGCTAACCCATCTCTAGGATGTAGATCGAAGTAAACACCTATCAAAGAATGCCCCGCCTTGCACGCATACGTCAGCATGACGTCTGCCGCCGAGACCCGCGGCGCCACCATCGTCAACACGAAAAAACCATGTTGATCCACCTCAGAGGCCCCCATCCAACATCTGTTACAAAACAATGCCGCCAAGAGGGAGAATGGCGCAAAACATCGCCATTGTACGATCCGAGAGACCTAGATCTGGGCTTTCCCCGGAGCAACCCGGGCGAGAAGACAAGAACTGCAGCAAGAATGCCTTCGCCAACGTAACAACACAAATATGTCGCTATCACCGACCATGACCGAACTCGGCATGGTTTTCACCGACAGCCGAGCCTTCTTGAACTCGCAGCCGGCTAGATCCTGGATCATCATGCCGCTAGTCGCTGCCCCCTGCCTAACCAGCGGTCCTACACGATGTCGCTGGAGCGACGCCACCAGGGAATCTGCAGGAGGACAATCTCGCACCCCCGCTCTCCTGCCGCTATGCGTTGCAAGACTCCAAGGCCCCTCCTCCCCTTCACTGGCGGGGGGTGGGGGTGGGAGCTAGGGTTTTCTCCCCCGATCGCCCCGGAGGAGGCGACACGAGGGAGTAGGAATTATCTTTCTACAATACCCTATACTCAACGTGTCGTTCCTTTTTTTCTTTTCGTTTTGGTCGTTTTTTTCTTGGTAGTTAAAGTCAGGTTGTACCCGTCTTTGCATCATGTATACTAAGCCCTTCTCATGTGTTTTTTTATCTTAATATATACATGTAGTTCTCCTGCATGATTCAGGAAAAAACAGTACCCTATACTCAACTTTTCTTACTATCCAGCTAGCATGTGGTTGGCCCTGTTTGTCCCCAAGGAACAAAAAAGCGTGAGAAGTGCTACGCATACGATTGTATCAGATCAGAACATTCTAAGCAGAAAAAATAAATGGATATAAACGCAAACAAAGCTCTCACCAAGGTGGTTGGCTGGTTGCAATGAACTTGATTTCAATACTCCCTCAGGCCCATATTAATTGACTTGAATTTATTAAAATTTGGATGAACCTATTAAATAGTGTCTAGATTCATCTAAATCTAGACAAATCTGAGTCAATTAATATGGGCCGGAGAGTAATTGAAAACGCAACAAAACTGTTGATCGGAAAAGCTAGCATGGATCGGTATGCAGGAAAGAGCATCTTTAATTTGCAACTAGCAATAATTTATAGGCACGCTGATAAGCGAAAATACGTGCTTATCCTCAAGTAACACGCTGATGTCACGAACGCTGTCGTGAGCATTGCGTCGCAACATGACATAATGGATCTCACACAGAATAAACAAAGTGAAATTGTCAATGATGCACGGTGCTTCCTTTGAGTCTCGCCAACATCTTAGTCAGAGATCATGTGAACACACTTGCCAGCCAGCTATGCCACCAGCTGATTTCATATCTGCAAATTGTTGATAGTCCACTCAAGGCTCTGCAAGAAGACAAAATTTCAAGTGATTTGAAAGCCACCGCAAAAGAACACGTTGAGTCGATCGCATCATGCACATGGTGGGATACTGCTTGAGGTGTGGAGAGGCCAAGCTAGCTATAGGCTGTCAAGTTGCTACGTTCATCAAGAAATACAATCAAGTTGATCATTTGTTATTTCAGATGATTAACAGAAGGAGGTGTGCGTCTATCGTTGCAGATGTCAAAGGGACATGCGTTTACCAAAGATAGTAACAAAAAATATATTAAAAACCCTTAATAAATATATGCAAGTGTACTCTAAAGAAAAGGAGATTGAATTAGCATCAAAGTTTTGTTAATGCATGCCAAGTTGCCAACTGTGTACAGCTTAATGGGGCAAGGTCAACTCATATCCGGATGTTGGGCAAGGATAGTTAGCCGGTAGATAATGATTTAGCTTAAGTAATAGTTCATTCAGTTGCATGAAATGGGTTGTATGAGTAGGTTGGTATTCCGAAAGAAACATACCACCGATGGGTTGGGTGGGTTCCATAGATATGTTGCTCCTCTTGTCTCTTCTGGATTTCTCAGTTGACTAGTCTAGATTTGTTCTACACTTTGTTTGCTCAAAACAGTTTCAATCATGACAAGTAGGTACCTAAACACCCATGCAATTATTGTAGCAGCATTTCTGCACAAAGTTAGCAGTAGCAAGACCCTCTCCTTTCTCAGTAGTGTCCTTAGCCCGAGCCTTCTCCTCAACATCAAGGGACGCTATCAGATTTTCAACTGATATCTCCTGTCTCTTGTGTTTGAGAGTTGTGGCAAAGTTCCTCCATGAAGGGGGCAACTTAGCAATAATGCATCCCGCTACAAACTTGTCGGGTAAGGTACACTTAAGGAGTTCGAGCTCCTTGGCAATGCACTGTATCTCATGAGCTTGTTGAACCACAGGAAGGTCCTTAGTCATCTTAAAATCATGAAAGCTCTCCATGATATACAGTTCACTACCAGCATCTGCAGCACCAAACTTGGCATCCAGTGCATCCCAGAGCTCCTTTCCGTCTTTTATGTGCATAAACACATCACACAGACGGTCAGCAAGAATGCTCAGAATACATCCCACAAAGACAGTATTAGCATCCTCGAACTTCTTCTGATCCTCGTCAGATATAGTTCCCTCAGGTTTGCCTTTACTGATGTGGAACACTTTCATCGTGGTCAGCCAAAGCTCAGCCTTGTACTGCCACCTCTTAAAGTGCACACCGGTAAACTTATCCGGCCTCAGTGCATCGGTAAAACCAGCCATTGTTAATTCAGGAAATTGCCTACAATAAGGTTTTTGGATTGTTGGAATATTAGGCATAATTTCCACGATTAATTCCAGAATATAAATCATGACAAAACCAGCTACTAGCTCATGTAACTCGAACATACTAGATGTACTAAACAACAGGATGATCGGAAACAAACAGCAGCCTAACATGTACTCGCAGAACATGATGAATAACCAAACAGGATCACGTAGCACGTACCGTTCGGTTGTCGTAGTAGAAACTTTAGGGAAGAGTGATCGCAGCAGATGGCGACGAAGACGGCGGTATGCAGCACCGCCTGACTTGGATGGAAGACGACCCGTGATGAAGAACTCGAGCAGTCGCGCGGAGCGCTTCCCAAAAACCTTATTCGCCCTCTCCCGTACAGGATCACAAGGGCGAGTGGTTCCGGAGACCTGCTCTCCCGTCCGCCGGTGCACGCCGGCAAGCGGGATGGAGTAGACTACGGTGACGGCACAAGTAGAGAGGATGGCAAAACCCTAGATTGGTTTTCGGTGGTTGTTGTGGCGGTAGCCGCGCAAGACTTTATATAGAGCGGCTCAGGAAACCCTAACGGAGGCGAACGTGGGCCGAGTCCACGTTACGTACGTTCGGGTCGGTTACAGTAGCCCACGATCCGTTTGACACGTCTGTCAATTTTCCTGAGCAGCAAAATAAAGCTCGGCTCGGCGAGATTCCCGCAACCTGCGGCGCGCGCGCGCGTCGTGACGAGGCGTGCATGCGTGCGAGCGGTGGCGTCGGAGGAGGAGGAGCGCGCGTGTGTATCTCTCTTATTTCCACTTACTTACAAAGTGGTGCAACACTCCTCCTTATAAGGTGGTGCAACTCTCCTCCAACTTTCCATGTGGGACTAAACTTTAGCTCCCACTACACTCCCATGTGAACTGCCACAAACATGGGCCCAAACACATATGGGCTGCCACAAATTTGGGCTTTGAGATTTAGGGAAAATCTGAAATACTCATGGGCCTAAATGGATTAGCCCCATTATTTCTAACACCAATAGCTCCACGTTTTTGCAACTCTTATAATATAGTGGAATTGGCTAGATTTATAAGGATAACTAGGCTGAAAACCATACAAACACGGTTTGTTGAAGCAATACTACAAGAAAACCCATACCGTGAGCAAGTAAAATAGACCTAGAGCATCGCCGAACCAAAATGATGTAACAACAAGGCAAACCTCCGGTAGAACCACACTTGCCCGAAAGAAGAGAAGTATGTGCACCGAAGGAGCTAGGCAGACCTAGGCCAACCCCAAAATACCTTGGCCAACAACAAGCTCCAGTTCATCACAACCCAACGGGTGCCTAGACACCTATTAGCCTCACAATACCGCATGTCAATCTTCGCCTAGGGACGAGGTACCCAAGGTGATGCCTCATGGAAGAGTCATCGTCATTGCCCACCCTTGCAATATCAGAGCTTAGGTTTCCACAAGGACGACACAACATGAAAGATGGAGGAAAGCACAAGGTTTATAGAGTGATACATCTGTTAGATGTATATATCTGTATATTGTATTTCCCCCATATGTTAGGGGCCTTCCTGCATATTTGCCGTGTACCTGTACTATATATTATGGTCTTTGACCCCTAGAGGAATACAACTTTGTCTATTCCTAACATGGTATCAGAGCCGGTTTTAGGGTTCTCGTGCCCACCGGTCCTGTGCTTGTGATCACCGCCCGTCAGCTTGCCCCGGCCTCCCGCCGGTCCCCGTTCTGACCGATTGGTGTCGTTCTTCTCCTTCGCCGGTTCCAGTTTCGTTTTGTCCAGATCGGATCCTTCCTAGATTCGTTCATTTTGTCCAGATCCGATCCTTCCCAGATTCGTTTTTCACCCTCATACACCCTTACCCTCCTCAAATTCTTCCATTGACGATCGGCCCCCGCCACCACCGATTGCGCACCCGCCGATCTCTGCTGCTGTTCACCGACTGCTGCTGTTCACCGATTGGAGATCGGCCCCGCCCTCTGCTCCACGAGGGCCCACCTGCTCACGCGCGCCATCACGTCCGCCTGCGTCCCGTCCGCATCACGAGGGCCCGCCTGCGTCTGCTCCACTCTGCCTGCATCACGTCCGCCTGCCTGACGCCGCGTCACGTCCGCCTGCGTCTCGCCTGCTCACGCGCGCCCCGCCTGGGCCCCTGCGTCCCGCCTGCTCACGCGCGCCCCGCCTGGGCCCCACCATCTGCTCTCCCTCGCCTGCACCACGTCTGCCTCGCGAGGGCCCGCCTGGGTCCGCCTGCCTGACGCCGCGTCGTTTTCGTCGGATCTGACAGACTGTTTCGTCGGTCCCGTTTGGATCCACAGAACTAGTAGGGTTAGCGATGACAAATTACAGTAAAGGTCATCGCCTACGGTAAAGGTCATCTTTTTCCGTGGTGCTGGGTTTAATAGGGCAGACCTACTAGTTCTTCTAACCCTAACCCTAACCGGAACCCTTAGATTGGCGACGTAACTTGTCATCGCTGGGTCGATCGTCCTCACATGCCAATTGAGTATAAGACAACCTCATCATGCACGTTCCTTGGAACCGCATGAACAAGGACTCACTTCTCGAGAGAGCGGATGATCGCCTTCTACACATCGAGCTCCTCCTAAGCTATGCCGAGGTGGTGGGAGGACGCGTCGTCAGGGTTCGCGTGCAGCTTGCGGCGACACTCCAAGTAGGCCTCGTCAAGGGATTGCTGGCGGTTCATCTCCAGCACGAACACTTCCCTAGGGATGTCCTACCCGAAGGTGCGGCCAGTGGTCCGAGAGACTGGTCCTCGTTGGCGTTCCGGATGGGGCTCCCGGCCTCTGTGACGTGAGAGGGACCATCGTGGGTGTTGGAGCCACCACGTCGTCGACTTCCCGTGGGGGCCCCCATCATGATTTTCGACTCTAATTGCTAAATGGATTGTATGAGAGGAGAGAAAATTGCGGCGAAGGGCTCAAGGGGTGAAACCCTTAATCGCCCCCTGACACGGGTACATAGCGGCGGGGTAGCCTGCTATCGGGTGACCTAGATATTATCTAGACCCACACTTTTTCCGGGATATGTTCGAGACCAATATCTGTCCAAAACTGGAAACGACCAGAGTTTTCTAGGGCGTGTTTGGTTGCTCGTGCCTTTTACTCGCACCTAGAGATCATGGCTCCACAGAAGCTGCGCGCGGAAATGCAACCTCTCGTGCCAAAACGCCCATTCATTTGGTTCCTTGTATTCTCATTTCACTAGGGGTTAAGAAGCCAAGCCCCAGTCGTTTGGTATCATGCATTCATGGATTTCAGCAAATTTGTGCATGTTTGGAGAGCTCCATTGTCCCTGCTAGCCTTACCTCCTGGCTAGTGAGATGAGCTTACCCAACATCATCAAGCAAGAGAACAAAGTCCAGAGAAGTGCAATTCAGAGAACTACTATCTTATATTAACACAAGTTTGACATAATAAGTCGTGGCATGTGTGATGTGTTGCACGAGTTAACGAGCAATTGCCCGTGATGCATCACTAGTTCATCATATACGAAGGGGTTATTGATGGGGATATGTCTACCGGGGTATACCCAGCAGGACGATTCCGACTGGCCCAGGCACCTGCGAGTGGGCCTGCAGTAACGGCGACTGGATCACGACCTGGCGTGGACTCAAGCGACTAGAACCTGAAGGCCCAGAAGCATAGATAGGCCCAGTTGGATTAGGTTAAACGATTGCTGAAACCTTAACTGATTCGGTTGAGATCTGTAAACCCTAGGGGGTGAGTCTATATAAACCTCCCTAGAGGGCGTGTAGAGGATACGTTCCATCATCCACCCAAGCAACTCGCAGCCTAGCCGCCGAGCTCGCCCCATTGTACTTCCACCATAATACAATCTAGCAGGAGTAGGTCTTTACCCTCCGGGGGGCCGAACCTGGGTAAATCCTTGTGTCTCCGCCCTCATCTCGCACCGCAGATGGCTGGCCGCCCTTGCCCCATGTTCTACTACTCGCTGCCGATTGCAGCATCTGCCGTGGTCATTCCCACGACAGTGGCGCCCACCGTGGGGCCCGAACCCACGACCCCAAGGTTAAGAGCCCGAACCGTGGGGCCTGGCCGGTCTGGCCGGTGTTCTGCGGTGAGATCCAATCTGCCCATCAACGAGTCGGTCGCCACCGGCCGCATGATAGCGATCGGCGAGATGCTCCAAATCTTGCCGAGCAGCTACGTCCCGGCGGCGCGACCCGTCACGCACAGCATGATCCTGCCGGTTGGCACGATCAGTCTCTTCGTCGGCCTCACCGACTTCATCACCTCGGAGGACTCGGCTCGCATCCGTGAGTCGCCGCCACGCGACCGGCTCTCTGAGAGTCAGGTTCGCACGATCCACCGCCTCGCCTCCGAGTACGACTCAGCCCACAACGACGTGGCTGAAACCACCGTGGCCGCGGAAGACGTGGCCCTCAACGACGACGCCGACTCGGCGACCCCGGCGTCACTCGCCGGATCCATCGTCGCCGCATCGCCCGCGGGCTCCATCACCCAAGTCTCCAACGTCGGAGACTTCTTGGATCCCTCCATCCTCGGGATCTTCGACTTTGACTCCGGGTCGGAGAACTCCGCCGATCTCCGCGACGGGACCGGTCGCCACGCCGCGACCTACATGGCGACTAGCACCGACCCACCAGAGGATCCATTCTCCACCCCGATCCCTCCCAACGCAACGGCAACGGAGGTCGAGGAACTCCGCCTGAAGCTGGCGGAAGCAGTCCGCAAGGAGCAAGCCGAGCGCGAAAAATTTCGCCTCGAGCAGGTGATGACGCAGGAGCTGTCGTGCTACCACCGGCAACGAATCAGGTCACGCCTGAACCCCACCGTCCAGGGGCGCGCCCTAAACTTCGATGACGAGAGCGACCCGGACCGCGCGGCCGAGCACGCGATCTGCGAGAACGCGCCACCAGGAGGAAGCGCCCGGCCCCCACCAGGGTTGACGGCGAATGGTGCCCCACCTCCACCCAACCGCGCACCTCCCAGGGACCAGCCGCGGATCGTGGTCTCCTCACGAGAGCGAGACGCGAACGGCCTACCATTGTTCTCCACCCCAATGGACAACCTCGTGGCGGGCCGAGCAGCGGCCGACAACATCACGGCCACCGGTGACGGCGCCCTACAGATCCAGTATGTCAAGGCCTTGCTCGCAAAGGCGGTCGAGCAACAAAACGCAGGCGTCGACTCACAAGGTCGGATGTACTCGCGTTCATCGGGCAGCAGAGCGGCCTCAAGCGGCCGCCTCTTGGCGGCAAACACCCTCAACTGCCCGCCACCCGAACCACTGCAGCTCCAACACCGACCCGCGAACGCGGCACTCTCCACCAACGACCCCCGGCCAGCGACCAACTTCGTCGCCGCCAACGGTCAGCCCGTCGACGCCCGCACCCACATCATCAACAACTAGAGCTGGCGCGCACGCTAGCCCGACGACCTGCGGCATACCTTAACCAACCGCCGCGACGGCGAGCCGAGGGGGTCGCTAAGCCGACTCAGGCCCCGGTGCTTCGGACCGATGATCCGAGGCGAAAGATACCCGGCGAACTTCAAAGCGCCAAAGGAAATAGAGAAGTACGACCCCACGTACGATCCCTCCGTGTGGCTGGATACTTACCTCATGGCAATGGGGATCGCCGGCCAGACCGATCTACTCGCAGCCCGCTACCTTCCCCTGATGATGGAGGGGGCGTGCAGGCAGTGGATCAACACTCTCCCCGCGGATAGCATCGACTCCTGGGAAGAGATGCGCGACGCCTTCGTCGGGCACTTCGAGGGTTCATACACCTGCGCCACCACCATCGAGGACCTGGAACGATGCGTCCAGGGACCTCGCGAGTCGACCCGCAGCTGGGTCCAACGATGGCAAGAACTATGGTACAACGCGGTCAGTATCCATCCAGACACCGCAATCCACTTCTTCAAGACCTCGTGCCATTACGAGCCCCGGGTCGCCAAGCTCAAACAAGCATACCGCACACTCGACAACATACCAGACCTCCTTGAGATCGCCAAAAGATATGCAGAGGAAGACCCAAATCAAGAAACCGACGACGAGTCGGGAGGACAGCGCCGCACGAGCGGCAACGACAACGGACGACGATCCGATCTACGCTACAGCAACACTCGCCTCACCGGCAAGCGCCGCAGTGACGGGCGAGTCGACTTCGTCGCCAACACTAGGCACGCGCAGCGCGAGCCCAAGAGCTTCCGCCGCGACGGGGGGCAACGCCGCGACGGTGGAAACTACAAGGCGAAACCAAGGTTCGACCCCGCGGCCCTCCTTAACCAACCTTGTGCATTTCACAGCAGGGAAGGAAAGCCTGCCACGCACACGACCGCCGACTGCCACTCTCTCAAGGAGATCGAGAAGGCACGGCGAGCGTGGGAAGACCCCGACAATAACCCGCCAAACAGCGGAAAATTCGGCAGCGTGGCTGGCTCGCTCCACACCTTCACAGGCTTCAACACGAAGCGCGAGAAGAAGGTCATCGCCCGCGCCGTCTCCGTCAACACGGTGGCCCAGGTGGACGTTCCCCAGTTCCTCAACAACCCATCACCTGGAGCCGCCAGGACCACTCGCCACGCATCGAGTACCCAGGCCGAGTAGCCCTGGTGGTCAAGCCCAAGGTGGGAGACTACTGGCTCCCCAAGACATTGATGGACGGCGGCAGCTCCATCAACATCCTGTACCTGGACACCTTCAGGTGACTGCGGCTCCCGCAGTCGATGGTCGAGACGACCTACACCACGTTCCACGCCATCGTCCCCGGTCGGAAGGCGTACCCGATCGGCAAGGTCACGCTGCCAGTCACCTTCGGCACACCGGCAAACTTCCGCACCGAGCGGATCGTCTTCGAGCTGGTGCCCTTCGACAGCCCCTACCACTGCGTCCTGGGGCGCCAGGCGTTCGCCAAGTTCATGGCGGCGCCCCACTACGCGTACAACGCGATGAAGCTCCCCGGACCGCGTGGCGTCATCACCATCCACGGCGACCCCGACATGGCCGCCGAGTGCGAGGCCAAAGGAGCCGAACTCGCCGACGCCGTCATCGCGGCAGAGGACAACCACACCGACGAGCTCGCCAAATACGCGAGCGGGGTCAACAACGACAACCCCACTATACTCAAGAAGCCCAACGCGGAGGGCGGCAACACCTCAGCCTTCGAAGCAACAACGCATACCCGCACCGTCGAGCTGGTCCCAGACGACTCCAGCCAGACAGTAATGATCGGGACGGGCATGAGCCCAGCATAGGAAGGCGCGCTCATCGAGTTCCTCCGTGAGAATAGGGACATCTTCGCATGGAAGCCCTCTGACATGCCTGGTGTCCCTAGGGAACTCGCTGAGCACAAACTCAACGCCGACCCCAAAGTGCGACCCGTCAAGCAGTCGCTGCGGCCCTTCAATGAAGAGCGTCGCCAAGCCATCGCCGAGGAGGTGCAGCGTCTACTCGTTGCAGGCTTCATCCGGCCAATCAAATACTCCAAGTGGCTGGCAAACCCAGTCCTGGTCGAGAAGAAAAATGGGACCTGGAGGATGTGTATCGATTACACAAACTTAAACAACGAATGCCCGAAGGAGCAATTCGTCCTCCCGCGGATCGACCAAATAATCGATTTCACCGCGGGCTCAGAGTCGCTATGCTTCCTCGACGCCTACTCTGGGTACAACCAGATCAAAATGGTCGTTGAGGACGAAGAGAAGACGGCGTTCATCACGCCATTCGGAGCCTTCTGCTACACCGCCATGACCTTCGGCCTCAAGAACGCCGGGGCGACCTACCAGCGGTGTATGCAGGAGTGCCTTGCGAGCCAAATTGGCCGCAATATCCACGTCTACATTGACGACGTGGTAGTGAAGTCCGCCTGCCAGGGCGACCTACTCGCCGACCTGGCGAAAACATTCACCAACCTGTGGAAATACAAGATAAAGCTCAACCCAGGAAAATGCACCTTCGGTGTACCAGCAGGGCAGCTACTGGGATACGTCGTCTCCAAGCGCGGGATTGAGGCGAATCCCACCAAGATCGACACGATCGCTCGACTCGGCAAACCAGATTGCCTGCGCGAAGTCCAGAAACTAGCCGGGCGAGTCACGGCTCTTAGTCGCTTCATTCCCCGATTGGGCGAAAAGGCGATGCCCCTATACCACCTGATGCGCAAGAACCCCACCTTCTAGTGGGACAAGGAGGAGGACGACGTGCTCCGCGACCTTAAGAAGGTGCTACTCGCAGCACCGCTACTCGCCGCCCCCGTCGACAAGGAACCCATGTTGGTCTACGTCGCGGCTTCCGAGCGCGTCGTCAGCGCCGTCATGGTCGTCGAGCGACCAGAGGAAGGAAAGGAACGCCCAGTACAGCGACTAGTGTACTATATCAGCGAGGTCCTCACCAAGTCGTGCCAGCGATACCCGCAATACCAGAAACTGGTATACGCGGTCTTCAGAGCGCAGCGGCGACTGCTGCACTACTTCCAGGAGCACCCGATAACGGTCGTCTCCTTAGCACCGTTGCAGGACATCATCCGCAACCGTGAGGCGACCGGGCGAGTCGCCAAGTGGGCCGTCGAAATCGGCGTCCACAACATCAAGTACGAGCCGCGCAAAGTGATCAAGTCGCAGGCTCTCGCAGACTTCATCGCCGACTGGGAGGAGGCCCAGCAGCCAGAAAAGCTGCCATACCTCCACTACTGGAGTTTACACTTCGACGGCTCCAATAAGACGGTGCAGGAGCAGGGATCGTGCTAACCTCTCCGAAGGGCGACAAGCTACACTACGTCCTCCGCCTCGATTTCACCCCCTGCACCAACAACATGGCCGAGTACGAGGCACTACTCCACGGCATGCGAGCCGCCAAGGAGATGAATGTCAACCGCCTACACTGCTAAGGAGACTCCGACCTCGTCGCTGGGCAAGTCGCTGGCACCTGCGACGCCGTTTCCCCCACCATGGCGGCATACCGCCAAGCAGTGGACAAGATGGGCGGACACTTCGCAGGCTATTCCGTCGAGTGGATCGACAGGCGGAAGAACGAGGAGGCCGACGCACTCTCTCGTATCGACTCGGCTCGACTCGCACCACCCGCCGGCGTCTTCCTCGACACCATCACCAAGCCTTCCGTCTCTCCCCCAAGGGAGATCGACATCGGAGTCCCGCTGCAACCAGAGGCAGCCCTGGTCGCACTCATCGCCGAGCCAGAGGACTGGACTACGCCGTACATCGCCTACCTCGAAGGAGGCACCTTGCCAGTAGACGAAACAGACGCCTGGATGATAGCACGCCGATGCAAATCCTTCGTCATCATCGACGGCGAGCTCCACAAGCGCAGCGTGACCGGCGTGTTCCAACGCTGCGTCCAACCCGCTGAAGGACGCAAAATCCTCCACGACATCCACTCCGGCGACTGTGGCCACCACACCGGCGCCCGCTCTCTGGTCGCAAAGGCCATGCGACACGGTTTCTACTGGCAAACCGCACACGTAGACGTTGTCGACATCGTCCAGCGGTGCGCCGGGTGCCAGAAGTACGCGAACCAGACCCACGTACTGAGCTCGGCGCTCAAGACAATCCCCATCACCTGGCCGTTCGCCGTGTGGGGTATGGACATGGTAGGTACTTTCAAAAAGGCCCCCTCCGGCTTCACCCACCTCCTGGTCGCAGTCGACAAATTCACAAAATGGGTGGAGGCCAAGCCAGTCTGGAAATGCGACGGGAAGACCGCCACCAAGTTCCTACGCGAGCTCATCTATCGCTACGGGTTCCCAAACAGCATCATCACGGACAACGGCACCAACTTCGCCAAAGGAGCCATGGCCGAGTTCTGCGAAGAACATCACATCCGACTCGACCTCGCCTCAGTCGCTCACCCGGAGTCCAACGGCCAGGCGGAACGGGCCAACCAGAGCATCCTCCACGGCTGAAGCCACGGCTTCAAGTACCACTCGAGCGCACCGCCGGGTGCTGGGTCGAGGAGCTATCCTCCGTCATCTGGGGCATCCGCACCTCCGTCAACAGGTCGACATGATTCACCCCCTTCTTCATGGTGTACGGTGCCCAGGCAGTCATGCCCACCGACCTAGAGCACGACTCGCCCAGGGTTGTCCACTACACGGAGGCCGCAAACGAGCTCGCACGCCAGGATGGAGTCGACCAACTCGACGAGGCACGCGACCTAGCCCGCTCCCGCACCGCCATCTACCAACAAGGGCTCCGCCGCTACCATAGCCGGCGAGTAAGGACTCGCACGTTCCAGGAAGGCGATCTGGTGCTACGCCTCATCCAGGACAAGAAGGGCATGCACAAGCTATCCCCCCCTTGGGAGGGACCATTCGCCATCGGGCGAGTCCTCGGCAACGACGCCTACTACCTCATCGACGTCCGAGCAGACGGGAAACTCGACGTCAAGCGACCGTGGAATGTAAACCTACTACGAAAATTCTACTCCTAGAATTTCATACATGTACTACCTACCTACTATGAAATAAAATAGATCGGTTACCGCAAACTGCGTCTACTCTCCGTGCCTTGTGCCACTCGCACTCGTAATAACAGCGTCAAGCTAACCGCAGAAGTCAACCTCTGGTACAGCGACCGGCACGGCCAAGTAGTGCGGGTTCCGAGGGCACTGGGTTACCCCAGGACTCGTAACGTCCACGAAAAACGCCAACCTGGAGCACCGTTGGAGTCGCCTAGCTCGACTGGCTCAACGAGCCAAGACAACTGCCCTCGTTCCTCACAACGACCAAGGTCCTCCGCATCCTCGGCATCGCGACTCGAACGGCCAAGTACCACGCTCGGGGACTGACGATCAGTCGAGTACGAGCGACTAGGGAAAAACGCTAAGTATGAAAGCGCGCCCAGGAGTCGCCATGCGACTAATCCTTCGGATCAGGCAGGAGTGACGCACTTACGCTCACGCGCTCAGCCCTCACCCACCCTGGAGCTGCGACTAGAACGACCAAGTACCACGCTCGGGGACTCGGCCACCCGACCCCGTGCACGCAAGGGAAAATGGCCAAGTAAAGAGCACCCACGGGAGTCGCCCTGCGACTGGATCTCCGAGCTCGGGCGAGTCGACCTCAATAGCAAAACAACTGACAAAATATTCTAAACCACAAACACGTAACAAACAAGGTAAACCCCATAAAAAGGGCGGACGCGCTCAGGGACTCGTCCAATAAGCAATCAAAATTACGAAACAATTCACAAAATAATATGAAGTTTCATTACAGCAGAACAACATCATTCCAAAATACAAGTTGAGTCCAATGGCCAATCGCTACTAACGCCCCAGGGCACAGTGTTTCTACTCCGCAGGTTTCGACGGCGACTCGCAGCCACCCCTACGGTTGCGAATGAAGGGCGTGTACGGGTTCGACGGGTACGTCGTTAACTCACCCGCCATTGCCGCACGGAAGGGTTGCTCGACCTTGAAGTCCCGATGCGGCGGCTCAGGATCGTTGGGGGCGACAGTCGTCTCCTGGTAGGGGAGGAGGTCGCCCATCGCCCAGACGCGATCGGAGTACACCGCGGCCCGGTCCGTCAGCTTCAGCACCTCGGCGATCTGCACCGAGCCCGTCGACGAGGGGTAGCCACTCGTCACGTCGTCGAGATCGAAGTCCTCCGGGAAGTGGGCAAGCCCAAGGCTGAGAGCCGTCGCCGCCCCGCGCTGAAACGCCGACCGTGTCATGAACTCGACGACTGACGGCGCCTTCTCCAGATACCGCCATACTTCGACGAGTCGCTGGGAATCACTTCCGAGGGCGATATCTCCTGCAGATATGCCCGAATGCAAGCCTTGGACAACGTGGCCGAGTCGACCAGAGTGGTCACACACTGCCACGCGTCGTACGACTGCGCTTCCTCCGAGCTGTCGATAATCCGACCTGTGGACAGAGGGCGGCAGTGAGTATAACAACGATTATATAATGCAGCTACTACAAGCAGAGGCAGAAAGTTTACCAATTAAAGGACGGCAGAGGCCCGTGATGAAGCTTTGAAGCGAGGAGAAGTCGTTCTGCAGCCCAATAACGAGGGCGTCAGAGACCTTTCGCTCTTCAGCGGCAGCCGTAACAACAGCTTTTGCTCGCCCATTTGCGGAGCTCGCCTTCGTCTTCGCTTCCTTGAGCTCGTGCTCCAGATCAGCGATCCGCTTCTCAGCCGTACTCAACGCAGACTGAGCCGCTGTCAGCTCACCCGGCGGGACAAGGCCCTGGTGGACATCCTCTGCCTTGGCAGCAATTGCTTGGATTCCCTTGTTCGTTTCTTGGACGGCAACAAGTTCCTTCTCCACGCGACAGTTCGCAGAAAGCCGATCGGCTGATTCACGCTGCAAGCCCTGCGCACAAATCAAACAGTCAACAACAATAGAATCCAAAGTGCCCACCCGCTGAAATTCAGCGACTAGGCACTCGGGGACTGGAGATCAAAAAACCTAAGTGCCCACCCGCTGAAATTCAGCGACTAGGCACGCGGGGACTGGGTGCTACAAATAAAAACAAACACTAAAAGAATCTGACCACTGAAATTCAGTGGCCCGATCCTCGGGGACTGGATATACCTGGATGGCTGCGCCCAGCATGCTGTGGAGCTGTAGCGCGTCCACAGATGCGAGAAGAGCTGGAGTGTGTCTGCGACGCTGCTCGACTTCCGTTTCGGCGACCCCGGGCGTGCGGCTATATGGCGTTGTACCACTCGCTACAGCAGCTTTGGCCATAAAGCGGGGAAAGGTCGCGGCGGATGCTCCAGCGCCACTAGGAGCCGGCTCGGCCATTCCAGGCGAGGAAACAGCCTCCTTGGTCTTCAAGGCCACCTCCGTTGCAGTCGGAGGATCACTCAGAGCAATCGTCGTGTCATCAGAGACCGTGACGACATCATCGCCCTTCGCCCTCTTAGCACTGTCTGCGGGGGCAGCGACTTCATCAGCTTTCCTCTTCCGTGAGGAGTATTTCTCGGTGACGACTGACGGCACCTTAGCCACGGAAGGGTGGCCGATCTTCTTAACTCCAGTCCTGTGAAACAACGATATGAGCAAAATTGTCCGAGTACAACGGAAGGCAAGCAGACGAACAAAACTTACTTGGCGACTGGTATGAACCGCAGTCCCGTGCAGATACTGGCCGGCTTCTCCAGCTCGGGACCCAGCTTCCGACTGAGTCCCATATCGAGCACGTCGTGGGCCCAAGACACGGAGGGACTCTTCGAAGACGAGGCCGCGGCAGGAGCCTCCATGACGATGTCTGCGGGAGCTCTCCTGGGAGGCGAAGTCGCTGCGGCTGGACTAGCCCCCAACCCAGAGACCGAGGCGAACGGGGGTGGAAGCGAGGCTAGAGGTACCTCATAAAGGAGGGCAGCGGCTTCCGGTGTTGCCGTCGGGTGTGCCGCTTCACCCTTAGCCAAGCTGCTGGCGTCAGAACTAGTCGCAGAGCGAGGCGGAGACGCCTGCTTTGCCGGCTTCGTCTTCCTCCTTGGCGGAGCCTTCACTTCCTTCTTCTTCTTCTTTGACGGCGTAGCCTCACGACGCGAGGTGTGCTCGGGGAGCTCATCGTCATCGTCGTCGTGACGTTCAAGGCTCTTACTCGCCTCGAGTTCGCACTGATGCTGTCCGCGAGTTTTGCGAACCATCGGGGCGGCGTCCTCCACGGGCTCATCTTCGTCATCATCGTTGTCATCACCCGCGTCGCTCCCGGCGTCGCCTCTGGCGGGTGGCGACTCGCTCCCGTCCCGAACGGACGAGCTTGAGTTTTCGTCATCTGCGGGTGGGAGCCATCCTTCCACCACTTGGAACAGCTACAATAAAGATGAAACAACGTCAGCATAACTGTGACTGCATCATCTGCGACTGCGAATGGCGACAGAAATGGCGACTTACCGTCGGAGCTGGGCGCCTTGCGGTATAGGGGGCGACCCCGGCCTTCGCGTCCAAGTACGCCGCCTGGGTGATCTTCTTCAGAGCCAGGATATAGTCCTCGAGCTTCCACTCGACGAGGCAGGATTTTGTCGGGTCGTCCTTGCCCGCGTATTCGTACATATAATGGTCGCGGCGGGCCAAAGGCACGAGCCGCCGCCCAAGCCAGCAGTTGTAAAGATTGATGGTTTGGAGGCCCTTCTTCTTTAGGCCGTGGATGGTTTGCAACATTTCGTCAACAACCATCCGCTGGTTTAGCGGGAGCTTGCCGGCCTAGAGCCGACGCGGTTCAGGCCGGTTGGCGGAGTACCTTGGAAGCGCCACCTCGCCATCTGGAGTCGCCTTGGTGATGTAGAACCAGGATTTCTTCCACTCGCTTGCCGCCTTGGCCGGCAGCATCAGGTCGAAGAAGGACGCCTTCGACTTCAGTTGAAACGTCAGGCCACCCGCTGCCAGCATCGGACTGCCTGATTCTTCGCGGCTAATCCTCCCATGGAATAGATCTTGCCACAGGGGGAAGTAAGGCCTGCAGCCCAGATAACACTCGCAGAACGCCACGAAAATGGCGAGCTTCTCGATGCTATGCGGGCCCAGGTCCGACGGCTGGATCCCGTAGAAGGCGCAGAACCGCCGGAAGAATAGAGAAGTGGGAAACCCCAGCCCCCGCTCCAGGTGGCTGGGGAAGCAGACGAATTCTCTCTTCCGCGGGTCCGGAGTCACCTCTCCGGCCGCGGGGATGCGCCACCTGCTGGCGCGCAGGATCCCGGCCTCTTCGAAAGACGCCAATAGCGCCCTGGTGCACTTGGATCGGGCCCATGGTTCGGTGGAGGGGGCCATTGGTTGGAAGATTTGCGGAGGTCGGGGCTCTCTGGATCGGTTGGATCGCGATGCGGAGTGGAAACGGAGATGGGCGAGGTCAGAGGAAAGATGAAGGAGTATTTCCCCGCTCGCCCGTCATTCCCCTTATATAGCGGTTGTTGCCTGCCAATTTCGGGAGCCGTTACTGCGCGGTGATTACGCCAAAAGTTACCGTTGGATTACTCCAACGGCTAGTTTTGACCCCACTTGACGGTCCAACTTCATCCACTCGACTCGTCGCTCCGCGTGACTTGCTTATTCGCCGACCCAATCACTGCAACAGTGACTGAATATTCGCCGACCCGTTCGCCGAGCTGCGACCCAATCGGTCGCCGTTAGTGCGACTAGAGTAACTGGTTTTTTCTTTATTCAGGAGTCCGCCGCCGATTCGACTGGGCGTCCGCAGTGGAGCCGTATACACCGACTGCCAACGATCGCCTGCGACCAATCAACGACGGCCTCAGGGACTACTGATGGGGATATGCCTACCGGGGTATACCCAGCAGGACGATTCCGACTGGCCCAGGCACCTGCGAGTGGGCCCGCAGTAACAGTGACTGGATCACGACCTGGCGTGGACTCAAGCGAATGGAACCTGAAGGCCCAGAAGCATAGATAGGCCCAGTCGGATTAGGTTAAACGATTGCTGAAACCTTAACTGATTCGGTTGAGATCTGTAAACCCTAGGGGGTGAGTATATATAAACCTCCCTAGAGGGCGTGTAGAGGATACGTTCCATCATCCACCCAAGCGACTCGCAGCCTAGCCGCCGAGCTCGCCCCATTGTACTTTCACCATAATACAATCTAGCAGGAGTAGGTCTTTACCCTCCGGGGGGCCGAACCTGGGTAAATCCTTGTGTCTCCGCCCTCATCTCGCACCGCAGATGGCTGGCCGCCCTTGCCCCATGTTCTACTACTCGCTGTCGATTGCAGCATCTGCCGTGGTCATTCCCACGACAGTTATAACTGAATACCACCTCCCAAAATATACAGATCAAAGTTCAGGGGTTACCGCAACCATAGTTTATCAGCCTAGCTACTCCCAAAATACACATCATAGCCATCATCACTAACACCGCTACTATCAGCACATCCTCGAACAGCTTAGTCAGCTTCTCAGAGGTAGTGCTTGTTCATGAAGGTCATGAACCAGTTCAACCTGCGCTCAGGGGTCATGGGAGGGTACCCGGTCGCCTGTCCGATGTGCTCCATCAGGTGGGTAAGAGCACGATGGACCGCAGTCACTGAGACGGGCGCAACGGGAATGTGAGGACCGTACATGATCTTCATCTGAGCATAATTGTCAACGGGCTTGTTGATCAACTTGGTGTCCGATGGGTAAACCTACATGAGAATCACAGTTAGCTCATGACATGTAGTGCATATGTGAGCATTACAAAAACCGATGCAAGTGCAAATATATCATACCTTGATGTGTTCATAGTAAGCTTCATCGTCCATCATGATAGCATAGGTCACCTCAACCTAGCTCACGTCCTCAAGCCTATTGATCCTCAGCACCCGAATCCAGCGCACTCTCCAGTGCCTCATGTGGTTGTACACCTGGTTCGGAGTGACTGTCCAGCCACAGAACATGAACACATCATCTGCAACCAAGCGCATGTCTGCATGTGTGAATCCTCGCACTACTGAACCCCCTTTCTCGATCAACTGGACCACCCGATTCAGGACGAAGGTGGACAGAGATAATGGCCATGACATAGCCAGCTTTCTCGTGGCCACCGCATCAGGCATCAACACATAACACAGAGGCAGCACAGAGGTTGCGGACATATCAGGGGACGCAACCTTCTCCATGTCCGCAACCTTCTCCTACGGTAGCAGGGATAATAATGTGTTCAGTTCTAGGCGAAGAACTATACTTATAGCACTAATCCTACCAAAAGCACATGGCAATCCTTAGAGAACAACATGCTCAGGTCCAGATCTAGAACACTAGCTCAGAGCTTAGAACTGTGAGGTAGAACATGGCAACAGATCTAAGATGCGAGAGCTAGGGTTAGATGTTTCTTACCACGATCTCGACCTCGCCTGACGAGGACGACATGTCCGACATAGCCGAGGAGGAAGACTTGTCGGAGATGAGCTAGACCCATCGAAGTAGGAGGCTTTGCTTACCTGCTCGTCGGTGAGGAAGAGGATTTGGAGGAAGAGCTCGAAATTGGGGGAAATGGAGGCGGGGATTTGGGAGCCGGCGGAGGGGCGGTGTAAATAGTCACGGCGAATCGGCGGGCGGTAACCTCAAATTTCTTCCGTCAGATTTTGCGAGCTCCCGCCATCCCTCCCTTGCACGAGCACGTGCAGCTTCTTCCCCCGCGATCACGAGAAGAACATGGCTCCGTGGAAACACCCGATTTCGGTATTCCTCCAGGGCCTGGCTGAGGAAAACTTTAAGAATCGTGCGATGCAAAGATTTCATCCGTCGCACGGAACCAAACGCTCTTACTTCTTCCTACCTCATGCAAGAAACGGAAAAACAAGATACCAAACACGCCCTAGTTATGCCGTATCTCCTAGAGAGATCGAGCAACCTAGGGCCTCTGCAACTGTATTCTGATTTCTGAAGTAATCATTCCAAATGCATTTTGTATCAAGTGCTGTATTATTATGGCTGTGCAGTGTGTACGTGTGGACGCCCCGGTTGGTCCCCTGCAACGACCCTCGTTAATTTAGCTGAGCGACGCGCCATGAGACGCGGTATATGATCGAAGCAAGCGTCCGTATTCGAAACGGCACGTGGGTGAATTGAATTGTTTGGTTAACGAGTAGCTTGTTCACTCTCGAATCTCGATCGAGCTTACTAGTTTCCTTGGCATGTGCTCCTCGGTCGTCGCTAGCTGCCTAGCTGGGACCTAGCCAGATTAAGATGTATCCGAGCTAAGCCCGCGAGTGTATAAATCCCCACCACCTTTCCTTCGGGACCTCCACGGCCAAACAGCTTAGCTAGCGACAAAACCACAGAGCAAGTTCAGTCGTAGCTAGGGGAGGAGACGGAGAGGACATGGCGGCACTGCTCACTCCGGCTGCTTCCTCGCTGTCCAAGCTGATGGCGCAGGGCCGGGAGTCCGCGGCCGCCCTCGAGGCCCTTCTCCGAGGCGCGACCCCCCAGGACCAGGAGCACGGCGAGGTCCGGGAGCTCGCCGCGGAGATCCTCCGCTGCTGCGACCGCGCCCTCGCCGCGCTCCACGGCGGCGGCAGGAAGCGCGGGCCGGGCGACGCAGCCGCGCAGACCAGGCCGAGCAAGAGGACGCGCGCGAGCGGCGGCGGTGGAGAGACGGCGGCGGCGAAGAGGGTCGAGAAGAAGTGGACAGTGGAGGACGGCTTCATCTGGAGGAAGTACGGGCAGAAGGAGATCCTCCACAGCAAGCACCCCAGGCTCTACTTCCGGTGCACCTACAAGGACGACAGCGGCTGCCGGGCCACCAGGCAGGTCCAGCTCTCGGAGGACGACCCGTCCCTCTACGTCATCACCTACTTCGGCGAACACACCTGCTGCCACGGCGACAACGCCGTCCTGGACTGCGAGGACGCCAAGATGCAGCCGTTCGTCATCAACTTCGGCTCCGCCGCCGCCGCCGCCGCCACGAGCGGCGGCGGTTCGCCGCCGTGGCTCTCCTCGTGCTCCGACGACGGTGATGGCCAGAGCGAGACCTCACGCTCGTCGCAAGCCGCGGGCTCGCCGGAGGAGGAAGACATGGAGGAGCTCGGAGACAAGGTGACCAAAATCGAGCCAGCGTCATCGGACCACCCGAGCGCGGCGGAGCTGAGCTCGTCGCCGGACGCCTCTTGCTGCTCCCCGCCATGGGACCCTTTGGCCGCCTGCTCGGATTGGGATATCTTCAACGAGGCCTCCTTCGATTATGTCATTAGCGATTATTTTGAGCTTTGATAGATGATGGAATTCCATTGTACCAATAGGATGGTTATTTTCCTCTGAGTGATAGTAGGTGGCAGATGTAATTTTGTGATGGACGTGTTTCTATATTTTTATTGCAGCTGGTCTGCTGGTGAAGTGGTGATAAACATGAGCACGAAAGCGAGTGTGTGTGTGTGTGTTCGCGACGGCTTCGTTCGCCTTATATTTGTGACAGTTCCCTTCACCTTTACCTTTCCAAGCTTTTGTTTTAAGAAAAGGAGCATTTTTTGACAAAATTCAACCAATCTATTAATAATCATCGACAACAATATAAAAAGAATATATAAAAATACAAATAGATAGGTGATGTTCCCGTCGATAGCGAAGCGCCTGCGGTGACTTCGTTAATCTCAAGACCCGCCGGCTCAGTCTTTCGGAGGTGCTCATATGGGTAGGGTGTGTGTGCGTGCGTTTATATGGGTGACTGTATGTACGCATTGTGAGCGTCTGCGTTTGTACTATGTTTAAAAAAAATATATTTGAAATGCCTAGCGACGACTATGGACTTAATTTTTACGCCCATGTTGCTTCGATGGCATAATAGCACACTGGTTTGTCTTGTTAGTTTGGGAAAAATGAAAACAAGATAAAAAGGCACAAACTAAGAGATACAATCAAATTATTAACTATGGAAGTTGAAAATTTCTCTAAATCAAAGTTTTCATGTGATTCTAAATAAAAAGGTTTTTTTAACAAGAGATAATTTGGCTAAAAGGAATTGAAATTTGAGTAACAATGAAAGACGTGTTGTTTTGTGACTCTGAGAAGACAGTGGAACATCTCTTTTTCTCATGTCCCTTTGTCAGATTAGTTTGGAGAATTGTTTATTCTACTTATATCAATGAATATCACCAATATGTTTGGAAATTGATTGAATGGTATTGACAAAAAAAATTAAGATTCGCAATAGGTGTTTTAGGTTTATGTTGGTCAATATAAAATATAGAAACAATATTATTTTTAACAAAAAGGATTCTACTAATTTTTTACAGTTATACATACGGCTATACACTGGATTCAACTATGGCGTTTTTTGCTCCCAGAAGATCAACGAAAACGCATGGAACTGGATGCAACCGGTTGCTGATGGTTGCACATGATATTTTCTACCGGGCTACTTAGCGGCCTAAATATGATTAAAGATGTTTAGTTTGTTGAGTGTTTTGTTTATCTGTCGATGGTTGATATTTGTATCGATCCTCTCTAATTCTTGAGTGTAAACTTCTAAACTACAAAGTTAGTAATAAAAGATTGTGTGCATCTATTGATGTAGGGGCCGGGGGTTTCACTCTAGATTTTGAAATAAAAAACTACTTCCTCCGTTTTAAAATATAAGATGTTTTAGCTTTATGAAACAAATGTATCTAGACATCTTTTAGTATATAGGTTCATCCAAGTTTGAAGTGAATCTACACACTAAAATAAGTCTAGATATATTTTCTTCACATACCTAAAACATCTTATATTTTAAAACGGAAGGAGTAAGAGGTAAAATATTGACACCTCCAATAGGATAGACAATTCACAAGATTAAAGTGGAATCTACTACGTCAAAAGAATGGGAGTGAATGCACTATTGATTTCAGGCAACTGAATACGTAGTACTTTCATCTGAACTTGTTGCAGTACGCCGTACTTCTGCATAATCCACGGATCATCAAATAATTAAACTCCGATGGGATCGACTAGGCGATCCGAAGGCCGTCCATATCCGCTGTGGTCAAACCCTCTGGCTTCAGAATAATAATCCGGATCTGTGGTTAGATCACGCGTGCCAAGTTGCCACTGTTAAGAGCAATGCTATACATACGACACAGTTGTACGATCGTTTTTTTACGACACCACACATCGGAGCAATGATGGGCCACAAGTCAGAATTTGAACCATGCATGGCAAAGTTGGGCCACGGTCTTATCGTACAAGGATCGTAACAAAATTATTCGTACGCAGAGTCTTTTCCCACTGTTAAATATGATCGCTGCCCTGGAGTTCCGGGACCAACCGCGGCAGTTGAGGCCTGCAGGATACAGCCTTGCAGGAATTCTAGCTTATCTCATCATGGACAGAGGAGTATATATACATTATGCACTTATAAATTCAGGGACATTGTGTGATTGGACAGGCATGTAGACTATGAATATAACTATGTGTGGATATATGGAAATGTTCATATCAACACCCCCATGAGGTGGTACGTATATGCTTTGGGCATACGACGATGAGAAGCCTTGGACCATGAACCATGCATGTGAATGATTGCATGAGTGTGGCATCCATGGGTATATAGTAGGAGTAGATAAAGCAGCGTTAGGTGGGAGAAAGAGAGTGTCCTTGTGCCAATTACTATATGGAGTAGGTTATTGATGGAGTGATAAGTTTAAATAATTTTGAAGTGCTACCTGCAAGAACCCGTGGAGAAATTGTATTGTATAAATTCAAAGGATATGAATGTGTTTCTTGAGAATTTAAGATATGTTACTCCCTTCGTCTCGAAATAGATATTGAAGCTTTGTCTAGATTCGTATATACCTTATACACTAAAAGGCGTTTAAATATATGCAAATCTAGACAAATCTTTGACATTTATTTTCAGATGGATAAAGTATTAAATTAAGTGTGGCCTAGACCACACTCACGTTTTCTTGGTTCCAATTTAGGAAAATTTTGATTTCCTTGCATGACGCTCCTTGGTCGTCCCGGGGGCGGAAACCTAATCTGCCACCCCTGACTCTCTCACTCTCCCCTCCGTCACCAGCAGTCGCTGGCGGGTGCTATCGGGCAAAGCCAGCGCGGTGCCAGTGGCGGCCGACCTTCTTTTCCCTAGTGTAAACAGACTCGTGCGGGGTGGCGTCTTCCTTGGCGCCAAGTGAAAATCGGCGAAGGTCGGTGTGGCATGGTGTTGCCCTGGAAGGTGGACTGTGTGGCCGACTCTACGGCAAGTGGCGTGATAGTGGTGGCGGTCTCTCTCTATATATAGTATCTATCTATCTAGCTCTCACTCTCTATATATCTATCTCTCACACTCTCTCTCTCTCTTCGTTCATGTGGAGGATCGGACGATAGTGGATCCTGGTGTTGCCAAAGCTTCGGCTTTGAGAGCTCCCAGATCACGTGTTGGATGCCTAACTCGGGGCCATCGAGCGGTCCTAGATCTGGAGCGGCGCTAACGGTGGCACGCCTGCGGTTTTCGTATCGCTCTTGGGGTCGCCGTTGTGGTTACCTTCTTCGTGCTAGGACTCCGGATGAAAACCCTTGACCTTCACAGTCTTGACGGTGGCGGTATGATGTGTCATTACCCTCTTGGGAAGGTGACGGCGTGGAGCTCCGGTTTCACTCGGTCTCGTTTCGATGTCTTTGGTGGCAAGTATTGGTTTTCCGTGTTTTCTTTTGTTTATCTTGATCTGCTTTGTAAGGAGGTGTCAGCATCACCTTGTATCGGTTCGGTCGTATTGGTTTTATTTATAAAGTGGAGCGAAGCCATGTCTCAAGGAATCTAAGAAAAAATTCTCCAATAACTTTTTTCAGAGGGAACAGCCACCACTTTGTCTTTTAGAACTCTCTCTGCCTTCAAGAAGTGAACTTTTTTTCCCTTGGAAAAAGAAGCGATAGACCGAAATGAAATGGGGCTTAGAGTTGGGCTCCTTCTATCTGACAATCTGCCACATCCCCAGCGTTTAGCGGCTCGCATACACTGAGAGATGTGCGAGGCCCAGTTTGGCTAGGGGCCGAGCCTTAACGAGCGGTGGAAAGCCGAAGCTGAAACGAGAGTGTTTAGCATAAAACCATCATTTTTCGTGTTAAATTTTGAAAAACCACCACTATTCGTTTGAACCGCAAAAAACCACCACTTTACGTTAAATTTGTTGCAATATGCACTAAACTAGAATTGACAAACGATTGACACGATTTCTGACAAAAGGGACCCAGCTGTAAGGCTGATGTGGTAGAAACAAGCTATTTTTGAGATAAAAATATCTAAATATTTAAAATAAATCAAAATTGTCTTAAAAAAACATATCCCTAGGCCCTGTCGTCCCCGCCGCCCCCGCCGCGTCTCCTCCCACGCCATCCCTGATGCCCTTCCTCCCAGGATGTCCCCGTCACCGCGCCATGGCTGAGGGGAAGGTCTGGCCGGCCCCTCCACCCATCCCATCCCATCCTCCCAGCCCGTCCCGCTGTGCCATGGCGAGGGCAACGTCTGAGCGGCACGCAGGCGCGAGGTCAGGCGCGCGCGGGCGAGGTTAGGCACAGGGCGGTGGCGGCCTCAGCACGGGGCATTGGCGAGATCAGCACGATGCGGCAGCGAGCTTAGGACGGGGTGGCGACCTGAGCATGGGGCGGCAGCGGCCTAAGCAAGGGGCAGCGGCGAGCTCAGCACAGGGTAGCAGCGAGTTCAGCAAAGGGCGGCGCCGGCCTAGGCTGGCGACACCGGAGCCATGACCGATTGGGGCGGCGAGCTGGCGGCGGTGGCCTGAGCTGGTGGCGGTGGCCTAAGCCTGGGCCTCCCGATCCCTTTCTTTTTTTCCTTTTTATTATTTCTTTTTAGGATATTTAGATTTTTTTTAATTGAACTGACATGTGGGACCCAGTCTACCTCAGCAAATTATGCCACATCAGCCCTGACTAATGGGTCCCAGCGGTCAGATTCTCTGTCAATTCGCGATTAATTCGATTTTAGTGCACATTGCAACAAACTTAACGTAAAGTTGTGGTTTTTTGCGATTCAAACGAATAGTGGTTGTTTTTCAAAATTTAATATGAAAAGTGATGGTTTTATGATAAACACTCCTGAAATTTCAAAAGGATAGTATTAGACTCAATAAGAAGCTTTCGAAACATCACTTCTCATATTTGGTCTGTGGGCTACCACGCTTAAGCTTTCTTATCTTACTCTTTCCGCTAACGAGCTGCTGAATACGAGACACTTTTTTAGCTTTCTTATCTTACTCTTTCCGCTAACGAGCTGCTGAATACGAGACACTTTTTTCTCGGCCGTGCGTGGTCTTCCCTTGGGGATGGGAGAATATAGAAGGTGGGTGGGTGAATCTCTATTCTCCATCAGGATAGGGTTGATTTGATTGGCATTCACGCCTTTTATAAAGAGCCACTCAATGCAATTCTCTTTTAGGCGAAGAGAGTATGCCCAACTGGAGTGGTTTCATTCCAACTAATGTGACCGGCACAAGCGGAAGGGGAGCTGGGCCTCGGTGGCTTGTTTTCATCGGTTACCTATTCAGAACATAAGCATTCTCTCAAAAAAAAAATCAGAACATGAGCAAGTCGCAATCCGGGCACGGCCTGCAGAAGAGAGCAGACACTACGGTCGGGTCCGAGTCTGAGATGTTGCGCACCAAGAAGACCGCGGGTGAAAAAATTGAGGGATTCGATCTTCTTGCTGGGTAGCTGAGTGCCTTTTACTGCTGGCCAAAGACGAATGCCAGCATATTGTACTGTAGTACTACTCTTGATTGTAAACACAGAGGCTCCACATAGTTGGGCAAACCCAGACACGGCTACTGTACATGTGAAAATTTTAACCAGCGGCGTCTACACAAAGCAAGGCGTACGTCGTGTAGGCTATGGATCAACTTTGATGGTCATCAGAATCAAATGTTACAGACTGCGACCTGACAACTTCATGAGCTACAGCCTACAGCTGATGCAAGCCAGGGTCTGATGCGATGGACACCGGAAGCAAAGATCAGGGGATTGCCAACTTGAACGAAGCGTAATCCGGTTACGGTGTCTGGGGACAAGATGCTCACAGCTCATGTGTGGCACCGACATGCGGTTTAAATTCAGGGACCGGTTCGTGGTAAAGCAAAAGACCCCAAAAAAAATGGTCAAAATCATCAAAATGACTGATGCGACTTGAGTCAATTCAGAGAAGAGCCCAGTCCTGGAACTTGAACAGATCGGATTCAGTCAAAATATCAGACAAGAGCCTAGCCCTGTACGGCTGTATTCCTGTCCCTTGAACAGAACGGGTTCAGTCAAAATAACATGAACTGAATAAAGGTTACAGCCCTGATGCAGGAGAAAGCCAACAGGCACTATCCAGAAAGAGAATAACTGGACAAAGAAAAGGCAAATCCTTGTGCTGACTCGGCACTAACAACTGCTTGTGCATACCCCTCAAGTTTATGTTATTTCCATCACAAAGCTCTACCAAGAACGAGTGACACTCATTACATATCTAAAATGACAGCACTATTAAGAATCTATACGTCCAAGCTGTCCCAGTAGACACTCTACACTGGTATACAGAATGAGTGATGGAACATGTATTTGGGACTCAGGAGTGTAGTAGTACTCATCATGAAAACTATCATGGGAAAAAGAATGATGTACCTCTCCAAAAGAATAGCGAAACTCTGTTTGGTCAAGTACAACTTGTACCACTAGTTTGCGTATCAGCTAAGAACAAAAGTAGTAGCGGAACACTAATTTGTGCAAACCGCATGATTACAAGCAAGCCTATGGTTTTCCAGGATAAGGGTCACCTTGTCAAGGACGAATCCCCCCAAGTTTCAGGTTAAGTTGCCTCTTTGCCTTTTGCCTCAGGCCATTGTGATGGACTTATCTTCTCTCGTTTCACAAGAAAAGGATATTTTCTCAACATTCTGTTGTAGCTTAGTCATCCCAATCTACATCCCAGCCGTCCTTGCTCTTGGTTGGAGATCTTGAAGAAAGGCCATTCGCTGATATGCTTCCAGAAGGTCCGCTTTCTGAAGTTTTTGCAGGTGCTTCTTCATCGTCCCAGTCATCGTCCCAGCCCTCGTCCCAGCCATCTACTGTGCTTGTAGTGTTGTTTGCACCTGATGAGTCGGGAATCTGAGATCCCATCTCAAGCTGCTGATATTGGACTACTTCATCACGCTTACTCCCTGCAAACTTGCAACAAGCACATATACCCCCAACCAAGACAACTGCGAAAATAAAGAAGTAGGCTCCGTAGATCGGCTTCATTGTTGTTGCATAAACTGCTAGCTGCTGGAACTGTTGTTGCCAATCATTATCTGGTTGCCCGATGCGCAAGACGCAAGGCTTAGACCCAACATTCAGTGTAATCTCTCCACCATTTGGATTGCTATAGCTTATGCTGACCTAGTAATATGAATTGGCAATAAGTATCAGCGAGGCAATACAAATGGACAGTAATGACTAAAATACCAGCAGGCCAAGAAGAAACGCATTTCACTAGTGTTTAAACCAAATTAAAGTTCCATACCCTTTTAGATTCACCCTTGCTGAGAGCTGACAACGTCTGCTTAATAGTTACATCTGATGTTGCTTTGACGTTAACAGATATGGTATTCTGCCCTGTATTCTGGACAATAAATTTTCCAACTGAATCTGCAAGAATAAACAGGCATGAAGCTTTCTCAGACTCAGTGCATTGAAGATCATACTAGATAGTCCATATTATGATGTATAACCATTTAAAACTGTGAGAGAAACAAACATAATGCTACTTCAGATTAACTAAATTGAAGGCCAAGCTAGAAAGTACATGCCATGGTTTTAGCTAGGAGAAATGCTACAACATGCAAATCTAATTGTTTGTCAAATTACTTGCATGTTATTCACTGGAGAATCTTAACCTCTACACCAATATTTCCTTCACTAAACGGTGACCCCAACTTGCTTGGGACAAAAGGGTTGGTTGTTGTTGTTGCTGTTGTAAAAGGCAACCAGTACGCCTTGAAGCCACTACCCACGGACCTAGCACTAACCGCTGTACACAGTTACCTAGTATTAGTTGAATGCCTCTGGTTCTTTTATGCAGCAAAAAGATAAGTTCCTTCCAGCACAATGTACCGCGTCACATCTCACCCCCAAAACTGGACCATAATTGTGTAATCATAACAAGGAAGGCCTACTTAAGTTTCTAATTGGACAATGCACTTATAGAAGATAAAAATGTTAAACACCTAGAATGAAAGCATTTATACAGGACAAAACCATCTTGTTGATATTGCTGCAGCTCAAGGCAGCGCTCATAAGAATGGCTGAAGCATGAATTTCCACATTACAAGAAACATTTATGCATCACCACACTATATACAGAGGTAGGACACCAGAAAAACTCTAGCATGGAAATAGGTAACACAGTGACATGAAGCTTGAATTTTAAAGATAATAAGAAACAATTACCTGTCTTAGATATCTGAAGGCAAGCAAACAATTCCCCATCGATTGAACATGTGTCTACTGGATCCTTGCACCTCTCCACCACCTCTTCCGGTCCATCTGTCGTCGGCTTCTTCTTCCCAGAATTTCCTGCTCCTTCCTGGTCCGTCCCACCAGTCGATTCAGGGCCTGGTGGAGGGGGGCTTCCCTTGCGCTCAGTCGTTGATGGCACCGGCTGTGCAGAGACATGCGCTTCACCCCCTTCCTTCCCCTTATCCGCTGGCACACCTGATGGTGGTGGTGGAGAATCCTTTGGTGTTTGTGTCGTTTCTGGTGGTGGCGGTGTTTGCTTTGTTTCCGGCGGTGGCGGTGTTTGTGTTTGCGTAGTTTTCGGCGGTGGAGATTTCTCGTGCTGTTTATCGGTCACAGGATTCTTCTCTGCAGCTGATGAATGCCCAGATTCTTTCGAAATGGAACTCTTCTCAGATCCACCCGTACCAGCGGTAGGTGCAGGAGCTCCCTGAAGGGATCAACACAAAATCAAAATCTATATAGTTCGTCCTTTTTCCTCCGAATAGCGCTAACCAATTCCACTAATTGACCTACGCTAGCTAACTTAAACAACTGCAATCCTCACCTCGCTGGAGCGGGTCTTCTCGCCCTGCAAAACCCTAGCCGCCTCAGGATGAGGAAGCAGGGCGAAAGCGAGCAGGAGCACCGTAAGCGCGACGAATCTGGAGGAGCCCATCGAATTCGGGCGAAATTTCCGGCGCAGCGCAGGAGCAGGAGGCGTCAGCCGGTCCGTCGTCGAATCCGGAGGCGCGGTGGCGACGTGGATCGCATCGGCGGGAGGTCCGAGGATCGGGATCTGGCGCGGGGGGGTGGACGCCGGATTGTTTGACACCTCCGGATCGAGATCTCTGTGATGTTGGAGCGCTTCGACCGATGCACGCGCGGCGCGGAGGAGGTGACCGTGTGGGACGAAGAGGGCAGGAGGAAGAAGAATTGCAAACCCGGGAGAGGCTTGGGCAGCCGCGCACTCGCGCCCAAATGCTCTGGTCGCAGTTGACTGGAGATTTTTCGTGGTGGATTTGGTTCCGTTTGGGGAACTTTTGGCTAAATGTTACGACAACCTTTTTCTTGTTTGCCTTTTTGACATGCAAAAATAGGGCAACTTGTTTGACCATCTTGTACCTTTTACATTCGATAAAAAAGAACTTGTTCCTTTTACATTTGTTGATATGCTCCAATTTGCAGGGATCTTTCATGCGACGAACCTACTCGTTCGTGATGTAACTACAAGATGACGTGCAATCGTTAGTCTTTTGCTAAGGATTTGATCCACAAAGCTTAGCTGGAAATCCAATTCGGCTCAACTCCCCTCTCCCTCTCCCCCACCCCCGCGCCTGATCGTTGACCAGCGCTGGCCGGGCCGAACCCAAGCCTTCTCCGGCGGCTTTGCCGGCCGGAGTTGGCTAGGGGGATGTGCCAGAGTAGTATAGGTGTAGATGTAGGGTTTTTGGCTTGATGCCGGTAGATTGGAGTAGGGCACTGATCTGCATGGGCTAGATCTGGTGCAACCTGTGTAGGTGGTGGCTTGGTGGTGAGCTCCAGAACCGAAGTCCTTGACGAGCTGCATCTCCCCAGGCATCTCCGCAAATAAGCCCAAGTCCGCCCTCCTTGCTTCTGGTCTCTCTGCTCAATGTTCTTTCTCTGGCCGGGCGTGGTGGCCAGGGGAGAAGAAGGATGAGCTAGGGAGGTTGCGACGCAGAAGGATGGCAGGGGGTTTTCTCTTTGGTGCATCGACGCTGCATCATGAGGGAGTGGTGGAGCCGCGATGCGGTGCTCCCGTGGTGGGAGTTGTCGACTGCAAATCCTCTCGCAAGACCCCAGAGTAATAATCGTCGTCTTCTGCGGTTCAGTGGCGTCGACGGCCGTCACATCGACCTGGCTGGCCGAGGAGGCGAGGGGGAAGATGGGATGGACGGCTGATGCGGCTCAGATCACTATAGAGCTTCGTTGGGAAATCCCAAGAGAAAGGTATGATGAGTACATCAATAAGTATTCTCTCACTAAGAAACCAAGGTTATCGAACCAGTAGGAGGAAGGAAATGACTCAAAGGTGTTGCTAGCAACTTGGAAACCTGCACCACACAAACTCAAGACTTTGCCCCAACGAACAGTGAGGTTGTCAATCTCACCGGTTTGCTGAAAACAAAGGATTAAATATATGGTGTGGAACGTAATGGTGGCTTGTAAAAAGTAAACAGTAACAGTGTAAGATGTATCAATGGTAAAGATTGGACTAGGGTCCACGGTTCACTAGAGGTGTTCTCCTTAAGATAAACAACATAACATGCTGGGTAAACAAATTACAGCGGGGCAATTGAAAGGACTGAGCAAGGCATAACAATTCAATACTAGACATTCATGATCCTATGAGATTCGATTGGGCATTACAACAATATACATAGACCGCCATCTAACTGCATCTATGACTAGTAATCCACCTTCAGGTTATCATCCGAACCCCCTCCAGTATTAAGTTGCAAGCAACGGATAACTGCTTTAAGCAAAGTGTGTAAGGTAAACAATCTACTTGTTCCATGAACAAGAGACCGTTGTTTTCTCCCTAGTGGCAACAACACATCTACAACCTTAGAGATTTCTGTCACTTCCCTTAGATTAAATAGAGGCATGAACCCACTATCGAGCATAAATACCTCCTCTTGGAGTCACTGGCATCTACTTGGCCAAGATAGCTACTAGAAACGGAGAGCATGCAAGATCACAAACAACACAGACATGATAGAATCAATAAGACAAAACCATTAATCAATCTGACATAGTAATCTCAATATCCATCGGATCCCCGCAAACACAACATGCATGATTACAAATAGATGATCTTGATCATGACCGGAGCTCACAAGATCTAAACATGGTAGCACAAAGGAGGAGGAACAACCATCTAGCTACTGTATGGACCCACAGTCCAAGGTGGAACTAGTCACACGTCATACCGGAGGCTGACATGGTGATGAAGAAGGCCTCCGGTATGATCTCTCCCCACCGGCAGGGTGCCGGAAAGAGCTTTAGATCCCCCGGTCTAGGAACGATGGTGGCGGCGGCTACGGACTGTTTCGTGGAGATATGATCGGGTCCTTAGGGTTTTGGTATCGGGGGCTTCTTATATGCGAAGGGGCAGACCAAGGGGGTGCCCGAGGCGGCTGCAACCCCCAGGTGCGGGCCAGGCCTGGCCGCGCGGCCAGGGGTGTGGGCCCCTCGTGGACCTCCTTTGTCTCGTCTTCTGGCTTCGTGTTCCCCTCGGTAAAATATTGACTTTGGCTTTTGTCCCGTCTAATTCCGAGAATATTCATTTTCTGGCTTTTATGGAACCAAAAAACAACAGAAAACAGGCAACTAACACTGTGGCATCTTGTTAATATGTTAGTCCTACAAAACGTATAAAAATACCTCAAAGTGTAGACAAAGCAAAGCAAAGTGGATACTAAACAAGCATGGAACATCAAAAATTATAGATACGTTTACGACGTATCAAGCATCCCCAAGCTTAACTCCTGCTCGTCCTCGAGTAGGTAAGTGATAAAATAATAATTTTTGAGGTGACATGCACCATCACAATCAAGATCAAACCATTTGCAAGCATTGAAAGCTAGGATCAAAGTACTCTAAACATGAGCATGAAAGATGAAGTTCTAACAATAAAACATAGCAACTATGCTGCAACATAAAAGGATACAAACAAAGATCATGAATAACAATGCATTGAAAGACGTTTGTTTGTTTCACATAAAGAAAACATAACATAGTGGCAATCAGCTTGTCCCTCATGGAGTAGCAATAAATGCATAGGACACCTTCAAAGTTCATAAGGGTGACTAGATACAAGTAGTTCAAGAACAAGAAATATCATCAATATGAATCAATCAATAAGTTTTGGGACAGTGCACATACAACTAAGAATGGCAACTATGCTCTCTTAATTGGTGCCAAAGGATAAAAGGTGGAGACTCAATATAAAAGTGGAAGAAAGGCCCTTCAAAGGGAAGCAGGGATTTCAAGTTTCATAAAGAGCTTCCAAAATTATGGCACTTGTTAGCCTTCAACTCTCATTGCCCCTATCATAAGCATCTTGAAGTGGTTAAGGTTAAGGTGAACAAAATATGGAGTATATGCTTGACAAAGTATAAGTTGGCAATCTCATGTCTCTTGAGTACGAGGGTCGCTCCTCATGCTATTCAACTTTAGTCACCAATAAGTTCGTGTCATAGTAAGTACATGTGTATCATAGAGAACCGCCAACGGGGTACTGTAGGGTTCGCAACATAGAAAACAAAAAATTTCCTACGATGGGAACAACTATGTACCAAGATCTATCTACTAGATACAAACAACGGACGGATGTATATCCGTAGAGAACATACCCTTGAAGACCGACAAAGCGTAACGAGTCCAAACTCGTGGTTGATGTAGACGATCTCTTGCCGATCTCAAGATCGAGAGGAAGTCCTAGCGCCGCAAAACAGCAGCGCATCCGTGCTCGCACACACGTTCGAGGCACCGAGCAACCTCCGCCTCCTCGCTCCAGCGGAAGCAACAAATCCTTCTAGAAAAATCCACCGGGAACATGTATCTCGCTGATCCGAGACCATGGGGAAATTCTAAAGGGGGGAGAGAGATCCTTCACGAGGAGGTGTACTTTGAGAGGAGGAGAGGGGGGCCTTTTATAGGGGAGAGGGGGGCACCCAAGGGGCATGGCGCCCAGCCATGGGGCTGCCCCCACCTCTTCCACATTCATGTGGGTGGAGCTCCCACTCAAAATGAAAAGCCTCCACTCCCATTAAAAAGCCTCCACTCAAAAATCCACTCACATGCATTAAATTTCCACCAAATTTAATGCAAGCTCTCATTTAAATAAAACTCTTTTATTTATTTATTCAGAATTTTGTTAATTACTTTAATTAACAAATATTCACATAAAACCCCTTACAACATTTCAATTTCACATGCAGAACAAGTTTCAGCAATTTCAACCGAAACAGTTTCGGTGTCTAGTGAAATAAATTCCTACGCTTTCTTTTTCTTTTTCTGGCATATCATTTGCTCCGAATGGTGTCGGTATCCCTTAAGTGTGTCACCCTACGGTTCGCGAATAATGCGGACATGATCGAGACCCTTCTCCGATCAATAATCAGTAGCGGGACCTGGAGATCCATACTGACTCCCACACATTCAACGATGACTTCTGTGATCGTGTGAACCTTTTACGGTAGTATCTTAATCCCTTTGTTTCACGATATATTACATGTCCGAGATTCGATCATCGGTATCTCCATACCTAGTTTGATCTCGTTACCAACATGCACTCTTTTCTCGTTCCCGTGATATAACATTCTAGTGATCAAATCACTTGCTTGCAAGCTAATCAATGTGATATCACCGAGAGGGCCCAGAGCATATCTATCCGTCATCGGGGTGAACAAATTCCACTCTTGATCCATGGGTCTCAACATAACACTTTAGTAGTTCTGAAGCCATCTTTATAATCACCCAGTTTCGGTGTGACGTTTGATGTCATCGAGAAACTCTTCCGGTGTTAGTGATTGACATGATCTCATGGTCTAAGGATTAGGATCACTTCGTAAGTTGTTATAGCAATATAAACTCAATGACTTTGATCGTAATGCTATACTTCGGATGAATGTTCATCACATCATTACACTAATGTTGTGACCTCGTTATTAACAACATCCAATGTTCATGATCAGGAAACTTTGATCATCATGTTAATCAACGAGCTAGTTTATAAGAGAGGCATAACTAGGAACTTCCTTTTTGTTTATTAAACACACATGTATTAACGTTTCCGTATTAATACAATTATAGCATGTAAAATAAACATTTATCATAAACAAGGAATACGATAATAACCACTTTATTATTGCCTCTCGGGCATATTCCCTTCAGTCTCCCACTTGCACTAGAGACAATAATCTAGTTTGAAAACTTTGCGTATTGAACACATATGGCTTTCTGGTGTTCCATATACGCAACTGCAAGTGGTTAACATAATCTACGAATCTGACGCTTTTAGGTCCTTGTGTATTTGCATGTCTTTGCGTCTTCACGCATCACTCATTCTCCAATGAGATGGCATTGTATAAATTTGGTCTTTTGGTGAGACCTTTAGTTCCTTGGGGTTAAAACACGTCGATACTATTGTCATACAATATATCTTTAGTGTTAGCCCGTTGCGAACCACACCTTAGTTTGATAACAAACTACTTGACACAAATGCCCTCCTTTGCTGCTACTATAGCAGTCATATACTTAGCCTTTTTGTTGTAGTATTCGTCACAATGTCTTAACTATGGATTTTATCCAAATCCATCATGGAATATCCTTTCCATTACATTGTGCCACCCATAGTTTAAATTGAGATAAACTTAATTTGTATCTTGTGACAAACCTAGTATCAATGTAACGCTTTACAATGAACTATTTGTAATTGTTTGTCACCTCTACACAAATATATTCTTAGTTCTTTCAAAAAGATCATAAGAATATCCTCACTATCGTCAAATGATCATTTTATGATTCATTCTAGTATATGCTCATAACACTTAGAGCATTGGACATATCTGGATGTGTACATATCATGGTATGATTGATCAAAACATTCTCGTGATTTCACTCATCAAGTGTCAAAGCACTTGAATCTTGTTTCACTTATCAAGTGTCCATACACTTGAATCTTGATTCAATTCCTTTTCCATGCAACAAGAATTGTTTCTTATCGTTTCTATATTGAACTCCTTCAATATCTCATATATGTACGTTTGGCATAAACATATTAGCGTCACAGTCTATCCACTATAGACATTCATGCTAAATATTCGGGTTTTGCCTAAGTCTTTCATCGAAATGAAATTCTTAACCTTTGTCAATAAAAGATACATCATTTCTAATCAACAAGATGTCATCCACATAATGTATTAGAAATGTGTCTCAGCGCTCCCACTTAATTTCTTGCAAATGCAAGCATCTTCATCGTCTTCTGATGAAAACTCTTTTTCATCACGGTGAAGATTCCAACTCCGCGATGCTTACTTCAACAATTGAAGTTTGCATGCCCCTTTTTTAGCATCCTTTGAATTAACAAAACCCTTTGGATCGTGTCATGTACACGTCCTAGGTAATCATTCTATTAAAAGAACTTTGTTTTGTTTATTCATCTACCATATACCAAATTATATGTAGTGGTTGCTACTTTAATCCGTCTAGACTAAATATCGCTATGAAAGATCCAATCTTGTCATAGTCAACTCCTTTGAACATTGTCATAAAATAATTTACGACATGTCGACTATTTCATAGATGTGAAACATCCATGTCTGTTTCTTTATAGATCCAAATACGACCGATAGGTTTTTACACCTTTCCGGAGGGTCTTCCAAGTTCAAAACTTGATTTCTCGTGTATGGAACCATCACGGATTTTATGGCTTCAAGCCATTTGACGGAGTTAGGGCCCATCATCGCTTCTTTGCATACAGTCGGTTCATCATTGTCAAACAATAATGATTTACTCTCAAATCTTAGTATTTGATTGTTTATTCGACCGACTTGGTTCAATAAGAACTTAGATCTCCGTGACCACAACCTTTGAGGCACATAATCTATGAGCATTATGGCAGCCTCCGGAACGATTTCCGACGCTGCACAACTCAGCACATTTAGCTAAGGTTCGTTAACCTTATCAAAGTTCTATTGTCCTCCCACTTAACTTTTACGAAAAAATTCCTTTTTCGAGAAACTTCACGTTTCAAGCGACAAACCCCTTTGTCCTCGGTGTTATGGAGGAATAACCAATTGTTATTTGAAATAACCTACAAAGACATGCTCATCCGATTTCGGTTGTAAACATCTTACTTATGTTTAGCATACCAAAATTTAAGAAATGACAACTTGGGTTTTACCCCAAACCATAACTTTCATGGTGTCATTTCAACGGATCAAGATGGAGCTCTTTTCAGTGTAAAAGCGGTAGTCTCTAAAGCTTTAATCTTTTAAAACATAATGGCAGTTTTATAAATAACACCTTTGATCCAACCATGTCAAACAAGGTTTCATTACAAATCTCAAACACTCCATATTCCTATGGTGTTTCGGGAGATGTAAATCTAGGTGTTTTGCTAAACTTGTAACTCAAATAAATCCCTTTTATGATAAAATCATAATTCATTTATTTTTCTTGTTACACTTGTAACTCAAATAAATCCCTTATGATAAAATCATAAACCATTTATTTTCTTGTTACAATGATTTTCACTTCATCTTGAAAGTCTTTGAAACGTTTTTCAAATATTTCATACTTCTTTCTCATTAAGTGAACATTCACTCAAATTTCCGGAGAAAGCATATGAAGTTGAAATCCATCGCTTACGACTATACATAATGGACTACATACATCGATATGTATAAATTCCAATAATTTAGTCGTTCGTTCTTCTTTGGCCTTTGAACGAAGTTTTAATTATCCCGAGGAAAGTCTCACAAGCGTCACTTGATCAAATCAAAGACTCCAAAAATCCATGAAAATGGAGATTCTTCATGTTTTCTTTCCAATATAATTAAACGGCGATGTCACTTCGTAAGTGATCTTTCAATCATTTGTCTTGCGACATTTTAGCATTAGGTTTATGGATGTGATTTCTCCAACTAGATTTGTAAATCATCCATCTTATATGGAATACGGTAATTATTTGAACAACCTTTGTTCTCATAATACCTGATTTAAATAACAATTATTAAAACAAATCTTGAAGTCAAGCTTTGATGTCAACGAGAAATACAAACAACGGTTTGTTTGTTTTCTATGAACATCATCACATATTCTCTTGCTAGTTACTTAGGCCATTGTGGTTCATGAATTGCGTCGTTCCGTATGAACATACCAACCAATTCGGTATCCAATACCCAAGAACCACATTGTTTAACAAGCAAAGAATACAACCATAACATGTATATCATCCATATACCTAAATTGGATATTTCCAATCTTTTATTTTCTACCAAATATATTTTATAGATTCTCTTTCAGCATTTCCTCTTTCTTTTTAAGAGAATTTATCAACATCAACAGTGGCGCCATATACATGACACATAGTCCAAAGCGTGTATATTCAAATAATAATACCTTTGGACTTGCACTTTGAAGTAGATCACCATCATCAAAATGATCGGTATTCTTTCAAAATCCATTCTTTAGTAATCTTTTAGTGTAGTAAACATTTTACATACATATTATATTCACCCTTATCATGACGACTTTCATGATCAAACTACTATAGCTTATTAAGGCGAATCGTGAGTATAACATTACTTTCCAAAACTCTTTTGGATGATTAGGATGTCTAGCATCTCCAACCTTCGCAAATTCTCATCCAATATGAGAACATATATTATACTCTATCATATTGCAACCAAAACATTGTTTCAGATATCGTTATATCTGCCACACATGATGGTTTCTGAAACAATTCTTTCAGCTCCTAGATAAACTTGATATTAAAACAATCAAGAATCATGGAGGCAAACATGATACTTAAGATACTAACACTGGAATTGTTACTCTCGATTTAATACCAACTATTAAATTTCACGGAGTAAATAGAGTTTGCTGAAAGTTTGCAATAGGACTTTAAACTTTAGATTGACACTCAACACAATACGATACCAGTTCGTAAAGTATATATCCAGAATTCTATAGTTCTATTATCTCAATTACAACTATGCATAAGGTGGTGAACTAATGCCAATGACTACAACAAATTATGCAAATTCACTTTGATTTAATTTATGATAAATTGAGTTCTACTAATCCAAATTAGAAATCAATTCCCACTCAAAAACGACATCCCTCGTGTCTTTTTGGTGATTACATGAACCAAATCCACTATACCAAGTCCGATCATCACGTGAGTCGGTGTAGCTTCAAAGTCGAGCATCCATATGGTCATCATATCAAAAACATATGACTCATGCTTAACCTTTCGGTCCGTGTTCCGAGGCCATGTCTGTACATGCTAGGCTCGCCAAGTAAGAACCTTAGTATTCGCGTGTGTAACTATCTTACACCCGAGATATGCTCGTGGATTCAAGTACACCCGATCATCACGTGATGCCTTGAAGCGACGAAACATTGCTGGTGCATACTTAAGGAAGAACACATTCTTATCTTGATATCTAAATGAGGGATCATCTTATTATGCTAATAAAACGCCAAACAAGCAATATAAGATGCAATCAAAACATCACATGTTTATAAGTGAATGATATGGTTTCTGCATGTGATCTCTATCATGTGCATCGTGGTATGATCACTATCATACCTTTATGTGTAAATCCAAGGTCTATGGAGTTTACACGTTATGTATGTTGTAAGAGTATCATCTCATACTTCTACTTACAACATCACCATATCATAACACTAGCCCAGCAACAATCTAAACTAGACGCCTCTAATTTATCCATTGCAAATTTTACATGGCTTAGGGATTTCGAAGATAGAACCGTTCTTACCTACGAACATGAACCACAACGAGGATAACCAAATTGTTGACAACTTGCAAATTAGATATTGACTATAGTAGGAGAGACAGACACCCGCTAGCCACTTATGCAAAACTAGTTGCATGTCAAGCATGGAACAGGTCTCATGTGCGAGGACATGTAAAGTTTGTCCGGGCCGCTTCATCCCACTATGCCACCAATATCCAAAGTACAACTAAGAAGCAATAAAATGATCATCATCGCCCACATACTCATATGTGTACTACCCGTGCCAAGTATCTACGCATAGATCCGGCTCTAATACCACTGTAGGGTTCGCAGCATAGAAAACAAAAATTTTCCTACGATGGGAACAACTATGTACCAAGATCTATCTACTAGATACAAACAACGGACGAATGTATATCCGTAGAGAACATACCCTTGAAGACCGACAAATCTTAACGAGTCCAAACTCGTGGTTGATGTAGACGATCTCTTGCCGATCTCAAGATCGAGAGGAAGTCCTAGCGCCGCAAAACAGCAGCGCATCCGTGGTCGCACACACGTTCGAGGCACCGAGCAACCACCGCCTCCTCTCTCCAGCGATGCAGCGGAAGCAACAAATCCTTCCAGAAAAAGCCACCAGGAACATGTATCTCGCTGATCCGAGACCATGGGGAAATTCTAAAGGGGGGAGAGAGATCCTTCGCGAGGAGGTGTACTTTGAGAGGAGGAGAGGGGGCCTTTTATAGGTGAGAGGGGGGCACCCAAGGGGCATGGCGCCCAGCCATGGGGCTGCCCCCACCTCTTCCACATTCATGTGGGTGGAGCTCCCACTCAAAATGAAAAGCCTCCACTCCCATTAAAAAGCCTCCACTCAAAAATCCACTCACATGCATTAAATTTCCACCAAATTTAATGCAATCTCTCATTTAAATAAAACTCTTTTATTTATTTATTCAGAATTTTGTTAATTACTTTAATTAACAAACATTCACATAAAACCCCTTACAACATTTCAATTTCACATGCAGAACCAGTTTCAGCAATTTCAACCGAAACAGATTCGGTGTCTAGTGAAATAAATTCCTGCGCTTTCCTTTTCTTTTTCTGGCATATCATTTGCTCCGAATGGTGTCGGTATCCCTTAAGTGTGTCACCCTACGGTTCGCGAATAATGCGGACATGATCGAGACCCTTCTCCGATCAATAATCAGTAGCGGGACCTGGAGATCCATACTGACTCCCACACATTCAACGATGACTTCTGTGATCGTGTGAACCTTTTACGCTAGTATCTTAATCCCTTTGTTTCACGATATATTACATGTCCGAGATTCGATCATCGGTATCTCCATACCTAGTTTGATCTCGTTACCGACATGCACTCTTTTCTCGTTCCCGTGATATAACATTCTAGTGATCAAATCACTTGCTTGCAAGCTAATCAATGTGATATCACCAAGAGGGCCCAGAGCATATCTATCCGTCATCGGGATGAACAAATTCCACTCTCGATTCATGGGTCTCAACATAACACTTTAGTAGTTCTGAAGCCATCTTTATAATCATCCAGTTACGGTGTGACGTTTGATGTCATCGAGAAACTCTTCCGGTGTTGGTGATTGACATGATCTCATGGTCTAAGGATTAGGATCACTTCGTAAGTTGTTATAGCAATATAAACTCAATGACTTTGATCGTAATGCTATACTTCGGATGAATGTTCATCACATCATTATACTAATGTTGTGACCTCGTTATTAACAACATCCAATGTTCATGATCAGGAAACTTTGATCATCATGTTAATCAACGAGCTAGTTTATAAGAGAGGCATAACTAGGAACTTCCTTTTTGTTTATTAAACACACATGTATTAACGTTTCCGTATTAATACAATTATAGCATGTAAAATAAACATTTATCATAAACAAGGAATACGATAATAACCACTTTATTATTGCCTCTCGGGCATATTCCCTTCAGGTACCCCTTTCCCAGTGATACATGAGCTATCCCATATCAAAATGGCAAGGCAAGCAGACAATGAGCATCTCAGCAATCTTCTTATTTACCATGGGAAAATGGTTCTTTTTCTCTCTTTCCTCTTTTCTCATCTCTTTTTTTTTCCTTTTCTCAATATCTTTTTTCTATCTCTCTTTTTTTATAAGAAGAATGCTTCATAGATTGCTCACTATGGTGATGCTGCACATTTCCACCATGATTAAGCATGGTTTAGGCTAGCGGCCCAGACATTTCTCTAACACCGATGGCATTCAAAACAAAAGAGCATGATATCCAAAACAAAAGAACATGATATCAACTGGGTAGATATTTACAAGTGTTGAAAGCGTTCCCCGTGACAACACGGTTCTGCTAATCCCAACTTATAAGTGCAAGCATATACAACATAGATGACACCATGGTTCAAGTTTATTAGGGGCAAGAAAAATAAAGTGTGTCATCAAGTCTATGAGAGCTTTATTCACATAACAAAGTAACTTTTTAATTGGAAGGTAGACAAAACAAGAATATACTTGGAATGGTGTAACACACCATATATAGGAATTTATAGTGGACACTTTGGAATAACTTGGTTTCTTGGGAGTTGGATGCCATAGTAGATCTTACTCAATACAAGTGGAGGCTAGCAAAAGACTGGGAGCGACCAACTAAGAGAGCAATAATGGCCATAATCGTGCAGAGCAACAAAACATTACTAATGAAAGCATAAAGTGGTACCTCAAGTCAAGAACTAAATGATCATAGAGTCTAAGGTGACTGGTTCATAGTCATAACATGGTGTGAGCATGTGCCAAGTCAACCCAAACAAAGCATCAAAGGAGAATACCACAATACTATGCTTTTGTATGCTAAAACAACGCATGATTCTTTCAAGGAGCATTAAGCAATCCTAATTGTTTGGAACAAGTCATGCTACAACAATAATCGTCTGTTAACACCCGGATTTTTAATCCCAGATGCCTGTTATGCCATACATCGCAATCCCAGGATTACCATTTTTGCGAGACATAACAGATTTGGATATCACAGTACATCATCCATTACAAACCATACATAAGGTCTTACACAAATAAGGATCTCATGATCCAGTTCTTAATACAACTCAAGTAGCGGAATAACGTAATAATAAAGGTAGTGTAGGCGAAGCTCCATCTTCGGGGTCACAGGCAATGCTGACGATGGGAGATGATCCTAGTTTTCGTAACCTTCCTGCGGTCCATCATCCTGGTACTCCTCTTCATAGTCTGGCCATGGGAATAGCCAGGGACAAAGCCATGAGTACTCTTTAAGTACTCGCAAACTAATACTAACAAGTTAAGGGGGTTTTTGTAGTAGGACACTAAGCTCTAGGGTTGTTTTGCAAAAATCCAGATTTACCTCTACTAAGTTCAGAAGCAAAGAAAGCTAGTTGAAGTTTTATAACACCTAAGTGGGAACTTGTATTTCATATCACAACCCTATTGTGCTCAAGTCAAAGTCTCAATCCATTTTACAAGTCATTTTGAAAACATCTGACGGGGGAACAGTATGGCCACTCCAACTGTCCATAACCGCGGACGCGGCTATTCGAATAGTTTGACAATCTGCAGAGATTGTACACTTTCACCACAACATTCGATACATCCTTCAGGAACAAATCCTGAATTCACCATACTTAGTATGCGGATAATCAATCCTAACCTTTCAATTACACGCCCTAGTATAGGCACCTCTCCTGTGAGTTTGGCCTCCCAACCATGACCAACTATCATCTTGGGTACTACACAGGTGGACAATCTTCACAAGGTAGCCTCAGCTCAGACCTTGGCCGTGAGGGAACCCATACTAAGGTATATAAGTTTCCAGTCAAGCCCTACCCAATTTTCGGGTATTGTGGTTGTACAGTAAAATTGGAATGGTATCGCATCCAGACAACCATCATTTTTATAAAGGGCTAAGGCTCCTGCCTCAACATTTTCATCATCAAAATCATCTTGTGTTCGGAAACACATGTCAAAACATTTTAGTAGAATGACTCATCACAAGGTTTTCATAACCATTTTCACCAAGTATTCCCATCTAAAGTTGATCAAGTTTTAAGCTTAGCACTAGCATCTACAAGTGGGGTAAGTACTAATGAGGGGTGGTAAAATAAGTAGAGATTAATTAAGTTCAATCTCAAGCCTTAGGATGACATCAAGATTATCTATTTTAGGCTAAATTTAATGCTCTTTATGCAACCTTCAATTATATTCCTAGAATCTACAAGTCACTTAAGTAAACTCTAAGAGAAAGCTTTGATAAAGAAATAAAGTACAAAGCTTGCAAGTAAAACTAGGATTGTGTATCATCAAATGTGTCCAACCAATAATGCTTAGTGCATTGCCTAGGTTATCTAACTTTCATAATTGCAAGTGTTAGCTTGCAAGGTTTCAAGTATTGGCTTGCCTTGAGCAGAGCAGTGGTTGAAGTTCTCCTCGGCTTCTTCTTCGTAGTATCCTCATTCCTCCTTGTATCCTTGGTCGATACTAGCGTCTATATACGAGGTACACAATCACCAAACAATACTTAACTATTTTCAATCATCACGCAAAGGTGTTCTATAGATGATCTAGCATCATCACCTATCATTACAAGATTAAAGCATTTGTCTTATTTATTTTAATTTGAGAAAAGTAATTTCTACTCATTGAAAAACTACTTAAGATTTAATATTCTCCAACTCAAACATGGGATCATGTTGACACATGTCATCACCACATATTTCAGTACATGGGAATGTGATTTAAAGTGGTGTCACAATTTAACAAGGTTTAACCTTCTTATTTTAAATCATTAAAGTGATTAGAAATTCCTATGTGGCATTCTTTTATTACTTGAACATTGTTTCTGTAAGTAAACCCGTATGTTTTTATATATTCTGAAAGGTATGATCAAATGTGATTTTTGAGAGTTGGAATCAACTCAAAAGCTATTATGGTTGAAATTTGAAAAATGTTTGAATGGAAAAAAGCTTCTGACTTGTTATTTTTACCAAGGGTGATCTACAGATCCAAATGATTTGAATCCAACGGGCTTGGCTTAAGCTTTTCAGTACCTTTCTAAAAAAATTGGTTTCATGCAATTTGGTTCACTTAATCAAGATGGGTTGATTTTTGAAACTAGGTACAGAACTGAGTTTGAATTAAAATAGAAAAAACTAAATTCAAACGGTTGGGCTGCGCGGGAAAGGTTAATGGGCCGGCCTAGTGTCACTCCGCAGCGCGGGGCTCAGCTGACAGGGGGGTCTACCAGTCAACGACTCATAACACGCAAAGCGGTACGAGGCTGTGTGGTTCGTTGGATTAGAAGGGCGATCGACGGCTGAGGGTCATCGTCGATGATGAACATGTCACTGGCGAGCTCGAACCCTAGCGGCTCAGTGGGGGTGCATAGAGGGCATACCAGGGCTCGAGCAACAATGGCGAGGCGGGCAAATGAACGAGTGGTCAACGGCGAGCTCAGGGATGGTTGAGGCAGCTCCGGGGGTGGTCGAAATCAACGGCCCCTTCTCCTCCAGAGGCGGCCTGCTCCGACGCAATTCCGGCGAGCTGCTGCTCCTCATGCTCCGGCTAGAGGGTGGAACGATCAGTGAAGTGAGGGGAGTGGGATGGTGTGCTTCAAATGGCTTGGGATGGCCTCCTTTTATAGGCTCGACGACGATATCGAGAGGGATGGGCAGGCAACGGTGGCGACATGGCTATGGGCTGCTAGCGGCATGTCTGAGGTTGGCGATCGACGGGATGGTGTCCTGGCGATGCTCTAGAGCTTAAATGCGTGCGTAGGGGCAGTGGCAATCAGTCGGGAACGTGCGGTGCTCTGCGAGGCAGAGGCGGCGAACTCCGCGGCGAGCGGTGGCTACAGGGTACGGGCGATGAAACGATCATGTCTAGTGGTCTCCTGGGACGGTGGGGTGCATGCTGGCGGACGACAAGGGCTCGAGGTGGTCGGGTTGAGTGGGAACGGTGCGTGCATGGTTGGTGCGCATTGGCATGGTTGACAGTGGCGCGGGCACGACGTTCCTGGCGGTTCTTGTCTCTGTCCTTGAGTTAGGGCTGGTCGAGAGGGGCGATGAGGCATGGGCTACCTCCCAGACAAGGTTGGCACAGCTAGTTCTTCCTCTAGCTTGATGTCCACACTGGGGTGACATGGTGAGGCTCGGCCTGCTCACCATTGATGGCAATGGCAAGCTCACAGTGATGCTAGAGGTTTGTAACTAAGCTAGATGATCTACTAGATGTTTGCTGTGAGCTAGAGAGGGGACAAGGTTGGCCAAATCACTGCTCAAAATAGTGTTTGTGATTTGTTTGATTTGAATCTGCAAGGTGTTTGATGAAATGGCCGCAAGAACTTGAATTTTGAATTTTGAAAAGATTTTTGGTGGGTGTGCTAGGCAGGTGCTGGGGGTTCTGTGGTTGCTTGGGTTTTAAAAATTGAGTTAGTTTGGGTGGTTTTTGAAATAGTGGGATCTTCCCATATGAGATAGATTCAATTTTAAACTGTCATTTAAACTTAGCATTTGAATGTTTCTGGATGATCACAAAGTGGGACTTGGTACCTTATTATGAGTACTAACAAGGGTTGCAAAGATCCATAAATGTTTCTGTTAAGTTTTGAAAACTAGGGATAGCTAAAGTAGGCATGAGAGTTAATTTGGCCAAAGTGACCATTCACTTCATTTGTTTATTTTGAGTTGTTTGTCTTTGGGAAAAGTTTGGGAATTGTTTAGATGATGTTTATTTCACCTAAGAATCCTTTTACAAGCAAAGAAACACAGAACCATGGCAATTCAAAAGAATCCAAATTTTGAATACACACACATATGAATGCTTTCATATTTTTAGTGGGAAAAGTTTTTGGTTAACCCTAATTTTGATGATTAGAGTTTTATGATCCAAGTTTAATATTTTTGGGATGTTACAAAGTCACAGTCAAAGCAAGCTCCTTCTTGTACTACTAAAGCAAGAACTTCCTACTCCTTTCCAACACCAATCAACTTATTTGAAACAACACAGTGAAAACGGGGGTCCAACTACTTTATTCAAGCAAACAAAAACCAAAAACAAAAACTAAGATGCTCCAAGAACAAAACAACAGTGCATGAAACAATAAAAAAGAAGTGTCTAAAAATACCTGAGATTTTTATTGATGAAGAAGGGGATGCCTTGGGCATCCCCAAGCTTTAATGCTTGTACCTCTTGAATATTTCTTGGGGTGACATGGGGTGGCATCCCCAAGCTTGAGATTTTTTCCATTCTTCATCTCATTACATCATTCTTACCTTACACCTAAAATTTTTCCTTCATACAAAACTTCACACAATCTTCATTAGCAACATTAGTGCATTCAAAAGATAATAGACCTTTGGGCTTTAGTTTTAAATCAGCAAAACTTTCACTAAAGATACAAGCTACTGTAGCAATTCCCTTAAAAAGTTTGATTTCCCAAAGAGAACCCAAAAAGGAACCAATAAGAAGCAAATGCAAATAATGTCAGAAATCTATCAAAACAGACCAGCAGGTGAAAATCAATTTTTTCGAAGACCTTCTGTTGCTCAAAAAAAAGTGTTGAACTAAAGAAAGTTATCCAACAACCTAGGGGATTTATTCAGAAAATTACAGCTCAATCCGACTTACAAAGATGTTTCAAGAATTTTTACAGTGGAGCATAAAAATCTATTTGGGACAGCACTTCCCCAAATCTTACTTCCCTCTCATTAGAGGTTATTATTGGCACAAAAATCAAACAAAAAGTATAAGGAGAGGTTATTACAGAAGTAATAACTTCCAAGACTCAAGAAACCTATTGGGTTATCTCCCAAGAAGTACTTTTCTTTAACGTCTTTAAGTTAGGCACAAGAAGCAAGAATCAAGTATTTTCAAATGAAGAAGCATTAACATCATATTTTGCTTTAAAAGGAGGAGCAAAAGGTAACTTATCTCTCCTCATAGGGAAGTGTTCAATACCTTTCTTGAATGGAAATTGATATTTAATGGTGCCTTCTTTCATATCAATGATGGCACCAACAGTTCTAAGAAAAGGGCATCCCAAAGTAATAGGACAAGAAGCATTGTATTCAACATCCAAAACATAGAAATCAACAGGGACATAGGCATTGTTAACCATAATAAGAACATCATTAACACTCCCTATGAGTTTCTTTTTAGCATTATCATCAAGTGGGACATCCAAATAGCAATATTCCAAAGGTGTCAATTCAAGCATTTCACAAATCTTTCTAGGCATAATAGAGACACTAGAACCAAAGTCACATGAAGCTTTGAGATCAAAGTCATTCACTTGCATATTAATGATGGGTTCCCAACTATCTTCTACTTTCCTAGGAATAGAGGCTGAAAGTACAAAGGAAGTCGCCTAGAGGGGGGTGAATAGGCTTTTAAAAATATTACGGTTTAGGCTCAAGTAAATGCGGAATAAAACTAACGTTTAATTTATTTAGCACAAAACCTAGCCACTAAGTTAATCTAAGTGCACCAACAACCTATTCTAAGCAATACAAACAATAAGGTGATAGCAAGGAATAAATACTTCAAGCATGATGGCTATCACAATGTAAAGGGCATAAGTAAAGGGTTCGGTTGAGAGATAACCGATGGACGTGGAGACAAAGATTTGTTTCCCGAAGTTCACTTCCAAAGAAGCTACGTCTCTGTTGGAGAGGTGCGATGGCGCAATGCTCTCCGAACGCCACAAATGGCTCACCTCGAGGTGTGGTGGCTCGATGCTCACCCAACGCCACACAAGGCCTTACCCCGGATGCAGAAGCACGCAACTCACCGACGCCACAAAAGGCTCACCCTATTCTCCCGAGTGCGCACCACAAAAGGCGGGCACTCGCTCCACTATGGGATGCTTGAGGGTGGTCACCGAACCCGTACAAGATTGGGGCTAACTCCACAACTCAATTGGATGCTCCCAACAACAAAGCCACAAAAGCCAACAAGCCAACAAAAGGTCAACAACGCCACAAAAGGCTACAAGACCACAAAAGGTCAACAAGACCACAAAAAGGTCAAAAATCCAACCACACAACCGTCTAGGGTTCCAAGGAACCCAAGAGAAACAAGCCCACAAGCTTGAACTCGCCGAGTCTCTGAGGAGAACTCAAACCTATGCACCAAATGCAAGGGCAAGTCCTTCACTCCAAAATTCCAACAAAGCTACAAAAGCTATTGGGGAATAAGGGAGGAAGAACACAAGAGGAGAACACAAAACTCTCCAAGATCTAGATCCCAATGATTCCTTCACCAAGAAGGGATTTAGCTTGGGGGGATTGTAGATCTAGATCTCCTCTCTCAAATCCCTCAAAAAGATGCAAGAATCATAGGAAGGGAAAGGGGAGAGGGAAAGCTTCTTTAAGGTCAACAATGGAGGGGAGAGAGAAAGCCAAGAAACCCCACGAAGGGGAAGAGGAGCCCCTTTTAAAGGGCTCCCAGATCTGCCTGTTATGGGCAATCGCGACCATGGCCGGAACTTCTGGTGGGAGGCCGAAAGTTCCAGTGGCACACAGCCAACGGTCAAAAAATGTGAAGCGGGAAACTGAAAACGCGAGTCCTGGTTGGAACTTCCGCTGGTTCACCGGAACTTCCGGTGGGAGTTCCGATAGAAGTTCCGTAAAATAGAGCATACAAAAATAGAGAGGTTACTGAACGTGAGCGGAACAAGAGCCAGAAATTCAACCGGAACTTTCGGCGGCAACTAGGCCCGAGCGGAACTTCCGGTCCCCGAGCGAAACTTCCGGTCCCCGGCCGAAACTTCCGGTGGGAGCGGAACTTCCGGTGGAAATTCCGACTGAAGTTCCGTCAAATAGCACATCCAAAACAGAAGGTTATTGAAAGTGAGCAGAAGAAGACTCGGAACTTCCACCGGAACTTCCGGCGGCAAAAATGCCCTAGCGGAACTTCCGATGACAAGCCGAAACTTCCGGTCAGGAAAATTCCAGAAACCAGAAAACCAGAAATGCAATAACTTTTGCATCCAAACTCCAAACGGGATGAAACCAATTTTGTTGGAAAGATAATGACGAATAGAATATACCATGAATATATATGTGAAGTATCCCCCAAGGTGTGGAGCCGGAAAACTCGCAAGATCAAAAACCGCAATAAGATATGCAAGTGAAATCCTTAGATGATGAACCAGAGCTTGTTATGATGATGACCACAAGCTCTAGATCCTCTCATGGACAAGAACCAAATAACAACCAAGAAAGATGATGCTATGAATGCAAAGGTTTGAGCTCTCTCCGAACGATGCAAACGAGACACCCGCTTGAGAGCCCCTCTTGATAGAACGGCTATCTATCCTAAACCCAGTCTCCCAACTAACAACACGAGACCGGCAGAAGAAAATCCCTATCAAGAACATACCTTTGCCTTGAGAATCCCACTTGAACTTGATGTAGACCATCTAGTTCATCTATAGTGGTAGCACCTTTCTTGTTTGCTCTTGCTTGATGAAGATGAAGACTTGCAAATTGCTCCGCCATACTTCATGGGGAAACCTCTTCTTTGAACTTGTCTTCATCACTCCATGATCATGAGGATGGCAAGCTTCAAGCATGAGATCTTCTAGAGATGGCACATCTTGAGCTTGCCCTTCTTCATTCCTTCTTGAGGTTGATCCATCTTGATGCAACTCTTTGCACTTGTCTTGATCAACCTTCAAGCTCCTTCTTTATTCATGAATCCAATGGCACAAAGCCCTTGGACATTTCTTCATCTTTTAACCTTGAGACCAACACATGACCCAAGCGATGCCAATGGACAAACCTACAAGTCAAACTCAATTTACACATTAGTACATAGAGATTTTCATTAATTACCAAAACCACACATGGGGGCATACATGCCCTTTCAGAGGCCTTGTGTTTCAATTTTTCTTCCTTAATTTTAATGAGAGCATATGTAATGTGTTTGGTAAAAGCCACATTCATATCACTAGCATTAGGACTTCTAGCAAGCTTTTGTAGGAACATAATCACTTTAGAGATATTGCAACCATCAAGATCAAAATCAAACTTAGCATCACAAGTAGGAGACTTATTGGGTTTGGGCATTGTTGTAGGAGGAATGGGGGCTTCTTGTGGTTTGGTAGCATCCATATTGGTGGTGCTAATAGTACACAAACTATTGTTTCTAGCAATTTCAGCTTCTCTTTCCCACTTAGCATGCAGTTTGGATAACAATCTAACATTTTCATCAATAGTAACTTGTATGGCATGAGTAGCAGCAAAGGTACTTTCCAAGGTTTCAGGTTTAGCAACCATTTTATTAATCAAAGAGGATTGTGCTTCGGACAAAGATGAAATATTTTTCTCATCATTCAAAAGCTTTTCCTCCATAGTGTTGTTGAAAATAATTTGTTTACTAATAAAGTCTTTAAGCACGACTTCAAGTTCAGAGGGAGCACTTCTATTGTTGTTGTAGGAATTACCATTAGTATTGCCATTATTGGGGGGATAAGGCCTATAATTATTATTACTACCAAAATTATTCCTATAGGCATTGTTGTTGAAATTGTTGTTTCTAATGAAGTTCACATCAACTTGCTCTTCTTGAGCAACCAAAGAGGCTAAGGGAACATTATTTGGATCTATATGAGCTTTTCCATTAACAAGCATAGCCATGATAACATCAATTTTATCACTCAAAGAGGAGGTTTGTTCAACAGAATTTACCTTCTTACCATGTGGATCTCTCTCAGTGTGCCATTCAGAATAGTTGACCATCATATTATCAAGGAGCTTTGTTGCAGCACCCAAGGTAATGGTCATAAAGGTACCTCTAGCAGCAGAATCCAACATATTTCTTGGAGAAGTTTAACCCTACATAAAAAGTCTGGATAATCATCCAAGCAGCCAGTCCATGAGTGGGATAATTCTTTACCAAAGATTTCATTCTTTCCCAAGCTTGAGCAATATGTTCATTATCAAGTTGTTTAAATTTCATTATTTCACTTCTCATAGATATAATCTTAGCAGGAGGATAATATTTTCCAATAAAAGCATCTTTGCACTTAATCCAAGAATCAATACTATTTCTAGGCAAGGACAGTAACCATTCTTTAGATTTTCCTCTCTAGGAGAAAGGAAACAATTTGAGCTTAATAATATCTCCATCTACATCCTTATATTTTTGCATCTCACAAAGTTCAACAAAGTTATTGAGGTGGGCAGTAGCATCATCAGAACTAGCACCAGAAAATTGCTCTTTCATCACAAGATTCAACAAAGCAGGCTTAATTTCATAAAAGGTAGCATCAGGAGTAGGTGGAGCAATAGGTGTACTCAGGAAATCATTGTTGTTTGTGCTAGTGAAGTCACACAACTTGGTGTTCTTAGCAGAATTCATTTTTGCAAAAGTGGAGCAAACCAACAACAGCAGCAACTAGAGTAGGAACTGATTTTTTGTGTTTTTTAAAAGAAAAAGCAAACCAAACGATAATAATGTTTTTGGAATTTTTGATAAAAAGAAGCAAACAAAACAAGGCAAAAGAAACTAAGAAAAACAAAAACAAAGTAAAGAGAAAGGTTGTGAAGGACTCCCCTTGTGAAGCCGTCCTTAGCCTCCCCGACAACGGCGGCAGAAAACGTCTTTTGACGGGGAGGAAAAGGTTGAAGTTGTCCTGTAGATCCCTGGCAACGGCGCCAGAAAAATCATTGATGCGGCTCAGATCACTGTAGAGCTTCATTGGGAAACCCCAAGAGGAAGGTATGATGAGTACAACAATAAGTCTTCCCTTAGTAATAAACCAAGGTTATCGAACCAGTAGGAGGAAGGAAACGACTCAAAGGTGTTACTAGCAACTTGGAAACCTACACAACACAAACTCAATACTTTGCCCCAACAAACAGTGAGGTTGTCAATCTCACTGGTTTGCTGAAAAACAAAGGATTAAACATATGGTGTGGAAGGTAATGGAGGCTTGCAGAAAGTAAACAGTAGCAGTGGAAGATGTATCAACGGTAAAGATTGGACCAGGGTCCACAGTTCAATAGAGGTGTTCTCCTTCAGATAAACAACATAAGATGCTGGGTAAACAAATTACAGCGGGGCAATTGATAAGACTGAGTAAGGCATAACAATGCAATACTAGACATTCATGATCCTATGAGATTCGATTGGGCATTACAACAATATACATAGACTGCCATCCAACTGTATCTATGACTAGTAATCTACCTTCAGGTTATCATCTGAACCCCCTCCAGTATTAAGTTGCAAGCAACGGATAACTGCTTTAAGCAATGTGTGTAAAGTAAACAATACAATTGTTCCATGAACAAAAGATCGTTGTTTTCTCCCTAGTAGCAACAACACATCTACAACCTTAGAGATTTATGTCACTTCCCTAGATTTAATAGAGGCATGAACCCACTATCGAGCATAAATACTCCCTCTTGGAGTCACTAGCATCTACTTGGCCAAGATAGCTATTAGAAACGGAGAGCATGCAAGATCTCAAACAACACAGACATGATAGAATCAATAAGATAAAACCATTAATCAATCTGACATAGTAATCTCAATATCCATCGGATACCCGCAAACATAACACGCATGATTACAAATAGATGATCTTGATCATGAACGGAGCTCACAAGATCTAAATATGGTAGCACAAAGGAGGAGAAACAACCATCTAGCTACTGTATGGACCCATAGTCCAAGGTGGAACTACTCACACATCATACCGGAGGCTGGCATGGTGATGAAGAAGGCCTCCGGGATGATCTCTCCCCTCCGGTAGGGTGCCAAGAAGAGCTTCAGATCCCCCCGATCTAGGGACGATGGTGGCGGCGGCTACGAACTGTTTCGTGGAGATTTGATCGGGACCTTAGGGTTTTGGTATCGGAGGATTCTTATAGACGAAGGGGGAGACCGAGGGGGTGCCCGAGGCGGCCGCACCCCCTCCTCCCCAGGCGCGGGCCAGGCCTGGACGTGCGGCCAGGGGGTGTGGGCCCCTCGTGGCCCTCCTCCGTCTCGTCTTCTGGTTCCGTGTTCCCCTCGGTGAAATATTAACTTTGAATTTTGTCTCGTCCAATTCTGAGAATATTCATTTTCTATCTTTTCTGGAACCAAAAACAACAGAAAATAGGCAACTGGCACTGTGGCATCTAGGTTATTCCGAGAAAACGTATAAAAATACTTCAAATTGTAGACAAAGCAAAGTAAAGTGGATACTAAACAAGCATGGGACATAAAAAATTATAGATACGTTTACGATATCAACGGCGACGGTGTCAGCTTCTACGGCTATCTGCTACCTCGACGAGCTTCTAGCTCGGTGGCCACGATGGCCACCGGCACCTGCGGCCATGAAGGGCTGGCTTCACGCGAAGAGGGCATGTCTTTCACCTCCAAGACAGAGGCCTCTCTGAATCCCTGCGTCTGCGCTCATAGTCTTCATCCAGCCAAGTGGTTCGTCCCCGGCTGGACGAAGATGGCCGACGGCGGTGGTTCTACGGCGGTGGCTAGGTCAAAGGACCGGATTGGTTTTCTTTGGTTATTTTTAGGGTCTTTCTTGCTTATTCGCAGGTCTTTCTTGCATTTCTTGCTGTGCAGAGGGCCTGTTTGTAACTTTTATCCACCACGTTAAATATATGGCAGTCTCGGAGTCCTTTGAGACCCCTTTTTTGTTCAAATTTTTTTGGCTCACTGATGCGAATGAAGTCATTGTTTGAAAACACATTTTAAAATGTCAAAAAAAATGAAAATATATTTGCACGCACAACCGGGCATGGTATATCCACATGGGAAAGGGATATTTTTTCATGTTCCATATAAAAAGACAAATTTCAATGCTCCAAACGTGACTATTCATGGGCATTCTTACTGTCTTTTCCACACAAACCACACACTCCCTCCGTTTTAAATATAAATGTCTCAAAATTTTCTAAATTTGGATGTATAGATACATCTAAATTTAGATAAAAAATTTACATCTATTTTGAGACTGAAGGAGTATAATGTTTTTTTCTCAAAAACTTGTCTTCGAACATAGATTGTCTAGATTTCTATGCAAAATTTTCTTTCTAAACTTTATGATATTTTAAAATTTGTTTCTGATTTTTTTTCGTAATAGTTTCATATGCACACGTGATCCCAAACACGGTCTCCAATAGCACATTTCTCGTGTGAAGCATGTCTTCGAAAACTGGAGTTGTGAGTTGTTGTATGTGTGGCTGACTGTTGAAATCAACCATGCAGTTATGGTGTTACTCCGTTAGAGCATCTCCAAGAGGCGATGCAAAATATGCACGTGATAATAGTTTTAGGCACCAAAAATTAGCTTTTAAGGCACCAAAAAATCTTCCATATAAGGTGATGTATAATAGGGCACCTGGAGATTGTCTGCCGTACAAAAGTGATGTAAAATATGGCACCAATGAGATCCAACGGTGGAGAGGGGGAGGCAGATCAAACAACCTCGGGGGTCGGGCGCCAAGCTTAACTTTGGTCGATGGAGGTCGCCGGAGGCACGCAACCAGTGTGTGGCAGAAGATGCGGCCAAATCGGGCGGCCTGCGCTGTCATAGCGCCGAGGGCTTGACACGGAGCAGCGACTCACCGACGGTCGCATGGGGGTTAAGGTGACCGCTAATCGACATTGGTGGGCTGCGGTGTTTCTATGATGACCATCTCAAATGGCATCCGCGACCAAAATCGGCGAATTCGGTCGGTGACGTCCTGAGATTCAACGTCGGTCCTGAGGGTTGCAACGGATGTCTCGAGCAACACGAATGAGTGCTGAGGTGGTAGTGGAAAGTTTCGGCCAACAGAGTCGCGGTGGCAAGAATCAACCGAAAGCGACGGGTGGCAACAACCGGAAGCGAGGATGTTACATCATGGTAGTTGGGTCCCGCCACTTTTGCATCACTGCATAGGGTAGCACGATTGGTGCCCTAAATATACATCAGAGGCCAAAGTTTAGGGCATGATGCAAAATAGGGCACCAGATTTTAGGGATACATCACCGCTTGGACCACTGATTCTAGATCATATGCCTAAAAAGGTTGAACCTCATTTTGGTTATTTTTTTTTTGACAAAACCTCATTTTGAATCATCTCTTGGAGATGCTCTTTGTGGTGTTTTATGGTTATAAAATCGGAGTCCCTTGTCGTGACGACGATTATGATCGTGGGAAAACTATAATGGATGTTTTATCTCAACGGTTGTGGTATCTATCATTAATGTGCACGATTTTAACAAGTTTTGCTTGAAGGGAATATGCCCTGAGAGACAATAATAAAGTGTTTATTATGTGTACTCCAAGTTTATGATAGATGTTCATTTTGCATGCTATAATTGTATTAATACGGAAACGTTAATACACGTGTGTTTAAAAAACAAACAGAAAGTTCCTAGTTATGCCTCTCTCATAAACTAGTTCGTTGATTAACAAGATGATCACAGTTTCCTGATCATAGACATTGGATGTTGTTAATAACGAGATCACAACATTAGTGTAATGATATGATGAACATTCATCCGAAGTATAACATTACGATCAAAGTCACTGAGTTTATATTGCTATAAACAACTTACAAAGTGATCCTGATCCTTAGACCATGAGATCATGCCAATCACTAACACCGGAAGAGTTTCGTATTAACATCAAATGTCACACCGTAACTGGGTGATTATAAAGATGGCTTCAAAGCTACTAAAGTGTTATGTTGAGAATCATGGATCAAGAGTGGAATTTGTTCATCCCGATGACGGATAGATATACTTTGGGCCCTCTCGGTGATATCATTGGTTAGCTTGCAAGCAAGTGATTTGATCACTAGAATGTTATATCACGGGAACGAGAAAAGAGTGCATGTAAGTAACGAGATCAAACTAGGTATGGAGATACCGATGATCGAATCTCGGACATGTAATATATCATGAAACAAAGGGATTAAGATACAAGCGTAAAAGGTTCCGACGATCACAGGAAAGTCATCGTTGAATGTGTGGAAGTCAGTATGGATCTCCAGGTCCCGCTACTGATTATTGATCGGAGAAGGGTCTCGATCATGTCCACATTATTCGCGAACCGTAGGGTGACACACTTAAGGGACACTGACATCCAGTTGGAGCAAATATTTCATGCCGGAAAGAATAACAAGCGCAGGAATTTATTTCACTAGATACCGAAACAGGTTTTCGGGTAAAATTGCAGAAAGTGTTTTTGCATGTGAAATAGAATTCTAGCAAGGGGTTATATGTGAATGTTTGTTATTAAAGTAATTGACAAAATTCTGAATAAATAAAAAGAGTTTTATTTAATGAGAGTTTGCATTAAATTTGGTCGAAATTTAATTGCAAGTTTGAGTGGGATTTTGAGTGGAGGAAAGTGAAGAGGTTATTGTGAGTGGAGTGTCCACCCACATGAATGAAGGAGGGGAGGGGGCAGCCCCCATGGCCAGCGGCCACCCCCTTGGGTGCCCCCTCCTCCTATAAAAGGCACCTCTCTCCCTCTCTCTCTCACTCACACCTCCTCGTGAAGGATCTCTCTCCCCCTCTAGAATTTATCCCCCATGGTCTCGAACTAGCGAGATACATGTTCCCGGTGGCTATTCGGCAAGAAAGAGTTGTGCTTCCGCTGCATCACTGGAGCGAGGAGGCGGAGGTTGTTCGGTGTCATGTACGTGTGTGCGAGCACGAATGCGCTACTGCTTTGCGGCGCTAGGACTTCCTCTCGATCTTGAGATCGGCAAGAGATCGTCTACATCAACCACGTGTTCAACTCGATAAGCTTTGTCGGTCTTCAAGGGTATGTTCTCTACGGATATACATCCGCCCGTTGTTTATATCTCGTAGATAGATCTTGGTACATAGTTCCCATCGTAGGAATTTTTTTCTTTTCTATGCTGCGAACCCTATAGTGGTATCAGAGTCGGATCTATGCATAGATGCTTTACACGGGTAGTATACATATGAGTATGTGGGCGATGATGATCATGTTGTTGCTCCTTAGTTGTAATTTTGGATATTTGTGGCATAGTGGGATGAAGCGGCTCGGACAAACTTTACATCTCCTCGCACATGAGACCTGTTCCACGCTTGACATGCAACTAGTTTGCATAAGTGGCTAGCGGGTGTCTGTCTCTCCCACTATAGTCAATATCTATTTTGCAACGAGTTGTCAACAATTTGGTTATCCTCGTTGTGGTTTATGTTCGTAGGTAAGAAGAGTTCTATCTTCGAAATTCCTAAGCCACGTAAAACTTGCAATGGATAAATTAGAGGCGTCTAGTTTAGATTGTTGCTGGGCTAGTGTTATGATATGGTGATGTTGTAAGTAGAAGTATGAGATGATACTCTTACAACACACATAGCGTGTAAGTTCCATAGACCTTGGACTTACACATAAAGGTATGATAGTGATCATACCACGGTGCACATGATAGAGATCATATGCGGGAACCATATCATTTCACTAATAAACATGTGATGTTTGATAGCATCTTATATTTCTTGTTTAGCGCTTTATTAGCATAATAAGATGATCCCTCATTTAAATATCAAGATAAGAATGTGTTCTTCCTTTAGTATGCACCGATTATGTTTTCGTCGCTCCAAGACATCACGTGATGATCGGGTGTTCTTGGATCCACGACCATATATCGGGTGTAAGACAGTTACACACACGAATACTAAGGTTCTAACTTGGCGAGCCTAGCATGTACAGACATGGCCTCGAAACACGGACCGAAAGGTTAAGCATGAGTCATATAGTATATATGATGCCCATTTGATGCTCGCCTTTGAAGCTACACCGACTCACATGATGATCGGACTTGGTGAAGTGGATTTGGTTCATGTAATCACCAAAAAGGAACGAGGGATGTTGTTTTTGAGTGGGAGTTCATTCGTAATGTGGATTAGTTGAACTCAATCTATATAAACTTAGTCTAGACTTTACAAATTCTGTTGTAGATGGCACCACCTGCTTTTAATTTCAATGTGTTCATGGAGAAAGAGAAACTTGCAACGAAAGGTAGCAACTTTACCGAATGGGCCATGAATTTGAGGATTCTCCTCTCTGTTGCACAAAATCAATATGTGATAGAAGCGCCGCTAGGCCCCCCACCTTTTGAGGATGCCCCTGACGAGGAGAAGAATGTCTATCAGACACGTCAGGAGGACCACAACTTAGTTCATTGCGGCATATTGTATGGGCTAGAGCCGGAACTTCGAAAGCGTTTCGAAAACGGCAATGCATTTGATACAATGGGTGAGTTGAAAATGATTTTCGACACACATGTTCCTATAGAGAGCTACAATGCTTCAGAAAAGTTCTTTAGCTGCATGATGGAAGAGCACAACTCCGTTAGTGAGCATGTACTCAAGATGTCGGGTTACACCGATAATCTTGTGTCCTTGGGAATATTGATTCCCATTGACTTAGGCATCCATCGTGTTCTGCAGTCTTTGCCACCTAGCTATAAGAGCTTCATGATGAACTATAATATGCAAGGCATGAAGAAGTCTCTCCCCGAGCTTCTGTCAATGCTTAAAACTACAGAAGTGGAGATCAAAAAGGAACATCAAGTGTTGATGATCAATAAGAACACTGGTTTCAAGAAAGACAAGAAGGGAAAACGGAAGGGAAGTAAGGGCGGCAAGCCGGTTGCCGTGCCTGAAAAGAAACCCCGAGTTGGACCTAAGTTTGATACCGAGTGCTACTATTGTAAGGGGACTAGCCACTGGAAGCGCAATTGCCCCAAGTATTTGGCAGACAAGAAGGTCGGCAAGGCAAACAAAGGTATATATGATATACATGTAATTGATGTGTACTTGACTAGTGCTTGCAGTAGCACCTGGGTATTTGATACCGGTTCAGTTGCTAATATTTGTAACTCGAATCAGGGGTTGCGGAACAAGCGACCGCTAGCAAGGGGTGAGGTCAAGATGCGTGTCGACAATGGATCAAGCGTTGATGTGATCGCCGTCGGAACGTTGCCTCTCCATTTGCCGTCGGGATTAGTAATAAACTTGAAGAATTGTTATCTGGTGTCAACACTGAGCATGAACATTGTATCTAGATCGTGTTTGATGCGAAGTGGTTATTCATTTAAATCCGAGAACAATGGTTGTTCTATTTATATGAATAAAATCTTTTATGGTGATGCACCGATGATGAATGGTTTATTTCTTTTGGATCTCGATAATAATGTTACACATATTCATAATGTTGATGCTAAAACAATTAAACTAAATGATGATATATCCGCATATATGTGGCACCGCCGTCTAGGTCATATTGGCGTTAAACGCATGAAGAAGCTCCATTCGGATGGAATTTTGGAATCACTTGATTTTGAATCATTTGATACATGTGAGCATGCCTTATGGGCAGGATGACTAGAACGTCATTTTCCGGTTCAACGGAACGGGCGGCAGATTTATTGGAAATCATACATTCTGATGTATGTGGTCCAATGAGTGTGTCGACGCGAGGTGGATATCGTTATTTTGTTACTTTCACGGATGATTTGAGTAGATATGGTTATATCTACTTGATGAAACGCAAGTCTGAAACATTTGAAAAGTTCAAGGTATTTCAGAATGAAGTGGAAAATCATCGTAATAGAAAGATCAAATTTCTATGGTCCGACCGTGGAGGTAAAGCCCAAATAAAGAGCCGAGGCTCTGATACCAATTGAAAGGATTGTATGGGCACCTAGAGGGGGGGGGGTGAATAGGTGCTACTTCAAAATTTTCTTCTTTTTCAAATTAAGGTTTGACAATAAGGTAAATTCTCTAGATAATGCAACTATGGTGAATTTACCTATATGACAATTATGCAAGAGCTACCACAACACAAAGTAGTAACAAGAAAGTAAGGTGCGGTAAAAGGATAGAAGTAACCGAAAAGTGGACGCGGAGACACAAGGATTTGTTTCCCGTAGTTCCTTCCTTTTGAGGGGAAGTACGAGAGGGGGTGGTTTCAAACCACCAACGCCACGAAAGGCCTCCCTTGTTATTCGATGAATCTCACCCCAACGGGATCGATTCACCTTCCACTATATCGGCAACCTTCAAGGTGGAAGCCGGGACCGTTACAAGTTTGGGGCACACATCCACAACTTAATCGGAGGCTCCCAAATACAAGCAAGCTGTCAAAGCAATCAAAGACAAGCTTGTAAGAACCAAAACAAGAACTAGGGTTTCCAAGAAAACTCTAGAGCAAAGGGGGGCTCAATGAAATGAGGGGGAAATGAAGATCTCTTTTGGTGAAGTAGTAGATCGGGTCCTCCTCCTTCGATTCCCCAAAGATCAAGGACTTTGGGTGGTGGGATGAGGAGATCTTGAAGATTTGGGTGGCTCCAATGGACTCCAATGGTGTTCTTTGACTTTAATGCACTGAGAAACTTGTCCCAAGGTAGGTCGAGGGGTATTTATACCCCTCCACAAAATCTGACCGTTGGAGCATTTATCGCAGCGGTAGTACCGAAAGTTCAAGCGGTACTACCGGAGAACTCCGGTACTACAGGACCTGGTACCGGACCACCCCATTTTTCAAACTTCATCAAATCCTGCCCACAGCGGTATTACTATTGCTGCTACCGGAAAGCGGTAGTACCGCCAGTGGCAACCGGTACTACCGGACAGAGATAAATCAGTAGCTTCCAGACTAAAAACTCTCTGTCACGCCAGGTAGTAAAATGCGGTACTACCGCATTTTGCTACCGGCGCAGACATAAGCTTTTTGCAACGTACAAAAAGTCTTTGCCCCGAGCGATACTAAAATGCGGTACTACCGCATTTTAGTATCGGAGCAGGCAGAAGCTTTTGACAAGCTGTCAAAAAGCTTCTGTCGCGCTAGGTACTAAAATGCGGTACTACCGCTTTTTAGTACCTGGCGCGACAGAGACTTTTTGACAGTTAGTCACAGGCTTTTGTCTGGTCCGGTAGCAAAAAGCGGTACTACTGCTTTTTGGTACCGCGCCAGGCAGACAATTTTTGAATGTTTGAAAATATTTTTAATGTACCTGCGACACACTTAGCAAATCATTAGTCTGACATGTGTGTTGTTATCAAACACCAAAATCACTAGGGATAGCAAATGCTCTTTCAATCTCCCCCTTTTTGGTGTTTGATGACAACAGAAATTTTGCAGGGAAATCTAGTAATGACAAGATGTAGATGGGGCTCCCCCTAGATATGTAGAAACAGGCCCCATACACTCTAACAAGCTACCCGGGAGTAGAAGTCGCACATAGAGCACATACCTTTGCTAAATAACATGTGATGACCAATATTGATTAGAAATGAGGAAGGTCGTCACATAGGATGGATCCAAATAAGAATAGCCACATTACACACAAGATGGATCCATACGATAACCACATAGTCTTACCATACATAGCACAAATAGTTAGTTCACACATAGTAAGTCACCCATAATAAGAGGCAAACAAATAAAGTTCACAAGCGAATAAAAACAATGGCAAGAACGAGCTTGTGACTTTTTCCTCGCAAATCCTGCATACCTAATGTGCAACTTCTCCCCCTTTGGCATCAAGACGCCAAAAAGGGACAAGAGCAACACTAACGCCCCGGAGATCACTCGTCATCATCATCAACCCAGTCTTCCCATGCATCATCATGAGGTGGCGGGGCACGGAAGGAGGAGGTGGCATCATCTTCCCAGTTGCTGTGCTTGGAGATCCATTGGTCTTCTGGGGTAATGTTGTTCTTGGAGCCCTTGGAAACGGTTAAGCCTTGAGCCTCCATCATTTCCTTCTGACGAGCACAGGACTTCTTGGCATAGACATGGGCCTCGTACATGCGTTTCTGATTGTCCACTTGGAAGCAGAATATCTTCTTGAGTTTGGCCTCAAACCTCTTAGCCCAAGATGGCTGTGCGGACTGGCGACGTGAGACCACAAATGCAGCAGCCTGCTGCGCATCAGCTGCATCACCTGACTCCTCCTCAACCGTGTTCCCATCCTCATCAACAATCTGACCATCCGCATTGCGTGGTTTGAGATGGGTCTTGATCAAAAGATTCTTGTGGCGGTGAGTGGCAAGACGAAGAGAAGGCAAGTCACGGGCAATCACAGGGCACTTGTTAATGATGAGAGCCATGATGTATGGATCAAAAGGAGGCACCCTCCTCTGAAAAGTGGCGCAGACCATTTCATTCCAAATAACATCCATCACATCCATAGGTAGGCCAGAGTCACGGTGGTGATAGGTGGCCATCATAATATCAACCATGAAAGCATGTATCTCATCAACATTCCCAGCACGAGGGGCGACAGTCTCACGAAAGATGCGGTGCAAGATGTCATAAGTAGGGAGGAGCCCTTTGATCTTTCCAGGGATTCCGCGCCCCCGGATGTACAGTGGGGCAAGCACATCTTTCTTCATGGGACGATCATTGGCGTGGCACCGAAAGCCAACGGGAATGTCCTTGCCACGGTCTTCGTACCCGAGGATAGCCCCAAACTCGGCCAACGTTTCTTGCTTGACAACACCCTTGGTCATCCAAGTGAGAGTCCGAGTATCATTCTTGGCAAAGTGAACGGTTGCATAGAACTGAGCAATGAGCATTGGATCATAGTTGCACCGGAACTCCATAATGGGAAGCAAGCCAATGTTGGTGCAAATGTCAAGGGCCTCACCAAAGTAGTTCAGATTCTTCCTCACATGATTCATCTCGATCCATTTTTTAGGAACCACAATTTTGTCATCTTTCATGAGAATCTCATGGAACACCCACTCCTGAAAATCCGTATAGAAGAGGCTGTTTTCTCGAGCATGAGAGCGAGCTGCCCCATATGGACTGACCACCCGCAGGGCATGAAATTCTGTCTCAGACAAATCAGACAACAGCTTTGGCCCAGATGGCCCGGAACTTTGACTCTTGAGAGGACCAGAAGGAGGAGGAGGTGGAGGAGCTTTACCACGACCAGCACTTTGCTTGACCCCCCCACCCCTACGACCACGAGTTGTTGGCAGTTTCAGACGGGCACTAGGTTGAGGCATGACCTCCTCTTCCGACTTAGTCTCAGATTCTAACTCATAGTCCTCGATCTCATAGTGAGATTTGGAGCGCTTGCGCGATCCCCGGGAACCCCCTGCACCTGTGAAAGAACGAGGGAGATAGCATAGGGGTAAGGGCACAAGAACCTGAGGCAAACAGAGGATGGAGCTTGGTGTTTAAAAAAAATTTGCTGCCAGTACTGGGCGGTAGTACCGGACCTGCACTAGCGGTAGTACCGCAAAGCGGTAGTACCGGAAAAAGATTCCCGGTACTACCGGCCCGCGACTATAGTGCAGATCTGGACTAGAGATCCAAGTACGGGCAATAAATTTGTTGTAAAACACGATTTCCATCGGGCCAAGTGATAGATATGGTAAATAGCACACGATACAACCTCAAGAATGCGAGTTTTAACCAAGAATCAAAGTTACCCTAGATTCAATGGAGAAAACAAGTGAGAAGATGAGGAGGGCGGTAGTATCGGTGTCCATGATGGTGGGGAAGAGAGAGGAGCCCGCAGGGAGGCCGGATCCGGTGTGAATCCGGGAGAAGGAGGGAAGGGCGAGGCTCCTCCGACGTCCTATTGTTCTGGTGGTGGCGCTGGTGAGGAGTGGAGACGAGGGATGAATGAGGCACTGAGGGGTGCCTCTCCCCCGTCTTCAGTCTTAACCGACGTGCACAAGCGGTAGTACCGGGTTCATGGGCGGTAGCACCGGAGGTACCGACCGGTAGTACTGCACCTGGGAAGTTTTCAGGCAGGAACCTGGAAACAAAACCAGAGGCGGTAGTACCGCTGGTAATGTCCGGTAGTACCATTGGGCGGTAGTACCGCATATGAGATCCGGTAGTACCGTAACCATTAGGACTGAGAGCCAAGATACATAAAAATGGAAGGTTCTTGTGCAGAGAAGATGGGTTTTGTTGGGGGATAAGAATGGCATGGGTTTAGAGAGTCACGCTGATATGGGCCAATGCACTCAAAAATTACAAAAAGAACGTATGAAGAGCCAAATGTGAGTGCACGACCAAAGAAACAAAAACAACTTAGAGGATGACCAGCATGAGTAAGAACCAATTCAAAAAGTGACAAACACGAGTAAGCACTTCAACCTCTCGATTGAGAGGGGGCGGTGGCCTAGGCCACCATATTTGAGTATACTCGGCTTGGCACCACGAAGATATATCTTGGGTCCATTACCGAAACTCATAATTGAGCTCACATATCACAAAATGATATTAAGAGGAATGATTTTGTTTACTTTGCGCATAATGGGGGGAGGGATAGTCCAATCAATTAGGACCGCACTCCCCCTATGTCCATGCCTACACCTAAACCAAATATGGGTTGAGTATTAGGTGAGAGTGCAAGATAATCAAGTCAAACTCCTTGAATCTACGATATTTAGTTCATTCCTCAAGTAGCAAAACCTTGCTTCATCAAGTGGCTTCGTGAAGATATCGGCAAGTTGATCTTTGGTTGATACATAGGATAGATCAATATCACCTCTAGGAACATGATCTCTAATGAAGTGATGTCGAATCTCAATATGCTTTGTCCTTGTGTGATCCACCGGGTTGTATGAAATTTTGATGGCACTTTCATTGTCACATAGAAGAGGCACTTTGTCACAATGGACACCGTATTCCTTTAAAGTTTGCCTCATCCATAGAAATTGGGTGCAAGCACTAGCAGCAGCAACATACTCGGCTTCGGCGGTGGAGAGAGATATACAATTTTGCTTCTTAGAATACCAACATACCAAGGACCTACCAAGGAATTGGCAAGCCCCGGATGTTGATTTTCTATCATCCTTGTCTCCCGCCCAATCCGAATCCGTGTATCCACAAAGAGCGAATGTTGAGCCTTGAGGGTACCAAAGACCATAAAATGGGGTATGAACTAAATATCGAAAGATTCTCTTGACCGCCATTAAATGGCTTTCCTTAGGAGCCGCTTGATATCTTGCACACACACCTACACTCAACACAATATCGGGTCTAGATGCACAAACGTAAAGCAAAGAACCAATCATAGACCGGTATACCTTTTGATCTACATCTTTACCATTTGGATTTTGTTCTAGATGAGTCTTTATAGCCATAGGAGTAGGAGCTCCATTCAAATCTTGCATTTTGAATATCTTGAGCATATCTTGAGTATACTTGGCTTGGTTGAAGAATGTTCCTCCTCTAACTTGCTTGATCTCAAAGCCAAGAAATACTTTCAACTCCCCCATCAAAGACATCCGGAACCTACTAGTCATAAGCTTTGAGAATTCATCATTAAAAGCTTTGTTAGACGAGCCAAATATAATATCATCAACATATATTTGACATACAAAAAGCTCCCCATTGACCCTCTTAGTAAAATGAGTGGGATCGATTTTCCCAACCTCAAAGCCACGGTCAAACAATAACTCTCTAAGGTGCTCATACCACGTGCCTGGGGCTTGCTTGAGCCTATAGAGCGCCTTATCAAGTTTGTAGACATGGTTTGGGAAGTTGGGGTCCTCAAATCCCGGGGGTTGCTTAACATATACCAATTCATTTAAAGGACCATAAAGGAATGCACTTTCTACATCCATTTGTTGCAACTTAAAGTTATGATGTGCCGCATCAGCAAGAAGGATACGGATGGACTCAAGGCGAGCCACGGGTGCATAAGTCTCTCCATAATCAATGCCTTCAATTTGAGAATACCCTTGTACAACCAATCTAGCCTTGTTCCTTACTATAATTCCATGCTCATCTTGCTTGTTCTTGAATATCCACTTTGTTCCAATAACATTGCGGCAATCCTTTGTCTTCTCAACTAACTTCCACACTTTGTTTCTCTCAAAGTTGTTGAGCTCTTTGTGCATAGCTTCTAACCAATCCGAATCTTCAAGAGCTTCCCACACTTTATTTGGTTCAATCATGGAGATGTGTGCTTGGTGTTCACTGAACCTCTTCAATTGTGCTCTTGTGGAAATTCCTTTCCTTAGATCTCCAACAACATTTTGGAGGGAGTGGTCTCTTAATTCCAACATTCTTTCCTTTCGAGCTTCGCGACGAGCGTGGATCTCCTCATTGTTTCTTGGAGGACCCTCTTCATCATTTTGATCCTCGTCTTGACCATCAACTTGACCTTGATCATCATTGGATTCATCCTCTACATTTGGAGGCAAGGATTGACCTTGGTCTTGATCAAGTGCTCTTCTAGCATCAATTTGAGCTTGTCTCAAAACAGTTTGGATGGATCTTCCTTGACAAATTGACTTGGCACCACTTGACAACCCATCGAATGGACCAAGCACCCTTTGACTAGAGTTCACACATTGATCACTATGTTGAGGGTCCACAACTTGTCTTTGGCTTGAGTCAATGTCCTCTTTGGTAGATGGAGCATGTTGAGGTTGTGAAGATGAGGGCTCCACTCGAGTGGAGCATAGTTCTTCTCGATCTGCCATAAGGGGTTCCTCAACGGGGCGGATATAACCCACACCCATTCTTCCTATGGCATCCTGAGGCATTTCATCATCTGCATCACAAGCATCAACACGCCCCCCTTGGGGACCATCATATTCTTCGAAGGTCACACTACAAGATTCTATGACGGCTCCAGAGAGCTTGTCATAGATTCTATAAGTGTGAGATTCGAGACCATAGCTAACAAAAATACCCTCTAAAGCTTTAGACTCGAATTTAGACAAACGAACACCTTTGATGAGATAGAAACACTTACAACCGAACACCCAAAAATAAGATATGTTGGGCTTTTTACCGGTAAGTATCTCATATGGAGTTTTGTTGATTTTCTTGGTAGAGTCGGTTTGAATCATGACAAGCGGTGGAGACGGCTTTGGCACAAAAGTTGTATGGAGATTTAAACTCTGCCAACATGGTCCTAGCCATCTCAATAAGAGTCCGATTCTTCCTTTCGGCCACACCATTTTGTTGAGGGGTGTATGCAGCGGAATACTGATGTTTAATCCCCTCATCACTAAGGAAATCATTCAAGGTGTAGTTCTTGAACTCGGTGCCGTTGTCACTTCTTATAATCAATACGGGAACATTGTGTTGCCGTTGAACCAAGTTGATGAAGTCGATAAAAGTCCTTTGAGTTTCACTCTTCAACTTGAAGAAATAAACCCAAGAGTATCTTGAAAAGTCGTCAACAATCACCAAACAATATTTCTTCCCTCCAAGACTTGCATGAGATGGAGGACCAAATAGGTCCACATGAAGGAGTTCCAATATCTTGTTAGACTTGATTTGGTTCATGGGCTTGTGTGGAGCGTCATGCATCTTCCCTAGAACACATGCCCTGCAAACACGATCTTTGGCAAAGGAAACATTTTCTTTTAGTCCCACAATATGGCCCTCTTTATGGAGACTTTGCAAAGTTCTCATATTGACATGGGCTAGTCGGCGGTGCCATAGCCAACCCACATCAGCCTTTCCGTATAAGCACATCGGACCTGCAGTGGCTTGCCCCGAAAAGTCCACCACATACAAGTCATTTTCGACGTACCCAACGAAAGCGACCTTGAGAGACTTGCTCCACATGAGGACCACAATATCATCATCAATAAAGACGGCAAAGCCCATCTTTCCCAGAGCACGGACTGAAAGTAAATTGTATCCAAGGGTTTCAACAAGCATGACGTTCACGAGTGTAATGTCGTGAGCCACCACTACCTTGCCGAAACCCATTACCTTAGACTTTGACTTGTCGGCATATGTGACGGTGATTTGATCTTCATTTGGCACCAAGTCCTTGACAATAGACGAGCTTCCGGTCATATGACTTGTGCAACCACTATCGATCACCCATTTTGACCCTCCGGAAGCATAAGTCTACAAAAGATCAAGCTAGTTTTTAGGTACCCATTTTTCAATGGGTCCTCTTTTGTTAGCAACAAGGGTCTTGGGAACCCAAATAGACCAAGCAATATAACCATCATAAGGGCCAACATATTGTGCATACACATCACCATAATAACCACGCATTAGAACATAGTGAGGGTTAGCACTTCCCGCAAAATCATCATCAGACATAGTTTTACCATTTGTGGTCTTACTCTCCACAATGGTCTTGTTGGTCTCTTGTGCGGGCTTGTCCTTCTTTTTCTTGTTGTTCTTCTTCTTTGTTTTGGAGACAAAACCAATGCCCCCTTTATCACCACTACACCTTTGCTTGCTCAAAAGATCATCAATAGACTTGTTGCCTTGTGGAAATGTGGCCTTAGCAAGCTCCCCTTCAACCTAGCATTCTCTTCAAGAATAGTTGTGCTACTAGATGGAATGAAGTTACTAGGTGAAGGAATATTGGCCAATTGAGTTTGAAGCGTTTCATGGGACTTTGTGAGTGACAAGAGTTCACTCTCCAAGGCCTTGTGGGACTTGTTAAGCAAGCTAAAGTCCTCGGCAAGTTTTTCATGAACCACACCAAACTCAATCTTGTCCTTTTTAGCTCTTTTGTATTTAGCAATAGCATGATCACGCTCTTTGATGAGTTTGTTAACAATAATGTCATTGGCCTCATCAATCCCTTCAAGTTTTAATTCAAGTGACAACCTAGTTTCTTGTTCTTCTTCTAGAGCATTGTTTAGGGCCTCTAGCTCAATCATATGTTCATGCCCAAGTTTACATCTTACATCTAGAAGCTCTTGAGTATGTGATAGTTGATCTAAGATGTTTCCAAAATGTAGCTTAGCATCACCTTCTAGGTTAGTCATAAACTCATCAAAGGCAATTAATTCCTTTTTAACATCAAGAGACATCTCATCATCAATTTCATCATTATCTAAGTGAGTAGAGCAGGATGATGAAGATACCTCCATTCCTCTTGCCATAAGGCAAGTGGCGTTCTTGGTGGAGGAGTTCTCATTTGGAGAATCGAAGAGTGAGAATGTCAGAGTAGATGTGGTGGCAAGAGCAGCCACACCATGAGAAGTTTCCTCTTTGTTATCTTCATTGTCGGAGGAGTACTCTTCATGAGTGATCAAGACAATTTCTCCCGGCTTCTTGTTGATGGGATTCTTTTTGATGAAAGGTTTCTTGTACGGTCCCTTGAGAGTCTTCTTCAACACAAGCTTTCCACCATGATCTTATCTCTTCTCATAGGGGCAACTAGCCACAAAGTGGTAGCGGTCACCACAATTGAAGCAAGTTCTCAATCTTGTGGTATTCTCTCTTTTCCCATTTGGATTGCTTCTCCGTTCCATTTCCATCTTGGCCTTGGCAGGGTTCTTCCAAAAGTTCTTTGCATAGAAAGCCATATATTGACCATGAGCAATCTTCACTTCATCGGGATGGTCCATGGAAGGCCCTTCATCACTATCGTCTTCATCCCCATGGTCCACAACTTTGGCATTCAAAGAAACATTGACAACATTACTCATACCAAGGGCACGAGCACGGGCATCTTTGGCATTCTTGGCGGCAACCTTGAAAGCGGCCATCTCTTGCATAAGTTCATTTGAGGTCATGAGATGGTAGTTGTGTATTCCTTGTAGACTCTTCAAGTCGGTGGGCTCAAAAGGCATGAGTGCACTCACATACTTCCTTTTTATCCATGCATCATCCACATGTGAGGAACCCACATTTCTAAAGACGGTGGCGGTGGTCTTGAGCCTTCGGTACATGTCTTCATGATCTTCACCTTCTTTCATGTAGAAGCCTTCGGCTTCATTGCTTAGAGCATCATATCGATTCCTCCTCATACTCTCATTGCCAACAAACAACACAGTGAGAGCATCCCAAGCTTCCTTGGCAATGCTAAAATGCTCAATGTGTGGGTACCTTTGTTCCCAATCCTTGTTGAATCATATGCAAAGCAGTGGCATTGAGTTGTGTAGGGTTTCGTAGCATGGAAAACAAAAATTTTCTATCGCATACAAACAAACAAGCCAAGATCTATCTACTAGATTGTAGCAACGAGTCGATGGAATAACTCACCCTCGAAGATTCCAAAGTGTTTAATGAGAGCGGATTCTCGTGGGTGATGTAGTCGTACTCTTCCCGATCTCAAGATCGCGTAGACGATCCTTTTGGTGCTGCGTTCCGGCAGCGCTCCCGCAGTCGGTCACACGTTCGGTACTCGACGAAGACCTTCCTCTCCCTTGTTCCAGCAGGCAGCGGAGGTTGTAGCACTCTCCTCGTGATTCCGGCAGCACAATGGCGTGGTACCGGAAGTAGAGGCGAGATCTCGCAGGGCTTCGCCTTAAGCCGGAGCGAGTATGGTGGACTATGAGAGAGCCCTTGATGATCCAAGGTTTAGACACGCCGAGGAGGGGGCTAGGCCGGCGGCTAGGGTTTGACCTAGGCGGCGGCGAGTGCCCTAGGGCCGGCGGCGGCTATGGAGGCGGCGGCGGCTTGGGGCTAGGGTTTAGAGGTAGGGAACTTGTGTGTCTAGGAGGGGAGCCCTGCCCCTCCTCTTATAGGTGGAGGGAGGCGCGCCAGGGGAGGGGAGTCCCTCCCCAACTCGGACCCAAGGTGGGCCGGCGGTGGAGGTGGAGGGACTCCTCCCCAACTTGGATTCCACCTCCCCTCCACTTCCCAAAATTAGCCGTTTGACTTTCAAATTGGCGTTTGACTTTTCAAACAAGGATTTGATTAAATCCTCTATTTTGTTCAGCGATGACACTTAGTACATGATGCAATCATATCAAATTGATATAACACATTCATGTACCCTTCCCCTCCGGAGTGCCGGACATTCCGGAACCTTCTAGAACATTCCCGATGAAAACACCGGAACCATTCCCCAACTCCGAAACAGGACTTTCCTTATATGAATCTTATTCTCCGGACCATTCTGGATCTGCTCGTGATATCCCGAATCCCATTCGAGACTCCGAACAACATTCAGACTCTTTCTCATCATTCCATAACTACTCAAACAACGTCGAATCCTTAAGTGTGTCTCCCTACGGTTCGTGAATTATGCGGACATGATCGAGACACTTCTCCGAACAATAACCAATAGAGGAATCTGGAAATTCATATGGCTCCCACATATTTCTATGATTACTTTGTGATCGAATGAACCACTTACATACGATACCAATTTCCCTTTGTCTCACGATAGTTTACTTATTCGAGGTTATGATCGTCGGTATCTCTGCATACCCAGTTCAACCTCGTTACCGATAAGTATTCTTTTCTTGTTCCCGTGATATGTGATCCCTTGTGAGCCAGTCACATGCTTGCAAGCTAATTGGATGACATTTCACCGAGAGGGCCCAGAGTATATCTATCCGTCATATGGATGGACAAATCCCACTCTTGATCCATGTGTTTCAACCAATACTTTCCGAACACTCAATGCCACCTTTATAGCCACCCAGTTACGGTGTGGTGTTTGATGTCATCAAAGCATCCATCCGGTAAAGGTGATATGCATGATCTCATGGTCGAAGGAATTAGGTTACTATGTATCAGAAAGCATATAGCAATTGAACTATTAAAATGACTTGATCTTTATGCTACGCTTATCTATAGGAGTATGTCCATCATATCATTCTCCTAACGATATGATCTTGTTGTTAATAACATCTCAATGTTCATGATAGGGAAACCACAATCATTTATTAACCAACAAGCTAGTATTATAAAGAGGCTTTACTAGGGACTTCAATTTAAGTTTACAAATCACACAAGTATCAATGTTTCCTTGTTAATACTATTATAGCATGAATGTAAACATTTATCATAAACACAAAGATATAATAATAACTATATTTATTATTGCCTCTAGGGCATATCTCCAACAGTCTCCCACTTGCACTAGAGTCATCTAATCTAGATTACATGGTAATATACCGAACACCCATGGCAGTTTGGTGCTGGTCATGTTTTGCCCTCGGGAGAGGTTTAGTCAACGGATCCGCCACATTCAGATCTGTGTGTACTTTGCAAATCTTTATGTCCCCATCTTGGACATGTTCTCGAATAGCGTGAAAACGTAGCTTGATGTGCTTCAGCTTCTTGTGTGACCTTGGTTCTTGCGCATTGGCTATGGCACCCATGTTATCACAGTAGATAGACATTGGGTCCAGCGCACTAGGAACCACACCCAGCTCTGTAATGAACTCTTTCATCCATATCGCTTCTTGTGAAGCCTCCGAAGCAGCCATGTATTCCGATTCAGTTGAAGATCTCGCCACAACGCTTTGCTTTGCACTCCTCCAGCTAACTGCTGCACCATTCAAAATAAATACGTATCCAGATTGTGATTTAGAATCATCCGGATCGGTGTTCCAACTAGCATCGGTGTAACCATTAACAACGAGCTGTTCATCACCCCCATAAAAAAGAACCATATCCTTAGTTCTTCTCAAGTACTTAAGGATGTTTTTGACCGCTGTCCAATGATCCACTCCTGGATCACTTTGATATCTGCTAGTTAAACTAACAGCATATGCAATGTCGGGTCTAGTACATAACATGGCATACATTAGAGATCCTATGGCTGAGGCATAGGGAGTCTTACTCATCCTTTCTCTATCTTCTGCCGATGTCAGACTTTGAGTTTTACTCAAGGTCATATTGGGCAACATGGGCAAGAACCCTTTCTTGCTATCTTCCATTCCAAACCTCTTTAGAACTTTGTCCAAATATGTACTTTGTGACAATGATATTTGGCGTCTTGATCTATCTCTATAAATCTTTATGCCTAATATGTAAGCTGCTTCGCCAAGATCTTTCATTGAAAAACTATTATTCAAATATTCCTTGACACTATTAAGAAGGTCTACATCATTCCCAATCAATAATATGTCATCTACATATAGTATTAAGAATGCTACAGAGCTCCCACTCACTTTCTTGTAAATACAAGCTTCTCCATAAGTTTGTATAAAACCAAAACTTTTGATCACCTTATCAAAACGTTGATTCCAACTTCGGGATGCTTGCTTCAATCCATAAATGGACTGTTGAAGTTTGCATACCTTGTTAGCATCTTTAGGATCGACAAAACCTTTGGGTTGCATCATATACAACTCTTCATCAATGTCTCCATTGAGGAATGCTGTTTTGACATCCATCTGCCATATCTCATAATCATAATATGCAGCGATTGCTAACATAATCCTCACAGACTTTAGCTTCGCTACTGGTGAGAAAGTCTCATCGTAGTCAACTCCTTGAATTTGTCGAAACCCCTTTGCGACAAGTCGAGCTTTATAGACAGTAACATTACCATCAGCATCTGTTTTCTTCTTGAAAATCCATTTGTTCTCGACAGCCTTCCGGCCATCCGGTAAGTCCACCAAAGTCCATACTTGGTTTTCGTACATGGATCCAATCTCGGATTTCATGGCTTCTTGCCATTTATTGGAATCTGGGCTCATCATCGCTTCCTCATAAGTCTCAGGGTCATCGGTGTTATCCACCAACATGACACTCATAACAGGATCATACCAATCTGGAGTGGTACGAGTTCTCGTTGACCTGCGAGGCTCTGTAGCAACTATAACCGAAGTTTCATGATCATCATCATAAGCTTCCTCTCTAATTGGTGCAGGCACCACAGGAACTTCTTCCGGTGCTGCGCTACTTGCAATTTCGAGAGAAGGTTCGACAACCTCGTCGAGTTCTACTTTCCTTCTAGTCACTTCTTTCGAGAGAAATTCCTTCTCTAGAAAGGATCCATTCTTGGCAACGAAGATTTTGCCTTCGGATCTATGATAGAAGGTATACCCAATAGTTTCCTTCGGGTATCCTATGAAGACGCATTTTTCTGCTTTGGGTTCAAGCTTGTCCGGCTATAACTTCTTTACATAGGCTTCGCAACCCCAAACTTTAAGGAACGACAATCTAGGTTTCATCCCAAACCATAATTCATACGGTGTCGTTTCAACGGATTTAGATGGTGCCCTATTTAAAGTGAATGCGGCTGTTTCTAATGCATAACCCCAAAATGATAGCGGTAAATCTGTAAGTGACATCATAGAACGAACCATATCTAAGAGAGTTCGATTACGACGTTCGGACACACCATTACGCTGTGGTGTTCCTGGCGGTGTCAATTGTGAAAGTATTCCGCATTTCTTCAAATGATCGCCAAACTCGTAACTTAGATATTCACCTCCACGATCAGAACGTAGAAATTTAATCTTCTTGTTACGTTGATTCTCTACCTCACTTTGAAATTCCTTAAACTTCTCGAAAGTTTCGGACTTATGTTTCATGAAATAGATATACCCATATCTACTCAAATCATCCGTGAAGGTAAGAACATAATGATAACCACCGCGCGATGCTACACTCATTGGACCACACACATCGGTATGTATGATTTCCAATAAGTCCGTTGCTCGCTCCATCATACCAGAGAATGGAGTCTTAGTCATTTTACCCATCAGACATGCTTCGCATCTTTCAAGTGATTCGAAATCAAGTGATTCAAGAAGTCCATCGGAATGGAGTTTCTTCATACGCTTCACTCCAATGTGACCAAGACGACAGTGCCACATATAGGTCGAGTTATCGCTCGATTTCAAACGTTTAGCCTCAATGTTATTAATATGTGTATTTCCACTATCGAGATTCAATAAGAATAGACCATCTATCAAAGGTGCATGTGCATAAAACATATTACTCATATAAATTGAACAACCATTATTATCGGACTTAAACAAGTAACCGTCTCGCAATAAACAAGATCCCGATATAATGTTCATGCTTAACGCAGGCACCAAATAACAATTATTTAAGTATAAAACTAATCCCGATGGTAGATGAAGGGGTAGCGTGCCGACCGCGATCACATCAACCTTTGATCCGTTTCCCACGTGCATCGTCACCTCGTTCTTCGCTAGGTTCCGTTTATTCTGCAGCACCTGTTTCGAGTTACAAATATGAGCAACCGAACCAGTATCAAATTCCCAGGCACTACTACGAGTACTAGTGAGATACACATCAATAACATGTATATCAGATATACCTTTCTTCTTGATGTTGCCGTTCTTCAAATCCGCCAAGTACTTTGGGCAATTCCGCTTCCAGTGACCTTCTCCCTTGCAGTAAAAGCACTCAGTATCTGGCTTAGGTCCAGCCTTGGTCTTCTTCGTTGGCGTGGTAACTTTCTTACCACCCTTCTTGAAGTGTCCCTTCTGCTTAGACTTGCCTTTCTTGAATTTGGTGGTATTATTTACCAACAACACTTGGTGCTCTTTCTTGATCTCCACTTCTGCATATTTCAACATGGCAAAGAGTTCTGGCAACGTCTTGTTTATGTTTTGCATGTTGTAGTTCATCACAAAGTTCTTGTAACTTGGTGGTAGTGATTGGAGGACGCGGTAAATACCCAAAGCATTAGGAATCACTATACCCAAGCTTTGAAGTTTGTTTGCGTGCCCAGACATCTTAAGCACATGCTCACTGACGGAGCTGCCCTCTTCCATCTTGCAGTTAAAGAATTTTTCAGAAGCCTCATAGCTTTCAATTGCCGCATGAGTCTCAAAGATCAATTTGAGATCCTCGACAATATCATATGGGTCTGAATTCTCAAACCTTTTCTGAAGCTCCGATTCTAAACCATACAAGATAGCACACTGAACTGTGGAGTACCGAGTCTTCCGAGTGAGGTAAACATTCTTTACTTCATCGGCAGCATCAGCTGCAGGTGGGTCACCCAGCGGTGCATCCAGCACATAGGTCAAATTACCAGCTGTGAGGACAATCCTCAAATTGCGGAACCAATCCACGAAGTTGCTTCCATTGTTTTTCAACTTTTCTTTCTCTAGGAACGCATTAAAATTGATGGTAGGGACTGCCATTGATCTACAACATATTTGCAATAGTTTGGACTAAGTTTATGACAAATTGAGTTCAAATTAATAATAAAATTAATCTAGGTGAACTTCCACTCAAAACAATATCCCTCACATTGTTTTAGTGATCACACGAACCAAATCCATCACATCAACACCGATCATCACGAGAGTTGCTATAGTTTCAATGGCGAACAATCGACATGTTCATCATATCTACTATATGATTCATGCTTTACCTTTCGGTGATCCGTGTTCCGAGACCATGTCTGTACATGCTAGGCTCGTCAAGATCAAACCTTAGTTTCCGCATGAGCAAATCTGGCTTGCTCACGTTGTATACACTTGCGGAATCTAACACACCCGATCATCACATGGTGCTTCAAAACAACAAGCTTTAGCAACGGTGCTAACTAAGGGTGAACACTTTATGACTTGAAATTCATGTGCATGAGGGATCATCTTATAATGCTACCGTCGTCTACTAAGCAATACAAGATGCATAAAGGATTAACATCACATGCAATTCATAATATGTGATATGATATGGCCTTTTCTTCTTTGTGCTTCCGATCTCCATCTTCAAGCACGAACATGATCTCCATCATCACCGGCATTGCATCAAGGTCAATGACGCTTCTTCATGGTTGTCGTCCACCGGCTTCAACTATTACAACTACTTTGAATAGACACGCGGGTCTTAACATAAATTAAAGACAACCATATGGCTCCTGCCGATTGCCAACTTACAATAAGGAACATTGCATACATCAAATATAATCACAATCACGGCCATATCACATCACTGCACACCCCTGCAAAACAAAGTTAGACGCCTCTACTTTCTTTGCATGTTTTACGTGGTTTGGGGCTTTCAATAAGTGTCGTTCTAACTTACGAACATGAACCACAACATTGATACTAGTATTGTTAATCACCCGTTGTAAATTGGATCTTAACTATGCTAGGAGAAACAGGCACCCGCAAAGCCACTTATGCAATACAAGTTGCATGTCAAGCGTGGAGCAAGTCTCATGAACGATGTCATGTAAGGTTAGCCCGGGCCGCTTCATCCCAACATCCCGCAAGATGCAAAGTACACAAGAAGCAATCGACAATAAAAGCATCAATGCCCACAATGACCATTGTGTTCTACTCGTGCAACAGATCTACATATAGACACGGCTCTGATACCACTGTAGGGTTTCGTAGCATGGAAAACAAAAATTTTCTATCGCATACAAACAAACAAGCCAAGATCTATCTACTAGATTGTAGCAACGAGTCGATGGAATAACTCACCCTCGAAGATTCCAAAGTGTTTAACGAGAGCGGATTCTCGTGGGTGATGTAGTCGTACTCTTACCGATCTCAAGATCGCGTAGACGATCCTTTTGGTGCTGCGTTCCGGCAGCGCTCCCGCAGTCGGTCACACGTTCGGTACTCGACGAAGACCTTACTCTCCCTTGTTCCAGCAGGCAGCGGAGGTTGTAGCACTCTCCTCGCGATTCCGGCAGCACAACGGCGTGGTACCAGAAGTAGAGGGGAGATCTCGCAGGGTTTCGCCTTAAGCCGGAGCGAGTATGGTGGACTATGAGAGAGCCCTCGACGATCCAGGGTTTAGACACGCCGAGGAGGGGGCTAGGCCGGCGGCTAGGGTTTGACCTAGGCGGCGGCGCGAGTGCCCTAGGGCCGGCGGCGGCTATGGAGGCGGCGGCGGCTTGGGGCTAGGGTTTAGAGGTAGGGAACTTGTGTGTCTAGGAGGGGAGCCCTGCCCCTCCTCTTATAGGTGGAGGGAGGCGCGCCAGGGGAGGGGAGTCCCTCCCCAACTCGGACCCAAGGTGGGCCGGCGGTGGAGGTGGAGGAACTCCTCCCCAACTCGGATTCCACCTCCCCTCCACTTCCCAAAATTAGCCGTTTGACTTTCAAATTGGCGTTTGACTTTTCAAACAAGGATTTGATTAAATCCTCTATTTTGTTCAGAGATGACACTTAATACATGATGCAATCATATCAACTTGATATAACACATTCATGTACCCTTCCCCTCCGGAGTACCGGACATTCCGGAACCTTCTAGAACATTCCCGATGAAAACACCAGAACCATTCCCCAACTCCGAAACAGGACTTTCCTTATATGAATCTTATTCTCCGGACCATTCTGGATCTGCTCGTGATATCCCGAATCCCATTCGAGACTCCTAACAACATTCAGACTCTTTCTCATCATTCCATAACTACTCAAACAACGTCGAATCCTTAAGTGTGTCTCCCATTCGAGACTCCCATTCGAGACTCCTAACAATCATTTATTAACCAACAAGCTAGTATTATAAAGAGGCTTTACTAGGGACTTCAATTTAAGTTTACAAATCACACAAGTATCAATGTTTCCTTGTTAATACTATTATAGCATGAATGTAAACATTTATCATAAACACAAAGATATAATAATAACTATATTTATTATTGCCTCTAGGTCATATCTCCAACAAGTTGACTATTGACAATCTCTCTTCTTGTCAAGTTGTTTGGATCCCTAATAAAGAGTCCATGCTTGATGATGTTCCATAGTTCAATGCAAGAGCTGCACATATGAGTTCTCATTAGTGATTGCCATTGAGCAAAAGTAGCAGACTCTTCTAGCTTAGGTGGGTCACCTCTATTGTACACATGAGGGTGAGGGATGGGAGGATCAAGAGAGTACCAAGAATCACGGTGCTCACCCTTCCCCCCATCGAGTCATGTGGAGGAATTAGCGTTGTCTAGTTTGTCCCCTACCACCATACCCTTGGGGGATACCGGAGTATTCCCTTTAGGTACAACGGATGGTAGATCCTCTTGAGGAGATGGGGGTGATGAGCCATCTTTGTCTTTAAGAAGTTGCTCAAGCATCTTCTTGACTTCGTTGACCAAGGAAGATCTCAATCTTGTTTCCAAGTTTCTGAGATCTTCCATGGTCACCGGGGTCGACTCACTACCACCATCCCCTTCTTGGCTACCCATATTCTCTTAGGCGGTAAAGCCCAAATAAAGAGCCGAGCCTCTGATACCAATTGAAAGGATCGCATGGTCACCTAGAGGTGGGCGGGGGGGGGGGGTGTGAATAGGTGCTACTTCAAAATTTTCTTCTTTTTCAAATTAAGGTTTGACAATAAGGTAAATTCTCTAGATAATACAACTATGGTGAATTTACCTATATGACAATTATGCAAGAGCTACCACAACACAAAGTAGTAACGAGAAAGTAAGGTGCGGTAAAAGGATAGAAGTAACCGAAAAGTGGAAGCGGAGACACAAGGATTTGTTTCCCGTAGTTCCTTCCTTTTGAGGGGAAGTATGTCTACGTTTGGAGAGGGGGTGGTTTCAAACCACCAACGCCACGAAAGGCCTCCCTTGTTCTCCGATGAATCTCACCCCAACGGGATCGATTCACCTTCCACTATATCGACAACCTTCAAGGTGGAAGCCGGCACCATTACTAGTTTGGGGCACACATCCACAACTTAATCGGAGGCTCCCAAATACAAGCAAGCTGTCAAAGCAATCAAAGACAAGCTTGTAAGAACCAAAACAAGAACTAGGGTTTCCAAGAAAACTCTAGAGCAAAGGGGGCCTCAATGAAATGAGGGGGAAATGAAGATCTCTTTTGGTGAAGTAGTAGATCGGGGCCTCCTCCTTCGATTCCCCAAAGATCAAGGACTTTGGGTGGTGGGATGAGGAGATCTTGAAGATTTGGGTGGCTCCAATGGACTCCAATGGTGTTCTTTGACTTTAATGCACTGAGCAACTTGTCCCAAGGTAGGTGGAGGGGTATTTATACCCCTCCACAAAATCTGACCGTTGGAGCATTTATTACAGCGGTAGTACCGAAAGTTCAAGCGGTACTACCGGAGAACTCCGGTACTACCGGACCTGGTATCGGACCACCCCCTTTTTCAAACTTCATCAAATCCTGCCCACATCGGTATTACTATTGCTGCTACCAAAAAGCGGTAGTACCGCCAGTGGCAACCGGTACTACCAGATAGAGATAAATCAGCAGCTTCCAGACGAAAAACTCTCTGTCAAGCCAGGTAGTAAAATGCGGTACTACCGCATTTTGCTACCGGCGCAGACAGAAGCTTTTTGCAACGTAAAAAAAGTCTCTGCCCCGAGCAGTACTAAAATGCGGTACTACCGCATTTTAGTACCGGAGCACGCAGAAGCTTTTGACAAGCTGTCAAAAAGCTTCTGTCGCGCTAGGTACTAAAATGCGGTACTACCGCTTTTTAGTACCTGGCGCGGCGGAGACTTTTTGACAGTTAGTCACAGGCTTCTGTCTGGTCCGGTAGCAAAAATCGGTACTACCGCTTTTTGGTACCGCGCCAGGCAGACAGTTTTTGAATGTTTGCAAATCTTTTTAATGTACCCGCGACACACTTAGCAAATCATTAGTCCGACATGTGTGTTGTTATCAAACACCAAAATCACTGGGGATAGCAAATGCTCTTTCATCTATTGTGACAACAATGGTGCCATTGCCAATGCCAAAGAGCCAAGGTCTCACAAGCATTCCAAGCATATTAAGCGCCGGTTTCACTCCATCCGCGAGCATGTCAAGGATAGAGATATAAAGATTTGTAAAGTACATACGGATCTCAATGTAGCAGATACGTTGACTTAAACTCTCCCTAGAGCAAAACATGATCTACACCAGAACTCCATGGGTGTTAGATACATCACTATGTAACTAGATTATTGTCTCTAGTGCAAGTGGGAGACTGAAGAGAATATGTCCCGAGAGGCAATAATAAAGTGTTTATTATGTGTATTCCAAGTATATGATATATGTTTATTTTGCATGCTATAATTGTATTAATACAAAAATGTTAATACATGTGTGTTTAATAAACAAACAGAAAGTTCCTAGTTATGCCTCTCTCATAAACTAGTTCGTTGATTAACAAGATGATCACAGTTTCCTGATCATAGACATTGGATGTTGTTAATAACGAGATCACAACATTAGTGTAATGATGTGATGAACATTCATCCGAAATATAGCATTACGATTAAAGTTATTAAGTTTATACTGCTATAAACAACTTACAAAGTGATCCTAATCCTTAGACCATGAGATCATGCCAATCACTAACACCGTAAGAGTTTCTTGTTGACATCAAACGTCACACCGTAACTAGGTGATTATAAAGATGGCTTCAAAGCTACAAAGTGTTATGTTGAGAATAATGGATCAAGAGTGGAATTTGTTCATCCCGATGACGGATAGATATACTCTGGGTCCTCTCGGTGATATAATTGGTTAGCTTGCAAGCAAGTGATTTGATCACTAGAATGTTATATCACAGGAACGAGAAAAGAGTGCATGTCAGTAACGAGATCAAACTAGGTATGGAGGTACCGATGATCGAATCTCGGACATGTAATATATCGTGAAACAAAGGGATTAAGGTATAAGCGTAAAAGGTTCCGACGATCACAGGAAAGTCATCGTTGAATGTGTGGGAGTCAGTATGGATATCCAGGTCCCGCTACTGATTATTGATCAGAGAAGGGTCTCGATCATGTCCGTATTATTCGCGAACCGTAGGGTGGCACACTTAAGGGACACTGACATCCAGTTGGAGCAAATGTTTCATGCCGGAAAGAATAACAAGCGCAGGAATTTATTTCACTAGATACCGAAACAGGTTTTCGGGTGAAATTGCAGAAAGTGTTTTTTCATGTGAAATAGAATTCTAGCAAGGGGTTATATGTGAATGTTTTTCATTAAAGTAATTGACAAAATTCTGAATAAATAAAAATAGTTTTATTTAATGAGAGTTTGCATTAAATTTGGTGGAAATTTAATTGCAAGTTTGAGTGTGATTTTGAGTGGAGGAAATTGAAGAGGTTTTTGCGAGTGGAGTGTCCACCCACATGAATGAAGGAGGGGAGGAGGCAGCCCCCATGGCCGACGGCCACCCCCTTGGGTGCCCTCCTCTCCTATAAAAGGCACCCCTCTCCCTCTCTCTCTCACTCACACCTCCTCGTGAAGGATCTCTCTCCCCCTCTAGAATTTATCCCCCATGGTCTTGGACTAGCGAGATACATGTTCCCGGTGGCTATTCGACAAGAAAGGGTTGTGCTTTCGCTGCATCGCTGGAGCGAGGAGGCGGAGGTTGCTCGATGTCTTGTACGTGTGTGCGTGCACGGATGCGCTTCTGCTTTGCGACGCTAGGACTTTCTCTCGACCGGCAAGAGATCATCTACATCAACCACGGTTCAACTCGTTAAGCTTTGTCGGTCTTCAAGGGTATGTTCTCTACGGATATACATCCGCCCGTTGTTTGTATCTAATAGATAGATCTTGGTATATAGTTCCCATCGTAGAATTTTTTTTTGTTTTCAGTGCTGCGAACCCTACATTGCTCAATTTCAATCATTACATATTTGATGAAACACACTGAAACTTGATGATATGTCACAACACAAATATAAAAGCATGAGATCGATGGGAGAGACACGCACACGATCTACCGTGCATGCTAGAACCCTTCGTCCATCTATGTTCTTAGCTAAGATCAGATGGTGATGTGTCCGTGTGTTGTCATGTTTCGTGATGGTAGTATGAACGTAGTTGTAACTTTTTCTTTTTGTTTCTTTGTTGATTAAATGGGCAATCCATGACTTCTTATTCTCTTTGTCAAAAAAAAAATTGACTTCTTATTCTCGTTAAATTAAAAGAAAAGAGTCAATAGTTGAGCAGATTGCTGCTTGGAGCAGTCGTCTGCACTACAACTTTAATGTGTACTACGTTATGCTTTTTGCAGAAGCAAATGGAATTTTCTGTGTTGGGTAACTAAAGCGAACCGAGCCAGAATCTCGTACACCGCAATTAAGGTGCACGCACAGTGCAAAGTTCCGTTGCTTTAACAAGGAGAAGCTTTGTTCCTTGCGTATGGCACACAGTAAACCACGTACTCCCTCCCTTTAACAAGGAGACGCTTTGTTCCTCGTTACAGTAGTGAACCCTCAACAGTGCCGTACGTCGTCTTCATCGATCAGAGGCCTGCACCGGCCGGCAACGACTTTGCCATGCCATGCACCGATGCACGCATGACGCATGCAAGGCATGCTTTCGTTCACACGATCCGTACCGAACAAGCTCGGCCGGCGGCGATCCTTGCCGTCGCGCCGACGCCAAACTCGCACAAACTTTCGCCCAGAATAATGGCGTAGCCCCGGGCATGGGAGGACCACACTGGCCAGTGCCTGCTACATACACGGGCATTCCTAAATACAGTGGCAATGCCATATTGCGCGCGTACAAGAGGTGCGTGCTGTAATATACAGTACTACCATATGGAGATCTCGATAGAAGTCGTCGGCGGCGGCAACGGCGACGACGTCGGCGACGTCCTTGCGCGGTACAGCCTGGACGTGAGCGCGGGCTGCGGCGGGCGGCGCAGCACGCTGCTGGACGAGTACGAGCGGCTGGCGTTCGAGGCGCAGCTCAACAGCGCCATCCTGCGCCGGTGCTACTCCGAGCCGAGCCCGGTCAGGTTCGTTCAGCCATCGGCCGGCGTGTCGCCGGTGATGCCGACTGATCAGGGGCGGGCCGGGGGAGAAGCAGGGTGGCGGGATGAGCCGGCGGTCGATGGAAGGTCGTGGCGGCTCCTCGGGGTGGTGGCTAAGTGGCTCGAGATGTTGAAGACGGTGTTCTGCTTGCTCGGGAGCGCGTGGGAGTGGCGCCGGCGGAAGGAGCAGGACAGGCCGCGAGGCCCGCCCGCGACGGTGCCACGCGTGCAATTGCTGGACTACTTCTGCTAGTTACACCGTCTTGTACGAGCTCGATGTGTCTGTGTGTGTGCATACAGTATTATTTCCCCCTCTTTTGTTGTTATTTGATTGGGAACTTTTTGTTCTCATATCTTGGAAATCGGATGTGAAAATTCATTTGATTTGTAAATTAAGCCGGTAATTGTAAAGAGCTCCGTCACTTTTGGATTGTCCCATTTGTCGTAGCATTGTCCCGTAAGGATTCGAGCTAGGCCGTCCAATCAACATGGTGCATACTACTTGATGATTGGATAAAGAGTCACGTGTGTCGGTGTGTGTCTCCTTGCTTTGGTGCCATGTGGAACAGAAAATCGTCTTTGGCGCAGCACGGGCTGTCATGGGTGCAAATCCGTCCCTGCCTAACACGCCTCGTCGACGGTGTAGATCATACGGCCACGCACGGCCTAGAAATGTTCCCTCTCTTCGGGGTTATACAGATTTGGGTGAAGCTGCCGCCAGGTTCGGCACAGTGCAAGCTCTTTCGTCCGCTCTTTTTTAAGCCGCTTCAGCCAGTACTCAGTCGCGGGCGCGTACCAGGTCATCGTCGTCTTACGCTCTGGCAGCTCGCGGCGGCGCTTCTCTATCTGCATCGCCAACTCGGCGCCATGCAAGGGCGGCGCCACGAGCACACCGTCGTAGCTGAGCTCGAAGTCGGCCAGAAGCCTCGCGTGCAAGAACGCGAGGATGTTGTAGTGGGCGAACATCACAGCCTCGTATAAATTGAGTTTGGGCCTCTCCATAGTAGGGCGGCGGGAAGGTGAGCGAGGGAGGGAGGGCACCAAGATAAAGCGGGGAAAAGGGCAGGAAGACGGAGCGGGGAGCGGCGGAAAGGGCAGGAACGAAGCTTTCTCTCACTGCCAGGACTGGACCACATAGTTTTCAGCTCCATCCGGCGCCCCCGCTTGCCCCCTGTGTGTAGGGTTCGGCCTGGAGGCGCTGGATAACTAAATGGACCGTGTCAGCGCGAAAAAAGATTTGAAGGGTGAGCTGGGCACGACTTTGAATATAGGCACCCCCCATAGCCCTTTAGGAGGCTTTAGGGCCCCCGAGTGGAGATGCTCTAAGGACATCTCCACCAGGGAGACCCATCTTGTGGACCTAAACGGTCCATTTTTGTCTGTTTAGTTCGTGTCCTGGACAATATTTGGGTCGTGCTCTGTCCTATAAGGCAACCGCGCACAGCGGGACGTCCCAAATTGTCCTATTTTGTTTTTCCTCTATTATTCTCTCTCTCTCTCTCTCTCTCTCTCTCTCTCTCTCTCTTTGGACAAACCAGAGCACAAGCACGTTAGAGAGCAACAGGGAGCAACCAGGGTGCGCGTCGTTGGTGAGGAGGAAGTCGGTGTTGGTGGCGTCCGCGACGTCGGCGTCACTGGAGGTAATAGAGGAGCCTGAGACCCCGGCTGCCGACTCGAGGGGTCATCGTCGTTGTTTGGGGGGACCTGGACGGTGACTAGGTGGACATGGACGGAATGGAGGCGGCCAACGCGGGGCAGAATCGAAGGAATCCAGCGGCGGCGGTTGAGCAGGTGTGGTGCGTGAGGGGGCTTGCTGTCGAGGGAGCACAAGGCGGCGTAGAGGTGGACCGGCACCCATAGGCCACAGCAGAGATCAAGGCAACGAGGGAGAGGTCCATGGTGGAGGATGGATGGGGCGGGGCGGCAGGAGGCGCACGGCCGGTGGCGGCACACATGGCGAGGTGAGGCTTGAGGCGGAGGATGGTCGGGGCGGCGCGACAGCAGGCTCACGGCCGGTGGCGGCGTGCATGGTGAGGGTGAGGCCCGGTCGAGCACGGCGCCGAGTGGGGAGAAGTGCCAGACGTGAGGAAGACATGGGCGTCGGGGCTCATCGTCCAGAGAGGAGGGAGATCACGGGGAGGCGGCGGAGGACGATGCGGGCGACGTGGGGGTCCGACGAGGTCGGGGGTCGAGGTGGTTGATGACTGCAAGTGCACAAATCGATTGTAGCTAGTTTCGAAATAAGAGTATCGAACCCACAGAGAGCTATTTGGCTAAGGTATGTATGCCCCTCGTCACTATCTACCAAAAGATACTTGTAAGCTGCCTTTGATTTCAAGTAAAGGGTGTTTGTAAGGTTTTTTTTTGGATTGAATGAAGTAAAGTAAATAAAAACAAGTAAAAGTGAACAAGTAATAAAAGCGGTTGAAAAGGTGGTTGAACTCAATAGGGATAAAACGTTCTCAGGGATGTAGGATACACTACTAGCATGTCGTAATTAATCATAATTAGGATAACCTATTTCTTATGTCATGATATGTGTGGATAGAGTTGCATAATAAGATGTTTACAACAAGGCTCGTAGGAAGCAACTTTATTGAGCCAAGAATAAGGTCATCTCTAAATAACCACCGCGATGTCTGAGATTAGTCACCAAAACAGACCACCGCAATTAAGGGTCTCCTCGTGGATATCGTAATTAGCTTAGTGAACCTCTCTCTGTTCCCGCTTTGATCGTGCAGGTTGCTAGATGCGGTTCTATTCACAATATCTCTGGGCACGCTTCTAAACACGTCCAAAAGGTTTCACCCTCTTCTTTAGACCCGAAGGAAAATGATATGTGGCGTACTACACATACCATCTAAAGGGAGAGATCAAACAAACATCATAGATCAATGGATCATAGACATAAGTAATAGATCATCTTTATTTCATTTCATAATAATGCTAGGGTTTATCCATCTCGTCAAGAACAAAGAAAACTACTCACACATGGAAGCAATCAACAACATCATCATAATCAAATGGATGGATAAAGGTACTGGAATAAATATAGTGCAAACCACATCTGAATCTGAAATTATAACAAGATTTAATGAATGGAAGATGGGGGTAGAGATGGTGATGGTTATGCAGCGGTTGATGATGAAGGGGATGATGCTTTATATTCCAATGATCCATGAAGCAACAAGGATTTTTCCTTCTCCAAGTTCCTCCTTCAGATCTCTTTCTGTTGTGTTTTTTCGTGGCTGGAGGTTTCTATGAATGTCGGATCTCGGATCTTTCTTCACGAGGTAGAAGTATTTGACGAGGAGGTCACGATGCAATGTCGTACGACCAGACGGTACGGGCGGATTCCGCTCATACCACTAGTCGTTACGTGCTTTGTAACGTTCTCAGCGCAAGCAATTCCTCTGGGTGCAATGATAAATCAATTAAATGACTTTTATTACTTAAAATATCATATTATAGTATAATATGATAGTCTTAATTGATATGTTAATAATAGACTTAGTAAATTGGGATCATGTTGAAACAAGGACAAAAGGTGCGCGTAAACATGGTAAATACTAAAAATCCTACTCTACTTATGAAAAAACAAAAAGTAAAAATGCTCCAATTTTGTACTCATCATCTCCCCAAGCTAGAATCTTGCTCGTCCCCGGGCAAGATGGTGGCTTGTGAACAAGATCATCATGTTTATGAGGCATGAGATGTTATAATAAATGAGACAAAAATTGAAATAGGAGTACAATATCGGATGTAGAGTTACATAGGGAGCTTTATCACACCTTTACACATCAGACTTAGAGGCTTCCACACCTTTTGATATTAATGTAATTATAAAAAGCTATTATTGATTGAACATATTATATAATCATAAAGCTAAAATGGTTGAGCACTTGATTTTAGTAATAAAGATGCATGATCATCTCGTTTTCTCCCTTATTTTATCTTTTTTTCAAGCTTGTACTCTTTCTTTTTCCTTGAAATTTTCCTTGATAGCGGAATCTTTTATCTCTTCTTCTTTATTCTCTTCCTTCTCCTTTTTATTATAGCATAGCTTTGTGATCATGCCCACTACTTTTTATGGCTTTTGTAATCCAAACCTATGACTATAATATGATACCAAGATTTTACTTCTCATAATTTAATCAATAATTTTATTGGTGTGGAAGACCCTAAAATCATAATAGTTGTATAAGTATCATAACACTCCACCTAGTTCAATCATCTAATATAATCATCATGAATCAAAATATAACTTCAAATATCATAATGTCTCGGAACTCAATGGATATAAATCTTGTCTCGAACAAAGGGAAACTTGAAGATGATGCAGCCAATACAAACTCTCGAATAAAAACCTAACATGCGTGCAGTAGAAGAAACATGCTAAAACTCGAAGATGGATTACAAGGTGTTATAGATCTCCCCCAAGCTTGGGATCAAGACGGTGGGATAAAATAATCCTTATGAGTACCTACTCCTTCTTGGGGGTGAAGAAATCGTCATCTTCTTCTTCCTCTTCTGCCTTGAACCTGCAAGCATGAGCAATACATGCAAATTGAGTGGACAATTCCGTGATGTTAGCATGATGTTCTTTAATTAGTTTTCTTAATGTCTTCCTGTTGTTGTCCATCTCTATAATAATATTGGTCAAGAGTTGAACTCTACCATCAATCTCATCGACCCTCTTTTCGAGGTCTTTGCCCATCAACCAGTAGGAGTCAACTCCTTCCCCAACAGTTTCAACATAGGCTTTGGAAATCTTTTCAAGGTTCTTGGTATTTTCTCTAATCTCATCATGTTTTTCCTCTTTCTGAGAAGAGGGTTTAGGAGGAGATTTGAGAGAAGATCCGCAAAGGTTATAACTGTAAGGGTTGAGTGGGGTTTCTTCATGGTTCCTCCTTTGTTCCACATTCTTGAGCATCTCTAACTTGCGTGGAAATATGTCCTCCCAGTTAGGAAGTGGAACCACTTGAGTAGACTCTCTAGTTGAGGAAGACGAGGAATCCCCCTCGATCTCCCTTCTCTTGTGACATGGTTATACCCTACGGGTACATGACTTCAGTATACCTGGTCCGGCCCAAGGAAGGCCCACAGCAGATATACGCTGGCCCCTGAAGATTTTCGGGTGGCCAAGGCCCATGACGCCTTCGGATCCTTGGAGAACAAGTCTAGCGGAGATAGGAAATTCAAAGGGGTAAAACCCTAGAACTTGTAACCGACTAGGACTATGCCCGGGACCTGCCTGAGTCTATATAAAGGCCAGGAGGGCACGTCCTAGATCTCTCGACTCATACTTTCGCACACGCATCCACGCCAGATCGAATCTGCGCACCCTGTAATCTTCGGTTCCGCCGTAATCAAGAGCAGACAAGCAGGAGTAGGGTTTTCCCTTCGGGAGCCTGAACCTGGGTAAATCTCGTGTCCCCTGGTTGCTTGTCTGTTAACCGTGCCACGATCTCCAGCATCCCCATCTTCTCCAAAACCCAAGTCCATAACAATGGGCATTAACGAGATTAAACCTCGTCAATTGGCGCCGTCTGTGGAAATTGGGGCTGCTGATTGTGCGGTCGTGACGGTTCCGACCCGATCGATCTACAACTCCGCGGCGACGGAGAATCACCTCCTCTTCGGCGCTTTCGACTTCACCGCCCACTCGCCGGCCACCATGAAGGATTTCGAGCCCGTAGGCGACGGACTCGAAATTTTGTTCGGGAGTTTCTGCTTCCAGGTGGGTCAAACTGGCACCCTCCGCCTCCCCGAGAGGGTGCCCGTGCCATCAATCAGGCCGTGTTCGTGGGCTCCACACCCCGTGCTACGCACGTCACCATCGACAGACGAGTTCTACAGCAGCAGCAGCTGTAACTCCGATCTGTGCGATCTACCTTCGGATGAAGGGACCTACGGTTCCGGATCCGAAAGCTGCGGCAGCAGTCAACCAATCTGCAGGCGCTACCTATGCGCCGCAGTCATCCAAACCGACGAGGAAGCGCCTAACCCGCCGCCCAACCGAAACGGCGAAAACGGCGAAAACAGAAGAAGCCAGTCCCCCCCACCCAATAGGGAAAGCAACGGCCACGTCATCCAACTTAGCAAATAAGGATGGGTGCAGGCGCGCCGTGCTGTCGCAGGCGACGCCGTCCTGCCTGCAGACGCCTCACGCGACCTACTAATGGCATACCACTACCTCCTCATCGAGGAGCACAAGAAACAAGTCAAGATGCAGGAGACACTGGACAAACGCAAGCAAGCAGCCTCCGAGTCCAGCGCGCGACGAGCTGCGCTCTCCGCCGCGGCACCCGGCTCTAGCACAAACGGAAACCAGGGAAACAAGCACCGCTCTCGGGTGGAGAACATGGATCCCAAGGAGCGACGTGATGTGACCCAAACTCTCCACACATCGTTCATGGATATGGATGCCGACGGCAACATCATCCCGAAGACGCCACAAGCCGTGATCATGGCAGCCACTGCGTATCTCGCGGCTCACCCACCTCCGGAGGAGGACCCAAAAAGGGCCATGCATAGGTCCGCACTCACCGGACTAGGCCTACTCGGAGCTGCGCTCCACGAAGACGCTCCTGCGTAGCCGAATAAGAAAGCTCCGGTCAGACGCGATCGAAGCCCCACCCCCTCATCCGAAGAGGAAGAGGAGCACGACCTTCCTCGAAGGAAGAAGAGATCGCAGCGCCATAAACGCGACTACGACGCCAGAGACAAGCTTACGCAGCGCAAGATCGACAAAGCACGCGCCAAACGCGCATGCTCGTCTGAATCTGAGATGGATGAAGACGAAGGAGAACTCTGCGGAGCTCGATGCTTCAGCAGATTCGTTCGGCGAACACAGATGCCACGCAACTTCAAGCTTCCTTCGGATACTCCGAAGTTCAACGGCACGCAAGATCCAAAGTCCTGGCTCAGCGACCATCTGTCATCCGTCAAGCTTCACGGAGGCAACAAAGAAACCGCCATGCAATGCCTTCAGCTGCAGCTGACAGGCGCGGCGCGGGTCTGGCTTAGCAGCCTATCATCAGGATCCATTCGAAGCTGGGAGGAGCTCTCTTACAGCTTCATCCGAAATTTCAAAGGCACCAGCAAGAGGCCAGCCTCCATCGAAGAGTTGCGAGCCTGCACTCAGAGAACGGGTGAATCTATTCGCTCGTACATACTACGCTGGTCTACAACCAAAAACTCCGCAGCACACATCTCCGAAGAAAGGGCCATAGACGCCTTCAGGGACGGCGTCAAGCGCCCAGACTTCAAGGAGGAACTTGGGCGCGTAAAGCCCAAGACACTCGACCACCTCATGGAAATCGCCAATAGTTGGGCAGACGGCGAAGACTGCATCCAACGAGCGCAATCAGACGAAGAGGACGACTACGGCCAAAGACGTGAACGCCGCAGCAAGAGGAGATCGCGCGTCTACGAGGACCGCGACGGACCCGACATGGTCGCGGCCGGCTACGCCGACCGCCGTAACGACAACAACCACAACATCGGAGGATACCGCAGTGGAAACTTCCACGACAGCGGACGACCAACGCAGTCGTGGCAACGTCGCGACCGCGACAACGGACCCTCAGCATTCGACAAACTTTCGGATCCATGCACCATCCACTTCTACATCGACAAGCAGGATGGCAAAAAGAAAGCCAGCCACATGCTCAAGGACTGCCGCGAGTTCCAGAAACTCAGTGAAGGCATGGTGCAGATGAGGCAACAAGCCCCAATCCCTGCGTTCGGAAACGCACCCGCGCCAGGTGAAATAGTGCACGGAGCTCCTCCACCGCCGCCTATTGGAGGCCCAAATCAGCCAGTCGCACCAGCGCAAAACAATGCCGGGGTCCCATACCCCCCACCAAAGGGAGCACTTAATATGATCCAGAAGGGACGCCCTACCAACAGGGTGCAGAAGAAAATCACCCGACAAATCAACTTGGCCGTGGCAACTCCGCCTGCAATCCCTGAGTACCTCAGTGGATCGGAGTCCTGCATCACATTCACTCGCGCGGATCACCCTTGCCAGATCCCTCGCCCAGGTCATGCTGCCTGGTGCTGGAGGCGCAGATCGGAGGCTTCGAGATGAGTCGCGTCTTCATGGACGGCGGCAGCGGCATCAACCTAATGTTCGCAAGCACTCTAGCAGCTATGCGGATCCCACAATGCAGCCTGGAACAATCAGACACAACATTCCACGGCATTGTCCCAGGAAAGGGCATATTCCCTCTGGGCAAAATAGGACTCGACGTCATCTTCGGGAAGCCGGACAACTTTCGGCAGGAGCGCCTAGAATTCGAAGTGGTGGACTGGCCGTCGCAGTACCACGCCATCTTGGGGCGTGTAGCATTTGCAAGATTCATGGCCGTCCCACATTACGCATACCTACTACTCAAGATGCCAGGACCAAGAGGCGTCATCACAGTCCACGGGAGCTTCACCCGATCGGACCAATGCGACAGGGATTTCAACAAAATCTCCCAATCCTTCGGCATGCAAGACGAGCTCGTAAGGCTCCGCGAGGTGACGGAGAATGGGCTACCCCCAGTCACAAGGCAGAACGCACCCGACATGTCCTTCGACTCCACCGTCAACACCATGAAAGTGCAGGTCCATCTGACAGACGCCTCCAAGACGGCGCTGATCGCCAACGACCTCAACACCGCATAGGAAGGCGCGCTCGTCGAATTCCTCCGTGAGCGCTGGGAAATCTTCGCCTGGTGTCCTGCGGACATGCCAGGAGTTCCCAGGGAATTCGCCGAGCACGCACTCAAAGTCTTCCCAGACACCAAGCCAGTCAAGCAGTCTATCCGACGACTGTCGGAGCCACGAGCCGAAGCTATCGGCAAGGAGACCAACAGATTACTCACAGCAGACTTCATCCGGGAAATAAAGGAAAGCGAGTGGCTTGCCAACACGGTGATGGTTCCAAAGAAGGACACGGACATCCTGCGGATGTGCGTAGACTTCACGTCACTAAACAAGCACTGCCCAAAGGACCACTTTCCTCTTCCTCGGATCGATTAGATCATCGATACGACTGCAGGTTGCGAGAAACTCTCCTTCCTAGACGCCTACTCAGGCTATAACCAGATTCGACTCAAGGTCGAAGATCAAGAGAAAACGGCGTTCGTCACACCGTTCGGAGTATACTGCTACAACACAATGCCCTTCGGTCTAAAGAACGCGGGTGCCACGTACCAGCGATGCATGCAGGCCTGCCTCAAGGACCAGATCGGTCGCAACGTCCAAGTCTATGTCGACGACATAGTAATAAAAACCAAGGAGGCAAGGACACTTATCGACGATCTCCGCGAGACGTTCGACAACCTTGATCGCTACAGGATCAAGCTCAATCCAGAAAAATGCGCCTTCGGCGTCCCCTCGGGTCAGCTGCTCGGATACTTCATCTCTCAATGAGGGATCGAGGCGAACCCGAAGAAAATCAAAGCCATCGTGACAATGGAGAAGCCGAAAAACCTCAAGGGTGTTCAGCAGCTCGCAGGACGAGTAGCGGCACTGAGCAGGTTCATCAGCCGCATGGGCGAAAAGGCCCTACCATTCTATCAGCTGCTGCGCAAGGCGGACAAGTTCGAGTGGACACCAGAAGCCAATGACGCATTCGGAAGCCTCAAGCGGCTCCTCTCCACCTCGCCCGTTTTGGTCACGCCAAAGGAGCGCGAGCCCCTGCTACTGTACATAGCAGCCACACATCAGGTGGTCAGCACAGTACTCGTGGTCGAACGACCCGAAGAAGGCAAGACCCACAGGGTCCAACGCCCAATTTACTACCTCAGTGAGGTTCTTACTCCAACGAAACAGCGGTACCCGCACTACCAGAAGCTAGCCTACGACGTGTTCATGACGGCTCGACGACTGAGCCACTACTTCCAGGAGCATCAGGTAATGGTCGTCAACGAGGCACCCCTGAACAGCATCCTGAATAATCCAGGGGCCACAGGACGCGTGGCCCTGTGGGGCATCGAACTATCACCCTTGGACATCGTCTACGAGAAGCGACACGCAATAAAATCTCAAGTCCTCCCGGACTTCCTGGTACATTGGATGGAGCTGCAGCTGCCAGACACCCCAGACATGTCGCAGTCCTGGACAATGCACTTCGACGGCTCCAAGCGCGAAGCCGGAGCAGGGGCAGGAGTCATACTGACCTCCCCACAAGGTGATAAGATGAAGTACGTTCTTCAGATGAAATTCAGAGCCTCCAACAACGAGGCCGAATACGAAGCCCTCATCCATGGCATGAGGATGGCAAAGATATGCGGCGCAACGCGCCTGGTCATCTACGGTGACTCCAACCTCGTTGTCCAACAGACGATAACGCACACGCCGAAAACATGATCGCGTACCGCGCGCTCTACAACACACTCGAAGGAGAATTCGACGGCTGCGAGCTTCGGCACGTCGGAAGAGAAAGCAACGAGGAAGCCGATAGACTCGCCAACATCGGCTCCACTTGTGCAAAGGTGCCACCAGGCGTGTTCCTCAAACAGATCTGCGTGCCATCCATCAAGCGAAAATTCCCCAAGGGATCACCCGAAGAAGCAGAACACTCGGGGGCTACGCTACCCGAAGGTCACGAAGGACCCGAAAAGCCGGATACCGAAGTTGCCATGGTCAACCTAATGCAGGTCATGGCAATCGAAGAAACTTGGACGCGACCATACCTCCAGTTCCTGATAAACGGAGAACTACCTGACAGCCCGACAGATGCCCGACGAATATCTCGTCGGTTAAAAGCCTTCACCATCATCAACGGCGAGCTGTACAAGCGCAGCATTACCGGTGTGCTACAACGGTGCATCACTATCGACGACGGCAAGGCCATACTCCAAGACATCCACGAGGGCATCTGCGACCACCATGCCGGCAGCCGCTCCCTTGTTGCCAGAGCTCTACGAGCAGGATTCTACTGGCCAACGGCCATGAGCGACGCAAAGGACATCGTCCGAAGATGCAACGGGTGCCAACGGTTCGCCGACAAACCGCACGCACCGGGGTCTGAACTTAGACCCATACCCATAGCTTGGACTTTTGCTCAGTGGGGCCTCGACATGATCGGCAAACTGCCAAAGTCCTCGAAAGGGGGACACGTCTTCCTCCTGGTCGCAGTCGACAAATTCACCAAGTGGATCGAGGCAATGCCAGTCACCAACCAGAAGGGCAAAACTGCCATCAAATTCTTCGAATCCATTGTCTACAGGTTCGGCGTACCACACAACATCATCACCGACAACGGATCGAACTTTATCTCCGAAGAATTTCAGGACTTCTGCGAAGGCCTCGGGATCAACATCACGTATGCCTCAGTGGCACACCCGCAAACAAACGGGCAAGTGGAAAAGGCCAACGGTCTAATTGGCGCCGGCATCAAGAAGCGCCTCATGAGCTCACTCGAGCACAAAGCTGGAAACTGCACGAAAGAGCTACCGTCTGTCCTGTGGAGCTTACGGACTACGCCAAACAGCTCCACCGGCTACACACCGTTCTTCATGGTGCACGGAGCTGAGGCCGTGCTACCAGCCGAAGTACGCCACCAGGCTCCACGAGTCGTCGCTTACAGCGAAGCCGAGTCCACGACTGCACTCGAAGACTCCGTCGACACACTCGACGAAGCGCGGGATATAGCAGCAGCTCGATCAGCGGTGTACCAGCAGAGTCTCCGCAACTATCACAGCCGCCGGCTGCGCCCAAGGTCCTTCGTCGAAGGAGACCTCGTCTTGCGACTCAAGCAAAAGCGACCGAACAAACTCGAGTCACCATGGGAAGGACCCTACGTCATCACTGAAGTCATCCCAGGTGGCGCCTATCGCCTCAAGCACGTGGAGTCTGGAGTCGCATACTCCAACCCATGGAATATCTCGCACCTGCGACGATTCTACCCGTAGCAATCCTACCCCCTTTTACTTTCAATAAGGCTTTCAACCAAGGCTACTCAGCCGAACCATGTACCTCCTCCATTACGATATAAATAAAGCTAAGTGTCTCGCTCCCAACCTTCGGTTGACAATTTTTTTGCAACTTTACTACATGTTACAAATGCACTCGGGGGCTCCCCCCACCCTCACGATTTCATCGACCGAGGACCAAACGTGTACACCTGAGTAGCTGACCACATCAGGCAAACGAAAAGGACACGTACTCAATCAAAGCACTGCGTGCTCACAAACAAGCAAACCTTTACAACAAAGGGCACATAAGTGCCCAGTCGCAATATACAAATTTTACATCTATCTGTCTATTTTCAGGTCCTACCTATTCTGAAGAATAACCTGAGCACGCTGCTCAAACAAATCTACAATCTGTTCGGCATACTGCCTTACAGCCGCGTAATACGGATGCATGTTCCACTCGCCACCATCCGGTCAAAGAGGCGACCCAGCTGCTACAGCAGCCAAATCTACGTCAGGGCGATGCACCCTCACAAGAGATAAGGCAGCTTTCACTCCTGCGACGAGCTGCTGCCGCACCAGCTCCTTGACATTGCTGGCACTCCGAAACCTTGACAGAAGACCTGCAAGGGTCGTCGGCATGGCATCCAAAGGAAACATGACATGCAGCACCGAAGAAAGTGATGTCTGCACCTGGCGGAGCACCCGCGAAACTTGATGAACACGATCCTGCACCGTCGCCAGAACCAGGGCGCGATCGCGATCCATCCAGAAGAAGTCGCCGGCCTCCATGTCCTGTTGAGTCAAGCAATTGACCCGAACAGCGACACGCTCCTTTTCTTCCCTCGGAGCAAGATTAGCACCTGCAATAACCGCATACAACAAGAGTAAGGCCAGCAGGCCCACTCGAAGAACTGAGCTACAGCCCGAAAGAAGGATCAACTTACATTGCAGCTGCTCGGACAACCGACCAAGCTCCGCCATCAAATACTCCTCTCTGGCAGCACCACGATCTGCCTTGGATTTCCAAACATCGGCGCGACCGCGTAACCCGAGCAAATCCCTCTCCAAGCTGCGCACGCGATCTCGAAGAAAAGCGAGCTGCGAGGAATCATCCAACGATGGTTGCAAGGGCCTTTCGGATAAAGTGTCAACTGGGCCCGCACCCGAAGGAACCTATAGCAGCAGAATAAAGAAAGAACCATAGACATTCAGCCAAGGATGGAGTCCAACACCGAGAAATTCATTAAACATATAAGGACACTGCGTGGCACAAGGATGGTACTACAAAAGATATTTACAACAAAAGTAAACTACATGCTACCCTACATCTACTTTGCCTAAGGCGCAGGACACTGAGTCGCCTCAGAGCCAGACTGCCTAGCTCTGGCCTCGCCCTGCTGCCGCAGTGCGTACTCAGATAGAAAGTCAATGAGCTTGGGCCCATATCGTCTGCAGCGAGCGGAGTAGGCAGCGAAGGCTGCCTCTGATCCATCCGCAGCCGTCGGCTCCGAGAAGTGATCTGGGGCAAGTCCAGCTCCGCCCCAGCCGCCATGGCTATCGCCAGCCCGACGGACGCGTCGATGCCCTTCTGCTTGCGCTTGTAAGCTGCAGGCGCTTCGGCTGACAGAGCCTCTGCCAGGGCATCCACATCTTCAAGGGTTGCGCCCTTTAGGAAGAGCTCCTGGTAGAAGCGACCAAGGACCTCTTTCGCCTTGGCCAGGGAGTTGACGATGGTGCTGCAGCGGTCTTCGACCGCCACAGTGGCATCATCCAGAGCACTCCCGTGCTCCAGAGCACCGCGGTCGAACTCGATGCCTGCGGCATCAGAGACAAAAATGAAGAAGAGTGACTAGGTTTGATCTCGTCAATGCCCATTGTTATGGACTTGGGTTTTGGAGAAGATGGGGATGCTGGAGATCGTGGCACGGTTAACAGACAAGCAACCAGGGGACACGAGATTTACCCAGGTTCAGGCCCCCGGAGGGAAAACCCTACTCCTGCTTGTCTGCTCTTTGATTACGGCGAAACCGAAGGTTACAGGGTGCGCAGATTCGATCTGGCGTGGAGGTGTGTATGTATCGACCGAGGGAGAGAGACCTAGGTCGTACCCTCCTGGCCTTTATATAGACTTAGGCAGGTCCCGGGTACAGACCTAGTCGGTTACAAGTTGTATTTAAACTCTAGTCTTTCTCTCCAAGGATCCGAAGGCGTCATGGGCCTTGGCCACCCGAAAATCTTCATGGGCCAGCGTATGTCTGCTGTGGGCCTTCCTTGGGCTGGACCAGGTATGCTGAAGTCACGTACCCGTAGGGTATAACCATGTCAGTAGCCCCCGAGTGATCAGTCGAATCGTAGATTCGGCTGAGGACTCTTCAATCCTTCGGGTGCAGCTCTGTCTTTCAAGAGAATGTGTAGGGATTGTTGATGCGTGTGCCTGACTCTCCCGACGGATCAGGGTCAGTTAACTGTCTTAGGACAAAACAACACGATCTTCTTCAGGTGCGAGTCCCTCGACTTGAACCCGGAACATATGCTGGCGTAATTCGACTCAGGCCGCGAAGGACTTACAGGAGTGGAATTCCAGTGATTTTAAATGATGTACCCAACGCGTCCGTCGGGATTTTTCATCGTACCTGCTGGTACGGATTCATACTAGCAGAGCGCAGTCGTGTGCGTTGCCAGGCCATCAGATGATATCTGTAGGTCTTATCTTTGCGTTGTAGACGTAGCATCCGAATGTTTTATCACCGCGGAGGTGTTTCGGGTGGCCAAGGAGGTCGTTGCTCACTCAGCGTTTTGTTGGGGCAGAGTTGCCAAAAAGTTTTTGCGTGCTGATTCGGAAGATCGCAGTCGGAGATTTCATAGGGTGCGCGACCAGCGCTCCCTATGGGAGTAGCCCCCAAGTGTCTGTTCGAGTCGTAGACTCGAACAGAGACTTTTAGTTCAAGCATTGTTTCAATCATTAGGTCCGTAGGACTCGAAAATTTTCGGATGCTGAAATCCATCCTCCCTATGGGAGTAGCCCCCGAGTCCGTAGTGGAGTCGTAGACTCGACGTAGGACTCGAAGATCTTGTGTGTGAACAGCCATCACTCCAGTTTGGAGTAGCCCCCGAGTGTCTGGCGGAGTCATAGACTCGGGCAGAGACTCGAGTCTTGTATCATGCAACTGTAGTAGGAAATCTCGTGGGCGTACCGCTGACCCGGATGTACATCGGGTGCGCGACCAGCGCTCCTGATAGGAGTAGCCCCCGAGTATTTAATCGAATCGTAGATTCGAGTGAGTACTCTTAGCTGTGCAGCTGAAGTTGGTGCTAGTATAGCTTTTGATGACGTCAGTGCTGACGATCAATGACCTCAAGCGTCTGCTACGCCAGAGATGACTTGACTAGACGAAGCGTGGGTCCCACTTCCTGACTTTGAATTGACCAGTCACGCGCGGCGTGGAGATGATTACAGCGTCTCCGCGATTTCCATACGTAGTGGACGGCGTGGTATCGACGGTTCATTTTGGTGCTGACACATGTACGGCCAGATCCACCGTTGGCGTTAGGTATTCTCGATGGACGGCCAGCGTGCGTCGTCTTCGCTGTTATAATCCCTGGTGAAATCGTGGTTTGTTTTTCACCGCAGCAGTTCATCTATTCACTGCCCCCTTGTTCTTGAGCTATTCTTGCTGCGCGCTGAGAGTTTTCTCCACATTTCCTTTGTCTTTCTTCGTTGGCAACGCCACCACCGCCGTAGCGCCATGGGGCAAACAAAGAAATCCTCATCTGCAGTTGGGGCCAGCGTCGCCGGAGGCAAGAAAGGCATCGCCACTGCTCGCGTCACCGATGGTGGTTGGCGGCGATCAGAAACGCGGGAGAGCGATCTCCGCAAACTGCGCGAGCAGAGCCTGATCCCGCAGGACACGACGTCTGTGAGACTCCCCGGCAATGAGGTAATCCCCCGTCCCCCATCTGGGTATCGGGTTATGTTTGTTGCCTTCATGATTCGCGGGTTTTCTTTTCCGGTCCATGACTTCCTTCGTGGACTGCTCTTTTTCTATGGGGTTCAACTCCATCATCTGTCTCCCAACTCCCTTCTCCACATTGCGTGTTTTATCACGCTTTGCGAGTGTTGGCTTGGCATTGAGCCGCACTTTGGCCTCTTCCGGAAGCTTTATTCCGTGAAGAGGCAGTCTGGTTCGGATGGTGTGTATCCCATTGGGGGTTTCATCATCTCCCTCAGTCCCAATGTGCAATTCTTTTCCTTTTCCATGTCCGAATTTGTCCAGTACTGGCGGAGGAAATGGTTTTACATCCATGACTCCATACTGCCTGGGCAAGATTTTGGTCTCGTTCCTTTTGACCCCTCCCATTTGATTGAGAAGAAAAGATCCTGGAAAAACCAAATCTTGGACGGTGAGGTGGCAGAGATAGAGGCCCTGTACCGTCGGGTGGAGGAGCTCCAATTGATTCCTGAGAAGGAGGTGAACGGTGTCAACATCATCCGGACGTTTCTTGAGCGTCGGGTGCAGCCTCTCCAAGTGAGGGCGCATCCGATGTTCCTTTACTCTGGGCGCCGTGATCCGACAAGGGTTTCGAGTGAGAAAATCTCCGAGGTGGAACTTGACAAGGCTCTTCGCGCGCTGTTGAAGTTCAAGGCCGACGAGGAACTCCCGGAGAAGTCGCTAACTCCTCCCTTTTCTTCGACGTTGGCCGTGCCGAAGGTGTAGATTTATGCACGTAGTGCTCCGCTTTTTTGTTGGGTGTGTATTTGTGTCCTTTGTTTGCTAACAAAGTTTCTTCTCATCTTGTAGAGCTTCAAAGTGCCGGGCATGGCACCACCATTGCCCGAAATGTATCCGAATGCCCCGGATAATGAAATAGTGGATTCCGTGTCCGAGCTTCCATCGGTGCGATCTCCGGTGGAGGATGCCAACGAGTCGAGTGAGGACCATACGCGCGAGCGATCACGGAGCTCGAGCGAGTCTTCGGATGCTTCAACTCCTCCGACTCCCAGAAATCCTCTGGGCCTTGAGAGTCATGATGATGGTCATGGAGGTTCTTCCTCTCCCCTTCCTGCCATTCCTGTGCGGGCTGTTGCACCGCACCCGCCAGCAAAGCGGAAGAAGGAAGAAAAGAAGGAGGAGAAGAAGGAAGAAAAGATGGAGGAGAAGAGGGCCCGAAGGGCTTCTCCTATCTTCGACCTGAGCGCGTTGGGCTCGTAAGTTTTCTTGTTGTACTGTTGTCCTTTTCTCTTTATGAAGTTTGCACCTGTGTTGATTGGATTCGTGTGCAGGCAATCCTCCGACGGCTCCAGTGATGGTGCGGGGGAGATGATGGGGAGTCGAACATTGCGTCGCCTCCTCCTCAGACGGTGGCGACTTCGGGTGGCGCTGCTCCAGATCCTCCTGTGCGGGAGAGACTGGTGGTTGCGCCTCAGAATTTCGCAGGCGGGACTTCTGGCTCGCCTTCGGAGCACGAAAGTTTTTCTACGTCCTGTCACGGGGGGAGCCCCCGAGTGTCTTCGTGTGCTGATGTTGTTTAATGCTTCTTTGTGTTGGGCGTAGCCCCCAAGTCCTGCTCTTACTATTATTGCCTGTTGCTATAGCCTTTTGTCCAAGAGGCCAAGCGGCTGGTGGAGGAACGCCTGACGCTGGAGGCGAAACTGCGGCAGCTTCAAGGTATTCGTCTGCCTTGTAGTACTTCTCTTGCTTATCCTGGTCCTGTTCTTTGACACTTGCTTGTTGTAAATGCAGAGGAGCATAAGCCGAAGCGAAAGAGCGTCTGCAGCAGGAGGCCGCAGATCGTGAGGAGCAGCTGGCCACCGTTGCGGCTGCTCATGAAAAAGGGGTGGCGGAGAAGCTCATGGCTGCTGCCAAGGCTATTTCGGGTGAGCGTTACCTATTGTACTTGCTCCTTTTTCTGCGGATCTTCTTCTATGTTGCCTTTCTTCATGTTTTCTTCGTTTTGTCTCAGATGCCACAGGCATCGAGTTCGACCGCGGTGCTCTGGAGCACGGGAGTGCTCTAGATGATGCCACTGTAGCGGTCGAAGACCGCTGCAGCACCGTCGTCAACTCCCTCGCCAAGGCGAAAGAGGTCCTTGGTCGCTTCTACCAGGAGCTCTTCCCGAAGGGCGCATCCCTTGAAGATGTGGGTGCCCTGGCAGAGGCTCTGTCAGCCGAAGCGCCTGCAGCGTATAAGCGCAAGCAGAAGGGCATCGGCGCGTCCGTCGGGCTGGCGATGGCCATGGCGGCTGGGGCGGAGCTGGACCTGCCCCAGATTACTTCTCGGATGCCTACAACTGCGGATGGATCCGAGGTAGCCTTCGCCGCCTACTCCGCTCGCTGCAGACGATATGGGCCCAAGCTCATTGACTTGCTGTCTGAGTATGCATTGCGGCAGCAGGGCGAGGCCAAAGCTAGGCAGTCTGGTTCTGAGGCGACTCAGTGTTCTCCGCCTGAGGAGTAGACGTAGGGTAGTTTGTAGTCTATTTTTGTTGTAAATATCTTTTGTAGTACCATCCTTGTGCCACGTAGTGGTCTTATATACTTTAATGAATTCCTCCGAGTTGTGCTCTATCCTTGGCTGAAGATCTGTGTGCCTTCTTTTTTTCTGCTTCTATAGGTTCCTTCGGGTGTTGACCCGGTTGACACTTCATCCGAAAGGCCCTTGCGAGCATCATTGGATGATTCCTCGCAGCTCGCTTTTCTTCGAGATCGCGTGCGCAGCTTGGAAAGAGACTTGCTTGGGTTACGCGGTCGCACTGACGTTTGGAAATCCAAAGCAGACCGTGGCGCAGCCAGAGAGGAGTATTTGATGGCGGAGCTGGGTCGGCTGTCCGAGCAGCTGCAATGTAAGTTGATCCTTCTTTCGGGCTGTAGTCCAGTTCTTCGGGTGAGCCTGCTGGCCTTACTCTTGTTTTGTGCGGTTGTCGCAGGTGCCAATCTTGCTCCGAGGGAAGAAAAGGAGCGAATTGCTGTTCGAGTCAATTGCTTGACTCAACAGGACATGGAGGCCGGCGGCTTCTTCTGGATGGATCGTGATCGCGCCATAGTTCTGGCGACGGTGCAGGATCGTGTTTACCAGGTTTCGCGGGTGCTCCGCCAGGTGCAGACATCGCTTTCCTCAGTGCTGCACGTCATGTTTCCGTTGGATGCCGTGCCAACGACCCTTGCAGGTCTTCTGACGAAGTTTCGGAGTGCCAGCAATGTCAAGGAGCTGGTGCGGCAGCAGCTCGTCGCAGGGGTGAAGGCTGCCTTGTCTCTTGTGAGGGTGCACCGCCCTGATGTAGATTTGGCTGCTGTGGCGACTGGGCCACCTCCTCGACCAGATGGTGGCGAGTGGAATATGCGTCCGCATTACGCGGCTGTAAGACAGTATGCCGAACAGATTGTAGATTTGTCTGAGCAGCGTGCTCAGGTTATTCTTCAGAATAGGTAGGACCTGAAAATAAACAGATAGATGTAAAATTTGTAAATTGCGACTGGGCGTGTATGTGCCCTTTGTTGTAAAGGTTTGCTTGTTTGTGAGCACGCAGTGCTTTGATGTAGTACGTGCCCTTTTCGTTTGCCTGACGTGGTCAGCTACTCAGGTGTACACGTTTTGTCCTCAGTCGATGAAATCGTGAGGTGGGGGGAGCCCCCGAGTGCGTATGTAGCATGTAGTAAAGTTGCAGAGAAAGTAGTCAACCGAAGGTTGGGGGTGAGACACTTAGCTTTATTTGTATCGTGATGGAGGAGGTACATGGTTCGGCTGAGTAGCCTTGGCTGTAAGCCTTATTGCAAGTAAAAGGCGCCACCTGGGATGACTTCGGTGATGACGTAGGGTCCTTCCCATGGTGACTCGAGTTTGTTCGGTCGCTTTTGCTTGAGTCGCAAGACGAGGTCTCCTTCGACGAAGGACCTTGGGCGCAGCCGTCGGCTGTGGTAGTTGCGGAGACTTTGCTGATACACCGCTGATCTAGCTGCTGCTATATCCCGTGCTTCGTCGAGTGTGTCGACGGCATCTTCGAGTGCAGCCGTGGATTCGGCTTCGCTGTAAGCGACGACTCGTGGAGCCTGGTGGCGTACTTCGGCTGGTAGCACGGCCTCAGCTCCGTGCACCATGAAGAACGGTGTGTAGCCGGTGGAGCTGTTTGGCGTAGTTCGTAAGCTCCATAGGACAGACAGTAGCTCTTTCGTCCAGTTTCCAGCTTTGTGCTCGAGTGAGCTCATGAGGCGCTTCTTGATGCCGGCGCCAATTAGGCCGTTGGCCTTTTCCACTTGCCCGTTTGTTTGCGGGTGTGCCACGGAGGAATACGTGATGTTGATCCCGAGGCCTTCGCAGAAGTCCTGGAATTCTTCGGAGATGAAGTTCGATCCGTTGTCGGTGATGATACTGTGCGGTACGCCAAACCTGTAGACGATGGATTCGAAGAACTTGACGGCGGTTTTGCCCTTCTGGTTGGTGACTGGCATGGCTTCGATCCACTTGGTGAATTTGTCGACTGCGACTAGGAGGAAGACGTGTCCTCCCTTCGAGGATTTTGGCAGTTTGCCGATCATGTCAAGGCCCCATTGGGCAAAAGGCCAGGCTATGGGTATGGGTCGTAGTTCGGACCCAGGTGCGTGCGGTTTGTCGGCGAACCGTTGGCACCCGTTGCATCTTCGGACGATGTCTTTCGCGTCGCTCATGGCCGTTGGCCAGTAGAATCCTGCTCGCAGAGCTTTGGCGACGAGGGAGCGGCTACCTGGGTGGTGGCTGCAGATGCCCTCGTGGATATCTTGGAGTATGGCCTTGCCGTCGTTGATGGTGACGCACCGTTGTAGTACGCCCGTAATGCTGCGTTTGTACAGCTCGCCGTTGATGATGGTGAAGGCTTTTGATCGGCGAGATACGCGCCGGGCATCTGTCGGGCTGTCTGGCAATTCTCCGTTTATCAGGAACTGGAGGTATGGACGTGTCCAAGTTTCTTCGACTGCCATGACCTGCATCAGGTTGACCATGGCGACTTCGGTATCCAACTTTTCGGGTCCTTCATGACCTTCGGGTAACGTAGCCCCCGAGTGTTCTGCTTCTTCGGGTGATCCTTTGGGGAATTTTCGCTTGATGGATGGCACGCAGATCTGTTTGAGGAACACACCTGGTGGTACCTTTGCGCAAGTGGAGCCGATGTTGGCGAGCCTATCGGCCTCCTCGTTGCTCTCTCTTCCAACGTGCCGAAGTTCGCAGCCGTCGAATTCTCCTTCGAGTGCGTTGTATAGCGCGCGGTACGCGATCATGTTTTCGGCGTGTGCGTCACACTCATGCATCGTCTGCTGTACGACAAGGTTGGAGTCACCGTAGATGACCAGGCGCGTTGCACCGCATATTTTTGCCATCTTCATGACGTGGATGAGGGCTTCGTATTCGGCCTCGTTGTTGGAGGCTCTGAATTTCATCCGAAGGACGTACTTCATCTTGTCACCTTGCGGGGAGGTCAGTATGACTCCTACCCCTGCTCCGGCTTCGCGTTTGGAGCCGTCAAAATGCATTGTCCAGAACTGCGACATGTCTGGGGTGTCAGCAGCTACAGCTCCATCCAGTGCACCAGGAAGTCCGGAAGGACTTGAGATTTGATTGCGTGTCGCTTCTCGTAGATGATGTCCAGGGGTGATAGTTCAATGCCCCACAGGGCCACGCGTCCTGTGGCCTCTGGGTTATTCAGGATGCTGTTTAGGGGTGCCTCGTTGACGACCATCACCTGATGCTCCTGGAAGTAGTGACTCAGTCGTCGAGCCGTCATGAACACGCCGTAGGCCAGCTTCTGGTAGTGCGGGTACCGCTGTTTTGTTGAAGTGAGAACCTCGCTGAGGTAGTAAATTGGGCGTTGTACCCCGTGGGTCTTGCCTTCTTCGGGTCGTTCGACCACGAGTACTGTGCTGACCACCTGGTGTGTGGCTGCTATGTACAGCAACAGGGGCTCGCGCTCTTTTGGCGTGACCAAAACGGGCGAGGTGGAGAGGAGCCGCTTGAGGCTTTCGAATGCGTCGTTGGCTTCTGGTGTCCACTCGAACTTGTCTGCCTTGCGCAGCAGCTGGTAAAATGGTAGGGCCTTCTCGCCCATGCGGCTGATGAACCTGCTTAGTGCCGCTATTCGCCCTGCGAGTTGCTGAACGCCCTTGAGGTTTTTCGGCTTCTCCATTGTCATGATAGCTTTGATTTTCTTCGGGTTCGCTTCGATCCCTCGTTGAGAGATGAAGTACCCGAGCAGCTGACCCGAGGGGACGCCGAAGGCGCACTTTTCTGGATTGAGCTTGATCCTGTAGCGATCAAGGTTGTCGAACGTCTCGCGGAGATCGTCGATAAGTGTTTTTGCCTCCTTGGTTTTTATGACTATGTCGTCGACATAGACTTGGACGTTGTGACCGATCTGGTCCTTGAGGCAGGCCTGCATGCATCGCTGGTACGTGGCACCCGCGTTCTTTAGCCCGAAGGGCATTGTGTTGTAGCAGTATACTCCGAACGGTGTGATGAACGCCGTTTTCTATTGATCTTCGACCTTGAGTCGAATCTGGTTATAGCCTGAGTAGGCGTCGAGGAAGGAGAGTTTCTCACAACCTGCAGTCGAATCGATGATCTGGTCGATCCGAGGAAGAGGGAAGTGGTCCTTAGGGCAGTGTTTATTTAGTGATGTGAAGTCTACGCACATCCGCAGGATGTCTGTGTCTTTCTTCAGGACCATCACCGTGTTTGCCAGCCACTCGCTTTCCTTGATTTCCCGGATGAAGTCTGCTGCGAGTAATCTGTTGATCTCCTTGCCGATAGCTTCGGCTCGTGGCTCCGACAGTCGTCGGATGGACTGCTTGACTGGCTTGGTGTCTGGGAAGACATTGAGTGCATGCTCGGCGAATTCCCTGGGAACTCCTGGCATGTCCGCAGGGCACCAGGCGAAAATTTCCCAGCGCTCACGGAGGAATTCGACGAGCGCGCCTTCCTATGCGGTGCTGAGGTCGTTGGCGATCAGCGCCGTCTTGGAGGCATCCGTTGGATGAACCTGCACTTTCTTGGTGTTGATGGTGGAGTCGAAAGACATGTCAGGTGCGTTCTGCTTTGTGACTGGGGGTAGCCCATTGTCCGTCACCTCACGGAGCCTTACAAGTTCCTCTTGCATGCCGAAAGACTGTGAGATTTTATTGAAATCCCTGTCGCATTGGTCCGATCGGGTGAAGCTCCCGTGGACTGTGATGACGCCCCTTGGTCCTGGCATCTTGAGTAATAGGTATGCGTAGTGTGGGACGGCCAGGAACCTTGCGAATGCTACACGTCCCAGGATGGCATGGTATTGCGACGGCCAGTCCACCACTTCGAATTCTAGGCGCTCCTGCCGAAAGTTATCCGGTTTCCCGAAGATGACGTCGAGCCCTATTTTGCCTAGGGGGAAGATGCCTTTCCCTAGGACAATGCCGTGGAACGTCGTGTCTGATTGTTCCAGGCTGCATTGCGGGATCCGCATAGCTGCTAGAGTGCTTGCGAACATTAGGTTGATGCCGCTGCCACCGTCCATGAAGGCGCGACTCATCTCGAAGCCTCCGATCTGCGCCTCCAGCACCAGGGCAGCGTGACCTGGGCGAGGGATCTGGCAAGGGTGATCCGCGCGAGTGAATGTGATGCAGGACTCCGATCCACTGAGGTACTCAGGGATTGCAAGCGGAGTTGCCACGACCATGTTGATTTGTCGGGTGATTTTCTTCTACACCCTGTTGGTGGGGCGTCCCTTCTGGATCATATTTAGTGCTCCCTTTGGTGGGGGGTATGCGACCCCGGCGTTGTTTTGCGCTGGTGCGACTGGTTGATGTGGGCCTCCAATAGGCGGCGATGGAGGAGCTCCGTGTGCTATTTCACCTGGCGCAGGTGTGTTTCCGAACGCAGGGATTGGAGCTTGTTGCCTCATCTGCATCATGCCTTCGCTGAGTTTCTGGAACTCGCGGAAGTCCTTGAGCATGTGGCTAGCTTTCTTTTTGCCATCTTGTTTGTCGATGTAGAAGTGGATGGTGCATGGACCCGAAAGTTTGTCGAATGCTGAGGGTCCGTTGTCGCGGTCGCGGCGTTGCCACGACTGCGTTGGTCGTCCGTTGTTGCGGAAGTTTCCGCTGCGGTATCCTCCGCTGTTGCGGCTGTTGTCGTTACGGCGGTCGGCATAGCCGGCTGCGACCATGTCGGGTCCGTCGCGGTCCTCGTAGACGCGCGATCTCCTCTTGCTGCGGCGTTCGCATCTTCGGCCGTAATCGTCCTCTTCGTCTGATTGCGCACGCTGGATGCAATCTTCGCCGTCTGCCCAACTGTTGGCGATTTCCATGAGCTGGTCGAGTGTCTTGGGATTTACACGTCCAAGTTTCTCCTTGAAGTCTGGGCGTTTGACGCCGTCCCTGAAGGCGTCGATGGCCCTTTCTTCGGAGATGTGTGCTGCGGAGTTCTTGGTTGTAGACCAGCGTAGTATGTACGAGCGAATAGATTCACCCGTTCTCTGAGTGCAGGCTCGCAACTCTTCGATTGAGGCGGGCCTCTTGCTGGTGCCTTTGAAATTTCGGATGAAGCTATAAGCGAGCTCCTCCCAGCTTCGGATGGATCCTGATGATAGGCTGCTAAGCCAGACCCGCGTTGCGCCTGTTAGCTGCAGCTGAAGGCATTGCATGGCGGTTTCTTTGGTGCCTCCGTGAAGCTTGACGGATGACAGATGGTCACTGAGCCAGAACTTTGGATCTTGCGTGCCGTTGAACTTCGGAGTATCCGAAGGAAGCTTGAAGTTGCGTGGCATCTGTGTTCGCCGGACGGATCTGCTGAAGCATCGAGCCCCGCAGAGTTCTCCTTCGTCTTCATCCATCTCAGATTCAGATGAGCATGCGCGTTTGGCGCGTGCTTTGTCGATCTTGCGCTGTGTAAGCTTATCTCTGGCGTCGTAATCGCGTTTATGGCGGTGCGAGCTCTTCTTCCTTCGAGGAAGATCGTGTTCCTCCTCATCTTCGGATGAGGGAGTGGGGCTCCGGTCACGCCTGGCCGGAGCTTTCTTCTTCGGCTCAGTAGGAGCGTCTTCGTGGAGCGCAGCTCCGATTAGTCCTAGTCCGGTGAGTGTGGACCTATGCATGGACCTTTTCGGGTCCCCCTCCGGAGGTGGGTGAGCCGCGAGATACGCAGTGGCTGCCACGATCGCAGCTTGTGGCGTCTTCGGGGTGATGTTGCCGTCGGCGTCCATATCCATGAACGATGTGTGGAGAATTCGGGTCACGTCACGCTGCTCCTTCGGGTCCATGTTTTCCACCCGAGAGCGGTGCTTGTTTCCCTGGTTTCCGTTTGTGCTAGAGCCGGGTCCCATGGCGGAGAGCGCAGCTCGTCGTGCACTGGACTCACAGGCTGCTTTCTTGCGTTTATCGAGTGTCTCCTGCATCTTGACTTGATTCTTGTGCTCCTCGATGAGGAGGTAGTGGTATGCCATCAGCAGATCACGTGGGGAGTCTAGAGGTAGGACTATTTCGCCTGCGACAGCGCGGCGTGCTTCGACCCATCCTTCTTTGCTAAGTTGGATGAGGTGGCCCCTGTTTTCCTCGTTTTCGCCGTTTCTGTCCTGCGGGTTGGGGTTGGGCGGCGGGTTAGGCGTTTCCTCGTCGGTTTGGATGACTGCGGCGCACAGATAGCGCCTGCAGATTGGTTGGCTGCTGCCGCAGCTTTCGGATCCGGAACCGTAGGTCCCTTCATCCGAAGGTGGATCGCACAGATCGGAGTTGCAGCTGCTGCTGCTGTAGAACTCATCTGTTGATGGTGACGTGCGTAGCACGGGGTGTGGAGCCCATGAAGCGGGCCTGATCGGTGGCACGGGCACCCGCTCAGGGAGGCGGAGGGTGCCAGTTTGTCCCACCTGGAAGCAGAAGCTCCCGATCAAGATTTCGAGTCCGTCGCCTACGGGTTCGAAATCCTTCATGGTATCCGGCGAGTGGGCGGTGAAGTCGAAAGCGCCGAAGAGGAGGTGATTCTCCGTCGCCGCGGAGTTGTAGATCGATCGGGTCGGAACCGTCACGACCGCACAATCAGCAGCCCCAATTCCCACAGACGGCGCCAATTGACGAGGTTTGATCTCGTCAATGCCCATTGTTATGGACTTGGGTTTTGGAGAAGATGGGGATGCTGGAGATCGTGGCACGGTTAACAGACAAGCAACCAGGGGACACGAGATTTACCCAGGTTCAGGCCCCCGGAGGGAAAACCCTACTCCTGCTTGTCTGCTCTTTGATTACGGCGGAACCGAAGGTTACATGGTGCGCAGATTCGATCTGGCGTGGAGGTGTGTATGTATCGAGCGAGGGAGAGAGCCCTAGGTCGTACCCTCCTGGCCTTTATATAGACTTAGGCAGGTCCCAGGTACAGACCTAGTCGGTTACAAGTTGTATTTAAACTCTAGTCTTGCTCTCCAAGGATCCGAAGGCGTCATGGGCCAGCGTATGTCTGCTGTGGGCCTTCCTTGGGCTGGACCAGGTATGCTGAAGTCACGTACCCGTAGGGTATAACCATGTCAAAGAGCATGAAGAAAGGCAGCATAGAAGAAGACCCATCGAAAAAGAAACAAGTACAAAAAACCAGCACTCACCCGAAATAGCCTTGGCAGCAGCCATGAGCTTCTCCGCCACCCCTCTTTCACGAGCAGCCGCAACGGTGGCCAGCTGCTCCTCACGGTCAGCGGCTTCCTGCTGCAGACGCTCCTTCGCTTCGGCTGCCTTCGACAGCTCTAGCTCAAGGCGTTCTTTCGCGCCAACGGCAGCTTCGGCCTTCTGCTCTGATTGGCCAAGGCTCTTTTTAAGAGCGTCGACCTCACGGAGAGAGTCATTATGCTCCTCTGCATTTAAGACAAGCAAGTGTCAAAGAACAAGACCATGATAAACAAGAAAAGTATTAAAAGGTAGACAGATACCTTGAAGCAGCCGAAGTTTCGCCTCCAGCGTCAGGCGCTCCTCCACCAGCCGCTTGGCCTCTTGGACAAAAGGCTGCAGGAAAAGGCAGTAGCAGTAAGAACAGGACTTGGGGGCTACGCCCAAAACAAAGAGTCAAAAACAACATCAACACACGAAGATACTCGGGGCAGAAAACTTACGTGCTCCGAAGGCGAGCCCGAAGGCCTGCCTGCGAAATTCTGAGGCGCAACCACCAGCCTCTCACGCACAGGAGGATCTGGAGCAGCGCCACCCGAAGTTGCCACCGTCTGAGGAGGAGGCGACGCAATGTTCGACTCCCCCATCATCTCCCTCGCACCATCACTGGATCCGTCGGAGGATTGCCTGCATACAAAGCCAATCAGCACAGGTGCAAACATCATAAAAAGAAAAGGACAACAGTACAACAAGAAAAACTTACGAGCCCAGTGCGCTAAGGTCGAAGATAGGAGAAGCCCTTCGGGCCATCTTCTCCTCTTTCTTCTCTTCCTTCTTCTCCTCCTTCTTTTCTTCCTTCTTCCGCTTTGCTGGCGGGTGCGGTGCAACAGCCCGCACAGGAATGGCAGGAAGGGAAGAAGAAGAACCTCCATGACCATCATCATGACGCTCAAGGACCAGAGGATTTCTAGGAGTCGGAGGAGTTGAAGCATCCGAAGACTCGCTCGAGCTCCATGATCGCTTGCGCGTATGGTCCTCACTCGACTCGTCGGCATCCTCCGCCGGAGATCGCGCCAACGGAAGCTCAGACACGGAATCCACCACTTCATTATCCGGGGCATTCGGATACCTTTCGGGCAATGGTGGTGCCATGCCCGGCACTTTGAATCTCTACAAGATGAGAAGAAACTTTGTTAGCAAACAAAGAACACAAATACACACCCAACAAAAAAGCGGAGCACTACGTGCATAAATCTACACCTTCGGCACGGCCAACGTCGAAGAAAAGGGAGGAGTCAGCGACTTCTCCGGGAGTCCCTCATCGGCCTTGTACTTCAGCAGCCCGCGAAGATCTTTGTCAAGATTCCCCTCGGAGATTTTCTCACTCGAAACCCTCGTCGGATCACGGCGTCCAGAATAAAGAAACATCGGGTGCGCTCTCGCTTGGAGAGGCTGCACCCGACGCTCAAGAAAAGTTCGGATGATGTCCACGCCGTTCACCTCCTTCTCAGGAATCAGTTGGAGATCCTCCACCCGACGATAAAGGGCCTCTATCTCCTCCACCTCACCGTCCAAGATTTGGTTTTTCCAAGACCTTTTCTTCTCAATCTTCTGGGAGGGGTCAAAGGGAACGAGACCAAAATCTTGCCCAGGAAACACGGAGTCACGGATGTAAAACCATTTCCTCCGCCAGTACTGGACAGATTCGGACATGGAAAATGAAAAGAATTGCACATTGGGACTGAGGGAGATGATGAAACCCCCAATGGGATACACACCATCCGAACCAGACTACCTCTTCACGGAATAAAGCTTCCGGAAGAGGCCGAAATGCGGCTCAATACCAAGCCAACACTCGCAAAGCGTGATAAAACACGCAATGTGGAGAAGGGAGTTGGGAGACAGATGATGGAGCTGAACCCCATAGAAGAAGAGCAATCCACGAAGGAAGTCGTGGACCGGAAAAGAAAACACGCAAATCACGAAGGCAACAAACATAACCCGGAACCCAGATGGGGGACGGGGGATTACCTCATTGCCGGGGAGTCTCACGGCCGTCGTGTCCTGCGGGATCAGGCCCCGCTCGCGTAGTTTGCGGAGATCGCTCTCCCGCGTTTCTGATCGCCGCCAGCTACCATCGGTGACGCGAGCAGCGGTGGTGCCTTTTTTGCCTCCGGCGGCGCTGGTCCCAACCACAGATGAGGATTTCTTTGTTTTCCCCATGGCGCTACGGCGGTGGTGGCGATGCCAAAGCAGAAAGAACAGAGGAAATGTAGAAGAAACTCTTAGCGCGCAGCGGGAATAAGCTCAAGAACAAGGAAGCAGTAAACAGATGAACTGAGGCGGTGAAAAACAAACCACGATTTCACCAAGGATTATAACAGCGAGGACGACGCACGCCGGCCGTCCATCGAGAAGACCTAATGCCAACGGTAGATCTGGCCGTACACGTGTCAACACCATAACGAACCGTCGTTACCACGCCGTCCACTATGCACGGAAATCGAGGAGACGCCGTAATCATCTCCACGCCGCGCGTGACCAGTCAATTCAAAGTCAGGAAGTGGGACCCACGCTTCGTCCAGTCAAGTCATCTCTGGCGTAGCAGACGCTTGAGGTCATCGATCGTCAGCACTGACGTCATCAAAAGCTATACTAGCACCAACTTCGGCTTCACATCTAAGAGTACTCACTCGAATCTACGATTCGACTAAATACTCGGGGGCTACTCCTATCAGGAGCGTTGGCCGCGCACCCGACAAACAAATGAGGACAAAATTACTTCTCTGAGTCCTGCGTCGAGTCTACGAATCCACTACGGACTCGGGGGCTACTCCCATAGGGAGGATGGATTTAAGCATCCGAAAATTTTCGAGTCCTGCGGACTTAACAACTGAAACAATGCTTGAAATAAAGTCTCCGTTCGAGTCTACGACTCGAACAGACACTTGGGGGCTACTCCCATAGGGAGCGCTGGTCGTGCACCCTATGAAATCTTCGACTGCGATCTTCCGGATCAGCACGCAAAAACTTTTTGGCAACTCTGCCCCAATAAAACGCTAAGTGAGCGACAATCTCCTTGGCCACCCGAAGCACCTCCGCGGTGACAAACATTCGGATGCTGTTGACATGGTTATACCCTACGGGTACGTGACTTCAGCATACCTGGTCCAGCCCAAGGAAGGCCCACAGCAGACATACGCTGGCCCATGAAGATTTTCGGGTGGCCAAGGCCCATGACGCCTTCGGATCCTTGGAGAGCAAGACTAGAGTTTAAATACAACTTGTAACCGACTAGGTCTGTACCCGGGACCTGCCTAAGTCTATATAAAGGCCAGGAGGGTATGACCTAGGGCTCTCTCCCTCGCTCGATACATACACACCTCCATGCCAGATCGAATCTGCGCACCCTGTAACCTTCAGTTCCGCCGTAATCAAAGAGCAGACAAGCAGGAGTAGGGTTTTCCCTCCGGGGCCTGAACCTGGGTAAATCTCGTGTCCCCTGGTTGCTTGTCTGTTAACCGTGCCACGATCTCCAGCATCCCCATCTTCTCCAAAACCCAAGTCCATAACAATGGGCATTGACGAGATCAAACCTCGTCAATTGGCGCCGTCTGTGGGAATCGGGGCTGCTGATTGTGCGGTCGTGACGGTTCCGACCCGATCGCTCTACAACTCCGCGGCGACGGAGAATCACCTCCTCTTCGGCGCTTTCGACTTCACCGCCCACTCGCCGGATACCATGAAGGATTTTGAACCCGTAAGCGACGGACTCGAAATCTTGATCGGGAGCTTCTGCTTCTAGGTGGGACAAACTGGCACCCTCCGCCTCCCTGAGCGAGTGCCCGTGCCGCCGATCAGGCCCGCTTCATGGGCTCCACACCCCGTGCTACGCACGTCACCATCAACAGATGAGTTCTACAGCAGCAGCAGCTGCAACTCCGATCTGTGCGATCCACCTTCGGATGAAGGGACCTACGGTTCCGGATCCGAAAGCTGCGGCAGCAGCCAACCAATCTGCAGGCGCTATCTGTGCGCCGCAATTATCCAAACCGACGAGGAAACGCCTAACCCGCCGCCCAACCCCAACCCGCAGGACAGAAACGGTGAAAACGGGGAAAACATGGGCCACCTCATCCAACTTAGCAAAGAAGGATGGGCCGAAGCACGCCGCGCCGTCGCAGGCGAAATAGTCCTACCTCTGGACTCCCCACATGATCTACTGATGGCATACCACTACCTCCTCATCGAGGAGCACAAGAAGCAAGTCAAGATGCAGGAGACGCTCGATAAACGCAAGAAAGCAGCCTCTGAGTCCAGTGCACGACGAGCTGCGCTCTCCGCCATGGGACCCGGCTCTAGCACAAACGGAAACCAAGGAAACAAGCACCGCTCTCGGGTGGAAAACATGGACCCGAAGGAGCAGCGTGACGTGACCCGAACTCTCCACACATCGTTCATGGATATGGACGCCGACGGCAACATCACCCCGAAGACGCCACAAGCTGCGATCATGGCAGCCACTGCGTATCTCGCGGCCCACCCACCTCCGGAGGGGGACCCGAAAAGGTCCATGCATAGGTCCGCACCCACCGGACTAGGACTAATCGGAGCTGCGCTCCACGAAGACGCTCCTACAGAGCCAAAGAAGAAAGCTCCGGCCAGGCGCGACCGGAGCCCCACTCCCTCATCCGAAGATGAGGAGGAACATGATCTTCCTCGAAGGAAGAAGAGCTCGCACTGCCATAAACGCGACTACGACACCAGAGATAAGCTTACACAGCGCAAGATCGACAAAGCACGCGCCAAACGCGCATGCTCATCTGAATCTGAGATGGATGAAGACGAAGGAGAACTCTGTGGGGCTCAATGCTTCAGCAGATCCGTCCGGCGAACACAGATGCCACGCAACTTCAAGCTTCCTTCGGATACTACGAAGTTCAACGGCACGCAAGATCCAAAGTCCTGGCTCAGTGACCATCTGTCATCCGTCAAGCTTCACGGAGGCACCAAAGAAACCGCCATGCAATGCCTTCAGCTGCAGCTAACAGGCGCAGCGCAGGTCTGGCTTAGCAGCCTATCATCAGGATCCATCCGAAGCTGGGAGGAGCTCGCTTATAGCTTCATCCGAAATTTCAAAGGCACCAGCAAGAGGCCCGCCTCATTTGAAGAATTGCGAGCCTGCACTCAGAGAACGGGTGAATCTATTCGCTCGTACATATTACGCTGGTCTACAACCAAGAACTCCGCAGCACACATCTCCGAAGAGCGGGCCATCGACGCCTTCAGGGATGGCGTCAAACGCCCAGACTTCAAGGAGAAACTTGGACGTGTAAAGCCCAAGACACTCGACCAGCTCATGGAAATCGCCAACAGTTGGGCAGACGGCGAAGATTGCATCCAGCGGGCGCAATCAGACGAAGAGGACGACTACGGCCAAAGACACGAACGCCGCAGCAAGAGGATACCACGCGTCTACGAGGACCGTGACGGACCCGACATGGTCGCAGCCGGCTACGCCGACCGCCGTAATGACAACAGCCGCAACAGCGGAGGATACCGCAGCGGAAACTTCCGCGACAACGGACGACCAACGCAGTCGTGGCAACGCCGCGACCGCGACAACGGACCCTCAGCATTCGACAAACTTTCGGGTCCATGCACCATCCACTTCTACATCGACAAACAAGATGGCAAAAACAAAGCTAGCCACATGCTCAAGGACTGCCGCGAGTTCCAGAAACTCAGCGAAGGCATGATGCAGATAAGGCAACAAGCTCCAATCCCTGCGTTCGGAAACACACCTGCGCCAGGTGAAATAGCACACGGAGCTCCTCCGCCGCCGCCTATTGGAGGCCCACATCAACCAGTCGCACCAGCGCAAAACAACGCCGGGGTCGCATACCCCCCACCAAAGGGAGCACTAAATATGATCCAGAAGGGACGCCCCACAAATAGGATGCAGAAGAAAATCACCCGACAAATCTACATGGCCGTGGCAACTCCACCTGCAATCCCTGAGTACCTCAGCGGATCGGAGTCCTGCATCACATTCACTCGCGCGGACCACCCTTGCCAGATCCCTAGCCCAGGTCATGCTGCCCTGGTGCTGGAGGCGCAGATCGGAGGCTTCGAGATGAGTCGCGTCTTCATGGACGGCGGCAGCGGCATCAACCTAATGTTCGCAAGCACTCTAGCAGCTATGCGGATCTTGCAATGCAGCCTGGAACAATCAGACACGACGTTCCACGGCATTGTCCCAGGGAAAGGCATCTTCCCCCTGGGCAAAATAGGGCTCGACGTCATCTTCGGGAAGCCGGACAACTTTCGGCAGGAGCGCCTAGAATTCGAAGTGGTGGACTGGCCGTCGCAATACCATGCCATCCTGGGACGTGTAGCATTCGCAAGGTTCCTGGCCGTCCCACACTACGCATACCTACTACTCAAGATGCCAGGACCAAGGGGCATCATCACAGTCCATGGGAGCTTCACCCGATCGGACCAATGCGACAGGGATTTCAACAAAATCTCCCAGTCTTTCGGCATGCAAGAGGAGCTTGTAAGGCTCCGCGAGGTGACGGACAATGGGCTACCCCTAGTCACAAAGCAGAACGCACCTGACATATCTTTCGACTCCACCATCAACACCAAGAAGGTGCAGGTCCATCCAACGGATGCCTCCAAGACGGCGCTGATAGCCAACGACCTCAGCACCGCATAGGAAGGCGCGCTCATCGAATTCCTCCGTGAGCGCCGGGAAATCTTCGCCTGGTGTCCTGCGAACATGCCAGGAGTTCCTAGGGAATTCGCCGAGCACGCACTCAATGTCTTCCCAGACACCAAGCCAGTCAAGCAGTCCATCCGACGATTGTCGGAGCCACGAGCCGAAGCTATCGGCAAGGAGATCAACAGATTACTCGCAACAGACTTCATCCGGGAAATCAAGGAAAGCGAGTGGCTGGCAAACACGGTGATGGTCCCGAAGAAGGACACAGACATCCTGCGGATGTGCGTGGACTTCACGTCACTAAATAAACACTGCCCTAAGGACCACTTCCCTCTTCCTCGGATCGACCAGATCATCGATTCGACTGCAGGTTGTGAGAAACTCTCCTTCCTCGACGCCTACTCAGGCTATAACCATATTCGACTCAAGGTCGAAGATCAAGAGAAAACGGCGTTCATCACACCGTTCAGAGTATACTGCTACAACACAATGCCCTTCGGGCTAAAGAACGCGGGTGCCACGTACCAGCGATGCATGCAGGCCTGCCTCAAGGACCAGATCGGTCGCAACGTCCAAGTCTATGTCGACGACATAGTCATAAAAACCAAGGAGGCAAAAACACTTATCGACGATCTCCGCGAGACGTTCGACAACCTTGATCGCTACAGGATCAAGCTCAATCCAGAAAAGTGCGCCTTCGGCGTCCCCTCAGGTCAGCTGCTCGGGTACTTCATCTCTCAACGAGGGATCGAAGCGAACCCGAAGAAAATCAAAGCTATCATGACAATGGAGAAGCCAAAAAACCTCAAGGGCGTTCAGCAGCTCGCAGGGCGAGTAGCGGCACTAAGCAGGTTCATTAGCCGCATGGGCGAGAAGGCCCTACCATTTTACCAGCTGCCGCGCAAGGCGGACAAGTTCGAGTGGACACCAGAAGCCAACGACGCATTCGAAAGCCTCAAGCGGCTCCTCTCCACCTCGCCCGTTTTGGTCACGCCAAAAGAGCGCGAGCCCCTGTTGCTGTACATAGCAGCCACACACCAGGTGGTCAGCACAGTACTCGTGGTCGAACGACCCGAAGAAGGCAAGACCCACGGGGTACAACGCCCAATTTACTACCTCAGCGAGGTTCACACTTCAACAAAACAGCGGTACCCGCACTACCAGAAGCTGGCCTACGGCGTGTTCATGACGGCTCGACGACTGAGTCACTACTTCCAGGAGCATCAGGTGATGATCGTCAACGAGGCACCCCTAAACAGCATCCTGAATAACCCAGAGGCCACAGGACGCGTGGCCCTGTGGGGCATTGAACTATCACCCCTGGACATCATCTACGAGAAGCGACACGCAATCAAATCTCAAGTCCTTCCGGACTTCCTGGTGCACTGGATGGAGCTGCAGCTGCCTGACACCCCAGACTTGTCGTAGTCCTGGACAATGCATTTTGACGGCTCCAAACGCGAAGCCGGAGCAGGGGCAGGAGTCATACTGACCTCCCCGCAAGGTGACAAGATGAAGTACGTCCTTCGGATGAAATTCAGAGCCTCCAACAATGAGGCCGAATACGAAGCCCTCATCCACGGCATGAAGATGGCAAAAATATGCGGTGCAACGCGCCTGGTCATCTACGGTGACTCCAACCTTGTCGTACAGCAGACGATGAATGAGTGCGACGCACACGCCGAAAACATGATCGCGTACCGCGCGCTATACAACACACTCGAAGGAGAATTCGACGGCTGCGAACTTCGGCACGTTGGAAGAGAGAGCAACGAAGAGGCCGATAGACTCGCCAACATCGGCTCCACTTGCGCAAAGGTACCACCAGGTGTGTTCCTCGAACAGATCTGCGTGCCATCCATCAAGCGAAAATTCCCCAAAGGATCACCCGAAGAAGCAGAACACTCGGGGGCTACGCTACCCGAAGGTCATGAAGGACCCGAAAAATTGGACACCGAAGTCGCCATGGTCAACCTGATGCAGGTCATGGCAGTCGAAGAAACTTGGACACGTCCATACCTCCAGTTCCTAATAAACGGAGAATTGCTAGACAGCCCGACAGATGCTCGGCGCGTATCTCGTCGATCAAAAGCCTTCACCATCATCAACGGCGAGCTGTACAAACGCAGCATTACGGGCGTCTTGCAACGGTGCGTTACCATCAATGACGGCAAGGCCATACTCCAAGATATCCACGAGGGCATCTGCGGCCACCATGCAGGTAGCCGCTCCCTCATCGCCAAAGCTCTGCGAGCAGGATTCTACTGGCCAACGGCCATGAGCGACGCAAAAGACATCGTCCGAAGATGCAACGGGTGCCAACGGTTCGCCGAAAAACCGCACGCACCTGGGTCCGAACTGCGACCCATACCCATAGCCTGGCCTTTTGCCCAATGGGGCCTTGACATGATCGGCAAACTGCCAAAATCCTCGAAGGGAGGACACGTCTTCCTCCTAGTCGCAGTCGACAAATTCACCAAGTGGATCGAAGCCATGCCAGTCACCAACCAGAAGGGCAAAACCGCCGTCAAGTTCTTCGAATCCATCGTCTACAGGTTTGGCGTACCGCACAGTATCATCACCGACAACGGATCGAACTTCATCTCCGAAGAATTCCAGGACTTCTGCGAAGGCCTCGGGATCAACATCACGTATGCCTCAGTGGCACACCCGCAAACAAACGGGCAAGTGGAAAAGGCCAACGGCCTAATCGGCGCCGGCATCAAGAAGCGCCTCATGAGCTCACTCGAGCACATAGCTGGAAACTGGACGAAAGAGCTACCGTCTGTCCTATGGAGCTTACGAACTACGCCAAACAGCTCCACCGGCTACACACCGTTCTTCATGGTGCACGGAGCTGAGGCCGTGCTACCAGCCGAAGTACGCCACCAGGCTCCACGAGTCGTTGCTTACAGCGAAGCCGAATCCACGGCTGCACTCGAAGATGCCGTCGACACACTCGACGAAGCACGGGATATAGCAGCAGCTAGATCAGCGGTGTACCAACAAAGTCTCCGCAACTACCACAGCCGCCGGCTACGCCCAAGGTCCTTCGTCGAAGGAGACGTCGTCTTGCGACTTAAGCAAAAGCGACCGAATAAACTCGGGTCACCATGGGAAGGACCCTATGCCATCACCGAAGTCATCCCAGGTGGCGCCTATCGCCTCAAGCACGTGGAGTCTGGAGTCGCATACTCCAACCCATGGAACATCTCGCACCTGCGACGATTCTATCCATAGCAATGTACCCCCTCTTACTTTCAATAAGGCTTAGAGCCAAGGCTACTCAGCCGAACCCTGTACCTCCTCCATTACGATGCAAATAAAGCTAAGTATCTCGCCCCCAACCTTCGGTTGACTGTTTCTCTGCAACTTTATTACATGCTACATACGCACTCGGGGGCTCCCCCCACCTCACGATTTCATCGACTGAGGACAAAACGTGTACAACTGAGTAGCTGACCACGTCAGGCAAACGAAAAGGACACGTACTACATCAAAGCACTGCGTGCTCACAAACAAGCAAACCTTTACAACAAAGGGCACATACACGCCCAGTCGCAATTTACAAATTTTACATCTATCTGTTTATTTTTAGGTCCTACCTATTCTGCAGAATAACCTGAGCACGCTGCTCAGACAAATCTACAATCTGTTCGGCATACTGCCTTACAGCCGTGTAATGCGGACGCATATTCCACTCGCCACCATCTGGTCGAGGAGGTGGCCCAGTCGCCACAGCAGCCAAATCTACATCAGGGCGGTGCACCCTCACAAGAGACAAGGCAGCCTTCACCCCTGCGACGAGCTGCTGCCGCACCAGCTCCTTGACATGCTGGCACTCCGAAACTTCGTCAGAAGACCTGCAAGGGTCGTTGGCACGGCATCCAACGGAAACATGACGTGCAGCACCGAGGAAAGCGATGTCTGCACCTGGCGGAGCACCCGCGAAACCTGGTAAACACGATCCTGCACCGTCGCCAGAACTATGGCGCGATCACGATCCATCCAGAAGAAGCCGCCGGCCTCCATGTCCTGTTGAGTCAAGCAATTGACTCGAACAGGAATACGCTCCTTTTCTTCCCTCGGAGCAAGATTGGCACCTGCGACAACCGCACAAAACAAGAGTAAGGCCAGCAGGCTCACCCGAAGAACTGGACTACAGCCCGAAAGAAGGATCAACTTACATTGCAGCTGCTCGGACAGCCGACCCAGCTCCGCCATCAAATACTCCTCTCTGGCTGCGCGATGGTCTGCTTTGGATTTCCAAACGTCAGCGCGACCGCGTAACCCAAGCAAATCTCTCTCCAAGCTGCGCACGCGATCTCGAAGAAAAGCGAGCTGCGAGGAATCATCCAACGATGCTCGCATGGGCCTTTCGGATGAAGTGTCAACCGGGTCAGTACCCGAAGGAACCTATAGCAGCAGAAAAAAGAAGGCACATAGACATTCAGCCAAGGATAGAGCACAACTCGGAGGAATTCATTAAAGTATATAAGACCACTACGTGGCACAAGGATGGTACTACAAAAGATATTTACAACAAAAATAGACTACAAACTACCCTATGTCTACTATGCCTCAGGCGGAGGACACTGAGTTGCCTCAGAACCAGACTGCCTAGCTTTGGCCTCGCCCTGCTGCCGCAATGCATACTCAGACAACAAGTCAATGAGCTTGGGCCCATATCGTCTGCAGCGAGCGGAGTAGGCGGCGAAGGCTACCTCGGATCCATCCGCAGCTGTAGGCATCCGAGAAGTAATCTGGGGCAGGTCCAGCTCCGCCCCAGCCGCCATGGCCATCGCCAGCCCGACGGACGCGCCGATGCCCTTCTGCTTGCGCTTACACGCTGCAGGCGCTTCGGCTGACAAAGCCTCTGCCAGGGCACCCACATCTTCAAGGGATGCGCCCTTCGGGAAGAGCTTCTGGTAGAAGCGACCAAGGACCTCTTTCGCCTTGACAAGGGAGTTGACGACAGTGCTGCAGCGGTCTTCGACCGCTACAGTGGCATCATCTAGAGCACTCCCGTGCTCCAGAGCATCGCGGTCGAACTCGATGCCTACGGCATCTGAGACAAAAAAGAAGAAAACATGAAGAAAGGCAACATAGAAGAAGATCCGCAGAAAAAGGAGCAAGTACAAAAGCTAACGCTCACCCGAAATAGCCTTGGCAGCAGCCATGAGCTTCTCCGCCACCCCTTTTTCACGAGCAGCCGCAACGGTGGCCAGCTGCTCCTCACGATCTGCGGCCTCTTGCTGCAGACGCTCTTTCGCTTCGGCTGCCTTCGTCAGCTCCAGCTCAAGGCGCTCTCTCGCACCAACGGCAGCTTCGGCCTTCTGCTCCGATTGGCCAAGGCTCTTCTTCAGAGCATCAACCTCACGGAGAGAGTCGTTATGCTCCTCTGCATTTACAACAAGCAAGTGTCAAAGAACAGGACCAGGATAAGCAAGAGAAGTACTACAAGGCAGACGAATACCTTGAAGCTGCCGCAGTTTCGCCTCCAGCGTCAGGCGTTCCTCCACCAGCCGCTTGGCCTCTTGGACAAAAGGCTGCAGCAACAGGCAATAATAGTAAGAGCAGGACTTGGGGGCTACGCCCAACACAAAGAAGCATTAAACAACATCAGCACACGAAGACACTCGGGGGCTCCCCCCGTGACAGGACGCAGAAAAACTTACGTGCTCCGAAGGCGAGCCAGAAGTCCCGCCTGCGAAATTCTGAGGCGCAACCACCAGTCTCTCCCGCACAGGAGGATCTGGAGCAGCGCCACCCAAAGTTGCCACCGTCTGAGGAGGAGGCGACGCAATGTTCGACTCCCCCATCATCTCCCCCGCACCATCACTGGAGCCGTCGGAGGATTGCCTGCACACGAAGCCAATCAACACAGGTGCAAACATCATAAAGAGAAAAGGACAACAATACAACAAGAAAACTTACGAGCCCAACGCGCTTAGGTCGAAGATAGGAGAAGCCCTTTGGGCCCTCTTCTCCTCCTTCTTTTCTTCCTTCTTCTCCTCCTTCTTTTATTCCTTCTTCCGCTTTGCTGGCGGGTGCGGTGCAACAGCACGCACAGGAATGGCAGGAAGGGGAGAGGAAGAACCTCCATGACCATCATCATGACGCTCAAGGCCCAGAGGATTTCTGGGAGTCGGAGGAGTTGAAGCATCCGAAGACTCGCTCGAGCTCCGTGATCGCTCGCGCGTATGATCCTCACTCGACTCGTTGGCATCCTCCACCGGAGATCGCGCCGACGGAAGCTCGGACACGGAATCCACCACTTCCTTATCCGGGGCATTCGGATACCTTTCGGGCAATGGTGGTGCCATGCCCGGCACTTTGAAGCTCTACAAGATGAGAAGAAACTTTGTTAGCAAACAAAGGACACAAATACACACCCAATAAAAAAGGGGAGCACTACGTGCATAAATCTACACCTTCGGCACGGCCAACGTCGAAGAAAAGGGAGGAGTCAGCGACTTCTCCGGGAGTTCCTCATCGGCCTTGAACTTCAACAGCGCGCGAAGAGCCTTGTCAAGTTCCACCTCGGAGATTTTCTCACTCGAAACCCTCGTCGGATCACGGCGCCCAGAGTAAAGGAACATCGGATGCGCCCTCGCTTGGAGAGGCTGCACCCGACGCTCAAGAAACGTCCGGATAATGTCGACACCGTTCACCTCCTTCTCAGGAATCAATTGGAGCTCCTCCACCCGATGGTACAGGGCCTCTATCTCTGCCACCTCACCGTCTAAGATTTGATTTTTCCAGGATCTTTTCTTCTCAATCAAATGGGAGGGGTCAAAAGGAACGAGACCAAAATCTTGCCCAGGCAGTACGGAGTCACGGATGTAAAACCATTTCCTCCGCCAGTACTGGACAGATTCGGACATGGAAAAGGAAAAGAATTGCACATTGGGACTGAGGGAGATGATGAAACCCCCAATGGGATACACACCATCCGAACCAGACTGCCTCTTCACGGAATAAAGCTTCCGGAAGAGGCCAAAGTGCGGCTCAATGCCAAGCCAACACTCGCAAAGCGTGATAAAACACGCAATGTGGAGAAGGGAGTTGGGAGACAGATGATGGAGTTGAACCCCATAGAAAAAGAGCACTCCACGAAGGAAGTCATGGACCGGAATAGAAAACCCGCGAATCATGAAGGCAAAAAACATAACCCGATACCCAGATGGGGGACGGGGGATTACCTCATTGCCGGGGAGTCTCACGGCCGTCGTGTCCTCCGGGATCAGGCTCCGCTCGCCGCAGTTTGCGGAGATCGCTCTCCCGCGTTTCTGATCGCCGCCAACCACCGTCGGTGACGCAAGCAGCGCCGGTGCCCTTCTTGCCTCCGGCGGCGCTGGTCCCAACTGCAGATGAGGACTTCTTTGTTTGCCCCATGGCGCTACGGCGGTGGTGGCGTTGCCAACGAAGAAAGACAAAGGAAATGTGGAGGAAAATCTCAGCGCGCATCAAGAATAGCTCAAGAACAAGGGGGCAGTGAATAGATGAACTGCTGCGGTGAAAAACAAACCACGATTTCACCAGGGATTATAACAGCGAAGACGACGCACGCTGGCCGTCCATCGAGAAGACCTAACGCCAACGGTGGATCTGGCCGTACACGTGTCAGCACCAAAATGAATCGTCGATACCATGCCGTCCACTACGTGCGGAAATCGAGGAGACGCCGTAATCATCTCCACGCCGCGCGTGACCGGTCAATTCAAAGTCAGGAAGTGGGACCCACGCTTCGTCTAGTGAAGTCATCTCTGGCGTAGCAGACGCTTGAGGTCATTGATCGTCAGCACTGACGTCATCAAAAGCTATACTAGCACCAACTTCGGCTGCACAGCTAAGAGTACTCACTCGAATCTACGATTCGATTAAATACTCGGGGGGCTACTCTTATCAGGAGCGCTGGTCGCGCACCCGATGTACTTCCGGGTCAGCGGTACGCCCACGAGATTTCCTACTACAGTTGCATGATACAAGACTCGAGTCTCTGCCCGAGTCTACGACTCCGCCAGACACTCGGGGGCTACTCCAAACTAGAGCGATGGCCGTTCACACACAAGATCTTCGAGTCCTACATCGAGCCTACGACTCCACTACGGACTCGGGGGCTACTCCCATAGGGAGGATGGATTTCAGCATCCGAAAATTTTCGAGTCCTACGGACCTAATGATTGAAACAATGCTTGAACTAAAAGTCTCCGTTCGAGTCTACGACTCGAACAGACACTTGGGGGCTACTCCCATAGGGAGCGCTGGTCGCGCACCCTATAAAATCTCCGACTGCGATCTTCCGGATCAGCACGCAAAAACTTTTTGGCAACTCTGCCCCAACAAAACGCTGAGTGAGCAACGACCTCCTTGGCCACCCGAAACACCTCCGCGGTGATAAAACATTCGGATGCTGCGTCTGCAACGCAAAGATAAGACCTACAGATATCATCTGATGGCCTGGCAACGCACACGACTGCGCTCTGCTAGTATGAATCCGTACCAGTAGGTACGATGAAAAACCCCGACGGACGCGTTGGGTACATCATTTAAAATCACTGGAATTCCACTCCTGTAAGTCCTCCGCGGCCTGAGTCGAATTACGCCTGCATATGTTCCGGGTTCAAGTCGAGGGACTCGCACCTGAAGAAGATCGTGTTGTTTTGTCCTAAGACAGTTAACTGACCCTGATCCGTCGGGAGAGTCAGGCACACGCATCAACAATCCCTACACATTCTCTTGAAAGACAGAGCTGCACCCGAAGGATTGAAGAGTCCTCAGCCGAATCTACGATTCGACTGATCACTCGGGCGCTACTGACATGGTTATACCCTACGGGTACGTGACTTCAGCATACCTGGTCCAGCCAAGGAAGGCCCACAGCAGACATACGCTGGCCCATGAAGATTTTCGGGTGGCCAAGGCCCATGACGCCTTCGGATCCTTGGAGAGCAAGACTAGAGTTTAAATACAACTTGTAACCGACTAGGTCTGTACCCGGGACCTGCCTAAGTCTATATAAAGGCCAGGAGGGTACGACCTAGGGCTCTCTCTCGCTCGATACATACACACCTCCACGCCAGATCGAATCTGCGCACCCTGTAACCTTCGGTTCCGCCGTAATCAAAGAGCAGACAAGCAGGAGTAGGGTTTTCCCTCCGGGGGCCTGAACCTGGGTAAATCTCGTGTCCCCTGGTTGCTTGTCTGTTAACCGTGCCACGATCTCCAGCATCCCCATCTTCTCCAAAACCCAACTCCATAACAATGGGCATTGACGAGATCAAACCTCGTCAGCTGTGTCTTCGGCACAAAGATAAGACCTACAAATATCATCTGATGGCCTGGCAACGCACCTGACTGCGCTCTGCTATTATGAAGCCATACCAGCAGGTACGATGAAAAATCCCGACGGACGCGTTGGGTACACCAATTAAAATTACTGGAATTCCACTCCTGTAAGTCCTCTGCGGCCTGAGTCGAATTACGCCAGCATATGTTCCAGGTCCGGGTTGAGGGACCCGAACCTGAAGAAGATCGTGTTGTTTCGTCCTAAGACAGTTAACTGACCCTGATCCGTCGGGTGAGTCAGGCACACGCATCAACAATCCCTACGCCCATACACTATTAAAACATAGTTGCACCCGAAGAATGGAAGAGTCCTCAGCCGAATCTACGATTCGACTGATCACTCGGGGGCTACTGACATGGTTATACCCTATGGGTACATGACTTTAGTATACCTGGTCCGGCCCAAGGAAGGCCCACGGCAGATATACGTTGGCCCCTGAAGATTTTCGGGTGGCCAAGGCCCATGACGCCTTCGGATCCTTGGAGAACAAGTCTAGCGGAGATAGGAAATTCAAAGGGGTAAAACCCTAGAACTTGTAACCGACTAGGACTATGCCCGGGACCTGCCTGAGTCTATATAAAGGCCAGGAGGACACGTCCTAGATCTCTCGACTCATACTTTCGCACACGCATCCACGCCAGATCGAATCTGCGCACCCTGTAATCTTCGGTTCCGCCGTAATCAAGAGCAGACAAGCAGGAGTAGGGTTTTCCCTCCGGGGGCCTGAACCTGGGTAAATCTCGTGTCCCCTGGTTGCTTGTCTGTTAACCGTGCCACGATCTCCAGCATCCCCATCTTCTCCAAAACCCAAGTCCATAACAATGGGCATTGACGAGATTAAACCTCGTCATCTTGTCTTGAGCAGTAGGTACCTCGCCCTTACTGGTCCAGATCTGCTTGATATGAAAAGTCTGCATAGCTCTTGAACGATCAAGTGAGATCTAAGGTGCCATAGCAGAAGACTAAGAAAGATAAACCCTAGATCTAAAAGGTGATGGAAAATATGAAAGGGAGAAGAGGTGAAGTCAAGAAGAAAAAGAAAACCAAAATATAAGGGGTCTAAAGTCGGTTGCGGATAGCAGTACGGGCGGGTTCCGTTCATACAGTGCGCCCGTACCGACTCTTTTTTAACAACAACATCGAGTGAATGAGAGAACACAAGAAACATAACGACCTGCCGTATGGGTGGATACGCCCGTATGACGCGGTCATACCATAACTCCGGAAAGACCCCAGGAGTACTGGTAGCGTAACGACCACTGGTATGTCCGCGCGCGTTTGTACCACCCGGTCGTATCGATATTTAAAAAATAGGAATAAAATAGAAGGGCGTGCGGAGCGTACAATGACCACTAGTATGGGTGTGTCCGTCTGTATGGCCCACCCGTACTAGGTCGAAAATAGCTCAAAAATTCAGAAAAATAAGGAGGAAGCAAAGAACACAACAAATGATCCAAAAAAGTTTCTAAAAATGCAAAAGAGACTAAGATCTTGTTACCTCACTTTGTTTGATGTATTCCTCGGTCGTGACTAAGGAAATTAGCTCTGCCATGTCGACCTTTCCAACTCTACAGTATTTTAAATGTTGCTCATTAACAATCCATGATGAGGAAGAAGGAGTAGTGTTTTTAAATTTATCGCCCCAGGGGTATGCCTCCTCTACTTCATAAGGTCATTCCTACTTGGATTTGAACTTTCCTGCAAAAATCTTAGCCTAGAGTTGTAGAGAAAAATCTTATTTCCAGATTTAAATTTCTTATTCTCTATTTTCTATCATGCCATTTCTTTACTTTTTCCTTGAACATTCTTACATTTTCATAAGCCTTATTTCTGAGTTCATCCAAATCATGAATATCTATAAGACGTTTTTCTCATGTAGTTTTAAAATCGAAATTCATAGTTTTAATAGCCCAACGAGTCTTATGTTCTAATTCTAATGGGAGATGACAAACTTTGTCGTAAACCATATTATATGGTGTCATTCCCACTAGATTCTTGAATGTTGTGCGATACGCTCATAATGCGTCATTGAGCTTCATAGCCCAATCTTTTCTTGACTTATTCACCATCTTTTCAAGTATGATTTTAATTTCATGGTTGGACAGCTCCACTTTTCCACTGGTTTGTGGGTGATATGGTGAGGCTACTCGATGGTCGACTCCATATTTTTGAAGTATATTCCTGAAAGTACCCTTCATAAAATGAGTTACACCACCAGTAATCAAAAATTGGGGGACTCCAAACCTGAGAAAGATGATGTACTTAATCATCTTGATAGAAGTAGCCGCATCTGCATGAGAAGTGGGTATAGCTTCTACCCACTTGGTGACTGATACGTCCAAAACGTATCTACTTTCTCGAATACTTAGCTATTGTTTCTTTTCTAAACTTGTGTGATTTGGATACAACTAACACGGACTGACGTTGTTTTCAGCAGAATTATCTTGGTGTCTTGTTTTTGTGCAGAAAATGAACTATCAGGAAAAATCCTGGAAAATATGCCAAAAATTATATTTCACCAGAAGATCCACGGAGCTAGAAGGGGAGACGGAGAGGAGGACTAGGGGGCCCACACCCACCCCAGGCGCGGGCCTACCACTAGCCGTGCCTGGAGGGGGTGTAGCCAACCCAGGCACCCCCTCGGCCTCCCTCTGCGCCTATAAGTTGCCTTTCCACCTAAAAACCGAGGGAAGTTTGATATTTTTCCAGAAAGAGTTTCGCTCCGCCGCCGCCACCAGAAACCAAGATTCGAATCCAGAAACCCCGTTCTGGCACCCTGCCGGGACGGGGAATTTGGAGAGGATCATCGCCATCGTCATCACCAACGCATCTCCATCAACCACCGATGTTTCCCTCATCCATGAGTGAGTAATCCCCCGCTGTAGGATTGGGGATGGTAGAGATTAGATGAGTTCTATCATGTAATCGAATAAGATCTGTTAGGGCATAGTGCCTAGTATCTCTATTAGTGCTATTTGACTTTGTTACAACTTGTTGTGCTTAATGCTTGTCACTAGGGCCCGAGTGCCATGATATCAGATCTGAACTTATTATTGAATCATTATGATAGTATTGTTTGTGATCTTATCTGCAAGTTGTGTACACATATCATTGTCCGGATCCAAAGGCCCCAAAGTGACAATAATTGGGACAACTGGAGGGGATGGATGTGGTGTGAGGATCACATGTGTTCATGGAGTGTTAATGCTTTGCTCCGGTGCTCTATTAAAAGGAGCACCTTTATTGCCAATAGTTCCCAATAGGTCCCGCTGCCACAGGCTGGCTGGACAGAAGATGTTGTGCAAGTTCTCATTGCGAGTACGTATGACTATATTTGGAGCACATGCCTAGGATTTTTTAGTACCTAGATGCTTGTTATTATTTATCTACAATGCCCTAGATCTTGAAGTTACATGTTTAGACTTGTCCATGCAACGCTCGTCCATCCATCCCTATGCCTACCGCACTCGAACCCTGCTGTTACCGTTACTGTTACTATTGCTACTGTTTCACTGTTGTTGTTGTTGTTGTTGTTGTTGCTGTTGCTATTGCTTTTCTGTTGCTACTACCAAACTGTTGCTCCTGATAAACTTCTGTGAGCAAGAACTATTTCCAGGTGCAGCTGAACTGACAATTCAGTTGTTAAGGTTTGCAAGTATTCTTTGGCTCCCCTTGTGCCGAATCAATAAATTGGGTAATACTACCCGTGAAGACTGTTGCGATCCTCTATACTTGTGGGTCATCAGTGACATAGTCAACAACAACAAGAATATGAGTATAACCATTAGAGGGGACAAAGGGTCCCATGAAATCCATCCCCCAAACATCAAAAGGTTCTATTACAAGATTATATTTCATAGAAATTTCTTGCCTTTACCAATGTTACTCATACATCGACAAGTATCACCATTCATAACATAATCATGAGCATCCTTGACTAATGATTGCCGGTAAAATCCTGATTGTAGGATTTTGGCAGCTATACGGTCTCCAGCGTGATGTCCCCCATAAGGATTATCACGACAGGCTTTAAGAATAGCTCTCATCTCGTGATCAGGCACACATCTTCTAATTATCCCATCTATTTCTTGCTTGTATAAGTAAGGATCGTCCCAAAAGTAATGCTTTAAATCATTAAAGAATTTCTTCCTTTGATAGTAGTTCATTCCTTTTGGTAGAAACTTACCCATAAGAAAATTGGCATAATCCGCGAACCAAGGATCATGTGACTCTAGAGTAGCAAGATACTTGCCTAGCATAGATTCGTTAATGGGTGTTGGATCCTCCATAATGCCCTCCATCCGTGAGAGATGATCGGAACAGGATTATCCTTACCTCTCATATCAACTATTTGTAGGTCATATTCTTGTAATAACAAGACCCATTTAATTAGATAGGGTTTCACATATTTCTTAGCTAGGATATGTCTTAAATCCTGATGGTCGGCATGAACTATTACCTTTAAATTGATAATGTAATGCCTAAACTTGTCACAAGCAAAAACCACAGCTAAGAATTATTTTTTAGTTGTTGCATAATTTCTTTGATCTTCATATAGAGTTCAACTAGCTCATTGGATAATATTTAGATTTAATCCATCTCTTTGTCCTAAAACAACCCCAATAACATAGTCACTAGCATTACACATAATCTCAAAAGGCTCACCCCAATTTGGTGGTTGAATAACGGGTGCTGAAACTAGCGCCTTTTTAATTGTTCAAAAGAATCAATGCAATTTCTATCAAAAGTGAAAAGCGTGTCGATATCTAGGAGATAGGTTAAAGGGGCAGCCATTTTAGCAAAATCCTTAATAAAGTGTTTATAAAAGCATGCATGTCCAAGAAAATTCTTAACCCCTTTTACTTCTTATGGTATTGGTAATCTTTCTAAAGTAATAAGGTTCGCATTATCAACCTCAATTCCTTATTCAAAAACTTTATGACCAAAAATAATACCTTCACTTACCATAAATCGGCAGTGCTCGCAATTGAGAACTAGCTTGGTTTGCCTACAACGCTGCAAAACTCCATTAAGATTATAAAGAAATTGCTCAAAAGCAGTTCCATACACAACAAAGTTGTCCATGAGAACTTCCATAGAGCTTTCTAAAAAACTGTCGAATATCTTCAAAATGCAACCTTGAAATGTAGCAGCTGCATTACATAAACCAAAAGACATTAGCCTATAAGCATAAGTTCCATAAGGGCAAGTAAAGGTAGTTTTCTCTTGGTCTTCGGGATGAATAGCAGTTTGAGAATAGCCCAAATAACCGTCAAGAAAACAAAAATGAGAGTTGCCAGACATCCTTTCCAAGATGTTATTCATGAGAGGTATTTGATTATGACTTTTTATGGTTTCTTTTTTTTAATTTTCTAAAATCTATACACATTTTATACCCTGCTATTGTTCTAGCAGGGATTAACTCATCTTTATCATTATTAACTATGGTTATGCAACCTTCTCTGGGTATACAATTGGCTGGACTTACCGATTTGCTATCGGAGATTGGATAAATGTTATTATTTTCTAACATGCGTATGACCTACTTTCTTACTAATTCTTTCATTCTAGGATTCAATCTTTTTTATTATTAACAAAAGGTTTAGCATCATCGACCATTGGTATTTTATGCATAACTATGGAAGGATTTATCCCTTTAATGTTACTAAGAGTGTACCCAAAGGCCTCACGACTATTCGACAAGTACTCCTAACAATTTCTTAATTTCTTTAGGAGAGAGGTTATCATCTAGAATTATGGGGCACTTACCTTCCTTGTCTAAGAATTCATACCTAGGCCCTGGAGGGAGAGGCTTCAGAATGAAAGGGGTGGATCCTCATCTCCTATTCTTGCTAGCTCTTCAAATTCGTCTCTAAGGAGGTTCTCAACTCCAGGTGCTGCATTAAGGATTTTATCCAGATCTTCTTTTGCAGAATTGTTCGGAAATGAATCATTATTTGTCAAGCTCCTCCCCATCTCGGATTGTGGAGTGCTGAAATATATTGCTGCCAATTTTTCAATAGTCTTTTCTTCTTTGACTTCGATCTTATTCTCATAAGGCAGCTTTGCAAATTGGCTACAATTAACTTCTAGGACTTCTTCTCCAAACTGTAGAGACAAAAATTGTTTTGTTATTAATATTAGCATTCATAGAGCTGTAAAAATGATTACAAAAAATTATGGGGCAAGAGGAATTCAAAGGCATATCGATAATATAAAAATCAACAGGGTACACAAATGCTCCTACAGAGATACATGTGTCATGAAGAATACCATGAGTCCGCTGCAAGGTTCTATCAGAAATCATAAAGGTAATCTTGGATAATTCAAGATCTAGTTCATCAAGACGACCCCGTAATTATTCATATATAATGTAAGGTATAATGTTTACAGAAGAGTTTAATTCACAAAAACCAACATAAGTAGCATCTCCTAAACAAAAGGGATTTTCGGTTGGCTTTTAATATTACCATCAGACTTACCTCTAATTATATCAGAAGATTCTCTTCTCACCATTATCACCTCTTCCTTAAATATCTCAGGTTATAGGAGTTCTTTTACTATGCCAATGTTCTTCTTGATGGTACCCAGATTCCTGGTTAGCTTACCTATCCTCCTTTTTCCTTCACCTTATCTTCTATTCTTTTGATAAGGATAGTTTCATCCTCAACTCGCAGTTTCTTTTGCATCTACGAGTATTTGTTTTGGAGGCCAGCTATAGGGGGCTTTACCTTACAAGGTGGTGTGTAGTGTTCCACTCTTTTGGAATCTGCAAATGCTCAACATAGGTTTTAACGATTTGGACAATCATACGACGGTCAAAGTTGAAATTTCCAAGCAGATTTTCTACTTTGCCTAAATCTAGGGATTTTTTAGACAATCGTACTCTATAGATTTTCTTCATTTAGTTCGGATTCACAATAAGCATTTTCTATCCTATGTACTCTATCTAGCAAGTTTCAGTCTCTTTCAATACTAAATTCGGTAAACGACCCATTAGTAAAGGAGTCTAGCTAGTTTATTTCTATTATTAGTGCTCAAACCTGCGTAGAAAGTATGTATTACCAACCAAGGCAGGAAGTTATGATGGGGCAACGATCAAGCAGTCCTTAAACCTTGTGTATCCTTCATGCAAGCTTTCTTCAGGTCTTCCTTTAAAACTAGTGATCATACATCTAACTCCAAGGGTTTTTGTCTGGGGAAAGAAATCAACTAAGAATGAAGAGGCCAGCCTCTCCCACGAGTTAGTGATCTTATTAGGACTTTGAATATACCAAGAACGGGATTGATCAATAAAAGTTTGAACAAAAAGAGCAGATTTAACCTCATCCTCAGTAAATATATTTTGACGAAAAGTCCCACATGTTTCCTCCAAGAACCCCACATGCTCATATGGATCTTCCGTACCATCTCCTGCAAATTTTTTAGCATACAAAAGATCCAAAAGCATGGGGTTAATATCATACCCCTTAGGGTTATTGAATTTTAAATAAGCATCCATGGGTGGACCAGAATTCTTTACAACTTCCAGCTGAATTATATGTCGATACTCGCCCATGGTGTTTACCTGAAACTAGTAAATAAATTTAGTAAAAAAAATAGTAGATAGCAACTAATAACAAAGAGCAAAAGCTCTTAGCTCCCCGACAGTGGCGCCAGAAAATAGCTTAATAACTCCAAGTGCACAGATCGATTGTAGCTAGTTTTAAAAAAAGAGTATCAAACCCACAGGAAGCTATTTGGTTAAGGTCTTTATGTCCCTCATCACTATCTAAAAAGGATACTTGTAAGCTGCCTTTGATTTTAAGTAAAGGGTATTTGAAAGGTTTTTGAATTAAATGCAGTAACACAAATAAAAATAAGTAAAAATAAACAAGTAACAAAAGCGGTTGGAAAGGTGGTTGAACTTAATAGGGCTAAAACACTCTTGGGGATGTAGGATACACCACTAGCATGTTGTAATTAATCATAATTAGGATAACCTATTTCTTATGTCATGATATGTGTGGAGAGAGTTTCATAATAAGATGTTCACTACAAGGCTCGTAGAAAGCCACTTTGTTGTGCCAAAAATGATGTCATCTCTAAATAACCACCATGATGTCTTAGAGTAGTCACCCATACAGACCATCGTATGGGTCTCCTTGCGGATATCGTAATTAGCTTAGTGAATCTCTCTTTGTTCCCGCTTCGATCGTGCAGGTTGCTAGCCGTGCTTCTAGTAATAATAGCTTCAGGAACACTTCCAAGCAAGTCCAAATGGTTTCACCCTCTTCTTTAGACCCGAAGGAAAATGATATGTGACCGACTACACATACCATCTAAAGAGAGAGATCAAACACACATCATAGATCAATGGATCATATACATAAGTAATAGATCATATTTATTTCATTTTATAATAATGCTAGGGTTTCTCCATCTCCCCAAGAATGAAAGAAACTACTCATACATGAAAGCAATCAACAACATCATCATAATCAAATGAATGGATAAAGGTACTAGAATAAATCTAGTACGAACCATAATTGAATCTGAAATTACAATAAGATATAATGAACATAATATGGGATAGAGATGGTGATGCAGCGGTTGATGATGAAGGGGATGATGCGTTGTCTTCCAATGATCCGTGAAGCAGCAAGTATTTTTCCTTCTCCAAGTTCCTTCTTCAGATCCCTTTCTGATGTGGTTTTTCGTGGCTGGAGGTTTCTGTGAATGTCAGATCTTAGATCCGTATTCGCGAGGTGAAAGTATTTGACGAAGCGATCAAAGATGCAATGTCGTACGGGCATATGGTACGGGCGGGCTCCACCCGTAACACTAGTCATTACATGCCCTATAACCTTCTCAGCGCAAGCAATTCCTCCGAGTGCGAAGATAAATAAATTAAATGACTTTTATCACTTAAAAATATCATATTATAGTATAATATGATAGTCTCAATTGATATATTCATAAAATAGTGTGGAAACAAGGACAAAAGGTGCGCACACACGCGATAAAATACTAAAAATCCTATTTACTTATAGAAAAACAAGAAGTAAAAATGCTCCAATTTTGAACTCATCAACTCCTCCAAGCTAGAATCTTACTCGTCCCCAAGCAAGATGGTGACTTATAAACAAGATCATCATGTTTATGAGACACGAGTCGTTACAATAAATGAGGCAAAAATTGAAATAGGAGTATAATACCGGATATAGAGTTATATCTAGAGCTTTATCACACCTTTACACATCACATAACTTAGAGGCTTCCACACCTTTTTGTCGCATTTTGGCCCAGCTGTACATGCTGACCGATTCAAACGTGGTCACACCGTTTGGGTCTCCTAGACCGATCAAACTCGTCCGAGCATGTCCAAACGCGTCCACGCGGACGTGCGGAAGGTGCGCGGCCTCTCTAACGGCAAGTCCGATTCATGAACCAAATTTGGGCAACGGTTGGGTATGCCCGGACAGTGCGAGGACCGCACGGGTATTGCCAGTCGGCCGCTCGGGCCCATATGTAAGTGAAACATTAGTACTTAAACTTGCTTTTTATTAGATTAGGTCATGCCCATTACAAAAAGGCATATTTGAACAAAATAAAAAAGGAGACTACTACTACAGCTGGAGAAGGCCGTCCTATGACTACTCGTCGTCGTTGCCGGGACCACCATTGTCACTGCCGCTAGACCCTTCGCCGCCCTAGCCGTCCAGATGGTTTGCTGTTGGAGGTGGTCACGGTGATGGTCGCGCGCTCGGGCACGATCCGCCGCCTTCATGCTGTCCACCGCTGCCCGTTTATCCAGGCCTTCTCCATCTCGGACGCCCAGTGGTTCCTCGCCTCCTGGTCGGCCCTAGCCGCCACCAGCTCCGTCGCCGCTGTCACTGCCAAGGCCTCTGCCTCTGCCCAGCGGGCGAGTTCTACCTCGCTATGTTGTGATCCCTCCGTCAGAGTCACCCTCACCAGAGCCCCGTTGGGGCCGAGGCCTAGCGCCTGCGCGATCTACAGGGGGACAGCGATCGCCTCCTCCCCTCCCCGTCTGCATCCTCCTCCTCCTCCTCCTGCACCTCTGTGGCTGCCACCTCGGCGGCCGTGGCCACACGCTCCTCCTCCGTGTTGGCTGTGTGCTCGTGCTGCACCGTTCCGCCTTCCTGCGTGCAGCGGAGACGTGGCGAAGCTCGCGCACGACAACTTTGGCGGTCTTCTTGGCCATCTCCTCCATCATGGTCATGGCCGTCTCGTGACGGATCTCGCGAAGGGCCGTTGATGCGGCCTCCTTGGCGTGACGTGGTGAATCTCGCGCACCGCCTATTGGGCGGCCACCTTTGCGGCCTCCTCCATCACCTGCTCCATCGCCGCCAAGGCCACACGACCTTCCTCCTCGAAGGCCACCACCTCCGCCTCGGCCATGCGCTGGGCTAGCAACGTGGCCAGAAGATCGACAAGGTCGACCTTGACCTCCGGGAAGCGGGTGCGACACATATCCCCGATCTTGGTCCAATTGACGATCTTGCGGCGAGACATGGCTGGTGGTAGTTGGCGCTTTTTTCGGCGGTGTTTGCTCTTGCTTGGGCTAGTTGTCTCCGCCGCGCCGGCGACTATCTTTTATAGACCACGGCGAAGACGGGAAACTATCGGGAGACACGGGAAGTTTTCTGGCCGCGGTAGGAAAGGTGCATGCGGGTAACTAAAAGTTATGATGGTAGGAAACGCCAACCATACAGGAGGCCGCTGACGCTGATAGCCGATGTCGCGTCGCCATTAACGTTTTATCGCTAAGGATATCAAGCGATGACAGCGGAGGAGACGAACAAATTGGTCGGACCGCTGGACGCGGTTGACCGAACAGGCCGGACTTGACCCAAATCTTACTGCGATCTGACCCAAACGGATAGAAATGGACTTTTTGGGCGGCCATCCGGACCCCGGCGAGCTGCCGGCCGCGGCGAAAAGAGCGCTCCTTAGCAAAATTTCGTACTCATAGTATTGCCAGCACAATGTTTTTCCTATTGCGCCGTCGAATGTTTACAGCGAGCGAGTGAGCAGTTGGATCATACATTCGATGCGGCAAGAAGCTGCATGCAGAGGTAGAGCGCCTGATGAACTGACGACGAGCAGGGCAACCGTCGCCGGAAAATTGTACTCCTACAAGAGCTTGCGCGTGCGGAACTGTGGTCTTTCGACCAACTCACACGATGACCAACGCGCACCTTCTCGCCGTCCACGAACTCGCCGAGGCAGATGGCGCACACGTCGTCCATGTCCTCCTCGTCCCCGTGCACCTCCTCAGGGAGTCTCCTCAGCGCGCGCCTCTTGATTCCACCGCCGCTCCCGCGCCGCGCGAACGCACTCCCATATCGGAGCGCGCACCGCGCCAGGGAGCACCCTGTAAGTGGGCATGCCCGTGGACGTCCACTAGCTGCTCGCTTCTGTTCGTTTGACTAAAGCACGACGGCCACTAGTGCCCATTTATTTCCTTCATCTTAAGCGGCGAGTTCGTCAGCCAGTTGATACCCAACAAATGAACAAGTACGCATGAATGTTACATGCAGACATTTAACCAACTACACTAATATACACGGATAGTACAGGCATACATTTGAGATAGATTGACACCAGGTGACTACAATATTATGCATCTGATAGTTAAACGTACTATTAAGCATCGGATAGTTAAACAGTTGGGAATTAATGTACAGGAGAACACACGTGCAGAGCTCGCTCGTACAGCGGCAGGCTGGTACTGACGCGGGGTAGCAAGACCACGTCGCTCCCGTTTCGCTCCAGCCTCCTCACCACATTCCCGTCCCCGACGTAGAGCTTGCCCTTCGCTGCCTCTTCCTCGTCGTAAAACAGTTTTAGTTTCAGTTCACAGTTTATGCAGTGTATTTTGTATGTCTAACAGAGCGTAGTTCAGAGCATTATGTAGTTTGACTATTCTGAAATTGACTTCCTCAAACTATTCTGAAATTTAATTCCTCGAAGTTCATAGTTCAGAGTTTATTTCATAATAATGTCTAAGAGAGAATGCTATGTTCATAGTTCAGAGTAGTTCATCATGTACTCTACTGTCAGTGCTTACTGTGCATAGTTCATAGTTCAGAGTAGTTCATATGTCTAAGAGAGAATGCCATATTCGTAAGTATAGATTCATGCACAACACCCCAAGCAAACTATTCCCTCCGTTTCATATTACAAGACGTTATAGGATTTTCCGACAGCACCGAGAAAGAGTGAATCGTACAAAAATACCGCCCGTAAGTTGTCGGAAACAACCGATCCAGAATTTGAATCAATCTTGTTAGTCAACGAGCTAATTTATATGAGAGGCATAACTAGAAACTCTTATTTGTTTATTAAACACACATGTATTAACCTTTTTCAGTTAACACAATTATAGCATAAGAAATAAATATTTATCATAAACATGGAATAAGATAATAACCACTTTATTATTGTCTCTCGAGCATATTCCCTTTAATAATAGGGGAGAAGACTAGAGCAGACAATAAGATCTGGTCCACGTAGAGGTAAATTAGTCCATGACCACAAAGGATGACAGAGAATACTGACAGGACGGGCCAAGATGAGTTGACCTAACAGTGGGATTTGAGTTCAACCATTCTTTGACTGGTTCAAACGATCGTTTGCCCGTTAGATTTGTATTCACTCCTATTTGCCCCCTCTCGACAATTGGTAAAGCTACTAGAGACCCTTCACGTGATTACAAGCAACTCGGACCCTGCTATGCCTTAGCATGTGAACTTTCGAGGGTGAAGTGGCGCGAGTGCTGGGCTGCACACCGACAGCCTCGACACCGCCGTCTTATTGTCGTTAGTTGGAGGTGGAGAGTATTAGCTTTGGTGGAACGAGCGTACCCTCTCGGGTCGTCGGTTGCGTGTTATATAGTGTAGGGAAAAGCCCCTACGTGGCGGTACAGGGAAGTTACTACTCCGTATACGTATACGTAAACATATTACATATACTAACATCCTCCTTAATCTAAATTTGAGACCTTTAACAGGGAGTGCTTTAGTAAACCCATCAGCAATCTGGTCCTTTGTAGAGATAAATTTGATAGCAAGTTTGTTACTGGCAACACGCTCACGCACAAAATGATAGTCAATCTCGATATGTTTAGTGCGAGCATGGAAAACAGGATTAGCTGACAGGAAGGTGGCACCTAAGTTGTCACACCAGAGGCAAGGCTTCTCGCGCAATTGTACACCAAGTTTATTAAGAAGAGCTTCAACCCAGATTAATTCTGTGGTGGCATTAGCTATGGATTTATATTCAGCTTCAGTACTTGAACGGGACACAGTAGCTTGCTTCCTGGCTATTCAGGAGACCAGATTTGGACCAATAAAAATAGCAAAACCTCCTGTAGATCGACGATCCTTTAGACAGCCTGCCCAATCAGCATCAGAGAAAGCACTAAGAAGAGTTGATGAAGATTTTCGAAAAGTGATCCTGAGTGAGGAAGTGTCCTTGACATATCTGAGGATGCGTTTTGCAGTTGTCCAATGAGCAGTAGTAGAGGCATGAAGATATTGACAGACCTTATTAACAGAATATGACAGGTCCGGGCGGGTGAGTGTGAGATATTGTAATGCACCAACAATACTGCGATACTGTGAGCTGTCATCAGAGCCAAGAGGTGTACCATCATGAAGTGAGAGATTCTCAGAAGATGTCAAGGTGTGGGCGCAGGCTTACAGTCAAGCATACCAACTTTAGTGAGAAGATCAGTGGCATATTTTTCCTGAGTGAGCAGAAGTCCATCATGAGTGCGTCTAACTTCAATACCAAGAAAAAAAATGAAGTTCTCCCAAATCTTTGATAGCAAACTAATCATTTAGATCCTTGAGAAGAGCTGAAATGACAGTATCTAAAGAACTGGTTACAATAATATCATCAACATAAATAAGCACAAAGATGGTGACCCCAGACTTGTCATATAAAAAGACTGATGTGTCAGCTTTAGATGGAATAAACCCAAATGCTTGGAGCTTAGAACTCAGCCGAGAATACCATGCACGAGGAGCCTACTTGAGACCATAGAGGGATTTATCAAGTCTGCATATGTGACGGGGGGCATCAGGACATTCAAAACCTGGAGGTTGTTTCATGTATACTTCCTCTTCCAGAAAACCATAAAGAAACGCGTTCTTGACATCTAGCTGCCGTAGACTCCATCCACGAGAAACAACAATGGAGAGAACAATCCTGATTGTAGCTATCTTAACAACAGGACTAAAAGTATCTTCATAGTCAATGCCATATCTTTGTTTGAAATCTTTGGCAACAAGACGGGCTTTGTAGCGATCAATAGTACCATCAGCACGGCGTTTGATGCGATAAACCCACTTACAGTCAATGATGTTTTTGGTTCCACTCGAGGGAACAAGAGTCCATGTCTTATTTTCCATGAGAGCGTCATACTCATCTTCCATTGCAGCACGCCAAAGTGGATCATTGAGAGCAGCCTGTAAATTTCGTGGTTCTCCTGAGGAAGAAAAGAAACCATATCTGACAGTACCATCAGTATATATTTTGGGTTACCTGATACCTTTCTGAAGACGCGTGCGAGGTTCCGGTGGTGGTGACTGAGGCGAGGCCACAAGAGGACTCGCAGAACTGGGGGGCCGCAGAAGATCCCAAGGACGCAGTGAGGCTGGGTGACACAGCATAGCTCATAGGGCTAGAGGATGCAGACAATCCTGGGGAGTCAGCAGCAGTGCTGCTTTAGTGGGGGACAACACGGGTCCCGCGTGCATGTGGCGATGTCGGAGTGGAGCCAGGAGAGGGGCGGGGCGATGACGCGGCGGGCGAGCGCGGCTCGGGAGCCCGCGCGGAGGCGGGAGTGTGCGGCGTCCTGGGTGCAGTCCTCGAGGAGTGCGCGGGAGAATCAACATCGAACGACGCGTCCTCTTGATGATTGGTAGCAAAAGAATGTTCCTCAGAATCAGCATGGATTTCAGTGCCAGTTTCGTCTTCTTCTGTGCTTGAGTTATTTGAGATTTGTGGTTGATCTGGAGCACCGTTTTGAGCGAAATTTTCACATGCACGTTCATCATCCTGAAGAGGAGCATTAGAAGGAACAGTAATTGGTACAATATTAGGCACATGGTCAGTATTTTGTGCATCTCCAAGAGAAGAATTGCTAGATGAAGGAAGAAGGAGAATTTCTGCACGAAGTCGAGAGCCAGCATTTGGGTGTAACTCAGCAAAAGGAAAAACTTGTTCATTGAAAACTACATCTCGGGAAATATAAACACGACCTGTTTGAGGATCCAGGCATTTGACTCCTTTATGTAAAGGACTATAACCCAAAAAGACACACTTTTTGGAACGAAAAGCAAGTTTGCGTGTGTTATAGGGGCGAAGATTCGGCCAACAGGCACAACCAAAAATGCGAAGAGCATCATAGTTCGGTTTTACATGTAAGAGACGCTCAGTGGGAGACTCATGATTAAGAACTTTACTGGGAAGAAGATTGATGAGGAAAGTTGCTGTAAGAAAGGCTTCATCCCAGAATTTGAGAGGCATAGAGCCATGTTCAAGTAGGGAGAGACCAACTTCAACTATATGGCGATGTTTGCGTTCAGCAGAACCATTTTGTTGGTAAGCATGAGGGCAGGAAACATGATGAGTAATGCCTACTGTTTGAAAGAAACCATGTAGTTTTTCATACTCACCCCCAGTCAGTTTGCATGGTAACTATTTTCGTAGCAAATTTACGTTCTACATATTGCTGGAAATTAAGAAAGACTTGATAAACATCAGAACGCTTTTTGAGCAAGTATATCCAAGTAAACTTGCTAAAATCATCAATAAAACTGACATAATATTTGTGTTTACCAACAGACTCAGGTACAGGACCCCATACATCAGAGAACACTTGTTCCAAAGGAACAGTGGAAACATTAGTAGAGATAGGGTAGGGCAACTGATGGCTCTTGGCAAGTTGACAAGAGTCATACACATAAGGATTTATTTCAGGGAAATAAGAAAGCTTGTGTTTCCTAAGTATTTGCTGAATGACAAATGATGAAGGATGTCCTAGACGGCGATGCCAAGTGGATGATGACGGTTTTATTGAGATGAACGCATGCCTGGAAGACCCACTGGAGACCAGCATGAGCGGATATAGACCATCATGACAGGGTCCTCTAAACAGAATTCTCCGGGTGGCGCGATCCTTTATCAAGAAAAAGAAGGGGTGAAACTCAATATAAACATCATTGTCAAGAGTGAAACGATGGACAGATAAAAGATTTTTAGTGGCTTGTGGAACATGAAACACATTATTAAGATGAAAGGAATTATTTGGGGTGCGTAAAATAGAGTGACCAATGTGACTGATGTGCATACCATTACCATCGGCGGTGTGAACCTGATCGCGCCCCTGGTACTTGTCCTGAGTGGTGAGTTTGCTCAACTGACTTGTAAGATGATCAGTAGAGCCAGTGTCGGGGTACCAATTTGTATCGACGCCATAGGACACCATATTGGAGCTCTTGCGTCCTCGATCTCCCTCATCATCCGTGTCATCCTGGAATCGCCACCAGCAGTAACGAGCGGGGTGTCCATATTTTTTGCAGATTTGGCATGTGACATCAACAAACGGAGTGGGGACCCGATCACGGCAGTGGCCACTATCATTGCGACGACCAGTATCATCACGGCGACCACCACCACCACGCCGATCGTCGTCATAGCGACCACGACGCATCTCCTGGTTGCAGCCAGCGTCGCGGCGGTCATCGTCATAGCGGCGACGGTTGTCCTGATAACGATCGTTGCGATCGCGGTAATCCTGGTGACCACGGTCTTGGCGACCACGGTCTGAACGCCCATCATATTGGCGAGGACGATCCTGGCCACGCGAGTCTCCACCTCCACGGCGAGCAACATTAGCAGAGGACATGAACCCAACATCTTCGGCCGGCTTGTGTAGTTTATCATATGCTTGGAGCTGTCCCAGAAGCTCTGTGAGAGTAGTGTTCGGATTTGCACGAACAGCAGTGATGAGGTTATTGTATGCAGCACCAAGTCCATTGAGAATATACCAGATCAACTCATCATCACCTAGAGGCTTGCCGGCTGAAGCGAGCTCGATGGAGAGGCACTTCATCTTCGCAAAGTATTTATCAGCAGTGAGATCACCCTTGCGAGTATCATTCAGAGAGGAACGAAGTTGCTGAATTCTGGACTTGGACTTCGGGGAGAAAATTTCAGTGACAGCAGTCCAGACTTCAGCGGAGGTCTCGAGTCTGATCACATGTGCTAGAACATCTGGAGACAGGGCATTGAGTAACCAACGGAGGACTTGTTGATCACGGGACACCCAAGTGACGTATGCAGGATTCTCAACACTGATTTTCTTCTGATTTGCATCTTCAATTTCAATGGTTTCTGCCGGTGCCTTGTCAGTACCCTCAACTAGAGGAAGAACATGGGCACCGCGGAGAGCGGGGACGACCAGAGATTTCCAGACGTGAGCGTTCTCGCCCGTCAGTAGCTGCGAGGGTGGAGCACCAAGCGCAGCGATGAGGGAGACAACGGTAGACGACGATCCCATGATGCGATGCAGCGACGACAAGGAAGCGGTGGCTGCGTGGGCTCTGTGAACATGGCGCCAGCAAGATCTTGGGGCGGCGATGTGGTTGTTCTAGGGTTTGTAGATGTATGTGGGTTTGTAGATGTATGTGTGCGGCGGCGGCAGCAAGCAGCGGCGGCGGCGGCAGATCTTGTAGTTGTTTTGTGTGCGGCGGCGACAGATGCAATGGTGGCAGCAGACAGTGGCGGCGATCACAGAGCTGTGACGGTGGCGAGATGTGTTAGGGTTTCTACGGCGGCTAGAGTAGGGAAGAGGCCTGCTCTGATACCATATTAGCTTTGGTGGAACGAGCGTACCCTCTCGGGTCGTCGGTTGCGTGTTATATAGTGTAGGGAAAAGCCCCTACGTGGCGGTACACTACTCCGTATCGTATACGTAAACATATTACATATACTAACAGAGAGGAGGTCGGGCTGCACGCCGGCAGCCCCGACGCCGCAGTCTCGGGCATCATAGAGAGAGAGTGTCGGGTTGCACGCCGGCAGCTCGATACCGGTGTCTTCGACGGCATGGAGATAACCTCGGCTTGGAAGCTGGCAGTCCGGACGCCGCTGTCTACAGTGCAACTTGCAGGCCCGTCCAAGGCCCTGTGCGAGCTGGACGACCGCACAGGGCCCCCAAATTCTAAAGGGCCCCAAATTTCTAGTCCAGCCCAGCTTGTAGCCGTATGTGTCTCCAATTTCTAGCAAATTCCAACTGGACAGCTGGGCCTCGTCCCGCTCCAAGTCTCCTGGGCCAATAACCGGTCCAGAACGATTCAATTATTAGGGATCAAACTAAGCCCGTCACTCTTGTATGTCTCCCAAATTTCCGATCTGATCCATAGCCAAACAAACCAAAACTGCACGCGTGCCGTGAGTCCTGATCCAGTTTATCGATCTGATTTCATCGCCCACTTTGCCTGGAACCGCAAAACACCGACAGCCAGCGTTGCCGGCGCTCATTGCCCAAGCGCCGTTCACGCTCGCCCTGTTCATTGCGAGCTTGCGTCCATGGAATGCCGCCAATCAAAAATTGATACTATCTTGATTGCAAGTTCACCCCACACCCAACTACCAGTAGATCAAGGTTTGGTCAATCCGTCTTCTTCACTTCTTCGATTATTTTATCTAGTCATCTTGACGTTCTTGAATTCAGTCGTAATATTATTTTTTGTTTATTATTATTTTCTCCAATCCATATTAGTTGATTCAAATTTGGCTAGATTTAGATGAATTTAGACACTATTTAGTATATAGGTTCATCCAATTTTTGACAAATCCAAGTCAAGTAATATGGGTCGGAGGGAGGGAGTACTTGCATCTACTATGACGCAAGAGAGACTCTATGGATTTGCAATAATAGGACTTGGAAATTATATCTAGAGAAGATTGATGACAAATATCATGAAATATTTTGTTTCAAGAAATATCAGCCAAATGCCATTTTCAGTAGAATGAGGATAGTCCCGATAACCTCAATTGTGATAGTTTTATTCAATTAACTCGATTTAGTGGCACCTTATAGTATGATCAACGTTTGATATATTCCTATAATCCTATATTTTGTACAAAATAACACGCAACAATGTAAGACATCAGTGCCATATGTAAAATGAAAGTATGTTTTAGTTAGTACTATTATGTGAAATATTCAACCTTTAGGGCCGGTTTTGGGTCTCGCACTGGGGCCCCGAATTTCTGGAGACCCGAATTTCTGGAGACGGGCCTGGCAACTTGGGTAAGTGGAGGCGTTGCCGGGGTGCCCGCTGGCAGCCATCGGTGCCGCTGTCTTGTCCATCCGTCGCACGCACGTGTCCTTGTGCATGGGACATGCACGGCCTAGTGCATCACCGTGTGCTTAAATAGCTTGTCATGTGCTTGATGTTGGTCACGTAGACGTCTAGTTGGTCCATGCATGAATGCTTCGGACTTGTATCTTCTATTCTCTTGTATCCGATATTGCTGACCTGACCGAGCAATATGCCGATAGCCGAACTAAACCTACTAATTAAATATCCGTGCGTTACAACGGAACACCAATATTAGCAATTAAGTCTATCTGTAGTGCTGACATACTCCTATAAACTTTAGCTTCTTGTTTTTATTTAATTGGGAAATGGCTCATTTTAATGTAGATTTATCATAATTTTATTAAATTAAATGCAATTTAGATGGCAGAAACATTAGCTTGTGATATAGCTACACCCGGTCTAAAATATCGAAAAAGAAACTCTTGCCATTTACAATGAGCCGCTCATTCTATTTCATCATTTTCACCCTAATTTTTTAATTTAAACATATTTTTATTGCTAAACTTACTCCTACCTTTTATTTCAAATTAAAACACTTATTTTTCTTATTTTCCAGTCTAAAAATATTTTGAAAATAGCTTTAATAAAATAGAAATAATAAAAGGAAAGTGTTTTTTAAAGAGAAGAATCCAACCGGCTAGGCAAAGAGGCCTGGTCTGCCAAGCTTAGACCACCGCGAGCCTAGCAACAGCCCGCCCAGTAACTCGGGCAATCACCACAATCATCCCGAGCTCTTGATGTCTCCCCGCCACTCTTCTTTCTTCTCCTCAGACGGCCCCTCTCTAGCGATTGCACAACTGCACAATCATATCCTATCGAACCCCACTTTTCCATCTCTCCTAAACTGTCGATGCTTCCCTCCCCGTTAGTTGTTGCTACTCCTCTCTTGTCTGCCTCCATCGCGCGACGTCCCTCACTCCTCTCTCATCCTCATGTAGAGGGTGTCAACGACAACCAGCCCGAGATCGGCCCCGCGCCTCCTTCCTCTTCGGCAATTAACCATCATTCCAGACGCCTTCCATTGTGACACTGCGCCGAGCTCCCGTCCCTCGATCTCACCCCTCCCGACGTTCCCTCCTCTCGAGAGTACTCAACCTCGCCCTGCACCGCGATGCCTCACCCCTGCAACACACTTCAACCTTCTCCTCCGATTCCTCCGTACAGCTGCGTGTGCCACATGTCCTCTTTGCTCTATTGGGCGCTAGCCTTGCGCACGTCACTCTGTCTTTTTGGACTACGGGTTGATATCCAATCCGTAGCTGCTTTTCCCTCCTTAGGTAGCAGCACACACCACAGTTAATAGCATCTTCCGCCGCCATAGGTAGCAGCGCCCGCAACCTTTGGTAGCAGCTAGGCAGCAGCTTCCACTGCAGTAGGTAGCAGCGGCCGCGACGAGCGTTGGTGCATCGCCCGCTGCCGTTGGTAGCATCTCCTGCGGCCGTAGGTAGCATTGGCCCAAGCCATTGGTAGCATCGCCCCGCGGTCGTAGGTAGCATCTTCTGCTGTCGCTGGTAGCAGCGCCCATAACCTTTGGTAGCGGCTTCAGTTGAGGTAGGCAACAACTTCCACTGTGGTAGATAGCAGCGGCTGCGACGACCGTTGGTAGCATCGCCCCGCTGCTGCAGGTAGCATCGGCCCAAGCCGTTGGTAGCAGCTTCTGTCACCGCTGGTAGCATCTACGACCACCGTTGTAGCAAAGCCGACCGTTTGTTGTAGCAAAGCTCCATCGCCCTTGTAGCAAGGGCTGCGCGGTGGACCACCGGGGAGGGTCAGGAAGGAGGCCGCGATAGAGATGTGGCGTCGCCAACATCCGAAGGAGTACAAGCGTTTTTCATAAGTAAAATCCTAAACGGGTCCGCATGCATGTACGTATGAGTTACACGGTTTTTTTCTTCTTCTTAGTTGTTAAGAAAAATAGGAAAATTTGTTTTGGTGGTGGAGTTTGACGTGCAAAATATGAAGGAATAGGAGAGTTTGTTTCGGTGGTTAGAAGATAGGAGCTAAAAAGTAGGAATGTTTTGTTTTTGCGGTGGCATTTTTCCAATAATTTTATTAAGCATTTGCTAATTCTCAGCTAGCTAAGAAATTGCTTACAGCACAGTCAACTTGACCATCGTCCGATCATTACCCGCGCCAAGATCTGTACTTGCCTGTTTTGTGTTTGTTTGACCCGTGGTAGTTGTCCAGTCCAGCCTTTTCTATTGTTCTGGGCTGTTGAGCAGGGGCGGGGCCTGTTTTTGCTTCCCTAGACATGTGTTATTTTTTTGGTCTGTTTTAGTTGGTTGGGGTTCGGTGGGTTGTTGACTTGTTTTTTCTTTTCCTTTTTGTCTATTGTTTTTCGTTATTTTTTTTGACCCTCATCCGTTACTTTTAATTATTATTACTATTCAAATTTTTTGCAAGACTTTTTTATACTCTCTGATTCAAATTAATTGACTTAATTTTGTCTAGATTCGGATGTATGTAACACAAATATGTCTATATACATCTAAATATAGTCAAATATGAGTCAAATAATTTGGGTAGGAGAGAGTACTAAATATAGATGGGTGGCCTAACATTTATTATTTATTAATTTTTGTCTTCCTTTTTCTCTTCATATCTGGTGTCAACGTGTAGGAGAGAAATGGTTATTTTTGTTAGAGAGGCATTGATTTGTTAAATTGTGGTTTATAAATGTATGTAAGTTGCTACTGCTATGTTATGTCACTATTTTTAGAGAGAGAGAGAGAGAGATATAGCATGCATTATAGTTTGAGTTTGCCTGTATTTTTTAGGGTAGATGCTCATCTACGAGTTGCAATTGAACTTGCAACTAAGACTTTTTAATTCAAATCAATTTTAGCAAGAATTTAGCTAGTCGTGATTTTTTTCTATGAGTTGCAGTTTGAGTTGTAACTAGTCCTATCTCTGTGATGGTCCATGTTGTCCCGTCCCGTGTTGCTTAGTGTATCCTTTTCTAGGTGCTGGTCCCAGATCACATAGAACATGAAACTCGAACGGTGGGACCTATCAGTTGCAACTAGACATATAACTCATGTGATGGAACCTATGAGTTACAACTGGTCATGCATCTGGGGGTGGGGGGGGGGGACCTATGAGTTGCAACTCGTGCGTGATCTAAGAGTTACAAATGGACATGTAATTGTATCATTTTGATCATTCAATTGAACTGTGGTTGCATTCGAGTTTTGAAGGCGACATGCAATTAGGTCACGGGATCTTTTATAATCATCCAGTTGCATATGTGGTCGCAATTTAAGTTTTGAAGTTGACATAAATTTGAACTTTTTTTAATTGATCCGTGAGTTGCAACTGGACATGTAACAGGAAAACGAAACATGTTTATCACCTAGTTGCAACTGAGATCACAATTATATTTTTGGAGTTGATATAAACTTGATCTTTTATTTTTGAATTTTCCATTTTTTAAATTAATCCGTGAGTTGCAACTAGACATGTAACTGGGGAGGCGAAATCTTCTTAATTATCACCTAGTTACAACTGCACTTGCAAATGAGTTTTGAAAATGACATTGAATTAACCTTTTATCTTGAATTATTCTTTTTTTAACGTGACACATTAGTTGCAAATAGACATGCAACTCAGGTGACGGGATCTAAGAGTTGCAATTGGACATGGAACTAAGGTGGCGGGACCTATGAGTTGTAATTGGACATGCAACTCAGGTGACAGGACCTATGAGTTGAATTTTCCATTTTTTAAATTAATCCGTGAGTTGCAACTGGACATGTAATTGGGGAGGCGAAACCTTTTTAATCATCACCTAGTTGCAACTGCACTCGCAAATGAGTTTTGAAATTGACATTGAATTAACCTTTTATCTTGAATTATTCATTTTTTTAACGTGACACATTAGTTGCAAATAGACATGCAACTGAGGTGACGTGCTCTAAGAGTTGCAATTGGACATGGAACTAAGGTGGCGGGACCTATGAGTTACAATTGGACATGCAACTCAGGTGGCAGGACCTATGAGTTGAATTTTCCATTTTTTTAATTAATTCGTGAGTTGCAACTGGACATATAACTAGGGAGGCGGAACCTTTTTAATTATCACCTAGTTGCAACTGCACTTGCAAATGAGTTTTAAAATTGACATTGAATTAACCTTTTATCTTGAATTATTCGTTTTTCTAACATGACACATTAGTTGCAAATAGACATAAAACTCAGGTGACGGGATCTAAGAGTTGCAATTGGACATGAAACTAAGGTGACGGGATCTATGAGTTGCAATTGGACATGCAACTCAGGTGGCAGGACCTATGAGTTGCAGATGTCGCAATTTGACGGGCGGGAGATTATTTACCATCAGTTGTAACTGTGCTCGCAACTAAAATTTTGAAGTCCTCATATAATAGACTTTTTTATTTTGAATTTTTAATTTATTTAAATTGACCTTTGAGTTGCAACTACGCTCACAACTAGGGCCTAGGACCTTTTTAATCATCTAGTTGCAACTACGTTCGCAACTAAGATTTTAAAGTTGACATAAAATCGGCATTTAAAAAATAAACCTTTGAGTTGTACTTGGACATGCAACTAGGGTTTGTGAACCTGTTTTAATCATCTAGTTGCGTCAACACTCGTAACTGAGTTTTGAATTTAACATGAAATCCTATTTTTTTTAAATTGACCTATGAGTTAGAACTGCGCTTGCAACTATGGACGGGGACCTTATTTATCCAGCAGTTGCAACTGCTGCTCCGTATATAAGCAAGAGAGTGAAGGATTTTAGCTCGGTAAGTTCAACAATGAGCATAGTTTACATGGACAATCAAGAAAGTTCTATTAACCAACCCAGCCAGCGAACAAGGAAAGAAAAGGCCACCATGTGGCCATATTAAAATGCTGTTTATCTTCTCCTGCGTACAAAGCCGGGGGAGCACTGTACCTGGTCCTGCTTTGTGATGTGTCTCTTGTCGCTGGAAACACACGCACGCCCCGAGCGCGTGCATCCAGTTCCAGGTGCAAATGTGCAATCATCGCTAACTGTGCGGCTGACCGGATATCGCTTTGAATAGACATGATGACGTTAGCTGACTGAGAATTAGCTTAATTCTCAGTCAGCGTTAGACAGACCCTTTTATTAAAGTACCACCACTTTGCTTTTAATAGTAAAGCCACGAGGCTAAGGACATATGTCCGGGAAGATACCGTAGCCGACTTGAACCTGTCCGTCAAGCCCGAGGCTACCGACATCTGTCCGGCAGGAGACGTATCCGCCGGAAGTAACCTGCAGGAAGACTTGCCGGGATGTACGACCGCGCCAAACCTGTACGCCGGTGAGGTTCACGCCGGGGTTCGAGCTGTGCATCGTCCGGCCGTACGTGGAGCCGCTGAGCTTCAGCTATGCGTCCAAGAAGAGCCTGTGCATGGCCGTCGCCTGCCGACCGCAGGGATGCTCCTCGGTCCCCGATTAGTTCGGCGTGTGACCCCCGGCGTCATCTTCGAGGACTTGACTCCGTGCTGATGATGGCGAGCTGCTCGCCGGCAGCTCTGATGGCGTTCGTGGCAGTGGAGACGTCGGGCGATGGCGGCGAGTCGTGCTGGAGACAAAGAAAAAGAGAAATAGAGAAAAAGAGAGGTTGATCGTGTCAATCCTCATTCTCACCCTCAGGAAAGATCAGTTTGGCCCTCATGGATGTGATCTTCTCGTCGTCTCTTGCTACCTGTTCTCCAGCTGCGATCTCCAATCTCCCGTGGCGATCCGCTGTCCGGCTGCGTGTTCTTGGTTCTTGATGCTTGGATGCGATCTGCCTCTTTCTACCTGTCCTCCGATCCCCGTCTCTTCTTCTTCTGCCCCTCTCCGCTGCTGGGTCGTGATCGTGACCGCTACCGATTTTATTGGACCAGATAGAGATAGAACGCGGCGTCTTCTTATCTCTTCCTCTGATCTTCTTGGCTCACACGTCTGCACAAGAAAAGAAAACCACCATTGTACGTACCTAATTGCATGGCTGCATATGGGCCCTGCCCCAGACCGAAGGATGATGTTCCGGTTGAGCTGAGGTCGTTTAAACATAGCTTAATTATCTCTTCAACTTTGGTATTTGCAATTTGCATACGTATACAGCATCCGCGGGGAGTCCTGACGCGAGCTGGCTAGGCTCGTATATATGGCTTAGCAAATTGACTCTTTGGAAGGTTCACAACAATAATGCCTGGACATGGATGGAGGCCAACTGAGGAAGATACCATTAAAATTAATATCGACGGTGGCCTGTCTTTAGATGCTCGCCGCGGTGGCGCTGGAGGTGTGGCGAGGTCACACTCTAGCTATCTAGGTGCGTGGAGTAAACCCTATGAAGGGGTTACTGATCCTCTAATAGCTGAAGCCTTGGCATTATGCGATGGCGTTATCTTTGCTATTTTACGAGGTTTTTTCCAAGGTGGTGATGGAGGCTGATTGCCTGGAGGTCGTTAATCTTTGGAACACTCGTCATGGATCTCGTTCAACCATGACGCCTATTCTTCAAGAAATAGGAAAGCTTGTTTTAAATTTTCTTCATTTTCCATTCAGCATGTTGTAAGATCGGCAAACCATTCTGCCCATCTCTGTACAAAGCTTGCTTGCACTATGATGGTGACTAGTAGCTGGATCGATCGTACACCGGACTTTTTGATCGTTAGCCTTATGGCTGATAGATCAGGCTCTGTTTTAGTTGAATAAAAAGCTTCGTATGTTTCCTGCAAAAAAAAAATTGACTCTTTGGAGTCCATCAATTACATGAGACGTATGGCTCCAGCCCTATATGTAAGTAGCTAGCGTGTTTGCCTGTATAATAAAATACATATTCATGCAGTAGCATTTGTATCTATGATTTTTTTAAATACAAAAAATGCAGTGTGTTTGAAATGTTATTTGGTACAAAATCACGTCGAACATTATGTCTGCAGTAATTAATTATAGTATATAATAGGGTATTTAAGCTACAGTGTCCTGACTTTCCTCCTTGTTTTGCCCTAACTTTCCTCCTCTAAGTTAGAGGATCCGGTTCCTAATACGGAAAGGGTGCAGAAGAAGTAGCATCAAGGAAAATAGTTAAAATATGGGACACAATCACTCACTAATTAAAAGGCGTGGAGCAGTATATACATCGAAAAGACTAAGAGCGGACTGGGATTAGTCGGACACAAAATACCTATGCCAGATATCGGCATCAGCTTCAAGATAGGTCCCTCATCCAACACGGGGCATATGCAAAAGATACTCGTATGTCCTCACTATAGGTGGAAGCCATCCACCCCAAACGAACAACCCTCGAGCTATTCATGTGGTATGCTATTACTGTATGATGCCCATCAGAAAACAAGACAACTTCCTTGTAAGGATGATATCCAAAACACGTGAAAGAAGGAGCATTAGGGCTGTGCTCTCTAGGCCAGTCCATAGTATCAAATGTATTTTCACCGTGAGCGTCCCATTTGAAATAATCTTTCACCAGTGTTACGTTGTTGTTGCCTAGAGACTCAGTGTTGGCTTCATTCTCTAGCAACAATTTGGCCTGATCATCTGACTGTACTCTCCATGGTAATTTTTCAAAAGGATTCCACGGATAATCTCTCACTGAAGGCTCAAGATTGACTTGGCTTCTTATCACCCCCACTTTATTTGAGCACTTGATTCATCGAGGAACCAAACTTCAGCCGTGCATGGCCCATGAATCAATGTACAATACACTCCTTTCTTGGATTTTCCTAGACGAGGTCTTCCCTTGTTTCCCTTGGGCAATTTAAATACTCGGTACTTATCATTTGACAAGTTTATTCTGCAAAACACAAATTCACCATTAAACAACAATTAATAGTAACCTGGCTAATTACTATATCTTTAATTAAAACACTAATAAAAACAAATACTACTATTCCCTCTCTGTCTAGAATTCAGATTTGTCTAGATTCACATCACATATATTTAATACACAATAAAACACATCATGTCTAGATAAATCTGTGACAGCAGGTAATCCGGACAGAGGTAGTATTATTACATGTGCCGTACCTCAAAGCGAAACCTTCTTGGCATGGAGCGTAGAGTGCTCCGTGCCAGTACGCAGTGTGATACAAATAGGTGAAGAGGTCCGCCGTATTGGGTTTCAGATCAGCAACGGTTCCCGCGGCTTCTCCCTCTCGCATAAATGACCTCTCTTTCCAGCACTTAGTTTGTGACAGTTTGTGACGAGAAGACATCAATGATGTAGGGGGATGGTGGCCACTCCATTTCTGAAACGGGTCCACCACCACAGTACACATGTTTGGAGATGTGTCCTGACGGAAGTTCGTTGGGAATATAGGGGATTAGCAGCACCTTGTAATGTGGCGACTCGGCGGGGTCATAGACGAGGCATTCTTTACGATCCAAGTCGTGGATGCAGCCGTAGCTCATGCAGTCCGGCACCGTGCACGATCGCGGGAACGGTGGCAACCGTACCGACTGGCGCGTCGCAGGATTAACCACGTGGTTTCTAAACAATATTAAGCCATTGCAACAGTCTAGAACATAATTATCATACCATGGACTCATTCGGTCGTCGACGTAGTCGATCCTGCTGGTGATCGTACATGTACCGGCGGAGAAAAGCTTCAGCGGGCGTGGATCTATCGTCGTGAATATGACTGCATCGAGCCAGAGCGGGAGCAAGTCACTGCGCAGAAGGCGGTGTCCGTCTATGGTGACACGCCAGGACGTGCAGAGGCGGCGAGGCTGCGCGGGGAGAGGAGGCGGAAGATGTCGACAAGCACGTCCGTGCATACCACATCCATGTCTCGATCGGTGGGAGGGAGGGAGGGAGGGATGAATCGATCGTCGACAGATTATTAAAGATCCGTCCGATCGGCAGTACGTAGATCTAGGGGTCGACAGATTATATAGCTAGCTAGCTAAGGTAGGTTTTATCGGTACCGATTCGCAAGACAATCTAACTCCCGTGCTATTCGATCGACAAGGACGCCCGGACCCCCACCCCATCTCTGAATCGCTGGTACCTTGTTTTTTTTCGGGAACAGCTAAGTAATAAGACTAGGTGCGTAATTACGTGAGCACTTTCTTTTCCTTGGATGGAAAACCAAAGCACACAGCCCAGGTGTATAAATAAATGTGCTAATTTTTAATCCTTTATATTGGTCATTGAATGGTCATTGTCTCTATTTTATGCTTCTTCTTGTGACCAAAAACATATGGACAAAAGCTGAAAGTCACTGACGGATTATAAAGACCTTTCATGTGAATTGGTCATAGACTATTATGACCAATATAGATGGTTTGGTCACCGGCCATCTAGCATATCCATGTAAGCCTCCATGTAACCAAAACCTACATGGCAATGCTTGTAGATCAAATTTAGCCCAACGAGGTGCTCTACATGTGTCAAGTCCGACAATTCCAGATTTCTTATTTTCCAAATTTGGCATTTATGGTGCAGTTATTTAGTAGGGCTAACCTAAAAATTTAGCCCATATATTTTTTGGCTGTGGCATTTTCTGGCCCAACATTTTTGTCCATTCTTTATTTTTTAAAAAATAGTCCCACTAGTCAGATGGCCCCAGCTATCATGGGCCCCGTTTGTCATATCTGTCCCACTTGTCACACATATTTCATAAATTAGTCGATTACAAGGGATAATTTGTATAAACGGGTCCCACCAGCAGGTTTATATATCAAATGTTTTCAAACTTCATATATAAACAATATTTCAAATAGCAATACAGAACGCATTAAATTCATCAAAAACATGCCAGATATAGTCTATTACAATCTTTACATACTCTATTACAATCCTGATATGCTAACTACAACAATATAATATGCTACTCCTTCATGTGTAGTAGAAATCATGTATTTGGAATAACTAGACAGGTGTAACAAATGATCGAAGCATCAAGAAGTACAAATATAGAGGAGGCATGCAAAATTCTCATGCATAATATAGCGTTGGTTCAGCATGTGACTAGGCGCCAGCTTCAGGGCTTCAAGCATCAAATTTATCAGACATGTAGCTCTTGTAGAAGAGGAATTGCCACACAGATGTCTCGAAAGGCCAACCTGTCAAGCAAACAGTAAGACTCGGAGGGTGGAAACCTTAAGTTATTCGAAACATGACACGCCACATCAATATAATTTGATAGAGCTATCAGACAATAATTATGATTTGGTTCATACGTGAAGACCACAAAATTATGCACTTAGAAACAGCAAAGAGGATAAGTAATGTGCGCCATGGGCACTACAGTACCAACACAAAGTAAAATATATAGCAGGATGCAATCGAAACCATAAAACTATGCACTCAGATGAAATAATGACAGATAATGTGCGCCATGGACACTAGACTACCAACAGAAACTGAAATATACACACGCAGTTCATACCATGAGCTAAAACAAGCATAGGAAACACTACTGATACAATGGAATCCACATAGCTGCAGTTAATGGTCCAATACATTAGGACCAATACATTAGGAGTAGAGATTAGATAGATTCAGAGATGTCTATGGGTAGTACCTACCAGGAAGACAAGGGCGACAACAGTGTCAAAGAAAAATTCATGTGAGCCAGGAACTCGATCCCTCGCCCTCAACTTCTCTAGCTCCAAGCAACTTCATGTGAATCAGTAATAGCCTCTCCAACATGCACACAAAAAAACAGAACAACAAATTAGTGCATTTGTACCAACAAATGAACAAGAAACCCATTCTTAGTGCAAATAAGTAAACACATAGCTTATATCTTATAACACCAGCAATAACTTTTTTAGCAATTGTTAAGTAACAAGACATAAAACATAAGTCATCCCCGATAGTACTCAAGAAGAAATAATACAAAAGTAGCATATTGACTCTCTTGAAAATATGTATGCAAGGTTCTACTATGTATGCAAGTTTCTACCAAAATATCTATGCAAAGGTTCTGCTATGTATGCGAGGTTCTACCAAAATATGTATGCAAGGTTCTACCAAAATTTTATTAATGTGTGTAAAGTAAATGCTTTAACACATTCCTAAGTCAAGGACTTCAACATGTTTCATCTAAGTAAGTCAACACAAATCAAAACTTGCTCAAAACCACGAGTACCAGCATCAGCAACCATCACTACAGCGACAAAATAAAGCTGAATCTTCCTAAGAGACATTTTAACAAACACCAGATCTGCATAAAAAATAACACACTGAAATTACACAATCAATTGCTTAGAGAGGACAGAGGGGGTGATCTGAAGGTGACACTAGGAGCTCACTAGTCTAAGATGTACTTTTAAGTAAACATAAGCATGTAGTGAGCAAAAAAAATCTTTCAGTAGGTTAAAGTAGTTTCTATTGTAGCATTATAAAGATCAGTTTTCTCAACCGGTGCACACAAATTGTATTCACTATGAGGCCAAACCCTTGATAAGTCCAAACTTCACCAAGCAACATGCATAAACTTTTTACTAAGAAGCTCCATTGGAACATGTCATGTATAAAATCAGATCATGACTACTAATTGTTCGAAAAATAAGTCTGACATCATGTACAATTCATCTAGAGTACTCAGTATCCGATTCAGGAGTACTCATCTTTGCTTGTCCGACTACACAAGAAATCAACTAAAGGAAAGGATGGGCACCATACCTTGTCTCGAATCCCATGAGTGTATTCCTTCCACCGAATCCCAGGCAGGGTTGAGGACGACCAATGCAATGTTGAGGCTACTCGCATCACACAATCCTCACCGATCCCAACTTCACCTTGCTTCTCACCGCTTCTGTGCACAACCCCAAACTGATCCTCCTTCTCCTTCGACTCAAGAACCACCGGGATCTGGTACTGCAGCACCACATTAGCGACTCCTAGGTTGCCCTGGCAGCACCCTAGAAAGCCTGTTTAGACAAGCAAGTTGGATTTGTTCGGGAGCCTAGACATTCAGCATATTGGACACAACTAGTATTAAGCCACCAGTAAACAAGCACTTACCCTAACTTGAGGACGGAAGAGGAGTGTCGGTGGTGTGATACGTCGTAAACGTATCTATAATTATTGATGTTCCATGCTTGTTTAGTATCCACTTTGCTATGCTTTGTCTACACTGGTATTTATATACATTTTCTGGGACTAACCTATTAACAAGATTCCACAGTGCCAGTTGCCTGTTTTCTGCTGTTTTTGGTTTTAGAAAAGCTAGTAAGGGAATATTCTTAGAATTGTATGGGAAAAAAGCCAAAGTCAATATTTCACCGGAACAAACACAGAGACCGAAGGAGAGACGGAGGGGAGCCACACCCCTAGGCGCAGGCCCACCCTAGGCCGCGCCTGGGCAGGGTGTCGGTCCCCTGGCCGCCCTCCTGGCTCGCCTCTTCGCCTATATAAACCCCCCGATGCCAAAACCCTAAGTACCCGATCAGATGTCCACGAAACAGTTCGTAGCCGCCGCCACCGTCATCCCTAGATCGGGGGGATCTGAAGCTCTTCCCGGCACCCTGCCGGAGGTGAGAGATTATCCCGGAGGCCTTCTTCATCACCATGCCAGCCTCCGATATGATGCGTGAGTAGTTCACCCTTGGACTATGGGTCCATACAGTAGCTAGATGGTTGTTTCTCCTCCTTTGTGCTATCATGTTTAGATCTTGTGAGCTCCGTTCATGATCAAGATCATCTATTTGTAATCATGCATGTTGTGTTTGCGGGGATCCGATGGATATTGAGATTACTATGTCAGATTGATTATTGATTCCATCATGTCTTATGATTATTCATTCTATCATGTCTGTGTTGTTTGAGATCTTGCATGCTCTCCGTTTCTAGTAGCTATCTTGGCCAAGTAGATGCTAGTGACTCCAAGAGAGAGTATTTATGCTCGATAGTGGGTTCATGCCTCTATTGAATTTGGGGAAGTGACAAAAATATCTAAGGTTGTAGATGTTTTGTTGCCACTAGGGAGGAAACAACAATCTCTTGTTCATGGAACAATTGTATTATTTACTTTACACACATTTCTTAATGCAGTTATCCGTTGCTTGCAACTTAATACTGGAGGGGGTTCGGATGATAACCTGAAGGTGGATTACTAGTCATAGATGCAGTTGGATGGCGGTCTATGTATATTGTTGTAATGCCCAATAAAATCTCATAGGAATCATGAATGTCTAGTATTTTCTTTGTTATGCCTTGCTCAGTTCCTGTCAATTGCCCCGTTGTAATTTTTTACCCAACATGTTATGTTATTTATCTTAAGGAGAACGCCTCTATTGAATTGTGGACCCCGATCCAATCTTTACCATTGTTACATCATCTACTGTTAATGTTTACTTTCTGCAAGCAATCATTGCCTTCCACACTATATGTTTAATCCTTTGTTTTCAGCAAACCAGTGAGATTGACAACCTCACTGTAAGTTGGAGCAAAGTCTTGAGTTTGTGTTGTGTAGGATTCCAAGTTGTTAGCAACACCTTGGGGTTGTTTCCTAGCTCCTATTGGTTCGATAACCTTGGTTTCATAACTGAGGGAAAACTTGCTTCTGTGCTCATCATACCTTCCTCTTTGGGTCTCCCAATGAAGCTCTACTATTGAGCCACGTCAAGGATTTTTCTGGCGCCGTTGCTGGGGAGTTTAAGAACAGCTTCACAAGGGGAGTCCTTCACAACCTTTCTCTTTACTTTTTTTATTTTGCTTAGTTTCTTTTGATTTGTTTTACTTCTTATTTTTACCAAAAATTACAAAAAATAGTTTCGTTTGGTTTGCTTTTTCTTATAAAAAAACACTAAAATCTAGTCCCTACTCTAGTTGCTGTTGTTGGCATGCTTCACCTTTGGAAAAATGAATTCTGCTGAGAACACCAAAGTTGTGTGACTTCACTAGCACAAAAAACAATGATTTCCTGAGTACACTTATTGCTCCACCTGCTCTTGATGCTACCTTTTATGAAATTAAGCCTGCTTTGTTGAATCTTGTGATGAAACAACATTTTCCTGGTGTTAGTTCTGATGATGCTACTTCCCACCTTAATTAATTTGTTGAACTTTCTGAGATGCAAAAGTATAAGGATGTAGATGGAGATATTATTAAGTTCAAATTTTTTCCTTTCTCCTTGAGAGGAAAAGCTAAAGAATGGTTGCTATCCTTGCCTAGAAATAGTATTGATTCTTGGATTAAATGCAAATATGCTTTTATTGGAAAATAATATCCTCCTGCTAAGATTATATATATGAGAAGTGAAATAATGAAATTTAAACAACTTGATAATGAACATGTTGCTCAAGCTTGGGAAAGAATGAATTCTTTGGTAAAGAATTGCCCCACTCATGGACTGACTACTTGGATGATTATCCAAACTTTTTATGTAGGGTTAAATTCTCTTCAAGAAATCTGTTGGATTCTGCTGCTGAAGGTACTTTAGGACCATTACTTTGGATGCTGCAACAAAGCTCCTTGATAATATGATGGTTAATTATTCTGAATGGCACACTGAGAGAGCTCCACATGGTAAGAAGGTAAATTATGTTGAAGAAACCTCCTCCTTGAGTGATAAAATTGATGTTATCGTGGCTATGATTGTTAATGGAAAATCTCATATTGATTGAAATAATGTTACTTTAGACTCTTTGGTTGCTCAACAAGATCAAGTTGATGTGAACTTTATTAGGAATAATAATTTTGGCAATAATGATTATGGTAATAATAACTATAGGCCTTATCCTCCTAATAATAGCAATACTTATCATGGTAGATCTGGAATGCCTAGTGAAGATAGGATTCTAGAAGTTGAAAGATCCACTAAAAACTTCATGCAAATGCAATATGAGCAGAACAAAATATTCACTAAAACTATGGAAAAACAATCTGCTATCTTGAAAAATATTAGTCATCAACTTGAGAATTTGAATAGGGAAATTCCTAGTTTGAAGTCCAAAATTTTGAATGCTGGGAAAAATATTTCATCTTTGTCTTAAGCACAATCCTCTTTGATTAATAAAATGGCTACTAAACCTGAGACCTTGAAAAGTACCTTTGCTTCTACTCATGCCATACAAGTTACTATTAATGAAAATGTTAGACTGTTAGCTAAATTACATGCTAAGTGGGAAAGATAAGCTGAAATTGCTAGAAACAATAGTATTTGTACTATTACTACCACCAATATTGATGCTAGCAAACCACAAGAAGTCCCCATTTCTCCTACGACAATGCCCAACCCCAATAAGTCTAATACCTATGATGCTAAGTTTGATTTTGATCTTGATAGTTGCAATATCTCTGAAGTGATTATGTTACTACAAAAACTTGCTAGAAGTCCTAATTCTAGTGCTATGAGTATGGCTTTCACCAAACACAGTACAGATGATCTCATTAAAATTAAGGAAGAAAAATTGAAACACAAAGCTTCTATTCCTAGGAAAGTAGAAGATAGTTAGGAACCCATCATTAATATGCAAGTGAATGACTTTGATCTCAAAGCTTCATGTGACCTTGGTTCTAGTGTCTCTATTATGCCTAGAAAGATTTATGAAATGCTTGATTTGCCACCTTTGAAAGATTGCTATTTAGATGTCCCACTTGATGATAATTTTAAGAAGAAACTTATGGGGAGTGTTAATGATGTTCTTATTATGGTTAACAATGCCTATGTCCATGTTGATTTCTATGTTTTGGATATTGAATGCAATGCTTCTTGTCCTATTACTTTGGGAAGACCTTTTCTTAGAACTGTTTGTGCCATCATTGATATGAAAGAAGGCACCATTAAATATAATTCCCATTCAAGAAAGTTATTGAACACTTCCCTATGAGGAGATAGAAGTTACCTTTTGCTCCTCCTTTTAAAGCAAAATTTGATGTTAATGCTTCTTCATTTGAAAATACTTGATTCTTGCTTCTTGCGCCTAACTTAAAGGCATTTAAGAAAAGTACTTATTGGGAGATAACCCAATAGTTTTCTTGAGTCTTGGAAGTTATTACTTCTGTAATAACCTCTCCTTATCCTTTTTATTTGATTTTTGTGCTAAGAATAACCTCTAATGAGAGAGAAGTAAGATTTGGGGAAGTTGCTGTCTCGAAACAGATTTTTGTGCTTCACTGTAAAAATTCTTGAAGAATCTCGGTATGTCGGATTAAGATGTAATTTTCTGAATAAAACCCCCGGGTTGTTATCTAACTTCCCTTAGTTCAACACTTTTTGATTTGAGCAACAGAAGGTCTTCTAAAAAATCGGTTTTTACCTGCTGGTCTGTTTTGACAGATTTCTGCTATTATTTGCATTTGCCTCTTTATCGATTTATATTTGGGTTCTACTTGGTAAATTGAGATTTTTGAAGGAATTGCTACAGTATCTTGTGTTTTTAATGTAAGTTTTTCTGTTTTGAATCTAAACCCAAAGGTTTATTACTTTTGAATACACTAATGTTGCTAATGAAGATTGTGTGAAGTTTTGGATGAAGGAAATTTCCAAGTGTAGGGGAAGAATGATGTAATGAGATGAAGTATGGACAAAATCTCAAGCTTGGGGATGCCACCCCATGTCACCCCAACAAATATTCAAGAGGTACAAGCGTCAAAGCTTGGGGATGCCCAAGGCATCTCCTTGTTCATCAATAAAAATCTCAGGTCTCTTTCTAGACACTTCGTATTTATTGTTTCATGCACAGTTGTGTTGTTCTTGGAGCGCATTAGTTTTCATTTTTGGTTTTTGTTTGCTTAGTTTTCATGAATAAAGTAGTTGGACCCCCTCTTTCGCTGTGTTGTTTCAAATAAGTTGATTGGTGTTGGAAAAGAGTAGAAAGTTTCATGCTTATAGTGACACAAAAGGGAGCTTGTTTTGACTGTGACTTAGACTTTATCATGTCATGCTAGATTTTGTTTTGACCTTATGCTTAGTGATTATTGTTGTAGCATGAATTGTTCCAAACAATTGAGATTGCTTAATATGCCTTGAAAGAATCATGCGTTGTTAGCATACAAAGGCATAATATTGTGGTATTCTCATTTGTTGCTTTTTTTGGGTTGACTTGGAACATGCTCACACCATGTTATGACTATGAACCAGTCACCTTAGCCTCTATGATAATTTAGTTTTTGACTTGTGATACCACTTTATGCTTTGATTGATAATGTTTTGTCGCTCTACATGATTATGGCCATTATTGCTCTCTTAGTTGGTCGCTCCCAGTCTTTTGCTAGCCTCCACTTGTATTGAGTAAGCTCTACTCATGCATCAAACTCGCAAGAAACCAAGTTATTCCAAAGAGTCCACTATAAATTCCTATGCATGGTGTGTTACACCATTCCAAGTATACTCTTGTTTTATCTATCTTCCAAATTAAACTTATTATGTGAAAATTAGTGATTAAATCTCTCACAAACTTGATGGCACACTTTATTTTTCTTGCCCATAATAAACTTGAACCATTGTGTTATCTATGTTGTATATGCTTGCACTTATAAGCTAGGAATTAGCAGAATCGTGATGTCACGAGGAACGCTTTCAACACCTGTAAATATCTACCTAGTTGATATCATGATCTTTTGTTTATGGATGTCGGCGGTGTGAAATAAAAGGGAAGCTTGTAAGTCCATGGAGTTATGTATATGTGTTAGAGAAACGCATGTGCCTCTAGCCTAAGTCATGCCTAATCATGGTGGTAACTTGCAGCATCACCATAGTGAGCAATCTATGAAGCATTATTCTTATGGAAAAGAGAGAGAGAGAGAGAGATAGAAAAAAAAATAGAAAAATAAAAAAAGAGGAAAAGAAGAGAAAAAAGCACCATTTTCCCATAATAAATAAGAAGACTGTTGAGATGCAGTACTCAAGGGACATGAGATTGAATATTTGTGAAATTTCCATTGCGTGTATTATTTGTGAAATTGAATAAAAACATGTATTATTAAAAAAATAGCCTCATTGTCTGTTGCCTTGTCATTTTTATATGGGATAGCTCCTGTGTCATGGGGCAAGGGGTACCCCGTTCGCGGTTCTCTATGATACACAAATTCTTACAATGACAAGAACTTACCGGTAACTAAAGTTGAGTAGCATGAGGAACGACCCTCGTACTCAAGGGACATGAGATTGCCAACTTATACTTTGTCAAGCATATACTACATACTTTGTTCATTTTTAACCTTAATCACTTCAAGATGCTTATGATAGGGGAAATGAGAGCTAAAAGCTAACAAGTACCATAATTTTTGGAAGCTCTTTATGAAACTTGAAATCCATGCTTCCCTTTGAAGGGACTTTCTTCCACTTTTATATTGAGTCTCCACCTTCTATCTTTATGCACCAATTAAGAGAGCATAGTTGTCATTCTTAGTTTTATGTGCATTGTTCCAAAACTTATTGATTGATTCATAATGTTGATATTGCTTTTTTTGAACTATTTGTTAGGGCTGGAATTATAACTCGAAACTCGCGAACTAAATGAGTAACTCGTGATATAGCTCGACTCGGCTCGAACTCGGTGTCTAACGAGTCGAGCCAAGTTTTTGATTTGATCTTGTTTGTTCACCCAAGCTAAATGAGCTACTCGCGAGCTACTCATTTAGCTCATTAAACTCGTTCAAATATAGAGTTTGAAAATTTTCATAGATAAGTGTCATACTATGAATGTTCCTTGAAGCTGTAACGGCGTAGAGTTACTATATTTTTTATTGATCTTCCTTCGTGCTATTATGGAAGTACTATTATTGTTCTAGTTTAAAATTAGTAGAATAATTACTATTTTTTCTTATATGTGCTCATATTTATAACTTATAACAATCTAAACGAGCTGCTCGCGAGCTACTCGTGAGTTTACCGAGTCGAGCCGAGTTTCAAATATGAGCTCGTTCTGTAAACGAGCCGAGTCGAGCTAACTCGTTAGTTGAACGAGATTTAGCGAGTCGAGCCGAGTTGGCTCGGCTCGGCTCGAATTCCAGCCCTACTATTTGTATCTAGTCACCCTTATGAACTTTGAAGGTGTCCTATGCATTTATGTTTTGCTATTCCATGAGGGATTAGCTGAATGCCACTATGCTATGTTTTCTATATGTGAAACAAACAAACGTCTTTCAATGCATTGTTATTCATGATATTTGTTTGTATCCTTTCATGTTGCAACATAGTGACTATGTCTTATTGCTAGAACTTCATCTTTCATGCTCATGTTTAGATTACTTTGATCCTAGCTTTCAATGCTTGCAAATAGTTTGATCAAGATTGTGATGGTGCATGTCACCTCAAAAATTATTCTTTTTACACTTACCTACTCGGGGACGAGAAGGAGTTAAGCTTGGGGATGCTTGATACGTCGTAAATGTACCTATAATTTTTTATGTTCCATGCTTGTTTAGTATCCACTTTGCTATGCTTTGTCTACACTTTGAGGTATTTTTAAACATTCTCTGGGACTAACCTATTAACAAGATGCCACGGTGCCAGTTGCATGTTTTCTGTTGTTTTTGGTTTCAGAAAAGCTATTAAGGAAATATTACCGGAATTGGACGGGACAAAAGCCAAAGTCAATATTTCACCGGAACAAACACAGAGACCGAAGGAGAGACGGAGGGGAGCCACAGGGCAGCTGCACCCCCCAGCGCGGGCCCACCCTAGGCTGCGCCTAGGCAGGGTGTGCCACCCTAGCCGCCTCCTGCCTCACCTCTTCTCCTATAAAATCCCCCCGATGCCAAAACCCTAAGTACCTAATCAGAGCTCCACAAAATAGTCCTTAGCCGCTGCCACCATCGTCCCTAGATCGAGGGGATCTAAAGCTCTTCCCGACACCCTACCAGAGGGGAGAGATCATATCGGAGGCCTTCTTTGTCACCATGCCAGCCTCCGGTATGATGCGTGAGTAGTTCACTCTTGGACTATGGGTCCATACAGTAGCTAGATGGTTATTTCTCCTCCTTTGTTCTAACATGTTTAGATATTGTGAGCTCCGTTCATGATCAAGATTATCTATTTGTAATCATACATGTTGTGTTTGCGGGGATCCGATGGATATTGAGATACTATGTCAGATTGATTATTGATTCTATCATGTCTTATTAATTATTAATTCTATCATGTCTGTGTTGTTTGAGATCTTGCATGCTCTCTGTTTCAAGTAGCTATCTGGGCCAAGTAGATTCTAGTGACTCCAAGAGGGATTATTTATGCTCAATAGTGGGTTCATGCCTCCATTGAATATGGGGAAGTGACAGAAATCTCTAAGGTTGTAGATGTGTTGTTGACACTAGGTAGAAAACAACAATATCTTGTTCATGGAACAATTGTATTGTTTACTTTACACACATTTCTTAATGCTGTTATCTTTTGCTTGCAACTTAATACTGGAGGGGGTTCGAATGATAACCTAAAGGTGGATTACTAGTCATAGATGCAGTTGGATGGCGGTCTATGTATATTGTTGTAATGCCCAATCAAATCTCATAGGAATCATGAATGTCTAGTATTTGCATTGTTATGCCTTGCTCAGATTGTGTCAATTGCCCCGTTGTAATTTGTTTACCCAGCATGTTATGTTATTTATCTTAAGGAGAACACCTCTAGTGAACTATGGACCCCAGTCCAATATTTACCATTGTTACATCGTCTACTGTTACTGTTTACTTTCTGCAAGCAATCATTACCTTCCACACTATATGTTTAATCCTTTGTTTTTAGCAAACCAGTGAGATTGAAAGCCTCACTGTAAGTTGGGGAAAAGTCTTGAGTTTGTGTTGTGCAGGATTCCAAGTTGTTAGAAATACCTTGGGGTTATTTCATTGCTCCTACTGGTTCGATAACCTTGGTTTCATAACTGAGGGAAAACTTACTGCTGTGCTCATCATATCTTCCTCTTGGGGTCTCCCAACGAAGATATATTATTGAGCCACGTCATGGTGGTGACGACAGGGTAATTTACTTCAGGCGGCAAGGCAGGCGACGATGCGGCCATCCTAGAGTTGCCCCACCACCTTGGTCGTGGATGCGCGTATGTGGATGCCCTCTCCGTCGCCTTCCGTGGCAGTGCCCTCGCTCGGCTCGAGATCCTCAGCGCCTTTTGGCGCCGCCCTTAGCCAGAGAACGAGGATGAAGGACGCCAGCGGCGCCACGACAAGGGGACCGCCCAACCAGAGCCGCCTCACCACCTTGTCCACGGATGCAGGCATGCGGCTGCCTACCGCCGCCGTCTTTCGCGGCAGCGCCCTCGCTAGGCCCGAGATCTATAGCGGCCTGCGGCACCGCCCTTGGCCGAAGAATAAGGAGGAAGGACAGGGGTGCCATGACGGTGTTCTCTTTCCGGCCGCAGAGATGACACGCCGGACAAAGGGTGAGACCTGGCGCCCCATGATGACCCCGTGGCCAGTCCTGGCGCCCCCATCATGGTGGGAGATAGGGTGAGGGGTGAGCCCATGAGCCGGCAGCAAGATAAGGATGGGGGACAGAGTGTGAGCCCACGTGGGAGAGAGAGGAAGAAGTGACAGTAGCGGTGGGGAGAGAGAGGAATAAGTGATGGCAGCGGCGGGGAGAGAGAAGGATGTCCCAACCAGGGTATCTCAAGCCTTTCCGTCCACCCCTGCTGAAAAATACAAATTCCTGCCACATCGGTAGGAAGTGGGTCCGATTTGAACTACAGTACACGATTTAATGCTCGTGATTTTTTGCAAAAATCATTTTTAGCTTCACAATATGCTATTTTATCAGAGATCCAATGCAAGTTTAGTGAGACTCATTGATACGTCTCAAACGTATCTATAATTTTTGATGTTCCATGCTTGTTTAGTATCTACTTTGCTTTGCTTTGTCTACACTTTGAGGTATTTTTATATGTTTTCTGAGATTAACCTATTAATAAGATGCCACCGTGCCAGTTGTCTGTTTTTTTCTGCTTTTGGTTCCAGAAAAGGCAGAAAATCAATATTCTCGAAATTGGGCGGGATAAAAGCCCAAGTCAATATTATACCGTGGGGAACACGGAGCCAGAAGACGAGACGAAGAAGAGCCACCAGAGGGCCACACCCCCTGGCCGCGCGGCCTGGCCTGGCCCGCGCCTAGGGGTGCGGCCACCCTGGGTGCCCCCTACCTCGCCTCTTCGCCTATAAGAAGCCCCCGTTACCAAAACCCTAAGTACCTGATCAATATTCCACGAAACAGTCTGTAGCCGCCGCCACCATCGTCCCTAGATCGGGGGGATCTGAAGTTCTTCCCGGCAGCCTACCGGACGGGAGGTCATCCCGGAGGACTTCTTGATCGTCATGCCAGGCTCCAGTATGAAGCGTGAGTAGTTCCACCTTGGACTACATGTCCATGTAGTAGCTAGATTGTTGTTTCTCCTCCTTTGTGCTACCATGTTTAGATCTTGTGAGATCCGTTCATGGTCAAGATCATCTATTTGTAATCATGCATGTTGTGTTTGCGGGGATCCGATGGATATTGAGATAGCTATGTCAGATTGATTAATGATTAAATCTTATTAATTCTATCATGTCTGTGTTGTTTGTGATCTTGCATGCTCTCCGTTTCTAATAGCTATCTTGGCCAAGTAGATGCTAGTGACTCCAAGAGGGACTATTTATGCTCGATAGTGGGTTCATACCTCTATTTAATCTAGGGAAGTGACAGAAATCTTTAAGGTTGTAGATGTGCTGTTGCTGCTAGGGAGAAAACAACGGTCTCTTGTGCATGGAACAAGTGGATTGTTTACCTTACACACTTTGCTTAAAGTAGTTATTTGTTGCTTGCAACTTAATATTGGAGGGGTTCAGATGATAACCTGAAGGTGGATTACTGGTCATAGATGCATTTGGATGGCGGTCTATGTATATTGTTGTATTACCCAATCAAATATCATAGGATCATGAATGTCTAGTATTGCATTGTTATGCCTTGCTTTGTCCTGTCAACTGCCCCACTGTAATTTGTTTACCCAGCATGCCATGTTTGTTTATCTTAAGGAGAACACCTCTAGTGAACTATGGACCCCGGTCCAATCTTTACCATTGATACATCTTCCACTGTTACTATTTACTTTCTGCAAACCACCATTACCTTCCACACCATACAGTTAATCCTTTGTTTTCAGCAAACCGGTGAGATTGACAACCTCACTGTTTGTTGGGACAAAGTCTTGAGTTTGTGTTGTGTAGGTTTCTAAGTTGCTAGCAACACCTTTGGGTCGTTTCCTTCCTCCTACTGGTTCGATAACCTTGTTTTCTTTCTGAGGAAAGACTTGCTGTTGTGCTCATCATACCTTCCTCTTGGGGTCTCCCAATGAAGCTCTACATTGATCTGAGCGCATCAAGATGTTTTCTGGCATCGTTGCCGGGGAGACTAAGGACGGCTTCACAAGGGGAGTCCTTCACAACCTTTCTCTTTACTTTGTTTTTGTTTTTCTTAGTTTCTGTTGCCTGGTTTTGTTTTCCTCTTTTTATCAAAATATCGAAAAAATAGTTTCGTTTGGTTTGCTTTTTCTTATAAAAAACACACACAAAATTAGTTTCTGCTCTAGTTGCTGCTGCTGGTGGCTTGGTCCACTTTTGCCAAAATGAACTCTGCTGAGAACACCAAGTTGTGTGACTTCACTAGCATAGACAACAATTATTTCGTAAGTACACCTATTGCTCCACCTGCTCCCGATGCTACCTTTTATGAAATTAAGCCTGCTCTGTTGAATCTTGTTATGAAAGAGCAATTCTTTGGTGCTAGTTCTGATGATGCTGCTACCCGCCTCAATAACTTTGTTGAACTTTGTGAGATGCAAAAATATAAGGATGTAGATGGAGACATTATTAAGCTCAAATTGTTTCCTTTCTCCTTCAGAGGAAAAGCTAAAGAATGTTTGCTATCCTTGCCTAGAAATAGTATTGATTCTTGGATTAAGTGCAAAGATGCTCTTATTGGAAAATACTATCCTCCTGCTAAGATCATATCTATTATAAGTGAAATAATGAAATTTAAACAACTTGATAATGAACATGTTGCTCAAGCTTGGGAAAGAATGAAATCTTTGGTTAAGAATTGTCCCACTCATGGACTTACTGCTTGGATGATTATCCAGACTTTTTATGCGGGTTTAAACTTCCCTTCAAGAAACCTGTTGGATTCAGCTGCTAGAGGTACCTTTATGACCATTACCTTGGGTTCTGCAACAAAGCTCCTTGATAATATGATGGTCAACTATTCCGAATGTCACACTAAGAGAGCTCTGATGCGTGGTGGACGATTCGTCGGGAAACCCCAAGAGCAAGGTATGAAGCGGCACAGCAGCAAGTTTTCCCTCAGTAAGAAACCAAGGTCATCGAACCAGTAGGAGGAAGGAAACGTCACATATGTGTTGCATGCAACGTGGAAACCTGCACAACACAAACTCAAGACTTTGCCCCAACTAACAGTGAGGTTGTCAATCTCACCGGTTGCTGTAACAAAGGATTAACTGTATGGTGTGGAAGGTAATGATGGTTTGCATCAAGTAAACAGTACCAGTGGAAGATGTATCAAAGGTAGAGATTGGACCGGGGTCCATAGTTCACTAGAGGTGTTCTCCTAAGATAAACAAACATGTCATGCTAGGTAAACAAATTACAGTAGGGCAATTGACAGGACTGAGCAAGGCATAACAATGCAATACTAGACAAAAAGATCCTATGAGATTCGATTGGGCAATACAACAATATACATAGACCGCCATCCAACTGCATCTATGACTAGAAGTACACCTTCAGGTTATCATCCAAACCCCCTTTAGTATTAAGTTGCAAGCAACAGACAACTGCTTTAAGCAAAGTGTGTAAGGTAAACAATCCACTTGTTCCATGAACAAGAGACCGTTGTTTTCTCCCTAGTAGCAACAACACATCTACAACCAAAGAGATTTCTGTCACTTCCCTTGGAAACTAGAGGAATGAACCCACTATCGAGCATAAATACCCCCTCTTGGAGTCACTAGCAACTACTTGGCCAAGATATCTACTAACAACGGAGAGCATGCAAGATCACAAACAACACAGACATGATACAATCATAAGACAAAACCATTAATCAATATGACATAATAATCTCATATCCATCGGATCCCGGCAAATGCAACATACATGATTACAAATAGATTAGATCTTGATCATGAACGGAGCTCACAAGATCTATACATGAAAGCACAAGGAGGAGATACAACCATCTAGCTACTACATGGACCCGTAGTCCAAGGTGGAACTACTCACACATCATACCGGAGAAGAAGGCCTCCGGGATGATCTCCCCTTCGGCAGGGTGCCAGGAAGAACTTCAGATCCTCCACGATCTAGGGATGATGGTGGCGGCGGCTACAGACGGTTTCGTGGAGTTCTGATCGGGTGCCTAGGGTTTCTGCATCGGGGGATTTTTATAGGCGAAGATGCAAGGCTGGGAGGCGACCAGGAGGGCCACACCCTGCCTAACGCGGACCCACCACTGGCCGCGCCTAGGGGGGTTTGGCCGCCTTGGCCCACTTCTCCGTCTCTCCTCTGGACTTCGTGTCGCCCATGGTAAAATATTGACCTTGGATTTTGTCCCGTCCAATTCCGAGAATATTGATTTTCTGCGGTGACCCAGCATACCACTACATGATGTAGTACACTATAGTCGTTGATATAACACCAATGAAACATCGTTCACTAGTATTACATCCCTCAGAGTGGTACAACAGAAACACAGCAGGTCCAAGACATGACTATAGGTTACAAATCAACTCTTTACACAAGATCCAGAGAACACTCTAGGTTAAAGAGAGAGAAACAAACTTCTTACAAAGAAGAATCAGAAATAAACAACTCCAAAATTATAATACTATTAAGTCTAATATCTTAACTAATGGTCTGGCATTGCTGCTATTGCAATACACTACAGAAATAGGTTCTATGGTTAGAGATTCTATTCTTATCTAATCAGCAACTTCGTCTTCACTTGAGCTGATGTATATGTTGACTTTCTTGACTTCATTGAAGAGCTTTAGCTTTTGATGATGATTCCTCGAGCATGGCTTGATGTAGTCATCGTCTGTACTGGCTTTAGAACCTAGCAAGGGTTAAGAAGATACTTTGACTACGAGCGTACTCAGCAAGTCCACTAGAAAAGGAGTGTTTGATGCACTATATCTACAGCCACAGACCATAGGTCATAGGCCATGCAAGTTTTCGTAAACATTTCTTCAAAGGTTGCTTTTATTCTGAAAAGCTATGTCTGTCAGCCTTCACGGGTTTACCAGAACTTTCATGGAGTTCCTTTCCCGCCGCGTTCGCAGCTCCTTCCCAGAGCAGGGAGTAACAAGTTACAGTTCTTACACTCTGTAGAGGTGCGTCACTTTACCCATGAGAGACCTTAGGTTTTGTTGCACGGCCGGGAGTATGTCCCGGTTCAAACTTCCTTGGTTTGAGGCCCAACCTAAGATCCAAGCCAATCACTGCCTTCTCCGTGACCCCGCATGTCTCCTTGGTGTACACCATGCCCACCTTTTGAATTGCGGCAATGGTTTGTACAGACCGTTCAGATGCCGGAACTATCGTGGGACATTGAGGGCTCCCACCCATATGATGCATATCCTCTACGAATTACCATATAATATGCATGCTACGAGTGATAATAGCCACGACCTGCACATCCAGCTCCATACGGGAGGGAAAAGATACAGCTGACTTCTTTGTCCCATTCCAAATCTCATGGTCAACGCGTAATATACGGCGCAAGAATCACTGGCGACATTGGTTGTTAAGTCCTGGATAATATGTTCCTTTACCACCGGAACTCTTATAGTAGGTTATTACCTCATGGTAAATAACCTATAATCACATTATTATGAAAATAGTGTTTTCTGACCTTTTTCAAATGCAAGTGATGACAACACTGGATTTGTAAAATACTTTACAGAAAATAATCAAAGGACATGAGCAAGTGTGAACTTGCCTTTTGTGATTGCAAGATTATGCACTCACGATCTTCGAGATGACATAAGATCCAATATTTGAAATCTGCATCATTGGTCCGGTAAGGACTAATGTTTAAAGAAACAATATGCTGTTGTGCATAAGTAATGCTATGCATTTTGTAAAACCCCCGAAGTGAATCCCTAATACTATAAGTGAAGTGAACTTAGGTGATTCCTTTAAGAGTTGGTTTATTTTTTTAAGTTTTTTACTTTATAAGTATTAACATTTATAAGGAACTTAAGGGGTAACAATCCAAAATATGTAAGTAAAGTATAAGATGATGTGATTATGGTGAATTGTCATGTGGTGACTATGATAAAAGTACTTGGGATTGAGTTGTTAAGAGTTGAAGAACTTATTATAAGGTTGTTATTTGAAGTGGCAAAAAGAATAACATTTGAAGAAAATATTTCCTTTATAATGTTTAAGCAATCTTCATTGTTAATAAAATGTGATCAATGCCTTCTGGTATTTGATTAATCAGTTTGGACTTAAGATGTTTTATGTCTTAATTGAAATAGACCAATAGTTAACTATAAAAACATAAGTAGTGTATTAGACCTGATGTTTATAAGCTTTGAGACTAAAATTAATTTTAAAAAGCTAAGTAAACTTAAGATGTAATATGTTTTAATTATTCCCAAGTTTTAGATTTATGATAGGTATAACTAAGGTGTGGAATTATTCACTTTCTATTTAAGTGAATGATTATATTAAATTTGTTTTGCTATTATGAAAGGAATATGTATTTATTTAATGGAATCATAATTAGATGGTCTTAGTAATTTGTTATAATTTAAAGTTATGTTAATAGTGGTTAAGATATAATGATTATTCACCATATTATATAAATGGGTGATACCCAATGTTTATTTAAAAGGATTCTTAATAAGATTTTTAAAAGAATATTTTAAAGTTAGAAGTTATACTTAAGTTTGATTATGAATTCAAGTTATGGGTTTGGAATTAGTACTAACATATTAATGGCTCAAAGTTTTATAAAAATTGTGATTATTTCATACTTAAGAAATGTTTTAAAAGTATTTACAAAATGGGTAATAGATCAGGCTTTATTAGTTTAAAATATTGAAAACTTTTATAATAATATTTTTAATATTTTTCTAGTATAATATATTTATTCAAGATCTTAAAAATTATTTTTATTTATTTTTAAGTTTTATTTTTATGTTTTATATAAATTCCATAAAGGATTAAATGTATTTAAATATTTACTTCATATTTTGTTTATAAAAAAATTAGGCTAGTGTTTTTATAAAATAGTATACTTATTTTTATACACAAAATGATTTTTATTTATTTTTAGGATATTTTATTATATTGTTATAATTTATTAAGAATTCTAATGGATTTAATATTTATTGGTATTTTATTTAACTCAAAAAAGAAGTTTTATAGTTTTCTTAGGTAGGTATTCTTTTTGTGAACATTTTGATATATTATATGTATTTTTAGGATTTTTCTGTATTTTTATACAATTAATATTATATTGAGGCTATCTTGGTAATTATTATTTTTATTTTATTTTTCAATTGATTTTTCTTGTTCTATTTTAATACCAGGCCCAAAGTTCCAGCTAGGGTTTGTTTGGTTGGCCGCCTCGGACAGCCTGGCCCAGCTAGGTCAGGCTCGGGTCACCCTGGCCCCGGCCCATCTCTCCGCTCACGCGTCAACCACGCCCACACACGCACGCACACATCGCCCCCTCCTGGCCCCTTGCGATGTCGTTACCGCCGCCGGCGCCGCCGCTTGCCTCGCCGGCCCTCACCGGCATCTCCCAGCGCCGCTATGCCTCTCTCTCTATTCCGATTCCCCTCTGCTGAGGTGCCCGGTACCCGTGCGCCATCACCCTGGGAGAAACCCTAGCCTCCCCAGGATCTTCTTAGCCAACTCCGGATCCTCAGTATCACTGCACGTCGGCGAGGCCTTGCTCCGGTTCTTCGCACCATCCCCACATCGCCCCCACCTAGTACCGCCTCTGAGGGCGCCTACTCATCAAACCCTAGCCCAATCGGCTCGACTCCTGGCGATGCTCCTGCATACCTGCGCTCTCTGCTGCTCATGCCATGGTTGGTCATGGTTTCCCTCACCTTGGTGAGGTAATAGACCGCGGCTACCTCCTTTTCCACTTCGACTACTCCAGCGCAGGTATGATCTTTTATGTGACCGGTCTTCAAGCCGAAGAACAACCCTAGGTATGGGATTTAGGTTTAGGTAATTTTGGAATTGGGATTGTGGTTATGATCTTCTAAACAATTGTTAGGTGATAATGGAGATGTTGTGATGTAGGTTTTATATATTACAATGTACCATTGGCTTGATTGTATTTGTGTGTTGAATCTGCTCATATATGCCCTCTTTTGGTTCAGTCCAAGTTAATTATTTAGTTAGTGTGTTGATCTGATCCGAAGAAATGAACAAAATCTTATTTGATTAAGTTTTGGTTAGCTCCTGCTAGTAGATTAAGGACTTGGTTAGATGCAAATGAGTATATAGTTTATAAGGATAATGTACAATTGTAGTTTCTTGCAACATTGGTGTGTGAGAAGTGTAAACCAATTAAAATATGCATAGATAATGTAGTACTGATTGTAATTTCCTGGTATGCTTCTAGAACACTAATAAGATCATACTCTTGTTTATGTAAATATTCTAGTATGTATATTGTAGAATAATTATAGCTATGTTGGCTAGCTATATTTTATTTCAGGACGGATTCCTCTAAGTTTCTGGTGATCATATGTTCACCAGATCCTTGTAGTACAACTCCAGAGCACATATATGATTTCTTTGATGGTTTGGTAGTGTTTTTAGTAATCTATAATTGATTGACTTGCTCCTAGACAATCTGTTGCTATCTAGCAACACCATTAATATCCTTCAACTCCCTCTCATAGCCTCTTTGTTAAAATTATTAAGAATAGATTTGCTATGCATTTGCTCAACACAAGATCCTATTCTTCTACCTGTTATTTTCAATGTTCTGGCAGTCCTAAATGGTAACTTGTACTATTAGGCATGTTATAATATAAGTTTCTTGATTATTAGAAATTGATTTCCTGATATAGAGTTGGTATTTGGAAAATTTATATTTGTGTAGACTTATAATTTATTTCTAAATATATGGTTTGGTGTTCTAGATCAGGTAGATACTTTGCTAGATGGTTTGAATGCTTGAGAGGTGCTGGAGTGATCTTAGAAATAGATTTATGTATAGATTTTGTTGTGGTCTAGCAACCCTACTATTTCTACAGTATTTCTTTCTTCTAAAACTGGTAAGATGGATATGCTATGCACTTGATGATCCAAAGATTTTCTTTCTCTACCTTTGATCTTCTGGAGCCTATTTATTTTTTAACTTGTTCTTCTAGAATCTGGAATAGCCTACTGATGGTCAATAACGCTTCTTATGGAAGCCTTCTCCCCCTAGCAGTTGGATTTTCTCCTGCTCCTCATTTAGTATTCCTCCTCCACCTTGCTGCTAAATCTCTATGTGATGATGACTATCATGGTGGTGTTGGATACTAGTTGGGGAAGGATTTGGGAATGAACTAAGTGTGTTCTTGGTGGTGTGAATACATATGTGATGGACTGCTATGAATGTGAAAGTGTGATGTTTGTCTAACTGCTGGGTGATTTGGATTCTATGAGCAAAATATGGTTTTGGCTAGCTGGTTGCTTTGCTCTTATACTACTGCACTTGCTCTGTGGTTGTGCCAACACACCACATGCAGGTGACGAGGGTGCTGCTTGCAGGTGGCCCTTCTCAAGTGCAAGAAACCAATTGACTTTTCCTTTGCCTCCTGGGAAAGCATATGACTGGTTGGTTCTTATCCATGCTTGGTCTTTCTTTTGTACTGCCAAATGTAATTACACTATTTGGATTGTTTTTTCTACATAGATAAGCTTCAATATTGATTAAGTATAGTAACAATGTGGGATGATCTAATAAAGATCCAGGTGGACCCATATATCTGATGTTTCCTAAGTTCAAAATAATTCTACTAACTTATTTGAATGTTTATGTCGTAGGTGAAGAAATAAAAGGAGATGACCAAAATTGTTCCAAGATCAACTTAGTTTAGGATTTATTATTTTCTTCTTTTGGTAATCTTGTAAATTATTTATTGGTTCATGTAAGATTCATTTGTGGCTTTGTGATATTCGATTCTTATTATTCTTTATTGTAATTCTTGATTTTTTTGGGAACTTAATAAAATAGTGTAATGTTTGTGCTATTGTAATAAAATGATACCTCTCTATTTCATTATCTTATTATCCCTTTGGTTCATAATTGTAAATATAATATAATAACGTGTAATGTAAATAAGATTATTCTTAATCAATTCTTGTTTATTATTTTATTATTGTAATATCATATTACATTACTCATTTACTCATTTCATTTTATTTAAATTTCCACTATCTTTTATATTTGAATAAAATATTATACCTTATTTATAAATAGGAATTCACCTCTTATTTTCCATTACAATTTAGTTTCCATTTGTTATTCCATTTCAAATTCTTTTAGAATTCAGATTCATCAATTGAATATTCAAATTTGAATTTCCTTTCCCCCAAACACAGGAGTACAATAGAGGTCACGTCAAAATCCATCGCACTTGCCCTGATGTTTTCATCAGAGCAAGAGAGATCTCGATCCCTCTACAGCTTCTTTAGTTTTGCGCAAAAATCACCCGGATTTTCTTATGCATGAATGCAATGCACAAACATGTGTCCTGTCTATTTCGAGGTGCAAATCCTAGGATGTTACATTTTTTGCCTTTCTGGAACCAAAAATAGAAGAAAATAGGCAACTAGCATTGTGGAAACTTGTTAATAGGTTAGTTCCAGAAAAGATGTAAAAACACCTCAAAGTGTAGACAAAGTGTAACACCCTCAGAATCGGCCCTATGCAAGTTTTAGCGATTCCCGCCAAACCCGCATAGAAACGATTCAAAGGTGCCCACCAGGCACTTTCGTGCGGGTGGAAAACGAAGTAATAACATTACACAACAGTCCTCGATGGGACCCACAGAACAGATATATATACAACAGCGACTCAATGAGTCAAGAATACAGATATACCGTACAAAGATCCAAATCACCTTGAAAACGATATAGCGCCCGACTACGGACAAGATGCAAATGGGGCTAAGAGCCATGAAGAATAACCAATGGCGTCCATAACCCTGCCCAGGCCAAGCCGGAAGGGTAACCCTGCTAATGACGTCGATCTCAAAACCTGCTTAAACAAAAGGGGTGCCGACAAAGGGCAAAGGAAAAAGAGAGAGCGGTCAGTACTGAGGCCAGTACACGGCGAGGCTAGAATTCGGCGGTCCTCGCCTACATAGGTATGGTGGACTGAGCGGCAGCGCAGCATGCACTAAACAACCTATAGAGACTCGATAAAACTGTCGGCTGTCAGAGAGGGATAAGAAAGACCTATTCGGATCCAACCTGATCCTAACACCAAACAAACCCATCCTGGTATTCCCCCTCGATACCAACCGAGAAAGTCAACCGAGGAACTCACACAGTTGGCAGTTTTATTTATTCCGTTATAGTTGCGGCAATTACTAGTCAAATGTAGATAGTCATCCTGATATAATAAGCAATGGGCAGTTTTATTTAACCATTCCGCTGTAGTTGAAACACTTACTAGTCAGATATAATAAGCATGAGATATCCCAAAACCCAGCAGTTGTTGGTACTTTTATTTAGCCATTCCGTTGTAGTTGAGCTGATTACTAGTCACATCGGATACAAGTCAATTTATAACAGTAAACTTTAGTTATAGTTGTCTATGATCAAGCACTGTGCTCCAAGTCGTCCATAACCGCGGACACGGCTTTTCGAAAAGATTAAACCCTGCAGGGGTGCACCAAAGTATCCACAAGCACTTCGACCCTTTTTGCCAGATCAGTTAACATACACCCATCGGTATGTCGGCGGGGCCTAAGTCATGACGTTTCCAGATCCAAAGCAAGTACATGGGGGCCACCCCACTAAGTCGAACCCGCAACGAAGTCGGCCGGTCTCCGAGACGGACTTAGGGTTTGGGTAGACGGCTGTGAACGACTGGGGACCCAAAACTGGGCTTGTCGACACCGCGAAAACGTGTCCCGATCCTAAACAGTACAGTGTGCTATCCATCGCACAATTTAAATAAAGCGGTAAAGCATGGCATAAGTACAGGATAGTAAATAAAACCTCAAACTAGTTTGTGGCCCCCAGTACAATACTTTGAAATCAGGTACTAATCAATGGGGGGCCCATATCTCCCCACCTGTGGTTAGCGCGCTCGATCTCGGAACAGGTGTCAAGAACTCGGGGTCCTACGGGACACAAGTGGGCGGTCGGAAACCAAATATTATCTATCACCCACCGATGCCTCTGCATTTACCTACTTCAATTTTAGTTATTAAACAATAATTAAAGTCTTGACCTACTCCAACGTTAAACATGCGGCAACACTCCAACAACTGTGGTACTGGACGAGACGCAACAGCACTAGAGCAAGCGACTACGACGCGCAAGTCCAACTATCTACCAACAACAGGTAATAGGATGTGTCCAAGGCAATATGAGGCTGCAAGGGATATCACAGGCACGAAAACTAGAGCAACGTAACACGGATAGCAATAGATCAACAGGAGGGAATAAATGCTATAAAAGTAAGATAGGTAGAAAGGGGGAGATGCTCGCCTGAAAACATTGCCGACGGTTCATCCGAAGATCGGGTCGACACTCGCATCAACTCATCGGCCTAATCCGCGAAGAAGCAAAACACTAGAAGAAACACCGGATGCACTAATTAATACTACGGCAAAAGATCGGGCATGATGCATGTATGATGTATGACATGGCAAAGGCGCGATGCGATTAGGTCATATTAAGCGGAACCGGGGTCCCGACATTTAATTGTTAGGTTCATGTTGTTTAGAACCCCCGCAATTTAAATGTTGTATTAACATGGCAAAATATATCATCGGTTCGATGCACAAATTTAAATGGGGCCAATATAAGACTAGATTTGCCCGCATATGGACCCCATATTTAATTAAGGTGAATCGGCATAATGCCCCCAAACCCGCAAACAAGTATGCATGCATGAACAATTTAATATGCAACAATTGATATCACATTTATAAAATAGGGCTCGAGAAAGGGGGTCACACATCAGATCGAAGGTCTTGGTTCCGGGGGTTCGGGGTTCGGTCTCGGGGTTCGACGGGATCGGCGAGGTACAGATACAAGAGGAGAACTTGGGTCCAAGCGGTCGATCTTGCCGTTGCGAAGATCTTGTCGTGTCCTCGTGTCGGGTCGGTCTTGGCGTTCGGAATGCAGAACTTGGCGTTCCGCGACGAAGTGCTCGGCGTCATTTGGTTCCATGTCGACGGTCTTGGTGTCCTTGATGGAGAACTCGGTGTATCCGTGTCGGCGGCCTCGAGGGTTCGGTGACGGAGATCTTGACGGGTCCGAGAGAGGAACTTGGGTCGGCATCGGATCGGTCTTCGAAGCCGGAACGGGTCTTAGCGTTCCGTGTAGAAGATCTTGTTTGGTTCCCTGTCGTTGGCGTCGTGGTACTTGTTTCGTTCCTTGATGATGGCTTGGATTGTTACCGATCTGGTAGTTGGATCCTCGGAGAAACTTGGAACGGTCTCGTGATGCTAGCACACAGAGACAGGACAAAACAGACACATACACGGGCACAGGCACCCGCTTTACACATGCGCACAGGGGATCAACAAGAACAAAAACTGGGCCAGCTTCAACCACAGAGGAACACGAGGCTCGGCGAGCTCGGGCGCAACGGCGGCGGTCCCACGTAGCAGAGACGACGAGGAGGGCGGCCAAGGCGGACGACGAGCAGAGTCGGCGGCGAGCTGCTGGAGAGGAACGCGCGCGAGGCAGAGGAGGAAGAGGCCGGCGGCGGCTCACCGGAGGAGGAGGCGGTGGCAGGGGCGAGGCCGACGCGGGGCTCGGCAGCAGGGCGCAGCGGGGAGCGAGGGTGGCGAGCGACGCGGTGAGGCAGAGGGAGGACGCTGCGGCGGCGACTGCGCCGGCTCGGAAAAAGGGGGTCGAGGCGGTGGCGGTGGAGGTTGAGGGCGCCGGGGCGAGGAGGAACAGGGGCGGGCTGGCCGCGGTCAGGAGGGCGGGGCGTCGGGGAGGCGCGGCCCGCGGCCGGAGGCGAGGAGGAGGCGGAGGGCAGGCCGCGGCGGCCCTGGAGAGGTGAAGCGGGGGGCGAGGCGGGGGTTGCAGGAGGAGGGAGCGCGGCTGCCGGCGAGGAGGCGGGCGGCAGAGCCGGCCAGAAGGGAGGAGGCCCTCGAGGGCGAGCGAGGCAGGCGGTGGGAGGGAGGAGAGGGAGAACGCGGGGCGCGGGTGGTGAGAGAGAGATGGTGGGGAGGGGAGAGAGGAAGTGGCGGGGCCGGTGGGGGCCAGGAGGAGGTTGACCAGGTCGGTGGGGCCCAGGCTGGCAGAGGGATGGGGTGGCTGGCGGGTGCGTGTGTGTGTGAGTGTGTGGCTGGGGAGGTTGGGGGTGAGAGAGGGAGTGAGAGAGGGTTGGTGAGGTGGCAGGGTTTGATAGGATAGGGGAAGGGAGAGGGTGAGGTGGCAGCCAGAGATTGGTGGGGGTGAGGTGGCCGGAGGGGTGGGTAGACTAGGTCTGGGTGTAAAAGGGGTTTTGGGGTGGACCGATTTTGTACTGGGGGTGGTCGACTGGGTCGGGTCGGCCCGTTCGACTGCCCCCATTAAAATAATTAAATATTTTATTTATTTCAAACAGGCTTTTGCAAATCCGTTGGCCGACAAAACAAAATAATCCGGAGACTGGGTTTTGGGTTTTGAATTAAAGACAGGGCGTTTAGAAAACAAAACCAGGCTTTTCCGAAAATAATTTTATGCGAACAAATGCAAGATGATGACGATGCTCAAATGCAATGTGGCATGATGACATGAGCATGCGGTCACGGTGATGCAATGCACAAAAACAACGCGATTTTCTAGTAGTGGTTTTGCGGGATGCCACAATTCGACACCACTAACAATGGATCTCGCCCTCGAGATCCGCCTCATGGTACCGGAAGGAAGGTCGACGATCTGAATCTTCTCGCATCGTGTCGGTTCCTCGCGACACCACTAACAAGAGGTCGTTGTCCGTGATCGTGGAGGGAACACTCCGGAAACAAAAGGTCGAAGGTAGAGGTATCAACAAATAAAGCCACCCCTAACTTCTGGAAAGAGGGAACCGATGCATTCTCAGCCACTTCAATGTACACAAGCGAATAGAAGGGGTAGTCGGCATGGGGGCCAATCCATCACGCACCCAAACTATTACTCTGCACAATCAGTAGAAAAGAGTGCAACCATTCTCGGAGTCAGACTGAAGATCTCGACAATCGAGGTTCGGAAACAAAGGAGCGATGCAGACTCTGCATCGGATCTAGCGTAGATGATGTCGTCGCGTCGGAAAACACCGGAAGGCACGAGAAGGAACAAGAGAAGTCCACCAGATGAAGGATTCCTCGGATAGCATGAAGACCGGATATAGCAACACCGTTACCAAAGGAGGAAGCGAAACCCTGAAGGTACGTTGGAACCCAACCACGAGAAATCCTGGACTCGAAGAGAGAGAAGAGAGCGGATTCAAAACACGCAAGGGTGAGAGGAGAGCAGCAGAGGGGTAAGCAGTAAAATCAGACCTAATCAGAACTATCCAACTGATTTTTCAAAAATAGTTTTGACACTCTACTTCGGCCGTTAGCTAGGTTATCCTACAGGCTGGACTTGTGGGTATCGCAACTGCTGAGCTCTGATACCACTCTGTAACACCCTCAGAATCGGCCCTATGCAAGTTTTAGCGATTCTCGCCAAACCCGCATAGAAACGATTCAAAGGTGCCCACCAGGCACTTTCGTGCGGGTGGAAAACGAAGTAATAACATTACACAACAGTCCTCGATGGGACCCACAGAACAGATATATATACAACAGCGACTCAATGAGTCAAGAATACAGATATACCGTACAAAGATCCAAATCACCTTGAAAACGATATAGCGCCCGACTACGGACAAGATGCAAATGGGGCTAAGAGCCATGAAGAATAACCAATGGCGTCCATAACCCTGCCCAGGCCAAGCCGGAAGGGTAACCCTGCTAACGACGTCGATCTCAAAACCTGCTTAAACAAAAGGGGTGCCGACAAAGGGCAAAGGAAAAAGAGAGAGCGGTCAGTACTGAGGCCAGTACACGGCGAGGCTAGAATTCGGCGGTCCTCGCCTACATAGGTATGGTGGACTGAGCGGCAGCGCAGCATGCACTAAACAACCTATAGAGACTCGATAAAACTGTCGGCTGTCAGAGAGGGATAAGAAAGACCTATTCGGATCCAACCTGATCCTAACACCAAACAAACCCATCCTGGTATTCCCCCTCGATACCAACCGAGAAAGTCAACCGAGGAACTCACACAGTTGGCAGTTTTATTTATTCCGTTATAGTTGCGGCAATTACTAGTCAAATGTAGATAGTCATCCTGATATAATAAGCAATGGGCAGTTTTATTTAACCATTCCGCTGTAGTTGCAACACTTACTAGTCAGATATAATAAGCATGAGATATCCCAAAACCCAGCAGTTGTTGGTACTTTTATTTAGCCATTCCGTTGTAGTTGAGCTGATTACTAGTCACATCGGATACAAGTCAATTTATAACAGTAAACTTTAGTTATAGTTGTCTATGATCAAGCACTGTGCTCCAAGTCGTCCATAACCGCGGACACGGCTTTTCGAAAAGATTAAACCCTGCAGGGGTGCACCAAAGTATCCACAAGCACTTCGACCCTTTTTGCCAGATCAGTTAACATACACCCATCGGTATGTCGGCGGGGCCTAAGTCATGACGTTTCCAGATCCAAAGCAAGTACATGGGGGCCACCCCACTAAGTCGAACCCGCAACGAAGTCGGCCGGTCTCCGAGACGGACTTAGGGTTTGGGTAGACGGCTGTGAACGACTGGGGACCCAAAACTGGGCTTGTCGACACCGCGAAAACGTGTCCCGATCCTAAACAGTACAGTGTGCTATCCATCGCACGATTTAAATAAAGCGGTAAAGCATGGCATAAGTACAGGATAGTAAATAAAACCTCAAACTAGTTTGTGGCCCCCAGTACAATACTTTGAAATCAGGTACTAATCAATGGGGGGCCCATATCTCCCCACCTGTGGTTAGCGCGCTCGATCTCGGAACAGGTGTCAAGAACTCGGGGTCCTACGGGACACAAGTGGGCGGTCGGAAACCAAATATTATCTATCACCCACCGATGCCTCTGCATTTACCTACTTCAATTTTAGTTATTAAACAATAATTAAAGTCTTGACCTACTCCAACGTTAAACATGCGGCAACACTCCAACAACTGTGGTACTGGACGAGACGCAACAGCACTAGAGCAAGCGACTACGACGCGCAAGTCCAACTATCTACCAACAACAGGTAATAGGATGTGTCCAAGGCAATATGAGGCTGCAAGGGATATCACAGGCACGAAAACTAGAGCAACGTAACACGGATAGCAATAGATCAACAGGAGGGAATAAATGCTATAAAAGTAAGATAGGTAGAAAGGGGGAGATGCTCGCCTGAAAACATTGCCGACGGTTCATCCGAAGATCGGGTCGACACTCGCATCAACTCATCGGCCTAATCCGCGAAGAAGCAAAACACTAGAAGAAACACCGGATGCACTAATTAATACTACGGCAAAAGATCGGGCATGATGCATGTATGATGTATGACATGGCAAAGGCGCGATGCGATTAGGTCATATTAAGCGGAACCGGGGTCCCGACATTTAATTGTTAGGTTCATGTTGTTTAGAACCCCCGCAATTTAAATGTTGTATTAACATGGCAAAATATATCATCGGTTCGATGCACAAATTTAAATGGGGCCAATATAAGACTAGATTTGCCCGCATATGGACCCCATATTTAATTAAGGTGAATCGGCATAATGCCCCCAAACCCGCAAACAAGTATGCATGCATGAACAATTTAATATGCAACAATTGATATCACATTTATAAAATAGGGCTCGAGAAAGGGGGTCACACATCAGATCGAAGGTCTTGCTTCCGGGGGTTCGGGGTTCGGTCTCGGGGTTCGACGGGATCGGCGAGGTACAGATACAAGAGGAGAACTTGGGTCCAAGCGGTCGATCTTGCCGTTGCGAAGATCTTGTCGTGTCCTCGTGTCGGGTCGGTCTTGGCGTTCGGAATGCAGAACTTGGCGTTCCGCGACGAAGTGCTCGGCGTCATTTGGTTCCATGTCGACGGTCTTGGTGTCCTTGATGGAGAACTCGGTGTATCCGTGTCGGCGGCCTCGAGGGTTCGGTGACGGAGATCTTGACGGGTCCGAGAGAGGAACTTGGGTCGGCATCGGATCGGTCTTCGAAGCCGGAACGGGTCTTAGCGTTCCGTGTAGAAGATCTTGTTTGGTTCCCTGTCGTTGGCGTCGTGGTACTTGTTTCGTTCCTTGATGATGGCTTGGATTGTTACCGATCTGGTAGTTGGATCCTCGGAGAAACTTGGAACGGTCTCGTGATGCTAGCACACAGAGACAGGACAAAACAGACACATACACGGGCACAGGCACCCGCTTTACACATGCGCACAGGGGATCAACAAGAACAAAAACTGGGCCAGCTTCAACCACAGAGGAACACGAGGCTCGGCGAGCTCGGGCGCAACGGCGGCGGTCCCACGTAGCAGAGACGACGAGGAGGGCGGCCAAGGCGGACGACGAGCAGAGTTGGCGGCGAGCTGCTGGAGAGGAACGCGCGCGAGGCAGAGGAGGAAGAGGCCGGCGACGGCTCACCGGAGGAGGAGGCGGTGGCAGGGGCGAGGCCGACGAGGGGCTCGGCAGCAGGGCGCAGCGGGGAGCGAGGGTGGCGAGCGACGCGGTGAGGCAGAGGGAGGACGCTGCGGCGGCGACTGCGCCGGCTCGGAAAAAGGGGGTCGAGGCGGTGGCGGTGGAGGTTGAGGGCGCCGGGGCGAGGAGGAACAGGGGCGGGCTGGCCGCGGTCAGGAGGGCGGGGCGTCGGGGAGGCGCGGCCCGCGGCCGGAGGCGAGGAGGAGGCGGAGGGCAGGCCGCGGCGGCCCTGGAGAGGTGAAGCGGGGGGCGAGGCGGGGGTTGCAGGAGGAGGGAGCGCGGCTGCCGGCAAGGAGGCGGGCGGCAGAGCCGGCCAGAAGGGAGGAGGCCCTCGAGGGCGAGCGAGGCAGGCGGTGGGAGGGAGGAGAGGGAGAACGCGGGGCGCGGGTGGTGAGAGAGAGATGGTGGGGAGGGGAGAGAGGAAGTGGCGGGGCCGGTGGGGGCCAGGAGGAGGTTGACCAGGTCGGTGGGGCCCAGGCTGGCAGAGGGATGGGGTGGCTGGCGGGTGCGTGTGTGTGTGAGTGTGTGGCTGGGGAGGTTGGGGGTGAGAGAGGGAGTGAGAGAGGGTTGGTGAGGTGGCAGGGTTTGATAGGATAGGGGAAGGGAGAGGGTGAGGTGGCAGCCAGAGATTGGTGGGGGTGAGGTGGCCGGAGGGGTGGGTAGACTAGGTCTGGGTGTAAAAGGGGTTTTAGGGTGGACCGATTTTGTACTGGGGGTGGTCGACTGGGTCGGGTCGGCCCGTTCGACTGCCCCCATTAAAATAATTAAATATTTTATTTATTTCAAACAGGCTTTTGCAAATCCGTTGGCCGACAAAACAAAATAATCCGGAGACTGGGTTTTGGGTTTTGAATTAAAGACAGGGCGTTTAGAAAACAAAACCAGGCTTTTCCGAAAATAATTTTATGCGAACAAATGCAAGATGATGACGATGCTCAAATGCAATGTGGCATGATGACATGAGCATGCGGTCACGGTGATGCAATGCACAAAAACAACGCGATTTTCTAGTAGTGGTTTTGCGGGATGCCACACAAAGCAAAGCAAAGTATATACTAAACAAGCATGGAACATCAAAAATTATAGATACGTTTCCGACGTATCAAGCATCCCCAAGCTTAACTCATGCTCATCCTCGAGTAGGTAAGTGATAAAAGAATAATTTTTGAGGTGACATGCACCTTCACGGCCAAGATCAAACCATTTGCAAGCATTAAAATCTAGGATCAAAGAACTCTAAACATGTTCATGAAATATGGAGTTCTAACAATAAGACAAAGTAACTATGCATGCAACATGAAAGGCTACAAACAAAGATCATGAATAACATGCATTGAAAAACATTTGTTTGTTTCACATACAGAAAACATGGCATAGTGGCAATCAGCTTGTCCCTCATAGAGTAGCAAATAGATGCATAGGACACCTTCAAAGTTCACAAGGGTGACTAGAAACAAGTAGAACAAGAACAAGTAATATCACAATATGCATCAATCAATAAGTTTTGGGACACTACACATTTAAATAAGAATGGCAACTATGTTCTCTTAATGGTGCCTAAAGGTAGAAGGTGGAGACTCAATATAAGTGGAAGAAAGGAAGGCCCTTCATAAAGGGAAGAAGGGATTTCAAGTTTCAAAAAGAGCTTCCAAAAATTATGGTACTTGTTAGCTTTCAGCCCTCATTGCCCCTATCATAAGCATCTTGAAGTGATTAAGGTTAAAGTGAACAAACTATGGAGTATATGCTTGACAAAGTATAAGTTGGCACTCTCAAGTCCCTTGAATACGAGGGCCACACCTCATGCTACTCAACTTCAGTCACCTGTAAGTTCTTGTCATTATAGATACATGCGTATCATAGAGAACCGCCAACGGGGTACCCCTTGCACATGGTACAGGAGCTATCCCATAACCAAAATGACAAGGCAAGCAGACAATGAGCATCTCACCAATATTTTTATTTACTATGTGCATAGCTTTTTATTGAGGATGCTTCATAGATAGCTCACTATGGTGATGCTGCAAGTTTCCACCATGATTAGGCATGGCTTAGGCTAGCGGCCCAGGCGTTTCTCTAACACAAAATACATACTCCATGGACTTACAAGTTCCCTCTTTATTTCACACTGTTGACATCCATAGACAAAAGAGCATGATATCAACTGAGTACAAAGTACAAGTGCAATGTTGAAAACGTTCCCCATGACAGCATGGTTATTCTAATTCCAACGTATAAGTGCAAGCATATAAAACATAGACGACACAATGGTTCAGGTTTATTAGGGGCAAAGAATATAAAGTGTGCCATCAAGTTTGTGAGGGCTTTAATCACTAAGTTTTCACATAACAAAATACTTTTTAATTGGAAGATAGCTGAAAACAAGAGTATACTTGGAATGGTGTAACACACCATGCATAGGAGTTTATAGTGGACACTTTGGAATAACTTGGTTTCTTGGGAGTTGGAAGCATGAGTAGAACTTACTCATACAAGTGGAGGCTAGCAAAATACTGGGAGCAACCAACTAAGAGAGCAATAATGGCCATAATCATGCAGAGCGATAAAACATTACTAATCAAAGCATAGAGTGGTACTACAAGTCAAGGACTAAATAATCATAGAGGCTATGGTGACTTGTTCATAGTTATAACATGGTGTGAGCATGTGCCAAGTCAACCCAAACAAAGCATCAAAGGAGAATACCACAATACTATGCTTTTGCATGCTAAAACAACGCAAAATTTTTCAAGGCACACTAAGCAATCCCAATTGTTTGGAACAAGACAATGCTATAGCAAGAATCACTCGGCATAAAGTCAAAATAACACCTAGCATGTCATGCTAAAGTCTGAGTCACAGTCAATGCAAGCTCCTCTTGCACTTTCAAGCAGGAACTTCCTACTCCTTTCCAACACCAATCAACTTATTTGAAACAACACAGCGAGAACGGGGGTTCAAACTACTTTGTTCAAGCAAACTAAACAAACTAATCAAAGCAAACGAAAACTAAGACGCTCCAAGAACAACACAACTCAGCATGAAACAATAAAACGAAGTGTCTAGACAGACCTGAGCTTTTTATTGATGAAGAAGAGGATGCCTTGGGCATCCCCAAGCTTTGACGCTTGTACCTCTTGGATATTTATTGGGGTGACACCATGGTGGCATCCCCAAGCTTGAGCTTATGTCCATTCTTCATCTCATTGCATCGTTCTCTCTCTACACCTAAAATTTTTCCTTCATCCAAAACTTCACACAATCTTCATTAGCGACATTAGTTTATTCAAAAGATATTAGACCTTTGGCAAAGCTTTGGAACAGCGAAAATTTTCACTAAAAACACAAGCTACTGAAGCAACTTACTTTAAAAAGCTCAATTCCCCAAAAGATAACTAAAAAAATTGATAAGAAGCAAATGCAAATAATGGCAGAAATCTTTCAAAACAGACCAGCAGGTAGAAACTGATTTTTTCGAAAATCTTTTGTTGCTCAAATCAAAAAGTGTTGAACTAACGAAAGTTAACTAACATACTGGGGTATTTATTAGTAAATTATCAGCTCAATCCGAGTTACATAGACTCCTTACGAATGTTTATGGTGGAGGACAGAAATCTGTTTCGGGACAACAACTCCCACAATCTTACTTCCCTCTCATTAGAGGTCATTCTTGGCACAAAAAGCAAACAAAAAGGATAAGGACAGGTCATTACTGAAGTAATAACTTCCAAGACTCAAGGAAACTCTTGGGTTATCTCCCAACAAGTACTTTTCTTTAACACCTTTAAGTTAGGCACAAGAAGCAAGAAGAATCAAGTATTTTGAAATGAAGAAGCATTAAGATCAATACTTGCAAAGTCTTCAACTATGAAAGGTATCTCATCCAAATGGGGTTTGGAGGATCCCTTCTCATCTCTCTTTGGTTTACTACTTTCATCAAAAAGATTTTCAGGAGCAATCCAATCAAAATTCTTTTCGAAGGCTTCATGCATTCCAACAAGCTTAAAATGTATGGGTATCTTAAATTCCTCTCTAGGCTTAGTTTTATCAGAAGTACCCACAACATCTACACTTGAGCCTAGCATATTTAAACGCTCAAAGACTTTTTTGTCTTCCCTAGCAACATCATGGAACTCTTTTAGTAAAGTTTCAAGAATGAATTCTCTCTTTTCAGCATTCTTTTCTTCTTTTAGTTTTAGGAACTATAATTGTATCATGGGGTTAAGGCTAACAAACCTAGCCTCCAACATATGAACTAAATAATCTGCAGCAATCTCATAATTAGGAGCAAGTTCTCCTATAGATCTATCCTCAATATCCTCTTGCTTGCTAACATGATTAAAGAATTCTTCAATATTATCTTTCCCAATTATTGAGAGACTACCTATTGCAAGATCCTTCAGGGCGAACTTGGGGAGCAACATGGTGAAGAAGGGCGAGGTGGCAACTAGGGTAGGAACTACTTTTTTTGTGTTTTTGAATAAAGAAAGCAAAGCAAACTAGACTAATTTTTTTGGAGTTTTTGGAAACAAGAGGCAAACAAAACCAAGCAAAAGAAACTAAGCAAACTAAAAACAAAGTAAAGAGAAAGGAAGTGGAGGACTCCCCTTATGAAGACGTCCTTAGCCTCCCCGGCAACGGCGCCAGAAAACTTGTTGATGGCTCAGTTGATGTGGAGCCTGTTGGGAACCCCAAGAGCAAGGTGTGGAGCAGCACAGCAGCAAGTCTTCCCTCAGTAACAAACCGAGGTTATCGAACCAGTAGGAGGAAGGAAACGTCACACAGGTGTTGCAAGCAACGTGGAAACCTGCACAACACAAACTCAAGACTTTGCCCCAACTAACAGTGAGGTTGTCAATCTCACCGGTTGTTGTAACAAAGGATTAACTATATGGTGTGGAAGGTAATGGTGGTTTGCAGCAAGTAAACAAGTAACAGTGGAATATGTATTAATGGTAAAGATTGGACCGGGGTCCATAGTTCACTAGAGGTGATCTCCTTAAATAAACAACATGGCATGAAGGGTAAACAAATTACAGCAGGGCAATTGACAGGAACTAAGCAAGGCATAACAATGCAATACTAGACAAAAATATCCTATGAGATTCAATCGGGCAATACAACAAGATACATAGACCGCCATCCAACTGCATTTATGACTAGAAGTCCACCTTTGGGTTATCATCCGAACCCCCTCCAGTATTAAGTTGCAAGCAACAGACAACTGCTTTAAGCAAAGTGTGTAAGGTAAACAATCCACTTGTTCCATGAACAAGAGACCGTTGTTTTCTCCCTAGTAGCAACATCACATCTACAACCGAAGAGATTTCTATCACTTCCCTTGGAAACTAGAGGCATGAACCCACTATCGAGCATAAATACTCCCTCGTGGAGTCACTAGCAACTACTTGGACAAGATATCTACTAACAACGGAGCACATGCAAGATCACAAACAACACAGACATGATAGAATCATAAGACAAAACCATTAATTAATATGACATAATAATCTCAATATCCATCGGATCCCCACAAACACAACATACATGATTACAAATAGATTAGATCTTGATCATGAACGGATCTCACAAGATCTATACATGAAAGCACAAGGAGTAGATACAACCATATAGCTACTACATGGACCCATAGTCCAAGGTGGAACTACTCACGCATCATACTGGAGAAGAAGGCCTCCGGGATGATCTCCCCTCTGGCAGGGTACCGAGAAGAACTTCAGATCCCCCCGATCTAGGGACGATGGTGGCGGCGGATATAGACGGTTTTGTGGAGTTTTGATCGGGTGCCTATGGTTTCTGTATTGGGGGCTTTTTATAGGCAAAGAGGCAAGGCTGGGAGGCGACCAAGGGGGCGACACCCTGCCTAGGCGCGGGCCCACCCCTGGCCGCGCCTAGGGGGTTTTGGCCGCCCTGGCCCGCTTCTCCATCTCTCCTCTGGACTTTGTGTCGCCCACGGTAAAATATTGACTTTGGCTTTTGTCCTGTCCAATTCCGAGAATATTGATTTTCTGCCTTTCTAGACCCAAAAACAGAAGAAAGCAGGCAACTGGCACTGTGGCAACTTGTTAATAGGTTAGTTCCAGAAAAGATATAAAACACCTCAAAGTGTAGACAAAGCAAAGCAAAGTAGATACTAAACAATCTAGGAACATCAAAAATTATAGATACGTTTCCGACGTATCAAACAACACATTTACAACTGTAGTGATTTCTGTCACTTCCCTTGATTAAGTAGAGGCATGAACCCACTATCGAGCATAAATACCCCCTCTTGGAGTCACTAGCAACTACTTGCCCAAGATAGCTACTAACAACGGAGAGCATGCAAGATCACAAACAACACGGACATGATAGAATCAATAAGACAAAACCATTAATCAATCTGACATAGTAATATCAATATCCATCGGATCCCCGCAAACACAACATGCATGATTACAAATAGATGAGATCTTGATCATGAACGGAGCTCACAAGATCTAGAAATGAAAGCACAAAGGAGGAGATACAACCATCTAGCTACTACATGGACCCGTAGTCCAAGGTGGAACTACTCACGCTTCATACCGAAGGCTGGCATGATGAAGAAGAAGGCCATCGAGATGATCTCCCCTCCGGCAGGGTGCCGGGAAGAGCTTTAGATCCCCCGATCTAGGGATGATGGTGGCGGCAGCTACAGATGGTTTCGTGGAATATTGATCGGGTCCTTAGGCTTTAGGCATCGGGGGCTTCTTATAGGCGAAGAGACGAGGCTGGGAGGCAGCCAGGGGGCCCACACCCTACCCAGTCACGGACCCACCCTAGGCCGCGCCTGGGGGGTGTGGCCGCCCTGTGGCCACTCTCCGTCTCTCCTCTGGACTCCGTGTTCTCCTCGGTGAAATATTGACTTTGGCTTTTGTCCCGTCCAATTCCGAGAATATTTCCTTATTAGATTTTCTGAAACCAAAAATAGCAGAAAACATGCAACTGGCAATGTGGCAACTTGTTAATAGGTTAGTACCAGAAAACATACGAAAAGCACCTCAAAGTGTGGACAAAGCAAAGCAAAGTAGATACTAAACAAGCATGGAACATAAAAAATTATAGATACGTTTCTGACGTATTGATACTCCATGCTTGTTTAGTGTCTACTTTGCTTTGCTTTGTCGGAAACTTATCTATAATTTTTGATGTTCCATGCTTGTTTAGTATCTACTTTGCTTTGCTTTGTCTTTCTTTTAGGTATTTTTATATCTTTTCTAGAACTAACCTATTAACAAGTTGCCACAGTGCCAGTTGCCTGTTTTCTTCTGTTTTTGGTTCTAGAAAGGCAGAAAATCAATATTCTCGGAATTGGACGGGAGAAAAGCCAAAGTTATTATTTTTCTCGGAGAAACATGGAACCACGAAGAAGAGCCGGAGGGGGGCCACAGGGTGGCTAAACCTCCCTAGGCGCGGGCAAGCCCTAGGGGCGCCTGGAGGGGGTGTGGGCCCCCTAGACCCCCACCGACCTTGATTCATGTGCCTATATGAAGCCTCCAACTCAGAAACCCTAAATAATCCAGAAAAAATCCATGAATACCTCTGTTGTGCCTCTGCCACCGAAGGGGAGATTCGGGGGACAGAAATTCTCTGTTCCGGCACCCTGCCGGGATGGGGAAGTGCCCCCGGAGCCATCTCCATCAATCTCCATTGCCATCTTCATCACCGTTGCTGATTCCCATGATGAGGAGGGAGTAATTCTTCCTCAAGGCTAAGGGATCTATCGGTATCTATGTGTTCATCTCTCTCTATGCATGATCTTGTGGTCACGATCTTTGTAATCAAGTAGATCTACCTTGCTACTCAAGTGCTTCATTAGATCTCTGCTCTCCCCATGTGTGTGGAAGTGACAGCATGCACGCCATGGTGGCACTTAGGCCTGAGTCTACATAAATACTCTTAGTGCTTTAATAGATCTATGCTTTTCCCCACGTGTGTGAAAGTGATAGCAGGCATACCGTGTGTGGCACTTTGGCTAGATTGAATATTTGTTATGAGTTATATTTGGAGTTGGATGTCTCTATGAAATTGTGGTGTTTGTTGGAACCATCTAGTGCTCAAGGTGACACTGTGGGGTTATCTAGATTGGGGAAGGCGGACTTTGAGGTGTGCTGTTATAGCCCTATCAATGATTAGAGTGTTCAACCAGAGAGTAGTTAAGAGTAGTATCATGAAGAGAGGATATTTATATGAGAGAGTGTTCACTAGTGAAAGTATGATCCCTAGGCCTTGTTTCTAAACATTGAAACATCGTTTGCATCTAGATCTGTTGCATGTTTGCTTGCTTCCATCTTTATTCCGTTTGCCAGGGAGGTTACCTTTCCTCCACGTCAAGCTCTTTTCTGACACCGTTACCCCACGTCAACAAGTAAGAAGCTATTTTCTGGCACCGTTACCACTTGTATTTCACTATCTCTTCACCGAACTAGTGCACCTATACACCTGACAAGTGTATTGGGTGTGTTGGGGACACAAGAGACTTCTTGTATCTTGATTGCAGGGTTGCTTGAGAGGGAATACCTTTGACCGCTTCCTCCCTCAGTTCGATAAACCTTGGGTGATCCACTTAAGGGAAACTTGCTGCTGTTCTACAAACCTCTTCACTTGGAGGCCCAACAATTGTCTACAAGAATAGAAGTCCGTATACATCACGTATCAAGCATCCCCAAGATTAACTCCTGCTCGTCCTCAAGTAGGTAAGTGATAAAAAGAATAATTTTTGAGGTGACAAGCACCATCAAAACCAAGATCAAACCATTTGCAAGCATTGAAAGCTGGGATTGAAGAACTCTAAACATGTGCATGAAATATGGAGTTCTAACAATAATACATAGTAACTATGCATGCAACAAGAAAGGCTACAAACAAAGATCATGCATAACATGCATTGAAAAACGTTTGTTTGTTTCACATACAGAAAACATGGCATAGTGGCATTCAGATTGTCCCTCATGGAGTAGCAAATAGATGCATAGGACACCTTCAAAGTTCATAAGAGTGACTAGAAACAAATAGCACAAGAACAAGTAATATCAACAATATGCATCAATCAATAAGTTTTGGGACAATGAACATAGAACTAAGAATGGAAACTATGCTCTCTTAACTGGTGCCTAAAGGTAGAAGGAGGAGACTCAATATAATAGTGGAAGAAATCCCTTCATAAACAGAAGCAGGGATTTCAAGTTTCAAAAAGAGCTTCCAAAAATTATGGTACTTGTTAGCTTTCAGCCCTCATTGCCCCTATCATAAGCATCTTGAAGTGTTTAAGGTTAAAGTGAACAAACTATGGAGTATATGCTTGACAAAGTATAAGTTCGCAATCTCATGTCCCTTGAATACGAGGGCCGCTCCTCATTCTACTCAAGTTTAGTTACTTGCAAGTTCTTGTCATAGTAAGTACATGTGTATCATAAAGAACCGCCAACGGTGTAAGATCCCTCCTTTATAAAGGAAAAGGATCCCTGTGATTGCAATGCTAGTCCTTGGATCATTGCTAGCATCCACAGTTTAAGATGAAATACACAGATACAAAGGTCATTTATTACATCCATTCCAGAGATAAACATAGTCTTTACAACTCAAGGCCACAGGCCTAATACAAGAGTTTGAATAAGTAAATAAATATAAGTCTTCATCTTCATGTGCCACAGGCAAACATGTTGAGTGTAGACTCATGACACCTAATCCTCATCAGAGTAACCTGCAACATCACAAGTTACAGCCACAGTGGGTCAATACTTTGGAATAGTATTGGCAAGTGATACCTTAGTATATTTTAAGTGGACTAGATACTATATGCAAATTTGGCTAAGTGTAGCTTGGCTTGCTTTGCTCAAAATAAGTTTTTCCTATTAGTTGAAATCACTAAGTTTTTCTTTGTCAAAACTTTTCCCAAGGAACCACCAATAGACATTGAGGTCCTTCACCCTTGTTCACCCACAAATTTTTACTTAGAAATTGGGATGAGGAGATTCTTGATAGCTTCCATGCCTTGATGCTCAAGTTGTCCATTTCCATGGACATGGCTAAGTACTTAGATTTTTCCATCTGCAGAGGTTGTGCACTTTCCCCACCAGACTTGGTTTCACCAAGACAGGACCTTTCAGAAGCCTTCCCTTAGACCAAATGGACGCGCTCCAACCTATCATTCCCACTACCACCAACTGTCCAAATGGCTAAGTTCTAGCAACTTATGTGATCCAGGCAGAGCCCATATTTTCAAGTGGCTGCACTATAAGCTTCTTAACACTTGGCCTCTAAAATCTCTTTGTTCCTGGGTGGCTTACCACAAGTGTGATACACAAGGTAAACCATAGCCATGGGCCTTGTGTAACCACTCAACCAAAACCACCAATCAAGTCCCTTTCCACCCAGGTGATTCATTGACTTAGTTGTTTTATTAAGTAAAACAAAGTCCAAAGACTTAGAAATATTTTCATCATAGCATGTATATTTCACCAACCCTTGTTTGCTACTAGCTAGGCTAAGCATGGCATAGATAGTAACTTAACTTAGAAATTTCCTAGCAATTCTAAAACTACTTAGGATTTCCCAACATGGCATATAGGCAAAAAAAATATCATGCATAACTTAGCAAAATATTTCTAATGCTTAGTATAAAACATAGGAATGATAATATTCATGAAGTACCACTTGCCTTGGTAGTTGGGAGAGTAGCACTCTTCACAATCACAATCACTAGCACCAAAGTCTACACAAAGAATGGTAGCAACAAATTACACACAAAACATATACAAACAAACAAAAATATATGCATGCATGCAAAATGCTAAGTGATGATTTTCAAAACTCAACTAAGCAAGTGCAAGGTACTGATTCACTAACAAGATAAAAACTTGCCAATCAACCAATATTTACACTATACATCGTAGTCTTTTAATCCTACGGCCAGACATTGGTCCGATAGGATGCTAATATCAGCGTCCGATTTCTAGCGCTGCCCAAAGAAAAGCAGCACGATGATATCCATACAATCCTCCCTTGAACTTGGAAGCCTAATCAAACTCATACTTTTTCCGCATGTGTGAGCAGTATGATTGTTCCGAAATAGGCTTTCGTCCCGTTTTATAAATAAAGCACATAGATGAGACCGCTGTTGGATCAGACAGCACAATGCCCAAAAAAACAACACAGTACAGTAGGATGGGGAGAACCTAGCCCAAGAACAAAAAAACAAGAGAATAAAAGAAAAAGAAAGCCGAGAGTGGCGGAGTGCCGAAAACGGAAACAACTCGCCACCGGTGCGCCCACCAGAACAGTACCCACGAGCACGCGCGAGCCCGGTCTTGAAGTCGCCACCGCTGTCACACCGAGAGCCACGGAGCGAAGACTTTGGCATGGGCCGGCCTGCCAATAGTACACGGGAGGGAACAACCTCCACCACCAGCAGGTGGTAGCCGACCGAATGCAGCAGCAAGACAAACCAGGCCCTCGGGCCCGGCCGAGCCCGCGGAGACTCGTGAAGTCCCGCCGCCGCACTGCAGCAAGGGTACCACCGAACACGCCAACCTCCACCCCATCCCTACTCCTCCTTCCACCAGGGGATCCGCCACCACGGCAAATCCCGGCCGCCAAGCAACAACACTGTCGCCACCGAGCTCGCTCGGGCCTGCCGAATCGCCGCTTGTCTGGGGGATCTCACGTTACCTCCTGGAGCCTCCTCCATCGGAGGGACGTCGAAGCCGTCCACCTTCCGAGGCCACTGCCCCGGCGTCCACGAGCTCGAGTCCTTACCTCTGCCAGCATCACACCCTAAAAGCCGCCAGAATGGGTAGGGTGATCAGGCGCTAACTCCAGAGACTGTAAGTCCGCGCAGCCACCAAAGTGCGGGGTACTACTCACCACCACCTATGGCGGCCATTGTCCGGACGCAGTGGCAAGGCCGATCAACCGGGATCATGCCCAGATCGGCCCGCATGCCCAATTCAGGCCCATATCTGGCCAAGACCAGCCCCGCTGCTGCGCCTTGGTCGCCGCCGACCAAGCCCCGGAGCACGTCCTCCTAGCACCACCCCCATCGAACCATCCTCCATTATGCTCCGTCGCCGCCGACTGGGACACCGCCGCCGCAGGACCTCCCCGAGCCAGCCCTAGGGCACCAACAGGGGAAGAGCCCTCCCCCCCGCGGTGTCCAGGGGCAGAGGAGGCCGAATCGCCATCACCTCTCCACCGCTGGCCGAGCACCCCCGCTCCGCAGCGTCGCCACCCGGGCCCCCGGCCCGCAGCTGCCAGCACGGGGCCAGCCCAGGCCGACCGCCATCGCGGCCACAAGGGCCAGCGGCAGCGCAAGCGCGCCAGCACGCCACACCCAAGCCCGGCCGAGAGATCCCACCACCGCCAAAGCACCGCCTCCACCACTGCGAACCGCCGCCAGGCCGGGAGCCCTCGATCTCCTCTCCTAACGTGCGAGGCAGAAAGAATCCACCGGCGCCAGCGTCGCACGAGCTTTGCCCGGCGGCCCATGCCTGCGGCGGCGGAGGGGCGAGGAGGAAGGAGGAGCTGGGCTAGGGTTTCACGGGAGCGCTCCCGTCGCCCTAGGTGGGGGGAGGGGGGAGGGAGAGGAGCGACGTTTTTTCCCCATTTTCTATATCAGCCTATCGAGTAGTATGATTCTCTGAGGATTTCTTAATTCGAAAGACATTGTTCAGCTATTGGAACATTCTTAAACTTCTACATGACACTTTACTAATAGTCATTTCTATCTAGTTTTTGTTATGTGAGAACGTCACATTTCTTTTTCGGTTGTATCGCTGGCTACTTATGTTTCTCGTGCCAAGTTAATAATTTCCTTGTGAAAACCAAGTTGAATTTTATGTCAGTTAATTAAGTACTGGTCCAGCCTATGTAGAAATATTTGACTATTCTTTCAAGCCTGTATGTGTATCATTCTGAAAACAAGCCACGTCTAAGTTGTTGTTAGAAAAGTTTTCTGCCTTCTATGAATGTAACGTGAATCAGAAACTTTTTATTTCCTGATTGTTTGTAGCTGCAGCGAAGCGGCAAACGGCAAATTTAGTTAGCTGTACTCCGTATGAGAAAGACTTATGAATCTGAACTGATCTACTAATGACCTTCAACTCTAAATGTCATTTTTTTCTTTAACTAAATTTCGTTTGAAATTCGTGAAGTTTTTCAAAAATGTCGTCCGAAAGATTCAAACGAGCGCATTTGTATTTGACCAAAAAATTTGAATACTTTTTTGAAATTTCGTTTTTTTCTTGAAATTCCCGAGTCTCTGAGTGGGACGACATATTTTTGCAAATCGAAATGCAGCATCTTTCGACACGGTGGCGGCGACGACGACGTCGGCATGGTCCTTTCGCGCCACAGCCTGGATGTGAGCGCCGGCTGCGGCAGGCTGCGAAGCACGCTGCTGGACGAGTACGAGCGGCTCGCGTTCGAGGCGCAGATCAACAGCGCCTTCCTGCGCCGGTGGTGCTACTCCGAGGCCCGAGCCCAGCCCTGTCAGGTTCGTCCAGTCGACTCGGGGACCGGTGGAGAGGGGCGGCGGGAGGAGCCGGCAGCTGGCGGCAGGCACCGGGAGGGGCGGCGGAAGGGACTGGTAGGTGGCTCGCTCGCGGATAAGCCGTGTCCAGGCACCGGGACCCAGGCAAGCCGCCGTAGGCGGCGAAAAGAGCCCTCCGGAGCTCATAGTATGGCAGTACAATGTTTTGCGCCGTCGAATCTTTACGGTGAGTAGTTGGTACTCCCTCCGTTTCAAAATATAAGATGTTTTACATATACGAAGTAAATGTATCTAAACTTGTTTTAGTATATAGGTTTACTCAATTTAGAGGTGAATCTATACACTAAAAGAAGTTTAGATTCATTTTCTTCACAAACCTAAAATATCTTATATTTTGAAAGGGAGGGAGTACATTCGACGCGGCAATAAGCTGCATGCAGAGCGCCTGAAAATTGTGCAAGAGCTTGCGCGTGCAGAACTGCGGGTACGTGGAGCCCCCTATTTCTCTGAATTTAGAAACTGTTTGGTTCCCGACCATACTTTGTCAAGCCTAACTTTAGCAAGTATAGCAGCCATAATGTGTGGCTGAGAAAAGGAAAGCCACAAAATGTGGCAAAACTTGCAATAAATTTACTCTATGACAGATGGGTCATGTGGTAGATAAAGTGTGGCAAGCCAAATTGCCAAACTTTGGCTTGGCAAATTATGGTTGGAAACCAAACACCCCCTTAATTAATTTTAAGCACAAATCAATTTAAAATCGCAATTTGAAAGTTATTATCACATTTTGTAGCTTGGATGATACTTTATGGTTCGTGAGATTAATTTTTGAGGACAATGAACACATAGAGGGCAATGTGGGAAGATCTGACGTCACATATGGCCATTTGTTAGCTCAAATTGAGACTAAGGACTATGAGATTAGAGATTTTATGTATTTATATTGGTAGTTGATTACTTATGAAAAATGGGTCTCTAGTCCCGGGCCGTAACGGGCTCTAGACCCGGTTTCGTACCCGAAACTATCAATTCAGGACTAGAAGCCCCTATCTCTACAACCGGTTTGCTACGAACAGGGACTAGAGTCCACCATGTGATAGCGGCAGCGCGGTGGCCGGAGGACCTCTAGTCGCGGGCCATAACACCACCCGGAACTAAATGAGTTCCTGCCGCGGCAGAGATTTGTGTGCTTTTCTACCGCGACACGATTTTGTGTTTTTCTTTTTATTTAGTTTTTTTTCTATTTTGTTCCTTTTCAATTTGTGTTTCATTATAATTTCAATGTTTCCGTACACTTATTCTACGTAATTAATATTCGATCTATTGTGACCATACATATACATTTGATCATATTAAAAGAAAGAAAATGTTTGAAATTACATGGTCATTGATGATATATCATATAAATTACATGGAGATCACAAATTTATATTAAGTTCCTCATCCTGCATATAATGTTTTCTTCTTTTATCAAGGACCTCCTTCATCAGAAATCCAGTCAATTTCTCTTGAATTTCTCGTATGCGTTGTTCTGGCTTGATATTCTCCTGCAAATTGTGAATATAACTTTTCCAAGGACCTCCTTCATCAGAAATCCTATTGGAATAAAGACAAATCCAAATTTTAAATGATTAATAAATCATATTAAAAACTTTTCCAAATAATTCAAGATGAATTATTTGACACCCTTTTAAGTAAACAAAACCTACTGAAAAGATTTGGAAGGTTTAAAAGAATTTAAATGGTGTTTGAAACATTATTAAAACCTATTTGATATAATACAAGGACCTAATTTAATAATTAAAAAGACCCAAAAAGGAATAAAATAAATTCCAAAAATTGACATCAGATTGTGCTACTAACCAGTATTTAAACCTACCCAAAATTTGGCAAGGTTTTGAGTTCAAATGAATGTTTGAATTGGCCAAACAAAATCAAAACAGAAAATTCAAATGAGAAAAAGAAAAAGAATCAGGAACAAAAAAATGGAACCAGACAGCGAGCCCACTAAGCCCAACTCGCAGCCCACCTGCAACCCCTCCGCCGAAACGTTTTTCTCACTCAGACACGCACCCGCACCCTCACTGACCGTTGGACCCCACCTGAAACATCCCTCTCTCACTAACAGACTATCACATTCCAAGATTTTTCAAATCTTGTAATGTGAAAAATAAATGAATAAAATAAAACTTTGTTTGATTTTCAGAGTGAGAAGAAACTTTTTGAATCCAATTGGAAATCTTCAAACCAATGTGGATCAAATAAAATCCTAAAGGGATTTAAAAAGATAAAACATTTAATAAAGGAAAATAAAAATATTTAAAAATTACTACTTTGAAATCTTCTTATAAAAATATTTAGTTTCCAAAAGAAAAGGAAGGATTTGAAATAAGAAATTATTTTACAAAGCCAAATTAAAACTTGGCCAAGTCTTTAAAAACAAAATATTTTTATTTGGTAAAATTAGTAAAAGTTTATTTAAATAAAGTAATAAGGATTTAATATCCAAGTTTTATTAATAAAGGTTTTACTATTTCTAAAACAATCAAAACTTGTTTATTTGTTTAAAATAAGTTTTCCAAGTATTTTTAAATTCTCAAATAAAACCTACTGATATGGTTTTGAAAATATTTAGTTTTCAAAATGGAGTTTTGGAATAAAACAAAATCTATTTGATTTATTAATCAAGGTCTATTTATTTAATTAATAATGGACCCTAAAATAAAAATTATTATTTTATTTTGATTTATGTTACTGAACAGAACCAAGTTTAAAGTTGTGAAGTGTGGTGAAAGTTTGAATGGATTTGAATGTTGTTTGTTTGTTTGGATTTCAAAACAGAAATCAGAAATAGGAAAAGGAAAAGCTTTCAGGAAGAAAAAAAATAGAATTTGGACGACCCAACCCAGCAGCCCAACAAGGCCCAGAACCAGCCCAGCACTCTCTCCCGCGGCGAAACGTTTTCCCACTCCTCAGACGACCCGTGCAGTGAATGACTGGTGGACCCTCCCCTCACTCCCTTTCTCACTGACCAGCCGACCCCACCTTCCTATTCATCCTCCTCACCCGCCGCGACCTGTTCTTTCCCCAAACCACGTCGCTGCTCCTGCCGTTGAAAGCTCCTTCAATCCCCGTTAATTGCCGCACTAATTCACCCAGCCATCACGCAAGGTAAAAGCGCATGCCTCCCCTCTTCCGTTTCCCCCAGACCTTGCCCCCTCTCTGCCCTCAGGCTGCTCGCATTGCTTGCGACAACCCCCTGTCTCCGACGGACAACCACGGCAATTACGGCCAACCCACGCCTCCCCTTGCTCTCTGGCGCACCCAAGCTTTCTCCCCACCTCCAGGCGAACCTCCCCATAGCGCCAGATTGCCCGCACATGACCTACAACCTCGACTCTGTCCATCTCTGAGCGCCATCGATGATAAACCCAACTCCGGTGAGCCATAGCCGATGACCTCGTGCGCCCTTTGCTCACTGGTGAGTGTTTTCGTGTACCTTGAACTCGCGTGCATCTCCTGACGCGTTGTGTCTCTCGCTTGCACCCCAGACGCTCGCCTCTGACAACATCTGACCGCGCCCGAGGTGAAGCACAGCTCCGGCGAGCGATTCAAGACTACCCCGAGCGCCCCTTCGACGGAGACGACCATGTTGAGCACCAGCATTCCACGGCGATTCTGGTGAGCATCTCCCCTACTCCTCTCGCTTCCTGTTCTCGCCGTTACACCGTAGCCAGAGCACCGCCGCCGCGCGCCACCGTCGTCGCGCCGCCAGTTCTTGGCAAGGCATTAGCAGCCGTCCGATCCAGATCCAAGGCACGCGATTGATTGACTTGTCGAAGGGGTAAGATCGATCCTGTGCCGCACGATTCACTTTAGATCCTGCAGTCCACGTTGCTGATCCGAACGAACCGGTACCGTCCAATCAAAACATGACGCGTGGCCAGTTCTTATTCAAAACAGAAGTTTGAATCTGATTAGAATGTGATTTTGAAAACCCTATAACTTTTGATCCACACGTCCAAAAATTACAAACTTTATATCGTTGGAATCAGTGGAACAAGCTCTAGCCAACCATGCCTTTTGTTTAGTAAAAAGCCTCTGGTAGTTTGTTTGTTTTTGCAGAAACATTTGTATGCTTGTTTAGATTAGAAAAATGATTCAAAAATGTTTTTAAGGTTGAAACCTTGGCAAATTAGTTTGTGATGAACTTACTGACCCTAGGAACCAACCCATGGTGTTGAAAATAGATTTGGTGAAGTTTAGGATGGATTAATTAGTTTAGCCATTTCTAGCCAAATAAAAATAATGGTTTTGTTATGGAAATGTTTTTGGATGTAAAAACTTTGGGAAAATGTTTTAGATCAAACCTACTGACCCAAAAGACCAAGTTTTGAGAAACAACAACTTATTTGGTGGACAACTTAAAGTTGTTGCTTTAATAAAAATATTTTTCACCACATAAATTAATGTTTGGATTTAAAATGGTTTATGGACAAAACCCTTTTGCAAATGACTTTGCCACTTTGAAAAATGACCACTTTGAACCTTACAAAGTTTAGAAGCCTAGTGGAGACCACCTTTGCAAATAGAACCATCTCTTGCATGCTTGCATGCATGACTTAGATCCCATTGTTTTATGTGTGTGAAATCGTTTGATTGATTATTGGTTTGGAATGCTAGTTGATTTAGTGTTTGCTTGATTGTTTGTAGTGAAGTTAGAAAAGTGTGAGACTAGCAAGATCAAGGAGTGAACCAACATTCTCTACCAAAAGAAAGGCAAGTTACACTATCATCTAAAGTCCTACTATTTTCCATTATACTTAGTGGATTTTGAAAACATGCATGAAAAGAATTTCTATACTTATGCTATGCTAAATCCTAAATAGGATACCCTATACATTCCTTAGTGAAAACAATGTAGTTGTTACATGCTTAGCCATGCTATATTTTGAAAAGAGATACATGTTGAGATTTTATGGAATTAAGAAAAGGACTTGTGATTTTATATAATAAAACAAGGACTCAATGAACCATCTGGGTGGCCAAGGATACTTTGAGTTTTGGAGAAGGTGGCAACAAAAGGAACCATGTCTATGGCAATCTCTTTGTGTTGTGCTCCAAAGGAAACCACCCAGGAAACTTAGAGATTGAACATGTTTCTCCAATTGTGGCTTTCGTGTACAACCACATGCTATTATGGCTCTGGCTTAGTCAACTACATTGGGAAGACCCATGCATTGTCTTCAGTTTACTAGACATGGGGACCTGGAATCCTACATGGGTGCTGAAGACAAGCTAGCAATGGTGTATGGAAGGACCCTCTGGAAAGACTTCGTCACATTCTCAATCTGTCAGTACTCCATCTTGGTGAGCACTAATCTAGTGGCCACTGGTGGCAACACGATGGGATTGTGACATGTGGGTAAAGTGTACTACTTCTGCAGAAGAAAATAAAATATAAGTACTTAGCCGTGTCCCCGGTTATGGACAATACTGAGCAACTAAAGTTTGAACTATGGGAAATATCGACATTCTAATTTCTAAAAGAAAACTTATAAAACATGATGCACTTGGGGGTACCAAGGAGCTCAAGAGATTTGATAAAACTTGATGCACTTGGGGGTACCAAGGAGCTCAAGAGATTTGATAAAACTTGAAGCACTTGGGGGTACCAAGGAGCTCAAGAGAATTTTGATAAAACTTGATGCACTTGGGGTTACCAAGGAGCTCAAGGGATTTTTGACAAGGACTTGAACACTTGGAACTTACCAAGAAGTTCAAGGGATTTTTGAAATAAGAGATTTGACGAAGGACCAAAACCATTTTGAAAAGATAGGATAAATTTTGCTTCTGCAAATGAGCCTTGAACCCTACTAGCCAAAATGCATGTAATGATAGAATCCACTTATATTCCACATAGTAGTGAAACTTGCCAATACAATTCAAATGTATTGACCCTTGTGGTTGTAACTTGTAATGTTGCAGGTTTGATTGATTTTAGTGAAGATTGATTGATTAGGATTACAAAGTCTACAACCAACAAGTCTGCCTGTGGCACTTTGAAGATGAAGGACTCCATGCTTATATTTTATTCCGCTGGAATGTATTGTAAATAGCCAAATGAGCTATGTAAGATGTAATAAAATTATGTTATTCCTGGTTATAACGTTATATTATGACCTTTGTTTCTTGATATTACATCTTAACTGTGGATGCTAGCTATTGATCCAGGGACTAGCATTGTAAACACAGGGGACTCTACCTTATTTGAAGGTCACTCTATAACATCCCTAAAATCATGATTTCAAAGTTTGCATACCATTCATGCATGCATATAGATTTGAGAACATTTTCAAACTCATTTCAGAAAAACAGAAGCACATAGTGCTATGATTTTATGTGAGCAGATTTAAATCAAATGGCTATCCCCATTTGAAAGTTTGATTGTTTATGAACCAAGTTTATTGCCTTCTATGAGGATAGGTTTGAGTGTAGAATTTAAACCAAGTTTTACAAATTGGAAATGGTTTCAAAAACCATTTTTCAAATTTTGCAAACCAAGTGCCAAGTCTCTGATATTTTGTTCTCCAAGCTTGACCAAGCCTTTTCAAAGCAACCACATGATCTTATGCCTATATTTGAGACTACTACACACTGCAAAAATCCCAAGAAAGTTTGAATTCAAATGTCATTTGAAAACCTATTCTGAAAATCGAATCAGAAAAAGAAAAAGAGCAAACAAATGAAAAGGGCCTAGCGCCACCAATCTAGCCCAGCATCTGAACAGGCCAACTAGCCCACCCGGGCCATTTCTTTGCCTCCCGCACGCGCGGGCACACCCACTCAGCCGCTGACAGCCAGACCCTACACCCCCTCTGCTTATTTCGCTGACAAGCGGGCCCCGTCCACGTCGCCCTCGTCTTCCCCAAACCGCGCCCGCGACCACGTCGCCGCTGCTGTCAAGGCCGGTAATGGCGCGGCGTAATTAGCCATTATGCCGCAGGCGTTTCCTGTCGCGCCTGGGCTTATTTAAACCCCTCTGCACCGCGAGCTTTTCCCCCCACTCTCCTCGCTCACTCCGCCACCAGGCTGCGCGCAATTGCTCTCGAAGCCCCGCAGTACCGACGACTCCGGCGACCGATTACGGTGAGCCTCGACCGCCCCCCTCTCTTGGTTCAAACGAGGATGCTCAGCACGATCTTGCGCACCTGCTGACACCTTTCTCTTGCCTGCTCGTGACCCAGGTCATCGTCTCCGTCCACGACCGAAACCACCTGCGCCGCTGATAGACTCCGGCGACCAATTTAGGTAAAACCCGAGCGCCCCTTGCCCCCTCCTTCACGCGAGTTTGATCGCCTACATCTTGCGCAACTCCTGATGCCTCTGGTTCGTGCTAGGGCGACGCCAAACCTCGGCAAGCACCACGTCTGCAAGCGACCGACGCCGCCCGCTACTCCGATGAGCTCCTGAGACCGTGCCAGTGCGCCCCTTTCCGAGCCAACGCCACCTCGAGCTTCAGCACGCCACCACGGATCTGGTAAGATACTTCCCTCACCCCCGCGCGACCTAGAGCGCCAGCACCGCCGCTGTCAGACGCGCCGCCGCCAGCCGCCGCCGTTAGCGCCGCTCGTTTCTGGTTAGAAGATTCTTAGCCGTCAGATCCAGATCCAGCGCATAGAAATAGTTCACTTAACGAAAGGGTATGGATAGATCTGAGCCGTGCAGCGATAGTTAGATCCAACGGCACGGAAGGGTGATCCGGTGCGAACCGGTACGCGCCAATAGAAACACGACGCGTGGCTAGGGTTAGATTCAAAATTAGAATTCAAATCAGATTTAGATCCAATTTTCAAATGGCTATAACTTGAGATTCCCATGTTAGATTTTTGCAAATTTTATACCGTTGGAATCAGTGAGTCAAGCCCTTTCTGAATCTGCAATGTGTTTAACAAAAAGTTTCTGTTAAAATGACTTTGTATGCAGAAACTTATTTAGGATCATTTTGAGTATAGAAATTGTTTAGTAATTGGTTTTAGTGCTAAATAAGTTTAGTTAGCAAGTCTCTGACTTGGTTATGTTTCTGTATCATGCACTTGCTTGGTGGGGTTTTCAAAAAAAAAACATCACTTAGCATTTTCTTGCATGCATGCATTCATATTTTTGTTTGTATATAAATTGAGTGTAATTGTGTGCTACAAATCTTTGTGTAGATTTTGCTAGTGACTGTGATTGTGAGGAGTGCTACTCTCCCCATTACCAAGGCAAGTGATACTTCATGATATTTTCATTCCTTTATTTTGAATAAGCATTAGAATTATTTTTGCTAAGTCTTGCATGCTACTTTTGCCAAATGCTATGTTGGGAAATCCTATGTAGTTGTAGAAATGTAGAATTGCTAGGGAATTTTCCTAAGTTAAGTTACTATGCCATGCTTAGCCTAGCTAGTAGAAAACAAGGGTTGGTAAAGTATGTACATGCTATGATGAAAATAATTCTAAGTCTTATGGACTTATGCTTTTCTTAATAAAACAACTAAGTCAATGAACCTCCTGGGTGGAATGGGACTTGAATTGGTGGTTTTTGGTTGAGTGGTTATACAAGGCCATGGATATGGCTTGTGTATCTCACTTGTGGTATGCCACCCAGGCACAAAGGGATTTGGAGGCCAAGTGTTGAGAAAGCTTATAGTGCAACCACTTGGCAATATGGGCTCTGCCATGATCATATAGGTTGCTAGAACTTAGTCACTTGGACAGTTGGTGGTAGTGGGAATGATAGGTTGGAGCGCGTCCATTTGACTAAGGAAAGGCTTCTGAAAGGTCCTGTCTTGGGAAACCAAGTCTGGTGGGGAAAGTGCACAACCTCTGCAGATGGAAAATCTAAGTACTTAGCCAAGTCCATGGCAATGGACAACTTGAGCATCAAGACATGGAAGCTACAAGAATCTCATCACTCCAACTTCTAAGTAAAACTTGTGGGTGAACAAGGGTAAAGGACCCCAATGTCTATTGGTGGTTTCTTGGGATATTTTTGACAAAGAAAAACTTAGAGATTTCAACTAATAGGAAAAAAACCTATTTTGAGCAAAGCAAGCCAAGCTACACTTAGCCAAAAAGCATATAGTAATATAGTCCACTTAAAATTTACTAAGGTATCACTTGCCAATACTATTCCAAAGTATTGACCCACTGTGGCTGTAACTTGTGATGTTGCAGGTTACTCCGATGATGAGTAGGAGTCATGAGTCTACACTCAACATGCTTGCCTGTGGCACATGAAGATGAAGACTTATGTTTATTTACTTATTCCAAAAACTCTTGTATTAGGCCTATGGCCCTGAGTTGTAAAAGACTATATTTTATCTCTGGAATGAATGTAATAAATGACCTTTGTATCTGTGTACTTCATCTTAAACTGTGGATGCTAGCATTGATCCAGGGACTAGCATTGCAATCACATGGATCCTTCTCCTTTACAAAGGAGGGATCTTACAGATGGTATCAGAGCACTGTGTTTCCTGTAGGATTATGACCCTAGGATTGGAAACCACTAAGGAAAAAATTTCAACTACTTCTACACTTGTCTATTCTTCTCGTAAACTTTTCTAATCTTCTCATTCTCCTCTCTATTTGTAGATGAACTCCATCAACGAAGCCGTGAAGAAAGGACCACTCATGACCATGACCTTGGAGTGTGAAACTGAGTTTCCCAAAATTCTCAAGGACCTCATGGTGGCAATGGAAGCACATGGTGCAGCTGTGTACAAAGGCTTTCCAGTAATGGATGAAGGAGTGGAGTACTGGTGGGTGCAACTTCACTTGTACAAAAACAAGGAAGACAACCACAAAGAAAGAGGATTCTGCATGTACACCAACACTGCGATGCACACCACATTCTTTGAGTCAGCAAGAGAAGTAGCTTGGAGGACTATCAAAGAACTCAGTGCTAGAGTCAAGTGCAGAATGCTCAACCTCCAAAAAGACTTAGAGAAAGAGAAGGAACATACCCAAGAGTTGGAAGCCACCAACCAAACCTTAAGATGAGATATTATAGACTTAGTGACGGAATCATGTGAGCAAGATAGGCTGATTGCCTCTAGGAACATTGTGTTAGCCAACAGATCTAGTGAGATAGGATTGTAAATGCACTTCGTTAGTTGGACCACCACCTATCACCTTATTTTCCAAAATGATACCTTAAATAAGTTTGGACCTTGATTGATGTAATGGATTCATGTATGCATGACTTGTGTGATTTTGTGTTCCAAGGATATGTATGAAATGTTTGTCTTGTTTTATCTTAAATTGTGTTGTCCTAACTTTTCTATCTTATAAATAGATGCCTATTACCATCAGCACTGTTGAGGAGTTCCAGGTTACCCGTTTTGGTCCTCGTATCGTTGAGCTTACCACTTTGCTCAATCTCCCTCTTCCCACCATCATGGGGCATCCACTCACCAAGTTCGAGAGGAAGGATCTCTGGGGCTTCAAGGTGAACCAGCCCGGACGCCAGACAGAGCCTACTACGGAGGCCATCGTCTTCAAGCTTATGCACGATGACAGGGAGAGAGGCATGGAGGTAGTCATGCAGGACCTGATAGGACGTCTGCTAGGCCGTCACTCCCGACAGGTTAGGGGCACCCACTTCCACGTCTTCGGAAGACGTGATGATGATGGAGAGTCCATCGACTTTGAGGACGACTCGAGGGACGCAGCAGAGCCGATACGTCTCTATCTCCAGGACTTAGAGTCTCTTATTAGGCACGTGGACACGGACAGGACCAATGTCATGCTCAGTAATGACGAGCTCCAGGTGCAGCTTCGCGAGAAGGACAAGCTTTTCGCTCAGCAGGACTAGATAGTCAAGGAGATGGAGGCGAAGTTCGAGACCCAGGACCGGAAGTTCAAGAGTCAGGAGAAACGCGTCCAGGATAGGAACAAGAAGATCCGGGACATGACTGAAGAACTAAAGTCCAAGGATTTCGAGCTAGAGCAGCAGCAGATGGTGATTGAGAGGCTTCGTTCCCAGAAGAGGGCTCTCAAGACCAAGATCGAGTCCTTGACCACTACCATTGAGGAGAACAAGACCGCGATGGAGAACGCAGGTCTTACCTTTGTCGAGGAGGAGATTGATGCTGATGAGTAGACTTGACTACTCGCTTATCTTTCATTATCGTACTTGTTATTTGTGAAACTTGTTATTGGACCATCCGACATGTGGATGGCTTGCCACTTGTGTGTTTTTACTTTGAGAACTTGTTATTCTGTTGTTGAACTTTTATCTTAGTGTTGCATGCTTTGTGATTGCTTATGTGATGTATTGTGCATAAAAACATCTATGGGTATCTCATTCTTATCTCTATTTGAACAAACCACAGATGCCTCCCCGTCGCGCAAACCCCAACCCCAACAACATCACCCCGAAAATGCAGCAAATGATGAATGCGCAAACACAGCTTATGCAGATGATGACAACATTTATCCAAAACCAGAATAACAACAACAACAACCCCAATAACAACAACAACAACAACAACAACAACCCTCCGGGCTTTGATATGCTCACCAGATTTCTGCTTTTGAGGCCAGCTAAGTTTTCGGGGACGACTGATCCCATGGTGGCCAATGATTGGCTACGTTCTGTGAACAAGGACTTAGTGACCGTGGGCTGCACGGATGCTGAAAAGGTCAGGTTCGCAGCACATCTGCTGGAAGGGCCAGCCGCCACCTGGTGGGACAACTTCCAAATCACCACTCCTATAGATGAGGTGACTTGGGCTATCTTTGAAGATGGCTTTCGCACTGCTCATATATCATCAGGAATGATGAGCCTGAAAAAGAAGGAGTTTCACAACCTGAAGCAGCGCCACCGCAGCGTGGCTCAATATATAGAAGAGTTCAACAATCTGGCGCGTTATGCACCGGATGAGGTTGACACAGATGCCAAAAGAAAGGAAAAGTTTCTGGAAGGCTTGAATGATGAGCTGAATCTGCAGCTGGCTGTGGCATATGTTCCCACTTATCAGTCGCTCTGTGACAAGGCTGCTATATTGGAGAACAAAATGAAGCAAGTCGAGAGTAGGAAGAGGAAACACTCCGACAAGCACAGCTCGGGATCGTCTCACAAACGATCTCACTATGATGACAGTGGAAGCTCGGGATCCCATAAGCATGGGAAATTCAACAAGCACCACAACCACAACCGTCATGACAACAAGCATCACCGCAGTCATGACAATGACAAGTATAAGAACCACAAGAGTGGACACAAGAGACACCACAGTGGGAATGGTAGTGGAAGTGGAAGTCAGCCTGCTAAAAGAGACATCAGTCAGGTTGAGTGCTTCAAATGTAAGAAGATGGGACACTATGCAAATGAGTGCCCCGAAAATAAAGTTGAAGGACCTGTCAAGCCCAATCCTTTCGAGAAAGGACAGGTGAACCACATCAGTGTGGAGGAGGTCTATGAGGAGCCTGACGCTGTTGCTGGTAAGTTCAGACTCAATTCTATTCCAGCATTTGTACTCTTTGACATTGGTGCATCTCATTCATTCATATCAAAAGCATTTGTTGATAGAAATGGGTTTGCATCTGAAAACATTGGGTGTCCAATAAAAGTTAGTTCTCCGGGAGGAGATATGATAGTAAGTCTTGGATGTCGGGATCTTGTCATAGAGTTTGGAAAGCATAAGTTCCCAGTGAGCCTGATAATCCTAGATTCCCAAGGATTGGATGTAATTTTAGGAATGGATTGGATGGCTAAGTATGAAGGAGTGCTAGATTGTGCTAATCGTACTGTTGCACTCACAACCCCAGAAAGAAAAAGAATAAAATTCAGTTCAAACTTTGAATCCAAAGGAAGTAAGCTTAACTCTCTTAAGGGGGTTAGCATGGACAGTGTGCCAATTGTGTGTGAGTATCCGGATGTATTTCCGGAAGAATTGCCAGGAATGCCACCAGATAGAGATGTGGAGTTTCTAATAGATTTGGTACCAGGTTCTGGACCAATAGCAAAGAGACCATACAAAATGTCAGTTGATGAACTGAAAGAGCTCAAGAAGCAACTAGGAGAACAGTTGCAGAAAGGATTCATACAACCAAGATATTCATCTTGGGGAGCCCCAGTTTTGTTCATGGAGAAGAAAGATAGAAGCCAAAGGGTATGCATAGATTACCGTTCACTCAACGAGGTAACTATCAAGAACAAATATCCTTTGCCTAGAATCAATGACTTGTTTGATCAGCTAGAGGGAGCATGTGTGTTCTCGAAGATTGATCTTCGGTCAGGCTATTTTCAACTCAAGATAAGAGAGCAAGACATACCTAAAACAGCATTCACCACAAGGTATGGATTGTATGAGTATACCGTAATGCCTTTCGGCTTAACCAATGCTCCAGCCTACTTCATGAATATGATGAACAAAGTGTTCATGGAATTCCTTGACAAATTTGTTGTCGTTTTCATCGATGACATCTTAGTCTACTCCAAGAGCAAAGAAGAGCATGAGGGACACTTGCGTTTGATACTTGAGAAATTAAGAGAGCATAAACTTTATGCCAAATTCAGCAAGTGTGAGTTCTGGTTAGAAGAGGTTGGTTTTCTTGGTCACGTTATGACAAAGGATGGTATAGCAGTTGATCCTGCTAAGGTTTCAGCTGTGACGGAATGGGAATCTCCCAAGAATGTAAAAGAAGTTCGCAGTTTCCTTGGCTTAGCGGGTTACTACAGAAGGTTCATCGAGAATTTATCTAAAGTGGCTAAGCCCATGACTGAATTGTTAAAGAAAGACACGAAGTTTGCTTGGTCTGAAGGTTGTGAAGTCAGCTTTCAAGAATTGAAGAAGAGACTTGTGACAGCACCGGTTCTATGTCTGCCAGATTTGGAAAAGGATTTCCAAGTATATTGTGATGCGTCTCATCAAGGTTTGGGTGCCGTACTTATGCAAGACGGTAAAGTTGTGGCCTATGCCTCGAGACAACTCAAAACTCATGAAGTAAACTATCCTACTCATGATTTAGAGTTAGCCTCTGTCGTCCATGCACTCAAAACATGGAGACATTACCTTTTGGGAAAGCGTTGTGAAGTGTTCACCGATCACAAGAGTTTGAAGTATATCTTCACCCAGAAGGAAATCAATATGAGACAAAGAAGATGGTTAGAGCTTATCAAGGACTATGACTTAAGTTTGCAATACCACCCCGGTAAAGCAAATGTTGTAGCAGATGCTCTAAGTCGTAAGGTATTTGTGAATGGCCTTACCAAAGGAGAATTGCCGGACGAATTGTGTGCCCAATTCAAAGAACTCAGATTGGAGATCGTTCCAGAAGGACATCTCATGTCTTTAGATGTTCAACCCACTTTGTTGGACAAGATTCGAGAAGCTCAAAAGACTGATAAGGAAATTGAAGAGATTAAGGAAAAGATTAGCTTGGGAAAAGCTAAGAATTTCCATGTAGACGAACAAGGTACTTTATGGCACGGGAAACGTATTTGTGTTCCGCAAGATCCGGAGATGCGGAAACTGATTCTGCAAGAAGCCCACAACTCTCCGTATTCTATTCACCTGGGAAACACTAAAATGTACATGGACATGAAGGAAAGATTTTGGTGGAACAATCTCAAGAGAGACATCGCCGAACATATTGCTTTGTGTGATGTGTGTAGTAGAGTAAAAGCGGAGCATCAGAAACCAACAGGTTTGCTTCAACCACTACCTATTCCTGATTGGAAATGCGACAAGATTGGTATGGATTTCATCACCGGATTGCCAAGGACCAGATCAGGATATGATTCTATATGGGTAGTAGTGGATCGCCTAACTAAAGTGGCTCATTTTATACCCGTGAAGACAACTTATACAAGTGCCAAGTTAGCCAAAATCTACATGAGTAGAATTGTATGCCTTCACGGTGTGCCTAAGAGCATTGTGTCCGATAGGGGAACCCAGTTCACTTCCCATTTTTGGAGACAGCTACATGAGTCATTGGGAACGAGGTTGGAATTCAGTACTGCTTTTCATCCTCAAACCGATGGACAAACAGAAAGGACTAATCAAATTCTGGAAGACATGTTGAGGGCATGTGCCCTAGATTATGGAGCAAGTTGGGACGAAAGTCTGCCTTACGCAGAATTTTCTTATAACAACAGCTATCAAGCCAGCATTGAGATGGCACCGTTTGAGTTTCTCTACGGAAGAAAATGTACCACCCCACTGTTATGTAATGGTGTGGGAGAAAGAAGTTTATTTGGGCCAGATCTTATCGAAGAAGACGAAGAGAAGGTCAAATTGGTTAAGGACAGGTTGAAGATAGCACAATCCCGACAGAAAAGCTACGCAGATCCTAAGCGTAGAGAAGTCACCTACGAAGTTGGTGATAGAGCCTATCTTAGAGTATCACCACTCCGTGGAGTGAAAAGATTCGGAGTCAAAGGAAAGTTGGCACCAAGATATGTTGGGCCATTCAAGATTCTGATTCGCAAAGGAGAAGTGGCTTATGAAATTGAACTGCCAGCATCTCTATCAGCAGTCCATAATGTATTTCATGTGAGTCAGCTTAAGAAATGTCACCCAGAAATGGAAGAATCTTCTTTGAAGGATACCATACCTTTGGAAGAAGTTCAACTAGAAAGTGATCTCACTTATGAAGAAAAGCCTATCAAGATCCTTGAGACTGCAGAAAGAGTCACGAGAACCAAGACTATCAAGTTTTGCAAAGTGCAATGGAGCCATCATACCGAAGAGGAAGCAACATGGGAAAGAGAAGATGATCTTCGGAAAGACCACCCTCACCTATTTGCTAGCCAATCCGAATCTCGAGGGCGAGATTCACCTTAAGGGGGTTAGATTTGTAACATCCCTAAAATCATGATTTCAAAGTTTGCATACCATTCATGCATGCATATAGATTTGAGAACATTTTCAAACTCATTTCAGAAAAACAGAAGCACATAGTGCTATGATTTTATGTGAGCAGATTTAAATCAAATGGCTATCCCCATTTGAAAGTTTGATTGTTTATGAACCAAGTTTATTGCCTTCTATGAGGATAGGTTTGAGTGTAGAATTTAAACCAAGTTTTACAAATTGGAAATGGTTTCAAAAACCATTTTTCAAATTTTGCAAACCAAGTGCCAAGTCTCTGATATTTTGTTCTCCAAGCTTGACCAAGCCTTTTCAAAGCAACCACATGATCTTATGCCTATATTTGAGACTACTACACACTGCAAAAATCCCAAGAAAGTTTGAATTCAAATGGAACTTGAATTCATTTGAAAACCTATTCTGAAAATCGAATCAGAAAAAGAAAAAGAGCAAACAAATGAAAAGGGCCTAGCGCCACCAATCTAGCCCAGCATCTGAACAGGCCCAACTAGCCCACCCGGGCCATTTCTTTGCCTCCCGCACACGCGAGCACACCCACTCAGCCGCTGACAGCCAGACCCCACACCCCCTCTGCTTATTTCGCTGACAAGCGGGCCCCGTCCACGTCGCCCTCGTCTTCCCCAAACCGCGCCCGCGACCACGTCGCCGCTGCTGTCAAGGCCGGTAATGGCGCGGCGTAATTAGCCATTATGCCGCAGGCGTTTCCTGTCGCGCCTAGGGTTATTTAAACCCCTCTGCACCGCGAGCTTTTCCCCCCACTCTCCTCGCTCACTCCGCCACCAGGCTGCGCGCAATTGCTCTCGAAGCCCCGCAGTACCGACGACTCCGGCGACCGATTACGGTGAGCCTCGACCGCCCCCCTCTCTCTGGTTCAAACGAGGATGCTCAGCACGATCTTGCGCACCTGCTGACACCTTTCTCTTGCCTGCTCGTGACCCAGGTCATCGTCTCCGTCCATGACCGAAACCACCTGCGCCGCCGATAGACTCCGGCGACCAATTCAGGTAAAACCCGAGCGCCCCTTGCCCCCTCCTTCACGCGAGTTTGATCGCCTACATCTTGCGCAACTCCTGATGCCTCTGGTTCGTGCTAGGGCGACGCTAAACCTCGGCAAGCACCACGTCTGCAAGCGACCGACGCCGCCCGCTACTCCGACAAGCTCCTGAGACCGTGCCAGTGCGCCCCTTTCTGAGACAACGCCACCTCGAGCTTCAGCACGCCACCACGGATCTGGTAAGCTACTTCCCTCACCCCCGCGCGACCTAGAGCGCCAGCACCGCCGCTGTCAGATGCGCCGCTGCCAGCCGCTGCCGTTAGCGCCGCTTGTTTCTGGTTAGAAGATTCTTAGCCGTCAGATCCAGATCCAGCGCATAGAAATAGTTCACTTAACGAAGGGGTATGGATAGATCTGAGCCGTGCAGCGATAGTTAGATCCAACGGCACGGAAGGGTGATCCGGTGCGAACCGGTACGCGCCAATAGAAACACGACGCGTGGCTAGGGTTAGATTCAAAATTAGAATTCAAATCAGATTTAGATCCAATTTTCAAATGGCTATAACTTGAGATTCCCACGTTAGATTTTTGCAAATTTTATACCGTTGGAATCAGTGAGTCAAGCCCTTTCTGAATCTGCAATGTGTTTAACAAAAAGTTTCTGTTAAAATGACTTTGTATGCAGAAACTTATTTAGGATCATTTTGAGTATAGAAATTGTTTAGTAATTGGTTTTAGTGCTAAATAAGTTTAGTTAGCAAGTCTCTGACTTGGTTATGTTTCTGTATCATGCACTTGCTTGGTGGGGTTTTCAAAAAAAAACATCACTTAGCATTTTCTTGCATGCATGCATTCATATTTTTGTTTGTATATAAATTGAGTGTAATTGTGTGCTACAAATCTTTGTGTAGATTTTGCTAGTGACTGTGATTGTGAGGAGTGCTACTCTCCCCATTACCAAGGCAAGTGATACTTCATGATATTTTCATTCCTTTATTTTGAATAAGCATTAGAATTATTTTTGCTAAGTCTTGCATGCTACTTTTGCCAAATGCTATGTTGGGAAATCCTATGTAGTTGTAGAAATGTAGAATTGCTAGGGAATTTTCCTAAGTTAAGTTACTATGCCATGCTTAGCCTAGCTAGTAGAAAACAAGGGTTGGTAAAGTATGTACATGCTATGATGAAAATAATTCTAAGTCTTATGGACTTATGCTTTTCTTAATAAAACAACTAAGTCAATGAACCTCCTGGGTGGAATGGGACTTGAATTGGTGGTTTTTGGTTGAGTGGTTACACAAGGCCATGGATATGGCTTGTGTATCTCACTTGTGGTATGCCACCCAGGCACAAAGGGATTTGGAGGCCAAGTGTTGAGAAAGCTTATAGTGCAACCACTTGGCAATATGGGCTCTGCCATGATCATATAGGTTGGTAGAACTTAGTCACTTGGACAGTTGGTGGTAGTGGGAATGATAGGTTGGAGCGCGTCCATTTGACTAAGGAAAGGCTTCTGAAAGGTCCTGTCTTGGGAAACCAAGTCTGGTGGGGAAAGTGCACAACCTCTGCAGATGGAAAATCTAAGTACTTAGCCAAGTCCATGGCAATGGACAACTTGAGCATCAAGACATGGAAGCTACAAGAATCTCATCACTCCAACTTCTAAGTAAAACTTGTGGGTGAACAAGGGTAAAGGACCCCAATGTCTATTGGTGGTTTCTTGGGATATTTTTGACAAAGAAAAACTTAGTGATTTCAACTAATAGGAAAAAAACCTATTTTGAGCAAAGCAAGCCAAGCTACACTTAGCCAAAAAGCATATAGTAATATAGTCCACTTAAAATTTACTAAGGTATCACTTGCCAATACTATTCCAAAGTATTGACCCACTGTGGCTGTAACTTGTGATGTTGCAGGTTACTCCGATGATGAGTAGGAGTCATGAGTCTACACTCAACATGCTTGCCTGTGGCACATGAAGATGAAGACTTATGTTTATTTACTTATTCCAAAAACTCTTGTATTAGGCCTATGGACCTGAGTTGTAAAAGACTATGTTTTATCTCTGGAATGAATGTAATAAATGACCTTTGTATCTGTGTACTTCATCTTAAACTGTGGATGCTAGCATTGATCCAGGGACTAGCATTGCAATCACAGGGATCCTTCTCCTTTACAAAGGAGGGATCTTACACACTCCCTCTACATAGACGAACCCCACGCCCACGTCACCTTCTTCTCACCCGCGACGACCCCTTCTTCCTTCCCTCGTCGCCGTTTCTGGCCATGATTCCACGGGCTTAATTCGCCTTAACGCTGCGGGCATTACTCGCTGTGATCACGCACACTTAAACGCCCACGCCCCCTCTCCATTTCCCCCAGTCACCTCACCCTAGCGCGCCCCCAGGCTACCCAATTGCTCTCTGCATCGCCCACTGTCCGACGACACTCCGACGATGATTCCGGCAGCCCCTCACCGCCCCTTACCCCCTAGACCACTCTCACCTGCTCCCCACCTCCTGGCGCACCTCCCAGTGTCGCCCGCTTGGCCGCGCGTGCCATGTAGCATCGATAACCTCGACGAACAGAGATCCTCTGCCGTCTGCATCCGCTCCGGCGACGCTCCCAGGTAAAGTTCGACTGCGCCTACCCCTGTCTGGATGCACCCGTACTCACCGCTTCTGTGCGCAGCTAACGCAACCATTTTTGTGCCTTGGCGTTGCCTGTATCCTCGCCAAGAAAGACAAACAGAGCATGCCCGACGCAGTTGTGAACTCCGGTGAGCAATCCACGGTGACCTGGTGCACCCCTGGCCTCCCCACGACGACGTTGAGCATCAGCAACGCCCCGCGAACTCGGTGAGCTATCCCTCTGTAGAGGGAGTGTCCCAACCTTTATTAACATAAGGTGGCGTCCCCTGTGTTTACAATGCTAGTCCCTGGATCAATAGCTAGCATCCACAGTTAAGATGTAATATCCAGAAACAAAGGTCATAATATAACTTTATAACCAGGAATAACATAATTTTATTACATCAATACATAGCTCATTAGGCTTTTACATTACATTGCAGCGGAATAACTATAGTCATGGGGTCCTTCATCTTCAAAGTGCCACAGGCAGATGTTGGTTGTAGACTTTGTAATCCTAATCAAACAATCTTCACTAAAATCAATCAAACCTGCAACATTACAAGTTACAGCCACAAGGGTCAATACATTTGAATTGTATTGGCAAGTGATACTATGGTAATATAGTGGAGTCTAACATCTATATGCATTTGGCTAAGTGGAGTTGAGGCTTGCATTGCTCAAAATAGATTTTCCTTATCATTTTGAAAATACTAAGTTTTTGTTTTGACAAAAATCATTTTTCTCAATCAAGATTGTAGATCCTTTAACCAAGGCATCTCTCAATCAAAGATTGAAGACTTCAAACAACCCTTGTTCAAACCACAAGATTTTAACTTAGAAATTTGAATGATGAGATTCTTGATTGCTTCCATGTCTTGATGCTCAAATTGTCCTTTACCAGGGACATGGCTAAGTACTTAGATTTTACACTCTGCAGAGGTGGTGCACTTTCCCCACAAGACTTGGTTTCCCAAGACAAGATCTTTCAGAAGCCTTCCCTTAGACCAAAATGGACGCGCTCCAACCTATCAAACACTACCACCCACTGTCCATATGGCTAAGTTCTTGCAACCTATATGATCCAGGAAGAGCTCATAATGCCAAGTGGCTGCACTTGAAGCTTCTCAACATTTGACATCTCAAATCTCTTTGTTCCTGGGTGGCAATCCACAAGTGTGATACACAAGGTCAACCATAGACATGGGCCTTGTGAACCACTCAACCAAAAACCACCAAATCAAGTCCCATTCCACCCAGGTGATTCATTAACTTAGTTGTTTTATTAAACAAAAACACCAGTCCTCAGACTTAGAAATTTTTCCATAGTGTGAATATATAGTCCACCCATGTTTTCTATTAGCTAGGCTAAGCTTGATAGTAGTAGGAACCTTAACTTAGGAATTTTCTACTAAGGTTCCATCTACTAGGTTTTCCTATAACAAGGTTTATACTTAGCAAAATAAAATCCATGCAAGTTTTACTTAGAGAAATCACTAATGCATAGTGAAAGTAATTGGACAAAAAGTATGAAGCATCACTTGCCTTTTTGGTAGAGTATAGGTTCACTCCTTGTCCTTGCAACAATCACACTCTTCAAGTCACTACAATTAAATCAAGCAAGGCACAAACTCAATCTACCAATCAAGCAAAACAACACATAAAATCATAAAGTTTAGGAAATGCATGCAAGCATGCCAAGCTTTGTTTTATTTGAAAAAGTGGTTCCTAATGGGTCATAAACATTTGAAAACACCTAATGGTCATTTTTTAAAGTGTCAAAGTCATTTTCTAAAGGTTCTAGCTCAAAAACCATTTTCAAAACAAAGTATCATTTTATGTGGTGTAGAAATATTTTTTACTAGGGCATTAATCTCTAAGGTTCACCAAATTCATTTTCAACTTATAAAACTTGGTGTTTGGGGTCAGAGAGTTTAAAACAAAACATTTCCCAAAGTTTTTATACCAAAACCATTTTTAATAAATAAACTATATTTTTGTTTGACTAGAAATGGTTTTAAATCAAAGAATCATTATTTTGTTTCACCAAATACATTTTTGAGTCCACAAAGTGTTTCCTATGGTCAGTAGGTTCAAATCAATCCAATTGCCAAAGATTTTATCCCCAAATTCATTTTTAAACAATTTTCACATCCTTAACAAGCATACAAATGTTTCTGCAAAAACAACCATTTTTCCAGAAGCTTTTTACTAAACAAAAGGCATGGTTGGCTAGGGCTTGTCTTGCTGATTCCATTGGTATAAAATTTGTAATGTTTGGACGTGTGGTTTGAAAGTTACAGGGTTTTCAAAACTGCATCTAATTCTGATTTCAAAATCTGTTTTAAACAGAAACTGGCCACGCGTCGCGCCGTGATTGGTCGGTACCGCTTCGTGCGGATCGCACAGCTGCAGCCGTTGGATCTAAACAGATCGCGTGGCCCAGAACGCGTACCCCTTCGCTGTTAAGTGATTCTATCCTATCCACCAGATCGGGATCGGACGGCTGCTGTGAGCTCGACCTTAAACGAGCGGCGCTGCGGCGGTGGCTGGTGGCGGAGCGGCCAGACGGTGGCGGTGCTGGCGATACAGGAAGCGAGAGTGGCTGGGAAGGTACCCACAGCGTTCGCAGAGGCCTGGGGAAGCTCAAGGCGGTGCCGTTTTGTTGAGGGGCGCACCAGAGCGGGCTTGATTGCTCGCCGGAGTTCCTTCTGGCGTCGGGTTCGCTCGGGCGTCGTCGGAGACGGGCTACGATGCACGCTAGGACAAATGGGAGACAGGGTCAGACGCGCAAAGCTATGGCAACAATGTGTGCATGAAGGAGGGGGCGCGGGGTGGTCGGAAACTACCTGTGGGGCTCGTCGGAGATGAACCAGACATGGCGGCAACGGTTGTTGTCGCTGTCGACGCTCAGGGGCGCACGCGACTGAGCTGCGGCTGCAGAAAGGTCCGCTGGGGGATGCTGATCACAGCTGCATGCTCGAGGAGGCAAGAGGTGGCGTGTGCTGGCCGGAATCCTCGCCGGAGCATCGTCGGACAGTGGCGGTGTTTGAGCAGAATTTGGCAGCCTGGGGGCGTGTCGAGGTGGGGCGACAGAGGGGAAGTGGAGAGGAGGGGCAGGCGCTTTAACTTGCTTGGTCAAGGGGCTGATTAACGACGTGGTTAACGCGTATTACGCCGGGTTTAATTCGCCTGCAACGGCCGGCGAGGGGGAGGGCGTAGTCTGCGGGTGGGGAAGAAGGGGGACGTGGCGGTGGGGTCCTCTGGCAGCGAGAGAAAGAAGAGGAAACGAGGTCCACCAGTCATTGGCTTAGTGGGTGTGAGTTCGAGTGAGAAAACGTTTCGCTGAGGGAAAGAAAAGTGGGCTGCGAGTTGGGCCTTGCTGGGCTGCTGGTTGGGTTGAGTCCTTTGCATATTTTTTTTTGTCTGAAACCTTTTTATTTTTCCAATACTATTTTCTGTTTTGGAAATTCAAACAAACAAATCAAACATTCAAACAATTCAAACACTTCCAAACTTGTAATGAGTTTTTGGTTCTGTTTATCAACATAAACCAAATCCCAGAATAAAATAATATTTTTATTCTTTTTAGGATCCATTCTTTCATTAAATAAAATGGACCTTTAGTTATTAAATCAAATAGGATTTGTTTTATTAAAATATTTATTTTGAAATCTAAAATAAAACCAAAACACTTCAGTAGGTTTTATTTGAGAATATAAAATACTTGGAAAACTTATTCAAAATAAATAAATAAGTTTTAGTGTTTATTTAAAATAGGAAAAGCCTTTACTTAAATAAATTTGGATATTAAAACCTTATTATTTTATTTAAATAAACTTTTACTATTTTTATTCAAAACAAAATGTTTTTATTTCAAAAGCTTAGCCAAGGTTTAATTTGGATCTATAAAATAATCTTTATTTATAAATCCACCTTTTCTTTTGATAACCAAAACCTTTTATTGAAAGATCCAAAATAGTATTTTTAAATGTTTTGAAGTTTATTGTTTATTTAACTTTTTAAATCCCTTTAGGATTTTATTTGATCCAAGTAGGTTTTGAAGGTTCCCAATTGGATTCCAAAAGTTTCTTTTCACCCTGAAAATCAACAAAGTTTTATTTTATTCATTTATTTTTCACATTACAAGATTTGGAAAATCTTGGGATGTGACAGGCTACCACCCTTAAAATAAATCTCGTCCCGAGATTTGGGGAGGCTAGGGTTTACATATTGGCTCAAAACAATCTAGGGTACTACCACCCTTAAAATTTTTCAAACTAAATTACATCTTGGCTTGCTTGGGATCCTGGGGAAATCTTCTCTGGGAAAACATCTGCATAGTGCCCTTTGTTTCCACACTTGACTCATGGGCCAAGGTTGAGATCCTTCATAGACTTGTTTAACTTGTTCTTCATCTTTTCTGGACAATTGTTTACATAGTGGCCTAGTTCTTTGCATTTGAAACACATCACTTGGCTGCTATCTTTCTTTTCCTTTGGTATCATTGCCTCTTGTTTGTTTCTTTGGTTCTTCTTCTTTTCTGGGCATTCATTGGCATAGTGTCCCATCTCTTTGCAATTGTAACATTGTACTTGAGTAATATCCTCTTTGTTAGGGTTGGGGCATTTCTTCTTCTTCTTCTTTTTGGGTCTCTCCAAAGCTAGGAGTTCTTCTAGTTCATGTTCTTCATAGGTGGGAGATCTTTCTCTCTTCTTGGGGCATTGGTCTTCATGATCCTTGTCTCCACAAGTATTGCTAGCTTGGGTTCCTTCTAGATTAACATCTTTGTCATCCTTGTTGTCATTAGCTCTTTGGGAAAAGTTTTCTCCCATGTAGATCATTTGAGTAACCAATCGTTGCAACAATTGGGTTTGAAGTTTCAAAATCCTTTGTATGGCTGGGTCTAGTCCATTGTTGTTGGCTAAAAGCTGAGTTGTCTCTTGGCTCAACTGGTTTTGGGTTGTTATAAGTTCTCTCAGGCTGTCCTCTTGGTTGTTGTTGGTGTCATCAACCTTGATGTTGGAGTCTCTTGGAGAAGTCATCTGTTTGGGTTGGATGGAGATTAGAGTAAACAAAATATTTCTAAGGGAATAGTTCTAATCACACACATCACAATTCACACAAGCCATGTGCAATCAATCACAAACAACTTTTCACTCAAACAACAAAGTTCAAGCACATACTTAGGCAACAAGATATTTTTGTTACACCACATAAGTTGGTGTGGTTGACTTAACTAAAATATGGTAGTCCATCTATAGGGTTTACTTGTGATCTTTCCATCCTTCTTGATTGATTCTTCTTGGATGAGATCATGGTTCCTTGGGAAAAACTCCTTGGTCACAAAACTTCAAGTGATGTAGGCTCCTTCTAACTTTTGCATTCCCTCAGTCTCTAAATCTTGAGCAAGATTTCCTTGACTCACTTGTAGTCCTTAGTAGTATCCAAGATTGAGGTCCTTGGTGAATATGCTTAAGATGTTGAAGTCATTAGAGTTGAAGAAGTTGAAGTCATTAGAGTTGAAGATGTTGAAGTCATTAGAGTTGAAGAAGTCCTTTGCACATGGTGAAGTCTTTGGCCATGGGGTAGGTTTTTCCATCAAGTTTGAAAATAGATGAGAAGTAGAGTTGAAACCAAAAATGGTTGAGGAAAGAGTTTACAAGATTGTTTGTAAATAGTTTTGGAACAAATACAACTCCTATTTTTCTAAGGGTTTTTGTCCAATCCTAGGTTTACAAATCCTACAGGCAACACAATCCTCTGATACCATCTGTAGAGGGAGTGTCCCGACCTTTATTACCATAAGGTGGTGTCCCATGTGTTTACAATGCTAGTCCCTGGATCAATAGCTAGCATCCACAGTTAAGATGTAATATCAAGAAACAAAGGTCATAATATAACTTTATAACCAGGAATAACATAATTTTATTACATCTTTACATAGCTCAATTGGCTATTACAATACATTGCAGCGGAATAACTATAAGCATGGGGTCCTTCATCTTCAAAGTGCCACAGGCAGATATGTTGGTTGTAGACTTTGTAATCCTAATCAATCAACTTCACTAAATCAAACAAACCTGCAACATAACAAGTTACAGCCACTAAGGTTAATACATTTGAATTGTATTGGCAAGTGATACTTTGGTAGTATAGTGGAATCTATCATCTATATGCATTTGGCTAAGTGGAGTTGAGGCTTGCATTGCTCAAAATAGATTTTTCCTTAACATTTGAAAACACTAAGTTTTTGTTTTGACAAAATCTTTTCCAAGACAACTCTCAATCAAAGATTGAAGATTTCAAAAACCCTTGTTCCACCACAAGTTTTTATCTTAGAAATTTGAATGATGAGATTCTTGATTGCTTCCATGTCTTGATGCTCAAATTGTCCTTTACCAGGGACATGGCTAAGTACTTAGATTTTACACTCTGCAGAGGTGGTGCACTTTCCCCACAAGACTTGGTTTCCCAAGACAAGATCTTTCAGAAGCCTTCCCTTAGACCAAAATGGACGCGCTCCAACCTATCAAACACTACCACCCACTGTCCATATGGCTAAGTTCTTGCAACCTATATGATCCAGGCAGAGCTCATAATGCCAAGTGGCTGCACTTGAAGCTTCTCAACATTTGACATCTCAAATCTCTTTGTTCCTGGGTGGCAATCCACAAGTGTGATACACAAGGTGAACCATAGACATGGGCCTTGTGAACCACTCAACCAAAAACCACCAAATCAAGTCCCATTCCACCCAGGTGATTCATTAACTTAGTTGTTTTATTAAACAAAAACACCAGTCCTCAGACTTAGAAATTTTTCCATAGTGTGAATATATAGTCCACCCATGTTTTCTATTAGCTAGGCTAAGCTTGATAGTAGTAGGAACCTTAACTTAGGAATTTTCTACTAAGGTTCCATCTACTAGGTTTTCCTATAACAAGGTTTATACTTAGCAAAATAAAATCCATGCAAGTTTTACTTAGAGAAATCACTAATGCATAGTGAAAGTAATTGGACAAAAAGTATGAAGCATCACTTGCCTTTTTGGTAGAGTATAGGTTCACTCCTTGTCCTTGCAACAATCACACTCTTCAAGTCACTACAATTAAATCAAGCAAGGCACAAACTCAATCTACCAATCAAGCAAAACAACACATAAAATCATAAAGTTTAGGAAATGCATGCAAGCATGCCAAGCTTTGTTTTATTTGAAAAAGTGGTTCCTAATGGGTCATAAACATTTGAAAACACCTAATGGTCATTTTTTAAAGTGTCAAAGTCATTTTCTAAAGGTTCTAGCTCAAAAACCATTTTCAAAACAAAGTATCATTTTATGTGGTGTAGAAATATTTTTTACTAGGGCATTAATCTCTAAGGTTCACCAAATTCATTTTCAACTTATAAAACTTGGTGTTTGGGGTCAGAGAGTTTAAAACAAAACATTTCCCAAAGTTTTTATACCAAAACCATTTTTAATAAATAAACTATATTTTTGTTTGACTAGAAATGGTTTTAAATCAAAGAATCATTATTTTGTTTCACCAAATACATTTTTGAGTCCACAAAGTGTTTCCTATGGTCAGTAGGTTCAAATCAATCCAATTGCCAAAGATTTTATCCCCAAATTCATTTTTAAACAATTTTCACATCCTTAACAAGCATACAAATGTTTCTGCAAAAACAACCATTTTTCCAGAAGCTTTTTACTAAACAAAAGGCATGGTTGGCTAGGGCTTGTCTTGCTGATTCCATTGGTATAAAATTTGTAATTTTTGGACGTGTGGTTTGAAAGTTACAGGGTTTTCAAAACTGCATCTAATTGTGATTTCAAAATCTGTTTTAAACAGAAACTGGCCACGCGTCGCGCCGTGATTGGTCGGTACCGCTTCGTGCGGATCGCACAGCTGCAGCCGTTGGATCTAAACAGATTGCGTGGCCCAGAACGCGTACCCCTTCGCTGTTAAGTGATTCTATCCTATCCACCAGATCGGGATCGAATGGCTGTTGTGAGCTCGACCTTAAACGAGCGGCGCTGCGGCGGTGGCTGGCGGCGGAGCGGCCAGACGGTGGCGGCGCCGGCGATACAGGAAGCGAGAGTGGCTGGGAAGGTACTCACAGCGTTCGCAGAGGCCTGGGGAAGCTCAAGGCGGTGCCGTTTTGTCGAGGGGCGCACCGGAGCGGGCTTGATTGCTCGCCGGAGTTCCTTCTGGCGTCGGGTTCGCTCGGGCGTCGTCGGAGACGGGCTACGATGCACACTAGGACAAATGGGAGACAGGGTCAGACGCGCAAAGCTATGGCAACAATGTGTGCGTGAAGGAGGGGGCGCGGGGTGGTCGGAAACTACCTGTGGGGCTCGTCGGAGATGAACCAGACACGGCGGCGGCGGTTGTTGTCGCTGTCGACGCTCAGGGGCGCTCACGAGTGAGCTGCGGCTGCAGAAAGGTCCGCTGGGGGATGCTGATCATAGCTGCGTGCTCGAGGAGGCAAGAGGTGGCGTGTGCTGGCCAGAATCCTTGTCGGAGCATCGTCGGACAGTGGCGGTGTTTGAGCAGAATTTGGCAGCCTGGGGGCATGTCGAGGTGGGGCGACAGAGGGGAACTGGAGAGGAGGGGCAGGCGCTTTAACTTGCTTGGTCAAGGGGCTGATTAACGGCGTGGTTAACGCGTATTACGCCGGGTTTAATTCGCCTGCAACGACCGGCGAGGGGGAGGGCGTAGTCCGCGGGTGGGGAAGAAGGGGGACGTGGCGGTGGGGTCCTCTGGCAGCGAGAGAAAGAAGAGGAAACGAGGTCCACTAGTCATTGGCTTAGTGGGTGTGAGTTTGAGTGAGAAAACGTTTCGCTGAGGGAAAGAAAAGTGGGCTGCGAGTTGGGCCTTGCTGGGCTGCTGGTTGGGTTGAGTCCTTTGCATATTTTTTTTCTGTCTGAAACCTTTTTCTTTTTCCAATACTATTTTCTGTTTTGGAAATTCAAACAAACAAATCAAACATTCAAACAATTCAAACACTTCCAAACTTGTAATGAGTTTTTGGTTCTGTTTATCAACATAAACCAAATCCCAGAATAAAATAATATTTTTATTCTTTTTAGGATCCATTCTTTCATTAAATAAAATGGACCTTTAGTTATTAAATCAAATAGGATTTGTTTTATTAAAATATTTATTTTGAAATCTAAAATAAAACCAAAACACTTCAGTAGGTTTTATTTGAGAATATAAAATACTTGGAAAACTTATTCAAAATAAATAAATAAGTTTTAGTGTTTATTTAAAATAGGAAAAGCCTTTACTTAAATAAATTTGGATATTAAAACCTTATTATTTTATTTAAATAAACTTTTACTATTTTTATTCAAAACAAAATGTTTTTATTTCAAAAGCTTGGCCAAGGTTTAATTTGGCTCTATAAAATAATCTTTATTTATAAATCCACCTTTTCTTTTGATAACCAAAACCTTTTATTGAAAGATCCAAAATAGTATTTTTAAATGTTTTGAAGTTTATTGTTTATTTAACTTTTTAAATCCCTTTAGGATTTTATTTGATCCAAATAGGTTTTGAAGGTTCCCAATTGGATTCCAAAAGTTTCTTTTCACCCTGAAAATCAACAAAGTTTTATTTTATTCATTTATTTTTCACATTACAAGATTTGGAAAATCTTGGATGTGACATGTGCACCCAATGTTGACGTGGGACACTTTGTTGGAACCCAAAGAGCAAGGTGTGATGAGCACAACAGCAAGTTTTTGTAACACCCCTAAAGTTATGATTTCAAAGATTGCATATCATTCATGCATGCATAAAATTTTGAGATCATTTTTCAAACCATTTTCAAGAAAACAGAAGCACATAGTGCTATCATTTTATGTGATAAAACTTAAATCAAATGATCATCCTCATTTGAGAGCATAAGTGTTTAAAACCAAATTTGTTTGCTTCCTTGTTGATTGGATTGAGTGTGGAATTTGGACAAAAATATACAAAATAAATATGGTTTCAAAACCATTTTCAAAACATTTGCAAATCAAATACCATGGCACTGTTTATTTTGTTTATTCAAAAGAACCAAGCTTGAACAGAGAAGAACACATGTTTCTATGCCCAGAAACATGAAGGTTGCACCCTACAAAATTCCTGAAAATATTTGAATTCATTTTGAGTTTTAAATCATTTGAAATTCATTCTAGAAAATCGAATTAGAAATAGAAAAGGAATAAAGAAAAGGAAAAGGGCCGGCGCTACTAATTCAGCCCAACAGAGAATCCAGCCCAACTAGCCCACCCGGGTTCCCCCTCTCTCTATCACGCGCAGACGCACCCATAGAGTCGCTGACGTCCGAACCCCACTTCCCCTCTGTTTTATTCGCTGACAAGCGGGCCCTGTCCACGTCACCGCCATCTTCCCCAAATTTCGCGAAGAGCACGTCATCGCTGGCTATTGCTGCGTTGATTCCGCGGCGTAATTGGCATTGATTCCCTAGGCGTTTCTTGTCGAGCTCCTGCCTACTTAAGCCCCTCCCTCTCGCGGCCATTTCCCCTCACTCATCAACCACAGAGCGCCCCCAGGCTGCGAGTATTTCTCGCCGCAACTCCTCTGTTCCGACGAATTCCGGTGAGCACTGCGTCCCCCTCTGTCCCTGGTTCATGCTATCATGCTCTGCAGCTCCGTGCGCATCTACTGACACCTCCCTTTTGCTCGCGCATGGTCTGTAGCCTCGGCAGCAACAACAACTGAGCGCCGCCGCTCTCTGCTCGAACTCCGGCGACCTCTCCCCGTAAGTACCAGCCGCCCCTTGCCCTCTGTCTGATACGCCTAAGATCCCCAACGTCTTGCGCATCTAACGATGCCCTCCTCTTGTCTTAGCGCGGCGCAGAACCTCGCCAACTTCGACCAGCAGCCTTACCTGACGCGTTCGCGAACTCCGACGAGCAATCCGCGACGACTCCGAGCGCCCCTTCGCCAACCAGAGACACGTTGAGCTTCACCTCGTCACGGTGGTTCTGGTGAGCATCCTCTCCCCTCCCCGGGCGACCTAGAACGCTGGCATCGCCACTGACAGACACGCCGCCGCCAGTCGCCGCCGCTAGCGCCGCTAGACTATGGTCAAAGCAACAGCAGCCGTTAGATGTAGATCTTGCGGTTTAAATTAGATCTGGAGCGAAGCGTTTTCTTTTGATCTGGAGCGTTGGATCTAACTTGATCTGACGGCGCGGAAGCGTGATCCTGAGTGAAACGGTATCAGCCAATAGGAAAGAGATGCGTGGCTAGGGTTTGGTTTTAAAAACAGAATTTGAATCTGATTTATATCCAATTTTGATTTAGCTATAACTTTTGATCCCCATGTTAGAATTTGACAAATTTTATACCGTTGGAATCAGGAGAGCAAGCCCTTTCTGTTTATGCAATGTGTTTAAAGTTTTGCTTCTGTTAAAATAATTTTATTTGCAGAAACATGTGTAGGGTTTATTTGAGTATATGAATAGCTTAGGAATTGTTTTTAGTGTTAAATAAATTTGGTTTAGCAAGTTTTTCACTTGTTTAAGATTCAGTACTATGCACTTGCTTGATTGAGTTTCAAAAATCATCACATATCATCTTGCATGCATGCATATATTTTTGGTTGTATATGTTGTGTGTGTAATTTGTTGCTACCAATTTTTGTGTAGATTTTGGTGCTAGTGATTGTGATTGTGAGGAGTGCTACTCTCCCAACTACCAAGGCAAGTGGTACTTCATGAATATTCTATCCTATATTTTGTACTAAGCATTAGATTTTTTTTGCTAAGTCTTGCATGTTACTATTTTGCCAATATGCCATGTTGGGGAAATCCTAAGTAGTTGTACAATTGCTAGGAAATTTCTAAGTTAAGTTACTATCTATACCATGCTTAGCATAGCTAATAGCAAACAAAGTTTGGTGAAATACACATGCTATGATGAAAATATTTCTAAGTCTTTGGACTTTTGTTTTGCTTAATAAAACAACTAAGTCAATGAATCACCTGGGTGGAAAGGGACTTGATTGGTGGTTTTGGTTGAGTGGTTACACAAGGCCCATGGATATGGTTTACCTTGTGTATCTCACTTGTGGAAAGCCACCCAGGAACAAAGGGATTTTAGAGGCCAAGTGTTGAGAAGCTTCTAGTGCAGCCACTTGGCAATATGGGCTCTGCCTGGACCACATAGGTTGCTAGAACTTAGCCATTTGGACAGTTGGTGGTAGTGGGAATGATAGGTTGGAGCGCATCCATTTGGTCTAAGGGAAGGCTTCTGAAAGGTCTTGTCTTGGTGAAACCAAGTCGAGTGGGGAAAGTGCACAACCTCTGCAGATGGAAAAATCTAAGTACTTAGCCAAGTCCATGGTAATGGACAGCTTGAGCATCAAGACATGGAAGCTATCAAGAATCTCATCATTCCAACTTCTAAGTAAAAACTTGTGGGTGAACAAGGGTGAAGGACCTCAATGTCTATTGGTCGTTCCTTGGGAAAAGTTTTGACAAGGAAAAACTTAGTGATTTCAACTAATAGGCAAAACCTATTTTGAGCAAAGCAAGCCAAGCTACACTTAGCCAAATTTGCATATAGTATCTAGTCCACTTAAAATATACTAAGGTATCACTTGCCAATACTATTCCAAAGTATTGACCCACTGTGGCTGTAACTTGTGATGTTGGAGGTTACTCTGATGAGGATTAGGTGTCATGAGTCTACACTCAACATGTTTGCCTGTGGCACATGAAGATGAAGACTTATATTTATTTACTTATTCAAACTCTTGTAATAGGCCTGTGGCCTTTGAGTTGTAAAGACTATGTTTATCTCTGGAATGGATGTAATAATGACCTTTGTATTTGTGTACTTCATCTTAAACTGTGGATGCTAGCAATGATCCAGGGACTAGCATTGCAATCACAGGGATCCTTTTCCTTTACAAAGGAGGGATCTTACAGATGGTATCAAAGCACTGTGTTGCCTGTAGGATTATGACCCTAGGATTGGAAACCACTAAGGATTTTTTTTTCAACTTCTACACTTGTCTATTCTTCTCGTAAACTTTTCTAATCTTCTTTCTCATCTCTATTTGTAGATGAACTCCATCAACGAAGCCATAAGGAAAGGACCACTCATGACCATGACTTTGGAGTGTGAGACAGAGTTTCCCAAAGCTCTCAAGGACCTCATGGTGGCAATGGAAATACATGGTGCAGCTGTGTACAAAGGCTTTCCTGTGATGGATGAAGGAGTTGAGTACTGGTGGGTGCAACTTCACTTGTACAAAAACAAGGAAGACAACCACAAGGGAACAGGATTCTGCATGTACACCAACACTGTGGTGCACACCACATTCTTTGAGTCAGCAAGGGATGCAGCTTGGAGGACTATCAAAGAACTTAGTGCTAGAGTCAAGTGCAGAATACTCAACCTCCAAAAGGATCTAAAGAAAGAGAAGGAACATACCCAAGAGTTGGAAGCTACCAACCAAACCTTAAGAGGAGACATTATAGACTTAGTGATGGAGTCATGTGAGCAAGATAGGCTGATTGCTTCTAGAAACATTGTGTTAGCCAACAGATCCAGTGAGATAGGATTGTAAACGTACTTCGTTAGTTGGACCACCACTTATCACCTTATTTTCCAAAAGATGCTTTAAAAATAAGTTGAACCTTGATTGATGTAATGGTTTCATGTATGCATGACTTGTGTGTTTTGCTTTCCAAGGATATGTATGTGATGTTTTGCCTTATGTTGTAACTTAAATTGTGTTGTTCTAACTTTTCTATCTTATAAATAGATGCCTACTGTTACCATCAACATTGTTGAGGAGTTCCAGGTTACTCGCTTTGGTCCTCGTATTGTTGAGCTTACCACTTTGCTCAATCTCCCTCTTCCTACCATCATGGTGCTTCCCCTCACCAAGTTTGAGAGGAAAGACCTCTGGGGCTTCAAGGTCAACCAGCCCGGACGCCAGACAGAGCCTACCACGGAGGCCATCGTCTTCAAGCTCATGCATGATGACAGGGAGAGAGGCCTTGAGGTAGTGATGCGGGATCTGATAGGACGTCTGCTAGGGAGACACTCCCGACAGGTTAGAGGTACTCACTTCCACGTCTTTGGTAGACGTGACGAGGATGGAGAGTCCATTGACTTCGAGGACGATTCGAGGGACACATCAGAGCCTATTCGTCTATACCTCCAGGACTTAGAGTCTCTCATTAGGCACGTGGACACTGATAGAACCAACGTCATGCTTAGCAATGACGAACTCCAGGTGCAGCTTCGCGAGAAGGATAAGCTCTTCGCAGAGCAAGATGAGATAGTCAAGGAGATGGAGACGAAGTTCGAGAGCCAGGACAGAAAGTTCAAGAGTTAGGAGAAATGAGTCCAGGATAGAAACAAGAAGATCCGGGACATGACTGAAGAACTGCAGGCCAAGGACTTCGAGCTCGAGCATCAGCAGACGGTGATTGAGAGGCTTCTTTCCCAGAAGAGGGCTCTCAAAGCCAAGATAGAGACCTTGACCACCAATGTCGAGGAATACAAGACCGCAATGGAGAATGCAGGTCTTACCTTTGTCGAGGAGGAGGTTGATGCCGAGGAGTAGATTTGACTACTCGTTTATCTTATATTACCGTACTTGTTATTTGAGAACTTGTTATTGACCATCCGACATGTGGATGGCTTGTTATTTGTGTGTTTTATTTTACAAACTTGTTATCATGTTGTTGAACTTTTATCCTTTTGTTGCATGCTTTGTGATTTTATGTGATGTATTGTGCATGCAAGCATCTATGGGTATCTCATTCTTATCTCTATTGAACAAACCACAGATGCCTCCCCGTCATGAAAACCCCAACCCCAACAACAACAACATCACTCCAGAAATGCAACAAATGATGACCGCTCAAACTCAGCCGATGCAGATGATGACGACGTTCATCCAGAATCAAAACACCAACAACAATAATAACAACAACAATAATAACAACAACAACAAGAACCCACCGGGTTTTGATATGCTCACCAGGTTCTTGAGATTGAGGCCAGCAAAGTTCTCAGGGACGACTGATCCCATGGTGGCCAATGATTGGCTACGTTCTGTGAACAAGGACTTAGTAACTGTGGGCTGTACGGATGCTAAAAAGGTCAGATTTGCAGCACATTTGCTGGAAGGACCAGCCGCCACTTGGTGGGATAACTTCCAGATCACCACTCCCATAGAAGATGTGACATGGGCAATTTTTGAGGATGGCTTTCGCACTGCTCATATCTCATCCGGAGTGATGAGTCTGAAAAAGAAAGAGTTCCATAATCTGAAGCAGCGCCACCGCAGCGTGGCAGAGTATATTGAAGAGTTCAACAATCTGGCGCGTTATGCACCGGATGAAGTTGACACTGATGCTAAGAGAAGGGAGAAATTCCTTGAAGGCCTGAATGATGAACTGAATCTGCAGCTATCAGTGGCCTATGTTCCCACTTATCAGTCGCTCTGTGACAAGGCTGCTATTTTGGAGAACAAAATGAAGCAAGTTGAGAGTAGAAAGAGAAAGCACTCCGACAAGCACAGCTCGGGATCGTCTCACAAACGTTCCCACTATGATGACAGTGGAAGCTCTGGATCCCACAAGCATGGGAAATTCAACAAGCACCACAACCACAACCGTCATGACAACAAGCATCACCATAGTCATGACAATGACAAGTACAAGAACCACAAGAGTGGACATAAGAGCCACCACAATGGTAATGGAAGTGGAAGTGGAAGTGGAAGTCAGCCCGTTAAGAGAGACATAAGTCAGGTTGAATGCTTCAAGTGCAAGAAGATGGGGCATTATGCAAATGACTGCCCAGAAAAGAAAGTTGAAGGACCCAACAAGCCCAACCCTTTTCAGAAGGGACAAGTAAACCACATCAATGTGGAGGAGGTCTATGAGGAGCCTGATGCTGTTGCGGGTAAGTTCAGACTCAATTCTATTCCAGCATTTGTTCTTTTTTATACTGGAGCATCGCATTCATTCATATCAAAGGCATTTGTTGATAGAAATGGGTTCCCAACGGAAAACATTGGGTGTCCAATAAAAGTTAGTTCTCTGGGTGGAGATATGATAGTAAGTCTTGGATGCCGGGATCTAGTAATAGAGTTTGGAAAACATAAGTTCCCAGTGAGTCTGATAATCCTAGATTCCCAAGGACTGGACGTTATATTGGGAATGGATTGGATGGCTAAGTATGAAGGAGTACTAGATTGTGCTAATCGCACTGTTGCACTCACAACCCCGGAAAGAAAACGGATTAAATTCAAGTCCAACTTTGAATCAAAAGGAAGTAAGCTTAATTCTCTTAAGGGGGTTAGCACGGACAGTGTGCCAATTGTGAGTGAGTATCCGGATGTGTTTCCAGAAGAATTGCCAGGAATGCCACCAGATAGAGATGTGGAGTTTCTTATAGATTTGGTACCAGGGTCTGGACCAATAGCAAAGAGACCATATAAGATGTCAGTTGATGAACTGAAGGAACTCAAGAAACAACTTGGAGAACAGTTGCAGAAAGGATTTATTCAACCAAGTTCTTCATCTTGGGGAGCCCCAGTTTTGTTTGTGGAAAAGAAAGATAGAAGTCAAAGGTTATGCATAGATTACCGATCACTCAACGAGGTGACTATCAAGAACAAATACCCTTTGCCTAGAATCAATGACTTGTTTGATCAGCTAGAAGGAGCTTGTGTGTTCTCAAAGATTGATCTAAGGTCAGGCTATTTTCAACTCAAGATAAGAGAACAAGACATACCTAAAACAGCTTTCACAACAAGGTATGGATTGTATGAGTATACCGTGATGCCATTTGGTTTGACCAATGCTCCAGCATACTTTATGAACATGATGAACAAGGTGTTCATGGAATTTCTTGACAAGTTTGTTGTCGTTTTTATCGACGACATTTTGATCTACTCCAAGAGCAAGGAAGAACATGAAGGACATTTGCGTTTGATACTTGAGAAGTTAAGAGAGCATAAACTTTATGCTAAATTCAGCAAGTGTGAATTCTGGTTGAATGAAGTTGGATTCCTTGGACATGTTATGACAAAGGACGGTGTAGCAGTTGATCCTGCTAAAGTTTCGGCTGTGACTGAATGGGAATCTCCCAAGTCCGTGAAAGAAGTTCGTAGGTTCCTTGGCTTAGCAGGTTACTACAGAAGGTTCATTGAAAATTTCTCTAAGGTAGCTAAGCCTATGACAGAATTGCTAAAGAAAGACAAGAAGTTTGCTTGGTCTGAAGGTTGTGAACTCAGCTTTCAGGAATTGAAGAAGAGACTTGTGACAGCACCAGTCTTGTGTCTGCCAGATTTGGAAAAAGATTTCCAAGTATATTGTGATGCATCTCATCAAGGTTTGGGTGCATTACTTATGCAAGACGGTAAAGTAGTGGCTTATGCCTCGAGACAACTCAAAACTCATGAGGTGAACTATCCTACTCATGATTTAGAGTTAGCCTCTATTGTCCATGCACTAAAAACATGGAGACACTATCTTTTGGGAAAACGTTGTGAAGTATTCACAGATCACAAGAGTTTGAAGTATATCTTCACCCAGAAGGAGATTAATATGAGACAAAGAAGATGGTTAGAACTTATCAAGGACTATGACTTAAGTTTGCAATACCACCCCGGTAAAGTAAATGTTGTAGCGGATGCTTTAAGTCGTAAAGTCTGTGAATGGCCTTACCAAAGGAGAACTGCCAGACGATTTGTGTGCCCAATTGAGAGATCTCAGATTCGAGATTGTACCTGAAGGACATCTCATGTCTTTGGATGTTCAACCCACTTTGTTGGACAAGATCAAAGAAGCCTAGAAGATTGATAAGGAAATTGAAGAGATTAAAGAAAAGATTGGCAAGGGAAAAGCCAAAGGATTCCATGAAGACGAACAGGGTACTTTATGGCATGGGAAACGTATCTGTGTTCCACAAGATCCGGAGCTTCGAAAACTGATTTTGCAAGAAGCACACAACTCATCGTATTCCATTCATCCGGGTAACACCAAAATGTACATGGACATGAAGGAAAGATTTTGGTGGAATAATCTCAAGAAGGACATAGCCGAACATATTGCTTTGTGTGATGTATGTACTAGAGTGAAGGCGGAACATCAGAAACCAGCAGGTTTACTTCAACCACTACCCATTCCTGATTGGAAATGGGACAAGATTGGTATGGATTTCATCACCGGATTACCAAGGACCAGGCCAGGATATGATTCAATTTGGGTTGTAGTGGATCGCCTAACTAAAGTGGCTCATTTCATACCCGTGAAGACAACTTACACAAGTGCTAAGTTGGCCAAGATCTATATGAGTAGAATTATATGTCTACATGGAGTGCCTAAGAGTATTGTGTCTGATAGGGGAACTCAATTTACTTCCCATTTTTGGAGACTGCTACATGAGTCATTGGGAACGAGGTTGGAATTCAGTACTGCTTTTCATCCTCAAACTGATGGACAGACAGAAAGGACTAATCAGATTCTTGAAAACATGTTGAGGGCATGTGCCCTAGACTACGGAGCCAGTTGGGATGAAAGTCTGCCTTACGCAGAGTTTTCTTATAACAATAGCTATCAAGCCAGCATTAAAATGTCACCATTTGAGTTTCTCTATGGGAGAAAGTGTACCACCCCATTGTTATGGAATGGTGTGGGAGAAAGAAGTTTATTCGGACCAGATCTTATCAAAGAAGCCGAAGAGAAAGTCAAGTTGGTTAGGGACAGATTGAAGATAGCACAGTCCCGACAGAAAAGCTACGGAGACCCCAAGCGTAGAGAAGTCATCTACGAAGTCGGTGATAGAGCTTATCTTAGAGTGTCACCACTTCGTGGAGTGAAGAGATTCGGAGTCAAAGGAAAATTGGCACCAAGATATGTTGGGCCATTCAAAATTCTGAGTCGCAAAGCAGAAGTTGCCTATGAAATTGAACTGCCAGAATCACTGTCAGCTGTCCATAATGTGTTTCATGTGAGTCAACTTAAGAAATGTCATCCAGAAATGGAGGAAACTTCTTTGAAGGATACTATACCTTTGGAGGAGGTTCAATTGGAAAGTGATCTCACTTATGAAGAGAAGCCTATCAAGATTCTTGAGACTGCAGAAAGAGTCACACGGACCAAGACTATCAAGTTCTGCAAAGTGCAGTGGAACCATCATTCCGAAGAGGAAGCAACATGGGAAAGAGAAGATGATCTTCGGAAAGACCACCCTCACCTATTTGCTAGCCAATCCGAATCTCGAGGGCGAGATTCACCTTAAGGGGGTTAGATTTGTAACACCCCTAAAATCATGATTTCAAAGATTGCATATCATTCATGCATGCATAAAATTTTGAGATCATTTTTCAAACCATTTTCAAGAAAACAGAAGCACATAGTGCTATCATTTTATGTGAGCAAACTTAAATCAAATGATCATCCTCATTTGAGAGCATAAGTGTTTAAAACCAAATTTGTTTGCTTCCTTGTTGATTGGATTGAGTGTGGAATTTGGACAAAAATATACAAAATAAATATGGTTTCAAAACCATTTTCAAAACATTTGCAAATCAAATACCATGGCACTGTTTATTTTGTTTATTCAAAAGAACCAAGCTTGAACAGAGAAGAACACATGTTTCTATGCCCAGAAACATGAAGGTTGCACCCTACAAAATTCCTGAAAATATTTGAATTCATTTTGAGTTTTAAATCATTTGAAATTCATTCTAGAAAATCGAATTAGAAATAGAAAAGGAATAAAGAAAAGGAAAAGGGCCGGCGCTACTAATTCAGCCCAACAGAGAATCCAGCCCAACTAGCCCACCCGGGTTCCCCCTCTCTCTATCACGCGCAGACGCACCCACAGAGTCGCTGACGCCCGGACCCCACTCCCCCTCTGTTCTATTCGCTGACAAGCGGGCCCTGTCCACGTCACCGTCGTCTTCCCCAAATTTCGCGAAGAGCACGTCGTCGCCTGGCCGTTGCTGCGTTGATTCCGCGGCGTAATTGGCATTGATTCCCAAGGCGTTTCTTGTCGAGCTGCTGCCTACTTAAGCCCCTCCCTCTCGTGGCCATTTCCCTTCACTCATCAACCACAGAGCGCCCCCAGGCTGCGAGTATTTCTCGCCACAACTCCTCTGTTCCGACGATCTCGTCGACGAATTCCGGTGAGCACGGCGTCCCCCTCTATCCCTGGTTCATGCTATCATGCTCTGCAGCTCCGTGCGCATCTACTGACACCTCCCTTTTGCTCGCGCATGGTCTGTAGCCTCGACAACAACAACAACTGAGCACCGCCGCTCTCTGCTCGAACTCCGGCGACCTCTCCCCGTAAGTACCAGCCGCCCCTTGCCCTCTGTCTGATACGCCTAAGATCCCCAACGTCTTGCGCATCTAACGGTGCCCTCCTCTTGTCTTAGCGTGGCGCAGAACCTCGCCAACTTCGACCAGCAGCCTTACCTGACGCGTTCGCGAACTCCGACGAGCAATCCGTGACGACTCCGAGCGCCCCTTCGCCAACCAGAGACACGTTGAGCTTCACCTCATCACGGCGGTTCTGGTGAGCATCCTCTCCCCTCCCCGGGCGAGCTAGAACACCGGCACCGCCACTGACAGACACGCCGCCGCCAGTCGCCGCCACTAGCGCCGCTAGACTATGGTCAAAGCAACAGCAGCCGTTAGATGTAGATCTTGCGGTTTAAATTAGATCTGGAGCGAAGCGTTTTCTTTTGATCTGGTGCATTGGATCTAACTTGATCTGACGGCGCGGAAGCGTGATCCTGAGTGAAACAGTATCAGCCAATAGGAAAGAGACGCGTGGCTAGGGTTTGGTTTTAAAAACATAATTTGAATCTGATTTATATCCAATTTTGATTTAGCTATAACTTTTGATCCCCACGTTAGAATTTGACAAATTTTATACCGTTGGAATCAGGAGAGCAAGCCCTTTCTGTTTATGCAATGTGTTTAAAGTTTTGCTTCTGTTAAAATAATTTTATTTGCAGAAACATGTGTAGGGCTTATTTGAGTATATGAATTGCTTAGGAATTGTTTTTAGTGTTAAATAAATTTGGTTTAGCAAGTTTTTGACTTGTTTAAGATTCAGTACTATGCACTTGCTTGATTGAGTTTCAAAAATCATCACATATCATCTTGCATGCATGCATATATTTTTGGTTGTATATGTTGTATGTGTAATTTGTTGCTACCAATTTTTGTGTAGATTTTGGTGCTAGTGATTGTGATTGTGAGGAGTGCTACTCTCCCAACTACCAAGGAAAGTGGTACTTCATGAATATTCTATCCCTATATTTTGTACTAAGCATTAGAATTTTTTTGCTAAGTCTTGCATGTTACTATTTTGCCAATATGCCATGTAGGGAAAATCCTAAGTAGTTGTAGAATTGCTAGGAAATTTCTAAGTTAAGTTACTATCTATGCCATGCTTAGCCTAGCTAATAGCAAACAAGGGTTGGTGAAATACACATGCTATGATGAAAATATTTCTAAGTCTTTGGACTTTTGTTTTGCTTAATAAAACAACTAAGTCAATGAATCACCTGGGTGGAAAGGGACTTGATTGGTGGTTTTGGTTGAGTGGTTACACAAGGCCCATGGCTATGGTTTACCTTGTGTATCTCACTTGTGGAAAGCCACCCAGGAACAAAGGGATTTTAGAGGCCAAGTGTTGAGAAGCTTCTAGTGCAGCCACTTGGCAATATGGGCTCTGCCTGGACCACATAGGTTGCTAGAACTTAGCCATTTGGACAGTTGGTGGTAGTGGGAATGATAGGTTGGAGCGCGTCCATTTGGTCTAAGGGAAGGCTTCTGAAAGGTCTTGTCTTGGTGAAACCAAGTCGAGTGGGGAAAGTGCACAACCTCTGCAGATGGAAAAATCTAAGTACTTAGCCAAGTCCATGGTAATGGACAGCTTGAGCATCAAGACATGGAAGCTATCAAGAATCTGATCATTCCAACTTCTAAGTAAAAACTTGTGGGTGAACAAGGGTGAAGGACCTCAATGTCTATTGGTCGTTCCTTGGGAAAAGTTTTGACAAGGAAAAACTTAGTGATTTCAACTAATAGGCAAAACCTATTTTGAGCAAAGCAAGCCAAGCTACACTTAGCCAAATTTGCATATAGTATCTAGTCCACTTAAAATATACTAAGGTATCACTTGCCAATACTATTCCAAAGTATTGACCCACTGTGGCTGTAACTTGTGATGTTGCAGGTAACTCTGATGAGGATTAGGTGTCATGAGTCTACACTCAACATGTTTGCCTGTGGCACATGAAGATGCAGACTTATATTTATTTACTTATTCAAACTCTTGTAATAGGCCTGTGGCCTTTGAGTTGTAAAGACTATGTTTATCTCTGGAATGGATGTAATAATGACCTTTGTATCTGTGTACTTCATCTTAAACTGTGGATGCTAGCAATGATCCAGGGACTAGCATTGCAATCACAGGGATCCTTTTCCTTTACAAAGGAGGGATCTTACAGTTTTCCCTCAGTAGAGACCGAGGTTATCGAACCAGAAGGAGGAAGGAAGCGTCACACAGGTGTTGCAAACAATGTGGAGACCTACACAACACAAACTCAAGACTTTGCCCCAACGAATCGGTGAGGTTGTCAAGCTCACCGGTTTGCTGTAACAAAGGATTAACTGTATGGTGTGGAAGGTAATGGTGGTTTGCAGCAAGTAAACAGTAACGGTGGAAGATGTATCAATGGTAAAGATTGGACCGGGGTCCATAGTTCACTAGAGGTGCTCTCCTTAGATAAACAACATGGCATGAATCGTAAACAAATTATAGTAGGGCAATTGACAGGAACTGAGCAAGGCATAACAATGCAATTACTAGCCAAAAAGATCCTATGAGGTTGATTGGGCAATACAACAATATACATAGACCGTCATCCAACTGCATTTATGACTAGAAGTCCACCTTCAGGTTATCATCCGACCCCCTTCCAGTATTAAGTTGCAAGCAACATACAACTGCTTTAAGCAAAGTGTGTAAGGTAAACAGTCCACATGTTTCATAAAAAAGAGACCGTTGTTTTCTCCCTAGTAGCAACAACACATCTACAACGGAAGAGATTATTGTTACTTCCCTTGGAAACTAGAGGCATGAACCCACTATCGAGCATAAATAGCCCCTCTTGGAGTCACTAGCAACTACTCGGCCAAGATAGCTACTAACAACATAGAGCATGCAAGATCACAAACAACATAGACATGATAGAATCATAAAGACAAAACCATTAACCAAACTGACATAATAATCTCAATATCCATCGGATCACCGCAAACACAACATGCATGATTACAAATAGATTAGATATTGATCATGAACGGAGCCCACAAGATATATACATGAAAGAACAAGGAGGAGATATAACCATCTAGCTACTACATGGACCCATAGTCCAAGGTGGAACTACTCACGCATCATACCGGAGAGAAGGCCTCCGGGATGATCTCCCCTTCGGCAGGGTGCCGGGAAGAACTTCAGATCCCCCTGATCTAGGGACGACGGTGGCGGCAGCTACAGAAGGTTTCGTGGAGTTTTTATCGGGTCCTTATGGTTTCTGCATTGGGGGCTTCTTATAGGCGAAGAGGCGAGGCCGGGAGGCGACCAGGGGGGCCACACCCTGCCCAGGCACGGGCCCACCCCTGGCCGCGTCTAGTGAGGGTTTGGCCGCCCTTATTTGCGTCTCCGTCTCATCTTCTAGATTCATGTCCCTCACTGTAAACTATTGACTTTGGCTTTTGTCCCGTCCAATTCCGAGAATATTGATTTTCTTCCTTTCTGGAACCAAAAAACAGAAGAAAACAGGCAACTGGCACTGTGGCAACTTGTTAATAGGTTAGTTCCAGAAAAGATATAAAAACACCTCAAAGTGTAGACAAAGCAAAGCAAAGTAGATACTAAACAAGCATGGATCATCAAAAATTATAGATACGTTTCCGACGTATCAATACTCTACTAGGTCATCCACCGAGACTCGAGCATAGCCAGGTGGAATCGGAAGTGATTGGTGGGGTGCACCAGATACACAAGGTAAAGCAGTGCCGAGCACGACCATGAAGGACAGGTTGTTCATTGGCTAATGTAGCTCAAATTGTGTCATCTGTGTGACATCATCCACGAGGTATCGAGGCGCCGGTGCATCATCCACAGTGCTTGATCATCAGCCCGGACCTTCGTGGAAGCCATGCTCCTTCTCTGCTAGCTATGATCCAATGCAGGATCATCAGCATGCGGCTGAGTGATGAGTGCATATTAGCATCACGTTTTATATTATTTTTTTACACTGTAGTTGTAGAATATTGGTACTTTACGGCGTTCATGTGCACCTTTTATGTCTATTTTCACCTGGATCGAGACAAATGATGGATACGATGGACACGATCCTTGGATCAGTTGTACTGGAGCGAAAAGGAGTCAAAAACAGGGTAAATCTCTAATTTGGGAAATATCAATAACACCAGAAGAAAACCCGCAGAGATCACAGGAAGCGGGGATTTAACGACCAACTATACGGCGGGAATATATTTTCAGCCATATAGTTCCCGTCGTATAGTTGCCGCAACCACCACCTCTTCAAATAGTTTCACCCCGTGCAATCAGATGAGGGAGACGACATATAGAATGACCAGAAATCACAGAAACCTCACCTCCGGAATGGATATGGAGGGGGAACTCATCCACTGGGGATCCATCTACACCCTACGTAGATCCGGGAGGCTAAGGCATCGATCTTCATCATCAACCGCTGCATTATCACCATCTCCATCCATCCCATCTACATCTTGTCTATATCTTGTTGTAATTTCCATACTTGTTGTGGATTTATACAAGTACTATTCATCTATGATAGATTTCATTGTCTTTTCCATGATGTTGATTGCCTCCTGATACGTCCATAACGTATTTATAATTTTTGATGGTTTCATGCTAATATTATGCTTTTGACACTTCTTTTTATATAAATTTCATGAGTTATTTGGACTAACCTACTAATAGTTGCAAAAGTGCACAATGTTTTTATTTTACACTTTGATGTGTAGGAATTATCAAGAATACAAGTGGAACCCTTGTTGGAGTCAAATTGGGATTTTCAAGAAATATGTCTCAGAACTTTTTTTGAAGATGGTCACGTTTCAGGTCGAATACGGCATCAAACGGAAAACTACTCACCTACAAAGTTGTAGGAAATTTCACGACAAATGTTCTGGATGTAAAATTTAGCTGATTCCGAATCCGTACAGGCTCACTAGGCCTGTTTTAGTGTAGCCCAAGATAGGGTGACGGGAATCCGAGAAGCTATATAAAGGGAGGAAACCAAATTCGTGGAACACACCTCCACCCATGAATTTGCAGCCACCAAAGCCACGTTTTTTCCTCCCCCATGGATCCCATCTCCATGGGGGAGGGATCCCAAGAAGCCATGAAGGAAGGGGGCTAAGGGGCGATGCTCCCCCATGATACCGGTGGCGGGGAAGGAGTCCCCCGCGCCGCCACCGCCCTTTTCACCATCTTCACCGCCATCTCCATCACCTAATTGTAGAGGTCCCAACCTTTAATAAGGTAGAGATCCCTGTGTTTACAATGCTAGTCCCTAGATCAATAGCTAGCATCCACAGTTAAGATGTAATATCAAGAAACAAAGGTCATAATACAACTTATAACCAGGAATAAAATAATTCATTACATATTACATAGCTCATTTGGCTATCACATTACAATGCAGCAGAATATCTATATAACATGGAGTCCATCTTCAAAGTGCCACAAGCAATCATGTTGGTTGTAGACTTGTAATCCTATTCAACACACTTCACTAACATCAAACAAACCTGCAACATAATAAGTTGTAGCCACAAGGTCAATACATTTGAATTGTATTGGCAAGTTTCACTACTATGTAGAAATAAATGGATCCTATCATTACATGCATATTTGGCTAAGTAGGGTTTAGGCTCATTTGCAGAAAGCAATATAGTTTTATCCTATCTTTTCAAAAACAGTTTTTTTGATCTATTTGACAAATCTTTCTAAACTCCTTGGAAAACTCCAAGTACTTCTAATCCCTTGTTGTCACCATCAAGTTTTACTTTGAGAAATTGGAATGTCGAGATCTTCCATAGCTTCTGGCCTTAGTTGCTCAGAGTTGTCCGTAATCGGGGACACGGCTAAGTACTTAGAATTTGATCTTCTGCAGAATTTGTACACTTTACCCACATGACACAATCTCGTCTTGATGCCACCAGCGGCCGCTGGATAAGTACACACCAAATGGAGTACCGGTAGATCGAGAATGTGACAAAGTCTTTCCATAGAAGTCCTCCCAATACACAATGCTAGCTTGTCTACCAGGCACCAATGTAAGGATATATTTCCAATACACAATTCTAGTTAACATGAAGATGCCAATGCAAGGGTCTTCCACTATTTAGTTGACTAAGCCAGAGCCCATTTAGCATGTGGTTGTACACGGAAGCCACCGTACGAGAAACATGTTCAATCTCTAAGTCCCTGGGTGGTTTTCTTCTAGTGCACACACATAAAGATAGCCATATAAACATGGTTCCCTTTGTTGCCACCTTGTCCAAATCTTGAGTATCCTTTTCCACCCAGGTGGTTCATTGAGTACTTGTTTTATTATATAAAACATATATCTTTCCAATACTTCATATAATCATATCAGGTATCCCATCCCAAATATATAGCAGGGCTAAGCATACTACAACTACAATGTTTTCACTAAGGAGGATATAAGGATATCCTAATAGGATATATCATAGCATAGAAATATAGTAGTCCTTATCATGCATGTTACAAAAATCCACTAAGTATAATGAAAATAGTAGGACATGGATGATAGTGTCACTTGCCTTTTTTTGTAGGGAATATTGGTTCACTCCTTGATCTTGCAAATATCACACTCTTCTAACTTCACTACAATTCAATCAAGCAAACACATCTTCAAACCAACATTCAAACAATTCACCACATGAAATGACAAAAGTAAGGCAATGCATGCAAGCATGCAAAATATGGTTTTATTTGAAAAAGTGGTTTCTAGTAGGCTCTAAACATTTTAATGTTCATATTGGTCGTTTACAAAAATGGTAAAACCATTTAAATTCAAGTTGGTGAAAATGGCCATTTTAAATCCTTTTGTTTTGCTAGAAATGATTTAAATCAAGGAAGATTTTCTATTGTTTGCCAAATATATTTTTGAATCTCAAACTTGGTGTTTAGGGTCAGAAGGTTTGAATCACATCATTTCCCAAAGGTTTTACTCAAAAAATCATTTCTAAACCATATTCAATAATTTTATTTAGCTAGAAATGGTTTAAATCAAGGATTTATTCCTTAGTCTCACAAAATATGTTTCTAAGCCCAAAAGTTGGTTTCTATGGTCAGTAGGTTCAAAACAAACCACTTAGCAAATATTTCACCTTAAAAATATTTCTAGAACAATTTTTATATTCAAATTATGCCTACACAAGTTTCTGCAATTTCAACAAATTTTCCAGAATTAAATCATTAAACAAAGTGCATGGTTGCAAAGTACTTGTCCTGCTGATTCCAGTGATATAAAATTTGCAAAATTTGGACGTGTAGATTTAAAGTTATGAATTTTACAAGTTTGCATATGTAATAAATCAAATTCTTTTTTAAAACTAGAGCCTGGGCACGTGGCGCTTCCTTACTGGATGATAACGGTTTGTGCGGATTGAGCTCTATGGAGCATTTGATTAAAAGGGGATCGGGCCGAACAGATCACAGGATACCCTTTCACTTAAGTTTCTATCGTAGTCACTGGATCTTCATCCAACGGTTCACGGGCACTAACCATCTACTGGCGGCGGCGTGCTCGGACGGTGGTGTTGGCGATGAACCAGGTCACGCGGGGAAGGGAGAGATTGCTCACCGTTCTCGCGTGGTTACGGTGAAGCTCAAGGTGGGGTCGGCTACTCGAGGGGCGCACCAGAGCAGCAGCTATTGCTCGCCGGAGTTTGAGACGGCGTCGGGTGCCTCTAGTTATCGTTGTTGGCGAGGCTGCATGCCACCCGAAGGCAGGAGATAGGTGTGGTTAGACACGGGTGAGAGCGTGGATCACAGGAGCATCAACGGGAGGGACAGGGGCGGTCTGTGCTCACCGAGGGATCTCGCCGGAGTCAAGGCAGGAGGCGGCGACGCTCTGATGTTGAGTTTGCCGAGGCTACGGTGCTCGCGCGGGTGTGGGGTTGGTGCTGGAAGATGCGCAAGAAGAGGGGGAGCAGGGTCGTGTGCTCTGGGAGGCGTGGGGTGGTCGGACGGCGCCTGAATCGGCCGAAGAAGCTCGTCGGGGCAGAGGGGTTCGAGTTCGAAATTGGGGCAGCCTGGAGGCAGAGAGGAGGCGTTGCTTGGGGGAATGGAAGGGGGGAGGGAGGCTCTTAAGTGTACGTGGTCGTTGGCGAGATTACTCCAGCCATCAACGTGAATTAACGTGAATTGAATCACGGCAGAAACGACGAGGAGGAACGATCGAGGTGGTGGAGACGACGACTGACAGCATGGGGTCGCGTTGTCTGCGAGAGAGAGGGAGTGGGAGTGGGGCCGAGCGTTAAGCGACTCTGCGGGTTAGTTACTGGGTGAAAAACGATTCGCCAGAGGGGAGCAGGTGGGCTGCGAATTGGGCTGGACTGGGCCTTGGCAGTGGGTTGGGTTTGATTCCTCTTTTTTTATACAGAAACTTTTTCTTTTTCTATATTGAACTTCTGTTTTGATTTCTATTCAAACAATTCAAACATCATTTGAATTCAAACCATTGCCAAACTTTGGGTATATTTTAATTCTGTTTATTAACATATTCTAAAGTCAGATTTATAATATTTCTTTTATTCTTTTTAGGGCGTAATAATTATTTAAAAATAGGCCCTTGTATTAATTCAAATAAGATTTTATTAACATTTTCAAACTCTATTTGAATACCAAATGTTTGTCAAACCTTTTCCAGTAGATTTTATTTATTCAATAGTGCAAACAATTCACTTTGAATTATTATTTAAAATACTTCAATAAGATTTAATGTTCATTTAAATTGGGAATTGTCTTTATTTAAATAAAATTTGGATATTAATAAAACCTTATGATTTTATTTAAATAATCCTTTACTCTTTTTATTAATCAATAATCTTTCATTTAAATTGTTTGATCAAGATTTAATTTGGCTTTTTAAAATAATCCTTATTCATTATTTCTTCCTTTGCCTTATAAAATCCTTATCTTTTTACTTAAAGATCCAAAATTGGTGATTCCAATTTGTATAACTTTATTTAATATTTGTTTATCTTTTTGAATCCCCATAGGATTTATTTGCTCAAGACTTGGCATGGATTTTAGGCAGGGCTTTATTAGCTTTGTAAATTAAGTCCTTTTATTTTTAATAAATTCATAAGTTTTTATTTATGACTCCAAATTGAGTGAAACCAATTTCTATGGTTTTATAATATTTCTATTTATCATTCTTGATCATTTATAAATGTCTAATGATAAATTTTGTATGGATCAATCCATAGGCTTAGAGATATCTTGGAAATCTCCCATTAGGGTTTTAGGGTTTTGGTTTATTTTCCAAGTTTGAATTTTCAAGATACTTTCTTTGATGAATGCATTTCACTTGATTTAAATTTAGTTGGATTCAATTTTTATTCAAAGTTTGTTCAAGAAGGGTTTTGATGTTTCCACTTCAAAACAAAAAGTTTCTTTTCACCCTAAATTTCAACAATTGTTTATTTTGTTTATTTTATTTTTTCACATTTCAAAATTTGGAAAATTTTGGGATGTGACACTAATCCTCCTAGTATGCAGTGGTTCATTCTCCCACACACCTCTGTACCGTCCTATGTAAACATGGTGTTTGATGCTATAAGTTATAATCCTATGATGTATGTCATGTTTGTGTAGTTTCTTTGTTCTTAGATTGAATGGTTGAACGTCTTTGGTTCATTAGAGTTGTATATTGATATGGTACAGTCCTTTGGTGTCTAATATATTTTTGCGCGTATGGGTTAAACATCATAGGGTTTGTAGTATGTGTAAGAGGAAGAGAGAAGTTCTGCCGGTGTGACAGAAACCTAAGGACGCGAATCAGAACGTTGCACGTATGGGAGTAAGAGGACCATTAACTTAAGGCTATGGTTGGGGAAACCTTATTGCATTGTTAGTAGTTACGGATGTTTTCTAACAATCCAATCATATAGTACATGTAATTTCAAGTAGTGAAGCACATGTATATTTAGCCTCTCCCACATAGAAAACTGCATCGAAGACAATGAATCCGATTTATTCTTTAATTAAACTTGGACAAAGCCACCACCATTACCACCACTACTCCACACTCATGGTTCTGTTAGTTTAGTGTATTTTATTTCTGCAGTAACTAGATTTACTTTCTTGTTATTTATTATCTTGCAAAGCTTTCTCTAGTACTCGTTTTGTTGCTCTAGTTTTATTTCCTAGATAATGCAAACGTTTAGTATGCATAGAGTTGAATCAGTGGTTGATAGAACTTGAGAGAATATTTATCCTACCTTTAGCTCATCATTGGGTTCGACACTCTTACTTATCGAAAAGGCTACACACGATCCTCTATACTTGTGGGATATCACCTCCATGTCTAAGTATATCATTAGTTCTTAGGGAGATGGAGAAACCCTAGCATGAGATTGAAATAAGATAAAGTTTATTATGATATTCATCATTGTGACCATGTGTTAGATTGTCATCATCTTGATTTTGAGAGAAGTCGACCTCTCAATATTTGCCTCTTGTGGGGACTTGATGGAGGGAACTACTTGTTTGTAGACGTTGGTGTGCTAGCACTTATGGTGACTATAAAGCTGTTAGCACCCCTACGTATTAAATTGGGAATCGAGGAAACTCACAGAACATTGTCCATGCCACGAGATACATCCTATGGGATAAAATCCATTAATAGCACAGTAATTCGATTGATGTCGATTACTTGGCTGCTATGATTATGAGGATGATGTGAGCAGTGGTAGCTGCCTATTCGTCCAATTACGAAGTTCTCCCACACATACATAGTTGAGAATGTTCATGATAATAATCTTTACCTTAAACCCTTTATAATGCTAGAGGTGTATCCGCTACTCCCTAAGAACACTTTGCCCCATTGCAGTTTCATATATCTTTTACATACACGATACTTACTTTTTGTATTCATCTTGTTTTACTTTACTTATTGTGCTCTTAAACAAAAACCCAAAAATACCTTTTTTTTACACAAAACTCGCATTTTATCTTGTTACTTAGAATATTATTTAGCATTACTATTTCAGTATCTAATTCAATAGTTATTAGACTTTAGAACTCCCGCTCCCTGTGGAATCGATATCTTTACTTTGAAACTAGCTACAAACGATCTGTGCACTTGCAGTCATCAAGCTATTTTCCGGCGCCGTTGCCGGGGAGCTAAGCGTTGTAGGTATTTTAGTTTTTCTTATTTATTTTAGTCTTGCTAAGTTTTGTTTTGAGTTATAGGTTTCCACCAACGTGATGGGGTTTGAGCATTTGACTAGTGCTGAACCACTCAGCCACTTTGGGAAGCCCTATGATATTAATAAAAGAGACAACTCCCACAAGAAGACAAGGGGGTTTGAAATAAATCCTCTACTATTTGATATTTTACACAAGAGGCAATTTACTGGAGATGAAGAAGATCCTGATCCATATTAGCACATTGCATGCTTTAAGGATATATGTGGCACTTTTCAGTTACCTAGGTATACTGCTAATGAGGTAAGGCTAAACCTCTTTAGTCAGACTTTGACTAGCACAAATCTCTCAAGGTATATATCTTTACCCCCAGAAGCCACTACTACCTGAGATAATTTAGCTTGTGAGTTTCTAGCTAAGTATTATCCTTTATGAAAATCTTTTGGGACCAGGCCTCTTATAATGACTTGGAGGAACCGTCCTAATGAAGGACTAGTAAGGCCTCTTAAGATTTAAAGATTTACTTAATCAATGTCCTCATCCTGATTTACCAGAATGCTATTTATTGCATATCTTTTATGACGGTTTAATTGAACCTAATAAATTGGAACTAGACTCTTGCAAGAGGAGCTTTTAGGAATCTTCCCATAACTAAATCTTGGGGTTTAATTAATAGAATTCGTGATCATAGAGTTTCTTGGAATTTTGGTCTAGGAAGCGAAGGAGGCATAGAAATAGTTTATGATTGTATTCATGACTATGATAAAAAGGGAAATGTTAGTGAATTATCTAAAGAACTTTATTTGGATTAAGATCTTGTGTTGCATGTTGTTAAAGCTTTTACAGAACATATCAAAGATCCAAAAGAGGGTTGGATCAAGTATGATCCACCACCTGAACCTGAGAAGAAAAGAGAAGTTAAAGCAACACTGGCCTCCCTACAACCAATGTATGAGATACCTTTTCCTAACACTGCGCAGAAACATGTTTTGGAATATGAATAGGTTAAATCGAAGATGAAGAGGTAACCAAGGAAGAAATTATGGCTATGTATGCACATTGCAACATAGTTGAACTTGATAAAGAGACTTCATACTGGTTGAAGTTAAAGTTAAGTTAAAAGATGTGGGTAAGCCTATTCTTCCCTGCATATTTAAAGAAACCTCACATTATGGTTTATGTGATCTTGGCACCGCAGTTAATGTTATATATTATGATTTTTTATTTATAAATGAAAGAAGAGATAGAACCGACTACAATAGAAAATACTGATAAGACAATCATGTTAGCCAATAAATCTCTTAGAGTTCCAATGGGAGTAGTAGAAAATGCAACTATCAGAATTGGCAATGAAAATTTTCCTATTGATTTTGTAGTTGTTGATATGCCAGCTGACACTCTTTGTGAATTATATTTGGAAGAAAGTTTTTGAATGATTTAGGTGCCAAAGTTGATTTCATGAAGTAGATTGTGCCTCTTAAGCTTGGGGAAGTGGAAAAAGAATTCCACTTTTCCAAATTTAAAGACAAACCTCTACAAATACAAGAAGAAGAGAAAGGAAAAACTATTGAGGAGATGGCAGCTCTCTTCTTTAGTAATCAAGTAGAAGAAGCAAATGAAGACTCATATTATGAAGAAATAATTATGGAGGACAAGTCCCTAGAAGAATTAGAAAGTGAATTCGATTCACTTCCCATTTTAGGGCCTCCAACTGATGAAACTTTTGAAGAGCCAGAAAAGAGAGGGGATGAGGAATTACCGCCCCTAAAATTGGAGACTTTACCAGATAATCTTAAATATAGATTTTTGGATAATACAAATAAATTCCCTGTTATTATTAGTGCTAAATTTTCAAGGGATGAAGAAGAATAACTCATGAAAGTACTTAAGGAGCATCGCAAGGCCTTTGGGTACTCAATGGATGATTTGAAGGGCATTAGTCCCATGATATCTGCCCATCGAATATTTATGGAGGAAGGAGCTAAACCAGTTGCAGAATTCAATAGACGGCTGAAGCCTGAAATGAAGGAAGTGGTAAGAAAAGAAATAGTACGCCTACTGGATGCAGGTATAATCTATGCCGTAAAAGAAAGAGAATGGGTAAGTCATGTTCATTGTGTTCCTAAGAAGGGCGGTTTTACAGTTGTACATAATGCAAATAATGAATTGATACCTACTAGAACTATTGTTGGACATAGGATGTGTATAGATTTCAGAAAATTGAATAAAGAAACTAGGAAATATCACTATCCTTTACCATTCATAGATCAAACTTTAGAGAGGTTAGCAAACCACACTCATTTTTGTTATTTGGACGTGTACTCTGGTTTTTCCCAAATAGCTGTTCATCCTGATGCCCAACTTAAAACAACTTTCATTAGTACTTATTGTTTACATGCTTACCGGTGCATGCCTTTTGGTTGATGTAATGCTCCAGCTACTTTTCAAAGATGCATGGCTGATATTTTTGCAGATTTTATAGAATTGATAATGAAAGTATTTATGGATGACTTCTCTGTATATGGAACTTTGTTTACTAGTTGCTTGAATAATCTCAAAAGGGTTTTGCAGCGTTGCGAAGAAACCAATCTTGTTTTAATCTGGGAGAAGTGCCATTTCATGGTCAAAGAAGGTATAGTCCTTGGACATAGGGTATCAGATAAGGGTATTGAAGTAGACAGAGTTAAGGTTAAAGCAATAGAGAGAATTCCACAACCTAGGGATATAAAAGGTATAAGAAGTTTTCTTGGTCATGTGGTTTTTTATAGAAGGTTCATTGGGAATTTCTCTGGAATTTCTAAACCTTTAACTAACCTTTTGAAAAAAATGAGTAAGATTTAATTTTGATGATAAATGCCTTATTGCCTTTCATAAACTTAAATATGCGTTATCCCATGCTCCTATCATTAAACCACTATATGGGATATGACTTTTGATTTAATATGTGAAGCTAGTGATGATGATGTAGGAGTAACTCTAGGACAACATATAGGTCACAGATTTAATATTATACATCATGCTAGTAGAACTCTTAATAGTGCTCAAAAGAATTACTCTAAGGAAGAAAGAGAACTTTTTGTTGTATTTTTATCTTGTGATAAATTTCGTCCTTATATAGTGGATGCAAAAGTTAGAGTTCATACGAATCGTGATGGTTTAAAAGAACTCCTTGAGAGGAAAAATCATAAGCCAAGACTAATTCCCTGGATCCTTTTACTTAAATAATTTGAGTTGCAGATTATGTAGAGGAAAGAAATAAAGATATTGGATTCAGTATCCATCTTTTCCCAACAAGGCACCAATCTTATTGAGAGGAACTTTGGTCCTGGTGATTTTCGTTTACGAGAATTATTAGATGAGCTAAGGTCAATTCCTCCAAAAGAGAAGATGTCCTTGTTGTTGTAGGAGCTTGTCACCCTCGACTAAATAAACAGTAAGTACAAGGTAAGTTTTGTTTCTCTTATAAGTGATTTGTTTTCACAATTTTTACTCCTGAAATTTTTACCTTTGAATTCCTGTAAGATCCCTCCTTTATAAAGGAAAAAGGATCCCTGTGATTGCAATGCTAGTCCCTGGATCAATGCTAGCATCCACAGTTTAAGATGAAGTACACAGATACAAAGGTCATTATTACAGTCATTCCAGAGATAAACATAGTATTTACAACTCCAAGGCCACAGGCCTAGTACAAGAGTTTGATTAAGTAAATAAATAAAAGTCTTCATCTTCATGTGCCACAGGCAAACATGTTGAGTGTAGACTCATGACTCCTAATCCTCATCAGAGTAACCTGCAACATCACAAGTTACATCCACAGTGGGTCAATACATTGGAATAGTATTGGCAAGTGATACCTTAGTATTATTTAGGTGGACTAGATACTATATGCAATTTGGCTAAGTGTAGCTTGGCTTGCTTTGATCAAAATAGGTTTATCCTATTAGTTGAAATCACTAAGTTTTTCTTTGTCAAAACTTTTCCCAAGGAACCACCAATAGACATTGAGGTCCTTCACCCTTGTTCACCCACAAATTTTTACTTAGAAATTGGGATGAGGAGATTCTTGATAGCTTCCATGTCTTGATGCTCAAATTGTCCATTACCATGGACTTGGCTAAGTACTTAGATTCTTCGATCTGCAGAGGTGGTGCACTTTCCCCACAAGCCTTGATTTTCACCAAGACAGGACCTTTTAGAAGCCTTCCCTTAGACCAAATGGACGCGTTCCAACCTATCATCCCACTACCACCAACTGTCCAAATGGCTAAGTTCTAGCAACCTATGTGATCCTGGCAGAGCCCATCTTGCCAAGTGGTTGAACTAGAAGCTTCTTAACATTTGGCCTCTAAAATCTCTTTGTTCCTGGGTGGCTTTCCACAAGTGAGATACACAAGGTAAACCATAGAGACGGGCCTTGTGTAACCACTCAACATAAACCAATCCTTCCATTCCACCCAGGTGTTTCATTAACTTAGTTGTTTTATTAGGCAAAACACAAGTCCAAAGACTTAGAAACAATTTAACATAGCATGTATATTTGACCACCCTTGGTTGCTACTAGCTAGGCTAAGCATGGCATAGATAGCATCTTAACTTAGAAATTTCCTAGCAATGCTACAACTACTAGGATTTCCCGACATGGCATATAAGCAAAATATAGCATGCAAGTCTAATAAAATATTTCTAATGCTTAGTAGAAAACATAGGAATGAAAATATCATGAAGCACCACTTGCCTTGGTAGTTTGGAGAGTAGCTACACTCCTCACAATCACAATCACTATCACCAAAATCTACACAAAGAATCATAGCCACAAATCACATACAAAACATATACAAACAAACAAAAATATATGAATGCATGCAATATGATATGTGATGATTTTTAAAACTCAAAAAAGCAAGTGTACAGTACTGGAACATAAACAAGTAAAAAAAACTTGCCAAACAACATTTATTTAAACCCTAAAACATTTCCTAAACTATTCATATACTCAAATTAGTCCTACACAAGTTTCTGCAAAAGAATCCATTTTAACAGAAGCAAAACCTTAAACACATTGCATAAATAGAAAGGGCTTGCTCTCCTGATTCCATTGATATAAAATTTGTCAAATTCTAATGTGGGGATCAAAAGTTATAGTCAAAACAAAATCAAACTTTTAATAGATTCAAATTCTGTCTTTTAGATCTAACTGCTGCCACGCGTCTTGTTCTAATTGGCCCGTACCGCTTCGCTCAGGATCGTGTCTGTGAGCCATTAGATCAACATAATCTGCACGGCCCAGATCTAACTATACCGATTTGTTAAGTGACCTAATCTCGCGCGCTGGATCCAGATCCAACGGTCCTGGACCAATCGACCAAAGCTGGGCGGTGCTGGTGGTGGCTACTGGCGGCGGAGAGCTCTGCCTACGGCGGCGCGACGCTACAGGTGGTTCTAGGGTCGTCGGAGACGCTTACCAGAAACGTGACGATGTGCTGATGCTCAACCTGGCGGCGGCTTGGCAAGGGGCGCACGGACACAGTCGCTGGGGCTCATCGAAGTTGCGGGCGGCGTCTGTTGCTTGCTATCGAGGACGTTGCCGAGGCTCTGCGTTGACCGCTATTGCTCGTCGGAGTCGAGTGGCGGCTCAGGTGTTTGCGGGCGTGAACGAGAACGGCGACCAGAATCGCCCGCCGGAGTTGCTCTGTCTGCGGCGGTGTCAAGTCGATTGCGGGCAGCCTGGGGGCATAGAGGTGGCTCTAGGTGAGGGGAAATGGCTGCGGTGCAGAGGGGGTCTTATAGCCAGAGCGGGGGCGAGGACTGCGTGGCGTATCAATGGCAATTAAGCCTGCAGTAATAGCGGCGAGGTAACGGCGGAGCAGCGTCGTGGCCGCGCGTGATTGACGACGAAGGCGACGTGGTCACAGGGTCCACTCGTCAGCGAGTTAAACAGAGAAGGGGTGGGATCCTGGCGTCAGTCTCTTAGCGGGTTCATCTATGAGTGAGAAGGATAGAGGGGGAACCCGAGTGGGCTTAGTGGGCTGCGTCTGCTGCTGGGCTCAATTGCTGGCGCTGGCCCTTTTCTATTTCTTTTCTCCTTTTCTTTTTCTGTTTTGATTTTCTGGAATGAATTTCAAATCCAAATCAAAGGCATTTGATTTTCAAATCTTTTCTGAATTTCGTAAAGTGTAACCATCATGCTTTTTGGGCATAAAACCAAGTAGTCTTTCTATACTTGCTTGGTCCTCTTGAATAAACAAAATAAACAGTGCTTTAGCACTTGATTTGGAAATGTTTTGGAGATGGTTTTGAAACCATATTTGTTTTCTGAATTTTGTCCCAACTCTACATTCAAACTAATCCACGGAAGCAAACAAAACTTGGTTTTAAAACTCTTATGCTCTCAATTTGAGAGTAGCATTTGATTCATGTTTGCTCACATAAAATAATAGCACTAAGTGCTTCTGTTTTCTTGAAATGAGTTGAAAGATGATCCCTAAATTATATGCATGCATGCATGATATGCAATCTTTGAAATCATGATTTTAGGGATGTTACAAATCTAACCCCCTTAAGGTGAATCTCGCCCTCGAGATTCGGGTTGGTTAGAAAATAGGTGAGGGTGGTCTTTCCGAAGATCATCTTCTCTTTCCCATGTTGCTTCTTCTTCGGAATGATGGTTCCACTGCACTTTGCAAAACTTGATGGTTTTAGTCCGTGTGACTATTTCTGCAGTCTCAAGAATCCTGATATGTTTCTCCTCATAGGTAAGATGACTTTCCAACTGAACCTCCTCTAAAGGTATAGTATCTTTCAAAGAAGTTTCTTCCATTTCTGGATGACATTTCTTAAGCTGACTCACATGAAACACATTATGGACAGCTGACAAAGACTGGTAATTCAATTTCATAAGAAACTTCTCCTTTACGACTCAGAATCTTGAATGGCCCAACATATCTTGGGGCCAACTTTCCTTTGACTCCGAACCTCTTCACTCCACGAAGTGGTGACACTCTAAGATAAGCTGTATCACCAACTTCGTAGGTGACTTCTCTACGTTTAGGATCTGCGTAGCTTTTCTGTCGGGACTGCGCTATCTTCAATCTGTCCTTAACCAACTTGACCTTCTCTTCGGCTTCTTTGATAAGTTCTGGTCTGAACAAACTTCTTTCTCCCACACCATTCCATAACAATGGGGTGGTACACTTTCTTCCGTAGAGAAACTCAAATGGTGCCATCTCAATGCTGGCTTGATAGCTGTTGTTATAAGAAAATTCTGTGTAAGGCAGACTTTCATCCCAACTGGCTCCATAGTCTAGGGCACATGCCCTCAACATGTCTTCAAGAATCTGGTTAGTTCTTTCTGTCTGTCCATCAGCTTGAGGGTGAAAAGCAGTGCTAAATTCCAACCTTGTTCCCAATGACTCATGTAGCTGTCTCCAAAAATGGGAAGTGAATTGAGTTCCCCTATCAGACACAATACTTTTGGGCACCCCATGTAGACACACAATTCTACTCATATAGATTTTGGCCAACTTAGCACTTGTATAAGTGGTCTTCACGGGTATGAAATGAGCCACTTTAGTTAGGCGATCCACTACTATCCAAATAGAATCGTATCCTGACCGGGTCCTTGGTAATCCGGTAATGAAATCCATACCAATCTTGTCCCACTTCCAATCAGGAATATGTAGTGGTTGAAGCAAACCCGCTGGTTTCTGATGTTCTGCTTTTACTCTACTACACACATCACACAAAGCAATATGTTCGGCGATGTCCTTCTTTAGATTATTCCACCAAAATCTTTCCTTCATGTCCATGTACATTTTGGTGTTACCCGGATGAATGGAATACGGTGAGTTGTGTGCTTCTTGCAAAATCAGTTTCCGAAGCTCCGGATCTTGTGGAACACAGATACGTTTCCCATGCCATAAAGAACCCTGTTCATCTTCACGGAATCCTTTGGCTTTTCCTTTGCCAATCTTTTCCTTAATTTCTTCAATTTCCTTATCAATCTTCTGGGCTTCTTTGATCTTGTCCAACAAAGTGGGTTGAACATCCAAAGACATGAGATGTCCTTCAGGTACAATCTCCAATCTGAGATCTCTAAATTGGGCACACAAATCATCTGGAAATTCTCCCTTAGTGAGACCATTCACAAAAACTTTGCGGCTTAGAGCATCCGCTACAACATTTGCTTTACCGGGATGGTATTGCAAACTTAAGTCATAGTCCTTGATGAGTTGTAGCCATCTTCTTTGCCTCATGTTAATTTTCTTTCTGGGTGAAGATATATTTCAAACTTTTGTGATTTGTGAACACTTCACATCGCTTTCCCAAAATATAGTGCCTCCATGTCTTGAGGGCATGGACCACAGAGGCTAACTCCAAATCATGAGTAGCATAGTTCACTTCATGAGTTTTGAGTTGTCTCGAGGCGCAAGCCACAACTTTTCCTTCTTGCATAAGTACTGCACCCAAACCATGATGAGATGCATCACAATATACTTGGAAATCTTTTTCCAAGTCTGGTAAGCACAATACTGGTGCTGTCACAAGTCTCTTCTTCAATTCCTGAAAGCTGAGTTCACAACCTTCAGACCAAGCAAATTTCTTGTCTTTCTTTAGCAATTCTGTCATAGGCTTAGCTACCTTGGAGAAATTCTCAGTGAACCTTCTGTAGTAACCTGCTAAGCCAAGGAAACTACGAACTTCTTTCACTGACTTAGGAGATTCCCATTCGGTTACAGCTGAAACTTTAGCAGGATCAACTGCTACACCATCTTTTGTCATAACATGTCCAAGAAAACCAACTTCATTCAACCAGAATTCACACTTGCTGAATTTGGCATAAAGTTTATGCTCTCTAAGCTTCTCAAGTATTAGACACAAATGTCCTTCATGCTCTTCTTTGCTCTTGGAGTAGATGAAAATGTCATCGATGAAAACGACAACAAACTTATCAAGGAATTCCATGAACACCTTGTTCATGATATTCATAAAGTATGCTGGAGCATTGGTCAAACCAAATGGCATCACGGTATACTCATACAATCCATACCTGGTGGTGAAAGCTGTCTTAGGTATGTCTTGTTCTCTTATCTTGAGCTAGAAATAACCCGACTGGAGATCAATCTTTGAGAACACACAAGCTCCTTCCAGCTGATCAAACAAGTCATTGATTCTACGCAAAGGGTATTTGTTCTTAATAGTCACCTCATTGAGTGAACGGTAATCTATGCATAACCTTTGACTTCTATCTTTCTTCTCCACAAACAAGACTGGGGCTCCCCAAGATGAAGAACTTGGTTGAATAAATCATTTCTGCAACTGTTCTCCAAGTTGTTTCTTGAGCTCTTTCAGTTCATCTACTGACATCTTGTATGGTCTCTTTGCTATTGGTCGAGATCCTGGTCGCAAATCAATAAGGAATTCCACATCTCTATCTGGTGGCATTCCCGGCAATTCTTTCGGAAACACATCCGGATACTCACTCACAATTGGCACACTGTCTATGCTAACCCCCTTAAGAGAATTAAGCATACTCCTTTTTGCTTCAAAGTTGGTCTTGAATCTGATCCTTTTATTTTCTGGAGTTGTGAGTGAGACAGTATGGTTGGCACAATCTATCACTCCCTTGTGCTTAATCATCCAGTCCATTCCCAAAATGACATCCAATCCTTGGGAGTTTAGAATTATCAAGTTAACGGGAAACTTATATTTCCCAAACTCTATGACTAGATCATGACATCCTAAATTCACTATCATTTCTCCGCCAGGAGAACTTACTTTTATAGGACACCCAATAGTTTCTACCGGTAGTTCATTTCTTTCAACAAATGCTCTTGATATGAATGAATGAGATGCACCAGTATCAAAGAGAACAAATGCTGGAACAGAATTGAGTTTGAACTTATGTCACATCCCAAGATTTTCCAAATCTTGTAATGTGAAAAATAAATGAATAAAATAAAACTTTGTTTGATTTTCAGGACCAGAAGAAACTTTTTGAATTCAATTGGAACTTCAAACCAAGTTGAATCAAATAAAATCCTAAAAGGATTTAAAAAGATAAAACATTTATTAAAGGAAAATAAAAATATTTAAAATTACTATTTTGGATCTTTTAAATAAAAGGTTTTGGTTTTCAAATGAAATAGAAGATTCATTAATAAAGATTATTTTACAGAGCCAAATTAAACCTTGGCCAAGCTTTTGAAATAAAACATTTTGTTTAGATAAAATGATTAAAGGTTTATTTAATTAAAATAATAAGGATTTAATATCCAAAGTTTTATAAATAAAGGTTTTACTATTTTACTTAACCATCAAAACTTATTTATTTTCTTAAAATAAGCTTTCCAAGTATTTTGTATTCTTAGATAAAACCTACTGTTTTGGTTTTGAAAATAAATAGATTTCAAATGGAGTTTTAAAATAAAAATATCAAATCCTATTTTGATTTATTAAAACAAGGTCTATTTATTTAATTAATGATGGACCCTAAAATAAGACTATTTTATTTTAATCTTTGAATTTTGGTTTATGTTACTAAACAGAACCAAATTCAAAGTTGCAAAGTTTGGTGATTGTTTGAATCAATTTGAATGCTTGAGTGTTGTTTGAATTTCAAAACAGAAATTGAAATTGGAAAAAGAAAAAGGTTTCAGACAGAAAAAATAGGCAAAAGACCCAGCCCAACAAACTGGCCCAACAGGACCCAGTCCAGCCCAGCTTCTCTCCCCCACTCGCGAACCGTTTTCACTCAGAAGCAAACCCGCTAAGTCACTGACTAGCAGACCCCACACTCTCTTCCTCTCTATCACAGACATCGCGGCCCCACGTCGCCGGTCGTCGTTTTCACCCGCGGTGGCCACTCCCCACCTCGCTGCCGTTTCTGCCCGTTGATAGCTCCTTCAATCCCCGTTAACTGCCGCATTAATACGCCCAGCCATCACGCACGATAAGAGCGCCTGCCTCCCCTCTTCCGTTTCCCCCAGACACCGCCTCCCCTCTGCCTCCAGGCTGCCCCAATTTTGAGCTCGAGCTCCACTGCTCCGACGAGCTTCACCAGCCGATTCCGGCGCCGTCCAACCGCCCCCCACCTCCCAGAGCACACGAGCCTTCTACCCCTCTTCTTGCGCGTCTCCCAGCACCAACCTCACACCCGCGCGAGCACCGTAGCCTCGGCAACCTCAACATCAGAGCATCGCCGCCTCCTGCCTCGACTCCGGCGAGTTTCCCCGGTGAGTACAGACTGCCCCAGCACCTACCAATGATGCTCCTGTGACCCCCAGTACCGTACGCAGCTAACCGCATGGTCTGTTTGCCTCAGCGCGCCCTCAAACCTCGCCTCCGACGACAACCAGAAGCACTCGACGCCGCTGCAAGCTCCGGCGAGCAATCCACCCCGTTCCTGTGTGCCCCTCGACGAACTGATCATGTCTTGAGCTTCGCTGCACTTCGGCGAGCACGGTGAGCATCCTACCCCTCTCCCGCGCGACCTAACTCGCCGGCAAGCTCACTGGCCGAGCACGCACCGCCGTCCACCGCCGCTAGCGCCGCCCAGTTATAGTCTGGCTGTTGTGGTCCGTTGGATCTCGATCCGTGTGCTAGGATAGATTCGTTAAAACGAAGGGGTACGTTTGATAAGAGCCGTGCGTTTTAAATTAGATCCAACGATCCACAGAGGCTGATCCGCACGAAGCGGTACCGTCCAGTTAGATTGCGCCACGTGGCCAGTCTGTTTGAATAAAACCAGAAAATGTTCTATTTGATTTGCAAACTTGTAAAATTCATAACTTGAGTTCTACACGTCCAAATTTTTCAAACTTTATATCAATGGAATCAGTGGAACAAGGCCTAGCCAACCATGCATTGTGTTTAGTAAAAAGCTTCTGGTAAAATGATTGTTTTTGCAGAAACAGTTGTATGCATGTTTAGGTTGTAAAAATTATTCAAAAATGTTTTTGAGATTGAAATCTTTGCAAATTGGTTTGTTGTGAACTTATTGACCCTAGGAACCAACCCATGATTTTAAAAATGGAGTTTGTGAAGTTTAGGAATAAAAACTTGAATTAGCCCATTTCTAGCCAAATAAAAACATTAATTTTGTTATGGAAATGACTTTGGAGTAAAAACTTTGGGAAAATGATTTGGATCAAACCTACTGACCCTAAACACCAAGTTTTGAGAAACAACAACTTATTTGGTGAACAAGATAAAGTTGTTGCTTTGATAAAAATATTTTCCACCACATAAAATAATGATTGAATTTAAAAATGGTTTATAGATAGAACCCTTTTGCAAATGACTTTGCCACTTTAGAAAATTACCACTTTGAACCTTACAAAGTTTAGAGCCTAGTAGAAACCATCTTTGCAAATAAAACTAACTTATGCATGCTTGCATGCATGACTTAGTTCCTATGATTTTATGTGTGTGATGTATTGATTGAATATTGGTTGGAATACAAGTTGATTTTGTGTTTGCTTGATTGATTGGTAGTGAAGTTAGAAAAGTGTGAAACTAGCAAGATCAAGAAGTTAACCAACATTCCCTACCAAAAAGGCAAGTGACACTATCATCCAAGTCCTACTATTTTCATTACACTTAGTGGATTTTTGTAACATGCATGAAAAGGATTTCTATATTTTAAGCTATGCTAAATACTAATAGGATACCCTTATATATTCCTAGTGGAAACATTGTAGTTGTAGTATGCTCAGCCGTGCTATATATTGGGATGGGATACATGATATGATTATATGAAGAGTTGAAAAGACATGTTTTATATAATAAAACAAGTACTCAATGAACCACCTGGGTGAACAAGGATACTTTGAGTTTTGGAGAAGATGGCAACAAAAGGAACCATGTCTATGGCAATCTCTTTGTGTTGTGCTCCAAAGGAAAACCACCCAGGAAACTTAGAGATTGAACATGTTTCTCGTACAGTGGATTCCGTGTACAGCCACATGCTAAATGGGCTCTGGCTTAGTCAACTACATAGTGGAAGTCCCATGCATTGGCATCTTCAGGTTAACTAGATTTGTGTAAGGGAGCAACCCTAAATTTGTGCCTGGTAGACAAGCTAGCATTTTGTATTGGGAGGACTCCTATGGAAAGACTTTGTCACATTCTCAATCTGCCAGTACTCCATCTTGGTGAGTACTTACCCAGCGGCCACTGGTGGCATCAAGATGAGATTGTGTCATGTGGGTAAAGTGTACAACTTCTGCAGAAGATAATAAAATCTAAGTACTTAGCCATGTCCCCGGTTATGGACAATACTGAGCAACTAAGGCCTGAAGCTATGGAAGATCTCGACACTCTAATTTCTAAAAGAAAACTTTTAAAACTTGATGCACTTGGGGTTACCAAGGAACTCAAGAGATTTTGTTGAAAACATGAACATTGGGGTTACCAAGGAACTCATGAGATTTTTATAAAACTTGATGCACTTGGGGTTACCAAGGAGCTCAAGGGATTTTGACAAGAACTTGAACACTTGAGTGTCTACCAAGGAGTTCAAGGGATTTGGAAAAAGAGATTTGACAAAGGACCAAAACCATTTTGAAAAGATAGGATAAATTATTGCTTTATGCAAATGAGCCTAAAACTCTACTTAGCCAAATATGCATGTAATGATAGGCTCCACCCATATTCCACATAGTAGTGAAACTTGCCAATACAATTCAAATGTATTGACCCTTGTGGCTGTAACTTGTAATGTTCCAGGTTTGATTGATTTTAATGAAGATTGTTTGATTAGGATTACAAAGTCTACAACCAACATCTGCCTGTGGCACTTTGAAGATGAAGGACCCCATGACTATAGTTATTCCGCTGCAATGTAATGAAATAGCCAAATGAGCTATGTATGATGTAATAAAAAATTATGTTATTCCTGGTTATAAAGTTACATTATGACCTTTGTTTCTTGATATTACATCTAAACTGTGGATGCTAGCTATTGATCCAGGGACTAGCATTGTAAACACAGGGATCTCTACCTTATTAAAGGTTGGGACCTCTACAACTTACCAGCAACAGCATCAGGCTCCTCATAGATTTCCTCCACATTGATGTGGTTTACTTGTCCCTTCTGAAAAGGGTTGGGCTTGTTGGGTCCTTCAACTTTCTTTTCTGGGCACTCATTTGCATAATGCCCCATCTTCTTGCACTTGAAGCATTCAACCTGACTGATGTCTTTCTTGACAGATTGGCTTCCACTGCCACTTCCACTACCACTGTGGTGGCTCTTATATCCACCCTTGTGGTTCTTGTACTTGCCATTGTCATGACTACGGTGATGCTTGTTGTCATGACGGTTGTGGTTGTGGTGCTTGTTGAATTTCCCATGCTTGTGGGATCCTGAGCTTCCACTGTCATCATAATGGGAACGTTTTTGAGATGATCCCGAGCTGTGCTTGTCTGGGTGCTTTCTCTTCCTGCTTTCAACTTGCTTAATTTTGTTCTCCAAAATAGCAGCCTTATCACAAAGGGACTGATAAGTGGGAACATAGGCCACTGATAGCTGCAGATTCAGTTCATCATTTAGGCCCTCGAGGAATTTCTCTCTTCTCTTAGCATTGGTGTCAACTTCATCCGGTGCATAGCGCGCCAGATTGTTGAACTCCTCAATATACTTTGCCACGCTGCGGTGGCGTTGCTTCAAGTTATGAAACTCCTTCTTTTTCAGACTCATCACTCCGGATGAGATTTGAGCAGTATGAAAGCCGTCCTCAAAGATAGCCCATGTCACATCTTCTATGGGAGTGGTGATCTGGAAGTTATCCCACCAAGTGGCGGCTGGTCCTTCCAGCAAATGTGCTGCAAACCTGACCTTTTCTGCATCAGTACAGCCCATAGTTACTAAGTCCTTGTTCACAGAGCGTAGCCAATCATTGGCCACCATGGGATCAGTTGTTCCGGAGAACTTTGCTAGCCTCAATCTCAGAAACCTGGTAAGCATGTCAAAACCCGGTGGGTTATTGTTGTTGTTGTTGTTGTTATTATTGTTGTTGTTGTTGTTGTTTTGGTTCTGGATGAACGTCATCATCATTTGCATCAGCTGAGTCTGAGCGGTCATCATTTGCTGCATTTCTGGAGTGATGTTGTTGTTTTTGGGGTTGGGATTTGCACGACGGGGAGGCATCTATGGTTTGTTCAATAGAGATAAGAATGAGATACCCATAGATGCTTTCATGCACAATACATCACATAAACCACCACAAAGCATGCAACAAAAGGATAAAGGTTTAACAACAAAATAACAAGTTCGCAAAGTAAATCACACACAAATAACAAGCCATCCACATGTTGGATGGTCAAATAACAAGTTCCCAACAAGTATGATAATAAATGATAAATGAGTAGTCAACACTACTCCTCGGCATCAACCTCCTCCTCAACAATGGTAAGACCTGCATTCTCCATAGCGGTCTTGTATTCCTCGACATTGGCGGTCAAGGTCTCTACTTTGGCTTTGAGAGCCCTCTTCTGAGAACGAAGCCTCTCAATCACCGTCTGCTGATGCTCGAGCTCGAAGTCCTTGGCCTCCAGTTCTGCAGTCATGTCTCGAATCCTCTTGTTCCTATCCTGGACTCGCTTCTCCTGACTCTTGAACTTTCTGTCCTGTCTCTCGAACTTCACCTCCATCTCCTTGACTATCTCATCTTGCTCCGCGAAGAGCTTGTCCTTCTCACGAAGCTGCACCTGGAGTTCGTCATTGTTGAGCATGACGTTGGTCCTATCAGTGTCCACGTGCCTAATGAGAGCTTCTAAGTCCTGGAGGTATAGACGAATCGGCTCCACTGTCTCCCTCGAAGTGTCCTCGAAGTCAATGGCCTCTCCATCCTCATCACATCTACCAAAGACGTGGAAGTGAGTACCTCTAACCTGTCAAGAGTGTCTCCCTAGCAGACGTCCTATCAGATCTTGCATGACTACCTCAAGGCCTCTCTCCTTGTCATCGTGCATGAGCTTGAAGATGATGGCCTCCGTGGTAGGCTCTGTCTGGCATCTGAGCTGATTGACCTTGAAGCCCCAAAGGTCTTTCCTCTCAAACTTGGTGAGGGGAAGCACCATGATGGTAGGAAGAGGGAGATTGAGCAAAGTAGTGAGCTCAACAATACGAGGACCAAAGAGAGTTCCCTGGAACTCCTCAACAGTGCTGATGGTAACATTAGGCATCTATTTATAAGATAGAAAAAGTTAGAACAACACAATTTTAAGATAAAACACAAGGCAAGCATCACATACACATCCTTGGAAATCAAAACACACAAGTCATGGCATACATGGACCCATTACAACAATCAAGGTTCAACTTATTTTAGGCAACATTTGGAAAATAAGGTGATAAGTGGTGGTCCAACTAACGAAGTACGTTTACAATCCTATCTCACTGGATCTGTTGGCTAACACAATGTTTCTAGAAGCAATTAGTCTATCTTGTTCACATGACTCCATCACCAAGTCTATAATGTCTCCTCTTAAAGTTTGGTTGGTAGCCTCCAACTCTTGGGTATGTTTCTTCTCTTCCTTTAGGTCATTTTGGAGGTTGAGCATTCTGCACTTGACTCTATCACTAAGTTCTTTGATAGTCCTCCAAGCTGCATCCCTTGCTGACTCAAAGAATGTGGTGTGCACCATAGTGTTGGTGAACATGCAGAATCCTGATTCCTTGTGGTTGTCTTCCTTGTTTTTGTACAAGTGAAGTTGCACCCACCAGTACTCAACTCCTTCATCCATCACAGGAAAGCCTTTGTACACAGCTGCACCATGTATTTCCATTGCCACCATGAGGTCCTTGAGAGCCTTGGGAAACTCTATCTCACACTCTAAAGTCATTGTCATGAGTGGTCCTTTCCTTACGGCTTCGTTGATGGAGTTCATCTACAAATAGAGATGAGAAAGAAGATTAGAAAAGTTTACGAGAAGAATAGACAAGTATAGAAGTTGTTGAAAAATTTTCCTTAGTGGTTTCCAATCCTAGGGTCATAATCCTACAGGCAACATAGTGCTCTGATACCATCTGTAAGATCCCTCCTTTATAAAGGAAAAAGGATCCCTATGATTGCAATGCTAGTCCCTGGATCAATGCTAGCATCCATAGTTTAAGATGAAGTACACAGATACAAAGGTCATTATTACAGTCATTCCAGAGATAAACATAGTCTTTACAACTCCAAGGCCACAGCCTAGTACAAGAGTTTGATTAAGTAAATAAATAAAAGTCTTCATCTTCATGTGCCACAGGCAAACATGTTGAGTGTAGACTCATGACTCCTAATCCTCATCAGAGTAACCTGCAACATCACAAGTTATAGCCACAGTGGTTCAATACATTGGAATAGTATTGGCAAGTGATACCTTAGTATTATTTAGGTGGACTAGATACTATATGCAATTTGGCTAAGTGTAGCTTGGCTTGCTTTGCTCAAAATAGGTTTATCCTATTAGTTGAAATCACTAAGTTTTTCTTTGTCAAAACTTTTCCCAAGGAACCACCAATAGACATTGAGGTCCTTCACCCTTGTTCACCCACAAATTTTTACTTAGAAATTGGGATGAGGAGATTCTTGATAGCTTCCATGTCTTGATGCTCAAATTGTCCATTACCATGGACTTGGCTAAGTACTTAGATTCTTTGATCTGCATAGGTGGTGCACTTTCCCCACAAGCCTTGATTTTCACCAAGATAGGACCTTTCAGAAGCCTTCCCTTAGACCAAATGGACACGTTCCAACCTATCATCCCACTACCACCAACTGTCCAAATGGCTAAGTTCTAGCAACCTATGTGATCCTGGCAGAGCCCATATTGCCAAGTGGTTGCACTAGAAGCTTCTTAACATTTGGCCTCTAAAATCTCTTTGTTCCTGGGTGGCTTTCCATAATTGAGATACACAAGGTAAACCATAGAGATGGGCCTTGTGTAACCACTCAACATAAACCAATCCTTCCATTCCACCCAGGTGTTTCATTAACTTAGTTGTTTTATTAGGAAAAACACAAGTCCAAAGACTTAGAAATAATTTAACATAGCATGTATATTTTACCACCCTTGGTTGCTACTAGCTAGGCTAAGCATGGCATAGATAGCATCTTAACTTAGAAATTTCCTAGCAATGCGACAACTACTAGGATTTCCCAACATGGCATAAAGCAAAATATAGCATGCAAGTCTAATAAAATATTTCTAATGCTTAGTAGAAAACATAGGAATGAAAATATCATGAAGCACCACTTGCCTTGGTAGTTTGGAGAGTAGCTACACTCCTCACAATCACAATCACTATCACCAAAATCTACACAAAGAATCATAGCCACAAATCACATACAAAACATATACAAACAAAGAAAAATATATGAATGCATGCAATATGATATGTGATGATTTTTAAAACTCAACAAAGCAAGTGTACAGTACTGGAACATAAACAAGTAAAAAAACTTGCCAAACAACATTTATTTAAACCCTAAAACATTTCCTAAACTATTCATATACTCAAATTAGTCCTACACAAGTTTCTGCAAAGGAATCCATTTTAACAGAAGCAAAACCTTAAACACATTGCATAAATAGAAAGGGCTTGCTCTCCTGATTCCATTGATATAAAATTTGTCAAATTCTAATGTGGGGATCAAAAGTTATAGTCAAAACAAAATCAAACTTTTAATAGATTCAAATTCTGTCTTTTAGATCTAACTGCTGCCACGCGTCTTGTTCTAATTGGACCGTACCGCTTCGCTTAGGATCGTGTCTGTGAGCCATTAGATCAACATAATCTGCACGGCCCAGATCTAACTATACCGATTTGTTAAGTGACCTAATCTCGCGCGCTGGATCCAGATCCAACGGTCCTGGACCAATCGACCAAAGCTGGGCGGTGCTGGCGGTGGCTACTGGCGGCGGAGAGCTCTGCCTACGGCGGCGCGGCGCTACAGGTGGTTCTAGGGTCGTCGGAGACGCTTACCAGAAACGTGACGATGTGCTGATGCTCAACCTGGCGGCGGCTTGGCAAGGGGCGCACGGACACAGTCGCTGGGGCTCGTCGAAGTTGTGGGCGGTGTCTGTTGCTTGCTGTCGAGGACGTTGCCGAGGCTCTGCGTCGACCGCTATTGCTCGTCGAAGTCGAGTGGCGGCTCAGGTGGTTGCGGGCGTGAACGAGAACGGCGACCAGAATCGCCCGCCGGAGTTGCTCTGTCTGCGGCGGTGTCAAGTCGATTGCGGGCAGCGTGGGGGCGTAGAGGTGGCGCTAGGTGAGGGGAAATGGCTGCGGTGCAGAGGGGGTCTTATAGCCAGAGCGGGGGCGAGGATTGCGCGGCGTATCAATGGCAATTAAGCCTGCAGTAACAGCGGCGAGGTAACGGCGGAGCAGCGTCGTGGCCGCGCGTGATTGACGACGAAGGCGACGTGGTCGCAGGGTCCACTCGTCAGCGAGTTAAACAGAGAGGGGGTGGGGTCCTGGCGTTAGTCTCTTAGCGGGTTCGTCTGCGAGTGAGAAGGAGAGAGAGGGAACCCGGGTGGGCTTAGTGGGCTGCGTCTGCTGCTGGGCTCAATTGATGGCGCTGGCCCTTTTCTATTTCTTTTCTCCTTTTCTTTTTCTGTTTTGATTTTCTAGAATGTATATCAAATCCAAATCAAAGGCATTTGATTTTCAAATCTTTTCTGAATTTTGTAAAGTGTAACCATCATGCTTTTTGGGCATAAAACCAAGTGGTCTTTCTATACTTGCTTGGTCCTCTTGAATAAACAAAATAAATAGTGCTTTAGCACTTGATTTGGAAATGTTTTGGAGATGGTTTTGAAACCATATTTGTTTTGTGAATTTTGTCCCAACTCTACATTCAAACTAATCCACAAGGAAGCAAACAAAACTTGGTTTTAAAACTCTTATGCTCTCAATTTGAGAGTAGCATTTGATTCATGTTTGCTCACATAAAATAATAGCACTAAGTGCTTCTGTTTTCTTGAAATGAGTTGAAAGATGATCCCTAAATTATATGCATGCATGCATGATATGCAATCTTTGAAATCATGATTTTAGGGATGTTACAAATCTAACCCCCTTAAGGTGAATCTCTCCCTCGAGATTCGGGTTGGTTAGAAAATAGGTGAGGGTGGTCTTTCCGAAGATCATCTTCTCTTTCCCATGTTGCTTCTTCTTCGGAATGATGGTTCCACTGCACTTTGCAAAACTTGATTGTTTTAGTCCGTGTGACTCTTTCTGCAGTCTCAAGAATCCTGATAGGTTTCTCCTCGTAGGTAAGATCACTTTCCAACTGAACCTCCTCTAAAGGTATAGTATCTTTCAAAGAAGTTTCTTCCATTTCTGGATGACATTTCTTAAGCTGACTCACATGAAACACATTATGGACAGCTGACAAAGACTCTGGTAATTCAATTTCATAAGCAACTTCTCCTTTACGACTCAGAATCTTGAATGGCCCAACATATCTTGGGGCCAACTTTCCTTTGACTCCGAACCTCTTCACTCCATGAAGTGGTGACACTCTAAGATAAGCTGTATCACCAACTTCGTAGGTGACTTCTCTACGTTTAGGATCTGCGTAGCTTTTCTATCGGGACCGCGCTATCTTCAATCTGTCCTTAACCAACTTGACCCTCTCTTCGGCTTCTTTGATAAGTTCCGGTCCGAACAAACTTCTTTCTCCCACACCATTCCATAACAATGGGGTGGTACACTTTCTTCCGTAGAGAAACTCAAATGGTGCCATCTCAATGCTGGCTTGATAGCTGTTGTTATAAGAAAATTCTGCGTAAGGCAGACTTTCATCCCAACTGGCTCCATAGTCTAGGGCACATGCCCTCAACATGTCTTCAAGAATCTGGTTAGTTCTTTCTGTCTGTCCATCAGTTTGAGGGTGAAAAGCAGTGCTGAATTCCAACCTCGTTCCCAATGACTCATGTAGCTGTCTCCAAAAATGGGAAGTGAATTGAGTTCCCCTATCAGACACAATACTTTTGGACACCCCATGTAGACACACAATTCTACTCATATAGATTTTGGCCAACTTAGCACTTGTATAAGTGGTCTTCACGGGTATGAAATGAGCCACTTTAGTTAGGCGATCCACTACTACCCAAATAGAATCGTATCCACCGTATAGCTAGCCGTTAAACTTTTTGTCATCTCCGTTCTTTTTTTGTTTTTCGCCATAAAAAATGACGGTTCCAAGTCGGTAACCTAACCAACCTGGACTTGATATATTTTCGAAATATCTTCTCAAAAACAACTATACGACCAGAACTATACGGGCCGCGCCCGTATAGTTGGTCGTTACGCAGCTGGACTCTTCCAAATCCGTTATTTCTTTCCCTGTTTCATTAATATATTTTTATTGGGTGTAACTTTAGTGTTTCTCGCGATTTTTTACCAACCTCTAACCCCCTTATATACTTTAGCGTGTTTCTCTCTAATCATAATCACCAGGAACCAATCTAGCCATGCTCTATCCCGTCCTAGGCCATGGAAAACTCATGGGTCTCATTGCTCCTTCCAGGGACCGCTATCACAGCCCGTCCATTGAGGACGACAACGAGGAGGTGGAGAGGTTTAACCCGAGGAACAAGGAGTACATCGAGCCAAGCTTCTACAACAGCGATCCCGATGAAGATTGGGTTGACATCTACATCAGCCATGATGTCTATGATCCCCTGGAGATCAACTGGGTGGCAATGAAGAGAGCTCAACAAGAGATAGAAGGTCACAAGCCGCATGGAAAATGGCATATGGAGACTGTCAATTTCATCACCACGGATGCCAGGCCGCTCAAGCGTAAGGAATTGCATAATATTGCTAGCAAGGAAGCGACGGTGACATTATGGAAGCATATCATTGGTGATTGTATAAGGGTGAAGCCTCAAGAAGAGTGGAAGGAAGGCTTTGCGGTGACCCAGCATACCACTTCATGATGTAGTACACTATATTCGTTGACATAACACCAATGAAACACCATTCACTAGTATTACATCCCTCAGAGTGGTACAAAAGAAACACAGTAGGTCCAAAACATGACTATAGATTACATATGACACATTACAAAAGATCCAGAGAGCTTCCTCGAGACAATGAGGAAGATATAATATAGAAGACAACCAAAGCTAACAAATTAACGACTATGCAAGAACACTGCTACTATTTATCTATGGCTTGGCGTTGCTACTAAAGTAATGCCCTCCAGAAGTAGGTTCTACTATTTAGGGATACAACAGAAACACAGCAGGTCCAAGACATGACTATAGATTACATATGACACATTACAAAAGATCCAGAGAGCTTCCTCGAGACAATGAGGAAGATATAATATAGAAGACAACCAAAGCTACCAAATTAACGACTATGCAAGAACACTGCTACTTTTTATCTATGGCTTGGCGTTGCTACTAAAGTAATGCCCTCCAGAAGTAGGTTCTACTATTTAGGGATTTATTTATATATAAAGGTCCATCTTGACTTCAGAAACTTCTGATGTAGTCGTTGACTCCTGTTGATCTCCACTAGATACCTTTAATTCTTCAGAAGAGCTTCTCTTCTAGGTTCATCGTTGGTTGCTCCTAAATCTAGCAAGGGTTAAGAAGATACGTTGAGTATGAGCGTACTCAGCAAGTTCACTAAAAAGGAGTATTTGATGCACTATCTACAGCCACAGACCAAAGGCCGTAGGCCATGCAGGTTTCCGTAAACATTTCTTAAAGGTTGCTTTTATTCTAAAAAGCTATGTCTGTCAGCCTTCACAGGTTTACCAGAACTTTCGTGGAGTTCCTTTCCTGCAGCGTTCGCAGCTCCTTCCCGGAACAGGGAGTAACAAGTTATAGTTCTAACACTCTGCAGAGGTGCGTTGCTTTACCCATGAGAGACCTTAGCCTTGTTGCACAACCAAGTCATGACCTTGTCCATACTTCCTTGGTATGGGGCCTAGTCTAAGATCCAAGCCAATCACTGTCCTTCTCCACGACCCCGCATACAACACAATTGTTGTATGTCCACACTCAAGGTAGACTTTTCCCCGTATAAAACGGCTATACCTTAGTTGGATACACACACCAACCATTAACACTAGAAATCTGTATTTTGTAAGCCCAGATCCATGGTAGACTTTTCCCCGTATAAAACGGCTATACCCACGATCTGCAACTTACAAATGCGCAGAACAGTGTCCGATGCATGCGAGAGGGAGACAATCCAGCTGACTTCCCCAGAGCCATATAGATCTCATGGTTAACGCGTAATATACGATGCAAGAATCACTGGCGACATTGGTTGTTAAGTCCTAGATAATATGTTCCTTTCACCAGAACTTTCATAGTAGGTTATTACCTCAGGGTAAATAATCCCATAATAATATTATTATGAAAATAGTGTTTTCTGACCTTTTTGAAATGCAGGTGATGACAACACTTGATTTGCAAAATACTTTATAGAAAATATTCAAAGGACATGAGAAAGTGTGAACTTGCCTTTGTGATCACAAGATTATGTAACCACGGTCTTCGAAACGATGTAAGATCCAATATCTGAAAACAACATCATTGGTCCGGTAAGGACTAATGTTTAAAGAAGCAATATGTAGTTATGCATAAGTAATGCTATGCATTTTGTCAAATTCCTAGAGTGAATACCTAATACTTTGAGTGATTTGAATTTAGGTGATTTTTTAAGAGTTGATTTATCTTCAAATTTTACTTTATAAGTAATGACCTTTATAAGGAACTGAAGTGTTAACAACCCAAAATATACAAGTAAAGTATAAAATAATGTGATTATAGTTAATTGTTATTTGGTGACTATGATAAAAGTCTTTGGGTTGAGTTGTTTAAGAGTTGGAGAACTTATTATGAGATTGTTGTTTGAAGTGGCAAAAAGAATAACATTTGAAGAAAATATTTCCTTTCTAAGGTTTAAACAATCTTTATTGTTAATAGGATGTGATTAATGTCTTTTGTGTGTGATTGATTAGTTTGAACTTGAGATGCTTTATGTCTTAATCTAACTAGATCAAAGTTAACTATAAAAACATAAGTAGTTTATTAGACATGGTGATTATAAATTTTTAGACTAAAGTTAACTTTAAGAAGGTAAAGAAACTTAAGTTGTAATACGTTTTAATTATTCCCAAATTTTAGATTTATGATAAGTGTGATTAGGGTATGAGATAATTTATTTGGTATTTAAGTGAATGATTGGTTTAAATTTGATTAAAGGTTTCAAAAGGGTATTATAGAGTTAATAGTTTACATTTAGGTTTTATTATGAATCATAATTATGGGTTTGGACTTAGTAATTAATCTTAAAGAATTTAGTGTCTTATAAGGAAATGTGGTTATTTCTTACTTAAGAAATAATTTTTAATGAATTAACAAAACAGTTGTCTTATTATGATAAAATAGGTAATATATAAGGATTTTTTTTTATAATATTTAAAACTTTTCTAATGGTATATTTAATATTTTTCTAGTTTAGTATATTTATTTAAGATCTTAAAAGTGACTTTTATTTATTTTTAAATATTTGTCTTATGTTTATTAAAATTCTTTAAAGATTTAAATGTCTTTGAATACTTACTTCAAATTTTATTTATAAAAGAATTAAGTTAGTATTTTTATAAAATAGTAAATTTATTTTTATACAAAAATATGATTTCTATCCAGTTTTAGGATTATTCCTTATTTTATGAAATTTCACTTAGGATTTAATGGTGTTAATATTTATTTGCTTTATATAAATCTTAAACAAATAAAGTTATATTTTTATTAGGTAGATCTTATGCTTGTGATGTTTTAAAATATATATACATTTTTCTTTAAGATGATTTTCTATATTTTAGTAGAGCTAAAGTAATCTTAGGGTATTGTGGTAATTATATTTTTTTTCTTGATTTATTCTTTTTATTCCCTTATTGAGCCTGACCCACGAGTCAATTTGGCCCATAGGCCGATTTGGTCCAATTCGGCCCAGTAGATCCTTATCTTCTCCCTCGTTCTCACATCGCACCCACGCGTTCCCCTCCTGGACTCTGGCGACGCCGTGCCGTCGCCTGCCCAATCCTGGCAGTGACTCTGCCGTCGTGGCCATGCCGGCGGTGCAAGACTGCTGAGTCGATACCGCCACACGATCCTGTCCAAGCCGATTCCCCTCTGGGGTCTTCTCTCGGCCGCACTGACCCTTGCCCGAGGCTAGGGTTAGGGTTCGGCCGCCTTGGTGCTTCGTCGATGCCGTGATGGGTTGCTCACGATCCTCACCCCTTCTCCATAGGCTGCTCCTGATGAGCTGCAGGTGCGGGTTGCAGTGCCCCTCCGGGGGTGCTCCCCGTGCTACCGCCTCTTCATCGACGTCGACCACTCCTCTGCTTCCTCTTCTAACTTCTTGCGAGGACCTCGGGTAAGTGTGCTTCCCCTACCGTGTTTCTCTCTATGCTCTATCTACCTTGCTGTTGGGTTTCGTAGCATGGAAAACAAAAAATTTCTATCGCATACAAACAAACAATCCAAGATCTATCTACTAGATTGTAGCAACGAGTCGATGGAATAACTCACCCTCGAAGATTCCAAAGTGTTTAACGAGAGCAGATTCTCGTGGGTGATGTAGTCGTACTCTTCCCGATCTCAAGATCGCGTAGACGATCCTTCCGGCGCTGCGTTCTGGCAGCGCTCCCGCAGTCGGTCACACATTCGGTACTCGACAAAGACCTTCCTCTCCCTTGTTCCAGCAGGCAACGGAGGTTGTAGCACTCTCCTCATGATTCTGGCAGCACAACGGCGTGGTACCGGAAGTAGAGGGGAGATCTCGCAGGGCTTCGCCTTAAGCCGGAGCGAGTATGGTGGAGTATGAGAGAGATCCTCGACGATCTAGGGTTTAGACACGCCGAGGAGGAGGCTTGGCCGGCGGCTAGGGTTTGACCTAGGCGGCGGGGCGTGTGCCCTAGGGCCGGCGGCGGCTATGGAGGGCGGCGGCGGCTTGGGACTAGGGTTTAGAGGTAGGGAACTTGTGTACTTGGAGGTGCAGCCCTGCCCCTCCCTTTATAGGTGGGAGGCGCGGCCAAGGGGAGGGGATTCCCTCCCCAACTCGGACCCAAGGTGGGCCGGCGGTGGAAGGGGAGGAACTCCTCCCCAACTCGGTTTCCACCTCCCTCTCCACTTCCCAAAATAGCCGTTTGACTTTCAAATTGGCGTTTGACTTTTTCAAACTAGGATTTGAATAAACCCTTTATTTTGTTCAGCGATGACACTTAGTACATGATGCAATCATACCAACTTTATATAACACATTCATGTACCCTTCCCCTCCGGAGTGCCAGACATTCCGGAACCTTCTAGAACATTCCCGATGAAATCACCGGAACCATTCTCCAACCCCCGAAACAGGACTTTCCTTATATGAATCTTATTCTCCGGACTATTCCGGATCTCCTCGTGATATCCCGGATCCCATCCGAGACTCCGAACAACATTTGGTCTCTTACTCATCATTCCATAACTACTCAAACAACGTCGAATCCTTAAGTGTGTCTCCCTACGGTTCGTGAATTATGCGGACATGATCGAGACACTTCTCCGATCAATAACCAATACAGGAATATGGAAATTCATATGGCTCCCACATATTTCTACGATTACTTTGCGATCGAATAAACCACTTACATACGATACCAATTTCCCTTTATCTCACGATAGTTTACTTATCCGAGGTTATGATCGTCGGTATCTCTGCATACCTAGTTCAACCTCGTTACTGATAAGTACTCTTTTCTCGTTCCCGTGATATGTGATCCCTTGTGAGCCAGTCACATGCTTGCAAGCTAATTGGATGACATTCCACCGAGAGGGCCCAGAGTATATCTATCCGTCATATGGATGGACAAATCCCACTCTTGATCCATGTGTCTCAACCAATACTTTCCGAACACTCAATGCCACCTTTATAGCCACCCAGTTACGGTGTGGTGTTTGATGTCATCAAAGCATCCTTCCGGTGAAGGTGATATGCATGATCTCATGGTCGAAAGAATTAGGTTACTATGTATCAGAAAGCATATAGCAATTGAACTATTAAAATGACTTGATCTTTATGCTACGCTTATCTATAGGAGTATGTCCACCATATCATTCTCCTAATGATATGATCTTGTTGTTAATAACATCTCAATGTTCATGATAGGGAACCACAATCATTTATTAACCAACAAGCTAGTATTATAAAGAGGCTTTACTAGGGACTCTATTTTAGTTTACAAATCACACAAGCATTAATGTTTCCTTGTTAATACTATTATAGCATGAATGTAAACATTTATCATAAACACAAAGATATAATAATAACTATATTTATTATTGCCTCTAGGGCATATCTCCAACAGTCTCCCACTTGCACTAGAGTCATCTAATATAGATTACATGGTAATATACCGAATACCCATGGCAGTTTGGTGTTGTTCATGTTTTGCCCTCGGGAGAGGTTTAGTCAACGGATCCGCCACATTCAGATCTGTGTGTACTTTGCAAATCTTTATGTCCCCTTGGACATGTTCTCGAATAGCGTGAAAACGTAGCTTGATGTGCTTCAGCTTCTTGTCTGACCTTGGTTCTTGTGCATTGGCTATGGCTCCCATGTTATCACAGTAGATAGACATTGGGTCCAGCGCACTAGGAACCACACCCAGCTCTGTAATGAACTCTTTCATCCATACTGCCTCTTGTGAAGCCTCCGAAGCAGCCATGTATTCCGATTCAGTTGAAGATCTCGCCACAATGCTTTGCTTTGCACTCCTCCAGCTATCTGCTGCACCATTCAAAGTAAATACGTATCCAGATTTTGATTTAGAATCATCCGGATCGATGTTCCAACTAGCATCGGTGTAACCATTAACAACGAGATGTTCATCACCTCCATAAGAAAGAACCATATCCTTAGTTCTTCTCAAGTACTTAAGGATGTTTTTGACCGTTGTCCAATGATCCACTCCTGGATCACTTTGATATCTGCTAGTTAAACTAACATCATATGCAATGTCGGGTCTAGTACATAGCATGGCATACATTAGAGATCCTATGGCTGAGGCATAGGGAGTCTTACTCATCCTTTCTCTATCTTCTGCCGTTGTCGGACTTTGAGTTTTACTCAACGTCGTATTGGGCAACATGGGCAAGAACCCTTTCTTGCTATCTTCCATTCCAAACCTCTTTAGAACTTTGTCCAAATATGTACTTTGTGACAATGATATTAGGCGTCTCGATCTATCTCTATAAATCTTTATGCCTAATATGTAAGCTGCTTCGCCAAGATCCTTCATTGAAAAACTATTATTCAAATATTCCTTGACACTATTAAGAAGGTCTACATCATTCCCAATCAACAATATGTCATATACATATAGTATTAAGAATGCTACAGATCTCCCACTCACTTTCTTGTAAATACAAGCTTCTCCATAAGTTTGTATAAAACCAAAACTTTTGATTACCTTATCAAAACGTTGATTCCAACTTCGAGATGCTTGCTTCAATCCATAGATGGACCGTTGAAGTTTGCATACTTTGTTAGCATCTTTAGAATCGACAAAACCTTTGGGTTGCATTATATACAACTCTTCATCAATGTCTCCATTGAGGAACGCTATTTTGACATCCATCTGCCATATTTCATAATCGTAATATGCAGCGATTGCTAACACAATCCTGACAGACTTTAGCTTCGCTATCGGTGAGAAAGTCTCATCGTAGTCAACTCCTTGAATTTGTCGAAACCCTTTTGCGACAAGTCGAGCTTTATAGACAGTAACATTACCACCAGCATCTGTTTTCTTCTTGAAAATCCATTTGTTCTCGACGGCCTTTCGGCCATCCGGTAAGTCCACCAAAGTCCATACTTGGTTTTCGTACATGGATCCAATCTCGGATTTCATGAATTCTTGCCATTTATTGGAATCTGGGCTCATCATCGCTTCCTCATGTCTCAGGGTCATCGGTGTTATCCACCAACATGACATTCATAACGGGATCATACCAATCAGGAGTGGTACGAGTTCTCGTTGACCTGCGAGGCTCTGTAGCAACTTCAACCGAAGTTTCATGATCATCATCATTAGCTTCCTCTCTTATTGGTGCAGGCACCACAGGAACTTCTTCCGGTGCTGCGCTACTCGCAAGTTCGAGAGAAGTTTCGACAACCTCGTCGAGTTCTACTTTCCTTCCAGTCACTTCTTTCGAGAGAAATTCCTTCTCTAGAAAGGATCCATTCTTGGCAACAAAGATTTTGCCCTCGGATCTATGATAGAAGGTATACATGATAGTTTCCTTCGGGTATCCTATGAAGACGCATTTTTCCCTTTGGGTTCAAGCTTGTCCGGCTGTAACTTCTTTACATAGGCTTCGAACCCCAAACTTTAAGGAACGACAATTTAGGTTTCTTCCCAAACCATAATTCATACGGTGTCGTTTCCACGGATTTAGATGGTGCCCTATTTAAAGTGAATGCGGCTGTTTCTAATGCATAACCCCAAAATGATAGCGGTAAATTTGTTAGTGACGTCATAGAACGAACCATATCTAAGAGAGTTCGATTACGACGTTCGGACACACCATTACGCTGTGGTGTTCCCGGCGGTGTCAATTGTGAAAGTATTCCGCATTTCTTCAAATGCTCGCCAAACTCGTAACTTAGATATTCACCTCCACGATCAGAACATAGAAATTTTATCTTCTTGTTACGTTGATTCTCAACCTCACTTTGAAATTCCTTAAACTTCTCGAAAGTTTCGGACTTATGTTTCATGAAATAGATATACCCATATCTACTCAAGTCATTCGTGAAGGTAAGAACATAACGATAACCACCGCGTGATGCTACACTCATTGGACCACACACATCGGTATGTATGATTTCCAATAAGTCCGTAGCTCGCTCCATCATACCAGAAAATAGAGTCTTGGTCATTTTTCCCATCAGACATGCTTCGCATCTTTCAAGTGATTCAAGAAGTCCATAGGAATGGAGTTTCTTCATACGCTTCACTCCAATGTGACCAAGACGACAGTGCCACATATAGGTCGAGTTATCGCTTGATTTCAAACGTTTAGCCTCAATGTTATTAATATGTGTATTTCCACTATCGAGATTCGATAAGAATAGACCATCTATCAAAGGTGCATGTGCATAAAACATATTACTGATATAAATCGAACAACCATTATTCTCGGACTTAAACAAGTAACCGTCTCGCAATAAACAAGATCCCGATATACTGTTCATGCTCAACGCAGGCATCAAATAGCAATTATTTAAGTATAAAACTAACCCCGATGGTAGATGAAGGGGTAGGATGCCGACTGCGATCACATCAACCTTTGATCCGTTTCCAACGCGCATCGTCACCTCGTTCTTCGCTAGCTTCCGTTTATTCTACAGCACCTGTTTCGAGTTACAAATATGAGCAACCGAACCAGTATCAAATACCTAGGCACTACTACGAGTACTAGTGAGATACACATCAATAACATGTATATCGGATATACCTTTCTTCTTGATGTTGCCGTTCTTCAATTCCGCCAAGTACTTTGGGCAATTCCGCTTCCAGCGACCTTCTCCCTTGTAGTAAAAGCACTCAATATCAGGCTTAGGTCCAGCCTTGGTCTTCTTCTTTGGAGAGGTAACTTTCTTACCACCCTTCTTGAAGCGTCCCTTTTGCTTAGACTTGCCTTTCTTGAATTTGGTGGTCTTATTTACCAACAACACTTGGTGCTCTTTCTTGATCTCCACTTCTGCAGATTTTAACATGGCGAAGAGTTCTGGCAACGTCTTGTTCATGTTCTGCATGTTGTAGTTCATCACAAAGTTCTTGTAACTTGGTGGTAGTGATTGGAGGACATGGTAAATCCCCAAAGCATTAGGAATCACTATACCCAAGCTTTGAAGTTTGTTTGCGTGCCCAGACATCTTAAGCACATGCTCACTGATGGAGCTGCCTTCTTCCATCTTGCAGTTAAAGAACTTTTAAGAAGCCTCATAGCTCTTAATTGCCGCGTGAGTCTCAAAGATCAATTTGAGATCACGGACAATATCATGTGGGTATGAATTCTCAAACCTTTTATGAAGCTCCGATTCTAAACCATACAATATAGCACACTAAACTATGGAGTACTGAGTCTTCCGAGTGAGGTAAACATTCTTTACTTCATCGGTAGCAGTAGCTGCAGGTGGGTCACCCAGCGGTGCATCCAGCACATAGGTCAAATTACCAGCTGTGAGGACAATCCTCAAATTGCGGAACCAATCCGCGAAGTTGCTTCCATTGTTTTTCAACTTTTCTTTCTCTAGGAACGCATTAAAATTGATGGTAGGGGCTGCCATTGATCTACAACATATTTGCAATAGTTTAGACTAAGTTTATGACAAATTGAGTTCTAATTAATAGTAAAATTAATCTAGGTGAACTCCCACTCAAAACAACATCCCTCACATTGTTTTAGTGATCACACAAACCAAATCCACCACATCAAAACTGATCATCACGAGAGTTGATGTAGCTTCAATGGCGAACAATCATCATGTTCATCATATCTACTATATGACTCATGCTTTACCTTTCGGTGATCCGTGTTCCGAGACCATGTCTGTACATGCTAGGCTCGTCAAGATCAAACCTTAGCTTCCGTATGAGCAAATCTGGCTTGCTCACGTTGTATACACTTGCAGAATCTAACACACCCGATCATCACGTGGTGCTTCGAAACAACAAGCTTTAGCAACGGTGCTAACTAAGGATGAACACTTTATGATTTGAAATTTATGTGCATGAGGGATCATCTTATAATGCTACCGTTGTTAACTAAGCAATACAAGATTCATAAATGATTAACATCACATGCAATTCATAATATGTGATATGATATGGCCTTTCTTCTTTGTGCTTCCGATCTCCATCTTCAAGCACGAACATGATCTCCATCATCACCGACATTGCATCAAGGTCCATGATGCTGCTCCATGGTTGTCGTCCACCGGCTTCAACTATTACAACTACTTTGAATAGACACGCGGGTCTTAACAAAATTAAAGACAACCATTATGGCTCCTGCCGGTTGCCAACTTACAATAAGGAACATTGCATACATCAAATATAATCACAATCATGGCCATATCACATCACAGCACACCCCTGCAAAACAAAGTTAGACGCCTCTACTTTCTTTGCATGTTTTACGTGGTTTGGGGCTTTCAATAAGTGTCGTTCTAACTTACGAACAAGAACCACAACATTGATACTAGTATTGTCAATCACCCATTGTAAATTGGATCTTTACTATGCTGGGAGAAAGATGCACCCGCAAAGCCACTTATGCAATACAAGTTGCATGTCAAGCGTGGATAAAGTCTCATGAACGATGTCATGTAAGGTTAGCCCGGGCCGCTTCAGCCCAACATCCCGCAAGATGCAAAGTACACAAGAAGCAATCGACAATAAAAGCATCAACGCCCACAATGACCATTGTGTTCTACTCGTGCAACAGATCTACATATAGATACGGCTCTGATACCACTGTTGGGTTTCGTAGCATGGAAAACAAAAAAATTCTATCGCATACAAAAAAACAAGCCAAGATCTATCTACTAGATTGTAGCAACGAGTCAATGGAATAACTCACCCTCGAAGATTCCAAAGTGTTTAACGAGAGCGGATTCTCGTGGGTGATGTAGTCGTACTCTTCCCGATCTCAAGATCGCGTAGACGATCCTTCCGGCGCTGCGTTCCGGCAGCTCTCCCGCAGTCGGTCACACGTTCGGTACTTGACGAAGACCTTCCTCTCCCTTGTTCCAGCAGGCAGCAGAGGTTGTAGCACTCTCCTCACGATTCCGGCAGCACAACGGCGTGGTACCGGAAGTAGAGGGGAGATCTCGCAGGGCTTCGCCTTAAGCCGGAGCGAGTATGGTGGAGTATGAGAGAGATCCTCGACGATCTAGGGTTTAGACACGCCGAGGAGGAGACTTGGCCAGCGTCTAGGGTTTGACCTAGGCGGCGGCGGCGAGTGCCCTAGGGCCGGCGGCGGCTATGGAGGGCGGCGGCGGCTTTGGACTAGGGTTTAGAGGTAGGGAACTTGTGTACTTGGAGGTGCAGCCCTGCCCCTCCCTTTATAGGTGGGAGGCGCGGCCAAGGGGAGGGGAGTCCCTCCCCAACTCGGACCCAAGGTGGGCCGGCGGTGGAAGGGGAGGAACTCCTCCCCAACTCGGTTTCCACCTCCCTCTCCACTTTCCAAAATAGCCGTTTGACTTTCAAATTGGCGTTTGACTTTTTCAAACTAGGATTTGAATAAACCCTTTATTTTGTTCAGCGATGACACTTAGTACATGATGCAATCATACCAACTTGATATAACACATTCATGTACCCTTCCCCTCCGGAGTGCCGGACATTCCGGAACCTTCTAGAACATTCCCGATGAAATCACCGGAACCATTCTCCAACCCCGAAACAGGACTTTCCTTATATGAATCTTATTCTCCGGACCATTCCGGATCTCCTCGTGATATCCCGGATCCCATACGAGACTCCGAACAACATTTGGTCTCTTACTCATCATTCCATAACTACTCAAACAACGTCGAATCCTTAAGTGTGTCTCCCTACGGTTCGTGAATTATGCGGACATGATCGAGACACTTCTCCGATCAATAACCAATAGAGGAATATGGAAATTCATATGGCTCCCACATATTTCTACGATTACTTTGCGATCGAATGAACCACTTACATACGATACCAATTTCCCTTTGTCTCACGATAATTTACTTATCCGAGGTTATGATCGTCGGTATCTCTGCATACCTAGTTCAACCTCGTTACTGATAAGTACTCTTTTCTCGTTCCCGTGATATGTGATCCCTTGTGATCCAGTCACATGCTTGCAAGCTAATTGGATGACATTCCACCGAGAGGGCCCAGAGTATATCTATCCGTCATATGGATGGACAAATCCCACTCTTGATCCATGTGTCTCAACCAATACTTTCCGAACACTCAATGCCAACTTTATAGCCACCCAGTTACGGTGTGGTGTTTGATGTCATCAAAGCATCCTTCCGGTGAAGGTGATATGCATGATCTCATGGTCGAAGGAATTAGGTTACTATGTATCAGAAAGCATATAGCAATTGAACTATTAAAATGACTTGATCTTTATGCTACGCTTATCTATAGGAGTATGTCCACCATATCATTCTCCTAATGATATGATCTTGTTGTTAATAACATCTCAATGTTCATGATAGGGAACCACAATCATTTATTAACCAACAAGCTAGTATTATAAAGAGGCTTTACTAGGGACTCTATTTTAGTTTACAAATCACACAAGCATTAATGTTTCCTTGTTAATACTATTATAGCATGAATGTAAACATTTATCATAAACACAAAGATATAATAATAACTATATTTATTATTGCCTCTAGGGCATATCTCCAACAGTCTCCCACTTGCACTAGAGTCATCTAATCTAGATTACATGGTAATATACCGAACACCCATGGCAGTTTGGTGTTGTTCATGTTTTGCCCTCGGGAGAGGTTTAGTCAACGGATCCGCCACATTCAGATCTGTGTGTACTTTGAAAATCTTTATGTCCCCTTGGACATGTTCTCGAATAGCGTGAAAACGTAGCTTGATGTGCTTCAGCTTCTTGTGTGACCTTGGTTCTTGTGCATTGGCTATGGCTCCCATGTTATCACAGTAGATAGACATTGGGTCTAGCGCACTAGGAACCACACCCAGCTCTGTAATGAACTCTTTCATCCATACTGCCTCTTGTGAAGCCTCCGAAGCAGCCATGTATTCCGATTCAGTTGAAGATCTCGCCACAATGCTTTGCTTTGCACTCCTCCAGCTATCTGCTGCACCATTCAAAGTAAATACGTATCCAGATTGTGATTTAGAATCATCCGGATCGGTGTTCCAACTAGCATCGGTGTAACCATTAACAACGAGCTGTTCATCACCTCCATAAGAAAGAACCATATCCTTAGTTCTTCTCAAGTACTTAAGGATGTTTTTGACCGCTGTCCAATGATCCACTCCTGGATCACTTTGATATCTGCTAGTTAAACTAACATCATATGCAATGTCGGTTCTAGTACATAGCATGGCATACATTAGAGATCCTATGGCTGAGGCATAGGGAGTCTTACTCATCCTTTCTCTATCTTCTGCCGTTGTCGGACTTTGAGTTTTACTCAACGTCGTATTGGGCAACATGGGCAAGAACCCTTTCTTGCTATCTTCCATTCCAAACCTCTTTAGAACTTTGTCCAAATATGTACTTTGTGACAATGATATTAGGCGTCTCGATCTATCTCTATAAATCTTTATGCCTAATATGTAAGCTGCTTCGCCAAGATCCTTCATTGAAAAACTATTATTCAAATATTCCTTGACACTATTAAGAAGGTCTACATCATTCCCAATCAACAATATGTCATCTACATATAGTATTAAGAATGCTACAGAGCTCCCACTCACTTTCTTGTAAATACAAGCTTCTCCATAAGTTTGTATAAAACCAAAACTTTTGATTACCTTATCAAAACGTTGATTCCAACTTCGGGATGCTTGCTTCAATCCATAGATGGACCGTTGAAGTTTGCATACTTTGTTAGCATCTTTAGAATCGACAAAACCTTTGGGTTGCATCATATACAACTCTTCATCAATGTCTCCATTGAGGAACGCTATTTTGACATCCATCTGCCATATTTCATAATCATAATATGCAGCGATTGCTAACATAATCCTGACAGACTTTAGCTTCGCTACCGGTGAGAAAGTCTCATCGTAGTCAACTCCTTGAATTTGTCGAAACCCTTTTGCGACAAGTTGAGCTTTATAGACAGTAACATTACCACCAGCATCTGTTTTCTTCTTGAAAATCCATTTGTTCTCGATGGCCTTTCGGCCATCCGGTAAGTCCACCAAAGTCCATACTTGGTTTTCGTACATGGATCCAATCTCGGATTTCATGGATTCTTGCCATTTATTGGAATCTGGGCTCATCATCGCTTCCTCATGTCTCAGGGTCATCGGTGTTATCCACCAACATGACATTCATAACGGGATCATACCAATCAGGAGTGGTACGAGTTCTCGTTGACCTGCGAGGCTCTATAGCAACTTCAACCGAAGTTTCATGATCATCATCATTAGCTTCCTCTCTTATTGGTGCAGGCACCACAGGAACTTCTTCCGGTGCTGCGCTACTCGCAAGTTCGAGAGAAGGTTCGACAACCTCGTCGAGTTCTACTTTCCTTCCAGTCACTTCTTTCGAGAGAAATTCCTTCTAGAAAGGATCCATTCTTGGCAACGAAGATTTTGCCCTCGGATCTATGATAGAAGGTATACCCGATAGTTTCCTTCGGGTATCCTATGAAGACGCATTTTTCCGCTTTGGGTTCAAGCTTGTCCGGCTGTAACTTCTTTACATAGGCTTCGCAACCCCAAACTTTAAGGAACGACAATTTAGGTTTCTTCCCAAACCATAATTCATACGGTGTCGTTTCCACGGATTTAGATGGTGTCCTATTTAAAGTGAATGCGACTGTTTCTAATGCATAACCCCAAAATGATAGCGGTAAATTTGTCAGCGACATCATAGAACGAACCATATCTAAGAGAGTTCGATTACGACGTTCGGACACACCATTACGCTGTGGTGTTCCCGGCGGTGTCAATTGTGAAAGTATTCCGCATTTCTTCAAATGCTCGCCAAACTCGTAACTTAGATATTCACCTCCACGATCAGAACGTAGAAATTTTATCTTCTTGTTACGTTGATTCTCAACCTCACTTTGAAATTCCTTAAACTTCTCGAAAGTTTCGGACTTATGTTTCATGAAATAGATATACCCATATCTACTCAAGTCATTCGTGAAGGTAAGAACATAACGATAACCACCGCGCGATGCTACACTCATTGGACCACACACATCGGTATGTATGATTTCCAATAAGTCTGTAGCTCGCTCCATCATACCAGAAAATGGAGTCTTAGTCATTTTTCCCATCAGACATGCTTCGCATCTTTCAAGTGATTCAAAATCAAGTGATTCAAGAAGTCCATCGGAATGGAGTTTCTTCATACGCTTCACTCCAATGTGACCAAGACGACAGTGCCACATATAGGTCGAGTTATCGCTTGATTTCAAACGTTTAGCCTCAATGTTATTAATATGTGTATTTCCACTATCGAGATTCAATAAGAATAGACCATCTATCAAAGGTGCCTGTGCATAAAACATATTACTCATATAAATCGAACAACCATTATTCTCGGACTTAAACAAGTAACCGTCTCGCAATAAACAAGATCCTGATATAATGTTCATGCTCAACGCAGGCACCAAATAACAATTATTTAAGTATAAAACTAATCCCGATGGTAGATGAAGGGGTAGCGTGCCGACCGCGATCACATCAACCTTTGATCCGTTTCCAACGCGCATCGTCACCTTGTTCTTCGCTAGCTTCCGTTTATTCTGCAGCACCTGTTTCGAGTGACAAATATGAGCAACCGAACCAGTATCAAATACCTAGGCACTACTACGAGTACTAGTGAGATACACATCAATAACATGTATATCGGATATACCTTTCTTATTGATGTTGTCGTTCTTCAATTCCGCCAAGTACTTTGGGCAATTCCGCTTCCAGCGACCTTCTCCCTTGCAGTAAAAGCACTCAGTATCAGGCTTAGGTCCAGCCTTGGTCTTCTTCGTTGGAGCGGTAACTTTCTTACCACCCTTCTTGAAGCGTCCCTTTTGATTAGACTTGCCTTTCTTGAATTTGGTGGTCTTATTGACCAACAACACTTGGTGCTCTTTCTTGATCTCCACTTCTGCAGATTTTAACATGGCGAAGAGTTCTGGCAACGTCTTGTTCATGTTCTGCATGTTGTAGTTCATCACAAAGTTCTTGTAACTTGGTGGCAGTGATTGGAGGACACGGTAAATCCCCAAAGCATTAGGAATCACTATACCCAAGCTTTGAAGTTTGTTTGCGTGCCCAGACATCTTAAGCACATGCTCACTGATGGAGCTGCCTTCTTCCATCTTGCAGTTAAAGAACTTTTCAGAAGCCTCATAGCTCTCAATTGTCGCGTGAGTCTCAAAGATCAATTTGAGATCACGGACAATATCATGTGGGTATGAATTCTCAAACCTTTTATGAAGCTCTGATTCTAAACCATACAAGATAGCACACTAAATTGTGGAGTACTGAGTCTTCCGAGTGAGGTAAACATTCTTTACTTCATTGGTAGCAGTAGCTGCAGGTGGGTCGCCCAGCGGTGCATCCATCACATAGGTCAAATTACCAGCTGTGAGGACAATCCTCAAATTGCGGAACCAATCCGCGAAATTGCTTCCATTGTTTTTCAACTTTTCTTTCTCTAGGAACGCATTAAAATTGATGGTAGGGGCTGCCATTGATCTACAACATATTTGCAATAGTTTAGACTAAGTTTATGACAAATTGAGTTCTAATTAATAGTAAAATTAATCTAGGTGAACTCCCACTCAAAACAACATCCCTCACATTGTTTTAGTGACACACGAACCAAATCCACCACATCAAAACCGATCATCACGAGAGTTGATGTAGCTTCAATGGCGAACAATCGTCATGTTCATCATATCTACTATATGACTCATGCTTTACCTTTCGGTGATCCGTGTTCCGAGACCATGTCTGTACATGCTAGGCTCGTCAAGATCAAACCTTAGCTTCCGTATGAGCAAATCTGGCTTGCTCACGTTGTATACACTTGCAGAATCTAACACACCCGATCATCATGTGGTGCTTCGAAACAACAAGCTTTAGCAACGGTGCTAACTAAGGATGAACACTTTATGATTTGAAATTTATGTGCATGAGGGATCATCTTATAATGCTACCGTTGTTAACTAAGCAATACAAGATGCATAAAGGATTAACATCACATGCAATTCATAATATGTGATATGATATGGCCTTTCTTCTTTGTGCTTCCGATCTCCATCTTCAAGCACGAACATGATCTCCATCATCACCGACATTGCATCAAGGTCCATGATGCTGCTCCATGGTTGTCGTCCACCGGCTTCAACTATTACAACTACTTTGAATATACACGCGGGTCTTAACAAAATTAAAGACAACCATTATGGCTCCTGTCGGTTGCCAACTTACAATAAGGAACATTGCATACATCAAATATAATCACAATCATGGCCATATCACATCACAGCACACACCTGCAAAACAAAGTTAGACGCCTCTACTTTCTTTGCATGTTTTACGTGGTTTGGGGCTTTCAATAAGTGTCGTTCTAACTTACGAACAAGAACCACAACATTGATACTAGTATTTTCAATCACCCGTTGTAAATTGGATCTTAACTATGCTGGGAGAAAGATGCACCCGCAAAGCCACTTATGCAATACAAGTTGCATGTCAAGCTTGGATCAAGTCTCATGAACGATGTCATGTAAGGTTAGCCCGGACCGCTTCATCCCAACATCCCGCAAGATGCAAATTACACAAGAAGCAATCGACAATAAAAGCATCAACGCCCACAATGACCATTGTGTTCTACTCGTGCAACAGATCTACATATAGATACGGCTCTGATACCACTGTTGGGTTTCGTAGGATGGAAAACAAAAAAATTCTATCGCATACAAACAAACAAGCTAAGATCTATCTACTAGATTCTAGCAACGAGTCGATGGAATAACTCACCCTCAAAGATTCCAAAGTGTTTAACGAGAGCGGATTCTCGTGGGTGATGTAGTCGTACTCTTCCCGATCTCAAGATCGCGTAGACGATCCTTCCGGCGCTGCGTTCCGGCAGCGCTCCCGCAGTCGGTCACACGTTCGGTACTTGATGAAGACCTTCCTCTCCCTTGTTCCAGCAGGCAGCGGAGGTTGTAGCACTCTCCTCGTGATTCCGGCAGCACAACGGCGTGGTACCGGAAGTAGAGGGGAGATCTCGCAGGGCTTCGCCTTAAGCCGGAGCGAGTATGGTGGAGCATGAGAGAGATCCTCGACGATCTAGGGTTTAGACACGCTAAGGAGGAGGCTTGGCCAGCGTCTAGGGTTTGACCTAGGCGGCGGCGGTGAGTGCCCTAGGGCCGGCGGCGGCTATGGAGGGCGGCGGCGGCTTCGAACTAGGGTTTAGAGGTAGGGAACTTGTGTACTTGGAGGGGCAGCCCTGCCCCTCCCTTTAAAGGTGGGAGGCGCGGCCAAGGGGAGGGGAGTCCCTCCCCAACTCGGACCCAAGGTGGGCCGGCGGTGGAAGGGGAGGAACTCCTCCCCAACTCGGTTTCCACCTCCCTCTCCACTTTCCAAAATAGCCGTTTGACTTTCAAATTGGCGTTTGACTTTTTCAAACTAGGATTTGATTAAACCCTTTATTTTGTTCAGCGATGACACTTAGTACATGATGCAATCATACCAACTTGATATAACACATTCATGTACCCTTCCCCTCCGGAGTGCCGGACATTCCGGAACCTTCTAGAACATTCCCGATGAAATCACCGGAACCATTCTCCAACCCCGAAACAGGACTTTCCTTATATGAATCTTATTCTCCGGACCATTCCGGATCTCCTCGTGATATCCCGGATCCCATCCGAGACTCCGAACAACATTTGGTCTCTTACTCATCATTCCATAACTACTCAAACAACGTCGAATCCTTAAGTGTGTCTCCCTACGGTTCGTGAATTATGCGGACATGATCGAGACACTTCTCCGATCAATAACCAATACAGGAATATGGAAATTCATATGGCTCCCACATATTTCTACGATTACTTTGCGATCGAATGAACCACTTACATACGATACCAATTTCCCTTTGTCTCACGATAGTTTACTTATCCGAGGTTATGATCGTCGGTATCTCTGCATACCTAGTTCAACCTCGTTACTGATAAGTACTCTTTTCTCGTTCCCGTGATATGTGATCCCTTATGAGCCAGTCACTTGCTTGCAAGCTAATTGGATGACATTCCACCGAGAGGGCCCAGAGTATATCTATCCGTCATATGGATGGACAAATCCCACTCTTGATCCATGTGTCTCAACCAATACTTTCCGAACACTCAATGCCACCTTTATAGCCACCCAGTTACGGTGTTGTGTTTGATGTCATCAAAGCATCCTTCCGGTGAAGGTGATATGCATGATCTCATGGTCGAAGGAATTAGGTTACTATGTATCAGATAGCATATAGCAATTGAACTATTAAAATGACTTGATCTTTATGCTACGCTTATCTATAGGAGTATGTCCACCATATCATTCTCCTAATGATATGATCTTGTTGTTAATAACATCTCAATGTTCATGATAGGGAAACCACAATCATTTATTAACCAACAAGCTAGTATTATAAAGAGGCTTTACTAGGGACTCTATTTTAGTTTACAAATCACACAAGCATTAATGTTTCCTTGTTAATACTATTATAGCATGAATGTAAACATTTATCATAAACACAAAGATATAATAATAACTCTATTTATTATTGCCTCTAGGGCATATCTCCAACACTTGCCATGTCAATCATGCTTGCTGTGATACCCCCTGTCAAGGTTACATCTCTGTAACTAGGGTTCATACCCTCTATAGTGATGTTTGGTTACTATGAGATTGCTGGCAGATGTTCTCTTAAACTTGTACTTTTGATGCTGGCTATGCCTGGTTAAATAACAGGCTCTGCCATTTGATGTTTTATACTACAAGTAATGTGGATATAAATTCAGTTCTCTGAATTTTGGATAATGGCCTCCTATGGTCTGTCCATGTATTAGCAATTTGAGATTGCTAGATGGTTCTTTATACTGAAGCCATTTGCTAAAGTAATTAGGTTATCTAGATGTGATGTTGTCACTAAATGGTACTGTCTATTTGACAGATCATTGATCTTACTTGATGATTCATAGATTGGTGGCTAGGCTTTAATATTATAAGAGATATATTTGATGCCCTGAATCTGATTCATTGATGATCTTGATCCTCTCTTGAATATAGTTGCATCATTTTTAAATGATTCCTAGCAAAAGATAGCTAGGAAAATGATTTAGATTCTTGTTTGGTTACTTGTAGATGGTTTTGAAAGAGTTGATATGGATCAGATCATGCACATGCATGATCTTGGGTCAGACAAGAATTGGAATATGAAAAGTAGATCCTCTTTGGCTACTTAATGGCTTGATATCTTGACAAATGATTCCTAGAAAGGATAATGTTGGGAAAATGATTATAATACCCCATGGATGTAACTCATTCTTTTAACATGGGTATTTGATGTTAATCTTAGCTAGTGATTTCAGTGGCTTCTAATGTTGGAATCTTCCTACTATGGTGCCTCCATCTGGAGTGTGCACAGTGGTGCTTCTAGTATTATGATCTGTTGCTGAATTAGTTAGCTATTGATTGCTTGGCTAATAGAGCACCTTGTGGCTTCTGTTAATATGTTCATGTTATTGTGATGCCTCCCTGGAGGTACACAGCCATATGATCATTTTTTCTAAAGACACCTGTTGTCATTGGAAATGACTGGTGGATGAAACATCATGTTGGAATAACTTTGTTGTGGATTGAGATGCAACCTATGATGCAAAGGCTGAGGCCCCAATATAAAATGAGAATATATACTACTGTTGCCTATTAGCTATATGATGTGACTAGCATAGCATCTATGCTAATCTGAGAGCACTCTTACTTCTACTCCTTTTTGGAATTTGGTGCAACTATTGCTTGAATTGAAACTAATGAGAGGCATTGCTATGATATTAGTATATAAACCTGTTGCTTGTAGAGCTGTGGTTGCTGTTGGGCTAGTGCTGATCTTGATCACCATGCTTGTGCTCCTTGTTGAACTTCTAGCCAGTTCGTCCTGAGCTACTGCCTTCCCTGTGGAACTCCTCCCCTCTTAGCTCTTGGATGGATTTCCTAGCAACCAGATGCTGGTGGTGTGGTGGTGTGGTTTTCTTGGCTATGGAGTGAAATGGATATCTCTGGTGCTAGTGTTGTATTGTGGCTGGTGCTCTATCTCTTGTGTGCTTTGATGGATTAGATGCAGTTCTTGAGTCCTTGCTTGGGTGGAGAAGCAAATAGTACACTAGAAGCTGTGCTACGGCTGCTCCCTGCCTTATCTACTTCCCAGACTCTCCTTGCTGTGTTGACACCACAGCTGCTGCATGCAGTGACTGTGCTGTGTGCCTGATTGTGTCATATGTGGATCAGATCAAGTGGAAACTTGATATTTGCTATTGATTTACCTTTTTACCATTTTATCTGGATTTGGTGAAACTTGTCCCTTACTAGCCAATGATGCATCAGTTTGAGGCAAAATCTACTGATAAGAACAGATCTTATATTTTTGGCCCTATTCAAATTACTCAGTGATGATCTAGCAGTGCACTTCACTGCAATTCTGAGAGTAAAACACTAACACACTAACCCCTATTTTATTTTTAATTTGTTCTTTTTTGTGTTGTGTTGCAGGTACAAACTACTGATGGAAGATTAATGAAGACTAGATTAGGAAATAGTTAGATGGTAGTTCAGGATTTAATCTTGAATGTAATCTTTTATTTATTCTCTTGTAAAGACTCCTTGTAAGAACCTTCTTTTATTTAATAAAGTTTATTTTTCTTTTGAGATTATTCTTGTGAGGTAATATGTTACTAATTCTATTCTAGTTGATTTGTTGTTACTGAATAAGGAACAGAATAAGAAATATTCTTTTGTGTATTATATAAAGGATAATAAATATTCATATTTATTTTAAATATAAGAATTCTTTTGTATTATATTTTTGTAATACCTTTATTATAAAGAACGTTGTAACATGTACTTATTATTATAAGAAATACTTTTACTCCCTGTTTGCAATTTCTTATTCCACTTAATTATAAATGTTTATCTATTATATGATTGAATATATTTTGTACCACAATTTTCACTTTATTGTTTATATACTATTTACTTATCCTAGAAATATTCCTAAGTATTCAAATTTGAATTTCAATTCTCAATTCCAAACATGAATTGAATTGTTTTCCCAAGATACAAGAATATAGTAGAGGTCATGTCGAAATCCATACACTTGAGCTGACGTTTTCATCAGAACAAGAGATATCCCGATCCCTCTACAACTCCTTGTGTTTTGCGTGAAAATTCCCTGGATTTTCTTATGCATGAATGCAATGCACACACATGTGGCCTCACTATTTCTAGGTGCTAATCCTAGGATGTTACAGGCTTCTACTTCCCCAATCCATCAATTATGGATGAGGAAGAAGTTGTTCCTAGGACAAAATACCGCGTGCGAGCACTGGAGATATATCAGAAGCAGGAGCTACTCCATCGCATTGAAGTCCGTCATTATCTCAAGGAGATAGAGAAGAAGGATGATCTTCTCCCATTGGTAACTAAACTCGCTGTAGAGGGAGTGGCCCAACCTTTATACAACATAAGGTGGTGTCCCCTGTGTTTACAATGCTAGTCCCTGGATCAATAGCTAGCATCCACAGTTTAGATGTAATATCAAGAAACAAAGGTCATAATATAACTTTATAACCAGGAATAACATAATTTTATTACATCAATACATAGCTCAATTGGCTATTACATTACATTGCAGCGGAATAACTATAGTCATGGGGTCCTTCATCTTCAAAGTGCCACAGGCAGATGTTGGTTGTAGACTTTGTAATCCTAATCAAACAATCTTCACTAAAATCAATCAAACCTGCAACATTACAAGTTACAGCCACAAGGGTCAATACATTTGAATTGTATTGGCAAGCTTCACTTCTATGTATAATATGAGTGGATCCTATCAATACATGCATATTTGGCTAAGTAGAGTTTTAGGCTCATTTGCATAAAGCAATAATTTATCCTATCTTTTTCAAAATGGTTTTGGTCCTTTGTCAAATCTCTTTTCCAAGAATCCCTTGAACTCCTTGGTAGACACTCAAGTGTTCAAGTCCTTGTTAAAATCCCTTGAGCTCCTTGGTAACCCCAAGTGCATCAAGTTTTATAAAATCTCATGAGTTCCTTGGTAACCCCAAGTGTTCATGTTTTCATCAAAATCTCTTGAGCACCTTGGTAACCCCCAAGTGCATCAAGTTTTATAAAATCTCTTTGAATTCCTTGGTAGACACTCAAGGGCATCAAGTTTTTATTTTAGAAGTTGGAATGTCGAGATCTCCCATAGTTCAAACTTTAGTTGCTCAGTATTGTCCATAACCGGGGACACGACTAAGTACTTAGATTTTATTATCTTCTGCAGAAGGAGTACACTTTACCCACATGTCACAATCCCATCCTTTTGCCACCAGTGACCTACTGGATTAGTGCTCACCAAGATGGTGTACTGGCAGATTGAGAATGTGACGAAGTCTTTCCAAAGGGTCCTCCCATACACCATTGCTAGCTTGTCTTCAGCACCCATGAAGCATTCCAGATCCCCATGTCCAGTAAACTGAAGACAATGCATGGGTCTTCCCAATGTAGTTGACTAAGCCAGAGCCATAATAGCATGTGGTTGCACACGAAAGCCACAATTGGAGAAACATGTCCAATCTCTAAGTTTCCTAGGTGGGTTTTCTTTTGGAGCACAACACAAAGAGATCACCATAGACATGGTTCCTTTTGTTGCCACCTTCTCCAAAACTTAAAGTATCCTCCACCTAGGTGGTTCATTGAGTCCTTGTTTTATTATAAAATCTCTAAGTCCTTTTCTCAACTTTGTAAAATCTCAACATGTATCTCTTTTCCCAATAAATCATGGCTAAGCATGTACAACTACAATGTTTTCTCTAAGGAATGTATAGGGTATCCTATTAGGATTTAGCATAGCATAAGTATAAAACTATTTTCATGCATGTTTCAAAATCCACTAAGTATAATGAAAATAGTAGGACTTTTGTATGATAGTGTAACTTGCCTTTTTGGTAGGGAATGGTGGTTCACTCCTTGATTTTTCTAGTCTGACACTTCTCTAACTTCACTACAAGTCAATCAAGCAAACACAAAATCAACTAACATTCCAAACCAAAGTCAAACAAACAATTTCACACACAAAGCAAAGGGTTCTAAGTTATGCATGGGAGCATGCACAAGATAGTTTTATTTGAAAACAGGGTCTCCACTAGGCTGCTAAACTTTGTAAGGTCCAAATTGGTCATTTACCAAAATGGCAAAGTCATTTGCAAATGGGTTTTATCCATAAACCATTTTCAAAATCCTTTCTTCATTTTATGTGGTGAAAAACATTTTTTTTTCAATTCCACAACCTTAGGTGGTTTCACCAAATAAGTTGTTGTTTCTTAAAACTTGGTGTTTTTGGTCAGTAGGTTTGGTCCAAAACCTTTTCTCCAAAGTTTTTACTCAAAACTATTTTCATAAACAAAACCATAGTTTCATTTAGCTAGAAATGGACTAAACTAATCAATCCATTCTAAATTTTTCCAAATTCATTCTCCAAACCATGGGTTGGTTCGTAAGGTCAGTTGGTTCTTCACAAACCATTTTGCAAAGGTTTTAACCCTAAAATCATTTTTAAACAATTTTTCTAATCTAAATAAGCACACAAAAGAATCTGCTAAAACAAGCACACAAACAGATACGATTTACTAAACCAAAGGCATGGTTGGTTAGGTCTTGCTCTCTTGAATCCAACGACATAAAATTTGTAATTTTTGGACGTGTGGATCAAAAGTTACAAGGGTTTGAATTTCACAACTAAATCAGATTTCAAACTTCTATTTTTAATTAAACTGGCCACGCGTCGCTTTCTAATTGGACGATACCGGTTCGGCCAGATCGGCTCTATGACGCGTTGGATCTAATTAGATCGCACGGTCCTTATCGCGTACCCCTTCGGTGCTAAGTGATCTAATCGTGAGCGCCAGATCTCGATCCAACGGTGCTGGTCTGCTTGACCATATGTGAGCGGCGCCGACGGTGGCTAGCGGCGGCGCACGGCCAGGCGGTGGCGCTACGGTGGTTCTAGGAAGCGAGGAAGACAGAGGGGGTGCTCACCGTGTTCGCGAGGACGAGGTGGTGCTCGACGTGTGGTCGATGTGGCAAGGGGCGCACGGGGTCAGGTGGAATCTCTCGCCGGAGTTGGGAACGGCGTCGGGCGGCTCTGTCCGTGGTCGAAGGCGACGTTGCAGATCGTCCTAAGGTAAGACAGGGGCATGGTTAGATGCGGTAGGTCACGGAGAAGACACGTGCATGAACGAGAAGGCGCGGGGCGGTCGGATTCTACCTGGGTGCTTGCCGGAGTTGAAGACGGACGTGGCGGCGTTCGGAAGCTTGTCGTAGCCGGTGTTCTGCGGCGCCCGCGGTCGAATGGGTGGTACGGGGAGGAGTGTCTGGGAGTGGGGAGTCTGCTAGCGTGCTCAGGGAGGCAAGGGGTGGCGAAGCTCGGCTGGAATTCGACGAGGAAGGTCGTCGGAACTAGGAGCGTGTCGAGCCAAATTGAGGCAGCCTCGGGGCAGAGAGGGAGTGGCGACAGAGGGGAAAGGAGGAGGAGACGCAGGCGCTTAATAGCGTGCAGTCACAGCGAGGTTTAAGGCGCGGCATCAATGCATATTCAAGCCGCGACATCAACGGCAGAAACGGCCGGCGCGGTCGTCGCGAGGAAGAAGGAGGAGTGGGAAAGTGGGGTCTGCTGGTCAGTGGGAAAAGAGCGAGGGAAGGGTCCACCGATCAGTCTCTTTGCGGGTCTGTTAATAGGTGTGAACCGTTTTCTTTCGGGGAGGAAAGCTGGGCTGATTCTGGGCCTTAGTGGGCTGATGGGTTGGGTCGACCTAACCTCATTTTTTTCCTTTTCTGAATCCTTTTCTTTTTCTGGATCTAATTTCTATTTTGAATTTCAAACAAACAAACAGCAACCAAATCAATTCAAACAACACCAATATTTGTAATTTTGAAATTAGTTCTGTTCAGTAACATGAACCAAAATCCAAAATCAAAATAATAGTTTTAATAATAGGGCCCATTATTAATTAAATAAATGGATCATTGTTATTAAATCAAATAGGACTTGTTTTATTTAAATACTCCTTTTGGAATTTAATTATTTTCAAAACCAAATCAGTAGGTTTTATTTAGGAATATGAAATACTTTGGAGAACTTATTTTTAATCAAATAAACAAGTTTTGAGGGTTTAGAAATAATAAAACTTTTATTAATAAAACTTGGATATTAAATCCTAATTGTTCTATTTTAAATAAACCTTTACTACTATAATCAAAGCAAAACCTTTTGTTTCCAAATATTGGCCAAGATTTAATTTGGCTTCATAAAATAACCCTTATTTAAAAGTCTTTCCTTTTATTTGAAAACCAAAATCTTTATAAAAAGATTTCAAAGTAGTACTAAAATACTTTTATTTTTCCTTCGTTAAATATTTATCTTTTTGATCCCTTTAGGATTTCTTTATTTAAAATAGGTTTTGAAGATTCCTATTGGAATTCAAAAAGTTTCTTCTGCCTTGAAAATCAAACAAAGTTTTATTTTATTCATTTATTTTTCACATTACAAGATTTGGAAATCTTGGGATGTGACACTCGCAGATAAAGTGGACACTCTGTAATCTGATTTTTGTAGGTGCTATAGCCGCATCACTGCTCTGGAGGATACCAATAAGAAGCTGTGCACTGATACGTTGCAAACGTATCAATAATTTGATGCTCCATTCTTGTTTTACACCAATTGCTTTATGTTTTACTTACACTTTGAGGCATTTTTATGCATTTTCTGGAACTAACATATTAACAAGTTCCATAGATCCAGTTCCCTATTTTCTGTTGTTTTTGGTTTCAGAAAAACTAGTAAAGAAATATTATTGGAGAATATTTCCTTCGGCTTTTGTCCCATCCAATTCCGAGAATATTTCCTTACTAGCTTTTCTGAAACCAAAAATAGCAGAAAACATGCAACTGGCACTGCGGCATCTTGTTAATAGGTTAGTCCCAGAAAATGTATAAAAATACCTCAAAGTGTAGACAAAGCATAGCAAAGTTGATACTAAACAAGCATGGAACATCAAAAATTATAGATACGTTTACGAAGTATCAAGCATCCCCAAGCTTAACTCCTTCTCGTCCTCGAGTAGGTAAGTGATAAAAAGAATAATTTTTTAGGTGACATGCACCATCTTAATCTTGATCAAACCGTTTGCAAAGCATTGAAAGATGGGATCAAAGTACTCTAAACATGATCATGAAAGATGTAGATCTAACAATAAGTCATAGCAACTATGTTGCAACATGAAAAGATACAAACAAAGATCATGAATAACAATGCATTGAAAGCCATTTGTTCGTTTCACATATAGAAAACATATCATAGTGGTATTCAGCTTGTCCCTCATGGAGTAGCAAAACATAAATGCATAGGACACCTTCAAAGTTCATAAGGGAGACTAGATACAAATAGTTCAAGAACAAGAAATATCAACATTATGAATCAATCAATAAGTTTTGGGACAATGGACATAAAACTAAGAATGACAACATTTCTCTCTTAATTGGTGCATAAAGATAGAAGGTGGAGACTCAATATAAAAGTAGGAAGAAGGGCCCTTCACAAGGGAAGCAGGGATTTCAAGTTTCATAAAGAGCTTCCAAAAATTACGGTACTTATTAGCTTTCAGCTCTCATTACCCCTATCATAAGCATCTTGAAGTGATTAAGGTTAAAGTGAAACAAATATGGAGTGTATGCTTGAAAAATCATAAGTTGGCAATCTCATGTCCCTTGAGTATGAGGGTCGTTCCTCATGCTACTCAACTTTAGTCACAAGCAAGTTCTTGTCATTGTAAGTATATGTGTATCATAGAGAACGTCCAATGAGGTACCCCTTACCCCATGAGACATGAGCTATCCCATATCAAAATGACAAGGCAACATACAGTGAGCATCTCAGCAATCCTTTTATTTACCATGAGCATGGTGCATATTTTTTTTTTATCTTTTTTCTCTTTTGTTCTATATTTTTTCTGAGGAAGCTTGATAGATTGCTCATTATGGTGAAGCTGCAAGTTTCCACCATGATTAGGCATGTCTTAGGCTAGCCGCACAGGCATTTCTCTAACACATATATACTACTCCATGAACTTACAGGCTCCCATTTTATTTCACATCCCCGACATCCATAAACAAAAGATCATGATATCAACTGGGTAATATGTACAGGTGTTGAAAGCATTCCCCATGACAACATGGTTCTGCTAATTCCCAACTTATAAGTGCAAGCATATACAACATAGATGACACAATGGTTCAAGTTTATTAGGGGCAAGAAAAATAAAGTGTGCCATCAAGTTTGTGAGAGCTTTAATCACTAATTTTCTCATAACAAGTTTAATTTGGAAGATAGATAAAACAAGAATATACTTGGAATGGTGTAGCACACCATGCATAGGAATTTATAGTGGACTCTTTGGAATAACTTGGTTTCTTGGGGGTTGGATGCATGAGTAGATCTAACTCAATACAAATGGAGGCTAGCAAAAGACTGAGAGCGACCAACTAAGAGAGTAACAATGGACATAATCATGCAGAGCGACAAAACATTATCAACTAAAGCCTAAAGTGGTATCACAAGTCAAAAAAAATGATTATAGAGGATAAGGTGACTTGTTCATACTCATAACATGGTGTGAGCATGTGCCAAGTCAACCCAAACAAACCATCAAAGGAGAATACCACAATATTATGCTTTTGTATGCTAAAATAACACATTGATTCTTTCAAGGCACATTAAGAAATCTCAATTGTTTGGAACAAGTCATGTTACAACAATAATCACTAAGCATAAGGTCAAAACAACATCTAGCATGACATGATAAAGTCTAAGCCATAGTCAAAACAAGCTCCCTTTTGTACCACTTAAGCATGAAACTTTCTACTCTTTTCCAACACCAATCAACTTATTTGAAACAAAAGAGCGAATGCGGGGGTCCAACTAATTTATTCAAGCAAGCTAAAAAACAAAACTAAGACGCTGCAAGAACAACACACCAATGCATGAAACAATAAAAAAAGTGTCTAGAAAGAGACCTGAGATTTTTATTGATGAAGAAGGGGATGCCTTGGGAATCCCCATGCTTTGACACTTGTACCTCTTGAATATTTCTTTGGGTGACATGGGGTGGCGTCCCCAAGCTTGAGCTTTTATCCATTCTTCATCTCATCACATCATTCTTCCCCTACACTTGATAATTTCCTTCATATAAAACTTCACAAAATATTCATTAGCAACATTAGTGTATTAAAAATAATAAACCTTTGGGTTTAGTTTCAATACAAGTAAAACTTCCATTAAAAAAATCTAATGTAGCAATTCCTATAAAAATCTCAAGTAATCAAGAAGAATTTAAAAATAAACGGATTAAGAGGCAAATGCAAATAATGGCAGAAATCTGTCAAAACAGACCAACAGGTAAAAAGCAATTTTTTCGAAGACCTTCTGTTGCTCAAATCGAAAAGTGTTGAACTAAAGAAAGTTATATAACAACCTGGCGCATTTACTCAGAAAATGAAATCTTAATACGACATACAAAGATTTTTCATGAATTTTTATAGTGAAGTACAAAAATCTGTTTCGGGACAGCAACTTCCCCAAATCTTACTTCTCTCTCATTAGAGGTTATTCTTGGCACAAAAATCACACAAAAAGGATAAGGAGAGGTTATTACAAAATTAATAACTTCCAAGACTCAATAAAACTATTGGGTTATCGCCCAAGAAGTACTTTTCTTTAACGCCATTAAGTTAGGCATAAGAAGCAAGAATCAAGTATTTTCAAATGAAGAAGCATTAAGATCAATACTCAAAATTTCTTCAACCATGCAAGGTATCTCATCCAAATGTGTTCTATAGGATCCTATCTCAACACTCTTGGGTTCCCCTGTTTCATCAAACGGGTTTTCAGGAATAATCCAATCAAAATTCTGTTCTAAGGCTTCATGCATTCCTACAAGTTTAAAAGGTATGGGCATTTTAATTTCCTCTCCATTGGTGTCACATCCCAAGATTTTCCAAATCTTGTAATGTGAAAAATAAATGAATAAAATAAAACCTTGTTGATTTTCAGGGCCAGAAGAAACTTTTGAATCCAATTGGGAATCTTCAAACCTATTTTGGACAAATAAATCCTAAAGGGATTAAAAAGATAAATATTTAATAAAGGAAAAATAAAAATATTTTATTACTACTTTGAAATCTTTTTATAAAAGGATTTGGTTTTTAAGAAGAAAAGGTAAGTTTATAAATAAAGATTATTTTATAAAACCAAATTAAACCTTGGCCAAGCTTTTGAAATAAAACATTTTGTTTTGATAAAAATAGTAAAGTTTATTTAAATAAAATAATAAGGATTTAATATCCAATTTTATTTAAGTAAAGGCTTTTCCCATTTTAAATAAACACTAAAACTTATCTATTTATTTTAAATAAGTTTTCTAAGTATTTTATTTTTTTTTAAATAAAACCTACTGAAGTATTTTGGTTTTATTTTAGATTTCAAAATAAATATTTTTAATAAAACAAATCCTATTTGATTTAATAACTAAGGTCCATTTTATTTAATGAATAATGGACCCTAAAATAAAATGTTATTTTATTTAAACAAGTTTTCCAAGTATCTTATATTTCAAAATAAAACCTACTGATTTGGGTTTGATAATATTTGGATTTCAAATGGAGTTTTTATTAAATAAATCAAACCCTATTTGATTAAATAACCATGGTATATTTTATTTAATTATTAAATAGATCCTAAAAAGAATAAAATTAATTTATTTTATTTTTGAGATTTGGTTTATGCTGATAAACAGAACCAAAAACTCATTACAAGTATGGTGATTGTTTGAATTGTTTGAATGTTTGAATGTTGTTTGGAATTTTCAAACCAGTAAATAGAAATATAAAAGGTTAAATCATTCAGACAGAAAAAAATAGTGCAAAGGACCCAGCCCAACAAACCAGCCCAATAGCCCAGCAAGCCCACCTGTTCCCTCGCCCCGAACCGTTTTTTTCTCTTCACCGCAGAAGCAACCCGCGAGGACGCTGACATGTGGACCCTTCCCCCTCACTTCCTTTCTCGCTGACAGGTATGCCCCACCCCTCCTATTCATCGTTCTAACCCGCAGCGACTCGTTCTTCCCCGCCCCTGCCGTTGATTCCTCAGGCTTAATTCGTCTTAATGTAGCCACAATTACTCGCAGTGATCACGCGTGATAAATCCCCTCTTCCTCCTCTTCCATTCCCCCCAAACACCACGCCTCGAGGGCCACCAGGCTGTTCCAAATTTCTTCTGCACCGCCGCCGTCTCCGGCGAGGTTCTCGGCAAATTCCTGCAGCACCGCATCGCCCCTTGCCACCTCGACCAAGCTCACGTCCTCCCCAAGCCCTGGCGCACCTTTCTGCAGCAGCAGCTCACTCGCGCGCGCCCCTGAGCTTCGGCAACGACAACCTCCAGCACCGCCGCCATCTGGCTCTTCTCCGACGACCTCCCTCTGGTAAACCAGACTACCCCGACCCCTCTCGTTCATGCACACACATTCGCCGTGTCTTTGCGCATCTGACCGTGCATCTCGAGTGATCCCCAGCGCCGTCCTCGACGACGACTGAGCAAGGCCGAGGCGTAGCTCCACTCCGGCGAGCAATCAAGCCCGCTCCAGTGCGCCCCTCAACGAGCTGCCACAACGTTGAGCATCATCAGGCTTCGGCGATTCTGGTGAGCTACCCCTCTGCTTCCCTCTCCTCCTAAATCACCGGCGACCACACCGTCTGAGCGCGCCGCCGCCAACCACCGCCGCCAGCGCCGCCACTTTGTGGTCAATTGGATCAGAACCATTCGTTTTAGATCGGACGCGTAGGAACCAGCGACTTAAACGAAAGGGTATGCATTGATCAGAGCCGCACAGATCCCTTTTAATCCAACGGTCTACAGCGTGATCCACACTGAACCGGTATGGACCAATAGAAACATTACACGTGGCCACTGTTTGATTTAAAAGACAGAAAACTTTCTATTAGAGTTCCAATTTTGTAAATTGCACAACTTTTGATCCACACGTCCAAAAATTGCAAATTTGGTATCATTGGAATCAGTGAGACAAGCCCTAGCCAACCATACCTTTTTTTTTAACAAAAAGCTTCTGTTAAAATGGATGTTTTTGCAGAAACTTTTGTATGCTTGTTAAGAATGTGAAAATTGTTTAAAAAATGAATTTGGGGTTAAAATCTTTGGCAATTGGATTGATTTGAACCTACTGACCATAGGAAACACTTTGTGGACTCAAAAATGTTTTTGGTGAAACAAAATAATGATTCTTTGATTTAAAACCATTTCTAGTCAAATAGAAATGTGGTTTATTTATTAAAAATGGTTTTGGAAGAAAACCTTTGGAAAATGTTTTGTTTTAAACTCTCTGACCCCAAACACCAAGTTTTATGGTTTGAAAACTTATTTGGTGAACCCTATAGGTTAATGCCTTAGTAAAAATATTTCAACACCACATAAAATGATACTTTGTTTGAAAATGGTTTTTAAAGTGAAACCTTTTGCAAATGACTTTGCCACTTCATAAAATGACCATTAGGTGTATTCAAATGTTTAAGACCCATTAGGAACCACTTTTTCAAATAAAACAAAGCTTGGCATGCTTGCATGCATTTCCTAGACTTTATGATTTTATGTGATGTTTTGCTTGATTGGTAGATTAAGTTTGTGCCTTGCTTGATTGATTTGTAGTGACTTGAAGAGTGTGATTGTTGCAAGGACAAGGAGTGAACCCATAATCTACCAAAAAGGCAAGTGATGCTTCATACTTTTTGTCCCATTACTTTCACTGTGCATTAGTGATTTTGCTAAGTAAAACTTGCATGGAATTTTGCTAAGTATAAACCTTGCTATAGAAAAACCTAGTAGATGAAACCTTAGTGGAAATCTTCCTAAGTTAAGAATCCTATTACTATCGAGCTTAGCCTAGCTAATAGAAAAGAAGGGTGGAAATATATTCACACTATTGAAAGTTTCTAAGTCTGAGGACTTATATTTTTGTTTAATAAAACAACTAAGTTAATGAATCACCTGGGTGGAATGGGACTTGCTTGGTGGATTTTGGTTGAGTGGTTCACAAGGCCCATGTCTATGGTTTACCTTGTGTATCTCACTTGTGGATTGCCACCCAGGAACAAAGAGATTTGAGATGTCAAATGTTGAGAAGCTTCAAGTGCAACCACTTGGCAATATGGGCTCTGCCATGATCATATAGGTTGCAAGAACTTAGCCATATGGACAGTGGGTGGTAGTTTTTGATAGGTTGGAGCACGTCCATCTTGGTCTAAGGGAAGGCTTCTGAAAGATCTTGTCTTGGGAAACCAAGTCTTGTGGGGAAAGTGCACCACCTCTGCAGAGTGTAGAATCTAAGTACTTAGCCATGTCCCTGGTAAAGGACAATTTGAGCATCAAGACATGGAAGCAATCAAGGATCTCATCATTCAAATTTCTAAGATAAAAACTTGTGGTTGAACAAGGGTTTTTGAAATCTTCAATCTTTGATTGAGAGTTGTCTTGGAAAAGATTTTGTCAAAACAAAAACTTAGCATTTTCAAATGTTAAGGAAAAATATATTTTGAGCAATGCAAGCCTCAACTCCACTTAGCCAAATGCATATAGATGATAGACTCCACTATACTACCATAGTATCACTTGCCAATACAATTCAAATGTATTGACCCTTGTGGCTGTAACTTGTATGTTGCAGGTTTGTTTGATTTAGTGAAGTTGATTGATTAGGATTACAAAGTCTACAACCAACATGTCTGCCTGTGGCACTTTGAAGATGAAGGACTCCATGCTTATAGATTTCTGCTGCAATGTATTGTAATAGCCAAATGAGCTATGTAAAGATGTAATAAAATTATGTTATTCCTGGTTATAAAGTTATATTATGACCCTTGTTTCTTGATATTACATCTAAACTGTGGATGCTAGCTATTGATCCAGGGACTAGCATTGTAAACACAGGGGACACCACCTTATGTCAATAAAGGTTGGGACACTCCCTCTACAATTGGGTTTGGTTTTATCCAACTTTTATAATGTACCCATAACATCTACACATGATCCTAGCATATTAAAACGATCAAATACCTTTTTAGCTTCTTTAGAAACATATTGAACTCCTTTAGCAAAGTTTCTAGAGTAAAATCTCTCTTTTCAGTATCCTCAATATCTTTATGTTGAAGAAACATTATTTGCATCATGGGGTTAAGGTTAATAAACCTAGCCTCCAACATGTGAACTAAAGAAGCTGCAGCAATTTCATAATTAGCAGCAAGTTCTGCTAACGTTATATCCTCAATATCCTCATGTTTGCTAATATGATTAAAGAATTCTTCAATATTTTCTTTCCCAATTATAGAGCCACTACCTATTGAAAGGTCTTTCAGGGTGAACTTAGGGATCAACATGGTGAGCTAAAACAAGGTGACAAATATAGAAAGAACTAATTTTTTGTGTTTTTTATAAGAGAAAACAAACCAAACAAAACTAATTTTTTTTGTATTTTTGAAAGAAATAAATAAGAAAAACAAAGCAAAATAAACTAAGAAAAATAAACTAAGAAAAACAAAAACAAAGTAAAGAGAATGTTGTGAGAGACTCCCCTTGCAAAGCTGTCCTTAAGTCCCCGGCAATGGCGCCAGAAAATCTTGACGGTGGCTCAGTTGACTGTAGAGCCTCGTTGGGAGACCCCAAGAGCAAGGTGTGATGAGCACAACAACAAGTTTTCCCTCAGTTATGAAACAAGGTTATCGAACCAGTATGAGCAAGGAAACAACTCCAAGGTGTTGCTAACAACTTGGAATCCTGCATAACACAAACTCAAGACTTTGCTCCAACTTATAGTGAGGTTGTCAATATCACTAGTTTGCTGAAAACAAAGGATTAAACATATAGTGTGGAAGATAATAGTTGATTGTAGAAAGTAAACGGTAAGAGTAGATGATGTATCAATGATAAAGATTATACCGGGGTCCACAGTTCACTAGAGGTGTTCTCCTTAAGATAGATAACATGCTGGGTGGAAAAATTACAACGAGGCAATTGACAGATTGAGCAAGCATAACAATGCAAATACTAGACATCATGACTCCTAAGAGATTTCATTGGGCATTACAACAATATACATAGACCGTAATCCAACTCCATCTATGACTAATAATCCACCTTCAGGTTATCATCTGAACCCCTTCCAATATTAAGTTGCAAGCAACGAATAATTGCATTAAGAAATGTGTGTAAAGTAAACAATACAATTGTTCCATGAACAAAAGATTGTTGTTTTCTCCCTAGTATCAACAACACATCTACAACCTTAGAGATTTCTGTCACTTCCCTATATTACTAGAGGCATCAACCTACTATCGAGCATAAATACTCCCTCTTGGAGTCACAATCATCTACTTGGCCAAGATAGCTACTAGCAACGGAGAGCACGCAAGATCACAAACAACACATACATGATAGAATCAATAATAAATCTGACATGATAGAATCAATAATCAATCTGACATGATAGAATCAATAATCAATATGACATAGTATCTCAATATCCATCGGATCCTCGCAAACACAACATGCATGATTACAAATAGATGATCTTGATCATGAACGAAGCTCACAAGATCTAAATATGATAGCACAACGGAGGAGAAACAAACATCTATCTACTGTATGGACCCATAGTCCAAGGTGAACTACTCACGCATCATACCGAAGGCTGGCATGGTGATGAAGAAGGCCTTCGGGATGATCTCTCCCCTCCGGCAGGGTGCCGGGAAGAGCTTCAGATCCCCCGATCTAGGGACGATGGTGGCGGTGGCTACAAACTATTTCGTGGAGATCTGATCGGGTGCTTAGGCTTTCTGCATCGGGGTGACTTTATAGGCGAAGAGGCGAGGTAGGTGGCCGCCTGAAGGGCCCACACCGGGTGGCAGCGCACCCTAGGGGGTGCTCGTGCGGCCCTAGGGTTTGTCCACCTCGTGGCCCCCCTTCGGCCTCCCTTCGGACTTTGTGTTCTCTTCGGTAAAATATTGACTTTGGCTTTTGTCCCATCCAATTCCGATAATATTTCCTTACTAGATTTTCTGAAACCAAAAACAACAGAAAACAAACAATTAGCACTGCGGCATCTTGCTAATAGGTTAGTCCTAGAAAATGTAAAAAAATACCTCAAAGTCTATACAAAGCATAGCAAAGTTGATACTAAACAAGCATGGAACATCAAAAATTATAGATACGTTTACGACATATTAGGGAGGCGCACCCCAGGGCGGCCACACCTGGTCCAGGCGTGGCCAGGGGGCACGCCGCCCTAGGGTGTGTCTCCCTCAAGCCTCCACCGACCTTTCCCCTTTGCCTATATAAACACCCCGAGGCAAAAACCCTAAGTACCCAATCAGAATTCCACAAAAAAGTCTGTAGCCGATGCCACTGTTGTACCTTGACCAGGAGGGATCTAAAGCTCTTCCCGGCACCCTACCGGAGAGGGGAGATCATCCTGGAGGCCTTCTTCATCACCATGCCAGCCTCCGGAGTGATGTATGAGTAGTTCATCCTTGGACTATGGGTCCATATCAGTAGCTAGATGGATGTTTCTCCTATTTGTGCTACCATGTTTAAATCTCGTGATCTTCCTATCATGATCAAGATCATCTTATTGTAATCCTACATGTTGTGTTTACGGAGATCCGATGGATATTGAGTATTATGTTAGATTGATTATTGTTCTATCATGTCTATGTTATTTGTGATCTTTCATGCTCTCTGTTTCTAGCAGTTACTTTGGCCAAGTATTTGCTGGTGACTCCAAGAGGGGGTATTTATGTTGGAGATATCCCTAGAGGCAATAATAAAAGTGGTTATTATTATATCTTTGTGTTTATGATAAATGTTTTCATTCATGCTATAACAGTATTAACCAGAAACATTAATACTTGTGTGATTTTTAAACTAAATTAGAGTCCCTACTAAAGCCTCTTTAATAATATTAGCTTGTTGGTTAATAGATGATCGTGGTTTCTCGATCATGAACATTGAGATGTTATTAACAACGAGATCATATCATTAGGAGAATGGTATGATGGACATACTCCTATAGATAAGCGTAGCATAAAGATCAAGTCATTTTAATAGTTCAATTGCTATAAGCTTTCTGATACATAGTAACCTAATTCCTTCGACCATGAGATCATGCTAATCACCATCACCGGAAGGATGCTTTGATGACATCAAACACCACACCATAACTGGGTGGCTATAAAGATGGCATTGAGTGTTTGGAAAGTATTGGTTGAAACACATGGATCAAGAGTGGGATTTGTCCATCCATATGACGGATAGATATACTCTGGGCCCTCTCGGTGAAATGTCATCCAATTAGTTTGCAAGCATGTGACTGGCTCACAAGGGATCACATATCATGGGAACGAGAAAAGAGTACTTATCGGTAACGAGGTTGAACTAGGTATGCAGAGATACCGACGATCATAACCTCGGATAAGTAAACTATCGCGAGACAAAGGGAAATTGGTATCGTATGTAAGTGGTTCATTCGATCGCAAAGTAATCGTAGAAATATGTGGGAGCCATATGAATTTCCAGATTCCTCTATTGGTTATTGATCGGAGAAGTGTCTCGGTCATGTCCGCATAATTCACGAATCATAGGGAGACACACTTAAGGATTTGATGTTGTTGTGTAGTTATGGAATGATGAGTAAGAGACCGAATGTTCTTCGGAGTCTCGGATGGGATCCGGGATATCATGAGGAGATTCGGAATGGTCCGGAGAATAAGATTCATATAAGGAAAGTCATGTTTCGGAGTTCGGAAATGATTCTGGTGTTTTCACCGGGAATGTTCTAGAAGGGTCTGGAAGGTCCGGCACTCCGGAAGGGGAAGGGTACATGGATGTGTCATGACAATGTGGATTGGTTGCATCATGTACTAGGTCACTTGGCTGGGCAATATGAAGAAAGAAATCAAATTCAAGTTTGAAAGTCAAACGCCAATTTGAAAAGTCAAATCCGAACATTGCTTGGTGGAGGGAGAGTGGGAAACCTACCTAGGGTAGGAGTCCCACTCCCTCCACCCGCCGGCCATGAAGAGGAGTTGGGGGAGGACTCACTCCTCACCAAACCGCCTATCCCCACCTATATAAGGAGGGGTAGGGCGCACCCCTACCCCTCACACCCAAACCCTAGCTACAAGGCGCCACCACCCTCCAAGTGCTGCTGCCGCCTAGGGCTCCTCCCAAGTCGCCGAGTTAGGGTTTCCAAAACCCTAGCCGCCGACTACACCGTCTCCCATTGGTGCCTGTAAACCGTAGATCGCCAAGGCCCTCTCTTACTCCACCATACTCGCTCCAGCTTAGGTGAAGCCCTGCGAGATCTTCCATCTACTTCCGATACCACGCCGTCGTGCTGCCGGAATCATGAGGAGAGTACTACAACCTCTGCTGCCTGCTGGAACAAGGGAGAGGAAGGTCTTCATCGAGTACCGAACGTGTGACCGACTACGAAAGCGCTGCCGGAACGCAGCGCCGGATGGTTCGTCTACGTGATCTTGAGATCGGCAAGTGTACGACTACATCACCCACGAGAATATTCTCTCGTTAACCACTCTGGAATCTTCGAGGGTGAGTGCTTCTATCGACTCGTTGCTACAATCTAGTAGATAGATCTTGGCTTGTTTGTGTGCATGCGGTAGAAATTTTTTGTTTTCCATGCTACGAAACCCTACAATTTATGCTCGATAGTAGGTTCATGCCTCTAGTAATCTGGGAGAGTGACAAAAACTTCTAAGATTGTAGATGTGCTGTTGCTACTAGGGAGAAAACAACAATCTGTTGTCCAAGGAAAATTGTATTGTTTACATTACACACTTCGCTTAATGCAATTATCTGTTGCTTGCAACTTAATACCAGAGGGTTGTTCGGATGATATCCTGGAGGTGTATTATTAGTCATATATGCATTTGAATTATGGTCTATGTACCATGTTGTAATGCCCAAATGAATCTCATAGTGATCATCATGTCATGTACATGCATTGTTATGCATTCTCTATTTTTCAATTGCCCCGCTGTAGTTTGTTCACCCAGCATGTTATTTATCTTATGGAGAAAACACCTCTAGTGAACTGTGGACCCCTGTCCATTCCTTCCCATTGATATTATATCTACTGTTTACTGTTTACTTTCTGCAATTATCACAAGCAATTACTATCTTCCACACTATACGTTTAATCCTTTGTTTTCAACAAAACTAGTGATCTTGACAACCTCATTGATAAGTTGGGGCAGAGTATTTTGGTTGTGTTGTGCAGGTTCCATGTTGCTAGCAACACCTTCGGAAGTCGTTTCTTTCTCCTACTGGTTCAATAACCTTGGTTCTATAACTGAGGGAAAACTTGCTGATGTGCTCATCATACCTTGCTCTTAGGGTTCCCAACAAGGCTCTACATCAACTAAGCCAACATCAAGCCTTTTTCTGGCGCCTTTGCCGGGGAGAAAGAAGATTTCTGCAAGGGGATTATCTTACTACCAATCTATTTACTTTGTTTTTGTTTTGCTTAGTTTCTTTTGCTTTGTTTGGTTTGCTTCTTTTTATCAAAAACACAAAAAAATTAGTTCCTTCTTTAGTTGTTATTTTGTTACCTTGTTCTTAGCTCACTATGTTGATCCCTAAGTTCACCCTGAAATACCTATAAATAGGTAGTGGTTCTATAATTGGGAAAGATAATATTGAAGAATTCTTTAATCATGTTAGTAAGCATAAAGATATTAAGGATGGATTCTTAGCAGAACATGCTCCAAATTATGAAACCGCTGCGGCTTATTTAGTTCACATGTTGGAGGCTAGGTTTGTTAACCTTAACCCCATGATGCAGCTAATGTTTCTTAAACTTCATGTTATTTAGGACACTAAAAAGAGAGATTTTATTCTGTAAACTTTTCTTAAAGAATTTAATGATGTTTCTATAGAAGCTAGAAAGGTCTTTGATTGTTTTAATATGCTAGGATCATGTGTAGATGTTATTGGTACAATAGAAAAGTTGGACAAAACCAAACCCAAACCCAAAAATGGGAGGAAATTAAAATATCAATACCTTTTAAACTTGTAGGAGTGCATGAAGCCTTGGAAAAGAATTTTGATTGGATTGTTCCTAAAAACCCATTTGATGAAAGTAGTGAACCCAAGAGTATTGAGAGAGGATCCTCTAGAACTTATTTGGTTAAGTTACCTTTCCTTGTTGAAGATATTTCTTATATTGTTCTTAATGCTTATTCATTCGAAAATACTTGATTCTTGCTTTCTATGCCTAGCTGAAAGGCGTTAAAGAAAATCACTCTTGGGAGATAACCCAATTTTTATTTCAGTAAGTTTTTATTTTGTTGGGTCTTGGAAGTTATTTTCTCATTAATAACCTCTCCTTATCCTTTTTGTTTGGTTTTTGTGCCAAGACTATCCTCTAATGAGGAGGAAGTAAGATTTGGGGAAGTTGTTGTCCCGAAACAGATTTATGTGCTTTGCTGTAAACAATCGTGAAAAATCCCAGAACATCGTATTGATCTGCAATTTTTTGTGTGCATGCACCTGGTATTTACCAAACTTTCGTTAGTTTTGCACTTTTTGATTTGATCAACAAAATATTTTTGAAAAAATCGGTCTTTACCTGCAGGACTGTTTTGATAGATTTCTACCATTATTTGCATTTGCCTGTTAAATCGATTTCTTTTGAGTTCATTTGATCACTTGAGCTTTTAAAAGAAATTGATATAGTAGCTCATGTTTTAATGGATGATTTACTTGAGTTGAAACCGAACCCAAAGGCTTATTATCTTGAATACACTAATGTTGCTAATGAAGATTGTGTGAAGTTTTGTATGAAGGAAGTTTTCAAGTGTAGGGAGAGAATGATGTGATGAGATGAAGTATGGAAAAAATCTCAAGCTTGGGGATGCCACCCGTGTCATCCCAAGAAATATTCAAGCGGTACAAGCGTCAAAGCTTGGGGATGCCTTGGGAATCCCCTTCTTCATCAACAACAATCTCGGGTCTTCTTTCAAGACACTATATATTTATTGCTTCATGCACTATGTGTTGTTTTTGGAGCATATTTATTTTTGTTTTTGTTTTTGTTTTCTTTTGTTTTGTTTGCTTCAATAATTTGGTTGGACCCTAGCACACTTCTTTTGGAGAAGTCACACCCTGTTCTTCATTGCCTAGAACACTCTAGTTTTCACTCTTATTGTTCTGTGAGTGTTTTCTTTTGTTAGCACTGCGTTTAGATTTAGTTTTCTTCTTCTTTTTTCTTAGAACTTTTTAGTTATTCTTTGTACCTAGGTGAGATATTCTCTCTGGTATTTATTGATTATTATCTTTGTGATTTGTTTCAAATAAGTTGATTGGTGTTGGAAAAGAGTAGAATGTTTCATGCTTATGGTGGTACAGAAAGGAGCATGTTTTGACTATGACTTAGACTTTATCATGTCATGTTAGATGTTGCTTTGACCATATGCTTAGTGATTATTGTTGTAGCATGATTTGTTTCAAAAATTTGATATTGCTTAATGTGCCATGAAAGAATCATGCGTTGTTTTAGCATACAAAAGCATAATATTATGGTATTCTCTTTTGATGATTTATTTGGGTTGACTTGGCACATGCTTACACCATGTTATGACTATGAACCAGTCACCTTAGCCTCTATGATCATTTAGTTTTTGACTTGTGATATCACTTTATTCTTTGATTAATAATGTTTTTTCGCTTTGCATGACTATGGCCATTATTGCTCTCTTAGTTGGTCGCTCCCAGTCTTTTGCTAGCCTCCACCTGTACTGCGTATGAGCTCTACTCGTGCATCCAACTCCAAATAAACCAAGTTATTCCAAAGAGTCCACTATAAATTCCTATGCATGGTGTGTTACACTATTCCAAGTATATTAATGTGTTTATTTATCTTCCAAATTAAAATTTTATTATGTGAAAATTAGTGATTAAAGATCTCACGAACTTGGAGGCACATTTTATTTCTTGCACTTGATAAACCTGAACTATTGTGACTATCTTATATGATTTTATGCTTGCAAGTTGTACATTGGGAATTAGCAAAACCATGCTGTCATGGGGTACGCTTTCAACATTGCACTTATTTATTTAGTTGATATCATGTTCTTTTGTTTATAGATGCCGACGGTATGAAATAAGATGGGAGATTTCAAGTCCATGGAGTATATATATGTGTTAGAGAAACGCCTGGGCGTCTAGCCTAAGCCATGCCTAATCATGATGAAAACTTAAAGCAAAACCATAGTGGCATTCTATGAAGCATCCTCAATAAAAAAACTATGCAAATAGCAAATAAAAATACCACTGAGATGCTTACTTTCTGTTGCCTTGTCATTTTGATATGGGATATCTCCTGTGTCATGGGGCAAGGGGTACCCCGTAGGCAGTTCTCTATGATACACATATACTTATAATGACAAGAACTTGCTTGGGACCAAAGTTGAGTAGCATGAGGCTCGACACTCGTACTCAAGGGGTATGAAATTTTCAACATATGATTTGTCAAGCACATAACTCATACTTTCCCTCACGTTAACATTAATCACTACAAGATGCTTATGATAGGGCCAATGAGAGCTCAAAGCTAATAATTACCATAATTTTTGGAAGCTTTATAAAACAATTTAATCCATACGTCCATCTGCAAAGGGCCTTTCTTTTTTACTTTTTGTTGAGTCTCCATCTTCTATCTTTATGCACTAGTTAAGAGAGCATAGTTGTCATTCTGAGTTCAATGTGTATTGTCCCAAAACTAGTTGATTGATTCATAATTATGGTATTGCTTGTTCTTAAATTATTTGTATCTAGTCACCCTAATGAAATTTAAAGGTGTCATATGCATTTATGTTTTGCTATTCCATGAAGGATAAGCTGAATACCACTCTTGCTATGTTTTCTATATGTGAAACGAACAAATGTCTTTCAAAGCATTATTCATGATCTTTTGTTTGTGTGCTTTTCATGTTGCAACATAGTTGCTATGTCTTATTGTTAGATACACATCGTTCATGCTTATGTTTAGAGTACTTTGATTCCAGCTATCAATGCATTATAATACCTTGAGCAAGATTGTGATGGTGCATGTCACCTTAAAAATTATTCTTTTTATCACTTACCTACTCGAGAACGAGCAGGAGTTAAGCTTGGGGATGTTGATATGTTGCAAACGTATCTATAATTTTTGATGCTCCATGCTTGTTTTACACCAATTGCTTTATGTTTTACTTACACTTTGAGGCATTTTTATGCATTTTCTGGAACTAACATATTAACAAGTGCCATAGAGCCATTTCCCTGTTTTCTACTGTTTTTGGTTTAAGAAAAACTAGTAAAGAAATATTCTCGGAATTGGATGAAACAAAAGCCGAAGTTCCTATTTTTCCAGAAACGACATGGAGTCCGGAGGAGAGGGGAGGCGCATCCCAGGGCGGACACACCTGGTCCAGGCGCGGCCAGAGGAGCGCCGCCCTAGGGTGTGGTCCCCTCGAGCCTCCACCGACCTTGCCCCTTCGCCTATATAAACGCCTCGAGGCAAAAACCCTAAGTACCCAATCAGAATTCCATGAAAAACTCCGGACCGACGACTGTCACTTCTGGTAGCTCAATAGGATCTTTAGACTAACCCCACAGACCAACACTAGTCTTTTCTGCGCACTTTGTCCTCACTCGTGCGCACCCGGTACCCACTTCACGGTCGGTCACCCATCCTAGAATTGCTCTAGGCCAAGCACGCTTAACCTTAGAGTTATTTTCGAATGAGCTTCCGGAAAAGAAGTTGCAACTTGTTTGTATGGGTTTCCTATCAATCCTATTGAGCCATGCGCCAGGGTCTCACACCACCACCACCGTCGTCCCTAGATCGGGAGGGATCTGAAGATATTCCCGACACACTGCCGGAGAGGGGGGATCATCCCGGAGGCCATCTTCATCACCATGCCAGCCTCCGGAGTGATGTGTGAGTAGTTCATCCTTGGACTATGGGTCCATAGCAGTAGCTAGATGGTTGTTTCTCCTATTTGTGCTACCATGTTTAGATCTTGTGATCTGCCTATCATGATCAAGATCATCTTATTGTAATCCTACATGTTGTGTTTGCGGGGATCCGATGGATATTGAGTATTATATTAGATTGATTATTGTTCTACAAGGTCTATGTTATTTGTGCCCTTGCATGCTCTCCGTTGCTAGTAGTTACTTTGGCCAAGTATTTTCTTGTGACTCCAATAGGGGGTATTTATGCTCGATAGTAGGTTCATGCCTCTAGTAATCTGGGAGAGTGACAAAACCTTCTAAGATTGTAGATGTGTTGTTGCTACTAGGGAGAAAACAACAATCCTTTTTCCAATGGCAATTGTATTATTTACATTACACATTTTGCTTAATGCAATTATCTTTTGCTTGCAACTTAATACCCGAGGGTTGTTTGGATGATATCCGGAGGTGGATTATTACTCATATATGCAGTTGGATTACGATCTATGTATCATGTTGTAATTCCCAAATGAACCTCATAGTGATCATCATGTCATGTACATGCATTGTTATGCATTCTCTATTTGTCAATTACCCCGTTGTAATTTGTTCACCTAGCATGTTATTTATCTTATGGAGAAAACACCTCTAGTGAACTATGGACCCAGGTCCATTCCTTCCCATTGATATTCTATCTACTATTTACTATTTACTTTCTGCTATTACCACAAGCAATTACTATCTTCCACACTATATGTTTAATCCTTTATTTTCAGCAAAACTAGTGAGCTTGACAATGTCATTGATAAGTTGGCGCAGAGTATTTTGGTTGTGTTATGCGGGTTCCATGTTGCTAGCAACACCTTCAGAAGTGGTTTCTTTCTCCTACTGGTTCGATAACCTTGGTTCTATAACTGAGGGAAAACTTGTTGTTGTTCTCATCATACCTTTCTCTTGGGGTTCCCAACAAGGCTCTACATCAACTAAGCCAACATCAAGCCTTTTTTTGGTGCCTTTGCCGGGGAGAAAGAATATTTTTGCAAGGGGAGTCTCTTACTACCAATCTATTTACTTTGTTTTTGTTTTGCTTAGTTTCTTTTGCTTTGTTTGGTTTGCTTCTTTTTATCAAAAACACAAAAAATTAGTTCCTTCTTTAGTTGTTATTTTGTTACCTTATTCTTAGCTCACTATGTTGATCCCTAAGTTCACCCTGAAAAACCTATCAATAGGTAGTGGTTCTATAATTGGGAAAGATAATATTGAAGAATTATTTAATCATGTTAGTAAGCATAAAGATATTAAGGATAGATCCTTAGCAGAAAATGCTCCAAATTATGAAACCTCTACGGATTATTTAGTTCACATGTTGGAGGCTAGGTTTGTTAACCTTAACCCCATGATGAAGCTAATGTTTCTTAAACTTCATGATATGGAGGACACTGAAAAGAGAGATTTTATTATGTAAACTTTTCTTAAAGAATTTAATGATGTTGCTATAGAAGCTAGAAAGGTCTTTGATCGTTTTAATATGCTAGGCTCATGTGTAGATGTTATTGGTACACTAGAAAAGTTGGACAAAACCAAACCCAAAAATTGGGAGGAAATTAAAATACCAATACCTTTTAAACTTGTAGGAGTGCATAAAGCCATGGAAAAGAATTTTGATTGGATTGTTCCTAAAAACACATTTGATGAAAGTAGTGAACCCATGAGTATTCAGAGAGGATCCTATAGAAATTATTTGGATAAGATACCTTTCCTTGTTGAAGATATTTCTTGTATTGATCTTAATGCTTATTCATTCGATAATACTTGATTCTTGCTTTCTATGCCTAGCTGAAAGGCGTTAAGGAAAAGCACTCTTGCGAGATAACTCAATTTTTATTTTAGTAAGTTTTTCTTTTGTTGGGTCTTGGAAGTTATTACCACACTAATAACCTCTCCTTATCCTTTTTTTGGTTTTTGTGCCAAGAATAGCCTCTAATGAGGGGGAAGTAAGATTTGGGGAAGTTGTTGCCCCGAAACAGATTTATGTGCTTCGCTGTAAAAAATCGTGAAAAATCCCAGGACGTCGTATTTATTTGTAATTGTTTGTGCGAATGCACCTGGTATTTACCCAACTTTCGTTAGTTTTGCACTTTTTATTTGAGCAACAGAATATTTTCGAAAAAATCGGTCTTTACCTGCAGGTCTGTTTTGACAGATTTCTGCCATTATTTGCATTTGTCTGTTAAATCGATTTCTTTTGAGTTCTTTTGATCATTGAGATTTTAAAAGGAATTGCTATAGTAGCTCATGTTTTAATGGATGATTTACTTGAGTTGAAACTGAACCCAAAGGCTTATTATCTTGAATACACTAATGTTGCTAATGAAGATTGTGTGAAGTTTTGTATGAAGGAAGTTTTCAAGTGTAGGGAGAGAATGATGTGATGAGATGAAGTATGGAAAAAATATCAAGCTTGGGTATGCCACCTGTGTAACTCCAAGAAATATTCAAGAGGTACAAGCGTCAAAGCTTGGGGATGCCTTGGGCATCCCCTTCTTCATCAACAACAATCTTAGGTCTTCTTTTAAGACACTATATATTTATTGCTTCATGCACTATGTGTTGTTTTTGGAGCGTATTTGTTTTTGTTTATAGTTTTCTTTTGTTTTGTTTGCTGCAATAAGTTGGTTGGACCCCAGCACACTTCTTTTGGAGAAGTCACACCCTGTTCTTCATTGCCTAGAACACTCTAGTTTTCACTCTTATTGTTCTGTGAGTGTTCTCTTTTGTTAGCACTGTGTTTAGATTTAGTTTTCTTCTTCTTTTTGCTTAGAACTTTTTAGTTCTTCTTTGTAGTTAGGTGAGATATTCTCTCTGGCCTTTATTGATTATCATCTTTGTGATTTGTTTCAAATAAGTTGATTGGTGTTGGAAAAGAGTAGAATGTTTCATGCTTATGGTGGTACAAAAAGGAGCTTGTTTTATCTATGACTTAGACTTTATCATGTCATGTTAGATGTTGCTTTGACCATATGGTTAGTGATTATTGTTTTAGCATGATTTGTTTCAAAAAATTGAGATTGCTTAATGTGCCATGAAAGAATCATGCGTTGTTTTATCATACAAAAGCATAATATTGTGGTATTCTCCTTTGATGCTTTATTTGGTTGACTTGGCACATGCTTACGCCATGTTATGACTATGAACCAGTCACCTTAGCCTCTATAATCATTTAGTTTTTGACTTGTGATATCACTTTATTCTTGGATTAATAATGTTTTGTCGCTTTGCATGACTATGGCCATTATTGCTGTAAGATCCCTCCTTTGTAAAGGAGAAGGATCCCTGTGATTGCAATGCTAGTCCCTGGATCAATGCTAGCATCCACAGTTTAAGATGAAGTACACAGATACAAAGGTCATTTATTACATTCATTCCAGAGATAAAACATAGTCTTTTACAACTCAGGGCCATAGGCCTAATACAAGAGTTTTTGGAATAAGTAAATAAACATAAGTCTTCATCTTCATGTGCCACAGGCAAGCATGTTGAGTGTAGACTCATGACTCCTACTCATCATCGGAGTAACCTACAACATCACAAGTTACAGCCACAGTGGGTCAATACTTTGGAATAGTATTGGCAAGTGATACCTTAGTAAATTTTAAGTGGACTATATTGCTATATGCTTTTTGGCTAAGTGTAGCTTGGCTTGCTTTGCTCAAAATAGGTTTTTTTCCTATTAGTTGAAATCACTAAGTTTTTCTTTGTCAAAAATATCCCAAGAAACCACCAATAGACATTGGGGTCCTTTACCCTTGTTCACCCACAAGTTTTACTTAGAAGTTGGAGTGATGAGATTCTTGTAGCTTCCATGTCTTGATGCTCAAGTTGTCCATTGCCATGGACTTGGCTAAGTACTTAGATTTTCCATCTGCAGAGGTTGTGCACTTTCCCCACTAGACTTGGTTTCCCAATACAGGACCTTTCAGAAGCCTTTCCTTAGTCAAATGGACGCGCTCCAACCTATCATTCCCACTACCACCAACTGTCCAAGTGACTAAGTTCTAGCAACCTATATGATCATGGCAGAGCCCATATTGCCAAGTGGTTGCACTATAAGCTTTCTCAACACTTGGCCTCCAAATCCCTTTGTGCCTGGGTGGCATACCACAAGTGAGATACACAAGCCATATCCATGGCCTTGTGTAACCACTCAACCAAAAACCACCAATTCAAGTCCCATTCCACCCAGGAGGTTCATTGACTTAGTTGTTTTATTAAGAAAAGCATAAGTCCATAAGACTTAGAATTATTTTCATCATAGCATGTACATACTTTACCAACCCTTGTTTTCTACTAGCTAGGCTAAGCATGGCATAGTAACTTAACTTACGAAAATTCCCTAGCAATTCTACATTTCTATAACTACATAGGATTTCCCAACATAGCATTTGGCAAAAGTAGCATGCAAGACTTAGCAAAAATAATTCTAATGCTTATTCAAAATAAAGGGATGAAAATATCATGAAGTATCACTTGCCTTGGTAATGGGGAGAGTAGCACTCCTCACAATCATAGTCACTAGCAAAATTTACACAAAGATTTGTAGCACACAATTACACTCAATTTATATACAAACAAAAATATGAATGCATGCATGCAAGAAAATGCTAAGTGATGTTTTTTTTGAAAACTCCACCAAGCAAGTGCATGATACAGAAACATAACCAAGTCAGAGACTTGCTAACTAAACTTATTTAGCACTAAAACCAATTACTAAACAATTTCTATACTCAAAATGATCCTAAATAAGTTTCTGCATACAAAGTCATTTTAACAAAAACTTTTTGTTAAACACATTGCAGATTCAGAAAGGGCTTGACTCACTGATTCCAACGGTATAAAATTTGCAAAAATCTAACGTGGGAATCTCATGTTATAGCCATTTGAAAATTGGATCTAAATCTGATTTGAATTCTAATTTTGAATATAACCCTAGCCACGCGTCGTGTTTCTATTGGCGCGTACCGGTTCGCACCGGATCACCCTTCCATGCCGTTGGATCTAACTATCGCTGCACGGCTCAGATCTATCCATACCCCTTCGTAAAGTGAACTATTTCTATGCGCTGGATCTGGATCTGACGGCTAAGAATCTTCTAACCAGAAATGAGCGGCGCTAACGGCAGCGGCTGGCGGCGGCACGTCTGACAGCGGCGGTGCTGGCGCTCTAGGTCGCGCGGGGGTGAGGGAAGTAGCTTACCAGATCCGCGGTGGCGTGCTGAAGCTCGAGGTGGCGTTGGCTCGGAAAGGGGCGCACTGGCATGGTCTCAGGAGCTCATCGGAGTAGCGGGCGGCGTCGGTCGCTTGCAGACGTGGTGCTTGCCGAGGTTTGGCATCGCCCTAGCACGAACCAGAGGCATCAGGAGTTGCGCAAGATGTAGGCGATCAAACTCGCGTGAAGGAGTGGGCAAGGGGCGCTCGGGTTTTACCTGAATTGGTCGCCGGAGTCTATCGGCGGCGCAGGTGGTTTCGGTCGTGGACGGAGACGATGACCTGGGTCACGAGCAGGCAAGAGAAAGGTGTCAGCAGGTGCGCAAGATCGTGCTGAGCATCCTCGTTTGAACCAGAGAGAGGGGGCGGTCGAGGCTCACCGTAATCGGTCGCCGGAGTCGTCGGTACTGCGGGGCTTTGAGAGCAATTGCGCACAGCCTGGTGGCGGAGTGAGCGAGGAGAGTGGGGGGAAAAGCTCGCGGTGCAGAGGGGTTTAAATAAGCCCATGCGCGACAGGAAACGCCTGTGGCATAATGGCTAATTACACCGCGCCATTACCGGCCTTGACAGCAGCGGCGACGTGGTCGCGAGCACGGTTTGAAGACGAGGGCGACGTGGACAGGGCCCGCTTGTCAGCGAAATAAGCAGAGGGGGTGTGGGGTCTGGCTGTCAGCGGCTGAGTGGGTGTGCTCGCACGTGCGGAAGGCAAAGAAATGGCCCGGGTGGGCTAGTTGGGCCTGTTCAGATGCTGGGCTAGATTGGTGGCGCTAGGCCCTTTTCATTTGTTTGCTCTTTTTCTTTTTTTGATTCGATTTTCAGAATAGGTTTTCAAATGAATTCAAGTTCCATTTGAATTCAAACTTTCTTGGGATTTTTGCAGTGTGTAGTAGTCTCAAATATAGGCATAAGATCATGTGGTTGCTTTGAAAAGGCTTGGTCAAGCTTGGAGTACAAAATATCAGAGACTTGGCACTTGGTTTGCAAAATTTGAAAAATGGTTTTTGAAACCATTTCCAATTTGTAAAACTTGGTTTAAATTCTACACTCAAACCTATCCTCATAGAAGGCAATAAACTTGGTTCATAAACAATCAAACTTTCAAATGGGGATAGCCATTTGATTTAAATCTGCTCACATAAAATCATAGCACTATGTGCTTCTGTTTTTCTGAAATGAGTTTGAAAATGTTCTCAAATCTATATGCATGCATGAATGGTATGCAAACTTTGAAATCATGATTTTAGGGATGTTACAAATCTAACCCCCTTAAGGTGAATCTCGCCCTCGAGATTCGGATTGGCTAGCAAATAGGTGAGGGTGGTCTTTCCGAAGATCATCTTCTCTTTCCCATGTTGCTTCCTCTTCGGTATGATGGCTCCATTGCACTTTGAAAAACTTGATAGTCTTGGTTCTCGTGACTCTTTCTGCAGTCTCAAGAATCTTGATAGGCTTTTATTCATAAGTGAGATCACTTTCTAGTTGAACTTCTTCCAAAGGTATGGTATCCTTCAAAGAAGATTCTTCCATTTCTGGGTGACATTTCTTAAGCTGACTCACATGAAATACATTATGGACTGCTGATAGAGATGCTGGCAGTTCAATTTCATAAGCCACTTCTCCTTTGCGACTCAGAATCTTGAATGGCCCAACATATCTTGGTGCCAACTTTCCTTTGACTCCGAATCTTTTCACTCCACGGAGTGGTGATACTCTAAGATAGGCTCTATCACCAACTTCGTAGGTGACTTCTCTACGCTTAGGATCTGCGTAGCTTTTCTGTCGGGATTGTGCTATCTTCAACCTGTCCTTAACCAATTTGACCTTCTCTTCGGCTTCTTTGATAAGATCTGGCCCAAATAAACTTCTTTCTCCCACACCATTCCATAACAGTGGGGTGGTACATTTTCTTCCGTAGAGAAACTCAAACGATGCCATCTCAATGCTGGCTTGATAGCTGTTGTTATAAGAAAATTCTGCGTAAGGTAGACTTTCGTCCCAACTTGCTCCATAATCTAGGGCACATGCCCTCAACATGTCTTCCAGAATTTGATTAGTCCTTTCTGTTTGTCCATCGGTTTGAGGATGAAAAGCAGTACTGAATTCCAACCTCGTTCCCAATGACTCATGTAGCTGTCTCCAAAAATGGGAAGTGAACTGGGTTCCCCTATCGGACACAATGCTCTTAGGCACACCGTGAAGGCATACAATTCTACTCATGTAGATTTTGGCTAACTTGGCACTTGTATAAGTTGTCTTCACGGGTATAAAATGAGCCACTTTAGTTAGGCGATCCACTACTACCCATATGGAATCATATCCTGATCTGGTCCTTGGCAATCCGGTGATGAAATCCATACCAATCTTGTCCCATTTCCAATCAGGAATAGGTAGTGGTTGAAGCAAACCTGCTGGTTTCTGATGCTCCGCTTTTACTCTACTACACACATCACACAAAGCAATATGTTCGGCGATGTCTCTCTTGAGATTGTTCCACCAAAATCTTTCCTTCATGTCCATGTACATTTTAGTGTTTCCCGGGTGAATAGAATACGAAGATTTGTGGGCTTCTTGCAGAATCAGTTTCCGCATCTCCGGATCTTGCGGAACACAAATACGTTTCCCGTGCCATAAAGTACCTTGTTCGTCTACATGGAAATTCTTAGCTTTTCCCTGGCTAATCTTTTCCTTAATCTCTTCAATTTCCTTATCAGTCTTTTGAGCTTCTCGAATCTTGTCCAACAAAGTGGGTTGAACATCTAAAGACATGAGATGTCCTTCTGGCACGATCTCCAATCTGAGTTCTTTGAATTGGGCACACAATTCGTCCGGCAATTCTCCTTTGGTAAGGCCATTCACAAATACCTTACGACTTAGAGCATCTGCTACAACATTTGCTTTACCGGGGTGGTATTGCAAACTTAAGTCATAGTCCTTGATAAGCTCTAACCATCTTCTTTGTCTCATATTGATTTCCTTCTGGGTGAAGATATACTTCAAACTCTTGTGATCGGTGAACACTTCACAACGCTTTCCCAAAAGGTAATGTCTCCATGTTTTGAGTGCATGGACGACAGAGGCTAACTCTAAATCATGAGTAGGATAGTTTACTTCATGAGTTTTGAGTTGTCTCGAGGCATAGGCCACAACTTTACCGTCTTGCATAAGTACGGCACCCAAACCTTGATGAGACGCATCACAATATACTTGGAAATCCTTTTCCAAATCTGGCAGACATAGAACCGGTGCTGTCACAAGTCTCTTCTTCAATTCTTGAAAGCTGACTTCACAACCTTCAGACCAAGCAAACTTCCTGTCTTTCTTTAACAATTCAGTCATGGGCTTAGCCACTTTAGAGAAATTCTCGATGAACCTTCTGTAGTAACCCGCTAAGCCAAGGAAACTGCGAACTTCTTTTACATTCTTGGGAGATTCCCATTCCGTCACAGCTGAAACCTTAGCAGGATCAACTGCTACACCATCCTTTGTCATAACGTGACCAAGAAAACCAACCTCTGCTAACCAGAACTCACACTTGCTGAATTTGGCATAAAGTTTATGCTCTCTTAATTTCTCAAGTATCAAACGCAAGTGTCCCTCATGCTCTTCTTTGCTCTTGGAGTAGACTAAGATGTCATCGATGAAAACAACAACAAATTTGTCAAGGAATTCCATGAACACTTTGTTCATCATATTCATGAAGTAGGCTGGAGCATTGGTTAAGCCGAAAGGCATTACGGTATACTCATACAATCCATACCTTGTGGTGAATGTTGTTTTAGGTATGTCTTGCTCTCTTATCTTGAGTTGAAAATAGCCTGGCCGAAGATCAATCTTCGAGAACACACATGCTCCCTCTAGCTGATCAAACAAGTCATTGATTTTAGGCAAAGGATATTTGTTCTTGATAGTTACCTCGTTGAGTGAACGGTAATCTATGCATAACCTTTGGCTTCTATCTTTCTTCTCCACGAACAAAACTGGGGCTCCCCAAGATGAAGAACTTGGTTGTATGAATCCTTTCTGCAACTGTTCTCCTAGTTGCTTCTTGAGCTCTTTCAGTTCATCAACTGACATTTTGTATGGTCTCTTTGCTATTGGTCCAGAACCTGGTACCAAATCTATTAGAAACTCCACATCTCTATCTGGTGGCATTCCTGGCAATTTGTAAGGTTCCCAACCTTTAATAAGGTAGAGTCCCCTGTGTTTGCAATGCTAGTCCCTGGATCAATAGCTAGCATCCACAGTTAAGATGTAATATCAAGAAACAAAGGTCATAATACAACTTTATAACCAGGAATAACATAATTTATTACATCTTACATAGCTCATTTGGCTATTACATTACATTGCAGCAGAATATCTATAAGCATGGGGTCCTTCATCTTCAAAGTGCCACAGGCAAACATGTTGGTTGTAGACTTTGTAATCCTAATCATCAAACTTTTCTAACATCAATCAAACCTACAACATACAAGTTACAGCCACAAGGGTCAATACATTTGAATTGTATTGGCAAGTGATACTATGGTAGTATAGTGGAGTCTATCATCTATATGCATTTGGCTAAGTGGAGCTTAGGCTTGCATTGCTCAAAAATATATTTTTCCTTATCATTTGAAAACACTAAGTTTTTGCTTGACAAAATAATCTTATCCAAGGCAACTCCCAATAAAAGATTGAAGATCCTTTAACCCTTGTTCAACCACAAGTTTTTAACTTATAAATTTGGATGATGAGATTCTTGATTGCTTCCATGTCTTGATGCTCAAATTGTCCTTTGCCAGGGACATGGCTAAGTACTTAGATTTTACACTCTGCAGAGGTGGTGCACTTTCCCCACAAGACTTGGTTTCACCAAGACAAGATCTTTCAGAAGCCTTTCCTTAGACCAAATGGACGCGTTCCAACCTATCATCTCACTACCACCAACTGTCCAAATGGCTAAGTTCTAGCAACCTATGTGATCCAGGCAGAGCCCATAATGCCAAGTGGCTGCACTTGAAGCTTCTCAACATTTGACATCTTAAATCTCTTTGTTCCTGGGTGGCCATCCACTAGTGAGATACACAAGGTTCACCAGTCCCCTGGCCTTGTGTAACCACTCAACCAAAAACCACCAAGCAATTACCATTCTACCCAGGTGATTCATTAACTTAGTTGTTTTATTAAACAAAAACACAAGTCCTCAGACTTAGAAAATTTTCCATAGTGTGAATATATTTCCACCCTTGTTTTCTATTAGCTAAGCTAAGCATGATAGTAGTAGGAATCTTAACTTAGGAAATTTCTACTAAGGTTTCATCTACTAGGTTTTTCCCATAGCAAGGTTTATACTTAGCAAAATTCCATGCAAGTTTTACTTAGAGAAATCACTAATGCATTGTGAAAGTAATGGGACAAAAGTATGAAGCATCACTTGCCTTTTTGGTAGAGTATAGGTTCACTTCTTGATCTTTGCAATGTTCACACACTTCAAGTCACTACAATTCAATCAAGCAAACAATATTTCAATCTACCAATCAAGCAAAACATCACATAAAATGATAAAGTCAAAGTAATGCATGCAAGCATGCCAAGCTTTGTTTTATTTGAAAAAGTGGTTCCTAATGGGTCATAAACATTTGGATACACCTAATGGTCATTTTATAAAGTGGCAAAGTTATTTGCAAAAGATTTCACTTCATAAACCATTTTCAAAACAAGGTATCATTTTATGTGGTGTAAAATGTTTTTAATAAGGCATTAATCTATAGGTTTCACCAAATATGTTTTAAAACCATAAAACTTGGTGTTTGGGGTTAGAGAGTTTAAAACAAAACATTTCCCAAAAGTTTTCCTTCAAAATCATTTTTAATAAATAAACCATATTTTTATTTGACTAGAATTGATTTAAATCAAAGAATCATTCTTTTTCTTCACCAAATACATTTTGGAAACCACAAGGTGATTCCTATGGTCAGTAGGTTCAAAATACACCATTTGCAAAAGATTTTATCCCCAAAATCATTTTTGAACAATTTTTATAATCTAATCAAGCATACAAATGTTTCTGCAAAAACAAACAATTAAACAGAAAATTTTTACTAAACAAATGGCATGGTTGGCTAGGGATTGTTCCACTGATTCCATTGATATAAAGTTTGCAAAATTTGGACGTGTGGAACTAAAGTTGTGCAATTTACAAAATTGGAAATCTAATAGATCAATTCTGTTCTAATTCAACTAAACAGAGACACGTGGCGTGTTTCTATTCGCTGATACCGCTTTGTCTGGATCACACGCTGTAGGCCGTAGGATTTAACTCATATCGCATGGCTCAGATCACACGTACCGTTTCGGTTTAAGTCAATCTATCGCGTCCACTGGATCACGATCTAACGACTTAGATGAGTTTGACCATCAGCTGGCGGCGCCGGCGGCGACGACTGGCGGCGCACGCTCTGTCCGAGGTGGTCCGGCCGTTCTAGGAAGCGAGAGAAGAGGAGGAGAGGCTCACCGTGATCGCAAGGACGTGGGGAAGCTCAACGTGTTGTTGGTTCGACGAGGGGCGCACAGGGTAGTCCTGAATCGCTCGCCGGAGTTGTACTTCTCCTCGGGTGCGGTCAGATGTTGTCAGAGGTGGGCGTCTGGGGCGCAAGCGAGCAAGAGATCAGGTCAGGAGGATGTGCAAGTTTGTACAGGTTGAAATGGAACTCACCATAGGGCCAGGGGCACACGGAGTTGACGACAGTAGCCCGCCGGAGTTGGTGCAGACGGCGGTGGTTTCTAGACGAAGACGAAGGCGAGGCTGTGGGGCATGAGCAGACAAGTGGGAGGTACTGGAAGAAGCGCACGGTGATGGTGAATGAGCTCGTAGCATCCAAGGGGCAAGGGGAGGCAGGTACTGGCTGGAATTGGCCGGACAGCTCGTCGGAGCAGAGGGCGTTCGAGGTTGCGATTCGCGCAGCCTGGTGGCTCCGGTGGTGCGGTGTCTGGGGGAAAAGAGAGGGGGCAAGCAGGCGATTAAGAAGGCATGGTCGAGTGAGGGATTAATGGAGGCAATAACGCGTATTTACACCGGCTTTAACGGCTAGAAACGGCGAGGAGGCGTTGGAGGCGTGGTCACCGCGAGGTAGAAGATGATGAGCTGGTTGCATGGGTCCGCTTCGTCAGCAAAGAAGAGAGAGGGGAAGCGGGGTCCAGTAGTCAGCGACTTAGCGGGTGTGAGTTCGAGTGAAAGAAAACGCTTCGGGGGGGAAAGAGGAGGTTGGCTGGCTGGGATTAGTGGGCTAGGATAGTTGGGCTGGGCCGTTTCATATTTTTTTTGTTCTGAATTCTTTTTGCTTTTTCCAATTCAATTTATGTTTTGAAATTCAAATCACAAATCAAACAACCAAACCAAATAAACTTCCACTAAACTTTATATTGGGTTTAGCTCTGTTTATCAACACAAATCAAAGTCCCAAAAATAAAATATTAATTTCATTCTTTTTAGGATCTATTTAATAATTAAATAAAATAGACCTTAATTATTAATTCAAATAGGTTTTGATTTATTTAATAAAATCTCCATTTGAAGACTAAATATTATTAAAACTAAAACAATAGGTTTTATTTGAAAATATAAGATATTTGGAAAACTTGTTTAAAATAAGATAACATTTTAGGGTCCATTAATAATTAAATGAGATGGACCTTAGTTAATAATTCAAATAGGATTTGTTTTATTAAAATCTTTATTTTGAAATCTAAAATAAAACCAAAAACACTTCAGTAGGTTTTAATTGAGAATATAAAATACTTGGAAAACTTATTTAAAATAATTTAATAAGTTTTAGTGTTTATTTAAAATGGGAAAAGCCTTTATTTTTAATAAAACTGGATATTAATAAATCCTCATTATTTTGTTTAAATAAACCTTTACTCTTTTAATCAAAGCAAAACCCTTTGTTTCAAAATTTTGGCCAAGGTTTAATTTGGCTCTATAAAATAATCCTTATTTATAGATCTACCTTTTCTTTTGAAAACCAAATATTTTAATAAAAGATCCAAAAATAGGAATTTTAAATATTTTTAAGTTTATTGTTTATTTAACTTTTTAAATCCCTTTAGGATTTTATTTGATCCAAATAGGTTTTGAAAGTTTCCAATTGGAATCAAAAAGTTTCTTCTCACCCTGAAAATCAACAAAGTTTTATTTTATTCATTTATTTTTCACATTACAAGATTTGGAAAATCTTGGGATGTGACACAATTCTTCCGGAAATACATCCGGATACTCACACACAATTGGCACACTGTCCATGCTAACCCCCTTAAGAGAGTTAAGCTTACTTCCTTTGGATTCAAAGTTTGACCTGAATTTTATTCTTTTTCTTTCTAGGGTTGTGAGTGCAACAGTACGATTAGCACAATCTAGCACTCCTTCATACTTAGCCATCCAATCCATTCCTAAAATTACATCTAATACTTGTGAATCTAGGATTATCAGGCTCACTGGGAACTTATGCTTTCCAAACTCTATGACAAGATCCCGGCATCCAAGACTTACTATCATATCTCCTCCCGGAGAACTAACTTTTATTGGACACCCAATGTTTTCAGATGCAAACCCATTTCTATCAACAAATGCTTTTGATATGAATGAATGAGATGCACCAGTGTCAAAGAGTACAAATGCTGGAATAGAATTGAGTCTGAACTTACCAGCAACAGCGTCAGGCTCCTCATAGACCTCCTCCACACTGATGTGGTTCACCTGTCCTTTCTGGAAAGGATTGGGCTTGACAGGTCCTTCAACTTTATTTTCGGGGCACTCATTTGCATAGTGTCCCATTTTCTTGCATTTGAAGCACTCAACCTGACTGATGTCTCTTTTAGCAGGCTGACTTCCACTTCCACTACCATTCCCACTGTGGTGGCTCTTGTGTCCACTCTTGTGGTTCTTATACTTGTCATTGTCATGACTGCGGTGATGCTTGTTGTCATGACGGTTGTGGTTGTGGTGCTTGTTGAATTTCCCATGCTTATGGGATCATGAGATTCCACTGTCATCATAGTGAGATCGTTTGTGAGACGATCCCGAGCTGTGCTTGTCGGAGTGTTTCCTCTTCCTACTCTCGACTTGCTTCATTTTGTTCTCCAATATAGCAGCCTTGTCACAGAGCGACTGATAAGTGGGAACATATGCCACAGCCAGCTGTAGATTCAGCTCATCATTCAAGCCTTCCAGAAACGTTTCCTTTCTTTTGGCATCTGTGTCAACCTCATCCGGTGCATAACGCGCCAGATTGTTGAACTCTTCTATATATTCAGCCACGCTGCGGTGGCGCTGCTTCAGGTTGTGAAACTCCTTCTTTTTCAGGCTCATCATTCCTGGTGAGATATGAGCAGTGCAAAAGCCATCTTCAAAGATAGCCCAAGTCACCTCATCTATAGGAGTGGTGATTTGGAAGTTGTCCCACCAGGTGGCGGCTGGCCCTTCCAGCAGATGTGCTGCGAACCTGACCTTTTCAGCATCCGTGCAACCCACGGTCACTAAGTCCTTGTTCACAGAATGTAGCCAATCATTGGCCACCATGGGATCAGTCGTCCCCGAAAACTTAGCTGGCCTCAAACGCAGAAATCTGGTGAGCATATCAAAGCCCGGAGGGTTGTTGTTGTTGTTGTTATTGTTGTTGTTGTTGGGGTTGTTGTTGTTGTTGTTGTTGTTGTTGTTTTTGTTATTCTGGTTTTGGATGAATGTTGTCATCATCTGCATAAGCTGTGTTTGCGCATTCATCATTTGCTGCATTTCCGGGGTGATGTTGTTGGGGTTGGGGTTTGCGCGACGGGGAGGCATCTGTGGTTTGTTCAAATAGAGATAAGAATGAGATACCCATAGATGTTTTTATGCACAATACATCACATAAGCAATCACAAAGCATGCAACACTAAGATAAAAGTTCAACAACAGAATAACAAGTTCTCAAAGTAAAAACACACAAGTGGCAAGCCATCCACATGTCGGATGGTCCAATAACAAGTTTCACAAATAACAAGTACGATAATGAAAGATAAGCGAGTAGTCAAGTCTACTCATCAGCATCAATCTCCTCCTCGACAAAGGTAAGACCTGCGTTCTCCATCGCGGTCTTGTTCTCAGATCTTGGTCTTGAGAGCCCTCTTCTGGGAACGAAGCCTCTCAATCACCATCTGCTGCTGCTCTAGCTCGAAATCCTTGGACTTCAGTTCTTCAGTCATGTCCCGGATCTTCTTGTTCCTATCATGGACGCGTTTCTCCTGACTCTTGAACTTCCGGTCCTGGGTCTCGAACTTCGCCTCCATCTCCTTGACTATCTCGTCCTGCTGAGCGAAAAGCTTGTCCTTCTCGCGAAGCTGCACCTGGAGCTCGTCATTACTGAGCATGACATTGGTCCTGTCCGTGTCCACGTGCCTAATAAGAGACTCTAAGTCCTGGAGATAGAGACGTATCGGCTCTGCTGCGTCCCTCGAGTCGTCCTCAAAGTCGATGGACTCTCCATCATCATCACGTCTTCCGAAGACGTGGAAGTGGGTGCCCCTAACCTGTCGGGAGTGACGGCCTAGCAGACGTCCTATCAGGTCCTGCATGACTACCTCCATGCCTCTCTCCCTGTCATCGTGCATAAGCTTGAAGACGATGGCCTCCGTAGTAGGCTCTATCTGGCGTCCGGGCTGGTTCACCTTGAAGCCCCAGAGATCCTTCCTCTCGAACTTGGTGAGTGGATGCACCATGATGGTGGGAAGAGGGAGATTGATCAAAGTGGTAAGCTCAACGATACGAGGACCAAAACGGGTAACCTGGAACTCCTCAACAGTGCTGATGGTAATAGGCATCTATTTATAAGATAGAAAAGTTAGGACAACACAATTTAATATAAAACAAGACAAACATTTCATACATATCCTTGGAACACAAAATCACACAAGTCATGCATACATGAATCCATTACATCAATCAAGGTCCAAACTTATTTAAGGTATCATTTTGGAAAATAAGGTGATAGGTGGTGGTCCAACTAACGAAGTGCGTTTACAATCCTATCTCACTGGATCTGTTGGCTAACACAATGTTCCTAGAGGCAATCAGCCTATCTTGCTCACATGATTCCATCACTAAGTATATAATATCTCCTCTTAAGGTTTGGTTGGTGGCTTCCAACTCTTGGGTATGTTCCTTCTCTTTCTCTAAGTCTTTTTGGAGGTTGAGCATTCTGCACTTGACTCTAGCTCTGAGTTCTTTGATAGTCCTCCAAGCTGCTTCTCTTGCTGACTCAAAGAATGTGGTGTGCATCGCAGTGTTGGTGTACATGCAGAATCCTCTTTCTCTGTGGTTGTCTTCCTTGTTTTTGTACAAGTGAAGTTGCACCCACCAGTACTCCACTCCTTCATCCATTACTGGAAAGCCTTTGTACACAGCTGCACCATGTGCTTCCATTGACACCATGAGGTCCTTGAGAATTTTGGGAAACTCAGTTTCACACTCCAAGGTCATGGTCATGAGTGGTCCTTTCTTCACGGCTTCGTTGATGGAGTTCATCTACAAATAGAGAGGAGAATGAGAAGATTAGAAAAGTTTACGAGAAGAATAGACAAGTGTAGAAGTAGTTGAAAAATTTTCCTTAGTGGTTTCCAATCCTAGGGTCATAATCCTACAGGCAACACAGTGCTCTGATACCATCTGTAAGATCCCTCCTTTGTAAAGGAGAAGGATCCCTGTGATTGCAATGCTAGTCCCTGGATCAATGCTAGCATCCACAGTTTAAGATGAAGTACACAGATACAAAGGTCATTTATTACATTCATTCCAGAGATAAAACATAGTCTTTTACAACTCAGGGCCATAGGCCTAATACAAGAGTTTTTGGAATAAGTAAATAAACATAAGTCTTCATCTTCATGTGCCACAGGCAAGCATGTTGAGTGTAGACTCATGACTCCTACTCATCATCGGAGTAACCTGCAACATCACAAGTTACAGCCACAGTGGGTCAATACTTTGGAATAGTATTGGCAAGTGAAACCTTAGTAAATTTTAAGTGGACTATATTACTATATGCTTTTTGGCTAAGGTAGCTTGGCTTGCTTTGCTCAAAATAGGTTTTTTTTCCTATTAGTTGAAATCACTAAGTTTTTCTTTGTCAAAAATATCCCAAGAAACCACCAATAGACATTGGGGTCCTTTACCCTTGTTCACCCACAAGTTTTACTTAGAAGTTGGAGTGATGAGATTCTTGTAGCTTCCATGTCTTGATGCTCCAGTTGTCCACTGCCATGGACTTGGCTAAGTACTTAGATTTTCCATCTGCAGAGGTTGTGCACTTTCCCCACCAGACTTGGTTTCCCAAGACAAGACCTTTCAGAAGCCTTTCCTTAGTCAAATGGACGTGCTCCAACCTATCATTCCCACTACCACCAACTATCCAAGTGACTAAGTTCTAGCAACCTATATGATCATGGCAGAGCCCATATTGCCAAGTGGTTGCACTATAAGCTTTCTCAACACTTGGCCTCCAAATCCCTTTGTGCCTGGGTGGCATACCACAAGTGAGATACACAAGCCATATCCATGGCCTTGTGTAACCACTCAACCAAAAACCACCAATTCAAGTCCCATTCCACCCAGGAGGTTCATTGACTTAGTTGTTTTATTAAGAAAAGCATAAGTCCATAAGACTTAGAATTATTTTCATCATAGCATGTACATACTTTACCAACCCTTGTTTTCTACTAGCTAGGCTAAGCATGGCATAGTAACTTAACTTAAGAAAATTCCCTAGCAATTCTACATTTCTACAACTACATAGGATTTCCCAACATAGCATTTGGCAAAAGTAGCATGCAAGACTTAGCAAAAATAATTCTAATGCTTATTCAAAATAAAGGGATGAAAATATCATGAAGTATCACTTGCCTTGGTAATGGGGAGAGTAGCACTCCTCACAATCACAGTCACTAGCAAAATCTACACAAAGATTTGTAGCACACAATTACACTCAATTTATATACAAACAAAAATATGAATGCATGCATGCAACAAAATGCTAAGTGATGTTTTTTTTTTGAAAACTCCACCAAGCAAGTGCATGATACAGAAACATAACCAAGTCAGAGACTTGCTAACTAAACTTATTTAGTACTAAAACCAATTACTAATCAATTTCTATACTCAAAATGATCCTAAATAAGTTTCTGCATACAAAGTCATTTTAACAGAAACTTTTTGTCACATCCCAAGATTTTCCAAATCTTGTAATGTGAAAATAAATGAATAAAAAATAAAACTTTGTTTGATTTTCAGAGCCAGAAGAAACTTGTTGAATTCAATTGGAACTTCAAACCAATTTGGATCAAATAAATTCCTAAAGAGATTTGAAAAGATAAACATTTAAATAGAGGAAAATAAAATATTTTGGAATTACTATTTTGAATCATTTAGATAAAAGGATTTAGTTTCCAAAAGAAAAGGAAGGATTTTAAAATAAGAAATTATTTCACAAAGACAAATTAAGACTTAACCAAGCATTGGAAATAAAACATTTTGTTTTGATAAAAATATTAAAGGTTTATTTAATAAAATCAATAAGGATTTAATATCCATGTTTTATTAATAAAGGTTTTACTATTTCCAAAATAACAAAACTTATTTATTTGTTTAAAGATAAGTTTTCCAAGTATTTTATTCCCAAATAAAACCTACTGATTTGGTTTTGAAAATAATTAGATTTCAAAATGGAGTTTTAATAAACATCAAATTCTATTTTGATTTAATAACAATGGTCTATTTATTTAATTAATAATGGACCTAAAATAAAAATATTAATGTTGGCTGTGGAATTTGGTTTATGTTCTGAACAGAACCAAATTCATAGTGCAAGGTTTGGTAATTGTTTGATTTGATTGAACATTGTTTGGATGTTTGAAATTTCAAAACAGAATTGGAAAATAGAAAAAAAAGGTTCAGGAAAGAAAAAAAATAGAGTCTGGACCAGCCCAGCCGGCCAAGCCCACAAGGCCCAGAACCAGCCCAACTTTTCCTCCCCGAAGAAAAACGATTCGTACTCAGATTCTAACCTAAACAGACGCTGACTGGTGGACCCTTCCCTCACTCCTTTTCCCACTGACCAGCAGACCCCACTTCTCCAGCCGTCTCCTTCCTCGCGACGACCACGCCGGCCGTTTCTGCCGCTGATGCCGCGCGTTAAATTCGCAGTAAAACCCGCAGTGATTCCACTCAGCGAGCTCGCCCTCTTAAGCGCCCACTCTTCCTCTCCATTTCCCCTCACACGCCACTCCCTCTCTGCCCCGAGGCTGCCTCAATTTGAGCTCGCCCTCCCACTGCTCCGACGAGCTTTCTCCTCCAATTCCGGCCAGCACTCGCCACCTCCTGCCTCCCCGACCAAGCTCACACCTTCACCACTACCAGACACATCCACCTGTGCCCTTCGTACGACCGCGGACGCCCCAGAGCAACGTCTGCAACACGCTCTGAACGACGCCGCCGTCCGCTCCAACTCCGACGAGCCCCACAGGTAGTTTCCGGCCGCCCCTCTTCTTCTCGTTCACGCACACAGCATCTCCATGATCTCCTGCGTCTAACCATGCTTCTGGTTTGCCTTCTCGTGACCGTAGCATCGTCTTCGACCTCGACCAGAGCCAACCACCGCCAGACGAAACTCCAGCGAGGAATTCCTCCTACCCTCGTGCGCCCCTTGCCCCATCGACCACACGACGAGCTTCCCCAGCCTCCTGCGATCTCGGTGAGCCTACTCCCTCCCTCTCTCGCTTCCTGTTTCGCCAGCACCGCCACTATCTGGCCGCTCCGCCGCTCGCCGTTGTCCTAGCGCCGCCAGCCTTTGGCAAGTCAGTTAGATCCGTTCGATCTAGATCGGGCGAGTAGGATTAGATCACTTAACCGCGAAGGGGTACGCGTCCTGTGCCGCACGATTTGATTAGATCCAATGGTTGCATTGCGTGATCCGGCCGAACCGGTACCGACCAGTTAAACAACGCCGCGTGTCGCCAATATGTTTAAAACAGAATTTGAAAAACAGATTTAAGTTGCAATTTCAAACCTTTGTAACTTTCGATCCACACGTCCAAAAATTGCAAATTTGGTATCATTGGAATTAGTGGAACAAACCCTAGCCAACCCTGCCCTTGGTTTAGCAAATAGTATCCATTAGAATGTATGTTTTTGCAGATACTTTTGTGTGCTTATTTAGAGTATAAAAATGATTCAAAAATGTATTTAGGGGTAAAACCTTTGCAAAGTGTTTTGATGTGAACTTACTGACCCTAGGACCCAACCCATGGAGCTAAAAATGAATTTGGTGAAATGATAGATGAATTAATTGGTTTAGCCCATTTCTAGCCAAATAAAAAGAATGTTGTTATGGAAAAATTGTTTTGGATATAAAAACTTTTGGAGAATGTTTTGTACCAAACCTACTGACCCAAAACACCAAGTTTTTGCAATAGCAACTCATTTGGTGAACAACTTAAAATTTTTACTTTGATAAAAATATTTTCCACTACATAAAATGATGATTGGATTTAAAAATGGATTTTGGACAAAACCCTTTTGCAAATGACTTTGCCACCTTGGAAAATGACCAATTTGGAGCTTACAAAGCTTAGAAGCCTAGTGGAGACCATCTTTGCAATTAGAACCATCCCTTGCATGCTTACCTGCATGACTTAGATCCCATAGTATTATGTGTGTAAATTGTTGTTTGGTGGATTATTTGGAATGCTAGTTGATTTGGTGTTTGCTTGATTGATTTTAGTGAATTTAGCAAAGTGTGAGACTAGCAAGATCAAGGAGTGAACCATCATTCCCTACCAAAAAGGCAAGTTACACTATCATCTAAAGTCCTACTATTTTCATTATACTTAGTGGATTTTGAAACATGCATGAAAACAATTTTATACTTATGCTATGCTAAATCCTAATAGGATACCCTATATATTCCTAGAGAAAACAATGTAGTTGTTACATGCTTAGACATGCTACAATTTGAAAAGAGATACATGTTGACATTTTACAAAGGTTGAGAAAAGGACTTGTGTTTTACATAATAAAACAAGGACTCAATGAACCACCTAGGTGGAGGATACTTTAAGTTTTGGAGAAGGTGGCAACAAAAGGAACCATGTCTATGGGAATCACTTTGTGTTGTGCTCCAAAAGAAAACCACCTAGGAAACTTAGAGATTGAACATGTTTCTCCAATTGTGGCTTTCGTGTGCAACCACATGCTATTATGGCTCAGGCTTAGTCAACTACATTGGGAAGACCCATACATTGTCTTCAGTTTACTGGACATGGGGATATGGAATGCTTCATGGGTGCTGCAGACAAGCTAGCAATGGTGTATGGGAGGACCCTTTGGAAAGACTTCGTCACATTCTCAATCTGCCAGTACTCCATCTTGGTGAGTACTAATCCAGTGGCCACTGGTGGCAAAAGGATGGGATTGTGACATGTGGGTAAAGTGTACTCCTTCTGTAGAAGATAATAAAATCTAAGTACTTAGCCGTGTCCCCGGTTAAGGACAATACTGAGCAACTAAAGTTTGAACTATGGGAGATCTCGACATTCTAATTTCTAAAAGAAAACTTTTAAAGGACTTGATGCACTTGGGGTTACCAAGGAGCTCAAGAGACTTTGACCAAACTTGATGTACTTGGGGGTACCAAGGAACTCAAGGGATTTTGTTGAAAACATGAACACTTGGGGTTACCAAGGAACTCATGAGATTTTATAAAACTTGATGCACTTGGGGTTACCAAGATGCTCAAGGGATTTTGACAAAGGACTTGGACACTTGAGTTTCTACCAAGGAGTTCAAGGGACTTGGAAAAAGAGATTTGACAACGGACCAAAACCATTTTGAAAAGATAGGATAAATTATTGCTTTATGCAAATGAGCCTAAAACTCTACTTAGCTAAATATGCATGTGATGATAGGATCCACTCATATTCAACAAAGTAGTGAAACTTGCCAATACAATTCAAATGTATTGACCCTTGTGGCTGTAACTTGTAATGTTGCAGGTTTGATTGATTTTAGTGAAGATTGATTGATTAGGATTACAAAGTCTACAACCAACATTTGCCTGTGGCACTTTTGAAGATGAAGGACCCATGATTATAGTTATTCCGCTGCAATGTAATGTAATAGCCAAGTGAGCTATGTAAAGTTGTAATAAATTATTTTATTCCTGGTTATAAAGTTGTATTATGACCTTTGTTTCTTGATATTACATCTTAACTGTGGATGCTAGCTATTGATCCAGGGACTAGCATTGTGAACACAGGGGACACCACCTTATTAATAAAGGTTGGGACACTCCCTCTATAGATGGTATCAGAGCATTGTGTTGCCTGTAGGATTTGTAAACCTAGGATTGGACAAAAACCCTTAGAAAATAGGAGTTGTACTTGTTCCAAAACTTATTTACAAAACAAACTTGTAAACCCTTTCCTCAACCATTTTGGTTTCAACTCTACATCTCTTCTATTTTCAACTTGATGGAAAGGACTACCCCATGGCCAAAGACTACACCATGTGCAAAAGACTTCCTCAACACTTTCAACTCTAATGACTTCAAGTTCTTCAACTCTAATGACTTCAACATCTTCAGCATGATCACCAAGGATTTCCAACTTGGACACCACAAAGGACTGCATGTGAGACAAGGAAATCTTGCTCAAAACTTAGAGACTGAGAGAATGCAAAAGTTAGAAGGAGCTCACTTCACTAGAAGTCAAGATAACCAAGAGTTTTTCCCAAGGAACCATGATCCCATGTAAGAAGAAGCAACCAAGAAGGATGGAAAGATCACAAGTGAACCATATAGATGGACCACCATATTTTAGTTAAGTCAAACCCACCAACTCATGTGGTGTAACAAAAATATTTTGTTGCCTAAGTGTGTGCTTGAGCATTGTTGTTTGAGTGAAATGTTTGGTTTGTGATTACATGCACATTGCTTGAGTGAATTGTGATATGTGTGATTAGAATTGATTCCTTAGAAAAACCTTTTGCCTATACTAATTCTCCCCTCAACCCAAACAGATGACTACTCCAAGAGACTCCAACATCAAGGTTGATGACACCAACACCAACCAAGAGGACAACATGAAAGAGCTCATAGCAACTCAACACCAGTTAAACCAACTGACAGCTCAGTTCATAGCCAACACTAGTGGTAAAGATCCAGCACTGCAAAAGTTTTTGGAGGAACAAACCCAATTGATGCTTAAGGTGACTAATCAAATGATCAACATGGAAGGAAACTATCCCAACAGAGTTTATGACAACAAGGATGACAAGAATGTTATTCTAGATGGAGCCCCAGCTTGCATTATTTGTGGAGACAAGGATCATACTTCCAAGGAGCATGAAGATCAATGCCCCAATTGTGAAGAGGAACATCCTGTTGGACAATGTCCTATCTCTCAAGCTACTTGTTACCTATGTGAAGGAAACAATCATACTCCTATCCAATGCCCCATCTATTCCCTTGTGGAACAAAGGAAGCAAGGTGAATCCAAGTCAACCCAGAAGGGTGATAACAAAGGAAAAGGACCACTTATACCTCCAAACAAGACAACCCAATTCAAAGGACTAAAGAAACCCAAGAAAAAAAAGCAGGACATGAGCCTTGTGCAATGTCGTAAATGTAAGGAAATGGGACACTACTCCAGTGGATGCCCAGAGAACAAGAAGAATAAAGAGATTGGCCAAGTGGTGTGCAACAACTGCAAAGAATTAGGCCACTATGTAGCAACTTGTCCACAAGAGCCACGTAAAGAACTCCAAGACATCCATTGTTTCAATTGCAAAAACCCAGGACATTATGCAAGCAACTGTCCAGAAAAGATGAAGAACAAGATCACCAAGCCTATGGAGAAACTCAACCTTGGCCCATGAGTCAAGCATGGAAACTAAGGACACAAATGCAACTGTTTGCTTAGAGAAAGTTTTCCCAGGATCCCAAGAAGGTCAATATGTAATTTTTGTTTGAAATTTTTTAAGAGTGGTAGTACCCTAGTTGTTTTGAGCCGGCTTGTAACCCTAACCTTCCCAAATCTCGGGACGATATTTATTTTAAGGGTGGTAGCCTGTCACATCCCAAGATTTTCCAAATCTTGTAATGTGAAAATAAATGAATAAAAAATAAAACTTTGTTTGATTTTCAGAGCCAGAAGAAACTTGTTGAATTCAATTGGAACTTCAAACCAATTTGGATCAAATAAATTCCTAAAGATATTTGAAAAGATAAACATTTAAGTAGAGGAAAATAAAATATTTTGGAATTACTATTTTGAATCATTTAGATAAAAGGATTTAGTTTCCAAAAGAAAAAGAAGGATTTTAAAATAAGAAATTATTTCACAAAGCCAAATTAAGACTTAACCAAGCTTTGGAAATAAAACATTTTGTTTTGATAAAAATAGTAAAGGTTTATTTAATAAAATCAATAAGGATTTAATATCCAAGTTTTATTAATAAAGGTTTTACTATTTCCAAAATAACAAAACTTATTTATTTGTTTAAAGATAAGTTTTCCAAGTATTTTATTCCCAAATAAAACCTACTGATTTGGTTTTGAAAATAATTAGATTTCAAAATGGAGTTTTAATAAACATCAAATTCTATTTTGATTTAATAACAATGGTCTATTTATTTAATTAATAATGGACCTAAAATAAAAATATTAATGTTGGCTGTGGAATTTGGTTTATGTTCTGAACACAACCAAATTCATAGTGCAAGGTTTGGTAATTTTTTGATTTGATTGAACATTGTTTGGATGTTTGAAATTTCAAAACAGAATTGGAAAATAGAAAAAAAAGGTTCAGGAAAGAAAAAAAATAGAGTCTGGACCAGCCCAGCCGGCCAAGCCCACAAGGCCCAGAACCAGCCCAACTTTTCCTCCCCGAAGAAAAACGATTCGTACTCAGATTCTAACCTAAACAGACGCTGACTGGTGGACCCTTCCCTCACTCCTTTTCCCACTGACCAGCAGACCCCACTTCTCCAGCCGTCTCCTTCCTCGCGACGACCACGCCGGCCGTTTCTGCCGCTGATGCCGCGCGTTAAATTCGCAGTAAAACCCGCAGTGATTCCTCTCAGCGACCTCGCCCTCTTAAGCGCCCACTCTTCCTCTCCATTTCCCCTCACACGCCACTTCCTCTCTGCCCCGAGGCTGCCTCAATTTGAGCTCGCCCTCCCACTGCTCCGACGAGCTTTCTCCTCCAATTCCGGCCAGCACTCGCCACCTCCTGCCTCCCCGACCAAGCTCACACCTTCACCACTACCAGACGCATCCACCTGTGCCCTTCGTACGACCGCGGAGGCCCCAGAGCAACGTCTGCAACAAGCTTTGAACGACGCTGCCGTCCGCTCCAACTCCGACGAGCCCCACAGGTAGTTTCCGGCCGCCCCTCTTCTTCTCGTTCACGCACACAGCATCTCCGTGATCTCCTGCGTCTAACCATGCTTCTGGTTTGCCTTCTCGTGACCGTAGCATCGTCTTCGACCTCGACCAGAGCCAACCACCGCCAGACCAAACTCCGGCGAGGAATTCCTCCTACCCTCGTGCGCCCCTTGCCCCATCGACCACACGACGAGCTTCCCCAGCCTCCTGCGATCTCGGTGAGCCTACTCCCTCCCTCTCTCGCTTCCTGTTTCGCCAGCGCTGCCACTATCTGGCCGCTCCGCCGCTCGCCGTTGTCCTAGCGCCGCCAGCCTTTGGCAAGTCAGTTAGATCCATTCGATCTAGATCGGGCGAGTAGGATTAGATCACTTAACCGCGAAGGGGTACGCGTCCTGTGCCGCACGATTTGATTAGATCCAATGGTTGCAGCGCGTGATCCGGCCGAACCGGTACCGACCAGTTAAACAGCGCCTCGTGTCGCCAGTATGTTTAAAACAGAATTTGAAAAACAGATTTAAGTTGCAATTTCAAACCTTTGTAACTTTCGATCCACACGTCCAAAAATTGCAAATTTGGTATCATTGAAATCAGTGGAACAAACCCTAGCCAACCCTGCCCTTGGTTTAGCAAATAGTATCCATTAGAATGTATGTTTTTGCAGATACTTTTGTGTGCTTATTTAGAGTATAAAAATGATTCAAAAATGTTTTTAGGGGTAAAACCTTTGCAAAGTGTTTTGATGTGAACTTACTGACCCTAGGACCCAACCCATGGAGCTAAAAATGAATTTGGTGAAATGACAGATGAATTAATTGGTTTAGCCCATTTCTAGCCAAATAAAAAGAATGTTGTTATGGAAAAATTGTTTTGGATATAAAAACTTTGGGAGAATGTTTTGTACCAAACCTACTGACCCAAAACACCAAGTTTTTGCAATAGCAACTCATTTGGTGAACAACTTAAATTTTTTACTTTGATAAAAATATTTTCCACTACATAAAATGATGATTGGATTTAAAAATGGATTTTGGACAAAACCCTTTTGCAAATGACTTTGCCACCTTGGAAAATGACCAATTTGGAGCTTACAAAGCTTAGAAGCCTAGTGTAGACTATCTTTGCAATTAGAACCATCCCTTGCATGCTTACCTGCATGACTTAGATCCCATAGTATTATGTGTGTAAATTGTTGTTTGGTGGATTATTTGGAATGCTAGTTGATTTGGTGTTTTCTTGATTGATTATAGTGAATTTAGCAAAGTGTGAGACTAGCAAGATCAAGGAGTGAACCATCATTCCCTACCAAAAAGGCAAGTTACACTATCATCTAAAGTCCTACTATTTTCATTGTACTTAGTGGATTTTGAAACATGCATGAAAACAATTTTATACTTATGCTATGCTAAATCCTAATAGGATACCCTATATATTCCTAGAGAAAACAATGTAGTTGTTACATTCTTAGCCATGCTACAATTTGAAAAGAGATACATGTTGAGATTTTACAAAGGTTGAGAAAAGGACTTGTGTTTTACATAATAAAACAAGGACTCAATGAACCACCTAGGTGGAGGATACTTTAAGTTTTGGAGAAGGTGGCAACAAAAGGAACCATGTCTATGGGAATCACTTTGTGTTGTGCTCCAAAAGAAAACCACCTAGGAAACTTAGAGATTGAACATGTTTCTCCAATTGTGGCTTTCGTGTGCAACCACATGCTATTATGGCTCTGGCTTAGTCAACTACATTGGGAAGACCCATACATTGTCTTCAGTTTACTGGACATGGGGATCTGGAATGCTTCATGGGTGCTGCAGACAAGCTAGCAATGGTGTATGGGAGGACCCTTTGGAAAGACTTCGTCACATTCTCAATCTGCCAGTACTCCATCTTGGTGAGTACTAATCCAGTGGCCACTGGTGGCAAAAGGATGGGATTGTGACATGTGGGTAAAGTGTACTCCTTCTGCAGAAGATAATAAAATCTAAGTACTTAGCCGTGTCCCCGGTTAAGGATAATACTGAGCAACTAAAGTTTGAACTATGGGAGATCTCGACATTCTAATTTCTAAAAGAAAACTTTTAAAGGACTTGATGCACTTGGGGTTACCAAGGAGCTCAAGAGACTTTGACAAAACTTGATGTACTTGGGGGTACCAAGGAACTCAAGGGATTTTGTTGAAAACATGAACACTTGGGGTTACCAAGGAACTCATGATATTTTATAAAACTTGATGCACTTGGGGTTACCAAGATGCTCAAGGGATTTTGACAAAGGACTTGAACACTTGAGTTTCTACCAAGGAGTTCAAGGGACTTGGAAAAAGAGATTTGACAAAGGACCAAAACCATTTTGAAAAGATAGGATAAATTATTGCTTTATGCAAATGAGCCTAAAACTCTACTTAGCCAAATATGCATGTGATGATAGGATCCACTCATATTCAACAAAGTAGTGAAACTTGCCAATACAATTCAAATGTATTGACCCTTGTGGCTGTAACTTGTAATGTTGCAGGTTTGATTGATTTTAGTGAAGATTGATTGATTAGGATTACAAAGTCTACAACCAACATTTGCCTGTGGCACTTTTGAAGATGAAGGACCCATGATTATAGTTATTCCGCTGCAATGTAATGTAATAGCCAAGTGAGCTATGTAAAGTTGTAATAAATTATTTTATTCCTGGTTATAAAGTTGTATTATGACCTTTGTTTCTTGATATTACATCTTAACTGTGGATGCTAGCTATTGATCCAGGGACTAGCATTGTGAACACAGGGGACACCACCTTATTAATAAAGGTTGGGACACTCCCTCTACACTTTTTGTTAAACACATTGCAGATTCAGAAAGGTCTTGACTCACTGATTCCAACGGTATAAAATTTGCAAAAATCTAACGTGGGAATCTCAAGTTATAGCCATTTGAAAATTGGATCTAAATCTGATTTGAATTCTAATTTTGAATCTAACCCTAGCCACGCGTCGTGTTTCTATTGGCGCGTACCGGTTCGCACCGGATCACCCTTCCGTGCCGTTGGATCTAACTATCACTGCATGGCTCAGATCTATCCATACCCCTTCGTTAAGTGAACTATTTCTATGCGCTGGATCTGGATCTGACGGCTAAGAATCATCTAACCAGAAACGAGCGGCGCTAACGACGGCGGCTAGCGGCGGCGCGTCTGACAGCGGCGGTGCTGGCGCTCTAGGTCGCGCGGGGGTGAGGGAAGTAGCTTACCAGATCCACGGTGGCGTGCTGAAGCTCGAGGTGGCGTTGGCTCGGAAAGGGGCGCACTGGCACGGTCTCAGGAGCTCGTCGGAGTAGCGGGCGGCGTCGGTCGCTTGCAGACGTGGTGATTGCCGAGGTTTGGCATCGCCCTAGCACGAACCAGAGGCATCGGGAGTTGCGCAAGATGTAGGCGATCAAACTCGCGTGAAGGAGGGGGCAAGGGGCGCTCGGGTTTTGCCTGAATTGGTCGCCGGAGTCTATCGGCGGCGCAGGTGGTTTCGGTCGTGGACGGAGACGATGACCTGGGTCACGAGCAGGCAAGAGAAAGGTGTCAGCAGGTGCGCAAGATTGTGCTGAGCATCCTCGTTTGTACCAGAGAGAGGGGGGCGCTCGAGGATCACCGTAATCGGTCGCCGGAGTCGTCGGTACTGCGGGGCTTCGAGAGCAATTGCGCGCAGCCTGGTGGCGGAGTGAGCGAGGAGAGTGGGGGGAAAAGCTCGCGGTGCAGAGGGGTTTAAATAAGCCCAGGCGCGACAGGAAACGCCTGCGGCATAATGGCTAATTACGCCGCGCCATTACCGGCCTTGACAGCAGCGGCGATGTGGTCGCGGGCGTGGTTTGGGGAAGACGAGGGCGACGTGGACGGGGCCCGCTTGTCAGCGAAATAAGCAGAGAGGGTGTGGGGTCTGGCTGTCAGCGGCTAAGTGGGTGTGCTCGCGCGTGCGGGAGGCAAAGAAATGGCCCGGGTGGGCTAGTTGGGCCTGTTCAGATGCTGGGCTAGATTGGTGGCGCTAGGCCCTTTTCATTTGTTTGCTCTTTTTCTTTTTCTGATTCGATTTTCAGAATAGGTTTTCAAATGAATTCAAGTTCCATTTGAATTCAAACTTTCTTGGGATTTTTGCAGTGTGTAGTAGTCTCAAATATAGGCATAAGATCATGTGGTTGCTTTGAAAAGGCTTGGTCAAGCTTGGAGAACAAAATATCAGAGACTTGGCACTTAGTTTGCAAAATTTGAAAAATGGTTTTTGAAACCATTTCCAATTTGTAAAACTTGGTTTAAATTCTACACTCAAACCTATCCTCATAGAAGGCAATAAACTTGGTTCATAAACAATCAAACTTTCAAATGGGGATAGCCATTTGATTTAAATCTGCTCACATAAAATCATAGCACTATGTGCTTCTATTTTTTTGAAATGAGTTTGAAAATGTTCTCAAATCTATATGCATGCATGAATGGTATGCAAACTTTGAAATCATGATTTTAGGGATGTTACAATTGCTCTCTTAGTTGGTCGCTCCCAGTCTTTTGCTAGCCTCCACCTGTACTGAGTATGAGCTCTACTCATGCATCCAACTCCAAAGAAACGAAGTTCTTCCAAAGAGTCCACTATAAATTCCTATGCATGGTGTGTTACACCGTTCCAAGTATATTCATGTGTTTATTTATCTTCCAAATTAAATTTTTGTTATGTGAAAATTAGTGATTAAAGATCTCACGAACTTGAAGGCACATTTTATTTCTTGCACTTGATAAACCTAAACTATTGTGACTATCTTATATGCTTTTATGCTTGCAAGTTGTACATTGGGAATTAGCAAAACCATGTTGTCATGGGGTACGCTTTCAACATTGCACTTATTTATTTAGTTGATATCATGTTCTTTTGTTTATGGATGCCGGCGGTATGAAATAAGACAGGAGCTTGCAAGACCATGGAGTATGTATATGTGTTAGAGAAACGCTTGGGCGTCTAGCCTACGCCATGCCTAATCATGGTGGAAACTTATAGCAAAACCATAGTGGCATTCTATGAAGCATCCTCAATAAAAAAACTATGCAAATAACAAATAAAAAGACCGCTGAGATGCTCACTATCTGTTGCCTTGTCATTTTGATATGGGATAGCTCCTGTGTCATGGGGCAAGGGGTACCCCGTAGGCAGTTCTCTATGATACACATATACTTATAATGACACGAACTTGCTTGGGACCAAAGTTGAGTAGCATGAGGCTCGACACTCGTACTCAAGGGGCATGAAATTTTCAACTTATGATTTGTCAAGCATATAACTCATATTTTCCCTCACCTTAACCTTAATCACTTCAAGATGCTTATGATAGGGCCAATGAGAGCTCAAAGCTAATAAGTACCATAATTTTTTGAAGCTTTATAAAACCATTTAATCCCTACTTCCCTCTGTGAAGGGCCTTTCTTTTCACTTTTTTGTTGAGTCTCCATCTTCTATCTTTATGCACCAGTTAAGAGAGCATAGTTGTCATTCTGAGTTCCATGTGCATGGTTCCAAAACTAGTTGATTGATTCATAATTATGGTATTGCTTGTTCTTAAATTATTTGTATCTAGTCACCCTTATGAAATTTAAAGGTGTCCTATGCATTTATGTTTTGCTATTCCATGAAGGATAAGCTGAATACCACTCTTGCTATGTTTTCTATATGTGAAACAAACAAATGTCTTTCAAAGCATTATTCATGATCTTTTGTTTGTGCGCTTTTCATGTTGCAACATAGTTGCTATGTCTTATTGTTAGATACATATCGTTCATGCTTATGTTTAGAGTACTTTGATTCCAGCTATCAATGCATTACAACACCTTGATCAAGATTGTGATGGTGCATGTCACCTCAAAAATTATTATTTTTATCACTTACCTACTCGAGGACGAGCAGGAGTTAAGCTTGGGGATGCTGATACGTTGCAAACGTATCTATAATTTTTGATGCTCCATACTTGTTTTACACCAATTGCGTTATGTTTTACTTACACTTTGAGGCATTTTTATGCATTTTCTGGAACTAACATATTAACAAGTGCCATAGAGCCAGTTCCCTATTTTCTAATGTTTTTGGTTTAAGAAAAACTAGTAAAGAAGTATTCTCGGAATTGGATGAAACAAAAGCTGAAGTTCCTATTTTTCCCGAAACGACATGGAGTCCAGAGGAGAGGGGAGGCACACCCCAGGGCGGACACACCTGGTCCAGGCGCGGCCAGGGGAGGCGCCGCCCTAGGGTGTGGTCCCCTCGAGCCTCCACCGACCTTGCCCCTTCTCCTATATAAACCCCCCGAGGCAAAAACCCTAAGTACCCGATCATAATTCCACGAAAAAGTCCGTAGCCACCACCACCATCGTCCCTAGATCGGGGGGATATGAAGATATTCCTGACACCCTGCCGGAGAGGGGGGATCCTCCCAGAGGCCTTCTTCATCACCATACCAGCCTCCGGAGTGATGTGTGAGTAGTTCATCCCTGGAATATGGGTCCATAGTAGTAACTAGATGGTTGTTTCTCCTATTTGTGCTACCATGTTTAGATCTTGTGATTTGCCTATCATGATCAAGATCATCTTATTGTAATCCTACATGTTGTGTCTGCAGGGATCCGATGGATCTTGAGTATTATATTAGATTGATTATCGTTTTATCATGTCTAGTGCTCTTGCATGCTCTCCGTTGCTAGTAGTTACTTTGGCCAAGTATTTGCTTGTGACTCCAATAGGGGGTATTTATGCTCGATAGTAGGTTCATGCCTCTAGTAATCTGGGAGAGTGGCAAAAACTTGTAAGATTGTAGATGTGTTGTTGCTACTAGGGAGAAAACAACAATCCTTTTTCCAATGGCAATTGTATTATTTACATTACACATTTTGCTTAATGCAATTATCTGTTGCTTGCAACTTAATACCCGAGGGTTGTTTGGATGATAACCAGAGGTGGATTATTATTCATATATGCAGTTGGATTATGATCTATGTATCATGTTGTAATGCCCAAATGAATCTCATAGTGATCATCATGTCATGTACATGCATTGTTATGCATTCTCTATTTGTCAATTGCCCCGTTGTAATTTTTTCACCCAACATGTTATTTATCTTAAGGAGAAAACACCTCTAGTGAACTATGGACCCAGGTCCATTCCTTCCCATTGATATTCTATCTACTATTTACTGTTTACTTTCTGCAATTACCACAAGCAATTACTATCTTCCACACTATACGTTTAATCCTTTATTTTCAGCAAAACCAGTGAGCTTGACAACCTCATTGATAAGTTGGTGTAGAGTATTTTGGTTGTGTCATGCAGGTTCCATGTTGCTAGCAACACCTTCGGAAGTGGTTTCTTTCTCCTACTGGTTCGATAACCTTGGTTCTATAACTGAGGGAAAACTTGTTGTTGTTCTCATCATACCTTTCTCTTGGGGTTCCCAACAAGTCTCTACATCAACTGAGCCAACATCACGCACCACGATGTTACTTGCCTTAGCGCCACAGTGATCTACAATAATCACGGTATCAAATAATCGTGAGTTATTATTTGATCCCTCCTAGCTTGATTCCAAGCTTGGGGATATCTTTAAGACCTTGTAATCTATCTTATAAGTTTTACGTTACTATTTTAGCTTTGCATTAGTTTGAGCTTAGAAATAAAGTTTGCATCAGTAGAATTCCCTTCAGGAATAGTCGATCCCTTTTATGAAATTCCGAGTTTATTATCATATATGGAGCTATATTGAGTTTGTGCTTGTCTTATTCTATATATGAAAGGCTTGAGTATAATTTTACTTGCACTTGATGATAGCAATAGGAGTCTTCAACACCGTTGGTATTAATGGAACATTCAAAGATAATTTGGTCAATATGTTGTAAGTTCATAGTTTGATTTACGAAGGGAAAAATTATCTAATCAGTTAAGTTGAGAAAGAAACCTTTAATAAAGGAGAATTAAAAGTGCTATCAAATTAGAGTGAGAACAAGACGAGGTAGAATATTAAAGCTATAAAGATGCTTCATATACAAGTGGAATTTGATAATTGAGATCGTTAATCTTTTAATTCCTACATGAAGTGGAATGTATGGCTAGCTCCTCTGCATAGCACTCAAAAATAAAAGTGTGAGCATAAAAAAAGGAGAAGAAAATGTGCAAAGAGCAAATAGGCATACACCATAATCTTGTGGTGAGACAAAGGAACATTTGAGATTTTAAATCCCAAGTGAATATGTTAATCCTAAAACACTTGGGACTACCTCGCTAACTCATTCGGTAAAACTGAAATACTTTTACATCATATTGAGAGTAATCTTTTGTGAACTGTTAAATGCTAAGGTGTGGAAGTCTGCTAATATTATTCGGATGGTTCGAGTAAGTTACTATTCATGAAATTATTCCTATGTATCATATATGATAAACGCATGCTGCAACTGCCAAATTTATATCGACTCAGCTTCATGAATATGAAGATCACATCCATTAAGGTAACCTTTCTCAGGACGAGCAAGAGTATAAGCTTGGGGAAGTTGATGAGTGCATATTTGCATCATGTTTTATATTATTATTTTGCACTGTAGTGGTAGGATCTTGGTATTTTACGGCGTCCTTGATCACCTTTTATGTATATTTTCACTAGGATCGAGACATATGATGGATACGATGGACACAATCCTTGGATCAGTTGTACTAGAGCGAAAAGGAGTAAAAAATAGAGTAAACCGCTAATTTGGGAAATATCAATAACACCAGAAGAAAACCCGCTGCGATCGCAGGAAGCAGGGACTTTAACGAACAACTATACGATAGGAATATTTTTACGTCCATATAGTTCCCACCTTATAGTTGTCGCCGCCACTGCCTCTTCAAATAGTTTTGCCCTGTGCAATCGGATGTGGGAGACGACATACAGAACGACCAGAAATCACAGAAACCTTACCTCCGGAAGGGATCTGGATGGGGAACTCATCCACCAAGGATCCATCTTCACCCTACATATATCCGGGAGGCTAAGGCATCGATCTTCATCATCAACCGCTGCATCACCACCATCTCCATCCATCCCATCTACATCTTGTCTAAATCTTGTTGTAATTTCTGTACTCGTTGTGGATTTATACAAGTACTATTCATTTATAATAGATTCCATTGTATTTTCCATGATATTGATTGCCTCCATGTGTGAGTAGATCATTAGTTCTTGGGGAGATGGACAAACCCTAGCATGAGATTGAAATAAGATAAAGTTTATTATGATATTCATCGTTGTGACCATGTGTTAGATTGCCTTCATCTTGATTTTGAGAGAAGGCGACCTCTCAATATTTGCCTCTTATGGGGACTTGATGGAGGGAACTACTTGTTGGTAGATGGAGGTGTTCTAGAACTTACAGTGGCTATAAAGGTGTTAGCACCCCTTACATATCAACTTGGGAACCGAGGAAACTCACGGAACATTGTCTATGCCACGAGATACATCCTATGGGATAAAATCCCTTAATAGCACAGTAATTCGATTGATGTCGATTACTTGTGTGCTGTGGTTATGATGATGATGTTAGCAGTGGTTGCTGCCTATTCGTCCAATTACGGAGTTCCTTCCACACATACATAGTTGAGAATGTTCATGATAATAATCTTTACCTTAAACCCTTTATAATGCTAGAGGTGTATCCGCTACTCCCTGAGAACACTTTTCCCCATTGCAATTTCATATCTCTTTTACATATGCCATACTTACTTTCTGTATTCAGTTTATTTTACTTTATTTATTATTCTCTTGTACAAAAACCCAAAAAATACCTTTTACACAAAACTCGCATTTTATCTTATTACTTAGAATGTTATTTAGCATTACTATTTCAGTATTGAATTCAAGAGTTATTAGACTTCATAACTCCCGCTCCCCGTGGCATCAATATCTTTATTTTGAAACTAGCTACAAACGATCTGTGCACTTGCAGTCATCACTAAGATGACCTTTGGCTAAGTGCTTCCACTACCAACTTCTTCATCCTAGCTAGTTCCTATTCTATCTTCCCGATCCGGTCTGCCTCTCGGTCCTTCTTTCTCTTACGGCTTCTATAACCGTCATCGTACTCGGGAAACCCTTTCTTCCACGTAACACCGACGCCTTTTCCTCATGTTCGTCCACCTTTACCAGGATTCCCGAGGGCGCGTGTCAACTTGTCGTTCTCTCTCTTGGGCCGGAATAATCCCTATTGAGCATCGACCATTGCTATAACAAGTGCATTGGAGGGTGTTAGAATTTTTTCTTGAAAAATTGCCACCCCTGTTTTTGGGTTCAACGTTCCCCCGTTCCCGTACCACCTGTGCTTTGACCTCTCGGGCCATCCATCTGTACCGGGAGTGATCCCTCTAGTCCTCATGTCAGCCTCCATAGTTTCCCACTTAGGAATGGCACTCTTGTAGGCACCCGTCCCCATTTTATGGTGGTATTTCTTTTTGGCAGCATTTATCGCATTTTTCTGACTTTTCCTTGGCTACAGAAGATAGCTTGTACTTTACAAAATCGGTCCACTGTTCTGTCAACTTATCTCATGCTCCTTTGAAGTCTGGAATTTTATTTTTCGCGACATACTTCGTGTATAAACCTTTCTTGTGGTTTTATAACAGTTCAGCCATCTCCATTAGAGCCTACTCCTTGACTTTCGCTCTTCTTTTAAGCCCACCCGGCCTTGGGGTAGTACCATCTGACTCGAATTCTTCATACTCTGGAGGTAGTATGAAATGTGCTATGAGCTTCTGCCAAAGGTCATCTTTGGCATCATCGGTGACATAACTAGTGAATTCTTCACCTGCTTTCTTTGGCTTATTCTATTCTTGAATGGTAATCGGGAGGTTGTCCCTAACAATCACTCCGCAATGATTTACAAACATCCTCGCGTGATTTTCTGAAGCAATCAATTCTCCATTATAATCTATTACGTCGATGGTGAACCTTTGACTACCATCCAACTTTTTATTCGGGTATCATTTTGTTCTAGCTGTTGATTGCCGGGCTAAAAGAAGAAAGAGAGTTAATATATGTATACAGATCATTTAATGCATCTAGTCATAAGAGGCCTAATATATATATATACCTCGCTGGTTGTTGTAGGGGCCATCATCGTTGTTTGTTTGCCCTTCGTCCACCTGTTCTTTCTCGTATCCATCACCGGATGCATTCAAATATGACGATATCTCATCCTCATCTATAGAATTTTCTAGATGATAATCTTATCCAGCATAAGGTTCTAGCAGTAACAAATTCACCTCTTATCATGCCCTCAATAAGATCGTTGGCCTCGGAGTTGATGCGATCCATCTTTTAACTGTGCTAGAAAGAAACTAGCTAGGATGAAGAAGTTTTCACACCCTTTCCCTCTATATCTAGGACGACGGCCATGGACATCCACACATCCACACCTTCCCCTCTCCCAATAATGGACACCGCATACTGGGTCATTCTAACCCTCGAGGAGACCGAGGCGTTGTGCGCCTCTTGCTACCCATGTCCGCCGGGATATCGGTTGCCCACTGACTAGATGTTGAGCACTGGAGGGGTTCCTTTCCCTCTTGTGACTTAAGGTTCTGCACGCCAGGTGACCATCATGAACCACTTCTCCCTCGATCTCACGTTGGATCAGCGGATGGATCCCCATTGGGATCCCGACAACTACCACACCTGGAATGCCTTCTTTGCTAACCGACAGGAAAAGGAGCTCACCAGGTACGAGGTTGATGGCCCTCCCCCGGTGAACCACAACAAAGTCGGTCGCCACCTGTGGTGGGTGAACCGGACTATTGTTGGCATGATGAGCTACATCACCCAGGGAGATCATCCTCACATGTGGTGCCCGCACCCGCTGTAGAGTCACAAAAAGGGTGGCAGTGGTGAAGGCCGTAAACATAGCGTCATCGTCATCCGGGAGCCCCCTCCCCCATGCGTTGTGAATCCAAGGCTGGAGTGGCAGGTGCCCCCGGAATATGCCATGGCTGGGCTGAGGATCCAGCCACATGCACCTAGCAACAACGACAATGACAAAGACGAAGACGACCCTGGAGCTGTGTACTATAGGGCTAGACATGAGTATGACTAAAGGGGGGCCTTTACTCCCGATTTCGGAGTCTCGGTTTTTTAATATTAATAAATGGCTTAAGTGTTAGTCCCGGTTTGTGGCTAGATCAGGACTAAAATGGGGCCTTTAGTCCCGATTCAGTAGTCCCAGGTAGGAAACCAGGACTAATGGGCCGTTTCCTACTAGTGTTGGTCTGTCTACAACTTTCCCTAACTATGAAAATGTTGTTCTATTCTTGTGCCGGTGAGCTAATAACTAATTTCACATATTAGGGAGTGCCTCTATGGCGAGTTCCTAGAATATGCCTGAGGACTGGATCCTTAGGCATCTCCCATGATCTCGCTGTAGTGGTGTCCCTGCTTTCGCAAACCATCTTGCAGTTTATAACTTCTCTAGCTAGATCAATACACTAGGGAGCTAACTAATTTCACATATTAGGGAGTGCATCTATGGCGAGCTTGTGGAAGATGCCTGAGGACTAGATCCTTAGGCATCTCCCTCAAGCTCTCCCTAGTGGTGTCCCTGCTCTCACACACCATCTTAATGTAGTGGTTCGTAGCATGGAAAACAAAAAAATTCTATCGCTTGAACAAACACAAGCCAATATCCAATCTACGAGATCGGTGGAACGAGTTGGTAGAGTACTAACCCTCAAAGATCCAAAGCGTTTAACGAGATACGGATCTCTCGTGGGTGATGTAGTCGTTCACTTGCCGATCTCAAGATCGCGTAGACGATCCTTCCGGCGCCGCGTTCTGGCAGTGCTCCCGCAGTCAGTCACACGTTTGGTACTCGATGAATACCTTCCTCTCCCTTGTTCTAGCAGGCAGCGGAGGTTCTATATCTCCTCACGATTCCAACAGCACGACAGTGTGGTGGTGGAAGTAGAGGTGAGATCCTGCAGGGCTTCGCCTAAGCTGGAGCGAGTATGGTGGAGTAGTGAGATCCCCGACGACTAGGGTTTAGAGGCCGAGGGGTGGAGGTGATGGTGTCGACGGCTAGGCTAGGGCTAGGCGGTGGTGATTTAGAGGAGGCTCTAGGGCGGCGGTGACTTGGGAGGGTCAGTCGGCCTAGGGTTTTTGGTGAGGGGTAGGGGACGCCCTACCCATCCTTATATAGGTGGGGAGGGGTGGCTAGGGAAGGCCGAGTCCTCCTCTAACTCCCCTTGGTGGCCGGCAGCAAGGGAGGGAGGGGAAACCTCTCCCCTCTAGGTTTCCTCTCCTCCCTCCACTAGGCTTTCATGTTGGGATTTGACTTTTCAAAATTGGAGTTTGACTATTCAAACTAGAGTTTGAATTCTCTCTTCCCATTGCCTAGCCAAGTGACCTAGGTGAAGGGTTTCGCGGCATAGTAAATCAAAATTTTCTACAAATGCGAACGGAGGGAAGCCAAGATCTAATCTAGGAGATGCAAACTACGAGAGAGATTGTATTATATCTTCATACCCTTGAATATTCGCACAGCGGAACGTTCGTCGGAACGTGGGTGATATAGTCGTACTCGCTTCTCCTCCTCGCGATCCGATCCGATCTTGATGATCAGTAGCAGCATCGTCTGAAGCTTCATGATCCTTATCATTAGCTTCCTCTATTATTGGTGCAGGCGGTACTGGAACAATTTCAGGTGCCGCGCTACTCTCCAATTCAAGAGAAGGTTCAACAACCTCGTCTAGCTCTACTTTCCTCCCACTCACTTCTTTCGAGAGAAACTCCTTCTCAAGAAAGGAACCGTTCTTTGCGACAAACACTTTGCCTTCGGTTCTGTGATAGAAGGTATACCCAATAGTTTCCTTAGGGTATCCTATGAAGACGCATTTCTCCGCTTTGGGTTCGAGCTTGTCCGGCATAAACTTCTTGACATAAGCTTCACATCCCCAAACTTTAAGAAACGACAACTTAGGTTTAGCACAAAACCACAGTTCATACGGTGTCGTCTCAACGGATTTAGATGGTGCCCTATTTAAAGTGAATGCAGCGGTTTCTAATGCATAACCCCAAAATGATAATGGCAAATCAGTAAGAGACATCATCGATCGGACCATATCTAATAGAGTTCGATTCCGGCGTTCAGACAAACCATTGCGCTGTGGTGTTTCGGGTGGCGTGAGTTGCGAAACGATTCCGCTTGCTTTAAGATGCGTGAGAAAATCATAACTCAAATATTCACCTCCACGATCGGATCGTAGAAACTTAATCTTTCTGTTACGATGGTTCTCCACTTCATTCTGAAATTCCTTGAACTTTTCAAATGTTTCAGATTTATGTTTCATTAAATAGATATACCCATATCTACTTAAGTCATCGGTAAAAGTGAGAAAATAGCGATATCCACCGCGCGTCGAAACACTCATCGGTCCGCACACATCGGTATGTATGATTTCCAACAAGTCCGTTGCTCACTCCATAATTCCGGAGAACGGGGTTTTGATCATCTTGCCCATGAGGCATGGTTCGCATGTGTTTCAAAATCAAGAGACTCCAAAAGTCCATCAGAATGGAGTTTCTTCATGCGCTTTACACCAATATGACCTAGACGACAGTGCCACAAATAAGTAGTATTATCACTATCTACTTTGCATCTCTTAGCCTCAATGTTATGGATGTGTGTTTCATCCCTTTCGAGATTTAGAAGAAATAAACCATTCACAGCAGGTGCATGACCATAAAAGATGTTACTCATATAAATAGAACAACCATTATTCTCCGATTTAAATGAATAACCGTCTTGCAGTAAACACGATCCAGAAATAATGTTCATGCTCAACGCAGGCACATAATAACATTTATTAAGGTTTAAAACTAATCCCGAAGGTAAAACTAAGGAGAGCGTGCCGATGGCCATCACATCAACTCTTGATCCGTTGCCAACGCGCATCGTCACCTCATCCCTCACAAGCCGTCATCTATTCCGTAGCTCCTGTTTCGAGTTACAAATATTAGCAACTAAACTAGTATCAAATACCCAGGCACTACAACGAGGGCTAGTAAGGAAAACATCAATAACATGTATATCAAATATACCTTTGATGGTGCCAGCCTTCTTGTCCGCTAAGTACTTCGGACAGTTGCGCTTCCAGTGACCATTGTCCTTGCAATAGAAGCACTCAGTGTCCGGCTTTGGACCAGACCTGAGCTTCTACTCAGCAGGTGCAACGCACTTGCCGCCGCCTTTCTTGAAGGGCTTCTTTGCACCCTTACCTTTCTTAAAGGAGGGCTTGTTGACCATCAACACATGATTATCCTTTTTGATGTCCACCTCCGTAGCCTTCAGCTTTGCGAAGAGCTCGGTGATCGTATCAGTGGAACCAATCTGATTGTGAGTCACTACAAAACTCTTGTAGCTGGGAGGGAGTGATTGCAGAACTCTGTCAATCTTGAGCTCCTCTGGAATCTTACAGTCCAGTTGCTCAAGGCGTTGAGTGTAGCCCGACATCTTTATGGCGTGCTCACTAACGGAACTCCCTTCCTCCATCTTGCAGTTAAAGAATCTCTCAGAGATCTCATATCTCTCAGAACGGGCCTGAGTCTGAAACATGGTTTTCAGTTCCTCAAGAATCTCAAAGGGCCCGGGATAGCCTTCAAAACGATTTTGAAGGTCCGATTCCATAGCAAACAACATGGTGCTCTTAATCACACCATAATCATCTTTGCGCGACTGATAGACAGCTTTCTCATCAGCCGACGCAGTTGCAGCAGGGGGTTACCTAACGCTTTCTCAAGGACATAGTCCTTTTGACCGCCAGAGAGAATGATTCTCAGATTGCGGAACCAGTTGGTGAAGTTAGACCCATTGTTCTTAAGCTTTTCTTTCTCAGCAAAACCGTTGAAGTTGAAGTTGGACTTAGCCATGTGATCTACAATATTTGCAAGTACAAATTAGACTATGTTCATGATAACTAGTTCAACTTTTAATCAAATTACTAGATGAACTCCCACTAAATTCAACATCCCTCAAGTTGTTTAGTGAACATGATCCAAATTCACCACACCTAATCCGATATTCACGAGAAGAGATGTGGCTTCAATGGTGGACAACAAAGTGTCGATCATATCATTCATATGACTCATGCATAACCTTTCGGTTCATGTGTTCCGAGGCCATGTCTGTACATGCTAGGCTCGTCAAGTCAAACCCAAGTATTTCCGCGTGTGCAAAACTGGCTTGCACCCGTTGTATGTGAGCGTAGAGTCTATAGCACCCGATCATCACGTGATGCTTGGACACGACGAACTTTCGCAACGGTGCATACATGGGGAGAACATAGTTTTATCTTGATCTTTAAGTGAGGAATCATCTTATAATGCTACCGTCGTGATCTAAGCATAATAAGATACATAAAAGGATAAACATCACATGCATATAACTTTATGTGACATGGTATAGCCAATATTCGCGCAATGATCTCCATCTTGTGCGTGCCGACATGATCTCCATCACTCCACCATGATTGCCTCCACCATGAATAGCAGCTACAACTATTGCTAACTACTTAGCGATAAAGTAAAGCTATTACATGGCGTATAAGAAGTTGACTCGCAGGTCATACACAATTATAAAGACAACCATATGGCTCCTGCCGGTTGTGTACTCATCGACATGCAAGTCATGAAACATTACAAAACATGATCATCGCATACATTATACACATCACATCTTGGGCCATACCATATCACGGAAAACACTCCCTGCAAAAACAAGTTAGACGCCTCTACTTTGTCGTTGCATGTTTTACGTGTCTTATGGGAGTAGCAAGCTAAGAACGATTCTTACCTACGGAAAGCCACAACCATGATATTATGGTTGCCAAACTCCGGTGTTAAACCGATGACAACTATAGTGAGAGAAACAGGCATCCACCAGCCGCATGTGTGGAACAAGCCACACGTCAAGTGCGGAGCCGGTCTCGCGAAAGACGTCGCGTAAGGTTGGCCTGGACCGCTTCAATCTCACTATCCCGCGTCATAAGAAGAACACAAACAAGAGGCTTGCAACAGAAAACATCAACGCCCGCAACAACCATGTTGCGTTCTACTCGTGAATCACATCTACGCATAGATCTAGCTCTGATACCACTGAAGGGTTTCGCGGCATAGTAAATCAAAAATTTCTACGGATGCGAACGGAGGGAAGCCAAGATCTAATCTAGGAGATGCAAACAACGAGAGAGATTGGATTAGATCTTCATACCCTTGAAGATTCGCACAGCGGAATGTTCGTCGGAACATGGGTGATATAGTCGTACTCGCTTCTCCTCCTCGCGATCCGATCCGATCTAGCACCGCAAGTGGCGATGCCTCCGTGAGATGCACACATGCAGCACCTCGACGTATCCTCCTTCCTTGGTCCAGCAAGTATGGTGGAGAGATGGGTTGGATCTACAACGCGACGGCGCGGTGCAATTGGTGGAGAATTTCTGCAGCAGGGCTTCGCCTACAACCAGTCGGGAGGGAGAGAGGAGGGCAGCAGGGCGGCTAGGGTTGGAGGGGAAGGTGTGGGGGGTTGGTGTGCCCCCAGCCCTCTTTATATATAGGGGTGGGCTCAGCCCTAACCCCTCCCCCAAGCCCTAGGCCGGCGGCAAAAGGAGGAGGAGTGGGGGGCAAGGAAACCCCCCCTTCTAGAAGGTCTATCTAGGGTTTTACCCTAGCTGGCCGGTTGGGCTCTATGGGGCCTTGTGCCCCTGGCCCAATGCGGCCAGGGCACTCCCTCATAGGCCCATGCCCCCTCTCGGAAGGTGGGGCCACGTTGGTCCCCCTCCAGAAGGTTCTAGAAGCTTCTGGTACAATACCGATTAACCCGAAACAATTCCGCACTCCAAAAACTGCACTGCCTTATATGAATCTTATTCTCCGGACCATTCCGGAACCTCTCGTGATGTCCCGGATCCCATCCGAGACTCCGAACAAAAACTCATAAACCAATTATCCAATCTATCCTAGCATCGAGACACGTTAAGTGTGTGACCCTTCGGGTTCGAGAATATGCAGACATGATCTTCTATCAATAATCAACAGCGGGGTCTGGAAACCCATATTGACTCCCACACATTCATCGATGATCATATCGGATGAACCACGATGCCAGGATTCAATCAATCCCATATATATATTCCCTTCGTCTCGCGATATTTTACTTGCCCGAGATTCGATCGTCGGTACCGTCATACCTAGTTCAATCTCGTTCACAGCAAGTACTTTACTCGTTCCGTAATCCGATATCACTTTGTGATTAACTCCTTAACCACATGCTTGAAAGCGGTGTTGATATCGATTACCGAGTGGGCCCGAAGTATATCTCTCCGACTTGGGAGGGACAAATCCCATCTCGATACATACAACCCAACAGGTACTTTCCGATCACCTGAGAGACACCTTTATGATCACCCTCTCATAGGATGACGTTTGATGACCTCAAAGCTTTCTTCCGATACCAGGGAGTTGTATTATCTCATGGTCTAAGGAATACAATATTTGACATGGGAAAAGCTTCGCAAAGATGAACACGATGACACGATCTAATTGCTTTGCTTAGTTTGGATCTGTCCATCATATCATTCTCCCAATGATATGATCTCATTATTAATTGACAACTCATGTCTATGGTTAGGAAACGTTAACCATCATTAATCAATGAGCTAGTCCATAGAGGCGTACTAGGGACACGGTGTTATTCACAAACCACACAAGTATTAAAGTTTCCGCTTAATACAATTCTAGCATGGAATATAAACATTATCATGAACAAGAATTATAATAATAATAGCATCTTTATTATTGCCTCTAGGGCATAATTCCAACACTAGGGTATGATGAAACCATTCCATATTGTCATGGCACATTCCAAGTACCCATCCCTCGGGGTTGTCGACCTTCTAGAAGCTTCCGGTGAAATCAACGAAAACATTTCCGAACCCTAGAATTGGACTTTCCTTATATAAATCTTTTTCTCCGGACCATTCCGGATCTCCTCGTAATATCCTGGATCCAATCCGAGACTTCGAACAACATTCGGTCTCCTTCGTCACATTCCATATGTCAACACCCGGATTTTTAATCCCAGATGCCTGTTATGCCATACATCGCAATCCCAGGATTACCATTTTTGCGAGACATAACAGATTTGGATATCACAGTACATCATCCATTACAAACCATACATAAGGTCTTACACAAATAAGGATCTCATGATCTAGTTCTTAATACAACTCAAGCAGCGGAATAACGTAATAGTAACGATAGCGTAGGCGAAGCTCCATCTTTGGGGTCACAGGCAATGCTAACGATGGGAGATGATCCTAGTTGTCATAACCTTCCTGCGGTCCGTCATCCTGGTACTCCTCTTCATAGTCTGGCCACGGGAATATCCAGGGACAAAGCCATGAGTACTCTTTAAGTACTCGCAAACTAATACTAACAAGTTAAGGGGTTTTTGTGTAGTAGGATGCTAAGCTCTAGGGTTGTTTTGCAAAAAAGCCAGACTTACCTCTACTAAGTTCAAAAGCAAAGAAAGCTAGTTGAAAGGTTTATAACACCTAAGTGGGAATTTGAATTTCATATCACAACAATGTTGTGGTCAAGTCAAAGTCTCAATTCATTTCATAAGTCATCTTGAAAACATCTGACGGGGGAACAGTATGGCCACTCCAACTGTCCATAACCGCAGACGCGGCTATTCGAATAGTTTGACACTCTGCCGAGATTGTACACTTTCACCACAACATTCGATACATCCGTCAGGAACAATCCTGAATTCACCATACTCAGTATGTGGATAATCAATCCTAACCTTTCAATTACACGCCCTAGTATAGGCACCTCTCCTGTGAGTTTGGCCTCCCAACCATGACCAACTGTCATCTTGGGTACTGCACAGGTGGACAATCTTCACAAGGTATCCTCAGCTCAGACCTTGGCCGCGAGGGAACCCATACTAAGGTATATAAATTTCCAGTCAAGCCCTACCCAATTTTCGGGTATTGTGGTTGTACGGTAAAATTGGAATGGTATCGCACCTAGACAACCATCAGTTTTATAAAGGGTTAAGGCTCATGCCTCAACATTTTTGTCACCAAAATCATCTGGTGTTTGGAAACACATGTCAAAAATTTCAGTAGAATGACTCATCATTCTAAGGTTTTCATAACCATTTTCACCAAGTATTCCCTTCTAAAGTTGATCAAGTTTTATGCTTAGCACTAGCATCTACAAGTGGTGGTGAATACTAAAGAGGGGTGGTAAACAAGTGGAGATTTTCTAAGTTCAATCTTGTGCATTAGGATGACATCAAGATTATCTAACTTAGGCCAATTTTTATGCTCTTTATGCTACCTTTAGTTATCTTTCTAGAATCTACAATTCACTAGGTAAACCTGAAGAGAAAGCTTTGATAAATAAATAAAGTATAAAGCTTGCAAGTAAAACTATGATTGGTTTATCAAGTGGGTATGATCACATATGCTTAAGGAATATGGTTATCATGGTGACAAGCAAGTATTAGCCGTCTAGGATGTTGGTATAAGCTTGCTAAATTCAACTAGTAGTATTAGGCTTGCATAGGTAAGGTAACTTGTAAGTGTTAGCTTGCGTTGTGCAGAGCAGTGGTTGAAGTTCTCCTCGGCTTCTTCCTCGTAGTATCCTCCTTCCTCCTCGTATCCTTGGTCGATACTAGCGTCTATAAATAAATACGAGTTACACAATCACCAAACAATACTTAACTATTTTCAATCATCACACAAAGGTGCACTATAGATGATCTAACATCATCACTTAACATTACCAGATTAAAGCATTTGTCTTATTTATTTTAATTGGAGAAAAGTAATTTCTACTCATTGAAAAACTACTTAAGATTTAATATTCTCCAACTCAAACATGGGATCATGTTGACACATGTCATCACCACATATTTCAGTACATGGGAATGTGATTTAAAGTGGTGTCACAATTTAATAAGGTTTAACCTTTTTATTTTAAATAAATAAAGTGACTAGAAATTCCTATGTGGCATTCTTTTATTACTTGAACATTATTTCTGTAAGTAAACCATATGTTTTTATATATTCTAAAAGGTATGATCAAATGTGATTTTTGAGAGTTGGAATCAACTCAAAAGCTCTTATGGTTGAATTTTGAAAAATGTATGAATGCAGAAAAGCTTCTGCCTTGTTATTTTTACCAAGGTTGATCTACCGATCCAAATGATTTGAATCCAACGGTCTTGTATTAAGAATTTCAGTACCTTTCTAACAAAATTGGTTTCATGCATTTTGGTTCATTGAATCGAGCTAGGTTGATTTTTGAATCTATGTATAGAACTATGTTTGAAATTAAATGGAAAATCTAAATTTAAACTGTTGGGTCGCGCGGGAGACGTTAACGGGCTGGCCTAGTGTCACTCCGCAGCGCGGGGTTCAGCTAACAGGGGGTCCACCAGTTAGTGGCTCATAATGCGCGAAGCTGTACATGGCGGTGTGGGACGTTGGATTAGAGTGGGGATCAGTGGCTGTGGATCGTCGTCGATGACGGACCTGTCATCGGCGAGCTCTAACCCTAGCGGCTCGGTGGGGGTGCATAGGGAGCATACCAGGGCTCCAGCAACGACGGCGAGGCGGGCAAATGGACTGGTGGTCGACGGCGAGCTCAGGGACGGTCGAGGCAGCTCCGGGGGTGGTCGCAATCAGCGGCACGCTTCTCCTTGAGAGGCGTCCTGCTCTGGTACAATTCCGGCGAGCTGCTGCTCCCCATGCTCCGGCTAGAGGTGTGGGACGATCAGTGAGGTGAGGGGAGTGGAATGGTGTGCTGAAAATGGCTGAGGGTGCCCTCCTTTTATAGGCTCGACGGCGAGACCGAGAGGGATGGGCAGGCGACGGTGGCGACATGGCTACAGTCTGCTAGCAGCATGGCTGAGGATGGCGATCAACGCGCGGACTCCTGGCGGTGCTCTAGGACTTTAATGTGGGCTTAGGGATGGTGGTAAGCGGTCGGGCGGAGATGGCGCTCTGAGCGGCAGAGGCGGCGGCTTCAACGGCGAGTGGTGGCTGTGAGGCGTTGGACGGCGAATGGGGGTGTCTGGCGTGCTCCCTGGGTCGTGGCGATGCGGTGGGCACGGGATGCGGTCAAGTGGCAGCTTGTGCACGCGTGCCAGGTGCGGCGCTCTGGCGCGTGCTCGGCATGGCACGGTGGCACTGGGCGCGGGGATTTCTCGGTGGTCCACGGCTGGGCCTGGCTCGGGGAGGGGACAGTGGGCGGAGGTGAGGTGCTGGCTATCTCCTAGACATGGCAAGAGAGGAGGAGGCGGTCTGCTGCAGCGGCGACCAAGTTGGCCGACGAGGTGGGGCTCGGCTTGGCATGGCCATGCTGCTAGGAGGTAGGGGATGGGGTAGTTATGCTCTGGTTTAATCCATAGGTTACAATGTGAGCAAATGGGGGTCAAATGGGAGACAAGTTTTGCCAGAACACTATTCAAAATAGTGAATTTGGTTTTGTTTGAATTCTGCCTGCCAAGTGTTTGATGAAATGGCCGCAAGAAAATTCTTTTTGAATTTTGAAAAGATTTTTGGTGGGTGTGCTAGGCATAAGCTTGAGACTCTGTGGTTGCTTGGGTTTTGAAAATTGAGCTTGTTTGAGTGGTCTTTGAAATAGTGGGATCTTCCCATATGAAATAGATTCAATTTTAAACTATCATTTAAACTTAGCATTTGAATGTTTTTGGCAGATCACAAAGTGGGCCTTGGTACCTCATTATGTTTAATAGCAAGGGGTTCAAAGATCCACAATTGTTTTTGTTAAGTTTTGAGTACTAGGAATAGCCAAAGTAGGCATGATAGTTAATTTGGCAAAAATGACCATTCACTTCATTTATTTATTTTGAGTTGTTTTTCTTTGGGAAAAGTTTGGGAATGATTTAGATGATGTTTATTTCACCTAAGAATCATTTTACAAGCAATGAATCACAGAACCATGGCAATTCAAATGAACTCCTAATTTAAATACACATACACATGAATGCTTTCATATTTTGAGATGGAAAAGTTTTTGTTAACCCTAATTTTGATGATTTGGATCTTGATCAACTTGGATTAAAGTTTTGGGATGTTACAAACCTTCCCTCCTTAAACAAAATCTCGTCCCAAGATTTGAGAAAGAAGAACAAAGATTACCTAGGATTTAAAGAATCGGGGAACTCTGTCCTGATGTGATCTTCTCGCTCCCAGGTAGCTTCTTCTTCCGTGTGGTTGCTCCACTGAATCTAGAGAAACTTGATGCTTCGGGTTATGGTAGTTCTGAAAGCTTCTTCCAAAATATGGATGGGTACGTCGGGATAGGTCAGGTCATCATTGATTTCTATGGTCCGGTGATCAATATTCTTGAAAACTTTAGTCTTCTCCGGAACTTCGAGGCATTTACGAAGTAACGAGATATGGAACACATTATGCACGGCTGAAATTTCTGCTGGCAGTTCCAATTGATATGATACTTCTCCTCGACGATTCAGAATCTTGAAGGGTCCGATATATCGGGGGGCTAACTTTCCCTTCAGCTGGAAACGCTGCATTCCTTTCAATGGCGACACTTTTAGATACACGAACTCTCTGATATTGAAAGCAAGGTCTCGACGTCTCTTGTTGGTGTAACTCTTCTGTCTTGACTGGGCGGCCTTGAGGTGCTCACGAATCTTTTGAACTTTCTCTTCTGCTTCTCGAAGGATGTCGGGTCCGAAAATCTGACTCTCTCCTATTTCCGACCAATTCAAAGGGGTGCAACACTTCCTTCCATACATGAATTCAAATGGGGCCATTTGCAAACTAGCTTGATAACTGTTGTTGTATGAAAATTCTGTGAACGGTAGACAGTCTTCCCATTTAGATCCATACTCTAACACACATGCTCTCAACATATCTTCGAGTATTTGATTTACTCGCTCCGTTTGTCCATCGGTCTAAGGGTGATAAGCTGTGCTAAAATCTAGTCGGGTTCCTAAACCTTCTTGGACTTTCTTCTAGAATCTCGAGGTAAACTGAGTTCCTCGATCTGATACGATGTTCTTGGGGACTCCGTGCAAACTGACGATTCTAGCAATGTATAACTCAGCTAGTTTCGAACTCTGGTATGTGGTCTTGACTGGTAAGAAATGGGCGACTTTGGATAATATGTCAACTATGACCCAAATGGAGTCATCCGGTGATAAAGTCCATTCCAATGGAATCCCATTTCCATTCCGAAATCTGTAGAGGTTGCAACAATCCAGCGGGTCTGTGATGTCCCGCCTTGACTCTCTGACATATATCACACTTGGCGATATAGCTTCCGATTTCTCTCTTCATCTTATGCCACCAAAATTGTTCCTTCAAATCCTGATACATCTTCGTTCCTCCGGGGTGGATAGAATAAAGAGTATCATGAGCTTCCTTCAGAATAACTTCTTTCAACTCTGAATCTGCTGGTACACAAAGACGTCCTTTGTACCACAGAACTCCTTCTTCGTCTTCGGTAAATCCGGGTACTTTGCCTGTACCGATACGACGCTTGATTCCGTCGATACTAGCATTTCCTTTCTGCGCCTCTTTGATCTGGATGATCACAGTGGGTTGAAGTTCTATGCTAGCCAAAAATCCTTCACTCACTAATTCTATTCAGAAATCTTCCATCTCCTTGTGCAAACTTGGTTGCTCCTTAAAAATCATAGAGTTCAAGCGGCACGGAAATCTACTAAGGGCATCTGCTACCACATTGTCTTTACCGGGGTGATAGTGAATGTCCAGGTCGTAATCCTTGATTAGCTCAATCCATCTTCTCTGTTTCATATTCAGCTCCTTCTGAGTGAATATATACTTTAGGCTCTTGTGATCCGAATAAATCTCACAACGGTTTCCCATGAGATAATGCCTCCATGTCTTTAGGGCTAGAACTACGGCTGCGAGCTCGAGGTCATGGGTTGGGTAGTTTTGTTCATGTTGTTTTAGTTGTCGAGATAGATAGGATATAACTTTTCCTTTTTGCATTAGCACACATCCGAGACCGATCTTGGATGCATCACAATACATGTCAAAGGGCTTCATGATATCCGGCATGATCAAGATTGGGGCTGACATTTGTCTTCTCTTGAGTTCTTGAAAACTTGCTTCACATTTGTCCGTCCATTCAAATTTCTTGTCCTTATTTAGCAATTGGGTCATGGGTCTGGCGATACTCGAGAATCCTTCTACGAACTTGCGGTAGTATCTCGCTAATCCGAGAAATGCACGAACTTGGGTTTGAGTGGTTGGGGCTTGCCAATCTTCGACATCTTTCACCTTTGCAGGGTCAACGGCAATTCCTCCGGCTGATACAATGTGGCCGAGGAATCCTACCTCCTGTAACCAGAATTCACATTTGCTAAACTTGGCATACAACTGATGCTCTCTAAGGGTTCCAAGAATGGTCCTTAGGTGTAGCTCATGTTCTTCTTCTGATTTGGAATAAATCAGAATGTCATCGATGAAATCAACGACAAACTTATCCAGGAAGTCCATAAAAATCTTATTCATGAGATTCATGAAATAAGCGGGGGCATTGGTTAATCCAAAAGACATGACAGTATACTCGTATAATCCATATCTGGTGGTAAAGGCAGTCATTGGAATATCCTCTGCGCGAATCTTGAGTTGATGATAGCCAGTTCTAAGATCAATCTTAGAAAACACCTTGGCACCAGTCAACTGGTCAAACAGATCTTCTATCTTGGGCAATGGGTACTTGTTCTTGATAGTGACATCATTCAACTTCCGATAATCCGTACACAAACGGTTACCTCCATCTTTCTTGTCCACGAAAAAAACAGGTGATCTCCATGGTGATGCACTTGGTTGAATCAATCCAATTTCCAGCATGGCATCCAGTTGCTTCTTCAGTTCTGCTAGTTCAGACGGGTTCATACTATATGGTCTCTGGGCTATGGGTCCTGTCCCAGGGATTAATTCAATGATAAACTCGATATCCCGATCCGGGGGCATACCGGGCAAAACATCTGGAAATACATCGGGGTATTCACAGACTATCCGGACTTGGTCAATGGTAGGTTGGGCTATACTCTTTTTGCACTTTAATTGAAGAGGTAAGGTTTCAGATACATGCTTGACTAATACTCCAGTTGTACTGGTAATGGTTATGGCTTTCTTGGCATAGTCAATTAATCCTTTATGTTTGGACATCCAATCCATTCCTAGTACTACTTCCAAACCTTTAGTTCCGAGAACTATTAGATTAGCATAAAAATCTATGCCATGGATTCGGATAGGGACGGCTTTGCAACTTTGCCTAGCTTTGGTGGTTGAACCGGGGATTTGAACAATCATACCATGCTTCAGTTTGGTTGGTTGAATCTTACTAGTGCATGCAAATTCTTCGGTGACAAATGAGTGCGATGCTCCAGAATCAAACAACACTCTTGCAAGTACTGAGTTAACAGAAAACATACCCATCACGACGCCTGGCGCTTCCTGGGCTTCTTCATCATGCATGAGAAAAAGACGGCCGTTGCGGTTGAGCGAGTTCCCTAGGGCAAACCTTTTTCCGGGCTGAACACGACGCTGTTGCTGAGCTGGGGAATTTGCATTGGGGGCTACAGCATTCTTCTTGGGGAACTCATTGGATTAGTGACCCTTGGTTCCACATTCATTACAAGTCACTTGCGACTTGTCCTTTGCTGCAATAGGCACAACATTGCTTCCAGTCCTTGGGGCAGTGTTGGTGTTGGTGGCGGCATTGTTGTTGTTGAACTTGGGTGGTGCACGGTTGAAATTGCTAGAGTTGTCGGGGTTGTTGTAGTTTCCTCTAGGCCTTGGGTTTCCACGGTTGGGATAGGTCGGACGGTTCATCGGGGGTCTGTTGGTTCTCGAGGAAAATCCTGGAGATGGGTTGGGGCGATACTTTGGGGTCTGGTGGGTTCCTGGTTGATGCATCATGCGGCGCTTACAGTTCTCATTGGCTTGGTTGATCTTTCCTTCCATCTGAATGGCAGAGTCGACTAGGGCTTCAATATCAGCAAAGGGGATATTGACCAACACCGTCTGCATCTCATCGTGTAGACAATTCAAGAATCTCTCTTTCTTCTTGGCTTCAGTGTCGATCTCATCTGGGGCATACCTAGCTAATGACAAGAATTTGTCATGGTATTCCACTACGGTCATCTTTCCTTGCTTCAGTTCTCTAAATTCATCTCTCATCCTCTTGATCAAACCCGGTGGCACATGGGTTCTGCTGAACTTGACCTTGAATTCATCCCAGGTCATCATCTGACCTCCGGTCATTGCACGAACGATGTTCCACCATGATCTTGCTTCTCTGGCTAGATAGTGGGTGGCGAACAGAACTTTCTCGTTAGCTTCCACTCTGGCGACTTCCAAAGTGTTCTCCATTGTTTGCAGCCAATCATCTGCATCTAGGGGTTCCTCTGACTTAGTGAAAACAGGTGGATTGGTGTTCTGGAAATTCTTGAGCTTAGATCCATGGTTGTCCTGATTTCCTTGGCCTTGATTGTTGTTGGCCATCTAAGATATGTGTTGAAGGGTGGCTAGGTTGGCTTGATGTTCGGATCTTTCAGCTTCGCGGTCAGAAACCAACATTTGCAAGATCTGCAACATTGGGTCCGGGGATGAACCGCTTCCTCCACGAGGCATCTGAAGATTGAGATAGATCATGAGAAAAGAGGGAAATTTCTAAGGTTCCGAGGTTGTTGAAAAGTTTTTTTAAGTTTGACTTAGATTTTTCTAGCAACTTGCTTTTCATTCATTCATAGCACACGATACAAACACACACCACAACAAAGGAAAATATATGGTTTTAAGAACCATTCTAGAAACTATGATACACTCGGACCGAATACAACTCACTAACGCTAGTGCTCAAGTGCTACTACTCCTTGGAGTCGGTGTACTCATCATCATCATAGTCATCGATGAAGGCGAAATCCTCCTCATCAGTGAAGAAGTCCATGGCCTGATCCTTCAGAAAGTCATCATCATCGCTGAGATAGGAGTAGGGATCTCCACGAAGGTCTTCTTCGGAATTCTTCCTTTACTCCAACTGCATGTCTCTCTCGTGGATGGTCTCCTCCAAATCCGTGATCCGGTGGCGAAGACGGGCAATGATGCACTCCTTCTTGTCGGGTATTGTGGTTGTATGGTAAAATTGGAATGGTATCGCATCCAGACAACCATCAGTTTTATAAAGGGTTAAGGCTCATGCCTCAGCATTTTCGTCACCAAAATCATCTGGTGTTCGGAAACACATGTCAAAACATTTTAGTAGAATGACTCATCATTCTAAGGTTTTCATAACCATTTTCACCAAGTATTTCCATCTAAAGTTGATCAAGTTTTATGCTTAGCACTAGCATCTACAAGTGGTGGTGAATACTAAAGAGGGGTGGTAAACAAGTGGAGATTTTCTAAGTTCAATCTCATGCCTTAGGATGACATCAAGATTATCTAACTTAGACAAATTTTTATGCTCTTTATGCTACCTTTAGTTATCTTTCTAGAATCTACAATTCACTAGGTAAGCTTGAAGAGAAAGCTTTGATAAATAAATAAAGTATAAAGTTTGCAAGTAAAACTAGGATTGGGTTATCAAGTGGGTATGATCACATATGCTTAAATCATATGGTTATCATGGTGACAAGCAAGTATTAGCTTGCTAGGATGTTGGTATAAGCTTGCTAAATTCAACTAATATTATTAGGCTTGCATAGGTAAGGTACCTTGCAAGTGTTAGCTTGCCTTGTGCAGAGCAGTGGTTGAAGTTCTCCTTGGCTTCCTCCTCGTAGTATCCTCCTTCCTCCTCGTATCCTTGGTCGGTACTAGCGTCTATAAATAAATACGAGGTACACAATCACCAAACAATACTTAACTATTTTCAATCATCACACAAAGGTGCACTATAGATGATCTAGCATCATCACTTAACATTACCAGATTAAAGCATTTGTCTTATTTATTTTAATTTGAGAAAAGTAATTTCTACTCATTGAAAAACTACTTAAGATTTAATATTCTCCAACTCAAACATGGGATCATGTTGACACATGTCATCACCACATATTTTAGTACATGGGAGTGTGATTTAAAGTGGTGTCACAATTTAATAAGGTTTAACCTTTTTATTTTAAATAAATAAAGTGACTAGAAATGCCTATGTGGCATTCTTTTATTACTTGAACATAATTTATGTAAGTAAACCCACATGTTTTATATATTCTGAAAGGTATGATCAAATGTGATTTTTGAGAGTTGGAATCAACTCAAAAGCTCTTATGGTTGAATTTTGAAAAATGTTTGAATGCAGAAAAGCTTCTGCCTTGTTTTTTACCAAGGTTGATCTACAGATCCAAATGATTTGAATCCAACGGGCTTGGATTAAGCATTTCAGTACCTTTCTAACAAAATTAGTTTCATGCATTTTGGTTCATTGAATCGAGCTGGGTTGATTTTTGAATCTATATATAGAACTGTGTTTGAAATTAAATGGAAAATCTAAATTTAAACTGTTGGGTCGCGCGGGAGACGCTAACGGGCCGGCCCAGTGTCACTCTGCAGCGCGGGGTTCAGCTGACACGGGGTCCACCAGTTAGTGGCTCATAACGCGTAAAGCGGTACAAGGCGGTGTGGGATGTTGGATAAGAGTGGGGATCAACGGTTGTAGATCGTCGTCGATGACGGACCTGTCGCCAGCGAGCTCTAACCCTAGCGGATCGGTGGGGGTGCATAGGGGGCGTACTAGGCTCCAGCAATGACGGCGAGGCGGGCAAACGGACTGGTGGTCGACGGCGAGAATAGGGATGTTCGAGGCAGCTCCGAGGGTGGTCGCAATCAGCAGCGCTGTCATATCCCAAAATTTTCCAAATTTTGAAATATGAAAAATAAATAAACAAAAGAAACAATTGTTGAAATTTATGGGGAAAAGAAACTTTTTGCTTCTAATTGGAAACATTAAAACCTTTTAAACTATTACAAAAGTTTTCCCCCAAATAAAGGTACTCCTTAAAATAAAAATAGCATTTAACAAAAACCCTAAGATCAAAACATCATGATTATCCATATATCTTCGCTACTTCAAAATTTTAATTTGCAAGGTTCCCCTTCAAAATCTTTTTCACAAACTTCCTTTATTTGAAAATCTATTTTTAATCTTAAGAAATGTTCTCAACCAAAAACCATCTATACATCTCAACTACTTCATTTATATTTTTCAAACAACCTTTGTTTTGTTTTGAACCAAAAATAAAAGCAAAGAGTCTCGTTTTAAAATAAGCACCATAGCTTATGTGAGCTATTTTAAGATTTTATAAAATTATCCTCTTATATTTTTAAACTTTAATTCATGGTTATCCATGTAAAGTGGAACTAAATCGAATCAAGTTCAAATAAGGAAAGAATCCAAGTCATTCCAAATATATTGCCCTACAACTAGACCAATATCGCACACATGCAATCGTACAATAATTGACTAATTAATAATTGAGAAAATTAAATATTTCCAACTATATAAAATTTATGTCCTAAAATATTGCCCATGAATTTACGAACCCGCAGAAATTTGAATCAGTAAATTCGGAGCTATAAATCAAAAGTTATAAAAGAATTAAGAAATAGAAAAAAATATATAAAAAAAGGCCGACCAGGCCAGCCAAAATGGGCCGGCCCAACCAAGCCGATCCACCAGGAGGCCTGGAGGGTACGTACCTGTACCAGTAAGAGGGAGCACTTGGTCTTCCTCCTATCTAATGCTTTTAAATGACTCTCAATTGCCCTCTAAATTGCACTAAATGTCCCTTAATTCCTCTCTTTCTTTAATTTCCTTTAATCCAGCCCCCACCCTCCTCCTATATAAACCCCACTCGAGGAAAGTTCACAAGTTTTCAACTCATCTTAGCCCCATTTTCGTCAAAATTCTCCCCAATCTTCTCCACCCAAATAGACCTTCAAGACGATCTCGAATCGCGGTGGCTTGAAGACGGAAGTTGTTCCCCTCGTCAAGACGGTTCCATTTCCACTGGTTTCACCTTGTTTCGTTCATTGAGCAAAGAGAAAAACGCAGTTAAAGATTCAGATCTTAGAAGGTATAATCCATTTTACGCCCACCTCGTTGCTCCAAATTCAATTTCCTTTGAACAGAAGATAGATATAGTTGTTATCTATAACTTTCATGTAAAAAGTTTTTCCATCCGAGCAACTTTTTCTGTAGTCAAATCTGACATCATCATAACATCAGCGTAGTCAACTGTCAACTCAGTCAGATCGGTCAAAGTCAATTTCAGTCAATTCTCGAGTTTGACTTTTCCAGATTTTAGTACGAACTCGTATAATTCATAGAAAAAGATTTAGAAGTCCAAAAATTATAAATTTGGTATCCCTGAAAAGCCGAAATTCTGTAGAATCCATTTCTGCAATAATATTACTTATTCTCTGTAAAAAAATCGATTTATAAATTAAATGGTTTAATTGGTCATTTTCACCATAAAAATTATATCTTTAGTTCTGTATATCCAAATTTAGCAAATAATATGTCTATGGATTCACAAAAATGATTAGAACACAGTGGACCCATAATTCGGTATTTTTGAGTCTGTTAAAATCATGTTTTATACAGAACCATTTGTGGAGTATTTTGAGTATAAAAATTGTTGTGTAAATTATTTTTAAGTAAATCCTTTTGAAAATGGTTGTAAATTGAACCCTATGTACAGTAAGACAAAAATATATTTTTATTCTAGTATAAATAAGACCGTGGCAATTATTTAGTGAGAATAGCCTTTCCAACTTTTAGAAAATGTTGCTAATTGCTACAATTGCACAAATGGTTGCATTTGTAATCTTGGAAATATAAAATGTTCATAAATCACTTAGTAATGTTCAGAACGTTGTTATAAAAATTTGTACAATAAAAATTGCCATCTTGCATGTTTGCATACTTTGCATGATTTTTGTGTTGCCATTAGTGTTGACCTTGTGTATGTTTTGTCTTGGTTGTTCTGTTTGATAGATTGTGTTGATTGTCAAGTGTGTTATTGCAAAGAGTGTAGCAACACCACCAACTACTAAGGCAAGTAACACTATCATCCATGTCCTAATATTTTCATTATACTTAGTGGATTTTTGTAACATGCATGTTAAGACTACTATATTTGTATGCTATGCTATATCCTATTAGGATATCCTTATATATCCCTTAGTGAAAACATTGTAGTTGTAGTATGCTTAGCCCTGCTATATATTTGGGATGGGATACATGATATGATTATATGAAGTGTTGGAAAAATTATATGTTTTATATAATAAAACAAGTACCCAATGAACCACCTGGGTGGAAAGAGGATACTCAAGTTTTGGACAAGGTGGCAACAAAGGGAACCATGTTTATATGACTATATTTTTGGATGTTCACTAGAATAAAACCACCCAGGGACTTAGAGATTGAACATGTTTCTCGTACAGTGGCTTCTGTGTATAGCCACATGCTAAATGGGCTCTGGCTTAGTCAACTACATAGTGGAAGACCCATGCATTGGCATCTTCAGGTTAACTAGAATTGTGTAAGGAAATATATCCCTACATTGGTGCCTGGTAGACAAGCTAGCATTGTGTATTGGGAGGACTTCTATGGAAATACTTTGTCACATTCTCGATCTGCCGGTACTCCATTTGGTGTGTACTTATCCAGCGGCCACTAGTGGCGTCAAGACGAGATTGTGTCATGTGGGTAAAGTGTACAACTTCTGCAGAACATCAAATTCTAAGTACTTAGCCGTGTCCCCGGTTATGGACAACTCTGAGCAACTAAGGCCTAAAGCTATGGAAGATCTCGACATTCCAATTTCTCAAAGTTAAACTTGATGGTGACAACAAGGGATTAGAAGCACTTGGAGTTTTCCAAGGAGTTCAAAAATATTGCCAAAAGATCAAAACTATTTTGAAATGATAGGATAAAATTATATTGCTTTCTGCAAATGAGCCTAAACCCTACTTAGTCAGATATGCATGTATTGATAGGATCCACTTATTTCTACATAGTAGTGAAAGTTGCCAATACAATTCAAATGTATTGACCCTTGTGGCTGCAACTTATTATGTTGCAGGTTTGTTTGATGTTAGTGAGGTGTGTTGATTAGGATTACAAGTCTACAACCAACATGATTGCCTGTGGCACTTTGAAGATGAAGGACTCCATGCTATATAGTTATTCTGCTGCATTGTAATGAGATAGCCAAATGAGCTATGTAATATATAATGAATTATTTTATTCCTGGTTATAAAGTTGTATTATGACCTTTGTTTCTTGATATTACATCTTAAACTGTGGATGCTAGCTATTGATCCAGGGACTAGCATTGTAAACACAGGGATCTCTACCTTATCAGGTTGGGAACGCTACAGATGGTATTAGAGCACTGTGTTGCCTGTAGGATTGTAACCCTGAGATTGGACAAAACCCCTTAGAAAAATAGGAGTTGTATTTATTCCAAAACTTAATTACAAACAATCTTGTAAACTCTTTCCTCAACCTTTTTGGTTTGGATTCTACATCTTTTCCCTTTCAAACTAGATGGACAAAACCTCAACATGAGCAAAGACTTCAATATGAGCAAAGACTCCACTATGAGCAAAGACTTCACCAACACCGATGACTTCAACTTTAGTTTCACCAAGGACTTCAACTTGGACATCACTAAGGACTATAAGTGAGAACCAAGAGACATTAGATTGCCTACCAACTACCTAAGACATCGATAACATGTTAGTGTGTGGATCATACTGACCTATGAGGTATGACTATACTAGGATGATTGTTTCAAGAAAACTTGTTGTTTCCTTCAACTCATGAGTTAAACTCATAAGTTGTTAAGTGATTAGTTGCTTGTTGGTTGTTTGATTGAACTTGTTTATTTTGGGTTGTGTGTTAGAACTTATTTAGATCTATCTATCATTACTTATCCCTATTAAACCAATAGATGCTTCTGAGACATGTCAAAAACCTTTGGATTTCAATCATTGAACCCATAGCCAAGTGAACCATAAAATGAAACCCTACAAAATTTCCTTTTAAGGGTGGTAGCACCCAAGTTATTCTAAAACCTAACCTATCCTTTCTAGCCTTCTCGAATCTCGGGACAAGATTTCTTTTAAGGGTGGTAGCCTGTCACATCTCAAAAATTTTCAAATTTTGAAATGTGAAAAATAAATAAACAAAAGAAACAATTGTTGAAATTTATGGGGAAAAGAAACTTTTTGCTTCTAATTGGAAACATTAAAACCTTTTAAACTATTGCAAAAGTTTCCCCCCAAATAAAGGTACTCCTTAAAATAAAAATAGCATTTAACAAAAACCCTAAGATCAAAACATCAAGATTATCCATATATCGTCGCTACTTCAAAATTTTAATTTGCAAGGTTCCCCTTCAAAATCTTTTTCACAAACTTCCTTTATTTGAAAATATATTTTTAATCTTAAGGAATGTTCTCAACCAAAAACCATCTATACATCTCAACTACTTCATTTATATTTTTCAAACAACCTTTGTTTTGTTTTGAACCAAAAATAAAAGCAAAGAGTCTCGTTTTAAAATAAGCACCATAGCTTATGTGAGCTATTTTAAGATTTTATAAAATTATTCTCTCATATTTTTAAACTTTAATTTATGGTTATCCATGTAAAGTGGAACTAAATAGAATCAAGTTCAAATAAGGAAAGAATCCAAGTCATTCCAAATATATTGCCCTGCAACTAGACCAATATCGCACACATGCAATCGTACAATAATTGACTAATTAATAATTGAGAAAATTAAATATTTCCAAATATATAAAATTTATCCCCTAAAATATTGTCCATGAATTTACGAACCCGCACAAATTTGAATCAGTAAATTCGGAGCTCTAAATCAAAAGTTATAAAAGAATTAAGAAATAGAAAAAAAATATAAAAAAAGGCCGGCTAGGCCAGCCAAAATGGGCCGGCCCAACCAGGCCGATCCACCAGGAGGCCAGGAGGGTACGTACCTGTACCAGTACGAGGGAGCACTTCCTCCTATCTAATGCTCCTAAATGACTCTCAATTGCCCTCTAAATTGCAGTAAATATCTCCTAATTCCTCTCTGTCTTTAATTTCCTTTAATCCAGCCCCACCCCCCTCCTATATAAACCCCACTCGAGGAAAGTTCACAAGTTTTCAACTCATCTTAGCCCCATTTTCGTCCAAAATTCTCCCCAATCTTCTCCACTCAAATAGACCTTCAAGACGATCTCGGATCGCAGTGGCTTGAAGACGGAAGTTGTTCCTATCGTCAAGAACCATTCCCGCTGGTTTCACCTCGTTTCGTTCATCGAGCAGAGAGAAAAACGTAGTTAAATATTCAGATCTTAGAAGGTATAATCCATTTTACGCCCACCTCGTTGCTCCAAATTCAATTTCCTTTGAACAGTAGATAGATATAGTTGTTATCTACAACTTTCATGTAAAAAGTTTTTCCATCCGAGCAACTTTTTCTGTAGTCAAATCTGACATCATCATGACATCAGCGTAGTCAACAGTCAACTCAGTCAGATCGGTCAAAGTCAATTTCAGTCAATTCTCGAGTTTGACTTTTCCAGATTTTAGTACGAACTCGTATAATTCATAGAAAAAGATTTAGAAGTCCAAAAAATATAAATTTGGTATCCCTGAAAAGCTGAGATTCTGTAGAATCCATTTCTGCAATAATATTACTTATTGTCTGTATAAAAAATTGATTTATAAATTAAATGGTTTAATTGGTTATTTTCACCATAAAAATTATATCTTTAGTTCTGTATATCCAAATTTAGCAAATAATATGTCTATGGATTCACAAAAACGATTAGAACACAGTAGACCCATAATTCGGTATTTTTGAGTCTGTTAAAATCACGTTTTATACAGAACCATTTGTGGAGTATTTTGAGTATAAAAATTGTTGTGTAAATTATTTTTAAGTAAATCCATTTGGAAATGGTTTTAAATTGAACCCTCTGTACAGTAAGACCAAAATATATTTTTATTCCAATATAAATAAGCCCGTGGCAATTATTTAGTGAGAATAGCCTTTCCAACTGTTAGAAAATGTTGCTAATTGCTACAATTGCACAAATGGTTGCATTTGTAATCTTGAAAATATAAAATGTTCATAAATCACTTAGTAATGTTCAGAACCTTGTTATAAAAATTTGTACAATAAAAATTGCCATCTTGCATGTTTGCATACTTTGCATGATTTTTGTGTTGCCATTAGTGTTGATCTTGTGTATGTTTTGTCTTGATTGTTCTGCTTGATAGACTGTGTTGATTGTCAAGTGTGTTATTGCAAAGAGTGTACCAACACCACCAACTACTAAGGAAAGTGACACTATCATCCATGTCCTACTATTTTCATTATACTTAGTGGATTTTTGTAACATTCATGTTAGGACTACTATATTTATATGCTATGCTATATCCTATTAGGATATCCTTATATCTCCCTTAGTGAAAACATTGTAGTTGTAGTATGCTTAGCCCTGCTATATATTTGGGATGGGATACATGGTATGATTATATAAAGTGTTGAAAAAATTATATGTTTTATATAATAAAACAATTACTCAATGAACCACCTGGGTGGAAAGAGGATACTCAAGTTTTGGACAAGGTGGCAACAAAGGGAACCATGTTTATATGACTATGTTTTTGGATGTGCACTAGAAGAAAACCACCCAGGGACTTCGAGATTGAACATGTTTCTCGTACAGTGGCTTTCGTGTACAGCCACATGCTAAATGGGCTCTGGCTTAGTCAACTACATAGTGGAAGACCCATGCATTGGCATCTTTAGGTTAACTAGAATTGTGTAAGGAAATATATCCCTACATTATTGCCTAGTAGACAAGCTAGCATTGTGTATTGGGAGGACTTCTATGGAAATACTTTGTCACATTCTCGATCTGCCGGTACTCCATTTGGTGTGTACTTATCCAGCGGCCACTAGTGGCGTCAAGACGAGATTGTGTCAAGTGGGTAAAGTGTATAACTTCTGTAGAAGATCAAATTCTAAGTACTTAGCCGTGTCCCCGGTTATGGACAACTCTGAGAAAGTAAGGCCTGAAGCTATCGAAGATCTCGACATTCCAATTTCTCAAAGTAAAACTTGATGGTGACAACAAGGGATTAGAAGCACTTGGAGTTTTCCAAGGAGTTCAAAAAGATTGTCAAAAGATCAAAACTATTTTGAAATGATAGGATAAAATTATATTGCTTTCTGCAAATGAGCCTAAACCCTACTTAGCCAGATATGAATGTATTGATAGGATCCACTTATTTCTACATAGTAGTGAAACTTGCCAATACAATTCAAATGTATTAACCCTTGTGGCTGCAACTTATTATGTTGCAGGTTTGTTTGATGTTAGTGAGGTGTGTTGATTAGGATTACAAGTCTACAACCAACATGATTGCCTGTGGCACTTTGAAGATGAAGGACTCCATGATATATAGTTATTCCGCTGCATTGTAATGAGATAGCCAAATGAGCTATGTAAGATGTAATGAATTATTTTATTCCTGGTTATAAAGTTGTATTATGACCTTTGTTTCTTGATATTACATCTTAAACTGTGGATGCTAGCTATTGATCCAGGGACTAGCATTGTAAACACAGGGATCTCTACCTTATCAGGTTGGGAATTCTACAGGCGCCCTTATCCTCCAGAGGCGGCCTGCTCCCGTACAATTCCAGTGAGCTGCTGCTCCCCGTGCTCTGGATAGAGGTGTGGGACGATCAATGAGGTGAGGGGAGTGGAGTGGTGTGCTGCAAACGGCTGGGGTGCCCTCCTTTTATAGGCTCGACCGCAAGACCGAGAGGGATGGGCAGGCGACGGTGGCGACATTGCTACGGGCTGCTAGCGGCATGGCTAAGGGTGGCGATCGACGTGCGGACTCCTGGCGGTGCTCTAGGACTTTAATGCGGGCTTAGGGGCGGTGGTAAGCGGTCGGGCGGAGCTGGCGCTCTGAGCGGCAGAGGCGGCGGCTTCGATGGCGAGGGTGGCTGTGAGGTGTTGGACGATGAATGGGGGTGTCTGGCGTGCTCCTTGGGTCGTGGCGACGCGGTGGGCACGGGATGCGGTCGAGTGGCGGCTTGTACACACATGCCGGGTGCGGTGCTCTGGCGTGTTCTCGGCATGGCGCGGGACTAGGCGCGGGGATTTCTCGGTGGTCCACGGCTGGGCCTGGCTCGGGGAGGGGACAGTGGGCGGCGGTGAGGTGCTGGATATCTCCTAGACATGGCGAGAGAGGGGAAGGAGGTCTGATGTGGCGGCGACCAAGTTGGCCCGCGAGGTGGGGCTCGGCTTGGCATGGCCATGCTGCTAGGAGGTAGGGATGGGGTAGTTATGCCCTGATTTGATCCAGAGGGGACAATTTGAGCAAATGGGGGTCAAATGGGAGACAAGTTTGGCCAGAACACTATTCAAAATAGTGAATTTGGTTTTGTTTGAGTTCTGCCTGCCAAGTGTTTGATGAAATGGCCGCAAGAAAATTCTTTTTGAATTTTGAAAAGATTTTAGGTGGGTGTGCTAGGCATAATCTTGAGACTCTATGGTTGCTTGGGTTTTGAAAATTGATCTTGTTTGAGTGGTTTTTGAAATAGTGGGATCTTCCCATATGAAATAGATTCAATTTTAAACTGTCATTTAAACTTAGCATTTGAATGTTTTTGGCAGATCACAAAGTGGGCCTTGTTACCTCTTTATGTGTACTAGCAAGGGGTGCAAAGATTCACAATTGTTTCTATTAAGTTTTGAGTACTAGGAATAGCCAAAGTAGGCATGATAGTTAATTTGGCAAAAATGACCATTCACTTCATTTATTTATTTTGAGTTGTTTTTCTTTGGGAAAAGTTTGGGAATGATTTAGATGATGTTTATTTCACCTAAGAATCATTTTACAAGCAATGAATCACAGAACCATGGCAATTCAAATGAACTCCTAATTTAAATACACATACACATGAATGCTTTCATATTTTGAGATGGAAAAGTTTTTGTTAACCCTAATTTTGATGATTTGGATCTTGATCAAGTTGGATTAAAGTTTTGGGATATTACACCATATCTACTAAACAACATCGAATCCTTAAGTGTGTCTCCCTATGGTTTGTGAATTATGTAGACATGATCGAGACACTTCTCCGATCAATAACCAATAGAGAAATCTGGAAATTCATATGGCTCGCACATATTTTTACAACGACTTCGTGATCGAATGAACCTTTTACATATGATATCAATTTCCCTTTGTCTCGCGATACTTTACTTATCTGAGGTTTGATCGTCGTTATCTCTGCATACCTAGTTCAACCTTGTTACCTATAAGTACTCTTTACTCGTTCTGTGATATGTGATCCCTTGTTAATTAGTCACATGCTTGCAAGCCGAGAGGGTCCAGAGTATATCTATCCGTCATATGGATGGACAAATCCCACTCTTAATCCATGTTCCTCAACACATACTTTCAGAATACTCAATGCCACCATTTTAACCACCCAGTTACGAAGTGGTGTTTGATGTCATCAAAGTATCCATCCGGTGATGGTGATTAACATGATCTCATGGTCAAAGGATTTAGTTTACTATGTATTTGAAAGATTATAGCAAATGAACTATTTAAATGACTTGATCTTTATGCTATGCTTGTAGAGATCCCAACCTGATAAGGTAGAGATCCCTGTGTTTACAATGCTAGTCCCTGGATCAATAGCTAGCATCCACAGTTTAACATGTAATATCAAGAAACAAAGGTCATAGTACAACTTTATAACCAGGAATAAAATAATTCATTGCATCTTACATAGCTCATTTGGCTATCTCATTACAATGCAGCAGAAATATCTATAGCATGGGGTCCTTCATCTTCAAAGTGCCACAGGCAATCATGTTGGTTGTAGACTTGTAATCCTATTCAACACACTTCACTAACATCAAACAAACCTGCAACATAATAAGTTACAGCCATAGGGGTCAATACATTTGAATTGTATTGGCAAGTGATACTATGGTAGAATAGTGGTATCTATCATCTATATGCATTTGGCTAAATGGATCTTAGGCTTGCTTTGCTCAAAATAAGGTTTTCCTTATAAGTTGAAAACACTAAGTTTTTATTTATCAAAATCACCCAAGGAACTACCAATAGACATTGGTGATCCTTCACCCTTGTTCAACCACAAGTTTTTAACTTAGAAATTGGGATGAGGAGATCCTTGATAGCTTCCATGTGTTTGATGCTCAAATTGTCCATTGCCGGGGACACGACTAAGTACTTAGATTGTACTCTCTCTAGAGGTGGTTCACTTTCCCCACAAGACTCGACATGCATCGAGACAAGAACTTTCAGAAGCCTTCCCTTAGACCAAAATGGATGCGCTCCAAACCTATCACCCCCTACCACCAACTGTCCATCTGGCTAAGTTATTGCAACCTATATGATCCAGGTAGAGCCCATATTGCCATGTGGCTGCACTTGAAGCTTCTCAACATTTGACATCTCAAATCTCTTTGTTCCTGGGTAGCTTTCCACAAGTGAGATACACTAGGGTAGGCCATAAATATGGATCCCTGTGTAACCACTCAACATAATCCATACAAGTCCCATTCCACCCAGGTGATTCATTCACATAGTTGTTTTATTAAACAAAACACAAGTCATTGACTTAGAAATATTTCATAGCATGAATATATTCCACCCTTGTTTTCTACTAGCTAAGCTAAGCATGATAGTAGTAGGGATCTTAACTTAGGAAAGTTCTACTAAGGCATCATATACTAGGATTTCCCATGGCATAGCATACTTAGTAAAATTCCATGCAAGTCCTACTCAAAATATCACTAATGCATAGTGAAAATAATGGGACAAAAGTATGAAGCACCACTTGCATTTTTTGTAGAGAATATAGATTCACTCCTAGATCTTGAAATGGTCACACTCTTCAAAGTTCACTACAATTCAATCAAGCAAGCAAATATTCAAACTAGCATTCAAACAATTCACCACATAAAATAAAGAAAACAAAACAATGCATGCAAGCATGCAAAATATTATTTTAATGGAAAAGTGGTTTATACTAAGGCTATAAACATTTTAAAACACCTATTGGTCATTTATAAAAGTGGAAAAACCATTTTAAATCAAGTTAGTGAAAATGGGCCATTTAAATCATATTTATTTTGCGAGAGATGATTTAAATCAAAGTAATATTTTCTAGTGTTAACCAAATTGTTTTTTAAACACAAATATTAATATTTAGGGTCAAAGTGTTTTAAAACAAATCCATTTTCAAAAATGCTTCACTCAAAACCAATAATTTTAAATCAAAGCAATAATTTTATTTTACTAGGAATGCCTTTATTCAAAGGAATAATTCCTTAGTGTCACAGAATATATTTTTAAATCCATAAGTTGGTTTTTATGGTCAGTAGGTTCAAAAATAATCATATGCAAAAGATTATCCTAAAAATATTTTTAGAATAAATTTTATACACAAAATATGCCTAAACATGTTTATGCAAAAATAGTCAATTTCACAGAAGCAAAATACTAAAGTAAGGGCATGGTTGCAAAGTATTCTTTTTGCTGATTCCATTGATATAAATTTTACAAATTTTGGACATGTGGATCAAAAGTTATGGAATTTACAAATTCAAACATCTAATAGGATAGTTTCTGTTTTTAAAAGATCAGGCAAGCCACGTGTATTGTTCTTATTCGTTGGTACCGGTTCGCTCGGATCGACTAACCTGGGCTGTTAGATCTACAGGGAATTGTGCGGCACAGATCGATACATACCCATTCGTTAAGTCATTCTATCGTGTCCACATGATCAGCATCTAACGGCTCAGATCGAGACGACCATAGATGGGCGGCGCAGCGTCGGTGGACGGCGGCGCGCTCGGGCGGTGATGTTGCCGGTGATACAGGAAGCGAGGGAGAGGGAGGAGTAGCTCACAGTGATCGCAGTGATGTGGGGAAGCTCGACATTATCTTTGTTGGCGAAGGGGCGCACGAGGACGATGGGGATTGCTCGTCGTAGTTGCTCACTGGTTCGGGCACGCATGGCCGTGGTCGAAGGCGAGCATCTAGATCGAAATCGAGCAAGGTAACATGTTAGGAAGATGCGCACGGATTTGAGGGTTGTAGGGACTCTTACCAGAACTCGAGGGGCGCACGGGGTTGGCGTCAGTAGCTCGTCGGGGTGGCGAGATGGTGTTGTCCTTGCCGACGATTCGGAGCGCGCGCAAGCTAGCTAGGTATGCTGGTAGATGCGTACGGGGATGTAAAGTTCCCAACCTTTAATAAGGTAGAGATCCCTATGTTTACAATGCTAGTCCCTGGATCAATAGCTAGCATCCACAGTTAAGATGTAATATCAAGAAACAAAGGTCATAATACAACTTTATAACCAGGAATAAAATAATTTATTACATCTTACTTAGCTCATTTGGATATCTCATTACAATGCAGCAGAATAACTATATAGAATAGAGTCCTTCATCTTCAAAGAACAACAGGCAATCATGTTGGTTGTAGACTTGTAATCCTATTCAACACACTTCACTAACTTCAAACAAACCTGCAACATAATAAGTTGCAGCCACAAGGGTCAATACATTTGAATTGTATTGGCAAGTTTCACTACTATGTAGAAATAAGTGGATCCTATCATTACATGCATATTTGGCTAAGTAGGGTTTAGGCTCATTTGCAGAAAGCAATATAGTTTTGTCCTATCTTTTCAAAATAGTTTTGATCTTTTGTCAAAATCTTTCTGAACTCCTTGGAAAACTCCAAGTGCTTCTAATCCCTTGTTGACACCATCAAGTTTTACTTTGAGAAATTTGAATGTCGAGATCTTCCATAGCTTCAGGCCTTAGTTGCTCAGAGTTGTCCGTAACCAGGGACACGGCTAAGTACTTAGAATTTTATCTTCTGCAGAAGTTGTACACTTTACCCACATGACACAATCTCATCTTGATGCCACCTGTGGCCACTGGATAAGTACTCACCAAGATGGAGTACTGGCAGATTGAGAATGTGACTAAGTCTTTCCATAGAAGTCCTCCCAATACACAATGCTAGCTTGTCATCCAGGAACCAATGTAGGGTTTCAAGTTCCCTTACACAATTCTAGTTAACCTGAAGATGCCAATGCATGGGTCTTCCACTATGTAGTTGACTAAGACAGAGCCCATTTAGCATGTGGCTGTACACGGAAGCCACTGTTCGAGAAACATGTTCAATCTCTAAGTCCCTGGGTGGTTTTCTTCTAGTGCACACACAAAAATATAGCCATATAAACATGGTTCGCTTTGTTGCCACCTTGTCCAATCTTGAGTATCCTTGTCCACCCAAGCATAAAATATAGAAATCCTTATCATGCATGTTTCAAAAATCCACTAAGTGTAATAAAAATAATAGGACTTGGATGATAGTGTCACTTGCCTTTTTAGGTAGAGAATGTTGGTTCACTTCTTGATCTTTCAAATATCACACTCTTCTAAATCCACTACAATTCAATCAAGCAAACACAAATTCAACTAGCATTCCAAACAATTTATCACACATAAAATAACAAAAACAAGGTCATGCATGCAAGCATGCAAAAGATAGTTTTATTTAGAAAGGTGGTTTCTATTAGGCTATAAACATTTTCAAGCTCATATTGGTCATTTACAAAAGTGGTAAAACCATTTGCAAAAGGTTTTATCTATAAACTATTTTTAAATCAAATCAACATTTTATGTGGTTGAAAATGCTTTTAGCAAAGCAATATTCTTTAAAGAGTTCACCAAATATATTTTAATTCTCAAAACTTGGTGTTTAGGGTCAGAAGGTTTGAATCAAATCATTTCCCAAAGGTTTCACTCAAAAATCATTTCTAAATCATAATCAATATTTTCATTTGACTAGAAATGAACTAATTCAAATATTTAATCCATAACTTCACAAAATACATTTTTAAATCTATAAGTTGGTTCCTAGGGTCAGTAGGTTCAAAACAAACCATTTTGTAAATATTTCACATGAAAATTATATCTAGAACAATTTTTATATTCATAATAAGCCTACACAAGTTTCTGCAAATTCAACCAATTTTACAGAAGCAAAACATTAAAAAACGTGAATGGTTGCAAAGTAATTGTTCTTCTGAATCCATTGATATAAAATTTGCAAAATTTGGACATGTAGAATTAAAGTTATGAATTTTACAAGTTTGCAAATCAAATAGAACATTTTCTGGTTTTATTCAAACAGTCTGGCCACGTGGCGTAATTCTATTGGCCGGTACCGTTTCGGGTGGATCGAGCTCTCTGGACCGCAGGATCTTATTTAGATTGCACGACACAGATGCACACATACCCCTTCGACTAGATCTAATCTCAGCCAGACGATCGTGATCTAACGGCTACTACGCTATGACCAGGAACTGGCGGCGCTAGACGGCGGCTGTGCGGCGGCGCGGCTCTGTCAGTGACGTTGCCGGCGAACTAGGAAGCAAGAGATGGAACGGAGGTTCTTACCCTGCTCGTGTGGTTTCGGTGAAGCTCAAGGTGGTCTCAGCTACTCGATGCGCGGACGGGAGCGGCGACGATTGCTCGTCTGAGTTCGTGGCGGCGTCGGGCTCGTCTGTTTGTTGTCGGAGGCGAGGATTGAAGGCTCGCTGAGACAAGCGGAGGGCACAGTTAGATGTGCAGGAGTGTCTCGTGCACAGGAGCATCAAAGCTAGTGGAAAGGGAGAACGGGTTTTACCAGGGGCCTTCGCCGGAGAAGTGGCAGACGACGGCGGTGTTCAGAGGTTGTCCTTGCCGCCGGTTCGGAGCGTGCTCGAGGGATTGAGTCATACAGGGAGATGCGCAAGAAGATGGGGACTAAGCTCCTGGGTACCGGGAGGCAAGGGGAGGGTCGACGTCGCCGGAATCGGCCGGTGAGCTCGTCGGAGCCGTGGGTGCTTGGGCTTGCAATTCTTGCAGCCTGGTGGCCGAGAGGGAGTGATGTGTGTGGATAAACGGAGATGAAGACGAGGCTATAAATCGAGTGTGGTCTCAAGCGTTAATCACTAAGCCATTACCGCGAATTTACGATAAGGAGTTAACGGCAGAAACGTCCGGGAGGGGGCGTGGTCAGCGGGCGGGTGAGTGAGACGATGAGCTGGTGGTGGGGCAACGTCGTCAGTGATTTAGAGGGAAAATGGTAGGTTCGCTGAGTCAGTGAGGTTGCCGGTCGATTCGCGAGTGACAAGCAAACTTTTCGGGCTAGAGGGAGTGGGCTGCGTTGCTGGCCAGGTGGGCTAGCTGGGCTGGGCTGGCTGGTTTCCATTTTTTTCTTATTCTGTTTTCCTTTTCTTTTTCCATTTTCCTTTTCTGTTTTGAATTTGTTCAAATGATTTCAAACCCTTTTTCAGCTCAAATCTTTTCAAACTTTTCAATAAATTCTGTTTTGTTCAAACACGTATTTTAATGACCTTTTTAAATAATTTTCTTTTATTCTTATATGATTTATTATTTATTCAAACTAGTCACTTGTAAATAGGGTTTTAGTATAATTTAAATTCTTATTTGATTTCTTATTTTCTCAAAACCTTTTCAGTAGACTTTGTTTATTCAATATGATCTTAAATACTTCACTTTGAATTATTTAAAGTATTTCAATCTGATTTATTAATTCATTTAAACTGGCATTTGTTTTTATTTCAAACAAAATCGAATATGGTTTTAATTCCATATAAATTTTATTTCAAATAATTCTTTGATTCCATTTAAGTTAATTAAATAACTTTTATTCCACTTGGGTAAATTCCAATTATTATTTTCCCATGATTTCATTAATCATTCTTATTGGGGTTTTGTCTTTAATCAAATGGAGTAGAATTTGGTTAATGTCATATTATTTTATTTTGAATATTCTTTATCCCTTTATTTTATTTGAATTTGTATTATCTTTATTCCATTAGGGTTTTAGAGTTTTGGTTTATTTTAAGTGTTTAAATTTCAAGATGCATTTATGAAGAATGCATATCACTTTGATTTGAATTTAGTTGGATTCAAATTTTATTCAAAGTTTGCTCAAGATGGGTTTTAATGTTTCTATTTAAAAATAAAAAGTTTCTTTTCACCCTAAATTTCAACAATTATTTATTTTGTTTATTTATTTTTCATATTTCAAAATTTGGAAAATTTTGGGATGTGACAGGCTACCACCCTTAAAAGAAATCTCGTCCCGAGATTTGGGAAAGATATGGGTTACAAGTTGGTTCAAAGAAACTAGGGTACTACCACCCTTAAAAGTTTCCAACTAGATTACATCTTGGCTTACTTGGGATCTTGATGTATCTTCTCTGGGCACTTGTTTGCATAATGGCCTAGTTCTTTGCATTTGAAACACATCACTTGGCTGATATCTTTCTTTTCCTTTGGTATCATCGCCTCTTGTTTGTTTCCTTGGTTCTTCTTCTTTTCTGGGCATTCATTGGCATAGTGTCCCATCTCTTTGCAAGTGTAACATTGCTCTTGGGTAATATCTTTCTTGCTAGGGTTGGGGCATTTCTTCTTCTCCTTGGGTCTCTCCAAAGCTAGGAGTTCTTCTAGTTCATGCTCTTCATATTTCACCACAAAGGTGGGAAATCTTTCTCTCTTCTTGGGGCAGTTACTAGAGATATGACCTTCTTCTTCACAAGAGTAGCAACACTTTGTGGTCACTTTGGATTTGGCCTTATGATGCATGGTTTTGACTTTTCCTTCATCCTTCTTGGCAGAAGTTGTTCCTTCATGAGGTTTTACAAACTGTTGATGCACTCTATCTTGTTTCCTTTGTTGAACTATCGAATAGATGGGGCATTGGATAGGGACATGGTTGTTTCCTTCTCATAGGAAACAAGTAGCTTGAGATGTGGGGCATTGATTAGTTGGATGTTTCTCTTCACAATTGGGGCATTGATCTTCATGCTCTTTGGAGGTGTGATCCTTGTCTCCACAAATATTGCAAGCTTGAGTTCCTTCTAGAATATCATCCTTGACATCCTTGTTGTCACAAACTCCTTGGGAAAGGTTGTCTCCCATGTTGATCATTTGGTTTGTCATCCTTTGCAACAATTGGGTTTGGGATTCCAAAAACTTTTGCATGGTTGGGTCTAACTTATTGTAGTTGGCTAAAATCTGAGTTGTCACTTGGTTCAACTGGGTTTGGGTTGTTATGAGTTCTCTCATGTGAATCTCTTGGTTGTTATTGTTGTTACCATCCTTGATGTTGGAGTCTCTTGGAGTAGTCATCTGTTTGGGTTGGATTGGGATTATAATAGGCAAAAGATTTCTAAGGAAATAATTTTAATCACACACAACACAGTTCACACAAGCAATGTGCAAGAAATCACAACAAACATTCCAATCAAACAACAAGTTTCAAGCACATTTTTAGGCAACAAAATATTTTTGCTACACCACAATAGTTGGTGTGTTTGATCTAAAATTAATATGGTGGTCCAACAATATGGGATCATTCCATCCTTCTTGTTTGCTTCTTCATGAACAAGATCCTTGTATCCTTGGAGAATTCCTTGCATCTTGGTCACAAAACTTCAAAGGTAATGATGGTTCCTTCTAAGTTGTGTTTCCTTAGTCTTCAAGTCTTGAGTAATGTCTCTTGGCTCACTTGTAATCCTTAGTGATATCCAAGTTGAAGTCCTTGGTGAAAATAAAGTTGAAATCTTTGATGATGTTGAAGTTGAAGTCATTTGAGTTGGTGAAGTCCTTTGCTCAAGTTGAAGTTTTTGCTCATGGTTGAGGCTTTGTCCATCAAGTTTTGAAAAGGAAGAGATGTAGAATCAAAACCAAAAAGGTTGAGGAAAGAGTTCAGAAGATTGTTTGCAAATAAGTTTTGGAACAAATATAACTCTTATTTTTCTAAGGGGTTTTGTCCAATCCTAGGGTTACAAACCTATAGGCAACACAGTGCTCTGCTACCATCTGTAAGGTTCCCAACCTTTAATAAGGTAGAGATCCCTGTGTTTACAATGCTAGTCCTTGGATCTATAGCTAGCATCCACAGTTAAGATGTAATATCAAGAAACAAAGGTCATAATACAACTTTATAACCAGGAATAAAATAATTTATTACATCTTACATAGCTCATTTGGCTATCTCATTACAATGCAGCAGAATAACTATATAGCATAGAGTCCTTCATCTTCAAAGTGCCACAGGCAATCATGTTGGTTGTAGACTTGTAATCCTATTCAACACACTTCACTAACTTCAAACAAACCTGCAACATAATAAGTTGCAGCCACAAGGGTCAATACATTTGAATTGTATTGGCAAGTTTCACTACTATGTAGAAATAAGTGGATCCTATCATTACATGCATATTTGGCTAAGTAGGGTTTAGGCTCATTTGCAGAAAGCAATATAGTTTTGTCCAATCTTTTCAAAATAGTTTTGATCTTTTGTCAAAATCTTTTTGAACTCCTTGGAAAACTCCAAGTGCTTCTAATCCCTTGTTGACACCATCAAGTTTTACTTTGAGAAATTGGAATGTCGAGATCTTCCATAGCTTCAGGCCTTAGTTGCTCAGAGTTTTCCATAACCGGGGACATGGCTAAGTACTTAGAATTTGATCTTCTGCAGAAGTTGTACACTTTACCCACATGACACAATCTCATCTTGATGCCACCAGTGGCCGCTGGATAAGTACTCACCAAGATGGAGTACTGGCAGATTGAGAATGTGACAAAGTCTTTCCATAGAAGTCCTCCCAATACACAATGCTAGCTTGTCATCCAGGCACCAATGTAGGGTTTCAAGTTCCCTTACACAATTCTAGTTAACCTGAAGATGCCAATGCATGGGTCTTCCACTATGTAGTTGACTAAGCCAGAGCCCATTTAGCATGTGGCTGTACAGGGAAGCCACTGTACGAGAAACATGTTCAATCTCTAAGTCCCTGGGTGGTTTTCTTCTAGTGCACACACAAAAAGATAGCCATATAAACATGGTTCGATTTGTTGCCACCTTGTCCAATCTTGAGTATCCTTGTCCACCCAAGTGGTTCATTGAGTACTTGTTTCATTATATAAAACATATGTCTTTTCAACTCTTCATATAATCATATCATGTATCCCATCCCAATATATAGCAGGGCTAAGCATACTACAACTACAATGTTTCCACTAAGGAATATATAGGGGTATCCTATTAGGATTTAGCATAGCATAAAATATAGAAATCCTTATCATGCATGTTTCAAAAATCCACTAAGTGTAATGAAAATAATAGGACTTGGATGATAGTGTCACTTGCCTTTTTAGGTAGAGAATGTTGGTTCACTTCTTGATCTTTCAAATATCACACTCTTCTAAATCCACTACAATTCAATCAAGCAAACACAAATTCAACTAGCATTCCAAACAATTTATCACACATAAAATAACAAAAACAAGGTCATGCATGCAAGCATGCAAAAGATAGTTTTATTTAGAAAGGTGGTTTCTATTAGGCTATAAACATTTTCAAGCTCATATTGGTCATTTACAAAAGTGGTAAAACCATTTGCAAAAGGTTTTATCTATAAACTATTTTTAAATCAAATCAACATTTTATGTGGTTGAAAATGCTTTTAGCAAAGCAATATTCTTTAAAGAGTTCACCAAATATATTTTAATTCTCAAAACTTGGTGTTTAGGGTCAGAAGGTTTGAATCAAATCATTTCCCAAAGGTTTCACTCAAAAATCATTTCTAAATCATAATCAATATTTTCATTTGACTAGAAATGAACTAATTCAAATATTTAATCCTTAATTTCACAAAATACATTTTTAAATCTATAAGTTGGTTCCTAGGGTCAGTAGGTTCAAAACAAACCATTTTGTAAAGATTTCACATGAAAATTATATCTAGAACAATTTTTATATTCATAATAAGCCTACACAAGTTTCTGCAAATTCAACCAATTTTACAGAAGCAAAACATTAAAAAAAGTGAATGGTTGCAAAGTAATTGTTCTTCTGAATCCATTGATATAAAATTTGCAAAATTTGGACATGTAGAATTAAAGTTATGAATTTTACAAGTTTGCAAATCAAATAGAACATTTTCTGGTTTTATTCAAACAGTCTGGCCACATGGCGTAATTCTATTGGCCGGTACCGTTTCGGGTGGATCGAGCTCTCTGGACCGCAGGATCTTATTTAGATTGCACGACACAGATGCACACATACCCCTTCGTCTAGACCTAATCTCAGCCAGACGATCGTGATCTAACGGCTACGGCGCTATGACCAGGAACTGGCGGCGCTAGATGGCGGCTGTGCGGCGGCGCGGCTCTGTCAGTGACGTTGCCGGCGAACTAGGAAGCAAGAGATGGAACGGAGGTTCTTACCTTGCTCGCGTGGTTTCGGTGAAGCTCAAGGTGGTCTCAGATACTCGATGCACGGACGGGAGCGGCGACGATTGCTCGTCTGAGTTCATGGCGGCGTCGGGCTCGTCTGTTCGTTGTCGGAGGCGAGGATTGAAGGCTCGCTGATACAAGCGGAGGGCACAGTTAGATGCGCAGGAGTGTCACGCGCACAGGAGCATCAAAGCTAGTGGAAAGGGAGAACGGGTTTTACCAGGGGCCTTCGCCGGAGAAGTGGCAGACAACGGCGGTGTTCAGAGGTTGTCCTTGATGACGGTTCGGAGCGCGCTCGAGGGATTGAGTCGTACAGGGAGATGCGCAAGAAGATGGGGACTAAGCTCGTGGGTACCGGCAGGCAAGGGGAGGGTCGACGTCACTGGAATCGGCCGGTGAGCTCGTCGGAACCGTGGGTGCTTGGGCTTGCAATTCTTACAGCCTGGTGGCCGAGAGGGAGTGATGTGTGTGGATAAATGGAGAGGAAGACTGGGCTATAAATCGAGCGTGGTCTCGAGCGTTAATCACTAAGCCATTACCGCGAATTTACGCTGAGGAGTTAACGACAGAAACGGCCGGGAGGGGGCGTGGTCAGCGGGCGGGTGAGTGAGATGATGACTTGGTGGTGGGGCAACGTCGTCAGTGATTTAGAGGGAAAATGGTAGGGTTGCTGAGTCAGTGAGGTTGCTGGTCGATTCGCGAGTGACAAGCAAACTTTTTGGGCTAGAGGGAGTGGGCTGCGTTGCTGGCCAGGTGGGCTAGCTGGGCTGGGCTGGCTGGTTTCCATTTTTTTCTTGTTCTGTTTTCCTTTCCTTTTTCCATTTTCCTTTTCTGTTTTGAATTTGTTCAAATGATTTCAAACCCTTTTTCAGCTCTAATCTTTTCAAACTTTTCAATAAATTCTGTTCTGTTCAAACACGTATTTTAATGACCTTTTTAAATAATTTTCTTTTATTCTTATATGATTTATTATTTATTCAAACTAGTCACTTGTCTTTAACCAAATAGGGTTTTAGTATAATTTAAATTATTATTTGATTTCTTATTTTCTCAAAACCTTTTCAGTAGACTTTGTTTATTCAATATGATGTTAAATACTTCACTTTGAATTATTTAAAGTATTTCAATATGATTTATTAATTCATTTAAATTGGCATTTGTTTTTATTTCAAACAAAATCGAATATGGTTTTAATTCCATATAAATTTTATTTCAAATAATTCTTTGATTCCATTTAAGTTAATTAAATAACTTTTATTCCACTTGGGTAAATTCCAATTATTATTTTCCCATGATTTCATTAATCATTCTTATTGGGGTTTTGTCTTTAATCAAATGGAGTAGAATTTGGTTAATGTCATATTATTTTATTTTGAATATTCTTTATCCCTTTATTTTATTTGAATTTGTATTATCTTTATTCCATTAGGTTTTTAGAGTTTTGGTTTATTTTAAGTGTTTAAATTTTAAGATGCATTTATGAAGAATGCATATCACTTTGATTTGAATTTAGTTGGATTCAAATTTTATTCAAAGTTTGCTCAAGATGGGTTTTAATGTTTCTATTTAGAAATAAAAAGTTTCTTTTCACCCTAAATTTCAACAATTATTTATTTTGTTTATTTATTTTTCACATTTCAAAATTTGGAAAATTTTGGGATGTGACAGGGGATGGGGAGCAGGCTCGTAGTTTTCAGGGAGCAAGGGGAGAGTCATGCTTGCCGGAATTGCTCGGGAAGCTCGTCGGGGCAGTGGATGCTTGGGTGAGGAATTTAGGCAGCCTGGAGGCAGAGAGGGAGGGACAAGTGAGGGGAAAGAGAGAGGGGGACTGGTCGATTAAGATGGCGTGGTCACGGTGAGATATTATCGTGGCATTGATGCGTATTCATGCCGTGGAATCAAGGCAGAAACTGGTAAGTGGGAAGGGCGTGGTCGTCGCGGGAAGTTGATGCCGATGTCCAGCTGGCTGTGGGGTCACGCTGTCTGCGAGGTGGAGAGTTACAAGTGGGGTCCCGCATTCAGTGACTGAGTGGGTTAAACTAGGGGTGAGAAAACGTTTCAGAGCGGGAGAGGGAGGTGGCTTCGCTGGGTAGCTGGGCTGGACTGGGCCTGGTGCTTGTTGGGCTGGCTGGGCTGCTTCTTTTCTATTTTTTTTCTTCTCTGAATCTTTTTATTTTTCTATTTCTATTTTTCTGTTTTGAATTCCAACTCTTATTTAAAAACAGATTTATTCATTAAATCTTTTCAAAACTTTTTAGTAGGTTTTATATTGTTTATAAATGTGATTTTCAAGTCCATTTTAGAATAATTTGTTTTATTCTTTTGTGGCTTACTATTTATTTAAAATAGCACTTGTCTTTATTCAAATAAGGTTTTAAATATATTTTCAAACTTCATTTTTTTACCAAACCTTTTTCAGTAGGTTTTATTTATTCATTAGTGCAAATATTTCACTTTGAACTATTTAAAATATTTTAATATGGTTTATTAATCATTTAAATTGGGCATTTGTCTTTATTCAAATAAAATCATATATGTTTTTAATCCCATATAAATTTTATTCAAATAATTTTTTGATTCCATTTAAGTTAATTAAGTAACTTTTATTCCACTTGGGAACATTCCAATTTATTATTTTCTCATGATTTAATTAATCATTTCTATTAGGGATTTTGTCTTTATTAAATATAATTTGAATATGGTTTAATCACACATACTTTTATTTGAATATTCTTTATCCCTTTATTTTATTTGGATTTGGATTATCTTTATTCCTTTTGCTTATGGATTTAACTCAAGGTTTAATTTGTCTTCTAAATAATTTCTTTGGAATTTATTATTTAGTTTAGGCAATTTCTCTTTATTTAAATAAAATTGAATATGGCTCAAAGCCCATATAGTTTTATTTAAGTAATATTTTATTTCTTTTTATTATTTAATATCTTCCATTTGTTTATGGATATGGCCAAGATTTAATTTGGCTTTTAAATAATCCTTATTTATTTATTTTATTCCTTGCCTTATAAATTCCATATCTTTTTATTTATAGATCTAAAATTGGTGATTCCATTTTGTATAATTTTATTTAATATTTGTTTATCTTTTTAAATCCTTTTAGGATTATTTTGCTCTTAGTTTGGTATGGATTTTAGCTAGAAGCTTTATTAGCCTTGGAAATTAATTCCTTTTAACTTATTAAATTCATAAGTTTTTATCCATGGCTCCAAATTGAATGAAACCAATTTCTGTGATCTTATAATATTTTTGTTTATCATTTTTAGTCATTTATAAAACATTGTTGTTGAATTTTTATATGGATTAAATCCATAGTCTTGAGAGATCTTGGAAATGATTTTATTTCATTAGGGTTTTAGGGTTTTGGTTTAACTTTTCCAAGTGTTTAAATTTCAAGGTACATTCATTGATGAATGCAATTCACTTGATTGAAATTTGTTGGATTCCATTTTATTCAAAGTTTGTTCAGGATGGGTTTTGATGTTTCCATTTGGAATCAAAAAGTTTCTTTTCACCCTAAATTTCAACAATTATTTATTTTGTTTGTTTATTTTTCACATTTCAAAATTTGGAAAATTTTGGGATGTGACAATGCTTAACTATAGGTGTATGTCCATCACATCATTCTCCTAATTATATGACCTTGTTATTAACAACATCGAATGTTCATGATCAGGAAACCATGATCATCAATTAATCAACAAGCTAAGTATAACAATAGGCTTACTAGGGACTCTAACATGTTTACAAATCACACAAGTATTAATGTTTATAGTTAATAAAATTAAAGAATTGGATGTAAACATTCATCATAAATACAAAGATTAATAATAACCAGTTTTATTATTGCCTCTTGGGCTTATCTCCAAAAGTCTCCCACTTTCACCAGAGTCAATAATCTAGATTGCATGGTAATATACCTAACACCCATGGCGTTCTGGTGTTGGTCATGTTTTGCCCTAGGGAGAGGTTTAGTCAACGGATCTACCACATTCAAATATGTGTGTACTTTGCAAATCTTTGTGTCACCATCTTGGAGATGCTCGTGAATAGCATGAAAACGTAGCTTTATATGCTTCGGCTTCTTGTGTGACCCTGCGCATTGGCTATGGCACCCATGTTGTCACAGTAGATGGCCATTGGGTTCGATGCACTAGGAACCACACCAAGCTCCATAATGAACTCCTTCATCCATGTCGCCTCTTGTGAAGCCTCCGAAGCAGCTATGTATTCCGATTTAGTTGAAGATCACACCACAACGCATTGCTTAGCACTCCTCCAGCTCACTGCTGCACCATCTAAAGTAAATACATATCCAGATTGTGATTTAGAATCATCCGTATCGGTGTTCCAACTAGCATCAATGTAACCGTTTACAACGAGTTGTTCTTCACCTCCATAAGAAAGAACCATATCCTTAGTCCTTCTCAAGTACTTTAGGTATTCTTGACCGCTATCCAATGATCTACTCCTGGATCACTTTGATACTTGCTAGTTAAACTAATAGCATATGCAATATTCGGTCTTGTACATAGCATGGCATAAATGATAGAACCTATGGATGAGGCATAGGGAGTTTTGTTCATCTTTTCTCTATCTTCTGCCGTATGGGACTTTGAGTCTTACTCAAGGTCGTATTGGGAAACATGGGCAAGAACCCTTTATTGATATCTTCCATTCCAAACCTCTTTAGAACTTTGTCCAAATATGTACTTTGTGAAAGTGATATTAAGCGTCTTGATCTATCTCTATAAATCTTGATGCCTAGTATGTAAGCAGCTTCACCAAGATCTTTCATTGAAAAACTATTATTCAAATAATCTTTGACACTTTTAAGAAGTTCTATATCATTCCCAATCAATAATATGGCATCCACATATAGTACTAGGAATTCTATAGAGCTCCCACTCACTTTCTTGTAAATACAAGCTTCTCCATAAGTTTGTATAAATCCAAAACTTTTGATCACCTTATCAAAACGTTGATTCCAACTCCGGGATGCTTGCTTCAATCCATAAATGGATCATTGAAGTTTGCATACCTTGTTAGCATCTTTAGGATCTACAAAACCTTTGGGTTGTACCATATAAAACTCTTCATCAATGTCACCATTGAGGAACGCCGTTTTGACATCCATGTGCCATATCTCATAATCGTAATATGCATCGATTTCTAACAAAATCCTCACAGACTTTAGCTTCGCTATCATGGAGAATGTCTCATCATAGTCAACTCCTTGAATTTATCGGAAACCTTTCGTGACAAGTCAAGCTTTATAGACGGTTACATTACCATCGGCATATGTTTTCTTCTTGAAAATCCATTTGTTGTCGACAGCCTTTCGGCCATCCGGTAAGTCCCCCAAAGTCCATACTTGGTTTTCATACATGGATCCAATCTCGAATTTCATGGCTTCTTGCCATTTGATGGAATCTGGGCTTATCATTGCTTCCTCATATGTCGCAGGTTCGTCGGTGTTACCCACCAACATGACACTCATAACAGGACCATACCAATCAGGAGTGGTATGAGTCCTCGTCGACCTGCGAGGTTTAGTAGTAACTTCAATCGAAGTTTCATGATCAATATCATTAGCTTCCTCTATTTTTGGTGCAGGCACCACAGGAACATATTTCGGTGCTGCGCTACACTCAAATCCGAGAGAAGGTTCGACAACCTCGTCGAGTTCTACTTTCCTTCCAGTCACTTCTTTCGAGAGAAACTCCTTCTCGAGAAAGGATCCATTCTTGGCAACGAAGATTTTGCCTTCGGATCTATGATAGAAGGTATACCTAATAGTTTCCTTAGGGTATCCTATGAATACGCATTTTTCCGCTTTGGGTACTAGCTTGTTGGGCTGTAACTTCTTTACATAAGCTTCGCAACCCCAAACTTTAAGGAACGATAACTTAGGTTTCTTACCAAACCACAATTCATACGGTGTCGTTTCAATAGATTTAGACTGTGCCCTATTTAAAGTGAATGTGGTTGTTTCTAATGCATAACCCCAAAATGATAACGGTAAATCTGTAAGAGACATCATAGAACGAACCATATCTAAGGGAGTTCGATTACGACTTTCGGACACACCATTACGTTGTGGTGTTCCCGGCGGTGTCAATTGTGAAAGTAATCCACATTTCTTCAAATGCTCGCCAAACTCGTAACTTAAATATTCATCTCCGCGCGGATGGTAGAAATTTAATAGTCTTGTTATGTTGATTCTCTACTTCACTTTGAAATTCCTTAAACTTCTCGAAAGTTTCAGATTTATGTTTCATGAAATAGATATACCCATGTCTACTCAAGTCATCAGTGAAAGTAAGAACATAACGATAACCACCGCATGATGCCACACTCATTGGGCCACATACATCGGTATGTATGATTTCCAACAAGTCTATAGCTCGCTCCATCATACCAGAGAATGGAGTCTTAGTCATTTTTCCCATCATACATGCTTATCTTTCAAGTGATTCAAGAAGTCCATCGGAATGGAGTTTCTTCATGCTTCACTCCAATGTGACCAAGACGATAGTGCCACATGTATGTAGAATTATCATTCAATTTCAAATGTTTAGCATCTATATTATGAACATGTGTGTCACTACTATCGAGATTCAATAAGAATAGACCATCATCATAGGCGCATGACCATAAAAGATATTACTCATATAAATCGAACAACCATTATTCTCAGACTTAAACAAGTAACCATCTCGCAATAAACAAGATCCAGATATAATGTTCATGCTCAACGCATGCACCAAATAACAATTATTTAAGTATAAAACTAATCCCGGCGGTAAATGAAGAGGGAGTGTGCCGACAACGATCACATCAAACTTCGAGCCATTTCCAACACGCATCGTCACCTCGTCTCTCGCTAGTATTCGTTTATTCTATAGCACCTGTTTCAAGTTACAAATATGAGCAACCGAACCAGTATAAAATACCTAGGCACTACTATGATTACTAGTAAGATTCACATCAATAACATATATATTGAATATACCTTTCTTTTTGATGTTGCAGCTCTTGAGATCTGCCAGGTACTTGGGGCAATTCTGCTTCCAGTGACCTTTGCCAATGCAATAAAAGCACTAAGTATCAGCCTTAGGACTAGTGTAAGATCCCTCCTTTATAAAGGAAAAGGATCCCTATGATTGCAATGCTAGTCCCTGGATCAATGCTAGCATCCACAGTTTAAGATGAAGTACACAGATACAAAGGTCATTATTACAGCCATTCCAGAGATAAACATAGTCGTTACAACTCCAAGGCCACAGGCCTAATACAAGAGTTTGAATAAGTAAATAATTAAAAGTCTTCATCTTCATGTGCCACAGGCAAGCATGTTGAGTGTAGACTTATGACTCCTAATCCTCATCAGAGTATCCTGCAACATCACTAGTTACAGCCACAGTGGGTCAATACATTGGAATAGTATTGGCAAGTGATACCTTAGTATAATTTAGGTGGACTAGATACTATATGCAATTTGGCTAAGTGTAGCTTGGTTTGCTTTGCTCAAAATAGGTTTTGCCTATTAGTAGAAATCACTAAGTTTTTCTTTCTCAAAACTTTTCCCAAGGAGCCACCAATAGACATTGAGGTCCTTCACCCTTGTTCACCCACAAGTTTTTACTTAGAAATTGGGATGAGGAGATTCTTGATAGCTTCCATGTCTTTGATGCTCAAGTTATCCATTGCCATGGACTTGGCTAAGTACTTAGATTTTTCCATCTGCAGAGGTGGTGCACTTTCCCCACAAGCCTTGATTTTCACCAAGACAGGACCTTTCAGAAGCCTTCCCTTAGACCAAATGGACGTGTTCCATCCTATCATCCCACTACCACCAACTGTCCAAATGGCTAAGTTCTAGCAACCTATGTGATCCTGGCAGAGCCCATATTGCCAAGTGGTTGCGCTATAAGCTTCTCAACACTTGGCCTCTAAAATCTCTTTGTTCCTGGGTGGCTTTCCACAAGTGAGATACACAAGGTTCACCAGTCCCCTGGCCTTGTGTAACCACTCAACACAAACCATTCCTTCCATTCCACCTAGGTGTTTCATTAACTTAGTTGTTTTTATTAGGCAAAACTCAAGTCCAAAGACTTAGAAATATTTTCAACATAGCATGTATATTTCACCAACCCTTGTTTGCTACTAGCTAGGCTAAGCATGGCATAGATATCATCTTAACTTAGAAATTTCCTAGCAATACTACAACTACTAAGATTTTCCAACATGGCATATAAGCAAAAATAATAACATGCAAGACTTAGCAAAATATTTCTAATGCTTAATATAAAACATAGGAATGAATATCATGAAGCACCACTTTCCTTGGTAGTTTGGAGAGTATCTACACTCCTCACAATCACAATCACTAGCACCAAAATCTACACAAGGAATTGTACCAACAAATCACATACAAAACATATACAATCAAAAATATATATGCATGCATGTAAAAAGATATGGGGTGATTTTTAAAACTCAACCAAGCAAGTGTACAGTACTGGTTCCTAAACAAGTTAAAACCTTGCCAAACAACATTTATTTAAACCCCAAAACAATTCCTAAACATTTCATATACCCAAATTAGTCCTACACAAGTTTCTGCAAATAAAACCATTTTAACAGAAGCAAAACATTAAACACATTGTATATTTAGAAAGAGCTTGCTCTCCTGATTCCAACGGTATAAAAATTGTCAAATTCTAACGTGGGGATCAAAAGTTATAGCCAAATAAAATTTGAACATCTAATAGATTCAAATTCAGTCTTTTAAATCTAACTGCTGCCACGCGGAGCAATTCTATTGGCCGGTACTGCTTCGCGTCGGATCACGCTTCTGAGCCGCTGGATCCAACTTAATCGCGCGGCTCTGATTGAATCTTACCGCTTCAGTTAGGTTCTAATGTGACCACTAGATCTAGATCTAACGGTGCTCAGCACTCGACCATCAAGTGGCGGCGCTGGCGGCGGCGACTGGCGGCGACGCGCTCTGTCAGTGGCGGAGCTGGTGAACAAGGACGCCCAGGAAGGTGGGAGGATGCTCACCAGGTTCGCAGTGACGAGGAGAAGCTCGACGTGTCCCTTGTTGGCAAAGGGGCGCTCGGAGTCGTCGCGGATTGCTCGTCGGAGTAGTCCCTGGCGACTGTGGCTTCTATTCGTCGACGTTGGCGATGCTCTGGGCCGCGCTAGGACGAGAGGAGGGTACCGTTAGATGCGCAGGACGCTGGGGATCTTACGCGTATGAAACAGAGGGCAAGGGGAGGCTGGAACTTACGGGGAAAGGTCGCCAGAGTTCGAGCAGAGAGCGGCGGCGCTCAGTTGTTGACGTTGCCGAGGCTACAAGTCATGCGCGAGCAAACGGAAAGTGTCAGTAGATGCGCACGGAGATGCAGAGCAAGCCAGCATGAACCACGGGCAGAGGGGAGTGCGGTACTCACCGGAATTCGTCGGCAAGGTCGTCGGAGCAGCGGGGTTGCGGCGAGAAATCCTCGTAGCCTGGGGGCGCTCTGCGTTTGGGGTTTAGGGGAAAGTGGAGAGGGGGCAGAGGGGGTGTAAGTAGCCTAGTCGCGAGCGAGATTTACTCCGGCATTCATCGTGAATTGACGCCGCGAATCAATACAGGGAACGGCCGGCGTGATTTGGGGATTGAGCTCTCTGCGGGTGGAGACGACGACGTCGTGTGGGCCGCGGCTGTCAGCGAGAGGAAAGGAGAGGGAGTGGGTCCTGCCCGTCAGTCACTCGATGGGTGCGGGGGTGAGTGAAAGAAAACGTTTCGTGGGGTGGGGGTGCTGGGCTTAGCTGGGCCAGTTGGGCCAGACTAGGCTGGGTGTTATTTTTTTCTCTCTTTAAGTCTTTTTCTTTTTCTGTTTGTTTTTCTCAAATGGTTTTCAAACCTCAATTCAAATTTGTTTGAAACCAAGGCTTTACAAGAATTTTGTACAATGAATTTTGTACTTAAATAAGTGTCAAACACATCTGTTCACTTAAATACACTTGGGTCCTTTGAAAGTAAAATAAAACCATGACTTTATGAGGTGTGATAATAGGCATAGAATTGGTTTTAATTCATACTTTGCTTTGAGACTTTGCTCAAGTTTTTGAAATCACTTGAGTTTGGATTCTAAACAATAATGAAAGATAAACAGTACCTTTCTCAACATCAAGTAGCACAAAGGTTTGAGTAACTTACATAAAATATTGAGCAACAATGCTCCTGTTTTGAAATGGTTTTTGAAAATGAAATCCTAAATGACTATGGATGCATGGATGATATGCATGTGTTTGAAACATGATTTTTGGGATGTTACAAATCTAACCCCCTTAAGATGAATCTCGCCCTCGAGATTCGGGTTGGCTAGCAAATAGGTGAGGGTGGTCCTTCCGAAGATCATCTTCTCTTTCCCATGTTGCTTCCTCTTCGGAATGATGGTTCCACTTAACCTTGCAAAACTTGATAGTCTTGGTCCGTGTAACTCTTTCTGCAGTCTCAAGAATCCTGATAGGTTTCTCCTCATAAGTAACATCACTTTCCAATTGAACCTCCTCCAAAGGTATATTATCCTTCAAAGAAGTTTCTTCCATTTCTGGATGACATTTCTTAAGCTGACTCACATGAAACACATTATGAACTGCTGATAAAGACTCTGGCAATTCAATTTCATAAGCAACTTCTCCTTTGCGACTCAGAATCTTGAATGGTCCAACATATCTTGGGGCCAACTTTCCTTTGATTCCGAACCTCTTCACTCCACGAAGTGGTGATACTCTAAGATAAGCTCTATCACCAATTTCGTAGGTGACTTCTCTATGTTTAGGATCTGCGTAGCTTTTCTGTCGGGACTGTGCTATCTTCAATCTGTCCTTAACCAACTTGACTTTCTCTTCGGCTTTTTTGATAAGTTTTGGTCCAAACAAACTTCTTTCTCCGACACCATTCCATAACAATGGAGTGGTACACTTTCTCCCGTAGAGAAACTCAAATGGTGACATCTCAATGCTAGCTTGATAGCTGTTGTTATAAGAAAACTCTGCGTAAGGCAGACTTTCATCCCAACTGGCTCCGTAGTCTAGAGCACATGCCCTCAACATGTCTTCAAGAATCTGATTAGTTCTTTCTGTCTGTCCATCAGTTTGAGGATGAAAAGCAGTGCTGAATTCCAACCTCGTTCCCAATGACTCATGTAGCTGTCTCCAAAAATGGGAAGTGAATTGAGTTCCCCTATCAGACACAATACTCTTGGGAACCCCATGTAGACATACAATTCTACTCATATAGATTTTGGCCAACTTAGCACTTGTGTAGGTTGTCTTCACGGGTATGAAATGAGCCACTTTAGTTAGGCGATCCACTACAACCCAAATAGAATCATATCCTGACCTGGTCCTTGGTAATCCTATAATGAAATCCATACCAATCTTGTCCCACTTCCAATTAGGAATAGGTAGTGGTTGAAGTAAACCCGCTGGTTTCTGGTGTTCCGCTTTCAATCTACTGCACACATCACACAAAGCAATATGTTCGGCGATGTCTCTCTTGAGATTATTCCACCAAAATCTATCCTTCATATCCATGTACATTTTGGTGTTACCCGGATGAATGGAATATGGTGAGTTGTGTGCTTCTTGTAAAATCAGTTTCCGAAGCTCCGGATCTTGTGGAACACAGATACGTTTCCCATGCCATAAAGTACCCTGTTCATCTTCATGGAACCCTTTGGCTTTTCCTTTGCCAATCCTTTCCTTGATCTCATCAATTTCCTTATCAGTTTTCTGGGCTTCCTTGATCTTGTCCAACAGAGTGGGTTGAACATCCAAAGACATGAGATGTCCTTCAGGCACAATCTCCAACCTGAGATCTCTAAATTGGGCACACAAATCATCTGGCAATTCTCCCTTGGTAAGGCCATTCACAAAAACCTTACGACTTAGAGCATCCGCTACAACATTTGCTTTACCGGGATGGTATTGAAAACTTAAGTCATAGTCCTTGATGAGCTCTAACCATCTTCTTTGTCTCATATTAATTTCCTTCTGGGTGAAGATATACTTCAAACTCTTGTGATCCGTAAACACTTCACAACGCTTTCCCAAAAGATAGTGCCTCCATGTTTTGAGTGCATGGACAATAGAAGCTAACTCCAAATCATGAGTAGGATAGTTCACTTCATGAGTTCTGAGTTGTCTCGAGGCGTACGCCACAACTTTTCCTTCTTGCATGAGTACTGCACCCAAACCATGATGATATGCATCACAATATACTTGGAAATCCTTTTCTAAGTCTGGCAAACACAAGACTGGTGCTGTCACAAGTCTCTTCTTCAACTCCTGAAATCTGAGTTCACAACCTTCAGACCAAGCAAACTTCTTGTCTTTCTTTAGCAATTCTGTCATAGGCTTAGCTACCTTGGAGAAATTCTCAATGAACCTTCTGTAGTAACCTGCTAAACCAAGGAAACTATGAACTTCTTTCACTGATTTGGGAGATTCCCATTCAGTTACCGCTGATACTTTAGCAGGATCTACTGCTACACCATCCTTCGTCATAACATGACCAAGAAATCCAACTTCATTCAACCAGAATTCACACTTGCTGAATTTGGCATACAATTTATGTTCTCTAAGCTTCTCAAGTAACAGACGCAAATGTCCTTCATGTTCTTCTTTGCTCTTGGAGTAGATAAAAATGTCGTCGATGAAAACAACAACAAACTTATCAAGAAATTCCATGAACACTTTGTTCATCATATTCATAAAGTATGTTGGAGCATTGGTCAAACCAAATGGCATCACGGTACACTCATACAATCCATACCTAGTAGTGAAGGTTGTTTTAGGTATGTCTTGTTCTCTTATCTTGAGCTGAAAATAACCTGACCGGAGATCAATCTTTGAGAACACACAATCTCCTTCTAGCTGATCAAACAAGTCATTGATTCTAGGCAAAGGGTATTTGTTCTTAATAGTTACCTCATTGAGTGAACGGTAATCTATGCATAACCTTTGACTTCTATCTTTTTTCTCCACGAATAAAACTAGGGCTCCCCAAGACGAAGAACTTGGTTGAATAAATCCTTTCTGCAACTGTTCTCCAAGTTGTTTCTTGAGTTCCTTCAGTTCATCAACTGACATTTTATATGGTCTCTTTGCTATTGGTCCAGACCCTGGAACCAAATCTATAAGAAATTCCACATCTCTATCTGGTGGCATTCCCGGCAATTCTTCCAGAAACACATCCGGATATTCACTCACGACTGGCACACTGTCTATGCTAACCCCCTTAAGAGAATTAGGCATACTCCTTTTTGCTTCAAAGTTGGTCTTGAATCTGATCCTTTTATTTTCTGGAGTTGTGAGTGAGACAGTATGGTTGGCACAATCTATCACTCCTTTGTACTTAGTCATCCAGTCCATTCCCAAAATGACATCCAATCCTTTGGAGTTTAGAATTATCAAGTTAACGGGAAACTTATACTTCCCAAACTCTATGACTAGATCATGACATCCTGAATTCACTATCATTTCTCCTCCAGGAGAACTTACTTTTATAGGACACCCAATAGTTTCTACCGGTAGTTCATTTCTTTCAACAAATGCTCTTGATATGAATGAATGAGATGCACAAGTATCAAAGAGGACAAATGCTGGAACAGAATTGAGTTTGAACTTACCAGCAACAACATCAGGCTCCTCATAAATTTCCTCCACATTGATGTGGTTAACTTGTCCTTTCTAGAAAGGGTTGGGCTTGTTGGGTCCTTCAACTTTATTTTCTAGGCACTCATTTGCATAATGCCCCATCTTCTTGCACTTTAAGCATTCAACCTGACTGATATCTTTCTTGACAGGTTGTCTCCCACTGCCACTTCCACTGTGGTGGCTCTTATATCCACCCTTGTGGTTCTTGTACTTGTCATTGTCATGACTACGGTGATGCTTGTTGTCATGACGGTTGTGGTTGTGGTGCTTGTTGAATTTCCCATGCTTGTGGAATCCTGAGCTTCCACTATCATCATAATGAGATCGTTTGTGAGACGATCCCGAGCTGTGCTTGTCTGAGTGCTTTCTCTTTCTGCTTTCAACTTGCTTCATTTTGTTCTCCAAAATAGCAGCCTTGTCACAAAGAGACTGGTATCTGGGGACATAGGCCACTGATAGCTGCAGATTCAGTTCATCATTCAGGCCCTCGAGGAATTTCTCCCTTCTCTTAGCATCGGTGTCAACTTCATCTGGTGCATAACGCGCCAGATTGTTGAACTCCTCAATATACTCTGCCACGCTACGGTGGCGTTGCTTCGAGTTATGAAACTCTTTCTTTTTCAGACTCATCACTCCAGATGAGATATGAGCAGTACGAAAGCCATCCTCAAAGATAGCCCAAGTCACATCTTCTATGGGAGTGGTGACCTGGAAGTTATCCCACCAAGTGGCGGCTGGTCCTTCCAGCAAATGTGCTGCAAATCTGACCTTTTCTGCATCAGTACAGCCCACAGTTACCAACTCCTTGTTCACAGAGCGTAGCCAATCATTGGCCACCATGGGATCAGTTGTTCCTGAGAGCCTCAATCTCAAGAACCTGGTAAGCATATCAAAACCCGGTGGGTTGTTGTTGTTATTATTGTTATTGTTGTTGTTTTGGTTCTGGATGAACGTCGTCATCATCTGCATCAGTTGAGTCTGAGCTGTCATCATCTGTTGCATTTCTGGAGTGATGTTGTTGTTGTTGTTGTTATTGGGGTTGGGATTTGCACGACGGGGAGGCATCTGTGGTTTGTTCAATAGAGATAAGAATGAGATACCCATAGATGCTTTTATGCACAATACATCACATAACAATCTCAAAGCATGGAACAAAAAGGATAAAGGTTCAACAACAAGATAACAAGTTCGCAAAGTAAAACACACACAGATAACAAGCCATCCACATGTCGGATGGTCAAATAACAAGTTCCCAACAACAAGTATGATAAGAAATGGTAAATGAGTAGTCAAATATACTCCTCGGCATCAACCTCCTCCTCGACAAGGGTAAGACCTGCATTCTCCATTGCGGTCTTGTATTCCTCGACATTGGCGGTCAAGGTCTCTATCTTGGTTTTGAGAGCCCTCTTCTGGGAACGAAGCCTCTCAATCACCGTCTACCGATGCTCGAGCTCGAAGTCCTTGGCCTCCAGTTCTGCGGTCATGTCTCGAATCCTCTTGTTCCTATCCTGGACTCGCTTCTCTTGACTCTTGAACTTTCTGTACTGACTCTCGAACTTCGTCTCCATCTCCTTGACTATCTCATCTTTCTCTGCGAAGAGCTTGTCCTTCTCACGAAGCTGCACCTGGAGTTCGTCATTGCTGAGCATGACGTTGGTCCTATCAGTGTCTACATGCCTAAGAAGAACCTCTAAGTCCTAGAGGTATAGACGAATAGGCTCTGCTGTGTCCCTCGAATCGTCCTCGAAGTCAATGGCCTCTCCATCCTCATCACGTCTACCGAAGACGTGAAAGTGAGTACCCCTAACCTGTCGAGAGTGTCTCCCTAACAGACGTCCTATCAGATCCTGCATGACTACCTCAAGGCCTCTCTCCTTGTCATCGTGCATGAGCTTGAAGATGATGGCCTCCGTGGTAGGCTCTGTCTGACGTCCGGGCTGATTGACCTTGAAGCCCCAAAGGTCTTTCCTCTCAAACTTGGTGAGGGGAAGCACCATGATGGTAGGAAGAGGGAGATTGAGCAAGGTAGTAAGCTCAACAATACGAGGACCAAAGCGAGTTCCCTGGAACTCCTCAACAGTGCTGATGGTAACATTAGGCATCTATTTATAAGATAGAAAAAGTTAGAACAACACAATTTAAAATGAAACACAAGGCAAAGCATCACATACTTATCCTTGGAAATCAAAACACACAAGTCAAGGCATACATGGATCCATTACATCAATCAGGGTTCAACTTATTTTTAAAGCAACATTTGGAAAATAAGGTGATAAGTGGTGGTCCAACTAACGAAGTACGTTTAGAATCCTATCTCACTGGATCTGTTGGCTAACACAATATTTCTAGAAGCAATTAGCCTATCTTGTTCACATGACTCCATCACTAAGTCTATAATGTCTCCTCTTAAAGTTTGGTTGGTAGCCTCCAACTCTTGGGTATGTTTCTTCTCTTCCTTTAGGTCATTTTGGAGGTTGAGCATTCTGCACTTGACTCTATCACTAAGTTCTTTGATAGTCCTCCAAGCTGCATCCCTTGCTGACTCAAAGAATGTGGTGTGCACCACAGTGTTGGTGAACATGCAGAATCATGTTTCCTTGTGGTTTTCTTCCTTGTTTTTGTACAAGTGAAGTTGCACTGTAACATCCCTAAAATCATGTTTCAAAACTCATGCATATCATCCATGCATCCATCATCATTTAGGGTTTCATCTCAAAATCATTTCAAAAACAGGAGCAAATGTTGCTCATTAATTTATGTATAAAAACTCTAGCCTTTGTGCTACATGCTAATGAGAAAGGTGCTTTTATTCATTCAGAATGTTTTGAGTTCAAACTTAAGTGTTTCCAAAAGCTTGAGCAAAGTTTCAAAGCAAAGTATAAAATAAAACCAAATTCATGCCTATTTATATCTCCTAAAAGGCTTGGTTTTATTTTATTATTGTCAAATGACCCAAGTAAGTCTGAGTGAACAGAGGAGTTTGACACTTATTTGGGTACATGGAACACTGTACAAAAAGCTAGAGAAGGTTTGAATTCAAAATTATTTGAAATAGGGTTTGAAAACCATTTCTAGAAAAACAATCAGAAAAAGAAAAGGAGTAAAGAGGAAAAAAATAGACAACCAGCCAATCTGGCCGACCCAGCCCAACTCGGCCCAGCTAGCCCAGCAGTTCCCACCCCCGCGAAACGTTTTATTTCACCCGCCCCCGCACCCACTGGCTCGATGACAGGAAGGACCCACTCCCTCTCCTCCCCTCTCGCTGACAACCGCGGCCCACACGAGTATCGTCGTCTCCACCCCCGCGACTGGTTCTTCCCCAAATGACGCCGGGCGTTTCCTGTTTTGATTCGCAGCTTCAATTCGCGTAAATGCACGAGTAAATCTCGCTCGTATCCTGGCTACTAAAACCCCCTCTGCCCCCTCTCCATTCTCCCCCAAACCCCAAGCCCAGAGCGCCCCCAGGCTGCGAGAATTGCTCACCGCAACCTCGCTGCTCCGACGAACTGCAGCCACAATTCCGGCCAACCCCGACCACCCCTCTACTCCTGGTTCACACGAGCAGACTCCATTTGACCTCGCGCACCTCCCAGTACCACTAGCTCGCCCGCGCATGACTCGGAACGTCGGCAACGCAAGCGACTGAGCGCCACCGTCTTCGGCTTCAACTCCGACGACCTCCAATGGTAATCTCCGACCGCCCCTTTCCCTTTTGTTGACACTCACGTGACTAGCATCTTCTTGCGCGTCTAACTGCATCCTCCTTTTTCCTCGAGACTAACCACAACACCGTCTCCGAGCACGTCCAGGACCACCTGACGCCAACGACGACTCCGGGGAAGAATTGCGGCTGTCCCTGAGCGCCCCTCGTCAAACGAACCACACGTTGAGAACCAGCACGACGCCACGAGCGCGGTAAGCACCTCCCCATCCTTCCTCGCTTCCTATTTCACCAGCGCCGCCACCATCTGACCTCGCTGCCGCTAGCGACCGCCGCTGCGCCGCCAGAATTAGGTCAAAGCAATATTAGCCGTTAGATGGCGATCCAAGCGATAGGATAGAATCACTTATCAGCGAAGAGGTACGCGATCAGGACCGTGCGATGTGTTTAGATCCCGCGGTCCACGTTACTGATCCGAGCGAACCGGTACGCGCCAGTAATATCGCGACGCGTGGCTAGGGTTGATTCAAAAATAGAAATTCAAATCAGATTTAGATCCAAATTTCAAATGGCTATAACTTTTGATTCCCACGTTAGAATTTTGCAAATTTTATACCGTTGGAATCAGTGAGTCAAGCCCTTTCTGAATCTCCAATGTGTTTAACAAAAAGTTTCTGTTAAAATGACTTTGTATGCAGAAACATATTTAGGTCCAATTTGAGTATAGAATTTGTTTAGCAAATTGTTTTAGGGCTAAATAAGTTTAGTTAGCAAACTTTCTGACTTGGTTATGTTTCTGTATCATGCACTTGCTTGGTGGGTTTTCAAAAATAATCACTTAGCAATTTCTTGCATGCATGCATTCATATTTTTGTTTGTATATGAATTGTATGTAATTTTGTGCTACAAATGTTTGTGTAGATTTTGCTAGTGACTGTGATTGTGAAGAGTGCTACTCTCCCCATTACCAAGGCAAGTGATACTTCATGATATTTCCACCCTTTATTTTGAATAAGCATTAGAATTATTTTTGCTAAGTCTTGCATGCTACTTTTGCCAAATGCTATGTTGGGAAATCCTATGTAGTGTAGAATTGTAGAATTGCTAGGGAATTTTCCTAAGTTAAGTTACTATGCCATGCTTAGCCTAGCTAGTAGAAAACAAGGGTTGGTAAAGTATGTACATGCTATGATGAGAATAATTCTAAGTCTTTTGGACTTATGCTTTTCTTAATAAAACAACTAAGTCAATGAACCTCCTGGGTGGAATGGGACTTGAATGGTGGTTTTTGGTTGAGTGGTTACACAAGGCCATGGATATGGCTTGTGTATCTCACTTGTGGTATGCCACCCAGGCACAAAGGGATTTGGAGGCCAAGTGTTGAGAAAGCTTACAGTGCAACCACTTGGCAATATGGGCTCTGCCATGATCATATAGGTTGCTAGAACTTAGTCACTTGGACAGTTGGTGGAAGTGGGAATGATAGGTTGGAACGCGTCCATTTGACTAAGGAAAGGCTTCTGAAAGGTCCTGTCTTGGGAAACCAAGTCTGGTGGGGAAAGTGCACAACCTCTGCAGATGGAAAACCTAAGTACTTAGCCAAGTCCATGGCAATGGACAACTTGAGCATCAAGACATGGAAGCTACAAGAATCTCATCACTCCAACTTCTAAGTAAAACTTGTGGGTGAACAAGGGTAAAGGACCCCAATGTCTATTGGTGGTTTCTTGGGAAGCTTTTGACAAAGAAAAACTTAGTGATTTCAACTAATAGGAAAAACCTATTTTGAGCAAAGCAAGCCAAGCTACACTTAGCCAAAAAGCATATAGTAATATAGTCCACTTAAAATTTACTAAGGTATCACTTGCCAATACTATTCCAAAGTATTGACCCTCTGTGGCTGTAACTTGTGATGTTGCAGGTTACTCCGATGATGATTAGGAGTCATGAGTCTACACTCAACATGCTTGCCTGTGGCACATGAAGATGAAGACTTATGTTTATTTACTTATTCCAAAAACTCTTGTATTAGGCCTATGGCCCTGAGTTGTAAAAGACTATGTTTTATCTCTGGAATGAATGTAATAAACGACCTTTGTATCTATGTACTTCATCTTAAACTGTGGATGCTAGCATTGATCCAGGGACTAGCATTGCAATCACAGGGATCCTTTTCCTTTACAAAGGAGGGATCTTACAGATGGTATCAGAGCACTGTGTTGCCTGTAGGATTATGACCCTAGGATTGGAAACCACTAAGGAATTTTTTTTAACTATTTCTACACTTGTCTATTCTTCTCATAAACTTTTCTAATCTTCTCATTCTCCTCTCTATTTGTAGATGAACTCCATAAAAGAAGCCGTGAAGAAAGGACCACTCATGACCATGACCTTGGAGTGTGAAACTGAGTTTCCCAAAATTCTCAAGGACCTCATGGTGGCAATGGAAGCACATGGTGCAGCTGTGTACAAAGGCTTTCCAGTGATGGATGAAGGAGTGGAGTACTGGTGGGTGCAACTTCACTTATACAAAAACAAGGAAGACAACCACAAAGAAAGAGGATTCTGCATGTACACCAACACTGTGATGCACACCACATTCTTTGAGTCAGCAAGAGAAGCAGCTTGGAGGACTATCAAAGAACTCAGTGCTAGAGTCAAGTGCAGAATGCTCAACCTCCAAAAGACTTAGAGAAAGAGAAGGAACTTACCCAAGAATTGGAAGCCACCAACCAAACCTTAAGGGGAGATATTATAGACTTAGTGATGGAATCATGTGAACAAGATAGGTGGATTGCCTCTAGGAACATTGTGTTAGCCAACAGATCCAGTGAGATAGGATTGTGAACGCACTTCGTTAGTTGGACCACCACCCATCACCTTATTTTCCAAAATGATACCTTAAATAAGTTTGGATCTTGATTGATGTAATGGAATCATGTATGCATGACTTGTGTGATTTTGTGTTCCATGGATATGTATGAAATGTTTGTCTTGTTTTATCTTAAATTGTGATGTCCTAACTTTTCTATCTTATAAATAGATGCCTATTACCATCAGCACTATTGAGGAGTTCTAGGTTACCCGTTTTGGTCCTCGTATCGTTGAGCTTACCACTTTGCTCAATCTCCCTCTTCCCACCATCATGGTGCACCCACTCACCAAGTTCGAGAGGAAGGACCTTTGGGGCTTCAAGGTGAACCAGCCCGGACGCCAGACAGAGCCTACTACGGAGGCCATCGTCTCCAAGCTTATGCACGATGACAGGGAGAGAGGCATGGAGGTCATCATGTAGGACCTGATAGGACGTCTGTTAGGCCGTCACTCCCGACAGGTTAGAGGCACCCACTTCCACGTCTTCGGAAGACGTGATGATGACGGAGAGTCCATCGACTTCGAGGACGACTCGAGGGATGCAGCAGAGCCGATACATCTCTATCTCCAGGACTTAGAGTCTCTTATTAGGCACGTGGACACGGAAAGGACCAACGTCATGCTCAGCAATGACGAGCTCCAGGTGCAGCTTCGCGAGAAGGACAAGCTTTTCGCACAGCAGGACGAGATAGTCAAGGAAATGGAGGCGAAGTTCGAGACCCAGGACCGGAAGTTCAAGAGTCAGGAGAAACGCGTCCAGGATAGGAACAAGAAGATCCGGGACATGACTGAAGAACTGAAGTCCAAGGATTTCGAGCTAGAGCAGCAGTAGATGGTGATTGAGAGGCTTCGCTCCCAGAAGAGGGCTCTCAAGACCAAGATCGAGTCCTTGACCACTACTATTGAGGAGAACAAGACCGTGATGGAGAACGCAGGTCTTACCTTTGTCGAGGAGGAGATTGACGCTGATGAGTAGACTTGACTACTTGGTTATCTTTTATTATCGTACTTATTATTTCTGAACTTGTTATTGGACCATCCGACATGTGGATGGCTTGCCACTTGTGTGTTTTACTTTGAGAACTTGTTATTCTGTTGTTGAACTTTTATCTTTGTGTTGCATGCTATGTGTTTGCTTATGTGATGTAATGTGCATAAAACATCTATGGGTATCTCATTCTTATCTCTATTTGAACAAACCACAGATGCCTCCCCGTCGCGCAAACCCCAACCCCAACAACATCACCCCGGAAATGCAGCAAATGATGAATGCGCAAACACAGCTTATGCAAATGATGACAACATTCATCCAAAACCAGAATAACAACAACAACCTCAATAACAACAATAACCCTCCGGGCTTCGATATGCTCACCAGATTTCTGCGTTTGAGGCCAGCTAAGTTCTCGGGGACAACTGATCCCATGGTGGCCAATGATTGGCTACGTTCTGTGAACAAGGACTTAGTGACCGTGGGCTGCACGGATGCTGAAAAGGTCAGGTTCGCAGCGCATCTGTTGGAAGGGCCAGCCACCACTTGGTGGGACAACTTCCAAATCACCACTCCTATAGATGAGGTGACTTGGGCTATCTTTGAAGATGGCTTTCGCACTGCTCATATCTCATCAGGAATGATGTCACATCCCAAGATTTTCCAAATCTTGTAATGTGAAAAATAAATGAATAAAATAAAACTTTGTTTGATTTTCAGGGCCAGAAGAAACTTTTTGAATTCAATTGGAACTTCAAACCAAGTTGGATCAAATAAAATCCTAAAGGGATTTAAAAAGATAAAACATTTATTAAAGGAAAATAAAATATTTTGGAATTACTATTTCTGATCTTTTAATAAAAGGATTTGGTTTTCAAAAGAAAAGGGATTTATAAATAAAGATTATTTTATAGAGCCAAATTAAACCTTGGCTAATCTTTTGAATTAAAATGGTTTGCTTTGATTAAAAGGGCAAAGGTTTATTTAAATAAAATAATAAGGATTTAATATCCAATTTTATTTAAGTAAAGGCTTTTCCCATTTTAAATAAACACCAAAACTTATTTATTTTATTTTATTTTATTTTAAATAAGTTTTCCAAGTATTTTGTATTCTCAAATAAAACCTACTGAAATGTTTTGGTTTTATTTTAGATTTCAAAATAAAGTTTTTAATAAAACAAAACCTATTTGATTTAATAACTAAGGCCATTTTATTTAATTATTAATGGACCCTAAAATAAAAGGTGATTTTACTTTAAACAAGTTTCCAAGTATTCTCTATTTTCAAATAAAACCTACTGATTTGGTTTTGAAAATATTGGATTTCAAATGGAGATTTTATTAAATAAATCAAACCCTATTTGATTAAATAACTAAAGGTCCATTTTATTTAATGAAAGAATAGATCCTAAAAAGAATAAAATTATATTATTTTATTTTGGGGTTTGGTTTATGTTGCTAAACAGAACCAAATTCAAAGTTGCAAAGTGTGGTGATTGTTTGAATAGTTTTGAATGTTGTTTGCTTGTTTGAAATTTAAAACAGGAAATGGAAATAGAAAAAGAAAAAGGATTCAGACAGAAAAAAATGTGAATCGGACTTGACCCAACTGAGCCAGCCCAATAAGCCCACTCGCAGCCCACCTCCTCTTTTCCCCTGAAGCATTTTCCCTCACTCGCGAAACGACCCACACAGTCACTGAACACTGGCCCCCACCTCCACTTCCTTTCTTTCACTGCCAAGCGGACCCCACCCCCTTTTTGTTCATCGTATCCACCGCAGCGACCTGTTCTTCCCAGCTCCTGCCATTGATTCCTCAGGCTTAATTCGCCTTAATGCCGCGATTAAAACCCGCAGTGATCACGCTGATAAAACCCCTCTTACTCCTCTTCCATTCCCCCCCAAACACCACGCCTCGAGAGCCACCAGGCTGTCACAAATTCCTTCTGCACCGCCGCCGTCTCCGACGAGGTTCTCGACCAAATCCGGCGGCACCGCATCACCCCTCGCCTCCTTGACCACACTCGCAAACTCCCCAAGCCCAGGCGCACCTCCCCGTAATGCCAGCTCGTCCCCGCGCGCCCTAGAACTTTGGCAACGACGACGACCACCGCCGCCATCGTCTGCCTCCACTCCGTCAGTCTTTTCCGGTGAGTACTGACCGCCCTTCTTCCTCTCGATGATGCACGCTTGATCGCCAACCTCTTGCGCAGCTAAACCCGTTCTTGCCTTGTCTTCTTGTGCACCGTAGCGTCGCCCCCGTCGACGTCTGAGCGAGACCGACGCCGCCCCTGACTCCGGCGAGGAATCACGACCGATCCAGTGCGCCCCCTGACAAACCGCAAGCAAGTTGAGCATCAGCATCACTCCACGAACTCGGTGAGCATCCCCTTTTCCTCTCCCGCTTCCTGCATCGCCGGCAATGCCACCGCCAGGCCGCTCCGCCGCCAGTAGCCACCGCAGCGCCGCCAGTTTCTGGTTGGGGCACTGAGAGCCGTTAGATCCATATCGGAGCGACAGGATAGTTCCACTTAAAACCGAAAGGGTATGCGATCTGAGCCGCATGATCCAACTTGATCCAACGCACCAGAATAGCCGATCCGAGTGAAGCGGTACAGGTGAATAAGAAATAGCCACGTGGCCTGTAGTTGATTTAAAAGACAGAATTGATCTTTTAGGATTCCAATTTTGTAAATTGCACAACTTTTAAATCCCACGTCCAAATTTTGCAAACTTTATATCATTGGAATCAGCAAGACAAGCCCTAGCCAACCATGCCAATTGTTTAGTAAAAAGCTTCTGTAAAAATGGTTGTTTTTACTGAAACATTTGTATGCTTGTTAAGGATGTAAAAATTGTTCAAAAATGATTTTGGGGATAAAATCTTTGGCAATTGGTGTATTTTGAACATACTAACATTAGGAAACACTTTGTGGATTCAAAAATGAATTTGGTGAAACAAAATAGTGATTCTTTGATTTAAAACCATTTCTAGTCAAATAGAAATGTAGTTTATTTATTAAAATGGTTTTGGAAGAAAACCTTTGGAAAATGTTTTGTTTTAAACTCTCTGACCCCAAACACCAAGTTTTATAGTTTGAAAACATATTTGGTGAACCCTATAGACTAATGCCTTAGTAAAAATATTTCTACACCACATAAAATAATACTTTGTTTTGAAAATGGTTTAGGAAATGAAAACCTTTTGCAAATGACATTGCCACTTTACCAAAATGACCATTAGGTGTTTGCAAATGTTTATGACCCATTAGGAACCACTTTTTCAAATAAAACAAAGCTTGGCATGCTTGCATGCATTTCCTAGACTTTATGATTTTATGTGATGTTTTGCTTGATTGGTAGATTGAGTTTGTGCCTTGCTTGATTGAATTGTAGTGACTTGAAGAGTGTGATTGTTGCAAGGACCAGGAGTAAACCTATACTCTACCAAAAAGGCAAGTGATGCTTCATACTTTTTGTCCCATTACTTTCACTATGCATTAGTGATTTTGCTAAGTAAAACTTGCATGGAATTTTTGCTAAGTATAAACCTTGCTTTAGTAAAACCTAGTAGATGGAACCTTAGTAGAAATGTTCCTAAGTTAAGATTCCCACTACTATAATGCTTAGCCTAGCTAATAGAAAAACATGGGTGGACTATATATTCACACTATGGAAAAATTTCTAAGTCTGAGGACTAGTGTCTTTGTTTAATAAAACAACTAAGTTAATGAATCACCTGGGTGGAATGGGACTTGATTTGGTGGTTTTTGGTTGAGTGGTTCACAAGGCCCATGTCTATGGTTGACCTTGTGTATCTCACTTGTGGATTGCCACCCAGGAACAAAGAGATTTGAGATGTCAAATGTTGAGAAGCTTCAAGTGCAGCCACTTGGCATTATGGGCTCTGCCTGGATCATATAGGTTGCAAGAACTTAGCCATATGGACAGTTGGTGGTAGAGTTTGATAGGTTGGAACGCGTCCATATTGGTCTAAGGGAAGGATTCTAAAAGATCTTGTCTTGGTGAAACCAAGTCTTGTGGGGAAAGTGCACCACCTCTGCAGAGAGTAAAATCTAAGTACTTAGCCATGTCCCTGGTAAAGGACAATTTGAGCATCAAGACATGGAAGCAATCAAGAATCTCATCATTCAAATTTCTAAGTTAAAAACTTGTGGGTGAACAAGGGTTTTTGAAATCTTCAATCTTTGATTGCGAGGTGCCTTGGAAAAAGATTTTGACAAAACAAAAACTTAGTGTTTCAAATGTTAAGGAAAAATCTATTTTGAGCAATGCAAGCCTCAACTCCACTTAGCCAAATGCATATAGATGATAGACTCCACTATACTACCATAGTATCACTTGCCAATACAATTCAAATGTATTGACCCTTGTGGCTGTAACTTGTATGTTGCAGGTTCGATTGATTTAGTGAAGTGTGTTGATTAGGATTACAAAGTCTACAACCAACATGTCTGCCTGTGGCACTTTGAAGATGAAGGACCCCATGCTTATAGTTATTCCGCTGCAATGTATTGTAATAGCCAAATGAGCTATGTAAGATGTAATAAAATTATGTTATTCCTGGTTATAAAGTTGTATTATGACCTTTGTTTCTTGATATTACATCTTAACTGTGGATGCTAGAAATTGATCCAGGGACTAGCATTGTAAACACAGGGGACACCACCTTATGTTGAATAAAGGGTGGGACACTCCCTCTACAGCTGGTATCAGAGCATTGTGTTGCCTGTAGGATTTGTAAACCTAGGATTGGACAAAAACCCCTTAGAAAAATAGGAGTTGTATGTGTTCCAAAACTTATTTACAAACAATCTTGTAAACCCTTTCCTCAACCATTTTGGTTTTGATTCTACATCTCATCTATTTCAACTTGATGGAAAAACCTACCCCATGGCCAAAGACTACACCATGTGCAAAGGACTTCCTCAACACTTTCAACTCTAATGACTTCAACTTCTTCAACTCTAATGACGTCAACATCTTCAGCATGATCACCAAGGACTTCCAACTTGGATACCACTAAGGATTACAAGTGAAACAAGGAAATCTTGCTCAAGATCTAGAGACCGAGGGAATGCAAAAGTTAGAAGGAGCCCACATCTCTTGAAGCTTTGTGACCAAGGAGTTTTTCCCAAGGAAACCATGACCTCATGTAAAGAAGAATCAAGCAAAGAAGGATGGAAAGATCACAAGTGAACCATATAGATGGACCACCATATTATAGTTAAGACAAACACACCAACTTATGTGGTGTAACAAAAATATTTTGTTGCCTAAGTATGTGCTAGAACCTTGTGTTTGAATAAAATGTTTGGTTTATGATTGCATGCACATTGCTTGTGTGAATTGTGATGTGTGTGATTAGAATTATTCCCTTAGAAATATCTTTCCTATTCTAATACCAATTCAACCCAAACAGATGACTTCTCCAAGAAACTCCAACATCAAGGTTAATGACACCAACACCAACCAAGAGGACAGCATGAAAGAGCTCATAGCAACTCAACACCAGTTGAACCAAGTGACAGCTCAATTCATAGCTAACACTAGTGGAGCAGATCCAACCCTACAAGGATTTTTGGAAACTCAAGGTCAACTGATGCTTAACGTGACTGATCAAACGATCAAAATGGAAGAAAACTATCCCAAGAAAGTTTGTGACAACAAGGATGACAGAAATGTTATTCTAGATGGAGCCCCAGCTTGCATTATTTGTGGAGACAAGGATCATACTTCTAGGGAGCATGGAGATCAATGCCCCAACTGTGAAGAGAAACATCCTGTTGGACAATGTCCCACCTCTCAAGCTACTTGTTATCTTTGTGAAGGAAACAACCATGTCCCTATCCAATGCCCCATCTACTCCATTGTGGAACAAAGGAAACAAGAAGGATCCAAGTCTACCAAGAAAGGAAAAGGACCACTTATACCTCCAAACAAGACAACCCAATTCAAAGGACTAAAGAAACCCAAGAAACAAAAGCAGGACATGAGCCTTGTGCAATGTCGTAAATGTAAGGAAATGGGACACTACTCCAGTGGATGCCCAGAGAACAAGAAGAATAAAGAGATTGGCCAAGTGGTGTGAAACAACTGCAAAGAATTAGGCCACTATGTAGCAACTTGTCCACAAGAGCCACGTAAAGAACTCCAAGACATCCACTGTTTCAATTGCAAAAACCCAGGACATTATGCAAGCAACTGTCCAGAAAAGATGAAGAACAAGATCACCAAGCCTATGGAGAAACTCAACCTTGGCCCATGAGTCGAGTATGGAAACTAAGGACACCAAGAAAATGATTGCTCAAAGAAGTTTCCCAGGATCCCAAGAAGGACACTATGTAATTTTTGTTTGAATATTTTAAGGGTGGTAGTACCCTAGTTGTTTTGAGCCTACTTGTAAACCCTAGCCTTCCCAAATCTCGGGACGAGATTTATTTTAAGGGTGGTAGCCTGTCACATCCCAAGATTTTCCAAATCTTGTAATGTGAAAAATAAATGAATAAAATAAAACTTTGTTTGATTTTCAGGGCCAGAAGAAACTTTTTGAATTCAATTGGAACTTCAAACCAAGTTGGATCAAATAAAATCCTAAAGGGATTTAAAAAGATAAAACATTTATTAAAGGAAAATAAAATATTTTGGAATTACTATTTCTGATCTTTTAATAAAAGGATTTGGTTTTCAAAAGAAAAGGGATTTATAAATAAAGATTATTTTATAGAGCCAAATTAAACCTTGGCCAATCTTTTGAATTAAAATGGTTTGCTTTGATTAAAAGGGCAAAGGTTTATTTAAATAAAATAATAAGGATTTAATATCCAATTTTATTTAAGTAAAGGCTTTTCCCATTTTAAATAAACACCAAAACTTATTTATTTTATTTTATTTTAAATAAGTTTTTCCAAGTATTTTGTATTCTCAAATAAAACCTACTGAAATGTTTTGGTTTTATTTTAGATTTCAAAATAAAGTTTTTAATAAAACAAAACCTATTTGATTTAATAACTAAGGCCATTTTATTTAATTATTAATGGACCCTAAAATAAAAGGTGATTTTACTTTAAACAAGTTTCCAAGTATTCTCTATTTTCAAATAAAACCTACTGATTTGGTTTTGAAAATATTGGATTTCAAATGGAGATTTTATTAAATAAATCAAACCCTATTTGATTAAATAACTAAAGGTCCATTTTATTTAATGAAAGAATAGATCCTAAAAAGAATAAAATTATATTATTTTATTTTGGGGTTTGGTTTATGTTGCTAAACAGAACCAAATTCAAAGTTACAAAGTGTGGTGATTGTTTGAATAGTTTTGAATGTTGTTTTCTTGTTTGAAATTTAAAACAGGAAATGGAAATAGAAAAAGAAAAAGGATTCAGACAGAAAAAAATGTGAATCGGACCTGACCCAACTGAGCCAGCCCAATAAGCCCACTCGCAGCCCACCTCCTCTTTTCCCCTGAAACGTTTTCCCTCACTCGCGAAATGACCCACACAGTCACTGAACACTGGCCCCCACCTCCACTTCCTTTCTTTCACTGCCAAGCGGACCCCACCCCCTTTTTGTTCATCGTCTCCACCGTAGCGACCTGTTCTTCCCAGCTCCTGCCATTGATTCCTCAGGCTTAATTCGCCTTAATGCCGCGATTAAAACCCGCAGTGATCACGCTGATAAAACCCCTCTTACTCCTCTTCCATTCCCCCCCCAAACACCACGCCTCGAGAGCCACCAGGCTGTCGCAAATTCCTTCTGCACCGCCGCCGTCTCCGACGAGGTTCTCGACCAAATCCGGCGGCACCGCATCACCCCTCGCCTCCTTGACCACACTCGCAAACTCCCCAAGCCCAGGCGCACCTCCCCGTAATGCCAGCTCATCCCCGCGCGCCCTAGAACTTCGGCAACGACGACGACCACCGCCGCCACCATCTGCCTCCACTCCGTCAGTCTTTTCCGGTGAGTACTGACCGCCCTTCTTCCTCTCGATGATGCACGCTTGATCGCCAACCTCTTGCGCAGCTAAACCCGTTCTTGCCTTGTCTTCTTGTGCACCGTAGCGTCGACCCCGTCGACGTCTGAGCGAGACCGACGTCGCCCCTGACTCCGGCGAGGAATCACGACCGATCCAGTGCGCCCCCTGACAAACCGCAAGCGAGTTGAGCATCAGCGTCACTCCACGAACTCGGTGAGCATCCCCTTTTCCTCTCCCGCTTCCTGCATCGCTGGCAACGCCACCGCCAGGCCGCTCCGCCGCCAGTAGCCACCGCAGCGCCGCCAGTTTCTGGTCGGGGCACTGAGAGCCGTTAGATCCATATCGGAGCGACAGGATAGTTCCACTTAAAACCGAAAGGGTATGCGATCTGAGCCGCATGATCCAACTTGATCCAACGCACCAGAATAGCCGATCCGAGTGAAGCGGTACAGGTGAATAAGAAATAGCCACGTGGCCTGTAGTTGATTTAAAAGACAAAATTGATCTTTTAGGATTCCAATTTTGTAAATTGCACAACTTTTAAATCCCACGTCCAAATTTTGCAAACTTTATATCATTGGAATCAGCAAGACAAGCCCTAGCCAACCATGCCAATTGTTTAGTAAAAAGCTTCTGTAAAAATGGTTGTTTTTACTGAAACATTTGTATGCTTGTTAAGGATGTAAAAATTGTTCAAAAATGATTTTGGGATAAAATCTTTGGCAATTGGTGTATTTTGAACATACTAACATTAGGAAACACTTTGTGGATTCAAAAATGAATTTGGTGAAACCAAATAGTGATTCTTTGATTTAAAACCATTTCTAGTCAAATAGAAATGTAGTTTATTTATTAAAAATGGTTTTGGAAGAAAACCTTTGGAAAATGTTTTGTTTTAAACTCTCTGACCCCAAACACCAAGTTTTATAGTTTGAAAACATATTTGGTGAACCCTATAGACTAATGCCTTAGTAAAAATATTTCTACACCACATAAAATAATACTTTGTTTTGAAAATGGTTTAGGAAATGAAAACCTTTTGCAAATGACATTGCCACTTTACCAAAATGACCATTAGATGTTTTCAAATGTTTATGACCCATTAGGAACCACTTTTTCAAATAAAACAAAGCTTGGCATGCTTGCATGCATTTCCTAGACTTTATGATTTTATGTGATGTTTTGCTTGATTGGTAGATTGAGTTTGTGCCTTGCTTGATTGAATTGTAGTGACTTCAAGAGTGTGATTGTTGCAAGGACAAGGAGTGAACCTATACTCTACCAAAAAGGCAAGTGATGCTTCATACTTTTTGTCCCATTACTTTCACTATGCATTAGTGATTTTGCTAAGTAAAACTTGCATGGAATTTTTGCTAAGTATAAACCTTGCTTTAGTAAAACCTAGTAGATGGAACCTTAGTAGAAATGTTCCTAAGTTAAGATTCCCACTACTATAATGCTTAGGCTAGCTAATAGAAAAACATGGGTGGACTATATATTCACACTATGGAAAAATTTCTAAGTCTGAGGACTAGTGTCTTTGTTTAATAAAACAACTAAGTTAATGAATCACCTGGGTGGAATGGGACTTGATTTGGTGGTTTTTGGTTGAGTGGTTCACAAGGCCCATGTCTATGGTTGACCTTGTGTATCTCACTTGTGGATTGCCACCCAAGAACAAAGAGATTTGAGATGTCAAATATTGGGAAGCTTCAAGTGCAGCCACTTGGCATTATGGGCTCTGCCTGGATCATATAGGTCGCAAGAACTTAGCCATATGGACAGTTGGTGGTAGAGTTTTATAGGTTGGAACGCGTCCATATTGGTCTAAGGGAAGGCTTCTGAAAGATCTTGTCTTGGTGAAACCAAGTCTTGTGGGGAAAGTGCACCACCTCTGCAGAGAGTAAAATCTAAGTACTTAGCCATGTCCCTGGTAAAGGACAATTTGAGCATCAAGACATGGAAGCAATCAAGAATCTCATCATTCAAATTTCTAAGTTAAAAACTTGTGGATGAACAAGGGTTTTTGAAATCTTCAATCTTTGATTGAGAGGTGCCTTGGAAAAAGATTTTGACAAAACAAAAACTTAGTGTTTCAAATGTTAAGGAAAAATCTATTTTGAGCAATGCAAGCCTCAACTCCACTTAGCCAAATGCATATAGATGATAGACTCCACTATACTACCATAGTATCACTTGCCAATACAATTCAAATGTATTGACCCTTGTGGCTGTAACTTGTATGTTGCAGGTTCGATTGATTTAGTGAAGTGTGTTGATTAGGATTACAGAGTCTACAACCAACATGTCTGCCTGTGGCAGTTTGAAGATGAAGGACCCCATGCTTATAGTTATTCGGCTGCAATGTATTGTAATAGCCAAATGAGCTATGTAAGATGTAATAAAATTATGTTATTCCTGGTTATAAAGTTGTATTATGACCTTTGTTTCTTGATATTACATCTTAACTATGGATGCTAGCTATTGATCCAGGGACTAGCATTGTAAACACAGGGGACACCACCTTATGTTGAATAAAGGGTGGGACACTCCCTCTACAAATGATGAGCCTGAAAAAGAAGGAGTTTCACAACCTGAAGCAGCGCCACCGCAGCGTGGCTGAATAGATAGAAGAGTTCAACAATCTGGCGCGTTATGCACCGGATGAGGTTGACACAGATGCCAAAAGAAAGGAAAAGTTTCTGGAAGGCTTGAATGATGAGCTGAATCTGCAGCTGTCTGTGGCATACGTTCCCACTTATCAGTCGCTCTGTGACAAGGCTGCTATATTGGAGAACAAAATGAAGCAAGTCGAGAGTAGGAAGAGGAAACACTCCGACAAGCACAGCTCGGGATCGTCTCACAAACGATCTCACTATGATGACAGTGGCAGCTCAGGATCCCATAAGCATGGGAAATTCAACAAGCACCACAACCACAACCGTCATGACAACAAGCATCACCGCAGTCATGACAATGACAAGTACAAGAACCACAAGAGTGGACATAAGAGCCACCACAGTGGGAATGGTAGTGGAAGTGGAAGTCAGCCTGCAAAAAGGGACATCAGTCAGGTTGAGTGCTTCAAATGCAAGAAGATGGGACACTATGCAAATGAGTGCCCCGAAAAGAAAGTTGAAGGACCTTTCAAGCCCAACCCTTTCCAGAAAGGTCAGGTGAACCACATTAATGTGGAGGAGGTCTATGAGGAACCTGACGCTGTTGCTGGTAAGTTCAGACTCAATTCCATTTCAGCATTTGTACTCTTTGATACTGGTGCATCTCATTCATTCATATCAAGAGCATTTGTTGAAAGAAATGAACTACCGGTAGAAACTATTGGGTGTCCTATAAAAGTAAGTTCTCCTGGTGGAGAAATGATAGTGAATTCAGGATGCCATGACCTAGTCATAGAATTCGGGAAGTATAAGTTTCCCGTTAACCTGATAATATTAAACTCCCAAGGTTTGGATGTCATTCTGGGAATGTACTGGATGACTAAGTACAAAGGAGTGATAGATTGTGCCAGCCATACTGTCTCACTCACAACTCCGGATAATAAAAGGATCAGATTCAAGACCAGCTTTGGAGCAAAGAAGAGTATGCTAAATTCTCTTAAGGGGGTTAGCATGGACTGTGTGCCAATTGTATGTGAGTATCCGGATGTATTCCCGGAAGAATTGCCAGGAATGCCACCAGATAGAGATGTGGAGTTTCTGATAGATTTGGTACCAGGTTCTGGACCAATAGCAAAGAGACCATACAAAATGTCAGTTGATGAACTGAAAGAGCTCAAGAAGCAACTAGGAGAACAGTTGCAGAAAGGATTTATCCAACCAAGTTCTTCATCTTGGGGAGCCCCAGTATTGTTCGTGGAGAAAAAAGATAGAAGCCAAAGGTTATGCATAGATTACCGTTCACTCAACGAGGTAACTATCAAGAACAAATATCCTTTGCCTAGAATCAATGACTTATTTGATCAGCTTGAAGGAGCATGTGTGTTCTCGAAGATTGATCTCCGGTCAGGCTATTTTCAACTCAAGATAAGAGAGCAAGACATACCTAAAACAACATTCACCACAAGGTATGGATTGTATGAGTATACCGTAATGCCTTTCGGCTTAACCAATGCTCCAACATACTTCATGAATATGATGAACAAGGTGTTCATGGAATTTCTTGACAAGTTCGTTGTCGTTTTCATCGATGACATCTTAGTCTACTCCAAGAGCAAGGAGGAGCATGAAGGACACTTGTGATTGATACTTGAGAAGTTGAGAGAGCATAAACTTTATGCCAAATTCAGCAAGTGTGAGTTTTGGTTAGAGGAAGTTGGTTTTCTTGGTCATGTTATGACAAAGGATGGTGTAGCAGTTGATCCTGCTAAGGTTTTAGCTGTGACGGAATGGGAATCTCCCAAGAATGTAAAGGAAGTTTGCAGTTTCCTTGGTTTAGCAGGTTACTACAGAAGATTCATCGAGAATTTCTCTAAAGTGGCTAAGCCCATGACTGAATTGTTAAAGAAAGACAAGAAGTTTGCTTTGTCTGAAGGTTGTGAAGTCAGCTTTCAAGAGTTGAAGAAGAGACTTGTGACAGCACCAGTTCTGTGTCTGCCAGATTTGGAAAAGGATTTCCAAGTATATTGTGATGCGTCTCATCAAGGTTTGGGTGCCGTACTTATGCAAGACAGTAAAGTTGTGGCCTATGCCTCGAGACAACTCAAAACTCATGAAGTAAACTATCCTACTCATGATTTAGAGTTAGACTCTGTCGTCCATGCACTCAAAACATGGAGACATTACCTTTTGGGAAAGCGTTCTGAAGTGTTCACCGATCACAAGAGCTTAAAGTATATCTTCACCCAGAAGGAAATCAATATGAGACAAAGAAGATGGTTAGAGCAAATGTTGTAGCAGATGCTCTAAGTCGTAAGGTATTTGTGAATGGCCTTACCAAAGGTGAATTGCCAGATGATTTGTGTAAGCAATTCAAAGAACTCAGATTGGAGATTGTGCCTAAAGGACATCTCATGTCTTTAGATGTCCAACCCACTTTGTTGGACAAGATTCGAGAAGATCAAAGGACTGATAAAGAAATTGAAGAGATTAAGGTAAGGATTAGCCAAGGGAAAGCTAAAAGTTTCCATGTAGACGAACAAGATACTTTATGGCACGGGAAACGTATTTGTGTTCCACAAGATCCGGAGATGCGGAAACTGATTCTGCAAGAAGCCCACAACTCTCCGTATTCTATTCACCCGGGAAACACTAAAATGTACATGGACATGAAGGAAAGATTTTGGTGGAACAATCTCAAGAGAGACATCGTCGAACATATTGCTTTGTGTGATGTGTGTAGTAGAGTAAAAGCGGAGCATCAGAAACCAGCAGGTTTGCTTCAACCACTACCTATTCCTGATTGGAAATGGGACAAGATTGGTATGGATTTCATTACCGGATTGCCAAGGACCAGATCAGGATATGATTCCATATGGGTAGTAGTGGATCTCCTAACTAAGGTGGCTCATTTTATACCCGTGAAGACAACTTATACCAGTGCCAAGTTAGCCAAAATCTACATGAGTAGAATTGTATGCCTTCACGGTGTGCCTAAGAGTATTGTGTCTGATAGAGGAACTCAGTTCACTTCTCATTTTTGGAGACAGCTACATGAGTCGTTGGGAACGAGGTTGGAATTCACTACTGCTTTTCATCCTCAAACCGATGGACAAACAAAAAGGACTAATCAAATTCTGGAAGACATGTTGAGGGCATGTGCCCTAGATTATGGAGCAAGTTGGGATGAAAGTCTGCCTTACGCAGAATTTTCTTATAACAACAGCTATCAAGCCAGCATTGAGATGGCACCGTTTGAGTTTCTCTACGGAAGAAAATGTACCACCCCATTGTTATGGAATGGTGTGGGAGAAAGAAGTTTATTTGGGCCAGATCTTATCAAAGAAGCCGAAGAGAAGGTCAAATTGGTTAAGGACAGGTTGAAGATAGCACAGTCCCGACAGAAAAGCTACGCAGATCCTAAGCGTAGAGAAGTCACCTACGAAGTTGGTGATAGAGCCTATCTTAGAGTATCACCACTCCGTGGAGTGAAAAGATTCGGAGTCAAAGGAAAGTTGGCACCAAGATATGTTGGGCCATTCAAGATTCTGAGTCGCAAAGGAGAAGTGGCTTATGAAGTTGAACTGCCAGCATCTCTATCAGTAGTCCATAACGTATTTCATGTGAGTCAGCTTAAGAAATGTCACCCAGAAATGGAAGAATCTTCTTTGAAGGATACCATACCTTTGGAAGAAGTTCAACTAGAAAGTGATCTCACTTATGAAGAAAAGCCTATCAAGATTCTTGAGACTGCAGAAAGAGTCACGAGAACAAAGACTATCAAGTTCTGCAAAGTGCAATGGAACCATCATACCGAAGAGGAAGCAACATGGGAAAGAGAAGATGATCTTCGGAAAGACCACCCTCACCTATTTGCTAGCCAATCCGAATCTCGAGGGCGAGATTCACCTTAAGGGGGTTAGATTTGTAACATCCCTAAAATCATGTTTCAAAACTCATGCATATCATCCATGCATCCATCATCATTTAGGGTTTCATCTCAAAATCATTTCAAAAACAGGAGCAAATGTTGCTCATTAATTTATGTATAAAAACTCTAGCCTTTGTGCTACATGCTAATGAGAAAGGTGCTTTTATTCATTCAGAATGTTTTGAGTTCAAACTTAAGTGTTTCCAAAAGCTTGAGCAAAGTTTCAAAGCAAAGTATAAAATAAAACCAAATTCATGCCTATTTATATCTCCTAAAAGGCTTGGTTTTATTTTATTATTGTCAAATGACCCAAGTAAGTCTGAGTGAACAGAGGAGTTTGACACTTATTTGGGTGCATGGAACACTGTACAAAAAGCTAGAGAAGGTTTGAATTCAAAATTATTTGAAATAGGGTTTGAAAACCATTTCTAGAAAAACAATCAGAAAAAGAAAAGGAGTAAAGAGGAAAAAAATAGACAACCAGCCAATCTGGCCGACCCAGCCCAACTCGGCCCAGCTAGCCCAGCAGTTCCCACCCCCGCGAAACGTTTTATTTCACCCGCCCCCGCACCCACTGGCTCGATGACAGGAAGGACCCACTCCCTCTCCTCCCCTCTCGCTGACAACCGCGGCCCACACGAGTATCGTCGTCTCCACCCCCACGACTGGTTCTTCCCCAAATGACGCCGGGCGTTTCCTGTTTTGATTCGCAGCTTCAATTCGCGTAAATGCACGAGTAAATCTCGCTCGTATCCTGGCTACTAAAACCCCCTCTGCCCCCTCTCCATTCTCCCCCAAACCCCAAGCCCAGAGCGCCCCCAGGCTGCGAGAATTGCTCACCGCAACCTCGCTGCTCCAAGGAACTGCAGCCACGATTCCGGCCAACCCCGACCACCCCTCTGCTCCTGGTTCACACGAGCAGACTCCATTTGACCTCGCGCACCTCCCAGTACCACTAGCTCGCCCGCGCGTGACTCGGAACGTCGGCAACGCAAGCGACTGAGCGCCACCGTCTTCGGCTTCAACTCCGACGACCTCCAGTGGTAATCTCCGACCGCCCCTTTCCCTTTCGTTGACACTCACGTGACTAGCATCGTCTTGCGCGTCTAACTGCATCCTCCTTTTTCCTCGGGACTAACCACAGCACCGTCTCCGAGCACGTCCAGGACCACCTGACGCCAACGACGACTCCGGCGAAGAATTGCGGTTGTCCCTGAGCGCCCCTCGTCAAACGAACCACACGTTGAGAACCAGCACGACGCCACGAACGCGGTAAGCACCTCCCCATCCTTCCTCGCTTCCTATTTCACCAGCGCCGCCACCATCTGACCTCGCCGCCGCCAGCGACCGCTGCTGCGCCGCCAGAATTAGGTCAAAGCATTATTAGCCGTTAGATGGCGATCCAAGCGATAGGATAGAATCACTTATCAGCGAAGAGGTACGCGATCAGGACCGTGCGATGTGTTTAGATCCCGCGGTCCACGTTACTGATCCGAGCGAACCGGTACGCACCAGTAATATCGCGACGCGTGGCTAGGGTTGATTCAAAAATAGAAATGCAAATCAGATTTAGATCCAAATTTCAAATGGCTATAACTTTTGATTCCCACGTTAGAATTTTGCAAATTTTATACCATTGGAATCAGTGAGTCAAGCCCTTTCTGAATCTCCAATGTGTTTAACAAAAAGTTTCTGTTAAAATGACTTTGTATCCAGAAACATATTTAGGTCCAATTTGAGTATAGAATTTGTTTAGCAAATTGTTTTAGGGCTAAATAAGTTTAGTTAGCAAACTTTCTGACTTAGTTATGTTTCTGTATCATGCACTTGCTTGGTGGGTTTTCAAAAATCATCACTTAGCAATTTCTTGCATGCATGCATTCATATTTTTGTTTGTATATGAATTGTATGTAATTTTGTGCTACAAATGTTTGTGTAGATTTTGCTAGTGACTGTGATTGTGAAGAGTGCTACTCTCCCCATTACCAAGGCAAGTGATACTTCATGATATTTCCACCCTTTATTTTGAATAAGCATTAGAATTATTTTTGCTAAGTCTTGCATGCTACTTTTGCCAAATGCTATGTTGGGAAATCCTATGTAGTGTAGAATTGTAGAATTGCTAGGGAATTTTCCTAAGTTAAGTTACTATGCCATGCTTAGCCTAGCTAGTAGAAAACAAGGGTTGGTAAAGTATGTACATGCTATGATGAGAATAATTCTAAGTCTTTTGGACTTATGGTTTTCTTAATAAAACAACTAAGTCAATGAACCTCCTGGGTGGAATGGGACTTGAATGGTGGTTTTTGGTTGAGTGGTTACACAAGGCCATGGATATGGCTTGTGTATCTCACTTGTGGTATGCCACCCAGGCACAAAGGGATTTGGAGGCCAAGTGTTGAGAAAGCTTACAGTGCAACCACTTGGCAATATGGGCTCTGCCATGATCATATAGGTTGCTAGAACTTAGTCACTTGGACAGTTGGTGGTAGTGGGAATGATAGGTTGGAACGCGTCCATTTGACTAAGGAAAGGCTTCTGAAAGGTCCTGTCTTGGGAAACCAAGTCTGGTGGGGAAAGTGCACAACCTCTGCAGATGGAAAACCTAAGTACTTAGCCAAGTCCATGGCAATGGACAACTTGAGCATCAAGACATGGAAGCTACAAGAATCTCATCACTCCAACTTCTATGTAAAACTTGTGGGTGAACAAGGGTAAAGGACCCCAATGTCTATTGGTGGTTTCTTGGGAAGATTTTGACAAAGAAAAACTTAGTGATTTCAACTAATAGGAAAAACCTATTTTGAGCAAAGCAAGCCAAGCTACACTTAGCCAAAAAGCATATAGTAATATAGTCCACTTAAAATTTACTAAGGTATCACTTGCCAATACTATTCCAAAGTATTGACCCTCTGTGGATGTAACTTGTGATGTTGCAGGTTACTCCGATGATGATTAGGAGTCATGAGTCTACACTCAACATGCTTGCCTGTGGCACATGAAGATGAAGACTTATTTTTATTTACTTATTCCAAAAACTCTTGTATTAGGCCTATGGCCCTGAGTTGTAAAAGACTATGTTTTATCTCTGGAATGAATGTAATAAACGACCTTTGTATCTGTGTACTTCATCTTAAACTGTGGATGCTAGCATTGATCCAGGGACTAGCATTGCAATCACAGGGATCATTTTCCTTTACAAAGGAGGGATCTTACATGCACCCACCAGTACTCAACTCCTTCATCCATCATAGGAAAGCCTTTGTACACAGCTGCACCATGTATTTCCATTGCCACAATGAGGTCCTTGAGAGCTTTGGGAAATTCTCTCTCACACTCCAAAGTCATGGTCATGAGTGGTCCTTTCCTTACGGCTTCGTTGATGGAATTCATCTACAAATAGAGATAAGAAAGAAGATTAGAAAAGTTTACGAGAAGAATAGACAAGTGTAGAAGTTGTTGAATTTTTTCCTTAGTGGTTTCCAATCCCATGGTCATAATCCTACAGGCAACACAGTGCTCTGATACCATCTATAAGATCCCTCCTTTATAAAGGAAAAGGACCCCTGTGATTGCAATGCTAGTCCCTGGATCAATGCTAGCATCCACAGTTTAAGATGAAGTACACAGATACAAAGGTCATTATTACAGCCATTCTAGAGATAAACATAGTCTTTACAACTCCAAGGCCACAGGCCTAATACAAGAGTTTGAATAAGTAAATAATTAAAAGTCTTCATCTTCATGTGCCACAGGCAAGCATGTTGAGTGTAGACTTATGACTCCTAATCCTCATTAGAGTATCCTGCAACATCACAAGTTACATCCACAGTGGGTCAATACATTGGAATAGTATTGGCAAGTGATACCTTAGTATAATTTAGGTGGACTAGATACTATATGCAATTTGGCTAAGTGTAGCTTGGTTTTCTTTGCTCAAAATAGGTTTTGCCTATTAGTAGAAATCACTAAGTTTTTCTTTGTCAAAACTTTTCCCAAGGAGCCACCAATAGACATTGAGGTCCTTCACCCTTGTTCACCCACAAGTTTTTACTTAGAAATTGGGATGAGGAGATTCTTGATAGCTTCCATGTCTTTGATGCTCAAGTTGTCCATTGCCATGGACTTGGCTAAGTACTTAGATTTTTCCATCTGCAGAGGTGGTGCACTTTCCCCACAAGCCTTGATTTTCACCAAGACAGGACCTTTCAGAAGCCTTCCCTTAGACCAAATGGACGCGTTCCATCCTATCATCCCACTACCACCAACTGTCCAAATGGCTAAGTTCTAGCAACCTATGTGATCCTGGCAGAGCCCATATTGCCAAGTGGTTGCACTATAAGCTTCTCAACACTTGGCCTCTAAAATCTCTTTGTTCCTGGGTCGCTTTCCACAAGTGAGATACACAAGGTTCACCAGTCCCCTGGCCTTGTGTAACCACTCAACACAAACCATTCCTTCCATTCCACCCAGGTGTTTCATTAACTTAGTTGTTTTTATTAGGCAAAACTCAAGTCCAAAGACTTAGAAATATTTTCAACATAGCATGTATATTTCACCAACCCTTGTTTTCTACTAGCTAGGCTAAGCATGGCATAGATATCATCTTAACTTAGAAATTTCCTAGCAATACTACAACTACTAGGATTTCCCAACATGGCATATAAGCAAAAATAATAACATGCAAGACTTAGCAAAATATTTCTAATGCTTAATATAAAACATAGGAATGAATATCATGAAGCACCACTTTCCTTGGTAGTTTGGAGAGTAGCTACACTCCTCACAATCACAATCACTAGCACCAAAATCTACACAAGGAATTGTAGCAACAAATCACATACAAAACATATACAATCAAAAATATATATGCATGCATGCAAAAAGATATGGGAAGATTTTTAAAACTCAACCAAGCAAGTGTACAGTACTGGTTCCTAAACAAGTTAAAAACTTGCCAAACAACATTTATTTAAACCCCAAAACAATTCTTAAACATTTCATATACCCAAATTAGTCCTACACAAGTTTCTACAAATAAAACCATTTTAACAGAAGCAAAACATTTAAAAAAATTGTATATTTAGAAAGAGCTTGCTCTCCTGATTCCAACGGTATAAAAATTGTCAAATTCTAACGTGGGGATCAAAAGTTATAGCCAAATCAAATTTGAACATCTAATAGATTCAAATTCAGTCTTTTAAATCTAACTGCTGCCACGCGGCGCTATTCTATTGGCCGGTACCGCTTCGCGTCGGATCACGCTTCTGAGCCACTGGATCCAACTTAATCGCGCGGCTCTGATTGAATCTTACCGCTTCAGTTAGGTTCTAACGTGACCACTATATCTAGATCTAACGGTGCTCAGCACTCGACCATCAAGTGGCGACGCTGGCGGCGGCGACTGGCGGCGACGCGCTCTGTCAGTGGCGGAGCTGGTGAACAAGGTCGCCTGGGAAGGTGGGAGGATGCTCACCAGGTTCTCCGTGACGAGGAGAAGCTCGACGTGTCCCTGGTTGGCGAAGGGGCGCTCGGAGTCGTCGCGGATTGCTCGTCGGAGTAGTCCCTGGCGACTGTGGCTTCTGTTCGTCGACGTTGGCGATGCTCTGGGCTGCGCTAGGACGAGAGGAGGGTACCGTTAGATGCGCAGGACGCTGGGGATCTTACGCGTATCAAACAGAGGGCAAGGGGAGGCTGGAACTTACGGGGAAAGGTCGCCGGAGTTCGAGCAGAGAGCGGTGGCGCTCAGTTGTTGACGTTGCCGAGGCTACAGGTCATGCGCGAGCAAATGGAAAGTGTCAGTAGATGCGCACGGAGATGCAGAGCAAGCCAGCATGAACCACGGGCAGAGGGGAGTGCGGTACTCACCGGAATTCGTCGGCAAGGTCGTCGGAGCAGCGGGGTTGCGGCGAGAAATCCTCGCAGCCTGGGGGCGCTCTGCGTTTGGGGTTTGGGGGAAAGTGGAGAGGGGGCAGAGGGGGTTTAAGTAGCCTAGTCGCGGGCGAGATTTACTCCGGCATTCATCGTGAATTGACGCCACGAATCAATACAGGGAACGACCGGCGTGATTTGGGGATTGAGCTGTCTGCGGGTGGAGACGACGACGTCGTGTGGGCCACGGCTGTCAGCGAGAGGAAAGGAGAGGGAGTGGGTCCTGCCCGTCAGTCACTCGGTGGGTGCGGGGGTGAGTGAAAGAAAACGTTTCACGGGGTGGGGGTGCTGGGCTTAGCTGGGCCAGTTGGGCCAGACTCGGCTGGGTGTTATTTTTCTCTCTTTAAGTCTTTTTCTTTTTCTGTTTGTTTTTCTGAAATGGTTTTCAAACCTCAATTCAAATCTGTTTGAAACCAAGGCTTTACAGGACTTTTGTACAATGAATTTTGTACTTAAATAAGTGTCAAACACATATGTTCACTTAAATACACTTGGGTCCTTTGAAAGTAAAATAAAACCATGCCTTTATGAGGTGTGATAACAGGCATAGAATTGGTTTTAATTCATATTTTGCTTTGAGACTTTGCTCAAGTTTTTGAAATCACTTGAGTTTGGATTCTAAACAATAATGAAAGATAAATAGTACCTTTCTCAACATCAAGTAGCACAAAGGTTTGAGTAACTTACATAAAATATTGAGCAACAATGCTCCTGTTTTGAAATGGTTTTTGAAAATGAAATCCTAAATGACTATGGATGCATGGATGATATGCATGAGTTTGAAACATGATTTTTGGGATGTTACAACCAGCCTTGGTCTTTTTTGTAGGCACGACAGTTTTCTTGCCGCCCTTCTTGATGTTACCCTTTTTCTTAGGCTTGCCTTGCTTCTTGAAATTGGTGGTCTTATTGACCATCAACACTTGGTGCTCTTTCTTGATGTCCACTTCTATAGACTTCAACATGGAGAATTGTTCAGGTAACAACTTATCCACGCGTTGCATGTTGTAGTTCATCACAAAGTTCTTTTAACTAGGTGGTACTGATTGGAGGACACGATGAATCCCCAATGCATTAGGAATAACTATTCCCAAACTTTGGAGTTTATTGGCGTGCCCAGAAATTTTGAGCACGTGCTCACTAACGGAGCTGCCCTCTTCCATCTTGAAGTTAAAGAACTTTTCAGAAGCTTCATGACTCTCAACTGCTGTGTGAGCCTCAAATATCATTTTGAGTTCACGAACAATATCACGGGGGTCAAAGTTCTCAAACCTTTTCTGAAGCTCCGATTCTAAACCATACAAGATAGCACAACGAACTGTGGAGTATTGATTATTCTGAGTGAGATAAAAAAAATCACCTCATCGGTAGCATCAGTTGCTGGCGGGTCACTCAGTGGTGCATCCAGCACATAGGTCAACTGACCATCATTGAGGACAATCCTCAAGTTGCAGAACCAATCCACAAAGTTTCTTCCATTGTTTTTCAACTTTTCTTTCTCTAGGAACGCATTAAAATTGATGGTAGGAACTACCATGATCTACAACATATTTACGAAAGTTTAGACTAAGTTTATGATAAATTGACCTCAAATTTAATTCTTAAATTAACTAGGTGAACTCCCACTCAAAACAATATCCCTCACATTGTTTTAGTGATCACATGAACCAAATCCACTACACCAAGTCCGATCATCACGAGAGATGATGTAGTTTTGTAACATCCCTAAAATCATGATTTCAAAGATTGCATATCATTCATGCATGCATATAGTTTTGAGATCAATTTCAAACCAAATTTCAAGAAAACAGAAGCACATAGTGATATCATTTTATGTGAGCAAACTTAAATCAAATGACCATCCTCATTTGAGAACTTAGTGTTTTAAAAACCAAGTTTGTTTGCTTCCTTGTTGATTGGATTGAGTGTGGAAATTGAACAAAATTATACAAAATAAAAATGGTTTCAAAACCATTTTCAAACATTTGCAAACCAAGTGCAATGTCACTGTTATTTTGTCTTTCCAAAATTGACCAAGCCAACTCAAGGTGACCACATGGTTTTATGCCTTGATTTGTGACTGTTTCACACTGCAAAAATCCTAAAAATATTTGAATTCAAATAGAGTTTGAATTCATTTGGAAACCATTCCAGAAAATCAAATTAGAGAAAGAAAAGGAATAAAGAAAAGGAAAAAGGCCGGCGCTCCTATTCTGTCCCAACAGCGAAACCAGCCCAGCTAGCCCACCCGGGTCCCCTCTCTCTCTCTCTCGCACGCGCAGACGCACCCACGCAGTCACTGACGCTCGGACCCCACCCCCTCTCTGCTTATTTCACTGACAAGCGGGCCCTCACCACGTCGACTCCTTCTTCCCCAAATCTCGCGCGCAGACGCCGTCGCCGCTGGCCGTTGCTGCGTTGATTTCGCGGCGTAATTGCCATTGATTCATCGAGCATTTCTTGTCGAGCCTCTGCCTACTTAAGCTCCTCCCCACTCCGCTCCATTCCCCTCACTCAATTTCATCTCCACGCCCCAGGCTGCTCGCAACTCGCCAAACACCGCCGCAGCTCCGACGACCTCCGGCAGCAAATTCCGGTGAGTTCCGACCGCCCCTGAGCCTCTGATTCAAACGAGTGTGCCCAGCATGATCTCGTGCATCTTCTGACACCCTTTTCTTGCCTGCTCGTGACCCAGGAAGCCGTCCCCGTTTGTGTCCGCAACCGACCGAGCCGCCACTCAACTCCGACGACCGATTGCGGTAAGCAGAGCGCGCCCCTTGATCTCTCTCGCATACTAAGTTGTTCGCCATCGTCTTGCGCATCTCCTAAACCACTTGGTTCGTGCTAGGGCGACGCGGAACCTCGGCAACTACATCGTCTGCAACCACCCGACGCCGTGCACAACTCCGACGAGCTCCCCCAGCCTCTACAGCACGCCCCTTGACCAGCCGACACCACCTTGAGCATCAGAAGCCCTCCGCGACTCCGGTAAGCCCCTTCTCCCTCTCCCGTGCGACCTAGAACGTCAGCTCCGCCACTGACAGACGCGCCGCCGCCTGTCGCCGCCGCTAGCGCCGCCACTGGATGGTCAAAGTGCTGAGCGCCGTTAAATCCAGATCCTGTGGATGCGATAGAACATAGACGAAGCGGTACGATGCAATCTGAGCCGCGCGATTAAGTTAGATCCAGCGGTTCAGAAGCGTGATCCGACGCGAAATGGTACGCGCCAATGAGAGCGTGACTCGTGGCTAGGGTTTAGGTTTAAAACAGATTTTGAATCAGATTTTAGTCCAAATTTGTTTTGTTTGTAACTTTTGATTCCCACGTTAGATTTTGGCAAATTTTATACCGTTGGAATCAGGAGAACAAGCCCTTTCTGTTTATACAATGTGTTTAATGTTTAGCTACTGTTAAAATGATTTTATTTGCAGAAACTTGTTTAGGACTATTTTGATTATATGAATTGTTTAGAAAATTGTTTTAGTGTCAAATAAACTTGGTTTGGCAAGTTTTTGACATGTTTAAGATTCAGTACTATGCACTTTCTTGGTTGAGTTTTAAAAATCATCACCTAGCATTATTGCATGCATGCATATGTATTTTTGTTTGTTTGTATATGTTGTGTGTAATTTGTTGCTACCATTCTTTGTGTAGACTTTGGTGCTAGTGATTGTGATTATGAGGAGTGCTACTCTCCCAACTACCAAGGAAAGTGGTACTTCATGAATATTTCTATCCCTATATTTTTATACAAGCATTAGAAATATTTTGCTAAGTCTTGCATGTTTACTATTTTGCCAAATGCCATGTTGGGAAATCCTAAGTAGTTGTAGAATTGCTAGGAAATTTCTAAGTTAAGTTACTATCTATGCCATGCTTAGCCTAGCTAGTAGCAAACAAGGGTTGGTGAAATATACATGCTATGATGAAAATATTTCTAAGTCTTTGGACTTTGGTTTTCCTAATAAAACAACTAAGTCAATGAAACACCTGGGTGGAATGGGACTTGATTGGTGGTTTTGGTTGAGTGGTTACACAAGGCCCATGGCTATGGTTTACCTTGTGTATCTCACTTGTGGAAAGCCACCCAGGAATAAAGGGATTTTAGAGGCCAAGTGTTGAGAAGCTTCTAGTGCAGCCACTTGGCAATATGGGCTCTGCCTGGATCACATGGGTTGCTAGAACTTAGCCATTTGGAAAATTGGTGGTAGTGGGATGATAGGTTGGAAAGCGTCCATTTGGTCTAAGGGAAGGCTTCTGAAAGGTCCTGTCTTAGTGAAACCAAGTCTGGTGGGGAAAGTGCACAACCTCTGCAGATGGAAAAATCTAAGTACTTAGCCAAGTCCATGGCAATGGACAACTTGAGCATCAAGACATGGAAGCTATCAAGAATCTCATCACTCCAACTTCTAAGTAAAAACTTGCGGGTGAACAAGGGTGAAGGACCTCAATGTCAATTGGTGGTTCCTTGGGAAAAGTTTTGACAAAGAAAAACTTAGTGATTTCAACTAATAGGAAAAACCTATTTTGAGCAAAGCAAGCCAAGCTACACTTAGCCAAATTTGCATATAGAATCTAGTACACTTAAAATATACTAAGGTATCACTTGCCAATACTATTCCAAAGTATTGACCCACTGTGGCTGTAACTTGTGATGTTGCAGGTTACTCTGATGAGGATTAGGTGTCATGAGTCTACACTCAACATGTTTGCCTGTGGCACATGAAGATGAAGACTTATATTTATTTACTTATTCAAACTCTTGTAATAGGCATGTGGCCTTTGAGTTGTAAAGACTATGTTTATCTCTGGAATGGATGTAATAAATGACCTTTGTATCTGTGTACTTCATCTTAAACTGTGGATGCTAGCATTGATCCAGGGACTAGCATTGCAATCACAGGGATCCTTTTCCTTTACAAAGGAGGGATCTTACAGATGGTATCAGAGCACTGTGTTGCCTGTAGGACTATGACCCTAGGATTGGAAACCACTAAGGAAAAATTTTCAACTACTTCTACACTTGTCTATTCTTCTCGTAAACTTTTCTAATCTTCTTTCTCATCTCTATTTGTAGATGAATTCCATCAACGAAGTCGTAAGGAAAGGACCACTCATGACCATGACTTTGGAGTGTGAGACAGAGTTTCCCAAATCTCTCAAGGACCTCATGGTGGCAATGGAAATACATGGTGCAGCTGTGTACAAAGGCTTTCCTATGATGGATGAAGGAGTTGAGTACTGGTGGGTGCAACTTCACTTATACAAAAACAAGGAAGACAACCACAAGGGAACAGGATTCTGCATGTACACCAACACTGTGGTGCACACCACATTCTTTGAGTCAGCAAGGGATGCAGCTTGGAGGACTATCAAAGAACTTAGTGCTAGAGTCAAGTGCAGAATGCTCAACCTCCAAAAAGACTTAAAGAAAGAGAAAGAAAATACCCAAGAGTTGGAAGCTACCAACCAAACCTTAAGAGGAGACATTATAGACTTAGTGATGGAATCATGTGAGCAAGATAGGCTGATTGCTTCTAGAAACATAGTGTTAGCCAACAGATCCAGTGAGATAGGATTGTAAACGTACTTCGTTAGTTGGACCACCACCTATCACCTTATTTTCCAAAATGTTGTTTTAAAATAAGAATGAACCTTGGTTGTTGTAATGGCTTCATGTATGCATGACTTGTGTGTTTTGCTTCCCAAGGATATGAATTGTGATGTTTTGTCTTTAGTTTTATCTTGAATTGTGTTGTTCTAACTTTTCTATCTTATAAATAGATGCCTATTACCATCAGCACTGTTGAGGAGTTCCAGGTTACCCGTTTTGGTCCTCGTATCGTTGATCTTACCACTTTGCTCAATCTCCCTCTTCCCACCATCATGGTGCATCCCCTCACCAAGTTTGAGAGGAAGGACCTCTGGGGATTCAAGGTCAACCAGCCTGGACGCCAGACGGAGCCTACCACGGAGGCCATTGTCTTCAAGCTCATGCACGATGACAGGGAGAGAGGCATCGAGGTAGTTATGCAGGATCTGATAGGACGTCTGCTAGGTCGACACTCCCGACAGGTTAGAGGTACCCACTTCCACGTCTTCGGAAGACATGATGAGGATGGAGAGTCCATCGACTTCGAGGACGATTCGAGGGACGCAGCAGAGCCGATACGCCTGTACCTCCAGAACTTAGAGTCTCTCATTAGGTACGTGGACACTAACAGGACCAATGTCATGCTCAGCAATGATGAGCTCCAGGTGCAGCTTCGCGAGAAGGATAAGCTCTTCGCGCAGCAAGACGAGATAGTCAAGGAAATGGAGGCGAAGTTCGAGACCCAGGACAGGAAGTTCAAGAGTCAGGAGAAGCGTGTCCAGGATAGGAACAAGAAGATCCGGGACATGACTGAAGAACTGCAGTCCAAGGACTTCGAGCTAGAGCAGACAGTGATAGAGAGGCTTCGTTCCCAGAAGAGGGCTCTCAAGGCCAAGATAGAGACTTTGACCACTAGCATCGAGGAGAACAAGACCGCGATGGAGAACGCAGGTCTTACCTTTGTCGAGGAGGAGATTGATGCCGAGGAGTAGACTTGACTACTCGTTTATATTTTATTATCATACTTGTTATTTGAGAACTTGTTATTGGACCATCCGACATGTGGATGGCTTGCTACTTGTGTGTTTTACTTTGTGAACTTGTTATCTTGTTGTTGAACTTTTATCTTTGTGTTGCATGCTTGTGTTTGCTTATGTGATGTAATGTGCATAAAAGCATGTACGGGTATCTCATTCTTATCTTTATTGAACAAACCACAAATGCCTCCCCGTCGTGCAAACCCCAACCCCAACAACAACAACATCATCACTCCAGAAATGCAGCAAATGATGACTGCTCAAACACAACTGATGCAGATGATGACAACGTTCATCCAGAACCAAAACAATAACAACAACAACAACAACCCTCCAGGCTTTGATATGCTCACCAGGTTCTTGAGATTGAGGCCAGCAAAGTTCTCAGGAACAACTGATCCCATGGTGGCCAATGACTGGCTACGCTCAGTAAACAAGGACTTGGTAACCGTGGGCTGTACGGATGCTGAAAAGGTCAGATTTGCAGCACATCTACTGGAAGGGCCAGCCGCCACTTGGTGGGACAACTTCCAGATCACCACTCCCATAGATGAAGTGACCTGGGCTATCTTTGAGGATGGCTTTCGCACTGCTCATATCTCATCAGGAGTGATGAGTCTGAAAAAGAAAGAGTTCCACAATCTGAAGTAGCGCCACCGCAGCGTGGCTGAATACATTGAGGAGTTCAACAATCTGGCGTGTTATGCACCGGATGAAGTTGACACGGATGCCAAGAGAAAGGAAAAATTTCTTGAAGGCTTGAATGATGAGCTGAATCTACAATTGGCTGTGGCATATGTTCCCACTTATCAGTCGCTCTGTGACAAGGCTGCTATTTTGGAGAACAAAATAAAACAAGTGGAAAGCAGAAAGAGGAAGCACTCCGACAAGCACAGCTCGGGATCGTCTCACAAACGATCTCATTATGATGACAGTGGAAGCTCAGGATCCCACAAGCATGGGAAATTCAACAAGCACCACAACCACAACCGTCATGACAACAAGCATCATCGCAGTCATGACAATGACAAGTACAAGAACCACAAGAGTGGACATAAGAGCCACCACAGTGGTAATGGAAGTGGAAGTGGAAGTCAGCCTGTTAAGAGAGACATCAGTCAGGTTGAATGCTTCAAATGCAAGAAGATGGGGCATTATGCAAATGAATGCCCAGAAAAGAAAGTTGAAGGACCCAACAAGCCCAACCCTTTTCAGAAGGGACAGGTAAACCACATCAATGTGGAGGAGGTCTATGAGGAGCCTGATGCTGTTGCTGGTAAGTTCAGACTCAATTCTATTCCAGCATTTGTACTCCTTGATACTGGTGCATCTCATTCATTCATATCAAGAGCATTTGTTGAAAGAAATGAACTACCGGTAGAAACTATTGGGTGTCCTATAAGAGTAAGTTCTCCTGGTGGAGAAATGATAGTGAATTCAGGATGTCATGATCTAGTCATAGAGTTTGGGAAGTATAAGTTTCCCGTTAACTTGATAATTCTAAACTCCCAAGGATTGGATGTCATTCTGGGAATGGACTGGATGACTAAGTACAAGGGAGTGATAGATTGTGCCAACCATACTGTCTCACTCACAACTCCAGAAAATAAAAGGATCAGATTCAAGACCAACTTTGAAGCAAAAAGGAGTATGCTTAATTCTCTTTAGGGGGTTAGCATAGACAGTGTGCCAATTGTGAGTGAATATCCGGATGTGTTTCCAGAAGAATTGCCGGGAATGCCACCAGATAGAGATGTGGAGTTTCTGATAGATTTGGTACCAGGGTCTGGACCAATAGAAAAAAGACCGTATAAAATGTCAGTTGATGAACTGAAAGAACTCAAGAAGCAACTTGGAGAACAGTTGCAGAAAGGATTTATTCAACCAAGTTCTTCATCTTGGGTAGCCCCAGTTTTGTTTGTGGAGAAGAAGGATAGAAGTCAAAGGTTATGCATAGATTACCGTTCACTCAACGAGGTAACTATCAAGAACAAATACCCTTTGCCCAGAATCAATGATTTGTTTGATCAGCTAGAAGGAGCATGTGTGTTCTCAAAGATTGATCTCCGGTCAGGCTATTTTCAACTCAAGATAAGAGAATAAGACATACCTAAAACAGCTTTCACTACAAGGTATGGATTGTACGAGTATACTGTAATGCCTTTTGGTTTGACCAATGCTCCAGCATACTTCATGAATATGATGAACAAGGTGTTCATGGAATTCCTTGACAAGTTTGTTGTCGTTTTCATCGATGACATGTTAGTCTACTCCAAGAGCAAAGAAGAACATGAAGGACATTTGCGTTTGATACTTGAGAAGTTAAGAGAGCATAAACTTTATGCCAAATTCAGCAAGTGTGAGTTCTGGTTGGATGAAGTTGGTTTTCTTGGTCATGTTATGACAAAGGATGGTGTAGCAGTTGATCCTGCTAAAGTTTCAGCTGTGACTGAATGGGAATCTCCCAAGTCCGTGAAGGAAGTTCGTAGTTTCCTTGGCTTAGCAGGTTACTACAGAAGGTTCATTGAGAATTTCTCAAAGGTTGCTAAGCCTATGACTGAATTGTTAAAGAAAGACAAGAAGTTTGCTTGGACTGAAGGTTGTGAACTCAGCTTTTAGGAGTTGAAGAAGAGACTTGTGACAGCACCAGTCTTGTGTCTGCCAGATTTGGAAAAGGATTTCCAAGTATATTGTGATGCATCTCATCAAGGTTTGGGTGCAGTACTTATGCAAGACGGTAAAGTTGTGGCTTATGCCTCGAGACAACTCAAAACTCATGAAGTAAACTATCCTACTCATGATTTAGAGTTAGCCTCTGTTGTCCATGCACTCAAAACATGGAGACACCATCTTTTGGGAAAACGTTGGGAAGTGTTCACAGATCACAAAAATTTGAAGTATATCTTCACCCAGAAGGAAATTAATATGAGACAAAGAAGATGGCTAGAACTTATCAAGGACTATGACTTAAGTTTGCAATACCACCCCGGTAAAGCATTGTAGCAGATGCTCTAAGTCGTAAGGTTTTTGTGAATGGCCTTACCAAAGGAGAATTGCCAGATGATTTGTGTGCTCAATTCAGAAAACTCAGATTGGAGATTATGCCTGAAGGACATCTCATGTCTTTGGATGTTCAACACACTTTGTTGGACAAGATCAGAGAAGCCCAGAAGACTGATAAGGAAATTGAAGAGATTAAGGAAAAGATTGGCAAAGGAAGAGCCAAAGAGTTCCATGAAGACGAACAGGGTACTTTATGGCATGGGAAACGTATCTGTGTTCCACAAGACCCGGAGTTGCGGAAACTGATTTTGCAGGAAGCACACAACTCTCCGTATTCTATTCACCCGGGTAACACCAAAATGTACATGGACATGAAAGAAAGATTTTGGTGGAATAATCTCAAGAAAGACATCGCCGAACATATTGCCTTGTGTGATGTGTGCAGTAGAGTAAAAGCGGAGCATCAGAAACCAGCAGGTTTGCTTCAACCACTACCTATTCCGGATTGGAAGTGGGACAAAATTGGTATGGATCTCATTACCGGATTACCAAGGACCAGGTCAGGATATGATTACATATGGGTAGTAGTAGATCGCCTAACTAAAGTGGCTCATTTCATACCCGTGAAGACAACCTATACAAGTGCTAAGTTAGCCAAGATCTACATGAGTAGAATTGTATGTATTCATGGAGTGCCCAAGAGTATTGTGTCTGATAGGGGAACCCAATTCACTTCCCATTTTTGGAGACAACTACATGAGTCTTTGGGAACGAGGTTGGAATTCAGTACTGCTTTTCATCCTCAAACTGATGGACAAACAGAAAGAACAAATCAGATTCTTGAAGACATGTTGAGGGAATGTGCCCTAGACTATGGAGCCAGTTGGGATGAAAGTTTGCCTTACGCAGAATTTTCTTATAACAACAGCTATCAAGCCAGCATTGAGATGGCACCATTTGAGTTTCTCTACGGAAGGAAATGTACCACCCCATTGTTATGGAATGGTGTGGGAGAAAGAAGTTTATTCGGGACAGATCTTATCAAAGAAGCCGAAGAGAAGGTCAAGTTGGTTAAGGACAGGTTGAAGATAGCACAGTCCCGACAGAAAAGCTACGCAGATCATAAACGTAGAGAAGTCACCTACGAAGTTGGTGATAGAGACTATCTTAGAGTATCACCACTTCGTGGAGTGAAGAGATTCGGAGTCAAAGGAAAATTGGCACCAAGATATGTTGGGCCATTCAAGATTCTGAGTCGCAAAGGAGAAGTTGCCTATGAAATTGAACTGCCAGAATCTCTGTCAGCTGTCCATAATGTGTTTCATGTGAGTCAGCTCAAGAAATGCCATCCAGAAATGGAGGAAACTTCTTTGAAGGATACTATACCTTTGGAGGAGGTTCAACTAGAAAGTGATCTCACTTATGAAGAGAAACCTATCAAGATTCTCGAGACTGCAGAAAGAGTCACAAGGACTAAGACTATCAAGTTCTGCAAAGTGCAGTGGAATCATCATTCCAAAGAGGAAGCAACATGGGAAAGAGAAGATGATCCTCGGAAAGACCACCCTCACCTATTTGCTAGCCAACCCGAATCTCGAGGGAGAGATTCACCTTAAGGGGGTTAAATTTGTAACATCCCTAAAATCATGATTTCAAAGATTGCATATCATTCATGCATGCATATAGTTTTGAGATCAATTTCAAACCAAATTTCAAGAAAACAGAAGCACATAGTGCTATCATTTTAAAAACCAAGTTTGTTTGCTTCCTTGTTGATTGGATTGAGTGTGGAAATTGAACAAAATTATACAAAATAAAAATGGTTTCAAAACCATTTTCAAACATTTGCAAACCAAGTGCAATGTCACTGTTATTTTGTCTTTCCAAAATTGACCAAGCCCACTCAAGGTGACCACATGGTTTTATGATTAGATTTGTGACTGTTGCACACTGCAAAAATCCTGAAAAGATTTGAATTCAAATAGAGTTTGAATTCATTTGAAAACCATTCCAGAAAATCAAATTAGAAAAAGAAAAGGAATAAAGAAAAGGAAAAAGGACGGCGCTCCTATTCTGGCCCAACAGCGAAACCAGCCCAGCTAGCCCACCCGGGTCCCCTCTCTCTCTCTCGCACGCGCAGACGCACCCATGCAGTCACTGACGCTCGGACCCCACCCCCTCTCTGCTTATTTCGCTGACAAGCAGGCCCACACCACGTCGACTCCTTCTTCCCCAAATCTCGCGCGCAGACGCCGTCGCCGCTGGCCGTTGCTGCGTTGATTTTGCGGCGTAATTGCCATTGATTCGCTGAGCGTTTCTTGTCGAGCCTCTGCCTACTTAAGCTCCTCCCCACTCCGCTCCATTCCCCTCACTCAATTTCATCTCCACGCCCCCAGGCTGCTCGCAACTCGCCAAACACCGCCGCAGCTCCGACGACCTCCGGCAGCAAATTCCGGTGAGTTCCGACCGCCCCTGAGCCTTTGATTCAAACGAGTGTGCCCAACATGATCTCGTGCATCTTCTGACACCCTTTGCTTGCCTGCTCGTGACCCAGGACGCCGTCCCCGTTCGTGTCCGCAACCGACCGAGCCGCCACTCAACTCCGACGACCGATTGCGGTAAGCAGAGCGCGCCCCTTGATCTCTCTCGCATACTAAGTTGTTCGCCATCATCTTGCGCATCTCCTAAACCACTTGGTTCGTGCTAGGGCGACGCGGAACCTCGGCAACTACATCGTCTGCAACCACCCGACGCCGTGCACAACTCCGACGAGCTCCCCCAGCCTCTACAGCGCGCCCCTTGACCAGCCGACACCACCTTGAGCATCAGTAGCCCTATGCGACTCCAGTAAGCCCCTTCTCCCTCTCCCGCGCGACCTAGAACGTCAGCTCCCCCACTGACAGACGCGCCGCCGCCTGTCGCCGCCGCTAGCGCCGCCACTGGATGGTCAAAGTGCTGAGCGCCGTTAAATCCAGATCCTGCGGATGCGATAGAACATAGACGAAGTGGTACGATGCAATCTGAGCCGCGCGATTAAGTTAGATCCAGCGGTTCAGAAGCGTGATCCGACGCGAAAGGTACGCGCCAATGAGAGCGTGACGCGTGGCTAGGGTTTAGGTTTAAAACAGATTTTGAATCAGATTTTAGTCCAAATTTGTTTTGTTTGTAACTTTTGATTCCCACGTTAGATTTTGGCAAATTTTATACCGTTGGAATCAGGAGAACAAGCCCTTTCTCTTTATACAATGTGTTTAATGTTTAGCTACTGTTAAAATGATTTTATTTGCAGAAACTTGTTTAGGACTATTTTGATTATATGAATTGTTTAGAAAATTGTTTTAGTGTCAAATAAACTTGGTTTGGCAAGTTTTTGACATGTTTAAGATTCAGTACTATGCACTTGCTTGGTTGAGTTTTAAAAATCATCACCTAGCATTATTGCATGCATGCATATGTATTTTTGTTTGTTTGTATATGTTGTGTGTAATTTGTTGCTACCATTCTTTGTGTAGACTTTGGTGCTAGTGATTGTGATTATGAGGAGTGCTACTCTCCCAACTACCAAGGAAAGTGGTACTTCATGAATATTTCTATCCCTATATTTTTATACAAGCATTAGAAATATTTTGCTAAGTCTTGCATGTTTACTATTTTGCCAAATGCCATGTTGGGAAATCCTAAGTAGTTGTAGAATTGCTAGGAAATTTCTAAGTTAAGTTACTATCTATGCCATGCTTAGCCTAGCTAGTAGCAAACAAGGGTTGGTGAAATATACATGCTATTATGAAAATATTTCTAAGTCTTTGGACTTTGGTTTTCCTAATAAAACAACTAAGTCAATGAAACACCTGGGTGGAATGGGACTTGATTGGTGGTTTTGGTTGAGTGGTTACACAAGGCCCATGGCTATGGTTTACCTTGTGTATCTCACTTGTGGAAAGCCACCCAGGAATAAAGGGATTTTAGAGGCCAAGTGTTGAGAAGCTTCTAGTGCAGCCACTTGGCAATATGGGCTCTGCCTGGATCACATAGGTTGCTAGAACTTAGCCATTTGGAAAATTGGTGGTAGTGGGATGATAGGTTGGAAAGCGTCCATTTGGTTTAAGGGAAGGCTTCTGAAAGGTCCTGTCTTGGTGAAACCAAGTCTGGTGGGGAAAGTGCACAACCTCTGCAGATGGAAAAATCTAAGTACTTAGCCAAGTCCATGGCAATGGACAACTTGAGCATCAAGACATGGAAGCTATCAAGAATCTCATCACTCCAACTTCTAAGTAAAAACTTGCGGGTGAACAAGGGTGAAGGACCTCAATGTCAATTGGTGGTTCCTTGGGAAAAGTTTTGACAAAGAAAAACTTAGTGATTTCAACTAATAGGAAAAACCTATTTTGAGCAAAGCAAGCCAAGCTACACTTAGCCAAATTTGCATATAGAATCTAGTCCACTTAAAATATACTAAGGTATCACTTGCCAATACTATTCCAAAGTATTGACCCACTGTGGCTGTAACTTGTGATGTTGCAGGTTACTCTGATGAGGATTAGGTGTCATGAGTCTACACTCAACATGTTTTCCTGTGGCACATGAAGATGAAGACTTATATTTATTTACTTATTCAAACTCTTGTAATAGGCCTGTGGCCTTTGAGTTGTAAAGACTATGTTTATCTATGGAATGGATGTAACAAATGACCTTTGTATCTGTGTACTTCATCTTAAACTGTGGATGCTAGCATTGATCCAGGGACTAGCATTGCAATCACAGGGATCCTTTTCCTTTACAAAGGAGGGATCTTACAAGTTTCAAAGGCGAACAATCAACATGCTCATCATATCATCTATATGACTCATTCTTTACCTTTCGGTAATCCGTGTTCCGAGACCATGTCTGTACATTCTAGGCTCGTCAAGGTTAACCTTAGTATCCGCATGTGCAAATCTGGCTTGCACTTGTTGTATGCACACGCAGAATCTATCACACCCGATCGTTAAGTGGTGCTTCAAAACGACAAGTCTTAGAAACGGTGCCTACTAAGGAAGAACACTTTATTACTTGATATTTAGTGAGAGGGATCATCTTATAATGCTACCGTCACAATCTAATCAATACAAGATGCATAAAAAAGATTAACATCACATGCAATTCATAATATGTGATATGATATGGCCCTTTCTTATTGTGCCTTCGATCTCCATCTTCAAGCATGAACATGATCTCCATCATCATCGACGTGGCGTCAAGGTCAATGGTGCCGCTTCATGGTTGTCCTCCACCAATAGTAACTATTACAACTACTTGATGAATAGACACACGGGTCTTAAACGAAATTTAAAGACAACTGATACGTCGAAAACATATCTATAATTTTTGATGTTCCATGCTTGTTTAGTATCTACTTTGCTTTGCTTTGTCTACACTTTGAGGTGTTTTTACATTTTTTCTGGTACTAACCTATTAACAAGATGCTACAGTGCCAGTTGCATGTTTTCTTTTGTTTTTGGTTCCAAAAAAGGTAGAAAATCAATATTCTCGGAATTGGACGGGACAAAATCCAAAGTCAATATTTTACCATGGGGAACACGGAGCCAGAATACGAGACGGAGGGGAGCCACTAGGGGGCACACCCCTGGACGCGCAGCCTGGCTAGGCCCATGCCTGGGGGGTGCGACCACCCTGGATGCCCCCTGCCTTGCCTCTTCGCCTATAAAGACCCCCCGATACCAAAACCCTAGTATCCGATCAATCATCCACGAAACAGTATGTAGATGCTGCCACCATCGTCTGTAGATTGAGGGGATTTGAAGCTCTTCCCGGCACCCTGCCGGAGGGGAGATCATCCCGGAGGCCTTCTTCTACTTCATCATGCCATCCTTTAGTATGAAGCGTGAGTAGTTCCACCTTGGACTATGGGTCCATGTAGTAGCTAGATGGTTGTATCTCCTCCTTTGTGCTACCATGTTTAGATCTTGTGAGCTCTGTTCATGATCAGTATCATCTATTTGTAATCATGCATGTTGTGTTTGTGGGGATTCGATGGATATTCAGATTACTATGTCAGATTTATTAATGGTTTTGTCTTATTGATTATATCATGTTTGTGTTGTTTGTGATCTTGCATGCTCTCTGTTTCTAATAGCTATCTTGGCCAAGTAGATGCTAGTGACTCCAAGAGGGAGTATTTATGCTCGATAGTGGGTTCATGCCTCTATTTAATCTAAGGGAAGTGACAGAAATCTATAAGGTTGTAGATGTGTTGTTTCTACTAGGGAGAAAACAACGGTCTCTTGTTCATGGAACAAGTGGATTGTTTACCTTACACACTTTTCATAAAGCATTTATCTGTTGCTTGCAACTTAATACTGTAGGGGGTTCAGATGATATCTGAAGGTGGATTACTAGTCATTATCTTGTTGTATTGCCCAATCAAATCTCATGGGATCATGAATGTCTAGTATTGCATTGTTATGCCTTGCTCAGTCCTATCAATTGCCCTGCTGTAATTTGTTTACCCAGCATGCCATGTTTGTTTATCTTAAGGAGAACACCTCTAGTGAACTATGGACCCCGGTCCAATCTTTACCATTGATACATCTTCCACTGTCATTGTTTACTTTCTGTAAAGCACTATTACCTTCCACACCATATAGTTAATCCTTTGTTTTCAGCAAACCAGTGAGATTGACAACCTCACTGTTCGTTGGGGCAAAGTCTTGAGTTTGTGTTGGGCAGGTCTCCAAGTTGCTAGCAACACCTTTGAGTCGTTTCCTTCCTCCTACTGGTTCGATAACCTTAGTTTCTTACTGAGGTAAAAACTTGCTGTTGTGCTCATCATACCTTCCTCTTGTGGTCTCCCAACGAAGCTCAACAATCAGCTGAGCCATCATCAAGCTTTCTCTGGCGCCATTGCCGGGGAGGTTAAGGACGGCTTCACAAGGGGAGTCCTTCACAACCTTTCTCTTTACTTTGTTTTTGTTTTGCTTAGTTTCTTTTGCTTGGTTTTTTTGCCTCTTTTTATCAAAAACTCCAAAAAAAAATTAGTTTAGTTTGGTTTGCTTTCTCTTATCAAAAACAATAAAAAATAGTTCCTACTCTAGTTGCTGTTGCTGTTGGCTTGCTCCACTTTTGCCAAAATGAACTCTGCTGAGAACACCAAGTTGTGTGACTTCACTAGCACAAACAGCAATGATTTCCTGAGTGCACCTATTGCTCCACCTGCTCCTGATGCTACCTTTCATGAAATTAAGCCTGCTTTGTTGAATCTTGTGATGAGAGAGCAATTTTTTGGTGCTAGTTCTGATGATGCTGCTGCCCACCTCAATAACTTTGTTGAACTTTGTGAGATGCAAAAATATAAGGATGTAGATGGAGATATTATTAAGCTCAAGTTGTTTCCTTTCTCCTTGAGAGGAAAAGCTAAAGAATGGTTGCCATCCTTGCCTATAAATAGAATGTGATTCTTGGATTAAGTGCAAAGATGCTTTTATTGGAAAATACTATCCTCCTACTAAGATTATATCTATGAGAAGTGAAATAATGAAATTTAAACAACTTGATAATGAACATGTTGCTCAAGCTTGGGAAAGAATGAAATCTTTGGTTAAGAATTGTCCCACTCACGGACTTACTGCTTGGATGATTATCCAGTATGCAGGTTTAAACTTCTCCTCAAAAACCTATTGGATTCAGCTGTTGGAGGTACCTTTATGACCATTACCTTGGTGGCTGCAACAACGCTCCTTGATAATATGATGGTTAACTATTCTGAATGGCACACTGAGAGAGCTCCACATGGTAAGAAGGTAAATTCTGTTGAAGAAACCTCCTCTTTGAGTGATAAGATTGATGTTATCATGGCTATGCTTGTTAATGGAAAAGCTCCTATATATCCTAAAAATGTTCCCATAGCCTCTTTGGTTGCTCAAGAATAGCAAGTTGATGTGAACTTCATTAGAAACAACAATATCAACAACAATGCCTATAGGAATAATTTTGGTAGTTACAACAATGATAGTCCTTATCCTCCTAATAATGGCAATACCTATGGAAACTCCTACAATAGTTCTAGAAGTGCTCCCTCTGAACTAGAAGTCATGCTTAAAGACTTTATTAGTCAACAAAAAATTCAATAAAACTATGGAGGAAAAGATTTTGAATGTTGAGAAAACTATTTCCTCTTTGTCTAAAGCACAGTCCTCTTTGATTAATAAAATGGCTGCTAAACCTGAAACTTTGGAAAGTACCTTTGCTGCTACTCATGCTATACAAGTTACTATTGATGAAAATGTTAAACTATTAGCCCAACTACATGCTAAGTGGGAAAGAGAATATGAAATTGCTAGAAACAATAGTGTGTCCACTATCACCACCACCAATATGGATGCCACTAAACCACAAGAAGTCCCTATTCCTCCTACCACAATGCCTAAACCCAATGAGTCTAATACTAGTGATGCTAAGTTTGATTTTGATCTTGATGGTTGCAATATCTCTGAAGTGATTATGTTCCTACAAAAGCTTGCTAGAAGTCCTGATGCTAGTGATATGAATGTAGCTTTCACCAAACACATTACAAATGCTCTCATTAAAATTAAGGAAGAAAAGTTGAAACACAAAGCCTCTATTCCTAGGAAAGTAGAAGATAGTTGGGAACCCATCATTAATATGCAGGTGAATGACTTTGATATCAAACCTTCATGTGACCTTGGTTCTAGTGTCTCTATTATGCCTAGAAAGATTTATGAAATGCTTGATTTTCCACCTTTGAAAGATTGCTATTTGGATGTCCCACTTAATGATAATGCTAAAAAGAAACTCATGGGGAGTATTAATGATGTTCTTATTATGGTTAACAATGCTTATGTCCCTGTTTATTTCTATGTTTTGGATGTTGAATAAAATGTTTCTTGTCCTATTACTTTGGAAAGACCTTTTCTTAGAATTGTTGGTGCCATCATTGATATGAAAGAAGGCACCATTAAATATCAATTTCCATTCAAGAAAGGTATTGAACACTTCCCTATGAGGAGAGAGAAGTTGCTTTTTTCTCCTCCTTTGAAAGCAAGGTTTGATGTTAATGCTTCTTCATTTGAAAATACTTGATTCTTGCTTCTTGTGCCTAACTTAAAGGGGTTAAAGAAAAGTACTTATTGGGATATAACCCAAAAGTTTTCTTGAGTCTTGAAAGTTATTACCTCTGTAATGACCTCTCCTTATACTTTTTATTTGCTTTTTGTGCCAAGAATAGCCTCTAATGAGAGGGAAGTAAGATTTGGAGAGTTGCTGTCCCGAAACAGATTTTTGTGCTCCACCATAAACATTTGTGTAAAATCTCTATAAGTCGAATTGAGCTGTAATTTTCTGAATAAATCTCCCAGTATGTTAGATAAATTTCGTTAGTTCAACACTTTTTGATTTTAGAAACATAAGGTCTTCGAAAAAAATCGGTTTCTACCTTCTGGTCTGTTTTGACAGATTTCTGCCATTATTTGCATTTGCTTCTTATTGATTCCTTTTTGGGTACTTTTTGGGAAATTGAGATTTTTGAGGGAATTACTATAGTATCTTGTGTTTTTAGTGAAATTTTTGCTTTTTTAAAACTAAAACCCAAAGGTCTATTATCTTTTGAATACACTAATGTTGCTAATGAAGATTGTGTGAAGTTATGTATGAAGGAAAATTTTCAGGTGTAGAGAAAGAATGATGTAATGAGATGAAGAATGGACAAAAGCTCAAGCTTGGGGATGCCACCCCGTTTCACCCTAAGAAATATTCAAGAGGTACAAGCGTCAAAGCTTGGGGATGCACAAGGCATCCCCTTTTTCATCAATAAAAATCTCAGGTCTTTCTAGACAGTTCGTTTTTATTGTTTCATGCACAACTTATGTTGTTCTTGGAGCGTCTTAGTTTTCATTTTTGTTTTTTGTTTGTTTGGTTTGCTTGAATAAAGTAGTTTGGACCCCCCGTTCTCGCTGTGTTGTTTCAAATAAGTTGATTGGTGTTGGAGAGGAGTAGAAAGTCCTTGCTTGAATAGTACAAGAGGAGCTTGCTTTGACTATGACTTAGACTTTATCATGTAATGTTAGATGTTATTTTGACCTTATGCTTAGTGATTATTGTTGTAGAATTACTCGTTCCAAACAATTAGGATTGCTTAATGTGCCTTGAAGGAATAATGCGTTGTTTTAGCATACAAAAGCATAGTATTGTGGTATTCTCCTTTGATGCTTTGTTTGGGTTGACTTGGCACATGCTCACACCATGTTATGACTATGAACAAGTCACCATAGCCTCTATGATCATTTAGTCCTTGACTTGTAGTACCACTTTATGCTTTGATTAGTAATGTTTTGTCGCTCTGCATGATTATGGCCATTATTGCTCTCTTAGTTGGTCGCTCCCAGTCTTTTGCTAGCCTCCACTTGTATGAGTAAGCTCTACTCATGCATCCAACTCCCAATAAACCAATTTATTCCAAAGTGTCCACTATAAATTCCTATGCATGGTGTGTTACACCATTCCAAGTATATTCTTGTTTTCATCTACCTTCCAATTAAAAGTTCTTTTGTTATGTGAAAACTTAGTGATTAAAGCTCTCACAAACTTGATGGCACACTTTATTTTTCTTGTGCCTAATAAACTTGAACCATTGTGTCATCTATGTTGTATATGCTTGCAGTTATACGTTGGAATTAGCAGAATCGTGCTGTCACGGGGAACACTTTCAACATTGCACTTGTACTTTGTACACAGTTGATATCGTGCTCTTTTGTTTATGGATGTCGTCGGTGTGAAATAAAAGGGGAGCTTGTAAGTCCATGGAGTTATGTATGTGTGTTAGAGAAACGCATGGGCCGCTAGCCTAAGCCATGCCTAATCATGGTGGAAACTTGCAGCATCACCATAGTGAGCAATCGATGAAGCTTTCTTCTTATAAAGAAAAGACTTATTGAAAAGAGGAAAGAGAGAAAAAGCACCATTTTCCCATGGTAAATAAGAAGATTGCTAAGATGCTCATTGTCTGCTTGCCTTGTCATTTTGATTATGGGATAGCTCATGTATCATGTGCAAGGGGTACCATGTTGGAGGTTCTCTATGATACACATGTACTTATTATGACAAGAACTTACAGGTGACTAAAGTTGAGTAGCATGAGGAGCGGCCCTCGTATTCAAGGGATATGGAATTTCCAACTTATACTTTGTCAAGCATATACTCCATAGTTTGTTCACTTTAACCTTAATCCCTTAAAGATGCTTATGATAGGGGCAATGAGAGCTGAAAGCTAACAAGTACCATAATTTTTGGAAGCTTGTTTTGAGACTTGAAATCCCTGCTTCCCTCTTTTATCAAAGGCCTTTCTTCCACTATTATATTGAGTCTCCACCTTCTATCCTTAGGCACCAATGAAGAGAGCATGGTTGCCATTCTTAGTTCTTTGTGCATTGTCCCAAAACTTATTGTTTGATGCATATTGTTGATATTGCTTGTTCTTGAACTAATTGTATCTAGTCACTCTTGTGAACTTTGAAGGTGTCCTATGCATTTATTTGCTACTCCATGAGGGACAAGCTGAATGCCACTATGTTATGTTTTCTATATGTGAAACAAACAAACGTCTTTCAATGCATTATTATTCATGATCTTTGTTTGTAACCTTTCATGTTGCATGCATAGTTACTCTGTCTTATTATTAGAACTCCATCTTTCAAGCTCATGTTTAGAGTTCTTTGATCCTAGCTTTCAATGCTTGCAAATGATTTGATCTTGATTTTGATGGTGCTTGTCACCTAAAAAATTATTATTTTTATCACTTACCTACTCGAGGACAAGCAGGAGTTAAGCTTAGGGATGCTTGATACGTCGTAAACGTATCTATTTTTGATGTTCCATGCTTTTTTAGTATCTACTTTGCTTTTCTTTGTCTACACTTTGAGGTGTTTTTATATTTTTTCTGGTACTAAACTATTAACAAGATGCCACAGTGCCAGTTGCCTGTTTTCTTCTATTTTTGGTTCCAGAAAAGGCAGAAAATCAATATTCTCGGAATTAGACGGGACAAAAGTCAAAGTCAATATTTTACCGTGGGGAACACGGAGCCAGAATACGAGACAGAGGGGAGCCACCAGGGGGCCACACCCCCTGGCCGCGCTGCCTGGCTGGGCCCGCGCCTGGCGGGTGTGCGGCCACCCTGGGTGCCCCCTGCCTCGCCTCTTCGCCTATAAAGACCCCCGATACCAAAACCCTATGTACCCGCTCAATCTTCCACGAAACAGTCCGTAGCCGCCGCAACCATCGTCCCTAGACCGGGGGGATATGATGCTCTTCCCGGCACCCTACCGGAGGGGAGATCATCCCGGAGGCCTTCTTGTTCATCATGCCAGCCTCCGGTATGAAGCGTGAGTATTTCCACCTTGGACTACGGGTCCATGTAGTAGCTAGATGGTTGTATCTCCTCCTTTGTGCTACCATTTTTAGATCTTGTGAGCTCTGTTCATGATCAAGATCATCTATTTGTAATCATGCATGTTGTGTTTGCGGGGATTCGATGGATATTGAGATTACTATGCCAGATTGATTAATGGTTTGTCTTATTGATTCTATCATGTATGTGTTGTTTGTGATTTTGCATGCTCTCCGTTTCTAGTATCTATCTTGGCCAAGTAGATGCTAGTGACTCCAAGAGGGAGTATTTATGCTCGATAGTGGGTTCATGCCTCTATTTATTCTAAGGGAAGTGACAGAAATCTCTAAGGTTGTAGATGTGTTGTTGCTACTAGGGAGAAAACAACGGTCTCTTGTTCATGGAACAAGTGGATTGTTTACCTTACACACTTTTCTTAAAGTTGTTATCCATTGCTTGCAACTTAATACTATAGGGGGTTAGGATGATAACCTGAAGGTGGATTACTAGTCATAGATGCAGTTGGATTGCGGTCTATGTATCTTGTTGTATTGCCCAATCAAATCTCATAGGATCATGAATATCTAGTATTACATTGTTATGCCTTGCTCAGTACTGTCAATTGCCCTGCTGTAATTTATTTACCCAGCATGCCATGTTTGTTTATCTTAATCTAAAAACCTCTAGTGAATTATGGACCCTGGTCCAATCTTTACCATTGATACATCTTCCACTGTTACTGTTTACTTTCTGCAAACCACTATTACCTTCCACACCATACAGTTAATCCTTTGTTTTCAGCAAACCGATGAGATTGACAACCTCACTATTCGTTGGGGCAAAGTCTTGAGTTTGTGTTGTCCAGGTTTCCAAGTTGCTAGCAACACATTTGAGTCGTTTCCTTCCTCCTACTGGTTCGATAACCTTGGTTTCTTACTGAGGGAAAAACTTGCTATTGTGCTCATCATACCTTCCTCTTGGGGTCTCCCAACGAAGCTCAACAATCAGTTGAGCCATCGTCAACAACCATAAGGCTCCTACCGGTTGCCAACTTACAATAAGGATCATATCATACATCACATATAATCACAATCATGGCCATATCACATCACAGTACAAGCCCTGTAAAAAAAGTTATACGCCTCTAATTTTCTTTGCATGTTTTACGTGGCTAGGGCTTTTGCAAAAGAACTGTTCTAACTTACAAACATGAACCACAACGTTGATACAAGTATTGTCAAGTCCGTGTTGTAAATTGAATCTTCACTATGGTGGGAGAGACAGACTCCCGCAAAACCACATGTGCAATGCAAGTTGCACGTTGAGCATGGAGCAAGTATCATGAACGATGTAATGTAAGGTTATCCCGAGCCACTTCATCCCACCATCCCGCAATAACCATTGTGTTCTACTCGTGCAATAGATCTACACATAGAGTCGGCTCTGATACCACTATAGGGGTTCATAGCATGGAAAACAAAAAATTCTATCGCATGAACGCACACAAGCCATGATCCAATCTACGAGATTGGTGCAGCGAGTTGGTAGAGTACTAACCCTCGAATATCCAAAGTGTTTAACGAGATACAAATCTCTCGTGGGTGATGTAGTTGTTCACTTGCCGATCTCAAGATCGCGAAGACAATCCTTCCGGTGCCGCATTCCGGCAGCGCTCCCACAGTCGGTCACATGTTCGGTACTCGATGAAGACCTTCCTCTCCATTGTTCCAACAGGCAACGGATGTGTAGATCTCCTCGCAATTCCAACAGCACGACGGTGTGGTGGTGGTAGTAGAGGTGAGATCCCGCAGGGCTTCGCCTAAGTAAAAGCGAGTATGGTGGAGTAGAGATATCCCCGGCGACTAGGGTTTAGAGGACGAGGGGTGGAGGTGGTGGCGGCGGCTAGGCTAGGGCTAGGCAGCGGCGATTTAGAGGAGGCTCTAGGGCGGCGGCGACTTGTGTAACACCGCGGTTCTGAAAAGACCGACGCTTCTATGTGACATGCCAATCCCTGGATCGGTTCATTGGCCCACAATAGAATGAGATGAATAACATAGCAAAATATCCGTGTATCATAAATAACGAAGATCCAGAGTACCATTATTACAATAAAAGCTTAGCCCAAGGCTAGCTCAAATTATTCAGGCAGCAACATAAATAAAGTAAATCCTCCATTCTTCAAATTGCCCACAAGTGAACAAGTGCCGAGTGGAGTACCGTGGCCTATATCGATTACTCAGAATCGGAATATCCTGCAACATGAAACGTAGCAGCCCCGAAGGGTCAATACATGGAATGTATGGCAAGTAGAGCTAGTAAGGAGACAATAGTACTAACATCTACATGCATATTTGGCAATTGGAGCTGTGTCTGGCTTGCATTTGCAAATAACTTTGTCCTACTTTCATAAACAGTTTTTGATTTTCTTTGAAAAGATCCCAATTAAGTTATCCCAACAATATTAAAACAATTATGAAATTAGAATGAGCGAGAAACATGTCATGGAATCAATATCAAGCAACTCAGTTGTCCATAACCGGGGACACGGCTAATCGATTAGATTACACACCCTGCAGAGGTTAGTACACTTTACCCATGTGACTTGGCCAGCCCAGCTTGTACCATCACTCTCATTTTGGGTGATGATAGGGAGAAGTCCAAGAAGAGACTGTTCGGGAAGTAGCACCCCAATCCCGACGCGCACCGGTCCAACCTACCAAAATTCTACATCTCTGGATACGCGGGTTCGAGTTACCACAACCTACTAAGTCTAACCAACCGCCCATTTCATTATTGGCACATGGTTGTACACGTAAGCTACAAAAATAAAGAAGCCAATCATTCTCTCTTGATACCTGGGTGCCTTTCCGCAATGAAACCACCAAAATTATCAATACCATCACACCCAGGAGATTCATTGATTAAGTTGTTTTAGTTTTGCAAAACAACTCATTTATAAACAACTTGCAGTGATGCAACCCAGCCCTCGTTCATCATAGCACGGCTAAGCACATCTAGCAACGGTGGTTCATCTACAAGGAAAGTCCTACCACATAATAGGACATAGCATAGCGATAGTATCATCCTACACATGCATCTACAAAATACACGACAATGCATTGAAAATAGTAGGACGATATCATGAACAAAGTATCATCTACTTGTCTTGGTTGTAGCGGTCGGAAGAACAATCCACACACGAGCAAGCGTTGCACTCGTCACAATCTACACGATACAATTGCAATCATAAACAAACAATCCACAAGCATATGCAACAAATATGATGCATGAATGCATGAAAGGCAAGTGAATTGGTGCTACAGCTGCACCACATAACCCTATTCAATAATACTACCGATTGCATGCATAGAAAATAGTTTTAGCGCTAGGGAAACTATTAAGCAAAATATAACGCTCAAAACTAGAGCTGGAACCCAAATAATTCACTACCGGTAGTATACTGTTTGTAAAATCTTGGGAAAATTCTACCGCATAGGCATTGCTATTTAGAAACAGTACCAACTGGAATTACTCAAAAAGGAATTATAAAACTTCCCGAGTAATTAAAACACTACAGAAAGCCACTAGACAGTTTCTGCAGAAGTTTTTACTGTAAGCCTATCCTTTTAATTTATGATGATATTCCCTTCGTTCTACTGAATCCAGGGACATATCATATGCAATTTTTGGAGTTACATATCTTTTTCTACGAATTAATTACCCCAAAAAGGCCATTAACTCAATAGATTAAACTGTACTAAATCTTGCTGCAAAAGTGTGAAACAATGGTACAGCAAGATTCTACACGACTCACTGAACCTATACATATTTTATTTGCAATTTTTGGCCCAGCGGTTTAATTTCTACGCAATTTACAATTTCTACCGAAATCTGCCAACTAAATCGATTAAAGAAAATACCCAGTCAACTGTGTCTGTTGACTGGCCCACGTGGCTGCTGACTGGGCGCTGACTGGGCGTCTGACTAGTCAACGCCTGGGGGCTGACCGGTCAACGGCCGATCTGGACCGTTGATCTGAGATCCCACGGTCCCAAGAGATGGCGGCTGCGGACTCACCGGCGACGAACGGCGGCGAACTCGGGACGGTGGCGGCGATCGGCTCCGGCAACAGCGGTACCTGCGCGGAAGGGAGGCGGTCAGCACGGAACGGTGGCGGTCAACACGACGGCGGCGCGAGGCGGCGGCGGCGGCGCACGGGCGGTGGCGCGGCGCTGGCGCGCGTGCGAGGCGGCGACGGGGGGGCGGCGCGTGCGGCGGCGGCGCAAGGCGGGGTGCGGCGGCGTGCCGGGGGCGGCGGCGCGGGTGCGGGGTGCGGCGGCGCGGCGGCGGCGCAGGCGGCGGCGGGCGCGGTTCCCGAGAGGTGGTGGCGCACGCGGGGATCGAGGCGCGGAGTCCAAGGAGGCGGCGGCTGGGTGGGGTCCGTGTCCTTTTTGTGGGTGGGGGGGCACGCGGGGTCCTACCCGGACTCGGCGAAGTCGGCGCCGATTTTTGATATTTTAGTAAAACGGCCGTAACTTTTCCGTACGAGCTCCGAATCGGGCGATTCTTGCTCCTAAGTTTTTGTAAAAACGAGGGGAACAACCTAGGGTCCAGGGATGAGTGAAACCACTAGGCCAAAAGGGTGACAACACAAGTCCTACTAAAGCCTCCCGCAGGAGCCTCGTAGTAAAATAGAGTAGGGTTTAGAAAATAGCGTTTTGCTGAATCTTTTAAATCGATGGTTTTTCATTGAAGAGTATGATGCAATGATATGAATGATATGGAGAACCAAATCTAAAATTTGGGATGTGACAAGACTAACCCCATTAAGATGAATCTCGTCCCCGAGATTCGGCGCGGCTAGCAAATAGGTGTGGGTAGTCCTCTCGGATGTCATCCTCACGCTCCCAAGTGGCTTCCTCTTCAGTGTGGTGGCTCCACTGCACCTTGCAAAACCTGATCGTCTTGGTACGGGTAGTCCTCTCTGCTGTCTCCAGAATCTTGATCGGCTTCTCCTCATATGTCAAATCATTCTCAAGCTGAACCTCCTCTAGTGGTACAGTGTCTCTCAATGGTGTATCCACCATCTCCGGATGGCACTTCTTCAGCTGGGATACGTGGAACACATTGTGAACAGCGGACAGAGCCTCTGGCAACTCCAACTGATAAGCAACTTCTCCTTTGCGTGCTAAGACCTGATATGGTCCAATAAACCGAGGTGCCAGTTTACCCTTAATTCCAAATCTCTTGATCCCACGAAGTGGCGACACTCTGAGGTATGCTCTATCACCTATCTCATACACCACTTCCTTGCGCTTGGCGTCAGCGTAGCTCTTCTGCCTTGATTGTGCTACCTTCAGCCTATCCCTAATCAAGGCGACCTTCTCCTCAGCGTCCTTGATCAAATTAGGTCCAAATAACTGGCGTTCTCCTACCCCATCCCATAGCAATGGTGTTCGGCACCGTTTCCCATACAGCACATCGAACGGTGACGTCTTGATGCTGGTTTGATAGCTGTTGTTGTAGGAAAACTCAGCATACGGCAAATTCTCATCCCAACTAGAGCCATGAGCTAAAGCGCAAGCTCTCAACATGTCCTCCAAAATCTGATTCACCCTCTCGGTCTGTCCATCAGTCTGCGGGTGAAACGCTGTGCTGAACTCCAATCTAGTACCAAGTGACTCGTGCAGCTGGCGCCAGAAGTGTGAGGTAAATTGGGTGCCTCTATCAGATACGATACTCTTGGGAACTCCATGCAGGCACACAGTTCTGTCCATATAAATCTTGGCCAACTTTGCACTCGTATAGGTTGTCTTCACCGGAATAAAATGGGCTACCTTGGTCAAATGGTCAACCACTACCCAAATGGAGTCATATCCAGACCTGGTCCTGGGCAATCCTGTGATAAAATCCATTCCCACTCTATCCCACTTCCAATCCGGCACGGGCAATGGCTGTAGCAGTCCTGCTGGCTTCTGGTGTTCCGCCTTTACTCGGCTACATACATCACATAGGGCAATATGCTCTGCGATGTCTCCTTTCATGTTGTTCCACCAGAATCGGTCCTTTAGGTCCATATACATCTTCGTATTGCCCGGATGTATGGAATACGGCGAGTCATGAGCTTCCTGCAGAATCAACTTCCTTATCTCCGGATCGTTGGGAACGCACAAACGATCTCCATACCACAAGGTTCCTTGCTCATCCTCGCGGAATTCCCTTGCTCGACCTTCCTTCATCTTTTCCTTTACTTCATCTACCTCTTTGTCTCCCACTTGAGCCTTCCTGATTCTGTCCTGTAACGTTGGTTGAACTTCCATTGTCGCCAAGTATGCTTCCGATACTACCTCCAGTCTAAGGTCCTTGAATTGCTTGAACAAATCCTCAGGCAATTCACCAATTGTCAATCCATTGGCATAAACCTTCCGGCTCAGAGCATCTGCTACTACATTGGCCTTTCCTGGGTGGTATTGTAGATTCATATCATAGTCCTTGATAAGCTCCAACCATCTCCTTTGCCTCATGTTCAGTTCCTTCTGCGTGAATATGTACTTCAGGCTCTTGTGGTCGGTGTATACATCACAGTGTTTTCCCATTAAGTAATGCCTCCATACCTTGAGCGCATGAACCACTGACGCTAACTCCAAGTCGTGTGTGGGGTAATTCCGCTCATGGTGCTTGAGTTGCCACGAGGCATATGACACTACTCTCCCATCTTGCATCAGCACACTCCCGAGTCCCTGTCGAGAAGCATCACAGTACACTTGGAAATCCTTCTGAAGGTCTGGTAAGCACAGAACAGGGGCGGTCACTAGTCGACGCTTCAGTTCCTGAAAGCTGGCTTCACACACATCCGTCCATTCGAACTTCCTCTCCTTCTTCAGAAGTTCAGTCACCGGCTTAGCAATCTTGGAAAAGTTTTCAATGAACCTCCTGTAATATCCAGCAAGTCCCAAAAAGCTTCGTATCTCTCCTGCATTCTTGGGCGCTTCCCACTCAGTTACTGCAGTCACTTTGCTTGGATCAACAGCGACTCCTTCTCCTGACACTACGTGTCCAAGAAACCCAACGGTGTTAAGCCAGAATTCACACTTGCTGAATTTGGCGTACAGCTTGTGTTCCCTCAGTTTCTCCATAATCAGTCGCAGATGTCTCTCATGCTCAGCATCATCCTTGGAATATATCAGTATCATCAATAAACACCACCACGAACTTGTCCAAGTACTCCATAAATACCTTGTTCATCATGGTCATGAAATACGCCGGGGCATTCGTTAGTCCAAAAGACATAACCGTATACTCATATAAACCATACCTAGTGGTGAAGGCGGTTTTTGGTACGTCCTCCTCCCAGATCTTCAATTGGAAGTAGCCTGATCGCAGATCAATCTTGCTGAATACCTTCGCTCCTTCCAGTTGATCAAACAAATCATTTATGTTCGACAGAGGGTACTTGTTCTTGATGGTTACTTCATTCAGCGAGTGATAGTCCACTACTAATCTCTTGCTGTTGTCTTTCTTCTCCACAAACAGAACAGGTGCACCCCACGACGACGAACTAGGCTGAATGAATCCCTTGTCCAACTGCTCTTTCAGCTGCTTCTTCAATTCCTTCAGCTCATCCACATCCATCTTATATGGTCTCTTTGCTATAGGTCCTGTTCCCGGCATCAGGTCGATAAGAAACTCTACTTCCCTGTCAGGTGGCATCCCTGGCAGCTCTTCCGGAAACACGTCGGGGTAATCCCTAATCACTGACACAGTATCCATGCTAACCCCCTTAAGAGAATTCAACTTACACCTTCCTGGTCGTACAGCCGACTTGAACCTAATTCTCTTACCATCCGGGGTTTTGAGTGAAACATCTCGCTGTGCACAATCTATGTGTCCCTCATGCATAGACATCCAATCCATACCCAGAATAACGTCTAACCCCTGTGATTCCAACACTACCAAATGTGCACTGAAGTTGTGTGTTCCAATCCTCACAGTTAAGTTGCGGCATCCCGCGCTAGCTATCATATCTCCTCCAGGTGAACTCACCCTAATAGACCCTTTCATGGACTCAGTTGGTAGCTTACACTTATCCACAAAATCCCTTGATATGAATGAATGCGATGCACCAGTATCGAAAAGTATAAGTGCAGGGTGAGTGTTGATTGGAAACTTACCAATCACAAGGTCAGGCTCATCTGGGATCTCCTCCACATTCATGTGGTTCACTGTGGCCTTCTCGTTGTTGGTTGTCTTCAGTCCTTTCCTCTCCGGACAGTTGTCAGCATAGTGTCCCTTCTATTTACACTTGAAGCATGTCACCTCACTCAGATCCTTCTTCACAAAGCTGCGATCACGGTTGCGGTCATGTCCACTGTGTCCTCCAGAGTGGTGAGAGTGTCCTCCCTTGTGGCTGTGGTGGCTGCTCCTATGGTTGTCATGACGATGCCCATCGCCTCCATGGTGGTGGCGGTCATGGCTCCCATGGTCACTCCCTCCATGCTTGGAGTATCCATCATATGAAGTGCGGGACTTGTGATGTGAACCAGAGTGATGATTGTTGCTCTTTCTCTTGCGGCTTTCCACTTGCTTGTGCTTCCCTTCCAAGATCCTGGCCTTGTCCATAAGCTCTTGGAAAGTGGGGCAATAAACCACCAGTAGCTGCACAGAAAGCTCATCACTGAGGCCATCCAGAAATCTCTCCCTCCTTTTTGCATCAGTGTCAACATCCTCAGGTGCATAACGGGACAGGTTGTTGAACTCCTCAATATACTCGGCCACGGTGCGATTGGTTTGGCGCAAGTTACGGAACTCCTTCCTCTTCAGGCTCAGAACTCCTGAAGACACGTGGTTGGTTCTGAAACCTTCCTCGAACATTGCCCAAGTCACAGTGTCCAGCGGGTGGGTGATCTGAAAAGTGTCCCACCAAGAAGCGGCTGGTCCCTCCAGTAGGTGAGCGGCAAACCTCACCTTCTCAGCATCAGTGCATCTAACAGTTACCAGATCCTTGTTGACTGAATGCAACCAGTCGAGGGGAACCATTGGTTCCGTTGCAGTAGAGAACTTAGCTGGCCTTAACCTCAGAAATCTGGTGAGAGCATCTCCATGAGGCTGGTTGTTTCCATTGTTGTTGTTGTTCTGAGCTGCCATGAACTGAGTCATTACTTGGGTCAGCTGTGCCTGAGCTACCATGAGCTGCTCCAACTCAGTGGGTTGACGGCGGGGAGGCATCTGCGGTTCAGCACAGGTAAGTTTAGAAAGAATCAACTACGATAATAGGATTCTACCCATGCATATGATCAATCAACAACAAACAGTGGCAGACAATCACAAGCAAGCAACACATCAACAAACAAGTGATCCAGCAACATCCCAGGGGTTATCCTAGCAGTATATACCTACTTAAATAATTTTACAAGAGTTGGCAATGGTTAACTAAACAGTTGATCAACTAAGCAACAAAACAGCAATCTGCCAGAACAGTCCAGCAGCATTCGCGAATTTTTCCGCCTGACTTAAACTCGTCAGAAAAATAAGCTGATTTTTGCACATACTACAGAGCGTTTCGCAACAGTCCTATTTTTCAGATTTTTCCCAGTTACCAGAAAAATATGAAAAATCGTACAGTACTGCTGTATCAGCAGAAAACTGCAGCGAAAATAACACAGATAGTAACCAAACTTGCCATAACTCTTTCATAAAATTTTGCACAAATAATTCCTAGGATATTGGAGTACACAAATAAGCAACTAATCACTCTTAAACTAACAGCAACTAAGTTTCACATCGATCGAGACTAATCCTAACGAGGACTAACTGGTGGACTTCTATCTACTTCTTGAAGAGGTTGCAGTAGGTCCTTGCAGTCATGCGTTGGCGCTTCGGTTCGCGGTTCAACCATGGCGGCGGAGTGTACACCTCTCCTGAATCATCACTTGAGATCTCAAACTCCACCTCTTCTGGATCCTCCTCTTCTTCTTCAATCTCTGCTGCAATTGCAACAGCCTCATCTCCTCCACCATCATCGTTTCCATCATCATCATCCTCGTTCTCATCATCATCATCGTTCCCACTATCATCATCATTGTTGTTACCATCTCCATTGTCATCATCAGAGGGTGGATTCAGCTGCGCTTGGTGAGCGGCAATCTGGGCTGCCATAGCTTCAATAGTTTGATCCCTTTCCTAGACGGTCCCTTGCAGCTGTTGTATGTTCTGGGTGTTCTCCTGCACAGTACCATGGAGGTGAGCTATGGTTGCATCTCTGGCTATCAGGGCATTCTCCATAACTCCCACAGCTTCATGCAAGGTGTCAATTTCCTGTCCTTGGGCTACCATAGTATTGCTGGCAAAATCTGCAATCTCCTTCACCATCATCACTTTCTCAGCTAGCGCTCCATTCTCCCTTTCCAAGTCCTCTATGTGCCTCCGACGGGGAGGCATGTTGTTCCTGTCGCCCGGGGTAACCACAATGTGCCCATCTTCATCACGCCTCCCATAGTCACGGTAGGGTGAGTCTGCCGGCAGTAGATGTCGGACTTGATGGCACTGGCGAGACAGAGCTTCATGCATAGCCAAGTTGATTCCAAGTCCCCAGTTGCAGTATGTCTTGGTGTAGATCAAATGCACTGGATTTGGCAAGGCGGCATCCCTGAATATAAGGTAGTGATCTCCCATGCGTCCTCTCCATACCCATAGGTGTACAGCCTTCTTCCCTTGAACATGGGCAGTGGCAATCCCAATGACTGCGAGAGCTGTGCTAACTGCCTTGCAAAGGGCCTTGGTGACTCCATGGAGGCATACTCAGTCCTGACTTCTCCCATCTATCAATTAAAAGAGGAAAGTGTGAGAATAGCATATGGTAAGAATTTACGAGAGTGAAATGCATAAGATGAAAGACAGAGTTAATATAGGCTTTAATAAATCTATGGCTTCCTAATCCAATCCTAGGTCACGATCCTATAGTCGACACACGGGCTCTGATACCATCTTGTAACACCGCGGTTCTGAAAAGACCGAGGCTTCTATGTGACATGCCAATCCCTGGATCGGTTCATTGGCCCACAATAGAATGAGATGAATAACATAGCAAAATATCCGTGTATCATAAATAACGAAGATCCAGAGTACCATTATTACAATAAAAGCTTAGCCCAAGGCTAGCTCAAATTATTCAGGTAGCAACATAAATAAAGTAAATCCTCCATTCTTCAAATTGCCCACAAGTGAACAAGTGCCGAGTGGAGTACCGTGGCCTATATCGATTACTCAGAATCGGAATATCCATTGTGTTCTACTCGTGCAATAGATCTACACATAGAGTCGGCTCTGATACCACTATAGGGGTTCATAGCATGGAAAACAAAAAATTCTATCGCATGAACACACACAAGCCATGATCCAATCTACGAGATTGGTGCAACGAGTTGGTAGAGTACTAACCCTCGAATATCCAAAGTGTTTAACGAGATACAAATCTCTCGTGGGTGATGTAGTTGTTCACTTGCCGATCTCAAGATCGCGAAGACAATCCTTCCGGTGCTGCATTCCGGCAGAGCTCCCACAGTCGGTCACATGTTCGGTACTCGATGAAGACCTTCCTCTCCATTGTTCCAACAGGCAACGGATGTGTAGATCTCCTCGCAATTCCAACAGCACGACGGTGTGGTGGTGGTAGTAGAGGTGAGATCCCGCAGGGCTTCGCCTAAGTCAAAGCGAGTATGGTGGAGTAGAGATATCCCCGGCGACTAGGGTTTAGAGGACGAGGGGTGGAGGTGGTGGAGGCGGCTAGGCTAGGGCTAGGCAGCGGCGATTTAGAGGAGGCTCTAGGGCGGCGGCGACTTGTGTAACACCGCGGTTCTGAAAAGACCGACGCTTCTATGTGACATGCCAATCCCTGGATCGGTTCATTGGCCCACAATAGAATGAGATGAATAACATAGCAAAATATCCGTGTATCATAAATAACGAAGATCCAGAGTACCATTATTACAATAAAAGCTTAGCCCAAGGCTAGCTCAAATTATTCAGGCAGCAACATAAATAAAGTAAATCCTCCATTCTTCAAATTGCCCACAAGTGAACAAGTGCCGAGTGGAGTACCGTGGCCTATATCGATTACTCAGAATCGGAATATCCTGCAACATGAAACGTAGCAGCCCCGAAGGGTCAATACATGGAATGTATGGCAAGTAGAGCTAGTAAGGAGACAATAGTACTGACATCTACATGCATATTTGGCAATTGGAGCTGTGTCTGGCTTGCATTTGCAAATAACTTTGTCCTACTTTCATAAATAGTTTTTGATTTTCTTTGAAAAGATCCCAATTAAGTTATCCCAACAATATTAAAACAATTATGAAATTAGAATGAGCGAGAAACATGTCATGGAATCAATATCAAGCAACTCAGTTGTCCATAACCGGGGACACGGCTAATCGATTAGATTACACACCCTGCAGGGGTTAGTACACTTTACCCATGTGACTTGGCCAGCCCAGCTCGTACCATCACTCTCATTTTGGGTGATGATAGGGAGAAGTCCACGAAGAGACTGTTCGGGAAGTAGCACGCCAATCCCGACATGCACCGGTCCAACCTACCAAAATTCTACATCTCTGCATACGCGAGTTCGAGTTACCACAACCTACTAAGTCCAACCAACCGCCCATTTCATTATTGGCACATGGTTGTACACGTAAGCTACAAAAATAAAGAAGCCAATCATTCTCTCTTGATACCTGGGTGCCTTTCCGCAATGAAACCACCAAAATTATCAATACCATCACACCCAGGAGATTCATTGATTAAGTTGTTTTAGTTTTGCAAAACAACTCATTTATAAACAACTTGTAGTGATGTAACCCAGCCCTCGTTCATCATAGCACGGCTAAGCACATCTAGTAACGGTGGTTCATCTACAAGGAAAGCCCTACCATATAATAGGACATGGCATAGCGATAGTATCATCCTACACATGCATCTAAAAAATACACGACAATGCATTAAAAATAGTAGGACGATATCATGAACAAAGTAGCATCTACTTGCCTTGGTTGTAGCGGTCGGAAGAACAATCCCCACACGAGCAAGCGTTGCACTCGTCACAATCTACACGATACAATTGCAATCATAAACAAACAATCCACAAGCATATGCAACAAATATGATGCATGAATGCATGAAAGGCAAGTGAATTGGTGCTACAGCTGCACCACATAACCCTATTCAATAATACTACCGATTGCATGCATGGAAAATAGTTTTAGCGCTAGGGAAACTATTAAGCAAAATATAACGCTCAAAACTAGAGCTGGAACCCAAATAATTCACTACCAGTAGTATACTGTTTGTAAAATCTTGGGAAAATTCTACCGCATAGGCATTGCTATTTAGAAACAGTACCAACTGGAATTACTCAAAAAGGAATTATAAAACTCCCCAAGTAATTAAAACACTACAGAAAGCCACTAGACAGTTTCTGCAGAAGTTTTTACTATAAGCCTATCCTTTTAATTCACGATGAGATTCCCTTCGTTCTACTGAATCCAGGGACATATCATACGCAATTTGTCGAGTTACAGATCTTTTTCTACGAATTAATTACCCCAAAAAGGCCATTAATTCAATAGATTAAACTGTACTAAATCTTGCTGCAAAAGTGTGAAACAATGGTACAGCAAGATTCTACACGACTCACTGAACCTATACATATTTTATTTGCAATTTTTGGCCCAGCGGTTTAATTTCTACGCAATTTATAAGTTTCTACCGAAATCTGCCAACTAAATCGATTAAAGAAAATACCCAGTCAACTGTAGACTGGCCCACGTGGCTGCTGACTGGGCGCTGACTGGGCGTCTGACTAGTCAATGCCTGGGGGCTGACCGGTCAACGGCCGATCTGGACCGCTGATCTGAGATCCCACGGTCCCAAGAGATGGCGGCTGCGGACTCACCGGCGACGAACGGCGGCGAACTCGGGACGGTGACGGTGATCGGCTCCGGCGACGGCGGTACCTGCGCGGAAGGGAGGCGGTCAGCGCAGAACGGTGGCGGTCAACGCGACGGCGGCGCGAGGCGGCGGCGGCGCTGGCGCGCGTGCGAGGCGGAGGCGGCGCGGGGGGAGGGGGGGCGGCGCGGCTGCGGCGCAAGGCGGCGCGAGGGGGCGGCGGCGCGGTTGTGGGGTGCGGCGGCGCAGGCGGCGGTGGTGGCGCGCTTACCGAGGCGGCGGCGGGCGCGGTTCCCGAGAGGCGGCGGCGCGCGCGGGGATCGAGGCGCGGAGTCCAAGGAGGCGGCGGCTGGGTGGGGTCTGCGTCCTTTTTGTGGGGGGGGGCACGCGGGGTCCTACCCGGACTCGGCGAAGTCGGCGCCGATTTTTGATATTTTAGTAAAACGGTCGTAACTTTTCCGTACGAGCTCCGAATCGGGCGATTCTTGCTCCTAAGTTTTTGTAAAAATTAGGGGAACTACCTAGGGTCCAGGGATGAGTGAAACCACTAGGCCACAAGGGTGGACAACACAAGTCCTACTAAAGCCTCCCGCAGGAGCCTCGTAGTAAAATAGAGTAGGGTTTAGAAAATAGCATTTCGCTGAATCTTTTAAATCGATGGTTTTGCATGGAAGAGTATGATGCAATGATATGAATGATATGCAGAACCAAATCTAAAATTTGGGATGTGACAACTTGGGAGGGGCAGCCGGCCTAGGGTTTTGGGTGAGGGGTAGGGGGCACACTACCCCTACTTATATAGGTGGGGAGGGTCGGCTAGGGGAGGCCAAGTCCTCCCCTAAATCTCCTTATTGGCCGGTGGCAAGGGAGGGAGGGGAAACCTCTCCCCTCTAGGTTTCCTCTCCTCCCTCCACTAGGATTTCATGTTGGGATTTGACTTTTTCAAATTGGAGTTTGACTATTCAAACTAGAGTTTGATTCCTCTCTTCACATTGCCCAGCCAAGTGACCTAGGTATGATGCAACCATTCCATATTGTCATGGAACATTCCAAGTACCCATCCCCCCGGGGTGGTGGACCTTCCAGAACCTTCTAGAAGCTTTTGGTAAAATCACAGAAAACATTTCCGAACCCCAGAATTGGACTTTACTTATATGAATCTTATTCTCCGGACCATTCCGGATCTCCTCGTGATATCCCGGATCTAATCCGAGACTCTGAAAAACATTCGGTCTCCTACTTCACATTCCATATCTACTAAACAACATTGAATCCTTAAGTGTGTCTCCCTACGGTTCGTGAATTATGCAAACATGATCGAGACACCTCTCCGATCAATAACCAATAGAGGAATCTGGAAATTCATATGGCTCCCACATATTTATATGATGACTTTGTGATTGAATGAACCATTTACATACGATACCAATTTCCCTTTGTCTCGTGATACTTTACTTATCCGAGGTTCGATCGTCGGTATCTCTCCATACTTAGTTCAACCTTGTTACTGATAACTACTCTTTACGCGTTCCTTGATATGTGATCCCTTGTGAACTAGTCACATGCTGGCAAGCCAATTGGATGACATTCCACCGAGAGGCCCCAGAGTATATCTATTCTTCATATGGATGGAAAAATCCCACTCTTGATCCATGTGCCTCAACACATACTTTCAGAATACTCAGTTCCACATTTATAACCACCTAGTTACGAAGTGGTGTTTGGTGTCATCAAAGTATCCATCTAGTGATGGTGATTAACATGATCTCATGGTCGAAGGATTTAGGTTACTATGTATTTGAAATCTTATAGCAAACGAACTATTTAAATGACATGATATTTATTCTACGCTTAACCATAGGAGTATGTCCATCACATCATTCTCCTAATGATATGACCTTTTTATTAACAACATATAATGTTCATGATCAGGAAACCATGATCATCAATTAATCAACAAGCTTAGTATAACAAGAGGCTTACTAGGGACTCTAACATGTTTACAAATCACACAAGTATTAATGTTTCTAGTTAATACAATTATAGCATGAGATGTAAACATTCATCATAAACACAAATATATAATAATAAATACTTTTATTATTGCCTCTTGGGCATATCTCCAATAGTTACTTGTAGTTGATAACTTCACAAGGATGCCTATTTATAGATTAAGCAGCACAACATAGTGTTGACACTCACGACATAATGTCGACACTCACCCCTGTCATAGTGCCGCCACCCATTGAAATAGTGTATCCACTCACTAGCATAGTGCCACCACCCACCGAAATACTATTGCCACCCATGTTTAGTCCCAGTTGGTGTCTCCAACCGTGACTAAAGATGAACCTTTAGTCCCAGTTGGAGACACCACCTGGGACTAAACATGCTCGCGCTGTCCCCAGCCTGCCGCAACACTTTAAGTCCCAGTTGTTTTCTTCAACTGGGACAAAATATATTTCCCGCCATGTTTTCCTGTCCTTTCCCTCCGCTTCCCGCCATGTTTTCTCGCCCTTTCCCTCTATATATAGGTCGATCGCCATGTCCAACCACACATCCACACATTCCACGTCGCCTCGTCACCGACCATGGGCGTTCGCCGCCTACTTTAGGATGCCGCATCCTTGTCGTTGACTTGGCGGCAACAACGGAGTACTGGGCTCCATCGGGCATGTCCGAGACTGGGCTTCGCCGGGCTAGCACTGGGAGGTGCTACCTTCCGGGACGCATCGCTTGGTGAGGAATCCGGGTCTCGTTATCGACCCAAATCTTCTTTGGTGGCTGTCACGTGGTCCAGGCTCAGTGCAGAGGGAGCAGCACCCGAGTAGGTGGTACAACTAAAAGGGTTTTGCAGCATAGTAAATCAAAAAAATTCTACGGATGCGAACGGGAAAGCCAAGATATAATCTAGGAGATGCAAACAACGAGAGGGATTAGATGAGATCTTCATACCCTTGAAGATTCGCACAGCGGAACGTTCGTCGGAACGTGGGTGATGTAGTCGTACTCGCTTCTCCTCTCGCGATCCGCTCCGATCTAACACCGCAAGTGGAGATGCCTCCGAGAGATGCACACGTGCGGCACCTCGACGTCTCCTCCTTCCTCGGTCCAGCAAGTATGGTGGAGAGACGGATTGGATCTACAACGCGACGGCGCGGTGCAAGTGGTGCAGAGTTTCTGCAGCAGGGCTTCGCCTACGTGCAGTTGGGAGGAAGAGAGAGAGGAGGGCAGCAGGGCGGCTAGGGCTTGAGGAGGAGGTGTGGGGGGAGGTGGTGCTCCCCCATCCCTCTTTATATAGAGGGGTGGGTGCCAATCCTAGCCCCTCCCCCAAGCCTAGGCCGGCGGCCAAGGAGGGAAGAGTGGGGGGCAAGTTTCCCCCCCCCCCCCCTCCTTCTAGAAGCTCCCCTAGGGTTTCCCCTAGGTTTGGCCGGCTGGGCCCTATGGGGCCTTGTGCTCCTGAACCAATGCGGCCAGGGCACTCCCTCATAGGCCCATGCCCCCTCCCGACAGGTGGGGCCATGTTGGTCCCCCTCCGGAAGGTTCTAGAAGCTTCCGATACAATACCGATTAACCCGAAACAATTCCGAACTCCAAAAACTGCATTGCCTTATATGAATCTTATTCTCCGGACCATTCCAGAACCTCTCGTGATGTCCCGGATCCCATCCGAGACTCCGAAAAAAAACTCATAAACCAATTATCCAATCTATCCTAGCGTCGAGACACGTTAAGTGTGTGACCCTTCGGGTTCGAGAATATGCAGACATGATCTTCTATCAATAATAAACAGCGGGGTCTGGAAACCCATATTGACTCCCACACATTCATAGATGATCACATCGGATGAACCACGATGCCAGGATTCAATCAATCCCATATTTATATTCCCTTCGTCTCGCGATATTTTACTTGCCCGAGATTTGATCGTTGGTACCGTCATACCTAGTTCAATCTCGTTCACAGCAAGTACTTTACTCGTTCCGTAATCCGATATCACTTTGCGATTAACTCCTTAACCACATGCTTGCAAGCGGTGTTGATATCGATTACCGAGTGGGACCGAAGTATATCTCTCCGACTTGGGAGGGACAAATCCCATCTCGATACATACAACCCAACAGGTACTTTCCGATCACCTGAGAGACACCTTTATGATCACCCTCTCATAGGATGACGTTTGATGACCTCAAAGCTTTCTTCCGATACCAGGGAGTTGTATTATCTCATGGTCTAAGGAATACAATATTTGACATAAGAAAATCTTTGCAAAGATGAACATGATGACACGATCTAATTGCTTCGCTTAGTTTGGGTCTGTCCATCATATCATTCTCCCAATGATATGATCTCATTATCAATCGACAACTCATGTCTATGGTTAGGAAACCTTAACCATCATTAATCAATGAGCTAGTCCATAGAGGCATACTAGGTACACGGTGTTGTTCACAAACCACACAAGTATTAATGTTTCCGCTTAATACAATTCTAGCATGGAATATAAACTTTATCATGAACAAGAATTATAATAATAACATCTTTATTATTGCCTCTAGGGCATAATTCCAACAGTCTCCGACTTGCACTAGAGTCAATAATCTAGTTTACATTTGGCAACAATCTCACACCCATGGCACTAAGGTGCTGATCATGTTTTACACGTGGAAAAGGTTTAGTCAATGGATCTGCGACATTCAGATCTGTATGTACTTTGCTAATCTTCAGATCTCCATCTGCTATATAATCTCGGATTATATGAACTTGCGGTTGATATGCTTGGTCTTTGGATGATATCTTGGTTCCTTAGCGAGTGCTATGGTGCCAGTGTTGTCACACAATATCTCCAGTGGGTCCAATGCACTTGGAACCACGCCAAGCTCAGTGATGAAGTTCCTGATCCAAACTCCTTCACTTGACGCTTTTGCAACAGCCATGTATTCCGCTTCCACTGTAGATCCTGCGATCACGCTTTGCTTGCAGCTTCTCCAGCTCACATCTCCTCCATTCAAAATATAAACGCATCCTGTCTAAGATTTAGAATCATCCTTGTCGGTGTCGAAACTAGCATCGACGTAACCCTTTACAATGAGATGTTCATCACCTCCATAGACTAAGAACATTTCTTTAGTCATATTTAGGTACTTTAGGATGTTCTTCACGGCTGTCCAGTGTTCTGCTTGTCAAACTAAGAGCATTGGACACATCCGGTCTAGTACACAGCATGGCATACATGATAGAACCTATGGTCGAGGCATATGGCACTTTTCTCATAGCTTCTCTATCATTTACCGTAGCTGGACACTGAGCCTTGCTCAATATCTTACCTGACAACATAGGCACTGAACCTTTCTTTGCCTTATCCATTCTGAACCTTTTCAGAACTTTGTCTAGGTATGTACTCTGGCTTAAAGCTATCAGGCGTATTTGTCTATCTCTATAGATTTTGATGCCCAATATATAAGCAGCTTCACCTAGGTCTTTCATTGAAAAACATTTGTTCAAATAACTCTTCACATCGTTAAGCATGTTAATGTCATTTCCAATAATCAATATGTCATCCATATATAGTACCAGAAATGTCACTGAGCTCCCACTCACTTTCTTGTAGATACAAGCTTCGTAGCTATTTGGAACAAATCCAAAGCTCTTGATCACTTGATCAAAATGAAGGTTCCAACTCCGAGATGCTTGCTTCAGTCCATAAATGGAACGCTGAAGTTTGCATACTTTATCAGCATCCTTAGGATCGACAAAACCTTCGGGTTGCATCATATACAACTCTTCATCAATGTTGCCATTGAGGAAAGCAGTCTTGACATCCATCTGCCATATTTCATAATCATGAAATGCAGCAATTGCTAATAAAATCCGAATGGACTTAAACATCGCTATGGGAGAGAAGGTCTCATCGTAGTCAACACCTTGAACTTGTCGAAAACCTTTCGCGACAAGCCGTGATTTATAGACGGTAACATTACCATCCGCGTCCGTTTTCCTCTTGAAAATCCATTTGCGCTCAACGGCCTTTCGGTCGCTAGGAGGGTCCACCAAAGTCCATACTTGGTTTTCGCTCATGGATCCCAATTCAGATTTCATGGCCTCTAGCCATTTCTCAGAGTCTGGGCTCATCATCACTTCCTCATAGTTCGTAGGTTCACTGTCTTCTACTAACAAGACAGTCAAGACAGGGTTGCCGTACCACTCAGGAGGGGCACGCGACCTTGTCGACCTGCGATGTTCAGTAGCAGCATCGTCCGAAGCTTCATGAGCCTTGTCATTAGCTTCCTCTATCATTGGTGCAGGCGGCACTGAAACCATTTCAGGTGCTGCGCTACTCTCCAACTCAAGAAGAGAAGGTTCAACAACCTCGTCTAGCTCTACTTTCCTCCCACTCACATCTTTCGAGAGAAACTCCTTCTCAAGAAAGGAACCGTTCTTTGCGACAAACACTTTGCCTTCGGTTCTGTGATAGAAGGTATACCCAATAGTTTCCTTAGGGTATCCTATGAAGACGCATTTCTCCGCTTTGGGTTCGAGCTTGTCCGACATCAACTTCTTGACGTAAGCTTCGCATCCCCAAACTTTAAGAAATGACAACTTAGGTTTAGCACCAAACCACAGTTCATATGGTGTCGTCTCAACGGATTTAGATGGTGCCCTATTTAAAGTGAATGCAGCGGTTTATAATGCATAACCCCAAAATGATAACGGCAAATCAGTAAGAGACATCATCGATCGGACCATATCTAATAGAGTTCGATTCCGGTGTTCAGACACACCATTGCGCTGTGGTGTTCCGGGTGGCGTGAGTTGCGAAACGATTCCGCTTGCTTTAAGATGCGTGAGAAAATCATAACTCAAATATTCACCTCCACGATCGGATCGTAGAAACTTAATTTTTTTGTTACGATGGTTCTCCACTTCATTCTGAAATTCCTTGAACTTTTCAAATGTTTCAAATTTATGTTTCATCAAATAGATATACCCATATCTACTTAAGTCATCGGTAAAAGTGAGAAAATAGCGATATCCACCGTGCGTCGAAACACTCATCGGTCTGCATACATCGGTATGTATGATTTCCAACAAGTCCGTTGCTCGCTCCATCATACCGGAGAACGGGGTTTTGATCATCTTGCCCATGAGGCATGGTTCGCATGTGTCAAATGATTCAAAATCAAGAGACTCCAAAAGTCCATCAGAATGGAGTTTCTTCATGCGCTTTACACCAATAAGACCTAGATGACAGTGCCACAAATAAGTAGTATTATCACCATCTACTTTGCATCTCTTAGCCTCAATGTTATGGATGTGTGTTTCATCCCTTTCGAGATTCAGAAGAAATAAACCATTTACAGCAGGTGCATGACCATAAAAGATATTACTCATATAAATAGAACAACCATTATTCTCCGATTTAAATAAATAACCGTCTTGCAATAAACACGATCCAGAAATAATGTTCATGCTCAACGCAGGCACATAATAACACTTATTAAGGTTTAAAACTAACCCCGAAGGTAAAACTAAGGAGAGCGTGCCGACGGCCATCACATCAACTCTTGATCCATTGCCAACGCGCATCGTGTAACATCCCTAAAATCATGTTTCAAACTCATGCATATCATCCATGCATCCATGATCATATAGAGTTCATTTCAAACAAAGCAATTCAAAAACAGGAGCATATGAGCTCATTATTTTATGTGATCAGCATTTGAAACAAATGCTACTCTCTAATGAGAGATTGTTGTTCATGAAACCAAACTTTGTTGTCTTATTGCTCTCAGGTTGTTTTTCTAGATTGCTAAGGTTTAAACAAAAAATTCAAAACAAATATGATTTGAAAACCAATTTCAAAACCAATATAAAACAAGTGCTATGTCACTGTTTATTTTATTTTATGCCAAATGACCAAGCCAATTCAAAATGACCACTTGGTTTTATGCCCAGAATTGTGACTGTTGCACACTGCAAAAATCCTGAAAAGATTTGAATTCAAATAGAGTTTGAAATCATTTGAAAATCATTCCAGAAAATCAAAACAGAAAAAGAAAAAGAGAAAGGAAATAGAAAAGGGCCAGCGCCAGACTTCTAGCCCAACGACGGATCCAGCCCATTAAGCCCACCCGGGTACCCCCTCTCTCCTTCTCACCCGCGAATGAACCCAACAGGTCACTGACACCAGGACCCCACCCCCTCTCTGTTTAACTCGCTGACGTGTGGACCCTGCGACCACATCGCCTTCGTCGTCAATCCCGCGCGCCAGCGCCGCTCGCTCCGCCGTTACCTCGCCACAGTCACTGCGGGCTTAATTGCCATTGATTCTGCGCTTAATCGCCGCTCCCCTTCTACCTACATAACCCCCTCTGCACCGCGGCCATTTCCCCTCACCTAGCGCCACCTCTCTGCCACCAGGCTGCCCACAATCGCCATTGCACCGCCGCAGACTGACGCACTCCGGCGACGAAATTCGGTGAGTACTGACCGCCCCCCAGCCTCTGGTTCAAACCATCATGACCAGCACGACCTTGCGCGTTTACTGAAGGCCTCTGTTTGCTTTCTCATAACCCAGAGTGACGTCTTCGTTCTCAACCGCGAGCACCTGAGCCGCCGCTCAACTCCGACGTGCGATTCAGGTAAAGTGAGACCGCCCCTTGCCTTCCCTTTGATACTGTATTGATCGCCAGGCCCTTGCGCATCTCCTAAACCATCTGGCTCGTGCTAGGGCGACGCAGAACCTCGGCAACGACTTCGACAGCAAGCATCTGACGCCACCAGCAACTCCGACGAGCTCCCTCAGCCACTACAGCGCGCCCCTTGACCAGCCATCGCCACCTTGAGCATCAGCATCGCACGGCGAGCTCGGTAAGCCCCTTCCCCCTCTCCCGCACGACCTAGAACACCGGTAGCAGTTCTGACAGAGGCGTCGCCGCCTGTCGCCGCCGCCAGCGCCGCCACTGAATGGTCAAAGTGCCGAGCGCCGTTAGATCTAGATCCTCCGGATGCGATAGAACATAGACGAAGCGGTACGATTCAATCTGAGCCGCGCGATTAAGTTTGATCCAGCGGCTCAGAAGCATGATCCGACGCGAAGCGGTACGCGCCAATCAGAGCGTGACGCGTGGCTAGGGTTTAGATTTAAAACTGAATTTGAATCTGATTAATGTTTGAATTTGATTTGGCTATAACTTTTGATCCCCATGTTATAATTTGACAAATTTTATACCGTTGGAATCAGGAGAGCAAGATCTTTCTAAATATGCAATGTGTTTAATGTTTTGCTCCTGCTAAAATGGTTTTATTTACAGAAACTTGTGTAGGACTAAATTGAGTATATGAAATGTTTAGGAATTGTTTTTAGGGTTAAATAAATTTGGTTTGGCAAGTTTTTGACTTGTTTAGGATTCAGTACTATACACTTGCTTGGTTGAGTTTTAAAAATCATCACTTAGCATCTTGCATGCATGCATATATTTTTGATTGTATATGTTTTGAATGTGATTGTGGCTATGAATCTTTTGTGTAGATTTTGGTGCTAGTGATTGTGATTGTGAGGAGTGTAGCTACTCTCCAAACTACCAAGGCAAGTGGTACTTCATGAATATTTCTATCCCTATGTTTTATACTAAGCATTAGAAATATTTTGCTAAGTCTTGCATGTTACTATTTTGCCTATATGCCATGTGGGGAAATCCTAAGTAGTTGTAGAATTGCTAGGAAATTTCTAAGTTAAGTTACTATCTATGCCATGCTTAGCCTAGCTAGTAGCAAACAAGGGTTGGTGAAATATACATGCTATGATGAAAATATTTCTAAGTCTTTGGACTTGTGTTTTGCTTAATAAAACAACTAAGTTAATGAATCACCTGGGTGGAAAGGGACTTGATTGGTGGTTTTGGTTGAGTGGTTACACAAGGACCATTTCTATGGTTTACCTTGTGTATCTCACTTGTGGAAAGCCACCCAGGAACAAAGGGATTTTAGAGGCCAAGTGTTAAGAAGCTTCTAGTGCAGCCACTTGGCAATATGGGCTCTGCCTGGACCACATAGGTTGCTAGAACTTAGCCATTTGGACAGTTGGTGGTAGTGGGATGATAGGTTGGAACGCTTCCATTTGGTCTAAGGGAAGGCTTCTGAAAGGTCCTGTCTTGGTGAAACTAAGTCTGGTGGGGAAAGTGCACAACCTCTGCAGATGGAAAAATCTAAGTACTTAGCCAAGTCCATGGTAATGGACAACTTGAGCATCAAGACATGGAAGCTATCAAGAATCTCCTCATCCCAATTTCTAAGTAAAATCTTGTGGGTGAACAAGGGTGAAGGACCTCAATGTCTATTGGTGGCTCCTTGGGAAAAGTTTTGACAAAGAAAAACTTAGTGATTTCAACTAATAGGCAAAACCTATTTTGAGCAAAGCAAGCCAAGCTACACTTAGCCAAATTTGCATATAGTATCTAGTCCACCTAAATTATACTAAGGTATCACTTGCCAATACTATTCCAAAGTATTGACCCACTGTGGCTATAACTTGTGATGTTGCAGGTTATTCTGATGAGGATTAGGTGTCATGAGTCTACACTCAACATGTTTGCCTGTGGCACATGAAGATGAAGACTTTTATTTATTTACTTATTCAAACTCTTGTATCAGTCCTATGGCCTTGGAGTTGTAAAGACTATGTTTAACTCTGGAATGGATGTAATAATGACCTTTGTATCTGTGTACTTCATCTTAAATTGTGGATGCTAGCATTGATCCAGGGACTAGCATTGCAATCACAGGGATCCTTTTCCTTTATAAAGGATGGATCTTACACATCGTCACCTCATCACTCGCAAGCCGCCGTCTATTCCGTAGCTCCTGTTTCGAGTTACAAATATTAGCAACTGAACCAGTATCAAATACCCAGGCACTACAACGAGGGCTAGTAAGGAAAACATCAATAACATGTATATCAAATATACCTTTGATGGTGCCAGCCTTCTTGTCCGCTAAGTACTTCGGACAGTTGCGCTTCCAGTGACCCTTGTCCTTGCAATAGAAGCACTCAGTGTCCGGCTTGGGTCCAGACTTGAGCTTATTCTCAGCAGGGGCAACGCGCTTGCCGCCGCCTTTTTTGAAGGGCTTCTTTGCACCCTTACCTTTCTTGAAGGTGGGGGGCTTGTTGACCATCAACACATGATTATCCTTTTTGATGTCCACCTCCGCACCCTTCAGCTTTGCGAAGAGCTTGGTGATCGTATCAGTGGAACCAATCTGATTATGATTCACTACAGAACTTTTGTAGCTGGGAGGGAGTGATTGCAGAACCCTGTCAATCTTGAGCTCCTCTGGAATCTTGCAGTCCAGTTGCTCAAGGCGTTGAGTGTAGCCCGACATCTTTATGGCATGCTCACTAACGGAACTCCCTTCCTCCATCTTGCAGTTAAAGAATTTCTCAGAGATCTCATATCTCTCAGAACGGGCCTGAGTCTGAAACATAGTTTTCAGCTCCTCAAGAATCTCAAAGGGCCCGCGATAGTCTTCAAAACGATTTTGAAGGTTCGATTCCATAGCAAACAACATGGTGCTCTTAATCACACCATAATCATCTTTGCGCGACTGATAGACAGCTTTCTCATCAGCCGACGCAGTTGCAGCAGGGGCGTCACCTAACGCTTTCTCAAGGACATAGTCCTTTGACCGCCAGAGAGAATGATTCTCAGATTGCGGAACCAGTTGGTGAAGTTAGACCCAGTGTTTCTAAGCTTTTCCTTCTCAGCAAAAACGTTGAAGTTGAAGTTGGACTTAGCCATTTGATCTACAATGTTTGCAAGTACAAATTAGACTATGTTCATGATAACTAGTTCAACTTTTAATCAAATTACTAGATGAACTCCCACTAAATTCAACATCCCTCAACTTGTTTAGTGAACATGATCCAAATTCACCACACCTAATCCGATCTTCACGAGAAGAGATGTGGTTTCAATGGTTGACAACGAAGTGTCGATCATATCATTCATATGACTCATGCTTAACCTTTCGGTTCATGTGTTCCGAGGCCATGTCTGTACATGCTAGGCTCGTCAAGTTAGACCCAAGTATTTCCGCGTGTGCAAAACTGGCTTGCACCCGTTGTATGCGAACGTAGAGTCTATAGCACCCGATCATCACGTGATGCTTGGACACGACGAACTTTCGCAACGGTGCATACATGGGGAGAACACAGTTTTATCTTGATCTTTAAGTGAGGAATCATTTTATAATGCTACCGTCGCGATCTAAGCATAATAAGATACATAAAAGGATAAACATCACATGCATATAACTTTATGTGACATGGTATAGCCAATCTTCGCGCAATGATCTCCATCTTGAGCGTGCCGGCATGATCTCCATCACTCCACCATGATTACCTCCACCATGAATAGCAACTACAACTATTGCTAACTACTTAGCGATAAAGTAAAGCTATTACATGGCGTATAAGAAGTTGACACACAGGTCATACACAATTATAAAGACAACCATATGGCTCCTGCCGGTTGTGTACTCATCGCATACAATACACATATCACATCTTGGTCCATACCATATCACAGAAAACACTCCCTGCAAAAACAAGTTAGATGCCTCTACTTTGTTGTTGCATGTTTTACGTGGCTTATGGGAGTAGCAAGCTAAGAACGATTCTTACCTACGGAAAGCCACAACGGTGATATTATGGTTGCCAAACTCCGGTGTAAATCCCATGACAACTATAGTGAGAGAAACAGGCATCCACCAGCCGCATGTGTGGAACAAGCCACACGTCAAGTGCGGAGCCGGTCTCGCGAACGACGTCGCGTAAAGTTGGCCTGGCCCGCTTCAATCTCACTATCCCGCGTCATAAGAAGAACACAAACAAGAGGCTTGCAACAGAAAACATCAACGCCCACAACAACCATGTTGCGTTCTACTCGTGAAACACATCTACGCATAGATCTAGCTCTGATACCACTGAAAGGGTTTCGCAGCATAGTAAATCAAAAAAATTCTACGGATGCGAACGGGAAAGCCAAGATCTAATCTAGGAGATGCAAACAATGAGAGGGATTAGATGAGATCTTCATACCCTTGAAGATTCGCACAGCGGAACGTTCGTCGGAACGTGGGTGATGTAGTCGTACTCGCTTCTCCTCCTCGCGATCCGCTCCGATCTAACACCGCAAGTGGCGATGCCTCCGAGAGATGCACACGTGCGGCACCTCGACGTCTCCTCCTTCCTCGGTCCAGCAAGTATGGTGGAGAGACGGATTGGATCTACAACGCGACGGCGCGGTGCAAGTGGTGGAGAGTTTCTGCAGCAGGGCTTCGCCTACGTGCAGTCGGGAGGAAGAGAGAGAGGAGGGCAGCAGGGTGGCTAGGGCTTGAGGAGGAGGTGTGGGGGGGTGGTGCGCCCCCATCCCTCTTTATATATAGGGGTGGGCGCCAAACCTAGCCCCTCCCCCAAGCCTAGGCCGGCGGCCAAGGAGGGAAGAGTGGGGGGCAAGTTTCCCCCCTCCTTCTAGAAGCTCCCCTAGGGTTTCCCCTAGGTTTGGCCGGCTGGGCCCTATGGGGCCTTGTGCCCCTGGCCTAATGCGGCCAGGGCACTCCCTCATAGGCCCATGCCCCCTCCCGACAGGTGGGGCCACGTTGGTCCCCCTCCGGAAGGTTCTAGAAGCTTCTGGTACAATACCGATTAACCCGAAACAATTCCGAACTCCAAAAACTGCATTGCCTTATATGAATCCTATTCTCCGGACCATTCTGGAACCTCTCGTGATGTCCCGGATCCTATCCGAGACTCCAAACAAAAACTCATAAACCAATTATCCAATCTATCCTAGCGTCGAGACACGTTAAGTGTGTGACCCTTCGGGTTTGAGAATATGCAGGCATGATCTTCTATCAATAATCAACAGTGGGGTCTGGAAACCCATATTGACTCACACACATTCATCGATGATCACATCGGATGAACCACGATACCAGGATTCAATCAATCCCATATTTATATTCCCTTCGTCTCGCGATATTTTACTTTCCCGAGATTTGATCGTCGGTACCGTCATACCTAGTTCAATCTCATTCACAGCAAGTACTTTACTCGTTCCGTAATCCGATATCACTTTGCGATTAACTCCTTAACCACATGCTTGCAAGCGGTGTTGATATCGATTACCGAGTGGGCCCGAAGTATATCTCTCCGACTTGGGAGGGACAAATCCCATCTCGATACATACAACCCAACAGGTACTTTCCGATCACCTGAGAGACACCTTTATGATCACCCTCTCATAGGATGACATTTGATGACCTCAAAGCTTTCTTCCGATACCAGGGAGTTGTATTATCTCATGGTCTAAGGAATACAATATTTGACATAAGAAAAGCTTCGCAAAGATGAACACGATGACACGATCTAATTGCTTCCCTTAGTTTGGGTCTGTCCATCATATCATTCTCCCAATGATATGATATCATTATCAATCGACCACTCATGTCTATGGTTAGGAAACCTTAACCATCATTAATCAATGAGCTAGTCCATAGAGGCATAATAGGGACACGGTGTTGTTCACAAACCACACAAGTATTAATGTTTCCGCTTAATACAATTCTAGCATGGAATATAAACTTTATCATGAACAAGAATTATAATAATAACATCTTTATTATTGCCTCTAGGGCATAATTCCAACAACAACATCGTGTCAGGGAGGAGGACGTGCACGTCCGTCGCTATATGGTGATGTTGGACGTTAGGGTCTCTGATACCTGGCAGTTTCTTCAGGGATCTCACCCGAGCTATGCTCCTGTGATGGTTATTTCTCTTTGGGTGTTCACCTCCCGCGGCTCAGGAACCGGGAGTCGACGTCGAGTTTGATTGAGAAAGATGTATTAGTTTATATCCAGATTAGCAGATCAGTTAAATGAAGAGATTTCCTTGGAAACTATTCAGAATGCTCGGGAACAATACATCACATAAAAGTTTTCTTCTGAGTTTTTAGAACACAGTTACATAAAACTTTTAATACATTATTACACATCATTTATTCGCATGTGTCCCTTGCTGATTGCACCGTAACCATGGAGCATCTTCATTAATTAACAGGGTTGTTGGATCAGTGTTCACTGCGAAGGGAAGAATTTCATCAAACTTATCATAATCTTCTGACATGTCTATCTTCTCCTCCACACCCACGATGTTTCTTTTCCCTGAAAGAACTATGTGGCGCTTTGGCTCATCGTCTGATGTATTATTTTTCTTATCTTTTATTTTCTCGGTTTACTAGACATGTCCTTCACATAGAAAACCTGAGCCACATCATTGGCTAGGACGAATGGTTCGTCTAAGTATGCAAGATTTTTGAGATCCACTGTTGTCTTTTTGTACTGCTCGTCTACCTTTACCACGCCTCATGTTAGCTTGACCCATTTGCACCGAAACAAGGGGACCTTAAAAGTAGGTCCATAGTCAAGTTCCCATATCTCCTCTATGTAACCATAATATGTGGTCTTTGACCCATTGTTGTTTATTGCATCAAAGAGGACACCACTGTTTTGGTTGGTGCTCTTTTTATCTAGGGAGATTGATGACTCCTTGGTGGCGCCAGAGAACTTGGTGCTTGATGTGGAGTCTTGTTGGGAATCCCAAGAGAAAGGTGTGAAGATCACAGCAGCAAGTCTTCCCTCAGTTGAGAATGAGGTTATCGAACCATAAGGAGGAAGGAAACGTCACACATGTGTTGCAAGCAACGCGGAGATCTGCACAACACAAACTCAAGACTTTGCCCCGACGAATCAGTGAGGTTGTCAAGCTCACCGGTTTGCTGCAACAAAGGATTAAACATATGGTGTGGAAGGTAATGGTTTGTAGCAAGTAAACAAGTAATAGTGGAAGATGTATCAATGGTAAAGATTGGACCGGGGTCCATAGTTCACTAGAGGTGCTCTCCTTAGATAAACAACATGGCATGGAGGGTAAACAAATTACAGCGGGGAAATTGACAGGAACTTAGCAAGGCATAACAATGCAATTACTAGCTAGAAAGATCCTATGAGGTTGATTGGGAAATACAACAATATACATAGACCGTCATCCAACTACATCTATGACTATAAGTCCACCTTCAGGTTATCATCCGAACCCCCTCTAGTATTTAGTTGCAAGCAACAGACAACTGCTTTAAGCAAAGTGTGTAAGGTAAACAGTCCACATGTTCCATGAACTAGAGACTGTTGTTTTCTCCCTAGTAGCAACAGCACATCTACAACCGAAGATATTTCTGTCACTTCCCTTGGAAACTAGAGGCATGAACCCACTATCGAGCATAAATACTCCCTCTTGGAGTCACTAGCAACTACTTGGCCAAGATAACCACTAGAAACGGAGAGCATGTAAGATCACAAACAACACATACATGATAGAATCATAAAGATAAAACCATTAATCGAACCAACATAATAATCTCAATATCCATCGGATCCCCGCAAACACAGCATGCATGATTACAAATAGATTAGATCTTGATCATGAACGGAGCTCACAAGGTCTATACATGAAAGCACAAAGGAGGAGATACAACCATCTAGCTGCTACATGGACCCATAGTCCAAGGTGGAAATACTCACGAATCATACCGGAGAGAAGGCCTTCAGGATGATCTCCCCTCCGGCAGGGTGCCGGGAAGTACTTCAGATCCCTCCTCCCCGATCTAGGGACGATGGTGGCGGTGGCTATAGACAGTTTCGTGGATTTCTGATCGGGTACTCAGGGTTTCTGCATCGGGGGCTTCTTATAGGCGAAGGGGAGAGACCGGGAGGCGGCCAGGGTGCCCAAACCTAGCCAGGCAAGGGCCCACCTGTGGTCGCGCCTGGGGGTGGGGGGGTTGGCCCCTCTGGCCGGCCCTTCCGGCTCTCCTCTGGACTTCTTGTTCCCAACGAAAAGTAATTGACTTTGTCCTTTGTCTCGTCCAATTCCGAGAATATTTCTTTACTAACTTTTCTGAAACCAAAAACATCAGAAAACAGGCATCTGGCACTGTTGCAACTTGTTAATAGGTTAGTACCAGAAAACATGTAAAAAGCACCTTAAAGTGTGGACAAGTAAATAAAAGTAGATACTAAACAAGCATGGAGCATCAAAAATTATAGATACTTTTCCAACGTATTAGCATCCCCAAGCTTAACTCCTGCTCGTCCTCGAGTAGGTAGGTGATAAAAGAATAATTTTTTAGGTGACATGCACCCTCACAATAAAGATCCAACCATTTGCAAGCATTGAAAGCTGGGGTCAAAGAACTCTAAACATGTGCATGAAAGATGGAGTTCTAATAATAAGACATAGTAATTTGCAACATGGCAAGCTACAAACAAAGATCATGAATAATATGCATTGAAAAACATTTGTTTGTTTCACATGCAGAAAACATAGCATAGTGGTAATCAGCTTGTCCCTCGTAGAGTAGAAATATAATGTATAGGACACCTGCAAAGTTCACAAGGGTGACTAGAAACAGATAGCACATGAACAAGTAATAACACAATATGCATCAATTAATAAGCTTTGGAACATTGCACACAAAATTACAACTATGATCTCTTAATAGTGCCTAAAGGTAGAAAGTGGAGACTCAATAATGGTGGAAGAAAGGTCTTTTGTAAAGGAAGCAGGGATTACAAGTTTCAAAAAGAGCTTCCAAAAATTATGGTACTTGTTAGCTTTCAGCCCTCATTGCCCCTATCATAAGCATCTTGAAGTGGTTAAGGTTAAAGTGGCAAAGCTGGAGTATATGCTTGATGAAGTATAAGTTGGCAATCTCATGCCCCTTGAATACGAGGGCCACACCTCATGCATACTCAACTTTGGGTCCAGGTAAGTTCTTGTCACTGTAAGTATTTGCATATAATTGAGAACCGCCAATGGGGCACCCCTTACACATGGTATAGGAGCTTTCCCATAACCAAAATGACAAGGCAAGCAAACAATGAGCATCTCAGCAATTCTTCTTATGTACCATGGGAATATGGTGCTTTTTTCTCTGTTTCCTCTTTTCACAATGTGTCTCTTTTTTTATAAGAATAATGCTTCATAGATGTCACTATGGTGATGCTGCAAGTTTCCACCATGATTAGGCATGGCTTAGGCTAGTGGCCCAGGCGTTTCTCTAACACAGGATACAAACTCCATGGACTTACAAGTTCCCTCTTTATTTCACACCGGTGACATCCATGGACAAAAGAACATGATATCACTGAGTACAACAAGGTACAAGTGCAATGTTGAAAACGTTCCCCGTGACAGCACGGTTCTGCTAATTCCAACTTATAAGTGCAAGCATATACAACAAAGTTGTCACAATGGTTCAAGTTTTTTAGGGGCAAAGAATAAAGTGTGTCATCAAGTTCGTAAGGGCTTTAATCACTAAGTTTTCACATAACAAAATAGTTTTTAATTGGAAGATAGATGAAAACAAGAATATACTTTGGAATGGTGTAACACACCATGCATAGGAGTTTATAGTGGACACTTTGGAATAACTTGGTTTCTTGGGAGTTGGAGGCATGAGTATAACTTACTCATACAAGTGGAGGCTAGCAAAAGACTGGGAGCAACCAACTAAGAGAGCAATAATGGCCAATATTATGCAATGCAACAAAGCAAACTAATCAAAGCAAAGAGTGGTACTACAAGTCAAGGACTAAATGATCATAGAGGCTAATGGTGACTTGTCATAGTCATAACATGGTGTGAGCATGTGCCAAGTCTACCCAAGCAAAACATCAAAGGAGAATACCACAATACTATGCTTTTGCATGCTAAAACAACGCATAATTTATTTAAGGCACACTAAGCAATCCCAATTGTTTGTAACAATACATGCTACAACAATAATCACTAAGCATAATGTTAAAACAACACCTAGCATTTCATGCTAAAGTCTAAGTCACAGTCAATGCAATCTCCTCTTGCACTTCAAGGAAGAACTTACTACTCCTTTCCAAACACCAAGCAAACTTATTTGCAAAACAACACAGCGAGAACGGGGGTCCAAACTACTAAAGCAAACTAAACAAACTAAGCAAAGCAAACAAAAATAAAGACGCTCCAAGAACAACACAATTGTGCATGAAACAATAAAAACAAAGTGTCTAGACAGACCTGAGCTTTTTATTGATGAAGAAGGGGGTTCCTTGGGCATCCCCAAGCTTTGACACTTGTACTTCTTGGATATTTCTTGGGGTGACACCATGGTGGCATCCCCAAGCTTGAGCTTTTGTCCATTCTTCATCTCATTGCATCATTCTCTCTCTACACCTGAAATTTTTCCTTCATATAAAACTTCACACAATCTTCATTACCAACATTAGCTTATTCAAAAGATATTATACCACTGGCAAAGCTTTGGAACAGCAAGGATTTTCACTAAAAACACAAGCTACTGTAGTAACTCCTTCAAAGAAACTCAATTTACCTGAAGAGAGATTAAAAAAGAATCAATAAGAAGCAAATGCAAATAATGGCAGAAATCTGTCAAAACAGACCAGCAGGTAGAAACGAATTTTTCAAACATCTTCTGTGGCTCAAATAAAAAAGTGTTGAACTAACGAAAGTTATCCAACATACTGGGGGATTTATTCGTAAATTTTGAGCTCAATCCGAGTTACTCCTCACGATTTTTTTGGTGGAGGACAGAAATCTGTTTCGAGATAGCAACTCCTCAAATCTTACTTTCCTCTCATTAGAGGTCATTCTTGGCACAAAAAGCAAACAAAAAGGATAAGGAGAGGTCATTACAGTAGTAATAACTTCCAGGACTCAAGGAAACTCTTGGGTTATCTCCCAACAAGTACTTTTCTTTAATGCCTTTAAGTTAGGCATAAGAAGCAAGAAGAATCAAGTATTTTCAAATGAGGAAGCATTAACATCAAACCTTGCTTTCAAAGGAGGAGCAAAAAGAAACTTCTCTCTCCTCATAGGGAAGTGTTCAATACCTTTCTTGAATGGAAAATGATATTTGATGGTGCCTTCTTTCATATCAATGATGGCACAAACTGTTCTAAGAAAAAGTCTTCCCAAAGTAATAGGACAAGAAGCGTTGTATTCAACATCCAAAACATAGAAATCAACAGGGACATAAGCATTGTTAACCATAATGATAACATCATTAATACTCCCCATGAGTTTCTTCTTAGCATTATCATTGAGTGGGACATTTAAATAACAATCTTCCAAAGGTGGCAAATCAAGCATTTCATAAATCTTCCTAGGCATAATAGAGACACTAGAACCAAGATCACATGAAGCTTTGAGATCAAAGTCATTCACTTGCATATTAATAATGGGTTCCCAACTATCTTTTACTTTCCTAGGAATAGAAGATTTGTGTTTTAGCTTCTCTTCCTTAATCTTAACAAGAGCATCTGTAATGTGTTTGGTAAAGGAAACATGCATATCACTAGCATCAGGACTTTTAGCAAGCTTTTGCAGGAACATAATCACTTCAGAAAAATTGCAACCATCAATATCAAAGTCAAACTTAGAATCACTAGTAGTAGGCTCACTAGGCTTAGGCATAGTAGGAGGAGGAATAGGGGCTACTTGTGGTTTAGTGGTGATAGTGCACACACTATTGTTTCTATCAATTTCAGCTTCCCTTTCCCACCTAGCATGAAGTTGAGCTAACAGCCTAACATTTTCATCAATAGTAACTTGTATGGCATGAGCAGTAGCAAAGGTGTTTTCCATAGTTTCAGGTTTAGCAGCCATTTTATTAACCAAGGAAGTTTGAGCTTCAGACAAAGAGGATATATTTTTCTCAACAGTTAAAAGCTTTTCCTCTATAGTCTTATTGAAAGTGGTTTGTTTACTAATAAAGTCCTTGAGCATGACTTCAAGTTCAGAGGGGGCACTTCTAGCATTATTATAAGAGCTTCCATAGGAATTGTCATTATTAGGAGGATAAGGCATATAATTGTTGTTGCTACCAAAAGTATTACTGTAGGCATTGTTGTTGAAATTGTTGTTTCTAATGAAGTTCACATCAACTTGCTCTTCTTGAGCAACCAAAGAGGCTAAGGAAACATTATTAGGATCTAGAGGAGCCTTCCCATTAACAAGCATAGCCATAATAACATCGATCTTTTCACTCAAAGAAGAAGTTTCCTCAACAGAATTTACCTTCTTACCATGTGGAGCTCTCTCAACATGCCATTCAGAGTAGTTGGCCATCATATTATCAAGGAGCCTTGTTGCAGCACCCAAGGTGAGTCCCATAAAAGTACCTCCAGCAGCAGAATCCAACAGGTTTCTTGAGGAGAAGTTCAAACCTACATAAAAAGTCTGGATAATCATCCAAGCAGTCAGTCCATGAGTAGGGCAATTTTTAACCAAAGATTTCATCCTTTCCCAAGTAGGAGCAACATGTTCACTATAAAGCTGTTTAAATTTCATAATGTCACTTCTCATAGCAATAATTTTAGCAGGAGGATAGTGCTTTCCAATAAAGTCATCTTTGCACTTATTCCAAGAATCAATAGTATTTTTAGGCAAAGATAGCAACCATTCTTTATCTTTTCCCCTCAAGGAGAAAGGAAAAATCCTGAGCTTAATAATACCTCCATCTACATCCTTATACTTTTGCATCTCACAAAGTTCAACAAAGCTATTAAGATGGGAAGCAGGATCATCAGAACCAGCACCAGAAAATTGCTCTCTCATCACAAGATTCAACAAAGCAGGCTTAATTTCATAAAAGGTAGCATCAGGAGCAGGTGGAGCAATAGGTGTGCTTAGGAAATCATTATTGTTGGTGCTAGTGAAGTCACACAACTTGGTGTTCTTAGCAGAGTTCATTTTGGCAAAGGTGGGCAAGCCAAAAACAGCAACAACAGCTAGAGCAGGAACTAATTTTTGTGTGTTTTTGAATAAGGCAAGCAAACCAAGCTAGACTAATTTTTTTGGGTTTTTTGGAAAGAGGCAAACAAACCAAGCAAAAGAAACAAAGCAAACTAAAAACAAAGTAAAGAGAAAGGAAGTGAAGGACTCCCCTAGTGAAGACGTCCTTAGCCTCCCTGGCAACGGTGCCAGAAAACTTGTTGATGACTCCTTGGAGGCGCCAGAGAACATGGTGCTTGATGTGGAATCTTGTTGGGAACCCTATGAGAAAGGTGTGAAGAGCACAACAGCAAGTCTTCCCTCAGTTGAGACCGAGGTTATTGTTGGGGATATGCTATATGGGTATCCTCATAGCATGTCTCTTATCCGGATAACCCGGGTGGCCCACAGTTGGTAGCATGGCCCACGGCCTGCTGGGCGGCCCAGTTAGATGGATCCAGAAGGGAGGCCCATGCCGGATAAAGGAAGGCTACGGTGGAGTCACCAGCGTACCCGGAGCCTTGGAGTGCAAGACATGCTAGACTAGTAATAGATAGTGTAGGACTCTGTAACCTGTCCGGCTAGGACTTTTCCCTGTAACCCGAGGACCTGGCGACTATATAAGTCGAGCATATGGGAGCCTTTAGGGCATCGATTAACATACACCTCGCATAGAGAACCTATCTGTATAACTCGGCGTATTGCCATTATAGTGATTTATAGCAGGAGTAGGATTCTGCCACCATTGTGGGATCTGAACCTGGGTAAGCTATGTTACCTCGTACCCTTCAACCGTCCACATTCCCCCACGTCTCTAAACATGCACTGTGAGGACCCCTCCATGGCGTACTCGTCGGCAATACCAGGATAGTTGACGCCCACCGTGGGGCAAGAGGCGCTTCAGGCTCTTCAGCGGGCGAGGACCAAGATCTTCACGGGAATCGGAGAAACCGTAGCCATTGGTGAGTTATTTTCTCCGGCAATGTCCGATCGTCCCTCCTGACGAGTTCTAGATCTCGGCGAAGACGAACCCTACGCGGTGCTTGATCGTCCCCATCAGAGACATCCATCTCTTCATCGGCGAAACCGACTCGGGCACTAGTTCCCTAGGAGTCGGAGGAGCATCAAGACCCGCACGGACCGCCTACGGGCACGATACGTTCGCGGAAGGATCGATGTCGGATCTCTCCTTGGAGTTTGCCGGCGAAGATCGGAAAAATTCAAGGCCCACCCAAACCGCCCCTGTGCAGGATATAACGGTGGAAGATCGTTGCAAGTCCATCGGCTTCGAACGTCCGTCTGGACAGCGGAGATCCAAGTTCGTTAGCGTGGTTACCATCTTCGATCTGGCGCGTTGCATTCAGAGAGAGGGCGAAAAACCCTACGATTACCTTGCCAGTGGCTCCGTATACGAGCTAATCTGGCACATTACCCCAATGATGATGCTATGTATCACTTTGTGGAAGGACTGGACCAAGGAACGCTTCTCCGGCATTCTCTTAGGCGGCAGCAAGCTTCAGGACGCCTCACCTTCGAAAGTATGGTGAACGCCATCAACAGCTACGCGGAGGCAAAGGGAGCAGCTCAGGAGCTCATCAACGGAGCGCCATCGACTCAGCCACCGCCACCACCACCTCTAGCCGCCATCACCGCAGCTGTGCTACCACCACCAGTCATCGTCGCTACTGTTGCACCTCCACCCCCTATCATCGAGGAAGCCCCGGCACCCTCCGACTCTATGATTGGCGCGCTCTACGCCGACTTCAGCGCAGACTCAGAGGAGATAGACTTCAGTCCAGAGGAGCTAGACTCCGTCATGCAGGAGATGGAGGAGGATTACAAGCATGACGAGCAAGCCAACAACACCATCACATCCTGAGAAGTGTTCGTCACCATTGGGACGGCGATTGATGAAGATCAGCTCGGGAGAGCTCCGCCTATAACGCTTGACAAGGGTAAGGGGCCACTTATTGTTGCCAACAATGATCGTGCAAAGGACATGCCCCCTCCGCCTAACCCAGTGCAACAACCACAGGAACTCGGCACTGGCCTGAGCCACAACAACACCGCAAACTTGCCGCCTCCGGCATCTACGTCTGCTGCTGCCCAAGTCACTCCAGCTGATAGAGTGATGTACGGCAATCTCCTCATCGAGCCCATGACCGTAGCTCATATTCGCAATGTAGTCTATCTTGACGAGAGTGCCAGCAGGTGCTAGAGGAAGTGCAGGCCATCGCGGAGCAAGGTGCAAAGCTAGATCGAGATCTGGCCAACGCGCAGAAGTGAATAGAGAAAGCTAGAGCAATGGATGCCAAGTACAAGACTCTACTGTAGCAGCAGAAGTCCAAGAAAGCTCCGGCTCGCATCATCAACGATCCTGGTATACGGCCAAACCTAGGATGGGCTCCCTCGAATCCGGCGCAGGCCAAGCCATACATTGACAGTGAAGGCAGGCAGGTGATGCCCAGTCCTCTCCTCAACCTCGCCATCGCCAAGACCCTTCTGGAGCAGGATAGATCACCTGAGGCGGTGGACCAGGTCTATGACCTATTGGCCAAGGCGGTGAAACAGCAGGAAAAGGCCACCTCCCAGAGGCTTGAGTCTGACCCAGCGTTGTGCCAGTCTAGCCAGCATAAGCCGCCAAGGGATAGATCTCCTCTTGATGTCGGGTCTCACACGGGTTCGTCCGAACGAAGACGGAGGGATGCGCGCAATAGGAAGGATGCTATCCCCATATCTTCCGACAATGGAGGTAAGGTCCAACCTCATCGCCCATCGCCACCTCCCCGCTCCCCCGACATCGCGAAGACCCCAAGGCTCACCATCATACGGATATGCCTCCACCAAGGCAGAGCGGCATCGTCATCCGCGACAACGTGGAGCAGACCTATCATGACAGAGAGCGCAATCAAGGACACAAGAGCAGGTCGCGCCATGACCCTCCGCGTCTGACAAGCAACCGCGACAAGCATGAGGTGTCGTAGGAGGGTAACAGCAAAAAGGCTAACCCACCGCCACCTCCGCCTCTGTCGCCACCCAGTAGACACCATGGCGGAGGAGGCCCGCGTCATTCACGCAGCCCATCCCTTGATGGAAAGAAGACAAGAAGCCCGGAGCCATACGATGCACGTTCGCGGATAGACAAGATCCACGAGGTCCGGGAAGGACCATACCTAGGACCACGTTACTTTGGACCTGTGATACAGTCCGCAACTTACCCCAAAGGTTTCTGGATTGACAAGACCATCAAGCCCTATGATGGCACCGCCAAGCCAGCCACATGGTTGTAGGATTACGACAATGTGGTGGAAATCGCCGGGGGTAGCCCCAACGTCGCCGTCAAGTACCTCCCATTAATGTTGGTAGACACGACCCGTCAATGGATTGATGACTTGCCGGAGAGATCCATCTGCAATTGGTTGGACATGCAAGAAGCATTCACCAAGAACTTCGAGGGTACGTATAAGCGTCCATGCACTATTGGCGATCTACATCGGTGCGTGCAGGAGAAAGACGAGACATATCGCGCCTACCTCTCTCGCTGGCTAGATATGAAAAATTCCTGCGCAGGAGTACACGCACAAACCGTCATGGCCGCCTTCATAGATGGGTTGGAAAGGGGCACGTTGCTCCGACATAAGCTGAAGCGCTTGCAGGACAATCACCAGCTAGACTTGAACCAGATGATTCAGTTGGCCAGTGAGTTCAAAGCTACTGACGACGATGCTCGCGGCTCTCTGCCGGCAACGACCGTTCCAACTCAAGCTCGGAGAAATAGCAGCACAAAGTGGAAAACTGCACCAGAAGAAAATCAAACTCCCGACATGGTCGCTATGACTTTCGCAGGACGAGGAGATGGCGGACAACATGGCCGAGGACGGGGAGCTGGTCGTGGGCAGCAGCGAGGAAGTGAAACTACCTCGGCAGTGCTCCGTGTTCCCCAAACCTACGAAGAGTACCGCGATATGTTGTGCCTCGTACATCTCGATGCCAACGGCAAGGCCACCCACACCAATCGCCACTGCAAGTTCGTCAACGACCTCAAGGAGGACCCAGAGTCTGGCTACAAGCAAAGTCGGAAGAACAAACCGCGAGGCAAGGGCAAGGGGAAGAAGAAGGAGGAGGAGTCCAAGGATTCAAGTGATATGGATGAGGACATTGACCCCAAGCACGCCGCCAAGAGCGAAGACAAAGGCAAGAACCCCTTCGAGAAGAAGGCGGCAGTTTTCCATACTTTCCTTGGCACCCCCACCGTCCGACAATAGAAGACCTCTATGAGGATCCTGATGGCTACTCTACACCCAGTTCCCCAGTACCTGCGCTGGTCGGAGATTTCAATTACTTGGGACAGGAAGGATCACCCAGACCTCATCCCTATGGAGAACCAATACGCCATGGTCATCAACCACTATTGATGGCAATGAGTTCACCAAATGTATGGTGGATAGTGGAAGCAGCATCAACATTATATACCTGGATACACTGCAGAAGATGAACTTGACGGAGGCAAACCTAAGGCGGACCAACACCATCTTCCACGACATAGTTCCTGGTCGGGAGGCTCGGTCCCTTGGGTGCATCACACTTCAGGTTGCCTTTGGTGATGTTAATAATTACCGCCAAGAGCGCATGACCTTTGAGGTGGTCCCCTTCAAGAGCATGTACCACGTCATATTCGGCCGCGACATATTCCACACCTTCATGGCCAAGACATGCTTCGTCTACAACAAGCTCAAGATACCCGGACCAAATGGTGTCATCACCGTATCCAGAAGCTTTGCAAAGGCTAGGGACTGCGAGATTGGAGAAGCAGCCTACGCAGAACCTGTCCTCTACAGCGAATAATTCAAGGAGATCCAGAGCAAGGTCGTTGCCTCAGAAATGCCCGCGTCGAAGAAATAGATTTCTGACTCCGCCCCAGCATTCAAGGCCGTCATCGAAACCAAGTCGGTGGAGCTTGTGGTAGGCGATGCCTCCAAGACCACCGCCATTGGGACAAATCTGGATCCCAAATAGGAAAGCGCGCTCGTCGAATTCCTCTATGAGAATAGGGACATCTTTGCCTGGCAACCTGCCGACATGAAAGGTGTACCTAGGGAACTTGCCGAGCATAGCTTGAACATTGACCCAAAATGCAAACCAGTGAAGCAACCTCTACGACGCTTTGGAGATGAGAAGAGATGCGCCATAAGCAAAGAGATAGCTAGGTTACTTAAGGCTAGTTTTATCCGAGAAGTCCTTCACACCCAATGGGTGGCCAATCTTGTACTTGTCTCCAAAAAGGGAACTAAAGAATTAAGAATGCGCGTTGATTACACCGGCTTGAACAAAGCATGTCCCAAAGATCCATTTGCTTTGCCTCACATTGACCAAGTCATTGACTCGACGGCTGGCTCGGAACTTTTGTGTTTTCTCGACGCATACTCAAGATACCACCAGATCAAGATGAGGAAGTCGGACCAATTGGCCACTTCGTTCACTACTCCCTATGGCACGTTTTGCTATGTCACGATGCCCTTTGGGCTGAAAAACGCAGGTGCTACGTACCAGCGGACAATGCAGCATTGCCTACACGATCAAATTGATCGGAACGTTCACGCTTATGTGGACGATATAGCGGTGATGTCTAAGAAATCAAATGACTTAATCTCCGACTTAAAAGAAACCTTTGATAATCTCCGGAAATACAACATGATGCTTAACCCTAAGAAGTGCGTCTTCGGGGTTCTAGCTGGCAAATTGTTGGGCTTCATCGTTTCCCAGCGTGGAATCAAGGTAAACCCGGAGAAAATCAAGGCCATCTTAAACATAAACCGTCTGACATGCCTAAAGGACATATAACGACTAACAGGTTATGTTGCAGCAGTTAGTCGGTTCGTCAGCCGACTTGGAGAGAAGGATCTGCCGCTATACAAGTTGTTGAAGAAGGCGAACAAATTCACGTGGACGGACGAAGCAGATGCAGCATTGAAGCAGCTCAAGGAGACTCTTTCCTCATCGTCTATCCTTGCAGCACCTGAGCCTGGAGAGACCATGTTAATTTACATGGCGGCCACCAACCGGGTAATCAGCATTGTCTTCGTACTTAGGACCATACTCAGATGTCCATGACAAGTTTAAAGACTGTAGTGAGTCATTTCGACAATTTCAGTATCGTCTAGGATGTAGCCAGCGAGTTTTGGGACTACAGATACATTTCTCCTGCTGATTGACGACGGACCAAATGTGGCAGAGAACAGACTCTGGTATCCTGGCATAGGAAAAAGAGCAATGATGAGATTCTACGAGTGCCCGTGGTCAGAGTCGAAACGCTATCCCGGCCGCATAGGAAAAAGAGCAATGATGAGATTCTACGAGTGCCCGTGGTCAAAGTCGAAACGCTATCCCGGCCAGCTACTAGGTTAGGTCTGAGCCAATGGCAAAGAGTTATATAAGACCGTGGCATGTTTCAAGACGCTTTACCCATAAATCATGTAAGTGCATCCTTAGCGCTTCAATGTTTTTATTTATTTATGAGGATAAGATCCACAATGTTATTATACACATAGATAGCAAAATACACATAAGTGAATATATAATCAAATTAAATATTGTTGGAATATGATTTTGAATTATTAAGTCTAGAAAATATTGGACAACATGGTTTATATGTGCATGCATCGTGTTTTGCAGAGTGGCGAAGATGTATCAATCTATTCACTGCAAGCTTATCCGGTACTGTCATCTAGTGTTTGATCATCGTGGTTCATTGACTATTTCAAGATAATTTTGTAGAAGTAAAACAAGGTCATTGACCTGATGGGTTCATAGATTTTATAAAAGGGGGAAATAGAAGAATATATTATCGGATGACTTGATTTTTGTAATAAACTAAATTATATAGTAGAATAGGAGACACATTCAACTAATTATGTTTGACGTCTCATGTCTATATATATTGAGTATTGGGTACACATTCAAGATAAAATGCATCTACGGTCCCTAAACTTATTGGTTACGTCCAAAACGATCCTAGACCACGTCACCTCCATACGGTACACATACATACTCAGGACTATATGTGGACGTTCATGACAAGTTTAAAGACTGAAGTGAGACATTTCGTCAGTTCTAGGATTATTTTGGACATAGCCAACGAGTTTAGGAACTGTTGATGCATTTTACTCTTACCCGCACTACCAAAAGATAGCTTATGGAGTATTCCTTACTTTCAGAAGCTGAGGCACTATTTCCAGGAGCACCCCATCACAGTAGTGAGCAAGACTCCACTGTCCGACATTATCAACAATAGCAACGCTACAGGAAGGGTAGCGAAGTGGGGCATTGAACTTCCCGCCTTCGAGATCACCTACAAGATACGCGACGCTATCAAGTCACAAGACTTGGCGAATTTTATCACAGATTGGACGGAGATGCCAGATGCTACCCCATTGCTGGAGCCAGAATACTGGGTGATGCACTTTGACGGATCAAAGCTACTCAACGGCTCGGGGGCTAGTGTACTGCTATAGTCACCAACTAGGGACAAGCTACACTACGTTCTACAGATCCACTTCGAGGCTACGAACAACATGGCGGAGTATGAAGAACTCATTCACGGATTACGCGTAGCTAAGGATATTGGCATCAAGCGCATAGTTTGTTGTGGAGATTCCGACTTGGTTGCCCAGCAGGTGGCTGGCACCTGGAATGCGCGGAACCCTATGATGGCGGCATATCGAGACGAAGTGGACGAGATAGCCAAGTGCTTCTTGGGCTACGAGGTCAAGTATATACCTAGGGAGCAAAACGAGACGGCAGATGTGCTGTCTAAGCTTGGATCAGGTCGCAAACGAATTCCGCCTGGAGTTTTCCTGGAGCATCTACGGACACCCTCCGTGAAGGGAGCAGACATCGACAACCCGGATAGAGTCGACTCTTTCATCCACATTGTGGTTAAGGTCCCTCCGGCTTGGACAAAACCGTTCATGGAATATCTCGATCACAAAACTTCGCCCGACGACAAAGTCGAAAGACGGCAAATAGTACGTCGAGCAAAGGGCTATACCATAATCAATGAACAGCTCTACAAAAGTAGCACTACTGGTGTATACCTTAAGTGTGTTTCCCAGCAAGAAGGTATTGAAATCCTACGCGAAATCCATCTCGGAGATTGCGGGCATCACGCTGCTCCCCGATCTTTGGTCGCTAAAGCCTTCCAGCAAGGATTCTACTAGCTGACCGCGAAGGCGGACACCGACAAGCTGGTTGAGACATGCATGGGATGCCAGTATTAGGCCCGACAACCACATGTTCCTGCTGAAGAATTGCGAACAATACCAATAACTTGGTCGTTTGCAGTTTGGGGTTGGACATGGTGGGTCCGTTACAAATGGCACCATGTGGGTTTACGCATCTTCTAGTAGCAGTTGATAAATTCACTAAATGGATAGAAGCTATACCCATTAGAAAGCTCGATGGGGCAACTGCCCTTAGGTTTGTCCGAGATCTAGTGGTGAGATTTGGTCTCCCACATAGAATTATCACCGACAATGGCAGCAACTTGTCACTCGGAGAAGTGGAGGCTTATTGTTGGGACAAAGGCATCCGACTTGACCTCGCATCTGTGGCACACCCACAGTCCAATGGTTAGGTCAAGCGAGCCAATGGATTAATTCTACAGGGAATCAAGCCACGTCTTGAGGCACCGCTACATAGAGAAGCTGGAGCCTGGGCGGAAGAATTGCCATCTGTGTTGTGGAGTTTACGAACTACACCCAACAGATCCACCTGCTACACCCCTTACTTCATGGTATATGGAGCAGAAGTCATCCTACCTTCCGACATACTTCACGATGCACCAAGGGTTGCCACCTACAACGAAGATGACGTTGAAGAATCCAGATGCCTAGATGTGGACCTTCTCGAGGAGGAGCGTGTTTTGGCATGCCAAAGATCTGCCATCTACCAGCAGAAGCTACGCAGTTACCATAGTTGCCGTGTTCGGCATCGCTCATTTAAAGAGGGGGATCTGGTGCTCCGACTTAAGCAGAAGAAGTCACACAAATTATCCCCGCCATGGGAAGGACCGTTCATCATAAGCAAGGCGCTGCTCAATGGGTCTTACTACCTCGTTGACAATCGTGAACTGAAGGATAGACCCAACGAGGATCATAAGCATAAGCGACATGACCCGGATGATGACTACCCGGAGCTTGATCGGCCATGGAACATAGCACAGCTATGTCCTTTCTACACTTAGCATTTTTTATCTATTGTGTACCTCTTATATGATCAATGAAATAAAGATCTTTGGTTCACTCATATTCGTGAGTCTTTTAGCTCCTTTAGTGTTTATTTTTGGATCGTATAAAACCTTTATGCACAAGCTTTGCAATCGCACTTGTGAAAATTCCACTTACAGGCGTTAGCTTAAGTTTTCTGGTCTACACGTTCTTTGTTGTTTTTATGTGGATTCTGGAGTAGTGACTTTTGGCACTTATTGTCAGCGATTTTGTGTTTAGGTTATTGACGGTGCCATTGGGCATCATCACCTAAGCGCATGGTTCCGACAACGAGTCTTCTGACTCACGAAAGGTCAAGCATAAAAACCATAGTAATGGATAACCCAGCACTTGCTTAAAAAATATATACATGCTGGAATTAGTTCTTAAGTAGCAGGAAATAACAACCATTGTTTTCCGCCTTAAGTTAACACATAGTTTTTTCCGCATACACATTACAGAGGTAAAAAATATTACAAATTGTTTTTCATTCCTCTGGCACGGGCGACTTGGACAAAACATCGTTGGCAGCAGGAGAGTCACCTTCCTCGAAGTCGGCAGTGTTGAGGGACTCGGAGTAGCTTTGGATGTTGCCTTCAATGGTTTTCATGGGCACAAATACGTTAAGGTCAACCAACTCGGCGACTCTGGTGTCAAAACCCGCGAGCGACGCCAGGATAGCTTCATGATCTATCTTTTGGCTTTCGTCGTCTACGTCGGGGATACCAGAGGTCACCATATCGATGCCGGCATCTTCGTAGTGTGCCTTGACCATTGACAACGCCATCCTTGCACCAGCCCGTGCACATGAAGCTTTCCAGCTTGTAATACGCTCGGGGGCTCACGCAGGATCTCCAGAACTTCGCCACAGATTCCACTTCCTTGATGTTAATCTGGAGGGGCTTGGCAATCTCTTTGGTATACGTGATGGCGATGTTGATAAAGTTGCCGGCAAGGACCATGCATTCCTTTGGCAGAGGAGGCAACCGGGTTAAACCCATAGGAGCTGCAAATTTCCGACAAAGAAGTGCATGAGTTCAATAACGCAACAAATTCAGAGTATCTATATTACAGAAGTCCAAGACAAAGAATTACTTACTGAAGATGCTAATTTCAGCCTGCTGGAGAGTCTCCACAATGGAGTCCCGTTCTTGTCGGAGGATCGTGTATGCTTCATGATGGCGTTGATTTTTCTCATCGGCAGCTTTCTTATGCTCTTTCAAGATCGTGATTTCCTCCTTCAAGCGGTTCATCTCCTCGTTGGCGGAGTCCTGTAGGACTTTCATGGAGTCTTTGTGCATCTTCAGCATATCCTTCCTCTCCTGCTTAAGGATCTTGTTTTCACTATCCAGCTGCTGAATATGCTTGGATTGTTCAACAATATCCTTAGCCTTGGAAATGGTTTCTGCATGTCGGAGAAAGAACAGTACACAGTGAGTACTTGGAGAATGTTGGCGCAAGACCAAGTCGGAACGTGAAAAAGAAAGGAAAAATAGACGCTTGCTCTTGGTGATTTGTTCCTTCAAGAAGGCAGTTTTACCCTTTTCGGCTTCCAAGTCAGCGCGCATCTTTTGATACTTGTCATTGGCCATGCCCCTCCGAGCATTCTCATTCTGTGGAGAAAAGAAAGTTAAACGTTGTTTGGTCTACCTAGAGCATCTAGCCGGAAAATTTCCACCTACAAGCTCTGGGCTACATCGAGAGTTTTTTGACTTAGCATTATGCTTAGTATTTCTTTAAGCATCTAGTCGGAACTAATGCAGTTCTCGATTAGAAGCCTGGGGCTACAGTATAAAGTTTTTTAACTCAGACATATGGTTAGCTTTTCTTTAAGCATCTAGTCGGAACTAATTCAGTTACAACTAGAAGCTTGGGGGCTACAGTATTGAAATTTACAAACACTGCGTATGCTACTCTTAAAGCATCTAGTCAGAATAATTCATTCAAACTATATGCTTGGGGGCTACAGTGAGAAGTTTTCTAACTTAGTCACTCTTAGAGCATTTAGACGAAAAGACCTATGGTTTTCCGTCTAAATCCTCGAGGGCTACAGTGGGATACTCATATGAAATGAAAAAGGCAAATAAAACTTACAAGTGCAATGATCTTGAGGTTGGTAGCACTCTCAGCCAGCAACTTGCCGAAGGATACACTGTTTCCTTGCAAGATTTCTGCTTGCTGGAGAAGCTCCTCAAGACTGCATGTTGGAGATGCCGACGCCGCACCAGGAACCAGAGAAGTGCTACCCGGCGTAAGTGCCGGATAGACTATCTTCGGGAATTCTATGGTCTTCCTGGGGGCGAGGATGCCGCCTTCGGCAGACGTACCACCCTCCACCACCGTCTTACCGCTACCGATGGCATCCTTAGCCGAAGCTTCAGCCATTTGGTTTGCAGCACTTTCATGTGACGCTTGTTCGCTGACAACAGCGAGCTCTGTGGAAGCACCTGAGTCCACATCCATGGCGGAAGGGCCAGATGCTTGTTTGGCTTGAGAGCTTGTCGGAGCGGACGTAGGCTGGACGATGGGAGTGACAGGGGCGATGACGGGAGATACGTGGGGAGATGCGTCGCGATGCAGCATATCCGTAATGGTTCTAGAAGCCCCCAAAGTTTTGGAGGTCTTCTTCAAACTAGTTGTGGCTTTCTTCCTAAAACATGCAAAATGTATAAGTACGGGAAAAAGACAAACAATGGACAATGTCAGAGAGAAAGAAAGCTTACACAAGAGGGGGTGCTTTGGCAAAGGGGATCCCGGTATTCTTTCTTTTCTCCGCCTCCAGGGCGGCGGTAGTCTTCTTGGAGGCTCCACCCTCCGTCTTCTTTTTCTTGCCTCCGTTGGCAGCGTCAGAGGTTGATCTCTTCCGCTTTCGCGCCAACGGGACATCATCGTCGGACACGACCGTGACTTCCTTCATCTTTGGATCATAGATTTAGACAGCCATGCTATCCTTCTCTAGATCGCTGAGCTGTTAAGTGAAAAACCACATTGTTAGATGAGATGGTAATGACTAGATGGAAAAACTGGAGTATATGTCATACATGGAAAATAAACAGGTACCTTTGGGCACTTGCTCTCTATGAACATGTCGTAGGTGATGGTGAAGCCATGCTTCCTATCCTTCACCTTGACGATGTCCTTGAGGCAGAGCTTGACGGAGTCGCTCGAGAAGTTGTCCTCGGAGATGCGGAGGCTATCCCTTCTCTCGTTGGTATACTCGTGCATCAACTTCAAGCGGTGCTGCAGAGGCCGGATCTGCCTGACGAACTAGCACATGGCTAGGTCCAATCCGGTCAGACCCGTATCTACGAACCACTCTATCTGCCTTAGAGCGCGGGAAGCATCGATGTCAGAGGGAATGGAGGCCTAGGATCTCCATGTCGGGGCTTCGGCGGCCGCTCCATCGATGAAGTCCGGGAACGTTACTTCTTGGCCGGCCAAAGGGATATCTGGGCCGTAGAAGTACGTTTGTTGCCAGTTCTTGTAGGACTCATGGCCGACGATGTCGGGGAACCGCCGGCTAGGCCGGATATTAAAACTAATGGTGCCACAATTTCTGAGCTCATCCTTGCCGGCTCCGGCTTCACGCTTGACGGTGAAGAAATAGATGAAGAGATCTAGCCTAGGCCTAATCCCTAAATAACCCTCGCAAAGCACCGCATAGTTGCTAAGCGCTAAGATGCTATTGGGGGAGAGGTTCTGAGGCTGTACTCGGTAATGGTTGAGGACAACAAGGAAAAAGTTGGAGATGGGAAGGGAGACGCCGCGTACTAGTTGAGCTTTCAGATACACCTTCTCTCTGACTTGGGGAGAAGGAGTAACCTCGCCGGCCGGCACCGCCCGCCAGGAGAGTTCCTCCATCGTGGGGAGGTAGCCCTCGTTGATCAGTTCTTTGATATCACGGTCCATAATATCCGAACCGCGCCAGTCGCCCTTGTGGGAGTCGTACTCCTCCTCCAGCAGCTCCAACACCGCCGGGTTATGGTCGCCGTCGGTGGCTTCGACCACCGCGGACTTGGGAATAACCAATCCCTCTGGAGGCACAATGACGACGCTCACCGTCTTCGCCGCAGCTTCGCCTGACGCCGCCATGGAGGGATAGGAGCTGCTACTGGCCATTTGGAGTTTCTGGTGGTGACTAGGAGAAGTTGGGTAGCTAGGGTTTTTTAGCACGTCGCGCGGAGAGCTTGAGGAGGCGCTCGCTGGAGGAAGAAGACGATGCAGAGGAGAATGAGGTGAAAAGTAAATTTTCCACCGCTGTTACTATTTATAAACTCCGGCATCAAGATTCGTGCAGCATGATCGAACGGTTGCCGCGTAGGCGACGTGTGCGGGGACGTGTGCGGAAATTTCGCCACGTTACCAACCGTCACCGCCAACGGTTCGTATCTCTCGCGTGAGAAAATGGACATGATTGCGTTCTCTGCATGTGTGAGTTACGAGGCGTTGCTGACGTATGTCTATGTCGCCCTAGCTGTCATAGGCAGATGAACCATCACATCGGAATATTCTGGCATGGATGGATCCAGTCTGGCTACGGAAGAGTACGATAGAAGATTCAACAATTTTCCGACTTACAAATTGAAGACGGAGAAAACCTTGCAGGGTTCTTTGGGAGGACTACAACATAGGGCGACATTCATCTAGATGGAGCATTCAACATGAAGAGGCAAGACGGCGCAAGATCTCGGAGTTCTCCGGGGGCTACTGTTGGGGATATACTATATGGGTATCCTCGTAGCATGTCTCTTATCCGGATAACCCGGGTGGCCCACAGTTGGTAGCATGGCCCACGGCCTGCTGGGCGGCCCAGTTAGTTGGATCCAGAAGGGAGGCCCATGCCAGATAAAGGAAGGATACGGTGGAGTCACCAGCGTACCCGGAGCCTTGGAGTGCAAGACACGCTAGACTAGTAATAGATAGTGTAGGACTCTGTAACCTGTCCGGCTAGGACTTTTCCCTGTAACCCTAGGACCTGGCGACTATATAAGTCGGGCCTATGGGAGCCTTTAGGGCATCGATTAACATACACCTCGCATAGCGAACCTATCTCTGTAACTCGGCGTATTGCCATTATAGTGATTTATAGCAGGAGTAGGATTCCGCCACCGTTGTGGGATCTGAACCTGGGTAAGCTGTGTTACCTCATACCCGTCAACCGTCCGCCTTCCCCCACGTCTCTAAACACGCACTGTGAGGACCCCTCCATGGCGTACTCGTCAGCAATACCACGACAGTTATCGAACCAGAAGGAGGAAGGAAACATCACACAGGTGTTGCAAGCAACGTGGAGACCTGCACAACACAAACTCAAGACTTTGCCCCAACAAATCAGTGAGGTTATCAAGCTCACCGGTTTGCTATAACAAAGGATTAAACGTATGGTGTGGAAGGTAATGGTTTGCAGCAAGTAAACAAGTAACAGTGGAAGATGTATCAATGGTAAAGATTGTACCGGGGTCCATAGTTCACTAGAGGTGCCCTCCTTAGATAAACAACATGGCATGAAGGGTAAACAAATTACAGCGGGTCAATTGACAAGAACTGAGCAAGGCATAACAATGCAATTACTAGCCAGAAAGATCCTATGAGGTTGATTGGGCAATACAACAATATACATAGACCGTCATCCAACTGCATCTATGACTAGAAGTCCACCTTTAGGTTATCATCCGAACCCCCTCCAGTATTAATTTGCAAGCAAAAGACAACTTCTTTAAACAAAGTGTGTAAGGTAAATAGTCCACATGTTCCATGAACAAGAGACCATTGTTTTCTCCCTAGTAGCAACAGCACATCTACAACTGAAGAGATTTCTGTCACTTCGCTTGGAAACTAGAGGCATGAACCCACTATCGAGCATAAATACTCCCTCTTGGAGTCACTAGCAACTACTTGGCCAAGATAACCACTAGCAACGAAGAGCATGCAAGATCACAAACAACATAGACATGATAGAATCATAAATATAAAACCATTAATCAAACCAACATAATAATCTCAATATCAATCGGATCCCCAAAAACACAACATGCATGATTACAAATAGATTAGATCTTAATCATGAACGGAGCTCACAAGATCTATACATGAAAACACAAAGGAGGAGATACAACCATCTAGCTACTACATGGACCCATAGTCCAAGGTGGAACTACTCACGAATCATACCGGAGAGAAGTCCTCTAGGATGATCTCCCCTCCGACAGGGTGCCGGGAAGTACTTCAGATCCCCCCCGATCTAGGGACGATGGTGGCGGTGGCTATAGACGGTTTCGTGGATTTCTGATCGGGTACTCAGGGTTTCTGCATCGGGGGCTTCTTATAGGCGAAGGGGAGATATCGGGAGGCAGCCAGGGTGCCCAAACACTAGCTAAGCGCGGGCCCACCTGTGGTCGCGCCTGTGGGGGTATGGCCCCTCTGGCCGGCCCTTCCGGCTCTCCTATGGACTTCTTGTTCCCCACGGAAAGTAATTGTCGTTGTCCTTCGTCCTGTCCAATTTCGAGAATATTTCTTTACTAACTTTTCTGAAACCAAAAAAAGAAGAAAACAGGCATCTGGCACTGTTGCAACTTGTTAATAGGTTAGTACCAGAAAACATGTAAAAAGAACCTCAAAGTGTGGACACGTAAAGCAAAGTAGATACTAAACAAGCATAGAGCATCAAAAATTATAGATACGTTTCCAACGTATCAGAGATCGTGTAAAATGTATTCCCATTTATCTCGTACCCTTGGAAAATCGATATAGTCGAAGATGGTGACCTGGACAACAAGTACAGATCATCTCCAAGAGTGTTGTTTTTGATGAAATGTTGGAACCAACCGCTGAAAGTCTTCATGTGTTCATCTCTAATCCAGTCGTCATGCCTCCCAGGGTTGTTGGAGCGTACAATTTTCTTGTATTCCTCGATATACGGAGCCGCCAAGATGGAATTCTGTAGAACTATGTAATGTGTTTTAGTGTAAGAATTCACATCCCTACATATTATTGATTTCCTTCCTAGAGTGCCTTTTTCACTCAGTCTCCCCTCATGCCGCGATTGAGGAATACCAATCGGCTTAAGGTCAGGAACAAAGTCAACACAAAACACAATGACCTCCTCTCTTCCATAGCCCTTGGAGATACTTACTTTAGGCCTAGCATGGTTACAAACATATTTCTTTAAGACTCCCATGAACCTATCAAAGGAGAACATATTGTGTAGAAATACATGACTAAGAATGAAAATCTCTTCGACTAGGTGAACCAGGAGATGCGTCATAATATTGAAAAAGGATGGTGGGAACACCAACTCGAAACTGACAGGACATTGGACAACATCATTCTATAACCATGGTAGATCTACAGGATTGATTAACTTCTGAGAGATTGCATTGATGAATGCACATAGCTTCACAATGGGTACTCGAATATAATCCGGTAGAAGCCCCCTCAATGCAATCAGAAGCAATTGCGTCATAATCATGTGGCAGTCATGAGACTTTAGGTTTTGGAACTTTTTCTCTGCCATATATTTATTATTCCCTTTATATTTGACGAGAAGCCATATGGGGCCTTGATACTGCTAAGGCATTTAAAAAATATTTCCTTCTCTTGTTTCATAAGAGCGTAGGTGGCAGGACCTTTAAACCATTCTGGATGCATGCCTTCTAGGTCTTTCATACGTTTTTGGTCCTCCCGTGCTTCTGGTTTTGTCTTCCCATACATGCCCAAGAAGCCTAGCAGGTTCACACAAATATTCTTTGTCACATGCATCACGTCTATTGCAGAGCGAACTTCTAGGAATTTCCAATAGGGTAGCTCCCAAAATATAGATTTCTTATTCCACATGGATGTGTGTCCGCCAGCGTCCTTCGAAATATATTATTTGCGAGGACCTTTTCCAAAGGTTACTATTTGATACAAATCCTTGACCATATCAAATACATCAACATCAGTATGTTCCTTAGGCTTCAGCTGGTGACATGACTGACCGTTGAAATGCTTGCATTTTTTTCTTACACATTATACTTTCAGTCCATATAAATCGATGATGCCCCATGTACACATTATTCTTACAATGTTCTAAATATATACTTTCAGTCCCATATAAACAGTATGTGCATGCATTGTATCCCTTGTTTGTGTCTTGAAAGGTTAAGAGCAGGCCAATCATTGATTGTTACGAAAAGCAATGCTCGGACGTCAAATTCCTCCTACTTGTGCTCATCCCACACACGTACGCTGGGTTCATGCCACAATTATAAAAGTTCTTCAACTAATGGCCTTAGATACACAATAATGTCGTTGCCAGGTTAATTCGGGCCAGCACTGACATCATAATGAACTTCCGCTTCATGCATAACCAAGGAGGAACGTTATAGATACATAGAGTCACGAGCCATGTGCTATGACTGGAGCTCTGTTCCCCAAAATGATTCATGCCATATGTACTTAGACCAAACCTTACGTTCCTTGCGTCATTTGCAAAGTCTAGGTAATTTCTATCGATTTTATCCAATGCGACCCATCAGCGGGGTGTCTCAACATCCCGTATGACTTACGTTCCTCTTTGTGCCAGCGCAACAACTTGGCATTCTCTTTGTTTCTGAACAAACGTTTAAACTGTGGTATTATAGAGTATACCATATCACCTTGGCAGGAACTCTCTTCCGGGGGGCTCGCCCTTAACTTCACCAGGGTCATCTCGTCTAATCTTATACCGCAATGCAATGCATATCGAGCATGCATCCAAATTCTTATACTCCTCATCACGGTATAGGATGCAGTCATTAGGGCATGCATGTAAATTTTGAATCTCTAAACCTAGAGGGCAGACAAACTTCTTTGCTTCGTACGTACTAACGGCCAATACGTTTTCGTTTGGAGGCATATTCTTCATCATTTTCAGCAACTTTTCAAATCCGGAGTCAGATATACCACACTCTGTCTTCCATCATAGCAATTCCAGTGTGCTACCCAGCTTTTTCAGACCATTTTCACAATTTGGGTACAACGACTTTTTGTGATCCTCTAACATGTTATTAAACTTCTCCCTCTCCATTTATTTTTCGCAGTCTCTCCATGCATCAACAATGGTCCAACCAAGATCATCAGCGGGCTCATCATGTGCCTCTTCTTCAGCCTTCCCTTCAGCCTCCCCATGAAAGTATCACCATATTCAGAGAACGAGTTAAATACATGGTTAGTCACTGTACTTGCTTAGCAAAATTAATACAGTCATTGTACAACATAATATGAGTTTACGGTCATTGAAGACGTGTTGGAGGGTCACCCGCGGTCACCGTGAGGGATGTAGCGATGTACTTGATGATCTGGCGCTAAGTGGGACCCATTAGCAGGCCATGTTGTTTTTCAAAAGACCCCTCTGAATAAAATCTAGCATGTCTCTGTTAATTGACCTAAGAGACCACGTGCTGACGGAGATGCTCCTCCGCATGCCGCCTAATTCCGGCATCCACACTCACGTGTTGTCTGCAAATACTATGCGCTTCCCTTGTCGTCGTCGGCGCCTCAATCTCGTCCTTTACCGGAATCGCGATGGTAGTCGCAAGTATGCGATTGACATGATCCCACTCGATGGTGGCGAGGCTGTCGGTGTTAGCTTTAATTTTGATTAGGTAAGTGTATGCGTGTGTCTTTCCTAGGTAGTGTCTACCGTGTGTGTGTTTGAGTTCAACTAGTACTAGGCTGGTCAGGTTTAGTATTGGTGTGTCCTTGTGTGCGTGTAGGTTTAGGAAAGTTTGGTGTGAGTCCTAGTCAAGGTAGGTGTGTTAGTCTGGATGCAACCCGAGTAGGTCTAGGTCCTTTGTATGGTTGTTCGTGTATATATACACGTCCAGTCTAAGAAGTTTGTAACCGTGAGTTGAGAAGAAAATAAAGAAAAAGAACGGGCACGACACGTGCCCTTAGCCATAAGATTTTTTCGAGCGTGTTAGTTTGTCTAGTTTGATGTAGTCGATCTGTGGGCGAATTCCAACAATTGGTATCAGAGCGAGGTCAAAGATTTGAAGCCACGCTTGCCCCAGGGAGGCGTCCCTACTAGCGCCTCGGGGCGGGCGACCACGTGGAGATGGCAAGCATGCCGTCATCGGTGAGGCGGCGGGCGATATTGTCGCTCGGCGGAGCGGCGAGGAGGAAGATGGCGGGCGGTGGTGGTGGTTCGACAGAGCGACACGAGGGAGGCGGCATGGCGCTGTCGTCGGAAAAGTGGTGGAAGTGGATGATCGTTGATGGGAGAGGAGGTGCTGAGGTGCGGTGCCGGAAGTCTCGTCAAGATCGTCAATCGGGGAGTTAGAAGAGTCAAGGAGTCATGGGCGTGCGGGTTGGCACGTTGAGTCAGCGTCGTGTCCGTGAGTCGTTGTTGTGTCCAAGTGCTCGTCTCTGTGAGGATCTGTTGCAGTTGAAGCGTGTCACGTCGTGTTGCTGTCTGGTGCTAGGTGCGACCAAGGGTCTCGACGGGAAGGATGCTGCTTAAGTGTATAGTGGGACAATGACCAGTAAAGGGGAGCCTCTTCAATGAGGACATGTCTTTACATGGGACGGTGTGTGATCCGTTGGCATGTATGCGTGTGGGGTGGCCTATGGTATCTGCCTGATAGCGGCGCTACTGGGAGTCTGGATCATACGTTGAGTTGAGTCAAATTGTCGTGAAGCTGCAAGGAGTCAAGATCAGGGGGAGCGTGAGGAGACGGCAATTCAAAATTAGGGAGAGATTGTTAGCATTAATTTTGATTAGGTAAGTGTATGCTCGTGTGTTTTTCCTAGGTAGTGTGTACCGTGTGTGTGTTTGAGTTCAACTAGTACTAGGCTGGTCAGGTTTAGTATTGATGTGTCCTTGTGTGCGTGTAGGTTTAGGAAAGTTTGGCGTGAGTCCTAGTTAAGGTAGGTGTGTTAGTCTGGATGTAACCCGAGTAGGTCTAGGTCCTTTGTATGGTTGTTCATGTATATATACACGTCCAGTCTAAGAAGTTTGTAACCGTGAGTTGAGAAGAAAATAAAGAAAAAAACGGACATGACACGTGTCCTTAGCCATAAGATTTTTTCGAACGTGTTAGTTTGTCTAGTTTAATGTAGTCGATCTGTGGGCGAATTCCAACAGTCGGCACCTTCTGGACCATGGGTTAATGCGATGGCCTGTTGTTGTTCTTGATGTCGCGTAGCTCCTCAACTGCAACCCGGCGACACAGCTTCAGTGTATGTGACGGTGGCGAGGGCTGCCGGCGCCTCCTGAACCAGCGGTACCATCTCAATTTTCTGGGTTAATGCCACAGCCTGCTCCCTCATGTGTTGTTGTTCCCTCATCTATGCGGCAGTGCTCGAGATTCTCCAGAGATCGCCGCTGGCTGCCTCTCTACTCTGTCTGCCTCCCCTGCTTTAGCCGCCTCCCCCGCTCCGTCTGCCTCCCCATTTCGTGCCCTCCCACAACCTCCAAGCTTGGCGCCAGGATGCCGGCACCGACCAGTCTCGCCACCACGCATCAACAGCCACAGACCAGTATCGTCGCCATGCAGCGTGTCGTGAAGACGAACACCATCACGCGCTCCTCTCCGCAGCACCACACGTGCCCGAGCCATCAGTAGTATTTGCGGCCCTTGGAGAAGCTAGCCCTCCACGTTGGCGTGTTGCGGGCCTTAAGGTTCAGTTCCATGAGACCATGACCACAATTTCGAGTGTGGCCAGGTGTGTGAATGGCACTGACGCCCACCGCGGCGCACGGGGTGTCCATGCCGCTGGCGTTCGCGAATAGCTGCAGCGACGCACTCCATGAGGACCTCGCTTCCGTCGTCGTTAGCATCTTTGGCGGTGTGGCCTGGGCCCAGGCGGGGGTGATCTGCCGCCGTTGTTCTTCCGCATGGGCGACGTGGAGGAGAGAACGGAGGCCCAACGATGCTGAGGGCAGCGCTGCTATACCCGGAGCTGCGACTGAGCACGCTCGCGGAGGAAGGGCTCGCGCACTACGACTGGCTCTTCCGGGCCAAGTCCGTCGCCGCAAACTCGGACGTCTTCTTCGTCATGTCCGGCGCGCGGCGGCACGCGGCGGAGCAGTTCTTCCTCTGGATCGCTGGCTTCCGGCCTTCCGACCCCCTCAAGGTCCTGGCGAGCAGCAAGTGGCGGTGGACCGGCTGTGGCAGATGGCGCGGCAACGTAAGGCATGGAGACCGCAGCAAGCGCGAGGAGGAGGCCAGCTCCACCGAGCACACAACCACGGGGAGGCTTCCGTCGCATCTAGTGAATATTATTCTGTTCTCTAATTTTTTTCTGTTGTAGTACTGGCGGCAGATCGACCAAGATGTCATTTTAGGACGGTCAGGTTATGTTTGGATATTCATGCATGTACGTATGGATGTTTGACAGAACTTCATCTGTACTTGTTTTGAAGATGAAAATTATGTAAAATTCTGGAGGCTTTTCTGCAAATGAAACATACCTAGAGGCTGCCAGTGGGTCCCATCTCGCCACAGCACCAAATACATCGCTACATCGCTCACGTTGACTGCGAGTGATGCTCTGACGCGTTTTCAGTGACCGTAAACTTGTATTCTTGTTATACAATGACTGTATTAACTTTGCTAAGAAAGTTCAATGACTCACGATGGATTTAACTCTTCAGGGAACCCATGATAGTTGTCATCATCCTCTTCTTCTCCATTGTCTTCCATTATAACCCCTCTCTCTCCATACTTGGTCCAACAATTATAGTTAGGCATGAAACAGGACTTCAACAGATGGTTGTGAAGGGTTTTTGAGTGAGAGTAATCCTTATGATTCTTACGGACACTACATGGACATAATACAAAACCATTCCTCTTATTCATATCAGCCATACAGAGGAACTTATGTACGCCATTAATAAACTCGCCAGAGCGTCGGTCGGTACCGTACATCCATTCCCGTACCATCTGCATTAATACATATTATAATGTGAGCTTCTAGAACATAAAATTTGAAGTTTGAAAATTTTACATGCACCAATTTTTGAATTGCACAAAACAGTTAACACGAAAAATGTGGAGTTTTTAATTATTGATCTAGCAGTGAAAATCACATTCCATTCTGAGCTTTGAAACTCTAAAATTGCACATTTCAATTTTCAGTAACTTTTTGACTAATCAAAAATTGCCTAAAACTAAAATTTCCTCTACTACTTCTAGAGCACGAAACCCCTCTCTAATTATAGAGCATTGAGCTAAACTAACAATAAGATATGAAAGGGTGAAGTTTCTAAACTTTTAAAACCTTAGATTTAGGGGTTGCCATCAAATCTTGTAGAAAAAATGGGCATGAACTCGGCTTTCTTGGAGGAAAAATGGCCATTGGCTCGGGCATGGAAGAATCTAAATTATATAGAGAAATAAACAGACCCGGCTGGTATTACGAACCGGGACTAGTGATTCACCTCTAGTCCCAGTTCAAAATACCCACTGGGACTACATGCTCCCGCCCGTGGACCTGTCTAGCGCGAGACCACTGGTCTCGTGTCGTATGACGAATCGGGACTAGAGGTCCGGCACGACCCGGTACTAGGTCTTCCCCGGTCTCCTAGCCGTTGGAGCCAGTATGAACCGGGACTAGATCTAGAATCGGGACCAAATCGAAGCCCTATTTTCTACTAGTGGATACAAATGGTGTTGTTGGGTATGATTTGATATATGGAATGGGAAAATTACTTGAATTGTTGCCTTCATGTGAGAAGAACAAGGCCATTTTAGTTCTTGTTATGAAGGAAAGATAAAACGATCTAGTAGCATGATTAAATCTTATGCTTCTCACAATGCACATTCATTTATTTCTCTAGAATTGATGTACCTTGGCAGACAACACAATCCTGCTGATATTTTGTTGACTCAACAAAGCAACAATGTGGAGAAATGCAAGAATATTTGGGTCCAAAAAAACAAGGCAGATGGTATTTCTTCCTTGGATGAGTATTCTCATGATTACTTCTATCCATTTACCAAGTTTCTATAATATTTTTGATATCTTACTTTAGTCTACACACATTCTCATTTATGATCATAATATTTCAGGTGAAGATTATGATGCAAGAGTTAGGGAAGAAAAAAATGAGTTGAGACAGAGGTTAATTGAGCTGAAAAGGAGAAGGCGGGATCCAGATGTACACATTGAAGGAGATAGTGAAGCTGAAGATATTTTCTGTGATTCAGACACTATTGATGAAAGTGATTATATTCAGATGGTACTACCAGAATATGATCCCACAGATAAGCCTATGCAAGAGAAGAGGAGGAAGCTGACTCCTGTTCAGAAAGGTCCAACAGAGAGATCACATTGCAGTAGCCACATACCTACACCTGCAAGCTATGTATCATCTTTTGATTCAGGGTCAGATGGTGACCTTAGAAATGAAGATGATGATGGAGCTATTTTTGGCTAGGCATTGCCTAGTGGTTGGAATAGCAAGGCAAAGAAGAATGGCCCCAGGGTTTGGTATGATGAGGACAGGTTGTAACCATAAGTTCATCTATGAGGATGTGTTTCACTGATGTGTACTCCCTCCGTTCACATATACTTCACGTCCTAGCCTTTTCAAAATTTTCCCATTTACATCGCGTTCTGCTATTGATTGACTATTATGCGCCCATGTTGGTCTCCGATGCATTAAATCCCACGCCTTGGTTCCTTCACTTCGTACTCGTCCACACAGATGAGAGAGCGGGAGGCGCGTCCACGTGATGCAAGGCAGAAAAAGAGGCGAGCTAGCAGCTGGCCATGCAATAAATTGCAATGGAGGCCAGCCGTCCACCCAATGCATGCATGCATGAACTTATGACAGTAGCGGCGGACGCAGGGGAAAAATAGACCAATTTCTCTATAGTTTAACCATCGGTGGCCCGTTTTGGTATCTGATATCTTCCCAGAACGCGAAGTATATGTGAACAAAGGGAGTACCAGTTTAGGAGAGCACTCCAGCAGTTGCACACTACAGTTGAGAAACTTTGCGTATCACAAAAATGGCCCTAACAGAGTAATTGCACAATGTTCAGAAAGGAAAACTGTTGGATGTCAATTCCACATGATGGGTTCAACCATTGGAAAAGAGAAAACATTTTGTATCAGAAATTTGAATTTGCAACACACATGTCCAACTTTAGGGGAAGCATGCAAGGTCACTGGAAAATGGGTTTCCAAGTTTTTTGAGTAGAACATGAGGATGGATCCTAGGACAAGTATTGAGATTGTGATGGAAACTGCCAAGGAAAAGTATGGTGTTGAGGTTGGGAAGGTAATGGCATACAGAGATAGGAAGAGAGCATTAGAGGTGGTGCTTGGTGATCATGTGAAGCATTGCAAAAGGTTTAGAGACTATTTGCAAACAGTTATAGACACCAACCCTGGCAGTAGGTGCATTGTTACTACCACAGAATTAGTAGAGCACCCAATCCCTAATCCTAGATTCCATGGATTGTTCATTTGTTTAAATGGATCAACAAGGGGATTCCTAAATGGTTGTAGGTCTTTTATTGGTAATTTTCCATCATTTAATCATGTACTTGTTTAGTTCAGTAATTCAAGTACTTGTGTTTCTTATTACCAAGACCTTTATGTGTGCAGGGTTGGATGGATGCTTTGTCAAGTTAACCATAGGACATCAAATACTCGCGGGAAGAGGAAGAGACGACAAAAACAACATACTTTTGTTGAGAAGGAAGATACTGCTAGTTGTTGTTGGTTTCTTACGCAACTGAAGATAGCTATTGGTGGAGCTGAAGGAAAATTTGAGAAATACACTTTTATGTCTGATAGGCAGAAGGTATGCTATATAGTATCAGTATGTTGTATAAACCAACTATGCTATATAATTTTAGTATGTTGTTTGATATGCTCACATGCCATTTGTCTGCAATAAACATGGGCTACTAAATGCCATCAACCAAGTATTTCCAGAGGCCCCCAAGATACTGCCTAAGTCATGTTTATGCCAACTTCTAGCAAGCAGGCTTTAGAGGGGAAGAACTCAAGAAATACATGTATGCTGCCAGCTACTCCCACACGAAGAATTACTTCGATGTGCAAATGCAAAACATGAAAGATGAATCGGAGGAAGCTTGGGCCTGGATAAGCAAGATTCTAGTGAAGTGCTAGGCAAGGTATGCTATGGATACCAATTGCAAAACTGACCTTGTTGTGAATAACCTTAGTGAGGTTTTCAACAAGATGATTCTTGATGTTAGAGGAAAACCTGTTGTTACAATGTTTGAAGGCATTAGATCGAAGCTCATGGTGAGGAATGAAGGGAAAAGGACTGGTGCTGCTTTAGCTAGGTAGGAGATCACTCCTACATACTCTGAAATGTTGGAAGTGAACAAAAAATTATCAAGGCTTTACAAGTACCAGAAATCAGTAGGTAATTTGTGGTAAGTGAGCAAGGGTGTGTATAGTAGCTATGCTGTTGACTTGGATTCTAGGACTTGTGGGTGCAGGAGGTGGTATATGACCGGAATTCCATGTGACCATGCCATTTCTGCCATTTACAAGTATAAGAAGCAGCGGACTTTGTTCATGACTACTTGAAAAAACCCATGTACTTGGAGGGATACAACCTTGTTACCTACCCAGTACCTAGTCATGATAAATGGACACAGACTGAGACAGTTGACATTGATCCACTTGTGTTCAGAGTTGAGAAGGGTAGCCAGCAGACTAAGAGGAGGAAGGGCAAATTTGAAGTTCTAGGGCCGAGGGATAGATCTGGGATGGCAACTATCACATGTAGCAACTTCAAGCTACTTGGCCATAGATACACAAATTGCACACATACTTTGAAGCCGGACTTGTAGATGAGGAATAACCAACACGAGGTAAATATTACGATGGTCATATTTTTGACTAGTGCTAGCTACTTGATGTGATTCCTTTATTATTTTTTGTGCATGAAAGTAGGAGTAATGAGGAGGGTAGCTCCTTCAGCACAACAAAGCCGCCAACTATAGCAAGGCCAGCACCCAATGCCTCTACAACAGCTATAGCAAGGCCAGCACCCAATGCTACTACAATAGCTACAACAAGGCCAGAAGCTCTAGCAAGGCTAGCAGCTCTAGATCCTACAGCAAGGCCACCAACAGCTTAAGCAAGAACTTCTCCACTTCCAAGGCCCGCACCAACAACAAGAAATGCTCCTTTCAATGCACCAAGGTCTATTCATGATAATGGTGCTGGCAGTAGCTTTGTAGGTGTGGAAGGGAAAAGGGCAATGAAGAGAACAACTAGGATGGAGTGGTACCTCAACGCAGGGAAGCACAATATCTACAAAAAATGACTAGTTCCTATCTATTTGTGTTGATCCTTGTTATGTATCTCACATTGATAATACCAATTGTGTTATTTGTGTATGACCTAGACATATTATGCTACTAGTTGTGTAATATTTCTGTGACAAAATTATTGCTTGCATGGAAACTTGTGTTGCTTTAGTTTGATTGATCCTAACACTTTTACTGTGAGGTGCTTTAGTTTGATTGATCATGTCACTTTTACTGTGAGGTGCTTTACTTTGATTGATCCTAAATGACATTTTATATTCTCACTAATTGCATGTTGTTTGCCTCTCTACCGCTATATATAGGATAGGTTATCATCTCCATCTGGTAACAATTGTTTGATAAGTATAGAACAACAAAGAAGATCCACTGGATCAAGATCAAGGAGGTTTGGTACTATCTTCAACAAGTGGAGGATGGGTCAGCAGGAGGAGCCTGGGCTGCTCAGGGCCTACAACAGTTAGGTGATGCCATAGTATACTCTCAAGTAAGGGCTCTTCCTGCACCCAATGGTCCTATTGTGATTATTGCATTGCCAGTTATGAGTGAGCTACCAACTATTGAGCATTTTACATCAAAAAATTCTCATGTTCAAGGCTTCAATCAAATTGGACTCACAATTCTGCACAGGGCCAATGTAGAATATGTGGCCTCTGTTAGTGCCTTCAAAAGAAAAAAACCTTCACTTGATCCAAATTGTGCCTGCGGCAGCGCTCGCCACATCCGACGGCAATGCCCTTGAATGTAGGGTCTTCATAGGTGTCTGGAGCATATTCTATCTTCAGGATGTCCTAATCATCGACAAATTTCAGTTTAATCGAGCTAAGTTTACCTAAAACTGAAAATCCTTAACTCCTATGAACCCTAACCCTAGGAAATTGGGAACCTACCCCTGGATCGACGGGTCGGAGCTTACCCGGTCGCTCCAGCTCGGCATGGCGGCAAGAAGTGCAGGCGCACGGACGGCGGCGCTGGACGGCGGCGGAGCAACGTGAGTGGAGGTGGTCGGCGCAGCAACTCCTCGCATGAGTGAAGAAATAGGCTAGGGCGCACTGATCGGTCAATGGCTCGGTCGGGTTACTCTATGACCGTTTGCACACCGACAGGTGGGCTCACGACTGCGTTGTTAACGACGACAAACGACCGTGCCTCCCGACCATCTCTCCTTGCCACGTAAGCGCTATGGGTGGGCCCTCCCTGTTGGAAAAGCCATCGGACGGGCCTAACTCGGACATTAGTAGAAAGTGGTAGTTATTTGCGACGCCTAGCACAAAAGTGGTAGCTTTTTTAAAAAATCTAAATTGTGATAGTTTTTTGAAGTGATAGCCTCAATTGTGATAGTAAAATGCAATTTTATTGTGTCCTCCCCGTCCGTGGCACCGTACATCTCCACAGGGATGCTCCTCAGCGCGCGCCTCTTGATTCCATCGCCGCTCCCACGCCGCGCGGACGCCCCGCCCTTGCTGCCGGCGGATGTTGTGCCCACCCCGTGCCAGAGCGCGCACCGTGCCACGGAGTTGAGCCTGATGGCGAAGAGCAGCGCGAAGATGAGCGCCGCGAGGATGATCACCACGTTGGAGAGAGGATCACCAGAGCGGGGCCAAGAAAGGGTGGGAAAGAGGGCGAGGACGTGATGATTACATGACCTGCTGAAACCCCTCAGGCTTGGATCTCGCGTCGCTCCCGCGAGCGACCGAGAGCCCATGGCGGCGCCCCTCCTATCTCCTCCCCACCTCCTCCCCTCCTCCTCACTGCTGCCAGAGGGCGTCTCCGAGCGACGCCCGCGCGCCAGTGGCGGTGGGGCCTCTCTTCCCCCTCAAGCGGTGGTCGCGGCGCGGGCCGCTGCAGCCTATGATGGCGTCGTGCTGATTGTGGGGCACGGCGGCGCGGAGCTCCGACCTCTACGTGGCATGTGCGTGCTTGCGGTGGTGGCGGCTCGATGGAGCTGTCTCGGTGGCAGGCGGCGCGAGCTCTGCCCTTGGCCCACTGGTAGAGGTCGAGGGCGTGGATGGGTGCGGCGAGCGAATCGGCGTGCAGCGGTGCTACACACGTACTGCCCGTGGCGGAAGGATCCGGGCGTGGAGATGGTGCTCCCCTTGAGTTCGGGCCAGGGCAGGGGCCATTGGGCCCGTTCGAGCCCATCATCTATGCCCTAGATCTGTGGGCCTCGGCAGCCAAGGGAGCTACTGGAGGTCGATCTGGCTCTGCTTGAGCTCCCTCCTGTCTGGTGGCAGTAGTGTCGGGGTGGCCGTCCTGTGCCCTTGTTGTCTAATGTCCTCGCAACAATTTTCTCAGGTGGCGGGGTGCAAAGTTCGGTATGCCGGGGCGGCGGCCCTGGGTGGCGAGAGTCCTCTTGGCTAACGGGCGAGCCAGGGACTCAGGTGCTGGCCAGATACCACGAACATGCAGACGATGTGGTGGCCGGCGAGTTGCGTGCTTTGGCGGAGGCTCCAGGTGAAAACCCTAGATCTTGGATCGGGCGGTGGCGGCGCTGCTGCTTCGTGCTCTTCTTGAAGACACCTCCTTGGAGCTCTTGGCACGCGGCTCTCTGACGGTGGCGTGGCCTGGTGTCTGGGGAGTTCTTCGTCGTGGCGGTAGTGCGGTTGGCGTCTCTGCGGCGGCCCGTCCTCCGTGTTGGAGGCTGAAGGCTTTGCCGAGGGGAAACCCTACCTTTTGGGTCATGATGGTGGCGTCTACGGACGTCGTTACCTTGTTGAAGGCGTCACCGCGATGCTTTTGGCCTTCCTCGTGCTCCGGGTGAAAACCCTGATCCTCGGATCGGGCGGTGGCGGCGCTCTGGCATCGTGCTCTTCTTTAAGACTTCGCCTTGGAGCTCTCGACGTGTGGCTCTCCGACGGAGGTTGTGTCTCCCTCGGCAAGGCTTGATATGGATCTACTCTCCTGGGTCTTCTTGGGGCTCCCTCGGTGCTGCTTGGGGGTTTGTGGGCAGCTCGGTTTGGTTCCTGGAGGTGGTCGGCTTCTGGTGGCGTTGCTACAGTGGTGGCAGGATCTCGACGGCGCGTGAAAATGGCTCGCCCTCCGGGGAAGCTCCGACCCGACACTGTAGACGTCTTGCGCTTGCTTTCCGCGTTTGTAGTAACTCTAATGGTCTTTCCGGCTGCTCGCGCTTCCGGTTGTAGCTTTTCTGTGTAGGTGATTTGGTCTCTCACGTAAGCTAGGTACATCACCTTGTATTCTTTCGCCGTTTGATGTTATTAATTTAACGCCAGACCTTTTGGCCAATTATCTTAAAAAATCACCACGTTGAAATGGAAGTGGAAATTCTTCTGACTCGCAATTTGTTAATTAAGTCGGTAATTGCAAATAGCATCATTACTGTTGGATTGTCCATTTTGGGTGAGGATCGAGTACCTGTTCGAGCTAGACCGTCCAATCAACATGGTCTTTGGTCCAATCAACCTGCTCGAAAAAAAACATGGTGCGTACTACAAGATGATTGGATAGGTAAAGAGTCACGTGTGTCGTCTTTGGTGCCATGTGGAACAGGAAATCGTCTTTGGCGCTGCCGGTTGCTGCACCAACACCAATCAGAAAGTCACTCAACTCAACGGTCCATGCCGATATTTTTCCCCGCCTAAAAGATCGTGGCAAAACCTGAGCTCCTGAGATAGTCGGCAAATGAAAGCAGAGCCGGGCGGGTGAAACTGACGGGGAACTTATTCAGCTACCCTGCGTACCATCCAAGCGGTTGCACTGAACCGTCAGTCGGCCTCCACACATCGACGTCACCGGCCATACTCACGGTGCGCGCCTCGACCCCAGCTGGTCCGAGCGAGGACCCTCGAATCGCGTGACGGCGACGGAGCTGCAGCTGGACGTGGCGATCGTGGGGGGTTGGGGCATCGGGGTGATCCCGGCGGCTCAACCGTCGACGCGCGCGATCGCCGTCGCGTGCGGGCTAAGGCACGCCGTTAGCACGCACGCACGTACGCACGTCGCCCCGCGCGCGCGTGGATATCGTACTAGTGGTTGGCTCGCTCGCGGTTCAGCGCACGCCCACGTGTCGACGTACGTGCCGTGTCCACGCACCGCGCAACCGGCCGACGTACGGGACCCTGGCAAGCCGCCGCCGGCGGCGAAAAGAGCGCTCCGGAACAAAATTTCTTACTCACAGTATGCCAGTACAATGTTTTGCGCCGATCGAATCTTTACATTGCGCAGTTGGTGTTACAATCGCGACAAGAAGATAACGAAGAACGAAAACGAAAAACACAGCAAGGAGACACAGATTTAACGTGGAAAACCTCTCCAACAAAGAGAGGAAAAAACCATGGGCGCCAGCCAGCGAAACTTCACTATATCGAGGAGTGTTTACAAACGCCGGGGATTTCACAGATGCAACTATCCCAACCGGCGGCTTACAAGGGGTTTATATATCGGTGGAAACCTAGGTCTTCGACGATCCGTACCGTACCGCGGGGGGCTGTCGCCCCCCGCACCCCTCGGCCCAAGCCTCCCGGCGACGGGCCTCGCTCCACTCGTCAGAAGTTGGCCTATACTTTGTAGAATTTGGATCAACATATAACAAACTCCACCTTGAGACAAATTCCTCCTTGTAGCATCAACAGCAACCATCTCCCTGAACAAACAAAGCAAATACTTTCGGCGCCAATAGCCACTTGGGCTAATCAGTTAAACCAACTAAGTTCGAGCAAAGCTCAAACTTAGCAACAGGAACAGGTTTAGTCATCATATCAGCAGGATTATCATGAGTGCTGATCTTGCATACCTTTAATTTACCTTGAGCAACAATGTCTCTAACAAAATGGTACTTGACATCAATGTGCTTAGTTCTCTCATGGAACATCTGATCTTTTGTAAGGTATATGGCACTTTGACTGTCACAAAACAAAGTAATGCAAGAATCATCTCCACAAAGCTCAGCAAACAAACCTTTCAACCAAACAGATTCTTTGCAAGCTTCAGCAATAGCCATGTATTCAGCTTCAGTAGTAGATTGTGCAACAACAGCCTGCAATGTAGCCTTCCAGCTAACAGCACAACCTCCAACATTAAACACATAACCTGTGAGGGATCTTCTCTTATCCAAATCGGCAGCAAAATCTGAATCCACATAGCCAACGAGTCCCTCACCGGTCCTGCCAAACTTCAAACAAGCATTGGAAGTGCCAAGAAGGTACCTGAAAACCCACTGAATAGCCTTCCAATGTTCTTTACCAGGATTAGCCATGTATCTACTTATCAAACTCATAGCATATGATAAATCAGGACGAGAACAAACCATGGCATACATCAAAGAACCAACAGCACTAGAATACGGCACCTTTGACATGTACTCAAACTCTTCATCAGTAGTAGGACATTGAGAAACTGACAATTTAAAGTGAGGAGCAATAGGAGTACTAACTGAGTTGGCACCATCCATATTAAAACGATGAAGAACTTTCTTAATGTAACTTTGCTGACTAAGAAATAACAAACCAGATTTTCTATCTCGGATAATTTCCATACCTAAGATCTTCTTAGCAGCACCAAGATCCTTCATCTCAAACTCACTACTTAGGTGTGCCTTCAAAGTAGTGATTTCTTTCATGCCCTTGGCAGCAATTAACATATCATCAACATATAGCAGCAAGTATATAGGTGACCCATCAACAAACTTGATATAAACACAACTATCATATTTAGACCTCTCAAAACCATGTGAGATCATAAATGAATCAAACCTTTTATACCACTGTCTTGGAGATTGCTTTAAGCCATAAAGAGACTTCTTTAATTTGCACACAAAATCCTCTTTACCAGGCACTATGAACCCTTCTGGTTGGTCCATGTATATTTCCTCATCAAGCTCTCCATGCAGAAAAGCAGTCTTGACATCTAACTGCTCAAGCTCAAGATCACGCATAGCCACAATACTAAAGAAAGTACGAATGGAACTATGCTTCACAACTGGAGAGAACACATTATTGTAATCAATACCTGGAATCTGGCTGAACCCTTTTGCTACTAACCTTGCCTTGTACCTTGAAGGCTCTTTGGGAGATAGACCTTCCTTTTTCTTGAAGATCCACTTGCAGCGGACCGTCTTCTTTTGTTTAGGCAAGCGCACAACATCCCATGTGCCATTTTTCTCAAGCGATTGCATCTCTTCTTGCATAGCAGATACCCACTTCTCGCGGTCAACGGATGCAATGGCTTCATTATATGTAGCAGGTTCAGAATCGTTCTCCACCTGTTCAGCACAACTCAAAGCATAATGTACAAGATTACACTCTTCAATTAAACGACGAGGTGGAACTATGTTACGTCTCGGTCTATCAGCAGCAATAGATTCCTGTGGCTGCTGCAAAACAGTAGGTGAGTGCTGAACAACATCATCATCAATATTTTCCTCATGAGTATCATCAACAACAGCATTATTATCAACAGTTTTCTGCAGGTGCTCCACCTGCACACGAACTCTCTCCTCTCCAATAGCAACAGGAGAGGGATCTGATGGCAAGCTGTCATGATACATAACGGATTCATTGAAAACAACGTTCCTACTCAACAAAATCCTTTTTGTTTCAGGGTTCCATAGTTTATATGCCTTAACTCCTGAACCATAACCAAGAAATATGCACTTGACAGCTCTAGGCTATAACTTTCCATTATCAACATGAGCATAAGCAGTGCAACCAAAAACTCTCAACTGTGAATAATCAGCAGGTGAACCTGACCATACCTCAATAGGAGTTTTCTTCTCAAGTGGAATAGAAGGTGACCTGTTGATGAGGTAACACGCTGTGTTGGCTGCTTCAGCCCAGAAACGCCTATGCATACCTGCATTAGACAACATACAACGAGCCCTCGAGATGATGGTTCTGTTCATGCGTTCTGCCACGCCATTCTGCTGAGGAGTATATGGGATGGTGTGATGCCTGATCATGCCATCGTTACTGCAAAACTCCTCAAACTCATTAGAACAGAATTCCATACCATTGTCAGTACGTAGTACCTTTACCTTCTTCTCAGTCTGTTTTTCAACCATAACTTTCCACTTCTTAAAAGCATCAAAAACATCAGATTTATGCTTCAGAAAATAAGGCCACACCTTTCTTGAGTAATCATCAATAATAGTAAGCATATAATTAGCACCACCAATAGAAGTCTTACGGGACGGACCCCATACATCAGCATGCACATAATCTCATATGCCTTTGGTGGTATGAACGGAAGCATTGAATTTAACTCTTTTATGCTTACCAAAAATGCAGTGCTCACAGAACTCAAACTTACTCAAGTTGCAACCATCAATCAGCTCTCTCTTGACCAACTCTGCCATGCCTTGTTCGCTCATATGCCCAAGACGCATATGCCATAGATGTGTTTTACCACAATCATTAGAATCATTAGAAGTAACAGCAGCAGCAATACCAGGCAAAGTGCTACCTCTAAGAACATATAATTTAGCAGAATTCATATCACCTATCATGTGAATAAGAGAACCTTTTGATACCTTCAGAACTCGATGCCCACCGGCATACTTGTATCCATCAACGTCCATGGTACTCAGGGAGATCAAATTTCTGGCCATGCTTGGTATGTGCTTCACCTCACTCAACGTGCGTGTCACGCCATCATGTGTCCTAATCTTAACAGATCCAACACCAACGATATGGCATGGGTTGTCATTCCCCACACGCACAAAATCTCCAGTCTGCACAGACTCATATGAACTGAACCAATCTTTGTTACAACAAATATGAAACGAACATGCAGTATCAAGTATCCATTCATCATCACGAGAAGCACAAGCAGCAAAAACAGCTAAGCATTCACCATCAGAACTATCAGAAACAACAGCAGCCTTACCATTGCCTTGATCCTTATCTTTCGGTTGGTAAGTACCGTTCCTTTTCTCCTTATTCTGCAGCTTCCAGCAATCATCAATAACATGATTAGATTTCTTACAATACCTGCAGAACTTGTCCTTTCCCTTGGACTTCGAACGACCTCTGCCGTCTTTGCTCTTATCTCGGTTGCCATGGTTGTTAAATCTCTGCTCGGTCCTGCCACGAACCTGTAGAGCTTCAGCCTTGGAGGACGCCCCATCTGTCTGCACCATAGATTTCATCTTTTCCCTCTGTTTGAGGGCATCTTGCACTTCATCAAGGGTTATCTTATCACGGCTCAACAACATTGTATCACGAAAGTGTGTATAAGAACTAGGCAGCGAGCATAAGAGTAATAGGGCTAGATCCTCATCATCATATTTTACTTCCATAGATTGCAAATCAGAAATAATCTCTCTAAAAAGAGATAAGTGATTCATTACCGATCCACCTTCCTGCAATCTATGCGAGAACAACTTCATCTTCACATGCATCTTACTGGTTAGATCCTTTGACATGCAGATCGTTTCCAGTTTTTCCCATAGGGCAGCAGCAGATTTCATCTCCAGTACTTCCTGCAAAATATTATTGGACAGATGAAGTTGAATCAAAGACAAAGCCTTACGGTCCTTCCGCTTCTCTTCAGCGGACCAGGTCTTAGCATCCTTTTCACCGAATCCATCCAGCGCTTCATCCAGATCAGAAGTTTGGGCGAGAATCGCCCGCATCTTCACCTGCCACAAGGAGAATCTTGTGGTGTAGTCCAGCTGTGGTAGATCGAACTTCAATGACGACATGTCGCAAACCCTAGATTAGAACCTGGGGCTCTGATACCACTTGTTACAATCGCGACAAGAAGATAACGAAGAACGAAAACGAAAAACACAGCAAGGAGACACAGATTTAACGTGGAAAACCTCTCCAACAAAGAGAGGAAAAAACCACGGGCGCCAGCCAGCGAAACTTCACTATATCGAGGAGTGTTTACAAACGCCGGGGATTTCACAGATGCAACTATCCCAACCGGCGGCTTACAAGGGGTTTATATATCGGTGGAAACCTAGGTCTTCGACGATCCGTACCGTACCGCGGGGGGCTGTCGCCCCCCGCACCCCTCGGCCCAAGCCTCCCGGCGACGGGCCTCGCTCCACTCGTCAGAAGTTGGCCTATACTTTGTAGAATTTGGATCAACATATAACAGTTGGATCATACATTCGACGCGGCCAGAAGCTGCATGCAGAGCGCCTGATGAACTGACGACGAGCATGGCAGCCATGCGTCGCCGGAAAATTGTATTCCTACCTACAAGAGCTTGCGCATGCAATACTTGTGGTGCTGCTGTACAGGCCGGTGACGAAGTGGGCTCCTCGGTTGCTCTTTCGACCAACTCACACGATGACCACGGCGACCGTGTCGGCCTCCGCGGGACGGTCGCCGCCCTTGGCGGGCACCCCTGCCTCGATCACGGGCCGCCGGCACGTGGGGCAGGAGCCGTGGGACACGAGCCAGGCGTCGACGCAGCGGACGTGGAACCCGTGGCCGCACCGCGGCAGCACGCGCACCTTCTCGCCGTCCACGAACTCGCCGAGGCAGATGGCGCACACGTCGTCGATGTCCTCCCCGTCCCCGGCGCCGTACACCTCCACGGGGAGGCTCCTCAGCGCGCGCCTCTTGATTCCACCGCAGCTCCCGCGCCGCGCGGACGCGGACGCGCCCTCGCCGGCGGACGCCGCCCCTGCCGCGCCCGCCCCGCGGCCGCCGTACCGGAGCGCGCACCGCGCCAGGGAGTTGAGCCCGATGGCGAAGAGCAGCGCGAAGAAGAGCGCGGCGAGGATGATCACCACGTTGGTGTCGAACGCGGAGTCACCGCCCGCCGGCGCGCCTCCGCCCTGGGCGTTGTCGTGGAGGCCCAGCCCCGCGGCGTCGGCGCTCGACGCCGCCGGCGCCTCGGAATCAGGACGGCCCATGATCGGTGAAGCTAACCTTGAAGGTGTCGTCCACCCTTAGTTGGTTCGATCGATCAGAGTTGGCCTGCCGATGGACCGAACGACGCTTCAAGGTATTCGAGTTTCGAACTGGATCGATGCCCCGATCGAGTTTGTCTGTCACTCTCTGCTCTGTTCGTGGAGTATATATAAGAGGGCGCCCACCATTACTCTGGCGTTGTTGCGCGAGTGTGCGTGTCTTTCTGCAAAGGGGCGCTGCGTCTGGCCCCAAGCCGCACCCTGCTGCTGGGGAGGCAGGATGAGTTGTTGCAGGGATAGGGACAGGCTCGCGCGTAGATGCCTAGTGCGGCCACACATACGCCCTTTTGGACGCTTTGGAGGCGGAGTTGGGATCACGGTGAGCTTTTGTTGCGTGCATGGGGCAGCGCGGACGGACCTGATGCCTGGATAGCGAACTCGCCGTGCGCCGCCGAACAAAAGCTTTATTAGTGCAAGTTCAGTGTGGCAAGGAAAAGCGTACGTACCAGCTTGCCACGCTGTCGCTTCATCAGAGAACCCCACGGTACACCTCAAAATAGCAAATGAGACCCGGCATGGGCGTTCCGGTCACCCTCGCCCCACGTCTAGTATATTTCATCTTCGGAGCTCCTCATCAGAGGGCCCGTTCGCTCTGTCCGCTCCCGCGAGCGGACGGGCAAACCCTAGCTACCCCGCCACCAGCCCCTTCCCCCCCTCCCCCCTCCCCCCTCTTCGCCGCCGCAGGAGAGCATCTCCCGGCGAAGCCCTGGGGCGTCGGCGGCAGTGGGGCCTTATTGCCCTCCTGTTCAGTGGTGGTTGCGCGGCTACAGGCGGCGGGAGCGCGGCGTTGGTTAAGGGCGTGGCGGCGCGGCGGATCTGCGGCGGCGTACTGCGTGGCGCGAGCTGGAGCTCGCTCGGATGGAGGAGATCCAGAGGGATCTGCTCCGGGCCCCTTTGAGCCCATTTCCCTTCCCCGGATCCAATGGCGGTGGTGGCCATGGGGGCCACTCGACATCGATCTAGAAAAAGTCCCTTCTTTGGCGGATCTCCGGTCTTTGGAGACCTCGCGGCGGTGACCCCCCCCCCCCCCCCCGGCTTCCTCTTCTGCTCTTCGGTGCGCTCGGCTTGGGTTCCGGGGTGGCGGCCCTGGATGGTTGGGAGCCTTGTGGTTGGCGGGCATGCTAGGGGCTCTGGTGCTGGCCGGTTTTCATGGTCGTGGGGACAACATGGTGTCGGCGAGCCGCGTGGCGTGGAATATGGACCACTGAGTGCCATTGTGGGAGGAAACCCTTGCCCTTTGGGCCTCGACGGTGGCGTCCCTAGACGTTGTCCCCTGTCCGCAGGCGTCGATGTGGCGGCGCTCGGTGTGTCTTTGTGCTTCGGGTGAAAACCCAAGATCCTCGGATTGGGCGGCAGCGGCGCTTCAGTGTCGTGATCTTCTTGAAGATGTCGCCTTGGAGCCCCATGGCAAGCAGCTCTCCGATGGCTGGGTGGTCGCAGCCCACTCTCCTCGGCAAGGCTTGCTCCGTGTTCTGCTATCTCGGTGTTTCTCGTTTGGCTAGGCCTTGGTGCTACTTCTCGGCCATGATCCGTCGGCTGATTCCTAGTAGTGGCCGGCCTCTGGTGGCGTTCCCTGCGTCGGTGGAGCTATCTCGACTGGTGGCCGTCGGTTTGCCCGCTAGGGTGAGTGCAGGCCCCGCACGCAGCCAGTCCAGCGTCTGCTCCTCCCACACGTAGTCTACTATAATAGTCGCCAGCGGATTCGCATTTACAGCTGTAGCTCTTTCGGTAGGTATGTTCTTGTGTGAGTGTGCAGTTCTCTATTGTAAGCTGGGCTCAGCATCATGTATGTGTTTCGTCGTTGATTGGCGTTATTAATTCAACGTCGGGCCTTTTTGGCTTATTTTCTAAAAAAAACTCCTCATCTGAATCAGAGTGGTTAGCTTTCTATGTGAAGGGTCGACTATTTGACATGAGCCGACATGGGCCTCACAAGGCTGCTGGAGCAAAGGTTTCTTGTGTGGTCATTTTTTGCTAAAGTCGAAATGGCTGGCTCGAGGACGAGGGATGATGGTGCTACCAGACTACCGGTGGGTAACCTTGACGGCAGTCTTGTTTCGACGGTGTGTAATTTGTGTTGGTAACCAAGTTGACTCTGTCTTCTTGAGTCGGACATGTTCCATAACGACCAACTAGGGTGTTTGTATCGATTTTTGGCATGTTTATCTTGCTAATTAACTAGTCAATCCTCTCTTTTAAAAAATATAACGAGGCAATATTGTTGTTCAAAAAATGAACCATAGGTAGCCTCACATGCGTGAACTCGTCCTCCCGCGGCCATGAAAGAGCAGGGAAGGGAAGAACACTGTTATACTATAGGTATTGTATCTGTATAGGCATGGTGTAGTACACCACCCTATGCGGTACATCCCTTGTTTCATGCCACGGCGGGGGCTCTTTACACCTATATAACACTTATCCGAGATCCCCAACAAGATCATCGTTTTTGCTAAGGCTAGTTCGTTCCCTTCACAAAAACTCACACTGGGGAACTTCCTATTTATAAGGCACTGGTGTTCCCGACTCTATGTGGTGCCCGAGTCCTTGGCCTACTCGACAACAGTGATGCCATGCTAACCCAATAACTGGAGGTTGAGGATGTTGATTAGCTGAGGAAGAAGAAACCCATCGACAACCCGACCTATGTTGCCCGGCTTGAGTGGGACCATAAGGTGGTGAGTTACCTCGTGAACTCTCCATCCCTTGATGTGCTCGCCCATGTCCTCAGAATGCACACCGCCGGTGAAATATGGGACACCGTCTACGACATGTTTGCCTCTCAGTCCCGCTCTAGAGTGTAGCATCTTCAGACGACCCTCAGTACCACGAAGAAACTCAATATGACCATGACACAGTTCTTCACCAAGATAAAGGGGTTCATCTGAATTTGCTTCTGCCACAAAAAAGTTTTTGATGATAATCTTGCTGAATACATCTTGAATGGTCTTGACGGATGGTACAACTCCCTGGTGTCCTCGGTGAATTCCAATCTAGGCATGGCGCCCTCTGATCTATTTGGCCAACTCAACTCCCATGTCATGAGGCAGAGAATGTTGGTTGAGATGGTTCAAACCACTAATGAATTCATCTACTCCGCCAATGCTGGTTTATAGTTTTAGAAGATCAAGGGTTCAAAAAATTTGGTGATCAAGAGATCGAGGTCCTTGGGTATAGATCGGATCAGCACCGGCGGTTAGATGGGAAGAGGATTGCTCCAGATACCATGTTAGCATTGGGAGAACGATACCCCTAATGGGGTGTCAGATACGTGTTATAGGGAACATGAAAATCCCCATTGTGGCATACAAAAGGAGTTTGTAAATGGTAGAGTACTACTCTATATCTATATAGTACAATACATCATTTCTCTAACGGATATTATGATATCTATCACCGTCTTTCTAGACACAACGTGATGTTATTCACGGATATCAAAATAAGGAAAGGACAAAAGAGATGAACCGGTAACAAGGATAGCTTGGTATTGTGATCAAAGAGTTGCTTCACATGGATACCTAAATATCTCACTTCGGGTTTATTACATATGTGACCCAAAAGGAAACATGTATGAATACATGAGGTTTGCTCGAATCTTTAATGTGTATGCGGGAGTCAATATGGATGTCCACATCCCGCTGTTCATTATTGTCTAGAAAGGAGTTTTAGGATAAGTCCACATATTATCGAACCTGTAAGGGGTGACACACTTAAGTGTCTTCAATCTATTGAGAAGTATTGTTGCATAGATATATAAGAGTATATTTTTGGTATGTGGCCATGAGAGTCATAAATAATAAATTTTGAAGATATCTAAATAGTTTCGAATAGAGAACAGAATTGTTCTGGCAACATAACCTAAATACAGAAGATAGTTTCGGAGTTAGAAAAAGTGTTTTGACATTCATTAGAATGGTTCTAAAAAATTTATGTCGTAGAGTTTTGAAAATGTTTCGAAAAATATATAGGTTCATATACATACATGTTAGTCTTTATTTGAAAAAATCGGAGGGAACAGAGACTTTCCATATATGTAATGCATAAATTAAGGAGTTAATAATTTTTGTAATATTTGGAAGCATAAATCAAGGGTTTTAACTTGAGAGGATTAAGGGAAGTCCGAGATCAATCCATTATTTGTAGGGAAGATCTTTTCTTCTATGGAAGGAGGCACTAGGGGCCACCATACCTCCCATATGTGGTTGGCCAGCCACCAACCCCTTTCATATGAGGAAGGATGCATCCCAAGGGCCACCTAGAGCTGGCGCCTAGGGTTTCCACCTTGTGAAAGCGACGGCTACCCCGAGGGTTCATCTTCTCCAAGCCTCCATCCTATCTCTCCCATATAGATACCCTATGAGGGGCAACCCTCATAACACAAGTTCTTCTCCTCGTGGATGCACCTCTCGTATATCAAGTTCTCTCTCTCTCTCTCATGTACATACGCTTGAAGGCTGCATGAACCTCCAGTAGTTTTTCGTCATGCACGAAGCTCTGCTGGATTGAAGGCGGCATATCTGTGGATACTTGTAGAGAGATAATTCTTTGATCCTCAAAATAGAGTTGCACCAACATCTTCACCAACGAACGAATCTCTGATGCAACGTTGGTATGATCTAGATCCAATCTATATGTGTTTTCTCTATATTTTGATCTTTGTGTTTTCCATGAATTTTTGTTTCCCCTGTGTGAACCCAACATGTAGCGGCAGCATGACGAGCGGCGAGGGCCGTGGGTGGCATGGTACGTCTCTGTAGTGGCTGGAAGAGGTGGTGGCTTGCTTCTACCGCGGTGACCTGCGGCGTTTTCATTTCTTTGCTCTTTCACAGGGTGGAGGGAATTTTTGGCAAGTGGCAGGGATGCTCAGAGGTTGGTGTTGTTTTGAAGGTGTTGCTTTCGTACTCAGTGATTCGAGGTTCATATAGCGCGATGGGACAATTTTAGAGGGTGCATGGGTTGCTCGTCGGCATCTTGCTTCATCGGTGTGCGGATGACTTACTTTCTATCACTTTTATTTTTTATTGGGTGTCTGTGATGTTTCTCCAACATTTTATTTTTCCGAACTCATGTTTCATATGGTTTCTTTATTTATAAACCGAAACTAAAGCCTATTTAGAAATAAGTTGTACACGACAACCAAATAATTTCCCTAGTTTACAATAGATCCTTCGTCATACACTGACCAGGTTACAATCTCGGTGGCAACAAAAAGCACGCCAAACGGCATGGGACATTTTAAATTGTTGTTCATTCTTAGTGAAATCTCACAGCCGAGAAAGCTAGTGGGATCAGCGTGCGTTTATGTGGCATGTGTCCCAACCCTTTCTTTAAAAAACAAGGAACTCCAAAGTGCGCTTAGGGTGTGTTTGGTAGGGTGGCTGGCGGTCAGACAAGTCTCGTGGAAAAGATTTGGGCCCGATTGGACGACTGCTTGTACTCCACGCCGTGGCTCGTATGATGATGAACACCTCCCGAGGCAGGCCCGCTAGAAACTACCGATTCGGCTATTTTCAGTGAACCACCCTTGTTGAGGCCAAAATAGGGAACGTGTTGTTCCCGTGACTTCATCCATCGGAGATGGCGGGAGGGCGCTCAAGCTTGCTCTCTCCAACAAAAATGTGGTGGGCGGTGATGGAATTCGTCCCGCCAGAATTTCGCTCACCGCCGCCAAAAATTTGGGCCCTATTTATCTTCAGCTCTTCCACCGCCAAAATAAAACCCCCCATTTTCCCCTTCTAAGCTTCTCCTCCATCCTCTGATTTCCATGGCCATGAAGGGAGCTTGGACCTCGACCGTGGCGACGGAGGCTGACCTTGGCATACTGGAATCCCTTCCTCTCTGACATGTGTGATAGATGCATTTCTGGTAGCTATAAGTATCTCGAACGCTTGATCTTGCATAAATATGATGATGTTATAAGATGAATGGATCTGCATTCATATGTGGTTTACAGGTCGTCCTGCCATCTCCTTCAAGAACGACGCTAGTCTTGCCGAATTCGCCCTCGAGCATGACCATGACTGTGATGCTGAGTTCCCCCACTTCCCCGACCTCTGTGCTGAAGGCTACTCCTGTCGTTGTGAGACATACTTTCATCCTTTTATGTCATAGTTGTTTGGGGTGTTCGTTGGTAATCTGTGATAGCCATTGTATAATGATTAGGGATGTTCGTTGCGATAACTGCTTACCATTCTGTTTTCTATGGACCATGCTTAACCGACTGTATAATGACACTACCACTACCTCCCCCGACGTGGCTTCTCTATCAACACAAAGCTTTGACAGGAGCTAGATGCATCCCACCAGGATGCCAATTAAGTTTGCCTCTAAACCTCCAATGGTTTGGGAACCATCTATGTTAGAGTTTGTTCTCAATAGGATGGTTGATCTCATTCCGAACGAGACAGACTATAACAATGGGTTCATACTTCAGAGAGAGGCACATGCAGAAGATTGTCAATGATGTTCTTGAGTTCACTAGGGTCATGGTGACTACTGTGTAGCTCTACAACCACATGAGGAAGTGGAGGATCAATTGGAACATAATACTCAAGCTCAGATAGAAAGAGGGTGTGAGATGGTGTCCAGACAACACAACCTTCATTGTTGACGATGTCGAGGTCTTGAAGAAGCTCCTCATGGTAAGATGCCATGCCATTGTCTAACGTTTCTAGTTCTTGGGTGATTCATAAATTGATGCGAACTAACATATTGTCTTCTCATTTTTAAGCATGTTTGAAGCTTCTTGAGTTGCTACAGACGCCCATAGCAAAGTATACTCATATGAAGACCATCTTCACCCCCAAGTTTGTGGATCGCAGGCAGCTGTGTGACCCTAAATTGATGTACCAGGCCATAGACTTCCTTCCCAACAACAAAGAACAAGGTGTTGCCTATGGTTACATGGGTCCAACAGAGAGGAGGGCATGGCTTAGGACTTGGCTTCGTAGCCACTTTGATTAGGGATACTGCTATGTTGCTTTCGATATTGCTCATGATCTTTTGATGCGGTCATGCATATTTTGGGAGGTGGTCTCATATCCCTCCATGAGCTAGGAGTTGATGAAAATTGATCCACTGTTTCAAATATCGAGGGAGGTGGTATGTATTAACCCCTTCGATGATGAACTTTTGTTGTATCACGAGCTGTTGTTTTTTGGGTGAAACTCGTGATGCATCGGCTATTATTGACCCTGATGTTAAGTTATCAGCCACTGTCAAAAAATTCATTATGATATTCTTATGTATTGACATGTTCATGGTAACCTCACCCACTCGTGCAAACGTTAGCCACTATTTTAAAGAAAACCAAACAACATTTTTCTATTCTGGCCTTCCTTCCTGGACCGAAAAGCATGCAACCAAACAGTCGGCACACATATCTCTTGAGGACCAAAACTCGGCTAGGCAGGTAACCAAAGCGTACTGCCAAAGATGGCCCACACTAGTGCACAACAGACCCTCTAACAACAGTTCGGGAGACCCTCTAACAGCGGTTCCAGAACCGCTGTTGGGGGTTCGGTGTTAGAGCCCCCCTTTAACAGTGGTTCTTATACGAACCGCTGTTAAAGGGTGGCGCACGTGGGGCTGCCGCAGCGCTCAGCCCCCCCTTAACACCGGTTCGTAACACGAACCGGTGTTAAAGGTTCTCTGCCGCAGCAGGAAAATGGCATAGATCTCTACCGCGGCAAAGTTCTGCCGCCGCCCCGTTCTGGGAGTATTTCTGCGGTGTGGCGGGGACGGGGAGGGGGAGGCGTAATCGATCGGAAGAGGTATACACATACATCGTCGGTACATACGAGTACTGTAGGGGTTCGTAGCATGGAAAACAAAAATTTTCTATCGCATACAAACAAACAAGCCAAGATCTATCTACTAGATTGTAGCAACGAGTCGATGGAATAACTCACCCTCGAAGATTCCAAAGTGTTTAACGAGAGCAGATTCTCGTGGGTGATGTAGTCGTACTCTTTCCGATCTCAAGATCGCGTAGACGATCCTTCCGGCGCCGCGTTCCCGCAGCGCTCCCGCAGTCGGTCACACGTTCGGTACTCGACGAAGACCTTCCTCTCCCTTGTTCCAGCAGGCAGCGGAGGTTGTAGCACTCTCCTCGCGATTCCGGCAGCACAACGGCGTGGTACCGAAAGTAGAGGGGAGATCCCGCAGGGCTTCGCCTTAAGCCGGTGCGAGTATGGTGGAGCTTATGAGAGAGGCTATTAGTGGTCTAGTAATTAGACACACCAATTAGAGGGCTCTAAACCAATTAGAAGGCTCTAAACCGAAACAGCTCTAAACCGGGGTCTAGGTCTAGTTTCTAGTTTAGAGGATAGGAACTTGTGTGTCTTGTGTTGTATTGGGAGGGGAGCCCTGCCCCTCCCTTTATAGGTGGGAGGGCTGGCGCGCTAGGGGAGGGAGGGAGTCCCTCCCCAACTCGGCCTAGGGCTGGCCGCCGGCTTGGGGAGGAGGACTCCTCCCCCAATTCGGTTTCCTCCTCTCCTCCCACTTCCCAAAAACTGCCGTTTGACTTTCAAACTAGCCGTTTGACTTTTTCAATTTAGGATTCAATTTAATCCTTTATTTGGGACAGCAAGAACACTTAGTACATGATGCAATCATTCCAACATGCAATGACACATTCATGTACCCCTTCCCCTCCGGAGTGCCGGACATTCCGGGAACTTCTAGAATGTTCCCGATGAAAACACCGGAACCATTCCCCAACTCCGAAATGGGACTTTCCTTATATGAATCTTATTCTCCGGACCATTCCGGATCACCTCGTGATATCCCGGATCCCATCCGAGACTCCGAACAACATTCGGTCTCTTTCTCATAATACCATAACTACTCAAACAACGTCGAATCCTTAAGTGTGTCTCCCTACGGTTCGTGAATTATGCGGACATGATCGAGACACTTCTCCGAACAATAACCAATAGAGGAATCTGGAAATTCATATGGCTCCCACATATTTCTACGATTACTTTGCGATCGAATGAACCACTTACATACGATACCAATTTCCCTTTGTCTCACGATATGTTACTTATCCGAGGTTATGATCGTCGGTATCTCTGCATACCTAGTTCAACCTCGTTACTGATAAGTACTCTTTTCTCGTTCCCGTGATATGTGATCCCTTGTGACCAAGTCACATGCTTGCAAGCTAATTGGATGACATTTCACCGAGAGGGCCCAGAGAATATCTATCCGTCATGTGGATGGACAAATCCCACTCTTGATCCATGTGTTTCAACCAATACTTTCTGAACACCCAATGCCACTTTTATAGCCACCCTGTTACGGTGTGGTGTTTGATGACATCAAAGCATCCATCCAGTAAAGGCAATATGCATGATCTCATGGTCGAAGGAATTAGGTTACTATGTATCAGAAAGCATATAGCAATTGAACTATTGAAATGACTTGATCTTTATGCTACGCTTATCTATAGGAGTATGTCCATCACATCATTCTCCTAATGATATGATCCTGTTGTTAATAACATCTCTATGTTCATGATCAGGAAACCATGATCATATATTAACCAACAAGCTAGTTTAACAAGAGGCTTTACTAGGGACTCTTATTTTAGTTTACAAATCACACAAGTATTAATGTTTCCGTTTAATACAATTATAGCATGGTATGTAAACATTTATCATAAGTGTGAAGACATGATAATAACCACTTTATTATTGCCTCTTGGGCATATCTCCAACAGTCTCCCACTTGCACTAGAGTCAATAATCTAGTTTCGAACCTTTGTGTATTCAACACCTATGGCTTTACGGTGTTGTATGTACACGATTGCTAGTGGTCAACTGATCTCCGGATCTGACACTTCCAGGTCCGTGTGTAATTGCATGTCTTTGCGTCTCTACGCATCACTCATTCTCTAATGAGATGGCTTTGTATAAATTTGGTCTTTCGGTGTGACCTTTAGTTCTTTAGGGTTAAAACATGTTGACAATATTGTCGTACAATATATCTTCATAGTATTATCCCGCTGTGAACTACACCTAGTTTGATAACAAACTACTTGACACAAATGCCCTCTTTTGCTGCTATAATAGCAGTCATATACTTAGCCTTTTGTTGTAGTATCTGTCACAATGTCTTAACTTTGGAAATCATCCAAATCCATTATGGAACTCACTTTCCATTATATTGTGCCACCCTTAGTTTAGATTGAGATAAACTTAATTTGTACTTTGTGACAAAGCTAGTATCAATGTAGTACTTTTACAATGAACTAACCATCTATTTGTCACTTCTACAAATATTATACTCTTAGTTCTTTCAGAAGATCATAAGAATATCCTTACTATTGTCCAATGATCATCTTACAAATCATTCTGGTATATGCTCACAACATTTAGAGCATAGGACATATCTGGATTTGTACATATCACAGTATGATTGATATAAATACTCTTTGTGATTTCATACATCAAGTATCAATCTATACTTGATTATTTGTTTCACTTTACCAAATGTCAATACACTTGAATATATCATCAACATTGAACTTATTCAATCCTTTCTGTGCAACAAGAACCTTTCTTGTAGTTCCTATATTGAACTCATTCAATATCTTGTCTATGTACTTCTGGCACAACCATATTAGCGTCTATTGATGCCAAAATACTTGGGTTTTGCCTAAGTCTTTCATCGGGATGAAATTCTTAATATGTGTTAATAAAAGATACATTATTTCCAATCAACAATATGTCTTCCACATAATGTATTAGAAACATGTCTTAGCGCTCCCACTTAATTTCTTGCAAACGCAAGCATCTTCATTGTCTCTGATGAAATTAAACTCTCTTAACAGTTTCATCATAGTGAAGATTCCAACTCCGCTATGCTCACTCTAACCATTGAAGTTTGCATATGCTTTTAGCATCCTTTGAATTAACAAAACCCTATGGACCGTGTTATGCACATGTCCTAGGTAACGATTCTATTAGAAGAACTTGTTTTGTTTATTCAACTACCATATAACAAATTATATGTAGTGGTTGCTATATAAATCCGTCTAGACTAAATATCACTATGAAAGATCAAATCTTGTCATAGTCAACCTTTGAACATTGTTGTGAACTCTTTCCCAACATGTCGACTAGATGTGAAACATCCATGTCTATTTCTTTATAGATCCAGACACAACTATAAGGTCTTACACCTTTCTCGAGGGTCCTTCAAGTTCAAAACTTGATTTCTCGTGTATGGAACTATCATGGATTTTATGGCTTCAAGCCATTTTACGGAGTCAGGGCCCATCATCGCTTCTCTGCATGTAGTCGGTTCATTATTCTCAAATAATGATTCAACCCTCAAATCTTGGTATTTGATTGTTCATCCGACCTACTTGTTTCAATAGGAACTTGGATCTCCGTGACCACAACCTTTTTGAGGTACGTGAACCATGAGCATTGTTGCTGCCTCCGAAACACTTTTCGGCGCTGCGCAACTTTGCACATACAGCTAAGGTTCTTAACCTTATCAAAGTTCTATTGTCCTCCCACTTAACTTTTCACGAAAAATTCCTTCCAAAAGAAACTTGACGTTCTAAGCAACAAACACTTTTGTCTCCGGTGTTTATGGAGGAATACTTAATAGTCATACAAAGACAGGTTCATCCGACTTTGGTTGCAAACATCTTTCTTATGCATAGCATACCAATGTTTAAGAAAGGACAACTTGGGTTTTATCCCAAACCATAACCTTATATGGTGTCATTTCAACGGATTATGATGAAGCTCTTTTCAGTGGAAAAACGGTAATCTCTAAAGCTTTTAATCTTTAAAATACAATGGCAGTTTTATGAATTACACCTTTCGATCTTACCATGTCAAACAAGGTTTAATTACATATCTCGAACGCTCCATACTCTTATGGTGTTTCGGGAAAATGCAAATCCACGGAACGATTCCTTAAATCTTAGGTATTATGCTAAACTTGTAACTCAAATATCTTCCTTTATGATCTTATCATAAACTATTTATATTCTTGTTACAATGATTTTGCACTTCATCTTGAAAGTCTTTTGAACTTTTCAAATATTTCATACTTCATCCTTATTAAGTAAATATTCATATATTCACTCAAATTTTCGGAGAAAGCATATGAAGTTGAAATCCATCGCTCTTGACTACACATAATGGACTTCGTACAACAATATGTACAAGTTCCAATAAGCTAGTCATTCGTTCCCTTTTGGCCTATGGACGAAGTTTTAATTATCTCTAGGAAAGTTTCACAAGCGTCATATGATCAAAAATCAGAAGACTCCAAAATTCCATCAACATGGAGTTTCTTCATGTTTTCTTTCCAATATAATTCAAACGGCGATGTCACTTCCTAAGTGATCTTTCAATCAATTTGTCTTTCGACATTTTTAGCACTAGTTTTATGGATGTGATGTCTCCAACGAGATTTGCGAATCATCCATCTTTTATGGATTACGGCAATTATTTGAACAATCCTTTTGTTCTCATAATACCTGATAAAACAAATCTTGAAGGCAAGCTTTGATGTTTAACAAGCAACACAATGACCCTTTATTTTGTTCTTGATGAACATCATCACATATTCTTTTGCTAGTTACTTAGGCCATTGTAGTTCATGAATTCTGTTGTTTCGTATGACGATTCATACCAACAAATTCAGTATCAAATACTTAAGAACCACATTGTTTAACAAGCAAAGAATATAGCCATAACATGTATATCATCTACATACTTAAACTGAACGATTCTAGTCTTTTCTTTTCTGCCATATATTTATGAGATTCTCTTTCAGTATTTCCTTTTCAGTTTGAAAGAATCTATCAACATCAATAGTGGAGTCATACATATGACATCTAGTCCAAAGCGTGTATAATTAAATACCAATGTCTTTGGACTTGCACTTTGAAGTAGATCACCATCATCAAATATTTGGTGTTCTTTCAAATTCCTTTCTTTAGTAATCTCTTGGTGTAGTAAACATTTTACCTACATCAAATATTCACCCTTATCATGGAATCGTCCATGATCAAGCTACTTTTAGCTTATAACGATGAATTATGAGTATAATGTTGTTAACCAAAACCTTTTGGAGGATTAGGACAACAAGTGTCTCCAACCTTTTTGCAAATTCTCATCAAATATGAGAACATGACTTTTGCCATATTATACTCTATCATGTTGCAACCAAAACTTCGTTTCAGATATCACAATATCTTCCACACATCATGGTTTCTGAAACAACTCTTTCAGATCCTAGATAACCTTGATATTAAGGGAATCCTTTGAATATCAAGAATCATGGATACAAACATGATACTTATATACTAACACTTGGAATTGTTACTCTTGATTTAATACTAATTATTAAACTTCATGGAGTAACCGGAACTTACTGAAAGTTTGCAATAGGACTTTTAAACTTTAGATTAACACTTAAAACAATACGATACCAGTTCGTAAAGTAACTAACCAGAATTCTATAGTTCTATTATCTCAATTATAACTAAGCGCAAGGTGGTAAACGGATGCCAATGACTACAACAACTATGCAAATTCACTTTGATTTAGTTTATGATAAATTGAGTTCTAATTAATAATTAAATTAATCTAGGTGAACTCCCACTCAAAACAATATCCCTCACATTGTTTTAGTGATCACACGAACCAAATCCACCACATCAAAACCGATCATCACGAGAGTTGATATAGTTTCAATGGCGAACAATCGACATGTTCATCATATCTACTATATGATTCATGCTTTACCTTTCGGCGATCCGTGTTCCTGAGGCCATGTCTGTACATGCTAGGCTCGTCAAGACAAACCTTAGCTTCCGCATAAGCAAATCTGGCTTGCTTACGTTGTAGTCACCCGCGGAATCAAAGACACCCGATCATCACGTGGTGTTTCGAAGCAGCAAGCTTTGGCAACGGTGCATACTAAGGGTGAACACTTTAGAACTTGAAATTTATGTGTATGAGGGATCATCTTATAATGCTACCGTTGTCTACTAAGCAATACAAGATGCATAAAGGATTAACATCACATGCAATTCATAATATGTGATATGATATGGCCTTTCTTCTTTGTGCTTCCGATCTCCATCTTCAAGCACGAACATGATCTCCATCATCACCGGCATAGCATCAAGGTCAATGACGCTTCTTCATGGTTGTCGTCCACCAGCTTCAACTATTACAACTATTTTGAATAGACACGCAGGTCTTAACAGAAATTAAAGACAACCATATGGCTCCTGCCGGTTGCCAACTTACAATAAGGAACATTGCATACATCAAATATAATCACAATCATGGCCATATCACATCACTGCACACCCCTGCAAAACAAAGTTAGACGCCTCTACTTTCTTTGCATATTTTACGTGGTTTGGGGCTTTCAATAAGTGTCGTTCTAACTTACGAACAAGAACCACAACATTGATACTAGCATTGTTGATCACCCGTTGTAAATTGGATCTTTACTATGCTAGGAGAAACAGGCACCCGCAAAGCCACTTATGCAATACAAGTTGCATGTTAAGCGTGGAGCAAGTCTCATGAACGATGTCATGTAAGGTTAGCCCGGGCCGCTTCATCCCAACATACCGCAAGATGCAAAGTACACAAAAAGCAATCGACAATAAAAGCATCAACGCCCACAATGACCATTGTGTTCTACTCGTGCAACAGATCTACATATAGACACGGCTCTGATACCACTGTAGGGGTTCGTAGCATGGAAAACAAAAATTTTCTATCGCATACAAACAAACAAGCCAAGATCTATCTACTAGATTGTAGCAACGAGTCGATGGAATAACTCACCCTCGAAGATTCCAAAGTGTTTAACGAGAGCAGATTCTCGTGGGTGATGTAGTCGTACTCTTTCCGATCTCAAGATCGCGTAGACGATCCTTCCGGCGCCGCGTTCCCGCAGCGCTCCCGCAGTCGGTCACACGTTCGGTACTCGACGAAGACCTTCCTCTCCCTTGTTCCAGCAGGCAGCGGAGGTTGTAGCACTCTCCTCGCGATTCCGGCAGCACAACGGCGTGGTACCGAAAGTAGAGGGGAGATCCCGCAGGGCTTCGCCTTAAGCCGGTGCGAGTATGGTGGAGCTTATGAGAGAGGCTATTAGTGGTCTAGTAATTAGACACACCAATTAGAGGGCTCTAAACCAATTAGAAGGCTCTAAACCGAAACAGCTCTAAACCGGGGTCTAGGTCTAGTTTCTAGTTTAGAGGATAGGAACTTGTGTGTCTTGTGTTGTATTGGGAGGGGAGCCCTGCCCCTCCCTTTATAGGTGGGAGGGCTGGCGCGCTAGGGGAGGGAGGGAGTCCCTCCCCAACTCGGCCTAGGGCTGGCCGCCGGCTTGGGGAGGAGGACTCCTCCCCCAATTCGGTTTCCTCCTCTCCTCCCACTTCCCAAAAACTGCCGTTTGACTTTCAAACTAGCCGTTTGACTTTTTCAATTTAGGATTCAATTTAATCCTTTATTTGGGACAGCAAGAACACTTAGTACATGATGCAATCATTCCAACATGCAATGACACATTCATGTACCCCTTCCCCTCCGGAGTGCCGGACATTCCGGGAACTTCTAGAATGTTCCCGATGAAAACACCGGAACCATTCCCCAACTCCGAAATGGGACTTTCCTTATATGAATCTTATTCTCCGGACCATTCCGGATCACCTCGTGATATCCCGGATCCCATCCGAGACTCCGAACAACATTCGGTCTCTTTCTCATAATACCATAACTACTCAAACAACGTCGAATCCTTAAGTGTGTCTCCCTACGGTTCGTGAATTATGCGGACATGATCGAGACACTTCTCCGAACAATAACCAATAGAGGAATCTGGAAATTCATATGGCTCCCACATATTTCTACGATTACTTTGCGATCGAATGAACCACTTACATACGATACCAATTTCCCTTTGTCTCACGATATGTTACTTATCCGAGGTTATGATCGTCGGTATCTCTGCATACCTAGTTCAACCTCGTTACTGATAAGTACTCTTTTCTCGTTCCCGTGATATGTGATCCCTTGTGACCAAGTCACATGCTTGCAAGCTAATTGGATGACATTTCACCGAGAGGGCCCAGAGAATATCTATCCGTCATGTGGATGGACAAATCCCACTCTTGATCCATGTGTTTCAACCAATACTTTCTGAACACCCAATGCCACTTTTATAGCCACCCTGTTACGGTGTGGTGTTTGATGACATCAAAGCATCCATCCAGTAAAGGCAATATGCATGATCTCATGGTCGAAGGAATTAGGTTACTATGTATCAGAAAGCATATAGCAATTGAACTATTGAAATGACTTGATCTTTATGCTACGCTTATCTATAGGAGTATGTCCATCACATCATTCTCCTAATGATATGATCCTGTTGTTAATAACATCTCTATGTTCATGATCAGGAAACCATGATCATATATTAACCAACAAGCTAGTTTAACAAGAGGCTTTACTAGGGACTCTTATTTTAGTTTACAAATCACACAAGTATTAATGTTTCCGTTTAATACAATTATAGCATGGTATGTAAACATTTATCATAAGTGTGAAGACATGATAATAACCACTTTATTATTGCCTCTTGGGCATATCTCCAACAAGTACATGAATAATTAAGCAACTATTATTATACACAAACATCGTCATTGTGGTATTCTCCGTACACGTTGAAGCATAAAGTACAAGACAAACACGTTCAAGCATATATACAATATAACATCTCCGTACACGTTCATTTTGGTGGATATCTAAAGAGTTCTCTGCCAGGCGTGATGACCTCATCAAGTATGAACCCCGCAAATTCCTCTTGAATGGCTCGTATGCGGTCAAATGGTAGGAGTTGGTCTCGCATCCATTCGATCTAAATATATATGAAGAATGGGGTCAATATATATAAGAATAAAACTCAACACAACTGATGGTAATAAAATAATGTTTTGTACTTTGTTTACTTACTCTAAGTTGTTCTAGTGCGGCTTGGCCCGTCGCACATATCGTGTTGCGAATGAACTCGCAAACATAGTATCCACATAAGTTATTGTCGGGTCCCTGATGCACGCACTTTACGAGAATAGAGAGTTTAATCAAAATAATAATCAATAAAGCATGATATAATGGAATTGGAAGCAGAATCAAAGAGATACACAGACCTAGATGGCTAGTATTACTTACATTTTGGTCTACAAATTTTAGTTCTTCTGACCATTCACCCACGGCCCTGCCCGTGAACCTTTTCCAAACCTTGTCCAGCAAAGAAAATGGATAAAGAAGTAATTAATTACTTATTGTCACGAAAGTTGCCGATCTAGTGCGATAATATGATTGAAATTACCTCTGGAGCATCTCTTTAAAGTCTGCCCATAGCTCTTGGTCTTTTCGTAACGAGTCCATGACAAGTACTTTTCCTGAGTCAACTTGAATGACTAGCAGAATAAAATGGAACCTACGCAAGCATAACTCATCATCAGTTACACTTAACATCGAGTAAGCCGAAACATAATGTGTACAAGAGAGGGTAACACTCACGAGAAGTTTTAAGACAATAGTATTTCCCTTTTGGTTTATTGTCTCAGTAAAGACGTTAGCAAGAAATCTTCTGTTTGCTCGGGTTTGTGTTTTACCACTTCTTCATGAACTTTATTTGGGTCAACGAACCCAATGTCAAAAGGGTCTCCTTTCATGCATTCCATAACCTTTTTCCTGCATAATATTATATACATATATGGTGAGCATATATCTACATGCAATTAATGAATTGAATGACATGAGATAGAAATTACAGAAATAGTACTTACACACAATAAAGGCTGATGGCAGCTTTGTTGAGTTCCTTCTGCTTGAATAGAAAATGCAAGTCTTGAATGTTGAAGGTGATCGCGTCGTTTCCGCACAAGAAAATCTGATCTCTTATATGCGTCGTGATCCATTCTTCCTTTCTCGTCTTGCAGAAATCAAGGTACCACTTATGCAATCTTCGCATCTTTGTTGGTAGATTCTTGAGCTCCTCTTTCTTGACGAGATTCTTCCCATACTTCCATGGTTGTATGGGGTTGACATCGCCTTTGGGCAAGTTGTCTCCCATGATGTTCAAGTATGTAATGTAATTCATCGCCATCTCATTGTCCTTTCTTTGTAGCTATGCCTCATAATAATTTACAGGAGGAGCTATCCGTGTGTCGAACACTTGGAGAGGGGCGCATGATTGGTTTTCCTGCTCTTCGAGCATGGGAACTGTTTTCTAGGGTGCCGCACGACTGCTACTTTTAGACTCCCTCCGCCTTTCATCCCCCTTCATAATCTGGCACTCGTAGTCCGGCACAAGTGGGGTTTCAGGTTTCAAAAAGATTATTGTAAAACTTCTCCACCACCGTCGGATTTAGTTTCTCCTTTGGCTCGGCCCGTCTAGGTGCAAAGAATTTCTTGACCTCTTCTTTCGAGATCCTCTTGGTCTCCTCGTCGCTGCGATTCCACGGTAATACCAGCAATGGCTTGGCGGAAGGCTACGGGACATAGTTTCTTGAACTCTTTGGCGTACGGTTTCCTACGGATTTCTTCGTGGTAGTGCTAGTGATGCTCTTCGTGGCAGTGCTCTTCCACTTACGCTGACGCGCAGGAGATGGCTGAAGCGCCGGAGATGGCTGACACGCAGGAGATGGCTGACGCGCCGAAGATGGCTGACACGCAGGAGATGGCTGGCGCGCCGGATATGGCTGTCGCGCAAGAGATGGCTGAAGCGCCGGAGACGACAGGGGAGTATTCTGATGTCTTGGAGACGGCTGAGGCGGCTCAGACTGCTGACACTGCGGAGACGGCGGGGGTGCCAGTGGCCTCCAATTTGGAAGCACGATGTGTTCCTTCTTCCAAAGAATGGTTGTTTTCACTGCAAATTTGAGTTGAGTTTCCCCTTCACCTGTAGCATGGTCAAACTGTGCTTCCTCATATTCCTTCACAACCTCATCCACCCCGACAATAGCATAGCCATCTGGAATCGGTCGCCAGTGGTAAGTTCCACCAGCTACAGGAGGTAAGGCATAGTCGACCGCCACCTTAATGGATAAGCCCATTAATCTCACATGCAGCTCAGCGTGTTCGCTCTCTGTGATCTCATCCATGGGGTATCGAGGACCCGCCATTTCAAGTGTGGGCTGCACGTTCTCCGAGGAAGCCATGCTACTTTTCCGCGTAGAGTCTGGGCCGCCGGCAGCTTCCAATGCAGGCTCTTCGTGCCGCTGAGATGGGCCGGTAGCTTGCTGGATATTTTGTTCATTCACTTGCGATTGCAGCGTCACAAGTGCATGTTCTGTCTGTGTCATCCGGTCTGTACGCTCTTTTTCTTTCTGTCGCGCCATCTGTAAGATTCGCCCCACTCGGCAAACCCATCCTTCCACGTCACACCCCCTGTGCCTCGTGCAAGTCCAGGGTGTTCTTTTTTACCGATGGCGCGTGTCAGCTGGTCATTCTCTCTGTCGGGATGGAAGGTCCTGGCGGCTGTTTCCTCGTGTGCCGTAATGAGTTCAGTGACGGGTTTGGCAAGAATTGTTGGGAAGATATACAATCCCGTTTCTGGGTCCAACCTTGCCCCGATTTCGTAGAACCAAGTCTTTACACGTAGGTCCCACCCATGTGTCTGGGGTGTGATCCGTCTAGCGCGCAGGGCCTTCTCAGCTTTCTCCCACTTAGGCCTCTGAGATATGTAGCCACCTGACCCCGTCCTCTGGTGATATTCCTTCTTCTGGGCAATTTAGCGTATTAGTTTCTGACCTCTTTGTAACTATAGCACCTTCCTTGTATGCCAAAAATTCAGGCCAGTGAGGTCTTATCTTCGCGTAATATGCGTCTTCGAAATCCGAAGTCTCGCGAGCTTTGACAAATTTGTTCAATTTTGTCTTCCAGTTGCGGAAAGCGTAATCCATCTTCTTTAAAGTCTACTCTTTGACCTTTTCCTTTATAACCGGTTTATTTTTATCCTCCTCTGGCGATAGGGTGAAATTTACCAACAGCGAAGTCCAAAGCGTTTCTTTGGATCTTTCATTGACAAAGGTACCGTCGCCCTTCTTTGGCTTATTCCAATATTCAATTATGATTGGGATTTGGTCCCTAACAAGAACTCCAGCGTGACGTATAAATTTGTCTACAACCTTCTTGGGCTCCATCGGTCCGCCATCAACACGGACTGCTTCGATCATGAACTTTGCACGACCTTTCAACCGATGGCTCGCGCCTCGCTTGCTCTTTTTCATAGAAGAAGATTGTTGCTGGCTGGTCGATCCGGAGGGCTAAAAGAAGAAAGAAATGTTAATTAATACATGTACATATATATACAAATCAATCGGTGCAAGTCAGCAGAGGCTTAATCCATGCATATACCTCGACGGACTTTGTTATCACTAAAGTGCGTTCACCGGAGTCGTCATCTTCTCCATGACTACTTGAGCTGTCATCATGTCCCTCCAAGTTTAGATATTGTGAGGTGTCCTCATGGATCATGTTCTCCATTATTTCTTCCTCTTCAAGGTTTCTACTGAGTGGATCCATAGTTTCTAAAACAATAATATTATCACACAAATATCAGTAATACATCTATTGAAATGCTCGAGCAAGGATAATGATATGACAGGTTAAAAGTATTAAAATGTAATCCTAATTCGGAAAAAACCCGAATTCATATGAGAGGGTACATTTACTTCTTCTAATTAACTTGTCATGAAAGTTGATTAACAATGCATGGTTATAATGCTATTAACAATGAGAGGTGTGCTAGGGCAGCGGCTGGCGGCGCTAGGGCGAGAGCGGGGATACGTGGGGGTGTGCGTTCGAACCAACACGACGCGTGTGTAGGCTCATCGAGGGCAGCGGGTCAGGGTCGACGGCAATGGTCGTGGTGGTCATCGGTGTGGCGGACGGCACGGGGGCGCACGGTGGCATATATTCAATCACAACAATATATATACAATACACTGCTTTCATATATATACAACAATAATATACATATATTCAACAATATACAACAATAACAATATATATACATTCAACAATATACAACAACAATAATATATATACATATATACAACAATATACAACAATATTAATATATACGCATATATACAACAATATACAACAATTACAATATATACACATATATACAACAATATATACATATATATATATACAACAATAACAATATATACACATATATACAACAATATATCAAATATTTAACCAAATTAAATTTGGCTCCGATCCTCACCGGCGGCAAACGGCGGGGTTGGCGCACGCGGCGGCGAGTGGAGGATGGTGGTGGCAGACGGCGTGGTGGCGTGGACGGCGGTGGGATAGCGCTGGCGCGGTGGCAGACGGCGTTGTCCTCTGCTAGCTCCTCTGCTCCTCGATCTGCTCGATCTGGGGGGAAGAGGAAGAGGACGCACGCTTTTATACCCCCCCTTTAACACCGGTTCCAGTCACGAACCGGTGTTAAAGGGGGGAATTCGTTTCGCGCACGCACCCCCCCTAGGGGGAAATTCGTTTCGCGCGCGCACCCCCCCTTGAACACCGGTTCGTGGCTGGAACCGGTGTTAAAGGGGGTCATTTATTTCGTACATTAAAGGGTTGGGGCATTTTGAATTCAAAAAATAGGATATAATTTAGAAAATTCATATCTTTTTCATTGCAACTCAGAAAAAATGAACAATATATCATAATTTCAAAAAAATAAGATCTATCCATTCATATAAAAACATTTTATAGTTACTGTAGATGAAATTTTTTAAAATAATTAAAACACTTACATATAAATTTTGATTATTCAATTAAGACAAAAATAAAATAGTCAAACCCTAAAACTTTAAACTTAAGAAATATTAAGCATATGAAAAGGAATATAACCCTATTTTATTAGATAAAATCATATTTTATTTTGTATTAACATTTTTGAATTGTTTGGATATTTAAATTTAGCATCTTTTGTATACTTTGGAATCTGACAAAACTTTCAACATGAAAATTGTTTGTATTTGAATAATTAATCCTAAAATATTTTTTGTTTAAAAAAATTAAAATTCTAACTATTCAAACTAGTAACATATGGGAAAGGGCGGGCAGAATGCGCAGGAGGAAAAGGGCGGGAAGAAAATTTTATTACGATAGAACTGGAATTAAAGTACATAACGCAACTAACAAAGCACGACTGAAAATTAAGATACATAGAAGAACTGAAAATTCAGATACATGGCCAGATTAAGTCATAATCGGCCGAACTTGTTTTGGAATGTTGGAGTGGTTCAGTCATGCTTCTGCCTACACCTGTAATACTCGCCACTGTAGTCGTCGTACTCGCCGCGGCCGTCGTCGCTGTCGTCGTCGGGGTCACCGTAGTTGAACCTTGAAGGTTGAGTACGCGTGGGCTGGACTTGAGGGTAGCGCAGACGGGGGTTAGAGTCGGCGGCAGTGTCGTAGGCCATGACGCTCTAGAGAGTCTGACCGCGCCACCACAGCCGACGGCCGGCCTCGTTGAAGTTCAGAGGAGGTGGGTCGTCCTCGTCGTGCCTGGCGAGCGCCCTCTCACGCCGATCCCCGAAGAAGGCTTCCCAAGTCGGGAAATAGTCGGGATGCCAGTTGGGATTCCTAGGCTTCTCCGGCGTGAGCTCGAAGTAGTAGTGGTTCGTGATGGCCATCCGGCGCGCCACACCTAGAGGGACAGGAGGAACCGGCACGCCTCCGACACAAAGCATCCAGCCGACAGGGACGCAGTAGCCCGGAGGGCAGGGGTAGTTCGAGGCGCAAAGAGCCTCCGCCTCCCTGGGGGTTAGTGGTACGGTGGAAGCCATGGGAAAGAGTGATGAGATTGCAGATATGAGTCTAGAGATGTGCAATGACAATGGAGGCCAACCCTACATATATATAGTGAGAAATGGCAGGAAGATAACTGGAGGGAAGTACTGGTGGGAAAAACTGGCGGGAAGAAATGGCGGGAAAAACTGGTGGGAAGAACTGGCGGGAAGAAATGGCGGGAAGAAAAATGGCCGGAAGAAATGGCGGGAAGAAAAATGGCGGGAAGAAATGGCGGGAAGAAAAATGGCTCATTTAATACATATAGTGTTAACATAAGAAATATGACATTGATTTCCATGTTGAGATACATATGTGTGCCAAAAATGGCTCAATTAATACATATAGTCAATCTTATGATCGCGTCGGCCGTAACCATGGAGTATCAGCACCGTTTAACAGGATGGTTGGGTCAGTCTTCACTCTGAAGGGCAGAATTTCATCAAACTTATTATAATCTTCTGACATGTCTGTCTTGTCCTCCACTCCCACGATATTTCTTTTCCCTGAAAGAACTATGTGACGCTTTGGCTCATCGTGTGATGTATCTGTTTGATTATTTTTTCTTTTTTTCGGTTTGGTAGACATGTCCTTCATATAGAAAACCTGAGCCACATTATTGGATAAGACGAATGGTTCATCTAAGTTCTTGTCTACCTTCATAAGATTGTTGAGATCCACTGTTGTCATTCCGTACTTTTTTTCTACCTCAACCCTTCCTCCTATTAGCTTGACCCATTTGCACTGAAACAATGGGACCTTAAAATTAGGTCCATAGTCAAGTTCCCATATCTCCTCTATGAACCCATAATACGTGGTCTTTTGCCCATTGTCTTCTGCTGCATCGAAGCGGACACCACTGTTTTGGTTGGTGCTCTTTTTATCTTGGCCTATCATGTAAAATGTATTCCCATTTATCTCGTACCCTTGGAAAGTACATACGGTGGAAGATGGTGTCCTGGCCAACAAGTACAACTAATCTCCAATAGTGGTGTTATTCGTGAGAAGTCTTTGCAGCCGGCCGCCAAAACTCGCCATGTGTTCACTTATAATCCATTCATCAGACTGCCCCGGGTGTTTGAGGCGTATAAAATTCTTTTGTTCATTGATATACGGGGCAACCAAGATAGATCTTTGTAAAACCGTGTAGTGTGCTTGATTGAGAGAATACTCGTCCCTACATATCATTGCTTTACATCCTAGGGTGCTTTTTCCACGCAGTCTCCCTGCATGTCGTGATTCTGGAACACCAATCGCCTTAAGGTCAGGAATAAAATCAACACAGAACTCAATGACCTCCTCTGTTACATAGCCCTTGGAGATGCTTACTTCTGGCCTAGCACGGTTATGAACATATTTGTTTAAGACTCCCATGTAACTCTCAAAGGGGAACATATTATGTAGAAATACAGGACCGAGAATGGCAATCTCTTCTACTAGGTGAACCAGGAGATGCGTCATAATATTGAAGAAGGATGGTGGGAACACCAACTCAAAGCTGACAAGACATTGGGTCACATCTGTCTGTAAGCCTGGTAGGCTTTCTAGATCGATTACCTTCTGAGATATTGCATTCAGAAATGCACATAGCTTCACAATGGGTACTCGAACATTTTCAGGTAGAAGCCCCCTCAATGCAATCGGAAGCAATTGCGTCATAATCACGTGGCAGTCATGAGACTTCAGGTTTTGGAATTTTTCTCTACCATATTTATTATTCCCTTTATATTCGACGAGAAGCCAGACGGGACCTTGATACTACTCAGGCATTCAAAAAAGATTTCCTTCTCTGCTTTGGTAAGAGCGTAGCTGGCAGGAGTTAAGTGGCGTCCTTTACCCTTCTCGTTCTCAGGATGCATAGGCTCTTCAGGGTCTTTCATACGTTGCTGGTCCTGTCGTGCTTCCGGTGTATCTTTTGTCTTCCCATACACTCCTAGGAAGCCTAGCAGGTTCACGCAAACATTCTTCGTCACATGCATCACGTCGATTGAAGAGCGGACCTCTAGGACTTTCCAATAGGGTAGGTCCCAAAATATAGATTGCTTCTTCCACATGGGCGCATTTCCGGCATCGTCATTCGGAACAGATAGACTGCCATGACCTTTTCTAAAGATTACTTCTAGGTCCTTGACCATACCAAATACCTCCTCACCGGTACGGAGGACAGGCTTCCTCCGGGGTTCTGCCAGACGTTTGAAATGCTTGCCTTTCTTTCTTACGGGATGCAGGTTCGGAAGAAATCGACGATACCCTAGGTACACAACCTTCTTACATTTATCCAAATATACACTTTCAGTCTCATCTAAACAGTGCATGCATGCTTTGAATCCCTTGTTTGTCTGCCCTGAAATGTTACTAAGAGCAGGCCAATCATTGATGGTTACGAAAAGCAACGCTTGTAGGTCAAATGGCTCCCCTTTGTGCTCATCCCACATACGTACACCTGGTTTGGCCCTCAGCTGTAAAAGTTCTTCAACTAATGGCCTTAGTGTTGGAGACATGACCTAGAGGGAATAATAAAAAATGGTTATTATTATATCTTTGTGTTTATGATAAATGTTTACATTCATGCTATAACAATATTAACCGGAAACATTAATACTTGTGTGATTTGTAAACTAAATTAGAGTCCCTGTTAAAGCCTCTTTATAATACTAGCTTGTTGGTTAATAGATGATCGTGGTTTCTCGATCATGAATATTGAGATGTTATTAACAACAAGATCATATCATTAGGAGAATGGTATGATGGACATAATCCTATAGATAAGCGTAGCATAAAGATCAAGTCATTTCAATAGTTCGTTTGCTATAAGCTTTCTGTTTCATAGTAACCTAATTCCTTCGACCATGAGATCATGCTAATCACCATCACCAGAAGGATTCTTTGATGACATCAAACACCACACCGTAACTGGGTGGCTATAAAGGTGGCATTGAGTGTTCGGAAAGTATGTGTTGAGGCACATGGATCAAGAGTGGGATTTGTCCATCCATATGACGGATAGATAAACTCTGGGCCCTCTCGGTGGAATGTCATCCAATTAGCTTGCAAGCATGTGACTGGATCACAAGGTATCACATATCACGGGAACGAGAAAAGAGTACTTATCACTAACGAGGTTGAACTAGGTATGCAGAGATACCGACGATCAAAACCTCGAATAAGTAAACTATCGTGAGACAAAGGGAAATTGGTATCGTATGTAAGTGGTTCATTCGATCGCAAAGTAATCGTAGAAATATGTGGGAGCCATATGAATTTCCAGATTCCTCCATTGGTTATTGATCGGAGAAGTGTCTCGGTCATGTCCGCATAATTCACGAACCGTAGGGAGACACACTTAAGGATTCGATGTTGTTTAGTAGATATGGAATGTTAGTAGGGATACCGAATGTTGTTTGGAGTCTCGGATGGGATCCAGGATTTCACGAGGAGATTCGGAATGGTCCGGAGAATAAGATTCATATAAGGAAAGTCCGATTCCGGAGTTCGAGAAAGATTCCGATGTTTTCATTGGAGAGGTTCTAGAAGGTTCTAGAAGGTTCACCAGACCGGAAGGGGAATGAACCATGAATGTGTCATGGGTAAGTGGAATGATTGGATCATATCCTAGGTCACTTGGTTTGGGCATTTGCGAGAGCGAATTAAAGCTCTAAATTAAAAGTCAAACGGGAGGTTTGAAAAGTCAAACTGGAACAATGGTTTCCTAGTGGAAGAAGGAAAGAGTCCTTCCTTCAATCCAACTTGGGTTTAGGTTTGGATTCAAACCCACCCCTCCCAAGGCTGCCCCCTCTCATAAATAGAGGGGGGGCTGCCCCAAAAGCCAAGCCCTAGCCCTCCCCACACCCGTGCGCCGCCGCCGACACCTCCTCCTCCTCCCGGTCTTCTAAACCCTAGATCACCGGGAAACCCTAAATCCACCATAACTCGCACCGGCTTAGGCGAAGCCCTGCGAGATCTTCCCTCTACTTCCGACACCACGCCGTCGTGCTGTCGGAATCGCGAGGGGAGAAATACAACCTCCACTGCCGACTGGAACAAGGGAGAGGAAGGTCTTCATCGAGTATCAAACGTGTGACCGACTGCGGAAGCGCTGCCGGAACACAGCGCCGGAAGGATCGTCTACACGATCTTGAGATCGGCAAGTGTACGACTACATCACCCATGAGAATCTACTCTCGTTAACCGCTTTGGAATATTCGAGGGTGAGTGCTTCTATCGACTCGTTGTTACAATCTAGTAGATAGATCTTGGCTTGTTTGTGTGCATGCGGTAGAATTTTTTTGTTTTCCATGCTACGAACCCCTACAGTGGTATCAGAGCCGTGTCTATATGTAGATATGTTGCACGAGTAGAACACAATGGTCATTGTGGGCGGTGGTGCTTTTATTATCAATTGCTTTTTGTGTACTTTGCATCTTGCGGTATGATGGGATGAAGCGGCCCGGGCTAACCTTACATGACATCGTTCATGAGACTTGCTCACGCTTGACATGCAACTTGTATTGCATAAGTGGCTTTGCGGGTGTCTGTCTCTCCCATTATAGTATAGATTTAATTTACAACGGGCACTTGATAGTTCAAACATCAACGTTGTGGTTCTTGTTCGTAAGTTAGAACGACACTTATTGAAAGCCCCAAACCACGTAAAACATGCAAAGAAAATTAGAGGCGTCTAACTTTGTTTTGCAGGGGTGTGCTGTGATGTGATATGGCCATGATTATGATTATATATGATGTATGCAATGTTCCTTATTGTAAGTTGGCAACCGGCAGGAGCCATATGGTTGTCTTTTAAATTCCGTTAAGACCCGCGTGTCTATTCAAAATAGTTGTAATAGTTGATGCTGGTGGACGACAACCATGAAGCGGCGCCATTGACCTTGACGCCATACCGGTGATGATGGAGATCATGTTCATGATTGAAGATGGTGATCGGAAGAATAAAGGCCATATCATATCACATATTATGAATTGCATGTGATGTTAATCCTTTTATGCATCTTGTATTGCTTAGTTCGCGACGGTAGAATTATAAGATGATCCCTCAAGCACAAAATTTCAAGTTTTAAAAGTGTTCATCCTTAGTAAGCAACGTTGCTAAAGCTTGTTGTTTCGAAGCACCACGTGATGATCGGGTGTGTTAGATTCCGCGAGTGTATACAACGTGAATAAGCCAGATTTGCTCATGCGGAAGCTAAGGTTTGATCTAGACAAGCCTAGCATGTACAGACATGGTCTCGGAACACGGATCACCGAAAGGTAAAGCATGAGTCATATAGTAGATATGATGAACATGTTAATTGTTCGCCATTGAAGTTACATCAATTCTCGTGATGATCAGTTTTGATGTGGTGGATTTGGTTCGTGTGATCACTAAAACAATGCGAGGGATATTGTTTTGAGTGGGAGTTCACCTAGATTAATTTAACTATTAATTAGAACTCAATTTGTCATAAACTTAGTCTAAACTATTGCAAATATTTTGTAGATCATGGCGGCCCTACCATCAATTCTAATGCGTTCCTAGAGAAAGAAAATTTGAAAAACAATGGAAGCAACTTTGCGGATTGGTTCCGCAATTTTAGGATTGTCCTCAATGCTGGTAATTTGACCTATGTGCTGTATGCACCGCTGGGTAACCCACCTGCAGCTGATGCTACCGATGAGGTAAAGCATGTTTTCCTCGCTCGGAAGAATCAGTAATCCACAGTTCAGTGTGCTATCTTGTATGGTTTGGAATCGGAGCTTCAGAAAAGGTTTGAGAACCATGACCCACATGATATTGTCCGTGAACTCAAAATGATATTTGAGGCTCACGCGGCTGTTGAGAGTTATGAGGCTTCTCAAAAGTTCTTTAACTGCAAGATGGAAGAGGGCAGCTCCGTTAGTGAGCACGTGCTTAAGATGTCTGGGCACGCAAGCAAGCTTCAAAGCTTAGGTATAGTGATTCCTAATGCTTTGGCGATTCACCGTGTCCTCCAATCACTACCACCAAGTTACAAGAACTTTGTGATGAACTACAATATGCAAAACATGGACAAGTCGTTGCCCGGACTCTTCTCCATGTAAAAGTCTGCAGAAGTGGAGATCAAGAAAGAGCACCAAGTGTTGTTGGCCAATAAGACCACCAAATTCAAGAAGCAAGGAAAGTCTAAGAAAAAGGGAAACTTTAAGAAGGGCGGTAAGAAAGTTACCGCGTCGGCGAAGAAGACCAAGGCTGGGCCTATGCCTGATACTGAGTGCTTTTACTGCAAGGAAGAGGGTCACTGGAAGCGAAATTACCCTAAGTACTTGGCGGATTTGAAGAACGACAACATCAAGAAGAAAGGTATATCCGATATACATGTTATTGATGTGTAACTCACTAGTACTCGTAGTAGTGCCTGGGTATTTGATACTGGTTCGGTTGCTCATATTTGTAACTCGAAACAGGTGCTGCAGAATAGACGGAAACTAGCGAAGAACAAGGTGACGATGCGCGTTGGAAATGGATCAAAGGTTGATGTGATCGTGGTCGGCATGCTACCTCTTCATCTACCATCGGGATTAGTTTTATACTTAAATAATTATTATTTGGTGCCTGTGTTGAGCATGAACATTATATCCGAATCATGTTTATTGCGAGACGGTTACTTGTTTAAGTCTGAGAATGATGGTTGTTCGATTTATATGAGTAATATGTTTTATGCACATGCACCTTTGATAGATGGTCTATTCTTATTGAATCTCGATTGTGGAAATACACACATTAATAACATTGAAGCTAAACGTTTGAAATTGAGTGATAACTCGACCTATATGTGGCACTGTCGTCTTGGTCATATTGGAGTGAAGCGTATAAAGAAACTTCATTCTGATGGACTTCTTGAATCACTTGATTTCGAATCACTTGAAAGATGCGAAGCATGTCTGATGGGTAAAATGACTAAGACTCCATTTTCTGGTATGATGGAGCGAGCTACGGACTTATTGGAAATCATACATACCGATGTGTGTGGCCCAATGAGTGTAGCATCGCGCGGTGGTTATCGTTATGTTCTTACCTTCACGGATGATTTGAGTAGATATGGGTATATCTATTTCATGAAGCATAAGTACGAGACTTTCGAGAAGTTTAAGGAATTTCAAAGTGAAGTAGAGAATCAACCTAACAAGAAGATTAAATTTCTATGATCTGATCTTGGAGGTGAATATCTAAGTTACGAGTTTGGCAAGAATTTGAATAAATGCGGAATACTTTCACAATTTACACCGCCGGGAACACCACAACGTAATGGTGTGTCCGAACATCGTAATCGAACTCTCTTACATATGGTTCGTTCTATGATGTCACTTACAGATTTACTGCTATCGTTTTGGGGTTATGCATTAGAAACAACCGCATTCACTTTAAAATAGGGCACCATCTAAATTGAAACAACACCGTATGAATTATGGTTTGGTAATAAACCTAAATTGTCGTTCCTTAAAGTTTGGGGTTGCGAAGCTTATGTAAAGAAGTTACAGCCCGACAAGCTTGAACCCAAAGCAGAAAAATGCGTCTTCATAGGATACCCGAAGAAAACTATTGGGTATACCTTCTATCATAGATCCGAGGGCAAAATCTTCGTTGCCAAGAATGGAGCCTTTCTAGAGAAGGAGTTTCTCTCGAAAGAAGTGACTGGAAGGAAAGTAGAACTCGACGAGGTTGTTGAACCTTCTCTCGAACTTGCGAGTAGCGCAGCACAGGAAGTAGTTCCAGTGGCACCTACACCAATAAGAGAGGAAGCTAATGATGTTGATCATGAAACTTCAGTTGAAGTAACTACAGAACCTCGCAGGTCAACGAGAACTCGTACCACTCCTGATTGGTATGATCCCGTTATGAGTGTCATGTTGGTGGACAACACCGATGACCCTGCGACATATGAGGAAGCGATGATGAGCCCAGATTCCAATAAATGGCAAGAATCCATGAAATCCGAGATTGGATCCATGTACAAAAACCAAATATGGACTTTGGTGGACTTACCGGATGGCCGGAAGGCTGTCGAGAACAAATGGATTTTCAAGAAGAAAACACATGCTGATGGTAATGTTACTGTCTATAAAGCTCGACTTGTCGCAAAATGGTTTTGACAAATTCAAGGAGTTGACTACGATGATACTTTCTCATCGGTAGCGAAGATAAAGTCTAGGACGATTTTGTTAGCAATCGCTGCATATTATGATTATGAGATATGACAGATGGATGTCAAAACGGCATTCCTCAATGGAGACATTGATGAAGAGTTGTATATGGTACAACCCAAAGGTTTTTTCGATCCTAAAGATGCTAACAAGGTATGCAAACTTCAACGGTCCATTTATGGATTGAAGCAAGCATCCTGGAGTTGGAATCAACGTTTTGATAAGGTAGTTAAAACCTTTGGTTTTATACAAACTTATGGAGAAGCTTGTATTTACAAGAAAGTGAGTGGGAGCTCTGTAGCATTCTTAATACTATATGTAGATGACATATTGTTGATTGGGAATGATGTAGAGCTTCTTAATAGTGTCAAGGATTATTTGAATAATAGTTTTTCAATGAAAGATCTTGGCGAAGCAGCTTACATATTAGGCATAAAGATTTATAGAGATAGATCGAGATGCCTAATATTATTGTCACAGAGTACATGTTTGGACAAAGTTCTAAAGAGGTTTGGAATGGAAGATAGCAAGAAAGGGTTTTTGCCCATGTTGCCCAATACGACCTTGAGTAAAACTCAAAGTCCAGTAACGACAGAAGATAGAGAAAGGATGAGTAAGACTCCCTATGCCTCAGCCATAGGATCTCTTATGTATGCCATGCTATGTACTAGACCCGACATTGCATATTCTATTAGTTTGACTAGCAGATATCAAAGTGATCCAGGAGTAGATCATTGGACAGCAGTCAAAAACATCCTTAAGTACTTGAGAAGAACTAAGGATATGGTTCTTTCTTATGGGGGTGATGAACAACTCGTTGTTAATGGTTACACCGATGCTAGTTGGAACACCGATCCGGATGATTCTAAATCTCAATCTGGGTACGTATTTACTTTGAATGGTGCAGCAGTTAGCTGGAGGAGTGCAAAGCAAAGCGTTGTGGCGAGATCTTCAACTGAATCGGAGTACATAGCTGCTTAGGAGGCTTCACAAGAGGCGATATGGATGAAGGAGTTCATTACAGAGCTTGGTATGGTTCCAAGTGCGTTGGACCCAATGTCTATCTATTGTGATAACATGGGCGCCATAGCCAATGCGCAAGAACCAAGGTCATAAAAGAAGCTGAAGCATATCAAGCTAAGTTTTCACGCTCTTCGAGAGCATGTCCAAGATGGTGACATAAAGATTTGCAAAGTACACACATAACTAAATGTGGCGGATCCGTTGACTAAACCTCTCCCGAGGGCAAAACATGACCAGCACCAAACCGCCATGGGTGTTCGGTATATTACCATGTAATCTAGATTAGTTGACTCTAGTGCAAGTGGGAGGCTGTTGGAGATATGCCCTAGAGGCAATAATAAAAGTGGTTATTATTATATCTTTGTGTTTATGATAAATGTTTACATTCATGCTATAACAGTATTAACCGGAAACATTAATACTTGTGTGATTTGTAAACTAAATTAGAGTCCCTGTTAAAGCCTCTTTATAATACTAGCTTGTTGGTTAATAGATGATCGTGGTTTCTCGATCATGAACATTGAGATGTTATTAACAACAAGATCATATCATTAGGAGAATGGTATGATGGACATACTCCTATAGATAAGCATAGCATAAAGATCAAGTCATATCAATAGTTTGTTTGCTATAAGCTTTCTGTTACATAGTAACCTAATTCCTTCGACCATGAGATCATGCTAATCACCATCACCTGAAGGATTCTTTGATGACATCAAACACCACACCGTAACTGGGTGGCTACAAAGGTGGCATTGAGTGTTCGGAAAGTATGTGTTGAGGCACATGGATCAAGAGTGGGATTTGTCCATCCATATGATGGATAGATATACTCTGGGCCCTCTCGGTGGAATGTCATCCAATTAGCTTGCAAGCATGTGACTGGCTCACAAGGGATCACATATCACGGGAACGAGAAAAGAGTACTTATCAGTAACAAGGTTGAACTAGGTATGCAGAGATACCGACGATCAAAACCTCGAATAAGTAAACTATCGTGAGACAAAGGAAAATTGGTATCATATGTAAGTGGTTCATTCGATCGCAAAGTAATCATAGAAATATGTGGGAGCCATATGAATTTCCAGATTCCTCTATGGGTTATTGATCGGAGAAGTGTCTCGGTCATGTCCGCATAATTTACGAACCGTAGGGAGACACACTTAAGGATTCGATGTTGTTTAGTAGATATGGAATGTTAGTAGGGATATCGAATGTTATTCGGAGTCTCGGATGGGATCCGGGATATCACGAGGAGATCCGGAATGGTCCGGAGAATAAGATTCATATAAGGAAAGTCCGATTCCGGAGTTCGGGAAAGATTTCGATGTTTTCATCGGAGAGGTTCTAGAAGGTTCTAGAAGGTTCACCGGACCGGAAGGGGAATGGACCATGAGTGTGTCATGGGTAAGTGGAATGATTGGATCATATCCTAGGTCGCTTGGTTTGGGCATTTGCGAGAGAGAATTAAATCTCTAAATTAAAAGTCAAACGGGAGGTTTGAAAAGTCAAACTGGAACAATGGTTTCCTAGTGGAAGAAGGAAAGAGTCCTTCCTTCAATCCAACTTGGTTTTGGATTCAAACCCACCCCTCCCAAGGCTTCCCTCCTCTCATAAATAGAGGGGGAGGGCTGCCCCAAAAGCCAAGCCCTAGCCCTCCCCACACCCGGGCGCCGTCGCCGCCGCCAAGCCGCCGCCGACACCTCCTCCTCCTCCCGGTCTTCTAAACCCTAGATCACCAGGAAACCCTAGATCCACCATAACTCGCACCGGCTTAGGCGAAGCCCTGCGGGATCTTCCCTCTACTTCCGACACCACGCCATCGTGCTGCCGGAATCGCGAGGGGAGAACTACAACCTCTGCTGCCTGCTGGAACAAAGGAGAGGAAGGTCTTCATCGAGTACCAAACGTGTGACCGACTGCGGAAGCGCTGCCGAAACACAGCGCCGAAAGGATCGTCTACGTGATCTTGAGATCGGCAAGTGTACGACTACATCACCCACGAGAATCTGCTCTCGTTAACCGCTTTGGAATCTTCGAGGGTGAGTGCTTCTATCGACTCGTTGTTATAATCTAGTAGATAGAGCTTGGCTTGTTTGTGTACATGCGGTAGAAAATTTTTGTTTTCCATGCTACGAACCCCTACACTTAGGTACACATCAATATCGTTGCCGGGTTGCCTCGGGCCTTGGATGAGCACTGGCATCATAATAAACTTCCTCTTCATGCATAACCAAGGAGGAAGGTTATAGATACATAGAGTCACAGGCCAGGTGCTGTGGCTGTAGCTCTGCTCACCAAAAGGATTCATGCCATCTGTACTTAGACCAAACCTTAAGTTCCTTGCGTCACGTGCAAAGTCCGGGTACTCTCACTCGACTTTTCTCCACTGTGACCCATCAGCGGGGTGTCTCAACATCGCGTCTTTCTTACGGTATTCCATGTGCTATCGCAACAACTTGGCATGCACTTTATTTCTGAAGAGACGTTTTAACCGTGGTATTATAGGAGCATACCACATAACCTTGGCAGGAACCTTATTCCTAGGGGCCTCGCCCTCAACATCGTCAGGGTCGCCTCGTCTGATCTTATACCGCAGTGCAGTGCATACCGGGAATGCATCCAAATTCTCGTACTTCTCACCGCGGTAGAGGATGCAGTCATTAATGCAGGCATGTATCTTCTGCACGTCTAATCCTAGAGGGCAGACAACCTTCTTTGCTTGGTATGTACTGTCGGGCAATTCATTATTTCTTGAAAGCAGATTCTTCATTTTTACCAACAACTTTGAAAATGCGCTGTCAGTCATACCGTTCTCTGCCTTCCATTGCAGCAAATCCAGTGTGGTACCTAGCTTTTTGTGGCCATCTTCGCAAGTTGGGTACAACAATGTTTTGTGATCCTTTCACATCTGCTCCAGCTTCTCCTTCTCCTTTTCAGTTTCACATTCTTCCTTTGCATCAGTAATGGCCCGACCAAGATCGTCATCAGCAGGCCCATCTACTGCCTCTTGATCTTCATTATCTATCCCCGTTGCAGTATCATCGTATTCAGGATACATATTATGATAGTTGTCATCATCCTCTTATTCTTCGTTGTCTTCCATCACAACCCCTTTTTCTCCGTGCTTGGTCCAACAATTATAGTTGGGCATGAAACCGGATCGAAGCAGGTGGGCGTGAATGGTTCTGGTATTTGAGTAGTTTTTCTTGTTCTTGCAGTGAACACACGGACAACACATAAAACCATTGTGACCATGGTTTGCATTAGCCACAACGATGAAATTTTGGAGGCTCGTAATGTACTCGGAAGTGCGTCGGTCACCGTACATCCATTGCCGATTCATCCGCATTATATAGTACTATATCAAAAATTAATAGGGAGATGACCACTTATACAGTACATCAATGACACATGAAAGGATAAAGTTGCCAACCTCGACCGAGAAGGAAAGAGCAACGAGAAAACTTAATTCGAGCTCTTGGGCATTTCACCGAACACCTCTTGTGCATAGGAAAAAAAACACAAACTAGCACACCACTCACCCTCTTGCTAAGCTCCAAAATGAGAGAGAGAGAGAGAGAGATAGAGAGAGAGAGAGGGGTGTGGGCTGCAGTCTGTTATATATGTGCACCCCTTTTAACATCGGTTCAAGCCATGAACCGGTGTTAAAGGGGGGGCTGCGTGGGCCACTGGTGCAGGACCTTTAACATCGGTTCGTGGTTTGAACCAGTGTTAAAGGGGGTGTTCCTTTTTGCTCTCTGGACCACGCTGGTACGGACGCCCCCTTTAACATCGGTTCGTAGAAAAACCGGTGTTAAAGCCCATTTCCGACCTCAACCAAAGGTCTCGTTTCTACTAGTACCAGAAACCATTTTCACGAGGACATGACAGTCAGAGCCTAGCCAGAACGAGATAAAAGTTTGTTGCTATCTGCCAAGCACCCCTTATATTTTGAATGAAATAGCTAGTGTGTTTACGTGCGGCATGTCCCCACCTGTGTATTGGTATACGTGGTGTGCGTTTCCACTTCGTGTATGAAAAATAGAGCAAAAGCGCACGCCTTTTCCTCCAGCTGATAGACGATGCGGCACAAATTTCTTCCCGCACGTCAATTGGTTTGAAAAGATATCGTCCTACATGGCGTCGTGACTGCCCGTGAGTTTCTTATCAAGTCGGCACAGCGCAGGGGGCGGAGCCAGGGGGCTAGCAGGGCTAGACTCCTCCTAACCATCGGCCCCTTTAATACATAGGTGTAGATTTCAGTACTAAACAAATAGCCTCATAGACTTATTTAACATTAAGCCTAAGTTTAATTTATTTGTCGTGTTTCTCTCTACCGAAAGCCAAATGTAGCCCATAAAATCGGATTATTAGTCAACCGTAGTAACATGTCCCAACATTGTGTAACTAGACCTAGTAGCTAGCACCATGTGCAATCGTTCAGATCAACTGACTAGATGTCTGCCACCGTCGCTCGCTCCTACTCAGTAGCTAGATGCCACGTGATACCGTGACCATGGCGCCATGCGAGCCAGCTATGTTGTTTGCTAGTTTCTACCTTTGTTAATCCTGCCGCAATGTCAGCGACAGACATGATATGCTATCGAGTATAGGAACCATCTTCCTCACTCTGATTGAAGGTACCAAGTCATTAGTATTTTCTTGGTAGATTGCATAACCTATAGTCTAACTGATTAATTTACAAGAAAATATGTGTCTTTTGTTTGATGTTTGTTCGGTGATGACGACAACTTATTGCATAATAATTGGAAAATAATAATAGGAAGGTCACCTGCAATGAAATTAGCATGCTTTATACTCATAGCGATAAAGTTGATCCAAAATAAACCAATCTTCTTTTTTGTATTGTCCAAGATTTACTGCTACATATTAATATCAGTTCTATGCTGATACTTCAATATACTGTTAAGTTTTTTGTCTAAACAGTTCTTCCAACATAAAATAAGAGGTAGTTATAGCCTTTATGAGAAATAAAATCTTATATATGATCATAAATATCTTCGTTCCTCTCAATGTCAAATCTGGCTTCGCCCCTGGCACAGCGTACACACTTTTGTATCGGAGAGTGACTAAGATGACAAGTAGACAGTGCGCACACGCTCTAAAGCAGACAGCGATAGTTTTCTGCACCACGAGTTAGTGCGCCTCTGTCTTTTGTTTACGTGCGCTTTCCGGGTATCTTGACTCAGGGTCTTAGATGGGCTCAGCGAGAGTGTGCATGGAGGTATCGTAGACTGATTGGCCGTGTCAAGCTCCTGTCGCCGCTTTAGCCGAGAGATTCGGAAGATACCAATTCGTTTTCAGTAGAGCATCAGATACTAATTAGTTCTCTAACCTATCCAGACCTGAGTGAAATTGTCCAGGTTATCCGTCCCGGCCGTAAACTTGCACCAAAGAAAGTATGCTGCTCGCTCCGAGCCTACTTTTTAATTGCGGTTTAGAGCAGAGTCGTTCAGGTATGCACTACTACTATTAGCTAATATCTCCCCGTTGCCAAAAAGAAGCTAAATATCTTCCTAGTCACACGCATGCACCAACAAGCAAATATCTTCTTTTCCAAATATCTTGCTCTTAACATACTGTTCTTTTTTAAAGAAACGATTGAAGACAAACTTAATATCTCCCTGTGCCAAATATCTTTGTCTTAACATACTCATTTTCAAAGTCCTTTAGTCCAAAAGTTGTTCAAAGGTAACCTTGCACTAAAATTGAACACTTGCACTACCAAATATCTCCCTATGTGGGCCAATACTGGTTTCTTAATGGTTTAGAACAGAGTTATTTAGACTATCTTTCCAAGGAAGATGCACCGGGCGAATATCAGCTTCTAACCTATCAAATCCCAATGGCACATGCCCCATCTTATGCGGTGAATGGAGATGGAGGATATGGTTCTACCCATATATATGTACGTATCACATCGGTGAGATATTTTGATGTACTGCATAGCCAGGGTATTTTGATGTACTGCCCTTCAAGAATCACCTTAGATGCTTTGGAACCATGTCTTTATAGTTCCGGAATCATAAACCTTTATATTTTTTGCTCTCCTATTTTTCTTAGTATGTTGTGTACATGAACTCCATTTAAATTTATATTTCACAACAATATAATTCAAAAATTCTGTGTTTCAACATTCCACAATTTAGGGAAAAACAAATTTTAAAATCCAAATTCAAACATGAAACATGGTCCAAATGCACAAATAATCCAAATAAAACATGTATGAACATGATCAAGCACCATCAAACTATCGCCCATGTAGTTTCTACTTATGATTACCAAGATCTTTGTGATGTTTTCCATGTGAATCTTTTTTCAATCCTCCGGTACAGCCATACTTGTATTCCAAATCCATGTCCCCCTCACCCTTTCATGTTGCGAAGGATTAAACGAGTTGTATGTCATGATGGTTCCTAAGGTCCTCCAGTCTCATAACCGATCTGGATCTCAGAGGATTGCAAACCGAGCTTGCAACAAACTAGAATATCATTCATTGTCTTTCTGTCATGTTTTGTAAGCCTTAGCAAAGTATATTCTTCTTGATCCTTAGCAAAGTGGATTCTCTTCTTTGACAAAGGGGTTGGAATTGTCTAAATTTGGACCACACATGATATACTGCATCAACTAGATAATTGCACACATCATTTCCATTGATCCCAAAGTTACATATCAGAGTCCCCCTTGCTATCCAGCAAAAAACAAGAGATTGCGAGACATGAGTTGCGGTGACCCAGCATACCACTGCATGATGTAGTATACTATAGTCGTTGACATAACACTAATGAAACACCATTCACTAGTATTACATCCCTCAGAGTGGCACAGCAGAAACACAACGGGTCCAATACATGGCGAAAGGTTACAACTCACTCTTTATACAAGATCCAGAGAACACTCTAGGTTAAAGAGAGAGAAAGAACTTCTTACGGAGAAGAATCAAAGATAAACAATGCAAGAACTATTATACTATTAAGACTAGTATTTTAACTAAGGGATTGGCATTGCTGCTATTGCAATACACTACAGAATTAGGTTCTTTGGCTAAAGATTATATTCCTATCTAATCAGTAACTTCGTCTTCACTTGAGTTGATGTATATGTTGATTTCCTTGACTTTATTGAAGAGCTTTGGCTTTGGATGATGAATCCTGGAGTATAACTTGATGTAGATGTTGTCTATCCCGGCTTCATAGTCTAGCAAGGGTTAAGAAGATACTTTGAGTACGAGCGTACTCAGCAAATTCATTAGAAAAGGAGTGTTTGATGCACTATAACTACAGCCACAGACCATAGATCGTAGGAAATGCAAGTTTTCATAAATATTTCTTCAAAGGTTGCTTTTATTCTGAAAAGCTATGTCCGTCAGCCTTCACGGGTTTACCAGAACTTTCATGGAGTTTCTTTCCTGCCGCGTTCGCAGCTCCTTCCCGGAACAGGGAGTAACAAGTTACAGTTCTTACACTCTGCAGAGGTACGTTACTTTACCCATGAGAGATCAGCTCTTTGTTGCACAACCGGCCAGCTTATTCCCATCCACAATTCCATGATGTGGGGCCCAAAAGATGATCCAAGCCAATCACTGCCCCCTTCGCGATCTCGCATGCCTCCTTGGTATACACCATGCCCACATATTGAATTACGACAATGGTTTGTACAAACCGTTAGATGCCAGAACTATCGTGGGACGTTGAGGGTTCCCACCCATATGCTGCATATCCTCTACGAATTACCAATTAATATGCACTCTACGAGGATAACAGCCACGACCTGCACATCCGGCTTCATGCGAGAGGAAGAAGATACAGCTTACTTCTCCGTCCCATTCCAAATCTCATGGTTAACGCGTAATATATGACGCAAGAATCACTGGCGACATTGGTTGTTAAGTCCTAGGTGATATAGTTCTAAACAGTGGTATTCCAACTGTCAGATTTACTAGATTAGCTAATCACCCTGGATCAGTAACCAATAGTTCACATTTTAATAGAAAATAGTGTTTTCTGACCTTTTTCAAATGCATATGATGACACACTGGATTTGTAAAATACTTTACAGAAAATAAACAAAGGACATGAGCAAGTGTGAACTTGCCTTTTGTGATTGCAATATTATGCACTCACGGTCTTCAAGTCAGTATAAGATCCAAAATCTAAAATCATCATCATTGGTCCGGTAAGGACTAATGTTTAAAGAAGCAATATGCTCTTATGCATAAATAATGTGATGCATGTTATAAACGCGAATCCCGGGGATAACGTGGTTCTAGGGTTTGGATTTCGGAAATGGTTACTTTAGAATGTGTTGTCCTTTTAGATAAGTTTCACACTTGTGCTTCTTACTAGGGCTTGTGAGTGTGTGTGAACAACACATATTTATGCAGCAATAAAGTATACACCTATGAAATGTTATTCAAGATTGCTTATATAAGAGTTCTTGTTTGAAGTGGCAAAAAGAATAACATTTGAAGAAAAGATTTATTTTCTAAGGTCTAAACAATCTTTGTGATTAGTTAGTGGTGGTCGATGTTATTTGTGCTTGCTTGAATAGTTTGGCTTGAGATGCTTTATAACTTAACTAGTTTAGACCAAAGTTAACTATAAAACATATAACAATGTTTATAGTGTTATAATTAGATTCTTGTAGACTAAAGTTAACTTTAAAACAAAGATAGTTTGAAAGTATAATGTTTATAACCTTTGTACCTGATGTACCTGGTAATGTTGCTTTAAGGTTACTTAAGAATGGTTATTCTTCTATTTAAGTAGTGGGCTCTTAATTTTGTAGTGGACAAGATTTCTTGTTTCCTTATAAAGGTATAATTATGGTTTGTGGATAAATAAATAGTACTAGTGACTACTTATGAATTATTCTTGGATTTAGTCCATTATAAAGTTGTATTTGATTGATATATCATTCTTGAAGGTTCTATAATTATTCGAGAGCGTTTTAAAATATAATTTATTCATATAATAGAAGGATAATTCAATATAATAGTATTTCTAATGTTTTGAATCATTATGACTTATTAGTAATATTCAAGACTAATATTTATTTATTATACTTGATTGTCTATTTTTAGAAATATTTAATAAATTTTATTTGCTCATATATGAATTTTAAAATAAGTAAATATGTTTAAATTTGAGTTATTAAAATATTTGAATTTTTATTTAACTCAAAAGTAGAATATTATATTTTTAACATGTAGATATTATTTTTGCGATCATTTTGGTATATTATATTTATTTTTATGATTTATAAATAATAAGATATGATTTTTATAAGATCTAATACTTAAAAAATACTTAATAAATAATAAATATTTAAGTAAGTGAAATAATAATGCATGATTATAGCTTTAAATTATAATTCTTATTTTTCTAAGATTTTTGGTATTTTATTTATATTTTTAACATTTACCATTATTGAAATTTGAATTATCAAAGTTTTATTACTTATAAAACCTTTATTTAAATAATATTTATTTACATAATCATTATAATAATATTTTATAATAATTTTAAGTTGTAGGTTTTATTTTTCTACAAATTTCCATATATTATACACATTTTTCTGAATTGTAAATCAAAAGTTATTAATTAAACAAGATTTAATCGTTTATTTGATTTCTGTAATATTAATAATTGAGTTTATAACATTTTATTTATTTCTTAAACAGGAATTAACTTTTTATACCACACCAACACCTAGCCTGAGTCACTGACCAGTGGGCCTATGTCCACCTCACCTCTCAGGTCAGTAAAATGTATTTGTTACCGACCCTGTCTATACCCCCAGACAATGACATATGGGCCCAAGGCCATGTCATCAGCCACGCGGGACAAAGACTGGTCAAAGACATTGACGTGGCTAGGGTGACGCAAGCATGATGTCATGCTGAGATCAGCTTGGACTCCACCACCAGAGGATGGTCGCCGGCGGCGAACCATTGTGCTCTGGTGGACAAGGTCGATGCTACTGGATAGAGGTAACCAAGGAGAACCTATTGGTGGTAACGCCGCTACCCAATGGTCACCGGAAATACACCGGCGACGAGCTTCTGCGGCGGCCAACGGCGGCGCTCATCGAATCGAGGTCTACAGTGCGAATTAGCAAGCGAATTTAGGGTTTAGAGACGCGTAAGCTTACCCTGATGACAATAGAGAGGTCGGGGAGACTTGGGAAGGCGTGACGGCGGCGAATCAACGATAATGGCCACGACGGCTGGTGAAAAGGAATGCTCGATTTCACATGATTCCTGGCGCGCGGGCTTCCGTGCTTGGTCCTAGGTGAATCAGACCACGACGGCGCGTCCAACGGTGGCTACCACGAGGCGAGGGGTGGTCGGATTTGGCTCGAACGATGAACTCCGACGAACTAGGGTTTCGGGTGAGGAAGGAAAATGGGTCTGGAGAGCGAGATAGAAGATGAGATAGGTATGATAAGATAGAGGAGGATGCGGCGATCTTATCTACTCCTCCCAGGGACGGCGGCACACATCGTAGCGCGGCGGTCGATCGACGGCGGAGCTCCAGCCAGCGAGCTGCTTCCAGTAGGCGAGGTAGACGACAAAGTCGATTTTGCAGAAAACCCCCTAGCATTTCTTTCCTCTCAACCCGCAGTCCCTTCTCGGTCCCATCTGTCAGCCAGAGACGAGAACGAGCTGGGCTAGTTATTGGGCCTTTGTGGGCTTCACCTGGGCAACAAGTAAGCAATGAGGAGTTAGGCCACGGCCAGGATTTGTTTTTTATTTGTTTTCCCTTTTTCTATTTTCTATTTTACTTTCATATTTGAATTTCCCTTATTTGATTTGAATTCTCCTTATTGAATTGATTTGCTGAGTGATTGCAGCATTAATAAAGTATATTAAGGTTCTTTTATGAGTTTGTCATATAATGGTATTATTTCTTATTTGTTTTCTATCATAACCTTTTTTATATTATGTAGAAGCCATTATTATTAATTTTTCTTTCTACATTAAACCATGGCTTTATTATATGATATTTTCTTATTTGTTTATAAAACTTAACTCTAGTTGGCTCATAGTTTGAATAGAAATTTTTATATGTATAACGATCCTATATCATTATTTGATGCATGAAATACAAAAGAAATTAATATGATTATTACTACTTCCATTAACTTATAAAATGTCAATGTATATAATCTATTATGATAACCATAGAAGTTTAGGGTTCTTAATTTACTTATAATTCTTTGTTGTTGTGAGAAAAGATTTAATAACTAAGCATATTGTTTTCTGTTTGTGATCTATAATGATATCACCCTTTTAAAAATAGAAAGTTATTAATTAAAATGTCTTATGGAAAATATTTGATAAAAGTATCTCTTAAATACATATGCTTAAGATAATTGGAATGATAGAGATGTGCTTATGTGATTTGCTATAGGAAAATATTCCTATATAGTAATATGGAGATAAGATGATAGATCAATAACATGAAATGGATATTATGTTTGGTTTAAGATTTAGAGTTGGATGTTTTCCAAGAATGTCTATTTTCCCATAATTCACCATCCTGAATTTCTAATTAAGGAATTCCTTTCCTAGATATACTACTTTTTCCTATCTATCATCATGATTAACATGATGAGCTTTACTTCACAAGAATGTTCTTATTTACCTTTTATTCTTCTAAACTCATGGATGAATCCAATGAGTTTGATACTAAAGCATTTCATAGCTTTCTCATATCTTTGCTTGGTTATACCCACTACTCTACTGTTGATAATCTTCAATCCAACAAGTATTCTTTCAAACTCCACTCATAATCTTCCTTAATCATCCATCTACCTTTCTTTAAATCTTACTATCCTTTAGGATGGATAACACTACTTCCATAACTCCATGCTATACTAGCTTTAATTGAATCATACTATCTTACATTTACTTTACTCTAATAACTCACACTCCAACCTCACATTATATTAATGTGGCTTGTAATGACTACTCTAGGATAACTTGTCTATACTAGGGTTTTAATCATGTTCTACACACCAATATCACTTATACTTGATATAAGTGTTCAATCTTGGTGAGCAAGGCATGATCATTATAATCCATTAATCATTTATAGCTTAGGTTTCCAATTGGCTAATCAAGACTTCATCAATACAACTTTACAATTGTATTAAAATTATCTTCTCAATATCTCTAATTGGATTAAGGCTGTTATTCATGGACTATGCCCACTTGACCCAATAGAATTACTACTGGTAACTATCTTCAAAGTTCATCCTTGTAATCTTCTTTACTACCATATAATTATATATTCCATTAACTCTTCTGTTATTCCAGGAGTGAGTTTAACTCCATCAATTATCACATTGATTTTATTCTTCTTCAATCACTCCCATCCTATAGATGATAACTAAAACTAGCATCACTATTTACCTATTCTTAGTTGTTTTTTTATAGGCACTTAAGTGTAAGCTATGTTATGGTCAAGAGTTGATAGATTAAGAATTTGTGAATCAATAGTTGATTTCTCAACATTGATGAACAACAGATATTAAGATAGGGTTCCATAAGGATTGATATGGAAAGAAAGATATATGGTGAATGATCTTGACTTGGTTTCTTTCCTACTCAAACTCACTGAAGAGTTAAGGTTAGGTATTACCATGATACTCATAGTAAGAATAGATAAGAATAAGATAGGTCAGGATTAGTCATTACATTCTTATTACTTAAGTTTTAATCTTAACTTGGCATTTATGAGTTGTTGTGATGAATATTATGATATGATCCCTTAAGGATCAGATATTAATCATTTAAGCAATGCATTATGAGTAACATTTTATTATATTTGATCTACCCTTAGATCAAATCATGTTTACCCAAATAAGATTTTAGCAAAGGTCATATTGAAACTTATCACAGTCAACTTGATGATCTACTTCAATTCCATCAAGTTGAGAGAAGCTTCAATCACTTTGACAAGTTTTGTTTAAAAGCGCAAAAATTATTTGGATTTTCTATGCATGAATGCAATGCACACATCTGGGTTCAACTTATTTCTAAGCTCTAATGCTGGGATGTTACATGAGTTTCATTGTGAGAGCCATGCATATGAAAGTAGCAATGCTAAATACACAAGTCCTCGAGGCAACCGTTTCAAGTATGATGTATAGTTGGATCATGGACATATTGTATGGGTCATGCAATGTTATAGGTTTAATGCTTTTTCAAAAAAAAAGTCCATCATGGTGGACGGGCATTTTTCGATTATGAGTGCGTCATTTTGGTGCTCGTCCACCATGGTGGACTTTATATTATTTTATTTTCAAAAATTCAAATTTATAGATTAAAAAAACTAAAAAATACTAGGACATATATAATGATTTATAATACACGCGTGATACACATTCTTGTGAAAAAACTTGGTATTCTGATCTTTGTCAAAAAAGACAAAAACATAGATCTGGATGTGAACAGTAGAATTTTGAATGGGCCTCCATTTTTTTCAAAATTTGTCATATTTGTCTTTTTTTTTCTGTGCCCGCGATAAATAATATTTTTCTATTGAAAATTTGTACACTTATATTTTATATTGTGGACTACCTGAACATATTTTTTAAAAAAAGATTTAATACTTTTCAAAAAATTAAAAAGTCCACCATGGTGGACGGGCTCCAAACCCATTTTTGGATTATCCCATCCCATTCTATGCAATCAATGCTCGCAAGCGCATCACCCGCCACCATACGCGGACCCAAGGTCCCTCCAAACCGGGCGCGTCCGAGCTAAGCCTTGTCACAACGCCATACATGGAGCTTGGTGGGCTCGGCATACCTAATCTGCGCCTCATGAACATTGCACTTAGGGCCAAGTGGTTGTGGCTGAAGCGGGTGAAACCCGGCAAACCCTGGCACGAGCTTGAGATCCGGGTGCCGGAGGTGGCCAGTCAACTCTTTAAAGCAACAATTGTCACGGTCCTAGGTGATGGAGCCACATGTCTGTTCTAGACTGACAATTGGCTCCCAGCTGGACAGATTTTCCTGATCGCTCTGAACCTGTTCGCGACGGTATCGGAGAACACGGCCTCCAGATGCACTATGCGTGAAGGCGTTGCCGGGGGTTGGCTACATGATATTTCCCTGGACTTGGGAGCTGATGCCATTAGAGAGCTCCTGGAGGTGGCTGACCGGCTTGAAGAGGTTACGCTAACAGAGGGCTCTCAGGATGTCCTCGAGTGGCGGTAGGACCCGAGCAATTGCTACACTGCCAAGTCTTGCTATCAGGTCTTGTTTGCTGGAAGGACCTCGATGGCGGGTGCCTTGCAGATCTGGCGCTCCCGCGCCCCGCTAGCTGCAAGGTCTCGCTGTGGTTGGCGGTGAGAAACAGGTGTTGGACTAGCTGTGTCGGCGTGGTCTGCAATACCCGGAGGCGTGCCCCTTCTGTGATCAGTGTGAAGAGACCATTGACCATCTCCTGCTGGGCTGCACCCTTGTCAGGCAAGTGTGGGCGACCTGCCTACGCTGGTGGGGCAAGATCCACTGGATGCCAGAGCAGGACTCCAGGCTTTCTTCTTGGCTCAAGGGAAGGAAGGGTGGTAAAGGCCGGGAGTGTGACCTCTGGACCGGTATTTTCCTGGTCTGCTGGACCCTGTGGCACCATCGAAACGACGTTGTCTTTGAAGGGGCCACCCCCTCTGCGGAAGAGGCCACCCAGAGTATTTCCTCGGACGTGGAGCTGTGGAGGCAGCAGGGCTCTTCCGCGATTGCCTAGGTGGGGTAGATAGGTGAAGATGTCGCGAGTAGTTGCTAGAGTGTGAGTGCTGTCTCTCTGACAGCGTGGAGTTGCGCCCTAGGCGTCTGTGCCCTCGCGCGTTGTAAACACTCGACCGCTTGGCCTTTCTTCTATGAAAACGATACGTCTTTCAGGACATATCCTTGAAAAAATATTTAGGTTGATTTGAACAAAACAAATAGCAACCGAGCACTTCCGCAAATATTTCGCCCAGGCTTTGAGAAATTTCTAAACTTCCTCGAGTACGTTGGAGTACGTTGGGTTTGTGTCTTCCCCACTGGAAAGGTCCTCAACGCTGTAAGAATATGAATGCCATATGGGAACACTCACAGAGTCACAGTCTAATAAGCACAGACCCAAGCTCCCTAGTTGCAATCTTCAACGGGCGTGAAGTACCATTTGTTTCAGATTCTACGGGAGCAAATTCAGCAAAACTTGTTTTACTCATTGTATGCAGGAGCAAATGTTTAGTTTGGGCCGTAAAATCTGTACAGTCAGCATTTAACCGAGCAGTTCTTGATCATTCGACCAGGCCTGAGCCTGACAAGTATGGCAGCCATCGCGGAAAAATCCCGAAGAGGGACTGATCGATGAGCTCGCGCTCAGGCCAGGACAGAACAGGGCTGCCTTGCTTGTGCTTGCACCGGCACCGGCACCGGCAGGCATGCTTCAACTTGACCGGTCGGTCACCTCACACGATGACCACGGCGATCATGTCCGTCTGAGCGGGACGCTGGGTCCGGCCGCCGCCCTTCGCGGGCAGGCCCTCGATCACGGGCTGCCGGCACGTCGGGCAGGAGCCGTGGGACACGAGCCAGGCGTCGACGCACCGGACGTGGAACCCGTGGCCGCACAAAGGCAGCACGCGCACCTTCTCGCCGTCGACGAACTCGCCGAGGCAGATGGCGCACACGTCGTCGATTACTTCCCCGCAGCCGTACACCTCCACGGGCAGGCTCCTCATCGCGCGCCTCTTGATGCCGCCTCGGCGTGCCGCACGCGCCGACGCTCCAGCAGCCTGGCCGTCAGCGGCCGCGGCCGCGGCCCCGCGGCCTCGGAACCGGAGCGCGCACCGGGCCAGCGAGTTGAGCCCGATGGCGCAGAGCAGCGCGAAGAAGAGCGCCGCGAGGATGATCACCACGTTGGTGTCGAACGCCGAGTGGGCCCCCGCCGGCGCGCCTCCGCCGTGGGCGTTGGCTTGGTCGTGGAAGCCCAGCCCCGCGGCGACAATCGACGCCGCCGGTGCTTCCGAATCAGGACGACCCATGGTTGATGAAGCTAGTCCGAAAGATGTCCACCAAGCTCTGGACCAGAGATCAGTTTGCCAAGCAGCCAGTGGGTGGAGATGCTTCGAGTTATTTGGACTCGATCGATGCCTGTGCTATCCGTATTTGTCTGTCATTCTCTGCTCTGTTCCTGCCGTATATATAGACGGAGTGGTTTGCGGCGCCCACCATTATTCTGGTGTTGTTGCACGACTGTACTGTACTTTGCAAAAGGGCGCTCCGTCCGGCCCCCAAGTGAGCTGTTGCAGGGATAGGGACACGCCCCCAAGTGAGCCTTTTGGCCCCCAAGTGATCGATCTCCTCCTTAATGCGAGCTTTTTTTGATGGCAATCGCACCGATCATAGACGAACATCTGACTGTGACGACGCCGCGACTTTGACACCACCAAATGCTTGATGGAAAATTGAAGAGGGTGGGATGGAGGAGGAGCGATGACGAGGACGAAGAGAAGGGTCGCGGCGATGGCTGGGCATTGAACGAGGAAAATGGGATAGAGCGGGGAAGACGGAAGGCGTGAGCCACGGGCCCACGGCTGCTAGACAGGAAGAAGATAAAGACCAAACGAGCTCCGCGTCACAACATACTACAGATGGTCAAAATATGCTGAAATTTTTCCTATGGTCCAAGTATTTTGATCAGTGGCAAAGTATTATCCTAGCTATGGGCGGCCATGATTTCTTTCCCTTTTGCGTGTCAAGTTTAGAACGGCGTAGCGTGAGTAGTGTGTACTAGAATAAATTGTGGAGATTTTAATTATTCGAAAGAGGGCTTCCGCTCTGTTTTATAAATACCATGAAAAAAATAGCGCGCTATTTCGACGCTAATAGCGCGCTATAACATATCTGAAGAGGTCACGCTAAATTTTAGCATTTTTGCTTGCTATGGCGCTATTTGCGAAATATCATGCTATATCGCGCTAAAACATCATAGCGTTAGGGAAAAATAGCGCGTTATTTTTATAGCCTATTGAAATGTTGATGTTATGCTTCTAGACGTCAACAATATGTTATTACCTCGTGGGGTATTGATGTAGGATTCCGTAAGATTGGAAAACTATTTTTGTATATGGTTATATATGTATAATTATAATAATTTTTGGAATATATATTTTATTCTTGCATAAATCTTTTATTTTTTGGCTATATTTTGTATTATTTTCAAAACGCTATTTTAAAACATAGCACGCTATTAGCACGTTATAGCGTGTATAGCGTTTGGAGGAGGCCATCACTATTTCTTTTAGCGCGCTACTCTTACTGAACTGATATAACTTAATGAGGGAACCCTCTTAGAAAACAGATCAAAGATAAATAAGGAAAACCGAACTCGCTACCATGGGCACATTAGTGAATCCAAAAGGGACCAGAGCTTCATGACGACGCCCTAAAAAGGTAACGACGCCTTACGTCGCCGTCGTCGAGACCAAATGGTCAAGGGTTTTCACCCATAGCCATAGCCTTGGAGAAGGTGGATACAACGATGCCTCCTAGAGGGTTACGACACCCACAAGCATCGCTGCCGTTGGCGTTGAAGCGTTGGGCTTTCGTCCGAAAATAACTTTGCACTTCTCCTAGTATCTCTGACGCCCGCTAACCCCGAGTCAGGCCTCCTAGAGACGATCTAGGAGTTGTCAAATCCAAAGAGCCACCAACACCATGATCCCCCACCGTCCGCTCCTTGCTAGCTACCTATCCAAGGAGAGAGAGACCATCACCACCACAATGTCACACGCCATAGAGATGCCCGCGCAACCCACCTTTCAAAGGCACCACCCTGGCATCCAAGATGTTGCACCCATTGAGTGTTTGGCATGTTCCCTACAAGACCACCAGATCGTCCAGGAAAGGTTGAGGCTAGCCAATCAGCTTCCGGAGGATGAGTTATATAGAGGAGGTCATATCCCTCATGGCATACCCACGGTGACCGAGAAGGTACATGCAAGCGGTCACTCGATCTAGGCTCATGGTCTAGATCTAGCACCTTAGCCATGCATGGCCAGGGGTCAGTTCCCAGATGCACCGAAAACCCCCGGAACCACGGGACAACAAAGCCCACCCCACCCAGATATGGCTAGATCTGGGCCGAGACCCCCGCCGCCGTGGTCAGCACCACCTGCGGCCATCGAAGAGCCACGCCGGCCCAACCATGCCATTTTCAATTCCATCCAGTCGTTGTCCACGCGCCTAGCACCGTGTGGTCAAGATCTTTGGCCCATTTCTAGGGACACCGCCTCCCGTGCTGCATGTAGCTTCCGCCGCCTACTAGAACTGTGCCATCTGGACCACCGCCTTCACCACGGTCTCGCCAGTTGCCGCAAGGTCTCAACACCGCCACCGAAGTAGCCACGCAGGTTGCGCCCCTTGTCCATCACAAGGACCCGAATTGTACCATAATAAGGCCACCACATCTTTGGCGGTGCGTTTGGATTGTGACCAAAGTGTATCCTATCAATAATTTGGTCATGGCCTGAACGTTCACTGTTGTTTGAATTGTTGCCAACCTTTTGGTATGTCAATGCTTCACTATTAACTCTAGTTTAATTTTTTAGATAATATTGATCAACTTGTGAGCAAGCAAAAGCTCGACCAAATTTTTAGCTTGGGCAGAACAAACACAGCCTTAAAACACGTCTAATAGTACGGTATGGGCCGCTTTAAATTGCTGCTTGTAGGGAGCTAGTGAAAGACCACGCTGCGAGCGCTAGAGGGTGCGTGTACGTGGTGCGCGTCCCCGCCTTGTCCTAAAATATTACCAGAGCAAGAATACACTTATTTGCAACGAAAGAACGTGTTTGCGTGCTGCTCGTCCCCACCGTATCCACAACAAAAGAAGGGCAAAAGCTCCCACTTCGATTTTCACTGGAAGAGGCTGAAGAAAAGCGAAATATTGATCTCATCCATGCACAAGCCTTGCTCGTATCTGTTTTCTACTCATTTTCTAAAATATAAGTCGTCTAAGGTTTAGTCAAAAGTCAATATTTTCTAAATTTGATCAAGATTATACAGAAAAATATAAATATTTACAATCTTAAAAGATTTATAATAAAATATATTTTTAATGTGTTTATTTCATAATATAGATAAACATATTTTTCCTTAAATATTTAGTCAAATTAGTAAGATTTGATTTTTGACCGGTCCTTAAACGTCTTATATTTTAGGATAGAGGAAGTATCTAAGATCTGCTACGGCATCATAACTTGCATCGACTAACGCCGACCTGAAAAACTCTTTTTTTTTTCCGAAGGGCAGCCGATTGATGGATCATGGAGGGTTCAGTGTGGAAGGCCATATTCCACTGTCACCACAAGTACCATCTTATATTCAGAAAAAAAATGCTGATTAGTCAATACTTCTCCCGTTTTAAAATATAAGATGTTTTAGTTTTATGAAGCAAATGTATCTAGACTATTTTTAGTATGTAGGTTCACTTATGTTTAAAGTAAATTTATACACTAAAAAAAAATTAGATACACGTATATTTTAAACGGAGGGAGTAGATTGTTGGTAAAAACAGGCCATTGTACAGGAAACTCTCTCGCGGCGAAAGATCATTTGTGCGGCTTCAGTGGCAGGCTAGTGTGTGGGTATACGTGGTGTGTGTTCCCACTGCGTGTTATAAAAACTTTAGCAAAACTAAAAAGGCGTTGAACTTGGTGCTAGTGCTACCTGTGTGGGTATACGTGGTGTCCGTCCCCACTGCATGCTAGTATAAAAAAATTGAGCCGCTAGATAAGACCTTGCAACAAGGTTCTGTCCCGTCCGTTGGCTTGAAAAGATGATATCCTACATGGCATCGTGACTGACGCCGATCGATCTATGTGGGTTTATTCCTAATCATGTCGACATCCATGTCCATGTGGGCAGTTTATTAGCGTACGCTTTTTGTCTCAGAGAGTGGCTAAGATGACAAGCAGATCGATAGTGAGCGCACGCTCGAAAGCAGACAGTGATAGTTGCGACTCTCTTTTGATTATGTGCGCTTTCTAGGTATCTTGTATCCAAGCTTCCCTGGCGTTTTGGCCGAGAGATTCGGAAGATACTATCAGTTTTGTACGCGATCCAGAAAAGAGTGAATTACTTAGGTTATCCGTCCGTAAAGATGCGCCAAGTAACGAAGCCTCTGTTACAGTATGCTGTTCTGAGGCGTGCATTTTAATACGCATCGATTAGAGCAGAGTTGTTCAGGTATGCACTACTACTACTAGCTAATATCTTCCTTTTGTCTAAAAAAAAAGGTAATATCTTCCTAGTCACACACGCATGCACCAGGAAAACAAATATCTTCTTCTGCAAATATCTTGCTATTAACATTGTGTTCTTTCCGTAACACGATTGAAGACAAGGTTAAAATATCTTCATGTGCCAAATACTTTGTCTTAACATTCTTATTTTTAGACCTTCGGTACAAGAGTTGTTCAGACTTGACCTTCTCCTAAAGTTGCACACTTGCACCAGCAACGCGCAAATATCTCCCGTTGTAAGTATGTTACTACTTTGGACGAATAATACTTGTTTCTTGATGATTTAGAACAGAATTACTTATTGGGATTTGCTAATTCTCAGCTAGCTGAGATTTAGCTTAGCGCATAGTCAAGTCGTTGTTCGTTCGATTTGCTCTGCGCGTCAAGATTCGTACCCACGTACAAACCAATTTGCCGTGCGAGATGCCGCGTGCGTTCGCTACCTGGCGTTGCTTGCCTACATTGTCCGTGTTCAGTTCTCATTGTTGGATCGTGTAATGGGCTGCTTTGGGCTCTTTTTTTTTCTTTGTTTTGTTTTCTGCACCTTTAGTTTTTGTCTTTTCCTACTCCTTCCGACCCAAATTACTTTAAATTTGTCTAGGTTCGGATGTTTGTAGACTTGTTTTTGTGCTAGATACATCCGAATTTAGACAAAACCAAGTCAACTAATTTGGGTCGGAGGGAGTACTTTTATTTTTAAATTTATGTATTTTCCTGCTGTGTACTTGTGGTTTGATCCGGGTGGTAAAAGCTATAAACGAGTCAATTTTTTTTGAGCAGCAAGTAACAGCCTTCATGTATATAGACTGTCAAAATTAGTGTGTGTTTGTGTTTCTTTAATTTTCTACCGGAGTTGTTTATGTGACTGTACTTTTTTCGCTCACATTCATTTTTGTGTGTTTTTGTCTAGGTTCGGGTTGTTTGGCCCGCGAAGGTTGTGTGATCCGGCATTTTTTGTTGTTTTGGGCTATTGGGTTGTGGCCTGTTTTTGTTCTCTCGTGTGTCCGGTTCAGTGGGTCATTGCCTCGTTATTTTGTCTTCCGGTGTTGACTTATTTTATTCGGTGAGGTCGGGAGTGGGGGAGGTCGGTGGATATCGGACGATAGCAGCGGAGACGGGGGCAGAGACAGGTCGTTGATTTGACCAGCGGTTGTTTTTCTGGTGCTAGAGCCCCGCTAATTTGCATCCACGTCGGTTCTTCTTCGAAGACTATGGTGGAGAGCAGCTGAGTCCCGTTGATTTTGATAGGTTCTTCTTTGATGCCAGTTTTTGAAATGCAAATAGGGTTGCAACTAGGGTTACGGCTGGACTGTGAGTTGCAATTTGAAACGCAACTGAACTTCTCCCCTGATGGTATACAGAGGGAGTTGCAACTAGGGTTGCGACTGAGGATTGTGAGTCTCGAGTTGCAACTTGACACGCAACTGGTCTTTCTACCCTAATGGTATAGAGAGGGAGTTGCAACTAGGGCTGCAATTGAGGACTGTGTTGTTCTTTTGTCTTTTTTATCCTTGAGTTGCATCTGGAAATGTAGTCGGCCTTCTCCTTGATGATATAGAGAGTGAGTTGCAACTAGGGTTGCAGCTGGACTGTGAGTTGCAATTTGAAATGCAACTGAACTTCTCCCCTGATGGTATAGAGAGGGAGTTGCAACTAGGGTTGCAACTGAGGATTGTGAGTCTCGAGTTGCAACTTGACACGCAACTGGCCTTTCTACCCTAATGGTATAGAGAGGGAGTTGCAACTAGGGTTGCAACTAAGGACTGCGTTGTTCTTTTGTCTTCTTAGGTATGATTTGTAATCGGAATCGCAACGGCTCTATCTTGCATATGAGTTGTAGATTAGGAAGCGACTTGTCTTTTTGGTAGGTATGAGTTGCAGTCGGAATCCCAACTGGTCCATGTTTCATAAAAATTACAATCAAACTCATAATTGACTTGTCTTTTTCATAGAGGTATGAGTTGCAGTTGGACCGCCAACTTGTCCATGTTTCATATGAGTTGCAGACTAGTAACTAAATTGTCTTTTCCATATGAGTTACAATCAGACTCACAAATAGTCCATGTTTCATATGAGTTGCAACTGGACTCACAACTGACTTGTATTTTCCATAGAGGTATAAGTTGCAATCGGAATCACAATTGGTCCATGTTTCTTATGAGTTGCAATTGGACTCGCAACTGACTTGTCTTTTTTATTAGACGTATCAGTTGCAACCGGACTCGCAACGGGTCAATATTTCATATGATTTGCATTCAGACTCATAACTAGTCCATGTTTCATATGATTTGGGATTCAGAATTGACTTTGTCTTTTTCTTAGGTATGAGTTGCATTCGGGCTCGCAAATATTTCATAAAGATATGAGTTGCAATCAGACTCGCAACTATTCCATCTCCCCTGGTGGTATAGAGGGGGAGTTGCATCTAGGGCTGTAACTGAGGATTGTGTTATTATTTTGTCTTTTTATCCTTGAGTTGCATCTCGACATGCGACCGGCCTTCTCCCTGATGATATAGAGAGGGGGTTGCAACTAGGGTTGCAGCTGGACTGTGAGTATCGAGTTGCAATTTGACATGCAACTGAACTTCTCCCCTGATGGTATAAAAAGGAAGTTGAAACTAGGGTTGCAACTGAGGATTGTGAGTTTTGAGTTGCAACTGGCCTTCTCCATGAATATAGAGGGACGAAGTTGCAACTAGGGTTGCAACTGAGGATTGTGTGTCTAGAGTTGCAAGTCGACACACAACTGGACTTCTCCCCTAATGGTATAGAGGGGGAGATGCAACTAGGGCTGCAATTGAGGACCACGTTGTTCTTTTATCTTTTTATCCTTGAGTTTCATCTCGACATGTAGTCGGCCTTCTCCCTGATGATATAGAGAGTGAGTTGTAACTAGGGTTGCAGCTGGACTATGAGTTGCAATTTGAAACGCAACTGAACTTCTCCCCTGATGGTATAGAGAGGGAGTTGCAACTAGGGTTGCAAACTGAGGATTGTGAGTCTCGAGTTGCAACTTGACACGCAACTAGCCTTTCTACCCTAATGGTATAGAGAGGGAGTTGCAACTAGGGTTGCAACTGGTGGTATAGAGGGGGAGTTGCATCTAAGGTTGCAACTAAGGTCTACGTTGTTCTTTTGTCTTCTTAGGTATGGGTTGTAATCGGAATCGCAACTGCTCTATCTTGCATATGAGTTGTAGATTAGGAAGCGACTTGTCTTTTTGTTAGGTATGAGTTGCAGTCGGAATCGCAACTGGTCCATGTTTCATAAAAATTACAATCAAACTCATAACTGACTTGTCTTTTTCATAGAGGTATGAGTTGCAGTTGGACTGCCAACTTGTCCATGTTTTATCCTTGAGTTGCATCTCGACATGCAACCGGCCTTCTCCCTAATGATATAGAGAGGGGGTTGCAACTAGGGTTGCAGCTGGACTGTGAGTATCGAGTTGCAATTTGACATGCAACTGAACTTCTCCCCTGATGGTATAAAAAGGATGTTGAAACTAGGGTTGCAACTGAGGATTGTGAGTCTCGAGTTGCAACTGGCCTTCTCCATGAATATAGAAGGACGAAGTTGCAACTAGGGTTGCAACTGAGGATTGTGTGTCTCGAGTTGCAAGTCGACACACAACTGGACTTCTCCCTTAATGGTATAGAGGGGGAGATGCAACTAGGGCTGCAATTGAGGACCACATTGTTCTTTTGTATTTTTTATCCTTGAGTTGCATCTCGACATGTAGTCGGCCTTCTCCCTGATGATATAAAGAGTGAGTTGCAACTAGGGTTGCAGCTGGACTATGAGTTGCAATTCGAAATGCAACTGAACTTCTCCCCTGATGGTATAGAGAGGGAGTTGCAACTGAGGATTGTGAGTCTCGAGTGGCAACTTCACACGCAACTGGCCTTTCTACCCTAATGGTATAGAGAGGGAGTTGCAACTAGGGCTACAATTGGACTTCTCCCTTGGTGGTATAGAGGGGGAGTTGCATCTAAGGCTGCAACTAAGGACTGTGTTGTTCTTTTGTCTTTTTATCCTTGAGTTGTAACTCGACACGGAACTAGCCTTCTCCCTGATTATATAGAGAGGGAGTTTCAACTAGGGTTGTAACTGGACTGCGAGTTTCTAGTTGCAATTTGAGGACTATGTTGTTCTTTTGTCTTTTTTATCCTTGAGTTGCATCTCGATATGTAGTCGGCCTTCTCCCTGATGATATAGAGAGTGAGTTGCAACTAGGGTTGCAGCTGGACTATGAGTTGCAATTTGAAACGCAACTGAACTACTCCCCTGATGGTATAGAGAGGGAGTTACAACTAGGGTTGCAACTGATGGTTGTGAGTCTCGAGTTGCAACTTGACATGCAACTGGACTTTCTACCCTAATGGTATAGAGAGGGAGTTGCAACTAGGGCTGCAATTGGACTTCTCCCCTGGTGGTATAGAGGGGGAGTTGCATCTAAGGGTGCAACTAAGGATTGTGTTGTTCTTTTGTCTTTTTTATCCTTGAGTTGCAACTCGACACGGAACTGGCCTTCTCCCTGATTATATAGAGATGGAGTTTCAACTAGGGTTGTAACTAGACTGCGAGTATTTAGTTGCAATTTGACACACAACTGAGATTCTCCCCTGATGGTATAAAGAGCGAGTTACAACTAGGGTTGGAACTACACTGTGAGTCTCGAGTTGCAACTTGACACGCAACTGGCTTTCTCCGTTGATAGTATAGAGGGTGAGTTGCAACTAGAGTTGCAACTAAGAACTAGCCTTGAGTTGCATCTCGACACGCAACCAACTCTTGCAGCGGTTCTTTTTCTAGCGCCGGATCCCCCACAAATTTGTGTCGACCGATAGCGGCGGAGAGCGTCGGAGTCTAGTTGATTTCGATAGGCTCTTCTTCGGCACATGTCTGTTTTTTATGTGTGGTAGTATTTGAACAAAAAAAATATGCACATTGGATTTTTTTATGATTTCCTTCCCATTGTTCTACAAATTCATTGTTGCAAGTTTTATGTGGTACCATGGTTCTTGTAACTGTAAAGAGAGGAGAAGAGCTTTATGCGAGTTATCGGTTCTTTTTAAAGTGTTTTTTTGTTTTACTTGTATTATAATAGTTTTTGATTTTTGAGTTAATTAAAAGTTTTTTGCCATGCCAGACTGCCTGATGTTGGTTGTACTAATTTCACACTGGTCAAACAAAATGCATAACACCTCATATTCCTTATTTTTATGAGTTGCAACTGGATTTGAAATTGGTTTGTTCTTGAGAGTTGCAACTGAGGATTGAAATAATATTTTCTTGTTTTGCGATTTCTTCTTAATATGAGTTACAAATGGACTTGCAACTGACTAAACCGAGGTTGCAACTGAGGGTTGTTTTGTGATCTTATATTTATTATGAGTTAAAACTTGACTTGCAATTGACTTTCTCGGTGAGTTGCAACTCAGGATTGTTCTGTAATCTTTTATACTATGAGTTACAACTGGACCTGCAACAGGTTTCTCAGCGAGTTGCAACCAGTTGCAACTGGGGTTTATTTTATGGTCCCTTATTACCACGAGTTGCAACTGGAGTTGCAATTGGCTTTCTCGGTGAGTTGCCACCACTTCATGTTTCATGGTCCCTTCTTACTATAAGTTGTAACTGCACTTGCAACTGTATCTTCTTAGCGAGTTGCAACTAAGGATTGTTTTCATGGTCCCTTCTTACTATGAGTTGCAACTGGACATTTTTATGATTGTCTTCCCATTGTTCTACAAATTAATTGTTGCAAGTTTTATGTGGTATCATGGTTCTTGTAACTGTGAAGAGAGGAGAAGAGCTTTATGCAAGTTATCAGTTCTTTTTAGAGTGTTTTTTTACTAGTAGTATAACAGTCTTTGATTTTTGAGTTAATTAATTTTTTTTGCCATCCTTGATGTTGGTTGCACTAATTTCACAATGATCAAACAAAATGCATAACACCACATATTCCTTCTTATGAGTTGCAATTGGATTTGAAATTGGTTTGTTCTTGAGAGTTGCAACTGAGGTTACAACTGAGGATTGAAATGTAATTTTCTTGTTTTGTGGTTTCTTCTTAATATGAGTTATAACTGGACTTGCAACTGACTTAACTAAGGTTGCAACTGAGGGTTGTTTCGTGCGATGAATTGTTGTTCCGGTTGTGTTGACTTTTGCCCTGGCATGCAACTATGATTTATCAATTGCGAATAGAGTTGCAACTAAGATTTTACGGTGACAAGTGGTTTTTTATGATGCAAGTTACGAATGTGCAAGTCGGTTGCAATTAACTTGTCTATATCGAAAATAGATGTCACCGATTTGTCTAGATTCACATGTAATACTCTCTCTGACTCATATTAGTTGACTCAATTTCTAGATACGGATGCATCTAGACTAGATAGTTATTAGATACATATGAATCTAGACAAACTTGAGTCAATTAATATGGGTTAAAAGGAGTACTAAAATATGCCTAAATACCGTTGTGTGTCTATACAAATCTGGAAGCATTTTTACCCATTAGTTTAGTTGAGAATTAGCAAATGTTCTTTATAATTTCTCTGAAGTTGGACAACGAAGGGCCACCACTCACGTATACGTCACTCCCTAAGAGCTTGTGAAGGGCCGGCCGGGTGGGTGTGCATGTTTTAACACTCCAAAAGTACACAGCAGGTCGCGCGGGACGGATAATAGAAGGTCGCGCGCGGGGTCTGAGTTTGATGGCGCCACACACCTCTACTTACACCGCGGACGCACGCGCGTATGACGTCACCTGACTGAGAATTAACTTAATTCTCAGTCAGCTGAGACTTAGATAGACCCTTACTTATTTGGGTTATCTTTCTAGCAAAGATGCACCGAGCAAATATATGCTTCTAACCTAGCAATCCCAATGACCCATGTTATGTTATGCATTGAATGGAGTTGGATGACATGGTTCTACCCATATGCATGGAGTAGCAGATAGCGCATGACCACAGACCCACGGTATATCACTTCGGTGGTATATCTCACATCATCTTTTTTTAGTATTATCTAAGATAACTGATGAATTATTAATTTTCCATAACTTAGGTAATTAAGTGCTTTACCAACATATGTATTGTAGTAAAATAAATAAAAGGAAACTAATTCTTTGATGCTTATTTTGACTAGTTATTTCGGTTTTCTACTAGTTGCTTTAACTATAACCCCATATCTATTTATTGGCAATATTTCTTATCAGAAAGTGTCTTGTCTGACTTATCTTGCCATACAGATGCACCAAGCAAACACTATGGGAATAACTAAATAGGCCGACGGCTTTTTTATACGCCGACGGCAAAATGTCGAGGCCGTCGGCGTAGCTTGACGGGCCGTCGGCCCAGTTTTGTCGTCGGCGTAGAATAAATAGGCCGACGGCCGTCGTCGGCGTAAACATGACCGTCGGCGTAGCCCATTGGGCTAACGGCAGAGTAACGGCGTCAAGTCTACGCCGACGGCAAAGGTTTCAGACCTATGCCGACGGCTTTGCCGTCGGCGTAGCTATTTTTCTTTTTTTGCCTTATTAATCTTAGAAAAATCATAACTAAATCATTTAAATTCAGAAAAATACATATAATATATCAAAATTTGCAGAAAAATAAGATATATTTATATAAACTCAAATATTATATATTTTTATTCAAAAAATACATAAAAAATATAAATACTTTTGTATAACATATTTTTCATTTTTCAAGTGCAAAAAACGGGGTGTTTTGTGAAGCAACCACCAAAAGAAAGTTTCAAAATGATAATACCATATTTTTCAAAAATACTAGACCATTTTGAATGGATAATTTCCTAACCTAGGAATCTCAAACCTTTCTGTTCATCTCTCGTGAAAAAGACAAATTCCTGCTGAATCGGTAGGAAATGAGTTAGATTTGAACTACAGGTACATGATATATTGCTCATGATTTTTTGTAAAAATCGTTTTTAGGTTCACAATATGTTATTTCATCAGAGATCTAATGCAAGTTTACTGAGAATCGTCCCCTAGCTAAGAATCATCATGCCCCTCGATTTAGGAAGTTTAATGATAGTTTGAAATGTGCATAAAAAATTAAAAAACGATCAAAACAATGCAAAACCTTCACGTGGTGTCATATTATATGACATAGTTCCATGGAAAAATATCAGACTTGGTATATTCATTGAGTCTTAAAAAAACCTTCACAAAATGGCCTATCTCAATCGAGGTTTTCTGGATTTCAGGTCAAATGACCAATGTTATTGCTATAATCGTGGTATAGTTTGAGATAATGTGTCCATATTGTGCACATATGTGTATCATGGGATGGTGAACAATGTTGCAGGAGGAAGTTTTCCTTTTCGTCGCACCGAAAAGCCATTTTTCATTTTCCGAGTGCAAAAAACGGGGTGTTTTTGTGAAGCAACCACCAAATGAAAGTTTCAAAATGATAATACCATATTTTTCAAAAATACTAGACCATTTTGAATGGATAATTTACCAACCTAGGAATCTCAAACCTTTCCGTTCACCTCTCGTGAAAAAGACAAATTCCTACTAAATCGGTAGGAAATGAGTTAGATTTGAACTACAGGTACATGATATATTGATCATGATTTTTTGTAAAAATCATTTTTAGGTTCACAATATGATATTTCATCAGAGATATAATGCAAGTTTAGTGAGACTCGTCCCCGAGCTAAGAATCATCATGCCCCTCGATTTAGAAAGTTTGACGATAGTTTGAAACGGGGATAAAAAATTAAAAAACGATCGAAACAATGCAAAACCTTCGCGTGGTGTCATATTATATGACATAGTTGCATGGAAAAATATAAAACTTGATATATTGATCGTGTCTCAAAAAACCCTTCACAAAATGATCTATCTCAATCGAGGTTTTCTGGATTTCAGGTCAAATGACCAATGTTATTGCTAGAATAGCGATATAGTTTGCCCTAATGTGCCCATATTATGCACTCGTATATATCATGGGATGACGAACAATGTTGCAGGAGAAAGTTTTCCTTTTCGTCACACCAAAAAGCCATTTTTTATTTTTCAAGTGCCAAAAGCGGGGTGTTTCATGAATCTTGACATAGTTTCAGTTGGTCTAATATTTAAAATTTATGATATATAATTAAATAAGTGATAGGGATGTCATATTTGGATTCCTCTCATTTTTTTGATCGATCTGGATATATTATTTGTCGAATTGTGATTTACGGATTTGTAGATATGAATTATTCAAATTTAAATAAAAAAAGCAAATTAAATAAAATTTATTTTATTTTTATTTGAATTCAAGATTATTATTACTTATTTATTGTTGTTTACTCAAAAAATTGTATGGAATATAAAAAACAAATATGTCTAACATTATAGTGTAATGGTTAATAGGTTTGATATGATAATATTCACAACAAGTTCTAGTTTGTTTGTCGGAAGCTCATGTGGAAGGAACGAAGAAGTTAAGCGTACTGGGGCTGGAGTAGTATTAGGATAGGTGACCGGTTGAGAAGTTTGACTAATTGTGGAATTTGACTTGAGACTAAGTATACTTAGAATTAAAAATATCCATGTGAGATTAACAAGTTAAACAATACAAAAATGTTAAAAAAAGTTGAAAAAAAATTTGAAAAAAAATTTTGAAAAAAAAAATTTGAATTTTTTTTTTGAAAAAATCTAGGCCGACGGTAAAGCCGTCGGCGTAGCCAAACGACCGTTAGTCATCTAGGTGGGCCCCATATGGTCTACGCCGACGGCAACGCCGACGGGAGAAGAGGCTACGCCTACGGGCAGTACGCCGATGGCCATACGTCGACGGCAGCCGTCAGGCCAGCCTACGCCGACGGCATTTAGGGCCTACGCCGACGGTACCCGGCCGTCGGCGTATTCAGCTTCTCCCGTAGTGAAATGTATCTTCCTTCTAATCTACTAGTGCCAATGGCCAATGATATGTATTTGGCGCCTCCAATGAATGGACGTAGAGGATATGCTTCTGCGGGTATGTCTGAGCATCGATGAGATTTTATTGATGAGACTCTTTCTTACATGTTCTAGTTAGCACAGTAAATATTTTTGACTGTACCTTACTGATCCCACGTGAGCACAAAATGTCTCTTAGTATCCACTGCAAGTGTCTCACTTAGAGCAACTCTAGCATATAATTCTCTAAAAATAGAGTCTCTATAAAAATACACAGGCCCTTTAGAGTCACCTGAAAGGTCGGAATCAACTATCACAGAAACGTGAACGGTAGCCGCCGCCGCAGGGAAAGAGGTGATCAGGAGAAGCTAAAACCCATCTAGGGTTTTCGTCCCTCTCGCTGGCAACGTCTTTGGTCCGCTCCACCTCCGTGGCTCTATGGCCTTGGAGGTGTGGTAGACCATGGCCTCTCACCGGCAGGAGGTTTTTCGTTCTATATCTAGGCTGTTTTTCAGTGTCTATTTTGGGATGTTGAGGCGATCGCTACTTTTAAAAGTCAGAATAAGGTTCTCCCCACTCTATCCTTGCTTTTCTAGTGCATCTAGCACCGACGGAGGACGCGTGGAGTCATTTGTCCGGCAGATCTCTTGGGATCCAGTCCGTTTTCAAGTTCATTGGTGTGATTCCAAGTCAGTCTCTTCTAATATTTGGTTCTCATCATAGGCGATGGCTGCTACTCTGGTGCGCTGGTCTTTTATGGCCTTATCACGACGACTTTCTGTCTGTCTACTAAAACAAGCTCTAATACGACAAACTTTACCCAGATCCGGTGATGGAGTAGCTAGGATAATGGCGCGCCTTCGGCTCGCGCTAGTGTCTGTAGTCATCGCTAGGTGGTCCAATGACCTATTCGTAATTTTTATTACTTTTAAACCTCTTTATACTGCTATTAATGATTATTAATAGATCGGTGGAAATACGCAAAAAACAATAGTCAATTGAAAGGTCCTTCACAAAAAAGTAACCTTAGAGGTATATGAGCTCTCTGGGTTTTCAGATTTCCGGAAACTATAGCTTTTATAATCTCCTCTCCCTTTTCTCTTCATATATGTTTATATAAACCCCACTTCACATCAATATAATCCAAGGGTTTTAGGTTTCATTCACTACACAACTCAAGAAATTTTAATATTCTAAAATCCAATGTAGACATCCAAATAAAACATAAATGAACATGAACAAGAATCATGTAAATGTTTTCCATGCAGTTGTCACTCATGATCAACAAGATATTTGAAGAAGCTTTTCATGCGAGTCCAATGTCGGTCCATGTTCTAGTCATACACTTAGTCCCCAGCATTGTATCGTCCTCTATGATCATATTATGGAGGATCAAACAAGCCTTCGTCATGTTTTCTAACACCCTCTTGTCCTAGAATTGAGCTAGAGCTTGGACAATTGCAAACTGAGCTCAACGCACCATAATCATGTTCAATTCTTCATGACAAGTTTCTTTAGGCTTGGCAAAGTGGATTCTATTCTACGGTCAGAGTTTGGAATTGTATTAACAATTAATGACCACACATAATATATGGCATCTATTAGATAGTACCGCCTTCATTCTGGAATATAAGAAGTTAATGGTTTGTTCCGACCAGGTGAAAAACGAACAAAATTACAGTGATGCCCCTCTCTAAAATTGATCTGCTGTCCCGATCGCATCGTCGTCGATTGTGTCCGCTTTGCCCCAGCGTTCCCAGCGAATCCTCTGGCAGCAATGAGCACCTGCGGCTCCAGCGAATCCTCCTCCCCGCCAAGCCCCGGCCAGCACAACCGACCCCAGTGACTCCCTTCGGCCCTGGCCAGCACCCCCGCCCCTAGAAAACAATCCTCCGCCAGCTAGCACCTCCACCCCCTGCCAGCTCCTCCTCCCTAGATACACTCTGGCCAACAGATCCACCCCCGACCAAGCCATCACCCTGATCTCCTTCGGCCAAGCACATTGCCCTGTTCTCCTACGGCCAAAAACTTTTCTAGCACCTTGCCATGAACTCCTATGGCCAAGCGCATTGCCATGATCTATGGCCAAGCCCCTCACTACGATCTTTCTATTCTCCTCCGTACATGCAAAAATTGGTAACCCACCACATCAGTATGGTGCTCCAAGCTCTCAATTGTACTCCACCCTTAGATGAAGAAATGGATGAACAAGTACTCCATGATGAGGAAAATTAGCACGATGCAGGTGGTGGTACATGTATAATATCTACTATGTGTTGTTGTAGAACAAGTAATCCATGATGCACAGTTGGTGGTTCAAAATTGTCCATGATCAAGAAACTTAAACAAACTTAATAGGAGTAGAAATGATGAGATTTACTTCATTTCTATATGGTTAGAATATTAAAAAAAGGTTCAAAATTAACAAACTTAAACAAACATAACTAAAGTAAACAATTGGTATACGGTCAGAACAGAACTTAATTAGCACGTTTGTATGCTAGAGACATCATATGGCAATTTAATTAGAACCATTCTGGAGTATATCCATCTAATGGAATAATAACTCATGTTTCCATCAACTACGAACTTGAAGTAGGATACTTATATGTCTAGAGGAATGTTTCACGCTTGAGTGAATAAACAAGGATTAATCTGAGTAAAAAAGCATATGAAAAAGATAGATGCAAACCCTCGACACTGGAATGTATAACAAAAGAGAAAGATAATTCAAAGCCTATCACAAGCATGGTTTTTTGGTCAGGTGAAGACATGGTTAGCAGCATGTCTCCTTTTGCATGTCTGAATATGTTCTTTACAGTGTGCATAAATGTTGGCATGATCATCGTGCTTGTTAGGAGGGAAGCTAGGTTGCATTCACTTTATGATTTTTAACTCAAGAAAGTTAGTTGATACCACAACATTAAAATGACATGTTATAGCTGAATTCAGCCACTAAATATGTTGTTGAGAGCAACCACTGAATAACTGAATGTTGAAATGTAATTATGCAACCTCTTTTTTCTTAATCCGCTCCATGTAATTATGTTGCACTAACTAAAATTTTGCACTAACTACCCTCAATGTAATTATGTTGCACTAACTAAAATTTTGCACTAACTACCCTCAATGTACAAATGCACTAATTGTGGTACATAAAAGAATAACTGAGGTAGTAATAGTGAATAGAACTTATGAATCGAAGCATGGCGGCACGAGATGGAGCATGGAGAGGGAATCGAGTAAGGCAGTAGCTGCGCTAGAGACGTCCACTACCAAGCGTCAGAATCGGGAGGTTGCTGCCTCAACTTGGAGAATATGAGTGGTTAGGGAAGAGCTCGGGAGGGAGGGAGCAAGGGAGGTGGGGTGCAACGCTCGTGGTAGGTAGGCGGAGCAAGCAAAGGGATCTCACTCTTGCCGGCGGGATTTGGGACATGCATGAGGGAGTGAGAGATGCGGTGGAGAGAGCCGATGAGCGAGGGTTTCTAGAGGCAGGGCTTGGGTTCACATATCTAGCGTAGGTGCATGCAAGTCTACACTCTAGTGCCATCGCACATGGATCTAGCGTCGGGGCATGCAAGTCGTGGCGAGGGTATTTTTGGAAACACGGTAATCTAGTGAACATGACGATTTTTTTTTGGAATCCTTTGACGTCTTATGTTCCAGAACGGAAGGATTAGCATATATTACAATCATGTATGTAGCATACATTACAATCATGTCCGTTTGACATTAACGTTACATATTGGAGCATCCACACTTCTTTTCCGAAACACACGCCCAACAGAGAAAAGAAGAAACAAAATAAAGATAGAGGTGGATCGACTAAGCAATGCCGACCCATAACCACTGCGCCCTCTAGAAAAGTACCACCACGCTCCTAGCACCGACTTGCCAAGTACCAAGAAACACCTTGAAGAAGGAGAGCGAACGCTACTGCCCAGATCAGCTGATCCTAGGGTTTTCCCCGGGACACAGGGGAAGTAGATGAAGGGTATCCACGGTGCCCTTCAGGAAGGAATGGTGCCACCCGGAGGCGGCACCCTGTCGGTGTCAGGGCAGCCGACAAGCGGGGATTCTCCCAAAAAAAACCTATCCACAACCCCCGGACGTGTTGGAAATATGCCCTGCAGGTAATAATAAAGTTGTTATCATTCATATTTTATTGTTCATGATATTTTTATTGTTCATGTTATAACTGTATGTATTGGAAACTAAATAGACGTGTGGATAAATAAACAACATAGAGTTCCTAGTAAGCTCCTCTACTAGTTCATTAGCCAAACGATGGTTAAGATTTCATATACCCTGGAGATATATGTCACTTGATAACGGGGTCACTTTATTAGTGAATGATGTGATGGGCAAGACCCTTAATAATAAGCATAGCTTCTGATCGCCGTGTCTAGTTTCTTGCTACCGCTTTATGAATATGTCAAGTATAGTTTCCTCATACCATGAGATCATGTTACTCTCGAGCATCGGAGGAATACCTTATGGACATCAAACATCACTCCGTAACTGGGTGATTATAAAGGTAGCTTTCAGGTATCTTTGACAATGTCTGCTGGGTTGCGTGAATCAAGATTGGGATTTGTTCCTTCGTGTGTAATGGAGTGTAAGATATCTCTGGGCCCTCTCGGCAGTATTGCATCCAAGAGCTCAGTGACTAAAGTAGTTGGTCACATGGATCCTATACCACGATGCAAGTAAAGAGAACTTGCTGGTAACGAGATTGAACTAGGTATAGTGATAATAACAACTGAATCTCGGGAAACCAATATATCATGATACAAAAGGAATCTTATACCAGATATTTTGAATCTTTGATATTATGGTTCAACCGAAAAGAACTTTGTTGAATATGTAGGAACCATTATGGGCATCCTGGTCTTGCTAATGGTTATTAATTCGAGAGTTATCTCGATCACATTCTTGAACACGTCGGGTCACACACTTAACCTACAGTGTAGCTACTCTTCGTTGTGAATATGTATTGTGTAAATCAAATGTTGTTTCGTAATCTCTGATGAGATCCTTAATATAAAGAGGGGCTCTGGAATGGTCTGGAGGTAGAGAATTGTATATGGAACTTCCTATTTTAGGGTTTCGGGAAAGTTCAGAATATTCTATGTGGATGGAAGGCTTCATAAGGTCCCCGAAGGGTCCATGGTAGAGCCCACCTGCGAGGTGAGGCCACATGGGACCATGTGGGGGCACCCTGGCCATCATGGGCTAGGGTGCCACGACCACAAAGTCCCATGTGGCCGCCGACCACAAGGGGGGGACCCTAACAAGGGGAGGGTGGCGCAAGGGAGAGGGACTCCTCCCTCCCTTGGCCGCCGGCCCTAGATGGGGGAATGGAAGAGGGGCAAAACTCTCATCTCCGTCGCCTATATAAAGGAGGTCAGGGGCAGGGGTCGGCGTACCATTGCCCCTGCCACCTCCCGCTCTCTATATGTCACGCGTGAAGGCTTTTGTCCACCACCCGGATTGCAACAGGCGAAGTCATGCAGGAATCCACCACCACCATAGTTGTGTTGCCGTTGTGCTGCTAGTTTCTCGCAAAGTTCTTCTACCACTCTTGCGGGATCAAGAAGGAGAGACGGCGTTGTAACGTAAAATGTGTATACCATGGAGGTACCCTTGGTTCGGTACACAAATCTCGAAGGTCAAAATCTACTATGGTTTGCACTGTCGCAAGCGATCGACTACATCACCCACGATCTCTAGATTGTTAACGCACCTGTTCTTCGAGGGTAAATAGATTATACGTATTCTACTTGTTACTTACATCTAGTAGATTAGATCTTCTAGGGTTCTCTCTTGGTATTTTGTAGGATTTTGTTTTGTTTTTCATGCAACAAACCTATCAGGACGAACATGGAGAAGAGCCCCTCGAGGACGAGGCATCGGTGCCACTGAAATCGACACCCACTAGCATGCGCCACCATGGTCATGAATCCATAGCGTCATCTCGCCGAAGCCTATGTCATGAGGTCTACAAGATGGAGTCGAAGGGATGCTTGAGATGCGGCCAGCAGCGTCGCGATCATGTGGAAGTCGACCGGACGTGGCCGCAAGGCATACCCGTCCCTGTCAAGTCCGACCGGGCCCAGCGGATCGGTAAAGCCCCTAAGGCACACCAGTCCCAAGAGGGTCTGGCCGGGCCCAAAATGGACCCGTAAAGCACGCTGCCATGCTGCAACAAGGGCAATCACAGGCAATGTTGAACCCCAACGACAACAAGCTCACCACCATGCAGGTTAGAGTGCTGCCAAGGCAGACCTGCCTGTCCCAACCCAAAGGGCCTAGATCCAGGCCAAATGGGCCAAGCCAGCGCCGCCTCGAAGCCCCCCCCCCCCCCCCCCCGCCCGCCCCGCAACACTACGGTGGCGCCGCCTCGACGAGCAGCCTCCCGTTGAACCGGACCTCCACCGGGAGCACTACCGCCCCCAACCCGCGTCGGGTAGTTGCAACGCTGCCTCGACATGTGTCTTGCCGCCCCTGACGTCGTGCATCAGTCATCGCCACGCCAGGCCCCACCGATGACCGCCAAGCCGCACTGCCTCCATGAGCTCGTCGCCCCGTACAGGAGCCTCACGCGTCGGGTGGAAGAGGGCCCGCCGCCGTCGGTCACGCCGGGGCAACCGAGGCGAGAGGAAGCCCTAGCCGGAGCATCCACATTTGCTAGCCAAGCAAAAATAAAAATAGAAGAAGATCCCTATAAGATATTGGTTCCATTGTGAGTTGCATGCGTACCAAATCAGCAATGCCAAATCCAAGTTCTCAGGGGCAACACACTTCAAGTATGATAGTTTGACCACGGGAATGCCTAGTGTATAGGTCATGGACTGTGGTAGGCTATTCTTCTATCTCAAGTGTATGTTGTCAATGCTCTCAAGCATCCCTGGTCACCGGCCTGCCTCACTCATTGCCAAAAGCATTTTTCTTGTTTTCTGGGTGCGTTCAGATTCTAAGCTCCGAGACAGCCTTGATAAACTGATGCAGAGGCAGAGGCCGGACATATCGTTTCTTTAAGAAATAACATGATCACGGTCTCTCCAAACTTTCTCACGGCACTTATCGGTGTAATAACAAGAATATCGTACGTGATCACTCGTATTGCCTCTTGTACCTTCTAATTGAACACTGAACCCAAGCTCCCTAGTGCGCACGACATGCCGAGGGAGCAAATTCAGCAAAAACTTTTTTACTCGTCTATATGTCAGACTGACATATACAGTCTAATTTGCTTCAGTACTTTTTTACTGAATTTGCGAGCATGGAATTTTTGCTGACATTGTACTACGCAAATTAGACTAAGCAAATTAGACTCGCAAATTCAGCAAAAAAAAATTTACTCGTCTATATTGTCAGTACAATGTTTAATTTGCGCCTTGGAATATGTACAGTGAACAAGTTATCAAGCAGTTCCAGATCATTCGACGAGGCCGACGGACAGGTATGACTAGGAGAGATCGATGAGCTCGCGCGCCGGCCAGGGCAGAACAGGGCAGCACGGGCAGGCATGCTTCAACTCGGTTACGCGACCTGTTGGTCATCTCGCACGATGACCACGGCGATCGTGTCCGTCTCCGCGGCAGCTGGGTGCTGGCTCCGGCCACCGTCGCACTTGGAGGCCGCGCCCTTGATCACCGGCCGTCGGCACGTGGGGCAGGAGCCGTGGCTCACGAGCCAGGCGTCGACGCACTGGACGTGGAACCCGTGGCCGCACCGCGGCAGCACGCGCACCTTCTCGCCGTCCACGAACTCGCCGAGGCAGATGGCGCACACGTCGTCGATGTCCTCCCCGGCACCGTACACCTCCACGGGGAGGCTCCTCAGCGCACGCCTCTTGATTCCGCCGCCGCGCCGCGCGGGCGCACGCTCGCCGCCGGCGGCAGCGGCCACGGCGGCCGCACGACCTCCGCCGTACCGGAGCGCGCACCGCACCAGGGAGTTGAGCCCGACGGCGAAGAGCAGCGCGAAGAAGAGCGCCGCGAGGATGATCACCACGTTGGTGTCGAACGCCGAGTCGGCACCCGCCGGCGCCGCGGCGCCTCCGTCGCCGCTTCCGTTTGCATGGTCATGGTAGCCCAGAGCCGCGGCCACAACGCTCGACGCCGGCGCCTCGGAATCAGGACGACCCATGATTAAATGAGGATAGTCTAAGAGATGTCCACCCAGCTCGATTGATCAGAATTGGCCTTGCCGATCGATCGTTGCCTCAAGCAATTCGAATTTTCGAACTCGATGGATGCCTGTTGCTATCTGTCTCCGTGTGTCACTCTCTGTTATGTTCAAGGCACATATATAGATGGCGCGGGGGTGGGTGCCCAGTGCCCACCATTATTCTGGCATTGTTGCGCCCTGCTGCTAAGCAGCTGAAGATCTGATGCAGGGATAGGGACACAGATAAACAGATAGTGCGGCTGCACAGCTGAACGGCCCAAGTTATCCATGCTGTACGCGGCCGTGATTCCTTTACCTTTAGCGTGCCAAATATTTAACGTGTATAGTAAAAGAGAAATGTTCGCAATCGTTAGGTTCAGCTTCAACTAAAATAAGGGTATTATCAACTAGAAGTTTTCTGTGAAACAGATGTTTCATAATGATAATTAAAAATCGCTCCGATGTGGTTCCCCACGGGCGACACCGGGGGGCTAACCCTAGCGCCGCCTGAGCCATCTGTGGCAGCCTTCCTCTCCGTCGATGCTGGCCGCGGTGACGGCAGGCCCGGCACCGAAGGGGGGTGGAAAGAGAGCAGATTGCAGCGGCAATTCGCTGACGGAGCCGGTGGTTCGGCTGCGCGCGGCGGCACCCCCGGTCATGTGGCGGCGTAGGCTGTCCCCTGGGCGCGAGATTCGGTGGTGGAGGTCAGCTCCGTGCAGCGGCTGGGCCAGTGCCCGGGTCGTGTAGCGACCGTGGCTTCCTCTCGGGCATCAGCACATGGAGTGGCGGTTGCAGTCGTAGGTTGCCCGGAGGTGTGTGGGGAGGTGGCGCGATGCTTCTTGATTGGGCTGACAGGCCGGCGAGGGCGCGTGGAGAGGCGAGTCCCGGAAGGCTCCGCCGGCGAACTCCCATGGACGTATCATGCCTGGAGATTGCTGGATCGGAAGGTATTCGGTCGTGTGTATCCATTTTTTCCTGGCCGTTTGGTTTCAGCGGGAGCGTTGCGAAACTCTGTCGTCGGTAACCATTATGTGTCATGTCTTCGACGATCCATGGTGAAGTCAGATGCGGAGAATGTAAAAAAAAAACAGGAACAAGAGGACAGCGATGCTGATTTGAGTCCTTGTGGCGATGAGAAACTGGATGCATGATCTATGACTCGTAGAAGCGACTATTTATGGGGGTGACAACATAGGATGACTTCCGAGAGTCTTACCTTGCAGGATGAAAATCCAAGGTCTAACCTTAATTGGTTGCGCCTGATAATGACCTTGTTAAAGGAATTGTTTTATGAGCGAGGACTTTTTGCAAGATGAAAACCTATGATCTTTGATCGAGTGGTGACAACGCTTGTGCACTGTTTCCTTTTTAAAGGCATCGCTATTGGAGTGGTTGAGCTACTTGTGTTGTTCTCATGGTGTTAGTGTCATTGCCGTGAGGCATCATTCTCTGTGGTCGGACTTTTCTTTCTTGTAATTCTTCTTCCTTTTTTATAGGTTGTATGCATGCATAAGGCCGCTAGGGCATGCGTTGTTTCAAAGGGTGGGTGTAATTGGTATCTCTGTGATATTAGTATATGCTCTTTGTCAAAAAATGATGTTTTAGAATCACCAAGTTCTGCACATATAACTTCAAGGTATACAACTACTTATTTTCTATATTGAAATGAAAACACATTTTTTTTTGTTAGGAAGCGATACTCCGTGGCAAACACAGAGTACTTCCATAAATTCACCACCTACAACCTATAATGTTGATAGTCAGCAAACAACACGCTTGCTGCTTGCTCCATAAGCTGAAGGAAATGAGTGTCATGCCGAAGCTATAAATAGCTAATGCATTTGACTCCGTATTCTAGGCGTTGTTATTTGAGGTGCTTCAGAAGGTACGCTTTCTCCCTAGATTCCACGAACCGGTTGCCATCCTGCTTTCGATGGCAAGCACTAGTGTAATGCTCAATGGTCAGACATAACCACCAATATGGTATCTGAGGGTCCTAAGACAAGGTGACCTCTATCGTTGATGTTGTTTATGCTATTTATCAACACACTCAAGAGGGTGATGGCTAAGGCCTTGGAGTTCGCAATGTTGAAATGCATCGCATATCGAGAGTTGGTGACGACTGTCTCTCTCTCTATGCGGACGACATGGTGATATTTTGCCATCTAGATGAGACCAAATTGCGCACAGTGCGCACACTCCTGGCACTCTTTGGGGAGGCATCAGGACTACACACCAACTACGCCAAATGCTCGGTCTCCCTGATCGCCTACTCTGACGAGGAATCCCAACTTGTGGCAGCGCTTATGGAGTTCCAGGTGGCACCCTTTCCTATCAAGTACATGGGGATTCCTCTATCGCTACGATGGATGTCCACAGTTGTGCTCCATCCTCTGGTGCACAGCATTGTGAATCAGCTGCCAACTTGGAAGGCATCCATGATGAAGAAGACTGGGGGCCTTGCACTAGTCATATCGGTGCTCTCTGGCCATCCCCTTTACCATATCATCATGCTTGCGATCAACAAATAAACCCTCAAGCAGATCCAGAATATAGTGAGGAGCTTCTTGTGGGCTGGGAGAGTGGACGCCAATGGAGGGCACTACCATGTGAATTGGGAGAAAGTTAGCAGGCCAAAGTGCTATGGTGGCTTGGGAGTCCTCGACCTTGATCGCATGGGGATTAGCCTTCAGAATCGCTGGATTTGGAGGATGCACAATAATCCGTTGTGACCTTGGGCGTTGCCTGTACATGTGCTTCTCCAAAATTGAGCTTTAGGTGTTCATGGATCCACTACGGTGATGGTTGGTGATGAAGCTACAACTATTTTTTGGGTGGACCGATGTATCAACGGGAGGACCATCGAGAAAACGATGCTGGACCCTTTCACGCTAATTTTCAAACATGCTAGGAAGATCCACATGGGAGGGGGAGCTGTTGGAGCGTCACTAGATCACTGACATTTAGGGATGCTAAGACCACTTGCCTATGGTAGTATGTCCAACTTTGATTTGTGTGTGACTTCGTGCTTTCGAACGGCCAGATACCCTCCTCTCGAGGTGGACAACGGTTCATCAAGTCTTGCTCCAAGTTCCTCTTTTAGGGATCAATCTTTTCGAGATCATGGAAGCTAAATTGGCGCGTTTCGGTACCCCTGTGTCAAGTTCTTTATATGGATTGCTTGCCAAGATCGTTGTTGGCTGGCTGAGCCGATTGCGAGATGGGGGCTAGCTCACCCTTCGCGCTACCCCTATGTGACCAACCGTCTAAAACCATGACTCATCTCTTGGTGGGTTGTCCATTCTCTAGGGCGATCTGGAACGAGATGCTTTCCTAAATTCGATCCACGACCACACCACCGGATGGAGAAGATGACTTTGTGGATTGGTGGTTGCACGCTTTGTTATCTACACCCTGAGCTATGCGCAAGGGAACGTCCTCGCTAATCATGCTTACAGCGTGGTGGATTTGGAAGTCTTATAATATGGTCGTCTCTGACAATGTGTAACATCCCAAGATTTAGCACCTAGAAATAGAGAGGACACAGGTTTGTGCATTACATTCATGCATAAGAAAATCCGGGGAATTTTCGCGCAAAACTAAAAGAACTACAGAGGGATCGGGATCTCTCTTGTACTGAAGGAAACTTCGGAGCAAGTGCGATAGATTTCGACATGACCTTTGCAGAATTCTTTGTTTCAAGGAAAATTTGTTCAAACCTGTATTTGAAATTGAATTTATAAAATTCACAAATGGAAATTAGAAATACTTTAATAACTTGAAATAAAATGATTACATTAATAATAAATAAGAGAATTCTTAATTACAACAATATATGACATTGTTTTTACAATTATGAATTACAAAGGAAGAATTAATAAATAAATAGTTTATATTTACAAACACAATAATAATACAAAAATTTTACACATGTGAATAAAAGGGAAATTACAACAAGATTAAAAAAAATAAAACCTAACTAAACTTCTTTTCTTCTTCTTGATCCTCATTCCTATAAGATAAACAACAAAGAAAGAAACATTATTTAATGTTAAAATGTTTGCCCCACCATAAGTGAGGCAATTTAATATATGAATATACCCTAGGGATTTTGGTAAGAACTACCAAAATCCACTAACAACCTAGGAGGGTACCGGCCACAATTAGGATATGGATCTGGGAACTAAACACTTGAGTAATGAGAGGCAACTATGAGAATTCAGGAAACCAGTGCATATTTGATCCATCATTTGAAGACAACAATAAGCATGCTATGGCACCCTCCTAAGCCTAGCTAAGTTCAAGAAAATAAAAAATCAAAGCAACACAACAAGTAATCTGTCTTAGCACTAATCAGCTAAGAAGATTCATAATTAATCTGATCTTTGCCAAGTACTTTAATTCACATGGCAATTAAGCAATAGCTCAATTGCTATGTAAAAGCCACAAATATCTGATTAGGGAAAAAGCCCATTTAGCTGAACCAAATGACTATTGTATCCATCAAGATGAAATAAGGAAAGCTACAGTATAAGACCAGGAAATATCAGGCATTCACTTGATCTTATCCACACATCACATCAACCAGGTAAGCAGCACAGTCATCGCATGCAGAATGTGTGCTGTCGAAACATCAAGACAACACCAGAACTAGAAAAAAGAAAGCACAGCCACCATCACTGGTTAGACACGCCATAGTCCTATCCTCTTCTCAAAGCCATAGTCCTCTGCCTCAAGAACACCACAAGTAGTCTTAGCTTGTACCAGATCAACACAGCACATCAACACAACACTACCATCAGAGTGTCATACCACACCATATCTAGTTGCTCCCCAGGAGCCATCCAAGAGCTAGGAGGGGAGAAATTCATAGGGAAGGCAACACGCTAGGAGGAACTGGTCAGCAACTCACTACAGAGCACAAGCAAGATCATCAAGATCCACATCAGGAGGAGCAGGCAACAACTACATCACAGGAACAAAGCATGCCAATTGATCAAGTGCTAGTATCAGCATTAGAAGTCAGCTCCAACAAGAGGTTATCCATCTAAGATCATGCTTAAGTATCTGTTCTTACCATTGCATCTTAGAAAATGGATGGGGGCAATAGAAAATCCTCAGATCTGTACTCAAGTGGAGTACTAGATCATCACTGGATAGTTTTTATAAGCAAGCAGCAATTATTGTATCCAAACATCATCACAGCCTCAGCCTTTGCATCATAGGCCAGGTGTATGATCTCATCAAATAAAACCATCTAGCTCACAACAGTTCATGTAAATAGGAAACCAATATGCACACTCCAATGGAGGCGCCACAGTGGTTGCTATTAATCATAAGCCTTGCTAAATGAGATCATCACATCAGCCAAATAACAAAAAATCATCTTCCTAGCTAAATCTTAGGAATCATTTATAATTATCTGACTATCATGAAGATAGTATACATACTTGGTCACTTACTCACTTGTTAAGCATTCAAATCATTTTCCTAAGTATACACATTAGGAATCATTAAAAAAACATCATCATTGCCATATGGATCAACCATAGATAATATGCCATTCTATCTGCAAGCAATAATGGAATACCAAATCCTTAATCTAGTCTCTAAACTAGAACATTAGCTCTTCATCAAGAAAAATATTAATCACTTTCTTAGATATTCAAAAATACCAAGAATCATTCTATATTTTAGAACAAGAGTAATTGAATCAAAGATTCAGATGCACATTGCACACCTCCACATTTTGATTCAAGGCAGCACACAACAGCAGTAGCTTAAACACATTTGTTCTATAACAACAGTAGCTCAAACAGTTAACCATCCAACTATTAAACATAACCAGAAAGTATGCCTTAGTACAGTACAACCATTTGTACTCACCTCCATATCTTGCATATATATATATACAGATGGGGAATGGCATCCAATATTAATTTACCAAACTAATGTGTGTTGCTGTCCAAAATATACACTTCACTTCATCAAGTGATAAACCATAGAAACCAAGAGTTTTACAAGTTAAGGCAACCAACATAACTAACCTGACACTAGAATAAGTTCTAGGAGGCTCAGGCATATGGATTCTTAAGGAAACCCCAACACCAAAATGCATAGTCTAATTAACCTACCACCATAGCATCTATCTAAATAACATAGCCTGGTATTTAACTTGGCATAGCCAAACATCAGGGGTATAGATTTAGGAAACACCTGCAAATAATTTCACAGTACCAACATCACACAAGAATAAAAGCATTTAATGTCATGTCTGACAGTTATAAAAATTCAGTACTACATTCCACAAGCATCAATTCATCAAAACATAGAAAGGGCTCACTGAACTGAATAAGATTAAGGCACATATACCACTAACATCACCACCATTATACAGAGCTAAAGACTCACATGCTCAAAACAGATCCATGAGCAGATCACTAATCATCATTGATCACCAAAAAAATAAGAAGAGGAACTTAACTTGTGTGGAACAGCAAGAGAAAAAGAGAGGAGTTTAAAGGGTTGAGAGGTACCTACCTGGGACGAGTCGAAGCTCGCCGGCAAGGAAGCAGAGAGGTCGACGACGAGGGTAGCAATACGGCGGCACGGTGGGCACCGAGACACCTGCACCGCACCGAGCCGACTCACCAGCGACAGTAGCACACGGAGAACATCACGACCAAGCAACATCATCGACAAAATCGACAACCACCGTGCTAGGGTAGAGCTAGGGTTTTCAACCGAGTGTGCACGAGAGGCAGGTAGGAACAAATCGAACAAGGGGAGGTTGTGGATCATAGCACGGCGGACCAAAACCCCATCTTACCGGCACCGGAGAGGGCCAGAGCAACCGAAGCCAAGCGACGACACGATGCCGCCCAGGAGGTCGTGGGCGTGTGCGGTGTGACCAGGTCGAGGAGGAAGAGAAGGGCCTGGGGTAAAATGTGTTGACCCCAAGCCGAATTGGGCCGGCCTGTTGGGCCAAACCAACTTATTCCGTTGGACTAGGCCCATTTCAAAACAAAATAAGAAATGAAATAAAAGAAAAATAAATAAATTACCAAAATAACCTTTAAACATTTTCAGCTATAGAAAATTATAGAACAATCATAAAAATACATTTAATATGTTAAAATTATCATAAAAATAAGATCTACCTAATAAAAATATAAATTTATTTATTTAAAATAAATATAGAGCACATAAATATTAACATCATTAAATCCTGAGTAAAATTTCATAAAATAAGAAAAACTCCTAAAAATAAATAAAAATCATTTTTGTGTATAAAAATAACTCTACTATTTTATAAAATTATTAACTTAGAGTTTTACAATAAAAATATAAAGAAAATATTTAAAGACACTAAATTCTTTGAAGAATTTTATAAAAATAAAGGTAAGACTTAAAAATAAATAAAATTCATTTTTAAGATCTTTAATAAGTATATTTCACTAGAAAAATACCATGTATATTATTCAAAAACATTTTAAGATAAATGATACTCATTAATTATTTTAATCAAATGAAATAACCACTTTGTTAATTCTTAAAATTATTTCTAAAGTAAGAAATAATCCCATTTTCTTATAAAACACTAAAACCTTTAAAGTTTGATTACTAAGTCTAAATCCATAATTAAAATAAAACTTAAATATAACTATTAGCCTTTAAATGTTAAATTTAAAATTAAATTCCTTTTAAATAAATATTATATATCACTCATGTATAAGGGGGTGAACAATATCCATCCCTCAATCACTCTTAAAAATGACTCTAAACTCAAATAAATTTGTAAGATCATCTAATTATGCTCTCATTAATAAACTGCATATTATTAAATTTATCTTTCACTTAAATTAAAAGGGATCATCCTTAATCATATTTACCAAAACCCTAAGACTAGATGCTATTCTAAAACTCATCATATCTTACAATTCACTTCTATTTTTATAGTTAACTTTGGTCTAAACCATCATAAACATCTCATTTGAAGTTTATTCATGTTTTAAAGTTAACTTTAGTCACTTGTATCATTAATTAAAATATGATAAATCAACATCAGTTGTAACCCTCACAAACCCTAATGTAAAACCTAATAAACCTTAAGACTAATTAACCTTAACTAATACTAGTTTCTTCAAATGTTATTCTTTTTGCCACTTCACCCAAACAAGTCTATAATAGTTCCTTCAGCTCTTAAGAACTCAACTCAAGGACTTTTTATCCCAATCACCAGATAACAATTAATCATAATCACATTATTCTATTAGTATTTGTATATTTTGAATTGTTAACACTTAAGTTCCTGATCAATGTCATTGCTTGTGAAATAAACTTAAAGATAAACCCAATCTTAAAGAAGATACCTAAGATCAACTTATTCAAAATACTAAGGGTTTCACTTTGGGAATTATAAAATTGCATAGCATTACTTACGCATAATGGCATCCTGCTTCTTTAAACATTAGTCCTTACCGGACCAATGATGCTGATTTCAGATATTGGATCTTCTGTGCATAATCTTGCAATCACAAAAGGCAAGTTCACACTTGCTCATGTCCTTTGATTATTTTCTGTAAAGTATTTTGCAAATCCAGTATTGTCATCACCTGCATTTGAAAAAGATCAGAAAACACTATTTTCATAATAATATGATTATAGGTTATTTACCATGAGGTAATAATCTACTATGAAAGTTCCAGTGGTAAAGGAACATATTATCTAGGACTTAACAACCAATGTCGCCAGTGATTCTTGTGCCGTATATTACGCATTAACCATGAGATTTGGAATGGGACGGAGAAGTCAGTTGGATCGGCTCCCTTTCGCATGCATTGGACACTGTTCTAGGCATTTGTAAGTTGCAGATCGTGGGTATAGTCGTTTTATACATGGGAAGTCTACTGTGGATCTGGGCTTACAAATGACAGATATCTCGTGTTAATGGTTGTTGTGTGTATCCAACTAAGGTATAGCCGTTTTATACGGGGGAAAGTCTACCTTGAGTTTGGACACCCAACAGTTGTGGTGTATGCGGGGTCACGGAGAAGGACAGTGATTGGCTTGGATCTTAGTCTGGGCCTCATACCAAGGAAGTGTGAACGAGCTTATAACTCGGATGTGCAACAAAGCTAAGATCTCTCATGGGTAAAGTGACGCACCTCTGCAGAGTGTAAGAACTGTAACTTGTTACTCCCTGTTCCGGGAAGGAGCTGCGAACGTTGCGGGAAATGAACTCCATGAAAGTTTTGGTAAACCCGTGAAGGCTGATGGACATAGTTTTTCAGAATAAAAGCAACCTTTGAAGAAATGTTTACGAAAACTTGCATTGCCTATGACCTATGGTTTGTGGCTATAGATAGTGCATCTAACACTTCTCTTTAGTGAATTTTCTGAGTATGCTCGTACTCAACGTATCTTCTTAACCCTTGCTAGATCTCGGAGAAACCAATGACGCTTCTAGGAAATAATTCACCTGGAGAGTTGAAGATATCTAAGGGAGATCAATGGAGTCGTAGACTTTACCGGAATCTATCGAAGACAAGCTGAAGCATAGAATAGAAATAAAACTCCTAGAATCTAGAACCTACTTCTGTAGAATAATACTATAGTAGTACTTTCAATCCTTATACATATATTTATAGTAGTACTTCTAAAGTAACCCCGAGTGGATCTTTCTGGTTCTTTCTGTATAATATTCCTCACTGTCCGAGGAAGCTCTCTAGATCTTTTGAAATATGCTATATGTAATATGAAGTGTTGTCTTGGACCCGCGATGTTTTTGTTGTACCACTCTGAGGGATATAATGCGGATGGAACGGTGTTCCATTGGTATTATATCAACGACTATAGTGTACTACACCATGCAGTGGTATGATGGGTCACCGCAGTTGGTATCAGAGCATATGCTTTGACCTTAGGTTGGAAACCTAGTAAATGGGTAGAACCTGTAGGTTGGATAGTGACTTTAGGAAGCCATCTTATCTACACTATATTTCCTTATACATGTGATGGATATTCACTTGAGAATAACCTTGTCACACCTTATTAAAGTTCTTAGATTACTTCTTTCCTTATTAATGATACTTATCTACTATTTAATTTAGGAAGTACCTATCAAGTATTTAGTAAGAAGGAAATATATCTTCTATTAGACTATTCTATACTATAACTAAACTAGAGTAGTATATCACAAAGTCAGAGTCCGTCATGGTGTTATCTTACTAAACTATTTAGTAAGGGAGTAATTAATCATGGTGTTATCTTACTACGAGAAGCCATGAAATGAAGTAAAACTTTGTTATTATATTTATACTAGTGGTAAATACCAGGGGAGTATGCCCCAAAACCTTAAACAACATGTTATTGTAGGGTAAGTAATTAATGTTTTGTTTAACTAAAAGTTATTATATAAAGGATAGAATTTTATAGAGAGTAACAAATAGGGTTATGCTTGTCTAACCCCATGTAATATGCCAATTCCATAGTGGAATGAATGACAAGACAGTATTCTTGTAGTACAAGTAGACCTATATAGGTTATGAAATTAGTTAAAACTTGAGAATTATTCGTTGTTATAATAAATATGCTTAGAAAAGTTAAGATTAGAAACAAAGGGTAGAAATGTAAGGATGATGTTTAGTATGTAACTCCAAGGATAATTAAGTTATAACCAATTATAGAGTGATTTAACCAACTATCTCTAGAGTCGGATCAAATTTTACCAAAAGTTATCCCTTTGCAAATGGAAAAATGGTGTAATTTCAGAGGCAAATAACATTATGAGCCATACAAATAGGTTTATAACAGTAGAATTCCATACACTATATGTATCAAAAATTGTAGTGTATAACATTAAAGCCTAAGTACAAGAGATGTTTTACTCGAAGTACTGTTTCTACAGGCTTTTGATGTATCTTTTCTAGAGATAACCTTTGGATTTGTTGGATTTTATTGGATCTTATTGTGTGACTAGGACTGTGCATGAAGTTTACTTTATGGGCATATGCATGATGTTTCATGAAGTCCTTACTTGATGTACAGGTCTAGAAGGGAAAATGGGTTCGCGTGAGGGAGAGGCAAATTATCACTTTAATGTTGGAAAGATGAAGGCTCGTGAGATGTTGGTGATACAACAAAAGGAGGCTAACCAGGCAATTATGAAGGAAGGATTAAATCAAAAGCCGTATTTAACCACCAAAGAGGAGGTTCTTCAGTATAGGAGGAGTATAGAAGATGGAAGAAAGGTTGAAACAGAGAGGCAGAACCAGTCTTATCAGGAGACATTAAAAGTTAGGCAAGAGAAGCAATTCAAGGAATTACATCCTAGGGTTAAACTGGTGGAATTCTTAGAAACCAAACCCTAGAGTTTTTCCATGGTTGAAGAACCTATGGAGGCGGAGAATTGGTTAATGGATACATCATGTAAGCTTAAAAGTGTGGGATGCAAGGATGAAGAAAAGGTGCGCTATGCAACTTATCTATTGACCGGAACGTCAACCATGTGTTGGGAAAAGTCCAAGTTCGTGATTACGGAAGGAGGTATCCATACATGGGCTGAGTTTAAAAAGAAGTTTCGAGAAGAATTTGTTCATCAGAACAATGGGAAAATGAAGGATAATGAAGCCTTAGAGAAAAAGAATCTTCCAGTCCTGAAACATGTACAAGAATTTAACCGTTTATCCAAGTATATTAGTGAGAAAGTAAACAGGGAGGCGAAACGACAAAAGAAGTTCATGAAAGGACTACAAGCTATTATGAAGATGCAGCTCGGGATTGTGCGTGCAAAGGAGTTCCAGGAATTGGTGGATAGTGCACATATATCAGGAGATGATGAGATTGATGCACCTGAAGTAAATAAAAAGAGAATTCAAAAACAGAACACAATAGGTCAGGCCCAAGGACATATGACAAAGCATTATCCGGATCCACATATGACATACAAAACATAGAAGGTATGTCAAAACCGTCGAATTCGGGGCCACATTTTGAAGGAGTGTCCAAAACCCAAGATAGTATGTTACCAGTGTGGAGAACCAGGACACATGAAAAGGATCTCTTAAAATCGCAGTTAACTCATGGAAGGACAGCAGGAGTAATAGAACCAATAATGGGGTTATCATCTACTCAAAGTATTCCGCCCAATCCAAATGAAGAAAGTAATGTAGGAGCATTTCAAGGGAAATGTAATAAGTGTGGAATCCTAGGACACAAGAAATCATGTTGTCCAGAACATCAGGAGGTTTATGGAACATCAGTGGGAGGAGACCCAACATCCACCAAATCACCATCAAAGGAGGGTGTAGGTGAAGAAGGTACATCTTCAGGAAAACGGAAGTATGAAACCTAATGAAGTCAATAACAGCAACAACCACAACAAAGCAAGTGGTAAGTCAAAATAGTATTAATGATAAAAGTTACCTTATACATGCAATTAAGGAATTAGAGATTTTGCACCACTATTTCCCAAGTATGTGGGTGTAACATATGTTCCTCAAAAGACCATTAGAAAATCTCAAGGGGGAGAGTGAATAATGAAGCATCAGAAGTTGAGATCTGGAGTAAGGGTTAGGGAAAGCCAAAACATTGTTAAAAAGTAAGCCATAAGGACTAAGTATACCATAAATAAATGAATAATAGAGTCAAGCTATATTTAGCCAAAGTATAAACCAGAATCTTACCTTAAGGAGACTTTCTAAAAACTTAGACACTTCTTAAATAGATGTCCTAAACTAAAAACACTCAAGAGGATCTGATCAGGGCAAAAGTGCTAGATTCAAAAGAAGTTTATACATCAAATGGGATTAGAAGTTGGCTCATTCCAAATCAGAAGAGGATCCACGGAAAAGCTTGAATGAAGATACAACAATTATCTTCATCCCGGATTTAAAAGAGTCACCAGAATCTGAAGAAGTCAATTTTATCATCGGAAACGTAAGAGGGTGCAAACTTCGAGGACGAAGTTTATTTTAAGGGGGCGAGTCTGTAACATCCCAGGATTTAGCACCTAGAAATAGAGAGGACACAGGTTTGTGCATTGCATTCATGCATAAGAAATCCGGGGAATTTTCGCGCAAAACTAAAAGAGCTATAGAGGGATCGGTATCTCTCTTGTACTGAAGGAAACTTCGGAGCAAGTGCGATAGATTTCGACATGACCTTTGCAGAATTCTTTGTTTCAAGGAAAATTTGTTCAAACATGTATTTGAATTTCAAATATGAAATTCAAATGAATTTATAAAATTCACAAATGGAAATTAGAAATACTTTAATAACATGAAATAAAATGATTACATTAATAATAAATAAGAGAATTCTTAATTACAACAATATATTTATTTATATATGACATTGTTTTTATAATTAGGAATTACAAAGGAAGAATTAATAAATAAATAGTTTATATTTACAAACACAATAATAATACAAAAAATTTACACATGTGAATAAAAGGGAAATTAAAGCAAGATTAAAAAAATAAAACCTAACTAAACTTCTCTTCTTCTTCTTGATCCTCATTCCTGTAAGATAAACAACAAAGAAAGAAACATTGTTTAATGTTAAAATGTTTGCCCCACCATAGGTGAGGCAATTTAATATATGAATATAGCCTAGGGATTTTGGTAAGAACTACCAAAATACACTAACAACCTAGGAGGGTACCAGCCACAATTAGGATATGGATCTGGGAACTAAACACTTGAGTAATGAGAGGCAACTATGAGAATCCAGGAAACTAGTGCATATTTGATCCATCATTTGAAGACAACAATAAGCATGCTATGGCACCCTCCTAAGCCTAGCTAAGTTCAAGAAAATAAAAAATTAAAGCAACACAACAAGTTATCTGTCTTAGCACTAATCAGCTAAGAAGATTCATAATTAATCTGATCTTTGCCAAGTACTTTAATTCACATGGCAATTAAGCAATAACTCAATTGCTATGTAAAAGCCACAAATATCTGATTAGGGAAAAAGCCCATTTAACTGAACCAAATGACTGTTGTATCCATCAAGATGAAATAAGGAATGCTACAGTATAAGACCAGGAAATATTATTCATTCTTGATCTTATCCACACATCACAGCAACTAGGTAAGCAGCACAGTCATGGCATGCAGAACGTGTGCTGTCGACACAGCAAGACAGCACCAGAACTAGAAAAAAAGAAAGCACAGCCACCATCACTGGTTAGACACGCCATAGTCCTATCCTCTTCTCAAAGCCACACTCCTCTGCCTCAAGAACACCACAAGTAGTCTTAGCTTGTACCAGATCAACACAACACTACCATCAGAGTGTCATACCACACCATCTCTAGCTCTGGTTGCTCCCTAGGAGCCATCCAAGGGCTAGGAGGGGAGAAATTCACAGGGAAGGCAACACACCAGGAGGAACTGGTTAGCAACTCACTACAAAGCACAAGCAAGATCATCAAGATCCACATCAGGAGGAGCAGGCAACAACTACATCACAGGAACAAAGCAGGCCAACTGATCAAGTGCTAGTATCAGCATTAGAAGTCAGCTCCAACAAGAGGTTATCCATCTAAGATCATGCTTAAGTATCTGTTCTTACCATTGCATCTTAGAAAATGGATGGGGGCAATAGAAAATCCTCAGATATGTACTCAAGTGGAGTACTAGATCATCACTGGATAGTTTTTATAAGCAAGCAGCAATTATTGTATCCAAACATCATCACAGCCTCAGCCTTTGCATCATAGGACAGGTGTATGATCTCATCAAATAAAACCATCTATCTCACAGCAGTTCATGTAAATAGGAAACCAATATGCACACTCCAATGGAGGCACCACAATGGTTGCTATTAAGCATAAGCCTTGCTAAATGAGACAATCACATCAGCCAAATAACAGAAAATCATCTTCCTAGCTAAATCTTAGGAATCATTTATAATTATCTGACTATCATGGAGATAGTATACATACTTGGTCACTTCCTCACTTATTAAGCATTCAAATCATTTTCCTAAGTATACACATTAGGAATCATTAAAAAACATCATCATTGCCATATGGATCAACCATAGATAATATGCCATTCTATCTGCAAGCAACAATGGAATACCAAATCCTTAATCTAGTCTCTAAACTAGAACATTAGCTCTTCATCAAGAAAAATATTAATCACTTTCTTAGATATTCAAAAATACCAAGAATCATTCTATATTTTAGAACAAGAGTAATTGAATCAAAGATTCAGATGCACATTGCACACCTCCACATTTTGACTCAAGGCAGCACACAACAACAGTAGCTTAAACAGATTTGTTCTATAACAGCAGTAGCTCAAACAGTTAACCATCCAACTATTTAAACATAACCAGAAAGTATGCCTTAGTACAGTACAACCATTTGTACTCACCTCCATATCTTGCATATATGTACAGATGGGGAATGGCATCCAATATTAATTTACCAAACTAATGTGTGTTGCTGTCCAAAATATAAACTTCACTTCATCAAGTGATAAACCATAGAAACCAAGAGTTTAACAAGTTAAGGCAACCAACACAACTAACCTGACACTAGAATAAATTCTAGGAGGCTCAGGCATATGGATGCTTAAGGAAACCCCAGCACCAAAATCCATAGTCTAATTAACCTACCTGAAGGGTTTTGCAGCATAGTAAATCAAAAAAATTCTACGGATGCGAACGGGAAAGCCAAGATCTAATCTAGGAGATGCAAACAACAAGGGGTATTAGATGAGATATTCATACCCTTGAAGATTCGCACAGCGGAACGTTCGTCGGAACGTGGGTCATGTAGTCGTACTCGCTTCTCCTCCTCGCGATCCGATCCGATCTAACACCGCAAGTGGCGATGCCTCCGAGAGATGCACACGTGCGGCACCTTGACGTCTCCTCCTTCCTCGGTCCAGCAAGTATGGTGGAGAGACGGATTGGATCTACAACGCGACGGCGCGGTGCAAGTGGTGGAGAGTTTCTGCAGCAGGGCTTCGCCTACGTGGAGTCGGGAGGGAGAGAGAGGAGGGCAGCAGGGCGGCTAGGATTGTGGAGGAGGTGTGTGGGGAGGGTGCGCCCCAGCCCTCTTTATATAGAGGGGTGGGCGCCAACCCTAGCCCCTCCCCCAAGCCTAGGCCGGCGGCCAAGGAGGGAAGAGTGGGGGGCAAGTTTCCCCCCTCCTTCTAGAAGCTTTCCTAGGGTTTGCCCTAGATCTGGCCGGCTGGGCCCTATGGGGCCTTGTGCCTCTGGCTCAATGCGGCCAGGGCACTCCCTCATAGGCCCATGCCCCCTCCCGGCAGGTGGGGCCACGTTGGTCCCCCTCCGGAAGGTTCTAGAAGCTTCCGGTACAATACCGATTAACCCGAAACAATTTCGAACTCCAAAAACTGCATTGCCTTATATGAATCTTATTGTTCGGACCATTCCGGAACCTCTCGTGATGTCCCGGATCCCATCCGAGACTCCGAACAAAAACTCATAAACCAATTATCCAATCTATCCTAGCGTCGAGACACGTTAAGTGTGTGACCCTTCGGGTTCGAGAATATGCAGACATGATCTTCTATCAATAATCAACAGCGGGGTCTGGAAACCCATATTGACTCCCACACATTCATCTATGATCATATCGGATGAACCACGATGCCAGGATTCAATCAATCCCATATATATATTCCCTTCGTCTCGCGATATTTGTCTTGCCCGAGATTTGATCGTCGGTACCGTCATACCTAGTTCAATCTCGTTCATAGCAAGTACTTTACTCGTTCCATAATCCGATATCACTTTGTGATTAACTCCTTAACCACATGCTTGCAAGCGGTGTTGATATCGATTATCGAGTGGGCCCGAAGTATATCTCTCCGACTTGGGAGGGACAAATCCCATCTCGATACATACAACCCAACAGGTACTTTCCGATCACCTGAGAGACACCTTTATGATCACCCTCTCATAGGATGACTTTGATGACGTCAAAGCTTTCTTCCGATACCAGGGAGTTGTATTATCTCATGGTCTAAGGAATACAATATTTGACATAAGAAAAGCTTCGCAAAGATGAACACGATGACACGATCTAATTGCTTCGCTTAGTTTGGGTCTGTCCATCATATCATTCTCCCAATGATATGATCTCATTATTAATCGACAACTCATGTCTATGGTTAGGAAACCTTAACCATCATTAATGAATGAGCTAGTCCATAGAGGCATACTAGGGACACGGTGTTGTTTACAAACCACACAAGTATTAAAGTTTCCGCTTATTACAATTCTAGCATGGAATATAAACTTTATCATGAACAAGAATTATAATAATAACATCTTTATTATTGCCTCTAGGGCATAATTCCAACACTACCACCATAGCACCTATCTAAATAACATAGCCTGGTATTTAACTTGGCATAGCCAAACATCAGGGGTACAGATTTAGGAAACACCTGCAAATAATTTCATAGTACCAACATCACACAAGAATAAAAGCATTTGCTGTCATGTCTAACAGTTATAAAAATTCAGTACTACATTCCACAAGCATCAATTCATCAAAACATAGAAAGGGCTCATTGAACTGAATAAGATTAAGGCACATATACCACTGACATCACCACCATTATACATAGCTAAAGACTCACATGCTCAAAACAGATCCATGAGCAGATCACTAAGCATCATTGATCACCAAAAAAATAAGAAGAGGAACTTAACTTGTGTGGAACAGCAAGAGAAAAAGAGAGGAGTTTGAAGGGTTGAGAGGTACCTACCTGGGACGAGTCGAAGCTCGCCGGCGAGGAAGCAGAGAGGTCGACGACGAGGGTAGCAATACGGCGGCACGGTGGGCACCGAGACACCTGCACCGCACCGAGCCGACTCACCAGCGATAGTAGCACACGGAGAACATCACGACCAAGCAATAACACCGACAGAATCGACAGCCACCGTGCCAGGGCAGAACTAGGGTTTTCAACCGAGTGTGCACGAGAGGAAGGGAGGAACAAATCGAACAAGGGGAGGCTGTGGATCATAGCACAGCGGACCAAAACCCCATCTTACCGGGACCAGAGAGGGCCGGAGCAACCGAATCCAAGCGATGGCACGGCGCCGCCCAGGATGTCGTGGGCGTGTGCGATGTGACCAGGTCGAGGAGGAAGAGAAGGGCTTGGGGTAAAACGTGTTGACCCCAAGCCAAATTGGGCCGGCCTGTTGGGCCAAACCAACTTATTCCGTTGGACTAGGCCCATTTCAAAACAAAATAAGAAATGAAATAAAAGAAAAATAAATAAATTACCAAAATAACCTTTAAACATTTCAGCTATAGAAAATTATAGAAAAATCATAAAAATACATTTAATATGTTAAAATTATCATAAAAATAAGATCTACCTAATAAAAATATAAATTTATTTATTTAAAATAAATATAGAGCACATAAATATTAACATCATTAAATCCTAAGTAAAATTTCATAAAATAAGAAAAACTCCTAAAAATAAATAAAAATCATTTTTGTGTATAAAAATAACTCTACTATTTTATAAAAATATTAACTTAGAGTTTTACAAATAAAATAAATAGCAAATATTTAAAGACAATAAATTCTTTGAATAATTTTATAAAAATAAAGGTAAGACTTAAAATAAATAAAATTCATTGTAAGATCTTTAATAAGTATATTTCACTAGAAAAATACCATGTATATTATTCAAAAACATTTTAAGATAAATGATACTCATTAATTTATTTAATCAAATGAAATAACGACTTTGTTAATTCTTAAAATTATTTCTAAAGTAAGAAATAATCCCATTTTCTTATAAAACACTAAAACCTTTAAAGTTTGATTACTAAGTCTAAATCCATAATTAAAATAAAACTTAAATATAACTATTAGCCTTTAAATGTTTTTAAATCTTAAATTCAAAATTAAACTCCTTTTAGATAAATATTATATATCACTCATGTATAAGGGGGTGAATAATATCCATCCCTCAACCACTCTTAAAAATGACTCTAAACTCAAATAAATTTGTAAGATCATCTAATTATGCTCTCATTAATAAACTGCATATTATTCAATTTATCTTTCACTTAAATTAAAAGGGATCATCCTTAATCATATTTACCAAAACCCTAAGACTAGATGCTATTCTAAAACTCATCATATCTTACAATTCACTTCTATTTTTATAGTTAACTTTGGTCTAAACCATCATAAACATCTCATTTGAAGTTTATTCATGTTTTAAAGTTAACTTTAGTCACTTGTATCATTAATTAAAATATGATAACTCAACATCATTTGTAACCCTCACAAACCCTAATGTAAAACCTAATAAACCTTAAGACTAATTAACCTTAACTAATACTAGTTTCTTCAAATGTTATTCTTTTTGCCACTTCACACAAACAAGTCTATAATAGTTCCTTCAGCTCTTAAGAACTCAACTCAAGGACTTTTTATCCCAATCACCAGATAACAATTAATCATAATCACATTATTCTATTAGTATTTGTATATTTTGAATTATTAACGCTTAAGTTCCTGATCAATGTCATTGCTTATGAAATAAACTTAAAGATAAACCCTATCTTAAAGAAGATACCTAAGATCAACTTATTCAAAATACTAAGGGTTTCACTTTGGGAATTATAAAATTGCATAGCATTACTTATGCATAATGGCATCCTGCTTCTTTAAACATTAGTCCTTACCGGACCAATGATGCTGATTTCAGATATTGGATCTTCTATTATCTCGAAGACCGTGAGTGCATAATATTGCAATCACAAAAGGCAAGTTCACACTTTCTCATGTCCTTTGATTATTTTCTGTAAAGTATTTTTCAAATCCAGTATTGTCATCACCTGCATTTGAAAAAGATCAGAAAACACTATTTTCATAATAATATGATTATAGGTTATTTAGCATGAGGTAATAATCTACTATGAAAGTTTCGGTGGTAAAGGAACATATTATCTAGGACTTAACAACCAATGTTGCCAGTGATTCTTGCGCCGTATATTACGCGTTCACCATGAGATTTGGAATGGGACGGAGAAGTCAGTTGGATCGGCTCCCTTTCGCATGCATTGGACATTGTTCTGGGCATTTGTAAGTTGCAGATCGTGGGTATAGCCATTTTATACGGGGGAAGTCTACCGTGGATCTGGGCTTACAAACGACAGATATCTAGTGTTAATGGTTGTTGTGTGTATCCAACTAAGGTATAACCGTTTTATACGGGGGAAAGTCTACCTTGAGTTTGGACACCCAACAGTTGTGGTGTATGCGGGGTCGCGGAGAAGGACAGTGATTGGCTTGGATCTTAGTCTGGGCCTCATACCAAGGAAGTGTGAACGAGCCTATAACTTGGATGTGCAACAAAGCTAAGATCTCTTATGGGTAAAGTGACGCACCTCTGCAGAGTGTAAGAAATGTAACTTGTTACTCCCTGTTTCGGGAAGGAGCTGCGAATGCTGCGGGAAAGGAACTCCATGAAAGTTCTGGTAAACCCGTGAAGGCTGATGGACATAGTTTTTCAGAATAAAAGCAACCTTTGAAGAAATGTTTATGAAAACTTGCATTGCCTACGACCTATGGTTTGTGGCTGTAGATAGTGCATCAAACACTTCTCTTTAGTGAATTTGCTGAGTATGCTCGTACTCAACGTATCTTCTTAACCCTTGCTAGATCTCGGAGAAACCAATGACGTTTCCAGGAAATAAGTCACCTGGAGAGTTGAAGATATCTAAGGGAGATCAACGGAGTCCTAGACTTTACCGGAATCTATCGAAGACAAGCTGAAGCATAGAATAGAAATAAAACTCCTAAAATCTAGAACCTACTTCTGTAGAATAATACTATAGTAGTACTTTCAAGTCTTATACATATATTAATAGTAGTACTTCTAAAGTAACCCCGAGTGGATCTTTCTGGTTCTTTCTGTATAATATTCCTCACTGTCCGAGGAAGCTCTCTGGATCTTTTGAAATATGCTATATGTAATATAAAGTGTTGTATTGGACCCGCGATGTTTCTGTTGTACCACTCTGAGGGATATAATGCGGATGGAACGGTGTTCCATTGGTATTATATCAACGACTATAGTGTACTACACCATGCAGTGGTATGCTGGGTCACCGCACAATGCATCGCCTAACATGGGAGTCTTCACTTCACAATTCGATCCAAGGCGTGATCATGGGCTGCCGGTGTGATTGGCCTATGTGACTTGATCCCCATGGCTAGTGGGTTGAGTTTTATAGGGTGTCGCTCGTATGAGTTTGTGTATATTTATAGAAAATTCTCATTTTCTATCAATGAATCGGAAAGCAAGTCTTTTGCGTTTTCATGTATATTATGATGTTGCTAGTACCACCACGAACTACTCATAGTAGTGGTATCATTGGCAGCACTATTATGTATTACATGTATGCAAAAAATTAATGTGTCAATATAAATAATGATGAAAGAGATGTTGCTAGTACCACCACAAACTACCCACAGTAGTGGTATCATTGGCAGTACTATTATGCATTACATGTATGTAAAAATGAACGTGACAATATAAATAATGATGAAAGAGATGATTATGCATTACATGTATGCAAAAATGAATGTGACAATATAAATAATGATGAGAGAGATGATGCTAGTAGTATCATAGGTAGACACCATACCATAGCACACAAAACTAGAAAAATTAATATTAAAAAGATTTCATACACATTTCATAATATTATTTTCACAATTGTATATTAAGATTTTGCAAATTATTTAATATAATAAAACTATGATACTATTATATGATACCATGCATTATAGAGTATCATACGTGATAGTGATACTTGTATATGCTATTATTATACGCTATAACTAGGTTACAATCTCTCGTGGCAACAAAAACAAGCCCAGCGGCTTTGCGCTCCTGCTAGTGGCAGCAGAGTGCGTGTACGCAGTGCTAGTGCCCACCGTGTCCTTATAAGAATCCTCAACACTGGTGTGGTTATCCCGTTCAAAAAAACAAACACTGGTGTGGTTTATTTACAAAGAAAGAATGTGTTTACGTGCTGCGTGTCCCCACCGTATCCACAAGAAAAGCTGGGCAAAAAGCTCGCACTTTCTTCGCAAAAGACCGAAGAAATGGGAGATATCGATCCCATCCATTCCTGTTGTTCAGGTCTGTTTCGTTTGTACGGATCTATACTACGACAGTCGACATCCTACATGTCATCGACCGACCGGGCCTGAAAATGCTCTTTTTCGTGGTATGTGTGGTCAGCATAGAGTTTGTTATTGTGCACTTTGTATCGGAGAGCAGGGAGTGCTTAAGATGACAAATAGCTAGTGTGTGCACACGCCAAAGTAGAAGAGAAATCCTCGTTACAATGCGTAAAAACCAAAAATACATAAATTTGTACCAATAAATAAATGTCATATACTGCATGCTCCAATAGAAGGGCAAAAATTCTATATGCTTATTTTGTGATGCTTTTATTTTCTCCTTCAAAAATAATTGTGGTGTTCTTCACATGTGTCCCGGGACTTTTCCCATCCACGTCCAACCCGGATGGTGTCAAGAGGTGGGAGGGCTGCACATCGATCTATAGAGGTAGCTACATAGAGTTTCTTCTTCGTTAAAAAAATATATAGTTTCTTCTCTGCTAGGTTGGTGCATCATTGGCAGTGTTGCATGGGTGGTAGAGGTGGTCATCCTAGATGTTGTCTCAAAAGTGTCGTCAACAACGGCGTTTTTGTGCAGAGTAGATTATTACCCAAGACTTATCATTTGATGAAAGTATTACAACCCTATCTCCTACCAGCTGGTATGGCTGCCATGAGTCTGAGGGTTGATGTGGATTGTGTTGGATTGACCCCGAGAACGGCAACTCCTGACAAATTGTTGTCTACTCCCTCCGTTTCAAAATATAAAATGTTTTAGGTTTATGAAAAAAATAAATTTAGACTTATTTTAGTGTGTAGATTCATCCCTAAGTTAAGTGAATCTATATATTAAAACAAGTCTATATACATTTGCTTTACAGACCTAAAACATTTTATATTTTAAAACGGAGGGAGTAGATCTTTAACTTGGAATAGTGTTGGTGACGTTAAAAGTGATATCAATTTTGTTTAATCAGCAGTTCTCGTTAGGGGCGGATCTCCACACAGGGCTTCAGCCCAACACTTCGGTCCAAACAAACGGTAATTGCCAGTAAATATAGTAGAAAAACAAAAAATAATTTAGTCGATTAAAACACTAGTTTATGGGCCAGCCCTGGGATCAATATTGGCACATTCCTGGGTCGTTCCTAGTTCTCATGTTTTGTCCTATTGCATTTCCAATACCATAGTATGACATCCTTCGTCACTAGCCGTGCACCTCCACTTTGCGTTTCAACAATCTTGCCTTCTTGCCTACTGTTGGGAATATGCCCTAGAGGCAATCATGTATGATGATATTTTACATTGTATTTATAAAAATATTAAGTTGTCCTTGTATAAGCATCTGATGTGTATCTTTGAATATGTGATTCGGTTGTGGAACTATACATTCATATTGTTTGTACTAAATATCCTTGGTCATTGAGGTTGTGCTGGACATACAACTTAGACCAATGTGAAAGTTGGCTTGATGACTCGGTTCCACTTGTCATGGGCATGGAGATGCCATTCCGACTTACACAGATTTGGCTAAAGAGTTTAGCGATTCGGATTGACCCATATTGAGGTACAACGAACAAGTTGTCATTTGTATATCTCAATCAATGTAATCCTTAGACCTGAGGTTATTGCATAGTCCGAGTTGAGGATCACCGACTTAGGTTCTGTCAAACGCTGATCCGTAACTGAGCAGTTATAAAGGCAGAGTTCGGGTCGACTGAGAATCAAGCTACGTGATGTGAATAACCAAGATGGGATTTTGCCCCTCTACTCGGAGAGATATTCTCTGGGCCCTCTCCGAATATATGATTCGGAAAGCATGGCCATACACGACTCGGTTAAGTGTTAACCGAGGCGGTCGACTAAGAGTTAGTCGGGTGAATCACTTATCTCGGATCGAGAAGAGAGTCGGACTATTTAAGGGATGACATATAATCGCCTATAGTCTGACAAGGTATATCGTGAGGCAAAGGGACTCGAACGCAAGTTGCATTGGAAAGATAAGTCATCATGACTCTTTGGTACTTGGGAGTCGGCACGTTCTGCTAGGAGCCGCTGCCGACTGATCGATTGTGAGTCGGACTCCAATCGTGTACGAGTAACCAAGAGCCTGCCGGGTCACACACTTAAGAGCGGGAGCAAGTTCGGATTGGATCCGAACCGGAAATCTGGCCGGGTTGGACCCGAGCCGGATTAGGACTGAGTCAGTGAGTCGGACTCGCGGTGACTAGTGTTATATGGGCTTTAGTGAATGGGCCACGAGAGTGGAGCCCACGTTCACTCCCTATATATAGTGGAGCACGGTAATCCAGAAGGGTTAATCGTTGTTCGGTTAGGTCATTCCATGTGTTGGAAACCCTAGCTCCACCGCAGTCCTGCCGTCGATACGAACCTAGCAGTTCGCCGCCGGTGCTCCTCCTTGTACGTGTGGATACCAGCAGAGGTGTTGTACGATCAGCACCAGGACGATCGGATCGCAAAGGACTGCACTGCATCAACTGACGCGCTTCATCAGTAGTCCGCAACTGAGCGTCTAGTGGTAAACCTCGTGGCCTTCTACCTCAGCTAGATCTTGAAATCACCACGTTAGAGGAAAAAGTTTTGTTTTATCTCTGCGTGGCCCAACACCTACTAGGGTGGTATTTGTGGTTTCTATAAAGGGAGGGCGAGCAAGTGATTGATGGATGTTGGAGGGTTTACAGTGCAAGGCCCCACCTATCGGCATGTTTCGAGAGGTGGCACGGGCACGGCCGACATTCCACCATCACTGAAAATACCAAAATATATTCAAAAAATCAGTAGAGGTTAATTAATAAGGTTTTGTTTGGGACCTCATTATTTTCTAAACTGGAGTATCTCAAAACCAAAGTATTGTTACGCCTATAATAAATAATTTTTTTTATTTCACGGTTTTAGAAAAAAGAGGGCCAACATTTCTCTCCAACACTTTAAAAGACATATTTTTAGAGAATACTTCAATCTTAAAACCACAACTTATCTTAAAGTATTCAATATTTTCAGAAACCACAATATCATCTAGACACTTTAAAAAGTCTATGATGCCAAACGGATCAGATCGTTTGTGAAATCAGGCTCACTTGTGCACGCGTGTTAGTGGCTAGTGTGTGGGTATACGTTGTGCTTGTCCCCACTGCGTGTTATAAAAACTTCAGCAAAAACTAAAAGGGCGTTGAACTCTCTTGCTGCTAGGCCGGTCACCCGTGTGTGCGTATACTTGGTGCCCGTCCCCACCGGTTTGCTATGAAAAAATTGAGAAAAAGCACACGACGCTGGATAAGAACGTGACCGTGTCCGTTGGTTTGAAATTTGATAAGGTAGCCTACGTAGCGTCGTGACTGACGCCGAACTGGCAAGCTCGACATATCCGTGTGGACAGTTTATTAGCGTACGTACACTTTTGTCTCGGTGCACGCTCTAAAGCAGACTATGTTGTTTATTAATTATGTGCGCTTTCTTGGTATATCTGCATCCAAGCTTTTCGATTGATTGGTCGCGCCAAGTTCCTGGCGCCGCTTTAGCTGAGAGATTCGGAAGATACTAATCACTAATCATTTTTCTAAACGATCCACAACAGAGCTGATGTCTAGGTTATCTATATGAGCCGTCAATGCAAGGTTGCACCGAGCAATCAAACCTAGAGGGACGACGAAAAAATGCACCAAGTACTGTGTTGCACCGAGCAATTAAACAGAGTTGATTGTCTAGATTATCCGGTAAAAGTTGCACCGAGCAATTCAATTTCAAAGGGACGAGGAAAAAGTGCACCCGATGAGTATGTATGTTGTCCACTTTCTACTCCCCCGTTTCAACATATTGAATATTTTAATATTTTTCTAAAACACATATGTCTACACACCCTTTAGTGCATATGTTCACTCACTTTCCTACGAACCCACCCCACACTAAACTAGATTTATGCGTGGGAATACATAATGTCATACACTCCATTCTGTGCTTAATTTGTGATGTTTTTCACATGCATTATGCGACTATAATACACGTCTAGCTTTTTTCATCAGTTCAGACTTTTGGTTGTATTGACTAGTGCATACAATTCAATATGGTATCAGAGGCAAGAAGTATCAAGTTCAAGACCCTGCTCACGCGGTTTACAAAAAAAAGATTCTGCGGTCTGCACGAAACCACGCTAAGAAATAAAATAGTCTAGACGTGAGGAGGAGTGTTAAGAATATAATATACGCCTAGCCATTTCCATCAGTTCGGACTTTTGGTTGTATTGACTAGTGCATGCAATTCAATACCATCGACATCCAACCTAGATGGTGTCAAGAGTTGGGAGGACTGCGGATCCATATATAGAGCTTGTCGGTGCATCATTGGCAACGTTACCTCAGTGATAGAGGTGGTCGTCCTAGACAACCGCGTTTTTGTGCGCAGTAGATTATTATCCTACTAATTGATGAAATCTTGCAATCTTCTTCTGTTAGATGTATTTCTTGTACTATATGTAACATGTATGGAGTAGTACTCCAACCCGGACATGTACATGTAATTGCCGCCGTGGGGGCTCTTCCCACGCATATATTAACACGCACCCGACGACCCTAAGGGGTACGATCGTTTCTCCTAAAGCTAACCTGGTAAGGCTACCATAAGTCCAGGGCTGATGTGGATTGTGTTGAATTGATGCCCATAATCGGCTACTCCTGTACTGGCAAATTGTTATCTAGTGCGTTATCTTGGCCTGGTGTTGGTGACGTTAAAAGTGATATTAATTTTGTTTAATCGGCAGTTCTTGTTAGGGGGCGGATCTGCACCGAGGTCAGTCGGGCTTCCGCCCGATGCTTCGGCCCAAAGAAGAGGTAATTGCCAACACTAGTGGAAACGAGGCCTTTGGTTGAGCCTGGAAATGGGTTTTAACACCGGTTCTTCTACGAACCGGTGTTAAAGGGGGGGCATACCAGCGTGGCTCGTGCAGCAAAAAAGAGCCCCCCTTTAACACCGGTTCGTGGCACGAACCGGTGTTAAAGGCCCCTGCACCAGTGGCCCGCGCAGCCCCCCCTTTAACACCTGTTCGTGGCTTGAACCGGTGTTAAAGGGGGGGGCTATATAACACACCGTAGCCCACACCCCTCTCTTTCATTTTTTCACTCTCTCATTTTGGAGCCTAGCAAGAGGGTGTGAGGTGTGCTAGTTTGTGTTTTTTTCCTATGCACAAGAGGTGTTCAGTGAAATGCCCGAGAGCTCAAAATAAGTTTTCTCGTTGCTCTTTCCTTCTCGGTCGAGGTAGGCAACTATCCTTTCATGTGTCATTGATGTACTATATATAAATGGTCATCTCCCTATTAATTTTTTATATATACTATATATTAATGCAGATGAACCGGCAATGGATGTACGGTGACCGACGCACTTCCGAGTACAATACGGGCCTCCAAAATTTCATCGTTGTGGCTAATGCAAACCGTGGTCACAATGGTTTTATGTGCTGTCCGTGTGTTCACTGTCAGAACAAGAAAGACTACTCAAATACCAGAACCATTCACGCCCACCTGCTTCGATCCGGTTTCATGCCCAGCTATAATTGTTGGACCAAAGCACGGAGAAATGGGTTGTGATGGAAGACAACGAAGAAGAAGAGGATGATGACAACTATCATAATATGTATCCTGAATATGATGATACTATAACGGGGGTAGATAATGAAGATCAAGAGGCAGCAGATGGGCCCGCTGATGACGATCTTGGTCGGGCCATTACTGATGCAAAGGAAGAATGTGAAACTGAAAAGGAGAAGGAGAAGCTAGAGCAGATGTTAAAGGATCACAAAACATTGTTGTACCCAACTTGCGAAGATGGCCACAAAAAGCTAGGTACCACACTGGATTTACTGCAATGGAAGGCAGAGAACGGTGTGACTGACAGCGTATTTTCAAAGTTGTTGGTAAAAATGAAGAATCTTCTTCCAAGAAATAATGAGTTGCCCGACAGTACATACCAAGCAAAGAAGGTTGTCTGCCCTCTAGAATTAGACGTGTAGAAGATACATGCCTGCATTAATGACTACATCCTCTACCAAGGTGAGAAGTACAAGAATTTGGATGCATGCCTGGTATGCACTGCACTGCGGTATAAGATCAGATGAGACGATCTTGGCGATGTTGAGGGCGAGGCCCATAGGAAGAAGGTTCCTGCCAAGGTTATGTGGTATGCTCCTATAATACCACGGTTAAAACGTCTCTTCAGAAATAAAGAGCATGCCAAGTTGTTGTGATGGCACATGGAAGACCGTAAGAAAGATGCGATATTGAGACACCCCGCTGATGGGTCACAGTGGAGAAAAGTCGAGTGAGAGTACCTGGACTTCGCACGTGACGCAAGGAACTTAAGGTTTGGTCTAAGTACAGATGGCATGAATCCTTTTGGTGAGCAGAGCTGCAGTCACAGCACCTGGCCTGTGACTCTATGTATCTATAACCTTCCTCCTTGGTTGTGCATGAAGAGGAAGTTCATTATGATGACAGTGCTCATCCAAGGCCCGAGGCAACCCGGCAACGACATTGATGTGTACCTAAGGCCATTAGTTAAATAATTTTTACAGCTGTGGGCCAAACCAGGTGTACGTATGTGGGATGAGCACAAAGGGGAGCCATTTGACCTATGAGCATTGCTTTTTGTAACCATCAATGATTGGCCTGCTCTTAGTAACATTTCAGGGCAGACAAACAAGGGATACAATGCATGCACACACTGTTTAGATGAGACTGAAAGTGTACATTTGGATAAATGTAAGAAGGTTGTGTACCTAGGGTATCGTCGATTTCTTCCGAACCTGCATCCAGTAAGAAAGGAAGGCAAGCATTTCAAACGTCTGGCAGAACCCCGGAGGAATCCTGCCCTCCGTACCGGTGAGGAGGTATTTGGTATGGTCAAGGACCTAGAAGTAATCTTTAGAAAAGGTCCTGGCAGTCTATCTGTTCCGAATGACGATGCCGGACACACGCCCATGTGGAAGAAGCAATCTATATTTTGGGACCTACCCTATTGGAAAGTCTTAGAGGTCCGCTCTTCAATCGACGTGATGCACGTGACGAATAATGTTTGCGTGAACCTGCTAGGCTTCCTAGGAGTGTATGGAAAGACAAAAGATACACCGGAAGAACGGCAGGACCAGCAACGTCTGAAAGACCCTGAAGAGCCTATGTATCCTGAGAACAAGAAGGGTAAACGATGCCACTTAACTCCTGCCAGCTACGCTCTTACCAAAGCAGAGAAGGAAATCTTTTTGAATGCTTGAGCAGTATCAAGGTCCCGTCTGGCTTCTCATCGAATATAAAGGGAATAATAAATATGGCAGAGAAAAAATTCCAAAACCTGAAGTCTCATGACTGCCACGTGATTATGACACAATTGCTTCCGATTGCATTGAGGGGGCTTCTACCTGAAAATGTTCGAGTACCCATTGTGAAGCTATGTGCATTCCTCAATGCAATATCTCAGAAGGTAATCGATCCAGAAAGCCTACCAGGGTTACAGACAGATGTGGCCCAATGTCTTGTCAGCTTTGAGTTGGTGTTCCCACCATCCTTCTTCAATATTATGACACATCTCCTGGTTCACCTAGTAGAAGAGATTGCCATTCTCGGTCCTATATTTCTACACAATATGTTCCCCTTTGAGAGTTACATGGGAGTCTTAAAGAAATATGTTCATAACCGTGCTAGGCCAGAAGGAAGCATCTCCAAGGGCTATGTAACAGAGGAGGTCATTGAATTCTGTGTTGATTTTATTCCTGACCTTAAGGCGATTGGTGTTCCAGAATCACGACATGAGGGGAGACTGCGTGGAAAAGGCACCCTAGAATGTAAAGCAATGATATGTAGGGGCAGGCATTCTCTCAATCAAGCACACTACACTATTTTACAAAGATCTATCTTGGTTGCCCCGTATATCAATAAACACAAGAATTTAATACGCCTCAAACACCCGGGACAGTCTGATGAATGGATTATAAGTGAACACATGGCGAGTTTTGGCGGCTGGCTGCAAAGACTTCTCACGAATAACACCACTGTTGGGGATCAGTTGTACTTGTTGGCCAGGACACCATCTTCGACTGTATGTACTTTCTAAGGGTACGAGATAAATGGGAATACATTTTACATGATAGGCCAAGATAAAAAGAGCACTAACCAAAACAGTGGTGTCCGCTTCGATGCAGCAGAAGACAATGGGCAAAATACCACGTATTATGGGTTCATAGAGGAGATATGAGACCTTGACTATGGACCTAATTTTAAGGTCCCCTTGTTTCGATGCAAATGGGTCAAGGTAACACGAGGAGGGGTTGAGGTAGACAAGAAGTACGGAATGACAACAGTGGATCTCAACAATCTTATGAAGGTAGACAAGAACTTAGACGAACCATTCGTCTTAGCCAATGATGTGGCTCAGGTTTTCTATGTGAAGGACATGTCTATCAAACCGAAAAAAAGAAAAAATAAGCAAACAGATACATCACACGATGAGCCAAAGCGTCACATAGTTCTTTCAGGGAAAAGAAACATCGTGGGAGTGGAGGACAAGACAGACATGTCAAAAGATTATAATAAGTTTGATGAAATTCCGCCCTTCAAAGTGAAGACTGACCCAACCATCCTGTTAAACGGTGCTGATACTCCATGGTTACGGCCGACGCGATCATAAGATTGACTATATATATTAATTGAGCCATTTTTGGCACACATATGTATCTCAACATGGAAATCAATGTCATATTTCTTCTGTTAACAGTATATGTATTAAATGAGCCATTTTTCTTCCTGCCATTTTTCTTCCCGCCATTTTTTCCCGCCAGTTCTTCCCTCCAGCCATTTCTCACTCTATATATGTAGGGTTGTCCTCCATTGTCATTGCACATCTCTAGACTCATATCTGCAACCTCATCACTCTTTCCCATGGCTTCCACCGTAGCACTAACCCCCAGGGAGGCAGAGGCGCGTTGTGCCTCGAACTACCCCTGCCCGCCGGGCTACTGTGTCCCCGTCGGCTGGAAGCTGAGCGCCGGAGGCGTGCCGGTTCCTCCTGTCCCTCTAGGTGTGGCGCGCCGGATGGCCATCACGAACCACTACTACTTCGAGCTCACGCCGGAGCAGCGAAGGAATCCCAGATGGCATCCCGACTATTTCCCTACTTGGGAAGCCTTCTTCGGGGATCGACGTGAGAGGGCGCTCGCCAGGCACGAGGAGGACGGCCCACCTCCTCCGAACTTCAACGAGTCCGGACATCGGCTATGGTGGCGCGGTCGGACTCTCCAGAGCGTCATGGCCTACGACACTGCCACCGACTCTAACCCCCGTCTGCGCTACCCTCAAGTCTAGACCACGCGTACTCAGCCTTCAAGGTTCAATTACAGCGACCCCGACAATGACAGCGACGACGGCGGCGGCGAGTACGATGACTACAGTGGCGAGTATTACAGGTGTAGGCAGGAGCATGACAGAATCACTCCAACATTCCAAAACAAGTTCGGCCGATTGCGACTTAATCTGGCCATGTATCTTATTTTTCAGTTTTTTTATGTATCTTAATTTCCAGTCGTGCTTTATGTAACTTACTGTTAGTTGCATTCTGTATTTTAATTCCAGTTTTATCTCATTCACAAAATGACCTATCTCATTCGAGGTTTCTTGGCTTTCGGGTCAAATGACCAATGTTATGGCTAGAATCAAGGCATAGTTTGTGATAATGTGGCCATATTGTGCATACATGTGCATCATGGCATGGCAAACAATGTTGCAAGAGGAAGTTTTCCTTTTTGTCACACCAAAAAGGCATTTTCCATTTTCCGGGCATAAAAAACGGACAGTTTTGTGAAGCAACCACCAAATGGCTAATTCAAAAAACCATCACGACATTTAAAAAAAATACTAGACCACCTTATATGGACAATGTACCAATAGGCGGATCTAAAACCTTTCCGTCCACCTCTGGTAAAAAAGACAATTTCCTGCCGAATCGGTAGGAAGTGGGTCAGATATGAATTACAGGTACATGATACGATGGATTTTTTACAAAAATCATTTTTAGGTTCACAATATGCTATTTTATCAAAAATTCAATGCAAGTTGAGCGAGGCTTGGCCCCGAGCTAAGAATCTTCATGCCCGTTGTTCGACAAAGTTTGACGATAGTTTAAAACAGGGATAAAAAATTAAAAAAAGATCGAAACAGTGCGAAACCTTCGCGTGGTGTTATATTATGTGACATGGTTAGAAGGAAAAATATAAAACTTGGTATATTGATTATGTCTCAAAAATACCTTCATAAAATGACCTATCTCATTCGAGGTTTCTTGGCTTTCAAAACCTTCACAAAACCACCAAATGGCTAATTCAAAAAACCACCACCACATTTTACAAAAATACTAGACCACCTTATATGGACAATGTACCAACAGGGGGATCTGAAACCTTTCCGTCCACCTCTAGTGAAAAAGACAAATTCCTGCCGAATCGGTAGGAAGTGGGTCAGATATGAACTACAGGTACATGATACGATGCTCATGATTTTTTACAAAAATCATTTTTAGGTTCACAATATGCTATTTATTAAAAATCCAATGCAAGTTGAGCGAGGTTTTGTCAGATTCCAAAGTATACAAAAGATGCGGCATTTAAATATCCAAACAATTCAAAAATGTTAATACAAAATAAAATATGATTTGCTCTAATAAAATAGGGTTAGGTTCCTTTTTAGATGCTTAATATTTCTTATGTTCAAAGTTTTAGGTTTGACTATTTTATTTTTGTTTGAATTGAATAATCAAAATTTATATGTAAGTGTTTTAATCATTTTGAAAATTTTCATCTAAAATAAATATAAAATATTTTTACATGAATGGAAAGATATTATTTTTCTGAAAATTATGATATATTATTCATAATTTTCTGAGTTGAAATGAAAAAGATATGAATTTTCTAAATTCATATCCTATTTTTTGAATTATAAATGCCCCCACACCTTTAATGCATGAAATAAATGCCCCCCCTTTAACACCGGTTCCAGCCACGAACCGGTGTTAAAGGGGGGACATTTATTTCATGCATTCAAGGGGTGGGGGCATTTATTTCATGCATTAAAACGAGACGTCGCCAGGCTGCCCGACCTTCGCCGTCCGCCACCGTCACCGCCGCCCGCCACCGCGTCCGTGTCGTCTGCCACCCCCCGTCCACTCGCGGAGCTGCCACCACGCCGCCGCGCCCGCAACTCTCGGGAGCGGCGCCTCCGCCCGTCCACTCGCGGAGCCTCCGGCCGGCGCCGCTCGCCGCCGACCCCGCTGTCCTCGCCCGGTGCCGCGTGACACTCCCCGTCGACCTAGCTGACCCCGCCGGTAGTGTATAAGTGTGTAGTTATTAATTAGTTATAAGTGTGTAGTATTATTTATTAGAATTTTGTTAATAAGTGTGTAGTGTATTAATTAGTTATTAAGTTATTATTAGAATTTTGTACAACTTAAATTGAGCTTATTGTGTATAAAATTTTGGAGCATGACAAATTTTGGAGTATGACAAATTTTGAAAGTATTTTCACAAGTATACATGTGTGTATAAAATTTTGTGAAAAATATGCTTAACCGAGGCCATACAAAAAATACAAATATGTGGATTCGTAATAGATTTCTACTTGTTATTGTATTATTAGTAGTTTAGTGTTAGTATTAGTTTAGGGTTTATTTAGTTTAGGGTTATTAGTTTAGGGTTTAATTAGTTTAGGGTTATTAGTTTAGGTTTATTTATTTAGTTTAGGGTTATTTATTTAGTGTAGTTTAGTGTATTTAGTTTAGGGTTATTTAGTGTATTTTATAGTTAGTATTAGTTTAGGGTCGTCACCTCGCTGCTCTGCAAGCGCCGCCGCTGGCCGTTGTCGTTAACGTCGCTCCGGTGACACCTAGTTAGTGGCGGTGCCCGTTTTAGGTAGTCCGCATCACACTAAGGCGAACCCGCTACCTCGCGCGCCCTAGGTCGCTCTCCAGCGCCGCCAGCCACCGCTGTCTGGAGCATCCTCCGGTGTGCCCGCGTGGCGCCTGTGTGGCTGTGACATGGCCACGGTCCCACGCGTCAGCCACTGTGGCTAGCCCCTCTCATATGCATCCGGGATTTCTCCGAATTAGGGTTTGGACCCCTCGGAACTCGTTTAAAATGATCAAGCATCCTTAGGGTTTTAATTTCATTTGTGTATTTATTTGTGTATTTTTGTATGAATAATATGTATATTTGTGTATGAATCCAAGTCCACTTGAATGTTTACTCTCTTAATCTAGATAATATTATTGTTTTAGAAACTATGGATCCACTCAATAAAAACTTTGAAGATGAATAAAATAACGGAGAACATGATCCACGAGGACACCTCACAATATCTAAACTTGGAGGGACATGATGACAGCTCAAGTCATGGAGAAGATGACGACTCCGGTGAACGCACTTTAGTGATTACAAAGTCTGTCGAGGTATATGCATGGATTAAACCTCTGCTGACTTGCACCGATTGATTTGTATATATGTAAATGTATTAATTAACGCTTTTTTCTTCTTTTAGCCCTCTGGATCGACCAGCCAACAACAATCTTCTTCTACGAAAAAGAGCAAGCGAGGCGCGAGCCATCGGTTGAAAGATCGTGCAAAGTTCACGATCGAAGCAGTCCGTATTGATGGCAGGCCGATGGAGCCCAAGAAGGCCGCAAACAAATTTGTACGTCAGGCTGGAGTTCTTGTTAGGGACCAAATCCCAATCATAATTAAAAATTGGAATAAGCCAAAGAAGGGCGACGGTACCTTTGTCGATGAAAGATCCAAAGAAACGCTTTGGAATTCGCTGTTGGTAAATTTCACCCTTCCGCCAGAGGAGGATGAAAACAAACCGGTTATAAAGGAAAAGGTCAAAGAGTGGACTCTAAAGAAGATGGCTGACGCTTTCCGCAACTGGAAGACAAAATTGAACAAATTTGTCAAAGCTCGCGAGACTCCAGATTTCGAAGACGCATATTATGCGAAGATAAGACCTCACTGGCCCGAATTTGTGGCATATAAGGAAGGTGCTATAGCTAAAAAGAGGTCAGAAACCAATACGCTAAATGCCCAGAAGAAGGAATATCACCAGAGGACGGGGTCAGGTGGCTACATACCCAGAGGCCTAAGTGGGAGGAAGTTGAGAAGGCCCTGCGCGCTAGAGGGATCACACCCCAGACAGATTGGTGGGACCTACGTGCAAAGACTTGGTTCTACGGAATCGGGGCAAGGTTGGACCCAGAAACATGATTATGTATCTTCCCAACCCTCCTTGCCAAACCCATCACTGAACTCATCACGGCATACGAGGAAACAGCCGCCAGGACCTTCCATCCCGACAGAGAGAATGACCAGCTCACACGCGCCATCGGTAAAAAAGAACACCCTGGACATGCACGAGGCACAGGGGGTATGACGTGGAAGGATGGTTTGCCGAGTGGGGCGACTCTTACAAATGGCGAGTCAGAAAAAAAGAGCGTACAGAGTGAATGACACAGATAGAACATGCACTTGTGGCGCTGCAGGCGCAAGTGAATGCACAACAGAGCCAGCAAGCTGCCGGCTCATCTCAGCGGCACGAAGAGCCTGCATTGGAAGCTGCCGGCGGCCCAGACTCTGCGCGGAAAAGCAGTGTGGCTTCCACAGAGAACGTGCAGCCCACGATTGAAATGGAAGGTCCTCGATACCCCGTGGATGACATCACGGAGAGCGAACACGCTGAGCTGCATGTGAGATTAATGGGCTTATCCATTAAGGTGGCTGTCGGCTATGCCTTACCTCCTGTAGCTGGTGGAACTTACCACTGCCGACCGATGGCTATGCTATTGTCGGGGTGGATGAGGTTGTGAAGGAATATGAGGAAGCATAGCTTGACCATGCTACAGGTGAAGGGGAAATTCAACTCAAATTTGCAGTGAAAACAACCATTCTTTGGAAGAAGGAACACATCGTGCTTCCAAATTGGAGGCCACTAGCACCCCCGCCATCTCCGCAGCGTCAGCAGTCCGAGCCTCCTCAGCCGTCTCCAAGTCATCAGAATACTCCCCTGTCGTCTCCGGAGCTTCAGCCATCTCCCGCGCGGCAGCCATCTCCGACGCTTCAGCCATCTCCTGCGCGGCAGCCATCTCCGGCGCGCCAGCCATCTCAGCGTAAGCGGAAGAGCACTGCCACGAAGAGCATCACTAGCACTGCCACGAAGAAATCCGCAGGAAACCGTACACCAAAGAGTTCAAGAAACTACATCCCACAGCCTTCCGCCAAGCCATTGCCAGTTTTACCGTGGAATCGCAGCGACGAGGAGACCAATAGGATCTTGGAAGAAGAGGTCAAGAAATTCTTTGCACCTAGACGGACCGAGCCAAAGGAGAAAATAGATCCGGCGGTGGTGGAGAAGTTTTACAATAATTTTTGAAACCTGAAACCCCACTTGTGTCGGACTACGAGTGCCAGATTTTGAAGGGGGGACACAAGGCAGAGGGAGACTAAAAATAGCAGTCGTGCGGCACCCTAGAAAACAGTTCCCATGCTCGGAGAGCAGGAAAAGCAACCATGCGCCCCGCTCCAAGTGTTCGACACACGGAACGCTCCTCCTGTAAATGATTACGAGGCAGAGCTACAAAGAAAGGCAAATGAGATGGGGATGACTTACATTGCATACTTGAACCTCATGGGAGACAACATTCCCACAGGCGATGTCAACCCCATACAGCCATGGAAGTATGGGAAGAATCTCGTCAAGAAAGAGGAGCTCAAGAATCTACCAACAAAGATGCGAAGATTGCACAAGTGGTACCTTGATTTCTGCAAGACGAGAAAGGAAGAATGGATCACGGCGCATATAAGTGATCAGATTTTCTTGTGCGGAGACGACGAGATCGACTTCAACATTCAAGACTTGCATTTTCTATTCAATCAGAAGGAACTCGACAAAGCTGCCATCAGCCTTTATTGTGTGTAAGTACTATTTCTGTAATTTCTATCTCATCTCATTCACTTCATTAATTGCATGTATATATATGCTCACCATATATGTATATACTATTATGCAGGAAAAAGGTTATGGAATGCATGAAAGGAGCCCCTTTTGACATTGGGTTCGTTGACCCAAATAGAGTTCATGAAGAAGTGGTAAGAACCAAACCCGGACAAACAGAAGATTACTTGATAAGGTCTTTACTGAGACAACAAACCAAAAGGGAAATACTATTGCCTTACAATTTCTCGTGAGTACTGTTACCCTCTCTTGTACACATTCTGTTTCAGCTTACTCGATGTTAAGTGTAACTGATGATGAGTTATGCGTGCGTAGGTTCTACTTTATTCTGCTAGTCATTCAACCTGACTCAGGAAAAGTCCTTTTCATGGACTCGTTACGAAAAGAAAAAGAGCTATGGGCGGACTTTAGAGAGATGCTACAGAGGTAATTTCAATCATATTATCGCACTAGATCGGCAAATTTCGTGACAACAAGTAATTAATTACTCTTTTATCTATTTTCTTTGCCGGACAGGGTTTGGAAAAAGTTCACGGGCAGGGCCGTGGGTGAATGGTCAGAAGAACTAAAATTTATAGACCAAAATGTAAGTAATACTAGCTAGCTAGGTCTGCGTATTTCTTTGATTCTGCTTCCAATTCTATTATATCATGCTTTATTGATTATTATTTTGATTGAACTCTCTATTCTCGTAAAGTGCGTGTATCAGGGACCCGGCAATAACTTATGTGGATACTATGTTTGCGAGTTTATTCGCAACACGATATGTGCGATGGGCCAAGCCGCATTAGAACAACTTGGAGTAAGTAAACAAAGTACACAACATTATTTTATTACCATCAATTGTGTTGAGTTTTATTCTTATATATATATTGACCCCATTCTTCATATATATTTAGATCGAACGAATGCGGGACCAACTCCTACCATTTGACCGCATACGAGTCATTCAAGAGGAATTGGCGGGGTTCATACTTGATGAGGTCGTCACGCCTGGCGGAGAACTCTTTAGATATCCAAAAACTCTTTAGATGCTTGAACGTGTTTGTCTTGTACTTGATGCTTCAACGTTTACGGTGAATACCACACAATAGCGATGTTTGTGTATAATAATAGTTGCTTAATTATTCATGTACTCGTATGTACCGACGATGATGTATGTGTATATACCGCTCCCGATCGATTCCCCCTCCCCCCTCCCCGTTCCCGCCGCGCCGCAGAAATACGCCCAGAACGGGACGGCGGCAGAACTCTGCCGCGGCAGAGATTTAGGCCGTTTTCCTGCCGCGGCAGAACTCTCTGCCGCGACAGAGATTTATCTCTTTTTCCTGCCGCGGGACAGAACCTTTAACACTGGTTCGTGTTACGAACCGGTGTTAAGGAGGGGGCTGAGCGCTGCGGCAGCCCCACGTGCGCCACCCTTTAACACCGGTTCGTATAAGAACCGGTGTTAAAGGAGGGGATCTAACACCGAACCCTCAACATCGGTTCTACAACCGCTATTAGAGGGCCTTAGGAACCGGTGTTAAAGCCCCCGTATGCACTAGTGCAATAAACATAGTACAAAAGTATAAACTAAATTAGTCAATTAAAACACTAATGCATGGGAAGGGATTGGCACATTTCTGGGTTGTCCCTACTTCTCATGTTTTGTTCTATTGCATTTCTAATAAAACAACGGTCCCACATCCTTCCTCACAGGCGGCATGCACCACCATGTTGTGTGTTCAACAATCTTGCTTTCTTGCCTAATATGGCGTGCACCACCATGTTGATGGATTTTGGAGGGTTCTCAGTGCAATGCCCCACCTATCGGTACATTCTGAGAGGTGGCGCGGTGGTGGCTTACATTCCACCATCACGAACAATACCAAATTATATTAAAAAATCAGTAGAGGTTAATTAATAAGGCTTCGTTTGTGTGCTCAGCTAAACTGAAGTATCTCAAAACAAAAGTATTGTAAGACCATCTCCACTCGCCTACCCAGCAGGCCGATTCGAACGCCGAATTTTAGTCCGGACACCGAAAATCGGCCCAGTCGCGTACCCAAGGACCTGTTTTCGTCCGGATTTCAGCATGTTTTGGTCCGGCCTACCCAGGCCGTACCCAGGATCCCGGGTACGCCCTGGGAACGCCGGACTCAGCGAAAACGGGCGTGGGCCAGCTCTGTCGGCGAGAGAAGGCACCACTCACTACTAGGAAAATGGCCTTTAGTGGCGCACCTGGAAACATCATTCGTGGCGCACTAGCAGTGCGCCACGGGCCTTGCGCTACGGCTATCTCTCAGCCGTGGCGCACTGCCTAGTGCGCCACGGTTGTGTAGAGACAGGCGTAGCGCACCTGCTAGTGCGCCACAGATGTTTGGGCTGGTGCGCTACCCCTGAGATCTTTTGTGGCGCACTACCTAGTGCGCCACTAAGCTTCCATAGTGCGCTTTAGGTGTAGTGCGCCACAGAAGGTAGACCATGTGCGCCACAGATGTATTTTTTGTTTTTTTTTAATTTCCGAGCCAGATTATATGCAATACAGATTATATACAATATTACAGCAGATATACACACACAGATACAAGATATACAATTATATATATAAATACTCAATATGAAAAACAAGATTGAAACAAATACATATAGATAAGTCTCATACATGAATACATTGTCTAAGTTACATTGTTTCGATCATGTTACAAAGTAGTAGTTGGTGACATGCGAATACATGTGTCGATCGAACAAGTTAGAGCTCGGAAGCTCGCCTAGACATCTAAACTAGCTAGCTAGACACAAACGCGGGATAAATAACCAAAGAAGATAAGCATGATCACCGCCGCGACGAAGGTGTAGGTCTTCATCCGGTTCCTTGTCCTAACTCCCGCTAGATAGCGCGTGTATCTAGCTTCCGCCTCCGCCATAGTGTTGTACCCTTTGTAGCTATTATCGCTGAAACGGTGCACCTGTCTCCGGCAGTCTTCCCAATCATCGTAGACTCCGGGAACCCGTCCCTTGTACACGACGTACCACGTCATCTATAAGTTGACAATAATAATTAACCGATTATTGAAAAAAACATATATAATTAAAGTCGCATATGAAGATACACTTATAGAAAGTACTCCTAAATCAAAAAGACCAAACTCAAAAAGCATGCCTCATATATAACTAGGTTGTTTGACACAGGAATATGCTACGATGGAACTGTCCGCCAAGTAGGATGCACAACACCTGGACCTATGCATAGCACAAGACGGACAATCCCATCGCAGCACATTCACATATAGTGTGCCACGACATTTCAATCATCAGCATTATTCTCGAAAAAGACCAAAGTAACTCAGAAAGCATGCCTCATATATAACTAGGTTGTTCGACACAGGAATATGCTACGATGGAACTGTTCGCCAAGTAGGATGCACAACACCTGGACCTGTGCATAGCACAAGGCGAACAATCCCATCGCAGCACATTCACATATAGTGTGCCACGACATTTCAATCATCGGCATTATTCTCGAAAAAGATCAAAGTAACTCAAAAAGCATGCCTCATATATATACATAGGTCGTTGGACACAGGAATATGCTACGATGGAACCGTTCGCCAAGTAGGATGCACAACACCTGGACCTGTGCATAGCACAAGACGAACAATCCCATCGTAGCACATTCACATATATAGTGTGCCACGACATTTCAATCATCGGCACTATTCTCAAAGAAGACCAAAGTAGCTCGAAAAGAATGCCTCATATATAACTAGCTAGGTCGTTGGACACAGGAATATGCTACGATGGAACCGTACGCCAAGTAGGATGCACAACACCTGGACTTGTGCATAGCACAAGGCGTACAATCCCATCGTAGCACATTCACATATATAGTGTGCCACGGCATTTCAATCATCGGCATTATTCTCGAAAAAGACCAAAGTAGCTCGAAAAGAATGCCTCATATATAACTAGCTAGGTCGTTGGACACAGGAATATGCTATGATGGAACCGTGAGCCAAGTAGGATGCATAAGACCTGGACTTGTGCATATCACAAGGCTCACAATCCCATCATAGCACATTCACATATACATTGTGCCACGACATTTCAATCATCGGCATTATTCTCGAAAAAGACAAAAATAACTCGAAAAGAATGCCTCATATATATACATAGGTCGTTGGACACAGGAATATGCTACGATGGAACGGTGAGCCAAGTAGGATGCACAAGACCTGGACTTGTGCATATCACAAGGCTCACAGTCCCATCGTAGCACATTCACATATATAGTGTGCCACGACATTTCAATCATCGGCATTATTCTCGAAAAAAGAGTAAGGAAAAAAAGAAGGACCAAATTGAGCAAAGGACCAAAGAGTAAGCAAAAAAACCAAGCATTGATTGATATATAATAATAATAAGCAAAATAAGTAAGCGATGATTCATAAACCTAATAAGATAAGTACACTTGTCCACACACAAACACAAAGGTCATCTATAGTTTGTAACTACAACTAGGCCAACATCAAGCCTTCTGGCTCGGCTTAGGGAACGGGAGGACGCCCTGTCTCGTCATGAACTTCCTATAGTCACCCTGCATCTCTAGGCGATCTTCTATGTCACGGTTATTCGGGATATTTCCTCCGTAGAAGATCCCCCCCGAAGTCATGACATCACGAAATATGATTGCCCCAAACTGCTGCTGGATGCGATACATCTCTTGTCTAATATCTGAATCATTGATCTTGTCCTTTGCTTCGGCCCACTGTTTGAGATGATCTGGCAGCGTAGAATTTTGCTGGTCAAGTAGGAACGCCCTCATGTGATGAAGTGCGTAGTAGGCTTCCTTCTTACTGTTTTCCGGCTGCTTCACGCAGGGGAACTCCGTTACGTGGTTGAAGACGTGCCTGCCGAACTTGACCTTCGTACGCACGAAGGTGGTGCCTTCTATCGAGGCAAAGCCAGTGAGAGCATCATCCAGAACTTCCTTGATCTTGTCGTAGTTTTTCTTCTTTTCTAGACTCCTCGAGTCGAAATACGTGGCGTGGGAATGCTTCGGCGATAAGGAGATGAGCGTGCAGTGTTCATCTCTGCGCAAAAAATTCAAATGGAATGTGTTGGAAAAGAATGATGATGATCTAATAAAGCCAATCGACAGTGGCGAGTGAATAACGACTTACTCGGGAAAGTAAGGCACGAGAATGTATTCCTTTGTCTTGTTCGCTACGAGGATTCTTTTTAGGTACGAGGCCATGATACGTCGTTCGGCGGGGGAATCCAAGCAGCCGTCACGCATGTAGTAGGGGTCCACTATAGCGATGCCCGGTGTGATCTCTCTAATGATCTGCATGGCCAGGCTGAGAGAAAACAGACGGACCATGGTATAGTGCAGCGGGTATAGGTGGGACATATTGAAGATGTCATCGAACCGCAGGAAGAACAGATCCGCAGGGGCATTGTCGATGAAGCCCAAGCCTGGTGGCACCTTAACCACGAATACCGGGTGCGAGGGATCTTTCTCCGATAGAAGGCGTCTCTCTATCGTCAGCACGCCGTCATGCACACTCTGCAGTTCCGAACTGGCGAGCTTCCGCAAATTCTTAGGTAGCATGGGCTCACCCGCCACATGAATCCTCCACATAATTCCCTCGGGTCTTGGTGGCCCGTCCCGAAACCTGATCGGATTTGCAGTTGTTGACGCCACCGGCTGGCTCGAGCTGCTAGATTTTCTTTTTCTGCCCTTTTTTCCTTTTGGAGAGCGGGAAGGCACCGCAATCTGAGCACCGGCCGCCCTATGTAGTGTGTCAGGGCTTAGAATAAAGGGCCGGTTGGTTGTATCAGCTGGCTCTGTAAAGGCGCAAGCTGGAGGCGTCTCCTGAGAACCAAATAGACGCTTGGTGATAGTGGCTTTCTCTGTGGGGCCACCAGCTAGGTCTTCTTCGTTGCCAAACTGAGTGCTGAAGAAGTGATCATTCCAGTCTTCGTCGTCCTCAGCCGGATCCTGCGCCATGTGCATATCATCAACATGATCATCCGACCCACCGCGTGGAGGTGACAGCGAGGGCGGTAAGGGGGCCTTGCCACCGCTTGTCGCTGGCACGACAGGCGGTGTTGTTGTCTGTGGCGTGATGGCCCCCGCCGTCCCCAAACGGATCATGCTCTTTGGCCATAGCAAGAATAAGCCAAAGCAACTTCTGAGGACAGACGGCTCTTCTTCATCCGCTCCTGGGGGTTGAATGGGAGGTTCCAGGTCGTCGCAGCCCCTTAACACCCGACTAATTTTAACCCTGTGCACGCTATCTGGCATCGGCTTAGAGTGGAACGTGCGCTGCAAGGATTGAACGATGGTACCCTTGGCAACATCCCTCAGCTCGTTGTTCACATAGCATAAGAGAGTGCAAGGAACATCCGTCTGCGGAAAACATGTACGGCGTCGTCAGAGCGAGATGCCATAAGAGTAATAGATGGCATGAAAGGCGGTAATTAAAGCAATTTGTTTACCGTGATGGCGTCGAGATCGGCTAATGTCGATGCACCGCATACGGCGACGGGCGTGCAAGAGACGGAAGGGCTGCTTGATGGCGCGGTGCTGGCCGCCGGTGTATTCTCCCTACCGACGGGTGCTTGGAGCTCCGGTGCCGCCGCGACGATGGCAGGGGGGCACCAACATGTACTCTGGCGCCGCGACGATGGCAGGGGGGCACCAACATGTACTCCGGTGCCGCGGTGATGGCAGGGGGAGTCACCAACACTTGCGGTGCCGCGGTGCTAGCGGGCGGAGTCACGAACACGTAGTTCGCCTGATTCGTCGGCGCCGCGTTGTTCGAGTGGCTGCTGACCATGCTTGGAATCGGGCACGGCCCTACTCGACCACCCGCACTCCAGTTCGCTATTGACTCCACCAAGGTAGGCAGGAAGGACGTGAGGGTGATTGCCAGGTTGTCTTGGACGATCTGCGGGATCCGCGCCACTTGTGCCTTAAGTTCTTGAACCTCTCGGTTTTCCTCCTCGCTCCTTCCCGACGGCGCCACATGCGTCCTCGGCGGTGGACCAAAATGATCCACCCAATTCTTACCCCCGAGACCGGCCAGACGGACAGCCAACGACGGCTTCTTCGTAACCGGCTCTATTTTCTTGGCCCGGTTCATCGCCCTGTTAAAAGGGTTATCCCACCGGGTGGCCGCCGTCGACCCCTGGGATGAGGAACCCTGGGATCCATGACTAGCAACAATTTCCTCCTCCTGCAGAAGAAGTAACAGTGAATCATTTAGATCATCGATTAGATTGCAATCGTGTTGATCCGCGGTAATTAGATTATACTTACCACAATTTCCTCGAATTCCTTCACCGCAGGATCCGCGGTGAGTTGTTTGGTTTTTGGGTCCACATGGTAACGGGCCCTGATGAAGTTTCGAACCTGCCCGGGTTCGAATTTAGCAAAGGGGTTTTCTATCCCCTTGGATCTATACTCTTCGTCCTCCTTATTCCATTTGGCCTCCGCGGTTCTGTATCCACCAGATCCGAGATGGTGATGACCTATATTCATCGCCTGCAGCACCTTTCCCCGATTACTATTGGCCAGGGCTCTTTCGGATTCACACCTCTCCTTAAACTCCCGGAACTGATCTTCGGTGATATGCGGGTCAATCTTCTGGATCTCCTCGAGACTTTTGCCTTCTTTATAGATCTTCTTCTTTATCCGGGTTCTCCAGCTGGCCAGGGCGGTGCTCATCTTTGTGAGGGCGGATTTGTTTACTTCGTTCCCATGATAATTTGTGTTCTGATACTTAGCGGCGAACTTGTATCTTGCGTGCAGCTTCTCGAGGAGGAGTGTGCGCAAGTGGCCATTATCTTTATGCCGGAGATTCTCGGTGTTGATCGAGATGGTTGTCCGGGTGATCGCCGCCACTTGCCCACCGTACCCTTTGACGACAAGGGCGGGCTCCAAAGGAACCCCTGATGGGCTCACTTCGGTAATTTCCTCCCTGACCGTGCCGACCGTGTTCGGGCGCCGATCCTTCGGCTTATTATTCTTCTTAGGAGGGTTGCTACCACTCCCTGTGCCCTCGCCGCCATCAGTGGTTTCATCGTCCGCCGTTCCTTCGGCTTCTTCCTCCGCGTCTTCCATCTCATCATCCTCGCTCTCCTGGGGATGGTATTCTTCATCGTCTTCTAGCCGCTGGGCCGCCTCCCAGAATGTCAATTGTTTATTCGGAGGTCTGAGTTCTCCTTCAGCGCTGATGCGCTTAGAACATCCAGCCTCATCGTTGTCACACATCTTTGCACTAATAAAAAACAAATAATTGGTTAAATGCACGGAAAAATCCGGCATGACCTTTGCTAATTTTCTTAAACTAGGAGTGCCGATTTCTGCCGAAACGGAAGTTAATCAACATTCCGGCAAAAATCGTGACTCGTTTCATACAAGAACCTGCATACACGACATAATAAAGTGCTTCATACAAGCACAAGCACAAACATTGTAATAGCTATTGATGCTAGTTGAGATCTAATGTTAGGATGCTGGTTAAGAAACAACCCAGCACAAACTCTTGCTTGATAATCTCCAATAAGGGTTATTGGTTGTTAAAGCAGCTCCTGTATATCACATCAATCAAGAAATACTTCTGCAAATGCTGGACAAGGTACCGTAAATTCACTTTGGTTCTAGATTTATAAATGCCTTTATAACTGAGTTTGGCAAAGTTTACAATTAGTCAGCACTTGCACATTCTTGTCATTTTACTAGAGCCATTGATTTACTAGAGCCAAGCTTGTCATTTGGCAAAGTTTTACAATTAGTCAGCACTAGCACATTTGTGTCTGAATTTAACTTCTGTAGGTACTGGTACTAGCACTAGCACTAGCAAAGTTTGTGTCTGAATTTAACTTCTGTAGGTACTGGTACTGGTACTAGCACTAGCAATAGCACTAGGTACTGGTACTAGCACTAGCACTAGTCAGCACTAGCACTAGCAAAGTTTTACAACTTTAGGTACTGGTACTTCTGTGTCTGAATTTGCACCATATGAGCTACTAGCACTAGCACTAGTCAGCACTAGCACTAGCAAAGTTTTACTAGCACTAGCTCCCCTACACAATGATCCTGCCATAATCCAGGTACTACTGTGATGCAAAGACCTGGAACTTGCACCATATGAGCTACTTAGCTCTTAATTACCCTGCTAGCATGTTTGTTGATTGTGGCATTTGGAGAACTGTCTTCTTGTTCAGCATTGCTTGTTATAGAAGGGGTTTCAGTTTGGTTTTGCACTTAGTTTGTCTTGCATTGGTTTAAATAGGGGTTGAGCAGGAGTCGACAATTTGGGTTAATCTGAACCTTTTTTAGACCAAACAAACAGCTGCTTAATCTGAACCCTTTTTAGCTTTTGCAGATGGGTGAGTGCTAACTGAATTGCTATTTGTGGTTTGTGGAAATTATCATGAGAACAAGCAGATGGGTGACTGCTAACTAAATCTTGAAGCACCACCAAATCATTGTTCAGACCTAGCAACCTAGCAATCTAGCAACCTAGCAATCTGGTTAATTGTTCACTAGCAATCTGGTTAATTGTTCACTAGCAAATGCACTAGTTAATTGTTCACTGGGGCCAAAATTGTTCACTAGCAAATGCAACCTAGCAAGCTGTGCCCACAGGCAGACCCCCATCGGGGAGAGAGAGGGGGAGAGAGGGAGAGAGGGAGAGAGGGAGAGACATGGGAGGGGCTACCTATGACGGGCGGACGACGACGGGCGGCGGCGCGATCCTCCTCCTCCACAAGCGGCGGGCCTCCTCCTCCACGGATCGGCAGCGGCCTCCTCCTCCACAAGCGCGGGCCTCCTCCTCCTCGAGAGCGCAGCGCGGTGGCGGGCCTCCTCCTCCTCCTCGATAGCGCAGCGCAGCGCGGCGGTGGCGGCGGTGGCGGCGGCGGTGGCGGTGCGGCCTCGAGAGCAGATTGTGAGATGCAGCGGCGCGGTGCGTGTGGTGTCTGTGAGATGGAGCGGCGCGGTTGACTAGCGTCCAACACACATAGGCGTAGCGCACCCTGGCCAAGTGCGCTACGGATAACCGTAGCGCACTTGGCCAGGGTGCGCTACGCCTATGTGTGTTGGACTACCAGATAAGAGGGCGGCCACCCCTTCTGTTAGCACTAGTACTGTCATAGCCCACTGGTTCTGCCCCTTAGCTCTATTCTAAACTATGAGCACCCAGGTTCGAATCCTGGTGCTCCACTTTTTTATTTTTATTTTAAAAATACTTTTAAGTGTTCCAATAAATGTCCAAAAGTGGTGATTTATGCCATACAAGTTTTGTTTTGTTTTTAAAATACTTTTAAATATTCCAAAAATGCCCAAAAGTAGTGATATATGTCATAAAAGTGTTACAAATATGATTCAAAGTATAACTAAATTTCATAATACTTTGTCCATGAATATTACAATCTTTTTCGACCACGCGTTTTACAATATTTTTTGAGCTAGCGATTTACAATCTTTTTTCTCTTCTTTGTCGCGGTTGAATAATTTAGCCCCGGCACTTTAATGTTTCTCGTTTTACAATATTTTTTGAGCTAGCGATTTACAATCTTTTTTCCCTTCTTTGTCGCGGTTGAATAATTTAGCCCCGGCACTTTAATGTTTCTTCTTTCGAACGGGCTACCTTTTTTGGGTAGGGTTGTCCTTTTTCTTCTTGTGATGTATGTTGCTGCATCATAGTCGTCGTCATCTTCAATCTTTGGATCGCCGTACTGGTCGAAGTCTTGCTCGTTGGCGACTCCATCCATTCCGATGATGTTTCTTTTTCCTCTCCTCACGACAACACGGCTAGGCTTTGTCGGGTCGGTAATGAAAAAACATTGGTCCACTTTGGTAGCCAGTACCGACGGTTCAATTTTCGCGGCCACGTTTGCACCGGCGGCCTTGGATTTGGCTGCTTCGGGTATAACCATGGTTGTGAAATACCGGTCTTCTCTTTCGACGCTCTTTGCCCATCTGACACGGAACATTGGCACCTTTTCTCCACAGTAGTCGAGCTCCCAGATCTCCTCGATTCTTCCGTAGAATCTTTCCTTCACGTTGTCATCGGTGTAGAATTCCGACGTTACGCCTGAGTTCTGATAATCACACTTGTTGTCCTTTTCCTCCGTGTAGAATGTGTAGCCGTTGATATCATACGCCTGATAGGTCACTAGGTTTTGCATCGGTCCCTGCGACAAGGTGAATATGATCTTTTCCGTGTCAGAAGAATGCGAGCGCGGGGGATTATCAAGGAGCGTCTGCCTAAACCAACGCGTGAAATCTGAGTTGTGCTCTTTGATTATTTCTCCCTGCGTCCTCTGTATGCCCCAGTCACTGTACTTCTTCTCGATTAACCTTTTGTGCTTCTGTACCCAAGGATCGACCAGTTCTAAATGCTGTAGCGCGACGAGGTTTGCTCGATCAAAGTCTGCGCGTCGAAAATCGAAGTCTGCATGCAGTATGCGACGACCCTCTCGGTGACCAAATCCGTCGAGCTTGCCAAGGTGTCTGTTGACGGGAAGACCGACAGGGTTCTCGATGTCTAGATAATTCGTGCAGAAAGAGATGCACTCTTCGGCCAGAAAGCCCTTGGCTATGCTTCCATCTGGACAGGACCTATTGCGAACATATCCTTTGATGTGTCCGTTCATCCTTTCGAACGCCATCATGCTGCGGAGGAACATCGGCCCGAGTTGTACGATGTCCTCCACGACATGGACCAGCAGATGCACATAATGTCGAAGAATGCGGGTGGGAAGTAGACCTCAAGCTCACATAGTATCACCACGATCTCCTCCTGTAGCCTTCCGAGCTGATTCAAGCCAATCGACTTCCTAGAGATGACGTCGAAAAACTTGCACAGGCCAAATAACATTTCACGGACGTGCTCGTCCATTATCCCTCTTAGTGCGACCGGAAGTACCTGCGTCATTAGCACGGCACAGTCGTGAGACTTCATGCCACTGAACCTCTGCTTCGCCTCGTCTAGGTATCTGCTTATCTTGCCCGCGTCGCCGTAAGGAAATTTGACTCCTAGAAGGCACTTGAAAAACTGTTTGATCTCATCCTGGCTTAGAGTGAAGCAAGAAGGAGGGCAGTAATATTCGTTCTTCTTGAACTTTTTACCCTTCCGACGACCTTGTGTCGTCTCCGACTCATGATCATCGTCATCTTCCTGATCATCAGGAGTAGTGCGTCCTCCGTGAAGCTCCTTCCGGATACCCAAGAATATCAGGTCGTGCCTTGCTTTCGGACCATCTTTCGTCCTATCTGGCATGTTGATTATGGTGGCGACCAGACTCTCGCACACGTTTTTCGTGATATGCATGATGTCGAGGCTATGAGGCGTGCGGAGAAACTTCCAGTATGGCAACTCCCAGAAAACAGACCTTGTTTTCCATACCTTCATCAGCGGCTTGTCTTGTTGCTGCCTCTTTCGCTTCTTTCCAGGCTTAGGACAATCTTTCCAGTTTTTCAGCAACTCTTCCACTTCTTCGCTGCTCCTATGCTCTGGGATTCCTCGGGTCTCTGATTTGCCATCGAACAGGTCTCCACGTTTTCTCCATGGATCATTCTTGCCGAGCCACCTCCGGTGCGCCATGAACACGGTTTTCGATGACCCTGGATCTTTCTCTAGTTGGAGATAGCTTGTGTTATCCATGCACCTAACGCATGCGCAGAATCCTTGGATAACCTGCCCCGAGATATACCCGCAACCTGGATAGTCTTGCACCGTAGTGACCAACGCGGCTCTCATAGTGAAATAATCTTGTGCGACGGCGTCGTAAGTATTTGCTCCAGATTCCCATAACGTGGCTAGCTCCTCTTTCAACAGCCCGAGATACAGATTGATGTCGGTACCAGGTTGTTTCGGCCCTTGAATTAGCATACTCATTTGTATGTACTTCTTCTTCATGCACAACCGTAGAGGGAGGTTGTACATCCATACAAACGCGGGCCAAGTGCTGTGCGTGCTGCTCTGGCTACCGAACGGATTGAGTCCATCGGTGCTCGCACCAAGCCCAATGTTCCTCGAATCTCCACCGAATTCTAGAAATTCGAGGTCCAATGCTTTCCACTGGCTAGCATCTGAAGGGTGCGTCAGCAGCTCATCCTTTTCGGGGTCATCATCATCTCCTGGCTTCTTCCTTTCCGCATGCCATCGCATGAGCTTCGCTTCCTTAGGGTCCACGAAATAGCACTGCAGACGAGGAGTGATAGGAAAGTACCATACCACTTTTCGAGGTGCTTTCTTCCCTTTCTTGTATCGACTCACGCCGCACACCGGACATGTGGTTTTCTCCGCGTCCTCGCCCCGATAAATGATGCAATCGTTGATGCATACGTGATATCTAACGTGCGGTAGATCGAGAGGACAGACGATTTTCTTGGCATCCTCGATACTAGTTGGACATGTGTTCCCCTCCGGGAGACGATCGTGCCAGAATGCCATCATATCGTCGAAGCTTGCGTCGCTCAATTTGTGTTTTGCCTTCATCTCCATAGCCTTGAGCGTTACATTCAACCGGGTATCATCGGGCCTGCATCCTTCATACAATGGAGTAACTGCGTCTTTCTCAAGTTGCGCTAGCTTGGCTTTCTCTCTAGCGGCAGCCCTGGCGTTACTCGTCTGCTTGAGAAGCAGCTCTTGCACATAAGGGTCCCGCACCCAGCCTGACGTTGTTCCATCGTCGTCTGCTCCTCCGGCATCTAGATCATCATCATCCCGGTCTGCTTCCGTACCTTCACCATCTCCAGGAGACTCTTCATCATCTCGCCCGTTCTCGCTGTGATGATGATCATCGTCATGTTGGCCACCTTCACCGTCTCCATCATCTACGTCATCGCTTATCCAACGAGTGTATCCATCCATGAAACCATGGCGGAGCAGGTGCGCCTGCAGATTCCCAGAATCTGGGTCGATCACCCAGTTGAGTTTGCATCTTCTGCACGGACATCTTATATCTGTCTTGTTATTTCGTATCATGTCGGCCATCGCACATTTCAAAAATCTAGCCACAATGCCTTCGCTCATTATGCGGACCATTTTTGCCTGCACGGTGTACACGGTACAATTTTAAAGTCTATTAGAACCACATAATGAATGCATGCATGCAATGGTCGATAGAAAATTTCGGCATGACCTATCCTAAAATTAGGACCTTTGCGAAATGCCAAAGTCTTTCCAAAATGGAAATGAATCAACATTTTGGCAAAACAAATGGCAACTTGTTCACATACAAACACAAGAGAGAGAGAGACCGATCCATACACACATGAACATATCATTATCCTCTCCATACGCACATGCATGAGCATCATCGATACTCTCCATATACACACACATATGACCATCCTCTCCACATACACACATCATGAGCATCGATCATCTACATACATATGAGCACATCATCCATATACACATGAACACATCCTTACATGGACAACTTACCGAGATGAGAGACCGATCGCGAGAAAGATGGAAAGGAGAGGTGCGCGCGTCGACCGGAGAAGGAGATGAGAGACCGGAGACCTCCTCTATTACTTATGTAACATCCAAAGCAAGTTTTACATGCTAAAAATGGTGAATGGGTGGAGAAATTGAGGTGGGAAGGAGAAGATCCCGACTAGATCTAAGGAGGAAGAAGAAGGGGAAAGTGAAGTGTGGGGTGGTGGATGTGTGGTCACACATGTGCACATAAAGTGCTGTCCTAAAAAAACCGACACATCCGTGGCGCACACGGCCCTAGTGCGCCACAGGGAGTAGAAACAACCGTGGCGCACTAGGCCATGTGCGCCACAGATGTTCCTACTCCCTGTGGCGCACTAGGCCGAGTGCGCCACAGAAGTTTGTGGCCGTTTCACAGCAGAGGGGGGCATGCACTTAGGCGTAGCGCACCCCCCACGTGTGCGCCACGGTTGACACTAACATCCGTGGCGCACATGACTCTAGTGCGCTACAGATGTTTGGCGTGCGGCCAACAGGCCCCTGGCCCACACACATTTGTGGCGCACTATAGTCATGTGCGCCACGGTTGTTCTAGTTACTAGTAGGGCACTGCCCACTGGTGAGCCACGCCTGTTTTAGCCGTGGGGCACTTCAACCATGTGAGCCACGGATGTGCTGATTACCTATAGCCGTTTTCCTAGTAGTGACTCCCACCAATTCGCCGAGCTCCCCGCCCTTTTCTTCCCCCTCCAGCCTTTCTCCCCCATTCCCCACGCCGAAGCTCCACTGATCATCGCGCCCGCCATGGCGCCCAAGAGTTTCGTCCAACCCAGATCGATCCTCGGCGAGGGTCCGACGGAGAAGAAAGCGAGGAAGCCGAGAGCGCCGCCGACCAAGCCAGAGGGCATGTCCTCGGCGGAGTGGGAGAAGAGGGAGCAGGTCAGGCAGATCTCATCGGCCGAGCGGAAGGACAGGAAGGAGAGGGCGAAGCTCCGGCAGCAGCAAGCGGAGGAGGATAAGGCGATGGTGAAGGCGGCGGCGGAAGAACAGGCGATGGTGAAGGCGAAGCAGGCGGCGGCGACGCGTTCGGTGTTTATGGCCGCGCCGTACCCACCACACTTGGGGAGCCAGGCGAGAAGACGGCGGGTTCAACCCGAACGTGCTCTTCCCCTGCCTGGCGCCGCGACACCCTTCGCCGTTCGGCGTGGACATCAACGTCCCCTACTCGACCTCTCCGGCGTACGGAAGCCCTGCTCTGCGCCACGGACCGCTGCCTTTCGGTGGAAGCTCGGCAACCTTCGGCGAGGCCGACGCGCGCAACCTGTTCGGCGGAATGCCGGGCGCACTTCCGGCCGGCATGACGCCCGAGGCCTACATGTAGGACCTGATCGTGACAGGCTCGGCCTCCAACCACCCCTCCTTCTTCACGGAAGAGCAGACCCGTGCCAACGCCGAGCGCGGCATCGAGTCCCAGGACCTCGTCGACGTCGATGCCGAGGAGACCCAGGCGGAGCAGACGCAGCCAGAGGACGCTGAGACTGAGGCGAAAGGCAAGAAGGGGAAGAAGACGGCGGACGCTCGGCTCAAATGGACCGTGGCTGAGGACAGATGCCTCGCCGAGGCTTGGAAGACGGTGAGCATGGATCCGATAACGGGTGCGAACCAAAATTCCGATAATTATTGGCGGCGCGTGAAGGCAGCATTCGACGAGCGAAGCATGTGCGACCCAAAGTATCGCAAGATCCACATGGAGCGAGAGGAGAAGGCAATAACGAACCACTGGGCGATCATCCAAACAGCATGCAGCAAGTGGCACAGTTGCGTGGAAGAAGTCGACCGCACACAAGCCAGTGGGGAAAACATGGACAACAAGGTACTCGCGAACATTAACTTTGTCGTGCACTCTCTTGACACACTCGCGAACATGGACAACTTGACACACTTCCATTTTGTAGCTGCGCCATGCACTTCTTCTGTTTCGAGAGGACATGAAGATGGAGTTCAAGTTCCATCATGTCTTCGAGAAAATCAAGCATTGCGAGAAGTGGCGGGACACTCGGCTGAGTCACTCCAAGAGCAAGGATGGCGTCTACAACCCCGAGGCCCCGGCTGTTGCTGCCAGCGAAGGAAGACCTGAGCTCGGCCAGAAGAAGGCGAAGATGCTCAAGGCCGCCGGACCTCCCGCCGAGCGTCTCCAGGCTTCGATCGAGAAATGCCTCGGCGACACGAGGGCGCAGGCCGAGAAGAGGGCTGAGAAGAGCGAGGAGCGCTGGAAGAAGATGATGGAGACACAAGGGGAAAAGGTGGCCCTCATCAAGGCCAGCCTCGCCGAGAAGAAGGCCAACTACGCCGCCAAGAAGCACCACACGGACCTCAAGTTCCTCATGGGCGGCGAGGACACGTCGAAGATGAGCTCGCCGGTCAAGGCCTGGTACATGGCGCAACGTCAGGCCATCCTGAAGGGCATGGCCATGGCTTCCCCTTCCTCTGCGCCGAACGTGCCAGCGTCGAACACTCCCACACCGAGCTCTGCTTCGACTTCCTCCAACGCGGGGGCCTTCGCCGGCGAGACGGACGACAACGCCGCGCCGGCCACGCCTCAGGAGCCCATCCCCATCGACGACTGATCGTTGTTTCCCCTGTTATGTAATAAAAATATGTCACCGAATATGTAGGCGCATCTGTCAAACACCTTGTGGCCGAGCACTCGCCGACGGGAACTATGCAGATTCAAATATATAGCCGTTTCGTGTCCGCCTGGGTACTCGGCCTGGGTAGCCGAGTGGGAAACTGGGCGTACTCAGGCCGAAAACTTGCGCCGTCCGGCCGGAAAAAGGTTCGGATTTCGGTTTGGGTTCGGCCAACGAGTGGAGATGCTCTAATGCCCGGCTAATAAATTTTACTATTTTTTTATTTCATAGTTTTCGAAAAAAAGAAGGCAAGACCTTTCTTTCCAACTCTTAACAAAAATATATTTGGAGAATACTTCAATCTTGAAATCACAACTTTATTTGATCCAAATACCTTAAAAATATTTAATACTTTAGCATTTTCAGAAACCACAGTATTCTATAGATACTTTAAAAATGCTCTGATGCCAGACGGATCAGATCGTTTGAGAAACCAGGCCACTGGACAGAAAATTATCTCCCGGTGAAAGCTCAGTTTGTGCACGCGTTAGTGGCGATCGAGTGTGTGGGTATACGTTGTGCGTGTCCCCACTGCGTATTATAAAACCTAAAGCGAAACTAAAAGGCCGTCGAACTTCTTGCTGCTATGAGAAACTGAGGTGATGTTATAAAACGAGAGCAAAACACTCGCCACTAACGCGTGCAATGAGGTGTTACAAAACGAGGGAAAAACTAGGGGTGTGTGTGTGTCCCATGGCGAAAGCTCACCTGTGTATGTGCGTATAGGTGGTGCCCGTCCCCACCGCTTTACCGTGAGAAACTGAGAAAAAGCGCACCACGCTGGATAAGACCGTCTCCGTTGGTTTGAAAAGGTAGCCTACGTGGCATCGTGACTGACGCCGAACAGCCTCAGTGTAGTCTCAAAGTGAAGATGCCAAGTAGATAGATATAGTGCGTGCACGCTCTAAAGCAAACTGTGTTGTTTATGCGCGCTTTGTTGGTATATCGCTTGCATCCCAGGTTTTGGATTGATTGGTCGGGTCAAATTCCTGGCGTCGTTTTAAGAGAAAATTGCAAAAAACTACCACAATTCGTCAATACCAACATTCTTAATTTTTGCTTGTTAATACTAATTTTGAGTCATAGCGTTGCAAATTACACTAATTTTCATCTAACAGCATTTTAACATGTTTCCTAACAAGTGGGACCCATCTAACAGAGCGGACTAGTCAACAAAAATTGCCACGCTGGAAAATGAGCTGAGCTGGACATTGGACCCATCCCTCCCTCCCCACCCCCCGTGTTGCTGCAGTCTAGGCACCGCGTCTTCGCCGAGGACCAGCTCCTCGCGCAGCTGCAAGAGGAGGACGACCACTTCGACAACGTGCCGGACTCGCTCGTGCTCATCATATTCAACAAGCTCGCTGACGCGCGCTCCCTCGGCCGCTGCTCCGCCGTCTCCAAGCGCTTCAACGCGCTCGTCCCGCTCGTTGACGACGCATGCCTCCGCATCGACCGCGTCATCAGCACCGATGGCGCCGACACCGCCGCCGACGCGCTGGGTGTCTCGGGCGGCGGCACGCGCCAGCGCGGCGGCGTCTTCTCGGGGCTCCTCAAGACCATGCTCCTCGTCGTGCTCAAGCCCTTCGGCCACTGCGACGCCGGGGTCAGGTCCGCCGCGCACGAACAGGGCAAGCACGCGCCGCACCACTCCCCCGCGCAGGTGCTCAAGAACTTCAGCAGCATCCGCAACCTCCGCATGGAGCTACCCGTCTCGCCGCACGCGCCGCCGCCTTTGCCGGAGCCAGAGCCCCCCGAGCGCTGCCTGGGCGTGTAGTACGCGGCGTCCTCGTCGAACGAGCCCATCGTGGGCGCGCGCCGCAGCGACGGGAGCGCGCGAAGCTCCAGGCTCAGGTGGTCGGTCGCCTCGTCGTGGCACACGGCGCGCCGCGCGTGCTCGTTCCGCAGCTTGCGGTAGGGGGACCAGGCGAGATCGGCCCCGGTGGACCCGCAGTGGTGGTGCGTGGGCGTGGCGGGCTCCACGGTGCCGATGTAGAGGAAGTCGGCGGCGGAGGGGGCAGTGCAGCTTCTGCGAGTCAGATCAGCGGCAGGCGCGACCGGTGATGAGGAACGTGCAGGCGAAGCCGAGCAGCGCGACCCCCGCGGCGACGGCTGCCCCGGCGGCCACTATGGTTGGAGACAGCAGAGGCAGAGGGCGGGTTGGAGACGCGAGCGGCGCCGGAGGGAAGAATTCGCCGGGAGGGGCACCAGGCGTCACTGCGGGAGGACTAGGGTGGAGGCGGCGGGGACGGGGGGTGTCCACTTGATGGGGAAGAGCGGCTGGTGCAGCACCCTCCTAGCGCCGGCGACGAGATGGGGAAGAGCGACTGCAGCAGCCGCGACTGTGCCTAATGGAGACGGGAGGAAGGAGAAGGGGAATTAAGATGGGTGGATGACATACGGGCCCAACCTCCACCTGAGCTTGTTCTCCACGTGGGCTGCCAAGTCAGCTCTTACAAGCGGGTCCTAACTGCCAGTCCTGCTGTCAAAATGCTCTTAGCCATGAATTAGTGTGATTTGCAACGCTGTGACGTAAAATTGGTACTGACGCGCAAAAATTAGGAATGTTGGGACCGATTCGTTCTGACAGCCCGAATTGTGATAGCTTCTTGCAATTTACTCGTCGTTTTAACCAGCAGATTCGGTGATGCTGACCAGTTTTATGAACGATCCACAGCAGAGTTGATGTGTGCCGTCAAGGTTGCACCGAGCAATCAAACCTAGAGGGATAACGAAAAAGCGTACCATTATCTAGTACTAGTAAAAGTTGCACCGAGCAGGTAATAAATCTCAAAGGGACGAGGAAAAAGCGCACCGGAGTATATATGTTTCCCTGATCATACTTTCTAATACTAGCTGATATCTTCCTAGTCACGGAGATGCATCCGCAAGAAGCTATATCTTTCCTCCCCCGTCCTCCTCTCCCCACGCGTTTTGAGAGTCGTCTCCTGCCTGCCGGTCTCCCTCTCCCTCTCCTCCGGCGGCTTCGCCGGCCGAAGTGACTGGGAGGGGAGAGGCCGGGTCGTCCTCGTAGGTAGTAGTAGTAGTAGGGTTCGGACTTGGTTCCGGTGTGGCGATATGCCGTCGAGGTCGTCGTGCCTGAAGCCCCTGGGCTCCTTCAGGCATGCGGTGGAGAAGCTGTGGCGGTTGGCGGCGCTCCGGTGGTCGGAGTTGGCGAACTGCTTCGACTCCTCTTCTTCCTCATCAAATAAAGCCCATGGCTGTGGTGCACGTCAGATCTATCCGCCTGCTTTTCCTCTTTCTCTGGCCGGCCGTGGAGGCGAGGGGAGAAGACGAGGTGGTGGTGCGGTGGAGGCTGATTCGTGGCGACAGCGGGGACTGGTGAAGCTTTTTTGGCGGATGTACCCAAGCGACGGCGAGGTTCGCCGCTGCTATTTGTGGCCGAGAGGGCCGCTCCGCTGCTCGGAAGCTCTTGCTCCGAGGGATCTTCTTCCTCCAAGAAGGAAGTATCTTCGCCTACAGCGCGGCGCTTCAGCGTTGGCTCCAGAACAAGTGGTTTCGTCCCCGGGATGGAGCTGGCGGCCGCTGCTGCGAGGCCAACAATGGCGTCGGTGGGAAAGGACTGGATTGCGTTCTCTAGATTCTTGCGAGGTCCTTTTTGCAATTTGCAAGGGCTCTAGTGTAATTTTATTTTTACTCTGGGTCCTTTATGTAATCTTATGCCACCGCTCTGGTTGAATGAAGCTTCGAGGGTCATTTGACCCTCTCCCCGTTCAAAAAAAAGAAGCTATATCTTCTTCTGTGAATATCGTCTTTTGCTATTAACTCACTCTGCTCCTTTTGAAACAAGAACTTCCACTGTACCCGAAAGAAGTAGAAGCCGTTCATTTTTTTTCAATCCAATGACCAATCCTGATCGGCACTCCACTGAAAGTCTAGAGGAGTACCACTTCTAAACACATGGAATACCATCAGTTTAGGGGGTAAATCTTTAGTAAATAAGAGTCGAGAGGACCAATATTGTGTCATTTCTTATTGAAAATGAGTAAAGAAATAGTTATGTAATCTATTCCATCCCACTTCATATTCATAAAGATGATCTTTTATGCGGGACCGCGTGTGCTCACATTAACTCCGCGGAGTTAGACAAGGGGACCGATCTCTCCCCTTCTCTTTAACTCTGCGGTAGATGCTCTTGCAGAGATCTTGGACAAAGCCATGATCTCTGGCCACATCTCTGGTGCGGTGGGGCATCTGATTCCCAGAGGTGGGCTCACCCACCTCCAGTATGCGGATGATACTATGATTATGGTACAGGGGTCAGATCTTGACATTATTAACCTCAAGTTCCTGCTCCTGTGCTTTGAGTCCATGTCGGGCCTCAAGATTAACTTTGACAAGAGCGAGGTTATGATCCTAGGCTTCCCCGAGTAGGATAAGCAACGCATCACAGATAGCCTGAAGTGTCGCTTAGCGGAGTTCCCTATTACCTACCTAGGGATGCCCATGCGGGACTCTCAGGTGTTGATTAGGGACCTTGCCCCCATGGTAGCGAAGGTTCGCACCAAGGCCGAGCCCTGGCGGGCATGCCTTACGACCAAAGGCAGCAAGACTATCCTGATCAACTCGTGTCTGTTCAGCCTCACCATGTACCAGATGGGTCTGTATCTGCTTCCGAAGGGAACCCACGCAGACTTTGCTAAAGAGCTATCCAGGTTCTTTTAGATGGCTAGAGACGTGCACCAGAAGTACCATATGGTGAAGTGGGTAGATATTTATTCCACCAAAATTCTTGGGGGGTTAGGAGTCCTTGACTCGCGTCGCTTCAATGTGGCCCTTCTTCTGAGGTGGGTGTGGCGGATCCTCCAAGATGATGGAGGGCTCTAGCTTCAACTCATCAAGGAGAAATACCTCCGGGGTCGACCTCTGCTGGCGTGTGAAGCCCGGGAGGGCTTCCAATTCTGGAGGGCTATCCAAGATATTAAGCATTTCATCCACCGAGTGTCGTGGTGTGGAACACGGCAGAGCCATCGGGGATGGCAAAGAAGGGACACACGGATGCATTCGGTGGCTCACGCAACGGGTTGGGCATGATGCACTGCAAACACAGGGACGTACCCAGGTTCGGGGCCCTCTTGGCGAGGTAACACCCCTACTCCTGCCAGATGAACTATGTATGGGAGCTCGGTGCTCAGTACAAGTGCTCCTTGAGTTGTTTCCTTAGCTACTACTGATGGCTAGAAGAAGATGGGAGCTAGATGCTAACACTTCTCTTCTTCTACTATTTTCACTTACCTAGAACCCTGGCTCTGCCCTCCCTTATATACTGGTCCGGGAGGCAGATTACAGATTGGGTCCTAGGGTTTACTGTTTGGATATGGGTTTACATGGCAGGGCCGCTGCAGGGCCCAGCCGGTGGGCCAGGACCCAGTCCGCCCTTCTTTTAGCGTCATCCTTCTCTTTAGCGGTCACCCGGGCTTACTTTGGGGCGTCACCCTTGCTTTAATGGTCACCTGGACCGCTTTTGCCAGTCCAGCCGACCTTCTTGCTTTATGTTTGTCTGGTAGCGCTGGTCATGACGGCATGCCAACTTCCTTGATGATGAGGGAGAGCCAGAAGCATACCCCGTACGGAGCGCCAGTCCTTTCGTGCTCTCCATCGAATCCGAGGTGAGCCGGGTGGGAACGGTCACCCAGCCGGTTCTTTTAGCCACCGGCTAGACGGGCCAGCCGGGAAGGTTATAAGCCCAGCCGGGCTTGCTTGCCAGACGGCTAGAGTTGTAATTCCGGGAGGCCAGGCGGCCTGCATATTCTGGAGCCGGCCTACTTATGCCTGGCTTTCCCCACCCGAGGGTTATCCCCCCGACACTAGTCCCCGAGCACGTATGGGCTTGGCCGGTGGGCAAGATCTTCCGTGCTCCTTCCTTTCCTGAGAGGTTGCTTTACTTTCTCCGGCTGCGACTTTTGCTTTTGCTTTCCGGCTGGAGTTAACCGGCTGCGGAATCGATGGCCGTCCACTGGGTGTAAACAGCGAAGGCAGGTACCGGCTGGCGGAGATGAAGACGAAACGTTTGGTTAGACGACATCATTGATGCCGTCACCCACGCCTATGGCTCTGGCGCACATCGCGTCAGTTTGACTTCCGCGTCGCTGCGTCAGTTTTTTGGCAACTGCGCACGCAAACTTGTCGCAACGTTTCCTCGGGGCAAGGGCGCACGCCTCGCCTCCCGCTGAAGCCTGGGGATTTTCTATGGCAATCACGACGGCGCAGAGGATCTGGAGCCGAAGCGTCATGCAACTGTGACACTGTGATGCCATGCATCGCGCAGAAGCCGAAGGGGCGACGTTGCCGCTTGCGGGGATAAATAGGGCTCCGAGGGGATCGGTTCCCACACTTTTCCATCCTACGGCTCATCTTCTCCTCGTGCCCTTGCATTCCTTGTTCTTGTGCGCCCTCTCCCTATCACCGCCGGCCACCTTCTTTCCGCCAACCACGGCCTCCTCCTCTTCCGAGATGCTACCGGAGCAACGCCGCGGTTTGTGTGGGTCCTTCGTGACCGATGAGCTCATCCACAAGTATCGGTGGGGGAGGTTTCTTCCCTCGTCGTTGCTTGTGAAGCACCGACTTGCGCCGGAGGGGGAGCGGGTGCCGAACCCTCGGCCGGGGGAGCGCATCGTCTTCCTCGCGCACTTCGCGCGCGGCTTCGGCCTCCCCGTTAGCCCGTTCCTCCTCCAGCTCTTCGGCTTCTTCGACCTCTAGCTTCACCACCTTGGCGCCAACGCCATGGCGCAGCTATCGCACTTTGTGGCCTACTGCGAGTCGTAACTTGGGGTGTGGCCCGAGGTGGCGAACTTTCTCAAGTTCTTCCACTTCAAGGCCTAGAACATCACCAAGGGTGGCTCGCTGACGCGGACGAGCTACTGCGCCGTCTACCCGTAGACTTCCTCGCCGATGTCGCGGTTCGAGCTCCCCGACACCGTCAAGCTATGGCAGTGCACATATTTCTATGTGAGCAATGCCACGGAGATTGATTGGATCTGCCTCCCGTCCTTCACCGACGTTCCCTCATCGCAGAGGGCCTGGACGACGAAGAGCATGGGCGCGGTGGCGGACCTCGATCGGATGGCCGTCGGGGTGGAGACGATGGTGGGGACGGAGAGGCTCACGGCGCGGGACATCACCTTGTCGTGGATGGTGCGTCGCGTGCTTCCGCTGCAGAAGCTGTCGCACAAGATGTGCCATCTTTCGACCGCCAACGAACTGACGAGGACGTCGCGGAAGGATGTGCCCATCCAGGACCTGCGGAACTGGATTTCCATGATCTCCAAGTTCCGCATCAAGGCCAACTGGGCATACTCCTGCCCCCCGTACCATCGCGGCCGCCTGCCGCCATCGGTAAGTTCTTCTCTGGTTGCTTTGCGCCTCGCTTTTTGTATTTGCTAGCTTTCCTTGGGTGCCTTATGCGCCCCTTTTTGATTAGTTGTTCATGGCGCAACTGGCCGAGGATGGCATGGGTGACTTCCCGCTTCCGTCCTTCTTGGAGGACAGGAAGCCGAAGAAGTACCCCCAGACGGAACCCGAAGGGTTTCTCGTTCGGGAGGACGACGCCCCCCCGGATCCTCATGGTAGGTTGCTGTCCGCAACTTTTTCTTTCACCTTTGCTCTTGAGGTTATGGTCTTTACTCTTTGCTTGTGCCGCAGTCGATGTCACCGACAAGGAGGGTGCCCGATAAAAACCCGCGGCGAGAGCTCGGGGAAAGAGGGCGGCACATGTTGTCGCTCCCGCTCCAGTTGAGACGAAAAAGACGCGCCGAGGGCGTCAGGTTGTTGCTCCACCCTCTGTCACCGGGTTAGTATCTCTCTTGCCCTTGCTTGCCACTCTGTGACTTTGTTGGCTTCTCCTCCGACTCTTTGTTCCGCCCAGCGAGGCCATGGTGCTCGACGATGGAGGTGCCGCCGTCATGCCTCCTCCACCTCCTCCTCTGGTTGAAGAGGTGGCGAGGATGCCGGCTGCGCCTGCGCCGGCTGCGGCCAGCCCGGCTGCATCAGTCATGCCCTCTCCGCCCAGGGCGCCTGAGGGCTCTCCGACCACGGGATTGCTGTACCAGGCCCCTGCGTCTTCGCGGTTGGGGCAGCTGTTTGCGGCTGCGTAGGACCCGGAGACCCCCTCCCTCTCCTAAGGGCTGGCGTGAACCCGACTTAGAGCGATGCTCCAAGCAGTTTCGCCAGGCTTGTCATTACGGAGGTGACGGAGGGAGCGGGGGCCGCACAGGCGGCTGCGGCGGATGACGGCCAGTCGGATGGCGGTCAACCAGCTGGGAGAGAGAGTTATTGGTGGTTGTGCCTTCGGGTGCATCTGCCGATGATGATGAGGTTGTTATCACCGGCTCGAGGCCTGCTCCGGCTGTGCTGACGCCGGCTGCGATCCTTACCCAGCTCTCTGGCTCGGCACCCGTCGCACTCAACCAGGTTCGCCACCTGGTTGAAGGAATGGAACAGGGCCTTGGCGAGGCCAAAACATTGTCTGTTTTGATGGAGGTGAGTTGTTGCCCTTCAAACATTTTCCGCTCTTTCATCCGGTTTGCTCCTCTGTTGCTCATTTGCTTTCCTGCTGCAGAAAGCGTTTACGAAGTCGGTGAAGAACACCCGGGACCTTGGCCGTAAGATTGCTTCTTCAGATCTGTCTTGGCGATTGGCTCCCTTTTCCCTTTTTTGTTGACCATCGGGTATCCTCCTACAGCCATGATCCAGGACAAGGACAAGGAGTTGGAGCGCCTCAAGGCTGAGGTTGCCCGGCTGGAAGAGTCGAACAAGGCGCGACAAGCGCAGTTTGATCAGCTAGCCGCGGCCAAACATCAGCCTGAGGTTAGTATAGAGCGGGGCAAGAAGACGGCTGATATCCGGGCGGAGGCGCTGAAGAACTTTGAGATGATCTGCACCCAGCAGGAGGGGACAATCCAGTCTCTTCGTCGCAGGGAGGAGGAGCTCAATCAGCACCTCCAGAACATCTCGGAGATGGTCATCAGTAAGGTTTTCAGTTACTCTCTTCCGTTGTGCCGCGACTTGCTCGATCTTGTTGGTTTATTCTGCTTTGTGTCTGGCTGTAGCTCGCTATCCTGAGGCGATCGAGATGGCCACGGAGAAGCTGCCGCTAGAAGAGGTTGGTCGTGACCTGAACGCCCTCGACCTGGTCAAGGTGGTGGCGGAGGAGAGCAACAGCTTGCGTGCCGTTGGCAATGATCTCTTCCACTACATCTGGCCAGACGTGGGCTGGTCGTGTAAGACATGGCCAGCCTGGCCGGCGCTGTCCAAGGGCATCGACGTGCTGGACATGCACAAGGAGTGGGCTGCTCGAGGCGGGGCGGAGATGGCGCTTGCGATGGTGAAGTCATGGTATCCTAGTGTCGAACTGAGCGTGGTCGACCGCGGCTTCCGCCTTGGGACGACTTATGAGGGTCTTCGCGAGAGCCTTCCTGCGCTCCTAGCCTGCGGGGTGAAGATCAGCACCTACGTGGACCTGGAGCGTGACTTCAGTGCCCCCGGAGAGCCACGACCGTTCCACTGGGAGCCGGTGCCCTGGAATCCCATTAACGTAGCCTCCAGCAGCCAGCCTCCTCCTGTTGAGGCCGACGCCGCCCCTGCTGATCCAGCCACCGCTCCTTCTAGTTCGCAAGCTCCTGACTCTTGATCCCCGGAATGCCGGGTGTATTTTTGAAAATTGCTACTCTGATGTGCTACACTTCGATTGACTTCTGTCGCCGACCTTTTCATCTGTGCGGAGCCTTCGTGCTCCGTTTTATGGCTTGGTGCCTTTTGCTAATCTTTGTTTGTGTCTTCGTCATTTGCGGTCTTTTATGCTCGCGCCGGCTGGGATAGCCACCCGGGTTCGAGCTCTTTTTGCCGGCTTCACTTTGTTTTGTGGGTGCGCGGGAGCGCGTCCACTGGGTGCAGTCCCCGAGGTTCGGGCCGGCTGGGGTAGCCAGCCGGGGCGAAGCTCTTTTGGCTACTTTCACTTGAGTTTGTAGGTGCGCGGGAGCGCGTCCACTGGGTGTTGTAACATCCCAAAAATACTAAACTTGGATCATCAACTTCTAATCATCAACATTAGGGTTAACAAAAACTTTCCTAAATAAAATCATGAATGCATGCATATGTGTATGCATGGATTTTTAACTCTTTTACAAACCACCTTGTTTGTTTGTTTCATTGCTTGTAAAATGTTTCTTAGGTGAAATAAACATCATCTAAAACATTTCCCACACTTTTCCTAAAGACAAGTAAATCAAAACACATATATGAAATGAATGGTCATTTTGGCCAATTTAACTCCCATGCCTACTTTGGTTGTCTCAAACTTTCAGAACCTAACAGAAACTTTTCTGGATCTTTGCACCCCTTGAATGTACTCATAACAAGGTATCAAGGCCCACTTTGTGATCATCCAGAAACTTTCAAATGCATAGTTTAAATGACAATTCAAAATTGAATCTTTATCATATGGGAAGATCCCACTTTTTCAAAAACCACTCAAACAAACTCAACTTTCAAAACCCAAGCATCTGCAGACTCACCAGCACCAATCTAGCAAACCCACCAAAAATCTTTTCAAAATTCAAAACTTGAGTTCATGCGGCCATTTCATCAAACAGGTTGCAGACACAAATCAAACAAACATCAAACACTATAGTGTGCAGTAAAATTGGCCTAACTTGTTCCCTAGTTAGCTCACACACAGCTCAGTAGATCATCTAGGAAGTTTAACTAAGGACTAGCACCCCTGTGAGCTTGCCATTGCCATCAATGGTGAACAGCCGAGCACCCCCTTGTCACCCCATTGTGGACAGCAGGCTAGAGGAAGAACTACCCGTGCCAACCTTGTCTGGGAGGCAGCCCACCGTCCATCGCCACTACCTGTCCCAGCCGCGAGCGTTGCCAAGCCCTGGACCACACGCACAAGCCGCGCCCAGACCGCCAGAGACCATGCCGAGCATGCGCCAGAGCACCACCCTCGACCAGCGTCCACAGACCGCGCGCCGCCCTCACCGCTTGCACACACGATCGCCATCAACCCAGGAGACCGCCAGGCATCCCCGTTTGCCGCCCCGTGCCACACAGTCACCGCCCGCCGTCGAAGACGCCGCCTCTGCCGCGTAGAGCACTGCCCGTTCCAGACCAAACCACACCGCCCCATGCCTCGAGACCATGTCATTGAGAATTGCCAGGAGACACCGCATCGTCCGCTACCCTTGCCCATGCCATTAGCCGTTTGTAACCTCGCCCCCGACGAGCTCACTGTGCGCCCCGACGGTCCCCTCGCTCGACTATAAATAGAGGCCACCCCCGCACGATTTCTTCACACCATCTCACTCCCCTCTCCTCACTGATCGTGCCACACCGTTCTCAGAGCAAGGCGAGCACCACCCCGCCGGAATTTCACCGGAGCCCGCCGCCTCTGGAGAAGAAGGGAGCCAGCGATTGGAGCCGCCCCAGGAGAAGCCACCGGTACCAGGAGATTCGCCGTCGTCGACTTCGTCGTTCGCCCGCCTCGCCGACCCTCGCCAGTACCCCGATGAGCCTCCAGCACCCCTCACTGGCCGCGCTAGGTTTCGTTCTCGCCGGCGTTGTCTCGCATCGACGATGACTCCCAGCCGTTGGATTAGAACTAGATCGAACGATCCACGTCGCCCCATACCGCTTCGCCCAACCCCGTGTCACTGACGAGTGGGGACACCCACTTAAGCAGCCCGCGGGAGCACTGCGCTTAGCAGGCCGGCCCAGTAACTTTTCCCGCGCAGCCCAGTTATTCAAATTAAACCTTTTTCTATTTCAATTCAAACACACTTCTGTACCCAACTTCAAAAATCAACTCAGATCGATTCAGTGCACCAAATTGAATGAAACCAATTTTGTTGGAAAGGACTGTGAATGCTGAATCCAAGCCCGTTGGATTCAAGTCATTTGGATCTATAGATCACCCATGGTAAAAATAACAAGGCAGAAGCTTTTCTGCATTCAAACATTTTTCAAATTTAAACCATAATAGCTTTTGAGTTGATTCCAACTCTCAAAAATCACATTTAACCATACCTTTCAGAATATATAAAAATATATAGGTTTACTTGCAGAAATAATGTTCAAGTAATAAAAGAATGCTACATAAGCATTTCTAGCCACTTTAATTAATTAAAATAAAACGGTAAAACCTTATTAAATTGTGACACCACTTTAAATCACATTCCCATGGACTACAATATGTGGTGATGACATGTGTCAACATGATCCTATGTTTGGTTTGGAGAATATTAAATCTTAAGTAGTTTTTCAATGAGTAGAAATTATTTTTCTAAAAATAAAAGGAATTAAATCAAGCCTTAACCTTGTAATGTTAGGGATGATGCTAGATCATCCATAGGACCCTTGTGTGTGATGATTGCAAGTAGTTAAGTATTTTTTGGTGATTGTGTACCTCGTATTTATTCATAGACGCTAGTGCCGACCAAGGATACAAGGAGTAAGGAGGATACTACGAAGAAGAAGCCGAGGAGAACTTCAACCACTGCTCTGCACAAGGCAAGCCTAATACTACTAGTTGAATATGCAGGCCAGTGACCTTGCAAGCTAACACTTGCAATTTAGCAAGCTTATACTGATATTGATGCAAGCTGATACTATACCTATGCAAGCTAACCCTTGCAAGATACCCTACTGATGCAACAAACCCATACTTGTTCTATGACTACTATATGCCTTAAGCATATGTGATCATACCCACTTGATAAACCAATCCTAGTTTTATGTGCAAGCTTCTTACTTTATTTCTTTACCAAAGCTTACTTAGAGTTTACTTAAGTGACTGGTAGAGATTGGAAAGATGCTGAAGGTTGCATAAAGAGCATAAAATTTGGCCTAAGTTAGAAACCTTGACATCAGCCTGAGACATAAGGTTGTACTTAGTCGAAACTCCACTAGTTACCACCCCTCATTAGTACTACCCCCACATGTAGATGCTAGTGCTAAGCATAAAACTTGATCAACTTTTAGATGGGAATACTTGGTGGAAAAATAGTTATGAAAACCTTGGAATGATGGATCATTCTATTGAAATGTTTTGGACATGTGTTTCCAAACACTTGAGGATTTTGGTGATAAAAATGTTGAGGCATGATCCTTAGCCCCTTATAAAACTGATGGTTGTCTGGATGCGATACCATTCCAATTTTATCGTACAACCACAATACCCGAATATTGGGTAGGGCTTGACTGGAAACTTATATTCCTTAGTATTAGTTCCCTCACGGCCAAGGTCTGAGCTGAGGCTACCTTGTGAAGATTGTCCACCTGTGCAGTACCCAAGATGACAGTTGGTCATGGTTGGAAGGCCAAACTCACAGGAGAGGTGCTTATACTAGGGCGTGTAATTGAAAGGTTAGGATTGATTATCCGCATACTGAGTATGGTGAATTCAGGATTTGTTCCTGACGGATGTATCGAATGTTGTGGTGAAAGTGTACAATCTCTGCAGAGTGTCAAACTATTCGAATAGCCGCGTCCGTGGTTATGGACAGTTGGAGTGGCCATACTGTTCCCCTTTCAGACTTTTCAAAATGACCTGTGAAATGAATTGAGACTTTGACTTGACCACAACAGAGTTGTGATATGAAATACAAGTTCCCGCTTAGGAGTTATAAAATTGTGACTAGCTTTGGAACCTAGTAGAGATAAATCTGGCTTTTGCAAAACAACCCTAGAGCCTAGTGTCCTATTATCCAAAAACCCCCTTTACCTGTTAGTATTAGTTTGCGAGTACTTAAAGAGTACTCATGGCTTTTGTCCCTGGCTATTCCCATGGCCAGACTATGAAGACGAGTACCTGGAAGATGGACCCCAGGAAGGTTACGACAACTAGGATCATCTCCCATCGTCAGCATTGCCTGTGACCCCGAAGATGGAGCTTCGCCGACGCTACCGTTATTATTACGTATTCCGCTGCTTGATGTTGTATTAAGAACTGGATCATGAGATCCCTATTTGTGTAAGAACTTATGTATCGTTTGTAATGGATGATGTACTATGGTATCCAATTCTGTTATGTCTCGCAAAAATGGTAATCCTGGGATTGCGATGTATGGCATAACAGGCATCTAGGATTGAAAAATCCGGGTGTTGACGGGTGTAGTACTCGAGGTTCAGGCCATGGACTTCTTCACCGATGAGGATGATTTCGCCTTCATCGATGATGATGAAGACGATGAAGCCACAGACTCCGGGGAGTAGTAGCACTGAGCACTAGCGTAGTGAGTAGTAGTCAGTCCCACTGTATCGTAGATTCCAGAATGGTTCTTAAAACCATCTGTTTTTCCTTGCTGTGGTGTGCGTTGTATCAAGTGAATGAATGAATGAAAAAGCAAGTTGCTAGAAAAATCTGAGTCAAACATTTAAAACTCTTCAAAGACCCAAAACCTTAGAAATTTCCCTCTTTTCTCATGATCTATATCAATCTTCAGATGCCACGTGGAGGAAGTGGTTCAGCCCCGGACCCGATGTTGCAGATTCTGCAAATGTTGACTTCTGACCACGAAGCTGAAAGAGCAGAACGTCAAGCCAACCTAGCCACTCTGCAACAGATAGCCCAGCTAGCCCACAACAACCAAGGCCACAGAAATCAGGACAACCATGGGTCTAAGATCAAAATTTCCAGAATACCAACCCACCCGTTTTACCAAATCAGAAGAACCCCTAGACGCCGATGATTGGCTGCAAACCATGGAAAACAATCTAGAAGTCGCCGGAGTGGAAGCCAACGAGAAAGTCATGTTCGCCACCCATTATCTAGCCGGAGATGCCAGGGCATGGTGGAACAGTGTTCGTGCAATGACCGGAGGCCAGATGATGACTTGGGAGGAATTCAAGGTCAAGTTTAGCAGAACCCATGTGCCCCGAGGTTTGATCAAGAGAATGAGAGACGAGTTCAGAGAGCTGAAGCAAGGAAGGATGACTGTAGTGGAATACCGTGACAAATTTTTGTCATTAGCTAGGTATGCCCCGGACGAGATAGACACCGAAGCCAAGAAGAAAGAAAGATTCCTGAATGGTCTGCATGACGAGATGCAGACGTTGTTAGTCAATATCCCCTTTGCAGATATTGAAGCCCTTGTCGACTCTGCTATCCAGATGGAAGGAAATATCAACCAAGCCAATGAGAACCGCAAGCGTCGCATGATGCATCAACCCGGAACCCATCAGACCCCAAAGTATCGCCCCAACCCATCTTCAGGATTTGCCCCAAGAACCAACAAACCCCCTATGACCCGTCCGACCTACCCCAACCGTGGAAACCCTAGACCCGGAGGAAATCACAACAACCCCGGCAACTCTAGCAATTTCACCCGTGCCCCACTCAAGTTCAACACCAACAATGCTACCGCCAACACCAACACTGTCCCGAGGACTGGAAGCAATGTTGTGCCTGTCGCAGCCAAGGACAAGTCACAAGTGACCTGTTATGACGATGGAAATAAAGGCCACTATTCCAACGAGTGCCCCAACAAGAAGAATGCTACAGCCCCTAATGCCAATGCCCCAGCTCAGTAGCAGCGTCGTGTCCAGCCAGGGAGAAGATTTGCCCCAGGGAATTCACTCAATCGCAATGGCCGTCTTTTTCTCATGCATGCTGAAGAAGCTCAGGAAGCGCCAGACGTCGTGCTAGGTATGTTTTCTGTTAATTCAGTACTTGCAAGAGTGTTGTTTGACTCTGGTGCCTCGCATTCATTTGTCACCGAAGAATTTTCCTGCACTAGTAAAATTCAACCAACCAAACTGAAGCACGTTATGATTGTGCAAATTCCCGGATCAACCACCAAGGCTAGGAAAATTTGCAAAGCCGTCCCTATCCGAATCCATGGCATAGATTTTTATGCTAATCTAATAGTACTCGGAACTAAATGTTTGGAAGTAGTACTAGGAATGGATTGGATGTCCAAACATAAGGGATTGATTGACTGTGCTAAGAAAGCCATCACCATGACCAGTACCGCCGGAATATCAGTCGAGCATATATCTGAAACCTTACCTCGCCAATTCAAGTGTAACAAGAGTCTAGCCCAACCTACCATTGACCAAGTCCAGATAGTCTGTGAATACCCCGATGTATTTCCAGATGTTTTGCCCGGTATGCCCCCAGATCGGAATATCGAGTTTATCATCGAACTAATCCCCGGAACAGGACCCATAGCCCAGAGACCCTATAGTATGAACCCGCCAGAACTAGAAGAACTGAAGAAGCAACTGGATTCCATGCTAGAAATTGGATTGATTCAACCAAGTGCGTCGCCATGGAGATCACCTGTCTTATTTGTGGACAAGAAAGATGGAGGTAACCGTTTGTGTACGGATTATCGGAAGTTAAATGATGTCACCATCAAGAACAAGTACCCCTTGCCCAAGATAGAAGATTTGTTTGATCAGTTGACCGGTGCCCAGGTGTTTTCTAAGATTGATCTTAGAACTGGCTATCATCAACTCAAAATTCGTGCAGAGGATATTCCAAAGACTGCCTTTACCACCAGATATGGATTGTATGAGTATACAGTCATGTCTTTTGGATTAACCAATGCCCCCGCTTATTTCATGAACCTCATGAATAAGATTTTTATGGACTTCCTGGATAAGTTTGTCGTTGTTTTCATCGATGACATTCTCATTTATTCCAAATTAGAAGAAGAACATGAGCTACATCTAAGGACATTCTTGGAACCCTTAGAGAGCATCAGCTGTATGCAAAGTTTAGCAAATGTGAATTCTGGTTACAGGAGGTAGGATTCCTCGGTCACATTGTATTAGCCGGAGGAATTTCCGTTGACCCTGCCAAAGTAAAAGATGTAGAAGATTGGCAAGCCCCAACCACTCAAACCCAAGTTCGTGCTTTTCTCGGATTGGCGGGATATTACCGCAAATTCGTAGAAGGATTCTCGAGTATCGCCAGACCCATGACCCAATTGCTGAAGAAGGACAAGAAGTTTGAATGGACCGACAAATGTGAAGCGAGTTTTCAAGAACTCAAGAGGAGATTGATTTCAGCCCCAATCTTGATCATGCCGGATATCACGAAGACCTTCGATGTGTATTGTGACGCATCCAAGATTGGTCTCGGATGTGTGCTAATGCAAGAAGGCAAAGTTATATCTTATCTATCTCGACAATTGAAGCAACATGAGCAAAACTATCCAACCCATGACCTCGAACTCGCAGCAGTAGTTCTAGCCCTGAAGACATGGAGACATTACCTAATGGGAAACCGTTGTGAGATTTATTCGGATCACAAGAGCCTAAAGTATATATTCACTCAGAAGGAGTTGAATATGAGGCAGAGAAGCTGGATTGAGCTAATCAAGGATTACGATCTGGACATTCACTATCACCCTGGTAAAGCCAACGTGGTAGCCGATGCCCTTAGCAGATTGCCGCGCCGCTTGAACTCCATGATTTTGAAGGAGCAACCAAGTTTGCACAAGGAGATGGAAGATTTTTGAATGGAATTAGTAAGTGAAGGATTTTTGGCTAGCATAGAACTTCAGCCCACTTTGATCAGTCAGATTAAAGAGGCGCAGAAGGGAAATGCCAGTATCGACGGAATCAAGCGTCATATCGGTACAGGCAAAGTACCCGGATTCACCGAGGACGAAGAAGGAGTTCTATGGTACAAAGGACGCCTTTGTGTACCAGCAGATTCGGAGTTGAAAGAAGTTATCTTGAAGGAGGCTCATGATACTCTTTATTCTATCCATCTCGAAGGAACTAAGATGTATCAAGATTTGAAAGAGCAATTTTGGTGGCATAAGATGAAGAGAGAAATCGGAAGCTATATCGCCAAGTGTGATATATGTCAGCGAGTCAAGGCTGGACATCAAAGACCCGCTGGATTGTTGCAACCTTTGCAAATTCCGGAATGGAAATGGGATTCTGTAGGAATGGACTTTATCACTGGACTACCTACTTCTAGTAGGGGAAATGACTCTATTTGGGTCATAGTGGACAGATTGTCCAAAGTCGCCCATTTCTTGCTCGTCAAAACCACATATCAGAGTTCGAAGCTAGCGGAGTTATACATCGCTAGAATCGTCAGTTTGCACGGAGTCCCCAAGAACATAGTATCGGATCGAGGAACTCAGTTTACCTCGAGATTCTGGAAGAAAGTCCAAGAAGGTTTAGGAACCCGCCTAGATTTCAGTACCCCGTATCACCCTCAGACCGATGGACAAACGGAGCGAGTAAATCAAATACTCGAAGATATGCTTAGAGCATGTGTGCTAGAATATGGATCCAAGTGGGAAGACTGTCTGCCGTTTGCAGAATTTTCGTACAACAATAGTTACCAAGCCAGTTTGCAAATGGCCCCATTTGAATTCATGTACGGAAGAAAGTGCCGCACCCCTTTGAACTAGTCGGAAGTAGGAGAGAGTCAGATTTTCGGACCCGACATCCTCCGAGAAGCAGAAGAGAAGGTTCACAAGATTCGTGAGCACCTCAAGACCGCCCAATCCCGACAGAAGAGTTATGCCGACAAGAGACGTCGAGACCTCGCCTTCAATATAGGAGATTTTGTTTATCTGAAAGTGTCGCCATTGAAGGGAATGCAGCATTTCCAACTCAAAGGAAAGTTAGCCCCCAGATATATCGGACCTTTCAAAATTCTGAACCATCGAGGAGAAGTATCGTATCAATTGGAACTACCTGAAGAGATGTCAGATGTGCACAATGTGTTCCATATCTCGTTACTTAGCAAGTGTCTCGAAGTCCCCGAGAAGACCGAAGTGTTCAAGAATATCGATCACCGGACCATAGAGATCAACGATGACCTGACCTATCCCGAAGTACCCATCCGCATTTTGGAAGAAGCTTTTCGAACTACCCGAACCCGAAGCATCAAGTTTCTCAAGATTTAGTGGAGCAACCACACAGAAGAGGAAGCTACCTGGGAGCGCGAAGATCACATCAGGACGGAGTTTCCCGATCTCTTCAAATCCTTGGTAATATTTTCGTCCTTTTTCAAATCTCGGGACGAGATTTTGTTTAAGGGGGGAAGGTTTGTAACATCCCAAAAATACTAAACTTGGATCATCAACTTCTAATCATCAAAATTAGGGTTAACAAAAACTTTCCTAAATAAAATCATGAATGCATGCATATGTGTATGCATGGATTTTTAACTCTTTTACAAACCACCTTGTTTGTTTGTTTCATTGCTTGTAAAATGTTTCTTAGGTGAAATAAACATCATCTAAAACATTTCCCACACTTTTCCTAAGACAAGTAAATCAAAACACATATATGAAATGAATGGTCATTTTGGCCAATTTAACTCCCCTGCCTACTTTGGCTGTCTCAAACTTTCAGAACCTAACAGAAACTTTTCTGGATCTTTGCACCCCTTGAATGTACTCATAACAAGGTATCAAGGCCCACTTTGTGATCATCCAGAAACTTTCAAATGCATAGTTTAAATGACAATTCAAAATTGAATCTTTATCATATGGGAAGATCCCACTTTTTCAAAAACCACTCAAACAAACTCAACTTTCAAAACCCAAGCATCTGCAGACTCACCAGCACCAATCTAGCAAACCCACCAAAAATCTTTTCAAAATTCAAAACTTGAGTTCATGCGGCCATTTCATCAAACAGGTTGCAGACACAAATCAAACAAACATCAAACACTATAGTGTGCAGTAAAATTGGCCTAACTTGTTCCCTAGTTAGCTCACACACAGCTCAGTAGATCATCTAGGAAGTTTAACTAAGGACTAGCACCCCTGTGAGCTTGCCATTGCCATCAATGGTGAACAGCCGAGCACCCCCTTGTCACCCCATTGTGGACAGCAGGCTAGAGGAAGAACTACCCGTGCCAACCTTGTCTGGGAGGCAGCCCACCGTCCATCGCCACTACCTGTCCCAGCCGCGAGCGTTGCCAAGCCCTGGACCACACGCACAAGCCGCGCCCAGACCGCCAGAGACCATGCCGAGCATGCGCCAGAGCACCACCCTCGACCAGCGTCCACAGACCGCGCGCCGCCCTCACCGCTTGCACACACGATCGCCATCAACCCAGGAGACCGCCAGGCATCCCCGTTTGCCGCCCCGTGCCACACAGCCACCGCCCGCCGTCGAAGACGCCGCCTCTGCCGCGTAGAGCACTGCCCGTTCCAGACCAAACCACACCGCCCCATGCCTCGAGACCATGTCATTGAGAATTGCCAGGAGACACCGCATCGTCCGCTACCCTTGCCCATGCCATTAGCCGTTTGTAACCTCGCCCCCGACGAGCTCACCGTGCGCCCCGACGGTCCCCTCGCTCGACTATAAATAGAGGCCACCCCCGCACGATTTCTTCACACCATCTCACTCCCCTCTCCTCACTGATCGTGCCACACCGTTCTCAGAGCAAGGCGAGCACCACCCCGCCGGAATTTCACCGGAGCCCGCCGCCTCTGGAGAAGAAGGGAGCCAGCGATTGGAGCCGCCCCAGGAGAAGCCACCGGTACCAGGAGATTCGCCGTCGTCGACTTCGTCGTTCGCCCGCCTCGCCGACCCTCGCCAGTACCCCGATGAGCCTCCAGCACCCCTCACTGGCCGCGCTAGGTTTCGTTCTCGCCGGCGTTGTCTCGCATCGACGATGACTCCCAGCCGTTGGATTAGAACTAGATCGAACGATCCACGTCGCCCCATACCGCTTCGCCCAACCCCGTGTCACTGACGAGTGGGGACACCCACTTAAGCAGCCCGCGGGAGCACTGCGCTTAGCAGGCCGGCCCAGTAACTTTTCCCGCGCAGCCCAGTTATTCAAATTAAACCTTTTTCTATTTCAATTCAAACACACTTCTGTACCCAACTTCAAAAATCAACTCAGATCGATTCAGTGCACCAAATTGAATGAAACCAATTTTGTTGGAAAGGACTGTGAATGCTGAATCCAAGCCCATTGGATTCAAGTCATTTGGATCTATAGATCACCCATGGTAAAAATAACAAGGCAGAAGCTTTTCTGCATTCAAACATTTTTCAAATTTAAACCATAATAGCTTTTGAGTTGATTCCAACTCTCAAAAATCACATTTAACCATACCTTTCAGAATATATAAAAATATATAGGTTTACTTGCAGAAATAATGTTCAAGTAATAAAAGAATGCTACATAAGCATTTCTAGCCACTTTAATTAATTAAAATAAAACGGTAAAACCTTATTAAATTGTGACACCACTTTAAATCACATTCCCATGGACTACAATATGTGGTGATGACATGTGTCAACATGATCCTATGTTTGGTTTGGAGAATATTAAATCTTAAGTAGTTTTTCAATGAGTAGAAATTATTTTTCTAAAAATAAAAGGAATTAAATCAAGCCTTAACCTTGTAATGTTAGGGATGATGCTAGATCATCCATAGGACCCTTGTGTGTGATGATTGCAAGTAGTTAAGTATTGTTTGGTGATTGTGTACCTCGTATTTATTCATAGACGCTAGTGCCGACCAAGGATACAAGGAGTAAGGAGGATACTACGAAGAAGAAGCCGAGGAGAACTTCAACCACTGCTCTGCACAAGGCAAGCCTAATACTACTAGTTGAATATGCAGGCCAGTAACCTTGCAAGCTAACACTTGCAATTTAGCAAGCTTATACTGATATTGATGCAAGCTGATACTATACCTATGCAAGCTAACCCTTGCAAGATACCCTACTGATGCAACAAACCCATACTTGTTCTATGACTACTATATGCCTTAAGCATATGTGATCATACCCACTTGATAAACCAATCCTAGTTTTATGTGCAAGCTTCTTACTTTATTTCTTTACCAAAGCTTACTTAGAGTTTACTTAAGTGACTGGTAGAGATTGGAAAGATGCTGAAGGTTGCATAAAGAGCATAAAATTTGGCCTAAGTTAGAAACCTTGACATCAGCCTGAGACATAAGGTTGTACTTAGTCGAAACTCCACTAGTTACCACCCCTCATTAGTACTACCCCCACATGTAGATGCTAGTGCTAAGCATAAAACTTGATCAACTTTTAGATGGGAATACTTGGTGGAAAAATAGTTATGAAAACCTTGGAATGATGGATCATTCTATTGAAATGTTTTGGACATGTGTTTCCAAACACTTGAGGATTTTGGTGATAAAAATGTTGAGGCATGATCCTTAGCCCCTTATAAAACTGATGGTTGTCTGGATGCGATACCATTCCAATTTTATCGTACAACCACAATACCCGAATATTGGGTAGGGCTTGACTGGAAACTTATATTCCTTAGTATTAGTTCCCTCACGGCCAAGGTCTAAGCTGAGGCTACCTTGTGAAGATTGTCCACCTGTGCAGTACCCAAGATGACAGTTGGTCATGGTTGGAAGGCCAAACTCACAGGAGAGGTGCTTATACTAGGGCGTGTAATTGAAAGGTTAGGATTGATTATCCGCATACTGAGTATGGTGAATTCAGGATTTGTTCCTGACGGATGTATCGAATGTTGTGGTGAAAGTGTACAATCTCTGCAGAGTGTCAAACTATTCGAATAGCCGCGTCCGTGGTTATGGACAGTTGGAGTGGCCATACTGTTCCCCCGTCAGACTTTTCAAAATGACCTGTGAAATGAATTGAGACTTTGACTTGACCACAACAGAGTTGTGATATGAAATACAAGTTCCCGCTTAGGAGTTATAAAATTGTGACTAGCTTTGGAACCTAGTAGAGATAAATCTGGCTTTTGCAAAACAACCCTAGAGCCTAGTGTCCTATTATCCAAAAACCCCCTTTACCTGTTAGTATTAGTTTGCGAGTACTTAAAGAGTACTCATGGCTTTTGTCCCTGGCTATTCCCATGGCCAGACTATGAAGACGAGTACCTGGAAGATGGACCCCAGGAAGGTTACGACAACTAGGATCATCTCCCATCGTCAGCATTGCCTGTGACCCCGAAGATGGAGCTTCGCCGATGCTACCGTTATTATTACGTATTCCGCTGCTTGATGTTGTATTAAGAACTGGATCATGAGAACCCTATTTGTGTAAGAACTTATGTATCGTTTGTAATGGATGATGTACTATGGTATCCAATTCTGTTATGTCTCGCAAAAATGGTAATCCTGGGATTGCGATGTATGGCATAACAAGCATCTAGGATTGAAAAATCCGGGTGTTGACAGGTGTAGTCCTCGAGGTTCGGGCCGGCTGGGGTAGCCACCCGGGGCCGCGAAGCTCTTTTGGCTACCTTGACTTGAGTTTGTGGGTGCGCGGGAGCGCGTCCACTGGGTGTAGTCCCCGAGGTTCGGGCCGGCTGGGGTAGCCAGCCAGGGCGAAGCTCTTTTGGCTACCTTGACTTGAGTTTGTGGGTGCGCGGGAGCGCGTCCACTAGGTGTAGTCCCCGAGGTTCGGGCTGGCTGGGGTAGCCAGCCGACGAAGCTCTTTTGGCTACCTTGACTTGAGTTTGTGTTTGCGTGGGAGCGCGTCCACTGGGTGTAGTCCCCGAGGTTCGGGCCGGCTGGGGTAGCCAGCCGGGGCGAAGCTCTTTTGGCTACCTTGACTTGAGTTTGTGGGTGCGCGGGAGCGCGTCCACTGGGTGTAGTCCCCGAGATTCGGGCCGGCTGGGGTAGCTAACCGGGGCGAAGCTCTTTTGCCACCTTGTTTCCTGCCAACTTGTGACTCGGGTCGTGCAAGACAAAGCGTTGCTTTGGGTTAGTTTTCTTGTGCATATGCTGATGCGTGAGTTGGTAATTATCGCAGGAGGAAAATGGACATGCGCCCCTTCGAGTTAGGCCGCGAGAAACTCCCCTTTTCTCAGCGAGTATTGGCCCTTCAAGCACTTTTCCTTGCCGGCCGTCGGCCGGGTTGCGGTCTGCGACCGGAACCGAAGGAGTTGCTATGTTGGTGTGCCTCGCGATACTTCGGTTCGCTGTTGTTGGCTTAAATTTGGTAGGGCGCAACCAGCTCACCTGGATGCCCTTGCTTTCTACGCCGGCATTTTCTTGCGACGTGCGCTTTGAGTTTTTGCTCTTGCCGGGTCGACAGCCGACGTGCGTACTAAAGCCGGAACAGAAGAGGTTACTCTAGGCGCCGCATGCAACATTATGCCGTCTGTAGAAATCGTGGGGCCTAGGCCAACCGGTACAAAATGCAGATGGTGCGCAGAATTGGGATGAAGTCCTTAGCGCCGCGCCAAGGCTCTCATTCTTGTTCACTTTTTACATAAAAAAGGGAAGATACATACACTTTTCTAAGTGTAAAATGGCCGGAGCAGGCTGGCATTCCATGGGTGCTCCGTCTCCTCGTCTGAGCGATCTGCCTTGTTCTTCATCGGCTGATGTGCGTCAATCAGGTAGTACGAATTGTTGTGGAGTGCTCGGCTGACGATGAATGGGCCCTCCCATGGTGGGGACAGCTTGTGCATTCCTTTGGTGCTCTGGACCAGGTGCAGCACCAGGTCTCCTTCGCGAAAAGAGGTGGGCCGGATCCGGCTGGCGTGGTATCGGCGCAGGTCTTGTTGGTAGATTGCTGATCTGGACGGAGCCAACTCGCATGCCTCCTTGAGCAAGTCCACGTTGTCCTCCCTTGCCTCCTTGGCTTCTTGCTCCGTGTAGAGCCTCTTGCGAGGTGTGTCGAACTGGATGTCCATGGGGAGAATGGATTCTGCCCCATAGATAAGGAAAAACGGCGTGAAGCCGGTTGAGCGATTGGGTGTGGTGCATAGGCTCCAGAGCACTACTGGCAGCTCCTCTATCCAGCATCCAGGTGACCTGACGAGCGGTTCGATGAGCCTTGGCTTGATTCCGGCTAGCACCAAACCATTGGCGCGCTCGCATTGTCCGTTGGACTGTGGGTGCGCAACCGATGCCAGGTCCAGGCGGATCCCTTTTTCCCCGCTGAAACGAGCGAAGACTCCTTTCGCAAAGTTGGTTCCATTGTCAGTGATGATGCTGTGAGGGTAGCCGAACCGGATGATGATGTCTATGAAGAACTTGATCACCGTCGCTCCATCCAGCTTCTTGATTAGCTTCGCCTCGGTCCACTTGGTGAACTTATCCACGGCGACGAGTAGGTGCGTCATGCCGGATCGAGCTGTCTTGAATGGCCCAACCATGTCCAGGCCCCAGACTGCAAACGTCCAGGTGATCGGTGTTGTCTTGAGCGCCGCGGACGGCGTGTGCTTCAACTGACTGAATCGCTGGTAGCCGCTGCATGTCTTGACTATTTCTTCAGCGCCGTCGGCCAATAGAAACCATGCCGAAGGGCCTTGGCTGCTATCGCCCTTGACGAGGCATGGTGGCCACACTCGCCCTGGTGTATGTCCGTTAGAAGCTTGGCTCCTTCCTCCCGACTGACGCATCGCCGGTAGATGCCTCCGACGCTGCGCTTGTATAGATCGTTGTTGATGATGGTGTAGGCGCTTGCCCTTCGTCGCACTTGTCGTGTTGCCACCTCTTCTGTTGGTAGTTCACCGTTGGCCAGGAAATCCATGAATGGCTTCGCCCAGTCGGGCACCTCCAGTATGGTGTGCATCGTCTGTATGATGAGCTTGATCTCCTCGCGGACGACCGGCCCCGGAGCGTCGGGAGGTCTGCCGGGTGGAAGGGTGCCGATGTTGACCGCGGGCTGCGTCGAGGTAATTTCTGGATTCGGCGAGGCAGTCCCCAGGTGCGGTGCGGCAGTCCCCGGGTGCGGCACGACACCGTCTGCTCCTGGATCCGCGTCGAGCACGATGGAGTCGGACTCTGGTGAGGGAACGATGGAGGGCTTGCGCAGGTGCTCGAGAGAGACTCCAGGCGGTATGGCTTGTCTTGTTGACCCGACCCTGGACAGAGCGTCAGCGGCTTTGTTGTTGGCTCTGGGTACATGGTGAAACTCACATCCTTCGAAGCAAGCGCACAACTGCTGGACGAAGAAGCGGTAGAGGGCCATGTTCGCGTCCCTGGCGTCCCATTTGCCAGATACTTGTTGCACCACCAAGTCCAAATCTCCGAAGCACAGCACCCTCTGAATACCTATCTGCTTGGCCATTTTGAGCTCGTGGATGAGTGCTCCGTACTCGGCGACGTTGTTGGAAGCTTTGAAGTGGATCTGGAGAACGTATTCCAGTCGGTCCCCTTGGGCGAGGTTATCACGATTCCAGCTCCGAGTCCTCCTCTCATTTTCAACCCGTCGAAGTGTAGCTTCCAGTAAGTTGAGTCCGGTACTGGGGGCATGTATTGTGTCTCCGCCCAATCGACGATGAAATCAGCCAATGCTTGCGACTTGATTGTTGTGCGTGACTCGTATTGGATGTTATGCGCAGCAAGCTCGATGGCCCATTTTGCCACGCGGCCGATGATCTCCACGAGTGGGGCCAATGCTACCACCCTGATGGAATGTTCCTGGAAGTAGTGCTTGAGCTTCTTGGCGGCCATGTACACGTCGTACACCAGCTTCTGGTAGTGAGGGTAGTTCTGCTTGGACAGCGAGAGCACCTCACTCAGGTAGTATACGGGGCGCTGGATCATCTAAGCTTTTCCTTCCTCTGGCCGCTCGACGACCAATACCATGCTGACCACTCTGTTTGTGGCAGCGATGTACATCAGCATGGGCTCCTTTGCGGCTGGTGCCGCCAGGACGGGTGGCGAGGTGAGCATGCGCTTGAGGTCTCAGAAAGCTTCATCCGCCTGAGCTGTCCAGACAAATTTGTCTGTCTTCTTCATCAGCTGGTACAGGGGGAGAGCCTTTTCTCCCAGCCGGCTAACAGACCGGCTGAGTGAAGCGAGGCACCTGGTGAACTTCTGTACGTCGCGCAGGTTCTGTGGCAGCTCCATGCGCTCGATGGCTCTGATCTTCTCCGGGTTCGCCTCGATTCCACGCTCGGAGACGAGGAAGCCTAGGAGCTTGCCGGCTGGGACGCCGAACACGCACTTCTCTGGGTTCAGCTTGATCTGGAAACGGCGGAGGTTGTCGAATGTTTCCTTCAGATCCTCAAGGAGTGTGTGCTGTTCCTTGGTCTTGATGACGACGTAGGCATGTACGTTCTTTCCAATCTGTGTCTGCAGGCATTTCTGCATGCAGCGCTGATAGGTTGCGTCTGCGTTCTTCAATCCGAAGGGCATGGTTGTGTGGCAGTATGCTCCATACGGGGTTATGAACGATGTCTTTATTTGATCGGTTACATTGAGCTTGATCTGGTGGTAGCCCGAGTAAGCGTCCAAAAAAGACAACAAATCACACCCGACAGTGGAGTCGATGACCTGATCAATTCGCGGCAGGGCGAAAGGATCCTTGGGGCAAGTCCAGTTGAGACTAGTATATTCGACGCACATGCGCCATGTCTTGTTCTTCTTCAGGACCAGCACCGGGTTGGCGAGCCATTCCGGGTGGAAAACTTCCATGATGAAGCCGACCGCGAGCAGTCGTGTGATCTCCTCACCAATGGTTCTTATTTTTTCTTCTGTGAAGCGGCATAAAGATTGTTTAACCGGCTTCGCGTCCGGTCGAACATGAAGGGAGTGCTCGGCGAGTTCCCTCGGGACACCTGCCATGTCTTTGCGGCACCATGCAAAAATCTCTCGATTCTCACGGAGGAAATCGATGAGCGTGTTTTCCTATTTGATGTCCAGGCCGTCTCTGACCAGGACAAACTTGCTTGGGTCTTCCTCGTTCAGCAGGATCTTCCTTGTCCCCTGCGAGGGCCTGAACTGTGATTCTCCAGCCGGTTTGGGTTCTCCAGCCGGCATGTCCTTCTGCAGAGCCGCCACGTTCTGCACTATGACACGCTTCTCTTCAGCGACGATCATTGCTTCATCCATCTTGGAGCCGTCTGAGGGGCACTCGATCGAACGCTTGTAGCATCCATCGATGGTGATCACTCCCTTTGGGCCCGGCAGCTTCATCTTGAGGTATGCATAGTGCGGCACTCCCATGAACTTGGTCAGAGCTGGGCGCCCTAGTATGGCGTGATAGGCGCTGGAGAGGTTCACGACCTCGAACCAAATTGGCTCGCGGCGGAAGATGTTCTCGCTGCCGAAGATGACGTCCAGCCGGATCTTGCCGATTGGGCAGTGCGACGGCCCCGGTGCTGCTCCATGGAACGAAGTGCTTGAAGGTTCCAGCTGGGATTCACTGATGCCCAGCCTCTCGAGGCTGCTCCGGTAAATAGGTTGATCCTACTCCCTCCATCGATCAGCACTCGAGAGAAGCGACATGAATGCTTCTTGGAGATGATGATGGGGTCCAGGACCAGTGCGTAGCTACCAGGGCTTGGTAACACGGCCGGCTGATCCTCCTTGATCCAGGTGATTGCCTGATCAGACCATTACAGGTACTGAGGGACGGGTGGGACGATTGCGTTCACCTCCGCCTCACGTCTCCGCTTGGCGTGCTTCGTTTCCGGCTCCGCCAGGAATATGTGGTAATTACCCACCTATCGCGGGTAACCATCTTCTTCATCATCGCGGCGGTTGCGTTGTTCCCTGTTATCCGGTGGGCCTCCGGCTGGCGGTGGAGGTGGTGGTGGGAGTCCACCGGCTCCGGCCATCTTCTTTGTCCAGCTGCACTGGCGCGTCGTATGGTTGGCGGGCTTGTTGCCGCCTCAGTGAAACTTGCACGGCCCATCGAGCATGGACTCGATGGTGTACTTAGGCCGAGGGGGCCTATCATCCGGCCTCTGCCTCCGACTGCCTCCTGCAGTCGGATCCTAATGCACCGCGGCTACCTGCTTGGTACCGTACCGGCTATCCGGCTGGTCGTCTTTTCTCTTGCCGTGGCGGTTGTCGTGACCGTGCCGCCTGGGATGATGGTCGCCCGGCTGGCGACTCTCTGCCTGCTCGTCCGTGACGATTTGGCCCTGGTCGTCCACCACGATGGGCTTCTTCATTGCCGCATCCGCGGTGACGTACTTGTCTGCGATGGCCATAACCTGAGCCATGGTTTGCGGGTCTGCCCGGCTGAGTTTGTGCTTCAGCATGGTGCCGTCTCGGCACCCGTTGGTGAAGAAGTCTATCGCCTGGTGCTCACGCACCCCTTCGCACGAATTGTGCATGCTGGTCCACCGGGTGAGGTAGGCGCGATCTGACACGTCCTTGTCTTGTACGCAGAGGGCGAGCTCGCGAGGTCGACCCGGTCGCTTGTATGTTCCGGTGAAGTTGCGGATGAACGCCTCTTCGAAGTCCAGCCACGCGTCGATGATGTTGTCCGGGAGGCTGTTGAGGCACGTCCTTGCCGAGTCGACGAGCATGAGGGGGACATAGCGGACATCCAAGCGGAGGTTGCCATTGGAGATTCCAACCGCGGTGGTGTAATCGACCAACCAATCCTGAGGCTTGACGGTCCCATTGTACTTTGGCGTGTCTCTTGGGAGCGAAAATCCCTTCGGAAACGGCTCGTTCTGTATGCGCAGGCCAAAACACTTTGGGCCAGCCGGACTTTCCTCCTCCAGGGTGTGTGACTGCACCAGGAGGTCGATGCGCTCCCGCGCATTAGCTGTTCTCGAGGACCGAGCCGACCCTTCAAACGTGACGCAGGCGGGTCCTTGTTCGCGTCCGCTTCCTCCTCCGGTGCTCGTGTCTTTTTCCCTTGGGAGGCTCCGCCTGCGCGACTAACGCTGGAAGCGGCGGCGTCACGGTTGTGGCGACCGCGGTTCCCAGATTCGCCACGCGGGCGAATGTTTTGCCCGACCCCTCCGGGAGAAGAGGCTTGCTGGTTCTTGCTTCCTCCGTGCGCCGTTTGGTATGTGCCTTTGCGGATGACGATATCGCCGGAGTTGCCCACCTGGCTGGGGACGCCCTCGGCCTGCTGCTTGTTAGCAGTAGCCACGAGGAGCTGCACACGCTCCTGCTGGCGACGAAGTTCCTCGCCCTCCAGGTGCTTCAGCTCCGCGGCCGCCGCCTCGGCCGCCCTCATGTTCTTGGCGGGAGTGCTATAGACGGGTCGCGCCACACCTGCATGTGAGTCCGCGGCGCGATCCAGTTCTGACGCCAGGTCGCGCCCTCGGTGCTGGATCTTCCTGACGAAGCCATGGGCAGCGTTGTACTCATGCACGGTGGCGTTTAGCCGATGCTGGTTAGCCGTGACCTTGGTGGCTTCCTCCAGGAGCTTCTGGCGTGTAGCTTCGAGTGCTGTCGGAGCTGCCGCTGGATCCGTCTCGACAACGACCGGAGCGCGCATGTGCTGGATGGAGGCGGTGAGCGGGTCTTGCTCTGGCTCAGGCGCGGAGTTTTCTCCTCCTGCCCGACGTTCTTGAGGCTGACGATGGTTTTCGCGAGCGTTCACCATCATGACTTCGATGCAACTCCCCCCTGCGGTTCGAACGCGGGCGAGGGGCACGTCGAAGACGGGGTGACCACGCTGGGGAAACCCTCAGCGACAGTGGCAACATAGACACGAATGTCCCCAAAATGCATGATGGAGCCGCTGGCGGGGAAGGTGTTCCCAGCGAAACACGCTGCGTTGTCGATGACACGGTCGAAGGCACCGAGTGTGAGCACGAGGCCAGAGGCCACGCGTTCGTCGGCGACGAGCGGAAGTCCCGTGCGGAAGATGATCCCAACCGAAGCGTTGTGCCCCAGGTGGGCGCCAACTGTCGTGGTGTGGAACACGGCAGAGCCATCGGGGATGGCAAAGAAGGGACACACGGATGCATTCGGTGGCTCACGCAACGGGTTGGGCACGATGCACTGCAAACACAGGGACGTACCCAGGTTCGGGGCCCTCTTGGAGAGGTAACACCCCTACTCCTGCAAGATGAACTATGTATGGGAGCTCTGTGCTCAGTACAAGTGCTCCTTGAGCTGTTTCCTTAGCTACTACCGATGGCTAGAAGAAGATGGGAGCTAGATGCTAACACTTCTCTTCTTCTACTGTTTCCCCTTACCTAGAACCCTGGCCCTTCCCTCCCTTATATACTGGTCCGGGGGGCAGATTACAGATTGGGTCCTAGGGTTTACTGTTTGGATATGGGTTTACAGGGCAGGGCCGGCTGTAGGGCCCAGCCGGTGGGCCAGGACCCAGTCCGCCCTTCTTTTAGCGTCATCCTTCTCTTTAGCGCTCACCCGGGCTTCCTTTGGGGCGTCACCCTTGCTTTAATGGTCACCCGGACCGCTTTCACCAGTCCAGCCGACCGTCTTGCTTTATCTTTGTCTGGTAGCGCTGGTCATGACGGCATGCTAGCTTCCTTGATGACGAGGGAGAGCCAGAAGCGTACCCCACACGGAGCGCCAGTCCTTCCGTGCTCTCCATCGAATCCGAGGTCAGCCGGGTGGGAACGGCCACCCGGGCGGTTCTTCTGGCCATCGGCTAGACGGGCCAGCCGGGAAGGTTATAAGCCCAGCCGGGCTTGCTTGCCAGACGGCTAGGGTTGTAATTCCGGGAGGCCAGGTGGCCTGCATCTTCTGGAGCCGGCCTACTTATGCCTGGCTTTCCCCACCCGGGGGTTATCCCCCCGACACCGAGGCTCTTTCTTTGTGGTGGGGAATGGCCATGAATTCTTGTTTTGGCTTGACCCCGGGCTTCAGGGTGTCTCCCTCTGCCAGGAATTCCCGGCGTTGTTCGCAATCTGCGCAGCTCCCTCGATGTTAGTGGCTGAGGCAGTTCGGGAAGGCCAATGGAACATCCCATTCTGGAGGGCCTTTAACGATGCCGAGGCCGATGACTTCCTGAGGCTGCGGGGCTCCCTCCCCATATCTCTCTCCACCGAGAGGGATAAGGTTACTTGGGTCCAGTCTCCCGCGGGAGCCTTATTTGTTAGTTTGGCTTATCGGACCCTCTTCCAGGGCCCAGAGTTACCCTGGACATCACATCTTTGGAGGGCTCCCCTGCCCTTGAGCTTGCGGATCTTCATGTGGCAATTTCTTGGGGCCGCCTCCCCTCGGGGGTGGAGGTTTTGAAACGCAATTGTCGGGCAATGGGTTGTGTCCTCTATGTGGGACGCCGGAGATGTGCACCCATATTATGTTCACATGTCCTGCCGCTCAGTTTCTGTGAAACTTTATACGAGAAGCGCTTGGGCCGGCTTGGCAGGCCCAGGACCTCGGCGAGTTCCTAGAGACGAAGGCAAACCGTACCGGAAGAAAGCGCCACCCCTTCTGGTTGGTGTTCGCGGCCATCACTTGGATGCTTTGGAATATTCGGAATAAAATGGTGATCGAGCGGATCTTTCCTCGCCGGGCTTCTGACTCTGTTTTTTCTTTGATTGCCTTCCTATAGCAGTGGTCCCCCTTGTCTAGGCAGCGGGACCGAGAGAGCGTGCACGGCATCCTACAAGCGCTCAGGGCGTTGGCGCAGCGCTTCACGACTCCTACTCTTACTCCCGCGGCTTCATAGTGGGAGTGCCCCCAGTTCCTTTTTCTTTCTCTTTGTACCTTTGGGCTGATTATGTTGTTGCCCCAGCGGACCAGTTTTCTTTTTTTTTCTTTTGACGCCTAGGCATCAAGGACTCGTTTGTATGATGGATCAATGTTGCTTTATTTATAAAGCTGGGCGTAAAGCCTGGAGAGAGAGACAGAGAGAGAGAGCTAGCTCACATTAAATGTATACTATAGATTTGTACTTTATAAATTAATATGAATTATTTTAGACTTAATCATATAGACCGGAAGAAGTCAAGTTAGGATATATATTGCACCTTGTTTAACTTGCCTTTTGTAAGTTAGAAAATCTGGTTCATGCCTTTGGCTCCTCGAATGATTCTAGGCATAAGATGCGATTTTACCAAATCCGAGATAGGTTGTGCATCAGTGACGTTGTAAAATATAGTTTCTTACATGTTTCATTTGTACCTTTAATAATATTTGGAATATACCAAGGTGTTCCTTGGGCGTTCCCCCTGGTCTCCTCACAGCTTATTTCAATTTTTGAAAAGGGAAGAAGCCTCGGTCTCTGCATGGATCGAATGCATGCAACCGCTTACTACTATATTAAAAGTTTTTACAAGGGATTACATTTGCGTCGCACATGGTTGAGGTATGTATTAACCATCTAAAAACCATGTAAAGAACTTGCCAATTACACTGTTGTATATATCTTGTCCAACCGTTCTAATCGATTGCACCCAATAGTCAAAGACATCCTTACTTCCGTTTCTAGTCCAACCGTTTTCTAGTCGATTGTAATGGGTAATGGGAGAACTTCTTCGCCGAGCGCCGGAACCAGCAACCAGCCGCCTACGATGGGGACGACACACCACGGGACGCTGTCGGTGGTGGAGCGCACCAGGCCAAACGCTCGTGGCCGTCCTCGAGCACATCGCCGCAGGGGACAGCCCTAACTGGTTGCCGAGGAGGATGTATGGCCTCACCTCTTTGTCCTCCACGTCGGTGCCGCGCTCCTCTGGCTTGGCGCTGGCACAGTCGCCTCGCGCCACGCCTCCACTCTGGCCGGTGAAGCGGGAGGTGGAGTCGCTGATGCGCTCGCCGCCGAGGACACACTCGCGCGGCCTCGTCATCAACGAAGGCCGCACGCCATTACCACCGACCGGCCGGCTTCGTCCGTGCACGCCGAAGACCGAGCCGGTGGGCTGGGCCATCCTAGTCGACGAGGATGAGTTCGTCCTAAAGATGGCGTTGGAGCGCTCTCTGAACGACATGTTGCCTATGCAGGCCTCCGACGCCTGTGTCTGGTCAAGGACAGACTCGAAGCGGGAGGAGGCCAACCGCGTTAGGCGTCTGTAGGAGCAGGCCGAGCGCCAGGCTGCGCGCGGCGCTTGCCGACAGCGCGCCTACCAGGGCACGCCGCTTATTGTCCTCGACGAAGACGCTTATATTTTAATGAAATCGTCCATATTTATCTAAATTTCGCCGAGTTTGGTCGAATTTTGGCCAAATATGAACGCGGCTTGAAAAGTGCAACTTAAAACTGACGGATTCCAGACCGAATGTTATATACGGAATTAAGACTGAATGCGGAACGACTGGAGGTGACAATCGTGTCCGCAAACTTCGTCAGTCGTCACACACGTTGTGATTGTGTCGTCCCAGAACACCGATCGTCGCGGATACCTTCTGAAAACCACTAAACTCAATCTCTCTAGTTGCATTCATTCGCCGACTCGAAGTACTGTACATACATTTTGTTAATTGGCAATGCGCACTAGGAGTTACTCATAGTATGTCAGTGTCAGTGCAATGCGCACTAGGAGTACTACAATGTTTAGTTTGGCCGTCAGATGTGGACAGTGAGCCATTGATCGAGCAGTTCTGGATCATCCAATGAGCTCGCGCGCAGACCAGCGCAGAACTGTCTGGGCTACCTTGTTGTGCCTGTACCGGCACCGACAGGCATGCTTCAACTCGACCGGTTGTCACCTCACACGATGACCACGGCGATCGTGTCTGTCTCCATGGCCGCAGGGCTCGGGCTCACGCCGCCGCTGGCGCCGCAGCCCTTGGCCGGCGCACCCTCGATCACCGGCCGCCGGCACGTGGGGCATGAGCCGTGGGACACGAGCCAGACGTCAACACACCGGACGTGGAACCCGTGGCAGCACCGCGGCAGCACGCGCACCTTCTCGCCGTCCACGAACTCGCCGAGGCAGATAGCGCACACGTCGTCGATTATCTCCCCACAGCCGTAGACCTCCACGGGAAGGCTCCTCAGCACGCGACTCTTGACGCCGCCGCGGCCTCGGCGTGCCGCACGCGCCGACGCCCTGGCCTCGCCGTCAGCGGCCGCGGCACCGCGGCCTCGGAACCGCAGCCCGCACCGGACCAGCGAGTTGAGCCCGATGGCTAAAATAACCGCGAAAAAGAGCGCCGCGAGGATGATCACCACGTTGGTGTCGAATGCCGAGTCGTCACTCGTCGGTGCCGCCGCGCCGTGGTCGTGGAAGCCCAGCGCCGTGGCGACAACGCTCGACGCCGGCGCCTCAGAATCAGGACGACCCATGATTAAATGAAGTTAATCTGAGAGATGTCCACCCAGCTCGATTGGTCAGAGTTGGCCTTCCGATCGATCGTTGCCTCAAGCTATTCGAATTTTTGGACTCGATGGATGTCTGTGCTATCCGTCTCTGACTCTGTGTGTGTCACTCTCTGTTATGTTCATGGCATATATATAGATGGCGCGGTCGTGGTGCCCACCATTATTTGGGCGTTGTTTTGCTAGTGTATGTAAAGGGAGTGCTCCACAGTACACCCTGCTGCTAAGCAGCTGAAGAACTGACGCTGGGATAGGGACATACACGCGCACAGATAAGCCAGATATGAGATAGTGCTACTGCTGTGCGCGGTCGTGATTCCTTTACCTTTAGCATGCCAAAATTTGAAGGAAAATGATACGGTTTCCGGGGATTGTTCAGTTCGATCCCCCGGGTCGCTCTCCCGTCGCGTGTGTCATGGGTGGGTCCAGGTACATATCTGTCCTCTCCCACACGATGTAAGCATCTTCGCAGGACGGAGGAATCGAAGAGCACAACCCGCGTCGGATCTGGCCCACCGGGAGCAAGCAGCTGCCGCCGTCACCGCCAGAGAAGGCACCCACCGCCGCAGGATCCGGCCCACCGGAGCAAGCAGATGCCGCCGCCACCGGAGAAGACACCCACCACCATGGGATCCGACACACCGGAGCAGGCACCCGCGGTCTCCCCGCCATGGCTGGCCCTGTCGCTCGTGCTGCGTGTGCCGGCATCGAGGATGACGTGAGCGCCTTCCCACCATGGCCTCGCTCCGGCAGAGTTGCTCAGCCACGCCGCCGTTGCTACGTAAGGGCACCAACGTTGCTACAGAAGGTCACCGGTGTTGCTACGTACGTCGTCGAGGTTTGTTACATGGGGGTCGTCGGCGGTGCTACATGCGGCCAGCGGTGGTACTACACATGGCGTCATGTTTTGCTACATGCGTCCTACAGTGTTGCTACAATATTATAAATGTTTTTCTATAAGATCTCCGACAAAGTTGGATTTGCTACAGACATTTTTTTGCTACAAAAGTTTAGCGGTTTTGCTACAATAGCGCAAAGGTTTTGCTACAATTGTTCTCCGATTTTGCTATATTAGCACAATTCGATTGCTACATAGTTTTCGGCGAAACTTCGGCGAAAGCCTCCGACGAGGTCTACCAGCGAAAGTTTCCGACAAGTCTCCGGCGAGGTTGGATCTGCTACATTAGCACAATTTTTTGCTACGCAATCGTCAGCGAGGTCTCCGGCGAAATCTCCGGGGAGATCTAGTCTATTTTTTCTATTTCCTGGATCGAATCGTTTTTTACTGCATGTAGCAAAAGCGGACAATATTATAGCAAACTTGATCCGTTTATAGCAAAAAAGGAATTAGACCTCGTTTTAGGGACACGTGACGGCCTAGGAACCCGGGGGATCGGGGGAAATTATCCCCAGAGGACAGTAAAATAGGAATGTTTGCAATCGTTAGGTTTAGCCTCATGCTTAAGTAAGGGGATTATCAATTAGAAGTTGTTTGTGAAGCAGCTGTTTCAAAATCGGCAAGTTCTACAAGATTTAATTTCTAAGGCATGCAGCTACTATACTTAATTTCTGTATTGAAATAAACACATACGTAGATTTCTTTTGTGAGAAATAGATACTTGCATATATAAATTATTCAGCACCCTGCAACCAGACAATGTCGCTACTTCATCACACCAGGTTCCAATCTCCGTGGCAACACAAGAATATGTTTTGCACACACTGCTGCTAGTGGCATGAGAGTGCGTGTACGTGGTACTAGTCCCCACCGTATCTTTAAGAATACTCAAGAGTGCTCAGTATTTTTTTACAGCCAAAGAATGTGTTTACGCGCTGGGCGTCCCCACCGTATCCACAAGAAAAGTAGGGTAAAAGGGCGCACTTTGATTTCCACCGGGAAAGATCGAAGGAAAAGGGAAACCCTCTTGCTCACGTCCGTTCTGTTTCTACGGATCTGCTACGACGACATCCTACATGGCATCGACTGACCGAACCTGGAAATGCTCTTTTTCGTGGTATGTATGGTCAGCATAGAGTTCGTTAATTATTGTGCTTTGTATTGGAGAGCCCGGGAGTGCTTAAGATGACAAGTAGCTAGCTAGTGTGTGGCTGCGTGCACACGATTAAAGTAAAAGGGAAACCCTCTTGTGATAATGCTTAAAAACAAAAATACATAAATTATAAACAAATGTCATATACTCCATGCTCCAACAGAAGGAAAAAAATTCTAGGTACTTAATTTGTGATGTTTTTCACATGTGTTCTGGGACTCCCCCTTCCACGTCCAACCAAGATGGTGTCTAGAGGTGGGAGGACTACGAGGCGCGGATCGATCTATATATCTAATTGATGCATCATTGACAATGTTGCCTTGGTGATAAAGGCGATTCATTCTAGATATTGTCGCAATAAAGTGTCAGCAACAACAACGTTATTGTGTGTAGTAGATTATTACCCAAGACTTAACATTTAACGAAAGTGTTACAATCCTATCTTCTAAATGGTATGGCTACCATGAGTCTAGGCTTGATGGGGATTGTGTTGAATTGATCTCGAGAATCGATGGCTTTTGGATCGAAAAATTATCGTCTAGTTGTTTATCTTGGCATGGTGTTGGTGGCGCTAAAAGTGATATCAATTTTGTTTAATCGACAATTCTAGTTAGGGGGTGGATTTGCACATAGGTCAGACTGAGGGCTTCAGTTCGATGCTTCGGACCAAACAAGCGCTAATTTCCATTAAAAGTATAAAATATATAAATAAAATAGTCGATTAAAACACTAATGCATGGGCCAGCCCTGGGATTGGCACATTCGTCTTGGGCCGTCCCTAGTTCTATCAAATTTCTAATAAAACAACAGTCTGACATCCTTCCTCACAAGAGACATGCCCCACCACGTCGTGTTCAACAAGCTTGCCTACTCGGGTGGTATTTGTGGTTTCTTCAAAGGGAGGGCGAGCAAGTGATTGATGGATCTTGGAGGGTTCGTGGTGCATGGCCCTACCTATCGCACACTTTGAGAGGTGGCGCAGCCATGGCTAACATTCCACCATCACCAAGAATATCAAATTATATTAAAAAATCAGCAGAGGTTAATTAATAAGGCTTGGTTTGGGGTCTTAATATTTTCTAAACTAGAGTATCTCAAAACCAAAGTATTGTAATGCCCGGTTAATAAATAACATTTTTTATTTCATAGTTCTAGAAAAAAGAGGGCCAGACCTAAGACCTTTCTCTCCAACTCTTGAGAAAGATATTTTTGGAGAATACTTCAATCTTAAAATCACAACTTTATTTGATCCAAATACCTTAAAATTATTTAATACTTTAGCATTTTCAGAAACTACAGTATTCTCTAGATACTTTAAAAATGCTCTGATGCCAAACGGATCCGATCGTTTGAGAAATCAGGCCATTGGACCGAAAATTATCTCCCAGTGAAAGCTCACTTGTGCACGCGTGTTAGTGGCTAGTGCGTGGGTATACGTTGTGCGTGTTCCCACTGCGTGTTATAAAACTTCAGCAAAAGCTAAAAGGACGTTGAACTCTTGCCGCTAGGTACTGCGTGTGTTTGTCCCGGGGCGAAAGCTCACATGTGTGCGCGTATACGTGGTGCCCGTCCCCACCGCTATGCTATAAATTTTGGAAAATGATACGGTGCCCCGGGGATCGAATGATCTGATCCTCCAGGTCGCTTCATTCCGCGTGAGCGTGCAGGCCGGCCTCCTTCGGCGTCGGTACCTTTTAGGTGGCCCTCACACACGTTCCTTTTTTCCCCATCTACTCGACTGCATCGCCTCTGTCGTCCTCCAATGGACTCCCGCCGCCGCCCTGTGCTCCCAGATGCTGCCAGTGGCGGAGTTAGAGCGTTTGAGATCAGGGTGCACTAAGAATGCCATAACAAATAAAACATATTTTTAGGGGGTGCACATGAGGTAAAAAGATGCTAGTTTACAAAGAGATGTTTTTCTAGGGAGTGTCCTGTGCACCCCCTTGGCTTGCCTTGCATCCGCCCCTGGATGCTGCGACTCCCCTCATCCTCGTCCCCAGCTTCCTCTTGCAGGACACTATAATGGGGCAGCAATGGGATCTGAGGTGCGGCCATGGATTTTCCTAGAAGGGGCACCATATGACCTCTACTACTCCCGCCGCCTCTCCCCATTCTCTTCTCCCCTATAGCTGTCGTCGGAGATAGAGACCATTGTCGCTGGCCCAGATCCTCTCGCCAGAGTCTCTTGGTGCAGGTGCGGATGAGGGCGGTGGCGGCCGTCCTCAAACGTCAGTTGCTTCCGCTACATATGCTCGTCGCCTCCGCTACATATGATTGTCGCTTCTGCTACATATGCTCGTTGTCTCCGCTACATATGCTTCCGCCGGGACCCCTGTAGCGAGCAGCCATGGGCAGGAGCTCTCGCTGTCGACGAGCTATGCTGCCCGCACCGGTGGTGGCGCTGCCATCGCCGGTGGTTGCGCCGGCGGCGACAGGTGCTACTGGCACCGGTGGTGGTGCTACCCCGCGTCGGTGGCTGTGCTACTCCTTGCCCTCGCTACGAGATGTGTGATGTTTTGCTACAAGCGGTCACCGGACTTGCTATATACGACAGGCATAGGTGCTACAAGGGACGTTTGAGTTTTCTACGTGCGACTGTACGAGACCTCCACCGGTGCTACGAGCATGGTCGGGTTTTTGCTACAATTTTTTTGCTACATTAGGTTTATCGTTTTGCTATAATAGTATATAGTTTTTGCTACGAGATCTCCGGCGAAGTCGGATTTGCTACAGTAGAATTTTTTTTGCTACATACGTTTTATGGTTTTGCTACAATAGCGTAAAGTTTTTGCTACAAGGTCTTCGGCGGAAGTCTCTGGCGAGGTCTTCGGCAAAAGTCTCCGGCGAGTCTCCGGTGAGATTGGGTTTTGCTACATTAGCACAACCTTTTTGCTACATGGTCGCCGGCAAGGTCCAGTCTATTTTTGTATTTTCTGGAAGGAACCGTTTTTTTGCTACACGTAGCAAAAGCGGGACTATATGTAGCAAAAGTAAGATGAAAGGTCGGAAATCAGATCTGACCGTTGATCTACCCAGATCAGATGGCCGGGGACCTGGGGGATAGAAAGTTTCCATCCCCGGGGGAGTCTAGCACTGTCCATAAAAAGCGCACCCCACTGGATAAGAATGTGGTTTGAAAAGGTAGCTTACATGGCATCGTGACTGACGCCGAACTGGCAAGATCGGCATCCGTGTGGGCAGTTTATTACGAAAAGCGTCTAAGATGACAGTAGATAGTGCGTGCACGCTCTAAAGCAAATTGTGTTGTTTATGTGCACTTTGTTGGTATATCTTGCATCGCAGGTTTTGGATTGATTGGTTTCATAAGTTCCTGGTGCCGCTTTAGCCGAGAGATTCGGAAGATGCTAATCAGTTTTCTAAAGTATCCACAAAAGAGTTTATTGTGTATGTTATCTATCTGTGCCGTCAGGGTTGCACCGAGTAACTAATCTTCGAAGGGACGACGAGAAGACGCACCAAGTACTATGTTGCACGGAGCAATTAAATAGAGTTGATTGTCTAAGTTAACTATCCATCCAGTAAAAGAGCCCTCCCATATACGTGAGCCAAAATAGCTGAGACATGACGTGAGCCAGCCCTCCCGTAAGTGACCCCTCCTCCTCCTCCCGAACCCTCCTCCTAACGCACCCGCGCGGCGGCGCCGCGCCGCGTCGGGCGGCCTCCCCTTCCCGCCGAGCCCTCCATCCCGTGGTCTCTTCTCCCCGCCGCCGCCGTCTGGATTGTCGTCAGGAAAAGACCTAGGGGCGTGGCGGCGGCGGCGTCCCTGATCGCGATCTGGCGGATAGGCGGCGGCGTCCGTCCCAGCTGGTTTGGCGGTGGTGTTGTGGCGAGCGGCGGCCGGTGATCCTCGGCCCAGATGGCGGCAGGCGGCGGCAGGGATCTGGGTCTAGCCACGATCTGTCCCGTACGTTGGCCTCGACGCCGGCGCCCAGGCGACCTGGGTCTTGTCTGTGACACTAGGGCGCTTGGGGCATCTGCCCCCAACATGGTGGTGGTGGCCTCCTCCGTCAGAATGGTCGGCCGGGTAGTCTTGCCGTCTTGTGGCGGATCCTGCTAGTTTCCGGCGGGTGGCGTGGAGGCTGCTTGCTCGGTTTCAATAAAAGGAGGTGGTCCTGGATCCTTCTCAAGCCAAGACGATGATCTACCAGATGTTGTTCTCCATTGATCTGGTTTCTGTGTCGTGTTCCGGAAGGCTCCGATGGCGAACTCCATAAGTGCTATCATGCCGTGAGTTTGCTGGAAGGATTGAATTCGGTCGTACACACCCATGTTTTACCCTGACCATTTGGTTTCAGAGGGTGTGCTTCAAAACTTTGTTGGCTGTTATTATCATGGGGCATGTTCTCGTTCCATGGTTCTAACGGAGAAAGTCATGGAGACTGAGATCTAAGGACAGACAATGGTGGTTCGAGTCTAGGTGGTGATAAGGAATTGGCTATGTGACTTGTGAATTGGAGCAGTGGCATGCAAGTGGGGACGACTGCACAGGAGAGGTTCATGGTCCTACCTCTCAGGGTGAAAACCCAGGGTCTGGCCTTAATTGGTTGTGCCTGGCAATGGCCTTGTTGACGGTATTGTTTTGAGAGCACAGACTTTCTTCAGGGTGAAAACCTAGATCTTTGATCGGACGATGACGGTGTTTGTGCACTGTTCCCTTCTTGGAGACGTCGTTTTTGGAGAAGCTGGACTTCTGATGTTGTCCTGGTGGTGGTAGTACTGCTATTTCAATGAATAAGTCACTATAGCGGGACTTTTCTTTTTTGTAATTCATCTTTCTTTTTTTGGCTGTGTGCATCCGTGTGGCCGCTAAGACAATACGTTGTTGCAGAGGCTGAGTGTAATTGGTATCGTATAATATTAATATATGCTTCTTTTCAAAAAAAAATCTATCCAGTAAAAGTTGCGCCGAGCAGGTAAATCTCGAAGGGAGGAGAAAAAGCGCACCAGGTAAATCTCGAAGTATGAGCCGTTCATTTTTTTCAATCCAATGACCAATCCTGATCACCACTCCACCGAATGTCTAGAGGAGTACCACTTCCAAACACATGGAGTACCATCAGTCTAGGGGTAAATTAGTAATTATGAGTCGAGGACCAATATTGTGCCACTTCTTATTGAAAATAGAGAAATAGTTATTTAATATATTCCATTCCAATTCATATTCATAAAGATGATCTTTTATGCGGGACTACGTGTACTCACATTAAGATGGGAAAGCGCAATGGCCCGAGGGAGAGACAAAGGCTCTCACACGGTGGCCGCAAAAACACATCCAGGGTTTCGTTCCCTTGTTGGTGATGTTGTCGGTCCTCTCGGTCTCTGGTGGTTTCGTGTCTTGTGTCTTGGATGTGTGACAGACCATGGCCCCTCTCTAGAGGGGAGCTTTATTTATATTTTTAGACTGTTTTTTCCGTATCTTTTCAGGATGGTGAGGCAGCGGCTACATCTTAAAATCAAAATAAGTTACTCGCTATCCTATCCTTGCTTCGATGGTGTGTCTAGCATCGATGGGCATGTAGAGTCTTGTGTCCGACGGATCTCCTAGGATCCAGTCATTTTTTGTACTCATTTATGTAGTTTCAGGCAAGTCTTTTTTAATATACGGTTGTCATCTTTGACTATGGTTGCTACTCTAGTGTGCTGATCCTTTAGGGCCTTACAACGACGACTTTCCACATGTGTTATACAATAAGCTCTAGTGATGGAGGGGAGAGAACGGTGGTTCGCCGTCGTCTCGCTCCAATGTCTGTAGTCGTTGCTAGGTGGTCCAAAGACCTATTTGCAATTTTTATAACTTTAATCTTCGGTGCACTATTGTAGATGATTATTAATATATTAGTAGAATTTTCACACAAAAAATAAGCCTGTTCTATCTGCAGGAGAAAATTCTACACCTTTCTAAACGAAGGGTTAAATTTTGTTGTCACTTCCATCTTCGTCATGGAGTACTAGGGAACCGTAAAAACTCTCTGAAATGATCCATCACAGAACTAATATCTTCTTGTGCCAAATTATCTCTAAAACTTGTTTTTAAATTCCTTTTGGCACAAGATTGGTTCAAGCTAACCTTCTCCCAAAATTGCACCAACAAATATCTTCCTTTGGGAAAATACTAGTTTCTTATTGATCCAAAATAGAGTTATTAAGGTTATCTTTCTGGTAAACATGCACCAAGAAAATATTCACCCTTCTATCCTTTCACCGTCGGTGGCTAATGCTACTACATTCCAAGCGCTTAATTGGTGCCGTTCGTGGATGGAGTTGGAAGATACAGTTCTACCAGGATTTGTATGGGGAAGATTGTGCATGGCCACACTGCATCCCATCGGTGTGATATTATTCTAATTAGAGAGCACCATGTAGATGTATCTTGTTCGTATTTAACGCAGTTTAGTTATCGATACCCTCCACAAAATATATTTTCTGCATGACAAAAAAACCTACGATGCCATGGCAAATCCATGCATGGTCATGGAATCTTAGGCACCAGTCGCACTAGCCTAGGGAGAGATGAGATAACAATTGTTTATTCATAAGTGCAATACAAAATGCTCAGCCCTGCATTGTTAGGCTTGAAGAAAGTAAGTACTTACTTATTTTTAAATAATTCATTCATATTCGTAGGAGAGGTTCCAATTTAACATTACCATAGTTAACTTAATTACATAGTAATTTTGTTTGTATGTAATTTTATATGTTTACATGTAATTATTTTAATTGTATACTATAGATTTGTACTTTTAAAATTAATATGAATTATTTTAGACTTAATCATATAGACCGGAAGAAGTCAAGTTAGGATAGTGTACCTTATTTAACTTGCCTTTTGTAAGTTAGAAAATGTTGTTCATGCCTTTGGTTCCTCGAATGAATCTAGGCATAAGATACGATTTTACCAAATTCGAGATAGGTTGTACATCAATGACATTGTAGAATATAGTTTCTTACATGTTCGAGTTGTATCTTTAATAATATTTGGAATGTACCAAGGTGTTCCTTGGGTGTTCCCCTAGTCTCCTCATAGCTTATTTAAACTTTTGAAAAGGGAAGAAGGCTCATGCTCTTCATCGATCGAATGCACGCAACCACTTACTACTATATTAAACAAAGTTTTTATAAGAGATTACATATGCGTCGCACATGGTTGAGACATGTATTAACTATCTAAAAAAACATGTAGGGACTTTTGCATCAACATGATATTCTGTGATCAAAATGCCAGTTGCACTGCTGTATATATCTTGTCCAACAGTTTCTAGTCGATTGCACCCAATAGTTAAAGATCTTTGTTTCTTTGACTATAGGTAGGAACACATACGGATCCAGTGAGCCACCAGCAGGATAACCTGCATAAAAGAAGTTACTTTTGCACTAGTAAAGATATAATCTTTTAACACATTCCATATGACTCAAAGCAAAGCACAAACTCGTACTCAAATATCATTGTCATCGAAAGATCGTGATTGGACGGAATTTTAGTAGAACCGATGTGAGAAATGGATAGATGGGAACCATCATCAACAAGAACATGTGGATGATTGGAAATAGGGAAGGAGGAGTCAAAATTACCAGGATCATCAACAATGTGATGAGTCGTGGCACCCGAGTCGGCGACCCATTGGTTGCCGGAGTTCTGGATGGTGCAGGGTCTGCATCAGGTCAACTTGCTCTATGTTATTGGTGTCATTGCTCGTCTCGACGGCTGTTTATGGTACAACTGCTGCTACTGGTTCCACGACATATGGAATGAAAACTACTACAAATAGACACTAAGGACAACCCCATAGGAAATGAGAACTATACGTCCCATGGAGAAACGAAATTGCGTGTGGTCGACGGGCCTGTCCGACATGGCCTGCGCGTTATAGGCCACAGAGAAATTTCTGCCGCCGTTACCAACATGTTGCCAATGGACATTTATTAGGGTCAATTTTTGGAAGTTTCTCTATGAAAACGGTTGTGAAGGAAGGCTAGTTGCCGATGGGGAAAGGCCCATCTATATAATGCTTTGTAACCCTTAGAGAAAAACCTACGTCCCCCTCTCTCTCTCCCCCCCATATCTTTAAGCAGAGGAGGCGGTGGTGGCGGTCCTTGATGTCACCTAACTAGGTGTCTCCTATGTACCATCCCAATGCGAGATAACGAATCCTTCGTGTCGAGTCCTCCTTTCCTCCCCTGCCAGATCTGGTCGTGCCGGTTGCAGGAGGTGGTCCAGAGACGAGAATGAAGAAGAATCCCGCCCGCCGTTAGCGCATGTCCCTGTCAACATGCACAACTGGCTTACTCTCTGTCCAGTCCATGTGACGGAGAAGGTACGACACCGACACAAATGGATCTTCCGTCCTTCGCGCGTCGATCAGCATGCGGCGCTATCTTTGAGGAACCGCTTGCACCCGGGACAACGACTCTCAAAGGTACAGATCTTTGTGTGACCGGCCATTGAGACGATGAACTAGGGTTACTGTAGGATATATTCATAGCAAGGCATGACCATCCATTTAGGTTATTATGGTTTATTAAGGTTAAATTCTATAAAATTATGTGGTCTTGTCACTAAGTCAAAAGTTATTTTAAAACTAGAGTCAATTTATTAAGATTGTTATGTTTATATAAATCTATTTCGATTAAGTGGTCTTGTGACTAAGTCAGATCTCATGTATAAACAAGAGTCTATGTTGATATACTCCATTAGATATACAGCTGGAGTTGTGTTTAGCCAGTATACAACGCCTAACTAGTAGGCTCGCCAACTTGAGTTGTTTCTACAACTAATAGGCTTAGGTGAGGACTTTTTTGAATGAAATGTATATGTTTGGTCTTTTGAATTTGTTCTCGTACTAATGTCGGTAAACTACATCATTCTTCATTTTTTTATTAGATTTCAGTGATACTGCATAAAAAAGGCGAAACGGGTGTGTTGCCTCAAGAAATGTTAAAGTCTGTCAGTGCATGATGGAGCCGACCTAATAATATCTTGCTATCAAGACGTGGGTCAGCTACGCCCATTTCTCGACCAAAGCCACCTCAAGCTGTAGGACTTAGAGAAGAAATTGTTAATTCTTTCCGCCAATGATGCATTTCCTTAGCATTTTCCTTCTCTCAAAAAGTTGTGATGTTCTTACTATTGACATGATTATCATTTTATTTTCTCTCAAAAAGTTGTGATATTCTTACACATAAGATTGTAATATGTGATATTATAGTATGAACATAATGATGATGAATAAGATATGTTGTTGTTTTTGTGCTTCTGAAGTAAGCATTTCAATGTGATGCAAAATAAATATTTCTCTTGTGGACACACGAGAAAAGACATCTACAAACGAGTGAAAACAAACTAACCATAATCGATGAGTTCCCCTTTAAAAAAATGGGTAGGAGAATAAAACTGTTGCAAAAACACCTCTCATCGGTAATGGGTTTTGGCTTCATGTCCATAGAAGCCTTCACATTAGTGACACGTGTTTGGGAACGAAATGTTTTTCTGTTGCCGAAGGGTTTTTTGACCCGTGTCCACGACATCGCTCTATACTAGTGGAGCTGGATAACGGCCTATTGTACTTGTGCAGATCGAGGGTGCAGAAGGTGTGAGGGTTTGGCACGTAAGGACACACGCCCGACGGCACATGGTCCTTCACTTAGGTGTGGTAGAGATAGCTGGAATGTGTGCACCACACCGTGCTAGGGATGCAGACCATGCGAGGGACACAGACCGGCGACGCTTGGGGTGTTGGCATTGGTGCGGGTGCGACATTGGTGCTGGTGTTTCTGGCGGAAGTCAGAGTTGTGTCGGCGTGCTTGTCGGTGTGCTTGCACTTCTGCTTGCCCTACCTCAGCGTCAGACAACCGTCGTTGGGCCCATAGGATCCCTGGACGCCATGAAAGTCGTTGGCTTGCAAGTACAAGACACCATTGACATTGGGCTCGGGGGCAGGCACACTGGTGCCGTCCTGGCGCTCCTTATCCAACTGGAGCATGGCATGCACCTTATAGAACAATGGGAGTTGTTCCTTGTCATCGTTAATCTATCGAGCAGTGAGGTGATGCTTGTTGAGGACGTGCAGAAAGTAGATGACCAGATTTGTGCCATCCAACGGCTTGCGGATGTCACACAACCCATTGCGTTGCGCTGGAGTTTGGATCCATAGGCGGCGACAAAGAGAGAGATCAATGGCGCAAACCATGGATTTCGGAGAGGAGTTTCACTTGGAGCGAGCGGACGTTGATGGTGAACATGGTCTCGATGGTACTTTAGATGGAGAAAACGGTGGCCTTGTAGTCGATGATGAGTCGGAGGAAGTCCGACTTGCTGGTGGTGTAGATCCAGGACTTGACAATGAGGATCATTCGCTTCCACTCATGGTTGCCTTGGTGATGCTCAAAGTCCATAGTGATGTAGTCGTCAATGCAAGCACAATCGTCATCTCTATGTCATGGTGCCACATGGTAGTTGAAGCCGCAGAGATCAAGCTTGAAATGATGTAGGAGGTAATGTTGATACCGACAAGCGTGTCCCCCAGGATTGAGGAGTTGGCATGTTGGGCTCAGGGTAAGTGGCATTAGAGAAAGGGATCTAGTCGGACACCATGAAAGTTTTGATATTCAGCTGAAACTCAATGCGTTTTATTAATCCTCGTGGGTGCAGTTTATATGAGAGTGCCTAGATCTCAGACGTTTGTGAACTTCTTATGTCTAAGTCGTTGACGTCACCAAGTATTTGTTCTAATTCTCAGTGTTATAACTCATTAAATTCTCAAAACCACTAGGAGATCGTCGCGGATACCTTCTGAAAACCACTAAACTCAAGCTCTCCAGTTGCATTCATTCGCCGGCTCGAAGTACTGTACATACATTTTGTTAATTGGCAATGCGCACTAGGAGCTACGGGAGCAAATTCAGCAAAAACTGTTTTACTCATAGTATGTCAGTGTCTGTACAATACTACAATGTTTAGTTTGCGCCGTCAGATGTGGACAGTGAGCCATTGATCGAGCAGTTCTGGATCATTCAATGAGCTCGCGCGCAGACCAGCGCAGAACTGTCTGGGCTACCTTGTTGTGCCTGTACCGGCACCGACAGGCATGCTTCAGCTCGACCGGTTGTCACCTCACACGATGACCACGGCGATCGTGTCTGTCTCCATGGCCGCAGGGCTCGGGCTCACGCCGCCGCCGCCGCTGCCGCCGCAGCCCTTCGCCGGCGCACCCTCGATCACCGGCCGCCTGCATGTGGGGCATGAGCCGTGGGACACGAGCCAGACGTCAACACACCGGACGTGGAACCCGTGGCCGCACCGCGGGAGCACGCGCACCTTCTCGCCGTCCACGAACTCGCCGAGGCAGATGGCGCACACGTCGTCGATTACTTCCCCGCAGCCGTAGACCTCCACGGGCAGGCTCCTCAACACGCGACTCTTGACGCCGCCGCGGCCTCGGCGTGCCGCACGCGCCGACGCCCTGGCCTCGCCGTCAGCGGCCGCGGCACCGCGGCCTCCGAACCGCAACCCGCACCGGACCAGCGAGTTGAGCCCGATGGCGAAGAGAACCGCGAAGAAGAGCGCAGCCAGGATGATCACCACGTTGGTGTCGAATGCCGAGTCGTCACTCGCCGGTGCCGCCGCGCCGTGGTCGTGGAAGCCCAGCGCCGCGGCGACAACGCTCGACGCCGGCGCCTCAGAATCAGGACGACCCATGATCAAATGAAGCTGGTCTGAGAGATGTCCACCCAGTTCGATTTATCAGAGTCGGCCTGCCGATCGATTTGTTGCCTCAAGCTATTCGAATTTCGAACTCGATGGATGCCTGTGCTATCCGTCTCTGACTCTGTGTGTGCCACTCTCTGCTATGTTCATGGCATATATATAGATGGCGCGGTCGTGGTGCCCACCATTATTCTGGCGTTGTTGCTAGTGTATGTAAAGGGAGTCCTCCACTCCACAGTCCCCAAGTTGTGCACCCTGCTGCTAAGCAGCTGAAGAACTGACGCAGGGATAGGGACATACACGCGCACAGATAAGCCAGATATGAGATAGTGCTGCTGCTGCTGCTGTGCGCGGAGGTGATTCCAAATTTTTACCTTTATAGCGTGCCAAATTTTTAATTTATACAGTAAAAGAGAAATGTTTTAAATTGTTAGATTCAGCTTCAACTAAAGTATGGGGATTATCAATTAGAAGTTGTTTGTGAAGCGGCTCTTCCAAAATCGCCAAGTTCTACTTCCTCCGTTTAGAAATAACTAACTTATGTTTGTCTAGATTCAAATATATATATATATACTAAAATATATCTAAATACATTTGAATCTAGACAAAATACAAAATTAAACTAGTCAGTTATTTCTGGACGGAGGGAGTACGAGATTTCTATAATTCTAAGGCATGCAGCTACTTAATCTCTGTATTGAAATAAACACAGATGTGATATGTAGATTTCTTTTATGAGAAATAGATACTTGCATAAATTATTCAGCACCTGCAACCAAACAATCAATTAATGCCGCTACTTCACCACACCAGGTTCCAATCTCCGTGGCAACAAAAGAATGTGTTTTGCACACTGCTGCTAGTGGCATGAGAGTGCGTGTACGTGGTACTACTCCCCACCGTATCCTTAAGAATACTCAAGAGTGCTCAGTGTTTTTTTACAGCCAAGGAATGTGTTTACGCGCTGGGCGTCCCCACCGTATCCACAAGAAAAGTAGGGTAAAAGCGTGCACTTTGATTTCCACCGGGAAAGATCGAAGGAAGAGGGAGATATCGTTCCCATCCACGCATAAGTTCCTCTTGCTCACGTCCGATCCGTTCTGTTTCTACGGATGTGCTACGACGACATCCTACATCACTACGTGGCATCGACTGACCGAACCTGGAAATGCTCTTTTTCGTGGTATGTATGGTCAGCATAGAGTTCGTTAATGGAAAAAGTCTATTTCAAACCCTGAACTCATAGAGGTTCGGCGATCTAAACCCCAAAATCGAAATCCCGGTCGTTTACACCCTGAAGTATTTAATCTCGATCTAAATTGAACCCTAAATCTGTTTGGGGCACCGGGATCCTAGCTGGGAATACCTATTGTCTCACTGACCAAGTGGGCCCATATGTCATATTCATCTTCTATCTCAACCTATATCTCCTCATTTGGAAAAGAAAGAAAGCAGGGACCGTATTGTACACGGGGGGCAATTTGGAGCTTGGAACCCATGAGGCGACGGCCTGCTGCAGCTTGGAGCGGGGGCGTTGACCCCGTCGCTGGCTGTCAGAGACTCAGAGCCACGGAGCTCGTCCAGCGCAGTCCGCCGTGCTTGGAGCGACGCAAGCAGAGTGCGCGCACGATGTGCTGGTCGCCGGCCTTCACGCAAAATTCTAGGCAGTTTCTAATTTTCCCAGCTCCTCCATTTTTTCCATCTCTAGTGGTGTAGACTCTATTGCCGTACTGCCGTGTTGCCGTACTGCCGTGGAGAGGAGAGAGCCGGAGGAGCTCGACCTGGAACAACACTGTTGGGCGATGAGCTCCTCCGTCCACTGCTCCGGCGCGGCATGTGCGCAGCCTCAGATAGCAGCAGCCTGCGCGAGCACGGGTCTGCGTCAATCTGACAGTCTCAAACAGCAGATTAACCCAATTTTGCTCTCCGGATGGTTTTCTATCTAATGAATAATCTAATCGGGTACGTACAGATCACAGACTAATGGATTTGGTAGGAAAATTATTGACTAACTCAAAAGATTCACCTGCAAATTTTTAATCAATTTGAGTTTCTCCCCGGAGATGCTTGAGCTTGCTATAGCTGCCACTGAAGTGTGGCTGCCCAAGGCCATGCTGCTCGTCGAAAATGGCGAGCCGAGTCCACCGCTAGACAAAGCGAGAGTGGCCAGGACCATGTAAATGAAATAGATAATTACGTAGGGATTTGTTTGTAAAAAACTGCATGCTGCCGTCGGTCAACGTGGTGAAACAGGTACAAGGTCTAATTTAGACCGGGATTTCATATTTTAGGGTGCAAACGACCGGGATTTCGACTTCAGGGTTTGAACAGTCTAACCTCTACAAATTTAGGGTTTGAAATAGACTTTTTCCTTCGTTAATTATTGTGCACTTTGTATCGGAGAGCCGGGAAGTGCTTAAGATGACAAGTAGCTAGAGTGTCCACACGACTAAAAGTAAAAGGGAAATCCTTGTAATAATGTTTAAAAAACGAAAATACACAAATTAAAAGGGCGCTGAACTCTGGCTGCGAAAGATCACCTGTGTGTGCTCCGTTGTGACGAAGCAGTGAGCTAGGATGTTGCCGCCCGCCAGCCGGCCAGCTTCCCCATCCGTTACCTCGGGTTGTCTCTCACAATTGGTCGTATGCGGCGCTCTGATATCTGGCTGCTTATAGACAGATTTTCGGATAAACTACCTGGCTGGATCCCTCGGCTTCTCAACCCTGCTAGGTGCTGGCCGGGTGGTGCTCACTCGCGCCGTCCTAATGGCGATGCCTCTCCACTTCCTTGTTGTGCTTCAGCTTACCCTATGGGCCTTGCGCATCTTCAATCGACGGTGTCGAGGCTTTGTTTGGCATGGGGAGCTGGAAGTCAGCGGTGGCCACTGCCTCCGCTCTTGGTCCAGAGTTTGCATGCCACTTCAGTACGGTGGGCTCGGCATCCTCAATCTGCAACACTTCGGTTGCGCGCTGACATTACCTCACATTCTCAAATAGAAGGCACTAAAAAGTGCCTTTAAAAGTACACAATTTGATTTAAATTGTTATTTAAGGCAAAAAAAAAATGCCGCATCCGCTACCGTCGTTAAATGTATTTGAAGGCATACCCAAAAAGTGCCTTCTAAAGTACTTTTATAGGCATTTTTCTTAATGCCTTTTTTATATTTGAAGGCATAACTAGAAAATACCTTGTAAAGTTAGTTTTAGAGGCAATATCGAGTGCCTTCCAAAGTTAGTTTTAGAGGCAATATCGATAGTGCCTTGTAAAGTTAGTTTTAGAGGCAATATCGATAGTGTCTTATAAAGTTAGTTTTAGAGGCAATATCGATAGTGCCTTGTAAAGTTAGTTTCAGAGGCAATATCGATAGTGTCTTGTAAAGTTAGTTTTAGAGGCAATATCGATAGTGCCTTGTAAAGTTAGTTTTAGAGGCAATATCGATAGTGCCTTGTAATGTTAGTTTTAGAGGCAATATCGATAGTGTCTTGTAATGTTAGTTTTAGAGGCAATATCGATAGTGTCTTGTAATGTTATGTAAAGATGGCTATTAATATAATATTAAGCTACAATAATTTACCCTAATCCAAATACAATAATTTATCAGTATCATCCAAATAATTCTGCAAATAAATTAAAACATTCTCAGTAACAAATGACATTCTCAGTAACAAATAAATTACGTTTCCTTGTGCAAGCAAATAATTTAAACAAGCTCAGTATCAAATTACATTCCCTTGTGCAAGCAACATTCGCTTTTAAACAAGCTCATGTGATTCAAGTACTTTTGTACTCCTTTTCCTCTTCCTTGTGCCGAGTCGAATCTGGAATCTTGAACTTGTGAGTCCACTGGAATCTGAGAATCTGCAACTTGTGAGTCCACTGGAATCTGCAACTTGTGAGCCCACTGGAATCTGAGAAACTACAACTTGTGAGCCCAATGGAATCTGAGAAACTGCAACTTGAGAGCCCACTGAAATCTGAGAATCGGCAACTTGTGAGCCCAATGGAATCTGAGAAACTGCAACTTGAGAGCCCACTGGAATCTGAGAAACTGCAACTTGAGAGCCCACTGGAACTGCTGCAGCCTTCCCGCTCTTCACTTTTGCTACTGCTCTTGATGCAACAGTAGGTGCTTTTTTTACAACAACCGGAGAATATTTCCCTGGAACTCTCCAGTTTTTGTCAAGATTGTGGACGAATTCAACATTATTCATGTCAATTTGTCCAGAGTCAACTACCTGCATGTTTTTATTTAGTATCAGCAACAGTAACAGTAAGGAACAGACAAAAAAACAGTAAAAGTAAGGAACAGTAAGGAACAGTAGTTCAGAATCATATGAAGGCATGTATCAAAATGGACACAGTAGGTTACAGATAAAAACAGAAAACAGTAAGATGCAAAATCAACTACTGTTCCTTGCAAAAACAGAAAACAGTAAGGAACAGAAAACAGTAGTATCAAGTATGACAGATAACAGAAAACAGTAAGATGCAAAATCAACTACTGTTCCTTGCAAAAACAAAAAAAACAGTAACAGTAAGGAACAGAAAACAGTAGTATCAAGTATGACAGATAACAGAAAACAGTAAAATGCAAAATCAACTACTATTCCTTGCAAAAACAAAAAAACAGTAACAGTAAGGAACAAAAAACAGTAGTATCAAGTATGACAGATAACAGAAAACAGTAAAATGCAAAATCAACTACTTTTCCTTGCAAAAACAAAAAAAACAGTAACAGTAAGGAACAGAAAACAGTTGTATCAAGTATGACAGATAACAGTAACACTAAAACCTACAAATTCATTATGCATGATGGAAAGGAAATTGGTTCCATTTGAATATGATGGACAACACAACGTTTAGATGACATGCTTGATGAATTGAGTGGCTCTACCATGTTTTCTAAAGTTGATTTGCGTAGTGGTTACCACCAGATTCGTATGAAAACATTAAGATGCAAAATCAACTACTGTTCCTTGCAAAAATAGAAAACAGTAACAGTAAGGAACAGATAACAGTAGTATCAAGTATGACAGATAAGATAACCGAAAACTTACATTTTTCTTAGGCCATGGGATGCAATGTGATTGAGCATGCCCCATGTGGGTCACTCTTCCCTTTGCTTGTGGCAATATGGTGTGACTACTCATAACTATATTCACCATAACTTCAAAAAATTCATCTTCAACCTTCTGAATTGTTCCTATTGCTGCCATGGTATTTGTTTTAGGTGTAGTCAATCCCACGTCCATCCCAGCTTTGATGACAAAATCTTTCTTGTACTTGACAGTGTTATCCTTCTTGTATCTTTTCTTATTTTCATCTGACTTCTCAACCTTCACTCTATGTATATCATCTGCCTGTTTTCAAAAAAATAACAGTATACAGAATATCATCTACTACTAAATGATGATAATCATATGAAGGCATGTATCAAAATGGACACAGTAGGTTGCATATATCAAAATGGACACAGAATATCATCTACTAATAAATGATGATAATCATATGAAGGCATGTATCAAAATGGACACAGTAGGTTGCATATATACCTTGATGTGCTTTGTTTTCTGTAGGTCTTGATGTGCTTGTGTTTCTGATGAATAGGATTCCTTGTTTGCTTGCTTTGACTTGGATTGCTTGCTTTCTATCAGATTTTCCTTGCATCTCTTCTGCTTATCTCCTTCCTTTGCTTGCCCATGTACTGTGTGACCCTCTTCCTTTGCTTGCCCATGTACTGTGTGACCCTCTTCATTTGCTTGCCCATGCCCTGTGTGACCCTCTTGCTTTGCTTGCCCATGCACTGTGTGGCCCCCTTCCTTTGCTTGCCCATGCACTGTGTGACCTCCTTCCTTTGCTTGATCATCTACTGGGATTGATTGCTGATGATGCAATGTTTGGTTATTCTGGGAAGCTTGAAATAGAATCATCATCTCATTCATTTGTTTCTTCTGCTGTATCATTTCATCTTCTAACCTTTCACTCTTCGTCATCAAAGTTTGCACCACATGCTTTAATTCTTTGTTCTCTTTCTTGCTTTCTTTAAGTGCAGCTAGTGCAAATGAAAGTTGCTCAGATCCTTTTCCACCAGAAACTAGCCCGAACCCATGCCTTCTGCTACTTTTCTGAAATATTCTGGAATACAAATCACCTTCATGTACCTCCTCATCAACAAGTGCAGGATTCTCTTCAAAATTCTATTTTATAGTTTTCTGCAAACAAGATAATAATTTAGAAACATTACATATAAAAATATAATCAATCATATACAATAATTAGTTCTTCATTACTTACCATCTTCTCTCCAGCAAACTCATTAACTGGTAGTCCTTTGGTTGTTGTATGTGTCATACAGAATAGCTCAGCTCTTCCTATTGTTCTACCTTCTTTTATTTCCTGACAAATATGTTTATAAATTGTCAAATCTTCTATAGTATTAGTTGAGTTTGCTTGTAAAAATAAGAACATATTAGAGATAAAAACTTACTGCTTGCTCTAGTACCAATGCAAAACTTCTAGAACCCGTTGTATGAGTTGAATTTCCTTGTCTACTTCTAGTTGCTTTATTCTGCTTACTCAGAGCCTGTATGAAGCAGTATTCAGTATGATTACATATGCTTTCACCATCAATGCATAATTAATACTAATCAACCAAAATTTGCATTAAATTTACCTTAGCTTTCCTAGTGCACCAAATTTTACATAACCATTCCCACTGTTTTGGTGGTATCCTATTTTTACAGCCTGCTTCAATATTGGCTTCCAGTGACAAATGTTTGTTGAAGAAAGTTTTCTTCAACACACATTTAAAGTCCTTCCATTTCTTACTAGCTGATTTTAGGACCCATAATTTGAGATTATCATCCAAACCAAAAAATGCCTATCAAATGTCATTACAGCATTAATTGATTGGAAGTTAACTTGCATCTGGAAATAATGGAAACAATGTCTACCAAATATGGCATTGCATACTTTACCTTAACTGTATTCCAGAGTTTCTCTTTTTCATGCTTTGGAACCTTGCTCCAATTTGTAGCTCCTAAGGATATCTTCTTTCCTTTGACCAAACTTGCTATGAAGTTAGCCATTTTGCTTGAAGTCAAACCACATGGCTGACCCAAATGGTTATACTCCATTGTAATTTTGTTGCTTGGATCTACATTCTTTCAGAATCCTTTCAAAACAGTAGGTCCTCTCACCCTCTTCTTATTTGTTTCTGTCAGTTTTATAGAATGTAGGTACATTAAAAGATTAAAACATTAGGGATCCAGCTTGCCAGATGTAAAGCTATTGACTATGTACACAAACCTTGTATATTATTCTCTGCATTATCTTGTCTATTGGTTTCATTGTCAGATCCATCTTCTGTTGTGGCATCACTATCATATTCATCCTCCTCATGATCACTGTCCTCATACATTTCTTCATAAATTATGTTATTCTACAGGTAAATCAAGTTGTTATTCCATATCATGTATATTAACAACATAAGTGATGAATAATTAACAACACAATGATGACAAATTAGGAATCATGTATATTAACAACATAAGTGATGAATAATTAACAACACAATGATGACAAATTACCTCTGCATTGTTCTGAAGTCCTCTATCATGTATATTAAATCTTGGGAATACTTGTGTACTTGTAGTTCCAGTTGACATACTTCCTTTTGGCACAATTCCTAATTCTTCCAATCTAATGTTCACCTCATTCTGTCGTCTGTCCTGACTTTCCAACAAGATGGTTCCTGCAATTTCATGTAAAAAAAGATCAACTAAGAAACAAATACATAATATTATGAAATTATACATGATCTAATATTATCAGATTACTTACATGAACTAGTATTATCTACAGTTGAAGGAGTAACAACAAAATGCCATTCTTCATCAGCATGATCTTGCACATAATAGATTTGTGTTGCTTGACTAGCCAGAATGAAAGGTTGACTAAACATTTGTTCATTTGAATGGCTGAAGTTGCCTAGAGTGAATCCAAAACTATCATCTCTAATGCCAGTATGTTCAATCCAGTCACATTTAACAGTACCACATGACCTTTATTTGAATAGTTTAGCTCTACAATATCTTGGATTCTTCCATAATGTACAACACCATTTGTCTCAGTAAACATAACCCCATTACACTGGGAACCCTTGCCATGTGCATATGAGGATGTATGATAAGTACATCCATTGATTGAGTAACTCTTGTATTTTTTAACCATCATATATGGCTTATGTGCTAGCAATAAAACTTCTTGGTGTACTTCAATTCCTTTCACAACTTGTGATTGGACATAGTCCACAAACCAGTTAAGGAAATTACTGTCATGGTCATTCTCCACCTCTCTCCTGGATCTTCTTTCATTAGCAGATAGAACCAATTTGTGTTTCTCAGTATAGAAGGAAATTGAAGGATAGTTGAGGATAACATGTTTTTGTGCTTGGGTCCAAGAAATGAAATCTAGTTCTTCAACTTGACAACTGACAGACAGAGGTCTCCCAATGATTGTCAGATATTCAAAAACCATATCTGAGGAAGTATCACTGCTTATAGGCTCACCATTGATTTTCCTATCATAATCATGTATAAATGTTGAACAAAATGATACAGTTTTATCAAAAATGCACCCTTTAGCAATAGAGCCTTCGGGATGGCTTCTATTACGTACAGAACCTTTAAATTTGCCAACAAATCTCTCAGTGGACCATATATTCCTAAATTGAACTGGACCAGCTATTCTAACTTCTGTTGCCAGGTGTATAACAAGATGCTCCATTATATCAAAGAAAGAAGGTGGGAATATCTTCTCTAGTTGGGATAATATTTCTGGAATCTCATCTTCCATCTTCTGAATCTCTATTACATCAGCAACTCTGGCACACACAACTCTGAAATATTTGCTTAGTCTGATCAATGGCCAAGCAACTTCTTCAGACAATGTTCTACTAACAGCAAGTGGGAACAGATCTTCCATTATTATGTGGCAGTCATGGGTTTTTAATGCCACTAACCTATTATCTTCTAACCTCACTTTGTACTCTAAGTTTCAGGCATATCCTTCAGGAAACCTAGCATATTTGATGAATCTGCAAAACATCTTCTTTTGAGCAGGGTTCATGTAAAATATTGGTCTAGGCCAATCATTTTTAGTTTGAGTTGCATCAACATGAAGACCTTCTCTAATCTTCAGCCTCTTGAGATCAAGTCTTGAATTTACATTATCCTTTGTCTTCTTATCTACATCTAGCAGTGTGTTCACAATGTTGTCAAACACATTCTTCTCTATGTGCATTGAATCCAAATTATTCCTAACAAGAAGATCTTCCCAATATTCTAATTGGAAAAAATGCTTCTCTTCTTGAAGGTTGTTTCAACAGTGTGTACTTCCTCTAGCTCCTGTTCTTCCTCCCCTTCAGCTCTTCTCCTCTTCTTCTTGGAACTCCTCTTTTGTTTCTGCAGTTTTCCATATGATGTTTGTATGCCCATTGTCATTTCTGATATTTCATGGCCTGTAGGTTGAATAGGAGGTTCCCTAATTTCAACAGTCCCATCAAATGACTCAGAATCAGACCTAAAGGCATGATCATGTGGTAAGAATCTTCTGTTACCTAAATAGCAGGCCTTGTGACCATGCTTCAACCTTCTGGAGCAAGTTCCTAACAGACAATGGGAGCATACAGCAATACTTTCACCACTTAATATACCTCTTCCTAGCCAGTCACTAATAGTCCATAACAGAGCAGCATAAACTCTAAACTTATTTCCAAATGTAGAATCCATAACAAGAACACCTTTATGCCATAATACTTGCAGTTCATCAATAACAAGCTGTAAATAAACATCTATATCCTTCCCTGGAGCCTTCCTGCCAAGTATAATAACCGATAAAATGAAGTTTGACTCTTTCATACAATCTAATGGAGGCACATTGTAGGGAAACAACATTATAGGCCAAATACTGTAGGACAGGTTCATGTTTCTAAATGGATTAAAACCATCAGATGACAGACCAAATCTAATGTTCCTTGGTTCTTTAGCAAATTTGCTCCACTTTCTATCAAAGTTTTTCCAAGCAGTTAAGTCAGCAGGATGCCTCATCAACCCATCTTTAGTTCTTCCTTCAGAATGCCAACTCATCAATGGTGATGTTTTGGATGACATAAACAACCTCCTAACTCTCTTTACTAGTGGGAAATGTCTAATCACCTTTTTAGGAACCCTGCTAATCCTTTTTCCATCAACTACACTTTTTTTAGTCTTCCATCTACTTGTATTACAAACAGGACAGACTTTAGCATTTGCATTATCTCCTTTAAAAATTATGCAGTCATTGATACAAGCATCATAGATGTTATAACCAAGTCCAACTGCATTTATGTATTGCTTGCACTCATGAAATTTTCTAGGTAGGGAGTGCCCTTCTGGTAATGCATCTCTGAATAGTGATAACACATCCTCAAATGTAGCTACTGTCATACTGCCAACATTCTTTATGTTAAGGAGTCTAACAAGAAATTGAAGCTTACACAAGCTTTTGCAGCCTGGATATAACTCTTTTTTACCATCATTGACAAAATCTACATATGATTGAACATCCTCCTCCTCATCATCATCATCTATATTATCACTATCCTCCTCTATATCTGATCCTAAAACATTTCTTTCAAACATGCCATATTCATGTAGAAGTTGATGTTCCATATCATATTCTGTAGGTTGACTGTTATCTTGATGTTCATTAAGTTGACTACTATCCTGGTCCTCATTAGGCTGGCTATGTGTAGGTAAGTCCATAGATTCTCCATGGTATATCCAGCTGCTATAACCTTTCATAAAGCCTTCACAGATAAGATGCTCATGGACAGTATCTAAATCTAACCAGAACCTGATCCCACAGGTTTTGCATGGACAATTGATCTTCCCATCAATTGCTGAATTAGTGAATACAAACTCTAAGAACTTAACTACACCAGCTTGATAAATCACAGAATGTCTAGGTGATTGCATCCAAGACTTCTCCAATCTACTACCTACACAATTCATGATTCAATAACTACTCTAACAGAGATGTAATAATAAGTAAAATAATTCCAGTAGAGGGATCCATACCAGATGCTCTTGCATCATCAATGACATTAGCAGAGGGCCGCCGGAGGTAGCTGGTTCGCGGATCGTCTGTCCTGTCGATGCCTGCCTTCTGCTTGGACACGACGACGTGATCCTGCGTCCCAGCCTTGGGGCCGCCGTGATTTGGTGCCTCGATTTGGTTATCCGGTGGATTCTGGACGACCTGGCCCGATCTCGATCCCGATCCTAGCCTTGACGCGGCGGATCCCACTCCTACTTGAGCTTGAGCCCGATCCCATTCCATTGATCCAGCGATGGGTGGATCTCGCGCGGACGAAGAGCTCGGCGGCAGTGGATCTCGCACGGGCGAAGAGCTCGCGATGGATCCCAGCCTTGTCGTCGCGGCGGTGGATCCCAGCCTTGGCGTCGCAGTGGGCGATCTGCAGAAAAAGGATAAAACGGAAGGTGGTTAAGTTTTATGACTTTGCAAACTGAGGGGCTAATTAGTAAAAGTTAAAATAATAAACCTGAAAAAAAGGATAAGTCAGATAGGGGACACTGAGGGTTAACTATGAGGGATTAAAAAGTAATAGTTATGCAGTCTAAACCTAAAGTTATGCAGTCTAAATTGTTTTTTTTTGAATAATTCAAAATGAAACATAAAAAAATCCATTTGTTGGCCTTGTAGACAATATGAAATTCGGAATAATATGAAATTCAGAATGTTATGAAATTTTAGTAACAAATATAGTCTAGGTGCCATGTTCTGAATAATATGAAATTCAGAATGTTTGTTGGCCTTGTAGACATACAATATGAAAACATTGTTGCCTCAGTCGATATCATAAAACATTGTTGGACTTGACAGAAATATGAAAACATGAAATCAATATCATAAAACATTGTTGGACTTGTAGACATACAACCCATTCATTAACAAAGTTGTTCTTCCCATTACGATGCACACATTGTTCAACACAAATGACAGAAACTACAAACACATGACACAAACTACACACACACATGACAGAAACTACACATAGATGACACAAACTACAAACAACTGACAGAAACTACAAACAACTGACAGAAACTACACACAGGACAGCTTCTTGATTCCTTGCACATTATCTTCAAGGGTCTTCAATCTCCACAAAGTCAAGGAAAACTTGACCATTCAATGGATTTGTAATGATCAGCAATAGTGACCCCTCCATGATATTTGCCATAGCCCTGAAATGTTACCACCCTATTGTAAATGCAATTCTGTCTTCTTCATCTTCCATGTGGTACCAGCCTTCAAGTGGCACATTTAAATCCCTCATCCACAAAGTTGAATTTCCTTGCCATGGGCACCCAACTTCTTTGAATGGTTTTGCAGATAGGAACTGGTATATTGCATATACAGATAGTGAGAAAATAATTTACCATACTGCATATACGGATAGTTAGAAAATATACACTACATGATAGGAACTTACCAGTGCATCATGTTGAACATTTTCCTGATTATATTTGTGTACCACAAACTGCATGTCTCTGACACTCTCATAAAACTCATCTTGTGCCAGTTCTTCTCCTGGTTTCAGAGCTAACACCTTGTAGATACCATAGTTTATGGTTTCCATGTTGTCCTCACTGATTGCTCTGATGTCTGAGAAGATGGTTTTGTGCAGTATATCTCTGATTTCAGGCATCACAGAGTAAACAACTGCTCAAAAATGTAAACAAATAATAAGCAAGTTTTCATATACTGGATGCAACAATAAGCAAGTTTTCATATACATAGAAATGCTTGTTATAATACCTCCATCTGCAACAATATGCTTCTCTACATAAGCATGGTTGACAATTTCAGACACTGCAATAGCAAACATTTTGTCTTCCTCCAGATACCTGAAAGAGACAACCTCACCTTCCTGGATATCATACTTTCTAACAAGTGATGACCAGTATGGTCCACAAATGGTTGTTCTTGCCAATTCTTTCTCCAGGAAGAAGTCATAAAAGTGCATGTTATTGCATCTTGCCACCATCCAGTTCTTTGATTTTGCAAACTTCTCAAGTTGTTCCTTAAATTTGCAAGGCACAGCCTGAAATTTCATGACAAATAGACAAAAATAAGATCAGCAGTCTGATAATATTATCATGTACTACATTTTGTATGTTAATAAGTAACTAACCACTCCATGATGAAATCCTGGCATCATCATCAAATCAAAGGAAACTGCATGCCTGTCAGAGTGTAGACCGCAGTTTTCCATAGGTTGCTGGCACAGAATACAATTCATTTCCTCCATTTTGCTTTGGAGAAGAACTGCAATCTGAAGAATAAAAGGAGATGAAACCATTGGTAATCACAGAATAAAAGGAGAACGGCAATCTGAACAATGTAAGCAATCATTAGTAGAAAAGGAGATGAGACGGACAGGAACTCACCCAGATGAAAATTTGAGCCAAAATAGAACAGGAACTCACCAGACGAAATGGCAATCAGTATGCTAGTCTATTTAAACACATTATAAGATAACTGGCACAGCACACACCCCCACTTCCCCCCACTTCCCAGGACGTTATTAGATTAATTACTACACATAGTTAGAAAATATACACTACATGATAGGAACTTACCAGTGCATCATGTTGAACATTTTCCTGATTATATTTGTGTACCACAAACTGCATGTCTCTAACACTCTCATAAAACAAAATACAAACTGTAGTTAATTTAATCTTCATGTAGTCAATGTATATGAACAAAATTTAGAAAATGTAGTCAATGTAATATTTCATTGTTTGAACAGAATTCAGAAAATGAGAACAAATGTAGTCTAGGTGCCCATGTTCTGAATACTTAAAATTCAGAACAATAAAGGCCTTCTAGATAAAACTGTGAACAAGACATAGAATTTCAGGGAACAGACAAATAATATCAGGGAACAGGCATCATAAGTACTACATTACAAGTGACACAGTAAACATTACATAATTAGACAGACAAATAATATCTGGGAACAGGTATCATAAGTACTACATTACAAGTGACACAGTAAACATTACATAATTAGACAGTACAACCTAGCTAGATAACTACTGAACAATCTAGATTACTACTTCAGTACAACCCAGCTAGATAACTACTGAACAATCTCAACAAAGTTTAGCCCAATGTAATCAAGCTTGTGCTCTATCTTGATCACAAGCATTGCATCCCATCCAACATTAGCAGCATCTGTGAAATCATTCCACCCTGTGGTGAAACTGACCTCTCCATGCTCCTTACTGATGGAGCAGGCACATTCAATGAAATCCTGTTCATCTCCATCTAGTTCTTGCCCCTCCCTATAGAGATGTGCCATGCCCTGCATAGGGTACTTGTAGCCTTGTATAGCCTCAATAGGCATGAACTGTAATATGAGAGAAATTGTTACAATATGAGAGTAACAAATAAAGTATTTTTGCAAGAAAAGTAATATGAGAGTACAAACTAACCAGTGCATTCCATGCATCGTTTTCTTCAGTCATCTTGTGTATCCAGAAATTCTTTTCATCTTCACTTTCAAATAACTCATGTTGTGTCACATGAACATCTTTGTACATGGCAAATAAGATGGTGGCCATGTCCTGTTCAGTGATTGAGTTAATATTAGAGAAGATGGTCCTGTATAGGATGCTTCTTAACCCAGAAGGGACATCTCCAATCGCTGAGGATAGGAAATACACAAATTAGTAATAGTAATAGTACATGTAAAACTGGGACATAAATTAAACATGTTACTTAAAAATTGATTATCTAAGACTTACAAGGTGCTTCATGAATGTATTTTTCAACACCATTTGAGTAGAAAACTACATGAAATAAATTTTTCACATTCTCAATGGGATCTTCATCATATTCAAACTCAACAACATCATTGAGTCCAATATCGTAGACCCTCATTAGAGATTTCCAGTATGGACCACAAATAGTTGTCCTTTGCTCATCCTTCTGCAAGTACAAATCAAAGTTTCTAATGGCATTGGTGTTAGAAATCATCCAATTATTTGGAGTGAACTCATTTAGTTTCTACCTAAATGAGCATGGAACAACCTGCAGGTAAACAATAATGAGAAAATGGAACATCAGTAATCAACCTGAAACATGTAATCAACAAAAGATTGTTTGGTCCTGAAACCTGAAACATGTAATCAACAGACAGGGAAAGGAGAGGGAGTTTGGAAAACTTACCACACCATCATATAGAATATTTTCAGTAATGACAACCTGGAACATGGTTGCCCTTCTCTATGTCCTTCCATAGTTGTGTGCAGGCTGCCCGCACACAACACAGTCCATTGTAGCAGTGAACTGCTAAAAGCATGGATTATTGATCAATTACAGAAAAACAGAAACTAAGCATGGATTATTGCTTAATTACAAAAAAACAGATAGTAGACTAAGCATGGATTATTAATCAATTACAGCAAAAACAGATAGTTAGAACCCTTGTGCATGAATCAATCTTATCTGTCGACCTTGTGCATGAATCAAGAACAGAAAACCTTGTGCATGAATCAAGAACAAAAAACCCTAATCTAGTGTAATCTAGTGCATGAATCAAAAGAACAGAAAACCTTGTGCATGAATGACGAACAGAAAACCCTAATCTAGTGTAATCTAGTGCATGAATCAAGAACAGAAAACCTTGTGCATGAATCAAGAACAGAAAACCCTAATCTTGTGCATGAATCAATTACAAACGGTGTAATGTGACTTTACCAAGAACAGAAAACCCTAATCTAGTAGAAGACACCTAATATATTCAGAAAACCCTAATCTATCGAAACCACTCACCAAATGAACAGTTGTAGGAAGAGGGATGCCTTGCGCTCACTGCAAAAATTAGTAGGAACAAGGATTAATTAAGATGGAAACGGAAAATAATGAAGAATAAATCTAGAGGGGAGAAGATTGTTGGAAGAATCAATCAACAGAACTGAACAAATGGACATGAGGGTAGATTGTTGGAAGAATCAATCAATCAGTAGTCAAAAAATGGGCGAAAACGATGTAGAAGAGTGGCGGTTGAATCTAGAACTCACCGTTCCTGGGAGACTGCCGACTGGGAGAGAGGGGGGATTCCAGATGAAATGCTACGATTTCTGTATCTGCAAGTGATGAAACAAAGAGAGAAAGAAAGATTAGAGCTATAACTCTAAATAAAATGATGTAGAAGAGGTAGAAAATGATGTAGAAGAAGGGCGGTTGAATCTAGAACTCATCGTTCCTCGGAGACTGCCGACTGGGAGAGAGAGGGGCGGTTGCCCATTCGGTTCCCTCCTTTTTATAACGTCACTGAGTCTTTTCGGTTCCTGATATTTTGGCCCTATTCAAAGATGGGCCTTGCACCAGGAATAACCTTTCAAAGATGGGCCTTGCCCCAACAAGAACCTTTCATTATTGCCGAATGAGTTTATTGCAAAGAGTTTGAAAAAGAGTTTATTGGCCCAACAATAAAGAGTTTGAAAAATAAAAAATATTACCAGCAAAAGAGTTTGAAAAATAACAAAAAATATTTTCAGATAACAAACAACCATATGGAGTTTGAAAAATAATAAAAAATATTTTCAGCAAAAGAGTTTGAAAAATAATAAAAAATAAAGGGGTTATTGCAACAACTTACCCTGGCTATTGTGAGAAATTAACACAACAGCCATATGGAGTTGTTGCACATATGTTTTCAGATAACAAAAAATATTCAGGATTCATGATAAACAAACACAACTTGTTACATCCACATTGGAATACAACACAAATGGAGCACACTGTTTAACACAAAGTTGATACATAATTCAATACAAAGTTTAACACTAAAGCCAGAAAACACACTGGATACATAGACCAATACAGCACTGGATATTTCATGTGATCAAACCTAGTTGATAATCTCTACAAAGTTGAGACCAATATACTCTTTCATGTGCTCTACTTTCATCATAAGAAGTGCTTCATTGCCAATGTTAGCAGCATTGGTGAAATCAGTCCATCCATTCTGAAAACATACATGTTCCATGTCCCAGACAATGGAGTAAGTGCAGTCAATAAATTCTTCATCTTCTCCTAATAGTTGTCCCTCCTTGGATAGATGAGCAATGCCAAAAGGTGGATATCTGTACCCATCTATAGCCTCAGTAGGCATGTACTGCAAAAGAAAACTTTCATAAGTTAGAACAATTGCCATTAATTTATGTGATTCATCTTGTGGAAACTTGCCAGTGCACTTACCAGTGCATTGAAGTTAACATTCCAGTGATTCATCGTGTGCACCCAGAAATGTTTCTGGGCCTTTGGTTCATAGAATTCCTTCTCCACAAACACATCTTTGTAGATGCCAAATAAGATTGCACCCATTTCCTGCTCTGTAATGGAGTTGATGTCTGAGAAGATGGTCCTGTACAGGATACTTCTTATTGGGCTAGGCAAATCTCCTACAACTAATCAAAAATGGAGGATGGGTTAGTGTTTAATGTTCAACAAATATGTAACAAATTGAAAAAGGATGAGTTAGTCTTCATATACCAGTTTCTTCAACTGCATCTTTCTCAACATAGTTGGAATGAACTGTTATGTCAAATGAATTATCTAAAGGCTCAAATGGGTCATCAGTACATTGAAAATGCACAACATCTCCCATCCCAATATCATAAACTCTAATTAAAGATTTCCAGTAAGGGCCACATATCAGTGTAGCTGACTCATCCTTCTGTAAGAACAAATCAAATATGCGAAATCTTGGGCTCTTGGCAACTAACCAATTTCCTGGTACTGAAGTGTTCAACCTTTGTTTGAATGAGCATGGAACATTCTGCAGTTTGAACAAAACTCAGTCTAAACTATTGCAATTAGTATATCACACAAGCAAAATCAAGAGAGCTTACCACCCCACGTCTAAAACCATGGCCAATGACAACTTCGAATCCATTAGCTCTCCTGTTAGATCTGCCACAATTGTGTGCAGGCTGGTCACAGACAACACATGTCATTTCGTCCATCACCTACAGTTAATTGTACAGAAATAAATATTAGTTATAGATTGAGTAAAAAGTAAGAACATGATAGTTGAAGAGAAAGTTCTGAACATAAATGTTCCTATCTGGCGCGCTGAAGATCTAGAGAATGAACTGCAAATCCAGAAAAGGAATGATATAAATGAATTAGAAGAAGGAGATTTATGTACAGGATTGAACAAAATAAATCACCTTGAGAGAAATGCTCTCTGCCCAACGTCCTGTTGCAAACTGGAAAAGAAATGCGTCTGGTTTCTCTTTCTTTTATAGAGGAGGGGAAGGTAAAACTGACACACTACCCCACGTCCTCCACTTATCCCACGATGTGGCCCATTTAGGGATCCACTTTCCACTCGCACACACAAAATCAGGACAATTAAATAACTAATTTATAAAAAAATGATGCGACTATAACTATTAAATAACTAATTCCCACCGTCAGAATATGTCAATCTTCTAAATACTGGTTAATTTAAACTAGAAATTTAGACTAGATGCCTATGTTCTGGATAGAGTATAATCCAGATCAGTGATGGCATTCTAGTCAATATAAAAGAAACTGATCATATAAAATGTTGCACATGAGAACCAAATCTTACTGATCATATCAAATCTTACTGATCATATAAAATGTTGCACATGAGAACCAAATCTTACTGATCATATAAAAGGTCTTACAACACTTGACATAGTGTCAATTGCAGATTTGCAGGTACATTCCTAATCTACTCAAGTTTTATTATCAACAGCTGGAGCCATGCAGCTGGATCCCTGATTTTTACTAGAAGGGTTCTAGTGTCCCTGAAACTGAACAGGCATACATCTCCCTCTTTTAGATTGAATTTTTTGACAACATTTGCCCATCCAAAACTGATAACTACTTCTCCACAGTCATTTAGCACCATTCTGTAGTACTCAGTCTTAGACACTGTTGGAATGTTCACAGCAAGAATAATTACTTCAGAACCTTTAGGAATTCCATGTTTGGGAGCTCTTGAGCATAAGATAGGCTTCAGGAACTTCAGAAGATAAGTAGATGTGAATTCTTGAGAAAAATCCTGCAAATCACAAAGATCTATTATGATCAAAGCATGATGTATTTGTTGCAAATCACAAAGTTCACATAAATCTTCATGTAAGTAAGCAGTACTAACCATTCTTCCTTCTCCAGGTCTCCAATGAACATAATCAAAGGTAGCTATTATATTGTTTTCTGTCAATTTCCAAACATACTCCTTGATTTCAGGTCTTGGTATCTCCTCTACAAAGCTTCTCAATTGCATTACTTGATTGAATGTTAATTCTACATTGTTTGCAAAAATGCATTTATGGTCAAAAGATTCTTCTCCAGCATGACCAGGTCCTACATGACAAAATAAAGCAATCTGTTACCATCACCCAAATAAGTATAAGAAAGAAGCCCCCTTTCATCAATATCACTCAAATAATTCTATTCTTCTCCAGCATGACCAGGTCTTGAAAGTAAGAATCATACCTCTAATTGTAAGAAGCCCCCTTTCATCAACATCAGATGTGCTGTGCCTACATAGATATATTGTTAAATATTTTCAGATACCATATTCATGAACATAATATACTAAAAATGTTTTTTTATTAAGACAGAGTATTACTCTTCAAGTTTAAGAATCTCCAGTTTAAGATAAAACTACTGGTGCCTGAGTCTTGGTGGGAGATTCCTCTCATCTGTGAAACTAAACATGCAAACGTCCCCTTCCTTCAAATTAAATGCTTCTACCACCTTTGCCCATCCAGGAGAGATGATATGAGCCTTGCCATCATCATGAAGTTTCATCCTGCAGTACTTGATGGGAGATCCTAACTTGAGCTTTATACCTAAACTGATCACTTGTGATCTGGCTTGAACACAATGCATCATGATGTGCTTATCCATAAGAAACTGCAGAAGGTACTTTCTAGTGAACACTTGGCTGAATTCCTGGAAGTATTAAGATAAATTATCTATCAAATTACAACACTATAGGCTAGAACTGTGAAACAAAAAAGAAACAGAGTTGAAAACATATAGACCTACCATTATTCCCTCTATAGGATCAACATTAGTTGATGTAATCGTGCTAACATAATCCATAACTGCAGGTCTTGGTAGCACTTCGACAATGCTTCTAAGCTTCATTATTTGCTAGAAATTCATCTCAACTAAATTTCCAAAAAAGCGGTTTGTATCAATTGTTTCAAATCCTGAATGTCCAGGTCCTAACAAATATAGATCAATGTGTGTTAGTCACTAAATGTCTTAACAAAGATAGATCAATGGCAATATACATAAAGGTCAATGGTGAGAAACATACCTCTAGTTGTTATCAATAGTCTCTCATCTCCCTCATCTTGTTCTTGTTCACTGAATTGCAGATACGAAGTTGTTAAGTTCATAATTACAGACAAGGAATTACATATTTCATCTTTAGATACTGATAGAATACAAGAAAAACACAACTGAATAATGCAGACAATTAACCCTATAGTAAAAAATTACATATTTGTCTGTAAAAAATTACATATTTTTTACAGAAGGATGAGTCAGATCACAAAAGAGGGGAACCCTATAATTCTAACGGATGAACAGAAGGATGAACAGAAAGGAGAAGTAGAGTTCTAACCTGGAGTTATCACGCGGAGGAGAAGAATCTGTGGCCGGTTCGGTGGAAATGCTCCGGATGATGCGGCGGTGGCGGTCCATTGCCGTGCAGGAGGCGGCGGAGGAGAGGATATGGCGGCGCAGCAGGTGGTGCGGCGGCGGCGGAGGAGAGGATCTAGCGGCGCAGCAGGTGGTGCGGCGGCGCGGAGGAGAGGATCTGGCGGCGAAACCCTAACTACGGAGGACTAAAACAGGTCAAAGTAGACGCGGGACGGGGGGGTTACTGCGAGGTGGAGGGACTAAAACAAAACAAAAAGATAATACGAGAGATGTTACTAGAAAACGGAATAACTAAAGCAACGAGGTGGAAGGACATGCAATGAAAAGTTACAAACCGAGGGACTACATTGCAAAATGACGGCACTATAACATTAGCAGTCACGGCCCCTCGCTCAATTTCCACTCCTCGCTCACTCACTCACTCCGCTTAGGGTTCCTCCCCCGTCGCCGTAGCTTAGGTTTTCCGACGAAACCCTCCACCGCCGTTGTAGCTTAGGTTTTCCTCCACCGCCGCCGTAGCTTAGGTTTTCCGACGAATCTCCTCGCCGGAAACGTACGGTAGGTGGTAGGTTTTCTTTATCTACATCTTCTTTCTTGATCTGCATCTTCTTGATCTTCTTTTCTTTATTTGCTTAGGTTTTCTTTTCTTTGAATCTCCTCGCCAGAAACGTACGGTAGAGAATCTTTGATATGCATATTTCATAGATCTAGATCTGCATCTTTTATTTTTCGAATATGTTCATGATCTGCATTTGTTCTTTAATCTGCATCTACTAGTTCTACATTGTTCTTTAATCTGCATCTACTAGATCTGTTAGTTTTTATCTAGTAGTTTAGCTCTGCCCTGTTTTAGCTCTGTGAACAATGTCTGCATCTTTGCTATGATCTGATATGCATATTTCGAATCTACATCTACTAGTTCTGTGATCTGTATTTGTTCTGTAATCTGCATTTGTTCTATAATCTGCATCTACTAGTTCCGTGAATCTAGCTCATGCGTATAAACAATGTTTTTGATATGTAGATAAACAATGTTTTTGATCTACTAGTTCTGTAAATCTAGCTCGTGTGTCCAAGTTCTAGATCTGTTAGTTTTTGATATGCAGATAAACAATGTTTCTTGATATGCAACTAGATTAACTAGGTTTGCTCTGTTAGTTTTTGATCTACTAGTTTAATCTGCATCTTTTATTTTTCGAATATGTTCATGATCTGCATTTGTTCTTTAATCTGCATCTACTAGTTCTACATTGTTAGTATCTGTTAGTTATATGATATAGAAGTTAGCTATGTGAATCTGTTAGTGTGTACTGGTTCTAGATCTGTTTGTTTTTGATCTAGTAATTTAAATCATCTACTCTGCCCTGTTTTAGCTCTGTGAATAATGTTTGCTCTGTTAGTTTTTGATCTAGTAGTTTAAATTATCTGCTCGTCATTTTATATATTAGTTTATCTGCTAAATGCTGCAAGTGACAGCATGAACTCCAGTGATAGCTCTATTAGTTTATCATTTTAGTTCAGAATGATAATTGTAGATTATTATTCTGGTTAGAATGTTCTGATTATCATTCAGAACTTGGACACATGTTCAGAATGTTCTGGTTAGAATGTTCAGAATGTTCTGTAGGTTAGATAATTGTACATCCATGTTAGATAATTGTACATCCAGGTTAGATAATTGTTCTTAATCATGTTAGTTTCTGAACGTGATACTTGTTAGATAATTGTTCCTGATCTGCATTTGTTCATAATGTTAGATAATTCTAACATTCATGTTAGATAATCAGAACATTCTACTATATGTTAGATAATTCTAACATTCATGTTAGATAATCATGAATGATAATCAGAACATTCTGTTAGTGTTCTGTTAGTTTATTTGTTAGTTCTTGATCTGCATTTGTTCAGAATGTTAGATAATTGTAGATTCATGAACATTCTGAACATGAATATTCTGTTAGTTTATTTGTTAGTTCTTGATCTGTTAGTTTCTAAACGTGATACTTTATACTTGCAATGACTGCCAGTCTAGCTTTGTTTCTGATTGCAGTCTAGTTTTGTTTCTGACTACTTTTACTGCTTCATATTAGATGGATTCCAATGTCTGCGATCGACATGACTGCCAGTTCTGTGCTAATGTCATCGACATTCCTGATGACACTGACAGTGACAACAAGGACAATGTCATCCCTCTCCCTGATGACAGTGACAGTGACAACAGCTCTGTGAACTCCAGTGACAACAGCTTTGAGGAAGAAGAGGAAGAGTTGCTGGAAAGGGGTATGTAATTATGCATCTTATAGTAGCACATGTGCTGTCTCTGTTTAACAGTGTGCACAATTTGAAATGTTACTAATATGAAGCATGTGTGTCGAATTTGTGTTGTATCAGGACCTCAACTCAGGGGACTAGAAAGGTTTGACAGTCAATGTTTCTTTGGTAATCAAATGTTTCTAAATGAAGATCAGGTGACCTTCCTTGCTGACTGGTGCAAAGACCCTAAACCTAAAATCAGATACTATGTCTACAAGATGACAGAGTCATCTGTCATGAGAAATAAATGCAAAATGGTAAGATGGTTGCTACTATATATTCCATAGTACTGTGGTAGATGAACAGTTGAAAGTATGCTAACTGTCCAAAAACTCGATATTTACGCAGGAATTTGTAGCAGAGTACACTCGCAAGTATCTGAAGAAGTTCCTAGATGAACCGATAACTGTAAGGGTTGAGCACATGACCAGTGCAGGGAGATATGATGTCAGGATGAAGATGGGTGTCTCAAACAGAGCAATTATGACAAGTGGATGGTGGCCAGCTATTCAGGCTTTCAATATAGTTAAGTCAGAAGTGGTGTTGTTCGCTTTCTGGTTGGATCAGGTGAAGAATCTCAATATTATGCTTGCGTCGCTTCCAGGTGATCTCTACTTCCTAGGTTAAATGAAGTAGTGTTGATGATGGTGAGTGCAAGTATAAAGTATGCACAGTTGGTCAGTACTTTTGGATGTAAGTATCTAATGGTCAGTATGTAAGTATGGAAATACTACTAAGTTCTAATGGTTCGTGGACTACTAAGTTTATGTGGTATGTAATTATGCACTGGTAAGTTTGATCAGTAGAAAGAATTACCTGGCAATTATCTACTATGTTTACATTCAGTTATGCCTACAATTCTACAAAAGTGCCAATAAAGGTTCAGCTTTAGAGGCATTGTTGATACTGCCTCTGAAAGTAAACCTTTAGAGGCACTTTAGTGGTACTGCCTTAGAAAGGTTTTGCCTGCATATTTTGAAAGTGCCACTAAAGGTTCAGTTTTAGAGGCATTGTTGATACTGCCTCTGAAAGTAAACCTTTAGAGGCACTTTAGTGGTACTGCCTTAGAAAGTTTTTGCCTGCATATTTTGAAAGTGCCACTAAAGGTTCAGCTTTAGAGACATTGTTGATACTGCCTCTGAAAGTAAACCTTTAGAGGCACTTTAGTGGTACTGCATCAGAAAGTTTTTGCCTGCATGTGGTGAAAATGCCATAGAAGATGAACTTTTGGAGGAACTTTTTTTTGCCTTCAAAGATGATCTATTGGAGGCATTTTTTTTTTCCTTGCATTATCCAACATTGTGAGGCACCACACAAGAAAGTGCCTTAAAAAGGAATATTTGAAGGCACTTTAGAAAATGTCATTAGGAAAGTGCCTTAGATTCCCGAACGTGACATAGTGTGAGATGCCGTTGGCCTTCGCTGCGCTGAGCCCAAGACCCCCGACCCTAGTGCTTGGTCCCTGTTGATGACGATCATGATGTTTTCTCCCTTCTCGCCCCTGCCTCCCACGTCCGCCTGGGTAGCGGTATCCGGGCCAAGTTCTGGTCCGACAGGTGGCTGCCTAGAGGCCGCTCGGTTGCTGAAGCCTTTCCCGCTCTGGCTTCCTTCGTCCGGAATTCTGGGATATTTATGGCCTAGGCTATTCGTGGCAACCGCTGGATTAGGGACATCCATGGCGGCATCTCAACCAATGCTATGGGTCAATACTTGCACCTCTGGGACCTTGTCAACACGATCTAGCTAGACCACACGGTGGAAGATAAGCTCGTCTGGAAGTTCTCCGCAGATGGATGCTTCTCTACCAGCATCGTTCACTGCCAATGTGCTTTTCCCTTGTGCAAAGGCCATTTGGAAATTCAAGGCTCCGCCCCGATGAAAGTTTTTCATGTGGCTTGCTGTTCATCAGCGTTGCCTCACAGCAGATAACCTGCAGTGGAGAAGATGGCCCTGCTTGTCGACCACCTGCCTGTTTTGCCTGTCCGAACATGAAACTTCCACCCACCTGTTTGTACACTGTCAGTTCACGAGTCAAGTGTGGCAGCTGATTAGAGACTGGATGGCGGCCGACTCCCCCATCCCTAGCACCGGCTTTGAGAGCTCTGAAGACTGGTGGCTGCAAGTTAGGAAGCGTTCTCCCAAGGATATTCGCCGAGACTTCGACACGGTCGTGATCCTTGTGCACTAGCGCATCTGGAAGGAACGCAACTCTAGGGTGTTCGAAAAGACCCAACATCCTGCGGTGGAGATTTTTGACCTGATTAGAGAGGACATGAGGCTGTGGCATAATGCCAGCAAAGTGATAGCGCTAGGAAGTTGAGTGCTAGCCTTCTCCTGGAGGGTTTCTTCATGTGTTCTGGGGGGTGAACTGGGCTTGTCCAGTTCTTGCTCATACTGTGCTCCAGCTCGGAACTATAAGTTGTAATTCTCTTTTCTTTTCTTAATAAAGATTGGCCTCTGGCCTTTCGAGTCACCTGTGTGTGTGTATACGTGGTGCCCGTCCCCACTCCGTGTCATAAATACTAGAGCAAAAGCTCACCACACGCTGAGATAAGATCATGCTCCCTAACATGGACTGTGACGCCGACCTGGCAAGCTCATGTGTGGTTCCTAATGAAGTCGTCCTGTGGGCAGTTTATTAGCATACGCTTTTGTCTCAAAGAGCGTCTAAGATGACTAGATAGAGTGTGCACGCTCTAAAGCAGGCTCTGATGCTTATTTGTGCTTTATTGGTATATCTGCATCCCAGGTTTTGGATTGATTGGTCGCGGCAAGTTCTTGACGCCGCTTTAGTCGAGAGATTCGGGAGATACTAATCAGTTTTCTAACTGATCCAGAACTGAGTGGTTTGTCTAGATTGTCTATCTATCCAGTAAAAGTTGTGCCGAGCAACTAAACCTCAGAGCCACACAAAAAAAAGCGCACCAAAGTACTAGTGTGTACGTGTGTTCTGCTGGGTGTATTTTTTAATCGTGATGTAGAGCAGAGCAGGTATGGACTACTACTAGCTAAGGGCATCTCTAACCGATCCCCTAAAATCAGTTAAAGGAGTAAAAATACGCAGCGGTGGTATCTAACCGAACTGCTAAACGGTTAGAGGAGTAAAATTATACTCATCGGAGGAGTAAAAGTGGCGGTCGACTCCTAAATTTACTCCTCCGAGGCCACTTCTGAGAAAACCTCCTGCCTCCCGACCCGTGTTGCCGCCGGCGACCCCCATACACCGCCGCCCCCACCCCGGTCCCTCCGCCGCCCTCCGGCCTACCTCTTAGTCCCTCTGCCGCCTCTCGTCGTCGCTGAAATCGACGGGGAGACCTAGTTTTCGCTGGCCGCCGCCCCAATTTGCTCCAAATTGGGCTCCGTCAGCGTCGATTCGTCGCAAGCCAGAGCCGGTGTGGCCTCCGGTGACCACGGCAACTCAGAGTTGGCTCCCAGGAGGCCGACCACCATCGTTGCCGCGATGCGCTCGCCCCCTCCTCCTAGCCCACCACAGATCCCGCCTCCCCCGCCGCCCACGACGGGTTTCGTCTGCGCGCGGGACCTCTGGCCAGATTTGGAGGATGCTGGCCCGGCGTCCATCAATGCTGCTGCTAGAGATGGACGCTTACACCGACGCCCGCAACCAACACAAAACGGAAAAGGTGAATTTTTTCCTCTTTCTCGTCATGTAAAATTGGAGCACAAGATGCCGTGGCTTATTTGGTTTTTGTTACAAATGAAGTACTAGGACTTCTGCATGGACCGAGGATGAAGAGAATGAGTTGTATTTTGCATGGCAACAACAAATTCTTGTAGATGATCCAATATACAAAGCGACTGGTGTTCGTCCGGTATTGCAACTTTTTTGGGAGAAAGTTCATAAGAATTTGAATGAAAAGACAACCGGAGATGGTAGATCGCTTTCGTCGATGTTAAATAGATGGCACATTCTTGTTATGCGTTCTAATGCATAACAAGACACTTTGGTTTGTGCCGGTTTCTATCGGGTTGTATTGGTATCTATGGGAAGAAGTATGTACTCTCTATGTATCAATTGTATCGAGTTGTATCGGTATCTATTTTAGGTGTATCGGGTTGTGCCGATTTCTATCGAGTTGTATCAATATGTGTTTGTATCGACCTATTTGTATTGCAAAGTATGAAAAATAATTTACTCCTCTAAAAATAGAGGTTCGGTTAGGAGCCGACCGCCTTTAGAGGAATACATTTACTCCTCTAAATTTTACTCCTTCATTTACTCCTTTAACCAATTGGGGATCGGTTGGAGATGCCCTAAGATCTTCCTAGCCACGCAGATGCACCCGCAAGAAGATATCTTCTTCTGCGAATATCCTTTGGTATTAACATACTCATTTCCTTTCGAAACGATTCAGGACAGAACTGATATCCTCCTGTGCGAAATCGGTATTTAATCGCTATCAGTTGTTTACGCACGCTTTGTTGGTAATATCTGCATCCAATGTTTTCGATTGATTGGCCGCGTCAAGTTTATGACCCCGCTTTTGCCGAGAGATTCGGAAGATACTAATCAGTTTTCTAAACGATCCACAACAGAGTTGGTTGTCTAGGTTATCTATCTATCCCGTAAAAGTTGCACCGAGCAACTAAACCTTAGAACGACAAGAAAAAAAATGCACCAAAGTACTATGTATACTATGTTGCGCTGAGCATACTTTTTTAATCACGATTAGAGCAGAGCAGTTCGGGTATGCACTACTAGCTAACATGGGCGGACACATCATCCTTATATAGCCTGGGCGGTCGCCCAGACTTGCTGACACGCACGGCCTTGTATTTTTGATTTTCTATAACGATTTTGTTTAAAAATATGGCGTCGTAGACATGTTTGGCCAGGCTTCCGGAATCTTTTGGGTCCGCCACCGCTAGCTAACATCTTCCTAGTCACGCAGGTGCACTCGCAAGCAGTTATTATCTTCTTCTGCGAATATCTATCCTTTGCTATTAACATACTCTTTCTCCTTCCGAAACGATTCAGGACAGAACTGATATCTTCCCGTGTCAAATTGGTATTGAATCGCTATCAGTTAATTGAAAGTTGTTTGTGAAACAGCTATTTCAAAATCGCCACGTTCTACATATATAACTTCAAAGGTATGCAACTACGAGTACTTCAAATTTCTGTATTGAAATAGACACGCAATTTTTTTGCTAGAAATAGATACTTCCACAATTCATCACCTGCAACCAATAATAATGCTGCTAGTCCCCAGTCCCTACCGTGACCTTAAATACAGTATACTCAAGAGCGCTTACTCCATTAACAACAAAAGAGCATGTTTACGTGCTGCGTGTCCCCACCGTATTAAAAAAAACTAGGGCAAAAGCTCGTACTTTGTTTTTCACTAGGAATGACGACTGAAGAAAAGGAAAATATCGATCACATCCACATGCATAAGCTCCTCTTGAATTTCTACGGGCGCCTGCTAGGTAGCAATATTCTAAAATTATCTCCCGGTGAAAGCTCACCTGTGCACGCGTAAGTGGCGATCGAGTGTGTGGGTATACGTTGTGCGTGTCCCCACTGCGTATTATAAAAACTTCTAAAAGGGCGTTGAACTCTTGCTGCTACTGCTAGTGGCGAGTGTGTGTGGTTATACGTTGAGCAAAACTGAACTGAAAGCTCACCTGTGTGTGCGTATACGTGGTGCCTGTCCCCACCGCTTTGCTATGAAAAATTCAGAAAAGGCGCACCATGCTGGATAAGACCATGACCGTGTCCGTTGGTTTGAAAAGGGAGCCTACGTGGCATCGTGACTGACGCCGAACTGGCAAGCTCGGCATCCATGTGGGCAGTTTATTAGCGTAAGCTTTTGCCTCAGAGAGATGACAAGTACGTAGATAGTGCGTCCTCGTTCTAAAGCAGGCTCTGTTGTTTATTTTTGGATTGATTAGTCTCGTCAAGTTCCCGGTGCCGCTTTAGCTCAGCCGAGGGATTCGGTAGATGATGCTAATTAATCAGTTTTCTCGGAAGATGCTAATCAGTTTTCTAAACCATCCACAAAAGAGTTGATTGTCTAGCTAGGTTATCTACCCTGTGGCATCAAGGTTGCACCGAGCAAAATCAAACCTAGAGGGACGACGTGAAAAAGCGCACCTAAGTACTATGGTGCACCCAGCGGTTAAACATATATAGTTGATTGTCTAGGTTATCTATGTTGCCCTGATCATATTTTATAATATAGCCAATATCTTCCTAGTCACGCAAATGCACCCACAAGCAGATATATCTTCTTCTGCAAATATCTTTTCCTATTAACATACTATGTTCCTTTTGAAACGAGAATTTCTACGGCACCCGTAAATAAACACGAGCCGTCCAGTTGTTCCAATCCAATGGCCAGTCTTGCTTGGCACTCCACCGAAAGTTTAGACTAGCCCCAATAAAGGTATCGTATGTAATATTATGCACTATATGCATGTAAAATATTTATATGTCACTGAAAAAGACTGTGTTGGTATCATAGCTAGATACCGGTATCACAACACATAGAACTAGAAAAACTAATCTTGAATAAATCTTGTACGTAATTTTACATTGAGATTCTATAAAATAATAAATACACTAAAACTATGGCTACATGATACTATGCATTGTGAAGATGATACCATATACTAGTATCATATATATATATGATAATACTATATGATACTCCATTGTGACCAGTAGGAGTACCATTTCAAAAACATAAGGAGTACCGCCAGTTCATGGCTAAATTAGTAACACGAGCCGAGAGGACCACTGTTGAGCCACTTATTGAAAATAGAGAAATAGTTATATAATATATTCCATCCCAATTCATATTTATAAAGCTGGCATTTTATGTGGGACAGCGTGTGCTGACATTATACTCCCTCCTTCCCAAATTAGGATGCCTATTAGTTTTGATCAAAGTCAAACTTCATAACCTTTGACCAAGTTTATTGAATAAAATATCAATCTCTATAATATCACCTCAATGCTATTAGAATCATTATAAAATATATTTTCTTGTTATATGCATTTTATGTTGCTGATGTTGATCTATTTATCTATATAGTTGATCAAACTTTATGAGGTTTAACTTTGATCAAAACTAATATGTGTCCTAAAATGGGTAGGAGAAAGTATAACATGAGTGAGAGACAAGGCGATCATGAGGTGGCTGCAAAACTTGTTGGAATTTTCCCCTAAATGGCCTAGCCCATATTTTTATTTTAATAATTTCTCAAAATTTTAGAGGCCTACGTGGCCCATTCATGCATAGCAAGAGGTGTGACACATGTTTAGTCCTACATTGCTAGTTGAAGAAAAGCTTCACCACCTTACAACGGGGTTCTTCCACCACTTGGTAAAAAGATGAGAAGGAGAGAGACATACATGCGCGATTCTCCTCCTCTGCCGCTCGCCTCGTCACAAAACACACGCGCTTGCGGGTTGCAGGAATGCCTCAAGCTGAGAGCTTCTCTTTCCTTTTGCCGGTTTGGCTTCGGAAGCATTGTGTTGCCGCTCCGTTCTTCCCCATACCGTCTCGCAGCGTGCACTGCTAGTCGCAGAGTAGGCCTTCGAAGCCCCGTATCTTCGAGTCATGTATAGGAGAAGGGCGATAAGGTTTTTGGGAAGCACTACCACGCGACTATTGCCTTCTTCCTCTTCACCACAGACGCTCTGGACACCAAAGACATCTTCCCTAACGTCGACTTCTTCCCGGAGGTCGATGACATCCTCGGCAACATGACCGACAATGACAACAACTCAACTGGTCCCTCCTCTGGACAGTATGTGTCCCTCTTCCTTCTGTTCAAGATCCTCTTACAGTTCGTACTTTTATTCTTTGGCCTAGATTTATGTTGTTGTTTATCTTTACTTGATTACTTCACTAGAATACTTTCTTTAGTCTTGTTTTACCCTCTGTCTATTTGGATGGCTGCAATATTCCACATGTTATTTATATTTTTTTTATCTATTAAATCATGTGGTAAATTGCTCATTTATCCAACAAAAATTCATCCAGGGTTTTGTTCCCCTCGCCGGTGATGCTGTCGGTCTACTCTGCCTCCGGTGGCCTTGGGGTCTTGGAGGTGTGACGAACCACGACCCCTCGCTAGGGGGGAGGGGTTCCTTATTTTTTAGACTATTTTTTAGTGTCTTTTCCGGGATGTGAAGGACGGCTACATCCTGAAGTGAGAATAAGATCATTCTATCCTATCCTTGCACCGATGGTGCGTCTAGCACCAATATAGGACACATTGATTCATGTATCCAACGGATAACCTAGGATCTCGTTAGTTTTCTTACTTTCTTTAAATAATTCAATATAATAAGACTATAGTACCATACCATGCATCATAATTATTATATCAATACACTAATTTTATATGCATGATACTGGTGTATGCTAGTACTATGGCTATAACCAGGTTCCAATCTCCTAGCAAAAAATAAAACAAGCACGACAGCTTGTGGGGCATTTTGAAGTGTTGCTAGTGGTATGGCAGTGGCATGAAAGCCGTCGCCCAATCTATTCCAACCTACATCATGAGCGTTTTCAAATTTCCCATGGCCTTATGTGACGACCTAAACCGCATGGTGAGAAATTACTTGTGGGGATGGAAGAAAGGGAAAAGAATGGTCCATATTGGAATTATGGGGATGTTCTGACTAGTCCCAAAAGATGTGGTGGATTAGGTTACCGTGACATCCGTCTCTTCAACTGGGATCTGTTGGCGACACCGGCGTGGTGGCTGATCGTTAAGCCCGATAGTTTGTGTGTTTCGGTCTTAAAAGCCAGGTATTATCCCAACGGGCGTCTTGAGGATATTGTCTTTGCAGGTAACGCTTCGTCAACCTAGTAGGCGATCATGTATGGCCTCGAGCTCCTAAAGAAAGGGCTAGTATGGAGGGTGGGCGACGACAATCAGATACATATCTGTTAGGATACTTGGCTATCTCTAGACCACCCTCTTATATGCCTATCTCGGTACAAGGGGACTGTCATCTTCGTCGAGTGGCTGTCGAGTGGCAGCGCTGATCACCGAAGCTGGTGAATGGAATGGGGAACTTCTGGGCAAGCACTTCTGCGCAAGCACTTCTGCGCAAGCAGACATTGAGGAAATGGTCAAGATCAAGTTGTTGACAAGCCAGAGCAATGATGTAGTTGCTTGGGGCCCTCTGATCATAGGGGACTCTTCTCCGTTAGCAGCGTATAAGGTCGCATAGGAGCTAAATAATCGCACGTCTATGTGCGCCGCGAGCAGGGCATCAGACGGTCGTCGTGCCGTCTGGGACACGATATGGGGGCTGCCCTGCTCCTGCTAAGGTACGCATCCTGACATGGCGTATTGCTACTAATGGGCTTGCTACTTGGGAGAATAAACGTAAACGCAATATTGTTACCTCTGGCATTTGTGTTCTTTGTGGCTTGGAACATGAGAATACCTTCCACGTACGTCTTATGTAGATGTCCATGGCGAGAGATCTTTGGGAAGCAATGAAGAACGTTTGGCCACTACCAGCATGTGAGGACATCATCAACACTGGCGCGAAATGGATCCTGCAGGTGCTTTCCCATGCATCTGAGCAGGAACGTATGGTGATGATGATAGATGGTCTGGTTGCGTATTTGGCATGTTCGTAATGAGATCATCCATCACAAGACGGCGCCGGCCATTGAAGCTTCTCGTCGATTTTTAAGCAGCTATATGGGCTTGTTACTCTGCATCAAACAAGCTTCAATGGCGGATGCGGCAAAAGGGAAAACAAACGGTGCTTGCATATGATCAGGCCTCTATCAGGCCGAGGATCAAGGGGGGTCAAAGCCAGAAGCAATAGTTCAAATATAAATGGTCTAAGAGCATCTCTAGCAGTGCTCGTAAATAGCCCAAAACCGTAAAATAACCGCCATTTATCGGTGCCCCAAAAAAATCGTGCGTCGATCAGTGCCCGTAAACACCTCCGGCCCGAAAAAAGTTTTACGGGGCACGCCAAATATTGCCCGTAAAACCGAGCATATCTGGTTTCCACGGCCTAACCGAGCGCCAACCCGCACTCCTCTCCTTTTTTGGCGCGACGGAAGTTTCCTCCACCTACCACCCATTCCGCTTCGCCGCCGCCGTTGATCTACCTCCCCGTCGCTCCCCGACCACGCCACCGCATGGAATCGATGCCATGGAACCCGCACATCTCCCGGCGGTAGATGCTGAGGCTCCATGCCCGCAACAGCCATCCTCCGTCGCTCCGTTCGTGACTTAGAGGAGATAAAGATAGCACTTGTGGATAGAAAAGCAAATGATGAGATCCTAGCCGAGGAGAATAGGACCATGATGATGGATCCGAGCTTGATGGATGTTATCACAAAAGAGTGGTGGGACATTCGTTTGACCGAGATCCTAGCAAGGAGGAAGTATGTCATGGAAGATGTTGTCGCTTCGATGCATGGTTCTTCTTTGGCTACGGCGAGGGCTACTGCTACTGGAGAGCCCATCGATGACGACGCCGGGGCATGAGCTCGACATGCGTATGTTGTTTGCGGTGTCTTTTTACTTTAGATTTTATGCGATGATCGCCCTACAAATTGTTGGAATTGCTCGAAACTGTCGAAACAATGTTTATAGTTTTGTTTGCAGTTCACCCGCCGAGCAGTCCCCGTAAACCGGAACCGCAAAACATATTCTGTTTTGCAGTTCCGGTTTTACGGGAACTGCTCGGCGCCGCCTCCCGCAAAGGCGAGGAATCGCTGATTCAGCGTCTTGTACTCTGACGTTTACAGTTTGCTATTTACGGGCACTGCTAGAGATGCTCTAAGCCACCTCCAGGCCGGGCTAAACTTAATATTGATGGTTCATGGACTGCTGATTCGATGGCGGGAGGTGCTGGCATGATACTCCGCGATGACCTCGTTTTTGTTATCTTCTCCTCTTGTCGCCATCTGTTCAAATTTGATAGCCCTCTTGAGTCCGAGCTACAAGCATGTGCTGATCAAGCTACGCTCCTATAGTTCATGAAATAAAACAACTTTTCTGTGGAGGCAGGGACTACCATGTTCTGCATGTTCCTAGAGAAATAAATAGAGTGAGTCATAGTCTTGCCCAGCTTGAGTCAAAACTATATACTAAGTCTGTTTACGTTCTGTACCCGATGAACTTATTGTAGTTTGTACTCAGGATGGAATTCCCGTTTCTTGGTTAATACACATCTTTCTTCCCCCCCAAAAAAAAGGAGCGTGTGTACGCAGTGCTAGTCCCCACCGTGTCCTTAAGAATACTCAAGAGTGCTTATTTACAACGAAAAGAATGTGTTTACGTGCTGCGCGTCCCCACCGTATCCACAAGAAAAGTTGGGCAAAAGCGCGCACTTTGTTTTCCATCTTAAACACCAAGAAAAGGGAAATATCGATCCGATCCATACATGTTCCTCTTGCTCACGTCCGTTTTGTTTGTACGGATCTGCTACAACATCCTACATGGCATCGACTGACCGGACCTGGGAATGCTCTTTTTTAATTCGTGGTATGTATAGTCAGCATAGAGTTTGTTACTGTGCACTTTGTATCGGAGAGCCAGGGAGTGCTTAAGATGACAAGTATAGCTAGAGTGTGCACACGACTAAAGTAAAAGAGAAATCCTTGTAATAATGCTTAAATAACGAAATTACACAATTTTGTAGCAGTAAATAAATGTCATATACTCCATGCAGGTACATAAAGTTTCTTCTATGCTACTAGGTTGGTTATAAAAACTAGAGCAAAATTAAAAGGGCGTTGAACTGATCTTTCTGCGAAAGGTCACCCGTGTGTGTGTATACGTGGTGCCCGTCCCCACTGCGTGTCATAAAAACTAGAGCAAATTCACACGACACGCTGGGATAAGATCATAAGATCATGTTCCCTGACGGCAAGCTCATGTGTGGTTCCTAACCAAGTTCATTAGGGTACGCTTTTTTCTCGGAGAGCGCCTAAGATGACAAGTCAATAGTGGGTGCACGCTCTAAAGCAGCCTATGTTGTTTATGCACGCTTTGTTGGTATATCTGCATCCAATGTTTTCAATTGATTGGTCGCGTCGAGTTTATGAACCCGCTTTTGCCGAGAGATTCGGAAGATACTAATCAATTAACTAAACGATCCAGAACACAGTTGATTGTCTAGGTTATCTATCTATCCTATAAAAGTTGCACCGAGCAACTAAACCTCATAGCCACACAAAAAAAGCGCACCAAAGTACTAGTGTGTACGTATGTTGCGCTGAGCGTACTTTTTAATAATCTAGCGATTTAGAGCAGAGCAGTTCAGGTATGCACTACGCAGATGCACCCGCAAGCAGATATCTTCTTCTGCGAATATCCTTTGCTGTTAACATACTCTTTTCCTTTCGAAGCGATTCAGGATAGGACTGATATCTTCCAGTGCCAAATTGCTATTGAATCGCTATCGGTTAACTAAAAGTTGTTTGTGAAACAGCTGTTTCAAAATCGTCCAGGTTCTATTTTTTGACAAAATGAATATATTAATATCTCGAAGATACAATTACTCAGATTCTGCACAAACAAGACATCCAAAGATATCAGATATGCACACAGCCAAGAACAAAATAAACAAGAGAGAGAAAAGAAAAAGAAAAAACCACGTCGCGATGTGCAACCACTCGCAATAGAAGCACTCTAACCAACATCGAATACAACATCCATACTAAAACCTAGGCTCTCAAAAAGAAAAGCCTTCAAGAAAAAAAAAATGCACAAACGTTATCGTTACCCGATCGAAGATCTTGGATTTTTATCATGGAGAAAGATCGAGTTTTCAAAACAATGTCTTCAGCAAGATCATTGCCAGGTAGAACCAGTAAGGTCAGACCTTGAGTTTTCACCCTGAAAATCATGGCTTCGTACTCGATAAACAACACTAAAGATACAGTCCACCTGTATTGCCACCCCCGCTTGCCACGGTTGCTGTTGCAAGTCGCGAAGCATCCGACACACATGAAGACCCCGTGCCAGGAAGAACCCGTGCCGCATTATCTTCAACACAATCAAAACCTTTCTGTCAAAACAACCTCCGATCGCAGCCACCATGACTTTCTTCGTCTATGTCAGATCCATAGAAATCTATATGAAGACATGTCCCATGGTATCGAATGGTGGAGGAAGCCTCATGCCGTGCCCTATAAGGGTGTGCACGACCGCATTGATTCTGCTCTAGATCTCCAGTAGCATTCTATGCCAAACCGCGGAAATACCCGAGAGAAAGACACGACTTGGCGCTCGAAGAACAACTGGGTCAAACCACCCTTAATTTGTCGGGCCAGCAACCCCCCACGCCACCTGCCGGCGGTCATATCGAGCGGGCCAACCCCTTCCGACCCAGATCGAGCCCATTATTGGCCCCAAATCGGGCTCACGTGATAGCGGCACGATGAGGTCTATGGCCAGTGGCGGAGCTAGCACAAGAATTATGGGGGGGCAAAATGTGAACTATGAATATTTGGGGGGGCAAATTAGAGTATTTTCTTTGATCTAAGTTCTAAAAAAATATTTTCTTCAATGAATATACAAAGTTTGGGGGGGCGGTGGCCCCCCCTGAGCTATACATAGCTCCGCCACTGTCTATGGCGCACCCTAGGCATGTGCAGGAGAGTCGCCGCCATAGGCCAGAACCACCGCACGAGCGCCCCTCTATGTCATGTCCATGTTTCCCTGCAGCACGCCGACGAACGCCGTGCATCGGCGAGCTCCGCCACTCCACTGCCCGACCTCCGCTTGCGCCTCCCTAGAGTCGTGCCCCCCGTGCGAAGGAGTTCGACCTGCTGTCTTCGATAGCCATGGCACGGTCACCACCGCCGGCGGTGGCGGCAACTGCCTATGGGGTAAGATCGGGCGGTGTCCTTCTAGGGTTTATGGGCCTCTGGAGCCACCCTCGCGCGAGTGGGAGTCGTTTCAAGAGGTTCTACATATATAACTTCAAAGGTATGCAACTACTTACTATATGTATTGATATAAACACACTTTTTTTTGTTAGAAATAGATATTTCCATAAATTCATCACCAGCAACAAATAATAATGCTGCTAGTACCACCGCTAATAACCAGGTTCAATCTCAGGAGCGTTTAGAATTTGCTGCTCATGGCACCATCACATTAGAGTGCGAGTACGTGGTGCTAGTCCCCACCGTGACCTTAAAGATACTCAAGAGCGCTTACTCCATTTACAACAAAAGAGCATGTTTACGTGCTGCGCATCCCCACCGTATCCAAAAAAAAAGTAGGGCAAAAGCGCGCACTTTGTTTTCCACTAGGAATGACCGAAGAAAAGGGAAATATCCATCACATCCACATGCATAAGCTCCTCTTGATCGCGTCTGTACGGATCCTACATGGCATCGACTGACCCGGCCGGCGACCTGGAATGCTCTTTTTCGTGGTATGTAAGGTCAGCATAGAGTTCGTTATCGTGCACTTTGCATCGGAGAGCCGGGGACTGCTTAAGATGACAAGTAGCTATTGTGCACACACACCAAAGTAGAAGGGAAATCCTTGTAATAATGCTTAAAGATACCTAAATTTGTACCAAAAAATAGATGTCATATAGTCCATGGTGAAACAGAAGGAAAAAAAATTATAGGCGCTAATTTGTGATGTTTTTCACATGTGTTCTGTTGGGACTTTCCCATCCACGTCCAACCTAGATGGTGGTGTCGAGAGGTGGGAGGATTGTGGATCGATCTATGGAGCTGCTAGGTTGGTTATAAAAACTAGAGCAAAATTAAAAGGGCGTTGAACTGATCTTGCTACGAAAGGTCACCTGTGTCATAAAAACTAGAGCAACAGCGCACCACACGCTGGATAAGATCATGCTCCCTAACATGGACTGTGAGCGGTGACTGACGCCGACCTCGCGTGCTCTTGTGTGGTTCCTAATCAAAGTCGGCATCGTATGCTTTCGTATTGGAGAGCGCCTAATAAGATGACAAGTCAATAATAGTGCATGCTCGCTCTAAAGCAGACTCTTTAATTTGTTTGCGTGCGCTTTGTTGGTATATCTTGTATTCAAGGTTTTGGATTGATTGGTCGGGTCAAGTTCCTAGCGCCGCTTCAGCCGAGAGATTCGGAAGATGCTAATCAGTTTTCTAAATGATCCACAACAGAGAGTTGATTATCTAGGTTATTTATATCTATCCCGTAAAAGTTGCACCAAGCAACTAAACCTCAGAGCGACGAGAAAAAGCGCACCAAAGTATACGTACGTATGTTGCGCTGAGCCTACCCTTTAATCGCGATTTAGAGCAGAGCAATTCAGCTATGCGGTACTAGCTAAGATCTTCCTAGTCACGCCAAGCGGCACGCTATGCTGAGAACAAAAAACCGTCAGCTCAAGCCAAAATACGCTCGGTGTATGCTATGCCGACGACTACTTTCGGCGTAGCCTCCTCGGCAAAGGCATTTTTACCCGCATATTCTAGTCGTCGGCGTATTCTACACCAACGGCCTTGTCCTCGGCATAGCCCCGTCGACATAATAACGGCAGGTTGTAAAAAAAATAAAAAAAAGACATTTTTTTTAATTTTTTTGAATTTTTTCTCAACTTTTTTATATCTTTAAATTAGTTGAATCGTTAATCTCTCACCTGGAACATTTTTAACATTAATTATATTTAATATTTAATCAAATTGCAGTCTTTAACAAACTTCTTGTTCGATCATCCATCCTATCACTACTCCAGCTCCAGCACGCTTAACTTCTCAGTTCCTTCCGGTAAAGCAATTTGTACCTAGTTGTCAATACTATGATATCAATCATATTAACTCTTATATCATTATGTCACATGTTTTATTTTTTGAAACTACAAACACTTATTTAAGTAAACAACAATGAATAAGTAAAAATATTACTGATTCAAATAAAAATAATATTGAATTCAAGTAAAAATATAATAATTTTACTTTTTTGTATTTTTCTATTTAATATGGAATAATTAATATCTTTAAATCCATAAATCGGAATTTAATAAATAATATGTCTAAATTGATCAAAAAATGAAAGGAATCTACATATGATATTCATATCAACTAATCACAAAACACCCGTTTTTGAATTAGCTATTTGGTGGTTGCTTCAGAAAATCCCTCTTTTTTGCGCTCGCCAAATGAAAAATGGCTTTTTAGTGCATCGAAAAGGAAAACTTGCATTGGATCTTTGATAAAATAGCATATTGTGAACCTAAAACTGATTTTTGTAAAAAAAAACATGAGCATCGGATCCGTTCATATCTGACCCACTTCCTGCTGATTCGGCAGGAATTTATCTTTTTTACCAGGGATAGACGAAAAGGTTTCGGATCCCCCTGTTGGGCCATTGTCCATATAAGGTGGTATAGTATTTTCGTAAAATATGGTGATAGCATTTTGAATTATCCATTTGGTGGTTGCTTCACAAAACTATCCGTTTTTTGTCTCGGAAAATGAAAAATGGCTTTTGATGCGACGAAAAGGAAAACTTCTTCCTGCAACATTGTTCGCTATCCGATGATGCACATGTATGTACAATATGGGCACATTATTATAAACTATGCCTTGATTCTAGCCATAACATTGGTCATTTGACCCGAAAGCCAAGAAACCTCGATAGAGATAGGTCATTTTGTGAAGGGTTTTTTCAGACATAATCAATATACCAAGTTTGATATTTTTACTTGTAACTCTGTCACATAATATGACACCACGCGAAGGTTTCGCATTGTTTTGATCTTTTTTTAATTTTTTATGCCCATTTTAAACTATCGTTAAACTTTATCGAACGGCGGGCATGGAGATTCTTAGCTCGGGGCTGAGCCTCGCTAAACTTGCATTGTATCTTTATAAAATAGCATATTATGAACCTAAAAATGATTTTTGTAGAAAAAATATGAGCATCGAATCTTGTACCTGTAGTTCATATCTGACCCACTTCTGACTGAATCGGCAGGAATTTATCTTTTTCACCAGGGGTGGAGGAAAAGGTTTCGGATCCCCTTGTTGGGACATTGTCCATATAAGGCGGTCTAGTATTTTTGAAAAATATGGTGGTAGCATTTGGAATTAGCCATTTGGTGGCTGCTTCACAAAACCGTCCGTTTTTTATGCTCGGAAAATGAATAATGGATTTTTAGCGACGAAAAGGAAAACTTCCTCCTGCAATATTGTTCGTCATCCCATGATGTACATGTATGCATAATATGGGTATATTATCACAAACTATGCCTTGATTCTAGCCATAACATTGGTCATTTGACCCGAAAGCCAAGAAACCTCGAATGAGACAGGTCATTTTGTGAAGGTTTTTTCAGACATAATCAATATACCAAGTTTGATATTTTTCCTTTAACTATGTCATATAATATGACACCACGCGAAGGTTTCGTATTGTTTTGATCGTTTTTAAATTTTTTATGCCCGTTTTAAACTATCGTCAAACTTTGTCGAACGACGGGCATGAAGATTCTTAGCTCGGGGCCGAGCCTCTCTAAACTTGCATTGGATCTTTGATAAAATAGCATATTGTAAACCTAAAAATGATTTTTGTAAAAAAACATGAGCATCGAATCATGTACTTGTAGTTCATATCTGACTCACTTTCTACCGATTCAGCAGGAATTTATCTTTTTCACCATGGATGGACAGAAAGGTTTTGGATCCCCCTATTGGGACATTTTCCATATAAGATGGTCTAGTGTTTTTGTAAAATGCGGGGGTAGCATTTTGAATTAGCCATTTGGTGGTTGCTTTACAAAACCGTCAGTTTTTTGTGCTCGAAAAATGAAAAATAGCTTTTTGGTGCGACGAAAAGGAAAAATTTCTCCTGCAATATTGTTCGACATTCCATAATGCATATGTATGCATAATATGGGCACATTATCACAAACTATTACTTGATTCTAGCCATAACATTGGTCATTTGACCCGAAAGCCAAGAAACCTCAAATGAGATATGTCATTTTATGAAGGGTTTTTTCATACATAATCAATATACCAAGTTTAATATTTTGTAACTATGTCACATAATATGACACTACGCGAAGGTTTCACATTGTTTGGATCGTTTTTGAATTTTTTATTCCCGTTTTAAAATATCGTCAAACTTTGTGAAACGGCGGGCATGAAGATTCTTAGTTCGGGGCCGAGCCTCACTAAAATTGCATTGGATCTTTTATAAAATAGCATATTGTGAACCTAAAAATTATTTTTGTAAAAAAAATGAGCATCGGATCATGTACTTGTAGTTCATATCTAACTCACTTCTTGCTGATTCAGCAGAAATTTATCTTTTTCACCAGGGGTGGACGGAAAGGTTTTGGATCCCTCTATTGGGACATTGTCCATATAAGTTGGTCTAGTATTTTTGTAAAATATGGTGGTAGCATTTTGAATTAGCCATTTGGTGATTGTTTCACAAAACCGTCCGTTTTTTTGTGCTCAGAAAATAAAAATGGCTTTTTGGTACGACAAAAAGGAAAACTTCCTCCTGCAACATTGTTCGCCATCCCATGATGCACATGTATGTATAATATGAGCAGATTATCACAAACTATGCCTTGATTCTAGCCATAACATTAGTCATTTGACCCGAAAGCCAAGAAACCTCGAATTAGATAGGTCATTTTGTGAAGGTTTTTTCATACATAATCAATATACCAAGTTTGATAATTTTCCTTGTAACTATGTCACATAATATGATATCACACGAAGGTTTTACATTGTTTGTATCGTTTTTGAATTTTTTATGCCCGTTTTAAACTATATATAATGTTTTATGTTTCACTTAATTTCTTTTACAAATATGTAATATTTGAGTGTAGATAGATAGATCTTATATTTCTACAAATTTTGATATATTATTTGTATTTTCCGAATTAGAATGATTTAGTTATGATTTTTCAAAGTTTAATGAGATAAAAGGAAAAATAACTACGCTGAGGGAAGCCGTCGGCGTAGGCTACACCGAGGGCAGCCATCGGTGTAGCATAGGATACACCAAGGGCAGGTGTACGTCGACGGCCACGGAGGGGAGCTGGCCTGGACGATGGCTACACCGACGGTCTCGACGTTTGGCTATTGGTGTAGCTCCCAGTCCTTGGCGAAGCTTCCTATTCCTATAGTGCGCAGGTGCACTCGCAAGCAGAAATCTTTATATCCTTTGCTATTAGCATACTCTTTCCTTTTCGATACGATTCAGGATAGAACTGATACCTTCATGTGCCAAATTGGTATTTGAATCGTGCTATCAATTAATTAAAAGTTGTTTCTGGAACAGCTATTTCAAAATCGCCAGGGTCTACATTATATAATTTCAAATGTATACAACTACTTAATTTCAGTATTAAATTAAACACACTGAATTTTTGTTAGAAATATATACTTCCATAATTCATCACCTGCAACCAATAATAATGCCGCTAGTACCACCACTAGTAAGCAGGTCCAATCTAGTCCCCACCCTGACCTTAAAAAATACTCAACAGCGAGATAAAGCGACAACGCGACCTTGGACGCTCTCCCTCCCCCCTCCCGGCAGAACCACCTAGCCGCTGGCGAATCGCCGGTTCCCTCGGGGGACCTCGAATGCTTGTGTGCATATAGTGTTGGCGCTGAGGGACCTTGTCGGCGGCGTCGAGGAGATGGAGGCGCGATCCATGTGGTTTTTGCATGCGGTGTTCGTCCTCTTCGGTGTGGTGCTCGGTGGAGCCCTACGGCGGAGCACCTCCTTCCTCATGCCCGTGGTCCATCGAGGCCGCCGTGTGTGCCAAGCTCCCCCCCCCCCCCCCCCCCCCCCCCAGATCTCGAGACGGCGGATCAGGATCAAAAAGATGGAAGAGGTGCTGGTGAAGCAAGGCGTTGGTGGCGGCGGAGTAGGGTGGAGGCTCTTCGGAGTCGAGGATCGACGACTTCCCATCCGCAAGGAGGCTTCTTCCGATTCAAGGTACCAGTGGAGAAGTTGCGGCGATGCGCCATCTACAGATGGACTGGATAGTATTTTTCACTTTGTTGTCGACCTTTCTTTAAAACTCTTGCTTTAATGCCATCGGCTGTTCCCTGCAAAAAAAAAACTCAAGAGCGCTTACTGCATTAACAAGGAAAGAGCATGTTTACGTGCCGACCGTCCCCACCGTATAAAAAAAAAAGTAGGACAAAAGCGCGAACTTTGTTTTCCACTAGGAATGACAGAAGAAAAGGGAAACATCGATCACATCCACGTGCATAAACTCCTGTTGATCGTGTCCGTTTCGTTTGTACGGATCCTACATGGCATCGACTGACCCGACATGGAATATGCTCTTTTTCGTGGCATGTATGGTTAGCATAGAGTTCGTTATCATGCACTTTGTATCAGACAACAGGGGAGTGCTTAAGATGACAAGTAGCTAGTGTGTGCACACGCCAAAGTAGAAGGGAAATCCTTATAATAATGCTTAAAAACGTAAATACATACTCCCTCTGTTTCAAATTACTCCGCGCGCACTCTTATCTAGGTGAGCTAGTTTTACTTTATTTTTTATTCAAAAAAATCCTAGAATTTTTGAACTAGATAGTATGAAATGTGTACTAGCTATTTTAAAAATCTCGGAAATTTTTTAAACGAAAAATAAGAGAATACTAGCCCACCTAGATAAGCGTGCGTGCGGAGTAATTTGAAACAGAGGGAGTACATTTGTACCAACAAATAAACGGAACGATAGCGAGATGGCTATAGTGACTTTGTCAATCTCAATACACAGTCCATCGACTCGGTCTTTCGGAGGTGCTTATAGGGTTAGGGTGGTTCTTTCATTTAGGTGAGTGTGTGCGCGTGTTGTTAGTGTTTGTACCGTGTTTCTAAAAAAATGGCAATATACCCCATGCTCCAACGGAATGAAAAAAATAGATACTTTGTGATGTTTTTTCAAAGGTATTTTGTTTGGACTTTCCCACCCACTTCCAACCTACATGGGGGAGGTGGGAGGACTACAGATCGTTTGTGAAATCAGTCCACTGGACAGAAAATTATCTCATGGCAAAAGTTCATGTGCGCGTTAGCCGTTAGGCTAGTCACAGTGCAAAGTATCATGCACCGTTATATGATACTGTTGTATGATAATATTGTTGCATTTAATATTATTAGTACTATCATAGTATTGTTGCATTTAATATTATTTAGAATCTCAATACAGCTTTGTGTATGAGATGTAGTTGACATTAACTTTTCTTGTTATACGTGCTATGATAAGGCTATACCACTAGCACCTATCTCCTTATTAAAAGGTGTAAAACATCATCATTTTGCCAAGGTGGCATGCATGATACTAAGAAATAAGGCGTTTTCGTTTTGCGTATTTTTTCTTTGAGCAAGATTTACTCTAAGTATATGAGAATATTGGTATAAAATTCAAACCTCAGGTTTGACGCTTTGGTGTCTCGTAAAAACGAAATATTCTTTCAGTAGGAGGCGACGTTCCCGTCGATTGTGAGGCGCATGTGGTGACTTCGTCAATCTCAAGATTGTCGGCTTAGTCTCTCCGAGGTGGTTATAGGGATAGGGTGTACGTGCTTGTGTTCATAGGGGTGAGTGTATGTACAGATTGTGAGCGTATGCCTTTGTACTATGTTTCTTAAAAAAATTAGCAGTATTTGAAAGTGTATTTTAATACAAATCCAACGATCCAAATTTTATATAATATAATTAAGCATTAGTTGTTGTATTTATTTGATCAAATTTTGCTTTAAAATACGTGTGCACTTTATTCTTTAAAACGAAGGTAGTATTATGATACTAACATTATGGCTAGCCTTAGTGGCTGTGTGTGTGGGGTGTACGTGGTGCGTGTCCCCACTCCCCAGTTCTCACTACCTGTTATAAAAACTACCAAAATTAAAAGGGTCGTTGAGCTCTTGCTGCGAAAGCTCATCTGTGTGTGCGTATACGTGGTGCCAGTCCCCACTTTGTGTCATAAAAACTTGAGCAAAAGCGCATCACGACTGGTTAAGATGATGCTATGACCGTGTACGCTGGTTTTGAAAGGTCTCCTACATGGACTGCGACAGACGCAATCGACCTGGCAAGCTCCCGTGTGGTTCATGATCAAGTCGGCATCCCTGTGGGCAGTTTATTAGCGTACGCTTTTGTCTCGGAGAGCGACTAAGATGACAAGTAGAGAAAGTGCGTGCGCACGCTCTAAAGCAAGCTCTGTTGTTTATGTGCGTTTTGTTGGTATATCTGCATCCGATGTGTTTGGATTGATTGGTCGTTTCAATTTCCTGATGCCGCGCGCTTTAGACGTGAGATTCGAAAGATACTAATCAGTTATCTAAACGATCTAGAATAACAGAGTTGATTGTCTGGGTTATCTATCTACCCCGTGAAAGTTACACCGAGCAATTAAAACTCGCAGGGACGAGGAAAAAGCGTGATTTTAAATCACGATTTAGAGCAGATCAGTTCTATGCACTACGTACCTAGCTAATTTTCTACCTAGTCACGCAGATGCAAGCATATATCCTCTTCTGCGAATATCTCTTGCTATTAGCATGCTCTGTTCCTTTTGAAACGATTCAGGGAAAGAACTACTAATATCTTCCTGGGCCAAATCATATTTCCTATACCATGTAGCAATTGTTACTTAGTAGTGAAGTAGGAGGAAAGAGTTAGGAAGTCTCCCCTCGCGTCGCCCCCTCCAGGCGACCGAGGGGGCCAAACCCTAACCCCGCCGCCACCTCCTCCCCCTCCATCATTCTCCCTCCTCGTTGTCCCTGGAGGGTAGCCGGCCTAAGTGCGCGGCGCCGGTGATGGGGTGGCGGGGATCTGGCCTCCCGGCCTCTGCGCGGCGGTAGAGAGGAGAACACCGACGCTGGACGGGGCCCCCTCGCCATCGACGTCTACGCAGCTCCGGCCGACGGTGGCTTCATGGGAGCTCGGATCTGGAGGCGGCGACCTCTACCGGAGTGGGGCGGGTGGCGATCTGGTGGAGGAGGTGCGGGCGATGGGATTCCGTTGGAAGACCTAGATCGGCTCTCTATCCCTAATTGTCTGCTCGATCCGTTCTCCAGAAACCGGCCGGCGGTGCGGCCGGCGGTGCGGCCGTCGTTGTGTCGAATCTAATAAAGGAGGTGGTCCTTTGGTTTCTTTCGCACGAATACGAAGATCTGCTCGATGCCTGCCCTCGTTGATCTGGTCTGGAGAGGAGGGTTCTGGAAGGCTCCGCCGGCAAACTCCCATGGGCGTATCATGCATGAAGATTGCTGGATCGGAAGGTATTCGGTCGTGCGCACCTTGTTTTTCTGGCCGTTTGGTTTCAGCGGGAGCATTGCGAAGCTCTGTTGTTTGTTCCCACCAAGTGCCATTCTTAGAGCCGTGGTGAAGTCAGATGCGGAGAATGTCAGGAAAGCGGAAATATGAGGGTAGTGATGGTGATTTTTGTTCTTGTGGCAACGGAGAACTGGATGTGTGATCTGGGACTCGTTGCAGCGACTGTTGGTGCGGGAAGACAACACAGGGGGGGTTCCCAGTCTTATCTTGCAGGGTGAAAATCCAAGGTCTGGCCTTAACTGGTTGTGTCTGGCAATGACCTTGTTGAAGACATTGTTTTGTGAGCAAGGATTTTCTCCAGCGTGAAAACCTATGATCTTTGATCTGGCAACGACGGCGCTTGGGCACTATTTCCTTCTTGAAGACGTTGTTATTGGAGTGGAGGACTATTGGTGTTGTTCTGATGGTGTCAGTGTCGTTGCTTTGAGGATTAGTTCTCTGTAGCGGGACTTCTCTTTTTTGTAATTGTTTTTGAGTTGTGTGTATCCGTAGGGCCGCTAGAACATGCGTTGTTGCAGAGGCTGGATATAATTGGTATCTGTGTGATATTAATATATACTCTTTTTTAAAAAAAATATAGCAATTGTTAAACCCTTAAGTACAAGAGTGGTTCAAGCTAACCTTCTCCTAAAGTTGCACCGGCAGATATCTTCCTTTTTCTTTTCTTAATGATCTAAAACAGAGAGTTGTTAAGGTTATCTTTCCTATTTCCTATAAATATGCACCAAGCAAACCCTTCTAACCTATCACTACCGGTGGCTAATGCTACTGCATTCTCAGCGCTTAATTTAATTAGAGCTAATTACACTTTTATTCCCATAATTTGCACCCGTGGTGCAAAATAGTCCCACTTCTTGTAAAATGGACGATTTTAGTCTCACAACTTTTATACCGGGTGCAATCTAGTCCATTTTGACGAAATTTGATCGAATTCGACCGAAATCGAACGAAATCAAATGCGGTTGAGCTGTCCCAACCGGCGTTTTTGCAAAATAGTCTAGAGAATAATTTCATCATATCAAAACATACCTCCCGCACCCGCTGCTCATATCGCCCGCACCTGCTGCTCTGCTCGCGCAGCACTGCTCCCATTGCTCACCGGCCGCCCTGCTCCCACTGCACTGCTCATACTTCTCACCGGCCACCTCGCCTTCTCCGCCCCATCCAGACCCTGACGACGGAGGCCACTGCAGGAACCGGTCGATTCCGGCGGCGGTGGCAACGGGATGGCGGAGCAGGAGGGCTCCATGGAGAGCACAGCTCGATCTCCTGCACCTGCCCTAGCTCGGGGAGGGGCTCGGAGGGGGACCATGCATCAGCTCGAGATGGAGGTCGTGCATCAGCTCGCGACGGATGTCCTCTGTTCCGGAGTGCGGCAGAGGTGGAGGCGAGTCTTGCGGCGCAGCAGCGGAAGCACCCGCTATACCACATGGTCAAGCGCATCCACAAGTTTCTCGCGTCGGAGGAGGAAAGGGAGCTGATGGAGGAGCCGGGCTGGCGGCCGGAACTCCCCACAGAATTCAGCATGGAGATGCAATGCTGCATACTGCAGGGTAGGCTGGACATGAGGAACGGGCAACCATCCGCATCGTCTGTGCCAAATCCGTGTGCTGCGATGCGAATTCCTGCTAGGTGAGAACATTTTCAGAGAATAGTCCAACAGTTGCTATCACTGTACAGCTAGAGGAGAAATATCCCTGTCCTCTTCATTTTAGTGAGGAAGTTGAATTATATTGACATTGTGCATTGCATTGATCAATTTCAGAGAACAGGATGGGAGAAAGTAAAGAGGAGATCATGAAGAAGTAGAGGAGATCAAGAAGAAGAAGCAGAATAGATCATGTAGGAGTTTGTTAGCTTCCAGGCTTGTGTTGAAAAGTTAAGTGTGTGTGTATGGCTGTGTGTTTCAGGATTGTGAAGAAGTATTCACTGTATACCTATGTGTGTGTGGTTTATGAATGTATCAATCTACCTTTGGTTTCAATATAAATGATCTCTTGTCTAAAGAATGATCTTGTCTATGTACTTATTCTATTGTTTCATTGGGCAAACATCATATGCATTCTACATAAGAAGCTGGCAAATATAAGATAGCATTACCAAACACAATATGCAGCATCCATGTTCAAAATTTCAGAGATTCAAAAAATGACCAAGTATAAATATGTAGGAGTAAATGAAAATTAAAAGTGAGTTTGCAACATCAATGAACTAAAAAGCTAAATGTCTTCAGGTGGTGGTGCACTCTGAGTGAGAGGAACTTCATGTGCACCAACATCTTCTGATATGTCAAGATTTAAGTCAGGTAGGTCTGTAGCTCCTCTCTGTCTTTTCTTCCCATTTCCTCTCCCTCTGTTGTTGCTTACTTCTCCTCCTTTTGATGCTTCTGTCTTTTGCAGGTGCCCTTTTTGTGCCACTCCTTCCTCTGCCACTTCCTCCTCTCAAGCTTCCTCTAGTTGATGAAGTAGTACCCTTTTTCTTGCAGGTGAAATGCTCTCCCTAGTGTTGACAGTAAAATTATCAAAATAAAATGAGAGGTGATTGCGACAACTTAGTCCAAATTATGCCTCAATCCATAGAAAACCCATTATGAACTACTTCCACTGAGAACATTCCACAGTCTTCAGTTGGGTACATAACTACAAAAGAAAATGCCTTTTTATTAGATAACATCCCAAGGAAGCTAGAATTATAAGTGAAGCAAAAGGAAAATGCATTTTTATTACTCCCTCTGGCGCATATTAATTGACTCACATTTGGCTAGATTTGAATGAATCTAGACACTATTTAGTATATAGGTTCATTCAAATTTTGACAAATCCAAGTCAATTAATATGGGTCGGAGGGAGCACATAACATCCCAAGGAAGCTAGAATTATAAGTGAAGTTACAATTATAAGTGAAGCAAAAGGAAAATGCCTTTTTGTGGCACACACTCAATTCATATAATCATGGTCTGGACAGTAAGAAAGGACATATAATCATGCAAGGAATGACTTACTCACTACTTAAAACTGAATATGCAAATAGCCTTCATTGGAAATATAATAGATTAGGAGATGGAGAGGACAAGCAAATAATCATTGGGAATATATTAGATGCAACTCGATGGTTGTTCATATGTGAACACTTAGGGCTTAGCACAAAACTTCTGATTAGGTTTGTTTCATTCAGACTTAAGAGGGATCTGAGGGTCATATGTAAGGATCCTACCACTACAAGTCCCTCTAAATCTGATGCATCCAGATCATCTCTAGCAACCAATGTTAGTGTTTATATCCATACAAAGTGATGTAGATATTTTGGACAGGGGAAAACTGAACTTTTCAGCAAAATTCAGAGTTAACTGTAACTGTCGACACCACTGAACTTTTCAGAAAAATTCTGAGTTAACTGTAATTGTCGACGCCACTGAACTTTTCAGCAAAATTCAGAGTTAACTGAAAGATCGAGACGATCGTGCACCCAAAACCATACTGATCCTACGCCTGGGATAGTACTTCCTATTCCAACAATTTTTCGGCGCTGAAACTACCTAAGATCGAGCCGATCGTGAGCCATGGCACCGCCGCGAGAAGACAAAGAAGAGAGGGTACCATAGTGCGGCGGGTCCTTGCCATGCTCACAATAGTGCATCTCCACCAGGAACCTCCGCCACGAACTACCGCTCCGTTTACGCCGAGAACCACCGGCACGGTCTCCGCCGAGAACCGCCGCCACGATCTCGCCGTCACGACCATGCCGTAACTGCCGGGGCTTCCTTCCTGTTCGTCGCGAGGAGAGGGGGTTATTGCAAATTAGCCAACGGGACAGCAGGTGGTAGGGCCTTCGTTACGATGGAATTATTCTCTGGACCGCATTGCAAAAACACCGGTCGGGATAGTTCAACCGCGTTTGATTTCGTTCGGTTTCGGTTGAATTCGATCAAATTTCGTTAAAATAGACCAGATTGCAACTGGGGTGCAAGTTGTGGGACTAAAATAGTTCACTTTACAAGAAGTGGGACTATTTTGCACCCTAGATACAAATTGTGGGACTAAAAGTGTGATTAGCTCATTTAATTAATCGTGCCATGAGTTGGAAGATATGGTTTCACCAGGATATTTATGTGCCAGATTGTTCCTTTTTTTATGGAAGTACGAGGAATCCATGCATGGTCATGGCAGCTTGGGCTCCAGCCCACTAGCCCAGACAGGGATGAGCCCATTTTCGGATATTCGTAAGGCCTGTTTTGCTGGAGCAGCTTCCAGGGTTTTCGGGAGTTCTATCTCGGCCCAACCCAAATACACTATAAAACATCCATGGGCTATTTTATAGTCCGGTTTTGGCTAGACTGAGCCACAGGAATCCTCTGAAACCACGCCGGATCAATTTTTTCACGACACGAGTCGCCCCTAGCGTTTCTAGTGTCACTCGCGTGTCACACGTAGCAGGGTGTAGAGTAAATCGGCAAACTATGTGGCAATTGAAAACTCCAAGTGATGGGGGAATACCAATCGGGGTATACCCACGAAGCGGTTTCGCCAGCTGGATCGTTAATGCCAGAGCGGGTCGACTCGTTAAGTACGGCGACTGGAGCATGCTGGACCCTGGCGACTGGCGCCGACTGGAGACCCAAGATGACGACTTCAATACAAAGCCCACTAGCACTTGTAAATCCTAACTGGCTGCATATATAAAGCCACCAGGGGCACCCTCACGGGGTATGCTCGCCCACAATAGATTAGATCTAGTCTCTCCCTCCGCCTACGGCGGCTTCCATGTAAACCAATCTATGATCATATACTGGATTGATAACAGGACGTAACGATCCTCCACCGAGGGGACGTGAACCTGGGTACATCGTGTGCCAATCTCGCTCTCGGATTCTCCTACGCCGCCTTGCTCCCTCTATGTAAGCTACCCCCAGTAGCATCTGCCATGCAATACCATGACAGTTGGCGTCCACTATGGGACAAGCGATGCTTGGAGCCGATGCTTGGAGGGTGATAATCCGGGCGAGATCCAACACCATCAACTCGTTCGCATCACGTCTCGCTTCTTCAAGTCAGCCCGGATTGCCGGCATCCATCTATGGCGGCCGTGAGCTAGTTCGATCCAGAGATAGCCGTGCATGCAACAAGCGTGGTGTGGCCAAACTTGGGTTGCAGCGCGAGCGGCGGCTGCCACAGATCGAAGTTCCGATAAATATACGGACAAACCGATCCAGCCAATTCAGGTACGTACTGGTCTTCAACCTACTAGAAGCGAGTGCTAGCTGATCTAGTTGGGAATTACAACATCTCGTCAAACTTCCGATCGCATGCCCCGTGCGTATTTTTCTTCTTTTTCCTAAACTAGGTTAATGTTAGATAAAACTATCAATTCTAATCATTATGGTTTTCTTTCATGGACCTGTACGGAATAAATCTGGGAACCTGTCCAAGTCTACCTCGAAACTACACGCGTTGGTTATTTACTTTGCCGATTACACCATGGTTTCACATGCCGGCAAGTTCAATTACCTCAACAACGATTCGGAGGTCCGGTCAGACACGCTGTCGCGACCACTTCTGAAGGCTCCATCGATTGCGCTATCAGAAGTTGCTTCACCATCGTAGATGCCTACAATTCCGCCAGCGATGATTTGGCTATGCCAGATAATTTTGTCCCACTCAATCTTATTTTAAATATTTTATCTGTATAGTGATAATATTCTTACTGAGAATGTCTGTTGATGCATATGTGCGAAGAAGAAGAAAATTGCACCCTCGCGGCCGGATGCGTGCAGGACGCCTACCCGACCAAGTCAGCACATCCACTCCTTCCGGCTAAATGCCATACTTAGGGACTCGCGTTTCGCCCGTCGCGGGCTCGTCGCCATCGCGGACTCTCCCAGCTCAGGAGACCCGCCCGCCTCAAGCTACTCGTCCACCGCGGACTCACCACGGTCGTGGATCCTCCTATCGCGGACTCGCCACGCTCGTGGATCCTCCTGCCGCGGACTCGCCACGTCCGGCGACTCGTCCATCGCGGACTCGCCATGCTCCAGACCTTCGCCTAAACGCGGACACGCTTAAACGCGGACTCGCTAGGCTCGGGGACTCGCCCGTTGCGGACTCGCCTACCGCGCCAACATCGCCATAGCGCGACCTCTGTCCGCCGCGTCGACCCCGTGGTCCGCCGCGTCGACTTCGCCATAGCGCGACCATACGTCCGCCGCGTCGACCTCGTGTCTGCCGCGTCGACTTTCTCCGGCTAAACGCCGTGCGACCACGTCCGCTACGTCAGATGCGTACGCCGCGCCTACTAAGGGACCTTCATCGTCCGAGTTGCCAGAGAGGGTCGCATGCCACGCTGCATGGACTCACCACTGGGCATCTCTTCCCCCGGGAAAAATCTAATCGCCTTTGTCAACCTTTGAAAGAGCGACTCGCAATGTCCAAGTAGTGCGGACGAGGACTCGCAAACCGAGCCTCGGATCGTCCATGAAAAACGCTAACCGAGAGCCATCATTGGAGTCGCCTTGCTCGACTGGCCTTCCGGGCCAAGACAAATGGCAGTGCTACACAAACAGCACCATGTCCTCCTCAACCTTAGACAACGCGACTCGCACGGCCAAGTACTGCAGACGAGGACTCGCAAACCGAGCCTCGGATCGTCCAGGAAAAACGCTAAGCCGAGAGCCATCTTTGGAGTCGCCATGCGACTAGCCCCCCGGGCCAAGACGAGAGACTCGCTAACATAAACAGCGCAATCAACATCATCGCGAACTCGCAATCATCGCGTACTCAACACGCTCGGGGACTCGGCAATCGTCGGTCGCCCAACCTCGCCACTCGCCGTGCTCGGGGGCTCGACGCTCGCCGACCGCTCGCCCATCACCAACTCGCCACACTCGCAGACTCGCCGTCGCGGAACAGCTAAGTTTCTTTACACTCGTACATGTTATGAGTCCAAAACATATATGCATCTTCAATCTCCAAAGCCGACCATGCAGTCGCATTTGACCCTTTCAGGGACCAAAATCATACTTGGCATCGGTTTCAGTTTTGTCTGCTGTTTATTCACGTCCGTCGAAGTAGTGAGGCTGGGTACCAAAAGGCCGACCTTGTCTCCGGGTTCAACAGTCTGGCATCGCGTCCCTGTTACCCGACAAGCGTTTGATGCTGGAGTTTTGCCTACTCATGAAAAGACACGCATAAACCTTACATACTGCCCATCGATCCACATAACAAAAGTGCATTTTATTTCAACATCTACAATTCGCACGTCTTACAATTGTTCAATATATTATGCAAGTACACCTTAATGCAATTGTATTTTTCTCCTTCTCAGCAAAACAGTCTGGTGACTTTCTCGTCACTCCGCGCTCCGGGACTCGGCGCTCACCGGCCGCTCGACCTCGCCACTCGCCGCGCTCGGGGGCTCGGCGCTCGCCGGTCGCTCGACCTCGCTGATCGCCGCGCTCGGGGACTCGGCACTCTCCGGTCGCTCGACTTTGCCGCTCGCCGTGCTCGGGGACTCGGCGCTCGCCGGTCTCGTGATCTCATCACTCGCCGTGCTCGGGGACTCGGCGCTCGTCGGTCGCTCGACCTCGCCAATCGGCACGCTATAGACAGCACCACTGGCCGGTCACCCGACCTCGCCACTCGCCACGCTCGGGGACTCGGCGAGTGATGAGCTCAGGAGACCCGCCTCCTGAGCTGGGAGACCTCGCCACTCGCCGCGCTCGGGGGCTCGGCGCTCGCCGGTCGCTCGACCTCGCCACTCGCCATGCTCGGCAGCAACCCACTACAATTTTCAAAATATGCATCTCTAAAGAGCCTCGAGTCGCCTCTACAAGCCAACTCGAGCCTCGGGGACTACTCCTAGGCATGCTGCTTGTACGCGTGGTTCCACGACCACGGCTCAACCTCGTCGACTCGCCACCGCGGACTCTCCACTCTCGTACTCTCCACGCTCGGGGACTCGCCTCCGCGGATACTCGCCCACGCGTACTCAACGCGCTCGGGGACTCGCCACCGCGGACTCTCCACTCGCGTACTCTCCACGCTCGGGGACTCGCCTCCGCAGACCCTTGCCCACGCGTACTCAACACGCTCGGGGACTCGCCACCGCGGACTCGTCCTCGCATACTCAACGCGCTCGGGGAATCGCCACCGCGGACTCGTCCTCGCGTACTTAACGCGCTCGGGGACTCGCCACCGCGGACTCGCCCTCGCGGACTCGCCACGCTCGGGGACTCGACGCGCTACAGACAGCGCCACTCGTCGGTCGCCCAACCTCGCCACGCTCGGGGACTCGGCATGCTCCACGTTTAGGGATTCGCCGCAACTGGCGGCTTCACCGACACCCTGCTTCTTTCGCCAACTGGCCATCACCGACTGGCTCACGCCGACCGCCTCCCGCTTCACGGTTCTTTTCTCTGTTTAGGAGCTCGTCGCCGATTCGCCACGACCCATCGCCAAGACTCTCCGCGCCCTGCCTCAAGCCCGCGTCGAATCGACAACGCGCTCGGGGACTACTGCTGGGGGAATACCAATCGGGATATACCCACGAAGCGGTTTCGCCAGCTGGATCGCCAATGCCAGAGCGGGTCGACTCGCCAAGTACGGGGACTGGCGCATGCTGGACCCTGGCGACTGGCGCCGACTGGAGGCCCAAGATGGCGACTTCAATATAAATCCCACTAGCACTTGTAAACCCTAACTGGCTGCATATATAAAGCCACCAGGGGCACCCTCACGGGGTATGTTCGCCCACAATAGATTAGATCTAGTCTCTCCCTCCGCCTACGGCGTCTTCCATGTAAACCAATCTATGATCATATACTGGATTGAGAGCAGGACGTAGCGATCCTCCACCGAGGGGACGTGAACCTGGGTACATCGTGTGCCAATCTCGCTCCCGGATTCTCCTACGTCGCCTTGCTCCCTCTATGTAAGCTACCCCCAGTAGCATTTGCTGTGCAATACCACGACACCAAGTAAGGTGAAAATTTTCACGTGGCGTACACTTCATGGTATTCTTTCTCTAAAGTTAATTTTAGTAAATCGGCATATCGGACATGACGGAGGATGCCCTATATGCAATCAAGGCCCAGAATACGTGTTACACCTTCTGTGTCAGTGCCAGACGGCAAGAGCCTCTGGGGAAGCTTTGGTATTTCTGAGATTATCGATGAGTGCATACAAGGCGAGCGTTCAGGGTTTGTGGTCATTGAGAATATTCTACGATGATAAGACAATGTTCTAAGACAATGTTCTGCCTGGGTTTAACAATATTGGCCTAAAAGAATGCTTCTCGGTTGGATGTTGGTATCTGTGGTGGATTAGACGCAGGAGAACACATGGCGAATCCACTCCAACAATTCATCATTGCAAAATGTCAATTCTGGCAATTACAGCTAACCACTCTAAGTTTGTTGGTCTAACAACTGAAAGCAATCAGAGATGGTCAAAACCAGATCCTCGTCACATGAAAATAAATGTAAATGCTTCTTTCTTTGAAGATGCGAGGGCGGGCTCGACTGGTGCAATTATTCGTGATTACCAAGGCCGGTTTGTTGCTGCGTCATGCTCACTGATATCGCATGTAGGTACAACATCTTTAGCAGAAGATATTGCGATGAGAGATGGTCTGTTGTTGGCCAACGGATTGGGAATAAGCAGAGTACAAGCTGAATCTAATTCTATCAGTGTGATTGAGGCCTGCAATGGAGGCGATAGATGGTGGAACGAAGCTTCGGCTGTCTTTGCGGACTGTGTTGACTTGGCGACTTCCATTGGAAATGTATCCTTTAAACACTGTCCGAGGGAAGCTAATAGAGCAGCTCACAACATTACAAGCTTTAGTTTTTCTAATAATCTCTTGTGTAACTAGGATGATGAGCCCCCTAGCTTCATGCGTAATTCCGTCATAAATAATGTAACTATTTGTTGATGGCTGCAAGTTTCTGACGCATTCATTTTCCTTACTAGGGTATCTAAGGGGATTGGAACGTTTTAATGAGGCGGCTTGTAGACCTAATATATGATGTTTTGAAAAAAAGCAGGGTGTAGAGTATATCTAGAGGATTGTGGTGTTTTGAGTGGCAAGGTTGTTTTCACCCAAACCCCTTAGAAAATTATTCTCAAAAACACTATGACCCACCCTTGCAAAACAAGCCCTAAGTATAGTACAAACCTTTCCGAAAGTGCTAATTACTGCTCGCTGCGGACGGCTCGCGCTGCACTGGGCTCTTCCCTGTTGGGCCAACCTATTTTATGCACTGATGCCTTTTTGGTTCTTTTTTTATTTTTTTGTTTTTCTGTTTTTTACTTTACTTTTTTTCATTTTTTGAACAATGTTTATTATATTTAATAAAAATCATTTTAAAAATTTGGTTATGGTTTTAAATTTGATTCATGTTTTTTTTAAATTGGTTCATGATTTTTTTTAATTTGGTTAATGATTTCTGACATTGGTTCATGATATTTAAAATTGGTTCATGGTTTTATTTAAATTGTTTCATGATTTTTTTACATCGGTACATGATTTTTTCAAAGTGGTTTATGATTTTTCTAAATTGGTTTATAATTTTTTTTTAAAGATTAGGTTTTAAAATTTAATTTTTCGAGAAAAAGGGGGATTTTTTAGATCTAAAAGTTGTTTAGATTTAAAAATTGTGCATATTTGAAAAAACTGAAAAAAAAGAAACAAACACGTGCCAGCATGTCAGCCACATTAGTGACATGATGGCCGGCCCATCTAGCGCCCTCTTCAGGCGACGTTCACTGCTGGTGCCACTACGAGCGGCATTTAGCAGCACCCAAACCTTCGAGCTTTGCATTGTTAGGCTTGAAGAGCAGAATGACAGTACTTACTTATTTTTTAAATAATTCATTTGTATTGATAAGAGAGGTGTTCATTTACCTTAGTACCATAGCACCGTTAATATTACTACACCATAATTTTGTGTTTACGTAATTACTGTAATGCAATGCACACTGTAAATTTGTACTTTGCAAATTAATTTAAATTATTTTATCCTTAATCATAAGGAGTCGAAGAAAGCAAGTTAGGTTATTGTAGCTTCTCTAACTTGCCTCTGTAAGTTAGAGGATTTGGTTCCTTCCTTTCGCTCCCCGACTAAATCTAGGCATAAGATAGGATTTTGCCAAATACTGCAAGGTAGGTTGTGCATCATTGACATTTGTAGGAAATAGTGTTTTACATATTTAAGTTGTACCTTTGATAATATTTTAAATATATCTTAGTCTCCTCACATCTTTTGTTATATGTTGATCCAAATTCTACAAAGTATAGGCCAACTTCTGACGAGTGGAGCGAGGCCCGTCGCCGGAGGCTTGGGCCAAAGACCTAGGTTTCCACCGATATATAAACCCCTTGTAAGCCGCCGGTTGGGAGAGTTGCATCTGTGAAATCCCTGGCGTTTGTTAACACTCCTCGATATAGTGAAGTTTCGCTGGCTGGCGCCCGTGGTTTTTTCCTCTCTTTCTTGGAGAGGTTTTTCCACGTTAAATCTGTGTCCCCTTGCTATGTTTTTTGTTTTCGCTCTTCGTTATCTTCTTGTCGCAATTGTAACAAGTGGTATCAGAGCCCCAGGTTCTAATCTAGGGTTTGCGACATGTCGTCATTGAAGTTCGATCTACCACAGCTGGACTACACCACAAGATTCTCCTTGTGGCAGGTGAAGATGCGGGCGATTCTCGCCCAAACTTCTGATCTAGATGAAGCGCTGGATGGATTCGGTGAAAAGGATGCTAAGACCTGGTCTGCCGAAGAGAAGCGGAAGGACCGTAAGGCTTTGTCTTTGATTCCACTTCATCTATCCAATAATATTTTGCAGGAAGTACTGGAGATGAAATCTGCTGCTGCCCTATGGGAAAAACTGGAAACGATCTGTGTGTCAAAGGATCTAACCAGTAAGATGAACGTGAAGATGAAGTTGTTCTCGCATAGGCTGCAAGAAGGTGGATCGGTAATGAATCATATATCTGTTTTTAAAGAGATTGTTTCAGACTTGCAGTCTATGGAGATAAAATATGATGATGAGGATTTAGCTCTTCTACTCTTATGCTCGTTGCCTAGTTCCTATACACACTTTCGTGATACAATATTGTTGAGACGTGATGAACTAACCCTTGCCGAAGTACATGACGCCCTCAAACAGAGGGAAAAGATGAAAACTATGGTAGGGTCAGATGGGACGTCATCCAAGGCTGAGGTTCTGCAGGTTCGTGGCAGGACCGAGCAGAGGTACAACAACTATGGCAACAGAGATAAGAGCAAGGACGGTAGAAGTCGTTCAAAGTCCAAGGAAAAGGATAAATTCTGCAAGTATTGTAAGAAATCTAATCATGTTATTGATGATTGTTGGAAGTTGCAGAATAAAGAGAAAAGAAACGACACTTACCAACCGAAAGATAGGACTGAAGGTTCTGGTAAGGTTGCTGTTGTTTCTGATAGTTCTGATGGTGAATGCTTAGCTGTTTTTGCTGCTTGTGCTTCTCGTGATGATGAATGGATACTTGATACTGCATGTTCGTTTCATATTTGCTGTAACAAAGATTGGTTCAGTTCATATGAGTCTGTGCAGACTGGAGATTTTGTGCGTGTGGGGAATGACAACCCATGCCATATCGTTGGTGTTGGATCTGTTAAGATTAGGACACATGATGGCGTGACACGCACATTGAGTGAGGTGAAGCACATACCAAGCATGGCCAAAAATTTGATCTCCCTGAGTACCATGGACGTTGATGGATACAAGTATGCCGGTGGGCATCGAGTTCTGAAGGTATCAAAAGGTTCTCTTATTCACATGATAGGTGATATGAATTCTGCTAAATTATATGTTCTTAGAGGTAGCACTTTGCCTGGTATTGCTGCTGCTGTTACTTCTAATGATTCTGATGATTGTGGTAAAACACATCTATGGCATATGCGTCTTGGGCATATAAGCGAACAAGGCATGGCAGAGTTGGTCAAGAGAGAGCTGATTGATGGTTGCAACTTGAGTAAGTTTGTGTTCTGTGAGCACTGCATCTTTGGTAAGCATAAAAGAGTTAAATTCAATGCTTTCGTTCATACCACCAAAGGCATATTAGATTATGTGCATGCTGATGTATGGGGTTCGTCCCGTAAGACTTCTATTGGTGGTGCTAATTATATGCTTACTATTATTGATGATTACTCAAGAAAGGTGTGGCCTTATTTTCTGAAGCATAAATCTGATGTTTTTGATGCTTTTAAGAAGTGGAAAGTTATGGTTGAAAAACAGACCGAGGAGAAGGTAAAGGTACTACGTACTGACAATGATATGGAATTCTGTTCTAATGAGTTTGAGGAGTTTTGCAGTAACGATGGCATGATCAGGCATCACACCATCCCATATACTCCTCAGCAGAATGGCGTGGCAGAGCGCATGAACAGAACCATCATCTCGAGGGCTCGTTGTATGTTGTCTAATGCAGGTATGCATAGGCGTTTCTGGGCTGAAGCAGCCAACACAGCGTGTTACCTCATCAACAGGTCACCTTCTATTCCACTTGAGAAGAAAACTCCCATTGAGGTATGGTCAGGTTCGCCTGCTGATTATTCACAGTTGAGAGTTGTTGGCTGCACTGCATATGCTCATGTTGATAATGGAAAGTTAGAGCCTAGGGCTGTTAAGTGCATATTCCTTGGTTATGGTTCAGGAGTTAAAGCATATAAACTATGGAATCCTGAAACTAAAAGGATTTTGCTAAGTAGAAACGTTGTTTTCAATGAGTCCGTTATGTATCATGATAGCTTGCCATCAGATACCTCTCCTGTTGCTGTTGGAGAGGAGAGAGTTAATGTGCAGGTGGAGAACCTGCAGAAAACTGTTGATAATGATGCTATCATTGAAGATACACATGAGGAAAACATTGATGATATTGTTGTTCAGCACTCACCTACTGTTTTGCAGCAGCCACATGAGTCCATTGCTGCTGATAGACCGAGGCGTAACTGTGGTCCTCGCCCTCGTTTAATTGAAGAGTGTAATCTTGTACATTATGCTTTGAGTTGTGCTGAACAGGTGGAGAACGATTCTGAACCTGCTACATATAATGAAGCCATTGCATCCGTTGACCGCGAGAAGTGGGTTTCTGCTATGCAAGAAGAGATGCAATCGCTTGAGAAAAATGGCACATGGGATGTTGTGCGCTTGCCTAAACAAAAGAAGGCGGTCCGCTGCAAGTGGATCTTCAAGAAAAAGGAAGGTCTATCTCCCAAAGAGCCTTCAAGGTACAAGGCAAGGTTAGTAGCAAAAGGGTTCAGCCAGATTCCAGGTATTGATTACAATGATGTGTTCTCTCCAGTTGTGAAGCATAGTTCCATTCGTACTTTCTTTAGTATTGTGGCTATGCGTGATCTTGAGCTTGAGCAGTTAGATGTCAAGACTGCTTTTCTGCATGGAGATCTTGATGAGGAAATATACATGGACCAATCAGAAGGGTTCATAGTGCCTGGTAAAGAGGATTTTGTGTGCAAATTAAAGAAGTCTCTTTATGGCTTAAAGCAATCTCCAAGACAGTGGTATAAAAGGTTTGATTCATTTATGATCTCACATGGTTTTGAGAGGTCTAAATATGATAGTTGTGTTTATATCAAGTTTGTTGATGGGTCACCTATATACTTGCTGCTATATGTTGATGATATGTTAATTGCTGCCAAGGTCATGAAAGAAATCACTACTTTGAAGGCACACCTAAGTAGTGAGTTTGAGATGAAGGATCTTGGTGCTGCTAAGAAGATCTTAGGTATGGAGATTACCCGAGATAGAAAATCTGGTTTGTTATTTCTTAGTCAGCAAAGTTACATTAAGAAAGTTCTTCATCGTTTTAATATGGATGGTGCCAACTCAGTTAGTACTCCTATTGCTCCTCATTTTAAATTGTCAGTTTCTCAATGTCCTACTACTGATGAAGAGTTTGAGTACATGTCAAAGGTGCCATATTCTAGTTCTGTTGGTTCTTTGATGTATGCCATGGTTTGTTCTCGTCCTGATTTATCATATGCTATGAGTTTGATAAGTAGATACTTGGCTAATCCTGGTAAAGAACATTGGAAGGCTGTTCAGTGGGTTTTCAGGTACCTTCTTGGCACTTCCAATGCTTGTTTGAAGTTTGGCAGGACCGGTGAGGGACTCGTTGGCTATGTGGATTCAGATTTTGCTGCCGATTTGGATAAGAGAAGATCCCTCACAGGTTATGTGTTTAATGTTGGAGGTTGTACTGTTAGCTGGAAGGCTACATTGCAGGCTGTTGTTGCACAATCTACTACTGAAGCTGAATACATGGCTATTGCTGAAGCTTGCAAAGAATCTGTTTGGTTGAAAGGTTTGTTTGCTGAGCTTTGTGGAGATGATTCTTGCATTACTTTGTTTTGTGACAGTCAAAGTGCCATATACCTTACAAAAGATCAGATGTTCCATGAGAGAACTAAGCACATTGATGTCAAGTACCATTTTGTTAGAGACATTGTTGCTCAAGGTAAATTAAAGGTATGCAAGATCAGCACTCATGATAATCCTGCTGATATGATGACTAAACCTGTTCCTGTTGCTAAGTTTGAGCTTTGCTCGAACTTAGTTGGTTTAACTGATTAGCCCAAGTGGCTATTGGCACCGAAAGTATTTGCTTTGTTTGTTCAGGGAGATGGTTGCTGTTGATGCTACAAGGAGGAATTTGTCTCAAGGTGGAGTTTGTTATATGTTGATCCAAATTCTACAAAGTATAGGCCAACTTCTGACGAGTGGAGCGAGGCCCGTCGCCGGAGGCTTGGGCCGAGTGTATACCTTTTATAGTACTAGTCTAAATTTGTATTTGTATCGGTATATAGACTACTGTATTATACCTATAACTCCTTTAAATCTTCCCGATTATTAATACAAGAGCCAGCAAATGATAGGGTGTGTGTGATTCCCCTCTATTAGTAGTTCATTGCCTACTCGTTCATGGTATCGGAGATGATGACTCCTTAAACAGTCGATTGCTTCTACCTACCGATTGTCGCCCCTTATGACTACCTCACCGTCGATCAATAGCGCAACATCTAGTGTTACCTTATCTGCTTCTTTCACAACCCTAAGCGTCCGTTCTCTCATCTCTCCTAACTCACGTGTTCCAGTGATGGTGGGGGTGATAGCGACAGCAACGTCAGCGATTCCGTCATCATCGATTAACCTTACCAATCAGATCACAATACCATGGAAAGGAGCACATCCACATCGCCAATGGTGGAGGTATGCACATTACTCATATTGGTAAATCCTCTATTCCTATTTCATCGTATCGACCTTTTCAAGAAAACTAGCCTTCGGGTATCTAGGCATGGTTCTTTTGAGAAAGCAGCCTCATTTCGCCATCCCTCACACTTAAAAATGCCCTCCTTGTTCCTTCCGTCACACGTAGACAAAAATGTGTTCTTTGAATTTCACCATTGGTATTTATTTGTTAAGGACCGTGATACGGGAGAGGTTCTTCTTAAAGGGGAGCGTCATGGAGGCCTTTATAATCCTGTGTTTCCTATGCATAAATCTTATGTGTTCAAGACCATGGCTCTATCTTGTTAAGCATAAATCTGATGTGTTTAAAATATTTCGTTAGTTTTAACAACATGCGTCTTTTGAGTAGAATTTTTTTACATGTTCAAACTGATTGGAGTGGTGAATATCATAGATTAAATATATTTTTCGTCGACTTTGGTACTTTACATCATGTATTTTGTCCCGATACTCATCAAAAAAATAGTCCTACTGAGCGTAAACACTGTTATATCTTTGAGACTAGGCTCACACTTTTTGTGCATGCTTTTGTCCCTTATGGTTTTTAGAGTGATGCCTTTTCAACTACATACTTCCGCATTAATAGAGTTTCTAGTATTGTTATCTCCATGCAAACTCCTCTTGAACATCTATTCGATGAAGTACCTTATTATTCTTTTTCAAAGTTTTTGGGTGCACATGTTGGCTACATATCCATCCACATAATAATCACAAGCTTTAATTCCGTTCTAAAAACATGTGTCTTTCTTGGTTATAAGTCTTTGTACAAAGGATACAAGTACCTACATGTTCCTACAAATCATGTTTATATCTCTTGCAATGTTAATTTAGATGAGAACGTTTTCCCACAAGCAATTGGACTCCACACAACCATCTTCATCCGGTTTCCCTTTACATGCTGACCAATTTGATGATTCTATAAACACACCTTTTACTTTCGGCTAAAAATAAGATAGTTTTTTCAACAAAGGAAATATATTAATATTGAGTGATACCAATTACACATGGTCTTTGCAACAACATAATATCAAAATCTAGTCTAAATATTAAGGATGCAGACGGCAAAAAAAAACCCGCCAACGAGATCAGCAACAACATGGACACTACAACAAAGTACCGATCATACGGCTCACAGCCACCGTGCACATAGTTATCATATGGACATCACCACATAGCGAAAACATGTGCACATAAAAACAATGAAGTGTCAACTTCTCCTCGTCCTCTGCGAATAACAGCCACAGACACACGTCTCAACTCGACATGAGCATTTAAGGTGGCGCCTAGCCAATCCTCTTCAAAGCACGATCACCTTGATAATCCCCACATTAGTACTTTGGTAATCTTGGCTGTGAAGGTGCCATGGTTGAAATACCATGGGACCACTTGTTAGCCTAATGAATTTGAATCGCGAAAAATATGAATGCTATGACATGTAGATGCCAGACTCCCGGTTGTAATAGAGCGAGATGGAATAGGATTGATCGAGCATTGGAAACATAGATTCGACGAGGCAATGGCATGGGCAGCACGTGGCAACCGACAAGCACGGCAACCATCGCCTGAAAATTCTACAAGAGCTTGCGCATGCAGAACTGCGCTGGTACCTTTCGTGCAATACCGGCAATGGCATGGGAGCTTCGACGCTCGACCAACTCACACGATGACCACGGCGATCGTGTCGGTCTCCACGGGACGCTGGCTCCGACCGCCGCCCTTCGCGGGAGCGCCCTCGATCACCGGCCGCCGGCACGTAGGGCAGGAGCCATGGGACACGAGCCAGGCATCGACGCACCGGACGTGGAAGCCGTGGCCGCACCGCGGCAGCACGCGCACCTTCTCGCCGTCCACGAACTCGCCGAGGCATATGGCGCACACGTCGTCGATGTCCTCCCCGTCCCCGGCGCCGTACACCTCCACGGGGAGGCTCCTCAGTACGCGCCTCTTGATGCCGCCGCCGTTTCGGCGTGCCGCGCGCGCCGATGCTGCAGCCGTCTCGCCGTCAGCAGCCGCGGCTCCCCCGCGGCCACCGCATCGGAGCGCGCACCGCGCCAGCGAGTTGAGCCCGACGGCGAAGAGCAGCGCGAAGAAGAGCGCCGCGAGGATGATCACCACGTTGGTGTCGAACGCCGAGTCGCCCGCCGCCGGCGCCGACGCCACGCCTCCTCTGCCGCCTCCGTGGGCGTGGTGGTGGACGGCTCGCCCCGCCGCGACGCTCGACGCCGGCGCGTCCGTGTCAGGACGACCCATGATGATCGATGGAGGTACCTAGAGAGATGCCCTCCCAGCTCGCTCGGTCGATGCTTCGAATTATCCGAACTCGATTGATGGCTGCGGTATCCCTGTGAGCGTGTCTGTCACTCTCTGCTCTGTTCGTGGAGAATTTATAAGGAGGCCGCTCGCGTTGCTCTCTCTGGCGGATTGCTGTGCTGATACAGTTGTTCCAAAAAAAAAGGTCGTTCACCTGCCAAGTGGCACTGTACCCTTGCAGCTGAGTTGTTGCAGGGATACCGAATTAGGGACACGCGCGTGACAGGGAGGTAGGTAGTAGTGCGGCTGCACATACGCTTTTTCGTGGCTTTTGGAGTGTAGAGGTGAGGTTGGGATCTTTTCTTGCGTGCGTGCATGCGTAGCACGAACTTGGGGGTATTCTCTTCTCTTGATAGCGAACTCGCCGTGCGCCCCGCGAACAAACGCTTTACTAGAGCATCTCCAGCCGTAGGCGTCCCAGGCCTTTCGCGGACGCTAAAATGGACCACTTTGGAGGTGGCATGGCAAAAACTTTCAGCGTGGGGATGCCAATTTGTAGCCGTGCCTCCGGTTCCACCTTCAGCGGGCGATTTTGGTCGATAAACAAATAATTTTAATATATATTCGGGCCAACGGTATGACAAAGGTAACAAGTAGTACACAAAATATATAGTTTGGCATAAATTTAACAAGTTTTGAAACACAAACTAAAACATATTAAATTAGGTGTTACCTTTGTGTCTCCACATGTGCTCTACCAGATCCTGCTGCGGACCTGTAGTTGTTGATCCTTCGAGGATCTTCAAGTGTTCCTCATCATCGGCTACAGCGGCTGTTTCCTCCTCCATTGGGGTAGCGAACATCTCCTCATCGTCGGAATCCATCACCGAGTAGGCAAAAGGCCAAACACCTCGTGGATGTGGTGGACGAGAAACTTCCCGCGAAGCCGAATCACCGCGAAAACTCGGCGAACATGAAGATGGCGGGTGGTGCGGTGAAGGGCTCCCTTGCTAGTGACGAGCTTTGAGAGGAGTAGGGAGGGGTGGTTTCGGCGGCGGCTTGGCGGCGAGAGAGAAGGGGGAGAGGTGGGGCGAAAAGGCAAATCTCAACGAGGAATATGCATTGTCTCGCCGACAAAGCGAGCCCACTTGCCCTTTTCCTTCCACCGGTGCCCCAATAGCCCCCAGCACCCTGGATTTGGCCTAGGTTCGCCGGATGAAATTTTGGTCCAATCAAACGATTTTTCAGTTCCTAGGGGGTGAGTGGGAGGAAAACATTTCACCGGCCAAAAAAAGGGGCTCTGGGAGCTCTTGGGGGGCAGCTGGAGATACTCTTAATGTGGCAATAACGCTATCGCAAACATTGCATCCTTCTCTTCGGCTGGGACAACTTGGTCGCTTGATAGGAGCCTATATCGAAAATACCAGGATTGATCAAGTATACTGATCTCCGAACTTGCTTAGGGTTCAAATGTCGCTTGGTGACAACTAACGAGGGATCAAAATTTCCATGGGTCCCAAAATATAGTTTTCTCAACAAATTCAGATAATTTTCATATGGAATTTAAATTTGATAAAAATGAAATTTCTGATATTTTGGAGGGCCTTGGAATTATAGAAAAAAAATCAAAACCTTGCAAATGACAAAGGCGACCTGTGTCTTTTGAATATTTCTATAAACATTGATAACCATAGTGGGATTGCGAACACATGATTTTGTTAAAAGTATATGGAATGCAATGTTTTAATGGCGCGTGACAGGGGGCAAAGTTGCCCCTTGCCCCACAACCAGAACATAGAATGTGGGCCACCCGACCACTGCAACACACCCAAACCCCACACAATATTTTTTACCATTGCAACATTGTAGAAACATTTGTTCATGCAGTGTGTCAAATTTGTACGAAAACATCGTCATATCATTTCAAAAACACCAATGCGAGGAACAATATGGGTTTACGATTTCCCCGAGAAAACATCACCACCCATATGCAGTATGGAAGGCCAATGCAAAATAATTATATGTACTATATTGTTGAAAACCATGCGACAAACTAATGGTGGGACAAACATGGTAATTATCAACAAAGATATCATGTGTCTTGGTGTTTTTGATTCATTTTCTTTTGTTGGTTCCGAAAGGATGCTTTTTTCATTTTTGTTTTTTTAGTACTGGGTGTATGAAAATGATGTAACCTTTAATCGTTACTACACATGTTGTAGATTTAGTGTCCATTGTATTGATCGTAAGTAGGTAAATACCCATCAATATCATTCCATTTGAAACTCCCTAGATATTGTCAAACAAAAAATATTGTAATTTCCCCATATCTGAATGTTTTCTATTTTCAAAATTGCACGTTTGTTTCCTTACCAATTTCTTGTCATGTAGAGGGAAATAGGGATACACTTAATTGGTAGGATAAAAACAAGTGATTTCATTGTGACATGGTCAAACATTACAACAGCACATTGCCCTCGACATAAACATCCACATAATAGAAAACCAAGTTAACAACGTCTCCATGCATGCTTTAGTTTATCATGTAGCAAGGGACGTGTATTGAGCTAGTTATGCTAATGATATTCTATAGCAACAAGAAATATACTCCTAACATGGCAGTACTGATGAATATAGCAGCCAATACTAAGTCCTATATAATATTTATAATAAGTTCTCCTATAAATTCACATAAGAGTTTTGTTAGTGTATTCAAACAACGATTGCAAGACCAGGTAGGCTTTATGCAGTCTCTAAGGAGGACCATGATGGAAAATGTATGACAGTTGTAGCAACGTAGGGTAGTGCAACAAGAAGTTGCGGGGTTGCACCCCAAGAACCTTATTTTTGTCCTAGTTTTGATTCTCGTAACAAAAAAGGCTCAAAAGTCAGTGCTTATCGATGCACATCAATAATATGTGTAGGTTTAGGTACAAGTGGCACAATACTTCACGCATAATTGGAGATAATGTCATGATTGATTCAGTTCTTGAACTAGGATGTCACCTGGGTACTCAAATATACATCAACTTTGTATTGTCACTTGGGTTTTTATTGAGTAGTAGCATCCTAGAGGTATTATTACAACCATAATCAATATACCACAGACAATTATTAACAACTACATAACTCTACAAGATTATCGAATTGTAACAACCAAACTTATGGCTCGAATTAACCATGATTCAGTGCTCAAATCTCATTTAGTACTACTAGAATTACGAGAAAGATAATGCATTGTTCGAGGGGAAAAAGTTGATTTTATTTGCTAACAACCACAACTCATCTCATAAGTTACATCTAGATATGAATGTGAAAATATGCGAATAACTGCTAGTTCTAGTACTCCCTCATTGCCGTAATATAGTGCGTATAAGATTTTTTAAAAGTCAAATATCATCAACTTTGACTAAGTTTATTGTGAAAAATATCTATTTCTACAATACCAAATATATACCATATGAAAATATACATCATGATGAATCTACTGGTATTGATTTGGTGTTCTAGATGTTGATAGTTGTAACACTACGGTTCTAAAAAGACTGTAGCTTCTATGTGACATGCCAATCCCTGGATCGGTTCATTGGCCCACAATAGAATAAAATGAATAACATAGCAAAATATCTATGCATAAAAAATAACGAAGATCCAGAGTATCATTATTACAATAAGGGCTTAGCTCAAGGCTAGCTCAGCTTATTCAAGTAGCAACATAAATAAAGTAAATCCTCCATTCTTCAAATTGCCCACAAGTGAACAAGTGCCGAGTGGAGTACCGTGGACTAAATCGATCACTCAGAATATGAATATCCTACAACATGAAACGTAGCAGCCCCGAAGGGTCAATACATGGAATGTATGGCAAATACAGCTATTAAAGGATACAATAGAGCTAACATCTACATGCATATTTGGCAAGTGGAGCTGTGGCTGGCTTGCATTTGTAAATACCTTTGTCCTACTTTCATAAACAGTTTTTGATTTTCTTTGAAAAGATCCCAATTAAGTTAACTCATCGACATTAAAGAAATTAGGAAATTAGAATGAGAGAGAAACATGTCATGAAATCAATATCAAGCAACTCAGATGTCCATAACCGGGGACACGGCTATCGATTAGTTTATACACCCTGCAGGGGTTAGTATACTTTACCCATGTGACTTGGCCAGCCCATCTCGTACCACCACTCTCATATTGGTTGATGATAGGAAGAAGTCCGAGAAGGAACCATTCGGGAAGTAGCTCCCCAAACCCGACACGCATCGGTCCAACCTACCAAAATTCTACATCTCTGGATACGCGGGTTCGAGTTACCACAACCTACTGATTCCAACCAACCACTCATTCCATTATTGGCACATGGTTGTACACGTAAGCTACCAAATAAAGAAGCCAATCATTTTCTCTTGATACCTGGGTGCCTTTCCGCAATGATACCACCAAACATTATCAATCACATCACACCCAGAAGATTCATTGATTAAGTTGTTTTTAGTTTTTGCAAACCAACACATTTAGAAACAACTTTCAGTGATGTAACCCATCCCTCGTTCATCATAGAATGGCTAATCACATCTACCAACGGTGGCTCGTCTACAGGAAAGCCCTACCATATAATGGGACATAGCATAGCGATAGTAATATCCTACACATGCATCTACAAAATACACAACAATGCAATGAAAATAATAGGACCACATCATGAACAAGGTAGCATCTACTTGCCTTGGTTGTAGCGGTCGAACGAACAATCCTCACACGAGCAAGCATTGCACTCGTCACAATCTACACGATACAATTGCAATCACATAAACAAACCAAACACAATCATATACAAACATGACAATGCAAGATGCATGTATGACGAGTTGAACAATGCTACAGTAGATTTATATAATCTTATTCAGTATACCTACTTTATGCATGCATGGAGAATATTTTAAGTGCATAGAAAACAAAGCATGCAATTTTAAATGACCAACAATTGAGCTATAACCCAATTATCTAGCCACTGCTATTAAACTGTTTGTAAAATCTTGGAAAAATATCCACTGTGTAGGCAACCTAAAATAGAACCAGTACCAAATGGAATCACTCAAAAAGAATTTATATAATTCCCTCGGCAATTAAAATACTCCAGTAAACCTTTTTATAGATTCTGCAAATTCCAGTACTATAAGTCTACCCTTTTAATTCACTAAAAGATTCCTCTTGTTCTACTGATTCCAGGGAAATCTTATTTGCAATTTTTGGAGTTGTAGAAGTTTTACTATGAATTTAATACTCTAAAAATGACATTAAATTATTTAATTAATCAAGACAAATCCTTGCTGCAAAAATATAAAACAACTATGCAGCAATATTCTAAGTGAAACACAGAATCCATACATATTTTATTTGATATTTTTGGCCTAGTAGATTATTTTCTATCGATTTTACAAGATCCATCTAATTTTTGCCAAAATAAATCAAATTAAAATTCTCAGTCAAACTTTGACTGGCTTGACTACGCTGACGTGGAGCTGACTAGTCAGCGCCCTGACCAGCCAGTCAACGGTCCATCTGGACCGTTGGATCCAGATCGAAAGGCAGAGGGGGGGCGTGCTCACCGGCGGTCACTGGCGGCGGGGTGGTTCAGCGACAACGGCGGCGGCGCTCGGGCGGTCACTGGCGGCGGCGTGCGGTGCGACGGCGTGCGGGGCGAGGCGGCGGAGCTCGTGGGGGTGGCGGCGGTGGCTGGCGTGTCCGCGGGCGGCGGCAGCTGGCGGCTGGAGCGGCGGCGACGCGCTCCAGCGAGCAAACCCCGGCGGCGGCGGGCTCTGCAGAGGGGAAAAAAGTTATGGGGCGAATCAGTCGAGCGAGGGGAAGGTCGCAGGGGCAAAAGGGGGGGGCGCGGGGCTGTCGCCCTCTACCTCGTCCGTGAGCTCGCTGGCGGCGGCAGCAGGCGACGATGTCGGTGGCGGAACGGCTGGCGTGATTGAGAAAATCGAGAAGGGGTGAGGCGAGGGGGAGGTTTAAGGGGGCGCGGTCGTTGGGGAGAGTCAAAATCCAAACGAATTGCCGGGAATCTCGCTCGTGTTCGACAGGAACTCAGCGCGTTCGTCGCTGGTAAGGAGACGGGGCGGGGCCCACGTGGCGGTGACGGCGGGCGACTGACGGGCGGGGCCCGCTGAAAGAGCATTTTCCTATCCCTCTGATTTTGATGTTTGATAACAACACTTATCGGTTTAATCGTGTGCTAAGTATATCACAGGGTTGATAAGGGTGTGACACAAATATTGGCATAACAGTTCCCTTTGCGAAAAACCAATGTGTCAAACGGTAGTACCGGAAATACGACCGGTACTACCGCTTGACACCGGTACTACCGGTTCAAGTACCGGTTGGAACCGTGCAAAACTGATAAGGGTGGGTCTTAGTCAGTACCACCCGGTACCACGAAGCGGCACTACCGGTCCAACCGGTAGTACCGCTTGAGACAAGCGGTACTACCGCTTGGACACGGTCGTACCGCTCGGCAGTACCGAGCCGTTCTGAAGAAAAGCCACCCCTCTCTGTTTTGCTCAGTACCAAGCGGTACTTGGGACCGGTACTACCGCCCGGACCGTTACTACCGCGTCATACGATCGGTACTACCGCTTGGGGGTAGTACCGCAAGGGCGATACCGGCCAAACCCGAAGAAGGCTCGACCAATTGAAGCATCTCCGGTACTGGACCGGTAGTACCGCTTGCCAGCGGTACTACCGCTTCGGTACTACCGGTGCATTAATGGCACCAACGGACATATTTCATGGAGGGGTATAAATACCCCTCCACCTACGTTGGGACAAATTGCTCAGCCACATTAAAGTCAAGACCATCATTGGAGCCACTCAATCTTCAAGATCTCCTCATTCCACCACCCAAAGTCCTTGATCTTTGGGGAATCGAAGAAGGAGGCCTCGATCTACTACTTCACCAAAAGAGATCTTCATTTCCCCCTCATTTCATTGAGGGCCCCTTTGCTCTAGTGTTTTCTTGGAAACCCTAGTTCTTGTTTTGGTTCTTACAAGCTTGTCTTTGATTGCTTTGACAGCTTGCTTGTATTTGGGAGCCTCCGATTAAGTTGTGGATGTGTGCCCCAAACTTGTAACGGTGCCGGCTTCCACCTTGAAGGTTGCCGATATAGTGGAAGGTGAATCGATCCCGTTGGGGTGAGATTCATCTGAGAACAAGGGAGCCCTTTCGTGGCATTGGTGGTTTGAAACCACCCCCTCTCCAAACGTAGACGTACTTCCCCTCAAAAGGAAGGAACTACGGGAAACAAATCCTTGTGTCTCCGCGTCCACCATTTTGGTTACTTCTATCCTTTACTGCATTATTACTTACTTGTTCCTACTTTGTGTTGTGATAGCTCTTGCTTAATTGTCATATAGGTAAATTCACCATAGTTGCATTATCTAGAGAATTTACCTTATTGTCAAACCTTAATTTGAAAAAGAATAAAATTTGAAGTAGCACCTATTCACCCCCCCTATAGGTGCCCATACGATCCTTTCAATTGGTATTAGAGCCTCGGCTCTTTATTCGGGCTTTACCGCCTAAGAGAATATGGGTAGCAATGATAGGGATGGTGGTAGTGAGCCGACCCCGGTGACCATGGAAGATCTCAAAAACTTGGAAACAAGATTGAGCTCTTCCTTGGTCAACGAAGTCAAGAAGATGCTTGAGCAACTTCTTAAAGACAAAGAAGGCTCATCACCCCCATCTCCTCAAGAGGATCAACCATCCATTTTACCTAAGGGGAATACGTCAGTATCCCCCGAGGGTATGGTGGTGGGGGGGTAAACTAGACAACGTTAATTCCTCCATACACAATGATGGTGGGAAGGGTGAGCACCGTGATTCATGGTACTCTCCCGACCCTCCAATCCCTCACCCTCATGTATACAATAGAGGTGACCCACCTAAGCTTGAAGAATCTGCTACTTTTGCTCAATGGCAATCACTAATGAGGACTCATATGCGCAGCTCTTGCATTGAACTATGGAACATCATCGAGCATGGACTCTTTATTGGGGATCCAAACAACTTGACAAGAAGAGAGATTTTAACAGTCAACTCAATGCCACTGCTTTGCATATGATTCAACAAGGTTTGGGGACAAAGGATTATCCACACATTGAGCACTTTAGCATTGCCAAGGAAGCTTGGGATGCTCTCACTGTGTTGTTTGTTGGAAATGAGAGTATGAGGAGGAACCGATATGATGCTTTAAGCAATGAAGCCGAAGGCTTATACATGAAAGAAGGTGAAGATCACGAAGACATGTACCGAAGGCTCAAGACCACCGCCACCGCTTTTAGGAATGTGGGTGCCTCACATGTGGATGATGCATGGATAAAAAGGAAATATGTGAGTGCACTCATGCCTTTTGAGCCCACCGACTTGAAGAGCCTACAAGGAAGACATAACTACCATCTCATGACCTCAAATGAAGTTATTCAAGAGATGGCCGCTTTCAAGGTTGCCGACAAGAATGCCAAAGATGCCCGTGCTCGTGCCCTTGGTATGAGCAATGTTGTCAATGTTGCTTTGAAGGCCAATGTTGTGGAACATGGGGATGAAGATGATAGTGATGAAGGGCTTTCCATGGACCATCCCGATGAATTCAAGATTGCTCATGGTCAATATATGGATTTCTATGCAAAGGACTTTTGGAAGAACCCCGCCAAGGCCAAGATGGAAATGCAACGGAGAAGCAATCCAAATGGGAAAAGAGAGAATACCACTAGGTTGAGAACTTGCTTCAATTGTGGTGACCGCTATCACTTTGTGGCAAGTTGCCCCTATGATAAGAGAGAAGATCATGGTGATAAGCTTGTGTTGAAGAAGACTCTCAAGGCACCTTACAAGAAACCCTTCATCAAAAAGAATCCCATCAACAAGAAGTCGGGAGAAATTGTCTTGATCACTCATGAAGAATACTCCTCCGACAATGAAGATGATGAAGATGAGGAAGAGGAAACTTCTCATGGTGTGGCTGCTCTAGCCACCACCTCAACTCCGACATTCTCACTCTTCGATTCTCCAAATGAGAACTCTTCCACCAAGAACGTCACTTGCCTTACGGCAAGAGGAACGGAGGTATCCTCATCATCCCGCTCTACTCACTTAGATAATGATGAAATTGATGATGAGATGTATCTTGATGTTAAAAAGGAATTAATTGCCTTTGATGAGTTTATGAATAACCTAGAAGGTGATGCTAAGCTACATTTTGGGAACATCTTAGATCAACTCTCACATACTCAAGAGCTTCTAGATGTAATATGTAAACTTGGGCATGAACATATGATTGAGCTAGAGGCTTTAAACAATGCTCTAGAAGAAGAACAAGAAACTAGGTTGTCACTTGAATTAAAACTTGAAGGGCTTGATGAGGCCAGTGACGTTATTGTTAACAAACTCATCAAAGAGCGTGATCATGCTATTGCTAAATACAAAAGGGCTAAAAAGGACAAGATTGAGTTTGGTGTGGTTCATGAAAAACTTGCCGAGGACTTTAGTTTGCTTAACAAGGCTCACAAGGTCTTGGAGAGTGAACTCTTGTCACTCACAAAGTCCCATGAAATGCTTCAAACTCAATTGGAAAATATTCTTTCACCTAGTAACTTCATTCCATCTAGTAGCACAACTATTCTTGAAGAGAATGCTAGGTTGAAGGGGGAGCTTGCTAAGGCCACATTTCCACAAGGCAACAAGTCCATTGATGATCTTTTGAGCAAGCAAAGGAGTAGTGGTGATAAAGGGGGCATTGGTTTTCTTTCCAAAACCAAGAAGAAGAACAATAAGAAGAAGAAGTACAAGCCAACACAAGAGACCAACAAGACCATTGTGGAGAGTAAGACCACAAGTGGTAAAACTATGTCTCATGATGATTTTGCGGGAAGTGCTAACCCTCACTATGTTCTAATGTGTGATTATTATGGTGATGTGTATGCACAATATGTTGGCCCTTATGATGGTTATATTGCTTGGTCTATTTGGGTTCCCAAGACCCTTGTTGCTAACAAAAGAGGACCCATTGAAAAATGGGTACCTAAAAATTAGCTTGATCTTTTGTAGACTTATGCTTCCGAAGGGTCAAAGTGGGTGCTTGATAGTGGTTGCACAAGTCATATGACCAGAAGCTCGTCTATTGTCAAGGACTTAAAGCCAAATGATGATCAAATCACCGTGACATATGCCGACAAGTCAAAGTCTAAGATAATGGGTTTTGGCAAAGTTGTGGTTGGTCACGACATTACACTCATGAACGTCATGCTTGTTGAGACCCTTAGGTACAATTTACTTTCAGTCTGTGCTCTTGGAAAGATGGGTTTTTCCGTCTTTATACATAATGATCTTGTGGTCCTCATGTGGAGCAAGTCTCTCAAGGTCGCTTTCGTTGGGTATGTCGAACATGACTTGTATGTGGTGGACTTTGTTGGAATTATTCCCTAGAGGCAATAATAAAGATGTTATTATTATAATTCTTGTTCATGATAATGTTTATATTCCATGCTAGAATTGTATTAAGCGGAAACTTTAATACTTGTGTGGTTTGTGAACAACACCGTGTCCCTAGTACGCCTCTATGGACTAGCTCATTGATTAATGATGGTTAAGGTTTCCTAACCATGGACATGAGTTGTCGATTAATAATGAGATCATATCATTGGGAGAATGATATGATGGACAGACCCAAACTAAGCGGAGCAATTAGATCATGCCATCGTGTTCATCTTTGCGAAGCTTTTCTTATGTCAAATATTGTATTCCTTAGACCATGAGATAATACAACTCCCTGGTATCGGAAGAAAGCTTTGAGGTCATCAAACGTCATCCTATGAGAGGGTGATCATAAAGGTGTCTCTCAGGTGATCGGAAAGTATCTGTTGGGTTGTATGTATCGAGATGGGATTTGTCCCTCCCAAGTCGGAGAGATATACTTCGGGCCCACTCGGTAATCAATATCAACAACGCTTGCAAGCATGTGGTTAAGGAGTTAATCACAAAGTGATATCGGATTACGGAACGAGTAAAGTACTTGCTGTGAACGAGATTGAACTAGGTATGACGGTACCGACGATCAAATCTCGGGCAAGTAAAATATCGCAAGACGAAGGGAATATATATATGGGATTGATTGAATCCTGGCATCGTGGTTCATCCGATATGATCATCGATGAATGTGTGGGAGTCAATATGGGTTTCCAGACCCCGCTGTTGATTATTGATAGAAGATCATGTCTGCATATTCTCGAACCCGAAGGGTCACACACTTAACGTGTCTCGACGCTAGGATAGATTGGATAATAGGTTTATGAGTTTTTGTTCGGAGTCTCAGATGGGATCCGAGACATCACGAGAGGTTCCGGAATGGTCCGGAGAATAAGATTCATATAAGGCAGTGCAGTTTTTGGAATTCGGAATTGTTCCGGGTTAATCGGTATTGTACCGGAAACTTCTAGAACCTTCCGGAAGGGGGCCAACGTGGTCCCACCTTCCGGGAGGGGGCATGGGCCTATGAGGGAGTGTCCTGGCCGCATTGGGCCAGGGGCACAAGGCCCCATAGGGCCCAGCCGGCCAAACAAGGGGAAACCCTAGTTTGGAGCTTCTAGAAGGGGGGGTTTCCTTGCCCCCCACTCCTCCCTCCTTTGGCCGCCGGCCTAGGCTTGGGGGAGGGGCTAGGGCTGGCGCCCACCCCTCTATATATAGAGGGCTGGGGCGCACCACCCCCACACACCTTCCCCTCAAGCCTAGTCGCCCTGCTGCCCTCCTCTCTCTCTCCTTCCCGACTGCGTGTAGGCGAAGCCCTGCTGCAGAAACTCTCCACCACTTGCACCGCGCCGTCGCGTTGTAGATCCAAACCATCTCTCCACCATACTTGCTGGACCGAGGAAGGAGGAGACGTCGAGGTGCTGCATGTGTGCATCTCACGGAGGCATTGCCACTTGCGGTGCTAGATCGGATCGGATCGCGAGGAGGAGAAGCGAGTACGACTACATCACCCACGTTCCGACGAACGTTCCGCTGTGCGAATCTTCAAGGGTATGAAGATCTAATCCAATATCTCTCGTTGTTTGCATCTCCTAGATTAGATCTTGGCTTCCCTCTGTTCGCATCCGTAGAAAATTTTGATTTACTATGCCGCGAAACCCTTCAGTGGTATCAGAGCTAGATCTATGCGTAGATGTGTTTCACGAGTAGAACGCAACATGGTTGTTGCGGGCGTTGATGTTTTCTGTTGCAAGCCTCTTGTTTGTGTTCTTCTTATGACGCGGGATAGTGATATTGAAGCGGTCCAGGCAAACCTTACGCGACATCGTTCGCGAGACCGGCTCCGCACTTGACGTGTGGCTTGTTCCACACATGCGGCTGGTGGATGCCAGTTTCTCTCACTATAGTTGTCATGGGATTTACACCGGAGTTTGGCAACCATAATATCGCCGTTGTGGCTTTCCGTAGGTAAGAATCGTTCTTAGCATGCTACTCCCATAAGCCACGTAAAACATGCAACAACAAAGTAGAGGCGTCTAACTTGTTTTTGCAGGGAGTGTTTTCTGTGATATGGTATGGCCCAAGATGTGATGTGTATAATGTATGCGATGATCATGTTTTGTAATGTTTCACGACTTGCATGTCGATGAGTACACAACCGGCAGGAGCCATATGGTTGTCTTTATAATTGTGTATGACTTGTGTGTCAACTTCTTATATGCCATGTAATAGTTTCACTTTATCGCTAAGTAGTTAGCAATAGTTGTAGTTGCTATTCGTGGTGGAGGCAATCATGGTGGAGTGATGGAGATCATGCCGGCACGCACAAGATGGAGATCATTGCGCGAAGATTGGCTATACCATGTCACATAAAGTTATATGCATGTGATGTTTATCCTTTTATGTATCTTATTATGCTTAGATCGCGACGGTAGCATTATAAGATGATTCCTCACTTAAAGATCAAGATAAAAACTGTGTTCTCCCCAAGTATGCACCGTTGCGAAAGTTCGTCGTGTCCAAGCATCACGTGATGATCGGGTGCTATAGACTCTACGTTCACATACAACGGGTACAAGCCAGTTTTGCACACGCGGAAATACTTGGGTCTAACTTGACGAGCCTAGCATGTACAGACATGGCCTCGGAACACATGAACCGAAAGGTTAAGCATGAGTCATATGAATGATATGATCGACACTTCGTTGTCCACCATTGAAACCACATCTCTTCTCATGAAGATCGGATTAGGTGTGGTGAATTTGGATCATGTTCACTAAACAACTTGAGGGATGTTGAATTTAGTGGGAGTTCATCTAGTAATTTGATTAAAAGGTTGAACTAGTTATCATGAACATAGTCTAATTTGTACTTGCAAACATTGTAGATCAAATGGCTAAGTCCAACTTCAACTTCAACGTTTTTGCTGAGAAGGAAAAGCTTAAAAACAATGGGTCTAACTTCACCAACTGGTTCCGCAATCTGAGAATCATTCTCTCTGGCGGTCAAAAGTACTATGTCCTTGAGAATGCGTTAGGTGACGCCCCTGCTGCTACTGCGCCGGCTGATGAGAAAGCTGTCTATCAGTCGCGCATAGATGATTATGGTGTGATTAAGAGCACCATGTTGTTTGCTATGGAATCGGACCTTCAAAATCGTTTTGAAGACTATCCGGGGCCCTTTGAGATTCTCGAGGAGCTGAAAACCATGTTTCAGACTCAGGCCCGTTCTGAGAGATATGAGATCTCTGAGAAGTTCTTTAACTGCAAGATGGAGGAAGGGAGTTCCGTTAGTGAGCACGCCATTAAGATGTCGGGCTACACTCAACGCCTTGAGCAACTGGACTGCAAGATTCCAGAGGAGCTCAAGATTGACAGGGTTCTGCAATCACTCCCTCCCAGCTACAAAAGTTTTGTAGTGACTCACAATCAGATTGGTTCCACTGATACGATCACCGAGATCTTCGCAAAGCTGAAGGCTGCGGAGGTGGACATCAAAAAGGATAATCATGTGTTGATGGTCAACAAGCCCCCCACCTTCAAGAAAGGTAAGGGTGCAAAGAAGCCCTTCAAGAAAGGCGGCGGCAAGCGCATTGCCCCTGCTGAGAAGAAGCTCAGGTCTGGTCCTAAGCCGGACACTGAGTGCTTCTATTGCAAGGACAAGGGTCACTGGAAGCGCAACTGTCCGAAGTACTTAGCGGACAAGAAGGCTGGCACCATCAAAGGTATATTTGATATACATGTTATTGATGTTTTCCTTACTAGCCCTCGTTGTAGTGCCTGGGTATTTGATACTGGTTCAGTTGCTAATATTTGTAACTCGAAACAGGAGCTACGGAATAGACGGCGGCTTGCGAGGGATGAGGTGACGATGCGCGTTGGCAACGGATCAAGAGTTGATGTGATGGCCGTCGGCACGCTCTCCTTAGTTTTACCTTCGGGATTAGTTTTAAACCTCAATAAATGTTATTATGTGCCTGCGTTGAGCATGAACATTATTTCTGGATCTTGTTTATTGCAAGACGGTTATTCATTTAGATCGGAGAATAATGGTTGTTCTATTTATATGAGTAACATCTTTTATGGTCATGCACCTATTGTGAATGGTTTATTTCTTCTAAATCTCGAAAGGGATGAAACACACATCCATAACATTGAGGCTAAGAGATGCAAAGTAGATAGTGATAATACTACTTATTTGTGGCACTGTCGTCTAGGTCATATTGGTGTAAAACGCATGAAGAAACTCCATTCTGATGGACTTTTGGAGTCTCTTGATTTTGAATCATTTGACACATGCGAACCATGCCTCATGGACAAGATGATCAAAACCCCGTTCTCCGGTATGATGGAGCGAGCAACGGACTTGTTGGAAATCATACATACCGATGTATGCAGACCGATGAGTGTTTCGACGCGCGGTGGATATCGCTATTTTCTCACTTTTACCGATGACTTCAGTAGATATGGGTATATCTATTTAATGAAACATAAATCTGAAACATTTGAAAAGTTCAAAGAATTTCAGAATGAAGTGGAGAACCATCGTAACAGAAAGATTAAGTTTCTACGATCCGATCGTGGAGGTGAATATTTGAGTTATGATTTTCTCACGCATCTTAAAGCAAGCGGAATCGTTTCGCAACTCACGCCACCCGGAACACCAGAGCGCAATGGTGTGTCTGAACACCGGAATCGAACCCTATTAGATATGGTCCGATCGATGATGTCTCTTACTGATTTGCCGTTATCATTTTGGGGTTATGCATTAGAAACCTCTGCATTCACTTTAAATAGGGCACCATCTAAATCCGTTGAGACGACACCGTATGAACTGTGGTTTGGTGCTAAACCTAAGTTGTCGTTTCTTAAAGTCTGGGGATGCGAAGCTTACGTCAAGAAGTTGATGCCGGACAAGCTCGAACCCAAAGCGGAGAAATGCGTCTTCATAGGATACCCTAAGGAAACTATTGGGTATACCTTCTATCACAGAACCGAAGGCAAAGTGTTTGTCGCAAAGAACGGTTCCTTTCTTGAGAAGGAGTTTCTCTCGAAAGAAGTGAGTGGGAGGAAAGTAGAGCTAGACAAGTTTATTGAACTTTCTCTTGAATTGGAGAGTAGCGCAGCACCTGAAATTGTTCCAGTGCCGCCTGCACCAACAATAGAGGAAGCTAATGACAAGGATCATGAAGCTTCAGACGATGCTGCTACTGAACGTCGCAGGTCGACAAGGTCGCGTGCCCCTCCTGAGTGGTACGGCAACCCTGTCTTGACTGTCTTGTTAGTAGAAGACAGTGAACCTACAAACTATGAGGAAGCGATGATGAGCCTAGACTCTGAGAAATGGCTAGAAGCCATGAAATCCGAATTGGGATCCATGAGCGAAAACCAAGTATGGACTTTGCTGGACCCTGCTAGCGACCAAAAGGCCGTTGAGTGCAAATGGATCTTCAAGAAGAAAACGGACGCAGATGGTAATGTTACCGTCTATAAGGCACGGCTTGTCGCGAAAGGTTTTCGACAAGTTCAAGGTGTTGACTACGATGAGACTTTCTCTCCCGTAGCGATGTTTAAGTCCATTCGGATTTTATTAGCAATTGCTGCGTTTCATGATTATGAAATATGGCAGATGGATGTCAAGACTGCGTTCCTCAATGGCAACATTGATGAAGAGTTGTATATGATGCAACCCGAAGGTTTTGTCGATCCTAAGGATGCTGATAAAGTATGCAAACTTCAACGTTCTATTTATGGACTGAAGCAAGCATCTCGGAGTTGGAACCTTCGTTTTGATCAAGTGATCAAGAGCTTTGGATTTGTTCCAAATTGCTACGAAGCTTGTATCTACAAGAAAGTGAGTGGGAGCTCGGTGACATTTCTGGTACTATATGTGGATGACATATTGATTATTGGAAATGACATTAACATGCTTAACGATGTGAAGAGTTATTTGAACAAGTGTTTTTCAATGAAAGACCTAGGTGAAGCTGCTTATATATTGGGCATCAAAATCTATAGAGATAGACAAAGACGCCCGATAGCTTTAAGCCAAAGTACATACCTAGACAAAGTTCTGAAAAGGTTCAGGATGGATAAGGCAAAGAAAGGTTCAGTGCCTATGTTGTCAGGTAATATATTGAGCAAGGCTCAGTGTCCAGCTATGGTAAATGATAGGAAAGCTATGAGCAAAGTGCCTTATGCCTCAGCCATAGGTTCTATCATGTATGCCATGCTGTGTACTAGACCGGATGTGTCCAATGCTCTTAGTTTGACGAGCAGATATCAAAGTGATCCAGGAGTGGAACACTGGACAGCCGTGAAGAACATCCTAAAGTACCTAAATAGGACTAAAGAAATGTTCTTAGTCTATGGGGGTGATGAACAGCTCGTCGTAAAAGGTTACGTCGATGCTAGTTTCGACACCGACAAGGATGATTCTAAATCTCAGACAGGATACGTGTATATTTTGAATGGAGGAGCTGTGAGCTGGAGAAGCTGCAAGCAAAGCGTGATCGCGGGATCTACAGTAGAAGCGGAATACATGGCTGCTGCAGAAGCGTCAAGTGAAGGAGTTTGGATCAGGAACTTCATCACTGAGCTTGGCGTGGTTCCAAGTGCATTGGACCCACTGGAGATATTGTGTGACAACACTGGCGCCATAGCACTCGCTAAGGAACCAAGATATCATCCAAAGACCAAGCATATCAACCGCAAGTTTCATATAATCCGAGATTATATAGCAGATGGAGATCTGAAGATTAGCAAAGTACATACAGATCTAAATGTCGCAGATCCATTGACTAAACCTCTTCCACGTGTAAAACATGATCAGCACCTCAGTGCCATGGGTGTGAGATTGTTGCCAAATGTAAACTAGATTATTGACTCTAGTGCAAGTGGGAGACTGTTGGAATTATGCCCTAGAGGCAATAATAAAGATGTTATTATTATAATTCTTGTTCATGGTAATGTTTATATTCCATGCTAGAATTGTATTAAGCGGAAACTTTAATACTTGTGTGGTTTGTGAACAACACCATGTCCCTAGTACGCCTCTATGGACTAGCTCATTGATTAATGATGGTTAAGGTTTCCTAACCATGGACATGAGTTGTCGATTAATAATGAGATCATATCATTGGGAGAATGATATGATGGACAAACCCAAACTAAGCGAAGCAATTAGATCGTGTCATCGTGTTCATCTTTGCGAAGCTTTTCTTATGTCAAATATTGTATTCCTTAGACCATGAGATAATACAACTCCCTGGTATCGGAAGAAAGCTTTGAGGTCATCAAACGTCATCCTATGAGAGGGTGATCATAAAGGTGTCTCTCAGGTGATCGGAAAGTATCTGTTGGGTTGTATGTATCGAGATGGAATTTGTCCCTCCCAAGTCGGAGAGATATACTTCGGGCCCACTCGGTAATCAATATCAACAACGCTTGCAAGCATGTGGTTAAGGAGTTAATCACAAAGTGATATCGGATTACGGAACGAGTAAAGTACTTGCTGTGAACGAGATTGAACTAGGTATGACGGTACCGACGATCAAATCTCGGGCAAGTAAAATATCGCGAGACGAAGGGAATATATATATGGGATTGATTGAATCCTGGCATCGTGGTTCATCCGATATGATCATCGATGAATTTGTGGGAGTCAATATGGGTTTCCAGACCCCGCTGTTGATTATTGATAGAAGATCATGTCTGCATATTCTCGAACCCGAAGGGTCACACACTTAACGTGTCTTGACGCTAGGATAGATTGGATAATTGGTTTATGAGTTTTTGTTCGGAGTCTCGGATGGGATCCGAGACATCACGAGAGGTTCCAGAATGGTCCGGAGAATAAGATTCATATAAGGCAGTGCAGTTTTTGGAGTTCGGAATTGTTCCGAGTTAATCGGTATTGTACCGGAAGCTTCTAGAACCTTCCGGAAGGGGGCCAATGTGGTCCCACATGTTCGGAGGGGGCATGGGACTATGAGGGAGTGCCCTGGCCGCATTGTGCCAGGGGCACAAGGCCCCATAGGGCCCAGCCGGCCAAACAAGGGGAAACCCTAGTTTGGAGCTTCTAGAAGGGGGGGTTTCCTTGCCCCCCACTCCTTTGGCCGCCGGCCTAGGATTGGGGGAGGGGATAGGGCTGGCGCCCACCCCTATATATATAGAGGGCTGGGGCACACCACCCCCACACACCTTCCCTTCAATCCTAGTCGCCCTGCTGCCCTCCTCTCTCTCTCCCTCCCGACTGCGTGTAGGCGAAGCCCTGCTGCAGAAACTCTCCACCACTTGCACCGCGCCGTCGCGTTGTAGATCCAATCCATCTCTCCACCATACTTGCTGGACCGAGGAAGGAGGAGACGTCGAGGTGCTGCACGTGTGCATCTCACAGAGGCATCGCCACTTGCGGTGCTAGATCGGATCGGATTGCGAGGAGGAGAAGCGAGTACGACTACATCACCCACGTTCCGACGAACGTTCCGCTATGCGAATCTTAAAGGGTATGAAGATCTAATCCAATCTCTCTCGTTGTTTGCATCTCCTAGATTAGATCTTGGCTTCCCTCTGTTCGCATCCGTAGAAAATTTTGATTTACTATGCCGCGAAACCCTTCAGACTTTTCGGGGCAAGCCACTACAAGTGCGATGTGCTTATTCGGAAAGGCCGATGTGGGTTGGTTATGGCATCGCCGACTGGCCCATGTCAATATGAGAACTTTGCAAAGTCTCCACAAGGAGGGCCATATTGTTGGACTAAAAGAAAATGTTTCCTTTGTCAAAGATCGTGTTTGCAGGGCATGTGTTCTGGGGAAGATGCATGATGCTCCTCATAAGCCTAAGAACCGCATCAAGTCCACCAAGATCTTGGAGCTCCTCCACATGGACCTCTTTGGTCCTCCATCTAATGCAAGTCTTGGTGGGAAGAAATATTGCTTGGTGATTGTTGATGACTTTTCAAGATACTCTTGGGTTTATTTCTTCAAATTGAAGAGTGAAACTCAAAAGACCTTCATCGACTTCATCAATTTGGTCCAAAGGCAATACAATGTTCCCGTGTTGATCATTAGAAGTGACAACGGCACCGAGTTCAAGAACTACACCTTGAATGATTTCCTTAGTGATGAGGGGATTAGACATCAATATTCCGCTGCATACACCCCTCAACAAAATGGCGTGGCCGAAAGGAAGAACCGGACTCTTATTGAGATGGCTAGGACCATGTTGGCGGAGTTTAAATCTCCATACAACTTTTGGGCCGAAGCCATCTCCACCGCTTGCCATGCTTCAAACCGGCTCTACCTATGCAAAGAAATCAACAAGACTCCATATGAAATACTTACCGGTAACAAGCCCAACATATCTTACTTCCGGGTATTCGGTTGTAAGTGTTTCTATCTCATAAAAGGTGTTCGTTTGTCTAAATTCGAGTCTAAAGCATTAGAGGGTATTTTTGTTGGCTATGGTCTCGAATCTCACACTTATAGAATCTATGACAAGCTCTCCGGAGCCGTCATAGAATCTTGTAGTGTGACCTTCGACGAATATGATGGTCCCCAAGGGGGGCGTGTTGATGCTTGTGATGCAGATGATGAAATGCCTCAAGATGCCATAGGAAGAATGGGTGTGGGATATATCCGCCCCGTTGAGGAACCCCTTATGGCGGATCGAGAAGAACTATGCTCCACTCAAGTGGAGCCCTCATCTTCACAACCTCAACATGCTCCATCCACCGAAGAGGACATTGACTCAAGCCAAAGACAAGATGTGGACCCTCAACATGGTGATCAATGTGTCAACTCTAGTCAAGGGGAGCTTGGTCCATTCGACGGATTGTCAAGTGGTGCCAAGTAAATTTGTCAAGGAATATCCGTACAAGCTGCTTTGAGACAAGCTCAAATTGACGCTAGAAGTGCACTTGATCAAGACCAAGGTCAATCTTTGCCTCCCAATGTAGAGGATGACTCCAATGATGATCAAGGTCAAGATGATGGTCAATACGAGGATCACAATGATGAAGAGGGTCCTCCAAGAAACAACACGGAGATCCACGCTTGTCGCGAAGCTAGAAAGGAAAGAATGTCGGAATTAAGAGATCACACTCTACCAAATGTAGTTGGTGATCTAAGGAAAGGTATTTCCACAAGAGCACAATTGAAGAGGTTCAGTGAACACTAAGCTCACATCTCCATGATAGAACCAAAGAAAGTGTGGGAAGCTCTTGAAGACTCGGATTGGTTAGAAGCTATGCACAAAGAGCTCAACAACTTTGAGAGAAACAAAGTATTGAAGTTAGTTGAGAAGCCAAAGGATTGCCGCAATGTTATTGGAACAAAGTGGATATTCAAGAACAAGCAAGATGAGCATGGAATTATAGTAAGGAACAAGGCTAGATTGGTTGCACAAGGGTATTCTCAAATTGAAGGCATTGATTATGGAGAGACTTATGCACCCGTGGCTCACCTTGAGTCCATCCGTATCCTTCTTGCTTATGCGGCACATCACAACTTTAAGTTGCAACAAATGGATGTAGAAAGTGCATTTCTTTATGGCCCGTTAAATGAATTGGTATATGTTAAGAAACCCCCGGGATTTGAGGACCCCAACTTCCCAAACCATGTCTACAAACTTGATAAGGCGTTCTATGGGCTCAAGCAAGCCCCACGCACGTGGTATGAGCACCTTAGAGAGTTATTGTTTGACCATGGCTTTGAGGTTGGGAAAATCGATCCCACTCTTTTTACTAAGAGGGTCGATGGGGAGCTTTTTGTATGCCAAATATATGTTGATGATATTATCTTTGGCTCATCTAACAAAGCTTTCAATGATGAATTCTCAAAGCTTATGACTAGTAGGTTCCGGATGTCTTTGATGGGAGAATTGAGAGTATTTCTTGGCTTTGAGATCAAGCAAGTTAGAGGAGGGACATTCTTAAATCAAGCCAAGTATACTCAAGATATGCTCAAGAGATTCAAAATGCAAGATTTAAATTGAGCTCATACTCCCATGGCTACAAAGACTCATCTAGAACAAAATCCAAATGGTAAAGATGTGGATCAAAAGGTATACCGGTCCATCATTGGTTCTTTGCTTTACCTTTGTGCATCTAGACCCGATATTGTGTTGAGTGTAGGTGTGTGTGAAAGATATCAAGCGGCTCCTAAGGAAAGCCATTTAATGGCGGTCAAGAGAATCTTTCGATATTTAGTTCATACCCCATTTTATGGTCTTTGGTATCCTCGAGGCTCAACATTTGCTCTTTGTGGATACACGGATTCGGATTGGGCGGGGGACAAGGATGATAGAAAATAAACATCCGGGGCTTGCCAATTCCTTGGTAGGTCCTTGGTATGTTGGTCTTCTAAGAAGCAAAATTGTATATCTCTCTCCATCGCCGAAGCCGAGTATGTTGCTGCCGCTAGTGCTTGCACTCAATTGCTATGGATGATGCAAACTTTAAAGGAATACGGTGTCCATTGTGACAAAGTGCCTCTTCTATGTGACAATGAAAGTGCCATCAAAATTGCATACAAACCGGTGGATCACACAAGGACAAAGCATATTGAGATTCGTCATCACTTCATTAGAGATCATGTTGCTCGAGGTGATATTGATCTATCCTATGTTTCAACCAAAGATCAACTTGCCGATATCTTCACGAAGCCACTTGATGAAGCAAGGTTTTGCTACTTGAGGAATGAACTAAATATCGTAGATTCAAGGAGCTTGACTTGATTATCTTGCACTCTCACCTAATACTCGACCCATATTTGGTTTAGGTGTAGGCATGGACATAGGGGGAGTGCGGTCCTAATTGAATGGACCATCCCTCCCCCCATTATGCGCAAAGTAAACAAAATCATTCCTCTTAATATCATTTTGTGATATGTGAGCTTAATGATGAGTTTCGGTAATGGACCCAAGATATATCTTCGTGGTGCCAAGCCGAGTATACTCAAACATGGTGGCCTAGGCCACCGCCCCCTCTCAATGGAGAGGTTGATGTGCGTACTCGTGTTTGTCATCTTTGAATTGATTTTTTACTCATGGTTGTCATCTTTTGAGTTGTCGTCACCGTTCTTAGTCTCATGCACTCTAGTTTGGTTTTTAACATCCTTTTTCTCGATTTTTAGAGTGCAGGTGCTTCCCAGCTCACTTGTCTTAACCCAAGCCTCCTTACTCACTCGCAAAAACCCTCACTCTATCCGCACAAGAATCACCTTTGTTTCCTGGCTTTGGAATCAGATGGGACCGGTACTACCGGATGTGCGAGCGGTACTACCGGACCTGGCTAGTTCCCAGGTCGTCTCCTGGAAGAATTTCTCCAGGAACGGTACTACCGCCCACATTTTCGGTACTACCGGTCACCGGTACTACCGCTTACAAGCGGTACTACCGCTTCAACAACCGGTACTACCGGTCGACGTTTTTCTGGTATATATTGGACACGCGTGGGGAGGCACCCCTCAGTGCCTCATTCATCCCCACGCCCTCCACTCATACCCGCGTCGCCGCCGGAGACCTTGAAGCCGCCGGAGCCCTGTCGCGCCCTCCTCTCCCCGGATCCCCCTTGGATTCGGCCTCTTGGCGGGCTCCCACCTCTTTCCACCGCCATGGATCCCGGTACAACCGCCCTTCTCTCCCCGTTTAATTTCCTCATTGGATCTAGGTTTTGGCTTAGATTTGTGGAGGAATTTGAAGGGTTTCGCAGCATAGTAAATCAAAATTTTCTACGGAAGTGAACAGAGGGAAAGCCAAGATCTAATCTAGGAGATGCAAACAACGAGAGAGATTGGATTAGATCTTCATACCCTTGAAGATTCGCACAGCGGAATGTTCGTCGGAACGTGGGTGATGTAGTCGTACTCGCTTCTCCTCCTCGCGATCCGATCCGATCTAGCACCACAAGTGGCGGTGCCTCCGTGAGATGCACACGTGCAGCACCTCGACGTCTCCTCCTTCCTCGGACCAGCAAGTATGGTGGAGAGATGGATTGGATCTACAACACGACGGCGTGGTGTATATGGTGGAGAATTTCTGCAGCAGGGCTTCGCCTACAAACAGTCGGGAGGGAGAGAGGAAGGCAGCAAGGCTACTAGGGTTTGGAGGAAGGTGTGTGGGTGTGTGAGAGGGGGTGCACCAGCCCTCTATATATAGAAGGGGGGTGCGGCCAGCCCTAGCCTCTCCTCCAAGCCTATCTCTAGTTTAAACAATTTAAACTCTCCCTTATCTAGAAATCCTATCTTATCTTATCTCTAGTTTAAACGATTTAAACTCTCTAGGATCGGCTGGGCCCTATGGGGCCTTGTGCCCCTGGCCCAATGCGGCCAGGACACTCCCTCATAGGCCCATGCCCCCTCCCGGAAGGTGGGACCACGTTGGCCCCCTTCCGGAAGGTTCTAGAAGCTTCCGGTACAATACCGATTAACCCGGAACAATTCCGAACTCCAAAAACTGCACTGCCTTATATGAATCTTATTCTCCGGACCATTCCGGAACCTCTCGTGATATCCCGGATCCCATCCGAGACTCCGAACAAAAATTCATAAACCAATTATCCAATCTATCCTAGCGTCGAGACACGTTAAGTGTGTGACCCTGCGGGTTCGAGAATATGCAGACATGATCTTCTATCAATAATCAACAGCGGGGTCTGGGCACCCATATTGACTCCCACACATTCATCGATGATCATATCGGATGAACCACGATGCCAGGATTCAATCAATCCCATATATATATTCCCTTCGTCTCGCGATATTTTACTTGCCCGAGATTCGATCGTCGGTATCGTCATACCTAGTTCAATCTCGTTCACATCAAGTACTTTACTCGTTCCGTAATCCAATATCACTTTGTGATCAACTCCTTAACCACATGCTTGCAAGCGGTGTTGATATCGATTACCGAGTGGGCCCGAAGTATATCTCTCCGACTTGGGAGGGACAAATTCCATCTCGATACATACAACCCAACAGATACTTTCCGATCACCTGAGAGACACCTTTATGATCACCCTCTCATAGGATGACGTTTGATGACCTCAAAGCTTTCTTCCGATACCAGGGAGTTGCATTATCTCATGCTCTAAGGAATACAATATTTGACATAAGAAAAGCTTCGCAAAGATGAACACGATGAAACGATCTAATTGCTTTGCTTAGTTTGGGTCTGTCCATCACATCATTCTCCCAATGATATGATCTCATTATCAATTGACAACTCATGTCTATGGTTAGGAAACCTTAACCATCATTGATCAATGAGCTAGTCCATAGAGGCGTACTAGGGACACGGTGTTGTTCACAAACCACACAAGTATTAATGTTTCCTCTTAATACAATTCTAGCATGGAATATAAACTTTATCATGAACAAGAATTATAATAATAACATCTTTATTATTGCCTCTAGGGCATAATTCCAACAGTCTCCCACTTGCACTAGAGTCAATAATCTAGTTTACATTTGGCAACAATCTCACACCCATGGCACTGAGGTGCTGATCATGTTTTACACGTGGAAGAGGTTTAGTCAATGGATCTGCGACATTCAGATTTGTATGTACTTTGCTGATCTTCAGATCTCCATCTGCTATATAATCTCGGATTATATGAAACTTGCGGTTGATATGCTTGGTCTTTGGATGATATCTTGGTTCCTTAGCGAGTGCTATGGCGCCAGTGTTGTCACACAATATCTCCAGTGGGTCCAATGCACTTGGAACCACGCCAAGCTCAGGGATGAAGTTTCTGATCCAAACTCCTTCACTTGACGCTTCTGCAGCAGCCATGTATTCCGCTTCTACTGTAGATCCCGCGATCATGCTTTGCTTGCAGCTTCTCCAGCTCACAGCTCCTCCATTCAAAATATACACGTATCCTGTCTGAGATTTAGAATCATCCTTGTCGGTGTCGAAACTAGCATCGACGTAACCTTTTACGACGAGCTGTTCATCACCCCCATAGACTAAGAACATTTCTTTAGTCCTATTTAGGTACCTTAGGATGTTCTTCACGGCTGTCCAGTGTTCCACTCCTGGATCACTTTGATATCTGCTCGTCAAACTAAGAGCATTGGACACGTCCGGTCTAGTACACAGCATGGCATACATGATGGAACCTATGGCCGAGGCATAAGGCACTTTGCTCATAGCTTCCCTATCATTTACCGTAGCTGGACACGGAGCCTTGCTCAATATCTTACCTGACAACATAGGCACTGAACCTTTCAATGCCTTATCCATTCTAAACCTTTTCAGAACTTTGTCTAGGTATGTACTCTGGCTTAAAGCTATCAGGCGTCTTTGTCTATCTCTATAGATTTTGATGCCCAATATATAAGCAGCTTCACCTAGGTCTTTCATTGAAAAACACTTGTTCAAATAACTCTTCACATCGTTAAGCATGTTGATGTCATTTCCAATAATCAATATGTCATCCACATATAGTACCAGAAACGTCACCGAGCTCCCACTCACTTTCTTGTAGATGCAAGCTTCGTAGCAATTTGGAACAAATCCAAAGCTCTTGATCACTTGATCAAAACGAAGGTTCCAACTCCGAGATGCTTGCTTCAGTCCATAAATGGAACGCTGAAGTTTGCATACTTTATCAGCATCCTTAGGATCGACAAAACCTTCGGGTTGCATCATATACAACTCTTCATCAATGTTGCCATTGAGGAACGCAGTCTTGACATCCATCTGCCATATTTCATAATCATGAAACGCAGCAATTGCTAATAAAATCCGAATGGACTTAAACATCGCTACGGGAGAGAAAGTCTCATCGTAGTCAACACCTTGAACTCGTCGAAAACCTTTCGCAACAAGCCGTGCTTTATAGACGGTAACATTACCATCCGCGTCCGTTTTCTTCTTGAAGATCCATTTGCACTCAACGGCCTTTCGGTCGCTAGGAGGGTCCACCAAAGTCCATACTTGGTTTTCGCTCATGGATCCCAATTCGGATTTCATGGCTTCTAGCCATTTCTCAGAGTCTGGGCTCATCATCGCTTCCTCATAGTTCGTAGGTTCACTGTCTTCTACTAACAAGACAGTCAAGACAGGGTTGCCGTACCACTCAGGAGGGGCACGCGACCTTGTCGACCTGCGACGTTCAGTAGCAGCATCGTCCGAAGCTTCATGATCCTTGTCATTAGCTTCCTCTATTGTTGGTGCAGGCGGCACTGGAACAATTCCAGGTGCTGCGCTACTCTCCAATTCAAGAGAAGGTTCAATAACCTCGTCTAGCTCTACTTTCCTCCCACTCACTTCTTTCGAGAGAAACTCCTTCTCAAGAAAGGAACCGTTCTTTGCGACAAACACTTTGCCTTTGGTTCTGTGATAGAAGGTATACCCAATAGTTTCCTTAGGGTATCCTATGAAGACGCATTTCTCCGCTTTGGGTTCGAGCTTGTCGGGCATCAACTTCTTGACGTAAGCTTCGCATCCCCAAACTTTAAGAAACGACAACTTAGGTTTAGCACCAAACCACAGTTCATACGGTGTCGTCTCAACGGATTTAGATGGAGCCCTATTTAAAGTGAATGCAGCGGTTTCTAATGCATAACCCCAAAAAGATAACGGCAAATCAGTAAGAGACATCATCGATCGGACCATATCTAATAGGGTTCGATTCCGGCGTTCAGACACACCATTGCCTGTGGTGTTCCGGGTGGCGTGAGTTGTGAAACGATTCCACTTGCTTTGAGATGCGTGAGAAAATCATAACTTAAATATTCGCCCCCACAATCGGATCGTAGAAACTTAATCTTTCTGTTACGATGGTTCTCCACTTCATTCTGAAATTCTTTGAACTTTTCAAATGTTTCAGATTTATGTTTCATTAAATAGATATACCCATATCTACTTAAGTCATCAGTAAAAGTGAGAAAATAGCGATATCCACCGCGCGTCGAAACACTCATCGGTCCGCATACATCGGTATGTATGATTTCCAACAAGTCCGTTGCTCGCTCCATCATACCGGAGAACGGGGTTTTGATCATCTTGCCCATGAGGCATGGTTCGCATGTGTCAAATGATTCAAAATCAAGAGACTCCAAAAGTCCATCAGAATGGAGTTTCTTCATGCGCTTTACACCAATATGACCTAGACGACAGTGCCACAAATAAGTAGTATTATCACTATCTATTTTGCATCTCTTAGCCTCAATGTTATGGATGTGTGTTTCATCCCTTTCGAGATTTAGAAGAAATAAACCATTCACAAGAGGTGCATGACCATAAAAGATGTTACTCATATAAATAGAACAACCATTATTCTCCGATTTAAATGAATAACCGTCTTGCAATAAACACGATCCAGAAATAATGTTCATGCTCCACGCAGGCACATAATAACATTTATTAAGGTTTAAAACTAATCCCGAAGGTAAAACTAAGGAGAGCGTGCCGACGGCCATCACATCAACTCTTGATCCGTTGCCAACGCGCATCGTCACCTCATCCCTCGCAAGCCGCCGTCTATTCCGTAGCTCCTGTTTCGAGTTACAAATATTAGCAACTTAACCAGTATCAAATACCCAGGCACTACAATGAGGGCTAGTGAGGAAAACATCAATAACATGTATATCAAATATACCTTTGATGGTGCCAGCCTTCTTGTCCGCTAAGTACTTCGGACAGTTGCGCTTCCAGTGACCCTTGTCCTTGCAATAGAAGCACTCAGTGTCCGGCTTGGGACCAGACTTGAGCTTCTTCTCAGCAGGGGCAACGCGCTTGCCGCCACCTTTCTTGAAGGGCTTCTTTGCACCTTTACCTTTCTTGAAGGAGGGCTTGTTGACCATCAACACATGATTATCCTTCTTGATGTCCACCTCCGCAGCCTTCAGCTTTGCGAAGAGCTCGGTGATCGTATCAGTGGAACCAATCTGATTATGAGTCACTACAAAACTTTTGTAGCTGGGAGGGAGTGATTGCAGAACCCTGTCAATCTTGAGCTCCTCTGGAATCTTGCAGTCCAGTTGCTCAAGGCGTTGAGTGTAGCCCGACATCTTAATGGCGTGCTCACTAACGGAACTCCCTTCCTCCATCTTGCAGTTAAAGAACTTCTCAGAGATCTCTCAGAACGGGCCTGAGTCTGAAACATGGTTTTCAACTCCTCGAGAATCTCAAAGGGCCCGGGATAGTTTTCAAAACGATTTTGAAGTTCCGGTTCCATAGCAAACAACATGGTGCTCTTAATCACACCATAATCATCTTTGCGCGACTGATAGACAGCTTTCTCATCAGCCGGCGCAGTTGCAGCAGGGGGGTTACCTAACGCATTCTCAAGGACATAGTACTTTTGATTCTTAGATTGCGGAACCAGTTGGTGAAGTTAGACCCATTGTTTCTAAGCTTTTCTTTCTCAGCAAAAACGTTGAAGTTGAAGTTGGACTTGGCCATGTGATCTACAGTATTTGCAAGTACAATTTAGACTATGTTCATGATAAATAGTTCAACTTAATCAAATTACTAGATGAACTCCCACTAAATTCAACATCCCTCAAGTTGTTTAGTGAACACGATCCAAATTCACCACACCTAATCCGATCATCACGAGAAGAGATGTGGTTTCAATGGTGGACAACGAAGTGTCGATCATATCATTCAAATGAATCATGCTTAACCTTTCGGTTCTTGTGTTCCGAGGCCATGTCTGTACATGCTAGGCTCGTCAAGTAAAACCCAAGTATTTCCGCGTGTGCAAAACTGGCTTGCACCCGTTGTATGTGAGCGTAGAGTCTATAGCACCCGATCATCACGTGATGCTTGGACACGACGAACTTTCGCAACGGTGCATACTTGGGGAGAACACAGTTTTATCTTGATCTTTAAGTGAGGAATCATCTTATAATGCTACCGTCGCGATCTAAGCATAATAAGATACACAAAAGGATAAACATCACATGCATATAACTTTATGTGACATGGTATAGCCAATCTTCGCGCAATGATCTCCATCTTGTGTGTTCCGGCATGATCTCCATCACTCCACCATGATTGCCTCCACCACGAATAGCAACTACAACTATTGCTAACTACTTAGCGATAAAGTAAAGCTATTACATGGCGTATAAGAAGTTGACTCGCAGGTCATACACAATTATAAAGACAACCATATGGCTCCTGCCGGTTGTGTACTCATCGACATGCAAGTCGTGAAACATTACAAAACATGATCATCGCATACATTATACACATCACATCTTGGGCCATACCATATCACAGAAAACACTCCCTGCAAAAACAAGTTAGACGCCTCTACTTTGTTGTTGCATGTTTTACGTGGCTCATGGGAGTAGATGCTAAGAACGATTCTTACCTACGGAAAGCCACAACGGTGATATTATGGTTGCCAAACTCCGGTGTTAATCCCATGACAACTATAGTGAGAGAAACTAACATCCACCAGCCGCATGTGTGGTACAAGCCACACGTCAAGTGCGGAGCCGGTCTCGCGAACGACGTCGCGTAAGGTTGGCCTGGACCGCTTCAATCTCACTATCCCGCGTCATAAGAAGAACACAAACAAGAGGCTTGCAACAGAAAACATCAATGCCCGCAACAACCATGTTGCGTTCTACTCATGAATCACATCTACGCATAGATCTAGCTCTGATACCACTGAAGGGTTTCGCAGCATAGTAAATCAAAATTTTCTACGGAAGTGAACAGAGGGAAAGCCAAGATATAATCTAGGAGATGCAAACAACGAGAGAGATTGGATTAGATCTTCATACCCTTGAAGATTCGCACAGCGGAATGTTCGTCGGAACGTGGGTGATGTAGTCGTACTCGCTTCTCCTCCTCGCGATCCGATCCGATCTAGCACCACAAGTGGCGGTGCCTCCGTGAGATGCACACATGCAGCACCTCGACGTCTCCTCCTTCCTCGGACCAGCAAGTATGGTGGAGAGATGGATTGGATCTACAACACGACGGCATGGTGTATATGGTGGAGAATTTCTGCAGCAGGGCTTCGCCTACAAACAGTCGGGAGGGAGAGAGGAAGGCAGCAAGGCTACTAGGGTTTGGAGGAAGGTGTGTGGGTGTGTGAGAGGGGGTGCACCAGCCCTCTATATATAGAAGGGGGGTGCGGCCAGCCCTAGCCTCTCCTCCAAGCCTATCTCTAGTTTAAACAATTTAAACTCTCCCTTATCTAGAAATCCTATCTTATCTTATCTCTAGTTTAAACGATTTAAACTCTCTAGGATCGGCTGGGCCCTATGGGGCCTTGTGCCCCTGGCCCAATGCGGCCAGGACACTCCCTCATAGGCCCATGCCCCCTCCCGGAAGGTGGGACCACGTTGGCCCCCTTCCGGAAGGTTCTAGAAGCTTCCGGTACAATACCGATTAACCCGGAACAATTCCGAACTCCAAAAACTGCACTGCCTTATATGAATCTTATTCTCCGGACCATTCCGGAACCTCTCGTGATATCCCGGATCCCATCCGAGACTCCGAACAAAAATTCATAAACCAATTATCCAATCTATCCTAGCGTCGAGACACGTTAAGTGTGTGACCCTGCGGGTTCGAGAATATGCAGACATGATCTTCTATCAATAATCAACAGCGGGGTCTGGGCACCCATATTGACTCCCACACATTCATCGATGATCATATCGGATGAACCACGATGCCAGGATTCAATCAATCCCATATATATATTCCCTTCGTCTCGCGATATTTTACTTGCCCGAGATTCGATCGTCGGTATCGTCATACCTAGTTCAATCTCGTTCACATCAAGTACTTTACTCGTTCCGTAATCCAATATCACTTTGTGATCAACTCCTTAACCACATGCTTGCAAGCGGTGTTGATATCGATTACCGAGTGGGCCCGAAGTATATCTCTCCGACTTGGGAGGGACAAATTCCATCTCGATACATACAACCCAACAGATACTTTCCGATCACCTGAGAGACACCTTTATGATCACCCTCTCATAGGATGACGTTTGATGACCTCAAAGCTTTCTTCCGATACCAGGGAGTTGCATTATCTTATGGTCTAAGGAATACAATATTTGACATAAGAAAAGCTTCGCAAAGATGAACACGATGAAACGATCTAATTGCTTTGCTTAGTTTGGGTCTGTCCATCACATCATTCTCCCAATGATATGATCTCATTATCAATTGACAACTCATGTCTATGGTTAGGAAACCTTAACCATCATTGATCAATGAGCTAGTCCATAAAGGCATACTAGGGACACGGTGTTGTTCACAAACCACACAAGTATTAATGTTTCCGCTTAATACAATTCTAGCATGGAATATAAACTTTATCATGAACAAGAATTATAATAATAACATCTTTATTATTGCCTCTAGGGCATAATTCCAACAGAATTGACATGTTGTAAGGTTGTACTGCCATATGCTTCCCTTGTTACCGAGTAGAATCATCTATTTACAGTTTAATGCCGTCACTTTGGTCCGTTTCCATCAGATCTGACGAACTCGTGCCGCTCAACGGGTAGTACCGAAACTTTTTCCAGTACTACCGCTTGCAAGCGGTACTACGGTCGTCAGGTCCGGTAGTACCGGCCCAACCTAACCGCATTTTTCTGCTTAATTTTGGATTCTCTCGTTTGCTCCTTTTGATTCTTGTGCCCTTACCCCTTGCTATCCTCCCTCGTGCTTTCACAGATGCAGGTGGTTCTCGGGGTGCGCGCAAGCGTTCCAAGTCTAGCGGTGAGATTGTTGAGGAAGAGACGGAGTCTGAGGAAGAGGTTATGCCACAGCCAAGACACCGTTCCAAGTTGCCTGCCACTCGAGGTGGCCGTGGGGGTCGTGAGGGGGTTACCAAGCGCTCTGCTGGGTGTGGCAGCACTCCTCCCTCTCGCCACCCTTCCTCCAGGCGTACCAAGAGTCTCAGCTCAGGGCAGGGCCAAAGAAACTGTCTGACATCCCTGAGTCAGAGTTTCGGGCTCTCCGGATTGAAAATCCATACTCCCGCAACCGGAGCGAGGCCAGAGAAGACAGTCTTTTCTTCGATGATTTCCAAGAGAGTGTTTATCATGAGGTTCTTTTGACCAATATCCAGATGGTGGTGCCTCAGCAGTGGATTGACATGGGGCACATTAACAAGAATCTTGACTACTTTGCTGAAGCTAAGGAAATCTGCTCTCACCTTGGCTTGTTCCCCATTATGGAGTTCCAGTATGACTATGATCCACTCCTTATTGCCCAGTTTTATGCCACTGCACATTTCCACACTGGCCGTACTCGGAAGATCACCTGGATGACTCAAGGTGCTGTCAAGGAATCTACACTTGCGGAGTTTGCTGCAATATTGGGGTATGAATATCGCGGTCGGGACATTCCTTGTGGTTTTCGCTGTCACATGCGGGATCACCCCTCCAAGAAGGATGTCCTTACACCTCTGTATATCCAGGGCCGTGGGATTGCTGGCAAGATCAAGGATCTTCTCCCCACGTATGACATTCTCCATCGCATTTTCCGTGAGACTGTTGCTCCTCGTGCGGGCAACAAGGATGAGATACATGGGTTCTCGGTAGACTTACTGTTCAACACCTTCCTCAACCGAGACTCAGGCACTCCTCTTGATGTGTCAGACTTCATATGGAATGAGATGGTTGCTGCTGCACACTCTCAGAGGGTTCCACCATTTGCTCCTTATATTATGGCCATCATTGTGTCAAAGTGCCCCGTCATTGCTAGGACACTCTCCACTCGCTCTCTCATTATGCACCGGCCAAAGGCACTCAAGATCAAGACACATGCTAAACCCCGCGTTGCAGCGGGTGAGGAGGAAGAGGATGACTCTGAGGATGCTGACAGTGGGCATGACACTGACTATGTTGTCTCCCGTCGCAAGAATGCTAAGCCCTCTTGGGCCAAAAGGATGGAGGTCAAGCTCAAAAAGATCTTCTGCTTGCAGGTTGACAACCAGAAGCGCATGTATGAGGCGCACGTGTATGCCAAGAAAGCCAGTGCTCGGCAGAAGGACATGATGGCTGCTCAGGGCTTGACCATCTCCGAGGGGTCCGATACCAACATCACTCCAGAAGATCAGTGGATCTCTTAGCACAGCCGTTGGGACGATGATGTCTCTTCCTCGCACCACGCCCCACCCCCTTACGAGGAGGACCTTGAGGATGATGAGGAGGAGGAGGATGATTGACTGTCGGGACGGTAGTATTGCACTTGTCCCTTTTTGGCGTCTTGATGCCAAAGGGGGAGAAGTTGCACTTTAGGCACGAGTGTTGCATGGGAAGTCACAAGCTCGTTCTTATTTTGATCCTTTTATTGCTTGTGAACTTCGATTTCCCTCTATTTATGTGTGAGACTATGTGGTTATGTTGTGGTTATATCATGGATCCATCTTATGAGACTATGTGGTTTATTTCATTGGATCCATCTTGTGATGATATGAGTTATCTATTGTCTCTATATTTCTCATCACATGTTATTATGCAAAGGTATGATTTCAAATGCTAGTATCAATATTTGTGCACCCATGTTGAGTTTGTAAAATAGAGGGGGACGTTTGTCTCCACACATCTAGGGGGAGCCCCGTCTCTATTTTACAAATCTCATATGCTTCCTATTTAAATCATCTTGCAAAAGTGTATTGTCATCAAACACCAAAAAGGGGGAGATTGAAAGAGCATTTTCCTATCCCTCTGATTTTGATGTTTGATAACAACACACTTATCGGTTTAATCGTGTGCTAACTGTATCACAGGGTTGATAAGGGTGTGACACAAATATTGGCATAACAGTTCCCTTTGCGAAAAACCAATGTGTCAAACGGTAGTACCGGAAATACAACCGGTACTACCGCTTGACACCGGTACTACCGGTTCAAGTACCGGTTGGAACCGTGCAAAACTGATAAGGGTGGGTCTTAGTCAGTACCACTCGGTACCACGGAGCGGAACTACCGGTCCAACCGGTAGTACCGCTTGAGACAAGCGGTACTACCGCTTGGACACGGTCGTACCGCTCGGCAGTACCGGGCCGTTCTGAAGAAAAGCCACCCCTCTCTGTTTTGCTCAGTACCAAGTGGTACTTGGGACCGGTACTACCGCCCGGACCGGTACTACCGCGTCATACGACCGGTACTACCGCTTGGGGGTAGTACCGCAAGGGCGATACCGGCCAAACCCGAAGAAGGCTCGACCAACTGAAGCATCTCCGGTACCTGGTCCGGTACTGGACCGGTAGTACCGCTTGCCAACGGTACTACCGCTTTGGTACTACTGGTGCATTAATGGCACCAACGGCCATATTTCGTGGAGGGCTATAAATACCCCTCCACCTACCTTGGGACAAATTGCTCAGCCACATTAAAGTCAAGACCACCATTGGAGCCACTCAATCTTCAAGATCTCCTCATTCCACCACCCAAAGTCCTTGATCTTTGGGGAATCGAAGGAGGAGGGCCCGATCTACTACTTCACCAAAAGAGATCTTCATTTCCCCCTCATTTCATTGAGGGCCCCTTTGCTCTAGTGTTTTCTTGAAAACCCTAGTTCTTGTTTTGGTTCTTACAAGCTTGTCTTTGATTGCTTTGACAACTTGCTTGTATTTGGGAGCCTCCGATTAAGTTGTGGATGTGTGCCCCAAACTTGTAACGGTGTTGGCTTCCACCTTGAAGGTTGCCGATATAGTGGAGGGTGAATCGATCCTGTTGGGGTGAGATTCATCGGAGAACAAAGGAGGCCTTTCGTGCCGTTGGTGGTTTGAAACCACCCCCTCTCCAAACGTAGACGTACTTCCCCTCAAAAGGAAGGAACTACGGGAAACAAATCCTTGTGTCTCCGTGTCCACCATTTTGGTTACTTCTATCCTTTACCGCACTATTACTTACTTGTTCCTACTTTGTGTTGTGATAGCTCTTGCTTAATTGTCATATAGATAAATTCACCATAGTTGCATTATCTAGAAAATTTACCTTATTGTCAAACCTTAATTTGAAAAAGAAGAAAATTTGAAGTAGCACCTATTCACCCTCCCCCCTCTAGGTGCCCATACGATCCTTTCACACGCTCGTCAGCGGCTGGCAAAGCGGTGGCGGTGGTTTGCGGGCAGCGCGCGCGCTGTGCGCTATCTGCCGCTCGGCGTGGCTGCTGCTGGCAGGCCCGGGCGTGCCGGCTTGTCCTATTTTTTTTTTTGATTTTTTTTCCTTTTTTCTGAGCAAATCCTTAACTGAATTTTCTGTCTGAAATCTGTCTACAATTAAGCACAAAATTCAGATTGTCATAGAGTTTGATGTGAAGCTCCGATTTAGGCGATTCAAAGTGTTACGGGTTCGTGACGGAACCCTCTACGCACCTGTGCCTTCCAAACAACTAAAATATATTGTTTTAACAGAAGCTTGGTAGAAACCGAGCACTCAAGTGTAGGTGTCAAAATGCAATTGCAACTGAGTTGTTTTGTCAAAACCTTTTCAAACTGAATTTTTGCAATGATGATCATCATGCAATGACATGTATGCTATGCAGTACCAAATCTAAAATTTGGGATGTGACAATAGTTGTTCGTATATAATTGGTCAAACTTGATAACCTTTGACTCTTATAAAATCTTATATGCACTACATTTTGGCAATGAGAGATATTTTAGAAAACAATAAGAGCTCCACCTTATGAATTGACTTCCTTCTAGTTTCCTTAACAATATGGGACTGAACTCCGTGGAATGTTTAGAAATTTAGAATTTGTTAATGGGCCTCATGCACGCATGGGACAACCACTATTCTAATAGATTGCACTCTCAAGTTCAACTAATAGTTCTCACAATTACAAAAAATAAATGTACTTAATAATTTAGTTTTATACAAACTTAGTGATACTCTAGGATTATCTTTGATCATCATCAATTCTAGTTTGTGATGTCTCTCCTCGCTTCATGAAAGCTCTATGTTGCACCAAAAAGTACATGGTACCACGAAGTATGCGTAACTTTTTAGGGTTCACATATCGACAGGTTGATCATTGCAGCCGTGTACCTTCACAATATTTGTAGAAAGTATGATAATATCGGAAGAACTAATAAAAAATAACTCAATGTCCTCAAGTAAATCTCATATGTTTTTTATTTCGAGCCATGGTCTCGGACACTATACATTAGTAAACTATAGGAAAGAAAACATTTTCTTATGGGGTATCATGTGCACCTGTTGAATAGGTTGGTATGCCGTGTCCGAGAACCACTTCATGTCGAACGGTGGAGTTTTGAGAGAATGACTTTATCCATCTAAGACGTAATTCTCGCAACTACAACTAACTAGCGAGTCTCACAATTTCTACGTCTAAAAGCTTCTCACAATTTTTTCATGACTCTGTGCTCTTTGATTTGCGACTTGTTCAAGCTCAGAATAAAGATACTCCTTCCGATCCATATTAGTTGACTTATATTTGTCAAAATTTGGATAAACATATATACTAAATAGTGTCTAGATTTATTCAAATCTAGAAAAATTTGAGTCAACTAATATGGGTCGTTGAAGCATACGATGAGTAAACTGGAGCATAGGGTGAGTAAACTATATGAATGGAGAAAGGTAAAATTTGATGGCATTAATGAGGAGTTGAAGAAGTCCAGAAATCAGTTAGAGGAGCTAACTCATATGAATGCGGACAGGGAGGAGATACATCGTGTCACTGATAAAATGAATAAAATCTTATACCGAGAGGAGATGATGCTCCAACGCTCCAGGTTGATGTGGCTAAAAAGGATGATAGGAACACCAGATATTTCCATAGCAAGGAAGTTTGGAGAGCAAGGAAAATAGAATATGGAGGCTTGTGGGAGATGATGGTACGGTTTATGAAGATGTGAAGTCCACGCAACAACCTGCTAATGATCATTTCAGGAAGTTGTTCACGGCTGAATCTAACCTAAATCCGCCCCCTGTCGTTGACCTCATTAACCCATGCGTTAGTGAAGATATTAATGAGAAGTTATGTGCATATTTCTCGGAGAGATAATTGTCTGGCGCTCTATTCTAGATTGGACAAGGCGCCAGGACCAAATGGGTTTTCGGCTAGATTCTTTCAGTGTAACTAGTGCAAGCTAAAAGAGAAGATTATTACAACAGTGTTGGAATTCTTTCGGTCCGGAATTATTCCAGAAGGTACAAATAATACATCCATTGTGTTAATCCCAAAAGTACCTACTCCAAATAAGATCACTGATTACAGACCGATTAGTCTCTGCAATATTGTGTACAAAATTGTGTCCAAATGTTTGGTGAATAGGCTCAGACCTATACTAGATGATGTCATTTCGCCATCTCAGAGCACATTTGTACCGGGCCGCATGATCACTGATAATGCTCTCTTGGCCTTTGAGTGTATTCATCATATCAAACAGGAGAAGGAGCCAGCAAAAAAATTTTGTGCCTATAAACTGGATCTTTCAAAGGCATATGATAGAGTAGATTGGACCTTCTTGAGGCAATTGATGCAAAAGATGGGGTTCTCTCACCGTTTCCTGGACTGGATCATGATGTGTGTTACTTCGATAAGATATTCAATAAAGTTTAATGGAACCCTCTTGGATTCATTTGCACCGACGCGTGGGATTCGGCAAGGTGATCCTTTGTCTACGTTCTTATTCCTTTTGTTTCTAACCTCGGTCTTTCGACTCTTTTACATAAGAAGATCTAGGACAATTTGGTCCCGCCAATTAAAAGTGTGTCATCGGACGCCTGGTGTTTCACACTTATTCTTTGTGGACGACACACCGTGATTCTTTAAAGAAAGCCTAGACCAGGCATCTCAAGTAAAGGATGTGATTGATGTATATGTGACATCCACTAGGCAACTTATTAACCCTGGGAAATGCTCTCTGTTATTCGGTGATGCTTGCTTGGAGGAGGTGAAGGAGGATATCATAACATGTTTGAGGGTGACATCCCTGCTATTTGAGGAGAAGTACTTGGACTTCCAACACCAGAGGGTCGTATGTCGAGTGGAAACCTCCAAAATCTGATGTCCCAGTTAACTAAAAGACTGTTAATGTTGGGCGATGGACACTTGGCACAGACTGGGAGGGAAGTATTTATCAAGTCAGTCGCTCAAGAACTGCTACCTATATCCAGGCCCGGCTTAGGCATATGGCAACCTTGTGCAATGGCCAAGGGCCCATGCAAAAAGGGGCCCATATCTACATATTTCTATATAGTATATACATCTAAAAAAATGTTAAATGGAGGGCCTAGCCTAGATACCAATTGCCGGTTGATCTTCTAATCAGACGCGAGCGCACGCGATGCCCCAGCTCCAGCGGTCGATCCGATGTCCCCTGCTTGAATCCCGACTAGAATACAGTGACGCGGAGGCGATTCTGATCCTTGTGGATTGATCTCTCATCTCTGCTGCGGTCCTGCTGGTGGCCAACGCCAAGAATCACTATCGCTGCAGGCTGAGTTGCTGCACGCTGCATCCTACAGTGGCCTGACGCGCGGCCTCACCTGGCCCTTCTGCCGTCCTAGAAACCTAGCGATTATGCTTGGTAAATTAAATTTTTATTCTAATCCTTTGTCTGGTTTCGTTGTCTCTTGCCCTTTTTTTTCTAGATGTTTAATTCATAGATCTGATAATGCATCTATTTCAGTAATTACATCTGCTGTAAATTAAATAAATGATGAGCTAATTGTGGAGTTTTTAGGCTTCTATCTTTAATTCTTTAATTAGGTATAATGTATTCAATTCTCACTTTTAGGTGATATGAAGCCGAAACACCGGTCGGGCGCAAGAAATTGAACTGATTCAATCACAAAAAGACGTTTTAAAAAGGTATTTTTGGCAACAAGTAGTGTTGATGTCAACGATGATAATCAAAGTTAAGATTCTGAACCCGGACAAGATGATGATTGTCATTCAAATGCCGATCATGAGGTCAATGAACAGGCTTTGGGTGACGGTAAGTAACTAAATAGCTTCAAGTTTTGCAGAAGTAAGTTTGTAACTATTGTATTTTCTACGGTTTAAAGGAAATTGTTGATGTTAATTTAAATATTTTGTGATTAAATGTACATACATATATGTCTCTATTTTTATATATCCCTACGTATACATTAAACTTAGGGCCCATGCGTCAACTTCACACAAGGGCCCCACAAAGTATAGAGCCGGCCCTGCCTATATCATAGGTGTTTTCAAACTTCCCTACTCTGTTTGTGATGATTTGACAAAGCTGGTAAGAAACTTTTTTTGGGGTTCAAATGATGCAAAAAGGAAGATACATTGGCAAGCTTGGGAACGTATAAACGAAAAGACAAGGAGGCTTGGGGTTCTAGGACTTCAGAGTCTTTAATCAGGCACTCTTAGCGCGCCAAACATGGCGTTTAATAATAAAACTGAACAGTTTGTGTGCGCGGGTTTTGAAGGCCAAATACTATCCCAACGACCGACTCGAGGATACGTGATACCTTCGATCCGAATTTACGGATATAGTATAATAGTTTTTTCTCTAAAAGACCTAGGTTTAATCAAACCTTGGAAAGCAATGCTAAAAATAAATAAAAAAGGCACATCTAAAAGACTTTGTTTCTTCGTTTTGCCTTAGTTTATTAGACCAATCTAGTTTACTTTTATAAAGGATTGAATCAATGGATAGAGATAGGCCTAGATTGAACATCCACCTGCAGCTACACATTATACGGGATAAAAGATAATAATAAGCATAGTCATGTGTAATGGTTGAATAAAGATAATTTATTATGGGCAACACATCCTAATATACTAGAACCCTGGGATGTAGCGAGCATAGAAATAGTCTTTTAATCCAACCGAGTGCACCACAAATGGACGGGCTACAAACGATTATTAAGTATAAAACACAGATCAAAGCACTAAGTGGTGATGTTGTTGTGATCCTGAATTGATCACTAAACGAAGATCATACTATCCTTTCTGTCACAGGGTTCCTATGAGATCGTCGCTAGCCAAGTATCTTACCTCGAGCCTTTATCAATCTATGGGGTCTTGGGTACCTATAAGTCCACAAATCGAGGCAAGAGACAAATAAAGAAAATATACAAATCTCTATTACAAACAAAACACAATACTCCAATAAATTAGATGCACGTAATTGTTGCGAGGTTTCTCCCAACCCTCAGTCCATGCGGACTACTCACTAATAACAAATAGATTAAGATAGAAAACATTGTGCAAAATACTTAGATTGAAATCAAATATTCTTACAATGGTCGCCGAATCATAAGGAGATCTAAAGTATAAAGCAATGACTATGGCAAATGGAGGGGATGGATGATGAAAGTGATGAACGATGGATGAACAATGGCGTGGATCTCCTTTGGTGGTGTTGTGATGTAATCTGAGAATGGCGGCTTTCTGGCTGGCGGTTAGAGCCTTAAATATATAGACATCTTCACAAAATTTGTAGGATTTAACGAGACAAAGCCATCACCAATGGTACGGGCGGGTCCTGCCCGTATGAGTGGTCATTAAGCTTGCTGACGCCAGGTAATGACTCTCAGTTACTTGGTCGTGTGGACTTCCTCAAAAACCTTCATTATGACTCCTGATTTCACATTAAAAGCGTAATTTTCTGCACAACACAATTCAAAGCAAGATTTTACATATATTTGCAATTGTTAGTCATTAGTGGCAAGGATTGAGAGTTTCTTGTCAATTGCTTGACTAAAAACAATGTTTAAACATAGTGGAAGATGGCTATTTTTGGAGCCATCAATACAGTATTCAAGGGTAATGCTTCTTCAACATGGCAGGCAATTGACCATGGTCTCAAGCTACTAAAAAGAGTCCTAATATGGCGAGTGGTTAATGGTGAGAGTATTAGGATGTGGAGGGATTCCTGGATTCTGAAACCTCCAACTTTCAAGCCCATGTCGCCAAAGAGAAGATGCAGACTTCGTTTTGTCTTAGAACTCATAGAGTGTGGTTCCTAGAAGGTGGACGTCTTACAATAGTATTTTATGTAGCCAGACATTACTGAGATCCTAAATCTAAAACTTTCGGTCAGGCTACAGGAGGACCACCTAGCTTGGGCACCTGAAAAACATGGAATCTTTATAGTTAAGAGTGCATATAGATTGAGTATTGAAGAACTCTAGGGGCCATCGACTGAATCTTCCAGCGGGGCTCCGAATGGTGATAGGAAAATTTGGGGCTGCATCTTGAAGTCTAATGTGCCGCCAAAGGTCCAGCACTTTGCTTGGCGACTGGCAAGTGATGCACTGCCGACGTGGGAAAACAACCAAAGAAGAACTCTGGAGCCCTCGAGCTTGTGTACCATCTGTGCGACTGAAGCTGAGGACAACTATCATCCTTTCTTTAGGTATCCAATGGGTAAAACGTTCTGGAACTATATGGGTGAGAGGTGGAATTTACCTAATATATCATCAATACAACATACGGGTAGGGAGTGGTGCTATCTCTGGTTGGCTGCTAACCACGAGAGACTGTTAATAAGGTACTCATGATACTCTGGAGAATTTGGCATGTTCGTAATGAGGTTGTACATGATAAGAAGCCGCCGTCGTTGGAAGCTTCATGCCAATTTTTATCAGTTATATGCAGTCTTTGTGGAAAATCAAAGAACATCCCAGGGAGGACATTGTTAAAGGGAAATTCGTCCTGGAAAATGCCTCTTTTCATAAATTTGTGCCAATCAGGTACACTATTTCTACGCCCTGGATGGCACCACCTCCCAGATGGCACAAGCTAAATACGGATGGTTCTTTTAGCTTGGGATTAGCGGGAGCTAGGAGTATACCGAGAGATGACTTCGGAGGAATCATCTTTTCATCATGTAGGCAGATTTTTCATGCTAATGACGCCTTGAAGGCCGAGCTGATTACATTGAAGGAGAGACTATGTTTGTCCATGCACTGGAGTACATCGCCACTTTTATTGGAGGTCGATAGTTTGGAGATCGTCAAGCTGTTGAAGATAGAAGACATGGACCGTTCTGTGCATATGTCCCTAATTGAGGAGATAAAATCTCTGCTAGAGATTCACCAGATGAGTATTGCCCATATTAAGAGAGATCAAAATATAAGCAGCCATTTTATGGCTAATTATGCTAAAATAAATAGTCGAACGGCGGTATGGTTAGCATCTGGTCCAGATGGTCTAATTGATACTTGCCAGAACATTTCTTGATTCTCTTTAAGTAATGCAAGTCTGATTCCGAAAAAAAAAACTAATATAGATCGGAGGAAGTATTAATCAGGTGAAAACTAATGTTTGGCCAAACCAAGAGCCATGGAATCGAAGAAGCAATCATTAGGCTCAGCTTTAGATTAGGGTGTGGCTAGTGCGGTAAACCACCAAAGCCTAGGGGTGGAGCCGAGCCGGCTCGTGGCTCGGCTTGGTCAGGCTCGACCAAATTCGAGCCGAGCCTAGGCTCGGCTTGCCACACAAAAACACCAGAAAATAGGCTCATGGCTCGGCTTGCCACACAAAAACACCAGAAAATAGGCTCATGGCTCGGCTCGGGAGGCTCGAGGCTCGCTCGTACGGCTCGACGAGCCAAACACCGTGAGCGACGCTGAGAGGAAAATCGTTGATTCCCCATCCCTCTCGTCTCCTCAGACCCGACGCTCTCCCTCGCTCTCCCGCTTGAGTTCACGTCGCCACCGGTGCCGGCTGCCACCACCAACGCCGGCCGACATCGCCGCGAGCCTCCTCTTCCTCCTCCGGACCTCCCCCCATGGATCCCCACCCGAAGCCCCTACTGCTGCTCCCGGACTAGATCCCTGTGGACGCGCACGGTCCTCTCTCGTCTAGGATTAGCAGAGGCCGCCGCCCACCAGCCCTTCGCCCGCTGGCCCTCCTCCGCCCACCACTGATGGTTGTAGCTAGTGTGAGCTCTCAGATCTCATAGTCCGTCCGACACAAATTGGTCCGTCCGTCCGTCTCCAAAGATTTTTTTAGTCTGGTTTAGTCTGCTCACTGATCCCTAACAAAACCGGTCTCCTATGCTGTTTGTACTTTGTACATGTAACCAATCTGAAGCTTCTAATTTGTTTGTCCTTCCATGGTCAAAGAGAGAAGATATGGTTTGCAGTACGGGACCCCTTGTAGTTGTATGGCTGAGCAAAACCGATCTCCTATGTTATTTCTGTAATTTTTTTCTTTCTAGTAATAATTGGTACGAGATTAGGCCAGTATCTATTTTCTGATATTGTAGTTGTATGGCTTCTTTCCTATTGCATCTTGTAGTCAGCTGGAGCATCGTAGCAATAGACTTCTCTCTTGTACATTAGCTACATATGTACATATGTATTGTGCCGGGTGTTCAGAATGCAGCCCAATTGGTACTTTGATATGTCTGTGACCGTCTAAATGTGTGATTATGATGTTGCAGATTTGTATTGTGAACTATCTGTTTGGTTTGTATTGTGAACTTGTGATGCATGACATGTTATCGTTATTAATACTTTGTAAAACTGGTATACTATGATTATGATACGCATGTATCCATGTTCATTTGTTGTTTAAAATTGTGAATTGCTACATATTCAGGAAATGTCATGGCAATTTTTTTAATTACATCGAGCCTTCGAGCCGGCTTACGAGCTTCACCGAGCTGGCTTGTCGAGCCGCGAGCCTGAGTTGCAGGATTTAGGCTTAGCTTGTCCAACCTTCAAGCCGAGCCGAGCCCGAGCCAAGCCTTGTCGAGCCCGAGCCGAGCCTCGAGCTTTGTGTCCACCCCTACCAAAGCCTAGTGTACAACATGGTACCTGAAATCCTGAATTGAACCCAGTAAAAAGTCACGGTACCTGATGTTGAGATATTAAAATATGTCATCCTGTCTGCGACGATTACACTCTAGTGGCAACTGTCAAGTGTGAAGGTTTGCGTGGTACGTGTCCCCACCGCGCCCCAAAAGATACATGAAAAGAGCGCGCGCGCGCTTTGTACTCCACCGGGCGGAGGGACTGAAGAAAAGGGATATGTATGAATGTACTATCTGGTGCATGCAAAATACGTTGTACCACGAAGTACGTGGAATTTTTTTAGGGTTCACATATCGCCGGGTAGATGATCTACCGTAGATCATTGCAGACGTGTACCTCATGTAAATCACATATGTTTTTTTATTTTGAGCCATGGTGTCACACACTATACATTCGTAAAGCACGTGGAAGAAAACATTTTCTCGTGGGGTATCATGTGCACATGTTGAATACGATTGGTATGTAGGGATGAAAATGGAGCGGGAAGTTTTCGACTTTTCACGGGAAAAGGAAATGGAACAAAAAGAAACAGAAACGGAATTTTGCAAAACAGAAATAGATTTACTTTGACGAACACAGAAACGAAAATAGAACAATGTTTCCTGCGTAATAGAATTTAAAACAGAATTTCCGTTTTAGGGTAAATGTGCATGGCTAAAGCCAACCGACCACTACATGATCTTATCATGCCAAACTTGCAAAAAAATCTCAGAACTGACGACCAGTAATCCATTCATGCATTCGATGTGGCTTCAACAATTTGACATTTCCCTTATTCCCTTTCAAACTCACTATGCTATAATCAGGGAAGAATTTTATCGGTGTTCTTGAATGCTTGAGATTTTTGCATGACTTCAGGGTTCTCTTGGTTCCGTGTAAAATCTGCATCGTTCAACGTCTGCACCGTCTTCGGTCTATATTTGTTTCTGAAAATATGAAAAAATGTGACGCCACTCAGTTTCGTCTGTATAACTTTTTCGATCTCAAACATAGTTCTCGCAACTACAACTAACTAGCGAGTCTCACGATTTCTACATCCAAAAGTTGCACACAGTTTTCTCGACTCTATGCTATTTAAGTTGCGAAGTACTCAAGCCCATGAGACAAAGAAATATCGAATGAGGTGAAAACTAATGTTTGGCCAAAACCTAGAAGCCATGGAACCGAAGAAGCAATCATTGGGCTCACCTTCAGATTAGGGTGTGGTGTGGCTAGTGCGGTAGTCACCAAAGCCTAGTGTACAACATTGTACCTGAATCAAAACCCAAGTCGGCAGTGAAAAGGCACACGGCACCTGATGTTGAGATAGTAAAATATGTCAGCTGCGACGATTACACTCTAGTCTAGTGGCAACTGTCAAGTGTGAAGGTTTGCGTGGCACGCGTCCCCACCGTGTCCCAAAAAGTACAGGAAAAGCGCGCGCTTTGTGCTCCACCGGGAGGGACTGAAGAAAGGAGATATGTATGAATGTATCTGGTGCATGAAAAGGGATCTGCCATCCGTCGTTCGTGGCGACGCCGTCCTGGCTCTTTATTCTGTGTGTGGATTCCTTAGCAAGGTTGGCATCCCCCGTGGGGAGTTTATTATCGCACGCTTTCGTCTCGGAGATGACAAGTAGCTTAGCTGAGTGGCAGGTGCGCGCGCTAAAGCGGACAGCGATAGATAGTAGCATAGCATCGATCGGTAGTGCTCGGCGTTGTTTACGTGCGCTTTCTAGGTAATATCTTGCATCCAAGGTTTGGGATGGGAGTGCGCATATGGAGATGGAGGTATCCTAGATTGATTGGCCGTGTCAAGTGCCCTGGCGCAGCGCTTTGGCCGAGAGATTCGGGAGAGGATAATCAGTTGTCTTAACGATCGAGAACATCTATCCCATCGAGAACGGAGTGAATTGTTTGGGTTATCTTTGCCGTAAAGATGCCCCAAGCGATTGAAGCACATATGTTGCTCTGTGGCGTGCTTTTTATCAACGATTGCACGTAGATCAGAGTTGTTCAGGTATGCACTGCTAGTGTTAATATCTTCCTTGTCACGCATATGCACCAGCAAGCAGATGTCTTCTTTATGCAAATGTCTTGCTCTTAACATAGTGTTCTTTTTTGAACGATTCAGTCGGAGTTGATATCTTCCTGTGCCAAAATATCTTTCTCAACACATATTACTTGTCTTATTAAAACGATTCACAACGACAATTTATAGTGGTTCAAAGTTGACCTTCTCATCAAGCTGCACCAGCAAATATCTCCTTATATGTGCAAATATCTTCCTTTGGGGGAATACTAGTTTCTTAATGTTTTGAACTATTTCGTCTGTTATATTGTCGGCCTTGAGGCGTTAGCTGAAGTTTGACTGCTCTGCACGCACGAAACCGAGCTCAAGAGTCAATCAAATGCATAGATAGCACGACTCCTACATGACGAAGAGCTCAAATAGTATCAATGTTCTAAAGCTCAATTCATTCCAGAAAGAGATTCGAATACAAGATAATTCTATAGTATTACCAATGGCAGACATAGGAAGAAACTTAGCCACTCTATGGTTCAGGATGAGGGGACAATTGAGAGCCATGAGTAACTAAAGTCGTACATTACAAATTACTATAAAGGTATGTTTGGTGCACCCGAGAGGGAGGCAACTTCTATGGACGAGACTCGAACAAACGATATACCCTAGGTTTCCACAGAGAAAAACAACATGATTACCACACCTTATTCTGAGGAGGAAGTAAAAAAACAAGGTAGTTTTTTAAAATGAAGCACACCGAAGCCCTTGATCATGATGATTTTTGGGCTGAGTTCTACCAGAACTTTTAGGACATCAGCAAATCGGACCTTGTATAATTGTACAACTTTCTTCAGGTTGAACAACTAGAATTCTTTCGCCTAAATTTTGGTAAGATAGTTTTATTATGTAAGGTTAATGAAGCAGAAAGGATCCAACAACACAACTCATCTATCTTCTCAATATTAGGTTTTAAAGTTTAACCAAGTTGCAACAGTTAGGCTTAACACAGTGGTCGACCATGTAGTTCGTGCTTGCTAGACTGTTTTCATGCAAGGTAGAAACATCCTAGATGGAGTTGTTATCCTTCATGAAAGAGTACATGAAATACATAGGAAAAAAAAGCTAAATAGGGCCTTTTCAAAATTTATTTTAAAAAGACCTATAACAAAGTCAAATGATCTTTCGTCCAGCAGACTCTCAGAACAAAAGGGTTTTCTAACAAACGGTATGCTTTAATCTACAGCTTTGTGTCGGGTGGTAGTGTAGCCATTAAAGTCAATGATGACATTGCCAAATAATTCAAGACAAACAAAGGGCTAAAATAAGGTGACCCATTATCGCTCATGCTATTTAACATAGTGGTTGATACGCTCGTCATCATGATTGAGCATGTAAAGTCTGATGATCAAATTTAAGGTGTGATTAAACATCTTATTGATGGTGGATTATCTATCTTATAATATATCGATGATAAAATCCTCTTTATGTAACATGACATTGAAAAGGTGAGAAATCTAAAGTTAATTCTCTCAGCTTTTGAGCAGCTCTCGGGTCTGAAAAACAATTTTCAAAATATCGAAATGTTTTGCTTCGGTGAGGCACAAGATGAGGCTAATATGTATACCGAGTTATTTGACTGTAGAAAAATTCAGTTTCCAATTAGAAATTTGGGTATTCCAATTCATTATTGGATAAGTACAAATATCGAATGGAACTTCTGGAGGAGAGACTTTAAATAATATTAAGTAGTTGGAAAGATAAACTATTATCCTTGGGAGGAAGATTTATTCTCATTAACTCGGTACTATCTTGGTAAGATTAAGTAGTGCTCGGTTTTGTGCTTACGTGCGCTTTCTAGGTAATATCTTGCATCCAAGGTTTAGGATGGGAGTGCGCATATGGAGGTATCCTAGATCGATTGGCCGTGGCAAGTTCCTGGCGAGAGATTCGGAAGAGGCTAATCAGTTGTCTAAACGATGGAGAACGGAGTGAATTGTTTAGGTTATCTCTGCCGTAAAGATGCGCCAAGCGATTGTCCACTGAAGCACATATGTTGCTCTCGGCGTGCTTTTTACCAACGATTGTAGATCAGAGTTGTTCAGGTATGCACTGCTGGTGTTAATATCTTCCTAGTCACGCATATGCTCCAGCAAGCAGATATTTTCTTTGCAAATATCTTGCTCTTAAAATACTGTTGTTTTTCAAAAGGTTCAGTGCGGAGTTAATATATTCCTGTGCCAAAATATCTTTCTCGACACATATTACTTGTCTTATTAAAACGATTCACAACGACAATAGTGGTTCAAGTTGATCTTCTCAACACGCTGCACCAGCAAATATCTCCCTATATGTGCAAATATCTTCCTTTGGGGGGATACTAGTTTCTTAACGATTCGAATGAAGTGTATTCCCGTCTGTTATTGACTGCTTCGAGGTGTTAGCTGAAGTTCGACTGCTTTGCACGCATGAAACTGGGCTCAAGAGTCAATCAAATGCATAGATAGCACTGACTCCTGCATGCACAAATAGTATCAACATTCTAAAAATCAATTCATTGAGATTCGAATACAAGAGAAGTCTGTAGTATTGCCAATGGCAGACATAGGAAAAAACTTAGCCACTCTCTGGTTCAGGATTAGAGGACAATTAAGAGCCATGAGCAACTAAAGTCGTACATTACAAATTACTATAAAAGTATGTTCGGTACACCTGAGGAAGGCAACTTCTATGGACAAGACTTGAGTAGACAATATATCCCAGGTTTCCATAGAGGAAAACAACTGCTTACCGCACCTTATTCTGAGGAGGAAGTAAAAAAAGAGGCAGTTTTGTAAATAGAGCACAACAAAGCCCCTGATCCTGATGGGTTTTTAGCTGAATTCTACCAGAACTTTTAGAACATCATCAAGTCAGGCCGTGTATAATTGTTCAGCTTTCTTCAGGTTGGGCAACTAGAATTCTTCCATCTAAATTTTGGTGAGATAATTTTATTACATAGGTTAATGAGACAGAAAGGATCCAACAACACAACGGCATCTATCTTCTTAATATTAGGTTTTAAATTTTAATCAAGTTGGAACAGTTAGGCTTAACACTGTGGTCGACCATGTAGTTCGTCCTTGCCAAACTATTTTCATGCAAGGTAGGTAGAAACATCCTAAATGGAGTTGTTATCCTTCATGAAACTGTGCATGAAATACATAGAAAAAGGTTAAATAGGGTATTTCCAAAATTTATTTTAAGAAGACATATGATAAAGTCAAATGGTCTTTCCTTCAGCGGACTCTCGGAATGAAAGGGTTTTCTAAAAAATGGCATGCTTTAATCTATAGCTTTTGTGTTGGGTGGTAGTGTAGCCATTAAAGTCAATAATGACATTGACAAATACTTCACGATAAACAAAGGGCTAAAACAAGGTGACCTACTATCGCTCATGCTATTGAATGTAGTGGTCGATATGCTCGCCGTCATGATTAAGCGCGTAAAGTCCGATGACCCAGTTTAAGGTGTGATTAATCATCTTATTGATGGTGAATTATCTATCCTATAATATGTTGATGATAAAATCCTCTTTCTATAACATGACATAAAAAAAGTGAGAAATCTGAAGTTAATTCTTTCAGCTTTTGAGTAGCTCTTGGGTCTGGAAATATTTTTTCACAACAGTGATGTTTTGCTTCGGTGAGGCTCAAGACAAGACTAATATGTATACCGAGTTATTTGAATGCAGAAAAGTTCAGTTTTCAATTAGATATTTGGGTATTCCGATTCATTATCGGATACTTACCTATATCGAATGGAAACTTGTGGAGGAGAGACTTTAAATAATATTAAGTAGTTGGAAAGGTAAGCTATTGTCCTTGGGAAGAATAATAATTCTCATTAACTCAGTACTAAGTAATATGATATTGTATATGATATATTTCTTCCAACCGCCAAAAGGAGTCTTAAAACGTTTGGATTACTACTGATCATTCTTTTGGCAAGGTAATAGTGAGAAAAATAAGTATTCCATGAGTAAGTGTACTCTAATTTGACGCCCCAAAGACCATGGAGGATTAGGTATTCATGACCTTGAGGTAAAAAATACGTCCCACCTAGGTAAATCGCTCTTCAATTTTCTTACTAGAGATAGAATATGACAAACTCTCCTTAAACAAAAATATTTTGGCTCAAATGCTCTGGCCCAAGTAGTTTGCAAACCCAAGGACTCACATTTCTGTTTTGATCCCATGGCCATGAAAAAACATTTCTTTCATTTTGGATCATTTTCAGTTAAGGATGAATCGGAGATATGTTTCTAGGAGGACAAGTGGCTTGGTAATTATACTCTGGGAACATTAACCCGCTCTGCATGCTATTGTTCATCATAACGGTGATACACTCACACTCACACTCACTACAGTTATGGAGTCTTCTTCACCGAATGTGAAGTTCAGAATATATTTAATTGGACCCAATCTTGGAAAGCCTTGCTTTAGCGCTTGGATTTAGTTTTTTTTTACCGCCTAGGTCTAATGAATTTCACTGGAATACATGAGAATGATAAATTCTTGGTTGATTCTATGTAAAATGCATTATTCCAACCACAAATACCAGTTGATAATAATATGAAAACAGGAAGATGAAGATACCTCTGAAGATTAATTTTTTTGCTTGGTATCTTCGTTCTGGCCTCGTGGGCCGGGTTATTCTTACTAAAGACAATCTTATCAGTTTGAATTGGCATGGTGTATAAAATATGTTTTTCATCATGACGAGACAATCATGCACTTGTTCTTCCAATATAATTTTGCTCGTTCTATATGGTCACTAATCCAAGTAGCTTCAAACGTGTATCCACCCTATAGCGTAGCTAATGTATTTGTAAACTGGCTACATAGTATAGACTACAGGTTTAGAAATCTTCTTATGGTGAGAGAGCTTGCTATTATTTAGTCGATTTGCCTATGTAGAAATAATAAAGTTTTTAATAACAACAATAATTCTCTCTTGCAGGTTATCTATTAGTGTACCAGCATGCTCAGTTTATGGTTGTCTCTATAATGTATGGAGAAACGCGGCCTGTTTATGGAGGTATCTAAACGAGTCAAAGACACGGCGATGATTCTTTTTACCCAACTAATTTGCGGATCGGTCCTCCACCACCATTGGCGGTTTGCAATTTTTCATTATTGATATGTAATTCGCATTTCTTATTGTGTGTCTTTTTGGATTTGTGTCTGTTGTATGCATCCTAATTATACAGAGACATGATGTAATATTTAAAACAAATATAATGATGCACCAAGCAAGTATCAGTATAATCACTTTCTAACCTATCACTACTGACGGCCAATGCTACTTGCATTTCCCCACTTAATTGGTGTCCTCGGTGAATGGAGGTGGAGGATATATATGGCTCTACGGAGATATATACTATGTGGCGGATTGTGCATGCTAGTGCAGCACGTTAGGGAGATATTATGTCATTGCTGAATGGAGGTGGAGGATATGGTTCTACCAAGACAGAGATATGTCGCGGATTGTGCATCACACCGGCGAGATGTCATTTTGGCCGGTTCTTGTTAGTCAGTTGTATCTTGTTGGTAATTGTTGTACTTTGCCATGACTTTAGTAATCCCCTCAACAAAATAATATATTCTTGACGACAAGAAATTACAAGGGACACCGAAACCATGCATGGACATGGTAGCGTGGAAGGGACCGAGGGAGGAAGTGTGGGTTTGATATACTACTAATCAGTCTCTTTTTAAAAAAACTAGTAATATGCTCGTGCGTTGCTACGGAAAAACAAAAATATATTTAAAAAGTGTTAAAATATAACTAAAGAATTATATTTTGTAAACGTGTGTTGATTTTTAATCAATCTAACTTTTCCAACCTCGGCACTCTGAACATTATAATTGAACTGTTCATCAACATTTTTGTATGTGCGCGTCTCTGAAAGAGGTATGGATGATGACATGAGTGGGAGTTGTGAGGTATGGATGATGACATGAGTGGGAGTTCCGAGGTATGGATGATGACATGTTGAACAACTATGGTATTCATCACCAGGGACGGGCTTAACCTCTTGCCACTTTTAATCACATCGATCACAAATTATTTCCTACATTATGCATGCGGTCCCTCTCTTTCTCGCCTAATTTGTTTGGTCTCCTTCTCCATTATACATCGGCTCAACCAATAATTTTAAACACATTTACGGGGAAAATCATATTTATTCCTAAACTCAACAACCAAACACAATATAATAAAGTAATGGCCCGAAAACAAAAGCTAACGCTTGCATGTACATGCATGTGTAGGTTATTGGTCTTCGAGTACTTAAATTTTTGCACAGTATGCTTTAGTTCTTTCGGGCAAATTGAGTGTAGATACACTATGGACTAATTTCATTATAAGAAATTATTTGGGTGTATAGTTATATTGTCATATAAATGAAATATAACTTGTCTGATGAACATATAAAGACTATAGTTATCCAGGAGTACAACTGTGCTCACACCTCTAATAAATACTTGTTACAAAACAAATAAAAAAACATGACCTAGGGCGATACAAACCTCCCTCAAGGTGCATACGTTTGAACATAGTATATATGTTCCTAACATCTTAGTGTCCAAGAAGCTCACGGTTTTAGTTTAAAAGATCATATAGCTCATTGCAGAGATGAAGTTTCTTAGGCAATCTCATGACCACAGAATACCACAACAACACAACCAACTTATAAAAAATTGATAGATGTGTATCGGTAATCTTTTACATGTAACATCAGCTCAGGATGATCCCTTTAAGAAGACAAAACTCTACAAGTGATGCACCATTAGCCACTCATTCTTGAACCATCTCCCTGAAACTCCACATGCAATCTTGATTTCTCTTGTGAACTCCACACTTGCATGAACATAAATCGAATCTACTAAAGTACGGAAGCTTCATTGTAGCCGACCTCATACTTCAATGACAGTTAAGCTTCGAGAATCATATGAAAGAAAACATAAATCATGACAAACATCATCTCCCTCATTTTACAACATGAATGTCACGATCATAAGATGTAGAAGGAAAAGAGGTCTCGACATTTTAGGATGCCAAAAACATTCCAAATATTTTGGAGGAAACTGAGACGGAAAGGAAATAACTTCATCCTAAACATGAGAGAAAAACATACAAACAGTCGACATGGTGATGATTGCAAAGTACATAATCCTGCTTGATTTGATATGCAATACATGGATTCAAAGAGCAAATAATCAGCCATTAGAAGTCATGTTTCAGTTATCGCGAGACATATTTCTAAAATCACACTAAGCAAAATCTCTCTTATAATATTGCAAGTGTACAACATGCAAATGCCCTTGTACAAAAGAATTCTCATTTCAACAACATATAAATAATTGAGATATCCATTACATCGTTCTTGAGATCCACCATTTCAATGATTTGGATGGTTTATAAAGGACGAGGTGAAAATATAGAAGTACCAAAAAAGATGCTAGTGTGCATAATGCAGGACATGTTTAGATTATTTTAGCTCCACTGAGTGTTGCGGTCCTGATCACCTAATGAATGAGATTGAAGTGTAACCCTTTTAGCATCAATAGTACGTAGCCACCATGTAGAACAAGACCCATCTAATCCTCTAGAATTTACCTACACACTCTGCAATGTAAGCCGTACATTTAGAACACGATTCATGAATGATAAGTAACAAGTAAACTTCCAAAGTTTTGGCCAAATTCATAGAGGTATTTGAAGTGGAGTCCATCTCATTGGGATATGCCAAGGGAGTATGCGACAAGGGTAGTACTGAACAAATTGGTTGCAGCAAGAAAAACTTAAGTTGGATGGTCTCCAGAAGAATTTTCGATGGTGTAAAAGGTGAGAGAGATAGGGCGTCTCATATGAAATGAGTTGCATGACCAAACGAAAGTTGTCAATTGTTCCAAGTGGTATCTAAACCAACTACAACACATCATGCCGGGTAGATCGGTTTTGTGCATGCAATGTTTAACTGAGAAGAATAGTACACACTTGAATATTTTTGGGATCTCTCAAAACCACTAATATCAGGACCCTGATAGAAGATTCAACAGTCAGAGGCATGATAAAATGGACAAAATTTTACACAAGAAAAAACATTTTATTTATTCAAATGGTTCGACATCTACAACTAACATGAGAAATGAAGCTAAGTTACCTCCATTGTGTTGTAGTTACTCGTCATATGTGCTGAAAGCCATTGCCCCTGGCTGTACACATGAACAAAATATCACCAATGCTAGCTATATATTTACAATATTGTCACCCATATGTATGAAGTGGGACAAGCTCCTTCATTGATTATCATATCATAATGCACATCGTCTCCTGGAATGGTATCATGATGAAAACCAAATTAAGGATCATCGTAATCTAATAGTGTGTGATCATGAAGTACTTGAAAAGCTGCTATCTAGAATGTAACATGTAAATGATATCCCCAAAAGTAAATCCATTCAGACTAAGAGCGGATACATGTTTGATGTTGTTCAACACCTAATAGTTGCTGTCCAAACTAGAACTCTCTCATATTGAACAATATAGAAAAATCTACAGAATTTACGGCAAATTTGCTCCTGCAGCGATTGAATTATTGGAAAACGATAAATTGTACCTTCTTTACACATTTTATCAAGCGGCTGGTCTCCATCAACTGAGTAAAAACGTCTTAGACTGCTGGACTAAGGATTTTCTCCTGGACAAACGGAGAGAGATCCGACGAGCTCAGGGCGCACGGAGTTGTCAGCGTACATTCCTTGTGTCTGGTAAAAAATTCATATAAAAATATTCAGATCAATGTAAAAGTTTCTCAAAAATAATTAATACCAATTCTAAGCCATCTTCAGCTGCAACATCGCCGGCATAGACAACCTGCACGGGGCTCTCACATGCTCCAGTGACATCAATATCTCTGGATCAATCCAGAACTTTTGTCCCCCCTCGTTGTAGCAACATGTGCGAGCGTGGTCCTCCTAGGTGAACTAAAGCTAAAAACTTAAACATGACCAACTCAAATGCCAACGATAACACATAGTACATGCATAGTTAACCTGTTTGTCAATGGGATTAGTCGCATGTGTAGTTCATTGTTTGAAAACCCTATGCATTTTTGCCTTCAGTGCGGCACTATCAAGAACTGTTTGATTATCCATTCCCTACACTAAGGCTCCGAAATTTCACGAAGAATGTAAAATTTTAAGAGGGCATGAAACATGAAAACTTTAAAGCAATGGGGCTCATAGTGCACACCGAAAATAAAATAATGGATGCAGACAAAGTTCTTATGGAGGCCAACACTAGCCTTGGTTTCCCCTGATTATACTGAAATTTATCTTTCAGATAAGTCTGTAGAAACTAAGTAGCCTGTCAACACAAAGAAAATAAGAGAAAAGATGGAAGCCTATGAAACCATGAAAAAACTCAAAATAAAATGTAATTAAGAGAAAGTACTAATAAGTAATCTATCAAATGGTACCGATGTAGGTGGATGGTTCCTCCAACTCCATGCCGGACACTGGGAAGATGTGTCACATACGAAGAAGTCCATGGCGCTGCGTGGGGCGTCCACTACCGAGGTTGGAGGTGTCGTTGCAGGATGATGGGGAGTGGAGAGCGAATGGTGATGGAGCGTCAGCGTGAATGTGGTGCCCTCCCTCGCGCTTCCTCGTGTCTACCCTTGATCTGCAGCACCCCAACACCTCCGCCGTGGTTTTCGCCGACGGTTCCCACCCAAACTCCAGCATGGGCAAGGAGGGTTAGGCGGGGACAATGCGGTGACTCCGTCACGACGATCTTGACCAGTGATGTGGCGGCGTCGAATAGGGCAAGAAGGTCGGGCGATTTGGATCTCGGTCATGGGGAAGCTGTGCGGGAAGAGAGAGGGAGGGATCGAGCGGAGAGTGTGCCCAGGTATGCATTGGGCTTGGCCCACTTGGACGCGTGTAGGCGTGCGGGGCAATGCGCGAGGAAAGATGGATGAAGTGGGACGATGTATCGGCGACTACGAACCTGATTTCTTTTTTAGGTAGTAGAGACTTATCATTACAATGAGTCCAGCTGGTAATGGCTTCCAGCCCTGTATTGTGAGGATTAGAAAAGGGGTATCTCACTCCGTATATTTAATTTTGTCCTCATGATTATATTTTGATAAACCTCTTTTATTATTTAAAAGATTTAAGCATTATATTCGGCCTCCGCATATCTAAGATGCAAGTGCAAGACAAAAGTAAAAAAAAAATACATGTAATCATCAAGAAACGGCGAGCAGCGTGACCTACAGATTGGTCCTCCATCATGCAGTTTCTTGATGATTATAGATATGCAGAGGTCGAATGTAATACTTAAATCTTTTAAATAATAAAACCTATTTATCAAAAAATATAATCACGAGGATGGAATTATAATCAATTCTACTACCTATCATTGCTAGTTGCTAGTACATATTCCCTCCGTGATTAAACTGCTAGAAATGACTATATTTTGGAATTGTAGGTACTCCCTCCGTTTTATAATATAAGATATTGAAGTATTTTTAGACCACTTTTAATGTGTAGATTCACAATATCTTATATTATGAAACGGAGGAGTAGTAGTTAATAGTTGACACATGGTTAGTGGTCTCTGCCCGTCCGAGCCCGGTCGCCTTATTTCCCCAACCTCGTCTAGCCCCACTCGAATATTCCTAGTCCACTATTATTTATTGTTTATTGTATTTTGTTGTGTCGGATGATATTGTTCTACTATAAACAGTGTTTTTTTTGGTGCTCTTTAAGAATCCATTCTTGGTGTAGGTTTTGCTTATATAAATGTGATGTCCTAGCTACACAAGGAACCACAAACCGCGATACAAGAGGAAAAGAGAGTTTAGATGGGGGTCAGCACGAGACGGGGATGACTAATTTGGGGATTAGGATTCAGAGTTTACTCAATTGATCGACGGCCACACAAGGCACGGCATCGAGGTATTTATCCTGACACTACACGCGCTCTCTTGCCCACATACAGCCCACACGGCCCAACTACAATACGGATCAGCCCATTCACTAATTCTCTTCTTAAGCCCTTTATATCTTTAAGCAGTGCTTAGTCATCAGTACTGACAATATAAGCACGAGACGTTTTGATGCCAGTTGAGCGTGACACTATGAGCGCTTGGGTGTCCTCTCTGTCCGTTCAGTGTACCGGATGCGGGTGCTTACTCGGTAATGTCGTACAAACTGGTTGGAGGAGCGGTCTATTTGTTCTAACGCTGCGGGTAAGGGGAAGCTTTGGAAAAAGATGTGGATTACTAAGGTGCCTCCAAAACTCCGGGTTTTCCTATGGCGTCTCTTGCTCCAATCCTTGCCGACGGGTGACGCTTCGTCATCATCAGAATATGGTGGATATGAATCAATGTTTGGTTTGTGGTGCGACGGATTCGTGGAGGCATTCCCTCATTGACTGTACTATGGAGAAATGTGTATGGGTGCTAGTCAGAGAGGATATTGCTCAACACATGAGTATGACGATGGAACCGTCGGCTAAGCAGTGGATTTTAACTATGATAGAAACTCTGGATCACTCTTCCTTTGTGGAGATGGTCGTGACCTTGTGGGCAATCTGGCTTGCAAGGCAAAGATTAATTCATGATGGTGAACAATAGAGTCCAATGTCTACTTTTGCCTTTGTTTGAAGCTTCCTGGATGACCTAGCCACGACTTCATCACCTATAGTACATGGGAACCAAGGTAAAGCAAAGCAGACTATCTCCTGGATAGCTCCACCTACCAGATATGCAAAGCTGAATGTTAATGCTGCTATGTCAAGGTCAGGCACCGATGGAACGGTTGCAGTTGTTTGCCGTAGTGAGGACGGTATGTTCCTTGGGGCCTCGGCTCTCACGATTCAGGACCAGAACAACCCTACCACGCTTGAGGCAATGGCTTGTCGAGAAGCTCTAGCACTCGCTCAAGATCTCCAATTATCCCATCTCTACATCTGCCTAGAAGTCATCAAAAGCTTGCAGGGCACGTTCATGGGAGTTCATGCAATGATCACAACGGAGGTGAAGGCTTCGTCTTCTATCTTCACTAGTGTGGCGTTCAAACGCGAGAGTAGAAACTCCAATGGTGAGTCCCATCGCCTAGCAGGCCCGTCCAAGGGGCTATGCGGGCTTGGGGACCGCACAGGGCCCTCAAAATTTTAGGGCCCCTTATCCCCAGCCTAGCCCACCCAGCCTTGGAAGTCCCTTGTGCCGTGTCTGCTTACATAAAGTTCTGGCTTTTTTTTGCCTAGGCCCATCCTCATGGCTTCTTTAGCATTACACAGCACCCGCCAGATACGAATTGCCCAGCCAGCATGTCTCGCTCGCTAATTCTGTCGTAAATCATGTGAAATCGGATAGAATCACGGTATCAAGTCCGACTTAAATTCTGACTTATATTTGCTAACAAATGCGTACTGAAACCGATCCAAATCTGATCGCACAGAACTATGCCCGTGTGTGAGGCCGGAACGCCCCGTTTCACCATTCAGTTCGCGACAAATCAATTGACCTCGACCCAGCTCCCACCCCCTGAAAGCCGATCAAGATCTGATTTTCTAAATCTAAGTCGTTGAAATCCCATTTGTGTTCTACTATGTCCGTGACTCTCAAAAAAGAACTCAATGGATTGGCGTTTTGTGAAGATTAATTATGGAGATACAATGAAATATTCATTTTGAGAAACACGGAACGAATGATGTTTTTGATAGAACATAATGTTCATACTCCAGTGCTACATTTACAATTTTTAATATTGATATTTGATATATTTCTAAATATTGTATGCAAGGGGGCAACATTAGAAGTTGTATAATTAACTGAAAGTATGATTTTATTCTATTATCTATATATTTTATAAAAATTAGAACCCCATTTAACGGTTGGCATTGGGGCTCCGAATTTCCGGAGACGGCCATGTTGCCTAGCTAGGAGTGCTGTTAGTTTAGACGTTGATCGCCAGGTCTGGCTTCTTCAACCATCGGATGGTTTATGTATTCCTATAAATTTTCCAAACATTAGTCAATAAAGGGTGACCGGGTTCAAAAAAAAATCAGCACTGACAATAAAACTGGCATCGTTTTCATGTTTTTTCTTGTTCATGGCATTACTCGTATATTGACGGTTGGATTGATGATGACTACACTTGAATGTCACTTGCTTCGTAGAGGCATCACTTTAGGTGAATCCACGTGTTGCTAACATCAGTGGCTGATGTTGATGGTTGCTGTTGTCGCTCGCATCCTAGAGCCGTCACTATTTGAGAAACCGGGCGTTGGCGTTGCCGGTCGATGGTTGTTGCTACGTATCTATTGCAGCACAGTTTTTTTTACAGGCTATATGTCCGGTTATATTAATATAGCAACCATCTGATACAACGTTCCAAATCAACCTGAGACCAAACAACATAAGTCAAGTTTAAAAGAAAAATAAGAAGAAAGAAAAGAAAACAAAGCGGACATAGGCGGAGCAACTTCACAACCGTGCGCCCTCCGAAAAAGTATCACCACACCTCTAACAATCCAAAGGGCCGCGTACCAAAGCAACACCTCTAAGAAGGGGAGTGACGATAACGACACCACTGCCCGGACGGACTGGTCATAGGGTTTCCCTGGTACGCCACGAGAGGGGCAGAGGAGATGCCCCTGACGCCATTCACAAAGGACGGCGATACCTGAAGGCATCACCGTGTCGGTATCAAAGTGACAAGGATTTCTCCCGATCCCTCCAATGAGCCTCTTGGCCACTTTGTATTGCTCCACCAAGCTCGTTGCCCACGTGCACGCGCCCGCACGGTCTTGAAGTCGTTACCGTCGTCACACCATGAACCATGGAACGGGACCAGTAAGACCAAGAGAGTGGGACCATTGGTGAGGATAGGCATAACATAAGCACACAGGAGAGAACTACCTCCACCGCCAGAAGGCTATAGCTCACCGGATGCAGCAGCAAGACATACCAGGCCTTCATGGCCCAGTCGAGCCTAACAAGGCTCCTAAAGACCCGCCAACGCACGGCAACAAGGGTGCCGCCGTACATGTCAACCCTAGCACCAGGCTCTACTCCTCCCTCCACCAGGGGATCCGCCACCTCGGCAAATCCATGCCGCCAAGCAGCAACTCCATCGCCATCGAGCTCACCCGGGCCTGCCGGACCGCCATCGTTCTAAGGATCATCGTCTGTACCTCGCCACCCCCATGGCCAAAAGAACATCCAAGCAGAACACCTTTCGGGGCCGCCGCCCCGACTTCCAAGCACTCGAGCCAAGGCTCCGGACACTGTCACAACACACAACCGCCGAGAGTGCCGGTGAAGATCAAGATTCAGACTTGCAGTCATTGAGCTCACGGTAGCCTAGGTGAGAGGATCTACCCTCCATCACCCTGCAGTAAGTGTCGTTCGGGCGAGTAGTAGTGCCAAGGCCAAGATCACGCCCAACTAGGCCCAGATCTAGCCCGGATCAGGCTGCAATCAGGGCCCGTCAAAACCGCCACCACGTTGCTGCAACCAATCCACCACGCCCCCAGCGAGATGCGCCCCAAGTTGCTCCCACCACCATCGCTGCCGCAGAGGCCATGCCGCTGTGCGTTGCCACCAGATGCACTCAACCATGCCGCCGCAGCAGTTCCTCCCAAGCTCGGCGTCGACAGATCCTACACCGCCGCCTGGGAAGGCCCCGCCCGCGTCGCCCGGGGTCGTGCGCCGCCCGCGCCGCCGCCGGTCGAGTCGACCAACACTTGCAGCAGTCACCGCCGCCAGCCGCTTCCTCCCGCAAAGAAGCTACGGCGCCGGGCAGGATAGGGCTTGCCGCCGCCAGCACCTCGCGGACTTTGCCGGGCGGCGCTCGCCGGCGGTGGCCGGGGTGAGGGGGCCGCCTCGATCGCCCCCGCCACCGGAACCGCGCGGACTTTGCCAGGCGGAGCTCGCCGGCGGTGACGGGGGAGGGGTGGAGTGTGAGATGGGTGGCGGCGGGGGTGAGGGGGCCGCCTCGATCGCTCTTTTCTCTGTAGGTCTTTCAGCATGGATTTAAGGGATGTACCTTTTCTTCTCTTTTATTATAGTTCAGTATGCAGTATCATCGTTTCTATTATTCAGTAGTTCTTTGATATTGTGTCATTGCAGATGAGTGCATTTGATACCATATCGATATCACTATATTTTCTTGATAATGAAACAATCTAGTGTTTGGGTAAAATGTAGACATTGGATTGCCGCTGAGATAATCAAACGATGGCATTTGGTAACCCAGCGATAATCCATAGGGCGTAGTATTTCTCCCGCGTGGCATTGTGATTCCACTACATCATACAGTCGGGTGATTATTCGCCATGGACTACAGATCGATCGATAGCAATAGAACGGTTCCTGCGTTCCAGTACAGCCTCCAGAGAGCGCACTCCTCAGTTTATCCTGCACAAAACTGCCACGTTAAATATACTTACCGAAAACGAGATCAGAACCAGTATGGGATTTTTGATGTCACGTTCACGTACGAGTTGCAGTTGACGTTGGGGCTGATCTTGAACGGCAGGTGGACGCCGCACTTCCGGGGAAGCCCCGCGGCGCGGTCGATGTACGACCTGGAGCCGGCCGCGGCCTTGGCGAGGTTCTTGAGGCATGAGCAGACGGCGCGGCGGTCGGTCGTGGAGCTCGCCCTGGACACGAGGCTCTTGATGCCCCCGCAGCACGCCTGCGGCACCGCCCCGCCCGACTGCACGTACCCGAGGCACGGCATCAGCGTGTCGTACACCGTGGAGCAGGACAGCGCCGCGCTCGCGCCCCGCGGCGCCAGCGCGAGCGCCACCACCGCCAGTAGCGACGCCACGACGAGCATCGTCGCCGGCGCAACCGCGCGGGTGGTGGCAGCACGAGCCATCGGTCCCGAACCACGGAGCGAATGAAGTAGGGTAACTAGCTAGATCGGTAAGTAGAGGGACTAGACTACGTGTGTGATCTCTGACAGGTTACTGGGGCGAGCAGGTAGAGCACATATATATGCAGGATGAGAGGCGACGAGGTAGCTAGGGCGGTGGTTGGCATAGTGCAGGCCTAGAGAGGCGCACCCAGGAAACATGCGATCGAGTGTGAGACAGTTGTGTTGGCTCCTGCCATGTGTCGCCGCACGTCGTCGGTGCAGATCGACGTGCAGAATGGAAGTTTCGACACGAATGCAGTGTCATGCGGCATGCGTGGACATCAGCCGACATGAGGAAACCTTCTTCCTGTGCCGTGCAAGCAGGGGAAGAAGGAGGGAAGGGCGCCATGAACGCTCGATCGTGAACGCAACCGATGACACGGCCGGGGAAGCGACAGGTGTGAGGTGCGTGGACTACGGGCCCTAGATCGACCAGCCGGAGACCTGGCGTCGAGGCTCCGTCGCTGGATAAATTCCGGTGGTCACTGCGCTACCAAAGCGGTCGTTTTCTGTACAGATATATGCACGTGTGACTCTGAGCGGAGTACGCTTCTCAAGTCAACTATAATTCTCAGAGTTTATTTAACTTGCTTTCTGATTTTTCATTTCTCGACAGAAACACTGATAATTCAGCGTCCTGCATTTGTGTTCTAAGCTAAAGCTGAGACTTTAACATCACAGCACATGAAGAGACAGAGAGGCGCTGAAATGGGCTCCCGTTAAGGAAAATGGGCCGAATGATCCTAGTTGGGCAGCATACTTTGTTTTCTTAGTTTAGAGGCCAGAAGTGACTTCAGTTCTCAGGTTCCTCGAATGTGGTCGTGGGCCTGGGTGCAGGTTAGCGAGGTATCAACATTTTTTCTCCTTTCTCTGGCTTTAAGTTATTTATTTATTTTCGAAATGTGGAGCTAAACCCCCGACCTCTGCATGCACACAGTCTTTTTTATTGCACGATTCCACGAAATATAGTCTTACAATCAAGGATCATTTAGAGTCGAGATAAGTATGAACCATCTAAACAATAATAGCGGCCAGACTTTATCCATTCTGAATTCTATTAGGCCACCACCCAGTAGCCGAAAAATAGCAGTCCTGAGCAACCGTCAATAAATGGTTGCATCCCGTATCCATGAGTCCCGGCTGGTCCTCTGGGAGTAAAAGTGACCAAAGTTAAATCCAATGGGTCGCCAGCCGAATAACCCGCCGAAAATTTATACTTGTTTGTTTATTAAAAACAATGTTACTTTAGAACATCCAAATAGACCAACATAAATCTGATTCATCAATACGTAATCTAGCTTTATCTTTCTTATCCGTAATGGCTCTCAAGTTAATGGTTCGTTTTTATATGGATAGTGATATACGTGCAAAAATATGGAGTGTGCAATAACGAGGTCTGATCATTCCACATAGCACACAGAAGGTGGACAGATTACACACATCTCTCCTTCTATCTCCATCGCTTCATCCTCTTCCTCACCATTTCTCCGCCATCTTCTCTTCATCATCCTCTCCAAATTCCAATAAATTACCTTATTTCTACTCCCAAATCCTCATCCTCTTTGGCATCTGCATCCTTCTACCACAGGTCGTATGACATTGACTATGAGGTAAGGGCGTTTAAACATTCTGATAACTCCAGCCTGACAAGTTTGATGTGTGTCAATTTTACTCGTTTGAATACTAGTTAGGCCCCGCTTGGGAGGTAGTTTTGTTTACATGTATGTTTTGCTTACAGATGTATTTAGACGTGCACTTCACCGAAAGTAAAATATATGGCTCAGGCCATTTATTTTTTCTCCGGTTTGCTTAGAGGTGTATGTTTATAGCTCTCGACACCCCCCCCCCTTCTATTCCCCAACATACATAGCATTACATCATAAACATACATAGCAGGTGAATGTTTATAGCTCTCGATCTCCCCGTTCTATTTCCCAACATACATAGCAGTATAAACAAATGATTTTCCTCAACATACATAGCAGTACATCATAAAAATTGAATCTTTCAACATACATAGCAGTATACACGTTAACTTACATAAAAACATCTCATGTCATATTTTAACAGTTATTCACATTAACTTGCATTTCTAATGAATATAAACATAATTATTAGCATACACGAATAATCTTTAAACATGCACCTCTCAGACTCTCAAAGTTCAGTTTTTTCATAGCAAAACAACTGTAGTTTTAAAGGCCACAACATCCAGTATCTTCCCATTTTCATACTGAGAGCACAAGGCATAAAGCGACCTCTTCAACTCTTCAAGAAAGATCGACACATGTTACAGCATGAAACGACCAAAATGATTCACTGGTATACTACAAAAAAGAAGGTTTACTGAATATAAAAGATGAATATGTTGCGGATCTCTATCTGCATGAGCACGACTCCAAACCTGATTCTATTGGTGTACTAACCTGATCTGGTATAAAACCAAATCCCACATTCTCTAATCATGTGAGTACCTAAGGATATCAAAATAGTTACTCCCTCCGATCCATATTACTTGTCACTAAAATGGATGTATCTATACATGTTTTAGTGCTAGATACATCCATTTCAACGATAAGTAATATGTATCGGAGGGAGTACTTGATTTAGTTTTCAAAAACAGTAACTACAGTACTATCGTACTAGACATGAAACGAAACTAAAATCTGGCAGTTCGGGCAGCTCCTACGGACAAAATCTAAAATACTTGTTCTTCAGAGGCTCTATTTAACTCATAATAAACAATAGTACTACAATGATCCTCATTAACAATAGTACTAAAATAAAAGACAATGAGCTACTTACATGGAGGTGACTGAATTTCCAGCTTCCCAACCTCCTTCAACCATAGACAACGGAGTCTTGCATCATAAGAAAGAAAAAACTCTCTATTTGATGCATCTTTGAAAATATCAGAGGCTAGGATCTTGATCTCATCAGACACATCAATCATGTCATTAAGTACTTCCAAGCATTTTGGAATGGAGTATTGTTTTCCTGATGCTTGTTCTTTCATTCTTGCTTGTTCTCTCTTGAATTTGACAAACTCTGACATTGTTTCTTCAATGCGTGGGACTGGGACAGATGTATGGCTCCTATGCTTTCTATCTCTTGTTGATTGTGCGCCACCATTACCACTTCTTGAATTCACTTGATCAAAGCTCCTTTGCACATATTCATCCTCCTCGCCACCTTGAGGGTTAAGTTCATCATCATTTTGAGAAAGACTCCTTCCACTAGCACTCATTCTTTCAACTTCACTGAACCTGTTTTGCCCTTCATCCTCAAGTGTGTCATTGTTTGTCCCTTGACTTGTCATAGCACTGATTTTTGGAGCCACATTTCTACCAGTGCTCTGCCTCTCATCACTTTGACGTTTCCTACTAGCAGTGGCGGATCTAGAATTTTATCGAAGGGTATGTCCAATAAAAATTTGACGACAATTTTGATAAAATAATATTTACTATAAATAAATAACTGTATAGTTTGAATTGTAAAGAAACAATTAATAATATGTAGTTCAAAGATTAACTTAGAACGTGCCACAAATTATTACCACACAAATACTTCAAACACAATTAATGGTCTGAAATTTGCATAAAAGGAACTTAGATACTATTTGTTTTACTTGACTGGCCTACGCTTTCTTTAAGGTCATGAAAGTCTCGATTATATTAACTTCATCCACTTTGAAAAAATATATTCCACTATATGTATGTGACAAGACAATCATTCAAGAGACTATCACCTATCTTAGTTTTTAACTTTGTTTTCGCTAAAGTCATTGCAGAAAACAACCATTTCAATACTTTATGTCTCTTTATCTCAACAAGTTTAACTAAGAGGTCAACAAGACTCTTATGGGATGATAAAATTATAGTTCATAGTCAAGAGAATATAATATCTTTTTTCCCAAGACGATGTATACGTGAATCTATAATTTAAACAATGTCAGCTACATATAGTTACCTCGCATGGATATGGCTTGAACGTGTAAAATATCCTTGTTTCGTAGGCTCACCTCATCCAGTGAACTAGGAACGAGCGGTGTTCCGACGTGCGGAAACCTCACGGCGTGCCAACGCCCAGGTCGATAGACGAGACTTCAGTCCCGATTGGTGATCGATCGGGTGCCCGAGCGGGAGCATGGATCGTCCTGAGTCTTGACCTGGTTGTGCGCCTATGCGAGGCCCGTGGTGGAGTGCCGGAGTGGCGGCGTCAGTACTCGGCGGCGTAGTCCAATAGCAACGGCGATCAGCAAGGCGGCGTAGACAACCGCTCCATGTAGCGACGTGGGATTAGATCGGTAGTGGAAAAGAGATCACCCAACCGATCAGTTTTCGTACTGTTTTCTCCTACTAGGCCGCTCTCACGTCTATCAAGCTGGCCAGTTTTGCAACCCAATCGATCGTCTTTTTTTTTCCAACTACTAAACGGTAGAGTAGCTGGGCCAAGGGTATGCCGCGGCATATCTGGCATACCCTGTAGGTCCGCCACTGCCTACTAGTGATATATGGAGGTTGGCTAGAAATCATGCAATGTTTCTCTTGAACAATATTACCTTTATAAAGCAAATTCAGTGCATCAAACAAAGAAAACTCCTTGCCCTAAAGCCTTCTGAAATTTGGGTCCTCCTGCAAAAGCAAAGAATGAGTGAAATAAGACATTAGGCAGTATTTTTAAGATAAAACAGATGAGACAACAATATGTACTGAGGCAACAACATTGCTATAACTTTAGTATTCAACATATGTAAACAAGCGTACCTCAACTATTTCGTTCCATTTTTTAGGTGTGGTGTTTACCATGCAACCGGTTGAATTCCATGAGATGCCACTTCTATTGACAATGGATTTGACAACCTTGTACCCTTTCTTCATTTGGCCCTCTTTGTCTTGAACTTGGTACTTAACAAACTTTGCTTCTGGGAAGTTTGACAATTCGGTTCTAGCCTTCAGAAGTCCATCCATTTTGACCACATCAGTGAGAAAAGTTGTACTCTGTAAGTACATCCACAAGCCCCTTCTCATACTGAGATGTCCATCTTGCTCTTTGTGCCATTGTAACCTAGGACAAACAAACAAAAAAGTTATTGCAACAAGTCATGACAAACCTTTCTTATGTATAGAAAAAACAGCAAATGCTCATCGAGCTGATCTCCTTTGCACTCTCAAAGCCCTAATTCTTTCATAATCCGCCCACATTTTCTTTGCTATTTCATCTCTAAGAGCATTGCCCAACTTCCTCCTTGATTCTGAGGGTGTTGAATCATCTCTAAGTGTCATGTCTCCACTAGGAACATCCACATATTTACTAGGATGAATGCGCATCTTTTGGGTTTTAATCCATTCTTCATCATGTCTCTGGCTTCGGATTATATTGTGCAACACCATAGCCACCAAGGGGATCTTCACTTGAGTATCTATGGGATAGTGTGTTGCAACTTTCAGAATATGGAATCTCATCTTTAGGATTCCTATTATACGCTTTATAATGTTCCTTAGTCGGGCATGCCGAAGGTTGAAAAGTTCTTTATAGTCTCTTGGACGACAGTTTCCCCTAGCTTGCTCTTTTAGATAGTAGCGAACATTTCTGTATGGGGCAAGAAACTTTGGTGTGTTCGCGTACCCTCCATCAACCAAATAGTACTTGCCTTCGGGTACACGAAACCCAAACTGGATAGCAGAATTTAACGCCCCAGCATCAGACGCCGACCCTTCCCAACCACTTGAAGCATAAGTAAAACTGAAATCAAAATCAGAAGCAACCATGACATTCCGAGATAGAGTTCCTTTTCGGTTCCTATATGGTGCAGCTTCGTTCTCATTTACCATCATAGGGATATGAGTCCCATCTATCGCTCCTCTGCAATTATGCAAATAGAAGTTATGGTTACTAAATTATATGTGCCATGAAAGGATAGGTATTTCTAACATATATTAGACATATCAAATTTACCTCAAAGTATGGCCAATAGAGGGGACTTGACGAAATCTTGATGTGAGAATTCATGGATGGAAGCTTGATTAAATCATATGCCAATGATGTGATCACATTAATGGAAGCATTGATATGCCTATCGACTATTTCTGGACTACGCTGAAATTTGTCTATCAATGTACGGTAGCTTGCATTCCTTGACAATATGTACATCAACATACCTAATTGTTCCTCCACACTAACCCCACTTGAATTTTTCAAAAGTTTTCTAGACCTAAGATCATCACAAAGTTCTTGAAAAATATGGGACTCCATTCTTAAAACATCATAACATCTAGTAGGATGACCATCAAGTAATTCTCTGATATACACGGGACCCGTGAGGACAGAAGTATTCACTGGGGTTCTAATTTTCTTGGATAGTTTGTATAATGCTGGAAAAATAAGTAAAATCATTTCCTCATCCTCTTCCTCCTCGGAATCAGTTATCACCATTTCCAAATTACTCATCTAATCCTAAAAATGCATAAAAAACAACACATTAAGAATGCATTAAAATTGCATAGTAACAGTACATGCTATATATAGAGGAAAGAGATATATCTATACTAGTGAATTTCACTTCAAGAAAGCTTGTACTGTATTGTACTATGCTAAAAACAAACTCAGTGTGAAAGTGGAACCATTTTACCAGAAAGAAGCTAGTTACATGGCAGTAATAAGTGTGGAGAATGAAATAATTTCAAAGAATGGGAGATTTTACCATAGTGGTTGAGTAATAATAATCATTGTAGGTATAAATGAAATTCAGCAGGATAATTTTACCAAGCACACTATAAAATTCAGCATACGTTGAGCATTTGTTTTGTCTAGGCCTGTCTTCAACTGTTAAGCATGTATGCAGCAAGCTTATCTCCTAACTAATCCCATACAATAGAACTCGAGTTTTGGCCATGTTTGTCTGTCATTTTGGCATGAATTCATAAACAGACCCCAAGTTTGGCTTCAAACATGAACTACATAATGAATAATAATATGATATTACCAGAATTATTAACTTATGACAACACGTGGGATCAGAGCAAATAAAATTATGCATCATCTCAATTCTTCAGCTGATACTATCTATTTTCATTCCAAAATTTTAAAAGACAAACTCAAACATCAAGAAAGAACTCATTCCAGAAGCCATGCCGTTTGAGCTGGCACAACATGACCCATACTGATTTTCAAGCTCGCAACAAAGCTACGCATGGCCAAAACTCGCTCTGCATAAATTACAGCTCGCAACGCAAACCTGTCGGCGAGGAGAAACCTAAAGCCGGTGACGCTGGAGCTCGGGGGAAGTCTCCATTCATCGTCATGGATGACGCCGATGTGGACCAGGCCGTCGAGCTCGCGCACCAGGCGCCAACCTCTGTGAAGGATATTACATGTGGACTCTGAACTTCTATTTCTGCACACAACATGGCCAATGCTGCTGCGGGTCTCGCACGATTCGTGACGGACAACAGTTCAAGAAGATCCTGGGCTAGCGGCGAGCCACCTAAATGAAAACAACTGCTAGTGGCGAGCCGGCGAGAGATGGATGGATGGATCTTGGGACAAATGCAATCAAAGGAAAAAATCATCAGACTGACGAACTCCTGGAGCGGGAGGAGCGTTACCAGGTAGGGCGGTGGAGGGAGGAGCTCTGTGATGTATCATCCCAATTTCAGCAACCCTGATTAATTGTCCAAAAGGCAAAAATCAGGGGGAACAAAAACTTTTTCTTGCAAAGTGTGCTTACTTGTTTGCTTGTGCCCAAGCAACTGCTTGTGTATTAGCTGTGTACTCCTCATCTCAACACTAATTCACAAAAACTATTTTTCAAAGGAGATGTCTTGTCTCATCTTTCATATTCTCAAATGTTCTGGCATTTCAAAACCTGAGCGAAGATGACTTTGACACAACCAAATACTTTACTAGTTTCTATTGCCAAAACTATGGAGACATATATATATATATAATCTCCTTATGTTTTCAAACAGAACCTTCAGCTACCCTTATCTCTAGGTTTTCCAAAAACCCTTATTAAAACTTTTCATCTCAATCTTGGTAGAGATACCAAGATGGTACTTATGTTACTTCAAAGCAAAACCCCTTTCAAAATACTCTTCCTTACCCCAAGCTTGGCTTGATGGTAACCCTAGAAGTAGTATACAAATGACAAGATGAATTGCCTGGATCTACTGTTTGATGAATTGCCTTGATCTGCTGGTTGATGAATTGCCTTGATCTGCTGATTTGCCTTGTTTGCTTAGGAACTAGAATGAGCTAGTCTAGTAGCCCAACCATTAGGACCCCAATCCTTGTTTGTGATCATCAATCTCAAGCTAAGCATCCAAGCCACTCAAGTGACCCTCTCATCTCCAAATCACCTCAATCCAGGGATAATCCCTTCTAATAAGCTCCAACTCAGTGAAGACCCAATCTAAGCATGGATCATATCTACTTAGTAAACACTTCAACATTATCTCCTTGATCATGAGTTTGGAACTTAGCATCCTCTCCAAATCATCTACACTTGCACTCTAGTCTAAAACCCTAAATCTGGCAAAATGGCTAAGTCTGGAATTCTTATCTAGATTCAATCTTTGGAGCTCTACCTTTTCCAATCTATGTGCATTCTTGAGAATGTACCTGATCCATCTTGTAGTACATCTTTAGTACTACCAAGGCCCACTCTTGCCCATGGATAAGACATTCTATCTACCACTCATCCATGATGGTTTTGTAGTCAAGATAATAATCTTTTCTACAAATCTTATCATCTTGCCTACTTTGGCAGAAGCTCACATCTATATGCCACCTCCCCTTGACCAACTCTCTGCATGATTGTGATCTACTTATCATGTCCTATCAACCCCCACTTCACTTGCTTCCATTGGAGCCTTGTGCTTCTTAAACCCACATGGTTTAGGAGGCTACCTGATGTATCAGCTATGACAGCCTTATTTTCAACAAAGTTTGCCATCCCTCCCAAAACCACCTCAAATCCAACCAAGACCAACTCTTGCTTCCATGACCATATATATGACATGGTCTATCCATCCATACACCCCTACTACCAAGGTGAGCTCTGAGTTCCCTAATCCAAACCTGTTTAGGTGGCATCAGAATAACTAAACCCTAGATCCCCTCTTATCTAGTTTCCACCCTTTTCACCACTTCTCTTAAAAACCAAGGTTGATCTTGATGCCTAAATTGTACATCATCTAACTTGGATATAAGCATCCCCAAATAATTCCCACAATTAATTGGATTATTAAACGATTTCATTTCTTTTACCTACCAATTTCTCAAAATCCCTGTCTATAAAGGCAAGTTTGTTTTTATCCAAATAACTTTGCCAACTAAATGCATATTTGAGTTCTCCACATCATATACCATATTCCAAACTCAAAAATAAATATTTTTGAGATCCTTTATTAATTCGTTTTGCTCTTTTTCTTAAATGGCAGAAATAAGAAATAATTCTCCAAAAATACTTTTCCACCTCAATAAATCCCAATAAAATCCTCCAATGTGTGTTATGGTATTTAGGACCATATCACATCAAAAACCAATCTTGTCCAATGTAAAAAATATCATTCTTGTTTCCATAAGCTACTTCAGAACTTTTTGAAGAAGTGCATTTAAATGAGGATAAAATCATTAGAAAAATCCCATTTAAATCACGAGGAGATTATTTGACCTAATCCACCTACCAGTACCATTTCCACACTTTGTCCAGTGCAACATTTTCAACTTCCTTCACAAGCACCAAAGTGATCAATTTTGCAAACCCAATCAAAACTTGTTTCAAACCAACTCCAAACACCACCAAAGCTTGTCAAGTACTACACCACAACATCATACCTCCATCCTAGTCGTGCATATTAACCTAAGCTAATGTAGCACCTCCCCTCCCCTTTTGTCCCTAGTATTTGTAAGAGAGAGAGAGAGACCACCATATCGTGCAAGGATCTTTATAATAAAGGCCACCACAGCTGCAACGTCCCTCTCACCACCTCTCTGCCCACCATTGACCACAGCACCACCCAGCACCACCCTTAGCAACCAATGGGAAGCCCCCACCCCATGCCCATTTTGGACATTTCATCTATACCCATGAGGTTTCGAAATAAAAGGGCCACAGGCCACCTCCAGCACACCCTGCCCCTCATTTGCTCTCTCCTCACTCCACTCACCACCCAGACAACCCTCTCCCTCTCCCCTGCACGGTACTGCCTGAGAGAAGGAGAAGGAGCTTCGGCTCGCTTCCAAAAACCGAGCAAGGCTCTTCTCCCCAAGATCCTCCTCCTCTGCAAGTCACACACTCGCCTTCCCCTCACCCTTCTGGTGCTAATGGTGTTCTTTTCCCTCCATTCATGCAGCCTCCGGAGCAGCGCCGGCGAGCCCCCGAGTCAGCACCGTCGGGCTTCCCCTCGTGCGACCACCCCGGCGTCTACCCCGACCCTTCCGCCCGTCCCCGAGACCCTCACCGTCAGCCGCGTCATCCCCTCACCTCGTTGACGCCCCGTCGTCTATTGGAATTATGCCCTAGAGGCAATAATAAAGATGTTATTATTATAATTCTTGTTCATGATAAAGTTTATATTCCATGCTAGAATTGTATTAAGCGGAAACTTTAATACTTGTGTGGTTTATGAACAACACCGTGTCCCTAGTACGCCTCTATGTACTAGCTCATTGATTAATGATGGTTAAGGTTTCCTAAGCATAGACATGAGTTGTCGATTAATAATGAGATCACATCATTGGGAGAATGGTATGATGGACAAACCCAAATCAAGCAGAGCAATTAGATCGTGTCATCGTGTTCATCTTTGCGAAGCTTTTTCTTATGTCAAATATTGTATTCCTTAGACCATGAGATAATGCAACTCCCTGGTATCGGAAGAAAGCTTTGAGGTCATCAAACATCATCCTATGAGAAGGTGATCATAAAGGTGTCTCTCAGGTGATCGGAAAGTACTTGTTGGGTTGTATGTATCGAGATGGGATTTGTCCCTCCCAAGTCGGAGAGATATACTTCGGGCCCACTCGGTAATCGATATCAACACCGCTTGCAAGCACGTGGTTAAGAAGTTAATCACAAAGTGATATCGGATTACAGAACGAGTAAAGTACTTGCTGTGAACGAGATTGAACTAGGTATGCCGATACCGACGATCGAATCTCGGGCAAGTAAAATATCGCGTGACGAAGGGAATATATATATGGGATTAATTGAATCCTGGCATCGTGGTTCATACGATATGATCATCGATGAATGTGTGGGAGTCAATATGGGTTTCCAGACCCCGCTGTTGATTATTGATAGAAGATCATGTCTGCATATTCTCGAACCCGCAGGGTCACACACTCAACGTGTCTCGACGCTAGGATAGATTGGATAATTGGTTTATGAGTTTATGTTCGGAGTCTCGGATGGGATCCAGGACATCACGAGAGGTTCCGGAATGGTCCGAAGAATAAGATTCATATAAGGCAAAGCAGTTTTTGGAGTTCGGAATTGTTTCGGATTGTTCGGTATTGTACCGGAAGCTTCTAGAACCTTCCGGAGTGGGACCAACGTGGCCCCACTTGTCAGGAGGGGGCGATGGCCTACGAGGGAGTGCCCTGGCCGCATTGGGCCAGGGGCATAAGGACCCATAGGCCCAGCCGGCCAAGCCCTAGGGGAAACCCTAGGGAGAGCTTCTGGAAGGAGGGGGGAAACTTCCCCCCCACTCCTCCCCCTTGGCCACCGGCCCTAGGCTTGGAGGAGGGGCAAGGGGCAGCCGCCCACCCCTCTATATGAAGAGGTCTGGGGGCGCACCCTCCCCACACACCTCCTCAAGCCCTAGCCGCCCTGCTGCCCTCCTCTCTCTCCCTCCCGACTGCGCGTAAGCGAATCCCTGCCGCAGAAACTCTCCACCGTTTGCACCACGCCGTCGTGTTGTAGATCCAATCTATCTCTCCACCCCAATTTCTGGACCGAGGAAGGAGGAGACGTCGAGGTGCCGTACGTGTGCATCTCTCGGAGGCATCGCCACTTGCGGTGTTGGATCAGATCGGATCGCGAGGAGGAGAAGCGAGTACGACTACATCAACCACGTTCCATCGAACGTTCCGCTGTGCGAATCTTCAAGGGTATGAAGATCTCATCTATTCCCCCTCGTTGCATCTCCTAGATTATATCTTGGCTTCCCCGTTCGCATCCGTAAATTTTTTTTGATTTACTACGCTTCGAAACCCTTCAGTGGTATCAGAGCTAGATCTATGCGTAGATGTATTTCACGAGTAGAACGCAACATGCTTGTTGCGGGCGTTGATGTTTTCTGTTGCAAGCCTCTTGTTTGTGTACTTCTTATGACGCGGGATAGTGAGATCGAAGCGGTCCAGGCCAACTTTACGCGACCTCGTTCGCGAGACCGGCTCCGCACTTGACGTGTGGCTTGTCCCACACATGCGGCTGGTGGATGCCAGTTTCTCTCACTATAGTTGTCATGGGATTTACACCGGATGTTGGCAACCATAATATCACCATTGTGGATTTCCGTAGGTAAGAATCGTTCTTAGCTTGTTACTCCCATAAGCCACGTAAAACATGCAACAACAAAGTAGAGGCATCTAACTTGTTTTTGCAGGGAGTGTTTCTGTGATATGGTATGGCCCAAGATGTGATGTGTATGTTGTATGCAATGATCATGTTTTATAATGTTTCACGACTTGCATGTCGATGAGTACACAACCGGCAGGAGCCATATGGTTGTCTTTATAATTGTGTATGACCTGTGTGTCAACTTCTTATACGCCATGTAATAGCTTTGCTTTATCTCTAAGTAGTTAGCAATAGTTGTAGTTGCTATTCGTGGTGGAGGCAATCATGGTGGAGTGATGGAGATCATGCTGGCACGCACAAGATGGAGATCATTACGCGGAGATTGGCTATACCATGTCACATAAAATTATATGCATGTAATGTTTATCCTTTTATGTATCTTATTATGCTTAGATCGCGACGGTAGCATTATAAGATGATTCCTCACTTAAAGATCAAGATAAAACTGTGTTCTCCCCATGTATGCACCGTTGCGAAAGTTCGTCGTGTTCAAGAATCACGTGATGATCGGGTGCTATAAACTCTACGTTCACATGCAACGGGTGCAAGCCAGTTTTGCACACGCGGAAATACTTGGGTTTGACTTGACGAGCCTAGCATGTACAGACATGGCCTCGGAACACATGAACCGAAAGGTTAAGCATGAGTCATGTGATTGATATGATCGACACTTTGTTGTCCACCATTGAAACCACATCTCTTCTCGTGAAGATCGGATTAGGTGTGGTGAATTTGGATCATGTTCACTAAGCAACTTGAGGGATGTTGAATTTAGTGGGAGTTCATCTAGTAATTTGATTAAGTTGAACTAGTTATCATGAACATAGTCTAAATTGTACTTGCAAATTTTGTAGATCAAATGGCTAAGTCCAACTTCAACTTCAATGTTTTTGCTGAGAAAGAAAAGGTTAAGAACAATGGGTCTAACTTCACCAACTGGTTCCGCAATCTAAGAATCATTCTCTCTGGCGGACAAAAGGACTATGTCCATGAGAAAGCGCTAGGTGACGCCCCTGCTATAGATGCGCCGGCTGATGAGAAAGTTGTTTATCAGTCGCGCAAGGATGATTATGGTGTGATTAAGAGCACCATGTTGTTTGCTATGGAATCGGACATTCAAAATCATTTTGAGGAGTTCCCCGGGCCCTTTGAGATCCTTGAGGAACTAAAAACTATGTTTCAGACTCAGTCCCGTTCTGAGAGATATGAGATCTCTGAGAAATTCTTTAACTGCAAGATGGAGGAAGGGAGTTCCGTTAGTGATCATGCCATTAAGATGTCGGGCTACACTCAACGCCTTGAGCAATTGGACTGCAAGATTCCAGAGGAGCTCAAGATTGACAGGGTTCTGCAATCACTCCCTCCTAGCTACAAAGGTTTTGTAGTTACTCATAATCAGATTGGTTCCACTGATACGATCACCGAGCTCTTCGCTAAGCTGAAAGCTACAGAGGTGGACATCAAGAAAGATAATCATGTGTTGATGGTCAACAAGCCCCCCAGCTTTCAGAAAGGTAAGGGTGCAAAGAAGCCCTTCAAGAAGGGCAGCGGCAAGAGCGTTGCCCCTGTAGAGAAGAAGCTCAAGTCTGGACCTAAGTCGGACACTGGGTGCTTCTATTGCAAGGACAAGGGTCACTGGAAGCACAACTGTCCGAAGTACTTAGCGGACAAGAAGGCTGGCACCATCAAAGGTATATTTGATATACATGTTATTGATGTTTTCCTTACTAGCCCTCGTTGTAGTGCCTGGGTATTTGATACTGGTTCAGTTGCTAATATTTGTAACTCGAAATAGGAGCTACAGAATAGACGGCGGCTAGCGAGGGATGAGGTGACGATGCGCGTTGGCAACGGATCAAGAGTTTATGTGATGGCCGTCAGCACGCTCTCCTTAGTTTTACCTTCGGGATTAGTTTTAAACCTCAATAAATATTATTATGTGCCTGCGTTGAGCATGAACATTATATTTGGATCGTGTTTATTGCAAGACAGTTATTCATTTAAATCGGAGAATAATGGTTGTTCTATTTATATGAGTAACATCTTTTATGGTCATGCACCTGCTATGAATGGTTTATTTCTTATGAATCTCGAAAGAGATGAAACACACATCCATAAAATTGAGGCTAAGAGATGCAAGGTAGATAATGATAATACTACTTATTTGTGGCACTGCCGTCTAGGTCATATTGGTGTAAAACGCATGAAGAAACTCCATTCTGATGGACTTTTGGAGTCTCTTGATTTTGAATCATTTGACACGTGCGAGCCATGACTCATGGGCAAGATGATCAAAACCCCGTTCTCCGGAATAATGGATATATCTATTTAATGAAACATAAATCTGAAACATTTGAAAAGTTCAAAGAATTTCAGAACGAAGTGGAAAACCATCGTAACAGAAAAATTAAATTTCTACGATCCGATCGTGGAGGTGAATATTTGAGTTATGATTTTCTCACACATCTTAAAGCAAGCGGAATCATTTCGCAACTCACGCCACCCAGAACACCACAGAGCAATGGTGTGTCTGAACGCCGGAATCGAAATTTATTGGATATGGTGCAATCGGTGATGTCTCTTACTTATTTGCCGTTATCATTTTTGGGGATATGCATTAGAAACCGCTGCATTCACTTTAAATAGGGCACCATCTAAATCCGTTGAGACGACACCGTATGAACTGTGGTTTGGTGCTAAACCTAAGTTGTTATTTCTTAAAGTTTGGGGATGCGAAGCTTACGTCAAGAAATTGATGCCGGACAAGCTCGAACCCAAAGCGGAGAAATGCGTCTTCATAGGATACCCTAAGGAAACGATTGGGTATACCTTCTATCGCAGATCCGAAGGCAAAGTGTTTGTCACAAAGAACGGATCCTTTCTTGAGAAGGAGTTTCTCTCGAAAGAAGTGAGTGGGAGGAAAGTAGAGCTAGACGAGGTTATTGAACCTTCTCTTGAGTTGGAGAGTAGCGCATCACCTGAAATTGTTCCAGTGCCGTCTGCACCAACAATAGAGGAAGCTAATGACAAGGATCATGAAGCTTCGGATGATGCTACTACTGAACGTCGCAGGTCGACAAGGTCGCGTGCCCCTCCTGAGTGGTACGGCAACCCCGTCTTAACTGTCTTGTTAGTAGATGACAGTGAACCTGCGAACTATGAGGAAGCGATGATGATCCCAGACTCTGAGAAATGGCTAGAGGCCATGAAATCCGAATTGGGATCCATGAGCGAAAACCAAGTATGGACTTTGGTGGACCCTCCTAGCGACCGAAAGGCCGTTGAGTGCAAATGGATTTTCAAGAAGAAAACGGACGCGGATGGTAATGTTACTGTCTATAAAGCACGGCTTGTCGCGAAAGGTTTTCGACAAGTTCAAGGTGTTGACTACGATGAGACTTTCTCTCCCGTAGCGATGTTTAAGTTCATTCGGATTTTATTAGCAATTGCTGCGTTTCATGATTATGAAATATGGCAGATGGATGTCAAGACTGCGTTCCTCAATGGAAACATTGATGAAGAGTTGTATATGATGCAACCCGAAGGTTTTGTCGATCCTAAGGATGCTGATAAGGTATGCAAACTTCAGCGTTCCATTTATGGACTGAAGCAAGCATCTCGGAGTTGGAACCTTCGTTTTGATCAAGTGATCAAGAGCTTTGGATTTGTTCCAAATTGCTACGAACCTTGTATCTACAAGACAGTGAGTGGGAGCTCAGTGACATTTCTAGTACTATATGTGGATGACATATTTATTATTGGAAATGAAATTGACATGCTTAATGATGTGAAGAGTTATTTGAACAAATGTTTTTCAATGAAAGACCTAGCGGAAGCTTCTTATATATTGGGCATCAAAATCTATAGAGATAGACAAAGACGCCTGATAGCTTTAAGCCAAAGTACATACCTAGACAAACTTCTGAAAAGGTTCAGAATGGATAAGGCAAAGAAAGGTTCAGTGCCTATGTTGTCAGGTAAGATATTGAGCAGGGCTCAGTGTCCATCTACGGTAAACGATAGAGAAGCTATGAGCAAAGTGCCTTATGCCTCGGCCATAGGATCTATCATGTATGCCATGCTATGTACTAGACCGGATGTGTCCAATGCTCTTAGTTTGACGAGCAGATACCAAAGTGATCCAGGAGTGGAACACTGGACAGCCGTGAAGAACATCCTAAAGTATTTAAATAGAACTAAAGAAATGTTCTTAGTCTATGGAGGTGATGAACAACTCGTCGTAAAAGGTTACGTCGATGCTAGTTTCGACACCGACAAGGATGATTCTAAATCTCATACAGGATACGTTTATATTTTGAATGGAGGAGCTGTGAGCTGGAGAAGCTGCAAGCAAAGCGTGATCGCGGGATCTACAGTAGAAGCGGAATACATGGCTGCTGCAGAAGCGTCAAGTGAAGGAGTTTGGATCAGGAACTTCATCACTGAGCTTTGTGTGGTTCCAAGTGCCTTGGACCCACTGGAGATATTGTGTGACAACACTGGCGCCATAGCATTGGCTAAGGAACCAAGATATCATCCAAAGACCAAGCATATCAACCGCAAGTTTCATATAATTCGAGATTATATAACAGATGGAGATCTGAAGATTAGCAAAGTACATACGGATCTGAATGTCGCAGACCCGTTGACTAAACCTCTTCCACGAGCAAAACATGATCAGCACCTTAGTGCCATGGGTGTTAGATTGTTGCCAGATGTAAACTAGATTATTGACTCTAGTGCAAGTGGGAGACTGTTGGAATTATGCCCTAGAGGCAATAATAAAGATGTTATTATTATAATTCTTGTTCATGATAAAGTTTATATTCCATGCTAGAACTGTATTAAGCGGAAACTTAAAAACTTGTGTGGTTTATGAACAACACCGTGTCCCTAGTACGCCTCTATGGACTAGCTCATTGATTAATGATGGTTAAGGTTTCCTAACCATAGACATGAGTTGTCGATTAATAATGAGATCACATCATTGGGAGAATGGTATGGTGGACAAACCCAAATCAAGCAGAGCAATTAGATCGTGTCATTGTGTTCATCTTTGCGAAGCTTTTTCTTATGTCAAATATTGTATTCCTTAGACCATGAGATAATGCAACTCCCTGGTATCAGAAGAAAGCTTTGAGGTCATCAAACGTCATCCTATGAGAAGGTGATCATAAAGGTGTCTCTCAGGTGATCGGAAAGTACTTGTTGGGTTGTATGTATCGAGATGGGATTTTTCCCTCCCAAGTCGGAGAGATATACTTCGGGCCCACTCGGTAATCGATATCAACACCGCTTGCAAGCACGTGGTTAAGGAGTTAATCACAAAGTGATATCGGATTACGGAACGAGTAAAGTACTTGTTGTGAAGGATATTGAACTAGGTATGCCGATACCGACGATCAAATCTCGGGCAAGTAAAATATCGCGTGACGAAGGGAATATATATGGGATTAATTGAATCCTGGCATCATGGTTCATCCGATATGATCATCGATGAATGTGTGGGATTCAATATGGGTTTCCACACCCCGTTGTTGATTATTGATAGAAGATCATGTCTGCATATTCTCGAACCCGCAGGGTCACACACTTAACGTATCTTGACGCTAGGATAGATTGGATAATTGGTTTATGAGTTTTTGTTTGGAGTCTCGGATGGGATCCATGACATCACGAGAGGTTCCGGAATGGTCCGAAGAATAAGATTCATATAAGGCAAAGCAGTTTTTGGAGTTCGGAATTGTTTCGGATTGTTCGGTATTGTACCGGAAGCTTCTAGAACCTTCCGGAGTGGGACCAACGTGGCCCCACTTGTCGGGAGGGGGCGTGGGCCTACGAGGGAGTGCCCTGGCCACATTGGGCCAGGGGCACAAGGCCCCATAGGCCCAGCCGGCCAAGCCCTAGGGGAAACCCTAGGGAGAGCTTCTAGAAGGAGGGGGGAAACTTGCCCCCCACTCCTCCCCCTTGGCCGCCGGCCCTAGGCTTGGAGGAGGGGCAAGGGGCAGCCGCCCACCCCTCTATATGAAGAGGTCTGGGGGCACACCCTCCCCACACTCCTCCTCAAGCCCTAGCCGCCCTGCTGCCCTCCTCTCTCTCTTTCCCTCCCAACTGCGCGTAGGCGAAGCCCTGCCACAGAAACTCTCCACCGTTTGCACCACGCCGTCGTGTTGTAGATCCAATCTATCTCTCCACCCCACTTGCTGGACCGAGGAAGGAGGAGACGTCGAGGTGCCGTACGTGTGCATCTCTCGGAGGCATCGCCACTTGCGGTGTTGGATCGGATCGGATCGCGAGGAGGAGAAGCGAGTACGACTACATCAACCACGTTCCATCGAACGTTCCGCTGTGCGAATCTTCAAGGGTATGAAGATCTCATCTATTCCCCCTTGTTGTTTGCATCTTCTAGATTAGATCTTGGCTTCCTCGTTTGCATCCGTAGAATTTTTTTGATTTACTATGCTGCGAAACCCTTCACCGTCGCCCGGTGAGCCTCCTCCCCGACCCTCCTTCTCCCCTGCTAGGGTTTCCTCCGCGGGCGGTGACGCCAAGAAGAAGACGGCTCGTGGCCGTCGATCTGTACTTGATCTGATGGCCACAGCCGCCCCGTACCCCTTCACCCCCGCCTGCTCCACTGACGGGCCAACCCAGCCCGGCCGGCAAACGACCATCCCGCGCATGCCTCTGTCCCGTGTGAGCCAAATTCTCCTCTCCGTGGCCCACTTGCCTTCAGATCTAGCCCAGAACCCCCCCCCCCAGATCATTTTCCTTTTTCTTTAAATTTACAGATCTGAGAAAGAGCAGTTTGGTTTAAATCCCAAATAAAATGGAAAATGCACCAAATAGCCCAGATCTAGTTTTTCTTGGACACACTAGTGTTTTTCCTAACCTGCAGAGGCATTGGATAGTTATTTTAGTACTTAAAATAAAAAAATGATAAATCACACACAAGGATCTGTCCATAACACTAAACAAATTCCCCAGGGAGTTTTACAAATCCTAATGACCTAAACTCAATTGGTGATGAAAGGTACTAACCTTACCTTTCATGTCCCACTGGCCCCATCTTGTTTTGCATCCTAGTTTGCCTCTGTTAAAAATATCAAAAATAGATCCTTTCTGACTTTAGGAATTTCCCTAGGTCAAACCAAATGAGGTTTATACCTAAATCCAACTCTCAGATTACACACATATCCATATCCTCCTAAATCCAGCAGCTCATAATTTTATGAGTTTCTATTGAATTTTGGTGAATTAAACTATTCTGTGCATGGTTTATTCACTAGTAAAATCCTTACAGTATCTCTGCAAATCCAAACAGGTGGATTCCATTTTATACAGAAAGTTGTTTTCACCACCTAGCATGTGTCCTTGGAATAAACTAAAAAGCTTCTATATATTAAATCTGATGAAAAAGACAAATCTTGTCCAGTACTGCTTTTGGGAATTTCTCAAGGGCATTCTGGTAATTGTTTTGAGGTGAATCAAACTCCTCTTGATTCAGTTAATCAAATATTACCCTTTCATCCAAGGAAATAATTTTTGGAACTCCGGGGTTTTATCCACTATAAAATACACTACAAATCAAGGGAAAATGATAAAATAGTGAAACCACTTTTGTTGGCTTCATTTTGTCAAACCTAACTGATGGTATCATTTTTATACAATGGTATCATACGGATCAAGCCCTTGGTCAAAAACCCCTCTTAGTTAGTTCCTGGGCTTCAAATCCAAAGAGGACCCCTTTTTCTCGAATGCCTCCAAATCTTCTCCCAATCCATTCACATCAAACCTCCAATATCTTACTGATATATATATATATATATCATGTATCAACCCTTTGCTTGCTGTTTGGTTTGATGCTTGTATGCTTTGTATTGATTGTGGTATTGTTTGTTTGCATGTATGCTCGATAACGGCGATAATTGCGATTGTGTGACGCTGAGAAGAAGGAAGCATCGGGTTATCTTTATTATTATTGTATTGGTATTCTAGTTATCTAACACCGTCAAGGGACTTCTCGCTGGTCACAGGCAAGCCACCTTCTTGCTCATATGCCTTGTCCTATTATTTTACCTATGCATGCTTTATTCACTCTTTTATGCAAATTGCATTGTTTTACTATATTAGGTTGTATATGGGAAAGGTTTGGCTCCTCCAAACTATTTCCCCTTGGTACCATTAGGTACAACTCCCTTTTATGATACCTACCTGCCCCTAGCATGATAGATGGTGACATAACACCATAACCCCTTGGAGACCCCGTTTTAGCCGAAGCAAAAGTATAGGATGGGAAGACCCCAAGAAAAAGGGTTTGCAAAAATGTTTTATGAGAAAACCTTGGGAGGCTTGGCCTACCAAGTGATGTTGAAAATGAGAAAGGTTTTTGGTTTACAAAATGGTCGGACAAATGATGGAGGAAAAATGTTTACGAAAACGCACCCGGTTCTTTGCAGTTTTGCTAAGAACAATTAACCCGTGCAACCACATTACTCTGGAATGGTACGGGACTGGGATGGAAGTTTATCCAATCTGGTATAGGTGCCTCACACTACTACAGGGGTAAACAATCCCCGGAGGGTGGGCCTTCTCTATCTAACGTTCCATGCGTAGCATCGACCGGGGGAAGGAATGAAGGGTCTACGGGCCTCCGCACGATACTATGAGCCCCTCATTGAAAGCGCACACCCGTCGAGGTGCAAAACGCGCTCCGGTTGGCTGGTTACTATATAGGGCGTCCCTGTTTTGAGGGGATTAACCTCATAGGGTAGGCACTTGTACCGGAGAGGGCATCCGGAAGGTCTTGATCGGTTATTCAACCCACGATCAATGTAGATCAGGGACGGGTAATCGGATGGTGTGGGTAAAGTGTACAACCTCTGCAGAGTGTAAATCTATTCAAATAGCCGTGTCCACGGTCATAGACGGTTGGAAAGGTTGCTGTAGGGCGGTGCTGGTTTTGTTTTCAAAAAGGACTTCAGAAAAGAAATGGCTTGAAAATGTTTTGACCATGGGATGGTCGGGAAAAGGAGGAAGGAGTTTGGTCATGAGATGACCGGAAGGAAAAACAAATGGGTGACCCAATCCTAGTGTTTTCTAAAAATTTATAAAAAACATTTCCAAAATGTTTTACAAAAGTTTTTCAACAAAGATATAGAGACATGTTATATCTACAAGAGAAACTAGTTTATAAAAGAACCTCTCTTGGAGCCATCCGACCACAGCCATGTTGCATATCCTTTATTACTATTCTCTTAAGGTGGTTTGCGAGTATATTCAAAGTACTCACCGACATTGTCCCTGGATATTTACTTGGCTAGATTGCCTATATTAAGAAGTGATGAAGCTGCTGATGTCTATGCGAGCTAGGCCGTCTCCCCAGTCAGTTGCCTGTAGGTTAAGGCTTGACATGGGCTCTGCAATTGAAGACTTCCGCTACTTGTGTTGTATTCGCCGTAATGGACACTTTGTAAGTTTTTGGTACTCGTTACTGTATGGATATTGTAATGATACTAGTCGGTTATGCTCACGGCTCACTGATCATGGGAACATGAATTGTATGCATAACGGGTATTCCCGGACCGTAAATCCGTGGTGCCACAGGTGACGTCGGCGTCATGGAGGTGGACCTGGAGCGGCAGACCTTGCGCCGCCGCCGGACGAGACAGGTCGCGTTCTCCACAGCCCCGCCAGTCGCCGTCCCGCGCAGACCTTGCGCCGCTAGTCGTCTCCCCGCCCGTCTGTCGCTAGGGTTGGAAGTATCGATAGAGGCTCTTGTCTCTGTGGTTGGAAAAGAAACAGATAGTTACGGCTGTAAATGGGTCGGAAATAATTCAGAGGAGACAAAAAAAGGCCAACCAAGCATCAATACTGGTGTTGGGCCGTAATTTAACCGGCTATGACTAAAACGGCCGTTTTGGGCTAAATTATAGTCAAACAAGAAGGGCCTTAGTCTTTCGAGTTATGAGGGTGTCACCTTACGATCAACCTCCTATCTTCTCCTACTGCCCAGTTCACTATGACTTATCTATGCTTCATGTCATTCTTGCAAACATGAAACGAGAGGCAGAAAATTAGGCCCTTCAATGGAGAAATGTTAGTGTTGTCCAAAAAACAAGGAATTCTTGGGAGGAGGGTAATGTCAAGAAACATGGTTGTGGAGAGAGTAATATCTAGTATGGGTATGATAGCCTTATAAAGAAAGGGTGTTCGCCTTGTTGGAGCATGAACTTGTCCTATGTTAGGAGAGTGTCAAAAGAAGAGAGGCCTAGTTGATGAGACATGCGTCATCGTGAACTTCCCAAGTTTTGCATATGTAGGCACTCTCCTCTCCAACATCTATTTGAGTCATCATGAACTCCATCAAATTTATAGTACTATATAAAGCTCTCCATGTCGCCATGAGCTCCACGAAATTAATACTAGAGCTCCTCATCTAAACATGGAATCTTTAGCCACCCTTGAGGCATATTCAAGTGAGATTTAATAGTTCCACACCGTGGTGAGGGGCTATTTATAGAGTATTAGGGCTTAGCAAGTGACCAAGGATGCCCTTCTATATGGTAGGCTAGTTTTAGTCATTTGTGATCCACTGTCTCATGATGGACTAGGGATGAATGGTTGGTGCATGGTCCATGATGGACTAGCCCACTTATCCCTCCATCATATTTGGCTTATTTTACTTGGGCCTTTCTCTTTGGATCCATTTTCCCTCCCCACTATTTCAATTGTTGACCATGGTTGCGCCACATAGGAATAGGTAGGACTCGCTTGGCATGATTTACCTATTCCTACCTGATACGTCGGAAACGTATCTATAATTTTTGATGTTCCATGCTTGTTTAGTATCTACTTTGCTTTGCTTTATCTTTACTTGAGGTGTTTTTATATCTTTTCTGAAACTAACCTATTAACAAGTTGCCACAGTGCTAGTTGCCTGTTTTCTTCTGTTTTTGGCTCCAGAAAGGCAGAAAATCAATATTCTCGAAATTGGACGGAACAAAAGCCAAAGTCAATTTCTTTACGTGAGGGACACGAATCCATAAGGAGAGACGGAGGGGAGACACGAGGTGGCCGCACCCCTCCCCCCCATGCACGGACAAGCCAGGCCCGCGCTTGGGTAGGGTGTGGGCCCCCCCGGGCGTCCCCTGCCTCACCTCTTCGCCTATAAGAAGCCCCCGATGCAGAAACCCTAAGTACCCGATCAATATTCCACGAAAATTTCTGTAGCCACCGCCACCATCGATCCCTAGATCGGGGAGATCTGAAGTTCTTCTCGGCACCCTGCCGGAGGGGAGATCACCCCGGAGGCCTTCTCTCTGGTATGATGCGTGAGTAGTTCCACCTTGGACTATGGGTCTATGTAGTAGCTAGATGGTTGTATCTACTCCTTTGTGCTTTCATGTATAGATCTTATGAGCTCCGTTCATGATCAAGATCTAATCTATTTGTAATCATGCATGTTGTGTTTGCGGGGATCCGATGGATATTGAGATTATTATGTTGGTTTGATTAATGGTTTTGTCTTTATGATTCTATCATGTCTGTGTTGTTTGTGATGTTGCATGCTCTCCGTTGCTAGTGGTTATCTTGGCCAAGTAGTTGCTAGTGACTCCAAGAGGGAGTATTTATGCTCGATAGTGGGTTCATGCCTCTAGTTTCCAAGGGAAGTGACAATAATCTCTTCGGTTGTAGATGTGTTGTTACTACTAGGGAGAAAACAATGGTCTCTTGTTCATGGAACATGTGGACTATTTACCTTACACACTTTGCTTAAAGCATTTGTCTGTTGCTTGCAACTTAATACTGGAGGGGGTTCGGATGATAACCTGAAGGTGGATTTCTAGTCATACATGCAGTTGGATGACGGTCTATGTATATTGTTGTATTGCCCAATCAACCTCATAGGATCTTTCTGGATAGTAATTGCATTGTTATGCCTTGCTCAGTTCCTGTCAATTGCCCCGCTGTAGTTTGTTTACCCTTTCATGCCATGTTGTTTATCTAAGGAGATCACCTCTAGTGAACTATGGACCCCGGTCCAATCTTTAACATTGATACATCTTCCACTGTTACTTGTTTACTTGCTGCAAACCATTACCTTCCACACCATACGTTTAATCCTTTGTTACAGCAAACCGGTGAGCTTGACAACCTCATTGATTCGTTGGGGAAAAGTCTTGAGTTTGTGTTGTGCAGGTCTCCGCGTTGCTAGCAACACCTGTGTGACGTTTCCTTCCTCCTTATGGTTCTGATGGGGATATGCCTACCGGGGTATACCCAGCAGGACGTTTCCGACTGGCCCAAGACTTGGCGAGTGGGCCTGCAAGACGGCGACTGGATTGAAGCCCAGCGAGGAACCAAGCGACTGGAAGCTGAAGGCCCAGGCGAGTAGATAGGCCCAGTCGGATTAGGTTAAACGAGTATCGAAGCTTTAACTAAATCGGTTGAGATATGTAAACCCTAGGGGAGGTGAGCCTATATAAACCTCCCTGTGGGGCGTGTAGAGATACGTTCCATCATACCCCCAAGCGACTCGCCGCCTAGCCGCCGAGCTCGCCCATTGTACCACCTTCATAATACAATCTAGCAGGAGTAGGTCTTTACCCTCCGGGGGGAAAACCTGGGTAAAACCCTGTGTCTCCGCCCTCATCTCGCACCGCAGATGGCTGGCCGCCCTTGCCCCTCGTTCTACTACTCGCTGCCGATTGCAGCATCTGCCGTGACCATTCCCACGATAGTGGCGCCCACCGTGGGGCCTGGCCGGTCTGGCCGGTGTTCTGCGGCGAGATCCAATCTGCCCATCAACGAGACGGTCGCCACCGGCCGCATGATAGCGATCGGCGAGATGCTCCAAATCTTGCCGAGCAGCTATGTCCCGGCGGCGCGACCCGTCACGCACAGCGTGATCCTGCCGATCGGCACGATCAGCCTCTTCGTCGGCCTCACCGACGTCATCATCTCGGAGGACTCGGCTCGCATCCGCGAGTCGCCGCCACGCGATCGGCTCTCCGAAAGCCAGATCCGCACGATCCATCGCCTCGCCTCCGAGTACAATTCGACCCACAGCGACGTGGCCGAAAACTCAGCAGCCGCGGAAGACGCGGCCCTCAACGACGACGCCGAATCAGCGACCCCGGCGTCACTCGCCGGGTCCATCACCACGGCTTCACCCGCGGGCTCCATTACTCAGGTCTCCAACGTGGGAGACTTCGAGGACCCCTCCATCCTCGGGATCTTTGAATTCGACTCCGGGTCGGAGAACTCCGCCGACCTCCATGACGGAACCAGCCGCCACGCTGCGACCTACATGGCAACTGTCACCGATCCGCCGGAGGATCCATTCTCCACCCCAATCCCTCCTAACGCCACGGCGACGGAGGTCGAGGAACTCCGCCTGAAACTAGCGGAGGCAGTACGCAAGGATCAAGCCGAGCGCGAGAAATTTCGCCTCGAGCAGGTGACGGCGCAGGAGCTATCACGCTACCACCAACAGCGGATCAGGTCGCGCCTGAACCCCCCCGTTCAGGGGCGCGCCCTGAACTTTGACGACGAAAACGACCCGTCCCGCGTGGCCGAGCGCGCGATCTGCGAGAACGCGCCACCAGGAGGAAGCGCCCGACCCCCGCCAGGGTCGACGGCGATGGGCGCCCCGCCTCCACCCAACCGCACACCCCCCAGGGACCAGCCGCGGATAGTAGTCTCCTCACGGGAGCGAGACGCAAACGGCCTCCCACTGTTCTCCACCCCTATGGACAACCTCGTGGCAGGCCGAGCAGCAGCCGACAGCATCACGGCCACCGGCGACGGCGCCCTATAGATCCAATACGTCAGGGCCCTGCTCGCAAAGGCCGTCGAGCAGCAAAGAGCGGGCGCCGACTCGCAAGGTCGAGTATACTCGCGTTCCTCGGGAAGCAGGGCGGCCTCGAGCGGCCGCCCAATGGCAGCAAACACACTCAACTGCCCACCACTGGAGCCACTGCAGTTCCAACACCGACCCGCGAACGCGGCACTCTCCACCAACGACCCCAGGCCGGCGACCAACCTCGTCGCTGCCAACGGTCAGCCCATCGACGCCCGCACCCACGTCATCAACAACAAAGCTGGCGCGCTCGCCAGCCCGACGACCTGCGGCACACCCTAACCAATCGCCGCCGCGACGGCGAGCCCATGAGGTCGCTCAGTCGACTCGGCCCCAAGTGCTTCGGACCGATGATCTGAGGCGAGAAGTACCCGCCAAACTTTAAGGCGCTGAAGGAGATAGAAAAGTACGATCCCTCGTACGACCCCGCCGTCTGGTTCGACACATACCTCATGGCAATGGGGATCGCAGGCCACACCGACCTACTGGCCGCCCGTTACCTCCCCCTGATGATGGAGGGGACGTGCAGGCAGTGGATCAACACCCTCCCTCAGGACAGTATAGACTCCTGGGAGGAGATGCGCGACGCTTTCGTCAGGCACTTGGAGTGCTCCTACACCCGCGCCACCACTATCGAGGACCTAGAGCGATGCGTCCAGAGACCCCGCGAGTCGACCCGCAACTAGGTCCAACGGTGGCAAGAACTCTGGTATAACGCGGTCGGCATCCACCCGGACACCGCGATCCATTGCTTCAAGACCTCGTGCCGATACGAGCCCCTGGTCGCCAAGCTCAAGCGACACTCTCGCACACTCGACAACATCTCCGACCTCCTCGAAATCGCCAAACGGTACGCGGAGGAAGATCCAAACCAGGAAACTGACAACGAGTCAGGAGGTCAACGCCGCACGAGCGGCAACGACAGCGGACGACGGTCCGACCTGCGCTACAGCAACACTCGCCTCACCGGCAAGCGCCGCAGTGACGGGCGAGTCGACTTCGTCGCCAACGCCGGGCATGCGCAACGCGAGCCCAAGAGCTTCCGCCGCGACGGAGGACAACGTCGCGACGGCGGCAACTACAAGGCCAAGCCAAGGTTCGACCCCGCGGCTCTCCTTAACCAACCATGTGCGTTTCATAGCAGGGAAGGAAAGCCCGCCACGCACACCACCGCCGACTGCCACACCCTCAGGGAGATCGAGAAGGCACGGCGAGCACGGGAGGACCCCGACAACGACCCGCCAAACGGCGGAAAATTCGGCAAAGTGGCCGGCTCGCTCCACACCTTCATGGGCTTCAACACGAAGCGCGAGAAGAAGGTCATCGCCCGCGCCGTCGCCGTCAACGCGGTGGCCCAGGTGGACGTCCCCCAGTTCCTCAACTGGTCGGAGCAGCCCATCACCTGGAGTCGACAGGACCACTCGCCACGCATCGTGTACCCAGGTCGAGTCGCCCTGGTGGTCAAGCCCAAGGTCCGCGACTACTGGCTCCCCAAGACATTGATGGACGGCGGAAGCTCCATCAACATCCTGTACCTGGACACCTTCAGGCGGCTGCGGCTCCCGTAGTCGATGATCGAGACGACCCACACCATGTTCCACGGCATCGTCCCCGGTCGGAAGGCGTACCCGATCGGCAAGGTCACGCTGCCAGTCACCTTCGGCACACCAGCAAACTTCCGCACCGAGCGGATCGTCTTCGAGCTCGTGCCATTCGACATCCCCTACCATTGCGTCCTGGGGCGCCAGGCGTTCGCCAAGTTCATGGCAGCGCCCCACTACGCGTACAACGCGATGAAGCTCCCCGGGCCGTGCGGCGTCATCACCATCAACGGCGACCCCGACATGGCCGCCGAGTGCGAGGCCAAAGGCGCCGAGCTCGCTGACGCCGTCATCGCGGCGGAGACCAACCACGCGGACGAACTCGCCAAATACGCGAGCGAGGTCAACAACGACGACCCCACCATACTCAAGAAGCCCAACTCGGAGGGCGCAAACACCTCAAGTTTTGAGGCCACCACGCACACCCGTACCGTCGAGCTGGTCCCAGGCGACTCCAGCCAGACGGTGACGATCGGGACGGGCATGAGCCCGGCATAGGAAGGCGCGCTCATCGAGTTCCTCCGTGAGAACAGGGACATCTTCGCATGGAAGCCCTCTGACATGCCCGGTGTCCCCAGGGAGCTCGCTGAGCACAAGCTAAACGCCGACCCAAAGTGCAACCTGTCAAGCAGTCGCTGTGGCCCTTCAATGAAGAGTGCCGTCGAGCAATCGCCGAAGATGTGCATCGTCTACTCGCTGCAGGCTTCATCCGGCCGATCAAATACTCCAAGTGGCTGGCAAACCCAGTCCTGGTCGAGAAGAAAAACGGGACCTGGAGGATGTGTATCGACTACACAAACCTGAACAGCGCCTGCCCAAAGGAGCAGTTCGTCCTCCCGCGGATCGACCAGATAATCGATTCCACTACGGGCTCGGAGTCGCTGTGTTTCCTCGACGCCTACTTTGGTTACAACCAGATCAAAATGTCTATCGAGGACTAGGAGAAGACGGCGTTCATCACGCCATTCGGAGCCTTCTGCTACACCGCCATGACCTTCGGCCTCAAGAACGTCGGGGCAACCTACCAGCGGTGCATGCAAGAATGCCTTGCGAGCCAAATTGGCCGCAACATCCACGTCTACATCGACGACGTGGTCGTAAAGTCCGCTCGCCAGGGTGACCTACTCGCCGACCTGGCGGAAACGTTCGCCAACTTGCGAAAATACAAGATAAAGCTCAACCCAGGCAAATGCACCTTCGGTGTACCCGCAGGGCAGCTACTGGGCTACGTCGTCTCCAAGCGCGGGATCGAGGCAAACCCCACCAAGATCGACACGATCGCCCGACTCGGCAAACCCGAGTGCTTGCGCGACGTTCAGAAGCTGGTCGGGCGAGTAGCGGCTCTCAGTCGCTTCATCCCCCGCTTGGGCGAGAAGGCAATGCCTCTATATCGCCTGATGCACAAGAACCCCACATTCCAGTGGGACAAGGAGGCGGACGACACCCTCCGCGACCTCAAGAAGGTGCTACTCGCCGCACCGCTACTCGCCGCCCCGGTCGACAAAGAACCCATGCTAGTCTACGTCGCGGCTTCCGAGCGCGTCGTCAGCGCGGTCATGGTCGTCGAGCGACCGGAGGAAGGAAAGGAGCGCCCAGTACAGCGACCGGTCTACTACATCAGCGAGGTCCTCACCGAGTCGCGCCAGCGGTACCCGCAGTACCAGAAGCTGGTATACGCGGTCTTCAGGGCACAGCGACGCCTGCCGCACTACTTCCAGGAGCACCCGATCACGGTCGTCTCCTCCGCACCGTTGCAGGACATCATCCGCAACCGTGAGGCGACCGGGCGAGTCGCCAAGTGGGTCGTCGAGATCGGCGTCCACAACATCAAATACGAGCCACGAAGAGCGATCAAGTCGCAAGCCCTAGCGGACTTCATCGCCGACTGGGAAGAAGCCCAGCAGCCAGAGAAGCTGCCATACCTCCACTACTGGAGCCTGCACTTTGACGGCTCCAAGAACACGGACGGCGCAGGCGCAGGGATCGTGTTAACTTCTCCGAAGGGCGACAAGCTCCGCTATGTCCTCTGCCTGGACTTCACACCCTGCACAAACAACATGGCCGAGTACGGGGCCTTACTACACGGCATGAGGGCCGCCAGGGAGATGAATGTCAACCGCCTACGCTGCTACGGTGACTCCGACCTCGTCGCAGGATAAGTCGCTGGCACCTGCGACGCCGTCTCCCCCACCATGGCGGCGTACCGCCAAGCAGTGGACAATCTGGGCGGACACTTCACAGGCTACTCCGTCGAGTGGATCGACAGGCGGAAGAACGAGGAGGCCGACGCCCTCTCTCGCATCGGGTCGGCTCGACTCGCACCACCCGCCGGCGTCTTCCTCGACACGATCACCAAGCCATCAGTCTCTCCCCCAAGGGAGATCGACATCAGAGTCCCGCTCCAACCAGAAGCAGCCCTGGTCGCACTCGTCAACGAGCCAGATGACTGGACCAAGCCCTACATCGCCTACCTAGAAGCCGGCACCTTGCCGGCAGACGAGACGGAAGCTCGAATGATCGCCCGTCGATGCAAGTCCTACGCCATCATCGACGGTGAGCTCCACAAGCGCAGTGTCACCGGCGTGTTCCAACGCTGCGTCCAACCCGCCGAAGGACGCAAGATCCTCCACGACATCCACTCCGGTGACTGCGGCCACCACGCCGGCGCCCGCTCTCTCGTCGCCAAGGCTATGCGACATGGATTCTACTGGCCCACCGCACACGTCGACGCTGTCGACATTGTCCAGCGGTGCGCCGGGTGCCAGAAGTACGCCAACCAGACGCACGTGCCGAGCTCAGCGCTCAAAACAATCCCCATCACCTGGCCATTCGCCGTATGGGGCATGGACATGGTGGGCCCCTTCAAGAAGGCTCCCTCCGGTTACACCCACCTCCTAGTCGTAGTCGACAAATTCACAAAGTGGGTGGAGGCCAAGCCAGTCCGGAAATGCGACGGGAAGACCGCCACGAAATTCCTACGCGAACTCATATATCGCTACGGGTTCCCCAATAGCATCATCACGGACAACGGCACCAACTTCGCCAAAGGAGCCATGGCCGAATTCTACGAAGAGCACCACATTCGGCTCGACCTCGCGTCAGTCGCCCACCCGGAATCCAATGGCCAGGCGGAACGGGCCAACCAAAGCATCCTCCACGGCCTGAAGCCGCGACTCCAAGTACCACTCGAGCGCACCGCCGGGTGCTGGGTCGAGGAGCTACCCTCTGTCATTTGGGGAATCCGCACCTCGGTCAACAGGTCGACAGGATTCACCCCCTTCTTCATGGTGTACGGCGCCGAGGCAGTCATGCCCACCGACCTTGAGCACGACTCGCCAAGGGTCGTCCACTACACGGAAGCTGCGAACGAACTCGCACGACAGGATGGAGTCGATCAACTCGATGAGGCACGCGACCTAGCTCGCTCGCGCACCGCCATCTACCAACAAGGACTCCGCCGCTATCACAACCGGCGGGTGAAAACTCGCACCTTCCAAGAAGGCGACCTGGTGCTGCGTCTCATCCAGGACAAGAAGGGCATGCACAAGCTTTCCCCTCCATGGGAGGGACCATTCGCCATCGGCCGTGTACTCGGCAACAACGCCTACTACCTCACCGACGTCCGTGGGGACGGCGAACTCGACGTCAAGCGACCATGGAATGTAAACCTCCTACGGAAGTTCTACGCCTAGAACCCCACATATGTACTCTCCAGTCGCTACGAAATAAAAAGAAACGGTTACCGCAAATTGCGCCTACTCTCCGTGTCTTGTGCTACTCGCACTCGTAATAACAGCAACACGCTAACCGCAGAAGTCAAACTTTGGTACAGCGATCGGCACGGCTAAGTAGTGCGGTGCAAGAGCACTGAGTCACCTCAGGTCTTGCATCGTCCACGAAAAACGCCTACCCGGAGCCCCATTGGAGTCGCCTAGCTCGACTGGTTCTACGAACCAAGACTACTGCCTACGCTTCTTACAGCGACCACGGTCCTCCGCATCCTCGACATAGCGACTCGAACGGCTAAGTACCACGCTCGGGGACTGCGGACCAGTTCACCTCGAGCGGTCCGGGAAAACGCCAAGTAGGAGAGCATGCCCAGGACTCGCCACGCGACTGACCCCACGGGCCAGGCAGGAGTGACGCGCACAAACTAATGCGCTAAGTCCTCACTCACCCTCGAGTCGTGCCTGGAACAGCCAAGTACCACGCTCGGGGACACGGCCACCCGACCTCGTTCGCGCACGGGAAAACGGCGAAGTACAGCGCGTTCAAGGGAGTCGCCTAGCGACTGGCTCTTCGAGTCCGGGCGAGTCGACCACAATAATAAAACACACAAGGACAACAAACACATCACATACGAGGTAAACCCCATAAAAGGGCGGACGCGCTCGGGGACTCGTTCAAACAACAATCACAAACACTTGACAAATACCAAAATAGACACGACATCTCATTCGATAGCATGTTGCATTGTCTCGCATTACAAAATATGCCCGCATGGCAGAACTGCTGCTAACGCCACAAGGCAAACTATCCTATTCTGTAGGCTTAAACGATGACTCGCCAACTCCCCGGCGATTGCGGATGAACGGCGTGTACGGGTTCGATGGATACGTCGTCAGTTCACCCGCCATCGCCGCGCGGAAGGGTTGCTCAACCTTGAAATCACGATGCGGTGGCTCGGGGTCGCCAGACACGACGACCGTCTCCTGGTACGGAAGGAGGTCGCCCATTGCCAAGACACGCTCCGAGTACTTGGCGGCGTGGTCTTGCAACTTGAGGACCTCGGAAAGCTCCACCGCGCCGGTCGACGATGGGTAGCCACTCGTCACATCGTCGATGTCGAAGTCCTCGGGGAAGTGGGCAAGTCCAAGACTAAGCGCCGTCGCCGCCCCGCGCCGAACGCCGACCGCGTCATGAACTCAACGACCGCGGGCGCCTTCTCCAAATACCTCCACACCTCAACAAGGTCGCTGGGAATCACTTCCGTGGGCGATATCTCCTGGAGATAGGCACGGATGCACGTCGCCGACAACGTTGCCGAATCGACAAGCGTGCTCACACACTGCCGCGCATTGAACGTGCTTGCTTCTTCCGCGCTGTCGATGATGCGACCTGCGAGTAGAAGACAATAATGAATACGACGGACACCACAAATGGCACAACTACTAAAAGAGGCAGACGCACTTACCAATCAACGGGCGGGCGAGATCCGTGATGAAGCATTGAAGCGACGTATGGTCGTCCTGAAGCCCAGCAATAAGGACTTCCGACACTCTGCGATCCTCTTCGGTGGCTGCAACGGCGGCCTTGGCTCGCCCATCGGCTGAGCTCGCTTCTTCCTTTGCCTCCTGCAGCTGGTGCTCGAGGTCGGCGATCCGTTGTTCGGCCGAACTCAAAGCCGACTGCGCCGCCGCCAATTCACTAGCGGGGACAAGCCCCTGGCGAGCTTCCTCTGCCTTCGCGGCAACAGCCCGAAGCCCTTCGTTCGCCTCCTGGACAATGGCCAGCTCCTTTTCCGCGCGCTGCTTCGCCGCCAAACGGTCGGCCGATTCAAGCTGCAGACCCTGCACATCACCAAAAGGTCAATCAAAGAAACTCCTAAAGTGCCCACCCGCTGAAATTCAGCAAGTGCGCACTTGGGGACTGGCAATCAAAGAAACTCCTAAAGTGCCCACCTGCTGAAATTCAGCGAGTGCACACTCGGGGATTGGCAATCAAAGAAACTCCTAAAGTGCCCACCCGCTGAAATTCAGCGAGTGCGCACTCGGGGCCTGGTACTCAAAGAAATTCCTAAGTGCCCACCCGCTGAAATTCAGCGAGTGCGCACTCGGGGACTGGATGCGAAAAGTGAATATAAGACACTAAAAGAATCAGGCCGCTGCAAAGCACCGACCTGATCCTCGGGGACTGGATGTACCTGGATGGCTGCGCCAAGCATGCCGTGGAGTTGTATCGCATCCACGGACGCGAGGAGAGCTGGCGTATGCCCACGGCGCCGGTCGACTTCAGCGTCGGCGACTCCTGGAGCGTGGCTCGAAGGCGAAGTTCCACTCGCCGCGGCCGCCTTGGTCATGAAGCGCGGGAAGGTGGCGATAGAGGCACCCGCCCCAAAGGAGGTCGGCTCGGCCGTTCCAGGCAACAGAGCGCCCTCCTTCGTGGACGCGGCCACCTCCGTTGCAGGACCAGCCGGCGTGGCCGCCGTGTCGTCAAAAATCGTGACGACGCCGTCACCCTTGGCCTTCTTGCCGCCATCCACAGGGACGACGACTTCGTCCGCCTTCCTCTTGCGGGAAGAATCCTCCTCGCTGACGGCGGACGGCACCTTAGCCACGGTTGGATGGCCCATCTTCTTCACTCCGGTCCTGTACATCGATCATATAAGCAAGATAATTCAATGATTACAGGAGACAAAGGAAGGCGAGTGCACTCACTTGGTGACCGGAATGAAGCGCAGTCCCGTACGGAGGACGGCTGGCTTCTCCAGCTCAGGGCCCAGTCGGCGGCTGAGCCCCATGTACAGGACGTCGCGTGCCCAAGACACGGACAGATTCTTCGTCGTCGAAGCTGCGACCGGATCCTCTGTAACTTCTTCGGCAGGAGCTTCCCTGCGAGGCGAAGTCGCTGCGGCCGGAGCCTCCCCTAGCCCCGAGACCGGGGCGAATGGCGGAGGCATCGACACCAGGGGCACCTCAATGGTGTCCGTGTCTAGCGCGGCCGTCGGCGGCGGCGCCTCATCCTTGGCCGGGCTGGGGGCGTCGGAACTGCTTGCCGAGTGTGGTGGCGAGGCCGGCCTCGTCGGTTTCGTCTTCCTTCTTGGAGGGGCCTTCGCCTCCTTCTCCTTCCTCTTCTTCTGTGACGGAGTAGCTTGGCGGCACGAGGTCGTCTCCGGAAGTTCTTCTTCATCATCATGGCGCTCGAGGCTCTTGCTTGCCTCGAGCTCGCGCTGACGTTGCCCGCGGGTCTTGCAAGCCAGCGGGGCAGCTTCCTCCTCGGATTCGTCGTCGCTGTCGCTTTCGTCGCTCCTAGCGGGCGACCCGCCCATGTCTTGGACGGACGAGCTCGAATTCTCGTCATCCGAGGGCGGGAGCCACCCTTCCACCACTTGGAACAGCTGCAACAAAGGCAAGTTGAAGTTAGTATGACCGCGACTGCAAAAGGACTACGACTGCGAATGATACGAAGTGATTACCGTTGGGGCTGAGCGCTTCGCGGTATAGGGGCGACCCCAGCTTGAGCGTCCAAGTACACCGCTTGGGTGATTTTCTTCAGGGCCGCGGTGTAGTCATCGAGCCTCCACTCGGTCAGGCTAGCTTTTGTCGGGTCGTCCCGGCCGGTGTACTGGTACATGTAGTGCTCGCGCCTGGCCAGCGGGACGAGTCGCCGCCTGAGCCAGCAGTTGTACAGGTTTATCGTCTGGAGGCCCTTCTTCTTCAGACCACGGATGGTCTGAAGCATCTCGTCGACGACCATCCGCTGGTCGCCGGGAAGCTTGCCGATTTGAAGGCGGCACGGCTCGGACCGATCGGCGGAGTACCGCGGAATCGCCGTCTCGCCTTCCGAAGTCGCCTCGGCAACGTAGAACCACGACTTTTTCTAGTCGCTCGCTGCCTTGGCGGGCAGCATTAGGTCGAAGAATGAGTCCTTCGACTTCACCTGGAAGGTTAGGCCACCCGCGGCGAGCATTGGGCCGCCCGCCTCCTCGCGGCTGATCCGTCCATGGAACAGATCTTGCCAAAGAGGGAAGTAGGGCTGGCAGCCCAAGTAGCACTCGCAGAACGCCACAAAGATGGCGAGCTGCTCGATGCTATGGGGGCCCAGATCCGACGGCTGGATCCCGTAGTAGGAGCAGAAGCGCCGGAAGAATAGGGACGTGGGGAACCCTAGCCCCCGTTCGAGATGACTGGTGAAGCAGATGAACTTCCTCTCTCGCGGGTTTGGAGTCACCTCTCCGGCCGCGGGGATGCGCCAGCAGCCGGCTTGCAGAATCCCGGCCTCCTCAAAGGAAGCCAGTTGCGCCCTAGTGCATTTCGATCTGCCCCAAGGTTCGGTGGAGAGGGCCATGGCGGAAAGATTTGTGGGGGCTCGGAGGATTTCCGGTTGGCTGGGTCGCGGTGCGGAGGGAGGCGAAAGGTGCGCACAGTCGGAGGAAATGGTGAGACGGTGGTCCTCTGATCGCTAGCCATTCCTCTTATATAGCGGTTGCTACCCGCCAAATCAGGGAACCGTTACCGCGCGATGATTACGCCAAAAGTTACCGTTGGATTAACTCCAACGGCTAGTTTGACCATGTTTAACGGTCCAACTTCAGCCACTCGGCTCGCCGACCCAACCACTATGACAGTGTTTTGCCGACTCGACTCGCCAAAGCTGCGAGTAGTGTGATTAGTTTTTCCTTTATACAGGAGCCCGCCGTTGATTCGACTGGATGTCTACTCAGCAGCCGTATGCTCCGACTGCCAGTAGCCACCTACGCCAAATCGACGATGGCCTCGGGGACTACTGATGGGGATATGCCTACCGGGGTATACCCAGCAGGATGTTTCCGACTGGCCCAAGACTTGGCGAGTGGGCCTGCAAGACGGCGACTGGATTGAAGCCCAGCGAGGAACCAAGCGACTGGAAGCTGAAGGCCCAGGCGAGTAGATAGGCCCAGTCGGATTAGGTTAAACAAGTATCGAAGCTTTAACTAAATCGGTTGAGATATGTAAACCCTAGGGGAGGTGAGCCTATATAAACCTCCCTGCGGGGCGTGTAGAGATACGTTCCATCATACCCCCAAGCGACTCGCCGCCTAGCCGCCGAGCTCGCCCATTGTACCACCTTCATAATACAATCTAGCAGGAGTAGGTCTTTACCCTCCGGGGGGCCGAACCTGGGTAAAACCCTGTGTCTCCGCCCTCATCTCGCACCGCAGATGGCTGGCCGCCCTTGCCCCTCGTTCTACTACTCGCTACCGATTGCAGCATCTGCCGTGACCATTCCCACGACAGGTTCGATAACCTCGGTCTCTACTGAGGAAAGACTTGCTGTTGTGCTCATCACACCTTGCTCTTGGGGTTTCCAACGAAGTGCTCCACGTCAAGCACCATCAACAAATTTTCTAGCGCCGTTGTCGGGCAGGCTAAGGACGTCTTCATAAGGGGAGTCCTTCACTTCCTATCTCTTTACTTTGTTTTTAGTTTGCTTTGTTTCTTTTCCTTGGTTTTGTTTGCATCTTTTCAAACCCCCCCCCCCCAAAAAAATAGTCTAATTTGGTTTGCTTTCTTTATTCAAAAACACAAAAAAATTAGTTCCTGCTCTAGCTGCTGCTGCTGTTTTTGGCTTGCCCACCTTTGCCAAAATGAACTCTGCCGAGAACACCAAGTTATGTGACTTCACTAGCACCAACAACAATGATTTTCTTAGCATACCTATTGCTCCACCTGCTCCTGATGCTACCTTTTATGAAATTAAGCCTGCTTTGTTGAATCTTGTGATGAGTGCGAAATTTTCTGGTACTAGTTCTGATGATCCTGCTTCCCATCTCAATAGCTTTGTTGAACTTTGTGAGATGCAAAAGTATAAGGATGTAGATGGAGACATTATTAAGCTCAAGCTTTTTCCTTTCTCCTTGAGAGGAAAAGCTAAAGAATGGTTACTTTCTTTGCCTAAAAATAGTATTGACTCTTGGACTAAGTGCAAATATGCTTTTATTGGAAAGTACTGTCCTCCTGCTAAGATTATATCTATGAGAAGTGACATTATGAAATTTAAACAACTTGATAATGAACATGTTGCTCAAGCTTGGGAAAGAATGAAATCTTTGGTTAAGAATTGTCCCACTCATGGACTCACTGCTTGGGTCATTATCCAGACTTTTTATGCAGGTTTGAACTTCTCCTCAAGAAACCTGTTGGATTCAGCTGCTGGAGGTACCTTTATGAGCATCACTTTGGGTGCTGCAACTAGAATCCTTGATAATATGATGGTTAACTACTCTGAATGGCACACTGAGAGAGCTCCACATGGTAAGAAGGTAAATTCTGTTGAGGAAACTTCCTCTTTGAGTGACAAGATTGATGTCATTATGGCTATGCTTGTTAATGGGAAAGCTCCTTTAGATCCTAATAGTGTTCCCTTAGCCTCTTTGGTTGCTCAAGAAGAGCAAGTTGATGTGAACTTCATTAGAAACAACAATTTTGGCAACAATACTTATGGTAATTATAGGCCTACCCTCCTAGTGGAAATGATGATCATGGTAGATCTGGAATGCCTAGTGAAGAAAGGATTCTAGAAGTAGAGAGATCCACTAAGAATTTTATGCAGATGAAACATGAGCAAAATAAGATTTTCACTAAAACTATGGAGGAACAATCTATTATCTTGAAAAACATTAGTCATCATCTTGAGAATTTGAATAGAGAAATTCCTGGTTTACAGTCAAAAATTTTGAGTGCTAAGAAAAATATATCCTCTTTGTCTGAAGCTCAGTCCTCCTTGATTAATAAAATGGATTCTAAACCTGAAACCATGGAAAATGCCTTCGCTGCCACTCATGCCATACAAGTTACTATATTGATGAAAATGTTAGGTTGTTAGCTCAACTTCATGCTAGGTGGGAAAGGGAAGCTGAAATTGATAGGAATAATAGTGTGTGCACCATCACCACTAAACCACAAGTAGTCCCTGTTCCTCCTCCTACTATGTCTAAGCCTATTGATCCTACTACTTGTGATGCTAAGTTTGATTTTGATATTGATGGTTGCAATATGTCTGAAGTGATTATGTTCCTACAAAAGCTTGCTAGAAGTCCTGATGCTAGTGATATGCATGTTGCTTTCACCAAACAAATTACAAATGCTCTTGTTAAGATTAAGGAAGAGAAGTTAAAACACAAAGCTTCTATTGCTAGGAAAGTAGAAGATAGTTGGGAACCCATTATTAATATTCAAGTGAATGACTATGATCTCAAAGCTTCATGTGATCTTGGTTCTAGTGTCTCTATTATGCCTAGGAAGATTTATGAAATGCTTGATTTGCCACCATTGGAAGATTGTTATTTGAATGTCCCACTCAATGATAATGCTAAGAAGAAACTCATGGGGAGTATTAATGATGTTCTCATTATGGTTAACAATGCTTATGTCCCTGTGGATTTCTACATTTTGGATGTTGAATACAATGCTTCTTGTCATATTACTTTGGGAAGACCTTTTCTTAGAACAGTTGGTGCCATCATTGATATGAAAGAAGGCACCATTAAATATCATTTTCCATTCAAGAAAGGTACTGAACACTTCCATATGATGAGAGAGAAGTTTCTTTTTTCTCCTCCTTTGAAAGCAAGGTTTGATGTTAATGCTTCATCATTTGAAAATACTTGATTCTTCTTGCTTCTTGTGCCTAACTTAAAGGCGTTAAAGTAAAGTACTTGTTGGGAGATAACCTAAGAGTTTCCTTGAGTCTTGGAAGTTATTACTTCAGTAATGACCTCTTCTTATCCTTTTTGTTTGCTTTTTGTGCCAAGAATGACCTCTCATGAGAGGGAAGTAAGATTTGGGGAGTTGCTGTCCCAAAACAGATTTCTGTACTCCACCAAAAAAATTGTGAGGAGTCTCTATAACTCGGATTGAGCTCAAAATGTACAAATAAATCCCCCAGTATGTTAGCTAACTTTCTTTAGTTCAACACGTTTCGATTTGAGCAACAGAAGATGTTCGAAAAATCGGTTTCTACCTGCTGGTATGTTTCGATAGATTTCTGCCATTATTTGCATTTGCTTCTATTAATTCCTTTTTGAGTTCTCTTTTGGGGAATTGAGCTTTTTGAAGCAGTTACTACAGTAGCTTGCCTTTTTAGTGAAAAGTCTTGCTGTTTCAAAGCTTTGCCAGAGGTCTAATATCTTTTGAATACACTAATGTTGCTAATGAAGATTGTGTGAAGTTTTGTATGAAGGAAAAAATTCCAGGTGTAGAGAGAGAATGATATAATGAGATGAAGAATGGACAAAAGCTTAAGCTTGGGGATGACACCATGGTGTCACCCAAGAAATATCGAAGAGGTACAAGCGTCAAAGCTTGGGGATGCCCAAGGCATCCCCTTCTTCATCAATAAAAAGCTCAGGTCTGTCTAAACACTTCGCTTTTATTGTTTCATGCATAGTTGTGTTGTTCTTGGAGCGTCTTAATTTTCGTTTGCTTTGCTTAGGTTGTTTAGTTTGCTTGATAAAGTAGCTTGGACCCTCGTTCTCGCTGTGTTGTTTTGCAAATAAGTTGCTTGGTGTTGGAAAGGAGTAGTAAGTTCTTGCTTGTAAGTGCAAGAGGAGCTTGCATTGACTGTGACTTAGACTTTAGCATGACATGCTAGGTGTTGTTTTAACCTTATGCTTAGTGATTATTGCTTTAGTATGTCTTGTTCCAAACAATTGGGATTTCCTAGTGTGTCTTGAAGAAATTATGCGTTGTTTTAGCATGCAAAAGCATAGTATAGTGGTATTCTCCTTTGATGCTTTGTTTGGGTTGACTTGGCACATGCTCACACCATGTTATGACTATGACAAGTCACCATAGCCTCTATGATCATTTAGTCCTTGACTTGTAGTACCACTCTATGCTTTGATTAGTAATGCTTTGTTGCTCTGCATGATTATGGCCATTATGCTATCTTAGTTGGTTGCTCCCAGTCTTTTGCTAGCCTCAAATTGTATGAGTAATCTCTACTCATGCTTCCAACTCCCAAGAAACCAAGTTATTCCAAAGTGTCCACTATAAACTCCTATGCATGGTGTGTTACACCATTCCAAGTATATTCTTGTTTTCAGCTATCTTCCAATTAAAAAAAAATTATGTGAAAACTTAGTGATTAAAGCCCTCACAAACTTGATGGCACACTTTATATTCTTTGCCCCTAATAAACTTGAACCATTGTGTCGTCTATGTTGTATATGCTTGCACTTATACGTTGGAATTAACAGAACCATGCTGTCATGCGGAACGTTTTCAATATTGCACTTGTACTTTGTACTCAGTTGATATCATGCTCTTTTGTCTATGGATGTCACCGGTGTGAAATAAAGGGAAGCTTGTAAGTCCATGGAGTAAGTATTTTGTGTTAGATAAACGCCTGGGCCGCTAGCCTATGACATGCCTAATCATGGTGGAAACTTGCAGCATCACCATAGTGAGTTATCTATGAAGCATCCTCAATAAAAAGCTATGCATATAGTAAATAGAAAGATCGCTGAGATGCTCATTGTCTGCTTGCCTTGTCATTTTGGTTATGGGATAGCTCATGTACCATGTGCAAGGGGTACCTCGTTGGCGGTTCTCTATGATATGCATGTACTTACAATGACAAGAACTTACAGGTGACTGAAGTTGAGTAGCATGAGGTGTGGCCCTCATATTCAAGGGACTTGAGATTGCCAACTTATACTTTGTCAAGCATATACTCCATAGTTAGTTCACTTTAATCTTAATCACTTCAAGATGCTTATGATATGGGCAATGGGGGCTGAAAGCTAACAAGTACCATAATATTTGGAAGCTCTTTTTGAAACTTGAAATCCCTGCTTCCTTTACAAAAGGCCTATCTTCCACCATTATTGAGTCTCCACCTTCTACCTTTAGGCACCATTAAGAGAGCATAGTTTCCATTCTGTGTGAAGTGTCCCAAAACTTATTGATTGATGCATATTGTGATATTATTTGTTCTTGCTATTTGTTTCTAGTCACCCTTGTGAACTTTGAAGGTGTCCTATGCATCTATTTGCTACTCTATGAGGGACAAGCTGATTGCCACTATGCCATGTTTTCTGCATGTGAAACAAATAAAGTTTTTTCAATGCATGTTATTCCTGATCTTTGTTTGTAGCCTTTCTTGTTGCATGCATAGTTACTATGTCATATTGTTAGAACCCCATCTTTCATGCACATGTTTAGAGTTTTTTATCCCAGCTTTCAATGCTTGCAAATGGTTTGATCTTTATTGTGAAGGTGCATGTCACCTCAAAAATTATTCTTTTATCACTTACCTACTCGAGGACGAGCAGGAGTTAAGCTTGGGGATGCTTGATACGTCGGAAACGTATCTATATTTTTTGATGTTCCATGCTTGTTTAGTATCTATTTTGCTTTGCTTTGTCTTTCTTTGAGGTGTTTTTATATCTTTTTTGGAACTAACCTATTAACAAGTTGCCACGGTGCCAGTTGCCTGTTTTCTTCTGTTTTTGGTTCCAGAAAGGCAAAAAATCAATATTCTCGAAATTGGACGGGACAAAAGCCAAAGTCAACTTCTTTCCGTGAGGGACACGAATCTAGAAGGAGAGACGGAGGGGAGCCACGAGGTGGCCGCACCCCTCCCCCGGCACGGCCAGGCCTGGCACGCGCATATGCAGGGTGTGGTCCCCCCGGGCGCCCCCCTGCCTCGCCTCTTCGCCTATAAGAAGCCCCCGATGCAGAAACCCTAAGTACCCGATCAATATTCCACGAAACCGTCTGTAGCCACCGCCACCATCGATCCCTAGATCGGGGGGATCTGAAGTTCTTCTCGGTACCTTGCCGGAGGGGAGATCATCCCGGAGGCCTTCTTTCCGGTATGATGCATGAGTAGTTCCACCTTGGACTATGGGTCCATGTAGTAGCTAGATGTTTGTATCTCCTCCTTGTGCTTTCATGTATAGATCTTGTGATCTCTGTACATGATCAAGATCTAATCTATTTGTAATCATGCATGTTGTGTTTGCGGGGATCCGATGGATATTGAGATTATTATGTCAGATTGGTTAATGGTTTTGTCTTTATGATTCTATCATATCTATGTTGTTTGTGATCTTGCATGCTCTCCTTTGTTAGTAGCTATCTTGGCCAAGTAGTTGCTAGTGACTCCAAGAGGGGGGTATTTATGCTCGATAGTGGGCTCATGCCTCTAGTTTCCAAGGGAAGTGACAGAAATCTCTTCGGTTGTAGATGTGATGTTGCTACTAGGGAGAAAATAACGGTCTCTTGTTGATGGAACATGTGGACTGTTTACCTTACACACTTTGCTTAAAACAGTTGTCTGTTGCTTGCAACTTAATACTGGAGGGGGTTCGGATGATAACCCGAAGGTGGACTTCTAGTCATAGATGCAGTTGGATGGAGGTCTATGTATGTTGTTGTATTGCCCAATCGAATCTCATAGGTTCTTTTTGACTAGTATTGCATTGTTATGCCTTGCTCAGTTCCTGTCAATTGACCTGCTGTAATTTGTTTACCCTTCATGCCATGTTGTTTATCTAAGGAGAGCACCTCTAGTGAACTATGGACCCCGGTGCAATCTTTACCATTGATACATCTTCCACTGTTACTTGTGTACTTGCTGCAGACCATTACCTTCCACACCATACGTTCAATCCTTTGTTACAGCAAACCGGTGAGCTTGACAACCTCATTGATTCGTTAGGGAAAAGTCTTGAGTTTGTGTTGTGCAGGTCTCCGCGTTGCTAGAAACACCTGTGTGACGTTTCCTTCCTCTTTCTGGTTTGATAACCTTAGTCTCTATTGAGGGAAGACTTGTTGTTGTGCTCATCACACCTTGCTCTTGGGGTTTCCAACGAAGTGCTCCACGTCAAGCACCATTACTACGACAAGATCTAGTTTGTCGTGTTTTCTAGGAGAGTCATCAACCATAAGGTGGTTTTATGGTGGCACTAGTGTATCGTTAATAAGATCATGGGCGATGCTTTTGGTGTTTATGTGGGGTTGAGTCTCCATGTTCAACCTTTGCCTTCTTCTCCAGGTCGATGGTTCATGCTTCAGATCACCATCATTGGCATCTCTTGGCAATATTCAGTGATTCCCGTCCATATAGTTACAATGACTCCTTGGGTTTAGTTATGTGTATAAGTGTAGCATCGATCTAGGCTCATGATGTGCCATTTATGATCTTACTTTCAAGTTCTAGAACCATGCGATTGCGCAACCAAAACATGATGAACTTGTTTTCTAAAGAAATTGGAAGGTCTGGCCTTTTTCTCCTGTCTCACTTTTTTTATCTGGCAATTGTAGGGATGTCGATCAAATTTATTGCTTCATACAGGTTCTCCGCTCTCTAGGAGTCTATCTAGCCATCTTTGTGGTTCCTTTTCCTAGTAGGATCATAAATCTTGTATTTTTCATATATGTGTGGGTTTTTTGCGAAAATTCCATCGATCTATTTATAGTCATCAAAAGTAGTACAAGAAAATCCAAAAGTAATAAAAATTACAAACATTTCCTCGGATCACCTAGCAATGACTCCTTAGGTATCTAGCGAGAAGGCATTCTCAAGGAGACATATTCCTTTTCACTTTCTAAGAATGCATTTTCTTGCTAAGAGGCCATTCTTGAAACAAGTGAGTTGTTCAAAGAAATGCTTCAAATTTGTTTGTTTTGGGATTGATCTAACTAGCACTCTAGAGTTTAGGGTTGGCTAAGAACACATTTGAGATTGACTCAGAATGGGTTAACAAAGACTGCCATAATAGTTACCACTATAATGAGTCAATTCAAACAAATAGGAACAAATTTTCAAGAACGGATTCAATAGAAAATCCTGGAGTCAAAATAAGGTCCTCCTGTCCATCCTCGTTATGGTAGTGCATCTAGCGCCGGCAAAGGGTGTGTGGAGTTGTGTATCCGAAGGATCTCCTAGGATCTACTCAGTTTTAATGTTGTTGGTATCGTTTCAGGTCTGGCTCTTTCGATCCACATGTACTCTTTGGAGATGGTTGTTGCTCTGGTGCATTGGTCCTTTGAGGGCTTAGCACGCTAACTTTCCATGTGTTTGACATAACAAGCTCTTCTATGACAAGGTTTGCCCGACACCGATGATGGAGGGGCGAGGACGGCGGTGCGCCTTCGGCTCGTGCCAGTGTCTGTAGTTGTAGCTAGGTGGTTCAGAGGCTTCTTCGTAATTTTTATTACCTTTTGCGTTCTTTGTCCTACTATGGATGGTTATCTCAGTTGACCCTTTTGCCTAAAAAATGTCCATGAGCCTCTTATTCGAAGACAAGCGGATTTTTCTTTAACTTGTTTGTAATTTTTATTTTCTTCAAGGATGTTTTTAAAAAGCCTGGACTTACTTATTAAAGTAAGAGCTTAAGCGTGGTGGCCGTCCTGAGCATTGATGCCATCTGCCGCTCCGCAACATTGTTTGTCATTCGATCCAGATGAACGGTTTAGATCATACAGAGCCTACTCGTGCTCACATGCCCCTACCCTCCCCGTCTCTCTCCTCTCTTTTGGTTTACCCTCTATTCTCTACTACCTAAAAAGAATCTCGCGTTCCGTCTCCGCCAATACGTCGCTTCCTTCGTCGACATCCCGCGACAAAATGTTTTAGGCCCGCCTGACGCGACGGGACCATGATCTCTCATCCCAGTACTACAGCAGCCACCTCCTCAATCCCAATCACCACGACCGCCCGTCTCCACCGCTGACCACCCCATCAATCCCCACCCCCGCCGCTGCCACGCCATCAAACCCCATCACCGCCACCGCCTCCCTCGATCCCCATCTCTACTGCCATCCCTGCACGTGCCCCAACACCACCGCATCCACGATTTCAAAGACGGAATCAAGTTTGCTTGATCGTGATCTTCAAAGGCCGTCACGGTAGTGCCGAGGAATTCCTCGATCTACACCCGATGGGAGGTCCCCTCGATCCCCATCTCCACCGCCTCCCCTGCCTGTTCCCCAGCACCACCACATCCATGATTTCAATGACGAAATTGAGTTTGCTTTATTGGGTTCTTCGGAGGACGTCGCGGTCCGTTTTCCACGAAGTTGCCAGCACGTATGTTTCCATGACCCTGGAGGCATCCTTTTTTGAGGATGATGGTGCAGTTTTGAGATGTTCGGTGCAGCCGTTCCCAACCTGGAGCTGGTCCGCATCCATGATTTTTTTGGTATCCGCTACATCTCTCTTAGCACATTCATGTGACTTCACCTAGATTTGTTTTGTATAACATCGCACCAGAAGCATAGAAGCATTTGTGTCTGATACTTTGGCTAGCAGTAGGGGTGGAATCGAGCCGAGCCGGCTCGCGGCTCGGCTCGGCCAGGCTCGGTAAACTCGAGCCAAGCCCAAGCTCGGCTTGGTGCTGAAAATGTACTGAAAAGAGGGCTCGCGGCTCGCTCGGTCAGGCTCACGGCTCGCTCGAGCGGCTCGTCGAGCCGAAAAACTAAATGAGCTCATACCAATTCCCTGCCCTCACGAGCCCGACCCACCCCACCCACCCCGTGAGGCGTGACCGTCCCGTGCGTGTAGCCCCGACCCCGCTCTCGAGCCTGCCCTGCCCGACGCCCCGACCCTGGTCGCCCCCATCTCGCGCCGCCAGCGAGTCCCACCGCGCGCCGCCCGTCGCCGGCCACCGCCGACATCCCCATGCCCCAGGTGCTCCACTCCCTTGCCCCTACCCCTCCTGAGCACGTTCCCCTCCCCTTCCCTTGGTCTCGCGCGGCGTGGAGAAGATCTAGGGGCGAAGCTAGGGTTAGCGCCTAGCGGCGCCGGCGGCCCTCTGCCCTCTGCCCGCCGGCCGTCGGCCCTCCCCCCTCTGCCTGTCCGCCTAGCCACACGCCCACACCGGCAGCAGTGCTTCGTCCACAGAAAGTGAGCATATTCCCTACCCCTACGATATGTAATTTCTCGTTAGGCCTATTCCTAGTTTCCTACAATGTTTTAATTTGGGCTGTTTTAATTTCTAGTACTAATGCTTCTGTAATGATGTCCTACAATGTTTTGAAGTTCATTAGTTAAATGAAATTTGGTGTCATGCTTATTATGCACTGATAGCAACTATTTTGGGTGTCATGCTTCATTAGTTAAATAATTTGGGTGGCATCTAGTAATTATTTCCTATCATGTTGTTGCTGTAGAAACAAGATGCAACCAGGAAGAGAGAGTGCTGCATCACAGGCACGTCCAGGCCAGGGAAAGAGGCGTGCATACAACAAAGCCATGCAATCCAAGACAACTTCTCTACTCGGTATCGCTACAACTAAACCAGGATCTTCGCAACCGACAACAATGACATCATCGCAGCCGGCAACAGCAGCTTGTCCACCACAACCGGTAGTTATTGATGTTTCATGTGTCTTGAATTCTTGGTGTTTCATGTTTGTGATACTAGTAAATGTCTCATGTGTGCAGGTGCAGCCTCAAACAATTGAGTCCGACGAGGAGGAAAATTCTTTTGATAAGAACGATGACATGTCTGAAGATGATGTATTTGTTGATGGTCATATTGACATATCTGATGATGGGAATTCTGTGGATAATGATGGTGGGAATTCTCAGAGAGGGAAGAAGCGACACAAGGGAATGAAGGTTGGTCCGAAGGTTATTGTTCAACCAAGTGGCAAGTCTAAGTCAAAGGTATGGGACCACTTCGATAAGGTTCCTCAGCCATCCAAAGAGGATCCAAGTGTCGAGGTGCTTATGGCACAATGCAAGTATTGCACAAAGTATTTCTCCTACAGCAAGGAGAATGGAGGAGCCACTTCACATTTGTTGCGGCACTATAGCAAAGTATGTCCCGCTTACAAGATTGCAATGGCAAAGGTGGCTACTCAAACCCTTCTCAACTTTCGGCCATCTAATGCAAATGATACCGGTATTTCTGTTTTGCAACCTTCTAGGCAGTATAGTCAAGAGGAAGCTAAAAAGTTAATTGCTAAGATGCTGATTTGTCATGATTATCCATTTAAGATGGTAGAGCACACATGGTTCAACATAGTCATGAAATATTTAAATCCACAGTATGAGTTTATTGGTAGAAAAACCATTAGAAAGGAATGCTTAAAGGTGTTTGAATCTGAGAGAGATAGCCTTATGAAGGTTCTCAAAGGTGTGGATAACATAGCTTTAACTACTGATTTGTGGACATCCAACCAAACACTTTCCTATATGTGTTTAGTTGCACACTTCATCGATAAGGATTGGAACATGCAATGTCGTGTGCTGAATTTCGTGGAGTTGGACCCTCCACATAGTGGAAATGTGATTTCCCAAGCTGTGTTTGAGTGTGTGGCTGCATGGAAGATAGAAGGTAAAATCATCTCGGTCACTCTAGATAATGCAACCAACAATGATGTAGCAATCCGCAATTTGAAGGCTATGTTTGCTGCTAGAAGTTCCTATTGTTTTGTTCCAAAATATTTCCATGTTCGTTGTTGTGCTCATATTATTAATTTGGTGGTGACCGATGGGACTGCAACCATTACCCCTTTGACAAACAATGTGAGGGAATCTGTCAAGTACATCAAGAAGTCGGTATCGTGATTGCACAAGTTTGTAGAAATTTGTCGGTCTCTTGCAATCACAGTAGGTGAGGGGCTGAAACTTGATGTGACCACTAGATGGAATTCAACCTACCACATGTTAAGAACAGCCATTGCCTATAGAGATGCATTAGATTCTTATTCGGACAGCGATGCAAACTATAAATGGAAGCCCTCAAATGATGAATGGGCATTATTCAATACCGTTACACCAATACTTGCTTCTTTGGCTGAGGTTTCTACTGCATTTTCTGGCTCTACATATCCTACTTCCAACATATTTTATCCTCACATTGTCAATGTCAAGATTGCGCTTAAAGAGGCATGTGACTCAAAGAATCCACCTTTGAAAGTTATGGGAGAGGCAATGATGGACAAATTCAACAAGTATTGGGAAGAGCCCAATAATGTCATGGTAATTGCTACCATTCTTGACCCAAGGTACAAACTGAAGTACATTAAGTGGGGGTTTAGAATGATCTACGAACAAGGCAAAGCCCTCGCTGAATATAATCTGATTGACATCGAGTTGACAAAGTTGTATGAAACTTATGATATGCATCACCGTCATGAGAAAGCTGATTCTTATAGATCAGGTGCATCATCATCTTCAACTGTGGATATAAGTTCCTCTCTACCCTCAAGTGCTAGCCAGTTTACCTCGTACTTAAATGAAACTTCTTTGGAGACATCAAAGAATGAGCTTCTCAAGTATCTTGATGAGGAGAATGAGAGCTTGTTGAACAAAAAAATTGATGTGCTGTTGTGGTGGAGGCTGAATGCACATAGATACCCTGTTATAGCAAAGATGGCAAAGAATTTCTTGTCCATACCAGCCACGTCCGTGTCTTCGGAGTCAACTTTGAGCACCGGGGGTCGAGTTCTAGATGACTACAGGAGTTCTCTAAAGCCAGCGATGGTGGAGGCGTTGGTGTGTGCTTCTAGCTGGATTAAGGGTGCCCACAATGACAACAAAGTTTCGTTGGGACCGGTATGTGTGTTATTGTTAATGATTTAATTCTCTATCATATTTCTTATGCATATCTAACATTACCATTTCAATCTTTTAGGAACCAGATGATGCGGATGATGTCGAGTTCATTCCATTTCCAAAAAGCATGGTGGGGAGCAACTAGTAAGTACTAATAAGCAAAACTTAGAGTGCATGTTGGTCTTTTTAGTTGCTGTAATTTTTTGTACAGCAAGAAAATTGATGCAAAACATACAATTTTTAGTGCCTTCTAGTCTTTACTTGCTGGACTCTTTTGTACATCAGCATAGTTCAATGGAAGTGGAGTAATTAGTGCCACTTTAGTCTCTTTAAGTTGCTGGAACTTATTTGGCAACACTAAAACTGAAGCAAAAATGTGTATATAGTGATTTTTTTGTATCTTTAGTTGCTGGACCTTTTTGTACATATCAAGTTAACTAAAAAAAACTGAATAGTTTGTCTTCATTTCGTGTGTTTCCTCCTAAAACTTTTTATATAGCAGCCAACTACTCTTAAAATAGAGTGAATGTGATTTTCTTTTGTTTGTGTGTTGCAGAATCAACATGCAACAAGGATGGAGGAAGATGAAATGATCGATATGATGGTTCTTTTGGGCTCAGATGTTCTACTTGTCGAACTAAGTGCATGTGTTTGTGATTGTGATGTATGCCACTATCATTATATGTTTGTGTTCGTTATGTATGGCAATATCTATGTACCGGAATGGACGTTTATGTTGTGAACTTGTGACATATGCACTTGTTATCACCATTCATACTTTTTGAATCTTGGTATACTATGTTATGCATGTATTCATGATGAATTGTTGATCATAATTGTGAATTGTTACAATTTTAGCAAAGGTCATGGCGAATTTTTTAATTACATCGAGCCTTCGAGCCGGCTTGCGAGCTTAATCGAGCGGGCTTGTCGAGTCTCGAGCCCGAGTTTCAGGTTTTAGGCTTGGCTTGTTCAACCTCCGAGCCGAGTCGAGCCCGAGCCAAGCCTTGACGAGCCCGAACCGAGCCTCGAGCCTCGAGCTATATGTCCACCCCTAGGCTAGCATATGGATTTTGTCTACACTCTGACAGTAACTCATGGAGCGCTCACACTCATATCTGTATTAAATATATTATATTCTTCCATCCATGGATTCAAGGTAAACCAGCAAAGTGGATTCTTACTTGTATATGTCAATCCTTCGTACGAAATTGGGATAGGATTTAATTATTGTAACTATGTTTTTTTACATTCCCTCTATTATTTAAAATGTTTATCCTGATAGTGATGTGTCATCTAATCGATTATGTCTACAAATTATGAAGCCCCGGAAATCCAATAACTGAATTTTTATGCCATGTGTTTATAAATTGCCAAATAAATTAATATTTGAATAAGTAAAGTTCTAGAAAGATTGGATGGGAAGGTTCTCATGTTTCTCATATGGCAGGTAAGAAGAGCAGGCATACGACTTTAACACATATCAAAATGAAGCTTCAAGGTTTGCTATTACACCATGTGTTGTGTCATTAAATTTTCTGCTCACTCGTTTCAAGTCACCGATTTTTAGCCTTTCCATGCAGTATCGTTATGCAGCATTCCATGCAGTAACAAATGCATAATACATTGGTTTGGATAGTAGCCTACATACTACGTCTCTGCATTTTTCAGCCTCAACCTACTCGCTTCACCTGTGATGTTAGAGTCCTCTTTCCGTTTGACGGTGATAAGTGACCTGGCATGTAATGATACAGAAAATTTTATACTTTACTAGTAAGGTGCTCGTGCGCTGCAACGGGATAATAAATATTTAAGTGGTTCAACACTAATTGTGTTAAACATGTAATTTTAGATTCTTGTGTACCTTAAGTACCATTGTCAAGTTTTGAGTAAAGGCATAATATCATTTCACAACGTGCTTTTTGAGTAAGGCATGCTCACAATTTGTGACCGTGTAAAAAAATTTGTATATCTACCATCTAGAATTTGCTCCAAATATGCCACTATACAACTAAAACAAGCATAGCAAAAAATTATCATACAAAATGCAAACTACAGCACATGGTCAAAGATTACAATTGTTTGAAATGTCAATTTTTATCAGAGGTTGCACACTACCTGGAAAATATTCCCAAAACCTTCGCCTTTGAAACGAATATAAAAGTTGAGGCCATCTCACAAGGTACCTCTGCGACTCTGCCGCTCTCACGCACAATGAAATTCCTGGAAGGGGTAAAAAATATAATGATCACCTATCATTTCATCTTTTCAGCTACTGCGTGTAGTAAAAAAGTTAACAATTGTATAAGGGGTCAAAAAGCTAAGGCCATCTCACAAGGTATATCCGCCTCTCTCGCTCACACTAAAATTCTTAGAACTGGAACAGGTCAAGAAGCAAGTTGCGGAAGTATTCAAGGCAATGAGCACTTGTTGGCATATCTCCTTAACCATTGGAAGTGGAGTCCGACAATAGTCCGTGTACATTATTAAGGTGAGCAAGTTATCACCATGAAACTCAAGCACCATGCACACATGGCTTCCATTAGGGTAGATAAATTTGAAAAATTATGTGTATAGAAAAAATAGCTACATAATATTGTATGGACATATTCAACTCACTTTAAAATGTATCTTGATAAAAGCTAATTCAACATCGTATAGAAAGCAAAGGCTTATTTATTATTTACTAAGATCTACTTCATGATGTCCTTTAGATATTCTCCTATGTTAGGAATATTGTCTTCTGCTTCATCAACGTCAACATCATATAACCAAGGCGAGCCTATATTCTCAACTTACTGATTCACTTTCTACCATTCATATTGAAATAATTTTTCAAGATCATTCACGTACCAGAACGTGTACATAGACTTTGATCATGAGACAATATACTTGAACTGTTGCAAGTCATCCGAACATAACTAAGATAGAATGATCTTTTTTGTCAAATAATCTGAGGAATATAAAGATCTGTGCTGTGCAGACTTCAGGGGCACAAATATTGCAATTTTGTTATCTGTCTTCACTCATCGAATGGTTTACTAAAATTAGGAAAAGTAATGATAAGCCTTGAATCTGAAAGTTGTCCACTCCAAGCTCCTGTAAAAGACAAAGTGAGGATAAGCTCAAACTAAATTTAAACTCCACTATGTCTCAAAAGTTCCATTTGTATCCTGTTGATGCTTTCGCACCTTCCGGGAGATACCTTATCTAATTCAACGTAAATCTCATTAGATGCCCATTGAAACCTTGCAATCACCTTGTGTACTGCCCTACGGTTGTCTTGCCTGGATTTTAAGCATTCTTGGATTTGTTCCCTTTCTTCTACAGCTTTTGTATGGCTATCATGCAACTCTACTGAGGATCTGTAAAGACTGTTGTGCTCATTCATAGCTATTTTGTAGTATAAACTGCTCAGGGAGACTATAATCCAGTGAAAAGAATGTCAGGAATAGCTATGCAAACTTGAAATGAGAACACCCATCCATCCCATATCCTTTCCCCTGAGGTGAAACGCCCAATAGAAAACCATAGTAACATTATAAAATGTATAATGGAGTAAAATAATCTAGTCTGAACTGACAATTTCAGTGGGTTAAACCATATCGTGAAGCTCGAGATGTAGCTGATATTTAGAAGTCCCGAATGCTTGCTAGAAGTAGGTAGATAGACGCGATGAGAATTGTTCGTGCTGTTCGGAGAGAAATGCTTCCTGTGATACAGATATACCATGTTGAGTTACAATGACTTGTTTATCTGAAGAACATAAGGTTGATGATTGTGTACCTCTTTTTCATTTGTTGATCTACAGACGCTGACCCGTGAGGAGACTTTGGCAGCTGAGGGGAGTGGAGAGGAGCGGTAGTATAGCAGGTTGGAGTCATGGATGGAGTTGGTCTCTAGTGCGCAGATACTGAAAGACAAAAAAAATGAAGAAATATAAAGATCACTCTCATCAATATCTCTTAAAGCACACCATATTAATATTGCCAATGTGCATGTGAAGGAATCATGATTGCTATTCACTGTCAGACTGCGATAGCAAATGTACGAAGACACCAGGGTCATATATACATAGAAAAATGCTAAGAAATGAGCACTGAATAACATAGAAAAAATTATTTGGACCGAAATAATCTGTAAAATTGGCTTTCTAATGTAAATATTTGGACCGAAATAATCTGTAGAAGTGCAAAATACTTCTGGGCAGAGTTCTAGGCTCAAGAAAACCTTTCTTAGAAAAAAAATTGAATCACATAAATAAATCCAGAATTGCATTTCCAAAACAGAAAAAAGTAAACCTAACGACGCAATTCTCTTACACATCAACTTACTGCACGCATGAGCTATTCTGGATTCCTTCTCCTACCTCCTTCCGTACTTGCACTTGCTGGTTGGGAGTGAGAAAGAATCTGAAGCTATGAAAGAATCTGAGAAAGAGTCAGCATTGCCTTCCAATGAAACTAACTGGAAAGAGAAAACATAGTTGGAAGCAAATGCCTTAGAATATCAGAACCCGTGGCATCTCAGTTGCGAAAGGATTTGAAGTATTCTAACTGAACACAGTTTTCATTGAAAAAATACATACCGGCAGGCTCCACCTGACGGAGCGTCGTCCATGTATGTCCTCCGCGCGGATAAACGGCTTTTGCAGATTCTGTGCCTCCGCTTGGGCCAACATCGGAGACCCTTGCGTCGTCGGTGTGGAGAAACAACAGCAGATGATTTTCCATTCATGGTGCGGGAAATAACAATAGACGGCAGGGAATTTTTCTTCCCCTGGCATGATAAGCGATGACCGTGGCACTCTTTTAGCTTAATCAATAACTCAATACAGGAAAGCAGAGTTGGGGATGTGACTACGATGGACTGGTCGTGCGATGGCTCACCTGTTCCACTCGAAAGGCAAGTCACCCCTGATCTCAACTCTTGTGTTCTCCATCATGTTGAATTCATATATAAACACCTAATAAATCAGCTATGCCCATAACATCTGATCAAGCAGAAATTAGTTCTATGCATGTCTTTCTGTGTGCACTGCTGATTTTGACACTATTATGTCCTGTAGGAAGTGGAGGAGAGCGACTTGGGGTGGTTTGAATCTGGCACTTTCTGTCAGTTTGCTTTGATATATATCGGAAGCTAAATTTACATAGTAATATTTTCCAATTGGGTTAACTCGGTCGACCAGAGAATGTGTGTATACACCGAGTGGGAGTCAAGGAAGGCGAGAACGTCTGTCCTCTCGGCCTCGTAGACGGTGGCGACATTCTGCACACAATGCTCCAGCCTCTTGCTGATCTAAGTGGCGATTTCATATTATGAGGAGAAACAAATCCCCAATGATTGAACAGTACAGAAGTAGCTAACACATAGTGGAGAAGGCGGCTACATACTTGGTACGCTCACCGGTATAATCCTTGTGAACGCTGTCGACGAAGTAGAGGATGATGTATAAGCCTTGCATGCCACATGCCTCCGCGAGGTCAGCTCCCTCGGTGGCGTCAAACCTTGGCGAGCGCTATGTCGAGGTCCTGTTTGCCAAGGAGCAGAGGAGGAGGCGGCGGCATAGTCCGGCACGAGTGTCAAAGTAGCGTCGGCCCATGCCCACGACCTCCTAGCACTCCATGTAGGCCACGCCGCTGTGCTCATCCTCTCCAGCAAATCCAGCGCGTGCGAGCAAGCAGTAGAGGCGTGTGTCATCTAGGATACGGGGCACCAGCAAGGAGCCCCTCGATGAGCACGATGTGGCATGGGCGGTAGCCACGATTATCGGTGTCGGTTGCTCCTCTGGCCTTGACCTACTACTTCTCTGGCGTCGGTGATGGCGGTCAATTCATCTTCGCGTGGTGATTGAGTAGCGGAGGCACCCATGAGGGTGGGCTTGGTCTTGGTCGTGGAGCAGCTTGAGTAGGTAGGGTTGGAGCTTGTGGGGTAAGAAGCGAGATCCCCATGAGCCGGGAGGTTTCGATGGCGGTGGCTGGGGCGATTGCGGGCATCGGTCCTGCTCGTGGAGGAGCGCGTCCGCAAGGGGGCTGAGCGTGAGGGACGCAGCGGTGCGTGATTAGAGTTAAGGGCGGCGACGAGGTTTGAGGAGAGAATCAAGCTTGCAGGGCCGCGTCAACGCGATGTTTGGGGAAAAAACTGGATTGGTTTTGCGGCCGTGAGGGAGCGGACGAAGGTGCGACGAAGGGTTAGACCTATCGTCGACGGACGCGGCTTGCCTGCGCCCGGGCTGTGCGCCCATCCGTGCGCCCTCGTACGTGGCGTTCATCTGACGTCTCTCTACGTTTTCCTTCCGCCCGCGTGATTCCCGGCTAGCTGCCAAAGAAAAAGGGAATACGAGAAATACTATACAGAAGTCGTTGTTAAGGGTTGGCTTCCTTCTTGCACAGACCACAGATCAGTCGCCGGTGGCCGGCTCGCCGCCATGTCATAATTCTCAATAGCTTTCCCGGTCTCTGAGTAACGGACGTGTTTAGCACGACCAAGCTTTCATAGCTAGCGCGACTTCATCCTGCTAGTCTTTTGACGGCAACCATTACCTCCTGGGCATAGCTAATTAGCCATGAAGCTTACATCAGTACATGCTTAGACGTCGGCCACCGTCGAAGTATGCAGTGGCTGACTGGGTGCTCGCCACCGGAGACACAGCCGGAGGAAATTCTTTTTTTGGCACAAAGGCAAGGAACCTTCGAGTACACGGAGGTCACTGGTGTCGTTCTCGGACGTAGACGTCGCCGTCCGCGGCCAGTACCTCAAGCTATTCATCCATGTGGCCATCTTCTTCGGCGTAATCGTTAATGGCAGCATGCCTCCGCCGGTGACGCAACATACCAATAGGGGACGTCGCCCGAGGCCGGCACGATGATGTTGCTCATGCCGACGGCGTTCTCCTACTTCCTGTTGTGGTGGTGGCCGTGAGTATCATGCAAAGGCTACCGGAGTAGAAGGAGAATTACTCTGAACTTTTCGTGTTGGTTGTTGCGAGTATTACGGTCAGGGTATTCTCCGTATCTATTTTTAACTGAAAAGATAGGAACGCTACCTTAATTTCCAAGGCCACGGGATGGACGCCACGTACGAGGGCGCACGGATGGGCGCACAGCCCGGGCGCAGGCAAGCCGCGTCCATCGTCGACAACGGAACACAACTTTCTTTTTAGGTAGTAGAGAAAAGATAAAGATAGAGATATTGTATTAGTGATCACATACCTAACATAAAAGGAGGCGCCTAGCTCTCGATCAACCGAGAATACACTAATTCTCGATCGATCTGTTTTTTTAGGGAATCTCGATCGATCTAATCATTCACGATCGATAGATAGGAAACCCTCGAGCGTTTTTCCTCCTCTAGACTTTTTCCTCTTGCGTATTAGAAGCCCAACAACAATATAAAAAACAAACAACGATACAAGCCCACTTAAAAATTATTATAAAAAGCGATTGCATATAAAGTTTCAGTTTTGTTCTAAAAATACGTAAAGTTATAATTTGAACGTAAAATGCAATTACATATCCATGTGCAATTGCACGCTTATATGCAATTACATATCCATGTGCAATTACATGTCACATATGTGCAATTACGTGTATATGAAGAAAATAAGTGAAGATTTTACGGTGCATAAAATTGCATATATATATATATATATACATTTAAATTACACATATATATTTAATTGCATACATACATGTAACTACGCATATATATGTGCAAACACACGTACAATAAAAGACAAAGGTTTTAAATTGCACACATATATGCAGTTGCGCATCTATATGTAATTGCACGTAGTAAATGACATTTTCAACTACAGACCTATAAGCAATTAGGCGACTATACGCAATTAAACAAGCCCAAAAAGGTAGAAAAACAAAAGGCAAAAGTAAATCCCAGGTGAAAAATCGAGCCCATTACTAGCAACAGTTCAGCCCTCCTCCACAGAAAATCGAGGCCGTTACTCTGGCAGCCCAACAATAAAATAGAAGCCCACAAACTACAGCCAAACGGACCTACCCAACAAGAAAACGAGACAGGAAAAATCGGCTCGATCTAAGCGGAAAAAAAATCAAATGACCGATGGCTTCGATCGAGAGCTAAAGAAATTCTCGGTTAACCGAGAGTTAGCAAATGGCAACATAAAATCTTGGAAATGCAGTTAGTACATGGAGTACCTGAGTTGCAAGGTCTTTGAGTTACATCTTTCCTATCAAGTACAACAGAAGGGCTCATCACAGATGAATTGAAAATATTCATATGTACTTTTTCTGCAATTCTAACTATGGAAGGTTAGCCTGGCCCCTAATTTCATTCCTACTTATTGTTTGTTTGATAGCTTGATGTAAATTCATAACAAATTATTAGAAAAATCCTTGATACTACCTACAAGATTACTTTGGTCTTGAATATTGGTACAAGTTGAAGAAGTGAAAACAAGGGACTTATCTATTTCTCTCTGGTGATTTATATTTTCTTTTTTTTATGCCTCTAGCTACTGCTCAGAGTTTCTGAATCCTCATTTGTATGTGTATTGTTTTGGAGGAACAGGAATAATTGCCTTGTCTACATTGACACATGGTTGAGTTGTGACCTGCAGGTTAGATGCTAGCCTGCTATAACTGAAGCACATTTGAAGAGTGATAGCAAAACGGGTTTCAGTTTAAATTATTTTTCCATGACCGGTGTGTACATTTGAAGAGTGGTATCTAACTTGCTATAACCAGTGTGTACATTCCATGCAAATATCTTTGTCTGAAAAAATCAATGTTCAGAACTTAGCTGATCAATGTTACTAAATATCTCTACCCTCCTATTGAGTAACTCAGTTGTGATGCATCGAAGTGCGCTGTCTGATGTGCATAACTTTGTTTCAATATTCACATTTTTCTTATTCTACCCATGTGTAGGAGGCTCATGTGTATAGCCGTAGTTGTTCAACAGTTTCAGTTATTTAATTCTTGGAGACTGAAATCTGTTGTCATTACTGAACTTGTCTAGAGAACTGGACGGGGCAGCAGAGTAGTCTGACGGGTAGTAAATGGGCCGATGGACGCTGCTAAGTTGGAACAGGACCAGCATGCAAGCAGCGTCATATGGCTTAATCACACAGGCACAAGCAGCACGCTAGCGGCTATCTACGAGCATGCCCACTTAGCTGATTTGTCATGTTGTATTGGCAGAATTTCTTCACATCGACATCAGTTTTAGTTCATTCGAGGAGGGAACAAGGTGCTAGAAGCTTCGCCGGTTGGAACTTCTATGACTGCATGTTGTATTGGCAGCTATTGCTGCTTGATGCTTGTGCCTGAGCGATTTAGCATGGTGTGAAGAAAACGAGATGGAAATGATTTGTTACTGTGGCCACGAGTGTGCTTATTGCCGGCTAGGGATATTATGAGAGGAGACTCGTCAGTTCATCTATTGGTGATTTATAAGGTATTTCCAATTTTTCCTGATACTCATTTATCATATGCGTGTCTGATTAGTTAGATTTTCTCCTTCCAATGTCGGTATGCTGAAGACACGCAAAAAGTATGTGCTTAGTTTATGAGATGAAAATTTGGTGCGGATGGCCATATCATCTGCCTGTCTTTTAGATAGTTGCATCTTCCTTAAATTTGTCATTCAATATACATCCGTTTGGATCTCTTCTAAATTGTAGTACTCCATTTGATAGTTAAACTGATGTAGATTTTAGATTGGATTACTTTTACATTGCCTGCTCTAGGAAGTATTACATCAATTTTTTGGGCCAGTGTGCATGGCAAGAGGTTGTCATTTATAAATGAGGATGTTTATCTTGGTTAGTATTTTTGTCCAGTTTCAGTTTTAGTAATCAGATCTGCTAGCAATGAGCAATACACATTGTGATTTCAAACGTAGCTGATTGGCATTTAAGTAGGTTTTTGGTGTTAGGATGACTGGACTTTGTTTGTGAAACCTTTTGCTTTTTCTGTAAGTCTTTCATGGTGAGCTGATTGAATCTTCACTACATTCAATTGTTCAAGGCAACTAATGTAACTCTTTTGCAGGCCTCTCCTGGAAAATCTATGAGTAGAAACCCTAGCAGGAGTAGGAAATCGTTCATTGAGTATGAAAATTTGACTAAAATGCTTGCATATGATTTAAATAGTCCTACATGTGCTATTTTCTCATTTCCAGGCGGTGTTTCTGTTTGTTAAATATATACCCCTCCATTCCAACATGAATGGAAGACTCGTTTCATGGGTACATCTGAGATGGTTTACTTTTTATGTTAAGAAATTAGAAGCCTTTTTTATGTAGGAGTGCTTTCAATTTTATGGTGCAAGAAGGTGTGTGTTTAGTTGAAACCATCTTATGAAGTGCCCGCCTATGCCTAAGTACACAACGAGCAGCTACCCTACAAATGTCACTGATGGGAGGAAATAAATAAGGGATCAAGTAAAAAAAAGGATAATTATTGGTTTTTAGAAAAAAAAACTGTTGTATGCATTGCATGAAATTGTATATGTAGTTTTGTGTATGTTACTTTTATAATATTTTCTTATTAAAAATTGTTGTCACTATATAAACTAATACGCTATATATTTTCGTTCTTTCTTGCTGCTTCACATTATTTTATATTTCGTGTTTTAGAATTGATTTAGACACTGAATTAAGACCAGCTAAGTTGTTCTTGTTATCGATGCACTTTCACAATGAATGTGATGCTAATTATTTTGTGCAAAGATGGCTAATAAGACTGTGCTATAAAAGCAATCACATGACATGTTGAAAAGGATAAAAAAGAACAGAATGAAAAATACAGATATATATGATGGGGTATAAGAAAACTCTCAAGTCACCATGGGTGACGCCCAATCAAATGAAATCATGTTCCTTCATATTTTGTTTTCCCGTAGCAACGCACGGGCATTCACCTATCTTCCTAAAAGCACCTGCGTGCTAGGGTTTCGGCACCCGCCCAGCTCCCGGCCGCCGCCTGCCCCGCCTGCCGCCCAGCTCCCGACCACCGCCCGCCCCGCCCAGCTCCCAGCCGCCACCCCGCCCTTCCTAGCTCCCGCTCCCTGCTGATTGCGTGTCATCTCCTCCTCCTCCTCCTCTTGCCTCAAAGCCGCTGCTTATGCAGTCAGCGACGCTGGCTCCTCCTTTTCGAGGAAGAGGTCAAGGAGAAGGCTTCTCCCACGACAGCGTGGGGGGGCCTACTGCGGGAGGACACGGAGTGCTCCGCTTAGTCCCTTCCTCCGGGAGAGCCGACCGGCACTTGATGCGGGAGCGGGGCGTAGTCGTCGCTGGAGGTGGCAGCCGGCTAGAGGCGTTCGAGGCCCGGCGGGGGAAGCGACGCAGGAAGTGTCGTAGAGCCACATACTGGGAAGCCATCGGGGATGCGCGCCCTTGCGCTAGAAGTGGACGAGATGGGCACCGATGGGTCGACGCAATGCAAGTCGGTCGTACCAGGAGGAGAAGGGCAGGGGTGTCGCCTAGCGTTTGGCCGCCACCACCAGGTCCGACGCGTCGACGGGACCAAGGTACGTGCGTTCCTCTGGTCCTCCGTATGTTCTCCTTTTTCTTCTTCCTCCTACTGAGCTTTGTGGTCTTGACGGGGCAGCCATGGTTGATTTTCCCGTCATGGCTTCACATGGTCTATGTTTACCTCAACAGCCTCATGTCAATGGCCTCCTCGTCCCCTTAGGTTGAGCCAACAACGGCGAGACTGATGGATGAGACCTGTATTGACGTCTGCAACCTGTCCTGATAAGCTTCTTCTCATGAAGAAAGGGGCGCAGAAATTCTGTGCCTATTTATTCCGAATGTTGCCCATGATTATTCAGAAATTTACGCAAACTATGCATGACGTTCCCTCTTTCCATTCCAATACAAACATATAATGCCTCATAGGTAACAGTGGTTTGCTTTCATTTGGCAGGGATGCCTGTTCCATTAGTTGGTATGGTGGCATATGGTATGGATAATGCACTTTCTTGCAAGAAAATGACCAGGAGGTAACTCCCTAGACTTGATGACTTAACTTTTTTGCTTAGTATGACTACTTCATTGTCGACTGCAAATATATATATTACTTCCGTTCTGAAAGCCAAATTTGTTTGGACGTCTTGTGTATACTGCCTATCGTCAGCGTTCATCTCTTCTTCATGCAATTTCTTATCAGAGTAAATGTGTGTGCTTCTTAAACATGTTAATGTGTTCCTATTCTCCGGTTACACTTTCTGGTCATCATGTAGACATGATATGAAAAACTTGGGAACAAATAAGGAAAATAAAACCGCCGCCGAATGTGCTACCACATGTGTACAAGGTTTTCCACCATGGATTGTCAATAGAAATTAATAAGTCTTTCATGACATTCTCTTGAGGGTAAGCCTTTCTACATGATTTCTGGTTTGTTTACATTCAGCTTCTTTTTATTGTTCTTATTTTTTTATAGAAGATTTTTTCTTCTTGCAGTTGTCATGTTCTAGGATGTGTTCGACATGCTATAGATAAGCGCATTGCCGGCTCTAGGCCTTGCTATTTTGCACTTGATCCATGGATTTCCTCATGATTCAGTCTTTCAATTGTCATGTATGAATATGGTGCAGATTCATCCTGGAACAATATTTTTTGCTCAATAATCAATCCATAGTGAGGACTAAGGAGAGATGGAACTGAAATTAAGAGATGTGCTTTTGTTACTTGAAGCCTACAGTGCATAATTTGGTTGGGTCAAGGAGGGGCCCAAAGTAGTTTCACATGGCTGGTTAGGAAATTTAGTGCATTGACATGCATATGTTTTTTTCGACCTCAACTATAAATGGAAATGAGAGGTTTCTATTTTTTGGTTTTTCTATCATTTGTAGGTTATACTGTGGTTGATAAAGATGAATCTGAAGCTAAGCGCGCATATAGTCTTATTTTGAGAAAAAATAATTGAAGGATTTCCGTACATAGTTAAAAGGCGGAGTGGAATGACCAAGCGAATTTAAAATTGTTGTTTCTGTGGTTCACATGGATAATCTATTTATAGAGATGAACTGAAAAATAAGTACATCTAACTTAATGTCTGCTTGAACATGGTGCCTTTTTTTAGGCATTTCTATTCACCAATTTGTACCGAGAGCTCATTTTCAATGCCTTAGAGATACAATTGGTGAAGGCCAATACATTGTGATTTTACTCCATAGTGGAGTTCTTGCGATATTTACTTTTTACAAAACAATGCTTGGTTTACACACTGTTGGAATTATGCCCTAGATGCAATAATAAAGATGTTATTATTATAATTCTTGTTCATGATAAAGTTTATATTTCATGCTAGAATTGTATTAAGCGAAAACTTTGATACTTGTGTGGTTTATGAACAACACTGTGTCCCTAGTACGCCTCTATGGACTAGCTCATTGATTAATGATGGTTAAGGTTTCCTAACCATTGACATGCGTTGTCAATTAATAATAAGATCATGTCATTAGGAGAATGATATGATGGACATACCCAAATTAAGCAGAGCAATTAGATCATGTCATCGTGTTCATCTTTGCGAAGCTTTTTCCTATGTCAAGTATTGTATTCCTTAGACCATGAGATAATACAACTCCCTGGTATCGGAAGAAAACTTTGAGGTCATCAAACGTCATCCTATGTGAGGGTGATCATAAAGGTGTCTCTCAGGTGATCGGAAAGTACTTGTTGGGTTGTATGTATCGAGATGGAATTTGTCCCTCCCGAGTCGGAGAGATATACTTTGGGCCAACTCGGTAATCGATATCAACACCGCTTGCAAGCATGTGGTTAAGGAGTTAATCACAAAGTGATATCGGATTATGGAACGAGTAAAGTACTTGCTATGAACGAGATTGAACTAGGTATGCCGATACCAACGATCGAATCTTGGGCAAGTAAAATATCGCGTGACGAAGGGAATACATATATGGGATTAATTGAATCCTGGTATCGTGGTTCATCCGATATGATCATCGATGAATATGTGGGAGTCAATATGGGTTTCCAGATCCCGCTGTTGATTATTGATAGAAGATCATGTCTGCATATTCTCGAACCCGTAGGGTCACACACTTAACGTGCATCGACGCTAGGATAGAATGGATAATTGGTTTATGAGTTTTTGTTCAGAGTCTCGGATAAGACCCAGGACATCACGAGAGGTTCCGGAATGGTCCAGAGAATAAGATTCATATAAAGGAAAGCAGTTTTTGAATTTCAGAATCGTTTCGGAGTTTATCGGTATTGTACCGGAAGGTTCTAGAAGGTTCCGGAGTGGGACCAACATGGGCCCACTTGTCGGAGGCCTGGGTGGGCCTAAGGGGAAGTGCCCTAGACACTTTGGGCCAGGGGCACAAGGCCCCTAAGGCCCAGCCGGCCAGCCCTTAGGGGAAACCCTAAGGGAACCTTCCAGAAGGAGGGGGGATGACTTGCCCCCCACTCCACCCCTAGGGCCTCCCCCCACTCCAACCCTAGCCGCCGTCCAACTGCTGCCCCTCCACCTCTCTCTCTCTCTCGACTGCGCGTAGGCGAAGCCCTGCCGCAGAAACTCTCCACCATAAGCACCACGCCGTCGTGCTGCAGATCCAATCTATCTCTCCACCATACTTGCTGGACCAAGGAAAGGAGGATACGTCGCTGCACCGTACGTGTGCATCTCTCGGAGGCGCCGCCACTTGCGGCGTAGGATCGGATCGGATCGCGAGGAGGAGACGACGAGTACGACTACGTCAACCACGTTCTGTTGAACGTTTCCGCTGTGCGATTTCTTCAAGGGTATGAAGATCTCATCAATCTCTCTCGTTGATTACATCTCCTAGATTAGATCTTAGCTTTCTTGTTCGCATCCGTAGGAAATTTTTTGATTTACTATGCTGTGAGACCCTTCAGTGGTATCAGAGCTAGGTCTATGCGTAGATGTGTTTCATGAGTAGAATGCAACATGCTTGTTGCGGGCGTTGATGTTTTCTATTGCAAACCTCTTGTTGTGTATTTCTTATGGCGCGGCATAGTGAGATCGAAGCGGTCCAGGCCAACTTTACGCGACCTCGTTAGCGAGACCGTCTCCGCACTTGATGTGTGGCTTGTTCCACACATGCGGCTGGTGGATGCCAGTTTCTCTCACTATAGTAGTCATGGGATTTACAACGAATGTTAGCAACCATAATATCACCGTTATGGCTTTCTGTAGGTAAGAATCGTTCTTAGCTTGTTACTCCCATAAGCCACGTAAAACATGCAACACCAAAGTAGAGGCGTCTAACTTGTTTTTGCAGGGAGTGTTTTGTGATATGGTATGGCCCAAGACATGATGTGTATGAATTGAGATGTATGCAATGATCATGTTTTGTAATATTTCATGACTTGCATGTCGATGAGTTCACAACCGGCAGGAGCCGTATGGTTGTCTTTATAATTGTGTATGACCTGCGTGTCAACTTCTTATACGCCATGTAGTAGCTTTACTTTATCGCTAAGTAGTTAGCAATAGTTGTAGTTGCTATTCGTGGTGGAGGCAATCATGGTGGAGTGATGGAGATCATGCTGGCGCGCATAAGATGGAGATCATTGCGCGGAGATTGGCTATACCATGTCACATAAAATTATATGCATGTGATGTTTATCCTTTTATGTATCTTATTATGCTTATATCGCGACGGTAGCATTATAAGATGATTCCTCACTTAAAAATCAAGATAAAATTGTGTTCTTCCCATGTATGCACCGTTGCGAAAGTTCGTCGTTTTCAAGCACCTCGTGATGATCGGGTGCTATAAACTCTACATTCACATACAATGGGTGCAAGCCAGTTTTGCACACGCGGAAATACTTGGGTTTAACTTGACGAGCCTAGCATGTACAGACATGGCCTCGGAACACACGAACCGAAAGGTTAAACATGAGTCATATGAATAATATGATCTACACTTTGTTGTCCACCATTGAAACCACATCTCTTCTCGTGAAGATCGGATTAGGTGTGGTGAATTTGGATCGTGTTCACTAAACAACCTGAGGGATGTTGAATTTAGTGGGAGTTCATCTAGTAATTTGATTAAGTTGAACTAGTTATCATAAACATAGTCTAAATTGTATTTGCAAATTTTGTAGATCAAATGGCTAAGTCCAACTTCAATGTTTTTGCTGAGAAATAAAAGCTTAAGAACAATGGATCTAACTTCACCAACTGGTTCCGCAATCTGAGAATCATTCTCGCTGGCGGACAAAAAGACTATGTACTTGAGAAAGCGCTAGGTGACGCCTCTGCTACTGATGCGCCGGCTGATGAAAAAGCTGTTTATCAGTCACGCAAAGATGATTATGGAGTGATTAAGAGTACCATGTTGTTTGCTATGGAACCGGAACTTCAAAATCATTTTGAGGAGTTCGCTGGGGCCTTTGAGATACTTGAGGAACTGAAAACCATGTTTCAGACTTAGGCCCGTTCTGAGAGATATGAGATCTCTGAGAAGTTCTTTAACTGCAAGATGAAGGAAGGGAGTTCCGTTAGTGAGCACTCCATTAAGATGTCGGGCTACACTCAACGTCTTGAGCAACTGGACTGCAAGATTCCATAAGAGCTCAAGATTGACAGAGTTCTGCAATCACTCCCTCCTAGCTACAAAGGTTTTGTAGTTACTCATAATAAAATTGGTTCCACGGATACGATCACTGAGATTTTCGCTAAGCTGAAAGCTGCGGAGGTGGATATCAAGAAAGATAATCATGTGTTGATGGTCAACAAGACCACTAGCTTTAAGAAAGCTAAGGGTGCAAAGAAATCCTTCAAGAAAGGCAGCGGCAAGCGCGTTGCCCCTGCTGAGAAGAAGCTCAAGTCTGGACCTAAGCCGGACACTGCATGCTTCTATTGCAAGGACAAGGGTCACTGGAAGCGCAACTGTCCGAAGTACTTAGCGGACAAGAAGGATGGCACCATTAAAGGTATATTTGATATACATGTTATTGATGTTTACCTTACTAGCACTCGTTGTAGTGCCTGGGTATATGATACTGGTTCAGTTGCTAATATTTGTAACTCAAAACATGAGCTACGGAATAGACGGCGGCTAGCAAGAGATGAGGTGACGATGCGCGTTGGCAATAGATCAAAAGTTGATGTGATGGCCGTCGGCACGCTCTCCTTAGTTTTATCTTCGGGATTAGTTTTAAACCTTAATAAGTATTATTATGTGACTGCGTTGAGCATGAACAATATATCTGGATCGTGTTTATTGCAAGACGGTTATTCATTTAAATCAGAGAATAATGGTTGTTCTATTTATATGAATAACATCTTTTATGGTCATGCCCCTGTTGTGAATGGTTTATTTATTCTGAATCTCGAAAGCAATGAAACGGGCATCCCTAACATTGAGGCTAAGAGATGCAAAGTAGAGAGTGATAATCAAACTTATTTGTGGCACTGCCATCTAGGTCATATTGGTGTAAAACGCATGAAGAAACTCCATTCTGATGGACTTTTGGAGTCTCTTGATTTTGAATCATTTGACACGTGCGAGCCGTGCCTCATGGGCAAGATGATCAAAACCCCGTTCTCCGGAATAATGGAGCGAGCAACGGACTTATTGGAAATCATACATACCGATGTATGCGGACCAATGAGTGTTTCGACGCGCGGTGGATATCGCTATTTTCTCACTTTTACTGATGACTTAAGTAGATATGGGTATATCTATTTAATGAAACATAAATCTGAACATTTGAAATGTTCAAGGAATTTCAGAACGAAGTGGAAAACCATCGTAACAGGAAAATTAAATTTCTACGATCCGATCGTGAAGGTGAATATTTGAGTTATGATTTTCTCACGCATCTTAAAGCAAGCGGAATTGTTTCGCAACTCACGCCACCCGGAACACCACAGCGCAATGGTGTGTCTGAACGCCGGAATCGAACTCTATTAGATATGTTGCGATCAATGATGTCTCTTATAGATTTGCCGTTATCATTTTGGGGTTATGCATTAGAAACCGCTGCATTCATTTTAAATAGGGCACCATCTAAATCCGTTGAGACGACACCGTATAAACTATGGTTTGGTGTTAAACTAAGTTGTCGTTTCTTAAAGTTTGGGGATGCGAAGCTTACGTCAAGAAGTTGATGCCGGACAAGCTCGAACCCAAAGCAGAGAAATGCGTCTTCATAGGATACCTAAGGAAACAATTGGGTATACCTTCTACCACAGATCCGAAGGCAAAGTGTTTGTTGCAAAGAACGGATCCTTTCTTGAGAAGGAGTTTCTCTCGAAAGAAGTGAGTCGGAGGAAGGTAGAGCTGGACGAGGTTATTGCACCTTCTCTCGAGTTGGAGAGTAGGGCAGCACCTGAAATTGTTCCAGTGCCATCTGCACCAACAATAGAGGAAGCTAATGACAAGGATCATGAAGCTTCGGACGATGCTACTACTGAACGTCGCAGGTCGACAAGGTCGCGTGCCCCTCCTGAGTGGTACGACAACCCTGTCTTAACTGTCTTGTTAGTAGATGACAGTGAACCTGCGAACTATGAGGAAGCGATGATGAGCCCAGACTCTGAGAAATGGCTAGAGGCCATGAAATCCAAATTGGGATCCATGAGCGAAAACCAAGTATGGACTTTGGTGGACCCTCCTAGCGACCGAAAGGCCGTTGAGTGCAAATGGATTTTCAAGAAGAAAACGGATGCGGATGGTAATGTTACTGTCTATAAAGCACGGCTTGTCGCGAAAGGTTTTCGACAAGTTCAAGGTGTTGACTACGATGAGACTTTCTCTCCCGCAGCGATGTTTAAGTTCATTCGGATTTTATTAGCAATTGCTGTGTTTCATGATTATAAAATATGGCAGATGGATGTCAAGACTGCGTTCCTCAATGGAAACATTGATGAAGAGTTGTATATGATGCAACCCGAAGGTTTTATCGATCCTAAGGATGCTGATAAGGTATGCAAACTTCAGCGTTCTATTTATGGACTGAAGCAAGCATCTCGGAGTTGGAACCTTCGTTTTGATCAAGTGATCAAGAGCTTTGGATTTGTTCCAAATTGCTACGAAGCTTGTATCTACAAGAAAGTGAGTGGGAGCTCAGTGACATTTCTAGTACTATATGTGGATGACATATTGATTATTGGAAATGAAATTGACATGCTTAACAATGTGAAGAGTTATTTGAACAAATGTTTTTCAATGAAAGACCTAGGGGAAGCTGCTTATATATTGGGCATCAAAATCTATAGAGATAGACAAAGACGCCTGATAGCTTTAAGCCAAAGTACATACCTAGACAAAGTTCTGAAAAGGTTCAGAATGGATAAGGCAAAGAAAGGTTCAGTGCCTATGTTGTCAGGTAAGATATTGAGCAGGGCTCAGTGTCCAGCTACGGTAAACGATAGAGAAGCTATGAGCAAAGTGCCTTATGCCTCGGCCATAGGATCTATCATGTATGTCATGCTATGTACTAGACCGGATGTGTCCAATGCTCTTAGTTTAACGAGCAGATACCAAAGTGATCCAGGAGCGGAACACTGGATAGCCGTGAAGAACATCCTAAAGTATTTAAATAGAACTAAAGAAATGTTCTTAGTCTATGGAGGTGATGAACAACTCGTCGTAAAAGGTTACGTCGATGCTAGTTTCGACACCGACAAGGATGATTTTAAATCTCAGACATGATACGTTTATATTTTGAATGGAGGAGTTGTGAGCTGGAGAAGCTGCAAGCAAAGCGTGATCGCGGGATCTACAGTAGAAGCGGAATACATGGCTGCTGCAGAAGCGTCAAGTGAAGGAGTTTGGATCAGGAACTTCATCACTAAATTTGGTGTGGTTCCAAGTGCCTTGGACCCACTGGAGATATTGTGTGACAACACTGGCGCCATAGCACTGGCTAAGGAACCAAGATATCATCCAAATACCAAGCATATCAACTGCAAGTTTCATATAATTTGAGATTATATAACAGATGGAGATCTGAAGATTAGCAAAGTACATACGAATCTGAATGTCGCAGACCCGTTGACTAAACCTCTTCTACGAGCAAAACATGATCAGCACCTTAGTGCCATGGGTGTTAGATTGTTGCCAGATGTAAACTAGATTATTGACTCTAGTGCAAGTGAGAGACTGTTGGAATTATGCCCTAGAGGCAATAATAAAGATGTTATTATTATAATTCTTGTTCAGAATAAAGTTTATATTTCATGCTAGAATTGTATTAAGCGGAAACTTTAATACTTGTGTGGTTTATGAACAACACCGTGTCCCTAGTACGCCTCTATGGACTAGCTCATTGATTAATGATGGTTAAGGTTTCCTAACCATAGACATGAGTTGTCGATTAATAATGAGATCACATCATTGGGATAATGGTATGATGGACAGACCCAAATCAAGCAGAGCAATTAGATCGTGTCATCGTGTTCATCTTTGCGAAGCTTTTTCCTATGTCAAGTATTGTATTCCTTAGACCATGAGATAATGCAACTCCCTGGTATCGGAAGAAAGCTTTGAGGTCATCAAACGTCATCCTATGTGAGGGTGATCATAAAGGTGTCTCTCAGGTGATCGGAAAGTACTTGTTGGGTTGGATGTATCGAGATGGAATTTGTCCCTCCCGAGTCGGAGAGATATACTTCGGGCCCACTCGATAATCGATATCAACACCGTTTGCAAGCACGTGGTTAAGGAGTTAATCACAAAGTGATATCGGATTACAGAATGAGTAAATTACTTGTTGTGAACGCGATTGAACTAGGTATGCCGATACCAACGATCGAATCTCGGGCAAGTAAAATATCGCGTGACGAAGGGAATACATATATGAGATTAATTGAATCTTGGCATCGTGGTTCATCCGATATGACCATCGATGAATATGTGGGAGTAAATATGGGTTTCCAGATCCCGCTGTTGATTATTAATAGAAGATCATGTCTGCATATTCTCGAACCCGTAGGGTCACACACTTAACGTGCATCGACGCTAGGATAGAATGGATAATTAGTTTATGAGTTTTTGTTCGGAGTCTCGGATGATACCCAGGACATCACGAGAGGTTCCGGAATGGTCCAGAGAATAAGATTCATATAAAGGAAAGCAGTTTTTGGATTTCAGAATCGTTTCGGAGTTTATCGGTATTGTACCGGAAGGTTATAGAAGGTTCCGGAGTGGGACCAACGTGGGCCCACTTGTCGGAGGCCTGCGTGGTCCTAAGGGGAAGTGCCCTGGACACTTTGGGCCAGGGGCACAAGGCCCCTAAGGCTCAGCCGGCCAGCCCTTAGGGGAAACCCTAAGGGAACCTTCCAAAAGGAGGGGGGATGACTTGCCCCCCACTCCACCCCTTGGGCCGCCACCCTAGGGCTTGGAGGAGGGGTCAAGGGGGCCGGCCAGCCCCCTATATAAGGAGGGCAGGGGCGCAGCCTCCCTCCAGTCCAACCCTAGCCGCCGTCCAACTGCTGCCCCTCCACCTCTCTCTCTCCCGACTGCGCGTAGGCGAAGCCCTGCCGCAGAAGCTCTCCACCATAAGCACCACGCCGTCGTGCTGCAGATCCAATCTATCTCTTCACCATACTTGCTGGATCAAGGAAAGGAGGAGACGTCTCTGCACCGTACGTGTGCATCTCTCGGAGGCGCCGCCACTTGCGGCGTAGGATCGGATCGGATCGCGAGGAGGAGACGGCGAGTACGACTACGTCAACCACGTTCTGTTGAACGTTTCCGCCGTGCGATTTCTTCAAGGGTATGCAGATCTCATCAATCTCTCTCGTTGATTACATCTCCTAGATTAGATCTTGGCTTTCTTGTTCGCATTCGTAGGAAAAATTTTCATTTACTATGCTGCGAGACCCTTCACACACATGCTTCACCTAACGTGTTCTAATAAACATATGCTTACCTTGTTCCTGCTTTTGTAGACGATTTGGAGTCCAACGGAGTATATGAGATATAGGATAAAAAGGAAGGATATCATAGATACCCATTCACATATCTATCTAATAGATGAGCCAAGTAAGCTGTCATTTTTTCTTTAAAATCCTTCACTATGGTTTACTGCTGCCAAGGTGATTACCATCCAGCTCATTTCGTTTTAGTTGCTGTGTTACTTATACAAGTTGTTGTATCCGAAAATGAATGGAATGAAGAGCGTCTACCACAGATATATCTTGTGCCTTACATATGATTAGGCCAAAGAGTTTATATGACTTTTTTCCATGCTACCATATTAGGAAGGAAAACTTACAACTGCGAGCTAACTCAGTTGTTCGGGCTCGCGGATGGTTAACTACAAAAGCAGCAGGTCGGTTCTTCTCCATTTGATCCATGAGTCTGCAAATCTGGCATGACTTATTCCAATTAAACATCATCATCATCAGCTTTATTAAGTTCTCCACCTAATCGTATTTCCTCCTCCACCCTGCATAGATTTTCCAATTAGCCACATCTGGCAACCGTGTCGACCGTCCTCTAGGTTAAAGTTCTATAAGGATGACAAATTTCGTTCCTAGATAGATTAGTTATAAAAAAGCGTTGCTTGCAGATTGGGTGAGTACAACAATCCATGTTTTAGATTGGTTCATATTAATTTTGGAGAAATGAGATTTGTTTTGATGCTTTCAAATAGTACTCTCTGTCCCCAATTTCAATGTTGGAAGTATTGCAGCCATCTTCACCATAAGAGTTCTTTCCCTCTTATTTTTTGTCATGTACGTTATATCTGACTCGGCACTGATTATCTACATATGGAGCTTCCAATCATAAATGGCGTACTAATGTTCTGAAGGTAGATCAAATGCATGCTGCTATTTTTCATCAACTATTTTTGTCATTCATGGCTGAAGAATGCTCATTTTAGATCAATTCTAAATTAAGGACTACAGTTGTGATCAATTTCTTTAGCAATAAAATACTTCATGTGCTCCTTGGCGTAATTAAACCGGACGAGACCATGTTAGAATCACAGTACAACTTTTATGTGTTGTATAGGGATATTCTCCCGCAATATTTTTTCCCCACTCATCCAAGTGTAGAGCAGAGATTGCATTTTTTATTTTGTCATTGCTCCAAATATCATGTCATAATCTTAATACTCCCTCCGTCCAAGAATAAGTGACTTGCATTTGCTTAGATTCGTACGTATCTAAACATGTTTTAGTGTATAGATACAAACGAATCTAGACAAATCGAGTCACTTATTTCCGGATGGGAGTACTTGATTCTTTCTCAAGATGGTCTGTTGTTTAAGAGGAAAGATGTCAGAAGGAAGAACAATGAAGGGGCAATATAGTCAGCAGATAATCTTGAAGATGAGATGAGCGAGGAAAGGGTTATTGGCAGAAAAATTGGTTGCGTTTTCTACTTTATATTGTCTTATTCTTCTTTTTAAATTTGCTAGACAAGGATTGTTTACCTAGCAATTTAGGTACAGGGTTCAAAGTTTGCTTACACTGTCATTACTCATGGGTTGAATATTGGGAGGCAAATTGGTTGTGTTTTCTACTTTATATATTTTCCTAATATTCTCTATTTTAGTCATCTTTTTTTATTTGGTTGCATCATATAATAACAATAATGGAGATATCTTTATAGCTTCCTTATCAAATAGCATGTATAAATCATCATATCTAAACTGAAACGGGAAAGAATTGGTCGAAAGCATAGGGACAACCGTCGGAATTGAAGCAAAGTTAGGATCTCTAACTCCAGAAAGAAGAAAGTATCTTTAACTCCACAAGAAATACATGCATTATCATGTTTTTCGAGTCGCTATATAGTCGTCGTTTAGTGGCTGAGTCGTTTTCTTAAAATCAGGGTGACTCGCTACTAAACGACTTTCGTTACTCGGCAACTCAAAAACCTTAGGCATTATATATCAACTCTTTAAGGGGAAAGGCATACAATTGTGATAGTAATTATGCATATTTTTTTCTGTGTTATAGACGGTACATTTAGTTTATCTCCTCTACGGGCTTTCAAAATTCCTTTCTATGAAATTGTTGTGTTCCACTGCTTTCAAAAATAAAATATTGAAATGTCATGCATTGTTACTAAAAATCTTTCTAGATCAATTATTTGGAGATAATATGGCTTAAATACTAATCTGGTCATTAACAAGATAGTATTATATTACTGTAATAACAAGTTTGTGATTAGATAAATGATGCATCATGCAATCATCTTTGGTAGCTGCTGATGTTGGAATAGCTCTGTATACTCACAGAAAAGAGAACGCTCCCACTGATGTTGCTTCATTTTAGCTATTATGAATAATCATTCTCATGCTTAGCTCAATTTAATTATTTATCAGGGTAATGGTAACACCTCTTGACTTATGATAACACCTCGTGCACATGTTCTAGAATTCGTTATCCATGTGTATAGTGTGGTAGTACTACTAGAAGTTAACTATGAGTGTTCACCTTGCAAAAAATCAAGTGCGAGTTTTTAGAGCTTTCATCCCCAATATAGTTACGGTGATATGTCTGATGTTTCAAGATTAGCTTGATTTCTACTCTGTTAAGATTATTCGAGTTCACTCATGCATAAGTTTAGAAGTTTCATGTGAATTTGTGTCAGGATTTAATCTAAATTCTTTGAGCAAGGTTGTCTGAGTAGTAATTGTAGCATGTAAGTGTACAATCTAGCTGATATATGGTGTGTGTAAGGCTGTTTGTTGTTTGCTTTACAAATCTAGATCAAATACAATGGTAGGACTGCCATTACGTACAACTTAAATTATTTATGTCATCGTAATCGATGATGCATGCAAAGGGATAACTGGAATGATATAGAGAGGTCTGTCTCCTCTTCTTTTTAAGAAAATTTTGTTGCACAGATGATCTACTGGTGCTCTTTTTCCATTGAATATTCGATCATCGGATTACTTTGGTAGACTGGTGGAGAAAAGCTAGGCCGGTAGTCAGCAACATGATTTGCGACAACTTGATATTCGAAAAGTTGTGGAAGCGCATCAGTTATGTTGTCTTCAGTCAGACGGTGCCATCGGCGTGAGATGTACTTTGTTTTTTTTTCATCTAGGAGGGAAGGCTTGGTTAAGGCAGGATTCTTCATAGTGATCAGGATGTCTTCTTTTTGTTATCCAGTGAGTGGATGTTATGTGAGTACTTTCTTTGTTGTGAGTGGACTATTGAGCATGTTTGAAACATGCCCCTGCTTTTTGGTTCTTGAAAAAATTAAGCAATTTTACTAAAGATAAGTTTTGAATATTTTCATGACGTGTGCGGTTGATGAGTTTTGTATTCGTTTTTATATGTGTGATTAATACATTCACCGGGTGTAAAGAGATTTTAATGATTCTATAATGCCACTTTGATTGTAAACAATTGTTTTTTCCTGATAAATTCGCTTGCAGGTTCTAATGAGAAGTGGCATATGTCAACGGTGCACCCACAATCGTTCTAGACATATGTTTGGCATTAATTAATAAAAAACGTTTGAAACTAAATGCTTTATACACGGTAGCAACATAGATAAAAAATACATGTATATGTCTACAATTGAGCTAGGATGCCATGAGGCGGCGGGGCAAAACCCGCCTATTCGTCTAGTATGGATTATGGCCTTCGCATGAGAGAGAAAAAGTCATACTATATTAGTACAGATATTTTAGGGGTCCAGGTGGGAACCTTTGTGTTCCAAGCTTAGTGACATAGTGCAATTTCGTCCTCTAAATATTGCTAGGGACCGTCCTCTAAATAGTGCAATTTTAGTCTAGCGCTACAGTCCGTGGCGGGCCTTGGGTTAGTTGGACATCTTAACGAACCCATGTTACCAGCTGAAAGATGGCAAAAGCTAGCTAGAAAACAATACCACAACACAAGCCCGGGACTGAAACGCCTCACATGAACGTGCCTTTCATCACGATGCGGGAAAAGATCCGAGTCCGATGATAACGGATTACGCAGGAAAAAGCTTCGAATCACACTTGGGCGTCTTTTGGGCGATCGATGCGGCACCGCCTCCGTTCCATTCCAGTGGACGGTCCACATCAGCCACCGGCCTGCTGTTCACGCGGACCGGCGATACGCTACCCGGCGACAGCGGGCGTATACGTACGTACAGGTCGCGATGGACCATCTTGCAATGCCAACGCACAATAACACACAGCATGGTGGCATCACGTTCCCCCTGTATACGTTATGCTGTAGCCTGTAGCTGTGCGATGAAATCCAGCTTGCCCATCAAAGATACGGAGACAGTGCGGCGCACGTACGACTGCTCCGTTCCACCAATCGCTCGGTCGATCGAGTTTTATTACTAGAAGATACTACGACACAACATTCGGAAGCCTTCATAAATTTCGGAACAGGGTTTATTTGCTTCCCATACAAGCATGTCAGGTATAGATGTCGATCAACATGCAGAACGAAGATGTAACGAGAAATATAGAAAATATTTTTATTTGTATCGTGCATGGACAAGCAAAGAATATTCTTGGCAATCATGAAACCGTGCGTGTCCTTCCCAACCCTAGCTGCCGCCCCGGTCGCTCGCGTGAGGCGACTCCGGGGCGCCCACCTCCAAACACTAGCAGGCACTAGTGCACGCGTACCCATCTAACACCGGTTTGGAGGACCCTCTAACACCGGTTATAGAACCGCTATTGCGGTTTCGCTGTTAGAGCCCCCCCTTTAACACCGGTTCTTATATGAACCGGTGTTAAAGGGTGGCGCACGTGGGGCTGCCGCAGTGCTCAGCCCCCCCCCCCCCTCCCTTTAACACCGGCTCGTAACACGAACCGGTGTTAAAGGTTCTGTGCCGCGGCAGGAAAACGGCCTAAATCTCTGCCACGACAGAGTTCTGCCCCTGCCCCGTTCTGGGCGTATTTCTGCGGCACGGCGGGGATGGGGAGGGGGGAGGGGGAATCGATCGGTAGCGGTATACTCATACATCGTCATCGGTACATACGAGTACGTGAATAATTAAGCAACTATTATTATACACAACATCGTCATTGTGTGGTATTCTCCGTAAACGTTGAAGCATCAAGTACAAGACAAACACGTTCAAGCATATATACAACGTTCATTTTGGTGGATATCTAAAGAGTTCTCCGCCAGGTGTGACGACCTCATCAAGTATGAACCCCGCCAATTCCTCTTGAATGACTCGTATGCGGTCAAATGGTAGGAGTTGGTCCCGCATCCGTTCGATCTGAATATATATGAAGAATGGGGTCAATATATATAAGAATAAAACTCAACACAGTTGATGGTAATAAAATAATGTTGTGTACTTTGTTTACTTACACTAAGTTGTTCTAGTGCGGCTTGGCCCGTCGCACATATCGTGTTGCGAATGAACTCGCAAACATAGTACCCACATAAGTTATTGCCGTGTCCCTGATGCGCGCACTTTACGATAATAGAGAGTTCAATCAAAATAATAATCAATAAAGCATGATATAATGGAATTGGAAGCAGAATCAAAGAGATACGCAGACCTAGCTAGCTAGTATTACTTACATTTTGGTCTACAAATTTTAGTTTTTCTGACCATTCACCCACGGCCCTGCCCGTGAACCTTTTCCAAACCCTGTCCGGCAAAGAAAATGGATAAAGGAGTAATTAATTACTTGTTGTCACGAAAGTTGCCGATCTAGTGCGATAATATGATTGAAATTACCTCTGGAGCATCTCTCTAAAGTCTGCCCATAGCTCTTTTTCTTTTCGTAACGAGTCCATGACAAGGACTTTTCCTGAGTCAGGTTGAATGACTAGCAGAATAAAGTGGAACCTACGCACGCATAACTCATCATCAGTTAAACTTAACATCGAGTAAGCCGAAACAGAATATGTACAAGAGAGGGTAACAGTACTCACGAGAAGTTGTAAGGCAATAGTATTTCCCTTTTGGTTTGTTGTCTGAGTAAAGACCTTAGCAAGAAATCTTCTGTTTGCCCGAGTTTGTCTCTTACCACTTGTTCATGAACTCTATATGGGTCAACGAACCCAATGTCAAAAGGGCCTCCTTTCATGCATTCCATAACCTTTTTCCTGCATAATAGTATATATATAAATATATGGTGAGCATATATATATACATGCAATTAATGAATTGAATGAGATGAGATAGAAATTAAAGAAATAGTACTTACACACAATAAAGGCTGATGGCAGCTTTGTCGAGTTCCTTCTGATTGAATAGAAAATGCAAGTCTTGAATGTTGAAGGTGATCGCGTCGTCTCCGCACAAGAAAATCTGATCTCTTATATGCGCCGTGATTCATTCTTCCTTTCTTGTCTTGCAGAAATTAAGGTACCACTTGTGCAATCTCCGCATCTTTGTTGGTAGATTCTTGAGCTCCTCTTTCTTGACGAGATTCTTCCCATACTTTCATGGTTGTATGGGGTTGGCATCGCCTTTGGGCGAGTTGTCTCCCATGATGTTCAAGTATGCAATGTAAGTCATCCCCATCTCATTGGACTTTCTTTGTAGCTCTGCCTCGTAATCATTTACGGGAGGAGCGTCCCGTGTGTCGAACACTTGGAGCGGGGCGCATGATTGATTTTCCTGCTCTCCAAGCATGGGAACTGTTTTCTGGGGTGCCGCACGACTGCTACTTTCAGTCTCCCTATGGCGCCTTGCATCCCCCTTGAAGGCTGAGTACGCGTGGATTGGACTTGAGGGTAGCGCAGACGGGGGTTAGAGTCGGCGGCAGTGTCATAGTCCATGACGCTCTGGAGAGTCCGACCGCGCCACCATAGCCGACGACCGGCCTCGTTGAAGTTCGGAGGAGGTGGGCCGTCCTCCTCGTGCCTGGCAAGCGTCCTCTCACGCCGATCCACGAAGAAGGCTTCCCAAGTAGGGAAATAGTCGGGATGCCATCTGAGATTCCTCCGCTGCTCCGGCGTGAGCTCGAAGTAGTAGTGGTTCGTGATGGCCATCCGGCGCGCCACACCTAGAGGGACAGGAGGAACCGACACGCCTCCGATGCTCAGCATCCAGCCGACGGGGACACAGTAGCCCGGCGGGCAGGGGTAGTTCGAGGCGCAAAGCGCCTCCGCCTCCCTGGGGGTTAATGCTACGGTGGAAGCCATGGGAAAGAGTGATGAGGTTGCAGATATGAGTCTAAAGATGTGCAATGACAATGGAGGCCAACCCTACATATATATATAGTGAAGAACTGGCGGGAAGAACTGGAGGGAAGAACTGGCGGGAAGAAAAATGGCGGGAAGAACAATGGCGGGAAAAAATGGCGAGAAGAAAAATGGAGGGAAGAAATAGAAGGAAGAAAAATGGCTCATTTAATACATATACTGTTAACAGAAGAAATATGACATTGATTTCCATGTTGAGATACATATGTGTGCCAAAAATGGCTCGATTAATACATATAGTCAATCTTATGATCGCGTCGGCCGTAAACATGGAGTATCAACATCGTTTAACAGGATGGTTGGGTCAGTCTTCACTCTGAAGGGCGGAATTTCATCAAACTTATTATAATCTTCTGACATGTTGTCTTGTCCTCCACTCCCACGATGTTTCTTTTCCCTGAAAGAACTATGTGACGCTTTGGCTCATCGTGTGATGTATCTGTTTGCTTATTTTTCTTTTTTTTCGGTTTGGTAGACATGTCCTTCACATAGAAAACCCGAGCCACATCATTGGCTAAGACGAATGGTTCGTCTAAGTTCTTGTCTACCTTCATAAGATTTTTGAGATCCACCGTTGTCATTCTGTACTTCTTGTCTACCTCAACCCCTCCTCCTGTTAGCTTGACCTATTTGCATCGAAACAAGGGGACCTTAAAATTAGGTCCATAGTCAAGTTCCCATATCTCCTCTATGAACCCATAATACGTGGTCTTTTGCCCATTGTCTTCTGCTGCATCGAAGCGGACACCACTATTTTGGTTGGTGCTCTTTTTATCTTGGCCTATCGTGTAAAATGTATTCTCATTTATCTCGTATCCTTGGAAAGTACATACAGTCGAAGATGGTGTCCTGGCCAACAAGTACAGCTGATCCCCAACAATGGTGTTATTCGTGAGAAGTCTTTGCAGCCAGCCGCCAAAACTCACCATGTGTTCACTTATAATCCATTCATCAGACTGTCCCGGGTGTTTGAGGCGTATTAAATTCTTGTGTTCATTGATATACGGGGCAACCAAGATAGATCTTTGTAAAACCGTGTAGTGTGCTTGATTGAGAGAATGCCCGTCCCTACATATCATTGCTTTACATTCTAGGGTGCCTTTTCCACGCAGTCTCCCCTCATGTCGTGATTCTGGAACACCAATCGCCTTAAGGCCAGGAATAAAATCAACACAGAACTCAATGACCTCCTCTGTTACATAGCCCTTGGAGATGCTTCCTTCTGGCCTAGCACGGTTGTTAACATATTTCTTTAAGACTCCCATGTACCTATCAAAGGGGAACATATTGTGTAGAAATACAGGACCGAGAATGGCAATCTCTTCTACTAGGTGAACCAGGAGATGCGTCATAATATTGAAGAAGGATGGTGGGAACACCAACTCAAAGCTGACAAGACATTGGGCCACATTTGTCTGTAACCCTGGTAGGCTTTCTGGATCGATTACCTTCTGAGATATTGCATTGAGGAATGCACATAGCTTCACAATGGGTACTCGAACATTTTTAGGTAGAAGCCCCCTCAATGCAATCGGAAGCAATTGTGTCATAATCACGTGGCAGTCATGAGACTTCAGGTTTTGGAATTTTTTCTCTGCCATATTTATTATTCCCTTTATATTCAACGAGAAGCCAGACGAGACCTTGATACTGCTCAGGCATTCAAAAAAGATTTCCTTCTCTGCTTTGGTAAGAGCGTAGCTGGCAGGAGTTAAGTGGCATCGTTTACCCTTCTCGTTCTCAGGATGCATAGGCTCTTCAGGGTCTTTCAGACGTTGCTGGTCCTGCCGTGCTTCCGGTGTATCTTTTGTCTTCCCATACACTCCTAGGAAGCCTAGCAGGTTCACGCAAACATTCTTCGTCACGTGCATCACGTCGATTGAAGAGCGGACCTCTAAGACTTTCCAATAGGGTAGGTCCCAAAATATAGATTGCTTCTTCCACATGGGCGCGTGTCCGGCATCGTCATTCGAAACAGATAGACTGTCAGGACCTTTTCCAAAGATTACTTCTAGGTCCTTGACCATACCAAATACCTCCTCACCGGTACGGAGGACATGCTTCCTCCGGGGTTCTCCCAGACGTTTGAAATGCTTGCCTTTCTTTCTTACTGGATGCAGGTTTGGAAGAAATCGACGATAACCTAGGTACACAACCTTCTTACATTTATCCAAATATACACTTTCAGTCTCATCTAAACAGTGTGTGCATGCATTGTATCCCTTGTTTGTCTGCCCTGAAATGTTACTAAGAGCAGGCCAATTATTGATGGTTACGAAAAGCAATGCTCGTAGGTCAAATGGCTCCCCTTTGTGCTCATCCCACATACGTACACCTGGTTTGGCCCACAGCTGTAAAAGTTCTTCAACTAATGGCCTTAGGTACACATCAATGTCGTTGCCGGGTTGCCTCGGGCCTTGGATGAGCACTGGCATCATAATGAACTTCCTCTTCATACACAACCAAGGAGGAAGGTTATAGATACATAGAGTCACGGGTCAGGTGTTGTGACTGCAGCTCTGCTCACCAAAAGGATTCATGCCATCTGTACTTAGACCAAACCTTAAGTTCCTTGTGTCACGTGCGAAGTCCGGGTACTCTCGCTCGACTTTTCTCCACTGTGACCCATCAGCGGGGTGTCTCAACATCGCGTATTTCTTACGGTCTTCCATGTGCCATCGCAACAACTTGGCATGCTCTTTATTTCTGAAGAGACGTTTTAACCGTGGTATTATAGGAGCATACCACATAACCTTGGCAGAAACCTTCTTCCTAGGGGCCTCGCCCTCAACATCGCCAGGATCGTCTCGTCTGATCTTATACCGCAGTGCAGTGCATACCGGGCATGCATCCAAATTCTTGTACTTCTCACCGCGGTAGAGGATGCAGTCATTAATGCAGGCAATGTATCTTCTGCACGTTTAATCCTAGAGGGCAAACAACCTTCTTTGCTTGGTATGTACTGTCGGACAACTCATTATTTCTTGGAAGAAGATTCTTCATTTTTACCAACAACTTTAAAAATGCTCTGTCAGTCACACCGTTCTCTGCCTTCCATTGCAGCAAATCCAGTGTGGTACCTAGCTTTTTGTGCCCATCTTCGCAAGTTGGGTACAACAATGTTTTGTGATCCTTTAACATCTGCTCCGGCTTCTCCTTCTCCTTTTCAGTTTCACATTCTTCCTTTGCATCAGTAATGGTCCGACCAAGATCGTCATCAGCGGGCCCATCTGCTGCCTCTTGATCTTCATTATCTACCCCCGTTGCAGTATCATCATATTCAGGATACATATTATAATAGTTGACATCATCCTCTTCTTCGTTGTCTTCCATCACAACCCCTTTTTCTCCGTGCTTGGTCCAACAATTATAGTTGGGCATGAAACCGGATCGAAGCAGGTGGGCGTGAATGGTTCTGGTATTTGAGTAGTCTTTCTTGTTCTGACAGTGAACACACGGACAGCACATAAAACCATTGTGACCACGGTTTGCATTAGCCACAACGATAAAATTTTGGAGGCCCGTAATGTACTCGGAAGTGCGGCCGTCACCGTACATCCATTGCCGGTTCATCTGCATTAATATATAGTATATATCAAAAATTAATAGGAAGATGACCATTTATATATATAGTACATCAGTGACACATGAAAGGATAGTTGCCGACCTCGACCGTGAAGGAAAGAGCAACGAGAAAACTTATTTTGAGCTCTCGGGCATTTCACCGAACACCTCTTGTACATACGAAAAAAACATAAACTAGCACACTTCACACCCTCTTGCTAGGCTCCAAAATGAGATAGTGAAAAAATGGAAGAGTGGGGTGTGGGCTGCGGTGTCTTATATAGCCCCCCCTTTAACACCGGTTCAAGCCACGAACCGATGTTAAAGGGGGACACCGGTTCATAGAATTAATGTCTGATGATGCATCATCACATACGGATGAGGGAGAGACGATCGATGAGCACAAGATTAAATTCCAGGTTTCTTCTCCAATCAAACAGGCAGGGTGTTCCATTGTTAGTTTCGGAGGATTTCTTACAGACTTACAGTACAGCGATCTCAGACTCTCAAATCCGTTTTGGATATCGACGAGATGAGCGCCGGGGCCAAGACCCTGCGATTTCTTTCCTTGTGTTGTGTCCGCGCACATGCTTCCTGCTCTCCCGATGCTCCCACAGCCCCTCAGCCACAGCCCACATGAGTGTCAGTGTCACGATCCTCACGTACAACAGCGCCGCTGCGCCACACCGCTCTGTTCCTATTCCTACACATGGCCTGTAAGCTGCGTTTTTTCCCCCTCTCTTCTGAAACTTCGCTGTTCCGCTTCGTTACTCCCTGTGCTGAGGATAAGATGTTACTAGCATATCTCGTGGGCCTGCAACTGCAAGCGTGTCCTTAGCAGCAAGACTGGCGGGGGCATGGCGCAACTGGTCGGAGAGCGACGTACGGGCTAAGCTTGCTAGTGACAGACAGGAGATTAGCCGCGCGATGGCCGGGCGGCCATGTGCAGCTAACATGGCATGGGGCCGCCGACCGGCGGGAACTGTTGCTTTCCTGAAACTGAAGCCGCCGGAGCAGAGCGGCTAGCCTTTGCTCGCCACCGCTCACTCGCTGCGGCGGTGCCATGTTAGCTAGCCTTGAAAAGCACCGGCGTCTCTGCAGCATAAAAAAATTGTATTAAAGAGCCACCGATCGACGTAAGAATTAATAAACATGAAATAGTCGGGCATCCATCCATGCGTTGCATATGCTGGATAGACAGCAGCCTTGTTTGAAAGCCGTTGGAACTACGTGCCCAGGTCAGGTCTCGCGCGCTCTCACCTACACTGCTGCGCAGGGTCATATCCCATGTTAGGTGTCCCGTTCACGTGAGCGACTGAGCATGCGACCATGCATGTGAGCTCTCCTTCTCTCCTCCTACCGCGCGCAGAAGGACCCCCACACCAAGGTTTTGCCCTGTTCAAACCTTAATTAATTAGTAGCAACCTTAAAGCGTGCGCTAATCATTTGAGCCGTAATGCTCTCTGGCTTGTTAATTAATTACTAGTACTTGCGGTCTACTAGTCGGCTCGATGATTCCCTTCGTGTGGGTGGCATGGCATGGCCTCAGGGATTCAGGGGGAGCAGCTTCATGTGCCGATGCGCGTTGTGCCCCCCGACAGATCCACGCTTTCCTTTTTGTTTCTGGTCATGGTCCAGTGTACTCCTCAGCAGGACCAAATAGGTTAGCCGAGAGATTAACGGTGCGCCTTGACTTGGTAGAGCTATACTAGCAATCAGACTTGCACACTCGACCCTGATCGATCGTCAGCCGTCAATCATCCTCTATCTCTCATGGCTTCTCTATACTAGGAAATGTGGACTATATAGAATCCTCAAAACAGGTTTTCGTCCGTTTTATAAATAAAAGCAACACTGGTCAAACTAATACTCCCTCCGTCCCAAAATAGATGATGTCTCGAATTTGTTAAAATTTAGATGAATCTAGACACTATTTAGTATATAGATTCATCCAAAATTTAAAAAATCTAAGACATCTATTCTTGGACGGAGGGAGTACAAGATAAAGGAAGACCCTTTTAATAAGTAGATCAAGGTAAACAAGAAAAACGCGTAAGTTTACAACCTTCCACCAAAAACAATGGCCAGATACCGGGAAGAATCGGGGCTCCACGACGACGACCCTAGGAGGGTAATGATACCACCATGCATCGCCGCCGATGGTGCTGAAGCACTAAGATTTCGCCTAGAAAAAACATCCAAGCCTCTCCTGGTCGCCCGCCCGCGTCCAATGTCCCTGAGTCCAGCCTCCGACACATGATCTCGAAGCTGTCGAAGCAGAAACGCCCCAACACCAAACTCCCCCAACATCCGTACCTCACTATCTACATGACCGAAGATGGGAACAACCGCCACATCGCTCGCCGAAGAGTCGCCCACGCAATCCACCTTATGGGGCGGCGTCCATGAACTCGAGCCAAAGCTCTCACGAACTCCACATCACACAGTCGACGAGGAGGACAAGTAGGTCAAGCACAGACCTGCCAGGATCGAGCCATCGCCCAGCTTAGGGGAGGGGGAAAACTCTCCATCACCCCTGGAGATTGTCCTCCGGACGTAGAAGCAATACCAATTAGGCCAAGGTCAGGCCCAACCAGGAAGTCCATGCCTAGTTCAGGACATGTTAATGCCGTTGTCGAGCTGTTGCAGCCAGACCATCGACATTGCCGTCCTCCTGCACCTTGCGTCGCCCGGGGACTGGGTGCCATGGATGCGTTATCACCGGTCGAGATCATCACCAAACCAGTCTACACCGCCACCAGATGCCAGAGCACACGAATGAGCCCCATCACCAGGCAAGGTAAGCCCCACCACTGTCGGTACCGTGCGGGCTTTCCAGGGTGGTGCTCACCCGCAGGGAGGGGGGAGGGGAGAGGGGAGAGGGAGGAGGGGAAAGAGGTCTCGAGCTAGGGTTGCGCCCCGGTCACCCTCGCGGGGGCGACGCGAGATGCATTGTGGTTTTTTGTTTCACGTCAGAGTATGTAGAATAAAACCACCACAATTTCAGTTAGTCCTTTTTGTGAAAAAGTGAAATGTCAATTGAACATGGATTAACACGAATTTGACAGGGTGGACCCACTTTGTTAGGTCTAATTTGCTGAGGTGGACTAGGTCCTGCCTGTTAGACTAATTGAAAATTAAAATATATCTATAAGGGAAAAAAATAAGTGGGGATGTTGACCCCATCTTGTTTATGTGTGACACCACGCGACCTTTGTTGATGTCATGCCCCCTCCCCCGGGTCACGGTATTCCGTAGAGCCATGTCGCTCACCGCCCTACCCTCCCCTCTCTTCCCGGGCTCGATCCCATCAGCTAGAACGATGCAGATGGCATAGGGGGTGAAATTTGGAGCACGGGGTTGTCGACGTGCTGGTGGAGTAGGGACCGACACGTGCAGGTGGAGTAGGTTGCGACGCAGGTAAGACGGGGGTCGGGAATCATGAACCCGATGTCGAGGCACTCGATTGGGTCATCCACGACGAGGCTGCAACTCTTACTAGTGCGCGAGATAGGCGGTGGCAGCCCATTACACATCGAGGCAACGCCAGGCGATGGCATACCGTGTGTCCACCTTTTATTTCTTTTATAAATTTCAAGAAATTTAATTAGGATGATAAGTGGGCCCAATGTCACGTTGTATATCAATAATGATACACCTACGAAAAAATTTCTTACTGAGAGATCTTACGGGATGACGTGGGGGATGGGGTATGGTGCATATGTTTTTTCCTCCCAACCTCATCCTGTAACTCGCCTTTTGTAAATACCTGTTCGCAAGTGTAGCATTGTTGCCTTGTATATTAGGTATCCCACGGTTAATTCGTGATCAATCTACGATTAGCTCGTACTTTGCACATAATCAATCAAAATACTCCCTCCGTTTTCAAATAGATGTCTCAAGTTTATTAAAATTTGGATAAATCTAGACACTATTTAGTATATAGATTCATCCAAATTTTAAAAAACCTAAGACATCTATTTTGGAATGGAGGGAGTATATGTTTTTTGCCCGGCAATAATACAAAGCCCGATAAATTTTAACCCTAAAGTATATATATATATTGGAAAATGTAAAACATCAACTAAACCTCCTAGCCAGTCCTAGCTAGATCCCCACTGCTACCATGCATGGATCCAGCGATCCAGAACGTGCGCCAAAGTTTCGATCTGGACCGATGCAGTGAATCATCCATCGCCGAGTAGCCAAGTTGGGCAAAGTCGACACGCACTTGCGCCGGCGTTACACGCCGATCGTCACCAGATTAGCTTCGCCGTATCCAGCCGAGAGAGCAGACACCCCATGCCGCTCCCGCGCCGCGCGGCCGAGCGCTGCGACACGGAACATGACCAGATGCCCCCCTCCCGCCCCTGGCACGCTCGCCGAGCCATGGTCCATGGACGCGTCCCCTGGCGTCGTCGCCGAGCCGCCCATGAGAACCACGGAGTTAAGGCACACACTGCCTGATCCTGGGGTCTTTCTCGCCGCCGGGCCCGAGTCAAGTCGTATCTAAGCAGCCGGTGAGAGCCATGTGGGGGGAGTTGGGCGCTCGCGCCACCAGCACCGCACACACACGCGCGCGCTGGGGAGGGCCAGCGGTTGGTGCCCGTTACGTACGCGCGCGCGCGCTGCCGGTGGAGGACACTCGCATGTGCGCCTGATTTGTATGTATTAACTGCCGCGCGCGCGCGCGCCTCCGTGGCCGTGCCGTGGTCACCCGGCACGTCAGTCTGACCCCCCGCCCGCCCGGCCTTCAATTTCCCTCGAGTTCTCTCACCAAATCAGACAGAAAAGAAAGAGAAAGAAAATGTTTACCGCACGGACCCGAGTTTTTCAATCCAACCGCCACCAGCACTCATAAGCTTTAGTCGGTCTATAAATACCTTGGCTCGGAGGACCGAGCTCCTCACTGCTAACCAGCCATTTCGAGCCTGCCTCAAGTCAAGATACCCCTGCCCTCCAGCTCCAAGGCTAGCTAACTAGCTTGCTTGCCGGTAGAAGGAAGGAAGCTCGCAGCAATGGCGGGTGCGGGCGCTCTCTTCATCCTCTTCTCCTCACTCTGCTTCCTCGCCCGGCACGCCGCGGCCGGCGGCTGGCAGAGCGCCCACGCCACGTTCTACGGCGGCGGCGACGCTTCCGGCACAATGGGTGAGTCAGTCCCCTATTAACGTAAATGCCTCCGGCCGACGCTTCCGGCGGTAGATATAACTAATTAATCAATCTATACTGACGCGCGCGCGCGGTTCGTTGTGGAATGTGGATGCAGGCGGGGCATGCGGGTACGGCAACCTGTACAGCAACGGGTACGGCACGAACACGGCGGCGCTGAGCACGGCCCTCTTCAACGACGGCTCGGCGTGCGGTTCCTGCTACGAGCTGCGGTGCGACAACGCCGGCAGCTCGTGCCTCCCCGGGTCCATCATGGTGACGGCCACCAACTTCTGCCCGCCCAACTACGGCCTCCCCAGCGACGACGGCGGCTGGTGCAACCCGCCGCGGCCCCACTTCGACATGGCCGAGCCGGCCTTCCTCCACATCGCGCAGTACCGCGCCGGCATCGTGCCAGTCGCCTACAGGAGGTGAGTGAGAACAGAGCTCGGTCTTGCTGGGACGTTCGCCCGTTGGTTAGTAGTACTACGTACAGGGCGCCACACAGTCGATCGACCGGCCTGGCCACGAGCGGAGGTCGGTCGGTCGGACTGGAGAAGATGCGCGCGCGGGGACCCCTTCCCGCCGTGCAGTTGGTTCGTTCATTCCATAAGTTCAGGTGGGCCACTCTCCAGATTCGATACGGTGCACGCGGATAGGCAGCCTACGCTACTGCTACTGGGAGTACGTACTGCCTACAGTACACGCATCCATGTGCCCTGCCTTTTAATGTCACATCTTCACTGCCAGCGTGTCATGAATGTACATGTACAGCGCTCGAGAAAAAGGTTTTTGGACGTACTGACGCGCGAACGTTGCATTGCACGTGCAGGGTTCCGTGCGTGAAGAAGGGCGGCATCCGGTTCACCATCAACGGGCACTCCTACTTCAACCTGGTGCTGGTGACGAACGTGGGCGGCGCCGGCGACGTGCAGTCGGTGTCCATCAAGGGCACGCGCACGGGGTGGCAGGCCATGTCCCGCAACTGGGGCCAGAACTGGCAGAGCAACACCTACCTGGACGGACAGTGCCTCTCCTTCAGGGTCGTCTCCAGCGACGGCCGCACACTCACCAGCAACGCCGCCGCGCCCGCCGGGTGGCAGTTCGGACAGACGTTCGAGGGCGCACAGTTCTAGCCTTACCTTGTTCGATCTCCGCAAGCATTGGAGGTGGAAGAGAATTAATTATTCCGCATTCGTGCCCATGGACGGACGGAAGAGAAAGAAAGGCCGGCCGGGCTGCCGTCTTCGTTATACTAGTAGTGAAGAAGAAAGAGGCTCCCGGTCCCGGGCTATGCTGAGGCTGCTAATTAGCACCCGCCTAGACGTTTCCTTCTTCTCCCGATTATTTTGCAAGTCTCAAGTTTATTAAAGGCTTGAACAAGTACTACTAGTGTGTTGGCAGCAGCACTACTCCTTGCTGAAAAAAGAGAGAGGAGTTGATTATTGCATTATTAGGTATCGTTACTTACTACCTTTGGTGGTTTGTACTCCTTTGTACTGGGTGGTGGCCTTAATTTGTGATGAAATTGAAGATCGCAAAGGCCATATTTATGGATCGATCCATGTTCTAGCCAGCTACTAGCTGTGTACAGTAGTTCCTTCCATTGAAGAAGAAGAAGAATTGTGGACTTGTGCCGTTTTGCTGTGCTGTAAACCGCCCCGTACCTTCCTCTCGTCACATGGGGTGGGGGCACACCATGTTTCTGATGCCTACTCCATCATAAGCTTCCGTGTGATGGTCTGTTTCATTATCCATTTGTTATTTTGTCCGTTTCGCGATCGAGTCCCTGCGGCCTTGCTTGCCTCCACACGCTTAAGTCGACTGATACGGTTGCGATAGCAGCTCTGTGCCCGAAATGGCGCCATGGCAATCTCCGAAATGTATCCCTGAACCTGATGCCGTGCATGGCGTGGTTTCCGTGATCCGCAATTGAGCGGGCAGCAAACAGCATCCAAGCTAGCCAGGATCGTCCTGAGGATCAGAAGCTGGTGTGTTGGCTCTACAGCTACACTCCACTAGCTAGCTAGCTTAGGACAAGAACGTAGGTACGCCCCATTATATCGATCACGTACCGTCGCACGTCTCTGTTTTTTTTTTCCACAACGAGAAATCATTGCCGCAGTACTCAACTCAGCTACTACTCGGCGTTCCATTCCTTCGCTAGGCTACAACGCTCGGTCGTGAAATGGCGACCGCCGTTTGGCTCTCTGATTCTCTCCCTCTCGATCGGCGGCCTCTGGAGGTGTGACGGCAACAGTTCCGTTTCTCGTCAGTTTCACCGCGTCCACATCCTGCGACGGCGACGCGGCAGGGCCGACGAGAAACGAAACCGGAGACGCCGACGGAGCAACCGGACGGATTGCGCGGGGGCCGAAAGGTGTGTCTATCGACGGAGAGAACGTCGGCCGAGAATGGGCCGGCAGCGCCTCGTGGAATCGCCTGCTGCTTCATCGATCGGCTCGGGTAATTTGCGTGTAGCGTAGCACCTTCGGTTCCGCCTCGAGGGACGCTTCGAGTCATTTTCACTGCTGTTTGCGGGGTCCCATCGCATCCTCACGAAAACTGACCCTTTTCCAACCCCGATCGCCTGAAAATGAAAGCGTGATCGCTGCGTGCAGAGATTTTTCAAGAAATCGATCGATCGGGAGTTGGGCAATCCTATACACCGCCCATTGCGGGCGCTATCTTCGCACTCCGCCCATGCGGGTGCCCGCATTGGGCCGGCACATTAACGCGATTTGGTTTTACTTCAACATTTTTCTGTTTTTTCCTTTTTGGTTTTCTAGTTCCAGTTTTCTCCCGGTGTTTTCCCTGTTCCGGTTTTTGGAGCATTTTAGATTATTTTTTTAATTTTTTCAATATTTTTCAAATTTGAACATTTTTCGTAATCGAACAAATTTTAAATCCAGACAATTTTCAGAGGCAAAAACATGGGCCAGGCCCAATACGGGACGGAGCCTCAGATAGAGAACGCTTAAGGCGCTCTATAGGAGCACCCGGAGTCGGGAGTTCGCTCTTGCTTAGATAATTTGCTTTTTGCGGGGAGGCTTAAATCATAAATGGGCTCATTTTTTTGACACTCCTTAACAAGTGTCGCATAACGGGTTTGTTGTTACTACGAAAGACCAGTTGGGCTTGACTATGAGGTTGGCGACTTGACTATGAGGTTGGTCCTCGCCAACCTGTACCTTGCTACTGTGAATCAACAATCCAAATGTCAAGCTCAATAAAAAAACCGAAATGTCAGAGTATGAAAGAGAAATAATCACACAAATACTTGGGCCTTCACACTGCGGACGCGGAGAAAAGATGATTTGCAGAAGGCTTAAAGGCAACGTGGCTTGCCATGATTTTAACGCAATGGAATGAATAGAATCTACACATGGAATAAGACTATTGAGTCTGACGAACAAATCTTGTCTCTATGGAGAACAAAAAATAGACTATAGAGAACAAAGTTACACTATAGTTGAGACAGAAGTTATAGTGAAAGACAAAACTCGAATCCGCACGTGAAACAAAACATTAAAGTATAGGGAACAAAACTATAGGAATCATGGAACACGTTTTGAGTGCAAAAGGATGTAGGCTACGTAAAAAAAATGACATCTATGAGTAGAATCATAGCAATAAGAGGAACAAATGTATGAAGAAAGTGGAACAAAATTAAGGTCTCATGGAACAACAACCAAGTACAAGAGGAACAAAAAATTAGATCACGCGATTTTTTAAAAAGAAACAAACCTTGACTACTGTCTGAATAAAGAATAAAACTATTAGAAATAAATATTATTGCTGGTGGAACTAGAATCAAATCATACATGACAAAATAAATAAAATTCATGAGACATCATGTATTAAAAAAGGTTCAATGAAATAGAAGAAAAATAGAAAGAAGAAAGTGTGAGAAGACATATCTAATAGGAAAAGATAGTGCTCTGTTTACATATCACACCAGCAAGGTGGTTTAATGATATGGTGACTTTCCTAAAAAAAAAAAGATAATAGGAAAAGATAAGAAGCATACCTAAAAGAAATTGGAATAAAACGAAAAAACAACCCCGCGAGCAAACTAAGCTCAGCCCGCGTCTCCTTCTTGGACCGGCCCAAATATAGGTCTTGCGCCCACTGTCTGGAAGGCTTAACCATTACCGAGTGTTTTCTATTGGTTTTAGCAGCATTACCGAGTGTTTTTCGGGAGGTGCTACTGGCCGCTTCTTGCGGCACCTGGGAATCGCGGCGCCCATAGGGAATCGATATGGGCCGGCCCATCAGTTTCAGAACAGTCGTTGTTTTCCTCTTAGAAAAAGATCGGTAGTTTTTTTTTGAATTTAAAACCAGTCTATTAAGCAAACAGCAGGCCGTCTCATTAAAAACCTTCCATCCCCCTTAGGTACCCTGGAAGGAAAAGAGTGCGTCTGAAACCTGTTGCCGCAAATCACAGTATTGCTACATCATCTAACAGAGGCTGTAAAATAAAGCTAGAGGGTTCATCGACCCAATTACAAGAGTTTCTCAATCTAACACACTCCCTAGCTATCAAGTGGGCAACCTTGTTCAGTTCTCTACTACAATGAAGGAATTCCACCTCTCCAATGCTACCTGTAGTTGTGAAGATATCAGCATATATTGTTGTAGCCTCGTTCCAAATTCTTTCAGCACCATTACACATTTGTATAACTTCCAAAGAATCTGATTCTGTTTCAACTTTGTTAAAACCCATGGATGTGGCAAGTTGGAGTCCATGCAAGATAGCTATCGCCTCAGCCATAGACGCAGAAGCCACATGCAGTATAAACCGAGATCTAGAAGCAAGGAATATCCCTTGGTTATTCCGAATGATCACACTCGTAGCACCGACACCTTCATCAACCATAAACGCCGCATCAACATTTACTTTAACAAAATTACCTCTTGGTTTGAACCAGCTTCTCTTCTTGAAATTATAACCAACCGATTTGGCATTCATAGAGTTGACAGTAATAGCACGAATTGAAGCAAGACAGTGCTGAATGGGTGGAACTTGTTCCCCATGAGTGCGTCTTCTTCGGATCCACCAAATATACCATGTTGTCATAGCGATAAGATCCCTTGATTGGATCGAGTCATAGCCAGGTGTCAGGTCATTCTCACTGAGAAGAGCAGCCAATACCTCAGAACCTGATCTTCCTAATTGACCACACTCCTGAACTTTGTCTTCGAGACCCAACTCCTTCCAGATACAAACAACAGTTTGACACTTGAAAATCATATGGTCCACATCTTCTGATTCATTATTACAGATCGGACAGAGATTATCTGTCCCAATATGACACCTAAATAAGATTTCTTTCAGAGGTAAAATATCGTGCAAGATTCTCCAGCAGTATATCTTGACTTTAGCAGGGACATTAAGTTTCCAAAGAATTTTCCATGTGCAACTATTCGGAGGGGTGCCAGCTATCAGGGACCTGCATGTAATACCATTAAATTGGTGGCGCCATTCTGTATGATAGGCTGAGCGGACAGAAAATCTTCCCAACCTAGTGCCACGCCAAGAAGTCCGCAAAGCCATTAATATTCAGAGGAATCTGCAAAATTCAAGACGCATCAATTTGGTGGAAGTTAGATTGAATAATATCATGATCCCATTGGCCTGAAACCGGATCAATAAGTTTAGACACTCTTGTGAGGATGCAGTTTCCACGAGGCGCAATGATTTTCCTATTGGGACTTGATGGAATCCATGGGTCCTTCCATATCTCAATACATTCTCCAGAGCCCACTCTCCAGATACACCCTCTCTTAAAAGTTTGGATTCCGGCCACAATGCTCTGCCAAGTGAAAGAGGATCCCACTTTAGGCCCCTCCTTTAGGATATCACCATCCGGATAGTATTTAGCCCTCAGCACTTGGGCGCAAAGGGAATTTGGTTCATCAATCATCCTCCACACTTGCTTTGCCAGCATTGCAAGATTAAAAGAATGGAGGTCTCTAAATCCCATTCCCCCTTCTTTGTTAGGGAAACATAATTTCCACCATGCATACCAATGCATCTTTTTTCCCTTGTCATCATCACCCCACCAAAACTGAGAAATAATGTCAGTGATCTTATTGCAAACATTTTTAGGAATGAGGAAAACTGACATTGCATACACTAGAATTTCTTGGATAATTGCCTTAATTAGAATTTCCTTCCCACCTATAGAAAGCATTTTTTCCTTCCAGCCTTTTATTCTCTGGAGGACCCTTTCCACAAGGTGCATAAAACAATCACTCCTATCAACCCCAACAATCGAGGGAAGGCCCAGGTACTTATCCGAGATTGCCTCTGTATTGATGTTGAGAGTATTGCAAATATCCACTTTAACATTCACATTTGTATTTGGACTAAAGAAAATGCTGGACTTAGATACACTAACCAATTGTCCCGAGTTTGCACAATAGGAATCAAGAACTTGCTGTAACGAGATTGCATTGTTCAAATCTGCCTTCAAGAGAATTAAGGAATCATCAGCAAATAAAAGATGTGAGACTGATGGTGCATTCCTTCACACCTTAACCCCTTCAATGCCACCAACCTCCTCAGCATGCAACAAACAACTTGATAAACCTTCTGCACAAAGAAGAAACAAATATGGAGATAGAGGATCCCCCTGCCGAATACCTCTAGTAGGGACAAAGCCCTCAGTCAATTGGGAGTTATATCTGATAGTATAAGAGACTGAAGTGGCACAAGCCATAATCAACTCAACCCACTGCTCATGGAAACCCAATCTGATCATCATATCCTTGAGAAAATTCCACTCCACCCTATCATAGGCTTTATGCATATCAAGCTTCACGGCACAAAGCCCATCCTTTCCTTTTCTCTTATTTTTAATTTTATGAACACATTCATAAGCAACTAACACATTATCAGTGATAAGCCTGTTGGAATTATGCCCTAGAAGCTATAATAAAGATGTTATTATTATAATTATTGTTCATGATAAAGTTTATATTCCATGCTAGAATTGTATTAAGCGGAAACTTTGATACTTGTGTGGTTTATGAACAAAACCGTGTCCCTAGTACGCCTCTATGGACTAGCTCATTGATTAATGATGATTAAGGTTTCCTAACCATAGACATGAGTTGTCGATTAATAATGAGATCATGTCATTAGGAGAATGATATGATGGACAGACCCAAATTAAGCAGAGCAATTAGATCGTGTCATCGTGTTCATCTTTGCGAAGCTTTTTCCTATGTCAAGTATTGTATTCCTTAGACCATGAGATAATACAACTTCCTGGTATCGGAAGAAAGCTTTGAGGTCATCAAACGTCCTCCTATGTGAGGGTGATCATAAAGGTGTCTCTCAGGTGATCGGAAAGTACTTGTTGGGTTGTATGTACCGAGATGGAATTTGTCCCTCTCGAGTCGGAGAGATATACTTCGGGCCCAGTCGGTAATCGATATCAACACCGCTTGCAAGCACATGGTTAAGGAGTTAATCACAAATTGATATCGGATTACGGAACGAGTAAAGTACTTGCTGTGAACGAGATTGAACTAGGTATGCCGATACCAACGATCGAATCTCGGGCAAGTAAAATATCGCGTGACGAAGGGAATACATATATGGGATTAATTGAATCCTGGCATCGTGGTTCATCCGATATGATCATCGATGAATGTGTGGGATTCAATATGGGTTTTTAGATCCCGCTGTTGATTATTGATAGAAGATCATGTCTACATATTCTGAACCCGTAGGGTCACACACTTAACGTGCTTCGACGCTAGGATAGAATGGATGATTGTTTTATGAGTTTTTGTTCGGAGTCTCGGATGAGATCCAGGACATCACGAGAGGCTCCGGAATGGTCCGAAGAATATGATTCATATAAAGGAAAGCAGTTTTTGGATTTCGGAATCGTTTCGGAGTTTAGCGGTATTGTACCGGAAGATTCTAGAAGGTTCCGGAGTGGGACCAACATGGTCCCACTTGTCGGAGGCCTGCGTGGGCCTAAGGGGAAGTGCCCTGGACACTTTGGGCCAGGGGCACAAGGCCCCAAGGCCCAGCCAGCCAGCCCTAGGGGAAACCCTAGGGGAGGCTTCTAGAAGGAAGGGGGAAACTTGCCCCCCACTCCACCCTTGGGGCCGCCGCCCTAGGGCTTGGAGGAGGGGACAAGGGGGGACGGACAGCCCCCTATATAAGGAGGGCAGGGGCGCACCCTACCCCTCCTACTCCTCCAACCCTAGCCGCCGTCCTGCTGCCCCTCCACCTCTCTCTTTCCCGACTGCGCGTAGGCGAAGCCCTGCCGCAGAAATTCTCCACCATAAGCACCACGCTGTCGTGCTACGGATCCAATCTATCTCTCCACCCCACTTTCTGGACCAAGGAAGGAGGAGACGTCGCGGCACCATACGTGTGCATCTCTCGGAGGCGCCGCCACTTGCGGCGTAGGATCGGATCGGATCGCGAGGAGGAGACGGCTAGTACGACTACATCAACCACGTTCTGTTGAACGTTTTCGCTGTGCGATTTCTTCAAGGGTATGAAGATCTCACCAATCTCTCTCGTTGATTGCATCTCCTAGATTAGATCTTGGCTTTCTTGTTCGCATCCATAAATTTTTTTGATTTACTATGCTGCGAAACCCATCGGTGGTATCAGAGCTAGATCTATGCGTAGATGTGTTTCATGAGTAGAACGCAACATGCTTGTTGCGGGCATTGATGTTTTCTGTTGCAAACCTCTTGTTGTGTATTTCTTATGGCGCGGCATAGTGAGATCGAAGCGGTCCAGGCCAACTTTACGCGACCTCGTTCGCGAGACCGGCTCCGCACTTGACGTGTGACTTGCTCCACACATGCGGCTGGTGGATGCCAGTTTCTCTCACTATAGTAGTCATGGGATTTACACCGGATGTTGGCAACCATAATATCACCGTTGTGGCTTTCCGTAGGTAAGAATCGTTCTCAGCTTGTTACTCCCATAAGCCACGTAAAACATGCAACAACAAAGTAGAGGCGTCTAACTTGTTTTTGCAAGGAGTGTTTTGTAATATAGTATGGCCCAAGACATGATGTGTATGATGTATGCAATGATCATGTTTTGTAATATTTCACGACTTGTATGTCGATGAGTTCACACTGGCAGGATTCGTATGGTTGTCTTTATAATTGTGTATGACCTGTGTGTCAACTTCTTATACGCCATGTAATAGCTTTACTTTATCGCTAAGTAGTTAGCAATAGTTGTAGTTGCTATTCGTTGTGGAGGCAATCATGGTGGAGTGATGGAGATCATGCTGGCGCGCACAAGATTGAGATCATTGCGCGGAGATTGGCTATACCATGTCACATAAAATTATATGCATGTGATGTTTATCCTTTTATGTATCTTATTATGCTTAGATCGCGACGGTAGCATTATAAGATGATTCCTCACTTAAAGATCAAGATAAAATTGTGTTCTCCCCATGTATGCACCATTGCGAAAGTTCGTCATTTTCAAGCACCTCGTGATGATCGGGTGATATAAACTCTACGTTCACATACAACGGGTGCAAGCCAGTTTTGCACACGCAGAAATACTTGGGTTTGACTTAACGAGCCTAGCATGTACAGTCATGGCCTCGGAACACACGAACCGAAAGGTTAAGCATGAGTCATATGAATGATATGATCGACACTTTGTTGTCCACCATTGAAACCACATCTCTTCTCGTGAAGATCGGATTAGGTGTGGTGAATTTGGATCATGTTCACTAAACAACTTGAGGGATGTTGAATTTAGTGGGAGTTCATCTAGTAATTTGATTAAGTTGAACTAGTTATCATGACCATAGTCTAAATTGTATTTGCAAATTTTGTAGATCAAATGGCTAAGTCCAACTTCAACTTCAATGTTTTTGCTGAGAAAGAAAAGCTTAAGAACAATGGGTCTAACTTCACCAACTGGTTCCGCAATCTGAGAATCATTCTCACTGGCAGACAAAAGGACTATATACTAGAGAAAGCGCTAGGTGACGCCCCTGCTATTGATGCACCGGCTGATGAAAAAGTTGTTTATCAGTCACGCAAAGATGATTATGGAGTGATTAAAAGTACCATGTTGTTTTATATGGAACCGGACCTTCAAAATCGTTTTGAGGAGTTCACCGGGCCCTTTGAGATACTTGAGGAACTGAAAACCATGTTTCAGACTCAGGCCCGTTCTGAGAGATATGAGATCTCTGAGAAGTTCTTTAACTGCAAGATGGAGGAAGGGAGTTCCGTTAGTGAGCATGCAATTAAGATGTCGGGCTACACTCAACGTCTTGAGCAAATGGACTGCAAGATTCCAAAAGAGCTCAAGATTGACAGAGTTCTGCAATCACTCCTTCCTAGCTACAAAGGTTTTGTAGTTACTCACAATCAAATTGGTTCCACTGATACGATCACTGAGCTCTTCGCTAAGCTGAAAGCTGCGGAGGTGGATATCAAGAAAGATAATCATGTGTTGATGGTCAACAAGACCCCTAGCTTTAAGAAAGGTAAGGGTGCAAAGAAATCCTTCAAGAAAGGCAGCCGCAAGCGCGTTGCCCTTGCTGAGAAGAAGCTCAAGTCTAGACCTAAGCCGGACACTGAGTGCTTCTATTGCAAGGACAAGGGTCACTGGAAGCGCAACTGTCCGACGTACTTAGCAGACAAGAAGGCTGGCACCATTAAAGGTATATTTGATATACATGTTATTGATGTTTACCTTACTAGCGCTCGTTGTAGTGCCTAGGTATTTGATACTGGTTCAGTTGCTAATATTTGTAACTCGAAACAGGAGCTACGGAATAGACGGCGGCTAGCAAGGGATAAGGTGACGATGCGCGTTGGCAATGGATCAAAAGTTGATGTGATGGTCGTCGGCACGCTCTCCTTAGTTTTACCTTCGAGATTAGTTTTAAACCTTAATAAGTGTTATTATGTGCATGCGTTGAGCATGAACATTATATCTGGATCGTGTTTATTGCAAGATGGTTATTCATTTAAATCGGAGAATAATGGTTGTTCTATTTATACGAATAACATCTTTTATGGTTATGCACCTATTGTGAATGGTTTATTTCTTCTGAATCTCGAAAGCAATGAAACACACATCCATAAAATTGAGGCTAAGAGATGCAAAGTAGATAGTGATAATCCAACTTATTTGTGGCACTGTCGTCTAGGTCATATTGGTGTAAAACGCATGAAGAAACTCCATTCCGATGGACTTTTGGAGTCTCTTGATTTTGAATCATTTGACACGTGTGAGTCGTGCCTCATGGGCAAGATGATCAAAACCCCGTTCTCCGGTATGATGGAGAGAGCAACAGACTTATTGGAAATCATACATACCGATGTATGCGGACCAATGAGTGTTTCGACGTGCGGTGGATATCGCTATTTTCTCACTTTTACTGATGACTTAAGTAGATATGGGTATATCTATTTAATGAAACATAAATCTAAAACATTTGAAAAGTTCAAAGAATTTCAGAACGAAGTGGAAAACCATCGTAACAAGAAAATTAAATTTCTACGATCCGATCGTGGAGGTGAATATTTGAGTTATGATTTTCTCATGCATCTTAAAGCAAGCGGAATCGTTTCGCAACTCACGCCACCCGGAACACCACAACGCAATGGTGTGTCTAAACGCCGGAATCGAAGTCTATTAGATATGGTGCGATCAATGATGTCTCTTACAGATTTGCCGTTATCATTTTGGGGTTATGCATTAGAAACCGCTGCATTCACTTTAAATAGGGCACCATCTAAATCAGTTGAGATGACACCGTATGAACTATGGTTTGATGCTAAACCTAAGTTGTCGTTTCTTAAAGTTTGGGGATGCGAAGCTTACGTCAAGAAGTTGATGCCGGACAAGCTTGAACCCAAAGCGGAGAAATGCGTCTTCATAGGATACCCTAAGGAAACGGTTGGGTATACCTTCTACCACAGATCCAAAGGCAAAGTGTTTGTTGCAAAGAACGGATCCTTTCTTGAGAAGGAGTTTCTCTCAAAAGAAGTGAGTGGGAGGAAGGTAGAGCTAGACGAGGTTATTGAACCTTCTCTCGAGTTGGAGAGTAGCGCAGCACCTGAAATTTTTCCATTGTCGTCTTCACCAACAAGAGAGGAAGCTAATGACGAGGATCATGAAACTTCGAACGATGCTACTACTGAACTTCGCAGGTCGACAAGGTCACGTGCCACTCCTGAATGGTACGGCAACCATGTCTCAACCGTCTTGTTGTTAGACAACAGTGAACCTGCGAATTATGAGGAAGCAATGATGAGCCCAGACTCTGAGAAATGGCTAGAGGCCATGAAATCCGAATTGGGATCCATGAGCGAAAACCAAGTATGGACTTTGGTGGACCCTCCTAGCGACCGTAAGGCCGTTGAGTGCAAATGGATTTTCAAGAAGAAAACAGACGCGGATGGTAATGTTACTGTCTATAAAGCTCGGCTTGTCGCAAAAGGGTTTCGGCAAGTTCAAGGTGTTGACTACGATGAGACTTTCTCTCTCGTAGCGATGTTTAAGTCCAGATTTTATTAGCAATTGCTACATTTCATGATTATGAAATATGGCAGATGGATGTCAAGACTACATTCCTCAATGGTAACACTGATGAAGAGTTGTATATGATGCAACTCGAAGGTTTTGTCGATCCTAAGGATGCTAATAAGGTGTGCAAACTTCAGCGTTCCATTTATGGACTGAAGCAAGCATCTCGGAGTTGGGACCTTCATTTTGATCAAGTGATCAAGAGTTTTGGATTTGTTCCAAATTTCTACGAAGCTTGTATCTACAAGAAAGTGAGTGGGAGCTCGGTGACATTTTTAGTATTATATGTGGATGACATATTGATTATTGGAAATGACATTGAAATGCTTAACGATGCGAAGAGTTATTTGAATAAATGTTTTTCAATGAAAGACCTAGGAGAGGTTGCTTATATATTAGGCTTCAAAATCTATAGAGATAGACAAAGACGCCTAATAGCTTTAAGCCAAAGTACATATCTAGACAAAGTTCTGAAAAGGTTCAGAATGGATAAATCAAAGAAAGGTTCATTGCCCATGTTGTCAGGTAAGATATTGAGCAAGGCTCAGTGTCCAGCTACGGTAAACGATAGAGATACTATGAGCAAAGTGCCGTATGCCTCGGCCATAGGTTCTATCATGTATGCCATGCTATGTACTAGACCGGATGTGTCCAATGCTCTTAGTTTGACGAGCAGATACCAAAGTGATCCAGGAGTGGAACACTGGACAGCCGTAAAGAACATCCTAAAGTATTTAAATAGGACTAAAGAAATGTTCTTGGTCTATGGAGGTGATGAGCAGCTCGTCGTAAAAGGTTACGTTGATGCTAGTTTCGACACCGACCCGGATGATTCTAAATATCAGACATGATGAGTTTATATTTTGAATGGTGGAGCTGTGAGCTAGAGAAGCTGCAAGCAAAGCATGATCGCGGGATCTACAACAGAAGCGGAATACATGGCTGCTTCAGAAGCGTCAAGTGATGGAGTTTGGATCAGGAACTTCATCACTGAGCTTGGTGTGGTTCCAAGTGCCTTGGACCCACTTGAGATATTGTGCGACAACACTGGCGCCATAGCACTGGCTAAGGAACCAAGATATCATCCAAAGACCAAGCACATCAACCGCCGTTTTCACATAATTCGAGATTATATAGCAGATGGAGATCTGAAGATTAGCAAAGTACATACGAATTTGAATGTCGCAGATCCGTTGACTAAACCTCTTCCACGAGCAAAACATGATCAACACCTTAATGCCATGGGTCTTAGATTGTTGCCAGATGTAAACTAGATTATTGACTCTAGTGCAAGTGGGAGACTGTTGGAATTATGCCCTAGAGGCAATAATAAAGATGTTATTATTATAATTCTTGTTCATGATAAAGTTTATATTCCATGCTAGAATTGTATTAAGCGGAAACTTTGATACTTGTGTGGTTTATGAATAACACCATGTCCCTAGTACGCCTCTATGGACTAGCTCATTGATTAATGATGGTTAAGGTTTCTTAACCATAGACATGAGTTGTCGATTAATAATGAGATCTGATATGATGGACATACCCAAATTAAGTAGAGCAATTAGATCGTGTCATCGTGTTCATCTTTGCGAAGCTTTTTCCTATGTCAAGTATTGTATTGCTTAGACCATGAGATAATACAACTCCCTGGTATCAGAAGAAAGCTTTGAGGTCATCAAACGTCATCCTATGTGAGGGTGATGATAAAGGTGTCTCTCGGGTAATCGGAAAGTACTTGTTGGGTTGTATGTATCGAGATGGAATTTGTCCCTCCCGAGTCGGAGAGATATACTTCGGGCCCACTCGGTAATCGATATCAACACCGCTTGCAAGCACGTGGTTAAGGAGTTAATCACAAAGTGATATAGGATTACGGAACGAGTAAAGTAATTGCTGTAAACGAGATTGAACTAGGTATGCCGATACCAACGATCGAATCTCGGGCAAGTAAAATATCGCGTGACGAAGGGAATACATATATGGGATTAATTGAATCCTGGCATCGTGGTTCATCTGATATGATCATCGATGAATGTGTGGGAGTCAATATGGATTTCCAGATCCCGCTGTTGATTATTGATAAAAGATCATGTCTGCATATTCTCGAACCCGTAGGGTCACACACTTAACGTGCTTCGACGCTAGGATAGAATGGATGATTGGTTTATTTGTTTTTGTTCAGAGTCTCGGATGAGATCCAGGACATCACGAGAGGTTCCGGAATGGTCCGGAGAATAAGATTCATATAAAGGAAAGCAGTTTTTGGATTTCGGAATCATTTCGGAGTTTAGCGGTATTGTACCGTAAGGTTCTAGAAGGTTCCGGAGTGGGACCATTTGTCGGAGGCCTGCGTGGGCCTAAGGGGAAGTTCCCTGGACACTTTGGGCCAGGGGCACAAGGCCCAGCCGGCCAGCCCTAGGGGAAACCCTAGGGGAGCCTTCTAGAAGGAAAGGGGGAAACTTGCCCCCCACTCCACCCTTGGGGCCGCCGCCTTAGGGCTTGGAGGAGGGGCCAAGGGGGGACGGCCAGCCCCCTATATAAGGAGGGCAGGGGCGCACCCTCCCCCTCATACTCCTCCTACCCTAGCCGCCGTCCTACTGCCCCTCCACCTCTCTCTCTCCCGACTGCGTGTAGGCGAAGCCCTGCCGCAGAAATTCGCCACCATAGGCACCACGTCGTCGTGCTGCAGATCCAATCTATCTCTCCACCCCACTTGCTGGACCAAGGAAGGAGGAGACATCGCGGCACCGTACGTGTGCATCTCTCGGAGGCGCCGCCACTTGCGGTGTAGGATCGAAGCGGATCGCGAGGAGGAGACGGCTAGTACGACTACATCAACCACGTTCTGTTAAACGTTTCCGCTGTGCGATTTCTTCAAGGGTATGAAGATCTCACCAATCTCTCTCGTTGATTGCATCTCCTAGATTAGATCTTGGCTTTCTTGTTCGCATCCGTAAATTTTTTTGATTTACTATGCTGCGAAACCCATCAAAGCCGTCCTAGAACAAAAGCACTATGCGTAGGGGAAATAATATCTGGAAGGATCAGCTTTAATCTGACAGCCAACATTTTAGAAATAATCTTATAAACCACATTGCAAAGAGAAATTGGCCTAAACTGAGAAACCTCCTCGGGGTTCTCCACTTTTGGAATCATCACAATAATGGTTTTATTCCAACCCTGAGGAATAACTTTCTCATTTATCGCTTGGAGAACAGCTGAAGTAATATCATTACCAATAAGGTGCCAGAATTTCTTGAAGAAAATCGCATGAAGACCATCTGATCCTAGGGCTTTGAGATCACCAATAGAAAACACCGCCTTTCTGACATCAACCGCCGAGAAGGGAGCAATAAGCATCTCATTCAGATCGACTGAGACTTTTGGAATAACCCTCTCAAGAAACTCATGGTCAGTCGTCGGATTGTCAGAGGAGAATAAGTTTGAAAAATATTGTTGTATAAGAGGGTTCAGAAGATCCGTTCCTTCAACAAAGTTACCTGTCGGGTCCTTCAATTGTTTTATATAATTCTTCTTTCTCCTTGGCGAGGCAAAATTGTGGAAATAAGATGTATTTTTGTCCTCATTCTGAAGCCAGTTTGCGCGGGAGCGCTGACACCATTTCATCTCTTCTTGGTCTAACATCTTTTCAATTAGCTTAGCCAGCTCATGTTTATTTTGGTCATTTTCAAGATTTAAAACCCGTTTGTCCCAATCATGAAGCCCATCATGCATGGCACACATGCGAGCATGCACGTCGATCGCTCTAGCAGACGCAGCCTCCCACTGGACTTGCACCTCCTCGCGAAACCCATCCTCCTTGAACCATTTGGCTTCAAAACTTTGCTGTTTTTTATTTGCTCTAGGAGGCGCCTCATAGAAAAAAAGTGTCTAATAGTAGGGGCCGGTGATCAGAGTGATTATATTCAAGGTGAATAATAGCCGCATTATCATGCATTTGAAGCCACTCCTGATTAGCAAGACCTCTGTCTAATCTCTCACGTATAGTACCCCTATGCCAAGTAAACGGGCCGCCAATAAAACTCATGTCTTCAAGTTCACACTCATCGAGAGCATTATGAAAAGCATTCCGAAATCGCTCAGGGCGAACACGCCCCCCTTCCTTTTCATGGTTATAAAGAATTTCATTCAGATCCCTCATCACCAGCCAGGGCAGACTATTTTGACTGTAAATGTTCTTCAATCTGTCCCACGTCTTATGCTTATTATCCCATTTAAATTCACCATACATACCAGTGAATCTCCAGGTCTTATTCACCTTCTCAACTCGGACATCAATATAGTTACGGCACGCATAAATTTGAACAAGCTTAACCTCCATCTTCTAGAACATCACAATTCCTCCTTTCCTACCATCGCTCACTTGAATAATATAATGATCCATTCCTAGTCTCCTCGCCAGACATTCAGCCAGATAACGGTCTAGGTGAGTCTCCGACAAAAACACCACCTCGGGGTTATGGCGCCTCTTTGAAGGGAATATGTCCTGAGAGGCAATAATAAAGTGTTTATTATGTGTATTCCAAGTATATGATATTTATTTATTCTGCATGCTATAATTGTATTAATACGGAAACGTTAATAAATGTGTGTTTAATAAACAAACAGAAAGTTCCTAGTTATGGCTCTCTCATAAACTAGCTCGTTGATTAACAAGATGATCATAGTTTCCTGATCATAGACATTGGATATTGTTAATAATGATATCACAACATTAGTGTAATGATGTGATGAACATTCATCCGAAGTATAGCATTACGATCAAAGTCATTGAGTTTATATTGCTATAAACAACTTACGAAGTGATCCTAATCCTTAGACCATGAGATCATGCCAATCACTAACACCGAAAGAGTTTCTTGTTGACATCAAACGTCACACCGTAACTGGGTGATTATAAAGATGGCTTCAAAGCTACTAAAGTGTTATGTTGAGACTCATGGATCAAGAGTGGAATTTGTTCATCCCGATGACGGATAGATATACTCTGGGCCATCTCGGTGATATCACATTGGTTAGCTTGCAAGCAAGTGATTTGATCACTAGAATGTTATATCACGGAAACGAGAAAAGAGTGCATGTCAGTAACGAGATCAAACTAGGTATGGAGATACCGATGATCGAATCTCGGACATGTAATATATCGTGAAACAAAGGGATTAAGATACAGGCGAAAAAGGTTCCGACGATCACAGGAAAGTCATCGTTGAATGTGTGGGAGTCAGTATGGATCTCCAGGTCCCGCTACTGATTATTGATCAGAGAAGGGTCTCGATCATGTCCGCATTATTCGCGAACCGTAGGGTGACACACTTAAGGGACACTGGCATCCAGTTGCAGCAAATGTTTCATGCCGGAAAGAATAACAAGCGCAGGAATTTATTTTACTAGATACCGAAACAGGTTCTCGGGTGAAATTGTAGAAAGTCTTTTTGCATGTGAAATGGAATTATAGCAAGGGGTTATATTTGAATGTTTGTCATTAAAGTAATTGACAAAATTCTGAATAAATAAGAAGAGTTTTATTTAATGAGAGTTTGCATTAAATTTGGTGGAAATTTAATAGCAAGTTTGAGTGGGATTTTGAGTGGAGGGAATTGAAAGGATTTTTGTGAGTGGAGTGTCCACCCACATGAATGAAGGAGGGGAGGGGCAGCCCCCATGGCCGGTGGCCACCCCCTTGGGTGCCCCCTTCCTCCTATAAAGGCACACCCTCTCCTCTCTCTCACTTACACCTCCTCGTGAAGGATCTCTCTCCCTCTCTAGAATTTATCCCCCTTGGTCTCGGACTAGCGAGATACATGTTCCCGGTGGCTATTAGGCAAGAAAGAGTTATGCTTCCGCTGCATCGCTGGAGCGAGGAGGCGGAGGTTGCTCGGTGTCTTTTACGTGTGTGCGAGCACGGATGCGCTGCTGCTTTGCGGCGCTAGGACTTCCTCTCGATCTTGAGATCGGCAAGAGATCGTCTACATCAACCACGAGTTCAACTCGTTAAGCTTTGTCGGTCTTCAAGGGTATGTTCTCTACGGATATACATTCGTCCATTGTTTGTATCTAGTAGATAGATCTTGGTACTTAGTTCCCACCGTAGGAATTTTTTTATTTTCTATGCTACGAACCCTTCACTCTTCACATCCAGAAGCGCAAGAACTGCCATAGAGTTCCCCAATCCGCGGCAGTTCCAGACCAAGATCCTCATTGCAACCGGACAGGCCCGTCAAACGAGCCCGCCGATCCGATTGAAGGGGAGTCAGCTCCGTCCTTCTTTGTGAGTTTGTTACTCTCTTTTCCACCATCAACCTTGTCAGCATCAACCTGACTATCCGCCATCATAGGGCTACTCCCGGACACAAAACCCTCCTCAACTTTATCCTCTAGTTCCTTCCTTCCATCCTTCTTCATATCGAGAGATCTTTTCACTACTGGATTTGTCAAGTCACGTCTGTCCACATCCATGTCCTGCACTTTTCCAGGACTAGATGCTGTGTCGGCCAACTCAGGGTCTACAATACCAGGTGTCGTAAACCCCTGAGCATTATGCCGCCAGGGAACCAGTGATCGCTCATGGCCAAGCGGACCATAGCGGCCTCTTCCTGGCCCATCACTCATGCGGCCACCACGACTTGCATTGCGACCACCTCCTCTGGAAAAACCAATACCATGGCTCCGCCAAGTTTCCCAATCAGCTTTCAAAAAATTGCCCCACTTTAGATTAGCCTCATCGTGTTCACCAAACCCACACTCCAAATGAGAATGCCCAAAGTACCCACAGACTCCACAGAACCGGGGGATCTTTTCATACTGTATCTGATAATACTCTCTTTTCTTATCCCTTGATATCGTGACCACACGAGCCAGTTTCTTTCTAACATCCAATTTCACTTTGACCCTGACAAAGTTCCCCATGCCGTTAACATCCGTCTCCACTTTGCTAACTTTCCCCACATTCCTCTCTGTGAGGTTCTTAATTAATGTTTCATTCATGTACCCCACTGGAAGTTTATGGATTTGCAGCCAGGTTTCAAAGTAATTTAGATCCACCGTATCTGGGTCAATTAGGCCATCATATTCCTCAATACAAACAGCATTCTGTCTAAACAGCCATGGCCCTCCTTCGGTGACCTTCAGCCAATCACCTAAGCAGAAACATTGAACCGTAAACAGGTTACCTTCAAGATGATTGAATTCTACCTGATGTGCGGGTGCCCAAGCGTTCCTCATGTGTTGCTCAAAAGTTGTAGGGCTGAATTGATTGGTAGTGTGAACTTTTACAAGTGCCATCCACTTTAGTCCCTGTTTAGGCGCCGCTTCTTCCTCCTCAAACACGAGATCGTTCAGTTCTTCTTCGTCTAACTCAAGCCTTTGCAGCAGATCTCCAATAGACTCATCCTTCTTAGTGCCCGATGCTTCACCCTATTTCGAAGAAGTAACCGGGCTCGCCATGCCCAAGAGTGCACAATGGTGGGCACAGATCCAATCACGCCGCTGCCTAGGCCCAAAACCCTAAACCACCAGCCGAAATAGGACGGTCGAAGAAAGAGAGGATTACCAGATCCAAGGAATCACAATGGAACAAAAGATCCAAAACCCCACGCCCGGAAACAAGTTCCAGATGCAGGGGACAAAACCCTAATCGCCAGACGACAATCGCCTGAGTGTTAGGTCACGTCTGTCCATAGAAAAAGATCGGTAGTTGTTTCCGCTAATAGGAACATGTAACTCCTGCTTCTATCAAACACCAAAGCGAGCTAAGCCAGCTAGGTGACGTGTATTCCTTATGCTGGATCGTTGAGCAACTGCCTAAGAAAACTTGGTAGATTCAAAAAGCTGTTAGCACTTATTTTGAAAAAACTTATGAAAAATTCGAAAATCATAACCATGTTTTGAAACTCATGAACCAAAATTTCAAAACTCATGAACAAAATTCGAAATTCATACACCAAATTTTGACACTCGTGAACCAAAATTAAAATCATAAGCTAATTTTGAAAGAAAATGAACAATTTTAAAAAATCATGATCCAATTTTTAAAAATTATTAACAGTTTTTGAAAATCATGAACCGATTCAAAAAAATCCTGAACCAAAACCAAAAAATCAGAAACAATGAATATTTTTAAAAAACATGAATAGTTTTTTTTAGAAAAAGTCGTGAACAATTTTAAAAATCCAAAAAACTGAAAAGAAAAATCTAATGAAACCCGAAAAAAGCAGAAATAAAATATAAAGAAAAAAACAAAGAGAAGAAGATAAATGGGCCGGCCCGTGCGTCCCTGTGCGGCGCCAGCCACATGTGCCGCATCGGGTGGCAATTAGCATTTGCGATGTTTTCCGGACTCTCTGTCTTATCAGCGTCAGGGTTAGAAACAGTCGAATTCATGTTGCATGATTCTTGATTCAGAGTGAGAGAGAGAGAAAAAGTTTTATACCAGGTGCTGGCAGCAGCTACTCAGAACACCTTGACCACAGAACTAGCCGCCCGGATGCCCTGGTCTCCCTCTCCACTAATCGGGATCTGAAACTGTTAACAGCCGCAGCTATAAGATGATTCTGCCGTGACAGAGCGAGCCACGTCAGGCAGAAATATATATATATATATATATATATATATATATATATATATATATATATATATATATATATATATATATATATATATATAGGTAAATTAGGATGGTGGCCACTGGCCAGTGATAGGCAACTGTGCTTCCACCTTACGACGTTCCCGGCTGTAGGGGGAGCCACGAGTAAATACATCCCTTCCGGTCTTGCACCTACGGTGCTAAAGCATTGTCGTCTCTCACTCTCTAACTACAGAGACGACATACAGCGTTTAGCAGTCACCGACTGTAGGTAACCTCTGTTTGCGCCGTTCTGCACTGTGGCCGCCAAGACAAAGCGGCAGATCGCCGCGGTCACGATCAATCCGTATCGGCGCCGGCCGGGGAGCTGGTTGGATGGCATGTTCGTGGCCGCGGAACACGCCGGAGAGTATCTAGCTAGAAAGAGCTCTTCTACCCGCCCGGTGGTACCGCCGGCGGCGTCGATCGTGGCGCCATCCGCGATGAACGCGGCGTTTCTCTTGAGTGCTTCACCTGACCCGAATCTGTCGGGACCATGGACCAGTACGTGTGGCTAGTGGTGCCTGCTCTTGTGGACCTATATAGCCATTGCTGAGTAGTAGTGAGTAGCCTACAGCAGGGAGCTGATGCCGAATACGGCTTGTATCTATCCCCATCCCAGTATCCCACCCCTCATGTGCGAGCTGTGCTGCTAATCATTTGCTTGCACCATCTTCTTTGTTCTCATCCGGTCCTTGTTTTTTTGTTCGCCTGTTTTATTGATCTTCTCTTGTTCGGTGTCAAGCAACAAGCAAGGAATCGGTGCATTTATTTTTCAAGAGCCCGCGAGGAAGCAAAAAAAAAAAAGGATCAGCTAGAAGTGCTCTTCAGCTTGTATCAACTTTAATTCTTCAGAACCTGCTCCTCGAGACCCTGAAGTGATGTATCTGAAAGAGTTGGTTTACGGCTGTCAGACCCGAGCAGCACTGCACTACACAAGACATCCAGAAAGCAATGTCACCTTCATACGTGATGGAAATACTCGGGCAACTTGCAGTTCCCTCTTGCCATGGTGCGCTCGCGATGCATGCACGACCAGCCGACTTCAAGCGCGAATGATTGTCTGATTGACACAACACTATTCACCGGTCAGGGACTCCCGGCCCCTAGAGCCTGCCTGCAAGGAGCCAGGGGAAACATCCTATCCATGCATGCATGCAGGCAAGTGGAAGCCGAACGAGGTGACAGATTTTCACGGCCCTGCAGTACCGGAACGGCTAGACGACACCGAACAAGTTCTGCATCCCTGTGGCGTGTTCTGGCCCGAAGCTGCAGTCCGGGAGACATACGGCTTCGTGTCCGTCACAGCTGACAGGCTGAAGCTTCGGTCAACGGTACCTCGCGCACAGCATCTCTACTCGGCTTCCCCACAAAGCTGTTCCTATGGTATTTTTACACATATTACTGTCCGGAACCAAATGCCTCGAAAGTGACAGGCTGAAGCTTCGATCAACAGTAGCCCGCGCACAGTGTACGTCTCTGTACGTAGTACCTGACCTGACATGAAAGGTTTCACCGCTCCGTGCGCGTACATGCCTTCGTCTTGACCTGGGAGTGAGCGTAGCCAGAGACACGGCCACGCCGAGACATAGCTAGCTAGAGCGATTTGTGGATGCGGCGGTCCTGCCATGCGATGCGAGTGATGCACGACGATTTGGCAAAATATGCGCGAGTACGTACGACGTACCTGGGCATGTATACTACTGAGTACTGACCGGTGCGAGTGCGATCGAGCTGTGCCAAGAAGACTGCGGCGTCCCCATCTTGTGCTCGGTTTAACCTGTGAACCATGGCCGCCAGATTTCAGTTGGATCTCTGAATCTCCCATCTATTAACAGCTGCATCATTATCTCCAGGCGATACACTGCCAGATACTGGGCCGTTGCTCTGCTACTGCTATCTTCCTATGCCGCGGCCGGCAGCACTTGCCAGCGGGTCGGCAACCGCGGGGCCTTCCAGAACTGAAGCCATGGATCGGGTCACTCATCTGGCTCGCCTCGCTTCGGCGTGCTGACAAGAGAGAGTGTGCCCCCTTCCTCGTACCGTTTCAGGGGTATCATCCCATGTTTCCCGCGAAGCAAAACAAGAAGCTTTCCTTGCGATCCTCGGGGCCATGGGTCCCCGGCCGTGCCTCTCGATCGGGCTCCCAGCGGCCCCGCGTAACTTCGCACGATCGAGCAGGGGGCCACGGTCAAACTCTGAAGAGGTGAACGTCCAGCTCACCTGAGTTCAGTTGAGCTACTGTACTACATTTGCATGGATCGAGAGCAGGAATTTTCTGAACACACGTCTGAATTTTCTGAACACACGTCTGAACCTGAATCTGCAGCAAATTCGTCCAAAAAATATTGGACTGTGAGAAACACTTCGTGCTTTATTATTAGGTATGGATATAAATATCGCTGGACTATCATCCGTTCAACTTAAATATAGTCCGTTTGACCATCTCAAAATGGTTGTAACCAGAGTCCTTATATCTGGCACCTCCGGACGCTGACTTAAGTAGGCATTGAAATAAATTTTGGTGAGTTTATTTTTCGGAGTTCATAGAATTTCAGTGATTTCGGTAGAAGCTGAAATAATTCCTTTCGCTCAAAACATTTCATCCTTTTCAGTAATACACATGGACCCCAACAATATTCAAGTTAATATTCAACTTTTTTGAATTTGTGGTGAATTATGAGAGAAAATTTCGTTTCTTAGGCTGAAATGAAATCCAAAACCATTGAAATTCACTGATCAAGACGAGAAGACCACAGAGAACTGCTGCTTCTTCATCTCCATAGCCCTGCACTGCACTAATTCCTACTATGCTTTTGATCCTATTTAGAACGTGTTTGGTTCATGCATTTTGCTCCGGTACCTGTTTACACGGGAATCGGATACCGTTAAACACGTTTGTTTCACTTTGGCTGTAAATAGATACCCTGTAATCAAGTCCCATCGCTGTGTAACCCCGATACCGCCCTCCCCCACCGGAAACAAATTCGTTACCAGAGAACGAGACGCGCCTATCACTCGCGACCATCCCAATAACCCCATCCCGTCGCACCTCCGCAGCCCGGCGCCCATGGCCCCTTCGATGAGCCCGACGCCGTCGCCGGCGTGGTACATGCTGCCTTCCATCTCACCATCTGATTCCCGAGCAGCAGCCCGGCGCCCATGGCCCCCCGACGAGCCCGGCGTCGTCGCCGGCGTGGTACAGGCCGCCTTCGATCTCACCATCAGATTCCTGAGCAGCGTCAACGACGAGGAGAAGCTTCGGCCCCCAGTGTTCCGCCACTGCTTCTGTAGAATTTTTACAGTTCTCCATTCCACCATTCTCCTCTGCTATTTGATTACCATGGCCTCTTGGTGCCGATTTCTTGTTGATTTGGTCATCCGGTGGACCTCTTTCCTTATCAGATCCCTTTCCATTGTGAAACCAAACAGAATTGGTAATTTTCCATTACACCTCTGATACATCTGTAAACTGATTCCGTTGACAGTCATCCGAAACAAACACGTTTTTAATCTAAACTACACCTCACAATTACTCCCTCCATTCCACAATATAGGACTTTTTAGCAAAGCTTTTTTAGTTTTCTAAAATGACTTATATTATAAAAGCGGAGGTAGTACCTTTTAGTATACTATCTAACTTCTGAGTTGAAATCAAACAGATTTCTAGCACTACCTAACATTATATATTTCTAATGGACGAGCGTGGTACTTTTTTTTTCCCCGAAAAGGATGATATGTTATTTCTCCGAACTTACAAAAAGGTCCAAAAATAAAGGAAAATTACAAGAAAGCCACGAGTAAATACATGCTTCGAGTCTTCTACCTACGGTGCCATTCCGCCGAAAAAGTTGCGGGCGTCCATGTCGCCGAAGGGGGCGGGCGACGAGATGCTGCTGGCGAACGGAAGAGGACCGCGGCGCATGGCCGACGAAGTGTCGGTGTACGTGGGAGAGATGGAGTAGGGGACGTTGATGTTGACGTTGAAGGCCAGAGGGCGAGGTGCAGGGAAAGGGAAGAGCATGTTCGGATTGAACCCGTCGTCGAACTCGAGGGAGGACGAGAACCTCTGGCGCGGGTTCGCCTGAGTCTTCTGGAACATGGCCGGCGAGATCGGCAAGAATCCGGCCAGAGATTCGACGCTTGGTTGGCTCCCCCAGTGCGCGACGTACTGCGTGGTGACGATCGGCGTCGGGCGTGACATCGCCGTACGCACGGCACCCTGGGATGCCACATGCGCCTCCACGATCTCATGCGCCTCCTCTGACCTTGTCGTCCTCTCCTTGCGTCTGTCTGTTTCGATCTTCCTCCGCCGACAATTGTGCAACCACTCGGCGTCCGTCAAGCCCTCCGGCCTCGGCGTCGGCTTCCTAGGCTTATTCACCTTTGGTACGCCGACGGTGGATCGGGGTTTGACAAAACCCTTGGCCGGCATGGTGGACGGGAGCTCGGGGAACTGGCGGGATATGTGGCGGGGAATGGAGTAGAAAGGCGGGAGAGGGGAGAAGAAAGGCGGGAGCTCGGCCTTGGGTCGCCGACGGCGTTGGTCCACGCGTTTTTTTGGGCGGTTTCCTGCGTCCCGGGTACGGCCTAGGAACGCCGAATGAAAGTTGAGCCAAATCCCGTGAAAAGTAGGCATCTGAAAACGCGACTGAACGATTTTTCGACGTCCTCATAAAAAAAAGTCACGAAAAGACCCGCTGGAAATGCTAGTGAAGATGCTCTTATCGTCTCTCTAACTACAAACTACAGAGGCACAAAGTCTTGAGCAGTCGCCGACTGTAGGCAATCCCGTTTTGCGCCGTTCTGCACTGTCGCGGCCAGCGGCAGATCGCCGGGGTCACGGCAATCCGTATCGGTGCCGGACGGTAGCTTGCTGGATGGCACATTCACGGCCGCGGAACACGCCGGATTCGGTAGTATCTAGCTTGCTCAACAACCTCCTACCCGGCTGGTGGTACCGTCGGTCGGCGGCGTCGTGGCGCGATGAACGCGGCGTTTCTCTTGAGTTCTTCACCTGACCCGAATCGGTCGGGACCATGGACCAGTGGCGCATGGTCTGGTGGACCAGCCACACGCGGCCTAGCCATTGCTGAGTAGCCAGCAGGGATCTGATGCCAATATCACTTGTATCCCCACCCCTCGTGTGCAGTGTGCGAGCTGTGCTGCTAATCATTTGCTTGCACCATCTTTGTTCCCATCCGGTCTTTGTTTTTTTGTTCGCCTGATTTATTTATCTTCTCTTGTTCGGTGTCAAGCAACAAGCAAGGAGTCGGCCCATTTTCAAGAGACTTCGAGGAAGAAGCAAAAAAGAGCAGCTAGCGGTGCCCTTCAGCTTGCCTCAACTTTGCTCCTTGAGAGTTGAGACCCTGAAGTGATGTATCTGAAAGAGTTGGTTTACGGCTGTCAGACCCGAGCAGCACTGCACTACGAAAGACATCCAGAAAGCAATGTCACCTTCGTTATGTAGATACCAGCACAACTTAGCAGTCCCCTCTAGGCCTCTAGCCATTATGCGTGCGCGATACATGCACGACCAGCCGACTTGGAGCGAATGATTGACAAACTGCAACTATTCACCGGTCAGGGACTCGCTACGCCGTGGTGGCGTGTGTCGGTGGACGGGTGATCTCGTGGAGCTTCGAAGCATCCGGGAGCATGGTTTTTTGAGGAGTCAGAAGAAATCCTTGTTGTCTTGACACTGACGTGGTGACGCTGTGGGTGTTGCTTTCCTTCTTGAAAGGCGTCGGGTGTATCTCTTTCCCACCTCCCGTAGCGTATCGGGGGAAACCCTAGGACTCGTCTGGGCAACAGCGTCGTCGTCGCTTTCTTCTTGGAGGTTCTGCTTGATATGCGACGCTTCGGAGAGGCTAGAAGAGAGGCCGAAATTCTTCGGTGGGCGCAACGGTTTCGGGTCACCCTCGTTTTCGTCGAGCCTCTGTTGTTGGCTTTGTTTTCTCTTTTGTTTCTTTTTCGTTTTCTTTGTGTTTTATCTTTTGGACGTTATGCTGTCTGTCTCAATTGGAGGAAGGACTGGCTACGGCCAGAGGCACGGGAAACATCGCATCCAGGCAAGTGGTAGCGGAACGAGGTGACAGATTTTGACGGCCCTGCAGTACCGGAACGGCCAGATGACACCGAACACTTTCTGCATACATCTGCCGGTTTCTGGCCCGAAGCTGCAGTCCGGGAGACATACGGCTGCGCTGCGTGTCCATCACCGCTGAAAGGCTGAAGCTTCGGTCAACAGTACCAGCGCACAGTGTCTCTGCAGTCTGTAGTACCAGACCTGAAAGATCAAGCTCGGTGCGCGTGTTGACCTGGGACTGGGAGTGAGCGCAACCGGAGACACGGCCACACCGTGACAAAGCTAGCTAGAGCGATTTGTGGATGCGGCGGTCCTGCCATGCCATGCGAATGATGCACGACGATTTGGCAAAATATGCGCGAGTACGACGTACCTGGGCATGTATACTACTGAGCGGTGCGAGTGCGATCGAGCTGTGCCAAGAAGACTGCTGCGTCCCCATCCATCATGCGCTCCGTAACCTGTGTCTGTGAACCATGGCCAGATTTCAGTTGGATCTCTGAATCTCCCTTCTATATTTTACAGCGGCAAACCGCATCGTTAATCTCCAACTGCTTCTCCAGGCGATACACTGCCTGCCAGATACGGGGCCGTTGCTCTGCCACCGCGGGCAATCATGCTGGCATGGGACCCTGCTACTGTTACCTTCCTATGCCGCGGCCGGCAGCACTTGCCAGCGGGTCGGCAGCCGCAGGGCATTCCAGAACTGGCCACGGATCGGTCACTCAACTGGCTCGCCTCGCCTCGCTTCGGCGTGTTGACAAGGGGTGTGTCATGTGTGCCCCCTTCCTCGTACCGTTTCAGGGGTATCATCCCATGTTTCCCGCGATGCAAAACAAGAAGCTTTCCTTGCGATCCTCAGTGCCATGATGGGTCCCCGGCCGTGCCTCTCGATCGGGCTTCCAACAGCCGCTCGTAACTTCACAAGGTCGAGCAATGAGACACAGCCACCGTCAAACTCTTTTTCTACTTGTTGATGAGTTCAGTTGAGCTTCTACGGGTGTGTTTGTTAGCCCGGTTGTGCAATCTCATCATATCAAAGCTGAGTCTAGCACTGCCCACCTCAGTTGAGATTGTGTTTGGTGTGTTTATCTGGCCTCAACCGAGCTCACTTGGGATTGTGTTTGGTGCGTTTATCTGGCCTCAGCCCTGCCACACAAAAATGAATAGCAACCAGGTCCCTGGACAAAAAGAAAAAAAGCAATCGGGTCCATGTGTGGTCTGGCTGGGCTCCGGCCGGCGAGGGAGCCGCCGGCGAGCACCGCCGCCATGCGCCGAGCCCCGCCACCACGTGCCAAGCCCCGCCGCCAAGCCCTGCCGCCGCCAGGAGGCCATGCGCCGAGCCCCGCCAAAATCCGCCGCCAGGAGGCCGTCGCCTGGATCTCGCGAGGTGCTCGTCATGAGCTCGCGCGGTGGATGAACCAGGGACGGGGCGTGGCCTACGCCTGCTCAGAGACCGGCGGCGCATGTGGCTGGGGTGCGGGAGGCGTGCGGCCGGCGGGGGAGGAGGGGGCACCGACGGGAGAGGAGGCGTGCGGCCGGTCGGGAGGAGATGAAAGCGCTAGGCAAAAATGGAAGAGAGAGAGAGAGACGGGGCGGCTGGGGGTCTGGGGGGTGGGGGCGCGGACCGACGCGGTCAGTTTTCGGGCGAAGCCAGCAGGGCTGAGTAGCGAAGCTCGATTTGAGCTTCTCTACTCGGCAGGGCTGAGAGGCGTTTTCGGGGTGAGGTGGGCAGTGTCGGACAGGACCAACCCGGTCTAACAAACAACAAAAGGTGGGATGAGGTGGGAGTATCTGGGTTGGACCGACCTAACAAACACACCCTACATTTGCATGGACCGAGAGCGAGAGGAGGAATTTTCTGAACCCACAGCTCAACCTGAATCTGTAACCAATACAGTACAGGAAACGTCCAAGGCAGCCATATGTTACGCCATCCGTCGGTCGGCGTAGCGCCAGGAGTCGAGCGGGCCAGCGAATAGGCCGTCGGTTCAAAATAGCCGTTGGTGTAGGCAAAAAATAGTTGTCGGTGTAGTAGATAGGCCGTAACGGCGATGCGACAGCGTCAAGGCCATGCCGATAGCAAAGCCGTCAGCATAGCTATTTTTCCTTTGTTTGTCATATTAATACTAGAAAAATCATAACTAAATCATTTTAATTTAGAAAATACATATAATATATCAAAATTTGCAGAAAAATAAGATGTATCTAACTTAACTCAAACCTTACATATTTTTATTGAACAAAATATAAAAACATTGCATATACTTTTGTATAACATATTTTCTATTTTTCGTGTACCAAAAACAGGGCATTTATGAAGCAGTCACCAAAATGCTCATTCAAAATGTTCCCAGCTCATTTTTCAAAAATACTAGACCATCTTATATGAACAATGTCCTAACCGGAATATCTTAAACCTTTTCGTCCACCCCCGATGAAAAAGAAATATGTCTAGGAAGTGGGTCAGATTTGAACTACAGGTACATGATCTAATGCTCATGATTTTTTGAATTTAGACTCAGAATATGATGTTTCTTTAGAGATCCAATGCAAGTTCTCATCACATAACTTCATGCCCGCCGTTTTGACCATAGTTTGAAACGGAAAATTTTTGTAACAGGCATAAGAAATTCAAAAATAGTCTGAACAATGTAAATCCTTGATGGTGTCATATTATATGACATAGTTGTAAGGAAAATATCAAACTTGGTAAATTGATTATGTCTCAAAAAACCTTCACATAATGACATATCATATTCGAGGTTTCCTCGTTTTTCGGGTCAAATGACCAATGTTATGGCTAGAATGGCATAGTTTGTGATACTATGCCCATATTGTGCATGCATGTGCATCATGGGATAGAGAACAATATTGCAAGATGAAGTTTTTCCTTTTTGTCGCATGAAAAAACCATTTTCTATTTTCCAAGTGCCAAAAATAGGGCATTTTGTTAAGCAACCACCAAAATACTCATACAAGATGCTGCCACCCCATTTTTTAAAAATATTAGACTACCTTAAATGGACAATGTCTCAACCGGGATATCTCAAACCTTTTCTTTCACCCCGATGAAAAAGACAAATGTCTGCCAAACCGGTAGGAAGTGGGTCCGATTTAACTACTGGTACATTATTTAATGCTCATGATTTTTGGAAAAAATTCATTTTTAGAATCACAATATGATGTTTCTTCACAGATCCAATGCAAGTTTTAGCGAGGCTCATCACATATCTTCATGCCCGCCTTTTTTGACCATAGTTTGAAATGAGAAAATTTTCTGAACCCACAGCTCAACCTGAATCTGTAACCAATATCACTACAGGAAACGTCCAAGGCGCCGACAGCCATATGTTACGCCGTCTGTCGGCGTAGCGTCATGAGTCAAGCGGGCCCGCGAACAGGCCGTCGGTCCAAAATAGCCGTTGGTGTAGGTAAAAAATAGCTGTCGGCGGCGTAACGACGATGCGACAACGTCAAGGCCATGCCGATAGCAAAGCCGTCAGCATAGCTATTTTCCTTTTTTTTATTATATTAATACTAGAAAAATCATAACTAAATCATTTGAATTCAGAAAATACATATAATATATAAAAATTGCAGAAAAATAAGATTTACCTAACTTAACTCAAACCTTACACATTTTTATTGAACAAAATATAAAAACATTACATATACTTTTGTATAACATATTTTCTATTTTCCGTGTACCAAAAACGGGGCATTTTGTGAAGTAATCACCAAAATGCTCATTCAAAATGCTGCCAGCCTATTTTTCAAATATACTAGACCACCTTATATGAACAATGTTCCAACCGGGATATCTTAAACATTTTCATCCACCCCTGATAAAAATGAAATATGTCTACCGAATCGGTAGGAAGTGGATCCGGTTTAAACTACAGGTACATGATCTAATGCTCATGATTTTTTGAAAAAAAAATCATGTTTAGACTCAGAATATGATGTTTTTTTAGAGATCCAATGCAAGTGCCCATCACATAACTTCATGCCCGCCGTTTTGACCATAGTTTGAAGGAAAATTTTGTAACGAGCATAAGAAATTCAAAAATGGTCCGAATAATGTAAATCCTTCATGGTGTCATATTATATGACATAGTTGTAAGGAAAAATACCAAACTTGGTAAATTGATCATGTCTCAAAAAACCTTCACAGAATGACATATCATGTCAACACCCGGATTTTTAATCACAAATGCCTGTTATGCCATACATCGCAATCCCAGGATTACCATTTTTGCGAGACATAATAAATTTGGATATCACAGTACATCATCCATCACAAACCATACATAAGGTCTTACACAAATAAGGATCTCATGATCCAGTTCTTAATACAAATCAAGCAGCGGAATAACGTAAAGATAACGATAGCGTAGGCGAAGCTCCATCTTCATGGTCACATGCAATGCTGACGATAGGAGATGATCCTAGTTGTTGTAACCTTCATGCGGTTCGTCATCCTGATACTCCTCTTCATAGTCTGGCCACGAGAATAGCCAGGACAAAGCCACGAGTACTTTTTAAGTACTCGCAAACTAATACTAACAAGTGAAGTGGTTTTGAATAGGATATACTAAGCTCTAAGGTTGTTTTGCAAAAAGCCAGATTTACCTCTACTAAGTTTAGAAGCAAAGGAAACTAGTTGACAGTTTTATACACCTAAGTGGGAACTTGAATTTCATATCACAACTCTGTTGTGGTCAAGTCAAAATCATAAATCATTTCATAAGTCATTTTGAAAACATCCGACGATAGAATAGTATGGCCACTCCAACTATCCATAACCGCGGACGCGGCTATTCGAATAGTTTGACACTCTGCAGAGATTGTACACTTTCACCACAACATTCGATACATTCATCAGGAACAAATCCTGAATTCACCATACTTAGTATGCGTATAATCAATCCTAACCTTTCGGTTACACGCCCTAGTATAGGCACCTCTCCTATGAGTTTGGCCTCCCAACCATGACCAACTGTCATCTTGGGTACTGCACAGGTGGACAATCTTCACAAGGTAGCCTCATCTCAGACCTTGGCCGCGAGGGAACCCATACTAAGGTATATAAATTTCCAGTCAAGCCCTAGCAGAATTTCGGGTATTGTGGTTGTACGGTAAAATTGGAATGTATCGCATCTAGACAACCATCAGTTTTATAAAGGGCTAAGACTCATGCCTTAACATTTTCATCATCAAAATCATCTGGTGTTCGGAAACACATGTCAAAACATTTCAGTAGAATGACTCATCATTCTAAGGTTTTCATAACCATTTTCACCAAGTATTCCCATCTAAAGTTGATCAAGTTTTATGCTTAGCACTAGCATCTATAAATGGGGATAAAGACTCATGAGGGGTGGTAAAACAAGTGGGGATTAGCTAAGTTCAATCCCATGCCTTAGGATGACATTAAGATTATCTATCTTAGGCTAAATTTTATGCTCTTTAAGCTACCTTCAATTATCTTACTAGAATCTATAAGTCACTAAGTAAACTCTAAGAGAAAGCTTGATAAATACATAGAGTAATAAGATTTAAAGTAAAACTAGGATGATATGTCAAGTGGGTATAATCACATATGCTTAAGGCATATAGTTGGCCTAGTACAAGCAAGTAGTAGCTTGCATAGGTAGGGTATATTGCAAGTGTTAGCTTGCAAGGTTGCAAGTATAGGCTTGCTAAGATATTAGTATAAGCTTGCTTAGTTAATATCTTGCCTTGTGCAGAGCAGTGGTTGAAGTTCTTCTCGGCTTCTTTCTCGTAGTATCCTCCTTCCTCCTTGTATCCTTGGTTGGTACTAGCGTCTATACATAATTAGAGGTACACAATCACCAAACGATACTTAACTATTTCTAATCATCACACAAAGGTTCACACTAGGTGATCAAGCATCATCACTAACATTACAAGATTAAAGCACTCGTCTTATTTATTTTATTTTAGAAAAATAATTTCCACTCATTAAAAAACTACTTAAGATTTAATATTCTCCAACTCAAACATGGAATCATGTTGACACATGTTATCACCACATATTCTAGTACATGGGAGTGTGATTTAAAGTGGTGTCATAATTTAATAAGGTTTAACCTTTTTATTTTATTTAATTAAAGTGACTAGAAATGCCTATGTGCCATTCTTTATTACTTGAACATTATTTCTGTAAGTAAACCTATATATTTTTATATATTCTGAAAGGTATAGTTAAATGTGATTTTTAAGAGTTGGAATCAACTCAAAAGCTCTTATGGTTGAATTTTGAAAAATGTTTGAATGCACAAAAGCTTCTACCTTGTTATTTTTACCATGGTTAATCTACAAATCCAATTGGTTTGCATCCAACGGGCTTGGATTAAGCACTCCAGTACCTTTCTAACAAAATTGGTTTCATGCAGCTTGGTTCAGTGAATCGAGTTGGGTTGATTTTTGAATTTAGGTACAGAACTGTGTTTGAAAATAAATAAATAAACTTAAGTTTGAATTGTTGGTCGCGCAGAAGGTTTAGCTGGACCGGACCACTACACACAGCGTGTACGCGGGCTGTTTAAGTGAGCGACCCCACTCGTCAGTGAGACAACGAGTGGTGAAGCAGTATGGGGTGATCTAAGCCGCACGATCTAACTCTAATCGAACGGCTCGAGTTCATCATCCACGCCTGAACAGGACACGACGAGCACGAACCCTAGCGCAGCCAGTGGGGGTCGTGGGAGGCTCACCGGGGCTTTGGCGATGGTCGGTGATGGGGGCAAACGACGAAGTCGACGACGGCGATCCTCCTGTTACCGGCAGCTTCTCCTGGGGCGGCTCCAATTGACGGCGCTTCTCCTCCTCTGCAGCGGCGAACTCCGGTGAAATTCCATCGATGTGCTGCTCGCCTAGCTTCGGGAGTGAGTGGGGGGGGGGTATCAATGAGAGGTGGGGAGTGAACTGGTGTGAAGAAAATGAGCGGGGGAGGCTTCCTTTTATAGTACGACGAGGGGATCAAAGGTTGCGGGCTAAGCTCGTCGTGGTCGACGACACAGAGGGCTAATGGCATGGGCGGCGATAAGGGGCGGTGTTGTGCTCCCTGGCGAAGCTCAACGACATGGTGGCGAGGCGTGGGGCGGTGCTGATCGGTCGGAACGCGTCGACGCACTGGGCGGGTCCGACAACGGTTTTAATGGCGCACGAGTGCTCCTGGTCGCGCGGTGGCGAACGAGGTTGTCTGGCGGGGTGCTGGACTGTTGGCGATCACGCACGCAAGCGATGAGGGCGGCGCGCGGTCTGTGGAAGCTGGTCGAGTGTGGCGCACTGGCGCGCTCTCGGCTCGCACGCAAAGAGGTTTGGCATGAGCTTGCCGTGTGGTCCAGGGGCTTGCTGGTCGTTGGCATTGGACAGGGGGTGACGGTGGACGGTGGTTAGTGCTCCAGACATGTTTGCTAGGCCTAGTGCTTCTCCTAGCCCGCTGTCGACATGTGGGTGGCAAGGTGAGGCTCGACCTGCTCACCATTGATGGCAATGGCAAGCTAACAATGGTGCTAGAGCTTGCTAACTAAGTTAGATGATCTACTAAATGTCTGCTGTGAGGTAGAGAGGAAACAAGTTAGGCCAAATCACTGCTCACAATAGTGTTTGATGTTTGTTTATTTTGTGTTTGCAAGGTGTTTGATGAAATGGCCGAAAGAGATTAAAATTTGAATTTTTGGTTCAAACTTGGTGGGTTTGCTAGGCACATACCAAACTTGGTGGGCTTGCTAGGCACATACTAGGGAGTATTTGGTTAGTTGGATTAGTCAAGGGGCGCTGGTTTGGTTGGGTTTTAAAAATGTGTGATCTTTCCATATGATAAAGATTCAATTTTCACTTGTGATTTGAATAAGGTTATCAAATGTTTCTGCAAGTTTAAAAGGTGGGCTTAGATTCAAGTTTACTTGGTCTAGCAAGGGGTGAAAAGAATTGGAAAAATTTCCTTTTGAAATCTTGGACTAGAAACACCCAAAGTGACCTAGTGAGCAAGATTGGCAAAAATGACCATTTGCTTTATTTGATTTGTTTTTTATTTTCTCTTAATTTGTTTCTGCATGGAATTGTTTTAGATGATATTATTTTCATCTTTAAACCATTTCCTGCTATTTAGGTTAATCACACAAATCCATTCATGCATTTATCAAATCATCACATACACACATGCATTCATATGGTTTTAATTAATTAAAGTTTTTGTTAAACCTAATTATAGTGATTAGAGTTTGATGATCATTGTTTCATATTTTTGGGATGTTACATATCATATTCGAGGTTTACTCGTTTTTCGGGTCAAATGACCAATGATATGGCTAAAATGACATAGTTTGTGATACTATGCCCATATTGTGCATGCATGTGCATCATGGAATAGAGAACAATATCGCAGGATGAAGTTTTTTCTTTTTATCGCACGAAAAAGCCATTTTCTATTTTTCAAGTGCCAAAAATAGGGCGTTTTGTTAAGCAACCACCAAAATGCTCATACAAAATGCCGCCACCCCCATTTTTTAAAAATACTAGACTACCTTAAATGGACAATGTCCCAACCGGGATATCTCAAACCTTTTCTTTCACCTTGGTAAAAAAGACAAATGTCTGCCAAACCGGTAGGAAGTGGGTCCGGTTTGAACTACCGGTACATGATTTAATGCTCATGATTTTTTGAAAAAAATCTTTTTTAGACTCACAATATGATGTTTCTTCAGAGATCCAATGCAAGTTTTAGCGAGGCTCATCACATATCTTCATGCTCGCCGTTTTGACCATAGTTTGAAACGGGAAAATTTTGTAACTAGCATAAGAAAATTAAAAACGGTCCGAACAATGTAAATCGTTCGCGTGATGCCATATTATATGACATAGTTGCAAGGAAAAATACCAAGCTTGGTAAATTGATTATGTCCCAAAAAACCTTCACAAAATGATCTATCATGTTCGAGGTTTCTTGGCTTTCGGGTCAAATGATCAATGTTATGGCTAGAATCAGGGCATAGTTTGTGATATTGTGCCCATATTATGCACGCATGTGCATCATGGGATAGAGAACAATGTTGCAGGAGGATGTTTTACTTTTCGTCACATGGAAAAGTCATTTTCTATTTTCCAAGTACCAAAAACGGGTGTTTGGTGAAACAACCACCAAAATGCTCATTCAAAATGCTGTCACCCTATTTTTCAAAAATACTATACCACCTTACATGACAATGTCCCAATTGGAAAATTCCAAACCTCTCCGTCCATACCTGGTGAAAAAGACAAAATGTTTATCAAACCGGTAGAAAGTGGCATCTACTATTTTTTTGTGCATACAATATCCGACCCTACTAGTGGTGTTAATATGCTTGGTATCTATTTGGTAGCAACTTCCAAAATGCTTCAAGCTCAAAAATGAGTGGGCGTATGCCATATGAGTTGGGATTTAGAATTATCAAAATAATATTGTGTTTAACAACCAAAAGTTTTAAATTTCTGATAGGTTTACTCACATAACTACTTGCATGATTCGTGTGTGGTCCTTACTTGCAGGGGTGAACCCTGAAAAATGAAGCATTGCGTTCATCTGAATAAAACAACAATCTCACACTAAGTAATACATGATGTTATTATACCGAAATATACCATCTAGCGGACTTCGGACATGGTGTTCACCCTAGTTTAGCAATTTTCTTGTTTTTGTTAGAATAGTATTGGCATGATAGTCGACGTGGAATGCAAAAATGTCTATTGATCGGAATGTACCATGGGCGATCATGTCCAGACTTCTCTTATCCATATATTCTGTATCTCGTTGTCTTGGTATTTTTAGCCCTCGTCCATCACCTCGTACATTATCCAATAGCCACGCATCACAAAATGAGAGGATCCAAAACATCTAAAAGGAAAAATCCGGACCAACTATGCTCGATACGGTAATTAGTGTAACAAATACATAACTAGGTGATAATAGGTGGAATTATCTCTTATTTTCATATAGATTACAATTCTTTTATAAAGATATAGATCACAAATGGAAATGCTTAACTTTCAAACTACACATACAAATGTCCGTACCTACGTGCATGATTAATTTTCGTTTTCTCCTAGAACTTTTTTTTGAAACGCATGCAAAAGCTTTGCCTGAGCCATTAATTAAGAAGAAGTATCCGATTAATTATGGAAAACCGGGCGAAGACCAAACAACCAGGGTCAAATCCACCCGAAAGCGAAACACGACACCAACAACACCAAGCCCACTCGCCGACGGCACAACACAACAGTCACAAGGGTACAAAACGACCCGATTAATTTTTGTTTTCCCCTAGAACTTAAAAACAGTTTGCGCCCTAAATGTCACAGAGTTTTTCTACCTTTCTTGACAGCTCTCCCTCCTTTCTCTCCCTATCACTACAGGAACACGTCAATACACCGACGGCAGAAGCCGTCGGCATAGGCCAAATTGCCGTTGGCATAGGTCAATGCCTACGACGGCCGTCGGCGTAATATAGCGTCGGCCTAGACTAATATGCCGTCGGCGTAGACGGCGACGCCGACGGCTTAGCCGTCGGTATAGTTCCGATGGCCCCCACCTAGACGGCTAACAGGCGTTAGGATACGCCGACGGCTTAGCCGTCGGCCTAGTTTGTTTTTCAATTTTTTTAGAATTTATTTTCCAATTTTTTTTGAATTGTTTGACTTGTTAATCTCACAGGCGATTTTTTAACTCTAAGTATGTTTAATCTTTGGTTAAATTGCACTAATGGTCAAACTTCACCATCGGTCACTCATCTTACCCCATCACGCTTAACTTCTTCCTCATACCTCTACATATTTTTCCTCTCGAGATTAGTAACCCTATTTCTACCCCTCCGCATGATGCGTGTCGCGTGAAAATTCTCTTACTAGTAAAGTATACATTTGTATAATTTTTGAGAAAAAGGCCTAAGGTCAAACATATTTACAAGAAAAAGAAATAAAACACAGTGAACTTATTATCTTTTGATGAAAACTATGTTTATATAAAGGGATACCAATTGCACATACTTAACTAAACGTGGGGCCTGGCTAGGAGGCCGCGGGATTAATTTTGCTCCACACCTTTATAGTCGTAGTACGCTTTGGGTGACATAGGATAGAATTTATTTATTTTGTCATTATGTTTTGAATTAAAATTTAATTTTGATTTTTTTGAGAAACACAGTACAAACGCGGCGCTCACAATGCGTACATACACGCACCCCTATGAACACACGCACGCACACCCTATCCCTACGAACACCTCCGAGAGACTGAGCCGGCGGGTCTTGAGATTGACGAAGTCACCGCAGACGCCTCGCTATCGACGGGAACATCGTCTCCCACTGAAAGAATATTCCGCCTGTATGAGACACCAAAGCGTCAAACCCGGAATTTGAACTCTGGTGTGTTGGGAGTACCACTGTCTCCTAACCATCCAACCATAGATTGGTTCTCTTAATTTTGAATTTTTGGACAGTAATGATCGGGATTTAATATCTCCCTTGGATCCAAATTAGTTATCATAGTTTTAGGAAAAATATCGACCAAATCTATCTAGGTTCAGTGAACTCGCGACAAGTTAATTAGATTAGAGTTAGTAATAATTTTTACTAGACATTCACCAAAAAAAGTTTTACTAGACACTCCTACGATAGATTTAGTTCGTGTCGAATTAATTTTGCCAGCCAGTAAGGCTAATCACTAGTGAGTGACGGACTGACAGTTCCTACTGTCTTACTAGGAATACAGCTCACTAGAGTGTGCAAGAGTAACGCTAAAGAAATTAAGCAGCATCACATCACCATCACGCGACCAAGCATCCAGGCAAAGAAGAACCACACGAGCAAGAAAAGAACCTAACTTTATGGCAGATATGCCATTTATTTTGTCGATTTATTAATTCCTTTGGGGATCTCTTTTCTTCGAACCATGCAAAAAGGAGAGCTAATTAAACTAGTTAATTAATGCGGCGGCAATGGCGTGATCCACCATGCAGTATGCCGGCGGCGGCCTCTTTCAGGGCTTGGCGTTGGCGAGGCTCATCCAAACCTGCTCGAACACCTCGATGATGAGGTCATGTTGCTCGGCGTCGTTGAGTGAGAGGTAGCAGGCGAGCAGGTCCTCCAGGTCGGCGGCGTGGCGGATGCCCTTCTCGCCGATCATCTCCTCCATCGAATCGAGGAAGTCCTTCCGCGGGTCCCCGGACATCTTCACCACCGCGTAGCTTTCCGCGAATGCCGGTGCCCTCCAATTGCGACCCATCGGCTTCCCTCTCCTGGCGGTGGCGGCCAGGCGCGGGCTGTGGGCGCGCGTCTTCAAGCGGCGGCGCCCCGACGACGACGACACGGAAGACCGCCTCGGCTTGCTGACGCTGCTCTTCTCCGAGACTGAACTCGCTCTCGCTGTCACTGTCAGGTCGACGTGGCTGCCCTCCGGCTCGTTCGGCTCAGGCAGCCGCCTCGCCGGCCTGGTCACGATTGGCCGGAGCCTCCTCTCGGGCTCGTCCTCGTCCCAGACGGTCACCTCAGCGAAGTCGACGGCGCGACTGCCATCCGGCTCGTTCAGCTCAGGCTCCCGTGTCGCCGGCTTGGTCGCGATTGGCCGGAGCCTTCTCTCGGGCGTGTCATCGTCCCGGAGGTCGATGATGATTTCTTTCTCCGACGCGATCACCTTGACATCGAGGCCATCATCCGGCGGGCCAGTCACCGTTGGCCTCCGGGGCTCCCCGCTGTCATCCTTGATGCAGATGTCACGACGGCGACAGGAGCTGCCGGGCGCGTCGACCACGGGCTCCTTCTCGTGGACGGGTGCCGGCGCCGAGACATGTCTTCTGCCTTCAGACGCGTGCCCCACCCTGGTTCTCCTCGTTGGCGACTGCGCCTCCATGGCCCTCCGCGGCGGCGGGTCCTCCCGGTCTCTGGTGCTGTAGTAGTACGACGCCCTGCGAGGGAGCGGAGAATGGCAGGACTCCTTCACCGGCGTGTTCGGCGGCTCGATGACCTCTGCCACCGGCTGCTGGACGCCCACCTCCCTGTTCAACCGGGCCTCCGCCGGCTGCTGGACGTCGACCTCCCCGACGTCCCACCGAGCCGACGACCCCCGATTCCACGGCGGCCGCTGGAGAACCTCTTTGTAGCACCCAGCCGACGACGACCGACGATGTATCCCGACGCCGCCGCGTCCTTGTGGGCGCATGTCGCGGAGCTTGTAGAACCAGGCGTTGGGTATCATGTCGGAGAGCCGGAACTTGCGTTGCTGGACCATGCCCATGCGGCCTCGTCGCCGGGGGAAACACGCTCGCTCTGTTTCGCTCTCCAGGATCGACAGTACGAGGAGGAGAAGTGGAGCAGGGGAAATGTCTTGGGACCAGCAAAGAAGAAAAAGAAATACTTGAGCACGACCACGGTACGGTGGCTTGGGAGGGGCCGGCCGGGGAAGGGGAAGGTTAAGTAGCGGCGGCATGACGAAGGCGGCCCAGGTGCAGGAGCGTGTGACGTGATGTGATCCGTTTGTCTCTTCTCTTGTCTATGGACTTTCAGCATCCTCGGTTCACTGTACACCTGGATCCCCAATGGATTTATGCACAATATATATAAGTGAGTATAATTAATACTCTTTATATAGGTGGAGAGCATTTTGTTGGATTATTAAGCAATTTTGCGGTGGATTCACGCCCATTCCCCTCGCTGGCCTTTGTCACTTCTTTCTCTCAGTCTTCCTCCTTGACAAGATAAGCAATATGGATTACGATAAGGGATGTTTTGTCAAAGATTCACCTGTTTCTCTCTTTCCACACATTCCAATCGCACAATTGTCACTTCTAGGAAGCGCTATGGAAGGCGTTGTTGCGACTCATACAACTTTTTGTTACACAAATCGTCCAAAGAGGTTGCCTCCGTCCTTGGGGATAAATAGTCAAGAGTATGAGGATTTTTGCAAACTAGTATAAGTTCATCTCTCTTATCCGTTGGCCTCTCATTACGTTCACAAGGGAGACCGTCACCCGCTAAATTAATTCAAACCGACAATTTTCTCTATGTCACCAACTTACCTTGGAAGTCTCGGGGCGGTTCGGGTCAGATGGCAATGGCTCGACTAGGGGATCCCTAAATCGTCTATGGATTGGCATTGAAATGCCTTGTGATAACACGAACAAATATCTTTTTGCTGACGAGACCATGCTATCTATAAATTTTTTATCGAGGGAATCCTTCTATTTGTTGTGTACAGCGACACCGGTCCTCTATATTCACTACAGAAGAATGAATTTAACCATTATTGAAACGCTTCATGATAATATCTTGATAGAGGACGTGATGCAACCCAACACATAGCAATCACCATTGGTCCACATCATGATACATCAACCACTTCGACTAAGGTGAATTTGCCCCACCTCTTGTAACCCTTTGATTCTCACATGAATGGGATACTACTTGAGCTAAGTACCAATGCTATGACCAGTCGCATGATCATGACGCCAAGAGAAGGAGACACAAACGCCCCGAAAGCCAAGGCGACCCAGCAGGAAGCCTGGAAGAGAAGACACAAGAAGACGACGTCATATGGGCTTGGTACTACCAGACCCACCAGAAGCGCTGCACCACTCGCCAGGCCTCCCGGATACCTGGAAACGATACTACAGCCGCAACACCGGTACTACCGCTCTCGAACCCTGGTACTACCAGACGCACCTGAGGAGCTCCACCACCCGCCAGACCTCCCCGGTACCAAGATCCAGTACTACCGCACATGGAGCTCGTTCTCCTTCGCATCGGCCTACCACCTCTACAACCGCCAACTGGTGCTACTGGACACCGACATCGATACTACCAAACCTACCAGTGACTGCGCGCTTAAGTGTTGGTCCTCAGCCCATGTAACGCCCCAAAGTCCCCTTTATGCCTAAACTACTCTTCTTTAAGTGGCTAGCTGATGGGCCCATGTAACAAGATTCTATCTATGTAGAACAAAGCATCATGCTGTCTGGGCCCTTAATTGGACAACAAGCATTAAGCATCCCACAGATAGTCAAGCATATATAATATAGTAATTAAAATAAACCACAAACTTAATGGAAATTATACAGGCACATCACATCTCACCAATCCCTTACATCACCCACGCCCAAGGGAACTTACTCACACATGAGAGAAGAAATTATCATTGATATAATTAAATAAAGGGAGTTCTTCTTGGTATTACCATGGAGATCCACAATAAGAATAGAAATAAATCCAACACAATTCAAGATGAGAACAACAATCTCAAACCCTAGTCTTGCAAGGTGGAGATCTCTCTCTCTCTCTCTCTCTCTCTCACGTACAAGTAATGGATCTGGAGGTGTGGTGGCTAGGAGGTCGAAGATCGTGGAGCGAGATGAAGAACGTCTTCTCCTTCTTCTCCGGATCTCTTCTTTCTCCCTTCTGGATGGGATGGCGGCTGCTGTGTTCTGTTTTCGTCCTCTGCCTCTTCACGAAAGTTGTCCCTTTTAACAAGACAAAGCTGATGGCAACTATATGGAGGGAACTATATGGCCGGTGAAAATATTCCCGCCATATAGTTCCTCGTTAAAGATACTGTATGCCTTCGTCGGTTGCTTCCAAAAAGAGACTTGCTTGTTTTATCTGAATATTGTATTTTTGCTGTTAAAACCCTCTGTTGATGTTCAGAACCTGAAACACACATTAAAAACCAAGTTTTCTTCGCTACCGAAGTATTAGCGTTAGGTAAATCTAGAAAACCATCAAACCAAACAAAAACCATCAATAGAAACCATAAAAAATGTGTTGAATCTCACAGCTATCAACTCCCCCAAGCTTAGATGTTGCTCGCCCTCGAGTGACAAGGAAATAAGAAAGGATAGCGGAGATTCGAGACTGAAATAAAATAACTTACAAGCTCGAATTAGTGTCAAATTCTTTTCTTGATAATTCCTGAAATCTTAAACATGATCATACAAGTATTCACAAGATTACACCGAGTTCACTTCCTAACCACGTATATCTTGCTAGCAAATAAATCATATGCCTGAGCAAGTGTCAAAAGTTTAGCTAGGAAAGTGAAACAAATCCTTTTGATTTCTCTCTTATTGAGAGATGACAACTTTTTGCTCTTGTTCCTTTAATAAATTAAGAGTACTCAAGTTCGCACCAACAACATTTAATTTAAGAACAACTCATCTACCCTACGTCAAAATTTCAAGACTCTCAAAGCACCTTTTTCCTTTCCTTGTTTTTCAAAAACTTTAGCTCTTTCATAGAGAAATTATACCACTGTTTTTAACATGTTAATTGGGACTGTATTGCACACTCGTGACCATGCCAATAGATAACTGTTGAGCAATAGTGGGTCAGAGGAGTACTACAACTTCACTTAGAACGTGAAACCATGAGGATACTAAAATTTTACCCGTCACAGAATTGAAGCTACAGACGCTTACATAACTCAATATCCGAAATCAAGTGGCTTTCCACATTTAGATTGTTCGTTGGCCAGCGGAGTTAATAGTTCCCCATGGAGTACGACATTGTTTTAATGACACGCGTAAAGTAATATCTTACTGTAATTATTAGAAAAGGCAGTGGCATAATCTCTACTACTTCGAAGCATCCATTTTATCAGACAATTTCATTCAAGAGTGCTATCGAGTCTATTTACATTAAGCTTAATGGGGTTGAGTAGTTTCTAAAATCAAATTCTTTGGGCTAAACATGGACTCAAGTCATCTCTTGGATGCTTTTTCTTGTTGTCAAAATGTCGGAAATATTTTAACCAAGTTCATTGCTCATTATTTCAAAGCTAAAAGGAGACACTGGCAAAGGAATAAAATTTATAGGATAACAAGCTAAGTGGGGAGTGACTCAAGTGCAAGCGAGTAAATAGTTTGTAGGATCAATTTAAGGTTGAAGAGGAGGTGATGAAAGGAATGTGATACCTCCTCTTGCTTGCTTCGTTCTCGTACTTGAGTCGAATCCCCTCTATATTTCCCTATTGCCAGGTCACCTGAAATTGAGAAATCTCCGAGAGAAACAAAGAAACAAATTTTTAATAAATGTTACAACTAATTCTTTGTGTGTTTTTGGCTTAAGAATGCAAACTGAAAGTAAACATGCAATTTTTGAAGAAGTGAAATAAATCAAAAGAAGAAATAAAAATATGAATGCAAAGTTTGGAGGTTTTCAAACCTCCCCAAGCTTAGGTTGTTGCCATGCTAGTTGTTGCCGTCATTCGGCGGCGGGTACAGATGCTGTTGGTAGTAGTAGGGGAAGTGGGTCATGAAGTGACTAAAGTTGTGAGTTAAGGCACTCACATCCTCATTCATTCAATGCAGAGTCTGGTCGATCTCCCCAACTCGCTGGTTGAGCAGCAGAAAATCTTCATAGGGGACATTGTTGAACCCCTACTGCTGTTGCTGCTGATTGGGCCATGGGACCCAAGGTCCCTCCTGTTGCTGCTATTGTCCTTACCAATAAGGGTTGTACTCCTGCTCCTGCTCATCCTGTTTCTCCCATTCTTCTTCTTCCTCGGATTCGGGATAGAGTGCTGCCATGATCTCCGTCACTTGATCCTTGGTGAGGATCCAGTTGTTCCTCTCCTGAATCAAGAAGGCTTGTGATCAAGGCAATGGCACCTACTCATTCTGTGCAACATCAAGATAACCAAATTGATAAGCTCGGAGCCTCCTTTTAGCTCGGTATACACCGAGGAAGCCACAAGTAGTTATATATTTGACATCCATAAGTATGGAGCCATCAACAGGTTACACAATAGGTATCGGAATTCCTCGGGCTTGGATTAGGTGGGTTACCAATCCACCGATGCGAATATCACCTTTCTTTTTGTTGCTCTGGTGGCGGAGGTTCTAGAGGAATAGAGATCCTATGAGTGGGACTCTGTGGTGCATCAGGGAAGAGTGACTTGGTGATCATGGACATGTCTGCGTTCGCCATAGAACTGGTATCTCCTCTTCCCAACAAAGTGTTAGCAAGAAACAAAGCGAAGTAGCGGATGGTTGGGTTCTGAATGGTGAACATCTTCTTCTGGTAGAAGTCCCTGCCACCATTAACAAAAATAACCTCCCAAGTTTCTCCACTTGAGACGCTATACAAGTTTGTAACAGTTGATTCCCCTTCTTGAGGGAATCTAAAAGCTTTACAAAATTGTTTAAAAGTGATTTGATATGGACGCTGGTCAACGGTGAAACTCACCGTGCATGCATTACCTTTCTCCTTGTAGTCATCGTAGAAGTAGGCGAGGAACTCATGGGTGAGCTCAGTGTAGGTGTAATGGCTTTCATAGGCAAGGTTGGATAGCCCTGCATTTGCACACATGTGGTCAAAGTACGCCCTCAACCCTGCTGAGCTGAGAAAGCCATCATCGGCCCATCGTGTGGGCAACACCTTCCTCGCTAAAACCATGGCATACTTGTTGTCAAGCTCAGCCCGGAGCCCCGAGCCTTCACCACGTTGGCGCTTGCTCTTGCAAAAAATACTACCGAGCTTGTTCATCTTGATGCACTGAGAAATTTCAACATAAAACCTTAGGCATATAGTTTCTACATGATATATGAACGATTCTACATGGAGGAATTCAATCCTAACATGAGAAATCAAAAGAGAAAAGCAAACAAGCTTAAGTGGATCCACTAATTCAATGAGAGGTGACATGGTTATACCCCGCGGGTACACGACTTCAGCATACCTAGTCCAGCCCAAGGAAGGCCCACGACAAATATACGTCAGCCCATGAAGACTTTCGGGTGGCCAGGTCCCATGACGCCTTCGGATCCTTGGAGATCAAGACTAGAGTAGATAGAAAATTCAAAGGGGTAAACCCTAAAACCTGTAACCGACTCTGTCTGTGCCTGGGACCTGCCTAACTCTATATAAAGGCTAGGAGGGCACGACCTTGACCTCATACTTTCGCATAGACACCTCCATGCCAGATTGCATCTGCGCACCCCTGTAACCTTCGGTTCCGCCGTAATCAAGAGCAGACAAGCAGGAGTAGGGTTTTCCCTCCGGGGGCCTGAACCTGGGTAAACCTCGTGTCCCCGTGTTGCTTGTTTGCTAACCGTTCCGCGATCTCCAGCATCCCCATCTTCTCCAAAACCCAAGTCCATAACAATGGGCATTGACGAGATTAAACCTCGTCAATTGGCGCCGTCTGTGGGAACTGGGGACGCTGATTGTGCGATCGTGATGGTCCCAACCCGAGCGATCTACAACTCCGCAGCGATGGAGAGTCATCTCCTCTTTGGCGCCTTCGACTTCACCGCCCACTCACCGGCCACCATGAAGGACTTCGAGCCCGTTGGCGACGGGCTCGAGATCCTGTTCGGGAGCTTCTGATTCCAGGTGGGGCAGACCGGCACTCTCCGCCTCCCAGAGCTTCCTGGGCTCCACACCCTATGCTACGCACCACATCGTCAACAGACGAGTCCTATGACAGTAGCAACTGCAACTCCGATCTGTGCGACCCGCCATCGGACGAAGGGACCTACGGTTCCGGATTAGAAAGCTGCGACAACAGCAGACCGATCTACGAGTGCTACTAGTGCGCCGTGGTCATCCAGGACCAAGAACACAATCCGCCACCCAACCCGCAGGGTAGAAACGGCGGAAACAGAAGAAGCCAGTCCCCCACCCAACGGGGAAAACAACAATCGGGTCATCCACCTCGACAAGGAGGGATGGACTCAAGCACGCGAGGCCATGGGAGGCAACAAGATCATGCCCACTGATGCCTCACGAGATCTATTGATGGCATACCACATGCTCCTCATCGAGGAGCACAAGAAGCAGATCAAGATGCAGGAAGTGCTGGACAAGCGCAAGCAGGCAGCTTCGGAGTCCAGTGCACGGCGAGCTGCGCTCTCCGCCATGGGCATCGGCTCCAGCTCACACGGCAACAATGGGAACAAGCACCGTTCTCGGATGGAGAACATGGACCCCAAAGAGCGCCGCGAGGTGACCCGAGCCCTCAACACGTCCTTCATGGAGATGGACGCCGATGACAACGTCATCCCAAAAACGCCGCAAGCTGCGATCATGGCAGCCACCGCGTACCTCGCGTCCCACCCACCTCCGGAGGGGGACCCGAAGAGGGCCATGCACAAGTCCGCGCTTACCGGGCTCGGACTCGTCGGAGCTGCGCTCCACGGAGAAGCTCCTGCGGAGCGGAAAAAGAAGGCTGCGGTCAGATTCAACCGCAGCCTCACACCCTCATCCGAGGACGAAGAGCATGACCTTCCTCGAAGGCATAAGAGCTCACGCCATCGCAGCCGCGACTACGACGCTCGAAACGAGCTAACGCAGCGCAAGATCGACAAGGCACGCGCCAAGCGCGTATGCTCGTCTGAATCCGAGATGGACGAAGGAGAACTCTGCGGAGCTCGATGCTTCAGCAGATCTGTCCGACGGACAAAGATGCCGCGAAACTTCAAGCTCCCTTCGAACACTCCGAAATTCGACGGCACATAGGACCCCAAGGCGTGGCTCAGTGACCACTTGTCGTCCGTCAAGCTGCACGGCGGAAGCAGGGAAACCGCCATGCAATGCCTTCAGCTGCAGCTGACAGGCGCAACTCGGATCTGGCTAAGCAGCCTATCCCCAGGGTCCATCCGAAGTTGGGAGGAGCTGGCATACAGTTTCGTCCGAAACTTCAAAGGCACCAGCAAGAGGCCTTCCTCGATCGAAGAGTTGTGAGCCTGCACTCAACGAACGGGCGAATCCATTCGCTCGTACATACTGCGCTGGTCCAACACAAAGAACTCCATGGCACACATCTCCGAAGAAAGGGCCATCGACGCCTTCAAGGACGGTGTCAAGCGCCAGGACTTCAAGGAAGAACTTGGGCGCGTCAAGCCCAAGACACTCGACCACCTCATGGACATCGCCAACAGGTGGGATGATGTTGAGGACTCCGTCCAACGAGCACACTCGGAGGAAGAGGACGACTACGGCCGACGGCGAGTACGCCGTAGCAAGAGGAGACCGCGCGTCTACGACGATCGCGATGGACCCGACATGGTCGCGGCTGGCTACGCCGACCGCCACAGTGATGCCAACCGCAACAGCGACGGATACCGCGGAGGTAATTTCCGCGATGGAGGATGACCAACACAGTCGTGGCAGCGCCGCGGTCGCGACGACGGACCCTCAGCATACGAAAGACTGCCGGGTCCATGCACCATCCACTTCTACATCGACAAGCAGGATGGTAAGAAGAAATCAAGCCACATGCTCAAGGACCGTCGCGAGTTCCAGAAACTCAGCGAGAGCATGGCTCAGATGAGGTAGCAAGCCCCAAACCCTGGATTCGGGAACGCACCCGCACTAGGTGAGATCGCGCATGGAGCTCCTCCACCGCCACCTGCAGGAGGCCCAAATCACCCAATCGCACCCGCACAGAATAACGGCGGACACGGGTACCCCCCGCCGAAAGGAGCACTGATGATCCAGAAGGGGCGCCCAACGAATAGGGTGCAGAAGAAAATCACCCGTCAGATCAACCTGGCCGTGACAACTCCACCCGCCATCCCTGAGTACCTCAGCGGATCGGAGTCCTGCATCACGTTCAACCGTTCGGATCACCCTTGCCAGGTCCCTCGCCCAGGTCATGCTGCCCTGGTACTTGAGGCGCAGATCGGAGGTTTCGAGATGAGCCGCGTCTTCATGGACAGTGGCAGCGGCATCAACCTGATGTTCGCAAGAACCCTAGCAGCAATGCGGATCCCGCTGTGCAGCCTAGAACAGTCAGACACAACGTTCCATGGCATCGTCCCAGGAAAGGGCATATTCCCCCTGGGAAAGATATGGCTCGACGTCATCTTCGGCAAGCCGGATAACTTCCGATGCGAACGGCTCGAGTTCGAAGTGGTGGACTGGCCATCACAATACCACGCCATCCTCGGGCGTGTAGCATTCGCAAGGTTCTTGGCAGTGCCACACTACGCGTACCTGTTACTCAAGATGCCAGGACCCAGAGGCGTCATCACGGTCCATGGGAGCTTCACCCGATCGGACCACTGCGACAGGGACGTCAATAGAATCTCCCAGTCATTCGGCATGCAAGAGGAGCTCGTAAGGCTCCGCGAGGTGACGGACAATGGGGCACCCCCAGTCGCATGGCAAAACGCACCCGATATGTCCTTCGACTCCACAGTCAACACAAAGAAGGTGCAATTCCACCCGATGGATGCCTCCAAGACGGCGCTGATCACCAACGATCTCAGCCCCGCATAGGAAAGCGCGCTCGTTGAATTCCTCCGTGAGCGCTGGGAAATCTTCGCCTGGTGTCCTGCGGACATGCCAGGAGTTCCCAGGGAATTCGTCGAGCACACACTCAACGTATTTCCAGAGACCAAGACCGTCAATCAGTCCATCCGAAGACTGTCCGAGCCCCGGGCCGAAGCCATAGGGATTGAAGTCAACAGACTACTCACTGCAAACTTCATCAGGGAGATCAAGGAAAGCGAGTGGCTCGCCAATACTGTGATGGTCCCCAAAAAGGACACGGACATCCTGCGGATGTGCGTGGACTTCACATCGCTGAAAAAGCACTGCCCAAAGGACCACTTCCCTCTCCCTTGGATCAATCAGATCATCGATTCGACTGCAGGATGCGAGAAACTCTCCTTCCTCGACGCCTACTCAGGCTACAACCAGATTCGACTCAAGGTCGAAGATCAAGAGAAAACGGCGTTCATCACGTCGTTTGGGGTGTTCTGCTACAACACAATGCCCTTCGGGCTAAAGAACGCAGGTGCCACATACCAGCGGTGCATGCAGGCATGCCTAAAGGACCAGATCGGTCGCAATGTCCAAGTCTATGTCGACGACATAGTCATCAAAACCAGGGAGGCAAGAACACTCATCGACGATCTCCGCGAGACATTCGATAATCTCGACCGCTACAGGATCAAGCTTCACCCCGAAAAGTGCGCCTTCGGCGTCCCATCGGGTCAGCTGCTTGGTTACTTCATCTCCTAGCGAGGGATCGAGGCAAACCCGAAGAAAATACGGGCCATCATGGCCATGGAGAAACCAAAAAACCTCAAAGGTGTCTAGCAACTCACAGGACGAATAGTGGCATTAAGCAGGTTCATCAGCCGCATGGGCGAGAAAGCACTGCCATTCTACCAGCTGCTGCGCAAAGCCGACAAATTCGAGTGGACGCCTGAGGCAGATGACACATTCGAAGATCTAAAGCGTCTGCTCTCTACCTCGCCCGTCTTGGTCACGCCAAAGGAGCGCGAGCCCTTACTGCTGTACATAGCAGCTACACACCAGGTGGTGAGCACCGTACTGGTGGTCAAGCGACCCGAAGAGGGCAAGACCCACGGGGTCCAACGCCCAATCTAATACCTCAGCGAGGTATTGACGCCAACAAAGCAGAGGTACCCTCACTACCAAAAACTCGCCTACGGCATGTTCATGACGGCTCGTCGGCTGAGCCATTACTTCCAGGAGCACCAGGTGATGGTCGTCAACGAGGCACCCCTGAACAGCATCCTGAACAATCCGGAGGCCACATGACGCGTGGCCCTGTGGGGCATCGAGCTGTCACCCCTAGACATCGTCTACGATAAGCGACTCGCAATCAAGTCTCAGGTCCTGCCGGACTTCCTTGTACACTGGATGGAGCTGCAGCTGCCAGACACCCCAGACATGTCGCAGTCATGGACGATGCATTTCGACGGCTCCAAGCGCGAAGCTGGAGCGGGAGCTGGGGTCATACTGACCTCCCCGTAGGGCGACAAGATGAAGTACGTCCTTCGGATGAAATTCAGAGCTTCCAACAATGAGGCCGAATACGAAGCCCTCATCCACGGCATGAGGATGGGAAAGATCTGCGGCACAACGCGCCTGGTCATCTACGGTGACTCCAACCTCGTCGTCCAACAGACGATGAATGAGTGCGACGCACACGCCGCCAACATGATTGCGTACCGCGCACTCTACAACGCACTCGAAGGAGACTTTGACAGCTGCGAGCTTCGGCACGTTGGAAGAGAAAGCAACGAGGAGGCTGACAGACTCGCCAACATCGGCTCCACCTGCGCACGGGTGCCGCCAGGTGTGTTCCTCGAACAGATCTGCGTGCCATCCATCAAGCGGAAATTCCCCAAGGGATCACCCGAAGAAGCAGAACACTCGGGGGCTGCGCTACCCGAAGGACAGGAAGGACCCGCAAATCTGGATACAGAGGTCGCCGTGGCCAACCTAATGCAGGTCATGGCAGTCAAAGAAACTTCGACACGGCCATACCTCCAGTACCTGATAGACGGAGAACTTCCTGATAACCCGACGGATGCCCGGTGCATATCTCGCCGGTCCAAAGCCTTCACCATCATCAATGGAGAGCTGTACAAGCGCAACATTTAGGGTGTACTACAAAGGTGCGTCACCATTGGTTACGGGAAAACCATCCTCCAAGACATCCACGAGGGCATCTGCAGCCATCACGCAGGCAGCCGCTCCCTTGTCGCCAAAGCTCTACGAGCTGGATTCTACTGGCCAACGGCCATGAACGACGCCAAGGACATCGTCCGAAGATGCAACGGGTGCCAAAGGTTTGCCGACAAACCGCACGCACCCGGGTCAGAGCTCAGGCCCATACCTTTATCCTGGCCTTTTGCCCAATGGGGCCTCGACATGATCGGCAAGCTGCCAAGGTCCTCGAAAGGAGGACACGGTTACCTCCTGGTCGCAGTTAACAAATTCACCAAGTGGATTGAGGCCATGCCGGTCACTAACCAAAAGGGCAAAACTGCCGTCAAGTTCTTTGAATCCATTGTCTACAGGTTCGGCATGCCGCATAGCATCATCACCGACAATGGATCGAACTTCATCTCCAAAGAATTCCAGGACTTCTGCGAAGGCCTTGGAATCAATATCACATATGCCTCAGTGGCGCACCCGCAAACAAACGGGCAGGTGGAGAAGGCCAACGGCCTAATCGGCGCTGGCATCAAGAAGCGCCTCACGAGCCCACTCGAGCGACTCGCCGGAGCCTGGACGAAAGAGCTACCCTCCGTCCTATGGAGCATGCGTACCACGCCAAACAGCTCAACCGGCTACACGCCGTTCTTCATGGTGCACGGAGCCGAAGCCGTGCTACCAGCCGAAATACGCCACCAGGCCCCCTGGGTTGTCGCTTATAGCGAAGCCAGATCCACGGATGCACTCGAAGACGCCGTCGACGCACTCGACGAAGCGCGAGACATAGCAGCAGCTCGATCAACGGTGTATCAGCAGAATCTCCGCAACTACCACAGCCGATGGCTGCGCCCAAGGTCCTTCGTCGAAGGATACCTAGTCTTGCGACTCAAGAAAGAACGACCGAAGAAATTCGAGTCGCCATGGGAAGGACCCTACATCGTCACTGAGGTCATCCCAGGTGGCGCCTATCGCCTCAAGCACGTGGAGTCTGGAGTCGCATACTCCAACCCATGGAACGTCGCACAACTACGACGGTTCTACCCCTAGCTACCTCCCTCTTTATTTTCAATAAGGCTATTCAGCCAAGGCTACTCAGCCGAACAATGTACCTCCTCCATTACGATATGAATAAAGCTAAGTGTCTCGCCCCAAAATTTTGTTTACTACTCGCATTTTTCACTCCATGATACAAACGCACTCGGGGGCTCCCCCTACCTCACGACTTCGTCGACTGAGGATAACGCGTGTACACCTGAGTAGCTGACCATGTCAGGCTAACGAAAAGGGCACGCATACGAACAAAGCACTACGTGCTAAAACAACAACCAAACCTTTATAAAAAAGGGCAAAACACGCCCAGTCAAGTATATACAAATTTTACATCTATCTTTTTTACAGGTACTACCTATTCTGAAGAATAACCCAAGCACGCTGCTCAAACAGATCTACGATCTGTTCGGCATACTGCCTTACAGCCGCATAATGCGGACGCATATTCCACTCACCACCATCTGGCCGAAGAGGTGGCCCAGTCGCTACAGCGGACAGATCTACATCAGGACGATGCAACCGCACAAGGAAGAGCGCAACCTTCACCCCCGCAACAAGCTGATGCCGCACCAGTTCCCTGACATGATGCACGTTCCGAAACTTCGACAGCAAACCAGAGAGAGTCGACGGCGCATCATCCAACGGAAACATCACATGCATGACCGACACGAATGAGGTCTTCACCTGACGAAGCACCCGCGATACTTGGTGAACGCGATCTTGCACCATTGCAAGTACCATGGCACGGTCACAATCCATCCAGAAGAACCCGCCGGCCTCCATGTCCTGCTGAGTCAAGCAGTTGACCCGAACAGCAGGACGCTCCTTCTCCTCCCTTGGGGCCATGTTAGCACCTGCAATACTTGCAAAAAAGTAAGATGCAAGGCCAGCAGGCGCATCCGAAGTAGCGAGCAATAGCTCGAAAAACTCACACTCAAGATGTTCGGACAAGCGAAGCAACTCCGCCATCAAGTACTCCTCTCTGGCAGCACTTCGATCCGCCTTGGATTTCCAAACGTCAGCATGGCCACGCACCCCAAGCAAATCTTTCTCGAGGCTACGGACACGGTCTCGAAGAAATGCAAGCTGTGACGCATCATCCAAGGATGGCCGCAGCCGGGCTACTGGCGAAGTGTCAACGGGATCAGCACCCGAAGGACCCTAGATTAATGGAAAGACAAGGATATGAATAAGCAGTTGAAGGAGCACGAAATTCATCACATTCATTAAAGTGCAACAAAAGCCACCACGTGGCACAAGGATTGTTCATCAAAATATTTACAACAAAAGAAGCTATAACTATCCTATAACTACAACGCCTACAAAGCTGCACCCTGAGTAGCCTCGGAGCCGGATTGTCTCGCCTTGGCTTCCCCCTGCTGCCTCAGCGCGTACTCGGCCAGCAGATCAATCAGCTTCGGCCCGTAACGCTTACAACGAGCATCATAGGTGGCGAAGGCTAGCTCGGATCCATCGGCAGTCGTCGGCATCCGGGAAGTGACCTCGGGAAGGTCCAGCTCCGCTCCAGCCGCCAAGGCCATTGCCAGCCCGACGGATGCGCCGATACCCTTCTGCATGCGCTTGTACGCCGCAGGTGCTTCGGCTGACAGCGCCTTCGCCAGGGCATTAACATCCTCGAGGGCCACGCCCTTGGGGACAAGCTCCTTGTAGAAGCGCCCAAGGACCTCTTTGGCCTTGGCAAGCGAGTTGACAACAGTACTGCAGCGGTCTTCGACCGCCGCAGTAGCATCATCCAGAGCACTCCCGTGCTCCAGAGCACCGCGATCAAACTCAATGCCCACGTCATCTAAGAAAACAAAGGAAGCAACATGAACAAACGCACTTCAAAAGAAAGACAAGGAAATCAAAAAGATGAAGGTGGAGATACTCACCCGAAACAGCCTTGGCAGCCGCCATAAGCTTGTCGGCCACCTCTTTCTCGCGCGAAACCGCGGCAGTGGCGAGCTGCTCCTCGCGGTCCGTAGCCTCCTGCTGCAGGCGCTCCTTAGCCTCGGCCGCGTGGGCCAACTCCAGCTCGAGGCGCTCCCTTGCACCAACAGCGACCTCGTCCTTCTTCTCCGCTTGACCAAGGCTCTTTTTGAGAGCATCAATCTCACGAAGAGAGGCGTTGTGATCCTCTGCAGCAAGCAATACAAATGTCGGATTGAAAGATAAAATGCAAGAAGAAACAAAGACCAAGGCATAACAATACCTTGAAGTTGTTTGAGGCTGGCCTCCAACGCCAGGTGCTGCTGCACCAGTTGGTTGGCACCTTGCACAAAAGGCTGCAAACAAAGAACCACCAGTCAAAAGAAGGGCTCGGGGCTACGCACAAACGAACGAGCAGAAGCAAGTTACGCACATGAAAGTGCTCGGGGGCTCCCCCCTGAGACTCGAAGGAAGAACGAACAAACAAACTACCCTACAGATGCCTGGGGGCTCCCCCCGAGGTAGGAAAAGGAGATAATCAATAAATCATCCAAAAAGGCTCGGGGATCTCCCCGTGGCAGGAAGCAGAATGACTTACATGATTCGACGGCGACTCCGAAGGTCCTCTTGCAGCCTTCTGAGGCGCAACCACCCAAACCTCCTGCGGAGAAGGGTCTGGAGCAGCGCCTTCAGAGGTGGCCACCGTCTGAGGAGGAGTAAGCACGACCTTCGACTCCCCCATCATCTCCCGAGCACCATCACTGGAGGATTCGTTGGAGGAGTGGCTGCACAAGGACAAGTTAGCACACGAACAAAGTAAACAGGCAAGAAAAGGCAATACAGGACTAAGAAAACTTATGAGTCAAGGTCGCTCAAGTCGAAGACGGGAGGGGTCCTCTGGACCTTCTTCTCCTCTTTCTTCTCTTCCTTCTTCTCTTCCTTCTTTTCTTCCTTATTCCGCTTTGCCGGCGGGTGCGGTGCCACAACCTGCACGGGAACGGCAGGAATCAGAGAGGAAGAGCCTCCATGCCCATCACTGTGACGTTCAAGCCACAACGGGTTCCTAGGAGTCGGCGGAGTCGAGGCATCCGAGGACTCGCTGGAGCTCTTTGTCCGCTTGCGAGTGTGGTCCTCGCTCGACTTGTTGGCCTCTTCAGTCGGAGACCGCGCCAATGGCAGCTCGGACAAGGAATCCACCACTTCATTGTCCGGTGCAGCCGGAAACAATTCGGGAAGTGGTGGTGACATGCCCGGCACCTTGAACTCCTGCACAAAAGAAGAAAATTTGTTAGCAAACAAATGCAAGTACAATGCAATCGAAAATAGCGCTACGCGCACGTCCCGGATCTACACATGTGGAACAGGAAGTGAAGCAGAAAACGGAGAAGTCAGAGACTTCCCCGGGATATCCTCTCCAGCCTTGAACTTCAGCAGCGGACGAAGGACCCCGTCGAGATCTCCCTTGGAGAATTCTTCGGCTGACACCCTAGTCGGATCACGACGACCAGTGTAAAGGAACATCGGGTGCGCCCTAGCCTGGAGAGGCTGCACCCGACGTTTGAGAAAGGTGCGGATGATATCCACACCCTTCACCTCCTTCTCCGGAGTCAACTGGAGATACTCCACCCGATGATAGAGCCCCTCTATCTCCGCTACCTCGCCATCCAAGATCTGGTTTTTCCAAGACCTTTTCGGCTCGATTTTCTGGGAGGGGTCGAAAGGGGCAAGACCAAAATCCTGCCCAGCCACCGTGGAGTCGCGTATGTAAAACCATCGCCTCCGCCAGTACTGGACAGATTTGCAAATGGAAAATGAGAAGACAAGAAGATTGGATCGAAGGGAGATGATGCAACCCCCAATGGGATAAACACCATCAGAACCAGACTGCCTCTTCACGGAATAGAGTTTCCGGAAGAGGCCGAAGTGCGGCTCGATACCGAGCCAGCACTCGCAGAAAGTAATGAAACAAGCAATGTGAAGAAGATAGTTGGGGGAAAGATGATGCAACTGGATGCCGTAAAGAAAAAGCAGTCCACAAAGGAAGTTGTGGACTAGAAAGGAAAAGCCCCGAAGGACAAAAGCGAGGAACATAACCCGAAACCCAGCGGGGGGACGGGGAATTACCTTGTTGCCAGGGAGTTTAATGGCCTCCCTATCTTGCGGGATTAAGCCCCGCTCACGAAGCTTGCGAAGATCGCTCTCCCGCGTCTCCGATCGCCGCCAGCCACCGTCGGTGACACGGATAGCGGCAGCGCTCTTCTTGCCTCTAGCAGCGCTGGTACAAACCGCAGAAGAAGACTTATTAGGTTTCCCCATTGCAATGCGGCGGCGCCGGTGGCGAGAACGTAGGAGCGAAGAAGGAAATGTCCGAGGATATTCCATCACGCAGCAAGAAATCGTAGAGAACAATGGAGCAGTGAAGACAAGAATGGCTGCAGTGAAAACAGACTAATTTTTCCCCAATGATTATAAGGATGAAGACGATGCACGATGACCGTCCATCGATAAGACCTAACGCCAAATACAAGATCTGACCATACACGTGTCAGCATCGCAGCGAACCGTCCCTCACACGCCGTCCACTACGCACGGAAATCGAGGAGATGCCGTAATTATCTCCACGCCGCGCGTGACCGGTCAATTCAAGGTCAGAAGGTGGGACCCATGTTCGTCCAGTCAAGTCATCTCTGGCGCAGCAGACGCTTGAGGTCACCGATCGTCAGCACTGCCGTCATCAAAAGCTATACTTGCAAAAGTCACAATTCTTCGGCTACAAAGCTAAAAGTACTCACTCGAATCTACGATTCGACTAACTACTCGGGGGCTACTCCTATCAGGAGCGCTAGCCGCGCACCCGAAAATGAACAAAACACTATGACAATGAACTATTTCTTCGAGTCCTATGTCGAGTCTGCGACTCCACTATGGGCTCGGGGGCTACTCCCATAGGGAGCGTGGATTCAAGCATCCGAAAAATTTGTGTCCTATGGACCTGAAGCTGAACAGCGGCTGAATCAAAGTCTCTGCTCGAGTCTACGAGTCGAATAGACACTCGGGGGGGCTACTCCCATAGGGAGCGCTGGTCGCGCACCCTATGAATTCTTCGACTGCGATCCTTTGGATTAGCACGCAATTTTTTTGGCAACTCTGCCCCATTAAACGCTAAGTGAGAAACACCCTCCTTGGCCACCCGAAACACCTCCGCGGTGATAAACATTCGGATGTTGTGTCTGCGACACAAAGATAAGACCTACAGATATCATCTGATGGCCTGGTAACGCACATGACTGCGCTCTGCTAGTAAGAATCCGTGCCAACAGGCGCGATGAAAAATCCCGATGGACGTGTTGGGTACATCATTTAAATTCACTGGAATTCCACTCTTGTAAGTCCTCCGCAGCCTGAGTCGAATTACGCCAGCATATGTTCCAGGTTCGAGTCGAGGGACTCGAACCTGAAGAAGATCGTGTTGTTTTGTCCTAAGACATTTAACTGACCCTGATCCGTCGGGAGAGTCAGGCACACGCATTTACAATCCCTACACATTTTCTTGAAAGACAGAGTTGCACCCGAAGGATTGAAGAGTCCTCAGCCGAATCTGCGATTCGACTGAACACTCGGGGGCTACTGACATGGTTATACCCCGCGGGTACACGACTTCAGCATACCTAGTCCAGCCCAAGGAAGGCCCACGACAAATATACGTCGGCCCATGAAGACTTTCGGGTGGCCAGGGCCCATGACGCCTTCGGATCCTTGGAGAGTAAGACTAGAGTAGATAGAAAATTCAAAGGGGTAAACCCTAAAACCTGTAACCGACTCGGTCTGTGCCTCGGACCTGCCTAACTCTATATATTGGCTAGGAGGGCACGACCTAGATCTCTGAACTCATACTTTCGCATAGACACCTCCATGCCATATTGCATCTGCGCACCCCTGTAACCTTCGGTTCCGCCGTAATCAAGAGCAGACAAGCAGGAGTAGGGTTTTCCCTCCGGGGGCCTGAACCTGGGTAAACCTCGTGTCCCCGTGTTGCTTGTTTGCTAACCGTTCCGCGATCTCCAGCATCCCCATCTTCTCCAAAACCCAAGTCCATAACAATGGGCATTGACGAGATTAAACCTCGTCAAGAGGATTTCAACCATGGATATCTGAAAATAAAGCATGCATAGGGAGATAAACATACCGATCTATTGATTCCCCAACTCAAACGGATGAAATCCGCGAAGAATCAAGAGTTCTAGGTGGGTTTTGAGAGGTTTGGAGAGAGAATATGAGAGAAATAATGAGAGGGAGGAGGAACCCTAGCCGTCCCCGACCCGATTAAGTGTCCGGGTCGAACTATATGACGGGAGCTATACGTGCGGGATAAGTAGCTCCCGCCGTATAGTTGCGGCGGCGGCAAGATTTAGGGTTTTCCCATGCCCGATCACAACTATACGGGCGCAACTACACGTCCGAACCAAAATGGTCCACCGTATAGTTGGTCGTCAAACCTTCTGTATCCGAGACCCCTTTTTGAGAGTTTTGTCGATAACTATACGACCGCTACTATATGGCTGGAATAAATATTTCCGCGGTATAGTTGGTCGTTACAACTCCTGGAACATGCTTTTTTGCCCAAATTTTTAGAAATTCACTTTTTAATCTAGACAATATGATTAAGCTAGTTTCTGCATATAAAACTCAATCTTTATTTTCTACACTAATCTATGCTTATTCAGTCGATATTTCTACTACTTTTGGGTAGCTGCATTTTTATGGGAGCGCTTCCGCAAGAATGTCTATGAAAAAGTTGTAGGAATGCGATGAACATCTTATTTATTTAATTCATTTTATTAATATGATGGGTTGACTCCCATTAAGAATTTTATTAGGAGCGGTTGAATATCTCAACCTTTTCTCTGTTCTCGAATTCTTGCCTTTGGTTGCCCTTTATCAAAGGCACTTACCACATGAACTCGTTTTGCTGGTGGAACATACCTTTCTCATGCTTCAAGCTTTTTTTTGGAAAATACCGGATGATTTCAGCATCATAAACATTGAAGATTATTTTTTCCTCAGCACAATCAACCGAAGCACCTGCAGTACTAAGGAAGGGTCTTCCAAGTATTATAGATATTTTTTCATCCTCTAGCATTTCAAGAATAATAAAGTGAATGAGAATAATATGCTCATTTATTCTAAGTAGAACATCCTCGATCATACCAATGGGTTGTTTAGTGGATTTGTCAGCCATCTGTAAAGTGATAGTAGTATGGGAATACTCCCCTAATCCTAACCTTTTATAGAGGGAATATGACATTACACTAACTCCTACACCTAAGTCACACAAGGCATTGTGAATATCAGTTTTGCCAATTGAGCATGAAATAGTTGGTATTCCGGGATCTCCTGATTTAGACAATAGTTTCCCATTAGTAGGGTAACTAGTCGCCATGGCAACGGTTTTAGTTATCTCTTTCTTTCTATTAAGAATATCACGAAGAAATTTAGAATAGGTAGGAACTTTTATTGCATCCGCAAATGGAATTTCTAGAGGAAGATCACCTAATGCTTTTGTAAAAGAGTCATAGATTATCTGATCTGGTGCTTTATTTTTTTGATATGGATAAGGAAGCTTTTGCTCACCTTTATTATTCTTATCTTTTACCTTCTGTGGGGATCATGCACTTTAGTTACTTTCTTTTGTTGTTGCTTTTCACTTTTCTTATTTTCTACTGCAACTACTTCATCTTCTTTGCATGTTTCATTTTATTCTCTTGGATCAACAATCTCTACATCAGAGTCATAACTGTTATCGTGTGCATCGTTCTTCTCGTCCAAGGTTTGATCTTGTGTTTCTTGAGCAGTCTCATCTTGAGGATCCACCAGTGTATCATCTTCTTGGCTTGCTTTGAGCAAGGCTTTTTCCCTTCGATCTTTTTTAGCTTCATATTCTAGTGGTCCTAATGGTCCTTTAACAACTACACCTCTCCTTGTAACAACATTAGTAGAAACAAGAATTTATATCATCTTGAAGAAAAAATTGATAACCAGATGCTATTTGTTCACATTGGGTTCAATCATACTAAGGTACTTGTGAAATAATTTTATTTCTTGGCCAATATCATCATAATTTTTTGTAAGTTCAGCCTAAATCTTCTTGTGTCTTTGAAATTGCTTATGCAGGTTATTATGGGATTTTGCCTGTCAATATTTCAATTCTTGATTTTTTTTGTAGTTTTATCCTCTTTAGTAAAAACTTGTAACAAATCTACTTTGTTTTCCTTAAGAAGTTCATAAGGTATACCTTTTTATTTCATGGTTTTGTGTACTTCAGGCATAAGATTAGGAATTATATGAATTATCCCTTTTCGGCTTAGTGCCAAAATCAGGATTATATAAAGAATCATTCTTAGCCCTAGTAGACATCAATTCCAAAAAAGCTTTAGTAGTTAAAGTATTTATCGATCCTCCTGCGGAGAAATCTAGCAACTCTATGTATTGAGTATTAAGACCATGGTAAAATAAGTGGCAAACAGTTGACTCAAAATAGCCATGATTAGGAATACTATTTATCATTCCAAAGAATATATCCTAGGCTTGTGGGTAGTTTTCTCCCACGTTCTGACTAAAATTGCATATATTCTTTATGATTTCAGTTACCTTTTTAAAAGGATTAAACCTATTTATGAATTTAACAATGTAGTTTTCCCAACGTTTGATGTAATGATGAGGGAGAGAATATAACCAGTTTAGAGCTTTACCTTTAAGAGACCAACGAAATAATTTTAAACGGGAAAATCTATTGGCAAACCTTTTGGCCCAAGTGATGTGATTACATCGTCGAACTCTCTAAGATGTCTTCTTGGGTCTCCATCTTCCCTTCTGCTGAAATCTTTTTCATGCAAATTTTAATAATCTCAACATCAAATTAATATACTCTAACTCCAGGATTAGGAAATTCTATTGGTTGTTTAAGAAAAGCAGAATTTGGAGCACTGTATTCTCTGAGAGTTTTCTCAGGTTTTTTGGGAGTTGTCCTATGAATGGACATGATTTTCATGAAATCACTAAGGTTTTCAACTTCAATTCTATTTGATCTCAAAAAAAATTCAATATTTTCTTCGCGTATCTAAACAGGCAGGCGCTCAAAATAATTTGGTAGATAGGTCCCACCAGAGCATGTAGACCCTTTGTCTCCTAAGGAGACCATCTTGTAATAGTAACACCTGAAATGTCAAGAGACAAACACTTAGCGATTAGCTCCCCGACAACATCGTCAGAAAATAACTTGATGGATGCAAGTGCACAGATCGTTTGTAGCTAGTTTCGAAGTTAAGATGTTGATCCCACATGGAGCCCAAAGGTAAGTGTTTATGGATGAATTCTCTATCACACTCAAAGTTGTCACATGTATTCAAGTGAATTGACTGCAAGTGTTAAAATAAGAATAGAATTTGGACTAAAGGAATGTATTTAAATAAAACTAAAATGTAAACTTCAAAAATAAAAAGCATAAAAGTAAAGAATGATTTGTTTATTGTTTTCTGTAGATGACAAAATAGGCACGGGGAGATTTAGTTCATGATGATAGTGAATGTGCCAGGTGGATGAGTGATACGTGTAACAATTATAATCTTATAAGTATGTGTGTAGACGAGCAACCCATAATTAGCCGGAACTCCTCTTGGTAGATTTCATCCCAACTTCAATAATCCTACTAGCATGTTACCAAAACCATGGTCAGTCACTAGACGATTAAGATCCTTCATGTTGCTTAGCAATTAATCTCCTTGGATCGGACTAATGCAATAATCACAGTGGTTCCCTGTGATCCTCGAGTCAAACTAGTTTCCCATTGATATCCCCGTGTCACTCGGGGGTCGCCGGTATGCAGCGAACAAGATTCTATCTATGTAGAACAAAGCATCATGTTGTCTGGGCCCTTAATTAGACAACAATCATTAAACATCCCATAGATAGTCAAGCACACATAATATAGTAATTAAATCAACCACAAACTTAATGGAAATAATATAGGCACATCACATCTCACCAATCCCTTATATCTCCCATGCCCAAGGGAACTTACTCACACATGAGAGAATAAAGCATCATCGATATGATTAAATAAAGGGAGTTCTTCTTGGTATTACCGTGGAGATCCACAATAAGAATAGAAATAAATCCAACACAATTCAAAATGGGAAGAACAATCTCAAACCCTAGTCTTGCAAGGTGGAGATATCACTCTCTCAAGTACAAGTAATGGCTATGGAGGTGTGGTGGCTAGGAGGTCGAAGATCGTGGAGCGAGATGAAGAACGTCTTCTCTTTCTTCTCCGGATCTCTTCTTTCTCCCTTTTGGATGGTGATGACCCACAAGTATAGGGGATCGCAACAGTCTTCGGGGGTAGTATTACCCAATTTATTGATTCGACACAAGTGGAGACAAAGAATACTTATAAGCCTTAACAACTGAGTTGTCAATTCAGCTGCACCTGGAAATAGTCTTGCTCACAACAGTTTATCAGTAGCAACAGTTTTGTAGTAGCAATAGCAAAGTAACAGCAGCAGTAAAACAAGGGAAATAGTAACAGTAGTAGCAAACAGTAGGATATCAGTGCGGTAGGCATAGGGATGGATGGACGGGCGTTGCATGGACAAGTCTAAACATGTAAATTCAAGATCTAGGGCAATTACAGATAATAAACACCCATACATACTCCATATATAGTCATACGTGCTCGCAATGAGAACTTGCACAACATCTTTTGTCCTGCCAGCCCGTTGCAGCGGCGCCTCAAGGGAATCTACTGACAATTAAAGTACTCCTTTTAATAGAGTACCGGAGCAAAGCATTAACACTCCGTGAACACATGTGATCCTCACACCATAGCCATCCCGTCCGATTGTCCCAATTTCTATCACTTCGGGGCCTTTGGATCCGTACAATGATATGTGTACACAACTTGCAGATAAGATCACAAACAATACTATCATCATGAATCAATAATAAATTCAGATCTGATATCATGGCACTTGGGCCCTAGTGACAAGCATTAAGCATAACAAGTTGCAACAAAGTCAAATAGCACTAATAGAGATACTAGGCACCATGCCCTAACAATCTTATTCGATTACATGATAGAACTCATCCAATCCCTACCATCCTCATAGCCTACATCGGGGGATTACTCACTCATGGATGAGGGAAACATGGATGGTTGATGGAGAAGCGTTGTTGATGATGATGGCGATGATCCTCTCCAAATTCCCCGTCCCGGTAGGGTGCCAGAACGGAGTTTCTGGTTTCGAATCGTGGTTTCTGGTGGTGGCGGCGCAGCGGAACTCTTTTTAGAAAAACGTCGAACCCTCTGAGTTTTTAGGTCAGAAGGCAACTTATAGGCAAAGAGGGAGGCCAAGGGGGTGCCTGATGCGGCCACACCCCCTACAGGCGTGGCTAGGCCTAGCCCGCGCGGCAGGAGGGTGTGGGCCCCTCAGAGCCCCACTCCGTCTCGTGTTCTGGCTCCGTGAGTCTTCTGGTGAAATAGGATTTTTGGCATATTTTCTGGGATTTTTCCTGATAGTTGATTTTCTGCACAAAAACTAGACACCAAGGTAATTCTGCTGAAAACAACGTCAGTCCATGTTAGTTGTATCCAAATCACACAAGTTTAGAGGAGAAACAATAGCAAAAGTGTTCACGAAAGTAGATACGTTTTGGAAGTATCAACTCCCCCCAAGCTTAGCTTATTGCTTGTACTCAAGCAATTCAGTTGAAAACTGAGTGCGATAAAAGAACTTTCACGAACACATTTGCTTCATATGATGGAAATATTCTCAGCACAAGAGTATATACTTAGACAATTCATAATAAGGAGTATGCAACTGAGTCTACTTAATAGTCATTGCAAGCTATGAAGAGATTCCAACTCAATAATAATAAGTAGCATGAAACATAAACATAAGCAACATTGCAATGCTCATAAAAAGATATGATAGAGTGGTATCTCGCTTGCCTTTGATGTTGGAGCAAAACATGAATGCCAAGGAACCTCTGAAGTTCAAGTGAAGACTAGAAGTAAAGATATCAAAGATACAAGCATCAAAGTCATGACATAATTAACCAAGTTTTGAGACAAGCACATTACACTAAGAACAACTATGCTCTCAAGAAGGTGCTCATAGAATAAGTGGTGACTCAACAAGGAAGTGAAAAGGTTTTGAAAGGTTTGAAAGGCTTCCAAATGCTGAAAGTATGGTATTCATTAGCGTTGAGCTCTCATTGCCCCTATCATAGGCATCTTTAGATGGTTAATGGTGAAAGTGAGGTCCAATATGAGTTATATGCTTGACAGACCATAAACTGGAAATCTCATGTCCCTTGAATACGAGGGCTGCTCCCCATGCTACTCAACTTTAGTTACCGGCAAGTTGTTGTCATAGTAAATACATGCGTATCATAGGGAACCGCCAAAGGGGTACCCCTTGCACATGATACATGAGCTATCCCATAATCAAAATGACAAGGCAAGTAGACAATGAGCATCTCAACAAACTTTTTATTTGCTATTTGCATAGGTTTTTATTGAGGATGCTTCACAGATTGCTCATTATGGTTATGCTGCAAGTTTCTACCATGATTAGCCATGGCTTAGGCTAGCGGCCCAGGCGTTTCTCTAACACATATATATAACTCCATGAACTTACAAGCTCCCCTTTTATTTCACACCGACGGCATCCGTAAACAAAACAACATGATATCAACTGGGTATAGAGTACATGTTCAATGTTGAAAGCGTTCCCCGTGACAACACAGTTCTGCTAACTCCCAGCCTATAATTGGAAAGCATATAACTTTCATGGACAGTCACAATAGTTCAGGTTTATTAAGTGCAAGAAATAAAGCGTGTCATCAAGTTCGTGAGAGCTTTACTAACTAACTTTCTCATAACAAGCAAACATTTTATTTGGAAGAAAACAAGGCATAATGAATATGCACGGAATAGCAAATGATGCTAGTATGTAGGTATGGTGGACACTTTGGCAATATTGGTTTTGGGGAGTTGGATGCACAAGTAGAGCTCATACTCAGTGCAAGTGAAGGCTAGCAATAGAAAGGGAGTGACAAACGAGAGATCAATAACTGTCATAATCATGCTTGCAACAAAACAGGACTAACTATGGCATGAAAGTGATACAAGAACTCTGAGGAAAAATAAATCATTGAGGCTTACTATCTATTGTTCAGTCATATGCATGCGTGAGCATGTACCAAGTCGATTCACATGAAACATTCAAAGGAGGATACCATGGTGTCATACCAAGTTATGAATAGAACAATGCAAGCAAACATTCATATGACATGCTACAAACTATTATCAAGCTGGAGCTAATCATAAGAAAACAAGAACTACTAAGCATCCATAAATAACACACACCTTACATGAACAGACTAAGCATGCCCACAATGATGAGTATATGTACAAAAATGAAAACAAATAGAGTTTGTTACCAGCCTCTTAACATACCTCAAGTTGTCTTAATCTTCATTATTGCCCTTCACTTGCGTGGCTTGAATAATAACATGAAACCAAACTCCACTATGGACTGCTGAACCCTGCAAAGAACTTCACAAAACCAAAGGAGAAGAACAAATATTTTTGGTGTTTTCGATTTTTTTAAGCAAGCACACAAAGCAAAAACAAACAAAGCAAAATCTTTTTGGATTTTTCTTAAGGCAAACCAAAGCTAAAAAGCAAAGGAACAAACCAAGAGAAACAACAAAAATATTTTTGGTCTTTTTGTGTTTTGAGAAAGCAGAAACAAAAACCAAAAAAGCTAAACATGGATATACAAAGAACCGAGTGAACATGATATATTGATGAGTGTGATGTCGGTATACCTGCCCCCAAGCTTAGGATTTTGGCCTAAGTGGGGCTCAATAGCGCGGGTAGTAAACGCAAGCTACTGGGTCATCGTAGGAATGATCATAATCAGGCCCTCGTGATGAAGAAGAAGACGCGTTCCAATCTAAGGGTTATTGGTATGAAGACTCCCCCATGTTGGAGGGCTAAACCGAATCCTCTTCGGCATCCTCTCCAACATTCTCCTCTTGCAGGGAGATCTCCACCACATATGTGTCAAATTCTTTCTCCGTGAGCGACCATCCTTGCATGTTATCAAAATTAAACAAAGCAGGTGCAAGCAAATAAACTACTTTCTCAGTCCTACCCCCTCTCCAACCACGCTTGACAAAGGATATCTCATACGGTAGATCTCTCACAGTAGCCCAAGAAGAAGCAAAATTATGCTGAACCATGAAATTGAGATCAAGTCTCTCTATGGGGAACCGATAATCTGAATGGTGAGGCTCTAACCCATGAAAAGCTAACAGACGAGAGGCAATGCGACCTCCACAAATTCCACCCTTCTCGAGGTTGGTGGTAAGACGGTAAGCTATCCAAGCACCTAGGTTATAAGATCTATCCCTATTCAAAGCAGGTGAGATAAAATCTAGATCAAAAGAAGATAACTTTCTAGCAGTCTTTCTAGCAAGAACACACTTGGTAATGGAATAGGCAAAATATCTAATGGATGGGAACTAAATGTTCCGAATTTTACCACTTTCCTTTGAGAAGTCGCAACCTTGGCAAATTTCAGCATATAAATCCATAAGTGGCTTAGGCCTCTCCCCGATATTCTCACAAGATCCCCAATGTGGCACTCTAATAGCTGCACAAAAGTCAACAAAAGGCAGGTCGACAACTCTGTTGTAAATTTTATAATGGACCATGGGGTTAGACAAGGACCAAATAAACCGGAAGTCCTACACCACAGCCATGGTTAGCTTAACATATTGATATGGTTCCCCTTCAATAAAGTGTTCCAATCCCGCATTAGTAATCATAGTTTGGAAATCCTGGAAGATTCCCGTAGCTCTCATAAATTCAGGGCATGGATATATGGAAGGGAAAACTTCTTCCTCACGATGGACCTTCATTGGCTCAGCTACCGTCAAATCATATTGATTCAGTTGGTATGCGCTCATCTTATTTTCTGAAATTTTTAGACAAACATCAAACCAAGTAATTTCCAAGTTGATAAATGATGAGGAACTACTATAGGAACTTGCCAGAGGGCTAAACATGTATCAAAATAAAATATCTAAGAAAATAACAAGCATGCAAGCTCACACAACCTGGCACCTATAGTAGCAAAATACTTAAGATACAATCTACCAATCAAACATCTAATTGGACAAGCGGATAAGGCACATACCAAGGAGCAATCCTTCCAAAAATCAGCATCAAAGATAGGCTGAGCAAGGAGATCGAAAATCGGGAGCAAGAACAACAGGAACTCGAGCTTTAGAAAATTTTCCTATGTTTTCGGGAGAGAGAAAGAAGTGGCTGGAAGGAGGCATCTTGGAGGGCCACAGGTGGGCCACACTGATGACCCACAAGTATAGGGGATCGCAACAGTCTTCGAGGGTAGTATTACCCAATTTATTGATTCGACACAAGGGGAGCCAAAGAATACTTGCAAGCCTTAACAACTGAGTTGTCAATACAGCTGTGCCTGGAAATAGTTCTTGCTCACAAAAGTTTATCAGTAGCAACAGTTTTGTAGTAGAAAAAGCAAAGTAACAGCTGCAGTAAAACAAGAGCAATAGTAACAGTAGTAGCAAACAGTATGATAAGAGCGTGGTAGGCATAGGGATGGATGGACGGGCGTTGCATGGACGAGTCTAAACATGTAACTTCAAGATCTAGGGAAATTGCAGATAAATAAGATAAAGCATCCAAGTAGTAAACAATCATAGGCATGTGCTCCATATATAGTCATGCGTGCTTGTAATGAGAACTTGCACAACATCTTTTGTCCTGCCACCCCATTGTAGTGGGGCCTCAAGGGAACTACTGACAATTAAGATGCTCCTTTTAATAGAGCACCAGAGCAAAGCATTAACACTCCGTGAACACATGTGATCCTCACATCACAGCCATCCCCTTAGGTTGTCCCAATTTCTGTCACTTCGGGGCCTTTGGATCCGGACAATGATATGTGTACACAACTTGCAGATAAGATCACAAACAATACTATCATAATGATTCAGTAATAAGTTCAAATCTGAGATCATGGCACTCGGGCCCTAGTGACAAGCATTAAGCACAACAAGTTGCAACAAAGTCAAATAGCACTAATAGAGATGCTAGGCACCATGCCCTAACAATCTTATTCGATTACATGATAGAACTCATCCAATCCCTACCATCCCCATAGCCTACAACGGGGGATTACTCACTCATGGATGAGAGAAACATGGATGGTTGATGGAGAGGCGTTGGTGATGACGATGGCAATGATCCTCTCCAAATTCCTCGTCCCGGCAGGGTGCGAGAACGGAGTTTCTGGTTCCAAATCACGGTTTCTGGTGGTGGCGGCGCATCGGAACTCTTTTTGGAAAAACGTCGACCCCCCTCGGTTTCTAGGTCAAGAGGCATCTTATAGGCGAAGAGGGAGTTTTAGGGGGTTCCTAGGGCAGCCACACCCCCTCCAGGCGCAGCCTGGGCCCACCCATGCGGTAGGGGGTGTGGGCCCCTCAGGCCTCCCCTTCTTCTCATATTATGGCTCCGTGAGTCTTCTAGTGAAATAGAATTTTTGGCATATTTTCTGGGATTTTCCTGATAGTTCATTTTCTGCATAGAAACTAAACACCAAGGTAATTCTGCTGAAAACAACGTCAGTCCGTGTTAGTTATATCCAAATCACACAAGTTTAGAGGAGAAAAAATAGCAAAAGTCTTCGGGAAAGTAGATACGTTTTGGACGTATCAACTTCCCCCAAGCTTAGCTTATTGCTTGTCCTCAAGCAATTCAGTTGAAAACTGAGTGCGTTAAAAGAACTTTCACGAACACATTTGCTTCATATGATGTATATATGCTCAGCATAGAAGTAGATACTTAGACAATTCATAATAAAGAGTATGTAACTAAGTCTACTTAATAGTCATTGCAAGCTATGAATAGAAACCAACTCAATAATAATAAGTAGCATGAAACATAAACATAAGCAACATTGCAATGCTCATATTAAGGTATGATAGAGTGGTATCTCGCTTGACTTTGTTTGCAGAGCATAATATAAATGCCAAGGCACCTCTCAAGTTCGAGTGAAGACTAGAAGTAAAGCTATCAGAGATACAAGCATCAAAGTCATGACATAATTAACCAAGTTTTGGGACAAACATATTACACTAAGAATGACAACTATGCTGTCAAGAAGGTGCTCATAGAATAAGTGGTGACTCAACAAGGAAGTGAAAAGGTTTTGAAAAGTTTGAAAGGCTTCCAAATGCTGAAAGTAAGGTACTCATTAGCTTTTAGCTCTCATTGCCCCTATCATATGCATCTTTAGATGGTTATGCTGCAAGTTTCCACCATGATTAGACATGGCTTAGGCTAGCGGCCCAGGCGTTTCTCTAACATATATATATATATATATATATATATATATATATAACTCCATGAACTTACAAGCTCCCCTTTTATTTCACACCGAAGACATCCATAAACAAAAGAGCATGATATCAACTGGATATATATCCACAAGTGTTGAAAGTGTTCCCCGTGACAGGACGGTTCTGCTAACTCCCAGCCTATAATTTGCTAGCATATAACTTTCATGGACAGTCACAATGGTTTAGGTTTATTAAGTGCAAGAAATAAAGTGTGCCATCAAGTTCATGAGAGATTTACTAACTAACTTTCTCAAATAGTCAAATATTTTATTTGGAAGAAAACGAGGCATAATGAATATGCACGGAATAGCAAATGATGCTAGTAGGTAGGTATGGTGGACACTGTTGACAATATTGATTTTGGGGAGTTGGAAGCAAGAGTATAACACATACTCAGTGCAAGTGAAGGCTAGCAATAGAGAGGGAGCGACAAACAAGAGAGAAATAACTGCCATAATCATGCTTGCAACAAAACATGGCTAATTATGGCATGAAAGTGATACAAGAACCCTGAGGCAAAATAAATCATCGAGGCTTACTGACTATTGTTCAGTCATATGCATGCGTGAGCATGTGCCAAGTCGATTCACATGAAACATTCATAGGAGGATACCACAATATCATACCAAAATATGAATAGAACAATGCAAGCAAGCATTCATATGACATGCTACAAGCTATTAGCAAGCTGGAGCTAATCATAAGAAATCAAGAACTACTAAGCATCCATAAATAACATACACCTTAAATGAACAGACTAAGCATGGTCACAATGATGAGTATATGTATAAAAATGAAAACAAATAGAGTTTGTTACCAGCCTCTTACCACACCTCAAGTTGTCTTAATCTTCATCATTGCTCTTCACTTGTGTGGCTTGAATAATAACATGAAACCAAACTCCACTGAGGACCGCCGAACCCTGCAAATAACTTCACAAAACCAAAGAACAACAACAAATATTTTAGGTGTTTTCGATTTTTTAAAGCAAGCACACAAAGCAAAAACAAACAAAGCAAAATCTTTTTGGATTTTTTTCTTTAAGGCAAACCAAAGCTAAAAGGTAAAGAAACAAACCAAGAGAAACAATGAAAATATTTTTGGTCTTTTTGTTTTTTGAGAAAGCAGAAACAAAAACCAAAAAGGAAAGCGAAACATGGATATACAAAGAACCGACGAAACATGATATATAGATGAGTGTGTTGTCGGTATACCTCCGCCAAGCTTAGGCTTTTGGCCTAAGTGGGGCTCAACTCCATGGTGACCAAGAAGGTGCACCTCCGTAGTACGACAAAGAGGCCCCTTCGTCCTGGTATGAGCTCGAGGATGCCCCTGTATAGTGCACAGAGGGGTCGTATGAGGGCGCGTCCCCCTGGTAGTGTCCGTGGAAACCACTAATGTGTAGCTGCTCATCCATCTCATCCTTGGAGCGTGATGTAACATCCCAAAAATATAAAACAATGATCATCAAACTCTAATCACTAAAATTAGGGTTAACAAAAACTTTTATTAATTAAAACCATATGAATGCATGTGTGTATGTGATGATTTGATAAAATGCATGAATGAACTTGTGTGATTTACCTAAATAGCAAGAAATGGTTTAAAGATGAATATAACATCATATAAAAAAATTTCATGCAGAAACAAATCAAGAGAAAATAAAAAACAAATCAAATAAAGCAAATGGTCATTTTTGCCCATCTTGCTCACTAGGTCACTTTGAGTGTTTCTAGTCCAAGATTTCAAACAGAAACTTTTCTAATTCTTTTCAACCCTTGCTAGACCAAGTAAAAGTGAATCAAAGCCCACCTTTCAAACTTGCAGAAACAATTGGCAACCTCATTCAAATCACAAGTAAAAATTGAATCTTTATCATATGTGAAGATCACACCTTTTCAAAACCCAACCAAACCAGTGCCCCTTGACTAATCCAACTAACCAGATACTCCCTAGTATGTGCCTAGCAAACCCACCAAGTTTGAATCCAAAATTCAAATTTGAATTTCTTTCGGCCATTTCATCAAACACCTTGTGATTAGCAAACAAATAAACAACAAACACTATAGTGTGTAGTGATTTTGGCCAACCTTGTTCCCTCTCTAGCTCACTCTATACTCCCAGTAGATGAACTAGCCAAATTAACAAGCCTTAGCACCACTGTTAGGTTCGCATAGCCATTAATGGTGACCATGCCGAGCCCCTTTGCCACCCCCAATGTGGAAAGCAAGCTACACGCCTCTCTAGCCTCGCCAACCTTGTCTCACAGACGCATCACCATCCACCGCCACTTCCTGTCCCAGCCCCTAGTGCAGCCAACCCCTGGACCACCCGCCAAGCACGCGCCCAGTTTCTCTGCGGCCATGCCGAGAGCACGCCAGAGCGCCCTGCTCGACACGCTCGCACAGACCGTGCGCCACCCTCGCCGCTTGCGTGCGTGATCACCACTGCCCCGGCAACCCCGCAGACATGCCCGTTCGCCGGCGCGCGGACCACACACACTGTGCGCCATTAAAATCACCGTCGGACCCACCCAGAGCATCGACGTGTTCCGACTGATCAGCACCGCCCCACGCCTCGCCACCATGTCGTTGAGCTTCGCCAGGGAGCACAACACCGCCCCTATCATCGCCCATGCCATTAGCCCTTTGTGCCGTCGACCACAACGAGCTCAGCCCGCAACCTTCGGTCCCCTCGCCGCACTATAAAAGGAGGCCTCCCCCGCTCGTTTTCTTCACACCAGTTCACTCCCCACCTCTCACTGATCACACCCACTCACTCCTGGAGCAAGGCAAGCACCAGGTGGCCGGAATTTCACCTGAGTTCGCTGCTGCAGAGGAGGAGAGGCGCTGTCGATTGGAGCCGCCCTAGGAGAAGCTGCCGGTACCAGGAGGATCGACGTCGTCGACTTTGTCATTCTCCCCCGTCGCCGACCATCGCCAGAGCCCCGATGAGCATCCCACGACCCCCACTGACCGCGCTAGGGTTCGTGCTCGTCGCGTCCTTTTCAGGCGTGGACGATGAACTCGAGCCGTTCGATTAGAATTAGATCCTACAGCCTAGATCACCCCATACCGCTTCACCCCTCACTGTCTCACTGACGCATGGGGACAGCCACTTAACCAGCCCGCGCGTGCGCTATGCGTAGTGGGCCTGCCCAGTTAACTATCCCGCGCGACCCAACAATTCAAATTTACTTTTATTCATTTAATTTCAAACATTTGTACCTAGATTCAAAAATCAACCCAGCTCGATTCACTGAACCAAAATGCATGAAACCAATTTTGTTAGAAAGGTACTAGGATTCAAACCATTTAGATTTATAGATCATCCCTGGTAAAAATAACAAGGCAGAAGCTTTTATGCATTCAAAAAAAAATTCAAAATTCAACCATAAAAGCTTTTGAGTTGATTCCAACTCTCAAAAATCATATTTGACCATACCTTTCAGAATATATAAAAATATATAGGTTTACATACAGAAATAATGATCAAGTAATAAAAGAATGCCACATAGGCATTTTTAGTCACTTTAATAAAATAAAATAAAAGGTTAAACCTTATTAAATTGTGACACCACTTTAAATCACATTCCCATGTACTGAAATATGTGGTGATGACATGTGTCAACATGATCCCATGTTTGGGTTGGAGAATATGAAATATTAAGTAGTTTTTCAATGAGTAGAAATTACTTTTCTCAAATAAAATAAATGGGACAAGTGTTTTAATCTTGTAATGTTAGTGATGATGCTAGATCATCTAGTATGAGCCTTTGTGTGATGATTAGAAATAGTTAAGTATTGTTTGGTGATTCTGCACCTCGTATTTATTTATAGACGCTAGTACCGACCAAGGATACGAGGAGGAAGGAGGATACTACAAGGAAGAATCCGAGGAGAACTTCAACCACTGCTCTACACAAGGCAAGCTTATACTAATATCCCAGCAAGCCTATACTTGCAACCTTGCAAGCTAACACTTGCAAGATACCCTACTTATGCAAGTTTTACTTGCAAGCTTACCCCACTTGATACCCAATCCTAGTTTTACTTGCAAGCTTAATAATTGATCTTCTTTATCAAAGCTTTCTCTTAGAGTTTACTTAGTGACTTGTAGATTTTAGAAAGATAATTGAAGGTAGCATAACGAGCATAAAACTTGGCCTAAGTTAGATAATATTGATGTCATCCCAAGGCATGAGATTTACTTAGATAAGATACACTTGTTTACCACCCCTCATTAGTATTTATCCCCACTTGTAGATGCTAGTGCTAAGCATAAACTTGATCAACTTTAGATGGGAATACTTGGTGAAAATGGTTATGAAAACCTTAAAATGATGAGTCATTTTACTGAAATGTTTCGACATGTGTTTTTGAACACCAGATGATTTTTATGATGAAAATGATAAGGCATGAGCCTTAGCCCTTTATAAAACTGATGGTTGTCTGCATGCAATACCATTCCAATTTTATCGTACAACCACAATACCTGAAATTTGGGTAGGGCTTGACTGGAAATTTATATACCTTAGTATGCGTTCCCTTGCAGCCAAGGTCTGAGCTGAGGCTACCTTGTGAAGATTGTCCACCTGTGCAGTACCCAAGATGACAGTTGGTCATGGTTGGGAGGCCAAACTCATAGGAGAGGTGCCTATACTAGGGCGTGTAATTGAAAGGTTATGATTGATTATCCGCATACTGAGTATGGTGAATTCAGGATTGATTCCTGGCGGATGTATCGAATGTTGTGGTGAAAGTGTACAATCTCTCCAGAGTGTCAAACTATTCGAATAGCCGCGTCCGTGGTTATGGACAGTTGGAGTGGCCATACTGTTCTATCGTGAGAGGTTTTCAAAATGACTTATGAAATGGTTTATGACATTGACTTGACCACAACAGAGTTGTGACATGAAATTCAAGTTCCCACTTAGGTGTTCTAAAACTTTCAACTAGTTTTCTTTGCTTCTGAACTTAGTAGAGGTAAATCTGGCTTTTTACAAAACAACCCTAGAGCTTAGTATATCCTATTCAAAACCACTTCACTTATTAGTATTAGTTTGCGAGTACTTAAAGAGTACTCATGGCTTTGTCCCTGGCTATTCCCGTGGCCAGACTATGAAGAGGAGTATCAGGATGACGGACCGCAAGAAGGTTACGACAACTAGGATCATCTCCCATCGTCAGCATTGCCTATGACCCCGAAGATGGAGCTTCGCCCACGCTATCGTTATCTTTATGTTATTCCCCTACTTGAGTTGTTTTAAGAACTGGATCATGAGATCCTTATTTGTGTAAGACCTTATGTATGGTTTGTAATGGATGATGTACTGTGATATCAAATCTGTTATGTCTCACAAAAATGGTAATCGTGGGATTGCGATGTATGGCATAACAGGCATCTGGGATTAAAAATCCGGGTGTTGACACGTGACCATGGTCCCTGGGAAATACTGAACAAAGTGGTTTGGAGCAAAGGAATTTCTCTCTCTTCCCTGTCAGTAAACATCATCCTATAAACCAAATTATCAAGGGTAGAGATAGTAGTGACAAAGTGATACGCTTTCATGGTAGCTAAATCAAGCCGCTGAGGAGCCAAAACTGTATCATTTGGATCAACCGAGAGGTCTAAGGCAGCAACAATACATGTAGCAATAATACCTCCATAAATGGGTCCCTTAGCAGCTAAGCGACGAGCAATGAGGGAACCACGATTATACCTGGTTTCATTGTTGAGTGCAGCAGCTAGAAATGCAAAATGATAGTTGGAAATATTGCTAGTGTTCTCCCTACCAAGAATACTAGTGGCAAGATAAGAAGCAAAATATCTGATAGCTGGGACTTGGATATTTCTTATCTTTCCGCGCTTGGCTCTGCGGTCATCATCATTAGTTATCCCGCGGTAGATCTCCAACAAATCAGCGGGTTGAGCTGGAATATTATTCACCGTCCCAGCCGTGCCAATACCCAATATTTCACAAAATTTCTTCAATGTCATGGAGATAGGCCTATTATAGATTTTGAACGACACATCTGTCTAGAAAGGGCTGTTAGAAAAAGAGAAACTCCCCACAAAGGTTTTGGTGAGCATAGCGTACTGCACACTCTCATCCTGCATATAACTAGTTAGTCCAACCCTCCGAACCAAGGTTAGGAAATCATTGAGAATCCCTATAACCCGCAAAAAGGTAGGACAAGGAAAGATAGAAGGGTGCGCATCCCCCTCATCTCCCTCGTCGCCAAAACACGGTGTAATGATATCCTCATTGTATGATGGCCTAGCTCGGGAGGATGATCTTGAAGGCCTTGTCCTCCTAGGTGCACCACTCTCAAACACTTCTCCAAAGGTGTGGTGGTCAATTTTTTCTGAATTGTTTAGAAAAACATCAAACCAAGTGATTTCCAAGTTGATAAATGATGAGAGACTACTATAGGAACTTGCTATAGGGCTAAACATGCATCAAAATGAAATCTTTAAGAAAAGAACAAGCATGCAAAGTCACACAACCTGACACCTGTAGCATCAAAATACTCAAGATACAATCTACCAATCACAAATCTAATTGGACAAGCGGAGGAGGCACAAACCAAGGAGCAAACCCTCCAAAAATCAGCAGCAAAGATAGGCTGAGCAAGGAGATCAAAAATCGGGAGCAAGAATAGCAGGAACTCAAGTTTGAGAAAGTTTTCCGATGTTTTTCGGGAGAGAGAAAGAAGTGGCTGGGAGGAGGCAACTTGGAGAGCCACATGTGGGTTCCACCCATGCCAGGCGGCACCTGGGGCTGGTCGCGCTACCAGAGGGTGTGCTGGCCTGGTGGGCCCCTTGGGCCACTCCAGGTGTCCTTCTACCCCTTTTTTCGAGGAAAACATTAATATGAATTTTCTGGGATTTTTCGGGAAACTTTATTTTTGGCCAATTTCCAGGGTATGAAAATTGATCTTCTCACAGAAAAAGATTTTAGAAGAAGCAAAAGCAAACAAAAAAACAAAACTACAAAAGTTCTAAAACGCTCTAACAAGCAAACAACTAGCAAAACTAAAGCTAACAAGAGGAAGAGCAAAGACTAGGAAGGAGAAAAATAAAAGTGAGCAAGTATAACCACTGTGAAAGCATTGTTTTGTTCATAAAAATCCCTTTGTTAACAAGGTTGATCAAGTCTTATTACCAAAAAAATCTTATATGAAGCAAAACTTTTTATTTTACTAAATGATTATGTTACCTCAAACTTGATAGCTATAGTCCCAATAATAATAGTTTCAAAACTTTCTTGTGGAATGGGACAATATATTTCTCCAACTTTGATCCTCTCAATATTTTCAATGGAATTCAGGCAATAGCTCTTATCAATCTTCTTGGGAAAATAGACAGTTATCTCTTTGTCATTAATATTAAAAGTTACTTTTCCTTAATTACAATTGACAACAGCACCTGCAGTATTAAGAAAAGGTATCCCAAGAATAATAGACATATTATCATCTTCAGGCATCTCAAGCACAACAAAATCAGTTAAAACCAAGCAATTATGAGCCACTTGAACAGGAACATCCTCACATATACCAACAGGAATAATAGTAGACTTATCAGCCATTTGCAAAGATATATCAGTTGGTATCAACTTTTCTAGCTGGAGTCTCTTGTAGAGAGAAAAAGGCATAACTCTAACTCCAGCTCCCAAATCACATAAAGTAGTTCTAACATAATTATTTTTAATAGAGCAAGGAATAGTTGGTATACCTGGATCACCAAGTTTCTTCGAAACCTTAACATTGAAGGAATAATTAGCAAGCAAAGTAGAAATTTCCTCATTAGGAATCTTCCTTTTATTAGAGATAATATCCTTCATATACTTTGAATAAGGAGGCAACTGAATAGCATCAGTCAAAGGAATTTGCAAAAATAAAGGTTTCATCCACTCACAAAACTTGTTATAATGTTCTTCCTCCTTTGACTTGTGTTTCTTATTAGGAAAATGCATAGGTTTCTACACCCAAGGTTCTCTCTCATTACCATGTTTATTAGCAATAAAATCTTCCTTAGTGTACCTAGTGTTCTTAGTGTGCATCTCAGGTTCTTCCTCAACTTCCTCCTTATCAGGAGCATTATTTTTGTCACCACTTTCAGTTTCAGCATCAGAGACAGATATACTATTAGGATCTATAGCAGGTTCAGGTGGTTCCTCAACTATTTTGTATTTCTTTTTCTTTCTCTTATGAGGACTACCACTACTTTCACCTTGTTGAGAATCCTCCTCAATTATTTTAGGGTGTCCTTCAGGATATAAAGGATCTTGAGTGGCTATACCACTCCTAGTTCTAATTCCATAAGCATGTTTATCTCCCGAGGCATTAACTAGCATATCCTCTTGTACCTTAGCAAGTTGATCAATTTGAGTTTGAACCATTTTAAAGTGTTTACAAAGCATTTTAACATCATTAGCAGTTCTTTCCACAATATATTTCAACTCATTAATAGCTATAGAGTTTTCCAATAAATGATTCTGAACTTGTTTATTAAAATTACCTTGCTTATCAATAAAGGTGTCAAGTTCCTCTAAACATTGATCAGGAGGTTTACCATAGGGAATATCTCCTTCATTAAAGTGGAGAGAGTGTACCTCAATAGTGGAAGGGTGGGGAATTGGCTTACATAATTCTTCTATAGGAGGTAGATTCTTCACATCTTCAGCTCTAATACCTTTCTCCTTAAGACATTTCTTAGCTTCTTTCATCACTTCATCATTTAATGAAATCATTCCCCTCTTCCTTGGTGTTGGTGTTGGAGCTGCTTCAGGCACAATTGGTTCAGGAGTAATGGTCTTAGGTGTATTTAGCTCAGTTGAAGTCCAATCATCATAATTATTGTTTATTTTAGCCATTAATTCTTCAGCATATGTAGGAGTTCTTTTCCTGAAAACACAATCAGCAAAACTATCTAGGTATGTCCTAGAATCATCAATTAGTCCATTCTAATAAATATCAAGAAGCTCATATTTAGGCAATGGACATCCAGGATGTGCATGAATCAAGGCACATATTAACCTTGTCCATGACTCGGGCAATTTCTCTTCTTCTCCCTGTTTAAAATCAAAAAATTCTGCAAAGTAGCATGTCTAGCACTAGGAGGAAAATATTTCTGGAAGAAAGAAGCAATCAAACAATCAGGGCTATTAATGGATCCAGGAGGTAATCTATTAAACCATGATTTAGCTTCTCCTTTTAGTGAAAAAGGGAAGATCTTATTAACAAAGTACTTGGACATCTTAAAATCATCAGAGAATAAGGCACTCATAGTGGAAAGCTCATTCATATGTGCCACAACACTCTCATTTTCAGTCCCACAAAAAGGTTCTTTCTCAACAATGTCTATAAAGGATAAATCAAGAGAGAAATCATAATCTTTATCTTTAATATCTATGGGAGAAGTAGCAAACTTAGCATCAGAAGACAGTTTAGAAATAATGGTACGTCTCTCAAGGAGACTCCTAATAGCACTATCATCATGTGTGTTTTGGTACTCTTCAATAAATTCATTAGTCATTTCAATGTAACCATCACTAATTGTAGGGGTTCGTAGCATGGAAAACAAAAATTTTCTATCGCATACAAACAAACAAGCCAAGATCTATCTACTAGATTGTAGCAACGAGTCGATAGTGGAACTCACCCTCGAAGATTCCAAAGCGGTTAACGAGAGCAGATTCTCGTGGGTGATGTAGTCGTACTCTTTCCGATCTCAAGATCGCGCAGACGATCCTTCCAGCGCCACGTTTCAGCAGCGCTCCCGCAGTCGGTCACACGTTCGGTACTCGACGAAGACCTTCCTCTCCCTTGTTCCAGCAGGCAGCGGAGGTTGTAGTACTCTCCTCGCGATTCCGGCAGCACAACGGCGTGGTACCGGAGGTAGAGGGGAGATCCCGCAGGGCTTCGCCTTAAGCCGGTGCGAGTATGGTGGAGCTTATGAGAGAGGCTATTAGTGGTCTAGTAATTAGACACACCAATTAGAGGGCTCTAAACCAATTAGAAGGCTCTAAACTAAAATAGCTCTAAACCGGGGTTTAGATCTAGGGTTTAGGTTTAGAGGGGTAGGAAACTTGTGTCTAGAGGAGGAGGCCCTGCCCCTCCTTTTATAGGTGGGAGGGCCGGCCAAGGGGAGGGGAGTCCCTCCCCAAGTCGGCCTTGGGAGGCGCCGGCCAAGGGGAGGAATCCCTCCCCAACTCGGCCTCCACCTCCTCCTCTTTCTCCTCTTTCCGAAAACTGGCAGTTTGACCGAAAACTGGCAGTTTGACTTTTTCAATTAGGATTTGAATTAACCCTTTATTTCGGACAGCGAGAACACTTAGTACATGATGCAATCATTCCAACATGCAATGACACATTCATGTACCCCTTCCCCCTCCGGAGTGCCGGACATTCCGGGACCTTCTAGAATGTTCCCGATGAAAACACTGGAACCATTCCCCAACTCCGAAACGGGACTTTCCTTATATGAATCTTATTCTCCGGACCATTCCGGATCACCTCGTGATATCCCGGATCCCATCCGAGACTCCGAACAACATTCGGTCTCTTTCTCATAATACCATAACTACTCAAACAACGTCGAATCCTTAAGTGTGTCTCCCTACGGTTCGTGAATTATGCGGACATGATCGAGACACTTCTCCGAACAATAACCAATAGAGGAATCTGGAAATTCATATGGCTCCCACATATTTCTACGATTACATTACGATCGAATGAACCACTTACATACGGTACCAATTTCCCTTTGTCTCACGATATGTTACTTATCCGAGGTCATGATCGTCGGTATCTCTGCATACCTAGTTCAACCTCGTTACTGATAAGTACTCTTTTCTCGTTCCCGTGATATGTGATCCCTTGTGACCCAGTCACATGCTTGCAAGCTAATTGGATGACATTTCACCGAGAGGGCCCAGAGAATATCTATCCGTCATCTGGATGGACAAATCCCACTCTTGATCCATGTGTTTCAACCAATACTTTCCGAACACTCAATGCCACCTTTATAGCCACCCTGTTACGGTGTGGTGTTTGATGATATCAAAGCATCCATCTGGTAAAGGTGATATGCATGATCTCATGGTCGAAGGAATTAGGTTACTATGTATCAGAAAGCATATAGCAATTGAACTATTGAAATGACTTGATCTTTATGCTATGCTTTATCTATAGGAGTATGTCCACCATATCATTCTCCTAACGATATGATCTTGTTGTTAATAACATCTCAATGTTCATGATAGGGAAACCACAATCATCTATTAACCAACAAGCTAGTGAAGTATAGAGGCTATACTAGGGACTTCAATTTAAGTTTACAATTCACACAAGTATTAATGTTTCCTCGTTAATACTATTATAGCATGAATATAAACATTTATCATAAACACAAAGATATAATAATAACTACATTTATTATTGCCTCTAGGGCATATCTCCAACAGTCTCCCACTTGCACTAGAGTCATCTAATCTAGATTACATGGTAATATACCGAACACCCATGGCAGTTTGGTGTTGGTCATGTTTTGCCCTCGGGAGAGGTTTAGTCAACGGATCCGCCACATTCAGATCTGTGTGTACTTTGCAAATCTTTATATCCCCATCCTGGATATGTTCTCGAATAGCGTGAAAACGTAGCTTGATATGCTTCAGCTTCTTGTGTGACCTTGGTTCTTGCGCATTGGCTATGGCGCCCATGTTATCACAGTAGATAGACATTGGGTCCAGCGCACTAGGAACCACACCCAGCTCTGTAATGAACTCTTTCATCCATATCGCTTCTTGTGAAGCCTCCGAAGCAGCCATGTATTCCGATTCAGTTGAAGATCTCGCCACAACGCTTTGCTTTGCACTCCTCCAGCTAACTGCTGCACCATTCAAAATAAATACGTATCCAGATTGTGATTTAGAATCATCCGGATCGGTGTTCCAACTAGCATCAGTGTAACCATTAACAACGAGCTGTTCATCACCTCCATAAGAAAGAACCATATCCTTAGTTCTTCTCAAGTACTTAAGGATGTTTTTGACCGCTGTCCAATGATCCACTCCTGGATCACTTTGATATCTGCTAGTTAAACTGACAGCATATGCAATGTCGGGTCTAGTACATAGCATGGCATACATTAGAGATCCTATGGCTGAGGCATAGGGAGTCTTACTCATCCTTTCTCTATCTTCTGCCGATGTCGGACTTTGAGTTTTACTCAAGGTCGTATTGGGCAACATGGGCAAGAACCCTTTCTTGCTATCTTCCATTCCAAACTTCTTTAGAACTTTGTCCAAATATGTACTTTGTGACAATGATATTTGGCGTTTCGATCTATCTCTATAAATCTTTATGCCTAATATGTAAGCTGCTTCGCCAAGATCCTTCATTGAAAAACTATTATTCAAATATTCTTTGACACTATTAAGAAGGTCTACATCATTCCCAATCAACAATATGTCATCCACATATAGTATTAAGAACGCTACAGAGCTCCCACTCACTTTCTTGTAAATACAAGCTTCTCCATAAGTTTGTATAAAACCAAAACTTTTGATTACCTTATCAAAACGTTGATTCCAACTACGGGATGCTTGCTTCAATCCATAGATGGACCGTTGAAGTTTGCATACCTTGTTAGCATCTTTAGGATCGACAAAACCTTTGGGTTGCATCATATACAACTCTTCATCAATGTCTCCATTGAGGAATGCTGTTTTGACATCCATCTGCCATATCTCATAATCATAATATGCAGCGATTGCTAACATAATCCTCACAGACTTTAGCTTCGCTACTGGTGAGAAAGTCTCATCGTAGTCAACTCCTTGAATTTGTCGAAACCCTTTTGCGACAAGTCGAGCTTTATAGACAGTAACATTACCATCAGCATCTGTTTTCTTCTTGAAAATCCATTTGTTCTCGACAGCCTTACGGCCATCCGGTAAGTCCACCAAAGTCCATACTTGGTTTTCGTACATGGATCCAATCTCGGATTTCATGGCTTCTTGCCATTTATTGGAATCTGGGCTCATCATTGCTTCCTCATATGTCTCGGGGTCATCGGTGTTGTCCACCACCATGACATTCATAACGGAATCATACCAATCTGGAGTGGTACGAGTTCTCGTTGACCTCCGAGGCTCTGTAGCAACTTCAACCGAAGTTTCATGATCATCATCATTAGCTTCCTCCCTCATTGGTGCAGGCACCACAGGAACTTCTTCCGGTGCTGCGCTACTCGCAATTTCGAGAGAAGGTTCGACAACCTCGTCGAGTTCTACTTTCCTTCCAGTCACTTCTTTTGAGAGAAATTCCTTCTCTAGAAAGGATCCATTCTTAGCAACAAAGATTTTGCCTTCGGATTTATGATAGAAGGTATACCCAATAGTTTCCTTCGGGTATCCTATGAAGACGCATTTTTCCGCTTTGGGTTCAAGCTTGTCCGGCTGTAACTTCTTTACATAGGCTTCGCATCCCCAAACTTTAAGGAACGACAATTTAGGTTTCTTCCCAAACCATAATTCATACGGTGTCATTTCAACGGATTTAGACGGTGCCCTATTTAAAGTGAATGCAGCTGTTTCTAATGCATAACCCCAAAATGATAGCGGTAAATCTGTAAGTGACATCATAGAACGAACCATATCTAAGAGAGTTCGATTACGACGTTCAGACACACCATTACGCTGTGGTGTTCCCGGCGGTGTCAACTGCGAAAGTATTCCACATTTCTTCAAATGCTCGCCAAACTCGTAACTTAGATATTCACCTCCACGATCAGAACGTAGAAATTTAATCTTCTTGTTACGTTGATTCTCTACCTCACTTTGAAACTCCTTAAACTTCTCGAAAGTTTCGGACTTATGTTTCATGAAATAGATATACCCATATCTACTCAAGTCATCTGTGAAGGTAAGAACATAACGATAACCACTGCGCGATGCTACACTCATTGGACCACACACATCGGTATGTATGATTTCCAATAAGTTTGTAGCTCGCTCCATCATACCAGAAAATGGAGTCTTAGTCATTTTACCCATCAGACATGCTTCGCATCTTTCAAGTGATTCAAAATCAAGTGATTCAAGAAGTCCATCGGAATGGAGTTTCTTCATACGCTTCACTCCAATGTGACCAAGACGACAGTGCCACATATAGGTCAAGTTATCGCTCGATTTCAAACGTTTAGCCTCAATGTTATTAACATGTGTATTTCCACTATCGAGATTCAATATGAATAGACCATCTATCAAAGGTGCATGTGCATAAAACACATTACCCATATAAATCGAACAACCATTATTCTCGGATTTAAACAAGTAACCGTCTCGCAATAAACAAGATCCCGATATAATGTTCATGCTCAACGCAGGCACCAAATAACAATTATTTAAGTATAAAACTAATCCCGATGGTAGATGAAGAGGTAGCGTGCCGACCGCGATCACATCAACCTTTGATCCGTTTCCCACGCGCATCAACACCTCGTTCTTCGCTAGCTTCCGTTTATTCTGCAGCTCCTGTTTCGAGTTACAAATATGAGCAACCGAACCAGTATCAAATACCCAGGCACTACTACGAATACTAGTGAGATACACATCAATAACATGTATATCAAATATACCTTTCTTCTTGATGTTGCCGTTCTTCAAATCCGCCAAGTACTTTGGGCAATTCCGCTTCCAGTGACCTTCTCCCTTGCAGTAAAAGCACTCAGTATCAGGCTTGGGTCCAGCCTTGGTCCTCCTCGTCGGCATGGTAACTTTCTTACCACCCTTCTTGAAGTGTCCCTTTTGCTTAGACTTGCCTTTCTTGAATTTGGTGGTCTTATTGACCATCAACACTTGGTGCTCTTTCTTGATCTCCACTTCTGCAGATTTTAACATAGCAAATAGTTCTGGCAACTCTTTGTTCATGTTCTGCATGTTGTAGTTCATCACAAAGTTCTTGTAACTTGGTGGTAGTGATTGGAGGATGCGGTAAACTCCCAAAGTATTAGGAATCACTATACCCAAGCTTTGAAGTTTATTCGCGTGCCCAGACATTTTAAGCACATGCTCACTGACGGAGCTACCCTCTTCCATCTTGCAGTTAAAGAACTTTTCAGAAGCTTCATAACTTTCAATTGCCGCATGAGTCTCAAAAATTAATTTGAGATCCTCGACAATATCATATGGGTCCGACTCTTCAAACCTTTTCTGAAGCTCCGATTCTAAACCATACAAGATAGCACACTGAACTATGGAGTACTGATTCTTCCGAGCGAGGTAAACATTCTTTACTTCATCGGTAGCATCAGCTGCAGGTGGGTCACCTAGCGGTGCATCCAGCACATAGGTCAAATTACCAGCTGTGAGGACAATCCTCAAATTGCGGAACCAATCCGCGAAGTTGCTTCCATTGTTTTTCAACTTTTCTTTCTCTAGGAACGCATTAAAATTGATGGTAGGGGCTGCCATTGATCTACAACATATTTGCAATAGTTTAGACTAAGTTTATGACAAATTGAGTTCAAATTAATTAATGAAATTAAACTAGGTGAACTCCCACTCAAAACAACATCCCTCACATTGTTTTAGTGATCACACGAACCAAATCCACTACATCAACACCGATCATCACGAGAGCCGATATAGTTTCAATGGCGAACAATCATCATGTTCATCATATCTATTATATGATTCATGCTTTACCTTTCGGCGATCTGTGTTCCTGAGGCCATGTCTGTACATGCTAGGCTCGTCAAGATCAAACCTTAGCTACCGCATAAGCAAATCTGGCTTGCTTACGTTGTATTCACCCGCGGAATCAAAGACACCCGATCATCACGTGGTGCTTCGAAGCAACAAGTTTTGGCAACGGTGCATACTAAGGGTGAACACTTTAGAACTTGAAATTTTGTGCATGAGGGATCATCTTATAATGCTACCGTCGTCTACTAAGCAATACAAGATGCATAAAGGATTAACATCACATGCAATTCATAATATGTGATATGATATGGCCTTTCTTCTTTGTGCTTCCGATCTCCATCTTCAAGCATGAACATGATCTCCATCATCACCGGCATAGCATCAAGGTCAATGACGCTTCTTCATGGTTGTCGTCCACCAGCTTCAACTATTACAACTATTTTGAATAGACACGCAGGTCTCAACAGAAATTAAAGACAACCATATGGCTCCTGCCGGTTGCCAACTTACAATAAGGAACATTGCATACATCAAATATAATCGCAATCATGACCATATCACATCACTGCACACCCCTGCAAAACAAAGTTAGACGCTTCTACTTTCTTTGCATATTTTACGTGGTTTGGGGCTTTCCATAAGTGTCGTTCTAACCTACAAACAAGAACCACAACATTGATACTAGCATTGTTGATTACCCGTTGTAAATTGGATCTTTACTATGCTAGGAGAAACAGGCACCCGCAAAGCCACTTATGCAATACGAGTTGCATGTCAAGCATGGAGCAAGTCTCATGAACGATGTCATGTAAGGTTAGCCCGGGCCGCTTCATCCCAACATACCGCAAGATGCAAAGTACACGCAAAGCAATCTACAATAAAAGCATCAACACCCACAATGACCATTGTGTTCTACTCGTGCAACAGATCTACATATAGACACGGCTCTGATACCACTGTAGGGGTTCGTAGCATGGAAAACAAAAATTTTCTATCGCATACAAACAAACAAGCCAAGATCTATCTACTAGATTGTAGCAACGAGTCGATAGTGGAACTCACCCTCGAAGATTCCAAAGCGGTTAACGAGAGCAGATTCTCGTGGGTGATGTAGTCGTACTCTTTCCGATCTCAAGATCGCGCAGACGATCCTTCCAGCGCCACGTTTCAGCAGCGCTCCCGCAGTCGGTCACACGTTCGGTACTCGACGAAGACCTTCCTCTCCCTTGTTCCAGCAGGCAGCGGAGGTTGTAGTACTCTCCTCGCGATTCCGGCAGCACAACGGCGTGGTACCGGAGGTAGAGGGGAGATCCCGCAGGGCTTCGCCTTAAGCCGGTGCGAGTATGGTGGAGCTTATGAGAGAGGCTATTAGTGGTCTAGTAATTAGACACACCAATTAGAGGGCTCTAAACCAATTAGAAGGCTCTAAACTAAAATAGCTCTAAACCGGGGTTTAGATCTAGGGTTTAGGTTTAGAGGGGTAGGAAACTTGTGTCTAGAGGAGGAGGCCCTGCCCCTCCTTTTATAGGTGGGAGGGCCGGCCAAGGGGAGGGGAGTCCCTCCCCAAGTCGGCCTTGGGAGGCGCCGGCCAAGGGGAGGAATCCCTCCCCAACTCGGCCTCCACCTCCTCCTCTTTCTCCTCTTTCCGAAAACTGGCAGTTTGACCGAAAACTGGCAGTTTGACTTTTTCAATTAGGATTTGAATTAACCCTTTATTTCGGACAGCGAGAACACTTAGTACATGATGCAATCATTCCAACATGCAATGACACATTCATGTACCCCTTCCCCCTCCGGAGTGCCGGACATTCCGGGACCTTCTAGAATGTTCCCGATGAAAACACCGGAACCATTCCCCAACTCCGAAACGGGACTTTCCTTATATGAATCTTATTCTCCGGACCATTCCGGATCACCTCGTGATATCCCGGATCCCATCCGAGACTCCGAACAACATTCGGTCTCTTTCTCATAATACCATAACTACTCAAACAACGTCGAATCCTTAAGTGTGTCTCCCTACGGTTCGTGAATTATGCGGACATGATCGAGACACTTCTCCGAACAATAACCAATAGAGGAATCTGGAAATTCATATGGCTCCCACATATTTATACGATTACATTACGATCGAATGAACCACTTACATACGGTACCAATTTCCCTTTGTCTCACGATATGTTACTTATCCGAGGTCATGATCGTCGGTATCTCTGCATACCTAGTTCAACCTCGTTACTGATAAGTACTCTTTTCTCGTTCCCGTGATATGTGATCCCTTGTGACCCAGTCACATGCTTGCAAGCTAATTGGATGACATTTCACCGAGAGGGCCCAGAGAATATCTATCCGTCATCTGGATGGACAAATCCCACTCTTGATCCATGTGTTTCAACCAATACTTTCCGAACACTCAATGCCACCTTTATAGCCACCCTGTTACGGTGTGGTGTTTGATGATATCAAAGCATCCATCTGGTAAAGGTGATATGCATGATCTCATGGTCGAAGGAATTAGGTTACTATGTATCAGAAAGCATATAGCAATTGAACTATTGAAATGACTTGATCTTTATGCTATGCTTTATCTATAGGAGTATGTCCACCATATCATTCTCCTAACGATATGATCTTGTTGTTAATAACATCTCAATGTTCATGATAGGGAAACCACAATCATCTATTAACCAACAAGCTAGTGAAGTATAGAGGCTATACTAGGGACTTCAATTTAAGTTTACAATTCACACAAGTATTAATGTTTCCTCGTTAATACTATTATAGCATGAATATAAACATTTATCATAAACACAAAGATATAATAATAACTACATTTATTATTGCCTCTAGGGCATATCTCCAACACTAATATCATCTATCTCTCTAGACTGAGGTGAACTAACAGGTGTAATAGTGTCTTCTCTAGGAGTTTCAGTGTTTCCCAAAATAGTTATAGCAATATTAGCATCTAGGAAAGGACCTAATGAACCACTCGCATCAAGCACAGTAGAAGTAACATCATGAGTATCAGAAGCAGTTTCAGATTCAGCAGTAGTAGCAGTGGGTGTAGCATGTGTATGTGGTGGTGGTGTAACATGCTTACTTATAATAGACGGTGAATCAAGAGCAGCAAAGGTGTTTAGGACTGTACCTCTTCTTGTAGTGGATGATAAAATAGGAAACTTTCCATCACGGTACTTCCCCATGATGAAAGGAGTAGCACTGAATAGTAATAGATCCAAGTGAACTTACAAATTAAGCTATGCTCCCCGGCAACGGCGCCAGAAAATAGTCTTGATGGCCCACAAGTATAGGGGATCGCAATAGTCTTCGAGGGTAGTATTACCCAATTTATTGATTCGACACAAAGGGATACAAAGAATACTTATAAGCCTTAAGAACTGAGTTGTCAATTCAGCTGCACCTGGAAATAGTCTTCCTCACAACAGTTTATCAGTAGCAACAGTTTTCTAGTAGCAATAGCAAAGCAACATCAGCAGTAAAACAAGGGCAATAGTAACAGTAGTAGCAAACAGTAGGATATGAGTGCGATAGGCATAGGGATGGATGGACGGGTGTTGCATGGACAAGTCTAAACATGTAACTTCAAGATCTAGGGCAATGCAGATAAATAAGATAAAACATCCAAGTACTAAACAATCATAGGCATGTGCTCCATATATAATCATACATGCTCGCAATGAGAACTTGCACACCAGCTTTTGTCCTGCCAGCCTATTGCAGCGGGGCCTCAAGGGAATCTACTGGCAATTAAGGTAATCCTTTTAAAAGAGTACTGGAGCAAAGCATTAACACTCCATGAACACATGTGATCCTCACACCATAGCCATCCCCTCCGGTTGTCCCAATTTCTATCACTTCGGGGCCTTTGGATCTGAACAATGATATGTGTACACAACTTGTAGATAAGATCAGAAACAATACTATCATCATGAATCAATAATAAGTTCATATCTGAGATCATGGCACTCGGTCCCTAGTGACAAGCATTAAGCACAACAAGTTGCAACAAAGTCAAATAGTACTAATAGAGATACTAGGCACCATGCCCTAACAATCTTATTCGATTACATGATAGAACTCATCCAATCCCTACCATCCCCATAGCCTATAGCAGGGGATTACTCACTCATGGATGAGGGAAACATGGATGGTTAATGGAGAGGCGTTGCTTATGATGATGGCAATGATCCTCTCCAAATTCCCCGTCCCGGCAGGGTGCCAAAACGGAGTTTCTGGTTTCGAATCGCGGTTTCTGGTGGTGGCGGTCCAACGGAACTCTTTCTGGAAAAACGTCGAACCCCCCTGAGTTGTAATATCTAGCTTGAAGCACCAGTATATTGTTTTCCTTCTTACTTTTTGTTTATATCAGATTATTTGATTTCTATTAATAAAAATCATGGGGCAACCCCTTATCTAAAAAAGCCTCTTATGTTTATGCCTGGTGGTGTTTCAAATCTACACCATGGTATCCCATCGAAGGGGAGGCTAAAATAGGAATCAAATCTCTCCCCTTAGTCTCATGGGAGGCGAGGCTAGGAAGGAATTGAAATATCTTCAATTCAAAAGTTTACTCTGTATTGTTCAAGTAATCTAACAATGTCTAGATTTGTGGTGCCTTGTGGGTGCCAACAATATTGCTCCCATTTGGGGATCCTTTGTGAAATTGTAGCACATCTAATTTTTAATCCTTTTTACCACTTAAGTTATGTATATTTACTCTACTTACTTAATACAAAAAGGTCATTTTTCACTTGATCTTTTAAAAAGAAACCTTATGAAAAAATCATAATTTCTTATGGACAAATTTGACCTTAAGTAATAGTGGAATATTTAAGGAAAATATAGTCTCCCACTTTTCTCTCAGGTACTCATATTTACCCTCTCAAGTTATGTGCATTTACCACTACCCGCTTAATACAAGAAAAATCATTGTTTGCTAGATTTGTTTTTAGACGTCTCAACACAATCATGATTTCTAGGGTGAATGTTTAGTTAATAAAATAGTCACAATTTTATATTTTATATGTCTACCTTACACCTCATTAAAATTGGCATTTTAACTAATACATATGTACACCTCTCGGCGAAGATGTAGAGCTTTGTGGCACTAGCAACCAAGAAGTGGAATGGATAGCATAGTCAACCTGAAAATGAATGGAGCATGTGGTTGCACATAGATGCCAACATAGATGAGAATATGAAAATATGCAAATTTTAGGGATCAACGGTCACACCATTAATACATAAACAGGAAGAGATAGACATAAATGGAAAGATGTAGACAAAACAAGGGGAATGATGAAATGGGATCAAACTTCTTATATGGGGGTGTCCACCTTGGGAACAAGTTCCCAACAAATATTACCTCTATTGGGTAAAGTTAACTATAGACAACAATCAACCCATTTTTTTTTGTTGAAATTCGATTCTTATTAACTCGGCCATCTTGCTAAATATACATATCCCCACATTGCGATTGGATGGAGCTACATTTTCATAGAGGGGAAGCTAATTGCTTAAGATATAATAAATTACTTGATACTTGCCATACTTAATAGCCTAACATGGGCCATGTGATGGGCTTATGTTCTCGTGGAAGCCTATGACACGGCCCATTATGACCATGATGGCACTTTCCTGCTCCATATATATGTGATATATTACTATAGTCGAGTCTCGGACGTTCTCCCACACAAGCCATATTACTTATTGTCTTCTCAAGTGCATCACCTATTTAAGAGAATATGATGTAGCATCTACATTGGGTTGGTTCTTATCGGTTCTATATAGTGGTAAAAACTTCCGTTAAGTAAAAAATAGGAGAAACAAAGGTGTTGTTTTACGTTGGAAAACTCAGATTACGCAATATGCTCCCATATTCTAAAAAGGTGATGCTTTCAACTTTGACATATATGGTTTCTGAATACAACTTGACAATAAGATATACTGTAATAGATTATGCAATATAATAAATTTATGGTATTATTGACCTACTCTTAGGGATAAATCATCATGTATTAAAATTCTCGTCATCTAGCAACTGCCTCCTTAGCTCATCTTCCTCACAGCCACCAGGCGGTCATTGTCAAACAAAGCATTAGACTGGTGATGGCTAGTGGTTCCTTTTCCCATGTTGGTCGAGGAGTCGGTAGGGACTCCATCCATGGATTGCACGCTCGTACACCATATATGAAAGGTTCAAAAAAGTGGTGGATACTTCACCGGTTCGGCATGTCTCTAGTTCAAATGGTGCGTGCTGCTAAGGTGTGGGAGGACCAATCGTTGTTGGTCTAGAAGTGGTGGTTCCATATCATCGAATAAGTTGGTGCCTCGCGAGTCTGATGGTGGTGATTCAAGTGTGGGGCGTGTCCTGACCATCTATGGTCTAACACCACTCTTTGCATTCTATTGGCTACTTCCTCCGTTTTAAAATATAAGATGTTTTAGATTTGTGAAAAAGATGAATCTAGACTTGTTTTAGTATTTAGGTTCACTCAACTTTGGAATGAATCTACACACTAAAAGAAGTCTAGATTCATTTTCTTCACAAACCTAAAACATCTTATATTTTGAAACAGAGGGAGTACGACGGAAGGGAGACTTTTCCTCTTATGGAGGGGTCTCTACGATGGATCCCTTTGCCATGCGGCATCCATATGTATGAATGGTTGTGCATGATCACGAGGAATTATGATGATGGATTGTTTTGAAAATATTTCCACATGACACAACAATGGTTTTGAGTGGAATTAGGTGGTGCAACTCTTGGAAGATCCATCACCAAGATATTTGTAAGAACAATGCTTCAAGTCTAGGGGGGGGGGGGGGGGGGGTGGGGGTGTGAAAATCCACGATATGGCCTTTGCTCACTAGAACCAGCATCAACACAATTAGGTCACACTTTGCTGCTCCTGGCATCGCCTCCTCCTGGCGTCGCCTCTTCCTGGCGACCGAGGGGGCCTAACCCTAGCGCCACCGCCTCCTTCCCCCTCCTTGCCCCTCCCTCCTCGTCACCCCCGGAGGCCTGCCGGCCTAAGAGAGTGGCACCGGTGATGGGGTTGGCGGGGATTCGGCCTCCCGGCCCCAGTGTGGTGGAAGGGAGGGATTCCCCGGCGTTGGACGGGGTCTGCGTAAGGATCTGGTGTCGCGACCGCTCTTGCAGGTCGGTGCTCGCTCATCTAGTCTCCACCTGCGGTGTTTTCTCTTCGTCGAGCTAGCGGTCATGGTGGCCGGGGTCACCATGGATCTGCCGCCGGTGGGTTTTGGTGACCGGTGAAGACCGGCGGTGTGGGGGCTTCCGGTCTGGCTTTGAATAAAGAGGGTTGGTCCTAGTATCCCTCTCGCTCTAGGACAAAGATATACCTGCTCCATGACTTCATCGATCTGGTTAGAGAGTTGTGTTCCGGAATATTCTACCGGTGAACTCCAATGAACGACATGCCAGAGCTCGCCAGATTGGATGGATCTCGGTCGCGCGCAACCATGTTTTATCTGACCGTTTGGTTTCAGAGGGAGTGCTGTGAAGCTTTACAGGCTGTTGACATCAAGGACATGCCATTAGTCCTATGGTGAAGTCACCCGTGGAGAATGACATGAAAGCCAAGGTCTGAAGAATGGTAACAGTGGTGTGAATCATGTTTGCGATGAGGTTTTGGCTTGGTGTTCTAGGTCTTGGAGCAGCGACATTGGAAAGTGGGGGAGACAGTACAGAAGATTTCCAGAGTTCAAGCTGCAGGGTGAAAATCCAAGCTCTGACCTTAATTGGTTGTGTCTGACAATGACCTTGTTGAAGGCATTGTTTTGTCAGGGCAGACTTTCTCCAGGGTGAAAACCTATGATCGATGATCAGGGCGATGACGGCGCTAGTGCACTGTTCCCTTTTTGAAGGCGTCGCTTTTGTAGATGATGGATTTCTGGTGATGCCTTGGTGGTGTTTGGTCGCCATTGTCATAAATCACTAAAACGGGACTTTTTTCCTGTAATTTTTCTTCTTTTTTGGCTGTGTGTATCCGTAGTGTCATTAGGGTAATGCGTTGTTGCAGAGGCTGAGTGTAATTGGTATATTGTGATATTAATATATGCTTATTTCTAAAAAAAAAGGTCACACCTTGTTGAATGTGTTATCTTTGTACCGATGTTTTGGTCTTTATTGGTTGGACATGACATATACAATGAATATCTTTATTTTTTCCTAGCCGTTAGAGGTTAGATTTGGTTACGCGAGCGCGAGATAGTTTTTTTGTGGAATAACGACAACTTAGGCATAAGTATTTATCCTATGTTTTCATGGTTTTTCCATTGTTGTCTATCACATGTAATATACTTCTTGCTGTTTTGGTCTTTGTGCCTTACATCTATATATAATTCAATGAAATTATGTTGTGTGTATATGTGGACGCAGAGTCCCCAGAGATTTGACCTTTCCTTTCTAGAAAAGTAAACATATTTTAGAAAAAAATATAAAAAATGAAAGTATTGAAAACCTGACTAACCCATATGCACAACATCATGGTTTCCAAATTGAAAGGAATACCATTTAAAAAAAAATGAAAACAAAATATTCTAATGTTTATCACCAGAAAAGTCTACGGGCACTAGTAGAAAAAGGGTCTTCGGTTCGGTTCAGAGTCTAACACTAGTCCCGATTTGTTACGGGTCGGGACTAGTATGAGCACTAGTCTCGGTTCGTACCCTTTTTGGTGGCTAGAAGGCCGAGAAAACTCTAGTCCCGGGTCGTTTCGGACCTTTAGTCTCGGGTCATGATATGGTCCGGAACTAAAGGGGTCCAGGCACGGGCAATACCCTTTAGTCCCGGGTCGTGATACGGCCCAGGACTAAAAGGTGCGGGCCGTGGCAGAAAAACTTAAAATGGCTATAACTTTTGCGTACGATGTCGGAAAAAAATGTACTACCTATCAAAATGTGCCGAAACAAATTGTGAGTTTGATTTCAATGGCCGTTTTGGATTATTTTAGATTTTTAAAATTCAAAAAGGGAAAAAAAGTTATTTAAAAATGATTTTTTTGCAATTTTATTTATTCTATATTTGGATTCCTCACATTTTTTGATAATTACGAATATATTATTTGTCGAATTTCGAATTACAGATTTAAAGATATTATTTATGCCATATTAAATGAATAAATGGCAAAAAAATGAATAAAATATTATTTTATTTCATTGGATTAAAATATTATTATTACTTATTTATTGTTATTTACTAAAATAGTTGTTTGTAATTTCAAAAATAAATATGTATGACATATTGATATGGGCTAATAGAATTGATATGATAGTGTTGACAACAAGGTACAAATGGGCTTCGCGCAAGAACATCCTGATGGAACAGAAAAGTTAAGCGTGCTGAGGGTGGAGGGTGGAATAGTGCTAGGATGAGTGACCGAATGGGAAGTTTGACACAAGTGTAATTTGATCTAAGATTAAACATACTTAGTGCTAAAAATGTTCGAAGTGAGAGGATTACGAGTCAAACAATTCAAAAGTTCAAGAAAAAATTAGAAAAATAAATTAAAAAAATTTGAAAAAAAATCTTTAATCCAGGGCCGTATTACAACCCGGGACTAAAGATTACTCGTCCCACCGCTGCAAAAAAAAGGGCCATGCGGTGACCTCTAGTCCTGGAACTAAAGATAGGGGCCTTTAGTCCCGATTTCGCAGTCCCGGATGCAAAATCGGGACTAAAGGCCCTTACGAACCGGGACTATATGCCCTTTTTTCCATTAGTGGGGCAAGGAAAGCGTCAAGCAGTTTTTGACGAATTTGAGCAGGGTTTGTTTATGCTTTAATATAATGACATTTTCCTACATCAGACTACAGTTCTGAAAGTGCAAGTTACACTTTACAAACTAGACTTAGACATGATGAAATCTTGGATAACCTAGCCTAGTCAATTTGAATCTTTTACGATCCTTCAATTTTGATCAGGCCTGCCATATTTGTTTGTATTATTATAATACTTTTATAATCGACGTAGTACAGAAGTATGCAGATACGGTTGAGTGACGTTGTTATGGAAACGGACGGGCCGAACAAGCAACGGCTCACGTATGAGCACAGTCCGTTTGTTCTTTTGTGTCATCGGTGGTCTGCTTTTGTAGAAAAGCACATCAATATTGTCCTCGAGCTGGTTGCTTCGTTTAACTCTTTTTTTTTGCTGTACGAAAGACGAAACATAAACTTGTTTTCAAGCTAGAGAGGCGCGCGCGCGTGAATTCTCTGAAGTGCCTTTCGTGGAGACGTTTTCTCAAGCGTGAACCAGAAGCTTGCTCGTTTGTCTTTCGGTTTTGCTAGCTTGTATTGCAGTGTCACGTAATTAAGGAGCGACCGTTCACGATCGAGTTCATGCAAGGTTACTACCACTTAAATGTTTTCCATAAGTTGCTGAACTATTTATGGAGGGTCGGAGGAAGTAACAATGTAACATGTTAACTCACTCATGGATCATGGGTTCACTTCATGTTTTCGGAAGTTTATGAAGTAACTCAGACAACTTTCTGCGTATCTCTTGCCTACATAGAGATGTAATTGCATGCTCTCGGCCGTCTCGTTTTGCGGCGACGACGGGGACGATCCTAGTTTAAGTTAATTGCGTATCGGCTCGTGCTAATCTCTATTGTTTGCTAGGTGATCCAAGGACAAATTAATTATTTATATTACTTTTGAGCTCTTTAAAATGTTATTGATGATTACTCCCTCCGGTCCTAAATAAGTATCACAGTTTTAAACTAACTCTAGTTTAGAATGACGACACTTATTTAAAATCAGAGATAGTATTATTAATAGAAGGTAGTCTATATTAAAAAGAATGGGACCGTTCGTCACCACCCTAGAATTTCCGTCTGCCGGTAAAAGACGGTTTTGCCCCTGGTAGTTCGGGGATATTGCAAGCACTGCCACCGCTAATTGAAAACTACGGTTCCTGCTGACTGGCGAAGACGAGCTCGCGCATAGGGCTGCCTCGACCGGTAACCCAGCTCTCGCGTTACTCCCGCTAGGGGTGCAAACCGCGCCGCCGCCGGGGCTCCCCGTCCAGGCTTTACCGGCCGCTGCCCGTCTCTGCCCTCCTCCGCGGCGGTGGAGACCACCCCCGGTGGCGGGGGTCCCTGATTCTCGCGTGGTGGCGACCGGCTCGTGGGGACGCTGCCCGTCTCTTCCCTCCTCCGCGGCGGGCTCGGGCAAAGGTGGTGGATGTGGCGGCAGGCCGTCATCTGCGGCGTGCTAGGTGAGGGCGGTGGTGTTTGCTCAGGACAACGGGGTGATTTGGGGATCAGGCGCCCAGATCTGACTGCAGCTGTTCGTGTTCGGGCTGAAGCTTGATATGGAGGTTCGCGTGGAGGATTCAAGGTGTGTCTCTGGACGTGGTGTCCGGAATCTTGAAACAACACTAGCCTGATCTGCTGGACAAAACATTTATTCAGCGTGCATTCTCCTAATTTGTCGCCATCTTTTTTCTAATCCCAGCCCCATGTCACCTAATTGAGCATAGAGTATCCAACATATGAGAAATGTAGAGGAATTATATTAGAACAGAGGAACTATATTAGAACAGAGGCCTTCTCCTTCCGTTCCACACAAACAATAGCAGTAGGAAAAGGAATATACATATGTATAACCCCTGCTCCACTGCATGCATCCACAATCATACGCGCACTGCATCTACATAAACATGTCTGACAAGAATTAATCAAAAGTTCAATGGCACTGATTTCAGTATTGTGACTGTATTCATTGGTCGTCGCTTGCCATCAGGTTCAGCCTGAACCTTGATGAGGGCTACGCTAAGGATGTGAGTGATCATGCTGGCCATGGAGGAGTAGAGCACCAAGGAAGTGGCTTCCTTCTGTCGCGTCTTCGTCATCTCCTGTGATCTCTGTTGTAAGCCATGAGTATGGTGCTGATGCCTAATTTTACTAAATTGCAAATAACTATATATATGTATCTTGTGAGCTATGTTATTTCAGAGTTACAATTGACCGATGGCGAAGTATATGGGATTCTAAGCAATCGGTGAAACTTTTTTTAGGAAGACCGCTGCTACTCTTTCCCTTACCTTCCAATCAATTGTGAGGCGAAGCACACGATCTGTGTTGTGTCTGTTGAATTAGTTAATTTCTCTGCTGACTTTTGTGCTTGAAAAATTGTGAAGAGATGAGGATTTTAGAATGGACAGAGAAAAAGCTGGACCAAAACCTACTTAATTGTTAAGGCATATCTAGGTAATTTGTTGCAGTAATGTTGCATGCTTGCACAATACTGTCTCCCATCTTGCTAATATGAGTTTTATACATTCCTGAGTAAATAATCTGTCGTGTTGCAAATCACTTATGGCTGAAGCTTGTGAGAATCTGATATTGCTATTAATCAAGAGCGGAGCACTCTCCATGAGACTAATTGCCTTGAACTTTTGTCAAAAAAAAGTTGCCTTAAACTGATTATTCTTTAGACAGTACTATCCCCAAATCAGGGTCAGGTATTTTTGGAAAGTAAAAGTAGCTCATTTTTGACCGTTCTCGCCCGCCCCATTAAGCGGCTAGGAGAAGTCTTAGTCCCTGTGGCATGAACATGCAGTCCAAGCTAGCTCTATTTGCAATTGGCCGACTGATATTATTTTTAAAGTTTATCACATGTCCAACTAGCTTTGCCTAGATTAAGATAGGAGTTGGCCCGACCCACGAGTGGTGATATACGAAGAGAACAAATAGAGAGTCAAATTGATTGTATCCGATTTTGGGGCAAAATTTGAATCATGCAACATTTTTAATCCAAAAGCTTGGCCAGTGCGTGCGATGTTTAGCATTGAAAAGGAGGCCAATGTATTGGCGACTGTTGTCATGATAAAATAGAAACATATACGATTGTCATCAAAACGATATTTGTTTTAAAATATCATGTGGCTATCTCGAATTAAATTTTCATATATTTATATTTATGCCAAAAAAATTAGTACACCGTAGTAACGCACGGGCATTCAGCTAGTATTATTAATAAGCAGTAGAATTTCGAGAGAAAATTGGAGCAGTTGGCCACATGGTTTCTTCAAGTGAACACACGTGGGCCGATCGATCCGGTATGATATCTCATTTCTCTCAGAATTGAAACTGACGTTCTCACATGTAAACCGTCCTGGCTGTGACGGACGTGAATCTGATTAAATTGTTGGATTATTACGCATAATTTTCATAATTAATTTTAGAATATAAATCATGATAGCAACAACTACAATCACATGAATCTCTAACATACTAGATATATTGATCAACATGAACAGTAGCAGAGTATACGCACTAACAACCATAATAAAACAACAGATCTGATGACGGTGTACGTACTGATCGGTTGTCGATGTAGTTGCCGTTTGTGCAGTAGCATGTCGAAAAAGTTGACGTGCAGTAGGTCCGGCTTGACGACCGGAAAGACACGCTGTGATGACGAACTTGAGCAGTCGCGCGGAGTGCTTTCCAAAAACCTTATTTGCCCTCTCCCGTGCAGGATCGCAAAGGAGAGTGATTTCGGAGACCTGCTCTCCCGACCGTCGGTGCACGCCAGCAAGCGGGATGGAGTAGACTACGGTGGCGGCGCAAGCAGAGAAGATGGCAAAACCCTAGATTGGTTTCGGTGTCGTATGTTGTGAAAGCCGCACATACGTTTATATAGAGCGGCTCGGAAATCCCGTACAGGACATGAAGTGGACCAAGTCCACGTCGCACATGTTTGGGTCGGTTATAGATAGCCCACGATCCGAGAGCGACCCGAATTCACTAACTGTTGACACGTCTGTCTAACCGCACATATTTTCCTAAGCAGCAAAATAAAGCTCGGCTCAGCGAGATTCCGCAACCCGTGGCGCGTGTCGTGTCGTGACGAGACGAGGTGTGCGTGCGAGTGGCGTCGTCGGAGGAGGAGCGCGCGCGTAGCTCTCTTATTGTCACTCACTTATAAAGTGGTGCAACACTCTACCTTATAAGGTGGTGCAACTCTCCTTCAACTTTCCATGTGGGACTAAATTTTAGCTCTCACTGCTCTTGCCACACACGTGTGAGGTGCCACCAACTTGGGCCAAATCACATATGGACTTCCACATACATGGGCTTTGAGATTTAGGGAAAATCTGAAATCACACATGAGTCTAATGATTTAGCTTATTATTTCTAACAATCCCCCACCAGATCTCAAATGCCCATTTGAAGATTTGCCAATCCTTGCTACTTGTTTATATACCAGTGTTTCAGCAGAGACTGTTAAGTTGAACTTTTGCCTAGAATCTTGAACTACGTCTATCAGCAACTTGAACAATGGACGAACCTTGAATTGCAAGTTTGGTGTCAATAGATTTTACTCAAAATCATAACTAGTACCTGGCTACCAGTAGCCTACCCCGCGGGTTGGAGCATATGCGTCATACTCCCTGGTCTCTCAATGAGTTTACTAGTGATCACCCAAGTCTCATAGACCACGACGTTTATAGTCGAGCTCATATAGGTGTGTTATTTCAACAATGCCATGTAGGACGACATCTTTGCTAATTAAAGCCAACAGAAACACATTAAGGCATGTTGCCAACCTGTCTTACATATTATGAGAGTTATGCATCTTCACATAGAAAGGGTTACAAAATACTCTCCTCAGTCAAACCACTAGCTTGTTCTTTCCAGATTCTAATTCACGGGATCTCTGATCACATAGGTTGGGTTACCACTAGGTGTGACATCCACGGGTCTCAATCCCATCTCCATCGATGCACTTTCTATCACATTTCGTGATAGTAGCTTTGTAAAGGGATCTGCCAGGTTTTTGTTTGTTTGAATATACGTAACAGTTATTACTCCAGAGTTTCTCAATTTCCTGACAGATTTCAAACGTCTCTTCATGTGTCTTGATGACTTCGCGTTATCCTTAGAATTGTTTACTTTGACAATAACAGTTTGGTTGTCACAATTCAAAAGGATTGCCGGCACAGGTTTCTCAACCACAGGCAAGTCCATCAAGATCTCACGCTGCCATTCTGACTCAACAGTGGCTATGTCTAAAGCAGTAAGTTCTGCTTCTATAGTTGACCTCGTCAATATGGTTTGTCTATGAGACCTCCATGACACTGCGCCACCTCCAAGTGTAAACACATACCCGCTCGTGGCATAGAGTTCATCAATGTCAGAGATCCAATTCGAATCACTATATCCTTCAAGCACAGCAGGGTTTCCTGAATAGTGAATCTCATAGCTCATTGTACCACATAGATAGCGCATGACCCTTTCAAGTGCATGCCAATGATCAATACCCGGGTTAGACATGAACCTACTCAACTTGCTCACAGCAAAAGAGATATCAGGTCTTGTAGCGCTTGCTAAGTACATGATAGAACCAACAACTTGTGAATATTTCAGCCGATCTATTGGTTCCTTCTTATTCTTTCGTAATGTCAAACTGGGATCATGAGGTGTTGGAGAAGTCTTGCCATCATTAAAGCCAAATCGGCTCAAGACCTTCTCAACATAATGAGATTGCTTTAAAGTAATCCCATTCTCATTTTTAATAAGCTTGATGTTCAGAATAACATCAGCCTCTCCCAGATCTTTCATATCAAATCTCTTTGATAGGAAAGACTTTACTTCATTTATCACTTTCATGATTGTACCAAAGATCAGAATGTCATCCACGTATAAACATAATATAACGCTATCGTCCCCACCATGGCGATAGTAAACACACCTATCAGCCTCATTAATGACAAAGCCAACAGAAAGTAGAGTTCTGTTAAACTTCTCATGCCATTGCTTAGGTGCTTGTTTCAGGCCATATAATTTTTTTAGTAACTTGCACACCTTTGTCTCTTCACCTTTTACCACAAACCCATCCGGCTGATCCATATAGATCTCCTCTTCCAACTCTCCATTAAGGAAAGTTGTCTTCACGTCCATTTGATGAACGAGAAGACCTTAAGAGGCAGCCAGGGACAGTAGTACTCGAATGGTGGTTGGTCTAGCGACAGGTGAATATGTGTCAAAGTAATCTTTGCCTTCTTTCTGTGTGTAGCCCTTAGCTACAAGTCGTGCCTTGTACTTCTCAATAGTACCATCAGGCCTTAGCTTCTTTTTGAACACCCATTTACAACCCACAGGTTTACAACCATAGAGTCGTTCTGATAATTCCCAAGTTTCATTAGAAAGAATCGAGTCCATCTCATTTTGGACAGCTTCATTCCAATCATCTGCATCAGGAGATGCATATGCCTTTGCGATGGATCTGGGAGTATCGTCCACAAGGTACACGATGAAATTATTACCAAAGGATTTTGCAATCCTCTGTCTCTTACTCCTCGTGAGAGGTTTATCATCATCCTTCTCAAGGACTTCCTCATGTGGTTGTTCAGAATTCACAATAGATGCACTAGATTCAGAAAGTATTTCAGAAGAAATTCTACCAATGCTATGCATATATTTCATAGGAGAAATATTCTCAAAGAATGTTGCATCACGAGATTCTATTATAGTATCAACATGCATATCAGGTACCTCAGATTTAACCACTAGAAATCTATAGCCTACACTCTGTGGAGCATATCCTAGAAAGATACAATCCACTATCTTGGGTCCGAGCTTGCGTTTCTTGGGGATCGGTATGTTGACCTTCGCCAAACACCCCCAAGTGCGCAGATACGAAAGTGATGGTTTTCTCCCAACCCACTCCTCATAAGGGGTATTTTCTTTATTCTTGTTAGGAACCCTATTCAGGACATGTCATGAAGTCAACAAAGCCTCCCCCACCATGCCTTTGATAAACCAACAGTGGCTAACATCGAATTCACCAAGTCAGTCAGCGTGCGGTTTTTCCTCTCGGTAACCCTATTTGATTGGGGCGAGTAGGGAGGCGTCCTCTCATGAATAATTTCGTGTCCTTGACAGAATTCGTAAAATATTTTGGAAAAATACTCACCACCACGATCCGACCTAAGACGCTTGATCTTCCTCTCTAGTTGATTTTCAACTTTGGACTTATAAATTTTAAAGTAGTCTAAAGCCTCATCTTTAGTTTGCAACAAGTAAACATAGCAGAATTTAGTAGCATCATCTATCAACGTCATGAAATATCTCTTTTCACCTTTTGTCAACACACCATTCATCTCACATAGATTAGGATGTATGAGTTGTAGATGTGCCAAGTTTCTCTCCTCGGCAGCCTTGTGAGGCTTTCGAGGTTGCTTTGATTGCACAGAACTATGGCACTTAGAACCTTTGGCAATAGTGAAATTTGGAATTAAACTCATACTGGACATCCGAGACATCAAACCAAAATTAATGTGACATAAACGAGAATGCCAAACACGTGTATCATCATTAACATCACCACAAATATGATTCATGGATTTATTACAAAACTCTGAAAGTGAAAATCGGGACAAGCCTCCGAACTCATAAACTTTACCAATAAATTGTCCATGTTTTGAAACAACGACTTTATTGGACTCTAACACAACCTTAAACCCATCTCTGCATAGAAGGGAGCCACTAACGAGATTCTTGTTCATAGTAGGGACATGTTGCACGTTCTTCGGCTGCACGATCTTTTCGGAAGTAAACTTTAGATCCACCGTGCCAACACCACGAACAAAAGCATGTGATCCATTCCTCATTAGGACGGATGAATCCCGAGCGACCTGATAAGAAGTGAACATAGAGATGTCAGCACACACATGAACATTATCACCCGTATCAATCCACCAGCATGGTGATTGAAATACTGAGAGGACAGTAAATAAATTATCATACCCATCAGTGTTGCTAGCGGTCACGACGTTGATAGTCTTCCCACCTTTTCCTCTGCGATCTGCATGTTTTGGGCAGTCCTTAGAAAAGTGGTCGATCTCTCCACATGAATAACAATATAGCTCGGCCTTATTCGGCTTCTTCTTCTTTTTGAAGGTTGTAGTCTTTTCAGGCTTGTTGAACAAGGGCTTATAGTTCCCTTTGTTCTTGCCAAAGGTCTTCTTCTGCACCATGTAGGTGTAGGTGCTAGACTGACCCTCGCCTCCTCTCTCAGTAGTGTCCTTGGCCCGAGCCTTCTCCTCAACATCAAGAGACGCTATCAGGTTTTCAACCGATATCTCCTGTCTCTTGTGTTTGAGAGTTGTGGCAAAGTTCCTCCATGAAGAAGGCAACTTTGCAATAATGCATCCAGCCACAAACTTATCGGGTAAAATACACTTGAGGATTTCAAGCTCCTTGGCGAAGCACTGTATCTCATGAGCTTGCTCAACTACACAACGGTTGTTAACCATCCTATAATCATGAAAGTTATTTATGATGTACAGCTCACTGCCAGCATCTGCTACACCGAACTTAGCGTTCAATGCCTCCCAAAGCTCTTTTCCATCTTTGATGTGCATGTACACATCAAACAGCATATTATCAAGAACACTCAGAACGCATTCCACAAAGGCAAGATTGGTTTCCTTGAACTTGTTCTAAACCTCGTCAGTCAGATGTAGTTCCTTTAGGTAAACCCTCACTAGCCTCGAATACTTTCAGAGCTTGCAGCCAGAAAGTGGTCGTATACTGCCACCTCTTAAAATGAACACCGGTAAACTTTTCCGGCTTCATAGCATCGGCCAAGTGTCCCATGTTTAATTCAGGAACTTGCCTATAATAAGGTTTTTGGATTGTTGGATTATTAGGCATAATTTTCATAATTAATTTTAGAATATAAATCATGACAACAACAACTACAATCACGTGAACCTCTAACATACTAGATGTATTGATCAACATGAACAGCAGCAGAGTATACACACTAACAGCCATAATAAAACAACAGATCTGATGACGGTGTACGTACTAATTGGTTGTCTATGTAGTTGCCGTTGGTGCAGTAGCCTGTCGAAGAAGTCGACGTGCAGTAGGTCCGGCTTGACTTGAGCAGTCGTGCGGAGCGCTTCCCAAAAACCTTATTCGCTCTCCCGTACAGGATCGCAAAGGCGAGTGGTTCCGGAGACCTGCTCTCCTGACCGCCGGTGCACGCCGGCAAGCGGGATGGAGTAGACTACGGTGGCGGCGCAAGCAGAGAAGATGACAAAACCCTAGATTGGTTTTCGGTGTCGTACGTTATGGAAGCCGCACAAGCGTTTATATAAAGCGGCTCGGAAATCCCGTATAGGACACGAAGTGGACCAAGTCCACGTCGCGCACGTTTAGGTCGGTTACAGATAGCCCACGATCCGGGAGCGATCCAAATCCACTAACTGTTGACATGTCTGTCTAACCGCACACGTTTTCCTAAGCAGCAAAATAAAGCTCGGCTCGGCAATGCATCGGAGGAGGAGCACGCATGTAGCTCTCTTATTGTCACTCACTTATAAAGTGGTGCAACACTCCACCTTATAAGGTGGTGTAACTCTCCTTCAACTTTCCATGTGGGACTAAACTTTAGCTCCCACTGCTCTTGCCACACACATGTGAGCTGCCACCAAGTTGGACCAAATCACATATGTGCTTCCACATATATGGGCTTTGAGATTTAGAAAAAATCTAAAATCACACCTGGTCTAATAATTTAGTCCATTATTTCTAATAGAAACCGTGCCGTGCGCGACTAGTATATATACTGGTAGGCGTCACGTTAGTCTTCGTCAGCTACGAGTGACTACTATATATGCTGGCTGGCGCGCGAGAGCGGTGCGTTTTGGAGTGACGATGAGTTGTGCCTCAGTTGAAACCTAGCTAGTAGCCCTGAACAAAGGGTATTGACGCCTCCTCCGGCCGGTTCAGCCGCTGCTAAGGGTTCTGTTCTGCCTTAAACCCTAGACTAGATCAAATCAGAAAAAGGTACTCCCTCTGTCTAGAATGTATCTAGATGACTATTGTTTATAGATTTAAAGTAAACCTATACACTAAAAATATATATTCGTTTCACAAAGTTAAATGTCTTATATTTCTAGACAAAGGTAGTAGGAGTCTGTTATTTCTGTTGTGCCGTGCACAACACCACAGGATCGACGAGGAGAACAAAATTACTGACTCTTTATGTGATTTACGTGCGAGGAAAGGAGTAGTTGCAGCCTGATAAAAATGTAGGCGCAATCGTAAATACGGAACAAATCATCCAAGTACTGCAGCACTGTATTGGATCACCTGCAGCATCGGCCAGTAGTGTTAGGCGCGCAAACACAACAACCGGACGCATTCAGCTACTTCGCTCCCTTGCCTTGCCGGTCGGTCCTCGCGTCATCATGTATTTCCGTTTGGTCGAGCTGCAGATCGCGTCGAATGGTCTGATCAAAGAAACACGCACAAAGTATTAAATTATATTGAGCTTAAAGCAGAACCCTGGATGCATGCATGCATGGGTCGTCCATATATACATATACGCCTTGACATGCCGTCTGTTCATGATCCGTCAGCAGTGCCTCCTTATCCTAGCGATCGGTAGCGCTTTCTAGACGACTCGATCACGCATCATATGATATATGCATTTACCCATGCAAGTTAGGTTTCGAGTGGACTGCCTACGTAGGTAGGTAGACCAGTGTAGTAGATCACCAACCAGTTCATCTATCTCATCTTGACAATGAAATGATTTCTGAAAAACGGCAATACTAGTGATACAGATGCAGTAAATTAATCTAGACAGGGGGCAGCCAGCCAGGATATCGTCCCTCGTGTATAGAACCAACCAAATGCACATTAAAAAAACGTTCCATAAAATAAAAAAGAAATCACGTTTACCTGACAAGACTGTATAATACTCCTACTCTGGCATACGTACACGTGCAATTAAAGCTCATATGTAAAAACTGGTGGGCTCCCGGTTAGTAGGCTACGCAATCATTGAGTGGTGCTCGGTGACAAGGGCGCTGCAGCTAGCGAAGCTCGCTCCAAGCTTTCCTCTGTGAGCTTTCCTCAGGCTTTGGCACCAAGCTCTTTATGAGTGGTTGCTCCATTTCCAATTTCGTGTCGCAACAGTTCCACGTAGGCGTGTAGCTGAGAGGCATCAAACCTAATGCCTAGCATGTCTGTAGAAGATTCTTAATCTTTTGTTCTCCAGTCTCTGGTCTCTGGATGCCTACCTAATGCCTAGCATGTCTGTTGTTAACAACAGCCTTCTTTTCTGCACGCCATGTGTAGAGATTTTATTTGCTCGAGCATTATTGCAGTGTGAAAGTGTAGGTTAATGGTTACTGGAAATGGAGTGGCAACGTCGAGATCCCTGGATCGTCGGAGGTACGTAGTTCGATAGCTCGTACTTACGGTGCTGATGTGTGCGTGTCACGATAGATAAAGAGATCAGGTTGCGGTAGCTATCATGTCTCGTCGCTGGTGTGTCGGAAGCTCGTGCGTACTTTGCTTTAGGTGGGCATTTTAGCTAGCATGGTATCTGTGGTACTCTCTCCTGAAATAATTGACTTGGTCTTGTTTAGATTTAAATGTATATAAACGCATTTTAGTATATATAGATACATTTAAAATAGATAAATTCAAGTCAGTTATTTTTGGACAAAGAGTATAGCAAATTAAGTAGAGGAATATTTGGTGAGTTTTGCTCCGTGTCCTCCCCTTCTTACAAAATTAGAAAAGTGAAAACACAAGAAATACCAATTGACCCAATATCCCTTCATAATGCCTTTCGAATCAAAAGGGTATTGGTCAATTCTAACCTTCTTTGTGTTTTCAATTTCTGAAATTTGGAAGGAGGGGAGAACGCCGAAACACACATCGTATTTGGTAGCCCGGTGACTTTATTCCACTAGGAAACATGTATGGCTCTCATCTCTCCCAAGTATCCAGCATTATAGCCAAATCAGTTAGCAGAGGTGTTAGAGCAACTCTAGAAAACAACCGCCACTTTCTAATTTTGCCCGCGAAAACTGGCCAGACCAGAAACCATATAACCCTAGAATCAGAAAACAATTTAGGGGGGCCGAGAAAAATGCCTCTCGGAACCACATATTCCTAGGCTTCGACCACGACCTGGAGGTGACCCGTATCGCTGCGAATCATTGGCGGGAGTGACATTTCAGCTCGTTCCCCTCCCTTCCTCGTCCACCCGTCGCCGTCGTCATCAACTCAGGCCCCGGCAGACAAATTCCATCCGCCGAGATGGCTCCGCTACTCGACTATCACGTCCCAACCCGAGCTATGATAGAAATTGATCCGGGACGAAGATCTACCTTGAGGCGGGAATAGACTAGTTTATTGATTTAAGAACGAGTTCATCCTACAACAAGCTACCATACCACTAGTGGAAACGATGGCTTTTGTTGATCCAGAAAAAGGGCTTTAACACCGGTTCTTCTACGAACCGGTGTTAAAGGGGGGGGGGGGGGGCGTACCAGCGTGGCCCCTGCGGCAAAAAAGGAGCCCCCCTTTAACACCGGTTCGTGCCATGAACCGGTGTTAAAGGACCCTGCAACAGTGGCCCGCGCAGCCCCCCCTTTAACACCGGTTCGTGGCATGAACTGGTGTTAAAGGGGAGGGCTATATAAAGACACCACCGCAGCCCACACACACCCCACTCTTCCATTTTTTCACTATCTCATTTTGGAGCCTAGCAAGAGGGTGTTAAGAGTGCTAGTTTGTGTTTTTTTCATATGCACAAGAGGTGTTCGGTGAAATGCCCGAGAGCTCAAAATAAGTTTTTTTTGTTGCTCTTTCCGTCTCGGTCGAGGTTGGCAACTATCCTTTCATGTGTCATTGATGTACTATATATATAAATGGTCATCTCCCTATTAATTTTTGATATATACTACATGTTAATGCAGATGAACCGACAATGGATGTACGGTGACCGCCGCACTTCCGAGTACATTACGGGCCTCCAAAATTTCATCGTTGTGGCTAATGCAAACCGTAGTCACAATGGTTTTATGTGCTGTCCGTGTGTTCACTGTCAGAACAAGAAAGACTACTCAAATACCAGAACCATTCACGCCCACCTGCTTCGATCCGGTTTCATGCCCAGCTATAATTGTTGGACCAAGCACGGAGAAAAAGGGGTTGTGATGGAAGACAACGAAGAAGAAGAGGATGATGACAACTATCATAATATGTATCCTGAATATGATGATACTGCAACGGGGGTAGACAATGAAGATCAAGAGGGAACAGATGGGCCCGCTGATGACGATCTTGGTCGGGCCATTACTGATGCAAAGGAAGAATGTGAAACTGAAAAGGAGAAGGAGAAGCTGGAGCAGATGTTAAAGGATCATAAAACATTGTTGTATCCAGCTTGCGAAGATGGCCACAAAAAGCTAGGTACCACACTGGATTTGCTGCAATGGAAGGCAGAGAACGGTGTGACTGACAGCGCATTTTCAAAGTTGTTGGTAAAAATGAAGAATCTTCTTCCAAGAAATAATGAGTTGCCCGACAGTACATACCAAGCAAAGAAGGTTGTCTGCCCTCTAGGATTAGACGTGCAGAAGATACATGCCTGCATTAATGACTGCATCCTCTACCGCGGTGAGAAGTACGAGAATTTGGATGCATGCCCGGTATGCACTGCACTGCGGTATAAGATCAGACGAGACGATCCTGGCGATGTTGAGGGCGAGGCCCCTAGGAAGAAGGTTCCCGCCATGGTTATGTGGTATGCTTATATAATACCACGGTTAAAACGTCTCTTCAGAAATAAAGAGCATGCCAAGTTGTTGCGATGGCACATGGAAGACCGTAAGAAAGACGCGATGTTGAGACACCCCGCTGATGGGTCACAGTGGAGAAAAGTCGAGCGAGAGTACCCGGACTTCGCACGTGACGCAAGGAATTTAAGGTTTGGTCTAAGTACAGACGGCATGAATCCTTTTGGTGAGCAGAGTTGCAGTCACAGCACCTGGCATGTGACCCTATGTATCTATAACCTTCCTCCTTGGTTGTGTATGAAGAGGAAGTTCATTATGATGCCAGTGCTCATCCAAGGCCCGAGGCAACCCAGCAACGACATTGATGTGTACCTAAAGCCATTAGTTGAAGAACTTTTACAGCTGTGGGCCAAACCAGGTGTACATATGTGGGATGAGCACAAAGGGGAGCCATTTGACCTACGAGCATTGCTTTTCGTAACCATCAATGATTGGCCTGCTCTTAGTAACATTTCAGGGCAGACAAACAAGGGATACAATGCATGCACACACTGTTTAGATGAGACTGAAAGTGTATATTTGGATAAATGTAAGAAGGTTGTGTACCTAGGGTATCGCCGATTTCTTCCGAACCTGCATCCAGTAAGAAAGAAAGGCAAGCATTTCAAACGTCTGGCAGAACCCCGGAGGAAGCCTGTCCTCCGTACCGGTGAGGAGGTATTTGGTATGGTCAAGGACCTAGAAGTAATCTTTGGAAAAGGTCCTGGCAGTCTATCTGTTCCGAATGACGATGCCGGACACGCGCCCATGTGGAAGAAGCAATCTATATTTTGGGACCTACCCTATTGGAAAGTCTTAGAGGTCCGCTCTTCAATCGACGTGATGCACATGACGGAGAATGTTTGTGTGAACCTGCTAGGCTTTCTAGGAGTGTATGGGAAGACAAAAGATACACCGGAAGCACGGCAGGACCAGCAACGTCTGAAAGCCCCTGAAGAGCCTATGCATCCTGAGAACGAGAAGGGTAAACGATGCCACTTAACTCCTGCCAGCTACGCTCTTACCAAAGCAGAGAAGGAAATCTTTTTTGAATGTCTGAGCAGTATCAAGGTCCCGTCTGGCTTCTCGTCGAATATAAAGGGAATAATAAATATGGCAGAGAAAAAATTCCAAAACCTGAATTTCATGACTGCCACGTGATTATGACACAATTGCTTCCGATTGCATTGAGGGGGCTTCTACCTGAAAATGTTCGAGTACCCATTGTGAAGCTATGTGCATTCCTCAATGCAATATCTCAGAAGGTAATCGATCCAGAAAGCCTACCAGGGTTACAAACAGATGTGGCCCAATGTCTTGTTAGCTTTGAGTTGGTGTTCCCACCATCCTTCTTCAATATTATGACGCATCTCCTGGTTCACCTAGTAGAAGAGATTGCCATTCTCGGTCCTGTATTTCTACATAATATGTTCCCCTTTGAGAGGTACATGGGAGTCTTAAAGAAATATGTTCATAATCGTGCTAGGCCAGAAGGAAGCATCTCCAAGGGCTATGTAACAGAGGAGGTCATTGAGTTCTGTGTTGATTTTATTCCTGACCTTAAGGCGATTGGTGTTCCAGAATCACGACATGAGGGGAGACTGCGTGGAAAAGGCACCCTAGGATGTAAAGCAATGATATGTAGGGATGGGCATTCTCTCAATCAAGCACACTAGACAGTTTTACAAAGATCTATCTTGGTTGCCCCGTATATCAATGAACGCAAGAATTTAATACGCCTCAAACACCCGGGACAGTCTGATGAATGGGTTATAATTGAACACATGGCGAGTTTTGGCGGCTGGCTGCAAAGACTTCTCACGAATAACACCACTGTTGGGGATCAGCTGTACTTGTTGGCCAGGACACCATCTTCGACTGTATGTACTTTCCAAGGGTACGAGATAAATGGGAATACATTTTACACGATAGGCCAAGATAAAAAGAGCACCAACCAAAATAGTGGTGTCCGCTTCGATGCAGCAGAAGACAATGGGCAGAAGACCACGTATTATGGGTTCATAGAGGAGATATGGGAACTTGACTATGGACCTAATTTTAAGGTCCCCTTGTTTCGATGCAAATGGGTCAAGCTAACAGGAGGAGGGGTTGAGGTAGACAAGAAGTATGTAATGACAATGGTGGTTCTCAACAATCTTATGAAGGTAGACAAGAACTTAGACGAACCATTCGTCCTAGCCAATGATGTGGCTCAGGTTTTCTATGTGAAGGACATGTCCTCCAGACCAAAAAAAAGAAAAAAATGCAAACGAATACATCATATGATGAGCCAAAGCGTCACATAGTTCTTTCAGGGAAAAGAAACATCGTGGGAATCGAGGACAAGACAGACATGTCAGAAGATTATAATAAGTTTGATGAAATTCCGCCCTTCACAGTGAAAACTGACCCAAGCATTCCGTTAAGTAAAGAAGATGCTCCATGGTTACGTCTGAAGCGATCATAAGGAAGGACATATGCCAAGAAGTTCATGCTCATATTATGTAACTCTAGTTCATGTTTTTAATATTAATACATGTCTTGAGTGTTAGTCTTGTTTTGTGGATGGACCGGGACTATGAGAAGAAGTTGTCCCGATTCGTACTTACCATTAAGATCTGATCTCCAAACGCGCGTGGTCACATATTAGGGAGTGCCTCTATGACCAGTTTCTTGGAGATGCCGGAGGACTGGGCTCCGTCGGCATCTCCCTGAAACTGGCCGTAGTGGTGTCCCTGCTCTCGAAAACCATCTTGCAGCTTTGTAACTTCTCTAACTAGATCAATACACCTGGGAGCTAACTAATTTCACATATTAGGGAGTGCCTCTATGACCAGTTTCTCGGAGATGCCGGAGGACTGGGCTCCGTCGGCATCTCCCTGAAACTGGCTGTAGTGGTGTCCCTGCTCTCGAAAACCATCTTGGAGATGCCTCAAACTGGCTGGAGGACTGGACTCACAAGGATGCCTATTTATAGTACAAGCAGCTCGACATAGTGTCGACACTTACGAAATAATGTCGACACTCACCCCTATTATTAGTGCTGACTCGTGTTTTGTCCCGGTTGGTGTCTCCAACCGGGACTAAAGGTTCATCCCGCCATTTTTTCCCGCCATTTTTCTTCCCGCCAGTTCTTCCCTCCAGTTCTTCTCGCTAGTTCACTATATATATGTAGGGTTGGCCTCCATTTTCATTGCACATCTCTAGACTCATATCTGCAACCTCATCACTCTTTCCCATGGCTTCCGCCGTAGCACTAACCCCCAGGGAGGCGGAGGCGCTTTGCGCCTCGAACTACCCCTGCCCGCCGGGCTACTGTGTCCCTGTTGGCTGGATGCTGAGCGTCGGAGGCGTGCCGGTTCCTCCTGTCCCTCTAGGTGTGGCGCGCCGGATGGCCATCACGAACCACTACTACTTCAAGCTCACGCCGGAGCAGCGGAGGAATCCCAGATGGCATCCCGACTATTTCCCTACTTGGGAAGCCTTCTTCGTGGATCGGCGTGAGAGGGTGCTCACCAGGCACGAGGAGGACGGCCCACCTCCTCCTAACTTCAACGAGGCCGGCCGTCGGCTATGGTGGCGCGGTCGGACTCTCCAGAGCGTCATGGCCTATGACACTGCCGCCGACTCTAACCCCCGTCTGCGCTACCCTCAAGTCCAGCCCACGTGCTACCCTCAAGTCCAGCCCACGCGTACTCTCCAGAGGTTCAATTACGGCGACCCCGATGACGACAGCGATGACGGCGGCGGCGAGTACGACGACTACAGTGGCGAGTATTACAGGTGTAGGCAGGAGCATGACTGAATCACTCTGAAACAAGTTCGGCCGATTGTTACTTAATCTGGCCATGTATCTTAATTTTCAGTTCTTTTATGTATCTTAATTTTCAGTTCCAGTTCGGCTTTATGTAACTTACTATTAGTTGCATTCTCATTCGAGGTTTCTTGGCTTTCGGGTCAAATGACCAATGTTATGAGCATAAAAAACGGACGGTTTTGTGAAGCAACCACCAAATGGCTAATTCAAAAAACCACCAACACATTTTACAAAAATACTAGACCACCTTATATGCAACCACCTTATATGTGCATACATGTGCATCATGGCATGGCAAACAATGTTGCAAGAGGAAGTTTTCCTTTTTATCGCACCAAAAAGGCATTTTCCATTTTCCGAGCATAAAAAACAGACGGTTTTACAAAATTCATTTTTAGGTTCACATATAAAATGTAAAGTAAATATAAAATGTTTTGACATGAATGGATAGATATTATTTTTTTTGAAAATTATGATATATTATTCATATTTTTCTGAGTTGAAATGAAAAAGATATGAATTTTCCAAATTCATATCCTATTTTTTAAATTAAAAATGCCCCTTTAATGCATGAAATAAGTGCCCCCCCCTTTAACACCGGTTCCAGACACGAACCGGTGTTAAAGGGGGGGCGCATTTATTTCGTTTCGCGCGCGCACCCCACCCCCCCTTTAACACCGGTTCGTGTCTGGAACCGGTGTTAAAGGAGGGGTGTTAATAAATGCACGCGCAAAACGGAATTCTCCCCCCCTTTAACACCGGTTCCAGCCCCGAACCGGTGTTAAAGGGGGGTATTAAATGCGCCCCCTTCCTTTCTTCCCCGCAGAGCCAGATCGATCAAACCCCTCGCCGTTGCCACCGCGCGCCCTCGCCACCGAAGCCCTCCAGCCCTCGCCGTCGCCGCCCTCGCCACCAGGCGCGCGCCACCGCGCGCGCGCCACCGAAGACGACGACTGCCATCGCCACCCCGACCTTCCCCGGCCTCGTCGACCCCACCATCGGCTTCCTGGTGAGCCTCTGGTGCTCAGGCACATCTTCTCTTCCTCCCTCACGCTCTATATCGCCTCCGCATCGTGTAACCGCCGACGACCGGCGCAGTTCCTCCTCGTTCTCTGTTCTCCGGCGACCAAAAAGGGGAGGCGCCGCCACTACTAGGTCCGCCTCGACCTCCTCTTTCCAACCAGCCCAACCACAAGTCCCCGCGTGTAGCAGATCGACGGGAGCAAGATCGACCTAAGAGGAGCTCCATTGTTGACGTCAGCGTGATGCAAGAATCCTTTTCTTTTTCTTTTATTATTTCTGTAATTCTTTTTCTGTAATTATTTCAGTGAAGAAAATACCTGACATGTGGGCCCTATCTGTAAGTGATAAAAACATTTCCATAAATGTTTTCTAATTAATAAAATTGTTTAAGTAAATTCCAAAAATGCAAATTATTTTATAATATTCCGAAAAATAATTTAAAATGAAATAATTTAAAATGCAAACTATTTTATAATGCATCCGCACGCATAGAGCATAGAGCAGAGAGCAGAGAGCAGCCGCGCCGGCGCCGCGTCCAGCCCTCGCCGTCGGAGCCGCCGCCCTCGCCCTCGCCGTCGGAGCCGCCGTCACCCTCGCCTCTGCATCCGACAGTCGTCGGTGGCGCCACTCCGTCTGAGACTTGTATACAAATTGTACTGCGTGTAGGTGTAGCTGTCTGAGACTAAATAATTGTCCGCAAACCCGCCCCACTTGTATACAAACTTGCATCCTACCAACGTTACCCTCTTGGGGGTGTCGTTGTGGAGCTCTGACTCAGCCTGATTAGGATTTGGACCCCTCGGAACTCGTTTAAAATGATCAAGCATCCTTAGGGTTTTAATTTCATTTTTGTATTTATTTGTGTATTTTTGTATGAATAATATGTATATTTGTGTATGAATTCAAGTCCACTTGAATTTTTACACTCTTACTCTAGATAATATTATTGTTTTAGAAACTATGGATCCACTTAGTAGAAACCTTGAAGAAGAAGAAATAATGGAGAACATTATTGATGAGGACACCTCACAATATCTGAACTTGGAGAGACATGATGACAGCTCAAGTAGTCATGGAGAAGATGAAGACTCCGGTGAACGCAATTTAGTGATTACAAAGTCCGGCGAGGTATATGCATTGATTAAGCCTCTGCTGACTTTCACCAACAATCTTCTTCTACATGTATTAATTAACGCTTCTTTCTTCTTTTAGCCCTCTAGATCGACCAGTCAGCAACCATCTTCTTCTACGAAAAAGAGCAAGCGAGGCACGAGCCATCGGTTGAAAGATCGTGCAAAGTTCACGATCGAAGCAGTCCGTGTTGATGGCAGGCCGATGGAACCCAAGAAGGCCGCAGGCAAATTTGTACGTCAGGCTGGAGTTCTTGTTAGGGACCAAATCCCAATCATAATTGAATATTGGAATAAGCCAAAGAAGGGCGACGGTACCTTTGTCGATGAAAGATCCAAAGAAACGCTTTGGAATTCGTTGTTGGTAAATTTTACCCTTCCGCCAGAGGAGGATGAGAACAACCCGGTTATAAAGGAAAAGGTCAAAGAGTGGACTCTAAAGAAGATGGCTGACGCTTTCCGCAACTGGAAGACAAAATTAAATAAATTTGTCAAAGCTCGCGAGACTCCAAATTTCGAAGACGCATATTATGCGAAGATAAGACCTCACTGGCCCGAATTTGTGACATATAAGGAAGGTGCTATAGCTAAAAAGAGGTCAGAAACCAATACGCTAAATGCCCAGAAGAAGGAATATCACCAGAGGACGGGGTCAGGTGGCTACATATCTCAGAGGCCTAAGTGGGAGGAAGCTGAGAAGGCCCTGCACGCTAGAGGGATCACGCCCCAGACAGAAGGGTGGGACCTACGTGCAAAGACTTGGTTCTACGGAATCGGGGCATGGTTGGACCCAGAAACAGGATTGTGTATCTTCCCAACACTCCTTGCCAAACCCGTCACTGAACTCATCACGGCATACGAGGAAACAGCCGCCGGGACCTTCCATCCCGACAGAGAGAATGACCAGCTCACACGAGCCATCGGTAAAAAAGAACACGCTGGACATGGACGAGACACAGGGGGTATGACGTGGAAGGATGGGTTTGCCGAGTGGAGCGACTCTTACAGATGGCGCGGCAGAAAAGAAAAAGAGCGTACAGAGCAGATGACACAGATAGAACATGCACTTGTGTCGCTGCAGGCGCAAGTGAATGCACAACAGAGCCATCAAGCTACCGGCCCATCTCAGCGGCACGAAGAGCCTGCATTGGAAGCTGCCGGCGGCCCAGACTCTGCGCGGAAAAGCAGCGTGGCTTCCACGGAGAACGTGCAGCCCACGCTTGAAATGGCGGGTCCTCGATACCCCGTGGATGAGATCACGGAGAGCGAACACGCCGAGCTGCATGTGAGATTAATGGGCTTATCCATTAAGGTGGCTGTCGGCTATGCCTTACCTCCTGTAGCTGGTGGAACTTACCACTACCGACCGATTCCAGATGGCTATGCTATTGTCGGGGTGGATGAGGTCGTGAAGGAATATGAGGAAGCACAGCTTGACCATGCTACAGGTGAAGGGGAAACTCAACTCAAATTTGCAGTGAAAACAACCATTCTTTGGAAGAAGGAACACATCGTGCTTCCAAATTGGAGGCCACTGGCACCCCCGCCGTCTCCGCAGCATCAGCAGTCTGAGCCGCTTCAGCCATCTCCTGCGCGGCAGTCATCTCCGGCGCTTCAGCCATCTCCTGCGCGACAGCCATCTCCGGCGCGCCAGCCATCTCCTGCCCGTCAGCCATCTCCGGCGCTTCAGCCATCTCCTCAGCGTAAGCGGAAGAGCACTGCCACGAAGAGCATCAGTAGCACTGCCACAAAGAAATCCGCAGGAAACCGTACGCCAAAGAGTTCAAAAAACTACGTCCCGCAGCCTTCTGCCAAGCCATTGCCGGTTTTACCGTGGAATCGCAGCGACGAGGAGACCAATAGAATCTCGGAAGAAGAGGTCAAGAAATTCTTTGCACCTAGACGGGCCGAGCCAAAGGAGAAAATAGATCCGGCGGTGGTGGAGAAGTTTTACAATAATCTTTTGAAACCTGAAACCCCACTTGTGCCGGACTACGAGCGCCAGATTTTGAAGGCGGATGCAAGGCGCCGTAGGGATACTGAAAGTAGCAGTCGTGCGGCACCCCAGAAAACAGTTCCCATGCTCGGAGAGCAGGAAAACCAATCATGCGCCCCGCTCCAAGTGTTCGACACACGGGACGCTCCTCCCGTAAATGATTACGAGGCAGAGCTACAAAGAAAGGCCAATGAGATGGGGATGACTTATATTGCATACTTGAACATCATGGGAGACAACTTGCCCAAATGCGATGCCAACCCCATACAGCCATGGAAGTATGGGAAGAATCTCGTCAAGAAAGAGGAGCTCAAGAATCTACCAACAAAGATGCGAAGATTGCACAAGTGGTACCTTGATTTCTGCAAGACGAGAAAGGAAGAATGGATCACGGCGCATATAAGAGATGAGATTTTCTTGTGCGGAGACGACGAGATCGACTTCAACATTCAAGACTTGCATTTTCTATTCAATCAGATGGAACTCGACAAAGCTGCCATCAGCCTTTATTGTGTGTAAGTACTATTTCTGTATTTTCTATCTCATCTCATTCACTTTATTAATTGCATGTATATATATATGCTCACCATATATGTATATACTATTATACAGGAAAAAGGTTATGGAATGCATGAAAGGAGGACCTTTTGACATTGGGTTCGTTGAGCCAAATAGAGTTCATGAAGAAGTGGTAAGAACCAAACCCGGGCAAACAGAAGATTACTTGCTAAGGTCTTTACTGAGACAACAAACCAAAAGGGAAATACTATTGCCTTACAACTTCTCGTGAGTACTGTTACCCTCTCTCTTGTACACATTCTGTTTCGGCTTACTCGATGTTAAGTGTAACTGATGATGAATTATGCGTGCGTAGGTTTCACTTTATTCTGCTAGTCATTCAACCCGACTCAGGAAAAGTCTTTGTCATGGACTCGTTACGAAAAGAAAAAGAGCTATGGGCAGACTTTAGAGAGATGCTCCAGAGGTAATTTCGATCATATTATCGCACTAGATCGGCAACTTTCGTGACAACAAGTAATTAATTACTCCTTTATCCATTTTCTTTGCCGGACAGGGTTTGGAAAAGGTTCACGGGCAGGACCGTGGGTGAATGGTCAGAAGAACTAAAATTTGTAGACCAAAATGTAAGTAATACTAGCTAGCTAGGTCTGCGTATCTCTTTGATTCTGCTTCCAATTCCATTATATCATGCTTTATTGATTATTATTTTGATTGAACTCTCTATTCTCGTAAAGTGCGCGTATCAGGGACCCGACAATAACTTATGTGGGTACTATGTTTGCGAGTTCATTCGCAACACGATATGTGCGACGGGCCAAGCCGCACTAGAACAACTTAGAGTAAGTAAACAAAGTACACAACATTATTTTATTACCATCAATTGTGTTGAGTTTTATTCTTATATATATATTGACCCCATTCTTCATATATATTCAGATCGAACGGATGCGGGACCAACTCCTACCATTTGACCGCATACGAGCCATTCAAGAGGAACTGGCGGGGTTCATACTTGATGAGGTCGTCACGCCTGGCGGAGAACTCTTTAGATATCCACCAAAATGAACGATGACGATGTATGTGCCGATGACGATGTATGTGCCGATGACGATGTCTGTGTATAATAATAGTTGCTTAATTATCCATGTACTCGTATGTACCGATGACGATGTATGTGTATACCGTTCCCGATCGATTCCCCCTCCCCCCTCCCGCAGAAATACGCCCAGAACGGGACAGAGGCTGCCACGGCAGGAAAACGGCATAAATCTCTGCTGCGGCAGAACTCTGCCGCGGCAGAGATTTAGGCCGTTTTCCTGCCGCGGCAGAGAACCTTTAACACCGGTTCGTGATACGAACCGGTGTTAAAGGGGGGGGGTGAGCCCTGTGGCAGCCCCACGTGCGCCACCCTTTAACACCGGTTTGTATAAGAACCGGTGTTAAAGGGGGCCCCCTCTAACACCGAACCCTCAACAGCGGTTGTAGAACCGCTATTAGAGGGCCCTCCCAACCGGTGTTAGAGGGGGGGGCTCTGCACTAGTGTACATGAATCTAGTTAACTATTTCACTTCCACTGCCACTGCCCTCGCCGTCCTCCTCTGATGCGCCGCCGGCATCGTCCTCCTCATCAGACGGAATCTCCATAATTTCGGCATTGTTCGCCGCACGGAGGAGCTCTTCGCGGCGAGCGGCGGCGATGACGGTGTACTTGGTGCGGCCAGGGACAGACCAGAACCGCTCCCTTCCTTTCCGATTGCGGAGATCCGGGTGCACCAGCCGCCCGTAAAAGACGCGCGACCCTAGCTTTGCCATCCACTCCCTCTTGAACTTTGCTGGCCAGTACGGGCTCGTAGCCGCGTACCGGGGCATCGCCCTCTTCCACGCCGGCATCTGGTGGCACCGCGCCTCGATGTTCCTCCCCATCTCGAATCGGCCCGGGAGTGGCGCCACCGGCACACCCGCGTAGCTGATTTGCCAACCACAGGGCACCGTCGCTCCCGGCGGCGCGATGATGTCGTAGTGCGTGAACATCACCGCCTCGTAAATGTTGAGTGTCGGCGCCTCCATGGCGGCGCGGTAGAGAGTGGAGAGGGAAGGGATGGATGGGGATGGATCGTGTCGGCGCCTCCTATTTACACGAAGACGAACGGAATCAAAATGGAATACTCGTTTTTCTAGTTCGGGTATATGGATTCTGTTCCGCCCGTCACGCACAACCCAAAAAAACGCGAAAAATTCGATCTGGAAACGCGATTTCTGGTTTGGGGTTTTAAGGGGTTTGCTAGTCCAAGATAGTTTGTGTGTTTGTGTTTGCTCCTGTCCTCTCTAGACGAAGGCAACTGGCGTAAGGTTTAATCAAATTACATATGTGACGACCAAGAAATGTGCTCGATTAGTCAAAGAATATCCTAAATTGTGAATACATGTTACAGTATCTATGACTATTTTTTCGAAAAAAACAGTGCTATCAAAATCGTGAAGTCGAATTTTGTTTTTCTGTGAAAGATCGTCAAGTGGACACGTGCTTAACCACTCTGATGGGCCTTAGTGGATGAAGATCGTAGAGAAAAGGGCCATGTGGGCCTTTGGCCAATCTAGCCCGGTGCTACTGGGAAGAATCCTCCTATTCCACGCCGTGTGTTCTTTCTGCACGAATTTGAACCTTGATCACGAAAACTCTAAACCGATCTACCGTGGTTCCAATTACAGAAAAACACAGTTATAATTTCGAAGGAGAAAGGATGCCTCTCATCATGCTGATCATCGACGTGGGGTTCTACACGAGCGTGCTCTTCACCTTCGGCTGGTACTGCCGAGCCCTCTACATCATGATCTCATCAGCAACGGGAAGAAAAAGCCTCTGCTACAGAGCCAAAAGAAGAACCGACGACGACAGAGGCGACGACGAGACATGCTGTATCTGCCTGGAGCAGGCACGGCATGCCGGCGGGATCTGCCGGCAGCTGCGAGACTGCCGTCACGTCTTTCACGCCGGCTGCATCGACGAGTGGCTCGCGAGGAGCCGCACCTGCCCGTCGTGCCGGGCGCCCGTCCGGGCCTCGCCAGCAAAGTTTTCAGCTCGAGCACGATTGAACACGAGCAGGAATATTGGGTAACTACGTATAATTTTTTTACTTTTGCGCAGTTCAGCAAAAGGCAGCTAATATACCTCGCGCACAGCAGTAAAATAGGCCGTTTATTTTATTTTTATGTGACTTTATTATAACATGGTATTAAATATCATTTCATAAGAATTTGAGATATGAATCCATGAAACAAACACTTCTGTTTCGCTGTCCCCTCTCCTTCCAAATTAAAGAAACCAAAAACACGAGTTCCCCGCGTTGTAGCGAGACCCGTCCCCTGCCTCGTCCCTCTCGAGCACCACGGGAAACCCTAGCGGCCTCCTCCCTTTCTCCTCTGATCCATCACTGCCGCTGGAGGATGTGGCCGAGCAAAGCCTATGCCGCGGACGGCAGTTGCGGTGGTCTTTTTCATGCCGGTCTCCAGTGGCAAGACCAACGCTCCCCGTCAACGATCACCTCCCGGTTCTCAACGTGCATTGCAAAGTATGCCCTTGGGCAACGTGATGCGGCTTCCAGCGAGACGTGCTTGGTGGCGGTCGCACTAGTGGAAACATGGCCTCTAGTCCCGGGCCGTAAGGGCCTTTAGTCCCGGTTTTTGAACCGGGACTAATCAAGCGGGACTAGAGGCCCAACACTAGTCCCGGCCCAGTTACCAGCCGGGACTAGTGGGTGTCCGCGTGGCTGCCCCTGCGCGCTCAGGGTGCACCACTGGTCTCGGTTGGTGTTATGGACTGGGACTAGTGGGTCTCTGCCGCGGCAGCATTTTGCGCCTTTTCTCTGCCGCGGCAGAGCATTACTTGGACTAGTGATTTCTCTGCCACGGCAGCATTTTGTGCCCTTTCTCTGCCGCGGCCGAGAATTCATTTTGTATTGTTTTTTTCATTTCAAAATGGTTTTTGAATATTTGTATGCCACCACATATTGTACATGTTCTTGCATATATATAAGATAACTTGTATTACGAAATCGAGCATACAAATATATACAATTTACATAGTTACATGGAGATCACAGAATACCGGGACTAGAGCACAAAATAGTTTGATTACATGGAGATCAGAAGCGCCTATTCACACTAAATTCTCCGGCATCGTCTACGATCTCTTTGAAAATAAATCCCGACAGCTCCTCCGCAATTGCTAGTACGCGTTGCTCTGGTAGTAGTTGATCCCGCATTCTCTCGAACTATATATAAGAAAAAAGAGATCAATATGAATATTAATCATGATATCAAAATGTGACGGCAATAAAATAATGGTGTGAATGCATTGCTTACGTCGACTCTATAATCGTTGTGTTTGGTGGTAAACGTGCGAATGAACTCGCAAAAGTAGAATCCACATAGATTCGACCCCCGTGGCTGCCTCGCGCACTTTACGAGAATAGAATTCAATCAAAATAATAATCTAGAGCATCATTATTGTATTGAAACTAGAAGTAAAGAGATGCGCGAACATATCACATGCTACTTACCGAGACCGCCTTAAACTTCAGCTTCTCACTAAATACACCCGTAACCTCGCGTTTGAACCGGATCCAAACCCTGCCCGACAAAGAAAATGAATGAATGAGTTATTCATTACCTGATATCTCAGGAAATCAACGAAAGAGACCGATATAGCGCGAAATTTACTTCTGTAGCCTGTCCTGCATGCTGTGGAAATCTTCCAGGTTTCTCTTTGATGGGTCCATGACATCAACTCTTTTCTTATCAAGTTGAATGTCTAGCAGAACCCAGTGAAAGCTGCAAACATTTATATATACACCAGTAACTCATCAGTTACACTTATTAGCATCGACTAATCAAAAGTGAATGTGTACAACAGAGTAAGACCCTCACCTGAAATTGTAAGGAAACAGTATGTGGTCAGAGAAATTTTGCTCCAGTAGAAACCTTAGAAGGTTTTCCTCTATCTCCTTAGGGTTATCCCTTAGCGTGGTTATATGCACTTTATCTGGGTCAATGAGCCCGATATTATATATTATTTTTATTTTACATTCCAGCATCTTCATTCTGCATAATAAGGATAATTACATGTTCTAAACTGAACAACTGAAAAACCGAACATGTAGACAACGAATTCAACAATTTACAGACAATAGCAGCTGATGATGGATTTGTCCAGGGCGTCGAGATGGTATAACTGGAACAGTTCTGGAAACTCAATATGGACCTCTTCGGGTCTGAAGTAGTACTCACGTGGGACATTGACTATGATAAATATTCTCCCCTGCTTTATGACCGTCGAGTACCATTGATGGAGATTCCGTATTTGTGTTGGCAGTTCTTTCGGCCTCTCTTTGCTGACCAAATCCTCACCTACGACATATTTAGGGGCTAGTGAAATCTTGGGTAGATGGTCGAGTTGGGGGCCTAATAGTTCATCAAGAGTAATTTCCATGCTGGCCGCCAACTCCGCAGCTATTGACATATCTACTGGATGTTGTGCGAGGAGTGGAACGTTTTGTGAAACCACCTTGAGGGGTGTGATTGTTTGTTTGGCCTGTTGTCCGAGAAGGGAAACGTCTGATTTTTTACTGATTGCAGTTTTAGTCCCGCTTCCACCTGTGCTTGCTGATTTTTTACCGCTTGCACTTGATTTGCTTGATTTGCTCTTCGCCACTTCTTTCTGAAGTGTGCGTAGATAGTCATCTGGCTTATGGTGCAACTCATATTACGATGGTGTGTTCAAAAAATCAAGTGCATATGCCTTTTGTTTCTCGGTGTATACCAGAGCGGGCTCGGGTTTCTTCTTCTCAAAATGCGCCACCACTTCGACCTTTGATATCGCTGCAGATTCCGCATCAGTACGATCGTAAGGTCTGATGGGAAGATTCTGATGAGGCACTGTTGGGAGGGGCGACATTTTCAGTTTTGGGCTGCCGCGTCCTTTAATACCCTCTAACGGAGCACGCTTCCACTTATTGTCCTTAGCAGGCGGCAAAGACTGCTGAGCCTGCGGCGGAGATCGAGATGGACTCGGGATGTGGTGGGCTTCTTGGAGGTGATGGAGGTGGAGGTGGAGGTGAAGGAGACCTGCGACGACTCGGAGGCGGTAGTGTTATCCTTGGAGCCGAGTCTGGAAACCGTATGTTGTTCTTTTCCCAGAGAATGATCCCACCAAGTACTTCTCCAAGTGTGATCTCACCTTCAGGTCCAGGGATGTCAAGCTCCATTGACTCCGACTCCTTTACGATTTGATCCATCCTGACTTTAGCATAGCCAGGTGGAATCTCACGGCCATGCCAACGTGCGTCAGGCGGACAAGGCAAAGCTGATCCAACCGCCACCTTCACATATACGTTCTTCAATTTTTTATGGAGCTCACAAGGTATCTGCTCCTTAATTCCATCCACGGGGTAGCCAGGACCATCATCTGTATAGGATGCATCGTTAGACGAGATCTCCGATTCAGCGACGCTGCTTCTCCCCTAAGATGGGTTGGCGGTAATATCGAGTGGAGGATCTTGCTGCAAGCACGCTATTTCTCTAAGTTCGTCGATCTGCTGATGCTGCTTGTCAAGTCTTCCTAGCAACTGGTTAAACTTGTCTCCCTCCTCCTCCTGTTGATGCTTTGCTCTTGCTCGGCTTCTATAGGTACCTTGGTCCTTAGGAAACCTAGTCTCCCACATGAAACTCCCGTCAAGGCCTCGGACTCGTCCTGTATGTTCGCGATTCCCGAGGATCAAGGTCAGCAAGTCTTTCTCTCTATCGGGATGAAACTGTTTTATTCCATTTTTAATATCTTTGACCACTTTTAGCCATGCAGTCCTCGGTACCTTTATCCCGTCACTGCAAACAAGGTCCCCTGTAAGTTTGTCATATGTACTCCCATGCCCAAGGAACCAATTTCTTGCCCTCAAATCCCATTCTTCGCGAATTGGTTCTGGAATGATCCCTTTATCATGAAGCTCTTTCTCTTTGGCATCCCACTTAGGCATGGCAACCGCGTAGCCCCTGGCCCCAAGTTATGGTGATATTTCTTCTTCGCAGCATTTATCTTTTTTTTCTGACTTTTCCTCTACAACTCCTCACCCCCTATACAGCACAAATGCATCCCAGTAAGGCTGCTGCTTCGCTAGATAGCCTTCGAATAATGGGGTTTTCTTGTCCTTCTGATACTGTTGCCATAATGACTTCTTCCAGTTCTTGAATAGTTCGGCCATCTTCTTTAGTGCGAACTGCTTGAATTTCTTTCTCATTTCAGCCGTCTCGTCCTTAGTGTCACATTCTGGCAGCTTGAAATGTGCCATTAGGTCATTAAAAAGTTCCTCTTTGAACCTATCGTCGATATACACATCACTCCATTCTGCCTCTTTGGGATTATTCCACTCCCGAACAGTGATCGGGGTGCGATCTCTAGCAACAACTCCGCATTGTTGTACAAATAGTTGTTTTGTTTTCTTTGGTTCCAATGGTTCGCCGTCTCCTGAAACCTCTGTAATTTCATAAACAGTATCCTGGAGTAACTTTTTGGCTGGGCCGCGCTTGGTTTTCTTGCTCGATGTAGAGGCCTAAGAGAAGAAACATTCGTCAACATAATATATATACAAATAGGTACATCTAGTGACGATCATCGGACATCATATATATACCTCGTCGGTCTGCGTTACGCGTCCATGGGATTCTTCCTCTTGTCTGTTGATCTCCTCTCCCTCACCGGATGAGTTCAAATACCTCGAGGGAGATCCCTCATCGGCATCGTGAATCATATCCTCGAGCAAGTGTTCCGAATCTAGGTCTCTGCAGACTGGACTAGGTGGATCCATAGTTCCTGCAAAGTGCACACAATATTTATTTGAACTTAACAAAATAAAACCTAAACCCTAAACCCGGAGGTGCGGTGGCGGTGGCCGGTGATGGTGGCCGCGGGAGAGGCGGGCGACTAAGCGGCTTCCCGCGAGAACCACCACCCTAACCCTAACTCCGGTCACCACCCTAAACCCTAAACCTGGAGGTGCGGTGGCGGTGGCCGGTGATGGTGGCCGCGGGAGAGGTGGGCGACTAAGCGGCTTCCCGCAAGAACCACCACCCTAACCCTAACTCCGGTCACCACCCTTAACCCTAAACCCGGAGGTGCGGTGGTGGTGGCCGGTGATGGTGGCCACGGAAGAGGCGGGCGACTAAGCGGCTTCCCGCAAGAACCACCACCCTGACCCTAACTCCGGTGACCAACCTAAACCCTAAACCCGGAGGTGCGGTGGCGGTGGCCGGTGATGGTGGCGCGGGAGAGGCGGGCGACTAAGCGGCTTCCCGTGAGAACCACCACCCTAACCCTAACTCTGTTCACCACCCTAAACCCGCGAGAACCACCACCCTAAACCCTAACACTAAGCGGCTTCCCACGAGAACAACCACCCTAAACCCTATTATAAACATAACTTACAATATTATAAATCTCATACCCTAAAAATAATAAACTAATCCTAAACTAAATACACTATATACACTAATCCTAAACTACATACACTATATATCCTAATCCTAAACTACATACATTATATACACTATATACACAAAAAAAAGAACATACACTATGGGCGTGTTTGGTGGGTCGGTTGTACCCAGAAATTCCCACCTCGTCCCGTTTTTTTCTGTTTGTTAGGTCGGGTCGGGTGTACCCAGCTATGCCCACCTCATGCAAAAAGAGGCCCTCAGCCCTGCTGAGTTGTGAACCTCAAATCCAGCTTCTCGACTCAGCTTGGCTGAGTCCATCCCGCGTCTGCCGCTCGACCCGCTAGGGGGTCACGACCCCGCTCTAATCGCGCTAGTCATTTTTCCCGCAGTCTCCTCTTTCACTGCCTCGTCTCTCCTCTGCCCCGCCGGTGATTTCTCCTATGCGCCGCCCACGCACGCGCCCCAGCTATCCACCGTCTTTGAGCACACACGTCGCCTCTCCCGGCCCCGCTCCACCACACGCATAGAAGCAGATACCCGACCTTGCTCCACCGCGCGCGTAGCAGTAGACGAGGAGGTCGACCTTTGGCGGCAAGTTGAGGACGCTCTCGGCCTCCTGGTGGACGTTGGCGGCTCCTCTCGCCAGCGGCGGAGCGTGGCGCCGCCTCCTCTCTCCGCCGGCGACACCGAAGCTCTCCCAGGGACCTTCTTGCTTCAGCAGACGAGGAGGTCGACCTCTTGCAGACGAGTTGAGGACGGTCTCGGACTCCCGGCGGCGGCGCTCGGCGCCTGGCGGCCGCCGGCGGCTCCTCTCAGTGGCGGCGGAGCGTGGCGGCACCTCTCTCCGCATGCGGCGCCAGAGCTCTCCCAGGGACCCGATTGCTCTTCCAGGGACCCGATTGCTTCTTTGTTTTGTATTCAGGGACCTAGTTGCTTTTTATTTTTATATGGCATAGCTCAAGTCATACAACACACCAAACAAGATATAAACTGAGCTTAGCTCATCTCACCCGACCTACCAAACAAAAGACAATATAGCAAACTTGTATGTGGTGAACATAGCTGAACTCAGCTTGTATGAGGTAAGATAGTCTACCCAGGCTACCAAACACGCCCTATGTACTAATCCTAATCCTAAACTACATACACAATATACACTATACACTATAATCCTAATAAACTATATACATTAAACTAAAAAATTAATCCTAAATTCAAAAACCTAACTAATCCTAATCCCAACCCTAACACTACTCACCGGCGGTGGTGGCGGCCGGCGGTGGCGGTAGCGGCAGGCGCGGGCGCGGGAGGTGGCGGCGGGCAGCCTCGCGGCCGACGCTTCGTCGGAGTGGCGGCGGTGGCGCGACCGAGCTTGGGGGGCACGCGGGGCTCGGCGGCGTGGGTGCGGGCGCAGGAGCGGGGCTCGGCGGCGTGGGTGCGGGCGCAGGAGCGGGGCACGGCGGGCTCGGCGGTGGGCGGCAGAGACGGGTCTGCGGCGGTTCTCGCAGGGGCAGCCAGGCGGCGTCGTCGGCGTTTGCTGGCTCCACTTCTCCCGGTGTGTGGAACACACCGGGGGAGACGGCCTCCTTTATACCCCTCCTCTAGTCCCGGTCCATGGCCCCAGCCGGGACTAAAGGGGGGGGTCTCTAGTCCCGGCTGATGCCACGCATCGGGACTAGAGGGGGGGTGTTTCGTTTTCGCGCGCTGGGGCCAGACCTTTAGTCCTGGCTGGTAAACATGGTCGGGCCTAAAGGCCCAAATTTGCGCGCATTGGGCCAAAAACCCCAGCGCGTGCTGTGCTTTTTTTTTCAATTTTTTCTGTTTTATCAAATAATTATTTAAATAGTCAAATTATTAACCATTTTGTCGTTATCAATTTAAAAATGCATTAACTATTATTTTTTGCATATTTTTGAATTTGACAAAACTTTCAACATGAAAAGTTCTTGAATTTGAATAATTAATCCAAATCCATTTTTTGTTTTATCAAACAATTATTTTAAATAGTCAAATTATTAACCATTTTTCCATTATCAATTTAAAAATGCATTAACTATTATTTTTTGCATACTTTTGAATTTGACAAAACTTTCAACATGAAAAGATCTTAAATTTGAATAATTAATCCAAATCCATTTTCTGTTTTATCAAATAATTATTTCAAATAGTCAAATTACTAACCATTTTGCCATTATCAATTTAAAAATGCATTAACTATTATTTTTTGCATACTTTTGAATTTGACAAAACTTTCAACACGAAAAGTTCTTGAATTTGAGTAAATATCCAAATCCATTTTCTTTTTTATCAAATAATTATTTTAAATAGTCAAATTATTAACCATTTTGCCATTATCAATTTAAAAATGCATTAACTATTATTTTTTGCATATTTTTGAATTTGACAAACTTTCAACATGAAAAGTTCTTGAATTTGAATAATTAATCCGAATCCATTTTCTGTTTTATCAAATAATTATTTTAAATAGTCAAATTATTAACCATTTTGTCATTATCAATTTAAAAATGCATTAACTATTATTTTTTTTGCATATTTTTGAATCTCACTAAACTTTCAACATGAAAAGTTCTTGAATTTGAATAATTAATCCAAATCCAAATCCACCAACAGGGACTAAAGATTTTTCCCGCCATTTCTCACCGCTTCTCGCCAAGTTTTTCTGCCCTTTCCTCTGAACCGAGCTTTTAGTCCTGGTTGTAGCCACTGACAGGGACTAAAGATATTCCCGCCATTTCCCACCGCATCCCGCCATGTTTTCATGCCCTTTCCATCTATATATAGACCGACACGCCATGGTTATGCACACATCCACACCTTCCTCTCTCATAGAAATGGACAGCGCCTACTAGGACATTCTAACCCTCGAGGAGACGGAGGAGCTGTGCGCCTGAAGCTACCCTTGCGCACCAGGCTACCGGTCGCCTGCCGGCTAGATGCTGAGCACTGGAGGTGTTCTTGTCCCTCATGTGCCTCAAGGCTCTGCCCGACAGGCGGCCATCACGAACCACTTCTACCATGAGCTCACGCCGGAGCAGCGGATGGATCCCCAGTGGGATCCCGACAACTACGACACCTGGAATGCCTTCTTCGTTAATCGACGGGAAAGGGAGCTCGCTAGGTACGATGGTGATGGCCCGCCCCCGTGAACAACAATGAAGCCGACCGCCGTCTATGGTGGGCAAACTGTACTATCATCGGCGTGATACGCTACATCGCCGGGGGAGACCATCCTCGCATGTGGTGCCCACAAGTCCACGCGCCTGCCGTGAATCCAATGCCGGAGTGGCAGGTGCCCCCCGGTATATGCCATGGCTGGTCTCAGGATCCCCGGAGTGGTAGGTGACGATGACGATGACGATGACAAACAAGACCCTGAAGTTGTGTACTATAGGACTAGGCATGATTATGACTAAAGGGGGCGGCTTTAGTCCTGAGTGTTAGCTAGTCCCGGTTTGTCCCAGTTTTTAATATTAATAAGTGTATTGAGTGTTAGTCCCGGTTTGTGGCTGGACCGGGACTAAAAGGGGCCTTTAGTCCCGATTCCGTAGTCTCAGTTTTTAAATATTAATAAATGTCTTGAGTGTTGGTCTCGTTTTATGGTTGGACCGGGACTAAAGGAGGACCTTTAGTTCCGATTCGTACTACTATTTTTCCAATCTATGAAGATGTTGTCCTGATTCGTACTTACCATGAAGATCTGATCTCCAAACACGTGCGGTCACATATTAATGAGTGCTTCTATGACCAGTTTCTTGGAGATGCCGGAGGACTGGGCTCCGGCGGCATCTCCCTGAAACTGGCCGTAGTGGTGTCCCTGCTCTCGAAGACCATCTTGCAGCTTCTAACTTCTCTATCTAGATCAATATGCCTGGGAGCTAACCTAATTTCACATATTAGGGAGTGCCTCTATGACCAGTTTGTTGGAGATGCCGGAGGACTGGGCTCCGGCGGCATCTCCCTCAAACTGGCCATAGTGGTGTCCCTGCTCTCGAAAACCATCGATCTTGGAGATGCCTCAAACTGGCTGGAGGACTGCCCTATTTATAGTACAAGCAGCTCGGCATAGTGTCGACACTCACGACATAATGTCGACACTCACCCCTATTATTAGTGCTCACTCGTGTTTTGTCTCGGTTGGTGTCTTCAACCGGGACTAAAGGTTCATCCAACCGGGACTAAAGGTTCATCCAACCGGGACTAAAGGTTCAACCCCTATTATTAGTGCTACCTGGCCCAGCCTGCCGCAATCCCTTTAGTCGCGGTTGGTTTCTCCAACCGGGACTAAAGGTTCAACCCCTATTATTAGTGCTGCTTGGCCCAGCCTGCCGCAATCCCTTCAGTCGCGGTTGGTTTCTCCAACCGGGACTAAAGGTTCAACCTCTATTATTGGTGCTGCCTGGCCCAGCCTGCTGTGAGACCCTAGCGCATGGCTCAATAGGATTGATAAGAAACCCATACCAACAAGTTGCAACTTCTTTTCCGGAAGCTCATTCGAAAAGAACTCTAAGGTTAAGCGTGCTTGGCCTAGACCAATTCTAGGATGGGTGACCGACCGGGAAGTGGGTACCGGGTGCGCACGAGTGCGGACAAAGTGCGCAGAAAAGACTAGTGTTGGTCTGTGGGGTTAGTCTAGAGGTCCTATTGAGATGCCAGAAGTGACAGTCGTCGGTCCGGACTGACCGGGGGTGTTAAAAGTGGTATCAGAGCTGACCCTCACGGTTACACGGGCGTGTGCGGGTTAGTGGCGGACATGTGGCGCATGGCGCGTGTGGCCCAGAGTGGACACGACATGGCACATGTGCCGGCACTGGACACACAGACGTATGCCAAGAGGGGATGTTTCTGGCTTGTGGTTGATCGACGAGGACGTCGATCTTCTAAGGGTGGGTGTATGTGAGACCCTAGCGCATGGATCAATAGGATTGATAGGAAACCCATACCAACAAGTTGCAACTTCTTTTCCGGAAGCTCATTTGAAAAGAACTCTAAGGTTAAGCGTGCTTGGCCTAGAGCAATTCTAGGATGGGTGACCGACCGGGAAGTGGGTACCGGGTGCGCACGAGTGAGGACAAAGTGCGCAGAAAAGACTAGTGTTAGTTTGTGGGGTTAGTCTAGAGGTCCTATTGAGCTGCCAGAAGTGACAGTCGTCGGTCCAGAGTGACCGGGGGTGTTACACCTGCCGCAATCCCTTCAGTCGCGGTTGGTTTCTCCAACCGGGGCTAAAGGTTCAACCCCTATTATTGGTGCTGCCTGGCCCAGCCTGCCGCAATCCCTTCAGTCGCAGTTAGTTTCTCCAACCGAGACTAAAGGTTTAACCCCTATTATTGGTGCTGCCTGGCCCAGCCTGCCTTGCCCTTTCCTCTATTTATAGTGCGGCCATCATGGCCATGGAGAATCTTTATCATTTAACAATATGATTACATAAAAGATTTAATATATTACACCAACATCACTATCTAGTGTTGTTGTTTTCTTCTGCGCCGTAGCCATGGAGAATCTTCATCATTTAACAGGAGGCTTGGGTCAGTTTTCACTTTGAAGGGCGGGATTTCATGAAACTTATTATAATCTTCTGACATATCTGTCTTGTCATCCACTCCCATGATGTTTCTTTTCCCTGAAAGAACTATGTGACGCTTTGGCTCATCAGATGATGTATTCTTTTGCTGATTTCTTTTTCTCGGTTTCGTAGACATGTCCTTCACATAGAAAACCTGAGCCACATCGTTGGCTACGACGAATGGTTCGTCCATGTATGCAAGTTTGTTGAGATCCACTGTTGTCATGCCATACTTTTCGTCTACACGTACCCCTCCTCCTGTCATCTTGACCCATTTGCACCGAAACAAAGGGACCTTAAAAGTAGGTCCATACTCAAGTTTCCATATCTCCTCTATGTACCCATAATATGTGTCCTTCTGCCCATTGTCATATGTTGCATCAAAGCGGACACCACAGTTTTGGTTGGTGCTCTTTTTATCTTGGGCGATCATGTAAAATGTATTACCATTTATCTCGTACCCTTGGAAAGTACATATAGTCGAAGATGGTAACCGTGCCAACAAGTACAGCCGATCTTCAACAGTGTTGTTATTCATGAGATGCTTCTGCAACCAACTGCCAAAAGTGTCCTCGTGTTCCACTTTAATCGAGGAGTTAAGCATCCCCGGGTTTTCTGAGCGTACAATAATCTTGTGTTTCTCGATATACGGAGCCACCAAGGTGGAATTGTGTAGAACTGCGTAGTGTGCTTTATTGAAAGAATCCATGTCCATACATACCATTGTTTTCCTTCCTAGTGTGCCTTTTCCAGTCAGCCTCCCCTCATACCGAGATTCAGGAACACCAATCGGCTTAAGGTCAGGAAGAAAGTCAACACAAAACACAAAGACCTCCTCTGTTCCATAGCCCTTGGAGATGCTTCCTTCTGGCCTAGCACGGTTATGAACATATTTCTTTAAGACTCCCATGAACCTTTCGAAGGGGAACATATTGTGTAGAAACACAGGACCGAGAATTCTAATATCTTCGACTAGGTGAACTAGGAGATACGTCATAATATTGAAGAAAGATGGAGGGTACAACAACACGAAGCTGACCAGACATTGGACACATCAATCTGTAACCCTGATAGACTTTCTGGATCGATTACCTTCTGAGAAATTGCATTGAGGAATGCACATACCTTCACAATGGCCAGCCGAACATTTTCCGGTAGAATCCCTCTCAATGCAACCGGAAGCAATTGCGTCATAAGCACGTGGCAGTCATGGGACTTTAGGTTTTGGAATTTTTTATCTTTCATATTTACTATTCCCTTTATGTTAGACGAGAAGCCAGACGGTACCTTGATACTGAAAAGGACTTCAAAAAAGATTTCCTTCTCTTCCTTGGTAAGAGCGTAGCTAGCAGGCCCTTGAAACTGCCCTGGATGCTTGCCGTCTCATCCTTTATGACGTTGTTGGTCCTCCCGTGCTTTTGGTGTATCTTTTGACTTCCCATACAAGCCCAAGAATCCTAGAATATTGACGCAAAGATTCTTCGTCAGGTGCATCACATCGATTGCAGAGCGGACCTCATGGACTTCCCAATAGGGTAGCTCCAAAAATATAGATTTCTTCTTCCATATGGATGCGCGTCCGTCGGCGTCTTTCGGAACAGGTTGTCCTCCGGGACCCTTTCCAAATATTACATTTCAATCCTTGACCATACCAAATACATCAGCACCCGTACGGGGGGGGGGGGGGGGGGGAGGCTTCTTCCAGTGATCTGCCTCACCATCGAAATGCTTGCCTTTTTTCCTTAAAAGGTGTCTAGGCGGAAGAAAACGGTGATTGTACGGGTACACATTCTTCCTAGATTTATCCAGATATATACTTTCAGTCTCATCTAAACAGTGTGTGCATGCATTATATCCCTTGTTCGTCTGTCCTAAGATGTTACTAAGAGCAGGACAATCATTGATGGTTATGAACAACAACGCTTGTAGGTCGAATGGCTCCTATTTGTGCTCATCCCACACACGTAAACCTGGTTCGGCCCACAACTATAAAAGTTCATCAACTAATGGCCTTAGGTATACATCAATGTCGTTGCCGGGTTGCTTCGGGCCTTGGATGAGCACTGACATCATAATGAACTTCCGCTTCATGCACAACCAAGGAGGAAGGTTGTAGACACATAGAGTGATGGGCCAGGTGTTGTGACTGCAGCTCTGCTCCCAAAAAGAATTCATGTCATCTGTACTTAGACCAAACCATAAGTTTCTTGCATCACCAGCAAAGTCCAGGAAGTCTCTCTCGATTTTTCTCCACTATCGACCATCAGCGGGGTGCCTCAACATCCCGTCTTTATTACGTTCTTCCATGTGCCATCACAACAACTTGGCATGCTCTTTGTTTCTGAACAAACATTTCAATCGTGGTATTATAGGAGCATACCACGTCACCTTGGCAGGAACCCTCTTCCTAGGTGGATCGCCATCAACATCACTAGGGTCATATTTTCTGATCTTATACCGCAATGCAGTGCATACCGGGCATTTATCCAAATTCTCGTACTTCTCACCACGGTAGAGGATGCAGTCATTACGGCACGCATGTATCTTCTGCACATCTAATCCTAGAGGGCAGACGAGCTTCTTTGCTTCGTATGTACTGGCGGACAATTCATTATTTCTTGGAAGCAACCTCTTCATGAGTACCAGCAACTTCTCAAATCCCGAGTCAGTCACACCGGTCTCTGCCTTCCACTTCAGCAATTCCAGTGTGCTACCCAGCTTCTTTTGGCCATCTTCACAAGTTGGGTACAATAATTTGTTGTGATCTTGTAACATCTGCTCAAACTGCAACCTCTCCTTTTTTGTGTCGCAGTCTCGCTTTGCATCAGAAATGACCCGACCAAGATCATCAGCGGGCCGGTCTGGTTCCCGTTCTTCACCTCCTTCTTCTTCATTGTCTTCCATTGCGGTATCAGCGTATTCAGGAAACATAGATCGGTATTTGTCATCATCGTTCTCTTCTTCATCGCTGTCTTCCATCACAACCCCTCTTTCTCCGTGTTTGGTCCAAACATTATAGCCGGACATAAAACCAGACCGAAGCAGGTGGCTCTGAATGACTCTTGCGGAAGTGTGAGCCTTCTCATTCCTACAGTCAACACATAAAACCATCCCATCGCTTGTTCTCCTCGGCCACAACTCGAAAAGAACGTACGCCTTCTCTGAAAGCGGCAGAGCGTCGGTCATCGTACATCCATGGATGGCTCATTTGTATCATACAAATATATGTCAAACGCAATCACTATGCTAAAATTAGTACCGCACGACGGTCTAAACGAGAAAATAGTTGCTAACCTTTTTATTACACTTGGAAACAAAGATGAGAAAACTTAAGTGTGGCTCGGGCACCTCATATCATGTCTGTCTTGTGTGACCTAAACTCGCATCGCTCTAATGGATATTTCACCGAACACCTCTAGTGCATATGTATGAACAAGAAAAAAATAGCACAACAACACTCACTCCCACCAGGAAAAAAACAATTGAGAGGAGGAGGGGGTTGTGCGTATATATAGGGCCAGACCACTAGCCCCGGTTGAAGATACAAACCGGGACTAAAGGGGGTGCCCCCAGCGAGCGGCAGGGCCAGGGCCCTTAATCCCGGTTTGAGTCTCAGACCGGGACTAATGGGGTCTAACGGGCCGGGACCTATGGTTCTGGGTGGCTCGGGCCGTCCGGCGAGGGCCATTAGTCTCAGCCCCAGCCACAGCCAGGACTAATGGCCTGGACGAAAGGCCTATTTTCTACTAGTGTCGGGACGTCCTCGTGTTTAGGCTTCAAGGTCTCGACGTATGGGGCTGGTTTTCCAGATCTTATGGTCGCGGGCATGGTGGCCTAGGCATGGCTCCTCCCGGCGGAGTGGTTCACGGTTGGAGTGCCCGGTGGACATGCCGGTCTAGATCAAGGTCGGCGTGTGGGACTAGCGCCGTTCTCCTCCTTGTGGGCAGCGTGTGGGCGATGGAACTGGCTTGTCCGACCAGTGGCAGATGGTGGTGTTCGAAGAGGTGGAGCGGTGTTGCACTACCGCTTTGATGACGACGAGTCTCGGTGGCATGACGCAGCGGGGTCTCAGTGCCAGGTGTGACATGATGGATTCTCGTAGGGCCGATGTGCTGTCTTGCGTCGTGCAGGCGTCGAAGGCAGGACCGGCGAAGACTATGCGGATCTTTATCCTGAAGTTTGCATGGTGGTTCGACAGCGGTGACGACTTTTGTAGCGTGTGCATGAGGTTCTCGCTAAGAGTCTACTAGTCTGGATGAGTGCTCCTGTTTCTCTTAGAGGGTGTCTCGGTGTATACGATGTTCTCGGTTCCTAGTTAGTGAGGGATTTTTGTGTTTTTAGAACATAAGACGTTGTTTGCATGATCTCCAACCATTGTCGGGTCTGTATGTGTTGCATAGTGGCTTCAGGTTTTTGATGTATTGTTGATAATATAATAAAGAGGGATGTATGCATCTTTACGATGCAGAGGTCAGGGGTCTCATCCTCCATTTTGGGAAAAAAAAACCCCTGAAAACACAAGGACAAATAGGATTGGTTGATATTGCTTCATGATCCGAACCGAATGAGTACTATCCTTGTGTTCTAAGCTTTTTTAAATTTGAGAGGAGGGGACACCCAAAACACACCTGCTAAGCAAATATAAGATTTTGCATGAGACCCCTTGTTTCAAAGGTATGCATTCGACTTGTAGGCGAGTGTATTATTCGCTAGCGTACAAACCTTGGAGGAGGCAAGCCTTTCATAGAGATAATGCACGGCGGATTTGAAATCCTTTACTATAAAATGTATTCCCTCAATTCTAAATTAATTAACACAATTTTGTCTAGATATAGATGTATTTACACACTGTAACACTTTCTAGATATTTAGATAAAACTAAATCAATTTATTTTGAACAGAGTGAATAACTAGTATATTTTAAGTTAATGTAAGAGCATCTCTAGAAGACTCTGTATAATGCAAACCTTTATAACACGGACAGAGTTCACTGCTTTACGCTTTTGCAGTCTCAAAAACCGTTGTGCAAAATTGACACATTAAACAAAACTTTAAAATTTGAAAACAAACATTCATGGAGATTCGGAGATAGATTTACGAAGTTCACGCGATCAATAACATCGATCAAAGCCGCGTCATCCATTGTTCTATTCATACATGGGGAGTCTAAAGCGTCGCCTCCCTAACCTAACCCTAAACAACCAAAATTCAGCTCACCGGAGCCTCAACGTGCAGTGACAATGTTGTTCACTCGTTATCAGAGGTGAGGTCAACGTACATGATGGGATTCACATCATTGGTTCGTTCAATGAAAAGGGGGGTTCCAATATCTCAATACTGCATGCATAGTTGTTGTTGCTCCCGAAACCACACCATGTTATCCAGTAACGACTAACGATATTATGTCATTGTTTGTCACATAGAATGGATCAAGAAGATACGAATATGGACTGTTTGTTACATTGTTGATATTTCTGGTGAAAACCCTTATTTTGAGTCCCTTATGAGGTCACATATTGTCTATGCAATAAGAAAGATGCAAGTCATTCAACGATTTTGTTCTTGTCGTCTGTCTTTTCCATGTCATTATATGCATATTTTGTTGTTAACCATGGAGCGAGACCCAAGCTAACAAGTCATTGTTGTTTGAAGGGTTATTCGACATGGTTGTGTCCCCTATTTGATTTTCAGAATGTAGCCACCCATGCATCTCAATAAAGTGGAATTTTATTTTAGAGAGGAGGTAATCTACTTCCAAAAAATCATAGATGACTTGTTATCTTAATTGGAGTTCAAGTGTTGAAGATTTTTTTTAAGGAAGATGCAGGCACACGAACAAATATCTTGTATACACCTAAAAGTTGTACTTTTACATCACAAATTCATTGGTATATAAGACATTAGAGCAAGAAAGGAGTAGGAACAATGAAAATAGAGTGAATTCCACCTTTTACCATGCATTTGTGCATTTGTGACACATATAATCCCATTTAGCCTAACTCCTACCAAAGCATCCCATCTAGGAGATTCGAACAGGGTTTAACCCTACGTTTAGCACTTCTCTTGTTTTAGTTAGGTAGGACAGGCATATTACGTTGATGTGAGGAGACAAAATGTGCAAAGATCTGAGGGAATCATTCGCGATCATGTCCATACATCTCTTATCCATTCTTTTTATTCCTCGTCATTGTCTTGAAATTTTCAAACTCCCACCATCGCCTCACACCTTGCCCAATGGGCGGGTATTAGAAAACAAGGTCCAAAACTTCTAAAAGAAGTAATCTAGACCAAAGTTTTAAATAGCCGACTATAGCTCAGCTATAGCCACAAAGTCTCCGGCTACGGCTATGCCCTTTATAGGCTAAATGGAAAATAGCCGCTAATAGCCAGCTATAGCCCGGTTTAGCCTTAAATTAGACTCCAATTTAGCCGTTAAACTTATGCTCTCTGAAGTTTTCTTCTTTTTGTTTCCCTTTTTCGAAATTATGTTAAATATGATTCAATACAACTTGTGAGTTAATTGGGTAAATACTTATTTATGTTTAATAGTTGCATGACTTGTAGCTCGAATCTTGTTTGAGTCATTGTTTTCCCCATCTTTTGAAAAGATTTAACTGAAATTTGTTCAATTTTTAAAAATACGCTAAAATGGAATAGCCGGCTATAGATGCGCTATAGCCTTTCATAGCCTCAGAAAAAGCCGCGGCTAAATGGAATAGCCGGCTATTTTAAACTTTGATCTAGACGAATCTTCACTCGACGAGTAAGTAGTGTGTCACGGATGCATAACTAGATGGTAAAAAGTGAATTCTCTCATGAAAATATATCTCAGTCATATGGTAACTTGTACCCACACCTCTATTTATTTATAGAGAATTACATGAAGGCCTAATCCATATGGGAGGTGGGAAGTTGATGAATGTGTTGTGATGAGGTAGGAAATCGTTGAACATAACATCGGCCAGGTTGAACACTAGCAGCTCCTCTAAGTGTATTTTGTCTAGGTAGTCAAACTTGGCCTTGTGGTGTGAGAGGTAGATGCAGTCGGGGGTTATCATCAGGAAGTCCTTTACCATGGCAAAGAACGAGGTGCCGAAGCCCACAAACAGTGCCTCGCAGGTCATTTATTTCAACAAGGTCATTCCAGATCTCCTGCGACCTATCCTTGCTAAGATCAATCCTTTTTTTTTTTTGAACTGCTAAGATCAATCCTCTAGACCACGATTTTACCTATTCTCCTCTCACCGTCCTGAACACGGTGATACCTCCAGAATCCAGATGTAAAGAAGATTGCCCGGCCCATAGAGCACGTACGATGTACTTGTTGCACCCTCCGCAGAACTCAGCGGGCCTGGTGATCACGTTGAGCACAGGAGCGGGTCCGGTGAGATCAAAGGCGTGCACACCGGTGCACATTCCAACTACTACCAACAGCTTGGTCCTATTGAGTGTGTGGTGAACCATCTCAAGAAAGTGAGACTGGAGAGCACAGATGAGAACCACATCACGCTTCAGTTTCCATGCTTTCTCCTTGCTAATGCACAGGTGCTGCAAATCACGAGGATTCAATCAGCGAACTCCAGCGTCCTTGCATGGGTTACTTAGAAGCATAGTCTGCTCAGTCAATGCCACATTGATTCCTTGGATGCCAAAGTTATGTTTGAGGACCTGCAACTCATCAAGCGCAAGGTGTCAGTGTAGAGGATCATGAGTATGTGGATGCTCTACCTGACCCATTCAACTTGTCAAGCGCAAGCATAGTTATGTTGGAAAACTAGACAAAGCTAGAATTCGCGTTGGTGTCTGTGCTTTGTTATGGTCTTTATGGAACTTAAGAAATGACTTGGTTTTTAACAGATCTGGAACTGAACTATTAACTACTTGGAGGTTATCCACAGAAATACATATTGAATCCATATGTGGTCCTATCTTCTCCTAGAGGGCCTATGAATATTGGGTGCAACCGTTTAAAGTCGGTCGCACATCCTATCTGCAACCAAGCTGGGTGGCGGCATACTAAGAGGATACAAGTTGTTTAAGTGAATTTTGGTTGTTTGGTTCACGTGGCTCATCTTTGTAGCCACTTTGATTGATCCATGATTCTTGTAATTTTATTTTCTTCACTCTGTACTTGAGAGATTTGAAAACTTTGCAATAAAAAAAGATGTGTGCATCAATTGATGCAGAGGCCGGGGCTTAACCTCATTACAAAAAAAAACCTGACCCAGTTGAAGTGACTCTGAATTTCACTACAACTTGATTATCCATCAAATGAAGGTTTTCGTTAGCTTGTTAATATACTCTTCTATTTAGTCTCTGTTTGCGAAAACTGACATGGCTCCTGAGCTCCAGTGAGCTCTTTTTTTTGAAAAAAAGGTAGTTTTAGAACTCCAAAATATATGAAAAAAGTCAAGCACAGATATTTATACATTCTAAAGGTGTGAAAGAATTTTCAGATGAAAATACGTTTTATTTTTCAAGATGCAAAAGAGACAAATCTCTGACAGAAATACATACTTATATGTACTATATACAGCTAGAAATTTGTTTTTTTTTCTACAGACCGAAACAAAACGAGATTTTTACCAAAACTTGCCACGGTAATTCAGCCCACAAATATGTATTCCCAAAATAATTTTGGAATTGCTTGAAACAAAAAGTACGAATTTCAAAATTTTCAAATACCGAGTTTATTGGAGCTTGGGAGCCACAAATCCTCTCTCCTCTGTTTGGGGTTTCATTCTGAAGAATAGCGATATGCCAATATCCATGATTACACTGGCAGATAATTTGTATTCTCTATTGTTTATTTTTGTATTCTAGATAGTTTTTTGGGTACACTTTGTGGCTAACCTTGAAGATTGATGTCCGTAATGCCACTGGCAGGCCTTTTGTGCAGTGTTAGCTAATCATTGGAGATTCTGAATCTTATTATAATCGTGCTATCTTTTTTCACTTGTTGCTTTTGAGATATATTTTATAGATTTTATGCTCTTTTTGTGCTTCCCTTGTTATATTGTAGGAGTAGTTCATAAGCTACAAATCTGAAGTACACAAGGACCTGTGAACTCACTACGGGAAAAAATGTCGCTGCCATGTAGACACGTCTTTGCCGTGTGCCAAACGGACCGGAACACGGCAAAGTCTGTTTTTGCCGTGTGTAACTTAGAAAATACACGGCAAAGTACGTGCACACGGTAAATTTCTAAAAAAGAACACGGCAAAGAAATATACACGGCAAAAATCCATAAAGGAACACGGCAAAGAAAATACACTCGGCAAAGTCGACAACGGCACACGGCATAGGTGTTGTCACGGCAACGAGGTGGCACCCATGACCCCACAAGTCCATTTAACGGGAGGAGGCCCTCGCCGGTCCTTTGCCGTGTGTATTCTGCAGTATACACGGCAAAGGCCCTTTGCCGTGTGTATTCTGTAGTACACACGGCAAGGGGCCTTTGCCGTGTGTATTCCGCAGTACACACGGCAAAGTCCTTTTTTCTTTTTTTTTGCCTTTTATCACATTACTCTTAGAAAAATCATAAAAAAATCATTCTAATTCAGAAAAATACAAATAATATATCAAAATTTGCAGAAAAATAAGATCTATCTATATACACTCAAATATTAGATATTTATAATGAATAAGAATCTTCATGCTCGCCGTTTTGACCATAGTTTAAAATATGCATAAAAAAGTTCAAAAACGATCGAAACAATGCGAAACCTTCGCGTGGTGTCATATTATGTGACATAGTTGGTAGGAAAAATATCAAACTTTGTATATTGATTATGTCTCAAAAGAACCTTCACAAAATGACCTATCTCATTCGAGGTTTCCTGGCTTTCGAGTCAAATGACCAATGTTATGGCTAGAATCAAGGCATAGTTTGTGATAATCTGCCCATATTGTGCATGCATGTGCATCATGGAATGGCGAACAATGTTGCAGGAGGAAGTTTTCCTTTTCGTCGTACCAAAAAGCCATTTTCCATTTTACGAGCGTAAAAAACGGGGGATTTTATGAAGCAACCACCAAATGGCTAATGCAAAATTCTACCACCCCATTTTTCAAAAATACTAGACCACCTTAAATGTACAATGTCCCAACAGGGGGATCTCAAACCTTTCCGTCCACTCCAGGTGAAAAAGAGAAATTCCTGCCGAATCGGTAGGAAGTGAGTCAGATATGAACTACGGGTACATGATCGGATGGGCATGATTTTTTACAAAAATCATTTTTAGCTTCACAATATGCTATTTCATTAGAAATCCAGTGAAATTTTAGAGAGGCTCAGCTCCGAGCTAAGAATCTTCATACCCGTCGTTCGACAAAGTTTGTCGATAGTTTAAAAGAGTCATAAAGAATTCAAAAACGATCGAAACAATGCGAAACCTTCGCGTGCTGTCATATTATGTGACATGGTTGGTAGGAAAAATATCAAACTTCGTATATTGATTATGTCTCAAAAAACCTTCACAAAATGACCTATCTCATTCGAAGTTTCCTGACTTTCGGGTCAAATGACCAATGTTATGGCTAGAATCAAGGCATAGTTTGTGATAATCTGCCCATATTGTGCATGCATGTGCATCATGGAATGGCGAACAATGTTACAGGAGGAAGTTTTCCTTTTCGTCGCACCAAAAAGCCATTTTACGAGCGTAAAAAACGGGAGATTTTATGAAGGAACCACCAAATGGCTAATTCAAAATTGTACCACCCCATTTTAAAAAAATACTAGACCACCTTAAATGTACAATGTCCCAATGGGGGATCTCAAACCTTTCCGTCCACTCCAGATGAAAAATACAAATTCCCGCCGAATTGGTAGGAAGTGGGTCAGATATGAACTACAGGTACATGATCAGATGGGCATGATTTTTTACAAAAATCATTTTTAGGTTCACAATATGCTATTTCATCAGAGATCCAGTAAAAGTTTAGAGAGGCTCAGCTCCGAGCTAAGAATCTTCATACCTGTCGTTCGACAAAGTTTGTCGATAGTTTAAAAGAGCCATAAAAAATTCAAAAACGATCGAAACAATGCGAAACCTTCGTGTGGTGTCATATTATGTGACATGGTTGGAAGTAAAAATATCAAACTTGTTATATTGAAAATGTCTTAAAAAACCTTCACAAAATGACCTATCTCATTTGAGGTTTCCTGCCTTTCGGGTCAAATGACCAATGTTATGGCTAGAATCAACACATAGTTTGTGATAATCTGCCCATATTGTGCATGTATGTGCATCATGGAGTGGCGAACAATGTTGCAAGAGCAACTTTTCCTTTTCGTCGCACCAAAAAGCCATTTTCTATTTTCCGAGCGTAAAAAACGGAGGATTTTATGAAGCAACCACCAAATGGCTAATTCAAAATTCTAGCACCCCGTTTTTCAAAAATACTAGACCACATTAAATGGACAATGTCCCAATGGGGGGATGTTAAACCTTTCCGTTCACTCCAGGTGAAAAAGACAAATTCCTGCCAAATCGACAGGGAGTGGGTCAGATATGCACTGCATGTACATAATCGGATGGGCATGATTTTTTACAAAAATCATTTTTAGGTTCACAATATGCTATTTCATCAGAGATCCAATGAAAGTTTAGAGACACTCAGCTCCGAGCTAAGAATCTTCATACCCGTCGTTCGACAAAGTTTGTCGATAGTTTAAAAGAGTCATAAAAAAATAAAAAACGATCGAAACAATGCAAAACCTTTGTGTGGTGTCATATTATGTGACATGGTTGCAAGGAAAAATATCAAACTTGTTATATTGAATATTTCTCAAAAAAACCTTCACAAAATGACCTATCTCATTCGAGGTTTCCTGGCTTTCGGGTCAAATGACCAATATTATGGCTAGAATCAAGGCACAGTTTGTGATAATGTGTCCATATCGTGCATGCATGTGCATCATGGAATGACGAATAATGTTGCTGAAGGAAGTTTTCCTTTTCCTCGCACCAAAAACCATTTTCTATTTTCCGGGCACAAAAAACAGGGGGTTTTATGAAGCAACCACCAAATGGATAATTCAAAATGATACCACCCCATTTTCACAAGATTATATGGATTTCATATTTGGATTCCTCACATTTTTCTGATCGATTTAGATATTTTATTTGTCGAATTCCGATTTACGGATTTAAATATATGAATTATTCCATATTAAATAGAAAAAGGAAATAAAATAAAATCATTTTATTTTTTATTTAGATTCAAGATTATTATTACTTTTCATTATTGTTTACTTAAATAATTGTTTGGAATCTAAAACTGAGATGTATGACATCATGGCCCAAGAGTTAAGAGGATTGATATGAAAGTATTAGCAACAAGGTATGATTTGTTTCTCGGAAGCTCATTCGGAAGGAATGAAAAAGTTAAGTGTGCTAGAGCTAGAGTAGTGTTAGGATGGGTGACCACAAGGAAAGTTTGATTATGAGTGCAATTTAACCTAATATTTAACATACAAAGGGTTAAAATATTCTATATGAGATTATCAAGTAAATAATATTTAAAAAAGTTTGAAACAATTTTTTAAAAAAAAGACAGTTTCTTTGCCGTGTATTTTTTCCACGAGACACACGGCAAAGACAGCTTCTTTGCCGTGTACTTTTCGAGGAGACACACGACAAAGACAGCTTCTTTGCCGTGTACTTTTCGAGAAGACACACGGTAAGAATAGACACCGTCATCTCCGCGGGAACCGTCATCTTACTTTACTTTGTCGTGTCTACGCATGAGACACACGGCAAAGCCTTTGCCGTGTCTTATTTAGAAAACACGCGGCAAAGGGTCTTTGCCGTGGCGAACATTGCCGTGTGGCATTTGCGTGTGTATACACACGGCAAAGTCTTTGCCGTGTTCCGAAAGACCTTTCCCGTGTCTTTTGCCCACACAGCAAAGAGCCTGTGTGCCGTAGCGACTTCACCATACTGAAAGCTTGTTATAAGTGGCGGTTTCTCCACTTTTGTCACACAAGAGGTGCATTTCTTCAGTACACACACTTAGTTTCATTTAAGAAATTGGTACTGTGCATCTGAGATGGATTTGTGCTTGTGCATAATGTTCGTGAAAACAAAAATATAATACATAGATAGCAGCACACAAGAACACAAATATGCGAATAACCATATAATTACAAAATCAGCAGAATACATAGTAACACTGCTAGCAAAGAACTGACATCTTTCGTCTTTTGTGTCTATGCTTGACGAGTTATTAATCTGACTTCAAGATTCCCCCGCCCCCCCAAACAAAAAAAATCTGACTTCAAGATGATTTGTGTAGTCTGCCTATTTCCGAGACCGTGATACAAACCATATATGCATATAAACGAGTAAATTATAACCGTGGCCACCTAGCCAGCGCCATGCTACAAACCATGACTGTTGTGCAGCTCATGTTTTGGTTGTTTCCACATGACAACGCCATGACACGGCACTTTGCAAGCCAGTGACAAGTTTTTGCTTCTTTGCTCCTCACGCAGGACTGAGAATCAGAATCTTTACAAAAACCATAGTTCATTGCATCATAAAAATACATCCCTACATGCGGTTCTATTTATTTATCACCAAACATCTAGTATCAGTGAGGCTAAACTGACACTTTGATCAAGTATCGACGAGACCGGGTCACCGTTCTACCGACACGTCTCAAATCTATGGGGCGGATACTCCGTTGTTGGACACCGACGAGGCAAAGGCAGCATATTCTTCCACACTTATGAAGGTAGGCATACACATTAGACATCGATGAGGCGAAAGTTTTTCATCAAAATATTTTGTATTTACTCATTTGGCATGGTCGTCGTGTCTGAACATAGGTTGTACGACAGCCACCCATGCATGCAATACACCTACATCATATATGCATATGGACGAGCAAATTATAAGTCAACGACAACTATTTTGCGCAACTTGATCGGATGATGTACTCTGTGAGCTCGACTCGCAGATATAACTAATAACCGGATGTGCTTACACAGTAGTATAATTGGCGGACTACATAAATCCTCTTGAAGTCAGATCAACTCCTTAAGCATGCACGTGGAAGACGAAAGGAGTGCTACCATATATTTATAAATTTTATAATGATATGAAATTAATAAAATATATGATTCCTCTCACATCTGTGTGATTGTGTGATGCTACGTATCCATTATTTTTTGTCTTTTTATTATATTTTCACCAAGCTATCCATTCAAGTAGGCAGCTGCGAAACAAAAGTCAGATTGGCTACCGAGACGAATATGACATCCAACTTCCTAGTGCTTGAAATTAAAATGGTTACACAGCATGGACGTGGAAGACGAGATGAGTGCTACCATATATTTATTAATTTTATAATGATATGAAACTAATAAAATATATCATTCCTCTCACATCTGTGTGATTGTGTGCTGCTACCTATCCATTATTTTTTGTCTTTATTTTATTTTCACCAAGCTATCCATTCAAGTACGCAACTGCGAAAAAAATGCCCTTGCTCAGTTTTTCTGCACATTGACTATCGAGAAGAATATGACATCCAACTTCCTAGTGCTTGAAATTAAAATGGTTCCAGGCAAATCTATGAAAAACACGACAGATTTAACTAAGTTGGATTCTACAACGAGACGTATTCCCTTTGTCTAGAAATATTATAAGACGTTTTAATTTTATAAAACGAATGTATCTAGACGACTTTTGTGTATAAACAGTGTACTAAAAAACATCTAGATATATTTGCTTCATAAAACTAAAATATATTACATTTCTGAACGGACGGAGTAGTAATTTCCATGCACCTCATACAACTACATCCACAGCCTAGAGACACAAACAATGAAATTATTCGTGTGACAAATCCATTAGACTTTTGTACTTTTTTCGGTCTATATTAGTGGCCTCGACTTTGTGTAGATACGAATACATCTAATATAAATATTTAACTAGATACGTATGAATCTTGATAAAGTTGAGAGCATTAATATGAATCGAAGGAAGTATTATTAAGTTATTATATTGTACTGAATGGTTGTCATTCAAACAACGTTTTTAGCAAACTGGTCGGAAGCTTCAGACATGTTTGGATTGGAGGATTGCCAAATAGAAAAGCGAAGGAAATCAAAATATGAGAAACACATGCCATATCTAAATAAATCATCGATCTATGATGAGACTTCTATCTCCTCTTCGAAACAGGCCTGAGATCCGCTTTATAAATAAAGTAACATCCATATACAACCGAGTTTCAACACGACACAACGCCAGCTGGCCGAATCCAAAGAAAAAGGAAACATGAGGATAGTCCACCGGGGCTACAGCACAAGCCGGCCCAAAAGAAGAAGAAAAATAGAGCGCTTGACACGACACACACAGGCGCCCGAAAGACCCTCAAGCTCTAGTGCGATACGGAGCCGAGAAGGGGTGCACTGCCACCCTCAAGGACCGGAGAATGCCATACATGTGCTCCCGGTCCCGATGTCTAGCTAGCCGGGACCACTGCTGCAGGCAGGCGAGAAAAGAGAAAATGGAGTTAGACGCCCGGTTATGGAAAATCTTCTTAATCACCATCTTGTTACGCACGTTCCACAAGGTCCAAGATAAGGCTGCGAACACTAGCCATAAGAGACGGCGCCTCTTGCCGGCACGGTTCGCCTCCGTTTGCAGGAACTCGCCGAGATCTTGGGCCTACCAGGCAAGGCCCAAGGCTTCTCGAACGAAGCTTCATAAAATTGGGCCACAATGCATGTGAACATGATGTAGGTACACGTCTTCGGTGTCCCACATAGCGGACACGTGCTTGTCCCGGGGCCATTACGCTTTACCACCTCCAATCCCGAGGGAAGGCGATCGCGAAGGATTTGCCAAACAAAGATCCGGATACTAAGAGGGGTGGGGGGCTTCTAGAGGTGGGTGGTTCAGCCTAGTTTAGGGCCCTGGAAGAGGGCCCTGTATGTCGTGCCCACCGAGAACTCACCGGAAGGGGAGAGGCGCTAGGTGACAGGGTCCCTTTCCTCAGAAAGGGAGTCTGGAAGCGAGGCGAGGAGCCGGAGGTAATCCTCATCCTCAACCGGGCTAAAGGTCCGGCAGAACGAGATGTTCCACCATCCCTCCTGGAAGTCATCTGCCACCAAAAGGGATGGGAAGGCACAAAAGTGAAATAAGGCAGGGAACTCCTAGGACAGAAGATAATCAGACCGCTAGGGGTCTAGCCATAGGCGCACCTTCCTCCCATTGCCCATACTAAAAGAGGTCCCGCGCAAGATGGGCCGCTTGATGTATTTCATAGCATGCCAGAACTGGGAGCCCTCCCACCGCTCACATGTTAACAAGGGTAGGCCCCGGAGGTATTTGGCTTTGATGAGTTGCATCCAAAGCCCTCCATCATCCCGGAGGATACACCAAACCCATTTCAGCAATAGGGACACATTAAAGTGGCGAGAATCCAGGATACCTATGCCCCCCAAGAATCTTGGGGCGCACAAGTCCGCCCATTTTACCATATGGTATTTTTGGTGGCCATCCCTAGCTGCCCAAAAGAACCGGGACAACTCTTTTGCGGAGTCCGTGTGAGTTCCCTCAGACAGAAGGTACGACCCCATCTGGTACATGGGCAGGCTGGACAAGCACGAGTTGATCAGGATCATCTTTCTTCCTTTAGTCGTGATCCTAGCTCGCCAAGGTTCAGCTTTCAACCAAACCCTAGTGACCAAGGGAGCGAGATCCTTGATCAGTACCAGTGTCTCCCGGATGGGCATCCCCAAGTAGGTAATAGGGAACTCAGCCAGATTGCAGTTGAGATTGTCAGCGATACGCTGACGATCCTCCGCAGAGTAGCCCAAGATCATGACCTCGCTCTTGTCAAAGTTGATCTTGAGGCCCGACATGGATTCAAAGCAGAGAAGAAGGAACTTGAGGTTAATGATATCTAGGTATGAACCCTGCACCATGATCATGGTATCAGCCGCATATTGGAGGTGTGAAACACCACCTCCGGGGACAAGATGCCCCACCACACTAGAGATGTGGCCAGCGATCCTGGCCTTATCCAAGATCTCTGCTAGGGCATGTACTGCAGGGGAGAGATGCGGTCACCTTGTCTAACTCCATAGGATGGCCTAAAATAGGGGCCAGTCTCCCTATTGACATTGATTGTTGTGGATCTGCTCATCATGAACTGCATGATCCAGCAGATCATCTTTTCATCTATCCCCCTCCTCTCCAAGACTAAACGGAGGAAGGCCCAGTCCAACCGGTCATAGGCCTTCTGAAAATCTAGCTTCAGGAACACACCCTTATGGTGGCGTGCCTTGAATTCTTGAATAATCTCATGGAGTGCCAGGAAACCATCATGAATCAAGCATCCCTAAAGAAAGGCGAACTGGAGGGGGTGCGTGATCCTCTGCATGATCGGAGCAAAGCCTCAAAGCACGAACCTTGGCAAAGATCCGCTGTATGACGTTGCGGTCTAAACTAGCGGATATCCATGGCTCCCACAACTTTGGGAATCAAGGCCAAGGCCAAGGAGAGCCCAGAGCGTGGAGAGGAGGAGAACAGAGCCTTATAGAAGGCATAAATATGGGAAGAGATCTCCTTTGGGTCCTCCAAAATGGTGTCCCCCTCCTAGAGGCAGGGGATCGAACACTTCCTCCTACCATTATCTATGGCATGAAAGTAGGCCATGTTCGATTCCCCTAGGAGCGTGTAGTTCTGTCGACTGCGATGCCACTCGAATGCCTCTCCCCCTGCATAAATCTCCATAATGGAGGTCTCTAGGGAGTATCTATGGGCCCAAGCATCTTCCGAGAGGCCAACCTGATTGGACTCTAGGTCAAGAGCCTGAATCTATAGGAGCAGCACTTTCTTCTGGCCTCGTAAGGCAGCCCCAAGATTGGCTCCCCAACCGCGCATGAACCGTCGAGCGAGTTGAGCACAATGGTGCCACCGGTTCGCCGTGCAATATAAACGCAGTGGGGCACCAGTGGCCTCCAGCCACTTGGCCCGCACCGCTTCCACAAACCCGGGCTTCTGGAGCCAAAAGTTCTCAAAGTGTAAGCAGTTCAGGAGAGGTGGAACTCCTCCTCCCAAGGAGAGGAGAAGGGGAGTATGATCAGAGCCAATCCAGGTGACCGCCCTCAGAGAGCACAACGTGAAAGAAAGCTCCCACTCCACCGAGACGAAGACGCGGTCTAGAACAGTATGGGCCGGGTCAAGTTGCTTATTGATACGTCAGAAACGTATCTATAATTTTTGATATTCCATGCTTGTTTAGTATCTACTTTGCTTTGCTTTGTCTACACTTTGAGGTGTTTTTATATCTTTTCTGGAACTAACCTATTAACAAGTTGCCACAGTGCCAGTTGCCTGTTTTCTTCTGTTTTTGGTTCCAGAAAGGCAGAAAATCAATATTCTCGGAATTGGACGGGAAAAAAGCCAAAGTCAATATTTTACCGTGGGCGACACGAATCCAGAAGACGAGACGGGGGGCGCCACAGGGCGGCCATACCCCCTGGGCGTGGCCAAGCCTGGCCCACGCCTGGGGAGGGTGTGGGCCCCCTAGCGCCCCCTGCCTCGCCTCTTCGCCTATAAGAAGCCCCTGATGCAAAAACCCTAGGCACCCGATCAAAACTCCACGAAACCGTCTGTAGCCACCGCCACCATCGTCCCTCAATTGGGGGATCTAAAGTTCTTCCCGACACACTGCCAGAGGGGAGATCATCCCGGAGGCCTTCTTCTCCGTTATGAAGCGTGAGTAGTTTCACCTTGGACAACGGGTCCATGTAGTAGCTAGATGGTTGTATCTCCTCCTTGTGCTTTCATGTATAGATCTTGTGAGCTCCGTTCATGATCAAGATCTAATGTATTTGTAATCATGCATGTTGTGTTTGCGGGGATCCAATGGATATTGAGATTATTATGTCAGTTTGGTTAATGGTTTTGTCTATTTGATTCTATCATGTCTATGTTGTTTGTGATCTTGCATGCTCTCCGTTGTTAGTAGCTATCTTGGCCGAGTAGTTGCTAGTGACTCTAAGAGGGGGTATTTATGCTCGATAGTGGGTTCATGCCTCTAGTTTCCAAGGGAAGTGACAGAAATCTCTTTGGTTGTAGATGTGATGTTGCTACTAGGGATAAAACAACGGTCTCATGTTCATGGAGCAAGTGGACTGTTTACCTTACACACTTTGCTTAAAGAAGTTGTCTGTTGCTTGCAACTTAATACTGGAGGGGGTTCAGATGATAACCTGAAGGTGGACTTCTAGTCATAGATGCAGTTGGATGGCGGTCTATGTATATTGTTGTATTTCCCAATCGAATCTCATAGGATCTTTTTTGTCTAGTATTGCATTGTTATGCCTTGCTCAGTTCCTGTCAATTGCCATGTTGTAATTTGTTCACCCTTCATGCCATGTTGTTTATCTAAGGAGAGCACCTCTAGTGAACTATGGACCCCGGTCCAATCTTTACCATTGATACATCTTCCACTGTTACTTATTTACTTGCTGCAAACCATTTGAAAATACTTGATTCTTCTTGCTTCTTGTGCCTAACTTAAAGGCGTTAAAGAAAAGTACTTGTTGGGAGATAACCCAAGAGTTTCCTTGAGTCTTAGAAGTTATTATTTCAGTAATGACCTATCCTTATCCTTTTTGTTTGCTTTTTGTGCCAAGAATGACCTCTAATGAGAGGGAAGTAAGATTTGGGGAGTTGCTGTCCCGAAACAGATTTGTGTCCTCCACCAAACAAATTCGTGAGGAGTATTTGTAACTCGGATTGAGCTAAAAATGTACAAATAAATCCCCCAGTATGTTAGCTAACTTCCGTTAGTTCAACACTTTTTGATTTGAGCAACAGAAGATTTTCAAAAAAGTCGATTTCTACCCGCTGGTCTCTTTTGACAGATTTCTGCCATTATTTGCATTTGCTTCTTATCGATTTCTTTTTGAGTTCTCTTTTGGGGAATTGAGATTTTTAAAGGAAGTTGCTTCAGTAGCTTTTGTTTTTAGTGAAATTTTTGCTGTTCTAAAGCTAAACCCAAAGGTTTATTATCTTTTGAATACACTAATGTTGCTAATGAACATTGTGTGAAGTTTTGTATGAAGGAAAAATTTTAGGTGTAGAGAGAGAATGATGTAATGAGATGAAGAATGGACAAAAGCTCAAGCTTGGGGATGCCACCATGGTGTCACCCCAAGAAATATCCAAGAGGTACAAGCGTCAAAGCTTGGGGATGCCCAAGGCATCCCCTTCTTCATCAATAAAAAGCTCAGGTCTGTCTAGACACTTCGTTTTTATTGTTCCATGCACAGTTGTGTTGTTCTTGGAGCGTCTTAGTTTTCATTTGATTTGCTTAGTTGTTTACTTTCCTTGAATAAAGTAGTTTGGACCCCCGTTCTCGCTGTGTTGTTTCAAATAAGTCGATTGGTGTTGGAAAGGAGTAGGAAGTTCTTGCTTGAAAAGTGCAAGAGGAGCTTGCATTGACTGTGACTTAGACTTTAGCATGACATGCTAAGTGTTGTTTTGACCTTATGCTTAGTGATTATTGTTGTAGCATGTCTTGTTCCAAACAATTAGGATTGCTTAGTGTGCCTTGAAGAAATTATACATTGTTTTAGCATACAAAAGCATAGTATTGTGGTATTCTCCTTTGATGCTTTGTTTGGGTTAACTTGGCACATGCTCACACCATGTTATGACTATGAACAAGTCACCATAGCCTCTATGATCATTTATTCCTTGACTTGTAGTACCACTCTATGCTTTGATAGTAATGTTTTGTCGCTCTGCATGATTATGGCAATTATTGCTCTCTTAGTTGGTTGCTCCCAGTATTTTGCTAGCCTCCACTTGTATGAGTAAGCTCTACTCATGCCTCCAACTCCCAAGAAACCAAGTTATTCCAAAGTGTCCACTATAAACTCCTATGCATGGTGTGTTACACCATTCCAAGTATATTCTTGTTTTCAGCTATCTTCCAATTAAAAACTATTTTGTTATGTGAAAACTTAGTGATTAAAGTCCTCACAAACATGATGGCACACTTCATATTCTTTGCCCCTAATAAACTTGAACCATTGTGTCATCTATGTTGTATATGCTTGCACTTATACGTTGGAATTAGCAAAACCATGTTGTCATGGGGAACGTTTTCAACATTGCACTTGTACTTTGTACATAGTCGATATCATGCTCTTTTGTCTATGGATGTCACCGGTGTGAAATAAATAGGGAGCTTGTAAGTCCATGGAGTTATGTATTTTGTGTTAGAGAAACGCCTGGGCCGCTATCCTAAGCCATGCCTAATCATGGTGGAAACTTGCAGCATCACCATAATGGGCATTCTGTGAAGCATCCTCAATAAAAAGCTATGCACATAGTAAATAAAAAGATCGCTGAGATGCTCATGGTCTGCTTGCCTTGTCAATTTGGTTATGGGAAAGCTCCTGTACCATGTGCAAGGGGTACCCTGTTGGCGGTTCTCTATGATACGCGTGTACTTACTATGACAAGAACTTACAGGTGACTGAAGTTGAGTAGCATGAGGTGTGGCCCTCATATTCAAGGGACTTGAGATTTCCAACTTATACTTTGTCAAGCATATACTCCATAGTTTGTTTACTTTAACCTTAATCACTTCAAGATGCTTATGATAGGGGCAATGAGGGCTGAAAGCTAACAAGTACCATAATTTTTGGAAGCTCTTTTTGAAACTTGAAATCCCTGCTTCCCTTTATGAAGGGCCTTTCTTCCACTATTATATTGAGTCTCCACCTTCTACCTTTAGGCACCATTAAGAGTGCATAGTTGCCATTCTTAGTTCTATGTGCATTGTCCCAAAACTTATTAATTGATGCATATTGTGATCTTACTTGTTCTTGTGCTATCTGTATCTAGTCACTCTTATGAACTTTGAAGGTGTCCTTTGCATCTATTTGCTACTCTATGAGGGACAAGCTGATTGCCACTATGCCATGTTTTCTGTATGTGAAACAAACAAACATTTTCAATGCATGTTATTCATGATCTTTGTTTGTAGCCTTTCATGTTGCATGCATAGTTACTTTGTATTATTGTTATAACTCCATCTTTCATGCACATGTTTAGAGTTCTTTGATCCCAGCTTTCAATGCTTGCAAATGGTTTGATCTTGGTTTTGATGGTGCATGTCACCTCAAAAATTATTCTTTTACCACTTACCTACTCGAGGACGAGCAGGAGTTAAGCTTGGGGATGTTTAATACGTCGGAAACATATCTATAATTTTTTATGTTCCATGCTTGTTTAGTATCTACTTTGCTTTGCTTTGCCTACACTTTGAGGTGTTTTTATATCTTTTCTGGAACTAACCTATTAACAAATTGCCACAGTGCCAGTTGCATGTTTTCTTCTGTTTTTGGTTCCAGAAAGGTAGAAAATCAATATTCTCGGAATTGGACGGGACAAAAGCCAAAGTCAATATTTTACCGTGGGCGACATGAATCCAGAAGACGAGACAGAGGGGCACCACAGGGCATCCAGACCCCCCTGGGTGCGGCCAAGCCTGGCCCGCGCCTGGGGAGGGTGTGGTCCCCCTGGCGCCCCCAGCCTCGCCTCTTCGCCTATAAGAAGCCCCCGATGCATAAACCCTATGCACCCGATTAAAACTCCACGAAACTGTCTATAGCCGCCGCCACCATCGTCCCTAGATCATGGGGTATCTGAAGTTCTTCCCGACACCCTGCCGGAGGGGTGATCATCCCGGAGGCCTTCTTCTCCGGTATGAAGCGTGAGTAGTTTCACCTTGGACTACGGGTCCATGTAGTAGCTAGATAGTTGTATCTCCTCCTTGTGCTTTCATGTATAGATATTGTGAGCTCCGTTCATGATCAAGATCTAATCTATTTGTAATCATGCATGTTGTGTTTGCGGGGATCCGATGGATATTGAGATTATTATGTCAGTTTGGTTAATGGTTTTGTCTATTTGATTCTATCATGTATGTGTTGTTTGTGATCTTGCATACTCTCCATTGTTAGTAGCTATCTTGGCTGAGTAGTTGCTAGTGACTCCAAGAGGGGGTATTTATGCTCGATAGTGGGTTCATGCCTCTAGTTTCCAAGGGAAGTGACATAAATCTCTTCGGTTGTAGATGTGTTGTTGCCACTAGGGTGAAAACAACAGTCTCTTTTCATGGAACAAGTGGATTGTTTACCTCACACACTTTTCTTAAAACAGTTGTCTGTTGCTTGCAACTTAATACTGGAAGGGGTTCGGATGATAACCTGAAGGTGGACTTCTAGTCATAGATGTAGTTGGATGGCGGTCTATGTATCTTGTTGTATTGCCCAATCGAATCTCATAGGATCTTTCTGACTAGTATTGCATTGTTATGCCTTGCTCAGTTCCTGTCAATTGCCCTGCTGTAATTTGCTTACCCTTCATGCCATGTTGTTTATCTAAGGAGAGCACCTCTAGTGAACTATGAAGGGAATATGCTCTGAGAGGCAATAATAAAGTGTTTATTATGTGTATTCCAAGTATATGATAGATGTTTATTTTGCATGCTATAATTGTATTAATACGGAAACACTAATACATGTGTGTTTAATAAACAAACAGAAAGTTCCTAGTTATGCCTCTCTCATAAACTAGCTCGTTGATTAACAAGATGATCAAGGTTTCCTGATCATGGACATTGGATGTTGTTAATAACGGGATCACAACATTAGTGTAATGGTGTGATGAACATTCATCCGAAGTATAGCATTACGATCAAAGTCATTGAGTTTATATTGCTATAACAACTTACGAAGTGATCCTAATCCTTAGACCATGAGATCATGCCAATCACTAACACCGGAAGAGTTTCTTGATAACATCAAACGTCACACCGTAACAGGGTGATTATAAAGATGGATTCAGAACTAATAAAGTGTTATGTTGAGGCTCATGGATCGAGAGTGGAATTTGTTCATCCCGATGACGTATAGATATACTCTGGGCCCTCTCGGTGATATCACATTGATTAGCTTGCAAGCAGGTGATTTGATCACTAGAATGTTATATCATGGGAACGAGAAAAGAGTGCATGTCAGTAACGAGATCAAACTAGGTATGGAGATACCGATGATCGAATCTCGGACATGTAATATATCGTGAAACAAAGGGATTAAGATACTAGCGTAAAAGGTTCCGACGATCACAAGAAAGTCATCGTTGAATGTGTGGGAGTCAGTATGGGTCTCCAGATCCCGCTTCTGATTATTGATCCGAGAGGGGTCTCGATCATGTCCGCATTATTCACGAACCGTAGGGTGACACACTTAAGAGACACCGACATCCAATTGGAGCAAAAGTTTCATGTCGAAAGAATGAACAAGCGCAGGAATTTATTTCACTAGATACCGAAACAGGTTTTTGGGTGAAATTGCATAAAGTGGTTATGCATGTGAAATAGAATTCTAGCAAGGGGTTATTTGTGAATGTTTGTCATTAAAGTAATTGACAAAATTCTGAATAAAATAAAAGAGTTTTATTTAATGAGAGTTTGCATTAAATTTGGTGGAAATTTAATGGGAATTTGAGTGGAGAAAATTGAAGGGCCATTTTGTGAGTGGAGTGTCCACCCACATGAATGAGGGAGAGGTGGGGGCACCCTCCATGGCCGGCGGCCATGCCCCCTTGGGCTGCCTCCCTCCCCTATATAAGGAGCCCCTCTCCTCACTTCTCACTCACACCTCCTCGTGAAGGATCTCTCTCCCCCTCTAGAATTTATCCCCCATGGTCTCGGACTAGCGAGATACATGTTCCCGGTGGCTATTCGGGAAGAAAGAGTTGTGCTTCCGCTGTATCGCTGGAGCGAAGAGGCGGAGGTTGCTCGGTGCCTCGAACGTGTGTGTGAGCACGGATGCGCTGCTGATTTGCGGCGCTAGGACTTCCTCTCGATCTTGAGATCGGCAAGAGATCGTCTACATCAACCACGAGTCGAACTCGTTAAGCTTTGTCGGTCTTCAAGGGTATGTTCTCTACGGATATACATCCGCCCGTTGTTTGTATCTAGTAGATAGATCTTGGTACTTAGTTCCCATCGTAGGAAATTTTTTTGTTTTCTATGCTGCGAACCCTACAGTGGTATCAGAGCCGGATCTATGCGTAGATGCTTTACACGGGTAGTACACATTTGAGTATGTGGGCGATGATGATAATGTTGTTTCTCCTTAGTTGTAATTTTGGATATTGGTGGCATAGTGGGATGAAGCGGCCCGGACAAACTTTACATGTCCTCGCACATGAGACCTGTTCGACGCTTGACATGCAACTAGTTTGCATAAGTGGCTAGCGGGTGTCTGTCTCTCCTACTATAGTCAATATCTATTTTGCAACGAGTTGTCAACAATTTGGTTATCCTCGTTGTGGTTCATGTTCGTAGGTAAGAACGATTCTATCTCGAAAGCCCTAAGCCACGTAAAACTTGCAATGGATAAATTAGAGGCGTCTAGTTTAGATTGTTGCTGGGCTAGTGTTATGATATGGTGATGTTGTAAGTAGAAGTATGAGATGATACTCTTACAACATACATAACGTGTAATCTCCATAGACCTTGGACTTACACATATAGGTATGATAGTGATCATACCATGATGCACATGATAGAGATCATATGCAGGAACCATATCATTTCACTAATAAACATGTGATGTTTGATAGCATCTTATATTGCTTGTTTAGCGCTTTGTTAGCATAATAAGATGATCCCTCATTTAAATATCAAGATAAGAATGTGTTCTTACTTTAGTATGCACCGTTTATGTTTTCGTCACTCTAAGACATCACGTGATGATCGGGTGTTCTTGGATCCACGACCATATTTCGGGTGTAAAACAGTTACACACGCGAATAATAAGGTTCTAACTTGGCGAGCCTAGCATGTACAGACATGGCCTCGGAACACGGACCGAAAGGTTAAGCATGAGTCATATAGTAGATATGATGCCCATTTGATGCTCGCCTTTGAAGCTATACCGACTCACGTGATGATCGGACTTGGTATAGTGGATTTGGTTCATGTAATCACCAAAAAGGCATGAGGGATGTCGTTTTTGAGTGGGAGTTCATTCTTAATGTGGATTAGTTGAACTCAATCTATCATACACTTAGTCTAAACTTTACAAATTCTGTTGTAGATGGCACCACCTGCTTTTAATTTCAATGTGTTCATGGAGAAAGAGAAACTTGTAACGAACGGTAGCAACTTTACCGAATGGGCCATGAATTTGAGGATTCTCCTCTCTGCTGCACAAAAGCAATACGTGCTAGAAGCGCCACTAGGCCCCCCCACCTTTTGAGGATGCCCCTGACAAGGAGAAGAATGTCTATCAGACTCGTCAGGAGGACCACAACTTAGTTCATTGCGGCATATTGTATGGGCTAGAGCCGGAACTTCAAAAGCGTTTCGAAAACGGCAATGCTTTTGATACAATGGGTGAGTTGAAAATGATTTTCGACACACATGCTGCTGTAGAGAGCTACAACGCTTCAGAAAAGTTCTTTAGCTGCATGATGGAAGAGCACAGCTCTGTTAGTGAACATGTACTCAAGATGTCGGGTTACGCCGATAAGCTTGTGTCCTTGGGAATAACGATTCCCATTGACTTAGGCATCCATCGTGTTCTGCAGTCTCTGCCACCTAGCTATAAGAGCTTTGTGATAAACTATAATATGCAAGGCATGAAGAAGTATCTTCCCAAGCTTCTGTCAATTCTTAAAACTTCAGAAGTGGAGATCAAAAAGGAACATCAAGTGTTGATGATCAATAGGAACACTGGTTTCAAGAAAGACAAGAAGGGAAAACGGAAGGGAAGTAAGGGCGGCAAGCCGGTTGCCGTGCCTGAAAAGAAACCCCGAGTTGGACCTAAGTCTGATACCGAGTGCTACTATTGTAAGGGGACTGGCCACTGGAAGCGCAACTGCCCCAAGTATTTGGCAGACAAGAAGGCCGGCAAGGCAAACAAAGGTATATATGATATACATGTTATTGATGTGTACTTGACTAGTGCTCGCAGTAGCACCTGGGTATTTGATACCGGTTCAGTTGCTAATATTTGTAACTCGAATCAGGGGCTGCGGAACAAGCGACCTCTAGCAAGGGGTGAGGTCAAGATGCGTGTCGGCAATGGATCAAGCGTTGATGTGATCGCCGTCGGAACGCTGCCTCTCCATTTGCCGTCGGGATTAGTTATAAACTTGAATAATTGTTATCTGGTGCCTGCATTGAGCATGAACATTGTATCTGGATCGTGTTTGATGCGAAGTGGTTATTCATTTAAATCTGAGAACAATGGTTGTTCTATTTATATGAATGAAATCTTTTATGGTCATGAACCGATGATGAATGGTTTATTTCTATTAGATCTCGATGATAATGTTACACATATTCATAATGTTGATGCTAAAAGGATTAAACTTAATGATGATATATCCGCATATATGTGGCACTGCCGTCTAGGTCATATTGGCGTTAAACGCATGAAGAAGCTCCATTCAGATGGACTTTTGGAATCACTTGATTTTGAATCATTTGATACATGTGAGCCATGCCTTATGGGCAAGATGACTAGAACGCCGTTTTCCGGTTCAATGGAACGGGCGACAGATTTATTGGAAATCATACATTCTGATGTATGTGGTCCAATGAGTGTGTCGGGGCGAGGTGGATATCGTTATTTTGTTACTTTCACGGATGATTTGAGTAGATACGGTTATATCTACTTGATGAAACACAAGTCTGAAACTTTTGAAAAGTTCAAGGAATTTCAGAATGAAGTGGAAAATCATCGTAATAGAAAGTTCAAATTTCTACGGTCCGACCGTGGAGGTGAGTATCTAAGTTACGATTTTAGCACTCACATGAAAGAGTGTGGAATTGTTTCACAACTCACACCTGCTGGAACACCACAGAGAAATGGTGTGTCGGAACGTCGTAATCATACTTTATTAGATATGGTTCGATCTATGATGTCTCTGACGGACTTGCCGTTGTCATTTTGGGGTTATGCACTAGAAACTGCTGCATTCACTTGAAATCGGGCACCATCTAAATCCGTTGAAAAGACACCGTATGAATTGTGGTTTGGAAACAAACCTAAGCTGTCATTTCTTAAAGTTTGCGGATGCGGTGTTTATGTGAAGAAACTTCAACCGGATAAACTCAAACCCAAAGCGGAAAAATGCGTCTTCATAGGATACCCTAAAGAAACTATTGGGTATTCCTTCTATCACAGATCCGAGGGCAAGGTTTTTGTTGCCAAGAATGGATCTTTTCTAGAGAAAGAGTTTCTCGCGAAAGGTGTGAGTAGTCGGAAGGTAGAACTCGAAGAGGTTATTGAACTTTCTCTTCAAAGTATGGCGAGTAGCGCAGCACCGGAAGTTGTTCCGGAGTTGGCTTCACCTGTTGAAGAGGGAACTAATGATAATGATCATGAAACTCCGAAAGAGAGTACTACCGAACCTCGCAGGTCTAGCAGGACGCGTGCAGCTCCCGAGCTGTACGGAAATCCTGTCATGAATTTCATGGTTGATGAAAATGATGACCCTGCGACATATGAAGAAGCGATGATGAGCCCGGATTCCAACAAATGGTTAGAAGCCATGAAATCCGAGATGGAATCCATGTATGAAAAGCAAGTTTGGAACTTGGTGGAATTACCTCACGACCGAAAGGCCGTGGAGAATAAATGGATTTTCAAAAGAAAAACTGATGTTGATGGTAATGTGACCGTCTATAAAGCTCGACTTGTCGCAAAGGGGTTTCGACAAATTCAAGGAGTTGACTACGATGAGACATTCTCTCCCGCAGCGATGCTAAAATCAGTTAGGATTATGTTAGCAATTGATGCATATTTCGATTATGAGATATGGCAGATGGATGCCAAAACCACGTTTCTCAATGGTAATATTGAAGAAGAGTTGTATATGATACAACCAAAGGGTTTTGTCGATCCTAAGGATGCTAACAAGGTGTGCAAGCTTCAGCGATCCATCTATGGATTGAAGCAAGCATCACGAAGTTGGAATCTCCGCTTTGATGAGGTGATCAAAGACTTTGGATTTGTCCAAACTTATGGAGAAGCTTGTATTTACAAGAAAGTGAGTGGGAGCAATGTGGCATTTCTTATATTATATGTGGATGACATATTATTGATCGGAAATGATATAGATCTTTTAAACAGTGTTAAAAGTTATCTAAACAGCAAATTTTCAATGAAGGACCTAGGTGAAGCGTCATACATATTAGTCATAAAGATCTATAGAGATAGATCTAGGCGCCTAATAGGGCTATCGCAAAGTACATACCTTGATAAGATTTTAAAGAAGTTTAAAATGGACGGAAGTAAGAAGGGGTTCTTACCTATGTTGCAAGGCAAGACATTGAGTAAGACTCAAAAGTCCGGCTTCAGCGGAAGAAAGAGAGATAATGGACAAAGTCCCCTATGCTTCGGCCATAGGCTCTATAATGTACGCCATGCTATGTACAAGACCGGATGTGGCACATGCTATAAGTTTGACTAGTAAGTACCAATCGGATCCAGGATCGGAACACTAGATAGCGGTCAAGAATATCCTTAAGTAGTTACGAAGAACTAAGGATATGTTTCTTGTATACGGAGGTGAAGAAGAGCTCGTCGCTAAGTGTTATGTTGACGCTAGCTTTGACACCGATCCGGATGACTCTAAGTCTCAATCCGGATACGTATTTCTCATGAATGGCGGAGCGGTTAGTTGGAGGAGATCCAAACAACCTGAGGTGGCGGGATCAACAATGGAGGCCGAATATGTTGCTGCTTCAGAAGCGGCTCAGGAAGCAGTTTGGATGAAGGAGTTCATATCCAAACTAGGAGTGGTTGCAAACGCGTTGGACCCGATGGTGATCTATTGTGACAACAATGGTGCCATTGCCAATGCCAAAGAGCCAAGGTCTCACAAGCATTCCAAGCATATTAAGCGCCGGTTTCACTCCATCCGCGAGCACGTCAAGGATGGAGATATAAAGATTTGTAAAGTACATACGGATCTCAATGTAGCAGATCCGTTGACTAAAACTCTCCCTAGATCAAAACATGATCAACACCAGAACTCAATGGGTGTTAGATGTATCACTATGTAACTAGATTATTGTCTCTAGTGCAAGTGGGAGACTGAAGGGAATATGCCCCGAGAGGCAATAATAAAGTGTTTATTATGTGTATTCCAAGTATATGATAGATGTTTATTTTGCATGCTATAATTGTATTAATACGGAAACACTAATACATGTGTGTTTAATAAACAAACAGAAAGTTCCTAGTTATGCCTATCTCATAAACTAGCTCGTTGATTAACAAGATGATCAAGGTTTCCTCATCATGGACATTGGATGTTGTTAATAACGGGATCACAACATTAGTGTAATGGTGTGATGAACATTCATCCGAAGTATAGCATTACGATCAAAGTCATTGATTTTATATTGCTATAACAATTTACAAAGTGATCCTAATCCTTAGACCATGAGATCATGTCAATCACTAACACCGGAAGAGTTTCTTGATAACATCAAACGTCACACCGTAACAGGGTGATTATAAAGATGGATTCAGAACTAATAAAGTGTTATGTTGAGGCTCATGGATCGAGAGTGGAATTTGTTCATCCCGATGACGGATAGATATACTCTGGGCCCTCTCGGTGATATCACATTGATTAGCTTGCAAGCAAGTGATTTGATCACTAGAATGTTATATCACGGGAACGAGAAAAGAGTGCATGTCAGTAACGAGATCAAACTAGGTATGGAGATACGGATGATCGAATCTCGGACATGTAATATATCGTGAAACAAAGAGATTAAGATACTAGCATAAAAGGTTCCGACGATCACAAGAAAGTCATCGTTGAATGTGTGGGAGTCAGTATGGGTCTCCAGATCCCGCTTCTGATTATTGACCCAAGAGGGGTCTCGATCATGTCCGCATTATTCACGAACCGTATGGTGACACACTTAAGAGACACGGACATCCAATTGGAGCAAAAATTTCATGCCGAAAGAATGAACAAGCGCAGGAATTTATTTCACTAGATACCGAAACAGGTTTTCGGGTGAAATTGCATAAAGTGGTTATGCATGTGAAATAGAATTCTAGCAAGGGGTTATTTGTGAATGTTTGTCATTAAAGTAATTGACAAAATTCTGAATAAAATAAAAGAGTTTTATTTAATGAGAGTTTGCATTAAATTTGGTGGAAATTTAATGGGAATTTGAGTGGAGAAAATTGAAGGGCCATTTTGTGAGTGGAGTGTCCACCCACATGAATGAGGGAGAGGTGGGGGCACCCTCCATGGCCGGTGGTCATGCCCCCTTGGGCTGCCCCCTCCCCTATATAAGGAGCCCCTCTCCTCACTTCTCACTCACACCTCCTCGTGAAGGATCTCTCTCCCCCTCTAGAATTTATCCCCCATGGTCTCGGACTAGCGAGATACATGTTCCCGGTGGCTATTCGGCAAGAAAGAGTTGTGCTTCTGCTGCATCGCTAGAGCGAGGAGGCAGAGGTTGCTCGGTGCCTCGAACGTGTGTGCGAGCACGGATGCGCTGCTGATTTGCGGCGCTAGGACTTCCTCTCGATCTTGAGATCGGGAAGAGATCGTCTACATCAACCACGAGTCGAACTCGTTAAGCTTTGTCGGTATTCAAGGGTATGTTCTCTATGGATATACATCCGCCCGTTGTTTATATCTAGTAGATAGATCTTGGTACTTAGTTCCCATCGTAGGAAAATTTTTGTTTTCTATGCTGCGAACCCTACAAACTATGGACCCCGGTCCAATCTTTACCATTGATACGTCTTCCACTGTTACTATTTACTTGCTGAAAACCACCATTACCTTCCACATCATACAGTTAATCCTTTGTTACAGCAAACCAGTGAGCTTGACAACCTCACTGTTCGTTGTGACAGAGTCTTGAGTTTGTGTTGTGCAGGTTTCCACGTTGCTTTGCAACACCTTTAAGACATTTCCTTCCTCCTTCTGGTTCGATAAGCTCGGTCTCTACTGAGGGAAAATTTCTGTTGTGCTCATCACACCTTGCTCTTGGGGTTTCCAACGAAGTGCACCATGCACAACCAACACTTATTGGTCCACGTATATCTAGCGCCCACCTGCACAATCTCACGGAGGGCAAGATCCGTGATGCAGTCGTTAAACCTACGCATGCTAGGGAGGTCCACATGTGTAGAGATCTTGTCGTTCGTGTAACAAATCAGGTTAAAGTCCCCCGCCACAATGACGGTAATCTTAGATCGTTCCACTTTCAATTTGAGATCCTGTAGAAACTCAGCAGACCTCCTGTGGTCCGCGGGGACATAAACAATGATCACCTCCCATTTGAGGTTGGATTGTCTATATGTGAGAGCCATGCTCACAAAAAAGTCCCCATGGTTCATATCATCTACCTCGAAGTTCTCCTCCTTTACGCCAAGGAGGATTCCTCTAGAGTGGCCATTGGCCGGCAACCACATATAGATGAATTTATGGCGGCTCAACCCTTCTAACTCGGCGATGGAGAAGTCCTAACAAATCGTCTCCTGAAGGTCGACAATATCCGACGCTTCCTGGTGTAGATACTCCTTAATCTGTCTATGCGGCCGTCGTGCCCGAACCCCCTAATGTTCCAAATGAATGCTCGGATGGCTCAGAGGATGTTCATATAGAACAATCGGTTCGTGGGGGGCATACTCAGGACAGGGTGGGCACGACTAGAGGTCTGGCATTTCGAGCTTGCTTTGGGGGACGCCCACGAGGTCTTCCCGGCTGGGGTGTCCTGTGAGAGTCCTCCCTGTCATCAGATGCGGGGAAGGTTTCCTGCTATATCCTAGCTCAGAGATCCTAGATTCAACAAGGGTCTAGGCTTATTCATGCTCCCATGCATCACGTGCACAGACCGCAGCGATCGCGCCCTCACGCTGATGACTACAAGTGCATAGATCGTTTGTAGCTAGTTTTGAAGTTAAGATATCGATCCCACAGGGAGCCCAAAGGCAAGTGTTTATGAGTGAAGTCTATGTTGCACTCAAAGTTGTCACAAGTCTTCGAGTGAATAAAATTTTGATTGAACTGAAAGTATTTAAATAAAACTAAAATGTAAATTTCAGAAATAAAAAGCATAAAAGTAAAGAACGATTCGATTGTTTGTTGTTTTCTGCAAATGACAAAGTAGGCGCAGTGAGATACAGTTCATGGTGATAGTGACTATGCCAGTGGACGAGTGATAAGTGTAACATTTATAATCTTATAAGTATGTGTGTAGGCGAGCAACCCATAATTAGCTGGAACTCCTCTTGGTATATTTCATCCCAACTTCAATAATCCTACTAGCCTATTACCAAAACCATGGTCAGTCACTATACGATTAAGATCATTCAGGTTGCTTAGCAATTAAGCTCCTTGGATCGGACTAATGCAATAAGCACAATGGTTCCTTGTGATCCTCGAGTCAAACTAGTTTCCCATTGGTATCCCCATGTCACTCGGGGGTTGCCGATCTGCTAGCGAACAAGATCTTATCTATGTAGAACAAAGCATCATGTTGTCTAGGCCCTTAATTGGACAACAAGCATTAGGCATCCCACAGATAGTCAAGCACACACAATATAGTAATTAAAATCAATCACAAACTAATGGAAAATATATAGGCACATCACATCTCACCAATCCCTTACATCTCCCATGCCTAAGGGAACTTACTCACACATGAGAGAAGAAAGCATCATTGATATAATTGAATAAAAGGAGTTCATCTCGATATTACCATGGAGATCCACAATAAGAACAGAAAATCAATCCAACACAATTCAAGATAGGAAGAAACAATCTCAAACCCTAATATTGCAAGATGAAGATCTCTCTCTCTAGTACAAGTAATGGCTATGGGGGTGTGGTGGCTAGGAGATCAAAGAACGTGGAGCGAGATGAAGAACGTCTTCTCCTTCTCTGGATCTCTCTTTTATCCCTTCTGGATGGAAAGGTGGCTGTTGTGTTATGATTTCGCCTCTGGCCTCTTCATGAAAGTTGTTCCTTTTGACAATACGAAGGCGGTGGCAACTATACGGCGGGAACTATATGGCCGGAGAAAATATTCCTTCTGTATAGTTGGTCGTTAAAACTTCTGGTTGCCTTCCTAGATTGCTTCCAAAAAGAGACTTGCTTGTTTTTGCATGAATATTGTATTTATGTTGTTAAAACCTTTTGTTGATGTTCAGAACCTGAAACACATTGAAAACCAAGTTTTCTTCGCTACCAAAGTATTAGCATTAGGTAAAGCTACAAAACCATCAAATCAAGACGAAAACCATCAAAAATGTGTCGAATATCATAGCTATCACATACCCCTCCCGCGCCTTGATGGCAGCAATCTGTGAATCCCAATATCCCTTCTCACCGTGGAAAACAATCCCGCAATCTGACGCCACCTTGCCCAGGTGGGCCAGAGGCACATCATCTAACACCGAGAACCTGGAACCAGTTAGAATAGAGGAACATGGGTCAGGGGAGGGTTCGGGGAAGTAGCTGGAAACTTGTTACGTGCGGTCGCCCAAAGGGAAGCCCTCTCCACCACCGTTAGCTAGGGGACTGTCAGCCCCGCTCTAGACCCTGCAAGGCGGATGCTATGGCACGAGGGTGGCAGAGGCGTCTAGCGAGGGGCCCTGGGACGGTGCAGCTTGGAGCCAGCCATGGGAGTGTCGGAGTCGGCAAGGTCTAACATAGGGGCACCAGGGTCAGGCGTGTCTAGGCCAGCGTGTAGCACACCACCCCCGGTGACCTCGAGGAGGGGTGGGAGGAGACCTCCAGCCCGACACTACCCGAGGTGTCCTCCGAGGCCGCGCGGTCGCTGGGGGGCAGGTGCCATCCCCTGAGAGGAGACTAGTTAAGGTTGGAATCGTACTGCTCGATGTCGAAGTCAATGGTCACCTAGGGATCAGGGCGGTAGCAGCGCCGGAGGTCGACCGAAGCCATCTTGGTCAAGGCGCTCAGGGAGAGGGGACGTCGGCCTCGGAAGAACGGACCTCCCCTAGTGGCCCCGAGCACGGTGAAGGAGCACGACTGCCCCCCACCCCCACCACCAGCCTGGTCAAGCTGGGATGTGTGTGCTCGGCCAACATAGGTGAGATGCCCTTGGCCCCCGACTCCTCCTTCGTGGAGTCCTAGTCAGACGCCCCCTCCTCGCCCCCGCGCCGTCATCAGCCGAGGGAGGGGGAGGGGTGCTAGACTGGCCAACAATCTCATCTAGCTCAAACAGCAGGTCCATGCCCCTACGACCAAAGAAGAAGCATGGGATCGGTTGTTGCCAAAAGGTAGTCTTAGAGAACATCCTCCCCTCCTGCATCCTGCTGCTAGACTAGCCGTGGCAAGGCTTGCCCGCAGTCCCCTTTGAAATCGAAGACATAATAGAGATCAGGTCCTCACAAGTCATAACAAATTAAACATATATTACTTAATTAAAAATTGGGACCAGATAAAATATTGGTGCGATGCTTTTCAAGCACCGAGGGGTAGAGTTTAGCAGAAGCGATTTCCCCTCAAGGGCATCGGTTATGTGAATATATAGTCAGGAAAAGCCCCCGAACATAGCTGAGCATAAATTATATCATATGGCACCCATTAACTAGTACGGGAGAATAGAGAGAGGCGGCGGCAGCTAAAACCCATATAGGGCTCCTTCACTCCGCCGGCGATGCCATAGGTCCGTTCCGTCTTCGGCGGCCTTAGAGGTCTCCTTGTTTTATTTATACTATTTTTAGTGTCTTCTTCAGGATGTTGAGGCGGCGACTATGTCCTGAAGTCAGAAGAAGGTCCTCCCTATCCTATCCTCGCTCTGGTGGTGCGTCTAGCATCAGCGGAGGGCACGTGGGGTCGTGCGTCTAACGGATCCCTTGTGGTCCTTTCGTTCTTCATATTGATTGGTGTGGTTTGAGGTCAGTTTTTTCCGATCTATGTTTGTCATCTTCGGTGATGGTTGCCGCTCTAGTGCACTGGTTCTTTGGGCCCTTAGCAAGACGACTTTTTGTCAATATACTACAACAAGCTCTGTTGACTCCGGTGATGGAGGCAGGGACGGGGACGTGCCTTCGGCTCATGCTAGTGTTTGTATCCATCGCTAGGTGGTCCAATGACCTATTTGTAATGTTCTTTACTTTGGAGGTTCTTTGTACTGCTATTGATGATTATTAATAGATCGGTGAAATTTCGTAAAAAACATAGCTGAGTACAAAATGGAATACAAGACCATGTCGGTCACGTATACTACATGCCTATAACACCTCCCTCTTAATCTAAACCTAGGGAAAGGTTGAGATTAGGCTTAAACTCGTCTAACTATTTGACAAATAAAGTTTTTGTAAATCCATCAGCTACTTGGTCATCGGTGGAGATGAACTTGATATCGAGATGTTTATTGGAAAAACGCTCACGAACAAAGTGATAATCAATCTCAATGTGTTTGGACCTCGCATGAAAGACAACATTTGCTGACAAAAAAGTAGCACCGAGATTATCACATCACAAGCATTGACGATCCGTGAGAATAACTCCACGTTCACGAAGAAGTGCTTCAACCCAAATTAACTCGGTTGTAGCATTAGTCACTGCTTTATATTCTGCTTCAGTACTAGAGCGGGATACATTAGCTTGTTCAGGAACTCCAAGATATCAAGTTGGAACCATAGAATACCACAAAACTTCATGTTGAACGATGGTCATCAAGACAACCAGCCCAATCAGCATCTAAAAAAGCACTAAGAAGAGTGGAATGTGATTTCTGAAAACTGAGGCCAATATTAACAGTTCCTTGAACATATCTGACAATTCTCTTCAGCCATACAATTTGCTGTTATAGGGCATGAAGATACTGACATACTTTATTAACTAAAAAATGCTAAATGAGGACGAGTCAATATCAAATGTTGGAGGGCACCAAAAATTCTTCTGTAATTTGTGATATCCTCGAGACCAAGAGGAGTGCCTTAAGTTAATGATAACTTATCTGTGATTGACACAGGAGAAGGACATGGCTAGAAAATTGTCAATCTAACCTTCTCAATCAAATCAGAAGCATATTTCTCTTGAGATAAAACAAGCCCTGAAGATGTTATTTTAACTTCCACACCTAAGAAAAAATGTAACAAGCCTATATCCTTAATGGAAAAGTGATGACTTAAATCTTTGAGTAAGGACGAAATTGCATGACCACAGGAACTAGTCATAATGATATCATCCACATAGATGAGAACAAAAATCGTGATACCCGACTTGTTGTAAAGAAACAAGGATGTGTTAGATTTGGAGGGACAAAACCAAACTCATGAAGTTTTAAGCTCAAACATGAATACCATGCCCGAGGAGCCTGTTTTAAATCATAAAGTGCCTTGTCAAGTCTGCACAAATAACCAAGAGCACGGGAATCTTCAAAGCCAGGTGGTTGTTTCATATAAACCTCCTCTTACAGAACGCCAACATAGTCTTGACGTATATCTAGCAAATATTCTATTCCCGAGAAACTAATAGGGATAACACAAGTCGAATACTGGTCGCTTTGACCATCAGGCTGAAAGTATCTTCATATTAAATGCCATAGAGTTGGTTAAATCCTTTTACAAGTAACTGTGCTTATATCTATCAATAGTATCATCAGCGCGTCTCTTGATTCGATAAACCCACTTACAATCAATCACATTTTTTGTTAGAGCTGTGAAGAACCAGGTGCCAAGTTTTGTGAGCCATAAGAGTAGAATATTCTTCTTCCATTACCCCTTTCCACTTAGCATGAGAAAGAGCTTCACGAATATTATGTTAGAGATATGCCCAAGAGGCAATAATAAAAGTAGTTATTATTATATATTTGTGTTTATGATAAATTTTTACATTCATGTAATAATTGTATTAACTAGAAACATTAATACTTGTGTGATTTGTAAACTGGTAAGAGTCCCTAGTAAAGCCTCTTTGTAATACTAGTTTGTTGATTAATAGATGATTATGGTTTCCTAATCATGAACATTGGATGTTATTAATAACAATATCATATCATTAGGAGAATGGTGTGATGGACATACTCTAATAGTTAAGCGTAACATAAGATCAAGTCATTTCAATAGTTTGTTTGCTATAAGCTTTCAGATACATAGTAACCTAAATCCTTCGACCATGAGATCATGTTAATCACTGATGACCCACAAGTATAGGGGATCACAACAGTCTTCATGGGTAGTATTACCCAATTTATTGATTCGACACAAGGGGAGCCAAAGAATACTTGCAAGCCTTAACAACTGAGTTGTCAGTTCAACTGCACCTAGAAATAGTTCTTTCTCACAGAAGTTTATCAGTAGCAACAGTTTGGTAGTAGTAAAAGCAAAGCAACAACAACTGTGGAACAAGAGCAATAGTAATAGTAACAGTAAACAGTGGGATTCGAGTGCGGTAGGCATAGGGATGGATGGACGGGCGTTGCATGGACAAGTCTAAACATGTAACTTCAAGATCTAAGGCATTGCAGATAAATAATAACAAGCATCCAAGTACTAAACAATCCTAGGCATGTGCTCCAAATATATTCATACGTGCTCGCCATGAGAACTTGCACAACATATTCTGTCCAACCAGCATGTGGAAGCGGGGCCTCTAGGGAACTACTGGAAATTAAGGTGCTCCTTTTAATAGAGCACCGGAGCAAAGCATTAACACTCTGTGAACACATGTGATCCTCACACCACAGCCATCCCCTTCGGTTGTCCCAATTATTGTCACTTTGGGGCCTTTGGATCTGGACAATGATATGTGTACACAACTTGAAGATAAGATCACAAATAATACTATCATAATGATTCAATAATAAGTTCAGATCTGAGATCATGGCACTCGGGCCCTAGTGACAAGCATTAAGCACAACAAGTTGCAACAAAGTCAAATAGCACAAGAGATACTATGCACTATGCCCTAACAATCATATTCGATTACATGATAGAACTCATCGAATCCCTACCATTTCCAAGCCTACAACGGGGTATTACTCACTCATGGATGAGGGAAACATCGGTGGTTGATGGATATGCGTTGGTGATGACGATGGCGATGATCCTCTACAAATTCCCCGTCCCGGCAGGGTGCCAGAATGGATTTTCTGGATCCGAATCTTGATTTCTAGTGGCGACGGCGGAGCGGAAATCTTTCTGGAAAACTATCGACTCCCCCTTGGTTTTTAGGTCGAAAGGAAACTTATAGGCGCAGAGGAAGGCCGAGGGGCTGCCTGGGGAGGCTACACCCCCTCCAGGCGCGGCCAGTGGTGGGCCAGCGCCTGGGGTGGGTCTGGGCCCCCTAGGCCCCCTCTCCGTCTCTCCTTCTGGCTCCGTGGATCTTTTGGTGAAATATAGTTTTTGGCATATTTTCCGGTATTTTTCCTGATAGTTGATTTTCTGCACAAAAACAAGACACCAAAGTAATTCTGCTGAAAACAGCGTCAGTCCGTGTTAGTTGTATCCAAATCACACAAGTTTAGAGAAAAACAATAGCAAAGTGTTCGAGAAAGTAGATACGTTTTGGACGTATCAACTCCCCCAAGCTTAGCTTATTGCTTGTCCTCAAGCAATTCAGTTGAAAACTGAGTGCGATAAAAGAACTTTCACGAACACATTTCTTTATATGATGTAAATATTCTCAGCACAAGAGTAGATTCTTAGACAATTCATAATAAAGAGTATGCAACTAAGTCTACTCAATAGTCATTGCAAGCTATGAAGAGAAACCAACTCAAATAATAATAAGTAGCATGAAACATAAACATAAGCAACATTTCAATGCTCATAATAAGGTATGATAGAGTGGTATCTCGCTTGCCTTTGTTTGAAGAGCACAATATAAATGCCAAGGCACCTCTGAAGTTCACATGAAGACTAGAGATAAAGATATCAGAGCTACAAGCATCAAAGTCATGACATAATTAACCAAGTTTTGAGACAAACACAAGAATGACAACTATGCTCTCAAGAAGGTGCTCATAGAATAAGTGGTGACTCAACAAGGTTGTGAAAACGGTTTTGAAAGGTTTGAAAGGCTTCCAAATGCTGAAAGGAAGGTACTCATTAGCTTTGAGCTCTCATTGCCCCTATCATAAGCATATTTATGTGGTTAAGGTGAAAGTGAGGTCCACTCTGAATTATATGCTTGACAGACCATAGACTGTAAATCCCGAGTCCCTTGAGTGCAAGGGCCACTCCGCATACTACTCAACTTTGGGTCCAGGCAAGTTCTTGTCATTGTAAGTATTTGCATATCATCGAGAACCGCCAACGGGGTATCCCTTGCATATGGTACAGGAGCTTTCCCATAACCAAAATGGCAAGGCAATCAGACAATGAGCATCTCAGCAATCTTTTTATTTACTATATGCATAGTTTTTTATTGAGGATGCTTCATAGATGACTCAGTATGGTGATGCTACAAGTTTTTACCATGATTAGGCATGGCTTAGGCTAGCGGCCCAGGTGTTTCTCTAACACAGAATACAAACTCCATGGACTCACAAGTCCCCCTTTCATTTTGCATCGTTGACATCCGCAAACAAAAGAGCAAGGTATCAACTAGATATAAATATATCTAAAAGGTGTTGAAAACGTTCCCCGTGACAACACGGTTTTGCTGACTCCTAGCATATAACTTTCATGGACTAGTCATAATGGTTCAAGATTATTAAGTGCAAGGAATAAAGTGTGCCATCAAGTTCGTGAGAGCTTTACTAACTAACTTTCTCCAAACAGACAAACATTTTATTTTGGAATAAAACACAACATATAAAATATGCATTGAAGTAGCAAATGATGCTAATAGGTAGGTATGGTGGACACAGCTGGCAATATTGTTTTGGGGGAGTTGGAAGCACAGGTAGAGCACATACTCAATGCAAGTGAAGGATACCAATAGAGAGGGAGCGACAAACGAGAGAGCAATAGCTGTCATAATCATGCTTGCAACAAAACATGACTAATTATGGCATGAAAGTGATACAAGAACTCTGAGGCAAAATAAATCATCGAGGCTTACTGACTATTGATTAGTCATATGCATGCGTGAGCATGTGCCAAGTCGATTCACATGAACAGTTAGAGGAGGATACCACAATATCATACCAAAGTATGAATAAAACAATGCAAGCAAACATTCATGTGACATGCTACAAACTATTAGCAAGCTGGAGCTAATCATATACAAGCAAGAACTACTAAGCATCCATAATGAAATACACCTTACACAAACAGGCTAAGCATGCTCACAATGATGAGTATATGTACAAGAATGAAACAAATAGAGTTCGTTACCAACCTCTTACCACTCCTCAAGTTGTCTTAATCTTCATTATTGCTCTTCACTTGTGTGACTTGAATGATAACATGAAACCATAATCCACTGAGAACGGCTGAACCCTGCAAAGAACTCACAAAACCAAAGAAGAACAACAAATATTTTTGGTGTTTTCGATTTTTTTAGAAACAAGCAAACAAAGAAAACAAACCAAACAAGAAGCAAACAAAACAAAGCAAAATCTTTTTGGATTTTTCTTTTAAGGCAAACCAAAGCAAGGAAACAAAGAAACAAACCAAGAGAAACAACGAAAATATTTTTGGTATTTTTGTGTTTTTGAGAAAGAAGCAACAAGAACCAAAAGGAAAGCGAAAACAATGGATATACAAAGAACCGACTGAACATGATATATAAATGAGTGCGATGTCGGTATACCTCCCCCCAAGCTTAGGCCTTTGGCCTAAGTGGGGCTCAATAGCGCGGGTAGTAACTCCAAGATGGTGGGTCATCATAGGAATGATCATAGTCAAGCGCTTGTGATGAAGAAGAAGACGCGCCCCAATCAAATGAGGGATGCTGGTATGAAGACTCTCCCAAGTTGGAGGGCTGAACCGAATTGTCTTCGGCATACTCTTCAACATTCTCTTCTTGCTGGGAGAGTTCCCCCACATATGTGTCAACCTCCTCCTCCGTAAGCGACCATCCTTGCCTGTTATCAAAATTAAACAAAGCAGGCGCAGGCAAATAAACTATTTTCTCAGTCCTAACCTTTCTCCGTCCTTGCTGGATGAAGGACAATTCGTACGGTAACTTCTTATGTTATCTCCCAAAGAAACAAAACCATGCTGAATCATGGATTCAATATCAAGCCTCTCAATGGGAAACCTAAAATCTGAATAGTGAGGCTCTAAACCATGGAAAGCTAGCAACCTAGAAGCAATAAGACCTCCACAAATTCCACCCTTCTCATGGTTAGTGGTGAGACGGTGAGCTATCAGAGCACCCAGGTATAAGATCTATTCCTATTTAGAGCAGCTGCAATAAAATCTAGATCAAAAGAAGACAACTTTCTAGCAATCTTTCTAGCAAGAACACACTTGGTAATGAAATAGGCAAAGTATCTAATAGCTGGGAGCTAAATGTTTTGAATTTTACCACTTTCCTTTGAGAAGTCTAAACCTTGGCAAAACTAAGCATATAAATCAATAAGTGACTTGGGCCTTTCCTTGATCTTTTTGCAAGATCCCCAATGAGGTACCCTAATGGCTGCACAGAAATCAGCAAGAGGCAGGTCGACAGATATATTATATATTTTGTAATGGACCATGGGATTAGAAGTAGACCAAGTGAATCGGAAGTCCTACACAAAAGCCATGGTTAGCTTAACATATTGGAATGGTTCACCTTCAACAAAGTGTTCCAACCCTGCATTTGTAACCATAGTTTGGAAATCTTGGAGGATCCCCGCAGCTCTCATAAATTCATGGCATGGATATATGGAAGGAAAAACTGCCTCCTCACGATGAACCTTCATTGGCTCATGCACCATCAAGTCATATTGGTTCAGTGGATAAGCACTCATCTTCCTTGCTGAAATTTTTAGACAACCATCAAACCAAGCGATTTCTAAGTTGATAAATGATGAGCAACCACTATAGGAACTTGCTAGAGGACTACACATGCATCAAAATAAAGTTTATAAGCATAGAACAAGCATGCAAGCTCAAACAACCTGACACCTATAGTAGAAAAATACTCAAGATACAATCTACCAATCACAAATCTAATTAGACAAGTGGAGGAGGCACATACCAAGGAGCAATCCCTCCAAAAATCAGCACTTGAGATGGGCTGAACAAGGAGATCGAAAATCACGAGCAAGAACAGCAAGAACTCGAGCTTGGGCAAGTTTTCCGGTGTTTTTCGAGAGAGAAAAAGAAGGTGGCTTTGAGGAAGTAGCCTGGAGGGGCCCAGGTGGGCTAGACCCCCCCTAGGCGCCACCTCCTGGTAGGCCGCGCCTACCATGGGTGTGGGGCCCTGGGTGGCCCCTGGGTCACTTCAGGTACCTCTCTGCCCCTTTTTTCGAGGAAAAATTTATTTTGAATTTTCTGGGATTTTTTAGGAAACTTTATTTTTGACCAATTTTCTGGGTACGAAAATTGATTTTCTCGCAGAAAGAGTTTTTTTAGAATAAGCAAAAACAAACAAAAAGCCAAACTACAAGAGCTCTAAGAAACTCAAACAAACAAACAACTATCAAAACTAAAGCTAAAACAAAGACTAGGAAGGAGAAGAGTAAAAGAAAGAAAGAATAACCACAGTGAAAACATTATTTTGTTCATTAAAATCCTTTTGTTAACAAGGTTGATCAAGTCTTATTACCAAAACAATCTTAAATGAAGCAAAACTTTGTATTCCACCAAGTGATTATGTTACCTCAAGCTTGATAGCAATGGTCCCAATCATAATAGTTTCAAAATTTTCTTGTGGAATGGGACAATATATTTCTCCAACCTTGATGCTCTCAACATTTTCAATGGAATTCAGGCAATAGCTCTTAGCAACCTTCTTGGGGAAATAGACAGTGTGCTTTTGTTATTAATATTGGATGCTACTTTTTCTTGATTACAATTGATGACAGCACCTGCAGTATTAAGAAAAGGTCTCCCAAGAATAATAGACATATTACCATCTTCAGGCATTTAAAGCACAACAAAATCAGTTAAAACCATGCAATTATGAGCTACTTGAACAGGAACATCTTCACATATACCAACAGGAATAGTAGTTGACTTATCAACCATTTGCAAAGATATATCAGTTGGTATCAACTTTTCTAGCCGGAGTCTCTTATAGAGAGAAAAAGGCATAACACTAACTCCAGCTCCCAAATCACATAAAGCAGTTCTAACATAATTATTCTTAATAGAGCAAGGAATAGTTGGTATACTTGGATCACCAAGTTTCTTTGGAACCTTACCATTGAAGGAGTAATTAGCAAGCAAAGTAGAAATCTCCTCATTAGGAATCTTCCTTTTATTAGAGACAATATCCTTCATATACTTTGAATAAGGAAGCAACTTAATAGCATCAGTCAAAGGAATTTGCAAAAATAAAGGTTTCATCCATTCACAAAACTTGTTGTAGTGTTCTTCCTCCTTTGACTTGTGTTTCTTACCTGGAAAAGGCATAGGTTTCTGCACCCAAGGTTCTCTCTCTTTACCCTGTTTATTAGCAATAAAATCTTCCTTAATGTACCTAGTGTTCTTAGTGTGCTTCTCAGGTTCTTCCTCAGCTTCCTCATTATCAGGAGCATCATTTTTATCATTACCACTCTCAGTTTCAGCATCAAAGACAGATATACTATTAGGATCTACAGCAGGTTCAAGTGGTTCCTCAACTATCTTATGTTTCTTTTTCTTTCTCTTACGAGGACTACCACTATCTACTTGTTGAGAGTCCTTCTCAATTCTTTTAGGGTGTCCTTCAGGATATAAAGGATCTTGAGTAGCCATACCACTCCTAGTTTTAATTCCATAAGCATGTTTATCTCCTGAAGCATTAACTAGCATATCCTTTTGTACCTTAGCAAGTTGATCATCTTGTGTTTGAACCATTTGAAAGTGTTTACAAAGCATCTTAATATCATTAGAAGTCCTTTCCACAATATCTTTCAACTCATTGATAGCTCTAGAGTTTTCCAATAAATGATTCTGAACTTGTTTATTAAAATTACCTTGTTTAACAATAAAAATGACAAGTTTCTCTAGGCATTGACCAGGAGGCTTACTATAGGGAATATCACCTTCATCAAAGTGTTGGAGAGAGTGTACCTCAATAGTAGAGGAGTGGGGAATTGGCTTACATAATTCTTCTATAGGAGGTAGAATCTTCACATCTTCAACTCAAATACCTTTCTCCTTTAGACACTTCTTAGCTTCCTTCATCACTTCATCATTTAATGCAATAATTCCTCTCTTCTTTGGTGTTGGTGTTGGAATTGGTTCAGGAACATCTGGTTCAGGAGTAATAGGCTTAGGTGTATTCAGCTCAGTTGTAGTCCAATCATCATAGTTCTTGCTTATTTTAGCCATTAATTCTTCAGCATCTGTAGGAGTTCTTTTCCTAAAAACACAATCAACAAAGATATCTAGGTAGGTCCTAGAATCATCAGTTAGTCCATTATAATAAAATCAAGCAACTCATTCTTAGGTAATGGACATCCAGGATATGCATGAATCAAGACACAGAACCTTGTCCATGACTCAGGCAATTTCTCTTCTTCTCCCTGTTTAAAATAAAAAAGTCTCTGCAAAGCAGCATGTCTAGCACTGGGAGGAAAATATTTCTCGAAGAAAGAAGCAATCAAGCAATCGGGGCTATCAATGGAACTAGGAGGTAATCTATTAAACCAAGCCCTAGCTTCTCCTTTTAGTGAAAAAGGAAAGATCTTAGCAACAAAGTACTTGCGCATCTTAAAACCATCAGAGAATAAATCACTCATAGTAGAAAGCTCATTCATATGAGCCACAACACTCTCATTTTCAGTCCCACGGAAAGGTTCTTTCTCAACAATATCTAAATAATATAAATCAAGAGATAAATCATAATCTTTACCTTTAATGTCTATGGGAGAAGTGGCAAACTTAGAATCAGAGGACAACTTAGGCATAATAGTACGTCTAGCAAGGAGACTCTTAATAGCACTAGTACCATGTGTGTTTCGGCACTCTTCAACAAAATCATCAGTGAGCTCAATATAACCATCATTAATATCATAACTTCCACTAGACTCAAGTGAGCTAACAGGTGTAACATTGTCTTCACTAGGAGTTTCGGTATTTCCTAGACTAGCCATAGTAGCATCTATAAAAGGACCTAATGAACCTCTCGCATCAAGCATAGTAGAAGTAACATCATGAGTATCAAAAGCAGTTTCAGACTCAGCAGTAGTAGCAGTGTGTGTAGCATGTGTATGTGGTGGTGGTGGAACAAGCTTACTTATAACAGACGGTGAATCAAGAGCAACAGAGGTGTTTAGGACTGTACCTCTTCTTGTAGTGGATGGTAAAATAGGGAACTTTCCATCACGAGACTTCCCCATGATGAAAGGAGTAGAAGTGAACAATAATAGATCCAAGTGAACTTACAAATAAATCTATGATCCCCGGCAACGACGCTAGAAAATAGTCTTGATGACCCACAAGTATAGGGGATCGCAACAGTCTTCGCGGGTAGTATTACCCAATTTATTGATTCGACACAAGGGGAGCCAAAGAATACTTGCAAGCCTTAACAACTGAGTTGTTAGTTCAGCTACACCTGGAAATAGTTCTTGCTCACAGAAGTTTATCAGTAGCAATAGTTTGGTAGTAGTAACATCAAAGCAATAGCAGAAGTGGAACAAGAGCAACAGTAATAGTAACAGTAAACAGTGGGATTCGAGTGTGGTAGGCATAGGGATGGATGGACGGGCGTTGCATGGACAAGTCTAAACATGTAACTTCAAGATCTAGGGCATTGCAGATAAATACTAACAAGCATCCAAGTACTAAACAATCCTAGGCATGTTCTCCAAATATAGTCATACGTGCTCGTAATGAGAACTTGCACAACATCTTCTATCCAGCCAGCCTGTGGTAGCGGGGCCTCTAGGGAACTACTGGAAATTAAGGTGCTCCTTTTAATAGACCACCGGAGCAAAGCATTAACACTCTGTGAACACATGTGATCCTCACACCACAGCCATCCCCTCCGGTTATCCCAATTATTGTCACTTTGGGGCCTTTGGATCCGGACAATGATATGTGTACACAACTTGCAGATAAGATCACAAACAATACTATCATAATGATTCAATAATAAGTTCAGATCTGAGATCATGACACTCGGGCCCTAGTGACAAGCATTAAGCACAACAAGTTGCAACAAAGTCAAATAGCACAAGAGATACTAGGCACTATGCCCTAACAATCATAGTCGATTACATGATAGAACTCATCGAATCCCTACCATCCCCAAGCCTACAGCGGGGGATTACTCACTCATGGATGAGAGAAACATCGGTGGTTGATGGAGATGCGTTGGTGATGACGATGGCGATGATCCTCTCCAAATTCCCCATCCCGACAGGGTGCCAGAACGGAGTTTCTGGATCCGAATCTTGGTTTCTGGTGGTGGCGGCGGAGCGGAACTCTTTCTAGAAAACTATCGACCCCCCTCCCTCGGTTTTTAGGTCGAAAGGCAACTTATAGGCGCAGAGGGAGGCCGAGGGGCTACCTGGGAAGGCTGCACCCCCTCCAGGCATGGCCAGTGGTGGTCCCATGCCTAGGGTGGGTATGCCCCCCCCCCCACGCCCCCTCTCCGTCTCTCCTTCTGGCTCCGTGGATCTTCTGGTGAAATATAGTTTTTGGCATATTTTCCGGGATTTTTCCTGATAGTTGATTTTCTGCACAAAAAGAAGACACCAAAGTAATTCTGCTGAAAACAGGGTCAGTCTGTTTTAGTTGTATCCAAATCACACAAGTTTAGAGAAGAAACAATAGCAAAGTGTTCGAGAAAGTAGATACGTTTTGGATGTATCAACCAGCATCACCGGATGGATGCTTTGATGACATCAAACACCACTTCGTAACTGGGTGGTTATAAAGGTGACATTGTGTATTCTGAAATTATGTGTTGAGGCACATGGGATCAAGAGTTGTATTTTTACATCCATATGACAGATAGATATACTCTGGGCCCTCTCGGTGGAATGTCATCCAATTGGCTTGCATGCATGTGACTAGTTCACAAGGGATCACATATCATAGGAACGAGTAAAGAGCACTTATCAGTAACGAGGTTGAACTAGGTATGCAGAGATACCAGCGATCAAACCTCGGATAAGTAAAGTATCGCGAGACATAGGGAAATTGGTATCGTATGTAAATGGTTCATTCGATCACGAAGTAATTATATAAATATGTGAGATCCATATGAATTTCCATATTACTCTATTGGTTATTGATCGGAGAAGAGTCTCGATCATGTCTACATAATTCACGAACCGTAGGAAGACTCACTTAAGGATTCAATGTTGTTTAGTAGATATGGAATGTGAGTAAGAGAAAAAAATTATTCGGAGTCTCGGATTGGATCCAGGATATCACGAGGAGATCCAAAATGGTTCGGAGAAAAAGATTCATATAAGGAAAGTCCAATTCTGGAGTTCGGGAATGGTTTCGGTGTTTTCACCAGAGTGTTCTAGAAGGGTCTAGAAGGTCCACCGATCCAGAGTGGAAAGGTTACATGGATGTATCATGACAAAGTGGAATGGTTGCGCCATGTCCTAGGTCACTTGGCTGGGTAATGGGAAGAGAGAAATCAAACTCTAGTTTGAAAGTCAAACACCAATTTGAAAAAGTCAAATCCCAGCATGGTTGCCTAGTGGAGGGATAGGAGGAATCCCACTTAGGGAAGGATTCCCTCCCTCCCTTTCCAACGCCCACAAGGAGGAGTTGGGGGAGGAATCCCCTCCTCCCAAACCGCCTCCCCCTCTCATAAATAGAGGGGAAGGGGCACCCCCTTGCCCCCCACAAGAAACCCTAGCCGTCGGCCCTTGCCCCTCTCAAGCCGCCGCCTAGAGCTCCTCTAAACGCCGCCGCCTAGCTAACCCTAGCCGCCGGCCCTTGCCCCTCTCAAGCCGCCGCCTAGATCTCCTCTAAACGTCTCCCCTAGCTAACCCTAGTCGCTGGCCACCACCTCTAAACCTCAGCCCTCTAAACCCTAGATCGCTGAGGCCCTCTTCTAGTCCACCATACCCGCTCTGGCTTAGGTGAAGCCCTCCGGGATTTCCCCTCTACTTCCACCACCACCCCGTCGTGTTGCTGGAATCGCGAGGAGAGATCTACAGCCTCTGCTGCCTACTAGAACAAGGGAAAGGAAGGTCTTCATCGAGTACCGAACGTGTGACCTAATGCGGTAGCGCTGCCGGAACACGGTGCCGGAAGGATCGTCTACGCGATCTTGAGATCGGCAAGTGAATGACTACATCACCCACGAGAATCCAATCTCGTTAACCGCTTTGGAATCTTCAAGGGTTAGTACTCTATCGACTCGTTGCTACAATCTAGTAGATAGATCTTGGCTTGTGTGTGTTCATGCGGTAGAATTTTTTTCTTTTCCATGCTACGAACCCCTACATATTACGAGGTTCGCCTATAGCAGTGAGCAAACTATAGAAAATTGTTCCATTAGCGTATTGTTTAGGTTGACTAATACCTTTCTGCAAGCGTGTACGAGGATCAGGCACAAGCTCATGCACATAATTAGGAGCCACAGATGATCCAAACAAATATGCACTAGCTGGCGCAGTGCTGTCGGGTGGCACAAATGATCCAGCTTGGCTTTGTGGCGGTGAAGCATCACCGTGTGGAGAGGAAACGGCCATAGAGGATCCAGAGGCTAAGGAAGTCGTCACGTCTTTAGAACAGCACGCGTGTGTTGGGAATATGCCCTAGAGGCAATCATGTATGATGATATTTCCCATTGTATTCATAAAGATATTAAGTTGTCCTTGTATAAACATCTGATGTGTATCATTGAATATGTGATTCAGTTATGGAACTATACATTCATGTTGTTTGTACTAAATATCCTTGGTCATCGAGGTTGTGCTGGACACACAACTTAGACCAATGTGAAAGTCGGATGATGACTCGGTTCCGCTTGTCATGGGAATAGAGATGATATTCTGACTTAAACAAATCCGGCTAAAGAGTTTAGAGAGTCGGATTGACCCATATTGAGGTACAACGAATAAGTTGTCATTTGTATATCTCAATCAATGTAATCCTTAGACCTGAGGTTGTTACATAGTCCGAGTTGAGGATCACCGAATTAGGTTCTGTCAAACGTTGATCCATAACTGGGCAGTTATAAAGGCAGGGTTCGGGTCGACTGAGAATCAAGTTGTGTGATATGAATAACCAAGACAAGATTTTCCCCTCCACTTGGAGATATATTCTCTGAACCCTCTCGAATGATATGATTTGGAAAGCATGGCGATGCACGACTCGGTTAAGTGTTAACCGAGGCGATCGACTAAGAGTTAGTCAGATAAATCACTTATCTCGGATCAAGAAGAGAGTCAGACTATTTAAGGGATGACAAATATTCGCTTATAGTCTGACAAGGTATATCGTGAGGCAAAAGGGACTCGGATGCAAGTCGCATTGGAAAGGCAAGTCGTCATGACTCTTTGGTACTTGGGAGTTGGCACATTCTGCTAGGATCCGCTACCGACTGATCGATTGAGAGTCGGCCTCCAATCGTGTCTAAGTTGCCATGATCCTGCAGGGTCACACCTCTAAGAGCAGGAGCAAGTTCAGATTGGATCTGAACTGGAAATCTGGTTGGGTTGGACCCAAGACGAATTTGGACTGAGTCAGTAAGTTGGACTCATGGTGACTAATATTATATGGGCTTTAGTGAATAGACCACGAGTGTGTGGAGCCCACTTGTACTCTCTATATATAGTGGGCGCAGAAACCCAGGAGGGTTGATCGGTTAGGTCATTCCATGCGTTGGAAACCCTAGCTCCACAGCAGTCCAGCCGTCGTAACGAACCTAGCAGTTTGCCGCTGGTGCTCCTCCTTCTACGCGTGGATACCAGCAGAGGTGATGCACGATCAACACCCGGATGATCGTGATCGGATCAGATCTTAAGGACTGCACTGTATCAACTGACGCGCTTCATCAGTAATCCGCAACCGCGCGTCTAGTGGTAAACCTCGTGGCCTTCTACCTCAGCTAGATCTTGGGATCACCGCGTAGGGCAAAAGTTTTGTTTTATCTCTACGTGACCCAATAGCATGAGCAGATCATGTCCTTGTTGCACGCGGCGTACCACGGGCGTGCACTGGCCCCAAGTGAGACATCCTCACGCGGAGAGCCAAGCACCGGTTGTCCCAGATTTTATGGATCCAATGATAATTGTGATGGAGAATCCGCTTTGGTTTCCGTGGGTGACGTGTAGTCTAATAAAATGGATATTTCATGCTGATTTGAATAAAAAATTCACCATTTTCAATATGGTTTTCAGCAGTACCACCGTAATTGCCATCATCAGCAATAACCTGTGGTGGGTTAGTGACAAGAACAATTTGCATATGTACATCAATTTGCGTATCCTCATTAGAAGACTCGTTTGAAGGAGGAAGAACTAAAATTGCTTGACGAAGTTGGGCACCGGCATTTGGATGTAAGGTAGCTAGAGGAAAAATGGTTTCATCAAACACTACATAGCGAGAAATATAGATGCGACTAGTGGATACATCTAAGCACTTGACACCTTCATGCATATGACCATAACCAAGGAAAACACACCGTTTGGAGTGAAAAGCAAGCTTGCATTGATTATAAGGGCGAAGATTGATCCAGCAAGCACAACCAAAAATTCTTAAAGAATCATAGTTTGTCTTGATATCAAGAAGTTTATCAACAGGAATTGCAAGATTAAGAACCTTGGTAGGAACCACACTGATAAGAAATGTGGTGGTGAGAAAAGCTTCATCCTAATATTTCAATGACATGGAGGCATTGACAAGCAAATAAAGACCAACTTCGACAATATGTCGGTGTTTACGCTTAGGGGAACCATTTTTTTATGTGCATGTGGGCAAGAAATATGATGTGCAATGCCAACTTTTTGAAAGAAAGTGTTCAATTTTTCATATTTACCTCCCTAATCAGTTTGCATGGTAATTATTTTGATATGCGTTCAACAAGTTGCTGAAAATTAAGGAAGACTTGATAAACATCAGAACGCTTTTTAATCCAATAAATCTAAGTAAATTTATTATAGTCATCAATAAAACTTCCATAATATAGTGTCTGCCAACGAAAACAGGAGCTGAACCCCAAACATTAGAAAACACTTGTCAAAGTACAGAAAACAAACAACTCTTCTAAAAGCCAAAGAACATATAAGTACAATTGTACTCACGGTCGAAGTACACGAAGATACAACCGTACTATATCCAAGTACATTAAAGTACTATTATACTAGGAGCCGAAGTACAGAAGTACAAGTGTACTCACCAACAAAGTACACGCAAATACAAATATGTAGTAACTCGAGTACAAAGTATACAAAAACCCGAAGTACAAAAGTATAGAACTGAAGTAATCTAAAGTACAGATAGAGCGGTTATAAAAGTACAAAAAAATTGTTCAAAACCTATCAATATAGGATCTAGTTTTAAAAATCTAGGCACCATGAGTTCAAAAATGAAAACAGTTTGTAATTTGGACAAACGATTTTAATGATATTTCATTTTGAATCATCACATTTTAAAAAGGAAAACATGTACGAGAACGGTGTGAAGGAGAAGATGCCACTTTGCACAACAACGACGCGTGGAACAGATCATTAAAAAAAGATTGGCCTTTTTAAGATTTCCCATATTTGAGGAATACGACTCTTGCCACCGCACCGATGCAAATTAATTGGGTCATCTGCAGTACGATGATGGTAAAGCTTCACCGGTAGTGGGCCTACTGTTTAATTAATACCGGTATTATTGGAGCCCGTTCACCTATATTAATCAAAGCGTGTGGCTATTATTTAATTTGTTAATTTTTCCTACAACTACTACAAGTTTTGATTCATTTATTAATCTGTCCTACAACTAGTACTTCCTCCGTCACGGTTTGATGAGCGTTTTAGAGAGATTGTTGGAATCTAGGTGGGCGCTGATTGGGGACAGATTTGTGCTAAAAACATGTGCACATTAATTATTCAGCGCCATATTAAACGTAATTACTCAATGTAAACGAGGAGTTTAGGCACATGTATTGGTGGAGTTGCATGCAACAATTAATTTCTTAACTGCATGGAGTAGGAAGTGAGGAGAAAAAAGGGGGGCATTAATTCTGTAATTAAGTCTAACGCGCCTAGGAGGAGAGGAGTTTTGGAAACGAATGGCTTTTATAAGACGCCGTCCAAACCGTGACGGAGGGAGTACAAGTTTTGGAAGGACATATATGATGGACGGAGCTTCAGTAACTTTGTGCTTTGAAGTTTTACCGTGACTTGGTCCCAACATTTATCATCCATCTGTGATCCAACCTACCAGATTGTTTCAGATTTCGAACAAAAAACTAAAACTATTCAGAATTTTCTTAAAAAATTAGAGTAAAGTGTACATGTCTTGTTTTGAAACATGTGAATGTTTCGTCCCATTCAGATTACTAGTTTGTGATTAAATATCTTTTTATGTTTTTGAGCACTAGTTTAATCTAAATATCTAGTATTCTAGTTCATCACAAACCTCTTATCCAAATGGAACGAAACTTCACCAGAGTACAAATTGAAACATGCATAATTTACTAGAATTCTTTCAATTTTTTCCAATTACTTTTAGTTATTTAGTTTAAAATCTAAATCAATCCTATACATTGGATCTGAGCTAGAAAGTCAGGGGATATTTGGAAACACCGAATCACCGAAGCTCCACGGTGCTGCCCGAACCTGCAACATATCATTCAGATCTCACTGTGACCAGACGTTGTAAATTGCCACTTGCCAGTCATTCACTCGCTGGCCAGAGCATCTCCAAGAGCATTACTATATCTAGCACATATTGCTATTTTAGCAATTGAGGCAAAAAAAAAAAACACTCTAGCAGCATTCCTATAAATGGTCCCTCATAAAAAAAATTCAGACAGCTAAGTAATACTCCGTACTACATTCTCCATTGGCAAATATACGAAGTCTAGAGCCAACCTGTAAAAAACCAAAACCAACGCGGGACGACGAACTGCTCGCACGAGGATATTTCACGGCGTGGTGCAGGACACCGTCCACTGCCCCGCCCTTCACCCCTCTGCCACTTCCCCCGCATCCCGCCGAGCTTCACTGCCGCCCCGCCCGTCTTTTTTACGCCGCCGTGACGCCCACAGACACCGGATCGAGCTCTGCCCGCCTTGCGGACGCGCCGGCCGATTCGGCCCGGTGGAGGCCGTCACCGGTGTGGGAGACTGTCGGCACGGCCCCCAGGTGCTCCCGCATCACCGCCAAGTCTCGTCCATCGCCGCCCCTCGCCTCCGTAAATACCGCTCAATTCTGACCGGACCGAGGGCTGCCGGCGTCCGATCCGTGGCCGGCATGACATGCACGTGCTTGGAGGAAGAAGAGCCTCACATGTCATTGTCTGCACAAAACAAATTTAGCAATCCACTTGTAGAAAGGCTACACAAGCCGAAACCATCTTGTTTTCCTATACCTTCTCTCTCCTCTGGGAGCACCTTCACTAGTTTGGTGTTTCTAGACCAATTCTGTCGCTATTTAGCATCGGAGGATGTAACATTCGGTCAGAGAATGTCCAACTTTCCACTCTCGTTTTCAGACGGATATTTCGGTTTTGGCCAAATTTTAAGAAAACGCATGCGAAATTTGGATGAATATAGACGATTTTATTAATATTTAGACGCGTTCGTGCATATTATGTTAAATTTGGACAAACACCCGAATTTTGAAAGAAAAAAAAATATAGAAATAAAAAATATAGAATCGGCCGAACACCCGAATCTGGACAAACACCCGAATCGGCCGGCGAAATTTGAAAGAAAAATAAAAATATATAGAAATAACTACTAGGCTATGCCGATGCCGCCGGGCGCGCCATTCACATGCCGAAGTTGCGGTAGAAGACGGTGTAGTCGGCGTTCTGGGTGCCTTCGTCATCGTTGTCATCGTCGCTCGGCGACTACGGGAGACATGAGCTGCCCTGGCTGTGTCGCCGTAGCGCCACGAGTGAGACAAGGGACCGGCCTCGTTGTCGTCGTCATCGAGGACGATAAGCGGCGCACTCCCGGCGAGCACACGGCCTCGAGCTGGGCCTGCTCTTGATGATGTCGAACGCGGTTCGCCTCCTCGCGCTCCTAGTCTGCCTGAACCAGGCGTAGGTGTCGGGGAATGCATGGGCAGCACGTCCTTGAGGAAGCGCTGCAACGCCATCTTCAGCATGAAGGCGTCCTCGTTGACGCGAAACGCGCAGTCCGTCGGCTCGGGCTTTGGCGTGCGCAGACGAAGCCGGGCGGTCGGGGCCGCAGGCGCGCAGCCTTCGTTGATGACGAGGCCGCATGATCGCGTCCTCGGCGGTGAGCGGATCGGCTACTCCACCTCCCGCTTCACTGGCTGGAGCGGAGGCATGACGACTGTGCCGGCTCCGAGCTAGACAAGTGCGACGCCGACGCCGACGCCGACGAGGAGAGGGAGGCCGTCCTCCTTGGCAGCCAGTTGGCCGCCGCAGGGCGTCGGGCGTCCGACGGCGGTGAGCGAGGAGGATAGCCTAGTTTAGGGCGATCGCTGGTGGCAATGTGCTCGAGGACTGTAGCAAGCGTCTGGCCTGCTGCGCTCCACCATGACGGCGTCTGGTGGCGTTGTGCCTCTTCGGCGGCGTGTCAGCGCCGTCGTGGGTGGCTAACTTCTGGTTCCGGCACTCGACGAAGAAATTTTCCGAGTAAACTAGGTTTTCGGGGTCTTCGGCGAGCTCCGGATCCTCCATGGCCGCGATGGCCGCCTAGATCTCCTCGACCATGTCGGCATCATTCGGCACCGGCACGCCGCCGGTGCTGAGCTTCCACGTCGTCTAGCACCGTACGTCCGGTGAAGCCGAGTAGCCAGCAGCGTGAAGCAACCGTGCCTCCCACGGCTGCAGAGAACACCGACCAAAGTCGTTCGCACCGCCGGGTCGCCAGGATGCTTTTCTGCCATTGCTACCGCTGAGTTCTTCTTCTCGTCGCCGAAGGTGGAGTCTGTGGGTGGGAAGTGGGAGGTGAGAGTGTGCTCTGGGAACTTGCGAGGGAGCCGACATTTATAGCCGAAAGAGGAAAGAGCAGCGAAGGCGGGATGGGTGTAGCGGCGTGGGCAGGGAAAGAGGAAATAGCGGGAAGGTGGGCCGGTAGTGGTGTGCCATTACGGAGACGCGTGGCCGACGAGACGGGCGGTCATTGCCCGGAGGTCCATCACGAAAGCCGAGGCGACGTGATGAGGACGACTCGGCTTTACACGCTGATAGGACGAGGCCACGGGCGGAGTTTTTTTGCCGATTCCGCTGCGTCCGACGTTCCCACGCGGTTTTCAGCGCCTGGTTCGGCTTGAAAACGCCGGATAAAAGTTGGGCTAAATTGGACGCAATTTGGGGTCTAGACTGGACAAAATTTCAAAGTCTGAATAAAAAAAAGGTTCTGGAACGCCCTTTTGGAACGCGGGTGAAGATGCTTTTACTATATGCCTTGATTCTAGCCATAACATTGGTCATTTGACCCGAAAACCAGGAAACCTCGAATGAGATAGATCATTTTGTGAAGGTATTTTTGAGACATAATTAATATATCAAGTTTGATATTTTTCCTATCAACTATGTCATATAATATGACACCACGCGAAGGTTTTACATTGTTTCAATCGTTTTGGAATTTTTAATGCATGTTTTAAACTATGGTCAAAAAGGCGAGAATGAAGATTCTTATTCAATATAAATATCTAATATTTGAGTGTAGATAGATAGATCTTATTTTCTATAAATTTTGATATATTATTTATATTTTTCTGAATTAGAATGATTTTTTTATAATTTTCCTAAGAGTAATGTGATAAAAGGGAAAAAAGAAAAAAAAACTTTGTCATGTGTACTACGGAATACACACGGCAAAGGCCTTTTACCATATATATACTGCAAAATACACACGGCAAAGGATCCGACGAGGGCACACGTCAAAGAGACCACCGTCTGTAGCCGTTAGCTCCTTCCGTCAAATGGACCTGTGAGGACACGGGTCCCACCTTGTTGCCGTGACAACACCTATGCCGTGTGCCTTTGTGGGTCTTTGCCGAGTGTATTTTCTTTGCCGTGTTCCTTTGTAGGTCTTTGCCGTGTATATTTCTTTGTCGTGTTCTTTTTCAGAAATTTGTCATGTTCACGTACTTTGCCGTGTATTTTCTGAGTTACACACGGCAAAGTAGACTTTGTCGTGTTTCGGTCCGTTTGGCACACAACAAAAGACGTGTCTACATGGCAGCATTTTTTTTTCCGTAGTGTCACCAGAGTACAAAATTGAAATATGCATGATTTACTAGAATTCTTTCAAATTTTTCCAAGTACTTTTAATTGTTTAGTTCAAAGTCTGAATCAATCTGGTAAATTAGATCCGAGATAGAAAGTACACGGGGATACTTGGAAGCACCGAGACACCCCGAGCTCAATGGTGCTGTCTCAACCTGCAACAAATCATTCAGATCTCACTGGTGACCAGACGTTGAAAGTTGCCACTTGCCACTCATTCACTCGCTGCTAATGCTATAAAAGGTGGCACCCATGGTGATCAGTAATGCACTTGGAACCGAGCTCGCTCGTCATCTTCATTCAGCCATGGAGGACTGGGTCTACTACTCCCTCTCCATCACCTTGTGCCTCGCCCTCTCCCTCCTCCTCTCCTCCGCCCTCCGGCCGGCCACCGGCAAGGAGCCGGGCTCGCTGTCCCTCCCGCCTGGGCCGACCTCACTAACGGCATTCGGCCCGTTCCTCCTGCTCGCCTGGACAAGCGTCAACATCGAGTCGGTCGTCCGCGTGGCCCGGTCATGGTACGGCCCAGTGTTCACGCTGTACCTCCTCCCGTCCTTCCCCGTCGTCTTCATCGCCGACCGGGCCGTGGCGCACCGCGTCCTGGTGCAGCGCGGCTCGGCGTTCGCCAACCGGCCGCCAGCCAACCTCGCCACCCGCATCTTCTCTAGCGACCAGCACAATATCACGTCCGCCGCGTACGGCCATCTCTGGCGCGTGCTCCGCCGCAACCTCACCGGCAAGGCCCTCCACCCGTCGAGCATCCCGCGGTACGCCGCCGCTCGGCAGCGTGCTGCGTCGGGCCTCGTCGCCGGCATCGCGCGGCAGATGAGCGGCGAAGGGGTGGTCGTCATCGAGGGCCTCCTGCACGAGGCCGTTTTCCACGTGATAGCCTGCATGTGCTTCGGACAGGGGATCGACGACGACGCCATCGCAGCTGTCACCGTGCTGCAGAGAGAGTTCTTGAAGGTGGTGGTCGGCTTCCAGGTGTTCGGCTCAAGGCCCAAGATCAGCAAGCTCCTCTTCCCGCGCCGGTTCCAAAGGATGCTGTCCATGCGGCGTCGACAGGAGGAGGTTTTCATCCCTCTTATACGAGCACGCCGTGAGCGGCGCGACGCCGACGGCGAGAGCTTCGTAATGGATTGCTACGTGGACTCGCTGATCGGCCTCCAGATCCCGGAAGATGGCGGCATGAGGAACCTGACGGACGGCGAGATCGTGGCATTGTGCACGGAGTTGTTGTCCGGGCCCGTGGACTCCACGGTGAACGTGATGCAGTGGGCCATGGCGAATCTCGTGGCGCGGCCGGAGATCCAGGCGAAGCTCCGGGCCGAGATAGACGAGGTCGTCGGCCAGGGCGCGGGCGTCCTCCAGGAGGAGCACCTGCAGCGGATGCCTTACCTCCGGGCGGTGGCCCTTGAGTCGCTCCGGCGGCACGCGCCGGCCCGGTTCATCCTGCCGCACGCGGCAGCCGGGGAGGACGGCGAGATGCTGGACGGCTTCACCGTGCCGAGGGAGGTGTCGGTGAACTTCACGCTGGGCGATATGGCGATGGACGAGGTGACGTGGCCGGAGCCGGCGCAGTTTCGGCCGGAGCGGTTCTTGCGCAACGGCGAGGGGGAGGACCTGGACCTGACCGGGAGCAAGGAGATCAAGATGATGCCGTTCGGTGCCGGCCGGCGGATGTGCCCTGGCATCGACGTGTCGCTGCTGCACGTAAACCTCCTGGTGGCCACCATGGTGAGGGCGTTCGAGTGGAGCGAGATTCCCGGCGAGCCGGTGGACTTCACCGCTACGCTGGAGCTCACCATGGTGATGAAGCGCCATCTACGTGCAAGGGTCGTTCCATGCTGCTAGCTCACCATTATTGTCGTCGTCGGTGTTCGGTCCACCACGCGACCACGGCCGGCTGGGGCTGAGTCCGTGGTTGGAGTGCGTTCTGTGCAGCATGCGGCATGTGTGCGAGTCTTCGTGGGTGCAATGTGCATGGGTCCTAGGCCTGTGCTGTGTCGTGGTGCATGGTTGCCCGTTCCTGCTGCATGTCACTGCTTTCAGTTTTTAATGTGTGCAGTCTGTTTTGGTCGCGTATTTATTTTCTATAACGAGGTGATGTCGTTTGTTGTCGGTGTTAATAAATAAGAAATATGTCCGTTGTCGTTTGGATTGGGCACGGGTCTGTTTGGTAGTATGTTTTCTCGTTTCTCGCATGGATCCGAAAAAAAATAAAGGTATTTGATGTATTGGATTGCATATGTAACGAGTTTTAAAATAAGCCAAAAATTGGTTCGTTTGGAAACGTTAATTTTATGCGTTTTTGTAAAGATAAGCAATTTTATGCGTTTTTGTAAAGATAGGCTCATACAAACTTTAAAGCGGCAAAAAAAAAAAAAAAACTCACCTCCGTGGGTACCTGCAGTTGGCTCTAGGCTTGCACGCCACTTTATTAATTGCCATCGCTAATTTTTTCCGTATCCCCTCCTCTAGTGGGCTTGTAAGGTATCCACGACCGTGCTCGCCTTGCCGGTGACGGGCTCCTCCACGACCGCGCTTGTCTCGCCGGCCGCGCTCATCTCCCCGGCACGGGCTCCTTCACGGCCGCGCTCATCTCGCCGGCGGCCCATCCTCCTCGCTATTCCTCCACGGCCACGCTCGGATTTGGGGCACCGGATGCATGTACCATAGCAGGCGATGGAGCTTGCGCCTTGTCCTGGACAGGGGCTAGGGCTATTGAAGGGGCCGGGGCCGGTGGCTCCTCGCAACACATTAGGATCCAGATAACCACCTGCGGCTTGGGAGTCTCCTTGGTCGGGGAAGGCTGCTGGCGGGCAGGCTTCGCGGGCTGGGACCGCCGGCAGGCCACAGCCGCCGCCTTGTGGACACGAGATCGCGCTCAGTCGCCGTCGTAGTGGGAGGCGCCTCCAGCCTCGGGTCTGCCACGGCGTCGTGTTATATCTATTAGGATCGCTAGGTGTCGATCTAGTGAGTATGCTTGAGAGAATCATATCATAGGCCTTCGTGGTTGACGAGGAGCTCGCCATCGAGCTCAACGGGGTGGTGGCGGCAGTGAGGTGAGTTGTTCCCGCTGCTGCAACGCTAGCCGATCGGTGGCTCTAGGGTTTTGGGGTTTTCGGTGGGGTGAGTGGGCACGCCGAACCTTTTCGTACGTGCCTCTGCCCCCCCACCTCTTTATATGCGCTGCGCGACAGGGGCCCACCAACGATAGCGACGTTGGGAGCCCTCGATCAGGGCGCGATATCAATCTGTTCGGCCGTTGGGACGAAACGTGAGGAGATCAAACTAACATTCTCCCCCTTGATCTCATCTTTCATTCAACTTATACTTTGGCACTTCTTTCATCACAGATCAACATATAAAGCATGTCTCGTCATAATGGTCAGTTACGCACCATAGATTCAACAACCACTATACACCTCTCAATTTTGAAACAGATTCTTATTCTAGGCCCTTAATATCCAGGTATAATAGGCTTTCCCGTAAACTCATGTCGACTAAGTGTTCTCTGAACACACTAGGCGGTAAGCTTTTTGTGAGCGGATCCGCGAGCATTTCTTTTATACTTATATGCTCTAAACTTATGGTATGATCATGGATTCTTTCTTTCACAACATAAAACTTAATGTTAATGTGTTTGGCAGCAACACTTGACTTATTGTTGTGAGTATAGAATACTGATGACTCATTGTCGCAGTACATTCTGAGTGGTCTTTGAATGCTGTCCACCACTCTCAACCCGGGTATAAACTTCTTTAACCAGTTTGCCTGCCCCGTGGCCTCGTAACATGCTACATACTCAGCTACCATCGTGGACGATGCCGTGATGATTTGCTTGGAGCTTTTCCACGATATAGCTCCACCTGCGAGAGTAAATATATATCCTGGCGTGGACTTTCTTTCATCTACATCTCTCGCATAGTCTGCATCCGAATACCCTTCTATCTCAAGGGAATCAGTTCTTCTGTATGTTAACATGAGGCCTTTTGTGCAGTTTGCATAATGCAATGTTGTCTTTACCATTTTCTAGTGATCTATCCCTGGATTACTTTTAAATCTGCCAAGTACCCCGGTAACAAAAGCTAAGTCAGGGCGTGTACATACTTGAGCATACATCAAGCTTCCGACAGTAGAAGCATATGGAACCGCTTTCATTTGATCGATCTCATATTGGTTCCTAGGACACTGAAAATTCCCAAATCTATCGCCCTTGACTATAGGGGTAGGCGTAGGATTACTTGCATGCATACTATACTTATTCAAAATTTTCTCTAAGTATGCCTTCTGTGATAGCCCTAAAACCCCCTTTTCCCTATCTCGGAGAATTTCAATTCCTAGAACGAATGAAGCTTCACCAAGATCTTTCATATCAAAGTTCGAGGACAAGAACTTCTTTGTCTCCAATAGTAGACTAACATCACTACTAGCGAGTAGAATGTCATCCACATATAGGATAAGGAAAATGAATTTCCCATTCTTGAACTTTGTATATACGCAATTGTCCTCCTCATTCTCATCTAACCCAAACTTTCTTATTGTTTCATGGAACTTTAAGTACCATTGCCTGGAGGCATGTTTTAATCCATAAATGGATTTCTTCAGACGACATCACATACGTTCTTTTCCTTCCATGACAAAACCCCAGACTTTGTTGTTACTCATCGATCTGATTTCATCTTCCATGGATTCAAGCCACTTCAATGAGTGAGCACTTTTAATGGCTTCTTCAAATGTGGTGGGATCACCCTCCATTTGAACTTCTTCACTAACATAGATTTCAAAATCGTTAGGAATAGCTGGTTTTCTAGTTCTCTGAGACCTTCTAAGGGTCTCGCCTTCTGGAACATTCTCTGTGTGAGGCTGTTGCAGCTCTTCCTCATGTGTGGTAACAAGGTCTTCATTTTCATTCGTTGTTGCCACAAGATAACTAACAACAGGTGTCACATCGACATTGTCCTGTGTCGGTGCAGCAGCAGGTATCGAGAAAATTTGTTCCTGAATCATCGGAGTGGGTGCATGCACCCGCTTCTCCTCAAGGTTGATTTCTCGGGATACCATGCTTCCCCTGATCATCTGATCCTCCAGAAACACAGCATGTCTCATTTCTACAAACTTAGTAATTATGTTTGGACAATAGAAACGATAACCTTTCGACTTGTCTGGATAGCCAATGAAATGGCAACTTACTGTCTTAGGATCTAACTTCCCAAGGTTTGGGTTGAAGAGTTTTGCCTCAGCTGGATAGCCCCACACTCGCAAATAATTGAGTGAAGGTTATCGACTAGTCCATAACTCATATGGTGTTTTAGACACTGACTTACTGGGAACTCGATTAAGTATGTGAATGGCGGTTTTTAACGCCTCCGTCCACAAACCAACCGGTAAGGTGGAGTAACTTAATATGCTTCTCACCATATCCATCAAGGTACGGTTATGTCTTTCAGCTACTCCATTCTGCTGAGGCTCGCCCGATGTTGAATATTGGGCAACTATACCATGTTCCTATAGAAACCTTGCAAAGGGTCCAGGAACTTGGCCATATGGGGTATGCCGACCGTAGTATTCGCCTCCACGGTCGGACCTTACTAATTTAATCTTTAAACTATGCTGATTCTCAACTTCAGCCTTAAATATCTTGAATTTATCCAATGCTTCTGAACGCTCTTTAATTGGATAAACATAACCATAACGCGAATAATCATCTGTGAATGTTATGAAGGAGTCATAGACATCCACATATCTCACAGGAAACGGACCACATATATCCGTATGAATTATTCTAAAACTCATGTGCTTATTTTGGCGCCCTTCTTAATATTCTTTACAAATTTTCCTTTAATGCAATCGATGCATTGCTCTAAATTTGAAAATTATAGAGGCGGTAGAATTGATTATTTCACTAAGCGTTCTATTCTCCCCCTCGAAATATGGCATAAACGACAGTGCAATAATTTCGAAGAGACATCATCAATTATTTTCCTCTTATTCTTTCCATTCAGGGATGAGGAGACATTCTCATTCTCAGCGCTTAATGCATTCACATTCTCACAAAGTGATAACAAATAAAGCTTGTCTTGTCTGAAGGCAAGACCAACAATCTCATTATTAAACTTGATCTTACATTGTCCATCGCAAAAATGGCAAGTAAAACCACAATCATCTAAGCACGATACACTTATTAAGTTTCAAGGCAAAGAGGGTACGTAAAGCACATATACTACTAAAAGTACAAAGCCATTTGCTAACTCTAATGGGAGATCTCCAATGGCTTCGACTTCAGCTTGGACGCCGTTTGCAACTTTAATACTTCTTTCTCCTCTTTGCGGGGTCCTTCTCATACGGAATTCCATTCTTGCACAGATGCTTCAGAAAAGCCACACAGTCACTCATGTAGTGTCCCTTCTGATTGCACCACTTGCAGGTGTCCTTTTCCACTGTAACACCCCAAAAATAGTAATCAAGATTATCAAAATCTAATCATCCAAGTTTAGGGCTAACAAAAACTTTTGTTATTAAAAATTAATATGAATGCATATGTGTGTGTTATGAATGCATGAATGCTTGCAATAACTTGTTTGATTGATATGAACGCTAATGATTGGTTTAAAGATGAAAACAATATTATTTAAATCATTTCTAAGCAAAATCAACTGAAGAGAAAATAAAAAATAAGATATATAAGCAAATGGTCATTTTTGCCAAACTTGTTCACTAGACCACTATGCGTGTTTCTAGTCCAAGATTTCTAACAGAAACAAATCCAATTCTTTTCATCCACTGCTAGACCAAGTAAAAGTGAACCCAAGCCCACCTTGCAAACCAACAGAAACAAATTCCAAATCTATTCTAATAACAATTAAAAAATGAATCCAGTGTAGGTAGTAAGATCATCATTTCTCAAAAACCACCCAAACCAGTTTACCTTGACAAACCCAAGCAACCAGATACTACTAAGCATGTGACCAGAACACTCAACAAAATTTATCCAAAAATTCAAAACTAAATTTCATACGACCATTTCATCAAACAGATGGTGAGCACAGTAAACTACTGCCTAACTTCTACTGTTTTGAGCAGTGATCATTCAACCATCTGCCCCCAATTCTCACCCTTTGTCTTCCCAAGTGACCACACTTGCATTGAACAAGCTAGCAAACTACCCCTTTGCACCATGCCATGCCACCCGAGCCCCCTTGCCAGCCGACCATGGCCAGCGCGCAGGAGACCATGCCGCCCTCTCTCACGATATCTAGGAGGCAGCTCACCGTCCATCGCCACCCCCTGCCCAGCCCTTGCCCGCAGCCAGGCCCTGGACCACCTGCAAAACGCCGTGCCCATTTCTTCTCTACCGTGCCAAGACCGCGCCAGAGCGCCACGTTCGACACGCGCGTACGCGCCGCGCCTCACCCTCACCGCTCATGCCTGCACTCGCCTTAACACCAGCAACCTCCCAGACATCCCCGTTCACCGCCGCGCGACCCGTAGCCACTATGCATCGTTAAAATTGTCGTCGGTGCCGCTCAAAGCACCAACCCATTCCGACCAACCTCGACTGCCCCTTGTCGCGCCATTAAGCCATTGAGCATCGCTAGGAGACCATGCACTGGCCTACGCCTTTCGCCATGCCATTAGCTCGCTGTGCCGTCGACCCCGTCGAGCTCCGACCATGCCGCGCTGCCCCTCTCGCTTGGCTATAAAAGGAGGCCTCCCCAGCCTTAATTCGCCACACCATTTCATTCCCCACTCCTTACAGAACCTCCCACACCCTTCCCTCGAGCAAGGCGAGCTCCGCATTGCCGAAAATTTCACCGGAGTCTGCCGCGGAGGAGGAGGAGCGGAGCCGTTGATTGAAGCCGCCCCAGGAACCGCCGTGACCACCGTTCGGACCGCCGTCGTCGACAACGTCTTTCACCCTCAACGCTGACCTTAGCTGGAGCCCAGGTGAGCCTCACACAACCCCCACCATCACCGTTAGGGTTTAGTCTCGCCGGCGCTGCCTGACATAGACGACGAACCTCAGCCCTTAGATCTTGTTCTAATCGTACGACCCAGATTGAAACTTACCGCTTCGTGTTAACTGAGTCGCTGACCAGAAGGACCCCCTGTCAGTAGCCTGATGCGCGCGTGTTGTGCAGTTGGGCCCACCCAGTTTAGTTCCCGCGCTCAGCCCAGTAAATCAAATATAGATTTTCCAATTTAGTTCAAACCTAGTTCTGTTAGTAGATTCAAAAATCATTTCAGAGAGATCCACTGAACCAAATTGCGTAAAACCAATTTTGCTAGAAAGGTATTGAAATTATTAATCCCAGCCCGTTGGATTCAAACCATTTGTAATTATAGATCATCTATTGTAAAAATAACAAGACGGAGTCTTTTCTACATTCAAACATTTTTCAAAAATCAACCATAAATGCTTTTGAGTTGATTCCAACTCTCAAAAATCACATTTGACAAGATCTATCTGAATATGATAAAATAATTAGGTTTACATGAAGAAATCTTCGACAAGTATTAAAAGAATGCCCCATAGGCATTTCTAGTCACTTTAATTAATTAAAATAATAATGTTAAACCTTATTAAATTGTGGCACCACTTTAAATCACATTCCCAAGTATTGAAATATGTGGTGACGACATGTGTCAACATGATCCCATATTTTAATTGGAGAATATTAACTCTTAATTAGATTTCAATGAGTAGAAATTACTTTTCTAAAAATAAAATAAATAATACCAAGGCTTTAATCCTTGTGATGAGTGTGATGATACTAGATCATATAGTGTGAACCTTTGTGTGCCAAATAGAAGTAGTTAAGTATTGTTTGGTAATTGTGTACCTCGTATTTATTTATAAACGCTAGTACCGACCAAGGCTATGAGGAGGAGGAGTAATACGAAGAAGAAGAAGAAGAAGAAGAGAACTTCAAGCACTGCACTACTCAAGGCAAGCTATTACTGGCAAGCTACCACTGACATGTTACCGATGCAAGCTAATACTTGCAAGCCCCACAATACCACTTAACCTATTGAATGCCTTAGGCATATTTGGTTATACCACTTTATTATACCAAATCCCAGTTTTACTTGCAAACTTTATTATTTTATTTCTTTATCAAAGCCTGTTAGTAACTTCTACTTAGTGACTTGTGAATTTTGGAAAGATATTATAGGTAGCATAAAGAGCATAAAACTTGGCCTAAGTTAGATAGAAATAGATGTCATACTGAGGCATGGGATCTAGATTTGGATAGTCACATTTGATTAGCATCCCTCATTAGTGATTAACTATAGTGGCCAGTGCTAAGAATAAAACTTGATCACTTTAGATGGTAATACTTGGTTAAAGTGATTATGAAAACCTTGGAATGAGGAGTCATTCTAATGAAATGTTTTGACATGTGTGATGAACACAAGATGACTTGATGATGAAAATGTTGAGGCATGAGCCTTAGCCCTTTATAAAACTGATGGTTGGGTCCATATGCGATACCATTCCAGTTTTACCATACAACCACAATAACCGAATTTGGGTAGGGCTTGACTAGAAGTTTATATATCTTAGTATGGGTTCCCTTGCTGAGGTTTGAGCTGAGGCTACCTCGTTATGAATGTCCACCTGTGCAGTTCCCAAGATGACAGATGGTCATGGTTGGGAGGCCAAATGTAACATACCACCCTTTTGTGTAATATAAATAAGATATGTTTGAGCATTGCATGCATGCATAACACTTGCACTTTGGTTTAATCAAGAAATAACCAACAAAACCCTAAACTCTAACTTCCCTCTTTATTTGAAACATTCATCTGGTTTTGAAAAAAATATTTGGAAATAAACACAAAATGCATGGAGCCCAATCAGTACCAAGGGCCCCTTAGTGTTTTCAGTTATATTACAAAAGTTTCTGTAATTTGAAATTATTCAAAACAGATTTGAATTCAAAATACAAAAGGGAAATCAGAAAATAGAAATAGAAAAACATTTCTGGAAATAAAAAAAACATCTGTCTACTCTAACTGGGCCAGCCCACTTCCCTCTCTTTTTTGCCGCTAGCAGCCAGCCCACCCGGGGCCCAAGCCGGCCTAGCCTGGCCCGATACCCCTTCGGCCTTTTCCCTTTCTTCTTTCTCGTCGCCAGCAAGCAGCTACCTGGCAGCGCGCCCGCCGTCGATCCTCGCCGCGCTGCGATGCGTGCCGCCGCCTGCGAGGATGAGGATAAAGATCGCCGTGCTGAGCTCTCTCTCCCCATACCCATCTCATCGCCTCTCGCTCTCTCTGCTGGTTTTCCCCAAATCACCGAAACCCTAGCTTGGTCAGTCTCGCTCGCCGCCAATGTTCTGGGCCGCCCTGAGCTCAGTGGAGTAGGCTAGGAGAAGCGCGGTGTCGCTGTAGTCGTCCTCGTCAAGCCAAGCGAGCTGGGAGGCTCTGTGCTCGTCGGAATTGAGATTTCCCTTTCGTCGACCGTCGCCATTACTACCGGCTATTCGGCGCCGTTCGACCGCCCCCGGCCTTGCCATCACCACCATCGCGCCCAGGGTGAGCTCACGGTCCCTGCATACCCCTCCGCTTTCTCTTCCTCTCTGAAGGGTTTCGCAGCATAGTAAATCAAAAAAATTCTACGGATGCGAACGGGGAAGCCAAGATCTAATCTAGGAGATGCAAACAACGAGAGGGGGACAGCTGAGATCTTCATACCCTTGAAGATTCGCACAACGGAATGTTCGACGGAACGTGGTTGATGTAGTCGTACTAGCCTTCTCCTCCTTGCGATCTGATCCAACACCGCAAGTGGCGATGCCTCCGAGAGATGCACACGTACGGCACCTCGACGTCTCCTCCTTCCTCGGTCCAGAAAGTGGGGTGGAGAGATAGGTTGGATCTACAACACGACGGAGTGGTGCAAACGGTGGAGAGTTTCTGCGGCAGGGCTTCGCCTACGCGCAGTCGAGAGAGAGAGAGAGAGAGAGAGAGAGAGAGAGAGAGAGAGAGAGAGAGAGAGAGAGAGAGAGAGAGAGAGAGAGAGAGAGAGAGAGAGGAGGGTAGCAGCTAGGCGGCTAGGGCTTGAGGAGGTGTGGTGGGAGGGTGTGCCCCTGCCCTCTTTATATAGAGGGCTGTCCAGCTTCCCCTTGCCCCCTCCTCCAAGCCTAGGGCCGGCGGCCACAAGGGAGGAGTGGGGGGCAAGTTTCCCCCTCCCTTCTAGAAGCTATCCGTAGGGTTTCCCCTAGGGCTTGGCCGGCTGGGCCTATGGGGCCTTGTAGGCCCACGCCCTCGTAGGCCCACGCCCCTTGTAGGCCCACGCCCCCTCCCGACAAGCGGGGCCACGTTGGTCCCACTCCGGAAGCTTCTAGAACCTTCCGGTACAATACCGAACAATCCGAAACAATTCCAAAATCCAAAAAACTGCTTTGCCTTATATGAATCTTATTCTCCGGACCATTCCGGAACCTCTCGTGATGTCCTGGATCTCATCCGAGACTCCTAACAAAAACACATAAACCAATTATCCATTCTATACTAGCGTCGAGACACGTTAAGTGTGTGACCCTACGGGTTTAAGAATATGTAGACATGATCTTCTATCAATAATCAACAGCGGGGTCTGGAAACCCATATTGACTCCCACATACTCATCGATGATCATATCGTATGAACCACGATGCCAGGATTCAATTAATCCCATATATATATTCCCTTCGTCACGCGATATTTTACTTACCCGAGATTCGATCGTCGGTATCGGCATACCTAGTTCAATCTCGTTCACAGCAAGTACTTTACTCGTTCCGTAATCCGATATCACTTTGTGATTAACTCCTTAACCAAGTGCTTGCAAGCGGTGTTGATATTGATTACCGAGTGGGCCCGAAGTATATCTCTCCGACTTGGGAGGGACAAATCCCATCTCGATACATACAACCCAACAAGTACTTTCCGATCACCTGAGAGACACCTTTATGATCACCCTCTCATAGGATGACGTTTGATGACCTCAAAGCTTTCTTCCGATACGAGGGAGTTGCATTATCTCATGGTCTAAGGAATATAATGTTTGACATAAGAAAAAGCTTCGCAAAGATGAACATGATGACACGATCTAATTGCTCTGCTTGATTTGGGTCTGTCCATCATATCATTCTCCCAATGATGTGATCTCATTATTAATCGACAACTCATGTCTATGGTTAGGAAACCTTAACCATCATTAATCAATGAGCTAGTCCATAGAGGCGTACTAGGGGCACGGTGTTGTTCATAAACCACACAAGTATCAAAGTTTCCGCTTAATACAATTCTACCATGGAATATAAACTTTATCATGAACAAGAATTATAATAATAACATCTTTATTATTGCCTCTAGGGCATAATTCCAACACTCTCTCTGTATCGTCGCCATCGCAACCACCCGCGAGCTCCGCCGTCGGCTGCTTTTGCACACGCTGCTCCGGCGACCATTTGAGGGCGGCGCCGCCACTACTAGGTCCGCCTCAACCTCCTCTTTCCAACCAGCCCACCCACAAGTCCCCGCGTGCAGCAGATCGACGGGAGCAAGATCGACCTGAGAGGAGCACCATTGCTGATGTCATGCTGACATCAGCATGATGCAATAATTCCTTTTCTGTTTTTAATTGTTTTATTAAATGGAAATGTATGACAAGTGGGCCCTGCCTGTCAGGGTTTTATTATTTTCTGTAAATATTTTCTGAAATGATTAAAAGTATGACTTGTGGGCCCAAGTTGGAAATTATTTTAAATATTCAAAAAATGATTTAAAATGAATTAAAATTTGGGAAATTCATAACTAATTCATTTTAAATCAGAAAAATACAAATAATATATCAAAATGATCAGAAAAATGAAACCTATCTAACTAAGCTATAATCATACATTGTTAATCAACTTTGATAGCAAGTTTAATTAGAAGAACCAATTGAACCCCATAGGTGATTCCGATGATTCCCGTGTTTTAGGGTTTGCACATCTCGGACCCCCTTTAAAGTGACCAAGCATGCTTTAGGGTTAAATTCAACACTATTCAACTTGTCATATCATCCATATTGTATGAGCATTGCACATGCCATGTGTTGAGTGTTTCTTTCTCTTTTCCGGTGATTTGTTCTCGCGAATAGGAACCGAACCCGAAGCTGAAGTCAATGCCACCGAAGAGGAGTACCAGTCCAACAACAGACAAGGCAAGCGAAGCCCCACTCATACATATGAATCCTATGATTACACAGTATTTCATTCTCGTCATATGCATTCGGTTCAACAGTCTTTTATCAATAGATAGAGTAATCCTATCTGATGCATGTTCTCCTTTGTGAACTATATTACCTGTTCCACCGCTCCTAGCATAACTAGGGTTTGGCTTATGAGCATCGCTAGTGCTACAGTTCAGTCAAGCTTAGCCATGCTTAGTGGTCAGATGATGATCATTCATGTGATGCACCGGAGATGCGAACGAATCTAGTATGGTAGGATGTTGATATGTGATCAGATATAAATGATAAACATGCTAAGGATTGTATGGGAGGCCACGTGGGTTGTGGTTTTTGTAGTCCCATACTCGCCTCCCTTAGGACCTGATGTTCTCGCCTCTCGAACCAAGACGAGCGTACAACCACACGGGGGCCTGCTAACTTGTCTAGTAGATTCCATGAGTCACATAGTTTGGGCTTTCCATTCGACATACGCATCTTGATTATTCTTGAATGGAGGTGCATTCATAACAGGTAGGTAAGCATGGCCGGGAACAAGAGATGCCCGACATCCATAATCTTGAACTGCGCACACATCATTAGGGACCGGATTCGGGACTTGACCCGTTATGGCGGCATCTCCCTAGTGCGTGACTCATGGTCTCGGCGAAAGCAAGGTAAAGGTCGTGGTCAACCATTCTCTGTCGGCCTTCCAAGGAAGAGGGCTAAAAATTAGGCATTAAGAATCGGTTGGTACATGTGGGTAAAGTTGTGCACCCCTGCATGGTTATTAATCTTTTCGAAAAGCCGTGTCCATGATTATGGACGACTTGGGAATGGATTCTGTGATCATAGAGAACTATAACCAAATGATAAAACTTGCCAACTAAAGTGAGATCCAGAATACTTCCTCGGGGTTGTTGAGGGGGTAGTCCAGGAAGAGAGGTTCAGTTGATGATGATACTTGGTGGATATCAAAGATGATTCTAAGAGATAGAGTTGAAGTCTTCTTATCCCCTTTCGAAAATGATCTGACTAGACGAGTTTCTTCTCCCTCTTGTTTTGAGAACAAAAGATGGCTTTATGCAAAATAACTCCACTAGCCATAAGTCTTGCGGAGTACACCCTGTACTCAGCCTTGCTTTGTTGATGTTTTCTACAGATGAAGCTACTCCAACTGAAGGTGGTTTCTACGTCGAAGTCGACGAGTAGTCGGGGTTCCCGGGCAGCAGCCTAGGATCTACGGAAGGGTCGCTACTTTTGTTATGGCCTCTTAGGCCCTTTGCTAAGTTTGTTGTTTAGAACAACTTGTTGGCTTCCGTTGTTTGATGTAATGATGGGTCTGTGACCCCTGGTTTGTAACTCTCTTAAGAGTTTACCTTATTAATGTATGGTTTGTATGTTCTGTAATGTTACCGATCTTTCCCTGCGCGTTTTGGAATTTAGGTTAGGCTTATATCAGATGAGGATCTAGTATTTGTCTAGCCCTGATCCTGGGTCGTGACCGATTTTGGTATCAGAGCAGGACTGCCTGTAGGAAACCCTTCTATCTGGTCGATGTTGAGTCTAAAGTTTGAGAAAACTATTAGAAAGCTAAAAATATTTGCAAAACTCTGAATAGGACTCTTTTTACTCCTTATCCAAGGTTGTTCTATTGCTGAGTTATCTTACCTCGTTTGCTTTGCAAAGTTTTCACTTCTCGTCTATCATTTCAAACTCTTAGGATATACGGGTTTGGGTTGTTTTTACTTAGTACTCTATACTTGGTTGCAAGGCTCAGAGTTTCCAAGAGATATCTGTGCAACTGAAGCATTGTTTTTCAACTTTGCTAAGGATGCCTCCAATCCCGCTCTCTATTCTTTTGTGACTTGTTGGTATCATATCATGCTTGCATTCCATTGTTATGGTTTGTATCTAAGTTGGTAGCGTATACGTTTCGTATGCTTGTTCTACTGCCATACTTAATGCATTGATATAGTTTTCATCCACATGTTCATCTCTACCATGATCTTTTGATATGGTTTTGCCATCCTTTGTTGTACCCTTTTTTGTGAATCCATTCTCATGGTTTCTGTTTTCTCCTCAGGATGTCGGCTGGTACTCGTGGTTCTGTTGGCTGTCGAGGAAACAACAATGCTGATCAGGAACTTCCGCCACCTCCCACAATGGCCGAAGTTCTCAACAACATTGAGACCAACCGTCTGCGGAATGAACGCCTTCTGGAGCGTGTGGCGCAGAACACTAAATGTCGTCCTGACGACTGTGTCAAACTTGGAGATTTCATCCACTCTTTTCTTCCAATTTTCACCCACTCCAGGGAGCCCCTTGAAGCTGATGATTGGCTCCGCACCATAGAGCGCAAGTTCAGTGCTCTTCGAGTCTGTCCCGCTGACCGCATCAACTTCGCCACTTATCAACTGGAAGGTGAGGCTGGTGTTTGGTGGGAAGGTTTTCAGAATCTGCAAGCTCAGGGACATGTTGTTACCTGGTAAGAGTTTGTTGCAGCATTTCATGCCTCTTATATCCCTAAGCCCATCATGGACCTGAAAAGGAGGGAGTTTCTGGATCTGACTCAGGGGCACAAAGATATTGAAACCTATGGGCGTGAGTTTACTCGCCTGGCTCGCTATGCAACCAGGGATGTGAACAATGATGAGGATAAGCAAGAGCTGTTCCGTAAAGGACTTAACCCTGCACTTCGCTATGAGTTGCTGCCCTTCAAGTTCCAGTCTTTCGAGGACTTGCACAATCAGGCTATTACTCTGGAGCATGGAAGGAAGGATATGGAAGTATCTCAGAAGCGTGAAGAAGGAAATTCTCGAGCTTCTTCCTCTGGTAACAAGAAGCGTCGTGTCTTTGTTCCATACAGTGATGTGCCTCGTGCTACTTATGCACCCAAGTCCTCTGGCAATAATTCTCGTTAGTCACAGCCAAATACTGGTGGAGAAAATTCTCGTTCTCCTACTGGTTCTCACACTGGAGTTACCTGCTACTCCTATGGTCAGCCTGGTCACTACTCAAGGGAGTGTTCCCAAAGGGCTACCAGACGCAATGATCAGCAGGCAAAGAAGAATGATAAATCTCAAGGTGCTGGACGTGGTCGTCTGACCCATGTCACTGTTGAGGAAGCTCAGGAAGATCCACGCGTTATTCTGGATACGCTCCGTGTCAATTCAATTCTCGCAACAGTCTTGTTTGATTCTGGAGCATATCATACATTCATATCACAAGATTTTGCGCAAATGCATGATATCACCTTTCAATCTATGGACTCTCCTCTAGAGATTAGAACTCCTGGGTCTCGTTGGCAGACCATCTGGGTTACTCATGGGGTTGAGATAGATATAGCATATCAGAAGTTTCCCACTTCCCTCATTGCACTCAAGTCAACTGACATAGATGTTATTCTGGGCATGGACTGGTTAACCAAGTATCAAGCCATCATTGAATGTGCACTTAGAACAGTCTCTGTGACCTCTCTTGCTGGCATAACTGTCAAGTATTAGACTGATGGTTGAAAGTCTCTGTCAGCAGTTCTTAAACCTTTCTCGGAGTTGTATTCCATGGATGTTTTACCCACTCTCGAGGTTCAAGATGTCCATGTAGTCTGTGATTTCCCGGATGTCTTTCCTGAAGAGTTGCCTAGCATGCCACCTGATCGAAGTGTGGAGTTTGTCATAGAGCTAGTTCCTGGAACTGCTCCTATCTCCAAAAGACCTTATCGCATGCCTCCTCATGAGTTGGTTGAGTTGAAGAAGCAACTTGAAGAGTTATAGGGTCTAGGATACATCCAACCTAGCACATCCTCTTGGGGTTTCCCTACCATCTTTGTCAAGAAGCGGGATACAAATATTCCAAGATTGGTGGTTGATTATCGTCCACTCAACACGGTGATAATCAAGAATAAGTACCCACTTCCCCGGATAAATGACCTCTTTGATAAATTAAGTGGTGCCACTGTCTTCTCCAAAATGGAATTAAGATCAGGGTATCATCAAATCAAGATCAAAAAGGAGGATATCCCAAAGACAACATTCACAACTCGTTATGGTCTTTACGAGTATACAGTGATGTCCTTCAGGTTGACCAATGCCCCTGCCACATTTATGAGGCTCATGAACTCCTTCATGGAGTATCTCGACAAGTTCGTCGTGGTATACATTGATGACATTCTAATCTACTCCAAGACTGAAGAAGAGCATGCCGAACATTTACATTTGGTATTGACTAAACTTCATGAACATCGTCTCTATGCCAAGTTTTCCAAATGTGAGTTCTAGTTACAAGAGCTCATCTTCCTTGGCCATGTTGTATCTGCAAGTCGTGTTGTTGTCATACCGGATAAGGTTTAGACCATTCTGGAATGGAAGTCACCTACTTCAGTCAAGGAAGTCCGAAGTTTTCTTGGAATGGCTGTATATTACCATCGATTCATCGAGAACTTCTCCAAGATAGCCAAGCCCATGACTGATCTTCTTAAGAAAGATAAGAAGTTTGAATGGTCAGAAAAGGCAGAAGAAAGCTTCCAAGATTTGAAAACTAAGCTAACCACTGCCCTTGTGCTTGTCCTTCCGGACACAAGCATGGACTTCGTCATCTACTATGACGCTTCTCTCCAAGGGCTCGGTTATGTATTGATGCAAGATGGTCATGTAGTGTCCTATGCATCTCGGCAGTTGAAGCCACATGAGAACAGTTATCCAACCCATGATCTCGAGCTCGCTGTTGTTGTTCATGCTCTCAAGAAATGGCGACATTACCTCATTGGTAACCGTTGCGAACTTTATTCGGATCATCAAAGTCTTAAGTATCTCTTTACCCAGCCATATTTGAATCTCAGGCAAAGACGATGGTTGGAACTCATCAAAGATTATGATTTGGGTCTCAACTATCAACCCGGCAAAGCCAATGTCGTTGCTAATGCGCTAAGTCAGAAGTCTTATTGCAACAATCTGATGATTTCACAAGCCCAACCCGCTCTCTACGAGGAAATCAAGCGTCTTAACCTTGAAGTAGTTCCTTGTGGATTTGCTAACCTTGAAATAAAATCTTCTCTCGAGGACCAAATCAAGGAAGCTCAAAAGCAAGATGATGAAGTTACCAAGATCAAAGAACGTGTTGCAAGCGGTGAAGCTAAATGTTTTTCCGCCAATGATCAAGGTATTATATACTTCATTAACCGGCTAGTGGTTCCAAACAGTCGGAAAATCAAAGATCTAAATCCTACTAGAAGCTCATGAATCCCCTCTGTTTATCCATCCTGGTGGTACCAAGATGTACCGAGATCTCCGTCAAAGATTCTGGTGGAGTAGAATGGAACCAAAAATCGCTCACTTTGTTGCAGAGTGCGACGTTTGCCATCGTGTAAAGGCTGAACACCAAAGGCCTGCTGGACTTCTGCAACCGTTGAAAATTCCTGAGTGGAAATGGGATGAAATTGGTATGGATTTCATTACTGGACTCCCAAAGACACAATCTGGACATGATGCCATATGGGTAGTTATTGATCGACTATCCAAAGTTGCTCACTTCTTCGCTGTTCGGGAAAGCATTACTGCAAGCCAGTTGGCAGAGCTATATGTATCCCGGATCGTCGTTCTTCATGGTGTTCCCAAGATCATATCTGATCGTGGAAGCTTGTTCACTTCCAAATTCTGGGCTAGTATCCAACAAGCAATCGGAACTCAAGTTTCCTTCAGTACATCTTATCATCCTAAAACTGGTGGTCAAACTGAAAGAGTGAATCAAATTCTTGAAGACATGCTCAGAGCGTGTGTCATATCCTTTGGAAAGAACTGGGAGAAATGTCTTCCTTTTGCGGAGTTCTCCTATAACAAAAGTTTCCAATCCAGTTTGGGCATGTCACCTTTCCAATTTCTATATGGGAGAACATGTCGAACACCGCTGAACTGGACAGAGACCGGCGAAAGACAATTCTTTGGTCCGGACATGATCCAAGAAGCAGAAGATCAAGTTTGCATAATCCGAGAGCGTCTGAAGGCCGCTCAATCTCGTCAGAAGACCAACTACGATCGTCATCATCTTGATGTTCATTATGAAGTTGGTGATCAAGTTTACCTCTGGGTCACTCCTTTGAAGGGTGTCCATCAATTCGGTATCAAGGGCAAATTGGCTCCTCGCTATGTTGGTCCCTTTCGCATTCTCTCCAAGCGGGGTGAGCTTGCCTACCAATTGAATCTACCTTCAACTTTTCCAGAGGTACATGATGTTTTCCATGTGTCTCAACTCAAGCGTTGCTTCAAGGATCCCATTCATGGTGTGGACCATGAAACTATGGATCTCCAAGATGATCTAACCTACCGAGAATACCCTGTTCGTATTCTTGATGAAACCGAGCGCAAGACTCGTCGCCAAACCATCAAGTTCCTGAAAGTTCAATGGTCTCATCACTCTGAGTCAGAAGCAACCTGGGAACGCGAAGATCGTCTTCGATCTTAGTACCCTGCCTTCTTTTCTAAAACCTAGGAATCTCGGGTCGAGATTCTTGTAAGTAGGGTAGAGCTGTAACATACTACCCTTTTGTGTAATATAAATAAGATATGTTTGAGCATTGCATGCATGCATAACACTTGCACTTTGGTTTAATCAAGAAATAACCAACAAAACCCTAAACTCTAACTTCCCTCTCTATTTGAAACATTCATCTGGTTTTGAAAAAAATATTTGGAAAGAAACACAAAATGCATGGAGCCCAATCAGTACCAAGGGCCCCTTAGTATTTTCAGTTATATTAAAAAAGTTTTTGTAATTTGAAATTATTCAAAACAGATTTGAATTCAAAATACAAAAGGGAAATGAGAAAATAGAAATAGAAAAACATTTCTGGAAATAAAAAAACATCTGTCTACTCTAACTGGGCCGAGCCCACTTCCCTCTCTCTCTTTCAGCCGCCAGTAGCCAGCCCACCCGGGGCCCAAGCCGACCCAACCTGGCCCGATACCCCTTCGGCCTTTTCCCTTTCTTCTTTCTCGTCGCCGGAAAGCAGCTGCCTGGCAGCGCGCCCGCCATCGATCCTCGCCGCGCTGCGATGCGCGCTACCGCCTGCGAGGATGAGGATAAATATCGCCGCGCTGAGCTCTCTCTCCTCATACCCATCTCATCGCCTCTCGCTCTCTCTGCTGGTTTTCCGCAAATCGCTGAAACCCTAGCTCGACCAGTCTCGCTCGCCGCCAATGTTCTGGGCTGCCCCGAGCTCAGTGGAGTAGCCTAGGAGAAGCGCAGTGTCGCTGTCGTCGCCCTCGTCAAGCCACGCGAGCTGGGAGGCTCTGTGCTCGTCGGAATCGAGATTTCCCTTCCGTCGGCTGTTGCCATTACCGCCGGCGATTCGGCGCCGTTCGACCGCCCCCGGCCTTGCCATCACCACCATCGCGCCCAGGGTGAGCTCACGGTCCCTGCATACCCCTCCGCTTGCTCTTCCTCTCTCTGTATCGTCGCCACCGCAACCACCTGCAAGCTCCGCCATCGGCCGCTGTTGCACACGCTGCTCCGGCGACCATTTGAGGGCGGCGCCGCCACTACTAGGTCCGCCTCAACCTCCTCTTTCCAACCAGCCCACCCACAAGTCCCCGCGTGCAGCAGATCGACGGGAGCAAGATCGACCTGAGAGGGGCACCATTGCTGATGTCATGCTGACATCAGCATGATGCAATAATTCCTTTTCTGTTTTTAATTGTTTTATTAAATGGAAATGTATGACAGGTGGGCCCTACCTGTCAGGGTTTTATTATTTTCTGTAAATATTTTCTGAAATGATTAAAAGTCTGACATGTGGGCCCAAGTTGGAAATTATTTTAAATATTCCAAAAATGATTTAAGATGAATTAAAATTTGGGAAATTCATAACTAATTCATTTTAAATCAGAAAAATACAAATAATATATCAAAATGATCAGAAAAATGAAACCTATCTAACTAAGCTATAATCATACATTGTTAATCAACTTTGATAGCAAGTTTAATTAGAAGAACCAATTGAACCCCACAGGTGATTTCGATGATTCCCCTGTTTTAGGGTTTGCACATCTCGGACCCCCTTTAAAGTGACCAAGCATGCTTTAGGTTTCAATTCAACACTATTAAACTTGTCATATCATCCATATTGTATGAGCATTGCACATGCCATGTGTTGAGTGTTGCTTTCTCTTTTCCGGTGATTGGTTCTCGTGAATAGGAACCGAACCTGAAGCTAAAGTCAACGCCACCGAAGAGTAGTACCAGTCCAACAACGGGCAAGGCAAGCGAAGCCCCACTCAGACATATGAATCCTATGATTACAAAGTATTTCATTCTCGTCATATGCATTCGGTTCAACAGTCTTTTATCAATAGATAGAGTAATCCTATCTAATGCATGTTCTCCTTTGTGAACTATATTACCTGATCCACCGCTCCTAGCATAACTAGGATTTGGCTTATGAGCATAGCTAGTGCCACAGTTCAGTCAAGCTTAGCCATGCTTACTGGTCGGATGCTGATCATTCATGTGATGCACCGGAAATGCAAACGAATCTAGTATGGTAGGATGTTGATATGTGATCAGATATAAATGATAAACATGCTAAGGCTTGTATGGGAGGCCACGTGGGTTGTGGTTTTTGTAGTCCCATACTCGCCACCCTTAGGACCTGATGTTCTCGCCTCTCGAACCAAGACGAGCGTACAACCTCACGGGGTGCCTGGAAACCCCCTCGACTCACTAACTTGCCTAGTAGATTCCATGAGTCACATAGTTTGGGTTTTCCATTCGACATACGCATCTTGGTTGTTCTTGAATGGAGGTGAAGGAGGTGCATTCAAAACAGGTAGATAAGCGTGGCCGGGGACAAGAGATGCCGGACATCCGTAATCTTGAACCCCACACACATCATTAGGGACCGGCTTCGGGACTTGACCCGTTATGGCGGCATCTCCCTAGTGCGTGACTCATGGTCTCGGCGAAAGCAAGGTAAAGGTCGTGGTCAACAACTCTCTGCCGGCCTTCCAAGGAAGAGGGCTAAAAATTAGGCATTAAGAATTGGTTGGTACATGTGGGTAAAGTTGTGCACCCCTGCAGGGTTATTAATCTTTTCGAAAAGCCGTGTCCACGGTTATGGACGACTTGGGAACGGATTCTGTGATCATAGAGAACTATAACCGAATGATAAAACTTGCCAACTAAAGTGAGATCCAGAATACTTCCTCGGGGTTGTTGAGGGGGTAGTCCGGGAAGAGAGGTTCAGTTGATGATGATATTTGGTGGATATCAAAGATGATTCTAAGAGATAGAGTTGAAGTCTTCTTATACCCTTTTGAAAATGATCTGACTAGACGAGTTTCTTCTCCCTCTTGTTTTGAGAACAAAAGATGGCTTTATGCAAAATAACTCCACTAGCCATAAGTCTTGCAGAGCACACCCTATACTCAGCCTTTCTTCATTGATGTTTTCTACAGATGAAGCTACTCCAACTGAAGGTGGTTTCTACGTCGAAGTCGACGAGTAGTCGGGGTTCTCGGGCAGCAGCCTAGGATCTATGGAAGGGTTGCTACTTCTGTTATGGCCTCTTAGGCCCTTTGCTAAGTTTGTTGTTTAGAACAACTTGTTGGCTTCCGTTGTTTGATGTAATGGTGGGTCTGTGACCCCTGGTTTGTAACTCTCTTAAGAGTTTACCTTATTAATGTATGGTTTGTATGTTCTATAATGTTACCGATCTTTCCCTACGTGTTTTGGAATTTAGGTTAGGCTTATATCAGATGAGGATCTGGTATTTCTCGAGCCCTGATCCCGGGTCGTGACACCAAACTCATAGGGGAGGTGCCTATACTAGGGTGTGTAATTGAAATGTTAGGATTGATTATCCGCATACTTAGTATGGTGATTCAGGATTGTTTCTGACGGATGTATCGAATGTTGTGGTGAAAGTGTACCACCTCTGTAGAGTGTCAAACTATTCGAATAGCCGCGTCCGCGGTTATGGACAGTTGGAGTGTCCATACTATTCCGTCATCAGATGTTTTCAAAATGACTTGTGAAATGAATTATGATTTTGACTTGACCACAACAGGGTTGTGACATGAAAACTAAGTTCCCACTTAGGTGTTGTAGAACATTAAACTAGTTTTCTTTACTTGTAAACTCAGTTAGTTATAAATCTACCTTTTTGCAAATAAACCTAGAGCTTAGGATTCCTACTCAAACTACCCTATTTGTTAGTCTTAGTTTGCGAGTACTTAAAGAGTACTCATGGATTTGTCCCTGGCTATCCCTATGGCCAGACTATGAGGAGGACTACCAGGATGATGGACAGCAGGAAGTCTGACAACTAGGATCATCTCCCATCGTCGGCATTGCCTGTGACCCTGAAGATGGAGCTTCGACCACGCTACTATTATTATTATTATTTCGCTGCGTTGATTGTATTAACACTAGATCATGAGATCCTTTATTTGTAATGTCGGAGATATGCCCAAGAGGCAATAATAAAGTGGTTATTATCATATCTTCATGCTTATGATAAATGTTTACATACCATGCCATAATTGTATTAACCGGAAACATTAATAATTGTGTGATTTGTAAACATAAAGAGTCCCTAGTAAAGCCTCTTGTTAAACTAGCTTGTTGGTTAATATATGATCATGTTTTACTAATCATGAACATTGAGATATTATTAACAACAAGTTCATATCATTAGAAGAATGATGTGATGGACACACTCCTATAGATAAGCGTAGCATAAAGATCAAGTCATTTCAATAGTTCATTTGCTATAAGCTTTCTGATACATAGTAACCTAATTCCTTTGACCATGATATCATGCTAATCACCATCACCGGAAGGATGCTTTGATGACATCAAACACGACACCGTAACTGGGTGGTTAAAAAGATGTCATTGAGTGTTCAGAAAGTATGTGTTGAGGCACATGGATCAAGAGTGGGATTTGTCCATCCATATGACGAATAGATATACTCTGGGCCCTCTTGGTGGAATGTCATCCAATTAGCTTGCAAGCATGTGATTGGCTGAAAAGGGGTCACATATCACGGGAACAAGAAAAGAGTACTTATCGGTAACAAGGTTGAACTAGGTATGCAGAGATAATGACGATCAAACCTCAGATAAGTAAACTATCGCGAGACAAAGGGAAATTGGTATCGTATGTAAATGGTTCATTTGATCGCAAAGTAATCGTAGAAATATGTGGGAGCCATATGAATTTCCAGATTCCTCTATTGGTTATTGATCAGAGAAGAGTCTCGATCATGTCTTCATAATTCACAAACCTTAGGGAGACACACTTAAGGATTCAATGTTGTTTAGTAGTATGGAATGTGATTAAAGAGACTGAATGTTGTTCGAGTCTCGGATGGGATCTGGGATATCACGAGGAGATCCGGAATGGTCTAGAGAATAATTCGGTGTTTTCACCGGAATGTTCCGGAAAGTCCAATTTCGGAGTTCGGGAATGATTCCGGTGTTTTCACCGGAATGTTCTAGAAGGGTCTAGATGGTTCACCGATCTGGAAGGGGAAGAGTACATGGATGTGTCATGACAAAGTGTAATGGTTGCATCTTGTCCAAGGTCACTTGGCTGGACACTTGGAAGAGAGAAATCAAACTCTAATTTGAAAGTCAAAAAGGCAGTTTGAAAAAGTCAAATCCCAACATGGTTTCCGAGTTAGGGAGGGTTTCTGAGTTAGGAAGGGTTTCCACCTAGGTTGGGAACACCCTTGGACGCCCCCACCTATATAAGGAGGGGTGGGGTGCACCCCAAGGTATCCCCCTTTCCCTAGGCGCCCAAGACCCAATCCTTATGTCGCCGCTCCCTCCCCAAGCCGTCGGCACCCTAGATCCCCTCTAAACCGCCGCTGCCATCTAGCCTAAACCCTAGACACAGACTTCCCTCTTCCCTCGGCATCTAAAACCTAGATCGCTGAGGCCCTCTTCTACTCCACCATACTCTCCCCGACTTAGGTGAAGCCCTGCGGGATCTCCCCTCTACTTTCGACACCATGCCATCGTGCTGCCGGAATCGCGAGGGGAGAACTACAACCTCCGCTGCCTGCTGGAACAAGGGAGAAGAAGGTCTTCATCGAGTATCGAACGTGTGACCGACTGCAAAAGCGCTGCCGGAACGTAGCGCCGGAAGGATCGTCTACGCGATCTTGAGATCAGCAAGTGTACGACTACATCACTCACGAGAATCTACTCTCATTAAGCGCTTTGGAATCTTCGAGGGTGAGTACTCTAATCGACTCGTTGGTACAATCTAGTAGATAGATCTTGGCTTGTTTTGTGCATGCGATAGAATTTTTTTGTTTTCCATGCTACGAACCCCTACAGTGGTATCAGAGCCGTGTCTACATGTAGATCTGTTGCACGAGTAGAACACAATGGTCATTGTGGGCGTTGATGCTTTTGTTGTCGATTGCTTCTTGTTTACTTTGCATCTTGCGGGATGGTGGGATGAAGCGGCCCGGGCTAACCTTACATGACATCGTTCATGAGACTTGCTCCACGCTTGACATGCAACTTGTATTGCATAAGTGGCTTTGTGGGTGCCTATTTCTCCCAACATAGTGAAGATTCAATTTACAATGGGTGATTGACAATACTATTATCAACGTTGTGGTTCTTGTTCGTAAGTTAGAACAACACTTATTGAAAGCCCCAAACCATGTAAAACATGCAAAGAAAATTAGAGGCATCTAACTTTGTTTTGCAGGGGTGTGTTGTGATGTGATATGTCCATGATTATGATTATATATGATGTATGCAATGTTCCTTATTGTAAGTCAGCAACCGGCAGGAGCCTTATGGATGTCTTTTAATTTCGTTAAGACCTGCATGTCTATTATTCAAAGTAGTTGTAATAGTTGACGCTAGTGGACGATAACCATGGAGCGGTGACATTGACCTTGACGCCACGCCGGTGATGATGGAGAGCATGTTCGTGCTTGAAGATAGAGATCGAAGGCACAAGAAGAAACGCCATATCATATCACATATTTTGAATTGCATGTGATGTTAATCCTTTTATGCATCTTGTATTGCTTAGATTGCGACGGTAGCATTATAAGATGATCCCTCTCACAAAATATCAAGTTATAGAGTGTTCGTCCTTAGTAGGCACCATTGCCAAAGCTCGTTGTTTTTCGAAGCACCACTTGATGATCGGGTGTGTTAGATTCTGCGAGTGTATACAATGGGAGCAAGCCAGATTTGCTCATGCGGAAACTGCGGAAGCGCTGCCGGAACGCAGCACCAGAAGGATCGTCTACGCGATCTTGAGATCGGCAAGTGTACGACTACATCACCCACGAGAATCTGCTCTCGTTAACCATTTTGGAATCTTCAAGGGTGAGTACTCTAATCGACTCATTGCTACAATCTAGTAGATAGATCTTGGCTTGTTTGTGTACATGCGGTAGAATTTTTTTGTTTTCCATGCTACGAACCCCTACATGTAAGACCTTTATTATGGTTTGTAATGGATCATGAACTATGGTACCAATCTGTTATGTCTCGCAAAAATGGTAATCCTGGGATTGCAATGTATGGCATAACAGACATCTGGGATTAAAAATCTGGGTGTTGACAAGTTGGTATCAGAGCCATCCTGACCATAGGAGACCCTAGTTAGAATGGACGCTTGAATCAAAAACATAGTTTCCAAAACAAAAGAAGCAAGTATTTATGAAAACCTATTCTCATTCTTATCAGTAAGATTCTTTCAAGAAAATTTATGTTCCCCAAAAATTCTTGCAATCTTACATAAAATTTTGCACACTAGATCACTTTAGTAGAACTCACACATAAGAAAGAGATCACTATTTGTGAGTTGTATCCAGTTCCACTGTATCGTAGCTTCACAGAATGGTTCTTAAAACCAACTGTTACCTTAGTATGGTGTGTGTTTGTATTGGGTGCTATGAATGAATGAAAAGCAAGTTGCTAGTTGGAAAAACCAGAGTCAAAATCAAAGTTTAAAAGCTTTTCAAAAACAAATCTCTGAACCTTAGAAATTTCCCTCTCGTCTCATGATCTATCTCAATCTCCAGATGCCTCGCGGGGGGAGCAGTTCATCTCAGGACCCAATGCTGCAAATCCCGCAGATGTTGGTTTCTAACCATGAAGCTAAAAGAGCCGAACGTCAATCCAACTTAGAAACCCTTCAATAGATAGCTCAGATGACCCATAATAATCAAGGCCATGGAAACTAGGACAACCATGGATCCAAGCTCAAGAACTTTCAAAACACCAATACACCCATTTTTATTAAGTCTAAAGAGCCATTAGATGCTGATGCCTGGCTGCAGACTATGGAGAACAACTTAAAAGTCGCATGAGTGGAGGCCAATGAGAAAGTACTATTTGCCACCCACTATCTGGCAGGTGATGCAAGAGCTTGGTGGAATAGCATTCGTACCTTGAATGGAGAATAGATGATGGCTTGGGATGAATTCAAACTCAAGTTCAGCCGAACCCATGAGCCATCAGGTTTGATTCTACGGATGAGGGATGAATTCAAAGAACTGAAGCATGGAAGAATGACTGTGGTAGAGTGCTGTGATAGATTTCTATCTCTGTATAGGTATACCCCTGATGAGATTAGTACTGAAGCCAAGAATAAGGAGAGATTCTTGAATGGTCTACATGATGACATGCAGACGGTGTTAGTCAACATTCCCTTTGCTGACCTTGAAGCCTTAGTGATTCTGCAATCCAGATGGAAGGCAAGATCAACCAAGCCAATGAGAGTCGCAAGCGTCGGATGATGAATCAACCAGGAACCCACCATACCCCGAAGTATCGCCCCAACCCGTCTATAGGATATGCCTTGAGAAACAATAGACCCCCTATAACCCGTCTGAACTATCCCAACCGTGGAGGAGGAAACCCAAGGCCCGAAGGAAACCACAACAACAACCCCAGCAACTCCAACAATTTGAACCGTGCACCGCCCAAGTTCAACAACAACAACAACATCAACAACACCAATACTGCCCCAAGGAGTGGAAGTAATGCCGTGCATGTTGCGGGAAAAGACAAGTCTCAGGTTACTTGTTTTGAGTGTAGAGCCAAGGGTCACTACTCCAATGAATGCCCCAAGAAGCTTGCAGCAACTACCAATGTGAATGCCCCATCTCAGCAGTAGCACCGTGTTCAGCCTGGAAGAAGATTTGCCCCAGCAAAACTCACTCAACCGCAACGGCCGTCTGTTTCACATGAATGCTGAAGAAGCCCAGGAAGCTCCAGATGTCACGCTGGGTATGTTTTCTGTTAACTCGGTACTTGCAAGAGTGTTGTTTGATTCTGGAGCATCGCACTCGTTTTGTTAGAGAAGAATTTGCATGCACTAGTAAGATTCAACCAACAAAATTGAAGCATGTTATGAGGTTCAACCACCAAAGCTAGACAAATTCGCAAGGCCGTACCTATCAGAATTCATGGAATAGATTTTTATGCTAATCTAATAGTACTTGGAACCGAAAGTTTGGAAGTAGTACTAGGAATGGATTGGATGTCGAAACATAAAGGATTAATCGACTATCCCAAGAAAGCCATAACCATGACTAGTACCGCTGGAGTATCAGTAGAGCATGTATCTGAAACTTTGCCCCGTCAATTCAAGTGCAACAAGCGTTTAGCCCAACCAACCCTTGACCAAGTCAGAGTAGTATGTGAATACCCCGACGTATTCCCAGATGTATTGTCTGGTATGCCCCCAGATCAGGATATCGAGTTTATCATTGAACTATTCCATGGAACTGGACCCATAGCTCAAATACCTTATAGTATGAACCCATCTAAATTAGTGGAGCTAAAGAAGCAACTTGACGCTATGCTGGAGATAGGACTGATGCAACCAAGTGCGTCGCCATGGAGATCACCTATTTTGTTTGTGGATAATAAATATGGAGGTAACCGTTTGTGTATGGATTATCGAAAGCTGAATGATGTCACCATTAAGAACAAGTACCTACTGCCGAATATAGAAGATCTGTTTGACTAGTTGACCGGTGCCAAAGTGTTTTCTAAGATTGATATTAGAACTGGTTATCATCAACTCAAGATTCGCGCAGAGGATATTCCAAAGACTAACTTTACCACCAGATATGGATTGTATGAGTATACTATCATGTCTTTTGGATTAACCAATACCCCCGTTTATTTCATGAACCTCATGAATAAGATTTTTATGAACTTCCTAGATAAGTTTGTCGTTGTTTTCATCGATGACATTCCGATCTATTCCAAATCAGAAGAAGAACATGAGCTACACCTAAGGACCATCCTTAAAACCCTTAGAGAGCATCAGTTATATGCCAAGTTTAGCAAATGTGAGTTCTAGTTACAGGAAGTAGGATTCCTCGGACATATCGTGTTGGCAGGAGGAATTGCTGTCGACCCTGCCAAGGTTAAGGATGTGGAAGAATGGCAAGCCCCGACCACTCAAACCCAAGTTCGTGCATTTCTCGGATTAGCAGGATATTACCGCAAGTTCATAGAAGGATTCTCGAGCATCGCAAGACCCATGACCCAATTGTTGAATAAAGATAAGAAGTTTGAATGGACGGACAAATGTGAAGCAAGTTTTCAAGAACTCAAGAAGAGATTGATCTTAGCCCCAATCTTGATTATGACGGATATCAAGAAGCCTTTTGATGTGTATTGTGACGCATCCAAGATTGGTCTCGGATGTGTGCTAATGCAAGAAGGCAAAGTCATATCCTATCTATACCGACAACTGAAGCAACATGAGCAGAATTACCCTACCCATGACCTCGAACTAGCAGCCATAGTTTTAGCCTTGAAGACATGGCGGCATTACCTCATGGGTAACCGTTGTGAGATTTATTCTGATCACAAGAGTCTGAAGTATATTTTCACCCAGAAGGAGCTCAATATGAGGAAAGGAGATGGATAGAGCTAATCAGGGACTATGACCTTGACATTCACTATCACCCCGGCAAAGCCAATGTAGCGGATGCTCTTAGCAGATTGTCGTGTCGATTGAACACCATGATAAAAGAAGCCCAGCCAAGTTTGTATGAGGAGATGGAGAATTTCAGAGTAGAGCTAGTTAGTGAAGGATTTTTGGCTAGCATAGAACTTCAACCCACTTTGATCAGTAAGATCAAGGACACGCAGAAAGGAAATGCTAGTATTGATGAAATCAAATGTTGTATTGGTACAGGGAAGGTACCCGGATTCATTGAAGATGAAGGAGTCTTGTGGTACAAAGGACGTATTTGTGTACCTGCAAATTCGGAGTTGAAGCAAGCTATTTTGAAAGAAGCCCATGATACTCTTTATTCTATCCACCCCGGAGGAACAAAGATGTATCAGGATTTGAAGGAGCAATTTTGGTGGCATAAGATGAAGAGAGAAATTGGAAGCTACATAGCCAAATGTGATATCTGTCAGAGAGTCAAAGCAGGACATCACAGACCCGCAGGACTTTTGCATCCATTGCAGATTCCGGAATGGAAATGGGATTCAGTTGGAACGGATTTTATCACTGGTTTCCCTACATCTAGTAGGGGAAATGACTCTTTTTGGGTCATAGTGGATAGATTGTCCAAAGTAGCCCATTTCTTACCGGTCAAGACCACTTACTAGAGTTTGAAGCTAGCAGAGTTGTACATTGCTAGGATAGTCAGTTTGCATGGAGTCCCCAAGAACATTGTGTCGGATCGAGGAACCCAGTTTACCTCGAGATTCTGGAAGAAAGTCCAGGACGGATTAGGAACAAGACTGGATTCCAGCACAGCTTATCACCCGCAGACTAATGGACAAACGAAGCGAGTAAACCAAATACTCGAAGATATGTCGAGAGCTTGTGTATTAGAATATGGACCTAAATGGGAAGACTGTCTGACTTTCGCAGAATTTTCATACTAGTTACCAAGCCAGTTTGCAAATGGCCCCATTTGAGTTATGTATGGAAGAAAGTGTCGCACCCCGTTGAATTGGTCGGAAGTAGGAGAGAGTCAGATTTTTGAACCCGACATCCTACGAGAAGCCGAAGTGAAAGTTCACAAGATCCGTGAGCACCTTAAGACCGCCCAATCTAGACAGAAGAGTTATGCCGACAAGAGACGTCGAGACCTAGCCTTCAATATCGGAGATTTTGTGTATCTGAAAGTATCACCTTTGAAAGGAATGCAGCGTTTCCAACTCAAACGAAAGCTTTCCCCCAGATATATCAGACCCTTCAAGATTTTGAATCACCGAGGAGAAGTATCATATCAACTGGAACTGCTAGAGGAGATGTCAACCATGCATAATGTGTTTCATATCTCGTTACTTCGCAAATGCCTAGAAGTCCCGGAGACCAAAGTTTTCAAGAATATTGATCACAGAACCATAGAGATCAATGAGGACCTAATATATCCTGAAGTACCCATTCGTATTTTGGAGGAGGCCTTCAGAACCACCAGAACCCGGAGTATCAAGTTTCTCAAGATCCAGTGGAGTAACCACACTGAAGAATAAGCTACCTGGGAGCGAGAAGATTACATTAGGATTGAGTTTCTAGATCTCTTTAGTTCCTAGTTTTCTTTTTATTAAATCTTAGGACGAGATTTTATTTAAGGGGGGAAGGTTTGTAACACTCCAAAAATATTAATCAAGATTATCAAGATCTAATCATCCAAGTTTAGGGCTAACAAAAACTTTTGTTATTAAAAATTAATATGAATGCATGTGTATGTGTTATGAATGCATGAATTCTTGCAATGAATTGTTTGATTGCTATGAATGCTAAGGATTGGTTTAAAGATGAAAACAACATCATTTAAATCATTTCTAAGCAAAATCAAATGAAGAGAAAATAAAAAATAAGATATATAAGCAAATGGTCATTTTTGCCAAACTTGTTCACTAGACCACTATGAGTGTTTCTAGTCCAAGATTTCTAATAGAAACATATCCAATTCTTTTCACCCATTGCTAGACCAAGTAAAAGTGAACCCAAGCCCACCTTGAAAACCAACAGAAACAAATTCCAAATCTATTCAAATGACAATTCAAAACTGAATCAAGTGTAGGTACTAAGATCACCATTTCTCAAAAACCACTCAAACCAGTTCACCTTGACAAACCCAAGCAACCATATACTACCAAGAATGTGACCAGAACACTCAACAAAATTCATCCAAAATTCAGAACTAAATTTCATACGGCCATTGCATCAAACAGATGGTGAGCACAGTAAACCACTGCCTAACTTCTACTGTTTTGAGCAGTGATCATTCAACCATTTGCCCCCAATTCTCTCCCTTTGTCTCCCCTAGTGACCACACTTGCATTGAACAAGCTAGCAAGCTACCCCTTTGCACCATGACGTGCCACCTGAGCCCCCCTTGCCAGCCGACCATGGACAGCGTGCAGGAGACCACGCCGCCCTCTCCCACGATGTCCAGGAAGCAGCTCACCGTCCACCGCCACCCCGTTGTCCAGCCTTTACCCACACCAGGCCCTGGACCACCTGCAAAACGCTGTGGCCATTTCTTCTCTACCGTGCCGAGAGCGCGCCAGAGCACCGCGTCCGACACGCACGTACGCGCCGCGCCTCACCCTCACCGCTCGTTCCTGCACTCGCCTTAACACCAGCAACCTCCCAGACATCCCTGTTCACCGCCACGCGACCCATAGCCACTGCGCGTCGTCGAAATTGCCGTCGGTTCCGCTCAAAGCACCAGCCCATTCTGATCAACCTCGAGCACCCATTGTTGTGCTATTAAGCCCTTGAGCATCGCCAGGAGACCACGCACCCGCCTACGCCCTTCGCCATGCCATTAGCTCGCTGTGTCGTTGACCCCGTCGAGCTCCAACCATGCCGCGCTTCCCCTCTCGCTCGGCTATAAAAGGAGGCCTCCCCAGCCTCAATTCACCACACCATCTCACTCCCCACTCCTTACAGAACCTCCCACACGCTTCCCCGAGCAAGGCGAGCTCCGCATCGCCGGAATTTCACCGGAGTCTTCCGCGGAGGAGGAGGAGCAGAGTCGTTGATTGAAGTCGCCCTAGGAGCCGCCGTGACCACCGTTCGAACCGCCATCATCGACAACATCGTTCGCTCCCAACTCTGACCCTATCTGGAGCGCAGGTGATCCTCACACGACTCCCACCGTTGTTGTTAGGGTTCAGTCTCTCCGGCGCTGCCCGACATAGACGACGAACCTCAGCCGTTAGATCTTGTTCTAATCGTACGACCCAGATTGAAACTTACCGCTTCGTGCTAACTGAGCCGCTGAATAGAAGGACCCCCTGTCAGCAGTCTCCTGCGCGCGTGCTGTGCAGTTGGGCCGGCCCAGTTTAGTTCCCGCGCTTAGCCCAGTAATTCAAATATAGATTTTCCAATTTAGTTCAAACCTAGTTCTATCAGTAGATTCAAAAATCATTTTAGAGAGATTCACTGAACCAAATTACTTGAAACCAATTTTGCTAGAAAGGTATTGAAATTATTAATCCAAACCCGTTGGATTCAAACCATTTGGAATTATAGATCACCTATAGTAAAAATAACAAGATAGAGTCTTTTCTACATTCAAACATTTTTCAAAAATCAACCATAAATGCTTTTGAGTTGATTCCAACTCTCATAAATCACATTTGACAAGATCTATCTGAATATGTTAAAATAATTAGGTTTACATGCAGTAATCTTGGACAAGTATTAAAAGAATGCCCCATAGGCATTTCTAGTCACTTTAATTAATTAAAATAATAATGTTAAACCTTATTAAATTGTGGCACCACTTTAAATCACATTCCCAAGTATTGAAATATGTGGTGATGACATGTGTAAACATGATCCCATATTTTAATTGGAGAATATTAAGTCTTAATTAGATTTCAATGAGTAGAAATTACTTTTCTAAAAATAAAATAAATAAGACTAAGGCTTTAATCCTTGTGATGAGTGTGATGATACTAGATCATATAGTGTGAACCTTTGTGTGCCAAATAGAACTAGTTAAGTATTATTTGGTGATTGTGTACCTCGTATTTATTTATAGACGCTAGTACCGACCAATGCTACGAGGAGGAGGAGTATTACGAAGAAGAAGAGAACTTCAACCACTGCACTACTCAAGGCAAGCTATTACTGGCAAGCTACCACTGGCATGTTACCGATGCAAGCTAATACTTGCAAACCCCACAATACCACTTAACCTATTGAATGCCTTAGGCATATTTTGTTATACCACTTTATTATACCAAATCCCAGTTTTACTTGCGAACTTTATTATTTTATTTATTTATCAAAGCTCTTTAGTAACTTCTACTTAGTGACTTGTGAATTTTGGAAAGATATTATAGGTAGCATAAAGAGCATAAAACTTGGCCTTAGTTAGATAGAACTAGATGTCATACTGAGGCATGGGATCTAGATTTGGATAGTCACATTTGATTAGCATCCCTCATTAGTGATTACTCCCAACTGTAGTGGCTAGTGCTAAGCATAAAACTTGATCACTTTAGATGGGAATACTTGGTGAAAGTGATTATCAAAACCTCGGAATGAGGAGTCATTCTAATGAAATGTTTTGACATGTGTGATGAACACAAGATGACTTGATGATGAAAATGTTGAGGCATGAGCCTTAGCCCTTTATAAAACTGATGGTTGGGTTCGGATGCGATACCATTCCAATTTTACCGTACAACCACAATACCCGAATTTGGGTAGGGCTTGACTGAAAGTTTATATATCTTAGTATGGGTTCCCTTGCGGAAGAGGTTTGAGCTGAGGCTACCTTGTTATGAATGTCCACCTGTGCAGTTCCCAAGATGACAGATGGTCATGGTTGGGAGGCCAAACTCATAGGGGAGGTGCCTATACTAGGGTGTGTAATTGAAAGGTTAGGATTGATTATCCTCATACTGAGTATGGTGATTCAGGATTGTTCCTGATGGATGTATCGAATGTTGTGGTGAAAGTGTACCACCTCTGCAGAGTGTCGAACTATTCGAATAGCCGCGTCCGCGGTTATGGATAGTTGGAATGGCCATACTGTTCCATCGTCAGATGTTTTCAAAATGACTTGTGAAATGAATTATGATTTTGACTTGACCACAAAAGGGTTGTGACATGAAAACTAAGTTCCCACTTAGGTGTTGTAGAACATTAAACTAGTTTTCTTTACTTATAAACTCAGTTAGTGATAAATCTGCCTTTTTGCAAATAAACCTAGAGCTTAGGACTCCTACTCAAACTACCTTATTTGTTAGTCTTAGTTTGCGAGTACTTAAAGAGTACTATGCCTTTGTCCCTGGCTATTCCTATGGCTAGATGGTGACCCACAAGTATAGGGGGTGTATCGTAGTACTTCCGATAAATAGGAGTGTCGATCCAAACGAGGAGAAAAAGGTGCTGAACAGTGGTATGGAGCAGGAACTCTCTGCAAATACTTAGCAAACGGATTTTTAGTGGTTTTTTGACACGGCCAAAAAACAAAGAGCAAGTAATAAAGACAATGAACAAACAAAGCAAGTGGCCCAATCCTTTCTTAGCAAAGGACAAGCCGATGGAAATACTTATAAGGATCAAACGTTCTTGAGGACACATGGGAATTCTATAAAGTGCTTTCGCTTCAAATAGCTGAGTACTCTTCTCTGGTGTACCTGTGCTAATGTACCGACTTTACTTGGTGATACGCCCAATTTGCATCACCATTCTATATCATAATTTACCTCTATTCATTGATATTTGTCTTATTATGAGGTATTACTTATTGTTTTTCATCTGTTTATGCATGTTGGATGATTCTTGGAGGATGAACTGCCGGAGTCTGGATTCTGATGGAAAAGAAGGCGTTTCGGTGCAATTTCGCGAAGATCAGAAAAATACCGGAAAAATGGAAACATATTATTTTCCCAGAAGACGAAGGAAGCCCGAAGGAGGAGTGAAGGGGGGCCACAGGGGGCCCACACCCCCTAGGCGCGGGCCCACCCTAGGCCGCGCCTAGGGCAGGTGTGGCCCACCTGCCTGGCTCTCGACTCCACCGCTTTGCCTATATCTTCCCTATGGAACCCTAAGCTTGGGGGAGCGACCACAGATAGATTTCCGCCGCCTCTGGGGGGCGGAAAACACCGAGAGAGAAAGATCTCTCTGGTAGACAGATTTCTGCCAGGGGAATTCCTTCCCGAAGAAGGGACATTGTCGCCATCAACACCATCATCAAGTTAGGCTTCATTACGATCATCATCATAATCATCCACACCACCATCTCCACATGGAAACGGCAGAGCCTAATAAGGCTAGATAGAGGTGTGGGAGCAAGCAGGGAAGCGTGCGACAGCTTCCACAGGCAGGATTGGATACAAGCAAGCATCGGGGACACAAGAAGTACCTAGGTTCGGAGCCCTCGTGGTGAGGTAAAACTCCTACTCCTGCCGATCTAACTATCTGGATGGACTCAAGGGCTACAAGGCTCCTCGAGTTGTATCTGGTCTAGCTAGTAATCAGGGAGAGTCCAACCCTTGCTATGCTGCCCCTGCCACCCCTTATAAAGGATGATGCGGCATGGGCAACGGTATGGCTGACTGGAGGGTCCCACAAGCAGGCCCCAACCGGCTAGGTCATCTACAATGGCCGGCATGGAGGGTGTGTACCCACAGTCAAGCCCATGCCGCCATGCCGTCTACAGTGGTCGCCGTGCAGGTAGTTACGCATAGTGCCACCTACTGTCTACTGTTAAAACCGCCATCGGTGAAGTCGCCGGTATGGGCGGTGTGTCTGAGTCTCCTTTCTGTCTTGTCCGCCGTCCTGGGCATACTGCACACTGTATTCTACGTCATCTTGTACCTTGCCTGTCCTGATTGGCCGGCTAGGGTGGTCTAGCCGGCTGATCTCCCTAGGCCGGATGATTGGAACCATCCAGCTAGTCTTCTGCCTTTGCTTGTCTCATCCGGCTGATCTTTCTGCCGGTTGACTCCTGGTCCTGTCTTGCTCCGTCCGGCTGGCTTGATCCAGTCAGCTAGCCATCTTTGCTGATGATTCTTATCCGGCTGGCTAGTTTGCCAGCTTGGTCTTGGTCCGACCTTCCTTCTGATATGTCTTTGAGCTTCTGCGTCTGGCTATATCTTATCCGGTTAGCCTATCCGGGGGTGATCCCCCCGACACTATCCCCCGAGCGCGCGTAGATTCCACCCTTAGGCGAAATGTGCGCGGGATCACAAAGCTAGTTTTTGAAATTTTTGCCGGTTGAGCTGCCCGACTGCATCATCACCGATGTCAGCCACGCGCAATGATGGCCGTGGGAGGTCGTGCATCGTGGGGTCGCGTCGGCTATCGCATAGGAACCGCTATCAGCGCCTCGCCTCCTACGCTAGGATCTTCTATGCACCGCGCGTGGTCACAAACGATCTGGACGCTGCTAGGACTGTGGGGGCCGCCACGTGGCGAGCCGGTGGTTTGCCTCCTAGGACCTCTTAAGTAGAGGCCGCGGTGCGCCGCCGCCCCCCACTGGTCATTTTCCCCCTTTGCGCCCTTGCCTTCGACACCACTCTCTCTCGCCGTCTTCTGCCTCCGCCCTTCCTTTGCACCGCCGGCGAGCTTGCACTGCCTGCTCCGCCAGCGCCGCCAGATCTTTCCTGCCGGAGCTACGGGCAACCGCTACTCCTCCGCCGCTCCCCTTTCGACCTCCCCTACTTCTTCTTCCTTCCCGCTGCACTCCGCCGCCGACGCCATGACAGAGAGCAGGGGCGCCTGGTGCGGGTCCTCTATGACGGAGGCGCAGGTGGAGAATTATCGGCGGTCGCGCCTCCTACCGACCGCCGGCGAGGTCGGGGTCCGCCTGGCCCTGGCTGATGAGATTTCGCCGGCTCTGCAAGCCGGCGAACGCGTTGTCTTTCTCGCGCATCTGGCATGCGGCCTGGCCTTTCCTGCCAGCGCCTTCTTCTTGTCTTTTCTTCCCCACTTCGATCTCCACCTCCACCATCTCGTGCCAAATGCAATCGGCATCTTGGCCCACTTCGTCGCCTTCTGCGAATGCTACCTCGGGATCCAACCGGATATCGGGCTCTTCTGTCGACTCTTCTTGATCCGGCCACAAGTTCAATACGCCAAGGGTCCACTGATGACCTGCGGCGGCGCCTCGATCTACTCCCGGTCGCAGACCGGCTACCCCAAGTTCAAGCTGCATGACATAGTTAAACTGTGGCAGCAGACGTACTTTTATGTACAGAACTTAGGGTCGGAGGACCGGCTGAACCTCCCGGCTTTTCAAGACACCGACTCTAGTCGGGCGCACTGGGAGGAGAAGATCTTCGGCTCCAAGGCGGAGTCGGACGCTCTCCTCCACCGAATGAGGGGGTTGGTGACGGCTGGCCTAACCGGCATCGACGTGATGCTAAGCTGGGCTAGCCGGCTGATGAAGCCCCTGCAGTAGCGAGCACACAAGATGTGCTACTACTCGGGGCGTCTCGACCCGACCCGGCTCTCCCGGTGCGACCCCTCCTTCGCCAACTTGTACGAGTGGGTCTGGATGATCACCAAGGAAAAAATCAGGGACAACTGGCGCTTCGGCATGGACCCCTATGATGTCTACACACTTCTATTCTTGTAGACAGTTGTTGGGCCTCCAAGTGCAGAGGTTTGTAGAACAGCAGCAAGTTTCCCTTAAGTGGATTACCCAAGGTTTATCGAACTCAGGGAGGAAGTGGTCAAAGGTATCCCTCTCAAGCAACCCTGCAATCAAGATACAAGAATTCTCTTGTGTCCCCAACACACCCAATACACTTGTCAGGTGTATAGGTGCACTAGTTCGGCGAAGAGATAGTGAAATACAAGTGGTAACGGTGCGAGAAAATAGCTTGACGGTGAGCTAAAGACTAAAGCAAGCAAACATGCAACAGATCTAGATGCAAACGGTGTTTCATTGTTTAGAAACAAGGCCTAGGGATCATACTTTCACTAGTGAACACTCTCTCATATAAATATCCTCTCTTCATGATACTACTCTTAACTACTCTCTGTTTGGACACTCTAATCATCAGTAGGGCTATAACAGCACTCCTCAAAGTGTGCCTTCCCCAATCTAGATAACCCCACACTGTCACCTTGAGCGCTAGATGGTTCCAACAAACACCACAATTTCATAGAGACATCCAACTCCAAATATAACTCATAACAAATATTCAATCTAGCCAAAGTGCCACACACGGTATGCACGCTGTCACTTTCACACACGTGGGGAAAAGCATAGATCTATTAAAGCATAAAGAGTATTTATGTAGACTCAAGCCTAAGTGCCACCATGGTGTGCATGCTGTCACTTTCACACACATGGGGAGAGCAGAGATCTATTGAAGCACTTGAGTAGCAAGGTAGATCTACCTTATTACAAAGCTCATGACCACAACAAGATCATGCATAGAGAGATGAACACATAGCTACCGGTAGAGCCCTTAGCCTCGAAGGAGAACTACTCCCTCCTCATCATGGGAATCAGCAATGGTGATGGATATGGTGGTGGAGATCGATGGAGATGGCTCTGGGGGCACTTCCCCATCTTGGCAGGGTGCCGGAATAGAGACTTTCTCTCCCCCGAATCTCCCCTTCGGTGGCGGCGGCGCTACAGAGGTTTTCGTGGATTTCATCTCGATGCCCTAGGGTTTTTGGGTCGGAGGCTTCTTATAGGCGCAGGAATCAAGGGCGGTGGGGGGTCCAGGGGGCCCACACCCTCCCCAGGCGCCTCCAGGGCTTGCCCGCGCCTAGGGGGGTATGGCCACCTGTGGCCCCCCTCCGACACTACTAGGAAAATGACTATAGGTAATCAGCACATCCGTGGCTCACATGGTTGAATTGCCCCACGGCTAAACAGGCGTGGCTCACCTGTGGGAAGTGCCCTACTAGTAACTAGAACAACCGTGGCGCACATGGTCTTAGTGCGCCACATATATGTCCCTGCTGGCCGCATGCTAGATACCCGTAGCGCACATAGGGTAGGTGTGCTATGCTTGTTAGTGTTAACCGTGGCGCACATGGAGGGGGTGCGCTACTCCTAAGTGCATGCCCCTCTGCTCTGTAAACGGGCAGACACATCCGTGGCGCACTCTGGCATGTGCGCCACGGTTGTTATTATTCCCTGTGGCGCACTGGGGCCACGTGCGCCACGGATGTGTCAACCCTTTTTTTTGGCAGCTCCAGTTTGTGCACATGTGTGATCATCCACCACCCCACACTTCACTTTCCCCTTCTTCTTCCTCCTTAGATCTAGTCGGGATCCTTCTCCTTCCCGCCTCAATTTCTCCACTCATTCACCATTTTAGCATGTAGAACTTGCCTTGGATGTTACATACGTAATAGAGCAAGCTCTCCGGTCTCTCATCTCCTTCTCCGGTCTCGCGCGCACCTCTACTTTCCATCTTCTCGCGATCGGTCTCTCATCTCGGTAAGTTGTCCATGTAAGGATGTGTTCATGTGTATATGGATGATATGCTCATATGTATGTAGATGATCGATGCTCATGATGTGTGTATGTGGAGAGGATCGATGGTCATGTGTGTGTATATGGAGAGTATCGATGATGCTCATGCATGTGTGTATGGAGAGGATAATGATATGTTCATGTGTGTATGGATCGGTCTATCTCTCTCTCTCTCTCTTGTGTTTGTGTGTGAACAAGTTGCCATTTTTTTTGCCAAAATGTTGATTCATTTCCATTTTGGCAAGACTTTGGCATTTCGCAAAGGTCCTAATTTTAGGATAGGTCATGCCGAAATTTTCTATCGACCATTTCATGCATGCATTTATTTGGTTCTAATAGACTTCTAATTGTACCGTGTACATAGTGCAAGCAAAAATGGTGCTCATAATGAGCGAAGACATTGTGGCTAGATTTTTGAAATGTGCGACGGCCGACATGATACGAAATAATAAGACGGAGATAAGATGTCCGTGCAGAAGATGCAAACTCAACTAGGTGATCGACCCAGATTCCGGGAATCTGCAGGCGCACCTGCTCTGCCATGGTTTCATGGATGGATACACTCGTTGGATAAGCGTTGACAAAGACGATGGAGATGGTGAAGGTGGGCAACATGACGATGATCATCACAGCGAGAACGGGCGAGATGATGAAGAGTCTCCTAGAGATGGTGAAGGTGCGGAAGCAGACCGGGATGATGATGATGATCTAGATGTCGGAAGAGCAGACGATGATGGAAAAACGTCAGGCTGGGTGCGGGACCCTTATGTGCAAGAGCTGCTTCTCAAGAAGACGAGTAACGCCAGGGCTGCCGCTAGAGAGAAAGCCAAGCTTGTGCAACTTGAGAAAGGCGCGGTTACTCCATTGTATGAAGGATGCAGGCCCGATGATACCCGGTTGAATGTAACACTCAAGGCTATGGAGATGAAGGCAAAACACAAATTGAGCGATGCAAGCTTCGACGATATGATGGCATTCTGGCACGATCGTCTCCCGGAGGGGAACACATGTCCAACTAGTATCGAGGATGCTAAGAAAATCGTCTGTCCTCTCGATCTACCGCACGTTAGATATCACGTATGCATCAACGATTGCATCATTTATCGGGGCGAGGACGCGGAGAAAACCACATGTCCGGTGTGCGGCGTGAGTCGATACAAGAAAGGGAAGAAAGCACCTCGAAAAGTGGTATGGTACTTTCCTATCAATCCTCGTCTGCAGCGCTATTTCGCGGACCCTAAGGAAGCGAAGCTCATGCGATGGCATGCAGAAAGGAAGAAGCCGGGAGATGACGATGACCCCGAAAAGGATGAGCTGCTGACGCACCCTTCAGATGCTAGCCAGTGGAAAGCATTGTACCTCGAATTCCCAGAATTCGGTGGAGATTCGAGGAACATTAGGCTTGGTGCGAGCATCGTTGGACTCAATCCGTTTGGTAGCCAGAGCAGCACGCACAACACTTGGACCGTGTTTTTTATGGATGTACAACCTCCCTCCATGGTTGTGCATGAAGAAGAAGTACATACAAATGAGTATGCTAATTCAAGGGCCGGAACAACCTGATACCGACATCAATCTGTATCTCGGGCTGTTGAAAGAGGAGCTAGCCACGTTATGGGAATTTGGAGCCAATACTTATGACGCCGTCGCACAAGATTATTTCACTATGAGAGTCGCGTTGGTCACTACGCTGCAAGACTATCCAGGCTGCGGTTATATCTCGGGGCAGGTTATCCAAGGATTCTACGCATGCGTTAGGTGCATGGATAACACAAGCTATCTCCAACTAGAGAAAGATCCAGGGTCTTCGAAAACCGTGTTCATGGTGCACCGGAGGTGGCTCGGCAAGAATTATCCATGGAGAAAACGCGGAGACCTGTTCGATGGCAAATCCGAGACCCGAGGAATCCCAGAGCGTAGGAGCAGCAAAGAAGTGGAAGAGTTGCTGAAAAACTGGAAAGATTGTCCTAAGCCTGGAAAGAAGCGAAAGAGGAGCAAGACAAGCCGCTGATGAAGGTATGGAAAACAAGGTCTGTTTTTTGGGAGTTGCCATACTGGAAGTTTCTCCGCACGCCTCATAGCCTCGACATTATGCATATCACGAAAAACGTGTGCGAGAGTCTGGTCGCAACCATAATCAACATGCCAGATAGGACGAAAGATGGTCTGAAAGCAAGGCACGACCTGATATTCATGGGTATCCGGAAGGAGCTTCACGGAGGACGCACTACTCCTGATGATCAGGAATATGACGATGATCATGAGTCGGAGACGACACAAGTTCGTCGGAAGGGTAAAAAGTTCAAGAAGAACGAATATTACTGCCCTCCTTCTTGCTTCACTCTAAGCCAGGATGAGATCAAACAGTTTTTCAAGTGCCTTATAGGAGTCAAATTTCCTTACGGCTATGCGGGCAAGATAAGCAGATACCTAGACAAGGCGAAGGAGAGGTTTAGTGGCATGAAGTCTCACGACTGTGCCGTGCTAATGACGTAGGTACTTCCGGTTGCAATAAGAGGTATAATGGACGAGCACGTCCGTGAAACATTATTTGGCCTCTGCAAGTTTTTCGACGTCATCTCTAGGAAGTCGATTGGCGTGATCAGCTTGGGAGGCTACAGGAGGAGATCGTGGTGATACTATGCGAGCTTGAGGTCTACTTCCCACCCGCATTCTTCGACATTATGGTGCATCTGCTGGTCCATGTCGTGGAGGACATCGTCCAACTCGGGCCGATGTTCCTCTGCAGCATGATGGCGTTCGAAAGGATGAACGAACACATCAAAGGATACGTTCGCAACAGGTCCCGTCTAGATGGAAGCATAGCCAAGGGCTTTCTGGCCGAAGAGTGCATCTCTTTCTGCACGAATTATCTAGACATCGAGAACCCTGCCGGTCTTCCCGTCAACAGGCACCTTGGCAAGCTTGACGGATCTGGTCACCGAGAGGGTCGTCGCATACTGCATGCAGACTTCGATTTTCGACGCGCAGACTTTTATCGAGCAAACCTCTTCGCGCTACAACATTTAGAACTGGTCGATCCTTGGGTACATAAGCACAAAAGGTTAATCGAGAAGAAGTACAATGACCGGGGCATACAGAGGACTCAGGGAGAAATAATCAAAGAGCACAACTCAGATTTCACGCGCTGGTTTAGCCAGACGCTCCTTGATAATCCCCCGCGATCGCATTCTTCTGACACGGAAAAGATCATATTCACCTTGTCGCAGGGACCGATGCAAAACCTGGTGACCTATCAGGCGTATGATATCAACGGCTACACATTCTACATGGAGGAAAAGGACAACAAGTGTGATTATCAGAACTCAGGCATAACGTCAGAATTCTACACCGATGACAATGTGAAGGAAAGATTCTATGGAATAATCGAGGAGATCTGGGAGCTCAACTACTGTGGAGAAAAGGTGCCGATGTTCCGTGTCAGATGGGCAAAGAGCGTCGAAAGAGAAGACCGGTATTTCACAATCATGGTTATACCCGAAAAATGTGTGTGAACGTGGCCGCGAAAATGAACCGTGGGTACTGGCTACCAAAGTGGACCAATGTTTTTTCATTACCGACCCGACAAAGCCTAGCCGTGTTGTCGTGAGGAGAGGAAAAAGAAACAGCATCGGAATGTATGGAGTCGCCAACGAGCAAGACTTCGACCAGTACGGCGATCCAAAGATTGAAGATGACGACGACTACGATGCAGCAACATACACCACAAGAAGAAAAAGGACAACCCTACCCAAAAAATCTATCTCGTTCGAAAGAAGAAACATTAAAGTGCCGGGGCTAAATTATTCAACCGCGACAAAGAAGGGAAAAAAGATTGTAAAACGCTAGCTCAAAAAATATTGTAAAACGCGTGGTCGAAAAAGATTGTAAAGTGCTGGTGGTCGAGTAGTGCCGTGCCCGATTCATATTATTATGGACAAATTATTATGAAATTTAGTTATACTTTGAATCATATTATTTGTACCACTTTTATGACATATATTATCACTTTTGGGCATTTTTGGAACATTTAAAAGTATTTATAAAATAAAAATAAAACAAATATGGCATATATTACCACTTTTGCGCATTTTTGGAACATTTAAAAGTATTTTAAAATAAAAATAAAAAAGGTGGGCACCAGGATTCGAACCTGGGTGCTCAGAAGTTTAGAATAGAGCAGTGGGCAGAACTAGTGGGATAGGGTAGTGAATCTGTTAGATAGTGGGACGGATTTTTTCTTATACAGTTGCTAGAGGAGATAGGCATAGCGCACTCTAGCATAGTGCGCTACGGATATCTGTATCGCACTATGCCAGAGTGCGCTACGCCTATCTTTGCCTTATCCACGTGCACGCACAGGCACGTCCCTCATACCCGTAAGACGCGCCCACCCATCTCACTCGAGCCCGAGCCCCTGCCGCCGCTGTCGATCCGCTGCCTCGCCAGCCCTGCCAGTTGCCGCCACTCGAGGAGGAGACCGTGGAGGAGGAGGCCCGCGCCGCTGCCAATCCGTGGAGGAGGAGGTCGCCGTCTCTGCCGATCCGTGGAGGAGGAAGTCGCCATCGCTCGAGGAGGAGGAGGCCGCCGCCGCTCGAGGCTGAGGAGGAGGAGGAGGCCGCCGCCTCGCCCGCGCGCTCGTCGTCATACTCGTCTCATAGGTGAGCCTTCTCCCCTCTCTCGCTCTCTCCCCTCTCCACTTCTCGGTTGATTTAGGTTTAGGCTTAGGCATTGATTCATTGTAGGTTTAGGTTGATTTAGGTTTAGATTTAGGTTTAGGTTTAGTCTTGATTCATTGTAGGAAACGGAAATAGAGAGCTTGACAGTGAGCAAACAGAAGATGTTCTGTCTGAATTTTATCTTGTAGTTCTTGTCTGAATGATCTGTTAGAAATAGAGAGCAAAAGAAGATGTTCAGAAGATGTTAGAAACAGAGAGCTGGACAGTGAGGTTGTTGACAATATAGAAATTTTTGACAGTAGGTTTGTTGAGAGTGAGGTTGTGACAGTATAGAAGATGTTAGAAACAGAGAAAATGACAGTGCTTGTAGTTGACAGTGAGGTTGTTGATAGTGAGGTATATAGATAAAGGAATGCATTTTAAGAAAGCTATGCATTTTTTCAATGGCTACTACTACTGAGACTACAGCATCAGATCCCTAGTATATAGATAAAGCAATGCATTTTAAGAAAGCATTATGCTAAACGAATTTGTACTTAGTCTGAATTTTGTACATCAAGCATTATAGTTAGCAGTAGAAATTTTGTACTTAGTCTGAATTTTGTACATCCCTACTGAGTACTCATGTTCTTCTTGTACTATAGTTAGCATCCCTACTGAGTCACTCATGCTTGAATTTTGTACATCCCTTTACTGAATCTTGTACATCCTACTCAAGCTACTGAATCTTGTACATCCCTACCGAGTCACTCATGCTTGAATTTTGTACATCAAGCATTATAGTTAGTAGTAGCAATTTTATAGTTAGCATTGTAGCTTGTAGCAGTTAGCTTGTAGCTTGTAGCTTGTCTGAATATTTGTAGCAGTTAGCTTGTCTTAATGGTTAATGGTGTAAGTCTAAACCTGAAAATGAAACTGCTAAGTCCAAACCTGAAACCTGTGTTGTGTTGGCCATTTATTGTTAGTGGTACTGGTTGTGTTGGACATTTATTGTGTGATGAAACCTGAAACTGCTAAGTCCAAACCTGAAACTGCTAAGTACAAACCTGAAACCTGGCCATTTATGCTTGCTGTATTGGTTGTGTTGGCCATTTATTCTGGTTGCTCCATTTTTGCCTGAAACTGAATATGCTTGTTGTACTGGTTGTGTTGGCCATTTATGTGCTGGCTGTGTTGGCCAGATTATCCTATGTGACCAGATTATGTGATGGTTGTGTTATTGGCCATTTATTGTGTGCTAGTTGTGCTAGCTATGCTGGCCATTTATTGTGTGCTGTCTATGCTGGCCATATATATGCATGTCCTTGTAATGAATGAGTCCTGATTTTTGCCGGAATGTTGATTAACTTCCGTTTCGGCAGAAATCGGGCACTCCTAGTTTAAGAAAATTAGCAAAGGTCATGCCGAATTTTTTCGTGCATTTAACCAATTATTTGTTTTTATTAGTGCAAAGATGTGTGACAACAACGAGGCTAGATGTTCTAAGCGCATCAGCGCTGAAGGAGAACTCAGACCTCCGAATAAACAATTGACATTCTGGGAGGCGGCTTATTCTTGCAATGGCCAAAGAGCATGATCTGTTTGGGGACAGCGGGGGCCATCACGCCACCGACAACATCACCGCCTGTCGTGCCAGCGACAAGCGGTGGCAAGGCTCCCTTCCCGCCCTCGCCATCACCTCCACGCAGTGGGTCGGATGATCATGTTGATGATATGCACATGGCGCAGGATCCGGCCGAGGACGACGAAGACTAGAATGATCACTTCTTCAACACTCAGTTTAGCAACGAAGACCTAGTTGGTGGCCCCACAGAGAAAGCCACTATCACCAAGCGTCTGTTTGGTTCTCAGGAGACGCCTCCATCTTGCGCCTTTACAGAGCCAGCTGATACAACCAAACGGCCCTTTATTCTAAGCCCTAACACACTACATAGGGCGCCGGTACTCATATTGCGGTGCCTGCCCGCTCTCCAAAAGGAAAAAAGGGCAGGAAAAGAAAATCTAGCACCTCGAGCCAGCCGGTGGCGTCAACTGCGAATCCAATCAGGTTTCGGGATGGGCCACCAAGACCCGAGGTATTATGTGGAGGATTCATGTGGCGGGTGAGCCCATGCTACCTAAGAATTTGCGGAGGCTTGCCAGTTCAGAACTGCAGAGTGTGCATGACGGCGTGCTGACGATAGAGAGACGCCTTCTGGCGGAGAAAGATCCCTCGCACCCGGTATTCATGGTTAAGGTGCCACCAGGCTTGGGCTTCGTCGACAATGCCCCTGCGGATCTGTTCTTCTTACGGTTCGACGACATCTTCAATATGTTCCACCTATACCCGCTGCACTATACCATGGTCCGCCTGTTTTCTCTCAGCCTGGCCATGCAGATCATTAGAGAGAACACACCGGGCATCGCTATAGTGGAACCCTACTACATGCGTGACGGCTGCTTGGGTTACCCCGCTGAACGACGTATCGTTGCCTCGTACCTAAAAAGAATCCTCGTGGCGAACAAGACAAAGGAATACATTCTCGTGCCTTACTTTCCCGAGTAAGTCATTATTCACTCGCCACCGTCGATTGGCTTTATTAGATTATCATCATTCTTTTACCAACACATTCCATTTGAATTTTTTGTGCAGAGATGAACACTGCACGCTCATCTCCTTATCGCCGAAGCATTCCCACGCCACGTATTTCGACTCGGGGAGTCTAGAAAAGAAGAAAAACTACGACAAGATCAAGGAAGTTCTGGATCTCACTGGCTATGCCTCGATGGAAGGCACCACCTTCGTGCGTACGAAGGTCAAGTTTGGCAGGCACGTCTTCAACCACGTAACGGAGTTCCCCTACGTGAAGCAGTCGGAAAACAGTAAGAAGGAAGCCTACTACGCACTCCATCACATGAGGGCGTTCCTACTAGACCAGCAGAATTCTACGCTGCCAGATCATCTCAAACAGTGGGCCGAAGCAAAGGCCAAGATCACTGATTTAGATATTAGACAAGAGATGTATCGCATCCAGCAGCAGTTTGGGGCAATCATCTTTCGTGATGTCATGACTTCGGGGGGGATCTTCTACGGAGGAAATATCCCGAATAACCGTGACATAGAAGATCGCCTAGAGATGCAGGGTGACTTTAGGAAGTTCATGACGAGACAAGGCGTCCTCCCGTTCCCTAAGCCGAGCCAGAAGGCTTGATGTTGGCCTAGTTGTAGTTACAAACTATAGATGACCTTTGTGTGTGTGTGTGGACAAGTGTACATGCTACTACTTATCTTATTAGGTTTATGAATCATCGCTTACTTCTTTTGCTTATTATTATTATATATCAATCAATGCTTGGTTTTTTTGCTTACTCTTTGGTCCTTTGCTCATTTTGGTCCTTCTTTTTTCCTTACTTTATTAGTCATTTTTCGAGAATAATGCCGATGATTGAAATGTCGTGGCACACTATATATGTTAATATGCTACGACGAGATTGTGAGCCTCGTGATATGCACAAGTCCAGGTGTTGTGCATCCTACTTTGATCATAGTTCCATCGTAGCATATTCCTGTGTCCAATGACCTATGTATATATATATGATGCATTCTTTTTTGATTTACTTTGGTCTTTTTCGAGAATAATGCCAATGATTGAAATGCCGTGGCACACTATATATGTGAATGTGCTACGACAGGATAGTTAGCCTTGTGATATGCACAGGTCCAGGTGTTCTGCATCCTACTTGGCTAACTGTTCCGTCATAGCATATTCATGTGTCCAACGACCTAGCTAGTTATATATGAGGCATTCTTTTCGAGTTACTTTGGTCTTTTTCGAGAATAATGTTGATGATTAAAATGCCGTGGCACACTATATTTGTGAATGTGCCGTGATGAGATTGGAAGCCTTGTGTTATGCACAAGTCCAGATGTTGTGCATTCTACTTGGCTTACGGTTCCATCATAGCATATTCCTGTGTCCAACGACCTAGCTAGTTATATATGAGGCATTCTTTTCGAGTTACTTTGGTCTTTTTCGAGAATAATGCCGATGATTGAAATATCGTGGCACACTATATATGTGAATGTGCTGCGATGGGATTGTCCGCCTTGTGCTATGCACAGGTCCAGGTGTTGTGCATCCTACTTGGCGAACAGTTCCATCGTAGCATATTCCTGTGTCCAGCAACCTAGTTATATATGAGGCATTATTTTCGAGTTACTTTGGTCTTTTTCGAGAATAATGCCGATGATTGAAATATCGTGGCACACTATATATGTGAATGTGCTGCGATAGGATTGTCCGCCTTGTGCTATGCACAGGTCCAGGTGTTGTGCATCCTACTTGGCGGACAGTTCCATCGTAGCATATTCCTGTGTCGAACAACCTAGTTATATATGAGACATGCTTTTGAGTTTGGTCTTTTTGATTTAGGAGTACTTTCTATAAGTGTATCTTCATATGCGATTTTAATTATACATGTTTTTTTCAATCACTGGTTAATTATTATTGTTAACTTGTAGATGACGTGGTACGTCGTGTACAAGGGACGGGTTCCCGGAGTCTACGATGATTGGGAAGACTGCCGGAGACAGGTGCACCGTTTCAGCGGCAATAGATACAAAGGGTACAACACAATGGCAGAGGCGGAAGCTAGATACACACGCTATCTAGCGGGAGTTAGGACGAGGAACCGAATGAAGACCTACACCTTCGTCGCGGTGATCATGCTTATCTTCTTTGGTTGTTTATCCCGTGTTTGTGTCTAGCTAGTTTAGATGTCTAGGCGAGCTTCCGAGCTCTAACTTGTTCGAGACACATGTATTCGCATGTCACCAACTACTTTGTAACTTGATCGAAACAATGTATAACTTATGTATTTGTTTCAATCTTGGTTTGCGAATTGTGTATTTATATATATAACTATATATCTTATATCTGTGTGTATATATGCCTGTAATATTGTATATCATCTGGCTCTAAAATTTAAAAAAAAACACCCGTGGCGCACATGGCGCAGCTTCTGTGGCGCACAGTGTCTAAAGCGCACCTCCGCAGGCTAGTGGCGCACTACCACATGCGCCACAGAAGATAAGTCTTGTAGCGCACCTGGACAGCTATCCGTGGCGCACTGGCATGTGCGCCACGCCTATCTCGGCACAACCGTGGTGCACCAGGCAGTGCGCCACGGCTAGGAGATAGCCGCAACGCAAGCCTAGTGGCGCACGGGCAGTACGCCACGGATGGCTTTTCCACGTGCGCCACTAACTAGTGTTTTCCTAGTAGTGTGAATCTGCTTCGTGGTTCCGTGTTGCTCCGGGAAAAATAATAACTTTGGCTTTTGTCCTATCCAATTCAGAGAATATTGATTTTCTGCCTTTCTGGAACCAAAAACAGAAGAAAACATGCAACTGGCACTGTGACAACTTGTTAATAGGTTAGTTCCAGAAAAGATATAAAAACGCCTCAAAGTGTATACAAAGCAAAACAAAGTAGATACTAAACAAGCATGGAACATCAACAATTATAGATACGTTTCCGACGTATCACCCTACACGCGCGAGAACCGCGCGCCCCGGGTAAGCGTACTTGCTCCTTTTCTTGCTTCGTCTTTCATTCTTGTTTCGTCCGGCTAGAACGCCTTATCCGATCCTGACTTGTGTTCTTCCACACAGATGTTCCCCTGCATCATCTGGGAGGAGGGCGACACGCCCCTCCAGGTTTTCACCGCCGACCTTGCCGAGCCGCGCCTACGCCGGTCCAGCGGCGAGGGCTCGGACGACGAGGACGGCTTCTTTCCCAGCCTGGGCGCTGAGGCAGTGGAGGATCCCCACGGCCCCGCACCGGATGAGAGCGACGACACCGCCGTGCCCGAGCCTACCCGGAAGCGCGCCGGCGAGGGCTCCTCCAATGGTGTCGCCGCGACCGAGGACCCGCCTGCCAAGCGTAGTCGGACGGCGGGGGTTCCGCCATGCCCTGGTCGGACCGCGGGCGGCCGGAAAAAGTCTCCGCCCGTGGTGCAGGGGTGAGTCCTTTGCGCTTTTTTCTTTCTCGCTCGTCCGTTTTTCCGCATCTGCCTTTGCCCTTGTTTTAATCTTGCTTTTCCTTCGCAGCGCCGTACTTTCCTTTGCTGCGAGCCCAGCTCACAGCGCGCCTCCCGCTTCACTGCTCTGCGATCCTGCTCCTCCGTCGGCTGCCCCTGCGACGGCTGCTCTCCCAACCGCGACCGAAAGCATGCCCCCGCCAGCGACGACAGCTGCCCCCAGCCAACTCCCGTTACGCCCGAGCGCATGGCGAGCCGGCTAGATGGGGCCTCCAATCCAGGGGGGCTCATCAGCCAGCGCAGGAGGCTCGGGCGTCGGCAAGGATATGGTGATCGTCGAGGACGTGGAGTCCGACGACGAGGCCACGACGCAGTGGTAGGTGGCTATCCGGGACGCTGCGGCTCCCCTAGCCGGGCCGCTAGCGCCGCTGCCGATGGAAGCAGGAGCCTCCGTGCAAACCCTTGAGGTAAACCTCGAGGTCGGACTGGCGGAGGTTAAGCAGCTCCGGGCTACGCTGGCCTTCACCAATGAGGAGGTGATATGTCCAAAACGTATCTACTTTCTCGAACAGTTTGCTATTGTATCTTATCTAAACTTGTGTGATTTGGATACAACTAACACGGACTGACGTTGTTTTCAGCAGAATTACCTTGGTGTCTTGTTTTTGTGCAGAAAATGAACTATCAGGAAAAATCTCAGAAAATATGCCAAAAATTATATTTCACCAGAAGATCCATGGAGCCAGAAGAAGAGACGGAGAGGAGGCCAGGGGGCCCAGACCCACCCTAGGCACGGGCCCACCACTGGCCGCGCCTGGAGGGGGTGCAGCCACCCCAGGCACCCCCTCGGCCTCCCTCTGCGCCTATAAGTTGCCTTTCGACCTAAAAACTGAGGGGGGTTTGATAGTTTTCATGAAAGAGTTCCGCTGCGCTGCCGCCACCAGAAACCAAGATTCGGATCCAGAAACTCCATTCTGGCACCCTGCAGGGACGGGGAATTTGGAGAGGATCATCGCCATCATCATCACCAATGCATCTCCATCAACCACCGATGTTTCCCTCATCCATGAGTGAGTAATTCCCTGCTGTAGGCTTGGGGATGGTAGGGATTGGATGAGTTCTATCATGTAATCGAATAAGATTGCTAGGGCATAGTGCCTAGTTTCTCTTGTGTTATTTGACTTTGTTGCAACTTGTTGTGCTTAATGCTTGTCACTAGGGCTCGAGTGCCATGATCTCAGATCTAAACTTATTATTGAATCATTATGATAGTACTGTTTGTGATCTTATCTGCAAGTTGTGTACACATACCATTGTCCGGATCCAAAGGCCCCAAAGTGACAATAATTGGGACAACCGGAGGGGATGGCTGTGGTGTGAGGATCACATGTGTTCACAGAGTGTTAATGCTTTGCTCCGGTGCTCTATTAAAAGGAGCACCTTAATTGCCAGTAGTTCCCTAGATGCCCTGCTGCCACGGGCTGGCTGGATAGAAGATGTTGTGCAAGTTCTCATTGCGAGCACGTATGACTATATTTGGAGCACATGCCTAGGATTGTTTAGTACTTGGGTGCTTGTTATTATTTATCTGCAATGCCCTAGATCTTGAAGTTACATGTTTAGACTCGTCCATGCAACGCTTGTCCATCCATCCCTATGCCTACCGCACTCGAATCCTACTGTTACCGTTATTGTTACTATTGCTCCTGTTTCACTGTTGTTGTTGCTAGTACAAACTGTTGCTACGGATAAACTTCTGTGAGCAAGAACTTTTTCCAGGTGCAGCTGAACTGACAACTCAGTTGTTAAGGCTTGCACGTATTCTTTGGCTCCTTTTGTGTCGAATGAATAAATTAGGTAACACTACCCCCGAAGACTGTTGTGATCCCCTATACTTGTGGGTCATCAAGACTATTTTCTGGCACTGTTGCCAGGGAGCATAGCTTTATTTGTAAGTTCACTTGGATCTATTATTGTTCGCTGCTACTCCTTTCATCATGGGGAAGTCTCGTGATGGAAAGTTTCCTATTTTACCATCCACTACAAGAAGAGATACAGTACTAAACACCTATGCTGCTCTTGATTCACCGTCTGTTATAAGTAAGCTTGTCACACCACCACCACATACTCATGCTACACACACTACTACTACTGAATCTGAAACTGCTTTTGATACTCATGATGTTACTTCTACTATGCTTGAAGCGAGTGATTCATTAGGTCCTTTTCTAGATGCTACTATGGCTAGTCTAGGAAATACCAAAACTCCAAGTGAAGACACTGTTACACCTGTTAGCTCACCTGAGCCTAGTGAGAGTTATGATATTAATGATGGTTACATTGAGTTCACTGATGATTTTCTTGAAGAGTGATGAAACACACATGGTACTAATGCTATTAAGAGTCTCCTTTCTTGACGTACTATTATGCCTTAGTTGTCCTCTGATCCTAAGTTTGCCACTTCTCCCATAGATATTAAAGATGAAGATTATGATTTCTCTCTCGATTTATCTTATTTAGATATTGTTGAGAAAGAACCTTTTTATGGGACTGAAAATAAGAGTGTTGTGGCTCATATGAATGAGCTTTCTACTATGAGTGCTTTATTCTCTGATGATTTTAAGATGCGCAAGTACTTTGTTACTAAGATCTTCCCTTTTTCACTAAAAGGAGAAGCTAGGGCTTGGTTTAATAGATTACCTCCTAGTTCTATTGATAGCCCTGATTGTTTGATTGCTTCTTTCTTCCAGAAATATTTTCCTCCCAGTGCTAGACATGCTGCTTTGTAGAGACTTTTTGATTTTAAACAGGGAGAAGAAGAGAAATTGCATGAGTCACGGACAAGGTTCTGTGCCTTGATTCATGCACATCCTGGATGTCCATTACCTAAGAGTGAGTTTCTTGATATTTATTATAATGGACTAACTGATGATTTTAGGACCTACCTAGATAGCTTTGCTGATTGTGTTTTCAGGAAAAGGACTCCTACAGATGCTGAAGAATTAATGACTAAGATAAGAAAGAATTATGATGATTGGACTTCAACTGAGCTAAATACACCTGAGCCTATTACTCCTGAACCAGTTATGCCTGAACCAGTTTCAACACCAATAACAAAGAAGAGGGGAGTTATTGCATTAAATGATGAAGTGATGAAGGAAACTAAGAAGTGTCTAAAGGAGAAAGGTATTAGAGCTGGAGATGTGAAGAATCTACCTCCTATAGAAGAATTATGTAAGCCAATTCCCCACTCATCTACCATTGAGGTACACTCCCTCCAACACTTTGATGAAGGTGATATTCCTTATGGTAAGCCTCCTAATCAATGTTTATAGGAACTTGACATTTTTATTGTTAGACAATGTCATTTTAATAAACAAGTTCAGGATCATTTATTGGAAAAATCTAGAGCTATCCATGAGTTGAAAGATATTGTGGAAAGAACTTCTAATGACATCAAAATGCTTTGTAAACATTTTCAAATGGTTCAAACTCAACTTGATCAACTTGATAAGGTGCAAAAGGATATGCTAGTTAATGCTTCAGGAGATAAACATGCTTATGGAATTAGAACTAGGAGTGGTATAGCTACTCAAGATCCTTTATATCCTGAAGGACACCCTAAAAGAATAGAGCAGGATTCCCAACAAGGTGAAGATAGTGGTAGTCCCCGTAAGATAAAAAAAGAAACATAAGATAGTTGAGGAACCACTTGAACCTGCTGTAGATCCTAATGGTATATCTGTCTCTGATGCTGAAACTGAGAGTGGTAATGATAAAAATGAGTCTCCTGATAAGGAGGAAGGTGAGGAAGAACCTGAGAAGCACACTAAGAACACCAGGTACATAAAGGAAGATTTTATTGCTAATAAACATGGTAAAGAGAGAGAACCTTGGGTGCAGAAACCTATGCCTTTTCCAGGTAAGAAACACAAGTCAAAGGAGGAAGAACACTACAACAAGTTTTGTGAGTGGATGAAACCTTTAATTTTGCAAATTCCTTTGACTAATGCTATTAAGTTGCCTCCTTATTCAAAGTATATGAAGGATATTGTCTCTAATAAAAGGAAGATTCCTAATGAGGATATTTCTACTCCACTTGTTAACTATTCCTTCAATGGTAATGTTCCAAAGAAACTTGGTGATCCAGGTATACCAACTATTCCTTGCTCTATTAAGAATAATTATGTTAGAACTGCTTTATGTGATTTGGGAGCTGGAGTAGTGTTATGCCTTTTCCTTTCTATAAGAGACTCTAGCTATAAAAGTTGATACCAACTGATATATCTTTGCAAATGGCTGATAAGTCAACTACTATTCCTGTTGGTATATGTGAGGATGTTCCTGTTCAAGTTGCTCATAATTGCATGGTTTTAACTGATTTTGTTGTGCTTGAAATGCCTGAAGATGATAATATGTCTATTATTCTTGGGAGACCTTTTCTTAATACTGCGGGTGCTGTCATCAATTGTAATCAAGGGAAAGTAACATTCAATATTAATGACAAAGAGCACACTGTCTATTTCCCCAAGAAGGTGGTTAAGATCTATTGCCTGAATTCCATTGAAAATATTGAGAGCATCAACGTTGGAGAAATATATTGTCCCATTCCACAAGAAATTTTTGAAACTATTATGATTGGGACCATTTCTATCAACTATGAGGTAATATAATCACTTGGTAGAATACAAAGTTTTGTCTCATATAAGATTGTTTTGGTAACAAGACTTGATCAACCTTGTTAACAAAGGGATTTTAATGAACAAAACAATGTTTTCACAGTGGTTATACTTGCTCACTTTTATTTTTTTCCTTTCCAATCTTTGCTCTTCGTCGTGCCTAACTTAAAGGCGTTAAAGAAAAGTACTTGTTGGGAGATAACCCAAGAGTTTCCTTGAGTCTTGGAAGTTATTACTTCAGTAATGACCTCTCCTTATCCTTATTGTTTGCTTTTTTGTGCCAAGAATGACCTCTAATGAGAGGGGAGTAAGATTTGGGGAGTTGCTGTCCCGAAACAGATTTCTATCCTCCACCATAAAAATCTGTTAGTAGTCTCTGTAAGTCGGATTGAGAAGAAAATTTACGAATAAATCCCTCAGTATGTTAGATAACTTTCGTTAGTTCAACACTTTTTGATTTGAGCAACAGAAGATTTTCTAAAAAATAGGTTTCTACCTGCTGGTCTGTTTTGACAAATTTCTGCCATTATTTGCATTTGCTTCTTATTGATTCCTTTTTGAGTTCTTTTTTGGGGAATTGAGCTTTCTGAAGGAGTTGCTACAGTAGCTTGTGTTTTTAGTGAAAAAATTTTCTGTTCCAGAGCTAAACCCGAAGGTCTATTATCTTTTGAATACACTAATGTTGCTAATGAAGATTGTGTGATGTTTTGTATGAAGGGAAATTTTCAGGTGTAGAGAGAGAATGATGTAATGAGATGAAGAATGGACAAAAGCTCAAGCTTGGGGGGCCATCCCGTGTCACCCCAAGAAATATTTAAGAGGTACAAGCGTCAAAGCTTGGGGGAGCCCAAGTCATCCCCTTCTTCATCAATAAAAATCTCAGGTGTTTCTAGACACTTCATTTTTATTGTTTCATGCACAATTGTGTTGTTCTTGGAGAGTTTTTGTTTTTGGTTTTCTTTTTATTTGTTTGGTTTTGCTTTTTTTTCTTTCTTAAAAAAATCAAAACACCAAAAATATTTGTTGTTCTTCTTTGGTTTTGTGAGTTGTTTGCAGGGTTCAGCCGTCCTCAGTGGAGTTTGGTTTCATGTTATTATTCAAGTCACACAAGTGAAGGGCAATAATGAAGATTAAGAAAACTTGAGGTGTGGTAAGAGGCTGGTAACAAACTCCATTTGTTTCATTTTTGTACATATACTCATCATTGTGAGCATGCTTAGCCTGTTTGTGTAAGGTGTATGTCATTATGGATGCTTAGTAGTTCTTGCTTGTCTATGATTAGCTCCATCTTGCTAATAGTTTGTAGCATGTCATATGAATATTTGCTTGCATTGTTTTATTCATACTTTGGAATGATATTGTGGTATCCTCCTCTGACTGTTAATGTGAATTAACTTGGCACATGCCCACGCATGCATATGACTAATCAATAGTCAGTAAGCCTCGATGATTTATTTTGCCTCAGAATTCTTGTATCACTTTCATGCCATAGTTAGTCCTGTTTTGTTGCAAGCATGATTATGACAGCTATTGCTCTCTCGTTTGTCGCTCCCTCTCTATTGCTAGCCTTCACTTGCACTGGGTATGTGCCCTACCTATACTTCCAACTCCCCAAAACCAATATTGCCAGCTATGTCCACCATATCTACCTATTAGCATTATTTGCTATTTCAGTGCATATTCCATATGCCGTGTTTTCTTTCAAAATAAAATGTTTGTCTGTTTTGAGAAAGTTAGTTAGTAAAGCTCTCACGAACTTGATGGCACACTTTATTCCTTGCACTAGTCCATGAAAGTTATATGCTGGGAGTCAGCAGAACCGTGCTATCACGGGGAACGCTTTCAACACTTTTTGGATATCTCATCTAGTTGATTCCTTGCTCTTTTGTTTACATCTTCTGGTAGTGAGGGTAGTTCTGCTTGGAGAGGGAGAGCACCTCGCTGAGGTAGTAGACGGGCCGCTAAACCGGTTGTGCCTTGCCTGCCTCTGGCCGCTCAACCACCAGAACGACGCTGATTACCTGGTTGGTGGTGGCTATGTAGATCAGCATCGGCTCCTTTGCAGCCGGCGTGGCGAGAACCGGTGCCGTCGACAGCATGCGCTTGAGGTCGTGGAAGGTAGTATCCGCCTGAGCTGTCCAAATGAACTTGTCCATCTTCTTCATTAGCCGGTACAGGGGCAGGGCCTTCTCGCCCAGCCGGCTGACGAATCGGCTGAGGGAAGCCAAGCAGCCGATGAATTTCTAGACACCAAGCAAGCTCTTGGGCGGCTGCATCCTCTCGATGGTCGCGATCTTCTCCGGATTGGCCTCGATTCCCCGGCTCGACACAAGGAAGCCTAAGAGTTGTCCGGCTGGCATGCCGAACACGCACTTCTCCGGGTTCAGCTTCATCTGGTACCGGCAGAGGTCACTACTAGGAAAATGGCTATAGGTAATCAGCACATCCGTGGCTCACATGGTTGAAGTGCCCCATGGCTAAAACAGGCGTGGCTCACCTATGGGCAGTGCCCTACTAGTAACTAGAACAACGGTGGCGCACATGACCATAGTGTGCCACAGATATGTGTGGGACAGGGCCCTGTTGGCCGCACGCCAGACATCCGTAGCGCACGTAGGGTAGGTGCGCTACGGTTGTTAGCGTCAACCGTGGCGCGCATGGAGGGGGTGCGCTATGCCTAAGCGCATGCCCCTCTCTGCTGTGAAACGGCCAGACACATCCGTGGCGCACTACAGCATGTGCGCCACGGATGTTACTAATCCCTGTGGCGCACTGGGGCCGAGTGCGCCACAGATGTGGCGATTTTTTGGCAGCCCCACTTTATGTGCACATGTGTGATAATCCACCACCCCACACTTCACTTTCCCCTTCTTCTTCCTCCTTAGATCTAGTCGGGATCTTCTCCTTCCCACCTCAATTTCTCCACCCATTCACCATTTTTAGCATGTACAACTTGCCTTGGATGTTACATAAGTAATAGAGGAAGGTCTCTGGTCTCTCATCTCCTTCTCCGGTCTCGCGCTCACCTCTCCTTTCCATCTTTCTCGTGATTGGTCTCTCATCTCGATAAGTTGTCCATGTAAGGATGTGTTCGTGTGTATATGGATGATATGCTCATATGTATGTAGATGATCGATGCTCATGATGTGTGTATGAGAGGATCGATGGTCATATGTGTGTGTATATGGAGAGTATCGATGATGCTCATGCATGTGTGTATGGAGAGGATAATGATATGTTCATGTGTGTATGGATCGGTCTCTCTCTTGTGTTTGTATGTGAACAAGTTGCCATTTGTTTTGCCAAAATGTTGATTCATTTCCATTTTGGCAAGACTTTGGCATTTCGCAAAGGTCCTAATTTTAGGATAGGTCATGCCGAAATTTTCTATCGACCATTGCATGCATGCATTGATTATGTGGTTCTAATAGACTTCTAATTGTACCGTGTACACCGTGCAGGCAAAAATGGTGCTCATAATGAGCGAAGACATTGTGGCTAGATTTTTGAAATGTGCGACGGCCGACATGATACGAAATAACAAGACGGATATAAGATGTTCGTGCAGAAGATGCAAACTCAACTGGGTGATCGACCTAGATTCTGGGAATCTGTAGGCGCACCTGCTCCGCCATGGTTTCATGGATGGATACACTCGTTGGATAAGCGATGGCGAAGACGATGGAGACGGTGAAGGTGGGCAACATGACGATGATCATCATCACGGCGAGAACAGGCGAGATGATGAAGAGTCTCCTGGAGATGGTGAAGGTGCGGAAGCATACCGGGATGATGATGATCTAGATGCCGGAGGAGGAGACGACGATGGAACAACGTCAGGCTGGGTGCGGGACCCTTATGTGCAAGAGCTGCTTCTCAAGCAGACGAGTAACACCAGGGCTGCCGCTAGAGAGAAAGCCAAGCTTGCGCAACTTGAGAAAGACGCGGTTACTCCATTGTATGAAGGATGCAGGCCCGATGATACCCGGTTGAATGTAACGCTCAAGGCTATGGAGATGAAGGCAAAACACAAATTGAGCGACGCAAGCTTCGACGATATGATGGCATTCTGGCACGATCGTCTCCCGGAGGGGAACACATGTCCAACTAGTATCGAGGACGCCAAGAAAATCGTCTGTCCTCTCGATCTACCGCACGTTAGATATCACGTATGAATCAATGATTGCATCATTTATCGGGGCGAGGACGCGGAGAAAACCACATGTCCGGTGTGCGGCGTGAGTCGATACAAGAAAGGGAAGAAAGCACCTCGAAAAGTGGTATGGTACTTTCCTATCACTCCTCGTCTGCAGCACTATTTCGCGGACCCTAAGGAAGCGAATCTCATGCGATGACATGAGGAAAGGAAGAAGCCAGGAGATGATGATGATGACCCCGAAAAGGATGAGCTGCTGACGCACCCTTCAGATGCTAGCCAGTGGAAAGCATTGGACCTCGAATTCCCAGAATTCGGTGGAGATTCGAGGAACATCAGGCTTGGTGCGAGCACCGATGGACTCAATCCGTTCGGTAGCCAGAGTAGCACGCACAACACTTGGCCCGTGTTTGTATGGATGTACAACCTCCCTCCATGGTTGTGCATGAATAAGAAGTACATACAAATGAGTATGCTAATTCAAGGGCCGAAACAACCTGGTACCGACATCAATCTGTATCTCGGGCTGTTGAAAGAGGAGCTAGCCACGTTATGGGAATCTGGAGCCAATACTTACGACGCCATCGCACAAGATTATTTCACTATGAGAGCCGCGTTGGTCACTATGGTGCAAGACTATCTAGGTTGCGGGTATATCTCGGGGCAGGTTATCCAAGGATTCTGCGCATGCGTTAGGTTCATGGATAACACAAGCTATCTCCAACTAGAGAAAGATCCAGGGTCATCGAAAACCGTGTTCATGGCTCACCGGAGGTGGCTCGGCAAGAATGATCCATGGAGAAAACGTGGAGACCTGTCATGACTTCGGGGGGATCTTCTACGGAGAAAATATCCCGAATAACCGTGACATAGAAGATCGCCTAGAGATGCAGGGTGACTTTAGGAAGTTCATGACGAGACAAGGCGTCCTCCCGTTCCCTAAGCCGAGCTAGAAGGCTTGATGTTGGCCTAGTTGTAGTTACAAACTATAGATGACCTTTGTGTGTGTGTGGACAAGTGTACATGCTACTATACTTATCTTATTAGGCTTATGAATCATCGCTTACTTCTTTTGCTTATTATTATTATATATCAATCAATGCTTGGTTTTTTTGCTTACTTTTTGGTCCTTTGCTCACTTTGGTCCTTTTTTTTTCCTTACTCTTTTTTCGAGAATAATGCCGATGATTGAAATGTCGTGGCACACTATATATGTGAATGTGCTATGATGGGATTGTGAGCCTTGTGATATGCACAAGTCCAGGTCTTGTGCATCATACTTGGCTCACCGTTCCATCGTAGCATATTCCTGTGTCCAACGACCTATGTATATATATGAGGAATTCTTTTCGAGTTATTTTTGTCTTTTTCGAGAATAATGCCGATGATTGGAATTTCGTGGCACAATATATATGTGAATGTACTACGACGGGATAGTTAGCCTTGTGATATGCACAAGTCCATGAATTGTGCATCCTACTTGGCTAACTGTTCCGTCGTAGCATATTCCTGTGTCCAACGACCTAGCTAGTTATATATGAGGCATTCTTTTCGAGCTACTTTGGTCTTTTTCGAGAATAATGCCGATGATTGAAATGTCGTGGCACAATATATATGTGAATGTGCTACGACAGGACTGTAAGCCTTGTGCTATGCACAAGTCTAGATGTTGTGCATCATACTTGGCTTACGGTTCCATCGTAGCATATTCCTATGTCCAACGACCTATGTATATATATATGAGGCATTATTTTTGATTTACTTTGGTCTTTTTCAAGAATAATGCCGATGATTGAAATGTCTTGGCACAATATATATGTGAATGTGCTACGACAGGATTGTGAGCCTTATGATATGCACAAGTCCAGGTCTTGTGCATAGCTACTTGGCTCACAGTTCCATCGTAGCATATTCCTGTGTCGAACAACCTATGTATATATATGAGGCATTCTTTTTGATTTACTTTGGTCTTTTTCGAGAATAATGCCGATGATTGAAATGTCTTGGCACAATATATATGTGAATGTGCTACGACGGGATTGTGAGCCTTGTGATATGCACAAGTCCAGGTCTTGTGCATAGCTACTTGGCTCACAGTTTCATCGTAGCATATTCCTCTGTCGAACAACCGAGTTATATATGAGGCATGCTTTTTGAGTTTGGTCTTTTTGATTTAGGAGTACTTTCTATAAGTGTATCTTCATATGCGACTTTAATTATATATGTTTTTTTTCAATCATCGGTTAATTATTATTATCAACTTATAGATGACGTGGTACGTCGTGTACAAGGGACGGGTTCCCGGAGTCTACGATGATTGGGAAGACTGCCGGAGTCAGGTGCACCATTTCATCGGCAATAGCTACAAAGGGTACAACACTATGGCAGAGGCGGAAACTAGATACACGCGCTATCTAGAGGAGTTAGGACAAGGAACCGGATGAAGACCTACACCTTCGTCGCGGCGGTGATCATGCTTATCTTCTTTGGTTGTTTATCTCGCGTTTGTGTCTAGCTAGTTTAGATGTCTAGGCGAGCTTCCGAGCTCTAACTTGTTCGATCGACACATGTATCCGCATGTCACCAACTACTTTGTAACTTGATCGAAACAATGTAACTTATATTATGTATTCATGTATGAGACTTATCTATATGTATTTGTTTCAATCTTATTTTTCAAATTGTGTATTTATATATATAATTGTATATCTTGTATCTGTTTGTGTATATCTGCCTGTAATATTGTATATAATCTGTATTGTATATAATCTGGCTCGAAAATTAAAAAAAACAAAAAAAACACCTGTGGCGCACTACGCCTAAAGCGCACCTCAGAAGCTTAGTGGTGCACTGGGAAGTGCGCCATAGAAGATCCTACGCGTAGCGCACCTGCCCACATAGTCGTGGCGCACTAGCAGGTGCGCTACGCCTATCTCGACACAACCGTGACGCACTAGGCAGTGCGCCACAACTAGGAGATAACCGTAGCGCAAGGCTAGTGGCGCACGGCTAGTGCGCCACGGATGGTCATTCCATGTGCGCCACAGACAGCCATTTTCCTAGTAGTGGGTTCGCGAACGTTTCGTCGAGGTCTTCTCCTTCGTCTGGTACCGGCAGGGTTAGCTTCTCCTTCGTCTTGATGACGATGTCGTCCACGTACGCATGCACGTTTCGGCCGATCTGCGAGTGCAAGCATCTCTGCATGCAACGCTGATAGGTAGCACCTGCATTCTTCAGGCCGAATGGCATGGTTACATAGCAGTAAGCCCCATACGGGGTGATGAACGACGTTTTCAATTGATCAGCCGGATTCATCCGGATCTGATTATAGCCGGAATAACAATCAAGGAAGGAAAGCAGGTCGCAGCCGGCCGTAGAGTCAATCACTTGATCAATACGGGGCAGAGCGAAGGGGTCTTTCGGATAGGCCTTATTCAGGCTCGTATAGTCGATACACATACGCCAAGTCTTGTTCTTCTTCAACACTAGGACTGGGTTGGCCAACCAGTCCGGGTGGTATACTTCCATGATGAAGCCGTCAGCAAGTAGCCGGGCAATCTCGTCACCGATGACCTTTCTATTGTCCTCCGCGAAGCGACGGAGGGGCTGCTTGACCGGCCTGGCGTCAGGATGCACATGAAGCGAGTGCTCGGCGAACTCCCTCGGTACAGTCGGCATGTCTTTGGGAGACCATGCGAAGATGTCCCGATTCTCACGGAGGAAGTCGATGAGCGTGCTTCCCTATTTGCTGTCCAAGCCGGCACCAATGCTGACGCACTTGGAGGGGTCATCCGGGTCGAGAGGGATCTGCCGGGTCTCCTTGGACGGCTGGAACGCCATGTCCCCAGCCGGCTTGATGCCAGCCGGCACTTCTTGCTGCAGCATGGCCACATTGCGCAGTATCTCGCGCTTCTCCTTGGTGTTGAGCAGGGCTTCCGCTATCTTGGCGCCTTCCTTCGCGCAGGCCATGGACCATGTGTAGCAGCCGGCCACAGTGATCACACTGTTCGGCCCCGGCAACTTCATTTTGAGGTATGCGTAGTGGGGGGCTGCCATGAACTTCACGAGGGCAGGGCGCCCAAGAAGGACGTGGTAGGTGCTGGCGAGGTTGACCACTTCCAACCAGATTGGCTCGCACCGGAAGTTCTCTTCAGAACCGAATATGACATCCATCTGGATCTTGCCCAGCGGTACGCACGATGTCCTAGGCACAACGCCGTGAAACACGGTGGTCGAGGGCTGGAGGTCACATTCCCGGATACCCAGCTTCTCCATGGAAGACCGGTAGAGCTGGTCGAGGCTGTTCCCACTGTCTACCAGCACACGTGAGAACCGACAGGTGCGGGCATCGGAGATGACGAGGGGTCCAGCACCATCGCATAGCCCCCGGGATTCGGGAGCAGATCCGGCTGATCCGCCTGGCTCCAACTGATGGGAGTCTCGGACCAGTTGAGACGCAGGGGGGTTGGGGAGACGACAACGTTCACCTCCGCATTGTGCTGCTTTAGGCCGCGATTGTCAATCGGCTCGGCCTCGAAGATGTGGTAGTTCTCGTGCTGCCGGGGGTAGCCTCCGTGGCCGCCGTTGTTGTCGGCTGCCCTAGCCGACGGTGGGGGACCGCCGGGAGGGGGTGGTGGGAGAGGAGGTAAGCCGGCCTGCTCCTTGATCTGGTGGGTCCAAATGCACTGCCAAGTGGTGTGTGTAGCTGACTTGGCACCGTTGTGGTACTTGTAGGGCCCATCGAACATTTTCTCAAAGGTGAAGGCATTCCTCTGCCTCTTGTCATTGTGGGCCGCGCGCCCTGCACCGCGTTGACTTGCCGCTGGTGGTAGAGCGGGCTATGCTGCTCTACCGAGCGCTTTCCCTGGTAGCGACCGTCATTGCCATGCTGCCGGGACGATCCGGCATCACCGCCTTGACCGGTTGGCTTCTCTCGATCTGGATCGGTGGGAACCGGCCGTCCCTCCGTGTTTACTCGAAGGGGCTTCTTCATTGCTACGTCCTCCATGTTATACTGGTCGGCAACGGTCATCAGCTCTGCCATGGTCTTGGGGTCGTCACACAATAGCCGGTGGCGCAGCATCGTGCCTTCGCGGCACCCTTCGATGAAGAAACCAATTGCTTAGTTCTCCACCACCCCTTCGCAGGAGTTGTGCAGCTCGGTCCAACGAGCAAGGTACGTGCGATCCGACTCGCGGTCTCCCTGGACGCATAGAGAAAGATCGCGGGGCCTGGCGGGATGCTTGTACGTGCCGTTAAAGTTCCAGATGAACACTTTCTAAAAATCCGGCCAGGCGTTGATGCTGTTGGGAGCGAGGTTGTTGAGCCAGGTCCTTGTCGAGCCGGTTAGCATGAGCGGGATAGAGAACCACCATGCGCTTGTTGCCATGGTTGATTTCGACTGCAGTGACGTAGTCGGTCAGCCAGTCTTCCAGCTTCATGCTGCTATCATACTTGGGGGTGTCCCGGGGCAGGGAGAACTTGTCAGGGAAGGGCTCCTTCCGGATCCGCAGCCCGAAGCACACTGGGCCGGTTGCATCCTCCTCCTCGATGAGGCGAGATTCTATCAACAGGTCGATGCGGTTGCGTGCATCCGGCTCAACCGGATTGGGTGCTCCTACCCGACCGGTGAGGCGGGATGGTGGAGGGGGTGGAGGCGGGTTCTGGCCAGCCGAAGGTGGGAGGCTTGTGGCGCCTTGCTCGTTGCGTGGTTGGCTGCTTCCGGACTAGCGACACTTGGAGCGCGGGGGTTCCTGACCCGGAGATGTGGATCACTCGGTCTGGCGGGGTCCTCCCCGGCTATTGCCAGCTGGACGGTTCCCTTTGGAACCGGCTTTTGCCTCCCGCGCGACGTGAGCGACCTCGTCCTGCTCGTCGGCCACACAAAGTAGATGTTGCACTCGCTGGAACTGGCACAGCATTTCCTCCCCCTCCAGGTGAGGTAGGTCCTCCGCGACGGCTCGTGCCGCCCGGACATTGTAACATCCCTAAAATCATGTTTCAAACTCATGCATATCATCCATGCATCCATGATCATATAGAATTCATTTCAAACAAAGCAATTCAAAAACAGGAGCATATAAGATCATTATTTTATGTGATCTGCATTTAAAACAAATACAAATCTCCAAAGTGAAGTTAGGTGAATGTGTTGCTTGATTACCAAGATTTAAACCCAAGTTTCAAAGCAAATATAATTTGAAAACCAATTTCAAAAACCTATATAAAACTAGTGCTATGTCACTACTTATTTTATTTTTCCAAGTGACCAAGCCAATTCAAAGTGACCACTTGGTTTTATGCCCAGAAATGTGATTATTGCACACTGCAAAAATCCTGAAAAGATTTGAAATCAAATAGATTGGAAATCATTTGAATTTGATTCCTGAAATTGAAAACAGAAAAAGAAAAGGAGAAAAGAATTAGAAAAGGGCCGGCGCCACCTATCTAGCCCAACGACGGATTCAGCCCACTAAGCCCACCCGGGTTCCCCCTCTCTCTCTCACCCGCAGACGAACCCACCAAGTCACTGACCACCCAACCCCACCTCCTCTCTGTTTCACTCGCTGACAGGTGGACCCTGCGACCACGTCGTCATCGTCGTCAATCACGCGTGGCCGCGACGCTCGCTCCAACGTTACCTCGCCGCAGTCACTATGGGCTTAATTGCCATTGATTCTGCGCTTAATCGTCGCCCCCCTTCTGCCTACTTAACCCCCTCTGCACCGCGGGCATTTCCCCTCACCTAGGACCACCACTCCGCCACCAGGCTGCCCGCAATCGCCCTTGCACCGCCGCAGACAGAGCTCACTCCGGCGACCAATCCCGGTGAGCCCCGTGCGCCCCTTCTCCTCTAGTTCATGCAGACAGCTTCGCAACTTCCTTGCGCACCCACTGACACCATTGGTTTATCCTGTACTGCCCCAGGTCATCGACTCCATCAAGCGCAGCAAGTCCCCGACGACGTCTCCAACTCCGGCGACTAAATTCGGTGAGCCCGTTGTTCCTCTTCGCCTATGATGCACACGAACATGTTCGCCGTAGCCTTGCGCATCCGCTGATGCCTTCTATTCATGCTAGGGTGACCAGGAGCATCGCCAACGTCGCCGTCCACCCGAGCCCGACGTTGTCAGCAACTCCGACGAGCCCGAGCAGCCGTGTCCGTACACCCCTTGCCAAGCCGTCGCCAGGTTGAGCATCAGGGCATCGATACGAGCCCGGTAAGCACCTCCGACGACCCTAGAACCCCCTGTAGCCGTCGTGCTGCCGTAGACAGAACCGCCACCGCCAGATGCCACCGCCAGCGCCGCCCATCTATGGTCGCTTGAACGATGACCGTTGGATCTAGATCCAGCGCGTAGGAATAGATCACTTAACGAAGCGGTATGCTTAGATCTGGACCGTGCACGATCACTTAAATCCAACGGCCTGCATCGATCGATCCATGCGAAGCGGTACGCACCAATCAGAACGTGACGCGTGGCTAGGGATTAGATTTAAAATCAGAATTTGAATCTATTAGTTGTTTGATTTTGTTTTAGCCATAACTTTTGATTCCCACGTTCAAATTTGACAAATTTTATATCAATGGAATCAGGAGAGCAAGCCCTTTCAAAATATGCAATGTGTTTAATGTTTTGCTTCAGTTAAAATGGTTTTATTTACAGAAACATGTGTAGGTCTATTTTGAGTATATAAATTATTTGAGAAATGTTTTAAGGTTTAAATAAATGTTGTTTGGCAAGTTTTGAACTTGTTTTTGAACCAGTATTGTACACTTGTCTTGTTGAGTTTAGAAAATTCATCACATATCATATTGCATGCATCCATATATTTTTGCTTGTATTTATTTGGTATGTGATTTGTGGCTATGATTTATGTGTAGATTTTGGTGCCAATAGTGATTGTGATTGTGAGGAGTGTAGCTACTCTCCAAACTACCAAGGCAAGTGGTGATTTATGATATTTTTATCCCTATGTTTTCTACTAAGCATTAGAAATATTTTGCTAGTCTTGCATGTTATATTTTGCTTATATACTATGCTTGGGAAATCCTAGTAGTTGTAGAATTGCTAGAAATTTCTAAGTTAAGATGCTTATCTATGCCATGCTTAGCCTAGCTAGTAGCAACCAAGGGTGGTGAAATATACATGCTATGATGAAAATATTTCTAAGTCTTTGGACTTGTGTTTTGCCTAATAAAACAACTAAGTGAATGAATCACCTGGGTGGAATGGAAAGAATAGTTTATGTTGAGTGGTTACACAAGGCCCATTTCTATGGTTTACCTTGTGTATCTCACTTGTGGAAAGCCACCCAGGAACAAAGGGATTTGAGAGGCCAAATGTTAAGAAGCTTCTAGTGCAGCCACTTGGCAATATGGGCTCTGCCTGGATCACATAGGTTGCTAGAACTTAGCCATTTGGACAGTTGGTGGTAGTGGGATGATAGGTTGGAACGCGTCCATTTGGTCTAAGGAAAGGCTTCTGAAAGGTCCTGTCTTGGTGAAAATCAAGTCTGGAGGGGAAAGTGCACAACCTCTAAAGATGGAAGAATCTAAGTACTTAGCCATGTCCCTGGTATTGGACAACTTGAGCATCAAGACATGGAAGCTATCAAGAATCTCCTCATCCCAATTTTCTAAGTAAAACTTGTGGGTGAACAAGGGTGAAGGACCTCAATGTCTATTGATGGTTCCTTGGGAAAAGTTCTGACAAAGAAAAACTTAGTGATTTCAACTAATAGGCAAAACCTATTTTGAGCAAAGCAAGCCTAAGCTACACTTAGCCAAATTGCATATAGTATGTAGTCCACCATTATTATACTAAGGTATCACTTGCCAATACTATTCCAATGTATTGACCCACTTTGGCTGTAACTTGTGATGTTGCAGGTTACTCTGATGAGGATTAGGAGTCATGAGTCTACACTCAACATGTTTGCCTGTGGCACATGAAGATGAAGACTTTTATCTATTTACTTATTTAAACTCTTGTACTAAGGCCTGTGGCCATGGAGTTGTAAAGACTATGTTTGTCTCTGGAATGACTAAAATAATGACCTTTGTTTCTGTGTACTTCATCTTAAACTGTGGATGCTAGCATTGATCCAGGGACTAGCATTGCAATCACAGGGATCCATTTCCTTTATAAAGGAGGGATCTTACAGATGGTATCAAAGCACTGTGTTGTCTGTAGGATTATGACCCTAGGATTGGAAACCACTAAGGAACATTTTTTAACAGCTTCTACACTTGTCTATTCTTCTCGTAAACTTTTCTAATCTTCTTTCTCATCTCCATTTGTAGTTGAACTCCATCAACGAAGCTGTAAGGAAGGGACCACTCATGACAATGACTTTGGAGTGTGAGACAGAATTCCCCAAGGCTCTCAAGGACCTCATGGTTGCAATCGGAATACATGGTGCAGCTATGTACAAAGGTTTTCCTGTGATGGATGAAGGAGTTGAGTACTGGTGGGTGCAACTTCACTTGTATAAAAACAAGGAAGACAACCGCAAGGAATCAGGATTCTGCATGTTCACCAATCCAGTGCTGCACACCACATTCTTCGATTCAGCAAGGGATGCAGCTTGGAAGGCCATCAAAGAACTTGGTGATAGAGTCAAGTGCAGAATGCTCAACATCCAAAATGACCTAAAGGAAGAGAAGAAACATACCCAAGAGTTGGAGGCTACCAACCAAACCTTAAGAGGAGACATCATAGACTTAGTAATGGAATCATGGGCTCAAGATAGAGTGATTGCTTCTAGAAATATTGTGTTAGCCAACATATCTAGTGAGATAGGATTGTAAGCGTACTTCGTTAGTTGGACCACCACTTATCACCTTATTTTCCAAATGTTACTTAAAATAAGTTGAACCTTGGTTGTTGTAATGGATCCATGTATGCCATGACTTGTGTGTTTTGATTTACAAAGATATGCATGTGATGCTTTGCTTTGTGTATTATCTGAAAATGTGTTGATTCTAACTTTTTCTATCTATAAATAGATGCCTAATGTTACCATCAGCACTGTTGAGGAGTTCCAAGGAACTCGCTTTGGCCCTCGTATTATTGAGCTCACTAGTTTGCTCAATCTCCCTCTTCCTACCATCATGGTGCTTACCCTCACCAAGTTTGAGAGGAAAGACCTTTGGGGTTTCAAGGTCAATCAGCCCGGACGCCAGTCTGAGCCTACCACGGAGGCTATCATCTTCAAGCTCATGCACGATGACAAGGAGAGAGGTCTAGAGGTAGTCATGCAGGACTTGATTGGACGTCTGTTAGGGAGACACTCTCGACAGGTTAGAGGTACTCACTTCCACGCCTTCGGTAGACGTGATGAGGATGGAGAGGCCATCGACTTCGAGGACACTTCGAGGGAGACAGCCGAGCCGATTCATCTATACCTCCAGGACTTAGAGGTTCTTCTTAGGCATGTGGACACTGATAGGACCAACGTCATGCTCAGCAATGACGAACTCCAGGTGCAGCTTCGTGAGAAGGACAAGCTCTTCCCGGAGCAAGATGAGATAGTCAAGGAGATGGAGGCAAAGTTCGAGAGTCAGGACAAAAAGTTCAAGAGTCAAGAGAAGCAAGTCCAAGATAGAAACAAGAGGATTCGAGACATGACTGCTGAACTGGAGGCCAAGGACTTCGAGCTCGAGCATCAGCAGACTGTGATTGAGAGGCTTCGTTCTCAGAAGAGGGCTCTCAAAGCCAAAGTAGAGACCTTGGCCACCAATGTCGAGGAATACAAGACCCCTATGGAGAATGCCGGTCTTACCTTTGTTGAGGAGGAGGTTGATGCCGAGGAGTAGTGATGACTACTCATTTATCATTTATTTATCATGTTTTTCATTGAGTCGCAATGACCATCCAACATGTGGATGGCTTGCTATTGGTGTGTTTACTTTGCAAACTTGTTATCTTGTTGTTGAACCTTTATTGTTGTGATGCACGTTTGGTGATCGTTTATGTGATGTATTGTGCATAATAACATCTATGGGTATCTCATACTTATCTCTATTGAACAAACCACAGATGCCTCCCCGTCGTGCCAATCCCAACCCCAACAACAACAACATTACCCCTGAGATGCAGCAAATGATGACAGCCCAAACTCAGCTGATGCAAATGATGACTACGTTCATCCAGAACCAGAACAACAACAACAACAATAACAACAATAACAACAACAACAACAACCCACTGGGTTTTGACATGCTTACCAGGTTCTTGAGATTGAGGCCAGCAAAGTTCTCAGGAACAACTAATCCTATGGTGGCCAATGATTGGCTACGCTCTGTGAGCAAGGACTTGGTGACAGTTGGCTGTACTGATGCAGAAAAAGTCAGATTTGCAGCACATTTCTTGGAAGGACCAGCCGCCACTTGGTGGGATAACTTTCAGATCACCACTCCCATTGAGGATGTGACATGGGATATCTTTGAAGATGGTTTTCGTACTGCTCACATCTCATCCGGAGTGATGAGTCTGAAGAAGAAAGAGTTTCACAACCTGAAGCAGCGCCACCGCAGCGTGGCAGAGTATATTGAGGAGTTCAACAATCTGGCGCGTTATGCACCGGATGAAGTTGACACCGATGCTAAGAGGAAGGAAAAGTTCCTTGAAGGGTTGAATGATGAACTGAACCTGCAGCTATCTGTGGCTTATGTTCCCACATACCAGTCTCTTTGTGATAAGGCTGCTATTTTGGAGAACAAAATGAAGCAAGTTGAAAGCAGGAAGACAAAGCACTCGGACAAGCATAGCACGGGATCGTCTCACAAGCGTTCCCATTATGATGATAGTGGAAGCTCAGGATCCCACAAGCATGGGAAATTCAACAAGCACCACAACCACAACCGTCATCATGACAACAAGCATCACCGTAGCCATGACAATGACAAGTACAAGAACCACAAGGGTGGATATAAGAGCCACCACAGTGGAAGTGGCAGTGGAAGTCAGCCTGACAAGAAGGATATTAGTCAGGTTGAGTGTTTTAAGTGCAATAAATTGGGGCATTATGCAAATGAATGCCTAGAAAATAAAGTTGAGGGACCCAACAAGCCCAACCCTTTTCAGAAGGGACAAGTAAACCACATCAATGTGGAGGAAATCTATGAGGAGCCTGATGCCGTTGCTGGTAAGTTCAAACTCAATTCTGTTCCAGCATTTGTTCTCTTTGATACTGGTGCATCTCATTCATTCATATCAAGAGCATTTGTTGAAAGAAATGAACTACCGGTAGAAACCATTGGGTGTCCTATAAAGGTAAGTTCTCCTGGCGGAGAAATGATATTGAATTCAGGGTGTCATGATCTAGTCATAGAGTTTGGGAAGTATAAGTTTCCCGTTAACTTGATAATACTAAACTCCCAAGGATTGGATGTTATTTTGGGAATGGACTGGATGACTAAGCACAAGGGAGTGATAGATTGTGCCAACCATACTGTCTCACTCACAACTCCAGAAAATAAAAGGATCAGATTCAAGACCAACTTTGAAGCAAAAAGGAGTAAGCTAAATTCTCTTAAGGGGGTTAGCATAGATAGTGTGCCAATTGTGAGTGAATATCCAGTGTGTTTCCGGAAGAATTACTGGGAATGCCACCAGATAGAGATGTGGAGTTTCTTATTGATTTGCTACCAGGATCTGGACCAATAGCAAAGAGACCGTACAAGATGTCAGTTGATGAACTGAAAGAACTCAAGAAATAACTTGGAGAACAGTTGCAGAAAGGATTTATTCAACCAAGTTCTTCATCTTGGGGAGCCCCAGTTTTGTTTGTGGAAAAGAAGGATAGAATCCAAAGGTTATGAATAGATTACCATTCACTCAATGAGGTGACTATCAAGAACAAATACCCTTTGCCAAGAATCAATGACCTATTTGATCAGCTAGAAGGAGCTTGTGTGTTCTCAAAGATTGATCTCAGGTCAGGTTATTTCCAACTTAAGATAAGGTAACAAGACATACCCAAGATAGATTTCACCACAAGGTATGGATTGTATGAGTATACCGTGATGCCATTTGGTTTGACCAATGCACCAGCATACTTCATGAATATGATGAACAAGTTTGTTGTCGTTTTCATCGATGACATTTTAATCTACTCCAAGAGCAAAGAAGAACATGAAGGACATTTGCGCTTGATACTTGAGAAACTTAGAGAGCATAAACTATATTCCAAATTCAGCAAGTGTGAATTCTGGTTGAATGAAGTGGGATTTCTTGGACACGTTGTGTCAGGAGATGGTGTTGTAGTTGATCCTGCTAAAGTTTCCGCTGTCACTGAATGGGAATCTCCCAAGTCAGTGAAAGAAGTACGTAGTTTCCTTGGCTTAGCAGGTTACTATAGAAGATTCATTGAGAATTTCTCCAAGGTAGCAAAACCTATGACTGAATTGCTAAAGAAAGACAAGAAATTTGCTTGGTCTGAAGGATGTGAACTCAGCTTCCAACAATTGAAGAAGAGACTTGTGACAGCACCAGTCTTGTGTCTGCCAGATTTGGAGAAGGATTTCCAAGTGTATTGTGATGCATCTCATCATGGTTTGGGTGCAGTACTTATGCAAGAAGGAAAAGTTGTGGCTTATGCCTCGAGACAACTCAAAACTCATGAAGTGAACTACCCTACTCATGATTTAGAGTTAGCCTCTGTTGTCCATGCACTCAAAACATGGAGACATTATCTTTTAGGAAAGCGATGTGAAGTGTTCACAGATCACAAGAGTTTGAAGTATATCTTCACCCAGAAAGAAATTAACATGAGACAAAGAAGATGGCTAGAACTCATTAAGGACTATGACTTGAGTTTGCAATACCACCGCGGTAAAGCAAATGTTGTAGCGAATGCTCTAAGCCGTAAGGTTTTTGTGCATGGCCTTACTAAGGGAGAATTGCCAGATGATCTGTGTGCCCAATTTAGAGATCTCAGATTGGAGATTGTGCCTGAAGGACATCTCATGTCTTTGGATGTTCAACCCACCTTGTTGGACAAGATCAAAGAAGCCCAGAAGGCTGATAAGGAAATTGAAGAGATTACAGAAAAGATTGGTAAGGGAAAAGCCAAAGGATTCCATGAAGACGAACAGGGTACTTTATGGCATGGGAAACGTATCTGTGTTCCACAAGATCCGGAGCTTCGGAAACTGATTTTACAAGAAGCACACAACTCACCATATTCCATTCATCCGGGTAACACCAAGATGTACATGGATATGAAAGAAAGATTTTGGTGGAATAATCTCAAGAAAGACATCGCCGAATATATTGCTTTGTGTGATGTATGTAGCAGAGTGAAGGCAGAACACCAAAAACCAGCAGGTTTGCTTCAACCACTACCTATTCCTGATTAGAAGTGGGACAAGATTGGTATGGATTTCATTACCGGATTACCAAGGACCCGGTCAGGATATGATTCTATTTGGGTAGTAGTGGATCGCCTAACTAAAGTGGCTCATTTCATACCCGTGAAGACAACTTACACAAGTGCTAAATTGGCCAAGATCTATATGAGTAGAATTGTATGTCTACATGGAGTACCCAAGAGTATTGTGTCTGATAGAGGAACCCAATTCACTTCCCATTTTTGGAGACAGCTTCATGAGTCATTAGGAACGAGGTTGGAATTCAGCACCGCCTTTCACCCTCAAACTGATGGACAAACAGAAAGGACTAATCAGATTCTTGAAGATATGTTGAGGGCATGTGCCCTAGACTATGGAGCCAGTTGGGATGAAAGTCTGCCTTGCGCAGAATTTTCTTATAACAACAGCTATCAAGCTAGCATTGAGATGGCACCATTTGAGTTTCTCTATGGGAGAAAATGTACCACCCCATTGCTATGGAATGGTGTGGGAGAAAGAAGTTTGTTCGGACCAGAACTTATCAAAGAAGCCGAAGAGAAAGTTAAACTGGTTAAGGACAGGTTAAAGATAGCACAGTCCCGGCAGAAAAGCTACGCAGACCCTAAGCGTAGAGAAGTCACCTATGAAGTTGGTGATAGAGCTTATCTTAGAGTGTCACCACTTTGTGGAGTGAAGAGGTTTGGAGTCAAAGGAAAGTTGGCCCCAAGATATGTTGGACCATTCAAGATTCTGAGTCGTAAAGGAGAAGTAGCCTATGAGATTGAATTGCCAGAGTCCTTGTCAGCTGTTCATAATGTGTTTCATGTGAGTCAGCTTAAGAAATGTCATCCAGAAATGGAGGAAACTTCTTTGAAGGACACTATACCTTTGGAAGAGGTTAATTTGGAGAGTGACCTCACTTATGAGGAGAAACCTATCAAGATTCTTGAGACTGCAGAAAGAGTCACACAGACTAAGACTATCAAGTTCTGCAAAGTTCAATGGAACCATCATTCCGAAGAGGAAGCAACATGGGAAAGAGAAGATGATCTTCGAAAAGACCACCCTCACCTATTTGCTAGCCAATCCGAATCTTGAGGGCGAGATTCACCTTAAGGGGGTTAGATTTGTAACATCCCTAAAATCATGTTTCAAACTCATGCATACCATCCATGCATCCATGATCATATAGAATTCAGTTCAAACAAATCAATTCAAAAACAGGAGCATATGAGCTCATTAGTTTATGTGATCTGCATTTAAAACAAATACAAATCTCCAAAGTGAAGTTAGGTGAATGTGTTGCTAGATTACCAAGATTTAAACCCAAGTTTCAAAGCAAATATAACTTGAAAACCAATTTCAAAAACCTATATAAAACTAGTGCTATGTCACTACTTATTTTATTTTTCCAAGTGACCAAGCCAATTCAAAGTGACCACTTGGTTTTATGCCCAGAAATGTGATTATTGCACACTGCAAAAATCCTGAAAAGATTTGAAATCAAATAGATTTGAAATCATTTGAATTTGATTCCTGAAATTGAAAACAGAAAAAGAAAAGGAGAAAAGAATTAGAAAAGGGACGGCACCACCTATCTAGCCCAACGACGGATTCAGCCCACTAAGCCCACCCGGGTTCCCCCTCTCTCACCCGCAGACGAACCCACCAAGTCACTGACCACCCGACCCCACCTCCTCTCTGTTTCACTCGCTGACAGGTGGACCCTGCGACCACGTCATCATCGTTGTCAATCACGCGCGGCCGCGACGCTCGCTCCGTCGTTACCTCGCCGCAGTCACTGCGGGCTTAATTGCCATTGATTCTGCGCTTAACCGCCGCCCCCCTTCTGCCTACTTAACCCCCTCTGCACCGCGGGCATTTCCCCTCACCTAGCACCACCACTCTGCCACCAGGCTGCCCGCAATCGCCCTTGCACCGCCGCAGACAGAGCTCACTCCGGCGACCAATCCCGGTGAGCCTCGTGCGCCCCTTCTCCTCTAGTTCATGCAGACAGCTTCGCAACTTCCTTGCGCACCCACTGACACCATTGGTTTATCCTATACCGCCCCAGGTCGTCGACTACATCAAGCGCAGCAAGTCCCCGATGACGTCTCCAACTCCGGCGACTAAATTCGGTGAGCCCCTTGTTCCCCTTCGCCTATGATGCACATGAACATGTTCGTCGTAGCCTTGCGCATCTCCTGATGCCTTCTATTCATGCTAGGGTGACCAGGAGCGTCGCCAACGTCGCCGTCCACCCGAGCCCGACGTTGTCAGCAACTCCGACGAGCCCGAGCAGCCGTGTTCGTACACCCCTTGCCAAGCCGTCGCCAGGTTGAGCATCAGTGCATCGCTACGAGCCCGGTAAGCACCTCCGACGACCCTAGAACCCCCTGTAGCTGCCGTGCCGCCGTAGACAGAACCGCCACCGCCAGATGCCACCGCCAGCGCCGCCCATCTATGGTCGCTTGAACGATGACCGTTGGATCTAGATCCAGCGCGTAGGAATAGATCACTTAACAAAGCGGTATGCTTAGATCTGGACTGTGCGCGATCACTTAAATCCAACGGCCTGCATCGATCGATCCGTGCGAAGCGGTACGCACCAATCAGAACGTGACGCGTGGCTAGGGATTAGATTTAAAATCAGAATTTGAATCTATTAGTTGTTTGATTTTGTTTTAGCCATAACTTTTGATTCCCACGTTCAAATTTGACAAATTTTATATCAATGGAATCAGGAGAGCAAGCCCTTTCAAAATATGCAATGTGTTTAATGTTTTGCTTCAGTTAAAATGGTTTTATTTACAGAAACATGTGTAGGTCTATTTTGAGTATATAAATTATTTGAGAAATGTTTTAAGGTTTAAATAAATGTTGTTTGGCAAGTTTTGAACTTGTTTTTGAACCAGTATTGTACACTTGTCTTGTTGAGTTTAGAAAATTCATCACATATCATATTTCATGCATCCATATATTTTTGCTTGTATTTATTTGGTATGTGATTTGTGGCTATGATTTATGTGTAGATTTTGGTGCCAATAGTGATTGTGATTGTGAGGAGTGTAGCTACTCTCCAAACTACCAAGGCAAGTGGTGCTTCATGATATTTTTATCCCTATGTTTTCTACTAAGCATTAGAAATATTTTGCTAGTCTTGCATGTTATATTTTGCTTATATACTATGCTTGGGAAATCCTAGTAGTTGTAGAATTGCTAGAAATTTCTAAGTTAAGATTCTTATCTATGCCATGCTTAGCCTAGCTAGTAGCAACCAAGGGTGGTGAAATATACATGCTATGATGAAAATATTTCTAAGTCTTTGGACTTGTGTTTTGCCTAATAAAACAACTAAGTGAATGAATCACCTGGGTGGAATGGAAAGAATAGTTTATGTTGAGTGGTTACACAAGGCCCATTTCTATGGTTTACCTTGTGTATCTCACTTGTGGAAAGCCACCCAGGAACAAAGGGATTTGAGAGGCCAAATGTTAAGAAGCTTCTAGTGCAGCCACTTGGCAATATGGGCTCTGCCTGGATCACATAGGTTGCTAGAACTTAGCCATTTGGACAGTTTGTGGTAGTGGGATGATAGGTTGGAACGCGTCCATTTGGTCTAAGGAAAGGCTTCTGAAAGGTCCTGTCTTGGTGAAATTCAAGTCTGGTGGGGAAAGTGCACAACCTCTGAAGATGGAAGAATCTAAGTACTTAGCCATGTCCCTGGTATTGGACAACTTGAGCATCAAGACATTGGAAGCTATCAAGAATCTCCTCATCCCAATTTTCTAAGTAAAACTTGTGGGTGAACAAGGGTGAAGGACCTCAATGTCTATTGATGGTTCCTTGGGAAAAGTTCTGACAAAGAAAAACTTAGTGATTTCAACTAATAGGCAAAACCTATTTTGAGCAAAGCAAGCCTAAGCTACACTTAGCCAAATTGCATATAGTATGTAGTCCACCATTATTATACTAAGGTATCACTTGCCAATACTAGTCCAATGTATTGACCCACTTTGGCTGTAACTTGTGATGTTGCAGGTTACTCTGATGAGGATTAGGAGTCATGAGTCTACACTCAACATGTTTGCCTGTGGCACATGAAGATGAAGACTTTTATCTATTTACTTATTTAAACTCTTGTACTAAGGCCTATGGCCATGGAGTTGTAAAGACTATGTTTGTCTCTGGAATGACTGTAATAATGACCATTGTTTCTGTGTACTTCATCTTAAACTGTGGATGCTAGCATTGATCCAGGGACTAGCATTGCAATCACAGGGATCCATTTCCTTTATAAAGGAGGGACCTTACAAATGGTATCAGAGCACCGTGTTGCCTGTAGGATTATGACCCTAGGATTGGAAACCACTAAGGAACATTTTTTAACAGCTTCTACACTTGTCTATTCTTCTCGTAAACTTTTCTAATCTTCTTTCTCATCTCCATTTGTAGTTGAACTCCATCAACGAAGCTGTAAGGAAGGGACCACTCATGACAATGACTTTGGAGTGTGAGACAGAATTCCCCAAGGCTCTCAAGGACCTCATGGTTGCAATGGGAATACATGGTGCAGCTGTGTACAAAGGTTTTCCTGTGATGGATGAAGGAGTTGAGTACTGGTGGGTGCAACTTCACTTGTATAAAAACAAGGAAGACAACCACAAGGAATCAGGATTCTGCATGTTCACCAATCCAGTGCTGCACACCACATTCTTCGATTCAGCAAGGGATGCAGCTTGGAAGGCCATCAAAGAACTTGGTGATAGAGTCAAGTGCAGAATGCTCAACATCCAAAATGACCTAAAGGAAGAGAAGAAACATACCCAAGAGTTGGAGGCTACCAACCAAACCTTAAGAGGAGACATCATAGACTTAGTAATGGAATCATGTGCTCAAGATAGAGTGATTGCTTCTAGAAATATTGTGTTAGCCAACATATCTAGTGAGATAGGATTGTAAGCGTACTTTGTTAGTTGGACCACCACTTATCACCTTATTTTCCAAATGTTACTTAAAATAAGTTGAACCTTGGTTGTTGTAATGGATCCATGTATGCCATGACTTGTGTGTTTTGATTTCCAAAGATATGCATGTGATGCTTTGCTTTGTGTATTATCTGAAAATGTGTTGATTCTAACTTTTTCTATCTATAAATAGATGCCTAATGTTACCATCAGCACTGTTGAGGAGTTCCAAGGAACTCGCTTTGGCCCTCGTATTATTGAGCTCACTAGTTTGCTCAATCTCCCTCTTCCTACCATCATGGTGCTTCCCCTCACCAAGTTTGAGAGGAAAGACCTTTGGCGTTTCAAGGTCAATCAGCCCGGACGCCAGACTGGGCCTACCACGGAGGCTATCATCTTCAAGCTCATGCACGATGACAAGGAGAGAGGTCTAGAGGTAGTCATGCAGGACTTGATTGGACGTCTGTTAGGGAGACACTCTCGACAGGTTAGAGGTACTCACTTCCACGCCTTCGGTAGACGTGATGAGGATGGAGAGGCCATCGACTTCGAGGACACTTCGAGGGAGACAGCCGAGCCGATTCATCTATACCTCCAGGACTTAGAGGTTCTTCTTAGGCATGTGGACACTGATAGGACCAACGTCATGCTTAGCAACGACGAACTCTAGGTGCAGCTTCGTGAGAAGGACAAGCTCTTCGCGGAGCAAGATGAGATAGTCAAGGAGATGGAGGCAAAGTTCGAGAGTCAGGACAAAAAGTTCAAGAGTCAAGAGAAGCGAGTCCAAGATAGAAACAAGAGGATTCGAGACATGACTGCTGAACTGGAGGCCAAGGACTTCGAGCTCGAGCATCAGCAGACTGTGATTGAGAGGCTTCGTTCTCAGAAGAGGGCTCTCAAAGCCAAAGTAGAGACCTTGACCACCAATGTCGAGGAATACAAGACCCCTATGGAGAATGCCGGTCTTACCTTTGTTGAGAAGGAGGTTGATGCCGAGGAGTAGTGATGACTACTCATTTATCATTTATTTATCATGTTTTTCATTGAGTCGCAATGACCATCCAACATGTGGATGGCTTGCTATTGGTGTGTTTACTTTGCAAACTTGTTATCTTGTTGTTGAACCTTTATTGTTGTGATGCACGTTTGGTGATCGTTTATGTGATGTATTGTGCATAATAACATCTATGGGTATCTCATACTTATCTCTATTGAACAAACCACAGATGCCTCCCCGTCGTGCCAATCCCAACCCCAACAACAACAACATTACCCCTGAGATGCAGCAAATGATGACAGCCCAAACTTAGCTGATGCAAATGATGACTATGTTCATCCAGAACCAGAACAACAACAACAACAACAATAACAACAATAACAACAACAACAACCCACCGGGTTTTGACATGCTTACCAGGTTCTTGAGATTGAGGCCAGCAAAGTTCTCAGGAACAACTGATCCTATGGTGGCCAATGATTGGCTACGCTCTGTGAGCAAGGACTTGGTGACAGTTGGCTGTACTGATGCAGAAAAAGTCAGATTTGCAGCAGATTTCTTGGAAGGACCAGCCGCCACTTGGTGGTATAACTTTTAGATCACCACTCCCATTGAGGATGTGACATGGGATATCTTTGAAGATGGTTTTCGTACTGCTCACATATCATCCGGAGTGATGAGTCCGAAGAAGAAAGAGTTTCACAACCTGAAGCAGCGCCACCGCAGCGTGGCAGAGTATATTGAGGAGTTCAACAATCTGGCGCGTTATGCACCGGATGAAGTTGACACCGATGCTAAGAGGAAGGAAAAGTTCCTTGAAGGGTTGAATGATGAACTGAACCTGCAGCTATCTGTGGCTTATGTTCCCACATACCAGTCTCTTTGTGATAAGGCTGCTATTTTGGAGAACAAAATGAAGCAAGTTGAAAGCAGGAAGAGAAAGCACTCAGACAAGCATAGCTCGGGATCGTCTCACAAGCATTCCCATTATGATGATAGTGGAAGCTCAGGATCCCACAAGCATGGGAAATTCAACAAGCACCACAACCACAACCGTCATCATGACAACAAGCATCACCGTAGCCATGACAATGACAAGTACAAGAACCACAAGGGTGGATATAAGAGCCACCACAGTGGAAGTGGCAGTGGAAGTCAGCCTGTCAAGAAGGATATTAGTCAGGTTGAGTGTTTTAAGTGCAATAAATTGGGGCATTATGCAAATGAATGCCTAGAAAAGAAAGTTGAGGGACCCAACAAGCCCAACCCTTTTCAGAAGGGACAAGTAAACCACATCAATGTGGAGGAAATCTATGAGGAGCCTGATGCTGTTGTTGGTAAGTTCAAACTCAATTCTGTTCCAGCATTTGTTCTCCTTGATACTGGTGCATCTCATTCATTCATATCAAGATCATTTGTTGAAAGAAATGAACTACCGGTAGAAACCATTGGGTGTCCTATAAAGGTAAGTTCTCCTGGCGGAGAAATGATATTGAATTCAGGGTGTCATGATCTAGTCATAGAGTTTGGGAAGTATAAGTTTCCCGTTAACTTGATAATACTAAACTCCCAAGGATTGGATGTTATTTTGGGAATGGACTGGATGACTAAGCACAAGGGAGTGATAGATTGTGCCAACCATACTGTCTCACTCACAACTCCAGAAAATAAAAGGATCAGATTCAAGACCAACTTTGAAGCAAAAAGGAGTAAGCTAAATTCTCTTAAGGGGGTTAGCATAGACAGTGTGCCAATTGTGAGTGAATATCCAGATGTGTTTCCGAAAGAATTACCGGGAATGCCTCCAGATAGAGATGTGGAGTTTCTTATTGATTTGCTACCAGGATCTGGACCAATAGCAAAGAGACCGTACAAGATGTCAGTTGATGAACTGAAAGAACTCAAGAAACAACTTGGAGAACAGTTGCAGAAAGGATTTATTCAACCAAGTTCTTCATCTTGGGGAGCCCTAGTTTTGTTTGTGGAAAAGAAGGATAGAAGCCAAAGGTTATGCATAGATTACCGTTCACTCAATGAGGTGACTATCAAGAACAAATACCCTTTGCCAAGAATCAATGACCTATTTGATCAGCTAGGAGGAGCTTGTGTGTTCTCAAAGATTGATCTCAGGTCAGGTTATTTCCAACTTAAGATAAGGTAACAAGACATACCCAAGACAGCTTTCACCACAAGGTATGGATTGTATGAGTATACCGTGATGCCATTTGGTTTGACCAATGCACCAGCATACTTCATGAATATGATGAACAAGGTGTTCATGGAATTTCTTGATAAGTTTGTTGTCGTTTTCATCGATGACATTTTAATCTACTCCAAGAGCAAAGAAGAACATGAAGGACATTTGCGCTTGATACTTGAGAAACTTAGAGAGCATAAACTATATTCCAAATTCAGCAAGTTTGAATTCTGGTTGAATGAAGTGGGATTTCTTGGACACGTTGTGTCAGGAGATGGTGTTGCAGTTGATCCTGCTAAAGTTTCCGCTGTCACTGAATGGGAATCTCCCAAGTCAGTGAAAGAAGTACGTAGTTTCCTTGGCTTAGCAGGTTACTATAGAAGATTCATTGAGAATTTCTCCAAGGTAGAAAAACCTATGACTGAATTGCTAAAGAAAGACAAGAAATTTGCTTGGTCTGAAGGATGTGAACTCAGCTTCCAACAATTGAAGAAGAGACTTGTGACAGCACCAGTCTTGTGTCTGCAAGATTTGGAGAAGGATTTCCAAGTGTATTGTGATGCATCTCATCATGGTTTGGGTGCAGTACTTATGCAAGAAGGAAAAGTTGTGGCTTATGCCTCGAGACAACTCAAAACTCATGAAGTGAACTACCCTACTCATGATTTAGAGTTAGCCTCTGTTGTCCATGCACTCAAAACATGGAGACATTATCTTTTAGGAAAGCGATGTGAAGTGTTCACAGATCACAAGAGTTTGAAGTATATCTTCACCCAAAAAGAAATTAACATGAGACAAAGAAGATGGCTAGAACTCATTAAGGACTATGACTTGAGTTTGCAATACCACCGCGGTAAAGCAAATGTTGTAGCGGATGCTCTAAGCCGTAAGGTTTTTGTGCATGGCCTTACTAAGGGAGAATTGCCAGATGATCTGTGTGCCCAATTTAGAGATCTCAGATTGGAGATTGTGCCTGAAGGACATCTCATGTCTTTGGATGTTCAACCCACCTTGTTGGACAAGATCAAAGAAGCCCAGAAGGCTGATAAGGAAATTGAAGAGATTACAGAAAAGATTGGTAAGGGAAAAGCCAAAGGATTCCATGAAGACGAACAGGGTACTTTATGGCATGGGAAACGTATCTGTGTTCCACAAGATCCGGAGCTTCGGAAACTGATTTTACAAGAAGCACACAACTCACCATATTCCATTCATCCGGGTAACACCAAGATGTACATGGATATGAAAGAAAGATTTTGGTGGAATAATCTCAAGAAAGACATCGCCGAATATATTGCTTTGTGTGATGTATGTAGCAGAGTGAAGGCAGAACACCAAAAACCAGCAGGTTTGCTTCAACCACTACCTATTCCTGATTGGAAGTGGGACAAGATTGGTATGGATTTCATTACCGGATTACCAAGGACCCGGTCAGGATATGATTCTATTTGGGTAGTAGTGGATCGCCTAACTAAAGTGGCGCATTTCATACCCGTGAAGACAACTTACACAAGTGCTAAATTGGCCAAGATCTATATGAGTAGAATTGTATGTCTACATGGAGTACCCAAGAGTATTGTGTCTGATAGAGGAACCCAATTCACTTCCCATTTTTGGAGACAGCTTCATGAGTCATTAGGAACGAGGTTGGAATTCAGCGCCGCCTTTCACCCTCAAACTGATGGACAAACAGAAAGGACTAATCAGATTCTTGAAGATATGTTGAGGGCATGTGCCCTAGACTATGGAGCCAGTTGGGATGAAAGTCTGCCTTGCGCAGAATTTTCTTATAACAACAGCTATCAAGATAGCATTGAGATGGCACCATTTGAGTTTCTCTATGGGAGAAAATGTACCACCCCATTGCTATGGAATGGTGTGGGAGAAAGAAGTTTGTTCGGACCAGAACTTATCAAAGAAGCCGAAGAGAAAGTTAAACTGGTTAAGGACAGGTTAAAGATAGCACAGTCCCGGCAGAAAAGCTACGCAGACCCTAAGCGTAGAGAAGTCACCTATGAAGTTGGTGATAGAGCTTATCTTAGAGTGTCACCACTTCGTGGAGTGAAGAGGTTTGGAGTCAAAGGAAAGTTAGCCCCAAGATATGTTGGACCATTCAAGATTCTGAGTCGTAAAGGAGAAGTAGCCTATGAGATTGAATTGCCAGAGTCTTTGTCAGCTGTTCATAATGTGTTTCATGTGAGTCAGCTTAAGAAATGTCATCCAGAAATGGAGGAAACTTCTTTGAAGGACACTATACCTTTGGAAGAGGTTCAATTGGAGAGTGACCTCACTTATGAGGAGAAACCTATCAAGATTCTTGAGACTGCAGAAAGAGTCACACAGACTAAGACTATCAAGTTCTGCAAAGTTCAATGGAACCATCATTCCGAAGAGGAAGCAACATGGGAAAGAGAAGATGATCTTCGAAAAGACCACCCTCACCTATTTGCTAGCCAATCCGAATCTTGAGGGCGAGATTCACCTTAAGGGGGTTAGATTTGTAACATCCCTAAAATCATGTTTCAAACTCATGCATACCATCCATGCATCCATGATCATATAGAATTCAGTTCAAACAAATCAATTCAAAAACAGGAGCATATGAGCTCATTATTTTATGTGATCTGCATTTAAAACAAATACAAATCTCCAAAGTGAAGTTAGGTGAATGTGTTGCTAGATTACCAAGATTTAAACCCAAGTTTCAAAGCAAATATAACTTAAAAACCAATTTCAAAAACCTATATAAAACTAGTGCTATGTCACTGCTTATTTTATTTTTCCAAGTGACCAAGCCAATTCAAAGTGACCACTTGGTTTTATGCCCAGAAATGTGATTATTGCACACTGCAAAAATCCTGAAAAGATTTGAAATCAAATAGATTTGAAATCATTTGAATTTGATTCCTGAAATTGAAAACAGAAAAAGAAAAGGAGAAAAGAATTAGAAAAGGGCCGGCGCCACCTATCTAGCCCAACGACGGATTCAGCCCACTAAGCCCACCCGGGTTCCCCCTCTCTCTCTCACCCGCAGACGAACCCACCAAGTCACTGACCACCCGACCCCACCTCCTCTCTGTTTCACTCGCTGACAGGTGGACCCTGCGACCACGTCGTCATCGTTGTCAATCACGCGCGGCCGCGACGCTCGCTCCGTCGTTACCTCGCCGCAGTCACTGCGGGCTTAATTGCCATTGATTCTGCGCTTAACCGTCGCCCCCCTTCTGCCTACTTAACCCCCTCTGCACCGCGGGCATTTCCCCTCACCTAGCACCACCACTCCGCCACCAGGCTGCCCGCAATCGCCCTTGCACCGCCGCAGACAGAGCTCACTCCGGCGACCAATCCCGGTGAGCCCCGTGCGCCCCTTCTCCTCTAGTTCATGCAGACAGCTTCGCAACTTCCTTGCGCACCCACTGACACCATTGGTTTATCCTATACCGCCCCACGTCGTCGACTCCATCAAGCGCAACAAGTCCCTGACGACGTCTCCAACTCCGGCGACTAAATTCGGTGAGCCCCTTGTTCCCCTTCGCCTATGATGCACACGAACATGTTCGCCGTAGCCTTGCGCATCTCCTGATGCCTTCTATTCATGCTAGGGTGACCAGGAGCGTCGCCAACGTTGCCGTCCACCCGGGCCCGACGTTGTCAGCAACTTCGACGAGCCCGAGCAGCCGTGTTCGTACACCCCTTGCCAAGCCGTCGCCAGGTTGAGCATCAGTGCATCGCTACGAGCCCGGTAAGCACCTCCGACGACCTTAGAACCCCCTGTAGCTGCCGCGCCGCCATAGACAGAACCGCCACCGCCAGATGCCACCGCCAGCGCCGCCCATCTTTGGTCGCTTGAACGATGACCGTTGGATCTAGATCCAGCGCGTAGGAATAGATCACTTAACGAAGCGGTATGCTTAGATCTGGACCGTGCGCGATCACTTAAATCCAACGGCCTGCATCGATCGATCCGTGCGAAGCGGTACGCACCAATCAGAACGTGACGCGTGGCTAGGGATTAGATTTAAAATCAGAATTTGAATCTATTAGTTGTTTGATTTTGTTTTAGCCATAACTTTTGATTCCCACGTTCAAATTTGACAAATTTTATATCAATGGAATCAGGAGAGCAAGCCCTTTCAAAATATGCAATGTGTTTAATGTTTTGCTTCTGTTAAAATGGTTTTATTTACAGAAACATGTGTAGGTCTATTTTGAGTATATAAATTATTTGAGAAATGTTTTAAGGTTTAAATAAATGTTGTTTGGCAAGTTTTGAACTTGTTTTTGAACCAGTATTGTACACTTGTCTTGTTGAGTTTAGAAAATTCATCACATATCATATTGCATGCATCCATATATTTTTGCTTGTATTTATTTGGTATGTGATTTGTGGCTATGATTTATGTGTAGATTTTGGTGGCAATAGTGATTGTGATTGTGAGGAGTGTAGCTACTCTCCAAACTACCAAGGCAAGTGGTTCTTCATGATATTTTTATCCCTATGTTTTCTACTAAGCATTAGAAATATTTTGCTAGTCTTGCATGTTATATTTTGCTTATATACTATGCTTGGGAAATCCTAGTAGTTGTAGAATTGCTAGAAAGTTCTAAGTTAAGATGCTTATCTATGCCATGCTTAGCCTAGCTAGTAGCAACCAAGGGTGGTGAAATATACATGCTATGATGAAAATATTTCTAAGTCTTTGGACTTGTGTTTTTCCTAATAAAACAACTAAGTGAATGAATCACCTGGGTGGAATGGAAAGAATGGTTTATGTTGAGTGGTTACACAAGGACCATTTCTATGGTTTACCTTGTGTATCTCACTTGTGGAAAGCCACCCAGGAACAAAGGGATTTGAGAGGCCAAATGTTAAGAAGCTTCTAGTGCAGCCACTTGGCAATATGGGCTCTGCCTGGATCACATAGGTTGCTAGAACTTAGCCATTTGGAAAGTTGGTGGTAGTGGGATGATAGGTTGGAACGCGTCCATTTGGTCTAAGGAAAGGCTTCTGAAAGGTCCTGTCTTGGTGAAAATCAAGTCTGGTGGGGAAAGTGCACAACCTCTGAAGATGGAAGAATCTAAGTACTTAGCCATGTCCCTGGTATTGGACAACTTGAGCATCAAGACATGGAAGCTATCAAGAATCTCCTCATCCCAATTTTCTAAGTAAAACTTGTGGGTGAACAAGGGTGAAGGACCTCAATGTCTATTGATGGTTCCTTGGGAAAAGTTCTGACAAAGAAAAACTTAGTGATTTCAACTAATAGGCAAAACCTATTTTGAGCAAAGCAAGCCTAAGCTACACTTAGCCAAATTGCATATAGTATGTAGTCCACCATTATTATACTAAGGTATCACTTGCCAATACTAGTCCAATGTATTGACCCACTTTGGCTGTAACTTGTGATGTTGCAGGTTACTCTGATGAGGATTAGGAGTCATGAGTCTACACTCAACATGTTTGCCTGTGGCACATGAAGATGAAGACTTTTATCTATTTACTTATTTAAACTCTTGTACTAAGGCATGTGGCCATGGAGTTGTAAAGACTATGTTTGTCTCTGGAATGACTGTAATAATGACTTTTGTTTCTGTGTACTTCATCTTAAACTGTGGATGCTAGCATTGATCCAGGGACTAGCATTGCAATCACAGGGATCCATTTCCTTTATAAAGGAGGGATCTTACAGACATTCTTGACCGCGGTGTCGTAGACGGGCAGAGGGAAGTATGTACGGGAAGCCGGGTCGAGATCATGCTCAAAGCGGACGCCTAGCTCTCCTCCGTGGCACTGCACGGAGCCCAGCCGGCTAGGATCCTCGTTAGTCGGGGTGAGGCCGTGGGCGCGATGGTACTCACGGATATTGCTCTCCATCCGGTACTTGGTGGAGGCCAGGCCCTGGGCCTGCTGGAGCATACGCTCACGCGCTGCCTCGACCTTGTCCATAGCTTCCTCCGGGTTGTCCCCAGGATGCATCGGCTCGAGGAGTTCCTCGATAACCTCGTCCACCAGGCCCTTCTCGTGCACCGGAGTGAACGGGCCGGCTTGGTCGATGCCGCGCTCGATGGGAGGACGATGGCTATTGCCTGAGCCAGCCATAATTACCTCCACGGCACCAAACGCAACAAGCACGCTGCCGGCTGAGGGCAACGGCTCGGTGATAGAGACGATTTCCCGAGGGAAACGCTCTGTCACGGTGGCGATGTAGATCGGCAGGTCACCGAATAATAGGATGGACCGCCTGCCGGGAAGCTGGATCCGGCGAAGCAACGAGCGTTGTCGATAACACAGTCAAACTTGCCCAGTGTGAGCACGAGGCCGGAAGCCACGCGCTCTCCGGACGAAGTGCAGGGTCCCGCGCGGAACGTCACTCCGGTCGCCGCCATCTTTGCCCCACGGTGGGCGCTAACTGTCGTCGTTATGGAAATGGCAGAGCCTAAGAAGGCTAGATAGAGGTGTGGGAGCAAGCAGGGAAGCGTGCGACGGCGTCCACAGGCGGGATTGGATACAAGAAAGCGTCGGGGACACAAGAAGTACCCAGGTTCGGAGCCCTCATGGTGAGGTAAAACTCCTACTCCTGCCGATCTGACTATCTGGATGGACACAAGGGGCTACAAGGCTACTCGAGCTGTATATGGTCTAGCTAGTAATCAGGGAGAGTCCAACCCTTGCGATGTTGCCCCTGCCGCCCCTTATAAAGGCTGAGGTAGCATGGGCAACGGTCTGGCCGACTGGCGGGTCCCACAGGCGGGCCCTAGCCGGCTAGGTCATCTACAGTGGCCGGCATGGAGGGCATGTTCCCACAGTCAAGCCCATGCCGCCATGCCGTCTACAGTGGTCACCGTGCGGGTAGTTACGCATAGTGCCACCTACTGTCTACTGTTACAACCGTCATCGGTGAAGTCGTCGGTACGGGACGAGTGTCCGAGTCTCCTTTCTGTCTTGTCCGCCGTCCTGGGCGTACTGCGCACTGTATTCTACGTCATCTTGTACCTTGCTTGTCCTGATTGGCCGACTAGGGTGGTATAGCCGGCTGATCTCCCTGGGCCGGATGATTGGAACCATCCGGCTAGTCTTCTTCCTTTGCTTGTCTCATCCAGCTGATCTTTTTGCCGGTTGACTCCTGGTCCTGTCTTGCTCCGTCCGGCTGGCTTGATCCAGTCGGCTGGCCGTCTTTGCTGATGATTCTTATCCAGCTGGATGGTTTGCCAGCTTGGTCTTTGTCTGGCCTTCCTTCTGTCTGTCTTTGAGCTTCTGCATCCGGCTGTATCTTGTCCGGTTAGCCTATCCGGGGGTGATCCCCCGACAAGCACCATCATCACCACTCCGTCCTGCTGTAACAATTGTGTTGGATATTGCTTTAGTTCTTAGGGGAAACTTTCCCAGTGTTGATTACTATTGTAGTTGATGCTTGTGAGTGGAACCATTGGATTATTGTTTATGTTCAGATTATTATCCATTACCATATCATCTTTGATCTTGATCCATATGATGTCTCGTGAGTAGTTCGTTTAGTTCTTGATGACATGGGAGAAGTCATGTTGTTAGTAGTGAATCTGTGTTGAGTTATTATTCAATGGTTTAGTATTTAAGTTGTGGTGTTATTCTTCTAGTGGTGTCATTTGAACGTCGACTACATGATACTTCACCATTTATGGGCCTAGGGGAGTGCATTGTGTATTTGGATACTAATTGTGGGGTTGCCGGAGTGACAGAAACTTGAACCCCCATTAGGACACCTTTGCACAAGGGAGTGTAGGATCTCAGAGTTTAAGGCTGTGGTTAGATTTATATCTTAATTGCTTTCCTATAGTTACGGATGTTTGCATGGGGTTTAATAACAAGTATGTATTAGTCCAAGTAAGGTCGGTACATTAGCACAGGTTCACCCACACAACACTTACAACACCAGAGAAGAGTACTCAACTATTTGAAGCAAAAGCACTTGACAGAATTCCCATGTGTCCTCGAGAACGTTTGGTCCTTATAAGTATTTCCACCGGCTTGTCCTTTGCTAAGAAAGGATTGGGCCACTTGCTCTGTTTGTTCTTTGTATTTATTACTTTCTCTTTGTTTTGTTGCCTTATCAGAAAACCAAGAAAAACTATTTGCTAAGTATTCACAGGGATTTCCTGCTCCATACCACTGTTCAGCACCTTCTGCTCCTTGTTGGGATCGACACTCCTATTTACCGAAAGTACTGCGATACACCCCCTATACTTGTGGGTCATCAAGACTATTTTCTGGCGCCGTTGCTGGGGAGTGAAGCGCTATTGAAGACTAGAACTGGTAAGGGAAACTTTTACTGTGAGTATTGCTCTTGTTACTGCTTGTTACTTTGTTTCCAATATGGATAACCCACTTGGTTTTCTGTTTGGGAAAACTACTACCACTGCTAGGGTAGTAGATGAACCACCACCTGTGGAGATAGATCCTTTTAAGATACCTACAAGTATTGTTAATCGAGTTACGGATAATTATTATTTAGGGGATGGAACTATCCATCACGGTGATCACTTGCTTTTTATCCATGAATTATGCGGGTTGTTTAAGTGTGCAGGTATCACAACTGAACAAGTGAAGAAGAAGTTACTCTCCATATCCTTGAAAGGGAGAGCTAAAGAATGGTATAAGCTGCTGAAGAATGGACAATCCATGGAATGGGAGGAGATGGCATCTCTCTTTTACTCTAAATTTTATCCTCCCAGTGAGATTCATAAGGATAGAAATCTTATATATAACTTTTGGCCTCTTGATGGAGAAAGTACAACTCAAGCTTGGGGGAGATTGAAGTTACTAATGCTTAAATGTCCTATTCATGAACTCCCTAACAATATTATTCTCAATAACTTTTATGCTAGGCTTTCTCTTCATGATAAAGATTTACTAGATGCTTATTGTGCTGGATCATTCACATGTATGAAGGAAGAAGCTAAATGGGATCTCTTAGACCGTATTCAAGATAACACTGAAGCTTGGGAGAATGACAAAGGAAGAAAGTCAGGTATAAACTATGATTATGAATGCATTAAATATTTTATGGGAACTGATGATTTCCGTGATATTAGCAATGAGTTTGGTCTTGATCCTCAAGTTCTTGCAAAATGTTTTAAGGCCTTCGCCTCTTATATTGAAATCCCCAAGAAAGAGTGGGACAAGTACCTTGCTCCTTATAAACACATTGTTACCCATGTTCCTGCTAGTGTAGAGGTTTGTACTGTTGATCCTATTTTGCCTGACCCTTATGTTGAGAAAATCCATTTTCCTTCCAAGGTAAGGGAACATTCTATTATAGCTAATGTGGTTATCAAAAGCGTAAAGAAAACTGTGGGGTCCGATGAGCTTATTGATATTGAGCCTGTGGTAGCTATTGTGAAAGATCTTGTCACTGGAAATATAGAGGATGAGCATATTGTCTTCTGTGAAGATGCTACTAATATTGTTTATCATCCTAAGAAAGCTAGAAAAGCTAGTCTCCCTGTGCTTTCTGTTAAAATTGGTAGTCATAGCTATTATGGTTTACGTGATATTGGTGCTAGTTCTATTGTTATTACTTATGAGCTTTACAAGGAAATTATGCATGAGATTGGTCCTTTTGAGCTTGAGGACATTGATGTGGTTATTAACCTTGCCAATAGAGAGCAAGTTTTCCCCATTGGCATTGTAAGAGATGTGGAGGTCCTTTGTGGTAAGATTAAATATCATGCTGATTTTCTAGTACTTGGTAAAGAAGCTAGTAAAACCTATCCTATTATCTTTGGTAGACCCTTTCTTAATACTTGTGGGGCTATCATAGATTGTAGGAAGGAAAAAGTTTTGACTAAGTTTGCTGGAGAGTCTTATGAGTTTAATTTTTCCAAATTTGCCAAAACTCCTTATGAAAATGAACTGCCTGATGAGGATTTCAGGGTTGAACAGCTTTCTGCTATTTCTCTTGCTCCTAATAATGCCTTGCAGAAATTTATGGAAGATCATGAAAGTGATGTCTTCATGAAGGAAAGAAATGAGATTGACGAGGTTTTCCTTCGTCAACCGGAACATCTTAAGCACAATATACATGTGGAAGACTTGGGTACCACACTACCACCTAAAGGGGATCCTGTTTTTGAATTAAAACCTTTACCTGATGATCTTAAATATGCTTTTCTTGATGATAAGAAAGTATATCCTGTTATTATTAGTTCTAAACTTTCAGGAAAGGAAGAAGAGAGGTTATTGGAGATATTGAAGAAACACCGAGGAGCTATGGTGTAAGAGGTCCCAACCTTTAATAAGGTAGAGATCCCTATGTTTACAATGCTAGTCCCTGGATCAATAGCTAGCATCCACAGTTAAGATGTAATATCAAGAAACAAAGGTCATAATACAACTTTATAACCAGGAATAAAATAATTTATTACATCTTACATAGCTCATTTGGCTATCTCATTACAATGTAGCAGAATATAACAATAGCATGGGGTCCTTCATCTTCAAAGTGCCACAGGAAAACATGTTGGTTCTAGACTTATAATCCTAATCAACACACTTCACTAACATCAAACAAACCTGCAACATAACAAGTTACAGCCACAAGGGTCAATACATTTGAATTGTATTGGCAAGTGATACTATGGTAGTATAGTGAAGTCTATCATCTATATGCATTTGGCTAAGTGGAGCTTAGGCTTGCATTGCTCAAAATAGATTTTCCTTATCATTTGAAAACACTAAGTTTTTGCTTGACAAAATCACCCAAGGCATCTCCCAATAGAAATTGGTGATCCTCTAACCCTTGCTCGACCACAAGTTTTTAACTTAGAAATTTGGATGAGGAGATTCTTGATAGCTTCCATGTCTTGATGCTCAAATTGTCCTTTGCCAGGGACATGGCTAAGTACTTAGATTTTACACTCTACAGAGGTGGTGCACTTTCCCCACAAGACTTGGTTTCACCAAGACAAGATCTTTCAGAAGCCTTCCCTTAGACCAGAATGGACGCGCTCCAACCTATCAAACCCCTACCACCAACTGTCCATTTGGCTAAGTTATTGTAACCTATATGATCCAGGCAGAGCCCATAATGCCAAGTGGCTGCACTTGAAGCTTCTCAACATTTGACATCTCAAATCTCTTTGTTCCTGGGTGGCATTCCACAAGTGTGATACACCAGGGTAGTCCATTGAAATGGGCCCTGAGTAACCACTCAACACAAACCAATCCTTCCATTCCACCCAGGTGTTTCATTCACTTAGTTGTTTTATTAAACAAAACACAAGTCCTTGACTTAGAAATATTCCATAGTGTGTATATATTCCACCCTTGTTTTCTACTAGCTAAGCTAAGAATGATAGTAGTAGGAATCTTAACTTAGGAAATTTCTACTAAGGTTTCATCTACTAGGATTTCCCATGGCATAGTTTATACTTAGCAAAAATTCCATGCAAGTCCTACTTAAGAATATCACTAATGCATAGTGAAAATAATGGGACAAAAAGTATGAAGCATCACTTGCCTTTTGGTATAGAATATAAGTTCACTCCTCGATCTTGCAATATTCACACTCTTCAAAGTCCACTACAATTCAATCATGCAAGCAAGATTCAATCTACCATTCAAGCAAACATCACATAAAATAATAGAAACAAAGCAATGCATGCAAGCATGAAAAAGATTGTTTTATTTGTAAAAGTGGTTTATAATAGGTTATAAACATTCTAAAACACCTATTGGTCATTTTATAAAGTGGCAAAATCATTTGCAAAAGATTTCACCTATAATCCCTTTTTAAACCAAAGCATTATTTTATGTGGTTGAAAATGCCTTTAGCAAAGCAACAATCTTTATAGGGTTCACCAAATACATTTTTAAGTCATAAAACTTGGTGTTTGGGGTTAGAGAGTTTAAATTAAAACATTTCCCAAAGGTTTTCTCCCAAAAGCATTTTTAACACATAAACATTATTTTTATTTGACTAGAAATGTTCTAAATCAAAGATTTATTCTTTTGTTTCACAAAATATGTTTTTGAATCCACAAGTTGGTTTCTATGGTCATTAGGTTCAAAACAATCCATTGGCCAAAGGTTTTATCACAAAAATAATTTTAGAATGGATTTTATATTCAAAATATGCCTACACAAGTTTCTGCAAAAACAACCAATTTAACAGAATCAATTTACTAAACAAAGTGCATGGTTAGAAAGTACTTGTTTTTCTGATTCCATTGATATAAAATTTGCAAAATTTGGACGTGTGGATCAAAAGTTATGCAATTTACAAAATCTCATATCTAATAGAAATGTTTCTGTTTTTAAAACGAAGTCTGAGCCACGTGGCGTGTTTCTATTCGCCCATACCGTTTCGCGTGGATCAACAGATGCGAGGCATTGTATTAAAATGAGATCGTGTGGCTCTGGATCAAACTTACCTCTTCGCCTAGATCTAATCCTAGCCAGACAAATCGCATCCTACGGTTACAGTGCGCTTGCCAGGAACTGGCGGCGCAATCCAGCGACGAGCGGCGGCGCGGCTCTGCTTGCGGCGGTTCTGGAGGAGCAGGAAGCAAGGGAGGAAGAGAGATGGCTCGCTAGGTTCGCAGGAGGTTAGAGAAGCTCGACGTGGTCGTTTCAGCGTTAGGGGCGCACGACGTTACTGGCTATTTCTCGCCGTAGTTCTGCCTGGCGTCGGGTGCGGTCAGTCGTCGTCGAGGGCGACGCTACGGAGCATGAGAGAGCAAACGAAGGATGCGGTTAGCTTCGTATGCGAGTCACGGACATGTGTGCATCAAAAGTAGGGCAAGGGGGGTCTGTGCTTACCAGGAGGACTTGCCGGAGTCGAGGCAGACGGCAGCGATGTTCAGCTGTCGTCGTTGCCGATGCTATGGGTCAAGCACGAGCAAGATGAGACTACTGGGAGGTTCCATGGTTGATGGGGAACAAGTGAGCGTGGTCGAGGGGGCAAGGCGCGGTGGAGGATGGCCAGAATCGCCGTCGGAGTTCGTCAGAGGCCGCGGCAGTGCAAGGCAAATTAGAGGCAGCCTGGTGGATCTCTGGAAGCGGGGTCTGAGGGAAAATGGAGAGGAGGGAGAGGCGGTTAAGAAGGCCAGGTCAGGGGAGGAGTTTACTCGCGTGTTTATGCCAATTCATTCGCAATCAACGCCGGCAGAAACAGTAGAGGGGGGCGAGGTCAGGGGTGGGTGAGAACGAAGGGGAGCTCGCGGTGGGGCTCAGCAGTCAGCGAGAGAGAGAGGGGTAGGTGGGTCCAGGCAGTCATAGACTCAGCGGGTGCGGTTCTGGGTAGAGAAGAAAACAATTCGAGGGGGGGAGAGAGGTGGGCTGCTGGGTCATATGGGCTTGGCTGCTTTGTTTTATATTTTTTCTTCTTCTGTTATTTTTCTTTTTCCATTTCTAATATTCTGTTTTGATTTTGTTTAAACTTTTCAAACAACAATTTGATTTTAAACTTCAACCAAACTTTGTGTGTATTCAAATTCTGTTTATTAACATATTCTGAAGTCCATTTAGAATAATAATTTTATTCTTTTTAGGATATAATAATTATTTAAAATAGGTCCTTGGGTTAAATCAAATAAGATATAATTTCAAACCTTATTTAAAATCCAATCCTTTTACAAAACTTTTTCAGTAGGTTTATTTATTTAATGGAATGCTAAATAATTCACTTTGAATGATTTAAAGTATTTTAATGTGATTATCAACCATTTTAATTTGGGCAATTGTTTTTATTCCAAAGAGATTCAAATATGGTTTTAATTCCATATAACTTTATTTAAATGGTTCTTTTATTTCATTTAAGTCAATTAAATAACTTTTATTCCACTTGGGTAAATTCAAATTATTTTCCCTAATTTAATTTATCTCTTCCATTAGGGATTTTATCTTTATTCAAATAGAAATAGAATTTGGCTAATGCCATTTCATTTTATTTGGAAAATTCTTTATCCTTTTATTTTATTTGTATTTGGATTATATTTATTCCATTTGCTTATGGATTAGGTCAAGATTTGGTTTGGCCTTTAAATATTCCTCATTTAATATTTCTATCTTTATCTTATAAAATCCATATCCTTTTATTCATTGATCCAAACTTGGTGATTCCAATTGGTAAAATCTTATTTAATATTTGTTTATCCTTTTAAATCTCTTTAGGATTATTTGCTCACCATTTGGTATGGATTTTTAGATAGGTTCTTTATTAGCTTTGGAAATTCAATTTCTTTATCTTACTAAGTTCATAAGATTTTATCTTTGGTTCTAAATTGATTGAAATCAATTTGTATGGTTTTATAATATTTCTATTTGTCATTCTTGATCATTTACTAATGTTTGTTGACAAATTTTTATATGGAACATAATCCATAGGCTTAGAGAGATCTTTTGAAATGATTTTCTTCCAATAGGGATTTAGGATTTTGGTTTATTTTCCAAGTGTTTAAATTTCCAGATGCATTTATGAAGAATGCATTTCACTTGATTTGAATTTAGTTGGATTCAAACATTAACTAAATTTTGTTCAAGATGGGATTTTTAAGTTTCTATTTAGAAACAAAAGTTTCTTTTCACCCTAAATTTCAACAATTATTTATTTTGTTTATTTATTTTTCACATTACAAAATTTGGAAAATTTTGGTATGTGACATATGGGCTATACTCTTGATGATTTAAAGGGGATTTCTCCTACTATATGTCAGCATGCTATTAATATAGAACCTGATGCAAAACCAGTTGTTGAGCACCAACGCCGTATAAATCCTAAGATGAAGGATGTGGTAAGAAATGAGGTATTAAAACTCCTTGATGCTGGTATTATTTATCCTATTGCTGATAGTAAATGGGTTAGCCCTGTTCATTGTGTTCCCAAGAAAGGGGGAATAACTGTTGTGCCTAATGAAGATAATGAGCTTATACTCCAAAGAGTGGTGGTTGGGTATAGAATGTGCATTGATTTTAGAAAGATTAATAAATTTACTAAGAAAGATCATTATCCTTTGCCCTTTATTGATCAAATGCTTGAAAGGTTGTCCAAAAAGACCCACTTTTGCTTTCTTAATGGTTATTCTAGGTTTTCTCAAATTGCTATGAAAGCACAAGACCAAGATAAAACCACTTTTACTTGTCCTTATGGTACTTATGCTTATATGCGTATGCCTTTTGGTTTATGTAATGCTCCTGCTACCTTTCAGAGATGTATGTCTGCTATCTTTCATGGTTTTTGTGAAGAAATTGTGGAGGTTTTCATGGACGATTTTTCGGTCTATGAAACTTCTTGTGATAACTGTATGCACAACCTTGATAAAGTTTTGCAGAGATGTGAAGAAACCAACCTTGTTCTTAATTGGGAGAAATGCCATTTCATGGTTAATGAAGGGATTGTTCTTGGACACAAGATCTCTAAAAGAGGCATTGAAGTTGACAGAGCCAAAATTGAAGCAATTGAGAAGATGCCTTGTCCTAGAGATATCAAAGGTATTCGCAGTATCCTTGGTCATGCTGGTTTCTATAGGAGGTTTATTAAAGATTTCTCCAAAATTTCAAAGCCCCTTACTAATCTTCTTCAAAAAGATGTACCTTTCGTTTTTTATGATGATTGTAAGGAAGCTTTTGAAACTTTGAAGAAAGCTTTGAAAACTGCTCCTATTGTACAACCACCTGATTGGAGTTTACCTTTTGAAATTATGTGTGATGCTAGTGACTTTGCTGTGGGTGTTGTCCTTGGACAACGTGTTGACAAGAAGCTGAATGTTATTCATTATGCTAGCAAGACTCTGGATGTTGCTCAAAAGAATTATGCTACTACTGAAAAAGAGTTCTTAGCTATAATATTTGCTTGTGATAAGTTTAGACCTTATATTGTTGATTCTAAGGTTACTATTCATACGGATCATGCTGCTATTAAGTACCTTATGACAAAGAAGAACGCTAAGCCTAGGATTATAAGGTGGGTGTTGCTTTTGCAAGAGTTTGATATGCATATTGTGGATAGGAAAGGTGCTGATAATCCTGTTGCTGATAATTTATCTCATTTGGAAAACATTTCTTTTGACCCATTGCCTGTTAATGATAGTTTTCCAAATGAGCAGTTAGCTGCTATAAGGGTAAGTCCGCATGAGAGTCCTTGGTAGGCTGATTATGCTAACTTTATTGTTTCCAAGTATTTGCCTCCAACCTTTACAGCTCAGCAAAGAAGGAAATTCTTTTATGATCTAAGGCATTACTTTTGGGATGACCCACACTTATATAAAGAAGGAGTAGATGGCATTATGCGAAGATGTGTTCCAGAATTTGAACAACAAGAGATATTGAGAAAGTGTTATGGCAGTGCCTATGAAGGACATCATGCTGGAGATAGGACTGCACAAAAGGTTTTACAATCTGGATTTTATTGGCCTACCCTTTTTAAAGATGCAAGGAAGTTTGTCTTATCATGTGATGAATACCAACGAGTAGGTAACATCTCTAGACGCAATGAAATGCCTATGAATTATTCTCTTGTTATTGAACCTTTTGATTGATGGGGATTTGACTTTATGGGTCCTTTTCTTCCCTCAAAAGGGTACACTCACATTCTTGTTGTAGTTGACTATGTTACAAAGTGGGTAGAAGCCATACCTACAAACAGCGCTGATGGTAAGACCTCGTTGAAAATGCTCAAGGATGTTATTTTCCCTAGGTTTGGTGTGCCTATATATCTTATGACTGATGGAGGCTCTCATTTTATTCATGGGGGTTTTAGGAAAACTCTCGGTAAGTATGATGTAAACCATAGAATTGCTTCAGCTTATCACCCCCAAACTAGTGGGCAAGTAGAACTTTCCAATAGGGAAATTAAGTCTATCTTGCAGAAGACTGTCAATAGATCTAGAAAAAAATGGGCTAAAAAGTTGAATGACGCTTTGTGGGCTTATAGAACTGTTTATAAAAATCCTATGGGGATCTCTCCTCACAAAATGGTTTATGGGAAAAGTTGTCACTTGCCATTAGAATTAGAACACAAATCTTATTGGGCAGTGAAAGAGCTGAATAAAGATTTTAGACTTGCTGGTGACAAAAGATTGCTCGACTTAAGTAATCTAGATGAGTGGAGAGGTTAAGCTTATGAAAATGCTAGGCTCTTTAAATAAAAAGTAAAAGGATGGCATGATAGAAGAATTCTCAAAAGGGAGTTCCATGTTGGTGAGAAAGTTCTTTTGTATAGGACTCGTCTTAGATTTTTTGCAGGGAAATTACTCTCGAAATGGGAAGGACCTTTTGTTATCAAGGAAGTATACCGTTGAGGTGCCATCAAAATATCTTCTTTGAAGGATGACACAACACAGGTGGTGAATGGTCAAACACTAAAACACTATATTTCTGGAGATTCATATAATGAAGATGTTGACACAATTCAACTTGTAACTCCATAAGAATTTATTAGAAGCCAAACACCAAATGCTGCGGAGTTCGAATTTGAATAGGTAAAAATGGTGAAAACAGAAGGTTCGTGAAACCCCAATCTTTTTATATTTTTGATGTTTTTACTACATAAGGCAAGCTACGAGACGGAACAGAGGAGGAACCGGAGGCCGAGGTGGCCAAACCTACCCCAGGCGTGGGCCCCAGCTAGCCGTGCCTGGAGGGGGTTTGACTCCCCCAAGCTCCGACTCCGCCTTGTTTCCGTATCAGAACCTTCCTTATACCTAGAAACTTCGTAATATATAACCCCCCGGGTTCCCCGAGGTTCTTGTATCGAGTTCTCGTCGTGTTTTTGTTTTGATCTGTTTCTGTCAGGCAGATTCTCAGATTTGGAGCCTCAATGTCTTCCTCTGGATCACCCACAAAGGATTCCTCTGCGGACGTCCTCAAACCATACATGTATGAGTTGAGGATCCATACCAAGGAGTTGATTCTCAAAGAGGGGAAGGTACAGATGAAAGAAGTTCAAGGCCCTAAAGGAGAAGGCAGTCTGGAAGACAGGATGGAAGCATTGGAGCAGGAATTTTTCAGGTACAAGAAGATGGCAGAACGCGAAGTGGATGTTATTAACAAGATGAGTTCAAAACTCATCACCAAGCACGAGGGAGAGGTTGCTGAGCTCCGAGAAGAGATCTTCTCACTCTGTCAAATCACCAACCAATTGCATGCACGGCTCTATGACATACAAACCAAAACTGTGAGTATGAGGATAGATTTGATCGCATAATCTCTGCTGCTAGTTTTAGGATTGCGGAGACAAGGACATCCTTTCTTGATGGGGAACCATTGCCTTGTAAGTCCTATGATGACAAGGGAACACCACCACCACCGAAGGAGTAATTCATCATCAGGTTTGGCATCCCCTTGGCTTGTTCCAAGCTTGGGGGAGTGTCGCGGTATCACCACCATTATCTTTTATCTTTTACCTTTTTAGCGGATTCATATCTGTGGTAGATAGGTTATCTTATAGTTTGGTTTGCATGTGGAAGTATTTATCCTTTAGTTGATTATCTATGTATCCCTTGGTGTGAGTGCCTTTATTAAATATTAACGAGAAGTCTCATCTTTTACTTTTTGCACTTCTTATTTTAGTTTGCAATCTCTATTATATGATGGATCTTGTTGATCTATATTGGCATCACTTTGGGAGCATCAAGTGGATCTAAATTGGTTTTGGCAAACCGAGTTCTGGTCAGTAGCATTACTTTGAAAGAGAAAAAGCTTATAGGTATTTTGTATCATTTGTTCTCTTTCTTCTTGGCTCATAAGCTTAGTATTATCTATTTAAGATCTTTTGTGTCTTCAAGGAAGATTGAATGTTTGGCTTTATTACTTGTATGTTTGCTTGTTTCTTTCAACTCTCTTGCTTTCTACCCAGCCTTGCTAGCCAAAAACCTGTTTTGAGAAGGCATACTTCTCATGTTTCCAAATCCCTTTGAACCAAAAACCTGTGCCACTTGTGTCCACCATATCTACCTAGTAGCTTTTGCTATTCCAAGCAAATTCTCAAGCTTCGTCTACCTTTCAAATTAAAGAGTATTTTGTTATGTGAAAACTAGTTAGTAAAGCTCTCACGAACTTGATGGCACACCTTTATTTCTTGCCCCTAATAGACTTGAACCATCGTGCCATCGAAGTTGTATATTCTTGCATCTATATGTTGGAATTAGCAAAACCGTGTTGTCACAGGAAACGTTTTCAACATTGCACTTGTACTCTGTACACAATTGATATCGTGCTCTTTTGTATATGGATGTCAACAGTGTGAAATAAAGAGGGAACTTGTAAGTCCATGGAGTCTATATTTTGTGTCAGAGAAATGCCTGGGCCGCTATCCTAAGCCATGCCTAATCATGGTGGAAACTTGCAGCATCACCATAGTGAGATATCTATGAAGCATCCTCAATAAAAAGCTATGCACATAGTAAATAAAAAGATCGTTGAGATGCTCATTGTCTGCTTGCCTTGTCATTTTGGTTATGGGAAAGCTCCTGTACCATGTGCAAGGGGTACCCCGTTGGCGGTTCTCTATGATATGCAAATACTTACAATGACAAAAACTTGCGTGTGACCAAAGTTGAGTAGCATGAGGAGTGGCCCTCATATTCAAGGGACATGAGATTGCCAACTTATATTTCGTCAAGCATATACTCCGTCTTTGTGCACTTTAACCTTAATCATCTCAAGATGCCTATAATAGGGGCAATGAGGGCTCAAAGCTAGTAAATACCATAATCTTTTGGAAGCTCTTTATGACTTGTAATCCCTGCTTCCCTCTATAAAGGGACCTTTCTCCTACTTCCAAGTTGAGTCAGTAAACCTACTTCCTCTCTATCTCTACCAAGCATTTGAGTTGTTGTGTTTAAAGCATTCATATGGTGATTTATTCAATCATGTTCTTTATCTTCTTTGTTTGCACAAAACTCTTATCTATTGAGTATTACTTTGAAAGCCTTCACTTGTGAAAAACCTTTTTGAGAAAAGAGTGCTCCTGTTTTGAAACTTATACAAAAAGCTTTTTGTGAAATTGTTTGCCAGGTGTTCTCTGACCAAGAACAAGTTTGCCAATTCCAATTATGATTTATCTTTATGCATCTCTATTGTGACTGTTGTACTTGGTTGCAAGCCAAGTTATATAATGGTGAGTTGCTTTTTTCTATGAGTTGTGCAATGGTAAGTGTGATGCTTCTTGTTCGTATTATTTTATCGACACTTCACTCCATAAACCTGTGGACATGTTTACTGAGCTTAGTTTTCTCTTGGGGACAAGCGAAGTCTATGCTTGGGGAGTTGATACGCCCAATTTGCATCACCATTCTATATCATAATTTACCTCTATTCATTGATATTTGCCTTATTATGAGGTATTACTTATGGATTTTCATCTATTTATGCATGTTGGATGATTCTTGGAGGATGAACTGCCGGAGTCTGGATTCTGATGGAAAAGAAGGCGTTTCGGTGCAATTCACGAAGATCAAAAAAATACCAGAAAAATATGGAAACATATTATTTTCCTAGAAGACGAAGGAAGCCAGAAGGAGGAGCGAAAGTGGGCTACAGGGGGCCCACACCCCCTAGGCGCGGGCCCACCCTGGGCCGTGCCTAGGGCAGGTGTGGCCCACCTGCCCAGCTCCTGACTCTTCCCCTTCACCTATATCTTCCCTACAGAACCCTAAGCCTGGGGGAGCGACCACAGATAGATTTCCACCGCCTCTGGGGGTGGAAAACACCAATAGAGAAAGATCTCTCCGGCAGACAGATTTCTGCCGGGGGAATTCCTTCCCGGAGAGGGGAGATCGTCGCCATCAACACCATCATCAAGTTGGGCTTCATCAGGATCATCATCATCCACACCATCATCTCCACCAGCACCATCATCACCACTCCGTCCTGCTGTAACAATTGTATTGGATATTGCTTTAGTTCTTAGGGGAAACTTTCCCGGTGTTGATTACTATTGTAATTGATGCTTGTGAGTGGAACCATTGGATTATTGTTTATGTTCAGATTGTTATCCATTACCATATCATCTTTGATCTTGATCCATATGATGTCTCGTGAGTAGTTCGTTTAGTTCTTGAGGACATGGGAGAAGTCATGTTGTTAGTAGTGTATCTGTGTTGAGTTATTATTCAATTGTTTAGTATTTAAGTTGTGGTGCTATTCTTCTAGTGGTGTCATGTGACCGTCGAATACATGATACTTCACCATTTATGGGCCTAGGGGAGTGCATTGTGTATTTGGCTACTAATTGTGGGGTTGCCCGAGTGACAGAAACCTGAACCCCCGTTAGGACACCTTTGCATAAGGGAGTGTAGGATCTCAGAGTTTAAGGCTGTGGTTAGATTTATATCTTAATTACTTTCCTATAGTTACGGATGTTTGCAGGGGGTTAATCACAAGTATGTATTAGTCCAAGTAAGGTTGGTACATTAGCACATGTTCACCCACACAACACTTACAACACCAGAAAAGAGTACTCAGCTATTTGAAGCGAAAGCACTTGACAGAATTCCCATGTTTCCTCCAGAACATTTGGTCCTTATAAGTATTTCCACCGGCTTGTCCTTTGCTAAGAAAGGATTGGGCCACTTGCTCCATTTGTTCGTTACCTTTGTTACTTGCTCCTTGTTTTGTTGCCTTGTCAGAAAACCACTAAAATCCCTTTGCTAAGTATTCACAGGGATTTCCTGCTCCATACCATTGTTCAGCACCTTCTGCTCCTCGTTGGGATCAACACTCCTATTTATCGAAAGTACTATGATACACCCCCTATACTTGTGGGTCATCACTTGGACTAATACATACTTGTGATTAAACCCCCTGCAAACATTTGTAACTACAGGAAAGTAATTAAGATATAAATCTAACCACAGCCTTAAACTCTGAGATCCTACACTCCCTTGTGCAAAGCTGTCCTAACGGGGGTTCAGGTTTCTGTCACTCCGGCAACCCCACAATTAGTAGCCAAATACGCAATGCATTCCCCTAGTCCCATAAATGGTGAAGTATCATGTAGTCGACGTTCACATGACACCACTAGAAGAATAGCACCACGACTTAAATACTAAAACATTGAATAATAACTCAACACAAATCCACTACTAACAACACGACTTCTCCCATGTCCTCAAGAACACAACGAACTACTCACAAGACATCATATGGATCAAGATCAAAGATGATATGGTAATGGATAACAATCTGAACATAAACAATAATCCAATGGTTCCACTCACAAGCATCAACTACAATAGTAATCAACACCGGGAAAGTTTCCCTTAAGAACTAAAGCAATATCCAACACAATTATTACAGCGGGATGGAGTGGTGATGATGGTGCTGGTGGAGATGATGGTGTGGATGATGATGATCCCAATGAAGCCTAGCTTGATGATGGTGTTGATGGCGACGATCTCCCCTCTCCGAGAAGGAATTCCCTTGGCAGAAATCTGTCTGCCGAAGAGATCTTTCTCTCTTGGTGTTTTCTGCCCCGCAGAGGCGGCGGAAATCTATCTGTGGTCGCTCCCCTGGCCTTAGGGTTTCGTAGGGAATATATAGGCGAAGGAGCGGAGTCGGGAGCTGGGCAGGTGGGCCACACCTGCCCTAGGCATGGACCAGGGGGACCCGCGCCTAGGGGGTGTGGGCCCCCTGCGGCTCCTCTTCGCTCCTCCTTCTGGCTTCCTCAATCTTCTGGAAAAATAATATTTTCCCATATTTTTCTGGTATTTTTATGATCTTCGCGAAATTGCACCGAAACGCCTTCTTTTCCATCAGAATCCAAACTCCGGCAATTCATCCTCCAAGAATCATCCAACATGCATAAACAGATGAAAAGCCATAAGGAATACCTCATAATAAGACATATATCAATGAATAGAGGTAAATTATGATATAGCATTGTGATGCAAATTGGGCGTATCAACTCCTCCAAGCTTAGACCTTTGCTTGTCCCCAAGCGAAAACTGAGCTCAGTAAACGTGTCCACAGGTTTATGGAGTGAAGTGTCGATAAAAGAATACGAACAAGAATCATCACACTTACCATTGCACAACTCATAGAAGAAAGCAACTCACCATTATATAACTTAGCTTGCAACCAAGTACAGCAGTCACAATAGAGATGCATAAAGATAAATCATAATTGGAATTGGCAAACTTGTTCTTGGTCAGAGAACAACTGGCAAACAGTTTCACAAATAAAGCTTTGTAGAAGTTTTCAAACAGGAGCACTCTTTGCTCAAAAAGGTCTTCCACAAGTGAAGGCTTTAAAAGTAATACTCAATAGATAAGAGTTTTGTGCAAACAAGGAAGATAAAGAACATGATTGAATAAATCACCATATGAATGCTTGAAACACAACAACTCAAATGCTTGCTGGAGATAGAGAGGAAGTAGGTTTACTGACTCAGCTTAGAAAATAGGAGAAAGGTCCCTTCTTAGAGGGAAACAGGGATTACAAGTCATAAAGAGTTTCCAAAAGATTATGGTACTTACTAGCTTTGAGCCCTCATTGCCCCTATCATAGGCATCTTCAGATGATTAAGGTTAAAGTGCACAAAGATGGAGTATATGCTAGACGAAATATAAGTTGGCAATCTCATGTCCCTTAAATATGAGGGCCACTCCTTATGCTACTCAACTTCAGTTACAGATAAGTTCTTGTCATTGTAAGTACATGTGTATCATAGAGAACCGCCAACGGGGTATCCCTTGCACATGGTACAGGAGCTTTCCCATAACCAAAATGACAATGCAAGTGGACAATGAGCATCTCAGCGATCTTTTTATTTACTATGTGCATAGCTTTTTATTGAGAATGCTTCATGAATAGCTCACTATGGTGATGCTACAAGTTTCCACCATGATTAGGCATGGATTAGGCTAGCGGCACAGGCATTTCTCTAACATAAAATACAGACTCCATGGACTTACAAGTTTCCTCTTTATTTCACACTGTTGACATTCATAGACAAAAGAGCACGATATCAACTGTGTACAAAGTACATGTGCAATGTTAAAAACGTTCCTCGTGACAGCACGATTCTGCTAATTCCAACGTATAGATGCAAGCATATACAACTTCGATGACACAATGGTTCAAGTCTATTAGGGGCAAGGAAATAAGGTGTGCCATCAAGTTCATGAGAGCTTTACTAACTAGTTTTTACATAACAAAATACTTTTTAATTCGAAAGGTAGATGAAGATTGAGAATTTGCTTGGAATAGCAATAATGCTATTAGGTAGATATAGTGGACACAAATGGCACAGGTTTTGGTTCAAAAAGATTTGGAAATATGAGAAGTATATCTTCTTAAAACAGGTTTTTGGCTAGCAAGGCTGAGTAGCAAGAGAGATGAAAAAACAAGCAAACATACAAGTAATAAATCCAAACATGCAATCTTTCTTGAAAGTAAATCAACTTACGTACTTAAAAATATCTAGATATGTTCCGTTTAAAAAACTAAAACATTTAATATTTTAAAAAGAAGAAAGTATATCATATATACTTTAGTTGATCACCTTTATAGACAAAACATATCTCCTTCTACAAGAGAATGATTGTACTATTTTCTTTGAGCAAGCATGAGAATAATAGGAGGCAGAATAAGATTGATCTAGTTTCCTTGCACGCAACTAGGACATCTCTAGCTGGTCCCTTAAATTCGGTTAGAGAAGTAACTTCGGGTTTTACTTCTCTAACCTGCACCTAGACAAAACATATTTTTGTTTTAAAATAGATGTTTTGGATTTATAAAAATTTAGATAAACCTATATATTAAATAGTGTGTAGATTCATTCAAACTTTGATAAATCTGAGACATCTATTTTAAGACAGAGGGAGTATAACCGTTAGCTGCTTATAATTTTTACACCTCACCCCCGCCGACCTCTATATACTCGATCTCGGTCTGCATAGAGAAAAATCCCGACCATCCACCCCATAGCGACTTTCTCACCCATCCTTGTCGGCGACGCTCTGATGACCATGAAAACCTCCACAGGCACCCTGAACACTGCGCCGACCACTAAATATACTCGACCTCGGCCTCCACAGAGAAAAAACCCAACCATCCACCTTGCGGTGACTTTGTCTCCATCCTCGTCGGTGATGCCTCTGGTGACCATGGAAACCCTATCGGCTAGGGACCCGGGGGATGAAAAGTTTTCATCCCCCAAGGACGTGTACAAAACTACTATCATTAAAAAGTGTGTTTCAATATAAATCCAACGATACTAATTTTACACAATATAATTAAATATTAATTGCTCTATTTATTTGGTTAAACTTTGCTTTGGAATACGTGTGCACTTTATTTCTTAAAACGGAGGAAGTATAATTTAGACTAGTCCCAATGGGAAGTATCATATAGTAGTATCATGCATATGATACTAGTATATGATACCATCTCCATAATGCATAGTATCATATAGTAGTATCATAATCTTGATGTATTTATTGTTTTGTAGAATCTCAATATAAAATTGTGGACAAGATTTGTTTGGGATTATTTTTTCTAGTTTTATGTGCTATGATACCGTATCTACCTATGATACCAACACAATCTCTTTCATCATTAATTGCTATGACACATAAGCATTTTGCATGCATGTGGTGTATGATACCAGCTATGATACCCCCATTGGGGCTAGTCTTAGCTCACTCACGGTCCTCCTTGGTATTTGTGATTTTCCTAGTAGAACCAAAAAAAAACTGCACAAACAAGTAACTCTTGGGATTATTGTTGCGCAAACCAGTCACTCAATTTTTTTATTGCACAAACCTATAATTATAGACATAATTATTTCCAGGCAGCTATAATGATTTGTTTAGACCATTTAGCAGCCTAGAAAAATGACAACGAGGGCCACCTTAAGGCATCTCCGAGAGATGCCAAAAGAAAGAGTAAAGGTGTTTAAAAAAGATTTTTTAGCGCACTTAGAGGCAAAAAAAATTGGCTCCAGTCCAGCATATGCCTATGCACAAAAGAAGTTGAACATGGAAAAAAAAGCCATCGCGCTGCAAATATGCTGACACGCACGTGGGCTGCAGTATATTCCCCTCCTGGGCAGTCCCGACCCTCTCTGATTTTTCTCCCAGGTTGCGTGGCCACCACTACGGCCATAGCCCCGTCATTTTCACCCTATTCACAGCTCCACCGACTTTCGTGGTGTGCGGTTGTGGAGGTTTGTTTAAACTTTACGTAGTTTGACTTCTTAGAAAAAATATAAGTTTGATTTATTGAAACGGATATGATATTATGCTTCATCTAAGCTATAAGTGTGACAAATCTAGACAAAACAATACGGTGGCTCGTCTCATGCAAGGTATGTTGCTTGATTGTGTAATCAGTTTATACTAGAGCTTCTTGCAACGAATTACTGCTAGAGTCGTCGCTGGTTTGTGCAACAACTTTTTGAGTCACTGGTCCATGCTACAATAACTCCAAGAGGTTTGTACAATTTCCTCCATAGAACGCGAACTATTTGTGAACCGACGGATTACGAGGTCTTTCACAATAGAGGTTTTTTGGCTTTATATTCTAGGCACTTTGCTTATGTGGCACTATAGTTAATGAAGAAAAAAAGTGAGGTTGTGTCTTAGCTAAGAAACACCACTTGCACAGAACCATAGGCAAAACACATTGCTAGACCAATCACATGCATACATGTCCTCTAAATCATTAAATATAGAGACTCCACTTAAGAAATAATGCATTGTACTACTAAGAAAACGTGCTAAGAAACAACCCATTATGAAAGTCCCGACTCTTGCCACCACACCCAATGCAAATTAATTGGATGCTCCAATAGTACCATGTACATAGACTCTTGCCACCACAACCAAACAGCGGTTAGCCATCTATGTTGGACTCATCTGACCTACTCTCTTCGGTCCAGTTTATTAGACACGCACGTGGTTTAAAAAAATATTTGACCAATAAAATATACTATATATGACTCAAAAAATATACCATTAAAAACTATTTTTAAGATAAATCCAATGATATAATTTTTATAACATATTATGTAAAATTTGTTGACTAAAATTATTGATCAAAGTTATTCTTAAACTACCGTACACGTCTAATAAATCAGACTGAAGGAAGTATACATAGACACGTCAACGGTCCCATGCCGTGGGCATAGTAATCCTTTCCTATGGTGAATTTAGTACTACAATGCTTCTTTCCTATAGTGAATTTAGGGCAGTGCGGGTGGACGTGATATTGCATGACGGGTAGATTAGACCAATTTTTCTATTAGCTCTGTCCCAAGAAATATAGCGTTCTCGTTTTTATGTGTTTTCTCTTTGACTAAATTTTACTCTAAATATATAGTAAAATATTGGTACAAAATTAGTATCATTGAAAAGTGTATTTCAATACGAATCTAAGGATAATAATTTTACACAATATAATCAAATTTAAGTACGTACGTACCCTCCTCCCGTACGTACCCTCCTCCTCCCGCGTCGCTCCCGTGAGCGATCGGGGGTACCCTACCGTCGCCGCCGGGCCGCCCCCCTTCCGCTCCTCCCGCCTTGCCGCCGCCGGGACGCGCCGGCGGCAAAGCCGCTCGGTGTCGGTGGCGGCGGGGCTCCTCTTCTCCCCCTGGTTTTCCAGATCTAGGCGCGGGCCAAGATTGACGACCGGTGGCGGCACGCGTGTGCGGGGCGCGGCGGCGTCCGGCTTGGTGGCGCGGCTCGGCGCAGTGGCGTCACCCTGCTGTGGCGAGGAGGGCTGCGTGGAGCGGAGGTTTCGTGCTCGGAGCCGGCGGCTGCTGGATCGGGGCGGCGAGGGCCGTGGGGTGGCCGAGATCTGGAGGAAGCGGCAGACGTGGTGCTGCAGGATGGAGGCGATGGCGCGCCCTTAGTGGCGGTGCTAAGCCTACGTGCTCATCGGCACCGATGGTCGGCCTGCTCGATCCGTTCTCCCGAAACCGGCCAGCGGTGTGGGGATCGCTGTGTTGGATCCAATAAAGAAGGTGGTCCTTTGGTTTCTTTTGCACGAAGATGAAGATCTGCTTGATGTCTGCCCTTGTTTCTCTGGTCTGGAGAGACGGGTTTCGGAAGGCTCCGCCGACGAACTCTCATGGGCGTATCATGCCTGGAGATTGCTGGATTGGAAGGTATTCGGTCGTGCGCACCTTGTTCTTCTGGCCGTTTGGTTTCAGCAGGAGCGTTGCGAAGCTGTGTTGTTTGTTCCTACCAAGTGTCATTCTTAGAGCCATGGTTAAGTCAGATGCGAAGAATGTCAGGAAAGCGGAAATATGAGGGTAGCGATGGTGATTTTTGTTCTTGTGGCGATGGAGAACTGGCTGTGTGATCTAGGACACGTTGCAGCGACTGTTGATGCGGGAAGACAACACAGGGAGAGTTTTCAGTCTTACCTTACAGGGTGAAAATCCAAGTTCTGGCCTTAACTGGTTGTGCCTGGCAATGATCTTGTTGAAGGCATTGTTTTGTGACCGAGGACGTTCTTCAGGGTGAAAACCTATGATCTTTGATCGGGCAACGACGGTGCTTGGGCATTGTTTCCTTCTTGAAGACGTTGTTATTGGAGTGGAGGACTACTGGTGTTATTCTGATGGTGTCACTATCGTTGCTTTGGGAATTAGTTTTCTGTAGCGGGATTTTTCTTTTTGTAATTTCTTTTCTAGACTGTGTGCATCCGTAGGACCGCTAGGGCATGCGTTGTTGCAGAGGCTGGATGTAATTGGTATCTATGTGATATTAATATATACTCTTTTCAAAAAAAATCAAATTTAAGTTATTCTATTTATTCGATTAAATGATTTTTTTGGAATGCGTGTGAGTCTTATTTTTTTGGAGTAGTAATTTAGCTCACCGGTGGACGGTGGTCCTCCTTGGTCCCGGTGGTTTTCTTAGAACGTGAACTATATGTGATTGCATGGAGTACGACTCTTGCCACCACACCGGATGCAAATTAATTGGATGCTCCATAGTACCACGTGATTGTAAAGCTTCATCGGTACTGGGCCTAGTTTGATTAATACTGGTATTAACTAGCAGAGTGCCCGTACGTTGCCACGGTCTTTCAAATTGCAATACATTAATATGTTAGAAAATATAATAACATAATACTGAAAAGAACACTCCGTAGAGAATTTATTCTAAAAAAAATAAAGATTTCAGTTGGCCATGATATGCATATAAAGTAAGTTCCAATATTTATTTCTTACTAACTAAGATCTACCCCTAGAACGCTCAAGATAATTTTCAAATGATTATGTTAATCTGCATATAAACCAGAAAAGGCAACTCAATACATACCTCCTTTGTTTTTGTATTGTAAACTTGCAGTTCAAATATTTGCAGTCATAGTTACCGCTAATGCCGTGTCAACATATGTCGTTTCAACCGAGCCTTGTAAGGATGCCATTGATCCCATGAACTCGCACAACCGACGAAAGCACCTCACCGTCAGACATAAGAATACATGTAGCATGATACACATTGTAGCAATGAACTAATTTCAGATCAATCCAGGGGTATAACGAGGCAGAGCTTGTATACGTTAAAAAAACACAATCATCTTACAAACTAATGCAATAGTCTAATTTTGAATTTGTCGATGGACTATTGTAGCGATGGACTAAGATAACCATGTTAACTAAAAAAATAAATTTAAGTGGACATGTAATACGGTACAAACTATTGCAATAGTCTAGATTTGTCGATGGACTATTATAGCAATAGTCTAATTTTGGATGTCCAAGGGAGACTATAGATTGAAGACCAATTTCACAAGAGGACAAGAATACAATACGTGCTCCCCCTTCCCCCTTTCAAAATATAAGATGTTTTAAATTTATAAAAAAAATGTATGTAAACTTTAGATTCACTCAAAATCTGAGTGAACTATATATTAAAAATAGTCTAAAAACATTTGCTTTACAAAGATAAAACATCTTATATTTTAAAACGTAGGGAGTAGCTTGGAGATATGTGGTGTGAAGTACCGGTCTACCAAAGCTGTTAGTTTTAAATCTTCAAGGCATTAGAAGCGGCGCCGTGTCCTATGACGACACTATTGTTTCGGCGATGGTCTGCTGCATCGAACAAGTCCTTCATCCTGGGCATGCACGCGCCGACGAAATAAAAGAGCTCGGTGTTCTCCGACGCGGCGCCCGTGAAGAACAACATCCCGGCCGGCCTCCCCACGACGACGAGAGTGTATTCCGGTCCCGGGAGTGGCCAGGAGCAGGCAACTTGAGCTTGGCCTGGTCATGGTTACTATATATGACGACTGCATGCATGCAGCTGGAGCTTGGACAGGCCGGTCAGCGCCGACGACGTGCTGGAAGCTGTGCACCTCCTAACTCCTGGAACTTGCTCTAAAAGAATTGGGTTGTGAGCCGAGGGAAGGCAACGCGACGAAGCTTCAAGGGATTGGCGAGGTGGCTAAGTGTTTTTGTAGTGTTATTAGTTAGGGTCAGTTATTTGACGGATCGTATTCGAGCCGAACTTTGCTATCAAGAGGAAGGTTGGATCGAGTTGGGGTCTGATGCGCCTGGCTTTCACCACGAAGAGAATAGATCGTATTCGAGCTGAACTTTGCGCTGTCAGACCACCGATAGGAAAATTTGATCGAGTAGGCGTCCGCTGCGCGTGGCCTGCACCACGATAGAGGAGGCGCAACGAAGGCGCACAGAAGACGGACGAAAACGGGAACGGACGAAAACCTCCTCAAGACAAATTATATAGTAGAGAAACATGCAACATAGCTGTTGCCGAGCACCAGAACCTAATATCACAACCTAATATTTTGTAGAGCAGCATTGGCTAGAACTTGAAAATATTCTAGAACATTGTTAGTCCAGTAGAGAGAAAAGTCGATCTAATGGACACGTTGAGCAAAAGAAAGCAGTTTCAGTTTTCGCTCATAGATGGATCAAATTAACTGATGTCCGCCACGAGTATTTAATTCAACTAGCTGAATGCCCGTGCGTTGCCACGAAACATCACTTATTTTTCTTATTTCTCTGTGTATTAAGCCACTATTTTGCATGTTTTTTATGCCTATAGGTTTAAAATCAAACACCAATGATAGTAAAAAGAGGGGTTTAATCTATCTTTTCTGCTTCAGCAGGTACATTAATTATGGCTATTTCAGTGTCCGTCAATAACACCATGTCTAATGATAGTGCTTGTCAACTAAAGATTAATAAAGTATCATCTGTATTGCTAACTTGGATGTTGATTTAGTAGTACAAATCTAGCGTCTTTCACATCATATCTGTTCTAGACAAACAACAAGAGAAAGAAACTTGCAACTCTGTCATGACCTCATAATGCTGACCTTTCCATGTTTCCTCTAAAAATTTACACGTACATAGTACATGAGATATCTGGACAGGTCACTTCAGACACATAATCTAAAATGATAACAGTAACATAAGAGCGGACAGTCTAAATTAGGAATGATGAATTTCACTGCTAAACCTTATTTCATGTGAAGCATGTTCAAGGATAATACTCTTCAGATCGAGTGAACAACCTGATGGTGGCATCTCAAAATTTGAATAACGACGGTGACGTTCTCCTGTAAATTGCCTTGGCCTCCATCAATCAGCTGATAAGTGGACAGATTGCCAAGCAGGTTCATTAAGCTCGAGCACGCACGCACACGCTGCACCACACACATACCGCTGTAACGCACACACACCACGATGCTAGACACGCACGCGGAAACCGATCCCCATCGCCACCTAACCACCATGGCCCCATCGTCCTCTTGCCTCCACCCGACGTAGCCACCAATCCCGAGCTCATTATGTAGTCGTTCGTCGCTTGTATTAAGATGAAAAAAAAAACACATTTTTTTTTCACCATAGATTTTTTTCAGTCCATAAAGAAGGAAAAATAGTCCATAAAGAAGGGAAATTATACAATAAGTTTCCATATTACATCACACCTCCTACACACGCGTACAACTTAACTGAATGCATGTATGCTATAGCCGCCGAGTACTTAATTTGGCAAACTAACCACACAAGATATTCTCTTAGAGGAATATCATATAGCGGAAAGCGATAACGTGATATATTCAGTACAATGGAGCCAACAGTTGACATGAACATTTTTTCGTTATCGTCTGCAGATCGAGTGAAAGTATTCAGAAAACGGGATCCAATGCCAGCAACCTCGACTCAGCACGACGAAGCTTCAATAGCCATCCTAGAAACATCGTTAGAAGCATTGCCCGTTGCTAAGGTCACAGTTCAGATCCTTTCAAAGCGTTGTATATGGGGATTATGTTCTCTGGACTACGATTGCATCAGCACAAGCTGAATCGGTAACTTGGTTATGAGAGGAAGAACTGGTTAGACCGTGCCTCAATCAAGGACTCAGAATTGCAATAAAAAATCATTCAATGGAGAAAGTGTTGATTTGCATCTTTGCTAGATTCTGGTCGCTAGGCTGAACCATTAGCTCAGGCCACCAACACCCCCGTTACCGTAGGCAAACGCCCATTTTTCTCAGTGCTCCGCCCTCAAGTCCTCAGCTCCTTTCTTCACACGATGCCCCCGTTCTGCCGGTGCCGCAGCAGCGTCAGACCTTCCTCTTCCTATCTTTCGTATCCACAAATTTCTCTTTCTAAAACTGATCGATTATTGCTTGCTTTCTCTCCCTTGTGAATCGATTCTTCAAGATCTTCTTTGATCTATTCACCCGATTCACCCCCTGGAACCAAGTGCGCTCTCTCCCAATTTCTCTGTGCCAGATCAAATCGCCCTCCGCCGTCGCCCCGGGTGCTTGCAGACAGCCGCCTCCCGATTCCTGTACAGCCCGCAGGCTCCCCTGAGTTCACTGGATTCCCTCCTCCATGACCCACCAAGCTCGCCAGACTCCCTCTTCATCACAACCGTCGCCGCCATGGAATCTCCCCTCATCTCAGAAAACTCGCGAACAAAAACAATATGACGCCCACTACTCGTTGCCCTCCGCCGTCGCCCGCCACCCCTCTGCTCCACGACCCCGTCCGCTTCCATGGCGCGCCATGGACCCTCCTTTATCCCCGTCGCGCCATCTCCCTCTTCGATTCCCCGCCCGTCCTCGACACCGTCAGGGAAATCCCATCGTCTCCTCCCTCTCCCTGCTCTCCCTCCTCGTGCTCCTCCCGCGCGGCATCAGGCGACCTCGCGACCACGTCCTGCTGCCCGTCCTAGATGCCACCAGGGTAAGCCCGATATCTCCTTCCTCTCCCTGCTCGCCCACCTGGCGGCACAACGTTGTTTCCCTTCTTCAAGGGGATAAGGTGCGGACGAGAAAAGAGAGAGGAACAAACCGGTATTTGAGTTTTTGCCTTGGGCGGTGGCATCTATGGTAAATACTCCGAATAGCCAGGGGCAAAACGGTCCACCAAAAATCGGAACGAAAATACGGACGGACGAGCCTACCTCAACGTAAATTAGTAGATAGATAGATGTTAACATGTGGTGCTGACAGCATTGACAGATAAACACTCATGTAGAACCCAAGTAGTTCCTATTGCAGATTAAAGCGCGGAATTAGTACTATGCTCCAAATGTAGAGAGCTGGTACAACCCATCTTCTTCCCCGCTGGATCCAATACCATTGCCACGACCAGCATCAACCTCCAAGCAACTAAGTTCGAGCCCCTCAAAACTCTCTACAAGTATTAATGCTAGATAAAATTATATTAACGTGAGACCAAATTAGTGTGAGGAACCTGTGCACATAGAGCACCAATGAAACCGACATAATCATACGGGCAAAGCCTCACTTGCAGCAGAGTATGATGAGCTGTCTCTGTTTGACTGGATCACTTTCGCCTCTCCTGCGGCAGAGGATGATGACTGCTTCCCCAAGACTGAATCTCCTTCACCTCGATGCCCCACATCCCCTCGACGATGTCCGCCTCGATGCCCCGCATCTCCGAAAAACCTAGCAGCAGCAGTAGCAACAAAAAAGTTAGCTCTACCAACTGACATCAACATGTGCAGCTCCAACTTCTGTATGATCAGAATACTTCTATTATTTACTTTCATCTAGCTTACCAAATAGCATTGTATTCTGCATAATTTTCAGAGTGGAAGATTGGCTAATTATTTAATTTCATCTAGCTTAATTAACTTGAGAGGGCGAACTTTACAATGTATGAAGGGGAACAAGAGCTCCAATTTAATTTCAGAAACCGCCAGGGCATACATTAGTAAACAGAGGCCATTTTCGATTGCAGGATTGCAGGCGGCTGCTACAACGGGATTCGCGCGTCAGCAGAAGGTCCACGAGCTGGCCCATACAACACCACAAGACTCCAACTCGACATCCAACCGATGAACTCGAGTAGCAGCAGCAGTTTGAACATCAAAATTATGGCGCTGCCGGGTAGGGGATCAACAAACCGGAAGAGAAGCGTGGTAGATCTCGGCCTTTGTGCGTGCGTCCAAGATCCCCTTGAGCTTCCTCACGGCCAGAGGGATCTCCGCCCCCTCCACTGCCACCACGGAGGGTGCTGTTGTGGCCTCCGTCCCCTCCGCTCGGATCCAACGATGAGGAACGCCATGACCTCCGCCACCGACGCCATCCTCTCCGTCCCTCCAGTCCGATCCGATTCCTATAGGAATCGGGCGCCATCCCCTCCGCCACTCCAGTCCGATCTGATCGGGGAAGGTGGGGGTCCGGGAGAATCAGACGCCATCCCCTCCGTCACTGACGCCATCTCCTCCGCCACTCCAGTTCGATCCGAAACGGGGAAGGTGGGGGTCCGGGAGCGCGAACGTGTCGGGGTCCGGGAGCGCGAACGTGTCGTATGCTGCGTGGACAGTATGTACTGCGGGTTGATGCACTAATTTTTGAGGGGCTAAACTGCAAAATGACCGACGGACGAAAAAGCAGACGAAAACCACCTCTAGACAAATTATATAGTAGAGATAGAGTCGTTCGCCGGTATTAATCAAAGTCCGTGTCTATTATTTAATTTGTTATAAATCTGCTCTACAATTAGTGTATTTTTTGTTTTGAAAAATTCCTTGATTAATTTGTTAATCTACCCTAGAACAGTAGTATCCTAATTTATTTAAATTTTGATAAACCTACTACATCTATTTTAAGAAGAAGAGACTACAAGTTTTGAGAGAAAGTATACGTTGGACCGAGCTTTAGTGACTTCGTGCTTTCAAGTCTTACCATCCATCTGTGATCCAACATATCAGATTGTTTTAAATTTTGAACTAAAAACCTAAAACTATTCTGAAATTTTTAAAAAAATTATAGTAAAATGTAAACTTCTTGTTTTGAAACATGTGAATGTTTTGTCTCATTTGGATAACTAGTTTGTGATTAAATATTATTTTGAGCACTACTTTGATCTAAATACCTAGTCAATCACAAACCTCCGGTTCAAATGAAAAGAAACTTTGCACTACGGCACATAGGCTCTTTGCCATATGGACAAAAGACACGACAAAGGCTTTACCGTGTGTATACACATGGCAACGTTCGCCACGGCAAAGGCCCTTTGCCGTGTGTTTTCTAAATAAGACACGGCGAAGTCTTTGTCGTGTGTCTTACGCGTAGACACGGCAAAGTAAAATAAGACGACGGTTTTCGCGGTGATGACGGTGTCTATTCTTTGCCGCGTGTCTTCTCGAAAAGTACACGGCAAAGAAGCTGTCTTTGCCGTGTGTCTTATGGAAAAGTACACGGCAAGACTGCCTTTTCATAAAAAATAAAAAAAAAATCAATTTTATTTCAAACTTTTTGAATATTTTTTACTTGATAATCTCATATAGGATATTTTAACCCTTTGTATGTTTAATATTAGGCCAAATTGCACTCATAATTAAACTTCCACTTTGGTAACCCATCCTAACACTACTCTAGCTCTAGCACGGTTAACTTCTTCGTTCCTTCCAAATGAGCTTCCAAGAAAGATATCATACCTTGTTGATAATACTTTCATATCAATTCTATTAACTCTTGGACCATGATGTCACACATCTCAGTTTTAGATTCCAAACAATTATTTAAGTAAACAATAATGAATAAGTAATAATAATCTTGAATCCAAATAAAAAATAAAATGATTTTATTTTATTTCCTTTTTCTATTTAATATGGAATAATTCATATATTTAAATCCATAAATCGGAATTCGATAAATAAAATGTCTAAATCCATCAGAAAAATGTGAGTAATCCAAATATGACATCCATATAATCTTGTGAAAATGGGGTGATATCATTTTGAATTAGCCATTTGGTGGTTGCTTCATAAAAAACCCTGTTTTTTGTGCTCGGAAAATGGAAAATGGCTTTTTGGTGCGAAGAAAATGAAAACTTCCTCATGTAACATTGTTTGCCATTTCATGATGCACATGCATGCACAATATGGGCATTGATCATAACATTGGTCATTTGACCCGAAAACCAGAAAACCTCGAATGAGATAGGTCATTTTGTGAAGGTTTTTTGAGACATATTCAATATAACAAGTTTGATATTTTTTCTTGCAACCATGTCACATAATATGACACCACGCGAAGGTTTCTCATTGTTTCGATCGTTTTTAAATTTTTTATGACTCTTTTAAACTATCGACAAACTTTGTCGAACGACGGGTATGAAGATTATTAGCTCGGAGCTAAGCCTCTCTAAAGTTTCATTGGATCTATGATTAAATAGCATATTGTGAACCTAAAAATGATTTTTGTAAAAAATCATGCCCATCAGATCATGTACCTGTAGTTCATATCTGACCCACTTCCTACCGATTCAGTTGGAATTTGTCTTTTTTTACCTGGAGTGGATGGAAAGGTTTGAGATTCCCCCATTGGGACATTGTCCATTTGAGGTGGTCTAGTATATTTGAAAAATGGGGTGGTAGTATTTTGAATTAGCCATTTGGTGGTTGCTTCATAAAATTTCCCGTTTTTTATGCTCGAAAAATGAAAAATGGCTTTTTGGTGCGAAAAAAAATCAAAACTTTCTCCTGCAACATTGTTCGCCATTCCATGATGCACATGCATGCACAATATGGGCACATTATCACAAACTATGCCTTGATTCTAGCCATAACATTGGTCATTTGACCCGAAAACCAGGAAACCTCGAATGAGATAGGTCATTTCATGAAGGTATTTTTGAGACATAATCAATATACCAAGTTTGATATTTTTCCTACCAACTATGTCACATAATATGACACCACGCGAAGGTTTCACATTGTTTCGAATTTTTAATGCATGTTTTAAACTATGTCAAAACGGCGAGCATGAAGATTCTTATTCAATATAAATATCTAATATTTGAGTGTAGATAGATTGATCTTATTTTTCTATAAATTTTGATATGTTATTTGTATTTTTCTGAATTAGAATGATTTTTTTATGATTTTCCTAAGAGTAATGTGATAAAAGGGAAAAAAGAAAAAAAAGACTTTGCCATGTGTACTACGGAATACACACGGCAAAGGCCCTTTGCCATGTATACTGCAGAATACACACGGCAAAGGACCGGCGAGGGCACACGGCAAAGAGACCACCTTCTGCAGCTATTAGCTCCTCCCGTCAAATGGACCTGTGGGGACACGGGTCCCACCTCGTTGTCGTGACAACACCTATGCCGTGTGCCGTTGTCGACTTTGCCGAGTGTATTTTCTTTGCCGTGTTCCTTTGTGGATCTTTGCCGTGTATATTTTTTTGCCGTGTTTTTTTTTTCAGAAATTTGCCGTGTTTACGTACTTTGTCGTGTACTTTCTGAGTTACACACGGCAAAGCAGACTTTGTCGTGTTCCGGTCCGTTTGGCACACAGCAAAAGACGTGTCTACATGACAGCGACATTTTTTCCTGTAGTGTCACCAGAGTACAAAATTGAAACATGCATGATTTACTAGAATTCTTTCAAATTTTTCCATGTACTTTTAATTGTTTAGTTCAAAGTCTGAATCAATCTGGTAAATTAGATCCGAGATAGAAAGTACACGAGGATACTTGGAAGCACCGAGACACCCGAGCTCAATGGTGCTGTCTCAACCTGCAACAAATCATTCAGATCTCACTGGTGACCAGACGTTGAAAGTTGCCACTTGCCATTCACTCGCTGCTAATGCTATAAAAGGTGGCACCCATGGTGATCAGTAATGCACTTGGAACCGAGCTCGCTCGTCATCTTCATTCAGCCATGGAGGACTGGGTCTACTACTCCCTCTCCATCACCTTGTGCAGTGTGAACTGTCGTGGACTCGTGGTGCATGGTTGCCCGTTCCTGCTGCATGTCACTCCTTTCAGTTTTTCATGTGTGCAGTTGTTTTGGTGGCGTATTTATTTTCTATAATGAGGTCATGTCGTTTGTTGTGGGTGTTAATAAATAAGAAACTAGCTGAATGCCCGTGCGTTGCTACGGAGCAGCAATAAGAACATGAAATTTGATTGAAATTTCGTTATGTTTTGTACCATGATTGTTTGCAATCTCATGCTCTCATGAAAATCTGTCTTGTTTCTAAAGAAAAACATTGACGTGTGAAATTTTTTGACACAAAAATACACCTATTTCAGTGATTTGTCAAAACTGATCACCTCTCAAAAATTGTTAGAAAGAACCATTTTTTTGTGACATCAAGACCAGCCAGGTGACACATGACCTCTGATAGAGGCGGCAACAGTCTGGCGTTGTTGCCCCAGGCGGCACGGTGCACTGCGCCGATGGAGGATCACAGAGCTGTGTTGCTTGCCACCTTAGAGCAAGTACAATAGGATACGGTCAGCATGTTATAAGAGATAAAATAATATAGTTGGATGAGGCGGAGGAGAGAGAGTGTAAACGAGCCAGCTCTAGCATGTGCTCCTAGACATTTTATGAGAGTGACGTGTGTGCCCTATATTGATTAAGTAGTATATTTTTATAGCCAATTATTGTACATAATAGAGCTAGCTATTGATGACGTATCACTTTCTTATAACCAACGGCATGCTATATTATTAAACTTGCTCTCTTAGGGGGAGGAGGCATCACTACGTGGCGCATGCAGCCGTGCGTGGAGACGGTCGGTCCCAGCTGGACGGATGAAAGCAGATTTGGAGTATTCCGTCCGACATTTTAAAGTCTATGTAATTCATCGGATGGAACGGATGGTCTATGTTTGATTGCACATGATGGCCGTGCGGCGCATGCATGCATGCCGGACTTACACATCCAATTATACCTCCCATGCATGAATTTATCACCAGCAAGTATATGTATGCACGCAAACACTGCTTTTGGTGATCAGCAACTCTTCTTTCCTTCATTGCATTCCAAAGCTATCACCACACATACCTAGTGCACGCGACTTGCAGCCTCGGCCCACGGCGGCATGGCCACCTAGGGGCCTGACCTTCTAGTGCATTGATCCTACCGTTTGCTGTCGACGTGCCGCCTGAATCAACGGCGGCACCATGTGTCACCTGGCCAGCTTTGCCGCTACGAAGAAGTGGTCCTTTTATATATATTTGTGTGCGATGGTCTTTTTCACGAATCATTGAGATAGGTTGTCTTTTTGTCAAGATTTTCCTCTTTGCATGCCCCACATATCTCTTGATTAATATACATGGAAATAAGCTAAGGTAAATAGTAGTAATGTGAGTTGTGGAAATCATACCACTGTGGATATTTATTATTAGACATTCTTGCATATTACTATAACATTCTACACCACATATACCCGTGCGTTTGCAACAGGTTTATTTTTTAAAACATCTGATGAAAATGATAAATACAGAAGCGATGAAGAATTACACCTTTTTTTTTTGGAAAAACACTTGAATTAACATTGTAGACATTGCAGGAACAAATGTTTTTGCTAAGCATGAAAAGTAAAATTACATCTAAATAGAATTGGTTCCTTATGTGCTTCGGTTTGGATATCTAATTGTACTATCAATTTTGCACTATGTATGTCATATTCATCACGTGTGTTTTTCGCACTCAACGACTATCGTCTCCATAAAATTCTCTTCGGTATCATCATCTGTCTCACAATATATCCCAGTACTATAACCATTCCGGTTTATTAGGCTAATACGTACTCCAAGTTGACCGTAAGTTTGGTCAACAGTATATGAATCATATTTCACAAAAATTATATCATTGGAAGTGTATTTTAAATATGAATCTAATGATTTTTTTTAATAAATATAGTTTATATTTTATTGACCAAATTTACAGTCAAATTATTTTCTAGAACTACGTAGCCTAATAAATTGGAATGGAGGTAGTATCATTGATTAAATTTATACCTTGGGTCTATGCAGCACATCATGACCGACATGAACCAGGTACTCCAGGCCAGAATCTAATACTCTAATCACAACATTGGATCGCATGACATGAAAGGATAAGACGATGGGCATAATTCATATTTCTGAATTCTTCTCTAAGATATGCTTAGTTTACTTTACTGATTGTTGGACGGAAGCCCTTCTCCTCGCTTATAGCTACCAGAATGGTGAAAATTTGAAGTTGATTGCCGACGTAGCATAACCACGCCATTGGTCACTTCATGAATTAAGCCCCAGGTCATCTTCTCAACTACTTTGATAAATAAATAAAAACAGTCCATACCCCACCACTGTGTACTCCTCTTAGCCACTCTACACATCGATATTGCTAGTCCAATCTCGATCCCCATGGCATCGAGGCAGCCACACCCTCCACCGCCCCTGCCTCCTCCGCCCTTCCCCTTCAAGGTGGCCGTGGCTCCACGAAGTTTGCGCAGATCGGGCAAGGATTTGACAGTCCCTTTCCAATCTCCGACGCTGGATGCACATTTATTTCTGATTCCATGTATCTCCCATACAACAATGTCCTCTTCCCCAAATCTTCTCTCTCCAGACTCCCAGCCTCCCAAAAATCTCAAATTCGATGCCGATTTCTGTACCAAATCAAGGGAAATTGGAATTTGGAAGCCCAAATTCGCCGCCCATCCCATTCCTTCTATTGGATTTCGAGGATGAGCCCCTTCAGTTATGGATCAGGCTTGAGAATGTCCTTGCTCATCGGCCATAGGACGAGCTCGTATGTGCTCTCCGATTCAAAATCGCCACCCTCCCTCTGCGGTGTCTCTATTCGGCGTCGGGGGAGAGAACGCGATCTCGGCGTCCTGCTGTTAGGGGCGGCTCCTGGCCGCGAGCACCGCGCTAGCGACGATGTGGATCTGAAGGAGGCGGTGTGGACAGGGGTTGGTCGTGGGTGGGTGTGGTCGGGTAGCTTAGCGATGGAGTAACAGAGAGCCAACTGGTTCGATGGCAATTTCTACATAGGCGGTGGCACCCTGGTAATATAATCAAACGCTCAGGGGTAAAATAGTCCAACATAAAATCGGAACCAAATTATGTGCGGACGAACCTACCGTTCTGTAAATTAGTAGATAGATAGATAGATATGTCGGTTGTCGTTCGGATTGCGCACGGGTCTGTTCGGTAGTCTGTTTTCTCGTTTCTCACATGAATCGGATTTTTTTTTGGAAAATGATACCCTCCCTGGGATAACGTGTTTGCATCCCCAGGTCAACCCACACGCATTACGTCCTGGCCCACCTTATCGTTTCGCTTGTGTCCTTTCATTCCATCGCTAATTTCTTTCCCTGCCGCCGTACGTCTGCTGCAGGACAGCTCCTGCCGCCGCCTCCCCATGGCTACCGCCAGCGCCGCTGCGACCAAGTTCACCGGCGTTAGGCCCTCCTCCACAGGGCGGCAACCCACGTACCTGTTCTGCCTCCTCGTCCTTGGACCCTCGCGCCGAAATCCACCGCCACCGTGCTGCCAAGGGATCCCGCCGCCGCGGACGTGCTGCCATGTGGATCTCGCCGGACTAGGAGTCTGATGCCCCGGGATCCCGCCACCATGCTGCCATGTGGATTGCCTCCCTTGCTCCCTCCACGACGATCTGCGCCACCTCCCTCAACCTCACGGAGTGAGTCCACGACGCAATGGAGTCCAAGGCAGACGTGCTTCTCTGCGAGGAGCGACTATGGTTTCTGCAACCACGACATTGAGGTTTGCTATTTGAAGTCGACGGCGGCGCTACCTGTAGCCAGCGGTGGTGCTACAAAAAGCGTCTGATATTGCTATTTAATGCGCCCCGACTTGCTACCTGGAGGTGCTACCGACGACGATGGTTGTGTTTGAATTTTTTTTTTGCTGTGATGGGGATTTGCTACATGTATTTGTTTTGCTAGAACTGTTTTATGTGTTCGCTACAATATTGCAAAAAATTTGCTACAAGATGTCCGGCGAAGTAGTTTTTGCTATGGTAGCAAATTTTTTGCTACAAAGTCCCGTCGATTTCTCTGGCGAAATGAATTTTTTGCTACATTTTGCAAATTTTTTGCTACAATATTTTTGTAATTTTGCTACACTAGCGTAAAGTTTTTGCTACAAGGTCTCCGGCGAGATCTCCGGTGAGGTCTTCGGTGAGGTCAAGTTTGTTACATTAGCACGGCTTTTTTGCTACACGATTGCCGGCGAGGTTTTCGGCGAAATCTCCGGCGAGATCCGGTCTGTTTTTCTATTTTCTAGAGCGAACCGTTTTTTGCTACAATATAGCAAAAGCGGGGCAAATGTAGCAAAAGCGGGATTTTTGATCAAAAAGAGGACACGTGGTTGGCTGAAGACCCGGGGAATAAAAAGAACAGATCCCACGGGGAACGCGTAGGGCTGCCCAAAAAAAATGTATTTGATGTATTGGATTGCATATGTAATGAGTTTTAAAATAGGCCAAAAATTGATTCGTTGGAAAATCGTCAATTTTATGCGTTTTTCTAAAGATAGGCAATTTTATGCGTTTTTGTAAAGATAGGCTCATACAAACTTTAAAGCGGTAAAAAAACTCACCTCCGTGGATACCTGCAGTTGGCTCTACGCTTGCGCGCCACTTTATTAATTGCCATCGCTAATTTCTTCCGTGTCCCCTCCTCTGGTGAGCTTGTAAGGTATCCACGACCGTGCTCGCCTCGCCGGTGACAGGCTCCTCCACGACCACGCTTGTCTCGCCGGCCGCGCTCGTCTCCCCGGCACGGGCTCCTTCACGGCCGCGCTCATCTCGCCGGCGGCCCATCCGCGCTATTCCTCCACGGCCACGCTCGGGTTTGGGGGCACCGGATGCATGTACCATAGCAGGCGATGGAGCTTGCGCCTTGTCCTGGACAGGGGCTGGGGCTATTGAAGGGGCCGGGGCCGGTGGCTCCTCGCAGCACATTAGGATCCAGATAACCACCTGCGGCTTGGGAGTCTCCTTGGTCGGGGAAGGCTGCTTGCGGGCAGGCTTCGCGGGCTAGGACCGCCGGCAGGCCGCCGCTGCCTTGTGGACACGAGACCACGATCAGTCGTCGTCGCAGTGGGAGGCGCCTCCAGCCTCGGGTCTGCCACGGCTTCTTGTTATATCTATTAGGATCGCTAGGTGTCGATCTAGTGAGTATGCTTGAGAGAATCATACCATTGGCCTTCGTGGTTGACGAGGCTCTTGCCATCGAGCTCAACGGGGTGGTGGCGGTGGTGAGGTGAGTTGTTCCCGTTGCTGCAGCGCTAGCCGATCAGTGGCTCTAGGGTTTTGGGGTTTTCGGTGGGGTGAGTGGGCACGACGAACCTTTTCGTGCATGCCCCTGGCCCCCACCTCTTTATATGCGCTGCGCGACAGGGGGCCACCGACGATAGCGACGTTAGGCGCCCCCGATCAGGGCGCGAGATCAATCTGTTCGACCGTTGGGACGAAACGTGAGGAGATCAAACTAACATTCTCCCCCTTGATCTCATCCTTCATTCAACTTATACTTTAAACGTATACTTTGGCACCCATTTCATCACGGATCAACATATAGAGCATGTCTCGTCATAATGGTCAGTTACGCACCATAGATTCAACAACCACTATACACCTCTCTATTTTGAAATAAATTCTTGTTCTAGGCCCTTAATATACAAGTATCATAGGCTTTCCCGTAAACCCATGCCGGCTAAGTGTTCTCTGAACACACTGGGCGGTAAGCCTTTTGTGAGCGGATCCACGAGCATTTCTTTTATACTTATATGCTCTAAACTTATGGTATGATCATGGATTCTTTCTTTCACAACATAAAACTTAATGTTAATGTGTTTGGCAGCAACACTTGACTTATTGTTGTGAGCATAGAATACTGATGACTCATTGTCGCAGTACATTCTGAGTGGTCTTTGAATGTTGTCCACCACTCTCAACCCAGGTATAAACTTCTTTAACCAAATTGCCTGCCCTGTGGCCTCATAACATGCTACATACTCAGCTACCATCGTGGACGATGCCGTGATGGTTTGCTTGGAGCTTTTCCACGATATAGCTCCACCTGCGAGACTAAATATATATATCCTGACGTGGACTTTCTTTCATCTACATCTCTCGCATAGTCTGCATCTGAATACCCTTGTATCTCAAGGGAATCAGTTCTTCTGTATGTTAACATGAGGCCTTTTATGCATTTTGCATAACGCAATGTCATCTTTACCATTTTCTAGTGATCTATCCCTGGATTACTTTGAAATCTGCCAAGTACCCCGGTAACAAAAGCTAAGTCAGGGCGTGTACATACTTGAGCATACATCAAGCTTCCGACAGCAGAAGCATATGGAACCGCTTTCATTTGATCGATCTCATATTGGTTCCTGGGACACTGAAAATTCCCAAATCTATCACCCTTGACTATAGGGGCAGGCGTAGGATTACTCGCATGCATACTATACTTATTCAAAATCTTCTTTAAGTATGCCTTGTGTGATAGCCCTAAAACCCCCATTTTCCCTATCTCGGAGAATTTCAATTCCTAGAACGAATGAAGCTTCACCAAGATCTTTCATATCAAAGTTCGAGGACAAGAACTTCTTTGTCTCCAATAGTAGACTAACATCACCACTAGCGAGTAGAATGTCATCCACATATAGGATAAGGAAAATGAATTTCCCATTCTTGAACTTTGTATATACGCAATTGTCCTCCTCATTCTCATCTAATTAACCCAAACTTTCTTATTGTTTCATGGAACTTTAAGTACCATTGCCCGGAGGCCTGTTTTAATCCATAAATGGATTTCTTCAGACGACATCAAATATGTTCTTTTCCTTTCACGACAAAACCCTTGGGTTGTGCCATGTACACTTTTTCTTCCATGTCTCCATTTAGGAAGGCCGTCTTTACATCCATCTGATGCAATTCTAAATTATAGTGTGCCACTAAAGCCATTATGATTCTAAAAGAATCCTTACTTGAGACTGGAGAAAATGTCTCATTATAATCTATCCTTCTCTTTGGATGAAGCCTTTTGCAACAAGTCGTGCTTTATATCTTTCAATATTCCCTCTAGAATCACATTTGGTTTTGTAGACCCATTTACAGCCTACTGTTTTGGCTCCTTTAGGAATTTCTTCTAAACCCCAGACTTTGTTCTTACTCATCGATCTGATTTCATCTTCCATAGCTTCAAGTCACTTCGATGAGTGAGCACTTTTAATGGCTTCTTCAAATGTGGTGGGATCACCATCCATTTGAAATTCTTCACTGACATAGATTACAAAATCGTTAGGAATAGCTGGCTTTCTAGTTCTCTGAGACCTTCTAAGGGTCTCGCCTTCTGGCACATTCTCTATGTGGGGCTGTTGCAGCTCTTCCTCATGTGTGGTAACAGGGTCTTCATTTTCATTCGTTGTTGCCACAGGATAACTAACAACAGGTGTCACATCGACATTGTCCTATGTCGGTGCAGCAGCAGGTATCGAGAAAATTTGTTCCTGAATCATTGGAGTGGGTGCATGCACCCGCTTCTCCGCAAGGTTGATTTCTGGGATACCGTGCTTCCCCTGATCATCTGATCCTCCAGAAACATAGCGTGTCTCATTTCTACAAACTTAGTAATTCTGTTTGGACAATAGAAACGATAACCTTTCGACTTGTCTGGATAGCCAATGAAATGGCAACTTACTATCTTAGGATCTAACTTCCCAAGGTTTTGGTCGAAGAGTTTGGCCTCAGCTGGACAGCCCCACACTCGCAAATAATTGAGTGAAGGTTATCGACTAGTCCATAACTCATATGGTGTTTTAGACACCGACTTACTTGGAACTCGATTAAGTATGTGAATGGCGGTTTTTAACGCCTCCATCCACAAACCAAACGGTAAGGTGGAGTAACTTAACATGCTTCTCACCATATCCATCAAGGTACGGTTACGTCTTTCAGCTACTCCATTCTACTGAGGCTCGCCCGATGTTGAATATTGGGCAACTATACCATGTTCATGTAGAAACCTTGCAAAGGGTCCAGGAACTTGGCCATATGGGGTATGCCGACCGTAGTATTCGCCTCCACGGCCGGACCTTACTACTTTAATCTTTAAACTATGCTGATTTTCAACTTCAGCCTTAAATATCTTGAATTTATCCAATGCTTGTGAACGCTCTTTAATTGGATAAATATAACCATAACGCGAATAATCATCTGTGAATGTTATGAAGGAGTCATAGCCATCCACAGATATCACAGGAAACGGACCGCATATATCCGTATGAATTATTTCTAAAACTCCTGTGCTTCTTTTAGCGCCCTTCTTAATATTCTTTACAAACTTTCCTTTAATGCAATCGATGCATTGCTCTAAATTTGAAAATTATAGAAGCGGTAGAATTGATTCTTTTACTAAGCGTTCTATTCTCCCCCTCGAAATATGGCCTAAACGACAGTGCAATAATTTCAAAGAGACATCATCAATTCTTTTCCTCTTATACTTTCCATTCAAGGATGAGGAGACATTCTCATTCTCAGCACTTAATGCATTCACATTCTCACAAAGTGATAACAAATAAAGCTTGTCTTGTCTGAAGGCAAGACCAACAATATCATTATTAAACTTGGTCTTACATTGTCCATCACGAAAATGGCAAGCAAAACCACAATCATCTCAGCATGATATAGTTATTAAGTTTCGATGCAAAGAGGGTATGTAAAGCACATATACTAGTAAAAGTACAAAGCCATTTGCTAACTCTAATGGGAGATCTCCAATGGCTTCGACTTCAGCTTGGACGCCGTTTGCAACTTTAATACTTCTTTCTCCTCTTTGCGGGGTCCTTCTCATACGGAATTCCATTCTTGCACAGATGCTTCAGAAAAGCCACACAGTCACTCATGTAGTGTCCCTTCTGCTTGCACCACTTGCAGGTGTCCTTTTCCACTGTAACACCCCAAAAATATTAATCAATATTATCAAGATCTAATCATCCAAGTTTAGGGCTAACAAAAACTTTTGTTATTAAAAATTAATATGAATGCTGTTGGAGATATGCCCTAGAGGCAATAATAAATATAGTTATTATTATATCTTTGTGTTTATGATAAATGTTTACATTCATGCTATAATAGTATTAACAAGGAAACATTAATACTTGTGTGATTTGTAAACTAAATTAGAGTCCCTAGTAAAGCCTCTTCATAATACTAGCTTGTTGGTTAATAAATGATTGTGGTTTCCCTATCATGAACATTGAGATGTTGTTAACAACAAGATCATATCGTTAGGAGAATGGTATGATGGACATACTCCTATAGATAAGCATAGCATAAAGATCAAGTCATTTTAATAGTTCAATTGCTATATGCTTTCTGATACATAGTAACCTAATTCCTTCGACCATGAGATCATGCATATCACCATCACCGGAAGGATGCTTTGATGACATCAAACACCACACCGTAACTGGGTGGTTATAAAGGTGGCATTGAGTGTTCGGAAAGTATGGGTTGAGACACATGGATCAAGAGTGGGATTTGTCCATCCATATGACGGATAGATATACTCTGGGCCCTCTTAGTGGAATGTCATCCAATTAGCTTGCAAGCATGTGACTGGCTCACAAGGGATCACATATCACGGGAACGAGAAAAGAGTACTTATCGGTAACGAGGTTGAACTAGGTATGCAGGGATACCGACGATCAAAACCTCGGATAAATAAACTATCGTGAGACAAAGGGAAATTGGTATCGTATGTAAGTGGTTCATTCGATCGCAAAGTAATCGTAGAAATATGTGGGATCCATATGAATTTCTAGATTCCTCTATTGGTTATTGTTCGGAGAAGTGTCTCGATCATGTCCGCATAATTCACGAACCGTAGGGAGACACACTTAAGGATTCGATGTTGTTGAGTAGTTATGGAATGATGAGTAAGAGACCGAATGTTGTTCGGAGTCTCGGATGGGATCCGGGATATCACGAGGAGATCCGGAATGGTCCGGAGAATAAGATTCATATAAGGAAAGTCCTGTTTCGGAGTTGGGGAATGATTCCGGTGTTTTCATCGGGAATGTTCTAGAAGGGTCCGGAAGGTCCGGCACTCCGGAGGGGAAGGGTACATGAATGTGTCATAACAAGTTGGAATGGTTTCATCATGTGCTAGGTGTCATCACAGAGCAAAATAAAGGGATAAATCAAATCCTAGTTTGAAAAGTCAAACGCCAATTTGAAAAGTCAAACGGCAAGTTTGCTTGGTGGAGGGAGAGTAGGAAACCTACTTGGGGAGGAGTTCCTCTCCCTCCAACCGCCGGCCAAGGAGGCCGACTTGGGGGAGGACTCTCCTCCCCTGGTCGGCGCCCTCCCACCTATAAAAGAAGGGGCAAGGGTGCCCCCTCTAGCCTACACCTCTCTCCTCTAAACCCTAGCCCTAGCCGTCGGCCTCCACCAAGTCATCGCCGCCCCTAGGGTTTGCCTAGCCGCCGAGTTGGGGCCCTCCCCTTGCCCTAGCCGCCGGCCTAGCCATCTCTCCTTGGTGCCTCTAAACCCTAGATCGCCAAGGGCTCTCTCATAGTCCACCATACTCGCTCCGGCCTAAGGCGAAGCCCTGCGAGATCTCCCCTCTACTTCCGGTACCACGCCGTCGTGCTGCCAGAATCGCGAGGAGAGTGCTACAACCTCCGCTTCCTGCTGGAACAAGGGAGAGGAAGGTCTTCATCGAGTACCGAACGTGTGACCGACTGCGTAAGCGCTGCCGGAACGCAACGCCGGAAGGATCGTCTACACGATCTTGAGATCGGCAAGAGTACGACTACATAACCCACGAGAATCCGCTCTCGTTAAACACTTTGGAATCTTCGAGGGTGAGTTATTCTATCGACTCGTTGCTACAATCTAGTAGATAGATCTTGGCTTGTTTGTTTGTATGCGGTAGAAATTTTTTTGTTTTCCATGCTACGAACCCCTACAGTGGTATCAGAGCCGTGTCTATATGTAGATCTGTTGCACGAGTAGAACACAATGGTCATTGTGGGCGGTGGTGCTTTTATTATCAATTGCTTCTTGTGTACTTTTCATCTTGCGGTATGATGGGATGAAGCGGCCCGGGCTAACCTTTTATGACATCGTTCATGAGACTTGCTCCACGCTCAACATGCAACTTGTATTGCGGGTGTCTGTCTCTCCCATTATAGTATAGATCCAATTTACAACAGGCACTTGATAGTTCAAACATCAACGTTGTGGTTCTTGTTAGTAAGTTAGATCGACACTTATTGAAAGCCCCAAACCACGTAAAATATGCAAAGAAATTACAGGCGTCTAACTCTGTTTTGCAGGGGTGTGATGTGATGTGATATGGCCATGATTGTGATTATATTGGATGTATGCAATGTTCCTTATTGTAAGTTGGCAACCGGCAGGAGCCATATGGTTGTGTTTAATTTCTGTTAAGACCCGCGTGTCTATTCAAAGTAGTTGTAATAGTTGAAGCTGGTGGACGATAATCATGGAGCAGCGTCATTGACCTTGATGCAATGCCGGTGATGATGGAGATCATGTTCGTGCTTGAAGATGGAGATTGGAAGCACAAAGAAGAAAGGCCATATCATATCACATATTATGAATTGCATGTGATGTTAATCTTTTATGCATCTTGTATTGCTTAGTTAAGGACGGTAGCATTATAATATGATCCCTCATGCACATAAATTTCAAGTTCTAAAGTGTTCATCCTTAGTAAGCACCGTTGCTAAAGCTTGTTGTTTCGAAGCACCACGTGATGATCGGGTGTGTTAGATTCTGCAAGTGTATACAACATGAGCAAGCCAGATTTGCTCATGCGGAAGCTAAGGTTTTATCTTGACGAGCCTAGCATGTACAGACATGGTCTCGGAACACGGATCATCGAAAGGTAAAACATGAGTCATATAGTAGATATGATGAACATGTTGATTGTTCGCCATTGAAGCTACATCCACTCTCGTGATGATCGGTTTTGATGTGGTGGATTTGGTTCGTGTGATCACTGAAACAATGTGAGGGATATTGTTTTGAGTGGGAGTTCACCTATATTAATTTAACTATTAATTAGAACTCAATTTGTCATAAACTTAGTCTAAACTATTGCAAATATGTTGTAGATCAATGGCGGCCCCTACCATCAATTTTAATGCGTTCCTAGAGAAAGAAAAGTTGAAAAACAATGGAAGAAACTTTGCGGATTGGTTCCGCAATTTGAGGATTGTCCTCAATGCTGGTAATTTGACCTATGTGCTGGATGCACCACTGGGTGACCCGCCTGCAGCTGATGCTACCGATGAAGTAAAGAATGTTTACCTCGCTCGGAAGAATCAGTACTCCACAGTTCAGTGTGCTATCTTGTATGGTTTGGAATTGGAGCTTCAGAAAAGGTTTGAGAATTCAGACCCACATGATATTGTCCGTGAACTCAAATTGATATTTGAGACTCACGCGGCAGTTGAGAGTTATGATGCTTCTGAAAAGTTCTTTAACTGCAAGATGGAAGAGGGCAGCTCCGTCAGTGAGCATGTGCTTAAGATGTCTAGGCACGCAAACAAACTCCAAAGCTTGGGTATAATGATTCCTAATGCTTTGGGGATTTACTGTGTCCTCCAATCACTGCCACCAAGTTACAAGAACTTTGTGATGAACTACAATATGCAAAACATGAACAAGGAGTTGCCAGAACTCTTCTCCATGTTGAAATCTGCAGAAGTGGAGATCAAGAAGGAGCACCAAGTGTTGATGGTCAATAAGACCACCAAATTCAAGAAAGACAAGTCTAGCAAAAGGGAAACTTCAAGAAGGGTGGTAAGAAAGTTGCCGCACCGACGAAGAAGACCAAGGCTGGACCTAAGCCTGATACTGAGTGCTTTTACTGCAAGGGAGAGGGTCACTGGAAGTGGAATTGCCCAAAGTACTTGGCGGATTTGAAGAACGGAAACATCAATAAGAAAGGTATATCCGATATACATGTTATTGATGTGTATCTCACTAGTACTCGTAGTAGTGCCTGGGTATTTGATATTGGTTCGGTTGCTCATATTTGTAACTCGAAACAGGTGCTGCAGAATAAACGGAAGCTAGCGAAGAACGAGGTGACGATGTGCGTTGGAAATGGATCAAAGGTTGATGTGGTCGCGGTCGGCACGCTACCTCTTCATCTACCATCGGGATTAGTTTTATACTTAAATAATTGTTATTTGGTGCCTGCGTTAAGCATGAACATTATATCGGGATCTTGTTTATTGCGAGACGGTTACTTGTTTAAATCCGAGAATAATGGTTGTTTGATTTATATGAGTAATATGTTTTATGCACATGCACCTTTGATAGATGGTCTATTCTTATTGAATCTCGATAGTGGAAATACACATATTAATAACAGTGAAGCTAAACGTTTGAAATTGAGCGATAACTCGACCTATATGTGGCACTGTCGTCTTGGTCACATTGGAGTGAAGAGTATGAAGAAACTCCATTCCGATGGACTTCTTGAATCACTTGATTTCGAATCACTTGAAAGATGCGAAGCATGTCTGATGGGTAAAATGAATAAGACTCCATTTTCTAGTATGATGGAGCGAGCTACGGGCTTATTGGAAATCATACATACCGATGTGTGTGGTCCAATGAGTGTAGCATCGCGTGGTGGTTATTGTTATGTTCTTACCTTCACGGATGACTTGAGTAGATATGGGTATATCTATTTCATGAAACATAAGTCTGAAACTTTCGAGAAGTTTAAGGAATTTCAAAGTGAGGTAGAGAATCAACGTAACAAGAAGATTAAATTTCTACGTTCTGATCGTGGAGGTGAATATCTAAGTTACGAGTTTGGCGAGCATTTGAAGAAATACGGAATACTTTCACAATTGACACCGCCGGGAACAACACAGCGTAATGGTGTGTCCGAACGTCGTAATCGAACTCTCTTACATATGGTTCGTTCTATGATGTCACTTACAGATTTACCGCTATCATTTTGGGGTTATGCATTAGAAACAGCCGCATTCACTTTAAATAGGGCACCATCTAAATCCGTTGAAACGACACCGTATGAATTATGGTTTGGGAAGAAACCTAAATTGTCGTTCCTTAAAGTTTGGGGTTGCGAAGCCTATGTAAAGAAGTTACAGCCAGACAAGCTTGAACCCAAAGCGGAAAAATGCGTCTTCATAGGATACCCAAAGGAAACTATTGGGTATAGCTTCTATCATAGATCCGAAGGAAAAATCTTTGTTGCCAAGAATGGATCCTTTCTAGAGAAGGAATTTCTCTCGAAAGAAGTGACTGGAAGGAAAGTAGAACTCGACGAGGTTGTCGAACCTTCTCTCGAACTTGCGAGTAGCGCAGCACCGGAAGAAGTTCCTGTGGTGCCTGCGCCAATAAGAGAGGAAGCTAATGATGATGATCATGAAACTTCGGTTGAAGTTCCTACAGAGCCTCGCAGGTCAACGAGAACTCATACCACTCCTGATTGGTATGATCCCGTTATGAGTGTCATGTTGGTGGACAACACCGATGACCCTGCGATATATGAGGAAGCGATGATGAGCCCAGATTCCAATAAATGGCAAGACGCCATGAAATCTGAAATTGGATCCATGTACGAAAACCAAGTATGGACTTTGGTGGACTTACCGGATGGCCGGAAGGCTGTCGAGAACAAATGGATTTTAAAGAAGAAAACAGATGTTGATGGTAATGTTACTGTCTATAAAGCTCGACTTGTCGCAAAAGGGTTTCGACAAATTCAAGGAGTTGACTACGATGAGACTTTCTCACCAGTAGCGAAGCTAAAATCTGTGAGGATTTTGTTAGCAATCGCTGCATATTATGATTATGAGATATGGCAGATGGATGTCAAAACAGCGTTCCTCAATGGAGACATTGATGAAGAGTTGTATATGATGCAACCCAAAGGTTTTGTCGATCCTAAAGATGCTAACAAAGTATGAAAACTTCAATGGTACATATATGGGTTGAAGCAAGCATCCCGAAGTTGGAATCAACGTTTCGATAAGGTAATCAAAATTTTTGGTTTTATACAAACTTATGGAGAAGCTTGTATTTACAAGAAAGTGAGTGGGAGCTCTGTAGCATTCTTAATACTATATGTAGATGACATATTGTTGATTGGGAATGATGTAGACCTTCTTAATAGTGTCAAGGAATATTTGAATAATAGTTTTTCAATGAAGGATCTTGGCAAAGCAGCTTACATATTAGGCATAAAGATTTATAGAGATAGATCAAGACGCCTAATATCATTGTCACAAAGTACATATTTGGACAAAGTTCTAAAGAGGTTTGGAATGGAAGATAGCAAGAAAGGGTTCTTGCCCATGTTGCCCAATATGACCTTGAGTAAAACTCAAAGTCCAGTAACGGCAGAAGATAGAGAAAGGATGAGTAAGACTCCCTATGCCTCAGCCATAGGATCTCTAATGTATGCCATGCTATGTACTAGACCCGACATTGCATATGTTGTTAGTTTAACTAGCAGATATCAAAGTGATCCGGGAGTGGATCATTGGACAGCGGTCAAAAACATCCTTAAGTACTTGAGAAGAACTAAGGATATGGTTCTTTCTTATGGAGGTGATGAACAGCTCGTTGTTAATGGTTACACCGATGCTAGTTGGAACACCGATCCGGATGATTCTAAATCTCAATCTGGATACGTATTTATTTTGAATGGTGCAGCAGTTAGCTGGAGGAGTGCAAAGCAAAGCGTTGTGGCGAGATCTTCAACTGAATCAGAATACATAGCTGCTTCGGAGGCTTCACAAGAAGCGATATGGATGAAGGAGTTCATTACAGAGCTCGGTGTGGTTCCAAGTGCGGTGGACCCAATGTCTATCTATTGTGATAACATGGGCGCCATAGCCAATGCGCAAGAACCAAGGTCACACAAGAAGCTGAAGCACATCAAGCTATGTTTTCACGCTATTCGAGAACATGTCCAAGATGGGGACATAAAGATTTGCAAAGTACACATAGATCTGAATGTGGCGGATCCGTTGACTAAACCTCTCCCGAGGGCAAAACATGACCAGCACCAAACTGCCATGGGTGTTCGGTATATTACCATGTAATCTAGATTAGTTGACTCTAGTACAAGTGGGAGACTGTTGGAGATATGCCCTAGAGGCAATAATAAATATAGTTATTATTATATCTTTGTGTTTATGATAAATGTTTACATTCATGCTATAATAGTATTAACAAGGAAACATTAATACTTGTGTGATTTGTAAACTAAATTAGAGTCCCTAGTAAAGCCTCTTCATAATACTAGCTTGTTGGTTAATAAATGATTGTGGTTTCCCTATCATGAACATTGAGATGTTGTTAACAACAAGATCATATCGTTAGGAGAATGGTATGATGGACATACTCCTATAGATAAGCATAGCATAAAGATCAAGTCATTTTAATAGTTCAATTGCTATATGCTTTTTGATACATAGTAACCTAATTCCTTCGACCATGAGATCATGCATATCACCATCACCGGAAGGATGCTTTGATGACATCAAACACCACACCGTAACTGGGTGGTTATAAAGGTGGCATTGAGTGTTCGGAAAGTATGGGTTGAGACACATGGATCAAGAGTGGGATTTGTCCATCCATATGACAGATAGATATACTTTGGGCCCTCTCAGTGGAATGTCATCCAATTAGCTTGCAAGCATGTGACTGGCTCACAAGGGATCACATATCACGGGAACGAGAAAAGAGTACTTATCGGTAACGAGGTTGAACTAGGTATGCAGGGATACCGACGATCAAAACCTCGGATAAGTAAACTATCGTGAGACAAAGGGAAATTGGTATCGTATGTAAGTGGTTCATTCGATCGCAAAGTAATCGTAGAAATATGTGGGATCCATATGAATTTCTAGATTCCTCTATTGGTTATTGTTCGGAGAAGTGTCTCGATCATGTCCGCATAATTCACGAACCGTAGGGAGACACACTTAAGGATTCGATGTTGTTGAGTAGTTATGGAATGATGAGTAAGAGACCGAATGTTGTTCGGAGTCTCGGATGGGATCCGGGATATCACGAGGAGATCCGGAATGGTCCGGAGAATAAGATTCATATAAGGAAAGTCCTGTTTCGGAGTTGGGGAATGATTCCGGTGTTTTCATCGGGAATGTTCTAGAAGGGTCCGGAAGGTCCGGCACTCCGGAGGGGAAGGGTACATGAATGTGTCATAACAAGTTGGAATGGTTTCATCATGTGCTAGGTGTCATCACAGAGCAAAATAAAGGGATAAATCAAATCCTAGTTTGAAAAGTCAAACGCCAATTTGAAAAGTCAAACGGCAAGTTTGCTTGGTGGAGGGAGAGTAGGAAACCTACTTGGGGAGGAGTTCCTCTCCCTCCAACCGCCGGCCAAGGAGGCCGACTTGGGGGAGGACTCTCCTCCCCTGGCCGGCGCCCTCCCACCTATAAAAGAAGGGGCAAGGGTGCCCCCTCTAGCCTACACCTCTCTCCTCTAAACCCTAGCCCTAGCCGCCGGCCTCCACCAAGTCGTCGCCGCCCCTAGGGTTTGCCTAGCCGCCGAGTTGGGGCCCTCCCCTTGCCCTAGCCGCCGGCCTAGCCATCTCTCCTTGGTGCCTCTAAACCCTAGATCGCCAAGGGCTCTCTCATAGTCCACCATACTCGCTCCGGCCTAAGGCGAAGCCCTGCGAGATCTCCCCTCTACTTCCAGTACCACGCCGTCGTGCCGCCGGAATCACGAGGAGAGTGCTACAACCTCCGCTTCCTGCTGGAACAAGGGAGAGGAAGGTCTTCATCGAGTACCAAACGTGTGACCGACTGCGGAAGCGCTGCCGGAACGCAACGCCGGAAGGATCGTCTACACGATCTTGAGATCGGCAAGAGTACGACTACATAACCCACGAGAATCCGCTCTCGTTAAACACTTTGGAATCTTCGAGGGTGAGTTATTCTATCGACTCGTTGCTACAATCTAGTAGATAGATCTTGGCGTTTGTATGCGGTAGAAATTTTTTGTTTTCCATGCTACGAACCCCTACAGTGGTATCAGAGCCGTGTCTATATGTAGATCTGTTGCACGAGTAGAACACAATGGTCATTGTGGGCGGTGGTGCTTTTATTATCAATTGCTTCTTGTGTACTTTTCATCTTGCGGTATGATGGGATGAAGCGGCCCGGGCTAACCTTTTATGACATCCTTCATGAGACTTGCTCCACGCTCAACATGCAACTTGTATTGCGGGTGTCTGTCTCTCCCATTATAGTATAGATCCAATTTACAACAGGCACTTGATAGTTCAAACATCAACGTTGTGGTTCTTGTTAGTAAGTTAGATCGACACTTATTGAAAGCCCCAAACCACGTAAAATATGCAAAGAAATTACAGGCGTCTAACTTTGTTTTGCAGGGGTGTGATGTGATGTGATATGGCCATGATTGTGATTATATTTGATGTATGCAATGTTCCTTATTGTAAGTTGGCAACCGGCAGGAGCCATATGGTTGTGTTTAATTTCTGTTAAGACCCGCGTGTCTATTCAAAGTAGTTGTAATAGTTGAAGCTGGTGGACGATAATCATGGAGCAGCGTCATTGACCTTGATGCAATGCCGGTGATGATGGAGATCATGTTCGTGCTTGAAGATGGAGATTGGAAGCACAAAGAAGAAAGGCCATATCATATCACATATTATGAATTGCATGTGATGTTAATCTTTTATGCATCTTGTATTGCTTAGTTAACGACGGTAGCATTATAATATGATCCCTCATGCACATAAATTTCAAGTTCTAAAGTGTTCATCCTTAGTAAGCACCGTTGCTAAAGCTTGTTGTTTTGAAGCACCACGTGATGATCGGGTGTGTTAGATTCTGCAAGTGTATACAACGTGAGCAAGCCAGATTTGCTCATGCGGAAGCTAAGGTTTGATCTTGACGAGCCTAGCATGTACAGACATGGTCTCGGAACACGGATCATCGAAAGGTAAAACATGAGTCATATAGTAGATATGCTGAACATGTTGATTGTTCGCCATTGAAGCTACATCAACTCTCGTGATGATCGGTTTTGATGTGGTGGATTTGGTTCGTGTGATCACTGAAACAATGTGAGGGATATTGTTTTGAGTGGGAGTTCACCTATATTAATTTAACTATTAATTAGAACTCAATTTGTCATAAACTTAGTCTAAACTATTGCAAATATGTTGTAGATCAATGGCGGCCCCTACCATCAATTTTAATGCGTTCCTAGAGAAAGAAAAGTTGAAAAACAATGAAAGAAACTTTGCGGATTGGTTCCGCAATTTGAGGATTGTCCTCAATGCTGGTAATTTGACCTATGTGCTGGATGCACCGCTGGGTGACCCGCCTGCAGCTGATGCTACCGATGAAGTAAAGAATGTTTACCTCGCTCGGAAGAATCAGTACTCCACAGTTCAGTGTGCTATCTTGTATGGTTTGGAATTGGAGCTTCAGAAAAGGTTTGAGAATTCAGACCCACATGATATTGTCCGTGAACTCAAATTGATATTTGAGACTCACGCGGCAGTTGAGAGTTATGATGCTTCTGAAAAGTTCTTTAACTGCAAGATGGAAGAGGGCAGCTCCGTCAGTGAGCATGTGCTTAAGATGTCTGGGCACGCAAACAAACTCCAAAGCTTGGGTATAGTGATTCCTAATGCTTTGGGGATTTACCGTGTCCTCCAATCACTGCCACCAAGTTACAAGAACTTTGTGATGAACTACAATATGCAAAACATGAACAAGGAGTTGCCAGAACTCTTCTCCATGTTGAAATCTGCAGAAGTGGAGATCAAGAAGGAGCACCAAGTGTTGATGGTCAATAAGACCACCAAATTCAAGAAAGACAAGTCTAAGCAAAAGGGAAACTTCAAGAAGGGTGGTAAGAAAGTTGCCGCACCGATGAAGAAGACCAAGGCTGGACCTAAGCCTGATACTGAGTGCTTTTACTGCAAGGGAGAGGGTCACTGGAAGTGGAATTGCCCAAAGTACTTGGCGGATTTGAAGAACGGAAACATCAAGAAGAAAGGTATATCCGATATACATGTTATTGATGTGTATCTCACTAGTACTCGTAGTAGTGCCTGGGTATTTGATATTGGTTCGGTTGCTCATATTTGTAACTCGAAACAGGTGCTGCAGAATAAACGGAAGCTAGCGAAGAACGAGGTGATGTTGTGCGTTGGAAATGGATCAAAGGTTGATGTGATCGCGGTCGGCACGCTACCTCTTCATCTACCATCGGGATTAGTTTTATACTTAAATAATTGTTATTTGGTGCCTGCGTTAAGCATGAACATTATATTGGGATCTTGTTTATTGCGAGACGGTTACTTGTTTAAATCCGAGAATAATGGTTGTTTGATTTATATGAGTAATATGTTTTATTCACATGCACCTTTGATAGATGGTCTATTCTTATTGAATCTCGATAGTGGAAATACACATATTAATAACATTGAAGCTAAACATTTGAAATTGAGCGATAACTCGACCTATATGTGGCACTGTCGTCTTGGTCACATTGGAGTGAAGCGTATGAAGAAACTCCATTCCGATGGACTTCTTGAATCACTTGATTTCGAATCACTTGAAAGATGCGAAGCATGTCTGATGGGTAAAATGACTAAGACTCCATTTTCTAGTATGATGGAGCGAGCTACGGGCTTATTGGAAATCATACATACCGATGTGTGTGGTCCAATGAGTGTAGCATCGCGCGGTGGTTATTGTTATGTTCTTACCTTCACGGATGACTTGAGTAGATATGGGTATATCTATTTCATGAAACATAAGTCCGAAACTTTCGAGAAGTTTAAGGAATTTCAAAGTGAGGTAGAGAATCAACGTAACAAGAAGACTAAATTTCTACGTTCTGATCGTGGAGGTGAATATCTAAGTTACAAGTTTGGCGAGCATTTGAAGAAATACGGAATACTTTCACAATTGACACCACCGGGAACACCACAACGTAATGGTGTGTCCGAACGTCGTAATCGAACTCTCTTACATATGGTTCGTTCTATGATGTCACTTACAGATTTACCGCTATCATTTTGGGGTTATGCATTAGAAACAGCCGCATTCACTTTAAATAGGGCACCATCTAAATCCGTTGAAACGACACCGTATGAATTATGGTTTGGGAAGAAACCTAAATTGTCGTTCCTTAAAGTTTGGGGTTGCGAAGCCTATGTAAAGAAGTTACAGCCGGACAAGCTTGAACCCAAAGCGGAAAAATGCGTCTTCATAGGATACCCAAAGGAAACTATTGGGTATAGCTTCTATCATAGATCCGAAGGCAAAATCTTTGTTGCCAAGAATGGATCCTTTCTAGAGAAGGAATTTCTCTCGAAAGAAGTGACTGGAAGGAAAGTAGAACTCGACGAGGTTGTCGAACCTTCTCTTGAACTTGCGAGTAGCGCAGCACCGGAAGAAGTTCCTGTGGTGCCTGCGCCAATAAGAGAGGAAGCTAATGATGATGATCATGAAACTTCGGTTGAAGTTCCTACAGAGCCTCGCAGGTCAACGAGAACTCATACCACTCCTGATTGGTATGATCCCGTTATGAGTGTCATGTTGGTGGACAACACCGATGACCCTGCGACATATGAGGAAGCGATGATGAGCCCAGATTCCAATAAATGGCAAGACGCCATGAAATCTGAAATTGGATCCATGTACGAAAACCAAGTATGGACTTTGGTGGACTTACCGGATGGCCGGAAGGCTGTCGAGAACAAATGGATTTTAAAGAAGAAAATAGATGCTGATGGTAATGTTACTGTCTATAAAGCTCGACTTGTCGCAAAAGGGTTTCGACAAATTCAAGGAGTTGACTACGATGAGACTTTCTCACCAGTAGCGAAGCTAAAATCTGTGAGGATTTTGTTAGCAATCGCTGCATATTATGATTATGAGATATGGCAGATGGATGTCAAAACAGCGTTCCTCAATGGAGACATTGATGAAGAGTTGTATATGATGCAACCCAAAGGTTTTGTCGATCCTAAAGATGCTAACAAGGTATGAAAACTTCAATGGTCCATATATGGATTGAAGCAAGCATCCCGAAGTTGGAATCAACGTTTTGATAAGGTAATCAAAATTTTTGGTTTTATACAAACTTATGGAGAAGCTTGTATTTACAAGAAAGTGAGTGGGAGCTCTGTAGCATTCTTAATACTATATGTAGATGACATATTGTTGATTGGGAATGATGTAGACCTTCTTAATAGTGTCAAGGAATATTTGAATAATAGTTTTTCAATGAAGGATCTTGGCGAAGCAGCTTACATATTAGGCATAAAGATTTATAGAGATAGATCAAGACGCCTAATATCATTGTCACAAAGTACATATTTGGACAAAGTTCTAAAGAGGTTTGGAATGGAAGATAGCAAGAAAGGGTTCTTGCCCATGTTGCCCAATATGACCTTGAGTAAAACTCAAAGTCCAGTAACGGCAGAAGATAGAGAAAGGATGAGTAAGACTCCCTATGCCTCAGCCATAGGATCTCTAATGTATGCCATGCTATGTACTAGACCCGACATTGCATATGTTGTTAGTTTAACTAGCAGATATCAAAGTGATCCGGGAGTGGATCATTGGACAGCGGTCAAAAACATCCTTAAGTACTTGAGAAGAACTAAGGATATGGTTCTTTCTTATGGAGGTGATGAACAGCTCGTTGTTAATGGTTACACCGATGCTAGTTGGAACACCGATCCGGATGATTCTAAATCTCAATCTGGATACGTATTTATTTTGAATGGTGCAGCAGTTAGCTGGAGGAGTGCAAAGCAAAGCGTTGTGGCGAGATCTTCAACTGAATCAGAATACATAGCTGCTTCGGAGGCTTCACAAGAAGCGATATGGATGAAGGAGTTCATTACAGAGCTCGGTGTGGTTCCAAGTGCGGTGGACCCAATGTCTATCTATTGTGATAACATGGGCGCCATAGCCAATGCGTAAGAACCAAGGTCACACAAGAAGCTGAAGCACATCAAGCTACGTTTTCACGTTATTCGAGAACATGTCCAAGATGGTGACATAAAGATTTGCAAAGTACACATAGATCTGAATGTGGCGGATCCGTTGACTAAACCTCTCCCGAGGGCAAAACATGACCAACACCAAACTGCCATGGGTGTTCGGTATATTACCATGTAATCTAGATTAGTTGACTCTAGTACAAGTGGGAGACTGTTGGAGATATGCCCTAGAGGCAATAATAAATATAGTTATTATTATATCTTTGTGTTTATGATAAATGTTTACATTCATGCTATAATAGTATTAACAAGGAAACATTAATACTTGTGTGATTTGTAAACTAAATTAGAGTCCCTAGTAAAGCCTCTTCATAATACTAGCTTGTTGGTTAATAAATGATTGTGGTTTCCCTATCATGAACATTGAGATGTTGTTAACAACAAGATCATATCGTTAGGAGAATGGTATGATGGACATACTCCTATAGATAAGCATAGCATAAATATCAAGTCATTTTAATAGTTCAATTGCTATATGCTTTCTGATACATAGTAACCTAATTCCTTCGACCATGAGATCATGCATATCACCATCACCGGAAGGATGCTTTGATGACATCAAACACCACACCGTAACTGGGTGGTTATAAAGGTGGCATTGAGTGTTCGGAAAGTATGGGTTGAGACACATGGATCAAGAGTGGGATTTGTCAATCCATATGACGGATAGATATACTCTGGGCCCTCTCCGTGGAATGTCATCCAATTAGCTTGCAAGCATGTGACTGGCTCACAAGGGATCACATATCACGGGAACGAGAAAAGAGTACTTATCGGTAACGAGGTTGAACTAGGTATGCAGGGATACCGACGATCAAAACCTCGGATAAGTAAACTATCGTGAGACAAAGGGAAATTGGTATCGTATGTAAGTGGTTCATTCGATCGCAAAGTAATCGTAGAAATATGTGGGATCCATATGAATTTCTAGATTCCTCTATTGGTTATTGTTCGGAGAAGTGTCTCGATCATGTCCGCATAATTCACGAACCGTAGGGAGACACACTTAAGGATTCGATGTTGTTGAGTAGTTATGGAATGATGAGTAAGAGACCGAATGTTGTTCGGAGTCTCGGATGGGATCTGGGATATCACGAGGAGATCCGGAATGGTCCGGAGAATAAGATTCATATAAGGAAAGTCCTGTTTCGGAGTTGGGGAATGATTCCGGTGTTTTCATCGGGAATGTTCTAGAAGGGTCCGGAAGGTCCGGCACTCCAGAGGGGAAGGGTACATGAATGTGTCATAACAAGTTGGAATGGTTTCATCATGTGCTAGGTGTCATCGCAGAGCAAAATAAAGGGATAAATCAAATCCTAGTTTGAAAAGTCAAACGCCAATTTGAAAAGTCAAACGGCAAGTTTGCTTGGTGGAGGGAGAGTAGGAAACCTACTTGGGGAGGAGTTCCTCTCCCTCCACCCGCCGGCCAAGGAGGCCGACTTGGGGGAGGACTCTCCTCCCCTGGCCGGTGCCCTCCCACCTATAAAAGAAGGGGCAAGGGTGCCCCCTCTAGCCTACACCTCTCTCCTCTAAACCCTAGCCCTAGCCGCCGGCCTCCACCAAGTCGTCGCCGCCCCTAGGGTTTGCCTAGCCGCCGAGTTGGGGCCCTCCCCTTGCCCTATCCGCCGGCCTAGCCATCTCTCCTTGGTGCCTCTAAACCCTAGATCGCCAAGGGCTCTCTCATAGTCCACCATACTCGCTCCGGCCTAAGGCGAAGCCCTGCGAGATCTCCCCTCTACTTCCGGTACCACGCCGTCGTGCTGCCGGAATCGCGAGGAGAGTGATACAACCTCCGCTGCCTGCTGGAACAAGGGAGAGGAAGGTCTTCATCGAGTACCGAACGTGTGACCGACTGCGGAAGCGCTGCCGGAACGCAGCGCCGGAAGGATTGTCTACACGATCTTGAGATCGGCAAGAGTACGACTACATCACCGACGAGAATCCGCTCTCGTTAAACACTTTGGAATCTTCGAGGGTGAGTTATTCTATCGACTCGTTGCTACAATCTAGTAGATAGATCTTGGCTTGTTTGTTTGTATGCGGTAGAAATTTTTTGTTTTCCATGTTACGAACCCCTACAAATGCATGTGTGTGTTATGAATGCATGAATGCTTGCAATGACTTGTTTGATTGCTATGAATGCTAAGGATTGGTTTAAAGATGAAAACAACATCATCTAAATCATTTCTAAGAAAAATCAAATGAAGAGAAAATAAAAAATAAGATATATAAGCAAATGGTCATTTTTGCCAAACTTGTTCACTAGACCACTATGAGTGTTTCTAGTCCAAGATTTCTAACAGAAACAAATCCAATTCTTTTCACCCATTGCTAGACCAAGTAAAAGTGAACCCAAGCCCACCTTGCAAACCAATAGAAACAAATTCCAAATCTATTCAAATGACAATTCAAAATTGAATCAAGTGTAGGTACTAAGATCACCATTTCTCAAAAACCACCCAAACCAGTTCACCTTGACAAACCCAAGCAATCAGATACTACCAAGCATGTGACCAGAACACTCAACAAAATTCATCCAAAAATTCAAAACTAAATTTCATACGGCCATTTCATCAAACAGATGGTGAGCACAGTAAACCAATGCCTAACTTCTACTGTTTGAGCGGTGATCATTCAACCATTTGCCCCAAATTTTGTCCCTTTGTCTCCCCCAGTGACCACACTTGCATTGAACAAGCTAGCAAGCTACCCCTTTGCACCATGCCGTGCCACCCGAGCCCCCCTTGCCAGCCGACCATGGCCAGCGTGCAGGAGACCACGCCGCCCTCTCCCACGATGTCCAGGAGGCAGCTCACCGTCCACCGCCACCCCCTGTCCAGCCCTTGCCCGCAGCCAGGCCCTGGACCACCTGCAAAATGCCGCGGCCATTTCTTATCTACGTGCCGAGAGCGCCACGTCCGACACGCGCGTACGCGCCGCGCCTCACCCTCACCGCTCGTGCCTGCACTCGCCTTAACACCAGCAACCTCCCAGACATCCTCGTTCACCGCCGCGTGACCCGTAGCCACTGCGCATCGTCGAAATTGCCGTCGGTGCCGCTCAAAGCACTAGCCCATTCCGACCAACCTCGACCGCCCCTTGCCGCGCCATTAAGCCCTTGAGCATCGACAGGATACCATGCACCAGCCTACGCCTTTGGCCATGCCATTAGCTCGCTGTGTCGTCGACCCCGTCGAGCTCCGACCATGCTGCGCTGCCCCTCTCGCTCGGCTATACGAGGATGCCTCCCCAGCCTTAATTCGCCACACCATCTCACTCCCCACTCCTTACAGAACCTCCCACACCCTTCCCCCGAGCAAGGCGAGCTCCGCATCGCTGAAATTTCACAGGAGTCTGCCGCGGAGGAGGAGGAGCGGAGCCATTGATTGAAGCCGCCCTAGGAGCCACCGTGACCACCGTTCGGACCGCCGTCGTCGACAACGTCTTTCGCCCTCAACGCTGACCCTAGCTGGAGCCCAGGTGAGCCTCACACGACCCCCACCATCGCCGTTAGGGTTCAGTCTCGCCGGCGCTGCCTGACATAGACGGCGGCCCAGATTGAAACTTACCGCTTCGTGTTAACTGAGCCGGTGACCAGAAGGACCCCCTGTCAGTAGCCTACTGCGCGCGTGCTGTGCAGTTGGACCGGCCCAGTTTAGTTCCCGCGCTCAGCCCAGTAATTCAAATATAGATTTTCCAATTTAGTTCAAACCTAGTTCTATTAGTAGATTCAAAAATTATTTCAGAGAGATTCACTAAACCAAATTGCTTAAACCCAATTTTGCTAGAAAGGTATTGAAATTATTAATCCCAGACCATTGGATTCAAACCATTTGGAATTATAGATCACCTATAGTAAAAATAACAAGACAGAGTCTTTTCTACATTCAAACATTTTTCAAAAATCAACCAGAAATGCTTTTGAGTTGATTCCAACTCTCAAAAATCACATTTGACAAGATCTGTCTGAATATGTTAAAATAATTAGGTTTACATGCAGTAATCTTGGACAAGTACTAAAAGAATGCCCCATAGGCATTTCTAGTCACTTTAATTAATTAAAATAATAATGTTAAACCTTATTAAATAGTGGCATCACTTTAAATCACATTCCCAAGTATTGAAATATGTGGTGATGACATGTGTCAACATGATCCCATGTTTCAATTAGAGAATATTAAGTCTTAATTAGATTTCAATGAGTAGAAATTACTTTTCTAAAAATAAAATAAATAAGACTAAGGCTTTAATCCTTATGATGAGTGTGATGATACTAGATCATATAGTGTGAACCTTTGTGTTCCAAATAGAAGTAGTTAATTATTGTTTGGTAATTGTGTACCTCGTATTGTTGGAATTATGCCCTAGAGGCAATAATAAAGATGTTATTATTATAATTCTTGTTCATGATAAAGTTTATATTCCATGCTAGAATTGTATTAAGCGAAAACTTTAATACTTTTGTGGTTTGTGAACAACACCGTGTCCCTAGTATGCCTCTATGGACTAGCTCATTGATTAATGATGGTTAAGGTTTCCTAACCATAGACATGAGTTGTCGATTAATAATGAAATCATATCATTGGGAGAATGATATGATGGACAGACCCAAACTAAGCGGAGCAATTAGATCGTGTCATCGTGTTCATCTTTGCGAAGCTTTTCTTATGTCAAATATTGTATTCCTTAGACCATGAGATAATACAACTCCCTGGTATCGGAAGAAAGCTTTGAGGTCATGAAACGTTATCCTATGAGAGGGTGATCATAAAGGTGTCTCTCAGGTGATCGGAAAGTACCTGTTGGGTTGTATGTATCGAGATGGGATTTGTCCCTCCCAAGTCGGAGAGATATACTTCGGGCCCACTCGGTAATCGATATCAACACCGCTTGCAAGCATGTGGTGAAGGAGTTAATCACAAAGTGATATCGGATTACGGAACGAGTAAAGTACTTGCTGTGAACGATATTGAACTAGGTATGATGGTACCGACGATCAAATCTCGGGCAAGTAAAATATCGCGAGACGAAGGGAATATATATATGGGATTGATTGAATCCTGGCATCATGGTTCATCCGATATGATCATCGATGAATGTGTGGGAGTCAATATGGGTTTCCAGACTCCGCTGTTGATTATTGATATAAGATCATGTCCGCATATTCTCGAACCCGAAGGGTCGCACACTTAACGTGTCTCGATGCTAGGATAGATTGGATAATTGGTTTATGAGTTTTTGTTCGGAGTCTCGGATGGGATCCGGGACATCACGAGAGGTTCCGGAATGGCCGGAGAATAAGATTCATATAAGGCAATGCAGTTTTTGGAGTTCGGAATTGTTTCGGGTTAATCGATATTGTACCGGAAGCTTCTAGAACCTTCCGGAGGGGGACCAACGTGGCCCCACCTGCCGGGAGGGGGCATGGGCCTATGAGGGAGTGCCCTGGCCGCATTGGGCCAGGGGCACAAGGCCCCATAGGGCCCAGTCGGCCAAACACCTAGGAAACCCTAGGGAAGCTTCTAGAAGGGAGGGGGGAAACTTGCCCCCCACTCCTTCCTCCTTGGCCGCCGGCCTAGGGCTTGGGGCAGGGGCTAGGTCTAGCCGCCCACCCCTCTATATAAAGAGGGCTGGGGGCGCACCCCTCCCACACACCTCCTCCTCAACCCTAGCCGCCCTGCTGCCTCTCCTCTCTATCTCCCTCCCGACTGCGTGTAGGCGAAGCCCTGCTGCAGAAACTCTCCACCGCTTGCACCGCGCCGTCGCGTTGTAGATCCAATCCATCTCTCCACCCCACTTTCTGGACCTAGGAAGGAGGAGACGTCGAGGTGCCGCACGTGTGCATCTCTCGGAGGCATCGCCACTTGCGGTGTTAGATCGGATCGGATCGCGAGGAGGAGAAGCGAGTACGACTACATCACCCACGTTCCGTCGAATGTTCCGCTGTGCGAATCTTCAAGGGTATGAAGATCTCATCTATTCCCCCTCGTTGTTTGCATCTCCTAGATTAGATCTTGGCTTTCCCGTTCGCATCCATAGAAATTTTTTGATTTACTATGCTGCGAAACCCTTCAGTGGTATCAGAGCTAGATCTATGCGTAGATGTGTTTCACGAGTAGAACGCAACATGCTTGTTGCGGGCGTTGATGTTTTCTGTTGCAAGCCTCTTGTTTGTGTACTTCTTATGACGCGGGATAGTGAGATCGAAGCGGTCCAGGCCAACTTTACGCGACGTCGTTCGCGAGACCGGCTCCGCACTTGACGTGTGGCTTGTTCCACACATGCGGCTGGTGGATGCCAGTTTCTCTCACTATAGTTGTCATGGGATTTACACCGGAGTTTGGCAACCATAATATCACCGTTGTGGCTTTCCGTAGGTAAGAATCGTTCTTAGCTTGCTACTCCCATAAGCCACGTAAAACATGCAACAACAAAGTAGAGGCGTCTAACTTGTTTTTGCAGGGAGTGTTTTCTGTGATATGGTATGGCCCAAGATGTGATGTGTATGTTGTATGCAATGATCATGTTTTGTAATGTTTCACGACTTGCATGTCGATGAGTACACAACCGGCAGGAGCCATATGGTTGTCTTTATAATTGTGTATGACCTGTGCGTCAACTTCTTATACGCCATGTAATAGCTTTACTTTATCGCTAAGTAGTTAGCAATAGTTGTAGTTGGTATTCGTAGTGGAGGCAATCATGGTGGAGTGATGGAGATCATGCCGGCACGCACAAGATGGAGATCATTGCGCGAAGATTGGCTATACCATGTCACATAAAGTTATATGCATGTGATGTTTATCCTTTTATGTATCATATTATGCTTAGATCGCGACGGTAGCATTATAAGATGATTCCTCACTAAAAGATCAAGATAAAACTGTCTTCTCCCCATGTATGCACCGTTGTGAAAGTTCTTCATGTTCAAGCATCACGTGATGATCGAGTGCTATAAACTCTATGTTCACATACAACGGGTGCAAGCCAGTTTTGCACAAGCGGAAATACTTGGGTTTGACTTGACGAGCCTAGCATGTACAGACATGGCCTCAGAACACATGAACCAAAAGGTTAAGCATGAGTCATATGAATGATATGATCGACACTTCCTTGTCCACCATTGAAACCACATCTCTTCTCGTGAAGATCGGATTAGGTGTGGTGAATTTGGATCATATTCACTAAACAACTTGAGGGATGTTGAATTTAGTGGGAGTTCATCTAGTAATTTGATTAAGTTGAACTAGTTATCTTGAACATAGTCTAATTTGTACTTACAAATATTGTAGATCAAATGGCTAAGTCCAACTTCAACTTCAACGTTTTTGCTGAGAAAGAAAAGCTTAGAAACAATGGGTCTAACTTCACCAACTGGTTCCGCAATCTGAGAATCATTCTCGCTGGCGGACAAAAGGATAATGTCCTTGAGGATGCGCTAGGTGACGCCCCTGCTGTAGATGCGCCGGCTGATGAGAGCGCTGTTTATCAGTCACGCAAAGATATTATGGTGTGATTAAGAGCACCATGTTGTTTGCTATGGAATCGGACCTTCAAAATCGTTTTGAAGATTATCCCGGGCCCTTTGAGATTCTTGAGGAGCTGAAAACTATGTTTCAGACTCAGGCCCGTTCTGAGAGATATGAGATCTCTGAGAAATTCTTTAACTGCAAGATGGAGGAAGGGAGTTTCGTTAGTGAGCACGCCATAAAGATGCCGGGCTACACTCAACGCCTTGAGCAATTGGACTGCAAGATTCCAGAGGAGCTCAAGATTGACAGGGGTTCTGCAATCACTCCCCCCCAGCTACAAAAGTTTTGTAGTGACTCATAATCAGATTGGTTCCACTGATACGATCACCGAGCTCTTCGCTAAGCTGAAAGCTGTGGAGGTGGACATCAAAAAGGATAATTATGTGTTGATGGTCAACAATCCCCCCAGCTTTAAGAAAGGTAAGGGTGCAAAGAAGCCCTTCAAGAAAGGCGACGGCAAGCGTGTTGCCCCTACTGAGAAGAAGCTCAAGTCTGGACCTAAGCCGGACACTGAGTGCTTCTATTGCAAGGACAAGGGTCACTGGAAGCGCAACTGTCTGAAGTACTTAGCGGACAAGAAGGCTGGCACCATCAAAGGTATATTTGATATACATGTTATTGATGTTTTCCTTACTAGCCCTCGTTGTAGTGCCTAGGTATTTGATACTGGTTCAGTTGCTAATATTTGTAACTCAAAACAGGAGCTACGGAATAGACGGCGGCTTGCGAGGGATGAGGTGACGATGCGCGTTGGCAACGGATCAAGAGTTGATGTCATGGCCGTCGGCACGCTCTCCTTAGTTTTACCTTCGGGATTAGTTTTATACCTTAATAAATGTTATTATGTGCCTGCGTTGAGCATGAACATTACTTCAGGATCGTGTTTATTGCAAGACGGTTATTCATTTAAATCAGAGAATAATGGTTGTTCTATTTATATGAGTAACATCTTTTATGGTCATGCACCTGCTGTGAATGGTTTATTTCTTCTGAATCTCGAAAGGGATGAAACACACATCCATAACATTGAGGCTAAGAGATGCAAGGTAGATAGTGATAATACTACTTATTTGTGGCACTGCCGTCTAGGTCATATTGGTGTAAAGCGCATGAAGAAACTCCATTCTGATGGACTTTTGGAGTCTCTTGATTTTCAATCATTTGACACATGCGAACCATGCCTCATGGGCAAGATGATCAAAACCCCGTTCTCCGGAATGATGGAGCGAGCAACGGACTTGTTGGAAATCATACATACCGATGTATGCAGACCGATGAGTGTTTCGACGCGCGGTGGATATCGCTATTTTCTCACTTTTACGATGACTTAAGTAGATATGGGTATATCTATTTAATGAAACATAAATCTGAAACGTTTGAAAAGTTCAAAGAATTTCAGAATGAAGTGGAGAATCATCGTAACAGAAAAATTAAGTTTCTGCCATCCGATCGTGGAGGTGAATATTTGAGTTATGATTTTCTCACACATCTTAAAGCAAGTGGAATCGTTTCGCAACTCACGCCACCCGGAACACCACAGCGCAATGGTGTGTCTGAACGCCGGAATCGAACTCTATTAGATATGGTCCGATCAATGATGTCTCTTACTGATTTGCCGTTATCATTTTGGGGTTATGCATTAGAAACCGCTGCATTCACTTTAAATAGGGCACCATCTAAATCCGTTGAGACGACACCGTATGAACTGTGGTTTGGTGCTAAACCTTGTTGTTTCTTAAAGTTTGGGGATGCGAAGCTTACGTCAAGAAGTTGATGCCGGACAAGCTCGAACCCAAAGCGGAGAAATGCGTCTTCATAGGATACCCTAAGGAAACTATTGGGTATACCTTCTATCACAGAACCGAAGGCAAAGTGTTTGTCGCAAAGAACGGATCCTTTCTTGAGAAGGAGTTTCTCTCGAAAGAAGTGAGTGGGAGGAAAGTAGAGCTAGACAAGGTTGTTGAACCTTCTCTTGAATTGGAGAGTAGCGCAGCACCTGAAATTGTTCCAGTGCCGCCTGCACCAACAATAGAGGAAGATAATGACAAGGATCATGAAGCTTCGGACGACGCTACTACTGAACGTCACAGGTAGACAAGGTCGCGTGTCCCTCCTGAGTGGTACGGCAACCCTGTCTTAACTGTCTTGTTAGTAGACAACAGTGAACCTGCGAACTATGAGGAAGCGATGATGAGCCCAGACTCTGAGAAATGGCTAGAGGCCATGAAATCCGAATTGGGATCCATGAGCGAAAACCAAGTATGGACTTTGGTGGACCCTCCTAGCGACAGAAAGGCCGTTGAGTGCAAATGGATTTTCAAGAAGAAAACGGACGCGGACGGTAACGTTACTGTCTATAAAGCACGACTTGTCGCAAAAGGTTTTCGACAAGTTCAAGGTGTTGACTACGATGAGACTTTCTCTCCCGTAGCGATGTTTAAGTCCATTCGGATTTTATTAGCAATTGCTGCGTTTCATGATTATGAAATATGGCAGATGGATGTCAAAACTGCGTTCCTCAATGGAAACATTGATGAAGAGTTGTATATGATGCAACCTGAAGGTTTTGTCGATCCTAAGGATGTTGTTAAAGTATGCAAACTTCAGCATTCCATTTATGGACTGAAGCAAGCATCTCGGAGTTGGAACCTTCGTTTTGATCAAGTGGTCAAGAGCTTTGGATTTGTTCCAAATTTCTACGAAGCTTGTATCTACAAGAAAGTGAGTGGGAGCTCGGTGAAATTTCTGGTACTATATGTGGATGACATATTGATTATTGGAAATGACATTAACATGCTTAACGATGTGAAGAGTTATTTGAACAAATGTTTTTCAATGAAAGACCTAGGGGAAGCTGCTTATATATTGGGCATCAAAATCTATAGAGATAGACAAAGACGCCTGATAGCTTTAACCCAGAGTACATACCTAGACAAAGTTCTGAAAAGGTTCAGAATGGATAAGGCAAAGAAGGGTTCAGTGCCTATGTTGTCAGGTAAGATATTGAGCAAGGATCAGTGTCCATCTATGATAAATGATAGAGAAGCTATGAGCAAAGTGCCTTATGCCTCGGCCATAGGTTTTATCATGTATGCCATGCTGTGTACTAGACCGGATGTGTCCAATGCTCTTAGTTTGACGAGCAGATACCAAAGTGATCCAGGAGTGGAACACTGGACAGCCGTGAAGAACATCCTAAAGTACCTAAATAGGACTAAAGAAATGTTCTTAGTCTATGGAGGTGATGAACAGCTCGTCGTAAAGGGTTACGTCGACGCTAGTTTCGACACCGACAAGGATGATTCTAAATCTCAGACAGGATACGTTTATATTTTGAATGGAGGAGCTGTGAGCTGGAGAAGCTCTAAGCAAAGCGTGATCGCGGGATCTACAGTAGAAGCGGAATACATGGCTGCTGCAGAAGTGTCAAGTGAAGGAGTTTGGATCAGGAACTTCATCACTGAGCTTGGCGTGGTTCCAAGTGCCTTAGACCCACTAGAGATATTGTGTGACAACACTGGCGCCATAGCACTAGCTAAGGAACCAAGATACCATCCAAAGACCAAGCATATCAACCGCAAGTTTCATATAATCCGAGATTATATAGCAGATGGAGATCTGAAGATTAGCAAAGTACATACAGATCTGAATGTCGCAGATCCATTGACTAAACCTCTTCCACGTGCAAAACATGATCAGCACCTTAGTGCCATGGGTGTTAGATTGTTGCCAGATGTAAACTAGATTATTGACTCTAGTGCAAGTGGGAGATTGTTGGAATTATGCCCTAGAGGCAATAATAAAGATGTTATTATTATAATTCTTGTTCAGAATAAAGTTTATATTCCATGCTAGAATTGTATTAAGCGGAAACTTTAATACTTGTGTGGTTTGTGAACAACACCGTGTCCCTAGTATGCCTCTATGGACTAGCTCATTGATTAATGATGGTTAAGGTTTCCTAACCATAGACATGAGTTGTCGATTAATAATGAGATCATATCATTGGGAGAATGATATGATGGACAGACCCAAACTAAGCGGAGCAATTAGATCGTGTCATCGTGTTCATCTTTGCGAAGCTTTTCTTATGTCAAATATTGTATTCCTTAGACCATGTGATAATACAACTCCCTGGTATCGGAAGAAAGCTTTGAGGTCATGAAACGTCATCCTATGAGAGGGTGATCATAAAGGTGTCTCTCAGGTGATCGGAAAGTACCTGTTGGGTTGTATGTATCGAGATGGGAGTTGTCCCTCCCAAGTCGGAGAGATATACTTCGGGCCCACTCGGTAATCGATATCAACACCGCTTGCAAGCATGTGGTTAAGGAGTTAATCACAAAGTGATATCGGATTACGGAACGAGTAAAGTACTTGCTGTGAACGAGATTGATCTAGGTATGACGGTACCGACGATCAAATCTCGGGCAAGTAAAATATCGCGAGACGAAGGGAATATATATATGGGATTGATTGAATCCTGGCATCATGGTTCATCTGATATGATCATCGATGAATGTGTGGGAGTCAATATGGGTTTCCAGACTCCGTTGTTGATTATTGATATAAGATCATGTCCGCATATTCTCGAACCCGAAGGGTCACACACTTAACGTGTATCGACGCTAGGATAGATTGGATAATTGGTTTATGAGTTTTTGTTCGGAGTCTCGGATGGGATACGGGACATCACGAGAGGTTCCGGAATGGTCCGGAGAATAAGATTCATATAAGGCAATGCAGTTTTTGGAGTTCGGAATTGTTTCGGGTTAATCGGTATTGTACCGGAAGCTTCTAGAACCTTCCGGAGGGGGACCAACGTGGCCCCACCTGCCGGGAGGGGGCATGGGCCTATGAGGTAGTTCCCTGGCCGCATTGGGCCAGGGGCACAAGGCACCATAGGGCCCAGCCGGCCAAACACCTAGGAAACCCTAGGGGAGCTTCTAGAAGGGAGGGGGGAACTTGCCCCCCACTCCTCCCTCCTTGGCCGCCGACCTAGGGCTTGGGGGAGGGGCTAGGGCTGGCCGCCCACCCCTCTATATAAATAGGGCTGGGGGCGCACCCCTCCCACACACCTCCTCCTCAACCCTAGTCGCCCTGCTGCCCCTCCTCTCTCCCTCCCGACTGCGTGTAGGCGAAGCCCTGCTGCAGAAACTCTCCACCGCTTGCACCGAACCGTCGCGTTGTAGATCCAATCCATCTCTCCACCCCACTTGCTGGACCGAGGAAGGAGGAGACATCGAGGTTCCGCACGTGTGCATCTCTCGGAGGCATCGCCACTTGCGGTGTTAGATCGGATCGGATCGCGAGGAGGAGAAGCGAGTACGACTACATCACCCACGTTCCGTCGAACGTTCCGCTGTGCGAATCTTCAAGGGTATGAAGATCTCATCTATTCCCCCTCGTTGTTTGCATCTCCTAGATTAGATCTTGGCTTTCCCGTTCGCATCCGTAGAAATTTTTTGATTTACTATGCTGCGAAACCCTTCACGTATTTATTTATAGATGCTAGTACCGACCAAGGCTATGAGGAGGAGGAGTACTACAAAGAAGAAGAAGAAGAAGAGAACTTGAACCACTCACTACTCAAGGCAAGCTATTACTGGCAAGCTACCACTGGCATGTTAGCGATGCAAGCTAATACTTGCAAGCCCCACAATACCACTTAACCTATTGAATGGCTTAGGCATATTTGGTTATACCACTTTATTATACCAAATCCTAGTTTTACTTGCAAACTTTATTATTTTATTTCTTTATCAAAGCCTGTTAGTAACTTCTACTTAGTGACTTGTGAATTTTGGAAAGATATTATAGGTAGCATAAAGAGCATAAAACTTGGCCTAAGTTAGATAGAACTAGATGTCATACTGAGGCATGGGATCTAGATTTGGATAGTCACATTTTATTAGCATCCCTCATTAGTGATTACCCCCAACTATAGTGGCTAGTGCTAAGCATAAAACTTGATCACTTTAGATGGGAATACTTGGTGAAAGTGATTATGAAAACCTTGCAATGAGGAGTCATTCTAATGAAATGTTTTGACATGTGTGATGAACACAAGATGACTTGATGATGAAAATGTTGAGGCATGAGCCTTAGCCCTTTATAAAACTGATGGTTGGGTTCGGATGCGATACCATTCCAATTTTACTGTACAACCACAATACCCGAATTTGGGTAGGGCTTGACTGAAAGTTTATATATCTTAGTATGGGTTCCCTTGCGGAAGAGGTTTGAGCTGAGGCTACCTCGTTATGAATGTCCACCTGTACAGTTCCCAAGATGACAGATGGTCATGGTTGGGAGGCCAAACTCATAGGGGAGGTGCCTATACTAGGGTGTGTAATTGAAAGGTTAGGATTGATTATCTGCATACTGAGTATGGTGATTCAGGATTGTTCCTGACGGATGTATCGAATGTTGTGGTGAAAGTGTACCACCTCTGCAGAGTGTCAAACTATTCGAATAGCCGCGTCCACGGTTATGGACAGTTGGAGTGGCCATACTGTTCCGTCATCAGATGTTTTCAAAATGACTTGTGAAATGAATTATGATTTTGACTTGACCACAACAGGGTTGTGACATGAGAACTAATTTCCCACTTAGGTGTGGTAGAACATTAAACTAGTTTTCTTTACTTCTAAACTTAGTTAGTGATAAATCTGCCTTTTTGCAAATAAACCTAGAGCTTAGGATTCCTACTCAAACTACCTTATTTGTTAGTCTTAGTTTGCGAGTACTTAAAGAGTACTCATGGATTTGTCCCTGGCTATTCCTATGGCCAGATGATGACCCACAAGTATAGGGGGTGTATCATAGTACTTCTGATAAATAGGAGTGTCGATCCAAACGAGGAGCAGAAGGTGCTGAATAGTGGTATGAAGCAGGAACTCTCTGCAAATACTTAGCAAACGGATTTTTAGTGGTTTTCTGAGAAGGCAACAATACAAAGAGCAAGTAATAAAGACAACGAACAAACGAAGCAAGTGGCCCAATCCTTTCTTAGCAAAGGACAAGCCGATGGAAATACTTATAAGGACCAAACGTTCTCGAGGACACATGGGAATTCTGTCAAGTGCTTTTTCTTCAAATAGCTGAGTACTCTTCACTGGTGTTGCAAGTGTTGTGTGGGTGAACCTGTGCTAATGTACCGACTTTACTTGGTGATATGCCCAATTTGCATCACCATTCTATATCATAATTTACCTATATTCATTGATATTTGTCTTATGACGAGGTATTACTTATGGCTTTTCATCTTAGTCCGTGTTAGTTGTATCCAAATCACACAAGTTTAGAGAAGAAACCATAGCAAAGTGTTCGAGAAAGTAGATACGTTTTGGACGTATCAACTCCCCCCAAGCTTAGCTTATTGCTTGTCCTCAAGAAATTCAGTTGAAAACTGAGTGCGATAAAAGAACTTTCACGAACACATTTCTTTATATGATGTAAATATTCTCAGCACAGGAGTAGATGCTTAGATAATTCATAATAAAGAGTATGTAACTAAGTCTATTCAATAGTCACTGCAAGCTATGAAAAGAAACCAACTCAATTATAATAAGTAGCATGAAACATAAACATAAGCAACATTGCAATGCTAATAATAAGGTATGATAGAGTGGTATCTCGCTTGCCTTTGTTTGAAGAGCACAATATAAATGCAAAGGCACCTTTGAAGTTGAAGTGAAGACTAGAGATAAATATATCAGAGATACAAGCATCAAAATCATGACATAATTAACCAAGTTTTGGAACAAACACAAGAATGACAACTATGATCTCAAGAAGGTGCTCATAGAATAAGTGGTGACTCAACAAGGTTGTGAAAACGGTTTTGAAAGGTTTGAAAAGCTTCCCAATGCTGAAAGGAAGGTACTCATTATCTTTGAGCTCTCATTGCCCCTATCATAGGCATCTTCATGTGGTTAAGGTGAAAGTGAGGTCCACTCTGAATCATATGCTTGACAGACCATAAACTGGAAGTCCCAAGTCCCTTGAGTACGACGGTCGCTCCACATGCTACTAAACTTTGGTCACCTGAAAGTTCTTGTCATTGTAAATACATGCATATCATCGAGAACCGTGCACTAGTCCATGAAAGTTATATGCTTGCTAATTATATGCTAGCAAGTTAATGCTTATGGTAAGCCTCCTGATCAATGTTTAGAGGAACTTGACATTTTTATTGTTAGACAAGGTCATTTTAATAAACAAGTTCAGGATCATTTATTAGAAAACTCTAGAGCTATCCATGAGTTGAAAGATATTGTGGAAAGAACTTCTAATGACATTAAAATGCTTTGTAAACACTTTCAAATGGTTCAAACTCAACTTGATCAACTTGCTAAGGTGCAAAAGGATATGCTAGTTAATGCTTCAGGAGATAAACATGCTTATGGAATTAGAACTAGGAGTGGTATAGCTACTCAAGATCCTTTATATCCTGAAGGACACCCTAAAAGAATAGAGCAGGATTCCCAACAAGGTGAAGATAGTGGTAGTCCCCGTAAGAGAAAGAAAAAAAACATAAGATAGTTGAGGAACCACTTGAACCTGTTGTAGATCCTAATGGTATATCTGTCTCTGATGCTGAAACTGAGAGTGGTAATGATAAAAATGAGTCTCCTGATAAGGAGGAAGGTGAGGAAGAACCTGAGAAGCACACTAAGAACACCAGGTACATAAAGGAAGATTTTATTGCTAATAAACATGGTAAAGAGAGAGAACCTTGGGTGCAGAAACCTATCCCTTTTCCAGGTAAGAAACACAAGTCAAAGGAGGAAGAACACTACAACAAGTTTTGTGAGTGGATGAAACCTTTATTTTTGCAAATTCCTTTGACTGATGCTATTAAGTTGCCTCCTTATTCAAAGTATATGAAGGATATTGTCTCTAATAAAAGTAAGATTCCTAATGAGGATATTTCTACTCTACTTGCTAATTATTCCTTCAATGGTAAGGTTCCAAAGAAACTCGGTGATCCAGGTATACCAACTATTCCTTGCTCTATTAAGAATAATTATGTTAGAACTGCTTTATGTGATTTGGGAGATGGAGTTAGTGTTATGCCTTTTCTTTCTATAAGAGACTCCAGCTAGAAAAGTTGATACCAACTGATATATCTTTGCAAATGGCTGATAAGTCAACTACTATTCCTGTTGGTTTATGTGAGGATGTTCCTGTTCAAGTTGCTCATAATTGCATGGTTTTATCTGATTTTGTTGTGCTTGAAATGCCTGAAGATGATAATATGTCTATTATTCTTGGGAGACCTTTTCTTAATACTGCAAGTGTTGTCATCAATTGCAATCAAGGGAAAGTAACATTCAATATTAATGACAAAGAGCACACTGTCTATTTCCCCAAGAAGGTGGTTAAGAGCTATTCCCTGAATTCCATTGAAAATATTGAGAGCATCAAGGTTGGAGAAATATATTGTCCCATTCCACAAGAAAATTTTGAAACTATTATGATTGGGACCATTTCTATCAAGTATGAGGTAACATAATCACTTGGTGGAATACAAAGTTTTGTCTCATATAAGATTGTTTTGGTAACAAGACTTGATCAACCTTGTTAACAAATGGATTTTAATGAACAAAACAATGTTTTCACTGTGGCTATACTTGCTCACTTTTATTTTTCTCCTTTCCAATCTTTGCTCTTCGTCGTGCCTAACTTAAAGGCGTTAAAAAAGTACTTGTTGGGAGATAACCCAAGAGTTTCCTTGAGTCTTGGAAGTTATTACTTCAGTAATGACCTCTCCTTATCCTTATTGTTTGCTTTTTTGTGCCAAGAATGACCTCTAATGAGAGGGAAGTAAGATTTGGGAGTTGCTGTCCCGAAACAGATTTCTATCCTCCACCATAAAAATTCGTGAGTAGTCTCTGTAAATCGGATTGAGCTAAAAATTTACAAATAACTCCCCCAGTATGTTAGCTAACTTTAGTTAGTGCAACACTTTTTGATTTGAGCAACAGAAGATTTTCTAAAAAATTGGTTTCTACCTGCTGGTCTGTTTTGATAGATTTCTGCCATTATTTGCATTTGCTTCTTATTGATTCTTTTTTGAGTTCTCTTTTGGGGAATTGAGCCTTTTGAAGGAGTTTCTACAGTAGCTTGTGTTTTTAGTGAAAAGTTTTGCTGTTCCAAAGCTAAACCCGAAGGTCTATTATCTTTTGAATACACTAATGTTACTAATGAAGATTGTGTGAAGTTTTGTATGAAGGAAAATTTTCAGGTGTAGAGAGAGAATGATGTAATGAGATGAATAATGGAAAAAAGCTCAAGCTTGGGGGGGCACCCCGTATCACCCCAAGAAATATTTAAGAGGTACAAGCGTCAAAGCTTGGGGGTGCCCAAGGCATCCCCTTCTTCATCAATAAAAATCTCAGGTGTTTCTAGACACTTCGTTTTTATTGTTTCATGCACAGTTGTGTTGTTCTTAGAGCGTCTTAGTTTTTGTTTTTGGTTTGCTTTTTATTTTTTTGGTTTTGCTTTGTTTTCTTTCTTAAAAAAATCGAAAACACCAAAAATATTTGTTGTTCTTCTTTGGTTTTGTGAGTTCTTTGCAGGGTTTAGCCGTCCTCAGTGGAGTTTGGTTTCATGTTATTATTCAAATCACACAAGTGAAGGGCAATAAATAATATTAAGACAACTTGAGGTGTGGTAAGAGGCTGGTAACAAACTCCATTTGTTTCATTTTTGTACATATACTCATCATTGTGAGCATGCTTAGCCTGTTGGTGTAAGGTGTATGTCATTATGGATGCTTAGTAGTTCTTGCTTGTCTATGATTAACTCCAACTTGCTAATAGTTTGTAGCATGTCATATGATTATTTGCTTGCATTGTTTTATTCATACTATGGTATGATATTGTGGTATCCTGCTCTGACTGTTCATGTGAATCGACTTGGCACATGCTCACGCATGCATATGACTAATCAATAGTCAGTAAGCCTCGATGATTTATTTTGCCTCAGAATTCTTGTATCACTTTCATGCCATAGTTAGTCCTGTTTTGTTGCAAGCATGATTATGACAACTATTGCTCTCTCGTTTGTCGCTCTCTCTCTCTATTGCTAGCCTTCACTTGCACCGGGTATGTGCCCTACCTGTGCTTCCAACTCCCCAAAACCAATATTGCCAGCTGTGTCCACCATACCTACCTATTAGCATTATTTGCTATTTCAGTGCATATTCCATATGCTGTGTTTTCTTCCAAAATAAAATGTTTGTCTGTTTTGAGAAAGTTAGTTAGTAAAGCTCTCACAAACTTGATGGCGCACTTTATTCCTTGCACTAGTCCATGAAAGTTATATGCTTTCTAATTATATGCTGGGAGTCAGCAGAACCGTGCTATCACGGGGAACGCTTTCAACACTTTTTGGATATCTCATCCAGTTGATTCCTTGCTCTTTTGTTTACGGATGTCGACGATGTGAAATAAAAGGGGAGGTTGTGAGTTCATGGAGTTTATACATTGTGTTAGAGAAACGCCTGGGCCGGTAGCCTAAGCCATGCCTAATCATGGTGGAAACTTGCAGCATCACCATAATGAGCATCTATGAAGCGTCCTCAATAAAAATCTACGCACATGGTAATAACAAGATTGCTGATATGCTCATTGTCTGCTTGCCTTGTCATTTGGGTTATGGGAAAGCTACTGTACCATGTGCAAGGGGTACCCTGTTGGCGGTTCTCGATGATATGCATGTATTTACAATGACAAGAACTTTCAGGTGACCAAAGTTTAGTAGCATGTGGAGCGACCCTCGTACTCAAGGGACTTAGGATTTCCAGTTTATGGTCTGTCAAGCATATGATTCAGAGTGGACCTCACTTTCACCTTAACCACATGAAGATGCCTATGATATGGGCAATGAGAGCTCAAAGATAATGAGTACCTTCCTTTCAGCATTGGGAAGCTTTTCAAACCTTTCAAAACCGTTTTCACAACCTTGTTGAGTCACCACTTATTCTATGAGCACCTTCTTGAGAGCATAGTTGTCATTCTTGTGTTTGTTCCAAAACTTGGTTAATTATGTCATGATTTTGATGCTTGTATCTCTGATATCTTTATCTCTAGTCTTCACTTGAACTTCAGAGGTGCATTTGCATTTATATTGTGCTCTTCAAACAAAGGCAAGCGAGATACCACTCTATCATACCTTATTATGAGCATTGCAATGTTGCTTATGTTTATGTTTCATGCTACTTACTATTATTGAGTTGGTTTCTTTTCGTAGCCTGCAATGACTATTGAATAGACTTAGTTACATACTCTTTATTATGAATTATCTAAGCATCTACTCCTGTGCTGAGAATATTTACATCATATAAAGAAATGTGTTCGTGAAAGTTCTTTTATCGCACTTAGTTTTCAACTGAATTGCTTGAGGACAAGCAATAAGCTAAGCTTGGGGGAGTTGATACGTTCAAAACGTATCTACTTTCTCGAACACTTTGCAATTGTTTCTTCTCTAAGCTTGGGAGTTGGATCAAAGTTTAAAAGCTTTTCAAAAACAAATCCCTAAACCTTAGAAATTTCCCTCTCATCTCATGATCTATCTCAATCTTCAGATGCCTCGCGGAGGGAGCAGTTCATCTTAGGACCCAATGCTGCAAATCCTGCAGATGTTGTTTTCTGACCATGAAGCTGAAAGAGCCGAACGTCAAGCCAACTTAGCAACCCTTCAACAAATAGCTCAGATGACCCATAATAATCAAGACCATGGAAACCAGGACAACCATGGATCCAAGCTCAAGAACTTTCAAAACACCAATCCACCCATTTTTATTAAGTCTAAAGAGCCATTAGATGTTGATGCCTAGCTATAGACTATGGAGAACAACTTATAAGTCGCAGGAGTGGAGGCCAAGCAGAAAGTACTATTTGCCACCCACTATCTGGCAGGTGATGCAAGAGCTTGGTGGAATAGCATTCATACCTTGAATGGAGAACAGATGATGGCTTGGGATGAATTCAAACTCAAGTTCAGCCGAACCCATGAGCCAGCAGGTTTGATTCTACGGATGAGGGATGAATTCAAAGAACTGAAGCAGGGAAGAATGACGTGGTAGAGTACCATGACAGATTTCTATCTCTGTATAGGTATACCCCTGATGAGATTAGTACTGAAGCCAAGAATAAGGAGAGATTCTTGAATGGTCTACATGATGAGATGCAGACGGTGTTAGTCAACATTCCCTTCACGGACCTGTAAGCCTTAGTGGATTGTGCAATCCAGATGGAAGGCAAGATCAACCAAGCCAATGAGAATCGCAAGCGTCGGATGATGAATCAACCAGGAACCCACCATACCCCGAAGTATCACCCCAACCCGTCTATAGGATATGCCTTGAGAAACAATAGACCCCCTATAACCCGTCTGAACTATCCCAACCGTGAAGGAGGAAACCCAAGGCCCGAAGGAAACCACAACAACAACCCCAGCCACTCCAACAATTTCAACCGTGCACCGCCCAAGTTCAACAACAACAACAACATCAACAACACCAATACTGCCCCAAGGAGTGGAAGCAATGTCGTGCGTGTTGCAGGAAAAGACAAGTCTCAGGTTACTTGTTTTGAGTGCGGAGCCAACGGTCACTACTCCAATGAATGCCCCAAGAAGTTTGCAGCAGCTACCAATGTGAATGCCCCAGCTCAGCAGTAGCACCGTGTTCAGCCTGGAAGAAGATTTGCCCAAGGAACCTCACTCCATCGCAACGGCCGTCTGTTTCACATGAATGCTGAAGAAGCCTAGGAAGCTCCAGATGTCGTGTTGGGTATGTTTTCTGTTAACTCGGTACTTGCAAGAGTGTTGTTTGATTCTGGAGCATCGCACTCGTTTTGTTATAGAAGAATTTGCATGCACTAGTGAAAGGGCATGTATGCCGCCATGTGTGGTTTTGGTAATTAATGACAATCTCTATGGACTAATGTGTAAATTGATTTTCACTTGTAGGTTTGTCCATTGGTATCGCTTGGGCCATGTGTTGGTCTCAAGGTTGGAAGATGAAGAAATGTCCAAGGGCTTTGTGCCCATTGGAATCATGAAGAAAGAAGGATCTTGAAGGTTGATCAAGACATGTGCAAAGAGTTGCATCAAAATGGATCAACCTCAAGTAGGGATGAAGAAGGGCGAGCTCAAGATGCTCCATCTCTAGAAGATCTCATGCTTGAATCTTGCCATCCTCGTGCTCATGGAATGATGAAGACAAGTTCAAAGAAGAGGTTTCCCCATGGAGTATGGGGGAGCAATTTTCAAGTCTTCATCTTCATCAAGCAAGAGCATCCAAGAAAGGTGTTCCCACTATAGAAGAACAAGACGGTCTACATCAAGTTCAAGTGGTATGCTCAAGGCAAAGGTATGTTCTTGATAGGGCTTCTCTTTTGCAGGTCTCGTGTTGGTAGTTGGGAGACCGGATTTAGGATAGATAGCCATACTATCAAGAGGGGCTCTCAAGCGGGTGTCTCATTTGCATCGTTCGGAGAGAGCTCAAACCTTTGCATTCATAGCCTCATCTTTCTTGGTTGTTATTTGGTTCTTGTCCATGAGAGGATCTAGAGCTTGTGGTCATCATCATAACAAGCTCTAGTTTATCATCTAAGGATTTGACTTGCATATCTTATTGTGGTTTTTGATCTTGCGAGTTTTCCAGCTCCACACCTTGGGGGATACTTCACCTTGGCGGTTTTTGTTGGATTCTATTCGTCGTTATCTTTCCAAAAAAATTGGTTTCATCCTGTTTGGAGTTCGGATGCAAAAGTTATTGCATTTCTGGTTTTCTGGTTTCTGGAATTTCCCTGACCAGAAGTTCCGGCTTGCCATCGGAAGTTCCGCTAGGGCATTTTTGCCACCGAAAGTTCCGGTGGAAGTTCTGGGTCTTGTTCCGCTCACATTCAGTAACCTTCTGTTTTAGTTGTGTCTATTTGACGGAACTTCAGTCAGAACTTTCACCGGAAGTTTTGATCCCACCGGAAGTTCCGACCAGGATTCGCTTTTTCAGTTTCTCGCTCCGCAGTTTTCGACTGTTGGTTGTGTGCCACCGGAACTTCCGGCCTCCCACCGGAACTTCCGGCCAGGGGTCGCGATTGCCCATAACGGGCAGATCTGGGAGCCCTTTAAAAGGGGCTCCTCTTCCCCTTCGTGGGTACTAGCTTTTCTTCTTGGTTCTTGGCTTTCTCTCTCTCCTCCATTGTCAACCTTGAAGAAGCTTTCCCTCTCCCTTTCCCCTTAGGGCTGTCAAAAAAGTTCGGGCTTGACAAACTGTGCGAGTTCGGCGCGATAACAGCTCGGCTCGAGCTTGATTCGTCTCTCTAACAAACCAAGCTCGAGCCTGTTTTCGAGCTCGCGAGCTTAGTCAAGCCGAACTCAAACAGTTCGATAAAGCTCGTGATTTTTGTACAACCGCAAAATTGAGACTGCTATTATTATTTCATCTGTTGTAAGATCGCTAAAATAATTATGCTAGCATGTTGGCACTGTATTACTATTATATGAAACTCCAAGTCATTTCTGCTATTCCGTTTTCAAGTTTTACTATTTTCTTGCTAAGTAGCTGCATGTCGATGTACTAAAATTTTCTTACGAACCGAGCTCAAGCCTACTCGAGCTTTGGTCGAGCCAAACTCGAGCTTAGATGTAGGCTCGAAGGTCAACCTAGGCTTGCTCGAGCTCGGCTCGAGCTTTTATCGAGCTCGAGCCAAGCCTAACAATGTTCGCTCGAGTTCGGCTCGTTGACAGCCCTATTTCCCCTCCTATGATTCTTGCATCTTTTTGAGGGATTTGAGAGAGGAGATCTAGATCTATAATCCCCCCAAGCTAAATCCCCTCTTTGTGAAGGAATCATTGGGATCTATATCTTGGAGAGTTTTGTGTTCTCCTTTTGTGTTCTTCCTCCCTTATTCCCCCAATAGCTTTTGTAGCTTTGTTGGAATTTGGGAGAGAAGGACTTGCCCTTGCATTTGGTGCATAGGTTTGAGTTCTCCTCGGAGATTCGGCGAGATCAAGCTTGTGAGCTTGTTTCTCTTGGGTTCCTTGGAACCCTAGACGGTTGTGTGGTTGGATTGTTGACCTTTTGTGGTATTGTTGACCTTTTGTGGTCTTGTAGCCTTTTGTGGCGTTGTTGGCCTTTTGTGGCATTGTTGGCCTTTTGTGGCTTTGTTGTTGGGAGCCTCCAATTGAGTTGTGGAGTTAGCCCTAATCTTGTACGGGTTCGGTGACCGCCCTCAAGCATCCCATAGTGGAGCAAGTGCCCGCCTTTTGTTGTGCGCACTTGCGAGAATAGGGTGAGCCTTTTGTGGCGTCGGTGAGTTGCGTGCTTCCGCATCCGGCGTGAGGCCTTGTGTGGCGTTGGGAGAGCATCGAGCCACCACACCTAGAGGTGAGACATTTGTAGCGTTCGGAGAAATATATTGCCTGAATTCCATTGAAAATATTGAGAGCATCAAGGTTGAAGAAATATATTGTCCCATTCCACAAGAAAATTTTGAAACTATTATGATTGGGACCATTTCTATCAAGTATGAGGTAACATAATCACTTGTTGGAATACAAAGTTATGTCTCATATAAGATTGTTTTGGTAACAAGACTTGATCAACCCTGTTAACAAAGGGATTTTAATGAACAAAACAATGTTTTCACAGTGATTATACTTGCTCACTTTTATTTTTCTCCTTTCCGATCTTTGCTCTTCGTCGTGCCTAAATTAAAGGCGTTAAAGAAAAGTACTTGTTGGGAGATAACCCAACAGTTTCCTTGAGTATTGGAAGTTATTACTTCAGTAATAACCTTTCCATATCCTTATTGTTTGATTTTTTGTGCCAAGAATGACCTCTAATGAGAGGGGAGTAAGATTTGGGGAGTTGCTGTCCTGAAACAGATTTCTATCCTCCACCATAAAAATTCGTGAGTAGTCTCTGTCAGTCGGATTGATCTGAAAATTTACAAATAAATCCCTCAGTATGTTATCTAACTTCCATTAGTTCAACACTTTTTGATTTGAGCTACAGAATATTTTCTAAAAAATAGGTTTCTACCTGTTGGTCTGTTTTGACAGATTTCTGCCATTATTTGCATTTGCTTCTTATTGATCCCTTTTTGAGTTCTCTTTTGGGGAATTGAGCTTTTTGAAGGAGTTGCTACAGTAGCTTGTGTTTTTAGTGAAAAAAAATTCTGTTCCAAAGCTAAACCCGAAGGTCTATTATCTTTTGAATACACTAATGTTGCAAATAAAGATTGTGTGAAGTTTTGTATGAAGGAAAAATTTCAGGTGTAGAGAGAGAATGATGTAATGAGATGAAGAATGGACAAAAGCTCAAGCTTGGGAGGCCACCCCGTGTCACCCCAAGAAATATTTAAGAGGTACAAGCGTCAAAGCTTGGGGGTGCCCAAGGCATCCCCTTCTTCATCAATAAAAATCTCAGGTGTTTCTAGACACTTCGTTTTTATTGTTTCATGCACAGTTGTGTTGTTCTTGGAGCGTCTTAGTTTTTGTTTTTGGTTTGCTTTTTATTTGTTTGGTTTTGCTTTGTTTGCTTTCTTAAAAAAATCGAAAACACCAAAAATATTTGTTGTTCTTCTTTGGTTTTGTGATTTCTTTGCAGGGTTTAGCCGTCCTCAGTGGAGTTTGGTTTCATGTTATTATTCAAATCACACAAGTGAAGGGCAATAAATAATATTAAGACAACTTGAGGTGTGGTAAGAGGCTGGTAACAAACTCCATTTGTTTCATTTTTGTACATATACTCATCATTGTGAGCATGCTTAGCCTGTTGGTGTAAGGTGTATGTCATTATGGATGCTTAGTAGTTCTTGCTTGTCTATGATTAACTCCAACTTGCTAATAGTTTGTAGCATGTCATATGAATATTTTCTTGCATTGTTTTATTCATACTTTGGTAGGATATTGTGGTATCCTCCTCTGACTGTTCATGTGAATTGACTTGGCACATGCTCACGCATGCATATGACTAATCAATAGTCAGTAAGCCTTGATGATTTATTTTGCCTCAGAATTCTTGTATCACTTTCATGCCATAGTTAGTCCTGTTTTGTTGCAAGCATGATTATGACAGCTATTGCTCTCTCGTTTGTCGCTCCCTCTCTATTGCTAGCCTTCACTCGCACTGGGTATGTGCCCTACCTGTGCTTCCAACTCCCCAAAACCAATATTGCCAGTTGTGTCCACCATACCTACCTATTAGCATTATTTGTTATTTCAGTGCATATTCCATATTCCGTGTTTTCTTCCAAAATAAAATGTTTGTCTATTTTGAGAAAGTTAGTTAGTAAAGCTCTCACGAACTTGATGGCACACTTTATTCCGTGCACTAGTCCATGAAAGTTATATGCTTGATAATTATATGTTGGGAGTCAGCAGAACCGTGTTATCACGGGGAAAGCTTTCAACACGTTTTGGATATCTCATCTAGTTGATTCCTTGCTCTTTTGTTTACGGATGTCGGCGATGTGAAATAAAAGGGGAGGTTGTGAGTTCATGGAGTTTATACATTATGTTAGAGAAACGCCTGGGCCGCTAGCCTAAGTCATGCCTAATCATGGTGGAAACTTGCAGCATCACCATAATGAGCATCTATGAAGCGTCCTCAATAAAAATCTATGCACATGGTAAATAAAAAGATTGCTGAGATGTTCATTGTCTGCTTGCCTTGTCATTTTGGTTATGGGAAAGCTACGGTACCATGTGCAAGGGGTACCCGGTTGGCGGTTCTCGATGATATGCATGTATTTACAATGACAAGAAATTTCAGGTGACCAAAGTTGAGTAGCATGCGGAGCGACCCTCGTACTCAAGGGACTTGGGATTTCCAGTTTTATGGTCTGTCAAGCATATGATTCAGAGTGGACCTCACTTTCACCTTAACCACATGAAGATGCCTATGATAGGGGCAATGAGAGCTCAAAGATAATGAGTACCTTCCTTTTAGCATTGGGAAGCTTTTCAAACCTTTCAAACCCGTTTTCACAACCTTGTTGAGTCACCACTTATTCTATGAGCACCTTCTTGAGAGCATAGTTGTCATTCTTGTGTTTGTTCCAAAACTTGGTTAATTATGTCATGATTTTGATGCTTGTATCTCTGATATCTTTATCTCTAGTCTTCACTTGAACTTCAGAGGTGCCTTTGCATTTATATTGTGCTCTTCAAACAAAGGCAAGCGAGATACAACTCTATCATACCTTATTATGAGCATTGCAATGTTGCTTATGTTTATGTTTCATGCTACTTATTATTATTGAGTTGGTTTATTTTCGTAGCTTGCAATGACTATTGAATAGACTTAGTTACATAATCTTTATTATGAATTATCTAAGCATCTACTCCTGTTCTAAGAATATTTACATCATATAAAGAAATGTGTTCGCGAAAGTTCTTTTATCGCACTCAGTTTTCAACTGAATTGCTTGAGGACAAGCAATAACCTAAACTTGGGGGGAGTTGATGCGTCCAAAACGTATCTACTTTCTCGAACACTTTGCTATTGTTTCTTCTCTAAACTTGTGTCATTTGGATACAACTAACACGGACTAACGTTGTTTTCAGCAGAATTAGCTTGGTGTCTTGTTTTTGTGCAGAAAATGAACTATCAAGAAAAATCCCGGAAAATATGCCAAAAATTATATTTCACCAGAAGTTCCATGGAGCCAGAAGAAGAGACGGAGAGGAGGCCTGGGGGCCACACCCACCCCAGGCGCGGGCCCACCACGGGTCATGCCTGGAGGGGGTGCAGCCACCCCAGGCACCCCTTCGGCCTCCCTCTACGCCTATAAGTTGCCTTTCGACCTAAAAACCGAGGAGGGTTCGATAGTTTTCCAGAAAGAGTTCCGCTCCGTCGCTGCCATCAGAAACCAAGATTCGGATCCAGAAACTCCGTTCTGGCACCCTGCCGGGACGGGGAATTTGGAGAGGATCATCGCCATCGTCATCACCAACACATCTCCATCAGCCACCGATGTTTCCCTCATCCATGAGTGAGTAATCCCCCGGTATAGGATTGGGGATGGTAGGGATTGGATGAGTTCTATCATGTAATCGAATAAGATTGTTAGGGCATAGTGCCTAGTTTCTCTTGTGCTATTTGACTTTGTTACAACTTGTTGTGCTTAATGCTTGTCACTAGGGCCCGAGTGCCATGATCTCAGATCTGAACTTATTATTGAATCATTATGATAGTATTGTTTGTGATCTTATCTACAAGTTGTGTACACATACCATTGTCTAGATCCAAATGCCCCAAAGTGAGAATAATTGGGACAACCGGAGGGGGTGGGTGTGGTGTGAGGATCACATGTGTTCACGGAGTGTTAATGCTTTGCTCTGGTGCTCTATTAAAAGGAGCACCTTAATTGCCAGTAGTTCCCTAGATGCCCAGCTGCCACGGGCTGGCTGGACAGAAGATGTTGTGCAAGTTCTCATTGCGAGCACGTATGACTATATTTGGAGCACATGCCTAGGATTGTTTAGTACTTGGGTGCTTGTTATTATTTATTTGCAATGCCCTAGATCTTGAAGTTACATGTTTAGACTCGTCCATGCAACGCCCGTCCATCCATCCCTATGCCTACCGCACTCGAATCCTACAGTTACCGTTATTGTTATTATTGCTCCTGTTTCACTGTTACTGTTGCTACTACAAACTATTGCTACTGATAAACTTCTGTGAGCAAGAACTATTTCTAGGTGCAGCTGAACTGACAACTCGGTTGTTAAGGCTTGCAAGTATTCTTTGGCTCCCCTTGTGTCGATCAATAAATTGGGTAATACTACCCGCAAAGACTGTTGCAATACCCTATACTTGTGGGTCATCAGGAGGCCGCCAAGCAGCTGACAGCGACGTGAGGGACTGCGCGAAGTAAGATTCTCTCGTATTTCCTTTCTTGTGTCTCTTTTCGCTCTGTTCTGCTCCTGGCTTTCTTACTTGCGTTCTTTTCCTTCTCCTACAGCCGTCATGGTTTGCGCGCAGCGCAAAATCGACCGGCTGAAGCGCTCCAACGTGTGCCTCAGCCGAAATAATGCTGCGCTCCGGCTCCAGAACAAGGAGTGGCACGGCAAGGTGAACCAGCTGAGGCCACGCTTAAGGAGCGGGACGAGACCCTCGCCAGCCGGGCCAGCGCCTTCGACCTCCTGGACAAAGAGGCCACCCGACTGAAGGATCATGCGGAGTTCCTGGATGACGAGCTGATGAACGTCGACCTCGTTGCCAAGGGTAAGTCGTCTGCTTCTTCTTTTCCATTCCGTCCGAATACATTTGCCGGGCTACTCTTTTGACTTGCCCCCTTCTGATCACAAGGCTTCTACCCTCAAGTAGATGCCCTTGCCTACGACCGGGTGCAACAGGTCGCGCCGGGGGAGAAAGCTGCCGTCAGGGGTTTGGTGGCACAGTTCAGAGAGGACGCCACCAACCTGCGCAAGGACGCGGCCGGCATCCACGACTTGGTCTTCCCGGGGGAGCTCCTGCCGGAGACCATGGGGGCCCTGGCGATCAAGCTAGGCGACGCGCCGAATGCCATCGACCGGCTGCGCGACCTGGCTTCTCGCGTAAGCTCCGAGATGGCGCTGGCCTTGATGCTCTCCTGGTACAACGACGCCCGCCTCGACAAGATGGTGGACGGCTTCCGAGCCGGCGCAGACCTTGCCGCCTTGCGCCGGGCCTACCCCAGACTCCGCTCCGCCGCCATCACGATTTCCGGCTATGCCGACATCGACGAGGTGCTTACGGACGGCGAGGGGAGCACGGGGACCGATGGCGCGGGATCAGACGGTGCGGAGGCGTCTTCCCAGGATAGCGGGGACGGCGCAGCTCCTCCCCATGGCAAGGGTCCGGCTGCCTGAAGATGAAGATCCCAGGATGTCGGGTGACTTTCTAAATAACTTAGCTTTTGGTACTTCATGTTTGTGAACCGTTTGGATATGCGGAGGCTTCATCCTCCGCCGCTTAATTGATTTGCCTGCCTAGGTTGCCTTGGTGCACCCGTTATCTTCATGCCTTGGTCGACTGTTTTTTCGGGCTGGTCCTCTCCATCCGGCAATATCTTGCCTTTGCCTTGCACTTTCGTGGACCTTTACTTGCGTCCTTCTTTTTCTTCCTCTTGCTTCTTCGACTGGCGCTCGCGTGGCCAAACCGGGGAAACTGCACCGCGGTCTGGCTGTGCACACTCCATCACTCTTTGGACCTTTTTCTCTATTACTTTCCTTATCTTACTTCTTCCTTTCCTCTTCTATCTTTCTATTTCTGGCTAGATCTTCTTGACGCATATGACTAGCGGTGATTGGTCGGATCGGGTGGGTGGCGCCTTTGCCTTCTGTCTGTCTCTGTCTTTTCTCCTTGTCCGGCTGACGCGCCCTTCAGCCGGATGTCGCATGCTTCTAGTGGGGGCGCGCCAGCGCACCCACTGGGTGTAGCCCCTGAGATTCGAAGTGGCTACCGCAGGCAGGTGCTTCAAATCTTTCCTATTTTTGATTTCCGGCTCGGTGCGATTTGTGCAAAAAAGAAACACAAGAACGATTCCTTGTCAATATGTTGCCACGTTATATGTCTTTCTATTATCCGACTAGGGTTTTTCTTTTTTCGAAAACCAGCTCATCCTTTCCTGGACACTTAGTCACTTTCTCGTGTGCAATGTTGTTTACGCTGCACCTTGCCAGACAGTCGGGTTACGGTTTGGAGCCGGAGCCGAAGGGAGCTGACAATACATCGCACACGGTACTAGGGGTTTAGCGGCCGAAAAAAACACCAACTAGGCACATGGCTGGAATGTCCGATCTGTCGTATCTTTCACCGTTTTTCGTGTGATATGCCCTCGGGCTTTTGCTCTTGATAGTCGGACAGCCGGGTTGCGGTCTGTAGCTGACACGAAGAGTGCGCCTCTGGCATCATCGCACACTACTCAGTCGGTTTATAGAGTTAGCAGGTCGGGCCAACCGGCGAGCCCCCGGGTAGGGGTCGACGGAAGTCGGAAAAACATTGAAGGAATTTAAACGGATAAGAGCAACAATCTGATTATCCGGCAAGGAGCCCCTGAGGATCAGCCGGGGTTCCATATCTTTCATTCATTCAGGGATCCGGATACATACACTGGTTTTCACGACTAAGTGGAAAATGGTCGAAGGAGATCTACATTCCATGGTCGCTCTGTCTCCTCGTCCGACTTGTCCATCCTGTTCTTGCGTGGCTGCTGTGCGTCGATGAGGTAGTAGGAGTTGTTGTGCAGGGCCTTGCTGATGATGAAGGGGCCCTCCCACGGAGGGGACATCTTGTGCATGCCCTTCGTATCTTGTATCATCCGGAGCACCAGGTCTCTCTCCCGGAATGCGACGGTCCGGATGCGGTTGGCGTGATACCGATGCAGCCCTTGCTGGTAGATAGCTGATCTAGACAAGGCCAGCTCGCGGGCCTCCTCGAGGAGGTCCATGCAATTTTCCATTGCCTCTTGGTTCTACTTCGCCGTGTAAAGGAGCTTGTGGGGTGAGTCAAACTCAATGTCTATCGCGAGAACCGCCTCCGAGACGTAGGTGAGGAAGAACGGGGTGAAGCCGACTGACCTATTCGGGGTGGTGCGGAGGGTCCACAGCACAACCGGCAGCTCCTCGATCTAGCAGCTGGGTGATCGCTCTAGTGGCTCGATCAGCCGGGGATTGATTCCGGCTAGCACCAAGCCATTGGCCCTTTCCACCTGTCCGTTGGACTACGGATGTGCAACAGACGCAAGATCTAGCCGGATCCCCTTGTTGTGGCAGAATCGGGCGAAGGCTCCCTTGGCAAAGTCCGTGCCATTGTTGGTGATGATGCTATGGGGGTAGCCGAACTGGATGATGATGTCGCGGAAGAAAGTGACGACTGTGGCCCCATCCAGCTTTCGGATCGGCTTCGCCTCGATCCACTTCGTGAACTTTTCCACCACCACCAGCAGGTGAGTCATGTCGGCTTGGGCTCGCTTGAAGGGGCCGACCATGTCCAGCCCCCAAACCGCGAAGGGCCAGATGATCGGTATTGTCTTGAGTGCGGACGCCGGCATGTGCCTTAGCTGGCCGAACCGCTGGCCACCATTGCACGCGCGAACTAGCTGGTCCGCGTCCTTCGAAGCAGTCAGCCAGTAGAATCAGTGGCACATCACCTTCGAAACCAAGGCTTGCAAAGAGGCGTGGTGGTCGCACTCCCCTGGTGGATCTCCTTCAGCAGCTGGTAGCCGGTATCCACATCGACGCATCGCTGGAAGACGCCTGCGGTGCTACGCTTGTACAGCTACTTGTTGATGATGGTGTACGTGTGCGCGCGGCGCCGGATTTTCCTTGCCTCCACTTCGTCATCCGGAAGCTCGTCGTTGAGGAGGTAGTTCATGAAGGGCTGGGCCTAGGATGGAACTTCCCGGATGGTGAAGACACCAGCCGACACGATCTGGAGCTCACCCGGAGGGCGTCCGGGTGGGGTACCCGAGTCGGCGGCCCCCGGGCCTTTTGCTTTGCTTGACGATGGCTTTCCTGAGGAGGAGGCAGCCCCCGGGACTTTCGAGCCGGAGGGCACAACAGCGGGGCCCGGCTCTTTCGAGCCGGCAGCCCTCGGGTCTGCTACCCAGATGATGGACTCGGATTCTGGAGAGGAAGTGGTGCTGGGCTTGCGAAGGTGCTCCAGGGACACTCCGGGCAGGATGGCCGCTCTGGTGGATCCGACTCGAGCGAGCGCGTCAGCCGCCTCGTTGTTGGCGCGGGGGACGTGATAGAATTCGCATCCCTCGAAGCCATCACTGAGCAACTGGACATGGAACCGGTACAGGGCCATGTTGGCATCCCGAGCATCCCACTCGCCGGATACTTGCTGCACCACCAGATCCGAATCGCCGAAGCAAAGGATCCGGTGGATGCCGATGACTTTCGCGAGCCGGAGCACGTGCGCGAGAGCTTCGTATTCGGTGACGTTGTTCGACGTGGTGAAGTGTATCTGCAGCGTGTACTCCAGCCGGTCTCCCTTGGGCGAGGTGAGCACGATGCCGACTCCCAAGCCCCCGCGCATCTTCAAACCATCGATGTGCAGCCTCTAGTAGTCGGAATCTGGAACCGGTGGCAGGTAGTGGTTCTTTGCCCAGTCGACGAGGAAATCCGCCATCGCCTGAGACTTGATGGTGATCCAGGGCTCGTACCCGATCCGGTAGGCGGCCAGCTCGATGGCCCACTTGGCTACCCGGCCCGTGGCATCTTTGTTGCCAAAGATTTCGCCCAAAGGCGCAGTGGATACCACGGTGAGCGGATGCTCCTGGAAGTAATGCTTGAGCTTCTTGCCAGCCAGGTACACCCCGTAACACATCTTCTAGTAGTGAGGGTAGTTCTTCTTGGAGAGGGAGAGCACCTCGCTGAGGTAGTATACGGTCCGCTAAACCGGCTGTGCCTTGCCTGCCTCTGGCCGCTCTACCGCCAGAATGATGCTGATTACCCGGTTGGTGGTGGCTATGTAGAGCATCATCGGCTCCTTTGCAGCCGGCGTGGCGAGAACCGGTGTCGTCGACAGCATGCGCTTGAGGTCGTGGAAGGCAGTATTCGCCTGAGCTGTCCAAGTGAACTTGTACGTCTTCTTCATTAGCCGATACAGGGGCAGGGCTTTCTCACCCAGCAGGCAGCTGACGAATAGGCTGAGGGAAGCCAAGCAGCCGGTGAATTTCTGGACACCAAGCAAGCGCTTGGGCGGCTGCATCCTCTCGATGGCTGTGATCTTATCCGGATTGGCCTCGATTCCCCGGCTCGACACGAGGAAGCCTAAGAGCTGTCCGGCTGGCACGCCGAACACGCACTTCTCTGGGTTCACCTTCATCTGGTACCGGCGGAGGTTCGCGAACGTTTCGCCGAGGTCTTCCAGCAGGGTTAGCTTCTCTTCTGTCTTGATGACGATGTTGTCCACGTACACATGCATGTTTCGGCCGATCTGCGAGTGCAAGCATCTCTGCATGCAACGCTGATAGGTAGCACCTGCATTCTTCAGGCCGAATGGCATGGTTACATAGCAGTAAGCCCCGTACGGGGTGATGAACGACGTTTTCAATTGATCAGCCGGATTCATCAAGATCTGATTATAGCCGGAATAACAATCAAGGAAGGAAAGCAGGTCGCAGCCGGCCGTAGAGTCAATCACTTGATCAATACGGGGAAGAGCGAAGGGGTCTTTCGGGCAGTCCTTATTCAGGCTCGTGTAGTCGATACACATACGCCAAGTGTTGTTCTTCTTCAACACCAGGACTGGGTTGGCCAACCAGTCCGGGTGGTATACTTCCATGATGAAGCCGACAGCAAGTAGCTGGGCGATCTCGTCACCGATGACCTTTCTCTTGTCCTCCACGAAGCAACGGAGGGGCTGCTTGACCGGCCTGGCGTCAGGATGCACATGAAGCGAGTGCTCGGTGAACTCCCTCGGTACACCCAGCATGTCTTTGGGAGACCATGCGAAGATGTCCCGATTCTCACGGAGGAAGTCGATGAGCGCGCTTCCCTATTTGTTGTCCAAGCCGGCACCAATGGTGACGCACTTGGAGGGGTCATCCGGGTCGAGCGGGCTCTGCCGGGTCTCCTTGGATGGCCGGAACACCATGTCCCCAGCCGGCTTGATGCCAGCCGGCACTTCTTGCTGCAGCATGGCCACATTGCGTAGTATCTCGCGCTTCTCCTCGGTGTTGAGCAGGGATTCTGCTATCTTGGCGCCTTCCTTCGCGCAGGCCATGGACCATCTATAGTAGCCGGCCACAGTGATCACACCGTTCGGCCCCGGCAACTTCATTTTGAGGTATGCGTAGTGGGGGACTGCCATGAACTTCACAAGGGCAAGGCGCCCAAGAAGGACGTGGTAGGTGCTGGCGAGGTTGACCACTTCGAACCAAATTGGCTCGCGCCAGAAGTTCTCTTCCGAACCGAATATGACATCCAGCCGGATCTTGCCCAGCAGGACGCATGGTGGGCTAGGCTCAATGCCGTGAAACACGGTGGTCGAGGGCTGGAGGTCACATTCCCGGATACCCAGCTTCTCCATGGAAGACCGGTAGAGCTGATTGAGGCTGCTCCCACCGTCTACCAGCACACGTGAGAACTGGCAGGTGTGGGCGTCAGAGATGACGAGGGGGTCCAGCACCATCGCATAGCCCCCAGGATTCGGGAGCAGATCCCGCTGATCCGCCTGGCTCCAAGTGAAGGGAGTCTCGGACCAGTTGAGACGCAGGGGGACTGGGGAGACGACAGCGTTCACCTCCGCACTATGCTGCTTTCGGCCGCGATTGTCAATCGGCTCGGCCTCGAAGATGTGGTAGTTCTCGTGCTGCTAGGGGTAGCCTCCGTGGCCGTCGTTGTTGCCGGCAACCCTAGCCGGCGGTGGGGGACCGCCGGGAGGGGGTGGCGGGAGAGGAGGTATGCCGGCCTGCTCCTTGATCTGGCGGGTCCAGATGCACTGTCGAGTGGTGTGCGTAGCCGGCTTGGCGCCTCTATGGTACTTGCAGGGCCCGTTGAACATTTGCTCAAAGGTGAAGGCATTCCTCTGCCTCTTGTCATTGTGGGTTGGCGCGCCCAGCACTGCGTTGACTTGCCGCTGGTGGTAGCACGGGCTCTGCTGCTCTATCGGGCGCTTGCCCTGGTAGCGGCCGTCGTTGCCGTGCTGCCCGGACGATCCGACATCACCGCCTTGACCGGTTGGCTTCTCTCGAGCCGGCTCGGTGGGAACCGACCGTCCCTCCGCATTTACTCAGGGGGATTCTTCATTGCTACGTCCTCCGTGGCGTACTGGTCAGCAACGGTCATCATCTCTGCCATGGTCTTGGGCTCGTGTCACACAGTAGCCGATGGCGCAGCATCGTGCCTTCGCGGCACCCTTCGATGAAGAAACCAATTGCTTGGTTCTCCACCACCCCTTCGCAGGAGTTGTGCAGCTCAGTCCAACGAGCAAGGTAGTGCGATCCGACTCGCAGTCTCCCTGGACGCACAGAGAAAGATCGCGGGGCCTACCAGGACGCTTGTACGTGTCGTTAAAGTTCCGGGTGAACACTTTCTCAAAATCCGGCTAGGCGTTGATGCTGTTGGGAGAGAGGCTATTGAGCCAGGTCCTGGCCGAGCCGGTCAGCATGAGCGGGATGTAGCGAACCGCCACGCGCTTGTTGTCGTGGTCGATTCCGACTGCAGTGACGTAGTCGGTCAGCCAGTCTTCCGTCTTCATGCTGCTATCATACTTGGGGGTGTCTCGGGGCAGGGAGAACTTGTCAGGGAACGGCTCCTTCCGGATGCGCAGCCCAAAGCACACTGGGCTGGTTGCATCCTCCTCCTCCTCAGTGAGGCGAGCTTCTATCAACAGGTCTATGCGGTTGCGCGCATCCGGCTCAACCGGATTGGGCGCTCCCACCCGACCGGTGAGGCGGGATGGTGGAGGGAGTGGAGGCGGGTTCTGGCCAGCCGAAGGTGGGAGGCTTGTGGCGCCTTGCTCGTTGCGAGGCTGGCTATTGCCGGACTGGCGACGCTTGGAGCACGGGAGTTCCTGACCCGGACATGCGGAGCACTCGGTCTGGCGGGGTCCTCCCCGACTGTTGCCAGCCGGACGGTTCCCTTTGGAACCGCCTCCTGCCTCCCACGCGACGTGAGCGACCTTGGCCTGCTCGTCGGCCACACAGAGCAGATGCTGCACTCGCTGGAACTGGCGCGGCATTTCATCCCCGTCCAGGTGAGGTAGGTCCTCCGCGACGGCTCGTCCCGCCTAGACATTCTTGACCGCGGTGTCGTAGACGGGCGGAGGGAAGTACGTACGGGAAGCCGGCTCGAGATTGTGCTCAAAGCGGGCGCCCAGCTCTCCTCCGCGGCATTGCACGGAGCCCAGCCGGCTAGGATCCTCGTTAGTAGGGGTGAGGCCGTGGGCATGATGGTACTCGCGGATATTTCTCTCCATCCGGTACTTGGTGGAGGCCAGGCCCTGGGCCTGCTGGAGCAGACGCTCATACGCCACCTCGATCTTGGCCTTAGCTCCCTCTGGGTTTTCCCCGGGATGCATCGTCTCGAGGAGTTCCTCGATAACCTTGTCCACCAGGCCCTTCTCGCGGAGTGGACGGTCCGGCTTCGTCGATGCCTCGCTCGAGGGGAGGACGAAGGCTATTGCCTGAGCTGGCCATCATTACCTCCACGGCGCCAAACACAACGAGCACGCTGCCGGCTGAGGGCAACGGCTCGGTGATAGATACGATTTCCTGAGGGAAACGCTCCGGCACGGTGGCGACGTAGATGGGTAGGTCACTGAATAGCAGGATGGATCCGCCTGCCGGGAAGCTGGATCCGGCGAAGCAGCGAGCGTTGTCGATAATGCAGTCGAACTTGCCTAGCTTGAGCACGAGGCCGGAAGCCACGCGCTCTCCGGACGAAGTGCAGGGTCCCATGCGGAACGTCACTCCGGTCGCCGCCATCTTTGCCCCATGGTGGGCACTAACTGTCGTCGTTATGGAAATGGCAGAGCCTAAGAAGGCTAGATAGAGGTGTGGGAGCAAGCAGGGAAGCGTGCGACGGCATCCACAGGCGGGATTGGATACAAGAAAGCGTCGGGGACACAAGAAGTACCCAGGTTTGGAGCCCTCGTCATGAGGTAAAACTCCTACTTCTGCCGATCTGACTATCTGGATGGACACAAGGGGCTACAAGGCTACTCGAGCTATATCTGGTCTAGCTAGTAATCAGGGAGAGTCCAACCCTTGCGATGTTGCCCCTGTCGCCCCTTATAAAGGCCGAGGCGGCATGGGCAATGGTCTGGCCGACGGGCGGGTCCCACAGGCGGGCCCCAGCCCGCTAGGTCATCTACAGTGGCCGGCATGGAGGGCGTGTACCCGGTGTCAAGCCCATGCCGCCACGCCGTCTACAGTGGTCATCGTGCGGGTAGTTACGCATAGTGCCACCTACTGTCTACTGTTACAACCATCATCGGTGAAGTCGTCGGTATGGGCCGCGTGTCTGAGTCTCCTTTCTGTCTTGTCCGCCGTCCTGGGCGTACTACGCACTCTATTCTATGTCATCGTGTACCTTGCTTGTCCTGATTGGCCGGCTAGGGTGGTCTAGCCGTCTGATCTTCCTGGGTTGGATGATTGGAACCATCCGGCTAGTCTTCTGCCTTTGGTTGTCTCATCCGGCTGATCTTTGTGCCGGCTGACTCCTGGTCCTGTCTTGCTCCGTCCGGCTGGCTTGATCCAGTTGGCTGGCTGTCTTTGCTGATGATTCTTATCCGGCTGGCTGGTTTGCCAGCTTGGTCTTTGTCTGGCTTTCCTTCTGATTTGTCTTTGAGCTTCTGCATCCGGTTGTATCTTGTCCGGTTAGCCTATCCGGGGGTGATCCCCCCGACAAGCACCATCATCACCACTCCGTCCCGCTGTAACAATTGTGTTGGATATTGCTTTAGTTCTTAGGGGAAACTTTCCCGGTGTTGATTACTATTGTAGTTGATGCTTGTGAGTGGAACCATTGGATTATTGTTTATGTTCAGATTATTATCCATTACCATATCATCTTTGATCTTGATCCATATTATGTCTCGTGAGTAGTTCGTTTAGTTCTTGAGGACATGGGAGAAGTCATGTTGTTAGTAGTGAATCTGTGTTGAGTTATTATTCAATGGTTTAGTATTTAAGTTGTGGTGATATTATTCTAGTGGTGTCATGTGAACGTCGACTACATGATACTTCACCATTTATGGGCCTAGGGGAGTGCATTGTGTATTTGGATACTAACTGTAGGGTTGCCGGAGTGATAGAAACCTGAACCCCCGTTAGGACACCTTTGCATAAGGGAGCGTAGGATCTTAGAGTTTAAGGTTGTGGTTAGATTTATATCTTAATTACTTTCATGTAGTTACAGATGTTTGCGGGGGGTTTAATCACAAGTATGTATTAGTCCAAGTAAGGTCGGTACATTAGCACAGGTTCACCCACACAACACTTACAACACCAGAGAAGAGTACTCAACTATTTGAAGCGAAAGCACTTGACAGAATTCCCATGTGTCCTCGAGAAGGTTTGGTCCTTATAAGTATTTCCACCGGCTTGTCCTTTGCTAAGAAAGGATTGGGCCACTTGCTCCGTTTGTTCGTTGTCTTTATTACTTGCTCTTTGTTTTGTTGCCTTATCAAGAAACCAAGAAAAAGCATTTGCTAAGTATTCACAGGGATATCCTGCTCCATACCACTTGTCAGCACCTTCTGCTCCTCGTTGGGATCGACACTCCTATTTATCGAAAGTATTGTGATACACCCCCTATACTTGTGGGTCATCAAGACTATTTTCGGGCGCCGTTGCCGGGGAGTGAAGCGCTATTGAAGAGTGGAACTGGTAAGGGAAACTTTTACTGTGAGTATTGCTCTTGTTACTGCTTGTTACTTTGATTCCAATATGGATAACCCACTTGGTTTTCTGTTTGGGAAAAGTACTACCACTGCTAGGGTAGTAGATGAACCACCACCTGTTGAGATAGATCCTTTTAAGATACCTACAAGTATTTTTAATCGAGTTATGGATAATTATTATTTAGGGGATGGAACTGTCCATCCCGGTGATCACTTGCTTTTTATCCATGAATTATGCGGGTTGTTTAAGTGTGCAGGTATCACAACTGAACATGTGAAGAAGAAGTTACTCTCCATGTCCTTGAAAGGGAGAGCTGAAGAATGGTATAAGCTGCTGAAGAATGGACAATCCATGGAATGGGAGGAGATGGCATCTCTCTTTTACTCTAAATTTTATCCTCCCAGTGAGATTCATAAGGATAGAAATCTTATATATAACTTTTTGCCTCTTGATGGAGAAAGTACAACTCAAGCTTGGGGGAGATTGAAGTTACTAATGCTTAAATGTCCTATTCATGAACTCCCTAACAATATTATTCTCAATAAACTTTATGCTAGGCTTTCTCTTCATGATAAAGATTTACTAGATGATTCTTGTGCTGGATCATTCACACGTATGAAGGAAGAAGCTAAATGGGATCTCTTAGACCGTAATCAAGATAACACTGAAGCTTGGGAGAATGACAAAGGAAGAAAGTCAGGTATAAACTATGATTATGAATGCATTAAATCTTTGATGGGAACTGATGATTTTCGTGATATTAGCAATGAGTTTGGTCTTGATCCTCAAGTTCTTGCAAAATGTTTTAAGGCCTTCGCCTCTTATATTGAAATCCCCAAGAAAGAGTGGGACAAGTACCATGCTCCTTATAAAGACATTGTTACCCATGTTCCTGCCAGCGTAGAGGTTTGTACTGTTGATCCTATTTTGCCTGAACCTTATGTTGAGAAAATCCCTTTCCCTTCCAAGGTAAGGGAACATTCTATTATAGCTAATGTGGTTAGCAAAAGCGCAAAGAAAACTGTGGGGTCTGATGAGCTTATTGATATTGAGCCTGTGGTAGCTATTGTGAAAGATCTTGTCACTGGAAATATAGAGGATGAGCATATTGTCTTCTGTGAAGACGCTGCTAATATTGTTTCTCATCCTAAGAAAGCTAGAAAAGCTAGTGTCCCTATGCTTTCTGTTAAAATTTGTAGTCATAGCTATTATGGTTTATGTGATATTGGTGCTAGTTCTAGTGTTATTCCTTATGAGCTTTACAAGGAAATTATGCATGAGATTGGTCCTTGTGAGCTTGAGGACATTGATGTGGTTATTCACCTTGCCAATAGAGAGCAAGTTTTCCCCATTGGAATTGTAAGAGATGTGGAGGTCCTTTGTGGTAAGATTAAATATCATGCTGATTTTCTAGTACTTGGTAAAGAAGCTAGTAAAACCTATCCTATTATCTTTGGTAGACCCTTTCTTAATACTTGTGGGGATATCATAGATTGTAGGAAGGAAAAAGTTTTGACTAAGTTTGCTAGAGAGTCTTATGAGTTTAATTTTTCCAAATTTTCCAAAACTCCTTATGAAAATGAACTGCCTGATGAGGATTACAGGGTTGAACAGCTTTCTGCTATTTCTCTTGCTCCTAACAATGCCTTGCAGAAATTTATGGAAGATCATGAAAGTGATGTCTTCATGAAGGAAATAAATGAGATTGACGAGGTTTTCCTTCGTCAACCGGAACAGCTTAAGCACAATCTACCTGTGGAAGACTTGGGTACCACACTACCACCTAAAGGGGATCCTAATTTTGAATTAAAACCTTTACCTGATGATCTTAAATATGCTTATCTTGATGATAAGAAAGTATATCCTGTTATTATTAGTTCTAAACTTTTAGGAAAGGAAGAAGAGAGGTTATTGGAGATATTGAAGAAACACCGAGGAGCTATGGGTTATACTCTTGATGATTTAAAGGGGATTTCTCCTACTATATGTCAGCATGCTATTAATATAGAACCTGATGCAAAACCAGTTGTTGAGCACCAACGCCATATAAATCCTAAGATGAAGGATGAGGTAATAAATGAGGTATTAAAACTCCTTGATGCTAGTATTATTTATCCTATTGCTGATAGTAAATGGGTCAGCCATGTTCATTGTGTTCCCAAGAAAGGGGGAATAACTGTTGTGCCTAATGAAGATAATGAGCTTATACCCCAAAGAGTAGTGGTTGGGTATAGAATGTGCATTGATTTTAGAAAGTTTAATAAATTTACTAAGAAAGATCATTATCCTTTGCCCTTTATTGATCAAATGCTTGAAAGGTTTTCCAAAAAGACCCACTTTTGCTTTCCTGATGGTTATTCTGGGTTTTCTCAAATTGCTGTGAAAGCACAAGACCAAGAGAAAACCACTTTTACTTGTCCTTATGGTACTTATGCTTATAGGCGTATGCCTTTTGGTTTATGTAATGCTCCTGCTACCTTTCAGAGATGTATGTCTCCTATCTTTCATGGTTTTTGTGAAGAAATTGTGGAGGTTTTCATGGATGATTTTTCCGTCTATGGAACTTCTTGTGATAATTGTTTGCACAACCTTGATAAAGTTTTGCAGAGATGTGAAGAAACCAACCTTGTTCTTAATTGGGAGAAATGCCATTTCATGGTTAATGAAGGGATTGTTCTTGGACACAAGATCTCTGAAAGAGGCATTGCAGTTGACAGAGCCAAAATTGAAGAAATTGAGAAGATGCCTTGTCCTAGAGATATCAAAGGTATTCGTAGTATCCTTGGTCATGCTAGTTTCTATAGGAGGTTTATTAAAGATTTCTCCAAAATTTCAAAGCCCCTTACTAATCTTCTTCAAAAAGATGTACCTTTTGTTTTTGATGATGATTGTAAGGAAGCTTTTGAAACTTTGAAGAAAGCTTTGACAACTACTCCTATTGTACAACCACCTGATTGGAGTTTACCTTTTGAAATTATGTGTGATGCTAGTGACTTTGTTGTGGGTGTTGTCCTTGGACAACATGTTGACAAGAAGATGAATGTTATTCATTATGCTAGCAAGACTCTGGATGTTGCTCAAAAGAATTATGCTACTACTGAAAAAGAGTTCTTAGCTATAATCTTTGCTTGTGATAAGTTTAGACCTTATATTGTTGATTCTAAGGTTACTATTCATACTGATCATGCTGCTATTAAGTACCTTATGACAAAGAAGGACGCTAAGCCTAGGCTTATAAGGTGGGTGTTGCTTTTGCAAGAGTTTGATATGCATATTGTGGATAGGAAAGGTGTTGATAATCCTGTTGCTGATAACTTATCTCATTTGGAAAACATTTCTTTTGACCCATTGCATGTTAATGATAGTTTTCCAAATGAGAATTTAGCTGCAATAAGGGTAAGTACACATGAGAGTCCTTGGTAGGCTGATTATGCTAACTTTATTGTTTCCAAGTATTTGCCTCCAACCTTTACAGCTCAGCAAAGAAGGAAATTATTTTATGATCTAAGGAATTACTTTTGGGATGACCCACACTTATATAAAGGAGTAGATGGCATTATGCGAAGATGTGTTCCCACATTTGAACAACAAGAGATATTGAGAAAGTGTCATGGCAGTGCCTATGGAGGACATCATGCTGGAGATAGGACTGCACAAAAGGTTTTACAATCTGGATTTTATTGGCCTACCCTTTTTAAAGATGCAAGGAAGTTTGTCTTATCATGTGATGAATGCCAACGAGTAGGTAACATCTCTAGACACAATGAAATGCCTATGAATTATTCTCTTGTTATTGAACCTTTTGATTGCTGGGGATTTAACTTTATGGGTCCTTTTCCTCCCTCAAAAGGGTACACTCGCATTCTTGTTGTAGTTGACTATGTTACAAAGTGGGTAGAAGCCATACCTACAAACAGCGCTGATGGTAAGACCTCGTTGAAAATGCTCAAGGATGTTATTTTCCCTAGGTTTGGTGTGCCTAGATATCTTATGACTGATGGAGGCTCTCATTTTATTCATGAGGGTTTTAGGAAAACTCTCGCTAAGTATGATGTAAACCATAGAATTGCTTCAGCTTATCACCCCCAAACTAGTGGGCAAGTAGAACTTTCCAATAGGGAAATTAAGTCTATCTTGCAGAAGACTGTCAATAGATCTAGAAAAAATTGGGCTAAAAAGTTGAATGACGCTTTGTGGGCTTATAGAACTACTTATAAAAATCCTATGGGGATGTCTCCTTACAAAATGGTCTATGGGAAAGGTTTTCACTTGCCTTTAGAATTAGAACACAAAGCTTATTGGGCAGTGAAAGAGCTGAATAGAGAGTTTAGACTTGCTGGTGAGAAAAGATTGCTCGACTTAAGTAATCTAGATGAGTGGAGAGGTTAAGCTTATGAAAATGCTAGGCTCTTTAAATAAAAAGTAAAAAGATGGCATGATAGGAGAATTCTCAAAAGGGAGTTCCATGTTGGTGCGAAAGTTCTTTTGTATAGGTCTCGTCTCAGATTTTTTGCAGGGAAATTACTCTCGAAATGGGAAGGACCTTTTGTTATCAAGGAAGTATACTGTTCAGGTGCCATAAAAATATCTTCTTTGAAGGATGACACAACACAGGTGGTGAATGGTCAAACACTAAAACACTATATTTCTAGAGATTCATATAATGAAGATGTTGACACAATTAAACTTGTAACTCCAGAAGAATTTATTAGAAGCCAAACACCAGATGCTCCAGAGTTCGAATTTGAATAGGTAAAAATGGGGAAAACAGAAGGTTCGTGAAACCCCAATCTTTTTATATTTTTGATGTTTTTACTACATAAGGCAAGCTACGAGACGGAACAGAGGAGGAACCGGAGGCCGAGGTGGCCAAACCCACCCCAGGCATGGGCCCCAGCTAGCCGCGCCTGGATGGGGTTTGACTCCCCCGAGCTTTGACTCCGCCTTGTTTCCGTATCAGAACCTTCCTTATACCTAGAAACTTCGTAATATATAACCCCCCCCCCCGGGTTCCCCGAGGTTCTTGTATCGAGTTCTCGTCATGTTTTTGTTTTGATCTGTTCTGTCAGGAAGATTCTCAGATTTGGAGCCTCAATGTCTTCCTCTGGATCACCCACGGAGGATTCCTCTGCGGACGTCCTCAACCCATACATGTATGAGTTGAGGATCCATACCAAGGAGTTGATTCTGAAAGAGGGGAAGGTACAGATGAAAGAAGTTCAAGGCCCTAAAGGAGAAGGCAGTCTGGAAGACAGGGTGGAAGCATTGGAGCAGGAATTTTTCAGGTACAAGAAGATGGCAGAACGCGAAGTGGATGTTATTAACAAGATGAGTTCATAACTCATCACCAAGCACGAGGGAGAGGTTGCTGAGCTCCGAGAAGAGATCTTCTCACTCTGTCAGATCACCAACCAATTGCAAGCATAACTCTATGACATACAAAACCAAAAATGTGAGTATGAGGCTAGATTTGATCGCATAAGCTCTACTGCTAGTTTTAGGATTGCGGAGACAAGGACATCCTTTCTTGATGGGGAACCATTTCCTTGGAAGTCCTATGATGACAAGGGAACACCACCACCGAAGGAGTAATTCATCATCAGGTTTGGCATCCCCTTGGCTTGTTCCAAGCTTGGGGGAGTGTCACGGTATCGCCACCATTATCTTTTATCTTTTACCTTTTTAGCGGATTCATATCTGTGGTAGAGAGGTTATATTATAGTTTGGTTTGCATGTGGAAGTATCTCTCCTTTAGTTGATTATCTATGTATCCCTTGGTGTGAGTGCCTTTATTAAATATTAATGAGAAGTCTCATCTTTTACTTTTTGCACTTCTTATTTTAGTTTGCAATCTCTATTATATGATGGATCTTGTTGATCTGTATTGGCATCACTTTGGGAGCATCAAGTGGATCTAAATTGGTTTTGGCAAACCGAGTTCTGGTCAGTAGCATTAATTTGAAAGAGAAAAAGCTTACAGGTATTTTGTATCATTTGTTTTCTTTCTTGTTGGCTCATAAGCTTAGTATTCTCTATTTAAGATCTTTTGTGTCTTCAAGGATGATTGCATGTTTGGCTTTATTACTTGTATGTTTGCTTGTTTCTTTCAACTCTCTTGCTTGCTACCCAGCCTTGCTAGCCAAAAACCTGTTTTGAGAAGGCATACTTCTCATGTTTCCAAATCCCTTTGAACCAAAAACCTGTGCCACTTGTGTCCACCATATCTACCTAGTAGATTTTGCTATTCCAAGCAAATTCTCAAGCTTCATCTACCTTTCAAATTAAAAAGTATTTTGTTATGTGAAAACTAGTTAGTAAAGCTCTCTCGAACTTGATGGCACACCTTTATTTCTTGCCCCTAATATACTTGAACCATCGTGCCATCAAAGTTGTATATGCTTGCATCTATACGTTGGAATTAGATAAACCGTGCTATCACGGGGAACGTTTTCAACATTGCACTTGTACTCTGTACACAATTGATATCGTTCTCTTTTGTCTATGGATGTCAACGGTGTGAAATATAGAGGGAACTTGTAAGTCCATGGAGTCTGTATTTTGTGTTAGAGAAACACCTGGGCCGCTAGCCTAAGCCATGCCTAATCATGGTGAAAACTTGCAGCATCACCATAGTGAGCTATCTATGAAGCATCCTCAATAAAAAAGCTATGCACATAGGAAATAAAAAGATCGCTGAGATGCTCATTGTCTGCTTGCCTTGTCATTTTGGTTATTGGCGGTTCTCTATGATATGCAAATACTTACAATGACAAGAACTTGCGTGTGACCAAAGTTGAGTAGCATGAGGAGTGGCCCTCATATTCAAGGGACATGAGATTGCCAACTTATATTTTGTCAAGCATATACTCCGTCTTTGTGCACTTTAACCTTAATCATCTCAAGATGCCTATAATAGGGGCAATGAGGGCTCAAAGCTAGTAAATACCATAATCTTTTGGAAGCTCTTTATGACTTGTAATCCCTGCTTCCCTCTATAAAGGGACCTTTCTCCCACTTCAAAGTGGAGTCAGTAATCCTAATTCCTCTCTATCTCCAGCAAGCATTTGAGTTGTTGTGTTTCAAGCATTCGTATGGTGATTTATTCAATCATGTTCTTTATCTTATTTGTTTGCACAAAACTCTTATCTATTGAGTATTACTTTGAAAGCCTTCACTTGTGAAAAAACTTTTTGATAAAAGAGTGCTCCTGTTTTGAAACTTATACAAAAATCTTTTTGTGAAATTGTTTGCCAGGTGTTCTCTGACCAAGAACAAGTTTGCCAATTCCAATTATGATTTATCTTTATGCATCTCTATTGTGACTGTTGTGCTTGGTTGCAAGCCAAGTTATATAATGGTGAGTTGCTTTTTTCTATGAGTTGTGCAATGGTATGTGTGATGCTTCTTGTTCGTATTCTTTTATTGACACTTCACTCCATAAACCAGTGGACATGTTTACTGAGCTCAGTTTTTGCTTGGGGACAAGCGAAGTCTAAGCTTGGGGGAGTTGATACGCCCAATTTGCATCACCATTCTATATCATAATTTACCTCTATTCATTGATATTTGTCTTATTACGAGGTATTACTTATGGCTTTTCATCTTTTTATGCATGTTGGATGATTCTTGGAGGATGAACTGCTGGAGTCTGGATTCTAATGGAAAAGAAGGCGTTTCGGTGCAATTTCGCGAAGATCAAAAAAATATCAGAAAAATATGGAAACGTATTATTTTCCCAGAAGACGAAGGAAGCCAGAAGGAGGAGCGAAGGGGGCTACAGGGGCCCCACACCCCCTAGGCGCGGGCCCACCCTGGGCCACGCCTAGGGAAGGTGTTGTCCACCTGCCCGGCTCCTGACTCCGCCCCTTCGCCTATATCTTCCCTACGGAACCCTAAGCCTGGGGAAGCGACCACAAATAGATTTCCACCGCCTCTGGGGGCGGAAAACACCAAGAGAGAAAGATCTCTCCGGCCGACAGATTTCTGCCGCGGGAATTCCTTCCCGGAGAGGGGAGATCGTTGCCATCAACACCATCATCAAGCTAGGCTTCATCGGGATCATCATCATCATCCACACCATCATCTCCACCAACACCATCATCACCACTCCGTCCCATTGTAACAATTGTGTTGGATATTGCTTTAGTTCTTAGGGGAAACTTTCCCGGTGTTGATTACTATTGTAGTTGATGATTGTGAGTGGAACCATTGGATTATTGTTTATGTTCAGATTGTTATCCATTACCATATCATCTTTGATCTTTATCCATATGATGTCTCATGAGTATTTCGTTTAGTTCTTAAGGACATGGGAGAAGTCATGTTGTTAGTAGTGAATCTGTGTTGAGTTATTATTCAATGGTTTATAATTTAAGTTGTGGTGCTATTCTTCTAGTGGTGTCATGTGAACGTCGACTATATGATACTTCACCATTTATGGGCCTAGGGGAGTGCATTGTGTATTTGGCTACTAATTGTGGGGTTGCCCGAGTGACAGAAACCTGAACCCCCATTAGGACACCTTTGCACAAGGGAGTGTAGGATCTCAGAGTTTAAGGCCGTAGTTAGATTTATATCTTAATTACTTTCCTGTAGTTATGGATGTTTGCAGGGGGGGTTAATCACAAGTATGTATTAGTCCAAGTAAGGTCAGTACATTAGCACAGGTTCACCCACACAACACTTACAACACTAGAGAAGAGTACTCAGCTATTTGAAGCGAAAGCACTTGACAGAATTCCCATGTTTCCTCCAGAACGTTTGGTCCTTATAAGTATTTCCACCGGCTTGTCCTTTGCTAAGAAAGGATTGGGCCACTTGCTCGATTTGTTCGTTACCTTTGTTACTTGCTCCTTGTTTTGTTGCCTTGTCAGAAAACCACCAAAATCCCTTTGCTAAGTATTCACAGGGATTTCCTGCTCCATACCACTGTTCAGCACCTTCTGCTCCTCGTTGGGATCGACACTCCTATTTATCGAAAGTACTACGATACACCCCCTATACTTGTGGGTCATCACTTGGACTAATACATACTTGTGATTAAACCCCCTGCAAACATCTGTAACTACAGGAAAGTAATTAAGATATAAATCTAACCACAACCTTAAACTCTGAGATCCTACACTCCCTTGTGCAAAGGTGTCCTAACGGGGGTTCAGGTTTCTCTCACTCCGGCAACCCCACAATTAGTAGCCAAATACACAATGCATTCCCCTAGGCCCATAAATGGTGAAGTATCATGTAGTCGACGTTCACATGACACCACTAGAAGAATAGCACCACGACTTAAATACTAAACCATTGAATAATAACTCAACACAAATCCACTACTAACAACATGACTTCTCCCATGTCCTCAAGAACACAATGAACTACTCACAAGACATCATATGGATCAAGATCAAAGATGATATGGTAATGGATAAAAATCTGAACATAAACAATAATCCAATGGTTCCACTCACAAGCATCAACTACAATAGTAATCAACACCGGGAAAGTTTCCCCTAAGAACTAAAGCAATATCCAACACAATTGTTACGGCGGGATGGAGTGGTGATGATGGTGCTGGTGGAGATTATGGTGTGGATGATGATGATGATGATCCCAATGAAGCCTAGCTTGATGATGGTGTTGATGGCGACGATCTCCCCTCTCCGGGAAGGAATTCCCCCGGCAGAAATATGTCTGTCGGAGAGATCTTTCTCTCTTGGTGTTTTCCGCCCCGCAGAGGCGGCGGAAATCTATCTGTGGTCGATCCCTGGCCTTAGGGGTTTATAGTGAATATATAGGCGAAGGGGCGGAGTCGAGAGCCGGGCAGGTGGGCCACACCTACCCTAGGCGTGGCCCAGGGGGGACCCGCGCCTAGGGGGTGTGGGACCCCTACGGCCCCTCTTCGCTCCTCCTTCTGGCTTCCTCAATCTTCTGGAAAAATAATATTTTCCCATATTTTTCTGGTATTTTTCTGATCTTCGCGAAATTGCACCGAAACGCCTTCTTTTCCATCAGAATCCAGACTCCAGCAGTTCATCCTCCAAGAATCATCCAACATGCATAAATAGATGAAAAGCATAAGTAATACCTCATAATAAGACATATATCAATGAATAGAGGTAAATTATGATATAGGATTGTGATGCAAATTGGGCGTATCAACTCCTCCAAGCTTAGACCTTCGCTTGTCCCCAAGCGAAAAATGAGCTCAGTAAACATGTCCACATGTTTATGGAGTGAAGTGTCGATAAAAGAATACGAACAAGAAGTATCACACTTGCCATTGCACAACTCATAGAAGAAAGCAACTCACCATTATATAACTTAGCTTGCAACCAAGTACATCAGTCACAATAGAGATGCATAAAGATAAATCGTAATTGGAATTAGCAAACTTGTTCTTGGTTAGAGAACAGCTGGCAAACAGTTTCACAAATAAAGCTTTGTAGAAGTTTTCAAACAGGAGCACTCTTTGCTCAAAAAGGTCTTTCACAAGTGAAGGCTTTCAAAGTAATACTCAATAGATAAGAGTTTTGTGCAAATAAGGAAGATAAAGAACATGATTGAATAAATCACCATATGAATGCTTGAAACACAACAACTCAAATGCTTGCTGGAGATAGAGAGGAAGTAGGTTTAGTGACTCAGCTTAGAAAATAGGAGAAAGGTCTCTTATTAGAGGGAAACAGGGATTACAAGTCATAAAGAGCTTCCAAAAGATTATGGTACTTACTAGCTTTGAGCCCTCATTTCTCCTATCATAGGCATCTTGAGATGATTAAGGTTAAAGTGCACAAAGATGGAGTATATGCTTGATGAAATATAAGTTGGCAATCTCATGTCCCTTAAATATGAGGGCCACTCCTTATGCTACTCAACTTCAGTTACAAATAAGCTCTTGTCATTGTAAGTACATGTGTATCATAGTGAACCGCCAACGGGGTATCCCTTCCACATGGTACAGGAGTTTTCCCATAATCAAAATGACAATGCAAGTAGACAATGAGCATCTCAGTGATCTTTTTATTTACTATGTGCATAGATTTTTATTGAGGATGCTTCATGGATAGCTCACTATGGTGCTGCTGCAAGTTTCCACCATGATTAGGCATGCTTAGGCTAGCGGCCTAGGCGTTTCTCTAACACAAAATACAGACTCCATGGACTTACAAGTTTCCTCTTTATTTCACACCGTTGACATCCATAGAGAAAAGAGCACGATATCAACTTTGTACAAAGTACAGGTGCAATGTTGAAAACGTTTCCCGTGACAGCACGATTCTGCTAATTCCAACGTATAGATGCAAGCATATACAACTTCGATGACACAATGGTTCAAGTCTATTAGGGGCAAGGAAATAAGGTGTGCCATCAAGTTTGTGAGAGCTTTACTAACTAGTTTTCACATAACAAAATACTTTTTAATTCGAAAGGTAGATGAAGCTTGAGAATTTGCTTGGAATAGCAATAATGCTACTAGGTAGATATAGTGGACACAAATGGCACACGTTTTGGTTCAAAGGGATTTGGAAACATGAGAAGTATACCTTCTCAAAACAGGTTTTTGACTAGGAAGGCTGAGTAGCAAGCAAGAGAGGTGAAAAAAGGGCAAACATACAAGTAATAAATCCAAACGTGTAACCTTGAAAGTAAATCAACTTACGTACTTAAAAATGTCAAGATATGTTCGTTTAAAAAAACTAAAACATTTAATATTTTAGAAAGGAGAAAGTAAATCATATATACTTTAGTTGATCGCCTTTATAGACAAAACATATCTCCTTCTGCAAGAGAATGATTGTACTATCTTCTTTGAGCAAGCATAAGAATAATAGGAGGCAGAATAAGTTTAATCTAGTTTCCTTGCACGCAACTAGGACATCTCTAGTTGGTCCCTTAAAATCGGTTAGACAAGTAACTTCGGGTTTTACTTCTCTAACCTGCACCTAGACAAAACATCTTTTTGTTTTAAAATAGATGTTTTGGATTTGTAAAAAATTAAATAAACCTATATACTAAATAGTGTAGATTCATTCAAACTTTGATAAATCCGAGGCATCTATTTTAAGACGGAGGGAGTATAACCGTTAGCTGCTTATAGTTTTTACACCTCACCCCCGCCGACCTCTATATACTCGATCTCGGTTTGCATAGAGAAAAATCCCGACCATCCACCCCATAGCGACTTTCTCACCCATCCTTGTCGGCGACGCTCTGATGACCATGAAAACCTCCACAGGCACCCTGAACACTGCGCCGACCACTAAATATACTCGACCTCGGCCTCCACAGAGAAAAAACCCAACCATCCACCTCGCGGTGACTTTGTCTCCATCCTTGTCGGTGATGCCTCTGGTGACCATGGAAACCCTCCGTCGGCTAGGGACCCGGGGGATGACCATGGAGTAGCTAAGAAACACCACTTGCACAGAACCATAGGCAAAACACATTGCTAGACCAATCACATGCATACATGCCCTCTAAATCATTAAATATAGAGGCTCCACTTAAAAAATAATGCATTGTACTACTAAGAAAACGTGCTAAGAAATAACCCATTATGAAAGTCCCGACTCTTGCCACCACACCCAATGCAAATTAATTGGATGCTCCAATAGTACCATGTACATAGACTCTTGCCACCACAACCAAACAGCGGTTAGCCATCTATGTTGGACTCATCTTACCTACTCTCTTCGGTCCAGTTTATTAGACACGCACGTGGTTTAAAAAAAATATTTGACCAATAAAATATACAATATATGTCCCAAAAAATATACCATTGAAAACTATTTTTAAAATAAATCCAATGATATAATTTTTATAATATATTACGTAAAATTTGTTGACTAAAATTATTGGTCAAAGTTATTCTTAAACTACGTGCATGTCTAATAAATCAGACCGAAGAAAGTATACATAGACACGTCAAAGGTCCCATGCCGTGGGCATAGTAATCCTTTCCTATGGTGAATTTAGTACTACAATGCTTCTTTCCTATAGTGAATTTAGGGCAGTGCGGGTGGACGTGAGATTGCATGACGGGTAGATTAGACCAATTTTTCTATTAGCTCTGTTCCAAGAAATATAGCGCTCTCGTTTTTATGTGTTTTCTCTTTGACTAAATTTTACTCTAAATATATAGTAAAATATTGGTACAAAATTAGTATCATTGAAAAGTGTATTTCAATACAAATCTAAGGATAATAACTTTACACAATATAATCAAATTTAAGTACGTACGTACCCTCCTCCCGTACGTACCCTCCTCCTCCCGCGTCACTCCCGTGAGTGATCGGGGGGAACCCTACCGCCGCCGCCGGGCCGCCCCCCCTTCCGCTCCTCCCGCCTTGCCGCCGCCGGGACGCGCCGGCGGCAAAGCCGCTCGGTGTCGGTGGCGGCGGGGCTCCTCTTCTCCCCCTGGTTTTCCAGATCTAGGCGCAGGCCAAGATCGATGACCGGTGGCGGCGCGCGTGTGCGGGGCGCGGCGGCGTCCGGCTTGGTGGCGCAGCTCGGCGCAGTGGCATCACCCTGCTGTGGCGAGGAGGGCTGCGTGGAGCGGAGGTTTCGTGCTCGGAGCCGGCGGCTGCTGGATCGGGGCGGCGAGGGCCGTGGGGTGGCCGAGATCTGGAGGAAGCGGCAGACGTGGTGCTGCATGATGGAGGCGATGGCGCGCCCTTAGTGGCGGTGCTAAGCCTACGTGCTCATCGGCACCGATGGTCGGCCTGCTCGATCCGTTCTCCCGAAACCGGCCAGCGGTGTGGGGATCGCTGTGTTGGATCCAATAAAGGAGGTGGTCCTTTGGTTTCTTTCGCACGAAGATGAAGATCTGCTTGATGTCTGCCATTGTTTCTCTGGTCTGGAGAGGCGGGTTCCGGAAGGCTCCGCCGGCGAACTCTCATGGACGTATCATGCCTGGAGATTGCTGGATTGGAAGGTATTCGGTCGTGCACACCTTGTTCTTCTGGCCGTTTGGTTTCAGCAGGAGCGTTGCGAAGCTGTGTTGTTTGTTCCTACCAAGTGTCATTCTTAGAGCCATGGTTAAGTCAGATGCGGAGAATGTCAGGAAAGCGGAAATATGAGGGTAACGATGGTGATTTTTGTTCTTGTGGCGAAGGAGAACTGGCTGTGTGATCTAGGACACGTTGCAACGACTGTTGGTACGGGAAGACAACACAGGGGAGTTTCCAGTCTTACCTTACAGAAATCCAAGTTCTGGCCTTAACTGGTTGTGCCTGGCAATGATCTTGTTGAAGGCATTGTTTTATGACCGAGGACGTTCTCCAGGGTGAAAACCTATGATCTTTGATCGAGCAACGACGGTGTTTGGGCATTGTTTTCTTCTTGAAGGCGTTGTTATTGGAGTGGAGGACTACTGGTGTTGTTCTGATGGTGTCACTGTCGTTGCTTTGAGAATTAGTTTTCTGTAGCGGGATTTTTCTTTTTTATAATTTTTTTCTGGGTTGTGTGCATCCGTAGGACCGCTAGGGCATGCGTTGTTGCAGAGGCTGGATGTAATTGGTATCCCTGTGTTATTAATATATACTCTTTTCTAAAAAAAAATTAATTAATTTATTCTATTTGTTCGATTAAATGATTTTTTTGAAATGTGTGTGAGTCTTATTTTTTTGGAGTAGTAATTTAGCTCACCGGTGGACGGTGGTCCTCCTTGGTCCCTGTGGTTTTCCTAGAACGTGAACTATATGTGATTGGATGGAGTACGACTCTTGCCACCACACCGGATGCAAATTAATTGGATGCTCCATAGTACCACGTGATTGTAAAGCTTCATCGGTACTGGGCCTAGTTTGATTAATACTGGTATTAATAGAGTCGTTCACCGGTATTAATCAAAGTCCGTGTCCATTATTTAATTTGTTATAAATCTGCTCTATAATTAGTGTATTTTTTTGTTTTGAAAAATTACTTAATTAATTTGTTAATCTACCCTACAACAGTAGTACCCTAATTTATTTAAATTTTGATAAACCTACTACATCTATTTTAAGAAGAAGGGACTACAAGTTTTGAGAGAAAGTATACGATGGACCGAGCTTTAGTGACTTCGTGCTTTCAAGTCTTACCATCCATCTGTGATCCAACATATCAGATTGTTTTAAATTTTGAACTAAAAACCTAAAACTATTCTGAAATTTTTTAAAAAATTACAGTAAAATATAAACTTCTTGTTCTGAAACATGTGAATGTTTTGTCTCATTTGGATAACTAGTTTGTGATTAAATATTATTTTGAGCACTACTTTGATCTAAATACCTAGTCAATCACAAACCTCCGGTTCAAATGAAAAGAAACTTTGCACTACGGCACATAGGCTCTTTGCCGTGTGGGCAAAAGACACGACAAATGTTTTACCGTGTGTATACACATGTCAACGTTCGCCACGGCAAAGGCCCTTTGTCGTGTGTTTTCTAAATAAGACACGGCAAAGACTTTGCCGTGTGTCTTACGCGTAGACACGGCAAAGTAAAGTAAGACGACGGTTTCCGCGGTGATGACGGTGTCTATTCTTTGCCGTGTGTTTTCTCGAAAAGTACACGGCAAAGAAGCTGTCTTTGCCGTGTGTCTCATGGAAAAGTACACGGCAAGACTGCCTTTTCAAAAAAAATAAAAAAAATCGATTTTATTTCAAACTTTTTGAATATTTTTTACTTGATAATATCATATAGGATATTTTAACCCTTTGTATGTTTAATATTAGGCCAAATTGCACTCATAATCAAACTTCCCCTTTGGTAACCCATCCTAACACTACTCTAGCTCTAGCACGGTTAACTTCTTCGTTCCTTCCAAATGAGCTTCCAAGAAAGATATCATACCTTGTTGATAATACTTTCATATCAATTCTATTAACTCTTGGACCATGATGTCACACATCTCAGTTTTAGATTCCAAACAATTATTTAAGTAAACAATAATGAATAAGTAATAATAATCTTGAATCCAAATAAAAAATAAAATGATTTTATTTTATTTCCTTTTGTCTATTTAATATGGAATAATTCATATATTTAAATCCATAAATCGGAATTCGATAAATAAAATGTCTAAATCCATCAGAAAAATGTGAGGAATCCAAATATGACATCCATATAATCTTGTGAAAATGGGGTGATATCATTTTGAATTAGCCATTTGGTGGTTGCTTCATAAAAAACCCTGTTTTTTGTGCTCGGAAAATGGAAAATGGCTTTTTGGTGCGAAGAAAATGAAAACTTCCTCATGTAACATTGTTTTCCATTCCATGATGCACATGCATGCATAATATGGGCATTGATCATAACATTGGTCATTTGACCCGAAAACCAGAAAACCTCGAATGAGATAGGTCATTTTGTGAAGGTTTTTTGAGACATATTCAATATAACAAGTTTGATATTTTTCCTTGCAACCATGTCACATAATATGACACCACGCGAAGGTTTCTCATTGTTTCAATCGTTTTTGAATTTTTTATGACTCTTTTAAACTATCGACAAACTTTGTCGAACGACGGGTATGAAGATTATTAGCTCGGAGCTAAGCCTCTCTAAAGTTTCATTGGATCTATGATAAAATAGCATATTGTGAACCTAAAAATGATTTTTGTAAAAAATCATGCCCATCAGATCATGTACCTGTAGTTCATATCTGACCCACTTCCTACCGATTCAGTTGGAATTTGTCTTTTTTTACCTGGAGTGGACGAAAAGGTTTGAGATTCCCCCATCGGGACATTGTCCATTTGAGGTGGTCTAGTATATTTGAAAAATGGGGTGGTAGTATTTTGAATTAGCCATTTGGTGGTTGCTTTATAAAATTCTCCGTTTTTTATGCTCGGAAAATGAAAAATGGCTTTTTGGTGCGAAAAAAATCAAAACTTTCTCCTGCAACATTGTTCGCCATTCCATGATGCACATGCATGCACAATATGGGCACATTATCACAAACTATGCCTTGATTCTAGCCATAACATTGGTCATTTGACCCGAAAACCAGGAAACCTCGAACGAGATAGCTCATTTCACGAAGGTATTTTTGAGACAAAATCAATATACCAAGTTTGATATTTTTCCTACCAACTATGTCACATAATATGACACCACGCGAAGGTTTCACATTGTTTCGAATTTTTAATGCATGTTTTAAACTATGATCAAAACGGCGAGCATGAAGATTCTTATTCAATATAAATATCTAATATTTGAGTGTAGATAGATTGATCTTATTTTTCTATAAATTTTGATATATTATTTATATTTTTCTGAATTAGAATGATTTTTTTATAATTTTCCTAAGAGTAATGTGATAAAAGGGAAAAAAGAAGAAAAAAATTTGTCATGTGTACTACGGAATACACACGGCAAAGGCCTTTTACCATATATACTGCAAAATACACACGGCAAAGGACCCGACGAGGGCACACGTCAAAGAGACCACCGTCTGTAGCCGTTAGCTCCTTCCGTCAAATGGACCTGTGAGGACGCGGGTCCCACCTTGTTACCGTGACAACACCTATGCCGTGTGCCTTTGTGGGTCTTTGCCGAGTGTATTTTCTTTGCCGTGTTCCTTTGTGGGTCTTTGCCGTGTATATTTCTTTGCCGTGTTCTTTTTTAGAAATTTGCCGTGTTCACGTGCTTTGCCGTGTATTTTCTGAGTTACACACGGCAAAGTAGACTTTGTCGTGTTTCGGTCCGTTTGGCACACAACAAAAGACGTGTCTACATGGCAGCATTTTTTTTCCGTAGTGTCACCAGAGTACAAAATTGAAATATGCATGATTTACTAGAATTCTTTCAAATTTTTCCAAGTACTTTTAATTGTTTAGTTCAAAGTCTGAATCAATCTGGTAAATTAGATCCGAGATAGAAAGTACACGGGGATACTTGGAAGCACCGAGACACCCCGAGCTCAATGGTGCTGTCTCAACCTGCAACAAATCATTCAGATCTCACTGGTGACCAGACGTTGAAAGTTGCCACTTGCCACTCATTCACTCGCTGCTAATGCTATAAAAGGTGGCACCCATGGTGATCAGTAATGCACTTGGAACCGAGCTCGCTCGTCATCTTCATTCAGCCATGGAGGACTGGGTCTACTACTCCCTCTCCATCACCTTGTGCCTCGCCCTCTCCCTCCTCCTCTCCTCCGCCCTCCGGCCGGCCACCGGCAAGGAGCCGGGCTCGCTGTCCCTCCCGCCTGGGCCGACCTCACTAACGGCATTCGGCCCGTTCCTCCTGCTCGCCTGGACAAGCGTCAACATCGAGTCGGTCGTCCGCGTGGCCCGGTCATGGTACGGCCCAGTGTTCACGCTGTACCTCCTCCCGTCCTTCCCCGTCGTCTTCATCGCCGACCGGGCCGTGGCGCACCGCGTCCTGGTGCAGCGCGGCTCGGCGTTCGCCAACCGGCCGCCAGCCAACCTCGCCACCCGCATCTTCTCTAGCGACCAGCACAATATCACGTCCGCCGCGTACGGCCATCTCTGGCGCGTGCTCCGCCGCAACCTCACCGGCAAGGCCCTCCACCCGTCGAGCATCCCGCGGTACGCCGCCGCTCGGCAGCGTGCTGCGTCGGGCCTCGTCGCCGGCATCGCGCGGCAGATGAGCGGCGAAGGGGTGGTCGTCATCGAGGGCCTCCTGCACGAGGCCGTTTTCCACGTGATAGCCTGCATGTGCTTCGGACAGGGGATCGACGACGACGCCATCGCAGCTGTCACCGTGCTGCAGAGAGAGTTCTTGAAGGTGGTGGTCGGCTTCCAGGTGTTCGGCTCAAGGCCCAAGATCAGCAAGCTCCTCTTCCCGCGCCGGTTCCAAAGGATGCTGTCCATGCGGCGTCGACAGGAGGAGGTTTTCATCCCTCTTATACGAGCACGCCGTGAGCGGCGCGACGCCGACGGCGAGAGCTTCGTAATGGATTGCTACGTGGACTCGCTGATCGGCCTCCAGATCCCGGAAGATGGCGGCATGAGGAACCTGACGGACGGCGAGATCGTGGCATTGTGCACGGAGTTGTTGTCCGGGCCCGTGGACTCCACGGTGAACGTGATGCAGTGGGCCATGGCGAATCTCGTGGCGCGGCCGGAGATCCAGGCGAAGCTCCGGGCCGAGATAGACGAGGTCGTCGGCCAGGGCGCGGGCGTCCTCCAGGAGGAGCACCTGCAGCGGATGCCTTACCTCCGGGCGGTGGCCCTTGAGTCGCTCCGGCGGCACGCGCCGGCCCGGTTCATCCTGCCGCACGCGGCAGCCGGGGAGGACGGCGAGATGCTGGACGGCTTCACCGTGCCGAGGGAGGTGTCGGTGAACTTCACGCTGGGCGATATGGCGATGGACGAGGTGACGTGGCCGGAGCCGGCGCAGTTTCGGCCGGAGCGGTTCTTGCGCAACGGCGAGGGGGAGGACCTGGACCTGACCGGGAGCAAGGAGATCAAGATGATGCCGTTCGGTGCCGGCCGGCGGATGTGCCCTGGCATCGACGTGTCGCTGCTGCACGTAAACCTCCTGGTGGCCACCATGGTGAGGGCGTTCGAGTGGAGCGAGATTCCCGGCGAGCCGGTGGACTTCACCGCTACGCTGGAGCTCACCATGGTGATGAAGCGCCATCTACGTGCAAGGGTCGTTCCATGCTGCTAGCTCACCATTATTGTCGTCGTCGGTGTTCGGTCCACCACGCGACCACGGCCGGCTGGGGCTGAGTCCGTGGTTGGAGTGCGTTCTGTGCAGCATGCGGCATGTGTGCGAGTCTTCGTGGGTGCAATGTGCATGGGTCCTAGGCCTGTGCTGTGTCGTGGTGCATGGTTGCCCGTTCCTGCTGCATGTCACTGCTTTCAGTTTTTAATGTGTGCAGTCTGTTTTGGTCGCGTATTTATTTTCTATAACGAGGTGATGTCGTTTGTTGTCGGTGTTAATAAATACTCTGTCCGATCCATATTAATTGTTACTGGATTAGATGTATCTAGCATTAAAACATGTCTAGATACATCCTATTCTGCGACAAGTAATATAGATCGGAGGGAGTAAAAAATATGATTGGGCACGGGCCTGTTTGGTAGTCCGTTTTCTCGTTTCTCGCATGAACCAAAAAAATAAGAGTATTGGATTATATTATTTTGTTGTATGTCACGGGTTTTAAAACAGGACAAAAATTGGTTAGCTGAAAACATCAATTTTGTACTCCCTCCGTTCAAGAATAGATGTCTTAGATTTTTCAAATTTTAGATGAATCTATATACTAAATAGTGTCTAAATTTATTTAAATTTTGATAAATTTGAGACATCTATTTTAAGCTCAGGGAGTACGTTTTTATAGAGACAGGCTCATACAAACTTTAAATCGGCCCCCAAAGAAAACTCACCTTCTCCGTGGTACAGGCGGTTGGCTCTAGGCTTGCAGGCCCCTTTATTACTTGCCATCGCTAATTTCTTCCCTATCCACTGCTCTAGTGAGCTTGTGAGGTATCCACGACCGCGCTCGCCTCGCCGGTGACGGGCTTCTCGGCTTCTCCACGGCCGCGCTCGTCTCCCCGGCACGGTCTCCTTCACGGCCGCGCTCATCTCGCCGGCGGCCCATCCTCCTCGCTCTTCCTCCACGGCCACGCTCGGGTTTGGGGGCACCGGATGCATGTACGGTAGCAGGCGATGGAGCTTGCGCCTTGTCCTGGACAGGCGCTGGGGCTGGTGAAGGGGCCGGGGCCGGTGGCTCCTCGCAGCGCTTTAGGATCCAGATAACCACCTGCGGCTTGGGCGTCTCCTTGGTCGGGGAAGGCTGCTTGCGGGCAGGCTTCGCGGGCTGGGACCGCCGCCTTGTGGGCACGAGCCCGCGCTCAGTCGCTGTCGCAGTGGGAGGCGCCTCCAGCCTCGGGTCGGCCACGGCGTCGTAGTCACCGCCGGCCAGCGCGCGGGACAGAGCCGGAATTGGAGATGTGTGTGCTGCTGTTAGCAATGGAGAATTGGAGACACGGTCGAGTACAATAGTATCTCGTACCTGTGAACGACCAGCATAGTAAACATCCTGGACTGTCGCGAGAGGAGTACTAGACCGAAGATCTATTTGGTCTTCCTCAACAACAAAAAAAGATCTATTTGGTCGAATATAAAGCACGTTTTCATTGCTAATCTTCCTCTTTTGAAGAGCAGGAGCTCGTAGTGGTAGTTTGAAGGCAAATTAAGTTTTCTGTACAACGGTCCAAGAGGAGACACGCTTCTGGATCTCGGTCCATCGAAACAGTCAATAAGAGCATCTCAAGCACATGCTGTATTATAGCGCGCGCGCGCGAAAATCTTGACACAGCGCGCCCTAGAGCGGGTTTGTGCTTTTCGAAGGCGGTAAACGGGCACGAAAAAAATACAGTGCGAAGAATGCCCTCGGCAGGCGCTATAATACAGCGTATAAACCATGCGCACGCACAATTTAGTAGAACATAAGATCTAAAAATTGCATAAAAAAGTTTTCGAACAAACAGAAAATAGAACATTCGATGATTTACATATAAACAAAAAATAAAACGCTATACTACTCCTCGTTGGACGAGGTGTCCTCCGACACCTCAGAGAGAAACAAGTCGTCCCAATGTGGATCGTCTGCTGGATGTCCAGTTGGTCATTGATGAACTGCACGCGCCGGCGCAGGTCCTCGCGCTCCGCCCTCCACGCGGCCCTATGTTGGGCGTAGAAGTTGCGCTCCGCCACCACGTCTTGCGGGAAGCGCCAACGCCACTCCGCCATGGCGTACTCGCCGGCCTCCGCGACGAGGAGGCGCCGTCGAAGCGCGCGGTGACGCCGGCGCTCCTCCTTCGTGACGAGCGCGGGCGCCGGCGCGAGGAACTCCGCCTCCACGAGACTCTGGGTCTCTGGGAAGTTCATCTCGCGCCGCGGGCGGCCAAGGCGCCACGCCGCCGCGTCGTATGCGCGGGCGGCTTCCTCCGGATGCTCGAAGGTGCCGAGCGTGAGGCGGACACCGCCGGCGCGGATCTCCGCGTAGAAGATGCCGTTGGGGCGCGGACGGACGCCGCGAAAACCCGAGGCGGAGTGGCGGCGAGGCGGCATGGCGGCGCTAGGAAGCGGAAGGGGATGCGGCGCGTGATGACCCACAAGTATAGGGGATCGCAACAGTCTTCGAGGATAGTATTATCCAATTTATTGATTCGACACAAGGAGAGTCAAAGAATACTTATAAGCCTTAACAACTGAGTTATCAATTCAGCTGCACCTGAAAATAGTCTTGTTCACAGTAGTTTATTAGTAGCAACAGTTTTGTAGTAGCAACAACAAAGTAAAACAAGAGCAATAGTAACAATAGTAGCAAACAGTAGAATATGAGTGCGGTAAACATAGGGATGGATGGATGGGCGTTTCATGGACAAGTCTAAACATGTAACTTCAAGATCTAGGACATTTACAGATAAATACGATAAAGCATCCAAGTACTAAACAATCATAGGCATGTGTTCCATATATAGTCATATGTGCTCGCAATGAGAACTTGCACAATATATTTTGTCCTGCCAGCCCGTTGAAGTGGGACCTCAAGGGAATCTACTGGCAATTAAGGTGCTCCTTTTAATAGAGCACCGGAGCAAAACATTAACACTCTGTGAACACATGTGATCCTCATAACACAGTTATACCCTCCGGTTATCCTAATTTCTGTCACTTCGGGGCCTTTGGATCCGGACAATTATATATGTATACAACTTGCAGATAAGATCACAAACCTATCATCATGAATCAATAATAAGTTCAGATCTGAGATCATAACACTCGGGTCCTAGTGGAGCGAGATGCCCGGCGAGCCATGGTGAGGGCGTTCGAGTGGAGCGAGATTCCCGGCGAGCCGATGGACTTGACCGCTACGCTGGAGCTCACCATGGTGATGAAGCGCCATCTACGTGCAAGGGTCGTGCCATGCTGCTAGCTAGCTAGCTCACCATTGTCGTCGTCGGTGTTCGTTACAGGCACAGGGATGGCTGGATCCGTGGTTGGATTTCGGCCGTGTGTGTTCTGTGCCGCATGCCTGCGAGTCTGACTGCGTGCATGTGCATGGGTTGCAGTGTGATCTGTCGTGGTGCATATGTTGCCCGTTCCTGCTGCATGTCGCTGCCTCCAGTTTTTAATGTGTGTAGTCTGTTTTGGTGGCGTATTTATTTTCTGTAATGAGGTGATGTCGTTTGTTGTGGGTGTTAAAGAAAAATATCGAGTTTTTCTCGTTTCTCATATGGATCGGAAAAAAATAAGGGTGTTGATGTATTGAGTTGCATTGTTTTGTTGTATGTAATGAGTTTTAGGCCATCTTCACTGGGCCTTGCCCCAAACTGTCCGTTTGTGTCTGTTTGGATCGGACCGTGGTCAGTATTGGTAGGGGGTCCGGTCAGCCGCGCCCAGCGACGCGACCCATTTGTCCGTGCTGGGCGAGGCAAAAAAAATTTAGATTCAAACACAAACAACTCCCGCGAAAAACTGTCAAAGTTCATACTTAATTTACATTCAAAATATAAAAAACAAAATCTAAACTACTAGCCCTCATGCGTTGGCGCCGCCTCGTCCATCTATGGGTCGAGGTCGATGTACTCTGGCAGCGTCCAGAGGTTGGGCGGCGGCAGGGCCGGAGCGGGAGCGGGAGCAGGAGCGATCGCTGGCGGGTTGATCGCCCGCACAGGCCACGGCTCCCACTGCTGGAGGTGAGCCAGCTCCATCCCCACCTCTGGCGCGATTGGAGGCGCCCAAACCGGCAGCAGCGATGGTGGTGGCAGCTGGGCGTTCGTCTCAGCCACCATGCGGGTGAGCGCGAGGGCCTCCTCGTAGCCGCGCCACTGGGCCTCCTCCTCCTGCGCGCTGGCCGCAATGGCCTGCTCGGTGAAGGCGTCCTCATCGTAGCCCCGCGCCAGTACCTCGTGGTACTCCGAGGGTAGGTTGGTGGCGACGTTGTCCACCACCTCCTGCTTGACGACGATGTTGTCGTCGCCGCTCTCGTCGTTATCGTCCTCGCTTTCGAGCTTGGCGTCGGAGTGGTTGACGGCGCCTTCCTCGTCCGAGTCGATGTCGGGGACGTCGTAGACCTCCTCGGCTGCAGGTCACGGCGGATGGTGGTGGCGCGGCGCACCTTGTGCTCCTACGCGAGCGACTGCTTCTAGTAGGCCACACTCTGGTAGGCAGGGTCGCAGCGATGGACCGGCGGGAGGCCCCTGATTCGGCGGCGGATCTCCTCCTCCATCCCTTTGCCCTCCTTGGGCACGGGCGGCACTGGGACACGGTCCCGGAGCGGTGGACCGGCGGGAGGCCTCTATGCACTTCTATTCTTGTAGACCGTGGTTGGGCCTCCAAGTGCAAAGGTTTGTAGAACAGTAGCAAGTTTCCCTTAAGTGGATTACCCAAGGTTTATCGAACTCAGGGAGGAAGTGGTCAAAGGTATCCCTCTCAAGCAACCGTGCAATCAAGATATAAGAAGTCTCTTGTGTCCCCAACACACCTAATACACTTTCCAGGTGTATAGGTGCACTAGTTCGGTAAAGAGATAGTGAAATACAAGTGGTAACGATGCCAGAAAAGAGCTTCTGACTTATTGTTGACGTGGGAGAGACTAAAAGCAAACTGAAATAAAGATGGAAGTAAGCAAACATGCAATAGGTCTAGATGCAAACGGTGTTTCAATGTTTAGAAACAAGGCCTAGGGATCATACTTTCACTAGTGAACACTCTCAATAAATATATTCTCTTCATAATACTACCCTGGACTACTCTCCGGTTGGACACTCTAATCCATGGTAGGGCTATAACAGCACTCCTTAAAGTCCGCCTTTCTAATCTAGATAACCCCACACTATCACCTTGAGCGCTAGATGGTTTCAACAAACACCACAATTTCATAGAGAAAACCAACTCAAAATATACTCATGATAAATATATATGTAACCTAGCTTAAGTGCCACACACGGTATGCACGCTGTCACTTTCACACACGTTGGAAAAATCATAGATCTATTAAAGCACTTGAGTATTTATGTATACTTTAGCCTAAATGCCACCATGGCGTGCACACTATCACTTTAACACACATGGGAAGAGCAGAGATCTATTGAAGCACTTGAGTAGCAAGGTAAATCTACTTGATTACAAAGCTCATGACCACAACATGATCACGCATGATCACGCATAGAGAGAGAGATGGACACATAGCTACCGGTAGAGCACTTAGCCTCGAGGAAGAACTACTCCCTCCTCATCATGGAAATCAACAACGGTGATGAAGATAGTAGTGGAGATCGATGAAGATGGCTCCGGGGGCACTTTCCCGTCCTGGCAGGGTGCCAGAACAGAGACTTCTGTCCCCCGAATCTCCCCTTCGGTGGCGCAGGCACTGCGGAGGTTTTCGTGGCTTTTTCCCAGATTATTTAGGGTTTTTGGGTCGGAGGCTTCTTATAGACGAAAGATGCAAGGTCGGTGGAGGGCCAGGGGGCCCATACCCCCTGTGGGCGCCACCAGGGCTTGGCCCGTGTGTCCTCATTCGTGGTTCCGTGTCGTGTCAGGTAGAATAATGACTTTGGCTTTTGTCCCGTCCAATTTCGAGAATATTGATTTTCTACCTTTTCTGGACCCAAAAACAGAAGAATACAGGCAACTGGCGTTGTGGCATCTTGTTAATAGGTTAGTACCAGAAAATATATAAAACACCTCAAAGTGTAGACAAAGCAAAGAAAAGTAGATACTAAATAAGCATGGAACATCAAAAATTATAGATACGTTTTCAACGTATCACGTGTCGTGGCGTCGCCATTGATGGCGCAGGCTGCCGCCGGTCAGCCTTCCGCGCAGCGCCTCTGAGTCGCTGCCGCGGTTGCGTCTGAATCGGTGTTGCTGACCGCGTGCGAAATAAATGCCGCGTGTGGCTGGCGGGTGGGCACGCGGGCACGACGTTCGTGCTATCCACGCGTCTGGGCCGACGCAGCCGAGCCCCTGATTAGATGCACGAATGGGTCAGGCCGGATGCGTTTCGCCGTGGGTCGCCCTGCTGGAGAGTCACGCACACCACGCGGGTCCACGTGGACAGTTTCGGACACGCGCAGACTGTTTGAGTCGGCTCGATGAAGATGACTTAAAACAGGGCAATAATTGGTTCATTGAAAACATTGATTTTATGCGTTTTTATGGGAACGGGTTTTAAAGTGGCCAAAAAAACAACTCATTTTTCTTCGTGGGTACCGACGGTATGCTTTATATCCGGCATCTGCATAACTAGTATGCACACAACATGCCATACGTGCTCTTTTAACTTCTGTTAGTAGTGCCGATCCCTCTACATCATGATCTCATCAGGAACAGAGCCAAAAGAATCGACGACGGTGGCAACTAGATATGTTGTATCTCCCTGGAGCGGGTGCGGCACGCCGGCGGGATCTGCCGGCGACTGCGAGCCTGCCGTCATGTCTTTCCAAGCCGGCTGCATGATCCCACCAGCGGCTGCAAGCCTATCGCCATGTTTTCCATGCCGGCTGCATCGATGAGTGGCTCGCAAGGAGTCGCACCTGCCCGTCGTGCCGGGCGTCCGTCCAGGCCATGTAAGCAATGTTTTTGGCCCGAGCACGATTAAACACGAGAAGGAATATTGAGTAACTATACTTAATTGTACTTTTGTGCAATTCAGCGAACGAACTATTTGACCTTAGCATAGCAGTAAAATAGGCCGCTTATTTTATTTTTATGTGACTGTACTATTATGATCTAGCTAGGTACTACCACTACAAGGCTGGCTCAAAACGCGACCAAACGCTACGCCGATGGCCTTTTGTCGGGACTGTCGGCATAGGGAACCCAGCCGAGCAAACAGGCCGTCGGTCTGGGTTAGCTGTCGGCATAGACTAAGGTCAGCCGACGGCCGACGTTGGCATAGACTAAGGTGGACCTGAGCCGTGCATGTCGCTGTTTTGAGTTTTATTGTGTGCGTCTGTATTGGTGGCGTATTTATTTTCTATAAGGCTGGTTCTAATGGTAGTATCATATGTTAGAAATAATGGGGCTAATCCATTTAGGTCCATGAGTATTTCAGATTTTCCCTAAATCTCAAAGCCTAAATTTGTGGCAGCCCATATGTGTTTGGGCCCATGTTTGTGGCAGCTCACATGGGAGTGTAGTGGGAGCTAAAGTTTAGTCCCACATAGAAAGTTGGAGGAGAGTTGCACCACCTTATAAGGAGGAGTGTTGCACCACTTTATAAGTAAGTGGAAATAAGAGAGATACACACGCGCGCTCCTCCTCCGACGACGCCGCCGCTCGCACGCACGCTCGCCTCGTCACGACGCGCGCGCGCGCCGCGGGTTGCGGGTTGCGGGTTGCGAGCTGCTCAGGAAAATTGACAGACGTGTCAAACGGTTAGCTTATTCGGGTCGCTCTCGGATCGTGGGCTACTGTAACCGACCCGAACGTGCGTAACGTGGACTCGGCCCACGTTCGCCTCCGTTAGGGTTTCCTGAGCCGCTCTATATAAAGTCTTGCGCGGCTACCGCCACAACAACCACCGAAAACCAATCTAGGGTTTTGCCATCCTCTCTACTTGTGCCGTCACCGTAGTCTACTCCATCCCGCTTGCCGGCGTGCACCGGCGGACGGGAGAGCAGGTCTCCGGAACCACTCGCCCTTGTGATCCTGTACGGGAGAGGGCGAATAAGGTTTTTGGGAAGCGCTCTGCGCGACTGCTCGAGTTCTTCATCACGGGTCGTCTTCCATCCAAGTCAGGCGGTGTTGCATACCGCCGTCTTCGTCGCCATCTGCTGCGATCACTCTTCCCCAAAGTTTCTACTATGACAACCGAACGGTACGTGCTACGTGATCCTGTTTGGTTATTCATCATGTTCTGCGAGTACATGTTAGGCTGCTGTTTGTTTCCGATCATCCTGTTGTTTAGTACATCTAGTATGTTCGAGTTACATGAGCTAGTAGCTGGTTTTGTCATGATTTATATTCTGGAATTAATCGTGGAAATTATGCCTAATACTCCAACATCATACAACTAGTATGATGCATATGATACTAGTATATGATACTATCTTCATAGTGCATGGTATCATATGATAGTATCATATTAGTATTATATTTAATGATTTGTAGAATCTCAATACAAAATTGTGTACAAGATTTATTTGTACGAGGATTTTTTAGTTTTACGTGCTATGATACGGTATCTACGTATGATACTCTAATCATCTCTTTCTTCATTAATTGTTATGTCACATCAGATTTTTACCAACATGACATGCATAATACTAGTTATGATACTTTCACTAGGACCAGCCTAATAAGATGGTGTCGTTTGTTGTTGGTGTTATTAATAAATGAAGAAAAATATCGGTTGTTGTTCGGATTGGGCTCTCTGCTTCACTGGGAATATTGAAAGTTGGATTTTTTCTTTTGGAAATTGATGTTTTATTGCTTAAAAAGATTAAATATTACATCAGGCCTCTACATAACTAGTATGCACGTAGGTATACGAGTATACGAGTGCTCTTTACCTTCGGTTGGTACTGGCAAGCCCTCTACATCATGATCTCATCAAAAACGGAAAGAAGCGAGCCAAAAGAAGAACTAACGACGACAGCAGCGACAAGATATGTTGTATCTGCGTGGAGCGGGTGCGGCAAGCCAGAGGGATCTGCCGGTGGCTGCGAGCCTGCCGCCACGTTTTACACGCCGGCTGCATCGACCAGTGGCTCGTGAGGAGCCACACCTGCCCGTCGTGCTGGGCGCCCGTCCGGGCCAGGCCGATGAAGTTTTCAGCTCGAGCACGATTGAACACGAGCAGAAATACTGGGTAGCTTTTTTAGGGGGAGTGAGATCAGTTCACTTAAGACAATGAACAGTGCAGAATCAGCGAACGAACTAGTAAACCTCGAGGAGAGTAGTAAAATAGGCCGCCTATTTTATTTTTATGGGACTGCACTATCTAGCTAGATAAGTATTACTCCCTCCTTTCACTAATGTAAAAGCCTTATATATTTTAAAATAGACTAGATATACTCTAGAATGAGTGAACCTACACATTAGAACATGTCTAAGTACATGTGTTTTAGAAAAAAAACTAGAATATCTTACATTAATGAACGTAAGGAGTATTAAATATATTCTCAAAGAAATTGAGAAGTATGAATCCACAAAACAATATTAAGATTTTGCATGAGACCCGAACGCGAGTATATTATTGTCTAGCGTATAAACCTTGGAGGAGGCAATCCTTTTTTTCATAGAGATACGTCATGAGACGGATTAGAAATCCTATACTATAAAATGTATTCCCCCAATTCTAAATTAATTGATGCTATTTTGTTTTAGATATAGATGTATTTACACACTGATGAAACACGTCCATATATCTAGACAAAGATCAATTAACATGGAACAGAGTGAATAGCTAGTAACATAAGTATAATGCAAAGCCCCCAATTAAGAGTACTAATTGCAATACTCCCCTATCTCTTTCTCCTAAGAAGTGAGACACATTCATTGGGATTCATATTTTCATGAAACCGTTAACTAGCAAAACAGTACCTCCTTAACTTGAACTTCACATTAAGATCAAAACTGACCAACATGTATTTCATATATGGAGCTCGAAGGTGGTAATGATTGTGCTTATGAGGTCACCCATAACAGATCAAGATCTTGAAAGGGTTAAATAATAAAAGAGTTCAAGATATGGCATGAAACGTCAAGATGTCATGCATATCTGCTTTTGTTGATAATCCATGTATATAATCTATCAATATTTTAACTATAAGTTATGATGGTATGGTTGCAATATCATGTTGACATGATCAAAATGTTCTATTTCATAGTTCTTGTATGGCTAATCTTGTAGATAAAATTAAAAAATATTGACAAATAACAAATAAACGGGCTTCATGCGAGAGGAAGAGTAATGCTATGAGTTTCTCGATTATGGACATTATGCAAATGAATGTCCTAGATGACCATGCCAAAAATTCGTCATTTGAATTCTTTTTGTGGTAGTAAGTAGCAAGATTTATGTGATGTATCGTCTCTCTGCAACTTAGTGCTTACACGTAAGTTAGTGTTGGAAGGTCAACTAGGACATGTGCACATATAAATTACACCTCGTTGGTCTCTTGATGAAGCCACCTCAATGGTAGTAACCTTCTTATCATCAAATGGGACACCAAATGTGCTTAAGTTGCAGGATTTCTATTCTTCACTCTCGTATAGGTGAATTTGGTTCATTCAATGAAAAGGGAAGGGAGGCTCCAATATCTCAATTAGCACCCTTTGTCTAAAGATTTGAATGATATAGAATATCCGAAATGCATGAATGACCTGACTAGAAAGTCATTCAAAACTTGATCCAAGAACCAATACTTTTTGAAGAAGCTATAGTAGAGTCGATTAAAAAATTACTAGTTTGAATACTCGTTGGAATTAATCCGCTATGATATTGACATTATACGCTAGAGCATCAACAACTTCATAAATCATTTAGTGGTAACTTTTAAGGCAAAAATATGTTTTTGAGGAATAATGTTGAGGGTTCTACCATCGATTTTTTTCGTCAAGATGAAGTCGAATCGTAAGTCGGGTTCTCTCATTAATTAAAATATTTCCAATTTTTTTTGCAAGAATCTTGATGGTCACATTTTGTTTGTTTGGTAGTGAATCCATTCATACGCTCTCCTATATGCACCGTTGCTCCTGACACCGCACCTTGTTATCCAGAAATGACTAACGATACTATCCCATTGTTTGTCCCATAGAATGGATCAAGAAGATACCGGTATGGACTAACCATTACATTGTTGATATTTCTGGTGAAAACCCTTTCACTATTAGAAAACTATCTATAAATAGACATAATTTCAGTGGAGCATACTAGGGGGCATGCGCCACAGAAGATAGCTCGGCACATGCAAACCATATGCGTCACATAATTCATGTTTCCCACATAAATATCGTAGGACCCACAACCACGTAAGGGTGGCCGCAATTCTATGGCGCATATTCTATATGCGCCATAGAAATATGATGTTTCTGTGGCGCATTAGGTGACCCCTTTTCTACTATAGAAACACAATTTTTTTTGAATTTTTAAATTCTATATTTTTCTAAAAAAATATGTTTTGAATTTTTATATTCTAGTTTTTGATTTTGATTTTTTAAATTTTTATTTCCTTTTACTTTTTTTGAAAATTTATCTGAATTTTGAATTTCCTTTGAAACTTTTGAAGTTTATGATATTTTTTCGAAATTTAAAGACACACATACACACCTACACACACATATACACACAAAAGGCTTAAGAGGATTGATATGATACTAATATCAATAAGGACTTTAGTAGCATAGGGGTAGTTTAATGAAATAGAACTTAGAAGTCAATTGTGCTTAGGCTATAGCAATTTGAGGATGGGATGACCTAGCAGGAAGTTATCGTTTCGATATCATTTGAGTGATGTTCGCAGTGTGATTAGATGTTCAAAAAATTCAAATATTTGGGTTTTTTGAATTATTTCATTTTTAGATCTATTTTATTTTGTTTTATTTTTTTGAAATTTTGATGTTCAGTGGCGTATTTGAAAGAAATGCGCCACCAAAATTCAAATATTTGGGTTTTTCGAATTATTACATTTTTAGATCTATTTCATTTGTTTTATTTTTTGAATTTTTTGATATTTAGTGGCGTATTTGAAAGAAATGCGCCACCGTAATTTGAGGATTATGTGTCGCATATGAATATGCTCGGCAAAAATAAAATTTAGTGACGAGGTAACGGTGGCGCATCTAATATGGGCCACAGAATCCGAAAAATATGCGCCACTGATAGCTAGTTTCCTGGTAGTGCTTATTTTGAGTGCTTATGAGGTCATATACTTTCTAGGCAAGAATAAATATGTAAGTCATTCAATGATCACATTCTTGTCGTTTGTGGTGTCCATGTAGTTATACGCATATTTCATTGTAAACCATGGAGAGAGACCCGAGCTAACAAGACTTTGCTACTTGGAGGGTTATTTAACATGGTTGTATCCCCTCAGAATGTAGCCACCTGTGTATCTCAATAAAGTGGCATTTTCTTTTAGAGAAGAGGTGATGTACTTCAAAAACAATCATAGATGACTTGTTATCTTAATTGGAATTGTAGTGTTCAAGAAAAAAAGATGGAGACATACAAATAAAATTTCTTGTATACACCTAAAAGGTATACATTTACCTCACAAATTCATTGGTATATACAGTAAGACATTAGAGCAAGAAAGGGGTAGGAAAAATGAAAATATAGTGAATGCAACTTTTCCACTGCAAGTTGTGCATCGACACATATTACCCCTTTAGTGGAACTCATGCCAAAGTATCCCATCTAGGAAGGAGACATCGAACACGGCTTTACCTAGTTTAGCATTTCACTTGTTTTAGTTAGGTAATAGAAATGAAATATTACGTTGATAAATGTGAAAAGATCAGAGGGTGTCATTGGCGATCATGTCCATACTCCTCTTATCCATCCTTTTCATTCCTCGTCGTCTTGATATTTTTGAACCCCGTTATCACCTCACACCTTGCCCAGTGGACAAACAAGGGTCCAAAACTTCTAAAAGGAGTAATCTAGATGGATATTTACATGGTGAATTCTTACGTCGTAAACGTATCTATAATTTTTGATGCTCCATGCTTGTTTTGTACCAACTATCTTATGTTTTGTCTACACTTTGAGGCATTTTTATGCATTTTCTGGAACTAACCTATTAACAAGATGCCACAGTGTTAGTTCCTGTTTTTTGCTATTTTTGGTTTCAGAAAAGCTAGTAAATAAATATTCTCGGAATTGGACGAAACAAAAGCCGAACTTCCAATTTTTCAGAGGCGAACACGGAGTCCGAAGGCCAGAGGGAGGCGCGCCGCCCTATGGTGTGATCCTCCTGGGACCTCTACCGACCTTGCCCCTTCGCCTATATAAACCCCCCGAGGAGAAAACCCTAAGGCCCGATCAGAAATCCACGAAAAAAGTCCATAACCGCCACCACCATCGTCCCTAGATCGGGAGGGATCTGTAGCTCTTCCCAACACCCTTCCCGAGAGGGGAGATCATCCGAGAGGCCTTCTTCATCACCATGCCAGCCTCTGGAGTGATGCGTGAGTAGTTAATCCTTGGACTATGGGTCCATAGCAGTAGCTAGATGGTTGTTTCTCCTCTTTGTGTTATCATGTTTAGATCTTGTGAGCTGCCTATCATGATCAAGATCATCTATTTGTAATCCTACATGTTGTGTTTATTGGGATTCGATGGATATTGAGTACTACGTCAAGATTGATTATTGATTTTATCATGTCTATGTTATTTGTGATCTTGCATGCTTTCCGTTGCTAGTAGATACTCTGGCCAAGTATTTGCTTGTGACTCCAAGAGGGAGTATTTATGCTTGATAGTAGGTTCATGCCTCTAGTAATCTGGGGGAGTGACAGAAACCTCTAAGGTTATAGATGTGTTGTTGCTACTAGGGAGAAAAAAGAATACTTTGTCCAAGGGCAATTGTATTGTTTACTTTACACACTTTTTTAATGCAATTATCTGTTGCTTGCAACTTAATACCCGAGGGTTATTCGGATGATATCTCGGAGGTGGATTATTAGTCATAAATGCAGTTGGATTACGATCTATGTATTATATTGTAATGCCCAAATGAATCTCATAGTGATCATCATGTCATGTACATGCATTGTTATGCATTCTCTATCTGTCAATTGCCCAACTGTAATTTGTTCACCCACTATGTTATTTATCTTATGAAGAAACACCTCTAGTGAATTGTGGATCCCGGTCCATTCCTTCCCATGGATATACCATCTACTGTTTACTATTTACTTTCAAGCAATTACTATCTTTCACAATATACGTTTAATCCTTTATTTTCAACAAACCAGTGAGCTTGCCAACCTCACTATAAGTTGGAGCAAAGTATTTTGGTTGTGTTGTGCAGGTTCCACGTTGCTAGCAACACCTTCGGAAGCTGTTTCTTTCTCCTACTGGTTCGATAACCTTTGTTTCACAACTGAGGTAAAACTTGTTGTTGTGCTCATCATACCTTGCTCTTGGGGTTTCCCAACAGGTTCTATATCAATAGAGCGACCATCACGAATTTGTGTCACAAATGCATAACTAGAGGGTAAAAAGTAAAATTCACTCATGAAAAATATATCTCAGTCGTATGGAATCTTCTAGCCACCTTTATTTATTTATAGAATAACATGAAGGCATGATCCATATGGCAGGTGGGAAGTTGATGAATGTGTTGTGATGAGTAGCAAATAGTTGAACTTCCCATTTGCTAGGTTAAACACTAGAAACTCCTGTAAGTGAATCTTGTCTAGCTAATCAAATTTGGACTTGTCGTGTGAAAGGTGCATGGAGTCAGGGGTTAGCATCGGTAAGTCCTTGACCATGACAAATAAACAAGGTGGCGAAGCCTAGAAACAGTGCATCGCCTCGCAGGTCATTTATTTTAACAAAGTCGTTCCAAATCTCTGGCGACCTATCCTTGTTGAGATCGATCTTGTAGGCTACAATTTTGCCTGTCTTCCTCTCGCCGTCCTGAACACGTTGATGCCTCACTATAGGAATGGGCGGAGGCTGATACGTCGTAAACGTATCTATAATTTTTTATGCTCCATGCTTGTTTTGTACCAACTATCTTATGTTTTGTCTACACTTTGAGGCATTTTATATATTTTCTGGAACTAACCTATTAACAAGATGCCACAGTGCCAGTTCTTGTTTTTTGCTGTTTTTGGTTTCAGAAAAGCTAGTAAAGAAATATTCTCGTAATTGTATGAAACAAAACCCGAACTTCTTATTTTTCAGAGGTGAACACGGAGTCCATAGGCCAGAGGGAGGCACACCCTAGGGCGGCCACACCAGGCCGAGGCGCGAACAGGGGAGCGCCTCCCTATGGTGTGGCCCCATGGTCCTCAACCGACCTTGCCCCTTTGCCTATAGAAACCCCACGAGGAGAAACCTAAGTGCCCGATCAGAATTCCACAAAAAATTCCATAGCCGCCGCTACCATCATCCCTAGATCAGGAGGGATCTGAAGCTCTTCTCGGCACCCTGTCGAAGAGGGGAGATCATCCCGGAGGCTTGCTTCATCACCATGCCAGCCTCCGGAATGATGCGTGAGTAGTTCATCCTTGGACTATGGGTCCATAGCAGTAGCTAGATGGTTGTTTCTCCTCTTTGTGCTATCATGTTTAGATCTTGTGATCTACTACCTCTGTTCGGGATTTTAGGGCCGAAGGACCGAAACAACAAAACCAAGACGCCAGTAATTAGTGTTAATAACCGAGCTTTAATAACCTTGTTCTTTTCTCCATGGTTGTTTTTCTACCAATCGTGGATCATCTAAACATGCATGCACCGGGGTGACATATTAAAGGGGATGCATGCAGGAGAGAGAAAGGGAAACTGTAAATGGCCAAGAGAAATTAGTGGCTGCATGCGCTGTGACATAATGACTCCGGCTAATAATCTCAAACTATCTGAAAATACTCTCCGGACTAAAAATCCCGAACAGAGGGAGTACCTATCATGATCAAGATCATCTATTAGTAATCCTATATGTTGTGTTTGTTGGGATCCGATGGATATTGAATACTACGTCAAGATTGATTATTTATTCTATCATGTCTATGTTATTTGTGATCTTGCATGCTCTCTGTTGCTAGTAGCTACTCTGGCCAAGTATTTGCTTGTGACTCCAAGAGGGAGTATTTATGCTCGATAGTAGCTTCATGCCTCTAGTAATCTGGAGGAGTGACAGAAACCTCTAAGGTTGTAGATGTACTGTTGCTACTAGGAAGAAAACAACAATCCTTTGTCCAAGGGCAATTGTATTGTTTACTTTACACACTTTGCTTTATTCAATTATCCATTGCTTGTAACTTAATACCCGAGGGTTGTTCGGATGATATCCCGGAGGTTGATTATTAGTCATAGATGAAGTTGGATTATGGTCTATGTATTATGTTGTAATGCCCAAACGAATCTCATAGTGATCATTATGCCATGTACATGCATTGTTATGCATTCTCTATCTATCAATTGACCAACTGTAATTTGTTCATTCAGCATGTTATCTATCTTATGGAGAACACCCCTAGTGAACTGTTGACCCCGGTCCATTCCTTCCCATTGATATTCCATCTATTATCTACTGTTTACTTTCTGCGATTACTACAAGCAATTACTATGGTCCACACTATACGTTTAATCCTTTGTTTTTAGCAAAACCAGTCAGCTTGACAACCTCACTGTAAGTTGGGGCAAAGTATTGTGGTTATGTTGTGCAGGTTCCACGTTGCTAGCAACACCTTGAGAGCTGTTTCTTTCTCCTACTGGTTCAATAACCTTGGTTTCACAACTGAGGGGAACTTGTTGTTGTGCTCATCATACCTTCCTCTTGGGGTTCCCAACGAGCTCTACATCATCTAAGCCATCAAGCACTTTTCTGGCGCTATTGCCGGGGAGATACGGGAACAGCTTCAATCTCTTCCTCCCCGTCAAAAAGCTTTTCTGGGAGAAAAAAGATTTCTGCAAGGGGAGTCTCTCACAACCAATCTCTTTACTTTGTTTTTCTTTTTCTTTTTTTCGTTTACTTATTTTTATCAAAAACACAAAAAATTAGTTCCTACCTTAGTTGCTATTTCTGTTGGCTTGCTTCTTTTTATCAAAAACACAAAAAAATAGTTCCTACTTCAAGTTCTTTTATGTCTAGTGTTGCTCCAATCACTATGTCACCTAAGAAAACGATCTTCAGTTTTAAACAAGGAAGTGAAGAGAGTTTCAAAGAAGCTTGGTCTAGAATTTCTGATTCTTATGAAAAAACTGAACCTAAAATGACTCTAGGCTTGCTTCTTAGCAGTTTCTACTTTGGTCTTGCTCTTTATTATAGATATGCTTTGGATGCTATAGTAGGAGGATATTTCCTTCATTGTGATGGGGATGAAGGTTTTAATGCTATAAAAATATTGATTGCAACATATAACTTTCCTAGTAAACCTGATTCATCCTTAATGAGCATTTATGCTAGATTAAACAATCTTGAGACAAGTACATCTAGTTTAAAAGAATGCTATAATGTGCTTAGAGAGCATCATGATTATGTTCTAATAAATTATGAATCTTCAAAATGGCTTCCTACAATAAAATTTGCTATAAATGATGAAACTTTTTATGCTCGTTGTGGTATTATGTCTGAATTATGTCTTATGCCTAAAGATATTTATGAATCTTTGAATCTTTGGGGACTGTCTAAGGGTGGAGAAGAAATATCTCTTACTAATAATGCCACTATATTACCCATTGGAATAGTTGAAGGAGTGTTTGCAAAAATCCAAGGAAAAGTGGTGTCTAGTGATTATCTTGTTATTGAATGTGTAGGAAAATGACAAATTACACTTGGAAGGTCCCTGCTAAAACTCCTTGGAGCAATAATAGATGTGGGAAAAGGCACCATGCATTTCGCTTCTCCACCAATAAATCATATGTTACCTAAAGGTAAGAGTAAAGGTAAGAAAGGTAGAGGCAATAAAATTGATGTTGATGCTTCTTCATTCGAAAATACTTGATTCTTGCTTTATGTGCCTAGCTGAAAGGCGTTAAAGAAAAGCACTCTCTGGAGATAACCCAATTTTTATTTTTATAAAGTTTTTCTTTTGTTGAGTCTTGGAAGTTATTGCCTCTATAATAACCTATCATTATCCTTTTTGTTTGGTTTTTGTGCTAAGAATAGCCTCTAATGAGAGGGAAGTAAGATTTGGGGAAGTTGTTGTCCCGAAACAAATTTTTATGCTTCACTGTAAAACAATCGTGAAAAATCCCAGAACGTCCTATTGAGCTGTAATTTTTTGTGCGCATGCCCCTAGTATTTACCTAACTTTCGTTAGTTTTGCACTTTTCGATTTGAGCAACAGAATATTTTCAAAAAAATCGGTCTTTACCTGCTAGTATGTTTTGACATATTTCTGCAATTATTTATATTTGCCTCTTAAATCGATTTCTTTTGAGTTCTTCTTGATCACTTGAGCTTTTAAAAGGAGTTTCTATAGTAGCTTATGTTTTAATGGATGATTTACTTGAGTTGAAACTGAACCCAAAGTCTTATCTTGCATACACTAATGTTGCTAATAAGGATTGTGTGAAGTTTTGTATGAAGGAAATTTTCAAGTGTAGGGAGAGAATGATGTGATGAGATGAAGTATGAAAAAAAGCTCAAGCTTGGGACCCGTGTCACCCTAAGAAATATTCAAGAGGTACAAGCGTCAAAGCTTGAGGATGCCCAAGGAATCCCCATCTTCATCAACATAAATCTTAGGTTCTCTTTCATGATACTATACTTTTATTACCTTATGCACTATGTGTTGTTCTTGGAGCGTCTTTGTTTTTGTTTTTAGTTTTATTTTGCTTTGTTTTCTGCAATAAGTTAGTCGGACCCCAACATACCAATTTTGGAGAAGTCACACCTAGTTCTTCATTGCCTAGAATACTCTAGTTTTCACTCTTATTGTTCTATGAGTGTTCACTTTTGCTAGCACTGCGTTTAGCCTTAGTTTTCTTCTGCTTTTTGTTTAGAACTTTTTAGTTCTTGTTTGTAGTTAGGTGAGACATGCTCTCTGGTCTTTATTGATAATTATCTTTATAAGTTGTTTCAAATAAGTCGATTGGTGTTGGAAGAGAGTAGAATGTTTCATGCTTATGGTGGTACAAAAAGAAGCTGGTTTTGACTGTGGCTTAGACTTTATCATGTCATGTTAGATGTTGCTTTGACCATATGCTTAGTGATTATTGCTGTAACAGGACTTGTTTCAAACAATTGCGATTTCTTAATGTGCCATGAAAGATCATGCATTATTTTAGCATACAAAAGCATAATATTGTGTTATTCTCCTTTGATGCTTTATTTGGGTTGACTTGGCACATGCTTACACCATGTTAAGACTATAAACCAATCACCTTAGCCTCTATGATCATTTAATTTTTGACTTGTGATATCACTTTATGCTTTAATTAATAATGTTTTGTTACTCTGCATGATTATGGCCATTATTCATCTCTTAGTTGGTCGCTCCCAGTCTTTGCTAGCCTCCACCTGTACTGACTATGAGCTATACTCGTTCATACAACTCCCAAGAAACCAAGTTATTCTAAAGAGTCCACTATAAATTCCTATGTATGGTGTGTTACACCATTCCAAGTATATTCATGTTTTTTATCTATATTCCAAATTAAATTTTTGTTATGTGAAAATTAGTGATTAAAGCTCTCATGAACTTGATGGCACACTTTATTTTCTTACACTTAATAAACTTGAACCATTGTGACTATCTTATGATGCTTATATTCTTGCAAATTATAAGTTGGGAGTTAGCAGAACCATGATGTCATGAGGATCACTTTCGACATTGCACTTGTAGAAGGATAGAGAAGGAGATTGGCGGAATATATTGGATGTATTATTGAGCCTCATGGGGGAGTATATAGACGTACATGGATCAACTTGGAGTACAAGTCAAGTTAGGCTAGAGTCCTAAGTATCCTAAACTACCATAACAACCGTATACGTACAATACTCTAACATCCCCCCGCAGTCGTACCTGTAGCGTCCTGAACAACTGGAACATCGCGAACGGTCAGACTGGAGATAAACCGAAGTAGAACCAGTGGGCTGATGATACGTCCATTTTGCATCACCATTCTATATCATAATTTGCCTCTATTCCTGATATATTTCATATTAAGAGGTGTTACTTATGTCTTTTCATCTGTTTTTGTATGTCGGATGCTTCTTGGAGGATGAACTGCCGGAGTCAGGATTCTGATGGAAAAAAAGATGTTTTGATGACATTTCGCGAGGATCAGAAAAATACCATAAAAACTATAGAAAATTATATTTTCCTAGAAGACGAAGGATGCCAGAAGGGGAGGCGGAGTTGGGCCAAAGGGGGCCCACACACACACCCAGGCGCGGGCCACCCCTACAGGGGGTGTGGCCACCTCGGCTCACCTCTGGCTCCGTCCTCTCACCTATATCTTTTCCTCAAAACCCTAAAGTCGGGGGGAGCGACCACAGAAATATTCCGTTGCCTCTGTGGGCGAAAACCAAAGAGAGAAAGAACTCTCCGACAGACATATTTCTGCCAGGGAAATTCCTTCCAGAAGAGGGGAGATCGTCGCCATCAACATCGTCATCAAGCTAGACTTCATCGGGATCATCATCATCCTCACCATCATCTCCACCAACACCATCATCACCACTCCATCCCGCTGTAACAATTGTGTTGAATCTTGCATAGTTCTTAGGGGAAACTTTCCCGATGTTGATTACCTTTGTAGTTGATGCTTGTGAGTGGAACCATTGAATTATTGTTTATGTTCAGACTGTTATTCATCATCATATCATCTCTGATCTTGATCCATATGATGTCTCGTGAGTAGTTCTTCTAGTGGATATATTATTCAATGGCTTGATATTTAAGTTGTGGTGCTATTCTTCTAGTGGTGTCATGTGAACGTCGACTACATGATACTTCACCATTTATGGGCCTAGGGGAATGCATTGTGTATTTGGCTACTAATTGTGGGGTTGCCGGAGTGACAGAAACCTGAACCCACGTTAGGAAATCTTTGCACAAGGGAGTGTAGGATCTCAGAGTTTAAGGCTGTGGGTAGGTTTTTATCTTAATCACTTTCTTGTAGTCGAGGATGCTTTAAAGGGGTTTAATAACAAGTATGTATTAGTCCAAGTAAGGTCAGTACATTAGCACAGGTTCACCCACACAAAACTTATAAAACCAAAGAAGATTAATCAGCTATATGAAATGAAAGCACTTGACAGTATTCCCATGTGTCCTCGAGAATGTTTGGTCCTCATTAGTATTTCCACCGGCTTGTCCTTTGCTAAAGAAGGATTGGGCCACTTGCTACAATTATTTGATGTCTTTATTTACTTGCACTTTATTTCCTTGTTTTATCAGAAAACCCCTAAAATCTGTTTGCTAAGTATTTACAGAGATTTCCTGCTCCATACCACTAGTCAACACCTTCTGCTCCTCGTTGGGATCGATAATCCTATTTATCGAAAGTACTACGATACACCCCCTATACTTGTGGGTCATCAATACTATTTTCTAGTGCCGTTGCGGGGGAGTGAAGCGCTATTGAAGAGTGGAACTGGTAAAGGAAACTTCTACTATGAGTATTGATTTTTATTTCTGTTTGTTACTTTGTTTCCAATATGGATAACCCACTTGGTTTCCTATTTGGGAAAGCTACTACCACTGCTAGGGTAGTAGATGAACCACCACTTGTTGAGATAGATCCTTTTAAGATACCAACAAGAATTGTTGATCGTGTTATGGATATATATTATTTTGGGGATGGAAAAGTCCATCCGGGAGATCACTTGCTTTTTATCCATGAATTATGCAGATTGTTTAAGTGTTCAGGTATCACAACTGAACAAGTTAAGAAGAAGTTACTCTCTATATCATTAAAAGGAAGAGCTGAAGAATGGTATAAGCTGCTGAAGAATGGACAATCTATGGAATGGGAGGAGATAGTACCTCTATTTTACTCTAAATTCTATCCTCCAAGTGAGATTCATAAGGATAGGAATCAAATATATAACTTTTGGCCTCGTGATGGAGTACAGCCCAAGCTTGGGGGAGATTGAAGTTACTAATGCTTAAATGTCCTATTCATGAACTCCCTAACAATATTATTATTAATAACTTTTATGCAAGGATTTCTCTTCATGATAAAGATTTATTAGATGCTTCTTGTGCTGGATCATTCACACGTATGAAGGAAGAAGCTAAATGGGATCTCCTAGACTGTATTCAAGAAAACACTAAAGCATGGGAGAATGACAAAGGAAGAAAGTCAGGTATAAATTATGATTATGAATGCATTAAATATTTTATGGGAACTGATGACTTTCATGATATTAGTAATGAGTATGGTCTTGACTCTCAAAGTATTGCCAATTGTTTTAAGGCCTTTGCCTCTTACATAGGAATTCCTAAAAATAAGTGGGACAAGTACCATGCACCTTATAAAGATATTGTTAATCATGTTCCTGTTGGAAACACTAAAGTTTGTACTGTTGATCCTAGTTTGCCTGAACCCTATATTGAGAAAATACCTTTCCCTGCCAAGATAAAGGAACATTCTATTATGGATAATGTGGTTAGCAAAAGTACAAAGAAAGCTGTGGAACCTGATGAACAAATAAACATTAAACCTGTAGTAGCCATTGTTAAAGACCTTGTCACTAAAAATGTAGAAGATGGGCACATTATCTTTTGTGAAGATGCTTTTAATATTGTCTCTCATCCTAGTAAAGCTAGGAAAGCTAGTGTCCCTATGCGTTCTGTTAGAATTGGTGATCATTGCTATTATGGTTTATGTGATATTGGTCCTAGTTCTACTGCTATTCCTTATGAGCTTTACAAGGAAATTATGCATGAAATTGGTCCTTGTGAACTGGAGGACATTTATGTGGTTATCCACCTTTCTAATAGAGAGACAGTATATCCAATTGGCATTGTAAGAGATGTGAAAATTCTTTGTGGTAAGATTAAATATCCTGCTGATTTTCTAGTGCTTAGTTCAGAAGCTAGTAAAACTTGTCCTATCATTTTTGGTATACCTTTCTTGAACACTTGTGGAGCTATTATAGATTGCAGGAAGGAGAAAGTCTTAACTAAGTGATAGCGCTGTGTCAACGTGGAGCGCTTCGTCGGGAAACCCCAAGAGCATGGTATGATGCAGCACAACAGCAAGTCTTCCCTCGGTATAAACCGAGGTTATCGAACCTGTAGAAGGAAGGAAACGTCTCAACGGTGTTGCAAGCAACGTGGAAACCTACACAACACAAACTCAAGACTTTGCCCCAACTAATAGTGAGGTTGTAAATCTCACTGGTTGCTGTAACAAAGGATTAACTGTATGGTGTGGAAGGTGATGTTGGTTTGCACCAAGTAACAATAACAGTGGAAGATGTATCAATGGTAAAGATTGGACCGGGGTCCATAGTTCACTAGAGGTGTTCTCCTTAGATAAACAAACATGGCATGTTGGGTAAACAAATTACAGCAGGGCAATTGACAGGACTGAGCAAGGCATAACAATGCAATACTAGACACAAAGATCCTATGAGATTCGACTGGGCAATACAACAAGATACATAGACCGCCATCCAACTGCATCTATGACTAGAAGTCCACCTTTGGGTTATCATCCGAACCCCCTCCAGTATTAAGTTGCAAGCAACAGACAACTGCTTTAAGCAAAGTGTGTAAGGTAAACAATCCACTTGTTCCATGAAGAAGAGATCATTGTTTTCTCCCTAGTGGCAACAACACATCTACAACCTTATGGATTTCTGTCACTCCCCTTGATTAAATAGAGGCATGAACCCACTATCGAGCATAAATACCCCCTCTTGGAGTCACTAGCAACTACTTGTCCAAGATAGCTACTAACAACGGAGAGCATGCAAGATCACAAACAACACATACATGCTAGAATCAATAAGACAAAACCATTAATCAATTTGACATAGTAATCTCCATATCCATTGGATCCCCGCAAACACAACATGCATGATTACAAATAGATGATATCTTGATCATGAACGGAGCTCACAAGATCTATACATGAAAGCACAAGGAGGAGATACAACCATCTAGCTACTATATGGACCCGTTGTCCAAGGTGGAACTACTCACGCTTCATACCGGAGGCTGGCATGATGAAGAAGACCTCCGGGATGATCTCCCCTCCGGCAGGGTGCCAGGAAGAGTTTCAGATCCCCCCAATCTAGGGATGATGGTGGCGGCGGCTACAGACGGTTTCATGTAATATTGATCGGGTACTTAGGGTTTAGGCATCGGGGGCTTCTTATAGGCGAGGAGGCGAGGCTGGGAGGCGTCCAGGGGGGCCACACCCTGCCCAGGCGCGGCCTAGGGCGCGCCCGCGCCTGGGGGTGCATCCGCCCTATGGCGCCCCTCCATCTCTCCTCTGGACTCTGTGTTCTCCTCGATGAAATATTGACTTTGGCTTTTGTCCCCGTCCAATTCCGAGAATATTTCCTTACTAGCTTTTCTGGAACCAAAAATAGCAGAAAACAGGCAACTAGCACCGTTGCAACTTGCTAATAGGTTAGTACCAGAAAACATATGAAAAGCACCTCAAAGTGTGGAAAAAGCAAAGTAAAGTAGATACTAAACAAGCATGGAACATAAAAAATTATAGATACGTTTCCGACGTATCACTAAGTTTGATGGAGAATATTATGAGTTTATTTTTTCCAAATTTGCTAAAGCTCCTTATGAAAATAATTTGCCTAATGAGGATTTTAGGGTTGAACAAATTGCTTCTATTGATCCAGTTTATGACCTTAGACCTCTTTTTGATGATTGTAAGTATTCTCATTCTGATGATAAAGTTGTTTCTTGTGACGGTTATATTGTCAACTTTATTCAAAGTGCCACTAAAAGTTATTATGAGAGAGGGAAACATGGTTTTATGCATCTCAATAATATTAAGTTCCCCCGCCTTATGTTGAAAGCTTTGAAGTTGCATTCGTTTTGTCTTCCTATGCTAGTAGACTTTTGTTTCAATAATTTGTTTTCTCATGAAACTCCCTTGCATAGGAAGTGGGTTAGACTCAAATGTGTTGGATATTTGCTTCTTGATGCTCTCTTTCAATTCAAGTCCACATCTTCTATGTGAGCATCATTGAAATTATCATGCCCATCTTAATGGCTATAAAGAAAGAGCTTTTGGGATACAACCCTTTTTAGTTTGCTTTGTGTCTTTTGTTTCTTTGAGTCTTGGAAGTTATTACCCCTGTAATAACCGCTCCTTATACTTTTTTGTTTGGTTTTTGTGTCAAGATCAACCTCTTTTGAGAAGTAGAGGAGTTGTGAAAAAGTGCTGTCCTGGGACAGATCTTTGGGCTGCATTGTAAAAATCCGTGATAGATCTCAGTACTTCGGATGGAGCTATAATTTTCTGTGCTTGTGCCCTGAGTTGTTATCCAACTTTCGTTCGTTTTGCACTTTTTGATTTGAGTAACAGAATATTTTCGAAAAAAATCAATATTTACCTGTTGGTCTGTTTTGACAGATTTCTGCCATCATTTGCATTTGCCTCTTAAATCAATTTCCTTCCAGATTCTTTTTGGGCTTTTGAAAGGAGTTGATATAGTAGCTTTTGTTTTGATGGATTTTAGTTGAAATTTGTGCCCAAAGGTTTATTGTCTTTGCATACACTAATGTTGCTAATGAAGTTTGTGTGAGGCTTTGTATGAAAGGAACTTTCAAGTGTTGGAGAGAAGGAATCTGCACAATCCGTCTTTGAGTAGGTAAAAGTGCTGAAAATAGAAGGTTCGCGAGAAACTTTTCTTTTTACATTTTTGCAGTTTTTATTACATACGGAAAGTAATGAGTCGAAGCAGAGGAGGAAACGGAGCCCGGGTGGGCCACACCCACCAGTGGCGCGGGCCCTGCCTAGCCACGCCACCGGGGGCGAGACCACCCCGGTGTCCGTCTCTGCCCCGTTTTTGCACAATACCTTCCTTATGTCATAAAACTTTGTAATATATAACCCCCCGAATCCCCCGAGGTTCGTATATCGTGTTCTTGTCATGTTTTTGTTTCGATCTGTTTCTGTCAGGCAGATTCTCAGTTTTGGAGCCATAATGTCTTCCTCTGGATCACCTATGGAGGATTCCTCTGCGAACGTCATCAACCCGTACATGTATGAGTTGAAGATTCACCCCAAGGAGTTGTTACTCAAGGATGGGAAGGTATAGATAAAGGAGGTTCAGGGACCTAAGGGAGAAGGCAGTCTGGAAGATAGGATGGAAGCATTGGAGCAGGAAGTTTTTAAGTACAAGAAGATGGTAGAACACGAAGTGGATGTCATCCATAAGATAAGTTCAGAACTCATCGCCGAGCATAAGAGGGAGACTACTGAGCTTTGATATGAAATCCTCTCACTCCATCAGACCACCAACCAATTACAAGAACAGCTCTACGACATACAAAATCAAAACTATGAGTATGAAGCTAGGTTTAAACACATAAGCTCTGCTGATAGTTTCAGGGTATTTGAGACCAAGACATCCTTTGTGGATGGGGATCCTTTACCTTGGAAGTCTAACGACGACAAGGGAACACCACCACCACCAAAGGAGTAATTCATCATCAGGTTTTGGCATCCCCTTGGTTTGTTCCAAGCGTGGGAGAGTGTTGCGGTATCACATCATTATCTTTCATCCTTTACCTTTTTAGTAGAGTCATATCTTGAATAGAGAAGTTATCATATAGGATGGTTTGCATTGTGGAAGTATCTCTCCTTTAGTTGGTTATCTATGTATCCCTTGGTGTGAGTGCCTTTATGGAATATTAATGAGAAGTTTCACCTTTTACGTTTTGCACTTCTTATTTTAGTTTGCAATCTCTATTATATGATTAATCTTGTTGATTGGTATTGGTATCACTTTGGGAGCATCAAGTAAATCTAATTTGGTTTTGGCAAACCAAGCTCTGGTCAGTAGCAACACTTTTTGAGGTTTGAAAGGAAAAGAGAAAAGCACTTACAGGTATTTTATATTATTTTCTTTCTTTCTTGATTGGCTCATAAGCTTAGTATTCTTTAGTTAAGATCTTTTGTGATTTCAAGGAAGATTGCATGTTTGACTTTATCACTTGTATGTTTGCTTGTTTCCTCCAACTCTTTTGCTTGCTACCCAGTCTTGCTAGCCAAAAACCTGTACTGAGAGGGATTACTACTCGTGCATCCAATCCTTTTAACCAAAACCTATGCCATCTGTGTCCACCATATCTACCTATTAGCATTATTGCTATTCCAAGTAAATTCTCAAGCTTCACCTATCTTTCAAGTTAAAAATTCTTTTGTTATGTGAAAACTAGTTAGTAAAGCTCTCACGAACTTGATGGCACACCTTATTTTCTTGCCCCTAATAAACTTGAACCATTGTGTCATTGAAGTTGTATATGCTTGCACCTATACGTTGGGATTAGCAGAACCGTGCTATCACGGGGAATGCTTTCAACACCTGTAAATATCTACCCAGTTGATATCATGCTCTTTTTTTGCGGATGTCGTCGGTGTGAAATAAAAGGGGAGCTTGTAAGTCCATGGAGTTATGTATGTGTGTTAGAGAAACGCTTGGGCCGCTAGCCTAAGCCATGCCTAATCATGGTGGAAACTTCTAGTATCACCATAATGAGAAATCTATGAAGCATTCTTCTTATAAAAAAAGAGAGAAAAAAGCACCATTTTCCCATGGTAAATAAGAAGTTTGCTGAGGTGCTCATTGTCTGCTTGCCTTGTCATTTTGATATGGGATAGCTCATGTATCATGGGGCAAGGGGTACCTCGTTGGTGGTTCTCTATGATACACATGTACTTACTATGAAAAGAACTTACCGGTAACTAAAGTTGAGTAGCATGAGGAGCGGCCCTCGTACTCAAGGGACATGAGATTACCAACTTATATTTCGTCAAGCATATACTCCATCTTTATTTACTTTAACCTTAATCACCCCAAGATGCTTATGATAGGGGAAATGAGAGCTCAAAGCTAGTAAGTACCATAATTTTTTGGAAGCTCTTTATGAACTTGAAATCCCTGCTTCCCTCTATGAAGGCCTTTCTTTTACTTCTTAGTTGAGTCAGTAAAACCCTTTCCTCTCTATCTCCAACAAGCATTTGAGTTTTTGTGTTTCAATCATTCATATGATGATTTATTCAATCGTGTTTCTTATCTTCCTTGTTTTGCACATTGTTCTTATCTGAATGAGTATTACTGTCACATCCCAAAATTTTCCAAATTTTTAAATGTGAAAAAAATAAACAAAAGAATTAATTGTTGAAATTTAAGGTGAAAAGAAACTTTTTGCTTCTAAATGGAAACACCAAAACCCTACTTGAACAAAATTTGAATAAGAAAGCAATAAACAAATATTTCATCAAAGATCAAATGCATTTATGCATGGAAAGAATCTTGAAATTTGAACACTTGGAAAAATAAACCAAGACCCTAAACCCTAATGAAAGAAATCATTTCACAGATCTCTCTAAGACTGGATTTGTTCCATATAAAAATTCAGCAACAAACATTTATAAATGATCAAAAATGATGATCAAAAATATTATAAAACCATGGAAATTGGTTTCATTTAATTTGGAGCCATGGATAAAAACTTATGAATTTATTAAGATAAAAGGAAATAATTTCCAAGGATAATAAAGCTCCTAGCTAAAATCCATACCAAATTTTGAGCAAAATAATATTAAAAGGATTTAAAAAGATAAATAAAAATTAAATAAAATTATACAAATTGGAATCACCAATTTTGGAACTATAAATAAAAAGATATGGATTTTAGAAGGCAAAGAAAGAAAGAAATAAATAAAGAATATTTTAAAAGACAAATTAAATCTTGGCCAAATCCATAAGCAAATGGAATAAATATAATCCAAATATAAAAAGAAGAATAAAGATTATTTGAATAAAATTTATATGGACTTGAACCATATTCAATTTTATTTAAATGAAGACAAAATCGCTAATAATAATTAATTAATCAAATCATGAGAAAAATTAATTGAAATTACCAAAGTGGATTAAAAGTTATCTAGTTAACTTAAAAAGAATAAAATATTAATTAAATAAAATTATATGGTTTGGAACCATATTCAAATTATTTAAATAAAGACAAAAGACCTAAATCAAATGAATTATTAAACCATAAAAGAATATTTGAAATATTCTAAAAATGGAATTTTAAACATATTAATAAACAATATTAAACTACTAAAATAGTTTGATAAATATTTAAATTCAAACAGATGTTTAAAACATTTGAATCAAATCAAAATAGAAATCAGAAATGAAAAAGGAAAAAGATTCATAGAAGGAAAAAAATAGAAAAGTATCGGCCCATCCAAGCCTACCCAGCTACCAGGCCCAGCAAGCCCAACATCAAGCCCACCCGGTAGCCCCTCTATCCCCCCCCCCCCCCGCGAAATGGTATCTCCCAATAGGAAACAACCACGTGGCCAGATTGAGGTTTTAAAAACAGAAAAGGTTCTATTAGATGTTTGAATTTGCAAAAATCATAACTTTTGTTCTACATGTCCAAAAATTGCAAATTTTATATCAATGGATTCATAAAAATGTGAAATTTACAAATATGTCCTTAGTTTAGTATTTCGCTTCTGGAAAATTAGGTGTTTTTGCAGAAACATTTGTAAGGCTATTTTGGTTATAAAAATTATTCTAAAAATGTTTTTTGAGTAAAACCTTTTGCAAATGGTTTGATTTGAACTCTCTGACCCTAAACACTAACATTTGGATTTAAAAATAAATTTAACTAACACAAGGAATTATTCCTTTGAATAAAAGAATTTCTAGTAAAACAAAAATGTTGCTATGATTTAAAAATGATTTTTGAGTGAAACCTTTTGCAAATGGATTAGTTTTAAACACTTTGACCATAAACACTAACATTGGTATTTAAAAACATATTTGGCTAACATTAGAAATTATTCCTTTGGATAAATCATTTCTAGCAAAACAAAATGATTTAAAAGGGCCATTTTCACTAAATTGTTTTCAAATGGTTTTGCCACACTTATAAATGACCAGTAGGTGTTTTGAAATGTTTATAACCTTGTTAGAAAACACTTTTTCAATAAAACAATCTTTTGCATGCTTGCATGCATTTATTTGTTTTTTTAATTTTATGTGGTGAATTGTTTGAATGCTAGATTGAATTTGTGCCTTGATTGAATTGTAGTGAACTTTGAAGAGTGTGACATTTGCAAGATAAAGGAGTGAACCTAGTTTCTCTACCAAAAAGTCAATTGGTGCTTCATATATTTTGTACTATTATTTTCACTATGCATTAGTGATATTTTGAGTAGGACTTGCATGGAAACTTTTCTAAGTATAAGTTATGCCTTGGGAAATCCTAGTAGATGTTACCTTAGTGGAATTTTCCCTAAGTTAAGATTCTTGCTACTATCATGCTTAGCTTAGCTAATAGAAAACAAGGGTGGATTATTAATGCTATGATATTATACAAAGTCTATGACTTATGTTTTTGCTTAATAAAACTACTAAGTGAATGAATCACCTGGGTGGAATGGTATGAAAGGGTTATGTTGAGTGGTTACACAAGGCCCATATCCATGGCTACCTTGTGTATCACACTTGTGGAAAGCCACCCAGGAACAAAGAGATTTGAGATGTTAAAGTGTTGAGAAGCTTCTAGTGCAGCCACGTAGCAATATGGGCTCTGCCTGGATCATATAGGTTGCAATAACTTAGCTAGATGGACAGAAGGTGGTAGGGTGATAGGTTGGAATGCGTCCATTTGGTCTAAGGGAAGGCTTCTGAAAGATCTTGTCTCGATGCATGTCGAGTCTTGTGGGGAAAGTGCACCACCTCTTGAGAGATTAAAATCTAAGTACTTAGCCATGTCCCCGGCAATGGACAATTTGAGCATCAATACATTGAAGCTATCAAGGATCTTCTCATCCCAATTTCTAAGTTAAAAACTTGTGGTTGAACAAGGGTTAAAGGTTCACCAATTTCTACCGGTAGTTCCTTGGGTGATTTTGACAAACAAAAACTTAGTGTTTTCAACTAATAAGGAAAACTTATTTTGAGCAAAGCAAACCTCAGCTACACTTAGCCAAATGCATATAGATGTTAGATACCACTACTCTACCATAGTATCACTTGCCAATACAATTCAAATGTATTGACCCTTGTGGCTGTAACTTATTATTTTGCAGGTTTGTTTGATGTTAGTGAAGTGTGTTGAATAGGATTACAAGTCTACAACCAACATGATTGCATGTGGCATATGAAGATGAAGGCCTCCATGCTACATAGTTATTTCTGCTGCATTGTAATGAGATAGCCAAATGAGCTATGTAAGATGTAATTAATTATTTTATTCCTGGTTATAAGTTGTAATATGACCTTTGTTTCTTGATATTACATCTTAAACTGTGGATGCTAGCTATTCGATCCAGGGAATAGCATTGTAAACACAGGGATCTCTACCTTATCAGGTTGGGACCTCTATAATTACTTTGAAATCCATCTTTGTGAAAAGACTTTTATGTTTGAGCAAAGGGACTCCTGTTACAAACTTCTTTACAAAAGCTTTGCTTGAAAAATGTTTGCCAACTGTTCTCTGACCAAGAACAAAGTTTGCCATTCTCAATTATGATTTATCTTTATGCATCTTTATTATGGCTCCCATACTTGCTGCAAGTTAAGTTATATAATGGTGAGTTGCTTTATATTATGAGTTATGTATTGGTAAGTGTGATGCTTCTTGTCCATATTCTTTTATCGACACTTCACTCCATAAACCTCTGGACATGTTTACTGAGCTCAGTTTTCGCTTGGGCACAAGCGAGGTCTAAGCTTGGGGGAGTTGATACGTCCATTTTGCATCACTATTCTATATCATAATTTGCTTCTACTCATTGATATATTTCATATTAAGAGGTGATACTTATGTCATTTCATCTATTTTTGCATGTTGGATGATTCTTGGAGGATGAACTGCCAGAGTCAGGATTCTGATGGAAAAAGCGATGTCTAGATGCAATTTTCGCGAAGATCAGAAAAATACCAGAAAATATATGGAAAAATATATTTTTCCAGAAGATGAAGGAAGCCAGAAGGGGAGGCGGAGTTGGGCCACAGGGGGCCCACACCCCTAGGAGTGGGCCACCCTAGGCCGCGCCACCAGGGGTGTGGCCACCCTGGCCCACCTCTGGCTCCGCCCTCTCACCTATATCTTCTCCTCAAAACCCTAAAGTCGGGGGGAGCGACCACAGAAATATTCCTCTGCCTCTGCGGGGCGGAAACCACAGAGAGAGAAAGAACTCTCCGACAGACATATTTCTGCCAGGGAAATTCCTTCCCGGAGAGGGGAGATCGTCGCCATCAACATCGTCAACAAGCTAGACTTCATCGGGATCATCATCATCCTCACCATCATCTCCACCAACACCATCATCACCACTCCATCTCGTTGTAACAATTGTGTTGAATCTTGCATTGTTCTTAGGGGAAACTTTCCCAGTGTTGATTAACTTTGTAGTTGATGCTTGTTAGTGGAACCATTGAATTATTGTTTATGTTTAGATTGGTATTCATCATCATATCATCTCTGATCTTGATCTATATGATGTCTCGTGAGTAGTTCGTTTAGTTCTTGAGGACATGGGAGAAGTCATGTTGTTAGTAGTGGAATTGTGTTGAGGTATTATTCAATGGCTTGATATTTAAGTTGTGGTGCTATTCTTCTAGTGGTGCCATGTGAACGTCGACTACATGATACTTCACCATTTATGGTCCTAGGAGAATGCATTGTGTATTTGGCTACTAATTGTGGGGTTGCCGGAGTGACACAACCTTGAACCCCCATTAGGAAACCTTTGCACAAGGGAGTGTAGGATCCCAGAGTTTAAGGCTGTGGTTAGGATTTTATCTTAATTACTTTCTTGTAGTTGCGGATGCTTGCAAGGGGTTTAATTACAAGTATGTATGAGTCCAAGTAAGGTCGGTACATTAGCATAGGTTCACCCACACAACACTTGTCAAACAAAAGAAGATTAATCAACTATATGAAACGAAAGCACTTGACAGTATTCCCATGTGTCCTCGAGAATGTTTGGTCCTCATAAGTATTACCACCGGCTTATCCTTTGCTAAGAAAGAATTGGGCCACTTGCTGCAATTATTTGTTGTCTTTATTTTCTTGCACTTTATTTCTTTGCTTTATCAAAAAACCTTAAAGATCCGTTTGCTAAGTATTTACAGAGATTTCCTGCTCCAAACCACTAGTCAACACCTTCTGCTCCTCGTTGGGATCGACACTCCTATTTATCAAAAGTACTACGATACACCCCCTATACTTGTGTGTCATCAGCATTTGTTGGGCCTCCAAGTGCAGAGGTTTGTAGAAACGCCCGGGCAGTGATGGTGCTCAAAGTGGCACTTCGTTGGTAACCCCAAGCACAAGGTGTGAAGGGCACAGCAACAAGTTTTCCCTTAGTTGAGACCGAGGTTATCGAACCAGAAGGAGGAAGGAAACGTCACACAGGTGCTGCAAACAACATGGAGACCTGCACAACACAAACTCAAGACTTGGTCCGAACGAATTAGTGAGGTTGTCAAGCTCACCGGTTTGTTGTAACAAAGGATTAAACGTATGGTGTGGAAGGTAATGGCGGTTTGCAGCAAGTAAACAAGTAATAGTGGAAGATGTATCAATGGTAAAGATTGGACCGGGGTCCATAGTTCACTATAGGTGCTCTCCCTAGATAAACAACATGGCATGAAGGGTAAACAAATTACAGCAGGGCAATTAACAATGCAATACTAGACAAAAAGATCCTATGAGATTCGATTGGGCAATACAACAATATACATAGACCGCCATCCAACTGCATCTATGACTATAAGTACACCTTCAGGTTATCATCCGAACCCCCTCTAGTATTAAGTTGCAAGCAACAGACAACTTCTTTAAGCAATGTGTGTAAGGTAAACAATCAACTTGTTCCATGAACAAGAGACCGTTGTTTTCTCCCTAGTGGCAACCGCACATCTACAACCGAAGAGATTTATGTCACTTCCCTTGGAAACTAGAGGCATGAACCCACTATCGAGCATAAATACTCCCTCTTGGAGTCACTAGCAACTACTCGGCCAAGATAGCTACTAACAACGGAGAGCATGCAAGATCACAAACAACACAGACATGATAGAATCATAAAGACAAAACCATTAATCAAACCAACATAATAATCTCAATATCCATCGGATCCCCGCAAACACAACATGCATGATTACAAATATATTAGATCTTGATCATGAACGGAGCTCACAAGATCTATACATGAAAGAACAAAGGAGGAGATACAACCATCTAGCTACTACATGGACCCATAGTCCAAGGTGGAAGTACTCACGCATCATACCGGAGAGAAGGCCTTCAGGATGATCTTCCCTCCGACAGGGTGCCGAGAAGAACTTCAGACCCCCCCCCCCGATATAGGGACGACGGTGGCGGCGGCTACCGAAGGTTTCGTGGAATATTGATCGGGTCCTTAGGGTTTATGCATCTGGGGATTCGTATAGGCGAAGGGGAAGGCCGAGGAGGTGGACAGGGGCCCCACACCCTGCCTAGGCGCGGGGTAGGGCCCACCCGCGCCTAGAGGTGTCTGGGCGCCCTGGCCCGCTTCTCCGTCTCCCCTCTGGACGTCTTGTTCCCCACGGAAAGTTATTGACTTTGGCTTTTGTCCCGTACAATTCCGGGGATATTGATTTTCTGCCTTTCTGGAACCAAAATAGTAGAAAACAGGCAACTGGCATTGTGGCAACTTGTTAATAGGTTAGTTCTAGAAAAGATATAAACACACCTCAAAGTGTAGACAAAGCAAAGCAAAGTAGATACTAAACAAGCATGGATCATCAAAAATTATAGATACGTTTCCGACGTATCAAGCATCCCCAAGCTTAACTCATGCTCGTCCCCGAGTAGGTAAGTGATAAAAAGAATAATTTTTGAGGTGACATGCACCATCAAAATCAAGATCAAACCATTTGCAAGCATTGAAAGTTGGGATCAAAGAACTCTAAACATGTGCATGAAAGATGGAGTTATAAAAATAGGACATAGTAACTATGCATGCAACATGACAAGCTACAAACAAAGATCATGAATAACATGCATTGAAAAACGTTTGTTTGTTTCACATACAGAAAACATAGCATAGTGGCAACCAGCTTATTCCTCATAGAGTAGCAAATAGATGCATAGGACACCTTCAAAGTTCACAAGGGTGACTAGAAACAAATAGCACAAGAACAAGTAATATAACAATATGCATCAATCAATAAGCTTTGGGACACTGCACATAGAATGACAACTATGCTCTCTTAATTGTGCCTAAAGGTAGAAGGTGGAGACTCAACATAATGGTGGAAGAAAGGCCCTTCACAAAGGGAAGAAGGGATTTCAAATTTCAAAAAGAGCTTCCAAAAATGATGGTACTTGTTAGCTTTTAGCCCTCATTTCCCCTATCATAAGCATCTTGAAGTGATTAAGGTTAAAGTGAATAAACTATGGAGTATATGCTTGACAAATTATAAGTTGGCAATCTCAAGTCCCTTGAATACGAGGGCCACGCCTCATGCTACTCAACTTCAGTCACCTATAAGTTCTTGTCATTATAAGTATTTGCATATCATAGAGAACCGCCAATGGGGTACCCCTTGCACATGGTACAGGAGCTATCCCATAACCAAAATGACAAGGCAAGCAGACAATGAGCATCTCAGCGATCTTTTTATTTACTATGTGCATAGCTTTTTATTGAGGATGCTTCATAGATAGCTCACTATGGTGATGCTACAAGTTTCCACCATGATTAGGCATGGCTTAGGCTAGCGGCCTAGGCGTTTCTCTAACACAGAATACAAACTCCATGGACTTACAAGTTCCCTCTTTATTTCACACCGGTGACATCCATAGACAAAAGAGCATGATATCAACTGGGTACAAAGTACAAGTGCAATGTTGAAAACGTTCCCCGTGACATCACAATTTTGCTAATTCCAACGTATAAGTGCAAGCATATAAAACATAGATGACACAATGATTCAAGTTTATTAGGGACAAAGAATATAAAGTGTGCCATCAAGTTCGTGAGGGCTTTAATCACTAAGTTTTCACATAACAAAATAGTTTTTAATTGGAAGATAGTTGAAAACAAGAACATACTTGGAATGGTGTAACACGCCACACGTAGGAATTTATAGTGGACACTTTGGAATAACTTGGTTTCTTGGGAGTTGGAAGCATGAGTAGAACTTACTCATACAAGTGGAGTCTAGCAAAAGACTGGGAGCAATCAACTAAGAGAGCAATAATGGCCATAATCATGCAGAGCAACAAAGCATTACTAATCAAAGCATAGAGTAGTACTACAATTCAAGTACTAGATGATCATAGAGGCTAATGGTGACTTGTGAGAGTCATAACATGGTGTGAGCATGTGACAAGTCAACCCAAACAAAGCATCAAAGGAGAATACCACAATACTATGCTTTTGCATGCTAAGACAACGCATAATTTCTTTAAGGCACACTAAGCAATCCCAATTGTTTGGAACAATACATTCTACAGCAATAATTACTAAGCATAAGGTCAAAACAACACCTAGCATGTCATGCTAAAGTCTAAGTCACAGTCAATGCAGGCTCCTCTTGCACTTTCAAGCAAGAACTTACTACTCCTTTCCAACACCAAGCAACTTATTTGCAAAATAACATAGCAAGAACGGGGGTCCAAACTACTTTATTCAAGCAAACTAAACAACCTAAGCAAAGCAAACAAAAACTAAGACGCTCCAAGAACAACACAACTGTGCATGAAACAATAAAAACGAAGTGTCTAAACAGACCTGAGCTTTTTATTGATGAAGAAGGGGATGCCCAAGGCATCCCCAATCTTTGACGCTTGTAACTCTTGGATATTTCTTGGGGTGAAACCATGGTGGCATCCCCAAGCTTGAGATTTTGTCCATTCTTCATCTCATTGCATCATTCTCTTTCTACACCTGAAATTTTTTCTTCATACAAAACTTCACACAATCTTCATTAGCAACATTAGTTTATTTAGAAGATATTAGACCGCTGGCAAAGCTTTGGAACAGCAAGGCATTTCACTAAAAACACAAGCCACTGTAGTAACTCCTTCAAAAATCTCAATTCACCTAAAGAGAACTCAAAAAAGAATCAATAAGAAGCAAATGCAAATAATGGCAGAAATCTGTCAAAACAGACCAGTAGGTAGAAACCGATTTTTTAGAAAATCTTCTGTTGCTCAAATAAAAACGTGTTGAACTAAAGAAAGTTAGCTAACATACTGGAGGATTTATTCGTAAATTTTCAGCTCAATACGAGTTACAGAGACTCCTCACGAATTTTTATGGTGGAGGACAGAAATCTATTTCGGGACAGCAACTCCCCAAATCTTACTTCCCTCTCATTAGAGGTCATTCTTGGCACAAAAAGCAAAAAAAGGATAAGGAGAGGTCATTACTGAAGTAATAACCTCCAAGACTCAAGGAAACTCTTGGGTTATCTCCCAACAAGTAGTTTTCTTTAACGCCTTTAAGTTAGGCATAAGAAGCAAGAAGAATCAAGTATTTTCAAATGAAGAAGCATTACCATCAAACCTTGCTTTCAAAGGAGGAAGAAAAAGCAAATTCTCTCTCCTCATAGGGAAGTGTTCAATACTTTTTTTGAATGGAAAATGATATTTAATGGTGCCCTCTTTCATATCAATGATGGCACCAACTGTTCTAAGAAAAGGTCTTCCCAAAGTAATAGGATAAGAAGCATTGTATTCAACATCCAAAACATAGAAATCCACAGGGACATAAGCATTGTTAGCCATAATGAGAACATCATTAATACTCCCCATGAGTTTCTTCTTAGCATTATCACTAAGTGGGACATCCAAATAACAATCTTCCAATGGTGGCAAATCAAGCATTTCATAAATCTTCTTAGGCATAATAGAGACACTAGAACCAAGATCACATGAATCTTTGAGATCAAAGTCATTCACTTGCATATTAATAATGGGTTTCCAACTATCTTACACTTTCCTAGGAATAGAGGCTTTGTGTTTTTGCTTCTCTTCCTTAATCTTAACAAGAGCATCTGTAATATTTTTAGTGAAAGCAACATGCATATCACCAGCATCAGGACTTCTAGCAAGCTTTTGCAAGAACATAATCACTTCAAAAATATTGCAACCATCAATATCAAAGTCAAACTTAGCATCACTAGTAGTAGGCTCAATAGGCTTAGGCATAGTAGGACAAGGAACAGGGACTACTTGTGGTTTAGTGGTGATGGTGCACACACTATTGTTCCTATCAATTTCAGCTTCCCTTTCCCACTTAGCATGAAGTTGAGCTAACAGCCTAACATTTTAACCAATAGTAACTTGTATGGCATGAGCAGTAGCAAAGGTGTTTTCCATGGTTTTAGGTTTAGCAGCCATTTTATTAATCAAGGAAGACCGAGCTTCAGACAAAGAGGATATATTTTTCTCAACATTTAAAAACTTTTCCTCTATATCCTTATTGAAAGTGGTTGGTTTACTAATAAAGTCTTTGAGCATGACTTCAAGTTCAGAGGGGGCATTTCTAGCATTGTGGTAAGAGCTTCCATAGGAATTGCCATTATTAGGAGGATAAGGCTAATAATTGTTGTTACCACCAAAATTATTTCTATAGGCATTGTTGTTGAAATTGTTGTTTCTAATGAAGTTCACATCAAATTGCTCTTCTTGAGCAACCAAAGAGGCTAAGGGAACACTATTAGGATCTAGAGGAGCTTTCCCATTAACAAGCATAGCCATAATAACATCAATCTTATCACTCAAAGAGGAAGTTTCCTCAACAGAATTTACCTTCTTACCATGTGGAGCTCTCTCAACGTGCCATTCAGAGTAGTTAACCATCATATTATCAAGGAGCCTTGTTGCAGCACCCAAATGAGGCCCATGAAGGTACCTCCAGTAGCTGAATCCAACAGGTTTCTTGAGGATAAGTTCAAACCTGCATAAAAAGTCAGGATAATCATCCAAGCAGTGAGTCCATGAGTGGGACAATTCTTAACCAAAGATTTCACTCTTTCCCAAGCTGGAGCAACATGTTAACTATTAAGTTGTTTAAATTTCATAATGTCACTTCTCATAGATATAATCTTAGCAGGAGGATAGTACTTTCCAATAAAAGCATCTTTGCACTTAGTCCAAGAAACAATACTATTTTTAGGCAAGGATAGCAACCATTCTTTAGATTTTCCTCTCAAGGAGAAAGGAAAAAAATCTTGAGCTTAATAATATCTCCATCTACATCCTTATACTTTTGCATCTCACAAAGTTCAACAAAGCTATTGAGATGGGCAGCGGGATCATCAGAACTAGTACCAGAAAATTGCTCTCTCATCACAAGATTCAACAAAGCAGACTCAATTTCATAAAAGGTAGCATCAGGAGTAGGTGGAGCAATAGGAGTGCTTAGGAAATCATTGTTGTTGGTGCTAGTAAAGTCACACAACTTGGTGTTCTCAGCATAGTTCATTTTGGCAAAGGTGGGCAAGCCAAAAACAGCAGCAGCTAGAGCAGGAACTAATTTTTTGTGTTTTTGAATAAAGAAAGCAAACCAAGCTAGACTAATTTTTTTGGATTTTTTTAAAAGAGGCAAACAAAACCAAGCAAAAGAAACTAAGCAAACAAAAAACAAAGTAAAGAGAAAGTAACTGGAGGACTCCCCTAGTGAAGACGTCCTTAGCCTCCCCGGCAACGGCGCCAGAAAGACTTGATGGTGCTCGACGTGGCACTTCGTTGGTAACCCCAAGCGCAGGGTGTGAAGAGCACATCAACAAGTTTTCCCTCAGTTGAGACAGAGGTTATCGAACCAGAAGGAGGAAGGAAATGTCACACATGTGTTGCAAACAACGTGGATACCTACACAACACAAACTCAAGACTTTGTCCCAACGAATCAGTGAGGTTGTCAAGCTCACCGGTTTGCTATAACAAAGGATTAAACGTATGGTGTGGAAGGTAATGGCAGTTTGCAACAAGTAAACAAGTAACAGTGGAAGATGTATTAATGGTAAAGATTGGACCGGGGTCCATAGTTCACTAGAGGTGATCTCCTTAGATAAACAACATGGCATGAAGGGTAAACAAATTACAGCAGGGCACTTGACAGGAACTGAGCAAGGCATAACAATGCAATACTAGTCAGAAAGATCCTATGAGATTCGATTGGGCAATACAACAAAATACATAGACCGCCATCCAACTGCATCTATGACTAGAAGTCTGCCTTCAGGTTATCATCCGAACCCCCTCCAGTATTAAGTTGCAAGCAACAGACAACTGCTTTAAGAAAAGTCTGTAAGGTAAATAGTCCACATATTCCAAGAACAAGAGACCGTTGTTTTCTCCCTAGTAGAAACAACACATCTACAACCGAAGAGATTTCTGTCACTTCCCTTGGAAACTAGAGGCATGAACCGACTATCAAGCATAAATACTCCCTCTTGGAGTCACTAGCAACTACTCGGCCAAGATAGGTACTAACAACAGAGAGCATGCAAGATCACAAACAACACATACATGATAGAATCATAAAGACAAAACCATTAACCAAACCAACATAATAATCTCAATATCCATCGGATCCCCGCAAACACAACATGCATGATTACAAATAGATTAGATCTTGATCATGAACGGAGCTCACAAGATCTATACATGAAAGCACAAAGGAGGAGATACAACCATCTAGCTACTACATGGACCCATAGTCCAAGGTGGAACTACTCACACATCATACCGGAGAGAAGGCCTCCGGGATGATCTCCCCTCCGGCAGGGTGTCAGGAAGAACTTGAGATCCCCCCCCTCGATCTAGGGACGACGGTGGTGGCGGCTACAGAAGGTTTCATGGAATATTGATCGGGTCCTTTGGGTTTCTGCATCGGGGGCTTCTTATAGGCGAAGGGCGAGGCCGAGGAGACGGCCAGGGGCCCCACACCCTGCCTAGGCACGGGGCAGGGCCCACCCGCGCCTAGGGGGTCTGGGCGCCCTGGCTCACTTCTCCGTCCCTCCTCTGGAATTCTTGTTCCCCACGAAAAGTTATTGACTTTGCCTTTTGTCCCATCCAATTCCGAGAATATTGATTTTCTGCCTTTCTAGAACCAAAAATAGAAGAAAACAGGAAACTGGCAGTATGGCAACTTGTTAATAGGTTAGTTCCAGAAAAGATATAAAAACACCTCCAAGTGTAGACAAAGCAAAGCAAAGTAGATACTAAACAAGCATGGAGCATCAAAAATTATAGATACGTTTCCGACGTATCATGCAGCTAGCCTAAGCCATGCCTAATCATGTTGGAAACTTGCAGCATAACCATAATGAGCATTCTGCGAAGCATCCTCAATAAAAACATGTGCAAATAGCAAATAAAAAGATCGCTAAGATGCTCATTGTCTGTTGCCTTGTCATTTTGATATGGGATAGCTCCTATGTCATGGGGCAAGGGGTACCCCGTTGGCGGTTCTCTATGATACACATATACTTACAATGACAAGAACTTGCTTGTGACCAAAGTTGAGTAGCATGAGGTTCGGTACTCGTACGCAAGGGGCATGAGATTTTCAACTTGTGATTTGTCAAGCATATACTCATATTTGTGTCGCTTTAACCTTAATCACTTCAAGATGCTTATGATAGGGGCAATGAGATGTCAAAGCTAGTAAGTACCATAATTTTTGGAAGCTTTTTATGAAACTTGAAATCCCTACTTCCTTCTGCGAAGGGCCTTTCTTTTTTACTTTTTGTTGAGTCTCCATCTTCTATCTTTATGCACCAATTAAGAGATCATAGTTGTCATTCTTAGTTCAATGTGCATTGTCCCAAAACTTGTTGATCGATTCATAATTATGGTATTGCTTGTTCTAAAATTATTTGTATCTAGTCACCCTTATGAACTTTGAAGGTGTCCTATGTTTATCTATTCCATGAAGGACAAACTAAATACCACTCTTGCTATGTTTTCTCTATGTGAAACAAACAAATGTCTTTCAATGCATTGTTATTCATGATCCTTTGTTTGTGTAACCTCTCATGTTGCAACATAGTTGTTATGCCTTATTGTTAGAAATATATCTTTCATGCTTATATTTAGATTACTTTGATCCCAGCTATCAATGCTTTACAATACCTTGATCAAGATTATGATCATGCATGTCACCTAAAAAAATATTCTTTTTATCACTTACCTACTCGAGGACGGGTAGGAGTTAAGCTTGGGGATGCTTGCTACATCGTAAACATATCTATAATTTTTGATGCTCCATGCTTGTTTTGTATGAACTATCTTATGTTTTGTCTACACTTTGAGGCATTTTTATACATTTTCTGGAACTAACATATTAACAAGATACCACAGTGTCAGTTCCTGTTTTCTGCTATTTTTGGTTTCAGAAAAGCTAGTAAAGAAATATTCTCGGAATTGGACGAAACAAAATCCGAACTTCCTATTTTTCAGAGGCGAACACGGAGTCCAGAGGCCAGAGGGAGGCACACCCTGGGGCGGGCACACCAGACCAAGGCGCGGCCAGGGGGGGCGCCGCCCTATGGTGTGCCCCCCTAGTCCTCAACTGACCTTGCCCCATTGCCTACATAAACCCCTCGAGGAGAATACCTTAAGTGCCCGATCAGAATTTCACAAAAAAGTCCGTAGCCACCGCCACCATCGTCCCTAGATCGGGAGGGATCTGAAGCTCTTCTTGGCACCCTGCCGGAGAGGGGAGATCATCCTGGAGGCCTTCTTCATCACCATGCCAGCCTCCGGAGTGATGCGTGAGTAGTTTATCCTTGGACTATGGGTCCATAGCGGTAGCTAGATGGTTGTTTCTCCTCTTTGTGCTATCATGTTTAGATCTTGTGAGCTACCTATCATGATCAAGATCATCTATTTGTAATCCTATATGTTGTGTTTGTTGGGATCCGATGGATATTAAGTACTACGTCAAGATTGATTATTGATTCTATCATGTCTATGTTATTTTTGATCTTGCATGCTCTCTGTTGCTAGTATCTACTCTGGCCAAGTATTTGCTTGTGACTCCAAGAGGGAGTATTTATGCTCGATAGTAGGTTCATGCATCTAGTAATCTGGATGAGTGACAGAAACCTCTAAGGTTGTAGATGTGTTGTTGCTACTAGGGAGAAAACAACAATCCTTTGTCCAAGGATAATTGTACTGTTTACTTTACACACTTGGCTTAATGCAATTATCTGTTGTTTGCAACTTAATACCCGAGGGTTGTTCGGATGATATCCCGGAGGTGGATTATTAGTCATAAATGTAGTTGGATTATGGTCTATGTATTATGTTATAATGCCCAAACGAATCTCACAGTGATCATCATGCCATGTACATCATTGTTATGCATTCTCTATCTGTTAATTGCCCAACTGTAATTTGTTCACCTAGCATGTTATCTATCTTATGAAGAACACGCCTAGTGAATTGTGGACCCTGGTCCATTCCTTCCCATTAATATTCCATCTATTATCTACTATTTAATTTCTACAATTACTACAAGAAATTACTATCTTCCACACTATACGTTTAATCCTTTGTTTTCAGCAAAATCAGAGCTTAACAATCTCACTATAAGTTAGGACAAAGTATTGTGGTTGTGTTGTGCAGGTTCCACGTTGCTAGCAACACCTTGGAAGCTGTTTCTTTCTGCTACTGGTTCGATAACCTTGGTTTCAGAACTGAGAGAAACTTGCTGCTATGCTCATCATACCTCCCTCTTGGGGTTCCCAACGAGCTCTACATCATCTGAGCCATCAGAGGCGCCGACGGCCGGTCGCTATGTTGACGGACAAACGTCGGGGCCGTCAGTGTAGACCGTGACCAGGCCAGCCCCCCAGCAGCCGTCGTTGTATAATTTCCCTCACTGTAGGATAGCCTATGACGACTACTGCCCTCGGCATAGCCTATGGCGACGGTTGCCCTCGGCATAGCTATTTTTTTCCTTTTACCTTATTAATCTTTGAAAAATCATAACTAAATCACTCTAATTCAGAAAAATGCAAATAATATATCAAAATTTGCAGAAAAATAAGGTCTATATATCTACACTCAAATATTACATATTTATAAATGAAAATTAAGTGAAACATAAATATTACATATAGTTTGAAACGGGCATAAGAAATTTAAAAACAATCCAAACAATGAAAAACCTTCGTGTGGTGTCATATTATGTGATATAGTTGCAAGGAAAAATATAAAACTTGGTATATTGATTATGTCTCAAAAAAACTTTCACGAAATGACTTATCTCATTTGAGGTTTCCTGACTTTCAGATCAAATGACCAATATTATGGCTAGAATCAAGGCATAGTTTGTGATAATAGGCCCATATTGTGCATGATTGTGCATCATGAGATGGAGAATAATGTTACAGAAAGAACTTTTCCTTTTCTCACACCAAAAATCCATTTTCCATTTTCCGAACGCAAAAAACAGATAGTTTTGTGAAGAAACCACCAAATGGCTAATTTAAAATGCTACCACCCCATTTAAAAAAAATACTAGACCACCTTACATAAAAAGTGTCCCAACAGGTGGATCTTAAACCTTTTCGTCCATCCCTAGTGAAAAAGACAAATTTCTTCCGAATCGAAAGGAAGTGGGTCAGATGTGAATTACTGGTACATGATCTAATGCTCATAATTTTTTTTAAATCATTTTTAGGTTCACAATATGCTATTTCATCAGGGATCCACTTCAAGTTCAACGAGGCTCACCCAAGCTAAGAATCTTCATGCCCGCGTTCGAATTTTTTTGACGATAGGTTAAAACGGGCATAACAAATTCAAAAACAATCCAAACAATACGAAACCTTCGTGTAGTGTCATATTATGTGATATAGTTGCAAGGAAAAATATAAAACTTGGTATATTAATTATGTCTCAAAAAACTTCTACAAAATGACTTATCTCATTCTAGGTTTCCTGGCTTTTAGATCAAATGACCAACGGTATGGCTAGAATCAAGGCATAGTTTGTGATAATGTGCTCATATTATGGATGCATGTGCATCATGGGATGACGAATAATGTTGCAAAAGGCCGTTTTCCTTTTCATCACACCAAAAATCCATTTTCCATTTTCAAACTCAAAAAACGAGCGGTTTTGTGAAGAAACCACCAAATGGCTAATTTAAAATGCTACCACCCCATTTAAAAAAATACTAGACCACCTTACATAGAAAATTTCCCAACAGGGGGATCTTAAACCTTTTCGTCCAACCCTAGTGAAAAAGTCAAATTTCTGAAGAATCGAAAGGAAGTGGGTCAGATGTGAATTACTGGTACATGATCTGATGCTCATATTTTTTTTACAAAAATCATTTTTAGGTTCACAATATGCTATTTCATCAGGGATCCACTTCATGTTTAGCGAGGCTCAGCCCCAAACTAAGAATCTTCATGCCCGCCGTTCGACAAATTTTAACGATAGTTTAAAACGGGCATAACAAATGCAAAAACAATCCAAACAATATGAAACCTTTGAGTAGTGTCGTATTATGTGACATAGTTAGAAGAAAAATATAAACTTAGTATATTTATTATGTCTCAAAAAACCTTCACAAACTGACCTATCTCATTCGAGGTTTCCTGGCTTTCGGGTCAAATGATCAATGTTATGGGTAGAATCAAGACATAATTTGTGATAATGAGTCTATATTATGCATGCATGTGTATCATGGGATGACAAACAATGTTGCAGAAGCAAGTTTTCCTTTTTATCGCACCAAAAAGCCATTTTACATTTTTCGAGCGCAAAAAACGGGCGGTTTTGTCAAGCAACCACCAAATGGCTAATTCAAAATGCTACCTCCCTATTTTTAAAAAATACTAGAGCACCTTAAATGGACAATATCCCAACAGGGCATTTCGTCCATCCCTAGTGAAAAATACAAATTTATGCCGAATCGGTAGGAAGTGGGTCAGATATGAACTACAGGTACATGATCAGATGCTCATGTTTTTTTAGAAAAATCATTTTTAGGTTCACAATATGTTATTTCATCAGGGATCCACTTCAAGCTTAGCGAGGCTCAGCCCGAGGTAAGAATCTTCATGCTCGTCGTTTAACAAAGTTTGACGATAGTTTAAAACGGGCATAAAATGATCCAAACAATGTGAAACCATCGCATGGTGTTATATTAGGTGAAATAGTTAGAAGAAAAAATATAAAACTTGGTATATTGATTATGTCTCAAAAAAACCTTTACAAAATGACCTATCTCATTCGAGGTTTCCTAATTTTTGGACCAAATGACCAATGTTATGGCTAGAATCACGGCATAGTTTGTAATAAGTTGATATGGATATCTTATTTGGGTTCCTATTATTTTTCTAATCAATTTATACATATTATTTGTCAAATTTGGATTTACGGATTTAAAGATATTAATTATTCTATATTAAATAGAACAATACAAAAAAATAAAATCATTATACTTTTATTTGAATTTATTAATATTTTTACTTATTCATTGTTGTTTACTTAAATAATTGTTTGTAATTTAAAAAAATAAAAACATGTGATATGATGATATAAGAGTTAATATGATTAATATCAAAGTATTGACAATAAGATATAAATTGTTTCACGAAAACTGATTCTGAATGAATGGAGAAGTTAAGCGTGCTAGGAGTGGAGTAGTGAGGATGGGTGACCGACTAGAAAGTTTGTCCAAGACTGCAATTTGATTAAAGATTAAGTATAATTAGTGTTAAAAATATTCCAAGTGAGAGATTAACGAGTCAAACAATTTAAAGATTAAAAAATTGAGAATTTTTTTTGATTTTTTTTTAAATTTATTTTTTACAACCGAACTTTAGGCTATACCAACAAAGAACCACTTAATATTTATCGGACCTCGGTTTCGCTTAATATTGCCTAATCGCATTGCACCTTTGTTATGTCATACATCATACATGCATCATGCTCAATCTTCTGCCGTAGTAATAAATAGTGTATCCGGTGTTTATTCTAGTGCTTTTCTTCTTCATGGATTAGGCCGATGAGTTGATGCGCGTGCCGATCCAATCTTCGGATGAATTTTGGCAATGTTTTTAGGCGAGCATTCTCCCTCTTTCTACCTATTTTATATTTCTAGTCTTTATTTCCTCCTGTTGATCTATTGCTATCTGTGTTGCGATGCTATAGATTCCGTACCCTTTTATACTTTTGTGCAGCATCTATATTGCCATGGACACCTCATATTACCTGTTGTTTGGTAGATAGTCGGTCTTGCGAGTCGTAGTCGCTTGCTCAGGTGCTGCTTCGCGTCGTCGATGTTCCATTGTTATTGGGTGGTTGGTACATGCTTAATGGTGGAGATGATTATGGATTTAATTATTGTTTAATAACTAAAATTGAAAATAGGTAAATAATGCAGAGGCACCGGTGAGTAATAGTTGAGATTTGGTTCTTAACCTCCCACTTGTGTCCACCTAGAACCCGAGTTCTTGACACCTGTTTCTAGACTGAGCGTGCTAACCACATGTGGGGTGTCTGGGCACCCCTATCAGCTTAGTTTGAAGTTTTCATGTCACGTTATGCCATGTTTATTACCTGTTGCTCGATGAGCGTTTATTACTGTTGCGTAGGTGCGGCACTCTGTCACAGGAATATCTTGTCTATGACCTCTGCTCCCGTGCAAGTGTACGCAACCCTAGAGTCCGTACGAGGAGGATTAGCTATACCTCGTACGTGTAGCTCTTTCGGGTGACCCCCATGTACTTGCTTTGGGTTTGGGAAAGTGTCGTGTCCTAGGCCCCGCTGACATACCTATGGAAGTATGTTAATTGATCTGGCAACAAGGGTCGAAGTGCGTGTGGAAACTTTGGTGCACCCCTGCAGGGTTAAATCTTTTCGAAAAGCCGTGTCCACGGTTATGGACGACTTGGAGCACAGTATCTCGATCATAGATAACTATAACTAAAGTTTACTATTATAAATTTCACTTATAACTGATATGGCTAGTAAGTTGGATAACCACCATGGAAAGGAATGAATAAAATTGCCAACCGTGTGAGTTTCCTTGGCAGGGCTTCCTCGTTTGGTATCGAGAGGGAAATACTAGGAAGGGTCTGATTGGTGGTAGTATCAGGTTGGTTTCGAATAGGTCCTTCTCATCTTTCTCTGATAGCCGACAGTTGTATTGGGTCTCTATAGGCTGTTTAGTGCATGCTGCGCTGCCGCTTCAGTCCACTATACCTATGTAGGCGAGGACCGCCGAATTCTAAGACTCGCCGTGTATTGGCCTCAGTACTGACTGCTCTCTTTTTCTTTTGCCCTTTGTCGGCACCCCTTTTGTTTGAGCAGGTTTTTGAGACCGACGTCGTTAGCAGGGTTACCCTTCCGGCTTGGCCTGAGCAGCGTTATGGACACCATTGGTTATTCTTCAGAGCTCTTAGCTCAATTTGCATCTTATCCGTAATCGGACGTTGTACCATTTTCAAGGTGATTTGAATCTTTGTACTGTATATCTGTATTCTTGATTTATGGAGTCGTTGTTGTATATATATGTTCTATGGGTTCTATCGTGGACTATTGTGTAATGATATTACTTTGTTTTTCACTCGCACGAAAGTGTCTGGTGGACACTTTTGATCGTTTCTATGCGGGTTTGGTGGGAATCGCTGAAACTTACATAGGGCCGATCCGAGGGTGTTACTCGGCGTAGCATATGCCGACGGCCTTTGTGGCTGCGCCGAGGAGATCTTTGTCTGGAGACTACGCCGAGGATGGCCGTCAGCGTAGGTTATACCAACAACTATATGCCCTACGCCGATGGTTTTTGGCCGTCAGTCTACCGCGCCATTCCTATACTGCCTCCAGATCTCAAGAAGATCGCCCCATGGAGCAGGTACGATGTACTTGTTGCATCATTCGCAGAACTCAACGGGCCTGGTGATCACGGTGACCACAGGAGCGGGTCCGGTGAGATCAATGGCGTGCACCCCGCTGGTGCACATGACGGTGCAGAATACGCCGTCCTTGTCGTCGTAGAAGCAATCTTCGCATTGCTTCCCGGGCTTGTTGGCGACGATCCACGTCCAGCTGCGGTCGCCGATCCTGGTGAAGGAGAGCTGGTTGCCCGGCTTGTGGATGAGCATGACGGTGCAGTGGCCTCTTGTAGCGGGGTCAGAGGAGAGTTTGCTCCATCTTAAAGATCGACGACCTCTTCTCTAGATTTATTTCCGGTGATGTAGGCGAGATGTCAAAGACGGCATGCCCATACAGAACCCTGTCCTTGGTGAACCAGAACTTGACGGGCGCCAGTGTTTTGACCGGCGGAAAGTCGATCTGAGCGCCGAATATGGGGTTGAAGAGATGGGGGTTGGACCGTTCGTCGTCGGCGGCGAGCCAGCCGTGGGAGGACCCGAAGAAGTACCTGGCACGGAGGGGTGGGTGGCCAGGGAGCGAGATGTGGTAGGGATTGCCTGTGGAGAGGCGGTGCAGCGTCGCAGTAGTGGTGTCCCCGCATTGGAGGCGTAGAGGAGGAAGGGGCCCTAGTTCGCGGCGGAGCAGAGGCCAAGCCGCCGGACCGTCGTGTGCTGGGCGTTCCAGGAGCAGCAGACGGCGCCTGAGACTAGCTAGGAGGTCTGGGACCCTCTCGAAACAGGCATATGCCCAGCTATATTAATATAGCAACCATTTGAGACCGCTGCTGGGCCAGACAGCACAAAGCCCACAAGAGAAAGACAAAGAAATCAAAAAGAAAAAGAAAAGAAAGCAAAGCCGATAGCAGTGGCTCGACGAAAACGAGGTGGAATCGCGACCGTTGCGTCCTCCAGCTAAGTACCACCACACGCCTAGCACTCCGACGCGTTGCGCACCAAGCAGCACCTCTAGGAAGGAAGGCGACGATGACGACGCTGCTGCCCGGACAGGTCCTAGGGTTTCCCCCGACACGCTCCGGGAGGTGGGAAAGAGGTACACCCGACGCCCTTCAACAAGGACGGTGACACCCACAAGCGTCACCACGTCGGTGTCAAAATGACAAGGATTTCTCCCGACCCCTAAAAAAACTACACCCCCAGACACTTCGAAGTGCTCCACCATGCTCAGCGCCCACCAGCGCACGCCACACCGGTCATGAATCCGCCCCCGCTGTCTCACCGTGACACGCGAAGTAGGGCCGAGAAACAACAAAGAGGTAGCGACGGTGGGGGTTGCCAGAACAACAGTTCGCGGGAGGGGACTACCTCCACCACCGAAAGGTGGTAGCCGACCGGATACAACCACAGGGCAAACCAGGCCCACCTGGCCTGGTCAAGCCCATCAGGGCTCGTGAAGCCCCGCCGTCGTACTACAGCAAGGGAACCGTTGTCTAGGCCAACCCCACGCAAGCCCCTACTTCGCCATCCCTCAGGGGATCCACTGCCACCGTCGGTCCCTGCCGCCAAGAAGCAGCACCACCACCGGTCTGAGGAACACCACCTAGGCCCGCACGGTCGAGATGGGACGAACATGACAAAGACGACGTCTCCATGCCGTCCATGGAGACACCCCCCGAGTGGATGCGCCGGGCGACCATCCAATCACGGCCGGAGCCGGATCAGCATGTAGAGACCAGAGATGCAACAAGAACGGTGAGCATGGCACCTCCGTGCCACCCGCAAGTCGCAACCAAGCAGAGCCCTGGGTGGGTCTGCAGGTCGGCCACCGGAGCTAGGCCCGCCCGGCCCAAATCCGGTGCCCCATCCGCAAAGCAGTGGGGAAGTGCGCAGGGATCCAGGACAAATGGCACCAGAGAAGCTCCGGCCAGGGCTTGCTGGCCCAGATCGGGCCCAACCTGGCCTAGATCTGGGCCCGCCGCCCGCTGCCCCCAATCCCCCAATCCCACGCAGCACCAGCCCTCCCTCACCTCCAGCCGCCTTGCACCGCCGGAGTACTCCATCCACGACCAGGAGCCGCCGCCGCAACGCCATGGCCGCACCAGCGCCGAGCCGTGTCGCCCCAAGGTGCGCCGCCACCTGAGGAAGCCGCCCGCGAGCCCCCCCCCCCCCCCCCCCCCCCCCACGCGCGGGAAAAGGACGGCCTGCCGCCGCCGGCACCACCCGGACCTTGCCGCGGCGGAGGAGAGAGAGGAGGAGGAAGGTTGAAGAGGGGCAGCTCGGGGGCGCCCCTGTCGTCGCCCACGGGGACGACGCAGGAGCGAAGCTCCCGTTTTTTCTCCTGGCTAGGTCGCAACTGTCCAAATTCTGTCCGAGGTCTGGGACCTCCAGTTGGCTCAAGATATTGATAAGCAGATCCGCCGGAAGATGAGACCAACGGCAATCGGGGCTCAGAATTTCCTCCTCCTCCATGTAGTACTGCCTACGGTCCAATTGTCGCCAACTCTGTACCGGATCCGATTCCGAGTCGATACTGCAGACCCATGGCAAGGGCTGGGTATATATTGCCCCTGAGACTACACAACTGATCTGCGGTATCCACTTGGTAGTATCAGTTTGAAAGTGCTTAAAAAACACTAAACCGAGTTCTGAGCTAATTTGGACTAGATCAAGAAAACACAAAACCGAGTTCGAAAGTGCTTTAGAAACATACAGCACAAACCAATCTGCTATTCGAAGCGATTAAATCGACCTTGCTGCTTTGGTCGCCGTTGGATACGATCGAGCGAGAACCAATGGCGCTTGTGGAGTTTGTCGTCCTCTCGGGATTATACACGACCACTCTCATCGCGTGCGTCTCCTTCTGCCGGCTCATCTACATCATCGTCATCACCACCTGGAGAAAAATAAACCTCCACCGCGCCATCACCGAAGACTCCTCCTCCGATGAAGACTCTAATTGCTACGACGAAGAGCAGGGCGTCATCAGCGACGGCGGCACGGGTAGCGGTGGCGACAGATGCTGCATATGCCTGGAGCAGATGCCTGATGCCACTCTGAGCCCGGAGCAGACGACGACGCAGGAAGCCGGCAAGACGTGCAGACAGCTGCAGGGATGCGGCCACGTCTTCCACGCCGGCTGCATCGGCGAGTGGCTGAAGAGGAGCCGCACCTGCCCGTCGTGCCGGACGCTCGTCGTGGAGACACCCAAAGAGTTTTCCGCACGAGCGCTGTTGCTTTTGGATGATCCTGATGTTTTAGTTCGCGTTCTTACGTTTTGTTTCCTTGTGAACTCTGCTTTGGGTTATTTTGTAGATGGTACGTAGATAGAAGAGATCGTATCTGACTTCAGATGTACCACTGGAGCTCATTCATTGTACAGGCATTTCTAACATCATATATACTTGTAATTGATCACCTTTAGTACAAAAATGTCTTCCTTTCATTTGCAAGATAATGTCACTCTCTCCGATCCATAATAAGTGACAGTAATTTAATACTGATTTAGTACAAAGTTTGTACTAAGTCTTCGGCACTTATTTTGGATCGGAGTGTGTACTAGTTTTTATGTGAGCAATGAGGAGAATAATAATAGACATAAGAAGTTTGAACTGGATTCATATAATCCACCAATGGGTAATCCGCCATTATTCGTCTCATCTATTTTTTTAGGAGAGATCAGTTTCCTTGCACGCAGTTAGATCCAATAGCAGGTAAAATTGAAAAGGGTGAATTATTAGAGCTCGACACTCCTAACATTCAACAACTGAGATTGACCTATTGCTCTCACCCTCTATGTGGTAAGTTGGAGCATATTAAATAAACCTGCTGAAAAAATCTAATTTTCCTACAAAGGGATTTTTCTTGATTAATTGTTACATTTACTTGTCTCATCTACTGGAACAAAATGTCTTTTTTTCTTATTGTTGTTCTTAATTAACGTAAATCGAACCATGATCTCAACTATTTTGTTTATTTTTTAAAAGAAATGGGGCAAATGACTTACCATTTTTCATTAATTAAGAATTAGAGAATCGCATGGTTAATCAGCACAAGACCGGACCGAAACATTTACAAAGACTCAGCCAACCATCATGAAGACAATGCAGCATCGGTCATCATGCTAACCAACACACTCAACGCACACAACTATAAGGTATAGCAATATCGAGGTTTCATAGTGTCATGGTCATCACTGCTCGATACATCCTCAAAAAACCACGCGAAGTATACACTAGCCTTTGCCAAACAACCCAAGACCCATACACTAGGCATCTCTGGTTCTAGAGGTGAGACATCGAAAGTGAAGAAAGCAGATTTGCGGCAAGGAGGGTCACAAGGAGACCCGGCGGACATGCCAAAACGACTTCCAAAACCTTGTTGCTACCCGTACACCGCTTGACGTCGTTGTTGTTAAAGTATTGGGCATAAACGGTTGTTACGATAGTTTAGATAGAGTTAGGATCTATTTACGTACAGTCATAATTTGACTTGTACTCTAATATAATTTTCTATATGCCTATATATACTCGTTCATAGGTTCAATAATACATTCATTATATTCCGCCAAACTCATACTCTTTCATGGTATCAGTCTAACCAGTTTAAACTCTAGCGGCCGACGCGCTTCCGCCGCGCCGCCCCCGACGATTCGGTCTCCATGATCTTCGCCGGGGGCCGCGCGATTTGTCATAGGGTTCGCCCGCCGATCTGTGATCGGCTGCCTTGATGAGTCTTTTTTGATTTATAGATCGGTTTTTCTCTCCACCGATCGCTTGGCTTGTCTTCTTTTTTTGGTTTACCGATCATAAATCAGATTGAGTCGCCCGCATCGTCATCGTTGTGCCTCTACTCCGATCATCGGCATCAACGATCTATCTCAGACGTCCGCAACGCCTTCTTTGGAAGGCTGCCGCCCCCTCTCGGATCGTCTTTGTCGTTATCGTCCGGGACTTCACCGACAATGCTGCCATCGACTATGATCTATGTCGTCCATGTCATGGCGCATACAGAGCACCATCAGTCTGATCAACCGATCCCGCGCCTGTCTACGCCAAGCACGTCTCTGAGCACGCGCCTACCACCGATCGAGCTATGGGTTGCCGCAGCGTCGCCCCTTCGGGCTACAGTGCCACCGCCTTTGGTCCAAGCTACTGGCTTCCAACGCACCTTCCTTGGTATGTACGTCGCTGGTGGTCTCCCAGCCGCTGCACCGACTTGCGCCTTGCAGCTATGCCTCCCTCTCGGGTCATAGCGCCGATGCACGCAGTCTACTTCGCCGTGCCCGCGCATCGACGTCCTCGGTTTTCCACCGCGACATCTCCTACGGCGCGGATGACCGTCGTCTGCGCATGGTCTTTGTCATGCCGAATTCTTCTTCGCCAACTTCGAGTACCACCGCCGCGCCAATGTAGGCGTCCAACATGACCACTCCAGGCCGTCGTTGGTTTCCTTGTCTTCTACGTCTTTGTCCCTGCCCTTGCGTGCCCGGTATTGGCAACACCGGTGCGTGCCTTCATCCCCGACGTGTCCCCGAGCCTGGCAATCTCGGATCGGCGCTTTGACTTTGTCGGCCTCGACAAAGTCTTCTTCGGCATTGACACCTTCCTCTACGATTGTCTCGACCGCGTCACCGACAAGTTCTTATTTGCATACTCGGTTCTGGAAAAACCGGAGTGTACGTTCTCCCCAACATGCGTCTAGTTCTGGCAAAACTATGGCTGCACCGCGTCCTCGACGGCTCGGATTATGCGCATGCGGCTTCACGTGCGGCTACCTCGACACCGGCATCCCTAACCACGGCATCGACCACGGTGACCCCTCACAACGGCTACCCCGACATCGGCACTGCCTCATGCTCTCGGCTCCCTCGACATCAATATAAGGGTATCACCCCACTTGAGCATCCTCAGCTTCCTCTATGGTCCAAGCATTCGCGCCACGACACACCGTCTACGACACTCTCGCTGCTAGTGTGGGGGGATATCAGCCTAATGGATTCTACTTCGGTTTCTCTCCAGTCTGACCATCCACGGCGTTCCTGTTATTCACGATGCTACCGCATGACTGTGGGGGAGTGTTAGAGTATTAGACATGTACGGTTGTTATAGTTTAGATAGAGTTAGGATCTGATTACATATAATCCTAACTTGACTTGTATTCCAAGATGATCACATGTACGTCTATATATACTCGTCTATGAGGCTAAATAATTCATCCATCATATTCCTCCAAACTCATACTCTTTCAGTTGTTATTGCCACACAAACCACCAAGCCAGGTCACTAGTTTAAGTAATACATGTGTACCATAAACCGCTTTTACAGTACAACAATATAAGATGTCTGCTAGAGATGCTCTGAAGATATTAGTCTAAAAGGTATTCTATTATTGTGCGTAGACATAAAAGAGTCAACCCTCGCATAATTATCCATCTCTAGTTACCGCTTACATGTCCATATATGTTAATTTCACATTTGTGGAGAGATAAGATCAGACCTCGTGTTCACAAGGGTGACTAAATAGTCTTAACTGGTTTACATAGGTAACCCTTTATTGATTAAGTACTCTGGTAAAATATGCAAAGTCTTAATTCTCAGTATCTCATTTGATGGGGTGATAGTCTAGTTACATGAATGTGAACGACGCGTCAGACCTGGTGGTGGCGGCCAGACGCGAGGCGGCTCCCCTGCTCTTCTTCTCCTGGTACAACCGACTTGCGTGGCGTCTACCCATCGGTGCCCATCAATATCGTCCACTTCTAGCTCAAGGGCGCTCGGCCCCGGTGACTTCCCTGGTATGTGGCTCTATGACACTTCCCCGGTCGCTTCCCCCGCCCGGGCCTCGAATGCCTCTAGACGGCCGCCACCTCCAGCGACGACTATGTCCTGCTCCCGCATCAAGTGTCGGTCGTAGAAGCCTCCTCCTTGACCTCTTCCTCGAAAAGGAGGAGCCCGCGTCGCTGACGGTATAAGCGGCGGCTTTGAGGCAATAGGAGGAGGAGGAGATGACACGCAATCAGCGGGGGTGGGAGCTAGGAAGGGCGGGGTGGGCGGCGACCCAAAACCCTAACACATGGCTACTTTTAGGAGGAAGAGAGGGGAACCAAAAGAGAGGAGAGAGACAGGTAGGGTGGAGGCATGTGAGAACGAGGTCTAAACCATTCGCCTGGATCGGCGCCATCGGCGACGTTGCCATTATGGATGGACGCACACATGTAGCGCTGGAGGAGATCGTTATTCCCACAACTTTCGGATCCAGAACCGTAGGTTCCTTTCTCCGTAGGAGGGTCGTAGAGGTCGGAGTTGCAGTTGCCGCTGTCATCTGAATCGCTTGTCAGAGACGGTGTGCGCAAGGCACCGATTGATGGCATCCACGAGGGGGGCCTGATCGACGGAGGTGGCACCCGCTCTGGGAGGTGTAGGGTACCGATCTTGCCCACCTAGAAGAAGAAGCTCCCGAACAGCATCTCGACTCCGTATCCTACGGAATCGAAATCCTTGCGAGTGGTCGGGGAGTGTGCGGTGAAGTCGAGGGCACCGAAGAGGAGGTGATTCTCCGTTGCCGAGGAACCAAAGATCACAGTGGATGGAACCGTCACGATCGCACGATCAGCGTCCCTAATTCACATAGGCGGCGCCAATTGACGAGGGTTCGACTTGTCAATTCTCATTGTTATGGACTTGGGTTTGGAGAAGATGGGGATGTTGGAGATCGCGAGACGGTTAACAGACCCGCGGCAAGGGGACAAGATGTTTGCCCAGGTTCAGGCTCCCGGAGGAAAAAACCTATTCCTGCTTGTCTGTTCTTGATTGATGGCGGAACCGAAAGTTACAAGGGGTGCGTAGATGCAATCTGGCGTGAGGTGTGTGTATGAGTTGGGGAAATCCTCCTCGTCGTTCCCTCCTGGCCTTTATATGAGGAGGCCAGGTCTCGGGTAGGTCGAGTCAGTTACAAGTTAGGGTTTCACCCTTAAATATTCTATCTATTGCTTGGTTGTGTTCTTCAGTGAGTCGAACTTCTACCGGGATTGGGCCATCCGGAGTCTCCTTGGACTTCGCGTGGCAGCAAGTCTTCGTGTGGGCCTTCACTGGGCTGGAACGGATAGGCCAATGTTAGGTACCTGTAGAGCATATCCATGTCAAACGGCAAACAATGTTTCTGTAGCGGCAGATGGCCTCAGCGCCCAGGCCGACAACCATGCTTAAGCTTTTACTTAATTTCCAACGGATAACAGACATGTCAATGAAGCTCATCGTCGGAAAATGTCAGTGGAGCTCATATAAATTGAGCGCTATTCGACTCGACAAACTGAAATACAACATAAATGATTTGAAGATGATGATCCATGTAAGAAGGTCTTCACATAAAAAATCATTCAGGTAACACAGCTTGCCCTGCTCGGAAAAGCCAAGCAAATTCCGGCGCATTGTTCATTTGTCCCAAGACAGGGTCACCAACAAATATCAGGAATTTGATGACTACTAGTTTATCTCGGATACCTTTAAAATGATAAAAGACAAAACAAAATGCAACTGTGGATGAAGAATCACGAACTTAGAATACAACATCATTACATGTATAAACCATTTCATGATTCTTACAAAAGGTAGACGTTGCTCAATGGTACTGCACCAACACAAATAAAACTGTTTCTACAAAAAGCTCAATTACAGCCATGTTACGTTCTAGCAAAAGAACATTTTAAATCACCTCTTACAAAATTTTATATTGCTCACTGGATCAAACAACAATAAAGTTATATCTTACAATATTTTATGCCTTCAACAGTAAAAGTTAGCTTGAACATTGTGGAAGTTTTTGAAATGCTATCCAAAAGAAGATTACAGTTAAGATTTAAGCTGGAATGATACATGGAATGTACTCTGAATCACTGCACATGTGATTACAAGTAGATATGAAGTGAAATTGTAAGCTTTGTAAATTAAAATTTGCAAGATAATGTCACCCCTCGGATCCATAGTAAGTGACGGTGATTTTATATTAATTTAGTACAGAGTATGTACTAAGTCTTTGACACTTATTTTGGATCGGAGTGAGTACTAGTTTTTATGTGAGTAATGAGGAGAATAATAATAGAAATAGGAATCTTGAACTGGATTCATATAATCCACCAATGGGTAATCCGCCATTATTTGTCTCATCTATTTTTTAGGAGAGATCACTTTACTTGCACGCAGTTAGATTGCAAGCGGCAATAGCAGGTAAAATTGAAAAGGGAGAATTATTAGAGCTCGACACTCCTAACATTCAACAACTGAGATTGACCTATTTCTCTTACCCCCTATGTGGTAAGTTGGAGCATATTAAAACTGCTTAAAAAAATCTAATTTTCCTACAAAAGGAATTTTCTTGATTTAATTGTTACATTTACTTGTCTCATCTACTGGAACAAAAGGTCTGAGTTTTTTTCTTATTGTTGTTCTTAACATAATTTTTTTGGGTCATTTCCCTCCACATGGAGGTGTGTTGGCAGCCTAACATCAGCCCGTGAAAATCCAACACGTTTCAACCGTTGATCGACGTTTATATCCAACGGCTGAGGTGCTTCTTAGGAGAGAAGTAGAAAACAAAACCCTAGCCACCCTTGGTGGCTGTGTGGGACACTCAATCAGAGTGTGATATGAGCAAGTGTGAGAGGGTGAGAGAACACATAAGAACACCACAACTTAGTGAGAAGAGAGCAAGAAGAAGGAGAAGTAATTTATGTCCGGATTTTTGAGATCTGACCGGTCTGTCTTCAAGATGATGTTTGGAGGCTCAAACGTGCTTGGATTGGCTCCAAACTTGGTGCTCTTGTTCCTTGCTTTGAGTAATTTGATCTGGTTAGCTGGTTTGAGATTTGGGTCAGTGTAGCATCAGATTTAGAAGCGGTTTAGTCAGTTCGGACTGCTGCAGTTTCAGCATAGAGGAGTTTTGGTATACGAACATTTTGGGCAGGCAAATGGTCTCCGATTGGTCTAAAATTTGGCGTGTATGTTGGGTACATGTATGTCAGCTTGTCTATAGAGTTTGGTGCTGATTGGATCTGCAGTTTAAGAGCAGTTTGCTGATTACCTAAGGGGACAAAAAGTGAGATACTATACTTTGATGTAATCTTTCTCTCAAGTGGTTGTTTTTGTTGCCGGTGGGCAACATGCTGAGTGTGTTGTATATCTCTAGATGTTCTAGAAATACTCTGTACCCAGGTTGCTCATAGTGAAGCTCGCATGGACCGGTTGGTCCGTACCCGTGGTTTTTTTCCTTCTCACCTTGAGAAGATTTTCCATGTAAATCCTTGTGTCACCTGTGCATGTGCTCATTATTTTATTTCTGCTGCATATCTGTTGATTGAAACTATCCTCGGGATTCACCGCAAGCGGCGGGGGTTATGATCAGGGGCGGATGCAAGGCAAGCCAAGGGGGTGCACAAGACACCCCGTAAAAACAATTCTTTGTAAACTAGCATCTTTTTACCTCATGTGCACCCCCTAAAAATATGTTTTATCTGTTATGGCACCCTTAGTGCACCCTGACCTCAAACGCTCTAACTCTGCCACTGGTTATGATTCTTCCCCCAACAAAGTGGTATCGGGGCCGAGGTTCAGTTCGTGGTTAGTTTCAGAGCAAGGTTTGTTTTGGGTTGAGTGCATTTGCTTGTGGTGAAGGATGAAAGTGAATACCAACAGAATGATTTGTTTGAATGGTACAAATTATCAAGCATGGAAGAGCAAGATAAAGGACTTGCTATATGTGAAGGATTACTGGAAGCCAGTGTTCTCCACCGAGATGCCCAGTGATATGCAATAAGATCATTGGGAGGTACTTCATCTCCAAGCTTGTGGGTTCATCCGACATTTGGAGGAGTTGTATGCCCGCAAAGAAGGTACCAACAAGATGTTCTTGATAAAGAAATTGTTGTGTTTGAAGTACAAGGAGGGCACTCCAATTGTAGATCATATGAATGAATTTCGGGGCATTATAAATTAGCTATCTTCAATGGGAATCACATTTGAAGATGAAGTGAGAGCCTTGCTGCTACTTGTCTCATTACCGAACACTTGGGAGACCTTTAAGGTCATCGTGTGCAATTCATCACCTAATGGGGTAATCACTTGGAACCTTGTGAATACCAAGGTACTAAATGAAGAATCTAGAAAAATTGTTGATAAGGACGGTTCTTCCTCACATTCTAAAATGTTAGTGACTGAGTCATGAGGGAGAAGCAAGAGTAAAGGTCCGAGTAAGGGAGGAGAAAGAAGTAGAAGCAAGTTAAGAGGTAAAGACAAGTATGCTGATAGTATATGCCATCACTGCCATGAGAAGTGCCACATCAAGTGGAATTGTGAACAATGGAATAAAGACAAAAAGAAAAAGAATAAAGTTCAGAAACAAACCGATAGTGATAGTGATGGAGGACGGATTGCTGCAGTTGAGGAGATCATGTTTCTCATGCATAAAGAACATGATGGCAGCAGTGTTTCCACCGTTGAGGAGAGGATCACTGTAGTTTCTGATGATACCATCCGCCTTGCAGATTGTGATGAGATGACTTGGATTCCGGACAGCGGTGCTACCATACATGCTACATCTCGTAGAGAGCTCTTCACCAACTACACAGCAGGTGATTTTGGTTTTGTGAAGATGGGAAATAATGATAGAGAAAAAATCATTGGAAGAGAAGATGTGCACTTGGAACACTGAAAATGGTACGACAATAGTCCTCAAGTCGGTGATACATGTTGAGGCCCTTCGGCTCAACATTATCTCGGTTGGATTGCTTGATGGAGATGGGTACTTGAACAGATTTGGAAATTCACAGTACAAGCTCACCAAAGGGAACCTGGTTGTTGCAAAAGGTAACATGGTTTCAGTTTTGTTATATGATTTCAGTTTTGCATCATGTTCATGCTAAGCTTTCTGCTGCTTGTGTCAATGCATTGCAGAAAGAGGATGCTTGTGCTCTATGGAACAAGAGACTTGGGCACATGAGTGAGAAGGGGATGATGGTGCTAGTGAATAAAAAAATGGTTGAAATGTGTGAAAGGTGTTCACATCAATAAATGTTCAGATTGTCTAGCAGGAAAGCAACACAGAGTTGAGTTCAAGAGTCAACCTCCTCACAAGAAGCCCGAGGTGCTGGACTTTATACATTCCGATGTTTGCAAAATGTCGGTGAGGTCAATGGATGGAGCAAAGTACTTTGTCACATTTATTGATGACTTTTCCATAAAGGTTGGGTCTACGTTTTGAAGAACAAACATAAAGTACTAAGTGTATTCAAGAAATTCCAAGTCTCAGTTGAGAGAGAAACTAAGAAGAAGATCAAGTGCATTCGCACTGATAATGGGGGAGAGTATATTGGACCATTTGATGCCTATTGCAAGGAGCAGGGAATTAGGAACCAATTTACTCCTCCGGAGACACCACAAATGAATGGTCTTGCTAAGAGGATTAACAGGACAATTGTTGAGAGAGTTAGATGCTTGCTATCAAGTGCAAAGTTCCCTAAACATTATTGGGATGAGGGTTTTGTCGACTGCAGTTTACCTTATTAATCTCTCACCAAGTTATCCATTGCAGGGAGATGTTCCAAACAGGGTATTTTATGACAAGGACATCGTGTATGAGCACCTGAAGGTTTTTGGGTACAATACCTTTGTTCATATCCCTCAAGATGAAAGATCAAAGCTTGATTCAAAGACATGACAATGCATATTTCTTGGCTATGGAGGTGATCAGTTCGGCTATAAGTTGTATGGTCCAATAACAAGAAAGGTTGTGAGAAGCCGTGATGTTGTGTTTGTTGAAGACCAAACAACTGAGGATATTGTGAAGACAAAGGTGCATGTTCCGGACCAAGTTCTGGTGCATGTTTCTCCTCGAAATCAGCAACAAGACAAATCTAATTCTGACCCAGTTCATGTAGATTCAGCTCAACAAGAAGCTGAATATGATGATGCAAAAGATGTGAAAGGTGATGCACATAGTGGTACAAGTGAGTATGCTCCCCATAATGAAGAGTATGATGTTGAAGAAGATGATCATGATCAGCAAGCACCTGAACCAGATAGTCCACCAACTGATCCACTTAGACGGTCCAGCAGAGGTCGTGTTCCTTCCACTAGGTATGACTCGGACCAATATGTGGTGTTATTGTTTGATGGTTCAGAACCTGAGTGCTTTCAAGAGGCAATGAAAGATGGGAACAAGAAAGAGTGGAATAAGTCTATGCAAGAAGAGATGGATTCCTTGCATAAGAATCATACTTATGAGCTGGTAAAGTTGCCCAAGGGCAAGAAAGTTCTAAAGAACAAGTGGGTCTGCAGAATCAAGCAAGAAGAGCACACGTCACATCCAAGGTACAAGGCCAAGCTAGTTGTAAAAGGATTCAGCCAGAGAAAAGGTATTGACTTTGATGAAATATTTTCTCTGGTGAAGATGACACCAATCCGAATGATCCTTGGCATGGCAGCAAGTCTCAACTTGGAGGTTAAGAAAATGGATGTGAAGACAGCTTTCCTTTATGGAGAGTTGGAGGAAGAAATTTACATGGAGCAGCTTGAGGGTTTCTTGTTAAAGGCAAAGAAGACTATGTGTGCAAATTGAAGAAAAGTCTCTATGGCCTGAAACAAGCACCGAGACAATGGTACATGAAGTTTGAATCTTTCATGGGGGGAGCAAGGCTACAAGAGGTGTAGCTCATACCATTGTGTGTTTATTCAGAGGTTCTTAGGTGATGATTTTATGATGTTGTTGCTCTATGTTGATGATATCTTGATTGTTGGCAAGAATGTCTCTAGGATTGGTAGAATACAGAAAGAGTTGAGCAAAAGTTTTGCCATGAAGTACTTGGGTCCAGCTGATGGCACAGATATGTAGAGCTCGTTGGAAACCCCAAGAGAAAGGTATGATGAGCACAACAACAAGTTTCCCTCGGTTATGAAACCAAGGTTATCGAACCAGTAAGAGTAAGGAAACAACTTCAAGGTGTTGCTAGCAACTTGGAACCTGCACAACACAACCACAATACTTGGCCCCAATTTACAATGAGGTTGTCAATCTCACCGGTTTGCTGAAAACAAAGCATTAAACGTATAGTGTGGAAGATAGTAATTGCTTGTGATAATTGCAGAAAGTAAACAGTAAACGGTAAACAATATATGATATATCAATGGTAAGGAATGGACCAGGGTCCACGGTTCAATAGAGGTGTTCTCCATAAGATAAATAACATGTTGGGTGAATAAATTACAGCGGGGCAATTGACAGATTGAGAATGCATGATAATGCATATACTAGACATCTTGATCTCTATGAGATTTGTTTGGGAATTACAACATGATACATAGACCGTAATCCAACTTCATCTATGACTAATAATCCACCTTTAGGTTATCGTCCGAACCCCTTACAGTATTAAGTTGCAAGCAAAAGACAATTGCATTAAACAAAGTGTGTAAAGTAAACAATACAATTGCCCTTGGACAAAGGATTGTTGTTTTCTCCCTAGTAGCAACAGCACATCTACAACCTTAGAGATTTCCGTCACTTCCCCAGATTACTAGAGGCATGAACCTACTATCGAGCATAAATTCTCCCTCTTGGAGTTATAGGCATCTACTTGGACAAAGTATCTACTAGCAATGGAGAGCATGCAAGATCACAAATAACATAGACATGATAAAATCAATAATCAATCTAACATAGTACTCAATATCCATCGGATCTCCGCAAACACAACATGTAGCATTACAAAATACAAATAGATGATCTTGATCATGAAAAGAGCTCACAAGATCTAAACATGATTGCACAAAAGAGGAGAAACAACCATCTAGCTACTGTATGGACCCGTAGTCCAATGGTGAACTACTCATGCATCACTCCGGAGGCTGGCATGGTGATGAAGAAGGCCTTCGAGATGATATCTCCCCTTCGGCAGGGTGTCGGGAAGAGCTTCAGATCCCCCCGATCTAGGGACGATGGTGGTGGAAGCTACAGACTCTTTCATGGATTTTTGATCGGGTGCTTAGGGTTTCTGCCTCGAGGTGTTTATATAGGCGAAGAGGCGAGGTCGGTGGATGCCCGAGGGGCCCACACCATAGGCTGGCGTGCCTTAGGGTGGGCCTGTGCCACCCTATGGTGTAGCCGCCTCATGGCTCCTCTTCGTCTCCCCTTCGGTCTCTGTGTCATGTCGGGTAAAATATTGACTTTGGATTTTGTTCCGTCCAATTCCGAGAATATTTTTTATTAGCTTTTCTAAAACCAAAAACAACAGAAAACATGCAACTGGCACTGTGGCATCTTGTCAATAGGTTAGTTCTAGAAAATATATAAAAATGCCTCAAAGTGTAGACAAAACATAAGATAGTTGATACAAAACAAGCATGGAGCATAAAAAAATATAGATACGTTTACGACATACCACCAGCAAGTGTATTCTCGGCATGAGAATTGAGAGAGACAGAAAATCCAACAAGTTGTACTTGTCTCAAGAGAAATATATTGAGAAAGTACTTCGTGAGTTCAAGATTGACAAGGCAAGGGAAGTGAGCTGTCCACTCGCAGCTCATTTCAAGTTGAGTAAAAAGCAATGTCCCTCCACTGAAGATATGGAAAAGGAAATGGAAAAGGTTCCTTATGCTTCATCTTTTGGGAGTTTTATGTATGCTATGGTGTGCACACGACCTGACATTGCTCAAGAGGTTAGTACTATGAGCAGATTCATGTCCAATCCAGGAAGACCACATTGGGAAGCCGTGAAGTGGATTTTCAGGTATCTTCGGGGAAGCACTAATATGAAGCTTTGCTTTGGTAGTAGTGAGCCAAGCCGATTGCATATTCAGATTCAGACTTGGCTGGAGATGTCGATGGAAGGAAGTCTACTTCAAGTTATTTTATTACCCATTCAGGGGGAGCAGTGGCATGGCAAAGTAGGTTGCAAAAGTGTGTGGCGTTGAACACAACTAAGGCTGAGTTCATCGCAGTAACTGAGGTGAGCGAAGAGCTATTGTGGCTAAAACGATTGTCTTGTGAGCTTGGTTTTGAGCAAGACAAGTATGTGCTATTTTGTGATAACCAAAGTGCCATTCACCTGAGTAAGAATGCAAGTTTTTATTCAAGGTCGGAGCATATTGATGTTTGCTATCAATGGATTCGAGATGTGCTGAATTCCAAGGAAATGCAAATTGAGAAGGTGCACACTAATGACAATGGGGCTGATATGTTGACCAAGGTGGTGATGAGAGGAAAGTTCGAGGTATGTCGTCGGCTCGCCGGCATGACTGCTGGTTGGAAGTGATACCATCTAATGATGTCGGGAGGGGGAGTTTGTTAGGCCATGTCCCTCCACATGGAGGTGTGTTGGCAGCCCAACATCAGCCCGTGAAAGTCCAAAACGTTTCAACCGTTGATCGACATTCGTATCCAACGGCTGAGGTGCACCTTGGGAGAGGAGTAGAAAAGAAAACCCTAGCCACCCTTGGTGGTTGTGTGTGAGACACTCAATCAGAGTATAAGATGAGCAAGTGTGAGAGGGTGAGAGAACACACAAGAACACCACAACCTAGTGAGAAGAGAGGAACAAGGAAAGGTGATTTCTGTCCAGATTTCTGAGATCTGACCGGTCTGTCTTCAAGCTGGTGTTTGGAGGCTCAAACGTGCTTGGATTGGCTCCAAACTTGGTGAGCTTTTTCCTTGCTTTGAGTACTTCCATCTGATTAGCTGGTTTGAGATTTGGGTTAGTGTAGCATCAGATTTGGAAGCGGTTTAGTCAGTTCAGACTGTTGGAGTTTCAGCACATAGTAGTTTTGGTAGACGAATAGTTTAGACAGGCAAACAGTGTTCGATTGGTCTGAAATTTGGCTTGTATGTTGGGTACTCATATGTCATCTTGTCTACCGAGTTTGGTGCTGATTGGATCTGCAGTTTAAGAGAAGCTTGCTAATTACCGAAGGAGAGAAACTGAGATACTCTACTTTGCTGTAATCTTTCTCTCAAGTGGTTATTGTTGTTGTTGCCGGTGGGCAATGTGCTGAGTGTGGGTTTATATTTCTAGATGTTCTAGAAAAGACTCAGTACCTAGGTTGCTCATAGTGAAGCTCGTGTGGACCGGTTGGTCTGCACCCGTGGTTTTTTCCCTCTCACCTTGAGAAGGTTTTTCCACGTAAATCCTTGTGTCACCTGTGCATGTGTGCTTATTGTTTTATTTCCGCTGCATATCTGTTGATTGAAACTATTCTTGGGGTTCACCGCAAGCGGCGGGGGTTATGCTTCTTCCCCCAACAAAATCAAACCATGATCTCAACTATTTTGTTTATTTTTAAAAAGAAATGGGGCAAATGACGTATCATTTTCCATTAATTAAGAATTAGAGAATTGCATGGTTAATCAGCACAAAACCGGACCGAAACGTTTACAACCAACCATCATGGAGACAATGCAGCATCAGTCATCACGCTAACGAACACACACTCAATGCACACAACTATAAGGTATAGCAATATCGAGGTTTCATAGTGTCATCGCCATCACTCATCGATACATCCTCAAAAAACCACACGAAGTATACACTAGCCTTTGCCAAACAACCCAATACGGCAATACCCACACACTAGGCATCTCTGGTTCTAGAGGTGCGACATCGAAAGTGAAGAAAGCAAGATTTGTGCCAAGGAGGGTCACAAGGAGACCCAGTGGACATGCCAAAACGACTTCCAAAACCTTGTTGCTACCAGTCCACCGCTTGACGTCGTTGCTATTGTCACACAAACCACCAAGCCAGGTCACTAGTTTATGGGATATGTTCTGCCCGAGCCCCGCACAATAAAGTAATGCGGTGTACATGTGTACGGTAAACTGCTTTTATAGTACAACAATATAAGGTGTTTGCTAGAGAAACTCTAAAGATATTAGTCCAAAAAGTATTCTATTGTGCATAGACAAAAAAGATTCAACCCTCACATAGTTATCCATCTCTAGTTACCACTTATATGTCTATATATGTCAATTTCACATTTGTGGAAAGAACCAAGCTGATGTTGCTTGACTGTTTTATGAAGATCAGACCTCACATGTCCGCAAGGGTGACTAAATAGTCTTAACTGGTTTACATACGTAATCCGTATTGATTAAGTAGTCTGGTAAGATATGCAGAGTCTTAATTCTCATTATCTCATCTGATGGAGTGATGGTCTAGTGACATGAATGTGAATTTCCAATAGGTAGCAGACATGTCAATGAAGCCCATCATCGGAAAATGTTAGTGGAGCTCATATAAACTGAGCGGTGTTCGATTCGACAAATTTAAATACAACATAACTGATTGGAAGATGATGATCAATGTAAGAAGATCTTCACATAAAAAATCATCCAGGTAACACAGCTTGCCCTGCTCGGGAAAGCCAAGCAAATTCAGGCGCATTGTTCACTTGTCCCAAAACAGGGTCACCAACAAATATCAGCTATTTGGTGACTACTAGCTTATCTCAGATACCTTTAAAATGCTAAAAGCCAAAACAAAATGCATCTGTGGATGAAGAATCACGAACTTAGAATACAACATCATTACATGTATAAACCATGGCATGATACTTATAAAAGGTAGACGACTGCTCAATGGTACTGCACCAACACAAATAAAACTGTTTCTACAAAAAGCTCAATTACAGCCATGCTCTAGCAAAAGAACATTTTAAATCACCTTCTAGAAATTTTTGTATTGCTCATTGTATCAAAGGACAATAAAGTTATATCTTACAATAGTTTATGCCTTCGACAGTAAAAGTTAGCTTAGGAAAAGAAGAAGACGAGAGCTAGGTCTCGGTCACTAGTACAACCTTTCTAGGCAGCAGTTTTTGAGACGGCTTTATAGTACTCTATCGATGCCGCAATGGCCCTGGCTTCATAGGGAGCCTTGTCCACGGCGCCTCACAAGAAAAGGACGGGCAATCTGAAGAGGATTTCAGCTCACTTGAAGAGGGCCAAAGAGCCGAGCCAGGGTGCCGTGCTCGTGAAAACTGTCCCGATCTTTGACGCGGGTCCCTGCTTCTTCTTGATATCAGTTCTTGGCTTCCACTTGTCCGCCTCACCTGCGTAGTACGTACGTCGAGGAGATCACGATCATCTCTTAATCTGCAGCGAGAACACGAGGACAGATTCGATCGGATTGTTCTTACTTGTTGCCGCCCTTGGCGGCGGGTTTGATCGACTTCCCCTTCCCTGCCGTCATGTCTGGCTCGTGCAGAGGAAGGCACAAGGACGATGGAGACAAGGAATCGAGGAGCAATGGCGGAAGGAGGGGCCTGGTGGTAGGGTTAGCTGGTCATATTGCAAGTAACTTCAAGAGCTAAGGGTCTAACTCAGCAAAATTGTTTATATGGTAGTGAATTAATGAAGAGAGAAGGATGGAGTAACATCACACATACCAATGCAAGATGATTCTATCACCTAATAAATAATATTTTGCATAACATCACTTAGAGCAAGTACTCCCTCCGTCCCGGTTTAAAGGACACAATTTGCAAACCATGCAATCCCAAAATACTTAGACACAAAAGCATTTAATCTCTGGAATTACTTCTGTGTGAAAGCAATAAAATGCTTGCATGCACATGTGTGAACAAATGTGAACACTTTACTAACTCTTTTTCTCTTTATACATGTTCTACTCCATACTATTAAATGGACCAATTAGATTACACCTAGGGCTCAGAGAATTACAAATTATGTCCTTTAAACCGGGATGGAGGGAGTATAATAAGGTCTAGTCAGCAGGTTATAGGGTTTAAACTAGTATATTTTTGCTTAGTTGGATGAGAGAGAATAGGAGAGGGAAGAAGAGTGGACTCTTAGTTAAGAGTCAGCTCCAGCATGTGTTCCTAGATACTACTATGTGAGAGTGTAAAGTAGAACATACTCGCTCCATCCCAATATATGATGCGTATAACTCTTGACCCGCATACCAAGGAGCCCCATGCACTGCTTTGGAGAGAAAGTTTTGGACTGAAGTACCCTTCCTAATATTGGTTCGCATGCGGCGCTGGGCAGACTACTCAATGAATACGCACACAATCACTGGCCCAGCGCCTCACATAGTCACATGTCCCTTCGGTCTCCACACTCCCTTCTTCCCACATTGAAAACCATTCGCGCGCCAATATTTCTTTCATGGCTACGGCAGGTTGGCGCCATTTAGCTACAAAATTTCTGTTTGATTTTCGTTAAGAGAGCAGCACACAGGAGGGAAGTAAAACATGGCGCCCTTGTTGCAGAATTCAAATGGAATTTTTGGCCTCCCTCCATCGCACTATATTAATAAGGCCATGCATGACGCCATTGAGCCGAGCTCGTCACCTTTCTTTCTCCCTCCTTCTCTCTCTCATGTCCATGGACACTGCTGAGCAGAGGGTCTAGAAGCACGCGCATGCGGCTTGGGCTTACCGTTCCCGGCAGTGGACAAGCCGGGCGATGCGTTCCAACAGCGGCCAAGTCGGTCGAGGCTTGCCAGGCCGCGGTGGTGTCCGGCGAGGCTACTCCGGGTGCGGTGGTGACGGGTAAGGCAACTCCGGGAATGGTGGAACTGAGCGAGCCATGCCAGGTCACGTTGGTGGTGGGCATGGGCATGGTGAAGCTGTGCACGGTCAGGGACGCAGACGTATTAGCCTTTCCAGTCGACGGCGTGGCAGTGGCGGAGCTAGCACAAGAATTATGGGGGGGCAAAATGTGAACTATGAATATTTGGGAGGGCAAATTAGAGTATTTTCTTTGATCTAAGTTCTAAAAAAATATTTTCTTCAATGAATATACAAAGTTTGGAGGGGCGGTGGCCCCCCCGAGCTATACATAGCTCCGCCACTGCGGCGTGGTACCAGAAGCTGGCACGGTCATGCCACCGATGGGCTCTCGCCGTGGTTGCGGACGACTAGGCCTTCCTGGCATGGTACTACCTAGGCGGAACAATTGCCTTGATCACGATGGACAACGTTTTTGTAATTAATGCATGCAGCGTTGCTAGTGAGGGGTAAGATCGTCAGTTTAGTATTAGTTTAGGCTCCTGTCCATAATACGCATCCTAATATGGGAATTTCTGGAAAAAGTTATACGCATCCTAAAATGGGATGGAGAGAGTATATTAATAAAGTAGTATATTTTTATCTTAACTATAGTACATGTTGGTTATTAGGTTGACTCTAGATGACATAAACATGGCTTATAGCTAGCAGTTGGCTCTATTATTGCCCTTGCTCTTACATGTTACTCTCCAATATAAAGGTAGTAACATAGAGTAGTAACTTGTGCATATTATTAGTCTTCACTATGACCAGCCTTAGAGCAGAAGAGGATCGAGACGATGCGTACATGTTGGCCAAAAATAAAATCCTGGGTAAACTAAGGCGGTAAAATGCAAGAGGTAAAGTCCTGGGTAAACTAAACGAGGACGTTCACTTCATCCGGAACAGTCCTCCTATACCACGTCATGTACAATTCTTTCGAACCGAATTCCTATTTGCTAGGGTTCTGAAAGCTTCAAGACCATAAGAGCAACACCTGGTCAATTAAGAAAGCCATAGAAAACACAGAGTCTGTATTACAGAGAATAATCGTTCTTTTGTTCGAGGCAATCAACAATCTTTCCTTCGTGGTCGTGGTTCTCGCGTGGGAGATCCGAATATCCGATGGCGATCATCGACTTTATCATGGTCTTTTTATTCTGGGCGAGCGGCGCCGTGGAGCTCGTCTTCTTCTTCCGGCTCGTCTACGTCGTCATCGCAAGAAGGTTTAACGTCCGCGGCGGCGCCGAAGACCCCGACGACCACGGCTCATACGCCGCCATTGTTGGCTCCCAGGAAGACGGCGACGGCAGCCAAGACTCTAATCGTTACGACGAGGAACAGGGCGTCATCAGCGACGCAGAAGGCGGCGATGGCGACAGGTGCTGCATATGCCTGGAGCAGCAGGCGCAGGACGCCGGCGAGACGTGCCGGCGGCTGCAAGGATGCGGCCACGTCCTCCACGCCGCGTGCATCGACGAGTGGATGAAGAGGAGCCGCACCTGCCCGTCGTGCCGGACGCCGGTAAAGCTTTCTACACGAGCGCGAGCACGAGTGCTTAGCGAAGACACCGATTTTCTAAATCGCGTCGTTATGTTGTGTTTCTTTTTACACTACTGTTTGAGTTACTATGTCGATGGTGAGTCCACAGATGACTACTTGTTGGCGATCAAGAGAGCAATAGTAACGAAAGTTGTTCATTATGTCTAATCTGAGTTCAGATATAGTACCTGGTATTCACTCATTGTACAGACGGTTCTTCATGCTATATACATACATGATCACCTAACAGTGCGCATTGGATTCATGTCTAAGCTACTAAGAGCGGTTATAGTGGATATGATACTAGTAGATAATGTCTCAACAATGTATTATCATTATACTAGTATCATGCAGGGGCGGCGCCAGGGGTATTCCTAGTATTCAAGTGAATACCAATGTTTTTTCCAACACAAGGCAAAAGAGCTATGATTATAGCAAAATAAAGATGATTTTTATCAAATGAATACCAAGTTAGCTAAATGAAAACCAGGTTGCAAATTCCTGGAGCCGACACTGGTATCATGGTCTTATTATATTTATTGCTTTGTAAAATCTCAGGAGAAATTGTGTATAAATTTTTTGGGACTGTCTAAAAAACAATCAGCTGTTTTTCAATTCGCGCACATGCATATTTTCTGCCACTATTTCTTGCCGCGTGTCCTGTTATTTTTTCTCTTTCTTGAGTCACGAGCGGGGCATGGTTTTCCTCTGGCCTGTCATTGTTGTTACCGGGTTGTCTTTTAGTTACTACATGGACCCTGCAAAACCCAATAACAAAAAAGTAGTCAGTTGGCCAGAGACAAAAAAGGCCTGGTTCCAACTTTAGACACATACACTCTGGGCTCTTTCTAGCCCAGTTAGAAAAGAACAGAAACGCAGAAATAGCCCATGTAGCAGGTGGGGATCTTCTTCCTCCCTAAGAAAGAAAACAGGAACAACTCCATTGGGCATAGATCGATACGGGAGAGAATCCAGTTGTAAAGCGAAAGAGAGAGGATAGAAGAGAAAGTGCATGGAAGATGATAACAAAAGAAGATGCAAATTTGATCGGCTTGGATACTGACCTGAGTCGTAAATTGCAAGAACCATCCCTCCAGGTTAGTGAGAAGACTCTGAACCTATCATCTTGTGTTGTTGTCTCAGATTATGTTGGGATCTCCCCATAATCCCCATTAGCTGATTAGGTAGTAGCAGTCACCCCCATTGAAATGCCTCCCCCGTCCCATGTTAGGATCTCCCACAGTTTGATATAAATCCAGGAAGCAAAAAAGTAGAAATAGTTTCAGTTTACCAAGTTGGGAGAAACACTGAAAAAATAACTATAACAAAACAGAAGAAAAAAAGGGGAAATGCAATTATCAATTTCAACCTTGCTAGTGGAGATAAGATAGTTTTGACACACAGATTTTGTTCATCATCAAATCCACAGTGATCTGACATCTTCCCAATCTCACAGTTTCAAAAAACTGATCTTATTTGCAGGTTGCAGGTGATGACTTCCAACATTTTGACCCTGAAATGATGGGAGGTGGTAATGGTGAAGACATTTTACTACAGGTATTTTTATCTCAGAAAAAAGAAACTGAAACTCTAAAATAGAAAGAAAAACATAATTTGACAGAAACAACCTACTTTCTCAAAATTGTGTCCCAGGATGGTTTTTCATACACAGGGTTACTCGAAGGAACATTTGACACACTATACACGCCTAATGCTGAAAAGAAAAAGGTACTAATGAGAAAATCAAGAGATTGTGTGTATGAAAGAACATCATCTTTTGTCGAGGAAAAAAACATCATGTACTAACTCGTGCAACACTATAATGGCAGCTTGGACACAATCCTGGAGGAGATAGTTGTATGGCACCATTTTCTGAAGATTTCAGACACACATGCAGTGGAGCCTCCCAGTCCTTTAATGTAGAACATCAGGTGAGCCTTGAGCATAAACACTAAAAACATTAGAAATGATGAAAAATAAAAAGGATATACTGACAAGATTCTTGGTATGTACAGAATGACATGAGCTTGGATTACATTTGTGATGATGATCCGTGGGATAGAAGCCTGTTCGAGAACATGGAACTTGATGAGGTAAAAATTACCGACCACCTAACCATAGAAAATATTAGCGGAAATAACCATTTTGTCCCAACAGAAAACCCTTAACACACAAAATTTCCTACTTTAAATGTGCAGGTATCTGTGCCACAAGATAGCTTTGACAGAGATCTAGTTGGTGAACAAAGCCAACTTGCCAGTGCACATTCAGTATACACAAGAAGCAGAGCAACGAAAGAGATAGACCAAAGTGACATACAAGCTGAAGAAGAAAAAGAATTATGTGAAGAGGACATAGATAACTTTTTGGAGAATGAAAATTCAGCCACAGAGGAGCAAAATGACAATACAGTCGAGGATAGCTTAAAACCAGAGATAGGGATGCAATTCAAAACACGGGAAGAAGCTCAGAATTTCTTCAACATGTATGCATTTGCAGCTGGTTTCTCGGTTGCTATTGTCGGAGCTTACCGAACTGCAAGCAAGAAGAGACATAATGAAATAACTAGAGTGACTGTCAAGTGCAACAAGTTTGGCAACAACACTGAAATTGAAAAGGAACAGTTGCTTGCTCAGAGACAAAGTACAGTCATAGCCAAAACAGATTGCAAAGTTGAGATGGTTATCAGTGAGAATAATGGCATTTGGAAAATCAAAAACCTTTGTCTCGAGCATAATCACATACTCGACCCCCAGAGCAGGTTCTTTAGGTCGCATGCCTACATGACCAAAGAAGAAAAATCAATGATAAGATCACTGAAGCATAGCAACATACCAACAAGACAAATTGTTTCAGTTTTGGCACATCTCAGGGGGGGGGCTCAGATCAGCTACCGTACAACAAGAAAAAGGTGAGCAATTATGGAACAAGCATAAACAGAGAGCTGACACACAGTGATATGATGGAGGTGCTATCATTTTTCAGCAAGAAACGGGCCGAGAACCCGGAATTCTATTCCTCCTTTCAACTGGACAGCAACAATAAAGTTCAAAGCGTGTTCTGGGCAGATGGTAAATCAAAGGAGTACTATGAAATATGCGGAGATTGCATTAGTTTTGACACAACGTTCCTCACAAACAAATATAATCTCCCCTTTGCTCCGATTGTAGGTGTTTCCCCACATGGGAACACATATCTCTTTGCTTGTGCTCTCATTGGAAATGAGAGAGCAAAATCATTTGAATGGGTTTTCAGAGAGTTCCTAATAGTTATGGGTGTCAAGCACCCACAGACAATAATAACAGACCAGGATGTGGCTATGAAAATAGCAATAGAAAATATCTTCCCAAATACTATCCATAGATCATGCTTGTTCCATGTGAAGAGTAAGGCAGAAGACAAACTGTTCAAGTGCTTTCAAGCAAATGAAGGGCTTTACGAAGAATTCCATGACACAATAGACAACTCCCTAACAGTGGAAGAATTTGAAATGTTGTGGCAACAGATGATTGAGAAATACCAAGTGGGGCACATAAAGTATTTCCAAGACCTGTGGGCTTCCAGGCAGAAATATGTTCCTGTCTACTTCAAGACAAACTTTTTCCCCTTCTTACAAACAACAGCGAGAAGTGAGGGGACAAATTCACTATTTAAAAAAGGAGTAGGAGCAACATACAGCATGACAAGCTTCTTGAGGGAATATCAAAGAATTATGGACTCAATCCACTCTAGAGAAGACGAGAGTGAACATAATGCAAGACACAAGAAGGTCCAAGTTGAAAAATTCATGACTAAATACTACATAGAGATACAGGCCCATGAGCTCTATAACATCTACATCTTTAGAAAGTTCCAGAAAATCCTGAAAGATGTCACAAGGCTTGTAGTCGAAGAGAAAAAACAAAGGGAGTTGTACCTTGTGTTCCAGGCCCTGAATTACCCCATTAAAGAGCACAGACAAAGGAATTATGTGGTCCATGTAGACTTGCCGAGGGAAGAGTACTGTTGTGTCTGCTGCAAATTTGAAAAAGATGGGTTGTTATGCTCTCATATTCTAAAAGTCATGCTTCACATTAACATTGAAAAAATACCAGACAAGTACATCATGGATAGATGGCGCAAAAAAGGTAAGAAGCTGCTCCCCAATCTTCTCCCAGAAAAAGTTGCAGATAATGATATGCTCAGATACAACGTCCTCTCAAGAAAGTTAGTTCACACTGCCTCAAAAGGATCAAAGAGCAAAAGAAAGTACGAATACCTTCTGAAAGAAATAGACAGAATTGAGGGGGAGATGGCTAAAATGGATGTTGAAATAGAAGAATTAATGCAGGAGCAAACTACCTCAACTAGAACAATTGCAAATATCGCAACAACATCAAATGAGGATGGCACAATATCAACAATACAACTTTTAGACCCTGATATCGCTCATACAAAAGGAAGGCCGAGGATGTTGACAATCAGAGAAGCTATAAAGGCAAATAAATTTTACAAGTGTAGTCACTGTGGGAGCACCCAACATACTCTGAGAAATTGCCCTAACAAGGATCTGGTGTACAACTTGCCAAAACCTAAGAAGCCTCGTAGGTCGAAAAAGGTTGTTTCAGGTGAGTAAATTAACATCTGTCCAAAATTAATTAATAACGCAAGGAAAAAGTTTGAATACTAAGATTTGTTTTATGACCAGGCACACAAGACCCAAACAATACCTTTGTGGTTCCAAAGAAGAAAATCGTGGGGAGACGCAAGAAAGCTTCAACAGAAACAACAATGGAACAAAGTATGTTGTTTTCAGAGACGAACAGCAAAGAAAGCACCATGTCCACCTGTGATCCAACAGAAATGTCATTTGCTCCAAAAAGAAATGTCACAGATCAGAAATGATGGTGTTCGATAATGTTGAGAAGAAAGGACATGTCAAGGAACAAAAAATACTTGAGGAAACAAGCATGTAATCATCTAGAGCTATGTAGAGACAGCTATAGTTCCTAATATCATTTCTGATATTTATTAGGCAAAAAATTGCATGTCATTTTGACTCCCATTGTATCTGAGAATCCCGATGTAGAGACTAAGTTACACACAAACGACCTCGTTTCCCCCACGTTCATTTAAATGGATAACTGAATAAAATCAGAGAATAGAATGAATGAAACAACTTGAAAGAACAAAACTTTAAAAGATAAGATGTGAATGAATAGAATAAAAATAGTGGTCCCTCCTCCTTCTTCCCGGGCTTGGAACCGGCTATCAAACTTAAGCATAGCTTAAGTGTATGACAGGCAGAGTTACCCACCCTGACCCCCAAAAAGAATAGAATGCAAATATCAGAAAAAGAGACTTAAGAAATTAAGAACAGGAAACAGATAAAAGCTGAGAATGACACGGTGGACCCCCAAAAAGAACAGAACGCAAATATCAGAGAAAGTGACTTAAGAAATTAAGAACGGGCAAACAGATAAAAGCTGAGAATGACACGGCATAGAATGTGAGAATGAAGAAACATAAATAGATGAAATGACAAAAGAATTACAAATCAAAATAGGATGTAGAATTCTGAAAAAATTAAGAACGGGAGACTGAGAAAAAGTGAGAATGAAAAACGAAAATGTTGAAGAAAGAAAATGCTAATGAAAGACTCACAAAAGTAAAATGAAAACTGAATAAAATTTGATAATGAAAACGAGAGAGAGAGAAGATAATGAAAACTGAATAAAATTTGATGAGAAACTGAAGAAATTAAGAAGACAAACTAGAGAAATGGCTGAAGATAGACTTACAAAATAAATACAAAGAGAAACTAAAAAAGAAAAAAATTCAGAGAATGACAAGAATGCTAGAATGAAACAAATTGGAAGACACAACGAAGGATGCAGAGAATGACAATAACAAAGGACGCAAGAATGAAAACTGAATAAAATTTGATAATGAGAGAGAGAATACAAGTGACATGAATATGGTTTAATGCAAATCTGTAGAGAGAGAGAGAGAGAGAGAGAGAGAATACAAGTGACATGAATATGGTTTAATGCAAATCTAGAGAGAGAGAGAGAGAGAGAATACAAGTGACATGAATATGGTTTAATGCAAATCTGTAGAGAGAGAGAGAGAATACAAGTGACATGAATATGGTTTAATGCAAATCTATTGGATACAAAGGTAATTTTTTTTGACAAAAGGGCTCTTCTCTCTAATGTACAAAACAAAGCATCATGATCCGATGATAAGCAAAACAAGAATGACAAAGAAACAAATCCAACAATATATCAGTGACATCAAGATTATCATCAGCTCCGAAGAATCATGTGCAGATGGCCTAGAGACATATAAAATCCTACAAAAATTATCGCCCCTGAAAAATTTCAAAATGAAAAATGATTAACTCAAATTTGTAATTAAATAAAATATATAATGGACACGAGGAGAATTCATACATTTGCATAGAAAAGAATTCATACATTTGCATAGAAGTCAGAAAAAAATTAACTCAGAAAAGAATACATACATTTCCATAGAAGTCTAAGACTAATCTCAAGTCTGCTTCATTCTCACTCAGGAAGTAAACCTTGTTGGCATACTGAACCCTTATATTTAGGATGTCTTGATGTGAGAAAAACCTGCGCATGTTAAGGTATGGCTTCCAAATCTCCATAAACTTCATCACAAAAACACCACAATCAACCCTGTGTTAGACGGGACAAAAAGGAAAAAACACAATTAAAAAACCATACAGAAAAATTAAAATTCTACAAAGCAAAAACATTACAGTATGAAAACAATTGACACGATGAGAGCTTACAAGGTCTCCTGCTTAGGCACATTTGGATACATTGCTTTGAATTTCCCAAAATTATGATCTGGACTGATGATCAATTCCCAAAGGTGTATGAAATTGTCAATCTACATAGCACAAAAAAAATTAATGTTTCTAAAATAGGGAGTGTAATATGAAAATAAAAATCAAAAAAGGATTCAAAAAGAATACTTTACTAACCAAACTATCCTTCATTCGCTGATGGAAGCTTGAATCCATCTCGTGAAAAGAATCCAAGAAGGCAAACAGATCAAACTCAAAATCAACAACAAACACAAACCAATGGCCAGAATCAACTATTGGGAAAAAGAGCAGACAAAAAAGGAAAGAAGTTAAAATAGTCACATTTTACTTATAATACATAAACAAAATAAGAATAAGTAACAAAAGTGTTCAGATCATACTACCATACCCTATTATCTCCACTAGCAAGGTTTCTTCCTCTGCTAGCTTTAGTTGCACCTAAAAACGATGACCTTACAACACCATCATTACGCACCACATTGTACTTCAGTATAGCTTCCTACAAAACAAACCAAAAATGAAAAAATATATAAAAAACTTGAAAGGGTGACAAGTTAGTAATCTAAAAAAGAAGACAAGAAGTACAAACCCCAACATGTGGAAAAAAATAGTGCCTCCCAGAATGCAGGGTGCTTTTTCTTAAACAACATGTGACAGAAGCATGGGATTAGGAAGTTGTCAACTTCTCCACCAGGCATTAAGGACTCGCCCAAAGACTGATAATTACAGTGAACCTCAGGATATTTGACACCTAGTGTCCTATACCAAAACCAAAAAATGAATAATAAAACAACCTGGACATAGAGCAACACAAAAAAGGTACACTAAATATAAACCTACGAGATGTTCTTACTTCTTGTGTTGGGCACTATGACCGAGCTCCACTATAGCTGAATAGTGTATTATGTCATCGTCAGACACAAGAAACTTTTTATTCTGCTGCAGAGGAGGACTTTGAGCTGTCATAAGAGAATTAACAAGACTGTACTTCTGGCGCACTGGATGTACTGTTATGGTCTGAGTATTAGGAATTTGTGCTTCAGACTGAGCATTCTGTAAACAACCCTTTGATGCCAAGCCATGTTGATTAGACAACAAGTTGTTATATGTACTATCGGCTTTCTTTGCCAACTCACTGCACCTCCTTCTAAAATCGTTTGAACCCACCATCTGAATATTGGTAGAAATCCCATTCTTTGACAAAAAGAAAACACAAAAACATTAAACAGCTACCTCTAGCTGAACACATCTTCAGAAAAGAACAAAAAAGAAAAACATTGAAAAAAGGTGAGAACTGATACCATAGGAGGTTTTGGGGAAGTTCCATTAACAATAACCAGAGCTTGTTTTGAGCCAACTTGCTGATTCTGATGCAATCGTGTTATCTTATATTGCACGGCGATTATGGTACAAAAGTAAATAAATGGAGACAAAAGTCAGTAGGTCATTACCACAAAAAGATGATGCGATATTCAGAAAAATAACTAGAATAAGAAAAAGGAGAGAACTAATACCACATGGGGTTTTGGGGAAGTTACAGCAACAAGAATCGGAGCTTGTTTTGAGCCAACTTGCTGAACTTGATGTGATTGTATTATCTTGTAGTCCCCGGTGCACGACAATTATGGTCACAAGGAAGAAATGAAGACAAAAGTCAGTAGGTTATTTGCCACAAAAGGATAATGCGATCTTTAGAGAAGAATAAGAACAAAAAAGGCGAGAAGTAATACCACGGGAGGTTTTGGGGAAGTCACAAGAAATGGAGCTTGTTTTGAGCCAACTTGCTGAACTAGATGCGATCGTTTTATCTTGTAGTCCCCTGTGCATGGCTATTATGGTACAAGGGAAAGTAGAGACAAAAGGCCGTAGGTCAATTAACAACATAATTATAATAGAACATGCAAATTAGCATAAAAGTAAAAGAATGAAATAATCCAAAACAATCACAAAAACCTTAGCGTGGGGGGAGTCTGGCAGATTTATGTGTGCAATAGGAGAGAAGTCGGCTGGTGTCTGTCCGGGGACATTTTTGTATGTAGGTGACTGTGGTTGCTGACTAAAAATTTTAGCTTCATCTTCTGTGGATATCACCTGACATCTCCTCGCCTTCACTTTCTTAAGTGGGTTCATTGCAGGGGCTGCATGTGGTGGTAACAAAAAGAACAATAAAAATGCAAAAAAAGAAATGGAGGTGAATCATATTACTAAAGACAACCCAAATAAAGAAAAAAGGAAGGTGGATATCACACAAACCTGTCATGAGACTATGTGGCTCTACAATTTTAGTTATCATGCAATCGGGAGTAACTGTGCATGTCCAATAAAAAAAGACTAAATCAGTGAAACTGTGAAAAAATAGCAAATGGAGTGTAAATATTGAAAAATGACCTGGATCTGTATTGGTAGTATCATTATGGTCCTGCTGAATAACTTCATGGGGGCCATGCTTTTCGGGTGCTGTCGTTTGACGTAATTCCCTTAAGCCCAATGCGTTGGCATTGTCACATATATTGGAAGGTACCTATGTTAAATAAACAAGTGAGAGATGGTCATTAAAGAAAAAAAAGATGGAGTTAGAAAGAAACAAAAATGTAGCAAGAAAAATGTAATAGTGGTTGTATCATACATTGATCTGAGTATTGTAGACATTCTTCATTGAATTGATTGCTTCAGGTCCTAGGCACTTGTTTGCCACCGAGTTAGGAATATGACTTGAATTGCATAAGAAATCCAGAACATTAATGACTAACATCTCTGGTTTGGGTTTATGTTTCGAAGACTTGTTTGAAAGAAAGTTTTCTGCAATATCAATGATGCCATCTATAACCTACATAAAGGTATATTATAAGATAATGATAAGAAACAAAATAAAAAATTAAACTATAGGTAACACCAGAAGACAAAACATATCATGAACAATTTGAAAACTAACAAAAACAACTGATAAAGAAAACAACATACATCAGGTCATAGATTGCTGAGAAATTGTGTGTGTATGTTGTTCCTGAAGTCAGATGGTAGAAGATCAAATGACGGAGACTCATTCTTTTGTCGCTTTACATCAGTGGACAACATAATCTGTAAACATAGAAGGGGAAAGAAAAGATTAAAATAGATATTGGTATAACACTGAATTAATTATCAGCCTGAATTAAACATATCTACAAACCTGTGTGTAACAGCTAGTCAATCCCTTCTTCAAGCGCCTCTTCCCAAAATGGTTTCGTCTTTTTCTATCCAACTCTGAGAAAAACCTAATCATGCTTCCCTTCCAAACAGCAATCCTAGGGATAGTCTCATCAACATTTTGTCTCCCAAAATCCAAACAATCTAGATAACAAACCTAGTTCACATGAAAAAACACACAAGAAATATGGAGAAAACAATTAGAATAGCCAACAAACAAAACTATAAATTTGGAGTTTGACAACATACAATAGGAACAAAAATTTGATGAAAAATGAGAGGGGGGATGAGAAACAAGATGCTCACGACAGGAACGTAGTTGCAGCAAACAGGCACCTTCATCCTCCTCCCTTTCAATTTCCCCGACATGCTGAACTGATTGATATTGTCAAGACAATATTCATAAACAAGCTTGCTGAAATCATGTGCTTTCGTTGCCTCAGGGTATTTAAGGACTGAAAGATACTTGGTGTTGGGGTACTCTTTGAGGCTAGGACAGAGGAAGCATGATATAGCAATTGTCATGAAGCACACAAAGATATCGTGGTCACTTAACTCATCAGGTCCACTGAGCTTGTTACCAAAGAAGGTAATATGTGGCATTTCTGACAACTGAAACTGAGATAAGATGAAATTCTTGCCATCATTGCTGTTACATGGCACCTCTAACCCATCATTCGGCAAACCCAAAATAAGATGAACTGTTTGCTTTGAAATGTCAATGGGTTTGTAATCAATTGTTATCTGCGAGCATAGTGAGTCTACACAATCAACAACCCATCTAGAAAACTCTGACGGGATATCATACAGATCAAGAAGTAACAAACATCCAAAACCAAACTTAGCAATAACTGATCGCTGTTGTTCAGTCAACTTCCTTATTACTTCTACAAAATACTTCAATGAATATCTGCTAAAAGCAGTCCTACTCAGACCATCTGTTGTATTCATCTTAACCTATGAAACAAAAATCAAAGAAAGAAATGCATAAAAAGATATAAGAACATAATAGGGTATTACAGAAAAAACATCATAGATATAATTAACACTGAAAAAAGAGGTTATCAAAAACAACATACCTCGTTCTTTGGTGTAAAATCCTTGCAAAAATCTGTGAAATTTCTTTTCAAACTTTTAACAGCCTGCAAAAAATAGATGGCCATGAGACGGGTCAATTATACATCACATGCACACAACAAAAAGGAAAAAACAAAAAAAATGGAAAAAATGATTGAGATAACCATGTCAAATCATACTTGTTTCCTGAAGAATCCAAAAAGAGCATCATCTAACATTTTGTGTCTCGTTTGTTCTTCCATATCCTGCACACGAATCAGAAAAGTCAACCATTGAAACAAAAAACAGAAGTAAAAAGGCTAAAATCACGAAAAATAGACAAAAGCTCACATCATTATTGCTTGATGTACTGTTTGCTTCACTATGCCCAACATCAAAATAATCACTGCCAGGTTCAACCATGCCACGGTGTATGCTGCGTGTGCATTTAGTACGTTAGTTAAAACCTAGCCTGCAAACTAAAAACTTATAAAAACGTAGACTAGCTTGTTCTGAAAGTGACTCATTAGTAAAATATAGAATAGAATTAGAATAACACAGTGGTGGCTTTGATGATAATTGAGCTAATATTTGGAGAGATATCACCCATCAAAACTAAGAACCCACTAACCTGCAAAAATGCGAACCATCGGGGAAAAAGATACTCCTCACAACTACTTGACTAGAAATGCAACAAACAAAAACTCTTAACAACTCCTCTTGACTGGTTTGAACTAAAAGAAATCTGCAAAAAAATGATAAGCTTCTTCACGAACAGAGATCATGGTACCATTCCTAGATACATGTGCAGGCATCAGAGAGAACACATCATGCTGACACAGAAAAAATAGCATGATCTAGTGTTACTCGCTACGACCGTTGCTAATGCCCCTCCAGCCAACCCATAATTATCAACTTTATAAACGAAAAACACTAAAGAAAATGGGATACTAAATCTAAATCTTAAATACTACCAGACAGGAGGGATTGTGCTACTGAAGACTCTGCACTAGTGATGAGCATCTGATTCCCTCTATTGATGAACAATTCGTTCCAGATAGAATACCATCCATACAGAACAATCAAAACTATGCATGAATCAGGGTCAGAAACACATAGTGAATACAACGAACCCTATACATCATCAAAATCCCCATCCGCACCTGCAGAAACACAAAACTGGATGCGCGTGAAAGAAATTAGAGGAACTCAAGGTATAAACTCAGACAAAACAGCATGCAAGCATGTCGCCAGGCCTGCGGGCACCTCGAGCTCGCCTTCGAGGACCTATGGGTGGCCGCCGACCAAAGTACAACATAAAATAGACGAATATACACCACCCAAATCGCGATGGCCGCGGGGAGCGCGAGAGCGGACAAAACAACACGTGAGCATGTCGCCAGGCCTCTGGGAACCTCGAGCTCCCCTTCGAGGACCTCTGGGTCGCCACCGACGAAACGAACAACAGAACAAGAGCACGGAGATGGCCACGGGAAGAGCGAGAGGGAGCTACGCGGAGACATACCTCCGCCGCCGACGATGACGCCTGGCTCCTCCGCCTCTGGTTCTCTCCATGATTCCGTCGAGGCTGGAATGGAGCCGGGAGCAGGGAGGCGCCGCTCCTCTCTTGCCCCGGCGGTTCTCCCCTTTTCTGGAGACTTCTATCCGAGCAAGGCAACCACCGCTTTTGACCACTCCTCCCACTGTCCAGAAAACACACACGACGAAGCTAGAAAAAATTCAAAAATGAGGCCAAAAGGAAATAGAAAATAACGGGCCTGGATTCTAAACCCGGACAGCCCGACACCCGTGGTCCGACAAACCGCAAGGGAGCTGGAATCGAACACAAATCTTGACGAGAGATGAACGGACAGAAAAACGTGTGTGGACGAATTGAAATACAGCTAGCTGTGATTTAGCCCAAATCAATTTTTTTTATACTAAATTTTCTAGTTTTACCTACTACACTAGCACTGCATTATTAGCAATGGAAAAGTTTAGTACTCCCTCTGTTTCAAATTACTCCGTGCGTACGCTTACCTAGGTGGCCTAGTATTCTCTCATTTTTTATCAAAAAATTCTTAGAATTTTTGGTATACGTAGTACATATTTCATACTATCTATTTCAAAAATTCGAGAATTTTTTTGAATGAAAAATGAGGGAGTACTAGTTCACCTACATAAGCGCGCCGGCGGAGTAATTTGAAACAGAGAGAGTATTGGCTTAACTCTGGGGTGTCATTAGTAGGTTTTATGATATTTGATTTTGCTCACTGGCTAGACATCATTCCCTACACAAATACAAAGAGCAGTTTCCAAGTTAGTTTTGTATGAGTTCGGCGAGTTGCAAGATAAATTAGTCGTGGTCACTATTCATATCAATGAATAATGGCATTACCTACACTTACCACCTACTTAGGCAAAACGACACTCATGTAGGTCAGTCGACAACCATCATGTCGGCATGATTTGTGCTCATCTTATTTATTTTTTAATTTATTTTAGGGATAACATGGCACTTTATTCATTCGAAATATTATTCTTGATACAAAGACCCCTAGGCGGCTCAAGCAGCCAAACCTGGCGTCCCGAGTTGCTCGAGATAGCCGAGTGTGCCAATCTATGTGCCTCGGAATTAGAAGCACGGTTCTCATGTCAGAAGGAGATCACTTCGAGTGATTTAGCTATGGACTTCACCTCATCAATTACCATGCTGAAGCTCCCAGCAAAGGCCTGGGTTAGCGCCTGAACCACCGCCATGCAGTCAGTCGCCATTGTAGTCTTGGTAATCATTAGGTCCTGTGCTAATGCCATGGCCTCTCGGCAGGCAATGGCTTCCATCGTCATCGGGTCCGATATCCCAGCCACTGTCAAGGTCGAGGCGCCCAGGAAGACCCCATCCTCGCTCCAGCAGATCACGCCAACCGCGCCTCCGGGTCCTTGTTTCTTCATCGCCGCATCAATACCGTCAGTTTTAGCTTCCGATCTGATATTTAGCTCATGTAGCACCTGATCTCTTCTCTCCCGCCGAGTGTTTGTGCTAAACATCACTCATGATTTATCATAGTTAACCACTTGACCCGAGCATTCACCATATAGTTGTAGAATAGTTTGCAGGACCTGGGACCTTCGCTAGTAGCTTTAAACAGTACCAATGAGTCGTTTGCAAATAAAAGGTGATTAAACCTCGGAGCATCATTGTACAGCTGTAATAATAAAGAAAGAAGCGTTTCTTGTTGTTCCTACACTTTTTTGGATGGTTTTACCCTGCCTCCCACTGAACCACAGATTACCACAAATATCACCTGTAAGTAATATAACTATCCGTTTCTATCCACTTAGAGCGATACGTTTTTCCGGACTTCGCCTGCCGTTGTTTGGGCACGTCAATGTATTTTCCCATTGGGGCACGACCGCACGGGAGGCTGCTTTTACCTTCTCGAGAGTAGTCTCGGGAATCAATAAGAAGTAGCACCACTGATTGAATCGATTGGAATCTGATACCTGCTTAATTAAAGTGAATGACTTAAAAGGAGGACGCGGGTGCCTGGCCGGAGAGCCAAACTAAATAGACAATGTGGGTTTGTGCACTTAGAGAGGCAGAAGCAGAACACGTTCACATCAAGCGTGGTGAAAGCGATGAAAGAATTGTCTTGCCTGCTCTTCGCCGGATTCTGAAGAAAATCAACACAGCCAGCATATACAAAGTTATACCTAATAATAATAATAATAAAATGTCGTTCTTATATATTTTTTTGGACGGTTTTATCCTCCCACTAAATCGCATATTACCACAAACATCACCGATAATTAAAATAACTGTCTGTTTCTATCATGTCAGAGCGATACATTTTTCCGGACTCCGGCTGCCGTTGTTTGCGCACTGTCAATGTATTTTCCCGTTGGAGCACGGCCGCACGGGAGGCTGCTTTGACCTTCTCGAGAGTTGTCTCGGGAATCAATAAGAAGTAGCACCACTGATTCCTAAAAAAAGTAGCACCACTGATTGAATCAATTGGAATCTGGTGCCTGCTTGAATTAACGTGAATGAATTAAAAGGAGGATGCGGATGCCTGGCGGGAGAGCCAAACTAAATAGACAGTGTGGGTTTGTTCACCTAGAGAGGCAGAAGCAGAACAAGTTCACACCAAGTGTGTGTTGGAGATATGCCCTAAAGACAATAATAAATGTAGTTATTATTATATCGTTGTGTTTATGATAAATGTTTATATTCATGCTATAACAATATTAACCAGAAACATTAATACTTGTGTGATTTGTAAACTAAATTAGAGTCCCTAGTAAAGCCTCTTTATAATACTAGCTTGTTGATTAATAGATGATCATAGTTTCTTGATCATGAACATTTGAGATATTGTTAATAACAAGGTCATATCATTAGAAGAATGGTATGATGGACATACTCCTATAGATAAGCGTAGCATAAGGATCGAGTCATTTTAATTCCTTCGACCATGAGATCATGCTAATCACCATCACCGGAAGGATGCTTTGATGACATCAAATACCACACCGTAACTGGGTGGCTATAAAGGTGGCATTGAGTGTTCGGAAAGTATGGGTTGAGACACATGGATCAAGAGTGGGATTTTTCCATCCATATGACAGATAGATATACTCTGGACCCTCTCGGTGGAATGTCATCCAATTGGCTTGCAAGCATGTGACTGGCTCACAAGGGATCACATACCACGGGAACGAGAAAAGAGTACTTATCAGTAACGAGGTTGAACTAGGTATGTACAGATACCGACGATCAAAACCTCGGATAAGTAAGCTATCGTGAGACAAATGGAAATTGGTATCGTATGTAAATGGTTCATTCGATCACAAAGTAATCGTAGATATATGTGGGAGCCATATGAATTTCCAGATTCCTCTGTTGGTTATTGATCGGAGAAGTGTCTCGATCATGTCCGCATAATTCACGAACCGTAGGGAGACACACTTAAGGATTCGATGTTGTTGAGTAGTTATGGAAAGATGAGTAAGAGACCGAATGTTGTTCTGAGTCTCGGATGGGATCCTGGATATCACGAGGAGATCCGGAATGGTCCGGAGAATAAGATTCATATAAGGAAAGTCATGTTTCGGAGTTGGGGAATGATTCCGGTGTTTTCACCAGGAATGTTCTAGAAGGGTCCGGAAGGTCTGGCTCTCCGGAGGGGAAGGGTACATGAATGTGTCATAACAATATGGAATGGTTGCATCATGTACTAGGTCACTTGGCTAGGCAAAATAAAGGAAGAAATCAAATTCTAGTTTGAAAGTCAAATGCCAATTTGAAAAATTCAAACGGCAAGTTTGCTTGGTGGAGGGAGAGTAGGAAACCTACTTGGGGAGGAGTTCCTCTCCCTCCACCCGCCGGCCAAGGAGGCCGACTTGGGGGAGGACTCCCTCCTCCCAAGCCACGCCCTCCCACCTATATAAGGAGGGGCAGGGCTGCCCCTCTTCCCTACACAAAAGACACCCCAAAAACCCTAGCCCTAGCCGCCGGCCTCCTCCAAGTCGCCGCCGCCCTCCAAGTCGCCGACTTGGGGATTCCCCAAGCCCTAGCCGCCGGCCACACCCTCCCCTTGGTGCCTCTAAACCCTAGATCACCAAGGCCTCTCTCATAGTCCACCATACTCGCTCTGGCTTAAGGCGAAGCCCTGCGAGATCTCCCCTCTACTTCCGGTACCACACCGTCGTGCTGCCGGAATCGCGAGAAGAGTGCTACAACCTCCGCTGCCTGCTGGAACAAGGGATAGGAAGGTCTTCATCAAGTACCAAACGTGTGACCTACTGCGGAAGCGCTGCCGGAACGCAGTGCCGGAAGGATCGTCTACGCGATCTTGAGATCGGCAAGAGTACGACTACATCACCCACGAGAATCTGCTCTCGTTAACCGCTTTGGAATCTTCGAGGGTGAGTTCCTCTATCGACTCGTTGCTACAATCTAGTAGATAGATCTTGGCTTGTTTGTTTGCATGCCATAGAATTTTTTTGTTTTCCATGCTACAAACCCCTACAGTGGTATCAGAGCCGTGTCTATATATAGATCTGTTGCACGAGTAGGACACAATGGTCATTGTGGCCGGTGGTGCTTTTATTATCAATTGCTTTTTGTGTACCTTGCATCTTGCGGTATGATGGGATGAAGCGGCCCGGGATAACCTTACATGACATCGTTCATGAGACTTGCTCCACGCTCAACATGCAACTTGTATTGCATAAGTGGCTTTGCGGGTGTCTGTCTCTCCCATTATAGTGTAGATCCAATTTACAACGGGCACTTGGTAGTTCAAACATCAATGTTGTGGTTCTTGTTCGTAAGTTAGATCGACACTTATTGAAAGCCCCAAACCACGTAAAATATGCAAAGAAAATTAGAGGTGTCTAACTTTGTTTTGCAGGGGTGTGCTCTGATGTGATATGGCCATGATTGTGATTATATTTGATGTATGCAATGTCCCTTATTATAAGTTGGCAACCGGCAGGAGCCATATAGTTGTCTTTAAATTCTGTTAAGACCCACGTGTCTATTCAAAGTAGTTGTAATAGTTGAAGCTGGTGGATGACAACCGTGAAACGGCACCATTGACCTTGACTCTATACCGGTGATGATGGAGATCATGTTCGTGCTTAAAGATGGAGATCGGAAGCACAAGAAGAAAGGCCATATCATATCACATATTATGAATTGTATGTGATGTTAATCATTTATGCATCTTGTATTGCTTAGTTAACGACGGTAGCATTATAAGATGATCCCTCATGCACACAAATTTCAAGTTCCAAAGTATTCATCCTTAGTAAGCACCATTGCTAAAGCTCGTTGTTTCGAAGCACCACGTGATGATCAGGTGTGTTAGATTCTACGGGTGTATACAACGTGAGCAAGCCAGATTTGCTCATGCGGAAGCTAAGGTTTGATCTTAACGAGCCTAGCATGTACAGACATGGTCTCGGAACACGGATCATCGAAAGGTAAAGCACGAGTCATATAGTAGATATGATGAACATGTTGATTGTTCGCCATTGAAGCTACATCAACTCTCGTGATGATCGGTTTTGATGTGGTGGGTTTGGTTCGTGTGATCACTAAAATAATGTGAGGGATATTGTTTTGAGTGGGAGTTCACCTAGATTAATTTAACTATTAATTAGAACTCAATTTGTCATAAACTTAGTCTAAACTATTGCAAATATGTTGTAGATCAATGGCGGCCCCTACCATCAATTTTAATGTGTTCCTAGAGAAAGAAAAGTTGAAAAACAATGGAAGCAACTTCACGGATTGGTTCCGCAATTTGAGGATTGTCCTCAATGCTGCTAATTTGACCTATGTGCTGGATGCACCGCTGGGTGAACCACCTGCAGCTACTGCTACCGATGAAGTAAAGAATGTTTACCTCACTCGGAAGAATCAGTACTCCATAGTTCAGTGTTCTATCTTGTATGGTTTCGAATCGGAGCTTCAAAAAAGGTTTGAGAACCAAGACCCATATGATATTGTCCGTGAACTCAAAATTATTTTTGAGACTCACGCGGCAGTTCATAATTATGAGGCTTCTGAAAAGTTCTTTAACTGCAAGATGGAAGAGGGCAGCTCCGTCAGTGAGCATGTGCTTAAGATGTCTGGGCACGCAAACAAACTCCAAAGTTTGGGTATAGTGATTCCTAATGCTTTGGGGATTTACCGTGTCCTCCAATCACTGCCACCAAGTTACAAGAACTTTGTGATGAACTACAATATGCAAAACATGAACAAGACGTTGCCAAAACTCTTCTCCATGTTGAAATCTGCAGAAGTGGAGATCAAGAAAGAGCATCAAGTGTTGTTGGTCAATAAGACCACCAAATTCAAGAAAGGCAAGTCTAAGCAAAAGGGAAACTTCAAGAAGGGTGGTAAGAAAGTTACCGCACCGACGAAGAAGACCAAGGCTGGGCCTAAGCCTGATACTGAGTGCTTTTACTGCAAGGGAGAAGGTCACTGGAAGCGGAATTGCCCAAAGTACTTGGCGGATTTGAAGAACGGCAACATCAAGAAGAAAGGTATATCCGATATACATGTTATTGATGTGTATCTCACTAGTACTCGTAGTAGTGCCTGGGTATTTGATATTGGTTCGGTTGCTCATATTTGTAACTTGAAACAGGTACCGTAGAATAAACGGAAGCTAGCGAAGAACGAGGTGACGATGCGCGTTGGAAATAGATCAAAGGTTCATGTGATCGCGGTCCGCACGCTACCTCTTCATCTACCATCGGGATTAGTTTTATACTTAAATAATTGTTATTTGGTACCTGCGTTGAGCATGAACATTATATCTGGATCATGTTTGTTGCGAGACGGTTACTTGTTTAAGTCCGAGAATAATGGTTGTTCGATTTATATGAGTAATATGTTTTATGCACATGCACCTTTGATAGATGGTCTATTCTTATTGAATCTCGATCGTGGAAATACACATATTAATAAGATTGAAGCTAAACGTTTGAAATTGAGCGATAACTCGACCTATATGTGGCACTGTCGTCTTGGTCATATTGGAGTGAAGCGGATGAACAAACTCCATTCCGATGGACTTCTTGAATCACTTGATTTTGAATCACTTGAAAGATGCGAAGCATGTCTGATGGGTAAAATGACTAAGACTCCATTTTCTGGGATGATGGAGCGAGCTACAGACTTATTGGAAATCATACATACCGATGTGTGTGGACCAATGAGTGTAGCATCGCGCGGTGGTTATCTTTATGTTCTTACCTTCACGGATGACTTGAGTAGATATGGGTATATCTATTTTATGAAACATAAGTCCGAAACTTTCGAGAAGTTTAAGGAATTTCAAAGTGAGGTAGAGAATCAACGTAACAAGAAGATTAAATTTCTACGTTCTGATCGTGGAGGTGAATATCTAAGTTACGAGTTTGGCGAGCATTTAAAGAAATGCGGAATACTTTCACAATTGACACCGCCAGGAACACCACAACGTAATGGTGTGTCCGAACGTCATAATCGAACTCTCTTAGATATGGTTCGTTCTATGATGTCACTTACAGATTTACCGCTATCGTTTTGGGGTTATGCATTAGAAACAGCCGCATTCACTTTAAATAGGGCACCATCTAAATCCGTTGAAACGACACCGTATGAATTATGGTTTGGGAAGAAACCTAAATTGTCGTTCCTTAAAGTTTGGGGTTGCGAAGCTTATGTAAAGAAGTTACAGCCGGACAAGCTTGAACCCAAAGCGGAAAAATGCGTCTTCATAGGATACCCGAAGGAAACTATTGGGTATACATTCTATCATAGATCCGAAGGCAAAATCTTCATTGCTAAGAATGGATCCTTTCTAGAGAAGGAATTTCTCTCGAAAGAAGTGACTAGAAGGAAAGTAGAACTCGACGAGGTTGTTGAACCTTCACTCGAACTTGCGAGTAACGCAACACCGGAAGTAGTTCCTGTGGCGCCTACACCAATAAGAGAGGAAGCTAATGATGATGATCATGAAACTTCGGTTGAAGTTGCTACAGAACCTCGCAGGTCAACGAGAACTCGTACCACTCCTGATTGGTATGATCCCGTTATGAGTGTCATGTTGGTGGACAACACCGATGACCCTGCGACATATGAGGAAGCGATGATGAGCCCAGATTCCAATAAATGGCAAGATGCCATGAAATCCGAGATTGGATCCATGTACGAAAACCAAGTATGGAATTTGGTGGACTTACCGGATGGCCGGAAGGCTGTCGAGAACAAATGGATTTTCAAGAAGAAAACAGATGCTGATGGTAATGTTACTGTCTATAAAGCTCGACTTGTCGCAAAAGGGTTTCGACAAGTTCAAGGAGTTGACTACGATGAGACTTTCTCACCAGTAGCGAAGCTAAAGTCTGTGAGGATTATGTTAGCAATCGTTGCATATTACGATTATGAGATATGGCAGATGGATGTCAAAACGGCGTTCCTCAATGGAGACATTGATGAAGAGTTGTATATGATGCAACCCAAAGGTTTTGTCGATCCTAAAGATGCTAACAAGGTATGCAAACTTCAACGGTCCATATATGGATTGAAGCAAGCATCCCGAAGTTGGAATCAACGTTTTGATAAGGTAATCAAAAGTTTTGGTTTTATACAAACTTATGGAGAAGCTTGTATTTACAAGAAAGTGAGTGGGAGCTCTGTAGCATTCTTAATACTATATATAGATGACATATTGTTGATTGGGAATGATGTAGACCTTCTTAATAGTGTCAAAGAATATTTGAATAATAGTTTTTCAATGAAAGATCTTGGCGAAGCAGCTTACATATTAGGCATAAAGATTTATAGAGATAGATCGAGACGCCTAATATCATTGTCACAAAGTATATATTTGGACAAATTTCTAAAGAGGTTTGGAATGGAACATAGCAAGAAAGGGTTCTTGCCCATGTTGCCCAATACGACCTTGAGTAAAACTCAAAGTCCGGCAACGGCAGAAGATAGAGAAAGGATGAGTGAGACTCCCTATGCCTCAGCCATAGGATCTCTAATGTATGCCATGCTATGTACTAGACCCGACATTGCATATACTATTAGTTTGACTAGCAGATATCAAAGTGATCCAGGAGTGGATCATTGGACAGCGGTCAAAAACATCCTTAAGTACTTGAGAAGAACTAAGGATATGGTTCTTTCTTATGGAGGTGATGAACAACTCGCTGTTAATGGTTACACCGATGCTAGTTGGAACACCAATCCGGATGATTCTAAATCTCAATTTGGATACGTATTTACTTTGAATGGTGCAGCAGTTAGCTGGAGGATTGCAAAGCAAAGCATTGTGGCGAGATCTTCAACTGAATCGGAATACATAGCTGCTTCAGAGGCTTCACAAGAAGCGATATGGATGAAGGAGTTCATTACAGAGCTCGGTGTGGTTCCAAGTGCGCTCGACCCAATGTCTATTTACTATGATAACATGGGCGCCATAGCCAATGCGCAAGAACCAAGGTCACACAAGAAGCTGAAGCGCATCAAGCTACGTTTTCACGCTATTCGAGAACATGTCCAAGATGGTGACATAAAGATTTGCAAAGTACACACATATCTGAATGTGGCGGATCCGTTGACTAAACCTCTCCCGAGGGCAAAACATGACCAACACCAAACTGCCATGGGTGTTCAGTATATTACCATGTAATCTAGATTAGTTGACTCTAGTGCAAGTGGGAGACTGTTAGAGATATGCCCTAGAGGCAATAATAAATGTAGTTATTATTATATCTTTGTGTTTATGATAAATGTTTACATTCATGCTATAACAGTATTAACCAGAAACATTAATACTTGTGTGATTTGTAAACTAAATTAGAGTCCCTAGTAAAAGCCTCTTTATAATACTAGCTTGTTGATTAATAGATGATCATAGTTTCTTGATCATGAACATTTGAGATGTTGTTAATAACAAGGTCGTATCATTAGGAGAATGGTATGATGGACATATTCCTATAGATAAGCGTAGCATAAAGATCAAGTCATTTTAATTGTTCAATTGCTATAAGCTTTCTGATACATAGTAACCTAATTCCTTCGACCATGAGATCATGCTAATCACCATCACCGGAAGGATGCTTTGATGACATCAAACACCACACCGTAACTGGGTGTCTATAAAGGTGGCATTGAGTGTTCGGAAAGTATGGGTTGAGGCACATGGATCAAGAGTGGGATTTGTCCATCCATATGACGGATAGATATACTCTGGGCCCTCTCGGTGGAATTTCATCCAATTGGCTTGCAAGCATGTGAATGGCTCACAAGGGATCACATACCACGGGAACGAGAAAAGAGTACTTATCAGTAACGAGGTTGAACTAGGTATGCAGAGATACCGACGATCAAAACCTCGGATAAGTAAGCTATCGTGAGACAAAGGGAAATTGGTATCGTATGTAAATGGTTCATTTGATCGCAAAGTAATCGTAGAAATATGTGGGAGCCATATGAATTTTCAGATTCCTCTATTGGTTATTGATCGGAGAAGTGTCTCGATCATGTCCGCATAATTCACGAACCGTAGGGAGACACACTTAAGGATTCGATGTTGTTGAGTAGTTATGGAAATATGAGACCGAATGTTGTTCGGAGTCTCGGATGGGATCCGGGATATCATGAGGAGATTCAGAATGGTCTAGAGAATAAGATTCATATAAGGAAAGTCATGTTTCGGAGTTGGGGAATGATTCCGGTGTTTTCACCAGGAATGTTCTAGAAGGGTCCGGAAGGTCCGGCACTCTTGAGGGGAAGGGTACATGAAAGTGTCATAACAATATGGAATGGTTGCATCATGTACTAGGTCACTTGGCTGGGCAAAATAAAGGAAGAAATCAAATCCTAGTTTGAAAGTCAAACGCCAATTTGAAAAAGTCAAACGGCAAGTTTGCTTGGTGGAGGGAGAGTAGGAAACCTACTCGGGGAGGAGTTCCTCTCCCTCCACCCGCCGGCCAAGGAGGCCGACTTGGGGGAGGACTCCCTCCTTCCAAGCCGCGCCCTCCCACCTATATAAGGAGGGGCAGGGCTGCCCCTCTTCCTTACACAAAAGACACCCCAAAAACCCTAGCCCTAGCCGCCGGCCTCCTCCAAGTCGCCGCCGCCCTAGGGTTTCTCCAAGTCACCGACTTGGGGCTTCCCCAAGCCCTAGCCGCCGGCCACACCCTCCCCTTGGTGCCTCTAAACCCTAGATCATCAAGGCCTCTCTCATAGTCCACCATACTCGCTCCGGCTTAAGGCGAAGCCCTGCGCGATCTCCCCTCTACTTACGGTACCACACCGTCATGCTGCCGGAATCGCGAGGAGAGTGCTACAACCTCTGCTGCCTGCTGGAACAAGGGAGAGGAAGGTCTTCATCGAGTACCGAACGTGTGACCGACTGCGGAAGCGCTGCCGGAACGCAGCGCCGGAAGAATCGTCTACGTGATCTTGAGATCGGCAAGAGTACGACTACATCACCCACGAGAATCTTCTCTCATTAACCGCTTTGGAATCTTCGAGGGTGAGTTCCTCTATTGACTCGTTGCTACAATCTAGTAGATAGATCTTGGCTTGTTTGTTTGCATGCGGTAGAAATTTTTTGTTTTCCATGCTACGAACCCCTACAGTGTGGTGGAAGTGATGAAAGAATTGTCTTATCTGCTCTTTGCCGGATTCTCAAGAAAATCAGCACAACCAGCATATACAGAGTTGAATACAACAGGAGCACGGTTCACGTCAGTTTCGTACTCGTTCGACGTCTAAGAGCTGAAGGGTTTCGCGGCATAGTAAATCAAAATTTTCTACGGATGCGAACAAGAGAAAGCCAAGATCTAATCTAGAAGATGCAAACAACGAGATGGATTAGATGAGATCTTCATACCCTTGAAGATTCGCACAGCGGAACGTTCGTCGGAACATGGGTGATGTAGTCGTACTCGCTTCTCCTCCTCGCGATCCGATCCGATCTAACACCGCAAGTGGCGATGCCTCTGAGAGATGCACACATGCGGCACCTCGACGTCTCCTCCTTCCTCGGTCCAGCAAGTATGGTGGAGAGACAGATTGGATCTACAACGCGACGGCGCGGTGCAAGTGGTGGAGAGTTTCTGCAGCAGGGCTTCGCCTACGCGCAGTTTGGAGGGAGAGAGAGAGGAGGGCAGCAGGGCGGCTAGGGTTGAGGAGGAGGTGTGGGGGGGGGTGCGCCCCAGCCCTCTATATATAGAGGGGTGGGCGCCTGCCCTAACCCCTCCCCCAAGCCCTAGGCCGGCGGCCAAGGAGGGAGGAGTGGGGGGCAAGTAATCCCCCCCTTCTAGAAGCTCCAAACTAGGGTTTCCCCTTGTTTGGCCGGCTGGGCCCTATGGGGCCTTGTGCCCCTGGACCAATGCGGCCAGGGCACTCCCTCATAGGCCCATGCCCCCTCCCGACAGGTGGGACCACGTTGGTCCCCCTCCGGAAGGTTCTAGAAGCTTCCGGTACAATACCGATTAACCCGGAACAATTCCGAACTCCAAAAACTGCACTGCCTTATATGAATCTTATTCTCTAGACCATTCCGGAACCTCTTGTGATGTCCTGAATCCCATCCGAGACTCCGAACAAAAACTCATAAACCAATTATCCAATCTATCCTAGCGTCGAGACACGTTAAGTGTGTGACCCTTCGGGTTCGAGAATATGCAGACATGATCTTATATCAATAATCAACAGCGGAGTCTGGAAAACCATATTGACTCCCACACATTCATCGATGATCATATCGGATGAACCACGATGCCAGGATTCAATCAATCCCATATATATATTCCCTTCGTCACGCGATATTTTACTTGCCCGAGATTCGATCGACGGTACCGTCATACCTAGTTCAATCTCGTTCACAGCAAGTACTTTACTCGTTCCGTAATCCGATATCACTTTGTGATTAACTCCTTAACCACATGCTTGCAAGCGGTGTTGATATCGATTACCGAGTGGGCCCGAAGTATATCTCTCCGACTTGGGAGGGACAAATCCCATCTCGATACATACAACCCAACAGGTACTTTCCGATCACCTGAGAGACACCTTTATGATCACCCTCTCATAGGATGACGTTTGATGACCTCAAAGCTTTCTTCCGATACCAGGGAGTTGTATTATCTCATGGTCTAAGGAATACAATATTTGACATAAGAAAAGCTTCGCAAAGATGAACACGATGACGCGATCTAATTGCTCCGCTTAGTTTGGGTCTGTCCATCACATCATTCTCCTAATGATATGATCTCATTATCAATCGACAACTCATGTCTATGGTTAGGAAACCTTAACCATCATTAATCAATGAGCTAGTCCATAGAGGCATACTAGGGACACGGTGTTGTTCATAAACCACACAAGTATTAAAGTTTCCGCTTAATACAATTCTAGCATGGAATATAAACTTTATCATGAACAAGAATTATAATAATAACATCTTTATTATTGCCTATAGGGCATAATTTCAACAAGAGCATCTCCGCCTCGTTGGGCACTTTCAGGCCAAAATCCGGACGGAACTCGCACCGGACAAAGCTAGTTTTCGGTCTAGGAACGTCCACTTTCCCACTCACTTTTCGAGGCCGAGTTCCCAGGTCGGCTTTTTTCCGTCCAAACTCGTCTCAAATTCGACCCGTTTTCGACATAGTTCGGCATAATATGAATAGAGAGAAATGTTCGGCCTAGTTCGGCATGAATTTAAACACAGCCCAGCGTAAAACTAAACATAGTTCGGCATACAATAAAAATACAACATATTTCGGTCCAGTTCGACCAGTTCATACTCAGCATCTACGTGTTTCCCCTGCGTATCCATAGGTGCTCAACCAGATCATCCTGCGGTTGTTGATGCACTACCGGGTCTTGGATCTCCTGACGCATGGCGATAAAGGCAGCTCATGTTGGCGGCACCTGGTGATCAGGCTCTACAAGAGGTCCCTGTCTGTAGTATGGATCGTTCTGCTCGACCAAACTCACTGGGTCCTTTCTCTCGTCCTCAATGATCATGTTGTGCAAGGTCACACAACAGTTCATCACTTTCCATATCTGATCTTTCGACCAGGTCAGAGCAGGGAACCGGACAACTACAAACCTCTGTTGGAGCACACCAAATTCCCGCTCCACGTCCTTCCTGCAAGCTTCTTATTCCTTAGCAAACTGAGCATGCTTGGGGAGCATCGGATTTGAGATAGTCTTCACAAATGTTGGCCATCTTGGATAGATGCCATCTACAAGATAGTATCCCTTGTTGTAGTGGTGTCCGTTGATCTCAAAGTCCATAGGGGGAGCAATGACCCTCAACAAGCTTGGCAAAGACATTTGAGGAGTTGAGGATGTTGATGTCGTTGTTCGATCCTGCCATGACAAAGGAGTGTCAGATCCAAAGATCATGTGTAGCAACTGCCTCGAGTATCACAGTGCAACCTCCTTTGTGGTCTTTGTACATTTCCTGCCATGCAAATGGACAATTCTTCCAGTGTCAATGCATACAGTCTATACTTCCAAGCATCCTAGGAAATCTTGTACTTTTATTAACTGCGAGGATCTGAGCAGTGTCTTCAGCAGTGGGTGTTCTCAAGTATTGTTTCTCAAACACTGCAATCACTATCCTGCAGAACTTGGACAAGCAATCGATGGCGGTGGACTCGGCCATGTGGAGATAATCATTGGCACTGTCACCCGGCGCTCCATATGCAAGCAACCTTATCGCCACTGTGCACTTCCGCAGTGAGGAAAACCCAACCATGTCGGTGCAGTCCTTCTTGCACACGAAATAGAGCTCGAATCCCGGATGGCATGCACAATCTCGAGGAAGAGCTTCTGGCTCATCCTGAAACGGCGCCGAAACACGGCCTCTTCGTGCAGCGGCTCGTCAGCGTACAACATGCAGTAGCCCTCCATCCTCTGCCTTGCTTTGCACTTCTGGCGACCCTTCGGTGTTGCTGTTTGCATGTATAGCCGGGCGAGGGAGACGAGGATCTGCATGTGCTCTACATCTTTGGCGGCAGCAAAGTTCTCCTCCTCTAGCAACACGGCGAACACTTGGCGGGCGAGGTGGCGGGAGCTCGGAGCGAAGCCGAGCTACGACAAAGCTTGGGCGTCTAAAGATGGCCTATGCTGAGGGGAAAGGGTTTGGCGACGACGGTGAACCTATCTATAGGTATGGATACAACTCGGCGTGGTGGAGCTTCGCCGACGAAGGCATGGCGAGAGGGGCAGCTGGGGGAGCTCTTCACCATGGGAGAGTCGAGTGGAAGTGAGAAATGGGATTGTCTCGCCGATAGGGTTGGCCCACACCCATTTTCGTTTCGTCTGGCGTTCCCAGGGTATTCCCGGCGCCCCGGGATCGGCCTAAGAACTCCGGACGAAAGTGCGCCCAAATCTAGACGAAACCAGGGTCTTAGGAACGCGACTAGGCCAATTTTCGGCGTCCGGACGAAAAAATCGCCCTGGGAACAACGTCAAGGAACCCGAGTGGAGATGCTCTAATGTAGAGTGGATGCGATATGAAGAAGGACGTGTTGGTCTAGTTGGTGGGGGGTCCTTCGGCTTCTTTTTAAATCCAAGTCAGGAAGATTTGGGGGAAAGAAAAGCTTCCCGGTTCAACGCACGACTACTTTTGTTAGTAGAAATAACACACAGAAACTCATTGTTGCCGTTGTGCCTCGAGAGGCTAGAGTTACGTGTTTTTCCTTCCAAGAGGTTTTCTCCTCGCATAATCCAACTTTTCGTAGAGCACCTGAATATTTCTCTACATGTCCCTATATGCTTAATCCTGCCATTGATACTTATATACAGTACTGTATGTATTTTCAGCAACAAAAAATTGAACAAGGCCATGAATTTGCTACTGTATTTAAGAGTTGTCAGGTTAATTAACGAAAAACTGGCTGAAGATTTGAACAAAAACCCTCAGCCATCTGTCATGGAACACAGCCGTCGCGAGGGCGCACACAGCCCCACGGCCATCACACAGCACGACTTTTCACTAAGCGGCCATCTGGAGTTCATATGGACCCTTGTTCAGAAGTTTGCACAGGGTCAAAATAGCTGTCGTTTTCGCGAGAGGTCCGGTCAGTTTTAGCCCGGGTAACGTCCTCCTCCTTCTCCAGTTAGTCACAATCTCTGGCAAAAACAACACCAGCTGACCTGTCAACGGTCTTGTTAAAAAACAGGAGGAACACTCGCGCAATATATGTGCCCTCTGGTTCACGTCATTAGCTTTCTTTCTCGAGAAAATAAATCACACCATTAGCTAGCGACTGTTATCCACCCCTCGCGAAGAGGAGTATACGTACCTTGTCCTTGTCGACGGGTTGGTGTGGTGGTACGAAGCACGCCAACCATGCAGATTAATCAGGACGGGTACGTATATAAGTATGCCCAAGTGGCAAAGTGGCGTGAAAATAAGTTTAGTTTTTTTCTTCGTAAACCTAAGACATCCTATATTTTGAAACGAAGGGAGAGCAGTAGGTTGCTGGGGTTGTGAGATGTACTTTGTCATTTTGGAGGAAGCAACGTGAGACTGATTAGGAGAGCTAGGAAAGAGAGGCGTGGTGGCGAGAGAGCCACGCGGGGCTTTGGAGACTGGAAAGATACTGCCACTGAATCATCAAGCATGTTCTGTTCGGGACTATACCTTTTCCCTTGAAGGAAACAGCTATGTCGCACCATTCTTTTTCCCCCGATTGACGCGGCGGCCAGCGCGGATCAGCAGTCAATCTCATAGCCCATGTGCAAGCGCAACAGCGTAGTACGTCTTGGAGCGTAAATCTGGCAAGAAAGGAACCGAGCAAAATGTCAATGCCGAATAATTAGTGTCCGAATGTAGGGGAATCGTGCTGAATCGTGGCTGGCATGGATGATGATGCGCACCGTGCTGGCAGCGGCCAAAGCGCCGGCCTTTCTGCCCAAAAGCCGGCGAAGGCTAGCTGGAAATGCGGCCACTCCTCAATCCTCACCGAGCATTTCCAGCCGCGCCACAGATTCGTCGTCCGTCGGCTGCCGTGCACTCCCCGCCTCCTTTGGACGGACGGACCGGAAAGGCCGGCAGCTCGGTCCCCGGCCGCACCACCGCAACAACCACTCACGGACGCCGTTTAGTATGTAGCCTGCTGGCTTTGCTCCTACAGTCGTGCCCATCAATTACCCAATCATTGCAATTTGCAAGACTGTCAAGTAGTACAAGCACAAATGACCTAATTGCTGAGTGCAGCAGGAGGAACCAAGAATGAGAATGAGAATGAGAATGAGCACAAATTCATATTACATGTGTTTTATTTCCTTTGTGTTTCTGGAGTACTACAAGAATCAACAACGAAAATAAGGAAGCAAAGAATGTTGTGTATGCACAGTTGATCAAATTAATCTGTGTTTGTCCCGAGAGGACTAAAGAATCGTGACAGCCTACCTAGCACTAGAAGACAAGCAAACCAATTCTGTACAAGAATTTCCTACACTCGTTTCATTTTTTGAATTTTCAGCTGTTCCTACTACGGATCAATGTTGTGGAATAATTTTCACTGCGCCACCACGGTCCGCGGCGACACGGTCGAGCTGGGACATTCCGTGTCCTGCGTCGCGTTCGCGGCCGCCCAGCGCCGGCACGCCCTGCCGAGCGACGCCGCCTTCCGCCGCGCGCGCTCGGACCCGGAGCCCATGAGCTCCCAGATCGCCCACTCCACCCCGGCCACCGCCAGCACCTGCGTCACGGCCGCGGCGCCCGCGCGCCGGCACAGCAGCACCAGCGTGGCCGCCGCGCACTCCCGCGACCACTCCGTGCCGCGCCGCATCTCGGCCACCAGCCGCGCCACGGCGCCGTCGATCTTCACGATCGCGTCCGCGCCGCCGCGCTTCGCCAGCGACGCCAGCACGGCCGTCGCGGTCTCCTCCTCGCCGATCGACGAGAACGCCGCCTCGGCCGCGCCAGCGACCACCAGCTTGCCCACGTTCTCCCTCTCGGCCGACAGGCACAGCAGCGCCGCCAACGCGTCCTTCTTGGTGCTAGACGGGCCCGTGCGCACGAGCTGCACCACCTTCTCGACCACGCGCGGGTTGCGGCCCAGCCGGCGCCGGTACGAGTGGACGGCCGACAGGCTGAGCACGGTGGCAGCCGCGTTCTCCTTCGCGCGCCAGGTCGCGCCGGAGCCCATCACTTGGCACAGCGCCGTAACCGCGCCGTTCGCGTGCATGATACGCTTCTTGTTCGCCTCCAGGATGGAGAGGTTCAGCAGCGCCGTCACGGCGTTCAGCTGCAGCGCGGCGTCCTCGGAGTTGAGCAGCGGCACCAGCAGCGGAACCGCGCCGGCCTCCCCGATGAACGCGCGGCTGTCGGAGCCGGACTTGGCCAGCTGCCGGATCTCGTGGACCACGCGGTTGTCCGAGCCAGGGGAGAAAGACGCCGAGAGCTTCTTCACCAGGAACGACGCGGTCATGCGCGCCGCCTCCACCGCGGCCTTGTTCGCGGCCACCGGTGGCGCCGGCTCGGGCTTGCCAGGCTCGCTGCCTTCCATGGGGATGCCGTTCTCCCGGCACCACCGCGCGATAAGGTTCTTGAGCGCCTTGTTCGGCACGAGCTCCAGATTCGTCAGCACTTGGCCGGTCTTGGGGCAGGTCGACTTGCCGGCTCCGAACCACCGCGTGATGGACTCGCGGTCGTACGTCTGGCCACTGGACGACACCACGGGGTCGCGCATCAGGTCGAGAGAGATGGGGCAGCGGAAGTCCGGCGGCGGCGCGGGGGGCTCGGCGGCATCGTCGTCGAGATCCACCTTGGAGTCCAGCGGCCGCGGCGTGGCGGCGCTGAAGAGGACGCACTTGGCGTACCGCAGTAGCCCGACGAGGGCGATCATGGCCGACGTCCACCGCTCCGCCAGCCGCTCGCCGATCTCCCGCTCCAAGATCTCGATCTCCTCGCTGCAGCTGGCCGGGTCGTTGATGGCCACCTCTTCGAGGATGGCCTCCAGCCGCTCCCGCCCCGGCACGATCTCCCGCTCGACCTCGTGGATGAGCGCCAGCACGCTGGCCTTGAGCTCCCGCTCCGCCGCGACCTCGGGCGCGCGGCGCCGGCACTGGCGCGACGCGAGCGCGAGGAGGTCCGCCACGTCGTCGGCGAGGCCGAGCTCGGCGACGGGGAGGATGTCGAGAAGCGTGGCGAGGTCGTGCTGCAGCTCGCGCACGCGCGCGGCGACCTCGTCGGACTGCAGCAGCAGGCGCATGCGGCTGCGCGCGGCGCAGTCCGCCACGACGGCCTTGAACCGCTGCAGCACGAGGAGCACCTCGCGGAGGCACAGCGACGCGGACCTCGGCAGCCCGCCAGCGACCCCCAGTAGATCATCGAACACCGCCACCAGAAGCTTCGCTCGCCTGGACACGGACGCGAAGACCGCCCTGAGGAACGGCGCCGGCGGCTCGGCTGTCGCCAGGTCCCGCGCCAGGCGGTGCAGGGACCGGAGGATCTCCGCGTCGGTGGCCGACGAGGAGTACGACGACGACGAAGAAGAAGACGAAGCGGCAGCGGGCGCCGCCGCGTTCTTTGCGCTGGCCATTGCGGCAGTCGGAAGGCAGCGGATGCGTGAAGGGTTTGCTGAATTGGAAGATTTGATTACTAAATGGATATTGAGCTGAGATGGAATGGAGAAGAGGAGTAGGTATATATACGAGCGAGACGTGTTGGCGCGTTGAGCTGGGATCGGGGCCGGAAATTGGACGGAATCGCCCTGACTTTCGTGGACCATGACGCCATGCTTACCCGCCTCATCACCTTTCTTTATTCTCTTCTTCTCTTAATTTTGAATTATTTATTACTTCCTCTGACTCATATTACTTGACTTGGATTTATCAAAATTTAAATGAACCTGTATACTAAATAGTGTCTAGATTCATTTAAATATAGACAAATCCAAGTCAATTAATATGGGTCTGAGGGAGTAGGTGAGATTGTTTGAATGTAAAATGTGGTGAACTGTCGACGTTGGATCAGAGGTCACGGACGGGTGGGATGGATTGGTATTGGTAGGGTGGGCTTGAACTGATCACTGATGACCCGGCTCCGGCTGGTTTGGTTTGGTTTGGTTTGATCTGATCGCTTCCGTGATCTCTGCATCTGCAGGCCGGGATATGGGTTGGAAATTGTCCAGGCAGCTGATGCAGCTGTGCAGTGACACGGTCCGAGCCTCTTCCCTTTGATTGCATTTGTGTCACGACTATTTCCAGAGAAATAATTTTGAAGGTCTAGTGGACGGCAATGCATGTGGATTTAAAACAGGACAATAACGGTTGGAGATGAAGGCAATGTTAGACGACTCGGTGAATGCATATTGAATTGCGCTTCATTGGTTACTTTAGTTTTTTTGACCTTCGAAGCAGAGATAAAGTCCTTCTAACCACAGAAAAATCTTATTAATACTCCTAGTTGTCAACAAAAACTAGTAGCACTTTACATTTTTGTTTTATGAATAGTAATTAGTTTGCTGATGTGAGTTGAAATAATATATTTGTTAGAGGGTTTTGATGATCGTCTACTAATAACATTCACAATCAAGGGGAGGACAAAATCTGAAAGAAAAATCAAGAGGAGGAAAATGATCGTGATACTGATAATAACTCTATGTGGACGCTCATATCTTGTGTAGTTAATTTTGATTGGAGCATCAACCATATGGACGTAAAAATTGCATTTCTTCATGGTGATATTCATGAGGTGTATATGAAAATTCCACCTGGTTTTGAGTCCAACCATAGTACAGGAAAGGTACTACGCCTACATTGTTCGTTGTATGGTTTAAAACAGTCGCCGAGGTGTGGTTTGATCGCTTTAGCTAAGGTATGCACAAAATAGGCTATCAACAGAGCAACACCGACCATACATTATTCTATAGACATCCTAATAACCAGGTTGAAATCCTTTTTTTTAGAGGTCAAGGGTGAAATATTGATAGTCTACGTTGATGATACTGTGATGACAAGCAATGATACCGAGAAAATCCCTGGCTTGAAGCATCGTCTCGCACAGGAGTTCAAAGTAAAGGATATAGTCAATGCATGTGCATTTGAAACCGGACAATAACGGTTGGAGCTAAAGTCTATGTCAAACGACTCGGTGAATGCATATTGAATTGCGTTCTTCATTGGTTACTCTAGTTTTTTGGACCTTCGAAGCAGAGATAAAGTCGTTGTTACTATAGAAAAATCTTATTATTACTCCTAGTTGTCAATAGAAACTACTCCCTGGGTCTTAAAATAAATGTAAAAAATTGTTAATATTTGGATGTATCTATATACTAAATAGTGTCTAGATTAATCAAAATTTTCACAAATCCGCGACATCTATTTTGAGATGGAGGGAGTGGCACTCTACACTTTTTTTATGAATAATAATTAGTTTGTTAATGTGAGTTAATATAATAGATATTAGGAGGTTTGAATGTAAAATGTACAAAAAATATAAAATAGAATAGAGATGGATTGGGTAAGATCAAGAGAATTCCCCTTTCATTTGCTAGTCTCACTCTGTTCTTCCACTCAATCATCAGTCCTCAAAACCATAACATGATAAATCGCATGCATCTTAGTGTTATATATTACAAAACTCATGTCAAGTGTCTTTTGAATTCTAATGAACTTGTGGTTCCTCCAAAGATCTTTGGGAGTGTGTTTGTTTTCTACATGATTATGGGAATTCAGTTGGGAAATTAGATCCTGGTGCTCTTAATTGTGTGTTTATGGGTTATTCTCCCTTAAAAAGGGGGCTGAAGCGTTGGTGTCCTTCGGAGCATCTTTTTTTGTGTGCATGGATGCAAATTTCCGTGAAGATGAACCATATTATGGGCCAAATGTTGGTTCTGGTATTCCCTTGTCTCATCTGATTAGTAGCAATAAAGGGGAGGGGGTGAAGGGCATGTCCTTGTTCTTACTTCCACTTCAGGTGATTCTCCGTCTACTAATAGCAGTCACAGTCAGGGGAAATAAAATGAATGTGTTACTAATAGTAACTCTTGTCTTGGAGACGAGGATGATGCTACTTCTACCTTACACTTATCACTTCCATCTCAAGGTGAGGAGCCCCAAATGCATGAGGCCCTAGATAATACTATCCCTTCTAATTGCGTAGCTCCTACTAGCACTTCAGGGCAAGGTGATAACCATCTTTCTACCTCTGTATATAACTTACCTATTGCCTTGAGAAAACCATCAAGAATCCGAAACACACCATGATAACTACATATATGATATAGCTAATTATATCCCGTATGAATATTGTATTAGTCCATCTCTCCAATTTTTTATTGCCTCTCTTGATCCCGTTTCCATGCCAAATGACTAGAAAGTAGCGTTGGGAGACCCAAAATGGAAGGAATTAATGCTAAATGAGATGAGAGCATTGGAAAACAATAACTCGAGAGCTCGTGGATCTACTATCAGGTAGAAACCGGTGGGATGCAAATGGGTGTTTACTATTAAGCACACACCTAAGGGTAAGATAGATATACACAAAGCATGCCTTGTAGCCAAGGGGTACACATAGACTTATGGTATAGACTATGTGGAAACCTTAGCATATGTGGCAAATATGAACTCTGCGAGGACTCTCCTATATCGTGTAGTTAATTTTGATTGGAGCATATACTAGATTGGCGTAAAAATGCATTTCTTCATGGTGATCTTCATGAAGAGGTGTATATGCAATTTCCACATGGTTTTGAGTCCAACCACAATATAGGAAAGTACTACGCCTACATCGTTCCATGTATGGTTTGACCATTTTAGACAAGCTATGCAAAAAAAGAGGCTATCAACAGAGCACCGATGACCATACATTGTTCCATAAACATGCTAATAACAAGGTTGCAATCTTGATAGTCTATGTTGATGATATTGTGATTGCAAACGATGATATAGAGGTAATTACTAGTTTAACGCATCATCCCGCACATGAGTTCAAAGTGAAGGATATAGTACATTGAGGTACTTTCTTGACATAGAAGTCTCGCGTGGTCCAAAAAGGTATATTTCTAACACAAAGGAAGTATATCTTAGATTTGCTCAAATAAACTGGCATGTATGGTTCAAAAGCAGCTACTACTCCCATTGAACAAAAATATATATTAAGTAGTGACATGGGAACTTAGTTAACGGAGAAAGGTATCAAAGACTTGTGGGGAAGATAACTGAATGTTCTCACACTCGTCTGGACTTTGCATTTGTTGTGAGTGTGTTGTGACTCAGTTCATGCATAACTCGATGGCGGCTCATCTGGATGTTGTTAATAGGATCATGCGACACCTTACAAGGTGCTCAGGAAAAGTTCTTCTCCGCAAAAAGCAAGGTAATTTGCAGATTGAGTGTTATATAGATGTAGACTCAGTGGCGGATCTACCATCCCTGTTGCCCGGGCGGCTGCCCGGGCTTGACGGCCGGCAGCTTAATTCCTTAGTTAGTTGATCATGATTTGCAAGGATAAGCAACAGCTTAAGCATGTGTGCCCGGGCTTTCAATTTTTTTTGGGTCCGCTAATGTGTAGACTAGGTTTGTTCTATAGATGATCGTGATCCACTTCTGTTGATTGTGCATTTGTTGTTGGGAGGGGGGATTTAGTCTCCTAGCGAGCTAAAAAACAAAAATGTGGCAGCTAAGTCAACTGTCGAGGCTGAGTGTAGTTCCATGGCCATGCGAGCTATTATGGATGTATATTCTACTGACTGAATTGAGGCTATAAGAGAGTAAACCTTTGATGCTCTATTGTGATATGTTCAACATGATCATACTAAACATGTTGAAGTTGATCGTCATCTCATCAAGAAAAAAACTGGACAAAGGAGTAGTTTGTATGCCATATGTGACTTGAGCAAATCAGATAGCAGTTGCTCTAACAAAAGGTATACCAGAAAAAAAATGTTATGTTTGTTTTGTAGTTAGATTGGAGTAATGTGTTCGTCCCATTTTGATGGGAGTGTTGTTGTGAGTTGAAATAATATACATGCTAGAGGGTTTAAATGCAAAATGTACAAATAATATAGAGAAGAGAATAGAGATGGGATTGAAGGAGATCCTGAGAATTCACCTTTCGTCTGCTAGCCTCACCGTGTTCTTCCACTCAATCTTCAATCCTCAAATCTTAAAGATTTTCATACGAGAATCAATATAGCTAATGTTAATACTACTCTTGCACGAGGTTCCTGTACATTTTCGACAACATTGGCGACGCTGCATGGTAAAGTACACCAACGGCAGACTATATCTCTACTAGCCAGGTGTTAATTCCATCCGTTGGGTGCTGACATCTCCCTTACACAATGCAACGGCACACCCATGCAACGCTTCTCCATATAGCAACATAGTTATTTCAGCCAGCTGGATCGATCGACCGTGCTATCACATTTTTCTGCATCGTCCATGAGCTAGTCATTGCTCACGAAGTTCACGTTCAAAACCGAATAGAAGGGTCTAGACGGCCGCTGTCAGGATCGCATCTTCTAATTTTGGATCGGGGAGCACGATAAGATGGCTAGCAAAAATGGCGTGGGCACGGAAACACACACCGAATAGGAAATCAGCGGAGCCACGTTTTGCCCCCATAGAGAAAGTGGCAAGCGGAGGGCAACAGAATGAGGCGACGGCCAACGTACGGGCACGTTCACGTCAGGCGGGCTGGGCTGCCGGAATTCCGCACGGCACGGCAGACGGCGCTAGTTCTCCGGCGAAAACAATCGACCTGTCTGCCGCCGGCGCGGGCTGCAGGTCGGCAGCGGTCAGTAATATTTCACGGCGCCCCAAAAAGTGGGAGATTTTGACAAGTCACCGGCTGGCTGGCCGGTCGTGCAAACAAACACGCCATAAACGTTAGTTAATCCGCCACACCGCCCCGGCGCAGTAAAAAAACCGTGCTTAATTAGATACTAGCCTTTGACCTGCTCCGATCCGATCCGATCCGATCCTGACGCAAGGGCTTCGTGAGAAGGGGCCGCGTGGCGGCAGCAGCGTCCACCAGCTAGCGGCATCTTTTGACCACGTTTACTTCTACTATACTGCTACTCGTGACTGCCGGCGAGCGGCAAGCTCCAGCTAATCCCTCGGGTGATCCAGCGAGATGCGTTCGCGTGGTGGATGGACGGCCGGCGCCTGCGCGTGCGTGTCACTTCGGCACGTCGTGGAGACAACGACGCGTCGCCGGGAGGCGCCGAACGTTGCCGCCGCGGCGCGGTAAAGTAATCGTCGGCGGCCGACAGCTGAGGGTGAGAGGGGAGCCAGCCAGCGTCACGGCTGCGGCTTCTTTTCTTCTACGGGAAGGCGGCGGCTGGGCTACATGCCGTGGGTTTTCCCTATGACGAGTCATATGTCGACCGTAATAAGTACGGTTGTCTCGTGTCGACTGTGACGGCCGAACTCCAATAAAACTAAATACCAACCCGTTTTTGACGATTTTTGCCATTGATAAAACCCTTTCAACTGTTGTCGCTATGAGTAAAAGCAATGCCAACTCAAGAAAGCGATAAACGATACGAAGCATGATGTATCATTCAAATATTAACATAATCTCTAAATTTTTTAATTCTTCGCATATGCATAACGAATATCTTAAGGTTATTATATAGGCTCATGCTTATAATAAGATAAATCTCCGTGAGCCGAGAAATCTCATTCACATTGAAACTATAAAATGAGTTACTTGAGTCAAAACAAAAAGTTCCGAAGACACTCTAACAACAACTCATCAAAGCAACGGTCAAAATCAGTTGTAATATATTCTACAGAATAATAGAAAGTGTACACACTCTAAAATAATCAATAGTGACCTAGTGTCTTCTTACTTTTAATAACTTTTCACTCATTTTGTTACCATTTCATCCATATTTAGGATTGTGATATCATTTTTTGCGCGAATTCACATCTTTCAGGAGGGATTTAAACTATAATTTCTTCAACTAAGCCAGAATGTAAATTAGAATTTTAGATCAATAGTATATACAAGTCAAAATAAAAACATAAAACATAAACCAGCATATAATTAGAGTTGGTTCTGGCCATATGCCATAAGGTGGCAAAATTACTCTTGGATCCTCTTAGATACCCCATCTAGGACATTGTTTAGAGTCTAATTTTATTAGATTGAGAATTAGATGTTACAAAGAGAAAGAATTGGTTTAAAACTAGACTATATATAGACCTTATTTCACTCCAGAATTAGTTTTGTGCAGTGTTCACTAAAACAAGTATAACTTTCTCATACAAAGTCTGTTTTAAGCGTATGACCACTCAAAATATTCAGAAAACACATACGCATCTAAACCTTCTTACCAAAAATCAAGGTAGGGTGGTTGCCATACCTTGCCCTACTGGGAGCTTCGCCCCTGCCGGGGCGTGCGTACGTGTGTGAGAGCAAGTACAATAGTAGGCTATAAGCTTGCTGACTAAGCATTTTTGTCTATGTGGCGAAGAGAGATAAATAAAAATGCAAGTTGTTGGCTCTTATGCAAGAGTCACCTCTACACTTGCTCCTAGTCAAAAACATTAAAATGAGAGAAATGGGAAAGAGAGAAGATAACAAGTAGTACTAATCCAATAGCCAACCTTATAGTCAACACTATTGTACAAGCTAGCTCTTAATGACATGACAACCTCATATAGCCAACTTGATAGCTATACTATTGTCCTTGCTCTGATGATGGAGAAGGAGCCTACCCGTGGGCCGTGGCCGCGCGTGCTGGAACTGGCAGGGAGGAATGGGGTATGCATGTGTGAGTGTCGGCAGAACAAAAGTTTGTGTACAGTTTTCTCACAACGATTTGCGCAGAATTCATATCTGCAGTACTAGCACGAAAGTTCGTGAGTAAAAGAGGATGGCCACAATATCCTATACCATGATCCGTCTATTAGAGAATCTCTAATAGCAAATCCTAATGAAATTTCACTCTATTTAGAAAAAAATGAAAAATTAGGGTTTTCCTAAAAAATATGGTTCCAACGGTACAACCAAATATGTTGGCTCGCCATCATAGCCTCCTAGTTATCCATTACGGTGTCGTCGTCTCCACTCGTCCTCGCACCAACCTTTATTTTTACGGGAAATCTATTTATAGACCAGTTGATGGATTGTAAAATTCGGCGGGCTAACATTTATCGTTTGATTAGAGTGGGATGGACCGTGTGAACGTGCATGGAGCGTGAATCTAAGTCAGCTAAAAATCCAATCGAAAATTCAAAATGTTTTGTAGATAACCATTCGTCCGATTTAGGAACCGTTTTCATCGTTGAGCTAGTCGCGTCGGGATCTTCGAAACTAGATCCCATGTTGATATGTTTAGACGAAATTTTTTTCGGACCAAAAGTTATCCACCCTTAACACGTGAGTTATCCATGTCATAGTATGTAAGTTATCCACCCGATATCATATAAGTTACCCACCTTATAAACATATTAGCTAGATGTTTCTCGCATTTCTCATTTATGGATAACTTTTTATTTATTTTTTTGCCTCATGAAACTCAGTTGCTCCATGTATGTTAGTTTAGTTAATTAAATATAAGATACGAGCTAGTTTAAATTGGAACACGATAGTCTAGATGTTAGGGTATAGAGACTTCGTTGCCATTGATGCGTTGCGACAAAGTCTCGGTACACTAATACCCTTCAAGGCTTCGAAGTTTAGGTTTAATTCCTTTAAAGAAATTAAGCTTGAAGCCGAACCGCTAGAATAACTTTTATATTTTATTTATGGATAAACTTTTATAGCGGTGGATAACTTACATGTTATTAGGTTTATAACTTATCTGTTAAAACATGGATAACTCTCATGTTAATAGTGGGTAATTATTGTATACTGTTATGGATAATTTTTTTGTTTATCTCAATGGATAATTTTATAAACTAGCTAATAGTGGGTAAGTCCTGATTACCTCTATTTTTAGTTAATTATATACACGATAGAATTACTTGATTTGAATATGATTAGTCTAGGTGCTATGATAGCGAGACTTCGCGTTGTCGACTCGGTGAAAATGGATGCTAAATCGAAAAACTTTATATTTGTGTTTTCACGCATAAAAAAACTTAAACGCATAACTCATTTATAGGGTGGATAACTTATGTGTTATCTGATGGATAACTTACATAGTAAAGCATGGATAACTTATGTTACGTATGGATAATCTTTTGATTCGAAAAAATACTCTCGAAACATATCGATATGGGATCTAGTTTCGAAGATCTCGTCGCGATTAGTCTAACAATGAAAACGGATCCTAAATCGAATAAACGGTCTGATCTACAAAACATTTTGAATATTCAGATTTTCGCTTCTTGCTAACATCAGCTTTTTTGTTCTCTTATGTTTAGTACCGAAAGAGAGAGGCCAACGCATGCACGCCTTGCACAACTTACTTTTTTGGTTGCTAGCGTGTAAATTGGACCGTTTTCTAACACGCATGCATCACTGTTGAAATTCCGCCGAAGTTTGTAATTTAGCAACTGGTCTAAACGTAGCAGCGTTCTATTTTTAACTCCTCTCACGAACTCGAACGATCGCCCTTCCCTTTGGCTCGCCGGTTGTCGCCTCTCCTAAAGTATCTGATCTCGTACTAGACAACCGCGTCTCTCAAATGTGTTACGGGTTAAAATAGAACCACAAGAAGGACATGTCATGGATTCTCTCTCTCTCTCCATTGATCCTCTTTGCTATGCATCATTTTGGTTCATGATTGTAGCGACACGAAACAAGGTCATTATCAATTTCTGATTCGATTTGAAGTCTTGTTAGTACCATCTCTCTATTTCCATGTTTATGCTACGAATTCATCATTCAATTTCATAAACTCGTCACCCATGGCTGATCTTCTCCAAATTGCTTTGATTAGTAGGTCCATCCCTCCGATCCGCGCAACTTACATGTTGTAGTTTTTCTTTATCGAGCATTGGAGCTACCATGCCCATGACAACTCGCAATTGCTGGTGATTCACCTTCCTGTATCTATCTCACCCTCGTCTCTTTGTTACTTTATGATCTTAGCACCAACACTTTGGTTCACATTGTCTCTACTCAACAAAGTCATCTCATCGGTCTCTTTGTCTCGATGTTCCACACATCTTCAATGTTGCAACTTTTTTAAGCGAGTCAATAAGAATTATTTACAAGTCTTATGGTATATAGAAAATAGGAGATAAATTCACAATGCTACGAAAACAAGACCACAACCATCTTGATGCAGGTAACTAAACAAGTGAGTGTTGCAACAGAGGAGCCTAGCTAATGCACGCAAGAAAACAGCCGATGCATGGGAAATCTCCAACGAGCATATATAATCTAGCAAGGTAAGTTGAGCAGGTATGGCTGACGGCTTTTATGATGGCTGATTGAGCACTTGATGCTGACAACTAAACTATCCCTTACACTCCCTAGACGGCTAGACTCAGTTCCATCTCGATCAAGTTTCACACAAGAAAGTTCCTTCGATACTTTACTCTCTTTTCTCTTGTGTAACTTGTTACCCAACTGGTTGCTAATATAAAGTTTAGATTGGCTTTCACCCACCGTAATTACAGTACAAAAAAAGGTTCCACACGAGAAAGTTTAGGTTGCTAATTCCCCACGGTACGGCGGCAGCTAGCCACGACGACAGCCCCGCCCGCGTACGGCAGGGCAGACGGCGCAAGTTCTCCGGCGGAAACAAACGACCTGCCTGCCGCCGGCGCAGGCGTATGTGCGTATCACGTACGGGCTGAGTTTCGACAAGTCACCGGCTGGCTGGCTGGCCGGTCGTGCAAACAAGCACGCCATAATAAGCGTTAGTTAATCCGCGACATTGCAGTTTTTTTGTTTGTATAAAACCATGCATGTTTCCATTCGATTGAGCCAATCACGTCAGCTGACTGAGAAACAGTTATTTCTTAGTCGCCTGAGCTTAGATATAGCCTTTGACCTGATCCGATCCGATCGGCTTCGCGAGAGCAGGCCGCGTGGCAGCAGCGGCGTCTTTTGACCACGTTTACTATTGACGGCCGGCGGTGCGAGTGCGAGTGGTAAAGCTCCAGCTAATCCCGGAAGCGATCCAGCGAGATGCCTCCGTTTAGTTCGCGTGGGGCGGCGCCGGCCGGCGAAAGGCGGGTCGCTGAGCCAGGCGCCTGCGCGTGCGCGTCACTTCGGCACGACAAAACGACGCGTCGACTCGCCGGGAGGCGCCGAACGTTGCCGCGGCGGCGCGGTAAAGTAATCGTCGTCGGCCGACAGCGGAAGAAAGAAATAGATCGGGGCCGGGGGAGGCAGCGTCACGGCCGCGGCTTCTTTTCTTCTACGGGAAGGCGGCGTTCCTTGTTTTACGTGTGACGATGACGAGTCTCGTATGTCGACCGTGAGTGCGACGGCCGGGACGGCGTACTTGCATCATGGTGGCCGTGGCCCGCGCGTGGTGGAAACTAGGCAGGGAGGAATGGGGTATGTGTGTGTGACTGCCCACGCGCTAGCTGCTAATGACAGCGCCGCGCCGTGATTATTCGGAGATCGGGAATAATGCGAGGGGCGATCGTGACATACTGGCCCCGTTTAATTTGGACCGTTCCACCTTCATGTTCAAGGTTCGTGGCTTCGCAGAAATCCTAAAAAAAAGCATTTCTTTGCGGTAAAAAGGGCGGGCCAGAATGCTCCACCGTGGCCCTTCTAGTAGAGCATCTCTGAGAGCAAATCACAAAATTTTCAATCAATTTCCGGAAACTGAAAAATGGAGATTTTCCTTAAAAAATTACTCCAACACCAGCAGTACATCCAAACATGTTTGCCTGGCCATCATAACCTTCTAGTTGTCCCTCGCGGTGTCGTGTCGCCTCTCCTCATCCTCGCGCTCCAACTTTCATTTTCCGTTTCTCTGATAGATTAGAACTATCTTTTGGCTCGCCGCCTCTCCTAGCACATGCTCGATCTCGTACTAGACAACCGCGCCTCTCAAATGTGTTACTCTCTCCATCCACTAATGTAAGATATTATAACTTTAGAAATGCACGTAACTATAGACGTGTTTAGTTGTTTAGGTACTTCCATTTCATTACGAATCTTGTCTATTTTGGAATATTTAGAAGGTTTGTGCCCTCTCACAAGAAAATAGAGCCACAAATGATGACCTACCATGGATTGCCTCTCAGTCTCTCCCTCTCTCTCGCCTTCCACTCGATTGATCCTCTTAGCTTTGCATGCCCTCGGTTCATGATTGTAGCTACATGAAAAATGTAAACATCAACAGCGCATTTTTTATTGATTTGAAGGCCTGTCAATGCCATCTCTCCGTTTTCATGATTATGCTCTGAATTAATCAATTCAAATTCATAAACATGTTACCCGAAGTTGATCTTCTCCAAATTCCTTCAATTAGTAGGTTCATCCCGCTAATCGTACAACCTACATGTTGTAGTTTTTTCCGTCTCAAGCTTCCGAGCCACCATCACCTTGTTGTATCTCTCTTACCTCCCTCTCTTGATTATTTTCTCTTAGCATCAACACCTGATTCACAATGTTCTCTACTCAACAAAATTCATCTCAGTGGTCTGTTTGTCTCGATACTCCACACAACTTTCATGTTGAAAGTTTTTTAAGCGAGTGGACATGAGTTATTTACAAGTCTTATGGTATATAGATAATATGAGGTAAATTTACAATGCTATGAAAACATGAAGACAACCATCTTGATGCAGGTAATTAAACAAGCTAGTGTTGCAAACGAGGAGGCTAAGGGGCGTTTGTTAGCCTGCAGGGTGGTAGGTAGCTCGCATGAGTATAAGGGATAGTTTAGTTGTCAGCATCAAGTGCTCAATCAACCATCATAAAAGTTGCTTAATAAACATATTAGGTGCTTTCTTTTCTTGGCAAACTTTGCAGAACGACAGTTTTTAATATTTTCTTGAACGCCACATCCGATAGAAAGCGTTAATTATCAATGTGAACATTTTGTGCCCATCCACGTTTCACCCAATCAATCTTCCATGTTCCATCACAGGCATCTTTTTTACAGCACAACACAAGGAACTGTTTGCTCATTGGCCATAGCACCCACACGCAATGACACAATGCCAACTTGATGCACAGATACAGTACCTCCATGAATAGCAAGTCAACGAGAGGTCCGTCGCATGAAGCCTGAACCTAATTAATCCAAATGTTTTAGCCCTGTTGCACTAAACAAATGCCGCCTCATCATCATTTCCAGATCAAGAGATGCAGGTACCGGCGCTACCTGCCCTGGTCGCCTGGCGCACGCAGTATCTAACCCCAAACTGGTGACCACGTCCACCTCGATTCCAAGTGTACAAGCCATGCGCACCACCTAATCATCAATATAATCCCTAGCTTGCTGATGATAATCCACGACTGTTTCACCCCGCAAAAGAAAAACCACACGAGCGCATCCAAAATTGACCGGGCAACACATGCCAAATCCAAATGCTCCTTGCCGCTGCTTCTGCGTCTTCTACCTGACGTCCTGATTACCGCTTGTTACTCTCGACTCTTTAAAAAACAGAATAGCTCAGCTGACCCGTTCACCGGCCGCCGCACCGGCGGCAGCGGCAGCTAGTTGGGAGCCGGTTGCTGGCAAGTGGCAACGGCGACGTGAGGCCTTTCTCGAGAAGAAAAAAATCGCGTCCTGATTTCTGGATGAACGTGGATCGCAGGTGCGGCACAGCGCTGCCTGCCGTGGTGGGCACGCGGATCTCTCGTTCCCGTGTGCTGGATCGGGATGGCACCGACACGCCGTGATCCTGTTCGGTTTCCTGGATTTTTTAGAGGCCAGAACGTGCTGACTGCTCCGGCCTCCGGGACGCGGCTAATCATCGATCGGTGGCGCTTGCGGAGCCCGAGCTGGCCCGGTGATTATTCTACTCTTCGCACCTGGTACGCTGGTAGCCTGGCATCTTCGAGACTTCGACTCACCCGTGGCGAGGTCAGGTGGTTTGGATTATCATAGTACGTGGACCGCATGAGAGGTTTTTCTTTTATCGATTAGGAATAGACAACTTGTATTCCTCTTAGGTCAAATGCCACAATATATAGTACATGTATAGATGAAAATATACAGAAAAAATCTCTAACAAGTGGAGACATATAATATCCAAATATACATCTAAGACCTCTCTCAAACTCATGATAGTTCCTCCCTAGTTCTCATCATTTGACTTGTGCATATGCACATCTTTAGAGGAATTCTCACTATGTTGGCCATCTAAAACTTTTCACCCATTTTGGCAATCGATGCCAATGGGGGAGAAGTTTTGGAGGGTTTAAGGGAAGTTGGCCTTTGCTTTGAGTGTGTTCTTAAGCATTTGCCTCTCATGCTCTTGCATCTTTGTGTTTGCTTTGCATGTTGAATATATAGAGGAAATTCAACCAACGGTAACGGTTGGCAATCTATGCAATGAAATTCAAGTTCATCACACATGCATAGATTGTGGGGGGAGTTTGCTCTATATATTATGGTTGTACCAACATCACATACTTGTGTAGTATTTGATGTTGGGGCAACCGCTTTGGTCGTTAATTGTCATATTTAAACCTTCTCTAAGGGATTGTCATCAATTACCAAAATGGGGGAGATTGAAAGGGAATGTATGCCCCCATGTGTGGTTTTGGTAATCAATGACAATCTATATGGACTAATGTGTAAATTGAGTTTCACTTGTAGGTTTGTCCATTGGCATCGCTTGGGCCATGTGTTGGTCTCAAGGTTGGAAGATGAAGAAATATCCAAGGGATTTGTGCCCATTGGAATCATGAAGAAAGAAGGAGCTTGAAGGTCGATCAAGGCATGTGCAAAGAGTTGCATCAAGATAGATCAACCTCAAGTAGGGATGAAGAAGGGCGAGCTCAAGATATGCCATCTCTAGAAGATATCATGCTTGAAGCTTGCCATCCTCGTGCTCATGGAATGATAAAGACAAGTTCAAAGAAGAGGTTTCCCCATGGAGTATGGGGGAGAAATTTGCAAGTCTTCATCTTCATCAAGCAAGAGCATCCAAGAAAGGTGTTCCCATTATAAAAAAACAAGACGGTCTACATCAAGTTCAAGTGGGATGCTCAAGGCAAAGGTATGTTCTTGATAGGGCTTTTCTTTTGCCGGTCTCGTATTGTTAGTTGGGAGACCGGGTTTAGGATAGATAGCCGTGCTATCAAGAGGGGCTCTCAAAGCGGGTGTCTCGTCTGCATCGTTCGGAGAGAGCTCAAACATTTGCATTCATAGCATCATCTTTCTTGGTTGTTATTTGGTTCTTGTCCATGAGAGGATCTAGAGCTTGTGGTCACCATCATAACAAGCTCTAGTTCATCATCTAAGGATTTCACTTGCATATCTTATTGCGGTTTTTGATCTTGCGAGTTTTCCGGCTCCACACCTTAGGGGATACTTCACATATATGTTCATGATATTTTCTCCCAATGTGATATCCAATATTTAGACTTTTTGTTGGATTCTATTCATTGTTATCTTTCCAACAAAATTGGTTTCATCCCGTTTGGAGTTCGGATGCAAAAGTTATTACGTTTCTGGTTTTCTGGTTTCTGGAATTTCTCTGACCGGAAGTTCCGGCTTCCCACCGGAAGTTCCGCTCGGGCATCTTTGCCGCCGAAAGTTCTGGTGGAAGTTTTGGGTCTTGTTCTGCTCACGTTCAGTAACTTTCTGTTTTGAATATGTCTATTTGACGGAACTTCTGTCGGAACTTCCACCGGAAGTTTCGCTCCCACCGGAAGTTCCGGTGAACCGGCGGAAGTTCCGACCAGGATTTGCTTTTTCAGTTTCTCGCTCCGCGGTTTTTGACCGTTGGCTGTGTGCCACCAGAACTTCCGGCCTCCCACCGGAAGTTCCGGCTAGGAGTCGCGAATGCCCATAACGGGCAGATCTGGGAGCCCTTTAAAAGGGGCTCCTCTTCCCCTTCGTGGGCACCAGCTTTTATTCTTGGTTCTTGGCTTTCTCTCTCTCCTCCATTGTCAACCTTGAAGAAGCTTTCCCTCTCCCTTTCCCCTCCTATGATTCTTGCATCTTTTTGAGGGATTTGAGAGAGGAGATCTAGATCTACAATACCCCAAGTTAAATCCCTTCTTTGTGAAGGAATCATTGGGATCTAGATCTTGGAGAGTTTTGTGTTCTCCTTTTGTGTTCTTCCTCCCTTATTCCTCCAATAGCTTTTGTAGCTTTGTTGGAATTTGGGAGAGAAGGACTTGCCCTTGCATTTTGTGCATAGGTTTGAGTTCTCCTTGGAGATTCGGCGAGTTCAAGCTTGTGAGTTTGTTTCTCTTGGGTTCCTTGGAACCCTAGACGGTTGTGTGGTTGGATTTTTGACCTTTTGTGGTCTTGTTGACCTTTTGTGGTCTTGTAGCCTTTTGTGGCGTTGTTGGCCTTTCGTGGCATTGTTGGCCTTTTGTGGCTTTGTTGTTGGGAGCCTCCAATTGAGTTGTGGAGTTAGCCCCAATCTTGTACGGGTTCGGTGACCGCCCTCAAGCGTCCCATAGTGGAGCAAGTGCTCGCCTTTTGTGGTGCGCACTTGGGAGAATAGGGTGAGCCTTTTGTGGCGTCGGTGAGTTGCGTGCTTCCGCATCCGGGGTGAGGCCTTGTGTGGCGTTGGGTGAGCATCGAGCCACCACACCTCGAGGTGAGCCATTTGTGGCGTTCGGAGAGCATTGCGCCATCGCACCTCTCCAACGGAGACGTAGCTTCTTTGGAAGTGAACTTTGGGAAATAAATCTTCGTCTCCGCGTCCATCGGTTATCTCTCAACCGAACCCTTTACTTATGCACTTTACATTGTGATAGCCATCGTGCTTGAAGTATTTATACCTTGTTATCACCTTGTTGCTTGTATTGCTTAGCATAGGTTGTTGGTGCACCTAGGAGAACTTAGTGGCTAGGTTTTGTGCTCAATAAATTAAACGTTAGTTTTATTCCGCATTTACTTGAGCCTAAACCGTAATAATTTTAAAAGCCTATTCACCCCCCTCTAGGCGACTTCCTTTGTACTTTTAATTGGTATCAGAGCGAGGTCTCTCGCTTTTAGGCTTCACCGCCTCGAGAGTAAAGAAGTCTCCTAGGGGTTTAGTGCACTCTCACACATTTACTTTTGATGGCACACATTATGATGTTTGGCGTACTCGCATGCTTAGTCATTTCCGGGCCATTGACCCTATCATTGAGCGAATTCTAGATATGGGCTTGTCTTCTCCTAAGGATCCCCAAAATCTATCTTTGGAGGAGAAGACAAACTCTTATCTCGAAGCTCAAGCATCTAATGTGCTTGTTAATGTTGTGATATTTGTAGTTCTTTACTCAATTATGCCTTTTCAGAATGCTCATGATATTTGGACCAAGCTTCAAGCAAAATATGATGTGTCCAAGCTTAATGAGGATGATTGTGTTCCATCCACCTCCGGCCGCGATGAGTTCTCATCTTCTTCCACTTCACCAACATGTGAGTTGTCACAAGGTAATGATATGGTGAGTGGTGATAGAACTTGCAATGTAGATAGTGAGATTTCCATTCATGATTCTTTGTCTCTATCTCATTGCAATGTTGTATCTTTGGGCATGAACACTTGTAGGACCATATGTGATTTACATCCTAGTGTTGATTGCCCTTGCATATCTTGTAGAAATGAGTTGGATATATCTCATGATGATATGCTTGCCTTGCCTTGTTGCCATGATAAATGTGCTTCCATTTCCTCTAGTTCTTGTGTTGCTAACCATGTAGAGAAAAGTGAAGAATGTGTGGGCCAAGGCAAGGTTGTCATTAGAGCTTCATGTGTTCCCTCATCATCATCTTCTTCCAATGTTCACTTGTGCCTCATGGCTAAGGGTTCAAAGGTAACCTCTCCTTTGGACTCCAATATATCTCATGATGATGTGAATGTTGATCATGTAGAAGTAGATAATGATGTTGCTTATTTAAAAGAGAAGGGGGGCTAGTCCTTCGTGCTCTTCATCCTAATAAAAATGCTTGCTCTACTTTCATTGAAATCTTGACTTGTGCTATTGAAAGTAGGCAACTAATATATGAGCATGAGGACAAAATATATAAAATAAGTAGTCTTGAGCGTGAGTATGCTAATGAAATTGCCAACCTAAATGAAGCTCTTGAAGAAGAACAAACCACTAAGGAATCTCTTGAGGAGGCCTTTGCTCTAGAGCTATCTGGAGTAAGGAAATCTCATGACAGAGAGTTTGAGGTGGCAAGTGCTCTTCAAATTAAAAATGATGAACTTGAAGTTGCCTATGCTAAACTCCTTAAGGATTTTGAGCACCTCAAGAATGGCTCTAGGGTCATAAAGGGTGAGCTCATCAAACTCACCGAGTCACATGAGCAACTTAAAGCTTCATATTCTAAAGAGCTTTCCAAGTTGCCCTCACCTCTTGCTTTAATTGATGATGCTTGTGCTACTAACTCTATTTCATGTGAAGCATCTATCTTGAAGGAGAATGTTGAGCTAAAGGCTCAACTTGCTTTGCTAACAAGCAACTATGGGAGATTAGAAGAAAGTCATGCCAAGCTCTCAAGCTCGCACGAGGATCTTCTACTCTCCCATGGTAGGCTAGAGTTAGATCATGAGGCCATTGTGTCAAAGGTAACATCTAGTGGGCCTCATGTGGATATTATCACTACTTCTAATCCTAATGCTATATTGCCATGTGCTAGTCCTTGTATTTCATCCTCTCACAACCATGCTAAATCTTGTGATGAATTGCATCATTTGCCTTGTTGCTCTAATAATGAAGCTTCTACTTCCTCTAGTATTGTTGTTGATACTAACCATGTAGAGGAAGTCAAAGAGCTCAAGGCTCAAGTCACTTCTTTGAAGAATGACTTGAAAAGGTGTCATGAAGGGAAGACCACGCTCAAGAATATGTTGAGTGTGCGACGTCCCCCAAGTGACAAGAGTGGGCTTGGATTCAACTCCAACACCAAGAGTAAGCCCACTAACTCGTTGAAGCACAAGGGCAACAAGAAGAAGGGCCAAGGACAAGTGAAGAATCCGGCCAACATTGTGTGCTTCAAGTGCAAGGAAGAAGGGCATCATGTGAGGGATTGCCCATTGAAGAAGAAGCCTCTTAGTGAGAAGCAACGAGGGAAGCGGCCTCAAACTCCTCCACAAGCTCAAGATGGGCTACTTCCCAAGAAGCCTCAAGCTCCTCTTCATGGTGCAGCTCCTCCCAAGAAGAAAGATGGCAAGAGAAGAACTTGCTACATATGTCGTGAGAAGGGGCACCTTTCTTCCTCATGCACCATGGGTAACTCCTCATCCCATCCTATCTTGATTGAGGATGCTTATTTACTTCGTAAGGATGAGGGTGGAAATGTGTTTGCCAAATTTGTTGGTTCCCAAAGTGGTGTCAAGAAAAGAACCATTTGGGTGACCAAGCCTATTGTGACTAACTTCTTAGGACCCAACTTGGTTGGGGACCAACAAGCCAAAACTTGATCAATAGGTGTTTTTGGAGGGCATTGAAGACTTGACAACCTTTTGAAGATTTGAGGGATCTTCATCTATTCCTTCTTATGAAAGTCAAGTTATTTGGGTTATCATGCATTTATTCTATATCCAATGTTCCTCCTTCCGGTAACTTGTGCTTAACTCCTTTACATTTATAGTTACTTGCTCCCTTGTGCATGTGTTGGTTTTGTACCTTGCATGTGTTTGTACATGTTGTGCTTCCCACTTACTTATATTGATCTATGATGTATATTTGTGTATGTTGGTTAGCACACCATGTATTTGCGTTTTGGTTTGGAGCCTTTATTGTTTCTAGTAGGTATCTTATTTGGCTCTTATGAGGGATTAATGGACTATTCCGTTTTGGGGGAGTGTCATGCTTGGGCATTCCACAATCCTAAAATGAGTGTACATGAGGAAAACCACTTAGTAGTTTTATTGCATGTTTATCTAGTCTCTATGTGGTATGTCTCTCTCATGAGAAACTAATATTCCACAATGTCCATTAATACCTATATTTTGATTTTATTGCCTCTTGTTGAGATTTCTTGGTTTATCACATCATGGGGGAGTCATATGCTTTGTGCATATTACAAACCTAGAAAATGTGGACATTTGAGGTAGTGCCACTTAGATTTGATATTGAGAATTATCTAGTTCCTATGTGGCACATTTGCTCATACAAGTTCCAATTTACTTAAATATTTTTATTGCTCATCTTTTGGATCTTGTTTGTGAGAGTGATTCTTGGTATGTGTTTCCTCATATTTGGATCTACATATCCTCATGGGAACCACTTGCTTCTATTTAATCCAATCACTAGTGATTGTGTGACTATTTGAAGCAATCAAGAATCTCTTTCGAAGCATCAAGCTTAATTCCTATCTTGTTATATGGTTCTTTGTGTGATATGATCTTGGATATCCTTGCAAACTACCTTGGGAAAATTATCCCTATTACTTTTTGTCCTTGGACAATTAGTATTTAATATATGGTAGGATTCTTTGATCATATTCGTTTTGGCCTTTTCTTATTTATCTTATCTTTGGCCAATAAAATGTTTGTCTAGTTGCTCCCAAGCTTTCCTTGCCTCTTGTGGATCTTCTTATTCTATTTATTTCCCCTTGTGTTTTACTTAGTGTAGGTAATAGTGATGATCTCATTTGTGGGCATTTTGCATTCAAAGGAAAAATTATATATAATGCTCTACTTATGGGGGAGCTCTCCTATATTATCTAGAACATTGTTGTATGCTCCTTGATTTGATCTGTTTTTGCTTGGAAGCTTGATCCTTTTTGTGTTGGTACTTTGTGTGCCATCATGAAAAGTGTGAAGAGTTTGTTTTGGTTATTATTTCCTTGCTCTCGTTGGGAGTTGGCTTTATCTCATTCCGTTTCTCTTGCTTTGTTCTTTTAGGATGCGATAAATCCTTGAGGCTTGGTATTTTTATTATCCTTTTTCTTTGGCTCTTTCGAGTTCATTTGTTGAACTTGTGTTATTTCATGTGTTGATTTGGCTCTTCGATACAATTTGGACACCTTTTGTCGAGTCACACTTTTGTGTGTGTCTTATTGGTTTACTTGGTGTTTTTGTTCAAATTGTATCTCCTTTGGTTCTTGAAAGCCTATGCATGCATATTTACTTCTTGTATATATTATGGCATGCTTGCTTTTCTTTGATCCAATATATAGGGGAAACTCCACCAAATCCTAATGGGATAAGATGTGCATGAAATTCAATTTCATATCAATATGCACATATTTGTGTGGGGGCTCTCCTATGTATTATAGTTTCACTAACTACTTTGGACCCAATTTGTTTGGGTACCATAGTGTACTTAATTGTGTTTTAGGTACATTGGAGATATATATTGGGTGCTTGTATCTTGAACAAGGAAGAAGTGGCGTCTACATGTTAGTTGGATGCAATCCAGGATGATCAACGAATTCATATCTTCTTCATCCTACCAATTATATCTCGGTAACAAGTATCTCTCTCTCATGCATACATATATTGTTCCCAACCTTGTGTAGGTTGCTTGTTGGCATGAATTTGTGTTCCTCCATATGTAGGATTTCTTGCTTTGGCTTTGAAGAGTTCTCTCTATTGCAAATGTGTGTATGTTGAGATGAGTGCATATAATGGGGACTATACTAAATCATGCTCATGATTCACTAATCCCAAATATGTCAATCTAGCAATTTTGTTGCATATCGTTTCCTCAATATCTCTCATGTGCAATAGTGAGTATTTTTGCCAAGTTGATTTCTATCTTGTGATACTTGTTGCCTTTCTCCATATATTCCTTCTATCCTCTTCTTCCCTTGAGAATAGTTGTGTTGTATGGGGTATGTTGGTGTTTGAAGCTCATTGATGTACAATAAGATATATTTGAGCCCTTGGGCATGCTTTCAAGCAAAACATCTTATTGGTATATTCTATGACTTATTTTTGGGTCTTCATGTGCTTTCTTGAGTATCTATTTTGTGTGTGCATGTTTCTTTGTGGTTATATGTCTTTGTGATATTTTCCACCTAAAAATTTATACACACAAGAGAAGAGCAATATTTGGTTGTTTTTGCATTTCTTGGAAATCACCTCTTACTTCATTTTGATTCTTTGGTAATTTCCAAATTATTGTATTTTGTGTGCATTGCTAAATGGTTTTGAAGGAGTGAGGATTCCATATTTGTGCATATTGTATTCAATACAAGTATTCTAATCTTTGCACAAAGTTTGGGGAGCTTCTCTATTTTTATTTAAACACTCGTTTGGTTGTTGTTTCCTTTTGACATCATTTGATGGTGTTTCAATTGTTTCTTTTGGATCTTTTGATTGCTCGCTTCATTTGTTTAAGCCCTTTTATTTTCTTTCCTTTCTTTTTGCTTTCTTTGGGTCCTCAATATAGTTTTACTTCCTCCCTAGTTCTCATCTTTGACTTGTGCATATGCACACCTTTGGAGGAATTCTCACTATGTTGGCCGTCTAGAACTTTTCACCCATTTTGGCAATCGATGCCAATGGGGGAGAAGTTTTGGAGGGTTTAAGGGAAGTTGGCCTTTGCTTTGAGTGTGTTCTTAAGCATTTTCCTCTCATGCTCTTGCATCTTTGTGTATGCTTTGCATGTTGAATATATAGAGGAAACTCAACCAACGGTAACGGTTGGCAATCTATGCAATGAAATTCAAGTTCATCACACATGCATAGATTGTGCGGGAGTTTGCTCTATATATTGTGGTTGTACCAACATCACATACTTGTGTAGTATTTGATGTTGGGGCAACCGCTTTGGTCGTTAATTGTCATATTTAAACCCTCGCTAAGGGATTGTCATCAATTACCAAAATGGGGGAGATTGAAAGGGAATGTATGCCCCCATGTGTGGTTTTGGTAATTAATGACAATCTCTATGGACTAATGTGTAAATTGAGTTTCACTTGTAGGTTTGTCCATTGGCATCGCTTGAGCCATGTGTTGGTCTCAAGGTTGGAAGATGAAGAAATGTCCAAGGGCTTTGTGCCCATTGGAATCATGAAGAAAGAAGGAGCTTGAAGGTCGATCAAGGCATGTGCAAAGAGTTGCATCAAGATGTATCAACCTCAAGTAGGGATGAAGAAGGACGAGCTCAAGATGTGCCATCAATAGAAGATCTCATGCTTGAATCTTGCCATCCTCGTGCTCATGGAATGATGAAGACAAGTTCAAAGAAGAGGTTCCCCATGGAGTATGGGGGAGCAATTTGCAAGTCTTCATCTTCATCAAGCAAGAGCATCCAAGAAAGGTGTTCCCACTATAGAAGAACAAGACGGTCTACATCAAGTTCAAGTGGGATTCTCAAGGCAAAGGTATGTTCTTGATAGGGCTTTTCTTTTGCCAGTCTCGTATTGTTAGTTGGGAGACCGGGTTTAGGATAGATAGCCGTGCTATCAAGAGGGGCTCTCAAGCGGGTGTCTCGTCTGCATCGTTCGAAGAGAGCTCAAACCTTTGCATTCATAGCACCATCTTTCTTGGTTGTTATTTGGTTCTTGTCCATGAGAGGATCTAGAGCTTGTGGTCACCATCATAACAAGCTCTAGTTCGTCATCTAAGGATTTCACTTGCATATCTTATTGCGGTTTTTGATCTTGCGAGTTTTCCGGCTCCACACCTTGGGGGATACTTCACATATATGTTCATGATATTTTCTCCCAAGGTGATATCCAATATTTAGACTTTTTGTTGGATTCTATTCGTTGTTATCTTTCCAACAAATTTGGTTTCATCCCGTTTGGAGTTCGGATGCAAAAGTTATTACGTTTCTGGTTTTCTGGTTTCTGGAATTTCTCTGACCGGAAGTTTCGGCTTCCAACCGGAAGTTCCGCTCGGGCATCTTTGCCGCCGAAAGTTCCGGTGGAAGTTCCGGGTCTTGTTCTGCTCATGTTCAGTAACCTTCTGTTTTGAATATGTCTATTTGACGGAACTTCTATCGGAAATTCCACCGGAAGTTTCGCTCCCACCGGAAGTTCCGGTGAACCGGCGGAAGTTCCGACCAGGATTCGCTTTTTCAGTTTCTCGCTCCGCAGTTTTTGACCGTTGGCTGTGTGCCACCGGAACTTCCGGCTTCCCACCGGAAGTTCCGGCCAGGAGTCGCGAATGCCCATAACGGGCAGATCTGGGAGCCCTTTAAAAGGGGCTCCTCTTCCCCTTCGTGGGCACCAGCTTTTCTTCTTGGTTCTTCTTGGTTCTTGGCTTTCTCTCTCTCCTCCATTGTCAACCTTGAAGAAGCTTTCCCTCTCCCTTTCCCCTCCTATGATTCTTGCATCTTTTTGAGGGATTTGAGAGAGGAGATCTAGATCTACAATACCCCAAGCTAAATCCCTTCTTTGTGAAGGAATCATTGGGATCTAGATCTTGGAGAGTTTTGTGTTCTCCTTTTGTGTTCTTCCTCCCTTATTCCTCCAATAGCTTTTGTAGCTTTGTTGGAATTTGGGAGAGAAGGACTTGCCCTTGCATTTTGTGCATAGGTTTGAGTTCTCCTCGGAGATTCGGCGAGTTCAAGCTTGTGAGTTTGTTTCTCTTGGGTTCCTTGGAACCCTAGACGGTTGTGTGGTTGGATTGTTGACCTTTTGTGGTCTTGTTGACCTTTTGTGGTCTTGTAGCCTTTTGTGGTGTTGTTGGCCTTTTGTGGCATTGTTGGCCTTTTGTGGCTTTGTTGTTGGGAGCCTCCAATTGAGTTGTGGAGTTAGCCCCAATCTTGTACGGGTTCGGTGACCGCCCTCAAGCGTCCCATAGTGGAGCAAGTGCCCGCCTTTTGTGGTGCGCACTTGGGAGAATAGGGTGAGCCTTTTGTGGCATCGGTGAGTTGCGTGCTTCCGCATCCGGGGTGAGGCCTTGTGTGGCGTTGGGTGAGCATCGAGCCACCACACCTCGAAGTGAGCCATTTGTGGCGTTCGGAGAGCATTGCGCCATCGCACCTCTCCAACGGAGACGTAGCTTCTTTGGAAGTGAACTTCGGGAAACAAATCTTCGTCTCCGCGTCCATCGGTTATCTCTCAACCGAACCCTTTACTTATGCACTTTACATTGTGATAGCCATCGTGCTTGAAGTATTTATACCTTGCTATCACCTTGTTGCTTGTATTGCTTAGCATAGGTTGTTGGTGCACCTAGGTGAACTTAGTGGCTAGGTTTTGTGCTCAATAAATTAAACTTTAGTTTTATTCCGCATTTACTTGAGCCTAAACCGTAATAATTTTAAAAGCCTATTCACCTCCCTCTAGGCGACTTCCTTTGTACTTTCATGTGTGATATTTGCTAAGTGTTCAATTATCTCAGTGAATATTGTGTGTCGTGTTTATTCATTGTGAGCTGAACTTATGAGAACTTGGTTCATTGTGATCTTTGTTATTTATTTTCTTCCTATTAAACTAGTATTGAAGGGATGCTGATGAAACCTAGTGTCATGTTCAAAAACAAATGTTGTGCTTGTACCTTGGTTTGCTCGTTCATCTCTATGACAATGCTCCTTGGTTATTATGAGGCCCCAATATTCTATGGTACTATGCAGTAATTCTTTTTGCCTTTTGTTTGGTTGAAATGTAGAACAATTTTTGCTTAGGCGAATGACTAAAATGTGGCACTTCAAGTGTTGATGGGATGATCTGCATCTACCTAGTGTTTTGTAGAACAACATTAGTTCTACATGCAACTTGATAAATACAAATTTATCTCACTAACTAGTATGTGTTATGTAAATATGAGGAAACAAATTGCAAGAATGCTTGATTGCATAGGAATGATCCTATCACACCTTGTGCATTGTATAAAAACTCTTGATTGTGCATTTCTCTTGGTATGGTAGAATCATTTCTTTGCGGTGTGCTTACTGCATGAGGCACATTGCATGTTCATCCTCTATGTATATGAGCATATGATGCAAATTGTTTGCAACATGTTCATGATAGAGCTGGTGTAACGGTACCAAAAGGCGCGTTCAACCAATGGATTATGTATTTCCTATGATTCATGTGTATCTATATCAAAGTGTATTTCATGTTCCGATGCTTTTGTTTGTTGCATTCCCTCACCGTTATTGTTTTTCTATAGATGTTGTAGCTGGAGTCCTTGTGGAGGTTCTTTGTGAAGATGGCTCCAACAAGAGACAAAAGGAAGGCCTCCCACTGTTTGCCACTTCAATGAGGAGGTGTCCCCAACACACTTCTGCAAGGTGCTGATGGCACTTGGGATAGGGGCGCTTCCTCTCCGATATGTCTTCATGCCATACTTGGGGCGGTGCCAGGGAATATGATCGTATAAACTAGCACATGGCGCCAGTGGAAAATAAACATTAAAGAAGTGACTGGAGAAGTCATCCTCGAAATTGGATGGCCATAATTCGCCACAACTCACAACTTGAAGATTGGCTACTTCCTGTTCTAAGAAGCTCAGTGCAAAGGAGTACATGGTGGTTGTCTTCGACTACTCAAGCTATGAGGTGGATGGCAGGTTCCCTAAGCAGGTAGAGTCTAGCAGGAGGATATTCAACGAGGACGGGGAATGAATTGGTTAAGTTCTGTATGTAGTATATATTTATAGTAGTTAAACATTTTGATTCGTATGGTTGTGCCCTATTATACTGCTATGGTATCGTACTCTCTGTATCATTCTAAGTTGCTACCAGTAGCGTACCGCTAAATTATGTTGCATGTTATTTATTTATTTATTATTCTTGTTGTTACTTTGATAACCTTAGCACTCGTGAGAAGAAGTTACCATAGCGGTCCCTTACTAGACAACTAAACACACACACCCAGAATGTCTGCCTCGAGCTAGACATGTCTATACAGGCATCTAAAAAAAAGCACCCACTATCTATCGAGGGGCAAGAAAATATCCGGCCAGTCAACCAAATAAAGTGCAGAACATGGCCCATATGTTATTCCCGCATGGCCATGCCCTTAAGACCCGCTTATTGGGAGCGCAAAAATAGCCCTAGCCAACCAATCATGCACCTAGAGACGCAGCAATGCGTGGCTTCGTATGTTTGGTCTACCTTATTTCGATGTGTGGCACCTTCACGTGTGCGTAATATACCAGTGTATTAAAACGACTTATAATTCTGTACAAAGAGAGTAGTTTTTTTAGCTCTGTTACCTTTTTTTATGCGAGATCTAAAACACTCGGTTCTATTATCTGATGATAGCAGAACCTAGATCTTTTTTGCTTGGTATGGGAGATTTATTAATGTTGCAATCATCAAACGGATAAACATGTTTGCCGGTGGAGTAGCCAGCCAGATAGATCTACCTTCACCAGCGACGATGCATAACGAGCTAATCTATGAGCTTCACAATTGGCGTTTCTTTCTTCATGACATAAAACCTTTTTCCAGGTGTAAAAAAATAGCAACTAGAAAACAAACTAATAGCCACATTATGCCGCTGCCGGGTTCGTATTTCGGGTCTATGGGCCTCAATGAGAGGCAGGCCTCTTCAGAATGGATAAGCCTGAAAATTTTGGTGCCGCCGATGGGCAGAACAGACGATGCTTGGATTGGCGTTTGAGGCCCACAGAAAATGTAGGACCACTAATGGTGTCCTGAATGCTGTAACAAAAAAACTCGAACCTGGGTCCACATGTCATCCAGTCTACGTGCAAAACCCCATTCCCCTTTCCCTCCCCTTCTTCCAAAATCGAAACCCACCCAGCCCGCAAATCCACCGCCGATGAGGCCAATGCGGCCAGGGAGAACCTAGCCGCATATCGACATGCCGCCGTCCTCCACCACCGTCATCTTCTTCCTCCTCCTCCTTGCCGTGCCCCTCCTTCCCACCGCGGCCGCCAAGGGCCGCCGCGCGTCCACCACCGCCACCGCCTCCTACCGCCGCATCTCGTGGGCGAGCAACCTCACGCTCCTGGGCTCCGCCTCGATCCTCCCGGGCGCGGTCGCCATCGCGCTCACCACCAACTCCAGCGACGGCATCGGCGCCGGCCGCGCCCTCTTCTCGGAGCCCGTGCGCCTCCTCCTCCCGCCGCTCGACCCGCACGACGCCCCGGCGCAGGCCTCCTTCTCCACCCGCTTCACCTTCCGCATCGCGCCGTCTCCATCCTACGGCGACGGGCTCGCGTTCATCCTCACATCCTCGCGCTCGTTCCTCGGGGCCTCCAACGGGTTCCTAGGCCTCTACCCGTCCGCCTCTGCCTCCGACGACGGCGAGCTCGCCGACGTGTCCACCGTCGCCGTGGAGCTCGACACCCACCGCAACGTAGCGCTGCGGGACCCTGATGGCAACCACGTCGCGCTCGACGCGGGCTCCATCTTCTCCCTTGCGTCCGCGAGCCCGGGCGTCGACCTCAAGGCCGGCGTGCCCATCACCGCCTGGGTCGAGTACCGCGCGCCGCTCCGCCGCCTCCGCGCTTGGCTCTCGTACTCGCCGTCCCGCCGACCCGAGAAGGCCGCGCTCTCCGTCGACGTCGACCTCTCCGGCCTCCTCCGCGCGTACATGTACGCGGGATTCTCGGCGTCCAATGGCGAAGGCTTCGCGCTTCACGTCATCGAGAGCTGGACCTTTCGCACCTTCGGCTTCCCCAACTCCTCACGCGCGTCGACTTCCCCAATTCCTTCGCCACCGCCCAAGGACCAGGCGTCGTTCAAGAGCCCACTGCCGCTTCCAGCAAATCACCACCACCATCACTTATTCTACAAGGTGCTTGGCGGAGTTCTCGGTGGCGTGGTCTTGCTGGTAATCGTGGTCGTCAGCTCTATTCTATGGCTTGGCCGTCCAAAGGGCAGCAAAAGTGTAGAACCTACCGTGCTGTTCGAGGACAAGAACTTTCGTGGGATGCTGCCCATGGAAGTGGTACGCACAGCAACGAAGGACTTCGGCAGTGAAAATGTGATCGGCATTGGTGGCTCTGGCGCCATTGTGTTTGAGGGGGTTCTCCCTTCTGGTTCAAGGGTTGCTGTCAAACGGTTTCAAGCTATGCGGAACTGCTCAAAGGCGTTTGATAGTGAGCTTCATGCCATGCTTAATTGCCCACATCACCCCAATCTCGTGCCACTTCTTGGGTGGAGCTCCAGTGAGCATGACCTGGTTCTTGTTTATGAGTTCATGCCCAATGGCAATCTTGACAGTGCACTGCACACAAAGGGCGGAGCAACACTTCCCTGGGAGGCACGGTTTGGTGCCGTGCTTGGTGTTGCATCAGCACTTACATTTTTGCATGATGAATGTGACCGCCGCATTCTTCACCGTGATGTCAAGTCATCAAATGTGCTGCTTGATGCGGAGTTCAATGCTCGGTTAGGTGATTTTGGTCTTGCTCGTGCGGTGAGCCACGGCGGAGTGCCTTTGGCAACACAGCCAGCAGGCACACTGGGATACCTTGCACCAGAGTATGTGCATTCAGGTGTGGCATCAGAGCGGTCTGATGTTTACAGCTTTGGGGTGCTTGCTTTGGAGGTGGCCACTGGCCGGAGGCCAACAGAGAAGGGAACTGCAGTTGTTGACTGGGTGTGGAGTCTATGGGGTCGTCGGAGGCTGGTTGATGCAGCTGACCAGCGCCTTCAGGGACGGTTTGTTGCGGAGGAGATGCGACGGGTGCTGCTTGTTGGCCTCTGCTGTGTGCATCCAGACTGTCGGAAGCGGCCTGGTATGCGAAGGGTAGTCAGGATGCTTGACGGTACTGCACCCATGACACTGGTGCCAGATAAGAAGCCACCAGTTGTACTGAAGTCGCCACTAAATCAGACGTCGTCAATTAACACCATGGATACTAAGAATACTGCATTTTACAGTTGTCGCTAGACATACAATGGAAAGCAGGTTTGTAAAGAACTTTCTTATCCATTGTCATTTCTGATGTATATGCGGTGGTAATGCTTTCTGAATTCTAGTATCATCATGGTTTTAAAGGCGTCGCCTAGGCGTCGCCTAGGCGACGCTTAGGCGTCCAGGCGCTCCCCCTCCGCCTTGAAAAAATGGCCGCCTTAGGCGCCTAGGCGTCCAAAGCGCCCGCCTAGGCGTCGCCTAGGCGTCAGAGCGCCCCTGCATCGCCTTATGACGCCTTAACGCCTTAAAAACCATGAGTATCATACAAGCTATAGGTTGAGCATAAGATATGTTGTTAATGTTACACTGTTGTCTGGAAAGTTTACTACTGGTGCAGTACCAATGACAGGGATATCTTAGGAAAGATATTGAAATTGTTGTTTTCTGGTGCAAATTGCAGTGAGGTGTTTCATCATTATCCTGGCTCGGATTCAGGTGTCATTTATGTGAAGATAGTTTTTGTAAATGTTTGCATGTCTTATAGTCTTCTCAGTTTGGCTGACAAATTTGGACTGTCCTTATCACAGATTCATCTGATGGTATTTGGACACTGCTCCTATTGTTATCAGTTGTGGTGGAACAGTAGCTTTAATTTTTTGTGTGGGGGAACAGTAGCTGTATCGTGTGATATAGGTATAACAGAAATGTCCCACCATATATGCTGTTTATGTCTATTGATGCATGAAACAAAAAATACAAGTTGTGACACATCTATAATTTTCATGTATTGACTGCTTCCCTTTACCTTTATTATTTCCTTTTTTGTGTGTGTGTGATGATCAAAACGCTTACTGTTTGTTTTGACCCCATAATCAGAGTTTTCACCATAATCTGGATTATATACAATTTGACCTGTGGCCTGTCATAAGTCCATGATTATTGAGTAGGGATTTCTGGCTCACGAGCTCCACTGCTCACTCTATTTGAAAAAAATCGAAAATTATTTTGTAAGTTTTAAAAAATGGTAAAAATAATTATGGAAGTACCCAATTATGTATCCTACAAACGTCTAAAATCTCAATTTGAAATACTTTGTATTTGGAGCTACACAAAAATGAAAAAATGTATGGATCTAAGTATTGTGAAGAGTGTTTATTTTCTGAACTCCAAATTTTTATCAGATTTTTCATTTTTGTGTAGCCCAAAATTTTAGAAATAGTGTTGCAATTTTGCATGCTTGCAGAATACATCATTAAGTACATCTAGACATTTTTTTCTGAATTTTTTGAAACCTTTAAATATGATTTTCAGATTTTTTTAAATAAAGGGTGCGCTGGACCTCGAGAGACAAATAGACTTTTCGATGATTATCTAGAAAACTTTTATACTACCGTATAGTAGAACTTGGCTGAGTAAATGAAGGGATTTCCTCTTGGTTCATTTTTTCCAGACTATACCTTTTTTGGTTCTTTCATGACATTAGAAAGTGAGAGGCGTTAAGCAGCACTTCTGGGTCGTAACCTATCAGTGTTTCAATGCTTAAGAGGATAAAGTATTAGCTGCATAGTACTAGTCTTGGCCTGATTTTTTTTTGAACTGCCTAGCATATATAGTTTAAAATGTTAGAATTTTATGCTGCACATAAATGATAAATGTGCATACTTGAATGTTAATTTTCGTTTTGGCCTTTCTGTTGCAATAAGTAAGACTAGGTTTTAGACTATTGTGGGCCGGTGGATCCATTAACATGATGATTTGATTCCTGAACCATCTAATTATTTGTTGATACACATTGGCAGTTTGTGCAGGAAACAGTGAACATAGTGGGTATATCTTAAAACTGTTCACAGATTGTTTATTTGCTGTTGCCTTTGACCTACAATTTTTAGATAAGTTGTTTGCTTCTGCGGCATGGGCGCATAATCTGGTAAACTAGAAAAAAAATTAGTGGGGAAACAGTAGCTATATTGTGTGATATATGTAACAGGAATGTCTCACGGAGTTGATTTTGAACATCTGGTATTCGTTATTTGCTGTTTATATCTATTGATACATGAAAATAACATAAGCTGTGACATATTTATAATTGTCGTGGACTGAATGTTTTCCGTTTATTTTATTGTTTCCTTTTTTGACGTGTGATGATTCAAAGACTTACTGTTTGATTTGACCATGTAATCAGAGTTTCTAGCATAATGTAGCCTGTCATAAGTTCATGATTATCTAGACAACTCCTATACGGCTATATCATAGAACTTGTACAAACATTAGGCCTTGGCGGAGTAGTAGCATGCATTTCCTTTTGGTCCATTTTTTCAAGACTATGCCCTTTTAGTTCCTTTATGACATTATATGTGATAATTTGAAATTTCCCTTTTTATTAGAAAGTGAGGGCGTTAAACAACTCTTCTGATTCATAACCTAGTACCGTTTTGTTGCTTAGAGAATAAAGTATTAGCTGCATAGTACTTGTATGGGCCTGATTATTATTTGAGCTTCCTAGCATATTTGAAAATCTTAGAATGTTATGCTGCACATGGATGTCCATACGCTGTTCCTTTTTTTCACTTTGGCATTTCTGTTGCAATAAATAGGACTAGATTTGAGACTAATGTGGGCCTATGGCTCCATAAGCATGATGATCTAATTCCCTGAACCATCTAATTATGTGTTGAAGCACATTGGCAGTTTATGCAGGAAACAGTGAACACAGTGAGTGTATCTTAAAACTGTTTGCAGATTGTTTATTTGCTGTCGCCTTTCACCAATAGTTTTTAGATTAGTTGATTGATAGCTTCTGTGACATAGGCGTATAATCTGGCAAACTTGAAATTTGTTCCACATGGCACACTGATAGGTAACCTGAATACGTATGCTGTATAGATGCCCAGCATTCCCCTTTGTACTAATCCAAGAGAAAGCTCTTTGCACTGTACATGAGCTCATCTTACTGTTTTCATATGTTGTATTTGCACTATTCCGATGTACGAAGAGTAGTGAGACTTTCTTTTGTTATCTTTGCTCTGTTTCAAAGTTTGAAGGGTCATGTGATACTACTGTCTGTCTTCATAACTCGAGCGTTCATATTTTGGAAGGCGTTGACTGATTTTCTTGTAATATTGCCAAATCACAGATATACCGTTTAGTTTTTGACTGGTCTAGTACCTTCTATTATAACATTGGTAGTTTTGTGAAACACACTAGTAACTGTGGCTTGTTGAGAATCTGAGATTCAGATAAAATCAACAACTGCTTTCCGTTGATGACCCAGTCAGCAGTGTCATTGTTTTCACTTTGCAGGTACTATATGAACCCATTTCATCATTGGCTCGCTACGTGATGAGAGATCGAGACAATGCATCGGTGCTAGCCACAATGCGTCAGAGGTGGGTTTGATCTGTACAACTTGAACTGAACAAATTCGTTGTGTCGCGCCTGACATTCCCTCCGTTTCGACTCGTGAAAGGTGAGTCGTGCAGCGGCAGCCACGGCGCCGTGCGCCGTGTCTTTAGACCACTGTCTGGTGGGCTGGAACGGCGGCGGTGGAATCGGGGGCTGATATGGGAAGCTTTGAGCTTCGGATGAGTACGAAATTTCCACCTCGCACTTCACATACCGTAGCTTGTTCAGGAATACTACATCATTTAGTTTCGCTCGTATTTCTCAAACGCCGAAAAGTATTTTACCAGCAGATTTGCTTGACCTGCACCTCACCTTTATATCGGAACAAAAAATCTGGAAGAATCTAGCGCGGTCAATCTGGCAATAGTTTTTGCACTGCAGCGGACGTGTTTGTCAATGAGTAGGGCCACCATAGACGGGCAGATGATACTGATGAGTAAGTAGCCTTAATCGCGATAGCCCACACGGTGCCAGAAAAGCTGACGAAACTAGAGGCGATGATGGGGGTGTTCATGGGACCCCAGGCCTGCTCCCTTTTGGAAAATCTGTCTGCTAGATCGTCGCAACGCGATGGATCGCACCACGCGGTCTCGCATGGATCCTAGCCAGCACATGCGTCTTGTGTATTTCTAGGACCCGCCGAGTCTCTGGTAGTAGTGCGTGCACTGTGCGGGCGAGTGCATCCGTGTCTTGAGTTTCCTTGGACGAAGGCGGACAATGTTCAGAGAATGGGTGTTCAGGCAGCAGAAGCGCGCGTTTTATATACAGCTCCTGAGATTATCACCACGTATGGAAATTCTTTGCAGCGCGTGGTTATGGCCGTATCGCGTTTTCTGTGTGATCAAGGCAGGTCCTGTAATACGATCAAAACAAAAAAGGCAGGTCCTGTAACAAATGAATGCTTAATTTTTTTTTTCATTCGTGGATGTTTTCATTTCTCTATTTTGCGCATCCATCTTTTCATATTCGGTCTTCCACATCGTTCCTGCATTTCCAGAAAGTTCCTCCAAGTAATTCCATTCGTTGGATATTCCAGTATCTGCATATTTGGATTTCACCCGGCCTCCATTATTCACAAACACACACAAGCGCACATATACACGGAGTGAGAGAGACAGAGGCCATGAGGCGGTGCTCAACAGTGGGCACCGGTGTGTGTCGGTACCACGGCACGCACAGTGCAGCAGGGGCAGGAAACAGCAACATGTGGCACTGTTGGAGCACATGAGACCTCAAGTCACGGAGAGGGGGAGAGAGATGCCTTTCCGGTTGCCGATCTCGTCTCTGAGATGAGTCAGGGACGATCCATCCATCCCGACTCCCAGTCGCAGCAAGCTGATGTGACTCAACCTTTGCCCGTGGTGGCGTGGCCGAGTGCCTCTGCCTGCCTTTATTTCTTCCCGTGTCACACTCCTAGCTTTGCTAGCTCTACACCCGCCAGAATGTTACTACTACTGTGCTCCTTGCTTTGCACCACCAACCCCACCGGAATTTTACTGCTTCTTGCACGAGGCGAGGCGAGGCGACGGCGATGCCGATGCCGGACTGCTCGGAGCCGGAAGGCGCGGCTCACACGCGTCAGTAGTGTGCATGCATGCATGCCGATGCGCGGCGCGGATAACGTAGGACGTACAACAAAGTCTCGCCGGAGTCCAGGGTTTCAGACAACGAGGTGACCGGGAGAGCGAACCCCAAACCCCGTCGACCTGCTTCCATCTTTCTTACACACGCCTCGACGCAGTACTCGCCGTGTGTACTGGGAGTTGGAAGATGGTGCGTGTGAGTGTGTCTGGGGATTCCTCTGAAGGCTGCTGCCAGACGCGCGCCGCCCGGCCTCTTCTTCTTCGGTTTCTGATGCAGTTGGCGTGCATGCACCGGGTTTGGTTTGGTTTTGGTTAGTTTTTGGCTGAAACTGCAGGCCGGGGCTCGGCAGCGTGCAGGGAATCCTCCTCTTTGGAGCCACATCCAATTATTTGGCCGTTGAGTTGAGCTACCCCTGCCCTGCCACGCGAGGACGATGGATTGGCCAGGCGCGGATCCTCCCGGTCGGGCCGAAAGGTCCAGCCGGACGGACGCCACGGCGAGCAGCTGGTTGATGAAATGGCACGTCACACACCTCACGCTACGAATCATGTCGCTGGCGCGAAAGCCTAGCTAGGGACCTACGTACTAGAATGCAAAGTTTTGGTAGCTCGTGCAGTGTGCGCTACGCCACCATGCAGTTGCTCATCATCCAAGAGATCTCGTATAGACCAGATGATCCGTCTCAGTTCCAGGGGATGTCGTATACGTATAACCTCATCAGCCAAGTTGTGATGTCAGTGTATAGCTTTAAATCCTCTACTACATCTGGTAAAAGCGCTTACTCCGTCCAAGGTATGGACGACGTGAGCAAGATCCAAGCCCATCGCTGTCCGCGCCATCAGACCTGATTAGAGTACCTGACAAAATAGAGCCCACCTGACTGAAAACGGGTTCCCACGAGCGCGCAAACAAAGTCGCTTTGACCGACATTAGCATACACAAACCACCAAAAGACAGAGAGAACCACGCCCACATATATATGCGCCCACTCCGGATCTCATCTTTACAGCGGTGATGATGATGAATTCAGCAGGAGACGACGCACGCCAGCCTCGAAAATAATCCTGAATCACCTGATTCCTGGAGATAATTAAGGACACATGAGCCTGTGCAGGCAGGGCATAAACTCCTCTGAAATCTTTTGACGAATTAAATAGCTGCAGAAGCGCTTGGCCCCCGGAAACGAAGACCGGAAATTGGCTTGCCACGCGGTCGGGCGGTCTCTCGCTCTCACTCGCACAGCCACGCTCCGGACTCTGGACCACGGATGTAATTAAACCATGGTGCGTGCAACTGCAAGAGGCTCCGAGAAGTGGAGTGGTGTGCCAGTGTCTCTGCACGCACGCATTGCTCCATCTTTCTTTGCTGTGTTGTGGTCCTCTCCTCTCCTCTGCTATCCTCGCTGCGCATACTCGTGTTAATCCGCAACAGGCCGTACGATATATCTAAGCTAAGCTACAAACACACCAGAAAATGTTAGCCACACGAAAAAAAAAGCACAGGAAAAAAAGCACACGATATATCTGCGCATACTCGTGTTAATACTCGTTTTCATTTCCGCCAAGAAATTTGTTTTTTGTTTTTTTGGCAAATTTCTATTTCTGTTTCCGTATATTCATTCCATTTCCCTTTTCTTTTGCAGAAAAGTCGAAAACTTTCCACATTTATCCCTGCTTTTACCATTACGCCCTCGATCGAGTGAAAAGAACATGCATGCATGATGGCCTTTGCACGTCGACGCAAAGCAAAACCATATCCGACTTTTACCGGCATCTATATCTATCCAGACTCCAGAGAGGTCGGTCCCTTGTGTACACCACAGTACCATACTACTACTGGTAGTCTCGTAGTAGTAGAATGCTTGTAGGTAAACACAGTATTGCACACACCAAGATTCAAAGCCGTACAGGTATATACGTGTAGGTGAACGCAAGAAGAGTACGCCGTATATACTTTGTGCGCGCCCGATATTTAAGTTGCGCCGGAGAGTGGCGCCTGGGCAGCGAGTCAGCGACTGCCGTGCCAAGTTCGATCGGGGGTATATATAACGGCTGATGAGGGGCGCTGGGCTCGGAGATGTGGTGAGGCTTGCACAGTGCCGGCGAGCAGCAGCGGTCGGCACCCCCACTACCTCGCCACCTCGGCCTCATCCCCCTGTCCTCTTCTTCCTTCTCTAGTTCTGGCTTCGGGGTTTGGCCTTGGCTTCTCCCTTCCCTTCCATCCCATCCATCCACAGGCGGGCAGTGCACACACTCTCAACGCTCTCCCCGCACCAAGAAAAGGTAGCGGCGGGTCCATCATCTGGTAATGCCGCCGCCGAGGGGGAGCCGGCCGGGGTACAGTGGCCGGGCGTCCATGCTAAGGCTGCTCCTCGTCGTCGCCTCCCTCTGCTGCGGCTGCCTCGTCGTCGCGCGCTGGGGCGGTGGCGCGCTCCGTTCGGGTAAGCGCTTTGCTGAGCTCAGCTGAGCTAGCTAGGAGTACAAGTTGGCAGAGATTTGTTCATCTAATCATCTCGCTCTTGCGTTTTCTCGTGGAAATAGCACCTTTCTTGTTTTTTGGCCTTCTTTCTTGCTTTCCTCAACCTTCTGACAGACTGAGCGGCTTAATGGCCGACTCAGCTTCCAGATCTGAGAGAAAGACCAGGAACGTGTAGAGTTTCATGCTAAGCTCTACACTTACCCGTACCGCTTTTCCACTCTCCGTTTTGTAGACTATGTCCTTAGGTATCATATGCTACGATCGAGTCGTTGTTGTTTACTAACTCGCTCCAGTTTCTTGTCACCGAACAGATTCCGGGAAGATGTCAGGAGCAGCGACCAACGCCGGTGATGATCTGGTGAGTTGCAACATCTATCTTGTCCGTGTTCTTTGTGCTTAGTTTAGTTCTAGAGCTGCTTTTCTTTCTAGCTTCCCCGTTCATGCATGTAAGCAAGCCACCATGCATGTCTCACATCTATGGCAAGACAAGCAGAAGATGCCATGCTAGCTAGATACTGCAAGTTTTCAAGTTTGGCCACGGATGATTAATCTGACGGCAGGCCAAATCACGCGAGATCGTGAGTTGCATGCGCCCTAATCCTTCTAGATGCGTCGAACCAAGGACGCTGAGATGGCATCCTTCCGCGCGCGGCTAGCTAGCTAGGGCCGGCGCCGTCGTCCCGTCGCTCTCGCCGAGTCGCTGGTCCATCGCGAACAAAGGACTACCGGCCGGCCAGCTCACGGCGGCGTACGGCGCACCTAGATTCCGACCGACAGGCCTTCCACGGCGGCGGGGCCCCGTGGCCCATCCCGGAGCTAGCGACCATACACACCCGTCGCTGCTGCCCGTACGCTTTTTATATAGACACCGCACGTCCGCGCGGACCACACGCGCGCGCGCGCACGTACGTGTCTGGTTGAATTATTACGCAGTTCACTCGTGATTTATTAACGAGCGGTTTTCCTTGGTGCTCCAGGACGATGCTGGATACCACGGCGGCGCCGGCGGAATCGGGCGGCGTCTGTTGTCCGGCGGGCCCGGGTCGCACCCGCCGCGGTGCACGACCAAGTGCGGCAGCTGCACGCCGTGCGCGCCCGTGCACGTGTCCGTGCCGCCGGGCGTGGTGGTCACCACGGAGTACTACCCGGTGGCGTGGCGCTGCAAGTGCCGCGACCGCCTCTACATGCCGTGACGTGCGCCCTCCCGCGCTCGCTACACGCACCGATCGGCCGCGCGCGCCGGTGGCCCCGGCCGGTCGAACGCCCGGCGAGGAGGTGGCGCGCGGAACGCCCGTGGCATCGTCGCACCGGCCACAGCGCGCGGCGACCGCGCCGGCCCCGCCAGCGTACGTACGTACTGCTCGCCGTACCGGGGCGCGCACCGTCAGTGGACATACATGACAGCGACAGACAGACATGGGAGTGATGGACTGGCGCTTAGCCGCACGTGGTGGGCTACCGTGGCAGGGGCAGTGGCCGGGCCGGCTGCCTGCTGTGCATGTGTAGCTGTGGACGGTGCTGCTGCTGCTGCGGTGCACTGGACTACTGGAGTGCGGACGTGGTGTGGCAGAACCGGCTCCCTGGACGTACTGGCCGGACCTGCCACGAGGCGGTGGCGCAGGCAAGGGAGAAAGCAACCTCCTCCTGGCGTCATTTTTTCTCTCTCACGAAGCTCTTGGCATGGATTTCGTGCCTGTCATTAATTCTTGTGCAGTGAAATCTATACTAGCTACTCCTTTTTTTTTCTCATAGTATTTGGTGCGGTCGCCATCCACCCATCAACAGTTGTTTTTTTGGTGGCGGCACGTCCATGGTCGACTCTTCAACAGTGTACGTGGTCTGCTGGTGATCTGATGTACTACTTTGATGGGGAAGACGACGAGATTCCACGACAGCAAGATTGCACAGTGTTCTGCTAATTCGCGTCATTTTTCTCTTGTGTCTTTGCTGCTGCGAATACTACTATGTGATGCATGCGCCCACACTGAAGTTATCACGACAGTAGCAGATCATGACAGACAGCGCCGGCACGCGCCCGTCCATTTTTATGATGGATGGTAGAAATTTTTCACGAATAGTATATAAAACCATAAATATGAAGACCCATAGAAATACACTGTTTATGATTTGGTTATTTATATATTTTGGTGGTGTCAAATAGTAATAGCCTTTTCCAACCGGGTTTTCACCCCTCTCCATTGCATTAACGGAAATAATACTAGATCCAAGTCTTAGTAGTCAAGTCTTATTAGTCATTACTGGAAAGAAATGAGGTAGGAGAAACGAAAGCGAGTTGGGGTAGTATCAGAAAACCTACTACGAGCAATCGCCATCGAAAGCTCACTGCAGGGCGAAAACATGTTACCATCATACAATCACTACAACCAAAAACCCACGAAAGTCTGAAACATGAACCAAAACCACTACTGGCGAGCAAGGCAACAACTAGCATCACACTCATAACAGATTAACTAGGCACTAGTGATCATCAACATCGGCTGAGGTCCAGCACCATGAGGCCTCCAGGCATAGACAGAGGTTGCATTGTGCATCAGCTGGTTGGCATCATCTTCCAGAGTGTCCTTTTCTTCTCCCTTTTGCAAACATGTCCAATGGATGAGCAAAGAGATAGAGAAGAAGGTTATCTCATTGGTAGAGTGAAGTTGTGATTCTCAAAAGTCACTTTATTACGAGTATTTCAAATGGCCAATAGAGGCAAAAAAGCATGCAGCCGAACCATCGCTTGCCAGAAGTTGTTAGGGATAAAACTTGTTCCCATAGCCTTCCTAGGACACCCAAAACTATCCTAGAAATGTGGCATGTAAAAAAGAGATGGTCACTAGTTTCCACATTATTACGAAAGGAGCAAAGGGGAGATCCACGCCAGTTTCTTTTCCTCATGTTTTTTCTGGCCAGAACAGCATCTTGGCACATCTGCCACATGAAAACTTTATTTTTTAGAGGAATTTTGGATTTCCAAATCCACTAGTTGTTTTAATCGGCAATGTTTTTTCCAACCAATGGTACAAAGATTTAGTAGAGAAAAGACCATTTGGGCATAGGGACCAGGAAACACCATCACAAACATTAGTAAGATTTAAAGAGCCAACAATACTACATATCTCATTCCACTGAGCAAGCATGTCACCCATGAGAGTTCTTCTAAAAGGCATAAAAAAATTGGCCTCGACCAAGTGTTTAATGATACATTCTTGGTTTTGGCAAAGATCAAAGAGGAGAGAAAATTTCTCACAGAAAGGAGGACCCTTTGCAATGGGATCCTTCCATAGTCTAAACATGTGCCAATTCCCTAGAATTAGTTTCCTGCTAGCAAAATAAGTGTCCTTCACTTTAAGCAAGGATTTCCAATAAGGGAATCACTAACTCTTTCTTTCACACTGGCTAAAGATTGATTCCTCAAATATTTAGCCCTGATGATTTTTTGCCAAAGGCCATCATGATTCTCAAGCTTCCACCACCGTTTACAAAGAAGGCTGATGTTTTGTTTCCTCAAGTCTTCTATTCCTAGGCCACCTTTCTTTTTTTACCTACACACTCCACCATTTCAGCATGTAACACCCTCTTTTCTGCTTTTTACCATGCCAAAAGAATCTCCTTCTATGTTTATCAGGATTACCAATAAAGGTTTTATTGAGCAGGAACAAGGCCATAATATAAGAAGGCGGATTGGACAAGCAAGCATTTACAAGGGTTAACCTTCCCAGAGGAAGCAATACCTCCTTTCTAGGCATCTAGTTTAGTTACAAACTTAGCATAAACAAATTTAAGGCCAGAGTTTCTAATGGCTCTGAAAGTCACATGTACCCCAAGGTATTTCATAGGCATTAACCCCACTTGGCAACCAAACATAGAGGAAGTGAGATCCTGGCGCATGGCTTAATAGGATTGATAGGATACCCATACCAACAGGTTTCAACTTCTTTGTTGTAATACCCAGCCTCTCTAGACTGGCGGTTGTCACCCCTGGCGGCTTTATAGGATCTCTAGACTTGCCCCACATACCAACACTACTCTTTTCTGTGTACTTGTCCTCACTCGTGCACACTCGGGAACAACTTTCTGATGGGACACACACCCTCAAAATTCTCTAGGCCAAGCACGCTTAACCTTAGAATTATTTTCAGATGAGATTCCGGAAAAGAAGTTGCAACTTGTTGGTATGGATATCCTATCAATATTATTCAGCCATACGACAAGATCTCACAAAGGAATATACCTCAGTGATAGTGTTATCCTCCCCAATCAAGAATAGTTCTCTCTTCTAGAAATCAATCTTTAAGCCAGACATAAGCTAAAACATATAAAGGAGAATCTTAAGGTTTAGAGCTTTATCAGGATCATGAGAGATACATATAATAGTATCATCAGCATATTGCGTGATGGCTACACCTTTATCAATAAGGTCAGGAGCAAGGCCAAGCAGCAAATCATTATTTTGAGCCTCTAAGACCATTTTTGTAAGGCATTGGACAACAGAGTTAAAAAAGAAAAGGAGACGGGGGTCATCTTGCCTTACCCCTTTAGAACTCTGAAAGAAAGGACCACTAGTGTTATTGATTTTAACGGAAATAGTCCCATTGTGTAAAATCCTTTTAGCATATTTCTCTAGTGAATATCAAAGCCCATATAGCTTCTTGACAATTTAGGAGAATGTCCCAATTGACTTTGTCAAAGGCTTTATCAAATTCCAACTTTAAGACTATCACAATTTGCTTCTTAACATGAGTATGATGCATAATCTCATGACTATATTTTTTTTTCATGAAAGCATTTTTTTAACACCGATAAGCTTATCTAGAAAAGGTTTGACCCCTAAAGGTCAGGGTTTTGGTAAGAATCTTGTAAATGCATCTAAAAAGACAAATGGGCCTTGACGAGGTGTTGGGGGAGTGACCCCAGGTAGGGTCAAGATAGGGAAAAGAAGGGAGGAGTCTCCCTTACCTTAAGCCGAATTATAAGATGAGTCGGCCGAATCATGCAAGATCCGGCCGAGGTAAGCTGAGGCTTAGAGAATAAAGAGTGATTAACACATTACTCGGCCGATGTGTGAGCTAAGTCAGTCGAATAAGATTGACTGACTTGTATGCAGGTGAAGGCCAAGCCGAGTTATGCGAGATGATGTTGAGTAACGGGAAACTCGCAGGAGAAGGAGAAGGATCCCATAGTCAAACCCTAGTTGCTGGCTAGGAGGAATCTACATAGAGCCAAGCACTATACAAAGAGCAGAGCTGCAGAGGGGCAGACAAGCGTCACGGAGGTGACAGTGAGGAAGCCCGAGGCACGCATGTGAGGGCCTCTGGGTCTTTGCCGCCGATAGAAGGGGGACACGGAAAGGAGTTCGCCAAGTTACCACTTTGGGACAAGCATATTCCAAGAATATGCTTGCCACGTCAGCCCTAGGAGGAACCAAAGGACCCCTTTATAAGGAGGGGTGCGGGCTCCTGGAGAAGGGATCAATTCATGGCATCTGCCGTGCCACCACCACGACACAAGGGTTAAACTCATCAATGCCCATTGTTATGGACTTGGGTTTTGGAGAAGGAGGGGACGCTGGAGATCGCGGAATGGCTAACAGATTCGCAATGCGAGGACACGAGGTTTACCATGGTTCAGGACCCCGGAGGGAAAACCCTACTCCTACTTGTCTGTTCTTGATTGATGGCGATGCCGATGATTATAATGGTGCGCAGATGAGATCTGGCAAGGTGTATAGGCTAGGGTTGCGTGAGGTATCTTTGTCGTCGTGCTCTCCTGGCCTTTATATGGGAAGCCAGGTCTCGGGGTAGATCAAGTCGGTTACATATTAGGGTTTACCCCTTAAACTTCTATCTAATCTAGCCATGTCCTCTAAGGATTCGAATCTTTACCGTGCTTGGGCCACCCGAACTCTCCTTAGGCTTTAGGATTGCAATAGGCCTTCTCCATAGGCTTCCGCTGGGCTAGACTAGATAGTCTAAGATCGAGTACACGTAGAATATATCCATGTCAATAGCCCCCGAGTGTTCAGTTGAATCATATATTCAACTGGAGACTCTTTTTGTCTTTCGAGTGTTTCTCATCCGAACATGTTTTGAGTTAATATGATGGTTCATAGGGAGAGTTGATGCACGTGCCTGACTCTCCCGATGGACCAGGGCCAGTTAACTGTCTTTGGACAAAACAACGTGATCTACTCAGACTCGAGTCCTTGGACTCGAATCCAGAAAATTGTGGCATAATTCGACTCGGGCTGTGGAGGTCTTACAGGAGTCAAATTCCAGTGTTTTTTAATTTTACATACCCAACGCATCCGTCGGGATTTTCATGGTGCCTGCTGACATGGTATGTTACTGGCAGAGCGTAGTCAGGTGCGTTACCAGGCCATCAGATGTTATATATAGGTCTTATCTTTGGGTCATATACACGGCATCTGAAAGTGTATCGCCACAGAGGCGTTTCGGGTGGCTAAGGAGACGTTATCCCTATTAGCATTAGTTTGGGCAAAGTTGCCGATTGCTCTTGAAATCTGATTTTATCTTTCGTCATGGAGGATTCGAAGGGTCTCATTCAAATGTTTCATAGGGTGCATGACCAGCGCTCCCTATAGGAGTATCCCCCGTGTGTCTGTTTGAGTCACAGACTGTAGCATAAACTTAAATTATCAGTCATGTAATATAATGATCCGAATTTTTTTAGGTGACCTTACTCCCTATGGGAGTAGCCCCCGAGTCTATAAATGAGTCGTAGACTCGAAGGAGGACTCAAAGCTTCATGATTGTTGTTGATTAACCAAAGGACTTATGCCAAGACTTCAGGTGCACGACCGGCGCTCCTGATAGGAGTAGCCCCCCGAGTATTCGATTGAGTCATAGACTCGAGTGAGTACTCTTGCCTTTAGTCGAAAGAATCTGACCGTTGCTTTCTTCCTTTGCAAGTTGTTGACGTCATTGCTGATGCTTGGTGAGCTCAAACGTCTACGGTGGCAGTGATGACAAGACTAAACACTCGTGGGTCCCACTTTGTGACAGGAATTTAACTAGACACGTGTTGTTTACGTGAAACGTTACCGCGTCTCCTCGATTTCACTCGTGAAGGTTCGGCGGTACCCTCCACGTGTACGACGCGATGAAGGGCACGTGTTAGGGTAAATGGATCAAGGGTTCTGCATCATCGTCATCGTCGTTTTATACTGCGAGGCGCTGTGGTAGTTTTCTCTTCGCCATTCGCTCAAGTTTTTCGCTGTAGATTTGCCTTCGCCATTTTTAGAGCTCGCGCGCATTATGCACTAGACATCCTTCGCATTTTCCCCTCTTCTTTCCTTCACACCCATAGCGCGCGGCACCATGCAAGAAAGATGGGAAAGCCGAAGAAATCTGTCGCCGCCACCACCGGGACAAGCACTGCAGATGTTGCCAAGAAGACCTCCAACGCCGTTCGTGTCATGAATGGCAGCTGGAGGCGATCGACCGTGAGGGAGGCAGATTTGTGCCGCCTGCATGAGTCGCACCTGATCTCGCAGAAGAAGGGCGACGCTATTATTCCCTCCAATGAGGTAATTCCTCATCCTCCCGAGGGATTTGTTGTTGTTTTTGTTGCCTTCCTCATTCGAGGCCTTTCCCTTCCTTCCCACAACTTTCTTCGTGGACTTATTTTCCTTTATGGGCTGCAACTTCATCAGTTGACGCCCAACTCCCTTTTGCACATTGCGTGTTTCATCATGTTGTGCGATTGTTGGCTCGAAATCGAGCCGCACTTCGGCCTCTTCAGAAAACTCTATTCCCTAAAGAGGCAGTCTGGATCTAAGGGTGTTTATGAATTGGGCGGGTGCGGGATATCCATCCGCCCCAACCTCCAGTATTTCTCCTCCCTTTGCGAGTCCATCCAAGGATGGAGGAACAAATGGTTTTACCTTCGCGACTACAAACTCAATGTATTGGCATCCTTCGACGCTAACAAGATGATTTCCCGCAAGCGCTCGTGGTCGAAAAAAGTTCTTGCAGGTGAGTCCGAAGTGGTTGATCAGCTATACCAGCGAGTGGAAGCCCTTCAGCTGGTGCCAGGAAAATAAGTCTCCGGGATCGACATCACTCGGACATTCCTCAAGCATCGGGTGCAGCCTCTCCAAGCGAGGGCTCATCCGATATTTCTATATGCTGGCGCCAGCGACCCCACTAGAGTGACGAAGGAGGAGATGTCTTCGGCATACCTAGATAGGGCACTTAGGCATCTACTCAAGTACAAGGCCGACGAGCCACTGCCAGCAGAGTTGTCGACTGCGCCCTTCAGCGCGTGGAACAAGGTTCCTCAGGTATGAATGTTTAACGCATTGTATTTGTTGATAGTCCTTTGCTTGATTGTTTACTTGACTCGAAATCCTTTCTTGGTACATAGGATCTCAGTGTCACGGGCATGCTCCCGCCTCTTCCTATGGAGTACTTAGCGGCGCTAGATGGTGGAGACGCGGAGTCGGAGTCCACTGTTCCTCCAGCTCAGTCTCCTATGGGTGATGAAGCCCCCGAGCATAGCGACGGGCAATCTCTGAAGAGAGCCCAAAGCGAGAGCTCGGATGCCTCGACGCCGCTTACCCCATAGGAGCCTACTCATCTAGAGCAACATGACCTGGGTAACAGTGCTTCCTCCCCTTTTCCTGTTGTTCCCCTTCAAGCGGTAGCTCCTCAGCCACAGGCCAAGAAGAAGAGGAAAGAGGCACTTCTTGTGAACCTCTCTGACATTCCTTCGTAAGTTTCTTGGTACCTTCATGCTTTCAATGTGCTAAGTGTAAGCTTTTTGGTTCTTTGACTGACTTGTTGTGTCAGGAGGTCCTCCTCGGGTGAATCCCTGGAGGATGAACTTGATGAGATGGCGGTGGAACCGAAGGTGGTGAGCGCCAAGGCGGTGAAAATAACAAGGCCCTATGTAATCTAGATTCTCTTGGAAAGAGTCGAAGCCGGGCGGAGACTAGGGCAAAAATGTTGAGGAAGCCCTCGAGCGCTTCAATAAGGAGGCCAAGGAGCACGGGGAGCAACTTACGGCTGTTGCGGCTTCCCGAGAGAGATTGATCGTGGAGCATCTTATGGTTGATGCCAAGGCATTGTCTGGTGAGTCGCCTTCCCCTTTCTACTCCCGTGTTTTTGTTTTGCTCCTTTTGGTTGACCCAATCATTCTTGTGTTGCATCTGTAGATGCTACCAGCGTTGCATTTGATCACAGCATCCTGGATCATGGGGACCCCTTCGCGGATGCGGTTGCTACGGTTGAAGACCATTGCAGCTCCACCATTGAAATGTTAGGGAAGGCCAAGGAGGTCCTCGGCCACTTATACAGGGAAATATTTCTGAAGGGCGTAGCCCTCGACGATGTCAATTCCCTGTCGAAGGCTCTCGCAAGGGATGCGCCGGTGGATTACAAGAGATCCCAGAAGGGCATAGGTGCTACCCTTGTCCTGGCCATGGCGATGGCCTCTGGCGCACAGTTGAATGTGGGCCAGATCACCTCCAAGATGCCCATGGTGGCTGATGGCACCGAGGTAGCGTTTTCTTCCTTCGCTTCATGCTGCAAGCACTATGGCCCTCACCTGATTAATCTGCTAGCCACCTACACATTAGGGAAGCAGCGGGTGGCTAAGGCACAGGCTTCGGAGTCTGCGGCTGCTTCAGATGCAGCTACACCTTAGGGTCCTCTCGTAGTTTGTAGTTTTGCTTTTGCCGTAGTCAACATGTAATGACTTGTACTGAATGACTTTCGATGTTACCACGGAGTGGTTATTTTGATGTGAATATATGCTTTTTCGACTGCCGTCAATTTATCTTGTCCTTATATTTTTCACTTGTGTGCGCCTCTTAGGATTCTTCAAAAGCTGACCTGGTGGCACCTTCACCTGTCGGGGCTACTACCCATGCATCCGCAAGTGAAAACTCACAATTACTTTTGCTGTGTGACTGCATCCAGAGCTTGGAGAGGGATGTGCTTGTCATCCGAGGTCACGCTGATATCTAGAAGTCGAAAATGGAACATGCTGTTGCTAGATAAGAGTACTTTCTCAAGGAATTTCGACGAATCGGTGAACAACTCCAGTGTAAGTGTCCGTCGAGCACCTCCTATTACTCGACCACATTTTGCTTTATGTGTTTCCTTGAGCTGTTGCTCTTTTGTTGTTGTCAATCTTCTTTCATAGGAAGAGAAAGACGGCGTTGCTATCTGACTCAATTGCCTCACTCAATAGGAGTTGGAGGCTGGGGGGTTCTTCTGGATGGACCGTGGCCGGGCAACCGTTGTTGCGATGGTGCAGGATCGTGTCCATCAGGTGCTCCACGTGCTGAAGTGTGCAAGGTCGTCTTTTTCATTTATATGGGATGCCCTGTTTCCTTTAGATGCGGCCCCATCGAGTTTCCTCGGGCTGCTAGGAAAATTTCGAAGTGCAAACATTGTGTTGGGACATGTGCCCCAACAACTTTTTGCGGGTTCCAAGGCGGTGTTGGCCCTTGTTCGCTTGATTCAACCGAACGTCGACTTAGAGGATATGTCTTTGGGGATGCCCGCCCCGCCGGATGGCATGGAGTGGAATATGTGCCCTTACTATGCGGAGGTGTCCCGCCATGCCAAAGACATTCTGCGCCTTTTTGATGATCGTACCAACATTCTTCTTCGGCATGGTTGATCATTTTTGTATCCTGCGAAAATTGTAAACGACTATGTAAAAATTTGTATAGCTGCTGATGGGCCTTTGCTGCCCTTTGTCAAATTCATATGATGTATTTAGCATGTGATGCATTTTTTTTGTAAGGTTCTTGCATGTCCTTTTCGTTAGCCTGACGTGGTCAGCTACTCGGTTTAATGCATTGCAAAGTAGGAGTCGATGAAGTCGTAAGGTGAGGCGCAACCCCCGAGCATATTGCATAAGGAAAATGTGCATAAAAAATGTATGGGCTAAGGCACTTAGATCTTATTAATCGCACAGTTGGGGATATAGGGTTTGACTGAATAGACTTATTGTAAGTAAAAACAACTAGGGGTAGAAGCGTCGCAATTGTGCGACGTTCCAAGGGTTGGAGTATGCTACTCCGGACTCAACGTCCTTGAGGCGATAGGCGCCACCTGGGATGACTTTAGTGACCACGTAGGGGCCTTTCCAGGGTGACTCAAGAATCATGTGACCCTTTTGTTTGAGCCACATGATGAGGTCTCCTTCGATGAAGGATCACGGGAACAGTCGTCGGTTGTGGTAGTTAAAGAGGCTTTGTTGATACACTGTTGAACGAGCAGCGGTAATGTCGTGTGCTTCATCCAACAGGTCGACAGCATCTTCGAGTGCGGCCGTTGATCCTGCCTTGCTATAGGCGACGACCCTTGCGGCCTTATAGCGTACCTCTGTGGGTAGCACTGCTTCTGCTCCATGCACCATGAAGAACGACGTGTATCCTGTGGCGTTGTTTGGCGTTGTGCGCAGGATCCAAAGGACGAAGGGTAGTTCTTCTGCCCAGTCTCCCGCCAGCCGCTAGAGAGGCATATTAGACGCTTTTTAATCCCGTTGCAGACGAGGCCATTGGCCTTTTCGACTTGACCGTTGGTCTGCGGGTGCGCCACCGAGGCGTATGTGATGTTGGTTCCGAGTATTTCACAGAATTCTCAGAACTCCTTCGAGGTGAAGTTCGTGCCATTGTCGGTGATGATGTTGTGGGGCACCCCAAACCATTAGACAATAGACTGAAAGAACTTGACCGCAGAGGCACCAGTTTGGTTGGTGACAGGCATTGCCTCGACCCATTTGCTGAATTTGTCGCCAGCTACCAGGAGGAAAACGTAGCCTCCTGGTGAGGATTTCTGCAGTTTTCCAACCATGTCGAGTCCCCATTGAGCGAAGGGCCAAACCAATGGTATGGGCCGCAACTCTGATCCTAGTGTGTGTGGTTTGTCGGTGAACCGCTGGCAGGCGTTGCACCTCTCGACGATGTCCTTCGTGTCGCGCATCGCGGTTGGCTAGTAAAAGCCAGCTCATAGAGACTTGGCGACTAGGGCACGACTGCCGGCGTGGTGGTCTCATGTGCCTTGATGGATGTCAAGAAGGATGTATTTCCCGTCGCTGTTAGTGACGCATCGTTGGATCACTCCGATGATGCTTCATTTGTACAGACGGTGAAGGCCTTGGAGGCTTGGAGCAGCGTGCGATCTGCCTGGTGTCAGTAGGATCATCCGGCAGCTGCTTGCTCACCAGATACTCGACGTATGGTGGGTCCATGTTTAATTGATTGCTAGGACCTTCAACCGAATCTGGTGGTAGCCTGAATAGGCGTCAAGGAACGAGAGTCGCTCACAACCCGCGGTGGAGTCGATAATTTGATCGATCCGCGGTAAGGGAAAGTGGTCCTTTGGATAGTACTTGTTGAGGGCCGTAAAGTCCACGCACATTCGTAGGATTTCCGTGTCCTTCTTGGAGACGAGGACGGAGTTAGCTACCCAGGTGCTTTCCTTGATTTCTCTTATGAAGTTGGCATCGAGGAGTATGTTAACTTCGGTGCCAATGCTCCAGCTCTACCCGCGGATAGTCGACGCAGGGTCTACTTGACCGGTCGCTCATCTGGGTAGACGTTGAGTGCATGCTCGGTGAATTCCCTGGGAATTCCTGGCATGTCCACGGGACACCAGGCGAAGATTTCCCAACGCTCATAGAGAAATTCGACGAGCATGAGTTCCTATGTGGAACCCAGGTTGTTGGCGATGAGGGTCGTTTTGGTGGGGTCCGTCGGGTAGACCTACACCAGCTTGGTGTTGGTTGCAGCGACGTATTAGGTGCATTCTTCTTGGACACTAGGGGCAGACTGTTATCTATCGACTCCCTTAATCTTGCAAGCTCTTCTTGCATGCTGAAAGACTGGGAGATTCTGTTGAATTCTCTATCATAGTTATCGGACTTGGTGAAACTCCCTGAGACGATGATGACACCGTTAGGTCCTGGCATCTTCAGCAGTAGATATGCATAGTGCAGGACCACTAAGAATCTTGTGAATGCCACGCGGCCGTGGATCACGTGGTACTGAGAGCGACAGTCAACCACCTCAAACTCAAGGCGCTCGCACCTGAAGTTCTTCGGGGTGCCGAAGATGACATTGAGCCATATTTTTCCTAGGGGGTACACTCCTTTTGCTAGAAGAATGTCGTGGAATGTTGTGTCTGATGCCTCCAGGCTGCATAGCGGGATCTGCATAGCTACGAGTGTGCTGGCGAACATGAGGTTGATGCCACTACCACCGTCCATAAACACATGGCTCATCTCGAATCCGCTAATCTATGCCTCCAACACCAATGCGGAGTGACCTAGGAGAGGTACTTTGCGGGGGTGATCCAAGCGATCGAAGATGATGCATGACTCTGAGCCGCTGATCTACTCAGGTGTGGCTCGCGGAGAAGTGACGGCCAGGTTTATCTGGCGAGTGATCGTTTTATGGACCCTATTGGATGGGCGACCTTTTTGTATCATCATAGCACCCAACGATCGTGGGTAAAGTTCTGCTCTATTGTTTTGGGCCAGCGTAGCCGCAGGTTGTGCGGGTGCTCCGAGTGGCGGAGGTGGGGAATCGTATGTGACGGCACCTGGGGCAGGGACGAGCCCTGATTTATGGCCTCACGCCACATCTGCTCATACCCTTCATGGAGCTTTTGGAACTCCATGCAGTCCTTGAGCATATGGCTGGCTTTCTTCTTTCCATCATACTTGTCGATGTAGAAGTGGATGGTGCAAGGACCCCGGCAATTTGTCGAATGCGTATGGCTCATCGTAGTTGCTGTTGCCATGCTTGCGCGGGTTTTCCTCTTCCATGGTACTTGCCACTGCGATAACCGCTGTTGCGGTTTCCATCTTCGCGGTGATCACCGTAGCCAGCCGCGACCATATCGTGTGGGGTTCTCAGCATAGAAAACAAAAAATTTCTACAATGGGAACAACTATGTACCAAGATGTATCTACTAGATACAAGCAATGGGTGGATATACATCCATAGAATACATACTCTCGAAGACCGAATAGCGTTAACGAGGTTGTACTCATGGATGATGTAGTTGAACACTTGTCGATCTCAAGATCTAGAAGAAGTCCATCCGGTCCAGTAGGTCCAGCACCATCCAATCCAGCACCGCAAAGCAGTGGTGCATCCGTGATTGCACACACGTCCGGGTACCCCGACAACCTCCGCTCCCTTTCTCTAGCGAAGCAGCGGAAGCAACAAATCCTTACAGAAAAATCCACCGGGAACATTTATCTCACTGATCCGAGACCATGGGGAAATTCTAAAGGGGGAGAGAGATCCTTCGCGAGGAGGTGTGCTTTGTGAGGATGAGAGGGGGGCCTTTTATAGGGAGAGGGGGAACCCAAGGGGCTATGCGCCCAACCATGGTGGGCTTCCCCCACCTCTTCCACATTCATGTGGGTGGAGCTCCCACTCAAAATGAAAAGCCTCCACTCCCATTAAAAAGCCTCCACACAAAAATCCACTCACATGCATTAAATTTCCACCAAATTTAGTGCAAGCTCTCATTTAAATAAAACTCTTTTATTTATTTATTCAGAATTTTGTTAATTACTTTAATTAACAAACATTCACATAAAACCCCTTACAACATTTCAATTTCACATGCAGAACCAGTTTCAGCAATTTTCAACCGAAACAGTTCCGGTGTCTAGTGAAATAAATTCCCGCGCTTTCCTTTTTCTTTCTCTGGAACATTATTTGCTCCAAATGGTGTCGGTATCCCTTAAGTGTGTCACCCTATGGTTCGCGAATAATGAATACATGATCGAGACCCCTCTCCGATCAATAATCAGTAGCGGGACCTGGAGATCCGTACTAACTCCCACATATTCAACGATGACTTCTATGATCGTGTGAACCTTATACGCATGTAAATCAATCCCTTTGTCTCGCGATATATTAAATGTCCGAGATTCGATCATCGGTATCTCCATACCTAGTTTGATCTCGTTACCGACATGTACTCTTTTCTCGTTCCCATGATATAACATTCTAGTGATCAAATCACTTGCTTGCAAGCTAACTAATGTGATATCACCGAGAGGGCCCAGAGTATATCTCTCCATCATCAGGATGGACAAATTCCACTCTTGATCCATGAGCCTCAACATAACACCTTCGTAGCACTGAACCTATCTTTATAGTCACCCTGTTATGGTGTGATGTTTGATGTTATCAAGATACTCTTCCGGTGTTAGTGATTGACATGATCTCATGGTCTAAGGACTAAGATTACTTTGTATGATGTTATAGCAATATAAACAAAATGACATTGATCGTAATGATATACTTCGAATGAATGTTCATCACATCATTCCAGCAATGTTGTGACCTCGTTATTAACAACATCCAATGTCCATGATCAGGAAACCTTTGATCATCTTGTTAATCAATGAGCTAGTTTATAAGAGAGGCTTAGCTAGAAACTTCCTTTTTGTTTATTAAACACACATGTATTAATATTTCCGTATTAATAACCACTTTATTATCATAAACAAGGAATATGATAATAACCACTTTATTATTGCCTCTCGGGCATATTTCCTTCAGTCTCCCACTTGCATTAGAGACAATAATCTAGTTTAGAAACTTTGCGTATTGAACATAATCTACGGATCTGACGCTTTCAGTTCCGTGTGTATTTGCATGTCTTTGTGTCTCCACGCATCACTCATTCTCCAATGAGATGGCATTGTATAAATTTGGTCTTTTGGTGAGACCTTTAGTTCCTTGGGGTTAAATCATGTTGATATTATTGTCGTACAATATATCTTTGTTAGCCCATTATGAACCACACCTTAGTTTGATAACAAACTACTTGACACAAATGCCCTCCTTTGATGCTACTATACCAGTCATATACCTTGCCTTATTGTTGTAGTATTCGTCACAATGTTTTAACTTTGGAATACATCCAAATCCATCATGGAAACTCCTTTCCATTTCATTGTGCCACTCATAGTTTAAATTGAGATAAACTTAATTTTGTATCTTGTGACAAAACTAGTATCAATGTAACGCTTTACAATGAACTATTTGTAATTGTTTGTCACCTATACACAAATATATTCTTAGTTCTTCCAAAAGATCATAAGAATATCCTTACTATCGTCCAATGATCCTTTTATGATTCATTCTAGTATATGCTCATAACACTAAGAGCAGTGGACATATCTGGATGTGTACATGTCATGGTATGATTGATCAAAACATTCTCGTGATTTCACTCATCAAGTGTCAAAGCACTTGAATCTTGTTTCACTTATCAAGTGTCGATACACTTGTATCTTGATTCAATTCCTTTCCATGCGATAAGAACCATTTCTTGTCTTTTCTATATTGAACTCCTTCAATATCTCATATATGTACGTTTGGCACAACCATATTAGCGTCATAGTCTATCCACTATAAACATTCATGCTAAATATTCGGGTTTTGCCTAAGTCTTTCATCAAAATGAAATTGTTAACCTTTTTCAATAAAAGATACATTATTTCCAATCAACAAGATGTCCTCCACATAATGTATTAGAAATATGTCTCAGCGCTCCGACTTAATTTCTTGCAAATGCAAGCATCTTCATCGTCTCTAGATGAAAACTCCTTTTTCATCACGGTGAAGATTCCAACTCCGTGATGCTTACTTCAATCATTGAAGTTTGCATGCCCCTTTTAGCATCCTTTGAATTAACAAAACCCTTTGGATCGTGTCATGTACATGTCCTAGGTAACCATTCTATTAGAAGAACTTTGTTTTGTTTATTCATCTACCATATACCAAATTATATGTAGTGGTTGCTACTTTAATCCATCCATACTAAATATAGCTATGAAAGATCAAATCTTGTCATAGTCAACTCCTTGAACATTGTCGTAAAAACTTTACCGACATGTCAACTATTTCATAGATGTGAAACATCCATGTCTGTTTCTTTATATATCCAAATACGACCGATAGGTTTTTACACCTTTCCGGAGGGTCTTCCAAGTTCAAAAAACTTGATTTCTCGTATATGGAACTATCACGGATTTCATGACTTCAAGCCATTTGACAGAGTTAGGGCCCATCATCGTTTCTTTCCATGTAGTCGGTTCATCATTGTCAAACAATAATGATTTACTCTCAAAACTCAACATTTGATTGTTTATCCAACTTACTTGGTTCAATAGAAACTTAGACCTCCGTGACCACAACCTTTGAGGCACATGAGCCATGAGAATTGTGGCTGCCTCTGGAATATTTTCTGGCGCTGCGCAACTCAGCACATATAACTAAGGTTCGTTAACCTTATCAAAGTTCTATTGTCCTCCCACTTAACTTTTACAAAAAAAATCCTTTTTTAAGAAACTTGACGTTTCAAGCGACAAACCCTCTTGTCCTCGGTGTTATGGAGGAATACCCAATGGTTATTCGAAATAACCTACAAAGACATGCTCACCCGACTTTGGTTGTAAACATCTTACTATGCCTAGCATACCAAAATTTAAGAAAGGACAATTTGGGTTTTACCCCAAACCATAACTTACATGGTGTCATTTCAACGGATCAAGATGGAGCTCTTTTTAGTGTAAAAGCGGTAGTATCTAAAGCTTTTAATCTTTTAAAACATAATGGCAGTTTTATAAATAACACCTTTGAACCAACCATGTCACACAAGGTTTCATTACAATCTCAAACACTCCATATTACAATGGTGTTTTGGGAGATGCAAATCTAGGTATTTTTGCTAAACTTGTAACTCAAATAAATCCCTTTATGATAAATCATAATTCATTTATTTTTCTTATTACACTTGTAACTCAAATAAATCCCTTATGATAAAATCATAAATCATTTATTTTCTTGTTACAATGATTTTCCACCTCATCTTGAAAGTCTTTGCACATTTTCAAATATTTCATACTTCTTTCTCATTAAGTGAACATTCACTCAAATTTCCGCAGAAAGCATATGAAGTTGAAATTCATCGCTTAGGACTATACATAATGGACTACATACATCGATATGTATAAATTCCAATATTTTAGTCGTTCGTTCTTCTTTGGCCTTTGAACGAAGTTTCAATTATCCCGAGGAAAGTCTCACAAGCGTCACTTGATCAAATCAAAGACTCCAAAAATCCATAAATATGGAGATTCTTCATGTTTTCTTTCCAATATAATTTAAACGGCGATGTCACTTCATAAGTGATCTTTCAATCATTTGTCTTGCGACATTTTAGCATTAGTTTTTATGGATGTGATTTCTCCAACTAGATTTGTAAATCATCCATCTTATATGGAATACGGTAATTATTTGAACAACCTTTGTTCTCATAATACCTGATTTAAATAACAATTATTAAAACAAATCTTGAAGTCAAGCTTTGATGTCAATGAGAAATACAAACATCGGTTTGTTTGTTTTCGATGAACATCGTCACATATTCTCTTGCTAGTTACTTAGGCCATTGTGGTTTATGAATTGCGTCGTTCCGTATGAAATTTCATACCACCAATTTGGTATCCAATACCCAAGAACCACATTGTTTAACAAGCAAAGAATACAACCATAACATGTATATCATCTATATACCTAAACTGGATATTTCCAGTCTTTTCTTTTCTGCCAAATATATTCTATAGATTCTCTTTCAGCATTTCCTTTTCATTTTTTAAAGAATATCAACATCAACAGTGGCGTCATATACCTGACACATAGTCCAAAGTGTGTATATTCAAATAATAATACCTTTGGACCTGCACTTTGAAGTAGATCACCACCATCAACTGATCGGCATTCTTTCAAAATCCATTCTTTAGTAATCTTTTAGTGTAGTAAACACTTTACATACATCTTCTATTCATCCTTATCATTACGACTTTCATGATCAAGCTAATGTAGCTTATAAAGACGAATCGTTAGTATAACATTACTTTCCAAAACCCTTTTGGATGATTAGGATGTCTAGCATCTCCAACCTTTGTAAATTCTCATCCAATATGAGAACATACATTATACTCTATCATATTGCAACCAAAAACATTGTTTCAGATATCGTTATATCTGTCACACATGATGGTTTCTGAAACAATTCTTCCAACTCCTAGATAAACTTGATATTAAAACAATCAAGAATTATGGAGGCAAACATGATACTTAAGATACTAACACTGGAATTGTTACTCTCAATTTAATACCAATTATTAAATTTCACGGAGTAAACAGAGTTTGCTGAAAGTTTGCAATAGGACTTTATAATTTATATTGACACTCAACACAATATGATACCAGTTCGTAAAGTAAATATCCAAAATTCTATAGTTCTATTATCTCAATTACAACTAATAATAAGGTGGTGAACGAATGCCAATGACTACAACAAATTATGAAAATTCACTTTGATTTAATTTATGATAAATTGAGTTCTACTAATCCAAATTAGAAATGAACTCCCACTCAAAAACGACATCCCTCGTGTCTTTTTGGTGATTACATGAACCAAATCCACTACACCATGTCCGATCATCACGTGAGTCGGTGTATCTTCAAAGGCGAGCATCAAATGGGAATCATATCTACCATATGACTCATGCTTAACCTTTTGGTCCGTGTTTCGAGGCCATGTCTGTACATGCTAGGATCGCCAAGTAAGAACCTTAGTATTCGCTTGTGTAACTGTCTTACACCCGAAATATGATCATGGATCCAAGAACACCCGATCATCACGTGATGTCTTGGAGCGACGAAACATAATCGGTGCATACTTAAGGGAGAACACATTTTTATCTTGATATCTAAATGAGGGATCATATTATTATGCTAATGAAACGCCAAACAAGCAATATAAGATGCAACAAACATCACATGTTAATAAGTGAAATGATATGGTTCTTGCACTTGATCTCCATCATGTGCATCATGGTATGATCGCCATCATACCTCTGTGTGTAAGGCCAAGATCTATGGAACTTACACGTTATGTGTGTTGTAAGAGTATCGACTTATAATTCTACTTACAACATCACCATATCATGACACTAGCCCAGCAACAATCTAAACTAAACGCCTCTAATTTATCCATTGCAAGTTTTACGTGGCTTAGGGATTTTGAAGATAGAACCGTTCTTACCTACGAACATGAACCACAACGAGGATAACCAAATTGTTGATAACTCGTTGCAAATTAGATATTGACTATAGTAGGAGAGACAGACACCCGCTAGCCACTTATGCAAAACTAGTTGCATGTCAAGCGTGGAACAGGTCTCATGTGCGAGGACATGTAAATTTGTCCGGGCCGCTTCATCCCACTATGCCACCAATATCCAAAGTAAAACTAAGAAGCAATAAAATGATCATCATCGCCCACATATTCATATGTGTACTACCCATGCAAAGCATCTATGCAAAGATCCGGCTCTGATACCACTGTAGGGTTCTCAGCATAGAAAACAAAATTTTCCTACGCTGGGAACAACTATGTACCAAGATCTATCTACTAGATACAAGCAACGGGTGGATATACATCCATAGAATACATACCCTCAAAGACCGAATAGCATTAACGAGGTTGTACTCGTGGATGATGTAGTCGAACGCTTGCCGATCTTAAGATCGAGAAGAAGTCCATCTGGTCCAGCACCATCCAGCCCAGCACCGCAAAGCAGTGGTGCATCCGTGATCGCACACACGTCCGGGTACCCTGACAACCTCTGCGCCCTCGCTCTAGCGAAGTAGCGGAAGCAACAAATCCTTCTAGAAAAAGCCACCGGGAACATGTATATCGCTGATCCGAGACCATGGGGAAATTCTAAAGGGGGAGAGAGATCCTTTGCGAGGAGGTGTGCTTTGTGAGGATGAGAGGGGGACTTTTATAGGGAGAAGGGGGCACCCAAGGGGCTATGCTCCTAGCCACGGTGGTCTGCCCCCACCTCTTCCACATTCATGTGGGTGGAGCTCCCACTCAAAATGAAAAGCCTCCACTCCCATTAAAAAGCCTCCACTCAAAAATCCACTCACATGCATTAAATTTCCACAAATTTAATGCAAGATCTCATTTAAATAAAACTCTTTTATTTATTTATTCAGAATTTTTTAATTACTTTAATTAACAAACATTCACATAAAACCCTTACAACATTTCAATTTCACATGCAAAACCAGTTTTAGCAATTTCAACCGAAACGGTTCTGGTGTCTAGTGAAATAAATTCCCATGCTTTCCTTTTTCTTTCTCTGGCATATTATTTGCTCCAAATGGTGTCGGTATCCCTTAAGTGTGTCACCCTACGGTTCGCGAATAATGTAGACATGATCGAGACCCCTCTCCGATCAATAATCAGCAGCGGGACCTAGAGATCAGTACTGACTCCCACGTATTCAACGATGACTTCTATGATCGTGTGAACCTTATACGCATGTAACTCAATCCCTTTGTCTCGCGATATATTACATGTATGAGATTCGATCATCGGTATCTCCATACCTAGTTTGATCTTGTTGCCGATATAACATTCTAGTGATCAAATCACTTGCTTGCAAGCTAACTAATGTGATATCACCGATAAGGACCAGAGTATATCTCTCCGTCATCAGGATGGACAAATTCTACTCTTGATCCATGAGCCTCGACATAACACCTTCGCAGCACTGAACCCATCTTTATAGTCACCCTATTACGGTGTGATGTTTGATGTTATCAAGATACTCTTCCGGTGTTAGTGATTGACATGATCTCATGGTCTAAGGACTAAGATTACTTTGTATGATGTTATAGAAATATAAACAAAATGACCTTGATCGTAATGATATACTTCAGATGAATGTTCATCACATTATTCCAACAATGTTGTGACCTCGTTATTAACAACATCCAATGTCCATGATCAGGAAACCTTTGATCATCTTGTTAATCAACGAGCTAGTTTATAAGAGAGTCTTAACTAGAAACTTCCTTTTTGTTTATTAAACACATATGTATTAATGTTTCCGTATTAATACAATTATAGCATGAAAAATAAACATTTATCATAAACAAGGAATATGATAATAACCACTTTATTATTGCCTCTCGGGCATATTCCCTTCATATCAACATCTTCGCGTTCTTCGTAGACGCGCACTAATCTTTTTCCTCGGCGATCACGCCTGCAGCCGAAGTCGTATTTGTCATCTGAACGCGTTAAATTGATGGCATACTCGCCATCAGCCCAATGATTGGCGATGTCCATCAGATAATCAATGGTTTTGGGCTTGATGGGCCCCAACTCTTCTCTGAATTCTTGGCACCTTACGCTGCCGTTAAAGGCATCTATTTCTCCTTCCTCCGATATGTTCTTGGCGGAGTTCTTGATGACGTACCACCACTGGATGTATGAGCGGATGGATTTGTTGGACAGCTGGCAGCAGGATTGTAATTCCTCGATTGAGGCTGGTCTCTTGCTGGTGCCTTTGAAATTGTGGATGAAGCAGTATACCAGCTCTTCCCAGCCACGGATGGATCCAGAGGGGAGGTTATTGATCCAGTCTCTTGCTGTGTGATGATCCACAAGTATAGGGGATCGCAACAGTCTTCGCGGGTAGTATTACCCAATTTATTGATTTGACACAAGGGGAGCCAAAGAATACTTGCAAGCCTTAACAACTGAGTTGTCAATTCAGCTGCACCTGGAAATAGTTCTTGCTCACAGAATTTTATCAGTAGCAACAATTTGTAGTAGCAACAGCAGCAGTAAAACAAGAGTTATAGTAACATAGTAGCAAACAGTAGGATATGAGCGCGGTAGGCATAGGGATGGATAGACGGGCGTTGCATGAACGAGTCTAAACATGTAACTTCAAGATCTAGGGCATTGCAGATAAATAAGAATAAGCATCCAAGTACTAAACAACCATAGGCATGTGCCCCGTATATAGTCATGCATGCCCGCAATGAGAACTTGCACAACATCTTCTGTCCAGCCAGCCCGTTGCAGCGGGGCCTCAAGGGAACTACTGGCAATTAAGGTGCTCCTTTTAATAGAGCACCGGATCAAAGCATTAACACTTCATGAACACATGTGATCCTCATATCACAGCCATCCCCTCCGGTTGTCCCAATTTCTGTCACTTCGGGGCCTTTGGATCCAGACAATGATATGTGTACACAACTTGCAGATAAGATCACAAACAATACTATCATAATGATTCAATAATAAGTTCAGATCTGAGATCATGGCACTCGGGCCCTAGTGACAATCATTAATCACAACAAGTTGCAACAAAGTCAAATAGCACTAAATAGAGATACTAGGCACTATGCCCTAACAATCTTATTCGATTACATGATAAAACTCATCCAATCCCTACCATCCCCATATCCTACAACGGGGAATTACTCACTCATGGATGAGGGAAACATGGATGGTTGATGGAGAGGCATTGGTGATGACGATGGCGATGATCCTCTCCAAATTCCCTGTCCCGGCATGGTGCCAGAACGGAGTTTCTGGTTCCGAATCTTGGTTTTTGGTGGGGGCGGCGCAGCGGAACTCTTTCTGGAAAAACGACAAACCCCCCTTGGTTTTTAGGTCAAGAGGCGTCTTATAGGCGAAGAGGGAGGCTGAGGGGGTGCCTGAGGTGGCCGTACCCCCCAGGCGTGGCTAGGCCTGGCCCGTGCCTGGTAGGGATGTGGGCCCCCTAGGACTCCACTCCGTCTCGTACTCTGGGTCCGTGGATCTTCTCGTGAAATAGGATTTTTGACATATTTTCCGGGATTTTTCCTGATAGTTGATTTTCTGCACAAAAACTAGACACCAAGGTAATTCTGGTGAAGACATCGTCAGTTCGTGTTAGTTGTATCCAAATCACACAAGTTTATAGGAGAAACAATAGCAAAAGTGTTCGAGAAATTAGATACGTTTTGGACGTATCAACTCCCCCAAGCTTAGCTTATTGCTTGTCCTCAAGCAATTCAGTTGAAAACTGAGTGCGATAAAAGAACTTTCACGAACACATTTGCTTTATATGATGTATATATTCTCAGCATAGGAGTAGATACTTAAACTATTCATAATAAGAAGTATGCAACTTAGTCTACTCAATAGTCATTGCAAGCTATGAAGAGAAACCAACTCAATAATAATAAGTAGCATGAAACATAAACATAAGCAACATTACAATGCTCATAAGAAGGTATGATAGAGTGGTATCTCGCTTGCCTTTGTTTGTAGAGCACAATATAAATGCCAAGGCACCTCTGAAGTTCAAGTGAAGACTAGAGATAAATATATCAGAGATACAAGCATCAAAGTCATGGCATAATTAACCAAGTTTTGGAACAAACACAAGAATGACAACTATGCTCTCAAGAAGGTGCTCAAAGAATAAGTGGTGACTCAACAAGATTGTGAAAACGGTTTTGTAAAGTTTGAAAGGCTTCCAAATGCTGAAAGGAAGGTACTCATTAGCTTTAAACTCTCATTGCCCCTATCATAGGCATCTTTATGTGGTTAATGGTGAAAGTGAGGTCCAATATGAGTTATATGCTTGACAGACCATAAACTGGAAATCCCATGTCCCTTGAGTATGAGGGTCGTTCCTCGTGCTACTCAACTTTGGTTACTTGTAAGTTCTTGTCATTGTAAATACATGTATATCATATAGAACCGCCAAAGGGGTACCCCTTGCACATGATATAGGAGCTATCCCATGATCAAAATGACAAGGCAAGCAGACAATGAGCATCTCAGCGATCTTTTTATTTGCTATTTGCATAAGTTATTATTGAGGATGCCTCACAGATGCTCATTATGGTAATGCTTCAAGTTTCCACCATGATTAGGCATGGCTTAGGCTAGCGGCCCAGGCGTTTCTCTAACACATATATATAACTCCATGAACTCACAAGCTCCCCTTTTATTTCACACCGACGACATCCGCAAACAGAAGATCAAGGTATCAACTGGTTATGTATCCGTAAGTCTTGAAAGCATTCCCCGTGGTAGCACGGTTCTGCTAACTCCCAGCCTATAATTTGCAAGCATATAACTTTCATGGACAGGTCACAATGGTTCAGGATTATTAAGTGCAAGAAATAAAGTGTGCCATCAAGTTTGTGAGAGCTTTATGATGACGCCCAGCACTTGTCGTGGGACGCTTCGTTGGAAACCCCAAGAGCAAGGTATGAAGCAGCACAACAGCAAGTTTCCCTCAGAAAGAAACCGGGGTTATCGAACCAATAGGAGGAAGGAAACGTCACACAGGTGTTGAAAACAACACGGAGACCTGCACAACACAAACTCGAGACTTTGCCCCAACGAATCAGTGAGTTTGTCAAGCTCACCGGTTTGCTGTAACAAAGGATTAAATGTATGGTGTGGAAGGTAATGCTTTGCAGCAAGTAAACAAGTAACAGTGGAAGATGTATCAATGGTAAATATTGGATCGGGGTCCATAGTTCACTAGAGGTGCTCTCCTTAGATAAACAACATGGCATGAAGGGTAAAAAATTACAGCAGGGCAATTGACAGGAACTGAGCAAGGCATAACAATGCAATTACTAGTTAGAAAGATCCTATGAGATTCGATTGGGCAATAGAACAAGATACATAGACCGCCATCCAACTGCATCTATGACTAGAAGTCCACCTTCAGGTTATCATCCGAACCCCCTCCAGTATTAAGTTGCAAGCAACAGACAACTGCTTTAAGCAAAGTGTGTAAGGTAAACAGTCCATATGTTCCATGAACAAGAGACCTTTGTTTTCTCCCTAGTAGCAACATCACATCTACAACAAAAGAGATTATTGTCACTTCCCTTGGAAACTAGAGGCATGAACCCACTATCGAGCATAAATACCCCCTCTTGGAGTCACTAGCAACTACTCGGCCAAGATAGCTACTAACAACTGAGAGCATGCAAGATCACAAACAACACAGACATGATAGAATCATAAAGACAAAACCATTAATCAAACCAACATAATAATCTCAATATCCATCATGGATATTTGATCGGTGCTTAGGGTTTCTGCATCGGGGGCTTCTTATAGGCGAAGGGGGAGGCCGAGGCGGCGGCCAGGAGCCCCACACCCCTCCCAGGCATGGGGCAGGGCCCACCCGCGCCTAGGGTGGGTCTGGCCGGCCTCTCTGGCTCCCCTCTAGACTTCTTGTTCCCCACGGAAAGTAATTGACTTTGACGTTTGTCCCGTCCAATTCCGAGAATATTTCTTTACTAACTTTTTTGAAACCAGAAATAGCAGAAAACAGGCATCTGGCACTGTTGCAACTTATTAATAGGTTAGTACCAAAAAACATGTAAAAAGCACCTCAAAGTGTAGTCAAGTAAAGAAAAGTAGATACTAAACAAGCATGGAGCATCAAAAATTATAGATATGTTTCCGACGTATCACTTTATTAACTTCATCAAAATAGTCAAACATTTTATTTGGAATAAAACAAGGCATATAGAATATGCACTGAAATATCAAATGATGCTAATAGGTAGGTATGGTGGACACTATTGGCAATATTGGTTTTGGGGAGTTGGATGCACAAGTAGAGCTCATACTCGGTGCAAGTGAAGGCTAGCAATAGAGAGGGAGCAACAAACGAGAGAGCAATAGCTATCATAATCATGCTTGCAGCAAAACAGGACTAATTATCGCATGAAAGTGATACAAGAACTCTAAGGCAAAATAAATCATCGAGGCTTACTGACTATTGTTTAGTCATATGCATGCATGAGCATGTGCCAAGTCGATTCACATGAAACATTCAGAGGAGGATACCACAATATCATACCAAGTTATGAATAGAACAATGCAAACAAACATTCATATGACATGCTACAAACTATTAGCAAGTTGGATCTAATCACAAGAAATCAAAAACTACTAAGCATTCATAATAACATACACCTTACATGAACATGCCAAGCATGCTCACAATGATGCGTATATGTACAAAAATGAAAACAAATAGAGTTCGTTACCAGCCTCTTACCATACCTCAAGTTTCTCTTAATCTTCATTATTGCCCTTCACTTGTGTGACTTGAATAACAACATGAAACCAAACTCCACTAAGGACGGCCGAACCCTGCAAAGAACTCACAAAACCAAAGAAGAACAACAAATATTTTTGGTGTTTTTGATTTTTTTCAAACAAGCAAACAAAGCAAAAACAAACAAAGCAAAAGCAAAATATTTTTGTATTTTTCTTTAAGGCAAACCAAAGCTAAAAAGCAAATAAAAAAACCAAGAGAAACAACAAAAATATTTTTGGTATTTTGTGTTTTGAGAAAGCGGCAACAAGAACCAAAAAGAAAGCGAAACAATGGATATACAAAGAACCGACCGAACATGATATATAGATGAGTGTGATGTCGGTATACCTCCCCCCAAGCTTAAGCTTTTGGCCTAAGTGGGGCTCAATAGCGCGGGTAGTAACCCCAAGCTGGTGGGTCATCATAGGAATGATCATAGTCAGGTGCTTGCGATGAAGAAGAAGACGCGCCCCAATCATAGGAGGGCTACTGGTATGAAGACTCTCCCAAGTTGGAGGGCATAGACAACAAAGTTGCCTCAATGGTTCAAGTTTATTAGGGGCAAAGAATAAAATGTGCCATCAAGTTCGTGAGGGCTTTAATCACTAAGTTTTCACATAACAAAATAGTTTTAAATTGGAAGATAGTTGAAAACAAGAATATACTTGGAATGGTATAACACACCATGCATAGGATTTTATAGTGGACACTTTGGAATAACTTGGTTTCTTGGGAGTTGGAAGCATGAGTAGAACCTACTCATACAAGTGGAGGCTAGCAAAAGACTGGGAGCAACCAACTAAGAGAGCAATAATGGCCATAATTATGCAATGCAACAAAGCAAACTAATCAAAGCAAAGAGTGGTACTACAAGCCAAGGACTAAATGATCATATAGGCTAATGGTGACTTGTCATAGTCATAACATGGTGTAAGCATGTGCCAAGTCAACCCAAGCAAAACATCAAAGGATAATACCACAATATTATGCTCTTGCATGCTAAAACAACGCATAATTTCTTCAAGGCACACTAAGCAATCCCAATTGTCTGGAACAAGACATGCTACAGAAATAATCACTAAGCATAATGCTAAAACAACACGTAGCATGTCATACTAAAGTCTAAGTCACAGTCAATGCAAGTTCCTCTTGCACTTCAAGCAAGAACTTACTACTCCTTTCCAAACACCAAGCAACCTTATTTGCAAAACAACACAGCGAGAACGGGGGTCCAAACTTCTTTATTCAAGCAAACTAAACAATCTAAGCAAAGCAAACAAAAAACTAAGACGCTCCAAGAACAACACAATTGTGCATGAAACAATAAAAGTGAAGTGTCTAGACAGGCCTGAGCTTTTTATTGATGAAGAAGGGGATTCCTTGGGTATCCCCAAGCTTTGACACTTGTACCTCTTGGATATTTCTTGGGGTGACACCATGGTGGCATCCCCAAGCTTGAGCTTTTGTCCATTCTTCATCTCCTTGCATCATTCTCTCTCTACACCTGAAATTTTTCCTTCATACAAAACTTCACACAATCTTTATTAGCAACATTAGCTTATTCAAAAGATATTAGACCGCTGGAAAAGCTTTGGAATAGCAAGTATTTTCACTAAAAACACAAGCTACTGAAGTAACTACTTCAAAGAAACTCAATTTACCTGAAGAGACCTCAAAAAGGAATCAATAAGAAGCAAATGCAAATAATGGCAGAAATCTGTCAAAACAGACCAGCAGGTAGAAACTAATTTTTTCGAACATCTTCAGTTGTTCAAATCAAAAAGTGCTGAACTAACGAAAGTTATCCAACATACTGGGGGATTTATTCGTAAAACTTGAGCTCAATCCGAGTTACAGAGCCTCCTCATGATTTCTTTTGGTGGAGGACAGAAATCTGTTTCGGGACAGCAACTCCCCAAATCTTACTTCCCTCTCATTAGAGGTCATTGTTGGCACAAAAAGCAAACAAAAAGGATAATGAGAGGTTATTACTGAAGTAATAACTTCTAAGACTCAAGTAAACTCTTGGGTTATCTCCCAACAAGTACTTTTCTTTAACGCCTTTAGGTTAGGCACAAGAAGCAAGAAGAATCAAGTATTTTTAAATGAGGAAGCATTAACATTCATACTTGCAAAGTCTTCAACTATGAAAGGTATCTCATCCAAAGAGGTTTTGGAGGATCCCTTCTCATTTCTCTTAGGTCTACTACCTTTATCAAAAAGATTTTTAGGGGCAATCCAATCGAAGTTATTTTCAAAGGCTTCATGCATTCCAACAAGCTTATAGGGTATGGATATATTGAATTCCTCTCTAGGCTTAGTTTTATAAGAAATACACACAACATCTACACTTGAACCTAGCACATTGAAACGTTCAAAAACCTTTTTGGCCTCCCTAGCAACATCATGGAATTCTTTTGATAAAGTTTCAAGGATGAATTGCCTGAAGGGGTTAAGGCTAAAAAACCTAACCTCCAACATATGGACTAAAGAAGCTGAAGAAATTTCATAACTAGGAGCAAGCTCTGCTATAGATTTATCCTCAATATCCTCATGCTTGCTAACATAATTAAAAAATTCTTCAATATTATCTTTCCCAATTATGGAGCCACTACCTATTGCAAGATATTTCAGATCAAACTGGGGGAGCAACATGGTGAGCTAGAGCAAGGTGGCAACTAGAGCAGGAACTAATTTTTTTGTGTTTTTGAATAAAGAAAGCAAACCAAGCTAGACTAATTTGGGGGGGGGGGGTTGGAAAGAGGCAAACAAAACCAAGCAAAAGAATCAAAGCAAACTAAAAACAAAGTAAAGAGAAAGGAAGTGAAGGACTCCCCTAGTGAAGACGTCCTTAGCCTCCCCGGCAACGGCGCCAGAAATTACTTGATGCTACAATCAACAGGGAGGAAGAGTGCTTCGTTGGAAACCCCAAGAGCAAGGTATGAAGAGTACAGCAGCAAGATTTCTCTCAGTAGAAACCGAGGTTATCGAACTAGAAGGAGGAAGGAAACGTCACACAGGTGTTAGAAGCAACGTGGAGACCTGCACAACACAAACTCGAGACTCTATCCCAAGGAATCAGTGAGGTTGTCAAGCTCACCGGTTTGCTGTAACAAAGGATTAAACATATGGTGTGGAAGGTAATGGTTTGCAGCAAGTAAACAAGTAACAGTGGAAGATGTATCAATGGTAAAGATTGGACCGGGGTCTATAGTTCACTAGAGGTGCTCTCCTTAGATAAACAACATGGCATGAAGGGTAAAAAAACTACAGCGAGACAATTGACAGGAACTGAGCAAGGCATAACAATGTAATTACTATCCAGAAAGATCTTATGAGGTTGATTGGGCAATACAACAGTATACATAGACCATAATTCAACTGCATCTATGACTAGAAGTCCACCTTCAGGTTATCATCCGAACCCGCTCCAGTATTAAGTTGCAAGCAACAGACAACTGCTTTAAGCAAAGTGTGTAAGGTAAACAGTCCACATGTTCCATGAACAAGAGACCGTTGTTTTCTCCCTAGTAGCAACAACACATCTACAACCGAAGAGATTATTGTCACTTCCCTTGGAAACTAGAGGCATGAACCCACTATCGAGCATAAATACTCCCTCTTGGAGTCACTAGCAACTACTTGGCCAAGATAACCACTAGCAACGGAGAGCATGCAAGATCACAAACAACAAAGACATGATAGAATCATAAAGATAGAACCATTAATCAAACTAACATAATAATCTCAATATCCATCGGATCCCCACAAACACAACATGCATGATTGCAAATAGATTAGATCTTGATCATGAATGGAGCTCATAATATCTATACACGAAAGCACAAAGGAGGAGATACAACCATCTAGCTACTAAATGGACCCATAGTCCAAGGTGGAACTACTCACAAATCATACTAGAGAGAAGGCCTCCGGGATGATCTCCCCTCCGGCAGGGTGCCGGGAAGAGCTTCAGATCCCCCCGATCTAGGGACGATGGTGGCGGCGGCTACATACGGTTTCGTGGAATATTGATCGGGTACTAAGAGTTTCTACATCGGGGGCTTCTTATAGGCGAAGGGGGAGACCGAGGCAGCGGCCAGAGGGGGCAAACCCTACCCAGGCGCGGGGTAGGGCCCACCTGTTCCTAGGGGGGTTTAGCCGCCCTGGCATGCCTCCTCGTCTCTCCTCTGGACTTCTTGTTCCCCATGGAAAGTTATTGACTTTTTCCTTCGTTCCGTCCAATTTCGAGAATATTTCTTTACTAACTTTTCTGAAACCAAAAACAACAGAAAATAGGCATCTGGCACTGTTGCAACTTGTTAATAGGTTAGTACCAGAAAACATGTAAAAAGCACCTCAAAGTGTAGACAAGTAAAGCAAAGTAGATACTAAACAAGAATGGATCATCAAAAATTATAGATACTTTTCCAACGTATCAGCATGCTTAGTATGTTCGTGTAAGGTGTATGTCATTATGGATGCTTAGTAGTTCTTGCTTGCTTGTGATTAGCTCCAACTTGTTAATAGTTTGTAGCATGTCATATGAATGTTTGCTTGCATTGTTTTATTCATACTTTGGTATGATATTGTGGTATCCTCCTCTGAAAGTTTCATGTGAATCAACTTGGCACATGCTCACGCATGCATATGACTAATCAATAGTCAGTAAGCCTCGATGATTTATTTTGCCTCGGAGTTCTTGTATCACTTTCATGCAATAGTTAGTCCTGTTTTGTTGCAAGCATGATTATGACAGTTATTGCTCTCTCGTTTGTCGCTCCCTCTCTATTGCTAGCCTTCACTTGCACTGAGTATGAGTTCTACCTGTGTTTCCAACTCCCCAAAACCAATATCGCCAGCTGTGTCCACTATACCTACCTATCAGCATCATTTGCTACTTCAGTGCATATTCAATATGCCTTGTTTTCTTCCAAAATAAAATGTTTTTTCTGTTTTGAGAAAGTTAGTTAGTAAAGCTCTCACGAACTTGATGGCACACTTTATTCCTTGCGCTTAATAATCCTGAACCATTATGTCCCGTCCATAAAAGTTATATGCTTGCAAATTATATGCTGGGAGTCAGCAGAACCGTGCTGTCACGGGGAACGCTTTCAACACTTTTTGGATATCTCATCCAGTCGATACCTTGCTCTTTTGTTTGCGGATGTCGACGATGTGAAATAAAAGGGAAGCTTGTGAGTTCATGGAGTCTATACATTGTATTAGAGAAACGCCTGGGGCCATGCCTAATCATGGTGGAAACTTGCAGCATCACCATAATGAGCATTTATAAAGCATCCTCAATAAAAAGCTATACACATAGTAAATAAAAAGATCGTTGAGATGCTCATTGTCTGCTTGCCTTGTCATTTTGATCACGGGATAGCTCCTGTATAATGTGCAAGGGGTACCCCGTTGGCGGTTCTCTATGATATGCATGCATTTACAATGACAAGAACTTTCAGGTAACCAAAGTTGAGTATCATGCGGAGCGGCCCTCGTACTCAAGGGACTTGGGATTTCCAGTTTATGGTCTGCCAAGCATATGATTCAGAGTGGACCTCACTTTCACCTTAACCACATGAAGATGCCTATGATAGGAGCAATGAGATCTCAAAGCTAATGGGTACCTTACTTTCAGCATTTGGAAGCCTTTCAAATTTTCCAAAACCGTTTTCATCACCTTCTTGAGTCACCACTTATTCTATGATCACCTTCTTGAGAGCATAGTTATCATTCTTGTGTTTGTTCCAAAACTTGGTTAATTATGTCATGATTTGATGCTTGTATCTCTGATATCTTTATCTCTAGTCTTCACTTGAACTTCAAAGGTGCCTTGGCATTTATATTGTGCTCTTCAAACAAAGGCAAGCGAGGTACCACTCTATCATACCTTACTATGAGCATTTCAATGTTGCTTATGTTTATGTTTCATGCTACTTATTATTATTGAGTTGGTTTCTCTTCATAGCTTGCAATGACTATTGAGTAGACTTAGTTGCATACTCTTTATTATGAATTGCCTAAGAATCTACTCCTGTGCTAAGAATATTTACATCATATGAAGCAAATGTGTTCGTGAAAGTTCTTTTATCGCACTCAGTTTTCAACTGAATTGCTTGAGGACAAGCAATAAGCTAAGCTTGGGGGGAGTTGATACGTCCAAAACGTATCTACTTTCTCGAACACTTTTGCTATTGTTTCTCCTCTAAACTTGTGTGATTTGGATACAACTAACACGAACTGACGATGTCTTCACCAGAATTACCTTGGTGTCTAGTTTTTGTGTAGAAAATCAACTATCAGGAAAAATCCCGGAAAATATGCGAAAAATCCTATTTCACCAGAAGATCCACTGAGCCAGAAGACGAGACAGAGAAGGGGCCAGGGGGCCCACACCCCTGCCAGGTGCGGGGCCACCACTGGTCGCGCCTAGGGGGTGCAGCCACCCTAGGCACCCCCTCGGCCTCCCTCTGCGCCTATAAGTTGCCTATCGACCTAAAAACCGAGGGGAGGTCGGTAGTTTTCCAGAAAGAGTTCCGCTCCGCCGCCGCCACCAGAAACCAAGATTCGGATCCAGAAACTCTGTTCTGGCACCCTGCCGGGACAGGGAATTTGGAGAGGATCATCGTCATCGTCATCACCAACGCATCTCCATCGACCATCAATGTTTCCCTCATCCATGAGTGAGTAATCCCCCGCTGTAGGCTTGGGGATGGTGGGTATTGGATGAGTTCTATCATGTAATCGAATAAGATTGTTAGGGCATAGTGCCTAGTATCTCTATTAGTGTTATTTGACTTTGTTGCAACTTGTTGTGCTTAATGCTTGTCATTAGGGCCCGAGTGCCATGATCTCAGATTTGAACTTATCGTTGAATCATTATGATAGTATTATTTGTGATCTTATCTGCAAGTTGTGTACACATATCATTGTCCGGATCCAAAGTCCCTAAAGTGACAATTGTAGGGTTTCGTAGCATGGAAAACAAAAAATTTCTACCGCATACAAACAAACAAGCCAAGATCTATCTACTAGATTGTAGCAACGAGTCGATAGAATAACTCACCCTCAAAGATTCCAAAGTGTTTAACGAGAGCGGATTCTCGTGGGTGATGTAGTCATACTCTTTCCGATCTCAAGATCGCGTAGACGATCCTTCCGGTGCTGCGTTCCGGCAGCGCTCCCGCAGTCGGTCACACGTTCGGTACTCGACGAAGACCTTCCTCTCCCTTGTTCCAGCAGGCAGCGGAGGTTGTAGCACTCTCCTCGCGATTCCGGTAGCACAACGGCGTGGTACCGGAAGTAGAGGGGAGATCTCGCAGGGCTTCGCCTTAAGCCGGAGTGAGTATGGTGAAGTATGAGAGAGTTCCTCGGTGTTCTAGGGTTTAGACACACCAAGGAGGGGCAAGCCGGCGGCTAGGGATTAGCTAGACGGTGGCTAGGGTTTGCCCTAGGGCCGGCGGCAGCTATGGAGGCGGCGGCGGCTTGGGGCTAGGGTTTGGAGGAGAGGATCTTGTGTGTCTCTAGGAGGGAGCCCTGCCCCTCCTTATATAGGTGGAGGGGCCGGCCGGCCAAGGGGAGGGAGAGGAGTCCCTCCCCAACTCGGCTTGGGTGGTGCGCCGCCGGTTGGAGGAGGGAACTCCTCCCCAACTCGGTTTCCACCTTCCCCTCCACTTCCCAAAATAGCCGTTTGACTTTTCAAATTGGCGTTTGACTTTTCAAACTAGGATTTGATTAAACCCTTTATTTTGTTCAGCGATGACACCTAGTACATGATGCAATCATTCCAACTTGGTATGACACATTCATGTACCCTTCCCCCCCGGAGTGCCGGACATTCCGGAACCTTCTAGAACATTCCCGATGAAAACACCGGAACCATTCTCCAACCCTGAAATAGGACTTTCCTTATATGCATCTTATTCTCCGGACCATTCCGGATCTCCTCGTGATATCCCGGATCCCATCTGAGACTCCGAACAATATTCGGTCTCTTTCTCGTCATTCCATAACTACTCAAACAACGTCGAATCCTTAAGTGTGTCTCCCTACGGTTCGTGAATTATGCGGACATGATCGAGACACTTCTCCGAAAAATAACCAATAGAGGAATCTGGAAATTCATATGGCTCCCACATATTTCTACGATTACTTTGCGATCGAATGAACCACTTAAATACGATATCAATTTCCCTTTGTCTCACGATAGTTTACTTATCTGAGGTTATGATCGTCGGTATCTTTGCATACCTAGTTCAACCTCGTTACTGATAAGTACTCTTTTCTCGTTCCCGTGATATGTGATCCCTTGTGAGCCAGTCACATGCTTGCAAGCTAATTGGATGACATTTCACCGAGAGGGCCCAGAGTATATCTATCCGTCATATGGATGGACAAATCCCACTCTTGATCCATGTGTTTCAACCAATACTTTCCGAACACTCAATGCCACCTTTATAACCACCCAGTTACGGTGTGGTGTTTGATGTCATCAAAGCATCCATCCGGTAAAGGTGATATGCATGATCTCATGGTCGAAGGAATTAGGTTACTATGTATCAGAAAGCATATAGCAATTGAACTATTAAAATGACTTGATCTTTATGCTACGCTTATCTATAGGAGTATGTCCATCATATCATTCTGCTAACAATATGATCTTGTTGTTAATAACATCTCAATGTTCATGATAGGGAAACCACTATCATCTTATTAACCAACAAGCTAGTATTAGATAGAGGCTTTTCCCAGGGACTTCAAGTTAAGTTTACAAATCACACAAGTATCAATGTTTCCTTGTTAATACTATTATAGCATGAATGTAAACATTTATCATAAACACAAAGATATAATAATAACTACATTTATTATTGCCTCTAGGGCATATCTCCAACAACAATAATTGGGACAACCGGAGGGGATGGCTGTGGTGTGAGGATCACATGTGTTCATAGAGTGTTAATGCTTTGCTCCGGTGCTCTATTAAAAGAAGCACCTTAATTTCCAGTAGTTCCCTAGAGGCCCCGCTGCCACGGGCTGGCTGGACAGAAGATGTTGTGCAAGTTCTCATTGCGAGCACGTATGACTATATTTGGAGCACATGCCTAGAATTGTTTAGTACTTGGATGCTTGTTATTATTTATCTGTAATGTCCTAGATCTTGAAGTTACATGTTTAGACTCGTCCATGCAACACCCGTCCATCCATTCCTATGCCTACCGCACTCGAATCCCACTGTTTACTGTTACTGTTACTATTGCTCCTGTTTCACTGTTGCTGTTGCTACTGATAAACTTCTATGAGCAAGAACTATTTTCAGGTGCAGCTGAATTGACAACTCAGTTGTTAAGGCTTGCAAGTATTCTTTGGCTCTCCTTCTATAGAATCAATAAATTGGATAATACTACCCGCGAAGACTGTTGCGATCCCCTATACTTGTGGGTCATCAGTGTCGCACCTTGCTTCAGAGTTAGTGAATTCAACAAGACGTATTCTTATTGCTTAAACCCTGTAAAATGGCATGTCGTTGTGTCCCGAGTCACGAAGATCTCCTCATGTACCACCTAGTTATGTGAAGACGTCAGGAAGACCATAAAGGAGAGAAGCCGAGAATCTCACAAGAAACGCAAAACAACAAAAGTTATTAAAGTTGGCACGGTTTCGAAGTGCTCAATCTACAAGTGTTTTGGTCACAACAAGAAGATGTGCAAAGAATTTGGAGGTGGACAGGCTTCAAGTGCGCAAACATCACAACCACACTCTGTAGGTGCACCATCCCAGCAGAGTGTTAGAGAATCACATGAAAGCACAACTCCATCAAGAAAGTGGATGGCCTCTACAAATAAAAATGTAAGCTTCATAAACATTTTTCAATATTTTGCATCTTAGAGAATAATTATGAAATCATCATTTTATTTTTGACGTTCATCACGACATGTCAGAGGATAGACACATGAAGAAGATTGCAACCATGAAATTGAATGTAGGGAGGCTCAAATATATCCATCAGTGTGAAATCTAGTTCTATCGGAGGTCAAGCAACAACCATAGAACTATCTACGAGGGCTAAGTTACCACATCTTTTCCTTGAAGGCTAACAATGCATGGAAGATAGCTTGGTCCTTTTGTAGCAACATTTTATTATGTGGTCAGTTTGTTTGATACCATATCATAGCCTTTTATTAAAGATTATGTAATGATGTTTTATTTAATATTTTTTGTATGTTCCCGCCAAACATGGCATTTTAATTCAAGATGAGGTATCTCTGCAATGTAACTTTGTGCCATATTTTGCTACAACTGAATGCACAACAAGCAAGAAAATAATTCCAAAAATATATGTATGCTTTGATGGTTTACTTTTTGATTTTACACGACTCGTCACTCAATTACAATGTGCTTCTCAAAACTGAATGCACACAACAAGCATACAGAATATGACAATGTCAATTTCATTGAATATCCATATCTTGTGCCTTAGGACCATTTGCATTGCAAGATATGCTCAACCTCTAATTGGCTAGAACTCCCATTGAAAAAATTCAGTTCACAGATTAGTAACTTCAATCACGACAGCTACAAATACAACATATTTCTAGAAAAGATCAACACGTTTTGACTCTTGGAGATTTAAGCCAAAGCCCGCTTGCCGCCTCCGCCTTTCTCACCCAACATAGTCGCCCTCTCCCTATTAGCCTCCACCGTCGCCGACATGTGTTCTTTATGAGTTAGGGTTCGTACGACAAACAAAATACTGATCATGATCATGTCGTCAAGCATTATATAACCGATCCCTACGCCAGTCGAGCCTAGGTGGATTAAGTCCGGCTAAATTATGTGTACCGAGGCAAAAAAAAAGAGTTAAAAACCGGCTAATCATTATTAAACCACTGTGAGGGATGATAATTAGATCTATTTAAGTGTGTGAGGATAGATTTGGACCGAAGTAGAGTTGAGGGACGGGAAATAGACTTTTGTAACACTTATAAGTAGGGTCGCAAGCGAGGTCGGTTGCAGGTTGAACGTTTATACTTCATGCTTTAAATCTGCTAGTTTCTGCTGCTTTGTTTTGCTTTAATTTAGTTTTGCGCGTGGAAAAACGGGTGCCGCCCGCCACTCTAATTATAAGAGACTAAAATGCACTTAACCCTTTTATTAGTTCGAAGTCGGGGCTTTATGGACTTTTATCTTAAAAAAAATATTGTACCCGCTGGGCCAGTGAAGCTGAGCCCATGGACACACGGACCCGCAATTTTGCAACGGAACTCTCAATAGCCGGGGGCAAAAAAGGAAGAAGGAAACTCCCGTCCCCACATCGCCGCGCCCTGCCTGCCTACCGCAGCGTGTCGACCGCTCAACCACAGGTAGGCGGAGGAGGGAGAGGAGCCGATGCAAAGCCCAGCCAGCCTCCTCGCCGCTGCCAAGCCTCAGCGAGCCGCCGTGTAATGCCACGACAGGAAGCGCCAATGTCCCCAAGGTCCGAGGAATCGCCCTCCGTCTACATCGCGGCCTAATCCAAACGGATCGATCCGTTTGGGGAGGTCTTGGGGATTACGTACTTCACGCCCGCCTCGTCTTCCGATCTGGTGAGGTTAACAAGCTGGATCCCTAATGGTGATGCGGTTCCTGGTTTCGGTCGATCTGGTTGGAGTCGATGCGAACATTCTTCTTTCTTTCTGTTCTAGGTTTCTACCACTCATGTTCCGCAATTGGGTTGTACAATGTCGGTGTCATTCCTATATGTGCATTTCTTCGTCGGGTCATAGATTGTGTGGTAAATCTTGCTGGGGGCACCTAATTCTGTTCCATTTTTCGCAATGCTGTTTAATCTCCCAATGTTAACATTTCAGATTTCGGAGGTTGCCCTGCTAGGTAGTTGTGCTGCGTTGGGAAATGCGAGTTGGATGTTCGATCCTTCATTTTCCGAATCATTGTTAATTTGCATGTATGTGTGATATACTTATATCATTTCCTCAAAAAAATGTATGTGCTGAACATGTGTTCTGATCTAGCTGCGGATTTCACAGGTGGATTTTGTCTGGCCGAGGCTCAAACTGATTCAGACGTGCTTGTATTGCAAGAGGAAATTACCTAGTGCAAAAAATAACCACTGCCTCGTCAAGATTCATTTGTTCAGTTTTGATGAGAGAGGGCTGCATACTGGTTCCATTCCACTCCTTTGTGTTCCGATCTCTGAAGCACGATAGAGAGAGGGAGTATGTCTTCTTAAACAACGATCTCAGTGATGACTGCTAATCTTCCTCTCTGTTTCAGCAACTCAGTAACATTTTGTAGTTAGACCAACATAAAAATTCAGGAGTTTGTGCAAAGACAGCTAGACCATCATGGAAGAGAGGAGTATTTTGATGGGACATTATGAAATTGGGAGGCAATTAGGACAAGGCACCTTCGCAAAGGTATACTATGCTCGTGATCTAACTACTGGCCAGTCTGTCGCCATAAAAATGATTGACAAGGAGAAGGTCTTGAGGATTGGTCTCATGGATCAGATAAAGAGAGAGATCTCTATAATGAGAATTGTAAGGCACCCAAACGTTCTGCAGCTTTTCAAGGTAATGGCTACCAGGAGCAAGATTTACTTTGTTTTGGAGTACGCTAAAGGTGGTGAGCTTTTCAACAAACTTGCTAAAGGGAAGCTTAGCGAGGACGCCGCAAGGAAATATTTTCACCAACTGATCACTGCTGTAGACTATTGCCACAGTAGAGGTGTTTATCATCGTGACTTGAAGCCTGAAAACCTACTGATGGATGAGTATGAAACCCTTAGAGTCTCTGATTTTGGTTTAAGTGCGCTAACCGAGTCAAAGTGGCAGGATGGCCTGCTCCACACCGCATGTGGAACTCCTGCTTATGTTGCTCCTGAAGTGCTCAGCAGGAAAGGGTACAGTGGTGCAAAGGCAGATGTATGGTCTTGTGGGGTGATTCTGTTTGTTCTTGCAGCCAGTTATCTCCCTTTCCACGAAAGAAATCTTATTGAGATGTATAGAAAGATTTCAAAAGCTGAGTACAAATGCCCTCGTTTTTTTTCCACTGAGCTGAAGGAACTCCTTCAGGGAATCCTTGATCCTGATCCTAATACTAGAATGTCCATCGCGAGAGTAAAGAGAAGTGCTTGGTACAAGAAACCGAATGAGATAACAGGACTGAGAATTCGATCAGTAGACATGATTTGCGACAGTTCCGACAGGCCATTGAGCCTGACAAACTTGAATGCATTTGACATCATTTCCCTCTCTAGTGGATTTCAACTGTCTGGTTTGTTTGACGAAAGATATAGCCAGAGGGAGGCTCGGTTTACTTCCAAACAGCCGCCAGCAACTGTATTTGTGAGGCTGAAGGAACTGGCCAAGCGCATGAAGCTTAAAGTTACAAAGAAAGACAATGGATTTCTGAAATTGGCCACGGGGAAGGAAGGAAAGAAGGGTATTCTTGCGTTCGACGCAGAAATCTTTGAGGTTGCGCCGTCTTTTCTCTTAGTTGAGTTGACAAAAACCAATGGTGACACCTTGGAGTACCAAAAACTGTTGAAAGAAGACATCAGGCCATCACTTACGGACATTGTTTGGGCATGGCATGGTGATGTTCAGCAGGCTCAGCCACCTGAGGATGGAGAGCAGCAGCAGCCGCCGCCGCAGCAGCAGTCGTTGCTGCCACCGCTCCCACCACGACGGTGGGAAGATTAGCTTCAAATGCTTTTCCCACCACTGCCACAATAATAACCCAGCTGAAATCACTATTGAATACAGTATGGGGCGCATTGTCATCTCGATCATGAGACCTGGAACCAAATTTGGTTGTAGTTCCTGTTAACATCCCTCTTAGATCAGTACAACTGCTCGTAGTTCTTACATAGATGTTCTACCCTTATTTGAAAAGGAAGCTCGGAGTGATTCCCATTTCTGTAAAATTGTAAAGCTTGAATATATAAAGAGATGTTGCCTCTTCAGTCTGTCATCTGTGCAGAAAGAACAGTGCTTGTAATTCCAGTGTGATGATTCTCCTATTCGTTTTTCTTCTACCATTCTACAGAAATATATTTCTATATGTATTTATACATCCTTTTGCATTCTCTTGTGATTTGCTAACTAATCACCGTTCATTACACGGTTGCAGGCTCTGTAGCAACCAGAAGATATACTGCTCATGGTTTCAGCAACATGTGGGCCTTTGTTAAGCCAACCACAGGACAACGCTATATTCCATCCGTCCAGAATTAACTTCCTACTCTTATTTATCTAGACACCATGTATCTACACAGCCAGTTAATTCCAAACAGAGGGAGTACTATATATATATGACTGGCCAAGTAATTTAGTCACATTAAACCTTGCAAATCAGTCACAATCAGGCACTAGTCACTAGGACAGGATAAATTACACAGTACATTACATGAATAAAAGTGCCGTCAATTTAAACCTCACTGATAAAAATTCAAGATAAACAAGGTACATAACAGACAGCTCGGCTAAGCTACCAACAGAGTTTCCATGAAGCCTCTCCAGAAATTCAGACAAACTGGAGAGGATTACATAATAGACCAGGGCATGGCGTATCACAATCAGCTACTCCATCAAATCATGCTCCGATTAGATGATGCGAACAATGCCGTCCCGTATCATGATCCTGTTAGCATCTTGCATCCTCTGAAAACACAGGGAAATGAATGTTAATAAGCAAACCCAAAGAAGCAAAGAATATTGGTTAGCTCATTTAAGTCATAACCAGGGTTTTCATACCTCCAAGATGAACTCTACTTGGCCTCTGGTGTAAGGTGCAGCTGCATCTCTATTGACTGTTTGCTCAACTTCATCAATGGACATTTGATCAACATGGTTTGCCAACACATGCTGTCCAAGAATTGCCTCAAATGCTTCAATTCTGCAGATTACAAAATCACAAGGGGTTAAAACCATTTAGCTGCTAACAAAAACCAAAAATGACGGTTCATTTTTTGCAAATTTCAGGTAGTGATGTTACCTCTGTGAAGAAACATCCTGATCCTTTGATGCATTGCTTCCATCCACATCCATTGGGTCATTGCCAGAGCTGAGAAGAGAAGTGTAGAATAAGCGCACGAGCAGACAGTATTTATGACAAGGTGGAAATACCAATTCAAATTCTATTTGATTTGCAGAGAAACAGTAGATTGCTTCCATGATTGTATCGATCTATGAGGTGAGATGTTTTAGCATAGAAGTTTTGTCAAGACATTTGATTTGTCATGATTGTAGCTCTACTGATGAGTATTCAATAGAGGTCTTTATCAAAGAGCAAGAGTACTTAGGTGATAAATAAGGGTATATAAAGTGGAGCTCATGTTCATGAAAAAATTCCTAGCATCTGTCATCGGTTATCTTCATTTGACAGTCATTTGAGTACAACTATTGAAATGAATGGATTTAAATTCTCTAACAAAATAACTCACTCTGGAGTATAATGACATGAATGCACACATTGCATAGTGTAATTGATGAGACAGTTCTTAATTAATAAAACACTAACACTATGATTAAAGCCATAAACTTACCTTCCATGCCCATCTACATCAGCACTTGCATCCACATGCCCATCTGCATTGTCACCACCTGTACCAGCATCCTGTTCAGCTTGTTGTTTCTCCATCTCTTTCTGTTCACGATCTTCCATATCAGTCAATTCCTTATGGAATATTGCAAAATTCAGAACTTGCAATGCAGCCTCCACATCAATTTTTAGAACCTGCAACAAGATACAGGTAATGACATTAGATTTTCTCAAGTAAAAGGGTCTGCACCTTCTATCCTTCCAAGAAATGAATACAACTATTTTTAAATATAGAACCATAAAAGCATCATGATTTCTCAGACGAGAATCATAAGTACTTTATCTCATGTCATGAAAAAGTTCTTGTTGCAGGCAACTTGCTTTGATAATTGGATCTGTAATATGGAGCAAAGTACCTCATGCCTCAGTTTCATCTTTGCGTGGGCAGTAGATAGACGAATCATTGTTTCCAATGTCCTCGCAGTAATTGGAAGCGTACCTCCACCAGCCTATAAAACACCAGGATGAGGCAGTGACAACTATAAACACATACAATAAACAAGAAAGGACAAATGCTCACCTTTGCATTTGCACTACCATCTCTGAGCTCAGCATATGAAGTTGCAATGTGATCAGATGCCTGCAAGAGCACAAAAGGTTCAGACTCTTATCAGATGACTGTTTTTTATTAACACGTGAAATAACTGTTCTCTGCAATGTGAATAGCTACCAACAGTGCACCAAAAACAGTGGTCTGAAGAAAAGTATGCCAGCAGCAGCATAATTCTAACCAGATATTGTAATCAATAGAGAAATATGGCTAGTGAGTACTGTTACTAGTTATACACATCAGTAATAACCAATCAAGCTGATAGACTAACAAGAAAATATCATTTCATATGCAAAGGTTACCTCATCAGTGAGCTTAGGCTGAATAAGGTTCTTTGCATAATGTATATATTTCTTTAGGAACTTGATAGTCAGCCTATCCTGTTTGGCCTTCTTGCCCCGCCTTCTATCCTGCCCATGGAGCATTCTATCATATTTAACAAAAATGGCTGCATTAGCATCACCATCTTCTTCTTCTACAGCATATCCTGCTTTATCAAGAGACCTTGCTCCTGCAATTCACACATTTATTTATTTAAGCTAGCAAGTTGGAAAGAACTGGAAATAAATCCCACTGCCATGTAAACCACAAATTACCTCCATCATCAGCGCAGTATCTATGCATCCGTGCAACATGTTCTGAAATCTGACGGTCGATCTCAGCATCCATTTGATCAAGAACAATGAAGAGCAAATCAAAACGAGAGAGCAGTGAATCCGGAAGCCCAATGTTCTTTGTTGGTGTTATTGAACGATCATACTGTCATGCAACTAAAATTTATCAGAAACATAAACTTTACCAGTAGAATACCATTCACAGCACAGAAAAGAAACTAAGAACTTACAGATCCATATATTGGATTTGCTGCAGCAATAACACTGCATCTCGCATTAAGCGATGCATGTATTCCTGCCTTTGCAATGGTCACAGTTTGCTGTTCCATAACTTCATGTATAGCAACTCTGTCTTGATCATTCATCTTATCAAACTCATCAATACAGACAACACCACGATCAGCAAGAACCATGGCACCAGCCTCAAGCCTTCTTTCCCCTGAATACAGGCATTTGGTCAGAACTTACACATAAACAAACCGAAGTGTATGGAAAAAAATTCCAGAAACTTACCAGTCTCTTGATCAGAAGTGACAGCAGCAGTCAGACCAACACCAGATGAACCCCTTCCAGTCGTTGAGATGGCCAAAGGAGCAATGTTCATAACAGCTCTCAGAAGCTGGGACTTGGCAACTGAAGGATCTCCCACCATCATCATGTTTATATCTCTGCATGTGAAAGATACATGATGAGCATGCCAATCACTGAATTCGCAGGAACAGCAGAAATGGTCTAATGTATAAACACTAACCCTCTCAAGTGAGTTCCATTTTTCAAATTCTTCTCAACACCACCAAGCATCAATAGTACAACTGCCTTCTTTATCCAGATATGACCATAAATTGATGGAGCAAGTGAATTCCCCAGCAAGTCAAATGTGTCAGTTCTTCTTGATATTTCTTTCATCCTCTTAAGATCTTCCCGAGTATAAACAGGTGCATTGGCCTCTTTGTTCAGAAGTGAAACATTATTTGCAATAAGGACAGTCCTGTAGGCATAGTTATACAAAACCACATCAGATGACACCAAAATGGTAATTTCAAGTCAGCTTAAGTGAGGATCACAGCTGAACTAACCTGAAGACGCCACTAACACTGCCCTTGCTTTTCCCTGGAAGAGCCTTGTATAGACCAACAATTGAGACACGGTCACCTGGCTTACAACAATCTACAAGATCATCTTCCACAATAACATCTACAGTTCTTGGGAGTTGTCCAGGGGCAGCATTTTCAGGAACTTCTTGCATGGACAACGTCTGGTGATCCTTGTATTCACACATCCCATACTCGGTGACCAACAAATTACCATTTTCATCCTAAGGATTCCAGAATTAGCATTACAAGCACAATATGAAAGAGCCTTCCTTAAATTGAAATGAATGAAAGTAGAACATACCCTTGTTGGATAAACAGAACCAGTTGGCAATCCTACAAAAGATGTGATGTCCCTGTACTCACGCGAGAGAAAAGCATTTGTAGCAGGGCAGTAGTGAACACTCTTAACAACCTTCGGCCTCACCAGCGAGCCTGAATTTTTTAGAGAAATTAAAAGAACATTATGCCAGGGGATTGAATGTCCTATTGAAAAGTACCTTCATAAATTCAATTTCTTATAAACTGTGAAGATGCTGGCGCGGATTAAGGATTTGATAGGCACATCAAGCTATCAACTTAGACTGTCTTATGCACAGCTCAATTGGCTGATCTAACACAAGTGTAAACTAGATGTTTAATCAACTAATCAAGCATCTGAGAAAGCTTAGCATTACAATTTCAGTGTCATCTTTATACTGCCCTAGAGCTAATACTATGCATTTTATTTTGTTTTTTTTCCTTTACCACTAGATCTTTTCTCCACGAGCAGGAGCAATGCTAGGATATAACGAGAAATTTCCTAAAATTCTTAGACAACAGTTTTATACTAGATTAACATCATGAATCATATGAGTTGAAGGGCATAAAACCACCAGATGATGGTTAGGAGAAAGAAGTTCAATTACATTTCGTGACGATGCCCTCAACGCAGACCATTGTCCCGATGAAGGAGGACATGAGGTCCCTCGGCGTGACTCTGTGGAAACCGAACGGCCCGGTGAATCCCACCAGCACACGCTCCCCTTCCTTGAGGAACTTGGGATCCAGGTTCCTGGCCACCTCCGTCACCGCGTCCGACGCCGGCTGCATATACTCCCCGGGGCTCCTTATCACCCTACAACAGATACAAGGAAAGGCGTCACCCAGGAACCAAATAAGCAAATCAGCTGCGCGCGAGATGAGACGAAAAGGAAGGCGGCGGCGGTACCTGCGGGCAAGGTCGAGGTTGTGGTTGCGGAGGTCGTCCATGCCGATGGTGAGCCGGTGTCGCTTGCTCTGGACCATGTCGCGCACGGCCTGCATGTACACCCCCTTCCCGACCTGCGGAACAGGAAAGACGGAAAAACGTCATACAAGATCCAGCCGAGGCGCCGCCGGAGGAGAAAGGCGGCGGCCGGGATGCGGTCAAGGGGGAAAGGGGATGCGTGCTTACGTCTTGGTCGAGGAAGTCGAGGAAGGCGCGCTTGTTCGCCGCCATGGCCTCCTCGTTGACGTCCATGGCTGCAGCCGCCGCCGCTACGGAAATGGGACACGAGAGCGGGAGGGAGGGAGGGAGGAGGGGGGAGGATGCGAGTGGGGAATGTGGCGGCGGAGTATTGGGTTTGTTTTAGATTTGGGGACGAAGGAGGCCGCGTTTTGGCGGGAGGAGGCGGGCGATGTTGGCGGGAAGGATATGGTTTTCGCGCGCTCTGGAGTCTGGACTCTGGACCATGTGTGGGCCCCTCCTACACGGGTCCCATCTCTCGTCCAGTTGGACCAGCAAGATCTGGGCCGTTGGTATTTTGCTGCGGATCCAGCCCATTTGTGGCCAGTAGGCACATTAGGCCCAAACAAGACCACAGCCTGGAAAACTCGCAGTTTCCAACCGGCAAGAGGCCGGCAGAGATCACCTCGGTGCCGAGCGGAGATCGCCGCGTTCGGCGCCGGCACGGCTGCGCCGCCCGGCTATCTGTAATGCAAGCCCCTTAAATCCCATGTTTCAGCGAGGACGACGCCTGAGAGCGGCACATCCACGATTCTAAACATGAACCCTCAGGTGAATACTCTCCCATGTGCAGTAAAGCTTCCATGATCGGAAGAAAAGAAAAATCTCCAGTTTCCACACTTTAACCATGTCCAGGCAGAAAAAAAAATTAGGGATCATGTGTCACCAAAATTTTGATCGGAACCAGGAGCAGCTGCTAAACATACACCTTCATTATAGTAGGAGGAGTAGCATATATATCAACTAATTACACATGGTGCAATTTATTCAGGCATCTAGGTGTAGAAATACAGCTAGTTCTATAGTTACAGATCAGGGAAAATAACTACACTGCTACACAACCTTGACGCTGCAGCCGCCATGCCCATGGGTGCAGGAGGAGGCCCGGGCCTGCCTCTTCCTATGAAGAAGCAGCGCGTACACGACAAACCCCAGCCTCCGCCTCCTGTGGTGTGACGGCTTGCGGGAGGAGGCGCCGTCGTGGTCTATCCTCATCGGGGAGCACATATCGTACTTCTGGCTCAGCATCTGCCCCAGCGAGACCTTCTTCGTCTTCTTTGCGCTCATGGTCTTTCTGGGGGTGGCGGTCTCGAACTCGCAGTCGAGCTTCATGCTCAGGATCTGCCCGATGGACATCGCCTTTGTGGTCTTCGGCGTAGTGGTCACCAGGCTCAGGCCATTCACGTCGTATATCCCAGTGCCTGCCTTCCGGGGTATCGTTGGAATCGCCGAGGTCTTGAACTTTGCAGAATTATTGCTGTTGCTGGTCGGTCGCCAGTTTACGATTATTTGGTCAGACCGAAGCCTGCGTAGCGCATCTTCGGCTGCAACCTTGCCCTTGTTTGCCAACTCCTCCCTCTTTAGTGCCTCCTCCAGAACTTTCCTGCTCGTCGCGACAGCGGCCATTGCTTCGTCTACTCTTTCTAGAAGTTCTAGCTTACCATGGTTTGCTTCATCCAGCTCGTGCATTGCGGCGTCTATTTTGTTCCTAAAGGTATCTTCTGATTCTTGTGCTCTGCACACCAGTGCAGAGTGTTCTGCCACAGAAAGTTTGACATCCGATGTATCAGACTCCAGGTCCTGCGTGTCGCTTTGTTTTGCCATCTCTGCGAGGGCATAAGCTTCTCCCCGCCTTGAGGCTTCCTTCAACTTTTCAGCCATGATGATCCTGAACTGAAGAGTCTTCGTCTTTGACCTTGTGTGCTCAATCGTGGAAGTTAGTTCACCAATCTCGAATTTCGTATCCTCAACCATCTTCCTGTGCTTATCTTTTTCAGAATTCAACTGCTTCATTTGCAGCCATATCTCAGAAGGTTCAAGAACAGGTTTGGGGTCTTTTACTGCTTGTAGCTGCGCGGTGGTTTTGCTCAAATCTGCTTCCAGTGCTGAAGCCTTCCTCGTATTCAACTGTAACCTTTCACGGGTTTTCTCAAGTGATGCTTTTTCGTCCTCTATCTGGAGCTTAAACATCTGGACAGTATCCATGTTCAGGAATGCTTTTGCCTGATTCAGCTTCATCAATGTGGTTAGTGGAGACTGTTTGCTATTTATGCTCTGGGTCAGCGGCTCGGTATGGTCACTGGATTTTCTTTCAATGTCAGGAAGTGGATGCACCTCCATGGTGTCAGCATGATGTCCTGCCGCATTTCCGCCGTCTGATGTTGCCTTCTCTATTTGTAACTTCAAGTCATCAATAACCTGCTTTGTTGACTGTAACTCTTTCAACAGCTTAAACGTTTCGCTTTCCTTAACAAAGAGCCCCATCTCAACCTTCACGGTTTCTTCCTCAACTTTCATAAGTTCTACTTCCTGAAAGTAACAGCATCCCAGAAAACAAAATGAGTTTATATGTTCAAACAATGAAGTTTTGTAGCAGGAAAGTAACTTAAACTCCTAAGTTGAAATCGACAATGGCATAAGAGATCTACACAGGCATCACAGATCTTCACGAAGTACGACCACAGTATCACATAAACAAATATGTGCTGTTAATATGCAGCTGAAGGGCAACCAACAGACAGAGAGCAAGAGGGCAAGATGAGCCCCTCTGCAGTGCTACTGGCAGCAAAAAAAAAAATTACTACCAGTGAGAACAGTGGTGCCAAAAACAATCTTCATTTCACAGAGCAAATCGTCCTCCGTAGTACACAATCGACCATAAATGCTATCTTTGGGGAAATATCAGTGCCTATACCTAAAAATGTACATAGAGGGGCTGCCAAGGACACTAGAAGAGTACTATACTTAGTAAATGCTTTAGTCCCTCCCTCACGCTGTTAATACTGTCCTTGGAAAACTTCACTTGGTCTGTTAATGCGTAATCAGTCATGTTCTTGCAATTTCTCCGCAGCATGCCAACCTCGGAATGCCACTCCATGCTAAGCTATCTCTTAATTTCTTTTTTCAGTATGCAAATCAGATTGTAACAGGGAAAGCGACAGGCTATTTCCACCGGATGCTCAGCATCAGATTGCAAGAGGGCAAGATGAGACCCTCTGCAAAGGTATTGGCAACAAGGAATTTACTTGCAGTGAGAACAATGTTAGTACTACGAAAAACAATCAAGATGCCTTATAACTTCAAAGAGCAAATCGTCCTCCATGTAGTACACAATCGACTATAAATGTTATCTTTGGGGAAATATCATATCAGAGTGCCTATACCTACAAATGTACATAGATGGGCTGTCGAGCACACTGGAAGAGTACTATACTTCGTAAATGCTTTAGTCCCTCCCCACGGTGTTAATACTATCCTTGGACACTTCACTTGGTCTGTTAATCGTCCTGTTCGTGACAACGAAGTAATTACGCACTGTTACTAAAACACTAGCTATATATCAGTGCCATGTCCTTGCAATTTGTTGCAGCATGCCAAATGCTAAGCGCCAAATGCTAAGCTATCTCTGAAAAAAAATCAGTATGCATCAGACTGGAACAGCGAAAGCGACAGGCTATTTCACCGGATGCTGTCGTAACCAAGATCCAATAGTTGAGCTCTATTACTTGCAAATTTGCAATGTCGGGCCGGCCAGGTGATCTACTGGTACGTACTTAAATGCCATTAATCATGAAATCAAACCCAAGTTCCCCACACAGCGTCGTGCCACGGTCTCCCGCAGCGACCTCTCCGCCGAAACAGGAAACGGGCGCATATTTGCGACCGCGATTTCCCTGGAATTCACAGCAACATCAGCGGAAACGGCAGCGGAGACCGTTGGGGGGGAGTTATGGAATCATTCACCCACGCTACACCACCGTGAGAGCCTCCGTAGAGGCAGGGCCAGCAGCAAGATCTCGGAGCAGATGGCCGGAGGAAACGCGAAGAAAGCGACGGATTTATTTTAAAACCCAGAGATAAATACGAAAGCACTTTGAGAAAGCAGGGTAGATGTGACGGCCACAGCGTCGCCACCACCTGCACGAAAGCGAAAGCCGTCGCCCCCCTGTGTGAATGAATAATAGATGTTGGTGGGAGGGTGGGTGGGTGTGCTCCGGAGAGCTGAGTGACTGACCTCTGGCCGGAGCTGGAGCGGCGGCGCCTGCGGCTGCGGCTGGCGCCACGGGGAGACGGCGCCGCCGCCGAAGCGGTCGACGGCCTGCCGCACGGACTTGAACTGGGACGACGTGTCCACCTCGCCGCGGCCCCGCATTCCTGCCACCAGCGCCAGGGCCTCGCCGGCCCCCGCCTGGAACGCCACTTCCGCCATGGCGTCCGTCCCGTGGCGCGAGAAGAGTAGAGGCGGCCGTCGCGGCGTAGTAGCGGTAGAGGTACTACTAGCAGAGAGTGAGAGGGGAGTGTGGAGTGCGGTGCGTGGGTGGCCCGTGAACCCTGGCACTGGTGCGGGTTTTGGGGGGTCGATCTGTCCTGTCCTGTCCGGTGTCGTCCGGCGATTTATTATGCTTTGGCGCGGCACCGGGAGCCGTAAACTAATTCTTGCGCGACTGCGCGAGTAAATTGCGGTGGTGGTGAGACGGGGACGATGAAAAGATAGTTGGTGGCGCCGCGCCGTTGGGTGGTGGTGGTGGGAGCATCCGGGCTCCGCCACTGCTATGGTTGTGCGCACGCCGTCGGCGGCACGTAGACGCGGCCGATCCGCGTGTACGGCGCCGTATCTGAGCTGAGTGGCCGCATTAGAAAAAAAATAGACGTTTCCGTTGCACCTATTGTGGTGATAATCATCCAAGTAGAGAATGCACGCAGGATATGTGTGCAAAATCTAAAACTTAACACATGAACTATTCCTTTCATCTAGAAATAACTGAATTGAATTTGTCTAGATTTGTATGTATCCAGACGTATTTTAGTGTATAGATATATTCGAGTTTGAACAAGTCCAATTCAGTTACTACTGAACGGAGGGAGTATGTAAAATGAGATGAATGAAACAACAAAATGACAGAGAAATAGTACAAGCACTGGATTTCACACTTATGGAAAGGCCATTTTCTCCTCTTTTTTTTGTGGAAGCCAAGTGTAATTATATCGTTTCCCGAAAATTTGCAGGAGTAAGTTTCAAGGCAGTATGTGCGTGATTTACTTCAATTTTGTACATTTTGTGAGTTGCGTTCTTGTGAACCCAAGTACATTTCCTGCCAAATTGTTGGTATAATAGGACTATAGGAGAGTTAAGACGATGTATCATCTCCTAATGGTTATAACCTATACCATGGGAGTGGGAGGGAAATGAAGGGTGAACTATGGCTACAAAAGGTGGATTGATGTAGGAGGAGGAGAAAAGAGCGAAGAGATGACGACGTCAAATCGCTAGATGAGGGGTAAACGTAGACTAGCACGATAATAAGAGACGACATGGGAAGGAGAAGCACAGGATAGAGGATGCCATACATCCTAGCCTCTCTCTGGCTAAGACAAAAGGTGAACAATTGTCCCTTACGATGATCCATCCGTCATTTATGACCGTGTCGCCATATCTTTGATCCATCGTGCATGGTCCACATTGATTTTTGTTTTTATTCCTTGGTGATAATTTTTGTAGCGGGGAGGGCGCGTCTCGTCCTATTCGCACACGGGAACGAGAGGATCTGAGATAAGTCAGTGAATCTGGTTAAGATCTTACTAAATGTGTATAAACAGGATCACGAGCATCTTAATCCAGATAGCACAATGCCTTTCACGAGAACCGGATAGGGTTTCTTTTCATCTGAGAAAATTTTATCCCGAGTGGCATGTATGCTCTCTGTCCGACGATGAGTACGTACCTTGAGGTTGATATACTTGATAGATTCCGCAATCTATATCTATATCTATACCTAATTAATAATAAAACACGAAGTGTTTCTTCCGGTTCAACATTTTTTTTTGGACGATTTCACCCTCCCACCAACATCATTATACCAGACCGATTTGTTATTTTTTCTTTCCTAGGACCATCCCTCCAACCACGATGTGTGCATGCCGCACCGCAGTTTGGCTCGTTTTTAAACCGCTGCATGGAAACGACCTGGAGGGTGCCGTGTTCATTCACAATCAAACTATAACAGTTCGTGTCGAGGTCAATTTCCTCTGCCGAATCGAATTGTTCCGTTTAATTTTGCCCCCTTGCCCATGAAATCTGCTCATATATAGCCCCTCTCCTCCATGCTTAATTTCCACAGAAACCCTATTTTCTACCAAATCGATCTGACGAAGGGACAGCGGCGAGCGCTGATTGCGGCTTGGCGGCGCGTTGATACGATGGAGCGGCTCGGTAGCCACAGATCTCTACTTCGTAGCCACAGATCTCGACTCCACCCTGGGGCACGTGCCACCTAGGCTCCCACGGTTCTCCCGCTGCACACCGCGCCGCTCAGGTACCTGCGCCTAACGTCGACGGCTTGGCTCAAGATGGTGTGAGCATGCCAGGTTCCTGTCATCGCTCTGGCTCCAGCTGGTCTCGTCTTGACTGTGTCCAAGTGAATCTTCAAAAAGATCAAGACCAGTAGAGAATCCCCACCTACATCACCTGGATCGTACACGGACGGCGGTGACGAAGGCTTCGGCTCATATCGTCTCCGAAGTCAGCCGGCCAAGTATATGCAACCGCTACCCAGCTGCTCTCCCGATGACTCCCTCCATCCTGACCGCATGAGAGGCTGCCAGGCGCGACCCTGATGACTCAATCCTGACCACATGAGCGGCCGCCGGTGACTTATTGATGCATCCGCGCTTTCCGATTTTAGTCTGGATTTGAGGAATCATGTTTGACTAATTTTCATTCTCGCTTGTGCTACAGGTGAAGGACCAGTGACACATAAGCTGCACGCGCTGAATTTGGTGGAGGCAGAATTAACTTCGATTTGGTGTTCTGTGCGTTGGATTCCTAGGAGGAGATGAGAAAATGCTTGAAGAAACTAGATGAAGGTAGATTCGAAAAAGCTTACACAATGGCAAAGCTAACTTGACAGTGATATCCTGCCATTTGTATATTTTAGCTTGTCGAACTACCAGCAAAGCAATTTAGAGCTCGGACAGCTCTTCATTCTGAAAAATTCAAAAACATCTTAGAGTTTCAGAAAATTATTTAGAAAAAAACCATAGATGTTGGCAATGAACTATCATACTCTACCGAAATCACAATGCGCCTGTATCTGTGATGGCAGTGCTATTGCATTGATCCTGATGCTTATTGTTTTACACGTCACTTTGTTAGCACCCTTCATTTTTTTACTTCTTGATGTCAAGCTACTAGGAGTCTGACAAGCGCCCTGGCTTTCATCGTCGTTCTTGCTCGTCCAGGACTCCAGGTACCTATACATCTTTTAATTTTATATGCATACACTGATTATCTGTACAGATAAAAAGCACTGCATTACTCTCCTATTTATCAATAACTTGTTGACTGAATATGCCACGTTGATCAACGTTGAGCAAGGACCGCTTGTTTATTTGAATGTCTTTTCAAAGCACAGATCAAATTGATATGTGCTACGATCATAGTCTAAAATAAATCTAACCCGTAGCAACACACGGACATTTAAACTATTATACTAAAAAAAGTGTTTGTTACCGCCGGCCGCCGCTGATATCCATGATGAGATCCACCATTTGAACTCCGCGCTGCACGCGCGGTCTCGTGAGAGCGACGTGTCATGCACGCCGTTTGCTCCTCTCCCTCCATGGTCTGTCTGCTCATCACTAATCTAATCCGATCCCAAAATCAAAGTAGCGTGGTGCTGCTGCATGCAGGGCCCAGGCCCTGACGGGCGGGCCCACGGTGCCGGTAAAAGGCGAAGGGCCACCTGACAGAGAACATCACATGACAGGAGTGGTATCCGGTGCCAATGCATATAGGCATGTCGGTGGCCGCCGGCCGGCCGGCCGGCCCGGCTACGTCCGTGGCTTTGGCAGCTTCCCCATAATCACGTGAGCGCTTATCTCTTCCTCTGTCTCATATCCCCTTTCCGTTTCGTTTTACTGCAGCTGCTGAATGTAACGGTAAAAATGCTACAACCACGTATAGCTGACACTGAGCAGTGAGCACGGTCAATTCCAGCGTGGCGCATTGGAAACCCTCGGCCGTTCAGATCAGATCTCACCTCGACGGAGGCTTGCCTCGGGGGATACAGAAGAATTACTACGTTCCGTGGTACTACAGATACGTTGCCTTCCTGTCATCGCGGATGAAAAGAAGATCTACCCACCGTTAGATGCACCGACCGTAAATATAGTACAGTCCTCTCGTGCTGGTGTGGCTTTGTCCTCTGGATCATGCTGCTGTTCTGGTGAGGAACTGCGTTATGGATGCAATCGGTCGTCCGCCTAACCCTCCCGTCCTGTCCGCCTACTTTCCTAATCCTGATGCATCTTCTGATTATGTTTCATTTCCTAACTTTGCATGCAATGTTTAAGCACCTAGCGGAATGTCCGCCAAGTCCATTGGACTGTCCATTGCATCCCTAAACTGCGTGCACAGAGATCAGGGCCGTCTCCAGAAATTTGGGGCCCCGGTGCGAATTCTAAATTGGGGCCTAATTTTTTGTACAATTATCATATAACTAATAGAGTGAATTTATATTATCACTTAGGCATATGCTAAAAGAGTAAATGTAACACTAAAGTTCATGATTTTTCCTATTTTACAAACAAAAAACTGAATTAAATGATGATAGCAATTTATAGGCTTGCCAAGAAAGCCGAATAAGATGAAGTTATAAGAGTTATTTAGGTTTTGACGATGATGATGAAATCGTGAGACGTGTGTTAGGATTTCCCTAAACAAAAGTAGATGACAACTTTTTATTCACCTATATTCGAGTTAATAACTTGAAGAATGACAAGGTAAAACACAATTTTCTTTGTCACGGAACCGATAAATTGATCAAGATTGGAAATTGGAATCGACCGACTTGAGTTGATTAATCATTAGAGAGATGGAGCAAGTATTAACCTGATCTGAGATTTGATTCGTTGAATCGCCTGGCACTGGCAGGCTCGGGGCATCAATCGTCTGCGTGTTCAATCCCAACTCTGTTTTTCTGACGCGATCTGGGTTCGTGTAGATGAAGGCCCGAGGCCGGATGGCCGATGCTGCATCGCTCGATCGGATCAGTTCTCGCTGTCTTGGAGTCCAGGAGTCTCACAAGTGCAAACATAGAAAGATAAAACCGAGTTGCGGTGATTTGCATCTGATGCGGCCGTGATGTTGACTTGTTGTTGCGTGATTTGTGTCCGGTGCAGCCATGCGGTTATATTTTTCTTTCCAACATTGCCCTTGAGTAGTATTTTCTCTGTTTATTAAACCAAATCCTAGAGATACGTGACACTCTTCTTACTAATCAGGCTTAAAGCCTACTTGACTAATCGAGATTTGGGGGCCCTAATTACCCGGGGGCCCTGTTCGGTTGCTCATGTCGATCACCCTCATCGACGGGCCTGACAGAGATGTGGCAGGGGTCGGCACCCGCGTTTGCCGTGGGTCTTGGGTTGTGCCCTGTGCACGGGGCAGGGCCCGTAGAACGTGCGCAATGCAGCAAAATTCAAAGTGGAAATTATTCGACGCGGGCTCGGTGGAAAACGAGTCGGGCCTATGTGTTTAATTTTCTAGATCTGGGTTGGGCTCAAGCCTGTTCATGTGTGAGAAGCCCATGCTATTCAGTCGGTTGGACCAAAGAAATACTCCTACCATATTACTCCCTCCGACCTTGACTTGGATTTATCTAGATTTAAATAAATCTAAACACTATTTAGTAGATTCATCCAAATTTTGAAAAATTCAAGTCAACTAATATGGATCGAAGAGAGTAGTTTTATCAATGACTAGCTGAATGTATGTACGTTGCCACGGCCACTTAAGTTTCTTTACTCGATATACATGTAGAATGGACATGAAAATTCATGTATCGGTAGAACATCAAGAGTTCACTTTTTTTGAACTATATTCTGGTAAAAAGCTATAACTCGATATAGTATGCATAGCGAGAACATACACTGCTAAATAACTCTCATTAATTAATATCTGATTCGTGATATGACTTAAGAAAGCAAGCACTCTACCTAACAGAACACTCTTCCTCTTCTCATCGGCCATTGTGCAACCCTAGAATCCAATGTACCTAGACGATAGCACAAAAATTTCACTCATCGCAAATCCCCTCATGCCCTAGCCCATCGACCATGTTACCACCAAGCTAATGGTTTAAAGTGTGTGAACTCTGTACCTTGTGAGTGGCTAGTGTTAGCATTGTTTTGCTCTAGATCTAATCGGTAGGCTTTGCTATGGGGTTTGATCTTGCAGAGAGAGAGAGAGAAGATAGTATACCTTCTCCGGTGATGGAACTCGATGACCCGTTGGCCATCTTGGTCGACAGCGAGAGCGTGGCTAGAGCAGCTAGGCAGAGCGGCGGCGGAGCTTCCCGTGACTAGCGCTAACCCTAGATCGGTAGGGATGTGTAGGTGGGGAGAGCGGTGACGCAGACGAACCTCGTGTTGTGTGCCTCGGCCCCCACCTCCTCTTTATAGCGCTGCCACGGGGGCCCACCAACCATGTGAGGGTTGGGCGCCCCCGATCAGGGCGCGATACCAAGTTTGTTCGGGCTGTTGGGCCGAACGGGAGATCAACCTAACATTCTCCCCCTTGATATCATCTTTCATTCAACTTATACTTTAGACTTCTACTTTGGCACCCATTGTAGGGGTTCGTAGCATGGAAAACAAAAAATTTCTACCGCATGCACACAAACAAGCCAAGATCTATCTACTAGATTGTAGCAACGAGTCGATAAAAGAACTCACCCTCTAAGATTCCAAAGCGGTTAACGAGAGCAGATTCTCGTGGGTGATGTAGTCGTACTCTTGCCGATCTCAAGATCGCGTAGACGATCCTTCCGGCGCTGCGTTCCGGCAGCGCTTCTGCAGTCGGTCACACATTCGATACTCGATGAAGACCTTCCTCTCCCTTGTTCCAGCAGGCAGCGGAGGTTGTAGCACTCTCCTCGTGATTCCGGCAGCACGATGGCGTGGTGTCGGAAGTAGAGGGGAGATCTCGCAGGGCTTCGCCTTAAGACGGAGCGAGTATGGTGGAGTATGAGAGAGGCCTTGGCGATCTACGGTTTAGAGGGCACCAAGTGTAGGGTGTGGCCGGCGGCTAGGGTTTGGGGAAACCCCAAGTCGCCGACTTGGGAGGAGCCCTAGGCGGCGGCAGCAGCACTTGGAGGTGGTGTCGGTGCCTGGAGCTAGGGTTTTGGGTGTGAGGGGTATGGGGCGCCCTACCCCTCCTTATATAGGTGGGAGGGAGGCGGTTTGGGAGGAGGGAGTCCTCCTCCAACTCCTCCTCATGGCCGGCGAGTGGAGGGAGTGGGACTCCTACCCTAGGTAGGTTTCCTACTCTCCCTCCACCAAGCAAACTTCGGATTTGACTTTTCAAATTGGCGTTTGACTTTCAAACTTGGATTTGATTTATCTCATCATATTGCCTAGCCAAGTGACCTAGTACATGATGCAACCATTCCACATTGTCATGACACATCCATGTACCCTTCCCCTTCGGAGTGTCGGACCTAACAGACCATTCTAGAACATTCCTGGTGAAAACTCCGGGATCATTTCCGAACTCCTAAACAGGACTTTCCTTATAAGAATCTTATTCTCTGGACCATTCCGGATCTCCTCGTGATATCCCGGATCACATCCGAGACTCCGAACAACATTCAGTCTCTTACTCATCATTCCATAAATACTCAACAACATCGAATCCTTAAGTGTGTCTCCCTACGGTTCGTGAATTATGCGGACATGATCGAGACACTTCTCCGATCAATAACCAATAGAGGAATCTGGAAATTCATATGGCTCCCACATATTTCTACGATTACTTTGCGATCGAATGAACCACTTACATACGATACCAATTTCCCTTTGTCTCACGATAGTTTACTTATCCGAGGTTTTGATCGTCGGTATCTCTGCATACCTAGTTCAACCTTGTTACTGATAAGTACTCTTTTCTCGTTCCCGTGATATGTAAACTCCTTGAATTTGTCGAAACCCTTTTGCGACAAGTCGAGCTTTATAGACAGTAACATTACCATTAGCATATGTTTTCTTCTTGAAAATCCATTTGTTCTCGACAGCCTTTCGGCCATCCGGTAAGTCCACAAAAGTCCATACCTGGTTTTCGTACATGGATCCAATCTCGGATTTCATGGCTTCTTGCCATTTATTGGAATCTGGGCTCATCATTGCTTCCTCATATGTTGCAGGGTCATCGGTGTTATCCACCAACATGACACTCATAACGGGATCATACCAATCAAGAGTGGTACGAGTTCTCGTCAACCTGCGATGTTCCGTAGTGACTTCAACCGAAGTTTCATGATCAACATCATTAGCTTCCTCTCTTATTGGTGTAGACGCCACAAGAACTACTTGTGATGCTGCGCTACTCGCAAGTTCGAGAGAAGGTTCAACAACCTCGTCGAGTTCTACTTTCCTTCCAGTCACTTCTTTCGAGAGAAATTCCTTCTCTAGAAAGGATCCATTCTTGGCAACGAAGATCTTGCCCTCGGATCTATGATAGAAGGTATACCTAATAGTTTCCTTCGGGTATCCTATGAAGACGCATTTTTCCGCTTTGGGTTCAAGCTTGTCCGGCTGTAACTTCTTTACATAGACTTCACAACCCAAACTTTAAGGAACGACAATTTAGGTTTCTTCCCAAACCATAATTCATACGATGTCGTTTCAACGGATTTAGATGGTGCCCTATTTAAAGTGAATGCGGTTGTTTCTAATGCATGACCCCAAAACAATAGCGGTAAATCTGTAAGTGACATCATAGAACGAACCATATCTAAGAGAGTTCGATTATGACGTTCAGACACACCATTACGATGTGGTGTTCCTGGCGGTGTCAATTGTGAAAGTATTCCGCATTTCTTTAAATGCTCACCAAACTCGTAACTTAGATATTCACCTCCACGATCAGAACATAGAAATTTAATCTTCTTGTTACGTTGATTCTCTACCTCACTTTGAAATTCCTTAAACTTCTCGAAAGTTTCGGACTTATGTTTCATGAAATAGATATACCCATATCTACTCAAGTCATCTGTGAAGGTAAGAAATAACGATAACCACCGCGCGATGCTACACTCATTGGGCCACACACATCGGTATGTATGATTTCCAATAAGTCCGTAGCTCGCTCCATCATACCAGAAAATGGAGTCTTAGTCATTTTACCCATCAGACGTGCTTCGCATATTTCAAGTGATTCGAAATCAAGTGATTCAAGAAGTCCATCGGAATGGAGTTTCTTCATACGCTTCACTCCAATGTGACCAAGATGACAGTGCCACATATAGGTCGAGTTATCGCTCAATTTCAAACGTTTAGCTTCAATGTTATTAATATGTGTATTTCCACTATCGAGATTCAATAAGAATAGACCATCTATCAAAGGTGCATGTGCATAAAACATATTACTCATATAAATCGAACAACCATTATTCTCGGACTTAAACAAGTAACCGTCTCGCAATAAACATGATCCAGATATAATGTTCATGCTCAACGCAGGCACCAAATAACAATTATTTAAGTATAAAACTAATCCCGATGGTATATGAAGAGATAGCGTGCCGACCGCGATCACATCAACCTTTGATCCATTTCCAACGCACATCGTCACCTCGTTCTTCACTAGCTTCCGTTTATTCTGCAGCACCTATTTTGAGTTACAAATATGAGCAGCCGAACCAGTATCAAATACCCAGGCACTACTACGAGTACTAGTGAGATACACATCAATAACATGTATATCGGATATACCTTTCTTCTTGATGTTGCCGTTCTTCAAATCCACCAAGTACTTTGGGCAATTCCGCTTCCAGTGACCTTCTCCCTTGCAGTAAAAGCACTCGGTATCAGGCTTAGGCCCAGCCTTGGTCTTCTTCGCCGGCGCCGTAACTTTCTTACCGCCCTTCTTGAAGTTTCCCTTTTGCTTAGACTTGCCTTGCTTCTTAAATTTGGTGGTCTTATTAACCAACAACACTTGGTGATCTTTCTTGATCTCCACTTCTGCAGATTTCAACATGGAGAAGAGTTCTGGCAACGTCTTGTCCATGTTTTTGCATATTGTAGTTCATCACAAAGTTCTTGTAACTTGGTGGCGGTTATTGGAGGACACAGTGAATCCCAAAGAATTAGGAATCACTATACCCAAACTTTGGAGTTTGTTTGCGTGCCCAGACATCTTAAGCACGTGCTCACTGACGGAGCTGCCCTCTTCCATCTTGCAGTTAAAGAACTTTTCAGAAGCCTCATAACTCTCAACTGCCGTGTGAGCCTCAAATATCATTTTGAGTTCACGGACAATATCATGTGGGTCATGGTTCTCAAACCTTTTCTGAAGCTCCGATTCCAAACCATACAAGATAGCACATTGAACTGTGGAGTACTGATTCTTTCGAGTGAGGTAAACATTCTTTACTTCATCGGTAGAAGTAGCTGCAGGCGGGTCACCCAGCGGTGCATCCAGCACATAGGTCAAATTACCAGCATTGAGGACAATCCTCAAATTGCGGAACCAATCCGCGAAGTTGTTTCCATTGTTTTTCAACTTTTCTTTCTCTAGGAACGCATTAAAATTGATGGTAGGGGCCGCCATTGATCTACAACATATTTGCAATAGTTTAGACTAAGTTTATGACAAATTGAGTTCTAATTAATAGTTAAATTAATCTAGGTGAACTCCCACTCAAAACAATATCCCTCAAAATGTTTTAGTGAACACATGAACCAAATCCACCACATCAAAACCGATCATCATGAGAGTTGATGTAGCTTCAATGGCGAACAATCAACATGTTCATCATATCTACTATATGACTCATGCTTTACCTTTTGGTGATCCGTGTTCCGAGACCATGTTTGTACATGCTAGGCTCGTCAAGATCAAACCTTAGCTTCCGCATGAGCAAATCTGGCTTGCTCACGTTGTATACACTCGCAGAATCTAACACACCCGATCATCACGTGGTACTTCGAAACAACGAGCTTTAGCAACGGTGCTTACTAAGGATGAACACTTTAAAACTTGAAATTTGTGTGCTTGAGGGATCATCTTATAATGCTACTGTCGCAAACTAAGCAATACAAGATGCATAAAGGATTAACATCACATGCAATTCATGATATGTGATATGATATGGCCTTTCTACTTGTGCTTCCGATCTCCATCTTCAAGCACGAACATGATCTCCATCATCACCGGTATAGCGTCAAGGTCAATGGTGTCGTTTCATGGTTGTCGTCCACCAGCTTCAACTATTACAACTACTTTGAATAGACACGCAGGTCTTAACGGAATTTAAATACAACCATATGGCTCCTGCCGGTTGCCAACTTACAATAAGGAACATTGCATACATCATATATAATCACAATCATGGCCATATCACATCATAGCACACCCCTACAAAACAAAGTTAGACGCCTCTAATTTTCTTTGCATATTTTACGTGGTTTGGGGCTTTCAATAAGTGTCGTTCTAACTTACGAACAAGAACCATAATGTTGATGCTTGAACTATCAAGTGCCCGTTGTAAATTGAATCTATACTATGATGGGAGAGACAGACACCCGCAAAGCCACTTATGCAATACAAGTTGCATGTTGAGCATGGAGCAAGTCTCATGAACGATGTCATGTAAGGCTAGCCCGGGCCGCTTCATCCCATCATACCGCAAGATGCAAAGTACACAAAAAGCAATTGATAATAAAAGCACCACCGCCCATAATGACCATTGTGTTCTACTCATGCAACAGATCTACATATAGACACGGCTCTGATACCACTGTAGGGGTTCGTAGCATGGAAAACAAAAAAATTCTACCGCATGCACACAAACAATCCAAGATCTATCTACTAGATTGTAGCAACGAGTCGATAGAAGAACTCGCCCTCGAAGATTCCAAAGCGGTTAACGAGAGCATATTCTCATGGGTGATGTAGTCGTACTCTTGCCGATCTCAAGATCGCGTAGACGATCCTTTCGGCGCTGAGTTCCGGCAGCGCTTCCGCAGTCGGTCACACGTTCGGTACTCGATGAATACCTTCCTCTCCCTTGTTCCAGTAGGCAGCGGAGGTTATAGCACTCTTGTAGGGTTCGCAGCATAGAAAACAAAAAAAATTCTATGATGGGAACTATGTACCAAGATCTATCTACTAGATACAAACAACGGGCGGATGTATATCCGTAGAGAACATACCCTTGAAGACCGACAAAGCTTAACGAGTTCAACTCGTGGTTGATGTAGACGATCTCTTGCCGATCTCAAGATCGAGAGGAAGTCCTAGCACCGCAAATCAGCAGCGCATCCGTGCTCGCACACACGTTCGAGGCACCGAGCAACCTCCGCCTCCTCGCTCCAGCGATGCAGCGGAAGCACAACTCTTTCTTGCCGAATAGCCACCGGGAACATGTATCTCGCTAGTCCGATACCATGGGGGATAAATTCTAGAGGGGGAGAGAGATCCTTCACGAGGAGGTGTGAGAGACAAGTGAGGAGGGGGGCTCCTTTTATAGGAGGAGGGGGGGAACCCCAAGGGGGTGGCCGCCGGCCATGGGGGCTGCCCTTTCCCCTCCTTCATTCATGTGGGTGGACACTCCACTCACAAAATGCCCTTTAAATTTCCTCCACTCAAAAGTCCACTCAAATTCCCATTAAATTTCCACCAAATTTAATGCAAACTCTCATTAAATAAAACTCTTTTATTTTATTCAGAATTTTGTCAATTACTTTAATGACAAACATTCACAAATAACCCCTTGCTAGAATTTCATTTCACATGCATAACCACTTTATGCAATTTCACCCGAAAACCTGTTTCGGTATCTAGTGAAATAAATTTCTGCGCTTGTTCATTCTTTCGGCATGAAACATTTGCTCCAATTGGATGTCGGTGTCTCTTAAGTGTGTCACCCTACGGTTCGTGAATAATGCGGACATGATCGAGACTCCTCTCGGATCAATAATCAGAAGCGGGATCTAGAGACCCATACTGACTCCCACACATTCTTGTGATCGTCAGAACCTTTTACGCTAGTATCTTAATCCCTTTGTTTCACGATATATTACATGTCCGAGATTCGATCATAGGTATCTCCATACCTAGTTTGATCTCGTTACCGACATGCACTCTTTTCTCGTTCCTGTGATATAACATTCTAGTGATCAAATCACTTGCTTGCAAGCTAATCAATGTGATATCACCGAGAGGGCCCAGAGCATATCTATCCGTCATCGGGATGAACAAATTCCACTCTCGATCCATGAGCCTCAACATAACACTTTATTAGTTCTGAATCCATCTTTATAATCACCCTGTTACGGTGTGACGTTTGATGTTATCAAGAAACTCATCCGGTGTTAGTGATTGACATGATCTCATGGTCTAAGGATTAGGATCACTTCGTAAGTTGTTATAGCAATATAAACTCAATGACTTTGATCGTAATGCTATACTTCGGATGAATGTTCATCACACCATTACACTAATGTTGTGATCCCGTTATTAACAACATCCAATGTCCATGATCAGGAAACCTTGATCATCTTGTTAATCAACGAGCTAGTTTATGAGAGAGGCATAAATAGGAACTTTCTGTTTGTTTATTAAACACACATGTATTAACGTTTCCGTATTAATACAATTATAGCATGAAAAATAAACATCTATCATATACTTGGAATACACATAATAAACACTTTATTATTGCCTCTCAGGGCATATTCCCTTCAGTCTCCCACTTGCACTAGAGACAATAATCTAGTTACATAGTGATAAATCTAACACCCATTGAGTTCTGGTGTTGATCATGTTTTGCTCTAGGGAGAGTTTTAGTCAACAGATCTGCTACATTGAGATCCGTATGTACTTTACAAATCTTTATATCTCCATCCTTGACATGCTCGCGGATGGAGTGAAACCGGCGCTTAATATGCTTGGAATGCTTGTGAGACCTTGGCTCTTTGGCATTGGCAATGGCACCATTGTTGTCACAATAGATCACCATTGGGTCCAATGCGTTTGCCACCACTCCTAGTTCGGATATGAACTCCTTCATCCAAACTGCTTCCTGAGCCGCTTCTGAAGCAGCAACATATTCGGCCTCCATTGTTGATCCCGCTACCACAGGTTGTTTGGAGCTCCTCCAACTAACCGCTCCGCCATTCATGAGAAATACGTATCCGGATTGAGACTTAGAGTCATCCGGATCGGTGTCAAAGCTAGCGTCGACATAACACTTAGCGACGAGCTCTTCTTCACCTCCGTATACAAGAAACATATCCTTAGTTCTTCGTAAGTACTTAAGGATATTCTTGACCGCTATCCAGTGTTCTGAACCTGGATCCGATTGGTACCTACTAGTCAAACTAATAGCATGTGCCACATCCGGTCTTGTACATAGCATGGCGTACATTATAGAGCCTATGGCTGAAGCATAGGGGACTTTGTCCATTATCTCTCTTTCTTCCGCCGAAGCCGGACTTTGAGTCTTACTCAATGTCTTGCCTTGCAACATAGGTAAGAACCCCTTCTTACTTCCGTCCATTTTAAACTTCTTTAAAATCTTATCAAGGTATGTACTTTGCGATAGCCCTATTAGGCGCCTAGATCTATCTCTATAGATCTTTATGCCTAATATGTATGACGCTTCACCTAGGTCCTTCATTGAAAATTTGCTGTTTAGATAACTTTTAACACTATTTAAAAGATCTATATCATTTCCGATCAATAATATGTCATCCACATATAATATCAGAAATGACACATTGCTCCCACTCACTTTCTTGTAAATACAAGCTTCTCCATAAGTTTGGACAAATCTAAACTCTTTGATCACCTCATCAAAGCGGAGATTCCAACTTCGTGATGCTTGCTTCAATCCATAGATGGATCGCTGAAGCTTGCACACCTTGTTAGCATCCTTAGGATCGACAAAACCCTTTGGTTGTATCATATACAACTCTTCTTCAATATTACCATTGAGAAACGCGGTTTTGACATCCATCTGCCATATCTCATAATCGAAATATGCAGCAATTGCTAACATAATCCTAACTGACTTTAGCATCGCTACGGGAGAGAATGTCTCATCGTAGTCAACTCCTTGAATTTGTAGAAACCCCTTTGCGACAAGTCGAGCTTTATAGACGGTCACATTACCATCAGCATCAGTTTTCCTTTTGAAAATCCATTTGTTCTCCACGGCCTTTCGGTCGTGAGGTAATTCCACCAAGTTCCAAACTTGATTTTCATACATGGATTCCATCTCGGATTTCATGGCTTCTAACCATTTGTTGGAATCCGGGCTCATCATCGCTTCTTCATACGTCACAGGGTCATCATTTTCATCAACCATGAAATTCATGACAGGATTTCCGTACAGCTCGGGAGCTGCACGCGTCCTGTTTGACCTGCGAGGTTCGGTAGTACTCTCTTTTGGAGTTTCATGATCATTATCATTAGTTCCCTCTTCAACAGGTGGAGCCAACTCCGGAACAACTTCCGGCGCTGCGCTACTCGCCATACTTTGAAGAGAAGGTTCCACAACCTCTTCGAGTTCTACCTTCCGACTACTCACACCTTTCGCGAGAAACTCTTTCTCTAGAAAGGATCCATTCTTGGCAACAAAAACCTTGCCCCCGGATCTGTGATAGAAGGAATGCCCAATAGTTTCTTTAGGGTATCCTATGAAGACGCATTTTTCCGCTTTGGGTTCGAGTTTATCCGGTTAAAGTTTCTTCACATAAACATCGCATCCCCAAACTTTAAGAAATGACAGCTTAGGTTTGTTTCCAAACCACAATTCATACGGTGTCTTTTCAACGGATTTAGATGGTGCCCGATTTAAAGTGAATGAAGCAGTTTCTAGTGCATAACCCCAAAATGACAACGGCAAGTCCGTCAGAGACATCATAGATCGAACCATATCTAATAAAGTACGATTACGACGTTCCGACACACCATTTCGCTGTGGTGTTCCGGCAGGTGTGAGTTGTGAAACAATTCCACACTCTTTCATGTGAGTGCTAAACTCGTAACTTAGATACTCACCTCCACGGTCGGACCGTAGAAATTTGATCATTCTATTACGATGATTTTCCACTTCATTCTGAAATTCCTTGAACTTTTCAAAGTTTTCAGATTTGTGTTTCATCAAGTAGATATAACCGTATCTACTCAAATCATCCGTGAAAGTAACAAAATAACGATATCCACCTCGCGCCGACACACTCATTGGACCACATACATCAGAATGTATGATTTCCAATAAATCTGTCGCCCGTTCCATTGAACCGGAAAACGGCGTTCTAGTCATCTTGCCCATAAGGCATGGCTCACATGTATCAAATGATTCATAATCAAGTGATTCCAAAAGTCCATCCGAATGGAGCTTCTTCATGCGTTTAACGCCAATATGACCTAGACGGCAGTGCCACATATATGCGGATATATCATCATTAAGTTTAATCCTTTTAGCATCAACATTATGAATATGTGTAATATTATCATCGAGATCTAATAGAAATAAACCATTCATCATCGGTGCATGACCATAAAAGATTTCATTCATATAAATGGAACAACCATTGTTCTCGGATTTAAATGAATAACCACTTCGCATCAAACACGATCCAGATACAATGTTCATGCTCAGTGCAGGCACCAGATAACATTTATTCAAGTTTATAACTAATCCTGACGGCAAGTGGAGAGGCAGCGTTCCGACGGCGATCACATCAACGCTTGATCCATTGCTGACACGCACCTTGACCTCACCCCTTGCTAGCGGTCGCTTGTTCCGCAGCCCCTGATTCGAGTTACAAATATTAGCAACTGAACCGGTATCAAATACCCAGGTGCTACTACGAGCACTAGTCAAGTACACATCAATAACATGTATATCATATATACCTTTGTTTGCCTTGCCGGCTTTCTTGTCTGCCAGATACTTGGGGCAGTTGCGCTTCCAGTGGCCAGTCCCCTTACAATAGTAGCACTCGGAATCAGACTTAGGTCCAACTCGGGGTTTCTTTTCAGGCGCGGCAACAGGCTTGCCGCCCTTACTTCCCTTCCGTTTTCCCTTCTTGTCTTTCTTGAAACCAGTGTTCCTATTGATCATCAACACTTGATGTTCCTTTTTGATCTCCACTTCTGCAGTTTTAAGCATTGATAGAAGCTCGGGGAGAGACTTCTTCATGCCTTGCATATTATAGTTCATCACGAAGCTCTTATAGTTAGGTGGCAGAGACTGCAGAACACGATGGATGCCTAAGTCAATGGGAATCGATATTCCCAAGGACACAAGCTTATCGGCGTAACCCGACATCTTGAGTACATGCTCACTAACGGAGCTGTGCTCTTCCATCATGTAGCTAAAGAACTTTTCTGAAGCGTTGTAGCTCTCTACAGCAACATGTGTGTCGAAAATCATTTTCAACTCACCCATTGTATCAAATGCATTGCCATTTTCGAAACGCTTTCGAAGTTCCGGCTCTAGCCCATACAATATGCCGCAATGAACTAAGTTGTGGTCCTCCTGACGAGTCTGATAGACATTCTTCTCCTCGTCAGGGGCATCATCAAAAGGTGGGGGGCCTAACGGCGCTTCTAGCGCGTATTGCTTTTGTGCAGCAGAGAGGAGAATCCTCAAATTCATGGCCCATTCGGTAAAGTTGCTACCGTTCGTTGCTAGTTTCTCTTTCTCCATGAACACATTGAAATTAAAAGCAGGTGGTGCCATCTACAACAGAATTTGTAAAGTTTAGACTAAGTGTATGATAGATTGAGTTCAACTAATCTATATTACGAATGAACTCCCACTCAAAAACGACATCCCTCGTGACTTTTTGGTGATTACATGAACCAAATCCACTACACCAAGTCCGATCATCACGTGAGTCGGTATAGCTTCAAAGGCGAGCATCAAATGGGCATCATATCAACTATATGACTCATGCTTAACCTTTCGGTCCGTGTTCCGAGGCCATGTTTGTACATGCTAGGCTCGCCTAGTTAGAACCTTAGTATTCGCGTGTGTAACTGTTTTACACCCGAAATATGGTCGTGGATCCAAGAACACCCGATCATCACGTGATTTCTTGGAGCGACGAAAACATAATCGGTGCATACTAAAGGAAGAACACATTCTTATCTTGATATTTAAATGAGGGATCATCTTATTATGCTAACAAAGCGCTAAACAAGCAATATAAGATGCTATCAAACATCATATGTTTATTAGTGAAATGATATGGTTCCCGCAGATGATCTCTATCATGTGCATCGTGGTATGATCACTATCATACCTATATGTGTAAATCCAAGGTCTATGGATTTTACACGCTATGTGTGTTGTAAGAGTATCATCTCATACTTCTACTTACAACACTACCATATCATAACACTAGCCCAGCAACAATCTAAACTAGACGCCTCTAATTTATCCATTGCAAGTTTTACGTGGCTTAGGGCTTTCGAGATAAAACCATTCTTACCTACGAACATGAACCACAACGAGGATAATCAAATTGTTGACAACTCGCTTGCAAAATAGATATTGACTATAGTAGGAGAGACAAACACCCGCTAGCCACTTATGCAAACTAGTTGCATGTCAAGCGTGGAACAGGTCTCATGTGCGAGGACATGTAAAGTTTGTCCGGGCCGCTTCATCCCACTATGCCACCAATATCCAAAATTACAACAAAGGAGCAACAACATGATCATAATCGCCCACATACTCATATGTGTACTACCCGTGTAAAGTATCTACGCATAAACCTGGCTCTGATACCACTGTAGGGTTCGCAGCATAGAAAACAAAAATTTTCCTACGATGGGAATTATGTACCAAGATCTATCTACTAGATACAAACAACGGGCGGATGTATATCCATAGAGAACATACCCTTGAAGACCGACAAAGCTTAACGAGTTCAACTCGTGGTTGATGTAGACGATCTCTTGCCGATCTCAAGATCGAGAGGAAGTCCTAGCGCCGCAAATCAGCAGCGCATCCGTGCTCGCACACACGTTCGAGGCACCGAGAAACCTCCGCCTCCTCGCTCCAGCGATGCAGCGGAAGCACAACTCTTTCTTGCCGAATAGCCACCGGGAACATGTATCTCGCTAGTCCGAGACCATGGGGGATAAATTCTAGAGGGGGAGAGAGATCCTTCACGAGGAGGTGTGAGAGACAAGTGAGGAGGGGGGAACCCCAAGGGGGTGGACGCCGGCCATGGGGGCTGCCCCCTCCCCTCCTTCATTCATGTGGGTGGACACTCCACTCACAAAATGCCCTTTAAATTTCCTCCACTCAAAAGTCCACTCAAATTCCCACTAAATTTCCACCAAATTTAATGCAAACTCTCATTAAATAAAACTCTTTTATTTTATTCAGAATTTTGTCAATTACTTTAATGACAAACATTCACAAATAACCCCTTGCTAGAATTCCATTTCACATGCATAACCACTTTATGCAATTTCACCCGAAAACCTGTTTCGGTATCTAGTGAAATAAATTCCTGCGCTTGTTCATTCTTTCGGCATGAAACATTTGCTCCAATTGGATGTCGGTGTCTCTTAAGTGTGTCACCCTATGGTTCGTGAATAATGCGGACATGATCGAGACTCCTCTCGAATCAATAATCAGAAGCGGGATCTGGAGACCCATACTGACTCCCACACATTCAACGATGACTTTCTTGTGATCGTCGAAACCTTTTACGCTAGTATCTTAATCCCTTTGTTTCACGATATATTACATGTCCGAGATTCGATCATCGGTATCTCCATACCTAGTTTGATCTCGTTACCGACATGCACTCTTTTCTCGTTCCTGTGATATAACATTCTAGTGATCAAATCACTTGCTTGCAAGCTAATCAATGTGATATCACCGAGAGGGCCCAGAGCATATCTATCCGTCATCGGGATGAACAAATTCCACTCTCGATCCATGAGCCTCAACATAACACTTTATTAGTTCTGAATCCATCTTATAATCACCCTGTTACGGTGTGACGTTTGATGTTATCAAGAAACTCATCCGGTGTTAGTGATTGACATGATCTCATGGTCTAAGGATTAGGATCACTTCGTAAGTTGTTATAGCAATATAAACTCAATGACTTTGATCGTAATGCTATACTTCGGATGAATGTTCATCACACCATTACACTAATGTTGTGATCCCGTTATTAACAACATCCAATGTCCATGATCAGGAAACCTTGATCATCTTGTTAATCAACGAGCTAGTTTATGAGAGAGGCATAACTAGGAACTTTCTGTTTGTTTATTAAACACACATGTATTAACGTTTCCGTATTAATACAATTATAGCATGCAAAATAAACATCTATCATATACTTGGAATACACATAATAAACACTTTATTATTGCCTCTCAGGGCATATTCCCTTCAACTCTCCTCGTGATTCCAGCAGCACGACGGCGTGGTGTCGGAAGTAGAGGGGAGATCTCGCAGGGCTTTGCCTTAAGCCGGAGCGAGTATGGCGGAGTATGAGAGAGGCCTTGGCGATCTACGGTTTAGAGGGTACCAAGGGGAGGGTGTGGACGGCGGCTAGGGTTTGGGGAAGCCCCAAGTCGCCGACTTGGGAGGAGCCCTAGGCGGCGTCAGCAGCACTTGGAGGTGGTGTCGGCACCTGGAGCTAGGGTTTTGGGTGTGAGGGGTAGGGGGCGCCCTACCCCTCCTTATATAGGTGGGAGGGAGGCGGTTTGGGAGGAGGGAGTCCTCCTCCAACTCCTCCTCATGGATGGTGGGTGGAGGGAGTGGGACTCCTACCCTAGGTAGGTTTCCTACTCTCCCTCCACCAAGCAAACTTCGGATTTGACTTTTCAAATTGGTGTTTGATTTTCAAACTTGGATTTGATTTCTCTCATCATATTTCCCAGCCAAGTGACCTAGTACATGATGCAACCATTCCACATTGTCATGACACATCCATGTACCCTTCCCCTCCGGAGTGCCGGACCTTCCAGACCCTTCTAATTACATTCCTGGTGAAAACACCGGGATCATTTTTGAACTCCGAAACAAGACTTTCCTTATATAAATCTTATTCTACGGACCATTCCGGATCTCCTCGTGATATCCCGGATCACATCCGAGACTCCGAACAACATTCGGTCTCTTACTCATCATTCCATAACTTCTCAACAACATCGAATCCTTAAGTGTGTCTCCCTACGGTTCGTGAATTATGCGGACATGATCGAGACACTTCTCCGATCAATAACCAATAGAGGAATTTGGAAATTCATATGGCTCCCACATATTTCTACGATTACTTTGCGATCGAATGAACCACTTACATACGATACCAATTTCCCTTTGTCTCACGATAGTTTACTTATCCGAGGTTTTGATCGTCGGTATCTCTGCATACCTAGTTCAACCTTGTTACTGATAAGTACTCTTTTCTCGTTCCCGTGATATGTGATCCCTTGTGAGCCAGTCACATGCTTGCAAGCTAATTGGATGACATTCCACCGAGAGGGCCCAGAGTATATCTATCCGTCATATGGATGGACAAATCCCACTCTTGATCCATGTGTTTCAACCAATACTTTCCGAACACTCAATGCCACCTTTATAACCACCCAATTACGGTGTGGTGTTTGATCTCATCAAAGCATCCTTCCGATGATGGTGATTAACATGATCTCATGGTCGAAGGAATTAGGTTACTATGTATCATAAAGCTTATAGCAAACAAACTATTAAAATGACTTGATCTTTATGCTACGCTTATCTATAGGAGTATGTCCATCACACCATTCTCCTAATGATATGATCTTGTTGTTAACAACATCTCAATGTTCATGATTGGGAAACCACAATCATCTATTAACCAACAAGCTAGTATTATAAAGAGGCTTTACTAGGGACTCTAATTTAGTTTACAAATCACACAAGTATTAATGTTTCCGGTTAATACTATTATAGCACGAATGTAAACATTTATCATAAACACAAAGATATAATAATAGCCACTTTTATTATTGCCTCTAGGGCATATCTCCAACACCCATTTCATCACAGATGAACATATAGAGCATGTTTCGTCATAATGGTCAGTTACGCACCATAGATTCAACAGCCACTATACACCTCTCTATTTTGAAACAGGTTCTTGTTCTAGGCCCTTAATATCCAGGTATCATAGGCTTTCTCTTAAACCCATGCCGGCTAAGTGTTCTCTGAACACACTGGGTGGTAAGCCTTTTGTGAGCGGATCCGCGAGCATTTCTTTTGTACTTATATGCTCTAAACTTATGGTATGATCCTGGATTCTTTCTTTCACAACATAAAACTTAATATTAATGTGTTTGGCAGCAACACTTGACTTGTTGTTGTGAGCATAGAATACCGCTGACTCATTGTCGTAGTACATTTTGAGTGGTCTTTGAATGCTGTCTACCACTCTCAACCCGGGTATAAACTTCTTTAACCAGTTTGACTACCCCGTGGCCTCATAACATGCTACATACTTAGCTACCATCATGGACGATGCCGTGATGGTTTGCTTGGAGATTTTCCATGATATAGCTCCACCTGCGAGAGTAAATACATATCCTGACGTGGATTTTCTTTCATCTACATCTCCCGCATAGTCTGATCTGAATACCCTTCTATCTCAAGGGAATCAGTTCTTCTGTATGTTAGCATGAGGCCTTTTGTGCCTTTTTCATAACGCAAAGCCTTCTTCACCATTTTCTAGTGATCTATCCCTGGATTACTTTGGAATCTGCCAAGTACCCCGGTAACAAAAGCTAAGTCATGGTGTGTACACACTTGAGCATACATCAAGCTTCCGACAACAGAAGCATATGGAACCGCTTTCATTTGATCGATCTCATATTGGTTCCTGGGATACTGAAAGTTCCCAAATCTATCGCCCTTGACTATAGGAGCAGGCGTAGCATTACTCGCATGCATACTATACTTCTTCAGAATCTTCTCTAAGTATGCCTTCTGCGATAGCCCTAAAACCCCATTTTCTCTATCTCGGTGAATTTCAATTCCTAGAAAGAATGAAGCTTCACCAAGATCTTTTATATCAAAGTTCGAGGACAAGAACTTATTCGTCTCCAATAGTAGACTAACATCACTACTAGAGAGTAGAATTTCATCCACATACAGGATAAGGAAAATGAATTTCCCATTCTTGAACTTTGCATATACTCAATTGTCCTCCTCATTCTCATCAAACCCAAACTTCCTGATTGTTTCATGGAACTTTAAGTACCATTGCCTGGAGGCCTGTTTTAATCCATAAATGGACTTCCTTAGACGACATCCCAAATGTTCTTTTCCTTCCAAAACATTACCCTTGGGCTGTGCCATGTAAACGTTTTCTTCCAAGTCTCCATTTAGGAATGCGATCTTTACATCCATCTGATGCAATTCTAAGTTGTAGTGTGCCACTAAAGTCATTATAATTCTAAAAGAATCCTTGCTTGAGACTGGAGAAAATGTCTCATTGTAATCTATTCCTTCTCTTTAGGTGAAGCCCTTAGCAATAAGTCATGCTTTATATCTTTCAATATTCCCTCTAGAGTCACATTTTGTTTTGTAGACCCATTTACAGCCTACCGTTTTGGCTCCTTTAGGAATTTCTTCTAAATCCTAGACTTTGTTGCTACTCATGGATCTCATTTCATCTTCCATGGATTCAAGCCACTTTGATGAATAAGGACTTTTAATGGCTTCTTCAAATGTGATGGGATCACCCTCCATTTAAACTTCTTCACTGACATAGATCTCAAAATCGTTAGGAATAGTTGGCTTTCTAGTTCTTTGAGACCTTCTAAGGGTCTCGCCTTCTGGCACATTCTCTGTGTGGGCTGTTGCGGCTCTCCCTCATGTGTGGTAACAGGTTCTTCATTTTCATTTATTGTTACCACAGGAGAACCAACAACAGGTGTCACATCGACATTGTCCTATGTCGGTGCAGCAGCAGGTATCGAGAAAAATGGTTCCTGGATCATCGAAGTGGGTGCATGCACCCGCTTCTCCTCCAGGTTGATTTCTCGAGATACCATGCTCCCCCTGATCATCTGATCCTCCAGAAACACAGCGTGTCTTGTTTCTACAAACTTAGTAATTCTGTCTGGACAATAGAAACAATAACCTTTTGACTTGTCTGGATAGCCAATGAAATGGCAACTTACTGTCTTGGGGTCTACCTTCCCAAGGCTTGGGTTGAAGAGTTTTGCCTCAGCTGGACAACCCCACACTCGCAAATAACTGAGTGAAGGTTCCCGACTAGTCCATAACTCATATGGTGTTTTAGACACCGATTTACTGGGAACTCGATTAAGTATGTGAATGGCGGTTTTTAACGCCTCCATCCACAAACCAATCGGTAAGGTGGAGTAACTTAACATGCTTCTCACCATATCCATCAAGGTACGGTTTCGTCTTTTAGCTACTCCATTCTGCTAAGGCTCGCCCGGTGTTGAATACTGGGCGACTATACCATGTTCCTGTAGAATCCTTGCAAAGGGTCTAGGACCTTGGCCATATGGGGTATGCCGGCCGTAGTATTCGCCTCCACGGTCGGACCTTACTACTTTAATCTTTAAACTATGCTGATTTTCAACTTCAACCTTAAATATCTTGAATTTATCCAATGCTTATGAACATTCTTTAATAGGATAAATGTAACCATAACGCGAATAATCATCCGTAAATGTTATGAAAGAGTCATATCCATCCATAAATATCACAGGTAATGGACCAGATATATCCGTATGAATTATTTCTAATACTCATGTGCTTCTTTTGGCGCATTTCTTAATGTTCTTTACAAACTTTCCTTTAATGCAATCGATGCATTGCTCTAAATTTTAAAATTCTAGAGGCGGTAGAATTGATTCTTTTACTAAGCGTTCTATTCTCCCCCTCGAAATATGGCCTAAACGACAGTGCCATAATTTCGATGAGACATCATCAATTATTTTCCTCTTACTCTTTCCATTCAGGTATGAGGAGGCATTCACATTCTCAGCGCTTATTTCATTCACATTCTCACAAAGTGATAACAAATAAAGCTTGTCTTGTCTGAAGGCAAGACCAACAATCTGATTATTAAACTTGATCTTACATTGTCCATCGCCAAAATGGCAAGCAAAACCACAATCATCTAAGCGCAATACACTTATTAAGTTTCGATGCAAAGAGGGTACATAAAGCACATCTACTAATATAAGTACAAAGCCATTCGACAACGCTAATGGAAGATCTCCAATGGCTTCAACTTCAGCTTGAACGCTGTTTGCAACTTTAATACTTCTTTTTCCTCTTTGTAGGGTCCTTATCATACGGAATCCCTGTAATGAATCCACAACATGAACAGTCGCACCTGAGTCAATCCACCAAGTAGATTTTGCATAACTTAAAAATAAGGATTCATTAATAAAAGTAATTAAATCCTCACCATTCTTGCACAGATACTTCAGGAAAGTCACACAGTCACTCATGTAGTGGCCCTTCTGCTTGCACCACTTGCAGGTGTCCTTGTCCACTTCCTGTGCCTGGTGATCAGGAGCCTTTCCATGCGGCCTAGAAGAAGAGGGATGCCCCTGAGGTTTCCCTTGGGGCTTGGAACCCTGGAAGTTCCTCTTCTTGGTTGGGCTCAGGTAGTTCACAGAATCACCAGACTGCCCCTTTAGCCTCTCTTCTTCTTGAACGCACATGGCCATCATCTTCTCAATGCCCCACTTTTATGGCTGTGCATTGTAGTTCACAACAAAAGCTTCAAATTGGTTTGGCAGTGAGGCAAAGATCAGATGAATGATGAACTCATCTGGAAGCTCCATGCCCATAGGCTTAAACTTGGAAGACATGTTGCTCATTCGCAATATGTGGTCCCTTACACCCCACCAGTGTATCTTGTAGTAAAAAGTTTCTTAATGAGAGAGCTTGCATAGGCCTTTGAGGACCCAGTAAACTGACTCTCTACCTTTTTCAGGTACTCACTGGCGGTGGTGCACTCTGGGATTGCTCCCCTTATAGCTTCCATGATGGAGCTCTTAAATCACCATCAAGCACTTTCTATTAGACGAGTCCCACTTTGCACACTCAAGGTCGTACTTCATTCTTATTAGTGCATGGTCACAGACCCTTTTGTTGAAGTCCTCTTCACTTTATTTTTCGCCCCTCGTGATGTTGACAGGTTCTTTGGGACAAGTCTCAATCAGTGCCAAGTCGAGGTTAAGCAGAGCAAGCCCCATCTCAATATTCTCTCGCCATGAGCCGTAGTTCCCTCCATTGAGGGGCTCAATAGCCGAGATGAAACTCATAGGATTGCCTGAAAGCAAAATATCATTAAAATGAGTTAATTCAACGTTGGTCAAATTAAAACATGAAACTTCTCCATATTAGTACTACATCACCGTTCGGCAGAAATATAACTAATAGGATAAAACTTACTATTCATAGTGAAAATTTTACTTACAACGTTGGTCATCAAATAAAATCATCACCATTAAAAAATTAATTCTCTCTTTATTGCATTTAAGCAATTAATTCTTGCAGCGGAATAACATGAATAAAAATTCATCAATTTTACTTCTTTACAGAAAATTTACTGTTATTATATCATTTTCTAAACAAAATTTTCGTTGAAAAAAATTGCTATAGAAAAAATAATTGAAAAAAACTAAGCAAAAAACAGTAAAAAGGTTCCTATAAATGGAAAAACAGAAAACAGACTAGGCGGAACTTAGAGGCCCAGCCGCGGCCCAGCTGTCTGCCGCGTGTACCGTGCGCTCTGCAGCACTTTGTGCGCGGCCCGCGTCAGCCCAGCAAACAGCCCACAACCCGCATGCACTTTATTCACGAATTTTAGGTTTCTGACATGACCGATGTTGAACTGCCAGATTCTTCTTAGCGGGAGCTAGTGTCTGTGAACGTTTGGAGTGATTCACGGTAATAGAATAAAGGTATGGGTCCCCCACCTTACCATCTGTTCTGTCTTATCTCCGTGCCTCTGGAAAATTGGGTCAGGCTGAACTAAAGAGGGGAGAAAGTCACGCTCAGCATGGAGCCCGTGGATGCGGCATCTGGCTCTGTGCGATGAAAGCAATGGGAAATGAGATTTTGGGTTTGATTACTGGTACAAACAAGTTCAAAGCTAGCGAGATCATAAAGAACGATAGATTCCATTCAAATAGTAGGTCAAGCAAAAAGGACTAATCTTTTGATACATCTGGCACGAGATGAAAAAGAGAGAGCTTCGTCTGTCGATGAACAGCAGATTGACGGAGCTCTTGGCATTTCTTTGTTTTTCTCTCCTTTCCTATCAGCGAGTTTTGATCCTTTTGTTCGAAATTTATTCGTTCATACTGAACCGCTTGTAGAATCACATCCTGTTCCACAAGATCCTATACGGATAATGCAAATCGAAGCTATTTGATGTCCGACTCAGGCCTATATGATCGATCGATCGAAATATTCTAAGACTCCACCTTTGTCATATATTCCATATATCACATTAGATAGATATCATATTTATGGAATACGATTCACTTTCAAGATGCCTCGGAGTTTCCGAGGGATTGTCGATTGAAGCTCCGGAAAGTGGAAATTTTCCAGCTCGCCTTAGGCGAAATGATACTTGTTTTGCATTCCGCATCAATCAGTCAGTGGGGTCTTGGGTCTAGGGGGACCGGCCGACTTAACCTGGTGAGAGAACCAAGATTACCAATTCTATGTTACTCTATGCCACATGAATTGAGCCAAAGAAGAACCGCTTAGTGGACACACGAGCGCCTACATCTGTTTCTAAAGAAGACTTGAAAAGGTAAGTAGGTGACTCCGCCGAGACTAGAGAAAGGTACAAGTAGGTCAGACCGAACACTTTTGAAATTTGGATTTGACACAAAACACCTCTCTTGATACTCATATCGAGAATATGAAATGAACAACTTTCCTATTTACTTCCTTATTTATGCTTAGGCTTTTAGTGCGCCTGGCGCCCCAGCCGCAGCCGCCGGATGCTAGGGTTCAGATCGAACGGCCCTTCATGGACCTCGCGAGAAGAAAAAGGTAGCGCGGCGCCCCCAGTGAGAACCCTAGCGCCACTTCTCTGCCTCCCTCTCCCCCGCGCGAGCATCCAGCCTTCCTGGCGGTGCTCTCTGTGAGCGAAACGGTGTGAGGCGAGGCAGCGCTGCCCGGCACAGCCGGCGACGGGCCCCTCCCTCTCCCGTGAGCCCCTTTCCCCTCCAACTACTGTATGTACCATCTCCACTCAAACCCCGATGAACATCTAGCTAGGGTGACTCGGTCGGCGCCTCACCTGGCCCCGTTGCCGGCGTGCGCATCCACCAGAGGGTGGGTGCACCGCTGCCAAGCGGCTCAGGTGGCGGCGTGCCACTCTGCCGGTGGTGGCCGGTGTGTCTTTTCTGGAGTTGGGGTCGAGGATCTGATTCGGGGAGGGACTATGGAGTGATGAACTAGGGGAAGAACGAGGTCTGGGTGGGTGGGGGGGCTTTTCTTTGTTTCTTACGGGATCTGCGGGGCTTTTCTTTGTTTCTTACTTCCCGAAAAAAAAATCGGTTGATCTTTGGGTTAGGGTTTCGATCTAATTGGGGGGTTCTTCTTCCTGACCTCGGCTTGCCGATGCGTCGGGATCGAGAGGAACGGCGCGGCCTCGCGGCGGTGCTTCTAGAAACCCTAGCCCTCTTACTTTTCTTTGCTTTTGCAATTCTACACGAGTAGGTCTACAGAGCATTGGCTCTGATACCATTGTTAGCATTGTTTTGCTCTAGATCTAATCGGTAGGCTTTGCTATGGGGTTTGATCTTGCAGAGAGAGAGAGAGAGAGAGAGAGAGAGAGAGAGAGAGAGAGAGAGAGATAAGAGAATATACCTTCTCCGGTGATGGAACTCGATGGCCCGTTGGCCATCTTGGTCGACGGCGAGAGTGTGGCTAGAGCAGCTAGGCAGAGCGGCGCCAGAGCTTCCTGTGACTAGCGCTAACCCTAGATCGGTAGGGATGTGTAGGTAGGAAGAGCGGCGGCGCAGACGAACCTCATGTTGCGTGCCCTGGCCCCAGCTCCTCTTTATAGCGCTGCCACGGGGGCCCACCAACCATGTGAGGGTTGGGTGCCCCCGATCAGGGTGCGAGACCAAGTTTGTTCGGGCCGTTAGTCCGAACGGGAGATCAACCTAACAACTACGAATTTATTTTGTATGCTAATTTCATTAATTTGTTTGAATATGATTGACAATGGTTTAAAGTGTGTGAACTCTGTACCACTCCAGTTTTTTATGGGAATTGCATCCATAGAGGCTGGTGTATGCTTGTAGGTTTAAATGAACTCTAGGTTACAATGTGTTTTTCTGAAACGTGTGTAAACAACATAATAAGAGTACCTAATCATTTTTTCCATGTCCCAAACGTTTAGGCCCTTTTTCTTGTCGGTAGTTTACTTACACTTATATAAAGAAAGAGTGATAATCAAATTTAATAACATCTCTATTGTGTTTCTTATATTTTTTTCTAAATACAACTTGCTTATCAAATTTATCACAGATTCCACATGCTCGATAGATTAGAAACCTCACGCCTGACACAAATTCGCACTCGTGAACCTCCTTTCACTGTATCCCAATACTTCTGGTTGGCACCGGAGCTGCAATTTCACAACACTATTCGTTCTCTTGTAATCTAGAGTAAGTACTACCAAATTACACAAAACTCCAATTTAAGCTAACACCAATGCCCTGGACCGATCAGACGCACAAGAATTTGAAAAAAGTGAGAACTCCAAAGTGTGATGCCAGTCTATTAATCGTAACTTGTTTGATAGTTGACAGGCGCCACATGCCCACTTCTTTGAGGCGTTTTATCATACATCTGAATGGCGTGATCCCAGGCAGCAGCTCACGCCACACAGTCTGCAATATCGTAACAAATCAAGCACTCAAGACAGAATCGCTGCTGGACTCCGAGCCCTTCTTCCCGTGTGACCCTCCGCACCCGAGGACACCGGCACCGGCTCGCCGGTCGCGACCGGCCGCGGCAAGGAGGAGTGGCCCGCAAGGACGGGTGGCCCTCGCTGGTTGTGCAGCTGGGGTGTCTCGGCCTGCGCCAGGAGGCTGGAAGTACGAGCTCGTGGGGTTGTATGGCATGGAACTTGGTCGGCTCCTCACCTCTCCGTGTGATGCGATACAGACCGCTGCTGAGAATCTTACCTGTCGAGCGCGGATGGATGCCCAGATCCACCTCCACCCAAATTGGGGGCCGTCTCTAGTGGCCATGCGAGAGCCTCATCGACAGAACGGTAGGTCAGATGTAGGAGGCGACATCTGCTCCGCCATGCAGCAGGGCGGCGGCGCCGAGGAGCTTGTACGGAGAACATGAAGAAGCAGGCCCCGCACTCGGGACGTAGGTGATGGCGTTCAATGATATGGGGATGCTGGAGGAGCGTTGAAGGCCCTAGTCCACGACCGCCGCCGGCCATGAGACAGAGAAGGCCCCGAAGAGAAGCACCTGGACTCAACCCGCATACGATGCTAAAACAAATCGTGTATTGTGACTTGGCGGTGGTAGTGCCAATGGCAGCTAAATACATCAAAACAGCAGGGGCAAAATCATCAAAAGTAATGTCGGACGGAAAATTATTTATAGACGAATCTACCACAGGCAAACTTAGTAGATAGAGAGATAGATAGATTTCAGCAAATTTATTTGAATATACTTGCTTAAGCACACATCTGAAATCTGAAGTGTTTTAAAAGTTTTAGGTTTTTCAAAATCTTATTTGGCGCCTATTCGATAAAAAAGTTCTTACAGCGCAAACTGATTAAGGTGGTGAGTATGAAAAACTTAACTCTTTGTTTTTAACCAAGGTTGATATCTCCCATCACGTATCTTGCCCATATGTGAATGGTTCGGCCGAATAAAAACATAGACATATTGTTGAAATAGTACCATCCCTTCTTACTCATTCATCTATGCCATATAAATATTGGGATGAATCATTTATTTATGCGACATATCTCATTAATCGCACACCAAGTAGTATCATCAATTTTGATACTCCTTTGGAATGTATTTATCATGAGAAACCAAATTATCAACCACTTCAAATTTTTTGGTGTGCGTGTTGGCCGAACCTTTCGACCTTACAATTCGCGTATGTTAGAATTTCATTCTAAGAAATGCTCATTCCTTGGGGGTATAGCAATATTCATAAAGTCTTTCGATGTCTTGATATTCCTAATGGTCGCATATATGTCTCGCATGACATTGTGTTCGAGAGAATGTCTTTTCTTTCTCTATTTTAAATACCAATATCGATGCTCGGCTAAGATCCAAATTTTTGTTGCTTCCATCTGAGTTGTTAAATCCTTATGATCATGGGGAAACACTACTAAATATCATATGATTGATGCTCCTATTTTTTCCTATTGATAACTACGCAAATAGTGTGGAAAATCATGATTTTATGCCATACATACAATCAAGGGGAGCCAACAAAAGACACATGGAAGATCTCCTTACATGCAATGATCTCGAGAGGTCACCTACACGATTCTCTAGGCGGGCTCGGAGAGGCGGCATGTCTCCGTCCATGTCTCCTGGTGGCACATGTTTGCCAGACGCCTTCGATGACTCCGCGTATGACACGTGGCGCCAAGGGTCAACTAGCCTAGACGGGGCAAGCTTGTCTCCCGCGGGACCAGGGTCCCCCTCATGCGGCATCACCTCATCAGCTGACGGGTTCCATCGACCCGTACATGCCTGACGCTGCAGACACAACAGGCGAGGATAATTCTAGCACAGATTACTCTGGATCCTTTACGTTGGATTCTTCTGAGGCCAGAACTGTGCCTATGAGGCACATACAATCCAAAACAGGTATATTTAAAAAGTTTGTTCGCAGCAATGTCACTATGCATTTTAGCTTCTACTCGTAAACCTGCAACCTTACATAAGGCATTAAGAGATAGCAATGGCAAAAATGCTATGGATATTGAATATAGTGCACTTATGAATAATATGGAATTGCACTTAGTTTCATCTAGTGAAGGGGAGGAGTATTATTGATTGTAAGTGGGCATACAAAAGTGAAAGAAAACCGGATAGCACCATATATATGCATAAGGCTAAACTATTAGCTAAAGTGAAAGGATACAGATGTCGCCTAGAAGGGGGGTGAATAGGCGATTAAAACTTTTCCGAGAGTAGCTCAACAAAGGCGGAATAAAACTAACATTTACTTTGTTAAGCATAAAACCTAGATCAATCTAGGGTTTACCTATGTGCACCAACAACTTATGCTAAGCAAGACAAACAACTATGTGATAGCAAGATATATACTTCAAGCATGAAGGCTATCACAAAGTAAAGTGCATAAGTAAGAGCTCGGGTATAGAGATAACCGAGGCACGCGGGGACGACGATATTTTACCGAGTTCCTCCCAACATGGAGTACATCTCATTTGGAGAGGGGGTGGTATCTAACCACCTACGCCGCAAAAGGCCTCCCTTATTCTCCGGTGAATCTCACCCCAACGGGATCGATCCATGCTTCCACTATCGGTGCTCTTGTCGGTGGCAACCGGAACCTCTCACAAGGTTGGGGCACTTCTCCACAACTTAATTGGAGGATCCCAACAAACGCCACCAAGGCCACAACCTGCAACACCAACAAACCGTCTAGGGTTCCAAGAACCCAAGAGTAAAAAACTTCTCAACTTTCACTCACCAAATCCTCCGGGGAGAACTCAAACCGATGCACCAAATGCAATGGCAAGAACACAAGTAGTGCTCAAAATATTGGATACCACCAAGAGAGAACATTTCATGTATTATAATGTGAGATACCTCTCTTGGTGAGAAACCTCAAAGATTAAAAACGCAATATGATATAAAAGGGAAATCCATTTTTGATGAACTAGAGCTTGTTATGAATATTACCACAAGCTCTAGAACCTCACATGGATAAGATCCAAATAACAACCAAGAAAGGATGATGCTAAGTATGCAAAGGTTTGAGCTCTCTCTGAAAGATATGATCGAGTTACTCACTTGAGAGCCCCTCTTGATAGTACGGTTGTCTATCCTATAAACCGGTCTCCCCAACTAACACCACGAGACCGGTAAGAAAGAAACCCTATCAAGATCATACCTTTGCCTTGCGCATATTCCACTTGATCTTGATGCATGCGATCTTGTCCTTCTCAAGATGGAACACCTTTCTAGATTGCTCTTGCACGCACTCGCTTGATGAAGACTTGCAAGTTGTTCCCCCATATGACATGGGTAAACCTATACTTTGACCTTGTCTTCATTGATCCATGATCACCGAGGATGGCAAGCTTCAAGCATGAGATCTTCTAGATATTGCACATCTTTAGCTTGCACATCATTTCTTCTTTTCTTCATTATGTTGATGCCTTGAAGGTACACCAGAGATATTACTCCATCTTATTTTTCAAGACATACTTGCCATAGCTTTAACTCTCACATGACCAATCTGTGGACCATTCTTTGAACACCTTGGTCGCCACATGATCCTCTTCACTTCTTCTCCAAACCTTGAAGCCAACATATGGTTCAAGCATTGCCTATGGACATTTCCTACAAGTATAACTCGATACAAGCATTAGTCCATAGAGATTGTCATTAATTACCAAAACATCACATGGGGGCCCACATGTTCTTTCATAAAGGCTTTAAGCAACTCTATCGTATTGATTATGAGGACACATTTAGTCTAGTAGTTAAGGCTGCCATTACTCGGTTGGTGCTCTATATTGTTGTTTTCAAGGGTGGAGTCTTCGTTATTTGGATGTGCAGAATGTGTTTCTTCATCACGTTATTGAGGAACAAATGTACATGAGGCAACCTCCAGGTTATGAAGATGAGGCAAGGCCACATCATGTTTGTAGATTGGACAAATCATTGTATGGCTTAAAACAATCCCCTCGAGCATTGTATTCCAGGTTGAGTGTCAAGCTCGAAGAACTTGGTTTCACACCATCAAAAGGAGACACATCACTCTTCTTTTATAGAAAGGGAAATGTCACCATTTTTATGCTTATTTATGTTCATGACATAATTGTTGCAAGCTCATCCGGGGAGGCTACTAAAATGACCTTTACAATGATTTTGCTTTGAAGGATTTGGGTGACCTTCATTATTTCCTTGGGATTGAGCTAAACATATTTGACAAAGGTATTTTGTTGACTCAAGAAAATATGTTGTGGATATTTTGGCCTGTTGATACGTCCAAAATGTATCGACTTTTCCGAACACTTTTGCTATTGTTTCTCCTCTAAACTTGTGTGATTTGGATACAACTAACACGGATTGGCACTTTTTTCAGCAGAATTACCTTGGTGTCTTGTTTTTGTGCAGAAAATCAACTATCAGGAAAAATCCTGGAAAATATGCCAAAAATCCTATTTTACCAGAAGATCCACGAAGCCAGAATACGAGACAGAGGGGAGCCCTGGGTGGGCCCACCCCACACCTGGGAGGGGTGTGGCCAGCCCAGGCACCCTGTCGGCCTCTCTCTTTGCCTATAAGTTGCCTTCTGACCTAAAAACTCAGGGGGGTTCGTCATTTTTCCAAAAAAGAGTTTCGCTGCGCCGCCACCACCAGAAACTGCGATTCGGATCCAGAAACTCCATTCTGGCACCCTGCCGTGACGGGGATTTTGGGGAGGATCATCATCATCGTCATCACCAACGCCTCTCCATCAACCATCAATGTTTCCCTCATCCATGAGTGAGTAATCCCCCGCTGTAGGCTATGGGGATGGTAGGGATTGGATGAGTTCTATCATGTAATCGAATAAGATTGTTAGGGCATGGTGCCTAGTATATCTATTAGTGCTATTTGACTTTGTTGCAACTTGTTGTGCTTAATGCTTGTCACTAAGGACCGAGTGCCATGATCTCAGATTTGATCTTATTATTGAATCATTATGATAGTATTGTTTGTAATCTTATCTGCAAGTTGTGTACACATATCATTGTCCGGATCCAAAGGCCCCGAAGTGACAGGAATTGGGACAACCTGAGGGGATGGCTGTGATGTGAGGATCACATGTGTTCACGGAGTGTTAATGCTTTACTCCGGTGCTCTATTAAAAGGAGCACCTTAATTGCCAGTAGTTCCCTTGAGGCCTCGCTGCAACGGGCTGGCAGGACAAAAGATGTTTTGCAAGTTCTCATTGCGACCATGCATGACTATATATGGATCACATGCCTATGATTGTTTAGTACTTGGATGCCTATTCTTATTTATCTGCAATTGCCCTAGATCTTGAAGTTACATGTTTAGACTCGTCCATGCAACGCCCGTCCATCCATCCTGTGCCTACCGCACTCATATCCTACTGTTTGCTGCTACTGTTACTATTGCTCTTGTTTTGCTGCTATTGTTGCTAATACAAACTGTTGCTACTGATAAACTTCTGTGAGCAAGAACTATTTCCAGGTGCAGTTGAATTGACAACTCAGTTGTTAAGGCTTGCAAGTATTCTTTGGCTCCCCTTGTGTCGAACCAATAAATTGGGTAATACTACCCGCGAAGACTGTTGCGATCCCCTATACTTGTGGGCCATCAAGACTATTTTCTGGCGCTGTTGCCGGGGAGCATATCTTTATTTATAAGTTCACTTGGATCTATTATTGTTCACTACTACTCCTTTCATCATGGGGAAGTCTTGTGATGGAAAGTTTCCTATTTTACCATCCACTACAAGAAGAGGTACAGTCCTAAACACCTTTGTTGCTCTTGATTCATCGTCTGTTATAAGTAAGCTTGTTACACCACCACCACATACTCATGCTACACAAACTGCTACTACTACTGAGTCTGAAACTGCTTTTGATGCTCATGATGTTACTTATACTGTGCTTGATGCGAGTGGTTCATTAGGTCCTTTCCTAGATGCTACTATGGCTGGTCTAGGAAATACTAAAACTCCTAGTGAAGACACTGTTACACCTGTTAGCTCACCTGAGTCTAGAGAGAGTTATGATATTAATGATGGTTACATTGAGTTTACTGATGAATTTGTTGAAGAGTGCCCAAACACACATGGTGCTAGTGCTATTAAGAGTCTCCTTGCAAGACGTACCATTATTCCTAAACTGTCCTCTGATCCTAAGTTTGCCACCTCTCCCATAGATATTAAAGATAAAGATTATGATTTCTCTATTGATTTATCCTATTTAGATATTGTTGAGAAAGAACCTTTTTGTGGGACTGAAAATGAGAATGTTGTAGCTCATATGATTGAGCTTTCCATTATGAGTGCTTTATTCTCTGATGATTTTAAGATGTGCAAGTACTTTGTTACTAAGATATTCCATTTTTCACTAAAAGGATAAGCTAAGGCTTGGTTTAATAGATTACCTCATGGTTCCATTGATAGCCCTGATTGCTTGATTGCTTCTTTCTTCAAAAAATATTTTCCTCCTAGTGCTAGACATGCTGCTTTGTAGAGAATTTTTGATTTTAAACAGGGAGAAGAAGAAGAGAAATTTCCTGAGTCATGGACAAGGTTTTGTGCCTTGATTCATGCACATCCTGGATGTCCATTACCTAAAGATGAGCTTCTTGATATTTATTATAATGGACTAACTGATGATTCTAGGACATACCTAGATAGTTTTGCTGATTGTGTTTTCAGGAAAAGAACTCTTACATATGCTGAATAATTAATGGCTAAAATAAGCAAGAATTATGATGATTGGACTTCAACTGAGCTAAATACACCTTAGCCTATTACTACTGAACCAGTTGTGCCTGAATCAGATCCAATACCAACACCAAAGAAGAGGGGAGTTATTGCATTAAATGATGAAGTGATGAAAGAAGCTAAGAAATGTCTAAAGGATAAAGGTATTAGAGCTGAAGATGTGAAGAATCTACCTCCTATAGAAGCATTATGTAATCCAATTCCCCACTCATCTACTATTGAGGTACACTCTCTCCACTTTGATGAAGGTGATATTCCCTATGGTAAGCCTCCTGATCAATGTCTAGAGGAACTTGACACATTTATTGTTAAACAAGGTAATTTTAATAAACAAGTTCAGAATCATTTATTGGAAAACTCTAGAGCTATTAATGAGTTGAAATATATTGTGGAAAGAACTTCTAATGATATTAAAATGCTTTGTAAACACTTTTAAATGGTTCAAACCCAACTTGATCAACTTGCTAAGGTACAAAAGGATATGCTAGTTAATGCCTCAGGAGATAAACATGCTTATGGAATTATAACTAGGAGCAGTATAGCTACTCAAGATCCTTTATATCCTGAAGGACACCCTAAAAGAATTGAGCAGGATTCCCAACAAGGTGAAAGTAGTGGTAGTCCTCGTAAGAGAAAGAAAAAGAAACATAAAATAGTTAAGGAGCCACTTGAACCTGCTATAGATCCTAATAGTATATCTGTCTCTGATGCTGAAACTAGGAGTGGTAAATGATAAATATGATGCTCATAATAAGGAGGAAGTTGAGGAAGAGCCTGAGAAGCACACTAAGAACACCAGGTACACTAAGGAAGATTTTATTGCTAATAAACATGGTAAATAGAGAGAACCTTACAACAAGTTTTGTGAGTGGATGAAACCTTTATTTTTTTCAAATTCCTTTGACTGATGCTATTAAGTTGCCTCCTTAGAAGGATATCGTCTCTAATAAAAGGAAGATTCCTAATGAGGAGATTTCTACTTTGCTTGCTAATTATTCCTTCAATGGTAAGGTTCCAAAGAAACTTGGTGATCTAGGTATACCAACTATTCCTTGCTCTATTAAGAATAATTATGTTAGAACTACCTTATGTGATTTGGGAGTCGGAGTTAGTGTTATGCCTTTTTCTCTCTACAAGAGACTCCAGCTAGAAAAGTTGATACCAACTGGTATATCTTTGTAACTGGCTGATAAGTCAACTACTATTCCTATTGGTATATGTGAGGATGTTCCTGTTCAAGTGGCTCATAATTGCTTGGTTTTAACTATTTTTGTTGTGCTTGAAATGCGTGAAGATGATAACATGTCTATTATTCTTGGGAGACCCTTTCTTAATATTGCAGGTGCTGTCATCAATTGTAATCAAGGAAAAGTAACCTTTAATATTAATGACAAAGAGCATACTGTTTATTTCCCCAAGAAGGTTGCTAAGAGCTATTGCCTGAATTCCGTTGAAAATATTGAGAGCATCAAGGTTGGAGAAATATATTGTCCCATTCCACAAGAAAAATTTGAAACTATTATGATTGGGACCATTGCTATCAAGGTTGAGGTAACATAATCACCATGTGGAATGCAAAGTTTTGTTTCATATAAGATTATTTTGGTAACAAGACTTGATCAACCTTGTTAACAAAAGGATTTTAATGAACAAAACAATGCTTTCATTGTGGTTATTCTTGATCACTTTTACTTTTCTTCCTTCCTAGTCTTTGCTCTTTCTTTTGTTAGCTTTGATTTTGTTAGTTTTTTGCTTGCTAGAGTGTCTTAGAACTTCTGTAGTTTTGGTTTTTGTTTGCTTTTTCTTCTTCTAAAATCTTTTCTGCGAGAAAATCAATTTTCATACCCTGAAAATTGGCCAAAAATAAAGTTTCCCGAAAAAACCCAGAAAATTCAAAATAAAATTTTCCTCGAAAAAAGGGGCAGAGGGACACCTGGAGTGACCCAGGGGGCCACCCCAGGCCAGCACACCCCTGGGCGGCGCGGCCAGCCCCTAGGTGGCCTTGGCAGGGGTGTGGCCCTCCAAAGTGCCTCCTCTCAGCCATCTTCTTTCTCTCTCCCGAAAAACACCGAAAAACTTTCTCAAGCTCAAGTTCCTGCTGTTATTGCTCGCGAATTTCGATCTCCTTGCTCAGCCCATCTTTGCTACTGATTTTTAGAGGGATTGCTCTTTGGTATGTGCCTCCTCCGCTTGTACAATTAGATTTGTGATTGGTAGATTGTATCTCTGCTATAGGTGACAGGTTGTGTGAGCTTGCATGCTTGTTCTATGCTTAGAGATTCCATTTTGATGCATGTGTAGCCCTCTAGAAAGTTCCTATAGTAGTTTCTCATCATTTATCAACTTGGAAATCACTTGGTTTGATGTTTGTCTAAAAATTTCAGAAAAAAAGTGGTCATGGACAACCACACATTTGGTGAAATATTTGAGAGTGATGCACCTAGAAGGGCAAGGCCTTCAAGATCATCCTCCCGATCTAGGCCCTCATACAATAAGGATCTCATTACACCGCGTTTTGGCAACGAGGGAGATGAGGGGGATGCGCACCCTTCCACCTTTCCTTGCTCAACCTTCTTGCAGGCTGCTGGGATTCTTGAGGATTTTCTAACCTTGGTTCGAAGGGTTGGACTAACAAGTTATGTGCAGGATGAGAGCGTGCAATATGCAACGCTCAGTAAAACATTTGTAGAGAGCTTCTGTTTTTCTAACAGCTTGTTCAAGCCAGATGTGTCTTTCAAAATTTATGGTAGGCCTTACACCATGACATTGAAGAAATTTTGTGAGGCCCTGGGACTTGGTACAGCTGGGTCGGCGAAGAAGATTCCAGATCAACCCACTGATTTGTTGGAGCTCTACCGCGGGATAACCAATGATGATGACCATAGAGCCCAACGTGGAAAGATAAGAAATATTTAGCTCCCAGCTATCAGGTACTTTGCTTATTATCTTGCCACTAGTGTTCTTGGTAGGGAGAACACTAGTAATATTTCCGACTATCATTTGGCCTTCATAGCTGCTGCGCTCAACAATGAAACTAGGTACAATATTGGTTCTCCCATTGCTCGTCGCTTAGCTGCTAAGGGACCCATTTATAGGGGAATTATTGTTGCACGTGTTGTTGCTGCCTTGGACCTTGTTGTTGATCCAAATGATACAGTTTTGGCTCCTCAGCGGCTTGATCTTGCTGCCATGAAGGCGCATCACTTTGTCACTGGTGGCTCTACCCTTGAGAGCCTGGTTTATAGAATGTTGTTTACTGATGGGGAAGAGAGAGATCCATCTAACCCAAACCACTTTGTTCAGTATTTCCTAGGGACTTTTGTCACACTCCAAGGAGGAGATGGATGAGAAGCTGCGCATTCTTGGCTTCCATGGACACTATCAGGGGGACGCGCCCTCATACGACCCCTTTGTGCACTATACAAGGGAGTCCTCGAGCTCTTACCAGGACGAAGGGGCCTCCTCGTCGTACTACAGAGGTGCACCCACTTGGTCACCATGGATTTGAGCCCCACTTAGGCCAAAATCCTAAGCTTGGGGGGAGGTATACCGACATCACACTCATCTATATATCATGTTTCGTCGGTTCTTTGTATATCCATTGTTTCACTTTCTTTTTGGTTTTTGTTTCTACTTTCCCAAAACACAAAAATACCAAAAATATTTTCGTTGTTTCTCTTGGTTTGTTTCTTTCTTTTTAGCTTTGGTTTGCCTTAAAGAAAATCCAAAAAGATTTTGCTTTGTTTGTTTTTGCTTGCTTTAAAAAAATCGAAAACACCAAAAATATTTGTTGTTCTTCTTTGGTTTTGTGAGTTCTTTGCAGGGTTCAGCCGTCCTCAGTGGATTTTTGGTTTCATGTTATTATTCAAGTCACACAAGTGAAGGGCAATAATGAAGATTAATACAACTTGAGGTGTGGTAAGAGGCTGGTAACGAACTCTATTTTTTTTCATTTTTGTGCATATACTCATCATTATGGGTATGCTTAGTCTGTTCATGTAAGGTGTATGTTATTTATGGATGCTTAGTATTTCTTGCTTTCTTGTGATTAGCTCCAGCTTGCTAATAGTTTGTAGCATGTCATATGAATGTTTGCTTGCATTGTTCTATGCATAACTTGGTATGACACTGTGGTATCCTCCTCTGAATGTTTCATGTGAATCGACTTGGCACATTCTCACGCATGCATATGACTAAACAATAGTCAGTAAGCCTCGATGATTTATTTTGCCTCTGAGTTCTTGTATCACTTTCATGCCATAATTAGTCCTGTTTTGTTGCAAGCATGATTATGAGAATTATTTCTCTCTAGTTTGTCGCTCCCTCTCTTTTGCTAGCCTTCACTTTCACTGAGTATGGGCTCTACTTGTGCATCCAACTCCCCAAAACCAATATTGCCAACAATGTCCACCATACCTACCTATTAGCATCATTTGCTATTTCAGTGCATATTCATCATGCCTTGTTTTCTTCCAAATAAAATGTTTGACTGTTTTGAGAAAGTTAGTTAGTAAAGCTCTCACAAACTTGATGGCACACTTTATTCCTTGCACTTAATAAACCTGAACCATTGTGACTGTCCATGAAAGTTATACGCCTGCAAATTATAGGCCGGGAGTTAGCAGAACCGTGCTATCACGGGGAACGCTTTCAACAATTATGGATACATATCCAGTTGATACCATGCTCATTTGTTTGCGGATGTCGTTGGTGTGAATAAAAGGGGATCTTGTGAGTTCATGGAGTTATATATATGTGTTAGAGAAACGCCTAGGCCGCTAGCCTAAGCCATGCCTAATCATGGTGGAAACTTGCAGCATCACCATAACGAGCTTTCTGTGAAGCATCCTCAATAAAAAGCTATGCACATAGTAAATAAAAAGATCGCTAAGATGTGTATTGTCTGCTTGCCTTGTCATTTTGATTATGGGATAGCTCCTGTATCATGTGCAAGGGGTACCCCGTTGGCGGTTCTCTATGATATGCGTGTATTTACGATGACAAGAACTTACAGGTAACTAAAAGTTGAGTAGCACGAGGAGCGAGCCTCGTACTCAAGGGACTTGGGATTTCCAGTTTATGGTCTGTCAAGCATATAACTCATATTGGACCTCACTTTCACCATTAACCATATAAAGACGCCTATGATAGGCGCAATGAGAGCTCAAAGCTAATGAGTACCCTACTTTCAACATTTGGAAGCCTTTCAAAATTTTCAAAACCTTTTCACTTCCTTGTCGAGTCACCACTTATTCTATGAGCACCTTCTTGAGAGCATAGTTGTCATTCTTATGTTTGTCTCAAAACTTGGTTGATTATGTCATGACTTTGATGCTTGTATCTCTGATATCTTTACTTCTAGTCTTGACTTGAACTTCAGAGGTGCCTTGGCATTTATATTGTGCTCTACAAACAAAGGCAAGCGAGATACCACTCTATCATACCTTATTATGAGCATTGCAATGTTGCTTATGTTTATGTTTCATGCTACTTATTATTATTGAGTTGGTTTCTCTTCATAGCTTGCAATGAAAATTGAGTAGACTTAGTTGCATACTCCTTATTATGAATTGTCTAAGTATATACTCCAGTGCTGAGAATATATACATCATATGAAGCAAATGTGATTGTGAAAGTTCTTTTATCGCACTCAGTTTTCAACTGAATTGCTTGAGGACAAGCAATAAGCTAAGCTTGGGGGGAGTTGATACGTCCAAAACGTATCTACTTCCCCGAACACTTTTGCTATTGTTTCTCCTCTAAACCTGTGTGATTTGGATACAACTAACACAGACTGATGCTGTTTTCAGCAGAATTACCTTGGTGTCTAGTTTTTGTGTAGAAAATCAACTATAAGGAAAAATCCCGGAAAATATGCCAAAAATCCTATTTCACCAGAAGATCCACGGATCCAGAATACGAGACGGAGGAGAGCCCTGGGTGGCCCACACACCCCTGCCATGCGGGTGGGCCCACCCCACGCCTGGGAGGGGTGTGGCCAGCCTAGGCACCCCCTCGGCCTCTCTCTTCGCCTATAAGTTACCTTCTGACCTAAAAACTCAGGGGAGGTTTTCGTTTTTATAGAAAGAGTTCTGCTACGCCGCCACCACCAGAAACCGTGATTCGGATCCAGAAACTCCGTTCTGGCACCCTGCCAGGACAGGGATTTTGGGGAGGATCATCGCTATCATCATCACCAACGCCTCTCCATCAACCATCAATGTTTCCCTCATCCATGGGTGAGTAATACCCCGCTGTAGGGTATGGGGATGGTAGGGATTGGATGAGTTCTATCATGTAATCAAATAAGATTGTTAGGGCATGGTGCCTAGTATCTCTATTTGTGCTATTTGAATTTGTTGCAACTTGTTGTTCTTAATGCTTGTCACTAGGGCCCGAGTGCCATGATCTCAGGTCTGATCTTATTATTGAATCATTATGATAGTATTATTTGTGATCTTATCTGCAAGTTGTGTACACATATCATTGTCTGGATCCAAAGGCCCCGAAGTGACAGAAATTGGGACAACCTGAGGGGATGGCTATGATGTGAGTGTCACATGTGTTCACTGAGTGTTAATGCTTTGCTCCGATGCTCTATTAAAAGGAGCACCTTAATTGCCAGTAGTTCCCTTGAGGCCCCGCTGCAACGGGCTGGCAGGACAAAAGATGTTGTGCAAGTTCTCATTGCGAGCACGCATGACTATATATGGAGCACATGCCTATGATTGTTTAGTACTTGGATGCTTATTCTTATTTATCTGCAATTGCCCTAGATCTTGAAGTTACATGTTTAGACTCGTCCATGCAACGCCCGTCCATCCATCCCTGTGCCTACCGCACTCATATCCTACTGTTTGTTGCTATTATTACTATTGCTCTTGTTTTGCTGCTACTGTTGCTTTGCTGTTGCTACTGATAAACTTCTGTGAGCAAGAACTATTTCCAGGTGCAGATGAATTGACAACTCAGTTGTTAAGGCTTGCAAGTATTCTTTGGCTCCCCTTGAGTTGAATTAATAATGGGTAATACTACCCGCGAAGACTGTTGCGATCCCCTATACTTGTGGGTCATCACCCGTGAAGGTATGAAGGAGCACAGAGAGTCAAGTACTCCACTTTCCACCATAGAGAAGCTGTCCTTGCATGATGGGGAACAATTGATTCCTGATGATTCAACTCGGTATAGGAGAATTGCTGGTGCCTTGCAATATCTTACACCGACAAGGCATGGCATCTCTTTTCTGTTAATAAAGTCGCTTGTCAATTTTTACATGCTCCTACCACTTTGCATTGGAGTGCTACGAAGAAGATTATTCGTTATCTTAGAGGAAGCTTGGCTACTAGACTCAAATTAGCAAGTCAACATCATCTCGTGTAAGTGCTTTTTATGATGCTGATTGGTCAGGTTGTGCTGGTGATAGAAGGTCAACGAATGGCTTTGTTGTGTTTTTTGGTTCCAATCTCATGTCTTGGAGTGCTATAAATAAAACTACCACCGCGTCTCGATCAAATACGAAAGTTGAGTATAAATCTTTGGCCTATGCTACTGCCGAGGTAATGTGTATTGAGTCATTACTTGATGAACTTGGAGTTAGTCATCCTCAAATATCATGTTTGTGGTATGACAATCTTGGTGCAACTTATCTTTTTGAAAAACATGTCTTCCATGTGAGACCAAAGAATATTGCAATTGATTTTCATTTTGTGAGAGAATGAGTTGCACGGAAATTGTTGGATATTCGGTTTATTCTAACAGGTGATCAAGTTGATCAAGTTGCAGATGGGTTCACTAAACCACTACAAGTACGCTAGTTAGAAGGCAAAAAAAAACAACCTCAACTTGGATAAGTTGAGATTGAGGGAGGATGTTAAAAGATATGCTTCTAGATAGATGTTTAACATGACATTTTATAACTACATCAATGTGTTTATAAACCGAATCTTGGCATATCCTATTGATCTCATGTTTGTAGGGATCTATTTCTTGACTTGGACGACAAGATTTACTTTGGTCATTTGACCCCTATATTAACATGAAAGCGAGCAAGGGCCAAAGCATCATTTCTCAAACCAATCTACGTCTTAGTTGTTTTGATTTTGCGTGTGTGTGTGTGTGTGGGGGGGGGGTTGAATATGTGATTTTTTTTAACATTTTCTTTAGTAAATTAGGGGTCAACAAGAATACAATTTCTCTATATAATGTAACAAGATGAGAGCAACCCAATGTCAAGATACAAGGAGCTAATGCAGATGAGCAAGATAAGAAGCTAGTAATAAGAAATTAAAGGTTTAGAGATAACCACTCAATAGAGATGAGGATGTATCCCGAATTTCACACCTTTAGAGGTTTTAATCTTTGTTGGAGCGTTGTGCTGGCCCAATGCCCACCAATAGCCATGATGACTCATCGTATTCTCCTCAAGTTTTCACGCGATGTGATGTGCCTCAATACACTAAGTGGTGTTTTGGTGACTTCAGAGGCAACAACCAAATCTTTACAAACTTGTTTGAGGCAATCTTCACAACTCAACTAGAGATTTCGAAGCTTTTCATGAAGCTTTACATCATAATGGTTGAGCTCTGGGACAACATCTTCCGTTTAGGGTTCCTATACACTCAAGAGTAACAAGATCAACAATGGGTAGCAAGGGAGGATCAAATTTCTTGGTGAAAAGGTAGATCTGAATCTCCTCAGTCTTTCCCCAAAGAATTTTCAATATTGGAGCTCCAGGGAGGGAGATATCGAAAAATTAAACTCTCGCAATAGTGGAGGAGAGAGAGGAAAAAAAGACCCTTTCTCTATGGGGAAGAAGGGCCTTTATATAGTGGCATCCTGCCCAAGGTCCGGATGTCTGGGGTGCCCGGAATATTCTGGCTACCTCTGGGCCAACCTCTGGACTATCCAATTCACCATGCATCACTTTACACACATGATCTAGTCCAGGGATTTTCTCCAGAGGGCCAGAAGTTCCCAATTCCAGAGGTTTTGAGCCAATCTATGGACTACCGAGTCTAAAAATACACATTCCACTATAGATAGCTTGGAACTTTTGCTTGGAAGTTCCGGATCTGTAGTACACGGCTGATTATAGGATTAATGAATAAGGGCGAGTGCTACGCATCTTCCAAGATAATTCCTCAAAATCCCCCGGCTCTCCCTGCTGACACATGTTCCCCAAAAGTCCCCAAATCTCGCTTTTGCTATAAACATACCCGCTTTTGCTATAAATAGTCCCTCTTTTGCTACATGTAGTAGAAAATGGTTTGTTCCAGAAAAACAACAAATAGAATGGACCTCACCGAAGAGTTCGCCGGAGACCTCGCCTGAGACCGTGTAGCAAAAAAAGTCCTAATAACGCAAATGCTACTTTGCCGGAGATATCGCTGGAAAAAACCTCACCGGAGACCTCGTAGCAAAAGTTTTACGCTATTATAGAAAAACTAGAGAACGATGGTAGTAGAAACCCGACCTCGTCTAAGACTCGCCGAATACTTTCGCCGGGAGAGCTCGCCAGATACCTCGTCGGAGATCACGTAGCAACATCTTTGCACTATTTTAGCAAGATCGTAAAATAGTTGTAGCAAAAAACTGTGACATTGTATCATCATTGAAGTATTTTTTCACGGTGAAAAATACATAAAACGGTGTAGTAATGCGTGCAACATCACTTTGTTGGGACACCCCAAAAGGAAGGTATGATGCGGTACAGTAGCAAGGTTTCCCTCAGTAAGAAACCAAGGTTATCGAACCAGTAGGAGGAAGGAAACGTCACACAGGTGTTGCAAGCAACGTGGAAACCTGCACAACACAAACTCAAGACTTTGCCCCAACTAACAGTGAGATTGTCAATCTCATCGGTTGCTGTAACAAAGGATTAACTATATGGTGTGGAAGGTGATGATGGTTTGCAGCAAGTAAACGGTAAATGTGGAAGATGTATCAATGGTAAAGATTGGACCGGGGTCCATAGTTCACTAGAGGTGTTCTCCTTAGATAAACAAACATGGCATGCTAGGTAAACAAATTACAGCAGGGCAATTAACAGGACTGAGCAAGGCATAATAATGCAATACTAGACATAAAGATCCTATGAGATTCGATTGGGCATACAACAAGATACATAGACCACCATCCAACTGCATTGATGACCCACAAGTATAGGGGGTGTATCATAGTACTTTCGATAAATAGGAGTGTCGATCCCAACGAGGAGGAGAAGGTGCTGAACAGTGGTATGGAGCAGGAAATCCCTGTAAATACTTAGCAAACGGATTTTAAGTGGTTTTCTGACAAAGCAACAAAACAAGGATCAAGTAGTAAAGACAATGAACAAACGAAACAAGTGGCCCAATCCTTTCTTAGCAAAGGACAAGCCGGTTGAAATACTTATAAGGACCAAACACTCTCGAGAACACATGGGAATTCTGTCAAGTGCTTTCGCTTCAAATAGTTGAGTACTCTTCTTTGGTGTTGTAAGTGTTGTGTGGGTGAACCTGTGCTAATGTATCAACCTTACTTGGACTAATACATACTTGCGATTAACCCCCTGCAAACATCCGTAACTACAGGAAAGTAATTAAGATATAAATCTAACCACAGTCTTAAACTCTGAGATCCTACACTCCCTTGTGCAAAGGTGTCCTAACGGGGGTTCAGATTTCTGTCACTCCGGCAACCCCACAATTAGTAGCCAAATACACAATGCATTCCCCTAGGCCCATAAATGCTGAAGTATCATGTAGTCGTTGTTCACATGACATCACTAGAAGAATGGCACCACAACTTAAATACTAACCATTGAATAATAACTCAACACAAATCCACTAATAATAACATGACTTCTCCCATATCCTCAAGAACTAAACGAACTACTCACGAGACATCATATGGATCAAGATCAAAGATGATATGATAAGGGATAACAATCTGAACATAAACAATAATCCAATGGTTCCACTCACAAGCATCAACTACAATAGTAATTAACACCAGGAAAGTTTCCCCTAAGAACTAAAGCAATATCCAACACAATTGTTACAGCAGGACGGAGTGGTGATGATGGTGCTGGTGGAGATGATGGTATGGATGATGATGATCCCAATGAAGCCTAGCTTGACGATGGTGTTGATGGCGACGATCTCCCCTCTCCGGGAAGGAATTCCCCTGGCAGAAATCTGTCTACCGGAGAGATCTTTCTCTCTCGATGTTTTCCGCCCCCCAGAGGCGGCGGAAATCTATCTGTGGTTGCTCCCCTGGCCTTAGGGTTCCGTAGGGAATACACATGCGAATGGGCGGAGTCAGGAGCCGGGCAGGTGGGCCACACCTGCCCTAGGCGTGACCCAGGGTGGGCCCGCGCCTAGGGGGTGTGGGCCCCCTGCGAACCTTCTTCGCTCCTCCTTCTAGCTTCCTCAATCTTCTGGAAAAATAATATTTTCCCATATTTTTCTGGTATTTTTCTGATCTTCGTGAAATTGCATCAAAACGCCCTCTTTTCCATTAGAATCCAAACTCCGGCAGTCCATCCTCCAAGAATCATCCAACATGCAAAACCAGTGGAAAAGACATAAGTAATACCTCATAATAAGACAAATATCAATGATTAGAGGTATATTATGATATAGAATGGTGATGCAAATTGGGCGTATCAACTCCCCGAAGCTTAGACCTTTGCTTGTACCCAAGCGAAAACTGAGCTCAGTAAACATGTCCACAGGTTTATGGAGTGAAGTGTCGATAAAAGAATACGAACAAGAAGCATCACACTTACCATTACACAACTCATAGAAGAAAGCAACTCACCATTATATAACTTAGCTTGCAACCAAGTACAGCAGTCACAGTAGATATGCATAAAGATAAATCATAATTGGAATTGGCAAACTTGTTCTTGGTTGGAGAACACCTGGCAAACAGTTTCACAAAAGCTTTTTGTAGAAGTTTTACCATAGGAGCACTCTTTGCTCAAAAATGTTTTTCACAAGTGAAGGATTTCAAAGTAATACTCAATAGATAAGAGTCTTGTGCAAACAAGGAAGATAGAGAACATGATCGAATAAATCACCATATGAATGCTTGAAACACAACAACTCAAATGCTTGTTGGATATAGAGAGGAAGTAGGTTTACTGACTCAACTTGGAAATAGGAGAAAGGTCCCTTCATAGAGGGAAGCAGGGATTACAAGTCATAAAGAGCTTCCAAAAGATTATGGTACTTACTAGCTTTGAGCCCTCATTGTCCCTATCATAGGCATCTTGAGATGATTAAGGTTAAAGTGCACAAAGATGGAGTATATGCTTGACGAAATATAAGTTGGCAATCTCATGTCCCTTGAATATGAGGGCCACTACTCATGCTACTCAACTTTGGTCACCGGTAAGTTTTTGTCATTGTAAGTACATGCGTATCATAGAGAACCGCCAACGGGGTACCCCTTGCACATGGTACATGAGCTATCCCATAACCAAAATGACAAGGCAAGCAGACAGTGAGCATCTCAGCGATCTTTTTATTTACTATGTGCATAGCTTTTTATTTAGGATGCTTCATAGATAGCTCACTATGGTGATGCTGCAAATTTCCACCATGATTAGGCATGGCTTAGGCTAGCGGCCCAGGCGTTTCTCTAACACAAAATACAGACTCCATGGACTTACAAGTTCCCTCTTTATTTCACACTGTTAACATCCATAGACAAAAGAGCATGATATCAACTGAGTACAGAGTACATGTGCAATGTTGAAAACATTCCTCGTGACAGCACGGTTCTGCTAATTCCAACGTATAGATGCAAGCATATACAACTTCGATGGCACAATGGTTCAAGTCTATTAGGGGCAAATAAATTAGGTGTGCCATCAACTTCGTGAGAGCTTTACTAACTAGTTTTCACATAACAAAATACTTTTTAATTCGAAAGGTAGATGAAACTTGAGAATTTGCTTGGAATAGCAATAATGCTACTAGGTAAATATAGTGGACACAAATGGCAAAAGTTTTGGTTCAAAGGGATTTGGAAACATGAGAAGTATACCTTCTCAAAACAGGTTTTTGGCTAGCAACATTGGGTAGCAAGCAGGAGAGTTGAAAGAAACAAGCAAACATACAAGTAATAAAGCCAAACATGCAATCTTCCTTGAAGACACAAAAGATCTTAAATAAAGAATACTAAGCTTATGAGCCAACAAGAAAGAAAACAAATGATACAAATACCTACAAGCTTTTTCTCTTTCTCTTTCAAACTTCAAAAAGTATTGCTACTGACCAGAACTCGGTTTGCTAAAACCAATTTATATCCAGTTGATGCTCCCAAAGTGATGCCAATACTGATCAACAAGATCCATCATATAATAGATATTTGCAAACTAAAAATAACAAGTGCAAAAAGTAAAAGATGAGACTTCTCATTAATATTCCAATAAAAGCACTTACACCAAGGGATACATAGATAATCAACTAAAGGAGAGATACTTCCACATGCAAACCAAACTATAAGATAACCCTCTACCAAAGATATGAATCCACTTAAAAGGTAAAAGATAAAATATAATGGTGGTGATACCACGACACTCCCCCAAGCTTGGAACAAGCCAAGGGGATGTGATGACCCACAAGTATAGGGGGTGTATCATAGTACTTTCGATAAATAGGAGTGTCGATCCCAACGAGGAGCAGAAGGTGCTGAACAGTGGTATGGAGCAGGAAATCCCTGTGAATACTTAGTAAACAGATTTTTAGTGGTTTTTTGACAAAGCAACAAAATAAGGAGCAAGTAACAAAGGTAACGAACAAACGGATCAAGTGGCCCAATCCTTTCTTAGCAAAGGACAAGCCGGTGGAAATACTTATAAGGACTAAACGTTCTTGAGGACACTTGGGAATTCTGTCAAGTGCTTTTGCTTCAAATAGCGGAGTACTCTTCTCTGGTGTTTGTAAGTGTTGTGTGGGTGAACCTATGCTAACATACCGACCTTACTTGGACTAATACATACTTGTGATTAAACCCCCTGCAAACATCTGTAACTACAGGAAAGTAATTAAGATCAAATCTAACCACAACCTTAAACTCTGAGATCCTACGCTCCCTTGTGCAAAGGTGTCCTAACGGGGGTTCAGGTTTCTGTCACTCCGGCAACCCCACAATTAGTAGCCAAATACACAATGCATCCCCCTAGGCCCATAAATGGTGAAGTATCATGTAGTCGACGTTCACATGACACCACTAGAAGAATAACACCACAACTTAAATACTAAACCATTGCATTATAACTCATCACAAATTCACTACTAACAACATGACTTCTCCCATGTCCTCAAGAACTAAACGAACTACTCACAAGAAATCATATGGATCAAGATCAAATATGATATGGTAAGGGATAAAAATCTGAACATAAACAATAATCCAATGGTTCCACTCACAAGCATCAACTACAATAGTAATCAACACCGGGAAAGTTTCCCCTAATGAACTAAAGCAATATCCAACACAATTGTTACAGCGGGACATAGTGGTGATGATGGTGCTGGTGGAGATGATGGTGTGGATGATTATGATGATCCCGATGAAGCCTAGCTTGACGATGGTGTTGATGGCAAAGGTCTCCCCTCTCCGGGAAGGAATTCCCCCGGTAGAAATCTGTCTGTCGCAAAGATCTTTCTCTCTCAGTGTTTTCCGCCCCCCAGAGGCGGCAGAAATCTATCTGTGGTCGCTCCCTGAGGCTTAGGGTTCCACAGGGAAGATATAGGCGAAGGGGCGGAGTCGGAGGATAGGCAGGTGGGCCACACCTGTCCTAGGCATGGGGTCAGGTGGGCCCGTGCCTAGGGGGTGTGGGCCCCCTGAGGCCCTTCTTCGTCCCTCCTTCTGGATCCCTCATTCTTCTGGAGAAATAATATGTTTCCATATTTTTCTGGTATTTTTTTGATCTTTGTGAAATTGCACCGAAACACCTTCTTTTCCATCAAAATCCAGACTCTGACAGTCCATCCTCCATGAATCATCCAACATGCATAAACAGATGAAAATCCATAAGTAATACCTCATAATAAGACAAATATCAATGAATAGAGGTAAATTATGATATAGAATGGTGATGCAAATTAGGCGTATCAGGATGCTGATGACCCACAAGTATAGGGGGTGTATCGTAGTACTTTCGATAAATAGGAGTGTCGATCCCAACGAGGAGCAGAAGGTGCTGAACAGTGGTATGGAGCAGGAAATCCCTGTGAATACTTAGCAAACGGATGTTTAGTGGTTTTCTGATAAGGCAAAAAAACAAGGAGCAAGTAACAAAAGTAACGAACAAACGGAGCAAGTGGCCCAATCCTTTCTTAGAAAAGGAGAAGCCGGTGGAAATACTTGTAAGGACCAAACGTTCTCGAGGACACATGAGAATTCTATCAAGTGCTTTCACTTCAAATAGCTGAGTACTCTTCTCTGGTGTTTGTAAGTGTTGTGTGGGTGAACCTGTGCTAACATACTACCCTTCCTAGGACTAATACATACTTGTGATTAACCCCCTGCAAACATCCATAACTATAGGAAAGTAATTAAGATATAAATCTAACCACAACCTTAAACTCTGAGATCCTACGCTCCCTTGTGCAAAGGTGTCCTAACGGGGGTTCAGATTTCTGTCACTCCGGCAACCCCACAATTAGTAGCCAAATACACAATGCATTCCCCTAGGCCCATAAATGGTGAAGTATCATGTAGTCAACGTTCACATGACACCACTAGAATTATAGCACCACAACTTAAATACTAAACCATTGAATAATAACTCATCACAAATTCACTACTAACAACATGACTTCTCCCATGTCCTCAAGAACTAAACGAACTACTCACAAGACATCATATGGATCAAGATCAAAGATGATATGGTAATGGATAACAATCTGAACATAAACAATAATCCAATGGTTCCACTCACAAGCATCAACTACAATAGTAATCAACACCGGGAAAGTTTCCCCTAAGAACTAAAGCAATATCCAACACAATTGTTATAGTGGGACAGAGTGGTGATGATGGTGCTGGTGGAGATGATGATGATGATCCCGATGAAGCCTAGCTTGATGACGGTGTTGATGGCGACGGTCTCCCCTCTCCGAGAAGGAATTCCCCCGGCAGAAATCTGTTTGCCGGAGAGATCTTTCTCTCTCGGTGTTTTCCGCCCCCAGAGGCGGCGGAAATCTATCCGTGGTTGCTCCTCGAGCCTTAGGGCTTCGAAGGGAAGATATAGGCGACAGGGCAGAGTCGGAGGCCGGGCAGGTGGTCCACACCTGCCATAGGCGCGGGGTTAGGTGGGCCTGCACCTAAGGGGGGTGTGGGCCTCCTGAGGCCCCACTTCGTCCCTCCTTCTGGCATCCTTCGTCGTCTGGTAAAATAATACATTTCCATATTTTTCTGGTATTTTTCTGATCTTCGCGAAATTGCACCAAAACGTCTTCTTTTCCATCAGAATCCAGACTCCGACAGTCCATCCTCCAAGAATCATCCAACATGCATAAACAGATTAAAAGCTATAAGTAATTCCTCATAATAAGACAAATATCAATGGATAGAAGTAAATTATGATATAGAATGGTGATGCAAATTGGGCGTATCAACTCCCCCAAGGTTAGACTTTGCTTGTCCCCAAGCGAATACTGAGCTCAGTAAACATGTCCACATGTTTATGGAGTGAAGTGTCGATAAAACAATACGAACAAGAAGCATCATACTTACCATTGCATAACTCATAGAAGAAAGCAACTCACCATTATATAACTTAGCTTGCAGCCAAGTACAGCAGTCACAATAGAGATGCATAAAGATAAATCATAATTGGAATTGGCAAACTTGTTCTTGGTCAGAGAACACCTGGTAAACAGTTTCACAAAAGCTGTTTCTAGAAGTTTCAAAATAGGAACACTCTTTGCTCAAAAAGGTTTTTCACAAGTGAAGGCTTTCAAAGTAATATTCAATATATAAGAGTTTTGTGCAAACAAGGAAGATAAATAACTTGGTTTGCCTATGGGAGTCACAAAACCAACTATTAAAGATATGTCACCTCTAATTGATAGAGCGGAAAGAAGGGTTACTGCCACTGCCTCCTTCCTTTCTTATGGAGATAGGCTGGTCATTGTAAATTCTGTGCTTTCTTCAATGCCTCTACACTACCTCTGTTCTCTAGAAATTCCAAAAGGGGTCATTGAAGTAATACATAGAGAAAGGAGGCACTGCTTATGGAGGAAGAAGAAAGAAGATGGGAAGATAAACTCCCTTGCCTCATGGGATATGATTTGCAAACCAAAAGTGAAAGGTGGTTTAGGCATAATAAATTTAGAAGTCCAAAACAAATGTCTGCTCATGAAACATCTGCACAAGCTGTACAATAATGAGGATCTTCCATGGGTAAAGTTGGTAAGAAATGCTTACTATTACAATGAGGTGCCTCACATGTTACTTTTTGTGGCTCTTTTTGGTGGAGAAGTATTATGAAATTTGAAGAAGATTTTCGATCAATGTCAATATGTAAAATTGGTAAAGGTGATTTGGCACTATTCTGGTTAGATACTTGGAATAATTTACCTTTAGCTCAGTCTTACCCAATGCTTTTCTCTTTTGCACTTGATAAGGACTGCTCAGTCCAACAAGCCATTGCTTTAGTTCAGCTGGAGGAGGCATTACAACTGCCATTATCGGATGAAGCCAATGCAGAACTTTTATTGTTACAAATTCAATTACAAGATGTCAGCATTGACCCACATGCACATGATAAATGGGATAACAAGATAACAAAGTCTGGGGATTACTCTGCAAATATGGTGTACAAAGCCCACTTCAATATGATTCCAGATCATTTCCCTTCTAAGTGGCTATGGAAGGGTAAATGTATGTCAAAACACAAAGTCTTTGCTTGGTTAATCTTACATGATTGAATTAACACAACATAAATGTTAATAAGAAGACATTGGAATGTGACTACTGATTCAGATTGTGTGTTATGTCCCTCTCATACTCTAGAGGATTGGTCTCACTTATTCTTTGAATGTAACTATAGTGTTAGAGTTTGGACATATTTGCGGATCAATTGGGGTACGGGTTCAGGTCCAGAAATGTTAAAAGATACAAAGAAGAGATTCTCAGGCCCATGTTTTTTTGAGATAGTCATCTTAGCTTGCTGGAATATTTGGAGACAAAGAAACAATAAGATTTTTAAAGGGATGAGACCAACTTTCAAAGCATGGAAGGCTGGATTTGTCCAAGATGTCTCACTACTCAAACATAGAATTAAAAGCTCTAAAGTTGCAGTTCTGTCAAATTGGATTGACAATCTATTGTAATTTTGTTTTTGCTCTTTAGCTTTTTAGCTTTCTTTTTTCTTTCATAGTTTGTATATATTTATGAACCCCTAGTTTTACTATTCAATAAAGGGCTGTGGGGGTCTCCCCTGTAGTAGCTAAGCTTAAAAAAAGGAAGATAAAGAACATGATTGAATAAATCACCATATGAATGCTTGAAACATAACAACTCAAAAGCTTGTTGGAGATAGAGAGGAAGTAGGTTTACTGAATCAACTTGGAAGTGGGAGAAAGGTCCCTTCTTAGAGGGTAGCAGGGATTACAAGTCATAAAGAGCTTCCAAAATATTATGGTACTTACTAGCTTTGAGCCCTCATTGCCCCTATCATAAGCATCTTGAGATGATTAAGGTTAAAGTGAACAAAGATGGAGTATATGCTTGATGAAATATAAGTTGGCAATCTCATGTCCCTTCAATATGAGGGCCACTCCTCATGCATACTCAACTTTGGGTCCAGGTAAGTTCTTGTCATTGTAAGTATTTGCATATCATTGAGAACCGCCAACGGGGTACCCCTTGCACATGGTACATGAGCTTTCCCATAACCAAAATGACAAGGCAAGCATACAATGAGCATCTCAACGATCTTTTTATTTACTATGTGTATAGATTTTTATTAAGGATGCTTCATAGATGACTCACTATGGTGATGCTGCAAGTTTCCACCATGATTAAGCATGGCTTAGGCTAGCGGCCCAGGTGTTTCTCTAACACAGAATACAAACTCCATGGACTTACAAGTTCCCTCTTTATTTCACACCGTTGACATCTATAGACAAAAGAGCACAATATCAACTGTGTACAGAGTACAAGTGCAATGTTTAAAATGTTCCCCGTGACAGCACGGTTCTACTAATTCCAACGTATAGATGCAAGCATATACAAGTTCGATGTTCACAATGGTTCAAGTATATTAGGGGCAAGGAAATAAGGTGTGCCATCAAGTTCGTGAGAGCTTTACTAACTAGTTTTCACATAACAAAATACTTTTTAATTTGAAAGGTAGATGAATCTTGAGAATTTGCTTGGAATAGCAAAAGCTACTAGGTAGATATGGTGGACACAAGTGGCAAAAGTTTTGGGTTCAAAGGATTTTGGAAACATGAGAAGTATGCCCTCTCAAAACAGGTTTTTGGCTAGCAAGGCTGGGTAGCAAGCAAGAGAGTTGAAAGAAACAAGCAAACATACAAGTAATAAAGCCAAACATGCAATCTTCCTTGAAGACACAAAAGAATCTTAAATAAAGAATACTAAGCTTATGAGCCAACAAGAAAGAAAACAAATGATACCAAATACCTATAAGCTTTTTCTTTCTTTCTTTTTCTTTCAAACTAAAGCCACTGACCAGAACTCGGTTTGCCAAAACCAACTTAGATCCACTTGATGATCTCCAAAGTGGTGCCAATACTGATCAACAAGATCCATCATATAATAGAGATTGCAAACTAAAATAAGAAGTGCAAAAAGTAAAAGATGAGACTTCTTATTAATATTCAATAGAGGCACTCACACCAAGGGATACATAGATAATCAACTAAAGGAGAGATACTTCCACATGCAAACCAAACTATAAGATAACCTTCCTACCACAGATATGAATCCACTAAAAAGGTAAAAGATAAAAGATAATGGTGATGATACCGTGGCACTCCCCCAAGCTTGGAACAAGCCAAGGGGATGCCAAACCTGATGACGAATTACTCCTTCGGTGGTGGTGGTGTTCTCTTGTCATGGGTCAGAAAATCTTCGAACGTCTTATGAAGCCTGTTATTTTCCTCTTGAAGCATATCCACCTTCATCCTCAAAGCACAGTACTTATCATAAAACTCGTTGGTGGTTCGAAGGGCTTCCGCTCCCTCAGGACAGTATATGAGTTCTGGACCGAAGGCTACGATTCCCTACATGTGGACGAGAAAAATCATCCATAGTGTTAATTGCTCCTAAAAAAGTAGGTTTCCTTCCCCTTGTTCCTGCGGCGGTTTGTTCTTCCAACTCTATCTCCACGGGCTTCTTGCCTTTGTCATTGGCGGATGCCATGGTGCTCTAAACTCGAGAAGATTTCCTGACAGAAACAGATCGAAACGAAAACACGATGAGAACACGATGCATGAACCTCGGGAGATCCGGGGGGGGGGGGGGGGTTATATATTACGAAGTTTCAATGCACAAGGAAGGTTTTGACATGGAAACGAGGCGGAGACAGAGTTCGAGGGGGAACACCCCCCTCAGGCGCGGCCAGGCTGGGCCCGCGCCTGGGGTGGGTTTGTCCACCCCGGGCTCCATTTCCTCTTCAGTTTCATCTCGTAACTTTCCTTATGTATTAAAAACATCAAAAATATAAAAAGATTGGGGTTTCACGAACATTCTGTTTTCACCACTTTTACCTATTCAAAGACGAACTCTGCAGATTCCTTCTCTCTTTCTCCTGATAATTTCCTTTATACAAAACTTTTGCACAAACTCAATGGCAGCATTAGTATAAGAAAAAACAATAACCTTTGGGCACACACTTCAACTGAAAACCCATCAAAACAAAAGCTTCTGTAAGAGGCAAATGCAAATGATGGCAGAAATCTGCCAAAACAGACCAACAGGTAAAGTTTGATTTTTTCGAAGACCTTCTGTTGCTCAAATCAAAAAGTGCAGAACTGATGAAAGTTGGGTAAAAACTTGGAGAACAAGATCAGAAAAATGCAGCTCCATCCGAGGTACTGAGATTCCTCATGATTTTTTACAATGCAGCACAAAAATCTGTCCCAGGACAGCCACTTTTCACAACTCCTCTTCTTCACAAAAGTAGTTGAACTTGACACAAAAACCAAAAAAAGGATAAGGAGCGGTTATTACAGAGGTAATAACTTCCAAGACTCGACAAAATTCTTGGGTTATCTCCCAACAAGTACTTTTCTTTAATGCCTTTAAGTTATGCTTGAAACTTTCAAAGATGCTCACATAGGATATATATATATATATATATATGAAGTGATAGAGAGCATCAAGAAGCAAATAACCAAAACACTTGAGTCTTACCCACTTCCTATGCATGGGGGTATCATGATAAAACGAATTGTTGAAACAAAAATCCACTAGCATAGGAAGACAAAACAGATGCAACTTTAAAGCTTTCAACATAAAACAGGGAAACTTAACATCATTGAGATGCATAAAACCATGTTTCCTCTCTCAAAATAACTTTCAGTAGCACTTTGAATAAAGTTGACAATATAACTGTCACTTGAAACAACTTTATCATCAGAATAAGCATACTTACAGTCACCAAAAAGAGGTCCAAGGTTATAGACTGGATCAATAGAAGCAAGTTGTTCCATCCTGAAATCTTTATTAGGCAAGCTATTTTCACAAGGAGCTTTAGCAAATTTGGAAAAGTTAAACTCATAAGAATCTCCATCAAACTTAGTTAAAACTTTTTTCTTCTTACAATCAATAATAGATCCACAAGTGTTTAAGAAAGGTCTACCAAAAATGATAGGACAAGTTTTGCTAGCTACTGAATTAAGCACTAGAAAATCAGGAGGATACTTAATCTTACCACAGAGAACCTCCACATCTCTTATAATGCCAATGGGGCAAACGGTTTCCTTATAGCAAGGTGAATAACCACATCAATGTCCTCAAGCTCACAAGGAACAATCTCATGCATAATTTCCCTGTAAAGCTCATAAGGAATAACACTAGAACTAGCACCAATATCACATAAACCATAGTAGCAATGATCACCAATTTTAACAGAAAGCACATGAACACTAGCTTTTCTAGCCTTACTAGGATGAGAAATAATATTAGAAGCGTCTTCAAAGAAGACAATGTCCTCATCCTCTATATTTCTAGTGACAGTGTCTTTCACAATAGCTACCACAGGTTCATCACTCAAATGCTTACCAGGCTCCACAGTTTTCATTGTACCTTTGTTATTTGCACTAATAATCATAGAATACTCCTTTACCTTAGCTGGGAAAGGTAATTTCTCAACATGAGGTTCAGGTACAATATGATTAGTAGTACAAACTTGAGTACTTCTAACAGGAACGTGACTAACAACATCTTTATAAGGAGCATGGTACTTATTCCACTTCTTTTTGGGAATTTCAATGTAAGAGGCAAAGGTCTTAAAATAGTTGGTAATACTTTGGGAATCAATACCAAACTCATTACTAATATCACGGAAGTCATTAGTTCCCATAAAAGATTTAATGCATTCATAATCATAGTTTATACATGACTTTCTTCCTTTATCATTCTCCCAAGCTTCAGTGTTCTCTTGAATACGGTCTAGAAGATCCCATTTAGCTTCTTCCTTCATACGTGTGAATGATCTAGCACAAGAAGCATCTAGTAAATCTTTATCATGAAGAGAAAGCCTAGCATAAAAGTTATTGAGAATAATATTGTTAGGGAGTTCATGAATAGGACATTTAAGCATTAGTAACTTCAATCTCCCCCAAGCTTGAGCTGTACTCTCTCCATCAAGAGGCTAAAAGTTATATATAAGATTTCTATCCTTATGGATCTCACTGGGAGGATAAAATTTAGAGTAAAAGAGAGATGCCATCTCCTCCCATTGCATGGATTGTCCATTCTTCAGCAGCTTATACCATTCTTCATCTCTCCCTTTCAAGGATATGGAGAGTAACTTCGTCTTCACCTGTTTAGTTGTGATACCTGCACACTTAAACAATCCGCATAATTCGTGGATAAAAAGAAAGTGATCACCGGGATGGACGGTTCCATCCCCAAAATAATAATTATCCATAACACGATTAACAATACTTGTAAGTATCTTAAAAGGATCTATCTCAACATGAGGTGGTTCATCTACTACCCTAGCAGTGGTAGTAGTTTTCCCAAACATAAAAGCAAGTGGGTTATCCATATTGGAAACAAAGTAACAAGCAGTAACAAAAGCAATACTCACAGTGAAATTTTCCCTTACCAGTTCCACTCTTCAATAGCGCTTCACTCCCTGGCAACGGCGCCCGAAAATAGTCTTGATGACCCACAAGTATAGGGGGTGTATCGTAGTACTTTCGATAAATAGGAGTGTCGATCCCAACGAGGAGCAGAAGGTGCTGAACAATGGTATGGAGCAGGAAATCCCTGTGAATACTTAGCAAATGGATTTTTAGTGGTTTTCTGACAAGGCAACAAAACAAGGAGCAAGTAACAAAAGTAACGAACAAATAGAGCAAGTGGCCCAATCCTTTCTTAGCAAAGGACAAGCCGGTAGAAATACTTGTAAGGACCAAACATTCTCGAGGACACATGGGAATTCTGTCAAGTGCTTTTGCTTCAAATAGCTGAGTAATCTTCTTTGGTGTTGTAAGTGTTGTGTGGGTGAACTTGTGCTAATGTACCGCCCTTCCTAGGACTAATACATACTTGTGATTAACCCCCTGCAAACATCCGTAACTACAGGAAAGTAATTAAGATATAAATATAACCACAGCCTTAAACTCTGAGATCCTACGCTCTGTTGTGCAAAGGTGTCCTAACGGGGGTTTAGGTTTCTGTCACTCCGGCAACCCCGCGATTAGTAGCCAAATACACAATGCATTCCCCTAGGACCATAAATGGTGAAGTATCATGTAGTCAACATTCACATGACACCACTAGAAGAACGGCACCACAACTTAAATACTAAACCATTGAACAATAACTCAGCATAGATTCACTACTAACAACATGACTTCACCCATGTCCTCATGAACTAAACGAACTACTCACAAGACATCATATGGATCAAATTCAAAGATGATATGGCAATGGATAACAATCTGAACATAAACAATAATCCAATGGTTCCACTCACAAGCATCAACTACAATAGTAATCAACACCGGGAAAGTTTCCCCTAAGAACTAAAGCAATATCCAACACAATTGTTACAACGGGACGGAGTGGTGATGATGGTGCTGGTGGAGATGATGGTGTGGATGATGATGATGATCCCAATGAAGCCTAGCTTGATGACGGTGTTGATGGCGATGGTCTCCCCTCTCCGGGAAGGAATTCCCCTGGCAGAAATCTGTCTGCTAGAGAGATCTTTCTCTCTCGGTGTTTTGCGCCCCCTAGAGGTAGTGGAAATCTATCTGTGGCTGCTCCTCGAGCCATAGGGTTTCGAAGGGAAGATATAGGCGAAGGGGCGGAGTCGGAGGCCAGGAAGGTGGGCCACACCTTCCCTAGGCGCGGGGTCAGGTGGGCCCGCGCCTAGGGGGGTGTGGGCCCCCTGAGGCCCCACTTCGTCCCTCCTGCTGGCATCCTTCATCTTTTGGTAAAATAATACGTTTCCATTTTTTCTGGTATTTTTCTGATCTTCGCGAAATTGCACCGAAACGCCTTCTTTTCCATCCGAATCCAGGCTCCGGTAGTCCATCCTCCAAGAATCATCCAACATGCATAAACAGATGAAAAGCCATAAGTAATACCTCATAATAAGACGAATATCAATGGATATAGGTAAATTATGATATATAATGGTGATGCAAATTGGGCGTATCAGATGCCAAACCTAATGATGAATTACTCCTTCAGTGGTGGTGGTGTTCTCTTGTCAAGGATCAGAAAATCCTCCAGCATCTTATGAAGTCTATTATTCTCCTTTTGAAGCATATCCACCTTCATCCTCAAAGCACGGTACTTATCACAAAACTCGTTAGTGGTTCAAAGGGCTTCTGCTGCCTCAGGGTAGTATCTAAAGTCTGGACCGAAGGCTATGATTCCCTGCATGTTACGAGAAAAAGCATCCCTAGTGTTAATTGCTCCTACAAAAGTAGGTTTCCTTGCACTTTCCCCTGCGGAGGTTTGTCCTTCCAACTTTATATCCTCCACGGGCTTCTTGCCTTTGTCGTTGGCGGAGGCCATGGTGCTCTAAACTTGAGAAGTTTTCCTGACAGAAACGGATCAAAACATAAACACGACAAGAACATGATGCACGAACCTCGAGGGATCCGGGGGGTTATATATTATGAAGTTTCAATGCATAAGGAAGGTTCTGACACGAAAATGAGGCAGAGACGGAGTTTGGGGGTGGCACACCCCCTCCAAGCGCGGCCAGGCAGGGGCCCACGCCTGGGGTGGCTTTGTCCACCCCAGACTCTGGTTCCTCCTCTGTTCCGTCTCGTAACTTCCTGTAGAGGTCCCAACCTAATAAGGTAGAGATCCCTGTGTTTACAATGCTAGTCCCTAGATCTAATAGCTAGCATCCACAGTTTAAGATGTAATATCAAGAAACAAAGGTCATAATTCAACTTTATAACTAGGAATAAAATAAGTCATTACATCTTACATAGCTCATTTGGCTATGTCATTACAATGCAGCAGATATAACTATGCAGCATGGAGTCCTTCATCTTCAAAGTGCCACATGCAATCATGTTGGTTGTAGACTTGTAATCCTATTCAACACACTTCACTAACATCAAACAAACCTGCAACATAATAAGTTACAACCACAAGGTTCAATACATTTGAATTGTATTGGCAAGTAATACTATGGTAGAATAGTGGTATCTATCATCTATATGCATTTGGCTAAGTGTAGCTTAGGCTTGCTTTGCTCAAAATAGATTTTCCTTATCATTTGAAAATGCTAAGTTTTTGTTTGTAAAAATCACCCAAGGAATCTACCAATTGAAAATTGGTATCCTTTAACCCTTGTTCAACCACAAGTTTTTAACTTAGAAATTGGGATGAGCTGATCCTTGATAGCTTCAATGTCTTGATGCTCAAATTGTCCATTTCCGGGGACACGACTAAGTACTTGATTTTTCCTTCTCGGGAGGTGGTGCACTTTCCCCATAAGACTCGACATGCATCGAGACAAGATATTTCAGAAGCCTCCCCTTGGACCAAATGTACGCGTTCCAACCTATCACCCCTACCACCTTATGTCCATCTGGCTAAGTTATTGCAACCTATATGATCCAGGCAGAGCCCATATGCCATGTGGCTGCACTAGAAGCTTCTAAACACTAAGTATCTCAAATCCCTTTGTTCCTGGGTGGCTTTCCACAAGTGAGATACACCAGGTGTACCCTTGGGTAACCACTCAACAGAAACCATTCTTTCCATTCCACCTAGGTGATTCATTCACATAGTTGTTTTATTAAGCAAAAACATAAGTCAAAAGACTTAGTAAAATTTCCATAGCATGTGTATATAATCCACCCTTGTTTACTACAGCTAGGTTAGGCATGATATCAACAAGTATCTTAACTTAGAGAATAATTCTACCAAGACTACATCTACTAGGATTTCCCATGGCATAGCATATATATATACTTAGTAAAAATTCCATGCAAGTCCTACTCAAAATATCACTAATGCACATTGAAAATAATAGGACAAAATGTATGAAGCACCACTTGCCTTTTTAGTCGAGAATATAGATACACTCCTTGATCTTGCAAATGTCACACTCTTCAAAGTTTACTACAATTCAATCAAGGCACAAATTCAAACTAGCATTCCAACAAATCACCACATAAAATAATAAAAACAAGGAAATGCATGCAAGCATGCAAAGGTTGTTTTATTTGGAAAAGTGGTTTCTAATAAGGCTATAAACATTTTTAAACACCTACTGGTCATTTATAAAAATGGCAAAACCATTTAAAATCAAGTTAGTGAAAATGGCCATTTTAAATCACTTTTGTTTTGCTAGAAATGATTTAAATCAAAGTAATAATTTATAGTGTTAGCCAAATATGTTTTTAAACACAAATGTTAGTGTTTATGGTCAACGTGTTTAAAACTAATCCATTTGCAAAAGGTTTTACTCAAAAATCATTTTTAAATCATAGCAACATTTTTGTTTTACTAGAAATGCTTTTATTCAAAGGAATAATTTTATAGTGTTAATAAAATATGTTTTCAAATCCAAAAGTTAGTGTTTAGGGTCAGAGAGTTCAAATCAAACCATTTTCAAAAGGTTTTACTCAAAAATCATTTTTAGAATAATTTTTATAACCAAAATAGTCCTACAAATGTTTCTGCAAAAACACCTAATTTTCCAGGAGCAAAATACTAAACTAATGGAATGGTTGAAAAGGTTTCATTTTCCTAATTCTAATGATATAAAATTTGCAATTTTTTGCCAAGCAGATCAAAAGTTATAGATTTTACAAGTTTAAACATTCAAAATTCATTTCTGAAATTTTTAACAGACAGGACAGGCCACGCGTCATGTTTCTATTGAATGATACCGCTTCGTCAGGATCACGCTACGCTGTGCGTTGGATTAAGTAGATCTGTGCGTATCAGATCGAGTGTACCGTATCTCTTAAGTGGTTCTATCGCATCCACATGATCTATATCTAACGGTTTACAACACTTTGACCATGGACTAGCGGCGCTGGCGATGAACACACAGCGGTGGCGCTCAGGCGATGGCGTTCCAGCGAGAATAGGAAGCGAGGAAGAGAATGGAGATGCTCACCGAGTTCGCCGTGGCGTGGGGATGCTCGAGGTGGTCGTCGCAGGGCAGGGGCGCACGGTCGCGTCGACGATTGCTCGCCAGAGATGCTACTGACGACAGGCACACATGGTAGTCGACGTTGGAGAGGTTACGCACTACTCTAAGGCAATAAAATGGTGGCGTTAGATGCGCACTGGGACGGTGACTGCAGGAGTATCATCTAGAGAGAAGGGGGCGGTCGGGGCTTACAGGGAGAGGTCACCGGAGTTGGAGCAGTAGGAGGTGGCGCTCAGTCGAAGACGAAGCCAAGCTTCTAGGGCGCGCGTGTGCAAGAGGTGAGTGCTGGTAGGTGCGGGAGATGCTGGTGAGCAAGCTCGTGGAAACTAGGGCAGTGGGGAGGTCGGGGCTGGCCGGAATTGGACGGGGAAGCTCGTCGGAGCAGTGGTGGCACAAGCGAAATTAGGGGCAGTCTGGGGGCAGAGAGGTGCGGGAGGTTGAGGGGAAATGGGGAGGAGAGGAGGGCGCTTATGAGGGCAAGGTCGTGGGCGAGAATTAAGCCGGCAATTAAACGAATTAACGTAGAGAAATCTTTGGCAGAAACGGCCGGGGAAGGGGGAAGAATTGGTCATGGGTGGGGAAGATGATGCCAGGTTAGCGTGGGGCCGGGGTGTCAGCGGGGTTGACGGTCGAGGCCGTGGTAAGAAAAGAACGGGCTCGAGGGAGAGTGAGGTGGGCTGCGCTGGGCTGTAGTTGGGCCAGGGAATGGGCTAGGTTAGTTGGGCTGTTTGTTTTCTTATTTTTTTCCTCTCTGTTTTCTTTTTCTTTTTCTTTACTATTTTATGTTTTGATTTTATTCAAATGATTCAAACACTCATTTGTTGTTAAATATTTTCCAAATTTCCAGTATGTTTTTATACTGTTTAACAATGTATTTTAAAGTCCATTTTAGAATATTTTCTTATATTCTCTTATGGTTTATTATTTATTTAAATTAGACATTTGTATTTATTTAAATAAGATTTAAATATGTTTCGAATCCATATTATTTTATTCAAATGATTTAAAAATCTGTTTTAAATTCAAAAGTTTCACAAACCTTTTTAGTAAGTTTGTACTACTTAGTAATGTGTTTAAAGATCCATTTTAGATTATTTCAAATATTATTTTATGGTTCAATATTTATTTAAATGAGGCTCGTGTCTTTATTCAAACCATTGATTCAAGCTTCCATTTGAATTCAAATATCACCAAACCTTTTCAGTAGGTTTTAAACTATTTAATAGTGGGTTTAATTAGTCCACTTTGTATTAATTCAAATGTTTTATTAAGATTTAATATTCATTTCAAGGAGGCTTTTGTCTTTATTTAAATTGAATATGGTTCAAGTCCATATAAATCTTATTAAAATAATCTTTATTCCTTTGTTTTATTTGGATTATCTTTATTCCAATTGCTTATGGATTTAATTCATGTTTTAAATTGTCTTCTAAATGATTTTCTTGGGATTTATTATTTATTTTAGGCAATTTGTCTTTATTTAAATAAAATTGAATATGGTTAAAAGACCATATATTTTTATTTAAATACTCTTTTATTACTTTTTATTATTCAATAAACTTTCATTTGTTTATGGATTTGGCCAAGATTTTATTTGACTTTTAAATATTCCTTATTTCTTTCTTTCTTTGTCTTATAAAATCCACTCTTTTTATTTATAGATCCAAAATTGGTGATTCCAATTTGTATAATTTTATTTAATATTTGTTTATATTTTTAAATCCCTTTAGGATTAATTTGCTCACAATTTGGTATGGATTTTAGATTGGAACTTTATTAGCTTTGGAATTTATTTTATTTTATCTTATTAAAATCATAAGTTTTTACCCATGGCTCCAAATTAAATGAAACCAATTTCTATGGTTTTATAATATTTTTGTTTATCATTTTTTATCATTTAAAAATGATTGTTGCTGAATTTTTATATGGAACAGATCCATAGTCTTGGAGAGATCTTGAAAATGATTTCTTTCATTGGAGTTATAGGGTTTTGGTTTAACTTTTCCAAGTGTTTAAATTTCAAGATACAATCATTGATGAATGCATTTCACTTGATTGAAATTTTGTTGGATACCCTTTTCATTCAAATTTTGTTCAAGAAGGGTTTTGATGTTTCCATTTAGAAGCAAAAAGTTTCTTTTCACTCCAAATTTCAACAATTATTTCTTTTGTTTATTTATTTTTCACATTTCAAAATTTGGAAAATATTGGGATGTGACAGACCACCACCCTTAAAAGGAATATTGTCCCGAGATTCAGGAAGGCTAGAGGTTACAAGTTGGCTTCAAGATAACTAGGGTACTACGACCCTTAAAAAGATTTTTGACTAGAATACATCTTGTCTTACTTGGGATCTCGATGTAACTTCTCTGGACAGATGTTTGAATAGTGTCCTTTGTTTCCACACTGGAAACATGTGAGAAGGTTGATGTTTTTCATAGGTTTTCTTGTCTTGTACTTATTCTTTTCTGGACAATGTGATGCAAAATGGCCTAGCTCTTTGCATTTGTTGCACATCACTTGGCTGATATCTCTTTTTATCTTTGGCATCACTATTTCTTGTTTGTTTCCTTGGCTCTTCTTCTTTTATGGACATACATTATCATAGTGTCCTAGCTCTTTGCAGTTATGGCACATCACTTGTCTAATATCCTTCTTCTTCTTGGGTTTCTCCAAAGCTAGGAGTGCTCTTAGTTCATGTTCTTCATATTTCACCACAAATGTGGGAAACCTTTCTCGCTTCTTGGGGCAGTCACTAGAGATGTGAACTTCTTCTCCACAATAGTAGCAACACTTTGTGGTCACATTGGGTGTGGCCTTATGAGGCACGGTTCTGACTTTGTCTTCATCCTTCTTGGTAGAAGTTGTTTCCTTATGGAGTTTTCCAAACATTTGATGCATTCCATCTTGTTTCATTTGTTGAACTATAGGATAGATGGGGCATTGGATAGGGACATGATCATTTCCTTCACATAGGAAACATGTAACTTGAGATGTGGGGCATTGTATAGTTGGATGTTTATCTTCACAATTAGGGCATTGGTCCATGTGCTCTTTATAAGTGTGTTCCCTGTCTCCACAAATATTGCAAGCTTGTGTTCCTTCTATAATATCATCCTTGATATCATTGTTGTCACAATCTCTTTGGGAAAGGTTGCTTCTCATGTTGATCATCTGATTGGTCATCCTTTGCAACAATTGGGATTGGGTTCCCAAGAATTTTTGTATGGTTGGGTCTAACTCATTGTTGTTGGCTAAAAACTGAGTTGTCACTTGATTCAACTGGGCTTGGGTTGCTAGCAGTTGTTCTCTCATGTGCATCTCTTGGTTGTTGTTGTTGTTGTCACCATCCTTAATGTTGGAGTCTCTTGGAGAAGTCATCTGTTTGGTTTGGGTTGGATTGGGATTAGATTAGGCAAAAGATTTCTAGAGGAAGAATTCTACTCACACACAATAATTCACACAAGCAATGTGCAAGCAATCACAATCAAACAATCCACTCAAACAACATGGTTCAAGCATATTTTTAGGCAACAAAATATTTTTGCTACACCTCATAAGTTGGTGTGATTGATCTAAACTAAACACTAGTATGGTGGTCCAACTATAGGTCTCACTTGTGATCATTCCATTCTTCTTGGTTGTTTCTTCATGAACAAGATCATGGTATCCTTGTAAAAATCCTTGCATCTTGGTCACAAGGCTCAAAGGTGATGATGGTTTCTTCTAAGTTGTGTTTCCTTAGTCTCCAAGTCATGAGTAATATTCTTGTCTCACTTGTACTCCTTAGTGATGTCCAAGTTGAAGTCCTTGGTGATGTCCAAGTTGAAGTCCTTGGTGAAACTGAAGTTGAAGTCATTGGTGATGTTGAAGTCTTTGCTCATGGTGAAGTTTTTTCCATCAAGTTGAAAAGAGGGGAGATGTAGAATCAAAACCAAAAAGTCTGAGGAAAGAGTTTACAAGATTTTTTGTAAATAAGTTTGAACAAATACAACTCTTATTTTTCTAAGGGGTTTTGTCCAATCCTAGGGTTACAATCCTATAGGCAACACAGTTCTCTGATACCATATGTAGATGTCCCAACCTAATAAGGTAGAGATCCATGTGTTTACAATGCTAGTCCCTGGATCGAATAGCTAGAATCCACAGTTTAAGATGTAATATCAAGAAACAAAGGTCATAATTCAACTTTATAACCAGGAATAAAATAAGTCATTACATCTTACATAGCTCATTTGGCTATCTCATTACAATGCAGCATATATAACTATGTAGCGTGGAGTCCTTCATCTTCAAAGTGCCACAAGCAATCATGTTGGTTGTAGACTTGTAATCCTATTCAACACACTTTACTAACATCAAACAAACCTGCAACATAATAAGTTACAACCACAAGGGTCAATACAATTGAATTGTATTGGTAAGTGATACTATGGTAAAATAGTGGTATCTATCATCTATATGCATTTGGCTAAGTGGAGCTTAGGCTTGCTTTGCTCAAAATAGATTTTCCTTATCATTTGAAAACACTAAGTTTTTGTTTGTCAAAATCACCCAAGGAATCTACCAATTGAAAATTGGAATCCTTTAACCCTTGTTCAACCACAAGTGTTTAACTTAGAAATTGGGATGAGGAGATCCTTGATAGCTTCAATATCTTGATGCTCAAATTGTCCATTGCCGGGGACACGGCTAAGTACTTAGATTTTTCCTTCTCGAGAGGTGGTGCACTTTCCCCATAAGACTCGACATGCATCGAGACAAGATCTTTCAGAAGCCTTCCCTTAGACCAAATGGCGCATTCCAACCTATCACCCCTACCACCTTCTGTCCATCTGACTAAGTTATTGCAACCTATATGATCCAGACAGAGCCCATATGTCATATGACTGCACTAGAAGCTTCTAAACAGTAAGTATCTCAAATCCCTTTGTTCCTGGGTGGCTTTCCACAAGTGAGATACACCGGGTATACCCCTGGGTGACCACTCAACACAAACCATTCTTTCCATTCCACCCAGGTGATTCATTCACATAGTTGTTTTATTAAGCAAAAACATAAGTCAAAAGACTTAGTAAAATTTCCATAGCATGTGTATATAATCCACTCTTGTTTACTACTAGCTAGGCTAGGCATGATATCAAAAAGTATCTTAACTTAGAGAATAATTCTACCAAGACTACATCTACTAGGATTTCCCATGGCATAGCATATATATATAATTAGTAAAAAATCCATGCAAGTCCTACTGAAAATATCACTAAAGCATAGTGAAAATAATAGGAAAAAATGTATGAAGCACCACTTGCCTTTTTAGTCAAGAATATAGATACACTCCTTGATCTTGCAAATGTCACACTCTTCAAATTTTACTACAATTCAATCAAGGCACAAATTCAAACTAGCATTCCAACAAATCACCACATAAAATAATAAAAACAAGGAAATGCATGCAAGCATGCAAAGGTTGTTTTATTTGGAAAAGTGGTTTCTAATAAGGATATAAACATTTTAAAACACCTACTGGTCATTTATAAAAGTGGCAAAACCATTTAAAATCAAGTTAGTGAAAATGGCCATTTTAAATCATTTTTGTTTTGCTAGAAATGATAAATCAAAGTAATAATTTATAGTGTTAGACAAATATGTTTTTAAGCACAAATATTAGTGGTTATGGTCAAAGTGTTTAAAACTAATCCATTTGCAAAAGGTTTTACTCAAAAATCATTTTTAAATCATAACAACATTTTTGTTTTACTAGAAATGCATTTATTCAAAGGAATAATTTTCTATTGTTAATCAAATATGTTTTTAAATCGAAAAGTTAGTGTTTAGGGTCAGAGGGTTCAAATCAAACCATTTTCAAAAGGTTTTACTTAAAAACCATTTTTAGAATAATGTTTATAACCAAAATAGTCCTACAAATATTTCTGCAAAAACACCTAATTTCCAGGAGCAAAATACTAAACTAATGGAACGGTTGCAAAGGTTTCATTTTCCTGATTCCAATGATATAAAATTTACAATTTTTGGCCAAGCAAATCAAAAGTTATAGATTTTACAAGTTTAAACATTCAAAATTTATTTCTGGATTTTTAAACAGTCAGGACAGGCCACGCGTCATGTTTATATTGAACGATACCGCTTCGTCAGGATCATGCTACGCGGTGCGTTGGATTAAGTAGATCCGTGCGGATCAGATCAAGCATACCGTTTCACTTAAGTGGTTCTATCGCATCCACATGATCTATATCTAACGGTCTACAGCACATTGACCATGGACTGGCGGCGCTGGCGACGAACGCGCGGCGGCGACGCTCAGGCGATGGCATTACGGCAAGAATAGGAAGCGAGGAAGAGAACGGAGATGCTCATCGAGTACGCCATGGCGTGGGGATGCTCAAGGTGGTCGTCCGACGGCAGGGGGCACACGGTCGCGTCGGAGATTGCTCGCGGGAGATGCTACTGACGACGGGCACGCACGATAGTTGACATTGGAGAGGTTATGGACCACTCTAAGGCAAGAAAATGGTGGCGTTAGATGCGCACGGGGACGGTGACTGCAGGAGTATCATCTAGAGAGAAGGGGCGGTCGGGGCTTACAGGGAGAGGTCGCCGGAGTTGGAGCAGTAGGCGATGACGCTCAGTCGAAGATGAAGCCGAGCTTCTAGGGTACACGCGTGCAAGAGGTGAGTGCTGGTAGGTGCGGGAGACGCTGGCGAGCACGCTCGTGGAAGCTAGGGCAGTGGGAAGGTCGGGGCTGGCCGGAATTGGACGGGGAAGCTCGTGAGAGCAGTGGTGGCGCAAGCAAAATTAGGGGCAGACTGGGGGCGGAGAGGTGCGGGAGGTTGTGGGGAAATTGGGAGGAGAGGAGGGCTCTTATGATGGCAAGGTCGCGGGCGAGAATTAAGCCGACAATTAAACGAATTAACACAGAGAAATCTACGGCAGAAACGGCCGGGGAAGGGGGAAGAATTGGTCGCAGGTGGGGAAGATGATGCCAGATTGGCGTGGGGCCAGGGTGTCAGCTGGGTTGAGGGTCGAGGCCGTGGTGAGAAAAGAACGGGCTCGGGGGAGAGAGAGGTGGGCTACGTTGGGCTGTAGTTGGGCCAGGAAATGGGCTAGGTTAGTTGGATTGTTTGCTTTCTTATTTTTTTCTCTCTGTTTTATTTTTATTTTTCTGTTACTATTTTCTGTTTTGATTTTATTCAAATGATTCAAACACTCATTTGTTTTTAAATCTTTCCCAAATTTCCAATATGTTTTTATAGTGTTTAACAATGTATTTTAAAGTCCATTCTGTAATATTTTCTTATATTCTCTTATGGTTTATTATTTATTTAAATTAGACATTTGTCTTTATTTAAATAATATTTAAATATGTTTCCAATCCATATTATTTTATTCAAATGATTTAAACATCTGTTTTAAATTCAAATGTTTCTCAAACCTTTTTAGTAAGTTTGTACTACTTAGTAATGTGTTTAAAAATCCATTTTAGATTATTTCAAATATTCTTTTATGGTTCAATATTTATTTAAATGAGGCTCGTGTCTTTATTCAAACCATTGATTCAAGCTTCCATTTGAATTCAAATTTCACCAAACCTTTTCAGTAGGTTTTAAACTATTTAATAGTGGGTTTAATTAGTCCACTTTGTATTAATTCAATTTTTTATTAAGATTGAATATTCATTTCAATGAGGATTTTGTCTTTATTTAAATTTAATATGGTTCAAGTCCATATAAATCGTATTCAAATAAACTTTATTCCTTTGTTTTATTTGGATTATCTTTATTCCAATTGCTTATGGATTTAATTCATGTTTTAAATTGTCTTCTAAATAATTTTCTTGGGATTTATTATTTAGTTTAGGCAATTTGTCTTTATTTAAATAAAATTGAATATGGTTAAAAGCCCATATAGTTTTATTTAAATAATCTTTTATTCCTTTTTATTATTCAATAAACTTTAATTTTTTTATGGATTTGGCCAAGATTTTATTTGACTTTTAAATATTCCTTATTTATTTCTTTCTTTGTCTTATAAAATCCATATCTTTTTATTTTTAGATCCAAAATTTTGTGATTCCAATTTGTATAATTTTATTTAATATTTGTTTATCTTTTTAAATCCCTGATGGCACCCAATACTTGGAGTGGAACGCTTCGTTGGAAACCCCAAGAGCAAGGTATGAAGCAGCACAGCAGCAAGTTTCCCTCAGTAAGAAACCGAGGTTATCGAACCAGTAGGAGGAAGGAAACGTCACACAGGTGTTGCTGGCAACATGGAGACCTGCACAACACAAACTCACGACTTTGCCCCAACGAATCAGTGAGGTTGTCAAGCTCACCGGTTTGCTGTAACAAAGGATTAAATGTATGGTGTGGAAGATAATGATTTGCAGCAAGTAAACAAGGAACAGTGAAAGATGTATCAACGGTAAAGATTGGACCGGGGTCCATAGTTCACGAGAGGTGCTCTCCTTATATAAACAACATGGCATGAAGGGTAAACAAATTACAGCAGGGCAATTGACAGGAACTGAGCAAGGCATAACAATGCAATTACTAGCTAGAAAGATCCTATGAGTTTGATTGGGCAATACAACATTATACATAGATCGTAATCCAACTGTATCTATGACTAGAAGTCCACCTTCAGGTTATCATCCGAACCCGCTCCAGTATTAAGTTGCAAGCAACAGACAACTGCTTTAAGCAAAGTGTGTAAGGTAAACAGTCCACATGTTCCATGAACTAGAGACCATTGTTTTCTCCCTAGTAGCAACAACACATCTACAACCGAAGAGATTTCTGTCACTTCCCTTGGAAACTAGAGGCATGAACCCACTATCGAGCATAAATACTCCCTCTTGGAGTCACTAGCAACTACTTGGCCAAGGGAAACACTAGCAACGGAGAGCATGCAAGATCACAAACAATACAGACATGATAGAATCATAAAGATAGAACCATTAATCAAACAAACATAATAATCTCAATATCCATCGGATCCCCGCAAACGCAACATGCATGATTACAAATAGATTAGATCTTGATCATGAATGGAGCTCACAAGATCTATACATGAAAGCACAAAGGGCGAGATACAACCATCTAGCTACTACATGGACCCATAGTCCAAGGTGGAACTACTCACAAATCATAGCGGAGAGAAGGCCTCCAGGATGATCTCCCCTCCGGCAGGGTGCCGGGAAGAACTTCAGATCCTCCCCGATCTAGAGACGATGGTGGCGGCAGATACAGACGGTTTCGTGGATTTCTGATCGGGTACTGAGAGTTTCTGCATCAGGGGCTTCTTATAGGAGAAGGGACGAGTCTGGGAGGCGACCAGGTCCGCCAAACCCTAGCCAGGCGCGGGTCCACCCGACCCCACGCCTGGGGTGGGTCTGGCCCCCCTGTCCATCCCCTCCGGCTCTCTTCTTGACTTTGACGTTCGTCCCGTCCAATTTCGAGAATATTTATTTACTAACTTTTCTGAAACCAAAAATAGCAGAAAACAGGCATATGGCACTGTTGCAACTTGTTAATAGGTTAGTACCAGAAAACATGTAAAAAACACCTCAAAGTGTAGACAAGTAAAGCAAAGTAGATACTAAACAAGCATGTAACATCAAAAATTATAGATACGTTTCCAACGTATCAGCATCCCCAAGCTTAACTCCTTGTCCTCGAGTAGGTAAGTGATAAAAGAATAATTTTTGAGGTGACATGCACCGTCACAATAAAGATCCAACCATTTGCAAGCATTGAAAGCTGGGATCAAAGAACTCTAAACATGTGCATGAAAGATGGAGTTCTAACAGTAGGACATAGTAACTATGCATGCAACATGGCAAGCTACAAACAAATATCATGAATAATATGCATTGAAAAACGTTTGTTTGTTTCACATGCAGAAAACATAGCATAGTGGCAATCAGTTTGTCCCTCATAGAGTAGCAATATAATGCATAGGACACCTGCAAAGTTCACAAGGGTGACTAGAAACAAGTAGCACAAGAACAAGTAATAACATAATATACATCAATTAATAAGCTTTGGAACATTGCACACAGAATGAAAACTATGCTCTCTTAATGGTGCCTAAAGGTAGAAGGTGGTGACTCAATAATGGTGGAAGAAAGGCCTTTTTGTAAAGGAAGCAGGGATTACAAGTTTTAAAAAGAGCTTCCAAACAATTATGGTACTAGTTAGATTTCAGCCCTCATTGCCCCTATCATAAGCATCTTGAAGTGGTTAAGGTTAAAGTGGCAAAGCTGGAGTATATGCTTGACAAAGTATAAGTTGGCAATCTCAAGTCCCTTGACTATGAGGGCTACACCTCATGGATACTCAACTTAGGGCCCAGGCAAGTTCTTGTCACTGTAAGTATTTGAATAATTGAGAACCGCCAATGGGGTACCCCTTGCACATGGCACAGGAGCTTTCCCATAACCAAAATGACAAGGCAAGCACACAATGAGCATCTCATCAATTCTTCTTATGTACCATGGGAATATGGTGCTTTTTTCTCTCTTTCCTCTTTTCTCAATGTGTCTCTCTTTTTTTAATAAGAAGAATGCTTCATAGATGTCAGTATGGTGATGCTGCAAGTTTCCACCATGATTAGGCATGGCTTAGGCTAGCGGCCCAGGCGTTTCTCTAACACAGAATACAAACTCCATGGACTTACAAGTTCCCACTTCATTTCACATCGGTAACATCCATAGACAAAAGAGCATGATATCAACGGAGTACAAAAAGTACAAGTGCAATGTTGAAAATGTTCCCCGTAATAGCACGGTTCTGCTAATCCCAACTTATAAGTGCAAGCATATACAACAAAGTTGCCTCAATGGTTCAAGTTTATTAGTGGCAAAGAATAAAATGTGCCTTCAAGTTCGTGAGGGCTTTAATCACTAAGTTTTCACATAACAAAATAGTTTTTAACTGGAAGATAGTTGAAAACAAGAATATACTTGGAATGGTGTAACACAACATGCATAGGAGTTTATAGTGGACACTTTGGAATAACTTGGTTTCTTGGGAGTTGGAAGCATGAGTAGAACTTACTCATACAAGTGGAGGCTAGCAAAAGACTGGGAGCAACCAACTAAGAGAGCAATAATGGCCATAATTATGCAATGCAACAAAGCAAACTAATCAAAGCAAAGAGTGGTACTACACGTCAAGGACTAAATGATCATAGAGGCTAATGGTGACTTGTCATAGTCATACATGGTGTAAGCATGTGCCAACTCAACCCAAGCCAAACATCAAAGGAGAATACCACAATACTATGCTTTTGCATGCTAAAACAACGCATAATTTCTTCAAGGCACACTAAGCAATCCCAATTGTTTGGAACAAGACATGCTACAGCAATAATCACTAAGCATAATGCAAAAACAACAACTAGCATGCCATGCTAAAGTCTTAGTCACAGTCAATGCAAGCTCCTCTTGCACTTCAAGCAAGAACTTACTACTCCTTTCCAAACACCAAGCAAACTTATTTGCAAAACAACACAGCGAGAACGGGGGTCCAAACTACTAAAGCAAACTAAACAAACTAAGCAAAGCAAATGAAAACTAAGATGCTCCAAGAATAACACAACCGTGCATGAAACAATAAAAGTGAAGTGTCTAGACAGACCTGAGCTTTTTATTGATGAAGAAGGGGATGCCTTGGGCATTACCAAGCTTTGACGCTTGTACCTCTTGGATATTTCTTGGGGTGACACCATGGTGGCATCCCCAAGCTTGAGCTTTTGTCCATCCTTCATCTCATTGCATCATTCTCTCTCTACACCTGAAATTTTCCTTCATACAAAACTTCACACAATCTTCATTAGCAACATTAGCTTATTCAAAAGATATTAGACCACTGGAAAAGCTTTGGAACAGCAAGTCTTTTCACTAAAAACACAAGCTAATGAAGTAACTCTTTCAAATAAACCCAATTTACCTGAAGAGAGCTCAAAAAGGAATCAATAAGAAGCAAATGCAAATAATGGCAGAAATCTGTCAAAACAGAACACCAGGTAAAAACGAATTTTTTCGAACATCTTCTGTTGCTCAAATCAAAAAGTGTTGAACTAACTAAAGTTATACAACATACTGGGGGATTTATACGTAAATTTTTAGATCAATCCGAATTACAGAGCCTCCTCACGATTTTTTTTGGTGGAGGACAGAAATCTGTTTCGGGACAGCAACTTCCCAAATCTTAGTTCCCTCTCATTAGAGGTCATTCTTGGCACAAAAAGCAAAAAAAAAGGATAAGGAGATGTCATTACAGTAGTAATAACTTCCAAGACTCAAGGAAACTCTTGGGTTATCTCCCAACAAGTACTTTTCTTTAACGCCTTTAAGTTAGGCACAAGAAGCAAGAAGAATCAAGTATTTTCAAATGAGGAAGCATTAACATCAAATCTTGCTTTCAAAGGATGAGCAAAAATCAACTTCTCTCTCCTCATAGGGAAGTGTTCAATACCTTTCTTGAATGGAAATTGATATTTGATGGTGCCTTATTTCATATCAATGATGGCACCAACTGTTCTAAGAAAGGGTCTTCCCAAAGTAATAGGACAAGAAGAATTGTATTCAACATCCAAAACATAGAAATCAACCGGGACATAAGCATTGTTAACCATAATGAGAACATCATTAATACTCCCCATGAGTTCCTTCTTAGCATTATCATTGAGTGGGACATCCAAATAGCAATCTTCTAATGGTGGTAAATCAAGAATTTCATAAATCTTCCTAGGCATAATAGAGATACTAGAACCAAGATCACATGAAGCTTTGAGATCAAAGTCATTCACTTGCATATTAATAATGGGTTCCCAACTATCTTCTACTTTCCTAGGAATAGAAGCTTTGTGTTTTAGCTTCTCTTCCTTAATCTTAACAAGATCATCTCTAATGTGTTTAGTAAAGGCAACATGCATATCACTAGCATCAGGACTTCAAGCTTTTGTAGGAACATAATCACTTCAGAAATATTGCAACCATCAATATCAAAATCAAACTTAGCATCACTAGTAGTAGGATTAATAGGCTTAGGCATAGTAGGAGGAGGAATAGGGGCTACTTGTGGTTTAGTGGTGATAGTGCACACACTATTGTTTCTATCAAATTCAGCTTCCCTTTCCCACCTAGAATGAAGTTGAGCTAACAGCCTAACATTTTCATCAATGGTAACTTGTATGGCATGAGCAGTAGCAAAGGTGTTTTCCATAGTTTCAGGTTTAGTAGCCATTTTATTAACCAAGGAAGTTTGAGCTTCAGACAAAGAGGATATATTTTTCTCAACAGTTAAAATCTTTTCCACTGTAGTCTTATTGAAAGTGGTTTGTTTACTAATAAAGTCCTTGAGCATGACTTCAAGTTCAGAGGGGGCACTTCTAGCATTATTGTAAGAGCTTCCATAGGAATTTCCATTATTAGGAGGATAATGCCTATACTTGTTGTTGCTACCAAAATTATTCCTATAGGCATTGTTGTTGAAATTGTTGTTTCTAATGAAGTTCACATCAACTTGCTCTTCTTGAGCAACCAAAGAGGCTAAGGGAACACTATTAGGATCTAGAGGAGCTTTCCCATTAACAAGCATAGCCATAATAACATTAATCTTTTCACTCAAAGAGGAAGTTTCCTCAACAGAATTTACCTTCTTACCATGTGGAGTTCTCTCAACATGCCATTCAGAGTAGTTAACCATCATATTATCAAGGAGCCTTGTTGCAGCACCCAAAGTGAGTCCCATAAAAGTACCTCCAGCAGCAGAATCCAACAGGTTTCTTGAGGAGAAGTTCAAACCTGCATAAAAAGTTTTGATAATCATCCAAGCAGTGAGTCCATGAGTAGGGAAATTTTTAACCAAAGATTTCATTCTTTCCCAAGCAGGAGCAACATGTTCACTATCAAGCTGTTTAAATTTCATAATATCACTTCTCATAGCAATAATCTTAGCAGGAGGGTAGTACTTTCCAATAAAAGCATCTTTGCCTAGTCCAAGAATCAATACTATTTTTAGGCAAGGATAGCAACCATTCTTTAGCTTTTCCCATCAAAGAGAAAGGAAAAAGCCTGAGCTTAATAATATCTCCATCTACATCCTTATACTTTTGCATCTCACAAAGTTCAACAAAGCTATTAAGATGGGCAGCAGGATCATCAGAACCAGCACCAGAAAATTGCTCTCTCATCACAAGATTCAACAAGGCAGGCTTAATTTCATAAAAGACAGCATCAGGAGCAGGTGGAGCAATAGGAGTGCTTAGGAAATCATTGTTGTTGGTGCTAGTGAAGTCACACAACTTGGTGTTCTCAGCAGAGTTCATTTTGGCAAAGGTGGACAAGCCAAAAACAACAGCAACAGCTAGACCAAGAACTAATTTTTTTGTGTTTTTGAATAAAGCAAGCAAACCAAACTAGACTATTTTTTTGGTTTTTTTTTTAAAAAAGAGGCAAACAAAACCAAACAAAAGAAACTAAGCAAACTAAAAACAAAGTAAAGAGAAAGGAAGTGAAGGACTCCCCTAGTGAAGACGTCCTTAGCCTCCCCGGCAACGGCGCTAGAAATTAGCTTGATGGCGCCCAATACTTGTCGTGGAACGCTTCGTTGGAAACCCCAAGAGAAAGGTATGAAGTAGCACAGCAGCAAGTTTCCCTCAGTAAGAAACCGTGGTTATCGAACCAGTAGGAGGAAGGAAATGTCACACAGGTGTTGCTGGCAACGTGGAGACCTGCACAACATAAACTCACAACTTTGCCCCAACGAATCAGTGAGGTTGTCAAGCTCACCGGTTTGCTGTAACAAAGGATTAAATGTATGGTGTGGAAGATGATGGTTTGCAGCAAGTAAACGGTAACTGTGAAAGATGTATCAATGGTAAAGATTGGACCGGGGTCCATAGTTCACTAGAGGTGCTCTCCTTAGATAAACAACATGTCATGAAGGGTAAACAAATTACAGCGGAGAAATTGACAGGAACTGAGCAAGGCATAACAATGCAATTACTAGCTAGAAAGATCCTATGAGGTTGATTGGGCAATAAAACATTATACATAGACCATAATGCAACTGCATCTATGACTAGAAGTCCACCTTCAGGTTATCATCCGAACCCGCTCCAGTATTATGTTGCAAGCAACAGACAACTGCTTTAAGCAAAGTATGTAAGGTAAACAGTCCACATGTTACATGAACAAGAGACCGTTGTTTTCTCCCTAGTATCAACATCACATCTACAACCGAAGAGATTTCTATCACTTCCCTTGGAAACTAGAGGCATGAACCCACTATCGAGCATAAATACTCCCTCTTGGAGTCACTAGCAACTACTTGGCCAAGATAACCACTAGCAACGGAGAGCATGCAAGATCACAAACAATACCGACATGATAGAATCATAAAGATAGAACCATTAATCAAACCAACATAATAATCTCAATATCCATCGGATCCCTGCAAACATAACATGCATGATTACAAATAGATTAAATCTTGATCATGAACAGAGCTCACAAGATCTATACATGAAAGCACAAAGGAGGAGATACAACCATCTAGATACTACATGGACCCATAGTCCAAGGTGGAACTACTCACAAATCATACCGGAGAGAAGGCCTCCGGGATGATCTCCCCTCCGGTAGGGTGCCGGGAAGAACTTCAGATCCCCCCGATCTAGGGACGATGGTGGCGGCGGCTACAGACGGTTTCGTGGATTTCTGATCGGGTACTGAGAGTTTATGTATCGGGGGCTTCTTATAGGCGAAGGGGCGAGTCCGGGAGGCGACCAGGGCCGCCAAACCCTAGCCAGGCGCGGGTCCACCTGACAGCACGCCTGGGGTGGGTCTGGCCCCCCTGGCCAGCCCCTTCGGCTCTCCTCTAGACTTCTTGTTCCCCACGGAAAGTAATTGACTTTGACGTTTGTCCCATACAATTCCGAAAATATTTCTTTACTAACTTTTTTGAAACCAAAAATAGCAGAAAACAGGCATCTGGCACTGTTGCAACTTGTTAATAGGTTAGTACCAGAAAACATGTAAAAAACACCTCAAAGTGTATACAAGTAAAGCAAAGTAGATACTAAACAAGCATGTAGCATCAAAAATTATAGATACGTTTCCAACGTATCAATCCCTTTAGGATTAATTTGCTCACAATTTGGTATGGATTTTAGCTAGGAGCTTTATTAGCTTTGGAATTTATTTTCTTTTATCTTATTAAAATCATAAGTTTTTATCCATGGCTCCAAATTAAATGAAACCAATTTCTATGGTTTTATCATTTTTGATCATTTAAAAATGATTGTTGCTGAATTTTTATACGGAACAAATCAATAGTCTTGGAGAGATCTTGAAAATGATTTCTTTCATTAGAGTTTTAGGGTTTGGTTTAGCTTTTCCAAGTGTCTAAATTTCAAGATACAATCATTGATGAATGCATTTCACTTTATTGAAATTTTGTTGGATACCCTTTTCATTCAAATTTTGTTCAAGAAGGGTTTTGATGTTTCCATTTAGAAGCAAAAAGTTTCTTTTCACTCTAAATTTCAACAATTATTTCTTTTGTTTATTTATTTTTCACATTTCAAAATTTGGAAAATTTTGGGATGTGACACTTCCCTTATGTATTAAAAACATCAAAACTATAAAAATATTGGGGTTTCACGAACCTTTTGTTTTCACCACTTTTACCTAGTCAAAGACGAACTCTGCAGACTCCTTTTCTGGTGTTTGGCTTTTGATAAATTCTTCTAGAGTCACCATTTGAATAACATCCACATCTTCATTATAAGAATCTCTAGAAATATAATGTTTTAGTCTTTGACCATTCACCACCTGTGATGTGTCATCCTTCAGAGAAGAAATTTTGATGGCACCTGAACGGTATACTTCCTTGATAACAAAAGGTCCTTCCCATTTCGAGAGTAGTTTCCCTGCAAAAATTCTGAGACGAGACCTATACCAAAGAACTTTCTCACCAACATGGAACTCCCTTTTGAGAATTCTCCTATCATGCCATCTTTTTACTTTTTCCTTAAAAAGCCTAGCATTTTCATAAGCTTCACCTCTCCACTCATCTAGATTACATAAGTCGAGCAGTCTTTTCTCACCTGCAAGTCTAAAATATCTATTCAACTCTTTCACTGCCCAATAAGCTTTGTGTTCTAATTCTAAAGGCAAGTGACAAGGTTTCCCATAGACCATTTTTGTAAGGAGACATCCCCATAGGATTTTTATAAGCAGTTCTACAAGCCCACAAAGCGTCATTCAACTTTTTAGCCCAGTTTTTTCTAGATCTATTGACAGTCTTCTGCAAGATAGATTTAATGTCCCTATTGGAAAGTTCTACTTGCCCACTAGTTTGGGGGTGATAAGCTGAAGCAACTCTATGGTTTACATCATACTTAGCGAGAGTTTTTCTAAAACCCTCATGAATAAAATGAGAGCCTCCATCAGTCATGAGATATCTAGGCACACTGAACAAAGGAAAAATGACATCCTTAAGCATTTTCAAAGAGGTCTTACCATCAGCAGTGTTTGTAGGTATGGCTTATACCCACTTTGTAACATAGTCAACAGCAACAAGAATAAGAGTGTACCCTTTTGAAGGGGGAAAAGGTCCTTTAAAGTTGAATCCCCAATAATCAAAAGGTTCAATAACAAGAGAATAATGCATAGGCATTTCATTGCGTCTAGAAATGTTACCTACTCGTTGACATTCATCACATGATAAGACAAACTTCCTTGCATATTTGAAAAGGGTAGGCCAATAAAATCCAGATTGTAAAACCTTCTGTGCAGTCCTATCCCCTGCATGATGCCCTCCATAAGCACTGCCATGACATTTTCTCAATATCTCTTGTTGTTCAAATTCTGGAACACATCTTCGCACTACTCCTTCTTTATATAAGTGTGGGTCATCCCAAAAGTAATGTCTTAGATCATAAAAGAATTTCCTTCTCTGCTGAGCTATAAAGGTTGGAGGCAAGTACTTGGAAACAATAACGTTAGCATAATCAGCATACCAAGGACTCTCATGCGGACTTACCCTTATCACAGCCAACTGCTCATTTGGAAAACTATCATTAACATGCAATGGGTCAAAAGACATGTTTGCCAAATGATATAAATTGTCAGCAACAGGATTTTTAGCACCTTTCCTATCTACAATATGCAGATCAAACTCTTGTAAAAGCAAAACCCACCTGATAAGTCTAGGCTTAGCGTCCTTCTTTGTCATAAGGTACTTGATAGCAGCATGATCAGTATGAATAGTAACCTTTGAATCAACAATATAAGGTCTAAACTTATCACATGCAAAGATTACAACTAAGAACTCTTTTCAGTAGTAGCATAATTCCTTTGAGCAGCATCTGGATTCTTGCTAGCATAATGAATAACATTCAACTTCTTGTCAACTCGTTGCCTAAGGACAGCACCCACAGCAAAATCACTAGCATCACACATAATTTCAAAAGGTAAACTCCAATTAGGTGGTTGAACAATAGGAGCAGTTGTCAAAGCTTTCTTCAAAGTTTCAAAAGATTCCTTACAATCATCATCAAAAACAAAAGGTACATCTTTTTGAAGAAGATTAGTAAGGGGATTTGAAATTTTGGATACATCTTTAATAAACCTCCTATAGAAACAAGCATGACCAAGGATACTACAAATACCTTTGATATCTCTAGGACAATGCATCTTCTCAATTGCTTCAATTTTGGCTCTGTCAACTTCAATGCCTCTTTCAGAGATCTTGTGTCCAAGAACAATCCCTTCATTAACCATGAAATGGCATTTCTCCCAATTAAGAACAACGTTGGTTTCTTCACATCTCTGCAAAACTTTATCAAGGTTGTGCAAACAGTTATCAAAAGAAGTTCCATACATAGAAAAATCGTCCATGAAAACCTCCACAATTTCTTCATAAAAACTATGAAATATAGCAGACATACATCTCTGAAAGGTAGTAGGAGCATTACATAAACCAAAAGGCATACGCCTATAAGCATAAGTACCATAAGGACAAGTGAAAGTAGTTTTCTCTTGGTCTTGTGCTTTCACAGCAATTTGAGAAAAACAAGAATAACCATCAAGAAAACAAAAGTGAGTCTTTTTGGACAACCTCTCAAGCATTTGATCAATAAAGGGCAAAGGATAATGATCTTTCTTAGTGTCAACACCCGGATTTTTAATCCCAGATGCCTGTCATGCCATACATCGCAATCCTAGGATTACCATTTTTGTGAGACATAACAAATTTGGATACCACAGTACATCATCCATTACAAACCATACATAAGGTCTTACACAAATAAGGATCTCATGATCCAGTTCTTAATACAACTCAAGCAGCGGAAATACGTAATAATAACGATAGCGTAGGCGAAGATCCATCTTCGGGGTCACAGGCAATGCTGACAATGGGAGATGATCCTAGTTGTCATAAACTTCCTGGGGTCCATCCTCTTGGTACTCCTCTTCATAGTCTGGCCATGTGAATAGCCAGGGACAAAGCCATGAGTACTCTTTAAGTACTCGCAAACTAATACTAACAAGTGAAGGGGGTTTTTGTAGTAGGACACTAAGCTCTAGGGTTGTTTTGCAAAAAGCCAGATTTACCTCTACTAAGTTTAGAAACGAAGAAAGCTAGTTGAAGTTTGATAACACCTAAGTGGGAACTTGTATTTCATATCACAACTCTGTTGCGGTCAAGTCAAAGTCTCAATTCATTTCATAAGTCATTTTGAAAACATCTGACGAGGGAACAGTATGGCCACTCCAACTGTCCATAACCGCGGACGCGGCTATTCGAATAGTTTGACACTCTGCAGAGATTGTACACTTTCACCACAACATTCGATACATCCGTCAGGAACAAATCCTGAATTCACCATACTCAGTATGCGGATAATCAATCCTAACCTTTCGATTACACGCCCTAGTATAAGCACCTCTCCTATGAGTTTGGCCTCCCAACCATGACCAACTGTCATCTTGGGTACTGCACAGGTGGACAATCTTCACAAGGTATCCTCAGCTCAGACCTTGGCCATGAGGGAACCAATACTAAGGTATATAAGTTTCCAGTCAAGCCCTACCCAATTCTCGGGTATTGTGGTTGTACGGTAAAATTGGAATGGTATCGCATCCAGACAACCATCAGTTTTATAAAGGGCTAAGGCTCATGCCTCAACATTTTCATCATCCAAAAATCATCTGGTGTTCGTAAACACATGTCAAAACATCTCAATAGAATGATCCCTCATTCCAAGGTTTTCATAACCATTTTTCCACCAACTATTCCCATCTAAATTGGATCAAGTTTTATGCTTAGCACTAGCATCTACCAATGGGAGTGGGTACTAATGAGGGGTGGTAAACTAGTGGAGTTTCAACTAAGTACATTCTCATGCCTTTGGGTGACATCAAGATTATCTAGCTTAGGCCAAATTTTATGCTCTTTATGCAACCTTCAATTATCTTTTATAGTATCTACCATTTACTCAAGTAAACTCGAAGTAAGAGCTTTTGATAAAGAAATAAAGTAGAAAGCTTGCAGATAAAACTAGGATTGGGGTTATCAAGTGGGTATGATCACATATGCTTAAGGCATATAGTTGGCATGGTAACAAGCAAGTGTTTGCTTGCATAGGTAAAGTATCTTGCAAGTGTTAGCTTGATCAATCAACTAGTAGTATTAGGCTTGCATCAGTATCAGTATAAGCTTGCTAAATTGCAAGTGTTAGCTTGCCTTGTGCAGAGCAGTGGTTGAAGTTCTCCTCGGCTTCTTCTTCGTAGTATCCTCCTTCCTCCTCGTATCCTTGGTCGGTACTAGCGTCCATAAATAAATACGAGGTACACAATCACCAAACAATACTTAACTACTTGCATTCATCACACACAAGGGTCCTATAGATAATCTAGCATCATCACTAACATTACAAGATTAAAGCTTGGTTTAATTTCTTTTATTTTTAGAAAAGTAATTTCTACTAAGTGAAAAACTACTTAAGATTTAATATTCTCCAAACCAAACATGGGATCATGTTGACACATGTCATCACCACATATTTCAGGACATGGGAATGTGATTAAAGTGGTGTCACAATTTAATAAGGTTTAACCTTTTATTTTAATTAAAATAAGGTGACTAGAAATGTCTATGTGGCATTCTTTTATTACTTGAACATTATTTCTGTAAGTAAACCCATATGTTTTTATATATTCTGAAAGGTATGATCAAATGTGATTTTTGAGAGTTGGAATCAACTCAAAAGCTATTATGGTTTAAATTTAAAAAATGTTTGAATGCAGAAAAGCTTCTGCCTTGTTATTTTTACCAAGGTTGATCTACAGATCCAAATGGTTTGAATCCAACGGGCTTGGATTAAGCATTTCAAAACCTTTCTAACAAAATTGGTTTCATTCAATTTGGTTCACTGAATCAAGCTAGGTTGATTTTTGAAACTAGGTACATAACTGTGTTTGAATTAAAATGGGAAAATCCAAATTCAAACGAGTGGGTTGCGCGGGAACTGTTAACGGGCCGTCCCAGTGTCACTCCGCGGCGCAGGGCGCAATTGACAGGGGGGGTCCACCAGTCAGTGGCTCTTTAAACGCGAAGCGGTACGGGGCAACATGGTGCGTTAGATCTCGTTCTAATCCAACGGCTCTGGTTCATCGTCCACGTCGGGCAGCGCCGGTGAGACAGAACCCTAACGCGGCAGGTGGGGGTCGTGGGAGGCTCACCGGGGCTCAGGCGATGGTCGGCGAGGCGGGCGAACGACGAAGTCGACGACGGCGAACCTCCTGGTACCGGCAGCTTCTCCTGGGGCGGCTCCAATCGCTGGCTTCCTTCTTCTCCAGCAGCGGCGGGCTCCGGCCAAATTCCGGTGATGCGCTGCTCGCCTTGCTCCGGCTACTAGGTGGAACGATTAGTGAGGAGAGGGGAGTGAGATGGTGTGCTCAATTCGGCTGGGGGTGGCATCCTTTTATAGGCTCGACGGTGAGACCGAGAGGGATGGGCAGGCGACGGTGGGGACATGGCTACGGGCTGCTAGAGGCATGGCCGAGGGTGGCGATCGATCGGTGGTCTCCTGGAGATGCTCTATGGCTTTAATGCGTGTGTAGGGGCGGTGGCAGAGGCGTCTGCGAGGCAGAGGCGGCGTCTTCGACGGCGAGCGGTGGCTACGGGGCATGGGCGGTTAAGGGCATGTCTGGCGGTCTCCTGGGACGGTGGGGAGCATGCTGGCGGGCGGCGAGGGCTCGAGGTGGTCTGGTTGACTGGGAACGGCGCGTGCTCTGCGGGGCACGTCGGCATGGTCGACAGTGGCACGGGCGCGGCTCTCCTAGGTGTTCTGGGCGTGGTCTTCGAGCTAGGGCTGGTCGAGAGGGGGCGGTGAGGCATGCGCTATCTCCAGACATGCTGGCTAGGCTTGGTTCTTCTCCTAGCTTGCTGTCAACATGTGGGTGGCAAGGGTGCTCTCGGCTGTTCACCATTGATGGCATTGGCAAGCTCACAGTGGTGCTAGTGATTAGTTAAGTTTGCTAGATGATCTACTGAGGTTGCTGTGAGCTAGAGAGGGAACAAGTTAGGCCAAAATCACTGCTCACTATAGTGTTTTGATTTTGTTTGATTTGAATCAGCAAGGTGTTTGATGAAATGGCCGCATGAATTCAAGTTTTGAATTTTGAAATTCTTTTTGGTGGGTGTGCTAGGCAGGTGCTGGTGAGTCTGTGGATGCTTGGGTTTTGCAAATTGAGCTTGTTTGAGTGGTTTTTGAAAAAGTGGGATCTTCTCATATGAACTAGATTCAATTTTAAAATGTCATTTAAACTATGCATTTGAATGTTTCTGGATGATCACAAGGTGGGCCTTGATACTTTGTTATGAGTACTATCAAGGGGTGCAAAGATCCAAATAAGTTTCTGATAAGTTCTGAAATTTAGAGATAGCCAAAGTAGGCATGGGAGTTAATTTGGCCAAAGTGACCATTCACTTATTTTGTTTGTTTTGATTTATTTGTCTTTGGGAAAAGTGTGAGGATTGTTTAGATGATGTTTATTTCACCTAAGAATCATTTTCCAAGAAAATAAACACATAATCATGGCAATCCAAAAGAATCCAAATTCTAATGCACACTCATATGAATGCTTTCATATTTTAATTGGATTTTTTTTGTTAAACCTAAGTTTGGTGATTAGAGTTTGATGATTCTAGTTTAATATTTTAGGGATGTTACACTTAGTAACTTTATTGATCTTTCTAAAATTAATGCACATTCTATACCCAACCACTACTCTTTGGGGTATAAGCTCATTAACTTCATTAGGCACAACAGTTATTCCCCCTTTCTTGGGAACACAATGAACATGGCTAACCCATTGACTATCAGCAATAGGATAAATAATACCAGCATCAAGGAGTTTTAATACCTCATTTCTTACCACATCCTTCATCTTAGGATTTAGACGGCGTTGGTGCTCAACAACTGGTTTTGCATCAGGCTCAATATTAATAGCATGCTAACATATAGTAGGAGAAATTCCTTTTAAATCATCAAGAGTATAACCCATAGCTCCTCGGTGTTTCTTCAATACCTCCAATAACCTTTCTTCTTCCTTTCCTAAAAGTTTAGAACTAATAATAATAGGAAACACTTTCTTATTGTTAAGATAAGCATATTTAAGATCATCAGGTAAATGTTTTAATTCGAAAACAGGGTCCTCTTTAGGTGGTAGTGTGGTACCCAAATCTTCCACAGGTAGATTATGCTTAAGTAACTCAGGCTAACAAAGGAAACCTCGTCAATCTCATTTCTTTCCTTCATGAATACATCACTTTCATGATCTTCCATGAACTGCTGCAAGGCATTGTTAGGAGCAAGAGAAATAGCAGAAAGTTGTTCAACACTGAAATCATCATTAGGCAGTTCATTTTCATAAGGAGTTTTGGCAAATTTGGAAAAATTAAACTCATAAGACTCTCCATCAAACTTAGTCAAAACTTTTCCCTTCCTACAACCTATAATAGCCCCACAAGTATTCAGGAAGGGTCTAACAAAGATAATAGGATAGGTTTTACTAGCTTCTTTACCAAGTACTAGAAAATCGGTAGGATATTTAAACTTACCACAAAGGACCTCCACATCTCTTACAATGCCAATGGGGCAAACTTTCTCTCTATTGGCAAGGTGAATAACCACATCAATGTACTCAAGCTCACAAGGACCAATTTCATGCATAATTTCCCTGTAAAGCTCATAAGGAATAGCACTAGAACTAGCACCAATATCACATAAACCATAATAGCTATGATTACCAATTCTAACAGAAAGCACAGGGACACTAGCTTTTCTAGCTTTTTAGGATGAGAAACAATATTAGTAGCGTCTTCACAGAAGACAATATGCTCATCTTCTATATTTCTAGTGACAAGATCTTTCACAATAGCTACCACAGCTCAATATCATTGAGCTCATCAGGCTCCACAATTTTCTTTGCACTTTTGCTAACCACATTAGCTATAATGGAATGTTCCCTTATCTTAGCAGGAAAAGGGATTTTCTTCACATAAGGTTCATGCAAAATAGGATCAACGGTACAAACCTCTATGCTGGCAGGAACATGGGTGGAAATGTATTTATAAGGAGCATGGTATTTGTCCCACTCTTTCTTGGGAATTTCAATATAAGAGGCAAAGGCATTAAAACATTTTGCAAAGACTTGATGATTGATGACCCACAGGTATAGGGGATCACAACAGTCTTCGCAGGTAGTATTACCCAATTTATTGATTCGACAAAAGGGGAGCCAAAGAATACTTGCAAGCCTTAACAACTGAGTTTTCAGTTCAACTGCACCTGGAAATAGTTCTTGCTCACAGAAGTTTATCAGTAGCAACAATTTGTAGTAGCAACAACAAAGCAACAACAGCAGTAACAACAACAGCGAAACAGGAGCAATAGTAACAGTAACGGTAACAGTAGGATTCGAGTGCGGTAGGCATAGGGATGGATGGACGGGCGTTGCATGGATGAGTCTAAACATGTAACTTCAAGATCGAGGGCATTGCAGATAAATAATAACAAGCATCCAAGTACTAAACAATCCTAGGCATGTGCTCCAAATATAGTCATACGTGCTCGCAATGAGAACTTGCACAACATCTTCTGTCCAGCCAGCCCGTGGCAGCGGGGCCTCTAGGGAATTACTGGCAATTAAGGTGCTCCTTTTAATAGATCACCGAAGCAAAGCATTAACACTCCATGAACACGTGATCCTCACACCACAGCCATCTCCTCCGGTTGTCCCAATTATTGTCACTTTGGGGTCTTTGGATCCGGACAATGATATGTGTACACAACTTGCAGATAAGATCACAAACAATACTATCATAATGAATCAATAATAAGTTCAGATCTGAGATCATGGCACTCGGGCCCTAGTGACAAGCATTAAGCACAACAAGTTGCAAAAAGTCAAATAGCACTAATAGAGATACTAGGCCCTATGCCCAAACAATCTTATTCGATTACATGGTAGAACTCATCCAATCCCTACCATCCCCAAGCCTACAACGGGGGATTACTCACTCATGGATGAGGGAAACATTGGTGGTTGATGGAGATGCGTTGGTGATGACGATGGCGATGATCCTCTCCAAATTCCCCGTCCCGGCAGGGTGCCAGAACGGAGTTTCTGGATCCAAATCTTGGTTTCTGGTGGCGGCGGCAGAGCGGAACTCCTTTTGGAAAACTATCGGCCCCCCTGAGTTTTTAGGTCAGAAGGCAACTTATAGGCGCGGAGGGAGGCAGAGGAGCTGTCTGGGGTGTCCAGACCTCCCCCAGGCGCGGGGTCAGGTGGGCCCGCGCCTGGGGTGGGTCTTCCCCCCAGGCCTCCTCTCTGTCTCCCCTTCTGGATCCGTGGATCTTCTGATGAGAAATAGTTTTTGGAATATTTTCCGGGATTTTTCCTGATAGTTTATTTTTACATAAAAACAACACACCAAGGTAATTCTGTTGAAAACAACGTCAGTCCGTGTTAGTTGTATCCAAATCACACAAGTTTAGAGAAGAAAAAATAGCAAAGTGTTTGAGAAAGTAGGTACGTTTTGGACGTGTCAATGATCAAGACCAAACTCATTGTTAATATCACGGAAGTCATCAGTTCCCATAAAAGATTTAATGCATTCATAATCATAGTTTATACCTGAATTTCTTCTTTTGTCATTCTCCCGAGCTTTAGTGTTCTCTTGAATACGGTCTAGTAGATCCCATTTAGCTTCTTCCTTCATACGTGTGAATGATCCAGCACAAGAAGCATCTAGTAAATCTTTATCATGAAGAGAAAGCCTAGCATAAAAATTATTGATAATGATATTGTTAGGGAGTTCATGAATAGGACATTTAAGCATTAGTAACTTCAATCTCCCCCAAGCTTGAGCTGTACTCTCTCCATCACGATGCCAAAAGTTATATATCACATTTCTATCCTTATGAATCTCACTGGGAGGATAAAATTTAGAATAAAAGAGAGATGCCATTTCCTCCCATTCCATGGATTGTCCATTCTTCATCATCTTATACCATTCTTCAGCTCTCCCTTCAAGGATATGGAGAGTAACTTCTTATTCACCTGTTCAATTGTGATACCTGCACACTTAAACAACCCACATAATTCATGGATAAAAAGCAAGTGATCACCAGGATGGACAATTCCATCCCCTAAATAATAATTATCCATAACACGATCAGCAATACTTGTATGTATTTTAAAAGGATCTATCTCAACAGGTGGTGGTTCATCTACTACCCTAGCAGTGGTAGTAGTTTTTCCAAACAGAAAACCAAGTGGGTTATCCATATTGGAAACAAAGTAACAAGCAGTAACAAAATAAATACTCAGAGTTGAATTTTCCTTTACCAGTTCCACTCTTCAATAGCGCTTCACTCCCCGGCAACGGCGCCAGAAAATAGTCTTGATGACCCACAAGTATAGGGGGTGTATCGTAGTACTTTCGATAAATAGGAGTATCGATCCCAACGAGGAGCAGAAGGTGCTGAACAGTGGTATGGAGCAAACAAAAATGATAAGGAGAGGTTATTACTAAAGTAATAACCTCCAAGACTCAAGGAAACTCTTGGGTTATCTCCCAACAAGTACTTTTCTTTAATGCCTTTAAGTTAGACACAAGAAACAAGAAAATCAAGTGTTTTCAAATGAAGAAGCATTAACATCAACTCTCTTGCTCCTACCTTTCTTACCTTTCTTCTTCTCTTTAGGGAAAATATGATTGCTTACCGGAGGAGAAAAATGCATAATGCCTTTTCCCACATCTATTATTGCTCCAAGGTGTTTCAGTAGGGATCTTCCAAGTGTAATCTGTCCTTTGCCTACACATTCAATAACAAGATAATCAGTAGACACCATTTTCCCTGAGATTTTTGTAAACACACCTTCAGCAATTCCAATGGGTAGTAAAGTTGCATTATTAGTAAGAGATATTTTCTCTCCTCCTTTAGAAAGCCCCAAAAGACTCAAAGACTCATAAATATCTTTAGACATAAGGCAAAATTCAGACATGATATCACATCGAGCATAAAAACTTGCACTATTTATAGAGATTTTGATTGTGGGAAGCCACTTTGAAGGCTCATGATTTATTGGAACATAATCATGGTACCCCCTAAGTGTGTGATAGCAACTGTTCAAAGCAGCAATACTAGACTCAAGAGTGTTCAACCTGGCAAAAATATCTATAAAAGAAGAATCAGACTTGCCAGACATATTATAAATTATAATCAATTTCTTTATGGCATCAAAAGCCTCACCCTCAGTACATTGAAAAATATCTTTCTCAGACACAGCATCCAAAGCATATCTATAACAAAGAGCAATACCGTGGTAGAAACTATTAATAACCAAGCTAAGACTCATCTTAGGTCCAGTTTCCCTTTGTAAAGCAGAGATTCTAGACCAAGCTTCTTTGAAACTCTCTTCACTTTTTTGCTTAAAAGTAAAAATCTTTTCCATAGGTGTCACAGAGATTTGACCAAAACCAGACATGGTCGCAACTAGGATAGGAACTAATTTTTTTGTTTTTTTATAAGAGAAAGCAAACCAAACTAAACTATTTTTTTTTGGAGTTTTTGATAAAAAGAGAAAAAACAAAACCAAGCAAAAGAAACTAAGCAAACTAAAAACAAAATAAAGAGAAAGGTTGAGGAGGACTTCCCTTGTGAAGACATACTTATCCTCTCTGGCAACGGCGCCAGAAAAAGTCTTGATGCGTGCAACAACACTTTGTTGGGAGACCCCAATAGGAAGGTATGATGCGGTAAAACAACAAGTTTTCCCTCAGTAAGAAACCAAGGTTATCGAACCAGTAGGAGGAAGGAAACGTCACACAGGTGTTGTAAGCAACGTGGAAACCTGCACAACACAAACTCAAGACTTTGCCTCAACTAACAGTGAGGTTGTCAATCTCACTGGTTGCTATAACAAAGGATTAACTTTATGGTGTGGAAGGTGATGATGGTTTGTAGCAAGTAAACAGTAACAATGGAAGATGTATCAATGGTAAAGATTGGACCGGGGTCCATAGTTCACTAGAGGCGTTCTCCTTAGATAAACAAACATGGCATGCTGGGTAAACAAATTACAGCAGGGCAATTGACATAACTAAGCAAGGCATAAAAATGCAACACTAGACATAAAGATTATATGATATTCGATTGGGCAATACAACAAGATACATAGACCGCCATCCAACTGCATCTATGACTAGAAGTCCACCTTTGGGTTATCATTCGACCCCCCTCCAGTATTAAGTTGCAAGCAACAGACAACTGCTTTAAGCAAAGTGTGTAAGGTAAACAATCCACTTGTTCCATGAACAAGAGACCGTTGTTTTCTCCCTAGTGGCAACAACACATCTACAACCGTAGAGATTTCTGTCACTTCCCTTGATTAAGTAGAGGCATGACCCCACTATCGAGCATAAATACTCCCTCTTGGAGTCACTAGCAACTACTTGGCCAAGTTAGCTACTAACAACAGAGAGCATGCAAGATCACAAACAACACAAACATGATAGAATCAATAAGACAAAACCATTAATCAATCTGACATAGTAATATCAATATCCATCGGGTCCCCCCAAACACAACATGCATGATTACAAATAGATGAGATCTTGATCATGAACGGAGCTCACAAGATCTAGACATGAAAGCACAAGGAGGAGATACAACCATCTAGCTACTACATGGACCCGTAGTCCAAGGTGTAACTACTCACGCGTCATATTGGAGGCTGGCATGGTGAAGAAGAAGGCCTCCGGGATGATCTCCTCTCCGGCAGGGTACCGGGAAGAGCTTTAGATCCCCTCGATCTAGGGACGATGGTGGCGGCAACTACAGACGGTTTCGTGGAATATTGATCGAGTGCTTAGGGTTTAGGCATCGAGGGCTTCTTATAGGTGAAGAGGCGAGGCTGGAGGGCCACCAGGGCGGCTGCACCCTCGCAGGCGCGGGGTGGGCCCACCCGCGCGGCCAGGGGGTGTGGCCCCCTGGTGGGTCTCCTCCGTCTCGTACTCCGGCTTCGTGTTTCCCACGACAAAATAATGACTTTGGCTTTTGTCCCGTCCAATTCCGAGAATATTAATTTTCTGCCTTTCTGCAACCAAAAATAGAAAAAACAGGCAACTGGCACTGTGACAACTTGTTAATAGGTTAGTACCAGAAAACATATGAAAAGCACCTCAAAGTATGGACAAAGCAAAACAAAGTAGATACTAAACAAGCATGAAACATCAAAAATTATAGATACGTTTCCGACGTATCATGTAGCACTCACAGAATACCAAAGTAGCTAAACAAATACGAGTGTGTAGCTAAATAAATATACAAATGTAGAAAAAAACAAATCTACAACGTTGAGGGTTTTTGCCTGGGACTCATCCTTAGTGGTGCCATTCCAAGCAGGAGGACGCACCGGCAGTGGAGAGGACTGGAGCAGGCGGGGAGGTGGAGAGAAATGAAGGCTAGATGGGCGCCGCTCTAGGTAGGAGAACCGACGGCACTCTGGGGAAGGAGCAAAGCGCACGACGGTGCGGGTAGGGTGAACAGCCGCCGCCGCCGCCGAGAGGAGCAGAACAACAGAGGCGCGGCAACGCAGGGCTGCATGCGGCGCGGCGGGTGCGAGTGTAGGCGGCGGTGCGCACGGCGCAATAGAGGCGCAGACGCGCACCAGGGATCTTGTCCGACGACGGTGGCGGTTGCCTCCAGCGGGAGCAGAGGTCGTGGGCAGTTAAGGAAAGAGCGTTGTGGTGCGGGGAGTAATTAGTAGAGCGTTTTGTCTCAACTAACAATGAGGTTGTCAATCTTGGAAAATGAAAGTACCCCTGAAAACAAAAGTATTTGCTTGGTACCTTCAAAAAGGGGTTATTCTCACAAAAGATAATCTTGTTAAGAGGAATTGGCAAGGAAGCAAACAATGTGTCTTCTGTAATCATGATGAGACAATTAGACACTTATTCTTCCAGTGTAAATTTGCTCGTACTATATGGTCAATCATCCAAGTGGCCTCTGATTTATCTCCCCCTTCATCGGTTGCTAATGTTTTTGGCAATTGGTTGAATGAGATTGATGATAAATACGGGACTGTTTTTCGGGTGGGAGCGCTTGCCATCATTTGGTCGCTATGGCTATGTAGGAATGACAAGATTTTTAATAATATTATGTCTTCTACATTGCAGGTTATCTTCCGAGCTACGACAATCCTGCGTTCATGGACAATTTTGCAACGTATGGAGTTCCGAAACCTCTTTGCGGAAGGGTGTAGGCGTTTGGAGGCTGCGGCACGGGAGATTTTTTCTAGATATGGATGGCAGCGTGACCTACGATTAGATATATCATAGTCACAGACCACTGTGTTATCTATATGTTTGTTCCTTTTTTTAGATTACTTCTGGTTGTAACTTGTGAGGATTTTCGGCTGTGTACATCCTAGTTATGCAGAGGCCGGGTGTAAACATTACTTTGAGTAATAAAACGCCCATTTCCAAAAAAAGTAGAGCGTTTTGTTCTGAGGCCGGCGACGCGAAGCGACCCGGGGATCAAACGAAACGATTCCTCGGAGGATCTGTATCCTTTTCCTTATTGAATAAGGGGGAACTCTCAAGCATTGGTTAAGGCTATGATATGCGATGATGATGACTAGTTAAGGCATGAATAATCAGATGTAAGTAGTCTAGGATTAGGTCAGCTGTAACTTACCTAGTTAACGTGTCCAATCCATGTCATGTACGAGTCTGAGTTAGTCTGACTTTTCGCCTTCATTAGCACGAACGGTAGACACCAGGAAAATCAACGAAAAAGGATTAAACCCCAGGCTGCCCTAGCTAGCCAAATCGATCCCAGAGGTCGAAAAGGAGCCTTCGCCGCACCATCCTCCAGCCGGCCTTCCGCCGCCGGCGCCCGTGGCAGTAGCTTCGACCCTGTACTCCTCTGCCTTCCAGGATACGATGACTTTCGTCGGGTGTATTTTTGTGCGCTCGGACTCTTACGATTACGAGTCCAATAGAGAATACAAGGTGATGGCGGCGAGGGAGAACCCTAGGAAACGCCAGAGACGCCAGGCGGTGAAGTGGTACGACGTCGAGATTTCGTTCGATGAGGATGATTTGGTCGAGAACTCCTCTGGTCGCTTCCCGATCGTGGTCACTCCCATCATCCAAAACTGGTGGGTTAGACGAGTTTTCGTGAACGGAGCAAGTCCTGTGAACCTCATCTTCACCAGCACACTCGATCAGATGGAGGTCCCTCGATCTGCAGTGAAGACGGCGTCTTACCGTATCTACGGTATCATACCTGGATCCTGGGCCGCTACCATCGGCCAGATCACACTTGCGGTGACGTTCGGGACGGCAGATAATTTCCGAACAGAAGAGATCATGTTCGATGTGGTTGATTTCGAATCAGCTTACAGTGCATTCTTGGGACGACCAGCTATGGCCAGGTTCATGGCGGAAGAGAGCTACATCCACCTGTGCATGAAGATGCCAGCGCCCAAAGGAGTCATCACGGTCCGAGGCTGCGTCCAGACAGCAATACAATGCGAGCAGAAAAGCCTAGAGATAGCGCAGCAGTACGAGGCGGATGAGGAAAACAAGCAATCTAGGCCCAAGGTTACCCTCCTTTTAGAGTTCGTTTATTTTCTTTAAGTTTACTTAATCATGTACATGTATAAGAAGCTACTCCAATAACTATTCTTGCTTTTTAGATGCAAACATACATGCATGTAGATGAAACAGTCTTTTGGATTTGAGACTTTCATTTTTATGGTTTTATTTGGATAAGAAGCTACTCCAATAACTATTCTTGCTTTTTGCATTTCATTTTTATGGTTTTATTTGGACCTGAGAATTAAATTCAATCCAACCAGAATAATTCTGAATTAGAAACACAAAAAGTTATAACTTCTTTTAGATGATGGAAGAGAAAATGGTCTCCCAGGGGTCTGCACTAAGTGCATGCAGCCTAAAAATAGAGCAAAATACAAATTTTTCCTAGAATAGCAAAGCCAATGGAAACCTGCTTTACAGGTTACAACGATTCGTTGTGGCCAAATTTTACATGATGGAATGTTCGCTTTCCCCCATTTTATTTCCCCTAGTGACAGTACCTTAGTAATCACTCTAAAGAAACATGTTTGCTACAGTTATGTCCTAGTAGTAAATTTCACAATAGGTGAACTTGTGATTTCTACTGTACGTTTGATTCTTTCAAAGCATTTAGCCATGTCGTGAACATTTAATAAACATGCTGAGTACTTAGTAGAGAACATAGGTTCATGCCTTGTTTCACCTTCTGGTCAGAGCAAATATATCTCTTGTAATTAGAACTTAGAACAAGTTTTATTTTGGTTATATCTTGCTATATATAATTCTTAGCAACACTATCTTGCACTCAGTTAATATCATGGTATTTTTTTTCTCCTTGTTTGATTATATGTATATTTATATATTTTGACTGCAGGGCATGACTGAGTGTGGCCACACCTACGATGTGCTTGAGAAGTCTATCGAGAACATCCTCTCTGCAATCAAACCAGACGAGAAGGATCATCACCTACGACTTCAAGCACTTCAGGAGCTTAGAGATTCCATCTCTTCACTTGGAACTGTGAGAGGTTAACTACTCATTATTTAGGTTTTCCTTTTTTCGCACGCTCTATCCTGGACATGGACTTTGGATTCTGAATTTTCAATAGACTATCGAAAGGTAATCAACCCCATCTGTTAAGCATGCATGCGATAGTTTTTTCCAGTAAATTTGGTCAAACCTCGCATCGTTGACTTTAGAAAAAAAAATATCTCAAGAACGGAGGTAATATATAGAACTTCAGTAATTTGTATCCCCCCGAGAAACATCCACGATGTTCCCCTTCCAATGAACACTAGGTTATGACCTCTGGTCAATAGTTGTATGATAACAGGAAGAAGTGATAAGCTTGTAAAATCATAATCCTAAAAGGGGATTAATTTGGTTTTGTGACAAATGAATAGCAATTTTCTTTTTGCCAAGAGTTCTGTAGAGTGTAGACGTAAGGTCCACGAGACTGCCGCTGTACAGTAGCTACTTATGGCAATAGTGAAAAGTTTGTTTTGTTACCTAAAGAACATGGTTAGGGAATAAGTTATTTATGTTCTTTTTTTAATATGCAAAGTTTTAATTATTTATTACGCTGCCATTTTGGGGACTGCTCCAAATGACAGACACTGTTTCACCATTCTCCTACGATACCATGCAAAGTTTTTGCTTTTACTGACCTCTATTTCCGTTAACAGCTGAACCTTTTGGGTCCTTCCTATCAAATCTTTATGCAAAATCAGGTGACTTGGATGTATCACTTGAGCTGTTGAATGGCCTAAACTACCTATCAACCAAGCAAAATGTCTTGAAAGAAGTGCTTGAAGCTTTACAAACTAAAGGTAATTTACATTATATTCGTATTATAAGTTTGACCAGAGTGAAATATCATCACGCATTATAATTTACAAGTTTGGATCACGGTATTTGAGAGCCTCCTTTTGTTCCATGCTTGCTTCAGAGTGATGGATGTTTATTTGGCTCAATGCGATATATTTTCTTGTCTCTGTCATTAGTCATTTTACAGACTCTTAATCATTTCAAATTTTATTTCCATATCTTGATTCAGGTGTTGCTGGAGATGTGCGGTACATTGCTCTTGCAAGAGTTCCAATTTTACAATATGTGAGCAACAGATTTGGCATTTCCTGTGATGTATCTGTTGATAACTATCTAGGTCGAATTAAATCTAAAGTGTTATACTGGGTCAGTGATTTTGACGAGCGCTTTGGCAATATGGTTTTATTGGTATGATCTACATAACCAAGTGATTTTTTTTCTGTTGCCATAATTTCTTTAATTTGTTAAGGCCAAGGCTCAGCTTTGTGTGTCTTTGCAGGTCAAGGAATGGGCCAAGGCTCAAAACATTAACGATCCAAAAAATGGAACTCTTAACTCCTATTCACTTTGCTTACTTGTCCTCTATCATTTTCAGGTTTCTTCTATAATTTATAATTTCCGAATTCTCATATATATAGGTGCATAAAATTATAGTCTATCTCACGCTCCTGACCTTGCATCTTGCAGACATGTAAGCCTGCAATTTTACCACCTATGAAAGAGATTTGTGATGTGAAAATTACAGAAGATAGTGCAGGTATGCTTGTTTAATTTGTGATGGGCTGGGTTGATGATTGTCTGGTGTATCAGTGCCTGGTAATTTACCCCTTGCATTCGCATGCAGCACATTACAATGAAAAACATCTCGACGAGGTTTGTAAGGCGAATATTGCAAAATTTCGATGCCAGAGCACATGGCAAAGAAATCAGAGCTCTCTTTCCCATCTGCTTGCAACTTTTTTTCAAAAGGTAACTGTATTTCCCAAGTCACTGTTGTCTCTAACTTTTTTTTGAGAAGGGGAACCGTTGTTCTGACTTCCTTCCTAAATACCAAATGTGGTTAAAACTGAGTCACGTTTATGTGTTCAATAGTCATAGGTCATTTTCTTTTGTCTTTCGCGAACTCCTTATATATCATATAATAGCAAGATCGGCATAGTGGGTGAGCAACTGGCTTATGTGTATTTATCGAGAAAAAACTGGATTATGTCTGGTTTTATCTGGTAGATTCACAGCTCCTTTTCAAAGAGAAGCTGAAGCAAAATAAGTAACAAGTGCTTATGTGGCTTCGTTGATTTTGTTCGGATGTCTTTAATCCTACCATAGCCTAAATTATAGGGGCTGTAATTCAACCATGCTATACACATAGCCTTTGACAACTATTATTTTGTGGGTAAATGATCGAATTCCTCTCCCTCGTGAAATTAGTTCATTATTGTTCTTTCGGGATATCGCCATCATCGAAAGTACATTTGACTTGCACCGAAATGGCAATGGAGGTAGACATCGAAAATCCTAATTAGATTTTTTTTGAAAGCAAAATCCTAATTAGATAACGGTATAGATAGCTGGATTTGTGCCAAAGTGTACTATAGCATTATGTACTCCCTCCGACCCATATTAGTTGACTCCAATTTGGATGTATCTATCACAAAAACTTGTCTAGATACATCCAAATTGAAGTCAACTAATATGGGTCGGAGGGAGTATTATTAACCTGAAGTAAATAATCTTAACAGGTGGTCATATATTTGTTTTGCAGTTCACCGGTTCTTTCCTTCCTAGTGCTGCTATATCCACGTACGAGGGCCGGCTCAAGGAAATCCAGGAATTGCCACATTGGATGGCAGACACAGCTTATTTGTAAGGATTTCCTTATTTGTAGTGCGCTTTTTGGGCTCGCACATTTCATACTGATTTTTTTTATCCCCATGTTGACTCCACATCTGTACGCTGTTATTTTTTTGTTTAGGTCGAAGATCCATTTGAGAGGCATGAGAATACAGCCAGAACGGTTAAATCCGATGAGATTCACCGTATTACAAGTGCCTTCGATCATGCCAATTCTGTCTTCGCGAGCGATCGGTTCGCCAGCCGGAATGAATTACTTTCGCTCTTGTGTACACCTGAAGTGGCAATAAAAGCAGGTTAGTTTGCTGATGAACCACGCCGAAGTCAGCAGCAGAGAGTGGAAAATGCTCTTTAGATGGAAAATAATACTAGTGTAGTCCCGTGTTCCTGCAAATCACATTATTTTGGCCTTTAGCTCACTTTAAGATTGATGTTCTCTGAAGTATATGTATATGCATATGTTTGGTATTTGTTTTTTATGTTTTTTCAAAATCCCAACTTGTTTACAGGAAACAAGAACTATGCTAACGGCCTGATCCATCGGCTTGTGGCCCAAAAACTGTCGGCATACACATCAGCATGCGGCCATCAGCACACGCGACATGGATATACATCCTTTGAACATAAGCACAAAGGAGGTCATTGGGTATATGCCGACGGTTTTCATGGCCTTCTGCAAAAGAAAATAGTCGGTAGAAAAAAGGAACATTAGGGTCCATTTGATGGTATCAGTGCATATGATGTCGGCAATTGACGTCGCCATACAGGGACACGTGGGCACTTCTGCCAGCTCCCAGGTATGCGGTTATGCCGAGGGCAATGTAGGTATGCGGTTATGCCCAGGGCAATGTCGTTTGAATACCTTAGAGTGTATACCGACGACAGCACCGTCAGCATATACTGCGATGTGGCAGCAGCTGGCAGCTCCTAGACACACGATATATGCCGACAACAAGGCCGTCGGGACTAACAAAAAAAAAATAAAGAAAAGAAAACACCTGTGTTACCTTTCCTAATATTATATATTGTTTGCAACTCTAACAATGAACAATTTTGTTTGCTTTTTCTTCCACACAACGTAATGGAAAGATATGAAAAATTATATTTCTTTGATCATGACATGTATCTACATTTAACAGTAGCTAGAAACGACTTAAACAATCAACTCTTCTAATCTAGAGAACCACTAACAGCAGCGTGGGAGGCCTGGACAAGCCCATCAACAACATCACCTTAGACACCATTGCCGAGCCAGATAACACAAGTACAAAAGACAAAACAATGAATCCACACATTAGAGTGAATTCACAAGGAGCACAACACATAATGCCGATCAAATCCAGGACACAAGAGTGCTCCTCCATTACAGTATTCACACTGGATCTTGGGAAAATTTGCTGGTCGAGATCGATGACTGGCTCAAGAGATGTTGGTCGTCAGGCTAGGTGTTGGCGCTTTGTTGACGCTTCGTTGGAAGACCCCAAGAGCAAGGTGTGATGAGCACAGCAGCAACTTTTTCTTAGTAAGAGACCGAGGTTATCGAACCAGTATGAGGAAGGAAACGACTCAAAGGTGTTGCTAGCAACTTGAAGACCTGTACAACACAAACTCAAGACTTTGTCCCAACGAACAGTGATGTTGTCAATCTCACCGGTTTGCTATAACAAAGGATTAACCGTATGGTGTGGAAGGAAACAGTAGCCTTGCAGAAAGTAAATAGTGGAATATGTATCAATGGTAAAGATTGGACCAGGGTCCATAGTTCACTAGAGGTGTTTGAAGGGGTTCGTAGCATGGAAAACAAAAAATTTCTACCGCATGCAAACAAACAAGCCAAGATCTATCTACTAGATTGTAGCAACGAGTTGATAGAGGAACTCATCCTCGAAGATTCCAAAGCGGTTAACAAGAGCAGATTCTCGTGGGTGATGTAGTCGTACTCTTGCCGATCTCAAGATCGTGTAGACGATCCTTCCGGCGCTGCGTTCCGGCAGCGCTTCCGCAGTCGGTCATACGTTAGGTACTCGATAAAGACCTTCCTCTCCCTTGTTTCAGCAGGCAGCGGAGGTTGTAGCACTCTCCTTGCGATTCCGGCAGCACGACGTCGTGGTACCGTAAGTAGAGGGGAGATCTCGCAGGGCTTCGCCTTAAGCCGGAGCGAGTATGGTGGACTATGAGAGAGGCCTTGGCGATCTAGGGTTTAGAAGGCACCAAGGGGCGGAGCTTGGCCGGCGGCTAGGGCTTGGGGAAGCCCCAAGTCGGCGGCTAGGAGAAAACCTAGGGGCGGCGGCGACTTGCAGGAGGCCGACGGCTAGGGTTAGGGTTTTGGGGTGTGTTGGGTGTGAGGGAGAGAGGCAGCCCTGCCCCTCCTTTTATAGGTGGGAGGGCGCGGCTTGGGAGGAGGGAGTCCCCCCCCCCCAAGTCGACCTCCTTGGCCGGCGGGTGGAGGGAGGAGGACTTCCTCCCCACGTAGGTTTCCTACTCTCCCTCCACCAAGCAAACTTGTCGTTTGAATTTTCAAATTTGCGTTTGACTTTCAAACTAGGATTTGATTTCTCCCTTTATTTTGCCCAGCCATGTTACCTAGTACATGATGCAACCATTCCTCATTGTCATGACACATTCATGTACCCTTCCCCTCCGGAGTGCCAGACCTTCCGGACCCTTCTAGAACATTCTCGGTGAAAACATCGGAATCATTCCCCAACTCCGAAACATGACTTTCCTTATATGAATCTTATTCTTCGGACCATTCCGGATCTCCTCATGATATCCCGGATCCCATCCGAGACTCCGAACAACATTCGGTCTCTTACTCATCATTCCATAACTACTCAACAACATCGAATCCTTAAGTGTGTCTCCCTACGGTTCGTGAATTAAGCGGACATGATCGAGACACTTCTCCGATCAATAACCAATAGAGGAATCTGGAAATTCATATGGCTCCCACATATTTCTACGATTACTTTGCGATCGAATGAACCACTTACATACGATACCAATTTCCCTTTGTCTCACGATAGTTTACTTATCCGAGGTTTTGATCATCGGTATATCTGCATACCTAGTTCAACCTCGTTACTGATAAGTACTCTTTTCTCGTTCCCGTGGTATGTGATCCCTTGTGAGCCAGTCACATGCTTGCAAGCCAATTGGATGACATTCCACCGAGAGGGCCCAGATTATATCTATCCGTCATATGGATGGACAAATCGCACTCTTGATCCATGTGCCTCAACCCATACTTTCCGAACACTCAATGCCACCTTTATAGCCACCCAGTTATGGTGTGGTGTTTGATGTCATCAAAGCATCCTTCCGGTGATGGTTATTAGCATGATCTCATGGTTGAAGGAATTAGGTTACTATGTATCAGAAAGCTTATAGCAATTGAACTATTAAAATGACTTGATCTTTATGCTACGCTTATCTATAGGAGTATGTCCATCATACCATTCTCCTAATGATATGACCTTGTTATTCACAACATCTCAAATGTTCATGATCAAGAAACCATGATCATCTATTAATCAACAAGCTGGTATTTTGAAGAGGCTTTACTAGGGACTCTAATTTAGTTTACAAATCACACAAGTATTAATGTTTCTGGTTAATACTGTTTATAGAATGAATGTAAACATTTATCATAAACACAAAGATATAATAATAACTACATTTATTATTGCCTCTAGGGCATATCTCCAACAGTCTCCCACTTGCACTAGAGTCAATTGATCTAGATTAAATGGTAATATACCAAACACCCATGGCGGTTTGGTGCTGGTCATGTTTTGCCCTCGGGAGAGGTTTAGTCAACGGATCCGCCACATTCAGATATGTCTGTACTTTGCAAATCTTTATGTCACCATCTTGGACATGTTCTCGAATAGCGTGAAAATGTAGCTTGATGTGCTTCAGCTTCTTGTGTGACCTTGGTTCTTGCGCATTGGCTATGGCGCCCATGTTATCACAGTAGATAGACATTGGGTCCAGCGCACTTGGAACCACACCCAGCTCTGTAATGAACTCCTTCATCCATATCGCTTCTTGTGAAGCCTCCAAAGCAGCTATGTATTCCGATTCAGTTGAAGATCTCGCCACAACGCTTTGCTTTGCACTCCTCCAGCTAACTACTGCACCATTCAAAGTAAATACGTATCCAGATTGAGATTTAGAATCATCTAGATTGGTGTTCCAACTAGCATCGGTGTAACCATTAACAACGAGCTGTTCATCACCTCCATAAGAAAGAACCATATCCTTAGTTCTTCTCAAGTACTTAAGGATGTTTTTGACCGCTGTCCAATGATCCACTCCTGAATCACTTTGATATCTTCTAGTCAAACTAACAACATATGCAATGTCGGGTCTAGTACATAGCATGGCATACATTAGAGATCCTATGGCTGAGGCATAGGGAGTTTTACTCATCCTTTCTCTATCTTCTTCCGTTGCTGGATTTTGAGTTTTACTCAAGGTCGTATTGGGCAACATGGGCAAGAACCCTTTCTTGCTATCTTCCATTCCAAACCTCTTTAGAACTTTGTCCAAATATGTACTTTGTGACAATGATATTAGGCGTGTCGATCTATCTCTATAAATCTTTATGCCTAATATGTAAGCTGCTTCGCCAAGATCTTTCACTGAAAAACTATTATTCAAATATTCTTTGACACTATTAAGAAGGTCTACATCATTCCCAATGAACAATATGTCATCTACATATAGTATTAAGAATGCTACAGATCTCCCACTCACTTTCTTGTAAATACAAGCTTCTTCATAAGTTTGTATAAAACCAAAACTTTTGATTACCTTATCAAAACGCTGATTCCAACTTCGGGATGCTTGCTTCAATCCATATATGGATCGTTGAAGTTTGCATACCTTGTTAGCATCTTTAGGATCGACAAAACCTTTGGGTTGCATCATATACAACTCTTCATCAATGTCTCCATTGAGGAACGCCGTTTTGACATCCATCTGCCATATCTCATAATCATAATATGCAGCGATTGCTAACATAATCCTCACAGATTTTAGCTTCGCTACTGGTGAAAAAGTCTCATCGTAGTCAACTCCTTGAATTTGTCGAAACCCTTTTGCGACAAGTCGAGCTTTATAGACAGTAACATTACCATCAACATCTGTTTTCTTCTTGAAAATACATTTGTTCTCAACAGCCTTCCGGCCATCCGGTAAGTCCACCAAAGTCCATACTTGGTTTTCGTACATGGATCCAATCTCGGATTTCATGGCATCTTGCCATTTATTGGAATCTGGGCTCATCATCGCTTCCTCATATGTCGCAGGGTCATCGGTGTTGTCCACCAACATGACACTGATAATGGGATCATACCAATCAGGAGTGGTACGAGTTCTCGTTGACCTGCGAGGTTTTGTAGCAACTTCAACCGAAGTTTCATGATCATCATCATTAGCTTCCTCTCTTATTGGTGTAGGCGCCACAGGAACTACTTCCGGCGTTGTGCTACTCGCAAGTTCGAGAGAAGGTTCAACAACCTTGTCGAGCTCTACTTTCCTTCCAGTCACTTCTTTCGAGAGAAATTCCTTCTCTAGAAAGGATCCATTCTTAGCAACGAAGATTTTGCCTTCGGATCTATGATAGAAGGTATACCCAATAGTTTCCTTCGGGTATCCTATGAAGACGCATTTTTCCGCTTTGGGTTCAAGCTTGACCGGCTGTAACTTCTTTACATAAGCTTCGCAACCCCAAAATTTAAGGAACGACAATTTAGGTTTCTTCCCAAACCATAATTCATACGGCGTCGTTTCAACGGATTTAGATGGTGCCCTATTTAAAGTGAATGCGGCTGTTTCTAATGCATAACCCCAAAGCGATAGCGGTAAATCTATAAGTGACATCATAGAATGAACCATATCTAAGAGAGTTCGATTACGACGTTCGGACCCACCATTACGCTGTGGTGTTCCCGGTGGTGTCAATTGTGAAAGTATTCCGCATTTCTTTAAATGCTCGCCAAACTCGTAACTTAGATATTCACCTCCACGATCAAACGTAGAAATTTAATCTTCTTGTTACATTGATTCTCTACCTCACTTTGAAATTCCTTAAACTTCTCGAAAGTTTCGGACTTATGTTTCATGAAATAGATATACCCATATCTACTCAAGTCATCCGTGAAGGTAAGAACATAACGATAACCACCACGCGATGCTACACTCATTGGGCCACACACATCAGTATGTATGATTTCCAATAAGTCCGTAGCTCGCTCCATCATCCTAGAAAATAGAGTCTTAGTCATTTTACCCATCAGACATGCTTCGCATCTTTCAAGTGATTCAAAATCAAGTGATTCAAGAAGTCCATCGGAATGGAGTTTCTTCATACGCTTCACTCCAATATGACCAAGACGACAGTGCCACATATAGGTCGAGTTATCGCTCAATTTCAAACGTTTAGCTTCAATGTTATTAATATGTGTATTTCCACTATCGAGGTTCAATAAGAATAGACCATCTATCAAAGGTGCATGTGCATAAAACATATTACTCATATAAATCGAACAACCATTATTCTCGGACTTAAACAAGTAACCGTCTCGCAATAAACATGATCCAGATATAATGTTCATGCTCAACGCAGGCACCAAATAACAATTATTTAAGTATAAAACTAATCCCGATGGTAGATGAAGAGGTAGCGTGCCGACCGCGATCACATCAACCTTTGATCCATTTCCAATGCGCATCGTCACCTCGTTCTTCGCTAGCTTCCGTTTATTTTGCAGTACCTGTTTTGAGTTACAAATATGAGCAACCGAACCAGTATATAATACCCAGGTACTACTATGAGTACTAGTGAGATACACGTCAATAACATGTATATCGGATATACCTTTCTTCTTGATGTTGTCGTTCTTCAAATCCGCCAAGTACTTTGGGCAATTCCGCTTCTAGTGACCTTCTCCCTTGCAATAAAAGCACTCAGTACCAGGCTTAGGCCCAGCCTTGGTCTTCTTCGTCGGTGCGGTAACTTTCTTACCACCCTTCTTGAAGTTTCTCTTTTGCTTATACTTGCCTTTCTTGAATTTGGTGGTCTTATTGACCAACAACACTCTATGCTCTTTCTTGATCACCACTTCTGCAGATTTCAACATGGAGAAGAGTTCTGGCAACGTCTTGTTCATGTTTTGCATATTGTAGTTCATCACAAAGTTCTTGTAACTTGGTGGCAGTGATTGGAGGACACAGTAAATCCCCAAAGCATTAGGAATCACTATACCCAAGCTTTGGAATTTGTTTGCGTGCCCAGACATCTTAAGCACATGCTCACTGACGGAGCTGCCCTCTTCCATCTTGCAGTTAAAGAACTTTTCAGAAGCCTCATAACTCTCAACTGCCGCGTGAGTCTCAATAATAATTTTGAGTTCACGGACAATATGATATGGGTCTTGGTTCTGAAACCTTTTCTGAAGCTCCGATTCCAAACCATACAAGATAGCACACTGAACTTCTTTCGAGTGAGGTAAACATTCTTTACTTCATCGGTAGCAGTAGCTGCAGGTGGGTCACCCAGCGGTGCATCCAGCACATAGGTCAAATTACCAGCATTGAGGACAATCCTCAAATTGCGGAACCAATCCGCGAAGTTGCTTCCATTGTTTTTCAACTTTTCTTTCTCTAGGAACACATTAAAATTGATGGTAGGGGCCGCCATTGATCTACAACATATTTGCAATAGTTTAGACTAAGTTTATGACAAATTGAGTTCTAATTAATAGTTAAATTAATCTAGGTGAACTCCCACTCAAAACAATATCCCTCACATTGTTTTAGTGATCACACGAACCAAATCCACCACATCAAAACCGATAATCATGAGAATTGATGTAGCTTCAATGGCGAACAATCAACATGTTCATCATATCTACTATATGACTCATGCTTTACCTTTCGGTGATCCGTGTTCCGAGACCATGTCTGTACATGCTAGGCTCATCAAGATCAAACCTTAGCTTCCGCATGAGCAAATCTGGCTTGCTCACGTTGTATACATCCGCAGAATCTAACACACCCGATCATCACGTGGTGCTTCAAAACAACGAGCTTTAGCAACGGTGCTTACTAAGGATGAACACTTTAAAACTTGAAATTTGTGTGCTTGAGGGATCATCTTATAATTCTACCATTGTTAACTAAGCAATACAAGATGCATAAATGATTAACATCACATGCAATTCATAATATGTGATATGATATGGCCTTTCTTCTTGTGCTTCCGATCTCCATCTTCAAGCACGAACATGATCTCCATCATCACCGGTATAGCGTCAAGGTCAATGGCGCCGTTTCGTGGTTGTCGTCCACCAGCTTCAACTATTACAACTTATAGACACGCGGGTCTTAACGGAATTTAAAGACAACCATATGGCTTCTGCTGGTTGCCAACTTACAATAAGGAACATTGCATATTTTACGTGGTTTGGGGCTTTCAACATCATGGCCATATCACATCACGGCACACCCCTGCAAAACAAAGTTAGACGCCTCTAATTTTCTTTGCATATTTTACGTGGTTTGGGGCTTTCAACAAGTGTCGATCTAACTTACGAACAAGAACCACAACATTGATGTTTGAACTATCAAGTGCCCGTTGTAAATTGGATCTATACTATAATAGGAGAGACAGACACCTGCAAATCCACTTATGCAATACAAGTTGCATGTTGAGCGTGGAGCAAGTCTCATGAACGATGTCATGTAAGGTTAGCCCGGGCCGCTTCATCCTATCATACCGCAAGATGCAAAGTACACCAAAAGCAATTGATAATAAAAGCACCACCGCCCATAATGACCATTGTGTTCTACTCGTGCAACAGATCTACATATAGACACAGCTCTGATACCACTGAAGGGGTTCGTAGCATGGAAAACAAAAAATTTCTACCGCATGCAAACAAACAAGCCAAGATCTATCTACTAGATTGTAGCAACGAGTTGATAGAGGAACTCACCCTCGAAGATTTCAAAGCGGTTAACGAGAGCAGATTTTCGTGGGTGATGTAGTCGTACTCTTGCGGATCTCATGATCGTGTACACGATCCTTCCGGCGGTGCGTTCCGACAGCGCCTCCGCAGTCGGTCACACGTTCGGTACTCGATGAAGACCTTCCTCTCCCTTGTTCCAGCAGGCAGTGGAGGTTGTAGCACTCTCCTCGCGATTCCGGCAGCACGACGGCGTGGTACCGGGAGTAGAGGGGAGATCTCGCAGGACTTCGCCTTAAGCCGAAGCGAGTATGGTGGACTATGAGAGAGGCCTTGGCGATCTAGGGTTTATAAGGCACCAAGGGGCGGAGCTTGGCCGACGGCTAGGGCTTGGGGAAGCCCCAAGTCAGCGGCTAGGAGAAAACCTAGGGGCGGCAGCGACTTGCAGGAGGCTGGCGGCTGGGCTTAGGGTTTTGGGGCGTGTTGGGCGTGAGGGAGAGGGGCAGCCCTGCCCCTCCTTTTATATGTGGGAGGGCGCGCCTTGGGAGGAGGGATTCCTCCCCCAAGTCAGCCTCCTTGGCCGGCGGGTGGAGGGAGGAGGACTTCCTCCCCAAGTAGGTTTCCTACTCTCCCTCCACCAAGCAAACTTGCCGTTTGACTTTTCAAATTGGCGCTTGACTTTCAAACTAGGATTTGATTTCTCCCTTTATTTTGCCCAGCCATGTTACCTAGTACATGATGCAACCATTCCTCATTGTCATGACACATTCATGTACCCTTCCCCTCCGGAGTGTCGGACCTTCCGGACCCTTCTAGAACATTCCTGGTGAAAACACCGGAATCATTCCCCAACTCCGAAACAGAACTTTCCTTATATGAATCTTATTCTTCGGACCATTACGGATCTCCTCGTGATATCCTGGATCCCATCTGAGACTCCGAACAACATTCAGTATCTTACTCATCATTCCATAACTACTCAACAACATCGAATCCTCAAGTTGTCTCCCTACGGTTCGTGAATTATGCGGACATGATCGAGACACTTCTCCGATCAATAACCAATAGAGGAATCTGGAAATTCATATGGCTCCCACATATTTCTACAATTACTTTGCGATTGAATGAACCACTTACATACGATACCAATTTCCCTTTGTCTCACGATAGTTTACTTATTCGAGGTTTTGATCGTTGGTATCTCTGCATACCTAGTTCAACCTCGTTACTGATAAGTACTCTTTTCTCGTCCCGTGGTATGTGATACCTTGTGAGCCAGTCACATGCTTGCAAGCCAATTGGATGACATTCCACCTAGAGGGCCCAGAGTATATCTATCCGTCATATGGATGGACAAATCCCACTCTTGATCCATGTGCCTCAACCCATACTTTCCGAACACTCAATGCCACCTTTATAGCCACCCAGTTACGGTGTGGTGTTTGATGTCATCAAAGCATCCTTCCGGTGATGGTGATTAGCATGATCTCATGGTCGAAGGAATTAGGTTACTATGTATCAGAAAGCTTATAGCAATTGAACTATTAAAATGACTTGATCTTTATGCTACGCTTATGTATAGGAGTATGTCCATCATACCATTCTCCTGATGATATGACCTTGTTATTAACAACATCTCAAATGTTCATGATCAAGAAACCATGATCATCTATTAATCAACAAGCTAGTATTTTGAAGAGGCTTTACTAGGGACTCTAATTTAGTTTACAAATCACATAAGTATTAATGTTTCTGGTTAATACTATTTATAGCATGAATGTAAACATTTATCATAAACACAAAGATATAATAATAACTACATTTATTATTGCCTCTATGGCATATCTCCAACAGTTATCTCCTTAGATAAACAAATATGTCATGCAGGGTAAACAAATTATAGCAGGGCAATCGACAGGACTAAGCAAGGCATAACAATGCAATACTAGACATTCATGATCCTATGAGATTCGATTGTGCAATACAACAAGATACATAAACCGCCATCCAACTGCATCTATGACTAGTAATCCACCTTCAGGTTATCATCCGAATCCCCTCCAGTATTAAGTTGCAAGCAACAGATCACTGCTTTAAGGAAAGTATGTAAGGTAAACAATCCACTTGTTCCATGAACAAGAGACCTTTGTTTTCTTCCTAGTGGCAACATCACATATACTACCTTAGAGATTTCTATCACTTCCCTTAGGTCCCTCTTGGAGTCACTAGCATCTACTCGGCCAAGATAGCTACTAGAAATAGAGAGCATGCAAGATCACAAACAACACAGACATGATACAATCAATAAGACAAAACCATTAATCAATCTGACATAGTAATCTCAATATCCATCGGATCCCCACAAACACAACATGCATGATTATAAATAGATGTGATCTTGATCATTAACGGAGCTCACAAGATCTAAACATGGTAGCACAAAGGAGATACAACCATCTAGCTACTACATGGACCCATAGTCCAAGGTGGAACTACTCACACTTCATACCGGAGGCTGGCATGATGAAGAAGAAGGCCTCCGGAATGATCTCCCCTCTGTCAGGGTGCCGGGAAGAGCTTCAGATCCCCCCGATCTAGGGAACAACACAACAGTGCATGAAACAATAAAAACGAAGTGTCTAGAAAGACCTGAGCTTTTTTATTGATGAAGAAGGGGATGCCTTGGGCATCCCCAAGCTTTGACGCTTGTACCTCTTGAATATTTATTGGGGTGACAAGGTATGGCATCCCCAAGCTTGAGCTTTTGTCCATTCTTCATCTCATTACATTATTCTCTCTCCACACTTGAAAAATTTCCTTCATACAAAACTTTACACAATCTTTATTAGCAACATTAGTGCATTAAAAAGATAATAGACCCTTGGGTTTAGCTTTAGAACAACAAACTTTTAATAAAAACACAAGCTACTATAGCAACTTTCTTTAAAAGGCTCAATTCCCCAAAAGGGAACTCAAAAAGAAATCAATAAGAAGCAAATGCAAATAATGGCAGAAATCTGTCAAAACAGACCAGCATGTGTAAAACGATTTTTTCGAAGACCTTATATTGCTCAAATCAAAAAGTGTTGAACTAACTAAAGTTATCTAACATACTGGGGGATTTATGCAGAAAATATCATCTCAATCCGACTTACATAGATTTTACACGAATTTTTACAGTGGAGCTCGAAAATCTGTTTTGGAACAACAACTCCCCAAATCTTACTTCCCTCTCATTAGAGGTCATTCTTGGCACCAAAAGCAAATAGAAAGGATACAAAGAGGTCATTACTGAATTAATAACTTCCAAGACTCAAGAAAACTCTTAAGTTATCTCCCAACAAGTACTTTTCCTTAACACCTTTAAGTTAGGCATAAGAAGCAAGAATCAAGTATTTTCAAATAAAGAAGCATTAACATCAAACCTTGCTTTTAAAAGAGGAGCAAAAAGCAACTTATCTCTCCTCATTGGGAAGTGTTCAATACCTTTCTTGAATGGGAATTGATATTTAATGGTGCCTTCTTTCATATCAATGATGGCACCAACTTTTCTAAGAAAAGGTCTTTCCAAAGTAATAGGACAGGAAGCATTATATTTGAACATCCAAAACAAAGAAATCAACAGGGACATATGCATTATTAACCATAATAAGAACATCATTAATACTCCCCATGAGTTTCTTTTTAACATTATCATCAAGTGGGACATCCAAATAACAATCTTCCAAAAGTGGCAAATCAAGCATTTCATAAATGTTTCTAGGCATAATAGAGACACTAGAACCAAGGTCACATGAAGCTTTGAGATCAAAGGCATTCACTTGCATATTAATGATGGGTTCCCAACTATCTTCTACCTTCCTAGGAATAAATGCTTTGTGTCTCATCTTTTCTTCCTTAATTTTAACAAGAGCATCAGTAATTTGTTTGGTGAAAGCTACATTCATATCACCAGCATCAGGACTTCTAGCAAGCTTTTGTAGGAACATAATCACTTCAAAAATATTGCAACCATCAAGATCAAAAACAAACTTAGCATCACAGGTAGTAGGCTTAGGAGTAGTGGTAGAAGAAATAGGGACTTCTTGTGGTTCAGTAACATCCATATTGGTGGTGGTAACTGTGCACACACTATTGTTTCTTGCAATTTCAGCTTCTCTTTCCCACTTAGCATGTAGTTGGGCTAACAATTTAACATTTTCATCAATAGTAACTTGTATGGCATGAGTAGCATCAAAGGTACTTCCCAAAGTTTTAGGTTTAGCAGCCATTTTATTAATCAAAGAGGACTGTGCTTCAGACAAAGAGGAAATATTTTTCTCAGCACTCAAAATTTTGGACTGTAAACTAGTTATTTCCCTATTCAAATTCTCAAGTTGATGACTAACATTTTTCAAAATAGCAGGTTGTTCTTTCATAGTTTTAGTGAATATTTTGTTTTTCTCATATTGCATTTGCATAAAGTTTTTAGTGTATCTTTCAATCTCTAGAATCCTATCTTCACTAGGCATTCTAGATCTACCATGATAAGTATTGCTGTTACTAGTTGGATAAGGCCTATAGTTATTACCATATGTATTGTTGCCAAAGTTATTATTACTAATAAAGTGAACATTGTTTGGATGTAAAGGAGCTTTTCCATTAACAAGCATAGCCATTATAACATCAATCTTATCACTCAAAGAGGAGGTTTCTTCAACAGAGTTTACCTTCTTACCATGTGGAGCACTCTCAATATGCCATTCAGAATAATTAACCATCATATTATTAAGGAGTTTTGTTGTAGTACCCAAGGTGATGGTCATAAAGGTACCTCCAGCAACTGAATCCAATAGGTTTCTTGAAGAGAAGTTTAAACCTGCATAAAAAGTCTAGATAATCATCCAAGCAGTAAGTCCACGAGTAGGACAATTCTTAACCAAAGATTTCATTCTTTACCAAGCTTGAGAAACATGTTCATTATCAAGTTGTTTAAATTTCATAATATCACTTCTCATAGATATAATCTTAGCAGGAGGGTAGTACTTTCCAATAAAAGCATCCTTGCACTTAATCCAAGAATAAATACTATTTTCAGGCAAGGATAACAACCATTCTTTAGCTTTTCCTCTCAAAGAGAAAGGAAACAACTTAAGCTTAACAATATCTCCATCTATATCCTTATACTTTTGTATCTCACAAATTTCAACAAAGCTATTAAGGTGGGCAGCAGCATCATCAGAACTAACACCAGAAAATTGCTCTCTCATCACAAGATTCAACAAAGCAGGTTTAATTTTATAAAAGGTAGCATCATACACAGGTGGAGCAATAGGTGTACTCAAGAAATCATTGTTGTTGGTTCTAGTGAAGTCACACAACTTGGTGTTCTCAGCAGAATTCATTTTTGCAAAGGTGGAACAGGCACACAACAGCAACAGCTAGAGCAGGAACTAATTTGTTGGTGTTTTTATAAGGGAAAACAAAACAAAGGAAACTATTTTTTTTGTAATTTTCGAAATAAAGAGGCAAACAAAACTAAGCAAAACAAAAACAAAGTAAAGAGAAAGGTTATGAAGGACTCCCCTTGTGAAGACGTCCTTAGTCTCCCCGGCAACAGCGCCATCAAACTTGTTGGCGCTTTGTTGACGCTTCGTTGGAAGACCCCAAGAGCAAGGTGTGATGAGCACAACATCAAGTTTTCCCTTAGTAAGAGACTGAGGTTATCGAACCAGTAGGAGGAAGGAAACGACTCAAAGGTGTTGCTAGCAACTTGTAGACCTGCACAACACAAACTCAAGACTTTGTCCCAACAAACAATGAGGTTGTCAATCTCACCGGTTTGTGTAACAAAGGATTAACCGTATGGTGTGGAAGGAAATAGTAGCTTTGCAGAAAGTAAACAGTGGAAGATGTATCAATGGTAAAGATTGGACCGGGGTCCATAGTTCACTAGAGGTGTTCTCCTTAGATGAACAAACATGGCATGCATGGTAAATAAATTACAGCAGGGCAATTGACAGGACTGAGTAAGACATAACAATGCAATACTAGACATTCATGATCCTATGAGATTCGATTGAGCAATACAACAAGATACATAGACCGCCATCCAACTGCATCTATGACTAGTAATCCACCTTCAGGTTATCATCCGAACCCCCTCCAGTATTAAGTTGCAAGCAACAGACCACTTCTTTAAGCAAAGTGTGTAAGGTAAACAATCCACTTGTTCCATGAACAAGAGACCGTTGTTTTCTTCCTAGTGGCAACAACACATCTACTACATTAGAGATTTCTATCACTTCCCTTAGGTTAAATAGAGGCATGAACCCACTATCGAGCATAAATACCCCCTCTTGGAGTCACTAGCATCTACTCGGCCAAGATAGCTACTAGAAACGGAGAGCATGCAAGATCACAAACAACACAGACATGATAGAATCAATAAGACAAAACCATTAATCAATCTAACATAGTAATCTCAATATCCATCGGATCCCCATAAACACAAAATGCATGATTACAAATAGATATGATCTTGATCATGAACGGATCTCACAAGATCTAAACATGGAAGAACAAATGAGGAGTTACAACCATCTAGCTACTACATGGACCCGTAGTCCAAGGTGGAACTACTCATGCTTCATACCGGAGAAGAAGGCCTCCAGGATGATCTCCCCTCCGGCAGGGTGCCGGGAAGAGCTTCAGATCCCCTTCGATCTAGGGACGATGGTGGCGGCAGCTACAGACTGTTTCGTGGAATATTGATCGGGTACTTAGGGTTTCTATATCGGGGGGTCTTTATAGGCGATGAGGCGAGGCAGGAGGGCATCCAGGGTGGTCACCATCCTGGCGCGACGAGGGATAGTCCGCGCCGCCAGGGGGTGTGCCCCCTGGTGCTTCTCCTCCGTCTCGTACTCTGGCTCCATGTTCCCCATAGTAAAATATTGACTTTGGCTTTCGTCCCATCTAATTCCGAGAATATTGATTTTCTGCTTTTTCTGGAACCAAAAACAGAAGAAAATAGGCAACTGGTACTGTGGCAACTTGTTAATAGGTTAGTCCAGAAAAATATATATAAACACCTCAAAGTAAAGACAAAACAAAGCAAAGTAGATAATAAACAAGCATGGAGCATCAAAAATTATAGATATGTTTCCGACGTATCACTAGACATTCATCGGTGGTTGACCCTAGTCGAAGGCAAAAGTCGATTGAAACATCGACCAACAGAACTCTAGGCGACATCGGGTTGGATGCGGCCGACGAAGCTTGGACGCACGACAAGGAGGCCAATGTACAACCAGGTGGGTGGGAGGTGCGGGTGTAGGGTTTCGTAGCATGGAAAACAAAAAATTTCTACCGCATACAAACAAACAAGCCAAGATCTATCTACTAGATTGTAGCAACGAGTCGATGGAATAACTCACCCTCGAAGATTACAAAGTGTTTAACGAGAGCGGATTCTCGTGGGTGATGTAGTCGTACTCTTCCCGATCTCAAGATCGCGTAGACGATCCTTCCGGCGCTGCGTTCCGACAGCGCTCCCGCAGTCGGTCACACGTTCGGTACTCGATGAAGACCTTCCTCTCCCTTGTTCCAGCAGGCAGCGGAGGTTGTAGCACTCTCCTCGCGATTCCGGCAGCACAACCGCGTGGTACGGAAGTAGAGGGGAGATCTCGCAGGGCTTCGCCTTAAGCCGGAGCGAGTATGGTGGACTATGAGAGAGATCCTCGGTGATCTAGGGTTTAGACGCACCAAGGAGGAGGCTTGTCCGGTGGCTAGGGTTAGCTAGGCGGCGGCGGCTTGCCCTAGGCGGCGGCAGCAGGAGGTTGCGGCGCCGGGCTAGGGTTTTGGGTGGAGGTGTTGGGTGCTAGGAGGGGCAGCCCTGCCCCTCCTTATATAGGTGGAGGGGCCGCGCCAGGGGAGGGGAGTCCCTCCCCAACTCGGTTTCCCAAGGGGGCCGGCGGTGGAGGGGAGGAACTCCTCCCCAACTCGGTTTCCACCTTCCCCTCCACTTCCCAAAATAGCCGTTTGACTTTTCAAATTGGCGTTTGACTTTTCAAACTAGGATTTGATTAAACCCTTTATTTTGTTCAGCGATGACACCTAGTACATGATGCAATCATTCCAACTTGGTATGACACATTCATGTACCCTTTCCCTTCGGAGTGCCGGACATTCCGGAACCTTCTAGAACATTCCCGATGAAAACACCGGAACCATTCTCCAACCCTGAAATAGGACTTTCCTTATATGCATCTTATTCTCCGGACCATTCCGGATCTCCTCGTGATATCCCGGATCCCATCTGAGACTCCGAACAACATTCGGTCTCTTTCTCGTCATTCCATAACTACTCAAACAACGTCGAATCCTTAAGTGTGTCTCCCTACGGTTCGTGAATTATGCGGACATGATCGAGACACTTCTCCGAAAAATAACCAATAGAGGAATCTGGAAATTCATATGGCTCCCACATATTTCTACGATTACTTTGCGATCGAATGAACCACTTAAATACGATATCAATTTCCCTTTGTCTCACGATAGTTTACTTATCTGAGGTTATGATCGTCGGTATCTTTGCATACCTAGTTCAACCTCGTTACTGATAAGTACTCTTTTCTCGTTCCCGTGATATGTGATCCCTTGTGAGCCAGTCACATGCTTGCAAGCTAATTGGATGACATTTCACCGAGAGGGCCCAGAGTATATCTATCCGTCATATGGATGGACAAATCCCACTCTTGATCCATGTGTCTCAACCAATACTTTTCGAACACTTAATGCCACCTTTATAGCCACCTAGTTACGGTGTGGTGTTTGATGTCATCAAAGCATCCTTCCGGTGAAGGTGATATGCATGATCTCATGGTCGAAGGAATTAGGTTTCTATGTATCAGAAAGCATATAACAATTGAACTATTAAAATGACTTGATCTTTATGCTACGCTTATCTATAGGAGTATGCCCACCATATCATTCTCCTAACGATATGATCTTGTTGTTAATAACATCTCAATGTTCATGATAGGGAAACCACAATCATTTATTAACCAACAAGCTAGTATTATAAAGAGGCTTTACTAGGGACTCTATTTTAGTTTACAAATTACACAAGTATTAATGTTTCCTTGTTAATACTATTATAGCATGAATGTAAACATTTATCATAAACACAAAGATATAATAATAACCATATTTATTATTTCCTCTAGGGCATATCTCCAACAGTCTCCCACTTGCACTAGAGTCATCTAATCTAGATTACATGGTAATATACCAAACACCCATGGCGGTTTGGTGCTGGTCATGTTTTGCCCTCGGGAGAGGTTTAGTCAACGGATCCGCCACATTCAGATCTGTGTGTACTTTGCAAATCTTTATGTCCCCATCTTGGACATGTTCTCGAATAGCATGAAAACGTAGCTTGATGTGCTTCAGCTTCTTGTGTGACCTTGGTTCTTGCGCATTGGCTATGGCGCCCATGTTATCACAGTAGATAGACATTGGGTCCAGCGCACTTGGAACCACACCCAGCTCTGTAATAAACTCTTCCATCCATATCGCTTCTTGTGAAGCTTCCGAAGCAGCCATGTATTCTGATTCAGTTGAAGATCTCGCCACAACGCTTTGCTTTGCACTCCTCCAGCTAACTGCTGCACCATTCAAAGTAAATACGTATCCAGATTGTGATTTAGAATCATCCGGATCGGTGTTCCAACTAGCATCGGTGTAACCATTAACAACGAGCTGTTCATCACCTCCATAAGAAAGAACCATATCCTTCGTTCTTCTCAAGTACTTAAGGATGTTTTTGACCGCTGTCCAATGATCCACTCCTGGATCACTTTGATATCTGCTAGTTAAACTAACAACATATGCAATGTCGGGTCTAGTACATAGCATGGCATACATTAGAGATCCTATGGCTGAGGCATAGGGAGTCTTACTCATCTTTTCTCTATCTTCTGCCGTTGTCGGATTTTGAGTTTTACTCAAGGTCGTATTGGGCAACATGGGCAAGAACCCTTTATTGCTATCTTCCATTCCAAACCTCTTTAGAACCTTGTCCAAATATGTACTTTGTGACAATGATATTAGGCGTCTCGATCTATCTCTATAAATCTTTATGCCTAATATGTAAGCTGCTTCGCCAAGATCTTTCATTGAAAAACTATTATTCAAATATTCCTTGACACTATTTAGAAGGTCTACATCATTCCCAATCAACAATATGTCATCCACATATAGTATTAAGAATGCTACAGAGCTCCCACTCACTTTCTTGTAAATACAAGCTTCTCCATAAGTTTGTATAAAACCAAAACTTTTGATTACCTTATCAAAATGTTGATTCCAACTTCGGGATGCTTGCTTCAATCCATAGATGGACCGTTGAAGTTTGCATACCTTGTTAGCATCTTTAGGATCGACAAAACCTTTGGGTTGCATCATGTACAACTCTTCATCAATGTCTCCATTGAGGAATGCTGTTTTGACATCCATCTGCCATATCTCATAATCAATGCAGCGATTGCTAACATAATCCTCACAGACTTTAGCTTTTCTACTGGTGAGAAAGTCTCATCGTAGTCAACTCCTTGAATTTGTCGAAACCCTTTTGCGACAAGTCGAGCTTTATAGACAGTAACATTACCATCAACATCTGTTTTCTTCTTGAAAATCCATTTGTTCTCGATAGCCTTCCGGCCATCCGGTAAGTCCACCAAAGTCCACACTTGGTTTTCGTACATGGATCCAATCTCGGATTTCATGGATTCTTGCAATTTATTGGAATCTGGGCTCATCATTGCTTCCTCATATGTCGCAGGGTCATCAGTGTTGTCCACCAACATGACACTCATAACGGGATCATACCAATCAGAAGTGGTACGAGTTCTCGTTGACCTGCGAGGCTCTGTAGCAACTACAACCGAAGTTTCATGATCATCATCATTAGCTTCCTCTCTTATTGGTGCAGGCACCACATGAACTTCTTTCGGTGCTGCGCTACTCTCAAGTTCGAGAGAAGGTTCGACAACCTCGTCGAGTTCTACTTTCCTTTCAGTCACTTCTTTCGAGAGAAATTCCTTCTCTAGTAAGGATCCATTCTTGGCAACGAAGATTTTTGCCTTCGGATCTATGATAGAAGGTATACCCAATAGTTTCCTTCGGGTATCCTATGAAGACGCATTTTCCACTTTGGGTTCAAGCTTGTCCAGCTGTAACTTCTTTACATAGGCTTCGCAACCCCAAACTTTAAGGAACGACAATTTAGGTTTATTCCCAAACCATAATTCATACGGTGTCGTTTCAACGGATTTAGAAGGTGCCCTATTTAAAGTCAATGCGACTGTTTCTAATGCATAACCCCAAAATGATAGTGGTAAATCTGTAAGTGACATCATAGAACGAACCATATCTAAGAGAGTTCGATTACGACGTTCGGACACACCATTACGCTGTGGTGTTCCCGGCGGTGTCAATTGTGAAAGTATTCCGCATTTCTTCAAATGCTTGCCAAACTCGTAACTTAGATATTCACCTCCACGATCAGAACGTAGAAATTTAATCTTCTTGTTACGTTGATTCTCTACCTCACTTTGAAATTCCTTAAACTTCTCGAAAGTTTCGGACTTATGTTTCATGAAATAGATATACCCATATCTACTCAAGTCATCCGTGAAGGTAAGAACATAACGATAACCACCGCGCGATGCTACACTCATTGGACCACACACATCGGTATGTATGATTTCCAATAAGTCCGTAGCTCGCTCCATCATACCAGAAAATGGAGTCTTAGTCATTTTACCCATCAGACATGCTTCGCATCTTTCAAGTGATTCGAAATCAAGTGATTCAAGAAGTCCATCGGAATGGATTTTCTTCATACGCTTCACTCTAATGTGACCAAGACGACAGTGCCACATATAGGTCGAGTTATCGCTCGATTTCAAATGTTTAGCCTCAATGTTATTAATATGTGTATTTTCACTATCGAGATTCAATAAGAATAGACCATCTATCAAAGGTGCATGTGCATAAAACATATTACGCATATAAATCGAACAACCATTATTCTCGGACTTAAACAAGTAACCGTCTCGCAATAAACAAGATCCTGATATAATGTTCATGCTTAACGCAGGCACCAAATAACAATTATTTAAGTATAAAACTAATCCCGATGGTAGATGAAGGGGTAGCGTGCCGACCGCGATCACATCAACCTTTGATCCGTTTCCCACGCACATCGTCACCTCGTTCTTCGCTAGCTTCCGTTTATTCTGCAGCACCTGTTTCGAGTTACAAATATGAGCAACCGAACCAGTATCAAATACCCAGGCACTACTACGAGTACTAGTGAGATACACATCAATAACATGTATATCGGATATACCTTTCTTCTTGATGTTGCCGTTCTTCAAATCCGCCAAGTACTTTGGGCAATTCCGCTTCCAGTGACCCTCTCCCTTGCAGTAAAAGCACTCAGTATCAGGCTTAGGTCCAGCCTTGGTCTTCTTCGTCGGCGCGGTAAATTTCTTACCACCCTTCTTGAAGTGTCCCTTTTGCTTAGACTTGCCTTTCTTGAATTTGGTGGTCTTATTGACCAACAACACTTGGTGCTCTTTCTTGATCTCCACTTCTACAGATTTCAACATGGCAAAGAGTTCTGGCAACTGCTTGTTCATGTTTTGCATATTGTAGTTCATCACAAAGTTCTTGTAACTTGGTGGTAGTGATTGGAGGACACGATAAATCCCCAAAGCATTAGGAATCACTATACCCAAGCTTTGAAGTTTGTTTGCGTGCCCAGACAACTTAAGCACATGCTCACTGACGGAGCTGCCCTCTTCCATCTTGCAGTTAAAGAACTTTTCAGAAGCCTCATATCTCTCAATTGCCGCGTCAGTCTCAAAGATCAATTTGAGCTCACGGACAATATCATGTGGGTCTGAATTCTCAAACCTTTTCTGAAGCTTCGATTCTAAACCATACAAGATAGCACACTGAACTGTGGAGTACTGAGTCTTCCGAGCGAGGTAAACATTCTTTACTTCATCGGTAGCAGTAGCTGCAGGTGGGTCACCCAGCGGTGCATCCAGCACATAGGTCAAATTACCAGCTGTGAGGACAATCCTCAAATTGCGGAACCAATCCGCGAAGTTGCTTCCATGGTTTTTCAACTTTTCTTTCTCTAGGAACGCATTAAAATTGATGGTAGGGGCCGCCATTGATCTATAACATATTTGCAATAGTTTAGACTAAGTTTATGACAAATTGAGTTCTAATTAATAGTTAAATTAATCTAGGTGAACTCCCACTCAAAAAAATATCCCTCACATTGTTTTAGTGATCACACGAACCAAATCCACCACATCAACACCGATCATCACGAGAGTTGATATAGTTTCAATGGCGAACAATCGACATGTTCATCATATCTACTATATAATTCATGCTTTACCTTTCGGTGATCCGTGTTCCGAGACCATGTCTGTACATGCTAGGCTCGTCAAGATCAAACCTTAGCTTCCGCATGAGCAAATCTGGCTTGCTCACGTTGTATACACTTGCGGAATCTAACACACCCGATCATCACGTGGTGCTTCGAAACAACAAGCTTTAGCAACGGTGCTTACTAAGGACGAACACTTTAGAACTTGAAATTTATGTGCATGAGGGATCATCTTATAATGCTACCATCGTTAACTAAGCAATACAAGATGCATAAAGGATTAACATCACATGCAATTCATAATATGTGATATGATATGGCCTTTCTTCTTTGTGCTTCCGATCTCCATCTTCAAGCACGAACATGATCTCCATCATCACCGGCATTGCATCAAGGTCAATGACGCTTCTCCATGGTTGTCGTCCACCGGCTTCAACTATTAAAACTACTTTGAATAGACACGCGGGTCTTAACAAAATTAAAGACAACCATATGGCTCCTGCCGGTTGCCAACTTACAATAAGGAACATTGCATATATCAAATATAATCACAATCATGGCCATATCACATCACTGCACACCCCTGCAAAACAAAGTTAGACGCCTCTACTTTCTTTGCATGTTTTATGTGGTTTGGGGCTTTCAATAAGTGTCGTTCTAACTTACGAACAAGAACCACAACATTGATACTAGCATTGTCAATCACCCGTTGTAAATTGGATCTTAACTATGTTGGGAGAAACAGGCACCCGCAAAGCCACTTATGCAATACAAGTTGCGTGTCAAGCGTGGAGCAAGTCTCATGAACGATGTCATGTAAGGTTAGCCCGGGCCGCTTCATCCCACCACCCCGCAAGATGCAAAGTACACAAGAAGCAATCGACAACAAAAGCATCAACGCCCACAATGACCATTGTGTTCTACTCGTGCAACAGATCTACATATAGACACGGCTCTGATACCACTGTAGGGTTTCGTAGCATGGAAAACAAAAAATTTCTACCGCATACAAACAAACAAGCCAAGATCTATCTACTAGATTGTAGCAACGAGTCGATGGAATAACTCACCCTTGAAGATTCCAAAGTGTTTAACGAGAGCGGATTCTCGTGGGTGATGTAGTCGTACTCTTCCCGATCTCAAGATCGCGTAGACGATCCTTTCGGCGCTGCGTTCCGGCAGCGCTCCCGCAGTCGGTCACACGTTCGGTACTCGACGAAGACCTTCCTCTCCCTTGTTCCAGCAGGCAGCGGAGGTTGTAGCACTCTCCTCGCGATTTCGTCAGCACAACGGCGTGGTACCGGAAGTAGAGGGGAGATCTCGCAGGGCTTCGCCTTAAGCCGGAGCGAGTATGGTGGACTATGAGAGAGATCCTCGGTGATCTAGGGTTTAGACGCACCGAGGAGGAGGCTTGGCCGGCGGCTAGGGTTAGCTAGGCGGCGGCGGCAGCAGGAGGTGGCGGCGCCGGGCTAGGGTTTCGGGTGGAGGTGTTGGGTGCTAGGAGGGGCAGCCCTGCCCCTCCTTATATAGGTGGAGGGGCCGCGCCAGGGGAGGGGAGTCCCTCCCCAACTCGGTTTCCCAAGGGGGCCGGCGGTAGAGGGGAGGAACTCCTCCCCAACTCGGTTTCCACCTTCCCCTCCACTTCCCAAAATAGTCGTTTGACTTTTCAAATTGGCGTTTGACTTTTCAAACTAGGATTTGATTAAACCCTTTATTTTGTTCAGCGATGACACCTAGTACATGATGCAATCATTCCAACTTGGTATGACACATTCATGTACCCTTTCCCTTCGGAGCCGAACATTCCGGAACCTTCTAGAACATTCCCGATGAAAACACCGGAACCATTCTCCAACCCCGAAATAGGACTTTCCTTATATGAATCTTATTCTCCGGACCATTCCGGATCTCCTCGTGATATCCCGGATCCCATCCGAGACTCTGAACAACATTCGGTCTCTTTCTCATCATTCCATAACTACTCAAACAACGTCGAATCCTTAAGTGTGTCTCCCTACGGTTCGTGAATTATGCGGACATGATCGAGACACTTCTCCGAAAAATAACCAATAGAGGAATCTGGAAATTTATATGGCTCACACATATTTCTACGATTACTTTGCGATCGAATGAACCACTTACATACGATATCAATTTCCCTTTGTCTCACGATATTTTACTTATCCGAGGTTATGATCGTCGGTATCTCTGTATACCTAGTTCAACCTCGTTACTGATAAGTACTCTTTTCTCGTTCCCGTGATATGTGATCCCTTGTGAGCCAGTCACATGCTTGCAAGCTAATTGGATGACATTTCACCGAGAGGGCCCAGAGTATATATATCCGTCATATGGATGGACAAATCCCACTCTTGATCCATGTGTCTCAACCAATACTTCCCGAACACTTAATGCCACCTTTATAGCCATCTAGTTACAGTGTGGTGTTTGATGTCATCAAAGCATCCTTCCGGTGAAGGTGATATGCATGATCTCATGGTCGAAGGAATTAGGTATCTATGTATCAGAAAGCATATAACAATTGAACTATTAAAATGACTTGATCTTTATGCTACGCTTATCTATAGGAGTATGCCCACCATATCATTCTCCTAACGATATGATCTTGTTGTTAATAACATCTCAATGTTCATGATAGGGAAACCACAATCATTTATTAACCAACAAGCTAGTATTATAAAGAGGCTTTACTAGGGACTCTATTTTAGTTTACAAATCACACAAGTATTAATGTTTCCTTGTTAATACTATTATAGCCTGAATGTAAACATTTATCATAAACACAAAGATATAATAATAACCATATTTATTATTGCCTCTAGGGCATATCTCCAACAGCGGGATGGAGGCGGACATGCGGGAGTAGGACACACGGGCGAGCGGCGAACTTGGGTTGTGTCAGCGCCCGTTCCCTTGGCAGCTGCCCCTCCGCACTCACCAGAGCAGGAGGAAAGACACAAGGTGGTTTCAATGGCTGCTTCGGCCCAAAAAACAGAGAAAAACTCGGTTAGGTCCACACGGTAATATTCTTGCTATAATATACTAGAAAAATAGGGGCGTGAAGATGTACCCCTTCCATGATCAATCCACTACCAATAGTAGGTATCATAAGTAGTTCATGCATTGATGCGTCACTTCAATTAATGAAGAAATACATGATAGTATCATCATAGGTAAGATACCAAACATTTAAGATCAAATAGATTTTGTACAATTTTGCATTAAGACTGTGATGCTAATACATGATATAATGCATTAGGAATCTTGTGTCTGTTTGCTCTATACTACAAATTTGTCCTTGTCTTGAGCTTGTGCTTTCTACCTTCAAAGCCAGCCAAACATGTCCTCTCGTTTCACTAACCTGGCCTCTCAATCCGTTTTGCGGTGATACCCATTCTGCTAGTGCGAAAGCGGCTCCTGTTTCTTCGTGATCCGATCCGGTATCGGGTCTCTGGAATGTCAAAAGAAATGACCCTAACATGGCATGTGCATCCGCTGGCTTCTCGGAGGAGAGTAACACCATATGGAGCTCTTGTAGATTCAGCGGGATCGCATCCAGAGAGCTCTTGTCCTTTTTGGTTTAGCGACCGGCCACCGCGGATAGAGAAAAGACGTGATTGTAATTTTGAAATATGCAATCTTTAGGATATTTGGAAATATATATAGCGTGTTTAGCCAAGCTGTCACGAAGAAAAATGGAACCGAAATGCGCGGTGAGTAGTCCCAAATAGTCAAATGTTCCAGCCATAGCATTACTTCGCGTGTGCTGATAAGCATGCATGCATGTGTTTGTCCATGATCTCTGCGATGTACTCGCACATGTATGTCATGTGAGAACACAACGAGATCTGAAATATGGTAGAGGCTCGAGACCATCTCGTGAGGGCAGAGAGATTCTGTATCTCGATCTGTTTTTCAACGCGAGAAACTCTGCCCGCCGATAATTAATATTATGATGAAGCACTGAAGTCTGAATACGATGGCGCCCCCCTCAGCACTAAGCATATAAGTATACCCTGTCGTGTTCGTGATGATAAGCGTGATTATTTCTGAAGATTTTTTTTAGCAAAACCTTGGCAGCCCTCGCTAAAAACGGGCGGTCGCGGCCGCCGATGGCACCAATGATGCATGCATCTCCTCCCTTCTTCTCTTCTTCAGTCGTTCAACGGTTTGTCAACATGTTATACCTGAATTTATGGAGGCTGCTCTCAGACATTCGATCCATCGCTGACGCTGTCGCTGAGGTGCTTCGTGTTGATCCATTCCGTGCAGACCAGGCGGTGGATGTTGGGTCGAGCCGTGCGTGCATGTTTCAGCATGTCCCTCGATTGGCAGGCGGACTGCTTCGTGCGGGCGCACGTGGCACGACTTTTGGTCTCGTACAGTTCTACTGATAGTACTAGTGGTAGAAACTTAGTGGTTAGTTCGGAATCATAAACAGTATGTTGATCGCGCAAGTTGGCCACTAACCATATCATGCCATCTCATATACTGTATATACTAGATGTAGTGGTGCGCCAAGGCGCACGATCCCGGTGAAGTCGCATTGTTAAGTAGTTTAGAGTTGCAAGGCACATAAAAAATCATAAGTATATTACAAAACATAGACGATAAATTCAAATTTACATTCTATAGATATAGATGTTTAGTTAAGATTAAACAACACGGCCTTGAAGCCAAACTATATGACTGTCCATAGCAGGCAATATGAACCTTCAAAATCCTACGGAGAATGTAGCTAGGCAAAAGAACTCCAAGAATCTGAGTCATAGTTTGAAATGAATAATCACATTCAAAACCTTCTTCACCATAGGGGTATATCTTGGTGGCCTTAAATTTCTGAATTACTTCAATAGAGTGTTGTGCGAGAGTAGTGGCAATAGTCTTGATATCATCAATGGCAGTAGCATACTTCTCAAATTCAGAAAAAGATATCAAAAGCATTCATGATCTCCATCAGCTGGTTAATCTTCTTTATAATCTTCATGTTCATAGCTTTCAGTTTGTGAAGGAGGCCCCTGTTGATTTTTCTCTCTTTCTCTAGCACGCTTGTTGGCTCTCTTTAAGAAGCTTCTTTTTAACAGTTTCCATGTGCAGCGCTATCAATTGCAGCCTCCAAAGTCTCTTCTGGGTAAACAAATAATGATCACGAGGCAGACTTAGTTTGCATAAAATGCATTGAAGGATAGAACTGCACTTCCGTTTCATAGTTGCCTTAGGCAATTTACCTGCTCTTGTACTGTGGACATAGAAGGCACAGTTTTTTCATCATGACTTCCAGAGTGGTAACCGTCGGTATCTCAACATACTCCATGGTGTCACAACCATGTATTGTAAAGATGTTTTTGAATAGTGTGCTAGGTTCATAGGGGCACAGTATTAGCTGCAGGTGCCTCGAAAGAAGAACAATAAGATAACTAAGTAGGAAGTTCAGAAATTTGATCCCATAACCTAACACAAACTAAATATTTAAGCATGTCAGTTGTCTACATGGTCGCAAGTCTATATATAGCCGATGAGCAAATATTCTACAATCGAATTGTACAAAGCAATGAAAAATAGTATTAAGGAGATAAACATCCAGCTCTTATATACACCAGAGCATTTGTGTATTCATGTCACAGTTTTAGATTTAAAAAAAGATACATGCACCGGTATGTGTCTAGTGCTGAAGCTAAACATTGCCTCTAGTATGAAAAAGATATACACATGCTAGCATGTACCAAGTGTCAAAGAGAAAATTCTGCTAGGAATTATAACTTCCAACATAAAAACATTTCTTTTAGTTGTCTAAAGCATAAAAAGTGCAATGATACACGGACCTATATATATATTTTAGGAAAACTGGAATTAAAATACTAACACTCTGGTTACTTGTACAAACATCTGAACAAATAATGGACCTATATATAATCTGGTGTTGCAAGAACAGAAGAAACTACCATTTATCGAAGTCTGGATTGAGCTAAAACTATAGTTTGAGGTATAGATAAATAATTTACAAAAGGATAGAATACGAGTTCAAGATTTAGGCCAACTGTTAGAGAATATTTGTGCGATAGAAATGAATCACTAAATGAAAAGTATTTACAAAGAAGAAAGACACTAACCAGATGGTCTCCCATGCCGGCGCCAAAGGCTCGTCTCGGAGAACCACCACTCGACATATCTTGCCGACAAGAAAACCTAGAGAAGACGACGGCGTAGGGGGAGAAGGGGAATCAATAAGGTATAACCGGTCGAGCCATAGAAAATATTTGTGTTGCAGACATAACGTCCTTGTAGCTAAAATGGGTTGGTCATGTATATCTAAAGGCCCAATAGGCGTCAGGCGGCCCTGACGATAGGACTCGTCTTTTAAATTTTTTGTATTACCTGGCAGGGTATTATGAAGAGTGGAGGTGTAGAAGCTCAATTTTATATCCAGAGGAAGGATTCTAACTTAGGTTTGAAAGTATGGCTTAGAAACATCTTGTAAACGATTAGTGCGTCGAGTTTCCTAGTTATTCTCTGGTAAAACAGCTTCATTCGTAGTAGGAACCACAATAGTTGCATATAGTAATATAAACTAATAAATATTCGCCGAAACTGTGGATGAGCCGGGATAATATATCGTACCTATGCTATGGTTATCCATTTCTTCATAGACTTCTAATAATATATGATAAAACAATAAAATTGTACCGACTATTTCTAGCTAGAAACCAGAAAACACACATATAGATTTTGATGGAGTTTTTCCAGCGTGGGAGAATGTAGCTTTTGGAGCATGATTCAGAGTAGGCCGTAATAATGTAGTTATTTTAACCATATATTATACTCAGGACAGTCAACCTCTGTCATGATGTAAAGCATCAAATCACGAGAAATAATCCAGCGCCAAACCTCTTCAATCTTGCAAAACTAAAAACGACATCACACAACTTAAAACCCAATCACTGGATCAAGATGAACGAATCTGAGCAGAAGAATCACTACCAATACTTAGAAATCCCTAGAGTAGCAGAAGTTGGCAATGGCTTCAATGTAATCATATAGGAATATCCCCATTGTATAAGCCTCACATGAGTGAGACGTACTTCTGATTATATGTAGCATACTTGGGTACAGTCATGGATAAAATGAAATCTGCTATTTACAAAGTTTATGTGAATAAACACATAGATTCACTTGATGACCTGACTGCAACTAATTTAAATGGATCCTCAAATATAGCTTAACTACCAAAACCAGAAGTAATTTAAACTAAAATTAGAGAACCACAGACGAATATATAGTAGCTATAACCTTACATGAAGATGGAAAACACCATGTCCCTAATACAGAGGAAGTTCATGCTCCAGAAACAATAACAAGAATCAAAGTTCTGAAAGTAAAAGTAACTTCAAAGTAATATTCGACATGAGCTTCTGTGGCGGCTGCAAGATTTCAACTAAGTACTACTTGGAAATATTTATGTGGTATGGAAAAATGCTCAAGGCTAGAAGCAGAGTTAACCCACATAGAAAGACCACTAATAATTAAGAATAACAATGAACATAGATCGCACAGTAAATTCTAAAATGCATGACCATTGCCTTGTACCTAACCAACTGAATTTGCAATGATCTTCATCAACAACCCAAAATGAAAATCTAGAATATAGAAAAGAAACAAAAGAAAAAACATGTATGTATCAGTTTTCAGTAGCAAGAAAAGGGAGGTATTGGAGATCCAAAATAAATCAAGTACCGTATACTAATAGAAATAACATTAGTTTCACTCTGTTCAAGTAACTAATCACCATGAGAGCAACATTTTTACATATCACGCAGTGCAAGCAACAACTTATATAGCTTACCTTATAAATAAACTAACGCCTAGCAAGGAAAATAGCAGGTACCTTAGTTACCTCTATCAGATTATCGGGAGCTCATGAAAATATCTTGTTGGAAGACACGTGTCTGCCTAGAGTAGTCATCAGCTGCATGTTCTAATGAATCAGATTACCAGGCATTCATGAAAATATCTTGTCGGAACAAGCTTGCTGTTATTAAAATTTGTAACTCATTTTAGATTGGACAGAACTGTATAGCCAATCATTTTAGATTGGACAGTACTGTATAAGAAAAGAGCATGAGCAAGAATAAATAACGTCTACCTCTTGACTCGACTTGTCCTAGTGAATGAGGAGTAGGATAATGAACTTACGTTAGTTTGACAGTCACATGCTCACTCATCCATAGACAGTCGATTCTTGGTTCAGATCAATTCGCACCTGCACACATGTTAGAAAGCTAAAAACAAATTAGCTCAATCCAGATAAATTAGAATACAGAGGTGGGGCTGTGAACTAATAGTTATGATGGACAGTGAGAGCCGAGGACGGTTTTTCGCCAACAGCGGCCTGCGTCTACAAACGTTTTACACCAAAACTGAATTAGCACAGGACACGAAGACGCACCATACATGCCCAATTTACTTCTGTATCAAACAATTAGAAGGTACCACAACCTTAGTCAAATAACCAATTTGGATACGTGACATGTATGAATAAATGAATGCAGAAAACTGAACTTGTACTAACCTGGAGACTAAATAATAGGTCAAAAAAAGAAGATGTTGATGTAGGTCTGGAACTTCTGATCTTGCCGGGCTGATCCCTCGATGCCACCATGGAGATCAGCCGCACCAGCGTCCTAGCTCCGATCTCTTACCACGCGGAGCTACTGTAGGAAGATCCGCGAGCTCAGATAGTGAGAGACAATAGCACAAAATTAGATACTGGATTGAGGCATACTTGGCATTTGAGTAGGTTCCAAGGATGGACCTGCAGCTACAATAGTGGTAAAATCATATGTGAACCAAACAAGCATCATTTAGTATAACAAATAGATGTAAATATTAGCAAAATCTATTCAGCTTCCAATAAAACAAAAAAACAGATCTGTATGGAAATTTGGTGGGGGTGTGAGGAGGAATCGTGAACTTAACCTTTTCTTCCCTAGGCATGCATGAGTCACCGATTGTAGACAAATTGGAAACCAAAAGAACAGTGTGGCTTTGGCCCACAAACTTTTGAATTCTTGCCCTATCAGATCGGCAGCAAGCAAATCAACACACACACAAGCAAGAAGTCAAGCAGTCAAGCAAGAAGACAAGCAGTCAAGAAGGAAGCAAGAACATACACGCAATCGCTAGCAGCAAGCAAGCAACACTAAGGAGAGCAAGTACCTTTCCGGACGATGGCGTGGCCAGGTCGTGAAGGTGACTCAAGAAGGCGGGGAGGGCAAATCCAGGCAGAAGAGAGGCGACGGCGGCGCATCAGGGTCCTCGTCGTCCTGCCTGGCCGATGGAGAGGAGACCATTGTGGAGGAGGGAGAAGAGCTTAGGAGAGGAGCAGCCGCAGCAACGAGGAGGGAGGTGCGAAGGCAGGGAACGACGGCGAAACAGGGCCAGAGGAGGAAGGTGTAGAGGGCGGGTGGTGGCCAGGGAGGCCGAGCGACGCCAGCCGCCGCCACACACAGGGGGGAAACGGTGCGGGAGGAGAAGAAGATGCAGGTAGGGTTTCCAATGTTTGTGCTTTTTATACGGCCACAATCAGCAAGCGATCGATCGTACGGCGAAAACAGGCGGAGCTGTGTGGAGGCGATCGCGCGGACGGCCAGAACGGGCCGAGCTCTGTGGAGGCTCCCAGGGGTCTCCCTAATTACATCTTTAGATTAGATCTATATATGTTCCGAACCAGTTCGTACCTTAGAAATCTGAGACTCATGTTGATTATAGGATCGAGGACAAACAGTGAGCATCTCGGGCAGACGCCTTAAAACAAGCAAACCTCTACAAATGTTCTAAATTTAAAGTCCACGAAAAATAAAAACTCTCTAGCAGATGTTTTATAAACCACTAACCAAGCGATCATGGGGCTTATATATGGCCCATATGTTTGTGAGATCTATCAGCAGGTTTTTAGCCCCATGGAACGGAAACATTCAATGAGAGGACAAAACATGGAATTCAATTAAGATTCCATATAATACATGTCATTTCAATTCGTAATTTCAAGGAGTGGGCAAGTGGAATTCAGTTGAGATTCCACATACTACGTGTTTGGCTGTGGTGGAATTGGAACTGTCATTTCAGTTGATAATTCCAGAAAATAGGTATGGCATGTTAAGTCAATTTCTATTCCCAATCCAGTCATTTGTACGAAAATAATTTCATTTCGTAATTCCTTGTGACAGCCAAACATGACTTTTAGTTTGAAATTTTCAAATTGGACAAATGAAATGATAGATTTCAAACTAGCCCTAACAGAAAAACGGGAAAGGATAACAAACGACTTAGAATTCATGCAATCTTTTATGTATTTGACTCTTATACTTTGCTTTGGTATCATGTGGGTATAATTTTTTTTTGGGTATCATGTGGGTATACTTTTTTTTTCTAAATTTACATACCCACAAATTTCCTTGAAAACAAACTCGAAACCCCTCAAAAAACATTATCCAGAAAAATGCACAACTTCCTCTCGGACCTAACCTGGGCGTTGGCGTAGATATCTGGATGAGGGTGAGGACAAATTCGTTAAGTTAATAACATGCTTGGATCCTTGACTGGATGTTCAAGAGACCATATGGTTTGTGTGGTGAGTCGTAGTAGCCAAGTAAGAGGGATAACATGCAAAATTTTGAAGGACTTATATAAACCCCGCTTCTCTACAAATGACCCAAGACCGTTGACCCTCCAAAAGCTCGAGATCTTCCAATTACTCTGACTAATCTTGCAAAACTTTGAATCGAAAGAAAGAAGAGAACTTGATCTACAATTCCATGAAGCCAAATTTGAATCCCTTGGAGTGCATCATGTTGCATGTTACTCTTGGTTTTTTGTGCAACCTTGAGCGCCTAGGGTCGTCTGGAAGCTTCCATGTTGCATATATTTGCTCCGGTAAAGTTTGTGAATGTTAAACGACGCCTCAAGTTTCTCAAGACTGAAGTGGGCAAGTACATTGTTGGGCTTGATCAAGGGAGAAGAATGCTAGATCCGTGGTATTATGTGGTGTTCTTGACAGTGAAATCTCCAACAAGACTAGAGTTTCTCCAAGGAACTTGAACTACAAGGTAAATCTTGTGTCTCCATGTCCAGTTTCAGTTATCTGTATAATTTTATTACTCTGCTTAGTGATTTTTATCTAGTTTGCTCATTTGTTTATCTCTAGTTGCATTGTAGATAACCTTTTTTTATTTCGCTTGTTCTCTAAAATCAATGAAAAGGATAAAATCTGCATGCGCCTATTCACCCTCGTCAACTTAGCTACTCGACCGTCCCTTGATCCTTCACTAAGTCATCTTAGAAATATAAATAGGAAATACACTATTATGAATGTGGTGCAACTAGTTTAGGGTGCAAATGATCTCTTCACCTTCTATAAACGACTAATGCCCTTCATGTTTCTCCGAACCACTCCATGACCGCCATTTTCCTCTGTTCCCTATCTCAACCATACTCCCACCTCTAATGTTGGCCTCACTGTCCTTTATTTTTAATGTATTTTCCACCTCATGCCTCGCCTTTGCCAATGAGATAATTTCTTCTTCATTTCATTATCTCATCCCGTTAGGATCCTACAACCGTTCCCGCCCTTCATTCTCCTCCCTCTTATTATTAAGGCATTTTTTTTGGAAGGGGTAACCCCAGCTTTTGCATCGGCCGATGCACAGATTTATTACAAAGTTATAATCTAAAGTTCATAAAATGCAAAGAATAGTCACAAAGCTCAACCAGGATAATATAAAATCGATTACACCCTTATGCAGTAAAAAACCTTTTACTAGTTCAACATATCCTGTGCAACCATTCCAAACTGACATCTTAAAAGTTCGATCGCTAGAAAATTTGAATAGCAGTTGTGAGGGAACCAGCTTCTCATATTATTACATTCTCATTTGATGATCCACTTGTATATGCTCTGGTGGAGGACACGAGGAGTTTATGACTCTCCCTCGATTCAGTGGACTTCAAAAACTGTTCATACTTCCTCCATGTCAAAATGAAATGGACTCTAAATTTTTCCGAAGTATTTTTATGTAAGAACCTGTGCACACGGAACATATCAATTGCACAATACCAATACATATACAAATGTCGCATGTAACGCTCGGTCGCTCGCTGGTTGGTGCCCTTCTCGGTTGGCACGTGCCAGCGTGTCATTCCCCTCGATTGGGCAGGAAAAAGGTGCCTGTACTTGTTTGGATCGCAAGTGACCAGCGAGCAGGAGATCCCGCGGTAGTATAAAACGCGCGCCATCGGATCACTCGAGTTCTCGGATCGTTCGCGCGCTCCACACTCTCCCACGCAGCGACCAATTAATCCCGCACCAACCACCACACTGGCTAGCAAGTAGCCAAGTAGAGCCTGCTGAAGATGGCGATGCCGCTGCCGATCCCTCGCAGCGGCGCGGAGACCCCCAACTACCCGCAGAGCCCGCTCCGCATCACGCACGACGGCGAGTTCTACGCGCGCCTGCTCACCAAGGAGAGCTCCCTCGCCAACCCCTCCTTCCGCTACTACGGCGCCGGCCCCGCCGCCGTGCCCTTCGGCTGGGAGTCCCAGCCCGGCACGCCCAAGGACTGCGCCTCCCGCAGGACGGCGCTATGCTCTGCAACGGCCGCCGCTGCCTTCCCGGCCATCACCCCGCCGCCGTCCTACCACCTGCGTGCCGCGGCCGCGTTGTCGCACGGTAGGAAGGCGCGCAGGGACAAGGCCGCCGCTCCTGGTGAGAAGAAATGCGTGGGGTACAGGACGAAGCTCAAGTGGATCAAGATCGGCTTCATCGCCGCCGTGTTCCGCCGGCTCGCGCTCGGCAGGTCGCGCGTGTCGTCCGCGGCCGAGACCTCGTCCGCGGCGTCGGTGCAGTCCTCCTCGTCGTCCACCCGCTGGCTCTTCTCCGGCGGCTCGAGCAGCGGCCTTGAAGAAACCGGCTCCCAGCATCACTACTACCACTACCACTACGACGCGCCAGCGACGAAGGGAGTGCTCGGCCTCGGAGGGGCCCGCCGGCCGAGCCCGTGGATGGTGCAGTTCTGCGGCGGCGGCGGCGTGAAGAGGGAGGCCGCGGGCTGGCAGTAGTCTGCGCCGGTCAAGCTATCGCACGCCGTTCCAGTCCACACGGCGAGCTGATCGATCGATCGCTCAGTCCGTGGCTGCGTCTTGCTGGCTGTTCGATCGATCGATCCGGTGTGCCCTATAGTAATGTACTAATGTGTGCAGTGCTCCAACATACTACTCCTACTAAGTGCATGTTTGTTCGTTCTGGTTGTTTAGCGTTGGCGTGGTTGCCGGCCGGCCGGGAAGACGACACGAGCGCGTATCGGCGTTTTACCCTTGGAAAACGTCTGGGTGCTCTTGTCTCGTGGTGTGTGGACTATGGAAAGAAGATGCACATTGTCGATCGCGACTATAGATCGGCCAGACAGGTTCACGTGTTTGTATTTAATTCATTCCACTCTCTTGAGATCATGTCAACTACTAGTGCTTGCCTTGGCGTTTTGGGTGTGGATATCAACTGAGGACACACACGAAGAAAAAAAAAGTAACAATCACTGTCTCAGCATAATTCGGTGTAACTTTCAGAGAGTGACCGGTTACATAGATATTAGAGAGGGATTTGGTGATTTGTTTAGGGTGTTAATTTTCTGTGGTCTCTGCACATAATGGGCCAGGCAGGGCACAATAACTTTTCGCATGTCCGTAGATCCGTTAATTTGTCATCAAGAAGCCAGCGCACGACGTGTAACCAAATTAACAGAGCAACACGACGGGCACACTCACATTTATCATCGAGCTCAAAGACGCGCAAACAGTAATAATCCGCCTATCTGCGTATGTAAGCGAGGACTCCGTCCGTAGCGGTAGCGGTATGGATCTGATCATCTGAACCACACCGCGTGTACATAAAAAAGGGGCCCAAGGCTTGTAACCAATTCACAGAACAACCATCTTCTTTGTCGTTCATAAATGGAAAATGATTCCACTCCCCCCGGGGATCCACGTGATCGTGATCACATCCTCCTGATGCTCCGTACGACACGCGTCCCTCTGGTTGGTGGCAACGATGAGAGTCCACCGCTTAATCTTATCTTTTCGTTTGACCTTTCCCCTCAAACCGTGGCTCACATGTATCCTCTCCCCCCTCCCTCTTTTTCTCACAACTCCATGGGAGCTTGTACCGCCGCCGCCTATGGCACCCGTCCGCTCCTCCAAGCGTCCCAAACTCCTTACCATCACCTGATCTGGCGCCTACCCTGTGTACTCCTCCCCTCTTTTTTCTCCCCGGTGGTGAACTCCTCTGTCTTCCCTGTGTGCGGCGGTCAGGGATGCGAAGGTGCCATGGAGGCCCTACCCGGCGAGGTGGCGCTGCTGCAGGCTGTCCCAACACCGCCGTGAAAAACATCCAGCGCCATCCATCGTCATGTTGTGAGACAGAGCAAGTTCGGGAGCATGGCCAAGTTCTAGAACTAGAGCTAAAGCACTCACCGGCTATGCTACAACCGGTCGCCCACCTTGCTACAATTTATGTGGGTGGCGTCTTTTTTGGTAATGATGGTAGTTGGTTTTGCTACCTTGGGTTTAGGATATTGCTATCGATGTGTTTTGTACAAATTTTGTCTATGAATTCCGACGATGTCTCTGGTAAAATTTGTTGTTTTTGCTACACTAATATAATTTTTCGCTACATTTGTTCTCCTGTTTTGCTACATTCGTCCAATGTTTTTGCTATGAGGTGTTCTGGCGAGGTCTTCCGCGAGGTCTTCTTTTTTGCTATATTATCATATTTTTGTTGCTACAACCGTTTTGTGGTTTTGCTACAATAGTGTAATTTTTTTGCTATGAGGTCTCCGGCGAGTCTCCGATAATGTCTCCGGCAAAGTCAGTTTTGCTACATTAGGATATTTTTTTGCTACAAGGTCGCCGGCGAACTCTCCGGCGAGGTCCAGTCTATTTGTTCTTTTTTCGGGCTAAACTATTTTTTTTAGCAAAAGTGACTATATTTGTAACAAAAGCGGGATTTTAAGGGCTTTTGGGGGACACGTGTCAGCAGGAGGACCGGGGGATTTTGGGGAACTATCCCCCGGGGGACGCGTATTACGACCCTTTAAAAATACCTTTTTTCCCTAAAAAAGGTATTTATCGACGAAAAATACCTTCAACATTATTCACACCATTCTAAAATAACTAAAGTTCTACGATTATTCTACATCAAATTACTTTTAGTTTGACTAAGTTTATAGAAAAATATGACAACATCTACAACACGTCATCATGCGAGATATTTTCATACTACATGTTTTAGATAGTTACATATTTTCTTCAAATTTGGTCAAAGTTTAGACAAGTAGCCATCTAGGGTTCCTTCCCCCTCGTTAGCCACATCGTCGGTCCGCCTTGTCTCTCGTGGCATTGGGGCTTTGGAGGGGTGGCGGACCACGGCCCCTCGCTGGCAGAAGAATTCTCGTGCTAGTTTTTTTTACCGTGTATTTTTTTTAGGATGGTGATACGACTGCTACATCCTGAAGTCAGAATACACGACCCTTTCAGCCATATCCTCGCTCCGGTGGTGCGTCTAGCGCTAGTGGAGGATGCCTGTGTCCAGCGGTTCTCTTGAGATGCAGTTGGTTTTTGTGTTGTTGGTGTGGTTTCAGATGAGTCCTTTTCAATTTACGATTCTCATCATTGGCGATTGTTACTGCTCTGATGCGCCGGTCTTTCGGGGGCTTAGCACTTCGATCTACTAGAACAAGTTCTATTACACCAAGCTTTGTGTGACTACGATGATAGAGGAACGAGGACGACACGATTGACTCACGCTAGTGTATGTAGTGGTCACTAGGTGGTCCAACTGCATATTTTGTAATTTCTATTATCTTTGGGCTCTTTATACTGTTGTTGATGATAATTAATAAATCAGTGAAATAATCTAAAAAAAATATCGGCATCGTGATGTAGAAATTTCCTTCACATGTAGGCATGCATGATCAATAGTTCGTGAGAGAGCTCACTCTTGCCCCGGTTTTGATGTTCATAATGATCGAGTGACTTTAGAGTGCGGATCAATAGTAGGAGTACGTACCTCAAATCTGTATATATAGGATCCAACGTACATACCCTCTAGGGCTAGGTGCGTAGCATTAGTCCTGCGTCGGGTACTTAAATAAATAAAGACATACTACGTCTGTCTGGCAATTTTCGTGCAAACCTCCGGGACCAAATCTAGCTCGATCGATCCACGCGGTTAATTAACGGCACCGTCGAACGGCCGCCCGGTCGCGTACCGCTTCCACAGCCCCATCAATATAGCCTGGCCGGCCGAGATCCCGTTCGATCTTGGTGAACAGTGAACAACCGGAGTACATGGTACCTACATGTCGACGTACGGAGTACGTCGCATCCTGGCACACGGCATGTACGCGCCCCCGCGCATGATCAGCCCGGCCAACAGGGCAACAGGCAGGCAAAAAGCTCGCTCACCGGCCGCCGGCAGTTCCGGCGTGCACATCGGCCGCACCCGCCGGATCACAATATTTCTCCGGCGGCAACCACCGCGCACTGGTGCAGCTAGCCGCATGCTACCAGGCGGACGGCCATTACGCGGTACACCAACAGAAACGACATTACGACGATCTACATGGTCCAGTCCCGACGACATTACGACGATCTACATGGTCCAGTCCCGCACGCGTACAGGACCCGTCGTGGCCACGCAGCGTCGATCGATCCTACCAGCAGGACACTGTCCAGGAGCAAGGTGGTGCGCTCCCAGCCGAAGGCTCCCGGACTTTATTCCATCTCCGCTAGCTTGCTTTACACGAGTTTCTTGGTTGGTAAGCGATCCTAGTACTACCACTTAACTAGCAGAGCAGCATCGGATCAAGCGACCGATCGAGCGAGCGGGCGCGCCGGGCGGGGATCGATAACGATCGGCAATTAAGGTACCGGCGACTTGGACGGATTATTGCCCCTCGTCGTCGTTTGTGTATCGCGACTGCTCCTTGTACCAACGACCAGATTGGTCCATGCCTTTTTTTCTTCGAAAGGAACCCGTCATGACGCAGCAGCTCATGCTAGATACTACTCCTGTGCAACTGTAGTGTAGTGTAGTGTGGTGAGCGACTTTTTTTTTTCCTTTGGAGCAGCATCCGGGAAACAAGGTTTTCTAGATGGCCGGATGTAACTACCACTTACATGCATGCTCCGTTTAGTGTATACTACTGGTGTATAGTGATAATTAACAAGCAAAGAACATCGTCGACGTTGCTCGATCTCGGCTTATTTGGCCAAGTTCATTTAGGAGTTGATGAGCCCCGTGTTGTTCCCACGTTGTCGATCTGCAGGGTGACTGCGCGTGGCTGACTTCTGTCGCGTTTTGGTTCACCTTGTCCATTTTACAGTGCCGATGATGTCAGGATTGGTGGTTGGGCCAAGCTGCTAGTCTTTACTGTCCCTTGTCTAAATTGCAGCTGTATACTGAAAGCCAGTTAAAACCCCGCGTTTTGTGCTGATTAAGCTCTACGCGGGCGTACATTTGGAGACAGGGTAGCTATGGGTTGGCCAGCGTAATTTCCCCCGCTGCTCCTGCATTACACTTACAGACTAGTACAGAGCACTTTCCTTGGCGCTCTTGTGCGCTCCTTTCGCTACCTCTCTACTCTGCTGGTTGAAGGTCTGAACACTGACACTTTATGTGACGCGGTGTTACGACATCAACCACGAACCACTGAACATCTTTGTGCTCCCTCAACATTTTGATGGGGTTCGAGGACATGTCGCCTCCAAGATAAACACAAGGGAGATATGCTAGTCCATTGCTATTTGGTATATTGTTTCTACACAGCGATGCTCGCCTCTCTCCCGGTGCCTCCAATTCCCTCCTGTTTCTGTTTACATCCGGTATTGCTAGCATGTAAAATATGATGTATGGGTGATAACGAGCAGCGGTAAATCCGACGACTAGAATTGGTTGTCTATTCTAGTATTGCAATGAAAATGCACTGCTATATATAACCAAAGGGACATTAGTAACTCGAAATGAAGGTAGGTGGAGAGAATTTACTTTCTTCGGTAGTGATTGTCACTTTGTAGAGCTATATGGTGCCTTACATGACATGATACTGCATACCCAAGTGTATTTATTTTAAATGGTATTCTGTATTAATCAGGTAACATAGTCTTCTGTCAACAGAATTTCTGACTTCCATCTTTCGAGTAGTATGGGTAGTAGCACGGTGAATGTGAGTGACCAAGTTAAGGGAAGAGTGTGCTAGGTACACTTTGAGTCCTTTTATTAAGAGACTATTGCTTCACTCATCCTATTATCATATATCCTATATTAGGCTAGCCATAGTGTTAGTACTCCCTCCTTCCTAAAATAGGATGCATATAGTTTTCGGTCATAGTTAAAATTTTAAAATTTGACCGATTTATTAAAAATAATATAAATATTTATAATACCAAACGTACACAAAATGAAAATATATTTTATGGTGGTCCTAACAATACCGACTTGAGATTATAAGTAGTCACAATGTTTTGATGTAGTTGGTCAAAGTTTAGAAAGTTGGACTTTAACCAAAAACTATATGCATCCTATTTTGAAAAGGAAGGAGAATCATAAGAAGTTTCATCAATGCCAACTTGGGAAAATCTAATGTGGCACTATAATTGTTGAAGATAGAGGTGTTAGTGGTATCATAATTTCATATGGTATCATAGCATATGGAACTAGATAATTCAATGACGATACATTCTATACAAAAAAATTGCATTGAGATTTTACAAACTTTAAATATAATGACATGATACTACTAGATGATACTATGCAACTTTAGCATTTGTGTGGTGAGCAAATTTCCTTTGGAGCAGGATCCGGCAAACAAGGCTCTAGATGGACGGATGGACATAAATAACATTACATAATGCACCAGTTAGTATAAAAAATAATCAAGACGGCATGACTATGATCGAATGCTCCTCTTGGACAAGTTAATTTAGGAGCTGACGAGCCTCGCGTTGTTTTCACATGTTGATCTACAGGGAGACTATGCTAACCGATGTCAGGTTTGGTGGTTAGGCCAAGCTTCTAGCATAGTACTGTCTCTTTTTCTATTACAGATGTGTACTGAAACCAGTTAAACTCTGCGTTTTAAGCCGATTAAGGAGACATGTGGGTGTGGGTTGGCCAGCTTAATTTCTCCTCATGCTCTTGCATTACACTTACAGACTAGTACAGTGCATCATTTTTCATCGTGCTGATCAGGTCATCTCTAACAACATGCATGGAGTTTGTCAGTAAAATAATCCTACTTTCCCCTTTTCACCATATCTCTCCTCCCTTCGTGTTCCTGAGAGCTCTTTCCGCCCCTTCTCGGTGCGTCATCTCCCTCTCTCCTCCGGCCGCCGGTTAAATATCTGAACAAGGACACTTGAATAGATTTAGTGTTACAACATGAACCGCCCATGCACTGAACGTTGAAGCACAGAGTAACTCAACATACATCTTGATGCACTCAAGATTGGTGTGATCCTCCATGATGTAGCTAAACATTTTGAGGCCATGTCGCCTCCAAAAGAAGCACATGGGAGACATGCTAGTCCATTGCTACTAGGTACCCTTGCTACCTAGCGATGCTCGCCTCTTTCCCGGTGCCTCCTATTCCCTCTCGTTTCTTCTTACATGCGGTATTGCTGCCTATCCGATGTGCTAGAATGTAAAATATGATGCATGGGTGATAATGAGCAGCGATAAATCCGACGACTACAATTGATTATCTATTCTAGTATTGCAATGAAAATGGACCGCTACATATAAGGACATTAGTAACTCGAAATAAAGGTAGGTGGAAAATTTACAATAATTATTGAAGATAGAGTAGTTAGTGGTATCATAGCACATGAGAGTAGATAATTTAACGACAAATATATTTTGTAGTACGAAAAATTGCATTGAGATTCTACATGCTTTAAATAGGATGACACTATGATACTACTAGATGATAATGCGGTGAGAAAATTTCCTTTGGAGCATGATCCGGCAAACAAGGCTCTAGATAAATGGACGGACTACGTACGTAACTAGCACTTACATGATGCACCGGTCAGTATTAAAAATAATCAAGAAAACATGACTATGATCGAATGCTCCTCTTGGCTTACTTGACCAAGTTAATTTAGGAGCTGACGAGCCTCGCGTTGTTCCCACATGTTTATCTACAGAGAGACTGTGTGCGGCTCACCCATGTCAGGTTTGGTGGTTTGGCCAAACTTCTAGCAGTAGTAGTGTCCCCTATTTCTATTACAGTTGTTTACTGAAACCAATTAAACCCTGCGTTTTAAGCTGATTAAGGAGATAGGTGCGTCATCTTCCTCTCTCCTTCGATCCGACCGCCTGTTGAAGATCTAAACAAGGACACTTCAACAGATCTAGTGTTACGACATTAACCATGAACCGCCCATGCACTGAACGTTGAAGCACAGAGTAACTCAGCATACATATTGATACACTCAAGATTGGTGTGCTCCTCCATGATGTAGCTGACCATTTCGAGGCATGTCGCCTCGAAAAGAAGCACACTGGGAGAAATGCTAGTTCATTGCTATTACGTATCATTTCTCTAGTATATTGCATTGTTGGTTGCTGGATCTACCTAGTGATGCTCGCTTCTCTCCTGGTGCCACTAATTCCCTCTTGTTTCTATTACCATGCAAGTGTGTGGTGATCTACCACTACCATTGTTGGTTTCCTAGTTGCAGCATCCAGTGAACAAGTATCCCTTTCGTGCAATAGTTAGTATAATAATTAAGAAGCCAAGGCAAGAATCTGATCGATGTTGTCCTCAGCTTATTTGGCCAAGTTAATTAGGAGGTAACAAGCTTCATGTTGTTCCCACGTGTCGATATGCAGGAAAATGTGCACGGCTTTAAAGGCGTACTTTTGTGGCTCTACGTCGCGTTTCGTTCACCATGTTGGTATGTCCATTTTATACGGGTGACGTCAGGTCTGGTGGTTGGACCGAGTTTTTTTTTGCGAATAGGACTTTGGCAAAACACCTCAAGAAAGATGAAAATTGCATCGAAATCAATGAGATGCCCTTCATCTTCAACCTCCAAACCGTGTCGATGGTGCGCCGCCACTGCCACTCCTCCCAGAGCTGGCCTAACGTTGCTGGTTACAGACGGTAAGTCACCGATTGGGCCTAGCAGGCCACATCCACCCCGAAGACGAAGAATATGGATGAACCGCCGATAAAGCTCCTTGACGATCCGAAGATCCCCATAGGCAGAACAAGTCCTTGAGGACCACACCACTCCCACAAACTTCTCGACGTTGCCGTCGAGATGGGACTGAATCCGGGGAGACTTTATTGGAGAAGACACCGCTGCCACCACCTGAGCGCTGCCCCACCAAAACCTTATCCTAGAAACATGAAAACTAAGCCCTCCCGCCAACGGAGGCCGAGATCCACCCTGACTCCATGGCCTAAAGGCCGCAGGAGCAGGACAGGTCACCGGCGGTGCCAACGGGAGGCAGGGGAACCCTAATCGCCTCCTCAGGCTCCTTGGAGGTAAAGGGGTACAGGGCAATAGTCTCCCAATATTGAGGCCTTACGTGACAAGTTTAGATACTCCTACCACCGGTGGTTGGACCGAGTTGCTAGCAGTAATAAGCTGTCTATTAAAACCAGATAACTCCCACGTTTTACGTTGATTCAACTTTATGTAGGTGTAAACTACTCTCTATACCGGTTTATTAAGCTAACACGGAGTTTAAGGAAAATGTTTGACTAAAAATTTAGTCAACGAAATATAAATCATATGTCACAAAAACTATATTACTGGATAGGTCTTTCAAATATGAATCCAATGGTATAATTTTTACGACTTATAGTTATTGATTAATTTTTTGATTAAACTTTTTTCTTGAACTATGTTTTAGCTTAATAAATCATTATGGAGATAGTAGTACACATGTGGGTATGAGTTGGCCAGCTTAATTTCTCCTCTGTGTTTGGTGTTTCTGAGTACTCATCGTCGTCTCAAACAAGATGGAGCTTAGTTAGTAAAACTGTCTGACTTTCCCTTCTCCACCCTATCTCTCCTTGTGTCATTTAGCGCCTTCCATGACCCTTTTAGTGTGTCATCTCCATCTCTCCTTCGACAACTAAAGATCTGAACTATGACACTTCAAGAGGTGCGGTGTTACGACACCAACAATGAAGCGCTTATGGACTGAACCTCAAAGCACAAAGTAACTCAAGACATTTTTTGAAGCACTCAAGATCGGTGTGCTCCCTCACAATGTAACTGATCATTTTGTTAAGGTTTAAGGCCGTCCATATCGCGTTGAAAATAGTCACTCCGCCACAATGCTAGTTCATTGCTATATGTGTCATATCTCGAGCATTGTGTAGATGGAGACTACACCGCAGGTTGCTGGAACTATCTAGAAACGCTTGCTTATCTCCTGGTGCCTTCAAGTCCCTCGTGTTTCTGTTACATTCGAGATTGCTTCTTATCCAGTCTGCTAGCTAGCATGTAAAGTATAAAATTGTTGGCAACGAGAAATGATAAGAATTTGCATGCCTCTGCACCAATGAAAATGGAGTGCTATGTGAAGCCCAAAAACACTATCACTCGAATAAACGTTGGTAGAGATTTTATTATATATATATATATATATCATGATGTGTGTTACTTTTGACGAGACAGATTTTCACCCTAAAACTGGTGTCACATGTTACTATAGTACCCTACATTACATATTTTTGAGATTAGAGTACCTTGTATTACATGGTAGCACAATACAGATCTAATGAAGAAACACACTACCCTTGGTCAAACTCAAACTTGAGTTGCTTCCTCGCCAGCTGTGCATTGCAAGCCTAGGACAGACCCATCAAATTTCCCACGGGTCCAGCCTAAGCGAGCCCAGCTTCCCAACACCTCTCCTCTGGCCTCTGTTGCTCGCCTGCTCCAAGCGCACTACCACTACGCCATGGTTGATTATTAGAGGCACAAAAAAGTGCCTTAAAAATATTAAAAGTGCCTCAAATAATCTTTGAAGGCAATAAAAATAATTCCAAATCAAATGTTGTAGTGAAAAATCATTTAAGGCACTTCAAAAAAGTGCCTTTAAAATAGTTTTTGAGGCACTTCCGAAAATGCCTTTAAAAATATATTTTTTGAGGAACTTCGAAAATTGCCTTAGATTATATTTTAAGGCACTATTGAGGAAAGCCTCTAATAATTTTTGTTGGCCCTTTTCAAAGTGCCTCAAAAAACATTTGTAGGCAGTTTACAAAAATGCCTCAAAAATAGTTTAGGCATTATACAGTAAATGCAAGCACCAGCAAAAATGCCTTAAAAACAATTAAGGACCATTTCTAAGGTGACTTAAAACAAATAAATACACTCTAGAAAACAAATTCGGGCTCTCATTACAATTCATCTGTTCTATTGAATTCAAGCTCACATTACAATATTTAGAACATGCAAGTTAGATAACACTTCTACAACAGCAGTACACAACGCATATCATACAAGAGTGCAACTAATAAGAAAACAACTTAACATAGAACCAGCGAATGCTTTATATCATGAGTTATGCGCCTATTCAAGCCACTCTAAATCCTCAAGTCCAGCATCGAGTTTTTCCAACAATAGCAAGATGCTAGCCAGAAAATGCTTGAACATAACACCAAATACAAACAATATATCAGTAAATCTAGTCGGTACTTACAGGAGTTAGTTCTACTATAAGGTTAGTATATCCATAAAAGAAAGTATTAAAATTGCAGGAGTTAGTTCTATTATTAGGTTGAAAGAAAACCAAATACAAACAGTAAATCAATATGCATGCATATTGATATATGGACATGTTAATCAGCAGATGAATGTATGGATCCAACCCTTGTTATTGCCAACAATCAACCCGATGCTAGAAATAAGTAGTTGTATTTTAATAAGGATCATGTCCAAAGTAGTAGTTTAACCCATTATCTAACAGGCGAAAACTGTGCTGTATGGGAATAAGCACATAACATGGTTGAAAGAAAGTTGAGCATACATTGTTTGTACAGTATCTTGCCTTATGCTTGTCGTTTTCCCTTGACATGCTCCAAACTTTCGACATTTGAACAAAAGCATTTCAAAATGAACAAGGCAGTCAAAATGAGCAAAGCAGTGCATAGGCAGACTAGGTTGTAACGAAGAGGAGGGTTTTAAGTCAACCAGTGAACTTCCTTACAAATGAAGTTAACAAATGACGATTTAGGTGATATTTTCCTAAATTGAGACAATTGCATGATCTTATAGGAATAATAGGTAGCAAAACAAATAAGTGCCTTCACCAGAATGAACGGTAGGTATCAAAACAACATACCGAACAACTTTAGAAGCCTTCGACGGCATCAGCTGCAAGAATCCCTCTGCAAGACAACAAAACAGGACAGGAAAATGGAGAACTCAGAAGTATGATATTAAAAAAATTCTTCAAATTTTAGGAGTACGAAACAAGACAGGTCGATTTCCGTAGAAGCTTTTGCTGTCCAATTTCACATGCAAGTAAATCATTTTCAATATCCAGTTTATCGGCATGCCAACGCCTGCACCCTAGCCACCTCATCCACTGCACAAACCTAATCCAGGGGTCATAATTCTACCACCAAGGCCATGTGAAATCCAATCCAGCAACACCTAGTACGGAATTGTAAATAGAACATCATATACCAAATCAAATCACAAATAGAGTAGTATCATATTCCACAGACAGTGTAATTTAGCAGGTTTCTACTAGTATTTTAAATATGCTTTCCGTACTGTTCTGGCATGCTAACAACATCTGAAAAGGAGCATCATCAAATCCTCTTAGTTCATCAATCCACATCTAGTCATTTTCGCGTGTAATAGTTAGACACAATGCAATATGTTAGCTAGTCATACTCATCCGGGATTTCATCAAGCATATTAGGTGCACATAGGTTTTGCAAGGAGAAGTTTCCCTAGTGACCAACCTGATGGAGCTTGAGGACAGGCGAAGAAGAGGCTATCAACAGCAGCGATGTTGTGAATGTAGGAGTCGAAGCTCCGGTCAAGGGCGTCGTGGAGTATTGGAGCCTGGACATGGACGAGGGCCTTGCGGACCTCCTTGGAGGGTTTCTTCCTCGGCGAAGCGAAGATCAGGTCCCGTAGGGCATCCCATCCCAGGCCCCCGAGGCAACCGGAGATCTTCCTGGGAACATCCCGCAGCGGACCTTCCTCCGATGCGCCGCCGCTGCCCTTGCCAGACACCGCGGCCGCGCACTGAAGGACAGCATCACGCACGCGATTGAGGGGCTTGAAGATGATACCCTCGCCTTGCTATCATCAGGAGAGGAGGCATGCGTGGAGGAAGGCAAGGTGCCTGGTGATGGCCAATTTTTGTTGGGACTCCAAGTGACCACTTTTTGTTAGGACTCCAAGTGTAGAGTGTTGTAGCAAGTTTCTTTTCCCTACAAGGATGACTCGAGGGTTTATATCAAACTCCCAGGGAATTGGTTATGAAAGTGTATTTGTCTTCTCCTCTTCAAGCAACCTATAAAGTAAAATAATTTATCTTGTGTTCCCAACTCCACCAAGTGGTTGTCAAGCACAAGGTTTCGTATTAGTAATATGAAATAAAATATAAATTAAACCGAAATAAATAAATTAAATAAAGTAAAGTAATGCAAACTAGATGATATGGAAGATAATAGAGCTCTTTTTGGGGTTTTATGGATGATTGCAAATAGGAAAAGTATTTTTCAATTTTCGAAATAATAAATTGCAGAAAACATAAAAGGTAATAGTTGCAATGGAAAGGTGTTTCTTATGATTAAAATTGGACCGGGGTTCATGGGTTCACTTGTCTACTCTCTTTTAAGTTATAGTGGTCATAAAATAATTCATCAATAACAAATATTTATGGAACTTCTATATGTGTATGATAAGCATTCATATGGGCATCACATCCTAACATAGAGATGAAACATATCTCTCTTATACTCCTAAGGAAAGGGAAACTCCATGTAATCTTGAAATTAAGAACAAATCAGAGTATAGCTTTAAGCAATATAATATGATGTTTGAAATACAAATATGCTACCTTGGTATAACAAGATTATCTCACTGTCACATAATAATTATAGCACATGATTTCACTTTATCCCTAGTGAGGCAGCAAAATAAAGGTAAAAACCAAATTAGATATTGAATAATGTTTGTCACAATTCAATCACTACCACGATGCTACTCCATCTAATACACACTTCTCCCCATACAAGTTGGATCAAAACAAGCAATTAAGAATGAGGTACATGATATGCATCTACCAATACATCTTACATAAAATAGATTCCAATCTCATATATAAAATCACAGAATAAAGAACCTATGACCATAATCATGTTGGGCAGCTCATATGGTACTAGATCTATGACGAACAAGAGAGAAATAGATCAAGCTACTGCCACAAACCATAGTATGGAGGTGGACTACTCCTTCATCATGGTGATGATGCTGGAGATGTTGGAGGGTGTGGAGATATCCCCGGAGGCAGCTCCGCCAGAGTTTCCCCCTCCAATCTTCGCTGAATCTAACTTTGTTTGGTGGTGTTTTCGTCTCTGGTGTGCTCTATGTCGAGGACTCCTCGGGGGATCCTTATATAGGGTTTTTAGGTAAAGAGAACTCCGTGGGTGAAAGAGGGTGGGTGGCACACCCACCTGGACCGGGCACGCCACCTAGGGTCTTTTGGGCCTCGTGGCCCTCCTGGTGAGGTTCTTGTGCTCCAGATGCTTCTCGTGGATAAATATTGACATCCCCAAAAGCTCAAGTCCAGTTGACCTCGTATAGGTCCTGAAACATCACATTGAAAACAATCTTTTTCGCCCTGCCGAGTTATAGCCAAAATAAAGGGGATCATTGGTAAATCCCCCAAAATCAATGTAAAACATGGATATAACATTATATATCATGCAAATATGTGGGTAAACATGTTAACAAACTACAAAGTTCATGTATGTATTTTACATGCATCAACATCCACAAGCTTAACCTATGCTCATCCTCAAGCATGAAGGTGATAAAAATAAACATGGACTTTGGAGTTTGTTACATTTGCTTCTTTCATTACCATGTAAAGTTCATAGGTTCAAATGCTTTCAATGAAACATAACATGTAAGTGTACTATCAAGTTGTATCTTTTGCACAATTATAAGCATGTTGAACAATAAGTAATGTGTGATAAAATAAATTGAAGGTAAAAAAACCTTCAAGCACACTTTTATGAACCTATAGAATAAGAGACTCTTCCTATCATTGTCATTGGTGTTTTATGCCTCTACTTTTATTTTCGGGCTACTTCTTAGTTTAATGCCCTTGACTAGAAGAATCACTTCTTAGTTTCATGTCTTCCCTTGAGATGTTTTGCATCTCGCACCGAAAGTACGCAATGAATACATATTTCAAACCTCCATAAAGAATGTAGAATAAATTTTTGAGCTATGTAATTCATGTCAACAATACTAATAAGGATGGGGTTACAAGTATCTTTTATTTCAAAGCTTCATATGGTTTATTTTAACATCTTACAAGTTGATTGTCTCCTGCACCATACCTATGACCTTGCACTCCTTATGCTACTCAACTTAGGCCTGTCATTGTGGGTCATATTCATCATTGAAACCGCATCATTGAATTACCTCTTGCTCCCTATGTAGCTATATGCCCCCTTATGTTTCTTTTAGCACATGAGTTAATATAATTCTATGGTTCATAGAGGGGGCAATATATCTATGCCAGAAGAACAAGAAAAACATACATATGAATCATCTCAAGAAGGATCATCATGTTGTAAGTTTCCACCATGAGTGTCGCACGGCGCATGGCTTTGTCTTGCGGTTCAGGAGCATTTTCTCTAAACATGCCTACTCCGGTATGCACACTTTATTTCACATCGATGCAATCCATAGACAGAACTAACATGATTTTTATCAACACTCAACTTTGAAATCTTGTGCCATGACATCATTGTTTGGCCAACAAAAACTTATAAGATGTAAAGCACATAAAATTTCATAGTGGTATCACCCCAAACCTTACTTTCTTATGAGCTTTAAAATACATGAAAAAGATGTTTTAAGATGTTTGGAGGATTAACATACAAATTGTACTTGAAAGTAGCTTTTGCGACAAATAGGTGGATATGCCTAGTCTAGTTTAAGGGGTTTGGAACAAGTCTTAGCTTGTATAGAGAAGACTTAGAAAAAAGGGATCTAAAGAGTGTGCCATCAAGTTCATAATGCCAAACATTTATTTTCTCACCTTGCTCCTTAATGTTGAACATAAATATACATGAACAAAGGATACAAATTAATAGGCACAAACAGATCATACTTCATATAAATTACTTGAGCTTAAAAACTAGACATAACATGAATTTCAGCTTTTGCATTTATTCCCCCTTCTCTTTTATTTCAAGGCATTCATATTCAGTTTTTATCTCATCAAGGAAAAGTTTCTTTTCAGTAGATTAATCATAAATATTTATAAAAAATAGTGATGGTGGTCCTCTTAATGCAAAACAAAAATAAAATCACAAAACACACGCTCCAAGTTTCTACGATAGTTTTATGTTGCTCAAAAAACAAAGTTTAGAGGTTTGCAAACCGAGAGTTTAATAGGTCCAGTGGAGTGCCTTGGGAATACACAAACTTATGGTTTTCACCATACTTGAATTGATCTTGGTGTGATGTTCCTCTATTCCCTGTCAAAAAACTTTAACACAATTTTTTTCTCCCATCTCTTTTCTAAGTGGTGACATTAGTGGCACAAAAGTATAATAGTTGCTGCATATATATCAAAGAAAAAATTATTTCTAAATTTTCCAGCAAGCATATATTGTTTCTACATATACCTATCATATAATATGACTGATAACAATCATTTTAGGACACTTGCTAATGATTAAAACAAAACATGGAAGAATTTGTCTAGATTTTCAGCAGCATCAAAACGAATTTTTTTAGCCCACTTAGACATGCCAGGAATTTTAGTCAATTTTTGTGCATACATAGGATGAAAAGTTGTAAATCCTGTGTAAATATGAGCGCAATAGGAGTTACATAGAAAATCAGAAAATTCTTGCACTAAAAACTGTTCTACAGAAATTTGCTACTCCATATGTTTAACAACTTGTATAACATCCAAAATTGGGTTCCACTTGGTACTTTATTAAAAATTACAGAAATAAAACTAAAACAAAACTCTCTTGCTACAAAAAGAGTTCAAAGCAAAAATACAAAAGAAAACAACCGAGTTTCCTCCCGCAAAGCGCTTTCTTTATAGCCATATAGCTAGGCTTTACTTACTTGGTTTAAGTGATATGGAATTCATGGGATAGCTTGTGTTTATTTGCTACCTCCTTTTTACTTGGAAAGTGTTCCATACATTTATTATGAGGAAACTGAAACTTCACATTTCCTTCTTTTGTATCAATGATTGCACCCGTGATTTTCAAGAAAGGTCTACCAAGTATTATATGACTTGAGGTATTGCTCCCCATGTCCATGACAATAAAATCAACAAGTAAAAATGTCATATGCAATTCAACCATGCTATATTTATCCTAAAGAATGTTTAGTTGAATCATCAGCAAGTAAAAGATCTATAAAGCATTTTTTCCATGGGTTTCAAATCAAGCAAATCATATAGATCTTTAGATAAAACTGAGACACTAGATCCTAAATCTAGAATAACATGATGTGTCTTTTTTCCAATAGTGATTAATATTTTGTGGACCAAACATCCCAAGGCTTAGGTGGTATCATAGCTTCATTATTATATCTTTCAATTTTTTCTTTTATAACATAATTTGCTAGGTAGGAACCAAATCCTGCTTGGTGTCCATTAAAAGATGGATCATTAGCAAAATTTTACAATAAGTTAATGAGTTCATGCAAGCTACATTTATCAAGATCAAGTAGAGGTTCTTTTGTTTCACTTAGCATTTTAGCTTCTTCTACTTGTATATCTCTATTGTATAAATTGAAGATTTCATATGTATCATCAAATACATCTTCTGTCACTTTAGCTTTTTCAAGGCTTTCTTTGACTTTTACTTCTAAGAGTAGGCCATCTAACAATATATAAGCGTTTTTGGAAGTTATATTTATGAAAGAACCTCCACTTTCTTTATCTAAATAGGCCATTGATCTTTTAGTTATCCCTCTATAGAATATATGCAATAACATCCAATCTCTAAAACATTGTTCTGTTCCAAAAGCTAGTTCTACAAATCTTTTCCAAGCTCTTATAAGAGGTTCATCTTTATTTTGTTTAAACATGATAATAATTTCATTAAAATGGCCTATTACTTCAGGGGTTCCAAATCTTTCAACAAAAGCTTCTTTAACATTAAACCGAGAGCTAAAATTTTCGGGGGGGGGGGGGGGGGGGGGCATTTTAATATCCAATATAATGTGTTACCAGCAAGTGAATATGGAAAAAGTTTAACTTTGATCATACTATTGTTTTTATTACTCATGTTTAAATCTTTGCATATTTCATTAAAATTTCTCAAATGTTGCATAGGGTTTTCATTAGGATTCCCATAAAAACGGTTTTCATAAATGGCTTTAGTAGTTGTGGGGTCTATTTCAAATGGTTCAAAGGGCATATCGCCTTATTTTGGGAAGTTCTTTACACTAAAGGGCCAATAAGCTCTCTTTTCCATTTTTATTTGTTTTTATGTTTTAAGGAAAACTTAAAAGACTAAAAACAAGACAAAGTAAAATACTTTAAAAATCTAAAAGGAGAAGAAAAATCTCACAGTGGTGCAACCTCCCCAATCTTGGGTTGTTGCACAAGTTGATGAAGATGACGACGCCAGAAAATACTTGCAAGTGCCATGGGAAATACCTTGTTCTTAAAACTTGATGAGAGGATGCAGTTGTGGTGTAACTTCGTCAACTCTCCGGCAACGGCACTAGAAAATACTTTCTTGATGGCAACAATCGTAGCCACTTTTTGTTGAGACTCCAAGTGCAAAGTTTTGTACTCACTCCATCCGAAAAAAGTGTCGCCGGGAAACATAGCGATCAGGCTTATGCCATTTTACATCCAGACCCCCTACAATTCAAAATCTATCAACTAAGTGCACAATCAAATCGGTCGCTCCATCTGCTCCGTGGATCGAGTCGATCCATCCGCCGGCCAGCTCCTCCTCCATCGGCTCGCTAGCACCTCCGCCTCCGTCGCCAGCAACCCCCGCCTCCGTCGCCAGCAACCCCATCCACGCGCGGGCTAGATCGCATAGTTAGCTAGCTCTCCAATGACCACAAATCCCTCTGGCAGCTAGCTAGCTGCTCCGCGGGGCCAAGCGTCCACACCTCCGCCCGTGGTCGTGCACGCTCGCCTCGATCCCCTCAACTCTAGCTCTGCTCCAGCGGTGCGCGCGCCTCGCTGCCGGCCGGCCGGCTCAGCTGAATCGCCACCGGTCTTCTCGCTGTCCCCGCGCTTTGCTGAATCTCCTCCGCCTCCGGATCGGTGCTCCTCTCTGCCACTGATGGATGCGTCTTCATCCTCCTCCGGATCTTCATCCTCCTCCAGATCTTCGTCAGGTACTGCAAACAGCATATGAACCATTTCTAGTTCCTAGAGAAGAATTAAAGACAATAACCATAGATATCTGCAGCATACTGCAAATTCGCAGCTGCATAATCCAAATGAGCGAAAAAATATACTCAGGTACTCAGGGAGTACTTACTGGACATGTTGTGTAGATCGAGCACATGAAGATCACAAAACCGGCCATAGTGTAAATGCAGCTTGCCATTTTTTACACCCAGTTGTTTCCCAAACCTGAAATGGAACTGATTGCAAATGTTAATTTGTTATTCTTGCTGAGATAGGGAACTGCAGGAAAGATCCATTGACACAGTAGTAATACTCAGAGCTGAGTCATGAATACAATACTGTAGCACCAATTAAAGATTTAGTTAATGTATGAACCTAAAACACAATACTGTAGTACCAACAGCCATTTAAATCTGACTACAATTTTTTTTCACAGTTTCATATTGTTATGGCTGCATCTAACACAGTTTCATCATTTTGCAGTTGATCAGCTGTCAAGAACAAAAAACCTGCCAAATGATCACAGGTTTGGAGCATATTTGGCGTTAGAAGCACTCAGTAAAGGTCACGGAACTAAAGTACAACTAAAGGACAAAGAACTAGTGGCTGGTCTACTGAAAACAAGTGTAAGAACCGTCCAGAGAATATGGAAAAAGGCAACAGGGCTGATTGAAAGAGAGGAAGAAGTTGATGTGTCTAACACAAAGAAAGGGAGATCTGGTCGCAAGAGGATAAACCTTGGTCTCGAGAGGATGCCAACAATCGCTCTGAACCAACGATCAACCATGAGGGCACTAGCGAGGTCTTTGGATGTTGCCTATACAACATTGCAGAGAAGGTTCGTTTGGGGCGACATTCGGCGACACACAAGCAGCCTAAAGCCATATCTAAGACCAGCCAACAAAATTGGCAGGCTCAAGTTCTGTGTCTCAATGCTGGATGAAAGAACACTATCAAATGCCATGCCCAGCTTCAAGGAAATGCAAAACATAGTGCACATCGACGAAAAGTGGTTCGACATGACCAAAATAAGAAGAACCTACTACCTTTTGCCTGAAGAGACGGATCCTGAGCGTAGTGTTCAAAACAAAAACTGCATAGGCAAAGTAATGTTTCTTTGCGCAGTGACCAGGCCAAGGTATGACACTGCTGGTCTGCTCACTTTTGATGGGAAGATAGGCATCTGGGCAATCGTGAAGGAAATTGCAGCAGTAAGGAATTCCAAAAACAGGGACAAAGGCACTATCGAAATAAAATCTGTGGTAGTTACTAGGGATGTGATGAGAGAATATCTATGTGACAATGTGCTTCCAGCCATTGAAGCGATATGGCCTGAAGATGATGAAGGGACGATCTATATCCAACAAGATAATGCCCGAACGCACGTTTTGCCCACTGACCCAGCTTTTCTAGCAGCTGTAGCAGATACAGGGCTAGATATCAAGCTCATGCAGCAACCTCCGAATTCTCCGGATATGAATGTGTTGGACCTTTGCTTCTTTAGGGCTATTCAATCCTTAGCACGCGAGAGTGCACCAAACAATATTCAGGAACTAATATTATCTGTTGAAAAGGCATATGACAGTTATGATGTTGCTAAGCTATCCAAAGTGTTCATAACTCTACAGTCAGTCTTGGTGGAAGTTATGAAAAATGAAGGAGGCATGGTACATAAGATACCCCACATGTACAAAGATAAAATGCTGAGAGAAGGAAGTTTGCCTAGGGCTCTACGAGTTGATGGTGAACTCTATCGTAAAGCCTTAGAAATTATAGCCGGTCACTAATGGAGCAACAAACAGAAGAAAGAAAGGAAAAGGAGTAGTTTGTTTATAAAGAGCAGACTACATGTTGTTATCCATGTTTAGAAAGAAGTTGAAATCCATGTTGTAATCATATTACTCAAACAGATATATGTACTTGCAGTATATGTTGTAATCTATGTTATACTTGCACTATATGCAAGTTCAGATACACTGAATAAATGCAGTTTCCAAACTAGAGTAGAGTGGTTTGAAAATAGAGCAAGGGATTTACTGATGTACTCCAATATATGAGCAACATATAGTAGCCTTTGTCCCTGTTTACTGCTGTACATACAGTAGCTCGAATTTAACCATACAATTTACAATATCCAATGAACTGATGTACTCAGTCAAAGCAGTAAACTGGAGTACATACAGTAGCACGAATGGAGCAATTCTAGATACAGTAAATCTACAGGGATTCGTTTCACCTCATTTTTCTCCATTGCTTTCCCAGTTTAATTCATTCAAAGCAGGAAAGTATTCAGTCTCTTCTAAAATCAATTTGAACAAAAGCAGGGAAATCCATTTAAACTTGCAATGTTAATTTGATCACCTGTATAAATTTGACCAGTTTTAGCGCGACAAAGCCATACGTCTATCATGCCAAGGCAGGCTAACCAACAAAGACCAGGAAAAGGCCGATCCCGGAAGCAATTGAATCCTGCACATTCAAGTGAACCTTGTTAGCTCATAATTGAATTGGAATTGAATTGGATGTAAAACTGAGCTTAGAAAGGAGTAGGTTGCAGTGAATTAAAACTGAACAGTTCAGTCCAATGGTTGTGTAACACCAGACACTAAGAGGATCTAGGATCTGACAATAACATGGTGATTAGAAAGGAGTAGGTTGAAGTGATGTATAAGTAAACTAGGGGGATGATTCTTACATTTCTCAACGCCAAGAAACGAGAAGACAACTCCAAACCCAGTTAAGCCCAGCCCAATCTTTGCTGGAAATGTGAAAACAGTTTGAGCAAAAGTTCAGAGGTGCAAGCGCATTGTACAAGACAAATTTCAGTCATATTTAGCAATATTGGACAGATTTTGAAGAGGAGAGGAGTAGATCTAAAGTAGTGTGATCAGGAGCAGAACTACCGGATCTGGCGTGTCCGGACTCGCGGCCAACGGATACGGCGCATCACACCGGATCAGGCCTCTCCGACGGCGGTTGATATTCGTCGCTGTCTAGGACCAAAAGGTTCCATTTTTTGGAGGAGGGGAGCTCCGCGAGCCGAAGGAAGGTGGAGGGGAGAGCGGCGAGGTGAGGGAAGGTGGCGCAGAGGAGATGCGAGGGAAGTGCGACGGCGAGGTGAGGGGAGCTCGCCAGCCAGGAAAGCGCGGAGGCGAGGCGAGAAGCTCGCTGGCGAGGGAAGCGGAGCACAGGGAGAGCGGTGGAGTGACGGTGCGAGTGGGGTGAAGTCGGGTGGACTGCGGCTTGATCAACAAAATAAATTGAGGGGTTTTCTGCAAAATGTCCTATCACGTCACTTTTTTCGGATCGGAGTGAGTAGCAAGTTTCTTTTCCCCACAAGGATGACTCGAGGGTTTATATCAAACTCTCGGAAAATTGGTTATGGAAGTGTATTTGTCTTCTCCTCTTCAAGCAACCTGTAAAGTAAAATAATTTGTCATTTTAATTTGTCTTGTTTTCTCAACTCCACCAAGTGATTGTCAAGCACAAGGTTTCGTATTAGTAATATGAAATAAAATATAAAGTAAACTGAAAAAATAAAGTAAAGTAATGCAAACTAGATGATATGAAAGATAATAGAGTTGTTTTTGGGTTTTATGGATGATTGCAAATAGGAAAAGTATTTTTGTATTTTAGAAATAATAAATTGCAAAAAATATAAAAGGTAATAGTTGGAATGGAAAGGTGTTTCTTATGATTAAAATTGGACCGGGGTTCATGGGTTCACTTGTCTACTCTCTTTTTAAGTTGTAGTGATCACAAAATAATTCATCAATGATAAATATTTATAGAACTTCTATATGTGTATGATAAAAATTCATATGGGCATAACGTCCTAACATAGATATGAAACACATCTCTCTTATACTCCTCAAGAAAGGGAAACTCCATGCAATCTTGAATTAAGAACAAATCAGAGTATAGCTTTAAGCAATATAACATGATGTTTGAAATAGAAATATGCTACCTTGATCTAACAAGATTATCTCACTGTCACATGATAATTATAGCACATGATTTCACTTTATCCCTAGTGAGGAGGCAAAATAAAGGTTTTTATCTTGAATATTGTTTGTCACAATTCAATCACTACCACCATGCTACTCCATCTAATACACACTTCTCCCCATACAAGTTCCTGCATACAAGTTGGATCAAAACAAGCAATTAAGAATGGGGTACTTGATATGCATCTACCAATACATCTTACACAAAATAGGTACCAATCTCATATATCAAATCACAGAATAAAGATCCACCACATAGGAATTACAAATATGACCATAATCATGTTGGGCAGCTCATATGGTACTAGATTTATGAAGAACAAGGAGAAATAGATCAAGATACTGCCACAAACCCATAGTCCGGAGGTGGACTACTCCTTCTTCATCATGGTGATGATGCTGGAGATGCTGGAGAGGGTGGAGATATCCCCAGAGGCGGCTCTGGTGGAGTTTCCCCCTCCAATCTTCACTGGATCTGACTCTGTTTGGTGGTTTTTTCGTCTCTGGTGTGGTCTGATACGTTGTAAACGTATCTATAATTTTTGATGTTCCATTCTTGTTTAGTATCTATTTTGCTTTGCTTTGTCTACACTTTGAGGTATTTTTATATGTTTTCTGGGACTAACCTGTTAACAAGATTCCACAGTGCCAGTTGCCTGTTTTCTTTTGTTTTTGGTTCTAGAAAAAGGCAGAAAATCAATATTCTCGGAATTGGACGGGACAAAAGCCAAAGTCAATATTTTACCGTGGGGAACACAGAGCCAGAAGACGAGACGGAGAAGAGCCACCAGGGGGCCACACCCCTGGCCTGCACCTGGGGGGTGCGGCCACCCCAGGTGCCCCTGCCTCGCCTCTTCGCCTATAAGAAACCCCGATACCAAAATCCTAAGGACCCGATCAATCTTCCACGAAACAGTTAATAGCTGCCACCACCATCGTCCCTAGATCAGGGGGATCTGAAGCTCTTCCCGGCACCCTGCCAGAGGGGAGATCATCCCGGAGGCCTTCTTCATCATCATTCAGCCTCCAGTATGAAGCGTGAGTAGTTCCACCTTGGACTATGGATCCATGTAGTAGCTAGATGGTTGTTTCTCTTCCTTTGAGATACCATGTTTAGATCTTGTAAGCTCCATTCATGATCAAGATCATCTATTTGTAATCATGCATGTTATGTTTGCGGGGATTCGATGGATATTGAGATTACTATGTCAGATTGATTAATGGTTCTATCTTATTGATTCTATCATGTCTCTGTTGTTTGTGATCTTGCATGTTCTCTGTTTCTAGTAGCTATCTTGGCCAAGTAGATGCTAGTGACTCCAAGAGGGAGTATTTATGCTCGATAGTGGGTTCATGCCTCTATTTAATCCGGGGAAGTGACAGAAATCTCTAAGGTTGTAGATGTGTTGTTGCTACTAAGGAGAAAACAACGATCTCTTGTTCATGGAACAAGTGGATTGTTTACCTTACACACATTGCTTAAAGTAGTTATCCGTTGCTTGCAACTTAATACTAGAGGGGGTTCGGATGATAACCTGAAGGTGGATTACTAGTCATAGATGCAGTTGTATGGCAGTCTATGTATCTTGTTGCATTGCCCAATCAAATCTCATAGGATCATGAATGTGTAGTATTGCATTGTTATGCCTTGCTCAGTCCTATCAATTTCCCTGCTGTAATTTGTTTACCCAGCATGCCATGTTGTTTATCCTAAGGAGAACACCTCTAGCGAACTATGGACCCCGGTCCAATCTTTACCATCGATACATCTTCCATTGTTACTGTTTACTTGTTGCAAACCACTATTACCTTCCACACCATACAGATAATCCTTTGTTTTCAGCAAACCGGTGAGATTGACAACGTCACTGTTTGTTGGGGAAAAGTCTTGAGTTTGTGTTGTGCAGGTTTCCAGTTGCTAGAAACACCTTTGAGTCATTTCCTTCCTCCTACTGGTTCGATAACCTTGGTTTTTTACTGAGGGAAAAACTTGATGTTGTACTCATCATACCTTCCTCTTGGGGTCTCCCAACGAGGCGTTGATTACACGCCATCATCAAGCTTTTCTGGTGCCGTTGCCGGGGAGGCTAAGGACGTCTTCATAAGGGGAGTCCTTCACAACCTTTCTCTTTACTTTGTTTTTGTTTTGCTTAGTTTATTTTGCTTGGTTTTGTTTGCCTCTTTTTATCTAAAACTCCAAAAAAATTAGTTTAGTTTGGTTTGCTTTCCCTTAACAAAAAACACAAAAAAATTAGTTCCTGCTCTAGTTGCTGTTGTGTTGGCTTGCTCCACTTTTGCCAAAATGAACTCCGCTGAGACCACCAAGTTGTGTGACTTCACTAGCACAAACAACAATGATTTCCTAAGTACTCATATTGCTCCATCTACTCCTGATGCTACCTTTTATGAAATTAAGCCTGCTTTGTTGAATCTTGTGATGAGAGAAATTTTCTGGTGCTAGTTCTGATGATGATGCTGCCCACCTCAATAACTTTGTTGAACTTTGTGAGATGAAAAAGTATAAGGATGTAGATGGAGATATTATTAATCTCAAGTTGTTTCCTTTCTCCTTGAGAGGAAAATCTAAAGAATGGTTGCTATCCTTTCCTAGAAATAGTATTGATTCTTGGATTAAGTGCAAAGATGCTTTTATTGGAAAGTACTACCCTCCAGCTAATATTATATCTATGAGAAGTGATATTATGAAATTTAAACAACTTGATAATGAACATGTTTCTCAAGCTTGGGAAAGAATGAAATCTTTGGTTAAGAATTGTCCCACTCATGGACTTACTGCTTGGATGATTATCCAGACTTTTTATGCAGGTTTGAACTTCTCTTCAAGAAACCTGTTGGATTCAGCTGCTGGAGGTACCTTTATGACCATCACCTTGGGTGCTGCAAGAAAACTCCTTGACAATATGATGGTTAATTATTCTGAATGGCACACTGAGAGAGCTCCACATGGTAAGAAGGTAAATTCTGTTGAAGAAACCTCCTCCTTGAGTGATAAGATTGATGTTATCATGGCTATGCTTGTTAATGGGAAAGCTCCTTTAGATCCTAATAATGTTCCCTTAGCCTCTTTGGTTGCTCAAGAAGATCAAGTTGATGTGAACTTTATTAGAAACAACAATTTCAACAATAATGCCTATAAGAATAATTTTGGTAGTAACAACAATAATAGGCCTTATCCTCCTAATAATGGAAATACATATGGAAACTCCTACAACAATACTATAAGTGCCCCCTCTGAACTTGAAGTCATGCTCAAAGACTTTATTAGTAAACAAACCACTTTCAACAAGACTATGGAGGAAAAGCTTTTGAATGTTGAGAAAAATATTTCCTCTTTGTCTGAAGCACAATACTCTTTGATTAATAAAATGGCTGCTAAACATGAAACTTTGGAAAGTAACTTTGCTGCTACTCATGTCATACAAGTTACTATTGATGAAAATGTTAGACTGTTAGCCCAACTACATGCTAAGTGGAAAAGAGAAGCTAAAATTGATAGAAACAATAGTGTGTGCACTATAACCACCACCAATATGGATGCCACTAAACCACAAGAAGTCCCTATTCCTCCTCCTACAATGCCTAAACCCAATGAGTCTACTACTAGTGATGCTAAGTTTGATTTTGATCTTGATGGTTGCAATATTTCTGAAGTGATTATGTTCCTACAAAAGCTTGTTAGAAGTCCTGATGCTTGTGATATGCATGTACCTTTCACCAAACACATAACATATGCTCTTATTAAAATTAAGGAAGAGAAGCTGAAACACAAAGCCTCTATTCCTAGGAAAGTAGAAGATAGTTGGGAACCCATTATTAATATGCAAGTGAAGGACTTTGATCTCAAAGCTTTATGTGACCTTGATTCTAGTGTCTCTATTATGCCTAGAAAGATTTATGAATTTCTTGATTTGCCACCTTTGGAAGATTGTTATTTGGATGTCCCACTTAATGATAATGCTAAAAAGAAACTCATGGGGAGTATTAATGATGTTCTTATTATTGTTAACAATGCTTATGTCCCTGTTGATTTCTATGTTTTGGATGTTGAATACAATGCTTCTTGTCCTATTACTTTGGGAAGACCTTTTCTTAGAACTGTTGGTGCCATCATTGATATGAAAGAAGGCACCATTAAATATCAATTTCCATTCAAGAAAGGTATTGAAAACTTCCCTATGAGGAGAGAGAAGTTGTTTTTTGCTCCTCCTTTGAAAACAAGGTTTGATTTTAATGCTTTTTCATTTGAAAATACTTAATTCTTGCTTCTTGTGCCTAACTTAAAGGCGTTAAAGAAAAGTACTTGTTGGGAGATAACCCAAGAGTTTTCTTGAGTCTTGGAAGTTATTACTTCTGTAATGACCTCTCCTTATCCTTTTTGTTTGCTTTTTGTGCCAAGAATGACCTCTAATGAGAGGGAAGTAAGATTTGGGGAGTTGCTGTCCCGAAACAGATTTCTGTCCTCCACCATAAAAAATCGTGAGGAGTCTCTGTAACTCGGATTGAGCTGAAAATGTACTAATAAATCACCCAGTATGTTAGATCACGTTCGTTAGCTCAACACTTTTTGATTTGAGCAACAAAATATTTTCAAAAAAATCGGTTTCTACCTGCTAGTCTGTTTTGACAGATTTCTGCCATTATTTGCATTTGCTTCTTATTGATTCCTTTTTGAGTTCTCTTTTGAGGAATTGAGCTTTTTGAAGGAGTTGCTACAGTGTCTTGTGTTTTTAATGAAAAGTCTTTCTATTCCAAAGCTTTGCCTAAAGGTCTATTATCTTTTGAATACATTAATGTTGCTAATGAAGATTGTGTGAAGTTTTGTATGAAGGATAAATTTCAGGTGTAGAGAAAGAATGTTGTAATGAGATGAAGAATGGACAAAATATAAAGCTTGGGGATGCCACCCCGGTGTCACCCCAAGAAATATCCAAGAGGTATAAGCATCAAAGCTTGGGAATCTTAGCTTTGTTGCACATCCGAGTTATAGGCTCGTTCACACTTCCTTGGTGTGAGGCCCAGACTAAGATCCAAGCCAATCACTGTCCTTCTCCGCGACCCCGCAAACCCGACAGATTGCACATTAGACCTAGGATAAAACTTGTTTCCATTATCAGCCTAAGGTGTACAACCCTCATAGATACCAGAAGCCGGGACGTTGAGGGATCCCACCCATAACCTGCTAACCCTCTACAAGAGGAGTTACAACAACGACCCGGTCATCCGTTGGCATGCGAGAGAGAGCCGATCCAGCCGATCCAGCCGACTTCCCCGTCCCATTCCAAATCTCATGGTTAACGCGTAATATATGGTGCAAGAATCACTGGCGACATTGGTTGTTAAGTCCTAGATAATATGTTCCTTTACCACTGGAACTTTCATAGTAGGTTATTACCTCATGGTAAATAACCTATAATCATATTATTATGAAAATAGTGTTTTCTGACCTTTTTCAAATGCAGCTGATGACAACACTAGATTTGCAAAATGCTTTACAGAAAATAATCAAAGGACATGACCAAGTGTGAACTTGCCTTTTGTGATTGCAAGATTATGCACTCACGGTCTTCGAGATAATAGAAGATCCAATATCCAAAACCATCATCATTGGTCCGGTAAGGACTAATGTTTAAAGAAGCAAGATGCCATTATGCATAAATAATGCTATGCAATTTTATAATTCCCAAAGTGAAACCCCCGCATTATAAATAAGTTGATCTTAGGTATCTTCTTTAAGATTGGGTTTATCCTTAAGTTTAGTTCATAAGAAATGGCATTGATAAGGAACTTAAGTGTTAACAATCCAAAATATACAAGTACGGATATGGTAATGTGATTTTGAGTAATTGTTATCTGGTGACTAAGATAAGAAGTCCTTGGGTTGAGTTCTTAAGAGCTAAAGGAACTATTATAGATTTGTTTGTGTGAAGTGGCAAAAAGAATAACATTTGAAGAAACTAGTATTTAGTTAAGGTTAATTAGTCTTAAGGGTTATTAGGTTTTACATTAGGGTTTGTGATTGTTATGAATGATGTTAAGTTATCATATTTTAATTGATTTTACAAGTGACCAAAGTTAACTTTAAAAACATGAATAAACTTCAAATGAGATGTTTATGATTGTTTAGACCAAAGTTAACTATAAAAATAGAGGTGAATCTTAAGATGTAGTGAGTTTTAGAACATCATCTAGTTTTAGGGTTTTGACAAATATGATTATGAAAGATTCTTTTTAATGTAAGTGAAATATGAGTTTAATAACATGCAATTTATTAATGGAAGCATAATTAGATGATATTATCAATTTATTAGAGTTTAGAGTCATTTTTAAGAGTGGTTAAGAGATGGAGATTATTCACCATCTTATACATGAGTGATATATAATATTTATTTAAAAGGAGTTTATTTTTGAATTTAATATTTAATAAGAGTATTTAAAAGTTAATAGTTATACTTAAGTTTTATTATGAATTATGATTATGGAATTAGACTTAATAATTAAATTTAAAGGATTTAGTGTTTTTACTAAAAAATGTGATTATTTCTTTCTTAGTAAATGATTTTAGGGAATTAACAAAGTGGTTATTTTATTTTAGTGAAATAAGTAAATGAGTTTTATTATCTAATGTTATTTAAATGTTTTTGAATAATATATATAGTATTTTTCTAGTAAAATATGTTTATTTAAGATCTTAAAAATGAATTTTATTTATTTTTAAGTATTACCTTTATTTTTATAAAATTCTTCAAAGAATTAAGTGTCTTTAAATATTTTGTTTATATTTTATTTGTAAAACTCTAAGCTGGTATTTTTATAAAATAATAAAGTTATTTTTATACACAAAAATGATTTTTATTTATTTTTATGAGTTTTTCTTATTATATGAAATTTTACTCAGGATTTAATGATGTTAATATTTATGTGCTTTATATTTACTTTAAATAAGTAAAGTTATATTTTTATTAGATAGATCTTATTTTTATGATAATTTTAACATAGTCAATGTATTTTTATGATTTTTCTATAATTTTCTATAGCTGAAAATGTTTAGAGGTTATTTTGGTAATTCATTTGTTTTATTTTTATATCCTAATCAACTTGGGATGTTTGGTTGGGCACATGGGCCAGCCTGGCCCATTTAGAGCTGGCCTGGGTCATCTAGTCCACGACCCACCCCTCCTCTCTTCATCTCCTCTCACTCGCACACACGCGACATAATCCCCCACTCTCCCTTCTTGTTTCTCTGCCTCACCCTCACACGCTGCCGCCGCCGCCCTCGCCGGCCAACGCCGGCCAAATTCGACGCCGTCGGTTGCTACCGTGGGTTGGTGCTGGCTTGCCACTACCTCTTCTTCCCTTCTCCTTGTCGATTGGTCTCCCTCGTGGCCTTGCTCGCGTCTGGACGAAACCCTAGTTCTGCCCTGGCTGGACCGCTGTCGATCCAGGCGGTGCTGCTGCTTGGCCATGACCCTCGCCGCGCTACAAATGTTGCTGGGGCGGCTAGGCGCGGTGCAGGTGCTTCGGTGCCCACCGTGTCGCCGTGCTGCTACACCTGCGGCCTCTGCCTCCTCTTCGGTGAGCTAGGACTCGCCCTAGGTAGGTGCTCCTTCTACCCCCTCTCTTCTCTGTGACTAGCCTTCGTGTTGATGAATTTTTTAGGTGTGGAACACAGTTCTAGGTTCTAGAAATTTTGGGTTTAATCTGTGGTACTGATTGGATTAATGGTTATCCCCAACATATGTTATTTGGTGGTATCTACACTGTGGAATTGGAATGATTAATACTAGTGGCTTGATTAATCCAGTTGCAATTTTTGGAAGAGGATCCGAATTTTAGTTGTGCTCTATACTGACCAACTGGTCCAGTATATGTTGAGGTGGAACATATTCTATCTGTTTGTAGATGGTTGTGAGTGAGCTATTGATGTTGTGGAACAAACCTGTTTGAGCTACCGCTGTTATAGAACAAATTTGTGTAAGCTACTGCTGTTGTGGGCTGCCTTGAATCAAAATGTGGAGGTGTGCAATGTGCCTCTGAATCTTTGATTCAGTTACTCTTGTTCTAAAATATAGAATGATTCTTGGATATTCTTGAATATCTAAGAAAGTGATTTATTCTTCTTCTTGATGAAGAGCTAATGTTCTAGTTTAGAGACTAGATTAAGGATTTGGTATCCCATTGTTGCTTGCAGATAGAATGGTATATCATCTATGGTTGATCCATATGGCAATGATAATTTTTTTAGAATGATTCCTAATGTGTGTACTTAGGAAAATGATTTGAATGCTTAATAAGTGAGGAAGTGACCAAATATGTATACTATCAACATGATAGTCAGATAATTATTAATGATTCCTAGGATTTAGCTAGGAAAATGATTTTCTTTTATTTGGGTTGATGTGATTGTCTCATTTAGCAAGGCTTATGCTTAATAGCTACCACTGTGGTGTCTCCATTGGAGTGTGCATATTGGTTTCCTATTTACATGAACTATTGTGAGCTAGATGGTTTTATTTTATAAGTTCATACACCTGGCCTATGATGCAAAGGCTGAGGCAGAGATTTATATTAGAACAGATGTTAAGATATATTGGTAACTTTATAATTCTCTATGAGGAATATACATAGCACTACTATGTAGATCTGAGAGGACTTCCTCCTCCAATCTTCCTAGATGATCATCTAGTTGAAGGGTAGAGGAATTGGTTTGATGTGGATTATTTCCTTTTTTTACCAAGATGCTTATGCAAAAGCTAAATACAGATCTTAAAGATCAACCTCTTTCCTGTAGAGTGGTTGCTACCTCATGGCTGGTATGCTGGTAGTTGTTAATGAAGATTGTGTGAAGTTTTGTATGAAGGAAAAATTTTAGGTGTAGAGAGAGAATGGTGTAATGAGATGAAGAATGGACAAAAGCTCAAGCTTGGGAATGCCACCCGGTGTCAACCCAATAAAATATCAAGAGGTACAAGCGACAAATCTTGAGGATGCCCAAGGCATCCCCTTCTTCAATAATAAAAAATCTCAAGTCTTTCTAGACACTTCGTTTTTATTGTTTCATGCACAGTTGTGTTGTTCTTGGAGCGTCTTAGTTTTTGTTTGCTTTGCTTAGTTTGCTTAGGGCCTGTTTGGTTGTGTTGTGGCTTTCAAATAAGCAGCTTTTGGCTGCCAGCTGTGGGAGAGGTGCTGTCCTAGAAAGCTGCTGTGAGCTGTGAAGCTGTTTGGCAAGCTGGCTGTCGGCTGCTGGCTGTTAGTGGTAGAAAGACTGGAATACCCCTGAGATGATGAGAGTATGTTTGTATATTGACTTAATATTATTATGTTGGCGTATATACTTGTATTTGAAATATTCTATGTACACAAATCGACCAGGAAAACTAATTCATACGGAAGCAATTTTTGACCTAAATTAGAAATTTAAATAACCAAAGTAGCATTACAAGTTCTTTATACATAACTCGTATATCACACGAGCACTATCAAAATATACTAGATGTTCTCGCATATCTATACCAAAAGACATCACTTCCACATGCATTGTTAACTAAATAAAACAAAGATAGCTATTCTTCTTCTCTTGCCTGAAACAAGGAATCCGCAATCCTATCACGGACTTCCTTCATGTTGACCGTGTCAAATGAAGGTGGCGCTCTATCATGTGGTATCGGTGTAGCTCGCCGTATCACCCGTGGCATGTAGTTCTCATTTGCATCACATTTATCAAACTCCTTGTCACGTAATTTGGTGTCTCGAATGTAGTTGTGAAGCGCCATACAAGCAACAATAATTTTCTTTTGCCTTCGAGGCTTGAAACGTGGAATCTTCTTCAACATGCGCCACTTTTCCTTAAGAACACCAAAGTTACGCTTGGCTGAGTTACGCAATGAAGAGTGAGCATGATTGAAAGTCTCTTTCCTCCCAACCGATTTTCCACGTTTGCGGAACTCCGGTAGATGATAAGTTTCACCTAGAAATGGAGCAAGGTATCCTTTTTGATTTGGATAACCGGAATCTACAAGATAGTATTTGCCTACAAATTGTAACCGAGCTAGCATTAGCAATAAATTTCGAAGTAATTATTGAAGGTAGAGAGAAAGTAATATGGATATTACCTTTTGGAGGAAAAGGAAATTTATGTCGATGCTCCACCAAGCTATGGTTTAAAATCCTTGTATCATGTACCGATCCGGGCCATCCAACAACAACAAAAGTAAACCGCAAATCAATATCACAAATGGCCATAACATTTTGAGAAGTATATCCATGCCGGCCTGTGTGGTTCACGACCTCAGATGCTGGAACTACACAAGGTATGTGAGTGCCATCTATTGCTCCAATGGCTCCTTTGAAATGAGGCCAAAATCTCTCATCTTTAACTCTAGCATGAGGAGTTTTGAAAGAATAATCAATGGGTCTTATGTTGTTGGATCCTAGCTTGCATAAACAATTCAAGACCTCATTGAACTTTCAATGAATTGTTTCAAGTGACCTTGAAAAGATTATTTCAACTTGATGGAAAGATTGAGGGCCTCCAACAATCCATAAAAACATGCCTAATGATTCCAAAGATGACATGCCCGTACTTGAAATCAATCCATAATTGGAGACTAGAAGATCATGCAATGACATAAAAACATCGGGATACATCCTAAACATCTTATAGCAACTCTTTGCACGATCAAGGTTCTCCATTACCCACTCATATCCAGATTGTTGAGGAATCCTATAAGGTGACTTGTTCAAGTAAGTTTGACTATATTTGTTACCTAGTTGAGCCACCATAGCAACTTCAAATGCCAAATGAGTCAACTCAAGAAGTTCCTTCATGCTCTCATTAGCCTCATCATCACTTCCATCCATCTACAAAAAATGGAAAAAAGAATATGAGTGCTTCACATAGAAAGATAATTAACAAGTGGTATAGAAAGGATACCAACAATTAACGCATCCGCATACCAACATAGTTCATTACATCCACACATGACAACCAACATAGTTCATTACATGCATGCATGGCAAACAACCAACATAGTTCATTACATCCATGCATGAACACATGCACACATGCATAACAACAAATGTAGTTCATTACATCCACACGATCATAAAGATAGTTCATTACATACAAACAAAAGTAGTTCCTAGCAATGACCACTTGATCATTCATGAAAAGGATACGGTTTTCTACTTGCTCATTTCTTCATGCTCCCTTTGAAGCCAATCCAAGCGTCCCTCCTTAGTTTTAATCAACATGAATAGCTCATGATATGCCGGCTTCATCACAATCTTGGTGGCGGTGTGAAACAAAGGAGTCCCTTCCTCGGCTCCACACTCCACCATTAAATTAAGGACATCGGCCATGGTAGGAGCATTACTCGTGGGAACAAGGTTGGTTGGCCCTTCACGGGTCACTCTTGCATTTATATTGGCACATGTTTGTTTGATGACACGCAAGAATGGGTTCTTGTCCTCTTCATATTCTAAGGGCTTGGTCTTGCGCTTACCCAATATTTTACCTTCTTTCTTCTTCCTTGATGATGACCCTGGAGTTAGCTCTTCCACATCATCTGATTCTTTTACTTCCATGTCATCATCATCATCCGAGCTACTTGATATCTCTCCAGGAATGGAAGCCGTCTCTCCGGTGACATGTATCCTAGAAAACATGACCTCCATCTCCTTCAAGTTAGGAGGTCCCATGTGGCGCCACTTTGCGTGCTTAGGGTAATTCTAAAAACATATATAAAATGTTAAATTACTACACATAGATATGTTGAATGCGGTAAATTGTATAGATTACAAACACCCTCACCTTAAGATGATTCTCCCACCAATCATCATCTGCTTCAATAGTTCCTCGCTGTTCATCCCACCCAAGTCCCGTAGAGGCAAGTTTCAACTCCATGAATTGAGTAAACTCTTTCTTCAACAAATCCCATTTGTTTTTGAATTGCTTTTGTGTGAATATTTCTTTGTGGTCGCAAAGACTTTGTCCTCAAGGTTCTTATAACCTTTTTTGTTCAAACATCCATGTGGCCTATTATTCTTAAAAGTTTCTTCCTTGCATATCTCACAAAACACCTTTGTGTGATATGCATCCCAATATGCCTTGTCCATCTATTGCATTTCAGCATAATTATCATCCACAAAAATTACATAGAACAAATATTTATGCAGTATAGCAGATACATGTATTATTCCTAAATCCGTACAAGCAATCGCCATAATATTTGATGCACATGGCCTAATAAATCACAATATGCATGTCCTAATAAATCACACACATGTCTAAAATCAGTACGTATTTGATGTGTATGGTACTGTGTAAATAAAGAAAAAACAGAGAAGAATTGAACCTCTACTTGTACAACCAACTCACGGGTTGGTCACTTGTTGGAGCTGCGGCCGGCTGGCCGGCCGGGAAGATCTTGCAGCAGAGCGTAGAGGTCCAGGTGATGGGTACGAGCAGCAGCGTAGAGGTCCAGTCCAGGTGACCGGTTGGAGCTGCAGCAGTTGAGATCTGCCGGATCGATCCCGTCCTAGATGCGATGACAGGAGGTGATGTTGGGACGGCCACGAGATGGAGGAGACGCGGGGTGGCGTGGGGGTCAAACGGCGGCGGCCGGTTCGTGGCCTACCGGCGCCAAAGGGCACACGTACACGGCAGGGCGGGGCTAGGGTTCCAAGGACGGCGGCGCTTCTTCCATTGCTCGAACAGGACAGTATCGAGGTGAGGCAAAAAATTGATGGGCCTTGGGAATATATGGGATGGCAGCTAGCTATAATTTTCGAGTGAGTGGCAGGGGTATGTGAACGTGGGATTTGTTGAAAGCTGGAAAAGCTCCTCAGGAGATGCTGCGGGCTCCTAGTATAATTAAGCGCGTTTTGCTGCTGAAATGTAGTTGAGTGATTTGCTGTTTGGTTTGGCTTCAACTTATAAGTGTAGAAAGCCTAGGTAAAAGCTCAACCAAACAGGCCCTTAATTTGCTTGAATAAAGTAATTTCGACCTCCGTTCTCGCTGTGTTGTTTCAAATAAGTTGATTGGTGTTGGAAAGGAGTAGAAAATTCTTGCTTGAGTAGTACAAGATGTGCTTGCTTTGACTGTGACTTAGACTTTAGCATGTCATGCTAGATGTTGTTTTGACCTTATGCTTAGTGATTATTTCTGTAGCATTACTTTTTCCAAACAATTGGGATTGCTTAGTGTGCCTTGAAGGAATCATGCGTTGTTTTAGCATACAAAAGCATAGTATTGTGGTATTCTCCTTTGATACTTTGTTTGGGTTAACTTGGCACATGCTCACACCATGTTATGACTATTAACAAGTCACCATAGCCTCTATGATTATTTAGTCCTTGACTTGTAGTACCACTTTATGCTTTGATTAGTAATGTTTTGTCGCTCTCCATGATTATGGCCATTATTTCTCTCTTAGTTGGTCCCTCCCAATCTTTTGCTAGCCTCCACTTGTATGAGTAAGCTCTACTCATGCATCCAACCCCCAAGAAACCAAGTTATTCTAAAGTTTCCACTATAAATTCCTATGCATGGTGTGTTACACCATTTCAAGTATATTCCTGTTTTCATCTACCTTCCAATTAAAAAGTATTTTATTATTTGAAAAATTAGTGATTAAATCTCTCATGAACTTGATGGCACACTTTATTTTTCTTGCTCCTACATAAACTTGAACCATTGCGTCATCTATGTTGAATATGCTTGCACTTATATGTTGGAATTAGCAGAACTGTGCTGTCACGGGGAACGCTTTCAACATTGCACTTGTACTTTGTACACAGTTGATATCATGCTCTTTTGTCTATGGATGTCGCCGGTGTGAAATAAAAAAAGGAGCTTGTAAGTCCATGGAGTTATGTATGTGTGTTAGAGTAACGCCTGGGCCGCTAGCCTAAGCCATGCCTAATCATGGTGGAAACTTGCAGCATCACCATAATGACATATATGAAGCTTTCTTGTTATAAAAAAAGAGACACATTGAAAAGAGGAAAGATAGAAAAAAGCACCATATTCCCATGGTAAATAAGAAGATTGCTGAGATGCTCATTGTCTGCTTACCTTGTCATTTTGATTATGGGATAGCTCTTGTATCATGTGCAAGGGGTACCCCGTTGGCGGTTCTCTATAATACACATGTACTTACTATGACAAGAACTTATAGGTGACTAAAGTTGGGTAGCATGAGGTGTGGCCCTCATATTCAAGGGACATGATATTGCCAACTTATACTTTGTCAATCATATAATCCATAGTTTGTTCACTTTAAACTTAATCACTTCAAGATGCTAATAATAAGGGCAATGAGGGCTGAAAGCTAACAAGTATCATAATTTTTGGAAGCTCTTTTTGAGACTTGAAATCCCTGCTTCCCTTTATGAAGAGCCTTTCTTCCACCATTATATTGAGTCTCACCTTCTATCTTTAGGCACCAGTTAAGAGAGCACATTTGCCGTTCTTAGTTCTATGTGCATTGTCCCAAAACTTATTGATTGATGCATATTGTTGTTATTACTTGTTCTTGTTCTATTTGTATCTAGTCACTCTTATGAACTTTGAAGGTGTCCTATGCATCTTTTTGCTACTCCATGAGGGACAAGATGAATGCCACTATGCCATGTTTTCTGTATGTGAAACAAACAAACGTTTTTCAATGCATGTTATTCATGATCTTTGTTTATAGTCTTTCATGTTGTATGCTTAGTTACTTTGTCTTACTATTAGAACTCCATCTTTCATGCTCATGTTTAGAGTTCTTTGGTCCCAACTTTCAATGCTTGCAAATGGCTTGATGTTGATTTTGATGATGCATGTCACCTCAAAAATCATTCTTTTTTATCACTTACCTACTCGAGGACGAGCATGAGTTAAGCTTGGGGATGCTTGATACGTCGGAAACGTATCTATAATTTTTGATGTTCCATGCTTGTTTAGTATCTACTTTGCTTTGATTTGTCTACACTTTGAGGTGTTTTTATATGTTTGCTGGTAATAACCTATTAACAAGATGCCACAGTGCCAGTTGCCTGTTTTCTTCTTATTTTGGTTCTAGAAAGGCAGAAAATCAATATTCTCAGAATTGGACGGGACAAAAGCCAAAGTCAATATTTTACCGTGGGGAACACGAAGACGGAATACGAGACGGAGGAGAGTCACCAGGGAGCCACACCCCCTGGCCGTGCGGGTGGGCCCAACCCGCGCCTAGGGGGGAGGGGGTGCAGCCGCCCTAGCGCCCCCTGCCTCGCCTCTTCGCCTATAAAGACCCCCCGATGCCTAAAATGTAAGTACCCGATCAATTTTCCATGAAACCGTCTGTAGCCGCCGCCACCATCGTCCCTAAATTGGTATTACCCCCATATGGTCCATAAGGCTCTCTAAAGTTATAATTGGTTTCTTCTCCGATACTTGTATCACAAGGTATAGTATTTCCTATAGTTCCATCCTTAGATTCATTCCCCATTCATAATGGTTTTGCTCAGGGTTATTTGGAATAGCTCCCTCCCAAACTTTCTGTCCAGAGGTATACTTTGTCCATGTATCTTCAGGTGACTTAGTAGGCATAGGTTTCTGACTGTGGATCATCGAATTCGGTTTCCTCATACGCTTCACCTGAAAAGATGTGTTTGGAATGCCTAGCTTCTTTATCTAACTTCTTTCTACGTGTCATTGCTTTGACAAGATTAGTAAAATCCTCAATGACAGTATCTAGCTCCTGAACTAGGACTTGGTGAGTGTTATGGTAAGTGTTTAGTAAAGAACGATAACGATCATGTACTCTACGACTAAAGTTGGTTCAGTTTGTAACAGAGTAGAGTGATCTAGTGTCACATCCCAAAAAATTTCCAAATTTTGAAATGTGAAAAAAATTATAAACAAAATAAATAATTGTTGAAATTTAGGGTGAAAAGAAACTTTTGTTTATAAATGGAAACTTAAAATCCCATCTTGAACAAACTTTGGATAATGTTTGAATCCAACTAAATTCAAATCAAGTGGAATCATCCTTCTTAAATGCATCTTGAAATTTAAACACTTGGAAAATAAACCAAAACCCTAAATCTCTAATGGAAGAAAAACATTTCCAAGTTATCTCAAAGACTAAAGATTTTATCCATATAAATATTTTGTCAACAAACATTTATAAATGATCAAGAATGACAAATAGAAATATTAAAACCATATATATTGGTTTCACTTAATTTGGAGCCATAGATAAAATCTTATGAATTTAATAAGATAAGGAAATTGAATTTCCAAAGCTAATAAAGCACCTATCAGGAAATCCATACCAAATGGTGAGAAAATAATCCTAAATACATTTAAAAGGATAAACAAATATTAAATAAGATTTTACACATTGGAATCACCAAGTTGGGATTTATAAATAAAAAGATATGGATTTTATAAGGTAAAGAAAGAAATATTAAATGAGGAATATTTAAAGGCCAAATTAAATCTTAGCCAAATCCATAAATGGAATGAGTTTAATCCAAATCCAAAAGAAATAATGGGATCAAATAAATCTTCCAAATAAAATTATGGAATTAAAACCATATTTAATTTCATTGGAATAAAGACAAATACCCAATTTGAATGGTTAATAAATCATAATAAAAATATTCCAAATAATTCAAAGTGAATTATTTGACACCCTAATAAATAAATAAAACCTACTGAAAAGGTTTTGTGAAAAATTGAAATTTAAATAAGGGTTGAAAATATATTTGATCTTATTTGAATTGAAAACAAGGGCCTACTTTAAATAATTGTTATACCCTAAAAAGAATAAAAATATTGTTCTAAATTTGACTTTAGATTGTATTGTTAAACAGTATTAAAATCAACACAAAGTTTGGTGGAAGTTTGAATTCAAATGGGGTTTGAATTGTTTGAATGAAAATCAAAACAGAAATTCAAAATAGAAAAAGAAAAACATTCAGTATAAAAAAAGGAAACAAAACCCAACCCACTAAACTGACCCAGCCCAGCAGAGCATCTGGCCCAGCAAAAGCCCACCTTCCTCTCCTCCCCGAAAAGTTTTCCACACCCATGTTCTCACCCGCGCAGTCCCTGACTTGGCGACCCCACACACATCTCCTCACCTTGCTGACAAACGGGACCCACTGGGCAGCGCAGCGTCATCAACCTCGCGACCGTTCCCCACATGACCTTGTCGTTTACTGCCGCGTTTAAATCTTCATGAATTCGTGTTTATGTCTAGAGTAATCTCGCCAGCGACCACGCGCCTTTAAATGCCTCGCTCTCCTCTTCCATTTCCCCCAGTCGCCGTCTCCTCTCGGCCTCCAGGCTGCGCGAATCGCTTGCTCGAACCCCTCTGCCCCGATGAACTTCTCTGACCAATTCCGGCGCCGTTCGACCATCCCTCGCCTCCCAGTGCATGCAAGCCTGCTCCCCCTCTCCTGGCGCTTCTCCCTGTACCACTCACTCGCCAGCGTGCGCTCCAAAACTTCGGCAAGGACCACCACCTGAACGCCGCCGTGTCTTCCATCGCTCCGGCAAGCTTCCCTGGTGAGTACAGACTGCCCCAGTACCTCCCGATGATGCTCCCATGATCCCCAGCACTGTACGCATCTAACCGCATGCTTTGTTTGCCTTAGCGTGCTCTCAAACCCCGCCTCCGACGACAACCAGAGGAACCCGACGCCACCTCTAGCTCCGGTGAGCAATTCCTCGAGAACCAGAGCGCCCCTCGACAAGCAGACCACACCTTGAGCTTCGTCGCACTTCTGTAAGCACGGTGAACATCCTCTCCCTCTCCCGCGTGACCTAGTTCACTAGCAAGCTCTCTGGCCAAGCATGCACCGCCGTCCGCCGCCGCTAGCGCCGCCCAGTTATGGTCTGGCTGCTGTGTTCCGTTGGATCTTAATCCGTTGGCTAGGATAGATTCATTAAATCAAAGGGGTACGTTTTATCTGAGCCGTGCGATGTGTTTTAAATCCAACAGCCCACAGAGCGCGATCCAGCCGAAGCGGTACCGTCCAATAGGATAGTGCCACGTGTTCAGAGTTGAATTAAAACATAAATTTTGATCTATTAGATATGCAAACTTGCAAAATTCATAACTTTCAATCTACACGTCCAAATTTTGCAAATTTTATATCACTGGAATATCAACAGGACAAGTAATTTGCAACCATGCACTTTGTTTAATGTTTTGCTTCTGGAAAATTGGTGGAATTTGCAGAAACATGTGTAGGCATAATTTGAATATAAAATTTGTTCTAGAAATATTTTTAAGCTGAAATATTTGCTAAATGGTTTGTTTTGTACCTACTGACCATAGAAACCAACTTTTGGGCTTAGAAACATATTTTGTGAGGCTAAGGAATAAATCCTTGATTTAAACCATTTCTAGCTAAATAAAATTATTGAATATGGTTTAGAAATGATTTTTGAGTAAAACCTTTGGGAAATGATGTGATTAAAACCTTCTGACCCTAAACACCAAGTTTTGAGATTTAAAAACATATTTGATGAACCCTATAAAGTTATTGCTTTGCAAAAGACATTCCAACAACATATAATAACACTTTGGTATAATATTTGGTTTATGGGGTGAAACCTTTTGCAAATGGTTTTACCACTTTTGTAAATGACTAATATGAGCTTTAAAATGTTTAGAGCCTAGTAGAAACCACTTCTCCAAATAAAACCATCTTTTGCATGCTTGCATGCATGGCCATGTTTTTGTTATTTTATGTGATGAAATGGTTTGAATGCTAGTTGAATATGTGTTTGCTTGATTGAATTGTAGTGAAGTTAGAAGAGTGTGATATTTGCAAGATCAAGAAGTGAACCAACATTCTCTACTAAAAAGGCAAGTGACACTATCATCCAAGTCCTACTATTTTCATTACACTTAGTGGATTTTTGTAACATGCATGATAGGGCTACTATATTTTATGCTATGCTAAATCCTATTAGGATATCCTTATATATTCCTTAGTGAAAACATTGTAGTTGTAGTATGCTTAGCCCTGCTATATATGTGGGATGGGATACATGATATGTTTATATGAAGTGTTGGAAGGATATATGTTTTATATAATAAAACAAGTACTCAATGAACCACCTGGGTGGAAAAGGATACTCAAGATTTGGACAAGGTGGCAACAAAGGGAACCATGTTTATATGGCTATCTTTTTGTGTGTGCACTAGAATAAAACCACCCAGGAACTTAGAGATTGAACAAGTTTCTCGTACAGTGGCTTCCGTGTACAGCCACATGCTGAATGGGCTCTGGCTTAGTCAACTACATAGTGGAAGACCCATGCATTGGCATCTTCAGGTTAACTAGAATTATGTATGGGAAATATATCCCTACATTGGTGCCTGGTAGACAAGCTAGCATTGTGTATTGGGAGGACTCCTATGGAAAGACTTTGTCACATTCTCGATCTGCCAGTACTCCATTTTGGTGAGTACTTATCCAGTGGCCACTGGTGGCATCAAGAAGAGATTGTGTCATGTGGGTAAAGTGTACAACTTCTTTAGAAGATCAAATTCTAAATACTTAGCCGTGTCCCCGGTTATGGACAATTCTGAGCAACTAAGGCCTAAAGCTATGGAAGATCTCGACATTCCAATTTCTCAAAGTAAAACTTGATGGTGACAACAAGGGATTAGAAGCACTTGGAGTTTTCCAAGGAGTTCAGAGAGATTTTTCAAAATATCAAAACTATTTTGAAAAGATAGGATAAAACTATATTGCTTCTGCAAATGAGCCTAAACCCTACTTAGCCAAATATGCATGTAATGATAGGAGCCACTTATTTCTACATAGTAGTGAAACTTGCCAATACAATTCAAATGTATTGACCCTTGTGGCTGCAACTTATTATGTTGCAGGTTTGTTTGATGTTAGTGAAGTGTGTTGATTAGGATTACAAGTCTACAACCAACATGATTGCCTGTGGCACTTTGAAGATGAAGGACTCCATGCTATATGGATATTCTGCTGCATTGTAATGTGATAGCCAAATAAGCTATGTAAGATGTAATGAATTATTTTATTCCTGGTTATAAAGTTGTATTATGACCTTTGTTTCTTGATATTACATCTTAACTATGGATGCTAGCTATTGATCCAGGGACTAGCATTGTAAACACAGGGATCTCTACCTTATTAAAGGTTGGGACCTCTTACAGATGGTATCAGAGCACTGTGTTGCCTGTAGGATTGTAACCCTAGGATTGTACAAAACCCCTTAGAAAAATAGGAGTTGTATTTGTTCCAAAAACTTATTTACAAACAATCTTGTAAACTCTTTCCTCAACCTTTTTGGTTTTGATTCTACATCTCTTCCTTTTCAACTTGATGGACAAAGCCTTCACCATGACCAATGACTTCAAATTTAGTTCCACCAAGGACTTCAACTTAGACATCACTAAGGACTACAAGTGAGAACCAAGAGACATTAGATTGCCTACCAAAAACATTGATATCATGTTAGTGTATGGATCATATTGACCTATGAGGTATGACTATACTAAGTTAATTGTTTCAAGAAAACTTGTTGTTTCCTTCAACTCATGAGTTAAGCTCATAAGTTGTTAATTGGATAGTTGCTTGTTGAATGCTTGATTGTTTGATTGAAATTGATTGTTTTGGGTGGTGTGTTAGAACTTATTTAGACCTATCCATCATTACTTATCCCTATCAAACCAACAGATGCCTCCCCATCGTGTCAACCCTAACCAAAACAACAACAACAATGTCACTCCCGAGATGCAGCAGTTGATGACAGCTCAAGCTCAAATAATGCAGATGATGACACAGTTTATGCAAAATCAGAATCAGAACAACAACAACAATCAGAATAATCCCCCTGCACATGATATGCTCACCAGGTTTCTGAAGCTAAGGCCTGCAAGGTTCTCTGGAACAACTGATCCAACGGAAGCCAATGACTGGTTACGTTCGGTGAATAAGGACTTAGTGACTGTTGGCTGCACCGACGAAGAAAAAGTTAGGTTTGCATCATATCTGCTTGAAGGACCAGCAACAACATGGTGGGACAACTTTCAGATCACCACTCCCCTTGAGGATGTGACTTGGGCTATTTTTGAGGATGGTTTCCGTACAGCTGACATCTCATCTGGAGTGGTGAACTTGAAGAAAAAGGAATTCCACAATCTGAAACAGCGTCATCTCAGTGTGGCTGAGTATATTGAAGAATTCAACAATCTGGCACGCTATGCACCGGATGAAGTTGAAACAGATGCTAAGAGAAAGGAGAAATTTCTTGAAGGACTTAATGATGAGTTTAACCTGTAGCTATTTGTTGCCTATGTCCCAACTTATCAATCACTCTGTGACAAAGCCACCATTTTGGAAAACAAGATGAATCAAGTTGAGAACAGAAAGAGGAAGCATAAACTCAAGTATCATTCAGGATCATCACAAAAGAAGCGTTCATTCAAAAATAGCAATGAGGATTCTAAGCCACATCAGCATCACCACAACAACAATGGAAGTGATAATAATGGAAATGATACTGACAAAGGAGATGACCTTGGCCAGAACCAACATGGCAACTTCAGGAAGAAGGACATTAGCCAGTTGCAGTGCTATAATTGTAAGGAACTTGGTCACTGTGCATCAGATTGTCCTGAGAAGAAAAAGAAAAAGGATGCTAGAAGATCCAATGGAAATGACTCCAATGTGACCCAAAAAGGACATGTGAACCACATTGACATGGATGGGAACCTTGAAGAGATAGAAGAAGTGGATGTCAGGAATTAGTTAACTCAGTTGAGTCAAATAAGGATTCCTTGTCTGGATATCAAGTGTTGAACCCATAGTCAAGTGGACCATCAATGTAACCCTATGAGACTTTCTTTTAAGGGTGGTAGTACCCTAGTTGTCTTCAAGCCAACTTGTAACCCTAGCCTTCCCAAATATCGGGACGAGATTTCTTTTAAGGGTGGTAGCCTATCACATCCCAAAAATGTTCCAAATTTTGAAATGTGAAAAAAATTATAAACAAAATAAATAATTGTTGAAATTTAGGGTGAAAAGAAACTTTTGTTTCTAAATGGAAACTTAAAATCCCATCTTGAACAAAATTTGTATAATTTTTGAATCCAACTAAATTCAAATCAAGTGGAATGCATCCTTCTTAAATGCATCTTGAAATTTAAACACTTGGAAAATAAACCAAAACCCTAAATCTCTAATGGAAGAAAAACATTTCCAAGTTATCTCAAAGACTAAAGATTTGATCCATATAAAGATTTTATCAACAAACATTTATAAATGATCAAGAATGACAAATAGAAATATTATAAAACCATATAAATTGGTTTCAATTAATTTAGAGCCATAGATAAAATCTTATGAATTTAATAAGATAAGGAAATGGAATTTCCAAAGCTAATAAAGCACCTATCCGGAAATCCATACCAAATGGAGAGCAAATAATCCTAAAGACATTTAAAAGGATAAACAAATATTAAATAAGATTTTACACATTGGAATCACCAAGTTGGGATTTATAAATAAAAAGATATGGATTTTATAAGGTAAAGAAAGAAATATTAAATGAGGAATATTTAAAGGCCAAATTAAATCTTAGCCAAATCCATAAATGGAATGAGTTTAATCCAAATCCAAAAGAAATAATGGGATCAAAGAAATCTTCCAAATAAAATTATGGGATTAAAACCATATTTAATTTCATTGGAATAAAGACAAATACCCAATTTGAATGGTTAATAAATCATATTAAAGATATTCCAAATAATTCAAAGTGAATTATTTGACACCCTAATAAATAAATAAAACCTACTGAAAAGGTTTTGTGAAAAATTGAAATTTAAATAAGGGTTGAAAATATATTTAGTCTTATTTGAATTTAAAATAAGGGCCTACTTTAAATAATTATTATACCCTAAAAAGAATAAAAATATTGTTCTAAATTTGACTTTAGATTGTATTGTTAAACAGTATTAAAATCAACACAAAGTTTGGTGGAAGTTTGAATTCAAATGGAGTTTGAATTGTTTGAATGAAAATCAAAACATAAATTCAAAATAGAAAAAAAACATTCAGTATAAAAAAAGGAAACAAAACCCAACCCACTAAACTGACCCAGCCCAGCAGAGCATCTGGCCCAGCAAAAGCCCACCTTCCTCTCATCTCCGAAACGTTTTCCTCACCCACGTTCTCACCCGCGCAGTCCCTGACTTGGCAACCCCACACACATCTCCTCACCTCGCTGACGAACGGTACCCACTGGCCAGCGCAGCGTCATCAACCTCGCGACTGTTCCCACACGACCTCGCCGTTTACTGCCGCATTTAAAACTTCATGAATTCGCGTTGATGTCTGGAGTAATCTAGCCAGCGACCATGCGCCTTTAAACGCCTCGCTCTCCTCTTCCATTTCCCCTAGTCGCCGTCTCCTCTCGGCCTCCAGGCTGCGCGAATCGCTTGCTCGAACCCCTCTGCCCCGACGAACTTCTCCGACCAATTCCGGCGCCGTACGACCATCCCTCGCCTCCCAGTGCACGCAAGCCTACTCCCCCTCTCCTGCCGCTTCTCCCTGTACCACTCACTCGCCAGCGCGCGCTCCAAAACGTCGGCAAGGACCACCACCTGAGCACCGCCATGTCTGCCATCGCTCCGGCAAGCTTCCCTGGTGAGTACAGACTGCCCCAGTACCTCCCGATGATGCTCCCATGATACCCAGCACTGTACGCATCTAACCGCACGCTTTGTTTGCCTTAGCGTGCTCTCAAACCCCGCCTTCGACGACAACCAGAGGAACCCGACGCCGCCTCTAGCTCCGGTGAGCAATTCCTCGGGAACCATAGCGCCCCTCGACAAGCAGACCACACCTTGAGCTTCGTCGCACTTCTGCAAGCACGGTGAACATCCTCTCCCTCTCCCGCGTGACCTAGTTCACTAGCAAGCTCACTGGCCGAGCACGCACCGCCGTCCGCCGCCGCTAGCGCCGCCCAGTTATGGTCTGGCTGCTGTGATCCGTTGGATCTTAATCCGTTGGCTAGGATAGATTCATTAAATCAAAGGGGTACGTTTGATCTGAGCCGTGCGATGTGTTTTAAATCCAACAGCCCACAAAGCGCGATCCAGCCGAAGCGGTACCGTCCAATAGGATAGTGCCACGTGTTCAGAGTTGAATTAAAACAGAAATTTTGATCTATTAGATATGCAAACTTGCAAAATTCATAACTTTCAATCTACATGTCCAAATTTTGCAAATTTTATACAACTGGAATCAGCAGGACAAGTACTTTGCAACCATGCACTTTGTTTAATGTTTTGCTTCTGGAAAATTGGTGGAATTTGCAGAAACATGTGTAGGCATAATTTGAATATAAAATTTGTTCTAGAAATATTTTTAAGGTGAAATCTTTGCTAAATGGTTTGTTTTGAACCTACTGACCATATAAACCAACTTTTGGGCTTAGAAACATATTTTGTGAGGCTAAGGAATAAATCCTTGATTTAAACCATTTCTAGCTAAATAAAATTATTGAATATGGTTTAGAAATGATTTTTGAGTAAAACCTTTGGGAAATGATGTGATTCAAACCTTCTGACCCTAAACACCAAGTTTTGAGATTTAAAAACATATTTGATGAACCCTATAAAGTTATTGCTTTGCAAAAGACATTTCCAACAACATAAAATAACACTTTGGTATAATATTTGGTTTATGGGGTGAAACCTTTTGCAAATGGTTTTACCACTTTTGTAAATGACTAATATGAGATTTAAAATGTTTAGAGCCTAGTATAAACCACTTCTCCAAATAAAACCATCTTTTGCATGCTTGCATGCATGGCCATGTTTTTGTTATTTTATGTGATGAAATGGTTTGAATGCTAGTTGAATATGTGTTTGCTTGATTGAATTGTAGTGAAGTTAGAAGAGTGTGATATTTGCAAGATCAAGAAGTGAACCAACATCCTCTACTAAAAAGGCAAGTGACACTATCAACCAAGTCATACTATTTTCATTACACTTAGTGGATTTTTGTAACATGCATGTTAGGACTACTATATTTTATGCTATGCTAAATCCTATTAGGATATCCTTATATCTTCCTTAGTGAAAACATTGTAGTTGTAGTATGCTTAGCCCTGCTATATATGTGGGATGGGATACATGATATGTTTATATGAAGTGTTGGAAGGATATATGTTTTATAGAATAAAACAAGTAATCAATGAACCACCTGGGTGGAAAAGGATACTCAAGATTTGGACAAGGTGGCAACAAAGGGAACCATGTTTATATGGCTATCTTTTTGTGTGTGCACTAGAAGAAAACCACCCAGGAACTTAGAGATTGAACAAGTTTCTCGTACAGTGGCTTCCGTGTACAACCACATGCTAAATGGGCTCTGGCTTAGTCAACTACATAGTGGAAGACCCATGCATTGGCATCTTCAGGTTAACTATAATTGTGTATGGGAAATATATCCCTACATTGGTGCCTGGTAGACAAGCTAGCATTGTGTATTGGGAGGACTCCTATGGAAAGACTTTGTCACATTCTCGATCTGCCAGTACTCCATTTTGGTGAGTACTTATCCAGCGGCCACTGGTGGCATCAAGACGAGATTGTGTCAGGTGGGTAAAGTGTACAACTTCTTTAGAAGATCAAATTCTAAATACTTAGCCGTGTCCCCGGTTATGGACAATTCTGAGCAACTAAGGCCTGAAGCTATGGAAGATCTCGACATTCCAATTTCTCAAAGTAAAACTTGATGGTGACAACAAGGGATTAGAAGCACTTGGAGTTTTCCAAGGAGTTCAGAGAGATTTGTCAAAAGATCAAAACTATTTTTAAAAGATAGGATAAAACTATATTGCTTGTTAATCTATTAAGTCTCCCGATGGCATTTCTCTATTAAGTCCTAACTTCTTGGGTAGCATGATCATGACATGGTATTTAGCTAATACCTACCCATCATAGTAACTGTAAATCTTGACCAAAAGTCTTGATTCACAATCCAAACTCCATAGAAGTTGTCGGAGAGTGTTTGTCCAATCCCCTCCATAATCATTTAACGTCCTGTTCATCACTTGAACATTCCGGGGTGGACATCGAGGTGCAATACAGAACTGTAGATAATAAATTATCATCAGTCATATAGAGTTAAAACTCTTGGTAATGATTGGAATTACAATCATACTAAAGAATTATCGCACTAGCAACATGACATGATTATTCTCAATTGAATATCCATCATATCACTAGAGACCTCTTTATTACAGATATATTTCCTACAGGTTCTACCCATTTACTAGGTTTCCAACCTAAGGTCAAAGCATATGCTCTGATACCAGCTGCGGTGACCCAACATACCACTGCATGATGTAGTATACTATAGTCGTTGACATAACACCAATGAAACACCATCCACTAGTATCACATCCCTCAGAGTGGTACAACAGAAACACATTAGTTTTAAGGCATGGCTAAAGGTTACAACTCGACTCTTTACATAAGATCCAGAGAACACTCTAGGTTAAAGAGAGAGAAAGAAACTTCTTTCAAAGAAGAATCAGAAATAAACAACTCAAAAATTATCATACTAATAAGACTAGTACTTGAACTATTAGTCCGACATTGCTTCTATTGCAATACTCTATATAAGTAGGTTCTAGGGCTAGAGATTATATTCCTGTCTAATCAGCAACTTCGTCTTCACTTGAGTTGATGTATATGTTGACTTCTTTCACTTAATTGAAGAACTTGAGCTTTTGATGGTGATTCCTGGAGCATAACTTGATGTAGACATCGTCTTAATGGCTTCAGAATCTAGCAAGGGTTAAGAAGATACGTTGAGTACGAGCGTACTCATCAAGTTCACTAGAAAAGGAGTGTTTGATGCACTATATCTACAGCTACAGACCATAGGTCGTAGGCAATGCAAGTTTTCGTAAACATTTCTTCAAAGGTTTCTTTTATTCTGAAAAGCTATGTCCGTCAGCCTTCATGGGTTTACCAAAACTTTCATGGAATTCCTTTCCCGCCGCGTTCGTAGCTCCTTCCCGGAACAGGGCGTAACAAGTTACAGTTCTTACACTCTACAGAGGTGCGTTACTTTACCCATGAGAGATCAACTCATTGTTGCACAATCAGGCAGCTTACCCGTCCATAATTCCATGTTGTGGGGCCCAGTAGATGATCCAAGCCAATCACTACCCTCTCCGCGACCCCATATGTCTGCACGATCCTTCGGGGCTGGCTCACCTCTGTTAAGCCCCCTTTCGGGCATGCTAAAACCCTAATGAGTTCCCAAAGACTCTATGAGCTGGTGGTGCCCTTGGTAAGTACCATATAGGTCCGACTAAACCTCCGTCAACCACTCATAGATAATCTAGACACCAAAAACATGGGGCCTAAGGGTGCCCACCCATATGTTGGATCCGCACAAGGAATCACAACGTCACGTTAAGGTAGTCTTGCCTCCATACGAAAGGAAAAGGATACAACTGACTTCTTCATCCCATTCCAAATCTCATGGTTAACGTGTAATATACGATGCAAGAATCACTGGCGACATTGGTTGTTAAGTCCTAGATAATATGTTCCTTTACCACTAGAACTTTCATTTTAGGTTATTACCTCATGGTGAATAACCTATAATAATATAATTATAAAAATAGTGTTTTGTGACTTTTTTGAAATGCACGTGATGACAACTCTGGATTTGCAAAATACTTTACAGAAAATAATCAAAGAACATGAGCAAGTGTGAACTTGCCTTTTGTGATTGCAATATTACGCACTCATGGTCTTCAAGACAATATAAGATCCAATATCTGAAATTAGCATCATTGGTCCGGTAAGAACTAATGTTTAAAGAAGTAGGATGCTATTATGCATAGGTAATGTAACTCAATTTGATAAATTAGTATTCCCAGAATAAGTGTGGATCTAAGGTTTGGGAGCTGGAAAGGTTTCTTTAGGATGTGTTATACTTTTAGATAAGCTTCACATTTGTGCTTCTCATTAAGGCTTGTGAGTGTGTGTGAAACAACATGTAATTACAATATCATACAATAATAAGATATACGAATGTGGAATGCTACTCAAAGACTACTTATATAAGAATTGCCTTATCTTCAAATATTACTTTACAAGTATTGGTATTTACAAGTAACTTAAGTGGTAATAATCCTAAGTATACAATGAAATGTGATTATTTTTAATCGTCATTTGTTGTTTGAAGTGGCAAAAAGAATAACATTTGAAGAAAAGATTTATTTTCTAAGGTCTAAACAATCTTTGTGGTTAATCAAAGGTGGTCGATGTTATTTGTGCTTGCTTGATTAGTTTGGACTTGAGATGCTTTACGACTTAATTATAACAGGCAAAAGTTAACTATAAAACACACAACAAGATTTTAGCATTATATTTAAAGGCTGGTATCCTTAAAGTTAACTTTAAGAACATAGATAGGCTTTAGGTGTAATGCTTATGATATTTGTACTTTGTTCTTCTCATAATGTTTCTTTAAATCTAATTAAGAGTGGTAGTACTTCTATTTGAGTAGTGATTTCTTATCATAATACTAGAGTGGAATCATTTATCTCCTTATAAAGATGTGATTATGATATGTATCCAAGGAATAATATTACTTAACTACTTATGACTTCACTATAGTGTTTTAGTATGTTGATACACTTATGTTTTAAGTAATGGAAAAGGTTTAATTTAGTCACAAATTATTGTTAAAGATTTTTATAATTGATAAAGGTGTTTTTAGAAAATAAACTACACTTATGGAGTTATGGTTGAATGATAATTCAATAAGATTATATTTAAAGTGTGTTGAACCATTTTTACTTCATATTATAATTATTTAAGATTGATACTATTTATTAGACCTCATTTGGCTAATTTTTAGAAATATTGGCAAATTTTATTCATCCTTATATGAATTATTAAGTATGGAAATTAGATTTAAATTCAAGTTATTAGGGTATTATGTTTTTATTTACTTTAAATGTGGAATAATAAATTTTTAACATGTGGGTATTATTTTTGTGATAATAAATAATAAATATTTAATGAAGTGAAATAATAATACATGATTATGCTATCAAGTTATAGTTCTTATTTTTCTAGGAATTCTGGTATATTATTAATATTTTTATCATTTACCACTTATTAAAATATGAATTATTAGAGTTTTATTACTTATAAAATCTTTATTAAATAATTAACATAATAATGTTTGATAATAAAGTTAAATTATAGATTTTATTTTTCTAAACATTTTCATATATTACACATATTTTTCTGAATTATAAAATAAAGTTATTGATTTAACAAGATTTAATGATTTTATTTAATTTCTGGAATATTTAAATTTGGACTTATAACATTGTATCTATTTCCTAAAGAGGGAATATTTTTTACACCACATCCAGAGCTACCCTAGGTCACTGACCACTGGGGTCAGGGCCACGTCAGTATGCCACCTGGGCGTGGATTGGTCAATTGGTGAACTGGGTCAACTGTGACGTGAGCATGCCGTCAAGATGACGTTAGCGCGGCCCCACTTCGTCGACCACCCTCAGATGGTCGTCTTAGTCGGTGTTCGCGAGCGCGTGCGGCCAAGCGAGACTACACGTTCGAATGAGTAGAATACAGGGATTCTACTAGTGGTGGCGCCGACCTATTTTGGTCGCTGGAGGACAGCCGACAACGAGCTTGTACGGTGGCACGATCGAACTCTGCGTGGTTCGGTGGCTACGGAGTACGAGCAATGAATCGGACAGGGCCACAAGGTTCGGAGGCTTACCAGTAGCACGATGAAGGGTTCGGCGAAGCTGGAGGTGGTTGGAATCGACGGGGACGGCGTCAACTAGCGGCGGAAATCCTAGAGACGACGAGCTTGATTCGGAGAGAGCGGCTTCGATTCCCCTAGGTAGACGATCGAGTTAAGCATGGCGAACTCACCGGTGAGCTCGGATGGCAGAGGGGTGGTGAAAGGATACAAATGTCACCTATAGGGGGGTGAATAGGCGATTAAAACTTTTCTGAGAGTTGCTCAACAAAGGCATAATTAAACTAGTGTTTACTTTGTTAAGCACAAAACCTAGAACAATCTAGGGTTCACCTATGTGCACCAACAACTTATGCTAAGCAAGACAAAGAACTATGTGATAGCAAGATATATACTTCAAGCACGAAGGCTATCACAAAGTAAAGTGCATAAGTAAGAGCTCGGGTATAGAGATAACTGAGGCACGTGGGGACGACGATATTTTACCGAGTTCCTCCCAACATGGAGTGACGAGGTTTCGACTCATCAATGCCCATTGTTATGGACTTGGGTTTTGGAGAAGATGGGGATGCTGGAGATCGTGGAACGGTTAACAGACAAGCAACCAGGGGACACGAGATTTACCCAGGTTCAGGCCCCCGGAGGGAAAACCATACTCCTGCTTGTCCGCTCTTGATTACGGCGGAACCGAAAGTTACAGGGTGTGCAGATTCGATCTGGCGTGGAGGTGTGTATGCGAAAGTATGAGTCGAGAGGTCTAGGTCGTGCCCTCCTGGCCTTTATATAGACTTAGGCAGGTCTCGGGCATAGACCTAGTCGGTTACAAGTTCTAGGGTTTTACCCCTTTGAATTTCCTATCTACGCTAGTCTTGCTCTCCAAGGATCCGAAGGCGTCATGGGCCTTGGCCACTCGAAAATCTTCATGGGCCAGCGTACATCTGCTGTGGGCCTTCCTTGGGCTGGACCAGGTATGCTGAGGTCACGTACCCATAGGGTATAACCATGTCAGTAGCCCCCGAGTGATCAGTCGAACCATAGATTCGGCTGAGGACTCTTCAATCCTTCGGGTGCAACTATGTATTAACAGTATGTGTGTAGGGATTGTTGATGCGTGTGCCTAACTCACCCGACGGATCAGGGTCAGTTAACTGTCTTAGGACGAAACAACACGATCTTCCTCAGGTTCGAGTCCCTTAACTCGAACCCGGAACATATGCTGGCGTAATTCGACTCAGGCTGCGGAGGACTTACAAGAGTGGAATTCCAGTGATTTTAATTGGGTACCCAACGCGTCCGTCGGGATTTTTCATCGCGCCTGCTGGCACGGATTTATACTAGCAGAGCACAGTCGTGTGCGTTGCCAGGCCATCAGATGATATCTGCAGGTCTTATCTTTGCGTCTCAGACGCAACATCCGAACATTTGTCACCACGGAGGTGCTTCGGGTGGCCAAGGAGAAACATTGCTCACTTAGCATTTTACTGGGGCAAAGTTGCCGAAAAAGTTTTGCGTGTTTGATCCGAAAGATCGTAGTCGAAGAATTCATAGGGTGCGCGACCAGCGCCCCTATGGGAGTAGCCCCCGAGTGTCTGTTCGAGTCGCAGACTCGAGCGGAGACTTTATTCAGGTGTTTTTTCCAGTATTAAGTCCGTAGGACACAAAAAATTTCGGATGCTTAAATCCATCCTCCTTATGGGAGTAGCCCCCGAGTCCGTAGTGGAGTCGTAGACTCGACGTAGGATTCGAATTTTTTTATCTTTGTTCATCTTTCGGGTGCGCGGCCAGCTCTCCTGATAGGAGTAGCCCCCGAGTATTTAGTCGAATCGAAGATTCGAGTGAGTACTCTTAGCTTTGAAGCCGAAGAATTGTAGTTGGTGCTAGTATAGCTTTTGATGACATCAGTGCCGACGATCAATGACCTCAAGCGTCTGCTATGCTAGAGATGACTTGACTGGACGAACGTGGGTCCCACTTGCTGACCTTGAATTGACTGGTCACGCGCGGCGTGGAGAAAATTACGGCGTCGCCTCGATTTCCACGCGTAGTGGACGGCGTGGTAACGACGGTTCGTTGCGATGCTGACACGTGTATGGCCAGATCTGCCGTTGGCGTTAGGTCTTCTGGATGGACGGTTGTCGTGCATCGTCTTCATCGTTATAATCATTGGGGAAAGCTGCAGTTTGTTTTCACCGCATCTATTCTTGTTTCACTGCCTCCTTGTGTTCCCTGCGTTTCTTGCTACGCGCTGCTAGATTCTTCCACATTTCCTTCTTCACGTTTGCACTCTCACCGTCGGTGCCGCCGGAGCGCGATGGGGAAGGCGAAGAAGTCGTCATCTGCGGTTGGTACCAGCGCCGCCGGAGGGAAGAAAGGCGCCACCACCACCCGTGTCACCGATGGTGGTTGGCGGCGATCAGAGACGCGGGAGAGTGATCTCCGCAGGCTTCGCGAGCGGGGCTTGATCCCGCAGGATAGAGAGGCTGCCAGACTCCCCGACAACGAGGTAATCCCCCGTCCCCCCGCTGGGTATCGGGTTATGTTTCTTGCCTTCGTTATTCGTGGGTTTTCCTTCCCAGTCCACGACTTCCTTCGTGTGCTGCTCTTTCTCTATGGCATCCAGCTGCATCATCTTTCTCCCAATTCTCATCTTCATATTGCTTGTTTCATCACTTTCTGCGAGTGCTGGCTCGGCATCGAGCCGCATTTTGGCCTCTTCCGGAAGCTCTATTCCGTGAAGAGGCAATCCGGCTCAGATGGTGTGTACCCCATTGGGGGTTGCATCATCTCTCTTAAGGCCAATATTCTTTTCTTTTCTTTCTCTATGTCCGAATCTGTCCAGTACTGGCGGAGGCGATGGTTTTACATTCGCGACTCCACGGTGGCTGGGCAGCAATTTGGGCTTGCCCCTTTCGACTCCTCCCAGATAATCGAGCCAAAGAGGTCCTGGAAAAATCATATCTTGGACGGCGAGTCAGCGGAGATAGAGGCCCTTTACCGTCGGGTGGAGGATCTCCAGTTGATTCCTGATAAAGAAGTGAACCGCGTGGATATTATCCGCATGTTTCTCGAGCGTCGGGTGCAGCCACTCCAGGCTAGGGCGCACCCGATGTTTCTTTATGCTGGGCGCCATGACCCGACGAGAGTTTCGGCCGAGAAGCTTTCCCAGGGTGATCTCGATAAGGCCCTTCGTACGCTGTTGAAGTACAAGGATGGAGAGGATATCCCGGCGAAGTCGTTGACTCCGCCATTTTCTTCGACGCTGGCTGTTCCACAGGTGTAGATTCGTGCGCGTGGCACTTTTATTTGATTGCGTGTTTGTTTTCTAACAAACTCCCTTCTTATTCGCAGAGCTTCAAGGTGCCGGGCATGGTACCTCCATTGCCCGAATTGTTTCCGGATGCGCCGGATAATGAAGTGGTGGAGTCCGTGTGCGAACTTCCTTCGGCGCGATCGCCAGCTGAAGAGGTCAACAAGTCGAGCGAGGACCATACTCGCAAATGATCGTGGAGCTCCAGTGAATCTTCTGATGCATCGACTCCTCCGACTCCCACAAACCCTCTGTGCCTTGATCGTCATAGTGACGGGCATGGAGGTTCTTCCTCTCCTATTCCTGCCATTCCTGTGCGGGCTGTAGCACCGCACCCGCCAGTGAAGCGGAAGAAGGAAGAAAAGAAGGAAGAGAAAAAAGAGGAGAAGAAGGGGGAGAAGAGTGCCCGAAGGACTCCTCCTGTCTTCGACCTGAGCTCACTGGGCTCGTAAGTTTCTTGTTATACTGCTGTCCTCCCTTTTTTTCTTGTTGACTTTGTACTTGTGCTGATTGTTTCGTATGCAGGCATTCTTCCCACGGCTCCTCTAGCGATGGTGCTCGGGAGATGATGGGGGAGTCAAAGATTGTGTCTCCTCCTCCTCAGACGGTGGCAACGTCGGGGGGCGCCGCTCCGAATCCTCCTCTGCAGGAGGTGCAGGTGGTTGCGCCTCAGAATTTTGCCAGCGGGCCTTCAGAGTCGCCATCAGAGCATGTAAGTACCTCTGTTTCGTGCCACGGGGGGAGTCCCCGGGTGTCTGAAAAATTTCTTGTCTTCTTCTTTTTCGAATCTTCGGGGGGGGGGGGGGGGAAGCCCCCGAGTGTCTTCGTGTGCGAGTTTTGCTTTTATTCCTTTGTGTTGGGCACAGCCCCCTAAGTCCTTTTTCTTACTGGTGTTTCTTTTTCTGCAGCCTTTTGTGCAGGAGGCGAAGCGGCTGGTGTAGGAGCGCCTAGTGCTGGAGGCTAACCTTCGGCAGCTTCAAGGTACCTATTTGCCTTTTGGTGCCTCTTTTATTTATTCTGGTCCTGCTCTCTGACGTTTTCTTGTTGTGAATGCAGAGGAGCATAATACTTCTCTCCGTGAGGTCGACGCTCTCAAGAAGAGCCTTGGTCAATCGGAGAAGAAGGCCGAGGCCGCCGTTGGTGCGAAGGAACGCCTCGAGCTGGAGCTGACTAAGGCAGCCGAAGCGAAGGAGCGTCTGCCGCAGGAGGCCATGGACCGTGAGGAGCAGCTGGCCACTTTTGCGGCTGCGCGTGAGAGAGAGGTGGCAGGCAAGCTCATGGCTGCTGCCAAGGCCGTTTCGGGTGAGTGTTGTATTTGTGCTTCTTTCTTCTTGTTTTATTGTTTTCTTCTATGTTGCTTTCTTCATTTCTTCTCTTTTTTTTGTCTCGGATGCCGCAGGCATTGAGTTTGACCGCGGCGCTCTAGAGCACGAGAGTGCTCTAGATGATGCTACTGCGGCGGTCGAAGATCACTGCAGCACCGTCGTCAGCTCCCTTGCCAAGGCGAAGGAGGTCCTTGGCCGCTTCTACAAGGAGCTTGTCCCTAAGGGCGCGGCCCTCGATGATGTGGATGCCCTGGCGGAGGCTTTGTCAGCCGAAGCGCCTGCGGCGTACAAGTGCAAGCAGAAGGGCATCGGCGCGTCCGTCGGGCTGGCGATGGCCTTGGCGGCTGGAGCGGAGCTGGACCTGCCCCAAATCACCTCCCGGATGCCGACGACCGCAGATGGATCCGAGGTAGCCTTTGCTGCCTACTCTGCTCGCTGCAAGCCATATGGGCCGAAGCTCATTGATTTGCTGTCTGAGTATGCGCTGCGGTAGCAGGGGGAGGCCAAGGCTAGGCAGTCCGGCTCCGAGGCGACTCAGGGTGCCGTGTCTTAGGCGTTGTAGATGTAGGATAGTTTGTAGTCTGCTTTTTCTGTAAATATTTTGAGGAACACAATCCTTGTGCCACGTGGTGGCCTTTATATGCTTTAATGAATTCTTCTGAGTTGTGCTCTACCGCTGTCTGAATGTTTGTGTCCTTTGCTTTTCTGCTGTTCTAGGTTCCTTCGGGTGCTGACCCTGTTGACACCTCGCCTGCAGCGCAGCTGCGGCCATCTTTGGATGATCCTTCTCAACTCGCTTTTCTTCAGGACCGTGTTCGTAGTCTTGAGAGGGAGTTGCTTGGGTTGCGTGGTCACGCCGACGTTTGGAAGTCCAAGGCGGATCGCAGTGCAGCCAGAGAGGAGTACTTGATGACGGAACTACTTCGGCTATCTGAGCAGCTTCAATGTAAGTTGTTCTTTATTTCGAGCTATAGCTCAGTTCTTCGGATGAGCCTACTGGCCTTGCCTTTTAATTTGTGCAATTGTCGCAGGTGCTAACCTTGCTCCCAGGGAAGAGAAAGAGCGTGTCGCTGTTCGGGTCAATTGCTTGACTCAACAGGACATGGAGGCCGGTGGCTTCTTCTGGATGGATCGTGACCGTGCCATGGCTCTGGCGATGGTGCAGGATCGTGTGCACTAGGTGTCGCGGGTGCTTCGCCAGGTGCAGACGTCGCTTGCCTCGGTGTTGCATGTTATGTTTCCTTTGGATGCCGTGCCGACGAGCCTTGCGGGTCTTCTATCGAAGTTTCAGAGCGTGAGCAATATCAAGGAGTTGGTGCGGCAACAGCTCGTCGCCGGAGTGAAGGCTGCTTTATCTCTTGTGAGGCTGCACCGGCCTGATGTAGATTTGTCTGTTGTGGCGGCTGGGCCACCTCCTCGGCCGGATGGTGGTGAGTGTGACATGCGTCCATATTATGCAGCTGTAAGGCAGTATGCCGAACAGGTCGTAGATTTGTTTGAGCAGCGTGCTGAGGTTTTCCTTCATAATAGGTAGTACCTGTAAAAGAGATAGATGTAAAGTTTGTATATTTCGACTAGGCGTGTCGTGCCCTTTGTTGTAAAGGTTTGTTTGTTGTAAGAACGCAGTGCTTTGTTTGAGTACGTGTCCTTTTCGTTTGCCTGACGTTGTCAGCTACTCAGGTGTACATGCGTGATCCTCATTCGATGAAATCGTGAGGTGGGGGGAGCCCCCGAGTGCGTTTGTAGCATAAAGTAAAGTTGCAAAATAGCGAACTAAAGTTTGGGGCGAGACACTTAGCTTTATTTATATCGTAATGAAGTATATTGTTCGGCTGAATATCCTTGGCTGGAAAGCCTTATTGAAAGTAAAGGGGTAGGTAGCTAGGGGTAGAATCATCGCAAGTGCGCGATGTTCCATGGGTTGGAGTATGCGACTCCAGATTCCACGTGCTTGAGGCGATAGGCGCCACCTGGGATGACTTCGGTGATGACGTAGGGTCCTTCCCATGGTGACTCGAATTTCTTCGGTCGCTCTTGCTTGACTCGCAAGACGAGGTCTCCTTCGACGAAGGACCTTGGGCGCAACCGGCGGCTGTGGTAGTTGCGGAGACTCTGCTGGTACACCGCTGATCGAGCAGCTGCTATGTCTCTTGCTTCGTCGAGTGTGTCGACGGCATCTTCGAGTGCAGCCGTGGATTCGGCTTCGCTGTAAGCGACGACCCGGGGGGCCTGGTGGCGTACTTCAGCTGGTAGCACGGCCTCAGCTCCGTGCACCATGAAGAACGGCGTGTAGCCGGTGGAGCTGTTTGGCGTAGTCCGTAAGCTCCACAGGACGGATGGTAGCTCTTTTGTCTAGGCTCCAGCTTTCCGTTCGAGTGGACTCATGAGGCGCTTCTTGATACCAGCGCCGATTAGGCCGTTGGCCTTTTCCACTTGCCCGTTCGTTTGCGGGTGTGCCACTGAGGCGTACGTGATGTTGATCCCAAGGCCTTCGCAGAAGTCCTGGAACTCCTTGGAGATGAAGTTCGATCCATTGTCGGTGATGATGCTGTGCGGTACACCGAACGTGTAGACAATGGACTCGAAGAACTTGACGGCAGTTTTGCCTTTCTGGTTGGTGACCGTCATGGCCTCGATCCACTTGGTGAATTTGTCGACTGCGACCAGGAGGTAAACGTGTCCCCCTTTCGAGGACTTTGGCAGTTTGCCGATCATGTCGAGGCCCCATTGAGCAAAAGGCCAGGCTATAGGTATGGGTCTGAGTTCGGACCCGGGTGCGTGCGGTTTGTCGGCGAACCGTTGGCACCCGTTGCATCTTCGGACTATGTCCTTTGCGTCGCTCATGGCCGTTGGCCAATAGAATCCGGCTTGTAGAGCTTTGGCGACAACGGAGCGGCTGCCTACGTGATGGCCGCAGATGCCCTCGTGGATGTCTTGGAGGATGGCTTTCCCGTCACCGATGGTGACACACCATTGTAGTACACCCGTAATACTGCGCTTGTACAGCTCGCCATTGATGATGGTGAAGGCTTTTGACCGGCGAGATATGCGCCGGGCATCTGTCGGGCTTTCAGGTAGTTCTCCGTTTATCAAGAACTGGAGGTATGGTCGCGTCCAAGTTTCTTCGACTGCCATGACCTGCATCAGGTTGACCATGGCGACCTTTGTGTCCAATTTCTCGGGTCCTTCATGACCTTTGGGCAGTGTAGCCCCCAAGTGTTCTGCTTCTTCGGGTGATCCTTTGGGGAATTTCCGCTTGATTGATGGCATGCAGATCTGTTCGAGGAACACACCTGGTGGCACCTTTGCGCAGGTGGAGCCGATGTTGGCGAGTCTATCGGCCTCCTCGTTACTTTCTCTTCCGACGTGTCGAAGCTCACAACCGTCGAATTCTCCTTCGAGTGCGTTGTAGAGAGCGCGGTACGCGATCATGTTTTCGGCGTGTGCGTCGCACTCGTTCATCGTCTACTGGACGATGAGGTTGGAGTCACCGTAGATGACCAGGCGCGTTGCGCCGCAGATTTTTGCCATCCTCATGCCGTGTATGAGGGCTTCGTATTCGGCCTCATTATTAGAAGCTCGGAATTTCATCCGAAGGACGTACTTCATCTAGTCGCCTTGCGGGGAGGTCAGTATGACCCCTGCTCCTGCTCCAGCTTCACGCTTGAAGCCGTCGAAGTGCATCGTCCATGACTGTGACATGTCTGGGATGTCTGGCAGCTGCAGCTCCATCCAATGTACCAGGAAGTCCGGAAGGACTTGAGATTTGATTGCGAGTCGCTTCTCGTAGACGATGTCCAGGGGTGACAGTTCGATGCCCCACAGGGCCACGCGTCCTGTGGCCTCTAGATTATTCAGGATGCTGTTCAGGGGTGCCTCATTGACGACCATCACCTGGTGCTCCTGGAAGTAATGGCTCAGCCGCCGAGCCGTCATGAACACGCCGTAGGCGAGTTTCTGGTAGTGAGGGTACCTCTGTTTTGTTGGCGTGAGTACTTCGCTGAGGTAGTAGATTGGGAATTGGACCCCGTGGGTCTTGCCCTCTTTGGGTCGTTCGACTACTAGCACGGTGCTGACCACCTGGTGTGTGGCTGATATGTATAGCAGCAGAGGCTCGCGCTCCTTTGGCGTGACCAAGACGGGCGAGGTGGAGAGAAGCCGCTTGAGGCTTTCGAATGCGTCGTTGGCTTCCGGCGTCCACTCGAATTTATCTTCTTTGCGTAGCAGCTGGTAGAATGGTAGGGCCTTCTCGCCCATGCGGCTGATGAATCTTCTTAGCGCCTCTATTCGTCCTGTGAGCTGCTGGACGCCTTTGATGTTTTTCGGCTTCTCCATCGCCATGATGGCTCTGATTTTCTTCGGGTTCGCCTCGATCCCTCGCTGAGAGATGAAGTACCCAAGCAGCTGACCCGATGGGACACCGAAGGCGCACTTTTCGGGGTTGAGCTTGATCCTGTAGCAATCGAGGTTGTCGAACGTCTCGCGGAGATCGTCGATAAGTGTCCTTGCCTCCTTGGTTTTTATCACTATGTCGTCAACATAGACTTGGACGTTGCGACCGATCTGGTCCTTGAGGCAGGCCTGCATGCATCGTTGGTACGTGGCACCTGCATTCTTTAGCCCGAAGGGCATTGTGTTGTAGCAGAATACTTCGAACGGTGTGATAAACGCCGTTTTCTCCTGATCTTCGACCTTGAGTCGAATCTGGTTATAGCCTGAGTAGGCGTCGAGGAAGGAGAGTTTCTCACAACCTGCAGTCGAATCGTTGATCTGATCGATCCGAGGAAGAGGGAAGTGGTCCTTTGGGCAATGCTTGTTTAGTGACGTGAAATCCACGCACATCCGCAGGATGTCCGTGTCCTTCTTTGGGACCATCACTATATTTGCAAGCCACTCGCTTTCCTTGATTTCCCTGATGAAGTCTGCAGCGAGTAGTCTATTGATTTCCTTGCCGATAGCTTCGGCTCATGGCTCGGACAGTCTCCGGATGGACTGCTTGACTGGCTTGGTGTCTGGAAAGACGTTGAGTGCGTGCTCGGCGAATTCCCTGGGAACTCCTGGCATGTCCGCAAGACACCAGGCGAAGATTTCCCAGTGCTCACGGAGGAATTCGATGAGCACGCCTTCCTATGCGGGGCTGAGGTCGTTGGCAATCAGGGCCGTCTTGGAGGCATCCGTCGGATGGACCTGCACCTTCTTTGTGTTTATGGTGGAGTCGAAGGACATGTCAGGTGCGTTTTGCCTTGTGATTGGGGGTGCCCCATTGTCCGTCACCTCACGGAGCCTTACGAGCTCTTCTTGCATGCCGAAAGACTGGGAGATTTTGTTGAAATCCCTGTCGCATTGGTCCGATCGGGTGAAGCTCCCGTGGACTATGATGACGCCCTTTGGCCCTGGCATCTTGAGCAGTAGGTATGCATAGTGTGGGACAGACAGGAACCTTGCGAATGCTACACGCCCAAGGATGGCGTGGTATTGTGACGGCCAGTCCACCACTTCAAATCCGAGTCGCTCCAGCCGGAAGTTGTCTGGCTTCCCGAAGATGACGTCGAGCCCTATTTTGCCCAGGGGGAATATGCCCTTCCCTGGAACGATGCCGTGGAACGCTGTGTCTGACTGTTCCAGGCTGCATTGCGGGATCCGCATTGCTTCTAGAGTGCTTGCAAACATTAGGTTGATGCCGCTGCCGCCGTCCATGAAGACGCGACTCATCTCGAAACCTCCGATCTGCGCCACCAGCACCAGGGCAGCATGACCTGGGCGGGGGATCTGGCAAGGGTGGTCCGCACGAGTGAATGTGATGCAGGACTCCGATCCGCTGAGGTACTCAGGGATGGCAGGTGGAGTTGCCACGACCAGGTTGATTTGTTGGGTGATTTTCTTCTGCACCCTATTCGTGGGGCGTCCCTTCTGGATCATCATTAGTGCTCCTTTCGATGGGGGGTACCCGTTCCCAGCGTTGTTCTGTGCTGGTGCGACTGGTTGGTTTGGGCCTCCGATAGGCGGCAGTGGAGGAGCTCTATGTGCTATTTCACCTGGCACAGGTGCGTTTCCGAACGCAGGGATTGGGGCTTGTTGCCTCATCTGCACCATGCTTTCGCTGAGTTTCTGGAACTCGCGGCAGTCCTTGAGCATGTGGCTGGCTTTCTTTTTGCCATCCTGCTTGTCGATGTAGAAGTGGATGGTGCATGGACCCGAAAGTTTGTCGTATGCTGAGGGTCCGTTGTCGCGGTCGCGGCGTTGCCACGACTGTGCTGGGCGTCCGCCGTCGCGGAAGTTTCCTCCGCGGTATCCTCTGCTGTTGCGGCTGTTGTCGTTGCGACGGTCGACGTAGCCGGCCGTGACCATGTCTGGTCCGTCGCGATCATCGTAGACGCGCGATCTCCTCTTGCTGCGGCGTTCCCGTCTTCGGCCGTAGTCGTCCTATTCATCCGATTGTGCTCGGTGAATGCAATCTTCGCCGTTGGCCCACCTGTTGGCGATGTCCATGAGGTGGTCGAGTGTTTTGGGCTTGACACGCCCAAGTTCCTCCTTGAAATCTTGGCGTTTGACGCCGTCCCTGAAGGCGTCGATGGCCCTCTCTTCGGAGATGTGTGCTGCGGAGTTCTTGGTGTTAGACCAGCGTAGTATGTACGAGCGAATAGATTCGCCCGTTCTCTGAGTGCAGGCTCGCAACTCTTCAATTGAGGCGGGCCTCTTGCTGGTGCCCTTGAAATTTCGGATGAAGCTGTAAGCTAGCTCCTCCCAGCTTCGGATGGACCCAGATGATAGGCTGCTGAGCCAGACCCGCGCCGCGCCTGTCAGCTGCAGCTGAAGGCATTGCATGGCGGTTTCTTTGTTACCGCCGTGCAGCTTGACGGATGACAGATGGTCACTGAGCCAGGCCTTTGGATCTTGCGTGCCGTTGAACTTCGGAGTATCCGAAGGAAGCTTGAAATTGCGTGGCATCTGTGTTCGCCGAACAGATCTGCTGAAGCATCGGGCTCCACAGAGTTCTTCATTTTCGTCCACCTCGGATTCAGACGAGCATGCACGTTTGGCTCGCGCTTTGTCGATTTTGCGCTGTGTAAGCGCGTCTCTGGCGTCGTAGTCGCGTTTATGGTGACGCGAGCTCTTCTTCCTTCGAGGAAGGTCGTGTTCCTCTTCCTCTTCGGATGAAGGGGTGGGTCTCCGGTCGTGCCTGGCCGGAGGTTTCTTCTTCGGCTCCGCAGGAGCGTCTTGGTGGAGCGCAGCTCCGACAAGTCCGAGTCCGGTGAGTGCGGACTTATGCATGGCTCTTTTTGGGTCCCCCTCCGGAGGTGGGTGGGCCGCGAGATACTCAGTGGCTGCCATGATCGCAGCTTGCAGCGTCTTCGGGATGACGTTGCCGTCGGCGTCCATCTCCATGAATGATGTGTGGAGAGTTCGGGTCACATCACTGCGCTCCTTGGTATCCATGTTCTCCACCCGAGAGCGGTGTTTGTTTCCTTGGTTTCCATTCGTGCTAGAGCCGGGGGCCATGTCGGAGAGCGCAGCTCGTCGTGCGCTGGACTCAGAGGCTGCTTGCTTGCGTTTGTCAAGTGTTTCCTGCATCTTGACTTGCTTCTTGTGCTCCTCGATGAGGAGGAAGTGGTATGCCATCAGTAGTTCACGTGAGGCGTCTGCAGGTAGGACTATGTCGCCTGCTACGGCGCGGCGTGCCTGGACCCATCCTTCTTTGCTAAGCCGGATGACGTGGCCGTTGTTTTCCTCGTCGGGTGGGGGGGATTGGCTTCTTCTGTTCCCACCGTTTCCGCCGTTTCTGTCCTGCGGGTTGGGGTTTGCGTTGGGCGGCGGGTTAGGCGTTTGTTGTTCCACGTCGCTCTGGATGACTACGGCGCATTGGTAGCGCGCGTAGATTGGTCTGCTACTGCCGCAACTTTCGGATCCGGAACCGTAGGTCCCTTCATCCGAAGGTGGATCGCACAGATCGGAGTTGCAGCTGTTGCTATCGTAGAACTCATCTGTTGATGACGATGTGCGTAGCACGGGGTGTGGAGCCCACGAGGCAGGCCTGATTGATGGTAGGGGCACCCGCTCAGGAAGGCGGAGGGTGCCAGTCTGACCCACCTAGAAGCAGAAGCTCCCGATAGTATCTCGAGTCCGTCGCCTATGGGCTCAAAATCTTTCATGGTGGCCGGCGAGTGGGCGGTGAAGTCGAAAGCGCCGAAGAGGAGGTGACTCTCCGTCGCCGTAGAGTTGTAGATCGATCGGGTCGGGACCGTTACGACCGCACAATCAACAGCCCCAGTTCCCACAGACGGTGCCAATTGACGAGGTTTCGACTCGTCAATGCCCATTGTTATGGACTTGGGTTTTGGAGAAGATGGGGATGCTGGAGATCGTGGAACGGTTAATATACAAGCAACCAGGGGACACGAGATTTACCCAGGTTCAGGCCCCCGGAGGGAAAACCCTACTCCTGCTTGTCTGCTCTTGATTACGGCGGAACCGAAAGTTACAGGGTGCGCAGATTCGATCTGGCGTGGAGGTGTGTATGCGAAAGTATGAGTCGAGAGGTCTAGGTCGTGCCCTCCTGGCCTTTATATAGACTTAGGCAGGTCTCGGGCATAGACCTAGGTGGTTACAAGTTCTAGGGTTTTACCCCTTCGAATTTCCTATCTACGCTAGTCTTTCTCTCCAAGGATCCGAAGGCGTCATGGGCCTTGGCCACCCGAAAATCTTCATGGGCCAGCGTACATCTGCTGTGGGCCTTCCTTGGGCTGGACCAGGTATGCTGAGGTCACGTACCCGTAGGGTATAACCATGTCATCGAGTACATCTCATTTGGAGAGGGGTGGTATCTAACCACCTACGCCACAAAATGCCTCCCTTATTCTCCGGTGAATCTCACCCCAATGGGATCGATCCATGCTTCCACTATCAGTGCACTTGTCGGTGGCAACCGGAACCTCTCACAAGGTTGGGGCACTTCTCCACAACTTAATTGGAGGCTCCCAACAAACGCCACAAAGGCCACAAGGTTGGGGTACTTCTCCACAACTTAATTGGAGGCTCCCAACAAACGCCACCAAGGCCTCAACCTGCAACACAACAAACCGTCTAGGGTTCCAATAACCCAAGTGTCATGGTATTGCCGATGAGTACGCCATGGAGGGGTCCTCACAGTGCGTGTTTAGAGACGTGGGGTAAGGCAGACGGTTGACGGGTACGAGGTAACACAACTTACCCAGGTTTAGATTCCACGACGGTGGCGGAATCCTACTCCTACTATAAATCACTATAAGGGCAATACGCCGAGTTACAGAGATAGGTTCGCTGTGCGAGGTGACTAGAGAGTCTAAGTTATCGTATGAGATTGTGCCCTAAATGCTCCCATAGGTCTGACTTATATAGTCGCCAGGTCCTAGGGTTATAGGGAAAAGTCCTAGCCGAACAGGTTACAGAGTCCTACACCGTCTATCACTAGTCTTGTGTATCTTGCACTCCAAGGCTCCGGGTACGCTGGTGACTCCACCGTAGCCTTCCTTTATCCGACACGGGCTTCCCTTCTGGATCCATCTAACTGGGCCGCCCAGCAGGCCATAGGCCATGCTACCGACTATGGGCCACCCGGGTTAGTCGGATAAGAGACATGCTATTAGGATACCCATATAGCATATCCCCAACAGTAGCCCCCGGAGAACTCCGAGATCTTGCGCCGTATTTCCTCTTCACGTGGAATGCTCCGTCTAGATGGATGTCGGCAAATCGTCAAGCAATATCTTGTAGTCCTCCCAAAGAACCCTGCAAGGTTTTCTCCGTCTTTGATTTGTAAGCCGAAGAAATTCTGAATCTTCCATCATAATCTTCCGTAGTCGGTTAAATCCGTCCATGCCGGAATCTTCGATGCGATGGCTCATCTACCCATGTCAGTTATGAAGACGTAGGCTTAGGTCAGCGACGCCTCGTAACTCACACATGCAGAGAATGCAATCATATCTGATTTTCCCGCGCGAGCGATACGAACCATTGGCGGCGGCGGTTGGAGACGTGGTGAAATTACCACGCACGTCCACGAACACGTCGTCTACGCGGCAACCGTCCGATTAGCTGCACGAATCTTGACGCAGAATATGATAAATAGTAACTGTGGGACACTTGCCACTTTTTACCTCATTCTCTCGCGTCATCGTCTTCTTCCTCTAGCCGCACGCCTCCTCGAGCTCTCCGCGAGAAACCTCAAAAACCCTAGCTTCCATCTGCGTCAGTCGCATCCTTCCAACCCCCATGGCCAGCAGCAGCTCCTCCCCATCGATGGAGGCGTCGAGTGAAGCCACGGCGAAGCCGGCGAGCTCCATCGTCGTGCCTCCAGAGGGTTTGGTCATCCCTGCATCGGCGGTGATCGAGACCACCGGTGGCGACCATAATCTGGCGGCGCTGGAACCACTGGAAGAAGAGCCAGACTCGCAAAAGGGCGACTGGCGCGGCTCAGACATCACTAACCGCGACATCCAAGAGATGGTCGCCAAAGGATACCTCCCTGCGACGTAAGGGCTCGCCTGGCGGGCGGCGCCGGCCGACGAGGTGACACCTTCTCCCCAAGTCAGAGAAAAGGTGTACCTCAAGGCTCAGCTGGTACGCGGCGTTTCCTTGCCCATCTCCCACTTCTTTCTCTCCATCTTGAATCACTACAAGGTCCAACCCCACACCTCTCCCCAATAGCATCTTAGTGCTTAGCAACTTCGCGGCACTTTGTGAGGGTTACCTAGGGATAAGGCCTAGGTTAGACTTGTTCGTGTACTTCTTCACCGTCAAACGTGAAGCCGGACATAGTAGGGAGGAGCTTAGGAACTGCGGCACCATAAGCTTCAAGATTCGTCCTGGCCGGCGGTTCCCCGACATCGTCGGCCATGAGTCCTGCAAGAACTGGCAGCGGACGTACTTCTACGGCCCCGACATTCCTTTGGCGGGCCGAGAAGTGACGTACCCGGACTTCGTGGATGGAGCCGCCGCTAAAGTTTCCACATGGAGATCCCATGCCTCCCTTCCCTCCGACCTCGACGCTTCTCGTGTAATAAGGCGGATCGAATGGTTCATAGAGACGGGTTTGACCGGCTTGGACCTAGCCATGTGCTGGTTCATTTGGCGAATCCAACCTCTGCAGCACCGCACGAAGTTCATGCACGAGTACACCAGTGATCGAAGGGATACCCTCCGGATCTCCGTGGATAACTTCTCGAGCGACTCCGTCAAGCTCCGCCCTAAGGACATCGTCAAGGTGAAGGATAAGAAGCGTGGCTTCACCATCACCTACGACATGTTCGTAGACGGCAAGTGCCCAAAGGTAGGTATTTATTTTCCATGTATGACATTGCTCTAATTTTTCCATCTTGCCAATACCATCTTATCTAACACGGTGATTTCTCACTTAATAGCTTAGCGATCTAGATGAGGGCAACCTGGTTGCCCAAATCTACGATCCAAAGATGAAGGAAGTCACGGTCGTGTCCGACGACAATGTCCCGTTGGCGCGAAAGCGGAAGAGCTCCACCTCTGACGCTGCCGACGGAGGCAAGAAGAAGAAGACGGAGGGTGCAGCCTCCAAGAAGACTACCGCCGCCCTAGAGGCGGAAAAGAGAAAAGCCACCTGGATTTTTGCCAAAGCGCCCCCCTAGTGTAAGCCTCTCATTCTCCAACATTGTCTATTTATCTGTCTTGTTCCTGTACTTATGCACTTTGCACGTTTCAGGAAGAAAGCCACGACCAGCCTCAAGAAGTCCTCCAAAACTTTGGGTGCTTATAGAAATATCAAGGACATGCTGCATTGCGACTCCTCCCCCGCCATCGCCCCTGCTACTCCTACCATCAAGCCCTCCTCTGCTCCGACAAGCTCTCAAGTCTAGGAGGCACCAGGCCCTTCCGCCATGGAAGTGGATTCTGGCGCCTCTACCGAACTCGCTGTTGTCGGCGAGCAGGCGACGCAGGAGAGCGCTACTCTACAAATGGCTGAAGCTCCGGCTAAGGATGCCATCGGTAGCGGCAAGGCGGTGGTGGGAGCTGGTACCTCTGCCGAAGGCGGTGCCTCTACTCCCCAGAAACCTTTTGAGTTTCTGAAGATAGTTTACCCGGCGCTCACGCCGAGTAACACAAATCTGGTTCCTGGAGGAGTACCAACATCTCCGACATGCGGTCTTGAGGAGCTACTCCGACAAGCGGATATCTTGCAAGGAAATAGCATTTCCTTCGGCAAGCTGCTAGCCGAGAGTGCTACAAACCTCAAGATTATTGCACTTGTAAGTTTTTACTTTGCCTTTTGCATTTCATATGAGTATCCCACTGTAGCCCCCGAGGATGTAGACGGAAAACCATAGGTTTTGTATCTATATGCTCTAAGATTCACTAAGTTAGAAAAAACTCTCACTGTAGCCCCCAAGCATTTAGATGGAACATACTATTCCGACTAGATGCTTTAAAAGTAGCATACATAGTGTTTATAATTTTCAATGCTGTAGCCCCCAAGCCTCTAGTTGTAACTGAATTAGTTCCGACTAGATGCTTAAAGAAAAGCTAAGCAGTTTTAAAGTTAAAAACTTTATACTGTAGCCCTCAAGCTTCTAATCGAGAACTGAATTAGCTCCGACTAGATGCTTAAAGAAAAGCTAAGCATATTCCTTAGTTAAAAACTCTCGCTGTAGCCCCCGAGCGTCTAGGTGGAAAATCTCCGACTAGATGCTCTAAGTAGACCAAACAACGGTTTAACTTTATACTTGTTTTCACAGAACGAGAATGCTCGGAGGGGCGTGGCCAATGACAAGTATCAGAAGATGCGCGCAGATCTTGAAGACGAAAAGGGTAAAACTGCCATCTTGAAGGAACAAATCATCAAAAACAAGAGTCTGTTTTCTTTTTGCGCATTTCTGTCTTATTTTTGTGCCCATAATATCCGAGTACTTATTGTGTACTTTGTTTTCTCCGACTTGCAGAACATGTCGCCAAGGCCAAGGATATTGTCGAGCAGTCCAAGCACATCCAACAGCTGGACAACGAGAACAAAATCCTTAAGAAGGAGAGGGAAGAGATGCTGAAGATGCACGAGGATTCCATGAAAGTCCTGCAGGATTCCGCCACTGCGGAAATCAATCGCTTGAAGGAGGAGCTTGCAATCTTAAAGGATCAGAAGCAAGCTGCTGATGAGCAAAACCATCGCCATAGCGAGGCGTTTAAGCTCCTCCAACAAGAGAAGGAATCCCTGGCGGACACCCTTTGGCAGGCTAAGGCCAGCATCTTCAGTAAGTTTCCTCCGCCTTGTATTTCTGTAGTCTAGATACTTAGAGTTTATTGAACTCATGCGCTCCTTGTCGGGATTTGTAGCTCCTATGGGTTTGACCCGCTCGCCTCCTTCGGACAAGGAATGCATGGTTCTTGCCGGCAACTTCATCAACACCGCCATCGCCCAAGCCAAGGAGATTGTCAAGCCCCTCTAGATATATATCAAGGCCTCGGACTCTGTGACGAAGTACTTGGAGATTCTGCGCCGAGCCCTCGAGCGTGTCACGAGCTGGAAAGCTTCATGTGCACGGGCTGGCGCAAGGATGGCGCTGTCAATGGTGAAGGCACACTACGACGATGCCGACATCGATACGGTGACCTCTGGCATCCCCGACGTGGATGATGACGACAAGGAGACTGATCACGAAGCCATCCTGTCATCACTCACGGGTTATGACACCAGAGTTGCCGAGTTGGTGGACGTTGACGTCTTCGTGCCTAGGAACACCATCGACAGCGTCAACCAAGATTCCTCTGAGTCTCATCACAGCGCCGACGTCGAGGGTGATTCTCCGGCTGGTGACGATGCTGCCTCCAAGTCTCCTGCGCCCAAATAATGAAAAACACTTTGTAATCTTTGTTTCACCTTTGGTGTGTGCACTGAAAACTTGGTGATGTAACTTAAGGCGGAAAACAATGGTTGTTATGTCCTGCTACTTAAGAACTATTTCCCGGCATGTATATATTTTTTAAGCAAGTGCTGGCTTATCCATTACTCTGGTTCTTATGCTTGACTTTTCATGAGTCGGAAGACTCGTTGTCGGAACCCGTGGTCGGAGGATATGGGGATATCATCCTTCCTGTTGCGCGCATCCCTCCGTCTTTGTTATGATGAACCCGTCCGTGACCCGACATCCTGAGGAGATCTGTCCCTTGGCGGTTTGTACTGGCTAGATCGGCAGAGCGCTGGGTCAGACTCAAGCCTCTGAGAGGTGGCCTTTTCCTGCTGCTTTACCGCCTTGGCCACTAGGTCATAGACATGTTCTACTGCCTCAGGCGATCTATCCTGCTCCAGAAGGGTCTTGGCGACGACGAGGTTAGGGAGTGGGGTGGGCATCACCTGCTTGCCTTCACTGTCAATGTATGGCTTGGCCTGTGCTGGCTTCGAGAGAGCCCATCCTAGGTTACGCCGTATACCAGGATCGTTGATGACGCGAGCCGGAGCTTTCTTCGCCTTCTGCTGCTGTAGGAGAGTCTTGTACTCGGCTTCCATTGCTCTAGCTTTCTCTATGAACTTCTACGCGTTGACCAGATCTCGATCTAGTTTAGCGCCTTGCTCCGCGATGGCTTGTGTCTCCTCCAGCAGCTGCTGGTGTTTCTCGTCAAGCTGAGTCACGTTCTGGATATGAGCAATGGTTAGTGGCTCGATGAGGAGATTGCCGTACATCACTCTATCAGCTCGAGTAACATGGGCTGCTGCCGACGTGGATGCTGGAGGCGGCAAGTTTGCGGTGTTGTTGTTGCTCGGGCCTGTGCCCAGTTCCTGCGGCTGCTGCACTGGGTTAGGCGGAGGAGGCATGACCTTTGCGCGATCATCGTCAGCAGCAATAAGTGGCCCTTCCCCTTTTCTAGCGCCATAGGCGGAGCTTGCCCGGGTTGATCTTCATCCATTGCCGTCCCAATGGTGACGAACACCCCTCAAGACATGACGGTGTTGTTAGCTTGCTCGTCGCGCGAGTACTCCTCCATCTCCTGCATAGCGGAGTCTAGCTCTTCTGGACTGAAGTCTATCTCCTCTGAATCTGCACTGAAATCAGCATAAAGAGCGTCAATGACAAAGTCGGAGGGTGCAAGGACTTCCTCGATGACGGGTGGTGGAGGTGCAACGGCCTCGACAATGACTGGAGGTGGTGGTGCTGGTACGACGATGGCGGCCGGAGGCGGTGGTGGTGGTGGCTGAATCGGAGGGGCTCCGTCAATGAGCGCAAGCGCTGTCTGAGCTGCCGCTTCAGCCTCCGCATAGTTGTTGACGGTGTTCACCATGCCTTCGAAGGTAAGGCGCCCTGACGCCTGTTGCCGCCTAAGAGAATGTCGGAGAAGCGTGCCATGGTCCAATCCTTCCACAAAGTGATAGATGGCATCATCATTGGGGTAGTGGTCCAAATCGGCTCATATACGGAGCCATTTGGCCAGGTAGTCGCGAGGGTCTTCGCCTTCTATCTGAATGCAGCGCGCCAGATCGAAGATGGTAACCACGCCGACGAACTTGGATCTCTGCTGTCTAGACGCGCTGACAAAGCCGGCGGATTTGCAGTGATCTTCCACCTTTATATCCTGCACAGGGCGGTTTGGGTGGGCCTTGAACTTTTCCGATCTTTGCCAGCGAACTCCGAGGAGAGACCCGACATTGATCCTTCCGTGAACGCATCTTGCCCGTGGGCGGTCCGTGCGGGCCTTGGTGCTTTCTGATCTTTGTCGGCGAACTCCGAAGAGAGATCCGACATCGATCCTTCCGCGAACGTATCCTGCCCGTAGGCAGTCCGTGCGGGTCTTGAAGCTCCTCCGACTCCCAGGGAACTAGTGCCCGAGTCGGTTTCGCCGATGAAGAGGTGGATGTCTCTGATAGGAATGAGCGAACACCGCATAGGGTTCGTCTTCGCCGGGATCCAGAATTCGTCAGGGGGGGGGGGACGATCGGAACATTGCCGAAGAAGAGAACACGACTGATGGCTACGGTTTTGCCGATTCCTGCGAAGATCTTGGTCCTCGCCCGCTGAAGAGCCTGAAGCGCCTCTTGCCCCACGGTGGGCGCTAACTGTCGTGGTATTGCCGACGAGTACGCCATGGAGGGGTCCTCACAGTGCGTGTTTAGAGACGTGGGGTAAGGCGGACGGTTGACGGGTACAAGGTAACACAGCTTACCTAGATTCAGATTCCATGAGGGTGGCGGAATCCTACTCCTGCTATAAATCACTATAATGGCAATACGCCGAGTTACAGAGATAGGTTCGCTGTGCGAGGTGACTAGAGAGTCTAAGTTATCGTATGAGATTGTGCCCTAAATGCTCCCATAGGCCCGAATTATATAGTTGCCAGGTCCTAGGGTTACAGGGAAAAGTCCTAGCCGGACAGGTTACAGAGTCCTACACCGTCTATCACTAGTCTTGTGTATCTTGCACTCCAAGGCTCCGGGTACGCTGGTGACTCCACCGTAGCCTTCCTTTATCCGACATGGGCTTCCCTTCTGGATCCATCTAACTGGGCCGCCCAGCAGGCCATAGGCCATGCTACCGACTATGGGCCACCCGGGTTAGTCGGATAAGAGACATGCTATTAGGATACCCATATAGCATATCCCCAACACCAAGAGTAAAAATCTGCTCAATTTTCACTCACCAAATCCTCCGGGGAGAACTCAAACCGATGCACCAAATGCAATGGCAAGAACACAAGTAGTGCTCAAATCCTTCTCTCCCAAATCCCACCAAAGCTATAAAAGCTTGTGGGGGAATAAGAGAGGAAGAACAATGGAGGAAATCCACAAAAGACTCCAAGATCTAGATCCCAAGATGTTCCCCTGACTTAGAGGAGAGATGGATTGGTGGGATTGTAGATCTAGATCTCCTCTTTCAAATCCCTAAAGTATATGCAAGAATCAAGGGAGGGATTGAAGGGGGAGCAAGCTCAAGAGGGTCAAGAATGGAGGAGAAAGCATGTCCAACTCGAGCCGGGACATTGGGTAAGAAGGGCCCCTTTTTATAGGCCCACAGATTTCTGACCGATTTCTGCCCGTTGGGGAAAAGTCAGACCGGAGACTCTGGTCTATACCGGAGATTCCGGCCCAACCTCCAGACTAGCCTCCAGACCACCTATCAGACTGTCCCTGGCTGAATTCTGGAGCCCCCTCTGGGGACTCTAGGGGACACTCCGGACCACATCGGAGACTCCGTTCCATGCATACCGGAGACTCCGGTCTGGACCAAATAAGAGGCAAACTTCAAATGGCGATATCTAGAGTTTGGAAACTCCGATTGACCCGAAACCAATTTTGTTAAAAAGGGGACAACAAGAGTTACCACCAAGAGAGAACATTTCATGCATTATAATGTGAGATACCTCTCTTTGTGAGAAACCAGAAAAACCTCAAAGATCAAAAACGCAATATGATATAAAAGGGAAATCCGTTTTTGATGAACTAGAGCTTGTTATGAATATTACCACAAGCTCTAGAACCTCACATGGATAAGATCCAAATAACAACCAAGAAAGGATGATGCTAAGTATGCAAAGGTTTGAGCTCTCTCTGAAAGATATGATCGAGTTACTCACTTGAGAGCCCCTCTTGATAGTACGGTTGTCTATCCTATAAACCGGTCTCCCCAATTAACACCACGAGATCGGTAAGAAGGAAACCCTATCAAGATCATACCTTTGCCTTTTGCATATTCCACTTGATTATGATGTAGACGGTCTTGTCCTTCTCAGGATGGAACACCTTTCTTGATTGCTCTTGCACACACTCACTTGATGAAGACTTGCAAGTTGCCCCCCATACGACATGGGGAAACCTTTAATTTGACCTTGTCTTCATCGATCCATGATCACCGAGGATGACAAGCTTCAAGCATGATATCTTCTAGATATGGCACATCTTTACTTGCACAACATTCCTTCTAACACCATTTGGATTATGTCTTGACGATACATATGATGAACTCTATCTTCTTCTTCAAGACACCCTTGCAAAAGGATCAACTCACCCATGACCAATATCCAGATCATTCCTTGATCAACACTTGATCCTCTTCACTTTCTTGTTCTCCAAACCTTGAAGCCAACATATGGTTCAAGCATTGCCTATGGATAATTCCTACAAGTACAACTTGATAAAGCATTAGTCCATAGAGATTGTCATTAATTACCAAAACCACACATGGGGGCCCACATGTTCTTTCAGATGGTCTCTAGCGGCGACGGCAAGCATCTTCGGCGAACTAGGGTTTCGGACAGAGGGTAAAATGAGAGAGAGAGAGAGCTTTAGAGGGAGCAGGAGTGGATGAGGATGAGGCAGAGCTGTAGCATCGTGGCCTCCTTATCCCCTCTGGTTGTCGGCGACATGAATCTCCACGCTGGCGAGCAGCGGCGCTAGGCGCCAGCGAGCTGCTTCGGCGACTACGAGAGGTGGACGATGATGATAGATTAGACAAAGGGGTATGTGGGTCTGGGACGTTGTTAGGCTTCGACGAACTGAGCGGAAGAAGCTGGCTATGGCTCGTGAGCGACAGATAACTGCGAGAAGGAATGGGCCAGACTTGGCTGTTGCTTCTTCTTTTATTCTTTTCTAATTCTTTTCTGTTTTCTATCATGTTTTCAGATTTGAATTTGCACAATTGATTTGAATTTTCTGTATAGAATTTGCACAATTGGTTGCAACAATAATAAAGTGTATTTAGGGTCCTCTTATGAATTCTTAATATAATGTTATTTTTTATTTATTTTCTTTACATAGATACTTTTGTTATGATTCTTTATTTTCATAACATACCTTGAATTTATTATTAAATCTGTTTTAAATTTTTTGTTTAGGATTTGGATTTATTTTGGAATCAATCACATAAGAATGGGCATTTTAGTAATAGGAAACAATTAACCATTATTCTGGACAAAAAAATTAAGGCACTTATATGGATTCTTCATGGTTATCATATATTTCTATGATTTTTCACAAGACATACTCTTGGTAGGAATGGTTCATTTCAGGGTTTATATTATTGTTTTATAAATGTGAATAAACCTTATGGTTGAAGAAAAATTTCCCTTATATTTGTGATCATAAATGATATCACCCTTTTAACATATAAAGTTATTCTCTAGGATGACTTAGGAGATAGAATTGCTAACTATAGTTTCTAGGTACATATGATTTTAAATGTTTTGAAGTGGCAAAGATATGCTTGAGTGAATTGCTAGAGGAAAATATTCCTATAGGCCATTGGGAGATAAGATGATGAACCAACCTATGAGATAGATATTAAGTTTGATTCTAACTTTAAGGTGTAGTGTTTACCAAGAATTCCTATCTTCCATACTTCATAGGTATTGACTTCTAATTAAGGAATTCCTTTCCTAGATATACCACTTCTTCATATCCACCATCATGTGTTAACATGATGAGCTTCACTTCACAAGAACATCTTTATCAACAATTTCCCCTCCTAAATCCATTTGTGAAAGCAATGAGCTTGACACTAAAGCTCTATATGATCTCCTCATAGAGATAATTCTCATCTCTAGGATACTTACTATGAATCCAAGTCCACTTGAGTTTACTCTCTGATGGTGCTGACGGAGCACTTCGCTGGAAACCCCAAGAGCAAGGTGTGATGAGCACAACACCAAGTCTTCCCTCAGTAGAGACCGAGGTTATCGAACCAGAAGGAGGAAGGAAACATCACACAGGTGTTGCAAGCAACGCTAAGACCTGCACAACACAAACTCAAGACTTTGCCCCAACGAATCAGTGAGATTATCAAGCTCACCGGTTTGCTGTAACAAAGGATTAAACATATGGTGTGGAAGGTAATGGTTTGCAGCAAGTAAACAAGTAACAGTGGAAGATGTATCAATAGTAAAGATTGGACCGGGGTCCATAGTTCACTAGAGGTGCTCTCCTTAGATAAACAACATGGCATGAAGGGTAAACAAATTACAGCAGGGCAATTGACAGGAACTGAGCAAGGCATGACAATGCAATTACTAGTCAGAAAGATCCTATGAGATTCGATTGGGCAATACAACAAGATACATAGACCGCCATCCAACTGCATCTATGACTAGAAGTCCACCTTCAAGTTATCATCCGAACCCCCTCCGGTATTAAGTTGCAAGCAACAGACAACTACTTTAAGCAAAGTGTGTAAGGTAAATAGTCCACATGTTCCATGAACAAGAGACCATTGTTTTCTCCCAAGTAGCAACATCACATCTACAACCGAAGTGATTTCTGTCACATCCCTTGGCAACTAGAGGCATGAACCCACTATCGAGCATAAATACCCCCTCTTGGAGTCACTAGCAACTACTTGGCCAAGATAGCTACTAACAATGGAGAGCATGCAAGATCATAAACAACACATACATGATAGAATCATAAAGACAAAACCATTAATCAAACCAACATAATAATCTCAATATCCATCAGATCTCCGCAAACACAACATGCATGATTACAAATATATTAGATCTTGATCATGAACGGAGCTCACAAGATCTATACATGAAAGCACAAAGGAGGAGATACAACCATCTAGCTACTACATGGACCCATAGTCCAAGGTGGAACTACTCACGCATCATACATGAGAGAAGGCCTCCGGGATGATCTCCCCTCCGGTAGGGTGCCGGGAAGAACTTCAGATCCCCCGATCAAGGGATGATGGTGGCGGTGGCTACAGACGGTTTCGTGGAGATTTGATCGGGTTGCTAGGGTTTTTGCATCGGTGGATTCTTATAGACGAAGAGGGAGGCTAAGGAGGCGACCAGGGGGGCCAAACACTAGCCAGGCGCGGGCCCACCCCTGGCCGTGCCTGGGGGGGGGGTCTGGCTGCCCTGGCCTGCCCCTCCGTCTCCCCTCTAGACTTCTTGTTCCCCATGGAAAGTAATTGACTTTTACATTTGTCCCATCCAATTCCGAGAATATTTCTTTACTATCTTTTCTAAAACCAAAAACAGCAGAAACAAGCATCTGCCACTGTGGCAACTTGTTAATAGGTTAGTACCAGAAAACATGTAAAAAGTACCTCAAAGTGTAGACAAGTAAAGAAAAGTAGATACAACCTCCGTTTCAAGGCTTAAGGCGCACACACTTTCCAAAGCAAAGTTTTACCAAAAGAATTGAGCAACAAAATCTTGATTATATTATACATAATTAGTACCGTTGGATTCGTATTGAAAAATACTTTCCAGTGATACTAGTTTTATACCAAAACTCTTTACGTATTTAGAGTAATTCTTGGTTAAAGAAAAAACATGCAAAACGAGGACGTCTTAAGCCCTGAAACGGAGGAAGTACTAAACAAGCATGGATCATCAAAAATTATAGATACATTTCCAACGTATCACTCTCTTACTTCACAATTACTTTGTAATCTTACTTATGAATCTTAGAAGCTTGTCACTAAAGCTTTTCATAATCTTATCATATCCATACTTGGTTATATTACTTTAATAATGGTAACCTTCAATCAAACAAATGGTTATGGTTAACTCCATTCACACATCTTTTGTCATTCATCACTAATATTACTCCAATAGATGTATATATCAAATCCTACTTTACCTCAAGTGTTTAGTATTTCCTAAAGGGAATATTCTAGTTCTCTAACTCCTTGATGCTCTAGCATCAACTTAATCCTACTATCTCATCTCTACTTATCTATAGTAACTTATATTCCAACTTCACATTATATATTTTTGACTTGTCATGACTAACCTAGGATAATATGTCTCTACTAGGTTTTAATCATATTCTATCCACCAATGTCACTTATATATGATATAATCAATCACTCTTAGTGACATAAGCATGATCAAAATAATTATTTGATCATTTATGGCTTAGGTTTACAGTTGGCTAATCAAGGCCTTCCTCAATACAACATTATATTTGTACTATAATTATCTTCACAGTATCTCTTACTAAGTATAAGATATTATTCATTGACTATGCCTTCTTAATCCACTAGGATTACTCCATGTAACTATCTTCAATATTCATCCTTATAATCCTTTTTGTTACCACATATACCTTTATTTCAAATAACCTCTTCTATCCATTCAGGAGTGAGTTAACTCCATCAATTTTCATATTAGTTCAGTTCTTTTCAAACTGTCCTATTATATAGACGATATCTAAAACTAGAATTACCACTTACCTCTTCTTACTTCTTTCTCTAAAGGACTTTAAGTGAAAGCTTTGATAAGAACAGGGGTTAAGGATTGTTAAATCAACAGTTGATCCTTCAACATTGATTAACATCAAATACAATATTATGGTTTAATAGAGATGATAAAGATTGTTGTGGAAAGAGATATATATGGTGAATGATCTTATCTTGGTTTCCTTCCTATTCAACCTCACTTAAGAGTTAAGGTTAGACATTACCATGATACTCATGGTATAAGTAGATAAGATTAAGATAGGTCAAGATATAATTATTAAATTCTCGTTACTTGAGTTATATTCATAACTTTCTATTTATAGGTTGTTGTGATGAATACTAAGATATGATCTCTTAAAGATTAACTTCAAACATTAAGTAATATGTTGGTGGTTTAGTTCCAGTACATTTGATCCACCCTTAGATCAAATCATGTTTACCCTAAACAAGGTTTAAGCTAAGGTCATATTGAAACTTATTGCAGTCAACTTGATGATCTACTTCAATTCCATCAATTTGAGAGAAGCTTCAATCACTTTGAAAAGTTTTGTTCAAAGGCGCGAAAATTATTCGGATTTTGTATGCATGGATGCAATGCACACATCTGTGTTCAGCTTATTTCTAAGCTCTAATGTTGGGATGTTACAGACTACGGGTCCATGTAGTAGCTAGATAGTTATATCTCCTCCTTGGTGCTATCATGTTTAGATCTTGTGAGCTCTGTTCATGATCAAGATCTCATCTATTTGTAATCATGCATGTTATGTTTGCGGGGATCCGATGGATATTGAGATTACTATGTCAGATTGATTAATGGTTTTGTCTTATTGATTCTATCATGTCTGTGTTGTTTGTGATCTTGCATGCTCTCCGTTTCTAGTAGCTATCTTAGCCAAGTAGATGCTAGTGACTCCAAGAGGGGGTACTCGATAGTGGGTTCATGCCTCTATTTAATCTAAGGGAAGTGACCGAAATCTCTAAGGTTGTAGATGTGATGTTGACACTAGAGAGAAAACAACGGTCTCTTGTTCATGGAAAAAGTGGATTGTTTACCTTACACACTTTGCTTAAAGGAGTTATCTGTTGCTTGCAACTTAATACTGGAGGGGGTTCGGATGATAACCAGAAGGTGGATTTCTAGTCATAGATGCAGTTGGATGGCGGTCTATGTATCTTGTTGTATTTACCAATCGAATCTCATAGGATCATGATGTCTAGTATTGCATTGTTATGCCTTGCTCAGTCCTGTCAATTGCCCTGCTGTAATTTGTTTACCCAGCATCCCATGTTTGTTTATCTGAAGAGAACACCTCTAGTGAACTATGGACCCCGGTCCAAATTTTACCATTGATACATCTTCCACTGTTACTGTTTTCTTGTTGCAAACCACTATTACCTTCCATACCATACAGTTAATCCTTTGTTACAGCAAACCAGTGAGATTGACAACCTCACTGTTTATTGGGGCAAAGTTTTGAGTTTGTGTTGTGCAGGTCTCCAAGTTGCTAGCAACACCTTTGAGTCGTTTCCTTCCTCCTACTGGTTCGATAACCTTAGTTTCTTACTGAGGGAAAACTTGCTGTTGTGCTCATCACACCTTGCTCTTGGGGTCTCCCAACAAGGCATTGCTAACACGCCATCATCACTCATTGTCTGCTTGCCTTGTCATTTTGATTATGGGATAGATCCTGTATTATGTGCAAGGGGTACCCGTTGGCGGTTCTCTATGATACACATGTACTTACTATGATAAGAACTTACCGGTAACTAAACTTGAGTAGCATGAGGAGCGGCCCTCATATTCAAGGGACATGAGATTGCCAACTTATACTTTGTCAAGCATATACTCCATAGTTTGTTCACTTTAACCTTAATCACTTCAAGACGCTTATGATAGGGGCAATGAGAGCTGAAAGCTAACAAGTACCATTATTTTTGGAAGCTCTTTATGAGACTTGAAATCCCCGCTTCCCTTTTATGAAGGGCCTTTATTCCACCATTATATTGAGTCTCCACCTTCTATCCTCAGGCACCAATTAAGAGAGCATAGTTGCCATTCTTAGTTCTATGTGCATTGTACCAAAAATTATTGATTGATTCATATTATTGATATTTCTTGTTCATGAACTATTTGTATCTAGTCACTCTTATGAACTTTGAAGGTGTCCTATGCATTTATTTGCTACTCCATGAGGGACAAGCTGAATGCCACTATGCTATGTTTTCTATATGTGAAACAAACAAACTTCTTCCAATGCATTGTTATTCATGATCTTTGTTTGTAACCTTTCATGTTGCATGCATAGTTACTTTGTATTATTGTTATAACTTCTTCTTTCATGCTCATGTTTAGAGTTCTTTGATCCCAGCATTCAATGCTTGCAAATGGTTTGATCTTGATTTTGATGGTGCATGTCACCTCAAAAATTATTCTTTTTATCACTTACCTACTCGAGGACGAGCAGGAGTTAAGCTTGGGGATGCTTGATACATCATAAACGTATCTATCATTTTTTATGTTCCATGTTTGTTTAGTATCTAATTTGCTTTGCTTTGTCTACACTTTGAGGTATTTTTATATCTTTTCTGGGACTAACCTATTAATAAGATGCTACAATGCTAGTTGTCTGTTTTCTTCCGTTTTTGGTTCCAGAAAAGGCAGAAAATCAATATTCTCGGAATTGGACGGGACAAAAGCCAAAGTCAATATTTTACCGTGGGGAACACGGAGCCAGAAGACGAGATGGAGAAGAGCCACCAAGGGCTACACCCCTGGCCACGCGACCAAGCTTGGCCCGCGTCTGCGGGGGGGGGGGGGGGGGGGGGGGGTGAGACCACCCCTGCCTCGCCTCTTTGCCTATAAGAAGCCCCCGATACGAAAACCCTAAGGACCCGATCAATCTTCCATGAAACATTTTGTAGACGCCGCCACCATCGTCCCTAGATCGGGGGGATCTGAAGCTCTTCTCGACACCCTGCCGGAGGGGAGATCATCCCGGAGGCCTTCTTCATCATCATGCCACCCTCCGGTATGAAGCGTGAGTAGTTCCACCTTGGACTACGGGTCCATGTAGTAGCTAGATGGTTGTTTCTCCTCCTTTGTGCTACCATGTTTAGATCTTGTGATCTCTGTTCATGATCAAGATCATCTATTTGTAATCATGCATGTTGTGTTTGTGGGGATCCGATGGATATTGAGATTACTATGTCATATTGATTAATGGTTCTATCTTATTGATTCTATCATGTCTGTGTTGTTTGTGATCTTGCATGCTCTCCATTTCTAGTAGCTATCTTGGCCAAGTAGATGCTAGTGACTCGAAGAGGGAGTATTTATGCTCGATAGTGGGTTCATGCCTCTATTTAATCTGGGGAAGTGACATAAATCTCTAAGGTTGTAGATGTGCCATTGCTACTAGGGATAAAACAATGATCTCTTGTTCATGGAACAAGTGGTTTTTTACCTTACACACTTTACTTAAAGCAGTTATCCGTTGCTTGCAATTTAATACTAGAGGGGGTTCGGATGATAACCTGAAGGTGGATTACTAGTCATAGATGCAGTTGGATGGCGGTCTATGTATCTTGTCGTATTGCCCAATCAAATCTCAAAGGATCATGAATGTCTAGTATTGCATTGTTATTCCTTACTCAGTCCTGTCAATTGCCCTGCTGTAATTTGTTTACCTAGCATGCCATGTTGTTTATCTTAAGGAGAACACCTCTAGTGAACTATAGACCCCGATCCAATCTTTACCATTGATACATCTTCAACTATTACTGTTTACTTTCTGCAAACCACTATTACCTTCCACACCATACAGTTAATCCTTTGTTTTCAGCAAACCGGTGAGACTGACAACCTTATTGTTCGTTGGGGTAAAGTCTTGAGTTTGTGTTGTGCAGGTTTCCAGTTGCTAGCAACACCTTTGAGTCATTTCCTTCCTCCTACTGGTTCGATAACCTTGGTTTCTTACTGAGGGAAAAACTTGCTGCTGTACTCATCATACCTTCCTCTTGGGGTCTCCCAATGAAGCTCTACAGTGATCTGAGCCGCATCAAGCTCTTTGTCGGGGACTCCCCAAGGGATCCTTATCTATGGTTTTTTAGGTCAAGAGAACTCCATGGGCGAAAGAATTAAGGCGGTCGGATGGCCGAAGAGGAAAATATGGTGGGTGGCACGCCCACCTCGGCTGGGCACACCACCCAGGCTCTTTTGGGTCTCCTCGCCCTCCTGGTGAGTTTCTTGCGCTCTAGATGCTTCTCGTGGATAAATATTGATATCCCCAAAATATCAGGTCCATTTGACTTTGTATTGGTCCTGAAATATCAAAAACATTGAAAACGGGGTTTTTCTGCCCTGCCGGGTTATAGACAAAATAAAGGGAATCATTGGTAAATCCCGAAAAATCAATGTAAAACATGGATATAACATTATATATGATGCAAATATGTGGGTAAACATGTTAACAAACTACAAAGTTCATGTATCTATTTTACATGCATCAGGTTCCATCCCACTTGTGCTTCTCCTCCGTCACCCTGCGGCGGTCCCGATGCGGTGGCTTGTCTGCCTCCTCCTTGACGGCGACCGACGGGAACTGCTAGCCAGCAGTTCTAGGTTCACCGAACGGCCACACCTTGGAGTCCATGGTGTCGGTGCCCTGGTACCTCGACCAGTCTGGCACCTCGGGCTGCACACAGTACGCATGCCTAAATTAGTTGTAGTCCCCCTCACCGCCCTCCTCATCCTCGTCGTCCTCATTGCCGGAGTCCTCCAAATAATTCTCGTCCGATCTATCGAGCTCCTCGAGGCAGGCCTAGATGTCCGCGCGTGGGCAGGGCATCCCCGCCTCCGCCAGCGCGCGGGCTACCTTGATGGTGACGTTGACCCGGTGCTCTGACCGGGGCCCTGGCGACGCGCTAGGAGGTGCTCGCGCCAGTGGCGAGTGGGAGAAGTAGCAGGAGCGGGGCGACAACAACGAGCCTGCATTCCGGCAGCGGCCGGAGGATGACCCAGCCTCGTGGTCGTTGCGGCCATGCCTGAACCAGTGCCTCCACGGCTTCATCATTGGCCAGATGAAGGGTTCTAGGGTTTGTTTTGGCGGGGTGGGGTTTTGCAATTTGACCAGGAGCGAAACTGTCGAGGATAGGGATGCGGCAGTCCCCATTAAAAAGGACCGAGCTCTCGTTGTTCTCCTCCCTCGCCTGCTGAAGCGTGGACCCGAGGTAGCTTCGGGAGGACATGGGACCAGTCTGCCTTCCAACAAACCAAGCCCAAGTTTGGATCGCGAATGCGCCAAAACAGACCGCTCCATGGGTCCGGCTCTGTTGGGCCATGGCATCGGTCCGGAAGGACAAATTTGGACCTGCATGGTACATTTGCCGGGGGACATTGGTGTTGTCTTTATGTTGCTAGCTAATCAGCTGGATCAATTGGATCTGCGTCCTGCCGAGACATGCAACACAAGTCACATGACCTGGATACCATACACAAGATTTGTTGAGCCGGGTCGGCTGACCAGGCTAGACCCCCTGGTGTCGCCGCCATTGCTTGTAGTCTGCTTGAGTGGGTACTTGTTCTGTGCCAAAATTCTTCATGTGTACGGTTTTGTCTCCGATTTACCTCAGAAACTGGATAGTTTGTTTTCTCTTTTTAGCTTAATATACAATAAGCTTAGCTCTCCCTCAGGGACTCAACAAAATGTAGAGATGGAGACTACACCGTAGGTTGCTTTTTTTGGAAATGGGCGTATATATTAACAAAAACGTTTAATGTTTATACCCGACCTCTGCATAACTAGGATGTACACAACCACATAAATGACAGAGCTAGTGAATAAAGAGTAGACAATCATTACACAAAATCACTATAAAAAAATCTTGAATCTAAGACAGATCAATCCTCAAGTCACGCGGCCATCCATGTCGGGAGAAAATATCCCTCGCCGTATCTTCCAATTGCGTACATCCCTCCACAAATAAGTCGCAAAACTCCATACGTTGAAAAATAGTCCATGATCGGAGAAAATCCATGGCTCGATAAATAACCTGCAAAGGTGAAGAGACAATGTTATTAAAAATCTTGTCATTTCTAGCAAGACATAGCGACCATATAATGGCAAGCGCTCCCACCCTAAATAAATTTTTGTACTTATCAACAATCCCATGCAACCAATTACCAAAAATATTGGTTACTGAGCTTGGAGGAGATAAGCCAGAAGCTATTTGGATGAATGACCATATAGAGCGAGCGAATTTACACTAAAAGAATAAATGGTGAATTGTCTCATCGTGATGACAAAAAACGCACTGTGTACTTCCATTCCAATTCCTCTTTGCAAGATTATCTTTTGTTAGAATTACACCTTTACGTAAATACCATGCAATTTGTTTTGTCTTAAAAGGTATTTTTATTTTCCAAGTCTTACTATTATCATCGATCGGGATATCAGGTTGGACCAGCGCTCTATAAAGTGAGCCAATAGAAAATTTACCACTTTCTAGTAATTTCCATTTAAATACATCCACACCATCCGATAGTTGTATCGTGGATAATCGTAAAAGTAGATTGTTCCAAGATAACAGTCTAGGACCAACGAGGCTTCTTCTAAAAGACACATTAGGAGGACAGTTCTCCAACACTGTGGAAATAGTATCTCCTTTGTGTCTAACAATCGAATATAGAGCTAGATATTGTTTGCGAAGAGTAGTTTGGTCAAGCCACTTATCTTCCCAAAACCTAATCTGTGATCCATACTTACTCTCCAAAGCACCAAAACAAAAGAATTTTTTTTGGTGGCAATAAGACCTGCCCAAAAATGTGAATCACCTGGTTTCCAAACCACTCGAGACACAGCTTTGGACCCCACATAGTTTATCCATAACATGGTTTGCCAAACGCCATCTTCAGTAAGTAGTTTAAAAAGCCATTTGCCCAGAAGCGTTGTGTTTTTGACTTGCAAATCATGTATGCTTAGTCCACCATACTCCTTTGGGCGGCAAACCACATTCTATCTGGCCAATCGATACTTCTTTTTCTCACTATCCCCTTGCCAAAAAAATCTTGAGCGAAAATAATCCACTTTGTTCAAGACACCTTTGGGTATTTGAAAAAATGAGATCATATACAATACCATATTAGTAAGTAATGAATTTATGAGTACAAGTCTTCCACCAAGGGATAACAATTTGCCCTTCTAACTATTAAGATGCTTTTGTAGACTTTCCTCTACAAGTTTCCATTCAGCTATTGTGAGCCGCCGATAATGAATCGGTATTCCCAGATAGTTGATTGGAAATTGTCCCTGACTACAGCCGAAAAGTTCAGCATAAAGATGGACCTCTTCTTCGGCCTCACCAAAACAATACAAATCACTCTTATGGAAGTTAACTTGAAGTCCAGATAGCATTCCGAATGCTGATAAAATTAATTTCAGATTCTTAGCCTTCTCCAGATCATGTTCCATAAAAAGAATTGTATCGTCAGTGGATTGAAGAATAGAAAGACCACCATCAATAATATGTGGAATTAATCCTTCAATTTGACCATCAGCCTTTGCTCTCTCAATAAGGATAGCCAATATATCAGCCACTATATTAAATAGTAAAGGCGATAATGGATCTCCTTGTCTTAGTCCTTTCTTTGTTCGGAAGTATTTGCCAGCATCCTCATTTACTTTAATGGCAACACTACTCCCAGACACAAACGACTGAATAAGAGCACGCCACTCCTCAGAAAAACCTTTCATGCGGAGTGTTTGCTGTAGAAAAGACCAATTAACTTTGTCGTATGCCTTCTCAAAGTCAATCTTGAATAATACACCATTTAATTTTTTTGAGTGTAGTTCATGGATTGTTTCATGCAGAATTACCACACCATCAAGGATATTTGTTCCTTGCATGAACGCAGTTTAAGAAGAACTAACAACATGATCAGCAACTAAGTTAAGTCTAATCGTGGCAACTTTAGTAAAAAAATTAAAGCTAACGTTAAGCAAGCAGATTGGGCGGTACTGTTGTATACATTCTGCATTGTTAACCTTAGGCAGTAAAATTATGTTGCCATAGTTTAGACGAAAAAGATCCAACTGGCCGACTTGCAGAAATCCAACCAAATTCATCAGGTCCTCCTTGATTACGTCCCAGAATTTTTGATAAAATTCCGCTGGGAAGCCATCAGGCCCTGGCGCTTTGTTATGTTCCATTTGAAAAACCGCTCTCTTAACTTCTTCCTCGATATATGAGGCAGTCAGAAAGCTATTCTCTTCATCATAAACTTGAGGAATGTCGGCCGTTTGAGACTCATCCAGAGAGAATGAATTTTTCACTAGGGCCCCAAACAAGGATTTATAATAAGTTGTAATATACGACTTCAGTTGCTCCTGTTCCTCAATCATACCTTCATCCTGGATCAGAGAGTGAATAAGTTTCTTCTTATGCTTGCCATTGGCAACAACACAGAAGTATCTAGTATTCGCATCTCCTTCCAGAATAAACTTCGCCTTAGAGCGTTGGTACCATTTGAGTTCCATTTGAGTTCCTCTTCGCGTAGGTCGGGTTATCTCTGCATTCGATTGACTTTTAAGCTCAATTTCTTATGCAGTTAACGGTCTGACCTCCGCGGAAGCCTCTAAGTCATCAATAATAGATGTTAGACGTATTTTCTGGTTTTTGAGGATTCCAGCTGTGTTCCTGGCCCAACCACGAAGGAACTTGCGTAAAACACGCATTTTGTTATTCCATCGTAGGATAGGCGTTTGGCCACCAACCGGTTTCTCCCAAATATCCTTAACCATCTCGTAGAAACCATCGCGAATCATCCATCCAAGTTCAAATTTAAACGCATTCATGGACTTCCGTAGCGGCAATCCAAAAGACAATAGTAAAGGGGCATTGATCCGACAAAGCCTCAAATACGCTCTAGAGCGCAAACGGTAACCATAGAGAACTTATGTCTCCAGTCGGTATCCATAAGCACTCTATCTAGTTTCTCGTATGTTGGCTCCGGAAGACTATTAGCCCAGGTAAATTGTCTTTCTAACATTGTAACCTCTCTTATGTCCAAACTGTCTATAACAGCATTGAACAAAAATGGCCAATGCTCATCGAACCTACCCCGACTTTTCTCGTGAGGAAATCTCAGCAAATTAAAATCCCCTCCTATAGAATAGGGTATGGATTGTCCTTTGCCAGATTCACAAGCTCACGTAAAAAATCAGCTTTATAACACATCCTGGGCAGCCCCATAAACAATGACTAAAGACCATGTGAAATTTTCAGCCTTGTTACGGACATGGAGTTTTATAAAAAAATCTCCCGCCGAACTAGCTAACACTTCTATTGTCTCATCTCGAACGCCTAACAGGATCTCCCAGATCGATCACGTGGCGAACGTGATATCCACATAAAGTCTAGTCCAGCAGAAACGCAATTGAGTAGGGCTTGTGAACACTATAGGTTGCTGGATGTATCTAACACCGATTTCTTCTCTCCTGGTGCCTCCAAGTCCTTCGTGTTTCTATTACATTCGAGATTTCTTGTTATGCAGTGTGCTATCTAGCATGTAAAGTATAAGATTGGTGGTAACGAGAAATAATAAGATTTCGTCTCTCTCTGCTGTAATGAAAATGGAGTGCTATATATAGCCCAAGAAACGTATCACTCGAATAAAGGTTGGTTGAGAATTTATTTTATTCAGTGGTGATTGTCCTTAGGTAGAGCTATATATGCAATCTCATAGGATGTGTTACCTTTGCGGAGACAGATTTTAACCCTAGAAAAGCTAATGAAGAACCTGGTGTCACATGTTACTAGAGTAGCCTATATTACATATATTTTTATATTTTGTAGTAGCATAATAATACAGATCTTACGAAGAAACATACTACCCTTGGTCAAACTCAAACTTGAGTTTCTTTCTTGCCAGCCGTGCATTACAAGCCTGGGACAGGACCATGAAATTTCGCACTGATCCGGCCTAAGCGAGCCCAGCTTCCTAGCGCCGCCTCTTCTCTTTCCTCTGCTGCTCCAAGGGCACTATCCTTTACCCAATCTTAGGGCATATTTACCAGGCTGATCCAACCCGTCTGCATGCGTCCGAACGCGTAAGCGTGAACATGTGTGGTCACTCAGCGGCACGACTTAACCGAACATACGCATCCGGTTCAATCCATCTGTGCACCAAATTTGGGCAACGATTGCTCAGTCCGGACGGCGCGCGGACCGCGCGGGTGTCCGCCAGTCGGCCTCTTGAGCCCATATGTAAGTGAAATATTAGTACTAAAACTTGTTTTTCATTAGATTAGGCTCTGCCAATTACAAAAAGGCATATTTGAACAAAATAAAAAAGGGACTACTGCTACTGGAGGAGGCCGTCCCTACGGCTACTCGCCGCCATTGGCGGCCTCCTTGGCCACCTCCTCTAGCGTGGTCATGGTCGCCTCGTGGCGGATCTCGTGGAGGGCCGCTGATGCATCGACATGGTGAATCTCGCGCACCGCCTATTAGCCGGCCACCTTTGCGGCTGCCTCCACCACCTGCTCCAGCATCGCCTCGGCCACACGACCTTCCTCCTCGAAGGCCACCACCTCTGCCTCAGCCATGTGCTGGGACAACAACGTGTCCTAGAGGTCGATAGCGTCGATGTCGGCCTCCGGGAAGCGGGTGCGACACATCTCCCTATTCTTGGTCCAGTTGGAGATCTTGCGGCGAGGCATGACTGCTGGTGGTTGCCTTTTTTGGCGGTGTTTCCTCTTGGTTGAGCTTGTTGTCTCCGCCGCGCCAGTGGCCGTCTTTATAGACCGTGGCGAAGGCGGGAATGGCCCGGGAGACGCGGGAAGTTTTCTGGCCACACGAGGGAAGACACGTGCTAGAAACGGAAAGCTACGATGGCGGGGAAACACCGGCCGCGCGGGAAGCGGCTGGCGCTGATAGCTGACATTGTGTCGCCATTGACGTCTCATCATCGAGGATGTCAAACGGTGGCAACGAGGAGGACAGACAGATAGATCGGACCGTTATGCGCGGTTGGCGAGATAGGCCAGACCATAGCCCAAAAATAATCGCAGCCTAACCTAAACAAACAGTAACAAATGTTTTAGGTTACCCATTTAGATCGGTCTGATAAAGATGCGCCTACCGCACTGGTCTGACGCACGAGTCATAGCAGACCTTCGCTAGTGCGCCGGCGGCCGGCGCCCGCACAACACATCGTCTACCGTAGTTTTCGTTCTGCTCTTCGCGTCCTTGATAATTGGGCCTTCATTGAAGTGATGTGCTCGATACCTCCGAGCACCACATGCATTTCTGAACGCGTCCTTCTCCCAGTATATTCCCGCAACTCTGTCACCCGACTACGATGTGTCAACGAAAAGTAGGCGTCACAGCGAGCGTACATTTTTACCTAGTATTCACTCCTTTCTTTTTCAAGTATATGTTTTGGGAGACGTATCGGTTTTATAGAATATAAGGGCTAAGAGGCCAAGTTTTACAACGCGCCGTGGCGCAGACGCCTCGAGCGCAAGAATCTCACACTATCATAAGGACATCACCCACACACTAACTAACTATTCGCGACACCTCCACATGTCCACATGGCTCAAGCAGTCTCGAAAGAGTCGAGCAGTTCTCCACAGCTCAGCCTCCATGGAGATCTTCTGAGTGACCACTGCGGGAGAGGGGGTGGCCCCCTCAAAGACGATATCGTTCCGGTGATGCCAGAGCGTCGAGCAGACCAAGGAGATACATATCCAAAGGTCGTGCTCACGGCCCTTGCCACCACGTCTGCCCTGGAGCCAAGCGACAAGCTTCATATCGTGATCAGGCATCCACTGGTCCCTACCGCACCAACCAAGGCAGGTTTTCCACACTTCTCGCGCCAGGACACATCCCATCAGGAGATGGTCGATGGACTCTCCACACTGATCGCAGAAAGGGCACGCCGCCTGGTGCTGCAGGCCGCGGCGTCGCAACATGTCGGCGGTTCAGCATCTGTTACGCACAGCCAACCAAAGCAAGATCTTGCAGCTGGCAGGAGCTCGAGAGCGCTAGATCTGTAACGCCCCTACCATCGAGGTCTGGCCAGCAAATAGGGCTTCGTAGCAATACTTAGGCCCAGTTCTTTTCGGCTCAGGCTTATGCATAAGCCACTCCTGGCTTAAGCTGTCCAGAGAAACATCAGTGAAAATAAGCTAATAAGAAACTGCAGTCCAGTTCTTTTGACTTCTTATGTCTTAGCTTATTTGTTGAGCTATATGAGAGAAAGTCCATACTGCCCTTGAGATGAATTTTTCCTACTTAACTGTTTTTGAGTCATTTTGTATGATGGAAAGTCTATACATTGTAACAAAAGATGCTAAGCTGTATGAACTAGCAGGATCTTGTAGCTATTAGGAGAACGAACTAGCTATACATGTTCTCTGTGAACCAACAAGTAAACCAAGTAGCTATGCATGTTAGCCAACAAGAGAACCACTAGCTACAAATGTTACCTGAGATAAAAAAACTAAATAACTGTACAGACATAACATACAGGGGCAGTGCTAGCAATGGTCGTGGGAGTCAGAGATGTAAATTTGAACTAACGAGCTTCGGATCTTGCGGTATCAAAAAATCAAGCTGTATCTCTCCATGTATTGCAGGCAGTATCCGGTATAAAAAAATCAAGATGTATCTCTCCATGTATTGCAGGCAGTAGACGGCCGGCCGGTGGTTGAGTAGGCGAGGCCGGCGGCCAGAACTTGGGGAGACCGCTCGATCTGGGACGCGACGAGGTGCGGGGGCTGGCCGCGGGTTACCCCGCCTCCATGGAATGGAACTGGGGCAAGGTAGGGAGCGATTTGGCGGCGAGAGGAGCGGCGAGCGGCAGCCGGGGGCGACGGCGGCGGCGGGGGAGGTGTCAGGGACGAATCCTGGCGCTGGAGGAGGGCAGAACAAGAAGAAAACAGTTCGTTCATCCTCATACCCTGTGCGGTGGCATGTGCGTGTAATTAGTGCAACGTATAGGGGTATACCCGTGTACCATTTCGGCTGAGCTCGGGAAGCTGCGGGAAGCTGGGTAACCCGGCTTCTTGCCACCGTGAAGGAATTGCAGAAGCCGGCTGGCCTAAAAAAGGCTTAAATTCAAGTTCTTTTGAGCTTAAGTTTATTTTGACCTCTAAGCTGTTCAAAAGCTGCAAAAAAACTGGGCCTTAGCAGAGTAGCAGCCAGTGGGGGTCCCATCTCCACTTGAAGACATCATGTGTCCCTTCCGTTAGGATGATCTCTTCCAGCCGGTCAGCGACTTCAAGGAGCTCTCTGATGGCCGCCGCACTAAGATCAGGAGGACGTCATGCAGCCAGGCCCTCTCTCACCCAGCGTGTCGTGATCGCGCTTGCTGGGACAGCCACGAGTAGGTTTGGCGCAATGTCCCTGACCGTTCACCTGGCAGCCAATATTCACTCCTTTTCAAAATAAGTGACTTGAAATTGTTTAAATTTGAATGTATCTATGCATGTTTTAGTATGTAGATATATGTGAATCTGGACAATAAACAAGTCACTTATTTTAGGAGGAAGACGGTATTATATATCTGGATCGTGTATGATATCCTCTACGTGGTATACCACGAGGCAATAGTCTCATCCATGCAACTACAGGGTATAGCTGCACGCCTGCACCATTAAATTAGGTTGGGTATAGCTCAACTATCTGAATCATGTATGCCTGTTAGCTAGAATACAAGCTGTCATGATGGTATGGAAATATTCTTTAATTGCTAGCTCAATATAGTATTAACCATCAATGAATCCCATCAAATCCTAAGAGGTATTTCTTTTGGAACAGATCACTCCTTTAAACCATAATTGATCCCAAAAATCATGTCAGTCATTTTTTGCTAAATTTAGAGAGATTTATATAGAGACAGGGAAGATTTGATACACAGCTAATGCAATCCTGGTATTTAACTAGAGGAGCATCAGATCAAGCGACTGATCGAGTGAGCGGGTGCATGGGTCCGGAATGGATATTGATTGGCAATTAAGAGATCGGAACTTAGATGAACTGACTTGTCTGTGTATCGCGAGTCACGACCACTCCTATACCAACGACCAAATTGGTCCATGCTTTTTCTACGAAAGGAACCGGTCATGATTAAGTTTGGAGCAACAGCTTATGTAGTGTTTTGTGGTGATCGAATTTCCTTTGGAGCGGAATCCAGCAAACAAGCATCTAGAGATGGATGGATATAACTACCACTTACATGCTCCGTTTAGTGTATAGTGAGAATTAAGAAGCAAAGAGCATCGTCCATGTTGCTCCTCGTCTTATCTGGCCAAGTTCATTTAGGAACTGACGAGCCTCGCATTGTTCCCACGGCGTCGATCTGCACGGGGCTGTGCGCAGCTGACTTCTTATGTTCTCTGTCGCATTTGGTTCACCTTGCTGTTATCTCCATCTTACACAACCCATGTCAGGTTTGGTGGTTGGGTGGGCCAAGAAGCTAGACAGTAGTACTGTCCCCCCTTCCCCCCGTTCTATTGCAGCTATGTACTACAAACCAGTTAAAACCCCACGTTTTGCGCTGATTAAGCTTTATACAGGAGTACATTAGGAGACATGATGGCCGTGGATTGGCTAGCTTAATTTCTCCCGGCTGCTTCTGCATTACACTTACAGACTATGCATAGCACCTTTCTTCGCGTTCTTGCGTGGTCCTTCCACTCCCTCTCTCCTTTGCCGGTTATAGATATGAACAATGTCACTTTAAAGGACGCGGTGTTACGACATCACCCATGAACCACATAACATCAGTGTGCTCCACCACCATTTCGATGGGGTTTGAGGACATATCCACTTGAAAAGAAACATACGGGAGGATATGCTTGTCCATTGTATTCGCCATCATTTCTACCTAGCGACGCTCGCCTCTCTCCTGGTGCCTCCAATTCCCTCGTGTTTCTGCTTACATCCGGTACTGCTACCTATCCGATGTGCTAGCATGTAAAATATGATGTATGGGTGATAACTGTTGAAGGGTAGAGGGAGAGAGATTGCGGAATATGATGATTGTATTATTGAGCCTCTCGGGCGAGTATATATAGGCGTACAGGGACCGACTTGAAGTACAAGACAAGTAACCTACTTGGAGTACAAGACAAGTAACCTAGTCTATCCCTAACAGATACGTATACTCTAACATCCCCCGGCAGTCGTAGCGGTAGCATCGTAAACAACTGGAACGTCGCGAACGGTCAGACTGGAGAGCCGAAGTAGACCAGTGTGCTGACATACCCCCGCAGTGGTAGCGGGAACGTTGTAGACGGTGTCACGTCACAGAAGCTTGGACCGTAGAGGATGCTGGTGAGGAGCTCAGGCGAGGTGGTTGCCCTTATGCCGGTGTCGAGTGAGTCGAGAGCGGTGGGTGCTGCAACCTTGGTCGAGGTAGCCGCGCAAGGGGTCGCCGTGGTCGATGTCATGGTCGGGGTTGCCGGTGTCGAGGTAGCCGCATATTAAGCCGCGTGCGCGTAGTGCAGCCAGTAGAAGGACGGAGATGCGTCAGGGCAGTCGTCGGAGAGAGCGATGCCGAAGCCAATGCAGTCCGAGCCGTCGAGGACGAGGTGCGGCCATGGCTTTGCCAGAACCAGGCGCACGTCGGGAATGAAGGCATACTCTGGTTGTGCCAAAACCGAGTACGCGAAGACGAAGTCGGTGTGACGTAGTCGAGGCAGACATAGAGGAGGTAGTCGATGCCGATGAAGACCTTGTCGAAGCCGATGAAGACGAGGCGCTACAACCGAGCTTGCCAGACTCAGGAACGCATCGGGGACGAAGGCACGCACCGGTGTTGCCAGTATTGGGCATTGCGAAGAACGGGACCAGTAAAAACAACTTCACGCCATGTCGGAGAGGAGACTAGCAGAGGAGGACTCTACGACGGTTGCGTTGCGCAGATCGGCGAAGTGCCGATGCAGGCCGCGGTTGTCGGAGTAGACAAGTAGGTGTGGTCGAGGACGAGACAAGGACGATGGCGACGAAGTCATGCTGGACGAAGACGTAGAAGGCGGCGAACCAGCGATGACCAGGAGTGGTCATACTGGATGCCTAGACGGGGGGGTAGTCGGTGGGACCTACGACAGCCAGGAGTGGCCATGCAGGCTACCCGAGGAAGCCGCAGCAGCCGGCCGCGGTGCGCGACAGCCTGTCATGAGGCCGCGACGGCCTACCGAGAAAGGCATAGCGGCGCAAGTGACAGGCGCACGGGCGCGGTGTAGATCGTCGATGCCGATGGTCGGAGTAGAGGCGCGGCGACGACGACGGCGATGGGCGACGCAATCCGATCTAAGATCGGTAAACCAAAAAAGAAAACCGATCAAGAGATCGGAAAAAAAAGACTTGCAGGGAAGCCGATCACGGATCAACGAACGAACCCTGCGTACGGGTTGCGCGGCCCCCGACGGAGATCATGGAGATCGACCTCCCCGGGGACGGTGCGGCGGAAGCGGAGGCGGCGGCTAGGTCAAGGACCGTGCCGCTCTGATACCATGTTGAAGGGTAGAGGGAGAGAGAGATTACGTAATATGATGGTTGTATTATTGAGGCTCTCGGACGAGTATATATAGGCGTACAGGGACCGACTTGGAGTACAAGACAAGTAACCTACTTGGAGTACAAGATAAGTAATCTAGTCTATCCCTAACAGATACGTATACTCTAACAATAACAAGCAGCGATAAATCGGACGACTAGAATTGGTTACTTATTCTAGCATTGCAATGAAAATGGACTACTATATATATATAACCAAAGGACATTAGTAACTCGGAACGAAGGTAGGTGTGGAGAATTTACTTGGTTCGGCAGTGATTATCACTTTGTTGATTTATATGGTGCCTTACTTGATATGATACTGCATGCCCCAAGTGTATTTATTTGAAAAAGGTGTTCTGTATAAATCATGGAACATAGTCTTCCATTAAGTGAATTTCTGACTTCCATCTTTAAAATAGTCTGGGGTAGCAGCACCGTGAATCTGGGTGACCAAATAAAGGGAAGGGTGTGCTAGGTATACTTTGAGTCCTTTTATTAAGAGTCTATTGCTTCACTCATCCTATTATCCTATATCCTATATTAGGCTAGCCATAGTGTTAGTACCCCTCCTTCCTAAAATAGGATGCATATAGTTTTCAGTCACAGTTAAAGTTTTAAAATTTAACCGATTTATTAAAAATAATATAAATATTTATAATACCAAACGTACACGAAATGAAAATACATTTCAAGATGGTCCTAACAATACCTATTTAAGATTATAAATAGTCACAATTTTTTAATGTACCTGGTCAAAGTTTAGAAAGTTGGACTTTAACCAAAAACTATATGCATCCTATTTTTAAAAGGAAGGAGAATCATAAAAATATCATGAATGCCAACTTGGGAAAATCTAATGTGGCACTATAATTGTTGAAGATAGAGGTGTTAGTGGTATCATAATTTTATACGGTATCATAGCATATGGAACTATGTTATGCGGATGATACTATGATCATTGTGCAGGGATCGGACCTTGACATCATCAACCTTAAATTCATGTTACTTTGCTTTGATCCATGTCAGGACTAAAGATCAATTTTGACAAGAGAGAAGTGGTTGTTCTGGGGTACTCGTACGAGGATAGGCAGAGGATTGCTGACAATCTCAATTGCAAACTGGCTGATTTCCCCATTTCCTACCCGGGGATGCCCATTCGGGAGACGAGAGTGCTGATTAGGGACCTTTCCCCCTTGGTCATGAGGGTCCGCTCAAAGGCTGAACCCTGACGAGCTCGCCTCACGACTAAGGGTAGAAAGACGGTCCTGATTAACTCCTGTCTCTCGAGCTTGTCTATGTACCAGATGGGGCTGTACCTGCTGCCGGAAGGGACCCATGCCGACTTCGCCAAGGAGTTGTCTAGTTTCTTTTGGGCAGCGAGGGACGGCCACCAGAGGTACCATATGGTCAAGTGAGCTGACGTTTGCGCCCCCAAATGCCTTGGGGGCATAGGGATCCTGGACTCGCGTCGCTTTAATGTGGCCCTGATGCTGAAATGGGTTTGGCGCATCATTAGAGATGACGGGGGTCTTTGGCTGCAGCTCATTAAGGCCAAATTCCTCCGGGGCCGGCCGCTTTTAGCATGCAACCGCCGGGAGGGCTCCAGGAGATTAAGGACTTCATTGGGTTGGGCATTGACTTTGTTGCTGGGACCGGCCAGGAGGTGCGGTTCTGGCTGGACCCGTGGCACTCCTAGGCCCCCCGAAGGGTCCAGTTCCCCGCTACCTTCGCCATTTCCGCTGCCCGACGACCCTGACTGCCAAGGTCTTCGGTGAGGGACACTGGAACCTCTTGTTTCGCCATACCTTCAATACGGGTGAGACGACAGAGTTCCAGCAACTGATGGCATCCCTCCCTCGGCGCTTTCTGAGGCCTCTGACTCGGCCTCCTGGCGACTCCTCCCCTTAGGGGAGTTCTCGGTGGGCTTGGCTTACCGTGCCCTCTTCCATGGCCCGGAGCTACGTTGTACGGCACCCCTCTGGAAGGCCCCCCTCCCCCTCAGTATTCGTATTTTCGTCTGGCAGCTGCTTCGCGACCGTTTGCCGTCGGGATTTGAGGTGGCCAAGCGCAATGGCCCCGGAAATGGCCGTTGTTCCCTATGTGGGACTCCGGAGACCTGCGCTCATATTATGTTCTCGTGCTCTACAGCATAGTTTTTGTGGAGCTTCGTCCGGGAGGCTCTGGGCCCGGCCTGACAGGCGCAGGAACTTGGGGAGTTCCTATAGTCTCAAGGGTGGGAAGGGGTCGCCGCTTCTTCTGGCTCGTGTTTGCGTCCATCTCCTGGACGCTCTGGAATGTCCGGAACAAGATGGTGATTGAGAGGATCTACCCTACACGGGCATCTGACTCTATTTTTGCTTTTCTTGCTTTCTTACAGCAGTGGTCCCCCTTGGTGCGGCAGCGTGACCGGGCAGCTTTCGATGACTCACTGTGGGCCTGAGGACGACGGCGCTTCCCTTCTTGGCGCCGCCCCCTTCGTCGCTCATGGCGCCTGGGAGGCTGTAGCTTCCTCACTCTCTATCTTCACCTTTTTGTTTTTGCTCTTGGGCTCATGTGCGTTGTTGCCCCAGCGGTTGCTCGATACCTTTCCCTTTTTCCCTTTGGCATTGGCCGGTTTGTGTGTATAACCGATCAGACGGATGTTGCTTTATTTATAAAGCGGGGCGAAAGCCTGATTCGAGAGCATATGAAACTAGATAATTCAATGACAAATGCATTCTATACAAAAAAAATTGCATTGAGATTCTACAAACTTTAAATATAATGGCATGATACTACTGGACGATACTATGCAACTATAGCATTGTGTGGTGAGCAAATTTCCTTTGGAGCAGGATCCAGCAAACAAGGCTCTAGATGGACGGATGGACGTAACTAGCAATTACATAATGCACCAGTTGGTATAAAAAATAATCAAAACGGCATGACTATGATCGAATGCTCCTCTTGGACTACTTGGCCAAGTTAATTTAGGAGCTGACGAGCCTCGCGTTGTTTCCACATGTTGATCTGCAGGGAGACTATGCTAACCGATGTCAGGTTCGGTGGTTGGGCCAAGCTTCTAGCATAGTAATGTCCCCTTTTCTATTACAGCTGCGTACTGAAGCCAGTTAAACTCTGCGTTTTAAGCCGATTAAGGAGACATGTGGGTGTGGGTTGGCCAGCTTAATTTTTCCTGATGCCCCTGCATTACACTTACAGACTAGTACAGTGCATTCATTTTATATCGTGATGATCAGGTCATCTCTAACAACTTGCATGGAGTTGTTCAGTAAAATAGTCCTACTTTCCCTTTTCCACCATATCTCTCACCCCTTCGTGTTCCTGAGCGCTCTTTCCGCCCTTCTCGGTGTGTCATCTCCCTCTCTACTCACTAGTAGAAAAACGACCTTTTGTTTTTTGCTGCTCCAGCCTCTAGTTTTGGTCTTGTCTGAAATCGGGACTAGTGTTAACACTAGTTCCGGTCTGTGAATTTTGCAACGGCTAGATGACGCCACATGACTAGTCCCGATCTGTGGGCAACCTCTAGTCCCGGCTGGTAACACAAGCCGGGACTAGAGCACCTGTGGGACCCATGGCTATATTTAGTCTAGGTTCTTGTTACCAGACGGGACTAAAGATCAATCTCTAGTCTGGGTTCGTTTTACCACCCGAAATAATTTATTACCACTATATATTCCTCTTCGACCCAGCACAAAAACATGGCCATTTCCTTCACGGAACAACTCAAGTTCATCCTCATTTTTTGTCTAATTTGGTGACAACTTTCAATCCAAGCTTTGTCAAGATTTGGTGGCATCATCTATCAATCCAAGCTTCTAAAATGGTTAGCAACTTCAATCATTCATCTCTTCATCTCTTATTGTTATAGTTTAGCTCAATGCTCTAGAACTAGAATGAGGGATTTCATGCTTAGAAGTGTAGAGGAAATTTTAGATGTGTAATTTTAAGCATAGTTTGATTATATAAAAAGCTACTGAAAGTTGAGATGTGCATTTTAAGATTTTCGGATCTCAGAATTGAATAAGGTTTTCACTGCTAGAGCAATAATTAAATAGTCAACATTTTTATGTTAACAGTTTTGTCCAATTCAAAAATTAGAGCATGTAAAATTTTAATATGATATAAAATCTTAATTCAAAAATTGGTGCATGTAAAAGTAATTGTAGTAAAAATGATCCAACCTTTTTATATGATAGAAAATTTTAATTATATTGCAGATGAGCCGAGAATGGATGTACGACACTTCCCGAATGTTTGACGCGTTCATTAAAGACGTGCATTATTTTCTCGATTTGGCTGAGACAAACAAACGGAATGGTTTTATATGTTGTCCGTGTCGTGTCTGTCAAAATGAGAAGGATTACTCTTCATCCAAAACCATTCACATCCACCTGATTCAATCAGGTTTCATGTCTGGCTATATTTGTTGGACAAAGCATGGAGAAAGAAGGGTTATGATGGAAGACAACAAAGAACAAGAAGAGAACGATGACAACTATCCAATGTTTGCTGAATACGGTGGTACTGCACTAGAAGACAATGAACAAGAAGAAGGTGAAGAACGGGCATTAGATGAGACTGCTGATGATCTTCGTCAGGCCATTCTGGATGCACAGAGCGAATGCGAAAATGAAAACGAGAAGAAGAAGTTGGAGCACATGTTAGAGGATCACAAAAAATTGTTATACCCAAATTGCGAAGATGGCAACACAAAGCTCGGTATCACACTGTAATTACTGCAATGAAAAACAGAGAATGGTTTATCTGACAAGGGATTTGAGAAGCTACTGAAAATTTGGAAGAAGAAGCTTCCAAAGGATAATGAATTGCCTGTCAGTACATATGAGGAAAAGAAGGTCGTCTGACCTCTAGGACTAGAGGTGCAGAAGATACATGCATGCATTAAATGATTGCATACTATATTGCGGTGAGGAGTACGAGAATTTGAATGCATGCCTGGTATACGGCGCATTGCGTTATAAGATCAGACGAGATGACCCTGGTGATGTTGAGGGCGAGCAACACCCCAGGAAGAGGGTTCCTGCAAAGGTTATGTGGTATGCTCTTATAATACCATAGTTGGAATGTTTGTTTAGAAACAAAAAGCATGCCAAGTTGTTGCGATGGCACAAAGAAGAGCACAGGAAAGAGTCGATGTTGAGACACCCCGCTGATGGGTCACAATGGATAAAAATCAATAGAGAGTACCCGAGCTTTGCATATGACGCAAGGAACTTAAGGTTTGGTCTAAGTACATATGTCATGAATCCTTTTGGAGAGCAGAGCTGCAGTCATAGCACCTGGCCTGTAACTCTATGTGTATATAACCTGCTTCCTTGGTTGTGCATGAAGCGGAAGTTTATTATGATGTCAGTGCTCATCCAAGGCCTAAAGCAACCCGGCAATAACATTGATGTCTATCTAAGGCCATTAGTTAAAGAACTACTATAGTTGTGGCGTGACGAAGGTGTTCGTATGTGTGATGAGCACAAACATGAGCCATTTGACCTACGGGCGTTGTTGTTCGTAATCATCATTGATTGGCCTGCTCTTAGTAACCTTTCAGGACAGTCAAACAAGGGATATAATGCATGCACACATTATTTAGATGATACTGAAAGTATATATTTGGATAAAGGTAAGAATAATGTATACCTGGGGAATCGTCGATTTCTATCGGCCAGGCATCCCGCAAGAAAGAAAGACAAGCATTTCAATGATGAGGCAGATCACCGGAAGAAGCCTATCCGCCGTACTGGTGATGATATATTTGGTATGGTCAAGGATCTAGAAGTAATCTTTGGAAAGGGCCCTGACGGTCAATCTGTTCCAAATGACGCTGACGGACATGTGTCCATGTAGAAGAAGAAATCTATATTTTGGGAGCTACCTTATTGGAAAGTTATAGAGGTCCGCTCTGCAATCGACGTGATGCACGTGACGAAGAATCTTTGCGTGAACCTGCTAGCCTTTATGGACGTGTATGAAAAGGCATCTAGGTATGCTAGTATACTTAAAGATGAGAACGTCTAGGTATGCTCGTATACTTGAAAAAGAATAATGGGAATGATGTTTCCGCCTTCACGGATACTTTGAGGCAAAATACCTCCTTCATTTCTTTGAGGATTGTCTGATTCATCGTGTGAAGCCATGTACTAGTAGTCACCAGTGTTCCTCTAGAACTGCCTGATATGTGAATATTTATATACGTATCCCCGTGTGCAGGTACTGGTCCATGATCTCGGAGGGATGGTAACAGAGGATTCTCAATTGGTGCTTGATACGTTTAATGATATGGGTACCTAGGTTGTTAATTGGTATTTAATACCTAATTATTTATACTAATTGACCTGCTGATTAACCTCAATAATCTACTCTTGTGCATATTAAAGAGAAGATTATGTGCACGTACCATTCCATATGCATGCATTACCATTGCATTGCTAAAATGAATGATGAATGTTGGGTTGGTGTGACATGTTCAACATATTAATATTAAACAGTATGCACAAATGGAGACTAGAAATGGTATATTAATCCTGATTAGGTATGTAGGTATACAAGTATGTGATGATGGACGAATTTGTTACCTGGCAAGTAGAAATGTGATATCGAATATGGTATACATATATTTGATACCGTATGTATATTTCGGCTATTAGGGAAAGCATGGCATTGATAGCATGCCAAAGTAGGTATACATCGTCTACGATCTCTTTGAAAATAAACCCCGCCAGCTCCTCCGCAATTGATAGTACGCGTTGTTCTGGTAGTAGTTGATCCTGCATTCTCTCGGACTATATATAAGAAAAGAAAGATCAATATGAATATCAATCATGATAATAAAAAGTGATGGCAATAAAATAATAGTGTGAATGCATTGCTTACGTCGACTCTATAATCATTGTGCTCGGTGGTAAACGTGCGAATAAACTCGCAAACGTAGAATCTACATAGATTCTACCCCTATGGCTGCCTCACGCACTTTATGAGAATAAAATTCAATCAAAATAATAATCTAGCATCATCATTGTATTGAAAGTAGAAGTAAAGAGATGCGCGAACATATCACGTGCTACTTACAGGAACCGTCTTAAACGTCAGCTTCTCATTAAATACACCCGTAACCTCGCGTTTGAACCAGATCCAAACCCTGCCTGGCGAAAAAAATGAATGAATGAGTTATTCATTACCTGATATCTCAGGAAATCAACGAAAGAGACCGATATAGACTTTCTGGATCGATTACTTTCCGAGAAATTGCATTGAGGAATGCACATACCTTCACAATGGCCAGTCGAACATTTTCCGGTAGAATCCCCCTCAATGCAACCGGAAGAAATTGCGTCATAAGCACGTGGCAGTCATGGGACTTTAGGTTTTGTATTTTTTCTCTTTCATATTTACTATTCTCTTTATGTTAGACGAGAAGCCATACGGGGCCTTGATACTGAAAAGGACTTCAAAAAACATTTCCTTCTCTTCCTTGGTAAGAGCGTAGCAAGCAGGCCCTTGAAACTGCCATGAATGCTTGCCGTCTCGTCCTTTATGACGTTGCTGGTCCTCCCATACTTTCGGTGTATCTTTTGACTTTCCATACAAGCCCAGAAATCCTAGAATATTCACGCAAAGATTCTTCGTCATGTGCATCATGTTGATTGCAGAGCGGACCTCATGGACATCCCAATAGGGTGGCTCCTAAAATATAGATTTCTTCTTCCAGATGGATGCGTATTCGTCGGCGTCTTTCGGAACTGGTTGTCCTTCAGGACCCTTTCTAAATATTATATTTAAATTCTTGACCATACCAAATATATCAGCACCAGTATGGGGGTCAGGCTTCTTCCGGTGATCTGTCTCTCCATCGAAATGCTTGCCTTTTTTTCCTTAAGGGATGTCTGGGCGGAAGAAAACGACAATTGTACGGGTACATATTCTTCCTAGATTTATCCAGATATATACTTTCAGTCTAATCTAAATAGTGTGTGCATGCATTGTATCCCTTATTCGTCTGTCCTGAGATGTTACTAAGAGCAGACCAATCATTGATGGTTACGAACAGCAATGCTGGTAGGTCGAATGGCTCATATTTATGCTCATCCCACACATGTAAACCTAGTTCGGCCCACAACTGTAAAAGTTCATCAACTAATGGCCTTAGGTACACATCAATGTCATTGTCGGGTTGCTTCGGGCCTTGGATGATGTAGCATCCCAATTGTCTAACAATTGTAATGCTACTTGGTCTAGTAATATAATGGCTACTTCCTATATATAATTGTTGCATCATAATTATATCATGCTCATGTCATCATGCCACCTTGCATTTGAGCATCATATAAAACCCTTTTCATTTGGTTCTTATCTCATATGCATTATTAATTGTAGTTGCCTCTTGATACATTGTATTTGGTTTTTGATAAATGCTTGATGCCCAAGTTGAGTTGGGGGCATTTCTCTTTCAACTCCACCACCTTTCTTTGGCTTCATCTAAATTCCACCACCCTAGTCATATATGAGCCATTGCTTTTCTTTTGCTATTTAAATCTAGCTCATATGTGTTGGTGTGGATCCATTCTATGTCTACGTGTTCCATATATGAAGTATGTTGTTTTCACAATATTAAATATGTGGAGCCTCATGGCCACCTTTGAATGTCATGTGAGTAGAATCTTCCTCTTACCTTCCATATGGTTGTTTTGGCTAATTGAGCTTGTTTAAATATAATTGTGGCCAAATAATCTTTTAGTGGAATATACACACTAGCATGGCCTATATATTCAACTATGCTTGATTCTACCATTCCCATATATTCATCAAGCTTGTATCTAGTGGGTTGGGATTTTATCATATAGTGATGTGCATGCATGTAATAAGTTCCCATATGTACTATAGTTGTTTTTACAACTAATAGAAGTGGCCTTTCACATTCATGCATGCCCCATGCAACATCACCATTCCCTCCTTCCTTACCCATTCAAGTGAGTTTGTTTGAGGTTATTTCATTTTTGTGTGGATTTAAATCACATGGGCATCTCCATGCTAACAAGTGGTTTTTCTCCTCTCTCTTCTTCTAACTCCGAACCCTACCACCATGATCTACCCCCAACCCTAAACCAAACCCTAAACCCCCTCTCTCTTTTCCATCTAACCCTAACCTCTCTCTCTATAACTCCTCTCTCTCCAAACCAAACCCTAACCCTCCCCCCTTAGTCTCCCCATGCCGAGCCTCACCTTGCTGGCCCCACCTGGCCACCCTGGCCCCACCTAGCTACCACTCACCCCAAGCCCTAACCCGAGGCTACCAAACCCTAGCCCGAGCCTCTCCCTCCTCTCTCTCCTTCTCTCTGCCAGCAGCCCCACCCGAGCCTACCCTCCTTGGACGCTCCCTGGTCCCACCTGCAGCCTCTCCACGACCTACCTGCCCTGCCCTGCCCGAGCAAACACGTGAGGAGGAGGGAAAAAGGTGGCACCCGAGCCACCTTATCTACTCCCTGCCGCGGCTGCTCCTCCTCCCTCCCTCCTTTTTCTTTTCCCGCACGGCTCTCCTCTGCCTCTCCCAGATCTCCCCAGGCCGCTCCCCTTTCTCCCTGCCTTCCCCTACAACCACCTACCCCATCGCCGGCCACCGTCGATCTCCACCGTTTCCCCCTCTTGCAGCCGGTGGCGAGGTGCTCTGGGTGTCGAGGAAGACCGAGGACCCTCCCCTGCTTCGTCCTGTACGTACCAGCGAGGAGGAGAAGGACCCGAGCCACCAGGATCATCACCGTTCGCCGAAACCCTAGATCGCCGGACCGCCAGCCTCGTCGTCGATCCGCTGCTCCTCTGCCCGATCCGACCGCACCAACAGCCCCGCGGTGAGCCTCTCTTCCTCGCTGACATGGTCCGCCTCGCCGTCGGCCACCGCGCCTGCTCGCTCCCGCGTCGCGTAGGACCTCACCTAGGCCCCATCCGCCCTCCTATCACCATCCCGTAGCCAGCCGCGCTGGTCAGCCCCCTCAGCGCGCACGCCCGTGACCTGGGTTCGATCCCCCGCGCGCCGCGCTCTGCGCGTGTGGACACCGATCTCTCGTCAGATCGCGAGGAAGAACAACAGTACGGGCGCCCTTTTTTGCAGATAGCCCCTTTTTGTTTTCTCGCCTCAACCCGCGCTCCTCGGGACCCCACCTGTCCGTGCCTGTGGCGTTTTTGCAAAAACGTACTCGCAGTTTCGAACCCTTAACCCGCGCTCCAGCTCGGCCCCGCCTGGCAGTCCCTGCGCGCGCGTTCGCTGGCACCTGGGCCCAAGCCAGCTGGCCCCACTTGTCAGTCGCAGAGGCTAGGAAAGACCGCGGTGAGGAAGCCTTTTCTGTGCGCGTGTTGGCCAGTCAGCCTGGCCCCACCTGTCACTGACTGTGGCTAAGTCTGGGCCGAGTAACAAAAGGTTTTCTGTTGTCTGTTTTAATTTAAACCTTTTTCAAATTAATTTAAATTCAAATTCAAATCTGTTTTTAAATAACTTTTGAAATATAATTCCAAATTAAACATGTAATATATGTTTTGAAATCAGAAAAATGTGAGGAATTCAAATATGCCCTTCAAAATATATTTTGAAAACTTTAAATTTCAAGTTGGCTAAAATTACAATAAAATGCCCTTTTGCTTAATTAATTAATAACTTTTGATTTATAACTCCAAATTTGACAAATGATATGTCTAAAATGATTAGCTCGACGAGACCTTTCTGTCTATGCATTCCTTGTTCTGAATTGCAGCATGCATCATATAAATATAAAGTATACAGCAACTTATTTGAGTATAAAATGTGGCTAAAACCCCATAAAATGATTTATTCTTGTATTCCACACCTCACCCATGCCATGCTACTTTATTGCCATGCAAATTGTGCATCATTAATCATGGCATGATTGTTTGCTTGTTGCATTTTATTCATATGCTTGCGCACTTTATTTATGTTTGCCCTTGTTTGTTTGGTTCTTCTTCGAATAGACGCTGAGCAGGGGATATATCAAGAGACCCAGGAGCACTACCCAGATCCTTCTCTCGCTTCAACTGAGCTGCCAGGCAAGCACTACCACATGCTTGCATACATATAGTACCTATTGCCTCTATCTTTTTCTTGCATCATTGAGTCGCGATTGCATTAAATTGAATCCCAAGTACTGCATAGCCTTTACTTTTAAACCCCACCGAAGCTTGTTCCTCCATCCCATGAGCCATTACTACAGGAGTTGTTTGAGCCATGCGGGTCATAGAACAGCATGTGTAGGGTATGTGAGTGTCTGATGGACAACGAGGTACCTAAACAACTTAACCTGAGTAGTAATGGGATAACTAATGAAAGTGGCACCGGTGAGCAATATCTGCTATTTGGTTTTTCATGCTCACTTGTGTCCCGTAGGATCCCGAGTACTTGATTCATGTTCCTTGAATATTCGCGCTATCCACATCCGGGAGGCTTATGAACCCCCCTGAGCCAGAGCTTGATTCATTCTTATTTCTTGGGGCCACAAAGTAGTTTGGGGCTTTATTACTATTCTGTACTTATGCCATGCTTTACTGCTTTATTTAAGATTGTGCGAGGAGCACCTGTACTGTTTAGGTAAGCGGAGTGTTTTCGCGGTATCGACAAGCCCAGTCACACTTTCGGGTTCCCAGTCGTTTACAGCCATTGACGCAAACCTTGAGTCCGTCTCGGAGCCGGCCAACTTCGTTGCGGGTAGCTTAATGGGGTGGCCCCCTGAAATGTTTCTGAATCCTGTGATCGCTTTGTCGTGACTGCCTCGTTGGGTTTTGATTTGGTTTTTCCGAGGTTGATCGAGTGTGTGTTGCTATTTGTGCACCCCTGCAGGGTAAAACTTTCTGAAAGCCGTGTCCGCAGTTATGGATGACTTGGAGCACAGTTTCTCGATCATACACAAGTATAACTAAAGTACCGCTTTTAATTTGACTAAGTACCTGACTAGTAAATAGTGCAACACTCATGGAATGGATAATAAAACTGCCAACGGATGGGGGGTCGTTCGTCCGCTTCCTCGTCGGTAAGCGAGGAGGAGGATGGATCGGTTGATATTACTGTTATAACTGTGGTTATTAATTCACGAACATCCGTCTATCTTTGGTTAGGCGGATGGTTAGCGAGTATCTATAGAATTGCTAGGTATTATCTTTTGCTGCAATTGCGTCACCCAGGTTGTGTCCCCTTTAGAGGCATAAAGACTTGCTGAGTACCCCTAGGGTCTCACACGATAAATTGTTTGATTCAGATGAACAGGTAAACTCGCAAGATGGATACTGGGTGGAGGAGACGGACGATATGGGCAACGATCATTCGGTGTAGAGATTCCGGGAACGGGGATCCGTGAGATCTGTGGGCGGGACGTGTTTATTTATGGGGCATCTTATGCTGATTTGCTTCTTATCCGTACTCGGATCTTGTTTTTCCGCTTCCGCCTGATACTCTGATGTTTGATGTATGAGGAGATATCCTAAACTATTATATCTATCTAGGATATTTGGATCTTGCCGTATGGCGTTGCAATATTTCTATTTCTTTTAGATGGAATGGCTCTGAGGACTGTTGTATGGTGGCTTGCATACATACTCATTTGTGTATGTAGTTGATCCCTTCGCCTGCCGATTACGCCGCCCGTTCTTGTCCCGATGTTTGGAAATGGTTAGGACGGCCGAAAGGTCTACTTGTGAGTGGCATTTGGGCCCGACCATACTATTTTAACCATTTCCGCTCATCCAGGCTTGTAACTAGGAGCGTAATTCACCGAGGTAGTTACAGATGAGCACTGACATCATAATGAATTTCAGCTTCATGCACAACCAAGGAGGAATGTTGTAGATACATAGAGTCACGAGCCAGGTGCTGTGACTGCAGCTCTGCTCCCCAAACGGATTCATGCCATCTGTACTTAGACCAAACCATAAGTTCCTTGCGTCACTAGCAAAGTCCGGAAAGTATATCTCGATTTTTCTCCACTGCCGGCCATCAGCGGGGTGCCTCAACATCCCGTCTTTCTTACGTTCTTCCATGTGCCATCTCAACAACTTGGCATGCTCTTTGTTTCTGAACAAACGTTTTAACTATGGTATTATAGGAGCATACCACATCACCTTGGCAGGAACCCTCTTCCTGGGTGGCTCGCCATCAACATCACCAGGGTCATCTTTTCTGATCTTATACCACAATGAAGTGCATACCGGGCATTTATCCATATTTTCGTACTTCTCACTGATACGTCGGAAACGTATCTATAATTTTTGATGCTCCATGCTTGTTTAGTATCTACTTTACTTTACTTGTCTATACTTTGAGGTGTTTTTATATCTTTTCTGGAACTAACCTATTAACAAGTTGCCACAGTGTCAGTTGCCTGTTTTCTTCTATTTTTGGTTCCAGAAAGGCAGAAAATCAATATTCTCGGAATTGGACGGGACAAAAGCCAAAGTCATTATTTTTCCCGGAGCAACACGGAACCACGAAGCAGAGCCGGAGGGGGCCACAGGGTGGCCGCACCCCTAGGCGCGGGCAAGCCTTGGAGGCGCCCATAGGGGGTGTGGGCCCCCTGGATCCCCACCAACCTTGATTCCTGCGCCTATAAGAAGCCTCTGACCCAAAAACCCTAGGGCATCCAGAAGAAATCCACAAAAACCTCCGTACCGCCGCCTTCACCGAATGGGAGATTCGGGCGACAGAAAGTCTCTGTTCCCGCACCCTACCGGGATGGGGAAGTGCCCCCGGAGCCATCTCCATCGCCATCTTCATCACCGTTGCTGATTCCCATGATGAGGAGGGAGTAGTTCTTCCTCGAGGCTAAGGGCTCTACCGGTAGCTATGTGTTCACCTCTCTCTCTATGCATGATCTTGTGGTCATGAGCTTTGTAATCAAGTAGATCTACCTTGCTACTCAAGTGCTTCATTAGATCTCTGCTCTCCCGATGTGTGTGAAAGTGACAACGTGCATGCCATGGTGGCATTTAGACTTGAGTCTACATAAATACTCTTTATGCTTTAATAGATCTATGCTTTTCCCCACGTGTGTGAAAGTGATAGCGTGCATACCGTGTGTGGCACTTTGGCTAGATTGAATATTTGTTATGAGTTATATTTGGAGTTGGATGTCTCTATGAAATTGTGATGTTTGCTAGAACCATCTAGCGCTCAAGGTGACAGTGTGGGGTTATCTAGATTGGGAAGGCCCTACCGTGGATTAGAGTGTCCAACCGGAGAGTAGTTAAGGGTAGTATCATTAAGAGAGGATATTTATATGAGAGAGTGTTCACTAGTGAAAGTATGATCCCTAGGCCTTGTTTCTAAACATTGAAACACCGTTTGCATCTAGATATATTACATGTTTGCTTGTTTTAGACTTTACCTCACCGTCAAGATCCTTTCTGGCATTCACACACGTTCTCCCACATCAACAACAAGTCAGAAGCTATTTTCTGGCACCGTTACCACTTGTATTTCACTATCTCTTCGCCGAACTAGTGCACCTATACACCTGACAAGTGTATTGGGTGTGTTGGGGACACAAGAGACTTCTTGTATCTTAATTGCAGGATTGCTTGAGAGGGAATACCTTTGACCACTTCCTCCCTGAGTTCGATAAACCTTAGGTGATCCACTTAAGGAAACTTGATGCTGTTCTACAAACCTCTACACTTGGAGGCCCAACAACTGTCTACAAGAATAGAAGTGCGTAGACATCACTCACCGCGGTAGAGGATACAGTCATTAGGGCACACATGTATCTTCTGCACATCTAATCCTAGAGGGCAGACAAGTTTCTTTGCTTCGTACGTACTGGCGAGCAATTCGTTATTTCTTCGAAGCAACTCCTTCATGAGTACCAGCAACTTTTCAAATCCTGAGTCAGTCACACCGGTCTCTGTCTTCCACTTCAGCAATTCCAGTGTGCTACCCAGCTTCTTCTGTCCATCTTCACAAGTTGGGGTACAACAATTTTTTGTGGTTCTGTAACATCTGCTCGAACTGCAACCTCTCCTTTTCTGTGTCGCAGTCTCGTTTGCATCAGAAATGACCCGACCAAGATCATAACCGGGCTCATCTGGTTCCTAGTCTTCACCTCCTTCTTCTTCATTGTCTTCCATTGCGGTATTAGCGTATTAAGGGAACATAGATCGGTAGTTGTAATCATTGTTCTCTTCTTCATCGCCGTCTTTCATCGCAACCCCTCTTTCTCTGTGCTTGGTCCAAACATTATAGCCGGACATAAAACCAGACCGAAGCAGGTGGCTCTGAATGATTCTTGAGAAAGTGAGAGCCTTCTCATTCCTACAGTCAACACATGGACAACACATAAAACCATCCCGCCGCTTGTTCACCTCGGCCACAAGACAAAAAGAACGCATGCCTTCTCGGAAAGCGGCAGAGCGTTGGCCACCGTACATGCATGGATGGCTCATCTGTATCATACAAATATATATCAAACGCAATTATGATGCTAAAATTAGTACCACGCGGTCTAAACGAAAAAATAGTAGCTAACCTTTTAGCACACTTGGAAACAAAGATGAGAAAACTTAAGTGTGGTTTGGGCACCTCATATCATGTCTGTCTCGTGTGACCTAAAGTCGCATCGCTCTAACGGGCATTTCACCGAACACCTTTAGTGCATATGAACAAGAAAAAAATAGCGCAAACCCACCACCTCTCCCACCAGGAAAAAACAGTTGAGAGAAGGCGGGGCTATGCCATATATATAGGGTCAGACCACTAGTCCCGATTTGAGATACAAATCGGTACTAAAGGGGGTGTCCGCAGCGAGCGGCAGGCCTCAGACCCTTTAGTCCTGGTTTGTATCACAAACCGAGACTAGTGGTCTCTAACGGGCCGGGACCTATGGTTTGGGGTGGCTCGGGCCGTCCGGTGCGGGCCATTAGTCCCAGCCCCAGCTACAGCCGGGACTAATGGCCTGGACGAAAGACCCGTTTTCTACTAGTGCTCTTTATCTAGACCGAGTTGCGTGCCACATCAAACATGTTCAATACATGTAACGTGTTAGTCTATATTAATTATAGCCAACTGTAGCTTTTAATTAATTATCAAACGGTCTAAAAAATTGAAGTGATTTTAAACTAACGTGGTGTCTCTATTTTAGAAGTCCGCTATTTTCACTAAAAAGAAACACTTTTGCTTCGGTCCCTTCCCTTCCCTCCCCTCTTTCAAATTTTGACAAACAAAACTCGATACCGACTGTTTAGAGGACCGTACGAATCCACTCGAAGTCCATATGGTCCTCTTAGACGTATATTCACCGTATACGTATACTCATATGTCTATGGAAGGCGAAAATCGAAAGTTATATAATAGCAATAATTTTTTTTTTAAATATGACATGCAAAGATGTAGATCGCGATAATGGAAGGTAAGATCAGCTGACCAAAAAATAGATTATACCCAGTTTAACCGAGTACACATATACGACGATATACATGGTCTTGATATGGGTTTCGATATGTCAAAAAATAAAATGGTCCATACAGCTTATATCTAGGCTAGTTTATTTTCAGGTCAGATATATTAGACAGTTCTATGAAAAAAACTAACGGAAGGCAAAACCGAACGTGTTCTGGCCAAATCCTTTTGTACGTGCTTTCTGCTCATGTTGCAGGGGGGAAAGTATACATGTCACGCTGTGTGTTACGTGTTGGCCAGGCCATGTCATAATTGTTACATAAATCGTACGGCTGGGATTTAAAATTCTATCTCCAAATTTTAGATCTAACCATCAAAATAATGTTGATGATGTGGATTAACATGGTGCCTTAAAATAACCCCTTATATATTTTAGTATATAATAGATAATAGATTTACATGACCCATGTCAAGTTTGGTGGTTGGCCCACTAGTGCAGAGCCCCCCCTTTAACTCCGGTTGGGAGGGCCCTCTAACAGCGGTTCCTCAACCGCTGTTGAGGGTTCGGTGTTAGAGGGGGGTCCCTTTAACACCGGTTCTTATACGAACCGATGTTAAAGGGTGGCGCACGTGGGGCTGCCGCAGGCCTCAGCCCCCCCTTTAACACCGGTTCGGGGCTGGAACCCGGTGTTAAAGGATCTTCTGCCGCGGCAGAGAACGACCTAAATCTCTGCCACGGTAGACTTCTGCCTCTGCCCCGTTCTGGGCGTATTTCTACGGGAGGGGGGAGCGAGGGGGAATCGATCGGGAGAGGTATACACATAAATCGTCATCGGTACATACGAGTACATGAATAATTAAGCAACTATTATTATACACAAACATCGTCATCGGCACATACATCGTCATCGGCACATACATCGTCATCGTTCATTTTGGTGGATATCTAAAGAGTTCTCCGCCAGGCGTGACGACCTCATCAAGTATGAACCCCGCCAATTCCTCTTGAATGGCTCGTATGCGTTTAAATGGTAGGAGTTGGTCCCGCATCCGTTCGATCTGAATATATATGAAGAATGGGCCGTCAATATATATATAAGAATAAAACTCAACACAATTGATGGTAATAAAATAATGTTGTGGACTTTGTTTACTTACTCTAAGTTGTTCTAGTGCGGCTTGGCCCGTCGCACATATCGTGTTGCGAATGAACTCGCAAACATAGTACCCACATAAGTTATTGCCGTGTCCCTGATGCGCGCACTTTACGAGAATAGAGAGTTCAATCAAAATAATAATCAATAAAGCATGATATAATGGAATTGGAAGCTAGCTAGTATTACTTATATTTTGGTCTACAAATTTTAGTTCTTCTGACCATTCACCCACGGCCCTGCCCGTGAACCTTTTCCAAACCCTGTCCGGCAAAGAAAATGGATAAAGGAGTAATTAATTACTTGTTGTCACGAAAGTTGCCGATCTAGTGCGATAATATGATTGAAATTACCTCTGGAGGATCTCTCTAAAGTCTGCCTATATCTCTTTTTCTTTTCGTAACGAGTCCATGACAAGGACTTTTCCTGAGTCGGGTTGAATGACTAGCAGAATAAAGTGGAACCTACGCACGCATAACTCATCATCAGTTACACTTAACATGGAGTAAGCTGAAATAGAATGTGTACAAGAGAGAGGGTAACAGTACTCACGAGAAGTTGTAAGGCAATAGTATTTCTCTTTTGGTTGGTTGTCTCAGTAAAGACGTTAGCAAGTAATCTTCTGTTTGCCCGGGTTTGGTTTCTACCACTTCTTCATGAACTCTATTTGGGTCAACGAACCCAATGTCAAAAGGGCCTCCTTTCCTGCATTCCATAACCTTTTTCCTGCATAATAGTATATACATATATGGTGAGCATATATATATACATGCAATTAATGAAGTGAATGAGATGAGATATAAATTACAGAAATAGTACTTACACACAATAAAGGCTGATGGCAGCTTTGTCGAGTTCCTTCTTATTGAATAGAAAATGCAAGTCTTGAATGTTGAAGTCGATCGCGTCGTCTCCGCAGAAGAAAATCTCATCTCTTATATGTGCCGTGATCCATTCTACCTTTCTCGTCTTGCAGAAATGAAGGTACCACTTGTGCAATTTTCGCATCTTTGTTGGTAGATTCTTGAGCTCCTCTTTCTTCACGAGATTCTTCCCATACTTCCATGGCTGTATGGGGTTGGCATCGCATTTGGGCAAGTTGTCTCCCATGACGTTCAAGTATGCAATGTAAGTCATCCCCATCTCATTGGCCTTTCTTTGTAGCTCTGCCTCGTAATCATTTACAGGAGGAGCGTCCCGTGTGTCGAACATTTGGAGCGGGGCGCATGATTGGTTTTCCTGCTCTCCGAGCATGGGAACTGTTTTCTGGGGTGCCTCACGATTGCTACTTTCAGTCTCCCTACGGCGCCTTGCATCCGCCTTCAAAATCTGGCGCTCGTAGTCCGGCACAAGTGGGGTTTCAGGTTTCAAAAGATTTTTGTAAAACTTATCCACCACCGCCGGATCTATTTTCTCCTTTGGCTCGGCCCGTCTAGGTGCAAAGAATTTCTTGACCTATTCTTCCGAGATCCTATTGGTCTCCTCGTCGCTGCGATTCCACGGTAAAACCGGCAATGGCTTGGCGGAAGGCTGCGGGACGTAGTTTTTTGAACTCTTTGGCTTACGGTTTCCTGCGGATTTCTTTGTGGCAGTGCTACTGATGCTCTTCGTGGCAGTGCTCTTTCTCTTACGCTGAGGAGATGGCTGAAGCACCGGAGATGGCTGACGGGCCAGAGATGGCTGCCGCGCAGGAGATGGCTGAAGCGCCGGAGATGGCTGCCGCGCAGGAGATAGCTGAAGCGGCTCAGACTGCTGACGCTGTGGAGACGGCGGGGGTGCCAGTGACCTCCAATTTGGAAGCACAATGTGTTCCTTCTTCCAAAGAATGGTTGTTTTCACTGCAAATTTGAGTTGAGTTTCCCCTTCACCTGTAGCATGGTCAAGCTGTGCTTCCTCATATTCCTTCACAACCTCATCCACACCGACAATAGCATAGCCATCTGGAATCGGTCGGCAGTGGTAAGTTCCACCAGCTACAGGAGGTAAGGCATAGCCGACATCCACCTTAATGGATAAGCCCATTAATCTCACATGCAGCTCAGCGTGTTCGCTCTCCATGATCTCATCCACGGGGTATCGAGGACCCGCCATTTCAAGCGTGGGCTGCACGTTCTCCGTGGAAGCCACACTGCTTTTCCGCGTAGAGTCTGGGCCGCCGACAGCTTCCAATGCAGGCTCTTCGTGCCGCTGAGATGAGCCAGATTTGACAAATTTATTCAATTTTGTCTTCCAGTTGCGGAAAGCATTAGCCATCTTCTTTAGAGTCCACTCTTTGACCTTTTCCTTTATAACCGGGTTGTTTTCATCCTCCTCTGGCGGAAGGGTGAAATTTACCGTCATCGACAAAGGTACCGTCGCCCTTCTTTGGCTTATTCCAATTTTCAATTATGATTGGGATTTGGTCCCTAACAAGAACTCCAGCCTGACGTACAAATTTGTCTGCGGCCTTCTTGGGCTCCATCGGCCTTCAATCAACACGGACTGCTTGATCGTGAACTTTGCACGATCTTTCAACCGCTGGCTCGCGCCTCGCTTGCTCTTTTTCGTAGAAGAAGATGGTTGCTGGCTGGTCGATCCAGAGGGCTAAAAGAAGAAAGAAGCGTTTGTAGAAGAAGATTGTTGGTGGAAGTCAGCAGAGGATTAAGCAATGCATATACCTCGCCGGACTTTGTAACCATTAAATTGCGTTCACCGGAGTCTTCATCTTCTCCATGACTAGTACTTGAGCTGTCGTCATCATGTCCCTCCAAGTTCAGATATTGTGAGGTGTCCTCATCAATAATGTTCTCCATTATTTCTTCTTCTTCAAGGTTTCTACTAAGTGGATCCATAGTTTCTAAAACAATAATATTATCTAGAGTAAGAGTGTAAACATTCAAGTGGACTTGGATTCATACACAAATATACATATTATTCATACAAAAATACACAAATAAATACACAAATGAAATTAAAACCCTAAGGATGCTTGATCATTTTAAACGAGTTCCGAGGGGTCGAAACCCTAATCAGGATGAGTCAGAGGTCCAATTTGTATACAAGTTTTAATCTATGCATGTAGTACAATTTATCGAGCAAACAAGTTTTAATCAGGATGAGTCAGCAATCACACACGTTGCACTCCTCGCAATCTATCGAGCAAACAATTTTATACAACATAAACAATAGCACATAGAGATCAAACAAATGCAGCAAATGCATGCATGGCAATTTAATAAGTCACAATGGTTGTTACTTTAGTTCTCTAAACAATACTGAAGTATATGATGCATGCAAGAGGCCCATTAATGCAATGGAGTATTTGTTATGGATAGAGGACATTAATACGAACAAGTAGGCGTTGGATTCACCCTAATCAGAGTTACAAATCTTTTCTTATGATTTAAATATTGTTTAATGGGTTTTAAATCATTTAAATAGTTTCTGTTGTCTAAAAATCAAACTAAAGTCAGATATATAATCCCCACGGGGTTGTGATTCCAGGGACATATTATTTGTAATTTTCTGAACATTATTTATTTTCTTATGAATTTATTACTCTAAATAAGCCATTATACCATTTATTTAATTGCTGAAAAACCTTATATTATTTGGCTTAACCATTTGCATATTGATGATCTACACACAATTGTGAATCCATAGGTATATTATTTGTGATTTTTGGACTAGTAGATATTTTACTATGAATTTATTAACCTAAAAGACCATTAAAACTAATTAAATTATTACAGTAAACACGTACTGTAAAAGTTAAATCCAACTTGATATTAATAATCTACTCAATTTTCTGAATTCATTGATATATAATTTGCTATTTTTGGATCTACGAATCTTTTTATATGATTTTTGCAAGATTATACAATTTTCTATAATTTTTATCTTTTCTTCTATTTTTCAGGAGAGTCAACGTTGACTGGCGCTGTGTCATCGCTGACGTGGCAGACAGGTGGCGCATTCTGGTTTGCTCACCGGTGGGGTGACGTATGGAGGCGGCGGGCTCGTCGGGCGGCGGTGCTAGTGGCGGATGCGGCGGTCTCCGGCGATGTCGAGGTGGCCTACGAGAGGCGGGGTACTATGGCTGGAGACGGGCGGTGTCGGCGGTGTTCGATCTGGAATGGTTCGGCTTGACGGGCGGCGTTGACGGGCGGCGTCGGCGGTGCTCCGGCGAGGCGAGGCGCGGTCGGCTGCTCCTGCATGGGGAAGAGGTGGTCAAGGCGATGCGGTCAAGTGAGAGGGAGGGGTCATACGGAAAAGAGAGGGTCGGGGGTGACTGCCTCGTCGAGGACCTTGAGCTTCGAAGCTCGACAATGGAGGCGGCGGCAGCGAGACGGACGATTCCTCCCTCACTCCGAGGGCGGCGGCGGCGAGACGCGCGAGCTCCGAGGGCACCCACGGAAGATTCCTCCCTCACTCCGAGGGAAGTGGCGGCCGACGGTGGCTTCTCTCTGCTCCGATGCGGTGGCAGCGCTTCTCTCTACGGCCGGCGGTGTTCGATCTGGCTCTGGGGGGGAGAAAGGAAGGGGAAGGCGAATTTAATACCCCCCTTTAACACCGGTTCATGGCTGGAACCGGTGTTAAAGGGAGGGGGGATTCCGTTTCCCGCGCGCATGGTTTAGGGTTTAGGATTTAGGGTTTAGGGTTTAGGGGTTTAGGGTTTAGGGTTTAGGGTGGTGCCGGTGTTAAAGGGGGGGGTGGTGCACGCGGGAAACGAAATAAATCCCCCCCTTTAACACCGGTTCTTGTCTGGAACCGGTGTTAAAGGGGGGGCATTTATTTCATGCATTAAAGGGGCATTTTTAATTCAAAAAATATGATATGAATTTAGAAAATTCATATCTTTTTCATTTCAACTCAGAAAAATATGAATAATATATCATAATTTTCAGAAAAATAATATCTATCCATTCATGTAAATCATTTTATATTTACTTTACATGAAAATTTTCAAAATAATTAAAACACTTACATATAAATTTTGATTATTCAATTCAAACAAAAATAAATTGTTAAATCCTAAAACTTTGAACATAAGAAATATTAAGCATCTAAAAATAAATCTAACCCTATTTTATTAGATCAAATCATATTTTAATGCCGCATCTTTTGTATTAACATTTTTGAATTGATTGGATATTTAAATGTCGCATCTTTTGTATACACTTGAATCTCACCAAGCCTCGCTCAACTTGCATTGTTTTTTTTTGATAAAATAGCATATTGTGAACCTAAAAATGATTTGTGTAAAAAATCATGAGCATCATATCATGTACTTGTAGTTCATATCTGACCCACTTCTTGCCGATTCGGTAGGAATTTGTCTTTTTCACCAGAGGTGGACGGAAAGGTTTCAGATCCCCCTGTTGGTACATTGTGCATAAGGTGGTCTAGTATTTTTGTAAAATGTGTTGGTGGTTTTTTGAATTAGCCATTTGGTGGTTGCTTCACAAAACCGTCCGTTTTTTATGCTCGGAAAATGGAAAATGCCTTTTTGGTGCGATAAAAAGGAAAACTTCCTCTTGCAACATTGTTTGCCATGCCATGATGCACATGTATGCACAATATGGCCATATTATCACAAACTATGCCTTGATTCTAGCCATAAAATAGCATATTGTCAACCTCGAATGAGAATGCAACTAATAGTAAGTTACATAAAGCCGAACTGGAACTGAAAATTAAGATACATAAAAGAACTGAAAATTAAGATACATGGCCAGATTAAGTAACAATCGGCCGAACTTGTTTCGGAATGTTGGAGTGATTCAGTCATGCTCCTGCCTACACCTGTAATACTCACCACTGTAGTCGTCGTACTCGCCGCCGCCGTCATCACTGTCGTCGTCGGGGTCGCCGTAATTGAACCTCTGGAGAGTACGCGTGGGCTGGACTTGAGGGTAGCGCAGACGGGGGTTAGAGTCGGCGGCAGTGTCATAGGCCATGACGCTCTGGAGAGGCCGACCGCGCCACCATAGCCGACGGCCGGCCTCGTTGAAGTTAGGATGAGGTGGGCCGTCCTCCTCGTGTCTGGCGAGCGCCCTCTCACGCCGATCCACGAAGAAGGCTTCCCAAGTAGGGAAATAGTCGGGATGCCATCTGGGATTCCTCCGCTGCTCCGGCGTGAGCTCGAAGTAGTAGTGGTTCGTGATGGCCATCCGGCGCGCCACACCTAGAGGGACAGAAGAAACCGGCACGCCTCCGACGCTCAGCATCCAGCCGACGGGGACACAGTAGCCCGGCGGGCAGGGGTAGTTCGAGGCGCAAAGCGCCTCCGCCTCCCTGGGGGTTAGTGCTACGGTGGAAGCCATGGGAAAGAGTGATGAGGTTGCAGATATGAGTCTAGAGATGTGCAATGACAATGGAGGCCAACCCCCTACATATATATAATAGTGAACTAGTGGGAAGAACTGGAGGGAAGAACTGGCGGGAAGAAAAATGGCGGGAAGAAGAACTGGCGGGAAGAAAAATGGCGGGAAGAAAAATGGCGGGAAAAAATGGCGGAATGAACCTTTAGTCCCGGTTGGAGACACCAACCGGGACTAAAGATGAACCTTTAGTCCCGGTTGGAGACACCAACCGGGACAAAACACGAGTCAGCACTAATAATAGGGGTGAGTGTCGACATTATGTCGTGCGGCGTGTACCTTGTCCCGGATGGTGTCACCAACCGGGACTAAAGATGAACCTTTAGTCCCGGTTGGAGACACCAACCTGGACAAAACACGAGTCAGCACTAATAATAGGGGTGAGTGTCGACATTATTTCGTAAGTGTCGACACTATGTTGAGCTGCTTGTACTATAAATAGGCATCCTTGTGAGTCCAGTCCTCCAGCCAGTTTCAGGCTATGCCTTACCTCCTTTCGAGAGCAGGGACACCACTACGGCCAGTTTCAGGGAGATGCCGACGGAGCCCAGTCCTCCGGCATCTCCGAGAAACTGGTCATAGAGGCACTCCCTAATATGTGAAATTAGTTAGCTCCCAGGTGTATTGATCTAGTTAGAGAAGTTACAAAGCTGCAAGATGGTTTTCGAGAGCAGGGACACCACTACGGCCAGTTTCAGGGAGATGCCGACGGAGCCTAGTCCTCCGACATCTCCAAGAAACTGGTCATAGAGGCACTCCCTAATATGTGACCGCGCGCGTTTGGAGATCAGATCTTAATGGTAAGTACGAATCGGGACAACTTCTTCTCATAGTCCCGGTCCATCCACAAAACATGACTAACACTCAAGACATGTATTAATATTAAAAACATGAACTAGAGTTACATAATATGAGCATGAACTTCTTGGCATATGTCCTTCCTTATGATCGCTTCAGACGTAACCATGGAGCATCTTCTTTACTTAACGGAATGCTTGGGTCAGTTTTCACTGTGAAGGGCAGAATTTCATCAAACTTATTATAATCTTCTGACATGTCTGTCTTGTCCTCGATTCCCATGATGTTTCTTTTCCCTGAAAGAACTATGTGACTCTTTGGCTCATCATATGATGTATTCGTTTGCATATTTTTTCTTTTTTTTTGGTCTGGAGGACATGTCCTTCACATGGAAAACCTGAGCCACATCATTGGCTAGGACGAATGGTTCGTCTAAGTTCTTTTCTACCTTCATAAGATTGTTGAGATTCACCGTTGTCATTCCGTACTTCTTGTCCACCTCAACCCCTCCTCCTGTTAGCTTGACCCATTTGCATCGAAACAAGGGGACCTTAAGATTAGGTCCATAGTCAAGTTCCCATATCTCCTCTATGAACCCGTAATACGTGGTATTTTGCCCATTGTCTTCTGCTGCATCGAAGCGGACACCACTGTTTTGGTTGGTGCTCTTTTTATCTTGGCCTATCGTGTAAAATGTATTCCCATTTATCTCGTACCCTTGGAAAGTACATACAGTCGAAGATGGTGTCCTGGCCAACAAGTACAGCTGATCCCCAATAGTGGTGTTATTCGTGAGAAGTCTTTGCAGCCAGCCGCCAAAAATCGCCATGTGTTCACTTATAATCCATTCATCAGACTGCCCCGGGTGTTTGAGGCGTATTAAATTCTTGTGTTCATTGATATACGGGGCAACCAAGATAGATCTTTGTAAAACCGTGTAGTGTGCTTGATTGAGAGAATGCCTGTCCCTACATATCATTGCTTTACATCCTAGGGTGCCTTTTCCACGCAGTCTCCCCTCATGTCGTGATTCTGGAACACCAATTGCCTTAAGATCAGGAATACAATCAACACAGAACTCAATGACCTCCTCTATTACATAGCCCTTGGAGATGCTTCCTTCTGGCCTAGCACGGTTATGAACATATTTCTTTAAGACTCCCATGTACCTCTCAAAGGGGAACATATTGTGTAGAAATACAGGACCGAGAATGGCAATCTCTTCTACTAGGTGAACCACGAGATGCGTCATAATATTGAAGAAGGATGGTGGGAACACCAACTCAAAGCTGACAAGACATTGGGCCACATCTGTTTGTAACCCTGGTAGGCTTTCTAGATCGATTACCTTCTGAGATATTGCATTGAGGAATGCACATAGCTTCACAATGGGTACTCGAACATTTTCAGGTAGAAGCCCCCTCAATGCAATCGGAAGCAACTGTGTCATAATCACGTGGCAGTCATGAGACTTCAGGTTTTGGAATTTTTTCTCTGCCATATTTATTATTCCCTTTATATTCGACGAGAAGCAAGACGGGACCTTGATACTGCTCAGACATTCAAAAAAGATTTCCTTCACTGCTTTGGTAAGAGCGTAGCTGGCAGGAGTTAAGTGGCATTGTTTACCCTTCTCGTTCTCAGGATGCATAGGCTCTTCAGGGGTCTTCAGACGTTGCTGGTCCTGCCGTGCTTCCGGTGTATCTTTTGTCTTCCCATACACTCCTAGAAAGCCTAGCAGGTTCACGCAAACATTCTTCGTCACGTGCATCACGTCGATTGAAGAGCGGACCTCTAAGACTTTCCAATAGGGTAGGTCCCAAAATATAGATTGCTTCTTCCACATGGGCGTGTGTCCGGCATCGTCATTCGGAACAGATAGACTTCCAGGATCTTTTCCAAATATTACTTCTAGGTCCTTGACCATACCAAATACCTCCTCACCGGTACGGAGGACAGGCTTCCTCCGGGGTTCTGCCAGACGTTTGAAATGCTTGCCTTTCTTTCTTACTGGATGCAGGTTCGGAAGAAATCGGCGATACCCTAGGTACACAACCTTCTTACATTTATCCAAATATACACTTTCAGTATCATCTAAACAGTGTGTGCATGCATTGTATCCCTTGTTTGTCTTCCCTAAAATGTTACTAAGAGCAGGCCAATCATTGATGGTTACGAAAAGCAACGCTCGTAAGTCAAATGGCTCCCCTTTGTGCTCATCCCACATACGTACACCTGGTTTGGCCCACAGGTGTAAAAGTTCTTCAACTAATGGCCTTAGGTACACATCAATGTCATTGCCGGGTTGCCTCGGGCCTTGGATGAGCACTGGCATCATAATGAACTTCCTCTTCATACACAACCAAGGAGGAAGGTTATAGATACATAGGGTCACAGGCCAGGTGTTGTGACTGCAGCTCTGCTCACCAAAAGGATTCATGCCGTCTGTACTTAGACCAAACCTTAAGTTCCTTGCGTCACGTGCGAAGTCTGGGTACTCTCGCTCGACTTTTCTCCACTGTGACCCATCAGCAGGGTGTCTCAACATCGCGTCTTTCTTACGGTCTTCCATATGCCATCGCAACAACTTGGCATGCTCTTTATTTCTGAAGAGACGTTTTAACCGTGGTATTATAGGAGCATACCACATAACCTTGGCGGGAACCTTCTTCCTAGGGGCCTCGCCCTCAACATTGCCAGGATCGTCTCGTCTGATCTTATACCGCAGTGCAGTGCATACCGGGCATGCATCCAAATTCTCGTACTTCTCACCGCGGTAGAGGATGCAGTCATTAATGCAGGCATGTATCTTCTGCACGTCTAATCCTAGAGGATAGACAACCTTCTTTGCTTGGTATGTACTGTCGGGCAACTCATTATTTCTTGGAAGAAGATTCTTCATTTTTACCAACAACTTTGAAAATGCGCTGTCAGTCACACCATTCTCTGCCTTCCATTGCAGCAAATCCAGTGTGGCACCTAGCTTTTTGTGGCCATCTTCGCAAGTTGGATACAACAATGTTTTGTGATCCTTTAACATCTGCTCCAACTTCTCCTTCTCCTTTTCAGTTTCACATTCTTCCTTTACATCCGTAATGGTCCGACCAAGATCGTCATCAGCGGGCCCATCTGCTCCCTCTTGATCTTCATTATCTACCCCCGTTGCATTATCATCATATTCAGGATACATATTATGATAGTTGTCATCATCCTCTTCTTCTTCGTTGTCTTCCATCACAACCCCTTTTTCTCCGTGTTTGGTCCAACAATTATAGCTGGGCATGAAACCGGATCGAAGCAGGTGGGCGTGAATGGTTCTGGTATTTGAGTAGTCTTTCTTGTTCTGACAGTGAACACACGGACAACACATAAAACCATTGTGACCACGGTTTGCATTAGCCACAACGATGAAATTTTGGAGGCCCGTAATGTACTCGGAAGTGCGGCGGTCACCGTACATCCATTGCTGGTTCATCTGCATTAATATGTAGTATATATCAAAAAATAATAGGGAGATGACCATTTATATATATAGTACATCAATGACACATGAAACTATAGTTGCCGACCTCGACCGAGACGGAAAGAGCAACAAGAAAACTTATTTTGAGCTCTTGGGCATTTCACCGAACACCTCTTGTGCATATGAAAAAAACACAAACTAGCACTCTTCACACCCTCTTGCTAGGCTCCAAAATATGAAAGAATGAAAGAGCGGGGTGTGTGTGGGCTGGGGTGGTGTCTTATATAGCCCCTCTTTAACACCGGTTCATGCCACGAACCGGTGTTAAAGGGGGGGGTGCGCGGACCACTGCTGCAGGGACCTTTAACACCGGTCCGTGGCATGAACCGGTGTTAAAGGGGGCTCCTTTTTTACCGCAGGGGCCACGCTGGTACGGCCCCCCTTTAACACCGGTTCGTAGAAGAACCGGTGTTAAAACCCTTTTTCGGGATCAACAAAAGACCTCGTTTCCACTAGTGGCCGGGGCAAGCTACTAGACATTAGTATTGTCCCTTGTTTCCATTGCAGCTGTGTACTAAAAACCAGTTTAACCCCCGTGTTTTACGCTGATTAAGCTTTATGCAGACGTACATTAGTATATATGTGGCTCTGGGTTGGCCAGCTTAATTTCTTCCGCTGCTCATGCATTACACTTACAGACTACTAGTCGTCTACTACTACTACAGAGCATTCATCGTGATGATGAGGGTAGCTCTAACAACTTGGCCAGATTATCCCTACAAACTACTATTCCCTCCGTTTTAAAATATAATTTTAAAATATAAGATGTTTTAGCTTTGTGAAGAGAATGTATCTTAGTGTATAGATTCCTTTCAAACATAAGTAAACCTATATATTAAAAATAGTCTAGATACATTTGCTTCACAAAACTAAAACATCTTATATTTTAAAACGGAGGAAGTAGTACTTTAAAACGGAGGAAGTAGTACAGAGCACCTCCCTTCGCGTTCTTGCACGCTCTTTCAGCTCCCTCTCTCCTCTGCCGGTTAAACATCTGAACAACGACACTTTAAGAGACGCGGTGTCACGACATCAACCATGAAGCACTGAACATCTTTGTGCTCCCTCAACACTTTGATGGGGTTCGAGGACATGTCGCCTCCAAAAGAAACACACGGGAGACAAGCTAGTCTATTGCTATTCAGTATCGTTTCTACCTAGCGATGCTCGCCTCTCTCCCGGTGCCTCCAATTCCCTCTTGTTTCTGCTTATATCCGGTATTGCTGCCTATCCGATGTGTGAGCATGTAAAATGTAATGTATGGGTGTAAATCTGACGAATAGGATTAGGATTTATTATCTATTCTAGTATTCGAGTGAAAATGGACTGCTATATATATAACCAGAGGACATTAGTAGCTCAAAATAAAGGTAGGTGGAAAATTAATACACAACATATTTATTTGAAGAAGGTGTTGTGTATTAATCAGGGAACATAGTCTTCCGTTAAGAAAATTTCTGATCGTAGAATTATGTGATTGAGAGAGATTGACAGAATATAATGGATGTATTATTAAGTCTAAGGGCATGTATAACGATAGGCGTTTATCCAGCCGCTTAAGCGATTTAAAAATAAATGAAAAACCAAGAATTATCCAGTAACGTCTTAGCCTACAACGCACGGCGCTTATTTCGGTCGCTAATTTAGCTTCCGCGCGTGAGTCCTGCAGCGATAAGTCTGCCATCTGCAGGGAATAAAAGAGCCTTAGCGTCGGCGACAAACTAAGAGTCGACGCGAGCCTAGAACCTGAGATTGACCAGGAATCAGGGCCAACTACCAGGAATCAGATCCTAGCGTCTCCTATTAGAGTCTGCATAGTACGTGCCCTAAGGACGAGTATATATAGACGCATAAGGATTACATTAGAGTACAAGTCAAGTTAGGACTGTATGGAAATGTATCATATCTCTACCCTATACTACCATAACAAACGCGTATGCCAATACTCTAACATCGCCCCCTCCCCCCCCAGCGCGTGCAGTCGTAGCGGTAGCGTCGTGGACAACTGAAATGTCGCGGACGGTTAGGATGAAGAGAAACCAAAGTAGAACCAGTGGGCTAACACCCCCCGCAATAGGAGTGGGAATATCGTGGACGGTGTCGCATCACGGTGGCTTGGAGAGTAGAGGAAGATGATGAGGTTCAAGCGAGGTGGTTGCCCTTTGTGTCTGATGTTGAGGAAGCCGAGAGCGTTGGGAGCGGTGAGTGCTACAACCTTGGTCTAGGTAGCCATGTGAGGGGCTGTCATGGTTGATGTCATGGTCGGGTGCCGGTATCGAGGTAGCCGCACATGAAGCCACAAGCGCATAGTGCACAAGGAGAATGCCAAAAAGTGTCGAGGCAGTCATCGAGGATGTCGATGCCGGAGACATTGCAGCCTGAGCCATTGAGGACGAGGTGCGGCCATAGTTTTGCCAGAACTAGCTAGGCGTACATCAAGGACGAAGGCATTACTCTGGTTTTGGTAGAACCGAGTAGCAAAGAAGAACTCGTCGATGACACGGTCGAGGTAGTCGTAGAGGAGGTAGTCGATGTTGAAGAAGATGTTGTCGATGCCGATAAAGATGAGGCGCCGGTACGAGTTCGCCAGACTCGAGGACGCGTCGGGGACAAAGGCACGCACCGCTGTTGCTAGTACTAGGCGTGCAAGCCAGGGACCATCATGAACGTGCGCCATGTCAGAGAGACTAGTAGATGATGCCTTCGAGCGGTTGCGAGGCGCAAAGCAGCGAAGAGGGAGATGTGTTGATGCGGTCCGCGGTTTTCGGAGTAGACGAGCAAGTGGTGTAGTAGGGGACGGGGCGATGACGCTGAAGACGAAGTCGTAGTAGACAAAGACGTAGAAGGCAGCGCAACCAGCGGTGTCCCGGAGAGGTCTAGGTTAAGGGAAGAGTGTGCTAGGAACACTTTGAATCATTTTATTGAAAGAATATTGTGTTGGAATTATGCCCTAGAGGCAATAATAAAGATGTTATTATTATAATTCTTGTTCATGATAATGTTTATATTCCATGCTAGAATTGTATTAAGCGGAAACTTTAATACTTGTGTGGTTTGTAAACAACACCGTGTCCCTAGTATGCCTCTATGGACTAGCTCATTGATTAATGATGGTTAAGGTTTCCTAACCATGGACATGAGTTGTCAATTAATAATGAGATCATATCATTGGGAGAATGATATGGTGGACAGACCAAACTAAGCGAAGCAATTAGATCGTGTCATCGTGTTCGTCTTTGCGAAGCTTTTCTTATGTCAAATATTGTATTCCTTAGACCATGAGATAATACAACCCCCTGGTATCGGAAGAAAGCTTTGAGGTCATCAAACGTCATCCTATGAGAGGGTGATCATAAAGGTGTCTCTCAGGTGATCGGAAAGTATCTGTTGGGTTGTATGTATCGAGATGGGATTTGTCCCTCCCAAGTCGGAGAGATATACTTCGGGCCCACTCGGTAATCGATATCAACACCGCTTGCAAGCATGTGGTTAAGGAGTTAATCACAAAGTGATATCGTATTACGGAACGAGTAAAGTACTTGCTGTGAACGAGATTGAACTAGGTATGACGGTACCGACGATCAAATCTCGAGCAAGTAAAATATCGCGAGACGAAGGGAATATATATATGGGATTGATTGAATCCTGGCATCGTGGTTCATCCGATATGATCATCGATGAATGCGTGGGAGTCAATATGGGTTTCCAGACCCCGATGTTGATTATTGATAGAAGATCATGCCTGCATATTCTCGAACCCGCAGGGTCACACACTTAACGTGTCTCGACGCTAGGATAGATTGGATAATTGGTTTATGAGTTTTTTTTCGGAGTCTCGGATGGGATCCGGGACATCACGAGAGGTTCCGGAGTGGTCCGGAGAATAAGATTCATATAAGGCAGTGCAGTTTTTGGAGTTCGGAATTGTTCCGGGTTAATCGGTATTGTACCGAAAGCTCCTAGAACCTTCTGGAAGGGGACCAACGTGGCCCCACCTTTCGGGAGGGGGAATGGGCCTATGAGGGAGTGCCCTGGCCGCAATGGGACAGGGGCACAAGGCCCCATAGGGCCCAGCCGGCCAAAGAGATTTTAAACTCTAGATAGACCTTCTAGAAGGGGGGGTTTCCTTGCCCCCCACTCTTCCTCCTTGGGGCCGCCGGTTTGGCTTGGGGGAGGGGATAGGGCTGCTCCCACCCCTCTATATATAGAGGGATGGGGGCGCACCACCCCCCACACCTTCCCCTCCAACCCTAGCCACCCTGCTGCCCTCCTCTCTCCCTCCCGACTGCTTATAGGCGAAACCCTGCTGCAGAAATTCTCCACCAATTGCACCGCGCCGTCGCGTTGTAGATCCAACCCATCTCTCCACCATACTTGCTGGACCAAGGAAGGAGGAGACGTCGAGGTGCTGTACGTGTGCATCTCACGGAGGCACCACCACTTGTGGTGCTAGATCGGATCGGATCGCGAGGAGGAGAAGCGAGTACGACTACATCACCCACGTTCCGACGAACGTTCCGCTGTGCGAATCTTCAAGGGTATGAAGATCTAATCCAATCTCTCTCGTTGTTTGCATCTCCTAGATTAGATCTTGGCTTTCCCTCTGTTCGCATCCGTAGAAAATTTTGATTTACTATGCCGCGAAACCCTTCAGTGGTATCAGAGCTAGATCTATGCGTAGATGTGTTTCACGAGTAGAACACAACATGGTTGTTGCGGGCGTTGATGTTTTCTGTTGCAAGCCTCTTGTTTGTGTTCTTCTTATGACGTGGGATAGTGAGATTTAAGCGGTCTAGGCCAACCTTACGCGACGTCGTTCGTGAGACCGGCTCCGCACTTGACGTGTGGCTTGTTCCACACATGCGGCTGGTGGATGTTAGTTTCTCTCACTATAGTTGTCATGGGATTAAGACCGGAGTTTGGCAACCATAATATCACCGTTGTGGCTTTCCGTAGGTAAGAATCGTTCTTAGCATCTACTCCCATAAGCCACGTAAAACATGCAACAACAAAGTAGAGGCGTCTAACTTGTTTTTGCAGGGAGTGTTTTCTGTGATATGGTATGGCCCAAGATGTGATGTGTATAATGTATGCGATGATCATGTTTTGTAATGTTTCACGACTTTCATGTCGATGAGTACACAACCGGCAGGAGCCATATGGTTGTCTTTATAATTGTGTATGACCTGTGTGTCAACTTCTTATGCGCCATGTAATAATTTCACTTTATCGCTAAGTAGTTAGCAATAGTTGTAGTTGCTATTCGTGGTGGAGGCAATCATGGTGGAGTGATGGAGATCATGCCGGAACGCACAAGATGGAGATCATTGAGCGAAGATTGGCTATACCATGTCACATAAAGTTATATGCATGTGATGTTTATCCTTTTATGTATCTTATTATGCTTAGATCGCGACGGTAGCATTATAAGATGATTCCTCACTTAAAGATCAAGATAAAAATTGTGTTCTCCCCAAGTATGCACCATTGCGAAAGTTCGTCGTGTCCAAGCATCACGTGATGATCAGGTGCTATAGACTCTACGCTCACATACAACGGGTGCAAGCCAGTTTTGCACACGCGGAAATACTTGGGTCTAACTTGACAAGCCTAGCATGTACAGACATGGCCTCGGAACACATGAACTGAAAGGTTAAGCATGAGTCATATGAATAATATGATTGACACTTTGTTGTCCACCATTGAAACCACATCTCTTCTCGTGAAGATCGGATTAGGTGTGGTGAATTTGGATCGTGTTCACTAAACAACTTGAGGGATGTTGAATTTAGTGGGAGTTCATCTAGTAATTTGATTAAAAGTTGAACTATTTATCATGAACATAGTCTAAATTGTACTTGCCAATACTGTAGATCACATGGCCAAGTCCAACTTCAACTTCAACGTTTTTTCTGAGAAGGAAAAGCTTAGAAACAATGGGTCTAACTTCACCAATTGGTTCCGCAATCTAAGAATCATTCTCTCTGGCGGTCAAAAGGACTATGTCCTTGGAAAAGCGTTAGGTGACCCCCTGCTGCAACTGCGCCGGCTGATGAGAAAGTTGTCTATCATTCGCGCAAAGATGATTATGGTATGATTAAGAGCACCATGTTGTTTGCTATGGAACCGGAACTTCAAAATCGTTTTGAAGACTATCCCGGGCCCTTTGAGATTCTCGAAGAACTGAAAACTATGTTTCAGACTCAGGCCCGTTCTGAGAGATATGAGATCTCTGAGAAGTTCTTTAACTGCAAGATGGAGGAAGGGAGTTCTGTTAGTGAGCACGCCATTAAGATGACGGGCTACACTCAACGCCTTGAGCAACTGGAATGCACGATTCCAGAGGAGCTCAAGATTGATAGGGTTCTGCAATCACTCCCTCCCAGCTACAAAAGTTTTGTAGTGACTCACAATCAGATTGGTTCCACTGATACGATCACCGAGCTCTTCGCAAAGCTGAAGGCCGCGGAAGTGGACATCAAAAAGGATAATCATGTGTTGATGGTCAACAAGCCCACCTTTAAGAAAGGTAAGGGAGCAAAGAAGCCCTTCAAGAAGGGGGCGACAAGCGCAATGCCCCTGCTGAGAAGAAGCTCAGGTCTGGTCCCAAGCCGGACACTGAGTGCTTCTATTGCAAGGACAAGGGTCACTGGAAGCACAACTGTCCGAAGTACTTAGCGGACAAGAAGGCTGGCACCATCAAAGGTATATTTGATATACATGTTATTGATGTTTTCCTTACTATCCCTCGTTGTAGTGCCTGGGTATTTGATACCGGTTCAGTTGCTAATATTTGTAACTCGAAACAGGAGCTACGGAATAGACGGCGGCTTGCGAGGGATGAGGTGACGATGCGCGTTGGCAACGGATCAAGAGTTGATGTGATGGCCGTCGGCACGCTCTCCTTAGTTTTACCTTCGGGATTAGTTTTAAACCTTAATAAATCTTATTATGTGCCTGCGTTGAGCATGAACATTATTTCTGGATCGTGTTTATTGCAAGATGGTTATTCATTTAAATCGGAGAATAATGGTTGTTCTATTTATATGAGTAACATCTTTTATGGTCATGCACCTCTTGTGAATGGTTTATTTCTTCTAAATCTCGAAAGGGATGAAACACACATCCATAACATTGAGGCTAAGAGATGCAAAGTAGATAGTGATAATACTAATTATTTGTGGCACTGTCGTCTAGGTCATATTGGTGTAAAGCGCATGAAGAAACTCCATTCTGATGGACTTTTGGAGTCTCTTGATTTTGAATCATTTGACACATGCGAACCATGCCTCATGGGCAAGATGATCAAAACACCGTTCTCCGGTATGATGGAGCGAGCAACGGACTTGTTGGAAATCATACATACCGATGTATGCAGACCGATGAGTGTTTCGACGCGCGGTGGATATCGCTATTTTCTCACTTTTACCGATGACTTAAGTAGATATGGGTATATCTATTTAATGAAACATAAATCTGAAACATTTGAAAAGTTCAAGGAATTTCAGAATGAAGTGGAGAACCATCGTAACAGAAAGATTAAGTTTCTACGATCCGATCGTGGGGGAGAATATTTGAGTTATGATTTTCTCACGCATCTTAAAGCAAGCGGAATTGTTTCGCAACTCACGCCACCCGGAACACCACAGCGCAATGGTGTGTCTGAACGCCGGAACCGAACCCTATTAGATATGGTCTGATCGATGATGTCTCTTACTGATTTGTCGTTATCATTTTGGGGTTATGCATTATAAACCGCTGCATTCACTTTAAATAGGGCTCCATCTAAATCCGTTGAGACGACACCGTATGAACTGTGGTTTGGTGCTAAACCTAAGTTGTCATTTCTTAAAGTTTGGGGATGCGAAGCTTACGTCAAGAAGTTGATGCCGGACAAGCTCGAACCCAAAGCGGAGAAATGCGTCTTCATAGGATACCCTAAGGAAACAATTGGGTATACCTTCTATCACAGAACCGAAGGCAAAGTATTTGTCGCAAAGAACGGTTCCTTTCTTGAGAAGGAGTTTCTCTCGAAAGAAGTGAGTGGGAGGAAAGTAGAGCTAGACGAGGTTATTGAACCTTCTCTTGAATTGGAGAGTAGCGCAGCACCTGAAATTGTTCCAGTGCCGCCTGCACCAACAATAGAGGAAGCTAATGACAAGGATCATGAAGCTTCGGACGATGCTGCTACTGAACGTCGCAGGTCGACAAGGTCACGTGCCCCTCCTGAGTGGTACGGCAACCCTGTCTTGACTGTCTTGTTAGTAGAAGACAGTGAACCTACGAACTATGAGGAAGCGATGATGAGCCCAGACTCTGAGAAATGGCTAGAAGCCATGAAATCCTAATTGGGATCCATGAGCGAAAACCAAGTATGGACTTTGGTGGACCCTCCTAGCGACCGAAAGGCCGTTGAGTGCAAATGGATTTTCAAGAAGAAAACGGACGCGGATGGTAATGTTACCGTCTATAAAGCACGGCTTGTCGCGAAAGGTTTTCGACAAGTTCAAGGTGTTGACTACGATGAGACTTTCTCTCCCGTAGCGATGTTTAAGTCCATTCGGATTTTATTAGCAATTGCTGCGTTTCATGATTATGAAATATGGCAGATGGATGTCAAGACTGCTTTCCTCAATGGCAACATTGATGAAGAGTTGTATATGATGCAACCCGAAGGTTTTGTTGATCCTAAGGATGCTGATAAAGTATACAAACTTCAGCGTTCCATTTATGGACTGAAGCAAGCATCTCGGAGTTGGAACCTTCGTTTTGATCAAGTGATCAAGAGCTTTGGATTTGTTCCAAATTGCTACGAAGCTTGCATCTACAAGAAAGTGAGTGGGAGCTCGGTTACGTTTCTCGTACTATATGTGGATGACATATTGATTATCGGAAATGACATCAACATGCTTAACAATGTGAAGAGTTATTTGAACAAGTGTTTTTCAATGAAAGACCTAGGTGAAGCTGCTTATATATTGGGCATCAAGATCTATAGAGATAGACAAAGACGCCTGATAGCTTTAAGCCAGAGTACATACCTAGACAAAGTTCTGAAAAGGTTCAGAATGGATAAGTCAAAGAAAGGTTCAGTGCCTATGTTGTCAGGTAAGATATTGAGCAAGGCTCAGTGTCCAGCTACGGTAAATGATAGGGAAGCTATGAGCAAAGTGCCTTATGCCTCGGCCATAGGTTCCATCATGTATGCCATGCTGTGTACTAGACCGGATGTGTCCAATGCTCTTAGTTTGACGAGCAGATATCAAAGTGATCCAGGAGTGGAACACTGGACAGCCGTGAAGAACATCCTAAAGTACCTAAATAGGACTAAAGAAATGTTCTTAGTCTATGGGGGTGATGAACAGCTTGTCGTAAAAGGTTACGTCGACGCTAGTTTTGACACCGACAAGGATGATTCTAAATCTCAGACAGGATACGTTTATATTTTGAATGGAGGAGCTGTGAGCTGGAGAAGCTACAAGCAAAGCATGATCGCGGGATCTATAGTAGAAGCGGAATACATGGCTGTTGTAGAAGCGTCAAGTGAAGGAGTTTGGATCAGAAACTTCATCATTGAGCTTGGAGTGGTTCCAAGTGCATTGGACCCACTGGAGATATTGTGTGACAACACTGGCGCCATAGCACTCGCTAAGGAACCAAGATATCATCCAAAGACCAAGCATATCAACCGCAAGTTTCATATAATCCGAGATTATATAGCAGATCGAGATCTAAAGATTAGCAAAGTACATACAGATCTAAATGTCGCAGATCCATTGACTAAACCTCTTCCACGTGTAAAACATGATCAGCACCTCAGTGCCATGGGTGTGAGATTGTTGCCAAATGTAAACTAAATTATTGACTCTAGTGCAAGTGGGAGACTGTTGGAATTATGCCCTAGAGGCAATAATAAAGATGTTATTATTATAATTCTTGTTCATGATAATGTTTATATTCCATGCTAGAATTGTATTAAGCGGAAACTTTAATACTTGTGTGGTTTGTAAACAACACCGTGTCCCTAGTATGCCTCTATGGACTAACTCATTGATTAATGATGGTTAAGGTTTCCTAACCATGGACATGAGTTGTCAACTAATAATGAGATCATATCATTGGGAGAATGATATGGTGGACAGACCCAAACTAAGCGAAGCAATTAGATCGTGTCATCGTGTTCGTCTTTGCGAAGCTTTTCTTATGTCAAATATTGTATTCCTTAGACCATGAGATAATACAACTCCCTGGTATCGGAAGAAAGCTTTGAGGTCATCAAACGTCATCCTATGAGAGGGTGATCATAAAGGTGTCTCTCAGGTGATCGGAAAGTATCTGTTGGGTTGTATGTATCGAGATGGGATTTGTCCCTCCCAAGTCGGAGAGATATACTTCGGGCCCACACGGTAATCGATATCAACACCGCTTGCAAGCATGTGGTTAAGGAGTTAATCACAAAGTGATATCGTATTACGGAACGAGTAAAGTACTTGCTGTGAACGAGATTGAACTAGGTATGACGGTACCGACGATCAAATCTTGAGCAAGTAAAATATCGCGAGACGAAGGGAATATATATATGGGATTGATTGAATCCTGGCATCGTGGTTCATCCGATATGATCATCGATGAATGTGTGGGAGTCAATATGGGTTTCCAGACCCCGATGTTGATTATTGATAGAAGATCATGCCTGCATATTCTCGAACCCGCAGGGTCACACACTTAACGTGTCTCGACGCTAGGATAGATTGGATAATTGGTTTATGAGTTTTTGTTCGGAGTCTCGGATGGGATCCGGGACATCACGAGAGGTTCCGGAGTGGTCCGGAGAATAAGATTCATATAAGGCAGTGCAGTTTTTGGAGTTCGGAATTGTTCCGGGTTAATCGGTATTGTACCGGAAGCTCCTAGAACCTTCTGGAAGGGGACCAACGTGGCCCCACCTTCCGGGAGGGGGCATGGGCCTATGAGGGAGTGCCCTGGCCGCAATGGGCCAGGGGCACAAGGCCCCATAGGGCCCAGCCGGTCAAAGATAGTTTAAACTCTAGATAGACCTTCTAGAAGGGGGGGTTTCCTTGCCCCCCACTCTTCCTCCTTGGGGTCGCCGGTTTGGCTTGGGGGAGGGGCTAGGGCTGCGCCCACCCCTCTATATATAGAGGGCTGGGGGCTCACCCCCCCCCCACACCTTCCCCTCCAACCCTAGCCGCCCTGCTGCCCTCCTCTCTCCCTCCCGACTGCTTGTAGGCGAAGCCCTGCTGCAGAAATTCTCCACCAATTGCACCACGCCGTCGCGTTGTAGATCCAACCCATCTCTCCACCATACTTGCTGGACCAAGGAAGGAGGAGACGTCGAGGTGCTGCACGTGTGCATCTCACGGAGGCACCGCCACTTGTGGTGCTAGATCGGATCGGATCGCGAGGAGGAGAAGCGAGTACGACTACATCACCCACGTTCCGACGAACGTTCCGCTGTGCGAATCTTCAAGGGTATGAAGATCTAATCCAATCTCTCTCGTTGTTTGCATCTCCTAGATTAGATCTTGGCTTTCCCTCTGTTCGCATCCGTAGAAAATTTTGATTTACTATGCCGCGAAACCCTTCATATTGTTTTCCTCATCCTATTACCCTATGTCCTATATTAGGCAAGTCATAGCGTTAGTAGTGTCATAGGAGTATCATGAATGTCACCTTGGAAAAATCTAACATGGCACTATAATTATTGAAGATAGAGGTGTTAGTGGTATCATAATTTCATACAATATCATAGATAATGGAATTAGATAATTTAGTGACAAATACATTCTATACGAAAAAATTGTATTGAGATTCTACAAACTTTAAATATGAAGACATTATAATACTACTATATGATACTGTGCAACTATAATATTGTGTGGTGAGCAAATTTCCTTTGGAGAGGATCCGGCAAACAAGGCTCTAGATGGATGGATGGATGGATGGACGTAACTAGCACTTACATAATGCACCGGTTAGTATAAAAATTAATCAAGATGACATGACTATGATCGAATGTTGCTCTTGGCTTACTTGGCCAAGTTAATTTAGGAGCTGACGAGCCTCGCGTTGTTTCCACATGTTTATCTGCAGGGAGACCGTGCACGCCTAACCGATGTCAGGTTTGGTTTGGTGGTTGGACCAAGCTACTACTGTCAGCAGTAGTACTGTCCCCTGTTTCTGTTGCAGCTGCACACTAAAACCAGTTAAATCCCGTGTTTTAAGTTGATTAAGAAGCTTTATGCGGGCCTAAATTAGGAGATAGGTGTGTGTGTGAGTTGGCTAGCTCAACTTCTCCCGCTGAGCATTTATCGTGATGATTAGGTCATTTCTAACAAAATATCCATGTAGTTATGTTAGCGTCCACTTGGCCAGCCCAGCACTCAGCCTACGTTCTGCAGGTTCATGCACTCATATCCCAACAATAAGAAGAGATCCCACTCCATCCCAAAACCCGGACTGAAGGGAGGAAGAAATCTCTCCCTTATAAGCTGGGTGTGGCCTCCTCCCGTAGGCGAGGTGAGACTAAACCAAGCAGCCTCCACCGGTCAACAGAGGGGTCCTCACATCCCATTCCCCTGAGAAGCCCCTCAGGAAGGCATGGCGATGCTAGCTCTGATACCAGATGTTGGCGTCCACTTAGCCAGCCCAGCACTCAGCCCACGTTCTGGACGTTCATGCGCTCACAGCCCAACAATAAAAAGAGAGCCCACTCCATCCCAAAGCCTGGACCGAAGGGAGGAAGGAATCTCTCCCTTATAAGCTGGGTGTGGCCTCCTCCCGTAGGCGAGGTTCTACTAAACCAAGCATCCTTCACTGGTCAACAGAGGGGTCCTTACAAGTTATTAGTCAGTAAAATAATGCTACTTCCACTTTTCCACAATATCTCTCATCTGTTCGTGTTCCTGAGAGCTCCTTCTCCCCCTGGTTGCGCTACCCTCTTTCCTCCGGCTGCCGGTTAAAGATCTAAACAAGGACACTTGAACATATGCAGTGTTACGTACGGGATTAACCATGAAGCGCCCATAGACTGAACGTAGAGTAACTCAACATACTTGTTGATGCACTCGAGATTGGTGTGCTCCCTCACAAACGTAGCTGACCATTTCGATGAGGTTCGAGGCCATGTCGCCTCGAAAACAAGCACATGGGAGAAATGCTAGTTCATTGATTGAACCTCGAAGCACAGAGTAACTCAAGAGACATTCTTTGATGCAGTCAAGATCGGTGTACACCCTCACGATGTAATCGTTCATTTTGGTGAGGTTTAAGGCCACCCATATTGCCTTAAAAAGAATCACCCTGCCACAATGATATTTCATTTCTGTAGGTATGATGTCTCGAGCATTATGTAGAGATGGAGACTGTAAAAACCGTATGATCAGGTAGTAATTTTGGGACTACTCGGATAATCACCGAGACTCATAGTTCGTATGTTTATATTACAGCAGGGTACGTCCGCATAGAGTCCGTATACGTACAAGACACACACGGCACCTAGCACATACGTATGGAACATGGACACGGATGTGTTGTTCGTTAGTTATACAAAACGTAATGAATACTAATTCTAACACCCTTCCTTAATTACAACTTGGATAAGTAGAGATTATGCTTAAAGTCTTCAAAGGCTCGATGTGGAAGTGGCTTTGTAAAACCATCAGCAACTTGATCTTTGGAAGGAATAAACCGAATCTCCAATTGCTTCTTTAACACTCGTTCTCTGACAAAGTGAAAGTCAATCTCAATACGCTTGGCTCGTGCATGAAAGACGGGATTTGCTGACAAGTATGTTGCTCCAAGATTGTCACACCATAAACACGGTGTCTGAGTCAATCGAACTCCTAGTTCAGTTAGTAAGGATTGTATCCATACAAAACGTAATGAATACTAATTCTAACAGAGACTTCACCATAGGTTGATGGATCTACCTACCAACGATTGCTTCTCTCCTGGTGCCTCAAAGTCCCTCGTGTTTCTGTTACAACCGATATTGCTTCTAGTCCAGTGTGCTAGATAGCATGCAAAGTATAAGATTGGTGGTAAGGAGAAATGATAATAATTTGTATCGCTCTACTGCAATGAAAATAGAGTGCTATATGTAGCCCAAAAAACGCTATCACTTGAATAAAGGTTGGTGGAGAATTTATTTTATTCAGTGGTGATTGTCCTTAGGTAGAGCTATATATGCATGCAGTCTCACAGGAAAGATAATGAAGAAACTTGTGTCACATGTTACTACTAGAGTATCCTACGTTGCATATTTTTGAGATTAGAGTACCTTATATTACATGGTAGCACAATATACATATCTTACACTACCCTTGGTCAAACTCAAACTTGAGTTGCTTCGTCGCCAGTTGTGCATTACTACAAGTCTAGGACGGACCCATCAAATTTCTCACTGATCCAGCCTAAGCGAGCCAAGCTGCCTAGATTCTCTCCTCCGGCCTCTGCTACTCCAAGCGCACTATCATCTACAGTACCGAATCTTACTGTGACTGGTGCGGCGCACGAGTCACACGACCAGCGCACCGGCCCTCCCGCAGTTTTCTTTCTACTACCTCGAGTCCCTGTTCTCTCAACACCGTTGACAATCTCGATCATTGGGCCTTCGTTGAAGTGATGGGCTCGATACCTGCGAGCACCACCTGCATTTCTTAATGCGTCCTTCACCTAGGATATTCCCGCAACTCTATCACCGGCTACGATGTGTCAATGAAGTGCAGGCGTCATGGTGAACGTGTTTTTTAACCTAGTATGATGCCCGCTAAGCAGTATGACACTAGGCCATTTTTTTTGGAAAAGAGTATATTTTAAGGCCGTGTCTAGTGAGCGCCTAGGCGCCAAACAAACGAGCCTGGCGCGCCAGGTTTTGACAGGTACGATCGCCAGCTGTCCTGATACGCTTTTGGAAAGTTTCCTTTTTTTGCTTTTGACTCTTTCTCGGTTCGTGCGCGGGGGGGGGGGGGGGGGGGGGGGGGGGGCTCGTCTACCTTTATCTGGCGCCCCCACTGCGCCCAACACGTGGTCCTTCCCGCATCCTATCTCTAACCCTACCTCCCCCAGATCTCATCTCCTACATCGTCTTCTTCCTCCAGCCCAGCCGCCATTGCTTCCTCTTTTTTTTGCTTGCTCCATGAACCCACAACATGTCAACTACCCAATCCTCAACCATACTAACATGTTCCATGGGGAGAGCAGCTCGAGAAACGCACCTGCATCTGGAATTTATCTCTCAGATTCAACACAGGTAATCATCCATCTTTTTCTCTCTTCTTTTTCTCTTGTTGCTTTTTTTTGCTGTAGTCAACTTTGTGCCAAACACAAGCAACTTCTCTTTGCTCCTTAATAACTTTCCCAGCTCGTAGGCAACATATGTTGCCATGTCCTTCTAGTTTTTTTATCTGTTTCTTGCAATTCAGATGAAAGTTGCAACTTTTGTGTTGTTCTTTGCATCTTTTTTCTTTTCTGTAACAACTTCTATCATACCTCAGGCAACTTATTTTTCGTAGATTGCAGTTCAGATGGAGAAAAATGAAAATTTTCAGTTTAGATGATCTTTTTGCAACTTTTGTGATGTTCTTAGCAACTTTTCTCTATTTTTAGCAACTTCTATCAAGTCATAGGCAACTTCTATTTTTACTGCTGGATACATTTTTTCCCTGTTCAATATGAGACTTTTCTGGGGGGGTAGGCAATTATCCCCGGTTACATAGCAACTTTTACCACATCGCATGCAACTTTTGTGTCTGAGGCAATTTTTGCAACTTGCATCTTAGTTGAGCCAACTTTTGTGCCCGAGGGTTCATGCCAACTAAACTTGTCAACAAATATGCTCCTTTTTACGCACATAATCATCATGTGAACAGAGAGTACCAACATTAGTTTTTGAATTCACAGAATCATCATGTGAATAGAGAGTACCAACATTAGTTTATGAATTCACAGAATCATCATGTGAACAATAGGCAACTAATTGACACAAGTAGGCAACTTGGTAGCATCTGCAAGCAACTTTCTTACATAAGTATGCAACTTAGTTTCACACAATTGTCATCCAACTTGGTATCATCAAACAGTAGATACTTGCACCGAAAAAACAGAAAACTATAATAGAGTTTACAACGTACTAATCCTAATTACAACACATGTAAAACATGACTTGAAACATTTGTTGCCTTTATTTCTTTGCATCTGGTCATCACTTCTTCGTCTTTTCCCCAAATGAAGTGGCTCTTGACCAGTACCTACATGTCAAAAAACAGCAATAAAAATGTGAGAACTTGTTAGGCTAAAAATAGAATTAGAAGTACTGTTTAGCCAAACAATGCATAGTTTTTTGTCTATATATACTTTGAAGTTGCCTTTTACCTTATTTGTTTTTCTGATTCATTTTTGTTGTGCAGCCAATGGGTATCCTTGACCTTAATGAGGATCCGTTTGACCTCAATGAGCAGGCTGGTTTGCTACCACCTAATTACTTCACGCATCTCCTTATGGAAGAAGCTATTGACGAGACTCGGGAGTTGCTAGTTGACATTGACGCCCCCGCTGTTGATGTACATACAGTACCAACTGACAGTGAAACTGGACCGTTTGTTTCCGGTACAAACACAACATCGCTTGCCCAAGACGATGCAGATGACAACGAGACTTCATCATAGCCAATGCACCCACATATTGGAATGCGTTATGACACGCTGCAGGGTGCTAAGGAACACTACAACGCATATGCTGCTAGGACTGGATTTTCAATCAAGGTCAATAGGAACAGAAAGTCAGGGCGCACCAATGAGATTTCAAACAGCAATTTGTATGCAATAAATTCAGGAAACCTAGGAATTATGATGGCGGAGGTGACAAAACAGATGTAGTTGGGCCAGTACCATCGTCAGAATCATCGGATGAGGAGGACCGGCAGAACGCAGAACTTGTGTTAGTTGTTGCTGAGATTGCTAAGCAGAAAGACCAAAAAAAGAATGCGAAGAAGCGGAAAAGGGAGACAATAATACCAACTAATTGCAAGGCGGAGATGGTAGTGAAGCTAAAGGATGGTAGATGGGAAGTTATTGCTTTTACAGCGGGGCATATTCATCCTCTTGTCCACAAGCCATCGCTGAACAAGTATCTTAGGTCACACCAAGGTATACCAGCAGAGGAAAAAGATTTCGTGAAGAATTTGCACAGCACAAACCTGACTGCTGGTATGTTACTAAATCTATTTCCTGTGTTTTTGTTAGCTGTACCCATAGTTGCTGGAAGACCATATGAAGTTGTTAGTTGCATTGTACATAGTTGCTGCTGTAACAGATTAAGTTGCTAGTACTGTATGTTGCTGTGTAACACATTAAGTTGTTAGTTGTTGGTGTAGCAGATTAAGTTGCTGCATTTTCAAAAAATGTAATCAGGAAAAAGTTGCTAGAACAATATGTATTAGTTGCTAGCTAGTAATATAAACCTTGACAGAAATCAGGAAAAAGTTGCTAGAACACTATGTATTAGTTGCTAGCTAGTAATATAAACCTTGACAGAAATCAGGAAAAAGTTTCTAGAACAGTATGTATTAGTTGCTAGCTAGTAATATAAACTTTGGCAGAAATCAGTATGTTAGTTGCTAGTAGCTACTGTAAAAAATAAAGTTTTACTCACTTGTTTGCTTTCTACAAAAAAAAATCTGCAGGGAGGATGATGGATATAATGCTGGAGTTCTATGGCTCAGATATGCTAGCCCCGTACACTGCGAGAACTATCACCAACTACTGTGCAACTTTGACTGCAGAAGAAACAAAAGATGGTGACATGACCGAAGTGATCAATCATTTTCAAGAGCAAAAAGAGAAGGATTCTGATTTTTACTTCAGATTAGAATGTGACGAGGAGGACAGGGTAAAAAAAAGTTGTGTATCATTTTCTGGGTTGATGGGCCTGCTAGGAGAGCATATGCAGAGGCTTACCATGATTGTGTATCATTTGACAACACGTACTTGACGAACAAGTACAACATGCCCTTTGCACCGTTCATTAGGATCAACAAGCATGGCCAATCTATCATGTTGGGCTGCGGATTTGTGAAGCAAGAGTTGGCAACCAATTTTGATTGGTTGTTTGAGAGTTTCCTTATCGCGTTGAATGGCTGAGCACCGGACAACATCATCACTGACCAAGATGTTGCTATGAAGATGTCAATTGAGAGGATGTTCCTAGCAGCTATCCACCGTTTTTGCCGCTGGCACATCATGCAGAAATCACAGACTAAGTGTGGTACTATTCTGGGCAGAAACCCAGGTCTAGCAGAAGATTTCAACGCCTGCATAGACTTCACCTTTTTGCCGGAGGAGTTTGAGGCGAAATGGGCTCTGTTTTTAGGCAAGTGGCCTGCTGCTGCTGGACACTCGCACTTTAGGGAGTTGTATGACATTAGAGACAAGTTCCTTGCTACTTCCTGCACCGGTTTTTCCCTTTCCTCCAGTCCAAGCAGCGCAGTGAGGGTTTTAATGTGGTGCTAAAACGCTATGTGAACCCACACAAGTCGCTGTTAAACTTTGTGAAACAGTATGAGAAGATCCAGGTGCATGTGCTTGTGAAGGAGGGTGGCAACGACTACCGTACGGAATTTCTTGAGGTCCAGAGATGGTCGCCATATCCCATTGAGGAACATGCGTTCAATGTGTACTGCAGAGACATATATTTGAAGTTTCGTCATGAGTTTGAACTTATTGCCAGGTACAATGTGACTCACTTTGATGGTCTGTACTACAAGCTTGAGCCAAATAGGACATGGTGTGCCAAGTATGGGCCAAGGACCTACGTGGTTACATCAAACAAGGATGAAGGCATCTACTCATGCGAGTGTTCAAATTTTGATAGGGATGGCATGCTTTGTTGCCACATGTTGAAGGTTTTCACCCACCTTGGTGTTGATGTGATACCCGAGAGGTACATCCTAAAAAGGTGGACGCCACAAGCAGTCTCTGGTGGATAGGAAGCCGAAGTTGTGGAGCAGCCAGATGTGATGCCACCACAGTCGCAGCAGCAAGTGCAACATGCAAACGTGAACATGTCATTTTAGAAACTTGCTCGTGTGGCTTGCACAACGCATGCTGCTACTGCGATTGTGAACAAACACATGCGAGCTGCAGCGACGGAAATTACTCAACTGAACAAGTCGTGGAAGAAAAAGAAGAAACCTGCTGCTGCTGAACCGTCGGCAAGCGCCCCTGTTGATCCAACTATTCCTAGGGACCCGCCAAAGTCAACTACTAAAGGGCGAACGAAGGCACATCGGACAAAATCTGCCCTTGAACTTCATCCAAAACAGAAAAACCAGTGCAGGACGTGTGGTTCGTTTGAGCACAATTCTGCAACATGTGTAGAGAGGCCGATGTAGGCAGGAACAAAAAACATTTTAGGTTAGGCAACTTTTATTAGTTCTATGGCAACTTTCATTGTAGTTATGGCAACTAGTACCATTATTCCTGGCAAGTTTTATTAGATAAGAAACTTATATTTGTTTCTAACAACTATGTTACTGTGAGAATCAACTTTCAGCATTTGAAGTGCACCTAGGTACTGTTAAATCCACATAAACAAGAACAATCAAGCAAAAAAAGATCAAAAAAAGAAAACAATTTGTATATAATCTTGAGCAACTATAGACATTTGATATGAATAATAAAAAGACAAATGGAGATCAGAGTTTGTGCGGGGGCATGCCTTCATTGCTTAAAGCTTGAGGACTTTCTTCAAGTGGGCTTTGTTGTCCTCTGATGTCACCCAACCATTTGTCATGATCTTCCTGATGTCTGGGATATCCTTTGCTATGTAGTTCTGAGATGCTCTACCATCCCAATTGATGTTCATTCAGGTGAAAACCCCGCAGTCATCACTGTAAAAACACATCCATAAATTCAGTATGGATGCAATCTTGAACAAATGAAGGGAACAAACATGTTGGGCAAAGAAACTACTTATGCATGATAGCTAGTGTAACTGATAGGTTGGTTTGAGCAACTAACATTATCAGACAAGCAACTAACAGGTTGGTTTGAGCAACTAACATTATCAGACAAGCAACTAACAGATTGGTTTGAGCAACTAATGTGTTAGGTTGGTTTGAGCAACTAACTGTGTGAGTGAAGCAACTAATGTTTTTAATCAAAAACAGCATGACAGCTAGTGTAACTAACAGGTAGATTTGAGCAACTAACATTATCAGACAATCAACTAACAGGTTGGTTTGAGCAACTAATTGTGTAAGGGAAGCAACTAATAGGTTGAGCAACTAACATTAAACAGGAAAAATAGTATTGTTGGAAAGTTGCTCTCTAAGAATGCTTACTTGTTTTTCTGCTTTGGAACTTGGATTTCTTGAACACGGAAATTTCAAGTTTAACTTTGGATGCACCATAGTTATTATCCCAGTGAATGCGAATAGATGCGATGATGGCTTGGTAACATTTCTTCAGAACCTTATCCTCAATTGTCCTCCATGAGTCAAGGATCTGAAATTGCTTGTCTCTGATGTTTAAGTTGAACAACCAATAATGGTTGACAATATCCTTTGCTTTTGGGTTGAGGGCTTGGATAATTGGGAACATAACCTGTGTAGTTAGACAATTAGTAGTTAACTGCACGAAAAGCAACTATTTATATTATGCAGGCAACTACTGAGCTTGATGGAGCAACTAGAAAATAGACCGACATAGATAGTATTTTTGTGTAGGAAAAAAGCTACAGCTAGGCAAGTTGTGGTATAGTCAGAAGAAAGTACTAACATATGTAAAAGCAACTACTAAGGTAGTGGGAGAAATTTTTGAAATGTTGTACAGCTTCAAACTCATTGAGGAAACTTTTATTTCTAGATAGACAACTAGTGTCATAGTGAAAAGCAACAAAGTAAGCTGAACTAAGCAACTAGAGTCCCCAAAAAAGCAAGTAGTATGAAGTGGTGTGTGTGTGTGGGGGGGGGGGTACGTGTTCTGTTTATGTGGGAAAGTGTACGCACCATATCTTGTCGATCTAAACGTCGTGAATTGCTGAACATTTCCTTCAGTTCTTTACAATTAAAATCTAAATCCTGCAGCCATGTCTTTGGCAATAAAAAGGCAAAAAAGTAGTGACTGTGATTAACGAAACAAGTTTAATCGAAAAAAAGTAAACAAAGTTGGTTCGAAACCATGATTTCACTTACAGATATTCTCAAAGGCATGACTATCTTCTTTGTAGATTCAGGAATGGTTTTTGCAATCACCATGATTCCGAGTTCCATGACCGAAGTGTGGAGCCATCCTCCTGGTTTCATAGAAGTTGCAAGCTCCCATGCTGTAACATGGTAGGTGCCAAAGTTGACGACTACCAGGATGCACAAAGTAGTTTTCATCAGACACATAGTCATGCCTTGGTAACAAAACATATGTATGCTAACAACTTTTCCTATCATTAAAGCAACTATGCATCCTGTATAAGCAACTTGTACTGTAACTAAAAAGCGATAAGAGAAGTTTGTAAAAAAAAGTGGTAAAGACCACCTTTCGTTAATTTTCTGCTGGTTTGTTCTGATGCTTCCTCCGTGCTGAATTGCTTTTTCGTATAGCTTGTTAGAACTTTTCGTGCTTGTGAACTGTTTCTTGTTGTCTACATTGACGTACGTTGATAGTTGGCAAGTTGAGAAGTTGTGGAGCTGCCTGAACCATCAGTGCCTGAATCTGGTGCTGTGGGGGAAGGGGCTTTGTCGGGCGTTTGCATCTCGCCATGTGTTTCTTCATTGTATTCCATGTTTGCTGCCTGAGCCACTGCCCTCCGGGATATTTCTGCTTCAACACACACTCTCTCAATCTCTTCAGGATCGATGTTCGCTAAAACGTCAGGCTCAACAGATTCAGCAGCTTCCGTTTTCTGAGCAACTTCATCATCTTCATCATCAACTTCTGGACCACCGTCATCATCAAAATCTGGACCTAGGCTACAAGATGGGCAATCCATATCGATAGCAGACCTGGCCCTTGGAAGCGGCATCTTGTATGTGTGCTATTCCTGCACTTGGGGATCGGGCAACTTGTTTGCTTTTTTCCCTCAGACGGGTGATGGTGGCGGGCAAGTTTGTCTAGTTGGTGGTGGGCTAAAGTGCACTCTTTTTGCCAATGCTGGGTTGTTCAGTGGTTGTTTTCCCTGTGTTGTTTCCTTTGGGTGCACTGTAGTTGCCTTGGATGTGAAATAGTTGTATGTATAGCTGGAGAAGTTGCCTGCAGAACTGGAGAACTTGCCTGCAGAACAGCAGAAGCTGCCTGCTTATTCTCTGAAGTTGCCTGAGGAACCCATGCACTTGCTAGTTCCTTCAGTTTCGCAGGCTCCCCTTTGCTGGACTGCATATCCGTCTTCTTTTCCATGTCAACTGAATCAAGATACCCCTTGAAAGTCCCTGGACTACACTGTACTCCACCATCGATCCATTCCAAACTAGTGTCTTGTGAGTCACCTGATTTTTTCAACTCTTCTTGCAAAATAGACTTCAACTCACTTTGTGAATTCATTTCAAAGATGGCGGGTTCTTCGATGAGATGAATTTCTGGCAACTTCTTCTTTCCGATGTTCGCACATATCCAACAAAGACATTTTTCCATAGTCTTGTTCTTGGCTGCTCCCAGCACCGCCATGCTGTCCAGGAGTAACTTCCTCTCTATCCTGAGCAACTATCTTAGTTTGTTCACTGGATTGTGCATCAGATCCAAGAATCTTAGTGTTCTGCTCAATATCCTGAGTAATGGCGCCTCCAACGGTGCCTCCAAGTGCATCAGGAACAGTTTTTGAAGTGTCCAAAATAGTGGTGTCGGCTAAAACTAATGGGATGCCGGCTGGGCAAGACATTTTTCCATCACGAGCAACTAATTTAGCCTTCTTGATAACTTTGACTTCTCCAGTTGGTATTTGCCGCTGGGTAGGTTGTCCATGTTTTTCACTATCCTGAGCAACTTTCACACTGGCCTGAGCAAATTTTACACTAGGCTGAGCAACTTTCACACTTGCCTAAGCAACTTTACCACTGGTCTCCACAACTTTACCTTTAGGATCAGTAACTTTCCCCCTGGTCTCTTGTTGTACAACATGTTTCATGGTCTGCGGTATACTTGTCTGCATTGTCTGTTGGACAAAATCAATCTTGCTTTGCTGAACTAGCTCTTGCACAATAGGGGCAACTTCTTGCACGGTAGGTTCAGTAGTTATCTGGGTACTTGTAGCAACTTCCTTCCTGGTAACAGCAACTTCCTTCCTGGTATAAACAACTTTCTCCCTGGTATCAGCAATTTTCTCACTAGTTTGTTGCACAGAATTCTCCCCGGTTTCAGCAACTTTTGTATAGGTGTGGGCAACTTGCTCCCCGGGACTAGCAACTTGCCCCCTTGGCTGTTGAGCATCTACCTCAGATGTTTTCCCAGCAAAATCCTTGTTGACCTGATGAGCAACTTCCTTGCTGGTCTAAACAACTTCCTTGCTGGTCTGAGCAACTTGCTTACGTGTCTGAGCAACTTCAACCCTGGTCTACGCCAGTGGCTAACTAACTTGTTCTGTAGCCTGTGCAAGTTCTTCCTCAGTCTGTTCAACATCGCCTTCGACTGCCCTCTTCCTTTTTGCCCCCGACCTTGCGGCGAACCTTGTTTCTATGTCTTCAACATAGAACTGATCTGTGCAACTATCATCCATGCTCTTGTCATTGCCACTGCCATCGTCTCCATCTTCTCCTCTGCAAGATCCTATGTTCCTAGCACCGTCATCGTCATCATCACCATCGGTGCTGCTGCTGTCATCCCTATCCTCGTCATCCTCATCCTTTTCTCACTGGTCGGACTCATCATCGTCGTTGTTCTCGATGTATTCTTTGCTGTGTGCAACAAAAAAAGGCCAAAAAAGTAAAAAGTAAGGTACTGGTAAAAAACAGTAAGGTAGTTGCTCAAAAACTACACACGATAAAACACATGATAGTAGTCTTGCCTGCTGTTTTCATCATCAGAGTTGCCGGATTCCTCATCAGGCAACACCGGTTCTTCGAACACCGGTTCTTCGTCTTTCTTGTTGTTTCTTCGTCTCTTCGTAGGTCTTGGTTGAGCTCTGCCGGTTACAATACTTTCTTCTATTTCACCAATGCCATTCACAAACTTTGCCATGATATTTTCAAAATCTGAGCATGCTACATGGACCAAAGCAGAAAGTTTTCTTTTTCTCTGCAAGTTTGTTATTAAGAATGAATAACACAAGTTAGTTGTCATGCTAAGCAACTAATATTGTAAGACAAGCAACTTATATTGTCATGTAGGCAACAAACTTATCAGGTTGAGCAATTAAAAAAATGAGGTACTCACACACTGGTCGTAGTTTGGCGTCAAATTTGCGGTGACGAACTATTCAGCCTTTAGCAATCCGCCGAAAAGTTCTCCATGCTGCGTGTCTCTGTATTTCTCTTTGAGTTTTTTTGACAAAGTAGGTTAGTCAAAACTAGATTGATATAGGAACGTAGGCATAGAAGAAGAGTAAAAATATAAAAAAACCGACCATATCATGCTTACTTGCAGTTTCTCAAAAACCCTAGTTTGATCATGTGTTTCTTCTTGACCTTATTTATCAAGGCGCTGTCCCAAGCATCTACTTGAGGGTAACACTGACGGATGAGATCGTCAACCTCTATAGAATCTAGGTACAGTAACTGTGTGACAGGGAGAAATAGGGGAATAAACATGAATTAAATGCAAAAACATATTTTATAAGGGGCTGCAATGAAAACATGGTTATTAGCAATTGATGGTATCATATAGGCAACTAAACATGATTTAGAGAAAACATGCTTCAGAGGTGCTACAAAAACATGTTGCATCAACTTTTCGTTGTATGTAAGCAACAAACAGGCTGTGCTGAACAACTAGATGAGTCATAAAAACAACTTCTATTATCATGTAGCCACCAAACTTGCCAGGTTGAGCAACTAGAAAGTATAAAAAAACTACACAGAAGAGGTAAACATAATTCAGAGGTGCTACAGAAAAAGGAACATGGCCTAGCAACTTTTATTTGTATATAAGCAACAAACAACATGTGTTGAGCAACTTGATGAGTCATAAAAGCAACTACATAGAATATCTGTCTATGATTAAAAAAAACTGTGCACTTACCATCAAGTGGTAAACACAACAACACACAGACTTCTTGCTTTTCAGTGAACTAAAAGCAATCCTGATCTGGTCAACAACAAACTGACAGATGTTCGTGCGGGGGATTAGGTCAACGTCATACACACCAGGATAGGCGCGTCGGCTAACTTTTAGACTAGTTGAGGGAGCGAGAAAGTTGTAGGCCATTACAGCCCAAGCTCGAACAAACAGATCATCTGATTTCCCGCCCATCTCCTTAATCATCTTGCACCAGCTGGTAAGATCGGGACTGCCATTTCGCCGGAAACCGTATTCCTCCAGCATCTGCCGCGTAATATCAGCATTCATCTCGTAGCACACTTTTAGGCCTGAGTTTGGCAGCCCCAGATCTTGTGCACACTTTCTTCATCGACCGGGATCTTTCCGCGGTCCGGTATGATCAACTTAGAGGTGTCGGGGTCATAGCACTTCATAACCCACTGACTGAGTTCAAGAGGCATGGTGCATGCGCCTATGTTCAAGAGGCCACCAAATTTCTTCTCGATCAGTGCAATCTTCTGTAGACCTGTCAGTTTGTGGTTTAGTGCGACAAAACGCGAAGACGATGACCTGTTTCTGATTTCACCAATTTCCTGAGCCTATAATTCAAGCATGCAAAAAAAATGAGATAGTTTCCATATAGGCTTAAAAATATGGTTGGAAAATAACAACTATCCACTGTACAAAAGCAACTTCATACTGCAGAGAAGCAACTATCTATTGCAGGAAAGCAACAACCTACTGCAGAAAAGCAACTACCTACTGAAAAGATAAAAAATGATAAGTAATAAGATTTAGCATGAGTACAATGTAGATAGCATGGGTAGAACTTACATCAGAGCTGTCCCCTGTTTTTCTGGTTGCAACCTTTTTCCCCTTGTTCTTTGTATTGTCCGTCATTTCAACAATATCAACAACAGGTTTCTTTGCAATTGTTGTCTTCTTTGACTGCTTCATAGGAGGCGGTCCACGATTAGCGAGAGCCTTCTTTATCTTTTGCTTAGGTTCATTCGTAGGTGGAACCTTTGTTTGTTGGCTCGCTGAAGATGAGCCCCCACCTGCTGATGGATCAGACCCATCCATCATGCAAACCTGCTTAACCAATATTATGGAAACACAGAAACCTATTATGAAAACTAACAACTTCTTCGTGGATGTATGAAACAAACATGTTGTCTTTAGCAACTACTTATGTCAAATAAGCAAAACAGACAGGTCTGGTTTAGCAAAGCTGATAATGACATGAAAAATAGTACTTATAGGCACCATGGTAATAAAAACCTGTGCAACTACAATATAGGCAACACACATGTTTGGCAAAACAAACTACTTGTGTCTTAGCACCTACTAAATGGCAGGCAACAAAATAAGGTTCAACAACTAATAAAAAATGTCAGACACAAAACTGTCAGATTGAGCAACTAATATTGCAAGACAAGCAACTAATATTATGAGAAAAGCAACTTCTATTATCATGTAGCCAACAAACTTCACAGGTTGAGCAACTCAAAATTGTGAGACAAGCAACTTGTATTATAACAGACTAAATCATGATCCTTGTCACATACTACAAAACAACAACTTCTACTAGCAACTAGTAGTTTCATGTATGAAACAAACAATGTTTAAACTAGCAACTTATTTGTCAACAAAAGCAACTAATCAACAGAAAAAAAAACTAACCAACTACTAAATCAAGTAGTAGGTTGAGCAACTAATATTTTGAGACAAGCAACTTCTATTATCATCTTGCCAACAAACATCACAGGTTGAGCAACTAAATATTTTCAGACAAGCAACTTCTATTATCATGTAGCCAACAAACATCACAGGATGAGAAACTAATATTTTGAGACAAGCAACTAATATTATCATCTAGCCAACAAACATCACAAGTTGAGCAACTAACAGTGTGAGACAAGCAACTTCTATTATCATCCAGCCAACAAACATCACAGTTTGAGCAACTAACAATGGGGCACAAACAACTTCTATTATCATCTAGCCAACAAACATCACAGGTTGAGCAACTAAAAGTGTAGGACAAGTAGCTTCTATTATCGCAGGCTAAACCATAATCCTCATCATATCCTATTCCCGTGGTAACAGTGCACATCAAAATCCCCCCAGATCCCCTTCCTTAATGCGCCAATCCACCCCCTACGAAAGCATGAATGCGCTTCATATAACCCCCTACAGAGCAATCCACCCCGAGAAATCATATCACAGGCGACCCCCCTGGCGCCCAAATCCACCCCGAGAGAACCACACAAAAATCGCATGAAAAACACACATAGAGGAGACGAAAAACAAGGGGATTCATGGAATCAGAATGTACCTAATCTGTCGTGGTGCAGGAATTGTGCCGAGAATCCCCGAGAAACTCCGAGAAAATCAACGCCTCTGCCTCCGCCTCCACCTCCACCGCCTCTGCCTCCACCTCCCAAATCCCCCCGGCCACGCGCCAGTTCCCCCTCGCCGGAACGGCCCCACAACCGCCGCCAATCGCCGAAGAGACGGGAGGGAACCACCCCGCACTGCGGTTTGGGAACGAGAGAGAGCAGCAAGAGAGAGAAGGCTTGGAACTATGATTTCTGAGGATTCTTAATAACCTCCATGATTTCTCCCTCTCATCTGTCTTCGGTTCCCCGTAAAAGCCCGTGAATCTCCATTTGAAACTGTCTTCCTCTGTAATCTCTGTATCTATATGGTATTTTGACGGTAATCCCAAGAGGCTCACATTGATCCCTTCCTTCCAAAACAGTACCAGACCTCCACTTTGTCCCACACAGTCCTTCACCAACATGTTTGGCATCCCCAGTTTGCACCTGATCCCTTCCAACCTCCGTTTATCCATCTTTGTCTCCGACACAAAGAATACATCGGGGTCCTCCACACGCTGGACAACCAAAACGCCCTGAACGGCTGGGCCATTCCCCAAACCCCGGCCGTTCCAGACTGCGATCCTCATTGGGCCCAACGGAGCTGTTCTGACAGCCCCGCGTACACTACTTGGTTTACTACAGCCTCTTCACCTCCCACTGCTTGTTTTTCTTGCTCTTCGGAACCTCATCAACCTCCATGTCATCCAAAACCCTCTTCTTGCCAGATGCTATCCCACTTTCCTGCCCCTCGCGACCCCCGCCACGGTCACGACGTCGGAATTTCTTCTGTTTGCCAACCAAGCCACCCACACCGCTCTCCCCCTCCACTCCAGCAGCCTCCACTTGCATGGCCTCCCTCTCCTCCTGCATGACCCTTTCATCTTCCCCCACCAGCACCCCACTCCCCTCTGTCACACCCCCATCTACCACTCCCGCATCCTTTTCCTTGCTACCCAACACCTTCCTCCCACCTTCGACACAACCCTCTTCCTTCCTACCGCCCTCACCCCTCCCTTCCTCTACACCTTGTGCTGACGACTTCTCACACACCTCCTTCTGCTTCCCATCATTCATCTTCAGTACATCATCACCCACCGAACCTTGTTTAGGTGTCAAATCTCCTCCTTGAACATCCAGGTCTAACCGCTTTGGTCTCATACTCCCTTGTTCATTAGCACTGGCCCCCGTGAGCTTTAGTGGGCTCAGAACTTCCCTCTCTCCTCCATCACTGCTCCTGCCACTGTCCCTAGATGTGGTGATCTCCTTGCACCAGTTCAGACCTTCACTTGTAGATTTGCTGCCCCCACTTCCCAAGTTGTAATGCCTCCTACTACCACTATTTCCCCAGCTCCTCCTAGGCTCCTCCCTACCCAACCTTCTGGGCGTGGGCATCCATTTGAGCCATTTTCCAAACTGAGGTTCTTCTCCTCTCTTCAACTTTGTCGAACAATCCTTATCTAAGTGGCCAATGATGCCGCAAATGTAACAGAAGTCAGGCAAGTATTCGTATTCAAACGGGCACCAAACCTTCCTCTTTCCATCATCATCCTCCACCATGATGCCCCTCATCAGCAGCTTATCAATGGGCATCCTGACCTTAATTCTTAGATACTTGCCTAAGGCGAGACCATTCTCGACTCCTTCTATATCAGTTAACTCACCGATTCCGTCCCCTATGGATTCACCTGTGTCCCTCCTCATCATTCCCAGTGGCAGCTTGAAGATACGAACCCATATCGGAATGTTGCTAAAGGCATAATCATCAATGGTTTTTCCCTCATCAAACTCCTCCAACACAAGCAGGCATTTTTCGAACATCCATGGCCCCTCCTCCACTGCCTTCTTCCTCCCCGACGCCTGATGGAAAGTGAAAATAAAGATATTCTCTCCCATCTCCTTACACTCTATACCTTTCATCGGACACCAGATTGGTTCCAATGCCCTAGCTATCGCCCCGTCGATCGCTAGTTTCTCTGCCAACAGCTTCCCGACTGCCTTCGGTTCTCCACCTCCTACCTTGCCCACTCCTTTGAATTTTATCTTCACTCCCCTACTCTCCTCCTCCGACATCTTCAGCCCACTCATCAACCCCTCCACACCCTCCATCTTCTTCCTCCAGACGGACACGCTTCACTCCAACTCGAGATCTAGGTAGATGTGTATTACAACCAGGTGCCCTAGACACACAAGAGGGCTGGACTTATGGTGGGTTTGGGAAAGAACACAGAGGATTTCCCGACGCACTCCGCCACCCTAAATCAGATTCGAGGGACACAGGCGGTGGTAGGGTTTGGGACGAGGAATGACCGGCGGACGACGACGAGACAGGGGGGACGAGATGCGATCGCCTCCCGATCGCCAAACCAGGACGCGCGGGATTTACGGAAACCGCCACACAAGGGGCGGACTTAACTCCTGGGGCGGCGGCGACTAGGCGCCAAAATGATCAGTTACATCTTGAGGGAGCACACCGATCTTGAGTGCATCAAAGAATGTCTTGAGTTACTCCGTGCTTCGAGGTTCATTCCATGAGCACTTCATTGTTTGTGTCGTAACACCGCATATCTTGAAGTGTCATCGTTCAGATCTTGAGCTATTGGAGGAGAGATGGAGAGAACATGACAAAAGGGTGGTGGAAGGCGCTCAATGACACTAAGAAGGGAGAGATATGGTAGAGAAGGAAAGTCAGACTGTTTTACGAACTAAGCTCCATGTTGTTTGAGACTATGATGAGTGCTTTGGAACACCCAACACACAGGAAAAATTAAGCTGGCCAACGCATACCCACATGTGTGCTACTATCTTCATACCGGCTTATTAGGCTAAAACAAAGTTCAAGAAAAAAGTTTGACCAAAAAATTATCAATAAAATATTAACTATAACTTTTACCATTGGATTCACATTTGAAAGACATATCCAGTACTGATATAGTTTTGTGACATATGATTCCATTGATCAAATTTGTAGTCAAATATTTTTATTAAACTCCATGTTAGTTTAATAAACGTGTATAGAGAGACTAGTTTATACCTGCACAATGCTGAATCAACGTAAAATACGGGAGTTATCTGGTTTTAATAGACAGCTTATTACTGCTAGCAACTCGGTCCAACCACCAGACCCGACATCACCCATGTAAAATGGACATACCAACATGGTGAACCAAACGCGACGGAGAGCCACAAAATTATGCCTTCGAAGCCGTGCACATTTCTCTGCAGATCGACACGTGGGAACAACATGAAGCTCGTTACCGCCTAATTAACTTGGCCAAATAAGCTGAAGGCAACATCGATCTGATTCTTGCCTTGGTTTCTTAATTCTTATACTAACTGGTGCAAGTAAGGAGTACTCGTTTGTTGGACGATGCAGCCAGGCAACCAGCAACGGTAGTGTTAGCTCACACCACACACTTGCACCGTAACAAAAGCAAGAGGGAATTAGAGGCATCGGGAGAGAAGCGAGGATCACTAGGTAGATCCAGCAACCAACAATGCAATATACTAGAGAAATGATACGTAGTATTCCCTCTGATTCATATTACTTGTCACTAAAATGGATGTATCTAGACATGTTTTAGTGCTAGATACGTCTATTTAAATGACAAGTAATATGAATCGAAGGGAGTAGCAATGAACTAGCATTTCTCCCCGTGTGCTTCTTTTCGAGGCGACATGCCTCGAAATGGTCAGCAACATCATGGAGGACCACACCAATCTTGAGTGCATCAAGATGTATGTTGAGTTACTATATGTGCTTCAACGTTCAGTGAATGGGATGTTCATGGTAATTAATGTCATAACACTAGATCTGTTAAAGTGTCCTTGTCAGATCTTTAACAGGCGGCCGGATCAGAGGAGAGAGGAAGATGACGCTGACGCACCGAGAAGGGGCGGAAGGAGCGCTCACGAACACGAAGGGAGGAGAGATATGGTGGAAAAGGGAAAGTAGGACTATTTTAGTGACCAACTCCATGCATGTTGTTAGAGATGACCTGATCATCACGATGAAAAATTATGCACTGTACTAGTCTGTAAGTATAATGCAGGAGCATCAGGAGAAATTAAGCTGACCAACCCAGACCCACATGTCTCCTTAATCGGCTTAAAACACAGAGTTTAACTGGTTTCAGTACACAACTGTAATAGAAAAGGAGACAGTATGATGCTAGAAGCTTGGCCCAACCACCAAACCTGACATCGGTTAGCATAGTCTCCCTGTAGATCAACATGTGGAAACAACGCGAGGCTCGTCAGCTCCTAAATTAACTTGTCCAAATAGTCCAAGAGGAGCATTCGATCATAGTCATACCGTCTTGATTATTTTTTATACTAACTGATGCATTACGTAATTGCTAGTTACGTCCATCCGTCCATCTAGAGCCTTGTTTGCTGGATCCTGTTCCAAAGGAAATTTGCTCACCACACAATGCTATAGTTATATAGTATCGTCCAGTAGTATTATGTCATTATATTTAAAGTTTGTAGAATCTCAATGCAATTTTTTGTATAGAATGCATTTGTCATTGAATTATCTAGTTCCATATGCTCTCGAATCAGACTTTCGCCCCGCTTTATAAATAAAGCAACATCCGTCTGATCGGTCATACACACAAACTGGCCAATGCCAAAGGGAAAAAGGAAAAGGTATCGAGCAACCGCTTGGGCAACAACGGACATGAGCCCAAGAGCAAAAACAAAAAGGTGAAGATAGCGAGTGAGAAAGCTACAGCCTCCCAGGCGCCATGAGCGACGAAGGGGGCGGCGCCGAGAAGGGAAGCGATGTCGTCCTCAGGGCCCGCAGAGTGTCATCGATACCTGCCCGGTCACGCTGCCGCACCAAGGGGGACCACTGCTGTAAGAAAGCAAGCAAAGCAAAAATAGAGTCAGATGCCCGTGTAGGGTAGATCCTCTCAATCACCATCTTGTTCCGGACATTCTAGAGCGTCCAGGAGATGGACGCAAACACGAGCCAGAAGAGGGGGCGACCCCTTCCCACCCTGTTAGCCTGAGACTGTAGGAACTCCCCAAGTTCCTGCGTCTGTCAGGCCGGGCCCAGAGCCTCCCGGACGAAGCTCCACAAAAACTGCGCCGTAGAGCACGAGAACATAATATGAGCGCAGGTCTCCGGAGTCCCGCATAGGGAACAATGGCCATTGCCGGTGCCATTGCGCTTGGCCACCTCAACTCCCGACGGCAAACGGTCGCGAAGCAGCTGCCAGACGAAAATACGAATATTGAGGGGGAGGGGGCCTTCCAGAGGGGTTCCATCCAGCGTAGCTCCGGGCCCTGGAAGAGGGCCCGATAAGCCGAGCCCACCGAGAACTCCCCTGAGGGGAGGAGACGCCAGGAGGCCGAGTCAGGGGCCTCAAAAAGTGCCGAGGGGAGGGATGCCATCAGCTGCTGGAACTCTGCCGTCTCACCCGTATTGAAGGTACGGCGAAACAAGAGGTTCCAGTGTCCCTCGCCGAAGACCTCGGCAGTCAGGGCCGTCGGGGCAGCGGAAATGGCGAAGATGGCGGGGAACTGGACCCCTAGGGGGACCTGGGAGTGCCACGGGTCCAGCCAGAACCGCACCCCTGGCCTTTCTCAGCGACAAAGTCAATGCCCAACCCAATGAAGTGTTTAATCTCCTGGAGCCCTCCCGGCGGTCGCATGCTAAGAGCGGCCGGCCCCGGAGGTATTTGGCATTAATGAGCTGCAACCAAAGACCCCGTCATCTCTAATGATGCGCCAAACCCATTTCAGCATCAGGGCCACGTTAAAGCGACGCAAGTCTAGGATCCCTATGCCCCAAGGCATTTGTGGGCGCAAACGTCAGCCCACTTGACCATATGGTACCTCTGGTGGCCATCCCACGCTGCCCAAAAGAACCTAGACAACTCCTTGGTGAAGTCGGAATGGGTCCCCTCCGGCAGCAGGTACAGCCCCATCTGGTACATAGGCAAGCTCGAGAGACAGGAGTTAATCAGGACCGTCTTGCTACCCTTAGTCATGAGGCGAGCTCGCCAGGGTTCAGCCTTTGAACGGACCCTCGTGACCAAGGGGGAAAGGTCCCTAATCAGCACTCTCGTCTCCCGAATGGGCATCCCCAGGTAGGAAATGGGGAAATCAGCCAGTTTGCAATTGAGATTGTCAGCAATCCTCTGCCTATCCTCGTCCGAGTACCCCAAAACAACCACTTCGCTCTTGTCCAAATTGATCTTTAGTCCTGACATGGATCAAAGCAAAGTAACATGAATTTAAGATCGATGATGTCAAGGTCCAATCCCTGCACAATGATCATAGTATCATCCGCATAGCATAGTTCCATATTCTATGATACCGTATAAAATTATGATACCACTAATACCTCTATCTTCAACAATTATAGTGCCACATTAGATTTTCCCAAGTTGGCATTCATGATACTTTTTATGATTCTCCTTCCTTTTGAAAATAGGATGCATATAGGTTAAAGTCCAACTTTCTAAACTTTGACCAAGTACATCAAAAAATTGTGACTATTTATAATCTTAAATCGGTATTGTTAGGACCATCATGAAATGTATTTTCATTTCTTGTACGTTTGGTATTATAAATATTTATATTATTTTTAATAAATCGGTCAAATTTTAAAACTTTAACTGTGACCGAAAACTATATGCATCCTATTTTAGGAAGGAGGGGTACTAACACTATGGCTAGCCTAATATAGGATATAGGATAATAGGATGAGTGAAGCAATAGACTCTTAATAAAAGGACTCAAAGTATACCTAGCACACCCTTCCCTTAACTTGGTCACTCAGATTCACGGTGCTGCTACCCCAGACTATTTTAAAGATGGAAGTCAGAAATTCACTTAATAGAAGACTATGTTCCATGATTTATACAGAACACCTTTTTCAAATAAATACACTTGGGGTATGCAGTATCATATCAAGTAAGGCACCATATAGCTCCACAAAGTGACAATCACTGCCGAACCAAGTAAATTCTCCACACCTACCTTCATTCCGAGTTATTAATGTCCTTTGGTTATATATATAGTAGCCCATTTTCATTGCAATGCTAGAATAAATAACCAATTCTAGTCGTCGGATTTATCGCTGCTCGTTATCACCCATACATCATATTTTACATGCTAGCACATCGGATAGGTAGCAGTACCGGATGTAAGCAGAAACACGAGGGAATTGGAGGCACCAGGAGAGAGGCGAGCGTCGCTAGGTAGAAATGATGGCGAATACAATGGACAAGCATATCCTCCCATGTGTTTATTTTCAAGGCGATATGTCCTCGAACCCCATAGAAATGGTGGTGGAGCACACTGATGTTATGTGGTTCATGGGTGATGTCGTAACACCGCGTCCTTTAAAGTGACATTGTTCAGATCTATAACCGGCAAAGGAGAGAGGGAGTGGAAGGACCGCGCAAGAACGCGAAGAAAGGTGCTATGCATAGCAGCCGGAGAAATTAAGCTAGCCAATCCACGGCCATCCTGTCTCCTAATGTACTCCTGCATAAAGCTTAATCAGCGCAAAACGTGGGATTTGAACTGCTTTGTAGTACACAGCTGCAATAGAACGCGGGGGGGGGGGGGGCGGGGGGAGGAGGGAGGGACGGTACTACTGTCTAACTTCTTGGCCCACCCAACCACCAAACCTGAGATGGGTTGTGTAAAATGGAGATAACAGCAAGATGAACCAAATGCGACAGAGAACAGAAGAAGTCAGCTGCGCATAGCCCCGTGCAGATCGACGCCGTGGGAACAACGCGAGGCTCGTCAGTTCCTAAATGAACTTGGCCAGATAAGACGAGGAGCAACATGGACGATGCTCTTTGCTTCTTAATTCTCACTATACACTAAACGGAGCATGTAAGTGGTAGTTATATCCATCCATCTAGAGGCTTGTTTGCTGGATTCCGCTCCAAAGGAAATTCGATCACCACAAAAAACTACGTAAGTTGTTGCTCCAAACTTAATCATGACCGGTTTCTTTCGTAGAAAAAGCATGGACCAATTTGGTTGTTGGTATAGGAGTAGTCGCGACTCGCGATACACAGACAAGTCAGTTCATCTAAGTTGTCGGTCTCTTAATTGCCGATCGATATCGATCCCTGACCCATGCACCCACTCACTCGATCCGTCGCTTGATCCGATGCTCCTTTGGTTAAATACCAGGATTGCAAACCAACCAAGAGACTGAATATGTAAGGCGAAGCTGAAAGGCAGGGAGACTTGGGTGTGAGCATGCTGCTGGTACGACACTGCCTCGCCACGACGGTCCAGTACGCGGGAGATGCATGGTCAGATTGCAGCGGCGTGTCTAGGGCTTGCACAGCAACGGACAGGAGGCGTGGCGTGGGAAGGGCCTAGGGCCATAAGGGCGTCTCCAATGTGGATTTAAGACTGGGCCATAAGAGAAAAAGTAGCCTTAAGGTCGACCTTACACATTGTGAAAGTTGGCCATAAGGAGAAATACTTAAGACCGGGTCATACCGGTGTAGCCCGGCCACAAGGAAATAGAAAACGATAAAACCACTGTTCCTCTGACTTGCTCTGCACTATTCACATGTGACCGTTGCCAAAATAACCGTTGCCTTCAGCTTCTCTCCTGTAGCAAATGGACCATTGGTTGTCTTTAGCTTCTCCAAGGTAGCAAACAAACCGTTGCCTTCTTCAATCTCTTCTTCACACCATCTACAATATTGCCTATAAAAGGAGAATGAACACATAGTAAATCACAAGTTCTTGAGAGCATTTGAAATCTTAGCTATTGCCATGGATGGACGAGACAGAAGCTTCCCAAACCACATGAGCCAAAACTCCCCAAATCCACATCAACAATCAGACCGTGTAAATATCCCAGTATCTCAATATCCCCAGAGCTATTCTCACAACTACTCTAGCTCCCTAGGCTATTCACCACCTCCATATGGGATGCCACAATCTCAATACTCCCAAGACAGCCCACCCTCTCATTTCTTTCAAAATCTTCACCCATTTGGGTTTCGAAACAACTACCAGCAACATGGTCTGCCAACAAGCTTTCAAGGTATGCAACAACAAGATTTTGTGAACTCACCAAGTGGAGTGGGTCGAGCTGCAGGTATTCATGCATCACCCAATGGGTATCCTGTGCCGCCTTTGATCCGAGGTTTCGGCAGTGCATCCTCGCAAGGACAAGGCTCAGTCCCTCCCCACACAAGCTTAGAAGAGCAATCTACACAAAATGTAGAGTCAGATGCTAGTAGTCCAGAGGAAGATGAAAGGAGATCAGTGCGTCTCAACTGGAATGATGAAGAGAATCTGCGGCTTGCAAGCGCATGGTTAGCCAATTCCAATGATTGTATTAGTGGTAATGCAAAGAAATCAGATTTCTACTGGGCAAGTGTTGCTGAAGAATTTAACAAGAATAGGCCAGCAAATGGATTAGTAAGGACTCGAAAGCAATGCAAGACCCATTGGAGTACTGTGAACAAGATTGTTACAGCATTCCATGCGATTTATGAGCGAGCAAAGAGCACTTATAGTAGTGGGCAATGCGATAAGATGCTAATGAGCAAAACCCGTGAGTGGTACAAAAGTGAAAACAAGAATAAAGCATTCACAATGGAGTATTTGTGGGAGCTGGTCAAGGATAAACCTAAATGGCGCAGAGTGTATTTGAACAAAGGTAAACAAGGTGATAACAGTAAGAGGACAAAAATTTCAGAAGCAGGAGCATACACGTCATCAAGCAACCAAGAAGGAGAAGACGCGGATCTTACCCAGGAAAAGCGTCCCGAGGGACAAAAGGCAGCAAAAGCAAGACGCAAAGGAAAAGATAAAGAGTTGGTCAAAGAGCCATGTGAAAACATGAGGCTATATCACGAAGCTATGTCAAAGAAAGCACAAGCGCAAGTTGCAGTAGCAGAAGCATCAAAAGAGAAGACACGTATGCGCAAGATGGAGAGGTACTTAGATTTGATGGAGAAAGATACTTCAGATTTCGATGAGGCAAGGCTGGCACGACATAATCAGGTCTTGGAGCATCTTCAGCTAGAATTATTTAGTTAGGTTGTACCTCTCAGTATCAATGCCAATGTATCTTTTAGTATCCTGTAATGCCAATGTATCTTTTAGTTTCTTGTAATGTCAATGTATCTTTCAGTATCTTGTAATATATATTATTAGTAAACATATTCAATTATTGTATGCTAGAGGCATCCAAAGAATCTAGCTGTTGTAAAAGTTGGTGCAGAAAGAGCTGTTGGGAAACAACCAAGTTGGAAAACTGACAGCAGCAGAAAGAGCTGTTGGAATATAGCTGTTAGAAAACTAGCCGTTGCTGATTTCCATCTATATATACAAGAAGCAGTTCAGATTGCAATACATCCAACATACCAACTTACTCCTCTTCATAGAAATGTCTCAGGTGTCCCAAGAAGAGAGCAACCATTCAGATGACACCATTGGCAGTGATTACCTTGAAGACATGATGGAAGATCCAATGGAGAATCATCTTGAGGCTCATCTTGAAGCTAATCTTGAAGCTCATCTTGAAGCTCAACTATATGCAGAGATAAATGGTTTACCTAATCAGCGAAGGAGCTACACACGGAGGTACATGGACAGAGATCATGAAGGTGACCATAATCGATTGTTTGGTCTCTACTTCTCTGAAAATTCATTGTTCACCGATTATCAGTTTCGTAGAAGGTACCGCATGAGAAAGAATCTATTTTCACACATTGTTCAAGCCCTTGGTCAATGGTCCCCATATTTTCGTCTGAGGAGAGATGCATTTGGCAAGGTCGGTCTATCCCCAATAATGAAATGCACATCCGCACTCCGAATGTTGGCCTATGGAACACCTGCCGACCTTATGGACGAATCTTTTGGGATTCCAGAGAGCACAGCTATAGAGTGCATGCTCAACTTTGTTCAAGGTATTAGACACATATTTGGTCAGCAATATCTCCGAAGGCCTAATAGTGATGATATTCAGCGTTTACTTCAAGAAGGGGAGGCACGTGGATTTCCAGGGATGTTAGGTAGTGTGGACTGCATGCACTGGTAATGGGAAATGTGTCCAGTAGGATGGAGGGGACAATTTCAACGTGGTGATAAAGCAGGTCCAACAATCATGTTAGAAGCAGTAGCCTCAACAGACCTTTGGATCTGGCATGCCTTTTTTGGTGTAGCTGGTTCAAACAATGATCTCAATGTGTTGAACCAATCTAACTTATTCACAGAATTGCTACAAGGGAGAGCCCCGACAATCCAATTTCATGTAAATGGGAGAGAATATAATATGGGATACTACCTAGCGGATGACATTTATCCGGAGTGGGCAACATTTGTCAAAACAATTCCACTACCCCAGACTCCTGAGGCTAAGTTGTTCGCACAGAAGCAAGAGGCTTGTAGAAAAGATGTAGAGCGCTCGTTTGGGGTTTTGGTTTTGCAAAAACGTTGGGCCATAGTACGCACACCTGTGCGTATGTGGCACAGGGAAGATCTTGCTGATATTATGTATGGTTGTATTATCATGCATAACATGATAATTGAAGATGAGAGAGAAGAAAATGACATAAACCAAGATTACACATATGACCAAGGGAGTTCTGAACAAATTGAAGGCTATGCCCATGGTCCAATCCATGATTTCGCAACTATTCTTGAAGTGAACACTCGTATCCACGATCGACCGATGCATCGACAACTGAAGGAAGATCTAGTACAACATATTTGGCAACAATTCAATGACGACCAAGACCAAGATTAGTATTATCTACTTCAAGATTTGTTTAACTTTTTAATTTATAGTTTATTTCTCCATCATTTGAACCAGTTTGTAATACATATGTACTATTTTATGTGCAATGTAAGTTCTTAATCTTTCTTCAGCAAGTTTATCTGTATGTACTAATTTTATCAATTTTGTCTGAATAAAATTGCAAACACAACATACAGTTCACTTTTAGATTTATCAATACAAGCCCAAAGACAACAACACTGCAGTACGACAATTTTTCTTCAGCTCAAGACACAGATGATTAGTTAGTTACTCACAGAGATGACCGTGATGAGCAGCTTGGCCTTCAGTGCGGAGGCGGCCTAGACCAACAGCCGCGAGGACGGCCGCCACGCACAGCAGCTTTACCCATGCGTCCGATTCCGACGACCCCGACGCCGGCCACCGCGGCGTGAATTTTCAGCGCGGCCGCCTACGACCAGATCGTGCCCGATTCCGACGACCTCGACGCCGGCCACCGCGGCGTGAAGTTCCAGCGCGGCCGCCTACGACCAGTTAGCGCGGAGACGCAAGGTCTGAGGGTCGCGGAGAGCGCCGCAACGCCGGCCATGGAGATCGCCGCCATCGTGTTCCTCGCTCCGAGCCGAACTTGGTACGATTGGGAATTTTCTGGATATGTCTCGCGCGGCCATAGGGAAAGTGTGGTTCGGTAGAATAAGAAAAAAAACTGGCCCGTGGGCTCCACCTTAAAGCTCAACTCGATTTATACACTGAGTTGGTTTTAGCCTGCTATTTCACAAGTGCTGGGGCCCATCTTATGGCCTCTTTTGAAAATAAACATTGGAGACGCCCTAAGGGAAAGGGGTCTTGGATACGTGGTTTCGAGGAAGGCGGGAGGTGGAATTGATGTAGGACATTGGATTGGAGCAAGATGATCCATTCCATGATGAATTGGCAATGAGTAAAGTACTACTCAAAATTGCTTGTTGTGTGAGCTAAAATTAGGAGAGACGGTCGTGGGGAATGCATATGACCATGAAAATCAAAGGTCCAAATTTGTGTCCATAACATGCATACTCTGAAAATCACCTTGACATTGCATGATGTGTCAAATAATTATTGGATCAGCGTGATCATCATTTCATTTTTGCTCAGTTAGCCGGCTTAAAGGACAAGAGAGCGACCGTCTGGTTAAGAACCGCCTTGTACTCGGCATCCTTGCCATCTTGCTTTTCTGCATCGATGACGAGATAGAGGATTAGGCCTAATGGGGACTCCTCGTCATGCTCGGCTCTCAACACTTCGTTGAATCTGATCCCGTCGAGTTTGCCAGCTTGACATGCACCACCACCGCCCACCTGCCAAGCCATTCGATGTCTGGATTATTGGTGTCTATTGGTGAATGTGCACCAAGAACTACCATGGTGTAAATGGCTACAATGGCAACAGCAAATAGGAGGCTATTTCTCATGGTTTGTCTTGGGAAGACACCTTGGTGCTAAGTATTGCAAGTTTGTATCCATAAGGTTCAAGTTGTTTTTTGCAGGATTAGGGGCATTTATATTGCTCTTGAGCCTAGTTGCTTTGCCAACAAATGGCTAAAATAATTGTTTTGATGGTTAATACAGTACTACTACATTGAGCTAGCCATTAAAAAATATTTACATGCCATCGTGACAGCTTGTATTACAGCTAATAGGCATATATGATCCAGATAGTTGAGCTATACCCAACCTATTTCAATGGTGCAGCTATACCCTGTAGTTGCATGATGGGTGAGGCTATGGGCCTATGGCTACAATGGCGTCACATCGTTACTTTATGGACTAGTTCTCTGTAGCGGGACTTTTCTTTTTTTTTAATTTTTCTTTTTTTTTCTAGGATGTGTGCATCCGTAGAGCCGTTAGGACATGCGTTGTTGCAGAGGCCGAGTGTAATTGGTATCCCTATGATATTAAAATATCCTAATTACTTCTCAGCGCCTAGGCGCCAGGAAGACGTGTTGGGCGCGCCAGAAACTCGTCGCGGGCCGCACACGCGGTTGTTACGGCGTGGCGTCGTGGGGTAACGTGCCCTGGGTTATTTTTTGTCCACTCCGCGCATTTACTCCCTCCCTCCCGTTTCTCTCGCACACCACCCTTGGTTGGTGGCGGGGGATTTTAATGAAATATTGTACGAATGGGAGAAGGAAGGGGGTGTCCCAAGACCACAAGCTTGCATGGATCGGTTCTGTACGGCGTTGGAGGACTGTAATCTCATGTATTTGGGTTTCAAGGGGGATGTGTTCACCTGGAGGAATCATAGCCATGATGCTACGAGATATATCCGTGAACGGCTGGACCGAGCGGTGGCTTGTCAGGCATGGAGGGACCGCTTTCTGCTGTTTACGGTGAATCATGGGGAGCCTCGGCACCCTGACCACCGACCCATTATCATTGATATGGCTGGTGGGGAGCGATGTAAGAGGGAGAGAGGTGGGCGTGTGATCCCCCGATTTGAGGCCAGATGGCTAGAAGAGGAGGAATGTGACGAACGTATGAGGAAGGCTTGGGAACTAGCAATGGAGGTTGAAGGGAAAACGGTGAAAGGGGGGCTGCAGGATGTGCTGGGCGACCTTGTTGGCTGGAGTAGGGAGGTGCTGTGGGACCTTGATAAACGCATCGGGAAGCTGAAGAAGGAAGTTGAGAAATGCAGGAGAGATAGCATCTCACAAAAACAAGTTCAGAAGGAAGCGGTGCTGCGGTTCAAACTTAGTAGGTTAGAAGATCAGAAGGGAACTTACTGGAGGCAAAGAGCCCATGTTAGTTGGATGAAAGAAGGGGATCGTAATACCAAATTCTTTCATCGGGTGGAGTCGTCTAGGAGGAAGAAAAATAAAATAGTGGAGCTAAGAAGGGAGGATGGAGTGATGGTGAAGGAAGAGAGGGAGTTAGAGGAGGTAGCTACTAATTATTTTACCACACTCTTCTCTTCTCATGCAGGTACTATACAAGCCGAACTCCTATCACATATTGATCATCGGGTTACACCGATTATGAAAGATGCCTTAATGAAGGAGTTTACCGAAGATGAAGTCTGGGGTGCTCTGGACAGTATCGGGGACCTCAAAGTTCCTGGACTAGATGGTATGCATGCCCTCTTTTACAAGAAATATTGGGCAGTGGTGGGGAAGAGTATCACAAATGAGGTTCTCAATGTCCTGAATGGGGCTGATATGCCGGAAGGATGGAATGAGACGTGTGTGGTGCTTATCCCCAAAGTTGCTAACCCAAAAAGTATGAAGGAGTTGAGGCCTATCAGTCTGTGCAACGTTGTATACAAGTTGATCTCGAAGGTTTTGTCGAATAGGCTCAAGATGATTCTGCCTAAAATCATTGCACCGAATCAAAGTGCTTTTGTCCCGGGAAGACTTACCACAGATAATATCTTGTTGGCTTATGAATGCACACATTTCATGCAACATAAAAGAAGGGGGTCAAACAGGTTTGCGACAATCAAGCTTGATATGAGCAAGGCCTACGATAGGGTTGAGTGGCATTTTCTGGAGGATATGATGAGGAAGATGGGATTTTGTGAGGCATGGATAAAAATGATTATGTCATGTGTCTCGTCGGTGATCTATAGAATAAAGGTTAATAACTCCTATTCAGATACTATCCATCCTCAACGTGGATTACGTCAAGGAGATCCGCAGTCCCCATACCTCTTCTTAATTTGTGGGGAAGCGTTCTCCTGATTGCTTAACAAGGCAGAGGAGGATGGCAGATTACAAGGGGTAAAGGTGTGTGCGACGGCCCCGAGCTTTAATCATCTTTTGTTCGCAGATGATTCGTTGGTTCTTTTGAAAGTGTCGGAACAGAATGCAACTCATCTGCGGAATGTGTTATCTCTGTATGAAGATTGCTCGGGGCAAACGGTCAACTACACCAAGTCTGCGGCTATGTTTAACCCGAACACTCCCAATGGCGAGCGGAGGAAGGTGATGGAGATTCTGAGCATTCAGTCAGAAGCAAGGAATGAGAAGTACTTGGAACTGCCAGCGTATATTGGCAGAGCGAGGGCTGCTGCTTTTGCTTATCTAAAAGGGCGCATGTGGGCTAGAATCCAAGGATGGGATGAACGGATCCTTTCACGTGCAGCAAAGGATGTGCTGATTAAAGCGTGTGCGCAGGCGATACCTACCTTTGCGATGTCCTGTTTCGATATTACTAAAATCTTATGCGATGAGTTGAGCGCTATGATTAATAGGTTTTGGTGGAACCAACGGAAAGATGAAAGAAAGATTCATTGGCTTAGCTGGGACAAGATGACTCGACCAAAAAAGGATGGAGGGCTGGGCTTCCAGGACCTCCATTTATTCAATCTTGCTATGCTATCCGACAAGCTTGGAGATTGTTGATTGACCCTGACTCTCTCTATGCCCGTGTCTTACAAGCAAAATACTTCCTGAATGAATCGGTCCTATCAGCAAGGAAAACTAGGGATATGTCCTATACTTGGCGAAGCATCATGAAAGGTGTGGAAGTGATTAAAAAGGCCTAGTATGGAGAATCGGTGATGGGAAGGATGTAAACATTTGGGATGACCCATGGTTGCAGCGAGAAGGACCGAGAGTGCCAATCACGCAAAGAGGACAAAATGTGATTACTAAGGTGGCTGAACTGATCAACCCAGGTACGGGGACATGGTATGAAGAACTTGTCACGGATATATTTTGTGAGGAGGACGCGACAGCGATCTTGTCCATACCATTAAGGGAGGAGATGGAGGATTTCCCAGCCTGGTCCCTGGTCCTAAAGGGACGTTCTCGATACGTTCAGCTTATAAGTTACTGGCTCGACAACCACGCCCACAACCCGCTGGTGCTGAAGGATCTGGAGTTGGGAAAGAGGATAGAGGTTTTGATTGGAAACGTCTTTGGTCTCAAGAGTGTGCCCTTAAGACAAAGCAATTCTTGTGGCGTCTTGCACAGAATAGCCTGCCTTGGAAAGCTAACTACAAGCAAAGAGGGATGGAGACTGATACTCTATGCCCAATGTGTAAACGACTGGATGAGGATGGGGGGCATCTCTTCTTGCATTGTAAGCAGGTGAAGGTAATATGGCGGGCACTTGAGCTGGAGGAGGAACGTCTGCAGCTGACTAGCTGCGCTAATGCGCAAGATATTCTAATGGCTATTTTCGAGATGGATCAGAAGAAAAAGCTGTTGATCATAGCTATGCTGTGGCAATGGTGGTCGGCTAGGAACAAGAAGAATGCAGGAGAAGCTAAGCGCCAGGCGGAGGAGGTGGTGTTCCAATCCAGAAGATGGGCTTTGGAGTTCACTGAATTCTACGTAAAAAAAGATGCACCCGTATGTAATGATCCGGGAAATCATCGGTGGAAGCCTCCAACCGTGGATGAGCTGAAGGTGAATATAGATGGGGCTTTTAGGGAGAACCCAACTAATGGAGGCTGGGGTTTTATCATCCGTGACAATGAGGGGAAGGTTGCTGGAGCAGGGGTAGGACAAATGTTTTTTCCGCTTAGTGCGATCCATACTGAGGCAGAAGCTTGTATCCAGGGGCTGGTTGCAGCGATGAACTGGGGTATGACTCACATAGTCATTGAATCTGATTGCCAAGTGCTTGAGCAAACACTCAAGAGAGTACGACCGCTCGCCAATTGCTGTTCTCATCAGAGATATTAAGATGCTCGCTAGACTGAACTTCTCATCAGTCTCCTTCGTTTTTTGTCGGCGAGAAGGTAATAAGGCTGCGCATGCGATGACAGCGCAGGGTGCTTCAGGTAGCTCTGGTAATGGCCTGCTATGGTCATATTATGTACCCAACAATGCAAGCGTGATTGTGGCTAGCGACTTAGCGATGCCCGTGTCTTAATGGAATTTGGGTTCCATGTAAAAAAAAACTGATCATTTTGGTGAGGTTTAAGGCCGTCCATATCGCCTTGAAACGAGTCACCCCGCTACAATGCTAACTCATTGCTATATGTATCATGTCTCGGGCATGATGTAGAGATCGAAACAATTCCATTGGATGTTGGATCTATCAAGCAAAGATTGGTTCTCTCCCGGTGCCTCCAAGTCCCTTGTGCTTCTGTTACATTCGAGATTTCTTATTATCCAATGTGTGAGCTAGCATGTAAAGTATAAGATTGGTAGTAATAAAAAGAAATAATAAGAATTCGCGTCTCTCTACTGCAATGAAAATGGAGTGCTATATGTAGCCCAAAAATCACTATCACGCGAATAATGGTTGGTGGAGAATTTATTTTATTTGGCGGTGATTGTTCTTAGGTAGAGCTATATATGCAGTCTCACAGGTTGTGTTACCTTTACGGAGACAGATTTTTTTTAGCCCTAGAAAGCTAATGAAGAAACTGGTATAACATGTAACTAGAGTAGCCTATATTACATACTGTATGTTTTTGTATTTCATAGTAGCATAATACAGATCTTACCAAGAAACACACTACCCTTGGTCAAACTCAAACTTGAGTTGCTTCCTATGCATTACAATCCTGGGACAGCCCAACAAATTTCGCACTGATCCAGCCTAAGGGAGCCCAGCTTCCCGGCGCCTCTTCTCCTACCTCTGCTGCTCCAAGGCACACTATCCTCGACCGAATCCTACTGCGACTGGTCCGACGCACGAGTCATAGCAGACCTTCCCTAGCACGCCGGCGCTGGCATGACATACCGTCTGCCACAGTTTTTGTTCACAATATCGACCATTGGACCTTCGTTGAAGTGATTGGCTCGATACCTTCGAGCCCCACATGCATTTCTGAATGTGTCCTTCATCGAGGATATTCCCGCAACTCTGTTCACCCGACCATGATGTGTCGATGAAAAGCAGGCGTCACGACGAGCGTGCATTTTCACCTAGTATTCCTTCCGTCTTAAAATAAGTGATTTTGATTTGTTTAAATTTAGATGTATTTAGACATGTTTTAGTATGTAGATATAAGTAAATCTAGAAAAAACACAGGTAACTATTTTGGTATATCTGGATTGGCGTATGATATCCTCTACTCGGTATCTTTGCCACGTGGCAATAGGCTCATCCATGCAACTACAACTGCATGGTATAGATGCACCATTAATATGGGTTGGGTATAGCTCAACTATTTGGATCATGTATGCCTGTTAGCTAGAATACAAGCTGTCATGATGGTATGGTAATATTATTTAATTGCTAGATCAATACAGTATTAACCATCAATAAATCCCATAAAATCCTAAGAGGTATTTCTTTTGGAACAGACCACTCCTTTAAACCATAATTGGTCCCAAAAATCATGTCAGTCATTTTTTGCTAAATTTAGAGAGCTTTATATAGAGACGGGGAAGTTGATACACAGCTAATGAATCTTTTCCAACATAGAACTATTTTAGTCATTTGTTGGCAAAACAGAACTATTTTAGCCATATATAAATGCCCCTAATCGTCGTATGTTATCTCCCCTGCAAAAAAAACTTGCACCTTACGAATACAAACTTGCAATACTTAGCACCAATGTGTCATCCCAAGCCAAACCATGGGAAATAGCCTCCTATCCGTTGTTGCAATTGCAGCCATTTACGCCATGGCAGTTATTGGTGCACGTTCATCGATAGACAACAATGATCCAAAGGTCCAATGGCTTCGCATGTGGCATGGGCGGTGGCGGTGCATGTCAAGAGTCAAACAACATGATCAAATTCAACAAAGTATTGAGAGCCGAGTGTGATGAGGAGTCGCCACTAGGCGTAGTTGAAAATGATACAAATGCCGCCTAGACGGCGGGGGAGGGGGGGAGGGGGGAGATGAATAAGTGGTTTAAAACTTTTGCGAGATGGTCTTAATAAAAAAGGAATAAAACTAGCGTTTACTTTGTCAAGCACAGAACCTATATAAACTATGGTTCACCTATATGCACTAACAACTTATGTAAAAAAACAAGCAAGTATGTGATAGCTAGATAAAAGACTTTAAGCATGAAGGCTATCACAAAATAAAGTGCATTAGTAAATAGCTCGGGTATAGAGATAACCGAGACACGCGAAGACGATGATTTATTACCGAGTTTCTCCTATAACGGGAGTACGTATCATTGGAGGGGTGGGTGGTACTAAGACCACCACGTCACAAAAGGCTTCATCCTATTCTCCTGTGAACCTCGTCATAAGAGGTCCGATTCACTTCTCCACTATCGGTATACTTGTCGGTGGAAATCGGTAACCTCTCACAAAGGTTGGGGCACTTCTTCATAACTCAATTAAAAGCTCCTAACAAACAAGCTTAGAGAAAGCTCCACAACTTAATTGGAGGCCCCAAGTAATCCACAAACCCGCAAAACAACTAAACCGTCTAGGGTTCCAAGAATCCAAGAGTAAAAAACTTCTCACCTTTCACCCAATCGAATCCTCACCGAGAACTCAAACTGATGCACCAAATACAATGACAAAAACAAAAGAAGTGCTCAAGTCCTTCTCTCCCAAATTCCACCAAAGCTACAAAATCTAGTGGGAGAATAAGAGAGAAAGAACACAAGAGGAAATCCACAAAAGAAACCCCAAGATCTAGATCCTAATATGTTCCCCTCACAAAGAGGAGAGATGGATTGATGGAGTTGTAGATCTAGATCTCCTCTTTCAAATCCCTTCAAAAGATTCAAGAAATATGGGAGGGATTGAGAGTATTTGCAAGCTTTTAAAGGTCAAAACAATGGAGGAGAGAGAGAGAGAATGCAAGCCACCAGCCTAAGGAGGAAGAAGGGGTCTATTTATACCCCTCCCCAACAAAATATGACCGTTTGGGACCTTCCAGGCTGGATAATCCGCCCCTCTCCCGGATATTCCGAGTTCTCCGAGTCAAAATATGGCTAAGTACTTCGCGGCATGGCCCTCTGTATAGGGGGCGGATATTTGGGCTGGATAATCCGATATTTGGCCGGATAATCCGCCTCTCTGAAAACTGACAGAAACACCAAAACTGAAACAATCATAACTTTTGCATCCGAACTCCGATTTTGATGATCTTGGGCTCGTTTCGAAGATAATAACAAGCTCTTCAAGATCATGTAGGAAACCGCCATAGTCCAGCAAGGAAGGATATAACCAAATGATAAGAGGTTTAACCTATCTATAAAAGACAAACCGGTAAAACCTCTAATATTGGAAACACAATAGAGAATGCATATGAAATCCAAAATCTAAATACTCTTATGGATAAGAACCAAGAAAGCTGATGCCAAGTATGCAAAGGTTTGAGCTCTCACCAAGGGATATGATCAAGTTATTCACTCGAGAGCCCCTCTTGATAGTACGGTAATCTATCCTATAAACCGGTCTCCCCAACTAACACTACGAGACCGGTAAGAAAGAAACCCTATCAAAATCAAACTTTTTGCCTTGTATATATTCCACTTGATCTTGATGATGTCGATCTTTTACACCTCAAGACGAAGCACCTTTCTTGATTGCACTAGCTTGGTGAAGACTTGGAACACTACTAGGAAAATGGCTATAGGTAATCAGCACATCCGTGGCTCACATGGTTGAAGTGCCCCACGGCTAAAACAGGCGTGGCTCACCTGTGGGCAGTGCCCTACTAATAACTAGAACAACTGTGGCGCACATGACTATAGTGCGCCACAGATGTGTGTGGGCCAGGGCCCTGTTGGCCGCACGCCAAACATCTGTAGCGCACTACAGTCATGTGTGCCACGGTTGTTAGGGTCATCTGTGGCGCACATGGGGCTGGTGCGCTACGCCTAAGCGCATGCCCCCCTCTGCTCTAAAACGGCCACAAACTTCTGTGGCGCACTCGGCCTAGTGCGCCACAGGGTGTAGGAGCATCCGTGGCGCACTTGGCATAGTGCGCCACAGATGTTTGTACTCCCTGTGGCGCACTAGGGCCGTGTGCGCCACGGATGTGTCGATTTCTTTAGGACAGCACTTTATGTGCACATGTGTGACCACATCCACCACCCCACATTTCACTTTCCCCTTCTTCTTCCTCCTTAGATCTAGTCGGGATCTTCTCCTTCCCACCTCAATTTCTCCACACATTCACCATTTTTAGCATGTAAAACTTGCTTTGGATGTTACATAAGTAATAGAGGAGGTCTCCGGTCTCTCATCTATCCTTCTCCGGTCGACGCGCGCACCTCTCCTTTCCATCTTTCTCACGATCGGTAAGTTGTCCATGTAAGGATATGTTCATGTGTATATGGATGATGCTGTGCTCATATGTATGTAGATGATCGATGCTCATGATGTGTGTATGTGGAAAGGATCGATGGTCATATGTGTGTGTATATGGAGAGTATCGATGATGCTCATGCATGTGTGTATGGAGAGGATAATGATATGTTCATGTGTGTATGGATCGGTCTCTCTCTCTCTTGTGTTTGTATGTGAACAAGTTGCCATTTGTTTTGCCAAAATGTTGATTCATTTCCATTTTGGGAAGATTTTGGCATTTCGCAAAGGTCCTAATTTTAGGATAGGTCATGCCGAAATTTTCTATCGACCATTGCATGCATGCATTCATTATGTGGTTCTAATAGACTTCAAAATTGTACCGTGTACATCGTGCAGGCAAAAATGGTCCGCATAATGAGCGAAGGCATTGTGGCTAGATTTTTGAAATGTGCGACGACCGACATGATACGAAATAACAAGACAGATATAAGATGTCCGTGTAGAAGATGCAAACTCAACTGGGTGATCGACCCAGATTCCGGGAATCTGCAGGCGCACCTGCTCCGCCATGGTTTCATGGATGGATACACTCGTTGGATAAGCGATGACGTAGATGATGGAGACGGTGAAGAAGGTGGCCAACATGACGATGATCATCATCACGGCGAGAATGGGCGAGATGATGAAGAGTCTCCTGGAGATGGTGAAGGTGCGGAAGCAGACCGGGATGATGATGATCTAGATGCCGGAGGAGCAGACGATGATGGAACAACGTCAGGCTGGGTGCGGGACCCTTATGTGCAAGAGCTGCTTCTCAAGCAGACGAGTAACGTCAGGGCTGCCGCTAGAGAGAAAGCCAAGCTTGCGCAACTTGAGAAAGACGCGGTTACTCCATTGTATGAAGGATACAGGCCCGATGATACCCGGTTGAATGTAACGCTCAAGGCTATGGAGATGAAGGCAAAGCACAAATTGAGCGACGCAAGCTTCGACGATATGATGGCATTCTGGCACGATCGTCTCCCGGAGGGGAACACATGTCCAACTAGTATCGAGGATGCCAAGAAAATCGTTTGTCCTCTCGATCTACCGCACGTTAGATATCACATATGCATCAACGATTGCATCATTTATCGGGGCGAGGACATGGAGAAAACCACATGTCCGGTGTGCGGCGTGAGTCGATACAAGAAAGGGAAGAAAGCACCTCGAAAAGTGGTATGGTACTTTCCTATCACTCCTCGTCTGCAGCGCTATTTCGCGGACCCTAAGGAAGCGAAGCTCATGCGATGGCATGCAGAAAGGAAGAAGCCAGGAGATGATGATGACCCCGAAAAGGATGAGCTGCTGACGCACCCTTCAGATGCTAGCCAGTGGAAAGCATTGGACCTCGAATTCCCAGAATTCGGTGGAGATTCGAGGAACATTAGGCTTGGTGCGAGCACCGATGGACTCAATCCGTTCGGTAGCCAGAGCAGCACGCACAGCACTTGGCCCGTGTTTGTATGGATGTACAACCTCCCTCCATGGTTGTGCATGAAGAAGAAGTACATACAAATGAGTATGCTAATTCAAGGGCCGAAACAACCTGGTACCGACATCAATCTGTATCTCGGGCTGTTGAAAGAGGAGCTAGCCACGTTATGGGAATCTGGAGCCAATACTTACGACGCCGTCGCACAAGATTATTTCACTATGAGAGCCGCGTTGGTCACTACGGTGCAAGACTATCCAGGTTGCGGGTATATCTCGGGGCAGGTTATCCAAGGATTCTGCGCATGCGTTAGGTGCATGGATAACACAAGCTATCTCCAACTAGAGAAAGATCCAGGGTCATCGAAAACCGTGTTCATGGAGCACCGGAGGTGGCTCGGCAAGAATGATCCATGGAGAAAACGTGGAGACCTGTTCGATGGCAAATCAGAGACCCGAGGAATCCCAGAGCGTAGGAGCAGCGAAGAAGTGGAAGAGTTGCTGAAAAACTGGAAAGATTGTCCTAAGCCTGGAAAGAAGCAAAAGAGGCAGCAACAAGACAAGCCGCTGATGAAGGTATGGAAAACAAGGTCTGTTTTCTGGGAGTTGCCATACTGGAAGTTTCTCCGCACGCCTCATAGCCTCGACATCATGCATATCACGAAAAACGTGTGTGAGAGTCTGGTCGCCACCATAATCAACATGCCAGATAGGACGAAAGATGGTCCGAAAGCAAGGCACGACCTGATATGCTTGGGTATCCGGAAGGAGCTTCACGGAGGACGCACTACTCCTGATGATCAGGAAGATGACGATGATCATGAGTCGGAGACGACACAAGGTCGTCGGAAGGGTAAAAAGTTCAAGAAGAACGAATATTACTGCCCTCCTTCTTGCTTCACTCTAAGCCAGGATGAGATCAAACAATTTTTCAAGTGCCTTCTAGGAGTCAAATTTCCTTGCGGCTACGCGGGCAAGATAAGCAGATACCTAGACGAGGCGAAGCAGAGGTTCAGTGGCATGAAGTCTCACGACTGTGCCGTGCTAATGACGCAGGTACTTCCGGTCGCACTTAGAGGGATAATGGACGAGCACGTCCGTGAAACGTTATTTGGCCTATGCAAGTTTTTCGACGTCATCTCTAGGAAGTCGATTGGCTTGAATCAGCTCGGAAGGCTACAGGAGGAGATCGTGGTGATACTATGTGAGCTTGAGGTCTACTTCCCACCCGCATTCTTCGACATTATGGTGCATCTGCTGGTCCATGTCGTGGAGGACATCGTACAACTCGGGCCGATGTTCCTCCGCAGCATGATGGCGTTCGAAAGGATGAACGGACACATCAAAGGATACGTTCGCAACAGGTCCCGTCCAGATGGAAGCATAGCCAAGGGCTTTCTGGCTGAAGAGTGCATCTCTTTCTGCACGAATTATCTAGACATTGAGAACCCTGTCGGTCTTCCCGTCAACAGACACCTTGGCAAGCTCGACGAATCTGGTCACCGAGAGGGTCGTCGCATACTGCATGCAGACTTCGATTTTCGACGCGCAGACTTTGATCGAGCAAATCTCGTCGCGCTACAGCATTTAGAACTGGTCGATCCTTGGGTACAGAAGCACAAAAGGTTAATCGAGAAGAAGTACAGTGACCGGGGCATACAGAGGACGCAGGGAGAAATAATCAAAGAGCACAACTTAGATTTCACGCGTTGGTTTAGGCAGACGCTCCTTGATAATCCCCCGCGCTCGCATTCTTCTGACACGGAAAGGATCATATTCACCTTGTCACAGGGACCGATGCAAAACCTGGTGACCTATCAGGCGTATGATATCAACGGCTACACATTCTACACGGAGGAAAAGGACAACAAGTGTGATTATCAGAACTCAGGCGTAACGTCGGAATTCTACACCGATGACAACGTGAAGGAAAGATTCTACGGAAGAATCGAGGAGATCTGGGAGCTCGACTACTATGGAGAAAAGGTGTCGATGTTCCGTGTCAGATGGGCAAAGAGCGTCGAAAGAGAAGACCGGTATTTCACAACCATGGTTATACCCGAAGCAGCCAAATCCAAGGCCGCCGGTGCAAACGTGGCCGCGAAAAATGAACCGTGGGTACTGGCTACCAAAGTGGACCAATGTTTTTTCATTACCGACCCGACAAAGCCTAGCCGTATTGTCGTGAGGAGAGAAAAAAGAAACATCATCGGAATGGATGGAGTCGCCAACGAGCAAGACTTCGACCAGTACGACGATCCAAAGATTGAAGATGACGACGACTACGATGCAGCAACATACATCACAAGAAGAAAAAGGACAACCCTATCCAAAAAAGGTAGCCTGTTCGAAAGAAGAAACATTAAAGTGCCGGGGCTAAATTATTTAACCGCGACAAAGAAGGGAAAAAAGATTGTAAAACGCTAGCTCAAAAAATATTGTAAAACGCGTGGTCGAAAAAGATTGTAATATTAATGGACAAATTATTATGAAATTTAGTTATACTTTGAATCACCACTTTTATGACATATATCACCACTTTTGGGCATTTTTGGAATATTTAAAAGTATTTTAAAAAAAAAACAAAACTTGTATGGCATATATCACCACTTATGGGCATTTTTTGGAACATTTAAAAGTATTTTTAAAATAAAAATAAAAAGTGGAGCACCAGGATTTGAACCTGGGTGCTCATAGTTTAGAATAGAGCTAAGGGGCAGAACCAGTGGGATAAGAGAGTACTAGTGTTAACTAGTGGGGTGGCCGCCCTCTTATCTGGTAGTCCAACCCACATAGGCGTAGCGCACCCTGGCCAAGTGCGCTACGGTTATCCGTAGCGCACTTGGCCAGGGTGCGCTACGCCTATGTGGGTTGGACTAGTCAACCGCGCGTGCCACGTCGACCCGCCTCTCTCATCCCCGCATCTGATCACAGACACCGCCACCGCCACCCCTATGCTGTCGATCCGCCACCGCCGCCCCTGTGCTGTCGATCCGCCACCGCCGCCCCTGTGCTATCGATCCGCCACCGCCGCGCTGCGCTCTCGAGGAGGAGGAGGATCTCGTGCCGCTTGTGGAGGAGGAGGATCTCGCGCCGCTCGAGGAGGTGGAGGCCACCGTCGTCCGCCCGCTGTCGTCCGCCCGCCGTCGTCCGCCCGTCAGAGGTGAGCGTCGCCCCTCCCCTGTCTCTCCCTCTCTCCCTCTCTCTCCCTCCGTCCCTCTCTCCCTCTGTATGGTGGCCTCGGACACGCCGGAGTCGCCCCTCCCCTGTCTCTCCCTCTCTCTCCCTCTGTCCCTCTCTCTCCCTCTGTATGGTGGCCTCGGACACGCCGGAGTCGCCCCTCCCCTGTCTCTCCCTCTCTCTCCCTCTGTCCCTCTCTCCCCCTGTCTCCATCAGTTAGGGTTCATGGTTCTGGTTCATCTCTCTGTTACCATTAGGGTTCATGATAGCCACTGTCTTCTCCTAGAGAGAAATTCCTAATTAGGGTTTACCTATTCCATTAAGGTTTCACTCCTCTGTGTTGATAATTGAGGATAATGAGGTATTTAGAAATATTTCTGGTGGTTATTCTTTGCTGATCCATTGCCTACTGACGGGCTTGGGAATTGCTAATAGTTCTATAAGATAAATTTTATCTAAACCTGGTTACTTTCATTGCACAAATGGGGATGTTGTGACTCTAATCTAGCCTAGTATCTGAGTAGTGGTGATGGTTAACTAATTTCAGTACTGGAACATGTATTTGGCTATCTGGGAATTACCATTGATGTCTCTGGTGATAGTTGTTCTATGTAAGAGAATGATTCCTAATTAATATATTAGGAAGATGATTGAATATTCTTTTTAACTGACCTGGATTATGTAATCACTGGGTAGGATCTGCTTGGTTAGGACAAATCCTTGTGACACCTTCCTTGGATAAAATGAGTTGAAAACTCCTGCTGGCTATATTGGCCTATGATACTCAATAATTTCATTATGCATGTGATGCTGGTCTGAGGCAATACTAGATAGAAACTAATGTTTTTATCTAAGGTGTCCCTCTCTAGTGTGGTTTGGTACTCAGTTTAGAACAATGATTCTCATAGCCTTTAAGAAAATGATTTGCTAAACCATGATGTGTATTATAGAGCTTTAATATGAACTAATTTCTGAGGTGCTGCCATCCTTTGGATGTGGCCAGAAACATCAAGTTAACGCTGATGAATAAGTGAATGTATAAGCATGTTTTATTCTCCAAGATCAATGATGCATAGGCTGAGATCTTGGTATTGTTTGCAAAGGTTAACTGGTTGTCTTGAATTCAAATCCTTCTATGATGGATACACCCCAGTCGGGTGAATCTGAGAGGATCATGTATAAAACAACACATGCTCATCTGAGAATTAGCATGTGATGGTTTTGTATAACTCACCACACAGGTTGTTTGCTGCTGTTGTGATGGTGTTGCTTGTGGATTGAGCTTGTGGACTGGTTCTTTCTGGCTTGATTTTGTGGACTGGTTCTTGCTGGCTTGATCTTGGCCTGCACCTCCTGGTCTCCTGTGCCCTGGAACATGCCCTTGCTATCCTTCTCTTGATACTTGTATATGACCAGCTACTCCTTCTCCTGATAATCTGACCATATTTGCTAGTGCTGATCTAAAATGCTCCTGGTTTAAAATGCTCCTGGTTTGAAAATACATGGTGAAAACTTGTTGTCATATAATCTGACCATATTTGCTGTCATATTTGATGTCATATAAGTTATTTGTTGTCATATAAGTTACTTGTTGTCATATAAACTTGTATTTGCTTGCTGTCATATAATGACAGGTGCTATAATCTGCATGTATTTGCTTGCTATCATCAATGACAGGTGATATAATCTGTGGTGATATAATTGTAGCACTTGAAATTGTGATTGTGCTTGTATGAGGCACTTTATTATGTCGTGTATGCAGGTTCTTGTATGAAATGAGTCCCGATTTTTGCCGGAATGTTGATTAACTTCTATTTCGGCAGAAATCGGGCACTCCTAGTTTAAGAAAATTAGCAAAGGTCATGCCGGATTTTTCCGTGCATTTAACCAATTATTTGTTTTTTATTAGTGCAAAGATGTGTGACAACGACGAGGCTGGATGTTCTAAGCGCATCAGCGCTGAAGGAGAACTCAGACCTCCGAATAAACAATTGACATTCTGGGAGGCGGCCCAGCGTCTAGAAGACGATGAAGAATACCATCCCCAGGAGAGAGAGGATGATGAGATGGAAGACGCGGAGGAAGAAGCCGAAGGAACGGCGGACGATGAAACCACTGATGGCGGCGAGGGCACAGGGAGTGGTAGCAACCCTCCTAAGAAGAAGAAGAAGCCGAAGGACCGGCGCCCGAACACGGTCGGCACGGTCAGGGAGGAAATTACCGAAGTGAGCCCATCAGGGGTTCCTTTGGAGCCCGCCCTTGTCGTCAAAGGGTACGGTGGGCAAGTGGCGGCGATCACCCGGACAACCATCTCGATCAACACCGAGAATCTCCGGCATAAAGATAATGGCCACTTGCGCACATTCCTCTTCGAGAAGCTGCACGCAAGATACAAGTTCCCCGCTAAGTATCAGAACACAAATTATCATGGGAACGAAGTAAACAAATCCGCCCTCACAAATATGAGCACCGCCCTGGCCAGCTGGAGAACCCGGATAAAGAAGAAGATCTATAAAGAAGGCAAAAGTCTCGAGGAGATCCAGAAGATTGACCCGCAGATCACCGAAGATCAGTTCCGGGAGTTCAAGGAGAGGTGTGAATCCGAAAGAGCCCTGGCCAATAGTAATCGGGGAAAGGCGCTGCAGGCGATGAATATAGGTCATCACCATCTCGGATCTGGTGGATACAGAACCGCGGAGGCCAAATGGAATAAGGAGGACGAAGAGTATAGATCCAAGGGGATAGAAAACCCCTTTGCTAAATTCGAACCCGGGCAGGTTCGAAACTTCATCAGGGCCCGTTACCATGTGGACCCAAAAACCAAACAACTCACCGCGGATCCTGCGGTGAAGGAATTCGAGGAAATTGTGGTAAGTATAATCTAATTACCGCAGATCAACACGATTGCAATCTAATCGATGATCTAAATGATTCACTGTTACTTCTTCTACAGGAGGAGGAAATTGTTGCTAGTCATGGATCCCAGGGTTCCTCATCCCAGGGGTCGACGGCGGCCACCCGGTGGGATAACCCTTTTAACAGGGCGATGAACCGGGCCAAGAAAATAGAGACGGTTACGAAGAAGCCGTCGTCGGCTGGCCGTCTGGCCGGCCTCGGGGGTAAGAATTGGGTGGATCATTTTGGTCCACCGCCGAGGACGCATGTGGCGCCGTCGGGAAGGAGCGAGGAGGAAAACCGAGAGGTTCAAGAACTTAAGGCACAAGTGGCGCGGATCCCGCAGATCGTCCAAGACAACGTGGCAATCACCCTCACGTCCTTCCTGCCTACCTTGGTGGAGTCAATAGCAAACTGGAGTGCGGGTGGTCGAGTAGGGTCGTGCCCGATTCCAAGCATGGTCAGCAGCCACTCGAACAACGCGGCGCCGACGAATCAGGCGAACTACGTGTTCGTGACTCCGCCAGCTAGCACCGCGGCGCCGCAAGTGTTGGTGACTCCCCCTGCCATCACCGCGGCGCCGGAGTACATGTTGGTGCCCCCCTGCCATCGTCGCGGCGGCACCGGAGCTCCAAGCACCCGTCGGTAGGGAGAATACACCGGCGGCCAGCACCGCGCCATCAAGCAGCCCTTCCGTCTCTTGCACGCCCGTCGCCGTATGCGGTACGTCGACATTATCCGATCTCGACGCCATCACGGTAAACAAATTGCTTTAATTACCGCCTTTCATGCCATCTATTACTCTTATGGCATCTCGCTCTGACGACGCCGTACATGTTTTCGGCAGACGGATGTTCCTTGCACTCTCTTATGCTACGTGAACAACGAGCTGAGGGATGTTGCCAAGGGTACCATCGTTCAACCCTTGCAGCGCACGTTCCACTCAAAGCCGATGACAGATAGCGTGCACAGGGTTAAAATTAGTCGGGTGCTAAGGGGCTGCGACGACCTGGAACCTCCCATTCAACCCCCAGGAGCGGATGAAGAAGAGCCGTATGTCCTCAAAAGTTGCTTCGGCTTATTCTTGCTATGGCCAAAGAGCATGATCCGTTTGGGGACGGCGGGGGCCATCACGCCACAGACAATAGCACCGCCTGTCGTGCCAGCGACAAGCGGTGGCAAGGCCCCCTTACCGCCCTCGCCGTCACCTCCACGCGGTGGGTCGGATGATCATGTTGATGATATGCACATGGCGCAGGATCCGGCCGAGGACGACGAAGACTGGAATGATCACTTCTTCAGCACTTAGTTTGGCAACGAAGAAGACCTAGCTGGTGGTCCCACAGAGAAAGCCACTATCACCAAGCGTCTGTTTGGTTCTCAGGAGACGCCTCCAGCTTGCGCCTTTACAGAGCCAGCTGATACAACCAAGCGGCCCTTTATTCTAAGCCCTGACACACTACATAGGGAGGCCAGTGCTCAGATTGCGGTGCCTGCCCGCTCTCCAAAAGGAAAAAAGGGCAGGAAAAGAAAATCTAGCAGCTCGAGCCAGCCGGTGGCGTCAACAACTGCGAATCCGATCAGGTTTCGGGACGGGCCACCAAGACCCGAGGGTATTATGTGGAGGATTCATGTGGCGGGTGAGCCCATGCTACCTAAGAATTTGCGGAAGCTCGCCAGTTCGGAACTGCAGAGTGTGCATGACAGCGTGCTGACGATAGAGAGACGCCTTCTATCGGAGAAAGATCCCTCGCACCCGGTATTCGTGGTTAAGGTGCCACCAGGCTTGGGCTTCGTCGACACTGCCCCTGCGGATCTGTTCTTCCTGCGGTTCGAGGACATCTTCAATATGTTCCACCTATACCCGCTGCACTATACCATGGTCCGTCTATTTTCTCTCAGCCTGGCCACGCAGATCATTAGAGAGAAGACACCGGGCATCGCTATAGTGGACCCCTACTACATGCGTGACGGCTGCTTGGGTTCCCCCGCCGAACGACGTATCGTGGCCTCGTACCTAAAAAGAATCCTCGTGGCGGACAAGACAAAGGAATACATTCTCGTGCCTTACTTTCTCGAGTAAGTCGTTATTCACTTGCCACCGTCGATTGGCTTTATTAGATCATCATCATTCTTTTTCCAACACATTCCATTTGAATTTTTTGCGCAGAGATGAACATTGCACGCTCATCTCCTTATCGCCGAAGCATTCCCACGCCACGTATTTCGACTCGGGGAGTCTAGAAAAGAAGAAAAACTACGACAAGATCAAGGAAGTTCTGGATGATGCTCTCACTGGCTTTGCCTCGACGGAAGGCACCAGCTTCGTGCGTAAGAAGGTCAAGTTCGGCAGGCACGTCTTCAACCACGTAACGGAGTTCCCCTGCGTGAAGCAGCCAGAAAACAGTAAGAAGGAAGCCTACTACGCACTCCATCACATGAGGGCGTTCCTACTTGACCAGCAGAATTCTACGCTGCCAGATCATCTCAAACAGTGGGCCGAAGCAAAGGCCAAGATCAATGATTCGGATATTAGACAAGAGATGTATCACATCCAGCAGCAGTTTGGGGTAATCATCTTTCGTGATGTCATGACTTCGGGGGGATCTTCTACGGAGGAAATATCCCAAATAACCGTGACATAGAAGATCGCCTAGAGATGCAGGGTGACTATAGGAAGTTCATGACGAGACAGGGCGTCCTCCCGTTCCCTAAGCCGAGCCAGAAGGCTTGATGTTGGCCTAGTTGTAGTTACAAACTATAGATGACCTTTGTGTGTGTGTGTGGACGACAAGTGAACTTATTTTGCTTATTATTATTATATATCAATCAATGCTTGGTTTTTTTTGCTTACTCTTTGGTCCTTTGCTCAATTTGGTCCTTCTTTTTTTCCTTACTCTTTTTTCGAGAATAATGCCGATGATTGAAAGTCGTGGCACACTATATATGTGAATGTGCTACGATGGGACTGTGAGCCTTGTGATATGCACAAGTCCAGGTCTTGTGCATCCTACTTGGCTCACCGTTCCATCGTAGCATATTCCTGTGTCCAACGACCTATGTATATATATGAGGCATTCTTTTCGAGTTATTTTTGTCTTTTTCGAGAATATGCCGATGATTGAAATGTCGTGGCACAATATATATGTGAATGTGCTATGACGGGATAGTTAGCCTTGTGATATGCACAAGTCCAGGAATTGTGCATCCTACTTGGCTGACTGTTCCGTCATAGCATATTCCTGTGTCCAACGACCTAGCTAGTTATATATGAGGCATTCTTTTCGAGCTACTTTGGTCTTTTTCGAGAATAATGCCGATGATTGAAATGTCGTGGCACACTATATATGTGAATGTGCTACGATGGGATTGTTCGCCTTGTGCTATGCACAGGTCCAGGTGTTGTGCATCCTACTTGGCGAACACTTCCATCGTAGCATATTCCTATGTCCAACGACCTAGCTAGTTATATATGAGGCATTCTTTTTGAGTTACTTTGGTCTTTTTCGAGAATAATGTCGATGATTGAAATGTCGTGGCACACTATATATGTGAATGTGCTGCGATGGGATTGTACGCCTTGTGCTATGCACAAGTCCGGGTGTTGTGCATCCTACTTGGCGTACGGTTCCATCGTAGCATATTCCTGTGTCGAACGACCTATGTATATATATGAGGCATGCTTTTTGAGTTACTTTGGTCTTTTTCGAGAATAATGCCGATGATTGAAATGTCGTGGCACACTATATATGTGAATGTGCTACGATGGGATTGTACGCCTTGTGCTATGCACAAGTCCAGGTGTTGTGCATCCTACTTGGTGTACCGTTCCGTCGTAGCATATTCCTGTGTCGAACGACCTATGTATATATATGAGGCATGCTTTTTGAGTTACTTTGGTCTTTTTCGAGAATAATGCCGATGATTGAAATATCGTGGCACACTATATGTGAATGTGCTGCGATGGGATTGTCCGCCTTGTGCTATGCATAGGTCCACGTGTTGTGCATCCTACTTGGCGGACAGTTCCATCGTAGCATATTCCTGTGTCGAACAACCTAGTTATATATGAGGCATGCTTTTTGAGTTTGGTCTTTTTGATTTAGGAGTACTTTCTATAAGTGTATCTTCATATGCGACTTTAATTATATATGTTTTTTTCGATAGTCGGTTAATTATTATTGTCAACTTATAGATGACGTGGTACGTCGTGTACAAGGGACGGGTTCCCGGAGTCTACGATGATTGGGAAGACTACCGGAGACAGGTGCACCGTTTTAGCGGCAATAGCTACAAAGGGTACAACACTATGGCGGAGGCGAAAGCTAGATACACGCGCTATCTAGCGGGAGTTAGGACAAGGAACCGGATGAAGACCTACACCTTCGTCGCGGCGGTGATCATGCTTATCTTCTTTGGTTATTTATCCCGCGTTTGTGTCTAGCTAGCTAGTTTAGATGTCTAGGCGAGCTTCCGAGCTCTAACTTGTTCGATCGACACATGTATTCGCATGTCACCAACTACTACTTTGTAACATGATCGAAACAATGTAATTAACTTAGACTATGTATTCATGTATGAGACTTATCTATATGTGTTTGTTTCAATCTTGTTTTTCATATTGAGTATTTATATATATAATTGTATATCTTGTATCTGTGTGTGTATATCTGCTGTAATATTGTATATAATCTGTATTGCATATAATCTGGCTCGGAAATTAAAAAAACAAACAAAAAATACATATGTGGCGCACATGGTCTACCTTCTGTGGCGCACTACACCTAAAGCGCACTATGGAAGTTTAGTGGCGCACTTGGTAGTGCGCCACAGAAGATCCCAGGGGTAGCGCACCTGCCCAAACATCTGTGGCGCACTATCAGGTGCGCTACGCCTGTCTCTACACAACCGTGGCGCACTAGGCAGTGCGCCACGGCTAAGAGATAGCCGTAGCGCAAGGCCCTAGTGCGCCACGGATGATGATTCCAGGTGCGCCACTAAAGGCCAATTTCCTAGTAGTGGAAATTGCTCCCCCATACTCCACTATGGAAGAGCCTCTCTTTTAGGCATATCTTCACATATCCATAATCACCATAAGGATGGCAAGCTAAACTTGAGATCATCTTCTTATTTAAGACACACTTGCCATAGGCTCAATTTCTACTTGACCAATCTTCGGATCATTCCTTGAAACCTTGATCAACACTTGATCTTCTTCTTTCAACCTTGAAGCCAACAAATGGTTCAAGCATTGTCTATGGATAAATCCTACAAGTAAAATTTAATGCAAACATAAGTCCATAAAACATTGTCATTAATTCTCAAAACCACATATGGGGACACACATGTTCTTTCAGTAGTCCTCTATCTCCTCATCTATGCAACCAACCAAGATGGAAAGGATGCCGAGTACGAGGCGGTTCTTAACCAGACGGTCGCTCTCTTGTCCTTTAAGCTGGCTAACTGAGCAAAAATGGCATGATGACCATGTTGGTGCAACAATTATTTGACACATCAAGTAACGCCAAGGTGATTTTCATATATTATGCATGTTATGGACTCAAATTTGGACCTGTGATGTTCCATGGTCACATGCATTCCCCACAAGCGTGTCTCCTACTTTATCTCACATATCAAGCAATTTGGAGTTCATATTTTAATCATTTACTCATTACCAATTCATCATGGCACGGATCATCTCGCTCTAATCCAATATGTCCAATTCCACCTTCCCGCCCTTCGCAGAACCACGAATCCACGATCCCCTTCCCCTGATGCCCTAATCCATGCCAGGCACCCTGTCCGTTGTCGTGCAAGCCCTGGACATACCGCTGCAATTTGATCATCTCCCGTGTACTGGACCTACCTGGTGTGGCGAGGCTGTGTCCTACCAGCAGCATGCTCACACCAAGTCCCCCTGACTTTCAGCCCCGTGTTAGATCATCAGCCTCTTGGTTGGTTAGCAATCCATGTACTTAACCAGACGGATCGAGCGACCGATCGAGTGAGCGGGGCGGGGATGTATATCGATTGGAAATTAAGAGATCGGTGACTTAGATGAACTGCCTCGTCTGTGTATCACGAGTTGCGACTACTCCTGTACCATCGACCAGATTGGTCCATGCTTTTTCTACGAAAGGAACTGGTCATGGCTAAGTTAATTTGGAACATCAGCTTATACTGTGCAGGTGTAAAGTTGTGTGGTTAGCGAATCTCCTTTGGAGTAGCATCCGGCAAACAAAGCTCTAGATCTTATGCGGCTCTCTGTCGACGAGTTTGTTTCACCATACTATTATGTTCATTGTACACGACCTATGACAGGTTTGGTGGTTGGGCCGAGCTGCTAGCGGTACTCTGTCCCCTGTTTCTACTTCGGGTATACCCCATGTTTCGCGGATTAGGCTTTATGCGGGCGTACACAATGGGAGACCGGTGGGCGTGAATTGGCCAGCTTAATCTCTCCTGCTGCTCCAGCATTACCACTTACAAACTTGTACAGAGCGTTCATCATGTCGTCTCTAACCACATGCGTGGAGCTTAGTCAGTACTGAACAATCAAGCACTGAGTAACTCAACATACGTCTTGATGTTCTCAAGGCCGGTGTGCTCACTCACGACGTAACTGATCATTTCGATGAGGTTCGAGGCCATGTCGTGTCGAAAAGGACGACACAGCAGACATGCTAGTTCATTGCTACTAGGTATTATTTCTCCTGAATTATATAGAGACATGTATTGCATTGTTGGTTGCTGGATCTACCTAGCGATGCTCGCTTCTCTCCCGGTGCCTCTAATTCCCTCTTGTTTCTGTTACATCTGGGATTGCTACCTATCTGATGTGCTCATGTAAATTATAAGGGATGGTAAACGAGCAGCGATAGATCCGATGGAAAGATTTGTTATGTATTCTATTACAATGAAAATGGAATGCCATATATAGCCAGCAGACATTAGTAACTCAAATAAAGGTAGGTCGAGAATTTACTTTGTTCTTAGTGATTGTCATTTAGTAGAGCTATATGGTGCCTTACTTGATATGATACTGCATACCCAAGTGTATTTTATTTGAAAAAAGGTGTTGTGCATTAATCAATAAACAGAGTCTTTATTACGATCATTCAGAGCCGATCTGTATACGTAGGTTGGAACTGAACATGGCGAAACACCAGCACTCAATTCTCTACCACGCAATCGGCAAAGATCATGGGCTACTAAATTTCATAGCCTATTAACCTTCGATAAAATCACTTGTCCATCTGGCGGCTTCTTTAGCTTGAACTTCTTTGCAATAAGGAAATTTTGTTAGTGATCAATGCTTCCATCTTTACAATAATCTAGGATAGCAGTATTGTCAATCTCAATGACCAGGTTAAGGGAAGAGTGTGCTAGGGAGATATTTAGATCGAGTCCTTTTATTAAGAGACTATTGCCTCCCATCGAAACCAATTTATTATACGACGCCAAGTCCGTATACGCCTGTCTCGACCTACTCTAACCCAGATCGCCTCGCCTCTGCCTTGTACGCCGCCCGTCGTCATCTCGCCTACGCCGCCCGTCGTCATCTCGCATATGTCCAGCCCAGTCAAGCTCTCCTTCGCCAGGCTCTCCTGCAGGTCTTTTGCTGAGGCTGCTGCGTCGGCCATGTCCCGTCCTGTGGCGCCGGCCGGCGCGAGTCTACCCGGCAATGCGTTGCCAACATCCTCCCTGCCGCCGATAGCTGCGGCTGCTGTTACTGCTCCCTCGTCCTGTGCTGGCCCTGGTGTGGGGGTGCATGCGCCGGTTATGCAACAAATTGTGGCTGGAAGTATTGTGCCGCAACCGTCGGCTCCACTTCAGCCGCCGGTGCAACCTCTTCAGCCGCCTATGTTGCCGTTGCAGCCTCCTTCGCGTCGCCCGGGACCGCCGGCTTATATGCCTACTACGCAGCAGTTCGGTCAGCAGATGGGGCATCAATTTGCACAACCTCCTGGGCATTTTCAAAGGCCAGTGTTTCATCCAATAATCCCACCTCAGCAATTTCAGCAGCTGTTCCCGCACATGCATCAACCTGCGCCTCAGGCCCCTGCTATTTTGCCCACAATTGCAAAGAACAAGAGGAAGAAAAAGAAGAGTCAGGTTCCTGCACCTCAGGTACACCCGATTCAGTCCCAATTCGCGCAGGGGCAAAATTTCTTTGCGCCACCACCTCCTGGTCAGTTGTTTGCGCCTCCTGCGGTAAGTACTCTGACAGCGGCTGAGGTTGTGGTTCAAGACCCTTTGGTTGTTGCTGAGGCTAGCAAGACAAAGAAAGTTAAGTGTTGGAAGTGTTCAGTGGATACTCACGCAACAAAAAATTGTCCGGTTCAGCATTATTGTCTTGTTTGTAATAATTTGGCGCACCCTACTAACATGTGCCCGACTCTCAGGTTGCCTAGACCGTCAATCATTGTGGCAGGTAATGGGACAGAGGACACACCGTTTAATCAGTTGCCTGATAGTATTTACAAGGCTAACTTAGCTCCCAAGAGAACTCCGATGGCGAAGGTAACTATTATTGGTTCTTCGGTGCCTACAGCTGTTATTGAATCTCAGATGACAAGGCTCTGTCCTCTCAATACTCAGTGGAAGTGGGAGGCCCTCCCGCATGGAGATGATAGTTTCTTGGTCAATTTCCCGTCCTTTGAGGACCTCCAGAGGGTAGATGGGATCCAAATGCCGGTGATATCTCATGATGCCAGAATTGTGATTAGTGCTTGGGAAGTGGAAGACATCCCACATAAATTTGTGCTACCGCAACTGTGGGTTCATGTTCAGGGTGTACCCCATACTATCCGTCATTTCCATGGACTCTGGGCTATTGGCTCTCTTCTGGGGATTACTGTGGATGTGGATCTGGTGACTTTACACAGTCGCAATGTAGTTCGTATCTGTGTGGCTATGATGAATCCCAAGGCTCTTCAGAAATGTGTGGATTCAAAGGGTCATTTTTTAGGTGTCAACGCAACTTTGAAACTCAAAGGTTACGACTTTATCTTTAGGGAGGAGGCGAAGGATTTTATTCCGGACCCTGGTTTCACGCCTTTTTTCTGGAGGCGTAAGGGGGATGATCCTGAGGATGAAGACGATTGCAATGATGCTGAAAATGATGCTCCTAATGGTAATGTTTCTCCTGCTATCCCACAAGGGTCTAATATGGAGGTAGACACATCTTCTAGTCTGGGTGGTTCCGGGGGCGTTTCGGCAAATAAGACAGTGCAGGATTTTATTGCTGTTACTCCTTTTAACCCGTCTCCTCAAACACCTCGAGGAAAGGAGATTTTGGCTCAAGCAAATTCGAGTTCTAGAGTGGTACCTTCGGCGGGGCCGGGTTCTACTACTCCTGTTCTGTTGTCAAGGTCATCGGTCGTTCGTCACAGTTCGCCCGTGGTTGATTTTGTTCCGACTGTGTTTCAGTCCGTCATGTGCAAGCCTGTCAGTCGTGGGTCGTTTGCTGAGCTTCTGGCAGGGCCGGGGACATCTTTTGGCGGGATGCAAGATGCTGTTCCGCGGACCAGTTCTGACACTGCAGCTAGACCACAGGAGGAGGCCGTGTTTGGCGAGCGGCCAGTCACGCAAACCTGGCCAGCGCATGCTCCTGTCGGGCCGGACTTAGCTGTCGTGCCGAGCAGTTTGGTTCAGCATGCTATGGCCAAGGAGCAGGGAGTTGTTTTTGAGAAGTCTGCTGTTCAGGAGCATAGCATTGGTTATCAGGAGGTTCAGGTGCATAGCGATGATGTTCAGGAGCCGGATATTGAAGAGATTGCTGTTCTGGAGCAGGGCGTTCAGGTTTTTGATGATGTTGCTCAAGAGCTGATTTTGGAGGAGGACGTGCAGGCGGCTGTTGGGCTCCCCTCTGCTTCACAGTTTATGCATGCAGCACCCGCTACAATTTCTGCTGAACAAGTTTCAACACTAGCTAAGGCCAGCAACAAGCAGGTTCCTGGGATCGCGCTGCGCAGGAGTGGTCGTCATACGGTATGTGCAGATGGGTCTAGTGAAACAGATGAAGACTCTCTCTCAAAGGCCATGCGCAGGAAGGCAGAAAAGAACTTGGATTCTAACGGTACTTCCTCGTCATCTAAGTCTTTTATATCTTTTTCATCTACGCAAATTTCTTCCAATCTCAATAAAGTAGGCATTAGTCTTGGTAAGAATGCTAGAGATGTTTCTATTTCTACCAAGGTTTTGAAGCAGATGGAATACGACCGTCTAACGGTTGCTCCAAAAGCCTCGACCTCTACTGTTTCCACTTATTCTGATGATGATGAGGATGCGAATGCCACAATGGATGGTCAGCTCCTATCTCATCTAGTTGGTGAAGTTCTGGAAGTTGGTTTCAATGAGGACAGATTAAGTTTAGCTTATGAACTAACTGCTTCCGGTCGGAAATCTTCTTCTGGAAAAAAATACAATAAATCTCGGAAACGAGATTTGACTCCTAAATCCATATTTGTTTCCCAATGAATGGTATGTTTCTGAATAGCAGAGGTCTTCGTGACTTGGCTAAACATTTACATATTGCACTTTGCACTAGAGAACATAATTTGGATTTTATTGCTATTTCGGAAATGGGTAGAAGAGAGTTCTCCCAAAGTCTACTTGACCGTCTTTCGGGTGGTATAGACTTTGAGTGGTATTCTCATCCACCTAGGGGACGATCTGGAGGCATTTTACTTGGCGTAAGGGCGGATACCATGGAAATATTAGCTAGTTCGGAAGGAGAGTTTCACATAAAACTCAACATCCGTAACAAAGCTGACAATTTCATATGGAGCCTTGTCGCTGTGTATGGTGCGGCTTAGGATGTGTTCAAGGCCGATTTTCTTCGCGAACTGGTTAACTTAGCGAAAGATAATCCGTACCCTATTCTTATAGGGGTGATTTTAATCTGCTTCGGTTTCCATTCGAGAAGAGTAAAGGTCGTTTTGACGATCATTGGCCATTCCTTTTTAATGCTGTCATTGACAGCCTTGACTTGAAGGAAGTAACCATGATCGGTCGTCAATTTACTTGGGCAAACAGCCTGCCTGAATCTACATGCGAAAAACTAGATCGTGTACTGATGGACTCGGATTGGGAAGAACATTTTTCCCGAGTCTCAGTTCGCGCTATAGAGCGTATTGAGGCGTTGTCTGACCATGCTCCCATACTGCTGACTACTGGATTACCTCGGACATGGTGTTCCCGTCCATTCAAATTCGAACTTGGATGGTTACACCGGGAGGGTTTTCATGATATGGTCAAAACAGTATGGGAAAAACCGGTTAAGGGTAATACACCGATCCAGAGGTGGAACAATAAAGTGCGTATGCTACGCAAACACCTTGGTGGTTGGGCGCGCCACACAACTGGTATTCTTAAAAAAGAAAAACTTCGGCTATCATCTACTATTGATGACCTTGAAGCTATAGCAGAAAATCGTTTATTAACTACACGTGAAATTGAGCTGAAAAGCCAAGCGAATGCGGAGTTAGCACGGTTACTGCGTGAAGAGGAACTCAAATGGTATCAGCGTTCCAAAGCCCAATTTATTTTGTATGGGGATTCGAATACTAGATACTTCCATAGTCTTGCTAATAGCAGACACAAGAAGAAACTTATTCGATCTTTAACGCAAGATGAGGGGACGATTGAGGGACATGAGCAGCTGAAATCCTATATTACAAATTATTATAAATGTTTGTTTGGGGAACCAGAGGAGGGAACTATCTCTCTAGATGAATCTCAAACAAATGATGTGTCTCAGGTTTCTGTCGAGGAAAATGACCTACCGACGGCTCCCTATTCTGAGGAAGAGGTCAGGAAGGCTGTTTTCCAGATGGAACATAATAAAGCCCCTGGTCCTGATGGCTCTCCAGCTGAATTTTACCAAACCTTTTGGGATGTTATCAATTCAGATCTACTTGAAATGTTTTGTGCTTTGCACGCTGGTCAACTAGATTTGTTTCGCTTGAATTTTGGAAAGATAATTCTTTTGCCTAAGATTAATGAAGCAGAACGGATCCAACAATATAGACCAATCTGTCTTCTTAATGTTAGTTTTAAGATTTTTACCAAAGTTGCAACGATTCGCCTAAATTCAGTGGCGGAACATGTAGTTCGCCATTCACAAACTGCTTTTATGCAAGGTCGCAACATCCTTGACGGTGTGGTTACCTTGCATGAAACTGTTCATGAATTACATAGGAATAATTTGAATGGGGTTATTCTTAAAATTGACTTTGAAAAGGCCTATGATAAAGTCAAATGGCCTTTTCTTCAACAGACCCTTAGAATGAAAGGTTTTTCATCTGAGTGGCAAGCTTTAATCAACAAATTTGTGTCGGGAGGTAGTGTTGCCATAAAAGTTAATGACGATGTTGGTAAATACTTTCAGACAAAAAAAGGTTTGACACAGGGAGATCCATTATCACCAATGCTATTTAATATAGTGGCTGATATGCTCGCTGTCTTGATTGAGCGTGCCAAGCTTGATGGCCAAATTGAAGGTGTGATTCCCCATCTAGTTGATGGAGGTTTATCAATACTTCAATATGCCGACGATTCAATTTTATTTATGGAACATGACATTGAAAAAGCGAAAAATCTGAAATTGATACTTTCAGCTTTTGAGCAACTATCAGGGTTGAAAATCAACTTCCATAAAAGTGAATTGTTTTGTTTTGGCGAGGCCAGAGATGAAATTAGTCTTTATGCTGATCTCTTTGGTTGTAGTCAAGGTGTTTTTCTGATTCGGTATTTGGGCATTCTGGTTCATTACCGGAGGCTCACTATTGCTGAATGGAAAATCGTTGAGGAAAGACTACAACTAAGATTGAGCAGCTGGAAGGGTAAATTGCTCTCCATAGGGCGGAGATTAGTACTCATTAATTCGGTACTAAGTAATATGGTACTGTATATGATATCTTTCTTCCAACTACCAAAAGGAGTCTTGAAAACAATGGACTATCTCCGATCAAGATTCTTTTGGCAAGGAGATAATGAGAAAAAGAAATACAGGCTGGCTAAATGGAGTGTATTATGCCGCCCCAAAGATCAGGGTGGGCTGGGTATTCATGATCTTGAGATCAAAAATACAGCCCTACTTGGTAAATGGCTCTTCAAATTACTTTCTGAAGACGGCGTATGGCAAACTCTACTTAAAAGGAAATATATTGGTTCAAAAGCATTGTCACAGCTGGTTTGGAAACTAGGTGACTCTCACTTTTGGGCCGGTTTGATGGCAACGAAGAAAAATTTCTTCAGGTTTGGAACTTTTTCTATTAAGGATGGGTCTCAGATAAGATTTTGGGAGTATAAGTGGCTGGGTAATGCTACACTCCAAGAACAATATCCTACATTGTATTCTATTGTTCGTTACAAGGATGCGACGATATCCACTGTTTTAGAATCATTCCCGCCTGTTGTGACTTTTAGACGAGATTTAATTGGAACCAGGCTGGACTCTTGGATCGCATTGCTACATCGTCTAGCAAATGTACAATTGTCGCCTGGACCAGATGAATTTCGATGGAACTTAAGTGCGAAAGGGTCTTTCTCCGTGAGTTCCTTTTACAATGCACTTGCCCAGCCGGTTATGCCTGTTTTAGATAATAGGATGATTTGGAAGATGAAGATACCCCTAAAAAATAAAAAATTTGCATGGTATCTTCGTCGCGGAGTTATCCTTACTAAAGATAATCTTATTAAGCGGAATTGGCATGAAAACCCTATGTGTCTTTTTTGTCATCACAATGAGACAATCAAACACTTATTTTTTCAATACAATTTCGCTAGATCTATATGGTCGGTTACCCAGGCAGCTTCAGGCTTGTATCCACCTCGTAGTATTGCCAATATTTTTGGGAATTGGCTACATGGGATAGATAACAAGTATAAGATACTTCTTCGGATTGGAGCGATTGCCATTATATGGTCGCTATGGCTGTGTAGAAATGATAAAGTTTTTAATGATATAAATTGTTCTCTCCTGCAGGTTATTTACCGATGTACCAGCACACTGCGATCTTGGTCACTTCTACATCGTGTGGAGTACCACGACCTTTTCACGGAGGTGTGTACGCGGCTGGAGGATACGGCACGAGATTTGTTTACCCGGCATGGATGACAGCATAATCTTCGGATAGGCCCTCCCTCTACATTTTAGGCGTCTTACAATTTCTCTGATATGTAATTCGCTTATTTATTTTCCTGTTTGGACTTCTGAACTATGGTGGCTGTGTGCATCTCAGTATGCAGAGGCCGGGTATAATACTTAAACCTTTTAAGTAATAAAAGCATCCTTTATCGAAAAAAGTTGTAGCCTTTAGAACAACACCACATGCTCCATTACTGCTTTCGTTGGTGAAGCTAGCATCTGCGCATTACATTTGACCCATCCTTGATTTGGCCTTCTCCAAGTTTCTTTTTCCCTAACATCCACAACCCGGGCTAAACAATGCGAAATGGCTGCATAATTTTGTAAGAACCTGATAAAGTTATCAATGGGTGCATCTCTCTTACCAAAACTACATTATTCCGATGGTACCAAGCCCACCACAAAATAAACATCATTTTACTTCTCGTCATCTCATGTCCTAATTTAGCCTATCTAGCAAGACGAGCAACCAGTCGTGTCGTGTGCAGGTTAGTTTTGCTCCAGCCGTTTCCTGGGGAGGAGGATAGAGGATGTTTCGGGATCTCGGCAGAGGCAACAAGTGGTCTCTGGTGTTAACGCCAACAGGATGGGCGGGCCGCCCAGGGGCGGCGCAGCAATGAGGCCGAAGGGAGGAATTTTTTTATCACCGAGGTCGTGGCCGCCTATTTTTGTGAGTCGTCGAGTCCGGTTCCTAAGAAGTTTGATCATCCAAAGGGGATACGAGTTCGGCTAGGTGTGGTTTAGATGGCTAAACGAGAGTCGTTTGGAAGGGGTGGCGGCCGTGGGGTTTTTGGAATAAATTCAAACAGGAACTTCTCCGGTGGTAATGTTGGGCATGTGCAAGGAAATCCACAAGAAACTCTGGACCAGAACCTCAGCAAACAGGTTGTTTATGCCGTCGCGGCAAAGGCTCAAAATGGCGCTATTGCTATCCCTCAGGCAAATTCGGCAGGTTCTGGAGCTACGGTTTCTGCTAGTGCTGCGAGTGCGGGTGCCGTTGGGCAGACTGCCTCTGCCGCGGCACAGATACAACTAGTTATCAGCTCGGGACAACCGGTAGTGCCTACACAGGCTACTGCAGGAGGGGTTGGTGCCACGGCAGCACCGATTAATATTTCGGCTCAGTTGAAACACAAGGGTATGGATATGGACGTGGATGGTAATGGACCTACAAAGAAACCGAAGAGAAACGGTAAGTTGCGCCGCTTCAGATGCAATTAGTCCGGGCACTTTCATGAGGATTGTACGATTATCGTTTGTGACAATTGTGAGTCTCCACAACATATGACTGCTTCTTGTCCCTTGTTGCTCACTCCCAAGCCTTCTGTGGTGGTCCATGGACTGGGGAATGACAAACTCATTTTTCTGAAACTACCCATAACTGACTCCTATAGATTAAGAGTTGAGAATTCTAGGGTTGGAAATGTTCTAGTAGAGGGTGGTTCTTTGACTTTGGCACAAGTGATAGAAGTACTGAACAAGCTGGTTCTTGCACCTAACTATATATGGGAGGTAATTGAATTCCAACCCATGGTTTTCAAGGTGAAGTTTCCAACTAAGGATGAAGTCCAACGAATGAAATCTCTTAAGCAATATCAAATTCCTGACACCCCTATATATCTAAAGTTTGATGAGTGGGGAGTGGTGGATGAGCCAATGTTCTTATTGCCAGAAGTAATTATTCAGATTGATGGAGTGCCCAAAGACGTCAGAGGGGATTTTCTATCTTTATGGGGACTAGGGTCCTTGTTAGGCAAGACCAAATCTGTGGATATGCCTTTTACTATTCAGAAGGGCATAGTTCGGATTGTGGTCTTTTGTGTTGACCCTGACTTCATTCCTCCTCATCTTGATATTTGGATAAAAAGAGGTTTTTATAGGCTCAAATTTCTGGTTGAGGGACCATCTACAGCTTCGGGTATTGAGGGTTTACCATTAACATAGGATAGTAATGATGGGATGATGATGTTAATAAAGGTAACAAGGATGGGGCAAGCAAAATGGATGAAGATACCAGTACAGAGCAGCGCAATAAGAAAGATAATGGATCACAGAAGGATGGGGGTGGTCACACAGCACCTGGTGGTATGCATATGGCAGTGTTGCCACTAACTTCAACCTTACATGTTGGTGCGTTTCAGCTTCCCATGAAAGAGGTAAATATTAGAAAAGATGCTATTTTCAAAGTTGGAAAAATCTGTAATATAAATAACTCACAGAGAAAAATTACTTTTGTCCATGCACAGGATCTAGCTTTACCATATTCTATATCGCTATATTGCACTGTTGCACTACGGCCGATGACTTGTTTGGTTTAGAGGTGCAAGTATCATCTTCAGAGGAGAGGAATGTCTTGGAAGACACAGACACGAGGCAACCTTCGCCTGCCGAGGATTCTGCCGTGGCACAGAAAACTGATGAATTTGTGACGCGGCAGGCTGCCGCATCATTGGAAACAACTGAAATGGTGACGCGGCAGGCTGCCGCGGTACAAGAAGATGCTGAATTGCTGGCACGGCAGGCTGCCGTGGCACAGACTGTGCCCCCTTTCTCTGCCGCGGCAGAAGCAGTGGGAAGCGCACATAAAATGTTGTCGGCTGATCTGGTGTCTGAGCCGAGTACATTTTCCAGTGAGATTAAGATGGCATCACAGGCGGTCACAGATGTTGTTGGTGCATCAAAAGGCTCGCTGGTTAAGGGAGGACCTAAACAATCTGGTATTCACAATGATGTGCATGACCAAGGGGAGATACCAACAATGAGCTTGGTCATTCCCTTCACGCCCACAACCAGATTGCAATGCAGAGAACCGACTTCCACTAGGGGTATTATCACTAGGCAGAGTCTATCTTTGGCTGAGATCATCGCCTTTAGAGGCATTCCAAAGACGGCAGCTATTGAGATTCAGTCAAGCGACCGGGTTCGCGCTCAACCTAACGCGGACAATACACAGCTGGAGCGGGCAATGGACTTGGTGCAGCGTAGAGAGAGGATTTCAAAGGTAAGAATTTAAATCATACATTTTCAATCTTGTCCTTTTCAAATATTGATATTATAGAAAAAGCTAAATCAATTGGAGTATCTTTGGAGAATCCACCTTTGAAAGAAAACGCGGCTTCTCAGTTACTTAAAGATAATGAGATGCAAAAAACCTTGACTATTCTAGAGCACAACAAAGATAAAACTGATCTAAATAACCTTGGGGAGGCAAGTTTAGCGGTTTCCAAAGTTTCTAGCTTATGTGATGATCTAGTCGAAGAGGAAATCTCTGGACTGGATACTCTTGCCGAGAATCTAGTCAAAGAGACAAACCAGGCGTGTGGGCGCAAGAAAAAAATCTATGATAGTACGATTGTTCGTAGAGGGACCAGAGTGGGAATAAAAAAGACTTTTCGATATGCAAGGTCTACGTGGAATGCTTTGGAATAGTGAAGGATTTCATGATACCGCCAAACATTTATTTGTCTTTGAGACTCTTAGGAAAATAAAATTAGATTTCGTTGCTCTGTTGGAGACAGGACGGTCTAACTTCACTTTTCTCAAACACTTAACCCTAAGGAGGGACTTTGTATGTTTTTGTTTACCCCCTCATGGGCGTTCGGGGGACATACTTGTTGGGATTAACACATACACGTTGCAAGTTAACAAAGTTGACTCGGGGGGATTTCTGTATTAAAATTCATATGAAATGTCGTTAGGATATGGCTTTCAATGGATTCTAGTACCAGTGTACGGGGCAGCTCAGGATAATCTGAAACATGAGTTTCTTACCTAGTTGGTTAGAGTTTGTGACAATGAAACCTTGCCCCTATTGGGGGAGATTTCAATATTCTTCATAGAAGGGAGGACAAGAATAATGATAATTTCAACACGCATTGGCCCTTTATGTTTAATGCCATCATTGAAAGTCTAAACCTAAGAAATATTGTTCTCTCAGTGAGACAGTTCACCTGAGCAAATCGCAGAGATGTGCCCACCTATGAAAAACTTGACAGGATTCTTTCTAGTGTTGATGGGAACAAAAGTTTCCTATAGCCACGGTTAGAGCCCTAACACGAGCATGTTCGGATCACACGCCAGTTCTGATTGACTCAGGAGTGCAAGCACATTTAGGGAATAATCCGAGATTCTCTTTCGAACTATCATGGTTGAGACATGGGGGTTTCTTCGAGTTAGTGGCCAATGAATGGGTCTCCGTGACACATGGTGACACACCCATTGAAAGATGTCAGCAAAAGATAAGGCACCTACGTCGGTTTCTTCGCGGCTAGGCAAAGAACCAAAGTGGGATATACAAAAAAGAAAAAGACCGACTTTTATCCATCATTGATGAGTTGGATATAAAAGCTGAAACACCAGCACTGTCGGATAATGAAAGAAGGGACTTGAAAGCCGCAAATGAACAAGTGACTAAACTAAGGTGAGATGAGGAATTCAAGTGGGCACAATGCGCCAAAATGAAGCACATTCAGGAGGGTGGTAAAAATACAAAATACTTTCATCTCATTGCCAATGGAAAACATAGGCGAGATCTAGCTTTTATGCGCATAACTTCCCTTTCCTATCATCACTTTTCTACCAAAAATGAATGCAATGAGATGGATTCGGTAATTAATCTTCCTAGAATGAATGTGTTTTTGGTAGGTGTAATAATTTAACAATGGTCTCAATCTATTCACTAGAAACTTTGAGACACCTTATAGATTACATTGCACAAGTTGATTGGTCTAGGGTATTGGAGGAAAAGCAAATCTTTATTTCTTATTATATGAATAGTCACCGTATTATTGATTCATTTGACATAATTCCACTTCACAATAATTCGTTTAATGTAGTTATGATGTCCTTGTTAAAAACACCGTAATATTTGGAGAAAACCTTATAGGAAAGCCATCCCTCCTAGTGTCCTTTAGAGGACCAGTTTGAAATAGAGCATCTCCAATATCATCATCAGAAAAATCTATACAAAGCTTCTCGGTCATGTCAAGGGAAATTTTGGGCATAACATTGTATGTAACTATAAGGATACCACACGTGTTACAGCATAAATCTCTTAATTACTTAATTCGCTTTGTGAACAAAATAACACAAAATCTATGAAGTTGTTAACAAAAACATGCAAGATTCAATTGGTCACAATATTAAAGAGGCTAAGTTTAATTGATGTGGAATTGTTGTGTATTTGACGACTAAAATTTTGAAGTGGACAATTGTATGGCTAAAAAAATACTTGGCATGGATTATTTGCATGTAAATATATACTATCACTAATGAATGTTAGTGGGGATAACATGGACAATTGGTTGGCTAAAATAGTGGGTGATGTGGATAACTTGCATGTTGAGATAGATTATCAAGAATGAAATATGGTAGGCATATCATCGATTTTCTCTTTATCTTTTTGTCATGGTACCATCATATTTTTGCAGTCTTTCATTTTTATTATTCTTTGGTCTCCAAGTGGCTTTTTGATGAAATAATTATGTATTTGGATCACCTTCCTACGACCATTTGATTCTGGAACATTGTCCCCAGTAAATTTATTCTTGTTCTAGTAGGTTGTATACCTCTCTCTCTTAATACTTTCTTGCTTTGTTGACTACGATTCAGTTAGATACAAAACCTACTATTTTCTTGCTCCAGGTTTGCAAACAATCCAATGAGACTAGGGTGATTAGAAGAAATAGCCCCTAGATCTCTTGGTCTAACATGTCCTTTCTCATATCGTTTTGCCTCATCGACCATTGTGTCTTCTCTCCTCCAACAAGCCTCATATTTGTGAGATTGGCAAGGATACACACAATGGTTTTATGAACCAGATTATAAGATATAAAACAATGGTCTGAGCTGGATGAAGTAAGGTGACTTACATAACTTTGTTGATAAATATTCGATCATGTTGGGGAAGCAACCACATGGTCTAGCCGAACCTTCACACTTCTTCTACCGCATCAGTTGTTGTCATAAGTCTATTATTCCAAGGACATGCAAACCAAAGTGAGATAGAGCTTCCCTGAAGTCCATCATTTGCTTCTCATTCTTCTCCTTACCCAAAAATGCTCAATTTTCCACATAGTTCATTGAAATGAGCCAACATGAGCCAGGGGTTTGCAGTGGCCATGGTTCTCAGCAATGTGGAAGGTGTATCATCTATGCACCATGTAGAGTACCTATGGACTTTGATGTCTATGAGTTTGAGATATTTTTCATTTCTTTATTAATTCAATATTTGCATCAATGTGATATAAACACAAGAGTTTACACCCAGTATATAATTACTATGAGTATGAGATATGTGCGGTCATGGAGGTGACACCCAACTAAATGATACACACCGAAGCCAAATAGATTCTGCGAATCATATACACTTACTCTTGGGCAACATGGAAGATGAAGGTAATGCAAAGGTTGATATATTTTAGCCGAGGTTCTACTCAAGAAGACTATGATCAAGATATTTTGGTCGCCCACCCTAGAACGGGATTCTCAATATATCTCTTACTCTCCATATGTTGGACCCCCAAGTTGGTGAAATAGATGCGTTTCAAATGCCATGAACATTTAACCACCATATTTATTTAATTCTTTTCATTTATATCTCTTACCGAAGGATGTCATTAACACATATTTTGTGTTACCACACCAACAATGACGCGATCACATGCTCAACATTAAAGTAGAGAGTAACTGAGGTGTGCTTTCCTCACAATGTAAACTGATCATTTCATTGAGGTTTGAGGCCATGTCGCCTTGAAAAGAAACACTCTCCCAACATACTAGGTTATCGTTACAAAATTGTATATATTTTTGTTAAATTGTGTAGAGATCAAGACTAAGTGTTGGTTGTTGGATCTACCGCAATGAAAACTTTTCTCGTGATATCTTTGATTCCCTCGTGTTTCTGTTACATCTAAGATTTCTATTTATCCGATGCTAGGATGTAAAATATAGAGTGGTATGGTAGTAACGAGCAGGGACACATTAGACTATAAGAATCACTATATCTCTCCTAGAATGAAAAAAATGGAGTGCTATACATAGGGAAAAACATTAGTCAATCAAGTAACGGTTGGTGTAGACTTTATTTTGTTCAGCGGTGATTGTCCTTTAGTAGAGCTACATGCAATTACGAGGAAAATACGATGTTGAAGAACATTATTTCTAAGTTGCGGCCTACTTAAAACTCAAAATACTTAGTTGCAACCGTTTTGCAACTCCCATGCTAGCACGAAGAGAACAAAAAATCCAATGCTCAAGAACATTGTTTCTCAATTGTAAGCTACTTATAATTGAAATCGCATATGCAAGTCAATTGTAACTGAAAAATCTCAGTTGCAAGCTAGTTGCAACTCCCATGCTAGGATGAATCACGTTACAAATATAATACTTTCAAAGTCGACCTAGCTCAAACTTAAACATTCCGTCAACCAAAAAATATTAGCAAAACCATAGTAGAAAAATAAAAAGACTAGACAAAATGTTGCTAGTACATCTTTTAGAGAAACATAATAATGCATAAAAGATAATGTAAATTTTAGGAAATCAGAAAAAAATAAAATGGGAAGAAATGGAAACATAAAAGAGAAACGAAAGGAGGAAAAACAAAAAGTAAATAAAGGGAAACAAGTAGAAAACACATGAATTAGAGGATAATAAAATTAAAATCATCATGTCGTCATTTTTAACAATGGATCCACCAATCAAAATAACAATGTGAAAGAGAGACAGCATAGTCATAGTGTTCAACGAATACTAACAAACTAGCATGCTAGGAAAAAAGAAATAAAAAGGACAAAAAGTATGTCCCACGGCTGAATGAACTGGTCTAATGCGGGCATTTGCTGGCTCTATATTTCAAATGATACAGAACAAAAGTATAAACATAAAATAATAACCTCTTGGAAAAACCAAAAAGCACTGCAAAAAGTAAAAAAAAAAGTCTAAGTCGGCACGTGCTCGCAACAACCACATAACCACTACAACAGTAGCATCCCACACATGATGGCAGCAACATCTTCCCATACTCCCGTGTGTGGGAAATCCCCATCGCTTCCAAGACAAACATAAAACGGCAAGTAATCTACATGAATCTCATAATCTAAATCCAACTGTCACTGAGGTGATTGAGATTTTAGTTAATTCCCAAGCAACTTAGAATTATCAAAACCATTTGTATTGTCCAAACCATCACAAAAAATTGTAGAGCGCAAAGAAAGAACTACCATCTCAATTAAGGGATGGTGAGAAATTGTCCTACTTATTGTGCAAAAAAGCACTAGAAGCTAAGGTTGGTAAATGATAACTATGGTTGATACTTATATAGCATCATGAATGGTTCTTCTATCTTGAATAATTGGGACAAACTTACGAAGTAACAGAAATCCGAAAGAAATATTTACCACTATTTTTGAAGATTCGCCACTATTTTGATCTCTCTAAGATTGCAAAATTTTGAAACTTTCAAGTGAACTAACATTCAGTTCTTCAACTAGTTTGTGTTCGATCCCATGTGTAGGCGCAGGGATCAAAATTTCACTAGGTTGCCACTCGGGGTGAACATGCGTAAGCATGTAAACGCTACTTCCTTTTTCTCGGTGAAATTTAATATTACATGGTGTGTCGGCAACACATCATAGATAGAGGCTCGAATCACAGTGTCCTTCTTGGCAGGTTTCCTGATGCCACCTTTTCCAAGGAGACAAGCATACTCATTTGGCTCTCGATAGCCACCAGGTGCTCCGTTCATGATTGCCAATCTTGTATTTTGGAAGAGAGCAAAATGAGATATGTACATATATAATACAATAGCAACAAAGTATTTCTAAAATAGTAATTCTGAAGATGGATTTATTTAGGGGCAGGGAGATAAACATAGATAGGAGGAAGAAAACCATTAGTTGTTGGAACTTTATGACGTGATGTGGAGCTCTCGTATGTTGATGCATTAACAAGGTCTTGCAAATTAACAGACGCACACAAGGATTGGATGAACCTAAATATAGTTGGACAAACATCATCTGATCAGGAAATAAACATGGAATTTATGAAAGACAATTGAATAAGTGAAAGTGTACCTTGACATTTGCTAGCTCTAACCCAACCCACATTTTCGTACACATCACCATCCTAATTCACACGATCTTGACAGTGATATTTCTAGTCTTGGTTTGATTTTTGTAGCCCTTTTCTCTAATAGGGAAACATTCTCTTTGTTCTAGATCTGCATTTCTAACAAGCAATATTATGTTTGGTGTCAAGGGGTTCTGGTATCTATTGTCGAATCGCGTCAAGGCATTCAGTTTCATGTGACAGACATGGCTTAGTTCATTCTTTTTTCTTGATTCGAGCTATTTATTTCACATTAATCAATAACACTCAGTTCATACATTTCATTTCCTTTGTTTGCCAACGTTTCTCTCCAAAGATGATAAAGCTTGTTTTGTTTTGAACAACACAAAAACTAGAGACCCACATGCATATGGTAACAACAAAGAGCACAAAAAGATGAAATTATTTAAGAGTGGAGATATATGCTGTGAAATGAGGAAGTAAGTAAAAATTGTTGAACCTTTATGGTGCATGTCGAATACTCCATGGTGCTCTTGTACGTTGATGCATTTACATGGTCATGCAAATTAATTGAGGCACACATGACACAGATGAACATAAGATCTTTAGAGAGGAGTTGGTCAAGAAACATACTCGGGTTTACGGTAGCAAATTGAACAAGCAAATTAAGTAGTTCTATAAAAACCAACTCCACATTTCTATACATTCAGGCATAGGTACTTTTATGTTGAGATAAGACAAACACACATCATTTACAAATACATAAAAAAGGTATGTTTACACTCATACTTCTAACAAGTTTCACCATGTCAGTGCATTACCTCATTGTCTGTAGTTCAGTTGCTAGTGGAATATTTGTCTCGTCGCAATGCTTGGTGAAACATTAACCAAATTAGAAACGATTTACAGTGTGAAAAAAGAATGCCCAATTTCAGGTAAAATGACCTTTTTTGGATTCATAAATAAATCCCAAAAAACACATGGTTCACAAGGTTGGTGTGGATGTCAGCTTATAAGAGAAGCACCAAACAAGATAATAAGTTTGATATATGATGAGAAAAATTACACCATTAATCCTGGAGCAAACGAGAAACAACACAACCGGTGAGTATGTGAAGTATCTTGTGAAAATGATGTCTTATCGCTTTCATATATGACTAAAGTGAATCAAGAGATGATTTCTTCAAAGTCAAGAGAGAGGACATACTTTTGATGTTTATGAAAGGACGCCGCACCATAGAAAAATGGGTATGTCCGTAACTCGATAACATATTTAGTGTTAGTCTGCCAATACATGGCGAAATTTAGTGCCGTGATAAGAGGGACACAATCGGAATGGTATCTAGTGAGTGATTATAGAGAGAAAGAGGGATATTTGGAAAATGATACTCCTTCCCTGGGATTCCATGATTTTATTCTCCGGGTGGACGAAGACGTAACGTGCGTGTGGGCATGTCGCTGTTTCCTTGCATGCTTACTGTTCCTGCGACTTTCACGTTGGTTTTCGTTTTCTTGTCGTTGCCTTGCACGCGCACGGCTGCTGCTTCCATGTTCTTTTTTCTGCTAGCTCACACGCATCGGCAAGCCACACACTCATGCCCGTGATTGCGCCGCCAGCTGTGCCTGTCGTGCCCGCGTCGCCGCTGCCCCTGCTCTGCGGATTGCTTCGCGCCGCTGCCGCTGCACCTCCCGCCGCCGCCTGCTACTCACGCCGCCGCCGCCTGCACCTCCCGCCGTCGCGCTCTGCTATTCGTGCTGCTGCGCCCTGCTGCTTGTGCCGCCGCCGTCCATAGAGATCACCCTGTCGCCAGCCTCGTGTCGCCCGCCTTACCGGAGTCAACGCCTCTCAGCACTTTTGCCGGAGTTCCATGGCCATCACCGCCGCTTCCAAGGTTGACTACGCGTGCTACATGCAGTCGGTGGTGGTGCTATAAGCGAGCGTTGGTTTTTGAGCATCGTCGAATTTTGCTATAATTTTTTTTGCTACAAAGGCTTTTTTGTTTTGCTACAATAGTATGTATGGTTTGCTATAAAATTTCCGCGAGATCTCCGACGAGATCAGATTTGCTACAATAGAAAATTTTATTTGCTATATACGTTTTATGGTTTTGCTACAATAGCGTAAAGTTTTTGCTACATGGTTTTCCGTGAGGTCTACCGACGAAGCTTTCGAAGAGTCTCCGGCGAGGTCGGATATGCTACATTAGCATAATTTTTTTGCTACACGGTCGCCGGCGAGATCTCCGGCGAAATCTCTGGCGAGGTCTAGTCAGTTTTTCTATTTTCTGGACGAACCGTTTTTACTACATATAGCAAAAGCAGAACAAGCGGAATTTAAACATAAAGTAGGAGACACGTGGTTGACTGGGGATCCGGGAGATAAAAACCACAAATCCCCCGAGGAAAGCCTAGTATCGCCCGGAAAATTTCCAAGCGTTACTAATGAAAACAAGATTGAGCCTCACCGGAGAAGGGTCATCAAGTCATTTAAACCAAGTGAAAAGACGGCCACGAAGAGAGGAAGCTCAGTTAAGGTAGGGGCGATTGATGCAAATCATTGGACAGAGCGGTTTCGGCAGCCAAAAAAATTGGAGTTGTTGAAGACTGTAGAATCTCGTTAAGGAAGGAGGCTATGTGCGTGGGGCTTCATGAAGTGTAAACACTAGAGATGCAGATGACAGAGTTATCAAAGGTTTATCAGATCGGTGGAGAGGACATGATCCAATTAGATTTTGTTAGCAAAAGAGATGAAGTTAGCTCCTAAGTAGAGATACCATCAGAAGAACTGGTAGCATCAATCTGTTTGAAACAGTGCAAAGAAGGGGAGGAAGGTAGTGTGCGTCAATTTGACTTCCAAACTAGATGGAGCTCATTTAAAAACTAATAATATATATTTAAAGAGTGAATTTTACTTTTTACCCTCTAATTGTGCATTTGTGACACTAATTACCCTATTTAGTGGAACTAAAATCGAAAGATCTCATTTAAGAGCCTTTAAACATATTTTTATCCTAATTTAGCACTTTGCTTGTTTTTGTTACACAGAGTTGGCATGTTACGTCGGGGTGACGCGGTAAAATGTATAAAGATCGGAGGACATGATCGATAATCATATTCATACTTCTTGTATCCATATTTTTAATTCGTCGTAATTGTCTTGACATATTTAAACTCCGGTCAACACCTTACACCTTGCCCAATAGACACACATTAGAAAATAAGAGTTCAAAGCTTCTAAAAGGGTAATCCAGACAATTTTTCACTTGACGGGTAATTAGTGTCACAAATGCATAACTAGGGGTAAAAAATAGAATTCACTCATATTTAAAAGTTACAGAAATTTTGACAGAAGAGGCTCTCATGCGTGTATACATGATTTGTTTTTCCGTAAAGTTTTGTTATATAATATGATATATTTTAAGCTGTCCGAAAAAAACAAATTGTGGTTCTAGAAAGAGAAAACTTGATTTTGAACCCCATATATGTTTTTCTGTGTACATTACATACAAGCATATATGTGCACAAAACTCTGCACGCACATAGTACTAGACATGTTTACGTACTTGTGTATTTTGTTACAAAAAAGCTTAGTCTTCTGAATTGCGATGTACTGGGGGCGGGCACCAAGAATATCAGGGTAAACCTTGATACACTTATTTTTTGTCTCCCAAACCGTGGACGTTCAACGAACAACTGAATGAGAATCTGGCGTATGTCATGAAAAAACAGATGAACAGCAAAAAAGAAAAAGGAAAAAACCGGTCGTGCTTGATCAACAGGAAAGGTGGCACAAGTCAGTTACAACAGTTTTGGAAAGAAATAAACTGAGAAATAAGACGGAGGACTCCAGCAGCATAGCCTGCAAACGGACAGGAGTGGATAGTATGAACAGACTAAGAAACGGAAAAGCTCTGCTGTCGTAGATAGTCTACAAGGCATGGAGACGTTAGCAGCAGCGCCAGTGGGAAATGCAATTATGCAGAACGGGAGGGCATCGGAAGCCCTGGTCGACGCCGCAGACTTCTGCCGGGTCCAGTCGAACTCTTCATGGCCCAGGTACGGTGTGCATGTATAAGCATCAAACCCACAATGGTCTCTTCCGTTGGCGGCCACTTCTGTTGGGACGCTTAATTCTACTCCCTCCGGTCCATATTATTTGACTTAAATTTGTCTAGATTTAAATGAATCTAGACACTATTTAGTATATAGGTTTATCTAAATTTTAACAAATCAAAGTCAATTAATATGGATCGAAGGGAGTACGTGCTTTAGCATTTGATGGTCTCTCCATAGCAAGAAGGAACCATCTAGCGCTTAGCGTGCTTCTCGATACCGCCCATTCCAAGGACACAAGCAGATCGACTCTTTTGACATTCTAAGGCAACACTAGGCTCCAGCCATCTTGTCAAGATGATCAAACTTTTGTTGTTTTGCAAGGGAGGAACGAGAGATGCACATATATATAGCAGGGAAATAGAAATTTAAGAATAATTTAGAGAAGAAGAAGTTATTTAAGAATGGAAAAACGATAGGAGGAAATGAATAGGAATTGTTGAACGTTTATGACGCAAGTTATGAAGGCATCGTATTGCATTTACAAGGTGATGTAAATGACCAGATGCACACGTGCATGACATATGGACAAACCTAAGATATCTACTTGGATCAGTTGAGTTGATAAGGAAAGTACTTGAACATGTGAATAAGTAACCAAATTCACATCTCGATAATTTTTTATTAGTACATTACGTCACTAAGGTACACGAGTATTTCTTTTACACATGCTAGAAAAATGTTGTAATAATCAAACGTCCGCAGTTAGCGCAGGGTGTGTCCCATTTTAACATGCACTAACTACATATTTTGGAAACCAGGCAAGCTTTTTTTCTATTGAAATAATTAAAGGTAGATAGTTGATGAGTCAATTAATGGAACCAGATGAAAACTGGTAGGACTAGCTTTAAAATCACTCTAGAACCAATACAAGAGATCCAATCCCACTCAAAAAATAAACAATAAGTCCAAGCCCACTCAGAAAAGAAACAACAAGGTTAGCCACTCTCACGAGACGACGAGTAGAGCACCACAAAAACACGCCAATCACGCACTCACACACACTGCACATAAACCAACTATTAATGAACCTCTCTGCCAAACTAGCCGCCCTCCAACCATTGCAGAAGATAATAAATCATGACTGCAATAAGAGGAAAACACCAAGGAGGCCCCCAAATGGTGATGAGACAAGTATTCCCCAAGATCCTACTCAAAATGTGATGCCCTGCATGCCAATGACCGACATCAAGGATCATCTTGTCGCCCGTATGACACATGGACAAAGCCCTTAACATTTCAAACTCACAAGGCAAATGCCCCTACTCCGAGCCTCACTGTCGCGCGTGGTGTGCCCATCTTCCACTCCTGTCCGATCATAGTTTTTATCTTGTGGAAAAACAACGCGTGTACGGCGCCATTACGGGAGCTGTAGGGGCGCCCCCCTCCCCCCCCCCCCCCCCCCCCAATGCACCTGCACGCATGTACGGCACCATTACGATGTACACTCGCATAAACGACAATATGAGATGATCTACATGCATGGTTCACCAAATAATTGGTAAACAATAATAATATTATGAGCATTCATCAACATCATTAACTATAAATACATCAACATCATTATGAGCATTCATTATCTTTAGTTGGTTCATGTCACAAGACATAAACCGCACGAACGCAATATTTTAGCATAACGAATCAACAATGTTATGCCACATGTGGTGCGGTGCGGAAAACCGAACCACATGACCATTAAATTTTTTCTTAAGGTGCCTCAAGCCCATTCGTGATGATCATGTTGTTAAGCAACGCGTAGTCATCATGCCATCACGATAAAGTCAATAATAATAATTTCCACACCATTAAAATGACTGATAAAACCTTCTCATTTGTGCTCATAAACATATACTGCATTATTCTCCACTTAATTTCCAACCATTACATGACTAAAACAGTGCATATACCATTATAGCAAAGTTTTAAAACTGCATAAAATGCACCAAAATAGAAGGGCTATAAAATTTCGTTATAAATATGAACCACGTTATTCTAAGATTAAGTATCAATTTTACAACATTAGTTCTCAATGTCAATTGATATTTAAGATGATACTCATCATTAATTATCAAAAAATATGTTAATAACAGTAAAAAAATCTTGTTGGTTCCATTTCATTTGGAAAGTAAACACGTTCATCTAACACAAATTTCAGGCATTTTAAATATTTTTTTAGTGCAAAGCATAAGCATTATTAATCAAGTTAAGCATAAGCTTTTTAAATCTTTTTTTAGAACATTTACTTATGCAAATACAAAAGTATTTCTGCTAGGCATGAGTCTAGTCGCACTCTTCACTGCCCAAGTAGGGCGCGGATGTATAAGCATCAAATCCACAATGGTTTCTTCTGTTGGCGGCCACCTATGTCGGGAAGCTGAATTATATGTGCTTTAGCATTCTGTGGTCTCTCTAGAGCAAGAAGGATCCATCTAGCACGTAGTATCATGCTTCTTGATACCGCCCATTCCAAGGACACAAGCAGATCGAATCGTTTGCCACTCTAAGGCAACACTGGCTCCAGCCATCTTGTCAAGAAGATCACACTTTTGTTGTTTTGCGGGGGGTGAATGAGACGCACATATATAGCAGGGACAGAGAAATTTAAGAATAATTTAGAGAAGAGGAAGTTATTTAAGAATGGAAAAACGATAGGAGGAATGAATAGGAGTTGTTGAACCTTTATAACACAAGTTATGAAGGTATCGTATTGCATTTACAAGGTGGTGTAGTAAATGATCAGATGCACACACACATGCATGACATATGGACAAACCTAAAATATATACTTGGATCAGTCGAGTTGATCAGGGAAGTACTTGAACATGTGAATAAGTAACCAAATTCACATCTCGGTAAATTTTGATTAGTACATTACCACACAAAGGTACATGAGTGTTTATTCTACACATGCTAGAAAAATGTTGTAATAATCACAACCATCCGCGCAGCTAGCACGGTATGTGTGTCCCATTTTAACACACACTAACTACATATTCTGAAAACCAGGCAAGAATTTATTTTCTATTGAAATAATTAAAGGTAGATAGTTGATGAGTCAATTAAGGGAACCAGATGAAAATCGATAGAAATAGCTTTAAACTCACCCGGTACAAGAGAGCCAATCCCATTCAAAAAAAATAAACAATAAGGCCAAGCCCACTCAAAAAAGAAACAACAAAGTCAGCCTACTCTAACTAGACGACGAGTTGAGAACCATAAATACACACCGACCACACACTCGCACACACATAAACCAACTATTAATGAACCTCTCTACCAAACTAGCCACCCTCCAACCATTGCGGAAGATAATAAATCGTGACTGCAATAAGAGGAAAACACCAAGGAGGCTCCTCAATGGTGATGAAACATGTATTCCCAAGATCCTACACAAAATATGATACCCAGCATGCTGACGACAGACTTCAAGGTTCATCTTGTCGCTTGTATGACACATGAACAAAACACTTAACATTTCAAACTCACAAGGCAAATGCCCCTACTCCGAGCCTCTCTGTCGCACGTGGTGTGCCCATCTGCCACTCCTGTCCGATCACAATTTTTCTCTTGTGGAAAAACAACGCGTGTGTGACGCCACTATGGCAGCCGTAGGCGAGCCCCCCCCCCCCCCCCCCCCCCAATGCACCTGCACGCATGTACGACGCCATTACGCTGGCATAAACGACAATATGAGACGATCTACATGCATGGTTCACCAAATAATTGGTAAACAATAATAATATTCAAATAAATGACAATACATGACCATACTATCAAATATCACATTAAAATTCTCTAGACAAAATATAAACCCTTGTCCAGGGACCTAACTATAAATACATCAACATCATTATGATCATTCATTATTTTTAGTTGGCTCATGTCACAAGACATAAAATGCGCTGACACAATATTTTAGCATAATGATTTAACAATATTTTAGCATAATGATAAAACCGAACCACACGACCAGTAAAATTTTCCTTAAGGTGTCTCAAGCCCATTCGTGATGATCATGTCATTAAGAAATCCCATAGTCATCATGCCATCAAGATAAAGTGAACAATAATAATTTCTATACCATTAAAATGACTGATAAAACCTTCTCATTTGTGCTCATAAACATATACTACATTATTCCCCACTTAATTTCCAACCATTCCATGACTAAAACAGTGCATATACCATTACAGGAAAGTATTTAAATTTCATAAAATGCACCAAAATAGAAGGAATAGAAAATTTGATTATAAATATAAACCACATCATTCTGAGATTAAGTATCAATTTTACAACATTAGTTCTCAATATCAATTGATAATTAAGATGATACTCAACATTAATTATAAAAAATATGCTAATAACAGTAAAAAATCTTGTTGGTTCCGTTTCATTTGGAAAGTAAACACGTTCATTAAACACAAATTTCAGGCATTTTAAATCTTTTTTGAGTGCAAAGCACAAACATTATTAATCAAGCGAAGCATAAGAATTTTAAATCTTTTTTAAAAACATTTGCCTATGCAAATACAAAAGTATTTCTGCTGGGCTAAGATAATCTTGGCCATAGGCCACGTTAAAAATCAGCCCATTAAGGCGTGTGAGGTCCATTACATCTCGCAACAAACTCGACCCTCGGACCAAATTGGACAGTCACGGTCCACATCGACAGGAAAAAAAATATCATCTGAAACCCTAGCCCCTCATTCCCCATTTTATTCTCTGATTTTCCTACAAGAGAGAGAAATTTGGTGCCTCTGTCTGGCACTTATCCCCCACATCCATGGTGATACGGTGGCTGCGCTCGCTGGAACAACGTGCATTTGGACTCGGTCCTGCACGCTCATACTAGATATGTCTATGCACTCACATTTTGGAAAACTCAGTCTCCTGGATTACCATGAAGTGTGTGTGTGTGTGTTGGCGGCGGGGGGTGAAAAGTACAAGATAGAGGACTCCAAAATCATAGCCTACACACCGATGTGAATGCAAAGCACGAACGAGCTAGGAAAAGGGAAAGCTCCTAGAGTACATACTACATAGTCCACGGAGCGCACACACACACGTTAGCAGCAACGCCAGTGGGAGACGTGATTATGTAGAACGGGAGGTCACCAGAAGTCCAGGGTCGTCGCCCCATGACTTCACCTCGGTGCTGGATGCTTTAGCTTATTGTGTCCTGTCTGGAGCAGGACGTAGTCTTGGTGCGTTTAACATGCTTCTTGATACTGCCCATTCCAAGAACACAAGCAGAATGACTCGTTTGCCTCTCTAAGACAACATTAGGCTACAGACATCTGGTGAAGGTGATATAACTTTTGTTGTTTTGCGGGGGAGAAACGAGAGATGCACATATATAGAAGGGATAGAGAAATTTAGGAATAGCCTATAGAAGATGAAGTTATTTAAGAATGGAAAGATTGTAGGTAGAAATGAATAGGAGTTGATGAACCTTTATGATGCAAATTATGGAGGTATTGTACGTTGTTGCATTTACAAGGCCATGTTGGATGACCAGATGCACACATGCATGACATGGACAAACCTAAGATGTATACTTTGATCAGTTGAGTTGATAAGGAAAGAACTTGAACAAGTAAATAAGTAGCTTGGTGTTAGCTAGATGTGACCAAATTCACATCTCCATACATTTTGATATTACCACACAAAGCCACAACCGTCTCTAGATAACGCGGTATGTGTGCCCCATTTGAACATGCACTCATGAAAACTAGACAAGAACTTTTGTCTATTTAAATCATTAAAGAAAGATAGTGCATGCGTCAATTAACAGAAACTAGATGAAAACCGGTACAACTAGCTATCAACTCACTCTCGAAATAGGCTTTCGCCCCGCTTTATAAATAAAGCCACACACGGCCGAACCAATACAAGGTGATGAGGAGAACCTCTTACAAAGCAGATCAAAATAAACAAAAAGGCACAAGAAGGACAAGACCTGCCACCAGAGCTACTAAGATGAGACCGAGGGGATTGAAGCTCCACGACTACGCCCCCAAGAGGGTAACGACGCACACGCTGCCATCGTCGAGACCGCAAGGTCAAAGGTTTTCACCTGGAGCCCTAGCATGGCGAAGGTAACCACAACGGTGCCCCCAAGAGGGTCACGACATCCGCAAACATCGCCATCGTTGGCGTCGAAACACTGAGCTTTCGCTCGGAAAAGCCTCCACACACGCCCCAACTTCGAACCGATCATAGACCCCGAGTCTAGCCTTCACCACACGATCTGGGAGGAGTCGGAACCACCGTCAACTCCAGGAACTCCTGCCGCTTGCTTCTCGCCATCCACATGACCAAAGAATGTAGCATCCCAATTGTCTAACAATTGTAATGCTATTTGGTCTAGTAATATAATGGCTACTTCAAATATATAATTGTTGCGTCATCATTATATCATGCTCATGTCATCATGCCACCTTGCATTTGAGCATCATATAAAACCCTTTTGACTTGGTTCTTCTCTCATATGCATTGTAAATTGTATTTGCCTCTTGATATTGTATTTGGTTCTTGATATATTGTTTAAATTCCCAAGTTGAGTTGGGGGCATATCTCTTTCAACTCCACCACCTTAACCTTGTCACCACCTTATAATTCCACCATCCAACTAAATGTGAGCTTTGCACTTTATTTGGGTTTTACCTCTAGCTCATGTGGGTTGGAATGGATCCAATTCTATTCCACATGCTCTCATCTTAGCATCATGTTGTTTTCACATTATTGATATATGAGAGCCACATGGCCACCTTTGCATGCCTTGTGAGTGGAACCCTTTCCTAGCTTCCATATGGATTATTATGGATTTATGCTCATGTGAGAATATTTTTGGGACTAGTAGGCATCTAGTGGAACATACACACTAGCAAATCCCATTTCTATCCAAACATGGTCACCTCCATCTACTCCACATGGGGCATCCTTTTAATTCTTTGCTTGGCTTCATTCCACTTGGAAATGCATATGAATAATGCCATGTTTATTATTGTTTTCACAAGATTAAGCATGGCATTAGTTGATTGCATGGCCCATGCAAGTACCACCTTTTTCCTAGTCTTTTGGATTTTATTTGAATTTTGAGTGGATCTTTTCTAAAACCCCATCACCATCTCCATCCATGCCATCACCACCTTCCTTTTCTTCTCTCTTTTGGCCATATCTTGCTTGAGCTTGTTTTGGTCATGCTTGATCTTGTCAAAGAGAACCATATCATCTCTCTCTACTCCTCATCTTCCCCTCCCTTTCCACCTCTATCCTTGCATGGTCATGTAGATCATGCCTAAAACCCTAAACCATACCCTCTCTCTCTCTCTATCTTTCTCAAATCTCTCACCTAATCCAAACCCTAAACCTAACCCTCCATCTACCCTAGTTACATCCTACCACCACCTTGGGCATCATCTAATCTACCATACCCCCCTCTCTAAGCTAAACCCTAAACCTACCTCCCTCTCTCTCGGCCTCTCTCTCTCTCACCTAGCTCGGCCCCACCTGGCCACCCTGGCCCCACCTAGCTACCCCATCCCCAGCAAAAACCCTAACCCGAGCCATACCCCCTCTCTCTCCTAACCCTAGCTCCAACCCTACTCTAGCCCGAGCCTCCCCTTTCCTCTTTTCTTCTTTTCTCTCTGCCATGAGGGCCCCTCCAACCGAGCCTTCCCCTGGCCCTACCGTCCCCACCTGGCAGCCCCCCTTCACCACCTGCCCTGCCCTGCCTGCCCCGACCGAGCACGTGAGGAAGGAAGGAGAGAAAGGTGGCACCGAGGCCACCTTTTCCATCTACCCACTCCCCATGGCACCTTCCTCCCCCCCTCTGCCTTATCTCCTCCTCCACGTCTCCTCGCTCTCTCCAGATCTGGCTGAGGCGCCCTGGCCTTCCTCCCTCCCTCTCCACCGACCCCAGGTCCCTCTCGCCGGACACCGTCGGCCGCCACCATGTCCCGTTGATCCAGACGTGCAGACCGTACGTGGAGTGGCCTGGTAGACCGGGACGACCACCTGCACCGCCCCTGTAGCCGCCAGCGAGGAGGAGGAGGACCGGAGCCACCAGGACGACGCCGCACCGACGCCAAACCCTAGCTACGCCCGGCCTCTGCCTCGACGACGATCGCCAGCTCCCCTGCCCGATCCAACTCCACCGACACACTCTCGGTGAGCCATCCGACCCCGCTGACACCTCCATCCTCGCCGTAGCTCTCTGTTCTCGCCGGCCCAAACGTCGAACGCTCTCGGTGCGTCGCGTGCGTGTGCGTCCTCTGCGTCGCCGCGTCGCGGAGAGCCTCATCTAGCCGCCGTTTTCCCTCCTAGCAACCTCCCCGAGCCCACTGCAGTGGCTGCCGCCTACGCGCGCGCACGCCAGATCCCCGGATCGATCCCCGCCCGCGCCGCGCATCGATCTGTCGCTCAGAGCAGAGAGAGAAGAGAAACAGTACAGGGCCGTTGCCACTTTACGCTTAGCCCCCCACTTTTTAATTCCCTGAACCCGCACTCCCTTTTGGCCCACCTGCCAGCCACCCGACGATCTTGCAAAAGAGCCCCCCCCCCCGTTTCTCTGGCCTCAACCCGCGCTCCCTCGTTGTGCCGCGTGGCAGCCCCGCACTCGTCCACTGGCGTGTGGACCCGCGTGTGCTCTGGCCCCACCTGTCACTCTCTGAGGCTAGACTAGCCCGCGGTGCAAAATCTTTTCCTGCGCGCTGTGCTGCTGAGTCAGCTCTGGACCCACCTGTCATCGTCTGTGGCTAGCTAAACCTGAGTAGAAAAAGTATTTTCTGTATTCTGTTTTAATTCAAATCTTTTTCAAATTAATTCAAATTCAAATTTAAATCTGTTTTTAAATAACTTTTGAAATATAAATCCAAATAACACAAATAATATATGTTTTCAAATCAGAAAAATGTGAGGAATTCAAATATGCCCTTCAAATTATATTTTGGGCACTTTATTTTCCAAGTTAATTAAAATTACAATAAAATGCCCTTTGACCTTAAATAATTAATAACTTTTGTTTTATAACTCCAAATTTAACAAATAATATGTCTAAAATGATTAGCTCGACGAGACCTTTCTGTTTATGCATTCCTTTATCTGTTTTGAAGCATGCATCATATAAATATAATGTGTACAGCAACTTAATTGAGGTTAAAAAATGACCAAAACCCAATAAAATGTTTTATTCTTGTATTCCACACCTCACCCATGCCATGCTACTTTGTTGCCATGCAAATTGTGCATCATTCATCATGGCATGATTGTTTGCTTGTCGCATTTTAATTCATATGCGTGTGCACTTTATTTATGTTGGCCCTTGTTTGTTTGGTTCTTCTTCGAATAGACGCTGAGCAGGGGATATATCAAGATACCCAGGAGCACTACCCAGATCCTTCTCTCGCTTCAACTGAGCTGCCAGGCAAGCACTACCACATGCTTGCATACATATAGTACCTACTGCCTCTATCTTATTCTTGCATCATGGAGTCGCGATTGCATTAAATTGAATCCCAAGTACTGCATAGCCTTTACTTTTAAACCCCACCGAAGCTTGTTCCTCCATCCCATGAGCCATTACTACAGGAGTTGTTTGAGCCATGCGAGTCGTAGAACAGCATGTGTAGGGTATGTGAGTGTCTGATGGATAACGAGGTACCTAAACAACTTAACCGGAGTAGTAATGGGATAACTAATGAAAGTGGCATCGGTGAGCCATATTTGCTATTTGGTTTTTCAGGCTCACTTGTGTCCCGTAGGACCCCGAGTACTTGATTCATGTTCCTTGAATATTCGCGCTATCCACATCCGGGAGGCTTATGAACCCCCCTGAGCCAGAGCTTGATTCATTCTTATTTCTTGGGGCCACAAACTAGTTTGAGGTTTTATTTACTATCCTGTACTTATGCCATGCTTTACTGCTTTATTTAAAATTGTGCGAGGTACCGCACACTGTACTGTTTAGGGAAGCGGAGTGTTTTCGCGGTATCGACAAGCCCAGTCACATTTTCGGGTCCCCAATCGTTTACAGCCACTGACGCAAACCTTGAGTCCGTCTCGGAGTCGGCTAACTTCGTTGCGGGTAGCTTAATGGGGTGGCCCCCTGAAATATTTTTGAATCCTGTGATCGCTTTGTCGTGACTGCCTCGTTGGGTTTTGATTTGGTTTTTCCGAGGTTGATCGAGTGTGTGTTGCTATTTGTGCACCCCTGCAGGGTAAAACTTTCTGAAAGCCGTGTCCGCGGTTATGGACGACTTGGAGCACAGTTTCTCGATCATAGACAAGCATAACTAAAGTACCGCTTTTAATTTGACTAAGTACCTGACTAGTAAATAGTACAACACTCATGGAATGGTTAATAAAACTGCCAACGGATGGGGGGGTTGTTCGTCCGCTTCCTCGTCGGTAAGCGAGGAGGAGGATGGATCTGTGGATATTACCGTCATAACTGTTATAACTGTTGTTATTAATTCACGGACATCCGTCTATCTCTGGTTAGGCGGATGGTTAGCGAGTATCTATAGAATTGTTAGGGTTTATCTTTTGCTGCAATTGCGTCACCCCAGGTTGTGTCCCCTTTAGAGGCATAAAGACTTGCTGAGTACCCCTAGGGTCTCACACGATAAATTGTTTGATTCAGATGAACAGGTAAACTCGCAAGATGGATACTGGGTGGAAGAGACGGACGATGTGGGCAACGATCATTCGGTGTAGAGATTCCGGGAACGGGGATCCGTGAGATCTGTGGGCGGGATGTGTTTATTTATGGGGCATCTTATGCCGATTTGCTTCTTATCCGTACTCGGATCTTGTTTTCCGCTTCCGCTTGATACTCTGATGTTTGATGTATGAGGAGATATCCTAAACTATTATATCTATCTAGGATATTTGGATCTTGCCGTATGGCGTTGCAATATTTCCTTTCTTTTTAGATGGAATGACTCTGAGAACCATTGTATGGTGGCTTGCATACATACTCATTTGTGTATGTAGTTGATCCCTTCGCCTGCCGATTACGCCGCCCGTTCTTGTCCCGATGTTTGGAAATGGTTAGGACGGCCGAAAGGTCTACCTGTGAGTGGCATTTGGGCCCCACCGTACTATTTTAACCATTTTCGCTCATCCAGGCTTGTAACTAGGAGCGTAATTCACCGAGGTAGTTACAATTGGTATCAGAGCCATCCCGACCTTCAGGGTCTCAGCCAAATGGTCGTTGTCAGTCTAGCAGATATTTTTGGTAGCTATGTATACTAGGGAAATACAAAACGCGAGAGTAGGACTGCTTCCACTTTTCTTCTTACCCACCCACCACCCTTTTCTGGTAAGGAAGAGTAACGTTTTCAATCCTCTTCTAAAAATTCAAACTAGGATTCACGTGTTCTGGGTTTCCGTAGTACCATAGGTTGTGTGTGTGTGTGTGTGAATTCTTTGTCTATCTGTTGCATCCAAGTTGTTATCTTTATCGGCCTTTTGGTTATCAACTGTTGGTACATTCCATACCGACAGGCTTTTGCAAACCGACGCGATCTATCTGATTCGTTGTATATCGACGCGATCTGTCTTACTCTTTGTTATCCGACGTTATCTTGTTTGGGGTGTTCGTTTCCGTAGTTACTAATCTTTAGGTTCATCATGAGAAGAAGGTGTTGGGATATGTGTTTTGCTTATTCATGTGCGGAGTAATGATTTGAGTGCGGGATGGAGTCGCGACCATACCACTACTCTTATCATTCGCTCTTGTATATTGAATTGGTAGAGTCACTAATCTTGATTCGTTAAGTGATTTTGCGCATCTATTGGTATTTTAATGCCGAAATTTGTGGAAAATTTTTCTTTGATATATTGTGTACCACACTCCTTTTCAGTCGTGTGCGATATGCTTAATATCTTCTAGGTGCTTTGAACTTTGTTGATATTTTAATATCATCTTAGTAATTGTATCCTTTAATCTTGGTTAATTCCATTTTGGTACTATTTTGGATTATTATTATTCTCCATCATAGTACTGACTTGTGTTTTATATCGATCACAGGATGGCACCACCACGCCGTTCTGAGGAGGACTTACAACCTGAACTGGGGGCAGCTTTGTCAAGCATCGCCAATGCCTTGGCAGCAATGCAGCAGAACCAGCAGCGTTTTGCAGCAGAACCAGCAGCGTTTTGAGGAAAGTGTCAGGAGGAATGAGTTTGTTCCGCTACCTCCACCTCCCAAGCGAGGAGACATCAAGAGCTTCCTGAAGTTCAACCCACGCCAATTTGATGTTTCTGATCAACCACTTGATGCTGATGATTGGTTGCGTGAGATGTCAAGGTTACTGGCGACTGCTGATGTTCCTGAGCAAGAATGGGTAAAGTGTGCCACTCACCTTCTGAAGGGAGATGCAGCTCTGTGGTGGGAGAATTACCTGAAGGCAAACTGCACTGGTTTTCAGCCGTGATGCAGCAAGCTCTTCAGCTATGTCAACTCCTTCTAAGCGTCGTGTCTGGGTTCCTAACACCCCACCGTCGCTCCCGGCTCCACCAATACCTTCAAGCTTCGCGGCAAGGCCACCAAACTTCCTCACTGCTGCTCCCAGGGGCTACAACCACCACTACCCTGGAGCGCCTGGCGGAGTCCCTGGCTATGTTGCTCCACGTCCACCTGGTGCTTGTTACACTTTTGGAGACACTGGGCATCAAAACTGGAACTGTCCGATGAAGAACAAGGCTCTTCCTCCACCACCTCCAAGATCTACGGCAAGCTCTCCTTTGGTTCGTGCACCACCACCTCGGGCTCTCAACATCAACACCAAGCCCGGGTCTACTGTTGCTCGTGCCAACTGTGTCAACGCCGCTCAAGCTGAGCATGCACCTGGAGTTGTGATGGGTATGCTTCCCGTTAACTCAGTCCCTGCACGAGTTTTGTTTGATTCTGGTGCATCGCATTCTTTTGTTTCTCACAAGTTTGCACATGAGAATGAGTTAGCGTTGGATCCTCTCCTCAAGCGGTTAATGGTCCTTTCTCCTGGAGCAAAGATGGCAGCTTCTAAAATCAGCCATGGCAATCAAATTGAGATTGGTGGCTCTTCGTTCTCGGCTTCCTTAATTGTTCTGGGCAATTCTGACATTGATGTCATCTTGGGCATGGATTGGTTGACAGCAAATGCAGCTGTGATTGATTGTGCTAAACGCTCGGTTTCTTTGAAGATTCCTGAAGGCCATATAGTCTTTTCTCCAAGTCTGACTCCTGCTATCCAGCTTTTCTCTTTGGCGGCTCTGAATGATGATGCTATGGAAGCTATTCAGAGTGTTCCGGTGGTATGTGAGTTCCCAGATGTCTTTCCTGAAGAGTTGCCAGGTATGCCTCCGGATCGTGAGGTTGAGTTTGTAATTGAGCTTGAACCTGGTACCGCTCCTATCTCCAAGCGGCCTTATAAAATGGGTCCTGCTGAGTTGGCTGAACTCAAACGTCAGCTTGATGAACAAGAGAAGTTGGGTTTCATTCAACACAGTACTTCTTCGTGGGGTAGCCCAACAATCTTTGTGAAGAAGCAAGACCAGACTGATAGACTTTGTGTTGACTATCGGGCTCTCAATGCTAAAACCATCAAGAATAAATATCCCCTTCCGCGGATTAATGATCTCTTCGATCAGCTAGCTGGAGCTGTGGTATTCTCTAAGCTTGACTTGAGAAGTGGTTATCATCAAATCAAGATTCGCAAGGAAGATGTTCCTAAAACAGCTTTCACCACCCGCTATGGCCTGTATGAGTACACGGTCATGTCTTTCGGTCTCACCAACGCACCTGCCACCTTCTCAAGGCTCATGAACTCGGTTTTCATGGAGTATCTTGATAAGTTCGTTGTGGTCTATCTGGATGACATCTTGGTCTATTCTAAGTCACAGGAAGAGCATGAAGAACACCTTCGGTGTGTCCTAAACAAGCTTCGTGAGAACCGCTTGTATGCAAAGTTCTCCAAATGTGAGTTTTGGCTGCCTCAAGTAACCTATCTTGGTCACGTCATCTCTGCCAAGGGCATTGCAGTCAACCCGGAAACTGTAAGGACAATAGTTGAATGGCTTCCCCCGGCAAATGTCAAAGAAGTGCGGAGTTTCCTTGGTTTGGCTAGTTATTGTCGTCGCTTCGTTCAGAACTTTTCGAAGATAGCGAAGCCTCTTACCGATCTCCTCAAGAAAGGCAAGAAATACCTTTGGACTCCTGCATGTCAAGCAAGCTTTGAGACACTCAAAGAGAAGCTCACTTCCACACCAGTCTTGGTTCCTCCGGATACATCCAAGCCGTTCCAGATCTTCTGTGACGCCTCTTTGCATGGATTGGGTGCGGTCCTTATGCAAGAAAAACAAGTTGTTGCTTATGCCTCTCGACAGTTGAAGACGCATGAGATCAACTATCCTACACATGACCTCGAGCTCGCAGCAGTTGTCTTTGCTTTGAAAGTATGGAGGCACTACTTGCTTGGCAACCGTTGTGAGATCTTTTCTGATCACAAGAGTCTGAAGTATATCTTTACTCAGCCTGATCTCAACCTTCGGCAGAGGAGATGGATTGAAGCAATCAATGATTTTGATTTGACCATCAACTACACTCCGGGCAAAGCTAATGTCATGGCCGATGCTCTCAGCCGCAAAGCTTATGTCAACAACCTCATGATGGAAGAACAACAGCCTCTCTTGTGCGAGGAATTCCGTCAGCTCAACCTTGAAATTGTGGAACAAGGGTATCTCCTGAACCTTCTAGCAACTCCTCTCTTGGAAGAAAAGGTTCGCTCCTTTCAGCTTGGTGATCCGTACACAAGAAAGATCATCTCCAAACTCCAGCTTCCGAAGTATGAGTCCTTCCACGTCGATGATCAAGGCACGCTTTTCTTTGAACACCGGATGTTTGTTCCGAACTACCCGGGTTTGAGAGAGCAAGTTCTCAAGGAGGCGCATGATTCTGTTCTTTCTATCCACCCTGGCAGCACAAAGATGTACATGGACTTGAAAACACAATATTGGTGGCCTGGTTTGAAACGATATTGTGCCAAGTATGTCTCGGAGTGTGATGTCTGCCGCAGAGTGAAAGCTGTCCATCAGAAACCTTCCGGTCTTCTACAGCCATTGAAACCCCCGGAATGGAAATGGGAGAAAGTAGAGATGGACTTCATCACTGGTTTTCCAAGGTCGCAGAAGGGCAACAATGCAATCTTTGTTGTCATTGACAGGCTTTCTAAAGTGGCTCACTTCTTCCCCGTCAAGGAAACCATTTCTGCAATTCAGTTGGCTGAGCTCTATATCAACAGAATTGTCTCTCTGTATGGGGTTCCGCTTGAGATCAGTTCAGACCGTGGAAGCATCTTCACTTCCAAGTTCTGGGAAAGTTTCCAAAATGCTTTGGGAACAAAGTTGAACTTCAGCACAGCTTACCACCCTCAGTCGCAAGGACAAGTTGAAAGGATCAATCAGATTTTGGAGGATATGCTTCGTGCTTGCGTCATATCCTTTGGCATGAAGTGGGAAGAATGTCTTCCTTATGCTGAGTTCTCTTACAACAACAGCTTCCAGAAAAGTCTAAAGATGGTACCATTTGAGGCTCTCTATGGTCGCAAATGCAGAACTCCGATTGGTTGGTCGGGTGTAGGTGAAAGAATTTTGTTTGGCCCTGACATTGTGACTCAAGCGGAGGAGAAGGTTCACATCATTCTTGAAAATCTGAGGATTGCTCAAAGTCGCCAGAAGAGCAATTATGACAGAAAGCACACGGACATGGAGTATGTCCCTGGTGATCTCGTTTACCTTCGTGTCACTCCCATGAGAGGCACGCACTGTTTTGGTATCAAAGGAAAGCTGGCTCCTAGATACATCGGTCCTTTCAAAATTCGTGGAAGAAGAGGAGAAGTTGCTTATGCTCTTGAGCTCCCAGAAAAACTCAAGGTCCATGATGTTTTCCACATCTCTCAGCTCAAGAAGTGCTTCAAGGATCCCGGCAGGACCGTGGACCATGAGCTTATCAATCTCCAAGAAGACCTGTCTTATCAAGAACACCCCACAAAAATCCTTGAAGTCGCAGAAAGAAGGACTCGCAACAAGTCCATCAAGTTCTGCAAGGTGCAGTGGTCGCACCATTCTGTTGATGAAGCCACTTGGGAACGTGAAGATGATCTCCGTGCCAAGTATCCTACCCTCCTTGTGTTTTCTTCTTCTTCCTAGAATCTCGGGGCGAGATTCCTGTTTAGTGGGGGAGAGTTGTAGCATCCCAATTGTCTAACAATTGTAATGCTATTTGGTCTAGTAATATAATGGCTACTTCAAATATATAATTGTTGCATCATCATTATATCATGCTCATGTCATCATGCCACCTTGCATTTGAGCATCATATAAAACCCTTTTGACTTGGTTCTTCTCTCATATGCATTGTAAATTGTATTTGCCTCTTGATATTGTATTTGGTTCTTGATATATTGTTTAAATGCCCAAGTTGAGTTGGGGGCATATCTCTTTCAACTCCACCACCTTAACCTTGTCACCACCTTATAATTCCACCATCCAACTAAATGTGAGCTTTGCACTTTATTTGGGTTTTACCTCTAGCTCATGTGGGTTGGAATGGATCCAATTCTATTCCACATGCTCTCATCTTAGCATCATGTTGTTTTCACATTATTGATATATGAGAGCCACATGGCCACCTTTGCATGCCTTGTGAGTGGAACCCTTTCCTAGCTTCCATATGGATTATTATGGATTTATGCTCATGTGAGAATATTTTTGGGACTAGTAGGCATCTAGTGGAACATACACACTAGCAAATCCCATTTCTATCCAAACATGGTCACCTCCATCTACTCCACATGGGGCATCCTTTTAATTCTTTGCTTGGCTTCATTCCACTTGGAAATGCATATGAATAATGCCATGTTTATTATTGTTTTCACAAGATTAAGCATGGCATTAGTTGATTGCATGGCCCATGCAAGTACCACCTTTTTCCTAGTCTTTTGGATTTTATTTGAATTTTGAGTGGATCTTTTCTAAAACCCCATCACCATCTCCATCCATGCCATCACCACCTTCCTTTTCTTCTCTCTTTTGGCCATATCTTGCTTGAGCTTGTTTTGGTCATGCTTGATCTTGTCAAAGAGAACCATACCATCTCTCTCTACTCCTCATCTTCCCCTCCCTTTCCACCTCTATCCTTGCATGGTCATGTAGATCATGCCTAAAACCCTAAACCATACCCTCTCTCTCTCTATCTTTCTCAAATCTCTCACCTAATCCAAACCCTAAACCTAACCCTCCATCTACCCTAGTTACATCCTACCACCACCTTGGGCATCATCTAATCTACCATACCCCCCTCTCTAAGCTAAACCCTAAACCTACCTCCCTCTCTCTCGGCCTCTCTCTCTCTCACCTAGCTCGGCCCCACCTGGCCACCCTGGCCCCACCTAGCTACCCCATCCCCAGCAAAAACCCTAACCCGAGCCATACCCCCTCTCTCTCCTAACCCTAGCTCCAACCCTACTCTAGCCCGAGCCTCCCCTTTCCTCTTTTCTTCTTTTCTCTCTGCCATGAGGGCCCCTCCAACCGAGCCTTCCCCTGGCCCTACCGTCCCCACCTGGCAGCCCCCCTTCACCACCTGCCCTGCCCTGCCCTGCCCTGCCTGCCCCGACCGAGCACATGAGGAAGGAAGGAGAGAAAGGTGGCACCGAGGCCACCTTTTCCATCTACCCACTCCCCACGGCACCTTCCTCCCCCCCCTCTGCCTTATCTCCTCCTCCACGTCTCCTCGCTCTCTCCAGATCTGGCCGAGGCGCCCTGGCCTTCCTCCCTCCCTCTCCACCGACCCCAGCTCCCTCTCGCCGGACACCGTCGGCCGCCACCACGTCTCGTTGATCCAGACGTGCAGACCGTCCGTGGAGTGGCCTGGTAGACCGAGACGACCACCTGTACCGCCCCTGTAGCCGCCAGCGAGGAGGAGGAGGACCGGAGCCACCAGGCCGACGCCGCACCGACGCCAAACCCTAGCTACGCCCGGCCTCTGCCTCGACGACGATCGCCAGCTCCCCTGCCCGATCCAACTCCACCGACACACTCTCGGTGAGCCATCCGACCCCGCTGACACCTCCATCCTCGCCGTAGCTCTCTGTTCTCGCCGGCCCAAACGTCGAACGCTCTCGGTGCGTCGCGTGCGTGTGCGTCCTCTGCGTCGCCGCGTCGCGGAGAGCCTCATCTAGCCGCCGTTTTCCCTCCTAGCAACCTCCCCGAGCCCACCGCAGTGGCTGCCGCCTACGCGCGCGCACGCCAGATCCCCGGATCGATCCCCGCCCGCGCCGCGCATCGATCTGTCGCTCAGAGCAGAGAGAGAAGAGAAACAGTACAGGGCCGTTGCCACTTTACGCTTAGCCCCCCACTTTTTAATTCCCTGAACCCGCACTCCCTTTTGGCCCACCTGCCAGCCACCCGACGATCTTGCAAAAGAGCCCCCCCCCCGTTTCTCTGGCCTCAACCCGCGCTCCCTCGTTGTGCCGCGTGGCAGCCCCGCACTCGTCCACTGGCGTGTGGACCCGCGTGTGCTCTGGCCCCACCTGTCACTCTCTGAGGCTAGACTAGCCCGCGGTGCAAAATCTTTTCCTGCGCGCTGTGCTGCTGAGTCAGCTCTGGACCCACCTGTCATCGTCTGTGGCTAGCTAAACCTGAGTAGAAAAAGTATTTTCTGTATTCTGTTTTAATTCAAATCTTTTTCAAATTAATTCAAATTCAAATTTAAATCTGTTTTTAAATAACTTTTGAAATATAAATCCAAATAACACAAATAATATATGTTTTCAAATCAGAAAAATGTGAGGAATTCAAATATGCCCTTCAAATTATATTTTGGGCACTTTATTTTCCAAGTTAATTAAAATTACAATAAAATGCCCTTTGACCTTAAATAATTAATAACTTTTGTTTTATAACTCCAAATTTAACAAATAATATGTCTAAAATGATTAGCTCGACGAGACCTTTCTGTTTATGCATTCCTTTATCTGTTTTGAAGCATGCATCATATAAATATAATGTGTACAGCAACTTAATTGAGGTTAAAAAATGACCAAAACCCAATAAAATGTTTTATTCTTGTATTCCACACCTCACCCATGCCATGCTACTTTGTTGCCATGCAAATTGTGCATCATTCATCATGGCATGATTGTTTGCTTGTCGCATTTTAATTCATATGCGTGTGCACTTTATTTATGTTGGCCCTTGTTTGTTTGGTTCTTCTTCGAATAGACGCTGAGCAGGGGATATATCAAGATACCCAGGAGCACTACCCAGATCCTTCTCTCGCTTCAACTGAGCTGCCAGGCAAGCACTACCACATGCTTGCATACATATAGTACCTACTGCCTCTATCTTATTCTTGCATCATGGAGTCGCGATTGCATTAAATTGAATCCCAAGTACTGCATAGCCTTTACTTTTAAACCCCACCGAAGCTTGTTCCTCCATCCCATGAGCCATTACTACAGGAGTTGTTTGAGCCATGCGAGTCGTAGAACAGCATGTGTAGGGTATGTGAGTGTCTGATGGATAACGAGGTACCTAAACAACTTAACCGGAGTAGTAATGGGATAACTAATGAAAGTGGCATCGGTGAGCCATATTTGCTATTTGGTTTTTCAGGCTCACTTGTGTCCCGTAGGACCCCGAGTACTTGATTCATGTTCCTTGAATATTCGCGCTATCCACATCCGGGAGGCTTATGAACCCCCCTGAGCCAGAGCTTGATTCATTCTTATTTCTTGGGGCCACAAACTAGTTTGAGGTTTTATTTACTATCCTGTACTTATGCCATACTTTACTGCTTTATTTAAAATTGTGCGAGGTACCGCACACTGTACTGTTTAGGGAAGCGGAGTGTTTTCGCGGTATCGACAAGCCCAGTCACATTTTCGGGTCCCCAATCGTTTACAGCCACTGACGCAAACCTTGAGTCCGTCTCGGAGTCGGCTAACTTCGTTGCGGGTAGCTTAATGGGGTGGCCCCCTGAAATATTTTTGAATCCTGTGATCGCTTTGTCGTGACTGCCTCGTTGGGTTTTTATTTGGTTTTTCCGAGGTTGATCGAGTGTGTGTTGCTATTTGTGCACCCCTGCAGGGTAAAACTTTCTGAAAGCCGTGTCCGCGGTTATGGACGACTTGGAGCACAGTTTCTCGATCATAGACAAGCATAACTAAAGTACCGCTTTTAATTTGACTAAGTACCTGACTAGTAAATAGTACAACACTCATGGAATGGTTAATAAAACTGCCAACGGATGGGGGGGTTGTTAGTCCGCTTCCTCGTCGGTAAGCGAGGAGGAGGATGGATCTGTGGATATTACCGTCATAACTGTTATAACTGTTGTTATTAATTCACGGACATCCGTCTATCTCTGGTTAGGCGGATGGTTAGCGAGTATCTATAGAATTGTTAGGGTTTATCTTTTGCTGCAATTGCGTCACCCCAGGTTGTGTCCCCTTTAGAGGCATAAAGACTTGCTGAGTACCCCTAGGGTCTCACACGATAAATTGTTTGATTCAGATGAACAGGTAAACTCGCAAGATGGATACTGGGTGGAAGAGACGGACGATGTGGGCAACGATCATTCGGTGTAGAGATTCCGGGAACGGGGATCCGTGAGATCTGTGGGCGGGATGTGTTTATTTATGGGGCATCTTATGCCGATTTGCTTCTTATCCGTACTCGGATCTTGTTTTCCGCTTCCGCTTGATACTCTGATGTTTGATGTATGAGGAGATATCCTAAACTATTATATCTATCTAGGATATTTGGATCTTGCCGTATGGCGTTGCAATATTTCCTTTCTTTTTAGATGGAATGACTCTGAGAACCATTGTATGGTGGCTTGCATACATACTCATTTGTGTATGTAGTTGATCCCTTCGCCTGCCGATTACGCCGCCCGTTCTTGTCCCGATGTTTGGAAATGGTTAGGACGGCCGAAAGGTCTACCTGTGAGTGGCATTTGGGCCCCACCGTACTATTTTAACCATTTTCGCTCATCCAGGCTTGTAACTAGGAGCGTAATTCACCGAGGTAGTTACAATTGGTATCAGAGCCATCCCGACCTTCAGGGTCTCAGCCAAATGGGTGATGTAGTCGTACTCTTCCCGATCTCAAGATCGCGTAGACGATCCTTCCGGCGCTGCGTTCCGGTAGCGCTCCCGCAGTCGGTCACACGTTCGTTACTCGACGAAGACCTTCCTCTCCCTTGTTCCAGCAGGCAGCGGAGGATGTAGCACTCTCCTCGCGATTTCGGCAGCACAACGGCGTGGTACCGGAAGTAGAGGGGAGATATCGCAGGGCTTCGCCTTAAGCCGGAGCGAGTATGGTGGGCTATGAGAAATCCCTCGACGATCTAGGGTTTAGACACGCCGAGGAAGAGGTGCTAGGGCTGGCGGCTAGGGCTTGGAGGTGCCCAAGTCGGCGGAAACGAGATCCCTAGGCGGCGGCTTGGAGGGCGGCGGCGGCTAGGGTTAGGGTTTTCGGGGCAAGGGACTTGTGTGCTAGGAGGGGCAGCCCTGCCCCTCCCTTTATAGGTGGGAGGCACGGCCAAGGGGAGGGGAGTCCCTCCCCAACTCGGCTTGGAGGTGGGCCGGCGGTTGGAGGAGGGAACTCCTCCCCAACTCGGTTTCCCACTCCTCCTCCTCTTTCCAAAACTTGCCGTTTGACTTTCAAACTAGCCGTTTGACTTTTCAAACTAGGATTTGAATAAACCCTTTATTTTGGACAGCGATGACACCTAGTACATGATGCAATCATTCCAACTTGCAATGACACATTCATGTACCCTTCCCCCCTTCGGAGTGCCGGACATTCCGGAACCTTCTAGAACATTCCCGATGAAAACACCGGAACCATTCTCCAACTCTGAAACGGGACTTTCCTTATATGAATCTTATTCTCCGGACCATTTCGGATCTCCTCGTGATATCCCGAATCCCATTCGAGACTCCGAACAACATTCAGTCTCTTTCTCATCATTCCATAACTACTCAAACAACGTCGAATCCTTAAGTGTGTCTCCCTACGGTTCGTGAATTATGCGGACATGATCGAGACACTTCTCCGAACAATAACCAATAGAGGAATCTGGAAATTCATATGGCTCCCACATATTTCAATGATTACTTTGCGATCGAATGAACCACTTACATACGATATCAATTTCCCTTTGTCTCACGATAGTTTACTTATCCGAGGTTATGATCGTCGGTATCTCTGCATACCTAGTTCAACCTCGTTACCGATAAGTACTCTTTTCTTGTTCCCGTGATATGTGATCCCTTATGAGCCAGTCACATGCTTGCAAGCTAATTGGATGACATTTCACCGAGAGGGCCCAGAGTATATCTATATGTCATATGGATGGACAAATCCCACTCTTGATCCATGTGTTTCAACCAATACTTTCCGAACACTCAATGCCACTTTTATAGCCACCCAGTTACGGTGTGGTGTTTGATGTCATCAAAGCATCCATCCGGTAAAGGTGATATGCATGATCTCATGGTCGAAGGAATTAGATTACTATGTATCAGAAAGCATATAGCAATTGAACTATTAAAATGACTTGATCTTTATGCTACGCTTATCTATAGGAGTATGTCCATCATATCATTCTCCTAACAATATGATCTTGTTGTTAATAACATCTCAATGTTCATGATAGGGAAACCACAATCATCTATTAACCAACAAGCTAGTATTATATAGAGGCTTTACTAGGGACTTCAAATTAAGTTTACAAATCACACAAGTATTAATGTTTCCTTGTTAATACTATTATAGCATGAATGTAAACATTTATCATAAACACAAAGATATAATAATAACTACATTTATTATTGCCTCTAGGGCATATCTCCAACATGTTCATGCGGTAGAAAATTTTTGTTTTCCATGCTACGAACCCCTACAGTGGTATCAGAGCCGTGTCTATATGTAGATCTGTTGCACGAGTAGAACACAATGGTCATTGTGGGCGTTGATGCTTTTGTTGTCGATTGCTTCTTGTACTTTGCATCTTGTGGGATGGTGGGATGAAGAGGCTCGGGCTAACCTTACATGACATCGTTCATGAGACTTGCTCCATGCTTGACATGCAACTTGTATTGCATAAGTGGCTTTGTGGGTGCCTATTTCTCCCAACATAGTTAAGATTCAATTTACAACGGATGATTGACAATACTAGTATCAATGTTGTGGTTCCTGTTCGTAAGTTAGAGCGACACTTATTGAAATCCCCAAACCACGTAAAATATGCAAAGAAAATTAGAGGCGTCTAACTTTGTTTTGCAGGGGTGTGATGTGATGTGATATGGCCATGATTGTGATTATATTTGATGTATGCAATGATACTTATTGTAAGTTGGCAACCGGCAGGAGCCATATGGTTGTCTTTAAATTCTGTTAAGACCCGCGTGTCTATTCAAAGTAGTTGTAATAGTTGAAGCTGGTGGATGACAACCATGGAGCGACGTCATTAACCTTGATGCAATGCCGGTGATGATGGAGATCATGTTCGTGCTTGAAGATGGAGATCGGAAGCACAAAGAAAAAAAGGCCATATCATATCACATATTATGAATTGCATGTGATGTTAATCCTTTTATGCATCTTGTATTGCTTAGTTCACGACGGTAGCATTATAAGATGATCCCTCAAGCACACAATTTCAAGTTTTAAAGTGTTCATCCTTAGTAAGCACTGTTGCTAAAGCTCGTTGTTTCGAAGCGCCACGTGATGATCGGGTGTGTTAGATTCTGCGAGTGTATACAACATGAGCAAGCCAGATTTGCTCATGCGGAAGCTAAGGTTTGATCTTGACGAGCCTAGCATGTACAGACATGGTCTCGGAACACGGATCACCGAAAGGTAAAGCATGAGTCATATAGTAGATATGATGAACATGTTGATTGTTCGGCATTGAAGGTACATCAACTCTCGTGATGATCGGTTTTGATGTGGTGGATTTGGTTCGTGTGATCACTAAAACAATGTGAGGGATATTGTTTTGAGTGGGAGTTCAACGGCAATATGATTAAAAGTTGAACACTATTTATCATAAATTAAATCAAAGTGAATTTGCATAATTGTTGTAGTCATTGGCATCCGTTTACCACATTGCGCTTAGTTATAATTGAGATGATAGAATTATAGAATTCTGGTTAGTTACTATACAAACTGGTATCGTATTGTTTTGAAGTGTTAATCTAAAGTTTAAAATTCCTATTGCAAACTTTCAGTAAGTTTTGGTTACTCCATGAAGTTTAATAATTGGTATTAAATCAAGAGTGACAATTCCAAGTTTTAGTGTATGAGTATCATGTTTGTCTCCATGATTCTTGATATTCAAAGGATTGTCTTAATATCAAGGTTATCTAGGATCTGAAAGAGTTGTTTTAGAAACCATGATGTGTGGAAGATATTGTGATATCTGAAATGAAGTTTTGGTTGCAACATGATAGAGTATAATATGGCAAAAGTCATGTTTTCATATTTGATGAGAATTTGCAAAAGGTTGAAGACACTAGTTGTCCTAATCCTCCAAAATGTTTTGGAGAGCAACATTATACTCGCGATTCATCGTTATAAGCTAAAAGTAGCTTGACCATGTTTATTACACCAAGAGATTACTAAAGGAAGGAATTTGAAAGAACACCAAACATTGATGATGGTGATCTACTTCAAAGTGCAAGTCCAAAGACATTGGTATTTAACTATACACGCTTTGGACTATGTGTCATTTAGATGGCTCCACTATTGATGTTGATAGATTCTTTCAAACAGAAAAGGAAATACTGAAAGAGAATCTCATAAATATATGGCAGAAAAGAAAAGACTAGAATTGTTCAGCTTAAGTATATAGATGATATACATGTTATGGCTATATTCTTTGCTTATTAAACAATGTGGTTCTTAAGTATATGATACTAAATTTGTTGGTGTGAATCGTCATACGAAACAACAAAATTCATGAACTACAATGGCCTAAGTAACTAGCAAAAGAATATGTGATGATGTTCATCGAGAACAAATAAAGGGTTATTGTGCTGCTTGTTAAACATCAAAGCTTGCCTTCAAGATTTGTTTTATCAGGTGTTATGAGAACAAAAGGTTTGTTCAAATAATTGTCGTAATCCATAAAATATGGATGATTTACAAATCTCGTTGGAGAAATCACATCCATAAAACTAGTGCTAAAAATGTTGAAAGACAAATTGATTGAAAGATCACTTAGGAAGTGACATCGCCGTTTAAATTATATTGGAAAGTAAACATGAAGAAACTCCATGTGGATGGAATTTTGGAGTCTCTTTGATTTTTGATCAATGGACGCTTGTGAAACTTTCCTAGAGATAATTAAAACTTTGTTCATAGGCCAAAAGGGAACGAATGACTAGCTTATTGGAACGTGTACATATTGTTGTATGAAATCCATTATGTGTAGTCAAGAGCGATGGATTTCAACTTCATATGCTTTCTCCGAAAATTTGAGTGAATATATGAATATTTACTTAATAAGGATGAAGTATGAAACATTTGAAAAGTTCAAAGATTTTCAAGATGAAGTGCAAAATCATTGTAACAAGAATATAAATAGTTTATGATAAGATCATAAAGGAAGATATTTGAGTTATAAGTTTAGCATAATACCTAAGATTTAAGGAATCATTCCGTGGATTTGCATTTCCCGAAACACCATAAGAGTATGGAGCGTTCGAGATATGTAATTAAACCTTGTTTGACATGGTAAGATCAAAGGTGTAATTCATAAAACTGTCATTATATTTTAAAGATTAAAAGCTTTAGAAACTACCATTTTTCCACTGAAAAGAGCTCCATCATAATCCGTTGAAATGACACCATATAAAGTTATGGTTTGGGATAAAACCCAAGTTGTCCTTTCTTAAACATTGGTATGCTATGCATAAGAAAGATGTTTGCAACCAAAGTCGGATGAACCTGTCTTTGTATGTTATTTCGAATAACTATTCCTCCATAACATCGGAGACAAAAGTGTTTGTCGCTTAGAACGTCAAGTTTCTTTGAAAAGGAATTTTTCGTGAAAAGATAAGTGGGAGGACAATAGAACTTTGATAAGGTTAAAAGAACCTTAGCTATATGTGCAGAGTTGCGCAGTGCCGAAAAGTGTTCCGGAGGCAGCAACAATGCTCATGGCTCATGTGCCTCAAAGGTTATGGTCACAGAGATCTAAGTTCCTATTGAAACAAGTAGATCGGGTAAACAATCAAATACCAAGATTTGAGAGTTAAATCATTATTTGAAAATAATGATCCGACTACATGCAAAGAAGCGATGATGGGCCCTGACTCCGTCAAATGGCTTGAAGCCATAAAATGCGTGATAGTTCCATATACGAGAGATCAAGCTTTGAACTTGAAAGACCCTCTGGAAAGGTACAAGACCTTACAGTCGTATTTGGATCTATAAAGAAATAGACATGGATGTTTCACATCTATAAAATAGTCGACATGTTGGGAAAGAGTTCACAACAATGTTCAAAGGTTGTATATGACAAGATTTGATCTTTCATAGCGATATTTAGTCTAGACGGATTAATGTAGCAACCACTACATATAATTTTGTTATGTGGCAGTTGAATAAACAAAACAAGTTCTTCTAATATAATTGTTACCTAGGACGTGTGCATAACACGGTCCAAAGGGTTTTGTTAATTCAATGGATGCTTAAAAACATATGCCAACTTCAATGGTTGAAGTGAGCATCGCGGAGTTGGAATCTTCACCATGATGAAATTGTTATAAGAGTTTAAATTCATCAGAGATGATAAAGATGCTTATATTTGCAAGAAATTAAGTGGGAGCGCTAACACATATTTCTAATACATTATGTGGAAGACATATTGTTGATTGGAAATAATGTATCTTTTATTAACACATATTAAGAATTTCATCCCGATGAAATACTTAGGCAAAACCCAAATATTTGGCATCAATAGACGCTAATATGGTTGTGCCGAAAGTACATAGATGATATATTGAATGAGTTCAATATAGAAACTACAAGAAAGGTTCTTGTCGCACAGAAAGGATTGAATGAGTTCAATATTGATGATATATTTAAGTGTATTGACACTTGGTAAGTGAAACAAAGATTCAAGTATAGATTGATACTTGATGTATGAAATCACAGAGAGTATTTATATCAATCATACTGTGATATGTACAAATCCAGATATGTCCTATGCTCTAAATGTTATGAGCATATACCAGAATGATTCATAAGATGATCATTGGACAATAGTAAGGATATTCTTATGATCTTTTGGAAGAACTAAGAGTATATTATTTTGTAGAAGTGGCAAATAGATGGTTAGTTCATTGTAAAAATATTACATTGATACTAGTTTTGTCACAAAGTACAAATTAAGTTTATCTCAATCTAAACTAAGGGTGGCACAATATGATGGAATATGAGTTCCATAATGAATTTGGATGAGTTCCAAAGTTAAGACATTGTGACAAATACTACAACAAAAGGGCTAAGTATATAACTGCTATTATAGCAGCAAAAGAGGGCATTTGTGTCAAGTAGTTTGTTATCAAACTAGGTGTAGTTCACAGCAGGGATAATGCTATGGAGATATATTGTACGACAATATTATCAACATGTTTTAACCCCAGACAAATAAAGGTCACACCAAAGAACCAAATTTGTACAAAGCCATCTCATTAGAGAATGAGTGATGCGTAGAGACGCAAATACATGCAATTACACACGGACCTGGAAGTGTCAAATCCGGAGATCAATTGACCACTAGCAATCGTGTACATATGACACCAGAAATCCATAGGTGTTGAATACACAAAGGTTTAAAACTAGATTATTGACTCTAGTGCAAGTGGGAGACTGTTGGAGATATGCCCAAGAGGCAATAATAAAGTGGTTATTATCATATCTTCATACTTATGATAAATGTTTACATACCATACTATAATTGTATTAACCGGAAACGTTAATACTTGTGTGATTTGTAAACATAAAAGAGTCCCTAGTAAAGCCTCTTGTTAAACTAGCTTGTTGGTTAATAAATGATCATGGTTTCCTGATCATGAACATAGAGATGTTATTAACAACAGGGTCATATCATTAGGAGAATGATGTGATGGACATACTCCTATAGTTAAGCATAGCATGAATATCAAGTCATTTAATATAGTTCATTTGCTATAAGCTTTCTGATACATAGTAACCTAATTCCTTTGACCATGAGATCATGTTAATCACCATCACCGGAAGGATGCTTTGATGACATCAAACACCACACCGTAACTGGGTGGCTATAAAGGTGGCATTGAGTGTTCGGAAAGTATGGGTTGAGACACATGGATCAAGAGTGGGATTTGTCCATCCATATTACGGATATATATACTCTGGGCCCTAGAGTATGTGTCTAAGAGGGGCACCCCTGCCCCTTCTTTTATAGGTGGGAGGGAGGCGGCTAGGAGGAGGGAGTCCTCCTCCAACTCCTCCTCCTTGGCCGACGGGTGGAGGGAGTGGGACTTCCTCCCCAAGTAGGTATCCTACTCTCCCTCCACCAAGCAAACTTGTCGTTTGACTTTTTCAAATTGGCATTTGACTTTCAAACTAGGATTTGATTTCTCCCTTTATTTTTGCCCAGCCAAGTGACCTAGTACATGATGCAACCATTCCATATTGTCATGTCACATTCATGTACCCTTCCCCTTTGGAGTGTCGGACCTTCCGGAACCTTCTAGAACATTCCCGATGAAAACACCGGAATCATTCTCCAACTCCGAAACAGGACTTTCCTTATATGAATCTTATTCTCCGGACCATTCCCGATCTCCTCGTGATATCCCGGATCCCATCCGAGACTCCGAACAACATTCAGTCTCTTACTCATCATTCCATAACTACTCAACAACATCGAATCCTTAAGTGTGTCTCCCTACGGTTCGTGAATTATGCGGACATGACCGAGACACTTCTCCGATCAATAACCAATAGAGGAATCTAGAAATTCATATGCCTCCCACATATTTCTACGATTACTTTGCGATCGAATGAACCACTTACATACGATACCAATTTCCCTTTATCTCACGATAGTTTACTTATCCGAGGTTTTGATCGTCGATATCTCTGCATACCTAGTTCAACCTCGTTACCGATAAGTACTCTTTTCTTGTTCTCGTGATATGTGATCCCTTGTGAGCCAGTCACATGCTTGCAAGCTAATTGGATGGCATTCCACCGAGAGGGCCCAGAGTATATCTATCCGTCATATGGATGGACAAATCCCACTCTTGATCCATGTGTCTCAACCCATACTTTCCGAACACTCAATGCCACCTTTATAGCCACCCAGTTACGGTGTGGTGTTTAATGTCATCAAAGCATCCTTCCGGTGATGGTGATAAGCATGATCTCATGGTCGAAGAAATCAGGTTACTATGTATCAGAAAGCTTAGAGCAATTGAACTATTAAAATGACTTGATCTTTATGCTACGCTTATCTATAGGAGTATGTCCATCATATCATTCTCCTAATGATATGACCTTGTTATTAACAACATCTCAAATGTTCATGATCAATAAACCATGATCATCTATTAATCAACAAGCTAGTATTATAAAGAGGCTTTACTAGGGACTCTAATTTAGTTTACAAATCACACAAGTATTAATGTTTCTGGTTAATAATGTTATAGCATGAATGTAAAAATTTATAATAAACACAAAGATATAATAATAACTACATTTATTATTGCCTCTAGGGCATATCTCTAACAGTCTCCCACTTGCACTAGAGTCAACTAATCTAGATTACATGGTAATATACCGAACACCCATGGCAGTTTGGTGTTGGTAATGTTTTTCCCTTGGGAGAGGTTTAGTCAACGGATCCACCACATTCAGATCTATGTGTACTTTGAAAATCTTTATGTCACCATCTTGGACATGTTCTTGAATAGCGTGAAAACGTAGCTTGATGTGCTTCAGCTTCTTGTGTGACCTTGGTTCTTACGCATTGGCTATGGCGCCCATGTTATCACAGTAGATAGACATTGGGTCCAGCGCACTTGGAACCACACCGAGCTCTATAATGAACTCCTTCATCCATATCGCTTCTTGTGAAGCCTCCGAAGCAGCTATCTATTCCTATTCAGTTGAAGATCTCGCCACAATGCTTTGCTTTGCACTCCTCCAGCTAACTGCGGCACCATTCAAAGTAAATACGTATCCAGATTGAGATTTAGAATCATCCGGATCGGTGTTCCAACTAGCATCGGTGTAACCATTAACAACGAGCTATTCATCACCTCCATAAGAAAGAACCATATCCTTAGTTCTTCTCAAGTACTTAAGGATGTTTTGGACCGCTGTCCAATGATCCACTCCTAGATCACTTTGATATTTGCTAGTCAAACTAACAGCATATGCAATGTCGGGTCTTGTACATAGCATGGCATATATTAGAGATCCTATGGCTGAGGCATAGGGAGTCTTACTCATCCTTTCTCTATCTTCTACCGTTGCAGGACTTTGAGTTTTACTCAAGGTCGTATTGGGCAACATGGGCAAGAACCCTTTCTTGCTATCTTCCATTCCAAACCTATTTAGAACTTTGTCCAAATATGTACTTTGTGACAATGATATTAGGCGTCTCGATCTATCTCTGTAAATCTTTATGCCTAATATGTAAGCTGTTTCGCCAAGATCTTTCATTGAAAAACTATTATTCAAATATTCCTTGACACTATTAAGAAGGTCTACATCATTCCCAATCAACAATATGTCATCTACATATAGTATTAAGAATGCTACAGAGCTCCCACTCACTTTCTTGTAAATACAAGCTTCTCCATAAGTTTGTATAAAACCAAAACTTTTGATTACCTTATCAAAACGTTAATTCCAACTTCGGGATGCTTGCTTCAATCTATATATGGACCGTTGAAGTTTGCATACCTTGTTAGCATCTTTAGGATCAACAAAACCTTTGGGTTGCATCATATACAACTCTTCATCAATGTCTCCATTGAGGAACGCTGTTTTGACATCCATCTGCCATATCTCATAATCGTAATATGCAGCGATTGCTAACATAATCCTCACAGACTTTAGCTTCGCTACTGGTGAGAAAGTCTCATCGTAGTCAACTCCTTGAATTTGTCGAAACCCTTTTGTGACAAGTCGAGCTTTATAGACAGTAACATTACCATCAGCATCTGTTTTCTTCTTGAAAATCCATTTGTTCTCGACAGCCTTCCGGCCATCCGGTAAGTCCACCAAAGTCCATACTTGGTTTTCGTACATGGATCCAATTTCGGATTTCATGGCGTCTTGCCATTTATTGGAATTTGGGCTCATCATCGCTTCCTCATATGTCGCAGGTTCATCGGTGTTGTCCACCAACATGACACTCATAACGGGATCATACCAATCAGGAGTGGTACGAGTTCTCGTTGACCTGTGAGGTTCTGTAGCAACTTCAACCGAAGTTTCATGATCATCATCATTAGCTTCCTCTCTTATTGGTGTAGGCGCCACTAGAACTACTTCCGGTGCTGTGCTACTCGCAAGTTCGAGAGAAGGTTTGACAACCTCGTCGAGTTCTACTTTCCTTCCAGTCACTTCTTTCGAGAGAAATTCCTTCTCTAGAAAAGATCCATTCTTAGGAACGAAGATTTTCCCTCGGATCTATGATAGAAGGTGTACCCAATAGTTTCCTTCGGGTATCCTATGAAGACGATTTTTCTGCTTTGGGTTCAAGCTTGTCCGGCTGTAACTTCTTTACATAGGCTTCGCAACCCCAAACTTTAAGGAACGACAATCTAGGTTTCTTCTCAAACCATAATTCATACGGTGTCGTTTCAACGGATTTAGATATTTAAAGTGAATGCGGATGTTTCTAATGCATAACCCTAAAACGATAGCGGTAAATCTGTAAGTGACATCATAGAACGAACCATATCTAAGAGAGTTCGATTACGACATTCGGACACACCATTACGCTGTGGTGTTCCCGGCGGTGTCAATTGTGAAAGTATTCTGCATTTCTTTAAATGCTCGCCAAACTCGCAACTTAGATATTCACCTCCACGATCAGAACGTAGAAATTTAATCCTCTTGTTACGTTGATTCTCTACCTCACTTTGAAATTCCTTAAACTTCTCGAAAGTTTCGGACTTATGTTTCATGAAATAGATATACCCATATCTACTCAAGTCATCCGTGAAGGTAAGAACATAACAATAACCACCGCGCGATGCTACACTCATTGGACCACACACATCGGTATGTATGATTTCCAACAAGTCCGTAGCTCGCTCCATCATACCAGAAAATTGAGTCTTAGTCATTTTACCCATCAGACATGCTTCGCATCTTTCAAGTGATTCGAAATCAAGTGATTCAAGAAGTCCATCGGAATGGAGTTTCTTCATACGCTTCACTCCAATGTGACTAAGACGACAGTGCCACATATAGGTCGAGTTATCGCTCAATTTCAAACGTTTAGCTTCAATGTTATTAATATGTGTATTTCCACTATCGAGATTCAATAAGAATAGACCATCTATCAAAGGTGCATGTGCATAAAACATATTACTCATATAAATCGAACAACCATTATTCTTGGACTTAAACAAGTAACCTTCTCGCAATAAACATGATCCCGATATAATGTTCATGCTCAACGCAGGCACCAAATAACAATTATTTAAGTATAAAACTAATCCCGATGGTAGATGAAGAGGTAGCGTGCCGACCGCGATCACATCAACCTTTGATCCATTTCCAACGCACATCGTCACCTTGTTCTTCGCTAGCTTCCGTTTATTCTGCAGCACCTGTTTCGAGTTACAAATATGAGCAACCGAACCAGTATCAAATACCCAGGCACTACTACAAGTACTAGTGAGATACACATAAATAACATGTATATCGGATATACCTTTCTTCTTGATGTTGCCGTTCTTCAAATCCGCCAAGTACTTTGGGCAATTCCGCTTCCAGTGACCCTCTCCCTTGCAGTAAAAGCACTCAGTATCAGGCTTAGGTCCAGCCTTGGTCTTCTTCGCCGGTGCGGCAACTTTCTTACCACCCTTCTTGAAGTTTCCCTTTTGCTTAGACTTGCCTTTCTTGAATTTGGTGGTCTTATTGACCAACAACACTTGATGCTCTTTCTTTATCTCCACTTCTGCAGATTTCAACATGGAGAAGAGTTCTGGCAACGTCTTGTTCATGTTTTGCATGTTGTAGTTCATCACAAAGTTCTTGTAACTTGGTGGTAGTGATTCGAGGACACGGTAAATCCCCAAAGCATTAGGAATCACTATACCCAAGCTTTGGAGTTTGTTTGCGTGCCCAGACATCTTAAGCACGTGCTCACTGACGGAGCTGCCCTCTTCCATCTTGCAGTTAAAGAACTTTTCAGAAGCCTCATAACTCTCAACTTCCGCGTGAGCCTCAAATATCATTTTGAGTTCACGGACAATATCATGTGGGTCATGGTTCTCAAACCTTTTCTTAAGCTCCGATTCCAAACCATACAAGATAGCACACTGAACTATGGAGTACTGATTCTTCCGAGTGAGGTAAACATTCTTTACTTCATCGGTAGCATCAGCTGCAGGCGGGTCACCCAGCGGTGCATCCAGCACATAGGTCAAATTACCAGCATTGACGACAATCCTCAAATTGTGGAACCAATCCGCGAAGTTGCTTCCATTGTTTTTCAACTTTTCTTTCTCTAGGAACGCATTAAAATTGATGGTAGGGGCCACCATTGATCTACAACATATTTGCAATAGTTTAGACTAAGTTTATGACAAATTGAGTTCTAATTAATAGTTAAATTAATCTAGGTGAACTCCCACTCAAAACAATATCCCTCACATTGTTTTAGTGATCACACGAACCAAATCCACCACATCAAAACCGATCATCACGAGAGTTGATGTAGCTTCAATGGCAAACAATCGACATGTTCATCATATCTACTATATGACTCATGCTTTACCTTTCGGTGATCCGTGTTCCGAGACCATCTCTGTACATGCTAGTCTCGTCAAGATCAAACCTTAGCTTCCACATGAGCAAATCTGGCTTGCTCACGTTGTATACACTTGCGGAATCTAACACACCAGATCATCATGTGGTGCTTCGAAACAACAAGCTTTAGCAACGGTGCTTACTAAGGATGAACACTTTAAAAATTGAAATTTATGTGCTTGAGGGATCATCTTATAAAGCTACCGTCGTTAACTAAGCAATACAAGATGCATAAAGGATTAACATCACATGCAAATTATAATATGTGATATGATATGGCCTTTCTTCTTGTGCTTCCGATCTCCATCTTCAAGCACGAACATGATCTCCATCATCACCGGTATAGCGTCAAGGTCAAAGGCGTCGTTTCATGGTCATCGTCCACCAGCTCCAACTATTACAACTACTTTGAATAGACACGCGGGTCTTAACAGAATTTAAAGACAACCATATGGCTCCTGCCGGTTGCCAACTTACAATAAGGAACATTGCATACATCAAATATAATCACAATCATGGCCATATCACATCACAGCACACCCCTGCAAAACAAAGTTAGACGCCTCTAATTTTCTTTGCATATTTTACGTGGTTTGGGGCTTTCAATAAGTGTCGATCTAACTTACGAACAAGAACCACAACGTTGATGTTTGAACTATCAAGTGCCCGTTGTAAATTGGATCTATACTATGATGGGAGAGACAGGCACCCGCAAAGCCACTTATGCAATACAAGTTGCATGTTGAGCGTGGAGCAAGTCTCATAAACGATGTCATGTAAGGTTAGCCCGGGACGCTTCATCCCATCATACCGCAAGATGCAAAGTACACAAAAAGAAATTGATAATAAAAGCACCACCGCCCATAATGACCATTGTGTTCTACTCGTGCAACAAATCTACATATAGACACGGATCTGATACCCCTATAGGGGTCCGTAGCATGGAAAACAAAAAATTTCTACCGCATGCAAACAAACAAGCCAAGATCTATCTACTAGATTGTAGCAACGAGTCGATAGAGGAACTCACCCTCGAAGATTCCAAAGCGGTTAACGAGAGCAGATTCTCGTGGGTGATGTAGTCATACTCTTGCCGATCTCAAGATCGCGTAGACGATCCTTCCGGCGCTGCGTTCCGGCAGCGCTTCCGCAGTCAGTCACACGTTTGGTACTCTATGAAGACCTTCCTCTCCCTTGTTCCAGCAGGCAGCGGAGGTTGTAGTACTCTCCTCGCGATTCCGACAGCACGACGGCGTGGTATCGGAAGTAGAGGGGAGATCTCGCAGGGCTTCGCCTTAAGCCGGAGCGAGTATGGTGGACTATGAGAGAGGCCTTGGTGATCTAGGGTTTAAACGGCACCAAGGGAAGAGCTTGGCCGACGGCTAGGGCTTGGGGAAGCCCCAACTCGGCGAGTTGGAGGAACCCTAGGAGGCGGCGGCGACTTGGAGGAGGCCGGCGTCTAGAGCTAGGGTTTTGGGTGGTGTTGGGTGTAGGGAAGAGGGGCAGCCCTGCCCCTCCTTATATAGGTGGGAGGGCGCGGCTTGGGAGGAGGGAGTCCTCCCCCAAGTCGGCCTCCTTGGCCGGCGGGTGGAGGGAGAGGAACTCCTCCCCAAGTAGGTTTCCTACTCTCCCTCCACCAAGCAAACTTGTCGTTTGACTTTTTCAAATTGGCGTTTGACTTTCAAACTAGGATTTGATTTCTCCCTTTATTTTGCTCAGCCAAGTGATCTAGTACATGATGCAACCATTCTATATTGTTATGACACATTCATGTACCCTTCCCCTCTGGAGTGCCGGACCTTCCGGACCCTTCTAGAACATTCCCGATGAAAACACCGGAATCATTCCCCAACTCCGAAACAGGACTTTCCTTATATGAATCTTATTCTCCGGACCATCACGGATCTCCTCGTGATATCCTGGATCCCATCCGAGACTCCGAACAACATTCGGTCTCTTACTCATCATTCCATAACTACTCAACAACATCGAATCCTTAAGTGTGTCTCCCTACGGTTCGTGAATTATGCGGACATGATCGAGACACTTCTCCGATCAATAACCAATAGAGGAATCTGGAAATTCATATGGCTCCCACATATTTCTACGATTACTTTGCGATCGAATGAACCACTTACATACGATACCAATTTCCCTTTGTCTCACGATAGTTTAATTATCCGAGGTTTTGATCGTCGGTATCTCTGCATACCTAGTTCAACCTCGTTACTGATAAGTACTCTTTTCTCGTTCCCGTGATATGTGATCCCTTGTGAGCCAGTCACATGCTTGCAAGCTAATTGTATGACATTCCACCGGGAGGGCCCAAAGTATATCTATCCGTCATTTGGATGGACAAATCCCACTCTTGATCCATGTGTCTCAACCCATACTTTTCGAACACTCAATGCCACCTTTATAGCCACCCAGTTATGGTGTGGTGTTTGATTGCATCAAAGCATCCTTCCGGTGATGGTGATAAGCATGATCTCATGGTCGAAGGAATCGGGTTACTATGTATCCGAAAGCTTATAGCAATTGAACTATTAAAATGACTTGATCTTTATGCTATGCTTATCTATAGGAGTATGTCCATCATATCATTCTCCTAATGATATGACCTTGTTATTAACAACATCTCAAATGTTCATGATCAAGAAACCATGATCATCTATTAATCAACAAGCTAGTATTATAAAGAGGCTTTACTAGGGACTCTAATTTAGTTTACAAATCACACAAGTATTAATGTTTCTGGTTAATACTGTTATAGCATGAATGTAAGCATTTATCATAAACACAAAGATATAATAATAACTACATTTATTATTGCCTCTAGGGCATATCTCCAGCAACATCAACCGGTCGGCTTCATCCATGATGACAATGCAGACAAGGCGCTGAAACTTCGGAAGGCGCTATATGGGCTCCGTCAGGCGCCACGTGCTTGGAATGCCAAGTTGGATGCCTCACTGGTTTCCCTTGGGTTCGAGCGATGTCAGCTAGATCATGCTCTATATCGGCGAGGTGGTGACGATGATTACCTGTTGGTGGGTGTATATGTAGATGACCTGATCATCACAGGGACCACAGGCAGCGCCATTGATCAGTTCAAAGGCCAGATGCAAGAGCTCTTCCAAATGAGTGATCTTGGTTTGCTCAGTTAGTATCTGGGTATAGAAGTGCAACAGGAAGAAGGAGAGATCAGGATCAGCCAATCAAGCTATGCAGCCAAGATCCTGAAAGATGTCGGGATGAACCAGTGCAATCCCTGTTGTACACCTATGGAAAATTGTCTGAAATTGGTGAAAAACAATGGCGAAGCGGTTGAACCCACCAAGTATCGCAGCATGATCGGGAGTTTGAGGTACCTGGTGAATACTCGACCTGATCTTGCCTATGCTGTGGGGGTGCTGAGCAGGTTCATGGAGGCACCTGGGAAGGAACATTGGGATGCACTCAAACAGGTGTTGAGGTATGTACGGGGAACTCTGGGTTTTGGATGTACATACAGAGAAGGGGGCAGAGATGCAGTGGTCACTGGATTCAGTGACAGTGATCACGTTGGAGACCCCACTGATCGAAAAAGCACCACGGGGCTTGTATTCTTTCTTTGTTCAAGCATGGTCACTTGGTCTTCGCAGAAGCAGAAGATTGTAGCAATGTCTTCGTGCGAGGCTGAGTATATTGCAGCTGCAACAGCTGCTAGTCAGGCAGTGTGGGTGAGCAGACTACTGTCAGAGATGATCGGGGGTGAAGCACAAAAGGTACGGCTGAGAGTTGATAACAAATCTGCAATCGAGCTCAGCAAGAACCCAGTGCATCACGAGAGAAGCAAACACATTGATCTCCGATATCATTACATTCGGGAATGTGTTGAGCAGGGCAAAGTGGACATCCAGCATGTCAGGACCGGCAATCAAGTTGCTGACATTCTCACAAAGCCGCTTGGGAGGGCACAGTTCACTGAACTGCGTCACGAGCTCGGGGTCGGTCATGTGCAGCAGATTAGGGGGTGATTTGTTGGCTAATCTCCTGCTCATGTGACAGGTTGTTTTAGCTATTTATCTGAATAATGCAGCCAGGGAGCGTGCACCTGTCCACGTACTGGTCCTACCTTAGTCGTTTTTTCAGTTAGCCATTTAGATTGTAGGCTAGCCGGGTTTAGCGCCATGGGATGGCATGTATCACGCAATTTCGGCTGGTAGTTAGAGTTCGTGCACAACGGGTGTCGTAGGATGGCACGGCCGCTAGGATCGCGAGTGTACGACTGATTCTCAATGTATTTCGGCAGCACGTTGTGAGGTGCTAGCTTAATAACAGAAAACGGGAAAAGCTACATCAGCAGTTAGCAGCGCAAACTCTGTCTACTCCTCTATTTTTCCTTTGTGATTTCACCACTAACAGATCTTGGCAACTACAAGGGCATGACCTATAATTAATTTCTTTAGTGTGTCATAACCTTAATAAGGTAGGCCCAACCCACCAAGTTGAAGGCTTTGGAGATGTCTAACTTTCGGAACTGGCTCGTTGTCTTCGATGAGTGCAATTCCTTAATGAGATTATGCACATGCTAACGGCTATAGTTGGTTTCTAGAGTTAGACATCTCCTAAATTAACTTTACAAAAGCAGATTTGTAATATTTTTTATTTGATTCCGTACATAGTGTAACAGCTATTGTTGGTTCCTAGAGACCAAGAAAGTCTGGAACATCATCAGTGTAGCTAAAGGGAGTTGAGTGTACAACAATCTACATGTTATAATCAATGAGATAACAAAATTGATAATCTTTAACTTTATTTTCGGGTAGATAATCCTTAAATGTGGTTAGAAAAATCATAGATGATTATTTCCTCAATTCCTTCCCTTCATTTATAGGGGTTGCTCCGGTACAATCCCTCCCGCCTAACTCGTAGAAGCCCGTCGTACATATCCAAACATGTATCTAAAAGAGTATACCCATGTATACGTAGGGCTACTATGCTAGTTTAAAAATAATAATATATATTTAAAAGTTACAAATTTTTTGACAGAAGAGGCTGCTGATGCGTGAATATGTGATTTACTTTTTCGTGAAGTTTTGTTAAGTAATACTGCCTTAGTTTCAAAATATAAGATGTTTTAGGTTTATGAAAGTAATATATGTAGATACTTTTTAGTGTGTGGATTTAGAATGAACCTCTCCGAACCTACACACTAAAAGATGTCTAGATACATTATCTTCTGAAAGCTAAAACATCTTTTATTATGAAACAAAGGGAGTACTATTTCAAGCCATGCGAAAAAGACAAGATTGTGATTCCGGAAACGAAAGACTTGATTTTGATCCCCATGTTTGTTTGTTTTTGAACATACGAGCATATATGTGCACAAAACTCTGTATGCACATACTAGACATGTTTACACACTTGTATATTTTCATTAAGAAAAGCTTAGTCTCCTGAATTGCGATGTAGTGGGGGCGGACACCAAGAATATCAGGGTAAACCGTGATACACTTCACTACATCACGGTAGTCATTTTGGGGCACTTTAAAGTGCCCCTATATGTGATCAAAATGTCTTTAAAGGGTTTTAGAGACACTTTGAAATATGACACTAATACTCATGTCCCTAAAAGTTTTAGAGGCATTTTAATTGAAATGTCCCTAAAACTTTTAGTGACACTAAGAGAAATGCCCCTAAAGCCCTTTAGTGGCACTCTAAGAAATGCCCCTAAAACCCTTTAGTGATACTAAGAGAAATGCCTTTAAAACCCTTTTGCGACATTAAGAAAAATGCCCCTAAATATATTTATTTATTATGGCATTTTATATAGTGACACTTTTGAGAAAATGCCCCAAAAGCCATTTAGATAAATAGAAACACAATTGTTTTTAAAGTCAGAATTTTGTTTCAGCCTTTCTCAAGATGGGCCAGCCTGGCTATAATTGCATTTTTTTTATCCAGATATATAGTTGACGGCCCAAAGGGCCAAACACATAGAGCGCCAGCGAGGTTGTGTGGGTCCTCTTCCCTGGCGCCTACGTCGAAGTTGAGCTATTGGGTCGGCCCAGCTTTTGTAGCCAGCGCTTGCATGTGTTGTTCTGATGCACGCGCCGGGCTTGCCTGACCAAGTTGACAGATAGCACCTATTTAAGCGGGTAGATGTCTTACTAATCTTACGATGTGGGACTAAAAAACAGAGTGACACCAGGAACATGGATGCTGGCCGGCGCTGCTGCCACAATCTACATGTCCAAGCTTGAGATCCTAACCTGGCATCATTCACTCCACACATACATAAGCATTGTTACATACGCTCGTTTCTGCTTTGTTGCGCACATGTACGCATTATGCCGCATGGAAAATAGATTGGTTGGCTCCGTATTATCCATGGCTCGTGCACTCAAAATCTACATATTTACATGCTCAACGATGGATAGGCTAACTTTAGCGGCAACAAAAAGAGCATAGCACGAGAGAGTGGGACCTCAAAATTTGACAACTCTTATTCAAATATACCAACAAGTTAAGCACACGTGGAACAAAAACATTATTTTTGGTCGAATGAAATCTTTGGATCAGATGGATAGATTAAATAACATTTGCAAGTGGAACAAAAAAATATTCTCCCTCCGACCCATATTAGTTGACTTGGATTTATCAAAATTTGGACGAACCTATATACTAAATAGTGTCTAGATTCATCCAAATCTAAACAAATTTGAGTAAACTAATATGGGTGGGAGGGAGTACCATAATTTTGGAGACATGGAACAAACACGAGTACAAAAATAAACAAAATTTAAACTAAGAGGAACACAACTTTAACATCTGGAGGAACAAAAATGACTACTAGTGGAACACATCAACTAGAAAAAAAATCATGTCTACACGATGAACAAAGTTTAGACCAAAATGGAACAAATCAACTGAAACAAAATAATATTCGGAAAAAATGAAAAAAATAATTAGTTTTAGTTTTAGGGGAACACAATTTTGGACTAGACGAAATAAAACTTTAGCCACGAGAAACAAAATAGAAATACATGTGGAACAAGAATATTAGATCAAGTGAAACGAAGTTTCGACCATAATTTTAAAGCACATGGAAAAAGGTCACAAATACAAAGGGAAAAAGTTAAACTAAGTGGAACAAAAAAAGCATGTCGAGGAACAAAAACATAACTAGGAACACATAACTCAAACAAATCATGTCTACACGAGGAACACAGTTTAGACTAAATGAAACAAAAACTAGAGTTTTGCAAAAAACAAATTAGCTGGAACAAAATATTTATACTTACAGAACATAAATTTTAAAAATGTTACAGATTTTGGGGATTTTTTTTGGAACAGACATAACAAAACTTTTCCACGGTGGAATAAACTATAAGTATGGGTGGAACAAGAATGTCAGATCAGGTGAAAAATATTGAACTGTATTTTAAACACATGGAACAAGTCAGGAGTACAAAAAAAATAAAAATATGAAAACGTTAGGAGCTAAAAAGGAACAAAATATAAGTTTAAATTAAGTGGAAAAGTCTAGCAACCAAGGAACAAATCAAATCGACAAGTGGAAAACTTTGTAACAAGTGGAACAAAATTTAGAACTCCAAAAATAAATCATATGGAACAAATATTTACATTTGGAATAAAACAAAATCTTTAGAACAAAGTTTTTGACCAAACAAAAAAAAGTTTATATACATGAAGAACAAAAACCACAACAACTAACGAAACATAATTTTAGACCGATAGGAACAAAAATTTATCAAGAAAACTAATTACTATTTTTTATGGTTTGTGTAAAAAGACGAGAAAATTTTCAAGAATAGTCACATTGGAGCATCGAATTTTTTCTTTTTATAGAGAACACAAAAAATATTTCCGAAAATTTGTGAACGTACATATATGGGTATCTCTGTATCTCCGACGGGCACCGCAAATCAGACACAAAAGATGTCTGACCGTTTTTGTCTCGCGGGAGAGGGACACGAACGGACCAAATGTCCTCCGTTTGTCCAATTGCGGTGGGTATGTACCCAACGGTGATCTAATTGAACATGTCAACTAGTACCGCCGTTGTCGGTGGATGTGTGAACCCTGCAGTCGGTGGAGGAGCACGATCAAGCTCGTGCTAGCTCGATGCCGACCCAAATGGGCTGGAGCGCGTTCCCGCGTCACCCACGTCCCCTATCCGCAAGTAGCAACAAGCACAACGCCGAACCCTCTCCCATTATGGAGCTTGGCTCCCGCGCACATCAATCTCACAACGTAATTCTCACGGGAAAGCTGAGATGACGGGACATAGTAGGAGTTACTCTAATGTCTGGATGCACGCGCATATATATCTCTCCTAACAATTTTAAATGTGTTTCTCGTGCCCATGGCGCCCGCCAAGAGACGACGTGGCACCGTTTGTGTCCCTCTCCCGCAAACAGACCAAATTAGACATGTTTTGTGTCTTACTTGGGGTGTCCATCGGAGTTGTCCATATATATTTGTTCACAAATTTTGGAAATAAAGAAACTTTTTGTGTTCTCTGTAGAAAAAAACTGATGCTCCAACGTGACTATTCATCAATATTTTCTCGTATTTTTACACAAACCACATAAAGTAATAATCATTTTTATTGATAACTTGTGTGTGAACACAAAATGTCCGTATGTACTTGCGAAATTTTCGTTCATAATTTTTTGTGAAAAAAGGCCTTGAACAGATTCCGAAAAATTACTCGGTCCCGATAAAATGTTTAGGGCACAAGATGCCTCAAAAGATAGTATCTTTAGGGGCACTTGGCAAAATGGCTCTAAAGTTAGTATCTTTAGGACACTTTAATGAAAATGTCTCTGAAGACATTATCTTTAGGGGCACTTGACAAAATGCCTCTAAAGCTAGTATTTTTAGGGACACTTTGAAGAAAATACCTCTAAAGATAGTATCTTTAGGGGTACTTGGCAAAATGCCTCTAAAGCTAGTATCTTTAGGGGCAATTCGATGAAAATGCCTCTAAAAATAGTATCTTTAGGGGCATTTGGCAAAATGCCTCAATATCTTTAGGGGCAATTGGCAAAATGCCTCTAAAGCTAGTATCTTTAGGGGCACTTTGAAGAAAATGTCTTTAAAGATAGTATCTTTAGGGGCACTTGGCAAAATGCCTCTAAAACTAGTATCTTTAAGGGCACTTGGCAAAATGCCTCTAAATGTATTATTTTTAGGGGACTTTGATGGAAATGCCTCTAAAGATAGTATATTTAGAGGCATTTGACAAAAATGCCCAAATTAACATATTTAGAGGCATTTTTAGAAATGCCCCTAGCCAAAGTGCCCCTAAAAGTGTACCGTGTACTGGTGCTTGTTGTTGTCTCCCAAACCGTCGACGTTCGGCGAACTGAATGAGAGACTGGCGTATGTCATGAAAAAAAACAGATGAACAACAAGAAAGAAAAAGGAAAAAACTGGCCGTGCTTGATCAACAGGAAAGGTGGCACAAGGCAATTGCAACAGTTTTGGAAAGAAATAAACTGAGAAATAAGATGGAGGACTCCAGCAGCATATAGCCTGCAAACGGACAGGAGTGGAAAGTATGAACAGACTAAGAAACGGAAAAGCTCTGCTGTCGTAGATAGTCTACAAGACTCAGAGCGCCAGTGGGCGACGCGATCATGCAGAACCCAGGATCGACGCCGCAGACTTTAGCAAGGACCTGCAGAGGATCTAGCTGCACTCTTCATTTCCCAAATATGGTGCACATTTATAAGCATCAAACCCACAATGGTCTCCCTCGTCCGCGCCCACCTATCTTTGTAAGCTGAACTACACGTCGCAGTCTGTCTAGTGCAAAAAGGAACCGTCTAGAGCTTAGCATGCTTCTCGATACCGCCCATTCCAAGAACACACAGATCGACTCGTTTGCCACTCTAAGGCAACACTGGCTCCAGCCATCTTGTCAAGATGATCACACTTATGTCGTTTCGCAAGGGAGGAACGCGAGAGATGCACATATATATTGCAGGGAAAGAGAAATTTAAGAATAATTTAGAGAAGAGGAAGTTATTTAAGAATGAAAAAACGATAGGAGGAAATGAATAGGAGTTGTTGAACCTTTATGACGCAAGTTATGAAGGTATCGTACTCTCTCCGTCCCGGTTTAAAGGACACAATTTGCAATTATCTAGGACTCTAATTGGTATATTTAATAGTGTGGAGAAGAACATGCATGATGAGAAGAAGAGTCAGCAAAGCGTTCATATTTGTTCATACATGTGCATGCAAGTATTTTGTTCTTTTCACACATGAATAATTATAGATATTAAATACGTTTGTGTCTAAATATTTTAGGATTGCATGGTTTGCAAATTGTGTCATTTAAACCGGGACGGAGGAAGTATTATACTTCGGTGGTGTAAATGAATGCACACATGCATGTCTTGGACAAACCCGAGATATCTACTTGGATCAGTTGAGTTGATCAGGAAAGTACTTGAACATGTGAATAAGTAACCAAATTCAGATTTCAGTAAGTTTTGATTAGTACATTACCACACGAAGGTACACAAGTGTTTCTTTTATATATTCTACTAGAAAAATGTTGTAATAATCACAACTGTCCGGCAGTTAGCGTGGTATGTGTGTTCCCTTTTAACATGGACTAACTAGTACATATTCTGAAAACCAGGCAAGATTTTTTTCTGTTAAAATAATTAAATGTAGATAGTTGATGAGTCAATTAAGGGAACCAGATGAAAACCGATAGGACTAGCTTTAAACTCACCCGAGAACCAATACAAGAGATCCAATCCCACTCAAAAAATAAACAATAATGCCAAGCCCACTCAAAAAAGAAACAACGAGGTCAGCTACTCTCACGATACGATGAGTAGAGCATCACAAAACACGCCAACCATGCACTCGCACACACTGCACATAAACTAACTATTAATGAACCTCTCAGCCAAACTAGCCGCCCTCCAACCATTGCGGAAGATAATAAATTGTGACTGCAATAAGAGGAAAACACCAACAAGGCTCCTAAATGGTGATGAGACATGTATTCCCCAAGATCCTACGCAAAATGTGATGCCCTGCATGCCGATGACCGACATCAAGGATCATCTTGTCGCCCGTATGACACATGGACAAATCCCTTTAACATTTCAAACTCACAAGGAAAATGCCCCTACTCCGAGTCTCACTGTCGCGCATGGTGTGGCCATCTGTCACTCCTGTCCGATCAAAGTTTTTCTCTTGTGGAAAAACAACGCGTGTATGGCGCCCTTACGGGAGCCGTATGAGACCCCCCTAATGCACCTGCACGCATGTATGGCGCCATTACGATGTACACTCACATAAACGACAATATGAGATGATCTACATGCATGGTTCACCAAATGGCAATACATGACCATACTATCAAATATCACATTGAAGTTCTCTAGACAAAAAATAAACCCTTGTCCAGGGACTTAACTATAAATACATCAACATCATTATGAGCATTCATTATCTTTAATTGGTTCATGTCACAAGACATAAACCGCACGAACACAATATTTTAGCATAATGAATCAACAATGTTATGTCACATGTGATGCGGTGCGGAAAACCGAACCACATGACCATTAATTTTTTTTCTTAAGGTGTCTCAAGCCCATTCTTGATGATCATGTCGTTAAGCAATGCAATAGTCATCATGCCATCACGATAAAGTCAATAATAATATTTTCCATACCATTAAAATGATAGATAAAACCTTCTCATTTGTGCTCATAAACATATACTGCATTATTCTCCACTTAATTTCCAACCATTACATGACTAAAACAGTTCATATACCATTATAGGAAAGTTTTAAAACTGCATAAAATGCACCAAAATAGAAGGGCTAGAAAATTTCTTTATAAATATGAACCACATCATTCTAATATTAAGTATCAATTTTACAACATTAGTTCTCAATATCAATTGATATTTAAGATGATAGTTATCATTAATTATCACAAATTCCGTTAATAACAGTAAAAAATTCTTGTTGGTTCCATTTCAGTTGGAAAGTAAACACGTTCATCAAACACAAATTTCTGGCATTTTAAATATTTTTTGAGTGTAAAGCATAAGCATTATTAATCAAGTGAAGCATAAGCTTTTTAAATCTTTTTTAGAACATTTACTTATGCGAATACAGAAGTATTTCTGTTAGTCTAATATAATCTTGGCCACAGGCCACGTAAAAAATCAGCCCATTAAGGTATATGAGGTCCATTACATCCCGCAACAAACTTTCTCCCTCGTCGGCACAACTCAACATCGCACCGTCGCTACCCCTTCCCCAGGTTCCTCTACCCCCTGCTGTGGCTCCTCCTGGTATCTCAATCTCCTTCCAGATGCGTGGTGTGTAGATTAAGAACATCATCCCCCGCACTCTGGAGCTCGCCGCCGGGTCTTACACCTAGTGGCGTACATTCATGGAGCTCGATGTCGAGGAATATGGTGTCCTCGACCACCTCCTCTCCAACGCTGCCCCACCCATCTCTCTGTAGTTCTTTCACAAAGCACGAACGAGCAAGGAAACGGAAAAGATCCTGGAGTACATACTACATAGTTCACGAGGCACACAAACGTTAGAAGCAGCGCCAGTGGGATTATGTAGAACGGGAGGGCACCAGAAGTCCTGGGTCGACGCCCCCCATGACTTTACCTTTGTCATGCGTGCTTTAGCTAGCTGGAGTATGTCTAGAGCAAGAAGTAGTCCTGCTGCGTTTAACATGCTTCCCGATAGCGCCCATTCCAAGGACATAAGCAGATCGATTCGTTTCAAACACATACATTAGGCTTTCTAAGGCAACATTAGGCTCCAGACATTTGGTCATGGTGATATAACTTTTGTTATTTTGCAGGGGAGAAACGAAAGATGCACATATATAGCTGAGACAAAGAAATTTAGGAATAGGCTAGAGAAGATGAAGTTATTTTAGAATGGATAGATTGTAGGTAGAAATGAATAGGAGTTGATGAACCTTTATGACGCAAATTATGGAGGTATCGTGCATCGTTGTATTTACAAGGTCATGTTGGATGACCAGATACACACACGCATGACATGGACAAACCTAAGATGTATAGTTTGATCGGTTGAGTTGATAAGGAAAGAACTTGAACAAGTAAATATGTTGCTTGGTGTTAGCTAGATGTGACCAAATTCACATCTCCATACATTTTGTATTACCACATAAAGCTACATCAGTGTTTCTTTTACACATATTACAAAAATGATGTAATCACAACCGTCTCTAGATAACGTGGTATGTGTGCCCTATTTGAACATGCACTCATGTGTGAATTCGAACTACATATTCTAAAAAGCAGACAAGAACTTTTGTTTGTTTAAATAATTAAAAGAAGATAGTGGATGCGTAAATTAACAGAAACTAGACGAAAACCGATAGAACTAGCTTTCAAATCACTCGAGAACCAAAACAAGAGAGCCAATCCAACTAAAAAAACTATAAGGCCAAGACAACTCAAAAAGGCAGCAGCTGTGTCGTGGCGTACAACAGCGTGATGATGGACACGCCTAGGCAGTAGCTGTCACAACACACGAAAAAAGGATCAGACCTGGGCTGCTAATGAAGATTAATAAAAATTCATACACGTATCAAAGTTACAACAAACTTTCATTCACGTGAAAATACAAAGTTTTAGATCAGTATTAACAGATAAAAGTCCGATTCAGCAAGATACATCACGAACTGAATGAAAAAATCCCCCCAAAAAGATGATGCCTAGATCCAGTTTCTCTAGGGCTAAGTCATTGGAGAATTCATGAATATATGACTAAATCCCTCTCAGATTCATACCCAAACTCACATAAATTCTAAAGAAATATTAACAAAAAGAATATGCAACATTTCTGGATCTAGTAAAAGAAAGTTGCAAGAAACATGAAATAAATATGAAAGAAACTTAGAGGATTTATAATGGTATCAAGAAATATCGATAAATAGTTAACAAAAACATATGTGTTTATTACACAATTCACAAGACATCTAATATAACTTCACTGGAACTTGAAAGAATATAAAACAATTCACTGGATTCAACATAGATTCAACAAGGAAACCGCATCTCAAACCAATGGCCGAGGAGGAGGATCGAGGAGCCAGGACCTAGACATTCATTCAAGATCCATAGAAGTTTTCATGGAATCACAAGATACATGGTAGTATATACCTCGTTTGATACAGAACAAAAGAACCCGTCCGAATAAAAATGAAAACCACAAGATACTTTCGACCTACAACATGATTCAGACAAGATTCAACATATCCACAAAAATAAAATCACGAAAAAAATATACAGATCGTATCGGAAGATACATAGAAGAAAAAGTCAAGAAAAAAAAAGGAAAAATAGGGGAGGTCATATCCATGCCCTAGAGCCCCCGATTTGGCACCTCCATGGCGACCTAGGAGTTGAGCTCCTGATGAGGGGTGGCCCTGCCTCGGGGGAGGCATGGGAGGGCGCTTGAGACTGACATCTTTGCCGCCTAGAAGGATGGGAGGGGAGGAGGTGACGAGGGGAGATAGGCGGCACTGGAGAGGGGAGGCGCTGGGGAGGGGAGGCGCTGGGAGGAGGCGGGGTCATCGGGGAAGGATGCGACACTAGGAAGGGAGTCACTGGGAGGAGGCAGGGGCGTGGGGCGTGGGTGCCCAGGTTAGGGTTAGCCCCCGTTTTGGGGTGGTGTCTGGGTGGGGACGATTTTGATTTCATACATATGCAAGGATTAAAATGCAAAAAAGGTTAGACCATTTGACTAGTAGACTTTTGCACGAATCTTGAACTAACCGACGGCTATGATAGTGCCAGGGGCCTAACTTACGCTGGGGAAATTCGCATTTAAACACAGAAATCCAATCCCCCTTAGAACGGGAAGGCACCAAGAGTCCTGGGTCTGACGCCCCATGACTTCACTTGTGCCTGCTTTAGCTTGCTACAGTATGTCTAAAGCAAGAAGTAGTCCTGGCGCGTTTAACATGCTTCTCGATACCGCCCATTCGAAGGACACAAGCAGATCAACTCGTTTTCCTCTCTAAGGCAACATTAGGCTCCAGACATCCAGTCATGATGATATAACTTTTGTTATTTTGTAGGGGAGAAACGAAAGATGCACATATATAGTGGAGACAAAGAAATTTAGGAATAAGCTAGAGAAGATGAAGTTATTTAAGAATGCATAGATTGTAGGTAGAAATGACAAGGACTTGGTGAACCTTCATGACACAAATTATGGAGGTATCGTACGAGTTGTTGCATTTACAAGGTCATGTTGGATGACCAGATGCACACATGCATGGCATGGACAAATCTAAGATGTATACTTTGATGAGTTGAGTTGATAAGGAAAGAACTTGAACAAGTAAATAAGTAGCTTGGTGTTACCTAGATATGACCAAATTCACATCTCCATATATTTTGGTATTACCACACAAAGCTACATTCAGTGTTTCTTTTACACATATTACAAAAATGATGTAATCACAACCGTCTCTAGATAACGTGGTATGTGTGCCCCATTTAAACATGCACTCATGTGTGAATTCTAACTACATATTCTAAAAAGAAGACAAGAACTTTTGTTTGTTTAAATAATTAAAAGAAGATAGTGGATGCGTAAATTAACAGAAACTAGACGAAAACCGATACAACTAGCTTTCAAGTCACTCGAAAACCAAAACAAGAGAGGCAATCCAGCTAAAAAAACTATAAGGCCAAGACAACTCAAAAAGGAAACAACAAGGTCAAGCTACTCTCACGAGACGACGAGTTGAACACTACCCAAACACGCCAACCGCACGCACATGAACCAACTATTAATGAACCTCTGTCAAACTAGCTGGCCCCCAACCACGAAGATGATAAATCGTGACTGCAATGAGATGATAAATCACCATTGGGGCTCCCTAATGGTGATGAAACCTATATTCCATAAGATCCTGCGCAAAAAATGCAAAATGTGATGCACGGGCATGCCAGACGACCCACATCAAGGATCATCTCATCGCCCATACGGGGATAAAGCCCTTAACATTACAAACTCGCAGGGCAGCTGACCCTACACTCCCAACCTCTCTCACGCGCGGAGTGCCTCATCACAATATTTCTCTGGCAGCAACAACCTCATACTGGCGCAGCCGCAGTAGACCAGGCAATGCCGCCCTACACCCCAAGTACGGTACCATTACGTGGTACATTGAGCGTAAACGACAATACGAGATGATCTACATGCGTGGTCCAGATAGTGTCATCTCCCACTAGACCAAGTTTTTCGAAGTTTCAGCCCCCGCTTTGTATCAGTGTCTTGGTTGGTAGGCAATCCTATTAACAAGAAGGAAAGTCGGATCAAGCCACACTGGTGGAAACAGCCCTATAGGTCCCGGTTGGTACGGGGCTTTAGTCCCGGTTGCCCAACCGGGACGGGGCAATCGGGACTAAAGCTCTAACCTTTAGTCTCGGTTGCCCCACCAACTAGGACTAAAGGGTGCACACGTGGCAGCGGCAGAGGTCGAGGGGGGGTGGAGCATTAGTCTCGGTTCGTAACGAACCGGGACTAATAACCTTCTGCCGCGGCAGAGATTTGGCCCATTTCTCTGCCGCGGCAAAGAATTCATTTTGGCACATTTTGTTGCCGCGACAGCATTTTCGCCACTTTTTGTGCCGCGGCAGAGAATTCATTTAGGTTGTTTTATTGTTTATTTAGTGATTTGCACTTATCAATGAAGGAACCTTATATTACATCATGAATATCATGACAATATTACATTCAATACATGGATCGAGTTCATGCACTACATACAAAAGTTGATATTCGATGCTACCGGCCAATTCCTTCAAAGTTGCTATTTTTACAATCCCTGTCTATACACAGCCGAGTAGTATTCCCCTTTTGGGTCTAGGACTTCTGCATCCAAGAATCCCGCCAATTCCTCCTGAATTGCTCGTACGTGATCCTTTGGCAGAAGACCGTCCCGTAGACGTTCGATCTGATTTAAAAAAGGAGTCAGCCTATATGAATGAAACTAAACACAATTTGATTGTAATTAAAAACTATAGAAATTGTTTACGTACGTGGAGTTGCACTAAATTTCTGCCCTTCTCATCGCACGTCTGCCGGATGAACTCGCAAACATAGTATCCACATAGATTGTTACCTGGTCCCTGCGTCAGGCACTTTACGAGAACATGGTTCAATCAAAATAATAATCAAGCATGATAATAACTGTATCAAAACTAGAATCAAAGAGATGCGCGGATATAGCTAGTGGTGCTTACATCTAGTGCTTCAAATGTAAGCTCCTCTTTCCAAACATCCCTAGCCTTGTTGGTGAACCGTTTCCAAGCGCTGCTCGGCGTAGAAAACGAATAAAATAAGTTATTAAGTACTTGATATCATAAAATTCACGAACGTTGCCGATATAGTGTCGAAATAATTAGAATTACCGCTGGAGAAGTATCTGCATGTCCTTCCACGTCTCAAGGGGTTTATGTTTCGAGTCCATGACTAGTACACGCCCTTTGTCAAGTTGAATGATTAACAGAATATAGTGGAAGCTGCAAATGCATAACTAATCAATTATATATTTAACATCGAGTAAGCAAAATAGAAAGTGTATACAAGACAATAACACTCACTCGAAGTTATAAGGAAATAGTATTTCCCTTTTGGTTTCTTGAAACCTTAACGCGTGTACTATATTATCCTCCGTATCCTGGGGGCTTATTTTGAGATTAGCTTCATGAACCCAATATGGGTCAATGAAGCCAATGTCATAGATTTGTCCTCTGCTGCATTCGAGAATCTTCATTCTGCATATTACAGTATGATTATATACATGCAATAAACAAAATAATATAGCTGGAGACTAAATTAATTACAGAATTAGTACTTACAGACAATAGGCGCTGATGATCGATTTGTCCAAGGCGTCTTGATTGAATAATTGAAATAGTTCATCAAATTCAATGGATATCATGTCATTCTTATCTTTCCCATGATGCTTTTTTGTAACCCTCAGCACTATCCAGTTAGCCCCGGCCCTTGTGGCATGCATGTACCAGTTATGCAATCTTCGCATTTTATTGGAAGATTGTTTACCTCCTCAGGTTTGACGAGAGGTTTGCCGTACTGGTATTTGTATGCTACTTCACTCACGGGGAAGAACTCTAACTGGGATAAGTACTGGGCAATACTCATACCTTGAGCAGCGGCAGCTTCTCCGTATTGTGCAACTACCTCTAGATCATACTGCTCTTCGGCCCCATATTTGCTCGACCCCACATTGGTTTGGGAAATCACCTTGAGAGGGGCGCAAGTCTGTTTTGCTTGTTCTCCGAGCTGGGCAACAGATTTCTCGCTTGCATCAGTACTGCTCTTCGAGGCTTTTTGTGCCGCATGTGACTTGAGAATAGAACGCTCATAGTCTGATGACAGCTTTGGCTCGGGTTGATAAAGAATCTTTAGCATTTTCAACACTTTGGCTTTTTCTTCTTTGGTGCTGGGGAACAATGGCTCTTTCGGCCGCCTCAGCTTAGCGAAAAACGCTGTCGTTTCCGCATCAACGATCGCCGCAGTCTCCTCTTCAGTACAGTCATAAGCTCTCTTGGGAGGAACCTTTGGTACTTTTGGAAGAGGCTCTTGTTTACGTTTCGGCGATCGCTTACCACGAGGCACAGTAGCGGTACGCTTACGCTTTTGACCCTTAGGCGCCGGCGATGGCTCCCGCGGAGATGGCTGCGCCGGAGATTGGTGAGGCGACGGAGCCGGGTGAGGCAACGAAGACGGCTGCCGTGGCGGCGACGACCTCGCTGGAGAAGGGTGAGGCGGCGGCGAAGATGGCCTTGGCGTGTGATTTCGAAGCACGATACATTCCTTCGGCCATAGAATGGTGACGTTTTTTGCGTCTCCCAGCACAGTCACATCCCCTTCACCTGCAGGGTAGTGAAGATCCAAAACTTCAAAGGTGGGCATGATTTCATCCACGCCGACAACAGCGTAGCCCTCTGGAACCGGACGACAATGGTAAGTTGGTGTGGGTCCAATTGGTAAGGCATAGCCGATCGCCACCTTCATTGATATGTTCACAACTTTGACATGTAGCTCGCAGTGTGTCATCTCTGTGATATCATCCACTGGGTAGCCAGCAGGAGCCATCGTCGGTGCATCATCGTCATCGCCATTGTCATCACCCGGGACCTCGGTGGAAGCCACACTGCTTTTTCGATTATTCGATAGGCCGGTAGCATGGAATGTAGTGTGCTGCTGAGATGGGCCGGTAGTACTTTGCTCTTTAAGTGCGTTAATTTCATCTTGTTGTTGCTTTAATCGTTCTTCAATTAAACGCATTCGCTCTTTCTGACTATTTGCTTCAACTTCCACCCTGTCCTTTCTCCTCTGACGGCTTCTATCAGGATATTCTTCCTCTCTTCGGGAAACCCAGTCCTCCATGGTTGGGAGCCTCTTGTGCCTCGTGTTCGTCCATCATGTTCCTTATTTCCAAGGGCGAGTGTGAGCTCATCATTCTCTCTATCGAAAATGAAGTCCCCATCTTTAATAGCCTGTACTGCTTTTCTCATTCTCTCGATTGGCAAGGGGTCTTCTTTATGTCGTATGTTATAAAAACACCTCCCTTTCGAGTCCAACATGCCCCCATGCCCGTAAAACCAATTCCTTGCACGTTCTACCCAATCGTCTGTCTCTGGGGTGATCTTTTTAGCACACAGTTCATTCTCAAGTTTCTTCCACTTAGGAATGCCAGCCCTGTAGCCACCTTGCCCCATAGTATGGTGATACTTCTTGTTAGCAGCATTCAGCTTATTCGTTTTAGACATTTTCTTAGCTTTTTCTGATTTCTTGTATTCCACAAACTCAGCCCAGAATGGTTTTATCTTCTCAAACTAAATATTCTTGAAATCGGGAGTCTTCTCTTTCACGACATAGTCAAGGTGCAATCTTTTCTTCCAGTTGGTGAAACACTGGGCCATCTTCTTCAAAGCCCACTCCCTGACCTTAGCCTCCATGGATCTCCCATGTTGTAAGGCGTCCTCAACTGGATCCTCCGCATTTGGATCCATCTCTATCTTCGGTAGTTTGAAATTAACCATGAGCCTCTTCCACAGTAAATCTTTGGCGTGGTTAGGGACAAATAAACATGTTCCCTCTTCATCTGCATTAGCAGGCCTATTCCAATTTCTAATGGTGATCGGGATTAAGTCCCTAACGATTACTCCGCATTGTGCCACAAATTTGGTTGCAACAACTTCGGGAGCCGTCGGTTTGCCGTCTTCAGCGACATCTTCGATCCTGAACCTCTCATGGTCTTGCAACTTTTTGGTTGGGCCTCGTCTGTCCTTTTCAGTAGATTCCTTCGATCCGGAGGGCTAAAAGAAGAAAGATTGTCGTTACTATTTCTATATAGATAGCAGATGATTAATTAATGAATTAATTATATTACATGCACCTCGCCGGAGCGGTCATCTTCTCGATTACACAAGGCATCGCCTTCTCCCTCGCGGAAGGCAACACCTTCAACCTCAAACAAGTTGTCTATTCCGGTAAAAAGAGGATCACCCTCACCGGAGTTGTTCAGAAACGTTGATACGTCTAAATTATCTTCCCCACGGATCACACCTTGGATCAACTCTTCCTTTTCTTCGTCTCTGACGTGTGGGTCCATATTTTCTGCATAGGTGGAAAAACGAATAAGTCAAAGCGGCTAAAGGAGAAAGTTAAGTACGGTGTTGAGAGATATAAACCCTAATTCAGAGAAACCCTAATATATACATACACAATAATAAAAATGAAGAGAAACCCTAAACCCTAAACCTAGCTACAAAAAGGAAACCGTGTAGTAGATAGGTAACTCTAGCTAAAATCAACTAAAATCAATATTCCGGAGTTCTGAGGGGTGTAAAACCTAGTTCGGAGAAACCTCGGATGCACATGAGAGGGGAACATGAGTATAAGGCTACAAAAGGGAAACTATCCGAGGGGTATTAATGATTCCTTATCTAAGATAGGGGCTACCCACATCTGATCTCATCTCATCACGTTCTCCTGTCATACTAGATTCTCTGCATCTGATACATCATCTGGATGGACCAGAACTGACAGCTATGCATGGCTAAGCAGACACAGATACAAGCTCTAGCAGTGTACACAAGCCAAACCTAGTTATGCTAGGAGAAATGGATCAGGTAATATAAGCTCAAGGGAGTATGCAATAGATAGGATACTCTATCTATCGATAAAGACCACAGTAGAATCGTATGCATCATGGCAAGAATTGAAATGCTTTCGAAATCATAGGATTATATCATGGTGGGGCTATGCTTGCCTTTGCCTGTTGATAGAAGATAAATAGATCTTCGGAAGCCTTGTACTTGACTTGATTATAGTTGTTCAAGTATTGTTCGTTGATCTTCTATGGTCTTGATCTCGGTCTTCAATCTCGATCTCGATCTCGATATCGTATTCTATCGAGAAGAACCAAATCACCGGAAAGAAAGGGAAACAATCAACACATGGCATCGATGCAATGCTCCAGCAATGATGATGATATGACAAGTTAATGTGCATTGGAATGTAACCCTAAAGCATGCTCGACAAGTTAATCGGGGTTCCGAGGGGCGCAAACCCTAACTCAAGGAACTCCGGAATCACCTGTTAGGGTTACTAGGGTGTTATAATTAAACTTGTCATTTAAGTTGTTGAACAATGCATGATTATAGCATAGATAGATAGTTCTCATTTTTCTGAACATTTTGGTATATTATTTGTATTTTTCTGAATTACAGATTAAAAGTTATTGAATTTACAAGTTTTATTCAAATTCTGAAATTATTAAATCAAATGTTTAAACCTTTTGCACCATAGTAACAACTAGCCATAGTGGCTGACAGGAGGGGCCCGGAGCCACCTCAGCAGCCACGCAAGCAAAGGGGAAACAGGGTCATCTGTCACCAGAGAAGGAGCTAGCCCTAGAGGCTGACTGGTGGGACCAGGGCCACGCGGATGCCACCTAGACGCCACGTTGGGCTCGTCGGAGACACGTCAGACGGCGATGGTAGGCAGCGGAGGAGAGCAAGCGGGGCTGCGGGACTTGGCGTGCTGGAATCAGCGCATCCAGGCAGACTCAAAATTGGCGGCACCGCCCTCTGTTGGTTGCTGGAGCAGGTGGTACAACGACGACCGACGGCGGCGAACGGGATCTAACGGCGCAGGCATGAACTACAGCGAGAGGGGAAGGAAGGAGGCATCCAGAAGGTTTGCTTGCTCACCCTGAGCGCGTGAGGTTGGTCGGAGAGAGCGCGGGAGGTCGAGCGGATCGACGCCGGCGAGCACGGTCGGGGTCGAGGAAGACGGAGTCGTGGGCGACGACTGGTGCGCGCACGGACGGAGGCGGCGGTGCTAGCGGATGGAACGCGCGGGCTTGGGCAGCCTGACGGCGTCGGGGGCGGCGAGCTCGGGCAGCCTGCCGGCGTCGGGGGCGGTTGTGCGCGCGTCGGTGAAGCAGAGAAGTGAGATGGGGAAGGGAAGAAGAAGAGGAGGCGCGTAAGTTATAAACGAAGGGCCTTTAGTCCCGGTTGGTGGCTCCAACCGGGACTAAAGGGGCATACGTCCCGGTTGGAGCCACCAACCGGGACGTATACTCCAATATTTTCAGCAGACCAAGGGTTGGCGCGCAGGGGGTCTTTAGTCTCGGTTGGTGGCTCCAACCGGGACATATTTCCCTGTTTTCAAAAAATTTCAGGTATTTTCTCTCTGTTCCCGCTTTATTTTTTATTTTGAGGTTTAAATTTGTATTGTTTTTTAAATGATAATTAATTTGGAATTCAGAAAAACTTTAAACATAAAAAGTGTTTGGATTTGAATAAATAATTCAAAACCATTTTCTGTTTTAAAAAATAATTAATGTAACCATTTAAAATATGAACCATTTACAATTAAAAATGAATTAACTTATATTTTTTTAATATCAATTTGGAATTTAGAAAAACTTTAAACATAAGAAGTGTATGGATTTGAATAAATAATCCAAAACCATTTTCTATTTTTAAAAAATAATTAATGTAACCTTTTAAAATGAATTAACTTATATTTTTGAATATTAATTTGGAATTTAGAAAAACTTTAAACATAAAAAGTGTTTGGATTTGAATAAATAATTCAAAACCATTTTCTGTTTTAAAAAATAATTAATGTAACCATTTAAAATATGAACCATTTACAATTAAAAATGAATTAACTTATATTTTTTTAATATCAATTTGGAATTTAGAAAAACTTTAAACATAAAAAGTGTATGGACTTGAATAAATAATCCAAAACCATTTTCTATTTTTATGTCGACATTATGTCGATTTTTTTTAAATTTATTATGCCCGTTTTGAATTATCTGAATTTCTAACTATGGTCGAACCGGTGTGCATGAAGATAGGGGACGAGCATCGTTAGAACTTGCATTGGATCTCTGAAGAAACCACATATTGCGAGTCTAAAAATGATTTTTTCAAAAAATCACGGGCGATAGATCATGTACCTGTAGTACAAACCGGACCCACTTCCTACCGATTCGGCAGACATTTGTCCTTTTTACCCGGGATGGACGAAAAGGTTTGAGATGTACCGGTTGGGAGATAGTTCATGTAAGGTGGTCTAGTATTTTAGGAAAATGGGATGGTAGCATTCTGAAACGGCATTTTGGTGGTTACTTCACAAAACGACCCGTTTTTTGTGCTCGGAAAATGGAAAAGGGCTTTTCCGTGCGACAAAAAGGAAAACTTCCTTCTGCAACATTGTTCTCCATACCAATGTCCACACACATGCATAATATGGGCACAATATCACAAACTATGACGTGATTCAGCACATAACATCGGTCATTTGGACCGAAAGCCATGAAACCTCGAACATGATAGGTCATTTTGTGAAGGTTTTTTCGAAACATGATCAATATACCAAGTCTGGTATTTTTCCTTTCAACTATGTAACAAAATATGACACCACGCGAAGGATTTTCATTGTTCGGATATTTTTTGAATTTATTATGCCTGTTTTGAATTATCTGAATTTCTAACTATGGTCGAACCGGTGTGCATGAAGATAGGGGACGAGCATCGTTAGAACTTGCATTGGATCTCTAAAAAAACCACATATTGCGAGTCTAAAAATGAATTTTTCAAAAAATCAAAGGCGATAGATCATGTACCTGTAGTATAAACCGGACCCACTTCCCACCGATTCGGCAGACATTTGTCCTTTTTACCCGGGATGGACGAAAAGGTTTGAGATGTACCGGTTGGGAGATAGTCCATGTAAGGTGGTCTAGTATTTTAGGAAAATGGGATGGTAGCATTCTAAAACGGCATTTTGGTGGTTACTTCACAAAACGACCCGTTTTTTGCGCTCAGAAAATGGAAAAGGGCTTTTCCGTGCGACAAAAAGGAAAACTTCCTCCTGCAACATTGTTCTCCATACCAATGTCCACACACATGCATAATATGGGCACAACATCACAAACTATGCCGTGATTCAGCACATAACATCGGTCATTTGGACCGAAAGCCATGAAACCTCGAACATGATAGGTCATTTTGTGAAGGTTTTTTCGAAACATGATCAATATACCAAGTCTGGTATTTTTCCTTTCAACTATGTAACAAAATATGACACCACGCGAAAGATTTTCATTGTTCGGATTTTTTTGAATTTATTATGCCCGTTTTGAATTATCTGAATTTCTAACTATGTTCGAACCGGTGTGCATGAAGATAGGGGACGAGCATCGTTAGAACTTGCATTGGATCTCTGAAGAAACCACATATTGCGAGTCTAAAAATGATTTTTTCAAAAAATCACGGGCGATAGATCATGTACCTGTAGTACAAATCGGACTCACTTCCTACCGATTCGGCAGACATTTGTCCTTTTTACCCGGGATGGATGAAAAGGTTTGAGATGTACCGGTTGGGAGATAGTCCATAAGGTGGTCTAGTATTTTAGGAAAATGGGATGGTAGCATTCTGAAACGGCATTTTGGTGGTTACTTCACAAAACGACCCGTTTTTTGCGCTCGGAAAATGGAAAAGGGCTTTTCTGTGCGACAAAAAGGAAAACTTCCTCCTGCAACATTGTTCTCCATACCAATGTCCACACACATGCATAATATGGGCACAACATCACAAACTATGCCGTGATTCAGCACATAACATCGGTCATTTGGACCGAAAGCCATAAAACCTCGAACATGATAGGTCATTTTGTGAAGGTTTTTTCGAAACATGATCAATATACCAAGTCTGGTATTTTTCCTTTCAACTATGTAACAAAATATGACACTACGCGAAGGATTTTTATTGTTCGGATTTTTTTTGAATTTATTATGCCCGTTTTGAATTATCTAAATTTCTAACTATGGTCGAACCGGTGTGCATGAAGATAGGGGACGAGCATCGTTAGAACTTGCATTGGATCTCTGAAGAAACCACGTGTCTATAAATGATTTTTTCAAAAAATCACGGGCGATAGATCATGTACCTGTAGTACAAATCGGACCCACTTCCTGCCGATTCGGCAGACATTTGTCCTTTTTACCCGGGATGGACGAAAAGGTTTGAGATGTACCGGTTGGGAGATAGTCCATGTAAGGTGGTCTAGTATTTTAGGAAAATGGGACGGTAGCATTCTGAAACGGCATTTTGGTGGTTATGAACATATTTCTTTAAGACTCCCATGAACCTCTCAAAGGGGAACATATTGTGCAGAAATACCGGACCGAGAATGGCAATCTCTTCCACTAGATGAACCAGGAGATGCGTCATAATATTGAAGAAGGATGGTGGGAGCACCAATTCAAAACTAACAAGACATTGTACCACATCCTTCTGTAACCTTGGAAGAATATCTAGATTGATTACCTTCTGAGATATTGCATTGAGGAATGAACACAGCTTCACAATGGGTACTCGAACATTTTCCTGTAGAATCCCCCTCAATGCAATCGGAAGCAACTGCGTCATAATCACGTGACAGTCATGAGACTTCAGGTTTTGGAACTTTTTCTCTGCCATATTTATTATCCCCTTTATATTAGATGAGAAGCCCGACGGCACCTTGATACTGTAAAGGACTTCAAAAAAGATTTCCTTCTCTGCTTTGGTAAGAGCATAGCTGGCACGATTTAAGTGACGCCTTTTATCCGTCTTGTTATGTGTATGCATGTTCTTTGGGTCTTTCATAATTTGTTGGTCCTCCCGTGCTTCAGGTGTATATTTTGTCTTCCCATACACGTCTAGGAATCCTAGCAGGTTCACGCAGAGATTCTTCGTCACGTGCATCACGTCGATTGAAGAGCGGACACGCAGGACTTTCCAATGTGGCAGCTCCCAAAATATAGATTTCTTCTTCCACATGGGTGTGTGTCCTGTAGCGACGTCGTTCAGAACTGATTGACCGCCGAGACCCTTTCCAAAGATTACTTCTATGTCCTTGACCATACCAAATACATCATCACCAGCAGGGAGTTCAGGCTTCTTCCGGTGATCTGCCTCACCTTTGAAATGCTTGCCTTTTCTTTCTTATGGGATGATTGGTCGGAAGAAATCGTCGATTCGCCAGGTACACAACCTTCTTGTATTTATGCAAATATGTATCTTCGGTCTTATCTAAACAGTGGGTGCATGCCTTATATCCCTTGTTTGTCTGTCCTGAAAGGTTACTAAGAGCAGGCCAATCATTGATGGTTACGAATAACAACCCTCGTAGATCAAATGGCTCCTGTTTATTCTCATCCCACGCACGTACACCTGGTTTGCCCCACAACTGTAAGAGTTCTTCAACTAATGGCCTAAGGTACACATCAATGTTGTTGCCCGGTTGCTTCGGGCCTTGGATGAGCACTGGCATCATAATGAATTTACGCTTCATGCACAACCAAGGAGGCAGGTTGTAGATACATAGAGTCACGGGCCAGGTGCTGTGACTGCAACTCTGCTCCCCAAAAGGATTCATGCCATCCGTACTTAGACCAAACCATAAGTTCCTTGCGTCACCTGCAAAGTCTGGGAAGTCTCTCTCGATTTTTCTCCACTGTGACCCATCAGCAGGGTGTCTCAACTTCCCGTCTTTCTTACGGTCTTCTTTGTGCCATCGCAACAACCTGGCATGCTCTTTGTTTCTGAACATGCGTTTCAACCTTGGTATTATAGGAGCATACCACATAACCTTAGCAGGAACCCTCTTCCGGAGGGGCTCTCCCTCAACATCACCAGGGTTATCTCGTCTGATCTTATACCGCAACGCATTGCATACCGGGCATTTATCTAAATTCTCATACTCCTTACCGCGGTAGAGGATGCAGTCATTAATGCATGCATGTATCTTTTGCACATCTAATCCCAGAGGACAGAGAGTCTTCTTTGCTTCGTAGGTACTCTCGGGAAGTTCGTTATGTTTTGGAAACTTCGGCTTCATTATTTTCAGCATCTTTTCAAATGAGGAGTCAGTTAGAGCACACTTCGCCTTCCATCGCAACAATTCCAGTGTGGTACCGAGCTTTGTGCTGCCATCTTCACAATTTGGGTACAACAATTTCTTGTGATCTTCTAACATGCCCTCTAACTTCAACTTCTCATTTTCTGTTTCACAGTCTCGCTTTGCATCAGAAATGACCCTACCAAGTTCATCAGCCGGCTCATCTGATGCCCGTTCTTCACCTCTTTCCTCTCCATTGTCTTCCATTGCAGTATCACTGTATTCAGGAAACATATGATGATACTTGTTATCATCATCTTCTTCTTCACCATCTTCCATCATAACCCCTCTTTCCCTGTGCTTGGTCCAGCAATTATAGTTGGGCATGAAACCTTTCATAATCAGGTGGCCGCGAATGATTTTCAAGGAAGAGTACTCCTTGTTGTTCCGACATTGAACACATGGACAACGTATAAATCCATTCTCTTTGTTTGCCGTAGCCACATCGATAAATTTATCCACGCCTTTGATATACCCGGCTACGCGCCGGTCACCGTACATCCATTTCCGACCGTTCATCTGCATCATATAAGTAAGTTTATCAAAAAACAGGACATCATAAATAGTGAAATAACCAATTCACACCGACACATGAATTGTATCAATGACCTAGAAAAGATAAGATTGCTAACCTCGATCGAGGGAAATAAAGAGGAGAAAGCTCAAGTGCGTCTCGAACACATGGCTCCAACCGGAACGTATTCCCCCTTACCAACCGGGACGCATGCCCCCTGGCCCGTGCCCGCTCCAACCGGGACGCGTGCCAGCATTAGTCCCGGTTGGTGGCGCAACCGGGACAAATGCTTTGAGGGGTCGCGAACGGATAGCCCTTTTTCCACTAGTGCCAGCGGGTTGGCGGTGATCGACATCGATCATTGGTGCACCGCGATTACAAGACAGGCGACTTGAGTATATGGTCACAGTCGCCTCGCGTCGTGTAGCTGCGTACGAAACGACCAGATTAGTCACCCTTTTTCTTTCACAGGAACTGGTCATGATAAAATCTCGAGCAGCTTATAACTGTGCAAGTGCAGTGTGCTGAGCTAACTTCCTTCACAGCATCCAGAAAACCAGGATCTAGATGGATGTAACTACCACTTATGTGCACCAGCTAAGTAGCCAAGACTATGATAGATGTTGCCCTCCCTCGCTAATTTTCAGCCAAGTTAATTTAGGAGCTGACGACCCTCATGGCTCCCACATGTTAATATGCAAGGAACTGTATGCAAGGCTAATTTACAGAACGTTGTGGCTCTCTGTCAGATTGTTGTTCTGACCATTTTACACGAGCGGTGTCAGGTTTGGGGGTTGGGCCAAGCTGCTAGCAGTACTGTAATGTCCCCCTGTTCTATTGCACCTGTGTACTCTGAAATTAAATAGCTCCCTGGTTTTACGTTGATTCGGCTTTATGCTCGCGTAAAGTAGTCAATTTGGGAGACTGGTGGGTGTGAGTTGGCCTTGGCCAGCTTAATTTCTCTTGCTGCTCCTGCATTACAGTTACGGACTACTAGTACTACAGAGCACTCATCGTGATGATCAGGGAAGTTCTAACAACGTGGAACGTTTAGTTAGCAAAAAAACAGTGCCACTTTGCCTTCTCCACTCTATCTCTACGCTCATCGTTTTCTTGGGTGCTCCTTTCATGCGCCATGCATCACCGTCTCTCCCCCGCTGATTAATACCACTCCAAGATGGGCGGTGCTACCGCACCAACCATGAAGATCTCATGGACTGATTATTGAACCACACAGAAACGCAGGAGGGTCTTGATGCACTCATAATTCATGTGCTCCACCACGATATAACTGCATTTTGGATGAAGTTCTTCGGGGCCATGTCACCTGGAAAAGAAACACCTGCCACACATATGCTTGTTCATTGCTACTGGGTACCAAGTCTCATGAGTTATGTTGAGATGAAGTATACAAAGATGGCCACTCGATCTACCTAGTAATGATTGCTTCTTTCCAAATGCCTCCAATTCCCTCATGTTTCTATTAAATCCAAGATTGCTACTTATCCGATGTGCTAGCATGGTACCGAGAGGTGAAATATTCGACAAAAAGAATTCGTATCCCTCTACCACGGCGAAATTGGAGTGCTATATATAGCCAAAAAAACATTAGTAACTCAATTAACGGTTGGCGTGTAGCCTTTATTTTGTTCAGCGGTGATTGCCCCCTTCGTAGAGCTATATCACTATATGCAGCCTCTCACTTGGGTTTGTAGTTCATACGACATACTTCAGTGTCTCTGCTCTTTGCGGAGACACAGTTTAATCCTAACGATGGGATTGGTCGTGCTTTTTCTCGGAAAGAAAGTAGTCATACCTAAATCTGGAGCAGCAGCTTATGCTTATTTATAGCGTGCAAGTTTAGCTTGGTGAGAGCCAACTACCGTTGCTGGTTGCAGTATCCAGAGAGGCTTTAGATGGATGGATATAACTATTAACATACACGAACCAATTAATATAACAATTAAGAAGCCAGGCCAAGATAGATCGATGTCGCTCTCATCTTATTTGGCCAAGATATAACTAATAACTAACGAGCTTCGGGTTGTTCCCACGTGTCAATCTCCAGGGAAATGTGCACACCTTAGAATGCGTGCTTCTGTGACTCTCTGTCGTGTTTGGTTCACCATGCTATGTCAATTTTAGTAGTACATGCTATGTCAATTTTAGTAGTACGCCTTAGAACCAATTAATATAACAATTTTAGTAGTACATGCTATATTGCTATGTCAATTTTAGTACTCCCTCCGTCCTAAAAAGGATGTCGAAAGTTTATTTAAATTTGAATGAATCTATATACTAAATAGTGTTTAGATACATTCGAATTTAGACAAATCTGGGACATCTTTTTCAGGAGGGAGGGAGTAGTACATGGGGTCTGTTGGTTGGACTGAGTTGCTAGCAGTACGTACCGTCTCTTTGTTTCTATTGCAGTTGCCAAGTAAAACCAGATTTCTTTCGTGGGAAGCATAGTCCCAGCCTCTACATCAATCAATCGACGCACACAGCCCTACTTCCGCGTTTTGCCGCTGATTTTAGCTTTTTGCTGACGTAAATTAGCACACATGTGAGCTCAGTTAGTAGAATAGTCCCATTCTCCCTTCACCCTATCTCTTCCCCCTTTGTGTCATTGATCGCTCTTTCCGTGGCCCTCTCGGTACTTCCTTCCCCTCTCTCCTCCGGTGACTAAAGATCTGAGCGACTCAAGAAGAGAGGAGGTGCCATGGCGCCAACAATGAACCGCTCATGGCTTGAACGTTGAAGCACATAGTAACTTAGGACAGGTCTTGATGCACTAAAGACTGGTGTGCTCCCTCACGATGTAACTGATCATTTTGGTGAGGATCAAAGCCATGTTTCCTTGAAAAGAATCACCAGCACCAAACGCTAGGTCATTGCTACTAGGTATCATGTCTCGTGCATTAAGTAGAGGTAGAGGGAACATCGAAGGTTGCTAGATCTATCTATCAATGATCGCTTATCTCCCAGTGCCTCCAATTCCCTCGTGTTTTTATTTCATTCGATATTATTGCTTCCTGTCGAATGTGGTGCTAGCATGTAAAACATAAGGTATGATGGTAACGAAAAATGGCAAAGAATTGGTATCTCTCTATTGCGATGAATGGAGTTCTATATGTAGCCCAAAAAACATTTGCACTCGAATAAAGGTTGGCGGAGAAATTTATTTTGTTCAGTGGTGATTGTCCTTTAGTGGGGCTATATGCAGTCACACCGAATGTGTTACTGTTACCTAATTGTATCTACTATTTGTGGTGACGTACTAAAACTAACAAAGAAATTGTTGCCACGTGTTACTAGAGTACAATGTAGGACATTTTATTTTTTTATTAGATTATCCTTGGTCAAACTCAACTTGAGCAGCTTCTCGCCAGCTATGCATTCAAAGCCTGGGACAGGCCCATAGGTTGTAAGTCAAAATGAGGATAGCTGAAAATGGGATGCTGGTACATGAACGAAACATTAGTGTATCTCAAAAGCACAGATGCATTTTCTTTTCAAAAAAGCTAGAAAAAGGACGCGTTTCTAGGAGATCGCGTCGCTGTTGTTGCCTGCACGTGGCAGACGCGGAGTGTCTCAAGCACTATCCCTGTCTTCTCCCATACGACACATGGTGGATGCGGAGAGGGTTGTGGGTCCTTTCCTTTCCTTTTTTGTAGATTTGAACACGAAAACTGCGATATCTTTTAAATGGAGAGTCCAAATCGATATTTGTTTTCATAGTCTTTCTAGTCACGTCCAGATCTTTAAAACTAGATCCATTGTTGATATGTTTCGACGAATTTTTTCTTGTACTACCTTTGATGCATAGGTTGCAGTCTTTTGGTCCAGTGCACGGTGTATTCGATTGCAATGCACTTTTCCAACCTCTCAAATGGCTAAGTCAGATCCCTGCAGCTCCTCTATACTATGCTCTTTTTGTTCATTTTGCTTTTGTTTTGTCCATAATCATCATCAACACCTACACACATGTCAAAGACAAGGAAGAGGGATAAAATTCTACCTAAACTACTAAATGTGCAATGCTCATATTGAATGTAATGAAAATAAGTGATCATACATATGAGGCATAGCAATAGTTAGATGGAGCATGATATGATAGGCAAGTGACACAATTTATATAGCTAAAAAGTGTTGTATTATCACAACCATCAATTCTGTAAGTAGTTTGAAAAGATATTTACCCAGAAACGCGGTGTTTTGACTTGCAAATCATGTATGCCCAATCCACCGTATTCTTTTGGTCGGCAAACCACATTCCATCTAGCCAGTCGATATTTTTTTTCACTATCCCCTTGCCAAAAGAATCTTGCTTGGAAATAATCCACTTTCTTCAAGACACCTTTGGTAGCTAGAAAAACAAGATCATATACAGTACAATGTTGGTGAGTACTGAATTTATAAGTACAAGTCTTCCGCCAAGGGATAGCAATTTACCTTTCCAACTATTAATGGGTTTTTGAAGTCTTTCCTCAATGATTTTTCATTCAGCAATCGAGACACCGATAGTGGATCGGTATTCCCAGATAGTTGATTGGAAATTGAGAAAATTCCTTATTTGACACCACTTCAAAATATGATTCCCATTTGACACTATAAAAGTTTTTCTTCCCTATTTGACACCTTGTCTAAATTTTATGTCTTATATGACACCGCCGTTTGATCTGTTACAGTTTGCTGTTTGTTTTTCTCTTCTTGGACTAAACTACCCTTTTATGGGCAAGCGTTAGAAAAAAGAACGGATAGACCTCATGCAATCTATCCAATTGACGAGTCATCTATGGAAGACTCGATTGATTCATTCCTTTCACTTGATACGGCGGCTTAGCGGCAGCGCGGCAAGGCGCATAGCGGCGGCGATTGCTATGGGAGACCAGCGGGTCGCTGCGGGGGACGGGGATAGTGATCGAGGGCGGCCAAGTCTTGGCCGCAGCGGCGGACTGCGGGCAAGGCGCGGCAACAGAGCGCCCGTCGGCAAGCTCTGGTACGGTGCGGGCTGGGCCATGGCGCATGAGATACTGACCAACTGCATCAGATCGTTGGCGCTGGGCTGCTTGCAAAAAAAGATCTTGCTGATGTATTTTGAGTAGGTTTGGAACGCGGAGTATTTAAGTTGATAGCTATGACTACCTTTCCCAACAACTGCAGCCATGCCAGGATGTACATCGAGTCTACTACTACTAGACAACCGCTCACCCGTACAGAACTTTTATAACAACAGTTCATTGTTAAGAAAAAGTTTATACTACTGCTAGAAGTCAGTTGCCATTTTGTCATTTAACCAAACCAAATATGTTACATCACTGCTACTTTTGTCTTGCACATAATTTTGGTCACATAATGCATCAGGGCAAAACCGTCTTTCAATATCCCTATTTAACACTGTTGGTGTTCAAAATGAACTAGAATGTCATATAAGGCAAAAAAATTAAACAAGGTGTTAAATAGGGAAGAAAAACTTTTATAGTGTCAAATAGGGAATCATATTTTAAAGTAGTGTCAAATAAGGAATTTTCTCTTGGAAATTTCCCCTGACCATAGCCGAATAGTTCAGCATATAGGTGGGTCTCGTTATGAGCCTCACCAAAATAATACAGATCACTTTTATGGAAGTTGATTTTTAATCCAGGAAGTTGCTCAAATACTAATAATATTAATTCCATATTCTTAGCTTTCTCTAGATCGTGTTCCATAAATAAGATTGTATCGTCAGCGTATTGAAGAATAGAGAGACCACCATCAACTAGATGGGGAACTAATCCTTTAGTTTAGCCATCAACCTTGGCTCTCCCAATAAGGATGGCCAACATATCAGCCACTATGTTAAATAGTATAGGCGATAATGGATCCCCTTGTCTTAGCCCTTTTTTGGTCTAGAAGTATTTGTCAGTATCGTCGTTGACATTGATGGCAACACTACCACCAGCCACAAAAGACTGTACGAGAGCACACCACTCCTACGAAAAAATTTCATACGGAGTGTTTGCTAAAGGAAAGACCAATTAACTTTGTCATAAGCCTTCTCAAAGTCAATCTTGAATAATACACCATTTAATTTCTTTGAGTGTAGTTCATGGATTGTTTCATGTAGGATTACTACACCATCTAGGATGTTTTTTCCTTGCATGAAAACAGTTTGAGATGGGTCTACAGGATGATCGGCTACAGAATTTAGTCTAATCGTAGCAACTTTTGTGAAGATTTTAAAATTAACGTTAAGAAGGCAGATTGGACGATATTGTTATATACATTCTATATTATTAACCTTAGAAAGTAAAATTATGTTGACAAAATTGAGTCTAAAAAGGTCTAACTGACCAGCATGCAAAGACACAAAAAAATGCATCAGGTCCTCCTTGATAACTTTCCAGAACTTTTGATAAAATTCCGCTAGGAAGCCATTAGGCCCTGCTGCTTTCTTATGTTCCATTTGGAAAACGAATTTATTGACCTCCTCCATATAAGAGACGGTTAGAAAATTGTTTTCCTGAACAGAAACATGAGGAATATCCGCTATTTGGGAGTCATCCAACGAGAAAGAATTTTCTAGCGATGCCCCAAACAATGATTTGTAATAACTAATAATATAAGATTTTAGTTGCTCCTGGCCCTCAATCGTACTTTCTGTTGGAGATATGCCCTAGAGGCAATAATAAAAGTAGTTATTATTATATCTTTGTGTTTATGATAAATGTTTACATTCATGCTATAATAGTATTAACAAGGAAACATTAATACTTGTGTGATTTGTAAACTTAATTTAAAGTCCCTGGTAAAGCCTCTATATAATACTAGCTTGTTGGTTAATAGATGATTGTGGTTTCCCTATCATGAACATTGAGATGTTATTAAAAACAAGATCATATCGTTAGGAGAATGATATGATGGACATACTCCTATAGATAAGCGTAGCATAAAGATCAAGTCATTTTAATAGTTCAATTGCTATATGCTTTCTGATACATAGTAATCTAATTCCTTCGACCATGAGATCATGTATATCACCTTTACCGGATGGATGCTTTGATGACATCAAACACCACACCGTAACTGGGTGGCTATAAAGGTGGCATTGAGTGTTCGGAAAGTATTGGTTGAAACACATGGATCAAGAGTGGGATTTGTCCATCCATATGACGGATAGATATACTCTGGGCCCTCTCGGTGAAATGTCATCCAATTAGCTTGCAAGCATGTGACTGGCTCACAAGGGATCACATATCACAGGAACGAGAAAAGAGTACTTATCGGTAACGAGGTTGAACTAGGTATGCAGAGATACCGACGATCATAACCTCGGATAAGTAACATATCGTGAGACAAAGGGAAATTGATATCGTATGTAAGTGGTTCATTCGTTCGCAAAGTAATTGTAGAAATATGTGGGAGCCATATGAATTTCCAGATTCCTCTATTGGTTATTGTTCGGAGAAGTGTCTCGATCATGTCCGCATAATTCACGAACCGTAGGGAGACACACTTAAGGATTCGACGTTGTTTGAGTAGTTATGGAATGATGAGGAAGAGACCGAATGTTGTTCGGAGTCCCGGATGGGATCCGGGATATCACGAGGAGATCCGGAATGGTCCGGAGAATAAGATTCATATAAGGAAAGTCCCGTTTCGGAGTTGGGGAATGGTTCCGGTGTTTTCATCGGGAATGTTCTAGAATGTTCCGGAATGTCCGGCACTCCGGAGGGGAAGGGTACATGAATGTGTTGTATCAAGTTGGTATGATTGCATCATGTACTAAGTGTCATCGCTGTTCCAAATAAAGGATTAAATCGAATCCTAGTTTGAAAAGTCAAATAGCTAAATTGAAAAGTCAAATAGCTAAATTTGGAAAGTGGAAAAGAGGAAGGAGGGGAAACCGAGTTGGGGAGGGAGTCCCTCCTCCCCAAGCAGGCGCACCACCCAAGCCGAGTTGGGGAGGGACTCCACTCCCTCCCCTTCGCCGCCGGCCCCTCCACCTATATAAGGAGGGGCAGGGCTCCCTCCTAGAACACACAAGTCCCTCTCCTCCAAACCCTAGCTTGGCGCCACCACCTCCTACAGCTGCCACCGCCTCCTAGGGTTGCCTCCTTGGTGTGTCTAAAACCTAGATTGCCGAGGAGCTCTCTCATACTCCACCATACTCGCTCCGGCTTAAGGCGAAGCCCTGCGAGATCTCTCCTCTACTTCCGGTACCACGCCGTTGTGCTGCTGGAATCGCGAGGAGAGTGCTACAACCTCCGCTGCCTGCTGGAACAAGGGAGAGGAAGGTCTTCGTCGAGTACCGAACGTGTGACCGACTGCGGGAGCGCTGCCGGAACGCAGCGCCGGAAGGATCGTCTACACGATCTTGAGATCGGGAAGAGTATGACTACATCACCCACAAGAATCCGCTCTCGTTAAACACTTTGGAATCTTCGAGGGTGAGTTATTCCATCGACTCGTTGCTACAATCTAGTAGATAGATCTTGGATTGTTTGTTTGTATGCGATAGAAAATTTTTGTTTTCCATGCTACGAAACCCTATAGTGGTATCAGAGCCGTGTCTATATGTAGATCTGTTGCACGAGTAGAACACAATGGTCATTGTGGGCGTTGATGCTTTTATTGTCGATTGCTTCTTGTGTACTTTGCATCTTGCGGGATGTTGGGATGAAGCGGCCCGGGCTAACCTTACATGACATCGTTCATGAGACTTGCTCCACGCTTGACATGCAACTTGTATTGCATAAGTGGCTTTGCGGGTGCCTGTTTCTCCTAGCATAGTTAAGATCCAATTTACAACGGGTGATTAACAATACTAGTATCAATGTTGTGGTTCCTGTTCGTAAGTTAGAACGACACTTATTGAAAGCCCCAAACCACGTAAAATATGCAAAGAAAGTAGAGGCGTCTAACTTTGTTTTGCAGGGGTGTGCTGTGATGTGATATGGCCATGATTGTGATTATATATGATGTATGCAATGTTCCTTATTGTAAGTTGGCAACCGGCAGGAGCCATATGGTTGTCTTTAATTTATGTTAAGACCCGCGTGTCTATTCAAAGTAGTTGTAATAGTTGAAGCCGGTGGACGACAACCATGAAGAAGCGTCATTGACCTTGATGCAATGCCGGTGATGATGGAGATCATGTTCGTGCTAGAAGATGGAGATCGGAAGCACAAAGAAGAAAGGCCATATCATATCACATATTATGAATTGCATGTGATGTTAATCCTTTATGCATCTTGTATTGCTTAGTAGACGACGGTAGCATTATAAGATGATCCCTCATGCACATGAATTTCAAGTCATAAAGTGTTCACCCTTAGTTAGCACCGTTGCTAAAGCTTGTTGTTTCGAAGCACCACGTGATGATCGGGTGTGTTAGATTCCGCAAGTGTATACAACGTGAGCAAGCCAGATTTGCTCATGCAGAAACTAAGGTTTGATCTTGACGAGCCTATCATGTACAGACATGGTCTCGGAACACGGATCACCGAAAGGTAAAGCATGAATCATATAGTAGATATGATGAACATGACGATTGTTCGCCATTGAAACTATATCAACTCTCGTGATGATCGGTGTTGATGTGGTGGATTTGGTTCGTGTGATCACTAAAACAATGTGAGGGATATTGTTTTGAGTGGGAGTTCACCTAGATTAATTTTAATATTAATTTGAACTCAATTTGTCATAAACTTAGTCTAAACTATTGCAAATATGTTGTAGATCAATGGCAGCCCCTACCATCAATTTTAATGCGTTCCTAGAGAAAGAAAAGTTGAAAAACAATGGAAGCAACTTCGCGGATTGGTTCCGCAATTTGAGGATTGTCCTCACAGCCGGTAATTTGACCTATGTGCTGGATGCACCGCTGGGTGACCCACCTGCAGCTGATGCTTCCGATGAAGTAAAGAATGTTTACCTCACTCGGAAGACTCAGTACTCCACAGTTCAGTGTGCTATCTTGTATGGTTTAGAATCGGAGCTTCAGAAAAGGTTTGAGAATTCAGACCCATATGATATTGTCGAGGATCTCAAATTGATTTTGAGACTCATGCGGCAATTGAAAGCTATGAGGCTTCTGAAAGTTCTTTAACTGCAAGATGGAAGAGGGCAAATCCGTCAGCGAGCATGTGCTTAAGATGTCTAGGCACGCAAACAAACTTCAAAGCTTGGGTATTGTGATTCCCAATACTTTGGGGATTTACCGTGTCCTCCAATCACTACCACCAAGTTACAAGAACTTTGTGATGAACTACAACATGCAAAACATGAACAAGACATTGTCAGAACTCTTTGCCATGTTGAAGTCTGCAGAAGTGGAGATTAAGAAAGAGCACCAAGTGTTGTTGGTCAATAAGACCACCAAATTCAAGAAAGGCAAGTCTAAGCAGAAGAGACACTTCAAGAAGGGTGGTAAGAAAGTTACCACGCCGACGAAGAAGACCAAGGCTGGACCTAAGCCTGATACTGAGTGCTTTTACTGCAAGGGAGAAGGTCACTGGAAGCGGAATTGCCCAAAGTACTTGGCGGATTTGAAGAACGGTAACATCAAGAAGAAAAGTATATCTGATATACATGTTATTGATGTGTATCTCACTAGTACTCGTAGTAGTGCCTGGGTATTTGATACTGGTTCGGTTGCACATATTTGTAACTCGAAACAGGTGCTGCAGAATAAACGGAAGCTAGCGAAGAACAAGGTGACGATGCGCGTTGGAAACGGATCAAAGGTTGATGTGATCGCGATCGGCACGCTACCCCTTCATCTACCATCGGGATTAGTTTTATACTTAAATAATTGTTATTTGGTGCCTACGTTAAGCATGAACATTATATCGGGATCTTGTTTATTGCGAGACGGTTACTTGTTTAAATCCGAGAATAATGGTTGTTCGATTTATATGAGTAATATGTTTTATGCATATGCACCTTTGATAGATGGTCTATTCTTATTGAATCTCGATAGTGGAAATACACACATTAATAACATTGAGGCTAAACGTTTGAAATCGAGCGATAACTCGACCTATATGTGGTACTGTCGTCTTGGTCACATTGGAGTGAAGCGTATGAAGAAACTCCATTCCGATGGACTTCTTGAATCACTTGATTTCAAATCACTTGATAGATGCGAAGCATGTCTGATGGGTAAAATGACTAAGACTCCATTTTCTGGTATAATGGAGCGAGCTACGGACTTATTGGAAATCATACATACCGATGTGTGTGGTCCAATGAGTGTAGCATCGCGCGGTGGTTATCGTTATGTTCTTACCTTCACGGATGACTTGAGTAGATATGGGTATATCTATTTCATGAAACATAAGTCCGAAACTTTCGAGAAGTTTAAGGAATTTCAAAGTGAGGTAGAGAATCAACGTAACAAGAAGATTAAATTTCTACGTTTTGATCGTGGAGGTGAATATCTAAGTTACGAGTTTGGCGAGCATTTGAAGAAATGCGGAATACTTTCGCAGTTGACACCGCAGGGAACACCACAGCGTAATGGTGTGTCCGAACATCGTAATCGAACTCTCTTAGATATGGTTCGTTCTATGATGTCACTTACAGATTTACCGCTATCATTTTGGGGTTATGCATTAGAAACAGCCGCATTCACTTTAAATAGGGCACCATCTAAATCCGTTGAAACGACACCGTATGAATTATGGTTTGGGAAGAAACCTAGATTGTCGTTCCTTAAAGTTTGGGGGTGCGAAGCCTATGTAAAGAAGTTACAGCCGGACAAGCTTGAACCCAAAGCGGAAAAATGCGTCTTCATAGGATACCCGAAGGAAACTATTGGGTATACCTTCTATCATAGATCCGAGGGCAAAATCTTCGTTGCCAAGAATGGATCCTTTCTAGAGAAGGAATTTCTCTCGAAAGAAGTGACTGGAAGGAAAGTAGAACTCGACGAGGTTGTCGAACCTTCTCTCAAAATTGCGAGTAGCGCAGCGCCGGAAGAAGTTCCTGTGGTGCCTGCACCAATAAGAGAGGAAGCTAATGATGATGATCATGAAACTTCGGTTGAAGTTGCTACAGAGCCTCGCAGGTCAACGAGAACTCGTACCACTCCAGATTGGTATGATCCCGTTATGAGTGTCATGTTGGTGGATAACACTGATGACCCCGAGACATATGAGGAAGCAATGATGAGCCCAGATTCCAATAAATGGCAAGAAGCCATGAAATCCGAGATTGGATCCATGTACGAAAACCAAGTATGGACTTTGGTGGACTTACCGGATGGCCGGAAGGCTGTCGAGAACAAATGGATCTTCAAGAAGAAAACAGATGCTGATGGTAATGTTACTGTCTATAAAGCTCGACTTGTCGCAAAAGAGTTTCGACAAATTCAAGGAGTTGACTACGATGAGACTTTCTCACCAGTAGCGAAGCTAAAGTCTATGAGGATTATGTTAGCAATTGCTGCATATTACGATTATGAGATATGGCAGATGGATGTCAAAACAGCATTCCTCAATGGAGACATTGATGAAGAGTTGTATATGATGCAACCCAAAGGTTTTGTCGATCCTAAAGATGCTAACAAGGTATGCAAACTTCAACGGTCCATCTATGGATTGAAGCAAGCATCCCGAAGTTGGAATCAACGTTTTGATAAGGTGATCAAAAGTTTTGGTTTTATACAAACTTATGGAGAAGCTTGTATTTACAAGAAAGTGAGTGGGAGCTCTGTAGCATTCTTAATACTATATGTGGATGACATATTACTGATTGGGAATGATGTAGACCTTCTTAATAGTGTCAAGGAATATTTGAATAATAGTTTTTCAATGAAGGATCTTGGCGAAGCAGCTTACATATTAAGCATAAAGATTTATAGAGATAGATCAAAACGCCAAATATCATTGTCACAGAGTACATATTTGGACAAAGTTCTAAAGAGGTTTGGAATGGAAGATAGCAAGAAAGGGTTCTTGCCCATGTTGCCCAATACGACCTTGAGTAAAACTCAAAGTCCGACATCGGCAGAAGATAGAGAAAGGATGAGTAAGACTCCCTATGCCTCAGCCATAGGATCTCTAATGTATGCCATGCTATGTACTAGACCCGACATTGCATATGCTCTTAGTTTAACTAGCAGATATCAAAGTGATCCAGGAGTGGATCATTGGACAGCGGTCAAAAACATCCTTAAGTACTTGAGAAGAACTAAGGATATGGTTCTTTCTTATGGAGGTGATGAACAGCTCGTTGTTAATGGTTACACCGATGCTAGTTGGAACACCGATCCGTATGATTCTAAATCACAATCTGGATACGTATTTATTTTGAATGGTGCAGCAGTTAGCTGGAGGAGTGCAAAGCAAAGCGTTGTGGCGAGATCTTCAACTGAATCGGAATACATGGCTGCTTCGGAGGCTTCACAAGAAGCGATATGGATGAAAGAGTTCATTACAGAGCTGGGTGTGGTTCCTAGTGCGCTGGACCCAATGTCTATCTACTGTGATAACATGGGCGCCATAGCCAATGCGCAAGAACCAATGTCACACAAGAAGCTGAAGCATATCAAGCTACGTTTTCACGCTATTCGAGAACATATCCAAGATGGGGATATAAAGATTTGCAAAGTACACACAGATCTGAATGTGGCGGATCCGTTGACTAAACCTCTCCCGAGGGCAAAAACATGACCAGCACCAAACTGCCATGGGTGTTCGGTATATTACCATGTAATCTAGATTAGATGACTCTAGTGCAAGTGGGATACTGTTGGAGATATGCCCTAGAGGCAATAATAAAAGTAGTTATTATTATATCTTTGTGTTTATGATAAATGTTTACATTCATGCTATAATAGTATTAACAAGGAAACATTAATACTTGTGTGATTTGTAAACTTAATTTGAAGTCCCTGGTAAAGCCTCTATATAATCCTAGCTTGTTGGTTAATAGATGATTGTGGTTTCCCTATCATGAATATTGAGATGTTATTAACAACAAGATCATATCGTTAGGAGAATGATATGATGGACATACTCCTATAGATAAGCGTAGCATAAAGATCAAGTCACTTTAATAGTTCAATTGCTATATGCTTTCTGATACATAGTAATCTAATTCCTTCGACCATGAGATCATGTATATCACCTTTACCGGATGGATGCTTTGATGACATCAAACACCACACCGTAACTGGGTGGCTATAAAGGTGGCATTGAGTGTTTGGAAAGTATTGGTTGAAACACATGGATCAAGAGTGGGATTTGTCCATCCATATGACGGATAGATATACTCTGGGCCCTCTCGGTGAAATGTCATCCAATTAGCTTGCAAGCATATGACTGGCTCACAAGGGATCACATATCACGGGAACGAGAAAAGAGTACTTATCAGTAACGAGGTTGAACTAGGTATGCAGAGATACCGACGATCATAACCTCGGATAAGTAACATATCATGAGACAAAGGGAAATTGATATCGTATGTAAGTGGTTCATTCGATCGCAAAGTAATCGTAAAAATATGTGGGAGCCATATGAATTTCCAGATTCCTCTATTGGTTATTGTTCGGAGAAGTGTCTCGATCATGTCCGCATAATTCACGAACCGTAGGGAGACACACTTAAGGATTCGACGTTGTTTGAGTAGTTATGGAATGATGAGAAAGAGACCGAATGTTGTTCAGAGTCCCGGATGGGATCCGGGATATTATGAAGAGATCCGGAATGGTCCGGAGAATAAGATTCATATAAGGAAAGTCCCGTTTCGTAGTTGGGGAATGGTTCCTGTGTTTTCATCGGGAATGTTCTAGAATGTTCTGGAATGTCCGGCACTCCGGAGGGGAAGGGTACATGAATGTGTTGTATCAAGTTGGTATGATTGCATCATGTACTAAGTGTCATCGCTGTTCCAAATAAAGGATTAAATCGAATCCTAGTTTGAAAAGTCAAATAGCTAAATTGAAAAGTCAAATAGCTAAATTTGGAAAGTGGAAAAGAGGAAGGAGGGGAAACCGAGTTGGGGAGGGAGTCCCTCCTCCCCAAGCCGGCGCACCACCCAAGCCGAGTTGGGGAGGGACTCCACTCCCTCCCCTTGGCCGTCGGCCCCTCCACCTATATAAGGAGGGGCAGGGCTCCCTCCTAGAACACACAAGTCCCTCTCCTCCAAACCCTAGCTTGGCGCCACCACCTCCTGCAGCTGTCGCCGCCTCCTAGGGTTGCCCTAGCCACCGACTTGGGGTGCCCCAAACCCTAGCCGCCGGCTCTAGCACCTCCTCCTTGGTGTGTCTAAAACCTAGATCGCCGAGGAGCTCTCTCATACTCCACCATACTCGATCCGGCTTAAGGCGAAGCCCTGCGAGATCTCTCCTCTACTTCCGGTACCACGCCGTTGTGCTGCCGGAATCGCGAGGAGAGTGCTACAACCTCCGCTGCCTGCTGGAACAAGGGAGAGGAAGGTCTTCGTCGAGTACCGAACGTGTGACCGACTGCGGGAGCGCTGCCGGAACGCAGCGCCGGAAGGATCGTCTACACGATCTTGAGATCGGGAAGAGTACGACTACATCACCCACGAGAATCCGCTCTCGTTAAACACTTTGGAATCTTTGAGGGTGAGTTATTCCATCGACTCGTTGCTACAATCTAGTAGATAGATCTTGTCTTGTTTGTTTGTATGCGGTAGAAATTTTTTGTTTTCCATGCTACGAAACCCTACACTTTCATCCTGAATTAAAGAGTGAATAAGTTTCTTCTTATGCTTGTCATTGGCAACACCATAGAAGTATCTTGTATTCACATCTTCTTCAAGAATGAATTTCGTTTTAGAGCGTTGGTACCATTTGAGTTTCTCCTCGCGAAGTAGTCTGGCAATTTATGCATTTGATTGGTTTTTAAGCTCAATCTCTTGTGCAGTTAAAAGCCTGACTTCCACAGAAGGATCTAAATCGTTAATAATAGATGAAAGACGTATTTTCTCTTTTTTTAAGGATTCCAGCAGTATGTCTGATCCAACCATGAAGGAACTTGCATAAAGCATGTATTTTGTTGTTCCATCGCTATATAGGCGTTTGACCACTAACAGATTTCTCCCAAATAGCCTTCACCAAGTCATGAAAACCATCACGATCCATCCAAATTCAAATTTGAAACTATGTTTGGATTTACATGATGGTGTTCCAACAGTTAATAGTAGTGGAGCATGATCTGAAAAAACCCACCTCTTTATCTGAAATCCACTTAAATGTTTTCATCTATTGTTCATATCGGCTTGCGTGTGGCAAGTCGCGTGTCCCTACCTAGTTAAACAAGTTATTACTAGACGCACACTTCTCTAGTATTCGATGAAGTAGCGTAATAATAACCATAATACATGACCTCTCAAAGTGCATCTCCAATATCAACGACACGTGTCTTCAAATCAAATTTAGGTGTACGCCAGCATCTTGCATACTGCACAACCTCGTAGTGGTCCTTTGGGCATAATGATCTCTAGTAATGACTCTCGACATGCCCTCGGCAATGATCTTCGGATACAAGTGCAATATTCAGGACTGGGAAAACGAAAAATGATCGAGTTGTTAAAATGGTAGCAAGTACATGTCTAGGATGAAATAGCTTGTAATATGATATAACCAATAAAAGCCATCTGATATAGTCACCATCTGATATTTCCACAGTTGCCAACGACTGTGAGGAGGGCCAACTGCAGCGAGGCTGCGTCAGTTCTGCTTTGTTGAAAAGGCTTAAGAGTTGACTCGATAACATCTTCACATGTATCACCTCATCCGAAGCTGCCATCGATCAACCGGGAGGAGGGGTGAAACTGGATTGGAGCAGCAACACTTCACCCATTGCGTGTATTACCTACATGAGAAGGTCAAAGCACGGGGGAGTACCAAATGTTGGCAATACTTAGTTGTAAGTAGGTATGTGAGAACTTGGTGCTGAATCTTGACCAAGGTCAGAACGTGTGATACATATTCGGCTATCCAATCTTCTGGTGTTTGATGATTTATTGCTAGATGGCTAGCCCTCAGCATCTTGTAGATGTTGTGTTGTGTGTGAATGTTGCCAATTTGAGCCAAGGAGACATATATACTAGGAGAGGATTCTTGATTTAGCACAATAAAGTCGAAAAAGAAGAAGAAAGAAGTATGGCAAGAGGTTGGCACTGTTTTTTGGAAGCAAGAAATCGAGACACATCATGATGTTTTGTAGTGATGTGGTAAATCACGTGGACATTGCCTATAATATATTCTGCACATATTATTGTATTCCGTAGCAACGCATGGGCATTTAGCTAGTAATAACCATAATACAAGACCTTTCAAAGTGCATCTCCCAACAAAAATATCAACGACACATGTCTTCAAATCAAACTTAGGTGTACGACAACATCTTGCAGACTGCACATCCTCATAGTGATCCTTTGGGCACAACAATGATCTCTAGTAAAAACTCTGACATGTCTTCGGCAAGGATCTTCGGATACAAGTGCAATATTCAGGACTGGCAAAACGAAAAATGATCGAGTTGTTAAAGTGGTAGCAAGTACATGTCTAGGATGAAATAGCTTGTAATACGATATAACCAATAAAAGCCGACTATACATGTCTAAGATGAAATAGCTTGTAATAACAATTGAACTACGTTAAATCATTAGTCCTATATTATGCAATCTTTATCGAGAAGTGAACCTATCATTCTTATATGTGCTCAAATTAGTTGTCTCAACTTTATCTAAAAACGTAGACTAGACAAAGTTGAGACAACTAATTTGAGATGGAAAGAGCAATTAGTATTGATATACGAAATATTATAAAACTATTTAGTCATTGATTAGCTTACGCGATCGGCTAACTTTGCTTGACTAAGGAGCTAGCAAATCCACATTTGTGCACTGTATATGGTTAGCATTAAATAGAGAAAAATAAATAAGACTTACTCCCTCTCGGAACTCAACCTTGACTTTCCACTTGTCTGATGAAAAATCGCACCAAGTAATAGAAAACATTGTCCCTTTGTTCCTAAGAGAAAAAAAGGCACATGACCAATGGAAATACATGAGTAAGAGTTCACACCAAGAAATAGAAAACATTGTCCCTTTGTTCCTAAGAGCAAAAAAAAGGGACATGGCCCATCTAAATACATGAATAAGAGTTTTTCTTCGGTGTCCCCCCCCCCCCCCTATCTCTCTTCTTCCAAACTTAGCAAACTGAAAACACAAGGACGGCCTAAATTGACCGATACCTGCTCATGCCCTCTGAACCGAAGAGGTATTGGTCAATCGTGATCCTCCTTGTGTTTTCAATTTTCTAAGTTTGGGAGGAGGAGACACGGAAGCACATCTCACTGAATAATTACATTAGTTGAAGTGAAGGCACATACATACCAGTACATACGATGGCAACATGTTAAAACATGGCGGATAAGGCTACAAGGGCCATGCTCGATGCCATTTAGGCTGCATTCATCGAATGGTTGCGACCATGTGGCACTACCAAGATGGTATTGCCCAAAACAACGCGGCCTTGTACGATAGTAGACAATAGAGTCACCCACGACAGTAGGCAACACCTTGGAAGAGACACACAAAGGTCTTCCCCCTAGGAAGATAGTTTTTTCTCCGATGCTTGTTACCGGATTGAACACTCCCATGACGATATCCTCGAGCTTGTAAGCCCTTAGGCCCGATAATTGCGCGTTGGTGTGACCGACCACTATGATCTCCGAGTCATACTCTACTAGATAGATAGGGCTGCAAAGTATGTTCCTGGGGCAAACAGTGATCAACTTTGGTCCATCCAGCATGTGCGCCCCCATCTCGTAAATGTTCGTAAACGTTGTTTGCCACGTACAGCTTGTCTTGGATCTGCAGTGGTCCGTAAACCTGTGCAATTGGGGCCATCCAGCTTACCATAGTCCATCGTTCATCTTGGGGAGTAGCAAAGGCCGCGTAAACAGTGGTGTTGTTGAAGGCAAGCATGACGGTGATACCTTTCGGCAAGAAAGTAGCGGAGGTAGAAACGGACCTTAGGTCCTGTGGCCTCTTTATGTGAGCAAGGGTCTTGAGCGGTGGGAGGTCGACGATGTCACCCGTGAAGGGGTTGAGGAGCCGGATAGCCGTGTCCTCGTCCCGCTGGAGGACAAGGAGACCGTTGATGGAGTCGAGAACGCAGTGGTCCTCGAACAACGGGAGCCGGACCCGGACGAAGGCGCCGGAGTCGAGGTTGAAGAAACGGATGTGGCCGCCGAGGTCTGGGTGGCCGGGGTAGAGGCCGCGGCCCTCTGGGAACATCATCCAGCGGCGCGGGTGGAACCGCCGGTCGGCTACACCGCGGCCATGCGGGGAGTCGGTGGCAGAACGCCACTGCGCGCAGACGCAACGGAACCGGGCGTAGTCGAGCAGGTTTTGGTACAGCAGGCGCGACGCGACCAGGCGAAGCAGATCGTGTTGCAGCGATGCCCATGGAGGCTCGATGGGCGGAACGGTAGCCGACGGATGCTTGTAGTCCTCTGCTGTCGTCGTAGATTCAGAATTTCGGTCCGGCATCTCGATTTCACTAGACGACGATGGCGTGTCTCGCGACATGATGCAGTATCATCCAAAACGAACCAACGACCCACCCTAGCTAGGTCAAAAACTAGCGTCGTTGTGCACGGAATTAATAACTCCAACTCATGAAGTTTATAAAGATGAAACGTACAAAACGCAAGCTGTCTGATTCAGTGACCGGAGAGAGAGAGAGACCAATTTTTTTTTTTGAGGGTAGAGACCATATATTCTGTAATACTCGACCACATAATAGGTCCAACATGAACATGAATCGGTATGTCTTTGACTTCGATATGACTCACAACATCTCCATTTGCCTACCCAGGAGCCCGTCCGGACGCCGAATTTCGGTCCGGACGCCGAAAATCGGCCCAGTCGTGTATCCAAGGACCTGTTTTCGTCCGGATTTCGGCGTGTTTTGGTTTGGCCTACCCAGGCCGTACCCAGGATCCCGGGTACGCCCTGGGAACGCCAGACTCAGCGAAAACGGGCGTGGGACAGCGCTGTCGGCGAGAGAAGGCACCACTCCCGCCAATTCGCCGAGCTCCCCGCCCTTTTCTTCCCTCCTCCCGCCTTTCTTCCCCATTCCCCCACCCCCGAAGTTCCGTCGATCACCGCGCCCGACATGTCGCCCAAGAGTTTCGTCCAACCCAGATCGATCCTCGGCGAGGGTCCGGCGGAGAAGAAGGCGAGGAAGCCGAGAGCGCCGCCGACCAAGCCGGAGGGCATGTCCTCGGCGGAGTGGGAGAAGAGGGAGCCCACCAGGCAGATCTCATCAGCCGAGCGAAAGGACAGGAAGGAGAGCACGAAGCTCCGACAGCAGCAAGCGGAGGAGGAGAAGGCGATGGTGAAGGCGGCGGCGGAAGAACATGCGATGGCGAAGGCGAAGCAGGCGGCGGCGACGCGTTCGGCGTTGATGGCCGCGCCGTACCCACCCCACTGGGGGAGCCAGGCCAGCGTCGGCTCGCCCGCCGGCTTCTCGCCGATCTCGCCGGCCAACTTCCAGGAGAGCCAGGCGGCTGCTCGCCAGAGGTACTCCTCATCGCCGGAGTTCGACGGTGGCTTCAACCCGAACGTGCTCTTCCCCGGCCCTGCGCCGCGCCCTCCTTCGGCCTTCGGCGTCGACATCAACCTCCCCTACTCTGCCTCTCCGGCGTACGCAAGCCCCGCTCTTCGCCGCGGTCCGCTGCCCTTCGGCGCAACCTTCGGCGAGGCCGACGCGCGACCTGTTCGGCGGAACGCCGGGCGCCCTTCTGGCCGGCATGTCGGTCGAGGCGTACATGGAGGACCTGATCGCAACAGGCTCGGCCTCCAACCACACCTCCTTCTTCACGGAAGAGCAGACCCGGGCCGACGCCGAGCGCGGCATCGAGTCCCAGGACCTCGTTGACGTCGATGCCGAGGAGACCCAGGCCGAGCAGACGCAGCCAGAGGACGCCGAGACTGAGACGAAAGGCAAGAAGGGGAAAAAGACGGCGGACGCTCGGCTCAAATGGACCGTGGCCGAGGACACCTTCCTCGCCGAGGCTTGGAAGACGGTTAGCATGGATCCGATAACGGGTGCGAACCAAAATTCTGACAATTATTGGCGACGCGTGAAGGCAGCATTCGACGAGCGAAGCCTGTGCGACCCAAAGTATCGCAAGATCCACATGGAGCGAGGGGAGAAGGCAATAACGAACCACTGGGCGATCATCCAAACTGCGTGCAGCAAGTGGCATAGCTGCGTGGAAGAAGTCGACCGCACAAAAGCCAGTGGGGAGAACATGGACAACAAGGTACTCTCGAACGTTAACTTTGTCGTGCACTCTCTTGACACACTCTCGAACATGGACAACTTGACACACTTCCATTTTGTAGCTGCGCCGTGCACTTCTTCACGCCAGCTGAATGCCAAGCACGCACGGCAAAGAAGGCGGGAAAACTGTTAGCGTACATCCCTTGTATTGTACTTCGTACTTGTATTTGTACCTATCCCTAATTGTCCTTGAGCCCTATAAATATACATTAGGACCCCACGATTTTACTGTGTCCAAAAATCTTGTTTTCCCTTCTATATTTTTTTTAGAAAAGAGTATATATTAATATTACAAGGACACCAATTACATCCAATCTCTACAACAATGCATGCCCTAGCGGCTCTAGGGATGCACGCAGCTCAGAAAAAAGAAAGAGAAATTGTAAAAAAGAAAAGTCCCGCTGCACAGAACTAATCCTAAAAAAACGACAGTGACACCATCAGAACAACACCAGTAGTCCTACACTCCAATTACAACGCCTTTAAGAAGGAAAACAGTGTCCAAGCGCCGTCGTTGTCTGACCAAAGGTCATAGATTTTCATCCTGGAGAAAGTCCTTACTCACAAAACAATGCCTTCAACAAGGTCATTGCCAGGCACAACCAGCTAAGGCCAGACCTTGGGTTTTCACCCTGCAAGATAAGACTGGGAATAAGCATGTGTTGTCTTCCCGCACCAACAGTCGCTGCAACGAGTCCCAGATCTCCGTCGCCACAAGAACAAAAATCACCATCGCTACCCTCAAATTTCCGCTTTTCTGACATTCTCCGCATCTGACATCACCATGGCTCAAAGCATGGCACTTGGTGGGAACAAACAACAGAGGTTCGCAACGCTCCCGCTGAAACCAAACGGCCAGAAAAACAAGGTGCACGCGACCGAATACCTTCCGATCCAGCAATCTCCAGGCATGATAGGCCCATGGGAGTTCGCCGGCGGAGCCTTCCAGAACCCGCCTCTCCAGACCAGATCAAGGAGGACAGACATCAAGCAGATCTTCGTCTTCGTGCGAAAGAAATCAAAGGACCACCACCTTTATTAGATCCGACACAGCGATTCCCACACCGCCGTCCGGTTCCCGAAGGACGGATCGAGCAGGCAAAAAGGGAGAGAGCCAAACAGGAAACCACCGTAGCAGCGCCAGAGGCGCCGCCCAGCAGGATCCCAGCACCACGCCTTGACCGCTGCCTACCACGGGGCCCCTGCCGAGGGCCGACCTGGCCTAGATGGCCCCAGATCGAGCCCACACGGCGCGCCCGCAGACGGTCATCGTCACAGCGAGGCCCCTTCCTACGCCACCCACACCGCCTCCGCTGAGCCACCATGTGCCGCCCGCGACCTCCAGAGCAGGTCGCGCCATCGCCCCGACCCACCAAACGCCTCCACGGCAGCCCCCCTCCAGCCTTCGGTGGTGAGGGCGCCCGCTGCCACCGCGTGAGGGACCTGCGGCAGCGGCGGTGAAGGGAGACTCGCGGGGGGATCCCTCCGGCGGCGGCTAGGGTTACCCCGAGTCGCCCCGTGCGGGAGCGACGCCTTCCCCTTCTACATACCAGTGCCCTTCGATCCCACCCTAGCACCACGGCCCCTACGCCGCCACGCCCCAATCGCCACATCCCTCTTCCGCTGCCCCGATGACGCTCCCAACCCTCTCTAATGGCTCGTCAGCCGCCATCATCAGCACCTCAGACGGTGCCCTTGCCCCCGTCGCCATCCCTCATGGCGGCTCTCCTCGCCATGTCGGTCAGATCGTGCCCTCATCAACGCAGGTAACTATAGCAAGTGGTGAATCTACAAGCATGTATCCCTTGGACGCACCGGCTACGTTAGCCATGTCGATGTCACCATCCATGCCGCCCCCACTGACGTCGTGTGGCGCACGACGAACTACACCATGCTCAACATCCTCCACGCCGCACGAGGACATCGCCAACATGATCCTCAACGGCGAGAAGACCACGCGTCAACTTTGGGTCATGGGCCACGATGTCTTGTCCACGAACAAGGCTGTTAGATTATATTTACTTGCATATCAAGTTAGGGTTTAGGCTGGTGCGCTGCACCTCCTCCCCCTCCCTCTCCTATATAAACCATTGTATTCTCTCATTGTACAATTATCAATTATTATTATTATCACAAATTTACATGGTATCAGATTAAGGTTAGATTCTAGGGCATGGATCCCACGCCTCCCACCCCGCCGCCGCCGCCCCCTTCGGGGTTCTTCGAGTGGCGCGCCTCCATGGCCGCCGTCGCGGCTGCCAAACCATCCACCTCATCCGCCCCACCTCCTATCGCCACCACCATCAACTTCGCCGATACAATCTCCGACGTTACTCCATTGATTCCCATCACTTTAGATCTCCCCAAACACAACTACTACCATTGGAGGCATCTTTTTGAGGTGCACTTGGGCCGCTGCAACCTCATGGCGCACGTCGACCCCAACATCCCGCCATCTCCCTCGGATCCCCGCTGGGTCAAGGATGATCTCGCTGTAATACAGTGGATCTACCAGCGGGTGAGCACCGAGATTTTCAATCTCGTTTTCAGGGCTGCCACCAGCATCGCCGCCCTTTGGGCAGCCCTCCGTTAGCTTTTTCAGGACAACGCCGACGCCCGTGTCAACACGCTCAACACGGAGCTTCGGAACACCGCCCAGGGCGTCTTGCCCGTGGGGGTATACTTCCAGCGCCTCCAGACCATCGTCGATGAACTCAGTGAACTCGGTGATCCCACTGAGGACAAACAGCTCATCAAGATCCTCCTCGTCGGCCTCAATCAGCGCTTCGACAAGCAGCAGTCCTTCATCCCCATGATGCGGCCGTCTCCTTCCTTTGCAGAAGTCTGCTCCATGCTCTCCTGGGCGGACCGCGCCATGACCACTCAAGAGTCTCGCCCTCAGGCCTATGCTGCTGCTCCACGGCCTCCTGCACCGCCACCGCCTCCAGCGCCGCTTGCGCCTGTTCCACCGCCAGGTTGGCGCCCCAGCCCCAACTATAGGGGCACCCGGCCTATCTATCGGCCGCCTGCACCACGGCCTCCTCCAACAGCACCGGCTCCTCCACCTGCCCTGGCACCCACCACCGGCTCCACCTGCAGCACCATCTTGGCGATCTTCTCAGGACCCTTGGACTGGCATGGTTCAGGCTTGGCCAATGCCCTGGACCGCGCCCTCTCCTGTTGGCGCGCCACCTGCCTACACTGGTTCGTGGCAGCCCGACGTGCATCCTCATACAAGATCACCTGGCCTCCTTGCACCACGGGTCCCTGCACAAGCTCATTACGCCGCTCCTTCACCGCCCATGTATGCTGAACCATCGCCGGCTCCCTATGCCTCGCCAATGCACTCGCCGATGCCCTTTGCTATGGGTCCTTATGGCCCTTCGGCACCGGTCACTTATAATCCTGGAGGCTACTACTCGCCATACACCATGTACTCGACTCCTGCTGCACCGCCACCACCTGCGCCAGTACCTGCCCCGTCAACTGCACCGACTCCCTCTACTCCGAGCTGGGACCAAGCTGCGTTTCTACATGCCATGAATAATTTTGCTGCTCAAGGTAACTCAGGTACTGATTGGATTTTCGATTCTGGTGCTTCTAGTCACATGTCTTCATCGAATACTATGCTGTCAACTTGCATACCATCTCATTTTTCATCCATTACATTAGGCGATGGTTCCTCCATACCAATTTCATGTGTCGGTCATACAAACCTTGCATCTTCCACTTCCAAACCACTCCTACTTAAAGATGTCTTAGTTGCACCAGCCCTCATTAAAAATTTAATCTCTGTTCGTCGTTTCACCAAAGACAACCATGTTTCCGTCGAATTTGACCCTTTTGGCTTGTCTGTGAAGGATTTCATGACCAAGGCGGAGATCGCTCGCTTCGATAGCTCTGGCGACCTCTACTCTGTTCATGGCGCTCCTGCGGCCTCGTCTCCATCATCCATGCTCTCCTCCGTAGATCTATGGCATAAACGCTTAGGCCATCCGAATAAAGCCACTTTATCCTCTCTCCTTAGTGATTTTTCGATCCCTTGTAATAAAGAGGTTCATACTTCCTCCGTTTGTGAGTTTTGTCAACAAGGAAAACATGTTCGTTAACCATTTGTGCATTCTACTTTTCATAGTACTTATCCCTTTGAACTTTTGCACTTTGATCTATGGACCTCTCCAACTGTGAGTCTCTCCGGTTTCAAATACTACTTAGTTATTTTAGATGATTTTACACACTTCGTTTGGACTTTTCCACTTCGCAACAAATCTGATGTCCACTCACTTTTTATCAACTTTAAAACCTATGTCAACACACACTTCTTTTTACCCATAAAATTTATCCAATGTGACAATGGAAAAGAATTTAACAACTTTGCAAACCGTACTTTCTTTCTCCAACATGGCATTCTCCTTCGTTTCTCTTGCCCTTACACTTCCCCACAAAATGGCAAGGCTGAGCGATCACTCCGCACCATCAATGACATAGTTCGCACACTCCTCATTCAATCATCTATGCCCTCCATGTTTTGGGCTGAAGCTCTTAGAACCGCAACATATCTCCTCAATATTAGACCATCTAGCACTAACCCAAACACCACACCTTTCTACTCCCTTTTTCTCTATCACCCAAACTACACTGAGCTTCGCATTTTTGGTTGCCTTTGCTTTCCCAATGTCTATGCAACTTCCCCAAACAAACTCTCTCCTCGTTCCTTTCCTTGTGTCTTCCTAGGTTATTCAGATGAACACAAAGGCTACCGGTGTTTTGATCTTGTGACCGGTCACATTCACATCTCTAGGCATGTCACTTTCGATGAAAACACCTTTCCTTTCGCCACTAGAATCCCTACATCTACTCCCACCACATCCACCCCTCGCCCAGCCAATTTCATAAAACCTCACTTTTTCGTTCCTAACCTGCCCTACAACCCTGCCACGGCTGCCCACTACCCTCCCTCGACCAATACCACTCCCGATTCTCCTGCCACGGTAGTCCCTAACCCTGCACCGGACGACTCGGCTGCCCCGACAGACCCATCAGCACCCGTGTCTCGACCACCCATAACCTAGGTTTCCGCTCGCCGCCCCAAAACTCCTGCCCCCGACAATCAAACTACCTAATCCTCTGCCTCTCATACTACTGTGTCCTCCTCCTACGCTGCGCCGGATGCAGCAGCTCCTCCTTCACATGGCGTTCCCATTATCGCACCTAACAACGACCATTCCATGCGCACACGTGCCAAGTCTGGTTTTCGACTTCCTCAAACACGCCTCAATCTTCATGCTTCTCCAACTTTCTCACCTCTTCCCAAAACACACAAATCTGCTCTTCTTGATCCGAACTGGTCCGCTGCCATGCGCGATGAGTTTCAAGCACTCCAATCCAATAACACATGGCAACTTGTTCCCCGACCTCCTAATGCAAATGTTGTTTCTGGAAAGTGGGTGTTCCGTCAAAAATTTCATTCTGATGGCACTCTCTCTCGGTATAAAGCGCGTTGGGTTTGTCGTGGGTTCTCTCAACAACACGGTGTCGATTACGACGAAACTTTCTCTCCAGTAGTTAAACCTAGCACCATCCGAACCATTCTTAGTCTTGTTGTTTCCTCTTTCTGGCCCATTCATCAACTCGATGTAAAAAATGCTTTCGTCCATGGTTCCTTAAACGAAGTCGTCTATTCTCAACAACCTTCCGGTTTCGAAGATTCTTCTTTTCCTGATCATGTTTGCCTTCTCCAAAAATCTCTCTATGGCCTCAAACAAGCACCTCGAGCCTGGTTTCAACGTTTTTCTACCTTTATTCAAACTATAGGATTCATTCCCTCTCGTTCTGACTACTCTCTTTTTGTTTACCACTCTAACACCCAGGTTGCATATATCCTACTTTATGTTGATGATATAGTTCTCACGTGCCTCCTCCACAACTTTTCTCACTCATATTATTTCTCTCCTACACACTGAATTCTCTATGACTGATCTAGGTTCCCTTCATCACTTCTTAGGTATAGCTGTCACTCGTGATTCTTCTGGTCTTTTTCTCTCTTAACGTCAGTACTCTGTTGATCTCCTAACTAGGGTTGGAATGTTAGATTGTCAACCATCCCGTACACCTGTAGATACTTCTTCAAAATTTTCCTCGGATGGTGATATTTTTCCTGATCCGACTCTATACCGTAGCTTAACTAGAGCCCTTCAGTATCTCATCATTACACGTCCAGAAATATCATATGCTGTCCAGCAAGCTTGTCTTTACATGCATGATCCAAGAGTCCCGCATTTTAACCATGTCAAACGCATACTTAGATATCTCAAAGGTACATTAGATCATAGTTTGCATATCAACCACTCATCACCCACATTATTGACAGCATATTCCGATGCAGATTGGGCTGGTTGTCCAGACACTCGTCGATCCACTTTAGGATACTGTGTTTTTCTTGGCAATAATTTAATTTCTTGGTCTTCGAAGCGTCAGCTTACGGTTTCTCGCTCGTTCGCAGAGGCTGAGTACCGTGTTGTTGCTCACGCAGTTGCTGAAACAGTTTGGTTGCGTCAGTTACTTGTTGAGTTACATCGACCTATTGGTCAGGCCACAGTGGTATATTGTGATAACATTTCAGCTGTTTACATGTCTGAAAACCCAGTTCAGCATCGGCGGACAAAGCATATCGAGATTGACATCCATTTTGTTCGAGAGAAGGTCGCTTTGGGAGAAGTGCGTGTTCTTCATGTACCTTCTACGACCCAGTTTGCAGATATTTTTACCAAAGGACTTGCTACTACACCATTTACAGAGATTCGTTTTAGTCTCAACGTTGTCGAGCCCACGGTTGAGACTGCGGGGAATGTTAGATTATATTAATTGCATATCAAGTTAGGGTTTAGGACGGTGCACTGCACCTCCTCCCCCCTCCCTCTCCTATATAAACCATTGTATTCTCTTATTGTACAATTATCAATTATTATTATTATCATAAATTTACAAAGACGACTAATGCTATATACCTCGACAACGACTTTCGTCAACTCGTGTAGGGTGCTCTGTCCAAGAGTACTGCCATCACTAGAAGCAACTCGCTGACGCCCTCGCGGACAATGATTCCCCGGCCCCTGTGTCTGATCGTGTGCTCGTCCTCAACACCCTATGTGGGCTTGGCCCGTGGTTCGCGTCTTCCGCCATGGTCATATCCATGAACTACCCTCCGACGTCCTTCCACTAGACCCAAGGCATGCTCCTCATGGAGGAGATGCAATAGGAGAATGCCGCGTCCACTATCTCTATCGCCCACGCTTGCCCTGCCTCACGACGGTGCCCTGGCCTGGTTACCGGGTGACTCCCCCAACAATGGAAAGAGAAATTCGGCATCCAATACCGAGAACAAGAATGACGGGCACAGTGGTGGCAAATCCGCGCAGGCCAACCGTTGGACACCCGCCCCTGGATCTATCTCTCCCCAGGTGCGGGACAATAGTGTGCCCCTGCTGGGCCTGGCATCCTTGGCCCCCGCTCGCAGCCGTACAACACCACTGCACCACCGGTGTACCAGTCCATGTCATCGGCATCCTCTTCATCGACTTGGGACAACTCGGCACTCATCACCGTGCTAAACAACCTTGCAATCTTGCGGGGTGGCTCGGTCGTGGACTCTGTAGCGTCCTCCCACGTGACCAACGACAATGGTAATCTCAAACTTCCTACACCTCTCTCCTCTCCACTCATTGTCACTATCGGCAACGACACTTCCATTCCAATTTCTTCATCTAGTCATGCTCCTCTTTGCACACCTTCAGGGCACGTCTTTAAACTCAACCACGTACTCTTAGTATCGCATCTTATTTGCAATTTGCTCTCGATTTAAATATTTACTTCTGATAATTTTTGCTCCATTGAGTTTGACACCTTTGGTTTTTCAATGAAGGACCTGAAGATTCGTCGTGTGTGATTCTTCGTTGTTATAGCGACGGAGACCTCTACACCTTTCCCGGCAATGCTTCCACATGTTAGCCTTTCTCCACGGCTTTGGTCGCCACCGCCACTTCCAATTTGTGGCACCAGCATCTCGGTCACCCTGGCCATGATGCCATGTCCGCACGTTAGTGTATAGATTTTATCAACTGTAATCCTAGTAAATAATAGCGCATGAAAGTTTCGATCGATTCTGCTATCCACGTCACCCCTGATTATTTAGGCCGTTGGATGGACCACGGGGAAACATATGGCGGATCCCGGCTCTCCCGGGTAGGCGGGCCCTGCTGCCCCGGATTCCTTGCCACGGAGAGGTCGTGTGGCCTTTCTTGCCCCTCGTCGATGGCTGGTGGGTCGCGCGCTGCCCCTGGGCCACGCGTTAGTGGATGTGGGCGACGACGCCTTGGTGTGAGGAATTTGGAGAGAGATAGGCCCTTCGCACCCGCCGGGTCATGGGGCCCATTGATGGCCGACGTAACAGGGGAAACCCTCGCCCGCCGCGGGTTCTCGCGGCGGAGTGTCAACGTGGCAGCGAAGACCCTCGCCCTCCACCAGTTCTCGCGACGAGATCGTGTGGTGGGCCCCGTTTGCAATGGAGATGTGATCTCACAAATGATCCTATGTAGGTTTCTGGAAACACCCACGCGCGCCGCACATTTTTGCGGCTTCCTTTGCACGTCTCTGCTTCCAGTTTTTTCGCGACAGCGCATGTTGTATAAAACTTTTCTCATGGTTTTCCTACACGCAACGCGTTGGAGAGCCTCTCTTCTCTCCCAGTTTCGCCTCTTCTTGGATGACGGTGTTTTTGCACTACCTTTCTTGGATATGTGTCGTTTTGAAGAAGGTTTTTCAGAGTCGACTGCAAGTCTATGTTTGACTCAGCGGGTTTTTTGGGCTCTCTGCATCCATAATTATTAGACTTGCTCTAATCATTATGTTGTCACAGAGAGTAATTGATATCTTATTGGTATTACTTCATTTGATCCATATTAGTTGACTTAGATTTATCTAGATACGAGTGTATCTGGTCAAGTTTTAGTGCTATATGCATTTTTATCTAGATAAATTTAAATCAACTAATACGGTTCGGGAAGTAATGTATTTTCTTTATTAAAAAATTATGGGTAAAATGAAGACAGTGGTGATGACTTCACCGACAAGAAATGCTCCACTGAAAAAAAAAAGTAGACGCCATATTTTCGCATTAGCCCAGATCTTAAGATAATGGGCCTTCTCCTCTTGAGAGGGCACGAGCATGTACATGGTTTGGGCCATCTTACAGTTGAATGATGTCTAAGCAAAATATGAAAAGGTACACTAAACTGGGCCTCAATATGGCCTGAAGATAGCCTACCCAATTTTGTCCCTCTGACAACCAGCGGAAAAATGTTTCGTGTTCTAGAAAAGGAACGAATGAGACTTTCAAGAACGAAAAATGAAATCATGAACACTTTATCGGCAGAAAATAAAATGGATGTTAACAAGTACTACAACAGTACACAACCATGCCCTTAATAATTCTTAAAACCTGTAGATATTTTGTACTACTATCGTCGGCTGCTACAGCAGGTTCTCTCGCTTTTTTCTCTTCCCTGTTCAGCCTTTCCAAGAATAGTCGCATGCCGCCTTGGCATCATGCATGCATGGCACCATTACAGAGCCCTAAGTATATCGTTTGAGTCTCACCAGCAGCCAGGTCATCCACGCGCACAACTGGCACGAAGCACGAGTTATAGACAAAAAAAGGCCAAAAGCTGAGCAATGACAACAACAAAAAATCTATGGAGCTGTTTGGTTCGCACTTATTCAGCCGTAATCCGATTACATCGTTATCTAATACTGTTAATCGTGTTTGGTTCAGTTCTCGCGTAAACAGGTCCCGTGTAAACGAGTTCCGGGTAGTTCAAATCCGTTACCGGTCAATCGCCACCGGAAACGAAACGCGTTACCAGAGGAAGACCGGGTCGAGCGAAGCCTTCCGGCTCGATACGGAGCACTGCCTATCTGGATCCTCCCGCCCACTCTCCTCCTTGACTGGCGGCGGCGGATTCTCCCACCCTCTCTCCCTCGATCGATCGATCTTCCCCTCTATCTCATGTACTTCAGAACATCGATGCCATGCGCCAAGCAACCATCTCCTCTGTTTGAGAACATCTCCCTCCCCGGATCCCCACTGCTCATCGGCGTTCTACTCCGTCCCCAGCCGCTCTCCCTTGGATGTCAAATTTTGTTAGTCGCCTTCCACCAGATCTCGTCTGATCCCTCTGTAACTCGATACCTTTACCGCCATGAACCAAACTAAATTGCAAATATAGTCTAATACACCTCTAATCCCACTGTAATCTCATTCCCTTACTGTTTACCTTACCAGTATGTGAACCAAACACATCTTGTATGTGATCTCGAGCAGCCAGGTCTCTCCGTCCCATCTCAGCAAAAGGCCAAAAGCTGAGCAATGACAAGAACAAAAAATCTACCATGTGATTCGACTGGATATTAGCAGATCAGCATGCTCGAAGATGGAAAACCACCGGATGATCGGATCGCCGGGCGCAACAAAAGCTAGCTTGGCATCTCCGACACGTTTACCCTATCGCCCGCAAGCGTAGCACATCCACACCATCATTCTGATGGTCATGTCCGGTTGTCCCCCCTTCCCTATACTGCATGCAAGCACCCTACGTACCTACCATGCACGCATTAGCTATGGCGCCAACCTAACTAGCTTTTGTGTACCGCCCGATCCGGCCCAACATCTCGCAACGGGTTACGGAAATAGGAAGGTGGTGAGCTTGCTCTACATATGCATGCAAAGCTAGCCGATGACGATGAGTAACATGCATAGTGAGGATCACTGAACCGATCAGGCACGGCACATGCATCTATCCTGGGGCGATTTGCGCCATAGCTGTAGTAGAATCCGGGTAGCGTGCACACCATCGCCTTGTTTGTTGCACCGTCACTGCCTGCATCAGCGTGACGCATGCAAGCAATACAGATACTATACCGATCGATTGGGCCCAAAATATCCGACGACGTATCCACGCACGCTAGCAGCTAGCTGCAGCCGCGTCCGTTGCGGCGATGGTTCGGCTCGCTAGCAAGCTGGAGAAAGGGAAGCCCTGCAGCTAGCTAGCTCCAGAAGCGTAGCGGTCAGCCGGGTGCGTGCATCATGCCGCGCGCGATAGGTGTTTGTATCTCGGTCGGATCGTTCCTACGTTTCCATATATCTGCAATTTGCGAGGTAGTATCTCATGGACAGGACCGCACCGGCGCAGGCAGCCAGAATTAAGACAGCCACTCTCCACGATCGGAGATACGTTGGCGTGCGCCGGAACGCCGTGGTTTATGGCGTCACGGCCGCGTCACCGTGACGCTGCACGCGCGCGTGTCCGTTTTGTTTACTTTCCGAGGGCGCTCCATCGTCAGTAGTTAGTGGCCACTGTGGTAAGTATCTGCGCGCGATTAAATCTGATTTCGATGAGGATCGCGCGCGCCCTGCCAGCCGGGTTAATGGACTGTCAGCGTCACCTTTCTTTCTCCGGCCATGTAAGTATAGAAATGATTATGCCCGGCTAGTGCAACCAGCAGTAGCTTGAGCACTGGTGCTGATCTCGTCAGTTCATGCCTGCGGTCGCTTTGCCACACAGATCAACTGCTCGATGGGGTGAAAGTAACTCGGACAATAATCACTGCGTCCGGACGTGCGGTAGAAAAGTGCATGCAGCTAGCTAGCTAGCCAGCCACACGGTCGCACGCGCACGGCAGTCGTAATTCGTACGCCATGCTTTGCGCTGCATGCATGGCGTCCACAGAAGCAGCAGCTAGCGCTCAATACCAAACCTGCCAAACCGCGCACGCACGTCGTACGTCCACGGCCACAGCATGTTACGTGCGCTCCTGGCCGCGCGAACAGGTTCAGGCGGGGTCGGAACTTGGAAGGTTGGCTGGCGCTAGCTTCCATTCCATGGATCGTATCCGCCGGCCGTAGCGTCCGCAACGGCGACGCGCTCGTCTCTTCCCGGCCGGGGGCACGGCGGGCGCGGGTGCCCTCGCGCCCAGGCAACATACGCATTCTTCTTCCGTCCATCGCGCGCGTTGCTTTCTTTCGCCTGGGCGCCAGCACTATGCGCCGGATCTTTTTTACCTATAGGCGGCGACCTTATCATCGCCTTTTCGTGTTCATCTCCTATGTGTGTGCGCATTTAGCCGAAGGTGTGCACTATATGTGTGAAATCGCCCGAGTACGTGCTTTTGCTTTAAGCGATCGATCGATCGATCATGGGGAGCGCATCCGGCCTTGATCTCCTCCTATCACGCGCGCGCCTTGTGTGTTGTGTGCGGTGCTGAAAGGAGCACCACCAATACGTCTCGCTCTGAATTTCTTACGGTTGATCGCTACGCATAACGCATATATATTATCCCTTAATAATCTGAACGAACATATATATATACTCGGCCGGGCTCACGATTTTCTTGACTAAAGAGTCTCTGGTCCCCTAGACTAGACTAGGCAGGCTAAGGTAACCAAAGGGAGTAAAGTGTCGTCGCTACGCATGCATTACCTTGGAGTGAAGAAGAAGCACGTACACTAGCGCGCATGCGTATAATTTAAGTGGGAATGTCAGCGCAACCTTAGCATAGAAAGAAAAGCGCGGCTCACTTTGTCCGTCTTCTCTTTCTCTGTTCTCGGTCGACCCACGCACCTTTCGGAGTCGCGAATGTAAAGCGAGGTCTGAAGGAAACAGAGGAGCGGCCAGGTCGGCACCGCCGTAACAAACGCTACGTACGGTCAAAGTTCCTCTCTACGCGCACGCATGCACGTACGGCGGCAGTTACCCGGCCGGTCGTCTCGTCGTCGTTGTTACGGCGAAACAAAAGGAACGAGTTCGACGCTTTGCCTCGTCGTGACGCGCCCGGCCCTGCCGTCCCTTTCCCAGCATACTGACGGTTGCCATCGATATTTCTTTAATTTGGATGTGTACCGATCGATCTGCTGCTTGCTTCGTGTGTATATTGGTGTCGTCGTCGACTCGTCTTCGCGGACGGCGACGTACGTCGGTCCCTGCGCTCTGGCCCTACGTATAGTTCCGGACCACCACGCCCACATGTATTGTACGCTAGCGAGTTATTAATAAGTAAAGAATCTTTTTGCCAGGATTGGGAGGGGTCTCATGCTATGTGTGGCTCCTCCAGTCCCCGGCCGCTCACTTGGCTCACCTAAGTACGAGCTTGGCCGACCAACTGGCCGTGCAGTATATATACTGCGTGGCTCATAGCAAACGGAACTGCCAGCGTGTCTGCCTGACCCGCTAGATTTTCTCTGCGTGGTCAGTATCGATCTAACCATACATCGTTGGATACTTGGATCGGGCCGGGGGTGAACCCGCGTTCCAAAACACCAAAACTGCAACTGGATCACAAGCGCGTGTCCTCCGTCGCAAGTGGGGGCATGCACTATACTGCAATCTGCAACAGTTAAGGCAGCTGATTAATTAGATGAGACATCAACGACACCGATCGATGATCATATGCCGCGCCCACTATAGACCTCGTCGTCTGGCCAACCAACGACACGATCGAACGCGCGTCAGATCAGCTCCTCACCGGAAAGACAGCTAAATGGGGTTATGAAGCTGATAGATAAGCATAGTAGCGGCCCATAAATGTGTATAGCACCTACGTCTGCTATCCAAATCAAGCAGTTCAGGGCATGCAGTACTGCCATCACGCGCCCTGTCAACAAATGAATAGACTCTCCGTCCTTTAGTGCTCATATCCTTCCCAACAGAACTGGAGGCATGCATGTATCACGTACGTCTTCTAGGGTACAACAGTAATGTCGTCGTTCCCATTTAATTTCCATGTTTGGCCAATGTAATTCTGAGGCCATACTTTTATTAGTACATGTATGCAGATTTAGTTGGATAGAACACATATTTAGGTTTGGCTATGAAAGACGAATTGGAATACTACTAGGGAGTTTCTTTTTCTTACGTAAACTAAGATGGAGACGATCGACTATATGCGGGTGAAATACATCTTTTAAGGTAAATGATTAGATATTAGTTTGATTGGAGCACAGGTGCACAACTGAACACTCCTCCATAAGTAGCTATTGCTTTAGCAAACTTCTATTTGGAATTTGTAGCTAAAGAATATATCCCACTGGGAAATAGTAAAAAGGAAATAACATGGAAATGAAAGTTCTCTCAAAGGCGACTAATTACTTCGCAATCACATGTGAAGTTTGTAGTTCAAAATCATAGTCTATCGTGAAACAGTAACAAAAATAGTATGAACTGGAAATTTTGCTGAAAAGTTTGAAATTATTATGCTTCGACCACCAAATGGAAACGACCCCCCCCCCCCTCCCTCCTCCTCCGAAGAAACTATCTACTCAGCAAATATATGTTTAGAATTTGTAGTTCAAGATATCTTGTGCTGGATAAAAAGGAAACTATTGAACTATTAGTATTTTTGCAAAATAAAAGCAAAAGGGAAATATACGTATATCTACATAATAATATTAGATGAAATGAGAATGGTTCTGCACATATTGGTCAAAAAAAATACACACATTCTTGTGTTTTACTGAAATAATCAACTCATGTCCAATTACAAATATATTTTGAAACTATTTGTTAACGAAACAATGCAATGTTTATACATTTTGGAATGACTCCCCAATGCACGTTCACTCGGTGATAATATACAGTAAACAAACTCTTAAAACATTAGTATTTTTTCATTTTTCTACTAGTTTTCTCCTTTTTCTATTTTCATCTATCTGCTAGGTTTCCTTAATTTTTATTCAAACAACTATAAAGAAATATAGTAAAAATTATGCATTTAGTTTTGGCACAAACTATACTCTCCTAGTAGACGTGGTAATAAGCTCAAAGCACTGAGTCCACCAATGCAACAACCTCGGCGCCAAAAATGCATTACATAGAGGCAAAACATGTAGTTGACTTGTGACAAAAAATGCACTAGAATCCCTCAACAAGTGCAATAGCCTTCACCTAGAAATCTAGTTGACTCGGTTAAAAATGTAGTGGAAGTCCTTGAAAAATGCAGTAAAACCATTTCAAAGTAAAGTAAAATTAGTCCAAGAAGTTAGTACAAATCTTAAAATGAAATAGACTCCATCTGGAAGAATCTTTTTCTGGCAGAGCAAGAGGAATAGAAGCAACAATGCACAAGTTTTTGAACAAACATAAGAAGAACATAGTGATCAGTGTCTGATAGTGAGGATGAACAAGATTCTAACTTTGAGCTTGTGGAGTCTGATTATGTTCTCGATGATGGTGATGATGATCACTATGCAGATAATGTGGAAGATGAGTCAGATCAAGAGTATGTGCAAGAGTGACAGTTAAAGAGTGCAAAAGGGAAAGGGTAAATGTAGGTGTGAAATAAAAGAGGAGCTTTCAGATGGAGGGTATTTGTGGGTACCAGACTCTGAAGATAAAATAAATATTATGAGATCCAAAAATTCCAGAGATGATGACCAAACTTATCTAAAGTTTGTACTTGGCTTAGTGTTTGGTAATGTGGAGTTCCTCAGAAAATTTATAAGGGCATGTAGTTGCATTCATAGAAGAGAAAGGAATAGAGAGATGCTCAAATTGCAACACAGAGAGAACAAAAGGAAACACATGAGGATGAAATGGTAGTCCAGAGAGCTCTCATGCCAGCCAATGCTTTAGGTGATCCTTATGTTTCAGAAGTCAAAGATGATCATGTTCTAGTTATCCCTCAACCGAAGAAAAATGTGAACATGTTTGATGAGTTCAAGGCTCCCAGGAAATCTATGTAAAGTTTAAGTCCTTGAATCAATGTGGAAAACTAGCATCCTTTTGGTGCCCTAGGAAATCTATATGTAAAGTTATATGTTGGATATCTAGAACTCTTATTTGGGTCCATCTTTATACTATCTAGAACTCTTGTGACCATGTGAAGTTTAAGTCCTTGAATCAATGTGGGAAACTAGTGTCCTTTCAGTGTCCCAGGAAATCTATATGTAAAGTTATGTGTTGGCTGTCTGGAAGTCATGTTTGGGTCCATCTTTATGCTATATTTTGTTTCCTTTGTGTGCCTCTAATTACTCAATGAGTGTAAATTCTTATATCAGAAAATTATGGTTACGCCTGTACATCAAATAAATGCACATCACCTTATGTAGATCATTCCCAATAGTTTTTGGACACTGCATTTGCTCAATGGCATCACACAACACTGAATTCATCAAGGTGTAGGTTCGGTACAAACACCATTACATTGTTGGAATTTTGGCCCAAATAGCCTAGCCCATTTTCCATTCCAATAATTCCTGAAAATCCTAGAGGCCCATGTGGCCCATTCATGCATGGCAAGAGTTGGGACAAATTGTTTAGTCCCACATTGCTAGTTGAAGGAGGTTTGCACCAGCTTATAAGGGAGGTTCTCCTACCACTTGGTAAAAGGATGAGAAGGAGAAGGAGAGAGTCCCACACGTGCGCTCCTCCTCCTCTGCCGCCTGACTCGTGTCGCCACGCCACGCCTCGCCTCGCCACGACGCGCGCCGCGGGTTGCGGGAATCTCGCCGGGCCGAGTTCTTTTTTGCCACGCATGACTGTTATATAAACGGGTGTGCAGAATTTGAACAGTTTGCTAATGGGTTTTAAATACGACTCAGTGGAGGTTTAATTCGAACTAAGTGGAGGCTGTTTGGCTTCGGTCGCTGCCTGTTCGTTTCCTCTTCTGACGTTTCCTGTTCGCCTGTCTACCCGTGCCAATAAGAGCGGAAGGTCGCTCCTTTCCTCAGATGTCTATCAGAACCATCGCCTCCAAGTTCCAGAGCACTGAGCCGCCAACAGTTCTTCCCCATCCCGTCTTGTGGCGTGCACCGCGATCCCGGATAGTAGGCCTCTGGAACCCCGCTTCTTCGAGTCTTGTACGGGAGAAGGGCGATAAGGTTTTTGGGGAGCGCTGTCGGCGCGACTACTGGCTTCGCCACGGACTCCATCACGGATAGCGACTGCGGCGAGGTCTTCCCCGACGAGGACTTCTTCCCCGACATCAGCACCCTCTTCATCGACGATATGGCCAACGATGGTTCCAATGCCGGCGGTTCCTCTTCTGCTACTACCGTGTATATTCTCTTTCTCAATCTTGTTCTGATCATATCTAAAGCGTTACACCTTGTAGTTTCTTTGGTTATATGCCTTAATTTGTATTCGCTATTTCACATGATTAGTATATTGCCTATTATTCTAATCATGTTTTATCTAGCGTTTATTATGGATAATTCGCTTGGTAAATTGCTCTTATATTCAACATACACTGCCAGGCAAAAGGTCCTTCACTAGATCACTACATTGCATCACTACTACTTCAGTACATTATCACTACAAAGACCAACAGATCACTAAATCGTTCCTTGCCGCTTCAACACAAGCACATCACACATTTCACCGAGCACAAAGAGCACAACTACAACAATCTTGAATAGAACAACCATTTTCCTAATTGCATCTAAGATCCCGATCATGTGTTGCTCATGTCCTTGCACCCTTGTTAGATTTTCTCCTCATCTTTCCTTAGCTGAAGCTCCTCCCTTCTATCCTCCGCCTAGGCTAGGGCATCAACAGCAGCTTCACCTCAAATGTAGTTCTTCTCGATCAAATAGCTTATGTAGTCTAGCTCTCGATGCCAGAAGTTGCAACCAAACTGTCAACATCCAAACAACAAAATCAACTCAAAACAAGCTTCTAGCACATGCAAGTAACACCAAATTCATAGTAAATTAGCTACAAATACAATGATCAGATCTATGCCCTATGATTCTTACACTTGTAGAAGACCCATCCCGGGTGCTCCGCCGTCCCCGAACAATAGTGCTTCTCTAGCCTATCGCAAACGGGGCAGAGGATGAATGGAAACGGAAGGGCCGGGCGATTGGAGCACACAACGGGACGATCTTGCACTAGACATGGCGGGGCATCGGCGACACCCTAACGATAGCTCGCGAACTCCAGTGGCTCTCCAGCGCGGCGCCCCCGATTTAAGGTTCGATAAAATAAGGGGAATTGTGCAAGGTTAGACCCACGAGGGGAATGGGTCTGGTTGCACCACGGGGTTTAGTTGTCATAGCCGGTTTTGCAACTAACCCCTCCCAAACTTCTGCCTTTGCTAACTAACCGTTAAGTCATCTGACAGTAGGTCCTACTCAGCGCCACGTCCACCAAAACGATGCTACGACTCAAGCGATGACCTCAAGTGAGAGCTCTGGCACGTCTTTAATGACCATAAACTCATATTAGCAATGTGCAGCGATTGTACTGATTTCGTCTGATAGGTTTAGTTACTAGCTATGGATTTAACTCGTAGTCGAACGTGTGCCGCAAGAACCGTTTTGTCTCGCAGATCTTTAATGCATGGGCCATGCCTAACCACGTACCAATTAGTATGTCCATTCATGGCGTGTAACCATCGAATGGTTGAAGCAGTCTTCATTAAACTACGTATATGTGGCTCATCGCGTTCTAGCATCGATCACGTCTCATACTTCTTCTCCGGTGTGCCAGTGGTGTCTCTTTCAGGGACCCACCACGGAAGCAACCATCTTTGTCGTTTGTTCTGCCCGTCAGAGTATTGTTGTAGACTGAGTAAAACTTCGCCGTGACCGTGACATGATGCACATTGAATTGTTTCAGAAACCTGAAGACTACATAATACAATTTGAGGAGTGGCATATAACAAAGACTGAACTTAAGACTGAACTGAACTCTTGTTGGCATGTGCTCCCTCTTTTTGGAGAACAAGATAAAGATATTTTAGTCGAAAGCTAACGTTTACTTAGTTTAGTAGAGTAATATCCAGCTTAAAGGAGAGCGAAGAAGCGTTGGTGATGACAACTTAACAATGTCAGAGAGCTTTCTAACGAACAACATCGACCCCAGCAGATTGCACCGCGGGTAACAAATTTGGTGTTTTTTTTTTTTGAACGGAGAAGGGGTCTCGAAGGACCCCGAAGCAGCTTTAAATATTCCAAAGCGGTGGGTACACATTTACATACAGGACCTTGCAGAAAGAAAAACTACAAGAGAATCCTGTAAGTTTATAGCTCGAGCCCTAGGGGAAAACATAAAAAAGCAATCAGGCCCCTGGGTTTCTCCACCGTCGGCGAGCTTCCAACACCGGCAACTCTTCCGCCGCCGGGGACGCACCACTTGGCGGCGAGAGAGCGGGGAACACCGGTGAGGAACTCCAGCAGATGCCTCCGTCTTGGAGGTTGAAGCGACGCATCTCTGGCGTCTGGAATAGCCGCCAAATCGGCCGAAGATCGCGACGACAAAACTGGCCGCCGCGTGATGTGCTCCATGGCGCTGCTCAAGCCATAACTGCTGTCATTGCGAAGCAAGAGCAGAGGCGCCGGTCGGCTTCCCCTCCTCGCCACCGAGGCCGGCCAGGGGCAGCACACCAACACCTCTGTTCCGCTTGCAGTAACAGCTTCCCACGGGGGGAAAGACCACCAAGTCGATGTCGAGAAACGCCCCACCGCTGCTCAGCTCCTCCACACCACCATGGCCGGACAAGAGCCAATCAAGTGGGCAGCACGCCGCGAAGCAACTCCTCTCCCCCTCGCCTCCACGGTCGGCCAGGAAGAGGACACACCCGCAGCGCTCAAACACCTGCAAGATGGTCACCACGCCTAGATTATTTAGGGGAACGTCGGTTCTCCCCTCCACTCTCGCCTCCGACCACCGGAGAAGAAGGAGGAAAAAGAACCCTAAAGCTCCAAGGATCTGGACGTCAAGATCCGGAGCTCCGTTCCAACTACTAGGCAAACTGCCTACTACCGGCATATAGCCACTACCAGATCTACACCTAACTACTCCGGAGCCTTCCCTCCACCATCTCCAACCGGCATCGCCGGCGGAGAGGCCTCGGGGGCGGCCCGGCCTCCTGGAGACGACTCTCAACCTAGAGGGGTGGGGAGAGGAGAGCGAGGGGGTGGAGAATGTACAAATTTGGTGTTAAAAGAGAGCTAAATATGGTCAGGTCAGGGTTGGCCGGATCTGGTCCGTACTGCTAGATGAGCAGAAAAGTGTACTAACTTTTCGTCTGAAAATGCATGGTCAGCGCATATAGATTGCTTGTTGGTAATCTGGTTGGATCATCATCACAATTTGCCTACAAAGTCTTGCCTCCAAAATTCCAAATTAACGGGCAATTCACATCAAACTCTATTCAAACAAACTGTGAATTTCAGCATCCAGTTTTATGTGGGCTACCATATATATGTGCTCTGTTCCTTTTACATGCGTCGAGCTTCGCAGATCCTCCGATCCAGGAGATCAAAAGAAAGTTCAGTCAGGAAAACTAACCAAAACAAAAGAAAAAAATCTCTCCTAAGGAAAAAAGAAACAAACAAGAAAATGTTACATCACCTAAGCTATAGATATTTTCTTATTCACTCGATTATGTGGCACCTATACTACAGTCGATCCCGCGCCAGAAACTTCTGGTCCCTTCTTATCGCCGTGGGCCCTCTTGGAGCAGCGCGCGTACAGGGCGGCGCACAGCCCGGTCCCGACGGCGCAGGTGAGGCCCCAGAGGAGGAAGGTGTCCCGGTAGCAGGCGGCGCCGCGGCAGCGGTTGCCGGACCCGCCCGCCTCCCGCTGGTAGAGGAGCCCGGCGAGGTAGCCGAAGCAGAGCGATCCCACGGGGATGTTGGCCACCAGCACGTTGTGGTTCACCCCGAAGTTCTTGGTGCCGAACAGCTCGCTCGTCGCCGACACCGCCACCGAGGTGATGGCGCCCGTGCACGTCCCGATCACCGCCGTGCTCGTGTACAGGAGCATGTCCAGCGGGTGCAGCAGCAGGAAGAACGCGCCGGTCATCGGTGCCATCAACGTCGCCATGGACGCCGTCCTCGATATGGAGTACCCACTCCTGCTCAAGTCAAAACATTTTATAATTAGTTAGTAAGGAGGATCAATTAAAAAAATAAAGGTTCAAATATTAGAGCGATGGAATGAGGCGGGCTTAATTACTTTGCGGTGTAGTAGTCGAGGAAGGCGGGAAGGAGGCGGCCGAAGAATCCAAAGGAAGACGAGAGGGAGACGAGCGTGGACGGGTCGCTGAGGCCGCGGGACTCGGCGATCTGCCCCAGGTTGTTGAGGAAGACCAGACCCAGCGTGCCACTGAACATGTAGCTGAAGAAGTACAGCCAGAAGTCGAACCTCCGTAGCAACCGGAGACCACCGACCTCTTCTCCCTCGCCTCCTCCTTCACGCTCGACCAGCTCGACGCCCTGCTCCTGCTCCTGCTCCTTGTCCCCATCTTCCTCCTTGCTCGCCACCTCAACCTCCATCTCCACCACCGACTCGTCGGAGCTGCAGAGGTCGTGCACTCTGTTCTCCCACAAGGCCGCGTCCCGTATCTTGGCCATGCTCTCCCGGACCCTGAGCACCACCGGGATGAGCATCGGGACGGCGAGCATGACGTAGAGGCTGATCATGTGCTCTCTGGACGAGAGGCCGAGGGACTTGGAGCCGATGCTGCCGATGATGGCGCAGGCCCCCGTGGCCAGGGTGATGGCGAACATGGCAAGGAACCCTACGTCGGTCCTCTTTCCGCTCCCGGGATTCACCACCCTGAGCGACGGCACCACGAGAAGCGTGACGGCCATGGGCACGACGGCATTGAGCAGGAGGTACTTCTTGGCCATGGATGCCTTGGAGTGCTCCAGGTCCGGGAGCGTGTCGGCCATGGTGGTGTAGAACTTGGCGCTGAGGCCGAGGTAGCTGGTGGCGAGGCTGACGGCGACGCGGCTGTCGGAGGGGAAGTTGTTGATGCAGAGGAGGTAGCAGACGGTGTTGATCCAGCAGATGCCATTTCCGGCGAGGGAGGTGAGCGCGAACAGGTGCCAGTACGCCAGCCTCGGGCTCTCCAGGAACAGGAACTGCACGCCGTAGCCGACCAGCCCGAAGGCGGCGCCGACGAGGGCGACCAACCAGAGCGGGACGTAGAGCGCCGCGACCCCGGCCAGCCAGCCGAAGAGCTTCCCGCCGTCGGAGGCGAAGGCGAGGAAGTTGAGCTGCACCTGGGAGATGCCCTTGACGTCCTTGAGCTGCGACGAGTAGACGGGGAAGTCGGAGTTGGGGCCGTTGACGGTCTGCAGCCAGACGCTGCCCACCAGGCTCAGCCAGTGGACTGAGGTAGGAGAAGACATGGTTTTTTTTCTCTCTCTCTGCTTCTCGCCTTGCTACCGTCGCCGGTGGTGTGGTACTTATGCGGTTTCCACGATCGGCCGGACGGCGATAAATGCGCGATGGCGACGGCGCTCGCTCGATGGATGGATGGATTAATGGCTGTGGCCACGAGCCCACGATCGATATATCTATCAGTGTTGCTTATGTGGCTTCCTTCCTGCTGTGCCGTCCATTATGGCCTGTGGCACGCACCTTATATAGTGCTCGTCTCTGGGGTTTGGCCTGAACCAGGACTCCAGGACCAGGAGTGGAATGATGCACTAATGCACCTGATCCGACGGACATGGCCGGCGCCCGAGAGGTTGGCCGCGTTGAAAAAGATCGGCGGCAGTAAGCAGAGCGAGACTGGTCACGCTAACGTACGCGAATGGTTCAAACCGCCGATCTGTGACATCCGTCGTACGTCGGACGGACACGACCGACGTCCGGTGACCGGCCGGCCTCACGCGCCGCCGTGGATTCGATGGAGAAACGTGTTAGGCCGAGAACTCGCGAGGCATCAATGCGTCGTATCACGCTGTCAGATTAGGAGGGCCGGTGCTAACGTGTCGGCTTAGGAGGGCCGGTGCACGGGACACATGCGTATGCGTATGTATTTACAATCGTATAGGTCCAAGTCCTCTCGTCGAAGATGTACGTATCTGTGCACGTTTCTGTGCAATAAAAGGTGGTGTTTTGGATATAGATTCAGTTCCGTGCCGATAAGAGTCGGATTAGTTGGCTAACGTGTCGGCAATCGTAAATGTCACACTGACACTCGGTCGTTTCACTCACTCAGTCATTCACCTAGCTAGAAACACTTTCGACTTGGATTCTCGTACGTGTACGTACGTACTCAGCTGGCGGGCGTGACTATTAGGCAGCTATTTCTGACACGTGCATCGGCTGTACGATCGAAGTATCGAACCGCACGTGGTTAGGGATGTACCATGTGTGCCTAAACTACTAATCATCTGGTAAAACTATGTGTCTTATTATTATGCTAAATTTGAGATTATATTGAGCTGACCTGGAAAAACAGTTATCTATTTTACTATTATATACTTTCTTCATCTCAAAATAGATGTCGTAGATTTATTAAATTTTGAATAAGTTTAGACACTATTCAGTACAAATATACATCAACATAACGTGTTCGGAGGACACGGGAAAAGCCCACCGGTCCTACCGGGTCGCTCTCCCAGGGCGACTCCGGAGACGATAACGAACCCTAGATAGGAGCCAATGTTTTCGAGATCCCAAGCCCGCCACCGCCGTCGGCGCGGCCGTGGCGGTGGAGGGGACCCGCTCCAAAGGCTGTGGGCGGTGGTAGCTGGTGGGAAACGACGATAGTTTTCCTCGTGGCGGGGTGGCGACGGGCCTTGAGGGAGAGCATAGTTGCTCGGCGTGTGGCGTAGGCGGGTGGAGATGCTGCAAGCGTGGCCGTGGGGCTGGCCGGCTCCTCTTCTTCGGCAGCGCCTGCACGCAACGCGGCCGGGGATTTTGTGGCCTGGAGTGGCATCTCTGGGTCAGGCAGCATGGACAGCAGGTGAGCCTCCGGTGCCCTTTTGGATGCTGGCGGCGGGAGGCCAGACCGCCCTCTCCAAGTCCGGCGCAAGTGGGGTGTCGGTGTGGCCTTCGCCGGTGTCGTGCCGCTGGCATCCCTGAAGGTGGTTGCGATGTCGTCTCACCACACACGGCGGGTCAGATGCAGGTTTGGCAAGGTGCTGTTGTCCGGACGAAAGTCTAACTCCTACCGGAGTTGATGCCGGTGACACCCACGGGTGTCGATAACCTTCTTGAAGGTGGAATTCTAGCACTTTCTTGGCCATGCCTTGCATTCTCCGGGGAAACCTCGAATCTTTTGATCTAGCGATGGCGGCGCTACACGCCGCTTACCTCGATGGATGCATCGTATTGGAGTTGTCCTTCCGTGTTGGCTGGCGTCACTGGGTGATAAGTGTTTTGAATGGCTTGGATGGAGTGTGGATGGTCTTGGTTCCTCTTTCATGTCTACATTGGTGCTACCAGCGTAGAGTGCTCGACAAGCTCTTTCTCCGAGTAGTGCTTTGCGTCTCCGTGCCAAGCTAATTTCTATGGCATTTCTGCATCATTGGTTGACCTTTTCTCAGGGATGTTTGTGTCTGAAGTGTGGTCTCGGTGGTTGTTGTCCTTCGATGGCGCTTGAGGTTCTCGTTGCTCGTGTTGTGCCCAGGCTTGCTCAGATGGTGTTGGCCGAGGCAAGAGGAAGTGCAGTGATCGTCTCGGTGGAACTTTGCCCTTCGGTCGTGTTGGCGGCTCTCGGTGTCGTGATGCAGCCTCAGCAAGGGGATGCCCTTCGACTGCGGCTAGGACTCTCCTAGTTCAAGGTCAAGTGGGTGTGTACTTTTTTACTCGGTGGAACTTTCCCTACGGTGGTGTCGGCAGCGCTCGGTGTCGCCACGTGGCCTCGGCAATGGGATGCCTTTCGACGACAGATGTGACTCCAGTTCTTCAAGGTGTAAAGCATTCGCTCACCAAGCAGGTTTTGTTTCTCTGCGTTGCCTTGACTTCAGGATCCTTTCGACTAATCTTTCAACACTCCTTTCTTCTCTTCTCGGTTTCTCTCATTGTTACTGGATGCCTAGTTTTTTTTGCTTGGCGGTGTTGCTAGTGCTTTCTCCTTTTTCTCCTTAATTTGTAATTTGACTCTATACTTCGAGACTTGGCTGAATATATGCTCAGGCTGTCTAGGCCCAGTAAAAAAATACATCATTATTTTGATAAATTGTCGACATTTATTCTGAGACGGAGGAAGTAATATTTTAGAAGTGTATACGCATGAAAAAGAAGCCACCATGTGCATCCACATGTGCCAAATAATCTTGCACATTAATTCTTCGTTAACTAAAATATTAGCGGTGGAGATTTAATATATATACGTACGGAATATATCGCTGGACGGAACAGAAATGTTAGACTAGCCAAATCAAAAAAAAAATCCAAATAAAAAAAGAAAGAAATGTTAGACTAGCACAACGTGCGCTGGTAGAACCGAACGGAGGAGTCCAGGTACGTGCACTTGGGCCAACTAATTGTTGTTTTTTTTCTTTCTTTTCCCGTACGGATTTGAAACAGGGGCCCACAAGACATGCATTGGAGGCGCATTTTGTTTAAACCAGCGCATGCATCATATTTTAATGGTATATATATTAGCCAACAGAGTTCAGGTACATATTTTTCTCCAACTAATACACATTTTTTTAGAAATAGATGCATTTATTAACAAAATGTTTAATGTTTACACTCGGTTTCTGCATAACTAAGATACACATAGCCACACGACCGATCGAACTAGAGAATAAAAAGAAGATAGGCATTACAAAAATACAATATGAAAGAACTGTCTCCAATTTAAGAAAGATCAATCCTTAATTCACGTGGCCATCCATGTCGAAAGAAAATATCCCTCGCCGTGTCCTCCAATCGCGTACACCCCTTCAGAAATAAGTCGTGAAACTCCATGTGTTGAAGAATAATCCATGATCAGAGGATAGCTGTGACTCAATAAATAACCTACAGAGGAGAAGACACAATATTATTAAAAATTTTGTCATTTTTACAGAGTCATAACTACCATATAATGGCAAGAGCTCCCACCCTAAACAAGGTTCTGTACTTATCAATAATTTCATACAATCAATTACCAAAAACATTGGTTACTAAACGTGGAGGAGATAAGTCAGAAGCTATTCGGATGAATGACTATATAGAGCGAGCAAATTTATAATGAAAGAATAAATGATGAATTGTCTCATCGTGATGACAAAAAATGCATTGTGTATATCCATGCCAATTCCTCTTTGCAAAATTATCTTTTGTTAGAACTATACTCTTACGTAGATATCAAGCAAATATCTTCGGCTTAAGGGATATTTTCATTTTCTAAATTTTACTATTATCATCGACCGTGATATCAGATTGGACCAAAACTTTATATAGTGATCCAATAGAAAATTTACCACTTTCTAGTAATTTTCATTTGAACACGTCAACACCGTCCGACAGTTGTACACTGGATAATCGTAATAGTAGATTGTTCCAAGATACCAGTCGAGGACTAATCAGACTTCTTCTGAAAGACACATTAGGAGGGTTGTCTTCCATCAATGTGGAAATTGTATCCCCTTTGTGTCTAACAATCGAATATAGAGCTGTATATTGTTCGCAAAGAGTAGTTTGGCCAAGCCACTTATCTTCCCAAAACCTAACCTGTGATCCATCCTTAATCTTGAAAGCACCAAAATGAAAAAAATGTTTTTTGGTGGCCATAAGGCCCGTCCAAAAGTGTGAATCACCTGGTTTCCAAACCACTTGGGACACAACTTTGGACCCCACATATTTCCTCCATAACATGATTTGCCACACACCATCTTCTGTAAGTAGTTTAAAAATCCATTTGCCCACAATCGCGATGTTTTTGACTTGCAAATCGTGTATGCCTAGTCCATCATACTTCTTCGGGGGGCAAACCATATTCCATCTGGACAATCGATACTTTTTTTTTCACTATCCCCTTGACAAAAGAATCTTGAGCGGAAGTAATCCACTTTGTTCAAGACACCTTTTGGTATTTAGAAAAACGAGATCATATATAATACCATGTTAGTAAGTACTGAATTTATGAGTACTAGTCTTCCATCAAGGGATAGCAATTTGCCTTTCCAACTATTAAGCCGTTTTTGAAGTCTTTCCTCAACAAGTTTCCATTCAGCTATTATGAGACGCCGATAATTAATCGGTATTCACAAATAGTTTATTGGAAATTACCCCTGACCGTAGCCGAAAAGTTCGACATATAGGTGTGCCTCGTTATGAGCCTCGCCAAAACAATACAAGTCACTCTTATGGAAGTTAATTTTAAGTCCAGATAACTGCTCGAATGCTGATAAAATTAATTTCAGATTCTTAGCCTTCTCCAGATCATGTTTCATAAAAATGATTGTATCGTCGGCGTACGACTAATACACATAGGGGCTGCCAGTTTATTACCAGATCTTAGATTCTCCAGATAAAAGATATAAGAATCAGAAAAATAAGATTGAAGTGTCCTGCATAATGGTATTCAAAGGGACTATATTTGTTGGTCGGTGGTGTGGCCTCGGCCCACCTTTTGGCTTCGGCTAAGACACTAGATCTAGGCCAGCTGGGCCCGGATCCGGTGACCGCGTCCGGCTATGGTTCGCCCTGCCTATACCTGAGCCCTGGCGAGTCCTAGACTAGCGGGTCTGGACCTGATGCTGCCTTCCTCGGTCTGTCGTTGGAGCTCTGTTGTGTGTCCCTCCGTCGCGCGGTGTGGTGTCCCTCAGACTGGTGATGGTTCGGCATGTCCGGGTGAACAAGGGGGCGATGGCATTGCCACTTGGCGGCAGGGTTCTGATGGTTCTTCTGGTAGAAGGATGGTGGATCTCCTGGTGGACGGAGGAGTAGGGCCTAGGGTTGGGGTTAGCGGGTACGGTGGCACCCTTGCTGCAGTGCAGCGGCGGGACTTTACAAGCCATTCGGGCTCGGCCGGGCCAGGAGGGCCTGGTTTGTCCTGCTACTGCATCCGGTCGGCTACCGCCTTCTGGCGGTGGAGGTAGTTTCCTCCCGCGGGCTAATGTCTTGCCGACCCTCGCCAAAGGTTCCTCTTTTTCGGCCTTACCGGCCTCGCACCGTGGGTCACGGTGAGATGGCTGTGATGGCTTCTAGACCGTGGTGGCGCGTGCACGTGGGCGGCGAGCTAGGTGGAGCTTTTCAAAGTGTCCGGGAGTGTGGCTTTTTGAGAGGTCGGGAGAAATCCTTGTCATTATGACACCGATGAGGTGACGCCTGCGGGTGTCACCGTCCTCTTGAAGGGCGTCGGGTGTATCTCTTTCCCACCTCCTATTGCGTACCGGGGGAAACCCTAGGACCAGTCCGGGCAGCAGTGTCATCGTCGTCACTTCCCTTGTTGGAGGTGCTGCTTGGTACGCGACGCTTTGGACTGCTAGACGTGTGGTGGTACTTCTCTGTAGGGCACAACGGTTCCGAGTTACCCTCTTTCGTCGAGCCACTGTTGTCGGCTTTGTTTTTCTTCTCTTTTTTGTTTGTTTTCTTTTCTGTTTCTTTTGGGCGTTGTGCTGTCTGGCCCCGCAGCGGTCTCAATCGTGGTTGCTATATTTATATAGCTGGGCATCTGCCTGTTTTGAGGGACTATATTTGTACCAACAAAAAGATGTGAATAGAAAACACAAGATTGTAGGTTCATAACTGGATATTACAATGCAAAATGTGATTGTTTTTTATTTTTTAAAATTTTGGTGTGTATTACTCCAGCCGACAACAAACTTCTTACAAATACGATTAAAATCCATCTAAACTGACTCAACCACACAGGGAGAGACCAAATTCAGTAAAACACCCTTACTCCACTCTGTGTATCCTATTCCTAGGCAACAAGCTAGATTATGGGTAATTGAGTTACCCAATCTATTGACTTTATAGATTTTAAACCTGGGAGAGTTACAAGAAGTGTCTTGATTTCTGAAATTATCATTGAGATTGTTGATTTGCTTCTCTCGCTATTCTAAAGTTCATGCACCACTGCTGCATTGTCGCAGTACAGAATCACCGACTCTGCTACTAGATGAACAACGGCTTTTAATCCTTCTCGGCAAGCAATTGCTTCTCTTCCTTCAGTTGAGTGGCAGTAAGGGTTAGTCCTATATTTCAAAATGTGATTGATTTTGAACTATAAATTCTAAGTAAGTGTTTTAAAAATTCAAATTTAACCGCCACCTAGTGCTTACATATAGAAAACCGAGAAAAAAATTAATTCTTTGGCAACATGTATTAAAATGTAACTCCCCCTCAATTATCAAACAAGAAATTGGGATCAAAAAGTGAGAATGCAAGACCGGATTACCTTTATTTATCCATCTGGTTCCCCTGACGAAGGAGCGGAGGTCTACAACGTATTGGTCTTGCGCTTTATGTAGAAAACTAACAAGTCAATTAGAAGCAAATGATTGAGTAAAGAGATGACAAAGAGACTCGATATGATTCTCTATACAAAATTCCAACTGGGCTTCAAGAGATCAAAACAGGGCAAATAGATCATGATTGGATAAGAGAAGAAGGTTCCATATCTATTGTATTTCGGTCTTTTGCTTGAAGTGGGGTTGTTTCGATATTTCTCAATGAAATCCCATCTAATCTCACGAATCAACAGGGTATGACAAGAGAAGAGATTAGTGAACACTAAGGTCACGAATTTCCTTCCCCTTACCCGTTCAAATTCCACAACCCTCAAGCAAACAAGGGATTTTACAACATGTACTTCTTAAATCTCCATTACCTCGACTAAACTCCCTCCAACCAAACATGACGTATAGAATTCAACCAACTTGGGAAGGTATCACAAACTCATAAGTAAATCATTTAACATAATAACTCCTTTTTCTTAACAATTATTGGAAATATTTTAACATCAAACTGAGACGTGGCATGGGTTAAAAAATGGTATTCTCACATGGAATCTTCATGCTAATAACAAATGATGTCCATGTAGACAATTGAGGAAGACATTTTAGTACACGTGCTTAGGTACCAAGCGAAAGAAGCCAAACACAAAGTCAATGACATTGTATGAGTAGATCTTATTTAATGAAAGATAGTTAGTTGAGTTCTTATTTTTATATACACATGACATCACATTATTTCTTTCCAAAATACAATCTAAACAAGGTGATATCTTAATGTTTTTGCAGTACTTTGTGTTGTCTTTTTATACACATAAATATTCACCCGCATTATATGTGTTATGGTAAAAAAAAAAGAGAAACTGTAGCAATGCACGGGCATTCAACTAGTCTCTAAAACAATGATGTGAGTTAGAAGGGAAAAAGCAAAAGTTGCTAGCTCACATAGGTTGGAAAAGCTAAGGAGCCTATAAGATGCAAAGTTCTGTAAATCAAATATAACCTATTTTCTAAAGGATAGAGTAACAACTAATGCATAACTAGGTCCAACTATTTCGAGAATGTTTTTAATTGTCTAACATATTTAGAGTTTGAGTAGGTACTAGCTACAACAAAAAAAATATTCCTTAGGTCGCGTTTATTTCCGCTCCGGCTGGGATGCCACGATGCAAACTTGGCTTTACACATCCATATTATTAATAAAATATAATATATGAGGAAATTTCATAAATTTCTGATCAATTGAAAGAAACAAGAGCTAGAAAGATGAAGCAAACATAATTTTTTATTGTAGGTGATGTATCTGTTAACGGGGATAAATTTATTTTTCTTTATTTAGGAAAGTAATTTCCTATCCCTCCGGAATGGTGTAGAAATCCAATTAGATCATGGGATGATATGTAGTTTCTAATTTGTAACAACTCTAGATTTTTCTCCTCTCTGTTTTTCGGTCATGCATGCCCCTCCATCCCCAACTAACAAATCTGCATGAAAATTGATAGAAGAAAAAATAAACACGTCCAGACATTAATGTCGGGATATAAAAGAGGGGTTCATTGACCAGTGGGGAGAACTAAGAATGTGATTAGCAATGCAACTTCCCCTCAATTATCAAACAAGAAATTGGGTTCAAAAAGTGAGAATGCAAGACCAAATTACTTCTATTTACCTATCCGGTTCTATTGATGAACGAGCGGAGGTCTACAACGTATTGGTCTTGCGATTTGTGTAGAAAACTAACAAGTCAATTGGAAGAAAATGATTGAGCAAAGATATGACAAAAAGACTCGGTATGATGCTCTATACGAAATTCAAACTAGTTAAATGAATTTACGTGTATGAACTGAGCCATGCACGCACTTCAAGAGATCAAAACATGACAAAGAGATCATGATAGGATAAGAGACGAACGTTCCATATCTGTTGTATTTCGGTTTTTTGCTTAACGTGGGGTTGGTTTGATATTTATCAATGAAATCACATATAATCTCACGAATCAACATGGTCTGATAAGAGAAGAGATTAGTGGAAATGAGGTCATGAATTTCCTTCCGCTTACCCACTCGAATTCCACAACCCTCAAGCAAACAAGGGGAAACCCGGACGTAGTACGCACGAGGTTGGCAAGTCAAACGAAACCAATCTCCTCTCGGGGACTCCCGGGTCGCCTCGCGCGGGGCGGCTCCGGAGGCGCCAAACCCTAGAAAAGCCCCGCCCCAATCTCCTCTCCCCCGGCCGATGCCGCCGCCGGCGCCGGCGGTGGCGGCCGCGCCTGGCCATCAAAGGCGGTGGGCGAGGGAGGCGCTCCCCCGATGGGTCGCCTTCGCGCGGAGGCGGATCGTCACAGGGGTAGTGAGGGTGGTGTGTGGGAGGCGGCGAACCTTGGCGGGGAAGGCAGCGGCGGCGCGGGGAGATGGCTCGGCGGCGTGAGGCGGCATGGATGGCGGAGGCATGGAGGCCCGTCCGGAGTGCTGGCGTGCAGCGGCCGCCCGTCCCCCTGTGCTGGCGGCTTGTTCGTTCCTCCAGGGCGGCGGAGTAGGGCGATCTGGTAGTGGAGGTGCCGGCGATGGAATTCCGTTGGAAGACCTAGATCGGATCTCAAACCCTAGTTGCCTGCTCGATCCGTTCTCCGAAACCGGCCGGCGGTGTGGGGATCGTTGTGTCAGATCTAATAATGGTGGTGGTCCTTTGGTTTCCTTCGCACGAAGACGAAGATCTGCTTGATGTCTGCCCTCGTTGATCTGGTCTGGAGAGGCGGGTTCCGGAAGGCTCCGCCGGCGAACTCCCATGGGCGTATCATGCCTGGAGATTGCTGGATCGGAAGGTATTCGGTCGTGCGCACCTTGTTTTTCTGGCCGTTTGGTTTCAGCGGGAGCGTTGTGAAGCTCTGCTGTTTGTTCCCACCAAGTGCCATTTTTAGTGCCATGGTGAAGTCAGATGCGGAGAATGTCAGCAAAGAGGAAATATGAGGGTAGCAATGGTGACTTTTGTTAATGTGGCGACGGAGATCTGACTGCGTGATCTGGGACTCGTTGCAGCGACTGTTGGTGCGGGAAGAAAACACAGGGGAAGTTCTCAGTATTATCTTGCAGGGTGAAAATACAAGGTCTGGCCTTAACTGGTTGTGCCTGGCAATGACCTTGTTGAAGGCATTGTTTTGTGAGCAAGCACTTTCTCCAGGGTAAAAATCTATGATCTTTAATCGGGCAACGACGACGCTTGGGAACTGTTTCCTTCTTGAAGGCGTTGTTATTGGAGTGGGGACTATTGGTGTTGTTCTGATGGTGTCACTGTTGTTGCTTTGAGGATTAGTTCTCTGTAGCGGGACTTTTCTTTTTTGTAATTCTTCTTTCTTTTTTCTGGGTTGTGTGCATCCGTAGAGCCGCTAAAGCATGCGTTGTTGCAGAGACCGGGTGTAATTGATATCCCTGTGATATTAATATATGCTCTTTTCCAAAAAAAAGCAAACAAGGGATTTTACAACGCGTACTTCCTAAATCCCCATTGCATCGACTAAACTCCCTCCAACCAAACATGATGTATAATAGAATTCAACCAACTTGGGAATATATAATAAAATCATAATTAAAGCATTTAACATAATAACTCATTTTTCTTAACAGTTATTGGAAATATTTTAACATCAAATTGAGATGCGGCATGGGTGAAAAAAATTATATTCTCACATGGAATCTTCATGCTAATAACAAATGATGTCCATGTAGACAATTGAGAAAGACATTTTAGTAAATGTGCTCAGGTACCAAGCGAAAGAAGCCAAACCCAATGTCAATGACATTGTATGAGTAGATATTATTTAATGAAACAACGTTAGTTGAGTTCTTATTTTATATGCACATGACATCACATTATTCCTTTACAAAATAAAATCTAATCAAGGTGATATCTTAATGTTTTTGCAATATTTTGTGTTGTCATTTTGTATACATAAATATTCACCCGCATTACATATGTTATGGTAAAAATAGATAAACCATAGCAACACACGGGAATTCAACTAGTCTCCTAAACAATGATGCGAGTAAGAAAAAAAAGGCAAAAGTTGCTAGCTCGCCACTAGTAGGAAAAGGCCTAGTAGCGGCATCCAGAAAAGGAGGTTCGTGGTGTTGAACACGCACGCCACTAATCTCACGCCACTGGTAGAAAGTAGTGATGGCGTTCCCGGCGAACGCCGGTACTAAGATAGCTACTAGTGGTGTTTGGCCGAACGCCACCAGTATGAAAGCTGTAGTGGCGTTCGAGCCTTCCCGAACGCCATTAACCTTAATTCAGCAATTAAAAAAATACTTAAAATCTTGATTATATTAGCAATATCAAATAACAGAATACAACAATTATAAACATCATTCAAAATACAACAATAGGATACAACAAAGTTTACTGGATAGCATTCAGAATACAACAAAATTTACTGGATAGCATTCAGAATACAATGATACAAACAACTATCTAACTTAGAATACTATCTAGCGTGTTCTACGTAGGACATGGTATTCAAAGTTAAAAGACTATTTCTACCTAAGGGAATGATCTTCAAAGCCAGAAGACTCTGAGACAGGGATCTCATACGAGAAAAAGACGACTCCACAAGTTTTATCGAGGTAGATTCTTAACCTCATCCCGGCATCCATCCCAAACCTTTCTACCAAATTTGTCCAAAGTGGTCATGTAAAACAATTCCGGTTCGCCTTGTTGACGACTAGAATCTTGTAGCTCTTGTAAGGTATTGCCTCTTCCACTAAGGTAACCTCAAATTATCCCTGGTTATTGACATGTCTGTTCACATGGTCAAAAAAGTATTTTCTTTGCGTGGCAAGGGATGGTCCGAGAGAAAGATATATGAAAACAATAGTTAATTAGTTTCTATCAAAATGCATGCAAGGCTGAAAGTCATAATTAAGCCAAACATACCGCCATAGTCTCAAAGTCTTCGGAAAGCACTATGATAAACTTCTTATCCTGAAAACTTTCATGGCCACAGTTGATGCAGGGATGCATTTGCTGCATCTCACAAGGCCATATGCAAAATAATTTCAGAAATGTAGTAAGCGAGCCAACTAATGCAAAGTTGCAGGAAACTCAAACATAAAGACAGCCAAGTAATCTTACAAATACAAGGTAGCACAGATAAACTAAAGGTATCATATAAAAACACACAAGACAAAAAAAGAGTGTCGTCACTAGTAGGATAGTTAAGAGGCACGACATGCACGCCTTCGTCCACTCAACACAGTTCCCCTATGCCAAGCAGGCGCCTGACAGCGGGAAGGATGCCTTCTACGCCCTACACCACATGAAGGTGTTCATACGGGACCATCATAACATAGCGTTGCCATCTGACCTTCGAAGGTAGGCTGAAGATCTTGAACGTATACAGTATCGCAACCTCAGGATGGATTTCTTCAAAATCCAGGAGGAGATATTGACAATCATGCACAAACAAGTCATAAAATCCGGGGGGGGGGGGCTCTTCTATGGCGGCACTCCACCGCGCAACAAGGAGATAGATGAACCCTTAACGAAGCAGGGTGATGGCAGGACGCTCATGGCATTAGCGAAAGGAGCTAAACAGGGATTCATCAATATCCCTGAGCCGACTCATCAGCCGAAGAAGTCTTGATGTTTGCCTAGCTAGCTGTTAGTTCCGAACTTGTGTTGTAAACTTTATCCCTATGTTAACTTGCCTAGCAACTTCTAGAGTATGTTTCATAAACCGTTGAACTTGATTGTGAGCGACGCTAGTTATTTATGTTATGAACTATTTTAGTGCTTGGTCATATGTTGCTTCTCATTCGTTATTGTCGCCCTACTTCTTGGTTTGCTTTCTGTCTTTCTTCGAAATGCTGATGATAAAAACATGTTGTGGCACTATATATGTGTGTGTGACTATACCGCTGCTGGATCTGGTGGTCCAAGTAGACTTGTAATTTGAGCTTCCTCTACTTGCCACATCAGATCCATCAGCGACATTGTTATTTTCGTGCCCAACCTAAGTATGAGGCACTAACCCAAGTCATTCTTGGTTTGCCTATTCATCTCGTAGCCCCAAAGTCAAAAGAGGACAAATATTTTCGAGATTCATATACATAAACATAATATGTCCAGCGGTAAGACAAGGAAAGGATTCTGGGTCCACGGCAACGACTCCTTTCGACACACCAAACTCGAAATGAGTCGTTGGCATGGAGATCAAGTCCTTTCTTTGCCTTACCACTGGACATATCATGCCCATGCTATATGAATCGTGGAAGTATTTCTCTTCTTTCGTCTTTGGTGATACGAATAGATTATATAGCATGAATTAAATGAAATAGTGAATTATGTAGTTTCAAATATCTCATTGTAGCCCCAAAGTCGAAAGGAAAGAGATTACTTCACTATTTGTATAGCAATGGGCGACATTGTTATATGAATCGTGGGATGATTTCTTTCCTGTCGTCTTTGGCGATATGAAGAGATTAGATAGTGTGAATTAAATAAATTGGTGAATTATGTAGTTTCAAATATCTCATTGTAGCCCCAAAATCCTAAAGAAAAGACATTACTTTACTATTCGTATAGCAATGGGCGATATTGTTATATGAATCGTAGAATAATTTATTTCCTTTCGTATTTGGCGATACGAAGAGATTAGATAGCGTGAATTAAATGAAATGGTATATTATGTAGTTTCAAATATCTCATTGTATCCCCAAAAGTTGAAAGGAAAGACATTACTTAACTATTCATATAGCATGGGCGACATTATTATATGAATCGTGGAATGATTTCTTTCCTTTCATCTTTGGCGCACAATGACATGATAAACTATGTAGCTCCAAAGTCGAGAGGGTACAAATAAGTTTGTGATTCGTATAGCATGGTGACATTGTGTTAGTTAATACTATTTCATCTCGTAGCTCCAAAGTCGAAAGAGGACAAATATTTTCGAGATTCATATTGATGACCCACAAGTATATGTGGGTGTATCATAGTATTTTCGATAAATAGGAGTGTCGATCCCAACGAGGAGCAGAAGGTGTTGACAAGTGGTATGGAGCCGGAAATCTCTGTAAATGCTTAGCAAACGGATTTTAGGGGTTTTCTGATGAAACAAGAAAATAAAGTGCAAGTAATAAAGACGACGAACAATTGCAGCAAGTGGCCCAATCCTTTCTTAGCAAAGGACAAGCCGACAGAAATACTAATGAGGACCAAACGTTCTCAAGGACACATGGAAATACTGTCAAGTGCTTTCGCTTCATATAGCTGAGTAGTCTTCTTTGGTTTTATAAGTGTTGTGTGGGTGAACTTGTGCTAATGTAGCGACCTTACTTGGACTAATACATACTTGTGATTAAACCCCTTGCAAGCATCCGCAACTACAAGAAAGCAATTAAGATATAAACCTAACCACAGCCTTAAACTCTAAGATCCTACACTCCCTTGTCCAATGGTTGCCTAATGGGGGTTCAGGTTTCTATCACTCCAGCAACCCCACAATTAGTAGCCAAATACACAATGCATTCCCTAGGCCCAGGTGAAGTATCATGTAGTCGACGTTCACATGACACCACTAGAAGAATAACACCACAACTTAAATATTAAACCATTGAATAATACCTCAACACAATTCCACTACTAACAACATGACTTCTCCCATGTCCTCAAGAACTAAACGAACTACTCACGAGACATCTTATGGATCAAGATCAAAGATGATATGGTAATGGATAACAATCTGAACATAAACAATAATCCAATGATTCCACTCACAAGCATCAACTACAATAGTAATCAACACGGGAAAGTTTCCCCTAAGAACTATGCAAGATTCAACACAATTGTTACAGCAGGATGGAGTGGTGATGATGGTGTTGGTGGAGATGATGGTGTGGATGACGATGATGATGATCCCTATGAAGTCTAGCTTTATGATGGTGTTGATGGCGACGATCTCCCCTCTTCGGGAAGGAATTTCCCCGGCAGAAATCTGTCTGCCGGAGAGCTATTTCTCTCTTGGTGTTTTCCGCCCCGCAGAAGTAGCGAAATCTTTATGTGGTCGCTCCCCGTGTATTAGGGTTTCAAGGAGAAGATATAGGCGAGAGGGAGGAGCCAAAGGTGGGACAGGGTGGCCACACCTAGGGTGGCCCAACTCCGCCTCCCTTTCTGGCATCCTTCGTCTTCTAGGAAAATAGGATTTTCCGTAGTTTTTCTAGTATTTTTCTGATCTTCGCGAAATTGCATCAAAACATCACTTTTTCCATCAGAATCCTGACTCCTGCAGTTCATCCTCCAAGAATCATCCAACATGCAAAAACAGATGAAAAGACATAAGTAACACCTCTTAATATGAAATACATCAATGAATAGAGGCAAATTATGACATAGAATGATGATGCAAATTGGACGTATCAACTCCCCCAAGCTTAGACCTTCGCTTGTCCCCAAGCAAAAACTGAGCTCAGTAAACATGTCCACATGTTTATGGAGTGAAGTGTCGGTAAAAAGAATACAGACAAGAAGCATCACACTTACCAATACATAACTCATAGAATAAAGCAACTCACCATTATATAATTTAGCTTGCAATGAGTATAGGAGTCACTATAGAGATGCATAGGGATAAATCATAATTGGGATTGGCAAACTTTGTTCTTGGTTATAGAACAGTTGGCAAATAGTTTTCAAGTAAAGCTTTTGTAAAGAAGTTTTATAACAGGAGTACTCTTTTTTGCTCAAACATAAAAGGCTTTTCACAATGATAGCTTTCAAAGTAATACTCATTTAGATAAGAGTCTTGTGCAAACAAGGAAAATAAAGAACATGATTGAATAAATCATCATATGAATGCTTGATGGCGCTTAGTAGATGTAGGAGCGCTTCGTTGGGAACCCTAAGAGCAAGGTGTGAAGCAGCACAACAACAAGTTTTCCCTCAGTAAGAAACCAAGGTTATCGAACCAGTAGGAGGAAGGAAACATCACACAGGTGTTGCAAGCAACATAGATACCTGCACAACACGAACTCAAGACTTTGCCCCAACGAATCAGTGAGGTTGTCATGCTCACCGGTTTGCTGTAACAAAGGATTAAATGTATGGTGTGGAAGGTAATGGTTTACAGCAAGTAAACAAGTAACAGTGGAAGATGTATCAATGGTAAAGATTGGACCGGGGTCCATAGTTCACTAGAGGTGCTCTCCTTAGATAAACAACATGGCATGAAGGGTAAACAAATTACAGCAGGGCAATTGACAGGAACTGAGCAAGGCATAACAATGCAATACCAAACAAAAAGATCCTATGAGATTCGATTGGGCAATACAACAATATACATAGACCACCATCCAACTGCATCTATGACTAGAACTCCACCTTCAGATTATCATCCGAACCCCCTCCAGTATTAAGTTTCAAGCAACAGATAACTGCTTTAAGCAAAGTGTGTAAGGTAAACAATCCACTTGTTCCATGAACAAGAGACCGTTGTTTTCTCCCTAGTAGCAAGAGCACATCTACAACCGAAGAGATTTCTGTCACTTCCTTTGGAAACTAGAGGCATGAACCCACTATCGAGCATAAATACCCCCTCTTGGAGTCACTAGCAACTACTTGGCCAAGATAGCTACTAACAACGGAGAGCATGCAAGATCACAAACAACACAGGCATGATAGAATCATAAAGACAAAACCATTAATCAATCTGACATAGTAATCTCAATATCCATCAGATCCCCGCAAACACATCATGCATGATTACAAATAGATTAGATCTTGATTATGAACGGAGCTCACAAGATATATACATGAAAGCATAAGAAGGAGATACAACCATCTAGCTACTACATGGACCCATAGTCCAAGGTGGAACTACTCACGCATCATACCGGAGAGAAGGCCTCCAGGATGATTTCCCTCCGGCAGGGTGCCGGGAAGAACTTTAGACCCCTCCCCCGATCTAGGGACGATGGTGGCGGCGGCTACAGAAGGTTTCGTAGAGTTTTGATTGGGTACTTAGGGTTTCTGCATCGGGGGCTTCTTATAGGCGAAGAGGCGAGGCCGGGAGGCGACCAGGGGGGCCACACCCTGCCCAGGCGCGGGGCAGGGCCCACCCACGCCTAGGGGGGTTTGGCAACCCTGGTTTGCGTCTTCGTCTCGTCTTATGGATTCGTGTCCCTCACGGTAAACTAAAATAAGAAGTGAAAAAAGTAAAAGATGAAGCTTCTCATTAATATTCCATAAATGCACTCACACTAAGGGATACATAGATAACCAACTAAAGGAGAGATACTTCCACAATGCAAACCAACCTATAAGATAACTTCTCTACCCAAGATATAACTCTACGAAAAAGGTAAAAAGATAAAAGATGTGATACGACGGCACTCCCCCAAGCTTGGAACAAGCCAAGGGGATGCCAAACCTGATGACGAATTACTCGTTCGGTGGCGGTGGTGTTCCTTTGTCATCGTCAGACTTCCAAGGTAAGGGCTCCCCATCCACAAAGTATGTCTTGGTTTCCACAATCCTGAAACTAGCAGCAGAGCTTATGCAATTAATTCTAGCCTCATACTCACAGTTTTGATTTTGTATGTCGTAGAGCTGTGCTTGTAACTAGTTGGTGGTCTGATGGAGTGAGAGGATTTCGTCTCGAAGCTCAACTCCTTGGGATGAATCTTCAACTCATACATGTACATGTTGATGTCATCCGCGGAGGAATCTTCCATGTGTGATCCAGAGGAAGACATTGTGGCTCCAAATCTGAGAATATGCCTAACAGAAACAGATCGAAACAAAAACACGACGAGAACACGATATATGAACCTCTGGGGATCCGGGGGGGTTATACTACGAAGTTTCAATGCATAAGGAAAGTACTGTGCGAAAACGAGGCGGAGAAGGACTCCAGGGGGCTCACACCCCTGTAGGCGTGGCCAGCTGGGGCCCGCGCCTAGGGTGGGTGTGGCCCACCTGGCCTTCGTTTCCTCCTCTGTTTCGTCTCGTAACCTTCCGTATGTAATAAAACATCAAAAATATAAAAAGATAAGGTTTTCACGAACCTTCAGTTTGAAGCACTTTTACCTATTCAAAGACGGACTCTGCAGATTCTGGAGTTTGGTTTCTAATAAATTCTTCCGGAGTTACCATTTGAAATATCAATGTCTTCATTGTAAGAATCTCCAGAAATATAATGTTTGAGCATTTGACCATTCACCACCTATGTAGTGTTGTCCCTTAAGGAGGATATTTTAATAGCCCCTGAACGATACACCTCCTCAATAACAAAAGGTCTTTCCCATTTTGAGATTAGTTTCCCTGCAAAAAAATCTGAGACGAGAACTATACAAAAGAACTTTCTCACCAACATGGAAATCCCTTTTGAGAATTCTCCTATCATGCCAACTTTTTACTTTTTCCTTAAAGAGTCTAGTATTTTCATAAGCTTCACTTCTCCACTCATCTAAGGTACTCAAGTCAAGCAATATTTTCTCACCATCAAGTTTAAAATCTTTATTCAGTTCTTTCACTGCCCAATAAGCTTTGTGTTCTAATTCTAGAGGCAAGTGACAAGCTTTCCCATAAACCATTTTGTAAGGAGACATTCCCATAGTATTTTTATAATCAGTTCTATAAGCCTAAAAAGCGTCATTCAACGTTTTAGCCCAATTCTTCCTAGATCTATTAATAGTCTTTTGTAACATAGATTTAATTTCTCTATTGGAAAGTTCTACTTGCCCACTGGTTTGGGGGTGATAAGCTGAATCAATTCTATGGTTAACATCGTACTTAGAAAGAGTCTTCCTAAAACCACCATGAATAAAATGAGAACCTCCATCGGTCATGAGATATCTAGGCACACCAAACCTAGGAAAACTAACATCTTTAAGCATTTTTAAAGAGGTCTTACCATCAGCGCTGTTTGTAGGTATGGCTTCTACCCACTTTGTAACATAGTCAACAACAACAAGAATATGCGTATATCCTTTTGAAGGAGGAAAAGGACCCATAAAGTCAAATCCCCAATAATCAAAAGGTTCAATAACAAGAGAATAATTCATAGGCATTTCATTGCGTCTGGAAATGTTACCAACTCTTTGACATTCATCACATGATAAAATAAACTTCCTTGCATCCTTGAAAAGAGTAGGCCAATAAAATCCAGATTGTAAAACTTTTTGTGCAGTTCTATCCCCAGCATGATGTCCTCCATAAGCACTGCCATGACATTTTCTCAATATCTCTTGTTATTCATACTCTGGAACACATCTTCGCATAATACCATCTACTCCTTCTTTATATAAATGTGGGTCATCCCAAAAGTAATGCCTTAGATTATAAAAGAATTTTCTTCTTTGCTGGGATGTAAAGGTTGGAGGAAAATACTTGAAAACAATAAAGTTAGCATAATCAGCATACCAAGGACTCTCATGCGGGCTTACCCTTATTGCAGCCAACTATTCATTTGGAAAACTATCATTAACAGGCATAGGGTTAAAAGAAATGTTTTCCAAACAAGATAAATTATCAGCAACAGGATTCTTAGCACCTTTCCTATCTACAATATGCAGATCAAACTCTTGTAAAAGCAAAACCCATCTAATAAGCCTAGGCTTAGTGTCTTTCTTTGTCATAAGGTACTTAATAGTAGCATGATCAATATGAATAGTAACCTTTAAATCAACAATGTAGGGTCTAAACTTATCACAGGCAAAGATTATAGCTAAGAACTCCTTTTTAGTAGTAGCATAATTCTTTTGAGCAACATATAGAGTCTTGCCAGCATAATGAATAACATTCAACGTTTTATCAACACGTTGCCCAAGGACAACACCCACAGCAAAATCACTAGCATCACACATAATTTCAAAAGGTAAATTCCAATCAGGTGGTTGAACAATAGGAGGAGTAGTCAAAGCTTTGTTCAAAGTTTCAAAAGCTTCCTTACAATCATCATAAAAAACAAAAGGTACGTATTTTTGAAGAAGATTACTAAGGGGCTTTGAAATTTTGGAGAAATCTTTAATAAACCTCCTATAGAAACCAGCATGACCAAGGATACTACGAATACCTTTTATATCTCTAGGGCAAGGCATCTTCTCAATTGCTTCAATTTTGGCTCTGTCTACTTCAGTACCTCTTTCAGAAATTTTGTGTCCAAGAATAATCCCTTCATTAACCATGAAGTGGCATTTCTCCCAATTAAGAACAAGGTTAGTTTATTCACATCTCTGCAAAACTTTATCAAGGTTGTGCAAACAATTATCAAAAGAAGTTCCATAGACAGAGAAATCGTCCATGAAAACCTCCACAATTTCTTCACAAAAACCATGAAAGATAGCAGACATACATCTTTGAAAGGTAGCAGGAGCATTACATAAACCAAAAGGCATACGCCTATAAGCATAAGTTTCATAAGGACAAGTGAAGGTGGTTTTCTCTTAGTCTTGTGCTTTCACAGAAATTCAAGAGAACCCAGAATAACCATCAAGAAAACAAAAGTGGGTCTTTTTAGACAATATTTCTAGCATTTGATCAATAAAAGGCAGAGGATAATGGTCTTTCTTAGTAACTTTATTAACCTTTCTAAAATCAATTCACATCCTATAACCAACCACTAATCTTTGAGGTATAAGCTCATTATTTTCATTAGGCACAACAGTGATTCCCCCTTTCTTTGGAACACAATAAACAGGGCTAACCCATTGAGTATCAGCAATAGGGTAAATAATACCAGCATCAAGGAGTTTTAATACCTCATTTCTTACCACATCCTTCATCTTAGGATTTAAACGGCGTTGGTGTTCAACAACTAGTTTTACATCAGGTTCTATATTAATAGCATGCTGGCATATAGTAGGAGAAATCCCTTTTAAATCATTTAGAGTATACCCCATAGCTCCTCGGTGTTTTTTCAATATTTCCAATAACCATTCCTCTCCCATTACTAAAAGTTTAGAACTAATAATAACATGATATATTTTCTTATCATCTAGATAAGCATATTTAAGATCATAAGGTAGAGGTTTTAATTCGAAAACAAGGTCCCCTTTAGATGGTAGTGTGGTACCCCAAATCTTCCACATGTATATTATGCTTAAGTAACTCAGGTTGACGAAGGAAAACCTCGTCAATATCATTTCTTTCCTTCACGAAGACCTCGCTTTCATGATCTTCCATAAACTGCTGCAAGGCGTTGTTAGGAGCAAGAGAAATAGCAGAAAGTTGTTCAACCCTGAAATCCTCATTAGGAAATTCATTTTCATAAGGAGTTTTAGAAAATTTGGAAAAATTAAACTCATAAGACTCTCCATCAAACTTAGTCAAAAAATTCTCTTTCTTACAATCTATAATAGACCCACAAGTATTCAAGAAGGGTCTACCAAAGATAATAGGACAGTTTTTACAAGCTTCAGAACCAAGTACTAGAAAATCAGCAGGATATTTGATCTTACCACAAAGAACCTCCACATCTCTTACAATGCCAATTGGACAGACTGTCTCTCTATTAGCAAGGTGAATAGCCACATCAATGTCCTCAAGTTCACAAGGACCAATTTCATGCATAATTTCTCTGTAAAGCTCATAAGGAATAGCACTAGAACTAGCACCAATGTCACATAAACCATAATAGAAATGATCACCAATTCTGACAAAAAGCACAGGGACACTAGTTTTCCTAGTTTTACTAGGATGAGAGACAATATTAGAAGCGTCTTCACAAAAGACAATATGCTCATCCTATATATTTTTAGTGACAAGATGTTTCAAAATAGCTACCACAGGTTCAATGTTTATTTGCTCATCGGGTTTCACAGTTTTCTTTGCACTTTTGCTAACCACATTAGCTATGATAGAATGTTCCTTTACCTTAGCAGGAAAAGGGATTTTCTCAACATAATGTTCAGGCAAAATAGGATCAACAGTACAAACTTCAATGCTAGCAGGAACATGGGTAACAATATCTTTATAAGGAGCATGGTACTTGTCCCACTCCTTTTTGGAAATTTCAATATAAGAGGCAAAGGACTTAAAACAATTGGCAAGAACTTGAGAATCAAGACCATACTCAGTACTAATATCACGGAAGTCATCAGTTCCCATAAAGGATTAAATGCATTCATAATCATAATTTATACCTGATTTTCTTCCTTTGTCATTCTCCCATGTTTCAGTGTTCTCTTGAATACGGTCTAGGAGATCCCATTTAGCTTGTTCCTTCATACGTGTGAATGATCTGGCATAAGAAGCATCTAGTAAATCTTTATCATGAAGAGAAAGCCTAGCATAAAAGTTATTGATAATACTATTGTTAGGGAGTTGATGAATAGGACATTTAAGCATTAGTAACTGCTTCAATATTTCCCAAGATTGAGCTGTACTATCTCCATCACGAGGCCAAAAGTTATATATTAGATTCCTATCCTTATGAATCTCACTGGGAGGATAGAATTTAGAATAAAAGAGAGGTACTATTTCCTCCCATTCCATGGATTGTCCATTCTTCAGCAGCTTATACCATTCTGAAGCTCTTTCTTTCAATGATATAGAGAGAGCTTCTTCACCTGTTCAGTTGTGATACCTGCACACTTAAACAACCCGCATAATTTATGGATAAAAAGAAAGTGACCACCTGGATGGACAGTTCCATCCCCTAAATAATAATTATCCATAACACGATCAACAATACTTGTAGGTATCTTAAAAGGATCTATCTCAACAGGTGGTGGTTCATCTACTACCCTAATAGTGGTAGTAGTTTTCCCAAACAGAAAACCAAGTGGGTTATCCATATTGGAAACAAAGTAACAAACAAAAATAAAAACAATACTTATAGTAGAAGTTTCTTTTACCAGTTCCACTCTTCAATAGCGCTTCACTCCCCGGCAACGGCGCCAGAAAATAGTCTTGATGACCCACAAGTATAGGGGGTGTATCGTAGTACTTTTGATAAATAGGAGTGTCGATCCCAACGAGGAGCAGAAGGTGTTGACTAGTGGTATGGAGCCGGAAATCTCAGTAAATACTTAGCAAACGGATTTTTAAGGGTTTTCTGATAAAACAAGGAAATAAAGTGCAAGTAATAAAGACGACGAACAATTGCAGCAAGTGGCCCAATCCTTTCTTAGCAAAGGACAAACCGGTGGAAATACTAATGAGGACCAAACGTTCTCGAGGACACATGGAAATACTATCAAGTGCTTTCGCTTCATATAGCTGAGTAGTCTTCTTTGGTTTTATAAGTGTTGTGTGGGTGAACTTGTTCTAATGTACCGACCTTACTTGGACTAATACATACTTATGATTAAACCCCTTTCAAGCATCTGCAACTACAAGAAAGCAATTAAGATATAAACCTAACCACAGGCTTAAACTCTGAGATCCTACACTCCCTTGTGCAATGGTTTACTAACAAGGGTTCAGGTTTCTGTCACTCCGGCAACCCCACAATTAGTATCCAAATACACAATGCATTCCCCTAGGCCCATAAATGGTGAAGTATCATGTAGTCGACGTTCACATGATACCACTAGAAGAATAGCACCACAACATAAATATTAAACCATTGAATAATACCTCAACACAATTCCACTACTAACAACATGACTTCTCCCATGTCCTCAAGAACTAAATGAACTACTCACGAGACATCATATGGATCAAGATCAAAGATGATATGGTAAGGGATAACAATCTGAACATAAACAATAATCCAATGGTTCCACTCACAAGCATCAAATACAATAGTAATCAACACCGGGAAAGTTTCCCTTAAGAACTATGCAAGATTCAACACAATTGTTACAGCGGGATGGAGTGGTGATGATGATGCTGGTGGAGATGATGGTGTGGATGATGATGATGATCCTGATGAAGTCTAGCTTGATGATGGTGTTGATGGCGACGATCTCCCCTCTCCGTGAAGGAATTTCCCCAGCAGAAATCTGTCTGCCGGAGAGCTCTTTCTCTCTCAGTGTTTTCCGCCCCGCAGAGGCGGCGAAATCTTTCTATGGTCGCTCCTCGTGTATTAGGGTTTCGAGGAGAATATATAAGCGAGAGGCGGAGTCAAAGGTGGGCCAGGGTGGCCACACCCCCTGTAGGCGCGACCTAGGGTGGCCCGCGCCTGGGGGGGTATGGCCCCCCTGTGGCCTAACTCCGCCGCCCCTTCTAGCATCCTTCGTCTTCTGGGAAAACAGGACTTTTTTTGTAGTTTTTCTAGTATTTTTCTGATCTTCGTGAAATTGCATCAAAACACCGCTTTTTCTATCAGAATCCTGACTCCAACAGTTTATCCTCCAAGAATCATCCAACATGCAAAAACAGATGAAAAGACATAAGTAACACCTCTTAATATGAAATATATCAATGAATAGAGGCAAATTATGATATAGAATGGTGATGCAAATTGGACGTATCACATATACATAGACATAATATGTCCAATGGTAAGACAAGGAAAGGATTCTGGATCCATGGCAACGACTCCTTTTGACACACCAAACTCGAAATGAGTCATTGCCGTGGAGACTGAATCCTTTCTTTGGCTTACCACTGGACATATCATGTCCATGCTATATGAATCATGGAAGTATTTCTCTTCTTTCGTCTTTGGCGATACAGATAGATAGATAGATAGATAGATAGCGTGAATTAAATGAAATGGTGAATTATATAGTTTCAAATATCTCATTGTAGCCCCAAAGTCAAAAGGAAAGACATTACTTCACTCTCTATATAGCAATGTGCGACATTGTTATATGAATCGTGGAATGATTTCTTTCCTTTCGTCTTTGGCGATACATTGAAATGATAAACTATGTAGCCCAAAAGTCGAGAGGGGACAAATAAGTTCGTCATCCGTATAGCATGGTGACATTCTATAGCATGGCACCCATATATATGCATGATCTTATCTTATGAACTGTTATTGCTTTCCACTGACATATATAGCTAATATCATCTATCTTGTGTACATGAGATGGTGAATAAGTGCTATGTCGTGTACGCCAGTAAGGTTCTAGGTGTGTACAAGGAGTGGGATGACTACCATAAGCAATTGTACAACTTCTCGGGCAATAGCTACAAAGGAGTAGAGAGGTGGCAGAAGAGAAGTGGAGGAAGCACGGGAGGAAGAAGTGGAGAAACTTCGTCATAATCACCACCTTACTCTTCATGGTAGGTTGTGTGCTCTACTTCACCTAGAGAGCTCTGTCGTGTAGTTGTAATGTGATTGTGAACTTGTACTCGGTACCCGAGAGATGTGAACATGGTATTCTATTTGATGTACATGTGTGAACTCTCATATGTCGCGGATTAATTCAAGTTGATGTGCGATATACTTGTATTCGTGTTAGTTATACTATGCTTTGGACAATTGCAACTTTCTGAAAATTTTGTGTTGTTTATACTGTATTTTGGACTGTATAATACCTGTGTACTATGTATTGTGGACTATACAGTGGTTCTGTAAAATTTAAAATTCAAAAATGCTATTTGACGTGCATCTATAAATTTATTGGAGGCGCATATGTTAGACATAGTCAAGTCGCATATCTCAGACATACTAGAGTCGCATCACACATGTGCCTTGTATAACCTATATATGTGAGGCGCATATCAACATGCGCCTCCTATAAATGTATACGAGGTGCATATCATATGCACCTCGCATATATAGGTTATACAAGGTGCATGTGAGATACGACTCGGGTAATAAATACTAGCAACGCGGGACTCGAGGCGCATCACATATGCGCCTCTAATGGCTTTTTTGATGCGCCTCTAATGGCTTTTTTGATGCGCTTCGAGTAGGCTTTTCCCTATTAGTATGGGATAAAAGATAATAATAAGCATAGTCATGAGTAATGTTTGAATGAAAATACTATTGTGGGTAATATATCCTAATATACTAGAGCTCCCCGTGATGCAGCGGGTATAGCAATAGTCTTTTAATCTAACCGAGTACACACCAAAGCCATGAGTTAGAAATGATTATTAATTAAAGAACACAAGTTAAAGAATTAAGTGGTGATGTTGTTGTGATCCCGAATGGGTCGCTAAGCGAAGACCATACTATCATTTCTATTATTGGGGTTCCTATGAGATCGCCCTAGCCAAATATCTCACCTCAAGCCTTTATCAATCTATGAGATCTTGGGTACCTATTAGTCCACATATTGAGACAAGAGACAAAGAAACAAAAGATACAAATCTCAATTGCAAAAAATACAATACTCCCATGATTAGATGCATATAATTGCTGCGAGGTTTCTCCCCAACCCGTAGCCCGTGAGGACTACTCACTCATAACAAATAGATCAAGGATAGAAAACATTGTGCAAAATACTTAGATTGAAATCAAATATTTTTACAACGATCGCTAAATCAAAAAGAGATCTAAAGTACAAAGCAATGGCTATGGCTAGTGGAGGGATGGATGGTGGAGTGGATGAACAATTGCATGGATCTCTTTTGGTGGTGTTGTGATGAAGTCTGAGAATGAAAACTCTCTAGTCGGTGGCTGGAGCCTTGAAATATATAGACGTCTTCACAAAGGTTGTAGGGTTTGACGATACGAAGCCGTCGGCACCCTGTACGGGCGGGCTCCACCCATACCGTAGGTCGTTATGCGTACTGACACCTGAAATTTGCTTCTCAATTACTTGGCTGTGTGGACTTCCTCAAATTCCGTCATTATGACTTCTGATTTCGCATTAAAACCCGTAATTTCCTGCACACCATAATTCAAAGCAAGGTTTTGCATATCTTTGCAATTATTAGTCATTAGTGGCAAGGATTGGGAGTTTCTTGTCAATTGCTTGACTAAAAACAATATTTAAACGCAGAGAAAGATGGCAAATTTCAGAGCCATCAGTAGCCTGAGTTTTTTGGTCAATTGTGCTATTTCATTCAATTGTGATCATGATTTTCTTCCCCGATTGTGCGATGATGAAACCGTGGCATGATAAGCTGCATAGCAATCTAATGGTGTGTCCTCGGGCGCAATGTGTTCAACAATATAGGATTCCCATACATTGGGGTGGGCGACTAATGCGGGTATTCAAAACATGTGAGGTTAGTGAAGTATTTGTCTATACTTCTCTCCTCCCTCCATCAGATTTGAGTTGCTATTCCACTCCGCTCTCTTACCTGGTTGTCACTCGCGTTGATCTAGGTGAGGGACACATCCATGTACAGTAGTAGTAGTTAGATATATGGTTAGAGTTCTACATAGAGTTTTGCGCTATGCCATTTGCAAGTCGGACTATGGTGTTTCCGAGCGGCCCCTGGGGCATTTCGTTTTATTCTTCCTCCTCACGGTGCTTAAGTGGCCGGAGCAGCGGAGCAGCGAAGCCAGAGGTGACGCGGAGGTGGGAGGATGGAGACTTGGGGTTGGTTCCTATATTATGTCGATGATGTTATGCAATTATTTTTTGTGGTGGAAACAAGAAGAAGGAATGGGTTGGAGATGTCGGTGGCAGACCTAGGAAGCGAGAAATGGTGAAACTGCAAGATGGAGAACATTTTTGGCGGACCAAGTCTGGTCCATGACTTGGATGGCAAAATGGTGGCCTCTCTTCACGTCGGCAAAGTTGCCCGGTGTTTGTTCAACCACCAGGAGAAGGCCCTCCGGTGGAATCGTAACGACACCCATCTTCTTCTTGAAGCCAAGTGATTTTGTGTGCGACACCAACAAAGAATTCCAAAGATGGAGTCCTTGGTGTCCTGGCAGTGATGGAGGACTTGATCGCCTTTTCTTGGTCTTGTTTACGGTCGTTTCTTGTAAAAGTTGGGGATTGTTCTATTGTACTCAAGGTCCCATTATAATATGTACCCTCGTTGCTTACAATTAATGCAGTGGGTATTCCCATTATAATATGTACCCTCGTTGCTTACAATTAATGCAGTGGGTATTCCCGAGTTAAAATCAATTGCAGGTCTTTTACTACTTCCTCCGTTTAAAAATATAAGATGTTTTAGGTTTGTGAAGAAGATGTATCTAGACATCTTTTAGTGTCTAGATTCATTTAAACCTATACACTAAAAGGTGTCTAGATACATCTCCTTTACAAACCTAAAACATTTTATATTTCCAAGCGGACGAAGTATATCTCATTTTCCTTGTCATAGTATGATTTGATTGTGTAATGAATAAACTCAAATCGTTTCCTAAATAATTAGAAGATCTAATTTTTGTAGAATTTTTAAAACTGGTTTTCCAAAAATTGAACTAGCGTGACTGTAGCTCGTTCGTCTTAGGTGTTAAAGATGATCACAATGGAGGGTCATGATATGATTTTGTCTTAATTAGTATGTCCACTCATATGTACTCTATTGAATTAATCAATAAATTCGACCATATGCTAAAACAAACCAGGAGAGTCCTAAACGTGGAAATGGATCACAGTCCAAGTCCAAAACGCACAAGTGCATCTAGTATCCAGTTAAAGAGTGGTCCATTGCATGTCCAAGTCCACGTTATTTTGTGTAGTCCAAATCTATCCATATCCAAATTAACGTAACATTGGATATCCAAGGTCCAAACAACAAACCCTGACACCCATGACCAAACAACACAAATCTTGACATGACTCATTGACCCAACACACACATCCCTTCCTATATCCCATGCATGTGTGATGCCTGAGGGTGCTGGCGATGGTGATGACTGAGGGTGTCGCAAACTTTCCTGGAAGCATCGTCGTGAGGTGTGCTCACCCCTCCCCCTATGGCCTTGACTTCAGAGGGAAACCTTGTTGGGCCGCGCAGAGATAAACAGAACCTTTTATCTTCACGATGCTCCCAAGATCTAGCTCAGGTGATAGGCCACGAGATTACCACTAGACACATGGATGTGGAACTTGATATAGCGCGTTAAACCAGTGTCGATCGATCCCACGAACAACTCCTCTAGATTCGCCACGAACTCAGTAGCTCCTACAGATCCCCATGTACTCCTTTATCTCCAGCGTCACACATACAATGCCTCTAACGGTATCCACACATGCAGGAAGGAGCACCGGATAGAGGATTGCTAGATCCTATCTAGCCCGATTTGGGAGTGGAGAAAGTGATGGCTAGGTCAGGGACTATCCCTTATCAATTGATGAGTGAATATTTGCATCATGTTTTATATTATTATTTTGCACTATAGTGGTAGGATCTTGGTATTTTACAGCGTTCGTGCACATCTTTTATGTCTATTTTCACCAGGATCAGGACAGATGATTGATATGATGGACACAATTCTTGGAGCAGTTGTATTGGGGCGAAAAGGAGTAAAAAACAACATAAATCACTAATTTGGGAAATATCAATAACACCAGAAGAAAACTCAAAGCGATCGAAGCGTATAGAAGGTTTAACGACCAACTATACGGCAGGAGTATTTTCTCCGGTCGTATAGTTCCCGCCGTATGGTTGGCACCGACACCGCCTCCTCAAATAGTTTTACCCCGTGCAACTGGATCGGTGAGACGACATACAGAACACCCAGAAATCGTCAAAAAACTCACCTCCGAAAGGGATCTGGAGGGGAACTTGCCCAAGGGATCCATCTTCGCTGTACGCAGATTTGGGAGGCCAAGGCATCAATCTTCATCTTCATCAACCGCTACACCACCATCATCTCCATCCATCTCATATCCACCCCATCTAGATCTTGTTGTAATTCTCGTACTAGTTGTGAATTTATATAGGAACTATTCATCTATGATTGTTTCCATTATCATTTCCATAATGTTGATTGCCTCCATGTTTGAGTAGATCATTAGTTCTTGGGGATATGGAGAAACCCTAGCATATGGTTGAGATAGGATAGAGATTATTATGTTATACATCATTATGTGTATGTGTTAATTGTCTTCATCTTGATGTTGGGAGTTGTGCACCTCCTTAATATTTGCCTTCTACAGGGACTTGATGAAGGGGATTACTTGTTGGTAGACAGAAGGATGGTAGCACTTACTATGACTATAAATCTATTATCATTCTTTATGTACTAACTTGGGGAAGCAAGGAGAACTCATTAAGCCATGTCCATGCCATGTTATAAATCCTTTAATAGCGAGGTAATACGATTGAAGTCATTTATATCTCAGCTGTGGTTATGATGGAAGATGTGAGCAGTGGTTGTTGCCTATTCGTCCATATATGGAGCTCCTCCCACATACATACATGTTATGAGAATATTTGCTATGATAATCTTGACTACTCTGTCTAAACTGCTAGCGGTGTATCGACCACTCCCCGAGAACGCATTTTCCCTATTGCAGTTCCAAGCTTTCTTACAAACGCGATTCCTACTTTCTGCATTAAGTTTTACTTTACATAAATTGCTTCGCTCAATCAAAAACCCAAAAACAATTCTACTTTTCTTGCATCTTAAAATTATTCTTTAAGTATTTCTTTTAGTTTTAGTTAAAAGCATTTTAGTATTTCACCTACTGCTCCCTGTGGGATCGATATCTTTATTTCGAAACTAGATACAAACGATATGTGCACTTGCAGTCATCAAGCTATTTTCTGGCATCGTTGCCAGGGAGCTTAGCACTATAAGTCACTTTACTTTTAGTTATTTACTTTCGTTGTACTAATTTTTGGTTTAAGTTGCTGGACCATAACAATGGACAACACTCAGCATTTAGTCCAGCTTGAGGCAGTAAGGAAAATGGGTTCGCCCATGGACGCTTTTATAACTATCAAAAAAAGCATAAACCCTAATGGTATTGAGATCCATCCTTTATTATTTGAACTACTACACTCTAAGAAATTTGCAGGAACCGATGAAGAGAGTCCATATGGGCACTTACAATTCTTTTAAGATGTTCTTGGTTCCTTTATGTTTGATAATTTTAATCTTAATATGGTTAAAATCCAGTTGTTTAAACAAACACTCTCAAGTAATGTTTGCAACTGGGATAGATCTTTTTGTGCAGAAGCACCAAGGACTTGGACGGAATTGACAACCAATTTCCTATCAAAATATAACTTAGAAAGCAAACCTTATAGGATGAGAGGTACTATTATTAGTTTCTAAAATATCCCTGATGAGATTTTGTATGAAGGCTATCTAAGGTATAAAAGCTATCTAGATAATTGCCCCATCATCGTTTGCCTGATTGGTTAATCACTCACACTTTTTATGGAGGGCTTAATAATAAATATAGAACGATCCTAGATAACGCTTATAATGGTAGTTTTCTATCTTATACCTATGATGAAGCCTGAAAATTAATAATGAAAATGAGGGTGACAACGGAAAATCTTAAAAATGAGGAGAACATTATGTATAGTTCTTCTAGATATGCTTGTGTTAACGATTTTATTGCAGATGAAAGGACTTGTGCGATGATTAAAACCCCCGGTATTGATTCTTACTCAGTAAAGAAAATTATTGAGAATTTTGCAGGGCATCTAAAGGTACCTATAGAATGGAAACCCTTTAAACCCCTCGAAGAAAAGAAGCATTTAAGATAAAGTGTGCTAATGGTAGAGTTTTCCTCTGAACCTATTCAAGAGAATATCAAGAAAAAGTGCAGAGAGGAAGAACACATAAAGAGAAGATTAAAGAAACCAGAAAAGAACCCTGATGCTACCAATGCGAATATTGTTATATTGAAGGATCTTATGGAAGAACGAACCATGGATAATGAAGTGGTTATGCTAGACTTTGAAACTTCAGAATTCATCAAAGGTAAGGTATGAGGTAACAAAACTTCTAAGCCTATGACTCCTATATATTGTGGAGAAACTTTCTTATACGGAATTTGTGAGCCAATCTCCACTAAAACATTATGCCTTCATCACTTTATGAGAAACTTTGCTACAATTTAAATAATCCAGATGTGGAACCTGTAGACACTACTATTAATTTTTCAAATATAACTAATGTAAAACGGAAGGTATTATTATAAATATCTATGTCTTTATTGGATCACTCATGTACCCCTTGATTTTCATATTGTTGATATGCCTCGAGATTCTTTTTGTCCTATTCTTTTAGGCAGGCCTTTTGTCTCCATAACCAAAGATCAAATTGATAACAAGAAGGAGACTATTTCAATGATGTTTGGAGAAGAGGAAATGACATTCCGCTTTTCCAAACTAAAGAAGAGGCCATATGAAGAGGAAGATATCAAGGAAGGGAAGACAATTGTCGAGCTAGCTGCAATTCATTTCAGCACTCCGCAAGATGAATTAAAGAGGAGCCTAATTAATTGGGAGGAGGTACCAGATGATGAGGAAAGATAAGACATGAATGATTACCTTGATTCAGTTCCGGAAGCACAAAATCCACATGACTATGAAGAAATGGTAAGAAAAGGAGACGAAGAACCTCCGCCAATTAAATTGAAACGACTTCTAGACGATATGAGGTATGAGTTTTTAGATAATGAAAATAAATGTCAGATACGTCCAAAACGTATCTACTTTCCCGAACACTTTTGCTATTGTTTCTCCTCTAATTTGTGTGATTTGGATACAACTAACACGGACTGACGTTGTTTTCAGCAGAATTGCTTTGGTGTCTCGTTTTTGTGCAGGAAATCAACTTTCAGAAAAAATCCCAGAAAATATCGCAAAAATCCTATTTTACCAGAAGACTCACGGAGCCTGAAGACGAGATGGAGAAGGGCCACGAGGGGGCCACACCACCTGGTGGGGCGGGCCAGGACAGGCTGCACCAGGGGGTGTTGTGGCCACCTTGGGCACCACCTCGACCTCTCCCTTCGCCTACATAAGCCCTCTGACCTAAAAACAGAGGGGGGTTCGACGTTTTTCCAGATAGAGTTCCGTTGCGCCACCACCACCAGAAACCGTGATTCGGAACCAGAAACTCCGTTCTGGCACCCTGCCACGACGGGTAGTTTGAGGAGATCATCACCATCATCATCACCGACGCCTCTCCATCAACCATCAATGTTTCCCCCATCCATGAGTGAATAATCCCCCACAGTAGGCTATGGGGATGGTAGGGATTGGATGAGATCTATCATGTAATTGAATCAGATTGTTAGGGCATGGTGCCTAGTATCTTTGTTAGTGCTTTTTGACATTGTTGCAACTTGTTATGCTTAATTCTTGTCACTATGGACCGAGTGCCATGATCTCAGATCTGAACATGTTATTGATTCATGATGATAGTATTGTTTGTGATCTTATCTGCAAGTTGTTTACACATATTATTGTCCGGAACCCGAGGCCCCGAAGTGACAGAAATTGGGATAACCGAAGGGGATGGCTGTGATATGAGGATCACGTGTGTTCACGGAGTGTTAATGCTTTGCTCCGGTACTCTATTAAAAGAAGTACCTTAATTGCCAGTAGATTCCCTTGAGGCCCCACTGCAACGGGCTGGCAGGACAAAAGATGTTGTGTGATACGTCGTAAACGTATCTATAATTTTTGATGTTCCATGCTTGTTTAGTATCTACTTTGCTTTGCTTTGTCTACACTTTGAGGTATTTTTATATGTTTTCTGGGACTAACCTATTAACAAGATGCCATAGTGCTAGTTGCTTGTTTTCTTCTGTTTTTGGTTCCAGAAAAGGCAGAAAATCAATATTATCGGAATTGGATGGGGCAAAAGCCAATGTCAATATTTTACCATGGGGAAAACGGAGCCAGAATACGAGACGGAGGGTAGCCACCAGGGGGCCACACCCCCTGGCTGTGCGGCCAAGCCTGGCCTGCGCCTGGGGGGTGCGGCCACCCTGGGTGCCCCTGCCTCGCCTCTTCGCCTATAAGAAGCCCCTGATACCAAAACCCTAAGTACCCGATCAATCTTCCACGAAAAGTCTGTAGCCGCCACCACCATCGTCCCTAGATCGGGGGGTTCTGAAGCTCTTTCCGGCACCTTGCCAGAGGGGAGATCATCCCAAGGCCTTCTTCATCATCATGCCAGCCTCCGGTATGAAGCGTGAGTAGTTCCACCTTGGACTACGGGTCCATGGAGTAGCTAGATGGTTGTTTCTCCTCCTTTGTGCTACCATGTTTAGATCTTGTGAACCCCGTTCATGATCAAGATCATCTATTTGTAATCATGCATGTTGTGTTTGCTGGGATCCGATGGATATTGAGATTACTATGTCAGATTGATTAATGGTTTTGTCTTATTAATTCATCATGTCTGTGTTGTTTGTGATCTTGCATGCTCTCCGTTTCTAGTAGCTATTTTGGCCAAGTAGATGCTAGTGACTCCAAGAAGGAGTATTTATGCTCGATAGTGGGTTAATGCATATATTTAATCTAAGGGAAGTGACAGACATCTCTAAGGTTGTAGATGTGTTGTTGATAATAGGGAGAAATAGCGGTCTCTTGTTCATGGAACAAGTGGATTGTTTACCTTACACACTTTGCTTAAAGAAGTTATCCGTTGCTTGCAACTTAATACTGGAGGGGGTTCGGATGATAACCTGAAGGTGGATTACTAGTCATAGATGCAGTTGTATGGCGGTCTATGTATCTTTTTGTATTGCCCAATCAAATCTCATAGGATCATGAATGTCTAGTATTGCATTGTTATGCCTTGCTCAGTCCTGTCAATTGCCCTGCTATAATTTGTTTACCTAGCATGCCATGTTTGTTTATCTGAAGGAGAACACCTATAGTGAACTATGGACCCTGGTCCAATCTTTACCATTGATACATCTTCCACTGTTACTGTTTACCTTTCTGGAAACCACCATTACCTTCCACACCATACAGTTAATCCTTTGTTTTCAGCAAACTGGTGAGATTGACAACCTCACTGTTTGTTGGGGCAAAGTCTTGAGTTTGTGTTGTGCAGGTTTCCAAGTTGCTAGCAACACCTTTGAGTCGTTTCCTTCCTCCTACGGGTTCAATAACCTTGGTTTCTTACTGAGGGAAGACTTGCTCCTGTGCTCATCACACCTTCCTCTTGGGGACTCCCAACGAAGCTCTACATTGATCTGAGCCACCATCAAGATTTTATGGCGCTGTTGCCGGGGAGGCTAAGTACGGCTTTACAAGGGGAGTCCTTCACAACCTTTCTCTTTACTTTGTTTTTGTTTTGCTTAGTTTCTTTTGCTTGGTTTTGTTTTCCTCTTTTTATCAAAAACTCAAAAAAAATTAGTTTAGTTTGGTTTGCTTTCTCTTATAAAAAACACAAAAAAATTAGTTCCTACTTTAGTTTCTACCATGTTTGGTTTTGGTTCAATCCCCGTGTTACCTATGGAAAGGATCTTTACTTTCAAGCAAGAAAGTGAAGAGAGTTTCAAAGAAGCTTGGTCTAGAATCTCTGATTTACAAAAGAAAACTAAGCTTAAGATGTGTCTTAGCTTGGTTATTAATAGTTTCTACCATGGTATTGCTCTTTGTTATAGATATGCTTTGGATGTTGTAGCTGGGAAAGATACTTTTCGATGTACTGAGGATGAAGCTTTTGATGCTATAAATAAGTTGATTATAATTTATAATATGCCTAGCAAGTCTGATTCTTCCTTTATAAACATTTATGCTAGGTTGAACACTCTTGAGACCAGTACAGTTGCTTTGAAAGATTGCTATAACATGCTTAGAGAGCACCATGATTATGTTCCAATAAATTTTGAGCCTTTAAAATGGTTTCCTACAATAAAAGTTGTTATAATTAGTGAAACTTTTGATGCTCATTGTGATATCATGTCTGAATTTTGCCTTATGCCTAAAGATATCTATGAGTCCTTGAATCTTTGGGGACTTTCTGAAGGAGGAGAATAAATATCTCTTACCAATAATGCAACTTTATTACCCATTGGAATAGCTGAAGGCGTGTTTACAGAAATCTCAGGGAAAGTGGTGTCTACTGATTATCTTGTTGTTGAATGTGTAGGAAAAGGACAAATTACACTTGGAAGATCCCTGCTGAAACACCTTGGAGCAATAATAAATGTGGAAAAAGGCATTATGCATTTTTATTCTCAATAAGCAATCATATATTCCTTAAAGAGAAGAAGAGAGGTAAGAAAGGTAGGATCAAGAGAGTTGGTGTTAATGCTTCTTCATTTGAAAATACTTGATTCTTGCTTCTTGTGCCTAACTTAAAGGCGTTAAAGACAAGTACTTATTGGTAGATAAACCAAAAGTTTTATTGAGTCTTGGAAGTTATTACTTTAGTGATGAGATCTCCTTATCCTTCTTATTTGATTTTTGTGCCAAGAATAACCTCTAATGAGAGGGAAGTAAGATTTGGGGAGTTGCTGTCCCGAAACAGATTTTTGTGCTTTACCGTACAAATTCATGTAAAATATATGTAAGTCGCATTGAGATTTAATTTTCTGACTGAATCGCCCAGTATGTTAGCTAACTTTCGTTAGTTCAAATTTTTTTATTTGAGCAACAGAAGGTCTTCGAAAAAATCGGTTTCTACCTGCTGGTCTGTTTTGATAGATTTCTGCCATTATTTGCATTTGCTTCTTATTGATTCCTTTTTGGGTTATTTTTAGGAAATTGAAATTTTTGAGGGAATTGCTACAGTAGCTTGTGTCTTTAGTGAAAGTTTTTCTGTTTTAAAACTAAAACCCAAAGGTCTATTATCTTTTTAATAAACTAATGTTGCTAATGAAGATTGTGTGAAGTTTTGTATGAAGGAAAAATTTTAGGTGTAGAGAAAGAAAGATGTAATGAGATGAAGAATGGACAAAATCTCAAGCTTGGGGATTCCACCCCGTGTCACCCCAAGAAATATTCAAGAGGTACAAGCATCAAAGCTTGGGGATGCCCAAGGCATCCCCTTCTTCATCAATAAAAATCTCAGGTCTTTCTAGACACTTTGTTTTTATTGTTTCATGCACAAGTTGTGTTGTTCTTGGAGCATCTTAGTTTTCGTTTTTTTGCTTAGTTTGCTTGAATAAAGTAGTTTTGATCCCCGTTCTTGTTGTGTTGTTTCAAATAAGTTGATTGGTGTTGGAGAGGAGTAGAAAGTTCTTGCTTGAATAGTACAAGAGGAGCTTGCTTTGACTGTGACTTAGACTTTAGCATATCATGTTAGATGTTGTTTTGACCTTATGCTTAGCGAGTATTGCTATAGAATGACTTGTTCCAAACAATTGGGATTGCTTAATGTGCCTTGAAGGAATCATGTGTTGTTTTAGCATACAAAAGCATAGTATTGTGGTATTCTCCTTTTATGCTTTGTTTGGGTTTACTTGGCACATGCTCACACCATGTTATGACTATGAACAAGTCACCATATCCTCTATGATCATTTAGTCCTTGACTTGTAGTACCACTTTATGCTTTGATTAGTAATGCTTTGTCGCTCTGCATGATTATGGCCATTATTGTTCTCTTAGTTGGTCGCTCCCAATCTTTTGCTAGCCTCCACTTGTATGAGTAAGCTCTACTCATGCATCCAACTCCCAAGAAACTAAGTTATTCCAAAGTTTCCACTATAAATTCCTATGCATGGTGTGTTACACCATTCCAAGTTTTCATCTACCTTCCAATTAAGAAGTCTCTTTGTTATGTGAAAACTTAGTGATTAAAGCTCTCACGAACTTGATGGCACACTTTATTTTTCTTGCCCCTAATAAACTTGAACCATTGTGTCATCTATGTTGTATATGCTTGCACTTATATGTTGGAATTAGCAGAACCATGTTGTCATGGGGAACGCTTTCAACATTGCACTTGTACATTGTACACAGTTGATATTATGCTCTTTTGTTTATGGATGTCGTCAGTGTGAAACAAAAGGGGATCTTGTAAGTCCATAGAGTTATGTATGTGTGTTAGAGAAACGCCTAGGTCGCTAGCCTAAGCCATGCCTAATCATGGTGGAAACTTGCAGCATCAGCATAGTGAGCAATCTATGAAGCATTCTTCTTATAAAAAAAGATGATAGAGAAAGAGATCGAGAAAAAGAAAAAAAAGATGAGAAAAGAGGAAAGAGAGAAAAACGCACCATTTTTCCATGGTAAATAAGAAGATTGCTGAGATGCTTATTGTCTGCTTTCCTTGTCATTTTGATTATGGGATAGCTCCTGTATCATGTGTAAGGGGTACCCCGTTGGCGGTTCTCTATGATACACATGTACTTACTATGACAAGAACTTACCAGTAACTAAACTTGAGTAGCATGAGGAGTGGCCCTCGTATTCAAGGGACATGAGATTGCCAACTTATACTTTGTCAAGCATATACTCCATAGTTTGTTCACTTTAACCTTAATCACTTCAAGATGCTTATGTTAGGGTCAATGAGAGCTGAAAGCTAACATGTACCATAATTTTTGGAAGGTCTTTTTGAGACTTGAAATCCCTTCTTACCTTTTGTGAAGGGCCTTTCTAACACCATTATATTGAGTCTCCACCTTCTATCCTTAGGCACCTGTTAAGAGAGCATAGTTGCCATTCTTAGTTCTATGTGCATTGTCCCAAAACTTATTGATTGATTCATATTGTTGATATTGCTTGTTCTTGAACTATTTCTATCTAGTCACTCTTATGAACTTTGAAGGTGTCATATGAATTTATTTGCTACTACATGAGGGACAAGACGAATGCCACTATGCTATGTTGAAACAAACAAACGTCTTTCAATGCATTATATTCATGATCTTTGTTTGTAACCTTTCATGTTGCATGCATAGTTACTTTGTCTTACTGTTAGAAGTCCATCTTTCATGCTCATGTTTAGAGTTCTTTGATCCCAGCTTTCAATGCTTGCAAATGGTTTGATCTTGATTTTGATGGTGCATGTCACCTCAAAAATTATTCTTTTTATCACTTACCTACTCGAGGACAAGCATGAGTTAAGCTTGGGGTTGCTTGATACGTCATAAACATATCTATAATTTTTTATGTCCCATGCTTGTTTAGTATCTACTTTGATTTGCTTTGTCTACACTTTGAGGTATTTTTATATGTTTTCTGGGACTAACCTATTAACAAGATGACACAGTGCTAGTTGCTTGTTTTATTTTGTTTTTTGGTTCCAGAAAAGGCAGAAAATTAATATTTTCGGAATTGGACGGGACAAAAGCCAAAGTCAATATTTTACCGTGGGGAACACAGAGCCAGAATACGAGACGGAGGGGAGCCACCAGGGGCCACACCCCCTGTACGCACGGCCTAGCCTGGCTCGCGCCTGGGGGGCGGCCACCCTTGGTGCCCCCTGCCTCGCCTCTTCACCTATAAGAAGCCCCCGATACCAAATCCCTAAGTACTCAATCAATCTTCCACGAAACAGTCTGTAGCCGCTTCCACCATCGTCCCTAGATCGGGGGGATCTGAAGCTCTTCCCGGAACCTTGCCGGAGGGGAGATCATTTCGGAGGCCTTCTTCATCATCATGTCAGCCTCCAGCATGAAGCGTGAGTAGTTCCACCTTGGACTACGGGTCCATGTAGTAGCTAGATGGTTGTTTCTCCTCCTTTGTGCTACCATGTTTAGATCTTGTGAGATCCGTTCATGATCAAGATCATCTATTTGTAATCATGCATGTTGTGTTTGGAGGGATCCGATGGATATTGAGATTACTATGTCAGATTGATTAATGGTTTTGTCTTATTGATTCTATCATGTCTGTGTTGTTTGCGATCTTGCATGCTCTCTGTTTCTAGTAGCTATTTTTGCCAAGTAGATGCTAGTGACTCCAAGAGGGAGTATTTATGCTAGATAGTGGGTTCATGCCTCTATTTAATCTAAGAGAAGTGACATAAATCTCTAAGGTTGTAGATGTGATGTTGCTACTAGGGAGAAAACAACGGTCTCTTGTTCATGGAACAAGTGGATTGTTTACCTTACACATTTTGCTTAAAGCAGTTATCTGTTGCTTGTAACTTAATACTAGAGGGGGTTGGGATGATAACTGAAGGTTGATTACTAGTCATAGATGCAGTTGGATGGTGGTCTATGTATCTTGTTGTATTGCCCAATCAAATCTCATAGGATCATGTATGTCTAGTATTGCATTGTTTGCTCAGTCCTATCAATTGCCCTGCTGTAATTTGTTTACCCAGCATGCCATGTTTGTTTATCTTAAGGAGAACACCTCTAGTGAACTATGGACCCTAGTCCAATATTTACCATTGATACATCTTCCACTGTTATTGTTTACCTTTCTGCAAACCACCATTACCTTCCACACCATACAGTTAATCCTTTGTTTTCAGCAAACCTGTGAGATTGACAACCTCACTGTTTGTTGGGGCAAAGTCTTGAGTTTGTGTTGTGCAGGTTTACAACTTGCTAGCAACACCTTTGAGTCGTTTCCTTCCTCCTACTGGTTCGATAACCTTGGTTTCTTACTGAGGGAAGACTTGCTGCTGTTCTCATCACACCTTCCTCTTGGGGACTCCCAACGAAGCTCTACATTGATCCGAGCCACCATCATTGTGCGAGTTCTCATTGCAAGCACATATGACTATATATGGAACACATGCCTATGATTGTTTAGTACTTGGATGCTTTATCTTATTTATCTACAAATTCCCTAGATCTTGATATTACATGAATAGTCTTGTCCATGCAACACCCGTCCATCCATACCTATGCCTACCGCACTGAAATCCTGCTGTTTGCTACTATTGTTACTACTACCTTTATTTTACTGTTGTTGTTACTTTGCTATTTCTACTACAAAACTATTGCTACTGATAAACTACTATGAGCAAGACTATATCCAGGTGCAGCTGAATTGACAACTCAGTTGTTAAGGCTTATAAATATTCTTTATCTCCCCTTGTGTCGAATCAATAAATTGGGCTTTACTACCCTCGAAGACTGTTGCGATCCCCTATACTTGTGGTTCATCAAGACTATTTTCTGGCACCGTTGTCAGGAGCATAGCTTTATTTGTAAGTTCACTTGGGATTATTATTGTTCACTGCTATCCTTTTCATCATGGGTAAAACTCGTGATGGAAAAGTTCCTATTTTACCATCCACTACAAGAAGAGGTATAGTTTTGAACACCTCTGTTGCTCTTGATTCACCGTCTGTTATGAGTAAGATCCTTACACCACCACCACATACATATGCTACACACACTGCTACTACTTCTGAATCTGAAATTGCTTCTGATGCTCATGATGTTAGTTCTACTATGCTTGATGAGAGTGGTTCATTAGGTCCTTTCCTAGATGCTACTATTGCTAGAACTATATTGGGAAACACTGAAACTCCTAATGAAGACACTACTACACCTGTTTGTTCACCTGAGTCTAGAGAGAGCTATGATATTAATGATGGTTATATTGAAATGATAGATGAATTTATTGAAGAATGTCGAAACACACATGGTGCTAGTGCTATTAAGAATCTTCTTAGAGACGTACTATTAGACCCAACATATTTCCTGATGCTAAGTTTGCCACATCTCCCATAAACATTAAAGATAAATATTATGATTTCTCTCTTGATTTATCCTATATAAACATTGTTGACAAAGAACCTTTTTGTGGGACTGAGAATGAAAGGGCTGTGGCACATATGACTGAGCTTTCTACTATGAGTGGTTTATTTTCTGATGATATAGATAAACACCTGCTTTGTTGCTAAAATTTTCCCTTTTTCACTAAAAGGAGAAGCTAAAGCTTGGTTTAATAATTTACCTCATGGATCCATTGATAGCCCTGATTGCTTGATTGCTACTTTCTTTCAGAAATATTTCCCTCCTAGTGCTCGAAATGCTCTTTTGCAGAAACTTTTTGATTTTAAACAGGGAGAAGAGGATAAATTGCCAGAGTCATGGGCAAGGTTATGTGCTTTGATTCATGCACATCCTAGATGTCCATTACCTAAAAATGAGCTTCTTGATATATATTATAATGTACTAACTGATGAATCTAGGACATACCTGGATAGTTGTGTTGATTGTATTTTCAGGAAAAGAACTCCCACAGAAGCTGAGGAATTAATGGCTAAAATAAGCAAGAATTATGATGATTGGACTACAACTGAGCCAATTACACCTGAGTCAATTACACCTGAACCAACTGTGCCTGAGCCAAGCCCAACACCAACACCAAAGAAGAGGGGAATGATTGAACTAAATGATGAAGTGATGAATGAAGCTAAGAAATGTCTTAAGGAGAAGGGTATTAAATCTAAATATGTGAAGAATTTACCTCCTATAGAAGAATTATGTAAGCCAATCTCCCACTCATCCACTATTGAGGTACACTCTCTCCAACATTTTGATGAAGGTGATATTCCTTATGGTAAACCTCCTAATCAATGCTTAGAGGAACTTGATATCTTTATTGTTAAGCAAGGTAATTTTAATAAGCAAGTGCAGGATCATTTAATAGTAAACTCTAGAGCTATTAATGAGTTGAAAGATATTGTGGAAAGAACCTCCAATGATGTTAAAATGCTTGTTAAACATTTACAAATGGTTCAAACTCAAATTGATCAACTTGCTAAAGTACAAAAAGATATGCTAGTAAATGCTTCTATAGATAAACATGCTTATGAAATTAGAACTAGGAGTGGTGCTGCCACTCAGGATCCTTTGTATCATGAGGAACATCCTAAAAGAATTGAGCAGGATTCTCAACAAGCTGAAAATAGTGGTACTCCTTCTAAGATAAAGAAAAATAAACATAGAACAGTTGTAGAATCTTCTGAACCTGCTATAAACCTAATAGTATATATGTCTCTGATGCTGAAACTGAAAGTGGTAATGATAAAATTGATGCTCCTGATAAGGAAGAAATTGAAGAGGAACGTGAGAGGCACACTAAGAACACTAAGTACATTAAGGAAGATTTTGTTGCTAATAAACATGGTAGTGAAAGAGAGCCTTGGGTGCAAAAACCAATGCCTTTCTTTGATAAGAAACACAAGTCAAAGGAAGAAGAACACTATAATAAGTTTTGTGAGTGGATGAAATCATTATTTTTGCAAATTCCTTTAACTGATGCTATTAAGTTGCCTCCTTATTCAAAGTATATGAAGGGTATTGTCTATAATAAAAGGAAGATTCCTAATGAGGAAATTTCCACCTTGCTTGCTAATTATTCCTTAAATGATAAGGTTCCAAAGAAACTTGGGGATCTAGGGATTCCAACTATTCCTTGCTCTATTAAAAATAATTATGTTAGAACTGCTTTGTGTGATTTGGGAGAAGGAGTTAGTGTTATGCCTTTTTCTCTCTACAAGAGAATTCAACCAGAAAAATAGATACCAACTGATATATCTTTGCAAATGGATGATAAGTATACTACTATTCCTGTTGGTATATGTGAGGATGTTCATGTTCAAGTGGATCATAACTGTTTGATATTAACTGATTTTGGTGTGCTTGAAATGCCTGAAGATGATAATATGTCTATTATTCTTGGGAGAACTTTTTTTAATACTGCAGGTGCTATCATCAATTGTAATCAAGGAAAAGTAACTTCTAATATTAATGACAAAGAGCATACTGTCTATTTCCCAAAGAAGATTGATAAGACTTATGGTCTGAATTCAATTGAAAATATTGAGGGCATTAAAGTTGGAGAAATATATTGTCCCATACCACAAGAAAATTATGAAACTATTATGATTGGGACTATTGCTATCAAGATTGAGGTAACATTGTTTCATATAAAATTGTTTTGGTAACAAGACTTGATCAACCTTGTTAACAAAGGGATTTTAATGAACAAAACAATGTTTTCACAATGATTATCCTTGCTCACCTTTATTTTCTCCATTCCAATCTTTGCTCTTCGCTTTGTTCGTCTTTGTTTTGCTAGTTGCTTGCTTTTTAGAGTGTCTTAGAACTTCTGTAGTTTTAGCTTTGGTTTGCTTTTGCATCTTTCCAAAAATATTTTTCTGCGAGAAAATCAATTTTCATAACCTGAAAATTTCCCAAAAATAAAGTTTCCCGAAAAATTCCAGAAATTCATATAAATTTTTTATGCCAAAAAGGGCAGAGTGGCACCTGGAGTGACCTAGGGGGACCCACCAGGTAGGCACACCCCCTGGTGGCGCGGCCAGACCAAGGGCGCGTCTAGCCCTAGTGTGGGCCACCCCTGGCCCTCCACTTAGTATCCTTCCTTCCACTTCTTTCTCTCTCCTGAAAAACACCGGAAAACTTCTCAAAGCTCGAGTTCTTGTTGTTCTTGCTCACGATTTTTGATCTCCTTGCTCAGCCCACCTTTGCTGCTGATTTTTGGAGGGATTGCTCTCCGGTATGTGCCTCCTCCGCTTGTCCAATTAGAATTTTGATTGGTGGATTATATCTTGAGTATTTTTCTACTGTAGGTGATAGGTTATGTGAGTTGCATGCTTGTTCTATGCTTAGAGAATTCATTTTGATGCATGTTTAGCCCTCTTGCAAGTCCCTATAGTAGTTACCATCATTTATTAACTTGGAAATCACTTGGTTTGATGTTTGTCTAAAAATTTCAAAAAAGAAGATGAGTGAATACCAGCTAAATCAACATGAATTAAGGGTACCGAAGATTATGAAAGTCCACCGTGAAGAGGAAGTTTTCTCTTCTATTTATACATGCCTAGAATTCATGAGAGCTGCAGGGATATTTCAAGATTTACAAACTCTAATTTCTAATGCAGGGTTGGAGCATTTTGTTGGAGAAGAACCTTACCAATATGTGAAACTAACTATGTCTATGGTGCAAGATTTTCGATTTAGTTGGTCTTTGCCTAACCCCATGGCTCACTACAAAATTTACAATATAGCTGTCAACCTCCCTTTTGATGATTTTTGTGAAGCTATCAGAATGCCACAGTGGGGTTTATGTGAGAAGATTAGGGAGAGGCCCACGCCACTCATGGACTTATATGCGGAGATTTGCCAAGGAAGCAGCTTCTCAAAGGAGAGTGGTAAAATTCGGAATATTCATCTCCCATCCATTTGATATTTTGCCTATTTCATTGCCAAGTGTGTTCTTTCTAGGAAGACTACTAGTAAGTTATCTTCATTTGATCTAGATTTTATCTCAGCTACTTTGAAACGGGATAGAACTTATAACTTGGGTGCTTTGATTGCTTTTCGTCTTTCCGCTAACCGCGAGAAAGGTGGAATTTATGGAAGCCTCATTGCCTCTCGTTTATTAGCTTTGCATGGTTTAGCACCTCATCATTCAGACTTGCAGTTTCCCATAGAGAGACTTGATCTCAATTCCATGGTACAACATAAATTTGTGTCTTCTTGGTCTAGTTTGAGCGAGTTATCTTATGAAATAACCTTTCTCAAGAGAGGTTGGAGAGGGGGTAAGTCTGAGAAAGTAGTCCCTTTGCCTGCACCTGCTTTGTTTAACTTTGATATCAGGAAATGATGGTCACTCACGGAGGAAGAACTTGACACATATATGGCAGAGCTCTCCCAGCAAGAGGAGAATGTTGGATAGGAAGCCAAAGATAATTCGGTTCAACCCTCCAACATGGGGGAGTCTTCATACCAGCAGCCCTCTTATGATTGGGGCACTTCTTCTTCTTCATCACGAGGGCCTAATTATGATCATTCCTACGATGATCCACTAGCTTAGAGTTACTACCCACATTTTGATTGATCTCCACTTAGGCCAAAAGCCTAAGCTTGGGGGGAGGTACACCGACATCGCACTCATCTACATATCATGTTCCATCGGTACTTTGCATATCCATTTTTCGCTTTCTTTTTAGTTTTTGTTTCTGATTTCCAAAACACAAAAATACCAAAAATATTTTTGTTGTTTCTATTTGTTTGTTTCTTTGTCTTTTAGCTTTGGTTTGTTATAAGAAAATCCAAAAATATTTTTCTTTGTTTGCTTTTGCCTTCAGCGCTTGCTTTAAAAAAATCGAAAATCCAAAAATATTTGTTGTTCTTCTCTGGTTTTGTAAAGTTTGTTGCAGGGTTCAGCGGTCCTCAGTAACTCCTTTGGAGTTTGGTTTATCTTATTATTCAAGCCACACAAGTGAAAGGCAATAATGGTGATTTATGGCAACTCGAGGTGTGGTAAGAGGATGGTAATGAACTCTATTTGTTTTCATTTTTGTACATATACTCATCATTGTGGGCATGATTAGTCTGTTCATATAGGGTGTATGTTATTTAATGGATGCTTACTAGTTCTTGCTCTCTTATGATTAGCTCCAACTTGCTAATAGTTTGTAGCATGCCATATAAATGTTTGCTTGCATTGTTCTATTCATAACTTGGTATGACATTGTGGTATCCTCCTCTGAATGCTTTAGTTGAATCGACTTGGCACATTCTCACGCATGCATATGACTGAACAAAAGTCAGTTAAGCCTCGATGATTTATTTTGCCTTAGAGTTCTTGTATCACTTTTATGCCATAATTAATTTTGTTTTGTTGCAAGCATGATTATGACAGTTACTGCTCTCTCGATTGTCGCTCCCTTTCTATTGCTAGCCTTCATTTGCACTGAGTATGATCTCTACTCGTGCATCCAACTCCCCAAAACCAAAATTGTCAAAAATTGTCCACCATATTGATGCGACTCGGTTGACTGTAGAGCCTCGTTGGGAAACCCCAAGAGCAAGGTGGGATGAACACAACAGCAAGTTTTCCCTCAGTTATGAAACCAAGGTTATCGAACCAATAGGAGCAAGGAAACAACTCCAAGGTGTTGCTAACAACTTGGAATCCTGCACAACACAAACTCAAGACTTTGCCCCAACTTACAGTGAGGTTGTCAATCTCACTGGTTTGCTGAAAACAAAGGATTAAACGTATAGTGTGGAAGATAATAGTTGCTTGTAGAAAGTAAACGGTAACAGTAGATGATGTATCAATGATAAAGATTGGACCGGGGTCCATAGTTCACTAGAGGTGTTCTCCTTAAGATAGATAACATGCTGGGTGAACAAATTACAGTGGGGCAATTGACATATTGAGCAAGCATAACAATGCAAATACTAGACATCATGACTCCTATGAGATTTGATTGGGCATTACAACAATATACATAGACCGTAATCCAACTACATCTATGACTAATAATCCACCTTTAGGTTATCATCCGAACCCCCTCATGTATTAAGTTGCAAGCAGCGGATAATTGCATTAAGAAATGTGTGTAAAGTAAACAATACAATTGTTCCATGAACAAAAGATTGTTGTTTTCTCCCTAGTAGCAACAAAACATCTACAACCTTAGAGATTTCTGTCACTTCCCCGGATTACTAGAGGCATGAACCTACTATCGAGCATAAATACTCTCTCTTGGAGTCACAAGCATCTACTTGGCCAAGATAGCTACTAGCAAGGGAGAGCATGCAAGATCACAAATAACACAGACATGATAGAATCAATAATCAATCTCACATGATAAAATCAATAATCAATCTGACATAGTATCTCAATATCCATCGGATCCACGCAAACACAACATGGATGATTACAAATAGATGATCTTGATCATGAACGGAGCTCACAAGATCTAAACATGATAGCACAAAGGAGGAGAAACAACCATCTAGCTAATGTATGGACCCATAGTCCAAGGGTGAACTACTCACGCATCATACCGGAGGCTGGAATGGTGATGAAGAAGGCCTCCGGGATGATCTCTCCCCTCCGGAAGGGTGCCGGGAAGAGCTTCATATCCCTCCCGATCTAGGGACGATGGTGGCGGTGGCTACGGACTGTTCCGTGGAGATCTGATCGGGTGCTTAGGGTTTCTGCATCAGGGTGCCTTTATAGGCGAAAAGACGAGGCAAGGGGCCGCTCGAGGCGCCCGCACCTAGGGCTAGCGCCCCCCAGGTCGTGCCGCCCTAGGGTGTGGCGGCCTCCCCACTTCGTCTCCCCACCGGACTTTGTGTTCTCTTCGGTAAAATATTTACTTTGGCTTTTGTCCCTTCCAATTCTGAGAATATTTCCTTACTAACTTTTTTGAAACCAAAAATAGCATAAAACAGGCAACTGGCACTGCGGCATCTTGTTAATAGGTTAGTCCCAGAAAATGTATAAAAATACGTCAAAGTGTAGACAAAACATAGAAAAGTTGATACTAAACAAGCATGGAACATCAAAAATTATAGATACGTTTACGACGTATCACATATCTACCTATTAGCATCATTGCTATTCCGTGCATATTTATTATGCCTTGTTTTCTTTCAAATAAAATGTTTGCTTGTTATGAACTTGATGGAACACTTTATTTTCTTGCACTTAATAAACCTGAACCATTGTGACTGTCCATAAAAGTTATATGCTTGCAAATTATAGGCTGGGAGTTAGTAGAACCGTGCTGTCACGGGGAACGCTTTCAACACCTGTAAATATTATCATGCTCTTTTGTTTACATATGTCGGCGGTGTGAAATAAAAGGGGAGCTTGTAAGTCCGTGGAGTTATGTATATGTGTTAGAGAAATGCTTGGGCGGCTAGCCTAAGCCATGCCTAATCATGGTGGAAACTTGCAACATAACCATAGTGAGCAATCTATGAAGCATCCTCAGAAAAAAATATATATAGAAAAAAGAGAGAGAAGAAAAAATTATGCACGATGCCTATGGTAAATAAAAGGATTGTTGAGATGCTCACTGTCTGTTGCCTTGTCATTTCTATATGGGATAGCTCTTGTGTCATGGGGAAAGGGGTACCCCATTGGCGGTTCTCTATGATACGCATGTACTTACAATAACAATAACTTACCGGTAACTAAAGTTGAGTATCATGAGGAACGACCCTCGTACTCAAGGGACATGAAATTCCCAATTTATGATCTGTCAAGCATATAACTCGAATTTGACCTCACTTTAAACTTAACCACTTAAAGATGCCTATGATAGGGTCAATGAGAGCTCAAAGCTAATGAGTACCATACTTTCAGCATTTGGAAGCCTTTCAAACTTTTGAAAACCTTTTCACTTCTTTGTTGAGTCACCATTTATTCTATTAGCACCTTCCCGAGAGCATAGATGTCATTTTTAGTGTAATATGCTTGTCCCAAAACATGGTTAATTGTGACATAACTTTGATGCTTGTATCTTTGATATTTTTTATTTCTAGTATTCACTTGAACTTCAGAGGTGCCTTGGCATTTATGTTTTGCTCCACAATCAAAGGCAATCGAGATATCGCTCTATCATACCTTATTATGAGCAATACAATGTTGCTTATGCTTATGTTTCATGCTGCTTATTATTATTGTGTTGGAATCTCTTCATAGCTTGCATGACTATTGAGTAGACTTAGTTGCATACTCCTTATTATGAATTGCCTAAGTATCTACTCATATGTTGAGAATATATACATCATATGAAGAAAATGTGTTTGTGAAAGTTTCTTTTATCAAACTCAGTTTTCAACTGAATTGCTTGAGGACAAGCAATAAGCTAAGCTTGGGGGAGTTGATACGTCCAAAACGTATCTACTTTCCCGAACACTTTTGCTATTGTTTCTCCTCTAATTTGTGTGATTTGGATACAACTGACACGGATTAACGCTTTTTTCGGCAGAATTGCTTTGGTGTCTCATTTTTGTGCAGGAAATCAAATTTCAGGAAAAATCTCGGAAAATATCGCAAAACTCTTATTTTACCAAAAGACTCGTGGAGCCAAAAGACGAGACAGAGAAGGGCCACAAGGGGCCCACACCACCTGGTGGCGCGGACCAGGTTAGGCCGCGCTAGGGGGTGGTGTGGCCAACTCGAGCACCCCCTCGACCTCTCCCTTCGCCTACATAAGCCCTCTGACCTAAAAACAGAGGGGGGGGGGTTCGACGTTTTTCCAGATAGAGTTCCGCTGCGCCACCACCACCAGAAACCGTGATTCGGAACCAGAAACTCCGTTCTGGCACCCTGCCACGACGGGCAGTTTGAGGAGATCATCACCATCATCATCACCGACGCCTCTCCATCAACCATCCATGTTTCCCCCATCCATGAGTGAATAATCCCCCACAGTAGGCTATGGGTATGGTAGGGATTGGATGAGATCTATCATGTAATTGAATCAGATTGTTAGGGCATGGTGCCTAGTATCTTTGTTAATGCTTTTTGACATTTTTGAAACTTGTTATGCTTAGTTCTTGTCACTAGGTACCGAGTGCCATAATCTTAGATCTGAACATGTTATTAATTCATGATGATAGTATTGTTTGTGATCTTATCTGCAAGTTGTTTACACACATTATTGTCCAAAACTCGAGGCCCCGAAGTGACAGAAATTGGGATAACCGGAGGGGATGGCTGTGATATGAGGATCACGTGTGTTCATGGAGTGTTAATGCTTTTCTCCGGTACTCTATTGAAAGGGGTACCTTAATTGCTAGTAGATTCCCTTGAGGCCCCGCTGCAACGGGCTGGCAGAAAAAAAGATGTTGTGCAAGTTTTCATTGCGAGCACGTATGACTATATATGGAACACATGCCTATGATTATTTAGTACTTGGATGCTTTATCTTATTTATCTGCAAATGCCCTAGATCTTGATATTACATGAATAGTCTTGTCCATGCAACGCCCGTCCATCCATCCCTATGCCTACCATACTCAAATCCTGCTGTTTGCTACTATTGTTACTACCTTTATTTTACTGCTACTGTTACTTTGCTATTGCTACTACAAAATTGTTGCTAATGATAAACTACTGTGAGCAAGACTATTTCTAGGTGCAGCTGAATTGACTAATCAGTTTTTAAGGCTTATAAATATTCTTTGGCTCCCCTTGTGTCAAATCAATAAATTGGGCTTTACTACCCTCGAAGACTGTTCGATCCCCTATACTTGTGGTTCATCAATGTACTATTATTATTAATAAAAATTTATCATAAAGTGAAAAAAATAAACTCATTTCGGTCTTGATCAAGAATCGTGAAGCATTTGGATATACTCTAGGTGATATTAAAGGAATAGATCCATCTATTGTAACATATAAGATTACCATGCTTGATGATGATGCACCTATAGTTGACACACAGAGAAGGCTTAATTGAAAATGAAGGAAGTAGTAAGAAAATAAGTTATACGCTTATTAGATGCTGGTATAATATATCCTATTTCTGATAGTAAATGGGTTAGCACAGATCATTGCATACCAAGACATGGGGGTCTTGATGCTGCTATGAACGAGGATGGTGAGATAGTTCATGTAAGGCCTATTATTGGATATCACATGTGCATTGATTTTAGGAAACTAAACCGTGAGACACAGAAAAATCATAAACCTATACCATTTATGCATAAAATTTTGGAAAGACTTAATAATAACTCTTATTTCTATTTTATTGATGGTTATTTCGGATATTATCAAATTGCTATTCAACCAGAAGATCAAGATAAAACAACTTTCACTTGTCCTTATGGAACATATGCTTATAGATTAATTCCGTTTGCCTTATGTAATGCAGCTGCAACTTTTCAAGAATGTGTTTTAAAAATCTTTGACAATCTTGTTGAGAAGACTATGGAAGTTCTAACAGATGATTTCATTGTTTGCGAACAACATTTGATAATTGCCTCTACAATTTAACCAAAGTTTTGCAGAGACGCAGGCAACCGAATTTGGTTTTGAATTGGGAGCAATGTCGTTTCATGGAAAGAGAAGGTAAAGTTTTTGGACATATGGTTTCGGAGAAAGGTATAGAAATATATAAGACTAATATAAATGCTATAGAAAATCTTACAATGCCTTTGGATATAAAAACTTAAAAATGTTTCTAGGACATGCAGGTTTTTACAAGCGTTTTATAAAAGATTTTGCTAAAATAGCTATGCCTCTCACCAACCTTCTTGAGAAAGAAACTCCATTCTACTTTGATCGTGACTCTATTGCAGCTTTTGAAAACCTTAAAAACAAATTATTTTCAGCACCTATCATGCAATCTCCAAAATGGGACGAACCTTTAAAAATCATGTGTGATGCTAGTGACTATGCTTTAGGAGCTATGTTAGGACAGCGAGACAGAAAGAATTTAAACGTTATTCATTATGCTAGTATAACTCTTAATAAGATTTAGAAAAATCATGCCACTACAGAAAAAGAGTTCCTAGCTATAATTTTTGCTTGTGACAGATTTAGATCCTACATCATTAATTCTAAGATAATAGTTCATACAGATCACCAAGCTTTGCATTGCCTCCTTGTAAAAAAGGATGTGAAGCCCAGGTTGATTAGATGGGTTTTATTACTACAAGAATATGACTTGCAAATTGTAGATAGGAGGGGTAAGGATAATCCGGTAGCAGATCATCTCTCTAGGGTGGAGGGAATAATTACTGACCCCGTACCTATAAATGAGTCATTTCCGGGAGAATATTTAGCAAATGTTGAAATTGCTGATCCTTGTTTTGCAGATTATGCTAACTATCTTGTAGGAAAATTTATACCTCCTGGTATGACAAGAAATAAAAGAATGAAATTATTTAATGATCTTAAATATTAATTTTGGGATGATCCATATTTATATCATTATGGACCTGATGGAATGATTCGTAAGTGTGTTCCTAACCATGAAATGAATGAAATTTTGCAAGCATATCATGACAGCCCTTATGGAGGACATCATGCAGGCAAGCGAACTGCAGCAAAGGTACTTCAATCCGGATTCTATTGGCCCACCTTGTTCAAGTACGCACACAGGTATGTAGAACATTGTGATGCTTGCCAAAAAAGGGGTAATATAGGTAGAAGACAAGAGATGGCAATGAATTATAGTCTTATAATTGAACCCTTTGATGTATGGGGAATGGATTACATGGGACCTTTTGTAGAATCAAATGGTTACACTCATATTCTTGTTGGTGTTGATTATGTTACTAAATGGGTTGAAGCTATTCAAACAAGCCATGCAGATCTAGCTACTTCACTAAAGATGATCAAGGATGTCATATTCCCCAGGTTTGGAGTTCCTAGATTTTTAATCACTGACAGTGGTTCTCATTTTATGAAGGGAACTTTCAGGAAAATCCTCTAAAAATATGGAGTAACTCACCGCGTTGCTTCACCATATCATCCTCAAACGAGTGGTCAAGTGGAACTCTCCAATAGAGAATTAAAGACCATACTCGAGAAGATGGTGGACAAATCAAGAAAAGACTGGTCATACAAGTTAATAACACTCTTTGGGCATACCGTACTGCGTTTAGAAATCCAATGGATACGACACCGTATAAGATGGTTTATGGTAAGGCATGCCATTTACCTTTAGAATTGGAACACAAAGCTTTTTGGGCGATCAAGAACTTAAACTATGATTTTAAAGTAGTAGGGCAAAAACTATTTATTAGATATTCATGCTTTAGATGAGTTTAGAAGTGAGGCTTATGAAAATACTAGGTTCGTCGCCTCTTAAGCCTAAGAAGGTGCGGCAAGATGAGATTCATGATAAGATCTGTCAGTTGAGATAGGATAAAGATTATTATGATATACATCATTATGTGTGTCGTGGTATTGCCGACGAGTATGCCATGGAGGGGTCCTCACAGAGCGTGTTTAGAGACGTGGGGGTAAGGCAGAAGGTTGGAGGGTACGAGGTAACACAGCTTACCCAGGTTCAGATCCCACGACGGTGGCGGAATCCTACTCCTGCTATAAATCACTATAATGGCAATATGCCGAGTTACAGGGATCGGTTCGCTGTGCGAGGTATGAGTTGTATCATTTCCTAAAGTCTCCCATAGGTCCGGCTTATATAGTCACCAGATCCTAGGGTTACAGGCAAATTCCTAGCCGGACAGGTTATAGAGTCCTACACGGTATATAACTAGTCTAACGTTTCTTGCACTCCAAGGCTCCGGGTACACTGGTGACTCCTCCCTAGTCTTCCTTTATCCGGCATGGGCCTCCCTTCTAGATCAATCTAATTGGGACGCCCAGCAGGCCATGGGCCTTGCTACCAACGGTGGGCCACCCAGGTTATCCAGATTAGAGACATGCTATGGTGATACCCATTTAGCATATCCCCAATAGTATCCCCCGGAGAACTCCGAGATCTTGCGCCATCTTTCCTCTTCAGGTTGAATGCTCCGTATATATGAATGTCGGCAAATCGTCAAGCAACATATTGTAGTCCTCCCAAGAACCCTGCAATGCTCTCCGTCTTCAATATGCAAGTCGGAGAACTGCTAAATATTCCATCGTACTCTTCTCATAGCCGGACAGAATCCGTCCATGCCGGAATCTTCAGATGCGATGGTTCACCTTCCTATGTCAGTAGAGGTACGTAGACCATAGGTCAGCGACTCCTCGTAACTCACACATGCAGAGAACACCATCATAGCCATTTTTCCCGCACAAAGGATGCGAAACGTTGGCGACGGCGGTGGGAATGTGGCGAAATTTCCGCGCACACGCACGCACACGTTGTCCACGCAGCAGCTGTCCGATCAACTTGCATGAATCTTGATGCTAAGTACTATAAATTATAACCGTGGTAATTTTTATCCTTTCACCGCATTCTTCCTCGCATCATCTTCTACCTCCAGCAAGCGCCTCTTCGAGCTCTCCGCGCACACGAAGAAAAAACCTAGCTTTTCCCATCTCTCTGCCCATCCCCTTCCACTCCAATGGCCAGCAGCAGTACCACACCATCCATGGCGGCGACGAGCGGAGTTTTGGCCAAGACGGCGGGCTCCGTCCACGTGCCTCCAGAGGGCGTGGTGGTGCCACGCACCGCGGTGGTGGAAACCACCGGTGGTGACCATATTCTAGCGGTGCTGTGAACTACTGGAGGAGGAGGGCGACTCTCACAAAGGAGAGTGGCGCGGATCCGATAGCACCGAGAGCGATCTCAAGGAGATGCTCGCCGAGGGGTATCTCCCCATGACGGAGGGGCTGGTCTGGCGGGCGGCGCTGGTCGGCGAGGTCATCCCTTCTCCCCAAGCCGGAGAAAAGGTGTACCTCAAAGCCCAACTAGTACGCGGAGTCTCCCTCCCAATCTCCGAGTTCTTCATAGAGGTCCTTAGCCACTTCCGGGTTCAACCTCAGAACCTTTCTCCGAATAGCATCCTCGCGCTTAGCAACTACGCGACGCTTTGTGAGGGCTACCTAGGAATTAGGGATAGGTTAGATCTATTTATATACTTCTTCACTGTCAAGAGGGAAGACGGAGTGAGCAAGGATGAGCTCAGAAATTGTGGAACCATTAGCTTCAAGATCCGGCCTGCCTGGCGGTTCCCCGACATTGTAGGCCACGAGTCCTGCAAAAACTGGCAGAGGACGTACTTCTATGGCCCAGATATCCCTCTGGTTGGCCAGAAGAAACATACCCGGACTTTGTCGATGGGGCCGCCGCTGAAGCTCCGATATGGAGATCCTAAGCCCTCATTCCCTCTGACGACGAAGCCTCCCGTGCTGTTAGGCGGATCGAGTGGCTCATAGACACGGGTCTGACCGGGTTGGACCTAGCCATGTGTTGGTTCATCAGGCGGATCCAGCCTCTGCAGCATCGTGCGAAGCTGATGCACCAGTATACCAAGGATACGAAGGATAGCCTCCGCATATCCGAGGACAACTTCTCGAGTGACTCCATCAAGCTCCGCCTCAAAGACATCGTCAAGGTGAAGGACAGGAAGCGTGGCTTCACCATCACCTATGACATGTTCGAGGTCGGCACGTGCCCAGAGGTACCTATTTATTTTCCGTGTATGACATATACTCCAGTTCTTCCGTCTAGACATTACCATTGCATCTAACACTTCGGGATTCACTTAACAGCTAAAGAGTCTAGACGCGGACAACATGGCTGTCCAAGTCTACGACCCCAAGATGAAGGAAGTCACCGTTGTGTCTGACGATGATGTTCCGTTGGCGCGTAAGCGGAAGAGCTTCACCTCTAATGCTGTCGACCGAGGCAAGAAGAAGAAGACGAATGGTGGAGCCTCCAAGAAGTCCACTGCCTCCCTAGAGGCGGAGAAAAGAAGAATCACCGGTATCCCGTTTACCAAGGCACCAACTGTTGTGTAAGCTTCTTAACATCCGACATTGTCCCTTTACTCGTCTTGTTCCTATACTTATACTTTTGCACGTTTCAGGAAGAAGGCATGTTTAAGTTTGAAGAAGATCTCCAAAACATCGGGGGCTTCTAAAAACATCAAAGAAATGTTTCACCAAGCATCTCCCCCCATCGCCCCTCCAACTTCTTGATGGTGCCCACCACTTGTCGCGGGACGCTTCATTGGAAACCCCAAGAGGAAGGTGTGATGATCACAGCAGCAAGTTTTACCTCAGTAGAGACCGAGGTTATCGAACCAGAAGGAGGAAGGAAACGTCACACAGGTGTTGCAAACAATGTGGAGACATGCACAACACAAACTCAAGACTTTGTCCCAACGAATCAGTGAGGTTGTCAAGCTTACCGGTTTGCTATAACAAAGGATTAACCGTATGGTCTGGAAGGTAATGGTTTGCAGCAAGTAAACAGGTAACAGTGGAAGATGTATCAATGGTAAAGATTGGACCAGGGTCCATAGTTCACTAGAGGTGCTCTCCTTAGATAAACAACATGGCATGAAGGCATAACAATGCAATTACTAGTCAGAAAGATCCTATGAGATTCGATTGGGAAATACAACAAGATACATAGACCGCCATCCAACTGCATCTATGACTAGAAGTCCACCTTCAGGTTATCATCCGAACCCCCTCTAGTATTAAGTTGCAAGCAACAGACAACTGCTTTAAGCAAAGTGTGTAAGATAAACAATCCACTTGTTCCATGAACAAGAGACCATTGTTTTCTCCCTAGTAGCAATAGCACATCTACAATCGAAGAGGTTTTTGTCACTTCCCTTGGAAACTAGAGTCATGAACCCACTATCGAGCATAAATACCCCCTCTTGGAGTCACTAGCAACTACTCGGCCAAGATAGCTACTAACAACAGAGAGCATGTAAGATCACAAACAACACAGACATGATAGAATCATAAAGATAAAACCATTAACCAAACTAACATAATAATCTCAATATCCATCGGATCCCCGCAAACAAAACATGCATGATTAAAAATAGATTAGATCTTGATCATGAACGGAGCTCACAAGATCTATACATGAAAGCACAAGGAGGAGATATAACCATCTAGCTACTACATGGACCCATAGTCCAAGGTGGAACTACTCACGCATCATACCGGAGAGAAGGCCTCCGGGATGATCTCCCCTTCGGCAGGGTGCCGAGAAGAACTTTAGATCCCCCGATCTAGGGACGATGGTGGCGGCGGCTACAGAAGGTTTCATGGAGTTTTGATCGGGTACTTAGGGTTTCTACATCGGGTGCTTCTTATAGGCGAAGAGGCAAGGCTGGGAGGTGGCCAGGGGGGCCACACCCTGCCCAGGCGCGGGGCAGGGCCCACCCGCGCCTAGGAGGTTTGGCCGCCCTGGTTTGCATCTTCGTCTCGTCTTCTGGATTCGTGTCCCTCACGATAAAATATTGACTTTGGCTTTTGTCCCGTCCAATTCCGAGAATATTGATTTTCTGCCTTTCTGGAACCAAAAACAGAAGAAAACAGGCAACTGACACTTTGGCAACTTGTTAATAGGTTAGTTCTAGAAAAGATATAAAAACACCTCAAAGTGTAGACAAAGCAAAGCAAAGTAGATACTAAACAAGCATGGAGCATCAAAAATTATAGATACGTTTCCGACGTATCACTCCTAGCGTCAAGCCTACTACCGCACCGACAAGCTCTCCAGCTAAGGTAACATCTGGCCCTTCCGCCATGGAAGTGGACCCAGACGTTGTCGTGGAACTTGCTGTTGTCGGCGAGAAGGCGACAAAAGAAAACACCACATCCAAAGTGGCTGAAGCTCCAGCTAAGGATGCCACTGGTAGCGGTAAGGCGATGGTGGAAGGTGGAACTTCTGCCGTAGGCAGCGCCAATGCACCCAAGAGACCAACAGAGTTTCCGAAGATTGTCTACCCGATGCTTACACCGAGTAGCTCAACGCTGGTTCATAGTGTTGCGTCGACTTCTCCGACATGTGGCCTTGAGCAGTTGCTCAAGCAGGCAGACATCCTTCGCGGAAACAGCCTTGCCTTCAGCAAGAAACTTGTCGAGAGTGCCACCAACCTCAAGATCATTGCACTTGTAAGTTTTGTATACCTTTTGCATTTCATATGTAGTATCCCACTATAGCCCCCGAGGATTTGGATGGAAAACCATAGGTCTTTGGGTCTGAATGCTCTAAGAGTGACTAAGTTATAAACTTCGCACTATAGCCCTTAAGTATGTAGTTTGAATGAATTACTCCGACTAGATACTTTCAGAGTAGCATACGCAGTGTTTTGTAAATTTCAATACTGTAGCCCCCAAGCTTCTAGTTGAAACATAATTAGTTCCGACTAGATGCTTAAAGAAAGACTAAGCATATTGCCGAGTTAAAAACTCTCACTGTAGCCCCCAAGCCTCTAGGTGGATATTTATCCGGCTAGATGCTCCAAGTAGACTAAGTAACTTTGATCTTTTTCACCGAATGAGAATGCTCGGAGAGGCGTCGCCAACGAGAAGTTCCACAAGATGCGCGCTGATTTGGAAGCTGAAAAGGGTAAAACCGCCTTCTTGAAGTATCAAATCACCAAGAGCAAGAGTCTGTTTTTCTTTTCAATTTCGCACACAATCTTGGTCTTGCGCCATTAACCTCCGATTACACATCGTGTGTTGTCATTTCTCCGTCATGCAGAAACTATTGCCAAGGCGAAGGACATTTTCGAGCAATCCAAGCACATAGAACTGCTGGATAGCGAGTACAAGATCCTCAAGAAGGAGAAGGCTGACACTCTGAAGATGCATGAAGCGTCTATGAAGGCTGTGCAGGAGTCTGCCAACACGGAGATCGACTGGCTGAAGGAGGAAATTGCTATCCTCAAGGAGCAGAAGAAAGCTTCCGAAGAGCAGAATAAATGTAGCCTTGAGGCTTACAAGGTCCTCCGACAAGAACGGGACTCCATGGCAGAGACGCTCCAACATGTTGAGGCGAGCATCTTTGGTAAGAAATATCCGTCTTGTAATTCTGTAAGCCAAGTACTCTAAACTTTTTGTGTTATTGAACTCATGTACTCCATTGTTGCCAGAAATGTAGCTCCTATTAGTTTAACCAATACGCCTCCGCCGCCAAAGGAATGCATGATCCTTGCCGGCAACTTCATCAACATCGCCATCAAGCAAGCTAAGGAAATTCCCAAGCCCCTGAACATCAACATCAAGGCGGTGGATTCCGTCATGAAGTACTCGGAGATTCTGCGCCAATCCCCCGAGCGTATAGTAAGCTGGAAAGCTTCATGTACCTGGGCTGGTGCAAGAATGTCGCTGGCGATGGTCAAGGCCCACTACGAGAATGCCGACATTCACACGGTGACCTCGGGTCTACCCAACGTAGACGATGATAGCCAGAAGATTGATCACAAAGCTATTTGGTCATCGCTCGCCGGCTACAACACTAGGGTCGCTGAGTTGGTTGATCCAGACTCCTTTGTGCCTCTCGAGATCATTGATGGCGACCAGCCCAACTCCTCCGAGTCCCTCAAGACCAATGACTTTGTTGATTATCAAGATGAATCTCCTGCCGCCAACGACGTTACCTCAAAGTCTCCTGCGCCAGAGGAATAAAAAACACTTTTGTAATATTTGTTTCCTCTGGATGTATGTATGCGGAAAAACTACTGTTTTAATCTTAAGGTGGAAAACAATAGCTCTATGTTTCCTGCTACTCAAGTACTTAGTTCCAGCATGTATATATTTTTTAAGCAAGTGTTGGCTTCTCCATTACTTTGGTTTTTATGCTTGAATTTTCGTGAGTCGGAAGACTCATAGTCGGAACCATGTGCTCAGGTGATGATGCCCAATGGCATCGTCAAAAACCTAAGCACAAAATCGCCGACTTCGAGTGCCAAAAGTCACTAATCCAGAATCCACATAGAAACAACAAAGAACATGTAGACTAGAAAACTTAAGCTAACGCCCATAGGCGGAATTTTCACAAGTGCAAATGCAAAACTTGTGCATAAAGGTTTTTATACGATCCAAAAATGAACACTAAAGGAGGTAAAAGACTCAAGAGTATGAGTGAACCAAAGAGATTTATTTCATTGATCATATAAGAGGTACACAATAGATAAAAAATATGCTAAGTGTAAAAAGGACGTAGTTGTGCTATGTTCCATGGCCGATCAAGCTCCGGGTAGTCAACATCCGGGTCACGTCGCTTACGCTTATGATCATCGTTGGGTCTATCCTCAAGTTCACGATTGTCAACGAGGTAGTAAGACCCATTGAGTAGCGCCTTGCTTATGATGAACGGTCCTTCCCATGGAGGGGATAATTTGTGTGACTTCTTCTGCTTAAGTCGGAGCACCAGATCCCCCTCTTTAAACGAGTGATGCCAAACGCGGCGACTATGGTAGCTGTGTAGCTTCTGCTGGTAGATGGCGGATCTTTGGCATGCCAATATGCGCTCTTCCTCGAGAAGGTCCACGTCTAGGCGTCTGGATTCTTTAGCGTCATCTTCATTGTAGGCAGAAACTCTTCGTGAATCGCGAAGGATGTCGAAAGGCAGGATGGCTTCTGCTCCATATACCATGAAATAAGGGGTGTAGTCGGTAGATCTGTTGGGTGTAGTTCGTAAACTCCACAAAACAGATGGTAATTCCTCCGCCTAGGCTCCAGCTGCTCTATGTAGCGGCGCCTCAAGACGTGTCTTGATTCCCTTTAGAATTAATCCATTGGATCGCTCAACTTGCCCATTGGACTGTGGATGTGCCACATATGCTAAGTCAAGTCGGATGCCCTTCTCCCAACAATAAGATTCCACTTCTCCGAGTGATAAATTGCTGCTGTTGTCGGTGATAATGCTATGTGGGAGACCAAATCTCACCACTAGATCCTGGACAAACCTTAGGGAAGTTGCCCCATCAAGCTTTCTAATGGGTTTAGCTTCTATCCATTTTGTGAATTTATCAACTACTACTAGCAGATGCATAAACCCACATGGTGTCGTCTGTAATGGACCAACCATGTCTAGCCCCCAGACTGCAAACAGCCAAGATATTGGTATTGTTCGCAATTCTTGAGCTGGAACATGTGGTTGTCGGGCATAGTAGTGTCATCCCATGCATGTCTCAACCAGCTTGTCGGCATCCCACTTTGCGGTCAGGCAGTAGAATCCTTGCCAGAAGGATTTGGAGACCAACGATCGAGGAGCGTCGTGATGCCCGCAATCTCTGAGATGGATCTCACGAAGGATTTCAATACCTTCTTGCTAGGAAACATACTTGAGGTATACACCAGTGGTGCTTCTTTTATAGAGTTGTCCATTGATTATGGTATAAACCTTTGCTCGATGTACTATTTGCCAACTTTCGACCTCATCGATGGGCAAAGTTCCGTGTACGAGATACTCCATGAACGGTTTTGTCCAAGACGGAGGGACCTTTGTCACTGTGTGAACAAAAGATTCAACTATATCCGGGTTGTCGGGGTCCGCTCCCTTCACAGATGGTGTTCGTAGATGCTCCAGAAAAACGCCAGGCAGAATTTGTTTGCGCCCCGATCCAAGCTTTGACAGCAGATCTGCCACCTCATTTTGCTCCCTCGGGACATACTTGACTTCGTATCCCAATAAGCTCTTGGCTATCTCGTCCACGTCATCTCGATATGCCTCCATCATAGGGTTCCACGTGTTCTAGGTGCCAGCCACCTGCTAGGAAACCAAGTCGGAATCTCCACAACAAACTATGCGCTTGATGCCAATATCCTTGGCTACGCGAAGTCCGTGAATGAGTGCTTCATATTCCGCCATGTTGTTTCTAGCCTCGAAGTGGATCTGCAGAACATAGTGCAGCTTTTCCCCTGTTTGTGACTATAGCAGTAGACCAGCCCCCGAGCTGTTGAGTAGCTTTGATCCGTCAAATTGCATGACCCAGTATTCTGGCTCTGGTACAGGGGTAGAATCTTGAAGGGTTTCGCAGCATAGTAAATCAAAAAATTCTACGGATGCAAACGGGAAAGCCAAGATCTAATCTAGGAGATGCAAACAACGAGAGAGATTAGATGATATCTTCATACCCTTGAAGATTCGCACAGTGGAACGTTCGTCGGAACATGGGTGATGTAGTCGTACTCGCTTCTCCTCCTCGCGATCCGCTCCGATCTAACACCGCAAGTGGCGATGCCTCCGAGAGATGCACACGTGCGGCACCTCGGCGTCTCCTCCTTCCTTGGTCCAGCAAGTATGGTGGAGAGATGGATTGGATCTACAACGCGACGGCGCGGTGCAAGTGGTGAAGAGTTTCTGCAGCAGGGCTTTGCCTACGTGCAGTCGGGAGGGAGAGAGAGGAGGGCAGCAGGGCGGCTAGGGCTTGAGGAGGAGGTGTGTGGGGGTGGTGCACCCCCAGCCCTCTTTATATAGAGGGGTGGGCTCTAACCCTAGCCCCTCCCCCAAGCCTAGGCCGGCGGCCAAGGAGGGAAGAGTGGGGGGCAAGTTTCCCCACTCCTTCTAGAAGCTTTCCTAGGGTTAGCCCTAGGTCTGGCCGGCTGGGCCCTATGGGGCCTTGTGCCCCCGGCCCAATGCGGCCAGGGCACTCCCTCATAGGCCCATGCCCCCTCCCGATAGGTGGGGCCACGTTGGTCCCCCTCCAGAAGGTTCTAGAAGCTTCTGGTACAATACCGATTAACCCGAAACAATTCCGAACTCCAAAAACTGCATTGCCTTATATGAATATTATTCTCCGGACCATTCCGGAACCTCTCGTGATGTCCCGGATCCCATCCGGGACTCCAAACAAAAACTCATAAACCAATTATCCAATCTATCCTAGCGTCGAGACATGTTAAGTGTGTGACCCTTCGGGTTCGAGAATATGCAGACATGATCTTCTATCAATAATCAACAGAGGGGTCTGGAAACCCATATTGACTCCCACACATTCATCGATGATCATATCATATGAACCACGATGCCAGGATTCAATCAATCCCATATTTATATTCCCTTCGTCTCGCGATATTTTACTTGCCCGAGATTTGATCGTTGGTATCGTCATACCTAGTTCAATCTCGTTCACAGCAAGTACTTTACTCGTTCCGTAATCCGATATCACTTTGTGATTAACTCCTTAACCACATGCTTGCAAGTGGTGTTGATATCGATTACCGAGTGGGCCCGAAGTATATCTCTCCGACTTGGAAGGGACAAATCGCATCTCAATACATACAACCCAACAGGTACTTTCCGATCACCTGAGAGACACCTTTATGATCACCCTCTCATAGGATGACGTTTGATGACCTCAAAGCTTTCTTCCGATACCAGGGAGTTGTATTATCTCATGGTCTAAGGAATACAATATTTGACATAAGAAAAGCTTCGCAAAGATGAACACGATGACACGATCTAATTGCTTCGCTTAGTTTGGGTCTGTCCATCATATCATTCTCCCAATGATATGATCTCATTATTAATTGACAACTCATGTCTATGGTTAGGAAACCTTAACCATCATTAATCAATGAGCTAGTCCATAGAGGCATACTAGGGACACGGTGTTGTTCACAAACCACACAAGTATTAAAGTTTCCGCTTAATACAATTCTAGCATGGAATATAAACTTTATCATGAACAAGAATTATAATAATAACATCTTTATTATTGCCTCTAGGGCATAATTCCAACAAATCTGGCATCTCCATCTAATCTGCGATGAAATCCGCCAAGATCTGTGATTTGGTAGCGTCGCGTCTCTTGTAGGTGATCTCGAAGGCGGCAAGCTCAATGCCCCCACTTCGCAACCCTTCTTGTAGCATCGCTGTTGTTTATAATGTCGGGCAGTGGAGCTTTGCTCACAACTGTGATAGGTTGCTCCTGGAAGTAGTACCTTAACTTCCGAGAAGCAAGGAACACTCCATAAGCTAGCTTCTGGTAGTGCGGGTAACGCTGCTTGGACTCTGTCAAGATCTCGCTTACATAGTAAACTGGTTGTTGCACTCCATACTCATGCCCTGGTTCTTTTTGCTCTACCACGACGACGATGTTGATTACCCGGTTGGTGGCCGCCATGTAGATCAACATAGGCTCCATAGGATCTGGTGCTGCAAGTATAGGTGCCAAGGAAAGTATCTCCTTTAGCTTCTTGAGTGCAGCATCTGCTTCGTCCGTCCATGTCAATTTGTCCGCCTTTTTCAGCAACTTGTACAGCAGCAGAGCCTTCTCTCCAAGTCGGCTGAAGAACTGCCTTACTGCTGCAACGCAACCTGTTATCCATTGTATGTCCTTCAGGCATGTCGGACATTTTATGTTTAGGATGGCCTTGATCTTCTCTTGGTTGACCTCGATTCCGCGCTGGGAAACGATGAATCCCAACAATTTGCCGGCTGGAACCCCAAAGACGCACTTCTTAGGGTTAAGCATCATGTTGTATTTCCAGACATTATCAAAGGTTTCTTTTAAGTCAGAGATCAAGTCGTTTGACTTTTTAGACATCACTGCTATATCGTCCACATAGGCATGAACGTTCCGACCAATTTGATCATGTAGGCAATGCTGCATAGTCTGCTGGTACGTAGCACCTGCGTTTTTTAATCCAAAGGGCATTGTGACGTAGCAAAACGTGCCATAAGGTGTGGTGAACTAAGTGGCCAATTGGTCCGACTTCCTCATCTTTATTTGGTGGTATCCTAAGTATGCATCAAGAAGACACAAAAGTTTTGAGGAACCGTCGAGTCAATGACTTGGTCAATGCGAGGCAAAGCAAACGGATCTTTGGGACACACTTTGTTCAAGCCGGTGTAATAAACGCACATTCTTAATTCTTTGGTTCCCTTTTTGGGGACAAGTACAGGATTGGCCACCCATCGGGTGTGAAGGACTTCTCGGATAAAACTAGCCTTAAGTAACCTAGCTATCTCTTTGCCTATGGTGCGTCTCTTCTTGTCTCCGAAGCATCATAGAGGTTGTTTCACCAGTTTGCATTTTGGATCAATATTAAAGTTGTGCTCGGCAAGTTCCCTAGGTACACCTTTAATGTCGGCAGGTTGCCATGCAAAGATGTCCCTATTCTCATGGAGGAACTCGATGAGCGCTCTTTCCTATTTAGGGTCCAGGTTTGTCCCAATGGTGGTGGTCTTGGAGGCATCGCCTACCACAAGTTCAACCAGCTTGGTCTCGATGGCGACCTTTAAGGAGGGATCAGAGTCAAAAATATTCTTCTTCGATGCCAGCATCTCTGTGGAATCGACCTTGCTCTGGATCTCCTTGAATTCTTCACTGTAGAGGACAGCTTCTACAAAGGCTGCTTCTCCAATCTCGCAGTCCCTTTCCTTGGTAAAGCTTCCGGATACGGTGATGACGCCGTTTGGTCCGGGTATCTTGAGATTGTTGTATACGAAGCATGGATTGGCCATGAAGGCGTGGAAGATATCGCGTCCAAATATGACGTGGTACACTCTCTTGAAGGGGACCACCTCGAAGGTCATGCGTTCTTGGCGGTAATTATTAACATCGCCAAAAGCGACCTGAAGCGTGATGCACCCAAGGGACCGAGCCTCCCGGCTAGGAACTATGCCATGGAACATGGTTCTGGTCCGCCTTAGGTTGGCCTTTGTCAATTTCATCTTGTGCAGCGTATCCAGGTACATGATGTTGATGATGCTTCCACTATCCACCATGCATTTGGTGAACTCGTTGCCGTCAGTCAGAGGGTTGATGACCATGGCGTACTGGTTCTCCGTAGGGATGAGGTCTGGGTGATCCTTCCTATCCCAAGTGATTGGAATCTCCGACCAGCGTAGGTACTGGGTAACTGGGGTTAGGGTGGCCCTCAGTATCCTCATGGAGGTTTTCTGTGCTCGGATAGTAGGGGTGCCAAGGAAAGTGTGCTAGACGGCGGCCTTCTTCTCGAAGGGGTTCTTTCCTTTGCCATCGCCCTTATCGGCATGCTTGGGGTCAACGTCCTCGTCCATGTCACTTGAATCCTTTGACTCCTCTTCCTTCTTCTTCCATTTGCCCTTCCCTCGCGGTCTGTTCTTCCGACTTTGCTTGTAACCGGACTCTAGGTCCTCCTTGAGGTCGTTGACGAACTTGCAATGGCGATTGGTGTGAGTGGCCTTGCCATTGGCGTCGAGGTGTACGAGGCATGGAATATCATGGTACTCCTCGTACGTTTGGGGAACGCGGAGCACTGCCGGGGTAGTTTCACTACCTCACTGCTGCCCACGACCAGCCCCCCGTCCTCGGCCACGCTCTCTGCCATCACCTCGTCCTGTAAACGTCATGGCGACCATGTTGGAGGTTTTCTTTTCTTCTGGCGGGTTCTTCCACTTGGTGATTTTGTTCCTCTTAGCTTGGGTTGGAACGGCTATTGTTGGCAAGGAGTCACGAGCATTGTCGTCGGCAGTCGCGAACTCACTGGCCAGCTGGATCATTTGATTGAGGTCTATCTTGTGATTGTCCTGTAGGCGCTTTAACTTATGTCGGAGCAACGTACCTTTCTCCAACCCATCGATGAAGGCGGCCATGGCGGTTTGAGCGTGCACTCCTGCACAACAATTCTTCGTATCTAGCCAGCAGGAGAGGTAGGTGCGAGATGACTCATATTTCTCTTGCACGCACCACTGTAGATCGCCAACACTCCAGGGACGCTTATACATACCCTCGAAGTTTTTGGTGAATGCTTCTTCCATGTCCAACCAGTTGCAGATGGACTTCTCCAGCATGTCATCAATCCATTGGCGGGCCGTGCCCATCAACATCAGTGGGAGGTACTTGACGGCAACATTGGGGTTACCCCCGGCGATCTCCACCGTGTTGACGTAGTCCTGCAACCACGTAGCTGGTTTGGCGGTGCCATCATAGGGCTTGATTGTCTTGCCAATCCGGAAACCCCTGGGGTAAGTTTCGGCCCGTATTGCAGGTCCAAAGCAACGTGGTCCCAGGTATGGTCCTTCTCGTGCCTCGTGAATCTTGTCCAGGTGTGAACGTGTGTCGTATGGCTCCGGGCTTGTTTTTTTCTTGCCGTTAGGGGATGGGCTGCGTGAGTGACGCGGGCCCCCTCCGCCATGGTGGCTACTAGGTGGTGACAAAGGAGGAGGTGGTGGTGGGTTAGCCTTCTTGTTATTACCCTCCTGCGACGCCTCGCGCTTGTCGCAGTTGCTTGTCGGATGGGGAGGGTCATGGCGCGACCTGCTCTTGTGTCCTTGGTTGCGCTCTCCATCGTGACGGGGCTGCTCCATGTTGTCGCGGATGACGATGCCACTTTTCCTTGGCGGAGTCATTCTTGTATGATGGTGAGAATTGGGGTCTTCATGATGCCGGGGAGATCGGGGCAGTGGAGATGGGCGACGAGGATGACCTTGCCTCCATGGTTGGAGGATATGGGGATAGCGTCCTTCCTGTTGCGTGCATCCCTCCATATTCGTTCTGATGAACCCGTCTGAGACCCGACATCCTGAGGTGATCGGTCCCTTGGCGGCTTTGAATTGCTAGACTGGCAATATGCTGGGTCAGACTCAAGCCTCTGAGAGGTGGCCTTTTCCTGCTGTTTGACCGCCTTTGCTACAAGGTTATAGACATGTTCCACAACTGCGGGTGATCTATCCTGCTCCAGAAGGGTCTTGGCGACGGCTAGGTTTAGCATAGGAGTGGGCCTGACCTGCCTGCCCTCGCTGTCAATGTATGGCTTGGCTTATGGCGGCCTCGAGGGAGCCCATCCTAGGTTTCGCCGTACACCAGGATCATTGATGACGCGAGCTGGAGCTTTCTTAGCCTTCTGCTGCTCAAGAAGAGTCTTGTACTCATCCTCCATGGCTCTATCTTTCTCTATTGACTTTTGTGCCTTGGCCAGATCTTGATCTAGCTTTGCGCCTTGCTCCGCGATGGCATGCACTTCCTCCGTTAACTGTTGGCGCTTCTCGTGAAGCTGGACTACATTCCGTATATGAGCCACAGTCATGGTCTCGACAAGCAAATTGCCATGCATCACTCTATTAGCTGGAGTGATTTGGGCAGCCGCAGACGTAGATGACGGAGGCGGCGGGTTTGTGGTGTTGTTGTTACTCGGACCGACATTGAGTTCCTGCGGCTGTTGCACTGGGTTAGGCGGAGGAGTCATTGGCTTTGTGTGATCATTGTCGGCAGCAACAGGTGGTCCCTTCCCCTTGTCCAGCGCTGTAGGCGGAGCTTGTCCGGGCTGATCTTCCTCCATCATGGTCCCAATGGCGATGAACACCTCTCGGGATGTGATGGCCTTGTCGGCCTGCTCGTCGCGTCTGATGTCCTCCTCCATCTCCTTCATAGTAGAGTCGAGTTCCTCCGGGTTGAAATCTATCTCCTCTGAGTTAGCGCTGATGTCGGTGTAGAGCGCGTCCAGGATGGAGTCGGAGGGTGTCGGGGCCTCCTCGATGATGGGTGGTGGTGCGGCAACAGGGACGATGACTGGAGGCGGTGGTGGCGGTGGCTGAGGCGGCATGGCGCCGGGTACAGCTGCAAGCACTGCATGAGCTTCTGCTTTAGCTACCACGTAGTTATTGACGGTGTGAACCATGCCCTCGAAAGTAAGGAGACCCGTGGCCTGCTTCCGTCTTAGCGTATGCCGGAGAAGTGTACCACGGTACAGTCCTTCCACAAAGTGATAGATGGCATCATCATTGGGGTAATGTTCCAGATCGGCCCGTATACGGAGCCACCTGGCTAGGTAATCGCGGGGTTTTCACCCTCTTCCTGAATGCAACGCGCCAGATCGAAGATAGTCACCACGCCGATGAACTTGGATCTCTGTTGTCCAGACGCATGGGCGAAGCCGGCGGACTTGCAATGATCTTCCACCATTATATCATGCACAGGGGCAGTTTGGGTGGGCCTTGAATTTTTCCGATCTATGTCAGAAAACTCTGAAGAGAGATCCAGCTTTGATCCTTCCACGAACGTGTCCTGCCCGTAGGCGATCCGTGCGGGCCTTGATGATCCTCTGACTTCCAGGGAACTAGTGCCCGAGTCGGTTTCGCCGATGAAGAGGTGGATGTCCCCGATTGGGATGCTCGAGCAGCGGGTGGGGTTCGTCTTCGCCGAGATCCAGAACTCGTTGGGAGGGACGATCAAAACATTGTCGGAGAAGAGAACACGGCCGATGGCTATGGTTTCACCGATTCCCGCAAAGAGCTTGGTCCTTGCCCGTTGTAGAGCCTGAAGCGCCTCTTGCCCCACGGTGGGCGCCAACTGTCGTGGTATTGCCTACGAGTACGCCATGGAGGGGTCCTCATAGAGCGTGTTTAGAGACGTGGGGTAAGGCGGAAGGTTGGCAGGTACGAGGTAACACAGCTTACCCAGGTTCAGATCCCACGACGGTGGCCTACTCCTGCTATAAATCACTATAATGGCAATACACCGAGTTACAGGGATCGGTTCACTGTGTGAGGTATGAGTTGTATCATGCCCTAAAGGCTCCCATAGGTCCGGCTTATATAGTCTCTAGATCCTAGGGTTACAGGCAAAGTCCTAGCCGGATAGGTTACAGAGTCCTACACGGTACACAACTAGTCTAACGTGTCTTGCATTCCAAGGCTTCGGGTACGCTGGTGACTCCTCTGTAGCCTTCCTTTATCCGACATGGGCCTCCCTTCTAGATCCATCTAACTGGGCCGCCCAGCAGGCCATCGGCCTTGCTACCAACTGTGGGCCACCCGGGTTATCCAGATTAGAGACATGCCATGGTGATACCCATTTAGCATTGATGCGTGTTGATTCCCCGTTGGGAAACCCCAAGAGCAAGGTATGATACATCACAACAACAAGTTTTCCCTCAGTAAGAAACCAAGGTTATCAAACCAGTAGGAGGAAGGAAACTCCTCAAAGGTGTTGCAAGCAATGTGGAAACCTGCACAACACAAACTCAAGACTTTTCCCCAACTAACAGTGAGGTTGTCAATCTCACCGGTTGCTGTAACAAAGGATTAACTGTATGGTGTGGAAGGTGATGATGGTTTGTAGCAAGTAATAATTAATAGTGGAAGATGTATCAATGGTAAAGATTGGACCGGGGTCCATAGTTCACTATAAGTGTTCTCCTTAGATAAACAAACATGGCATGATGGGTAAACAAAATACAGCAGGGCAATTGATAGGACTGCGCAAAGTATAGCAATACAATACTAGACAAAAATATCCTATGAGATTCGATTGGGCAATATAACAATATACATAGACCGCCATAAAACTGCATCTATGACTAGAAGTCCACCTTTGGGTTATCATCCGAACCCCCTCCAGTATTAAGTTGCAAGCAACAGACAACTGCTTTAAGAAAAGTGTGTAAGGTAAACAATCCACTTGTTCCATGAACAAAAGACCGTTTTTTCTCCCTAGTGGCAACAACACATCTACAACCGTAGAGATTTCTGTCACTTCCCTTGATTAAGTAGAGGCATGAACCCACTATCAAGCATAAATACCCCCTCTTGGAGTCACTAGCAACTACTTGGCCAAGATAGCTACTAACAACAGAGAGCATGCAAGATAAAAAACAACACAGACATGATAGAATCAAATAGACAAAACCATTAATCATTATGACATAGTAATCTCAATATCCATCGGATCCCCGCAAAAACAACATGCATGATTACAAATAGATGAGATATTGATCATGAACGGAGCTCACGAGATCTAGACATGAAAGCACAAGGAGGAGATACAACCATCTAGCTACTACATGGACCTGTAGTCCAAGGTGGAACTGCTCACGCTTCATTCCGAAGGTTGGCATGATGAAGAAGAAGGCCTCCGGGATGATCTCCCCTCTAGTAGGGTTCCGGGAAGAGCTTTAGATCCCCCCGATCTAGGGACGATGGTGGCGGAGGCTATAGACGGTTTCGTGGAATTTTGATCGGGTATCTAGAGTTTCTGCATCGGGGGCTTCTTATAGGAGAAGAGGCGATGCACAGAGGCCACCAGGGCGGCTTCACCCCCCCTAGGCACGGCGTGGGCCCACCCGCGCGTCCAGGGGGTGTGGTAAGTGATAAAAGAATAATTTTTGAGGTGACATGCACCATAAAAACCAAGATCAAACCATTTGCAAGCATTGAAAGCTAGGATCAAAGAACTCTAAACATGTGCATGAAAGATGTAGTTCTAACAATAATACAAAGTAACAATGCATTCAACATGAAAGGCTACAAACAAACATCATGAATAACATGCATTGAAAAATGTTTGTTTGTTTCACATACAGAAAACATGGCATAGTGGCATTCATCTTGTCCCTCATGAAGTAGCAAATAGATGCATAGGACACCTTCAAAGTTCATAAGAGTGACTAGATACAAATATCACAAGAACAAGCAATATCAACAATATGCATCAATCAATAAGTTTTGGGACACTGCACATAGAACTAAGAATGGCAACTATGCTCTCTTAATTGGTGCCTAAAGGTAGAAGGTGGAGACTCAATATAATAGTGGAAGAAAGGCCGTTCATAAAGGGAAGCAGGGATTTCAAGTTTCAAAAAGAGCTTCCAAAAATATGGTACTTGTTAGATTTCAGCCCTCATTGCCCCTATCATAAGAATCTTGAAGTGATTAAGGTTAAAGTGAACAAACTATGGAGTATATGCTTGACAAAGTATAAGTTGGCAATCTCATGTCCCTTTAATACGAGGGGCGCACTACATGCTACTCAAATTTAGTCACATGTAAGTTCTTGTCATAGTAAGTACATGTGTATTATAGAGAACCAACAACGGGGTACCCCTTGAACATGGTACAGGAGCTATCCCATAACCAAAATGACAAGGCAAGCAGACAATGAGCATCTCAGTGATCTTTTTATTTACTATTTGGATAGATTTTTATTGAGGATGCTTTACAGATTACTCATTATGGTGATGCTGCAAGTTCCCACCATGATTAGTCATGGTTTAGGCTAGCGGCTTAGGCATTTCTCTAACACAAAATACATAACTGAATGGACTTACAAGATCCCTCTTTATTTTACACCGACAACATCCATAGACAAAATAGCATGATATCAAATGTGTACAAAGTACAAGTGCAATGTTGAAAACGTTCCCCATGATAGCACGGTTCTGATAATTCCAACGTATAAGTGTAAGCATATACAACATAGATGACACAATGGATCAAGTTTATTAGGGGAAAGGAATATAAAGTGTGCCATCAAGTTTGTGAGGGCTTTAATCACTAAGTTTTTACATAACAAAATAGTTTTTAATTGGAAGATAGCTGAAAACAAGAATATACTTGGAATGGTGTAACACACCATGCATAGGAGTTTATAGTGGAAACTTTGGAATAACTTGGTTTCTTGGGAGTTGGAAGCATGAGTAGATCTTACTCATACAAGTGGAGGCTAGCAAAAGACTGGGAGCAACCAACTAAGAGAGCAATAGTGGCCATAATCATGCAATGCGACAAAACCTTACTAATCAAAGCATAGAGTGGTACTACAAGTCAAGGACTAAATGATCATAGAGGCTATGGTGACTTGTTCATAGTCATAACATGGTGTGAGCATGTGCCAAGTCAACCCAAACAAAGCATCAAAGGATAATACCACAATACTATGATTTTGTATGCTAAAACAACTCATGATTCCTTCAAGGAACACTAAGCAATCCCAATTGTTTGGAACAAGTCATGCTACAGCAATAATCACTAATCATAAAGTCAAAACAACACCTATCATGTCATGCTAAAGTCTAAGTCACAGTCAATGCAAGCTCCTCTTGCACTTTCTACTCCTTTCCAACACCAACCGACTTATTTGAAACAACACAGTGAGAATGGGGGTCCAAACTACTTTATTCAAGCAAACTAAACAAACTAAGCAAAGAAAACAAAAACTAAGACGCTCCAAGAACAACACAACAGTGCATGAAACAATAAAAACGAAGTGTCTAGAAAGACCTTAGCTTTTTATCGATGAATAAGGGGATGCCTTGGGCATCCCCAAGCTTTGACGCTTGTACCTCTTTGGAATTTCTTAGGGTGAAATCGGGGTGGAATCCCCAAGCTTGAGCATTTTTCCATTCTTCATCTCTTTACACCTGAATTTTTTCCTTCATACAAAACTTCACACAATCTTCATTACCAACATTAGTGTATTCAAAAGATAAAAGACCTTTGGGTTTAGCTTTATAACAGCAAACAATTTCACTAAAAACATAAACTACTGTATCAAATACTTCAAAAAGCTCAATTTCCCAAAAAGAACCAAAAAAAGGATTCAATAAGAAGCAAATGCAAATAATAACAGAAATCTGTCAAAACAGACCAGCAGGTAGAAATCTATTTTTTCGAAGACCTTCTGTTACTGAAATCAAAACGTGTTGAACTAACTAAAGTTAGATAACATACTGGGGGATTTATTCATAACTTTTCAGCTCAATATGACTTACAGAGACTCCTCACGAATTTTTATGGTGGAGGACATATATCTGTTTCGGGACAGCAACTCCCCAAATCTTACTTCCCTCTCATTAGAGGTTATTCTTGGCACAAAAAGCAATCAAAAAGGATAAGGAGAGGTCATTACTGAAGTAATAACTTCCAAGACTCAAGAAAACTCTTGGGTTATCTCCCAACAAGTACTTTTCTTTAATGCCTTTAAGTTAGGCACAAGAAGCAAGAAATCAAGTATTTTCAAATGAGGAAGCATTAACATCAAACCGTGCTTTCAAAGGAGGAGCAAAAAGCAACTTTTCTCTCCTCATAGGGAAGTGTTCAATACCTTTCTTGAACGGAAATTGATATTTAATGGTGCCTTCTTTCATATCAATGATGGCACCAACAGTTCTAATAAAAGGTCTTCCCAAAGTAATAGGACAAGAAGCATTGTATTCAACATCCAAAACATAGAAATCAACAGGGACATAAGCATTGTTGACCATGATGAGAACATCATTAATACTCTCCATGAGTTTCTTCTTAGCATTATCATTAAGTGGGACATCCAAATAACAATCTTCTAAAGGTGGCAAATCAAGAATCACATAAATCTTCCTAGGCATAATAGAGATACTAGAACCAAGATCACATGAAGCTTTGAGATCAAATTCATTCACTTGCATATTAATAATGGGTTCCCAACTATCTTCTACTTTCCTAGGAATAGAAGCTTTGTATTTTAGGTTCTCTTCCTTAATCTTAACAAGAGCATCTGTAATGTGTTTGGTGAAAGCAACATGCATATCACTAGCATCAGGACTTCTAGAAAGTTTTTGCAGGAACAAAATCACTTCAGAAATATTGCAACCATCAAGATCAAAATCAAACTTAGCAACACTAGTAGTAGACTCATTAGGCTTAGGCATTGTAGGAGGAGGAATAGGGACTTATTGTGGTTTAGTGGTATCCATTTTAGTGATGGTGCACACACTATTGTTTCTGTCAATTTCAGCTTCCCTTTCCCACTTAGCATGAAGTTGGGCTAACAGTCTAACATTTTCATCAATAGTAACTTGTATGGAATGAGTAGCAGCAAAGTTACTTTCCATGGTTTCAGGTTTAGCAGCCATTTTATTAATCAAGGAGGACTGTGCTTTAGACAAAGAGGAAATATTCTTCTCAGCACTCAAATTTTTTGACTGTAAACTAGGAATTTCTCTATTCAGATTCTCAAGATGATGACTAATGTTCTTCAAGATAACATATTGTTCTTCCATAGTTTTAGTGAATATCTTGTTTTGCTCATATTGCATCTGCATAAAGTTTTTAGTGGATCTTTCAACTTCTAGAATCCTATCTTCACTAGGCATTCCAGATCTACCATGATAAGCATTTCCATTATTAGGCGGATAAGGCCTATAGTTATTACCATAATCATTGTTGCCAAAATTGTTGTTTCTAATGAAGTTCACATCAACTTGCTCTTCTTGAGCAACCAAAGAGGCTAAGGGAACATTATTTGGATCTAAAGGAGCTTTCCCATTAACAATCATAGCCATAATAACATCAATCTTATCACTCAAATAGGAGGTTTCTTCAACAGAATTTACCTTCTTACCATGTGGAGCTCTCTCAGTGTGCCATTCAGAGTAATTAACCATCATATTATCAAGGAGTTTTGTTGCAGCACCCAAAGTGATGCTCATAAAGGTACCTCCAGCAGCTGAATCCAACAGGTTTCTTGAAGAGAAGTTCAAACTTGCATAAAAATTCTGGATAATCATCCAAGCAGTAAGTCTATGAGTGGGACAATTCTTAACCAAAGATTTCATTCTTTCCCAAGCTTGAGCAACATGTTCATTATCAAGTTGTTTAAATTTCATAGTATCACCTCTCATAGATATAATCTTAGCAGGAGGGTAGTACTTTCCAATAAAAGCATCCTTGCACTTAATCCAAGAATCAATACTATTTCTAGGCAAGGATAGCAACCATTCTTTAGCTTTTCCTCTCAAGGAGAAAGGAAATAGCTTGAGCTTAATAATATATCCATCTACATCCTTATACTTTTGCATCTCACAAAGTTCAACAAAGCTATTGAGATGGGCAGCAGCATCATCAGAACTAGCACCAGAAAATTGCTCTCTCATCACAAGATTCAACAAAGCAGGCTTAATTTCATAAAAGGTAGCATCAGGAGCAGGTGGAGCAATAGGAGTGCTAAGGAAATCATTGTTGTGTGTGCTAGTGCAGTCACACAACTTGGTATTCTCAGCAGAGTTCATTTTGGCAAAAGTGGGGCAAGCCAAAAATAGCAGCAGCTGCTAGATTAGGAGCTAATTTTTTTGAGTATTTTTGATAGAAGAAAGCAAACCAAACTAAACTAATTTTTTTGGAGTTTTTGATAAAAAGAGAGGCAAACAAAACCAATAAAAAAACTAAGCAAACTAAAAACAAAGTAAAGAGAAAGGTTGAGGAGGACTCCCTTGTGAAGCCGTCCTTAGCCTCCCCGGCAACGGCGCCAGAAAGGTTGAGGAGGACTCCCTTGTGAAGCCGTCCTTAGCCGTCCTTAACCAAGAAATTCGTGTTGATGCCCCATTGGGAAACCCCAAGAGCAAGGTATGATGAAGCACAGCAGCAAGTTTTCCCTCAGTAAGAAACCGAGGTTAACGAACCAGTAGGAGGAAGGAAATGCCTCAAAGGTGTTGCAAGCAATGTGGAAACCTGCACAACACAAACTCAAGACTTTGCCCCAACTAACAGTGAGGTTGTCAATCTCACCGGTTGTTGTAACAAAGGATTAACTATATGGTGTGAAAGGTGATGATGGTTTGCAACAAGTAAACAGTAACAGTGGAAGATGTATCAATGGTAAAGATTGGACCGGGGTCCATAGTTCACTAGAGTTGTTCTCCTTAGATAAACAAACATGGCATGCTGGGTAAACAAATTACAGCAGGGCAATTGATAGGACTGAGAAAGGCATAACAATGCAATACTAGACAAAAAGATCCTATGAGATTCGATTGGGCAATACAACAATATACATAGACCGCCATCCAACTGCATCTATGACTAGAAGTCCACCTTTGGGTTATCATCCGAACCCCCTCCAGTATTAAGTTGCAAGCAACATACAACTGCTTTAAGCAAAGTGTGTAAGGTAAACAATCCACTTGTTCCATGAACAAGAGACCGTTGTTTTCTCCCTAGTGGCAACATCACATCTACAACCGTAGAGATTTATGTCACTTCCCTTGATTAAGTAGAGGCATGAACCCACTATCGAGCATAAATACCCCCTCTTGGAGTCACTAGCAACTACTTGGCCAAGATAGCTACTAACAACGGAGAGCATGCAAGATCACAAACAACACATACATAATAGAATCAAATATACAATCTGACATAGTAATCTCAATATCCATCGTATCCCCACAAACACAACATGCATGATTACAAATAGATGAGATCTTGATCATATATGGAGCTCACAAGATCTAGACATGAAAGCGCAAGGAGGATATACAACCATCTAGCTACTACATGGACCCGTAGTCCAAGGTGGAACTACTCACGCTTCATACCGGAGGCTGGCATGATGAAGAAGAAGGCTGAAAGAACATGTGGGCCCCTCATGTGTGGTTTTGGTAATTAATGACAATCTTTATGGACTAATGTGTGTATTAAGTTATACTTGTAGGATTTGTCCATTGACATCGCTTGGAGCATGTGGTGGCTTCAAGGTCAATGAAATGAGAACAAGATGTGTTGTGCAAGCTCAAAATGTGCCATCTATAGAAGATCTCATGTTTGATGCTTGCCATCCTTGGTGATCATGGATCGATGATGAAGAATCAAGAAAGGCGTTCCATCTTGAGAAGGGAAAGATCATCTACATTGAGCTCAAGTGGAATGCTCAAGGCAAAGGTATAATCTTGATAGGTTTTCCCTTTTGCTGGTCTCATGTTGTTAGTGGGAGACCGGTTTTAGGATAGATAGTTGTACTATCAAGAGGGGCTCTAGAATGAGTAACTCGGTCACATTGTTCAGAGAGAGCTCAAACCTTTGCATTCTTGCATCATCGTATTTGGTTGTTATTTGGTCTTATCCATGTGAGGATATAGAGCTTGTGGTAATCTCCATAACAAGCTCTTGTTCATCAAAATCGGATCTCCCGTATATATCTTGTTGCGATTTTGATCTTGGCAGTTTTACTGTGTCTCACCAAGTGAGGTATATCACATTATATTACTTGATACATTCTCACTTGGTGATAACCAATATTTCCAACTCAATTGGAATCTCATGTTGTCCTCTTTCCAATGCAATTGGAATCGGGTCGATCGGAGTTACCAATCAAAAGTTATAGCCGTTTGAATATCTGTCGGTCTTATTTAAAAAGAAAAGGAAAAATCTGTTTTCTGGGCCGAGCGGTAGTACTGCCCGGGCGGGCCGGTACTACCGTCCGCACCTGAGCACGCCCCAACTATCTTCCGCCTCGCTAGGTAGTTAAATCCGGCACTACCGGCCGGCCCGATAGTACCGCCCGGGTGGGCCGGTAGTACCGGCCGGCCCAGGAACTCCCAGCCTGCTCAGCGCCCCACCTGCCCGCATGCTCCCGCATGCTGCCAGCCTTGCCTTGCGTGCGTGCCTGGCCCAGCTCACTTCACCCGCACTATGCTCGCTCGCGCTCGCGTGCGTTGCCGCCGCATCGCTAATCCCCGCACGCGCATTGACCCGCGCTGGCTTTTCTACTTCTGTGGCCCCGCTCGCTGCCGCAGCTCCTCACGCGCGCACGCCATGTGCCTCGCCAGCGTCGCTTCTGCTCCCCCACGCGCGCTGCTGCCTGCTTGCTGGCCCAGCCTTGGCCAATGCTTCGCCGCGCACTGGCCCAGCTGCCGCTGCTTGCTCGCTGCTACCGCCAATCACGCGCACGCCAGGCCCTGCTGCTTCCGCCAATCACGCGCGCCTGCTCGCTGGCCCCACCTGGTGTGCCCGCTCGCTGCCTTTTTTTCTCTTGGTGTGGTAGTACCGGTCAATACTGGTCCGTTCTGAAAAAATGCCCCAACGGCCATATGTTCTAGGACTAATATTTAAGTCTTTGCCTGTTTTCAGTTTAGTTTGCTTCTTTCTCTTCTATTAGTCTAAGATTTGTCCATACTTTCTCTCATTCTCTAGCTTTATTAATCTCTTTCCCTCCGATGATTCTTGCCCATATTTGAGTGGAAGAGAGAGGAGATATAGATCCACGTTTTGACCTAACCGATTCATCTCTTTGTGAGTGTATCTTTGGGGATCTAGACTTTGGGATTTTGTGTTCCCTTTGTGTTCTTCCTCTCTTGTTCCACCAATAGCTTTAGTAGCTTTGTTGGAACTTGAGAGTGAGGGATTTCAGCATTTTTGTGGTGTTCTTGCCATTTGCATTAGGTGCATCGGTTTGAGTTCTCCTCGGAGGATTTGGTTCGTGGTATTCGTTGGAGCTTGTCCCTCTTGGGTTCTTGGAACCCTAGACGATTTTGTGTCCTTGATGGCGTTTGTTGGGAGCCTCCAATTAAGTTGTGGATAAATGCCCCAACCTTGTGAGAGGTTTCGGTTGCCATCGACCAGTGCACTGATAGTGGAAGTGTGGATCGATCCCGTTGGGTTGAGATTCACCGGAGAATAAGGGAGGCCTTTTGTGGCGTTGGTGGTTTGATACCACTCCCTCTCCAAACGAGACGTACTCCATGTTGGGAGGAAATCGGTAAAATATCGTCGTCCCCGAGTGCCTCGGTTATCTCTATACCCGAGCTCTTTACTTATGCACTTTACATTGTGATAGCCTTTGTGCTTGAAGTAATCTGTATCTTGCTATCATATTGTTTCCTGTATTTCTTAGCATAAGTTGTTGGTGCACATAGGTGAACCCTAGTTGTTCTAGGTTTTGTGCTTGACAAAGTAAACGCTAGTTTAATTCCGCCTTTGTCGAGCCACTCTCAGAAAAGTTTTTAAAACCACCTATTCACCCCCCTCTAGGCGGCATCTATATCCTTTCAAAGGCCTCCGGGATGATCTCCCCTCCGGCAGGGTGCCGGTAAGAGCTTCAGATCCCCCCTGGTCTAGGGACGATGGTGGCGGCGGCTATAGACGGTTTCGTGGAATTTTGATCGGGTCTCTAGGGTTTCTGCATTGGGGGCTTCTTATAGGCGAAGAGGCGAGGTAGGGGGCTACCAGGCCGGCTGCACCCCCCAGGCGTGGGGTAGGCCCACCCGCGCGGCCAGGGGGTGTGGCCCCCTGGTGGGTCCCCTCCGTATTGTACTACAGCCTCGTGTTCTCCACGGTAAAATATTTACTTTGGCTTTTGTCCCGTCCAATTTCGAGAATGTTGATTTTCTGTCTTTCTGAAACCAAAAACAGAAGAAAATAGGCAACTGGCCCTATGGCAACTTGTTAATAGGTTAGTATCAGAAAACATATAAAAACACCTTAAAGTGTGGACAAAGCAAAGCAAAGTAGATAGTAAACAAGCATGGAACATCAAAAATTATAGATACATTTTCGATCGTATCAAGCATATCCCCAACAATGTGTATGTGTTAATTGTATTCATCTTGATGTTTGGAGTTGTGCACCTCCTTAATATTTGCCTCTTACGGGGACTTGATGAACGGGATTAATTGTTGGTAGACGGAAGGATAATAGCACTTACTGTGACTATAAAGTTGTTATCATTTTTACGTACTAATTGGGGAAGCAAGAATAACTCATTAAGCCATGCCCATGCCACAGGAGAAATCTCTTAATAGCAAGGTAATACGATTGTTGTTATTTATCTGTCAGCTGTGGTTATGACGGAAGATGTGAGCAGTGGTTGCTACCTATTCGTCCATATATGGAGCACCTTCCACATACATACATGTCATGAGAATATTTGCTATGATAATCTTGAATACTCTGTCTAAACTGCTAGCGGTGTATCCACCACTCCTCGAGAACGCCTTTTTCCCTATTGCAGTTCCAAGCTTTCTTACAAACGTGATTCCTACTTTCTGCATTAAGTTTTACTTTACTTTAATTGCTTCGCTCAACCAAAAACCCAAAAACAATTCTACTTTTTTTGCATCTTAAAATTATTTTTTAAGTATTTCATTTAGTTTTAGTTAAAATCATTTGTCTTTCGCCTAATTCTCCCTGTGGGATCAATATCTTTATTTCGAAACTAGCTACAAGTGATCTGTGTACTTGCAGTCATCATCAGTCCAGTTATATACACTCCTAGTTGGGCTCAACTCTTGATGTCCATCTAGGCTGCATCCCAATGTCGATATGGATCCAATCCACATGGTCCCTTTACCCTTAAGCGTGTGACCATATAGGTCCACGTACACCTTGACACGACATGGGCTACACCTCCAAGTATCATGTCATGGCTTTGAGTCCAACTTACTCTCATGAACACTTAGTATCAAGTCGATAGATGGCAGCGGCCTCTAGCAAGACGTGTCAACTTTTAAGTGTCGTAAAGTCTAGAAGACAACCTTCAATATAACTTTCGTCCAAGTCCTTTTTCCTCATGATATACCTTGTCAAGATATAGACATGTAGTTGTCATCTCTTTAATAGCTTGATTCTCTTCGTGTTCCGTGATATACGATTTGCTATACTAACACTTAGTACAAATCCTCAGTTAACATTTAATTGAGTCACGCATATCCATGCTTCTGAATCATATCTCACGAGAGGGCCTAGATAATATCTCTCCATTACGGAGGGGAAAATACCATCTTGGTTATTCACGCCACGCATCTTGATTCATAGTCGGACCGAACTCTACCTTTATAACTGCCCTTATAGCGTTTGATAGAACCTAAGTCGGTTGATCCACAACTCAAATCATGCGATCACCTCAGGTCTAAGGATTCCATTACTTCATATTGCAAGTGAAAAAATGCTCGTTGCATATAAACTATGGGTCAGTCTGATTCGCTAAACACATTAGCCGAATAAGTCTAAATTGGATTGGCCTCACCATGCCCATGACAAGTGGAACCTAGTCATCAGACGACTTGCACATTGCTCTAAGTTGTGTGTCGAGCACAACCTCGGTGACCAAGGATAATCTAGCATGAACAACATGAATATAGTTCCACAATTGAATCACATATTCGATGATATATATCTAATGTTCATACAAGGACACTGTAATAACTTTACGAATACATTGAGAATATCATCATACATGATTGTCTCTAGGAAATATTCCCAACAGACCTCAGATCCAGGATCGGGTGATGGGGCGCTTCTACGTCTCTTACCTTCTTCGGGGCATCATCTCGTATTTGCCTACGGCCATGGGTTCGGTGAAGGGGGCTTGATGTCAGGAAGTTGTGCAAGGTCCAAAGGTGATTTTTGGCAGAGAGGATGCCTCAAGCTGAGGTCAGATCGCAGCTGATCTTCGGTCGGTTTTCCCGGAGTGTTCGATGAGTACCTATGCTTTGTTGTGTCACTTTGGAGTCAGAGCTATGGTCGAGCGTGTCCAGGAAGCGACGATGAACGTCCGCCGGTGGTCTCTATAGGTACTCGACTGGTGCAAGATCAACATAATTCATTTGTGAAGCTCGTCATCTGAGTAGAGCTGTCTCTCCTTGGCATGTGTGGCCAATTGATGGCATTGGCCGACATGGTTTTCGACGCCGTCTATGAGGCTCTGTTGTGGAAGTCGCTGGTGAAGTCGGAGCCGCCGGCTCGCGTAGGAGTGATGACGATGACGCTTCATGGCAACCTTAACACGGGTTTTCTTGTGTGTCTATATTTTGTGTGGATACCCAGGTTGGTTATGGTGGTGTGCCTAATGGTCATGTTTCATGATGATATTTGTGCATTTGTATGGGTTTTCGGGTGGTTCCCCTGCAAATGAACCGGTCAGTTCACTTTGACTTTTTAAAATAAAATAAGGTAAAATTGTCCTATTTATTAAAAAAGAACAAGGTCAATGTAGGGTTCGCAGCATAGAAAACAAAAAAATCCTACGATGGGAACTACAAGCACCAAGATCCATCTATCTAGATACAAGCAACGGGTGGATATACATCCATAGAATACATACCCTCGAAGGCCAAAATCTTTTTTGAGTATGAACTCGGTGATGTAGTCGATCTCTAGCCGATCTCAAGATCGTGATGAAGTCCATCTCGTCCAGCCGGTCCAGCACCACAAAGCAGTGGTGCATCCGTGATCGCACACATGTTTGGGTACCCCGACAACCTTCGTGCCCTCGCTCCAACAAAGCAGCGGAAGCAACAAATCCTTCCAAAAAATCCACCAGGAACATGTATCTCGCTGATCCGAGACCATGGGGAAATTCTAAAGGGGGAGAGAGATCCTTTGCTAGGAGGTGTGAGAGTGGAGGACGAGGAGGAGGTGCTCCTTATATAGGGGAGGGGGCAGTCCAAGGGGGCATGGCCGCCGGCCATAGAGGTTGTCCCCACCTCTCCCTCATTCATGTGGTGGAAGCTCCACTCACATAAAGATGACCCTCCATTTTCTCCACTCAAATTCCCATTAAATTTCCACCAAATTTAATGTAATCTCTCTTTAAATAAAACTCCTTTTATTTATTTATTCAGAATTTTTTTAATTACATTAATTAACAAACATTCGCATAAAACCCCTTACAATATTTCAATTTCACATGCAAAACCAGTTTCAGCAATTTCACCCGAAACAATTCCGGTGTCTAGTGAAATAATTCCTGCGCTTTCTTTTTCTTTCTCTGGCATCTTATTTGCTCCAAATGGTGTCGGTATCCCATAAGTGTGTCACCCTATGGTTCGCGAATAATTTAGACATGATCGATACCCCTCTTCGATCAATAATCAGCAGCGGGACCTGGAGATCCGTACTGACTCCCACACATCAACGATGACTTCTGTGATCGTGTGAATCTTATACGCATGTAACTCAATTCCTTTGTCTCGCGATATATTACATGTACGATATTCGATCATCGGTATATCCATACCTAGTTTGATCTCGTTACCTACATGTACTCTTTTCTTGTTCCCGTGATATAACATTCTAGTGATCAAATCACTTGCTTGCAAGCTAACTAATGTGATATCATCGAGAGGGACCAGAGTATATATATCCGTCATCGGGATGGAAATTTTTCACTCTTCATCCATGATCCTCAACATAACACCTTCGTAGCACTGAACTAATCTTTATAGTCACCCTGTTACGGTGTGACGTTTGATGTTATCAAGATACTCTTTTGGTGTTAGTGATTGGCATGATCTCATGGTCTAAGGATTAGGATTACTTCATATGATGTTATAGCAATATAAACACAATGACTATGATTGTAATTGTCATGGTGGTGGCACGGCAGATGCCATGGGTAGGCTAGTTTGGGGCCAATGGATGCTAGAGGGATCCGGGGAGGGAAGATGCAGTTGATTCTACACACAGAAGGCAAAAGCAAAGATCTTTATTTCTCCTTCCTTGGGCTACAAGTGCTCCTTGAGCTGTGTACGAGGAGAAAGGAAGAACTTTACCAGCCTAACGGTACTAAAATGAGCCGATCCCCTCCTCAGGGTCCAAGCCTCCCCTTATAAAAGAGAGCCTTGGGTTCCTTTAGGGCTGACGTGGCAAGCATATTCGAGGAATATGCTTGTCCCAATATAGTAGTTCGGCGGCCTCCTTTCCCTGTCGCCCCTCTAACGACGGCAAGGTTCCAGAGGGCCCCTCCTGCGTGCCTCGGGCTCCAGGACTGTCACCTCCGTGACCTCCTTCTTCCCCTCTGTCGCTCTGCACATTTGTCCCTTGCGCTTGGCTCTGCTCAGATTCTCTCTAGCCTGCGGCTAGAGTTTGACTTTAGGCTTCTCCTTCTCCTGCAAGCTTCGTATCATTCGTCCCTTCCTCACGTAACTCGGCTTGTCCTTCACCTGCATCAAGATTACTCGGGCTAACCCGGCCGACTTACGCAATATCTTGGCCGGGTAATGCCTTGCCATTATTATTGAGGTCCTGCCCTTTCCTATCTCGGCCGACCTCTATAGGATTCGGCCGACTCAGACTATAACTCGGAAACTAGACGGGGAACACCCTTTCGTCTTTCTCCGTCCTTACCCTATCCGGGGTTACCTCCCCAACATTAGTCCCCGAAGCTGATATGGCCCCGCCGATAACCTCGGCCGGGCCGTATCAGTTTCATGATACTCGTTATGCATTGTTTCCGAGTTATTTCCTTCTCGTTCGAGGTATCATCGTATCTTCTAGTGTACGCCTCGTCCTACGTGTCATCCCCATCATTGTTTCTCTAGTTTTTTGTTCCTCTACAGTATTTACTGACAGGCTACAGTTACTGCTGCGACTGTCGCGCCGGTGCTGTGACGCCTTGTGCGCCGTTTCCGTTGGGGATCGTGACCTCCTTTGCCACCGTGTGGTCCTTGGTGCGGTTCCGCTCAGCGACGTGCGGTCGTGCGGCGTACACGATCTACACGATCAACCGCCACACCCACGATCCCACTACCTCGTAGGCGGCTCGGTTATAAAGAGGGGCGCGGTGACTGGGAATTCACTTTCCCCTTTTCGTTCGCCCGCGCCCTTCTTCTTCCTCTTGCTCCTGCGCCCGTTCGCGGCTCCGCCGCCGTGCGTTCATCTGAATCCCCGATGACGAGGACTCCGCCGCGCTGCTCCGTCTGCCTCGCCCTTGTTCGACAGCTCCGGCGCCGTCGCCGGTGAGTTCTTTCCGGCCCCATCGCCTAGTCTTTCCTCTAGATTCCTCTGTTTCCCTTTCGTTTTCGCGCAGTAGTTCTCTTGCTGCTCCGCCGCCGTTTCTGTGTAGAATTACGGCGGGGCCCCGTAATTCTAAACTTTCCTTCGCCGCTAGTTCTTCCTCTGCTGATTTCTCCGGCGAGCCCATGTCTAGATCCTTTAGTGGTGCCCTGATAGAGGATGACGACGCTGGCTCTGGGCCCGAGCGAGGCTCGTGGCAGGGCTCCTCCGTTACTCGCCGTGAGATCGAGTGGCTTATCCGGACTCGGAGGATTCCCGTCGAGGTCTCCTGTCGCTTACCCGGCAGTGAGTCCTCTCCGGACGTTAGGGAGGGCGAGTACGTAGTTTTCATGTCGCATTTCTCGCGCGGTTTTGGTCTCCCTCTTAGCGACTTTGCCAGGGAATTTCTCGACTACTTCGGCCTTCAGCCGCATCATCTTCCTGCGAATGCCATCGCCTCTCTCTCTGCTTTTATCTCTGCCTCGGAGGGGTATTTTGGCCTATGGCCGTCCGTGCATGTCTGGTCGAAGTTCTTCCAGATTCGTTCTAACGTTGTCCCTGACAAGTCTCTACACCCTTCCGAGAAACTGCTTACTCAATGCGGAGCAGCGTCTATTACACCTCGGAGGAAGTCCGTGTTTCCTCGTGTTACGGGGCTAGAGTCGTGCAAGAAGTGGCACAAGTCCTTCTTCTATGTCAAGAACACGGGAACGGAGGACAAGATTCGGCTCCCTGCCTTCTCCATTGGTACTCCCTCCAAGGTGAATTGGACTTATAATCCGAGGAAGAGTCACGCCTTGGCCGAAGCTTTTGAGATTCGGCTTAAGGAGCTGATCCGCGCCGGGTTACGTGGCGAGGATTTGATGAATACCTTCATCAGTAGCCGAATCTGCCCATTCCAGAAGAGGACGCACAAACTCTGCTACATGAGCGGTCCTCTTGACCCTAATCGTGTCTCGACCGTGGAGCTGGACAACTATCTCATTTTTAAACGTGTTCGAGCTATCTTCAAGACGGAGATGCCTGAGTACTGGGCTTGGGGATTGAAGCCGTTCACCCGCGAGCGTCCTCCTCCCTCGGTAAGCTTAACCATTAACGCTTTGTTTTTCAACTGTTTTCGTAACTGTTTTCGCTAACTTCCTTCCTTCTTTCCTTGCAGAGGTTTGCAGAGCAGAAGGATGAGGATGCCGAGGTTTTGTCGCTTCTATGGCCTGCGGATCGGAATACCCCGGACGTTGGGGAGCCGGACTCCAAAGAATTCGTCCCCAAGTCGGATCTCGCTCCGTCTCGTGCCCGGGGCAAGACCTCGGTTCATGAGGAGGAAGGTGATTCGGACGAGGTTCAAGTTCTAGAGGTAGTTGCCGCAATGCCCATTTCTTATGCATTTCCGGCTTCTACTTTCCCAGCTAATCCGGCCGTTCAGGTTCATGACGCCGAGCCTATTGCTTCCCGGCCCCCTGTTACCTCGGGGAAACGTGGGGCTCCTGCTGGTGCCTCAGAAGCGGCCCCCAAGAAACGAATGAAGAAATCCGCTCCGAATCCTCCCCGGCGCAAGACCATGCCTGGAGTCGCAGGGTAATTTCCTTTTGCTCGTATTTCTTGTTTCTCTCTTTCTGCTTTTCAACCTGACGCCCTTCTTTCTTTTTTATTTTCACAGTGCTCCACTTTCTGTTAAGCCCGGCGGTCCTAGCATGACTGGCCGTGTGACTCGGCAGCCGTCTCCTCCTCCTGCTGAAGATACCAGGATCCCCAGTCCTGCTCGTGCCGCATCTCCTCCAGCTCCGCATCGGTCGCCCCCTCGCCACGATGTGCCTGAGACTCCTCTTGTTGACGTTGATTCCACTCGGCCCTCCGAGATTTCTACCGAGCCAGTTGCCCCCTCTTTGAATCCGAGCATCTCTACCGAGCCTCTTTCTACCCCCGCAGTTTCTATAGTAACTCCAGCCCCGGCCGAGGTCGTCAATATCTCGGCTCCCTCTGCGACTGTGATCCCTCCGGCTCCTAAAGGCACCGTTCCCATTGCCGAGGTATCGGCTTCTGCTGATGGCTCTTCTAAAGCAAGAAAAGTTGTTGCCACCAAGGCTTCCACTTCCCAGAAAGGTCTTGCCGGCTCTTCTCAGCCGAGTATTGCTGATGTGCTGCGCAAAGGAACTGCCTCTACCAAAGCCTCCGTTACTCCGGCCGCCGGTACCCAGCTTGCTCTTCATAAAAGCCCTGCGGCCGCGGTGGTTACACAGCACGTCCGGGGTAAAGTCCTCACTCGGACGGCCAGTGGAAACAGCCTCGGCTCACTAGTGGAATATGCCAATAACTGGAATGCTGCCGATCAGCTTGAGGGTAATCCAATCAGTCAGCCGTTTCAGCTTTCCGACATTAGCAGCCGCTTGGATCAAGCTGCCAAGATCATCCTTGATAGTAACAAGATGAATGAGGTAATTGTTGTTTCACGGAGTTTTGATTGATTCTCCAAATGCTACTATATATACACTAGTCCCCGAAACTTGCAAACGAGTAAATTGTTATTCGCTTGGAAGTTTTATGATGCTCTACTTAATTCGATTTAACTTTAGGGTTCGAACCTATATCCGACTAGATCTGCCTTAAACTTTGCTTGATTTTTGTCTAGCTGATCTTTGAATATCCAGCCACCTAGATCCGGGTTAAGTTTTGCTTGACTTGGATCTGTTTTGGCTTTGAATATCTATCCACCTAGATCCGGGTTAAGCTTTGCTTGACTCAGATCTGTTTTGGCTTTGAATATCCAGCCACCTAGATCCGGGTTAAGCTTTGCTTGACTCGGATCTGTTTTGGCTTTGAATATCCAGCCACCTAGATCCGCGTTAAGTTTTGCTTGACTCGGATCTGTTTTAGCTTTGAATATCCAGCCACCTAGATCCGGGTTGAGTTTTGCTTGACTCGGATCTGGTTTGGCTTTGAATATCCAGCCACCTAGATCCGAGTTAATTTTTGCTTGACTCGGATCTGTTTTGGCTTTGAATATCCACTCATCGGTTGTTCTATTGCTCAGGTTGCACATGACCGGCGGACTGCTGAATTTCAAAGATTGCTTTTTTCGCATAGGAAATTGGAAGAAAAATATGAGAAAGTTATTCCTGTGGTGAAAAAAGTTGGTAAGTCGACAATTCTTTTTGTCATCTCCGACATTCTTATTGTTTTGTATGCGAGATGTCGGCTCACTTTGTTGGTGAACAGGTAATATCAATAATCTCAACATTCGTCTTGAGAAGAAAGTCAAGAACTTGGAAGGTTAGTTTCCCTTTTACCTTATACCTTTCCCTCTTTAAAATGTGCGCTAAGTTTCTTTTATCTCGTTTGGCTTTGGTAAAGCCGAGTTACAAACATTTGCAGCATCTCACCAAGATTGCACGCCCATGCCTGATGTAATGCTGCATTTTTTAGAACAAAGCGCTACTCATTCGGCGCAGCTAAAAGAAAAGGACGATGAAATAGCTCGCCTGAGCGCCGAGGTGGAGGCCCTTAAGCTTTCTTAGAGGTCCGAACTAGAAAAGGTTGACCAAGAGTTCTCCGAGGAGAGAAATCGGCTAGCTCTGCAACTGCAGAAGAATGAAGAGCTCCTCGAGGCTGTCGAACTGAAAACTCGGGGAATGAGCGAGGAGATCGCTCGCTTTAAGAAGAGCAAGATTGACTGGGCTAAATACCTTCAGATAATGATGAGTTATATTCATCGTAAGCTTCTTAGCACGACCGGATTATCTTTTTTCCTTTTTCCTGCTGCCCTCTGACGCATTCCTATTTTGTGCAGATCATTTTCCAGAAGCTAAGCCCGTGAGCTCTAAAGCGGTTCTTGATGCTCGTGCGCGCCGAGGTGTCCCTGTTGACGCGGACTCGGAGTACTCGATGGAAGATTTCCTGGTTGCTGTCGGCGCTGCAGTTGGTCCGATGAAGATTATGGGCAGGGATTTGGTGCAGGCAGCTATCCGAGCCTATCATGTTCTCTGGCCGAATACTTCTGGGACTCCTGATATCAATGAGGTCCAATTGCTGGTGAAAAGATTGATGGCGTCCGAGAGTCAACTAAGTCTTTGGAGGGAATCAGCCGGACGAGCTGGCGCCGATATGGATCTCACTGTTATCATGTCGTGGTATGAAGATATTTCTCTTGATATCTTGAGAAATTTGCGCACTGGTTCCCGTTGGGTTGAGGACCCCACCTTCGTTGCTCTGCGGCAAGCTCGTGCCTTCCAGCTCGTTGAGTATGCCGACGTGCATACCTGGAATGAAGGTCCGAGTTTCCTTCCGAACCCGGACGACGAGGTCGTAGTCGAGGATGCCTCGGATAACAATTTAGCTGAACAAGGGGAAGATGAGGATGACTCGGCTACTTCTGGTGATTCCAGTTCGAGCTCGGATGGCAATGGCGACGCGCGATCCTCCTCCAAAGGTACTGGGCATTGACCTGCACAAACCGATGCTCCTCAACAGCCTCGGGCTTCCACTGAAGTCGCACCTGGTTCCGTGGAGGGTGAGGCAACCTCGGCCGAAGCACCGCCTACCTCGGAGTGCCCAGCCCCTGACCAAGTTATTGTCTCTCCCGCTAAAAACCTTTAAGTCATTTCTTATCCCTGTTATGCCGGGCGTGGAACATTTGTCCGTCTTCTGTATGGCATGAATTTCTTTTGCCGTGTGCTTCTGAGACATATACGTTTGTAATCGTTATCACTTTGTTTAAGTGATTTTGTTCGTCCGAATCCTTGCTTTGGTGGCCTGCGATTTCTTGATTTTGGGATATATTCCTGCCTTTGTATTCCCGTGGTTTAGCCAGTTAATCTGGGCATGGGCTTCGAATATCATACGAGATTTAGTTGTTCTTACTTTGAGTGCCGAAGTTTGATACCTTCCTTGTACCAAAGGCTAACCACTACCTCGGAACAATATATGGCAGTCCCCGAGTCACTGCCTATAGCGCCGAAGTCTAGTGTGTAAACCAAACTTTAGAAGTAATGTAAGATGGTTGTCGAGCCGCTGCTCACGGTGCCGAGGTTTATAACATAAAATTGAAACAACATATGGCAGTCCCCGAGTTACTGCTCTGGATGCCGAGGTTTAATACATAACCCAAAATTGAAATAATACATGGCAGTCCCCGAGTCACTGCTCTGGATGCCGAGGTTGAATACATAAGATGAAATTGAAATAACATATGGCAGTCCCCGAGTCACTGCTCTGGATGCCGAGGTTTAATACATAACCCAAAATTGAAATAATACATGGCAGTCCCCGAGTCACTGCTCTGGATGCCGAGGTTGAATACATAAGATGAAATTGAAGTAACATATGGCAGTCCCCGAGTCACTGCTCTGGATGCCGAGGTCTAATACATAATTGGTGCTTGATCTTGAGATACCATGCTACGAGTAAAATGGACGAAGTAAAACTACGTTCCATGGCCTTTTCGTTTCTTCGCCGGCTTTGTCTGCCCTGTTCTTTCCAGGGGATTGAGCATCGATTAGGTAGTAGGCATCATTGTGCAATGCTTTGCTCACGACGAATGGTCCTTCCCATGGAGGTGACAGCTTGTGCATGCCGGCCGTGCGTTGCACCAGTCGGAGAACTAAATCCCCTTCTTTGAACACTCTTGGATTCACCTTCCTGTTGTGATATCGCCACAAGTTCTGCTGATAAATAGCCCATCGTGATAACGCCAGCTCTCTGGCTTCTTCTAGCAGATCAACAGTATCTTGCCGAGCTACTTCATTTACCTCTGAAGTTGTATATTGAGTAACTCTTGGCGAGTCATGTATTATATCGGCTGGAAGCACGGCCTCTGCCCCGTATACTAGAAAGAATGGTGTATAACCTGTTGATCTGTTCGAAGTAGTCCTGAGGCTCCATAATACTGCTGGTAATTCCTCAATCCAACATCCTGCCGACCTTTGCAATGGTTCGACGAGTCATGGTTTTATTCCGGACAATACTAGTCCATTAGACCTTTCCACTTGCCCATTAGATGTTGGGTGAGCCACAGAGGCAACATCTAATCTTATCGGGTACACTTGTTTCTCTTGGCAAAACCTAGCGAAGGCTCCTTCTGCAAAGTTTGTGCCGTTATCTGTAATAACACTGTGCGGGTATCCATATCTTAAGATAATATCTTTGAGGAATTTCACTGTTGTGGGCCCATCGCATTTTTTTATTGGTTTCACTTCAATCCATTTTGTGAACTTATCCACCATAACCAATATGTGGGTCATCCCCCCTCGGGCCGGCTTAAATGGTCCCACCATATCTAAGCACCACACAGAAAACGGCCAAGTAATGAGTATCGTTTTTAACTCGGACGACGGCATGTGTATCTTGGCTGCATATCTCTGACAACCATTGCATTTTTCAACCAGCTCTTTGGCTTCCTTCAAGGCCGTTGGCCAATAAAATCCATGCCTGAATGCTTTGGCCACCAAGGCACGAGACGAGGCATGGTGTCCACATTCTCCTTGATGTATATCTAGGAGGATCTCCTGGCCTTCTGCCGAACTCACGCATCTTTGCAATACACTTGTGACGCTCCTTTTATATAACTCATTATTTATGATTGTATAAGCTTTAGCTCTCCTTACTATCTGTCTTGCTAACACTTCATTATTCGGCAAAATCGCATCTTTAAGGAAGGAGAATATGGGTTGCGCCCATACAGTGTGATTTTCTCTAGTGTGGTCTCACTGTCTATTTCCATGTTTTCCGCTGACATAACTACCTCGGCTTTCTCCATAGTTATGCTTGCCCCTGCTGTCCTCTTCTTGTGGAGTTCCGAGTTATATTGCTGGTCTACTTCCATCGGCACATTATCCTCTGCAGAATTTGCCGGAATAAAGATGGATTCAGACTCTGGTGATGGGGTTATTGATGGTTTCCTGAGGTGCTCCAGGGCAATACCTGGGGGAATTGACTGCCTGGTTGATCCTACTTTTGACAATGTGTCTGCGGCATCATTTTCTGCCCGAGGTATGTGGTGAAATTCACATCCTTCAAAGTATCCACTGATCTTTTGCACATGAAATCTATACAAAGCCATATTATCATCTAATGCGTCCCAATTACCTGAGACTTGCTGTACTACTAGATCCGAGTCCCCATAGCATAAGATTCGGCGTATGCCAATCTCTTTTGCCACTTTTAGTCCATGGACCAGTGCTTCATATTCGGCTACATTGTTTGACGCGGCAAAATGTATTTGCAGCACATACTTCAGCTGATATCTTTTGGGCGAGGTTAACACTATTCATGCCCCTAAACCATTTCTTAGTTTGGAACCGTCGAAATGCATCGTCCAATAATTTGGGTCTGGTAATGGCGGCTCATACTGCACCTCGGCCCAATCTACGAAGAAGTCAGCGATTGCCTGAGATTTGATTGCGTCTCTCCTATCGAATTGTGGAGCATATGGTGACAACTCAATTGCCATTTTGCGATTCGGCCGCTTGCATCTTTGTTGCTCAATATGTCGGCTATGGGTGCTTCACAGATCACTTTGATGGGGTGCTCTTCGAAGTAATGCTTAAGTTTCTTTGCCGACATGTACACTCCATAAGCCATCTTCTGATAATGTGGATAATTTTGTTTTGAAGCGGATAACACCTCGCTTAATAATACACCGGCCTCTGTACCGACTTATCTTTTTCGAATCGTTCTACGACAACTACAGCACTCACTACTCTGTTGGTAGCCGCTATATAGAGTAACATAGGCTCTTTTGATAATGGAGAAGCCAAAATGGGTGTTGTGACCAATATCCTTTTCAACTCATGAAATGCACTGTCTGCTTGTGGAGTCCAAATGAACTTATCTGATTTCTTCATCAATTGATAGAGTGGTAGTGCCTTCTCTCCCAGCCGACATACAAACCGGCTGAGCGAAGCTAAACATCCCGTGAACTTTTGTACGTCATTTAGACACCTTGGCAACTCCATTATTTCTACTGCCTTTATCTTCGTTGGGTTGGCCTCTATACCTCGGCTAGATACAAGAAAACCAAGTAATTTTCCTGCTGGCACGCCAAATGTGCATTTTTCCGGGTTAAGCTTCATTCGGAATTTTCTCAGGTTCGCGAAAGTCTGCCGTATATCATCCAGTAGCGTTTTGCTATCTTTGGTTTTGATGACCACGCCATCCACATATACTTGTACATTTTTTCCTATCTGGTCGTGTAGATTTTTTTGCATGCATCTCTGATATGTTGCTCCTGCGTTTCGCAGGCCGAATGGCATTGTGCGATAGCAATAAGCCCCGTACGGGGTAATAAACGCAGTCTTTATTTGATCGGCCGGATTTAACGGTATCTGGTGAAAACCAGAATACGCGTCTACAAATGACAATTACTCACAACCAGCGGTCGAATCAATGACTTGGTCTATTCTAGGTAATGGAAAAGGATCTTTTGGACATGCCTTGTTCAGGTTCGTGTAATCGATACACATTCGCCATACGATGGCTACATTGGGATCATCTTTCTTCTTTTCTACTAGCACCGGATTTGACAACCAATCCGGATACAGCACCTCCATGATGAACCCGGCCGCGAGGAGCCGAGCTATTTCATCCCCTATTATTTTTCTCCTGTCTTCGGCGAAGCGGCAGAGAGGTTGCTTCACCGGCCTTGCTCCCGACCTTACATTCAGAGAGTGCTCAGCCAACTCCCTCGGAACACCTTGCAGATCCTGAGTTGACCATGCAAAGATATCCCGATTCTCACGGAGTAAGTTGGTGAGCTCGCTTTCCTATTTAGCATCTAGGCCTGCACCAATAGTAACGGTACGCTCTGGGAATTGCTCATCTATCTTAAACTTCTTCGTTTCTTTAGTCGGCTGAAAGGAAACACTTCCATGTGGATTGGCTAGTGCCGGCATATTCAGCTGTGCCGACTGAGCGAGGGCTGCTACCTCCTGAATCCTTCTTTTTTCTCTTGCTATAACCAATGATTCGGCCAAATTTGATCCGGCTGAAGCACATTCCATTGACTTCTTGTAATCCCCTGCTACTGTTATCACTCCTTGTGGTCCGGGTAGCTTCATTTTCAGATAACTTACATGACAGCTGCCCATGAATTTGGCCAACGCGGGCTGTCCGAGTAAAGCGTGATAACAACTCTCTAGATCCACCACTTCAAACTCTAAGTTTTCTGCTCTGCAGTTATCTCTTGTGCCGAATAACACATCCACTCGGACCTTACCGATGGGTTCGCATGAAAGTCCTGGCACTATCCCATGGAAAGTGGTCCTCGTGGATTGCAGCATGTTCTGTGATATTCCGAGTTTATGCATGGTATCTTTGTACATGATGTTGATACTGCTCCCATTGTCAATGAGAACCTTTGAAAATTTCACATTAATGCTTGGTCCAACAAATGTCGGATCCAACACGAGTGCATACGACCCTGGATTCGGCATTATCTTGGGGTGATCCTTTATGCCCCAAGTTACTTCCTGATCTGACCAAGGCATATATCTTGGCACTGCCGGCATAACTGCATTTACTTCCATATGCCTGCGTTGCACACTCTGCTTGTCTTGCTGTTCTATTGTGAACACGCAATAAGACTGATGATGTTCTCTGTAATCATTGCGTCCAGTATTCCCTAGATTTGTCCTTCCATCCTAGCCTTGGTTCATCACTTGATGTACCGCATCTCTCCGGTCCGAGTTATCGTATCTCGGGGGAGGGGTGGTAACATCAGTTGTTGTGCATTTGCTCCAGTCAACTGTGGCTGATGTTGTGGATGTATTTGAAGGGGTGCTGCCTGAATGCCTGCGGGGTTTCCCATTGCATTTTTCATCCATGCACATTGGCGGGTCGTATGGTTGGCTGGCCTGGATGGGTTTGACGTGTGAAATTTACATGGCTGATCTAACATAGATTCGAACGTGTATTTCGGCCTCTCCTGCCATTGCTTCTTTTGTTTTGGGGTCCACTGTCTTTTTCCCTCATTCCTTGGTGTCCATTGCTGAGGACCATTCTTTTGCCGTTGAGTCGTTCCGTTACTCGGCTGATCCTGCGCTACCGCTGCCACTTGAGCCGAATTATATCTATAATCCGGCCGTTCTTCTCTTCTTCTTCCTCTAAAGTCATTGCGCCTGGATGACCCGGATAAATCTCTTGCATACTGGTCTTGTTGCTCCCGATGATCTGCCGACATTAATTCTGGTTGCGTTGGATCTCCTAACGCATAGGAGTCCGCTATTCTGATAGTTTCTGCCAATGTGGTTGGCATATCTCTTTGCAGTCGTTGCCACAATACACTGGCATAACGGCATCCTTGAGCGAACCAAGCTATTGCATGCGACTATAACTCCTTCACACGAGTTTCTCAGGTTACACCATCGAGTCAAAAACTCTCTATCTGTTTCATTCGGCCTCTACTTACACATGGCTAACTGTTGCGGCCTGTTTGGCCTCTTGTATGTGCTGGTAAAGTTGCTGACGAACATTTCCTCAAAATCTAACCAACAGTTGATACTACCTGCTGGTAGATTATTTAGCCATACCCTAGCCGGTCCTTCCAACATTTGTGGGACATACCGTACTGCCCATCGTAAGTTTCCACCGGCTATTTTCACAGCAGTGGCATAATCAATCAACCAGTCTTGTGGTTTGGTACTCCCATTATATGTTTTCGTGCCTCTTGCTAGCTGAAAGTTCGGCACAGGTGGTTCGCCCATGATCCGTGGTCCAAAGCACGTCGGACCTGGTGGACCCTGTTCTTCCAGCAACTCGGACCGGTATAACCTGTCTAGCTTTACTCTTGCATCATTTGATGGCAAATCCCTGTACAGAACTCTGTCTTGCATTCCATAGTGGTTATTTCCACCATGGATCGCATATTCCATCTCGGAATAACCATCATTGTACCTTTCGTTCACTTGATTGTGGCAAGCTGGTCTCGCTTCTCTTTCCTGCCGAGGTTCATGTCTTGGCTGTAGGTTGAGCGACGGTTCTCTCCTTACTTCAACCGGGGTATGGTTCTCGTGATTGACTCTTCCGTGTTCTCTTCTGCCGAGGTCTCCATTGCCTCGTCTTCCGCCGTCTTTCTCAATACGGCCAGGATTCCTCTCACCACTGTTACCTCGGCTTCCATTGCCTCTGTTCTCGTTTGCTTTCCCGGCAATTGCCGGATCATACGGAACAATTTGCTTGTTTCTCTTTCCTAAAGTTACTGCTTTGTCCTTTCGCTCATTATTTCCGGGTGAGGATGCTGCTGCCGCAGACAAGGCAGGTGCTGCTCCAGCCGAGTGAACCATTCGCGAAGCCCCCGGCCTCGCCGGGTCTGCCCTGAGCATTTCTTCATTTTGGTAGTTCGCGATGCGCACCAGCTCATTCACTCTTTCTTGTTGTTTCTGCCGGGCTTCGCCGGTCAACCCCTCTAACTCTAATGCTGTGGCATTTGCCGCTCTTAGGTTCTTTGCCGGGGTATTGTACCTCGGCAAGCCCAAATCAACTGACTCTGCCTTATGAGCATCATGCTCCTTGTTGATATCATCTATGAGGTTCTTCCCTCTCAATCTTAACTCGTCCACCCGCTCGGGAGCGACGTCAAGCTTATTAGCTTTAGCATATTCTCGAAGGGTCCTGTTTAGAGACTCCCGCAGGGCCGACACCTTTTTTGCCTCTACCAGCACCTTTTGCCTGGTTTCTTCTAACTCTGCCTGAGCATTAGCCGGGTCAAGTATCGGTGCTACAGGTGTAGTCAAGTTTTCTATGGTTGCCTGAAGAATGTTCTCTGGCCTTTCCAGAGGTGGCCCTCTTACTCTTGGTGCTTTTGGGGTAGTGTCCTGTGCTTCGGCCCGTTTGGTCACTGGAGGAATTACCTCGGTGGGTAGTGTCGCCTGTCCGGGCGTGATCTGCACGCCTGCAGCGGGGTCTCTGGCTGATCCGGCACCCACTACTCCCTCCTGCACTCCGGCCGCGACCATCACCTCGACGCTGCTCACCGGATGCGCTCTGCACGGACGGCTCGCAGCGCTAAGGGGTGGCTCTCCTGCAACAACAACTTGGTGAGGATAAATGCCGGAGATGTCAACGCTGACGTAGACCTGGTGCTCGCCCAAACTGATGAAGACACCGTTCCACGGGGGAGTTTTTTCCCCTGAAACTGCCCGCGTTGTCGCTGACGTAGTCACAGAGATCGAATCTCCGGACCAGGCCAGAAACCACGCGCTCGCCAGTGTTGATGAAGTTTCCCATCCGGATCATGACTCCAGCTAGCACCGCTGCTGGCCCCACGGTGGGCCCCAACTATCGTGGTGGTGGCACGGCAGATGCCATGGGTAGGCTAAAGTTTGGGGACAATGGATGCTAGAGGGATCCGGGGAGGGAAGATGCAGTTGATTCTACACACAGAAGGCAAAAGCAAAGATCTTTATTTCTCCTTCCTTGGGCTACAAGTGCTCCTTGAGCTGTGTACGAGGAGAAAGGAAGAACTTTACCAGCCTAATGGTACTAAAATGAGCCGATCCCCTCCTCAGGGTCCAAGCCTCCCCTTATAAAGGAGAGCCTTGGGTTCCTTTAGGGCTGACGTGGCAAGCATATTCGAGGAATATGCTTGTCCCAATATAGTAGTTCAGCGGCCTCCTTTCCATGTCGCCCCTCTAACGACGGCAAGGTTCCAGAGGGCCCCTCCTGCGCGCCTCAGGCTCCAGGACTGTCACCTCCGTGACCTCCTTCTGCCCCTCTATCGCTCTGCACATTTGTCCCTTGCGCTTGGCTCTGCTCAGATTCTCTCTAGCCTGCGGCTATAGTTTGACTTTAGGCTTCTCCTTCTCCTGCAAGCTTCGTATCATTCGGCCCTTCCTCGCGTAACTCGGCTTGTCCTTCACCTGCATCAAGGTTACTCGGGCTAACCCGGCCGACTTACGCAATATCTCGGCCGGGTAATGCCTTGCCATTACTATTGAGGTCCTGCCCTTTCCTATCTCGGCCGACCTCTATAGGATTCGGCCGACTCAGACTATAACTCGGAAACTAGACGGGGAACACCCTTTCGTCTTTCTCCGTCCTTACCATATCCGGGGTTACCTCCCCAACAGTAATGCTATACCTCAGATGAATGTTCATCACATCATTCCAACAATGTCGTGACCTTGTTATTAACAACATCCAATGTCCATGATCAGGAAACCTTTGATCATCTTGTTAATCAACGAGCTAGTTTATAAGAGAGGCATAACTAGGAACCTTCTATTTGTTTATTAAACACACATGTATTAATGTTTCCGTAATACAATTATAGCATGCAAAATAAAAATTTATCATAAACAAGGAATAAGATAATAACCACTTTATTATTGCATCTCGGGCATATTCCCTTTAGTCTCCCACTTGCACTAAAGCCAATAATCTAGTTTGAAAACTTTGCGTATTGAACACTTATGGCTTTCTGGTGTTGCATATACGCGATTTCTAGTGGTTAACATAATCTCCGGATCTGAAAATTTTAGGTCCGTGTGTATTTGCATGTCTTTGCGTCTTTACGCATCACTCATTCTCTAATGAGATGGCATTGTATAAATTTGGTCTTTTCGTGAGACCTTTAGTTCTTTGGGTTAAACATGTTGATATAATTGTCGTACAATATATCTTCACAGTACTATCCTGTTGTGAACCACACCTTAGTTTGACAATAGACTACTTGACACAAATGCCCTCCATTGCTGCTACTATAGCAGGCATATACTTAGCCTTTTGTTGTAGTATCCGTCACAATGTTTTAACTTTGGAATTCATCCAAATCCGTTATGGAATCTCCTTTCCATTACATTGTGCCACCCATAGTTCAAATTGAGATAAACATAATTTGTATCTTGTGATAGAACCAGTGTCATTTTATAATGAACTATTTGTCTTTTATACAAATAGAATATATTCTTAATCAAAATATTATAAGAATATCCTTACTATCATCCAATGATCATCTTTATGATTCATTCTGGTATATGCTCATAATGTTTAGAGCATAGGACATATCTGGATGTGTACATATCATGGTATGATTGATCAAAACATTCTTGTGATTGCACTCATCTAGTGTCAAAGCACTTGAATCTTGTTTCACTTATCAAGTGTCGATACACTTGAATCTTGATTCAATTATTTTCCATGTAACAAGAACCTTTTCTCGTCATTTCCATATTGAACTCATTCAATATCTTATATATGTATGTTTGGCATAACCATATTAGCGTCACAATCTATCCATATAGACATTCATGCCTAATATTTGGGTTTTGCCTAAGTCTTTCATCGAAATGAAATTCTTAACCTTTGTCAATAAAAGATACATCATTTCCAATCAACAAGATGTCCTCCACATAATGTATTAGAAATATGTCTCAGCACTCCCACTTAATTTCTTGCAAATGCAAGCATCTTCATCGTCTCCTGATGAAATTAAACTCCTTTAACAGTTTCATCACGGTGAATATTCCAACTCCGCGATGCTTACTTCAACCATTGAAGTTTACATGCCCTTTTTAGCATCCTTTGAATTAACAATACCCTTTGGACCGTGTAGTGTACACGTCCTAGGTAACCATTCTATTAGAAGAACTTTGTTTTGTTTGTTCAACTACCATATACCAAATTATATGTAGTGGTTGCTACATTAATCCGTCCAGACTAAATATCGCTATGAAAGATCAAATCTTGTCATGGTCAATTCCTTGAACATTGTCATAAAATATTTATCGACATGTCGACTATTTCATAGATGTGAAACATCCATGTTTGTTTATTTATAGATCCAAATATGACCGATAGGTTTTTACACCTTTCCGGAGGGTATTCCAAGTTTAGAAAACTTGATTTCTCGTGTATGAAACTATCACGGATTTTATGGCTTCAAGCCATTTGACGGAGTCAGGTCCCATCATTGCTTCTTTGCATGTAGTCGGTTCATCATTGTCAAACAACAATGATTTACTCTCAAATCTCACCATTTGATTATTTATCCGACCTACTTGGTTCAATAGGAACTTAGACCTCCATAACTACAACCTTTGAGGCACGTGAGCCATGAGAATTGTGGTTGCCTTTGGAACATTTTCCGGCGCTGCGCAACTCTGCACATATAGCTAAGGTTCATCAAACTTATCAAAATTCTATTGTCCTCCCACTTAACTTTTGCGAAAAATCCTTTTTCAAGAAACTTCACGTTTCAAGCGACAAACTCTTTTGTCCTTGGTGTTATGGAGGAATACCCAATGGTTATTTGAAATAACCTACGAAGACATGCTCATCCGACTTTGGTTGTAAACATCTTACTTATGCTTAGCATACCAAAAATTTAAGAAAGGACAAGCTTTAATCTTTTAAAACATAATGGCAGTTTTATAAATAACACCTTTGATCCAACCATGTAAAACAAGGTTTCATTACAAATCTCGAACACTCCATATTCCTATGGTGTTTCAGAATATGCAAATCTAGGTGTTTTGCTAAACTTGCAACTCAAATAAGTCTCTTTATGATCAAATCATAAATTATTATTTTCTTGTTACAATGATTTTCCACTTCATCTTGAAATTCTTTGAATATATTCAAATATTTCATACTTCTTCCTCATTAAGTGAATATTCACTCAAATTTCTGGAGAAAGCATATGAAGTTGAAATCCATCGCTTACAACTACACATTGGACTACATACATCGATATGTATAAATTCCAATAATTTAGTCGATCGTTCTTCTTTGGCCTTTGAACAAAGTTTTAATTATCCCAAAGAAAGTCTCACAAGCGTCATTTGATAAAAATCAAAGAATCCAAAAATCCATGAATATGGAGTGTCTTCATGTTTTATTTCCAATATAATTTAAACAGCGATATCACTTGGTAAGTGATATTTCAATCATCTGCCTTGCGATATTTTAGCATTACATTTTATGGACATGATTTCTCCAACTAGATTTGTAAATCATCCATCTTTTATAGAATATAGTAATTATCTGAACAATCTTTGTTCTCATAATACCTGATTTAAATAACAATTATTAAAACAAATCTTTGATGTCAATGAGAAATACAAACAACAGCTTATTTGTTTTCGATGAACATCATCACATATTCTCTTGCTAGTTACTTAGGCCATTGTGGTTCATGAATTGCGTCATTCTGTATGAAATTTCATACCAACCAATTCGGTATCCAATACCCAAGAACCACATTGTTTAACAAGCAAAGAATACAACCATAACATGTATATCATCTATATACCTTATCTGGATATTTCCAGTCTGCCCAATATTTTATAGATTCTCTTTCAGCATTTCCTTTTCCTTTTAAAAGAATCTATCAACATCAATAGTGGCGCCATATACATGACACATAGTTCAAAGCGTGTATATTCAAATACTAATACCTTTGGACTTGCACTTTGAAGTAGATCACTATCATCAGATGATTGGCGTTTTTTCAAAATCCATTATTTAGTAATCTTTTAGTGTAGTAAACATTTTACATACATCTTCTATTCATCCTTATCATGAAAACTTTCATGATTAAGCTAATGTAGCTTATAAAGGCGAACCGTGAGTATAATTTTACTTTCCAAAACCTTTTTGGATGATTAGGATGTCTAGCATCTCCAACCTTTGCAAATTCTCATCTAAAATGAGTTATACTCTATCATATTGCAACCAAAAATATTGTTTCAGATATCGTTATATCTGCCACACATGATGGTTTCTGAAACAATTCTTTCAGCTCCTAGATAACCTTGATATTTAAAAACAATCAAGAATCATAGAGGCAAACATGATACTTTAGATACTAACACTAGAATTATTGCTCTCGATTTAATACTAATTATTAAATTTCACGGAGTAAACAGAGTTTGCTGAAAGTTTGCAATATGACTTTAAACTTTAGATTGACACTCAACATAATACGATACCAGTTTGTAAAGTAAATATCTAGAATTCTATAGTTCTATTATCTCAACTACAACTAATCATAAGGGGGTGAACGAAGGCCAATTACTATAACAAATTATGCAAATTCACTTTGATTTAATTTATGATAAATTGAGTTCTACTAATCCAAATTAGAAATGAACACCCACTCAAAAACGGCATCCCTCGTGCCTTTTTGGTAACTACATGAACCAAATCCACTACACCAAGTACGATCATCACGTGAGTCGGTGTAGCTTCAAAGGCAAGCATCTATATGGTCATCATATCAAACATATGACTCATGCTTAACCTTTCAGTCCGTGTTCTGAGGCCATGTCTATACATGCTAGGCTCGCCAAGTAAGAACCTTAGTACTCGCGTGTGTAAAACTGTCTTACACCCGAGATATGATCGTGGATTCAAGTACACCCGATCATCATGTGATGTCTTGAAGCGGCGAAACATAGTCGGTGCATACTTAAGGAAGAACACATTTTTATCTTGATATCTAAATGAGGGATGATCTTATAATGATAATAAAACACCAAAAAAGCAATATAAGATGCAAACAAACATCATATCCTACAGTGATATGATATGGTTCTTGCACTTGATCTCTATATTGTGCATCGTGGAATGATCTTTATCATTCCTATATGTGTAAGGCCAAGGTCTATGGAACTTACACTTTTTCATATTATAAATTTCAATAGTATCAATCCATACTACAAATTATAACACTACCATATCATAGTATTTGCCCGGCAAAAGAAAAAATTAGACGCCTCTAATTTATCTTTTGCATGTTTTACGTGGCTGAGGGCTTTTGAAGATAGAACCGTTCTTACCTACGAACATGGAACCACAACTATGATAATCAAATTATTGACAGCTTGTTGTAAATTATATATTTAATATAGTAGGAGAGACAGACACCCGCAAGCCACTTATGTAAAACTAGTTGCATGTCAAGCGTGGAACAGGTCTCATGTGCGAGAACATGTAAATTTTGTCCGGACCGCTTCATCCCACTATGCCACCAATATACAAAATACAAGCAAGAAGCAATAACATGACCATCAGCACCCACATACTCATATGTGTACTACCCGTGCAAAGCATCTACGCATAGATCCGGCTCTGATACCACTGTAGGCTTCGCAACATAGAAAACAAAAAAATTCCTACGATGGGAACTACGAGCGCCAAGATCCATCTATCTAGATACAAGAAACAGGTGGGTATACATCCATAGAATACATACCCTCTAATACCGAAAGCTTTTTCAAGTATGAACTTGTTGATGATGTAGTCGATCTCTTGCCGATCTCAAGATCGTGATGAAGTCCATCTGGTCTAGCCGGTCCAGCACCATCAAGTCCAGCACCGCAAAGCAGTGGTGCAGCCATGATCGCGCACACATTTGGGTACCCTGAAAACCTCCACGCCCTCGCTCCAGCGAAGCAGCGGAAGCAACAAATCCTTCCAGAAAAAGCCACCGGGAATATGTATCTCGCTAATCCGAGACCATGGGGAAATTCTAAAGGAGGGAGAGAGATCCTTCGCGAGGAGGTGTGAGAGTGGAGGAGGAGGAGGTGCTCATTATATAGGGGAGGGGGCATCCCAAGGGCACATAGCCGCCGGCCGTAGAGGGTGCCCCCACCTCTCCCTCATTCATGTGGTGGAAGCTCCACTCACATAAAGATGACCCTCCATTTTCTCCACTCAAATTCCCATTAAATTTCCACCAAATTTAATGTAATCTCTCTTTAAATAAAACTCCTTTTATTTATAGATTCAGAATTTTGTTAATTACATTAATTAACAAACATTCACATAAAACCCCTTACAACATTTAAATTTCACATGCAGAACCAGTTTCAGCAATTTCACCCAAAACAATTCCGGTGTCTAGTGAAATAATTCTTGCGCTTTGTTTTTCTTTCTCTGGCATATTATTTGCTCCAAATGGTGTTGGTATCCCTTAAGTGTGTCATCCTATGGTTCGCGAATAATGTAGACATGATCAAGACCCCTCTCCGATCAATAATCATCAGCGGGACCTAGAGATCCATACTGACTCCCACAGATTCAACGATGACTTCTGTGATCGTGTGAACCTTATACGCATGTAACTCAATCCCTTTGTCTCGCGATATATTACATGTCCGAGATTCGATCATCAGTATCTCCATACCTAGTTTTCTCTCATTACCGACATGTATTCTTTTCTTGTTCCCGTGATATAACATTCTAGTGATCAAATCACTTGCTTGCAAGCTAACTAATGTGATATCATCGAGAGGGCCTAGAGTATATCTATCCGTCATCGGGATGGAAAAATTACACTCTTGATCCATGATCCACAACATAACACCTTCGTAGTACTGAAGCCATCTTTATAGTCACCCTATTACGGTGTGACGTTTGACGTTATCAAGATACTCTTTCGGTGTTAGTGATTGACATGATCTCATTGTCTAAGGATTAGGATTACTTTGTATGATGTTATAGAAATATAAACACAATGACTTTCATCGTAATGCTATACTTCGGATGAATGTTCATCACATTATTCCAACAATGTTGTGACTATGTTATTAACAACATCTAATGTCCATGATCAGGAAACCTTTGATCATCTTGTTAATCAACGAGCTAGTTTATAAGAGAGACATAACTAGGAAACTTCTATTTGTTTATTAAACACACATGTATTAATGTTTTCGTATTAATACAATTATAGCATTCAAAATAAACATTTATCATAAACAAGGAATAAGATAATAACCACTTTATTATTGCCTCTCGGGCATATTCCCTTCAGTCAAAACAAACACGTGAATCGAAACCATCGGTAGAAGCTAGTAGCTTTTTATGCTTAGAGACTCATATTCGTTATGATCAACATAATTTTTATCTTTTTCCCTTGCACATATCTTTTGATGTTCACATCATGCGGTTTTAATGTAAATTTAGTGATTTCTCACAAGTATGAGAAATAGCAGAACCTCTATACTTTTTTATTGTCTTAGAGTCCCTATCGATGATTAGGGTTTCCAAGTTGAACTAAAATGAGCATGGAAAAAGTACAACGCGGAACATCTCTTTTTTTGCCGAGGGGGGGGCTCGGAGGACCCCGAAGCAACATTCATTACCGAAGTGGTGGGTACATTTTTACGTATATGACCATACAGAAAACCTGAACTACAGAAGAGCCATGTAAGATTACACGAAGTCCCCCATGATAAAAATAAAAAGGCAATCCGGTCCCTACCCCTCTCCACCGACGATGAGAATTGAACTCCGGCCATCCTTCCACCATCAGGGATGAACCACTTGATAGTAGGAGGATGTTGATCGCCAGAAAGGCTCTCCAGAAGAAGCCTCCTTATTGGAGGTAAAAACGATGCAGCTTTGGCGTATGAAAAGGCCGTCGATGCAACCGCATATCACATCGGCAAACTCTCCCACCATGTAGTTGTCTCCATGGAACTTCTCAAACCTTCCCCGTCGTTGGCTAGAACCAGCAACAAAAACACCAGTACGCTCCCTCCTCGCCACCGAGGCTGGCCAGGGAAATCTCACCAGCTCTGTCGCTCCACTACAAGCAAAAACACGAAATCTCTAGAACTATAGGATTCCCTTCAATCTTATTCAAAGGGTAGGCATCAACACCCTCCTCCATCTTCTTCTCCGACCACCGGAGCATCATGAAGAGTAGATCATTCTCAGCCAGCCACCAGATGCAACTCGGGTGCATTGACAACCAACTCCCTGACGGCATCCTGTCATACTCTGCGTAGCAAAAACTAAAACTACACCTAATCTTATCTATAGAGAGGGGTTGGCCTCCCCTCCCCCATCCACTCCGATTGACGAGGCCACCAGAGGAAAGAGGGAGAGGAGCTAGGGCGGAGAAGGAGACTCTCAAAAGAAAGGAGGATAGAGAGGAGGAGAAAGGGAAATGAGAGCCCCCGCGGAACATCTCAAATAGCTCTATATGATGCTCGCCAGAGCAATCCCCGCTACCACCGAACAACAAATCGAAACTTACAATTTTAGATGTATGTTGAAATGAAGGAGTTGCAAAATTAGCACCTAACTCCGGATATCATATCACATCTCTGTAGTCCCACCAATGATCACCAGGATCTCCATGCAACTGGAAGCAGACCACTGAGGGTCTGTTTGTTTGGGTTGCAGCTGTTGAGAAGCAGCTGTTGAGAAGTAGCTGCTAGAAAGCAGCTGTGGGAAGTAGCTATTGAAAGCAGAATTTAATGTTTCACAGTAGTGATTTTTTAATGGATGTTACTGCTGTTTTGAGGATGAAATGTCTGGAATGCCCCTGAATGCTGAGGGACATGTATAAATGGTGATTCGAAGCGAATTAGCTAATTCTGACTCTCTTTTTATGCTAAAATAACTTACATAACATGTTTTTGTGCTAAAATAAAAATAAATATATGAGATTCTCACGGAAATAATATTACAAGATGTCCATATGACTCAAAATGAGATCAAGTTTCTCACGTCTATACATATGTTCCAAGACTTGTGCATCATAACACAAAAGAGATAGAAGTTTTCTCACATCTAGACACCTCCCCTTGCTGCAAATAAAGCATTAGCTATGTTATCACGGGTGTTGTTCATGCTAACATGTTTCCCTCCCAAATCATTGCCCACATTGCCTTGTGATGTAGAAGTAACATGCCCCGAAGTCATGTAGTTCTCATCATTATCGCAGCGATAGAAGTGTAGATCAGAAAATTTCTGATTGGCACAGATTTCGCAAATTCTGTACCTAGATTCTTGTACCCCTCCCCACTAAGGAAAGCGGTAGGCCTATTTCCTGCCAATTTCTGATTGGCATAGATTTCGCAAAAAAATTGTAGTAGACAGAGCATCCCAATTCACCTTAGATGTTTTATCTTGATCCATCTAAATGCATAAGGCAGATTATTTAACACCATAGATGATATGAATAATATGTAGGCACTATTTAACACATACATCTTTGCAGATTTCACATAAAAATGTAGGTAGTAAATAGATTTGACATATATACTTGCAATATACATACATATTAATCATACATCAAATCAGCACTCAGATCATACATCAATTTTACATCACATTTACAGTCAGGTTTGGTTCGTGAGGGCAGGAGCATCATCGGTCCCTTAAAAAAAGAAACCAACAGGAGATGATAGAAAGTATAAGGGAGGGGAGATCACCTTCGTTGGAGCTACCAGCAGCAAACATGGTGGAGGAGTGCAGGGGGAAGACGAATGATGGCATATCGAGAGGCCATGGCGGTGATACGTCGTAAACGTATCTATAATTTTTGATGTTACATGATTGTTTAGTATCTACTTTTCTTTGCTTCGTCTACACTTTGAGGTATTTTTATATGTTTTCTGGGACTAACCTATTAACAAGATGCCACAGTGCCAGTTGCCTATTTTTTTCTGTTTTTTGTTCCAGAAAAGGCAGAAAATCAATATTCTCGGAATTGGATGGGACAAAAGCCAAAGTCAATATTTTACCGTGTGGAACACGGAGCCAGAATACGAGACGGAGAAGAGCCACCAGGGGGCCACACCTCTTGCCCGCGCGTCCAGGCCTGGCCCGCGCCTGGGGGGTGCGTCCATCCTGGGTGCCCCATGATACGTCGGAAACGTATCTATAATTTTTGATGCTCCATGCTTGTTTAGTATCTACTTTGCTTTGCTTTGTATACACTTTGAGATGTTTTTATATCTTTTCTGGAACTAACCTATTAACAAGTTGCCACAGTGCCAGTTGCGTGTTTTCTTCTGTTTTTGGTTCCAGAAAGGCAGAAAATCAATATTCTCGGAATTGGACGGGACAAAATCCGAAGTCAATATTTTACCGTGGGGGACACGAATCCAAAAGACGAGACAGAAAGGTCCCAGAAGGACACCACACCCCCTCCCCCAGGTGTGGGCTAGGGTGGACCCGCTCCTGGGCAGGGTGTGCCCCCCTGGTTGCCTCTCAGCCTCGCCTCTCCGCCTATAAGAAGCCCCCGATGCAGAAACCCTAAGTACCCGATCAAAAACTCCACGAAACCTTCTGTAGCCGCCTCCACCATCGTCCCTAGATCGGGGGGATCTGAAGTTCTTCCTGGCACCCTGCCGGAGGGAAAATCATCCCGGAGGCCTTCTCTTCGGTATGAAGCGTGAGTAGTTCCACATTGGACTATGGGTCCATGTAGTAGCTAGATGGTTATATCTCCTCCTTGTGCTTTCATGTATAGATCTTGTGAGCTCCGTTCATGATCAAGATCTAATCTATTTGTAATCATGCATGTTGTGTTTGCAGGGATCCGATGGATATTGAGATTACTATGTCAGATTGATTAATGGTTTTATCTATTTGATACTATCATGTCCATGTTATTTGTGATCTTGCATGCTCTCCGTTGTTAGTAGCTATCTTGGCTGAGTAGTTGCTAGTGACTCCAAGAGGGGATATTTATGCTCGATAGTGGGTTCATGCCTCTAGTTTCCAAGGGAAGTGACAGAAATCTCTTTGGTTGTAGATGTGTTGTTGCTACTAGGGAGAAAACAACGGTCTCTTGTTCATGGAACAAGTGGATTGTTTACCTTACACACTTTGCTTAAAGTAGTTGTATGTTGCTTGCAACTTAATACTGGAGGGGATTCAGATGATAACCTGAAGGTGGACGTCTAGTCATAGATGCAGTTGGATGGCGGTCTATGTATATTGTTGTATTGCCCAATCAAATCTCATAGGATCTTTTTGTCTGGTATTGCATTGTTATGCCTTGCTCAGTTTCTGTCAATTGCCCTGTTGTAATTTGTTTACCCTTCATGGCATGTTGTTTATCTAAGGAGAGCACCTCTAGTGAACTATGGACCCTGGTCCAATCTTTACCATTGATACATCTTATACTGTTACTTGTTTACTTGTTGCAAACCATTACCTTCCACACCATATGTTTAATCCTTTGTTACAGCAAACCGGTGAGCTTGACAATCTCACTGATTCGTTGGGGCAAAGTCTTGAGTTTGTGTTGTGCAGGTCTTCGTGTTGCTTGCAACACCTGTGTGACATTTCCTTCCTCCTACTGGTTCGATAACCACGATTTCTTACTGAGGGAAAACTTGCTGCTGTGCTGCTTCACATCCTGCTCTTGGGGTTCCCAACAGGCTTCACGTTAGCCATCACCCCCTGCCTCGCCTCTTCGCCTATAAGAAGCCCCCGATACCAAAACCCTAAGTACCCGATCAATCTTCCACGAAATAGTCTATAGCCGCCACCACCATCGTCCCTAGATTAGGGGGATCTGAAGCTCTTCCCGGTACCCTGTCGGAGGGGAGATCATCCCAGAGGACTTCTTCATCATCATGCCAGCCTCTGGTATGAAGCATGAGTAGTTCCACCTTGGACTACGGGTCCATGTAGTAGCTACATGGTTGTCTCTCCTCCTTTGTGCTACCATGTTTAGATCTTGTGAGATCCGTTCATGATCAAGATCGTCTATTTGTAATCATGAATGTTGTGTTTGCGGGGATCTGATGGATATTGAGATTACTATGTCAGATTGATTAATGGTTTTGTCTTATTGATTCTATCATGTTTGTGTTGTTTGTGATCTTGCATGCTCTTCGTTTCTAGTAGCTATCTTGTCCAAGTAGATGCTAGTGACTCCAAGAGGGAGTATTTATGCTCGACAGTGGATTCATGCCTCTATTTAATCTAAGGGAAGTGACAGAAATCTCTAAGGTTGTAGATGTGTTGTTGCTACTAGGGAGAAAACAACGGTCTCTTGTTCATGGAACAAGTGGATTGTTTACTTTACACAATTTGCTTAAAGCAGTTATCCATTTCTTGCAACTTAATACTGAAGGGGGTTCGGATGATAACCTGAAGGTGGATTACTAGTCATAGATGAAGTTGGATGACAGTCTATGTATCTTGTTCTACTGCCCAATAAAATCTCATAGGATCATGAATGTCTAGTATTGCATTGTTATGCCTTGCTCTGTACTGTCAATTGCTCTGCTGTAATTTGTTTACCCAGCATGCCATGCTTGTTTATCTTAAGGAGAACACCTCTAGTGAACTATGGACCCCGGTCCAATATTTACCATTGATACATCTTTCACTATTACCTGTTTACTTTCTGCAAACCACTATTACCTTCCACACCATATAGTTAATCCTTTGTTTTCAGCAAACCGGTGAGATTGACAACCTCATTGTTTGTTGGGGCAAAGTCTTAAGTTTGTGTTGTGCAGGTTTCCAAGTTGCTAGCAACACCTTTGAGTCGTTTTCTTCCTCCTACTGGTTCGATAACCTTGGTTTCTTACTGAGGGAAAACTTGTTGTTGTGCTCATCATACCTTCCTATTGGGGTCTCCCAACGAAGCTCAACAATCAACTGAGCCATCATCAGGCGGCCCCTCAAGCTCCCGACTCCAGCAGCCCGTTCGAACGGGGCCGCAATGGGTTCCTGTCCTCACCGGCAGCGACGGGGCAGACAGCCCGTCGCCAGTACAGGAGGGAGGAAGAGAGGCTCCTCCGTCGGCGGCGGCGAAAGGGGGTGGCGGAGAAAGGACGGCGGTGGGGGAAGGCCGGCGACATGGAAGGTCGGCAGCAGGAACCCTAACGCGAACGCGAAGGAGCTCACGCGAGCCTGCGAGGCGAAACAGGGGGCACTCTCTACACACGATGAGTTGGGGGCGCGGTGGCAGTTCGCTGTGATTTTTCTCAAGTCCAAGGGGTATTTCGGCCTGCTTCGTTTTCACAAGCTCGAGAAGCAGGCAAAAGCACCCCCAACCTCGCTTTCGGTCGTGGAGGCTCGTCCAGTGCATTTCGCGACCCACCTTTTCCATAGCGCTTCGCGAGTTTTTGCTGTTTGTTTGCCCTGTTGCTTTTGGACCCCCAAAAGCCCCAGAAGCAGAAGCTAAAGCCAAACAAACAGGGCCTGAGACCAGTAGGAACACAAGAAACTGAAGCACCATGCTTCCACCACCCAGCCATCACTATTGAATTGATAGGCCAGTCAGTTTACTCAAAAGTCGGAACCGTTGGAAAAAGGCCGGGTAGTGCATATATTTCAATACGGCCCCTCACGTCAAGGTGGGACATACATGTAGACCGTAGCCGTACAAAGACTTTGGACGTGTGATCGACGAAAGCCCACAACTATATTTTAGATTAATAGTGTGTTAACTAGGTCTTGAACTTAAAATCTTAAGACTCTGATACCATATTAAATTGATAGGTCAATCAGTTTATTCAAAAATCCGAACTATTAAATAAAGCGTTAGTAGTGTATGTATACTATATTTCAACAATCACCGCCACCTCCACTCACTAAGAAATCTCCACCTCCACTCCCTTCACGATTATCTGGTTCACTTAACCGCCCGGTAGATAATTAAACCGATCGAGCACTTGTGCCGCCATTAGTTCATCCAGAGTGGAAATCTTCCTTTTGTGCGCCGAGCAAACAGGTTGATCAGGAATCAATTGTAGGACGCACTGCTCTCCGCCGACTCACCTCATATACTCCATCCCTTCTAAATTATAAAATATTTTAGAATTTTTCTAAAACATGTTATCATTTGGAGAAAAATACTTATACACTAAAAGATGTCTAAACATATGTGTTTTGAAAAAGATTAAAGCATCTTATATTCTAAAACAGAGGGCGTAGCTGATTACCTTGTATACCAAGTGATGAGTGGAGTGGAATGTCTTGTCCTAGTGATCAGTGGAGACTTAGAGTACAATCATATCTCGTAGCTTGAGACAAAACAAAAAAACGGTGTATGTAAGGCGACGGGCCAGGCAGCTACTACTCGAAGGTTGTTTAATTAGGGAACCAAGGTAAGTGCTCTACCCTGCCATTTCGGTGACAGTCGGTGTTCGTCAGTGCCCTGCTGCCGCCTGCCGGTGCACGCCTCCTTTTCCTGCTGGACGACTGATCCCTTTGCCGCATCCAGGAGTGAACGCGGCACTCCTATTTTGCTTAATATATGGGGCCAGGGGCGCACACTCGGTGCGCCATGGATGTCGATGATCATTGCATCATTGCCTCCGTGAGGAGGAGCCCGTTCACATCGCTCTGACATCGCGGTGGTCGTCCAATGTGGCGAGACTCGTTAGCTTTAGAGAATAATGGTTAGTTTTCTTGTTTGCTAGCAAAAAAAATTATCTATGTCGAAGGTATCCCAGAAATCTTTATTATAAAAAAAGAATTGGTGATCGTATGTCGTCCTCAAACATCAAACATTGAGAAAATCTGAACCGTATGATCTACATCCAACGCTTCCAACGCTACATGATACATCGTGTAAATAGTTGGCTAAATTATCATTCTATGCCACCGATAAGTACATCAAAAAAAATCAATAGGCAATCAATGCTGGGACCATCGTCCCTTATACACATTACAGGGAAAGCTACAATCAAAGAAAATCAAATCAAAAGAAAATCTGTATAATTAATCACACGTCCTTTACCGGAAAATCCAAAAAAATGACACATCCTTTAATCACACTAAGGCTAATTAAATGAAAAGCTACAATCAAATTTTTACAATTAATCACACGCCTTGACAGGAAGGCTACAATCAAATTTTTACAATTAATCACACAACCTCGCGGGGAAGGCTACAATCAAGGAAATTCATCAATAAAAAAAAGACACATCCTTCTTCTACCTCCTCCCGCTCGCTCTCAGGTCGCCGCCATTGATCTTCTAACAGGAAATCGCCAAACTTGATCTACAACTGCTGTCGTTTTTATCGTTGTGACGTCTGATGTCTAATGCGCTGGTAATCCATAGCATCCATTCCCGCTGGTAATCTAGCTTCAATTTACATACTCTGCCTTTCATCCGCCTATTCTTGTTGGATACTATCAGATGAGAAAACAGAAGATTGATTCGTCTTCTTCGCCTGGGGAGCGTACCCCATTTAAGGATCTAACAAACAGAGGATCAAACGAAGCTATGGTTGGAACAGAGAAGAGTACTACAAGTTAGTATCATCGAATGTCTGCCGAGCAGAAAGAGGAATACCTAAAGAAACAATGGCTAGCCCGACAACAGAAATAAATAGCAGCTCTAAATCAGATTGTAGATCAAGGTAAAAAAAAGATACACCCCATTTGCATGCAAGATTTTTTTTTTCATTTAATAGTAATTTTTTAAGAGAAAAGCAATAGCATATTATGTCCCTGAACCAAGTTAGTGCCAAATGAGTGAACAATTCATAGTCAGTTAAATTCAAATGAGTAAACAATTCATAGTCAGTATGATAGAATACTTGCTTGGATTCAATTACTTGCTTCTGTAAGAGAAAGTCCATAATCTCTAGGTGTAACCTGATGCAATCCTTGATTGAACATACTTAGACCCAACTAAAAGTTACAACGACTGCTTAGAATATGGTTAGATATAATTAGGATAATTCATCCATTGTCATTATCAATGTATAAATAGGATACACGACTTAACAAAATAGTTTTGCTTGTGATATAGATGGAAAAAATAACAGGACTTAGTGTACAGATTATGGAGCATAAATGCTTCTAGGAATGTATGTTTACCATCGAGTCCAGTAATTATTTATATCAGATTTTTGACTACAAATATATGTTTACCATCAAGCACACTGAAAAAGATGAGTATACCATTCATGCAGAAGATCCATGTTCTCATAACATTGTTTGAGTTCTAAGGACGGAGTTTCACCATCTGTGATTCAGGTAGTCTATGGAGGATCTAACCAAATAAATAACAATCGCTATAAATTAGCTTATTTGTCTTGATCACTTTTTTATACTTATCAGATGACAAATCAAGATATTGCATCTGAATCTTCGCATAGGGATCATACCCCGTTTAAAAATCTGACAAACAGAAGCCCATGTGAAACATTGGAGTCTAAAGAGGGCAGTGGGAATTGGTATAGTCGATTGTCTGCAGAAAGTAAAGAAGAACACCTAAAGAAGCTACGGATGGCCCGACAACATAAAAAGAATGCAACTCCAAACCTTGGTAAATCTGATGAATCAAGTCAGATTAGCAATATAGGTAACAAAAATACATTCCTACACTCAGCTGGTATGTTTTGTCCCATATTTTTTTGCTCCTACAAATATCAACTCCTATGTACACTCCATATTTTTTGGGTCCTAAAAACTATTTTTGTCTGTTCACAAACCAGGGAGCATGAAATTAGACCAAGCATGTTTCGTGAACATTTCTTCTATGGATGACGTTTCACCTTATGTGATCCAAAACAAGGAGAATACACCTCCGATGCATGAAGTTGAAAAAATATGGCAAGGAGGAAACATGCGCAAGCAAAACGGGATATGCTAACACCCGACGAGAGAGAACTCATTAATGCTTAGATAAGATCATCTGCTCAAGCATTAACTACTGACAAGAGAAATGCTAGACAGCGATCTAGAAGACAGAGTCTAACACCCGTAGATAAGAAAAAGATACTAACCAAGCGCAACACAAATGCTAAGGACAAGAGAAACACTCCATGTGCTAAATCAATCGCGATGATGTGCCCAAATGTTGTATCTATGGATACTACATACCCAACAAATATCCTATATGCATTACCCATTGTGGATTCATCCGTGTCGACATGTAACTACACCAACGGAACTGATGGTAAGTAATAAAAATTTCTACACCTCTATCTAACATCATCAAACAGTTGCTGACCGTCTCGGCCATTTTGCAGGTGAATACCTTAGCAGAACCTTCGATTTTGATAACATCCCTGATGACCTATTTAACGTCAGGCAACAAAACAATGATCGAAGAACAGATGACATGCATAATCAAGTGGACAATCAGGGACAAGAGAACAGAGCTCAGCGAAGGTCTCGGGAGCGGGCTCAAAAAGAATGGTTGGAAGACGCACGTATGCAAGAGAATAGTGCACGCCGAAGAGCAAACATGCAAAGTATACCACACGGGGAGAGACGTCAACAAATAGAATGTGTTAATGCTCGCTTCGAGGCTAAGAACAACACGACACGTGCCGAGACCATCACACTGCCATACCCTGATCCATCTACATCGTCTATGCACAACCCTACACCAAGTGCACACACTTCACACCCCGAAGCAGACTCGGGCTAGCATAGAAGCTTACACCATCAGGACAGATTGTAATCCACCCATGTTTTCCCTCTTGTTATGTCCAGAAATATTATAGCATTACTTAACGGCTCTGAAATATTGTAGGTGAGATGGAGGCATACCTTGCTAGGCTTATGGAGGAGAACCCCGATCATGGAGATCTCATGGATGATGAGTACTACCAATATGCTGGTGAAGGTAACACTACCGGCCTGATTGGTGTGTCCTAATTGCCAATAGCTAACATGCGCGCACTGATATTACATGGTATATAACTCAACAAACCATGCAGGTTCCGACAACGATGGCATGTACCTCGATGAATCGGCTGATTCCTCCTGCATGGGCTCTATCAACTGTGATCCTTTTGACTTTGTATACTCAAACCTACCAGACAGCACACACATATTAAAGCACGTCGTGAACTGCATCTACTGCAAGGCCAAGAAATACGAGTATGAGAGCGACAGTTTCTGCTACCGAAAAGGGGATACCAAGTTGCTTGAGCCGGAGCCTATACCAGAGTTGATGAGGCTATGGTCTGCATCAGATTAAGACTCGCGACATTTCCGAGAAAGCATTCATTACTTCAACAGCCACTTCTCCTTCACAACCCTTGGTGTCAGCATCGATAACAACTACACGAACATGAGGTCCAGGGTGTACACCTTTCGGGCGCAAGGGATGTTGTACCATAAAGTGCATTCATTCGGGCCAGGTTCTCGTCCGGACCATCTACAACTTTATTTCTATGACGATGATCCAAGCCTAAATCATCGCGCCAAATCCACCGAGAATTTGGATCAGGTTGTCATCAAGATGTTAGTGGACATACTGAAAACCTTATTCTGAATACTTCAGGAGACTAGGAGACCATAAGGAAAACCTCGACGAGTATAAAATATAACTAAATATGGACAAGAAGCTAGACCAAAGGACATATAACAAACCTTTGTCGGAAGAGGTGAATGCTATTTGGGTCGAGGGAAGCAACCTAGCAAGAAAGTGGGAACGTAGCATCATCTTACATGGTAACAACAACTAGAGATATAGTATACGGTCCACACAAGACTGTTATGACCCTCTCTCGTACCCCCTCTTCTTCCTGAACGGGGAGTTCGGCTCGCATCCTAATATCCCTAAACATAAAGTTTATTATTCCAAGGCGCAACAAGCAAGAGCAAACCATGATATCGATGGAGGTTCGTTTTTTGTCTTATGCTTCCACATTTTCTTCCTATCATTCCTACCGATTGTCTAATAATTTCTTTTCCGCCTTTTAACAGAGGGAAATAGCAGGTTGTGTGTCTCTGTTAGAGACTACTACTGCTACAGGCTAATGACGCGTCCGGGCATATTCAACCCTATATTGCACGGAGGAAGATTGTTCCAGCAATTTGCAGTCGACATGTACATCAAGGTCGAGGGTTCCAAGTTGAACTGGATCAGGGAGCACCAGCCAGAGATACGTGCTGATCTATATAAAGGAATTGTTGATAGCATCAATGCAGGGGAAACTCGAGGGAGCGCTGTTGGCACAAGGACGGTGCTCCCATATACATTACAAGGGAGCTACCGAGACATGAAGCGGAGACATATGGATGCCATGGCATTGGTGCAAACATATGGAAAGCCTGACGTCTTACTAACAATGACTTGCAATCCGAACTGGCAGGAGATAGTTGACGAGCTGTTTCTTGGCCAGACCCCGCAAGACCGACCAGATCTTGTTGCACGTGTGTTTAGGGCCAAGCTAGAGATGATGAAAGAGATGCTCCTCAATAAACATATCCCTGGTGTTGTGAAAGCGCATGTATATGTCGTTGAATTCTAGAAGAGAGGGCTCCCTCATGCCCACTTCCTATTGATCATGGATTCAACATATAAGCTCTGTGTGCCAGAGTAGTATGACAGGCTCATATATGATGAGATCCCTAACAAGCATAAGCATCCAGAGCTCTATGCCATGGTTGTAAAGCATATGATGCACGGCCCATGTGGTGTTCTCAAGCCCAACAACGTGTGCATGCAAGAGGGAGTGTGCAGATGCAGATACCCGCGGGCCTTCAACGAGAACACTGTATAAGGGAAGGACTCCTATCCTATTTATCATAGACGGAAATACGGACCTCAAGCTAAGGTCCGTGGTCAGATTCTGGACAATAGATGGGTTGTGCCTTACAACCCATACCTTCTACGGATGTTTAACTGCCACATCAATGTTGAGGTGTGCTCCAGTATCAAGGTCGTCAAGTACCTTTATAAGTACATATACAAGGCCCACGACCGGACTTCATTCAACATTGACCAGCCCGACAAAGATGGCAACATAGACGAGATCAAGAGATATGTTGATGCAAGGTGGGTTACTCCACCGGAGGCGATGTGGAGGATATTTGGTTTTAAACTCTATGGGAACTCCACGTCTGTCCTACAACTCCCGCTTCATCTCCCAAATATGCACAGGGTCACATTCAAAGCGGGAGAGGACCTAAACGATGTTGTTGCCCGGGATAATGTAGAGAGTTCCATGCTAACAGTATACTTTGTTGCTAACCAAAATCATCAGTGGGCTCGAGATATTTTGTACAAAGATTTTTATGGTAGATTCACATGGCAATCAAGTGCAAAGTACTAGAAACCAAGGCAAGAACGCCATCAAGTAGGTTGAATTGTGTCAGCCCATCTAGCCGAGGGAGAGAGATACTTTCTGAGGGTGCTGCTAAACCACGTGACATGATCAACGTCCTTTGAAGATCTGAAAATAGTCAATGGTGTGTTGTGTGGTAGCTTCCGCGAGGCTGCTGAGAGGAGGGGTCTCATCGAGGCAGACAACACCCTCGACAAGTGCCTTACTGAGTCAGAGCAGTTCGCGATGCTGACTTCCCTTAGAAGACTCTTTGCAACAATCTTGGTATTCTGTGAGCCTGGTCATGTGCGAGGTTTGTGGGATAGGAACCTAGATGCAATGTCTGATGACTTTCGGCGACATCACACATGCTCAAATGTAGTAGAACAGATGGTGTTTCTTGACATTAGTGGCATGTTACAATCCATGGGAAAATACATCAAGACATTCGATCTTCCTGATATGGACGAGACGTATGACAACACGGGAGGTGAGGCCAGGGAGGTCATCAAGGAGAGCACTATCAAGGTTGACCCGAAGGATGAGAATCTAGCATCCTCATTAAATAGACTGCAAATGCTTGCCTATGACTAGATATTATCATCGGTTGATAGTGATGATGGAGGTGTCTTCTTTGTTGATGACCCAGGAGGCACGGGGAAGACCTTTTTGTATAGGGCGCTCCTTGCTACGGTACGAAACAAGAGAAAGATCATTGTTGCAACGGCGACGTCGGGCGTTGCCGCTTCAATCATGCCCGGAGGTCGAACCGCCCACTCTAGGTTTAAGATACCACTAAATACTGAAGATGGGTCGTCGTGTAGCTTCACAAAGCAGATTTGGACAGCCAAGCTCCTGAGAATGGCTTCTCTCATCTTATGGGACGAATCCACGATGACAAAGCGCCAAGCAGTTGAGGCGTTGGACAAAAGCATGCGTGACATTACGGGCCGACGGGACCGACCGTTTGGTGGAAAGACAATCTTTTTGGTGGTGATTTTAGGCAGGTGCTTCCGGTTGTTAGAAAAGGGACACGGGATCAAATAGTCGACGCGTCCCTGTGGAGTTCATATCTCTAAAATGGCATGCGCCAGCTCAGGCTCGTTGAGAACATGAGGGCACATAATGACAAATGGTTTACAGATTAATTGTTGAGGGTAGGGAATGGTACCGAGGAAACTAACGAGGAGGGTAATATACATCTCCCTGAAGATATATGTGTACCGTCTATAGACGAAGAGGACGACCTAGAGAAGCTGATCGAACATGTATTTTCGCATTTAGGTGACAACATGTCTGGTCCGAATTACATGACTTCCCGAGCGATCCTCTCGACCAAAAACGACTATGTTGACACGGTAAAAAAGAGCATGATAGAACGCTTTAGTGGTGAGGAGAAGATTTACCACAGCTTTGACAGTGTAGAGGATGATCCACATGGCTATTACACTCCAGAGTTCTTGAACTCGCTAACTCCTAATGGGCTGCCCCCCCCCCCCCCCCCCACGAGCTTAAACTGAAGATAAATTGTCCAATTATACTTCTCAGGAACATTGACCCAGCTAACAGTTTATGTAACGGCACGAGGCTTATTGGTTCCAGAGGAACGCCATCGACGCGGAAATCGTACTAGGACAACACGCCGGGGAGAGGGTGTTCCTTCCTTGCATAGCTCTCTGCCCCTCTGATGATGACATGTTTCCATTCAGATTTAAAAGAAAGGAATTTCTGATTAGGCTCTGCTTTGCCATGACGATCAACAAGGCACAAGGGCCGACCATCCCTATTTTCGGTGTTTACCTACTATAACCTGTGTTCTCCCATGGCCAGTTGTATGTTGTGTTGTCTAGAGTAACTGCAAAGGTTAACATTAAGATCCTTGCCATCAAGGAAAAGCACAAAGGCAAGGAGATCGTCAAGGGCAAAGGCAAGGGAAAAGTAATGGACCAAACCAAGAATTCAAAGAAGCGAAAGAGAACTGAGGACTCGGTAACAACAATGAAAAACATAGTCTAAAAGGAATTCCTAAGCAATTGAAGACGTTTAAACCTTAGTTTGTAAAGTAATAAAACGATTGGTTCAGTTTGTATTTTCTGTTAGACATGCATGCTTTGCTTTAAATCTGTTGGGTACATATAGCGAGTGGAGCAAGACCTGCTGCAAGATTCTTGTTCCTTTCTAAGGTCAAATTTATCTTTGTAACTGTATACTTCACTATGTTAGCTGCAATGTCAGACTTTCAGTAACCGTTATGTCCTTCATATTCAGTGGAAAATGAAAACCTATCCTTTTAGGAAGAAGCACATATCAATTTTCACCGGAAGGATGCCAATAATTATAGAAATATTACCATATTACCCAGTGATGAACTTCTGCTCTGAGTCTCAATCATGAAGAACTATCGACTAAGTTTTCATGGTTTTCCAATGATTCTAATTTAAGGAGGTTTTTTTCTACTATTCCGTGATAGCATTACACTTCTCAAGGATATTTGTGTTTCTGCATATCAGTTATGGCACATCATACAATGTTGTGGGCTATATGTAGCAAGAGGACACCATCCCTATGGAACGTTCGCTGTTCGCTGCTTTGATTCAAGTTCCTGGACTATATGTCTCTGATTGATTATACAAAACTGTACCAGCAGTAAATAAGAAGTAGCGGCCATCTAACAAAGTAAAACAAACATATCTTTTTAATTATTAAAGATTATGTATATGTTTAGCTATTTTTATGTTTTATCATTTATTGAAAAAACAAAGCAGCCATCTAATCATACGAAAATGTCTCTGATTGATTATACAAAGCTATACCAGCCATAAATAAGAAGCAACACTAATCTAATCTAACAAAGTAAAACAGACATATCTTTTTAGTTATGTCTCTAAATGATTTTTCTTGATATGGTGGTGTCATATAAATGCAAAGGGATCTCCTGCAATTAATAGTAAAGATTTCCTAATTTTTTTCGATACGGTGGTGTCATATAAATGCAAAGGGATCTCCTGCAATTAATTAGATGTCGTCATACTGATTTTGTTTATTATTCTCAAAGTAAAAAAATCTCTTAGTTTTATAATGTTTCCTTTTATGAAAGATACATTATATTTCAGAACATCAATCAGCTTTTATTATTCACAGAATAATATCAATCAACTTTTATGATGTTTCCTGAAAAAATATGTGATCCGCCTATATAAGCATGACCCCATAAGGTTCAAAGGCACTCCTAGCCTTCCTCTACCCAGCGCGCCTACTGAAACAGATCTATCGATCTCCAGCACGATTCCAAAGGTTTGACGTTCATCAAATATATTCTCTATTTGCTTTGATGCTTTAAAGTTTATCAAAACTACACCATTTACCCATGTCTTACTTCTTACAATTTGATGTTCTTTATATTTTATATGGAAGATATGTTCATGACTTGTAGGTCTGCACTATGGTTGATCTTTTTTCTCATCTCCCGGATGGTGCACTAACAAGTAAGTAAAGATATGTTAAACACGCATTATTCGCATAGATTGTTATAGAAAATAGTAAGTTTAAAATGGTTCTTAGGTGTGTTTGGCATCATCATGTATGTTGGCCCATATGAAGTGGATTTCTGCACCCCTAGCAGTGTCAGAGAGATTGCTGTGATAGATACCAACCACAACATCAGCTTTATACGTGTTTTTGGTGAATTTATTTATGCCTCTGGCAATACTTTGCTGTTGGCTGAATAGGATAGTGTTGTTCTCGTGGCCACCAACCTTAAAGTCGATCAAAAATCAAGTAAGATTTAGTTCATTATATATATATACATATCTAAATAGTGCACGCACATCTCTACTAATTTTAATATGCTTTTTCAGGGAGTCTTGATAGCACTTCTTCAACAAGCCTCAAAACTCGCACATGCACAACAATCCATCCATTTAATATTTTCGATGGTAATTACTCATCAATGTTTTTTGACTTAAAACACCCCTTTTCTCTAAGGAAAATTACCTTTCTTGGCTTGTTTTCTTATTACATGCGTTTGTCTTAGGTCTCAGAGCTCACGTGCATGCCGACATGACGATTCGGGAGTATGTCAAACGACTGGTGTTAATAAGGAGGGACATGTACGAGGGCCATGTAGATCCCACCATTGACGACAAACCTTTTTGTTTAGAGAGGAAAATGGTTGCAAGTGCAAACCCCGTGGGGAGAGTGTGGAATATGTACTAGATATGAAGGCCTAGAATAAAAAATAAACCAGTATTAAAATTCGATCTTCATTTTCTATGGATAGTTCCATTGTAGAGGCCAAAAATATTTCCTAGGAGGGACATGTACGAGGGACATGTGTTTGTTTATCATGAAGTTAAAATTCAATCTTCATTTTCTATGGATAGTTCCATTGTAGAGGCCAAAAATATTTCTTATCAACCAGTGTTTTTTGATGGGTCATGCCTTGTGATAACCAGTGATTATCTGTGGTGTCTTTACTTATGATAACCAATGATATCAATTTAATGTGAGAGATACTACTGTTATAAGTACTTGGTTAGTGGCATCCTAAAAGCAAATAATTTTAGTAGTGAAAATATGACGACATGAGATTGAGACTAACATTTTTAAGCATGTGCCAAATTACTACTTCAGAAGAAATAAGACTAAGTGAGATGACATAAATCACAGAAAGGAAAATGTCAATTTTATGTTCATAAGAGTTGGTTACTGAAATAGCTCACCAGCAGTACAAGGAATAAGAGCATATGATGTAACGAACTGCTTGATATAAACCTCCTGGGTAAATTCATGTTGCATGTCCATATTTACTCTCTTAGGTTTTAGCACTTTAATAGCGACATATTGACTGCAATATGTAACCCGGTAACTGAAAAGAGTAATTGATTAGTTACATGACTACATGAAATCTCAAACCATACATGAAAGCTTGTAAAACTCTACAATTTGTACCAGCAACAAATAAAAAGCAACAAAATCAGAAAAAACTATATTCCAGAGCTCACCTCAAGTAATATTTAGAAAATCAAATAAGTTCATTGAGTGGGATAAGGTTGTCCTAAAATTCCAAGAAAGTTTAATCTTGGTATTTGCCTGCATACTCATTGTTGACAGCAAGCCATAGATGGAACAGTTACCTATAGAATTCAATGTTTTATCTAGGGGAGCTTAAAAAATAAGTGAGTATAAGAGAGAAAATTTAAGGACAAGTGGTCTAGAAGCTACTTACAAAAAGTTACTGATATATGTATGTGATAGCAATGATTGAAGTTCATTTGAGGCTGATCCCAATAAACAATAGAGCAAGAGCTCCTAGGGGAGACTGTATATCAGATTGGTAAACTGCATCAACGTTGCCAACGTTCGTGACTGCTCTCTGCACCTTATTCGACGCCTTAGTTCAGGAATAGTTATAGAAGGCAGGTTTAGGTGATAGCCTGGCAATGTTGTTGTAATGTTGCAAATAGCGTATTTATGGTTGTCGCGGGCGAAGAACTTGTTGTAATCGCTTGGATCAATGTCATAAACAAGGCCAGGATCAGCAGCTGCATTAGGATTTATGTTTCCCCCTCCATAAAGAATGGGTCGGCAACCTTCCGGGGTAGTGCTTCTGCTAGCATTGGATTTCCATATTAATCCTTGGTTGATGCTTTAACCATGCAAAGAAGAATAAATCTTTGTTAATAAAGGTGTGCATCGATTGATCATGGTAGTGTTTCATATGGATCTTTGCTGATTTTAGGGCAGCATGAGACCAATGAGGATGAACAGCCTTTAGCAATGCTATGACGCCTGCTACATGCGGGGTTAACATTGAATTCCAATGCTGATCCATCTCCTGTGGCTGCTAAGATGTTAACTCCAGGTGCGGCTATGTCAGGCTGTTAAAGTAGTTGAAATAGGATTAAGATAATTTCACCATCTGAAAGTAGTACTAACTTATATCATGCAAAAGAACTTACATCTCTATATCCGAAAGAAATCTTAAGATCACATAACCTCATTTTTGTCTCAATATTGTTTTTATAATTATATGATATAGATTGCAGAGGAAGGCAACATGATGCGCTCATTTTAGCTTGTGTACATTAAGAACTTTAGGATATCTGATGGATGGGACTCTTGAAGAGAAGAATGGCACTTTCGGAGCAGGAACTTATTTTCCGGTAATACTTTTTGCTGGCTCAATCTTCGCAGTGGGCAATCTGTTTAAGTTGAATCACAGTTTATATGATTCTTCAAATAATAATACAGAAAACATCTTCCACTAAGCGTGGCAGGTCACAAAAATGTGTTTCTCACTTCTGGCTTCTGATGTATGTTGCAGCTTGAAAACCAATATCGATGTCAACAATTACACATGCCATGCCCAAAAAATCGTTTGTGCCCGTAAGAACATCTATGGTATATAGAGCAAAAAATATACCAAATGCCCCACCACTTTTAACATTTGTTGTGATGCCTGGGATAATGTCTGTTGTTGGGCCAACATTTTCTTCAATGCATAGAACAATTTTTCCGTTGATTACCATGCCATTTAGCGCCTCCTCTGAGCAACTATAAACAGAAAAACCATAATAAGTTCTCAATTGATTCAGAAATTTAACGCCTAAACATAAATTGGCATCTATCTATAAATGTAGTTAATCAAGAGACCGAATAGCATTCTGACACACCTTCCACCGTGTACAAGTGGTTTGAACTCACTCGAGGATTCATTGTTTAGCAGGTAATACAGTGACTGACACTGCAAATATGAAAGTGTTAATCATAACTTCTCAGTGTTGATCATAACATAAATTGGCATCTATTTTGGCATCAATCTTCCACTTAATTGTTTGGATTTGGTAAAGGAATCAATAGCCAAATCAATTAACGTCCTATTTTGCCTCACCCTAATAGCATTATTATTATAAACAGGAAAGAACTTGTGACCCAATAAACAGGAAGTACTCAGATCTGTTAATAAATATAGCATAACACGTATCATCAAAATAAACAGAAAAGATCTTGTGACCCAATAACTGCCAATATAAATAGAGATTACCTAGACCCAAACCATGAGAGAAAAGCGCTGACAAATTCCTCGATTCCATAGCCTGTAGCGCCCTCGATCCCATGCCCTTCAAGGCCGCATCCTAGAATCCATCAAGCTCAGAACCAGTGGACCGGCGGCTAGGGCACATCGAGGACTGTGGCTACGCGGGAGAGCGGGCGCCGCATCGCCGGTTGTGGCCGCAACCAACACCTCGCGGAAGAGCGGACCCATAGCGCCGGTTGTGTCCTCAACCAAGACCTCGCGGAAGAGCGGACGCCGCAGCGCCGGTTGTGTCCGCAACCAAGACCTCGCGGAAGAGTGGTCGCCATGCTGGTTGTGGCCGCAAGCAAGCACCATCACCCGGTCCTTTGATGGCAACGCGCCAGCTCTGTGTGGTAAGTTCATAGGAGATGAGGCAGGTTATGGGAGACGAGGGGGACTGGCGAGCAGGCGGCGGGGCGAGCAGGCGGTGGGGCGAGCAGGCACGTGGACGGCGAGAAGGCGGCGGGGCGAGCAGACGCGTGGACGGCGAGCAGGAGCCGGGGCAAGCACGCGCGTGGACGGCGAGCAGGAGGCGGGGTGAGCAGGTGGCGGGGCGAGCAGGCGCGTGGACGGCGAGGGGAGCAATCGGTGGCGGGCATACATCTGTATGTAGAGATAAAACAAATGGGGAACGATGGGGGCGGGGGAGAACGATGGTGAGGATTTTGGTCTGAATCGACTTCTCCCGTACGCTCTTGTTTTTTTTTTAGAACCTCCCGCATGTGAGTGAGTGCATTTGGTTGCTTTGCTTAGATGGGCCTGTCTTGCCTCCACTTAGATGGTTAGTTGATTTTACTAATTAGTAGATTGGAAATAATAGTAGAAGAGGGAATCCTGTAACAAATCTGCTCGATTTAGAAGCTCGAGCCTAGAAATTCCGAGAATCGAATCAGTACATGAGAAATAATTAGTGGGAAATAGGTGTTGGGACTAAAGCGGAGCATGCGACCTGTTGCCGCTACTTAGTGGATGTTGGAGAAATCTTGATTAGAAAGAACAATGGGAGGGCATAACAGGAACCGGAAACCTAGCCAACTATATCAAAATTCTGTTTTCAATTATTCCAACTATATCAAAATTCCGTTTTCAATTTCATATTTTATTTTATAATCTATTTTTTAGATCAAGTAAACTCATGGAGACAATCAGCCCCGACATGACAATGTTGGAAGGAAACAAAAGAACATTGAGTTTGACGGAATCAAAAGAGGTGAACCCCCCCCCCCCCAAAGATTCAGGTGAAATGAGATAATAGTCTTTTTTTATCTTTATTTAATTGTATCTATATTACGATATTTATATTTTTATATTTTATATATGTTTCATTTTTTAGCTCATGCACGGAACAAATACATGTATTTCTGCCGCTCAGAACAAACCCATCGACATAGACGACGACACGATGTTGGTGGAAGAGATAGAAAACTCAACAAGTTTTACATAGTTAAAGGAGGTGATTGTCTTTTTTTCTATTCATGTTACCATATAACACACCTCTAAATTTATACTTAATTTTTTCGTTGATATATGTTGCACATTTGAAGATCATGGATGGGACGGAAGCATATATAAATATTGTCGATGCTCAGAAAGAACCCACCGACATAGGCAACGATCTGATATTTGTGGAAGAGACAGAACAATCGAAGGAGGTAATTGTCTTTTTTCTACGCAAGCAGTAGCATCAACGATGTTTCGTTCTAGCCATAGAAAATGATTCTTGAGTCATGTTTGTCAATCATGTCCATATAGATGATTCTAGATAATTTGCATTGGTTCTTTTTGTAATATTTGGAATTTAGGGTATTTTTTTCATCCTTGGAAGCATGGAATTACTCCCTTAGACTTACTAAACGAGTTTCCACATGGGTTGTTTTGGTAGAGAAAAATGCACAAATGTTACACGAGCCCATATCATATTTAATCGAGCCATAATCAAGGGGTAAAAGTGGCAGTCCTTTCTATAATCAGAGAACGGATTTTTTTACATGCTGACGGATTAATTAGAGAAAGATAAAAAGCACACTATATTAAATTTTGCAGGTCGCTGGCAATATTATCAAAGTTCAAAAAGAAACCACCACCGTGAGCTCTGAGGTACAACATAACAAACCAAAGATAGCAAACACAAAGTTTATCCCTGAAGGTAATTAGTTTCGCTTAGTTTATTTTTTTTCTTTTTGCTGCATTATATTTTATCTAACTGATCTTGCATAATTATATATCGTGACAGACTATGTATGCACCGCTGGAGATATTGCTACTATTGAATCAATCATGTTCGCACCTGAAAAAACTAAGTTTATGGACATAGGTGACGTGGAACTGTCTAATGATGACTTGGCATGTCATACGCGTAACAATAGATTCTTGCATGACGGGGTAAGTCAACAGTAAAAGAACCACTACCTACATATTAACGTCTGAAAAATTATAGTAAACTTAACTTTATTTTATGGGTATAATTGTAGGTGCTAAATGCATACATATATTGTATGTATGAGTGGATAGACCGGATGGAAACATCTATCTAGACAACACTTTTGTCTCTGCGGTCTTAAAACAAGACAAAACACAACATTACCGCGTCATAAAACAGTTGCATCTTTATTTGAAGCATGATATGGTCAGAGTTAACTCACTATGTATGCATCTCATTAATATGTATTAAACATATGTGTATATTAATTTTTTTAATATAATATATTTACTTCAGGTCTTCCTACCAATAAACATTAGTAAGACCCACTGGTACTTAGCAGTCACTAATGCGAAAAAACGTTTGATCCAAGTATTAGACTCGCTCGGTCCTGGAATGAGTCGAAGTGATCTCAATCTTATGGTAAGTGTATTTTGACTTTGATTTCTTTATGGCATTATGTTTGCCACAGTATCTAATATAGTATTTTCTCATATATCAGTTGCAGGAACTTGAGAAGCATTTGAAGTTCGTATCTAATTTGAAGGACTTTGACAAGGGAAAAAAGTGGCAGGACCTCAATGTTACAACATGGTCAATAGTTGAACATTTCCAAGAACTAGTGCAAATCGATGGGTATGTTAAACACTCATTTGAATCTTATTAACTTTTAAAAATGGTTTAGTAGATAAATTACATTATTCACTTTCATTTGTCTATACGAGGCTAAATCGGTGTCATGTAAACATGTAGTATGTCATGTGGGTTGTTCATGCTAAATTATATGGAATATTGGACTGGCGATGTGTTTTCTGGTCATGTCAACTAGGTATATCATTTTTGTTCATGATAAAACATTAATATTCACTTATACCTTAATTAAATATTTTTTAATACTATTTTGCAGGAGGATATGAAAGAGTTACGTCGAAAATTAGTCGTTATATTGATAGAATCAGAATTGAATAAAATAAAAGGAAAACCAATATACTATCATCATAGCAATGATAAGAATGTGTCTGATTCTGATTGTATGATCGTTGAGGGGCCAAAGCGACTAGACTTATCTGATGTAGCTAACAACAAACATCCTGTTCAGTCCACATCACATCCACAAACTCACGCAAATTAGTCGACGAGCTTTGCAAACACATCTTGTTCATTAAAGATGACAAGCGTTTGGAGTAAGCAACATGTTAATTTTTTGCTAATACGCATTGTTATGATTTTATCATTATTAATATTTCTTATAAGCAGGAATGGGTGCGAAGCTCTAAACCGTACCCAATAGGTTTGAGTCTTAAGAAAATCCAGGACATACTTATGATGGACAAGTCTATGCATAATGAATGTTTCAACTTGGCCATACGCATAGTGGCATGCGACGAGATCATACAGACGGTAGAGACAGATATGCACTATATGGATTTGCGTTTTTTGTAAGTTACTATGATCTTGCAATTTTATTGTTATCACTATGTTTCTAAACTATTTTTTTTAGCGATGGTCGATTCCACACGAGGTCACAAATGGCGTAAAAAGCCAAATATCCAGTCTCTCGCAACGTTGCTTGAAAGTTGGCATGGGACAGACTATAAAATCTCTTCACGCAAATTGATAAAGAGAAAGACATTTCACTTGTTCATCGTTGTCCAATTATATGTGTTTTTAATGGTTGTTCATTTGAAGGTTTTTCTTTCTTATGCATCCGCGGGACATTTTACTTTGTTCTCCATCGATAAGCATGTCTCTTCTGTATCTATTTTTATCCTCTCTCTATATTGCCATCGCCGGAGAGCAAAATACGTCGCTCTCACAACATGCAATTAAAGTTACAAAGAACTGGAATCAACCTAAGTGAAACACTCGGATTAGCACAACCAGGCTTGGATGGCGATATATTTTTTTGGCCACGTAAATCACCAGTTGGTATTCCAGAAAGTACAGACAAGTGAATATCTCTTGAAATAAGCTTAAGTGTTTTCTTGCATTTTAATATTCAATATAACATAATAATGAGGCATTCATCTACAAGAACGCATCTGGTTATTTTATCTTTTACATTATACTATTATGGAATTATAGAGAATTAGTTCATCCAATATGCACGGTGGATGTTCTATCTCGTATATATTTAAATTTTCCATATAAATGATTCAGGCTAATGATACGTATTATTTATGCAGAATGTTTTTGAGTTAAGAAAGAAATTTTTGGTGCACTTGCTCAAGTACCATGAAAACGAAGCAGAAGAGAATATCTCTAACATTGCGCGGCAATATCTAATGAGTATCTAGGAGTAGATATTATTGTATTAGTTAAATTGGTATGAGTGTTTATTTCATATTTGAATGATATCAAATTATATTGGTTATCGTAGTATACTTCAAATATGTGGAATATTATGGATGTGGAATATTTTATAGCCTTTTTCCTATAAGTGTGAATTTTGGCATGTACTTTATTGATATATATGCAAAACTAATTGTGAAGCCATAGCAACGCACGGACATTTAACTAGTTGATATTAGAAAACTAGTAGATTAGTAAGCATTCGATCGAATAAATAGAAAATTACAAACATATATATATATATGCATTATCAAAGATACCATGGTTACGGGTGCCTTGGAGAACAATGGGCATATACATGGAGACTGTATAGAACACGTATACGATACCTATACAGCTAGAGTACAACAGACTAACATACCAGAACTGAAACTTGTCGTTGGATTCGAGTGCTCACGGTCGCTTGCTGTAGCAGCCGCCTGCCGTCTTCGGCTCATCTGCAGGCAGCCACATCACGAGGAGGCGGCAATGCTCCAATCGAGCGCAGCAGGAGCAGTTTCAGAAGGATCATTTCAAGTTGATTTGTTCGTTTAGTTTACAGCTGTAGTAAACAGAAGGGACAGTTGCAGGATGCACGCGAGACTGAGCATCGGGATGAGGTGGGCCTGAGCATCGCCACGACAGGGATGAGGCGGGCCTGGAGAGCCACGTCTCCGGCAGGGAACTGAGGGGGTGTTTGGTATCCTGTATCAGTTTTTTGGTCCATCCTAGCAGTGCTAAATAGGATATTGCCATGCATGGCAATGGGTACCCGCTATCCGCTTACCCTGCAGGTTTTTACCCATTAGCGTAAGGATATGGCAGTAAAGTTATACCCGTAGGTAAGTAATTGGACAAAAATCTATATCCGTTGGGTATTGCGGGTGCGGGTGTGGTTATATAAAACCCGCACCCGCATACCCACCTACCCGACATCTTAGTAGATGATAGTGGGCCATAGGTATGATGATCATATTTATGTTGCCATCATTTTAAACTTTATTTTAGTATTTAAATTGTGAACTTCTTGAGTTGACAAGTGTTGCTATATAGCTGATTGTGGTATGTCGTGTGGCTGTTTTGCAATTCTTTGAAGACTTGAAAGTTTGAACTATATACTTCCTATGCAATTATGTTTGGTCGTAACTTTTTTTCATCACAAATATCATACGTTTGACTATGTATTTTTATTATTTAATATATATTTGCTTTCTTGTTGAAACTGTGAGTGAATGAAAATATATGTTGTCATTTTTTATATATTGTGTCATTACAATGTCTTGTTAAGTTGTTTGGACTGATGAGTGGGTATTATCCGAGGGTTTTCTTACCCTCGACGGGTGCGGGTATGGGACAAAATATATACCCATGTGCGGGTGCGAGTGCGAGTTACGGAAAAGATTTAAGATTGTGGGTGCGGGTTTGGTTAAGGTCCACCCGCACCCAAGAGCCGCGGGTGCCATCTGTATGCTCATCCGACCTTCAAACCAACATTTGCATCTTGTTTGATAACTTGCAGTTCTCTTTTTTGCACGAGGACGAAAACGGGAGCACGGCGTTAGGTTGTGGTGTACTTTATATGGGTCTTATGAACACAGTTCTAAGCAGTCTAGTTAGAAATGTAAACAAGCTGTAAAGATAAACACGAATCTCAGAAGATATTCGTGTTGATTTGAAGCAAAAGAAGCCCTCCATGAGAAAGGAGAGAGAAGTTTATCAGCTATTGTTCGTCTTCAACCTACGGATCGATTCTTTTATCTCCATCAAAATGCAAAGCTTGCAACACGAAAATCGTAGGGAACAACAAGATCAAGCTACTCCTCAAAGGACACTTCGAGCGGTTGTTTGTGTGCGACAAATCTGATGAAACAAGCACAAAAAAGCTCCAACTTTGACCATAAATCTGAGAAGATATAGTTTACCAACCTCGAAGCTGATGGTCAGAATGGAACCCATTGTCAATGCACATCTTTTTCATATACAGCTCGACTCGATTTGAAACTTGTATGTGTTAATCCCAAGCTATGAAGAGTAAGTATATTTAGAGAGGAGAGAGTAAGGGAAGAAGGAAGACAGCCTTGCACGCCTTCGTGCAGCCGTGCACTCGCCCGATTCTGGCCCACTAGAAACAGCCAAATCGACCGCTGTTCCTGGGCCTGGCTGTGGGATGCTTTAATACTCGTGCTGGCCACAACGTGGGAGTGCTGCAGACAACCAAACAGACCAATTTCTGCCTAACTCAGACTGGCCGAAGGAGCTGCATGCTACCAAACGCGCCTTGAGGAGCTAGCTAAAGCTTTGCAATGAACTGATGATCGAATAGGCGCAAGTGTGCTAGGGTGAATTCAAGCCATGGCCTACTCAAAAATGAGATGAAGAGAACGAGATGAAGGGAGAGGAGATGTGGTGCACATAGTGAATTACGAGGTCTTTAAGTAAACCAAAACTTAGATGGGATATAATTTTCTTTCTTTTTTTGCAAGACGATACTGTTTTTGTTATTTATTTTAGACTAGAGAGAGGTTTAAATTGGTTTTGTAAATTCTGGAAATATCCAATGGCCAATGCGATGGCGGTGTCCTCGATGCCATCACTTTGTTGGGAGTGAAAGATTGAGGAATATAGATTATATTGATATTGATTGATTATATTGAGAGCAAGTTTATATTGTACTAGAAGATTTGAAGGGCAAGAAGACTAATAGAGATAGAATTTGATTACAAACTTAAACTACCAAATATAGTGCAACAATGATATACTCTAACACCCCCTGCAGTCGGATCGGTAGTGACACGAATAGCAGGAGCATCGCGGATGGTCTGACTAGAGCATAATTCCAAAGCGTGAACTGGAGAGGGAGCCGGTGGATGCCGATGTCGATGTAGCCAGAAGTGGGGTGTTGTAGTCGTGGTCGATGGTGTTGTTGGTGATGTAGTCGCCGCTGATGAAATTGATGAGGTTGATGTTGTCGTCGTGTTGTGGTCGATGTTGTCGTTGAGCCTGGAAAGTCCCGTAGAAATTGACGTAGACGTAGCTGGAGTCAGAGTAGTTGAGGTAGACGACACGCCTTGTCGATCTTGCCAAACTCGAGAGCACGCCGGAGACAAAGTCACGCGTCGATGTTGCCAATATCGGACGTGCGAAGACAGGGACCATCACAAACCATGCGAGCCATAGCCTGATTTGAAGAGGCAAAGAAGGTCTTTTTGAACGGTCGGTGCGTAGAAGTTGTCTACTGATGTGTTGGAGTAGACAAAGTAGTTGCACAAAAAATTTATTAGTGCAAAAATAAAAATTTAGACTGCAACTCTGGAAGCAAGGTCGTGGTGAACGAAGACGACGATGTAGTTGTCGATGGGATTGAATTGTAGCGGTAGTTGATTTTAGGGATTAGATTCATATTTTCCGCTTGTATTTGTGTGGGTCGCTAGTGGAGGAGAAGAAGTTTTTGTTGGTGTTGATGTTGACCACGATTGGTGGTGGCGGCGATGATGCGGGGATGTTGTGGGTGTATATGGTTGTCAGCGATGATGATCACGGGTGATGAAGGTGCAGCACTTTGTTGAGGACGAGGCGCGTACTTGGGGACATGCATCCTAGTTGATGTACGTGAAGACGGACCGTTGTGGTGACAACGTGAGGATGGAGCAACCAACGCAGCGCGTGAAGACGTCCCTTGGGGCGCCACACGGAGCCTTCTTCGCACGATCGTTGACGATGATTTGCCGGAATTGAGTCGACGCCGAGGTAGAGTAGAGGCGTGTGACGACATGCAGCTGTGGACGACGCAATCCGATCTATGATCAGCGAAGGTAGAAGAAACGCCGGTCAAGCGGTCGGCGAGAAAATTTTGGCGAAGTAAGATCTAATCTACTTTTTCTTGGCTCCTGGCGAAGAACGATCTCTCTAGGGGCGGCGCGGCGGAACCGGTGGTGGATAAACCCTAAGTCGAGGAACGATATGCTCTGATACCATGAAAGATTGCGAAACATAGATTGTATTGATATTGATTGATTACATTGAGAGCCATTGGGTTGTTTCTATAGTACTAGAAGACTTGGAGGACAAGAAGACTAATAGAGATAGAATTGGATTACAAACTTCAACTACCAAATATAGTGCAGTCGTGATATGCTCTAACAGGGAGCATCGCGTTTGGAGACATGGCATCACGGTTCTAGGTTACCCTCCTCCGGCGCTTGTCCACAATTGAGCTAGAAGGCCGCAATGCACACCATCGTTGGCATGCCCGAGTTGTTGCTTTCCTCGGGTGCACCAAGTCCCGACATTGCTCTTCTTGATGATGGTGTGTTGGCAAGGAGAGTTCCGGTGAAATTTCGATCTTCGACCTTATTAGTTAGGTTAGGTCAAGATCTTTTGTGTTGTAGTCGTTCTACGGACTAGCCCTAGAGTGAAGTCCGTGCTGCGCTCGTTGCAACGAGTAGTAGTCGTCTTGTACTTAAAAATTCTGTCTTTTATAAAATTATGGCACGCCTCCTTTGGAACAATGCTTAAAGTAAATGAGAAATGTATATGCGGTACGATCGCGGGTTTTACATAATGTGTGGCTGTTCAAACACTGTCAATGGTGAGGGTCATTAGTGGAAAAAAGAAGCGATAGAGAAGAAGATGGAAGGTACGGGCTAGGATGAGCTAGGAATAAGAGTGGGAGAAGGACGAAGATAGAGGGTATGGCTGACCTCACAGGTGTTCGACGACTGCATGAACATGGGTTTAATCAGTGGCCCTTGAAAGGACTAATCGAGGCGCTAGCTTTTTCCGTAGATTTGCCAACGGCGATGGCATATATGCGACAGCCCGATGGTGCACAGCGGGACGATAAGAAGAAAGTACGAAAGCGGATGATGAAGAATGAAGCTACATAACTTTATGTGTCCTAATATAATTATGACATAAAAAGAGAAGATATGCATGTAGAAAGCAAAACAAATCAATAGTAGAAGTAAATCAAAAACAGACATATGACCGCGAAACAAATACAAAAGGACATGTGGAATACAAATATTATTAGCAAGACATGTACTATATCATTTTATAATTTTAAAAAGCAGTTCAAGGGTTTACAAGTCTCGCTCCCAATCATGAATGACCTTTAGGGTTACAGGCTAGGAGCCCAGCAATACCTCGCACCAATCGAACTACTGCCCCCTGAAGCTAGGGTTCAAGCCCACGCTACTAGGCTCGGCAAGACTCTATGTCCATGAGCGCTGATTTAAACAGGTTCTGCTTAAGTTTCTAATCCGAGGTGGGACAATTCAATCACGTAGACTTAAACTGTGAGCAAGATCTGTCAAAGAAAAAACTGAGCAAGCGCGACTCGCTCGATCAGCCCGAGCGGTTCGTGGGCGTGATGCGGCCCAATAACTGGGCCTCAGGACGCTAATCGTGAGCGTACGGCCTGGGAAGAGTCAAACAAGCACAGATCTAATCCTGGGAACTAGGAGTACCTTTATTACTGAGCAGACTGCTTCGTTCGGTTTCACTGTAAATTTTCGGCTCCAGCCAGTGAGTCAGTCACGTCAAGCAACTAAGCAAGTGCAGTCCAGAAAAACCGTAGTCGATGGAGAGTTTCGTCGTGAGTTGTGCATGACATCAGCTAACCTGACTGTATATTATCGGGGCCAGATTGGCACGCACGCATGGCATGGGCAAGTGCAGCGGAGACACACAGACAACGTTTTCTCCCTCCTAGAAGAAAGGAGCAACCAGAGCCAGATCCACTGCCAGTGCTCTGATTATTAGCTTCCCGGGGAATGTGGAACAATGGAGATCGGTGAGGTTTGCTGAAGAACACTGAAAAGATGTGAAGTTCTCATTACATTGTGCTTGATTTGCATGCCCTGCGTATAATAAATGTATAATAGTCACACGTGACGCCCATAAAAAAGGGGCCTCGCGGACTTTCTCGCTCCCCTCGCGTCGCCTCCTCCTGGCCACCGAGGGGGCCTATCCATAGCGTCGCCGCCACCTCCCCCCTCCTTGTCCCTCCCTCCTCGTCCCGGAGGCCCGTCGGCCTAAGAGCGCGACGCCGGGGATCCGGCCTCCCGGCCCCAGTGTGGTGGAAGGAAGGGATTCCTCGGCGTTGGATGAGGCATGTGTAAGAGTTGGTGCCGTGGCCGCTCTTGGCAAGGTGGAGCGGCGGTGGTTGGGGTGGAGCGGCGATGCGGCGACGTGCTTAGATCTGGTTGGCGGCGCGACGGACTAGCGGACCATCTGATCCGATCTAGGACAGTGGGATGTGGGTCGGTGCTCATTCATCTAGTCTCCACATGCGGTGTTGTCTCTTTGTCGAGCTGGCGGTCATGGCGGCCCGGGTCACCATGGATCTGCCGTTCTATTCCAGTGGGTCTTGGTGACCGGTGAAGACCGGCGGTGTGGGGGCTTCCGGTCTGGCTTTGAATAAAGGGGGTTGGTCCTAGGGTCCCTCTCGCGCCAGGACGAAGATCTACCTGCTCCATGACTTTATCGATCTGGTCAGAGTGTTGTGTTCCAGAAGATTCCGCTCGTGAACTTTAATGGACGACATGCCGAAGTTCACCAGATTGGATGGATCCCGGTTGCGCGCAACCATGTTTTATCTGACCGTTTGGTTTCATAGAAAGTGCTATCATGCTTTACATGACTGTTGCCATCAAGGACATGCCATTAGTCCAATGATGAAGTCAGTCGTGGAGAATGACATAAAAGCCAAAGATCTGAAGAATGGTAATGGTGGTGTGAATCCTGTTTGCGATGATGTTTTGGCTTGGTGTTCTAGGTGGAAAGTGGGGGCGAAGGTACAGGAGATTTTTAGAGTTCAAGCTGCAGGTTCAAAATTCAAGGTCTGGCCTTAATTGGTTGTGTCTGACAATGAATTTGTTGAAGGCATTGTTTTGTCAGCGTGGACTTTCTCCAGGGTGAAAAGCTATGATCGATGTTCAGGGCGATGACGGTGCTAGTGCATCGTTCCCTTCTTAGAGGGGTCGCTTTTGGGAGGATGGATTTCTGCTGCTGCCTTGGTGGTGTTTGGTCACTGTTGTAGGGCATAGATTACTAAAGAGGATTTTATTTTTTCCTGTAATTCTTTTTTTTTTGCTGTGTGCATCTATAATGCCGTTAGGATAATGTGTTGTTGCAAAGGCTGGGTGTAACTCGTATCATACGATATTAATATATGTTTTTTTCAAAAAAGGACAATTCTAAGGTTTTTTTAGATGAACATTCCAAAGGTTACCTATGTACGGTCCAGCGATCCGCATACTGGAAAAGAAGGCACATATCATGTCAGATATCCATCATGAATCGTCTTCAAAATACAAAATATTTTTTGATGTCCAGATCATGAAGGAAAAAAACACAGCGTTTCAGCTGGGGGACGCGATCGTCCGGGTCGCACGCGTGCAGCTACTTATACAGGGTGGTGACACGCGCTGCAACCTCTTGGTATGAGGTCCCCCGGTGCGCCCAGATCATGCAACGCGTTGCTTTCATTGGCCCTACTAGTCACCGCCTACCGTGTGAAAAAACCTCATACCTTATCCTCCCGCTCCACCAACTGTCTCTATCTTCTTCGTCTCCACGCTTCTTGCTATCTCTCCCCTTCTTGACTATGGTGCTTCCATGGCGCGACGGTGGTGATGCCTATCGGTGTAGCAGCGCTACCGTGACGCTTCCGAAGATGCTACGGGAGACAGTGGTCGGTGACTCGGTGTTGTGATGGAGTTGCAAGGGAGTTTGGGAGGCATCGTGTGGTGCCCTGCGCTCACGGTCGTTGGAAGTGGGGGTTGTTTTTTGCGCCTTAGAGGACACATGTCAATCAGGGAAGGCGGAGGATTGGGTGTTCCCATCCCCCAAAGGATGCTCAACACTTGCGAATTATGAATTGTTTTCATGTTGATTTTGTCGCGTCGATTCAAAAAACAGGATGTCATTAAGGTGGGATCCAAAACAAACTTTCTCTCGACTACAATTACATTTTACAATGTATAAGGAATACACGAAGAACACGCGAAATAAATGGAATGCACGAAGAACAGGCAGAATAAATGGAATGCACGAAGAACATGAAATACTTTGTAATGTTCTCTAATTATACTCTTCGTAACGCAACAGGGGTGTACTCTGCTGTGCAGTGCATATGCACTAACACACTAAATTACGCACCTAAAAGCCAAAGTACACCTAATATAGTACACGTGAGGTCTCGCGCCCTACATGAATGCAGCGGGCATGTACTTTACGGTGCAGTGCACAAGTAAAAATGACCCAAAAAAAAGCAGTTTGGAGGCAATAGAGGTTTTGCTCCCAACACAAATGACCTTAGGGGTTACACAGGCTCTACCAGGACGGGGAGCCCAGCAATACCTCGCACCAACCAAACTACTGCCCCCAAAGCTAGGTTACAAGCCCACGCTACCAGGCTTGGCGAGGCTGTATGTCCACGAGTCTTGATTTAAACAAGTTCTCGTTTAGTTTATAATCCGAGGTGGGACAATTCAATCACCTCCCTCAGCGAGCGCGGCTCGCTCCGTCTTCACGAGCGGTTCGTGCGCGTGACGCGGCCCAATAACTGGGCCTCATGAAGCAAATCGTGCGCGCGCGGCCTGGGTAGAGGCTGACAAGCTCGGATCTAATTCTTAGGCCCAGCCGAGCTGTTCGGTCATTGAACGTTTTTTTTTAGCTGTACTGAGCAGATTCCATCGTTCGGTTTCACTGTAAATTCTCCGGTTCAGTCAGTGAGTCGGTCACGTCAAGCAACTGAGCAAGTACAGTCCAAACTAACGAGTTGGAGAGATTCCTCAGGTGAGTCATGCATGACGTCAGCTAATCCGACCCCGCTGCCATGATCGTGTATTATATCGGGGCCAGATTGGCACGCACGCATGGCACACGGGCGAGTGCGTCCAACGGAGCGAGACGCACACTCTTGCAACGGGCGAGTGCGTCCAAGTTCCAACGGAGACAAAACACCCTCTCTCTCTCCCTCTCTCCCTCCGAGCAGAAAGGAGCAGCGTCAGAAGCCAGATCAGCCGCCACTGCATGTCTCCCTATTTATCGATCGGCTTCCTGGGGAATGAGGACCGGAGGAAGTGAGGTTTGCTGATCAAGAAGAAGAAGAACACGGAAAAAAGGGCGAAGCTCCCGTTAGGCTAGTCATAGTAGGAGTAAGGCTGGTCATAGTGGAGAGTAACTTAGAGTAGTAACATGTATATGTTATTAGTCTAAGTTACTATCTTCATAGTGTAAAATAATATAGACGTGGTAACATGCAAAGCCTCATTTATTACAATATAGACTCATTTTGTCTAGAAATGTGTAATGTCATGGTAACATAGTTAGTTATCACAAGTCTATCTCATCATTTAATTGCATGTCATGTCATCTAAATGCTTAGTTGGCAATACATGTAGGACTATGTTAGACATGCAATTAAATGATGAGAGAGAGACTTGTGATAACTAGCTATGTTACCATAACATCACACATTTCAAGACAAAATAAGTCTACATTGCAATAAATAAGCATTTGCATGACACCACATCTATGTTATTTGCCACTATAGAGGTAGTAACTTAGACTAGTAACATACGCATGTTACTACTCTAAGTTACTCCCCACTATGACCAGCCTTAACTGCATATATAATAATCGCATGATTTGCATGTCCTGCATATAGTAATCACGCGTCTGACGCACATGCTATTGATCTTGGTTAGAGTGTCACGCTGGTTGGCTATGAATGTTAAAGCATCTCTAACAGATACCAGCGTGTATACGATAAACCGTAACTAGATTTTGCGGTGCGAAAAGGATGAGATGGATCCGATGCCGTACCGCAAAACAGAATATTTCATTTTACGGTTTAGTTATGCGGCATCCATTCCGGCCCGTCACGTGTACTGCAAAAAAGCGTATACTGCAAAACAGATTCTATACCAATAGATCAAACCAATTCAAAAAAAAATAAAGTTTACAATAATACACAGTTTACAACAGCACAAACGAACTAAAAATAAACATACTAAGCTTCCTTACGACCATGATAATCACCTCCATAGTTCACAGTAGCACTTGCAGTAGCTGTGCGAGCTTTTTTTTGCCTCGATGATCTCCAACCTTCTATCGTCCCACCACTTTTTTGTGATAGGATCCATCTTATCAGGCCATAGTCCTTACTCGTGTTTCATCGGCAATCACTATTGCCGTATCCTTTTCCTCTTCGAGACGAATCTTCCACTCTTCAAACTCAGCTTTGAGCTTCTTATCTTTACGAGTTGCAAGCCACATTATCTTCGTGTCATATTCTCTCTTCTCAGCCAACTTGAGCTTGGCTTCTAATTGTTGATGCGCTACTAGCACCTTGTGCTTCATGATGTCATCAATCTTGTCCCTCAACTTTTCGTGCTCAGCCTTTCTCTTTAACTCTTTCTTCACCTTCTTTGTACCAACTGGCCTTTTTCTTTTGGCTTTCGTCTTTTGAATTTCGGTTCATCGTCTTCCTCTTCATCTTCTACCTCTAAGTTTATTGTCGAGCCGGTTCTCGGAGGTGGTGCCTCTTGATCCCGCACCCTCCACTTCTCGTTGTCCTTGAGAAATTCCCAGCAGTTATGGAGAGCGAATGGTTTGTTTCTCGATGTGTCCATGTCCTTATACCTGAATTGTGCAATCTTGTCATATTTATCAATGTTGACGCCGCTTGGGGGGATGAGTCTTCACTTGCTTGTAGGCGGCACTCCAACAACTACGAAATTATTTGATTGTACCCACCAGCTTTGGAGGGATCTCAATATGCGAGTGCTTCCTTTTGGAACAAGGTTGAAAAAATTGTCTTCAGTCCGTTGCCAATACTTCTTTCGAGATTGGTCACTCCTGGTGACAGTATCCATGGACACACCCTCCCAAACCCAGATCAATGCCTCGTCTTCGTCCACGGTGTAGTTGGCAGATCTCTTCGACTTGGGCAGCATTGAACGCCTCCTCGTCCACCTCTTCTAGTTTATCATCTTCCCATTCATCGGTCTCTCGCTCTTCTTCCTCCTCGCCATCATCGTCGAAAGCAGCAGTACCAGTCTCGTTAGGTAGGGGCGAAACACCATTGACGTTCACCCTAGCGTCGTTCAACATGTCAACGAACGAACACGAGACCGAGATAAGATCCTCTCTACGAACACAAAAAATATGGCGATTTTGAGGAAATTAATTTCTACATGGCATCTGCGACATATCTAGGGCGAATTTGATGGCAATAAAATCTACGTGGAATATCTTGAATGACAACTTTATTAGCTTCATACCGCAAACAGACAATTATTTTGCAGAATAAGATGGGATATGGTATCTGCTAGAGATGCTAGAAACCTGTGCTACTAGGCTCGGCGAGGCTCTAGGTCCATCTGTCCACATTTACACAGGTCCTTCTTGAGCTTCTAAGAGCATCTCCACTCATTGGCCGAACCCAGGCCGAAATCCGGACCAAACTTCGGCCGGATGGCGCAAGTTTTCGGCCTGGGTACGCCCAGTTTCCCACTCGCGTACCCAGGCCGAGTTCCCGGGTCACCCGTTTCCGCTCAAATTCGGCCTAAATTTGGCTAAACTTCGTCCAAATTTCGGCATAGTTCGGCATACGACGAATACAGAACACTTTAAGACCAAAATTCGACAAAAATTTTAAGCAGAGTTCGGCGTGCTGTAAACATAGTTCGGCCTGTAATAAAATTACAACATATTTCGGCCAAGTTCGACCAGTTCGTGCTCAGCATCTACGTCGTGTTGCCCCTGTGTGTCCATAGGTGCTCGACAAGATCATCCTGCGGCTGTTGATGCATCGCCGGATCTCGGATCTCCTGACGCATTGCGATGAATGTAGACCATGTTGGAGGCACCTAATGATCAGGCTCGGCAAGAGGAACCTGTAGATGGTATGGCTCGTCCTCCTCGAGCAAACTTATTGGATCCTTCTTCTCATCTCCAATGATCATGTTGTGCAAGGTCACATAACAGTTCATCACTTCCCACATCTGATCTTTCGACCAGGTCATAGCAGGGAACCGGACAACTGCAAACCTCTGCTGGAGCACACCAAATGCCCGCTCCACGTTCTTCCTGCAAGCTTCCTGTTCCTTGGCAAAGTGAGAATGCTTGGGGAGCATTGGGCCTAAGATAGTCTTCACAAATGTTGGCCATCTTGGATAGATGTCATCTGCTAGATAGTATCCCTTGTTGTAGTGATGCCCGTTGATCTCAAATTCCACAGGGGGAGCATGACCCTCAACAAGCTTGGAAAAGACAGTTGAGGAGTTGAGGACGTTGATGTCGTTGTTCGATCCTGCCATGCCAAAAAAGGAGTACCGGATCCAAAGATCATGTGTAGCAACTGCCTCAAGTATCACAGTGCATCCTCCTTTGTGGCCTTTGTACATTTCTTGACATTCAAATGGACAGTTCTTCCACTCCCAATGCATGCAATCTATGCTTCCAGGCATATCAGGAAATCCTCTACTTTTATTGACTGCGAGGATCCGAGCAGTGTCTTCAGCAGTGGGTGATCTCAAGTACTGTTCCCCAAACACTGCAATCACTGCCCTACAGAACATGTACAAGCATTCAAGGGCGGTGGACTCGGCGATGCGGAGATAGTCATCGGCAGCATCAGCCGACGCTCCATATGCAAGCAACCTCATCGCCACGGTGCACTTCTGAAGCGACGAAAATCCAACCAAGCCGGTGCAGTCCTTCTTGCAAAGGAAATATGTGTCAAACTCCCGGATGCCATGCACGATCTTGAGGAAGAGCTTCCGGCTCATCCTGAAACGGCGGCGAAACACGTCTTCTCCATGGAGTGGCTGGTCGGCGAAATAGTCGGCGTACAACATGCAGTAGCCCTCTATCCTCTGTCTCTCCTTGCACTTCATGCGACCTGGCGCCGAACCACCGCGCTTCGGCTTCGCCATCTGCATGTACAGCTGGGCGAGCGATGCGAGAATCTGCAAGTGCTCTTCACTTTCGGCGACCTCGGCGCTCTCCTCTTCCAGGAGTTCGACGAGCAACTCCTCGTCGTCGGAATCCATGTCGAGTATCTCGCCCTCGTCAGAGTCAGTGGACACCACCTCGTCGCCGTTGGAGTCCATGGACGAATCCGGCCAAATGTCGAACACCTGGCGGGCGTGGTGGTGGGCGCACCGAGCCGAAGCACAGCTACGGCAAGGGTAGGTAGGCGACAGCGGCGGCAGCGGAGGCGTGGAGATGGGCGGCAACGACGGCGAGCGTAGCTAGAGGCGTGGGCATGTCTCGGCGCGAGAGAGCTCCGCCGGCGAAGTCATGGCGATAGAGCTCTCGCGGCAGTCTGGGCGAGTGGAGTGGGTGGAAATGAGACTGTCTCGCCGACAGAGCTGGCTCACGCCCTTTTTTGCGGCGTCCGGCGTTCCCAGGGCGTATCCGGGAACCTGGGTTCGGCCTGGGTAGGCCGGACCAAAACACGCCGAAATCCGGACAAAAACAGGTCCTTGAATACGCGACTAGACCGATTTTTGGCGTCCGGACTGAAATTCAGTATCCGGACGGACGTCGTAGATAGCCGAGTGGAGATGCTCTAATCCGAGGTGGGACAATATCCGAGGTTTTGCTTGGCTCGCTCGATCAGCCCGAGCGGTGCGTGGGCGTGATGCGGCCCAATACCCGGGCCTGAGGAAGCGAGTCGTGCGCGCACGGCCTGGCCTGGGTAGAGTCAAACAAGCACGGATCTAATTCTAGGCCCAGTAGAACCCGTTTATTCCTGGATTTCTTTTTTTTTCGGGAAGTTCATCGGGTTTTCTTTGCTGTACTGTACTGAGCAGATTCCTTTGTTCGGTTTCACTGTAATTTTTTCCACTACAGCCAACAGCCAGTGAGTCGATCACGCCAAACAACCGAGCAAGTACAGTCCAAAGTAGCGAGTCAGCAGCGCCGTCGACGGAGAGATTCGGAGCGTGAGTCATGCATGACATCAGCTAACCTGACCCTGGTTCCATAAACGTGTATTATTATATTGGGGCCAGATTGGCACGCACGCATGGCATTGGCGATCTCTCTCTCCCTCCGAGTAGAGAGGAGCAGTCAGAGCCAGATCGCCCGCCACTGCCTGTCCCTTGATTATCTATCCGCTTCCTGGGTAATGGGGATCGGTGGAAGTGAGGTTTGCTGAAGAACACGGAACAGGGGTGAGCAACTCTAACAAATCCTATAAAGAAGCTAAACCGTAAAATTCCACTGTAGAATTTTTTAGTTTTGGTCTTCTTTTGGCCACGGTCGTAAACTTTTTTTCACGGTGAACTAGAAATGCACTGTCGCGGCCAATATATGTAGCGGTCAGCGGGTCAGGGCCGCTCGGAAGCGTGGCACAAGGCGGTACACAAACCAAAATTCATGCTGCCGCCGGCCTTCTTCCGACGCGAGGCCGACGGCGCAGAGGCGGGGATCTCGCCCACCGTTCTCGAACTCCAACGAGGAGTACATCTCCCCCGGTGAGTACGAGGCCTCCACCGACGAGCCGGAGGGGACCGCTATGGTGCCATGGGACTTCATTGCCAACGGCTAAGCGGAGGCGTGCGTGATGGCGACACTCATGCGCCGCTCCGTGTGAGCTCACACGAGAAGAGGCGTGCTACAATATTGTGAGGCTTGTGTAAGCCAACATCTAGATAGAGCGTGAGCTTGCGAGGCGCAACGTTAAGCAGGGAGATCGATGACCCTCTGACAGCGACTGAGCTCACCAACCTCGTCATCGCCTCGCCATTGGCTCTGGTGAGGTTTCATGGGGTTTAGAAATTTAGGGGTTATTAGGGTTAGCGGCTGATGGAAACCTTGTCTTCTCACTTCTCGGTATTGTGTAAAAAACTGTGTAAATGTATGATCTATGCGCGGTTCATCGTTTGAAATTGGCCGTGAATTCAACTTTAGTAAAATTTTAAAATCTTCAGTTTGTAATTCAGTTATTGTACTGTCCGACAATTATGCAAACCCTGATTAAATTACATCGCCTGATTTGCATGCCCTGCATATAGTAATCACGCGTCTCACGCCCATGCTATTGATCTTGGTTAGAGTGTCGCGCTGGCTGGGGCTAGGAATGTCAGCTACGCGCCTACGCCTACCAGGACAAGCAAGACACGTATCATGTCGATGTCGATCGATCGGATGAGGAGAGTGACGCGGCACCACTTGGCCAAGCTGACCGGTCGATCGACGATCAGCTAGCCTGCCAAACTCGACCTGATAACTGATGAGCCAGAGATGGGGCAACCGATCGAGTGCGAAAGCAGAAACACCTTATCGCAACACATAATAAATCTGGAAAAAGGAACACGTACGGAGTACGTTTCATGTCTAGTTCACGTACTTGAGAGAAGTCGGGCTTGAGTAGCGATCTCATGTCGACATCTAGACATTCACGGCTAAAAATAATGCGTTAACGCGAATCAAACATCTCGAATTAGTACTAGCAAGTGGTAGTTCCTCTAATTAAGGTAGGCTGGTTCGAAGTTTGAGTTAGGCAATTACTAAGCACCTAAGCGCGCATCATTCTCCAAACATAAACATGCTTTCGCATGTTTTATAAATAAAACCAAATGGTTAAACCGATACAAGGAGATTGAGAAAACCCTCCCAAACAGATCAAAGATAAACAAGGAAAACATAAAACCGAAAGGGACAGAAACTCCACAATGACGCCCCAAGAAAGTAAAGATGCCTCCTGTCGCCGCCATCAAGACCGAATGATCAAGGGTTTTCACGCAGAGCCCTAACATAAAAAAGATGGACACATACGTTTGAGATGTTTGGATGAGAGATCTCACACTTGTTGAGTGCATGGCATGAGAACGACAAAGACTACTAGATCGTCCGGTAAAGGCCGAGGCCAGCTGACCAGCTCCTAGACGGCGAGGTAAATTGAGCAGGCCATCGCCCACCAAGCATACCCACAGTGCCCGAGATGGGACTGTCCGCCGGTCACCGTGACGAGGTTTAATCTCGTCAATGCCCATTGTTATGGGCTTGGGTTTTGGAGAAGATGGGGATGCTGGAGATCGTGGCACGGTTAACAGACAAGCAACCAGGGGACACGAGATTTACCCAGGTTCAGGCCCCCGGAGGGAAAACCCTACTCCTGCTTGTCTGCTCTTTGATTACGGCGGAACCGAAGGTTACAGGGTGCGCAGATTCGATCTGGCGTGGATGCGTGTGCGAAGGTATGAGTCGAGAGAGATCTAGGTCTATTGCGTACGTGCCCTCCTCGTTGGACCCTCCTAGCCTTTATATATGGGGAGGCTAGGTCTCAGGTACCGATACGAGTAGGTTACAAGTTGTATTCAAACTCTAGTCTTGAGCTTTCTTTGTCTTGTGCGCTTGGGACTCCGTGTCCATATGGGCTTCGTTCCAGCCGAACTGTCATGGGCGTCATGGACCCGGGCAGGTCATCGAGTGGGCCTTCCGTCGGGCTAGACCAGGTAGGCTAACATCGGGTACCCGTAGGGCATAACCATGTCAGTAGCCCCCGAGTGTTCAGTCGAATCGTAGATTCGGCTGAGGACTCTTCAATCTTCCGGGTGCAGCTATCTCTGTTTGCTAGAGAATTATTTGAGTGTGTAGGGATTGTTGATGCGTGTGCCTGACTCTCCCGACAAATCAGGGTCAGTTAACTGTCTTAGGACAAAACAACACGATCTTCTTCAGATTCGAGTCCCTCGACTCGAACCCGGAACACATGCTGGCGTAATTAAACTCAGGCCGTTGAGGACTTACAGGAGTAGAATTCCAGTAATTTTCAAATGATGTACCCAACGCGTCCGTCGGGATTTTTCATCATACCTGCTGGTATGGATTTATACTAGCAGAGCGCAGTCAGGTGCGTTGCCAGGCCATCAGATGATATCTGTAGGTCTTATCTTTGCGTCGCAGACGCAACATCCGAACATTTATCACCTCGGAGGTGCTTCGGGTGGCCAAGGAGATTGTCGCTCACTCAGCGTTTTGTTGGGGCAGAGTTGCCAAAAAGTTTTTTGCGTGCTGATCCGAAAGATCGCAGTCGAAGATTTCATAGGGTGCGCGACCAGCGCTCCCTATGGGAGTAGCCCCCAAGTGTCTGTTCGAGTCGTAGACTTGAACGGAGACTTTCAGTTGAAGCATTGTTTCAATCATTAGGTCCGCAGGACTTGAAAATTTTCGGATGCTTAAATCCATCCTCTTTATGGGAGTAGCCCCCGAGTCCGTAGTGGAGTCGTAAACTCGACGTAGGACTCAGAGAAATAATTTTGTCCTCATTTGTCTGTCGGGTGCGCGGCCAGCGCTCCTGATAGGAGTAGCCCCCAAGTATTTAGTCGAATCGTAGATGCGAGTGATTACTTTTAGTTGTGGAGCCGAAATGGTGCTAGTATAGCTTTTGATGACGTCAGTGCTTACGATTGATGACCTCAAGCGTCTGCTACGCCAGAGATGACTTGACTGGACGAAGCGTGGGTCCCACTTGCTGACTTTGAATTGACCGGTCACGCGTGGCGTGGAGATGATTTCGGTGTCTCCTCGATTTCCGCACGTAGTGGACGGCGTGGTATCGACGGTTCATTTTGGTACTGACACGTGTACGGCCAGATCTACCGTTGGCGTTAGGTCTTCTCGATGGACGGCCATCGTGCGTCGTCTTCGCTGTTATAATCCCTGGTGAAATCGTGGTTTGTTTTTCACCACAGCAGTTCATCTATTCACTGCCCCCTCGTTCTTGAGCTATTCTTGCTGCGCTCTGAGAGTTTCCTCCACATTTCCTTTGTCTTTCTTCGTTGGCAACGCCACCACCGTCGTAGCGCCATGGTGAAAACAAAAAAATCCTCATCTGCAGTTGGGACCAGCGCCGCCGGAGGCAAGAAAGGCACCGCCACTGCTCGCGTCACCGATGGTGGCTGGCGGCGATCAGAAACGCGGGAGAGCGATCTCCGCAAACTGCGCGAGCTGAGCCTGATCCCGCAAGATACGACGGCCGTGCGTCTCCCCGGCAATGAGGTAATCCCCCGTCCCCCATCTGGGTATCGGGTTATGTTTGTTGCCTTCATGATTCGCGGGTTTTCTTTTCCGGTCCATGACTTCCTTCGTGGACTGCTCTTTTTCTATGGGATTCAACTCCATCATCTGTCTCCCAACTCCCTTCTCCACATTGCGTGTTTTATCACGCTTTGCGAGTGTTGGCTTGGCATTGAGCCGCACTTTAGCCTCTTCCGAAAGCTTTATTCCGTGAAGAGGCAGTCTGGTTCGGATGGTGTGTATCCCATTGGGGGTTTCATCATCTCCCTCAGTCCCAATGTGCAATTCTTTTCCTTTTCCATGTCCGAATCTGTCCAGTACTGGCGGAGGAAATGGTTTTACATCCGTGACTCCGTACTGCCTGGGCAAGATTTTGGTCTCGTTCCTTTTGACCCCTCCCAATTGATTGAGAAGAAAAGATCCTGGAAAAACCAAATCTTAGACGGTGAGGTCGCGGAGATAGAGGTCATGTACCATCGTGTGGAGGATCTCCAACTAATTCCTGAGAAGGAGGTGAACGGCGTCGACATCATCCGGACATTTCTTGAGCGTCGGGTGCAACCTCTCCAAGCGAGGGCGCACCCGATGTTCCTTTACTCTGGGCGCCGTGATCCGACGAGGGTTTCGAGTGAGAAAATCTCTGAGGTGGAACTTGACAAGGCTCTTCGCGCGCTGTTGAAGTTCAAGGCCGACGAAGAAATCCCGGGGAAGTTGCTGACTCCTCCCTTTTCTTCGACGTTGGTCGTACCGAAGGTGTAGATTTGCGCACGTAGTGCTTCCCTTTTGTTTTTGTCAGCTATGTACTTTTTCCTTTGTTTGCTAACAAAGTTCCTTTTCGTTTTGCAGAGCTTCAAAGTGCCGGGCATGGCACCACCATTGCCCGAGAGGTATCCGGACGCCCCGGATAATGAAGTGGTGAATTCTGCGTCTGAGCTACCGTCAGCGCGATCCCCAGCGGAGGATGCCGACGAATCGAGTGAGGACCATTCGCGCAAGCGATCACGGAGCTCTAGCGAGTCGTCAGATGCCTCGACTCCTCCAACTCCCAGAAATCCTCTGGGCCTTGACCGTCGTGATGATGTTCATGGGGGTTCTTCCTCTCCCCTTCCTGCCATTCCTGTGCGGGCTGTTGCTCCGCACCCGCCGGCAAAGCGGAAGAAGGAAGAAAAGAAGGAGGAGAAGAGGGAAGAAAAGAAGGAGGAGAAGAGGGCCCGAAGGGATTCTCCTATCTTCGACCTGAGCGTGTTGGGCTCGTAAGTTTTCTTGTTGCCACTGTTGTCCTTTGTTCCCTTGTTATTTTTGCACCTGTGTTGATTGGTTCGTATGCAGGCAATCCTCCGACGGCTCTAGTCATGGTGCGCGCGAGATGATGGGGGAGTCGAACATTGCGTCGCCTCCTCCTCAGACGGTGGCGACTTCTGGTGACGCTGCGCCAGTTCCTCCTGTGCAGGAGGGGCTGGTGGTTGCGCCTCAGAATTTCGCAGGCGGGCCTGCGGGTTCGCCTTCGGAGCACGTAAGTTTTTCTGCTTAATGTTACGGGGGGAGCCCCCGAGTGTCTTCGTATGCTGATGTTGTTTAATGCTTCTTTGTGTTGGGCGTAGCCCCAAGTCCTGCTCTTACTACTATTGCCTGTTGCTGCAGCCTTTTGTCCAAGAGGCCAAGCGGCTGGTGGAGGAACGCCTGACGCTGGAGGCGAAACTGCGGCAGCTTCAAGGTATTCGTCTGCCTTGTAGTATTTCTCTTGCTTATCCTGGTCCTGTTCGTTGACACTTGCTTGTTGTAAATGCAGAGGAGCATAACGACTCTCTCCGTGAGGTCGATGCTCTGAAGAAGAGCCTTGGCCAATCGAAGCAGAAGGCCGAAGCTGCCGCTGATGCGAGAGAGCGCCTTGAGCTGGAGCTGACGAAGGCAGCCGAAGCAAAAAAGCGTCTGTAGCAGGAGGCCGCAGATCGTGAGGAGCAGCTGGCCACCGTTGCGGTTGCTCGTGAAAAAGGGGTGGCGGAGAAGCTCATGGCTGCTGCCAAGGCTATTTCGGGTGAGCGTTAGCTTTTGTACTTGCTCCTTTTTCTGCGGATCTTCTTCTATGTTGCCTTTCTTCATGTTTTCTTCTTTTTTGTCTCAGATGCCGCAGGCATCGAGTTCGACCGCGGTGCTCTGGAGCACGGGAGTGCTCTAGATGATGCCACTGTAGCGGTCGAAGACCGCTGCAGCACCGTCGTCAACTCCCTCACCAAGGCGAAAGAGGTCCTTGGTCGCTTCTACCAGGAGCTCTTCCCAAAGGGCGCATCCCTTGAAGATGTGGATGCCCTGGTAGAGGCTCTGTCAGCTGACGCGCCTGCAGCGTATAAGCGCAAGCAGAAGGGCATCGGCGCGTCCGTCGGGCTGGCAATGGCCATGGCGGCTGGGGCAGAGCTGGACCTGCCCCAGATTACTTCTCGGATGCCTACAGCTGCGGATGGATCCGATGTAGCCTTCGCCGCCTACTCCGCTCGCTGCAGACGATATGGGCCCAAGCTCATTGACTTGCTGTCTGAGTATGCATTGTGGCAGCAGGGCGAGGCCAAAGCTAGGCAGTCTGGTTCTGAGGCGACTCAGTGCCCTCCGCCTTAGGCGTAGTAGACGTAGGGTAGCTTGTAGTCTATTTTTGTTGTAAATTTCTTTTGTAGTACCATCCTTGTGCCACGTAGTGGCCTTATATACTGTAATGAATTCCTCCGAGTTGTGCTCTATTCTTGGCTGAATGTCTGTGTGCCTTCTTTTTTCTGCTGCTATAGGTTCCTTCGGGTGCTGACCCAGTTGACACTTCATCCGAAAGGCCCTTGCGAGCATCATTGGATGATTCCTCGCAGCTCGCTTTTCTTCGGGATCGCGTGCGCAGCTTGGAGAGAGATTTGCTTGGGTTACGCGGTCGCGCTGACGTTTGGAAGTGCAAAGCAGACCGTGGTGCAGCCAGAGAGGAGTATTTGATGGCGGAGCTGGGTCGGCTGTCCGAGCAGCTGCAATGTAAGCTGATCCTTCTTTCGGGCTGTAACTCAGTTCTTCGGGTGAGCCTGCTGGCCTTACTCTTGTTTTGTGCGGTTTTCGCAGGTGCCAATCTTGCTCCGAGGGAAGAAAAGGAGCGTATTGTTGTTCGAGTCAATTGCTTGACTCAACAGGATATGGAGGCCGGCGGCTTCTTCTGGATGGATCGTAATCGCGCCATAGTTCTGGCGACGGTGCAGGATCGTGTCTACCAGGTTTCGCGGGTGCTCCGCCAGGTGCAGACATCGCTTTCCTCGGTGATGCACGTCATGTTTCCATTGGATGCCGTGCCAACGACCCTTGCAGGTCTTCTGACGAAGTTTCGGAGTGCCAGCAATGTCAAGGAGCTGGTGCGGCAGCAGCTCATCGCAGGGGTGAAGGCTGCCTTATCTCTTGTGAGGGTGCATCGCCCTGATGTAGATTTGGCTGCTGTGGCGACTGGGCCACCTCCTCGACCAGATGGTGGCGAGTGGAATATGCGTCCGCATTACGCAGCTGTAAGGCAGTATGCCGAACATATTGTAGATTTGTTTGAGCAGCGTGCTCAGGTTATTCTTCAGAATAGGTAGGACCTGAAAATAAACAGATAGATGTAAAATTTTGTATATTGCGGCTGGGCGTGTATGTGCCCTTTGTTGTAAAGGTATGCTTGTTTGCGAGCACGCAGTGCTTTGATTTAGTACGTGCCCTTTTTGTTTGCCTGACGTGGTCAGCTACTCAGGTGTACACGTTTTGTCCTCAGTCGATGAAATCGTGAGGTGGGGGGAGCCCCCGAGTGCGTATGTAGCATGTAGTAAAGTTGCAGAAAATAGTCAACCGAGGGTTAGGGCGGGGTACTTAGCTTTATTTGTATCGTAATGGAGGAGGTACATGATTCGGCTGAGTTGCCTTGGCTGAAAGCTTTATTGAAAGTAAAAAGGGGGGGTAGGTCGCTACGGGTAGAATCGTCGCAGGTGCGAGACGTTCCACGGGTTGGAGTATGCGACTCCAGACTCCACGTGCTTGAGGCGATAGGCGCCACCTGGGATGACTTCGGTGATAACATAGGGTCCTTCCCATGGTGAATCGAGTTTGTTCGGTCGCTTTTGCTTGAGTCGCAAGACGAGGTCTCCTTCGACGAAGGACCTTGGGCGCAGCCGGCGGCTGTGATAGTTACGGAGACTCTGCTGGTACACCGCTGATCGAGCGGCTGCTATATCCCGCGCTTCATCGAGTGTGTCGACGGCGTCTTCGAGTGCAGCCGTGGATTCGGCTTCGCTGTACGCGACGACTCGTGGAGCCTGATGGCGAACTTCGGCTGGTAGCACTGCCTCGGCTCCGTGTACCATGAAAAATGGTGTGTAGCCGGTGGAGCTGTTTGGCGTAGTACGTAAGCTATACAGGACAGACGGTAGCTCTTTCGTCCAGTTTCTAGCTTTGTGCTCGAGTGAGCTCATGAGGCGCTTCTTGATGCCAGCGCCGATTAGGCCGTTGGCCTTTTCCACTTGCCCGTTTATTTGCGGGTGTGCCACTGAGGCATACGTGATATTGATCCCGAGGCCTTCGCAGAAGTCTTGGAATTCCTCGGAGATGAAGTTCGATCCGTTGTCGGTGATGATGCTGTGCGGTACGCCAAACCTGTAGACAATGGATTCGAAGAACTTGACGGCGGTTTTGCCCTTCTGGTTGGTGACTGGCATGGATTCGATCCACTTGGTGAATTTGTCGACTGCGACCAGGAGGAAGACGTGTCCTCCTTTCGAAGATTTTGGCAGTTTGCCGATCATGTCGAGGCCCCATTGGGCAAAAGGCCAGGCTATGGGTATGGGTCGAAGTTCGGACCCAGGTGCGTGCGGTTTGTCGGCGAACCGTTGACATCCGTTGCATCTTCGGACGATGTCTTTCGCGTCGCTCATGGCCGTTGGCCAATAGAATCCTGCTCGTAGAGCTTTGGCGACGAGGGAGCGACTGCCTGCATGGTGGCCGCAGATGCCCTCGTGGATATCTTGGAGTATGGCCTTGCCGTCGTTGATGGTGACGCACCGTTGTAGTACGCCCGTAATGCTGCGTTTGTACAGCTCGCCGTTGATGATGGTGAAGGCTTTTGACCGACGAGATACGCGCCGGGCATCTGTCGGGCTGTCTGGCAATTCTCCGTTTATCAGGAACTAGAGGTATGGACGTGTCCAAGTTTCTTCGACTGCCATGACCTGCATCAGGTTGACCATGGCGACTTCGGTATCCAACTTTTCGGGTCCTTCATGACCTTCGGGTAGCGTAGCCCCCGAGTGTTCTGCTTCTTCGGGTGATCCTTTGGGGAATTTTCGCTTGATGGATGGCACGCAGATCTGTTCGAGGAACACACCTGGTGGTACCTTTGCGCAAGTGGAGCCAATGTTGGCGAGTCTATCAGCCTCCTCATTGCTCTCTCTTCCAACGTGCCGAAGTTCGCAGCCGTCGAATTCTCCTTCGAGTGCGTTGTATAGTGCGCGGTACGCGGTCATGTTTTCGGCATGTGCGTCGCACTCATTCATCGTCTGCTGTACGACAAGGTTGGAGTCACCGTAGATGACCAGGCGCGTTGCGCCGCATATTTTTGCCATCTTCATGCCATGGATGAGGGCTTCGTATTCGGCCTCGTTGTTGGAGGCTCTGAATTTCATCCGAAGGACGTACTTCATCTTGTCACCTTGCGGGGAGGTCAGTATGACTCCTGCCCCTGCTCCGGCTTCGCGTTTGGAGCCGTCAAAATGCATTGTCCAGGACTGCGACATGTTTGGGGTGTCAGGCAGCTGCAGCTCCATCCAATGCACCAGGAAGTCCGAAAGGACTTGAGATTTGATTGCGTGTCGCTTCTCGTAGATGATGTCCAGGGGTGATAGTTCAATGCCCCACAGGGCCACGCGTCCTGTGGCCTCTGGGTTATTCAGGATGCTGTTTAGGGGTGCCTCGTTGACGACCATCACCTGATGCTCCTGGAAGTAGTGGCTCAGTCGTCGAGCCGTCATGAACACGCCGTAGGCCAGCTTCTGGTAGTCCGAGTACCGCTGTTTTGTTGGAGTGAGAACCTCGCTGAGGTAGTAAATTGGGCGTTGTACCCCGTGGGTCTTGCCTTCTTCGGGTCGTTTGACCACGAGTACTGTGCTGACCACCTGGTGTGTGGCTGCTATGTACAGCAACAGGGGCTCGCGCTCTTTTGGCGTGACCAAAACGGGCGAGGTGGAGAGGAGCCGCTTGAGGCTTTCGAATGCGTCGTTGGCTTCTGGTGTCCACTCGAACTTGTCTGCCTTGCGCAGCAGCTGGTAAAATGGTAGGGCCTTCTCGCCCATGCGGCTGATGAACCTGCTTAGTGCCGCTACTCGCCCTGCGAGCTGCTGAACGCCCTTGAGGTTTTTCGGCTTCTCCATTGTCATGATAGCTTTGATTTTCTTCGGGTTCGCTTCGATCCCTCGTTGAGAGATGAAGTACCCGAGCAGCTGACTCGAGGGGACGCCGAAGGCGCACTTTTCTGGATTGAGCTTGATCCTGTAGCGATCAAGGTTGTCGAACGTCTCGGGGAGATCGTCGATAAGTTTTCTTGCCTCCTTAGTTTTTATGACTATGTCGTCGACATAGACTTGGACGTTGCGACCGATCTAGTCCTTGAGGCAGGCCTGCATGCATCGCTGGTACGTGGCACCCGCGTTCTTTAGCCCGAAGGGCATTGTGTTGTAGCAGTATACTCCGAACGGTGTGATGAACGTCGTTTTCTCTTGGTCTTCGACCTTGAGTCGAATTTGGTTATAGCCTTAGTAGGCGTCGAGGAAGGAGGGTTTCTCACAACCTGCAGTCGAATCGATGATCTGGTCGATCCGAGGAAGAGGGAAGTGGTCCTTAGGGCAGTGTTTATTTAGTGACGTGAAGTCCACGCACATCCGCAGGATGTCCGTGTCCTTCTGTTGGAATTATGCCCTAGAGGCAATAATAAAGATGTTATTATTATAATTCTTGTTCATGATAAAGTTTATATTCCATGCTAGAATTGTATTAAGCGGAAACATTAATACTTGTGTGGTTTGTGAACAACACCGTGTCCCTAGTACGCCTCTATGGACTAGCTCATTGATCAATGATGGTTAAGGTTTCCTAACCATAGACATGAGTTGTCAATTGATAATGAGATCATATCATTGGAGAATGATATGGTGGATAGACCCAAACTAAGCGAAGCAATTAGATCGTGTCATTGTGTTCATCTTTGCGAAGCTTTTCCTATGTCAAATATTGTATCCCTTAGACCATGAGATAATACAACTCCCTGGTATCGGAAGAAAGCTTTGAGGTCATCAAACGTCATCCTATGAGAGGGTGATCATAAAGGTGTCTCTCAGGTGATCGGAAAGTATCTGTTGGGTTGTATGTATCGAGATGGGATTTGTCCCTCCCAAGTCGGAGAGATATACTTCGGGCCCACTCGATAATCGATATCAACACCGCTTGCAAGCATGTGGTTAAGGAGTTAATCACAAAGTGATATCGGATTACGGAACGAGTAAAGTACTTGCTATGAACGAGATTGAACTAGGTATGACGATACCGACGATCGAATCTCGGGCAAGTAAAATATCGCGAGACGAAGGGAATATATATATGGGATTGATTGAATCCTGGCATCGTGGTTCATCCGATATGATCATCGATGAATGTGTGGGAGTCAATATGGGTGCCCAGACCCTGCTGTTGATTATTGATAGAAGATCATGTCTGCATATTCTCGAACCCGCAGGGTCACACACTTAACGTGTCTCGACGCTAGGATAGATTGGATAATTGGTTTATGAATTTTTGTTCGGAGTCTCGGATGGGATCCGGGATATCACGAGAGGTTCCGGAATGGTCCGGAGAATAAGATTCATATAAGGCAGTGCAGTTTTTGGAGTTCGGAATGGTTCCGGATTAATCGGTATTGTACCGGAAGCTTCTAGAACCTTCCGGAAGGGGACCAACGTGGCCCCACCTTCCGGGAGGGGGCATGGGCCTATGAGGGAGTGTCCTGGACGCATTGGGCCAGGGGCACAAGGCCCCATAGGGCCCAGCCGATCCTAGAGAGTTTAAATCGTTTAAACTAGAGATAAGATAAGATAGGATTTCTAGATAAGGGAGAGTTTAAATTGTTTAAACTAGAGATAGGCTTGGAGGAGAGGCTAGGGCTGGCCGCACCCCCCCCCTCTATATATAGAGGGCTGGTGCGCCCCCTCTCACACCCCCTTACACCTTCCTCCAAACCCAGTTGCCCTGCTGCCCCTCCTCTCTCCCTCCCGACTGTTTGTGGGCGAAGCCCTGCTGCAGAAATTCTTCACCATATACACCACGCCGTCGTGTTGTAGATCCAATCCATCTCTCCACCATACTTGCTGGTCCGAGGAAGGAGGATACGTCGAGGTGCTGCACGTGTGCATCTCACGGAGGCACCGCCACTTGTGGTGCTAGATCGGATCGGATCGCGAGGAGGAGAAGCGAGTACGACTACATCACCCACGTTCCGACGAACGTTCCGCTGTGCGAATCTTCAAGGGTATGAAGATCTAATCCAATCTCTCTCGTTGTTTGCATCTCCTAGATTAGATCTTGGCTTTCCCTCTATTCGCTTCCGTAGAAAATTTTGATTTACTATGCTGCGAAACCCTTCAGTGGTATCAGAGCTAGATCTATGCGTAGATGTGATTCACGAGTAGAACGCAACATGGTTGTTGCGGGCGTTGATGTTTTCTGTTGCAAGCCTCTTGTTTGTGTTCTTCTTATGATGCGGGATAGTGAGATTGAAGCGGTCCAGGCCAACCTTACGCGACGTCGTTCGCGAGACCGGCTCCGCACTTGACGTGTGGCTTGTACCACACATGAGGCTAGTGGATGTTAGTTCCTCTCACTATAGTTGTCATGGGATTAACACCGGAGTTTGGCAACCATAATATCACCGTTGTGGCTTTCCGTAGGTAAGAATCGTTCTTAGCATCTACTCCCATAAGCCACGTAAAACATGCAACAACAAAGTAGAGGCGTCTAACTTGTTTTTGCAGGGAGTGTTTTCTGTGATATGGTATGGCCCAAGATGTGATGTGTATATTGTATGCGATGATCATGTTTTGTAATGTTTCACGACTTGCATGTCGATGAGTACACAACCGGCAGGAGCCATATGGTTGTCTTTATAATTGTGTATGACCTGCGAGTCAACTTCTTATACGCCATGTAATAGCTTTACTTTATCGCTAAGTAGTTAGCAATAGTTGTAGTTGCTATTCGTGGTGGAGGCAATCATGGTGGAGTGATGGAGATCATGCCGGAACGCACAAGATGGAGATCATTGCGTGAAGATTGGCTATACCATGTCACATAAAGTTATATGCATGTGATGTTTATCCTTTTATGTATCTTATTATGCTTAGATCGCGACGGTAGCATTATAAGATGATTCCTCACTTAAAGATCAAGATAAAAACTGTGTTCTCCCCAAGTATGCACCGTTGCGAAAGTTCGTCGTGTCCAAGCATCACGTGATGATCGGGTGCTATAGACTCTACGCTCACATACAACGGGTGCAAGCCAGTTTTGCACACGCGGAAATACTTGGGTCTAACTTGACGAGCCTAGCATGTACAGACATGGCCTCGGAACACAAGAACCGAAAGGTTAAGCATGAGTCATATGAATGATATGATCGACACTTCGTTGTCCACCATTGAAACCACATCTCTTCTCGTGATGATCGGATTAGGTGTGGTGAATTTGGATCGTGTTCACTAAACAACTGGAGGGATGTTGAATTTAGTGGGAGTTCATCTAGTAATTTGATTAAGTTGAACTATTTATCATGAACATAGTCTAAATTGTACTTGCAAATACTATAGATCACATGGCCAAGTCCAACTTCAACTTCAACGTTTTTGCTGAGAAAGAAAAGCTTAGAAACAATGGGTCTAACTTCACCAACTGGTTCCGCAATCTAAGAATCATTCTGTCTGGCGGACAAAAGGACTATGTCCTTGGGAAAGCGTTAGGTGACCCCCCTGCTGCAACTGCGCCGGCTGATGAGAAAGCTGTCTATCAGTCGCGCAAAGATGATTATGGTGTGATTAAGAGCACCATGTTGTTTGCTATGGAACCGGAACTTCAAAATCGTTTTGAAAACTATCCCGGGCCCTTTGAGATTCTCGAGGGGCTGAAAACCATGTTTCAGACTCAGGCCCGTTCTGAGAGATATGAGATCTCCGAGAAGTTCTTTAACTGCAAGATGGAGGAAGGGAGTTCCGTTAGTGAGCACGCCATAAAGATGTCGGGCTACACTCAACGCCTTGAGCAACTGGACTGCAAGATTCCAGAGGAGCTCAAGATTGACAGGGTTCTGCAATCACTCCCTCCCAGCTACAAAAGTTTTGTAGTGACTCATAATAAGATTGGTTCCACTGATACGATCACCGAGCTCTTCGCAAAGCTGAAGGCTGCGGAGGTGGACATCAAAAAGGATAATCATGTGTTGATGGTCAACAAGCCCTCCTTTAAGAAAGGTAAGGGTGCAAAGAAGCCCTTCAAGAAAGGAGGCGGCAAACGCGTTGCCCCTGCTGAGAAGAAGCTCAAGTCTGGACCCAAGCCAGAAACTGAGTGCTTCTATTGCAAGGACAAGGGTCACTGGAAGCGCAACTATCCGAAGTACTTAGCGGACAAGAAGGCTGGCACCATCAAAGGTATATTTGATATACATGTTATTGATGTTTTCCTTACTAGCCCTTGTTGTAGTGCCTGGGTATTTGATACTGGTTCGGTTGCTAATATTTGTAACTCGAAACAGGAGCTACGGAATAGACGAAGGCTTGCAAGGGATGAGGTGACGATGCGCGTTGGCAACGGATCAAGAGTTGATGTGATGGCCGTCGGCACGCTCTCCTTAGTTTTACCTTCGGGATTAGTTTTAAACCTTAATAAATGTTATTATGTGCCTGCGTTGAGCATGAACATTATTTCTGGATCGTGTTTATTGCAAGACGGTTATTCATTTAAATCGGAGAATAATGGTTGTTCTATTTATATGAGTAACATCTTTTATGGTCATGCACCTCTTGTGAATGGTTTATTTCTTCTAAATCTCGAAAGGGATGAAACACACATCCATAACATTGAGGCTAAGAGATGCAAAGTAGATAGTGATAATACTACTTATTTGTGGCACTGTCGTCTAGGTCATATTGGTGTAAAGCGCATGAAGAAACTCCATTCTGATGGACTTTTGGAGTCTCTTGATTTTGAACCATTTGACACATGCGAACCATGCCTCATGGGCAAGATGATCAAAACCCCGTTCTCCGGTATGATGGAGCGAGCAACGGACTTGTTGGAAATCATACATACCGATGTATGCGGACCGATGAGTGTTTCGACGCGCGGTGGATATCGCTATTTTCTCACTTTTACCGATGACTTAAGTGGATATGGGTATATCTATTTAATGAAACATAAATCTGAAACGTTTGAAAAGTTCAAAGAATTTCAGAATGAAGTGGAGAACCATCATAACAGAAAGATTAAGTTTCTACGATCCGATCGTGGGGGCGAATATTTGAGTTATGATTTTCTCACGCATCTCAAGGCAAGTGGAATCGTTTCACAACTCACGCCACCCGGAACACCACAGCGCAATGGTGTGTCTGAACGCCGGAATCGAACCCTATTAGATATGGTCCGATCGATGATGTCTCTTACTGATTTGCCGTTATCGTTTTGGGGTTATGCATTAGAAACCGCTGCATTCACTTTAAATAGGGCTCCATCTAAATCCGTTGAGACGACACCGTATGAACTGTGGTTTGGTGCTAAACCTAAGTTGTCGTTTCTTAAAGTTTGGGGATGCGAAGCTTACGTCAAGAAGTTGATGCCGGACAAGCTCGAACCCAAAGCGGAGAAATGCGTGTTCATAGGATACCCTAAGGAAACTATTGGGTATACCTTCTATCACAGAACCGAAGGCAAAGTGTTTGTCGCAAAGAACGGTTCCTTTCTTGAGAAGGAGTTTCTCTCGAAAGAAGTGAGTGGGAGGAAAGTAGAGCTAGACGAGGTTGTTGAACCTTCTCTTGAATTGGAGAGTAGCACAGCACCTGAAATTGTTCCAGTGCCGCCTGCGCCAACAATAGAGGAAGCTAATGACAAGGATCATGAAGCTTCGGACGATGCTGCTACTGAACGTCGCAGGTCGACAAGGTCGCGTGCCCCTCCTGAGTGGTACGGCAACCCTGTCTTGACTGTCTTGTTAGTAGAAGACAGCGAACCTACGAACTATGAGGAAGCGATGATGAGCCCAGACTCTGAGAAATGGCTAGAAGCCATGAAATCCGAATTGGGATCCATGAGCGAAAACCAAGTATGGACTTTGGTGGACCCTCCTAGCGACCGAAAGGCCGTTGAGTGCAAATGGATCTTCAAGAAGAAAACGGACACAGATGGTAATGTTACCGTCTATAAAGCACGACTTGTTGCGAAAGGTTTTCGACAAGTTCAAGGTGTTGACTACGATGAGACTTTTTCTTCCGTAGCGATGTTTAAGTCCATTCGGATTTTATTAGCAATTGCTGCGTTTCATGATTATGAAATATGGCAAATGGATGTCAAGACTGCTTTCCTCAATGGCAACATTGATGAAGAGTTGTATATGATGCAACCCGAAGGTTTTGTCGATCCTAAGGATGCTGATAAAGTATGCAAACTTCAGCGTTCCATTTATGGACTGAAGCAAGCATCTCGGAGTTGGAACCTTCGTTTTGATCAAGTGATCAAGAGCTTTGGATTTGTTCCAAATTGCTACGAAGCTTGCATCTACAAGAAAGTGAGTGGGAGCTCGGTGACGTTTCTGGTACTATATGTGGATGACATATTGATTATTGGAAATGACATCAACATGCTTAACGATGTGAAGAGTTATTTGAACAAGTGTTTTTCAATGAAAGACCTAGGTGAAGCTGCTTATATATTGGGCATCAAGATCTATAGAGATAGACAAAGACGCCTGATAGCTTTAAGCCAGAGTACATACCTAGACAAAGTTCTGAAAAGGTTCAGAATGGATAAGGCATTGAAAGGTTCAGTGCCTATGTTGTCAGGGAAGATATTGAGAAAGGCTCAGTGTCCAGCTACGGTAAATGATAGGGAATCTATGAGCAAAGTGCCTTATGCCTCGGCCATAGGTTCCATCATGTATGCCATGCTGTGTACTAGACCGGATGTGTCCAATGCTCTTAGTTTGACGAGCAGATATCAAAGTGATCCAGGAGTGGAACACTGGACAGCCGTGAAGAACATCCTAAGGTACCTAAATAGGACTAAAGAAATGTTCTTAGTCTATGGGGGTGATGAACAGCTCGTCGTAAAAGGTTATGTCGATGCTAGTTTCGACACCGACAAGGATGATTCTAAATCTCAGACAGGATACGTGTATATTTTGAATGGAGGAGCTGTGAGCTGGAGAAGCTGCAAGCAAAGCGTGATCGCGGGATCTACAGTAGAAGCGGAATACATGGCTGCTGCAGAAGCGTCAAGTGAAGGAGTTTGGATCAGGAACTTCATCACTGAGCTTGGCGTGGTTCCAAGTGCATTGGACCCACTGGAGATATTGTGTGACAACACTGGCGCCATAGCACTCGCTAAGGAACCAAGATATCATCCAAAGACCAAGCATATCAACCGCAAGTTTCATATAATCCGAGATTATATAGCAGATGGAGATCTGAAGATCAGTAAAGTACATACGGATCTGAATGTCGCAGATCCATTGACTAAACCTCTTCCACGTGTAAAACATGATCAGCACCTCAGTGCCATGGGTGTGAGATTGTTGCCAAATGTAAACTAGATTATTGACTCTAGTGCAAGTGGGAGACTGTTGGAATTATGCCCTAGAGGCAATAATAAAGATGTTATTATTATAATTCTTGTTCATCATAAAGTTTATATTCCATGCTAGAATTGTATTAAGCGGAAACATTAATACTTGTGTGGTTTGTGAACAACACCGTGTCCCTAGTACGCCTCTATGGACTAGCTCATTGATCAATGATGGTTAAGGTTTCCTAACCATAGACATGAGTTGTCAATTGATAATGAGATCATATCATTGGAGAATGATATGGTGGATAGACCCAAACTAAGCGAAGCAATTAGATCGTGTCATTGTGTTCATCTTTGCGAAGCTTTTCCTATGTCAAATATTGTATTCCTTAGACCATGAGATAATACAACTCCCTGGTATCGGAAGAAAGCTTTGAGGTCATCAAACGTCATCCTATGAGAGGGTGATCATAAAGGTGTCTCTCAGGTGATCGGAAAGTATCTGTTGGGTTGTATGTATCGAGATGGGATTTGTCCCTCCCAAGTCGGAGAGATATACTTCGGGCCCACTCGGTAATCGATATCAACACCGCTTGCAAGCATGTGGTTAAGGAGTTAATCACAAAGTGATATCGGATTACGAAACGAGTAAAGTACTTGCTATGAACGAGATTGAACTAGGTATGACGATACCGACGATCGAATCTCGGGCAAGTAAAATATCGCGAGACGAAGGGAATATATATATGGGATTGATTGAATCCTGGCATCGTGGTTCATCCGATATGATCATCGATGAATGTGTGGGAGTCAATATGGGTGCCCAGACCCCGCTGTTGATTATTGATAGAAGATCATGTCTGCATATTCTCGAACCCGCAGGGTCACACACTTAACGTGTCTCGACGCTAGGATAGATTGGATAATTGGTTTATGAATTTTTGTTCGGAGTCTCAGATGGGATCCGGGATATCACGAGAGGTTCCGGAATGGTCCGAAGAATAAGATTCATATAAGGCAGTGCAGTTTTTGGAGTTCGGAATGGTTCCGGGTTAATCGGTATTGTACCGGAAGCTTCTAGAACCTTCCGGAAGGGGACCAACGTGGCCCCACCTTCCGGGAGGGGGCATGGGCCTATGAGGGAGTGTCCTGGCCGCATTGGGCCAGGGGCACAAGGCCCCATAGGGCCCAGCCGATCCTAGAGAGTTTAAATCGTTTAAACTAGAGATAAGATAAGATAGGATTTCTAGATAAGGGAGAGTTTAAATTGTTTAAACTAGAGATAGGCTTGGAGGAGAGGCTAGGGCTGGCCGCACCCCCCTCTATATATAGAGGGCTGGTGCGCCCCCTCTCACACCCCCTTACACCTTCCTCCAAACCCAGTTGCCCTGCTGCCCCTCCTCTCTCCCTCCCGACTGTTTGTGGGCGAAGCCCTGCTGCAGAAATTCTCCACCATATACACCACGCCGTCGTGTTGTAGATCCAATCCATCTCTCCACCATACTTGCTGGTCCGAGGAAGGAGGAGACGTCGAGGTGCTGCACGTGTGCATCTCACGGAGGCACCGCCACTTGTGGTGCTAGATCGGATCGGATCGCGAGGAGGAGAAGCGAGTACGACTACATCACCCACGTTCCGACGAACGTTCCGCTGTGCGAATCTTCAAGGGTACGAAGATCTAATCCAATCTCTCTCGTTGTTTGCATCTCCTAGATTAGATCTTGGCTTTCCCTCTGTTCGCTTCCGTAGAAAATTTTGATTTACTATGCTGCGAAACCCTTCACCTTCTTCGGGACCATCACCGTGTTTGCCAGCCACTCGCTTTCCTTGATTTCCCGGATGAAGTCTGCTGCGAGTAATCTGTTGATCTCCTTGCCGATAGCTTCGGCTCGTGGCTCCGACAGTCTTCGGATGGACTGCTTGACTGGCTTGGTGTCTGGGAAGACATTGAGTGCGTGCTCGGCGAATTCCCTGGGAACTCCTGGCATGTCCGCAGGACACCAGGCGAAGATTTCCCAACGCTCACGTAGGAATTCGACGAGCGCGCCTTCCTATGCGGTGCTGAGGTCGTTGGCGATCAGCGCCGTCTTGGAGGCATCCGTTGGATGGACCCGCACCTTCTTGCTGTTGATGGTGGAGTCGAAAGACATGTCAGGTGTGTTCTGCTTTGTGACTGGGGGTAGCCCATTGTCCGTCACCTCGCGGATCCTTGCAAGCTCGTCTTGCATGCCAAAAGACTGGGAGATTTTGTTGAAATCTCTGTCGCATTGGTCCGATCGGGTGAAGCTCCCGTGGACTGTGATGACGCCCCTTGGTCCTGGCATCTTGAGTAGTAGGTATGCGTAGTGTGGGACGGCCAGGAACCTTGCGAATGCTACACGTCCCAGGATGGCATGGTATTGCGACGGCCAGTCCACCACTTCGAATTCTAGGCGCTCCTGCCGAAAGTCCGGCTTCCCGAAGATGACGTCGAGCCCTATTTTGCCCAGGGGGAAGATGCCCTTCCCTAGGACAATGCCGTGGAACGTTGTGTCTGATTGTTCCAGGCTGCATTGCGGGATCCGCATAGCTGCTAGAGTGCTTGCGAACATTAGGTTGATGCCGCTGCCGCCGTCCATGAAGACGCGACTCATCTCGAAGCCTCCGATCTGCGCCTCCAGCACCAGGGCAGCATGACCTGGGCGAGGGATCTGGCAAGGGTGATCCGTGCGAGTGAATGTGATGCAGGACTCCGATCCGCTGAGGTACTCAGGGATTGCAGGCGGAGTTGCCACGGCCAAGTTGATTTGTCGGGTGATTTTCTTCTGCACCCTATTTGTGGGGCGTCCCTTCTGTATCATATTGAGTGCTCCTTTTGGTGGGGGGTATGCGAACCCCGCGTTGTTTTGTGCTGGTGCGACTGGTTGATTTGGGCCTCTAATAGGCGGCGGTGGAGGATCTCCGTGTGCTATTTCACCTGGCGCAGGTGCGTTTCTGAATGCAGGGATTGGAGCTTGTTGCCTCATCTGCATCATGCCTTCGCTGAGTTTCTGGAACTCACGGTAGTCCTTGAGCATGTGGCTAGCTTTCTTTTTGCCATCTTGTTTGTCGATGTAGTGCATGGACCCGAAAGTGTGTCGAATGCTGAGGGTCCGTTCTCGCGGTCGCGGCGTTGCCACGACTGCGTTGGTCGTCCGTTGTCGCGGAAGTTTCCGCTGCGGTATCCTCCGCTATTGCGGCTGTTGTCGTTACGGCGGTCGGCGTAGCCGGCTGCGACCATGTCGGGTCCGTCGCGGTCCTCATAGACGCGCGATCTCCTCTTGCTGCGGCGTTCGCGTCTTCGGCCGTAGTCGTCCTCTTCATCTGATTGCGCCCGCTGGATGCAATCTTCGCCGTCTGCCCAACTGTTGGCGATTTCCATGAGCTGGTCGAGTGTTTTGGGCTTTACACGCCCAAGTTTCTCCTTGAAGTCTGGGCGTTTGACGCTGTCCCTGAAGGCGTCGATGGACCGCTCTTCGGAGATGTGTGCTGCGGAGTTCTTGGTTGTAGACCAGCGTAGTATGTACGAGCGAATAGATTCACCCGTTCTCTGAGTGCAGGCTCGCAACTCTTTGATTGAGGCGGGCCTTTTGCTGGTGCCTTTGAAATTTCGGATGAAGCTATAAGCGAGCTCCTCCCAGCTTCGGATGGATCCTGATGATAGGCTGCTAAGCCAGACCCGCGCTGTGCCTGTTAGCTGCAGCTGAAGGCATTGCATGGCGGTTTCTTTGTTGCCTCCGTGAAGCTTGACGGATGACAGATGGTCACTGAGCCAGGACTTTGGATCTTGCGTGACGTTGAACTTCGGAGTATCCGAAGGAAGTTTGACGTTGCGTGGCATCTGTGTTCGCCGGACGGATCTGCTGAAGCATCGAGCCCCGCAGAGTTCTCCTTCGTCTTCATCCATCTCAGATTCAGACGAGCATGCGCGTTTGGCGCGTGCTTTGTCGATCTTGCGCTGTGTAAGCTTGTCTCTGGCGTCGTAGTCGTGTTTATGGCGGTGCGAGCTCTTCTTCCTTCGAGGAAGATCGTGTTCTTCTTCATCTTCAGATGAGGGATTGGGGCTCCGGTCGCGCCTGGCCGGAGCTTTCTTCTTCGGCTCCGTAGGAGCGTCTTCGTGGAGCGCAGCTCCGGTTAGTCCTAGTCCGGTGAGTGCGGACCTATGCATGGCCCTTTTCGGGTCTCCCTCCGGAGGTGGGTGAGCCGCGAGATACGCAGTGGCTGCCATGATCGCAACTTGTGGCGTCTTCGGGATGATGTTGTCGTCGGCGTCCATATCCATGAACGATGTGTGGAGAGTTCGGGTCACGTCAAGCTGCTCCTTTGGGTCCATGTTTTCCACCCGAGAGCAGTGCTTGTTTCCCTGGTTTCCGTTTGTGCTAGAGCCGGGTCCCATGGCGCAGAGCGCAGCTCGTCGCGCACTGGACTCAGAGGCTGCTTGCTTGCGTTTGTCGATCGTCTCCTGCATCTTGACTTGCTTCTTGTGCTCCTCGATGAGGAGGTAGTGGTATGCCCTCAGCAGATCACGTGGGGAGTCCAGAGGTACGACTATTTTGCCTGCGACGGCGCGGCGTGCTTCGACCCATCCTTCTTTGCTAAGTTGGATGAGGTGGCCACTGTTTTCCCCGTTTTCGCCGTTTCTGTCCTGCGGGTTGGGGTTGGGCGGCGGGTTAGGTGTTTCCTCGTCGGTTTGGATGACTACGGCGCACAGATAGCGCCTGCAGATTGGTTGGCTGCTGCCGCAGCTTTCGGATCCGGAACCGTAGGTCCCTTCATCCGAAGGTGGATCGCGCAGATCGGAGTTGCAGCAGCTGCTGCTGTGGAACTCATCTGTTGATGGTGATGTGCGTAGCACGGGGTGTGGAGCCCACGAAGCGGGCCTGATTGACGGCACGGGCACCCGCTCAGGGAGGCGGAGGGTGCCAGTTTGTCCCACCTGGAAGCAGAAGCTCCCGAACAAGATTTCGAGTCCGTCGCCTACGGGCTCGAAATCCTTCATGGTATCCGGCGAGTGGGCGGTGAAGTCGAAAGCGCCGAAGAGGAGGTGATTCTCTGTCGCCGCGGAGTTGTAGATCGATCGGGTCAGAACCGTCACGACCGCACAATCAGCAGCCCCAGTTCCCACAGACGGCGCCAATTGACGAGGTTTAATCTCGTCAATGCCCATTGTTATGGGCTTGGGTTTTGGAGAAGATGGGGATGCTGGAGATCGTGGCACGGTTAACAGACAAGCAACCAGGGGACACGAGATTTACCCAGGTTCAGGGCCCCGGAGGGAAAACCCTACTCCTGCTTGTCTGCTCTTTGATTACGGCGGAACCGAAGGTTACAGGGTGCGCAGATTCGATCTGGCGTGGATGCGTGTGCGAAGGTATGAGTCGAGGGAGATCTAGGTCTATTGCGTACGTGCCCTCCTCGTTGGACCCTCCTAGCCTTTATATATGGGGAGGCTAGGTCTCAGGTACCGATACGAGTAGGTTACAAGTTGTATTAAAACTCTAGTCTTGAGCTTTCTTTGTCTTGTGCGCTTGGGACTCCGTGTCCATATGGGCTTCGTTCCAGCCGAACTGTCATGGGCGTCATGGACCTGGGCAGGTCATCGAGTGGGCCTTCCGTCGGGCTAGACCAGGTAGGCTAACATCGGGTACCCGTAGGGCATAACCATGTCACACTGGATCTAGCGTCCCATCCATGTATGGCCATGGGATGGGTTCCCAGATACACCAGAAACCCATGGAACAGCTGGGATAGTAGGTCCCTCCCCACCTAGATCGGGCCCAAATAGGCCTAGATCTGTGCGGAGGGCCCCGCCGTCGGGGCAAGCACCACCTACCGCCATTAGAGAGCTGCATCGTCCCTAATATCGCCACCGCCAACTCGGTTGGTCGTCGCCCTTGACGTGCCCAGCACCTTTGGTCAAGATATCCGACCCATCCCGGGGGAGGCCGCCTCCTACGCCTCCAATAGCTTCCGCGCCTCCTAGAGTTGCACCACACCTAGCCAGTCCCCGCCGCCATTGGCTTTCCCACCGCCGCCCCCGCAGCCATTGGCTTTCCCACCGCCACAAGGTTTCCACGCCGCCGCCGCTAGTTGGCCCACCGCCGCAAGATATCCACACTGCCATCGGATCCGCCACGACGTCGCGCCCCTTATCAACGTGACGCCCAACTTGGCGCCTTCACCACTGCGCGAGTTAGAAAGAGAAGCCTATCGCCACCAACGTGTGGCCTTCGGGCGGCAGTGCCCTCCGACGGTGGCGAGGAGCGGGAGGGGACAAGGGAGAGGGCTGCGATCGGGTGGTGGCTAGGGTTTCCCTCCCGTTGCCCACAAGAGCGGCGCGGGGGGAGAGAGGCCGTTCGCGTGCATCATGGCCCATGGTTATTGAAGCGTACCGTATACCTCACCTAGCTAGCTTAGCTCCAACAACTGGCCAGATCCACATGGCAGCACATATCCCGTTCGTTCGTTCGTTGGTCCGTACGCACGTCCCAATCGGCCACATCCCAAGGTGTCGACAGGGGGACCTCGATCGACCGATATGTATCGACAGCTCCATCTCCATGATATGATATGATAAGCAAACCAATATAATTGATCGATTTTTCTGGAGATGACGATTCCATGATTGCCATCTCCCTCTCGTGACGATGCCTCTGACGAACTGATGACAACGCACAGGCCCGTTTTCTCTTCTAAAGTTTTACTGTTAACACGAGGGATGTCACTGGTCACTGCGCCTAGGAGCTATAGGACAGACTAAGGGCAGTGGATCCTAAACCATGCAGGGATCGATCGACCAGGCCGACTTGGCGTGAGCAAATTGTCTAGTGACACGGCGGCAAAGCTACTGTACGTACGTAGCGGCCACTTTTCTCGTACGTACTGAGTTAAGCAGCACCGTCCGTTCATCTTGACACCTTCTTCCACGGCTTGTGGAGTGTGGACTGCTCCTTCCGGATGGCACGCCCATTTTGTCTGTTCTCTTTAATTAGTGGGGCTGGGGCTCTGGCCCCAAGTGACGGACTGACGGTAGGTGAAATGTACTACGAGCCTACCTAGCACTGAATCATGCATGAAAGACGATCGAGGTGATGATGCAGCAAAAAGAAAACTGACTAGTGGGATGATGTTACTCCTTCCATTTTTCAATCAAATATTAATAATATCACTACACACAGCCTCTGCATACTCCTTCCATTTGGTTACCGCAGAAAACCGGAATCTTCTTCCGTCGTTTCTTTATTTATAGAGCGGGACGAAAGTCTGATTCGAAAATGTATTTTTCTTTTCTAAACATTAAAATGTTTATGTATATTTTCTATAAAAAATGCATGAGTACTAATTATCTACTCACTCTCGTCCCAAAATAGTTGATTTAGATTTGTCTAAATCCTCATGCACTTAGACATGTTTTAGTGTGTAGGTTAATTTAAACAAATCGAAGTCACTTGTTTTCCAACTGATAAAGTAGAATACACTATGAAAGACATATTAATTATAAAGAAAAAAGGCAAAGACGGCCAGTACATAGCATCGAATGCTACAACTTCACACACCCAACGTGATACAAAGCCGAGCGACAAAGGACACACCGTCTACAAAACCGATGAAGACGACTTGCCTTGTCCAATATCCTACCACGAATGGTGAGGAGATGGAGCACATTGTTTGAAGGCCGCGTCACGAACCAAGCAAGAGACCACCGTAGCTCGACCTGGACTCCAAGGAAAACTGGACTAGCATACCTTCCCTCTTGAGCCTAGAGGGTCGGCGAGTAGGAGGCGGGATCTTGACAGACTCGGGGAAGACGTCGACCAAGCTACGTCCACCATACCGTACATTGCATTCCTAGATGACCAAATCCGGACACACATCACATTGCCCCTAGCATCCAAGAGTCACATCGGCCTCACCTAGATAGCCTAGACAACGTCTTCAAGAAGATAACGACGCCATGGTGCCGCCGTCACCTCATCCGACAGACCATACCTAGGGTTTCCCCTGGCATCAGAGGGGAGGGAGGCATAACGATGGCCATGAACATGCCTTCGGGAAGGAAACAACGCCATCAGATATCGCCGTGTTCAGCATTGGTCGCCGCCAAGCAGGGCTTTCACCATAGCCATCCACCACGCAAGATCCTGATGTTGTCGAAGACGTCCGACTTGATTGGAGACGAGGACGAGGATGGAAGCTTCCGTCTTGAACCATCACCGCAGAGTGGAGAGGAACACCAACATAGGAGAAGGCCATCGACCATCGCCGGCCAAACCACCAACAAGAAAGGGCTCGGAGGAGGAGGCCTCCCATGCTGGCCAACAACAACACCACGGCCGCCACGCCGGAGAAGGGATCCCCCACGCCTCTAACACGCGCTGAAGTCAGAGCCAACTTGGGCCCAACTAGGCCCAGAACCAACTAGGCCTAGATCGGGCAGCCGAGCTCCGACACGACGTGCCCACCATGCTAACTAAACGCGCCTTCCTTCTGCCACTAACACACGCCAATTGGGTCGTCGAGTTCCGCCGCCACAGCCCCCACCCCACCCGAAGGCTCCCACGACGAGATTACGCACCACAAGAGACCCCGCCTCCTTCATCGGCAGCATGGCTTCGCCGGCTGTGTTCTCTGATGGAGGCAAGGGGATGGAAGGGGGGAGGGGCGCTGGCGGGAGGGAGCTAGGGTTCCTCGTGTCTCCTTAGAGAGGGACACGTCAAACTGGACAATATACTAATGCATCAAACAGATAGTAGCGTTATCGATGTTGTTTTCCTTTTTGAAGGTGTTGCTTGATACTCGGTACTTCGATTGCTAAGAGCGTGCTAGGAAAACTTCAGATGACGCAGCGATTGCGGGTCATTTTCGCTTCGTCGACGTGTCGTCGTCTTTGTTGTTTTTTTATTTTATTTTCTCTTTTCTAGAAACTTATTCGTGCTGCTGCCGCGGCACTGTCGATGATCCGAGACCTTATATCTTATAATTGTTTTATTTATAAAACAAGACGAAATCATGTTTCAAGTTGACGGTTACTCAGTGATACACGGGCGGAAATTCCTATGAGTTCAGTAAAGGCCGGGCTCGTCATTTTACACACCGTCTTCCACCTCCCATCGATCTCCAGCCAGTCTATTTATAGCCGGACCGACGGCCATCGCCACCAACAAACCAGTTCACGGGCAGGCACCTCTTCGTGAGACCCCACGCGCGCAGAGAGAGAAACAGAGCCGGACATGCAGCGCGTCGCCTCCTCCCGGAGGCTCCTCCAGGCCGCGCTCGCCCCCGGCCGCGCGCATTCCGGCCTCTCCGCGGCCGCCGTCGCCGCCACGCCGGAAAATGGCATCGTCGCCCCCAAGATGCCGCCGTTCGACTACAAGCCGCCGCCGTACGAAGGGCCGCGGCTGGCGGAGATCGCCCAGAAGCGGGCCGAGTTCCTCAGCCCCTCCCTCTTCCACTTCTACGACCGCCCTGTACGTGTGCACATGCCCCCCCTTGCCACCTCCAATTTCATCGGAACGAATTATTGATGAGCAAAAATAGAGAAACGTACTGCGATTTCCATCCCCATTTCTATTTTGGAAGGGCATAGTAACGAATCGGGCACCCGATTTGGTGATTTATCTCGACCCCTCGTCTTGATTTATTTATTTTTGGTGATTTTCCCTACTTAAAAACACCCAACACGAACAGTACTCGTACCAGTTAAAGTGAACTGCATATTTGTTTTAATGACAGTATCATTTCTTCAAATGAACGGCGTTCTCATAATCAGGCAAACGACTTGTACAAATCTTCTTGCGCTGGAAGGTTTGTCCTTTCTGTTTTTAGTAGTTTTGGCGAGAGAAAAGGCAGTCCATTTGGAAAGCAGTGATCAGTTTATTAGATTTGTCGTTTTTGGATATATTCAGTTAGGAAGGCCATTTTACCATGAACAGTGGTCTTATGTGAGGTGCGGTGATTGGTGGGATTTAGGAATCATAGAGCAAAGATTCCCAAAAAGGGAATCGCAGAGCTAAGATCTGTCTCATCGTATCCTTGGGAATCTTCAAAGGAGTAGCCACAAAGTTCTGCACTGCATGCGCCACACCATTGGATCTACTTCTCTGCACTCGTGTAGCTACAACTGCAGGTTTTATTGGGACCTAATGAATCAGGCATGAAAAATTGTGGTCGTATCTTATGTGACGAGTTTGCACAACTAACTCCTGTGCGAGTCTGCAAGATCCTACATCTCTGGCTTGGCCACTAATACTGATAAAGAATGTGATCACTGCAACTTACTGTTTTGAAACTGCACATGCTTTGCCCAGAGTAAATAAAATACGTCCAAGATAGGATATCTGCAGATAGCACCGAGTTGTGTACCTACCATGCTCACCCACCAAGATTGGAGCTCATGTGTACCTACCGTGCTCAGACCAACACATATATCACGTTTAAAATATATTTTTATGCAAATACATATCTCATTTTAAAAGATACAAAGAAAATTCATAAAACAATTTTGTCTGGTAGCTCTTTGAGATCCCCTTGAACTTTTGAAAATAAGTTCTTGAAAGAGTGGAATAGGAAAAAGGATGAACCATTATCATCTGTTCTACAGTACCAAGATATGTCTCGGTACTTTGTGTTAGATTCAGTGTAACAGCTTGACCAGGACGGAGTGTAGTTTGATGATTCAATGAGGAAAGCTAGTATCATGCAATGAAAAAATTACAAATTGTTCTTCGAAACTTCAGCACTGAAAATTGACCATTTTAGCACGCAATCATTGCAGTTGAACATTGTCGATGGAAAGATGCAGTACCTGTTCGATGAGGATGGTCGTCGCTACCTTGATGCTTTTGGTGGCATTGCAACCGTTTGTTGTGGGCACTGCCATCCTGATGTCATTGAAGCCATAGTCAACCAGGCAAAGAAGATACAGCACTCCACAGTTCTGTACCTGAATCATGCGATTGCAGACTTCGCCGAGGCTTTGGCGTCCAAAATGCCTGGTGATCTAAAGGTACTTCAGGCCTAGTAAAACGTTACACATTTCTGTACCTGAATCTGTTTTGTAATTTTATGACTTAAAACGTAGATTATTTTGGTTGGACCAGCCTCATGTGAAATTGCTCTTGTTCTCTTCAGGTTGTTTTCTTCACAAATTCTGGCACGGAGGCAAATGAGCTTGCGCTGATGATTGCCCGGCTTTACACCGGCAGTCATGACATTATTTCTCTTAGGAATGGATACCACGGGAATGCAGCTGCAACAATGGGGGCTACTGCTCAATGCAACTGGAAATTTAACATTGTTCAGGTAAGTTTCTGTCTAGCTGTTAGTTTTACTCCATTACGTAAGCACACAGGGTCAGTAGCTCTACAATAATTAAAAAGAGCCTGGAAATTGCGTATTTATTTTTGACATAAGCGTATAAGACAATAATATTTGCTCATTTACAATGTGTATCCAGACGGGAGTGCACCATGCTCTTAATCCAGACCCATATAGAGGTGCATTTGGTTCAGATGGACCGAAATATGCCAAGGATATTCAGGAAACCATTGAATATGGGACTACAGGGAGAGTCGCTGGTTTCATTTCAGAAGCCATACAGGTACGCCGCTTATCATGTTCAAGAGTGAGTTCTCTTGAAAATAACAATTGGAATGGTCCTCTCTGCAGGGAGTTGGTGGAATAGTGGAATTGGCACCAGGATACTTGCCTGCAGCCTACAAAATGGTTAGAGATGCTGGTGGCCTCTGTATCGCTGACGAAGTTCAGGCGGGAGTTGCACGGACTGGAAGCCACTTCTGGGGATTTGAAGGGCAAGGTGTCATCCCAGATATAGTTACCATGGCAAAGGTGAATAATTTCTCCACATTTCTCATACGAGAAACATTTCATGCATCCCATGATCCCTCCTTAGGGTCAGCTCACCAGTGTACAGCAAATCAAACTACTGACATGTTCCTGCTGTTTCTGTTCAGGGTATAGGGAATGGCATTCCGATAGGAGCCGTCGTTACGACGCCTGAGATTGCTCAGGTGCTAACCCGCAGAAGTTATTTCAACACCTTCGGTGGTAACCCTGTCAGCACCGCTGCCGGCCACGCCGTTCTCAAAGTACTGGAGAAGGAGAAGCTCCAGGAGAATGCGCTTGTTGTTGGCTCCTATCTGAAGGAACAACTTAACATGCTGAAAGAGAAGCATGACAGTGAGTTCTAGCCAGATATAATCACGTCACGAACACATTACCTCGTGGGTGTCTTTGTTGCTTATGTTTCACTTTTGCAGTCATCGGCGATGTTAGGGGCAGAGGCCTTCTTCTCGGAGTCGAGCTAGTGACTGATCACCAGAAGAAAACCCCGGCGAAAGCTGAGATCGCGCAGGTCATGAACCACATGAAAGGTGATTACATGGACCGCGTGTTTCGTCGAGCTCTGTCGTGTGTCTGTGCTTCAGGATTCTGAACTAGATACAGAAGTAGCAACATTTGGATCTGAGCTGAGTTTTTCTCCCTTCTTTCGACAGATATGGGTGTGCTGGTTGGGAAGGGCGGTTTCTATGGCAACGTGTTCAGGGTAACACCTCCGTTGTGCTTCACCAAGGAGGATTCCGGTAAGATCTGCTGTTCTATTGCTAATGCATGGCCTGTGTAGCGTATATCTCGATTTCTGATCGAACAACTTTGCATCGCAGACTTCTTCATCGAGGTGATGGACATTGCGCTGTCGAAGCTGTGAAGAGCTGACACTGCACGCATTAAGACTTTAGCATGGGATCCATATCCATAAATAAGAGACGATCTGTGAGACAGCACCTCGTTGTCTCGTGATCCGTCTTGCAAACCCGTGATGCAGCTTCGGCCTTTATCCGTATACATTTCTTGAACATTATTCAGCTTGTCAGTCTGATCAGTTAGTTACTGTATGTGACCAATAAGTTCTTCGTATTCAGATGTGTCACATGTGCCCGCTTTTGTGATACCTCCTAGATTTCATAAAACAAAGTGTCACTACTCACTTCTGAAATCCCAGATAATATGGAAACGTGAATCCGCCAGCATTAATTACACAGAAAATGTTTGTGAATCAGCAGAGATGAACCAGGACAAACAAAGGTTTGAAACATTATAGTCAGCATGTCCAAATGATGAAACAAACAATAGTTCAAACGAATCATTGCAGCAATATACTCTGCCATCTCTTCCAGAATGCACATACGCCTGAACTGAAATACCAAGGACGGACCGCGACAAACAATGGTTGAAACGAATCATTTACAGCAATTATACTCTACTATCTCTTTCAGAATACACATACGCTGACGGCAAGATTAAACAATGTAACCAATATGACCCTGGCAGATATACAGCAAATGTACAAACCAAACGACAATAGCTAATAGCTTGACTTGAGAGACCTATTTCTTTCCACCGATCATAGGCTGACCACCGCCCTTTGGATTAGGCATGTTCGTCGATCTGCTCATCTTGCCTCCAGTACCGAAACTCTTCACATCAATTAAATCACCAAACAGATTGTCTGGCATGTAGTAGGGTTTAGCTGCGGCCGCTGGTGCTTCTTTTGGTCTTTGGTTTCCATTCATTCGAGTGTCTGGGACAATGGTGAGAGCATTGTTTGCATGAGAGACAGAAGAGCTGTTCTGCTGCTGCATAGGATTGGGGTTGGGGGTTGGAGATGGCACATGTTGCATACGGGGAGAAGCATACGGTGATGAAGGAGCTGGATAGGTAACTGTTGAGGCAACAGGAGGACTCGGCATTTGGTATGTGGCAGGCTGAAAAGGATTTACAGAGTTGGAACTTGTAGGCATGGCCCACGGTGGTGCCGGATAGCTAGATGAATACTGTTGTGGAGGCTGAGATGGACCAGTCTGTGCACTTTGGGCCCAGGGTGCAACATAATTGTTGTATGGAGTGTACCCCTGATTTATTGGATATGCCTGGTGGTTGGAAGGGTAATGTTGTCCATTCGGTGCAGCAGGCTGATAATTCGGTGGTAGTTGTGACCCATTTGACATTGCAGCCTGCTGACTGTCATTTTGGTTCTGAGTTGAAGAATCTGTAGAAGCTTCAGGAGGACTGTACAAGGTAAGGCTTAGAAGGTCGATCATATCCTGCTCTTTTGTTCGAGTAACACTGACAGGAGCTGATTCAACAGGAACCAGTGCATTGCTCGCAACAGAAGATGAGGCTTCAGAAGTTGCATCATCAACAGGTATAAGAGCATGATCACCAACACTGGATGATGCCTCGTCGCTACTTATCACAGATTTGTTCTTCCTACAGATTAAACGAAGTATCATAAATAATTAATTAGGATCAGAAATATGCAGATTGCCCATCAAAGGTTACTATCAAGTACCTTTTGGCTAGCTGAGCAAACTCATCATCTTCATCATCTTCAACAGGGGGCTCATTATGTGCAATTGGAGGTGCAGATGGTTGTGGTATTGGATCCCCTCTGGGTAACTCATCTCTCCTTGGTGTTTCAACTGGCAAAGGAGCACCAGAAGCAATTGCATCGTGTTTTGCAAGTACACTTTGTAAGCGATCATTTATTTCTAAGCCTTGTTTCAGTAGCTCCTCATTCCTAAACAACGACACAAAAAGTCAAACATTACATTCGGTGTCAGTGTGGCCTGCACTGCACTTTCATTTAGAGATTTTTTTTCTATAAAGGGATTATATTCATCTCTAGAAGATACTTTCATTTAGATAGCTTGGAACTGAAAAATGTGTAGCATGCTTATGCCGTGCATGCTAGTGTTGGATAGGGAAAATATATGAAAACACTGCAGTACACTAAGATAGGGAAGATGTATGTCTGTACAATCTGAGAGAGATGAGATTACCCTGTTGAACTGACAAATCCCATGAGCTTTTGTTGGTTTGAACGACTTTGGCTGACAAGCTCTGTAACAATTTCATCTTTAACAGCCTGACGTCACAAAAATAAAAAACTGAATTGGTTATTTCATTAATAACTATACTATAACTATTCATACAATTTTCTTATGAATGTTGTATTTACCATGCGATCAGCAGGATTCAAAGCATTCACCATATCACTCAGTAATTCGGTTGCATCTCTAATATTATCCAAATCCCCTGAACTGGAGCAAAGACATAGGTCATAACGATTAAATGCATTAATAGAAGAGAGAGCTGAAACAGAAAAAAAAAAGCTAAATGAGCTGAATAGTAGAGAAGAAATGCAACCTCAGAGTTTCGACATCAGATGACATTCTGTCATTTAGACTTCCAGTAGGATATGTAGGTGAACCATAGGGCAGAGAATGATGTGTTGCAGGAGGAGTAAATATTGGAGGGGCATCTATAGGACGACGTGGGAACATCACTCCTGACCTCTGTAACAGATATTGCGTTAGCTAATGAGCAAATTCCAGTAGTTTATCACCAAATTCATAAAAGCAAAACAATTATTGAGCTACTCATACTTCAAACATTTCTTTCAGGTCATGTTCTCTGCTATGAGTACTGGATTGATTATGTTGCAATATGAGAGCGTTTACATTGGAGTAAAAGTTTCAGCATACCTTTAGCTCAATGTATGACCAGTAATATTGAGGATATTTCCCCCCAGGTCCACCAAATGCTTCTTGCCACGAGTCCAGAAGTATCAATACCTTATCCTTCACTTGCATATCATGCTGGTTGGATATTCAGAAAACGAACATCCCAAAACAAATTAGCATTGTGTTTGAATTGGCACAAAAAATGAAAGAAATAGAAGACAGTGAGTGAATGAGACAGAAATGCAGATTAGACACAGAACCGCAAAAATTCCAATGCCAATATATGATCCATGCATTGCGGATGAATAGCAAACATGAATGCTACCATGATAAGCAACAACAGTTAGCAAGTTAATCTGAAGAACAATGATTGTTCAGCTAAAACACCAAATTTGAGTCGCAAAACAACAGCGCTGACCAAAACCAGACCAACCACAGATAATGCCATACAGGGTTCTTATGTACTAAAGAAGGATCCAAATCCACATTAATTTAGAGTGTAACAGGCATGTCCGACTGGATAATACATAACCTCCATTCAGAAAGTTCTAAATGACATGAAAAAATTATCAGTAGTAGTATAAATGGTTGGTCACTAAACAAGCATACAGAAAATGATGTTCCAAATGCCCGTATGTAAGCTTGATATACTTGCTAGTTAAACATATGTATACTTGTCTCGGAAAATTTAAGCAACATGATAATAGTAAGGAGAGGAGTTGGAAGGGGCAAATGAGGGTATACCTTCTTCTGGACAATTTTAACCATTTCTTGTAAAATATGCTGCTCAACAACTTCAAAATGAACATATTCACCACAGTTCTTCATCATTGTTTCCAACAGCTGCAATGATTATTAGATACCAATGTGAAAAAGAACATTACAGAAAACTACCAATGGTAACGCATATTATAATAGTACGAACCGTCAAAGTGAAAAACTGGACTTTCGGGTCCTTATTCTGTAGCCGCTTCTTCACTGCTTTTACCACATCTTTTGTTTGCCTGATTCAGAATTTCAAATATATTAGCACCCGGTAAAGTAAAGCTTATTTGCAGATACATAAGTTAATCTGGACATCAACCCATCTATACATTTAAACAAATAAAACATAGTTAACAGTTTTTCTTTTGTAATAAATAAATCATATGCTATTCTATAAATTCATTAGACATCCTCCCATAGGCACTGAAACAAGGAAAAACATAGTTACAACGTTGTTTCAGAGTTCAATAGTTATACGATCATATGCTAGATGAGATGCAGCCTCATGCACCATACAAATGCAAATGAATGCCTGACTTGACAGACTTGAACGTAGATAAGAAATACCTCAACAGAATTGAACTTCAACCACATTTCTACCATGAACAACTGCGATACAGTTCAGATCTGAAAAGGCGCCCTTCAACTGCCTAGGCATCAAAACTAGACGGGAAGTTTCCCGGTGCTATCATCGACTTAATCCATAATACTTCTTGATGGTGAATGACAAGCAAGCTACTATGCAACATTATGGTTCCCTATAAATTTCTTTAGCAATTCACTGATGCTCTATGCAAATTTTGTTATAATCGATCTGACATCTCAGTCAGAAGCTCGAACCCCTGAGGTCAAGTTGCAGATTCTCAATTGAGAATTAAGCTGAGTTTTCTTCAGACGTGCCACCCCAAGCTAAAGGTAACCGACCGTTTATTAGTACTTACAAGCCCTTATTATACTGCTAGTTCTCACAACATAGTAAGCACTACTAGAAAACCATCCTAGGTAACAGGCTGGAGGCCACGCCGTACCCATCATCTCAATCCAACTTCAACTCGGTACTAAGAATTTCCCTACATAACTTCCATCAATCAATCTGGTAATAAGAATTCCCGACTTCAATTTGGTTCATTAACAAGAATTCCCAAATTGGCTTGAAATTTTGACCCCCAATCAGCTGGGTCAACGCCCCCGGAACCAAAACCCCGAGCAGCAGCGCCGCGACAAGAAGCAACAAGAAGGCAACAAAAATTCGGCGGACGAATCCCAAATCCCTCCGCCGTAATAATTCCTGCTCCGCGGCAAAATACCAAAAAAAAAATAGCCATAGCGGCCGGCAAGCATGCGGTACGAGGAGGGGGAGAGGCGATGAGGAGTCACCATCGGTCGGCGTTGAGGGTGTCGCAGATTTCGAGGTTGACGGCCCAGTCGGGCCCCTGCAGGAGGTGGCTGGTGGCCTTGTCCACCCTCGACGTGGCCGGCAGCCGCCCCGCCGGCCGCTGCCCCGTGCCCCCCACCGGGTACATCGCCGCCGGAGACGCGCGACCTCACGACCTTGCGAATTCCTCTCGGCAGCCAATCCGGCGGCGGCGGCTGACGGCTTCGGGAATCGTTCGCGGTACGGAGCTCTAAAGATTCCTCCGATTTTTTTCCCCCGCGCTTCCTTTTACGAGGAGAGACGGACGGGGAGAGGGCGAGGCGAGGAAGGGCAGCTGGACCAGCCGAAATTGGAAGAGGCGAGGCGACGAAAGCCGCGTTTGCGTGTGCGTGTGCGCGTCCGTTATCCACCCGGCACCCGCGCGAGGCACGTGCATGACGGGCGGGCCCGGCTTCCGCGTGGCGGCCGTTCCGCGCGATGGCTGTGGCCTGGAAGGTACCCAAACCGGTTTGGGTTTAAGCGGGTTTGTTTCTCTCCTTCGTCGTCACGGGGGTTTATCCACTGACGGCGGTTAGTTGTTGTTAATGTACTTTCCATATCTCTGTGACGATCTTTGGAATGAAGAAAGTACTACAGGACGTTTAGTGATTGGTTAACGCCGGGACAGTCAAGATCCGCATAGTAGTTCCAAACTTTGCATTTGTTCGGCACCTTGTTAGCCACACCGTGGAGGTTGGTTAACGCCTAAAGCTCGTCTAGAAGTTCCCCGTCAAATCAGAGCCAAATGTCAAACTATGGAGATTTGCCTTGATATCCAAACTAACTGCTATAATATCATGAGATCTCAACCATAACCCCACCGTGTAAACGTTACAAACGCACACAACACGTCACTTAACACCCACAATCACAATTTACCTAAGTTGAGATCACACAACGCGTCGGAACTCGATGTGTTCGCCCGTGGCTAAGGCGTGACGAAATTGAGGTTGAACCGCTTGAAGAACTTGTAGACCGGATGTCCGGCTTTGTGGCTGATCTCGCACGAAGGGCCGTTGTAGCGAACTCGATTTCCTTGGCCTTGCGACATGTTGTTTTTGTAGTTGCCAACATGGCCATCGCCACTACCTTCGCCGTAGTTTATCGCCCATCGAAGTCGTGACCACCACCACTGCTGCATCGGTTACCTCCATAGACATCGTTATACTAGCCTCTATCACCGTACACGCCTCGAGAAGCGAGATTGGTGGACAAGCCCGTGACACCGGTGTTGGTGTTCTGCGTCTCGAGACGTGCTTATGCCGCCAAAAACATGGCATATACCTCACTCAATGAGATGCTTTGTTCTAGACGTGCCGAGATTGCCTCGACGAGCGGATTATACTCTACATCCATCCCATTGAGGATTGCGTTGATAACATCATTGTCATCCATCTTCTTGTCGGCAACGGCCAGCTCATCTGTCAAGGCATTCGCCTTGTTGAAGTAGACGGTGTCACTTCTTCAGATCATTGAGAGCCCAACGTAGACCCATGACACGTGCACACGACTGTGAGGTGTACATCTCCGTGATCGATGTCCAATCATCATGCTTCGCCTAGTATTCGGAGACCTGCACTAACACCTTCAAGCAGAGATGGGTGCTAAGAAGATAACCTAGTACCTGCCGGTCCTTCTCATTCCAAGTCACATAGACTAGAATTTCTACCTGAACGATGTTCTTTTTGCCAGAATCCTCTCTCTCAACCAAGAGTTCTTTTGGTGGTGCCTTGATTGAGCCATCCAGGTACCCAAATAGACTACTTGTGAGCTTATCCTACATGGACAGGCTGAGATGGCTCCCGATTGATGGATTAGTTGATGTCGACATGGTGAAGGAGAAGAATATATATGTGTTTAGGAAAAATATGGATCTAATACCATATAAAAACCATTGGGGTTAAGTGTATACCTCTGGCAGGGGCACACGTCCGGCATCACAATTACAAGTGATTGATTTAGTTGGATATGGGAGATTTGCCTTGATATCCGAGCTAACTATGCATGGAAAGATACCATGAGATCTCAACCATAACTCACCATGTTAACGTTTACAAACGCACACAACACGAAATACATCATTAACAGATACTACAACCTACTCCTAACAAATTTTTGCATGTAATGATTTGACCGGGAACGTTACATCCGCCGTCATAAGGACCAGCCGATCCCTTTCACCCTCATCCAGCATGGTTTACCTATGAGTTTCCTTATCGAGTTTCTCCATTGAACTGCCTCGGTAGGCCTAAATTAGATGTTCAACCTTTTACCAATGTGAACTAACGTAGTTTGACCTGGGATCATGGCATACGATCATCGGGTGTTTGTATGCAATACACATAACACCACACCCCTTATGACTATACATGGTATAAGTAGAACATAAGACTCTCTTTTTTTTATGAAATATGACCTCGAAAGGCCTAGACACAACATAAAGCAGTGTATAAATTACATCAAGGACCCTAAAAGAGAAGAAAATTACAGCAAAGTCCTTAACTTTTGCAAACAGGACATCAAGATAGAAAAGGAAAACACAATCAGGTCCTTCGTCTCCACCGCAGGAAACCGGTGATCTCTAGATCCGGGCTCCAGCATCACCACCCGGGACGACACCATTTGGTGTAAGACTGGAATGAACTCCTAGATATTGAAGAAGATCCGCCGCATCGGCCTGGAGGAAGAAGAGGCATGGGTGTCCACCGCACAGCTCAAAGTAGCTTCTTTTGCCATGGATAGCAACAACGCATAGTTGTCGCCTCTTGGGACCTCCGTAGAAAAAAGAAGCTCCGGGCGTGCGCGACACCGCACACATGCAGACACCTTGCCGAGCTCCAAATCGTGAAACCTCGGGTTCTTCTATTCCTCTTGTCCATCACCACGACCACAAGGAAGAAGAATTGATACCATGAGATCTGCATGATTATAAGCTCCTCCCATGAGCTTTACTGAAGTGCGGGATCTTTGTGCCGCCTCTAGCCCCCATCATGAGAACACCGGGAGTACACCAAGATAGAGCACCTCACAGCTGCACTCGCCCGCAGCCTAAACACACAAAACTGCAGCATAGCGATATACGAGTTCCTAGCCACCAAAGCTAAATCTAGACTACTACTAGTATCCACACCTCTCCTCTCCTCTACCATCTCCGACCGGCAGCACCATCGGATAAGGCTCGGGATCGGCCCAGTCCCTCACGAACAACTCTCAAGGAGAAACGAAGGCGGGAGAGAGGGGTGCTAGTAAGCAATCGCGTGAACATAAGTCTCATGGCGGGACTATCGGAGGTGTAGTTGCGGTGACCCAGCATACCACTGCATGTGTAGTACACTATAGTCGTTGACATGACATCCACAGAACACCTTTCCGTAAATATCACATCCCTCAGAGTGGTACAACAGAAACATTGCGGATCCATATTACAAACATACATATATTATTATTATTACAATACTAGAAGTTCAAGACTTCCAAAAGATTCAACTTACAAACCAAAATATAAGTGTTTTAGTGAAAGTTTCACAGTGAAAACTTAAACTCCAAACTTAGCTCAACAACTTATTGCTATATATTAAACATGTTGTTCACCTCAATTGGCTCCTAGAACTATAGTAATTATTCTGACTCTTGGTACTCTCCTCCGTAGACGATATCGTAGTCCTCCCCTTCTACGGCTCCATACAAATTGGGCTCTTCATAGAAGACCTCCTCTTGGCTCTCAGTTGCATACATTGGAGTATCTTCGGAATCCTCAGAGTCTAAGCAAGGGATCGAAGGAAAGGGTGACTAACAGTGTTACCCAGCAAGTTCATTATATGCAAGGTGGAAAGTTTGATGCTCTATCTACCACCTCAGACTATAAGTCCTTGGCACTATGCAATTTTTGTAAATCTTTCTTCAAAGATTGATTTTATTATGAAAATCTATGACCATCAGCCTTCACAGGTTTATCAGAACTTTTATGGAGTTCCTTTCCTGCCGCGTTCGTAGCTCCTTCCCAGAATAGGGAGTAACAAGTTACAGTTCTTACACTCTGCAGAGGTGCGTTACTTTACCCATGAGAGATCAACTTCTTTGTTTCACAACCAGGCGTACTTTCCCGTCCACAATTCCATGATGTAGGGCCCAGTAGATGATCCAAGCCAATCACTGCCCTCTCCGCGACCCCATATGTCTGCATGATCCTTCGGGGTTGCCTCACCTCCATTAAGCCCCCTTTCGGGCAGGCTACAACCCTGATAAGTTCTCGAAGACTCTATGATCTGGTGTTGCCCAGGTAAGTACCTTATAGGTTCGCCTAACCCCCGGCAGACACTCATAGTAATCTAGACACCAAAAACGCGGGGCCTAAGGGTGCCCACCCATATGTTGGATCCGCACAAGGAATCACAACGTCACGTTAAGGTATTCTTGCCTCCATACGAAAGGAAAAGGATACAACTGACTTCTCTGTTCCATTCCAAATCTAACGCGTAATATACGGCGCTAGAATCACTGATGTCATAGGTTATTAAATCCCTAATTGATCATTATTGTTGCAAATAGAACCTAAGTTCTATTGCTTCACTTAGGATGATACCAAAAAATTATTTGTTTGAAAAAATAATATTTTCTTTTTTTGGAATATAGATGATAACACACAATTTGCAAATACTTTGATAAAGACTCTTCAAAGGACATGAGCAAGTGATGAACTTGCTTTGTGATTGTAAGGTAGTGAAGTCGGATGCTTGCACTAAACCTTGAGCTTCTATGTCTACAAAACATCATTATTGCCCGGTAAGGACAATATTTAAAGAGGCAAAATAATTATGCAAGTAATGTAATGCATTATTTACTTTTGTGTGATCTACCCATTCTTTTAGTTACAAAAAGAATTCCTTTAAGTAGTAAAGGATTTATAAATATTAATTATTAATATTTATTGAATATTGTATTTTTATTTTATTTATTTTATTTTATTTTTATTTACTTAATAATTCTTTTAAGAATTATCATTTAAATACAAGAATTTCTTTTTATGATATATAACATTTATTTAGTATTTTTATAAAATAATAAAATAATAATATATAATAAAAGTGATTTTTATTTAATTTTATCTTCTTTCTTTAATTTTATAAAATTCCATAAGGAATACATATATTATAAAATTCTTGATCAAAAATTATATGCATAAAAATTTATTTTTCAATTTATTTAGATAGATTGGATTATTGTGAATCCAAAAATATTTGATTTATAATTTTAAGACTTTTATTTTATTTTCTAGAATTTATTTAAGTTCAGGGGTATTTTGGTCTTTTCTTAATTATTAAAACTTTTTTTAGGTTGTTGGGCTGGCTTTGTTGGGCTTATTGGGCCGTTTTGGCCCAAGTGGTCAGAACCAAAAAGGCTCCCCGAGGGTTGGCCCTCTCATCCTACTATCCCTGTCCTTCTCTCTCGTCCCACTCTCTCCTTCTTCCTCGACCACGTGGTCGCCGATACCACCACCGGGCGATTCACGCCTCCATGGTCCTCTCCGGCCGCCGCCGTGGTGCATGGCGTGGTTGCTAATCCCTCTCCTTCATACTGTCCAATTCGATTTGGACTTGGGGCTCTCCGGTAGCTAGATCGGCTTCGTCCCGAAACCTAGGTTTTGGGGTGGTGCTGGTGCTGTCGCCGCCTCTACGCCCGTGGTGCTGTGGGGTGTTCCTATGTTGTTGTGGTGCTGCTGCTTGCCCTCTAGCGTTGCTGTGGTCGCCGCCTCGGCTCGGTGCGGGTTGCAACGCCCCTTGGGTGCTCCCTGTGCTGCCGTGTTTGTCGGCCCCTCTAATTCCTCTTTTCGGCCGCAGCTACAACCTCCAGTAAGTTATTCGTTCTTACCTCTCGTGCTCTTTGTACTATGCCACCCTATCATGTGTGTTTCTAGTGGCTACCCCTGACCAGGGTTCATGTCCTGATTAGGGTTCATCCCTCTGTTGTGGTTATATATGATGAATTGATATTAGTAGTAATGGTCATTGAGGATGGTGAATGGTTGTTTGATGTGGATTACTGTTTATAATTGGGCTTTGGTGATGCTAGTGGCTTACCAGACTAATTCCAGTGGTAATTTGATATGATTCAAATGATAGTGCTTCTGTGGAATCATTACTTGTGAATCCCAATGATTTGGAAGTTCACTACTGTCATGATTTGGTTATTAACAGTGATGATGTGAGTGATTTATTCATTGTATCTGTAATTATTTAGTTTCTTACAGTGATGTTCTGTATACATAAACTTGGAAATGATTCCTGGTGATTGATACCAGGAAAATGATGATTAGTTGTTTGTCAGTTTATCTATGAAAGCTAGATACTTAATCTGCTTGGTTTAGAATCTCCTCTTGTGACACCATCTTGAAATGGCACACAAGTCTAGGTGCTACTACTTGGCTTGATTTTGTTAATGATTAGGATTGGATTAATGCCAAAGATAAGTTGGAAACTTCTTTCTTTAAACACCAGTGCATATGATGTTGGTATGAGGCTTAGGAACTAGGTTCCTATGTTGTTGTTCCTCATAGATATGTTCTGGTAGTGATACCAGTTACTTATTATGGAATCTCTTTGATAAAATGATTGGTGTGCTAATAGTTTTGCATGGATCCATAAGATTTATGGATTATGGGGTGCTACTCTTTTAAGAGATGTGCCCAGAATTCATAATCTTGACTATGATTATATTGGATTATAAAATTTGGCCTTTATATCCAGGATCAGTGATGCTGGTCTGAGATCCTGGATTTACCTGTATGGTTTTCTTATGGCTATGACTTTAGTATTCAAAATCCTCTATGATGTATTCACCCCACTTGGGTTCTTTCTGTTAGGTTTAATATAAGACAACACATGAATTCTTATCTAACTTAGATAGATAGATCATGTGATGGTTTTATACTACTCACCACAACATTTAAGTTGTTGGGGTTGTAACTTGTTGATCTTGTGGCTTGATCTTGCTGGTTATGCTGCTGGCTTGATCTGGTTCTTCTCCTCATGTTGCTCCTGCTACTTCCAGCTCCTAGAACTTGTCCTTGATCTTGCTATCCACCTTGTGGTTACTGTTAGCTTGGCCTTGTCCTTACTATCCACCTGATCCACCCCCCCTTATGTCACCATCTTGGTGAGTACTGGGATGATCTAGTGTGTGGTTGGTTTGGTTTGGTTTGGTTTGCTATGGCTAGACTGATGATGCTTGATGTGTATGTGCAAGGAAATGGTGTTGTGGTGCTTGCCCACGGCTATGTTGAGTTGTTTTGATTGTGAGGCAGTTGTGTCTGTGTTTGACAGCACACACCATGCATTTAGGTGTGTAAGCTGCTTGTGTCTGCTGCACCCTTGTGGATATGCTCAGGAAGAGGATTTACCTTTTTATCTGATTACATTTATCTGCCTGGTGAAACTTGCCCCTCTTACTGATTGGAATATTTTGACTTATGGCTTATTAATTATGAAAGATTTAATTCTTTCATATTGGTGAAACTTGCCCCTAAAGATTTACTCAATGATGTAAAGTGGAACAGTGCATCTCACTGTCACTACTGAGAGTAAAAATATCTTTATCCTTTATTTTCTTTCTTTTTTTTTGTTCTTTGTTTTGCAGGTACAAGACTTGAAGATTCAAGATTAGAATAGGTGTACTTTTAGATAAAATAGTTCCTTGTAATCTTTATTTTTATTCTTTTGTAATCTTTTTTCTTTTGTAATCTTTATTTTATTCTTTTGTAAGAAATATTGTAGTAATTCTCAATATGTAAATATTCCACCTTTTATAATTTATTGTTGTAAAGATTATTATATCTTGTAACTTATTTATTGAATAAAGATATGGAATAAATATTCATTTTCTTGATTGTGTTATATTATTTAAAGTTTGAGTTACTATATATTATTTCTTGATTAAATAATATTACTCAAACATAATCTTAATCTTTTAAAATATAAATCCAACTCTCAAGTTTGAATTCAAATTCCTTTCCCCAAAACACACTAATCCATAAAGATCATGTCAAAGTTTATAACGATCATTCTCCAAGGCTATTCCTAAACTTAAAGAGTGAAAGAAACTTTGATCACTTTACGTTTTTATTTGGCGAAAAATTTACCCACATTTTTATAGATGAATGCATGCAAATGCACAGATTCCTAAATCTACCCTTCACTGGTTACTAAATGTTGGGATGTTACAGACTTCCCCCCTTAAATTAAACTTTGTCCCGAAGTTTGTTGAAGTGTACCTGAATAGTTCTGGATAGGATTTTCTTAAATCATCTTCTTTCTCCCAGGGGCTTCTCTTTCGGGGTGATGTTCCCACTGTACCTTGCAATACTTGATTGCCCTATTACTCAACCTTTTCTAGTTTTCTTCCAAAATTCTATAGGGTTTTTCAACATAGGTCAAGTCTGCTTGTAATTCTGTCTCTTGATGTGTGATTGCATCATCAGGAACTTTGAGACATTTTCGGAGTTGTGACACATGGAAAACATTATGAACTTGAGCCAATCTTGCGGGTAACTCTAAAGCATAAGCTATAGTCCTGTTCTGACTCAGTATTTTGAATGGCCCAATATATCTTGGACTCAATTTTCCTTTAACTCCGAACCTTTTAACTCCTTTCGTTGGACTTACTTTCAGATATACCATGTCTCCCACTTCAGGATGCCATGATCTTCAACTTTGATCAGCATAACTTTTATGCCTAGTTTGAGCTATTTTCAATCTATCCTTGATTTTATCAATGATATCTTATTTTTCCTTGATATAGTCTGGCGCAAATTCTTTGCTACTTCCAGGCTCATACCAACATATTGGGGACCTGCATTTCCTTCCATACAGAACCTGATATGGAGTTGCCTTCAGACTACTCTGATAGCTGTTATTGTAGGAAAATTCTGCCAACGGTAGATGATCTTCCCATGAACCTCCAAAATCTAATGCATAAGCCCTTAACATTGTTGGAATTATGCCCTAGAGGCAATAATAAAGATGTTATTATTATAATTCTTGTTCATGATAAAGTTTATATTCGATGCTAGAGTTGTATTAAGCGGAAACTTTGATACTTGTGTGGTTTATGAACAACACCGTGTCCCTAGTACGCCTCTATGGACTAGCTCATTGATTAATTATGGTTAAGGTTTCCTAACCATAGACATGAGTTGTCGATTAATAATGAGATCATGTCATTAGGAGAATGATATGATGGACAGACCCAAATTAAGCAGAGCAATTAGATCGTGTCATCGTGTTCATCTTTGCGAAGCTTTTTCCTATGTCAAGTATTATATTCCTTAGACCATGAGATAATACAACTCCCTGGTATCGGAAGAAAGCTTTGAGGTCATCAAACATCATCCTATGTGAGGGTGATCATAGAGGTGTCTCTCAGGTGATCGAAAAGTACTTGTTGGGTTGTATGTATCAAGATGGAATTTGTCCCTCCCGAGTCGGAGAGATATACTTCAGGCCCACTCGGTAATCGATATCAACACCGCTTGCAAGAACGTGGTTAAGGAGTTAATCACAAAGTGATATCGGATTACGGAACGAGTAAAGTACTTGCTGTGAACGAGATTGAACTAGGTATGTTGATACCAACGATCGAATCTCGGGCAAGTAAAATATCGCGTGACGAAGGGAATACATATGGGATTAATTGAATCCTGGCATCATGGTTCATTCGATATGATCATCGATGAATATGTGGGAGTCAATACGGGTTTCCAGATCCCGCTGTTGATTATTGATAGAAGATCATGTCTGCATATTCTCGAACCCATAGGGTCACACACTTAACGTGCATCGACGCTAGGATAGAATGGATAATTGGTTTATAAGTTTTTTTTGTTCGGAGTCTCGGATGAGACCCAGGACATCACGAGACTTTTCGGAATGGTCCGGAGAATAAGATTCATATAAAGTAAAGCAGTTTTTGGATTTTGGAATCGTTTCGGAGTTTATCGGTATTGTACCGGAAGGTTCTAGAAGGTTCTGGAGTGGAACCAACGTGGTCCCACTTGTCGGAGGCCGGCGTGGGCCTAAGGGGAAGTGCCCTGGCCACTTTGGTCCAGGGGCACAAGGCCCCTAAGGCCCAGCCGGCCAGCCCTAGGGGAAACCCTAAGGGAACCTTCCAGAAGGAGGGGGGATGACTTGCCCCCCCACTCCAGCCCTTGGGCCGCCGCCCTAGGGCTTGGAGGAGGGGTCAAGGGGGACGGCCAGCCCCCTATATAAGGAGGGCAGGGGTGCAGCTTCCCCCCCCCACTCCAACCCTAGCCGCCGTCCTACTGCTGCCCCTCCACCTCTCTCTCTCCCGACTGCGCGTAGGCGAAGCCCTGCCGCAGAAACTCTCCACCATAAGCACCACGCCATCGTGCTGCAGATCCAATCTATCTCTCCACCATACTTGCTGGACCAAGGAAAGGAGGAGACGTCGCTGCACCGTACGTGTGCATCTCTCGGAGGCGCCGCCACTTGCGGCGTAGGATCGGATCGTGAGGAGGAGACGGCGAGTACGACTACGTCAACCACGTTCTGTTGAACGTTTCCGCTGTGCGATTTCTTCAAGGGTATGAAGATCTCATCAATCTCTCTTGTTGATTACATCTCCTAGATTAGATCTTGGCTTTCTTGTTCGCATCCGTAGGAAAAATTTTGATTTACTATTTCTTCAAGGGAGTGTTTTGTGATATGGTATGGCCCAAGACATGATGTGTATGAATTGAGATGTATGCAATGATCATGTTTTGTAATATTTCACGACTTCCATGTCAATGAGTTCACAACCGACAGGAGCCGTATGGTTGTCTTTATAATTGTGTATGACCTGCGTGTCAACTTCTTATAGCCCATGTAATAGCTTTACTTTATCGCTAAGTAGTTAGCAATAGTTGTAGTTGCTATTCGTGGTGGAGGCAATCATGGTGGAGTGATGGAGATCATGCTTGCGCGCACAAGATGGAGATCATTGCGCGGAGATTGGCTATACCATGTCACATAAAATTATATGCATGTGATGTTTATCCTTTTATGTATCTTATTATGCTTAGATCACGATGGTAGCATTATAACATGATTCCTCACTTAAATATCAAGATAAAATTGTGTTCTTCCCATGTATGCACCGTTGCGAAAGTTCGTCGTTTTCAAGCACCTCATAATGATCGGGTTCTATAAACTCTACGTTCACATACAACGGGTGCAAGCCAGTTTTGCACACGCGGAAATACTTGGGTTTGACTTGACGAGCCTAGCATGTACAGACATGGCCTCGGAACACACGAACCGAAAGGTTAAACATGAGTCATATGAATGATATGATCGACACTTTGTTGTCCACCATTGAAACCACGTCTCTTCTCGTGAAGATCGGATTAGGTGTGGTGAATTTAGATCGTGTTCACTAAACAACTTGAGGGATGTTGAATTTAGTGGGAGTTCATCTAGTAATTTATTAAGTTGAACTAGTTATCATGAACATAGTCTAAATTGTATTTGCAAATTTTGTAGATCAAATGGCTAAGTCCAACTTCAACTTCAACGTTTTTGCTGAGAAAGAAAAGCTTAAGAACAATGGGTCTAACTTCACCACCTGGTTCCGCAATCTGAGAATCATTCTCGCTGGCGGACAAAAAGACTATGTACTTGAGTGACGTTTGATGTCAACAAGAAACTCTTCCGGTGTTAGTGATTGGCATGATATCATGGTCTAAGGATTAGGACTACTTCGTAGTTTGTTTATAGCAATATAAACTCAATTACTTTGATCGTAATGCTATACTTCGGATGAATGTTCATCACACCATTACACTAATGTTGTGATCTCATTATTAACAACATCCAATGTCTATGATCAGGAAACCGTGATCATCTTGTTAATCAACGAACTAGTTTATGAGAGAGGCATAACTAGGAACTTTCTGTTTGTTTATTAAACACACATGTATAAATGTTTCTGTATTAATACAATTATAGCATGCAAAATAAACATCTATCATATACTTGGAATACACATAATAAACATTTTATTATTGCCTCTCAGGGCATATTCCCTTCAGTCTTCCACTTGCACTAGAGACGATAATCTAGTTACATTGTGATGTATCTAACACCCATGGAGTTCTGGTGTAGATCATGTTTTGCTCTAGGGAAAGTTTTAGTCAACGGATCTGCTACATTGAGATCTGTATGTACTTTACAAATCTTTATATCTCCATCCTTGACATGCTCGCGGATGGAGTGAAACCGGCGCTTAATATGCTTGGAATGCTTGTGAGACCTTGGCTCTTTGGAATTGGCAATGGCACCATTGTTGTCACAATAGATCACCATTGGGTCCAACGCGTTTGCAACCACACCTAGTTCGGATATGAACTCCTTCATCCAAACTGCTTCCTGAGCCGCTTCTGAAGCAGTAACATATTCGGCCTCCGTTGTTGATCCCGCCACCACAGGTTGTTTGGAGCTCCTCCAACTAACCGCTCCGCCATTCATGAGAAATACGTATCCGGATTGAGACTTAGAGTCATCCGTATCGGTGTCAAAGCTAGCGTCGACATAACACTTAGCGATGAGCTCTTCTTCACCTCCGTATACAAGAAACATATCCTTAGTTCTTCACAAGTACTTAAGGATATTCTTGACCGCTTTCCAGTGTTCTGAACCTAGATCCGATTGGTACCTACTAGTCAAACTAATAGCATGTGCCACATCCGGTCTTGTACATAGCATGGCGTACATTATAGAGCCTATGGCTGAAGCATAGGGGACCTTGTCCATTATCTCTCTTTCTTCGGCCGAAGTCGGACTTTGAGTCTTACTCAATGTCGTGCCTTGTGTCATAGGTAAGAGACCCTTCTTATTATCTTCCATTTTAAACTTCTTTAAAATCTTATCAAGGTATGTACTTTGCGATAGCCCTATTAGGCGCCTAGATCTATCTCTATAGATCTTTATGCCTAATATGTATGACGCTTCACCTAGGTCCTTCATTGAAAATTTGTTGTTTAGATAACTTTTAACACTATTTAAAATATCTATATCATTTCCGATCAATAATATGTCATCCACATATAATATCAGAAATGCCACATTGATCCCACTCACTTTCTTGTAAATACAAGCTTCTCCATAAGTTTGGACAAATCCAAACTCTTTGATCACCTCATCAAAGCGGAGATTCCAACTTCGTGATGCTTGCTTCAATCCATAGATGGATCGCTGAAGCTTGCACACCTTGTTAGCATCCTTAGGATCGACAAAACCCTTTGGTTGTATCATATACAACTCTTCTTCAATATTACCATTGAGAAACGCAGTTTTGACATCCATCTGCCATATCTCATAATCGAAATATGCAGCAATTGCTAACATAATCCTAACTAACTTTAGCATTGCTACGGGAGAGAATGTCTCATCGTAGTCAACTCCTTGAATTTGTCGAAACCCCTTCACGACAAGTCGAGCTTTATAGACGGTTACATTACCATCAGCATCAGTTTTCTTTTTGAAAATCCATTTGTTCTCCACGGCCTTTCGGTCGTGAGGTAAGTCCACCAAGTTCCAAACTTGATTTTCATACATGGATTCCATTTCGGATTTCATGGCTTCTAACCATTTGTTGGAATCCGGGCTCATCATCGCTTCTTCATACGTCGCAGGGTCATCATTTTCATCAACCATGAAATTCATGACAGGATTTCCGTACAGCTCGGGAGCTACACGCGTCCTGCTTGACCTGCGAGGTTTGGTAGTACTCTCTTTCGGAGTTTCATGATCATTATCATTAGTTCCCTCTTCAACAGGTGGAGACAACTCCGGAACAACTTCCGGCGCTGCGCTACTCGCCATACTTTGAAGAGAAGGTTCAGTAGCCTCTTCGAGTTCTACCTTCCGACTACTCATACCTTTCGCGAGAAACTCTTTCTCTAGAAAGGATCCATTCTTGGCAAGAAAAACCTTGCCCTCAGATCTGTGATAGAAGGAATACCCAATAGTTTCCTTAGGGTATCCAATGAAGACGCATTTTTCCGCTTTGGGTTCGAGTTTATCCGGTTGAAGTTTCTTCACATAAACATCGCATCCCCAAACTTTAAGAAATGACAGCTTAGGTTTGTTTCCAAACCACAATTCATACGGTGTCTTTTCAACGGATTTAGATGGTGTCCGATTTAAAGTGAATGCAGCAGTTTTTAGTGCATAGCCCCAAAATGACAATGGAAAGTCCGTCAGAGACATCATAGATTGAACCATATATAATAAAGTATGATTACGATGTTCCGACACACCATTTCGCTGTGGTGTTCCGACAGGTGTGAGTTGTGAAAAAATTCCACACTCTTTCATGTGAGTGCTAAACTCGTAACTTAGATATTCACCTCCACGGTCAGACCGTAGAAATTTGATCTTTCTATTATGATGATTTTCCACTTCATTCTGAAATTCCTTGAACTTTTCAAAGGTTTCATACTTGTGTTTCATCAAGTAGATATAACCGTATCTACTCAAATCATCCGTGAAAGTAACAAAATAACGATATCCACCTCGCGCCGACACACTCATCGGACCACATACATCAGAATGTATGGTTTCCAATAAATCTGTCGCCCGTTCCATTGAACCGGAAAACGGCGTTCTAGTCATCTTGCCCATAAGGCATGGTTCACATGTATCAAATGATTCATAATCAAGTGATTCCAAAAGTCCACCCGAATGGAGCTTCTTCATGCGTTTAACGCTAATATGACCTAGACGGCAGTGCCACATATATGCGGATATATCATCATTTAGTTTAACCCTTTTAGCATCAACATTATGAATATGTGTAACATTATTATCGAGATCCAAAAGAAATAAACCATTCATCATCGATGCATGACCATAAAAGATTTCATTCATATAAATGGAACAACCATTGTTCTCGCATTTAAATGAATAACCACTTCGCATCAAACACGATCCAGATACAATGTTCATGCTCAGTGCAGGCACCAGATAACAATTATTCAAGTTTATAACTAATCCCGATGGCAAGTGGAGAGGCAGCGTTCCGACGGCGATCACATCAACGCTTGATCCATTGCCGACACGCATCTTGACCTCACCCCTTGCTAGAGGTCGCTTGTTCCGCAGCCCCTGATTCGAGTTACAAATATTAGCAACTAAACCGGTATCAAATACCCAGGTGCTACTGCGAGCACTAGTCAAGTACACATCAATAACATGTATATCATATATACCTTTGTTTGCCTTGCCGGCTTTCTTGTCTACCAAATACTTGGGGCAGTTGCGCTTCCAGTGGCCAGTCCCCTTACAATAGTAGCACTCGGTATCAGACTTAGGTCCAACTCGGGGTTTCTTTTCAGGCACGGCAACAGGCTTGCCGCCCTTACTTCCCTTCCGTTTTCCCTTCTTGTCTTTCTTGAAACCAGTGTTCCTATTGATCATCAACACTTGATGTTCCTTTTTGATCTCCACTTCTGCAGTTTTAAGCATTGACAGAAGCTCGGGGAGAGACTTCTTCATGCCTTGCATATTATAGTTCATCACGAAGCTCTTATAGCTAGGTGGCAGAGACTGCAGAACACGATGGATGCCTAAGTCAATGGGAATCGATATTCCCAAGGACACAAGCTTATTGGCGTAACCCGACATCTTGAGTACATGCTCACTAACGGAGTTGTGCTCTTCCATCATGCAGCTAAAGAACTTTTCTGAAGCGTTGTAGCTCTCTACAGCAGCATGTGTGTCGAAAATCATTTTCAACTCACGCATTGTATCAAAAGCATTGCCATTTTCGAAACGCTTTTGAAGTTCCGGCTCTAGCCCATACAATATGCCGCAATGAACTAAGTTATGGTACTCCTGACGAGTCTGATAGACATTCTTCTCCTCGTCAGGGGCATCCTCTAAAGGTGGGGGGCCTAACGGCGCTTCTAGCACATATTGCTTTTGTGCAGCAGAGAGGAGAATCCTCAAATTCATGGCCCATTCGGTAAAGTTGCTACCGTTTGTTGTAAGTTTCTCTTTCTCCATGAACACATTGAAATTAAAAGCAGGTGGTGCCATCTACAACAGAATTTGTAAAGTTTAGACTAAGTGTATGATAGATTGAGTTCAACTAATCCATATTACGAATGAACTCCCACTCAAAAACTACATCCCTCGTGCCTTTTTGGTGATTACATGAACCAAATCCACTACACCAAGTCCGATCATCACGTGAGTCGGTGTAGCTTCAAAGGCGAGCATCAAATGGGCACCATATCTACTATATGACTCATGCTTAACCTTTTGGTCTGTGTTCCGAGGCCATGTATGTACATGCTAGGCTCGCCAAGTTAGAACCTTAGTATTCGCGTGTGTAACTGTTTTACACCCGAAATATGGTCGTGGATCCAAGAACACCCGATCATCACGTGATGTCTTGGAGCAACGAAAACATAATCGGTGCATACTAAAGGAAGAACACATTCTTATCTTGATATTTAAAAGAGGGATCATCTTATTATGCTAACAAAGCGCTAAACAAGCAATATAAGATGCAATCAAACATCACATGTTTATTAGTGAAATGATATGGTTCCCGCATATGATGTTTATCATGTGCATCGTGGTATGATCACTATCATACCTATATGTGTAAGTCCAAGGTCTATGGAGATTACACGTTATGTATGTTGTAAGAGTATCATCTCATACTTCTACTTACAACATCACCATATCATAACACTAGCCCATCAACAATCTAAACTAGACGCCTCTAATTTATCCATTGCAAGTTTTACGTGGCTTAGGGCTTTCGAGATAGAACCGTTCTTACCTACGAACATGAACCACAACGAGGATAACCAAATTGTTGACAACTCGTTGCAAAATAGATATTGACTATAGTAGGAGAGACAGACACCCGCTAGCCACTTATGCAAACTAGTTGCATGTCAAGAGTGGAACATGTCTCATGTGCGAGGACAAGTAAAGTTTGTTCGGGCCGCTTCATCCCACTATGCCACCAATATCCAAAATTACAACAAAGGATCAACAACATGATCATCATCGCCCACATACTCATATGTGTACTACCCGTGTAAAGTATCTACGCATAGATCCGGCTCTGATACCACTGTAGGGTTCGCAGCATAGAAAACAAAAATTTTCCTACGATGGGAACTATGTACCAAGATCTATCTACTAGATACAAACAACGGGCGGATGTATATCCGTAGAGAACATACCCTTGAAGACCGACAAAGCTTAACGAGTTCAACTCGTGGTTGATGTAGACGATCTCTTGCCGATCTCAAGATCGAGAGGAAGTCCTAGCGCCGCAAAGTAGCAGCGCATCCATGCTCGCACACACGTACAAGACACCGGGCAACCTCCGCCTCCTCGCTCCAGCAATGCAGCGGAAGCACAACCCTTTATTGCCGAATAGCCACCGGGAACATGTATCTCGCTAGTCCGAGGCCATGGGGGATAAATTCTAGAGGGGGAGAGAGATCCTTCACGAGGAGGTGTGAGAGACAAGTGAGAGGAGGGGCTCCTTTTATAGGAGGAGGGGGACCCCAAGGGGGTGGCCGGCGCATGGGGGCTGCCCCCTTGCCCTCCCCTCTTCATGTGGGTGGACACTCCACTCACAAAATTCCTTTAAATTCCCTCCACTCAAAAGTCCACTCAAATTCCCATTAAATTTCCACCAAATTTAATGCAAACTCTCATTAAATAAAACTCTTTTATTTTATTCAGAATTTTGTCAGTTACTTTAATGACAAACATTCACAAATAACCCCTTGCTAGAATTCCATTTCACATGCATAACCACTTTATGCAATTTCACCCGAAAACCTGTTTCGGTATCTAGTGAAATAAATTCCTGCGCTTGTTTATTCTTTCGGCATGAAACATTTGCTCCAACTGGATGCCAGTGTCCCTTAAGTGTGTCATCCTACGGTTCGCGAATAATGCGGACATGATCGAGACCCTTCTCCGATCAATAATCAGTAGCGGGACCTGGAGATCCATACTGACTCCCACACATTCAACGATGACTTTTCCTGTGATCGTCGGAACCTTTTACGCTTGTATCTTAATCCCTTTGTTTCACGATATATTACATGTCCGAGATTCGATCATCGGTATCTCCATACCTAGTTTTATCTCGTTACTGACATGCACTCTTTTCTCGTTCCCGTGATATAACATTCTAGTGATCAAATCACTTGCTTGCAAGTTAACCAATGTGATATCACCGAGAGGGCCCAGAGCATATCTATCCGTCATCGGGATGAACAAATTCCACTCTTGATCCATGATTCTCAACGTAACACTTTAGTAGCTTTGAAACCATCTTTATAATCACCCAGTTACGGAGTGACATTTTATGTCAACAAGAAACTCTTCCGGTGTTAGTGATTGGCATGATCTCATGGTCTAAGGATTAGGACTACTTCGTAGTTTGTTTATAGCAATATAAACTCAATGACTTTGATCGTAATGCTATACTTCGGATGAATGTTCATCACACCATTACACTAATGTTGTGATCTCGTTATTAACAACATCCAATGTCTATGATCAGGAAACCGTGATCATCTTGTTAATCAACGAACTAGTTTATGAGAGAGGCATAACTAGGAACTTTCTGTTTGTTTATTAAACACACATGTATTAACGTTTCCATATTAATACAATTATAGCATGCAAAATAAACATCTATCATATACTTGGAATACACATAATAAATATTTTATTATTGCCTCTCAGGGCATATTCCCTTCATACCTTACTAGCGCTCGTTGTAGTGCCTGGGTATATGATACTGGTTCAGTTGCTAATATTTGTAACTCGAAACAGGAGCTACGAAATAGACGGCGGCTAGCAAGGAATGAGGTGACGATGCGCGTTGGCAATGGATCAAAAGTTGATGTGATGGCCGTCGGCACGCTCTCCTTACTTTTACCTTCGGGATTAGTTTTAAACCTTAATAAGTGTTATTATGTGCCTGTGTTGATCATGAACATTATATCTGGATCGTGTTTATTGCAAGACGGTTATTCATTTAAATCAGAGAATAATGGTTGTTCTATTTATATGAATAACATCTTTTATGGTCATGCACCTATTGTGAATGGTTTATTTCTTCTGAATCTCGAAAGCTATGAAACACACATCCATAACATTGAGGCTAAGAGATGCAAAGTAGAGAGTGATAATCCAATTTATTTGTGGCACTGCCGTCTAGGTCATATTGGTGTAAAACGCATGAAGAAACTCCATTCTGATGGACTTTTGGAGTCTCTTGATTTTGAATCATTTGACACGTGCGAGCCATGCCTCATGGGCAAGATGATCAAAATCCCGTTCTCCGGAATAATGGAGCGAGCAACGGACTTATTGGAAATCATACATACCGATGTATGCGGACCAATGAGTATTTCGACGCGCGATGGATATCGCTATTTTCTCACTTTTACTGATGACTTAAGTATATATGGGTATATCTATTTAATGAAACATAAATCTGAAACGTTTGAAAAGTTCAAAGAATTTCAGAACGAAGTGGAAAACCATCGTAACAGGAAAATTAAATTTCTACGATCCGATCGTGGAGGTGAATATTTGAGTTATGATTTTCTCACGCATCTTAAAGCAAACGGAATCGTTTCGCAACTCACGCCACCCGGAACACCACAGCGCAATGGTGTGTCTAAACGCCGGAATCGAACTCTATTAGATATGGTGCGATCAATGATGTCTCTTATAGATTTTCCGTTATCATTTTGGGGTTATGCATTAGAAACCGCTGCATTCACTTTAAATAGGGCACCATCTAAATCCGTTGAGACAACACTGTATGAACTATGGTTTGGTGCTAAACCTAAGTTGTCGTTTCTTAAAGTTTGGGGATGCGAAGCTTACGTCAAGAAGTTGATGCCGAACAAGCTCGAACCCAAAGCGGAGAAATGCGTCTTCATAGAATACCCTAAGGAAACGATTGGGTATACCTTCTACCATAGATCCGAAGGCAAAGTGTTTGTTGCAAAGAACGGATCCTTTCTTGAGAAGGAGTTTCTCTCGAAACAAGTGAGTGAGAGGAAGGTAGAGCTAGACGAGGTTAGTGAACCTTCTCTCGAGTTGGAGAGTAGCGCAACACCTGAAATTGTTCCAGTGCCGTCTGCTACAACAAGAGAGGAAGCTAATGACGAGGATCATGAAACTTCGAACGATGCTACTACTGAACTTCGCAGGTCGACAAGGTCACGTGCCACTCCTGAATGGTACGGCAACTCTGTCTTAACCATCTTGTTGTTAGACAACAGTGAACCTGCGAACTATGAGGAAGCAATGATGAGCCCAGACTCTGAGAAATGGATAGAGGCCATGAAATCCGAATTGGGATCCATGAGCAAAAACCAAGTATGGACTTTGGTGGACCCTCCTAGCAACTGTAAGACCGTTGAGTGCAAATGGAGTTTCAAGAAGAAAACGGACGCGGATGGTAATGTTACTGTCTATAAAGCTCGGCTTGTCGCAAAAGGGTTTCGGCAAGTTCAAGGTGTGGACTACGATGAGACTTTCTCTCCCGTAGCGATGTTTAAGTCCATTCGGATTTTATTAGCAATTGCTGCATTTCATGATTATGAAATATGGTAGATGGATGTCAAGACTGCGTTCCTCAATGGCAACATTGATGAAGAGTTGTATATGATGCAGCCCGAAGGTTTTGTCGATCCTAAGGATGCTAATAAGGTGTGCAAACTTCAGTGTTCCATTTATGGACTGAAGCAAGCATCTTGGAGTTGGAACCTTCGTTTTGATCAAGTGATCAAGAGTTTTGGATTTGTTCCAAATTGCTACGAAGCTTGTATCTACAATAAAGTGAGTGGGAGCTCGATGACATTTTTAGGCCCCCTTCTTTTCAGCTTCTTGGCCAGCTTCTCCTAGAAGCTACCCTCGACCAGCTTCTTTTAGAATCTCATCTTCAAAATTCGTTCAAACTTCTTAACTAGTAGTTTCAATGTCAATTTAAAAGTGTAAACGATTTTGGCAGATGAGATTCTGGGAGAAGCTGGTCGAGGGTGGCTTCTGGAAGAAGCTGGCCAAGAAGCTAAAAAGAAGGGGGCCTAGTACTATATGTGGATGACATATTGATTATTGGAAATGACATTGGTATGCTTAACGATGTGAAGAGTTATTTGAATAAATGTTTTTCAATGAAACACCTAGGAGAAGCTGCTTATATATTAGGCATCAAAATCTATAGAGATAGACAAAGACGCCTAATAGCTTTAAGCCAAAGTACATATCTAGACAAAGTTCTGAAAAGGTTCAGAATGGATAAAGCAAATAAAGGTTCATTGCCCATGTTGTCAGGTAAGATATTGATCAAGGCTTAGTGTCCAGCTACGGTAAAAGATAGAGATACTATGAGCAAAGTGCCATATGCCTCGGCCATAGGTTCTATCATGTATGCCATGCTATGTACTAGACCGGATGTGTCCAATGCTCTTAGTTTGACGAGCAGATACCAAAGTGATCCAGGAGTGGAACACTGGACAGCCATAAAGAACATCCTAAAGTATTTAAATAGGACTAAAGAAATGTTCTTGGTCTATGGAGGTGATGAGCAGCTCGTCGTAAAAGGTTACGTCGATGCTTGTTTCGACACCGACCCGGATGATTCTAAATCTTAGACAGGATATGTTTATATTTTGAATGGTGGAGCTGTGAGCTGGATAAGATGCAAGCAAAGCATGATCGCGGGATCTACAACAGAAGCGGAATACATGGCTGCTTAAGAAGCGTCAAGTGAAGGAGTTTGGATCAGGAACTTCATCACTGAGCTTGGTGTGGTTCCAAGTGCCTTGGACCCACTGGAGATATTGTGCGACAATACTGGCGCCATAGCACTGGCTAAGGAACCGAGCTATCATCCAAAGACCAAGCACATCAACCGCAAGTTTCATATAATTCGAGATTATATAACAGATGGAGATCTGAAGATTAGCAAAGTACATACGAATCTGAATGTCGCAGATCCGTTGACTAAACATCTTCCACGAGCAAAACATGATCAACACCTTAGTGCCATGGGTGTTAGATTGTTGCCAGATGTAAACTAGATTATTGACTCTAGTGCAAGTGGGAGACTTTTGGAATTATGCCCTAGAGGCAACAATAAATATGTTATTATTATAATTCTTGTTCATGATAAAGTTTATATTCCATGCTAGAATTGTATTAAGCGGAAACTTTGATACTTGTGTGGTTTCTGAACAAAACCGTGTCCCTAGTACGCCTCTATGGACTAGCTCATTGATTAATGATGGTTAAGGTTTTCTAACCATAGACATGCGTTGTCGATTAATAATGATATCGTGTCATTGGGAGAATGATATGATGGACAGACCCAAATCAAGCAGAGCAATTATATCGTGTCATCGTGTTCATCTTTGCGAAGCTTTTTCCTATGTCAAGTATTGTATTCCTTAGACCATGAGATAATATAACTCCCTGGTATCGGAAGAAAGCTTTGAGGTCATCAAACGTCATCCTATGTGAGGGTGATCATAAAGGTGTCTCTCAGGTGATCGGAAAGTACTTGTTGGGTTGTATGTATCGAGATGGAATTTGTCCCTCCCGAGTCGGAGAGATATACTTCGGGCCCACTCGATAATCGATATCAACACCGCTTGCAAGCACATGGTTAAGGAGTTAATCACAAAGTGATATCGGATTACGGAACGAGTAAAGTACTTGCTGTGAACGAGATTGAACTAGGTATGCCGATACCAACGATCGAATCTCGGGCAAGTAAAATATCGCGTGACGAAGGGAATACATATATGGGATTAATTGAATCATGGCACCGTGGTTCATCCGATATGATCATCGATGAATATGTGGGAGTCAATATGGGTTTCCAGATCCCGCTGTTGATTATTGATAGAAGATCATGTCTGCATATTCTCGAACCCGTAGGGTCACACACTTAATGTGCATCGACGCTAGGATAGAATGGATAATTGGTTTATGAGTTTTTTTGTTCGGAGTCTCGGATGAGACCCATGACATCACGAGAGGTTCCGGAATGGTCCAGAGAATAAGATTCATATAAAGGAAAGCAGTTTTTGGATTTCGGAATCGTTTCAGAGTTTATCGGTATTGTACCGGAAGGTTCTAGAAGGTTCCAGAGTGGGACCAACTTGGGCCCACTTGTCAGAGGACTGCGTGGGCCTAAGGAGAAGTGCCCTGGCCACTTTGGGCCAGGGGCACAAGGCCCCTAAGGCCCAGCCGGCCAGCCCTAGGGGAAACCCTAAGGGAACCTTCCAGAAGGAGGGGGATGACTTGCCCCCCACTCCACCCCTTGGGCCGCCGCCCTAGGGCTTGGAGGAGGGGTCAAGGGGGCCGGCCAGCCCCCTATATAAGGAGGGCAGGGGCACAGCCTCCCCCCCACTCCAACCCTAGCCATCGTCCTACTGCTGCCCCTCCACCTCTCTCTCTCTCTCCCGACTGCGCGTAGGTGAAGCCCTGCCGCAGAAACTCTCCACCATAAGCACCACGCCGTCGTGCTGCAGATCCAATCTATATCTCCACCATACTTGCTGGACCAAGGAAAGGAGGAGACGTTGTTGCACCGTACGTGTGCATCTCTTGGAAGCGCCGCCACTTGCGGCGTAGGATCGGATCAGATCACGAGGAGGAGACGGCGAGTACGACTACGTCAACCACGTTCTGTTGAACGTTTCCGCTATGCGATTTCTTCAAGGGTATGAAGATCTCATCAATCTCTCTCGTTGATTACATCTCCTAGATTAGATCTTGGATTTCTTGTTCGCATCCGTAGGAATTTTTTTGATTTACTATGCTGCAAAACCCTTCAAACATGTCTTCCAGTATTTGATTGGTTCTTTCCGTGTGACCCCCTGTCTGTGGATGATAAGTTGTGCTAAAATCTAACTTTGAACCAAGTGCTTCATGTAATTGCTTCCAAAATGCTGAAGTAAACACTGAGCCCCTATCAGTTACAATCTTCTTGGGCACTCCGTGCTTACTTGCTATTTCTTTGATGTAAACTTCCACTAATTTCTCAGCATTATCCCTCTGATTTATCAGGATAAAATGTGCACTTTTAGTGAGTCTATCCACAATTACCCATATCATATCCTTCCGTTTAGGTGTCATGGGCAATCCTGTGATGAAGTCCATACCAATTTCCTCCCATTTCCATTCGGGAATTTCCAAAGGTTGCAATGGTCCTGCTGGACTTTGATGTTCAGCCTTCACCCTTTGGCAAGTATGGCATTCTGATACATATTTTGCAATGTCTCTTTTCATGTTATTCCACCAGAATAATTCTTTCAGATCCATGTACATCTTAATACTTCCTGGATGTATAGAATATAGTGTTTCATGTGCTTCTCGGAGTATGACTTCACGAATCTCAGTCACATCTGAAACACAAAGACGATCTTGGAACCACAAAGACTCATAATCTCCTAGGCAAAAAGCTGATGTTTGCCCTTGAGATATCCTCCGAAATTCTTCAGCAATGAAAGGATCTTCTACTTGATTTCTAAAAATTTCGTGCTTAAGATCACTATCCTGCTCTGCAACTACCTGCATAGTAGCTAATCCTCCAAGAGTTTTGGTTCTAACAAATTGAAGTTCTAATCTTTCCAAATCCATCTGTAACTCTTTTGGTAACTACCGGTTGCTAGGCTGGATATCTGCACTTTTACGACTTAATGCATCCGCTACAACATTTGCTTTTCCTGGGGTATAGTTGATTGTTAAATCATAATCTTTGATTAGTTCCAACCAACGCTTTTGTCTCATATCAATTCCTTTTGGGTGAAGAAATATTTGAGACTTTTATGGTCAGTGTATAACTCACATCTGGCTCCATAAAGAAAATGCATCCATCCCTTTAGAGCAAAGACTACTATTGCTAACTCTAAATCATGAGTTGGATAATTAACTTCATGTGGTTTCAGTTGTCTTGATCCATAAGCAATCACCTTCCAATCTTGAATTAACACACAACCCAAACCTTCTTTATATGCATCACAGTATACTGTAAAGTCTTTCCTTGTTTCTGGAACTGCTAGAATTAGAGCGGTAGTTAATCTGGTCTTTAACACCTGAAATCTTGCTTCACACTTCTCATCCCAATTTAATGGTGTATTCTTCCTTAACAATTTAGTCATTGGTCCAGATATTTTGGAGAAAACCTCAATGAATCTCCGATAATAACCAGCCATCCCCAAGAAACCTCGAATTTGTTTCACATTGGTTGGTGCGGTCCATTCTAGTACGAATTAAACTTTGGATGGATTTATAGTAATTCCATCTTTACTGATCACATGACCGAGGAATTCTACCTCATCTAACCAGAATTCACACTTACTGAACTTAGCATAAAGCTTATGTTCTCTTAGGGTCTGCAATGCTATTCTCAAATGATCTGCATGCTCTTCTTTATCCTTGGAATATATCAGAATATCATCAATGAAGACTATGACGAACTTATCCAAATATGGCATGAAGATTTTGTTCATCAGATTCATGAATATTGCTGGTGCATTGGTCAATCCAAATGGTACTACAAGATACTCATGGTGTCCATACCTTGAGACAAATGCTGTCTTTGGAACATCTTCTGGTTTGATTTTTATCTGATGGTATCCAGATCTTAGATCGATCTTAGAGAATACTCCAGCTCCTTTCACCTGATCAAAAAAATCTTGAATTCTTGGTAAGGGATACTTATTCTTTATGGTAACAATGTTCAGATTTTTGTAGTCCCCACACATCCTTCTTCCACCATCCCTTTTATCCACAAAGATTACCGGTGTTCCCCATGGGGATACACTTTCCTAAATAAATCCTTTTCTGGATAACTCATCAATTTGCTCTTTGAGTTCTTTTAATTCTTTTGGTCCCATATTGTATGGTGCTTGATCTATTGGTGTTGTACCTGGAATTAGATCAAATAGTGAACTCTATCTCCCGATCTGGTGGCATTCCAGGTAGCTCTGCTGGAAAAACATCTTGAAACTCATTTACTATAGGAATATCTTCCAACTTGACCTCCTTCATTGAGTTCAACTGAAGATCCACCATGATATGATTGTGCTTATATGCTTGGTAAACTATCCTGGCTCCACTTGGAGTTTTGATTGAGACAGTTTTCTCCTCACAATTGATCTGAGCCCCATGTTCTGTCATTCAGTCCATCCCCAGCACTACTGTAATTCCCTTCAAAGGAATCACATAAAGGTCCGCAAAGTATGTACAACCGCAGATCGAAATAACCTGATCTTGTTTAATGTGGCGTACAATCACATTACCCCCTGCCGTAACTATGGTCATAGGGTTTTCTAACGTTGCCCTTCTAATCCCGAATTTATCATAGAATTCTTCAGAAATGAATGAAGTAGTTGCACCAGTATCAAATACAACTTGCCGGGATTGGTAAGGATATTGAGCTTACCTATCACTGCATGCTCCGAGTTATCCACCTCCTCTAGGGTTGCGCAATTCAGCTTCCCGGTAGGTCTGTTCCTCTTGCCATTGTTGTTCTTGACATTATTCCCTCCTTTATTTGGCTGCCCATAGCCTCCACTATCTTGCCTTTAATCTCTAACCGACCAACCTCCTTGTGGTTTGCTTGGACAATTTGGCTTTATGTGACCTCTCTGACCACAAGCATGGCACACAATTGCTGGTTCCGGGCAATCCCTGCTTATATGCCCTGGAAGTTTGGAATTGTGGCATATAATATTCTTTACGTTTGGATTTACACTCCGGTTGGAATTGTTTCTGTTATATGGTCTATTCCTTGGTTTGAATTCCAGATTGGGCTTGGGTTTACTTGTCTGTATCCTCTTAGTTTCCTTCTTAGCTCTCTTTCTTCTATCCTCTTGGACATTCTTGTAGTCATCTTCAAATGTGATAGCTGCATCCAGCAACTGCTGATAAGTTTGATTATTAGCCAACCTTAACTGCATCCTCACAAATGGATTTAACCCTCGCAGGAAACGCTTCTTCCTCTTTTCTTCCGTATTAACTTCTTCCTCAGCATAACGAGACAATTGGCTAAACTCCCGAATACACTTCATGACACTAGTATATCCCTGTTGAAGCTCCTCAAATTCTCTCCGCTTCAACTCCATAACACTTTATGGAACATGATATTCACAGAATCTCTATTTAAACTCTTCCCAAGTGTACTCCCTTCATGGCTGTTGCATGGCTAACTGGTTTTCCCACCATGACGCTGCAGGTCCAGTCAGAAGATGAGTCGCATACCTCACTTTCTCCTTATCATTACAACCTACAGTCTTCAGCTTTCTTTATGTATCTGCTAGCCAATCTTCTGCATCCATTGTTTCAAGGGCTGATGCAAAAGGTAACGACCTTGCATTCTGGAAGTCAGAAAGACTCACTCCTACGCCTTTAGGTGCTCTCTAATTCCCAGCTCGTCGCAGCAGCTCTTTCATGAACTTGTTTTGGTTTTCTTGCATCATTTGCATACACCGCATAAAGTTCTGCTCCATTAACGGCCTCATTGGTGGTGGTGGTAATGTCCCCTGATTTCCTGCATCTACATCGGCCTTCTCCTTGGCCTCATGTTTCATTCGCTGCTGCTCAGATTCGGTTTCTACAGCCGTGTCCATGACCCCCTAGTCCTGCAACATAAAGCGAATACTCATAATTACATCACGCACATGTGTTATGAGCTCGAATTTACGCACAGAACTAGTCACACAATGAAAATCCAAATAAAATCCAAATATGCATTTCACATATTATACATTACAAGCCTCATAAAAAATATAGAGTCACCATACTTGTACGGTATGGGTACAATAACTACTTAGCACACTTCCATTTTATCTATCTACATCATTTCCTCACATTACAATACGCGATACACGATACTTCCTAATAAACCGCCTGCTTCTAGTATCCACGATGCTCATCATACATGCCTGCAGTCCAACCGTGATGACGTGACGTTCGTCGCACAGTTTGTGGAACAAATGGCCTTCCAGAAGGAACATACTCAGTATCTGAAGTGTCAGTCATTACTCAACCTGAGCGCATTGACTCCCTCCACCTCAGCTAAAAAGTCTTCAGAAACATGTTCAACATTATCACCCACTTGCATCTCCTGAGCTTCATTCCTTGAGTCGACAACAGAATACGCAGATCCTGCTGCTCCCCAGGTGCTCTATTGGGCAAGATAGTTAAACACCGGATAATGTATATTCCTTGCATTTTGAGAAGGTGTTGATGATTCAAACACTCTCTCCTCAGGATCTTCTTCTTCATCCTGATTATCTATGAACACGGTATTTCTACTACTGTTACTAGGGTTAATTCTTACTCCCATCCAACTAGATTGTCCAACATTTCTGTCAGAACCATCTATGGACATCTGGTGTCCATGGGATCCTTCGAATGATCCCATTCTCCAACCATCAGAATTTTCAATAGGAAGTTCTGTTTCAGAACCTTCCTCTAAACCCTGTGGTACTGCATACCTCATATCTAAAGTAGGATCCTGTATAGGTTCAGGCCTTGGTGAATAAGGATATGGTGTAAAAGATTCAGGATCTATAGGTATATCCTTAAAGTTGGGTTTTGTACTACTACTTGCTTCCTTCTCCAACTGGAATGCTAACTGCTTCCTTCTTTCTGGATCCGTTAGATCCTCTAACATGTCATTTTTATCTTCGACAATAACTTGATGTGTCTTATAGAAAGACGCAACAAGTGTTTGGTATCTATCAATAAACTTGGAAGCTAACTTAGGATGCTTCTTAACCAAAGTAAGATGATCCGGTACAGGCTCCGAGTCTATAGAATCATGAGGAATCACAGAAAATGTGCTACCTTCTAACTCGTGGTCTTTATGCTCCCGGATATTAGCTATCGCCTCCACAACAGCAACATGATATGCTGCTAGGTGACTCCTACCTTCACCTATAGGTAGATCGTGATATAATCCAAGCTCCTCTGGAAGTTGGATACTCACATGATACTTGGATAACATCCGACCATCATAATAGGTTATGGTATTCACTGGAATTCTAGTTGGACAAATAAAAATCTTTAAGAGTTGACGAAGTTGGTCCGTGAATGATCCTTGGTAATCATCGAGAGTCTCCTCTTTCCTTACCAAAGATTGTTTTGGAAACTTTGGTGCCATAACTTTGTATGTCAAAAATAAATTTTTTATTAGTAAGCGATATATTGTATCATAACAAAGAATTATCGCATTAAAACATATAACGGAATATTCTCATTCGAATACCCACAGGTAATACCCTTTACTAGTTTCCAACCTAAGGTCCAAGCAATTTGCTCTGTTACCAACTGCGGTGACCCAGCATACCACTGCATGTGTAGTACACTATAGTCGTTGACATGACATCCACAAAACACCGTTCCGTAAATATCACATCCCTCAGAGTGGTACAACAGAAACATTGCAGGTCCATATTACAAACATACATACATTATTATTATTACAATACTAGAAGTTCAAGACTTACAAAAGATTCAACTTACAAACCAAAATATAAGTGTTTCAGCGGAAGTTTCAAAGTGAAAACTTAAACTCCAAACTGAGCTCAACAACTTATTGCTATATATTATTCATGTTGTTTGGCTCAATTGGCTCCTAGAACTATAGTAATTATTCTGACTCTTGGCACTCTCCTTCGTAGAAGATATCGTAGTCCTCCCCTTCTACGACTCCATACAAATTGGGCTCTTCATAGAAGACCTCCTCTTGGCTCTCAGTTGCATACATTGGAGTATCTTCGAAATCCTCAGAGTCTAAGCAAGGGATCAAAGGAAAGGGTGAGTAACAACGTTACCCAGCAAGTTCATTATATGCAAGGTGGGAAGTTTGATGCTCTATCTACCACCTCGGACTATAAGTCCTTGGCACTATGCAGTTTTTGTAAATATTTCTTCAAAGATTGATTTTATTATGAAAATCTATGACCATCAGCCTTCACAGGTTGACCAGAACTTTCATGGAGTTCCTTTCCCGCCGCGTTCATAGCTCCTTTCCGGAATAGGGAGTAACAAGTTACAGTTCTTACACTCTGCAGGGTGCATTACTTTACCCATGAGAGATCAACTTCTTTGTTGCACAACCGGGCGTACTTTCCCGTCCACAATTCCATGATGTGGGGCCCAGTAGGTGATGCGTTGGTGATGCCCAGGTAAGTACCTTATAGGTCCGGCTAAACCCCCGACAGCCACTCATACATAATCTAGACACCAAAAACACGAGGCCTAAGGGTGCCCACCCATATGTTGGATCCGCACAAGGAATCACAATGTCACGTTAAGGTAGTCTTGCCTCCATACAAAAGGAAAAGGATAGAGCTGCCTTATCCGTCCCATTCCAAATCTCATGGTTAACGCGTAATACATGGCGCTAGAATCACTGATGACATGGGTTATTAAATCCCCAATTGATCATTATTGTTGCAAATAGAAACCTAAGTTCTATTGCTTCATTGTATCATCACTTAGGATGATACCAAAAATTTATTTGTTTGAAAAAATAATATTTTATTTTTCTGGAATATAGATGATAACACACAATTTGCAAATACTTTGATAAAGACTCTTCAAAGGACATTAGCAAGTGATGAACTTGCCTTGTGATTGCAAGGTAGTGAAGTCGGATGCTTGCACTGAACCTTGAGCTTCTATGTCTACAAAACATCATTATTGCCCGGTAAGAACAATATTTAAAGAGGCAAAATGATTATGCAAGTAATGTAATGCATTATTTACTTTTGCGTGTTCTACCCATTCTTTTAGTTACAAAAATAATTCCTTTAAGTAGTAAAGGATTTATAAATATTAAATATTAATATTTATTGAATATTGTATTTTTATTTTATTTTATTTATTTGATTTTTATTTACTTAATAATTCTTTTAAGAATTATCATTTAAATACAATAATTTATTTTTATGATATAAAACATTTATTTAGTACTTTTATAAAATACTACAATATTAATATATAATAAAAGTGTTTTTTTATTTTATCTTCTTTCTTTAATTTTATAAAATTCCATAAGGTATACATATATTATAAAATTCTTGAACAAAAATTATATGCATAAAAATTTATTTGTTAATTTATTTATATAGATTGGATTATTGCGAATCGAAAAATATTTGATTTATAATTTTTAGACTTTTATTTCATTTTCTAGAATTTATTTAAGTTTAGGGGTATTTTGGTCTTTTCTTAATTATTAAAACTTTCTTTAGGTTGTTGGGCTGGCTTTGTTGGGCTTATTGGGACGTTTTAGCCCAAGTGGTCAGAACCAAAAAGGCTCCCCGAAGGGTTGGCCCTCTCAGAGCACTCTTCCTGTCCTTCTCTCTCGTCCCCCTCTCTCCTTCTTTCTCGACCCCGTGGTCGCCGATACCACCGTCAGGCGATTCACGTCGTTGTGGTCCTCTTCGTCCGCCGCCGTGGTGCATGGCGTGGTTGCTAATCCTGCTCCTTCATACTATCCAATTCGATTTGGATTTGGGGCTCTCCGATGGCCAGACCGGCTCCGTCCCGAAACCTAGGTTTTGGGGTGGTGTTGGTGCTGCCGCCGCCTCTGCGCCCATTGTGTTGTGGGGTGTTCCTATGTTGCTATGGTGGTGCTGCTCGCCCTCTAGCATTATTGTGGTTGCCGCCTCGACTCAGTGCGGGTTGTAGCGCCCCTTGGGTGCTCCCCGTGCCGCCGTGTTCGTCGGCCCCTCTAATTCCTCTTTTCGGCCGCAACTACAACCTCAAGTAAGTTGTTCTTTCTTACCTCTCGTGCTCTATGTACTTTGCCACCCTGTCCTGTGTTTCTAGTGGCTACCCCTGACTAGGGTTCATGTCCTGATTAGTGTTCATCCCTCTGTTTTGGTTATATATGATGAATTGATATTAGTAGTAATGGTCAATGAGGATGGTGAATGGTTGTTTCATGTGGATTACTGTTTATAATTGGGCTTTGGCGATGCTAGTGGCTTACTAGACTAATTCCTGTGGTAATTTGATATGATTCAAATGATAGTGCTTCTGTGGAATCATTACTTGCGAATCCCAGTGATTTGGAAGTTCACTACTGTCATGATTTGGTTATTGATAGTGATGCTGTGAGTGATTTATTCACTGTATCTGTAATTGTTGACTTATGGATTCATATGCAGATTGAGGTTAATTAGTTTCTTACAGTGATGTTATATATACATAAACTTGGAAATGATTCCTGGTGATTGATACTAGGAAAATGATGATTAGTTGTTTGTCAGTTTATCTATGAAAGCTAGATACTTAATCTGCTTGGTTTAGAATCTCCTCTTGTGACACCATCTTGAAATGGCACACAAGTCTAGGTGCTACTACTTGGCTTGATTTTGTTAATGCTTAGGATTGGATTAATGCCAAAGATAAGTTGGAAACTTCTTTCTTTAAACACCAGTGCCTATGATGTTGGTCTGAGTCTTAGGAACTAGGTTCCTATGTTGCTGTTCCTCATAGATATGTTCTGGTAGTGATACCAGTTACTTATTATGGAATCCCTTTGATAAAATGATTGGTGTGCTAATGGTTTTGCATGGATCCATAAGATTTATGGATTCTGGGTGCTACTCTTTTAAGAGATGTGCCTAGAATTCATAATATTGACTATGATTATATTGGATTATAAATTTTGGCCTTTATATCCAAGATCAGTGATGTTGGTCTGAGATCTTGGATTTACCTGTATGGTTTTATTATGGCTATGAATTTAGTATTCAAAATCCTCTATGATGGATTCACCCCACTTGGGTGCTTTCTGAGAGGTTTAATATAAGACAACACATGAATTATTATCTAACTTAGGTAGATAGATCATGTGATGGTTTTATACTACTCACCACAACAGTTAAATTGTTGGGGTTGTAACTTGTTGATTTTGTGGCTTGATCTTGCTGGTTATGCTGCTGTCCTGATCTGGTTCTTCTCCTGATGCTGCTCATGCTACTTCCAGCTCCTGGAACTTGTCCTTGATCTTGCTATCCACCTTCTGGTTCCTGTTAGCTTGTCCTTGTCCTTGCTATCCACCTGATCCACCCCCTTATGTCACCATCTTGGTGAGTACTGAGATGATCTAGTGTGTGGTTGGTTTGGTTTGGTTTGCTGTGGCTAGACTGTTGATGCTTGATGTGTATGTGCAAGGAAATGGTGTTGTGGTGCTTGCCCATGGCTGTGTTAAGCTGTTTTGCTTGTGAGGCAGCTGTGTCTGTGTTTGACAGCACACACCATGCATTTAGGTGTGTAAGCTGCTTGTGTGTCTGCTGCACCCTTGTGGATATGCTCAGGAAGAGGATCTACCTTTTTATCTGATTATATTTATCTACCTGGTAAAACTTGCCCCTCTTACTGATTGGAATCTTTTGACTTATGGCTTATTAATTATGAAAGATTTAATTCTTTCATATTGGTGAAACTTGCCCCTAAAGATTTACTCAATGATGTAAAGTGGAACAGTGCATCTCACCGCCACTACTGAGAGTAAAAATATCTTAATCCTTTATTTTCTTTATTTTTGTTTGTTCTTTGTTTTGCAGGTACAAGACTTGAAGATTCAAGATTAGAATAGGTGTACTTTCAGATAAAATAGTTCCTTGTAGTCTTTATTTTTATTATTTTGTAATCTTTATTTTATTCTTTTGTATTCTTTATTTTATTCCTTTGTAAGAAATATTGTAGTAATTCTCAATATGTAAATTATAATTTATTGTTGTAAAGATTCTTGATTAATTTCATAAGTTATATCTTGTAACTTATTTATTGAATAAAGATATGGAATAAATATTCATTTTCTTGATTGTGTTATTATTTAAAGTTTGAGTTACTATATATTATTTCTTGATTAAGTAATATTACTCAAACATAATCTTAATCTTTTAAAATATAAATCTAACTCTCAAGTTTGAATTCAAATTCCTTTCACAAAACACAGTAATCCATAAAGATCATGTCAAAATTTATAACGATCATTCTCCAAGACTATTTCTAAACTTAAAGAGTGAAAGAAACTTTGATCACTTTAAGTTTTTATTTGGCGAAAAATTTGCCCACATTTTTACAGATGAATGCATGCAATTGCACAGATTCCTAAATCTATCCTTAGTTGGTTTCTAAATGTGGGGATGTTACAGTAGTCATGCCCGACAAACAATCTTGTCATGCCATCCATGCGCGCCGTGTAACTAGTATCGTCAATGTCCCTCCTCTCAATCCGCTACAAGAGACGACGTAAAAAACATCATCCCTAGCATTTTTCTCTTGTGTACCCCCTCCGTCTTATGATCTAAGACGTTTTGGCTTTACCTTACCAATACGTCTTATATCATAGATTGGAGGGAGTATATTTTATCTTAGTCTTCAGCCCGTGGTGATACATGCAAAACTGAACAATGTGTTTTGTTCATGAGGATGAGGGACGACCCTCTCGATTTTTTTTTTAATCTTGGTACTACTACCTCCGAGCTAAAATGTTAGAAAGAGTTACGTTATGAAACGGAGGTATTAGTAGCTTTGTTGATGTACATTGACTACAATCGTAGAGATTGGTCGCCGAGGCATGTGCAGTGCAAACGTACTTGCTTTTCCGCTGAACCGCACTCAAGTATATATGTAGAAACACGGCATCTAAATTTAGGTTCCAGTACACAAATCGACAAAGTCATACGTCCATATCTCTGCCAACTAGTCAAAAAGAACCTTAAGTTCTCCACATCCATCTTATTCGCGCGGCGGACACGTAGCCGTCCTTTCCAAGCTTTCCATCCAGCCAGGGCCAGCCCGAAAGGATTCCCTATTTTCTTAATCCGATTATTAAGGCCAGTACGCATAAAGAAACTCGGCGTCGTACGTTGCTGGTTGGATAGAGCATCCGGCCGCCGTCATCACGCGCTTATCTCTACTTAATCAGATTCAAGAGAGAATGATTGACTAATCAAACCGGAAAAGTTAGCTCAGGGCAGAGGACGTTGACTCCGTGAACAGTCTCTCGACGGGAGAACGACAGGTAGCAAGCACGCCACGGGGGGACGCACGACCGGTGGCAGAAATGCGAGGAAGTTTATGGCGATGGGATTGGCTGCTTTCGGTCAGTGCATGCGTACGACTGCCCCAGGCCGCCAAAGCTGAACGAAACATGTCTGACGCGACTTTTCGGGACCTCGACGTTTTTGCCTTATATCGGGGCCTCGGGGGATCTTTTTGGGAGGGATAGAAAAGCCTGTCCGGCCCAACGTGGATGCATGAGTAGATGCTGCAATACTTTGTACACCCGGGCCGGCCCAGGTTAGCTCAAGCCGTGGGCCACGGCTGTTGGACAGGGAGATGTTCTCTGCCCAAAGCGTTGCAGACATTCCCCCGACAAGAAAAGAAGTGCAATCTCAAAGGAGGAAAGGAGAAGCAAAAAGGTGACATTGTCAGTCATTCCCACGAACAAAGTGTTGCAGAGTATTATTATCTTTAAGAAAGGTGCTTTGTGCATTTCCTTTGGACCCTATTGGAGATAGCGTTGACGTCTCAAGTGCAAATCATGATGGTGTCGCGCTTTGATCATCAGTGCATCTAGTCGCTAGAATATTAATCATGCTACTGTATAAGCTCCACGATAGTCTGTTGTGCAAGCAATCAAAGAATGGGTGCAAGTAGGATAAAAAACTAATAAATGGCCAATATGGTCGAGGCGTGAGACAAAACTGTAGGTTCTCATGATACAAACATTTTACACATGGTAGCAAAACTAAACCATGTCTAGACAAATTACTCATGTCAAACCATCAAGTGTGGTACAGACCAGACAAGCGTGGCACATAGTAATGGTTGGCTAAAAATCTATCCATTTGAATCATGTCTTCAAAGAAGTGGCGTCAACTGCGTGTGGTAGACCCTCAATTTTCCGAGCTTAGTACTTCTAGACCTGATCCTTGCAAAATGTTGGAGTGAGAGCTCGATCAACCCTTTTGTTGCTACTTTCTTGTATTGACTAGCTTGTTTATTGACAGGAGCACCCAAAAAGATTGGCCAACTTTTGACTCGCTCTTGAGATAAGTAAAGATCAATTGCATGTGGTATCATCCTGACATTAAATATACTTACCTTAACTTATATATGGAAGGTTCATGTCATTAGATGCTACCAAACTTCATGGAGTGACAGAGCTATATATGATGTCAAAGTGACATCACAAAAATTTGGAGCACACCATTGTGCCAGCTATAATTACACTATTTTGACCTCATAAATACTAGATAATGACCTCACTAGCGCAGTTTATCACATATATATGATGAAGAAAATAGCCATCTCTTAATTTATACTTTTATAGGTGATGAACCCATCGCTAAGGGAAGGAAACCTTCTGTTTCTTCATTATATTTATTTTCACTAAACAAAAATCCAACATGGAAACTTAAAGAGAAGGTTGCCATCACCCTATTGTATGTCGTAAGGGCTAATTATGTCTTTGCACGTCATTTGCTTGAATTGATTGAAAAAACTTAAATATAAGATATGAACACAGAGAAGTAAAGAAACCCTTTCGAGGCATATATCATTGAAAGAGGAAAAATACTAGCCTGAAAACCCGCAAAGACATCGCTCGTCAGCGTGACTCGGGCGTCTCGACTCCCCACCAAGCTAGCTGGACCGCCGCCATAAATCTAGGCTCCTCCTTGCTGCCATGGTGGCGGCGGGACATATTTTGTTGCTCTCCTGGGGGGAGGGGGGGGTCGAGGGGTTGAGTTATCCTTGGCAGCGGCAACTCTCAAACATTGTGGCATGGTGCACTAGCGAAACTTCTAGGAGGCCAAAATGGCAATGCCCCTCCCCCCCACTCAAGTTAACGCCCTAGGTTTCCATCTAATGTCTTTTGGTACCTCGTACAATTATTTTCAAGGTCCGCCATTGGCATGGTGGTCTCCAGTTCCCTTGTGTGGCACAAGACGCTCTATGGCGACCTGCATATGTTGTGGTGGCATGGTGATAGTACCCATGTGTGGTCCTTATCTGGTGGTGTCGCAGTTGTTTAGCTGACACTCGGTGGTCATGTGCAACGTCAAGGTGGTGCGACTCGGCCTCCCTTGGCATGGCGCTTTTGTAGCCGTGGTGTGACTATGTCCGAGTGCCTTGAGTGGGCATGTTTATAATGATTTTTACTCAATTTTCCGTAGTTAACTAGATAATTTCCTTCTTCTTGATTAATAAAAATGGCAAGTCTATTGTGTTGTTTAATTTTTCTCTCATTTATGAAATCACTAATGAAGTCATACAATTGGAAGATAGATCACGTAAAAAAATGAGGTTTTCATACTGTTTCATTGCAAAATAGATGTCTAGGCTAGATCAACTTCTGCAAACATCTTGAACAGTCTACATAAGGTTGATGGTAATTTCTTGTGAATTATTCCACAAACACAAAGCCATTTTTTTCTGTTTGACCTATGCCAACTAATGGGGTTCAAGTTTTCGAGTAGTACATAGAGTCTATACTATGAAAATACTGTACAGTACCTTGCACGATACATGTTTGCAAGTAATATACATACATATACTTGCACTTGTAATGGTGAGACTCTCGCCAGTTTAATGTACACAGAAGTACCACGAGTCTTACCTAAAAACAAAAGGACCACGGGTCACGCGTGGCAGTGACTGATTGCTCTGAACAGTTTAATGTACTACGCTCAAGTCATGCACCGGCCAACATGCAGTACAGGAGCACCCACATATGAAGTTAGTTGCTGCATTTTTTTTTCTCTCCGGCCAATGAGAAGTACGTTCAAAAATTCACTTCCGTTGAAGTTTGGAGAATAAATTCTGGCTAGGCACGCACCAGCAGACAGTGCATAGTGCTCATACGGAGTACTGTTGGTTGTGCCTTCGTGCTTCCGTAACCACTTTAATTATAGCACTGTGTCGGGCATCATGTTCTTTCACCAGAAATGACAAGCCACCTTAACTGGTAGAAATTACTACTTTTGTATTTGCCCCTTATTGCGAGCGTACGGATAAGAGACGGTGTATCGGCTGGAAAGTTTGCCAAACAAAAACGAGACAGAAAATGTTTTCATTTTCTTAGATAATGCAGGAATTCTAGCTGGCAGTAAGAAATTTAATTAGTAACAAGTACTAGTACTATCTACTATGCAAAAATACTTACTGCTACAGAATATTATGATGAAGGAAGATCTCTCACAGTAAGCCCATTTCGTCCTTGACCTAACATTTCAGCAAAAGAAAAGTACCGATGTAAGGAGTGCATATGTATTGATTAGTTTAGACAAGACATGCAGAGTGTGTATGCAAAGTTGCTTTGAAGTGTTGGCAAAAATAACTCTAAAGTGTTCTTAGTTCTTGATCCACGGTAAATAAATGGAAGAATTATAGATGGTCATTGATCCTGGACAAGTGTCTATGCATATATATATTTGTAATGACCTAGTAGCATTCTAGAGTATATATAGCACAGTTGAAGGGTTGCAGTAGCCTCGCTCCGGCTCTAATTAAGGCATGAGCATCGATCTTTCAGAATGGGGAAGACGAAGAACATACTAGAATAGATGTCTTAGATTTTTTAAATTTTGAATGAATCTATATATAAATAGTGTTTAGATTCATCCAAATTTTAACAAATTTGAGACATCTATTTTAGGACTGAGAAAGTACATATGAAGCGGGAGCAAATAAGAATGGTACATCATCAAAACATGAAGCCGGAAATATGGAGTTGCATACCTGCTGTCTCTCCTCTTCCAGAACATCAAATAACAGCATGCAGAATTGAGTCAACTGAAACCGCCACACACGGGGCGCGCAGGCGAGGCGTGCACGATGGAGAAGAAGGGCACATGCATGCATGGATGGGCGCGTGGCCGGCTCGAGCCCGCCGGGCGAGCAACACCCCAGGAGAAGCGCCCAGTTCGCGGCCGCCACCGGGGACGCCGGCCCCGGCGAGCCGGAAAAGAATGCACGTGCCCTGCTTCTCCACCTCGCGCGCCTCGCCACCATCATCTCCGTCGATCTGCTCGATCGGAAGATAGATCGCGAGCTTAGCTACCCCCTGCAATGGCCCTGACGATGCGCCCTATATATGCGTGTGTGTGTATAGGTCTCCCACTTTTCCACCCGCTATGTAGGCTTTGGAGACTAATTAAAGACCTAGCAGAAGAAGCCCCGCTTGTTTGGACGGTGCAAGTTCTTCTCGTCCAGATTATGTAGAGGCCGGAGGGGGGAGGTTATATGGATCCATGGATGGGACCGGGGGCAAGGCAGCATGAATGGCTGAATTTCTCTAGGAGGGGCGGACGAACTGTCAGCTGCTAGCGCATATGTAGGCCGGAGGCGTAAAACACTGCTAGCTGGCCTCGATCGCCTTTTCATCATATCCGTTCAGCCCGATCGATTGACAGTTCCCTCTAATTTTCCATGACACTTTTTTTTCTAACTAATACTACTAATGTTGAATTATATTAGGCCATCTCCAAGGTCCCCCCTCTAACTATCTCTGTTCGGACACCCAGAATATCCCCTCAACTTTTGGGACCGACTAGGGGTTTCCCGACACGCCCGCTAACTCGGCACGAACCCACCCGCCAGCGGTGATATTTGCTTGTCAGCGACCATGGCGGATTTTTATCTACCCGCCCATACCTACCTCCAAGCTGCCCCTCCCTGTCCACCCAGAGCCACCACGTCGCACCAAATTAGGCCACGCCGCCGCCCCTCTTTGGCCGTTGACGTGTAGATCAGGCTGCACCGCGGGCGGCGATACACCCCCCTATCCCACCGCAGATGCCAAAGAGACAGTTCAACAACGAGGAAGTTGGATCGAGCCACGCTGGCTATGGTCAGACATGTTTGAACACGATGCAGGCGCACGGTACACGCCATCAAACCGCCGCCTCCGGAGCGGGTGGCACCTCAACCCTATTGTGGTCTCCAACCGTCACCACCCCAGATAGCCACCCATGCCGCTAATATCGCCAGATGTCGGGCGAGCATGACCGATGTGTTGGAGACCCCCTAGTGGGATGAGGTTTTCCAGCAAGAGCTTGAGATCAAGAGATACTTGTTCCATGCACCGTATTAGGCGGAATGATGTGGCGCAGTGGATCAACATTGACTCCACGCCATTGAAGAAGAAGTGGTTGCTATGGCGAACGACGTGCCAACTAGGCATGTGCCCAAGACCGAGCTTGAGCTCGAGTTTTCGGGATTGAAAACGCCTTGCATGAGTCGGTGTAAACCGCACCATGCCTAAGCATGAGGGCTCCACTGACTCCTCCTGATTGGGAGGAGTTGGAGGCAGAGGCCTGCAAGGACATCGCACCGCCACATCCCTAGACCCGGTAAGAGGACGACTAGGTCGGGCCTGGCTAGTGACATGCTCGAGTCGATGGAAACTGCCACGATCGTCGTTGACAATTAGTACTCTGTTTAGGGTCTATTTAGTTAAAATTTGCACTAAGTAGTATTTACCCTGTGTTAATAATTAGTTAAAATTTAAATTTGCGTACAATTTATATCTTGTAAATTTATTTTTTAGAAAATACCCGGTCCGTTTAGTGAGCACGCACCGTCCCAAGTACACTAATGCCCCCAACCGGACAATATTTGTGGTTGTTGGGACAATACTCCCTTTGGATAGATAGCTGGTGCAATGGTGTCCTCATAAAGCGCCTGTGCGCATGCACTTGCAACGTCACGTCGCGCTAATGGAGCGGCGCCATGTGTCGTGGGAACACAGGGCGACCTCGCTCGCGGAAGGAAGGAAGGAATCAAGAACCGAACCGTTTTGTCTGTCTCCGCGACAAAAAGCAAGCAAAAGCACTCAAGAAAAAAGCGCGAAGAGAGACGACCCAGCAAAGCATGCATCACCATCCCCTTTGTTCATCACAAAAAAAATGACGTCCCATGTTATTTTGTTCCCATACACTGGCGCATGCAGGAGCTGCTTTTGGTCCTGTAGCTGGACGGCGACGATCGAGCCCTAGCACGACGGCGACGGCGACGGCCGCGCGCGGGCATCCGTGTAAATCGTGGCTCTAGTTGCTCCGGCGAGAGCCGAGAGGTCAAACGATTTTGTACCGGGGCTTTGGGTTTTGTTCGATAGCCACTTCGGTAGAGAAAGGTATCTTATTTTAGCCGAAGGATTCTAGTTCTTTAATTAAACCTGCGTTTGGTCAAAATCGACCGACCGAGCATATATTCAAAATGCTAGTCGCTCATGCGTGCCGCACTCCCTCCTCTCTATTATATGTTGATCTAAATTGTACAAAGTATAGGCCAACTTCTGACGAGTGGAGCGAGACCCGTCGCCGGAGGCTTGGGCCGAGTGTAATCTATGTCCCCTTGCTGTGATTTCGTTTTCGCTCTTTGTTATTTACTTGTCGCAATTGTAACACTCTCTCCTGTGAACAGTACACCGCAAGGAGCCCGGTAGTTCCAGGCCGATCTCGAGCCCCTCCGGGCGATGCCGCCCGGAGGTGGCAGAGGAGAGGCTACGGCGTAGTTTAGGGTTAGTGATATGGGTTCCCTTGTGAGATTGACCCTAGGGTGGCCCGATCTTCACGGATTTGAGGTGGGGAGTGAGGGAAGACCCGATGAACACGATGAACACAACACAAACACAAGGAAAGGATACAAACGCACGCAAACACAACCCGATTCGATTTGCTCCCGTTGGTTCGAACAACCAATCCAATAGAATCCTCGGCAAGAAACTGTTAGGTAGAATCACCAAAGGAGAGATCGGCAAGCGGATGATAGAATCCAAATCAAAGGAGAGAGTAGCAACCAAGTAGAATCCCAAAGGGGGAGAGACCTAGCACTACTAGAATCCTTGACGAGGAGAGACCAAATACTTGAGGAGGGTCTTGACGACTTGGAGACGAACACCGAACTCCAAGGCCTTGTACAACTCATAGATTAACTATAGAGAGGGGTTCCCATCTAGGGTTAGGCACAAGCCTTCATTCATCATCAACTCTAGGGTTTCAAGGAGGGGGTGGGGGCTTATATATAGGCCAGCCACGAGCTAGGGGTAAAACAGGCATAAGCAGGAAGTTCTGGGCGTTACATGGGCCAGGCCTAACCTGAGGCGCGCAGGCCCGATACACTCAGACCGGAGATTCCGGTGTAGAGGTCCGGAGACTCCGGTCTGGACCGGAGACTCCGGTCAATCTCCGGTGTCGTCTCCGGAGGGGCATACTGACTGTCCTGGGCGCTGGTTTGGGGGTCGGTCCGGAGATGGGCCGGAGACTCCGGTGTGGTAGACCGGAGACTCCGGTCTGGACCGGAGACTCCGGTCTGGTTTCAGCAGCTTCTTGCGTCTTCTCTTCCAGGCCTCTTGCTTGGGGGTCTTGGTTTCTGGGGTCTTCTTATCGTCTCCTCTTGGTTCCATGGTCATGGGCCTAGTCATAGCATTGGCACTTGTCTCAAGTAGGATCCCATTCACATGATAACCAAAGGAGGGTGAGATATGGAATGAGTTCACCTTGGAGGGTATGGTTGATGTAGCATGGTGTGGACCAATGGTGAATGCCATGTGTTGGGCTGCATCATCTCCCCCCGCTTCAAAATGAGTCGTCCTCGACGAAGTTCCATCATCATATAGGGAGAGAGGTGTGCACATGGTCTTGAGCTTGTATGTTGTTGGATCTCCGGTGCCTTAGCCTTGTTCAAATTGGTTGAAGGTCGTGAAGTTGAGCTTGTCATCGAAGTGTGGTTGGAGATCTTGTAGCGTGTTCCTTGTAGGTGGTGGGTGAGGTTGTGTATCTTGCAAAACCGACAACAAGGAGAAAGAGTTGTATGATGGATTGTTAGTATGGGTCACACTCAAATCACTCTTCTCATGTTTGGTGGCATGCGACGTGCCATGATTTTTCCACTCATTTGAGGCTTGTGGCACTCAATCACGTGGTGGTGGATCACTCTCTCACCACTCATCTCACAAGGGTCCTTAGCTTGCTTAATCTTGGGCAACGACATCATGTTGGAAGTGATAATTTGGCTTGGCGTCATAGGTTGGAGCACAAATGTCTTGTCATTCCACTTAAAGGAGTATTGGTTGGAGGTACCATCATGTAGTGCGCCCTTGTCGTATTGGCATGGTCTTCCAAGGAGCATGTGACACACGGTCATAGGCACGACATCACATTCGACGGTGTCTTGGTATGGACCAATATTGAAGGAGACGTTGACCTTGTGTTTGATTTGAATGGTGCCATTGTCATCAAGCCACTTGACATGATAGGGATGAGGGTGCTCCATGTATGGTAACTTGAGTTTCTCACAAAGATCGATGCTCGCAAGGTTGTGACAACTTCCTCCATCAATGATAACTTTTATGGACTTGCCATCAATTCCGGCTCGGGTTTGGAAGATGTTGAGATGTTGGTCCTCTCTAGGGATGGAGTTGGTCATCAAGACTTGGGCGATGACAAGTGAGGGGCTTGGATCATGTTCACATAGAAGCGTGTCCTCAGCTTGCATTGTGGCATCCTTTGTGATAGCGGCTTGAGTCAAAGCTTCAAATTCATCTTCGCTCACGGAGTATGTTGCGCCGTTCTCATCCGTTAGCATGACTCTTGTGTTGATGCACTCGTAAGACTTGTGGCCCTTTCCTCCACACTTGTAGCAAACTACTTGATTATCCATTGTTGTGTTTGAGGAGGATGCCATAGGTGTCTTGGATTGCTTGGAGGAGCTTGGTGCTTGGTTTGTTGGCTTGGAGGGGGTATTCGAGTTGATTGAAGCGAAGTATGCCCTTTGCTTATCATAAGCATGTTCCTTTTGAAAGTGGCGTTCGGCCTTGGTTGCTTGGTGAAGAAGGCTGACGAGAGTCTTGTAAGGTTGGAAATCGACTATTTTGCGTATTGGGCGGTTCAAACCATTGAGGAACCGTGCTATTGTTTGCTCTTCGAGCTCCTTCACATCGGCTCCCATCATAGTCATCTCTATCTCCTTATAGAACTCTTCAATTGTCTTTGTTCCTTGCTTCAAGTTTTGTAGCTTGTCGAAGAGGTCTTGGTGATAATGCTTGGGGACAAATCTTGCATACATCACATTCTTCATCTCGGTACAAGTGGTGACCGGTGGTTCTTCTTGCTTCTCACGATTTCTTTGGTAGTCTTCCCACCAAACATTGGCATAGTCCTCAAACTCAAGAGATGCCATTGCCACTTTCTTCTCTTCGGAAAAGTTGTGGACTCGGAAGATCTTGTTGACTTTGAGCTCCCATTCAAGGTATGCATCTGCATTTTGTTCTCCTTTGAACTTGGGCATAACAAACTTGAGCTTTCCAAACTTGCCATCATCACGCTCATGGTGGTTTGTTTCGACGTTCTTGGTGCATACTTGCGTCACTTGGAGGGCGTGGAGGCAGAGGAGGAGGCTCTTGATTGCCTTGAGGTTGTTGTGGTGGATGAGCTTGATGATGCTCGAAGTCTCTTCTTCGCCGTTGGTCAGCATCATTGACATTCATAGCTTGACGGTGTCGGTGGTGGTGTTGTGCATGCCGGTTGTTGCGTCGAGCTTGGCTGCATCCTCATTATCATCGCTTGTATCCCATGTCGGTGCTTGATTGTGTTGAAGTTGCACATGGTGGTCATGAGGAGGATGACGACGCCTATCATTGTGGTTCGCTTTATCATGGCGTTCCCGAGGTTGGTGCATGTCGATGATTGCTTGGTGTGGTGGTGGACCATGCTCTTGGTGTTGTTGTTGAGGTTGAGGAGCATTTGGGTCCACCGCTTGAGGGTGATGATGACGAGCTTGTTGGTCCCCATTATGGTGGTGGGGTTCTCCGCGGCGGGAGTGTGACCTTGAAGACTCGCCATGTTGACTTGAGGGGTGCGTGCGGGAGTAACTTGACAAGCTTGAACGATGACCGTGTCGGTTGCCAAGGTTGGCAATAGCTTGGTGAAGAGCTTGGAATTGAGCATGGTGTTCCTCTTGACGTTGCCGCTCACGGCACTCAAATTCTTGAAAAGTATCATCAAGCTGGTGCTCAAGTCGCTCAAATTGAGCGTTGAATTCTTGGCGTTGCGCCCATAAGTTGTGGTGCGTGGCAAAGCCATCTTGGTTGTTGAAATTGCTATCTCCGCTAGCTCCACTTTCCCTAGACATGGTGCACAAACACACTTGATATATATGGTGAGATTGGTGGAATTTTACTTGCTATCTTGCCTCACCGGAGTCAAAAATTGTAAAGATTGTTCTTGCCGAGAGCAAAGCGAATAGCGAGTACACAAGACACACACACACAAAGGCCTATGGTGGTGGGTTAGAAAGGTGGATAGCAAATGGAACAACCAAAAGAAAAGGATATTGTCAAAAGTGGGTAAATCCAACAAAAACAAAGTCAAAGGAAAAGGTCAAAAAGGGTGACGAGAACCTACGACTATACACACACGGTGGAGATTAATGTGGCTAGCACGACTATTAAAAATGAGCAACGAACAAAATTGGACCTAACGAAGACTAATGCTCGGTGTCGTGCCAACACTAGGAGAGACCATAGCCCGTTCACAACAAGGTTGAGAAGCAACGGATTTGTACGCTTGCCTTGCTCTTGCTCGCACTCTTGCTTAGAAGCTTTGGACTCTCTTTAGCTATTGGTATCTTTCCCTTTTTCTTTTGCTTAGAAGCTTTTTTTTGGGTACTATGGAGTCAATTTTTTTATTGCCTCTATATCATGACTATGCAAGAGAAAGCGTACAATGCTTCGGCAAACATAAGAGGGCTACTCTCGATAGGTTAGGTAACACACAAAGGAAGAAAGGGGGTTAACAAAGGTGGTGCAAGTTATACCTTGTGGTGATGTTGTACTTGCAATCGTTGGTGTAGGGATGGTTCGAGTTCCGAGGTGTCGATGTTGAGCGCGAGGTGTTGTTGGCGTTGCGGAAGCTTGTTAGTTGATAGACACTCAGGCGAAACACAAACACACAAAGGAAATTAGTCAAAAAGGAAAATGGGTAAATTTTTTTGTTCAGGGCGGGAGACTCCGGTGTGTTGGGGTCGGAAACTCCGGTGTGGTCCGGAGACTCTGGTGTGATGGCCGCAGACTCCAGTCTGGTTCCAGCACGACAAATAGCTCGAGTTCATGAGCGGAAATTCAGCCCTTTAACCCTCAAATCCAGAAAATTTCGACCAAATTGGGCTGGGAAACGCAGGGCAAAGGTAGACCAAATCCAAGGACAAGTTTCTAATGGACCAAAACCACAATCAACTCACCAAATCAAGAGATCGATCCAAAAGCAATTTGGGGCTAATATTTTTTGGTATTTTCAAATTTATGGTGGAAATCGGTGAGCGAAGTCAAATCCGTGGCAACCAAAAGCTGCTAATACCAGTTGATATGGGTTCCCTTGTGGGATTGACCCTAGGGTGGCCCGATCTTCACGGATTTGAGGCGGGGAGTGAGGGAAGACCCGATGAACACGATGAAAACAACACAAACGCAAGAAAAGGATACAAACGCACGCAAACACAACCCGATTCGATTTTCTCCCGTTGGTTCGAACAACCAATCCAATAGAATCCTCGGCGAGAGACCGTTAGGTAGAATCACCAAAGGAGAGATCGGCAAGCGGATGATAGAATCCAAATCAAAGGAGAGAGTAGCAACCAAGTAGAATCCCAAAGGAGGAGAGACCTAGCACTACTAGAATCCTTGACGAGGAGAGACCAAACACTTGAGGAGGGTCTTGACGACTTGGAGACGAACACCGAACTCCAAGGCCTTGTACAACTCATAGATTAACTATAGAGAGGGGTTCCCATCTAGGGTTAGGCACAAGCCTTCATTCATCATCAACTCTAGGGTTTCAAGGATGGGGTGGGGGCTTATATATAGGCCATCCATGAGCTAGGGGTAAAACAGGCATAAGCAGGAAGTTCTGGGCGTTACATGGGCCAGGCCCAACCTGAGGCGCGCAGGCCCGATACACTCGAACCGGAGATTCCGGTGTAGAGGTCCGGAGACTCCGGTCTGGACCAGAGACTCCGATCAATCTCCGGTGTCGTCTCCGGAGGGGCATACTGACTGTCCTGGGCGCTGGTTTGGGGGTCGGTCCGGAGATGGGCCGGAGACTCCGGTGTGGTAGACCGGAGACTCCGGTCTGGCTTCGGCAGCTTCTTGCGTCTTCTCTTCCAGGCCTCTTGCTTGGGGGTCTTGGTTTCTGGGGTCTTCTTGTTGTCTCCTCTTGGTGCCATGGTCATGGGCCTGGTCATAGCATTGGCACTTGTCTCAAGTAGGACCCCATTCACATGATAACCAAAGGAGGGTGAGATATGGAATAAGTTCACCTTGGAGGGTATGGTTGATGTAGCATGGTGTGGACCAATGGTGAATGCCATGTATTGGGCTGCATCATCTCCCCCCCGCTTCAAAACGAGTTGTCCTCGACGAAGTTCCATCATCATATAGGGAGAGAGGTGTGCACATGGTCTTAAGCTTGTATGTTGTTGGATCTCCGGTGCCGTAGCGTTGTTCAAATTGGTTGAAGGTCGTGAAGTTGAGCTTGTCATTGAAGTGTGGTTGGAGATCTTGTAATGTGTTCCTTGTAGGTGGTGGGTGAGGTTGTGTATCCTGCAAAACCGACAACAAGGAGAAAGAGTTGTATGATGGATTGTTAGTATGGGTCACACTCAAATCACTCTTCTCATGTTTGGTGGGATGCGACGTGGCAATCATGATTTTTCCACTCATTTCAGGCTTGTGGCACTCACTCACGTGGTGGTGGATCACTCTCTCACCACTCATCTCACAAGGGTCCTTAGCTTGCTTAATCTTGGGCAACGACGTCATGTTAGAAGTGATAATTTGGCTTGGCATCATAGGTTGGAGCACAAACGTCTTGTCATTCCACTTAAAGTAGTATTGGTTGGAGGTACCATCATGTAGTGCGCCCTTGTCGTATTGGCATGGTCTTCCAAGGAGCATGTGACACACGGTCATAGGCACGACATCACATTCGACGGTGTCTTGGTATGGACCAATCTTGAAGGAGACGTTGACCTTGTGTTTGATTTGAATGGTGCCATTGTCATCAAGCCACTTGATATGATAGGGATGAGGGTGCTCCATGTATGTTAACTTGATTTTCTCACAAAGATCGATGCTCTTCTTCCCAGCCGGCCGTGGAGGCGAGGGGGATCTGCAGCGCTGCGTCGTCGTCTTCTTCTTCCTTGTTTGGATGCTGGGGCGGTACTTGTTGCGGCGGTGTCTCGCCTCCTTCCTATTCAAGCCGCCATGGTGGTGGCTCTGTGGGTGGAAGGTTTGGGTGCCTGCGGCGGCGGTTCGGTCTGGGAGCTTCTCTCCGGCGTTTTTCGGCGGCAGTGTTTCCGTCAGCACGTCGGACCCAATGGCAGTAGGGCTGCCGATCCTCTGCTGCTCATCACCATGCGTTGTCCCCGGTGGATCGCTGGATCTCGCCGGAGTTCGCCGTCGATCTAGAGGTGGAAGAGGATGAGGGACTTGATTGCTTTTTCAAGTTTTCTCCAAGGTCCTCAGTGCTTATTTCTAGGCCTTGATGCAATTTTTATTTTATTGGGCCTTTTTGTACTCCAATGTTTCAAAGCAGCAATATATTCGGGTGCTTTTGCACCTGTTCCGTTCAAAAAAAAAGCATATATTCGGCAACACTAAGGTATTTCCTCATGTTCATATTAATGGTCTTAACTTTCTGTAAATACAAATGTATGATAAAATATTTAACTATATATATACGAATTTAAACAAAGTTGAAACCAATTAATTTAGATGTGAAGAAGTAGTATAGTACTCGCGGATCGGTGGATCTGTTAAGACAAAACCATTAAAAACCAACATAATAATCTCAATATCCATCGGATCGCCGCAAACACAACAAGCATGATTACAAATAGATTAGATCTTAATCATGAATGGAGCTCACATGATCTACACATGAAAGCACAAAGGAGGAGATACAACCATCTAGCTACTACATGGACCCATAGTCCAAGGTGGAACTACTCACGCATCATACCGGAGAGAAGGCCTCCGGGATGATCTCCCCTCCGACAGGGTGCCGGGAAGAACTTCAGATCCCCCCGATCTAGGGACGACGGTGGCGGCGGCTACAGAAGGTTTCGTGGAATATTGATCGGGTACTTAGGGTTTAGGCATCGGGGGCTTCTTATAGGCGAGGGGGGAGGCCGAGGAGGCGACCAGGTGCCCCACACCCTACCCAGGCGCGGGGCAGGGCCCACCCGCTCCTAGGGGGGTCTGGGCGCCCTGGCTTGCGTCTCCGTCTCGTCTTCTCGATTCTTGTTCCCCATGGAAAGTTAATGACTTTGGCTTTTGTCCCGTCCAATTCTGGGAATATTGATTTTTCGACTTTCTGGAACCAAAAACAGAAGAAATAGGCAACTGGCACTGTGGCAACTTGTTAATAGGTTAGTTCCAGAAAATATATAAAAACACCTCAAAGTAAGACAAAGCAAATCAAAGTAGATACTAAACAAGCATAGAACATAAAAAATTATAGATACGTTTCCGATGTATCAAGCATCCCCAAGCTTAACTCCTGCTTGTCCCCGAGTAGGTAAGTGATAAAATAATAATTTTTGAGGTGACATGCACCATCAAAACCAAGATCAAATAATTTGCAAGCATTGAAAGATGGGATCAAAGAACTTTAAACATGTGCATGAAATATGGAGTTCTAACAATAGGACATAGTAACTATGCATGCAACATAAAAGGCTACAAACAAAGATTATGAATAACATGCATTGAAAAACGTTTGTTTGTTTCACATACAGAAAACATAGCATAGTGGCAATCAGGTTGTCCCTCACTGAGTAGCAAATAGATGCATAGGACACCTTCAAAGTTCACAAGGGTGACTAGAAACAAGTAGCACAAGAACAAGTAATATCACAATATGCATCAATCAATAAGCTTTGAGACACTACACACAGAATGACAACTATGCTCTCTTAATGGTGCCTAAAGGTAAAAGGTGGAGACTCAATATAATAGTGAAAGAAAGGCCCTTCACAAAGGGAAGCAGAGATTTCAAGTTTAAAAAAGAGCTTCCAAAAAATTATGGTACTTATTAGCTTTCAGCCCTCATTGCCCCTACCATAAGCATCTTGAAGTGATTAAGGTTAAAGTGAACAAAGATGGACCATATGCTTGACGAAGTATAAGTTGGCAATCTCAAGTCCCTTGAATACGAGGGACACACCTCATGCTACTCAACTTCAGTCACCTGTAAGTTCTTGTCATTGTAAGTATTTGCATATCATAGAGAACCGCTAACAGGGTACCCCTTGCCCATGGTACAGGAGCTATCCCATAACCAAAATGACAAGGCAAGCAGACAATAAGCATCTCAGCAATCTTTTTATTTACTATGTGCATAGCTTTTTATTGAGGATGCTTCATAGATAGCTCACTATGGTGATGCTGCAAGTTTCCACCATGATTAGGCATGGCTGGCCCAGGCGTTTCTCTAACACAAAATACAAACTCTATGGACTTACAAGTTCTCTTTATTTCACACCGGTGACATCCATAGACAAGAAAAATATAAGTGCAAGCATATGCAACGTATAAGTGCAAGCATATGCAACATAGATGACACAATGGTTCAAGTGTATTAGGGGCAAGAAAAATAAAGTGTGCCATCAAGTTTGTGAGGGCTTTAATCACCAAGTTTTCACATAGAAAACAGTTTTAAATTGGAAGATAGCTGAAAACAAGAATATACTTGGAATGGTGTAACACACCATGCATAGGAATTTATAGTGGACACTTTGGAAAAATTTGGTTTCTTGGGAGTTGGAAGCATGAGTAGAGCTTACTCATACAATCGGAGGCTAGCAAAAGACTGGGAGCAACCAACTAAGAGAGCAATAATGGCCATAATCATGTAGAGCAACAAAGCATTACTAATCAAAGCATAGAGTGGTACTACAAGTCAAGGACTAAATGATCATATAGGCTATGGTGACTTTTCATAGTCATAACATGGTGTGAGCATGTACCAAGTCAACCCAAACAAAACATCAAAGGAGAATACCACAATACTATGCTTTTGCATGCTAAAACAACGCATAATTTCTTCAAGGCACACTAAGCAATCCCAATTGTTTGGAGCAAAACATGCTACAACAATAATCACTAAGCATAAGGTCAAAACAACACCTTGCATGTCATGCTAAAGTCTAAGTCATAGTCAATGCATGCTCCTCTTGCACTTCCAAGCAAGAACTTACTACTCCTTAACAACACCAAGCAACTTATTTGCAAAACAACACAGCGAGAACGGGGTCCAAACTACTCAAGCAAACTAAACAACCTAAGCAAGCAAACAAAAACTAAGGCGCTCCAAGAACAACACAACTGTGCATAAAACAATAACAACAAAGTGTCTAGAAAGACCTGAGCTTTTTATTGATGAAGAAGGGGATGCCTTGGGCATCTCTGATCTTCGACGCTCGTACCTCTTGGATATTTCTTGGGGTGACACCGGGGTGGCATCCCCAAGCGTGAGATTTTTTCCATTCTTCATCTCATTACATCATTCTCTCTCTACACCTGAAATTTTTCTTTCATATAAAACTTTACTCAATCTTCATTAGCAAGATTAGTGTATTTAAAAGATAATAGACCTTTTTGTTTAGCTTTAGAAAAGAAAAAATTTCACTAAAAACACAATCTACTATAGCAACTCCTTCAAAAAGCTCAATTTTCCCAAAAAGAACTTAAAAAGGAATCAATAAGAAGCAAATGCAAATAATGGCAGAAATCTGTCAAAACAGACCATTAGGTAGAAACCGATTTTTTCAAAAATATTCTGTTGCTCCAATCAAAAAGTGTTGAACTAATGAAAGTTAGGTAACATACTGGGGGATTTATTAGTAAATGTTCAGCTCAATCCAACTTAAAGAGACTCCTCACAAATTTTTATGGTGGACGACAAAAATTTGTTTCGGGACAGCAAACTCCCAAAATCTTACTTCCCTCTCATTAGAGGTCATTCTTGGCACAAAAGGCAAACAAAAAGGACAAGGAGAGGTCATTACTGAAGTAATAACTTCCAATACTCAAGGAAATTCTTGGGTTATCTCCCAACAAGTACTTTTTTAACGCCTTTAAGTTACGCACAAGAAGCAAGAAATCAAGTATTTTCAAATGAGTAAGCATTAACATCAAACCTTGCTTTCAAAGTAGGAGCAAAAAGCAACTTCTCTCTCCTCACAGGGAAGTGTTCAATACCTTTCTTGAATGGAAAATGATATTTAATGGTGCCTTTTTTCATATCAATGATGGCACCAACAGTTCTAAGAAAAGGTCTTCCCAAAGTAATAGGACAAGAAGCATTGTATTCAACATCCAAAACATAGAAATCCACAGGTACATAAGCAGTGTTAACCATAATGAGAACATCATTAATACTCCCCATGAGTTTCTTCTTAGAATTATCATTAAGTGGGACATCCAAATAACAATCTTCCAACGGTGGCAAATCAAACATTTTATAAATCTTCCTAGGCATAATAGAGACACTAGAACCAAGATCACATGAAGCTTTGAGATCACAGTCATTCACTTGTATATTAATAATGAGTTCCCAACTATCTTTTACTTTCCTAGGAATAGAAGTTTTCTTTTTTAACTTCTCTTCCTTAATCTTAACAAGAGCATCTGTAATGTGTTTGGTGAAAGCAACATGCATATCACTAGCATCAGGACTTCTAGCAAGCTATTGTAGGTACATAATCACTTCAGAAATTTTGCAACCATCAATATCAAAATCAAACTTAGCATCACTAGTAGTAGGCTCGATAGGCTTAGGCATAGTAGGAGGAACAAGGACTACTTATGGTTTAGCGGTGATAGTGCACACACTATTGGTTCTATCAATTTCAGCTTCCCTTTACCATCTTGCATGAAGTTGGGCTAACAGCCTAACATTTTCATCAATAGTAACTTGTATGGCATGAGTAGCGGCAAAGGTATTTTCCATAGTTTTAGGTTTAGCTGCCATTTTATTAATCAAGGAGGACTGAGCTTCAGACAAGGAGGATATATTTTTCTCAACATTTAGAAGATTTTCCTCTATAACCTTATTGAAAGTGGTTTGTTTATTAATAAAGTATTTGCGCATGGTTTCAAGTTTAGAGGGGGCACTTCTAGTACTGTTGTAAGAGCTTCCATAGGAATTGCCATTATTAGGAGGATAAGGCCTATAATTGTTGTTACCACCAAAATTATTCCTATAGGCATTGTTGTTGAAATTGTTGTTTCTAATGAAGTTCACATTAAATTGCTCTTCTTGAGCAACCAAGGAGGATAAGGGAACACTATTAGGATCTAGAGGAGCTTTCCCATTAACAAGCATAGCCATAATAACATCAATCTTATCACTCAAAGAGGAAGTTTCCTCAACCGAATGTACCTTCTTACCATGTGGAGCTCTCTCAACGTGCCATTCAGAATAGTTAATCATCATATTAGCAAGGAGTCTAGTTGCAGCACCCAAAGTGATGCTCATAAAGGTACCTCCAGCAGCTGAATCCAACATGTTTCTTGAGGATAAGTTCAAACCTACATAAAAAGTCTGGATAATCATCCAAGCAGTGAGTCCATGAGTGGGACAATTCTTAACCAAAGATTTCATTCTTTCCCAAGCTTGAGCAACATGTTCATTATCAAGTTGTTTAAATTTCATAATGTCACTTCTCATAGATATAATCTTAGCAGGAGGATAGTATTTTCCAATAAAAGCATCTTTGCACTTAGTCCAAGAATCAATACTATTTTTAGGCAAAGATAGCAACCATTCTTTAGCTTTCCCTCTCTAGGAGAAAGGAAAAAAGCTTGAGCTTAATAATATCTCCATCTACATCCTTATACTTTTGCATCTCACAAAGTTCAACAAATCTATTGAGATGGGCAGCAAGATCATCAGAACTAGCACCAAAAAATTGCTCTCTCATCACAAGATTCAACAAAGTAGGCTTAATTTCATAAAAGGTAGCATCAGAAGCAGGTGGAGCAATAGGTGTGCTAAGGAAATCATTGTGTTTTGGTGCTAGTGAAGTCACACAACTTGGTGTTCTCAGCAGAGTTCATTTTGACAAAGGTGGGCAAGCCAAAAACAGCAACAGCAGCTAGAGTAGGAACTATTTTTTTTGGGTTTTTTGAAAAGAGGCAAACAAAACCAAGCAAAAGAAACAAAGAAAACTAAATACAAAGTAAAGAGAAAGGAAGTGAAGGACTCTCCTAGTGAAGACGTCCTTAGCCTCCCCGGCAACGGCGCCAGAAAATAGCTTGATGGTGCCGGTTAGCACTTCGTTGGGAACCCCAAGAGGAAGGTGTGAAGCAGCACATCAACAGTTTTCCCTCAGTAAGGAAGCAAGGTTATCGAACCAGTAGGAAGAAGGAAACATCACACAGGTGTTGCAAGCAACGCGGAGACCTGCACAACACAAACTCAAGACTTTGCCCCAACTAGACAGTGAGGTTGTCAAGCTCATTGGTTTGCTGTAACAAAGGATTAAACGTACGACGTGAAAGGTAATGGTGGTTTGCAGCAAGTAAACAAGTAACAATGAAAGATGTATCAATGATAAAGATTGGACCGGGGTCCATAGTTCACTAGAGGTGCTCTCCTTAGATAAACAACATGACATGAAGGGTAAACAAATTATAGCAGGGCAATTGACAGGAACTGAGCAAGGCATAACAATGCAATACTAGTCAGAAAGATCCTATGAGATTCTATTGGGCAATACAGCAAGATACATAGACCTCCATCCAACTGCATCTATGACTAGAAGTCCACCTTCAGGTTATCATCCAAACCCCCTTCAGTATTAAGTTGCAAGCAAAAGACAACTGCTTTAAGCAAAGTGTGTAAGGTAAATAATCCACTTGTTCCATGAATAAGAGACCGTTGTTTTCTCCCTAGTAGCAACAACACATCTATAACCGAAGAGATTTCTGTCACTTCCTTTGGAAACTAGAGGCATGAACCCACTATCGAGCATAAATACCCCCTCTTGGAGTCACTAGCAACTACTTGGCCAAGATAGCTACTAACAACGGAGAGCATGCAAGATCACAAACAACACAGACATGATAGAATCATAAATACAAAACCATTAATCTAACCAACATAATAATCTTAATATCCATCGGATCCTCGCAAACACAACATGCATGATTACAAATAGATTAGATATTGATCATGAACGAAGCTCACAAGTTCTATACATGAAAGCTCAAAGGAGGAGATACAACCATCTAGCTGCTACATGGACCCATAGTCCAAGGTGGAACTACTCACACATCATACCGGAGAGAAGGCCTCCGGGATGATCTCCCCTCCGGCAGGGTGCCGGGAAGAACTTCAGATCCCCCCGATCTAGGGACGATGATGGCGGTGGCTACAGAATGTTTTGTGGAATATTGATCGGGTACTTAGGGTTTAGGCATCGGGGGCTTCTTATAGGCGAAGGGGGAGGCCGAGGAGGCAACCAGGGGCCCCACACCCTACCCAGGCGCGGGGCAGGGCCCACCTGCACCAAGGGGGGTCTGGGCGCCCTGGCTTGCGTCTCCGTCTCGTCTTCTGGATTCTTGTCCCCCACGGAAAGTTATTGACTTTGGCTTTTGTCCCGTCCAATTCTGAGAATCGGCCTTTCTGGAACCAAAAACAGAAGAAAACATGCAACTGGCACTGTGGCAACTTGTTAATAGGTTAGTTTCAAAAAATATATAAAAACACCTCAAAGTAAGACAAAGCAAAGCAAAGTACATGCTAAACAAGCATGGAACATCAAAAACTATAGATACGTTTCCGACGTATCATTTGGTCATGCTCTCCAGCCTCGGCGTCGGCTTCCTCTCCTTTCTCCTTTGGTTCGTAGGTGGCGGATCGGGGTTTGACGAAACCCTGGGCGGCATGGTGGTTTGGAGCTCGGCGAAATGGCGGTAGATGTGGGGGAATGGAGAGGAAAGGCGGGAGGGGAAGAAGAAAATGGCGGGATCTCTGCCTCCAGTCGCCGACAGGGTTGACCCACCAGTTTTTTTGCTTTGTCCGGCGTTCCCAGCGCCCCGGGATCGGCCTGAGAACGCCTGATACAAGTTGGGCCAAATCCGAACGAAATCGGCGTCCTGAGAACTAAATCTGTGAATGGTTCTTGTTTAACCGGATATTTTTGGTTGGTTTCACCCGCGGTGCTTGTTAGTTCGGTTACTAACGGGCTGAGTTTGACTATTGGTTGGTTTAGTTTGGTTTCATGTAGGAAACGGTTGGGTATGGTCAGTTATTGGTTCCAGTCCCGAATAGGTTTGACCCATAGTTCTTGTTGGGAAACTGGGCCGGTAGAGACCCACTCGGTGTGGTCTCTACTAGGCTAGGGTTGACCCATGTGGGTATCGTATCCCCATTTAGCCTATAAATAGAGGAACAATCTGTGTACGGGAGTTTACCGAGAGAGTTTTTAATAAAGTTCACTTTTGTTCCCTGTGTCATCTACTTGTGTACCGTGTGTGCCTTCTCCTAGTCTTCTTCTCCGATGTGGAACAGCCTCGGTATCAGCCAGTCGGCAGAGGGTGTTTCAACAGTTCTCATCCGGTTGATGAAATTGGTTAACTGCTAGTGGAGTACTTGTCTCCTCTGCTCGGAGTGTATGTGCGGCTGCTCACAGCTCTGGATAATCTGGTGAAGAGTGTGCTGGCTTCACGTACGTGTGTATGTGACTCGCTTTTTGCTCTATTCGACACCGGTGATAGCTAGTATAGCTAACAGAGCTCAACCCGGAAATATACAGGTTCAACCCATTTGGCCTAATGGTTTTCAAATAGTTTCAACCTATGGATTGGCGCTTGGTTCAGTTAAGTTTGGGTGGAAATATCGGACATGTCTGGCTTTAGTTGGGCTGACAAAATTTTAAAACAGGTTTAGTTTAGGTTGGATTTTCACATTTATTCCTCTGGGTACAGTTGAGGTACGGTGCAGTTATCAAACCATTCTTAGTGGTTGTTTGGATAGTCAGTATTAGGGACGGGTTTTTAGCAAACGAGTTTTTAGCCAATTTTTGGCAAAACCGGTTTTGATATTTTTTCTGCTATTATTCAGTTCAACGGAAACTATGTTTGGATTAATGAAAGAGTAAAACTGGTTTACCCAGTACCGAACACCGATCCAGCTAGTCCTACTTTGGTGCCTCGAAAAGAAAGTTCCTTTTCTCCCATGAGCTCATGATGATTGACCTTTGGCTTGCGATTCCTCATGGCCGTTTGCTCCTGCCGCCGCACCCACTTCTCCATGGCTTCCCTCGCTCTGAGCCCTCTCCTCCTCCGGGCCTCTGGCCGTCCAGGCTTCATCATCAGAATAGCCGCAGCCACGCAACGCAGAGCTCGGGAGAGTGGTCGGCGCCACTTGCCTTGACGCACGTGTGCTCGACGACTGATGTGAAAGCGGAGGTTCCGGCGCCTCAGCCTGCCGCTTCTCTTCAAGGCGCCCGCCGCCCGGTCGTCATCGTTGAGCAGGACTTGTCCGGCACCGGCAGCAGCGGCAGTAAACACGAGCTACGCGGGATCTTCCAGCACTTGACGGGCACTCCTTGTCCAACGAGAGATCTTCCCAACCTCGTCGTGAACAGGTGCTCCTGGAGCGTGACCACATCATGCCGCCGCTCAGGCCGAACGTCGATGCGGCGCCGCACAGGTAGGACATCGCAGTCTCATAGACATGGACGACTAAGCCATCATGTGGTAGTCGCCCAGTCGACCTAGAGCTCGACGGGTGTGCAAGGTCCACTAGAACCGTGATTTCTGTAATCACGTTTTCATAAAAACACCTATTAGTCGTTTTTTCCAAGACGGGGTTTTCTGGCTTTCTGGAAACTCGGTTTTCCTTAATTGCGTTTTAGTTAGTCCCTCCAAACAGAGTTTTAGGTTGTTAGGTCGTTACCTTGGCTTACGGGAAGCTCGTTCTGCTAAACCTCCGTATCCAAACAAGGCCTTAGCTTTACCGAGAACACGACCGGGGCGAAAACTTGCCGTCCGGATTGAAAAATGATCTGAAAACACCGTCCGGAGTGGAGATGCTTTTATGTCGTGTCTAGAATAGAATCATAGCTCCTGCTAGACTCGCGCGCACGATGCCAGGTTACATCTGCAGTGTGTCGTGGTGTCTCTCTTTCAAGATACTCCTACGGCGATGCAATCTTTCATGACATGAAATCGTGTGATGTCTCGTCAGATTTATATGTGCCGATGTGCACTTATTACCAGTGAAGTTTATAACCCAGGCTTTTGCTATAGTCCCTTCGGATGAATTAAATCCCGGAAGAATAGCTAGTACAATCGGATGAAAACTCAGGCTTTGCTATATAGTTCCTTCGGATGAAGGAAATCCCGGAAGAATAGCTAGTACAATCGGATGAGGACACATCTATGATGAGAATATGTTGACGCGAAGGAATTAGCTCGGCTTTCCATCTCAGCGGTGCTTTTCTGCCCTTGCCTTGGTCCGTCCATTCCAATATAAGATTTTTTTAGATTTTTTTTAAACATATTTATCAAGATATTTTTTAATGTGTAAGTTCACTTAATTTTTCTTCGAATCTACACTGAAAGATCTCTAAATACATGTGTTTTAGAAACAGACTAAAGCATATTATATTTTGTAACAGAGAGAGTATATGACAGAACTCAATATGGTAGCATGCCGTGATGAACTATGATTAACTCATGTGATTAAGACATAAAGATTGCAGCTCCTCCAATTTCATGAAATGAATAGCTGAAAGGATACGGGTAGGCTAACTAGCGCAAATCAAAATTTTCTACCGCGTAAACCAGCATTACTGTTGTCATAGATCACAGGATTACCACTAAACGCGCAGTTGCGGAACTTGATGAAGCGCGTCGAGGCAGTGCAGACGATCTACGACTCCTCCTCGTACTCGTCCCACGAGCAGCTCCCCTTGCGCGGGTCGTCCAAACGCTACAGATGCAGCGCCTCCAAGGTATCCACACATACATGGTGGAAGCGTCAGACGCCGGACTGATAGGTCCGCGCGCGCGACACATGCGTGAGGAGTGGCGGCTGGCTGAAATGGTCTATCCCTGGTCAGCTCTCCCCACCCTCTCTTATATAGGTGTCCCTAGTGGGCTTCTACATTAGCAGCCCATTAGTAGCCTAAGCCTGATTTAATTCGGATCAAATACTCATTAGGCTTTCAGCCCCTTAAGTGTGTGACCCTATAGGTTCGTATACGTATAGACATGACACAAATACACCTATTCTGTCAATAGTTGGTAGCGGTCTCTAGCAAGACGTGCCAACTCCTAAACGTATACAAAGATCATATCCGACGAACCATCATAACGTTTAGTACATGTCTTTCCCTTTGCCTCACCATATTTGGTCTAGCTCCAAGCTGACCTCTCTTTCTCGATACCGTGATTCGGAGTCCCTTTACTAGATTAACTCTTAACCTTATGTAGCACAGCCATGCATTTCTGGATCCGATCACTCGAGGGCCCAGAGATATCTCTCTCAAGTAGAGAGGGATAAATCTCATCTTGATTGACCATGCCTTGCAGCATGTTTCAGGACAAATCTGAAAGCTACCTTTATAACTACCCAGTTACGGAGTAGCGTTTGATAGCTCCAAAGTAGGTCGATCCACATCTCAAGTACATGCGACAATCTCAGGTCTAAGGATTTACAAAACATACACGATGTGTAGAGAGAAAGCTGCAACTAATTGTCAGTCTCAAGTTGGGTCAGTCCAACCGCATGTTCATAACATGTGTCTACATCATTGGTTTGACATCTCCATGTCTATGACTTGCGAAACATAGTCATCAACCAATCGATGTGCTAGTCTAATATTCACGTGTGTCCTCACATGAACTCCGACTAGGGACAACTATTAAATAACCATAGAAGTAAAAAGTTTCACAAACAATTTACATAATTGTCAATCAATACAAGTTGCCTGATATGAATATTCAAGGAACATTGCAATAACTCATGGATACATAAGAAATTTAATCATCTCTATGATTGCCTCTAGGTCATATTTTCTTCAATAGCTGGGGAACACCAAGGTCTTAGATCATGAACAAGTCAAAAGTGTTGAAGTACAAATACCTAGTTATAGGTAGAGGCTGGCGATTCTCGAGAAGGGAAAGGGTGTTAGGATGGACTGGCGATTCTCGAGAAGGGAAAGGGTGTTAGGATGGGTACATTGGATTAAAAACATGAGAAGAAGCGTTATTGAGTGCTTATGTAGACGTGCCATCACACATGTGTCTCTGATAAAGTATTCACGTATCCTCTAAAGAAAAAATAAAAGAAAAAAAAACGAGAGTTACAAGCAAAAACAAAAATAAAAACCCTAGAGCTAGGGGACCAGCCTATGCGGGGAGCACTTTAGAGCGACTTTTTTGCAGCCAACCACGTGTTCCACTAAATTCATACAATTGTAGTACAACACACGCGGCAACTCTCTGGAAACAACCAGAGAGACAGCTCACCCAGCAACATTACACAAAAGACCCTCGCAGAAAAGTGTAAAAAAGCCCTTGAAAGACCTTCTGTGTACTGCAACCTCCTTCCGTCTTCCGTCGCACCGAGACATGGAGGAACGCCATCGGAGACCAGCTCCTTTGTGGACCTCGAAAAGAGCTCACCGCGGACAGCGAGCACATCTTCTCTGGGGAACGTCGGCCGGGCAAATACCCGCGCCCCATTCCAGATCTCAGCCTGGCCGTCCACCGTCGACCAAGTCGATGCAGAAAGCCGAGGCCGCCGCCAGCTATCCGCACCCAGTGCTGGCTTCGCCGTCTTCTGATTGACGCCGGCACCAAGCGCCGCCCAACTCCAAAACCAACCCACCTGCTCCCCGCCAGCGCTGGAGCGAGCGCCGCCGCAACAGGGACAGAGCAGAGGGACAAAATGGCATCTTCTGACGGAGACGCTGCCACTGCCTCGCCGGCTCCGCCTAAGAAGAACACATCTCGCCGCCGCAAACGACAGGCAAGAAGACCCTAACCTCACCGCCCAAAAAGGACGGCAGGAATCTACCTTCCCCAGCTCTCCGCCATCACCATGAAGGCCATGAACGGGGAGGAGCCGGAGCTGGGGAACACAAACTGGACGCGACGCTGCTGGCACCTCCGAAGCGGCATTCTCGCCATACCTAACCCTATATACACGCGCGGAACGAGGGACCAGGGTTCCCCACCCCTCCCACCGCTGCCGAAGCGGCCGGCGGAGGGGAGGGGAACCCACGGAATCGCCGGCGGACGAAGGGAGGACCTGGATCTCCTCTCGGTCGCCTCTCTACTGTAGAGGGAGGGGAACGGGAGAGAAAAAAGGTTGAGCCACTTTAGAGCGACTTGGTGCTAAACGAGGGAGCTGGTATTTCACGCCTAATGCGTGCGTTAAGGGGGCATTGTCTAATAGAGCAATCCTGGATGGGCCGGCCTAGTTAATTCTTCGACTCACCTCTTGTCTTGTTCCCTCGTTCACTCTGGCAAGTTTGTTTCTTCAGCTTGTTTTTCTTGTTAATTCTAAACTATTTGTTAGAAGTATAAAAATGTTCAGATTTTATAAATGTTTAAGTTTAAAAATTGTTCACATTCAACAAATTGTTCAAAATTAAAAATTGTTCAAATCTAAAAATATGTTCATACATGGAAAAGAGTTCGGATTTGGAACAAGTTCCAAAAAAAACCGGACCGCAACAAAAGAGACCGGATGAAAAAAACGGAAAAACCAGAAGAAAACACGGAAAAACTGAAGAAACTGGAAAAACCTCCTGCAAAACGGGCCGGCCCACCTCGAGAGGCCGCATGGGCTAGCACACGCACCAAGCGTTGAATAGCAATTGCCGCTAAACGCTCGCGAGATACTATTGGGTTTCCGGTTTCAGTCTGTATGATGCCAATTATAAATGGGTCCATGAAGCCAAGATGGGCCACGTTCAAGTTCGGCGCATAGATTTGGCCCATGCGAACATGAGGGCCATTAAACTAGCAATATGGGTCTCTGACTCTCTGGAACCCTTGCGACGTGCAGATTCTCCTTTTGGACACAATGGGATTACTCCCTCCCACCCATATTACATTTAAATTTAGATAAATCAAAATTAACTAATATGAATCAAATAAAATATTATTTTTCTGGCATACGTATGGATGCAAGACTTAGCACGAAAGCAAACACAAAGCTCATCAGTGTTCACAATACTAAATCCGTAAAGTCGAGAGTGAGACAAGGGAAGGGTAGTCCGGGGTGGGTGTGCATCCGTGCGTGTTATTGGTCAATTAAGTTAGTATAAGAAAACTATAATTCAGCCAAACGAACCTACTCGTCCTGTGGCTGAGCGAGACAGTTCCACGTACGGCGGCTTCTTTTTCACATGGAAGCAGCCAAGCAGGGAGGGGCACCAGCACACGGTCGCCGTTAATCACCCTCGCCGTCTCCGTTGGCGCGCCGCGGTGGGCCCGGTGGGTTGTTTACCGAACTCATAGCGTCAATTCAGTGAAAAATCGCGGCCGTAACGGTGAGTCGGGGCCACACCCGTCTGCCGTCTCCGTCAACGGCCATGTTGACCGACCCAACAACAGGCGCCCCTCCTCCTCACCCTGCGATGCTGCGAGCCAGCCGAGCCTTCCATTCCGCGCTGTCTCATCTCCTGCTCCCAGCCAGCCAGCCTAGCACAGCAGCCGACACCGCGGCGGAGGCGGCGGCGGGACGAAGGCAAGAATCCCGCCCTTTGCTTGCGCCTCAGGTGAGCGGCTTCCCCCCCATCTCCTCTAAGCGCGCTGATGGATCTGGAGGAATCGAACGCGTAGTTTCGTTGATTGGTTCCGCGCCTGTCTGCTCCACCTGTCTCCGCTTTATTATCCGTAGCAGTCAAGGCACGGGCCGAGCCGAGCTACTCTCCCCGCCGGCCGGTACCGGCAACCCCGAGCCCGCCAGCCGTGCCGGTGGCGCCGCCGCGGGGCGGCCTGGTCTCGCATCCGCGCTCGTGCTCGGTTTGGATGATTATGTTAGCTTGCTTCTCCGAGATTTAGCATCCAGCTTTGCGTCGCGCAGGAGCACCAACACGCCATTCTGGTAAAAACCACTAGGCTGTTATATTTTCCCATGTATTGCAATGGCGTTAGTCGATTCTGAGATAGGCTTAGGCGATTCTGAAATAGGCACGTATTCGGATGTGGGGGGTAGCAAGTTTTTTTGTGTGTGTGTGTGGTATTACTCCTTCTGTTGCTCCAGTAAAGTCAGGGGCCGAGTTATGATCCAGACACGCACCAGTGTACTTTCGGTTGGTTTCCGTAGGTAAAATTTGTGTGGATTTTTATACTAGCAATAGCTGTTGAAGCGTATGTTTGGTAAGGTTTCCACCTGTTAGCCCCACCACAAGCCCACAGGTATGCCACAAGATTAAGATTGTTAGGGTTGATCACGGTTCATGTAAGGGCAAGACTCGAAAGAAATCAACATGCATACAAGCTATTGGGAGAGTTGTATCCACACAACTACTTAATGCTTCTGGAATTCTAGATACAACTCTAGATAACCTGCACTGGTGTCATGTAATACAGTACTATAATGTTGTGGGTTGTGTTTATGGGATAGATTGTGCATAGTAATCAATGCTTGTATCTGGTTTGTTATACGTGCCACTTAAACTCTGTTGACAGCCAATTTGTTCTTTATCGACTAAAATGTGTTTGTTGTTAGGGCCTGACATTCTACACTACCAGGACAACAACAACCAAGCCTTTTGCCCCAATCAAGTTGGGGTAGGCTAAATATGAAACCCAAACGGAAACTAGAGAAAAGTGCAAGTCAAGCGGAAAACAGTGAAAAGTGCTAGTCAAACAAAAACTAGTGAAAAAAAATTAAGTAAAAAAGAACAAAAGAAGTAAATCAATGTTCGGACACATGGATTGCTGATTTCCATGCAGCCCTATCAAAAACCAAATCTCTAGGGACATTCTACACTACTAGTATTAGTACGAAATTTGTTTGGAAAGCAACTTCGATCTCTTGAAGGTTTCAGGTGTTGATTTCGTGGCGCTCACCCTAGGTAGACAACACTATAAATGATAGACCATGGCTGTGCTGTTGGTCGCTGAATCCTATTATTCTAGAGGAGACATGTTTTCAGTTATATCCCCCTTTATTAACTGTATATGTAGAACACCTAACTGCATAATTGGTTGATTAAGATGCTTGTGTAAAATTTATCAAAACTTTATTTCCAGAATAGCACAAAGACTAAAATGAGATAAGGTCATAAGAGACTAATGCCATTACATTTCAGTAAAAAAAACTAATGCCATTACATTAATCTGGATAAAAACTAAAAGAAATAAGTGGTGCAGTTTGTATATCATTCTGTTATTATTTCAGTTAGGGATGTGCTCCATTGCCATTACATTAATCTTCAGTTTCATTCATGTTTGTTGTTTTCGACGAGTTTATTTATGTTATATGACATGTTTTCTACTCCATTGCCCTTTATTCTGGCCAAAATTATTTTCTTTCTGTATTTCGTGCATTAGTAAGATGAGTTTGGACTAACTTTTTATATCTAAATTTGAGTAATGATCGTTCTTTTGGACCTGTTTCTGTTTGCGCAGAACTGGGTGGCCAATAGTATGTAGGTCAGTGTACAAAGACATACAATACAACAACTATTTCTGTGGAATATGGTCCTTCAAGTCTGAAAGTTATTTAGGTTGCCGTTATGTTGTGAAGAAGATTTGAAAGAGGTCAAGATTGCTTTTACCATCAAACAACTCCAGCTGAACAAAATGGCTCCTAATGGTAATGGAAACCTCAAAGCTGATGTTCAACAAGTAGAATCAAGAACATCAGAAAGTGAAACCGGAGCCACAGGCGTCAACAATATTCCCACTCACGGTGTTTCACGACAGGGAAATGAGCGGACTGGGTTTCTGAACTTTGTGCATCGCTTTTCTGGTCCCCACTTAAGGAAGCTGGGTCCTTCCCCTTCAGTCAAGTTTCGACAGCTCACACTTGCACGGGATGAGTTTTCACGTTCTGTCCATTCTGATAACCATGGTAATCATGAGCATTTCCATTTAATCAGGAAAATTAACTGGGGCCATCTGTGGGTTATGGGTAAGGATTGGATAAGGCAGCCTATGAACATGGCCCTTTTTGTTTGGATTGCTTGTGTTGCCGTATCTGGTGCGATACTCTTCATGGTTATGGTTGGAATGCTGAATCATGCTTTGCCTAGCAAATCACAAAGAGAGACATGGTTTGAAGTGAACAACCAAATTTTGAATGCATTGTTCACACTCATGTGCCTTTATCAACACCCAATGCGGATCCATTACTTTGTACTTTTGTGTCGATGGGACCAAAAGGACATTTTAAGGCTTAGGAAAGTATTCTGCAAAAATGGGACATATAAGCCTAATGAGTGGATGCACATGATGTTGGTTGTAGTCTTTCTTAATTTGAACTGCTTTGCCCAGTATGCCTTGTGTGGTCTCAACATAGGATACCGCAGATCTGATAGGCCTCCTCTCGGTGTTGCTGTGACTATTTCTGTTGCAATTGGTGCTGTGGCATTCGCCAGTGTGTATAATATTGTCAGTCCTCTTGGGAAGGATTATGATGAAGATGCAGAGCTGAGAGAAGCTGATCCAGAAGCACAAACTGAGGTCACCTCAACTGAAGGCACCAAGCCAGCAACTTCACGGAAATCTCTTGAGAGGAGATACTCTTTCCTTCAGAGTGAAGAGCGCCGTTTTGTTGAGAGTAAGCCTGAGTGGGTTGGCGGACTGGCGGATTTCTGGGACAGTATAACCATTGCGTACTTGTCGATTTTCTGCAGTTGCTGTGTTTTCGGGTGGAATGTTCAGAGGCTTGGATTTGGCAACATGTATGTCCACATAGCAACATTTCTGCTGTTTTGCCTAGCTCCATTCTTCATCTTCAACCTGGCAGCTGTCAATATTGACAACGAAATGCTGCGGGAAGCACTGGTGCTCACTGGAATCGCACTTTGCTTTCTTGGTTTGCTGTATGGTGGCTTTTGGAGGATACAGATGAGGAAGAGATTTAACCTCCCTGGGAACACCTTCTGCTGCCGTAACCCCGACGTCACCGATTGCTTCCAGTGGCTGTGCTGCTGTTCATGTTCTCTAGCTCAGGAGGTGAGAACCGCTGATTACTATGATATCGCAGAGGAAAGGTCACATAGAGGAGCGCAAGCAACCGGCGAAAGTCAGCGTGTGATGTCCCCATTGCCTCGTGAGGACGGTTTGCCACTTGTCAAGTCAACCCCTGCTTCGCCGTACAGGAGCAGCACACCTGGTCAGTCCATTTTCATTATGGAGAGTCCATCAGCTCCACGGAGATCATCTGATGCAACCCCTCTTGGCGGTTCACCGACAACAGGCGACAGGGCGATGAAGGCGCCTGCTCCGTCTGTTTTAAACAGAGAAGGTGGAGATGGATCATAGCATGTGGCGACCCAGCGATTCACTTATCACGAGTCTACGTGGTCTCTGTGGAGACAAGCCTGTATATGTGTTGTAAAACAAAACTACCATGTGTCGCCTTTTCCGTCCGTGGCTGATTTTTTTTTTGGGTGTGCAATCGCTCCTCCTTAAGAGATGTACAGAGACTCCTATTCCGCTATGTTACGTAATCCTGTAGATTTCTGCAATGCGAACTTGCTTTTGAGGTGAATTGTTAGTACTCCTATTTGGCTAGAGAGTTGATGGCTGTGTGATGGTGCTGTTATCAGTCTGTTTCAGTACTTGCAACAGTGTAAAAGTAGCCTGGTCATGTCAAACATATCGTTGATTGCCTATGTTGGTGATCACTAATCACGAGCATACTATGTTTGACATCTTCACAGCATGCGGTGGCCTAACAATTCACCAACTTCTGCAATCGAAACAGGCTTTTGAGGTGAAATGAAGTCATTCGTCCCGGTGGTGCGTGTTCAGTAATATTTGGCCAGAGAGTTTCATGCCTAACTGGTTGCCTCGTCATTTTTTCTGTCAGTCTCTTTCAGGCACTTGCAATAGTAAAAGTAACCTTGCTGCGTCAAACACGCCGTTATTATCCTATTTTTTGCTCACTGATCACGAACATGAGTATCTGTCGACCATTTCGCTTCCAGATTCAGCATCGAAATCTTGATCCCAAGACACGCCACGCACCACGTTTGACATCTTCAGCGCGTCAATCCATTTCACTCCCATCATCTGGCGTTGAGAAACTCGACACACATCTCCGGTACCCTGCCGATCGAGTCAACGAGAGCCACATCCCAACACATATATACACCAAAAGATAGCAGACGAAGATGGCAACCGTCTGTCCGTCCGTCCAGCGGGACCGGTTCTCGTCTCGCTCTCGACGGGAACGGACTTCAACTTCAACCATTTTGACGTAAGAATCCTCCCTGAAGAGAGAACGTGCTGCGCAGGCTGCACGTTTCTGCTTCTCCCCGGGAGGCAGTTTCCCGGAAACTTTTTGGTTCCGGCGACCGACGGTGAGGATCACACCGACTGACTGCTGCTGGTACCCAACCCAAGTTGCCGGTCTCTGACTCCTCCTCGTCGTCGTCGTGGATGTATCGTGTCGGGCATGTGACCTGATACGAGGTACATCTCCTACGTGCAACGCAACGGAGACGAAACATTCAACCATACGTACGTCCTGTTATGAGCTCGATCACGCGTTTGCGCCCCCGTCACCCGAGCATCTTGGGCACATTTGTCGGGAGTCGACGTGTACACGTCGAGCCAAGGTAAAAAAAAAAGGGACAACTGGATTGTAAAATACGAGCGTGAAAGATGACTGGGTAAATTAGGAGAGTACGTAAGTTGCGAGCTCTGCAAGGCATCCTCTAGATTCGTTACTCTCTCCAGTAAGCGAGCGATCGGAGAAGCGGTCAAGCAATCCGACTGTCACTATAGCTCCACATACGCCAAACATTCCATATATAGAATAACCGGCTACTGCGACTTTCAAGTTCCACTGCTGCTCAGGACACGATTCGAGCATATGCCGGTTATTAGCGTATTTGTCTGTCTGACCTATTGAACCGGTCAGCTGATTCAGAACGAAAATGGAGTACTGTTCTAGAACGGTAGGCAGAGATTTAATAAGCATCTAAAAGGAGTGGCAGATGAATAAACAACGCCAAAATTACTCATCATCGTACCCAACCATTAGTACGTACTTTGTTGGGAAGGAAGTACTTTGTTGATTATCAAATCAGCTTTTTAATAAACGTCGAGCACGATATAGACGCACTCACACACTTGCACCACCACCACACAAGCATTCACGCACCTACACACTCACACATACACGCCCACGTATAGATTCATTTAGAAAGCTAAGCACGATGGGATTAATGACTGTATAAAACTTCGGATCGATGATCATAACCTAGAACAATAGAAGGCCTAAAACATGATACGGAGACATTGAAAGTAACCACTAGTTGTAGAACCGTGTGGTTCCCATATGTTGTCTTGGGGTTCCAACAGTGAAGACTTGGTAGGGGAAGATAGCTGGCAACATCAGTGATGTAGTGGTGACCGTCAATGCTGCCTTCTTTTTTTTTTTAGAAAAGAATATATATTAATATCATGGAGATACCAATTATATCCGGCCTCTCTAACAACACATGCCCTATCCGGTCTCCATACCGCTGGTGGCTACCGGCAATCGGAACGAGCGGGTCAGCCATTAGACCTTTCTATCCCATGGCCGAACCTAGAGATTGAGCCGACGCCAGGAGCAGCATCGCCGCAGGGCAGCCGCCGCCTCTAGGTCCACACCAGATCCCCTTCTGCTCTTCTGTGCCTCCCATTCGAGCCGCCAGCCTGCGCCACTAGAGCGTCGCCGCCTGCAGCCCGGATCCACCGGCGTAGCCCCAAGGTGCCTATCCCCCGCGTGAAGGAGATCGACGGAGCCCGCGCAAACCGGGAAGAGGGCGCGACAGCAGTGGATGGAGGGAGAGGGCCCGGCGGCGGTCTGCTAAGGTTTGAAGGTGGGCCCCCCGGAGTCGCCTCACGCGAGCGACTCGGGGGCGGCGACTAGGGTTTTTCCCTTGTTAATCTTAAATGTGACTTACGTCTGAGTCTTTTTGCCTCACGATATACCTTGAGACTATAGGCGAATAATTGTCATCCCTTAAATAATCCGACTCTCTTCTCGATCCGATATAAGTGATTCATCCGACTAACTCTTAGTCGATCGCCTCGGTTAACACTTAACCGAGTCGTGCATGGCCATGCTTTCCGAATCATATCATCCGAGAGGGCCCAGAGAATATCTCTCCAAGTGGAGGGGAAAAATCACATCTTGGTTATTCATATCACGCACCTTGATTCTCAGTCGACCCGAACTCTGCCTTTAAAACGGCCAGTTACGGATCAACGTTTGACAGAACCTAAGTCGGTGATCCTCAACTCGAACTGTGCAACAACCTCAGGTCTAAGGATTACATTGATTGAGATATACAAATGACAACTTGTTCGTTATACCTTAATATGGGTCAATCCGACTCGCTAAACTCTTTAGCCGAATCTGTCTAAGTCGGAATAGTACCTCCATGCCCATGACAAGTGAAATTGAGTCATCAACCGACTTTCATATTGGTCTAAGTTATGTGTCCAACACAACCTCGATGACCAAGGATATTTAGTACAAACAACATGAATGTATAGTTCCATAACTAAATCACATATTCAATGATACACATCAGATATTTATACAAGGACAACTTAATATCTTTATGAATACAATAAGAAATATCATCAAACATGATTGCCTCTAGGGCATATTCCCAACATTTCACTTCTCCAGCCTCTGCATCAACTAGGGATGCACACAACCATTAAGCATGAGTACCGGGATTTTTAAACTTGGTTAAACACCAATCCTGGTCCTCAAGATAAATTGCATGAGTATCAGGATAACCTAATCCTAAAGTATAAATAGGAACCTAAATTCGCATCCTAGAGGATTTGAACCCAGGTGTTGGGTTTATACATCCACTCCTCCAACCAGTTGAGCTAGGCTCACTTCCTTTAAAATGGAGGGAGGATTTCACTTCCCCGACCTCTGCACCAACTAGGAATGCACACAACCATTAAGCATGAGTACCAGGACTTCTAAACTTGATTAAGCACCAAGCCCGGTCTTTAGGATAAATTGCATGAGTACCAGGATAGCCTGGTCCTTAAGTATAAATAGGAACCTAAATTCGCATCCGTGAGGATTTGAATCCAGGTGTTGGGTTTGTACATCCACTCCCAAAATAGTTGTGCTAGGCTCACTTTAGAATACGGTGGTGATGGCCTTCTAATCCCATAGCGCACTTTTAGTGTTATGTTTGTGATTTGGCGTGGTTTAATACTAGCTAAATATGTATGTTGTTATAGGAGAACACTCTTTTTTATTCATGTTTTTAAACTTTGTTAGCTACTTGTTTCTTCATATTCATGTTTTCAAAATTTGTTAATTACTTGTTCCTTCATATTCCTTTTAAAAAGAAAATTGTTCCTTCATAAACAGAAAATGAATGTCAATTTTTTATTTCTTTATTTTACTCTTGTCTCACATTCTGTGAGGAGATGGGATAATATGAAGGTGGGATGAACCACCAAATCCATGTTAATAGTAAATATTCCCAAAATTTTATAATTATTTGGTTCCTTCATAAACAGAAAATGAATGACAACTTTTTATTTCTTCAGTTTTTCTCCTCTAACTTTTGTGAGAAGATTGATGAGATGAACCACCAAATGAACTTTAATAATAAGAGATAGGATGATTTCTTTTTTGAATAGATGGGATAATCTCATTACACAAAATTGATAAGGGATCACTTAGTATTTCTTTTGTAATCTCGATGGTCAATTGATCATCTACTTTTGAGTGTCATTTTGCCGCCGCATGGCGTGTAGTTAAAGCAGCATTTAACTTATTTTCTCATCAAAGCTTTAGTAATATGTCAGGTAGTTCATCAAAGGGAACTTTAGTAGGTTCTAAAATTTAAACCTAGTTGAAGTGGCTGCTCAATGTTTGTCACTATTGTTTTTTCATAAAGATACCATATTTTGAGATAAAAGGAGCATAAGCTCTCTTCTGCAGGTCATGTACCTTTTTGACAGGAGCGGGTCATGCACTTGTGTATACACTAGGGTCATTCTTAGTTTATCTTTTAACTCCAACATAATAACGAGTTTGTGATGAGATCATGCTCACAGTCGGAGACGACATTTTTAGGGACCCAACACACGTGGCAGTCCAATCTCCGCAATATAATGTTTCAATCCTACCCATGTTGTCCGAAAAATTGTTTCCTTGCTTTCCAGCTTAGCTCTTTTAGCAGGTTTGTTCCACTATGTGCATGCTAAGTACGGTTTGGCTGTGTATATTCTTGATGTAGAAGGCAAGAACTTTTACATCCTTTGTGTTGTATCCCCAAGATATATGGTGAAGAATCACCTTTCAAAAAGAACTAAGGTACTACATATTTTCAAGTTGCTTGATTTCTCAATTTTATATAATAGCTACTCCTAATAATATCACCGTCATGATTGAAAACTTAAGTAACGACTCACCATTCACCAATATAGAATTTCTTTAAGACTACAATTTTTGGTTTTGTAATGTGTAATTTTAAGTTGAGAAATTTACAAAGGAAATTGTAATTGATGTGTAACGCACGGGAGCATCAATTTTCGAAACAAGTGTTTAATTTAAAAAACATGAGCCACTCCTACTACTTTTTTTTACCACGCAAGGGAAGACCTTACGTATAAATTTTATACTATTAAAAACCCCAAAGAAAGAAAAAAGCACTTTACAGTAAAGTTACATGATATTTACAAAGACTAAATCAGAAAAAAATATAAAGAGAGAAAACTAAGCAAATTAAAAAAAGTTTACTCTAAACCTAAGTGAATCTAAACACTAAAAGAAGTCTAGATATTTTTTTTTTTCACAAAGCTAAAACATCTTATATTTTAAAACGGAGGGAGTACATATTTTTAAGTTTCTTGATTTCTCAATCTTACACAATAGCCACTCATAATATTTCGTTCTATTAATATGTATTCACATATCACTGTCATGACTGAAAACTGAAGTAACGACTCATCAAAATAGAATTTTTTAAAGACAACTTTTGGTTGTGTAATGTCTAATTTTAGTTGAGAAATTTACAAAGGAAATAGTAATTGACGTGTAAGCCCGGGGGCATCATTTTTCGAAACATGATGTGTTTAATTAGAGAAAGATGAGCCATTCCTACTAGTTTTTTTATCATGAAACCGTAAGGGAAGCCCCTACAATATAAATTTTATAAGAAAGAAAAATAAATCCACTTTACAGTAAAGATACATGAAATTTACAAAGACTAAATCCGAAAAGAAGAGAGAGAGAAAACTAAGCAAATTAAAATGAGTTCAACCAGGCAGAGATTCGTGCTTTATGAACTAGCTTAATCCTGCAAATAATTAGTTCTAGGTCACAGGGCAAGTGTCCTGCTCGCCGCTAATCACTGTACTGATAGGCTTATAAATTATAAATCAAATCAGCACATTGTGGTTGGCCAAGCTCATGATCCTCAACGACAGGAACAAGTCAGAGAAACGATCCAAGGCCGTCACCTCCTCCACCCACCCAAAATCTTACCCGCCTTCGCAACGCCTCCTCCAAATAGGCCCCGCATGAAGCCACGTCAGCTCTTAAGCGCGCGCCCATTGGTGGGTACCTCTTGTATTAGCACCCGGGTCGCAGCCGCCAGTCAAAGGCCCCCGGCTTTGACCGGTCCACGGTCAATAATTCAAACCTCTATATAAGCCGCAGCCAGTCCCGTCCTGGAGAGTCACCGCTCACCGTCGACCCATCCTGCTCTGCGCGCTCCTCCTCTCGCTTCCTCACGGTCCGCGTCTCCCGCGCCTCCGGTGACCTCGAAGGACGACTGCGAGCTAGCTCCGGTGCACCGCTAGCTGGCCAACTCGGGACCCGTGGCGCTTGCCTTCGCCAACACCTTCTTCTCTGCTGGAGGCTGCAGCGGTGGACCAGCAAGGCAGTCGAATTCCATGGCCATGACGCCGCCGACCTCCTTCCCGCCGGCGTCTCCGTCGTCGTACTTCAACAACATGTCCGCCGGCTTCCTCGACTCGCCGATCCTCCTCACCCCCAGCGTAAGCATCAAGACCTGTGTGTGCAAATGGACGCCGACATATGTGGGTGGCTAAGCATATGCTTCCGTGCGTGTGGCTGACGCTTAATTGCGTGTCTGTTTTCAGTTATTCCCATCGCCGACGACGGGCTCGTTCCCCTTGGAGCCGTTCAACTGGATGGGGACGGCGCCGGAGAACAACAACGACGGCTTGCAGCTGGGAAGCGTCAAGGACGAGCAGCAGCAGCGGCAGTACTCCGGCTTCACGTTCCAGACGACGGCGGAGCCGGTCCCGGCGCCGATGGCCGGAACCAACACGACGGCGTCCTCCTTCCTCCAGTCGTCCATGCCGATGGCTCAACCGGTAAGAAAGCTTATCTGATCAAGATCAATTATATGCATGTAATGCTAAGAGAACGACACCTGCATTATTGCATACGTTGACTCAGAGATAGACGAGCCGGCCGGTGTTTACGGCTTGCAGTATTGGGGCCCACTTACCAGTGAGCCTTAGCCACACTTTCTTCTAGCGAGTAGATTTTTCTGAGGTCACTTCCTGACTTGTTCAAAAACCTTTTTGCCAAGAACAGTAGAACACATGCACATTATCTTTTTGCAGATATATTAAACTTTTTTTTACGTTTTCCTGCCGCTTGATGCTGAGTGCTGACCTTGCAATGACCAAATATGCTGTGTCGTGTCACGTAAACACCTTCTGTCATATTTACAAAATTATTAAGCGGCACAATAGTCAACCTTGTCCCACTCTAGGCTCAAGTCAAAACCAGCGCACCAATCGTGCTTATCCACGTCCGTACGTGATGTCTAACAACGGTATCCCGTTATTATTCCAGGGGCATGACTCGTACACCACCGGCGAGCAGCAACAGCCGTGGAGCTACCAGGACGCGGGCAGCATGGACGGGATGACCACGAGGCCGGCGAGCTTCAGCACGCCATACGAGGCGCCCGATATGGGCGGCAACGGTGGGTACAACGCCCCTGTGTCGTCGTCGGGGTACGGCCGCGTGCAGAGCCGGCGGCCGTCGTCGGACGACGGGTACAACTGGCGCAAGTACGGGCAGAAGCAGATGAAGGGGAGCGAGAACCCGCGAAGCTACTACAAGTGCTCCTTCGCCGGCTGCAACACCAAGAAGAAGGTGGAGCAGGCCCCCGACGGGCAGGTGACCGAGATCGTGTACAAGGGCACGCACAACCACCCGAAGCCGCAGAACCCGCGCCGGAGCTCCGCGCCGGCGTCGGCGTCGTACGCTCCTCCGGACGCGTCGAGCGACGCGCTCTCCGGCACGCCCGAGAACTCTTCCGCGTCCTACGGGGAGGATGAGACCAACGGCGTGAGCTCGGCGCTGTTCGGCGGCGGCGGCGAAGGGTTTGATAGCGATGAGCCTGACTCGAAGAGATGGAGGACGGACGGAGACGCCGAGGGGATGCCGGTGGTCGGGAACCGGACGGTGCGGGAGCCGAGGGTCGTGGTGCAGACGATGAGCGACATCGACATCCTGGACGACGGCTACCGGTGGCGCAAGTACGGGCAGAAGGTGGTGAAGGGCAACCCGAACCCGAGGAGCTACTACAAGTGCACGACGGCGGGCTGCCCCGTGCGGAAGCACGTGGAGCGCGCGTCGCAGGACCTGCGCGCCGTGGTCACCACCTACGAGGGCAAGCACAACCACGACGTGCCCGCCCTCCGGGGCAGCGCGGCCGCCGCCGCGCGCTACCGCGCCGCGCCGATGCAGGCCGCCGCGAGCTACCTGCAGGGCGGCGGCGGCTACTCCAGCCTTCGCCCCGACGGGTTCGGCGCCGGCGCGCCCGCGCAGCCCGCGGACCAGAGCGGGTTCGCCCTGTCCGGGTTCGACTACAACAATCCATCGTACGCGTACTCCGGCATGCAGCAGCAGCAGGTGCAACAGAACGACGCGATGTACTACGACGCCTCGAGGACCAAGGACGAGCCGAGAGACGACATCTTCTTCGAGCAGTCGCTGATGTTCTGATCCAGCTTCGAATTTCAACACCGATCGAAACCAGATGGCAGGAAATGGGTACAAAAGTAGGAAACTTGTTCGTTTTTGGACTGCGTGGGTAGGTCTCCTGTCACGTTTGTTCCGTTATTTTTTGGAGGCCAAAGCCATGGCCTTCAGTAGTTCAGTTAACACTTTGCACAAGAAAGGAACTTAGAAAATATTTGTAGCGTAGGAAATAAGACAGTAGTGTAGTCAATTAATGTTTTTTTCTTGCAGTCTGACTGCCTTTTCTGATTAGTGAAAAATTCGTTGTAATCATTATTTTTAACAGAAGTTTGAACATATTATTGTCAGTCGATGACTCCATGTATATATCCGCGTCGTTGTGCGAGAGTCAAACAACATTTGGCACGCGCTTCAGCACATGCCCGATCGAAGGAAAGCTAGCAATAGGGTTTGACAGTTGGCCATTCTGCTGGGCATAAACCCGGTCGGGCAGCCGCGAGACAAGCTCGTCGCCGATCTCGGATCCGACTGCTGCACGATCACCGTCGTCCACACGTCGCGCGGGCGCTGGCTTGTGGAATGAGGGGAATTTTCGTGGATTGATTGGACGGCTCTGCTCGGCTGAGAACGGACGACCTGCACTTTTGTTTGACCGAAATGAACCGCTAATTGCTCCGGGGAGTCCTAGATCACACGTCAAGCTGCAAATCCGGTGCAGTGAACATCACCCCTCAGAGCAGGATTTTGTTTGTTTGAAAATTCTACACATCTATTAATAATCATCAATAACGAGCAGCGGTACAAACAAACATAAAAGTAATAAAGATTACAAATAAGACATTAGACCATCTAAGTACAACTATAAACACTAGCGCGAGCCAAGCGTGCGTCTCTGTTCCCGTCCTTCCAAGAGCGGAGCCAGACAAAGTTTGTCAAAACTCATCGTGCTAAAGCCCTAAAGGCTAGAGCACCGGAGCAACAATAATCGTTAAATATGACAACCGTAGATCGAAAGAGACTGATATAGAACCACACTAACGCATTTGAAAAAGATCGGATACTAGAAGATCCGTCGGACAAACGACTTCATGCTCTATCGGAGCTGAGTATAGGGCAGGATCAATTTATTCTGACTTCAAGATGTAGGCTCACCATCCCAGAAAAGAAACTGAGAAACGACATAAATATATTAAGAACGAGAATACTGCCGTCGCGAAAGGTTGTGATCCACCATGCCTCCAAGACCAACGAAAATGGAGCGGACTAGCGGTGCCGCCAGCGAGTGGCGAAACCCTAGATGGGTTTACAGTCGCCGCCTCCCGATCGCATTGATGGATAAACTGTTATGGATATGCCAACATCTATTTTGACCAGGATCTTATGTATCGTGTGTAATCACTAGGGCATATACAATGGTTATATATTAGCAATGCCACATATCATGATTGGTGATGTGGATGAGAGAGAAACAAAAGAGGTTATCTTATCTTAGCTAAGAGATGATGTCTTAGCAACAATCTCTCATCATATATTTAGAATATCTAGTTATTAGAGATAAGAATAAAATAACCTATTGTATATTATATTTTATTTTCATATATAGACTGCAATGGTGAAAAAAGATAAGATGGCCTTAGCAACCTTTATACATGCCCTTAATAAGCAGAAAACGACTACCAAAAGGTCTAGTGATATGTTTTGCGTATTTTGAGTACTAGTATTTGTGGTCTGGATCTTATATAACTACTTCCTCCGATTCAAATTAATGAACTCTTTTTTTTTCTCTGACTTGACTCAGCTTGACCTACTTGACTCAGCGGTTAGATTTGTCTAGAGTTGGATGTATTTAGTCATGTTTAAGTGCTAAATATATCCGAATCTAGATAAATCTAAATCTATTAATTTGTATAGGGGGGCTTAGTGTTCTTGAGATGCATGTGTTGTGTTTCCTTTTCCGGACAGTTAGTTTCGCAAGATGGAACAGTTAATCTTTGGCAAAAAAAAAAAAGATGAAACAGTTAATCGTTCTTAACCCCTGTTTTGGTCATGAGGCCGGCATCCAAACAAACGAGTGCAGTACAACGTCCGACAGATGGAGAATAAACAAAGCAACCAAACCCAATCTAAATTCTGTTTGTACAGCTTGGATCTTACTCTACGATCCTATTTTTTTCGATTTTCCCATTGATTTCCGAGCCAAAATGCAAGCTCCAGAATGAACTTCCTTAACAGTTCCCATCTTAGGATGATTCAGCAGACCGAACTGATGGAGAACAACCAAAAAGCCTCCTCATCGATCGACCATTTCACCATATTCACAGCGGAAGATCGAAGAAAGAAGCACAAGAAAGAGGAGAAGCGAGACCGCGGAGTCGGAGCTAGTCGGAGCTAGTCCGAGCTAGGGCTCCTCCTCCGCTATGCTCTCCAGCCGCGGCCGCCACACGCCGGCGCGGGCGCTGCTGCTGCGCCGCCGCCGGTGTCCCGTCTCCCGCTTCTCGGACAGGAGCTCCCTCAGGTAGTTGTCCTGCTCCGCCGTGCTCGCCGCCGCGGCCACCGCGCCGCCGCCGCTCTTGCGGTGCCCGTGGCCGTGGCCGTGGCGCCTCTTCGTCTTGGCCGCCGGGCATGCTCCGTGTGCGCCGTGCTGCTTCGGGCGCTTCAGCTCGGGCGCCGTGGTGGTGGGGATGAGGAAGTAGATGCGGCCGCGCCTGAGCTCGGAGTCGGGCGACACGATGACGATCCTCCTGGCGGCGCCGGCGGAGCCCGCGGCGGTGAGCGCGTGGCTGGGGTGCGCGGCGAGCACGTCGGAGGCGATGAGCGGGCAGGTGAACTCGTCCACGTGGCCGCTCAGGTGCACCACGCGGACCACGTCCAGGGCGCCGCAGGGGAGCATGCACGCCAGGCAGCACCGCAGGCTGTTCCCCATGGCCGCCTTCTTGGCTCCTTCCCTTTGCCGGTGCTCTGCTCCGTGCGCGGGAGCGGACCAACGGGAAGGAGGAGGAGGCGCGCGCGTGGTGGCTGCTGGCTCTGTCTTGTTTGGCTCGGAGACAGTTATGATGAAGGGTGTGGCTTGGGTCGGCCCGGCCTGTCTTGTGTATATATAGAGAGGTGTTGGGGAGGGGAGAGCATCTACTTTGGTGCATGGTGTGAAACGGGTAATGCAACGGGTACATGCACAGTTGCACACTCAACATTACTAAAACATGAAGATTGTTTTTGTGGGGAGGTTTTGGATGCAAAAGCCCGATAATGCTAGACTTACGAATGGAATTGTTACGGACTGAAGTTACGAACTGACGTGGCGATTGATCATGAAACCGTGTGAGGAAAAATCGGAACCACCACAGCTACAATCCAATCCCGCTGAACCACGTCATGTCCGTACGTTTTATCCGTAAATTTTTTTTGTAGGTGTAGCATTACTCGCAAAAGCCAGTAGGGAGCTTTGAATTTAAAAATTCAATCATCAAACAATGGAGGTCGATCTAACGATTACAATTGGAATGGTTATGGCTCTGCAAAAGAAAATATATCACATAATTTTAGGACAAAAGCCTATTCTACATTTGTCATGTTTGAAAAGATATTCCCTTCTTTGCTAGCATATCAAAGCCTTCTTTGCGCAAAAAAAATGTCATCAAGTGTGATGGTTGAAGGTTTATCCCTCCATTCACAATTATTAGATGCTTAGTCTTTTTTATGAAACACGTGAATTTAGAACTTTTTAGTGTGTAGGTTCAATTATTTTGGTCCCTATATAGTCCATATTAAAATATCTTATAATTGTGAACATAGGGAGTGCTATTTTTTTATAAAATTGTGTTGTAATTCCTTTCTTCAATTAAGAAAAATACAATAAATCTATCGATCCCATGACATATTAACATATTAATGGGAAATTCAGGAAAAATATACATGAACAAACATAATAATAAGTGCATTGTTCTTCATTTCGCTTGGTTTGCAATCTCTATCTTTCCTCAAACCACCCCTGGTCTGATGTTTCTATCCAAGTATTGATTCATAAGAGCGTTTTAGTGTACTCTTGTTGTTGGTCTTTACAAACCACTGATGAGACTCAAATATGATTTTAGATCCACTACACGGGTTATTTTTTAACTGAAATACATTCCATAAATAAATGCTTTTATTCAAAAATGTAAACCTAGTTTTATAACTCTGTCTGGCCATTGTCACTGTCAAAGGTACTCCCACTTCTAGTTTTATAAGATCCTTGTATTTCTAGATCATTAGTTTGGCCATGAAAATATAAGGGATACACCACAAAAAAATATCACCGAGGCCTGTCTAGAACAAAAGAAACACATAAGTACTTTGGAGGATATGATTCCTAAATGAAAAATTCCTATGATACAATTTAAGACAAAGGATTATGAATCTTAGATTCCTTTAGGGCCTCTTTGATTCATAGGATTTACATAGGAATTTTGTAGGATCTGGATCCTATGGAAAAAATTTCCTACACGCGTTTGATTCATAGGAACATATCCCATAGGAAATAATCCTATAGGAATCTAGTAGTGTAAATCCTATGGGAAGAAAATATTAGGTCATACCTCATGGAAAATTCCTTTGCAACAATCAAAGACACTTTATCTTCCTATAGGATTCAAGTATGCATGACATTCCAATTCTATGTCTTTCCTATTCCTACAGTTTTTCTATCCTATGAATCAAATGAGCCTTATATTCTATGGATTGGGCAATTCCATAGGATTTTTTTCAAGAAAACAAACATGATGCCTTGCCTTGCGTGTACATTTCCTGCATTTTTTCGGCGTGACATGGAAACTGTTGTTTTGATATTTTCATGTAGTTTAATTTCTTGTAGAAATCCAGGATCAATGCCATCTCAATTCACGTGCTTTCTTATTCTCCATTTTCAGTTCATGCGTGTCAAACTGGATCTTGATTTTTATTCGGGTGAAGTCCATAATGATATATTTTTTATGATATATGTAGTTCATATTTCATTCGTGGAATCGATGATCCTTGAAATATGGGTGGGCCTATAATCTGGAGAGAGGTAATACTCCCTCCGTACCAAAATATGGTGCATATAATTTTTAGTCAAAGTCAAACTTTGTAGAGTTTGACCATTTATAAAGAGAAACATATTAATCTTCACAATATCTAATGCATACAACATCAAAGTATATTTCATCATGGTCCTCCTAATATATGTTTGAAATACTCTAGATTTTGATATTTTTTTCAGAACATGCCATAGGGTACAAGTAGCAAATTTGTCGTGAACCATATCCAGCACACATGCAAGACAAAAAAAGGCACCATGCATCATAGCTCTCAACTCCTCTGCCTCAATGGCAGCCCCCCTTTTTTTTGCCGTGTCAAAAGATGCCTTTCGGGGAATCTCTCACTAGTTTTTACACGACATCATGAAGCGAAGCCGAAAAGAGTTGCAATTAGCGGGACATCATGCTGGTTCGTGGTGTCTGGTAAACCGGTTGCTGCTAAAAGGTCGTTTCTGAATTCTGAAGCAGGGAAGCTGCTAGGAAGCCTCTTGTCTCCGGCCATCCGTTCCTCCAATGATGGTGAATAATAACCTCGTGTTCATTACTAGTATCCGTTACGATTCGGGCTGAGAACATTCGTAGCAGCAGGAGAATGGCGCCACAGGAGTAACTCTTGATATTCCTCGTTCTTGACGATTCGTTGGAAGAAATCAGGGTGGGGAGTTTCTCTCTTCGATTTGGCCTCCATTTAGAAACCAGAGAAGTCTGGCCCGTTTCTTGATTAGAACTTTATCTGTAATCCTTGAATTTCCCGTTTCTTGGGAGAATTTCTATGTAATCCTTGAATATCCCGTCCCAGGAAACGTGCAGTTGTTGTATCAAGCAAACAGAACGTAGCTGCTATCTACTACTCCAGATTGAATAGACAGGTGTTGAAGCTGGGCACTTTGTGCAGGCAGGCGGCAGTGCCATCATGTCATGGCAGTCCCCAGACCAGACTTCAAAGGCCGGCCAGCCAGCCATCCATCCAGGCAGGCAGGCAGAAGCAGAACCCCAGGACCGGAGACCCGTCAAAAAAGTCGAGTCAGGAAGTTGCCTGCCTGCAGGGAGACACATCGAAGCTAAAAGCTGCTCGAGCACACACCCGCGCCGGCCGGCCGGCGGCCGCCCACAGCCAGCCGGAGACCCCCCCCCCCCTCCGTCCGGAACTCCCCCGAGAACCGACGCGTGTGCGCGTCGATGCAGAGCGCCTCCCCCCGGCAGGGGCTACGTACGGTGTACCGAAGAATATACTGACGAGACGCGGTCGTTTCGGCACGATTGGCGCCGTACCTACACTATCATCATCGGCCACGGAGAAAATTGCACGAACCACCACCTATTGGTGCTCTAGTTACACAAAACAAACTATACGTGTTTTTTGCACAAACTACCAATTATACGTGTAATTTATTGCACATAGGTCTTAATCTAGGATAAAGTTGGTTAAATATAAATTTGATGATAGAGTCTCACAAAGAAATGGTGATGCAGTGTGCACGATCTCCGAATATTTTTGTCAAACCGTACATATAGTTGATAAAAAATGTTTTGTAGCTCATTACTTCTCTAATTCTTAAGAAAAACTTTCAGAGATTACCTACGTCATAGGTTACTAGAATATTTTCGGTTCTAGCCTAGCCTTACAAAAAGTGATAAATACTTTTAACGGATGATCTAAACTGATTAAAACTTTCCCCGAAATTTCTAGTATATCGTTTCAATTATTAAAAAAATTACATAGTTCTTTTATGTCCATATGAACTCTAGCTAAGCAACATAATACCAGATTTGTACCTCTATGCAACGAATTACATGTATATGTATAGTAGTTGATGGTTTGTGTAAAAATCACGTATAGTTGATGCTTTGTGCAACTGAAACAGCAATAGCAATAGGCGGTGCTTTACGCAGTTTCCTCTCGGCCACGGGTCTCGACTCTCGCGGCGGTACACACGATCTAATTTGGCGGTGACGCGGACCGACCAGCCTAGGCATGCGTAGGATTTATTTCCGGCATGCGGCGCTTTTGGGCGCAGGCGCTTGGGGCGTCGGGTGGAAAAGGCTGGGGCGTGCGCCCCGCGGACGGAACCCGCCACCGGCACTCACGCGCCGGCTGTAGTACACGACGACATGTACCGACGAAGAAAGATCGCGTGCCGTTTCGGCTGTCGGCGCTGGCTCGGCTATGCTATCATGCTACCCACCCGTCTGCTCAGCTACTACTACTTCTTGGAGCTAGTACTGTGGCGTCCTTCTTCCTGTCCCCTCTAGCTCCATTTTATGGCAGGCTTCAGGTCTCGAATCAGGGTGCTGGAAAATTCATAACATGAAGTTCATAGATTGTGTGTGCAAAGAGTATTTGTTCAAACTTTTTGTTCGTCTAAGTGGTGGTTCGGGCAAACGGAGCACCTCTTAGACCCTGTTATAGGTCGGGTTCTCCCTCCTCTAGCCGGTCTCGTCGCGTCGAAAGAGGTGGGGATCCTAATCTTTGGATAAAGTTTTCAATAAAAATACTATTTTCATAAGATTAGGTTAGCGTTTTGATAGACATCTTTTTCTTGGTGTCTACATCAATGGAGATGGTATCATCCATAATAAGTGATCTCCGGCCCTTTGTTGACGACGAGGTCTTTTCGACGTTAATATGGTGTTGTAAGATTAAAGTCTTATAGGTACGGCTTTTTAGATCTTGATTCGCCAGATCGATCATGGTTTTTTTTTCTCATGGTTGTCGTGAGGAGGATTATTATCGCAATATTTGTCACGGCTGCTACATCCTCGACAATGGAGATTCGTATTCTCGGCTCCCCTGCGAAGTCGACCAGGTTGTTCGGTTTCTTTTCCCTGGAATACTGGTGGTGGTACTCTTGCCGATGTTGATGGATTAAGCTAATGGTTGTGCATGTGCATGTAGGATTGGCATTGCGGCTCAAATTAGAATTATGGAAGAAACCTTGTTGGTATTTGCATGTATATGGTTCGACATCTGTGTCATGTTTATTCGGGTTGCCTTCAGATAAGTGCAAGATTGTGTAATGGAAGAAGAAGATTTTGAAAACCTTCAAGAGCATCTCCACGAGCGCCCTCCAAAGGGTGGCCGACAAGTGCGCAGATAATGAATTTGGGGAAGCTTGTCCAAACTACCTGTGGTTTGGGCAGGCCCGCCCATATGGCGGCACCCGATGATCATATTTCAAATATAACATTCAAATTAAACAAATTTCATTCGATTTTTGGAAATCTTACATAGATCCAATGAAATTTGACCTAAAACAAACTAAACAAACTTATATTAAGTACTACTAGCGACAAAGCTAGGGTTTGCACTGCCACGCACTACTCGTCATCGTCGTAGGAGGGGAGGTACATCCACTCTAGCGCCGACTAGGGAAATTTTCAGGGATGCTGGTGCTGGACAGGCGTCGACAACGGAGGAGGATCCCCTGGGCCAGTACAGTCTCGTGTACGGCTTGGAACGTACCCACCCAGAGCGCCTCCTACTCGAGACGCGCTTGCTCCTGGGACTACACGAGGATGAGGCAGAAAGCCTCATCCTCGTCGAAGCCCAGTGGCATGAGGGGAACCTCCTCGTGCTTGACCTTCACCATGTTGGCGTACAGGGCCCTGTAGTCCGCATTATCGTCCCTCAACTCCTCGCCAGGTATGTCCTCACTACTAAATAGTTCCCGCTACGGCGGCGGCGAGCTAGACTAGCGTGGCGGCGAGCGGATGATCATTCTGTTGCGGTTCTCATAGGGAAGCAAAAATACCAGTATTATTGAACAACCAACATTACTAGGGGAAAGCCTACTCGAGGCGTACCATAAAAGTTATTCAAGGCCCATATAGGATGCGCCTCGAGGCCCGCGCAGCTAGTATTTTTTATCCGAGGTGCATCTGATATACGTCTCATATATCCAGGATATGCGAGGGGCATATCGATATGCGTCTCGCATATACAGGATATACAAGGCGCATACCAGATGCGCCTCGACTATGTCTGAATGCTGCGCCTCGAGTATGACTGACATATGCGCCTCTAATAGCTTTGCAAATATGCCTCAAATAGTATTTTCTAATTTTAAATTTTACAGAACCACGGTACAGTCCAGAATACACAGTACACAGGTATTATACAGTCCAGAATACACGGTACACAGGTATTATACAGTCTAGAATACAATATAAACATCACATAATTTTTAGAAAGTTGCAATTGGCCAAAACATAGTATAGAACCAACACGAATACAAGTACATCACACATCAACTTGAATTAATCCGCGACATACGAGAGTTCACACATCAACCAACTAGTACATCACACAAAACACCAAGTTCACATCTCTCGGGGACCGAGTACAAGTTCACCCTGCTTCGCTAACGTCATGAACGTCCCGCCGTCACCATGCTTCGCCCCTAAGTGTTCATCTATCTCCTTGTTGCGCGGTGGATTGCCGCCGTAGAAGAGGACGCGAAGTGCTTAGGGTGCTCCTTCTTCCAACCTGTCATATGTAGCAAAATAAACATAAATAAAAATATACGCGATGATTTAGGTTTAGTGTATTTTCAGAAGTGCAAGCACATGTCTAAAAACCAAGGAGCAAACAAAAATAATACACATGTTATAAACTACTATTAAGGAGCAAACCAAAATATGATCAACTGATTGCTAGAATACTGCATGCTGCATATAAAAAGGTCAAGCATACTACCATTTAGAGATGGATGGGTGATCATTTCTGAGAGAACAAAGGGACAACACTGCATTGGTAGAGAGAGAAATGCAGCAAAGGGAGAATCGATGAGGCTTTTGCTGCTGATTCCAATGCAAGGTGGAGCAATATTTGAATATTTTGGCATTTTGAATAAAGACACAATTGTCATTTTTGGCTACATTTACTTGTCACTGTTATTTTCATTTGGTTGAAGTGCTAGTGAGCATCTTTAAACTGTGCACTGTTCTACTTGTGTGTGCATGCTCTTGTCCACAGATGCTCTTGTATGTCAATAAAATCTAGCACACTCTACGTCGACATTTCATTCCCAACTATGAAGACCAAGTTTTACACAAGGAGAAGCAAGGCAGAGAAGGAGGAGAGGAAGGATGCTATATGACTTGAGAAGTTGGGTGAGGTAGCAGTGCCAGATGATCCAACAATAGTAGAGCATGAAGCCATTTGCCAAGGTTTGTTCAAAAAAAAATGCTCATTTGCCTAAAAAAGTTCCATCAAGGTTGCTTCCTGAGTTCAAAGCAGCTAGTTCATTGTTATTGATTAAAAGAGACATAGCATTGCAAAGATAAGATCAACATGCTGAAGAACAAGAAGGTGAAGTTTGGTGAAGGCAGCAGGTAGAAGAAGGGCAGTTTCTTCTATGAATAAAATACAGCTAATAGAGCTTGACGTGGCTCAGTTCATTGTAGAGCTTCGTTGGGAGACCCCAAGAGAAAGGTGTGATGAGCACATCAGCAAGCTTTCTCTCAGTTATGAAACCAAGGTTATCAAACCAGTACGAGTAAGGAACAAACTCCAAGGTGTTGCTAACAACTTGGAATCCTGCACAACACAAACTCAAGACTTTGCCCCAACTTACATTGAGGTTGTCAATCTCACTGGTTTGCTGAAAACAAAGGATTAAACGCATAGTATAAAAGGTAATAGTTGCTTGTAGAAAGTAAGCGGTAACAGTGGATGATGTATCAATAATAAAGATTGGACTGGGGTCCACAGTTCACTAGAGGTGTTCTCCTTAAGATAGATAACATGCTGGGTGAACAAATTATAGCAGGGCAATTGACAGATTGAGCAAGCATAACAATACAATACTAGACATCATGATTCCTATGAGATTTGATTGTGCATTACAACAATATATATATACTGTAATCCAACTGCATCTATGACTAATAATCCTCCTTCAGGTTATCATCCGAACCCCCTCCAGTATTAAGTTGCAAGCAACAAATTATTGCTTTAAGCAATGTGTGTAAAGTAAACAATACAATTGTTCCATGAACAAATGATTATTGTTTTATCCCTAGTAGCAACAACACATCTACAATCTTAGAGATTCCTGTCACTTCCCCAGATTACTAGAGGCATGAACCCACTATCGAGCATAAATACTCCCTCTTGGAGTCACAAGCATCTACTTGGCCAAGATAGCTGTTGGAGATATGCCCAAGAGGCAATAATAAAGTGGTTATTATCATATCTTCATGCTTATGATAAATGTTTACATACCATGCTATAATTGTATTAACCGGAAACATTAATACTTGTGTGATTTGTAAACATAAAAGAGTCCCTAGTAAAGCCTCTTGTTAAACTAGCTTGTTGGTTAATATATGATCATGGTTTCCTGATCATGAACATAGAGATGTTATTAACAACAGGGTCATATCATTAGGAGAATGATGTGATGGACATACTCCTATAGTTAAGCGTAGCATAAAGATCAAGTCATTTAATATAGTTCATTTGCTATAAGCTTTCTGATACATAGTAACCTAATTCCTTCGACCATGAGATCATGCATATCACCTTTACCGGAAGGATGCTTTGATGACATCAAACACCACACCGTAACAGGGTGGCTATAAAGGTGGCATTGAGTGTTCAGAAAGTATTGGTTGAGACACATGGATCAAGAGTGGGATTTGTCCATCCATATGACGGATATATACTCTGGGCCCTCTCGGTGGAATGTCATCCAATTAGCTTGCAAGCATGTGACTGGCTCACAAGGGATCACATACCACGGGAACGAGAAAAGAGTACTTATCAGTAACGAGGTTGAACTAGGTATGCAGAGATACCGACGATCATAACCTCGGATAAGTAAAATATCGTGAGACAAAGGGAAATTGGTATCGTATGTAAGTGGTTCATTCGATCGCAAAGTAATAGTAGAAATATGTGGGAGCCATATGAATTTCCAGATTCCTCTATTGGTTATTGATCGGAGAAGTGTCTCGATCATGTCCGCATAATTCACGAACCGTAGGGAGACACACTTAAGGATTCGATGTTGTTGAGTAGTTATGGAATGATGAGAAAGAGACCGAATGTTGTTCGGAGTCTCGAATGGGATTCGGGATATCACGAGGAGATCCGGAATGGTCCGTAGAATAAGATTCATATAAGGAAAGTCCCATTTCGGAGTTGGGGAATGGTTCCGGTGTTTTCAACGGGAATGTTCTAGAAGGTTCCGAAATGTCCGGCACTCCGGGGGGGAAGGGTACATGAATGTGTCATTACAAGTTGGAATGATTGCATCATGTACTAGGTGTCATTGCTGTCCAAAATAAAGGGTTTATTCAAATCCTAATTTGAAAAGTCAAACGGCTAGTTTGAAAGTCAAACGGCAAGTTTTGGAAAGAGGAGGAGAAGTGGAAACCGAGTTGGGGAGGGATTCCCTCCTCCCCAAGCCGGCGCACCACCCAAGCCGAGTTGGGGAGGGACTCCACTCCCTCCCCTTGGCCGGCCAGCCCCTCCACCTATATAAGGAGGGGCAGGGCTCCCTCCTAGCACACACAAGTCCCTCTCCTCTAAACCTAAACCCTAGCCACAGCCTAGGGATTTCTCCCAAGCCGTCAAGTTAGAGCTTCTAATTGCCCTAGCCTCCGGTTTAGAGCCTTCTAATTGGTGTGTCTAAACCCTAGATCACCCAAATCTCTCTCATACTCCACCATACTCGCTCCGGCTTAAGGCGAAGCCCTGCGAGATCTCCCCTCTACTTCCGGTACCACGTCGTTGTGCTGCCGGAATCGCGAGGAGGGTGCTACAACCTCCGCTGCCTGCTGGAACAAGGGAGAGGAAGGTCTTCATAGAGTACCGAACGTGTGACCGACTGCGGGAGCGCTGCCGGAACGCAGCGCCGGAAGGATCGTCTACGCGATCTTGAGATCGGAAAGAGTACGACTACATCACCCACGAGAATCTGCTCTCGTTAACCGCTTTGGAATCTTCGAGGGTGAGTTCCTCTATCGACTCGTTGCTACAATCTAGTAGATAGATATTGGCTTGTTTGTTTGCATGCGGTAGAAAATTTTTGTTTTCCATGCTACGAACCCCTACAGTGGTATCAGAGCCGTGTCTATATGTAGATCTGTTGCACGAGTAGAACACAATGGTCATTGTGGGCATTGATGCTTTTATTGTTGATTGCTTCTTGTGTACTTTGCATCTTGCGGTATGTTGGGATGAAGCGGCCCGGGCTAATCTTACATGATATCGTTCATGAGACTTGCTCCACGCTTGACATGCAACTTGTATTGCATAAGTGGCTTTGCGGGTGCCTGTTTCTCCTAGCATAGTTAAGATCCAATTTACAACGGGTGATTAACAATACTAGTATCAATGTTGTGGTTCATGTTCGTAAGTTAGAACGACACTTATTAACAGCCCCAAACCACGTAAAATATGCAAAGAAAGTAGAGGCGTCTAACTTTGTTTTGCAGGGGTGTGCAGTGATGTGATATGGCCATGATTGTGATTATATTTGATGTATGCAATGTTCCTTATTGTAAGTTGGCAACCGGCAGGAGCCATATGGTTGTCTTTAATTTCTGTTAAGACCCGCGTGTCTATTCAAAGTAGTTGTAATAGTTGAAGCTGGTGGACGACAACCATGGAGAAGCGTCATTGACCTTGATGCAATGCCGGTGATGATGATCATGTTCATGCTAGAAGATGGAGATCGGAAGAACAAAGAAGAAAGGCCATATCATATCACATATTATGAATTGCATGTGATGTTAATCCTTTATGCATCTTGTATTGCTTAGTAGACGACGGTAGCATTATAAGATGATCCCTCATGCACATAAATTTCAAGTTCTAAAGTGTTCACCCTTAGTATGCACCGTTGCTAAAGCTTGTTGTTTCGAAGCACCACGTGATGATCGGGTGTGTTAGATTCCGCAAGTGTATACAACATAAGCAAGCCAGATTTGCTTATGCGGAAGCTAAGGTTTGATCTTGATGAGCCTAGCATGTACAGACATGGTCTCAGGAACACGGATCACCGAAAGGTAAAGCATGAGTCATATAGTAGATATGATGAACATGTTGATTGTTCGCCATTGAAGCTACATCAACTCTCGTGATGATCGGTTTTGATGTGGTGGATTTGGTTCGTGTGATCACTAAAACAATGTGAGGGATGTTGTTTTGAGTGGGAGTTCACCTAGATTAATTTAATTATTAATTAGAACTCAATTTATCATAAATTAAATCAAAGTGAATTTGCATATTTGTTGTAGTCATTGGCATCCGTTTACCACCTTGCACTTAGTTTTAATTGAGATGATAGAACTATAGAATTCTGGTTAGTTACTTTACGAACTGGTATCGTATTGTTTTGAAGTGTTAATCTAAAGTTTAAAAGTCCTATTGCAAACTTTCAGTAAGTTTCGGTTACTCCATGAAGTTTAATAATTGGTATTAAATCAAGAGTGACAATTCCAAGTGTTAGTGTATGAGTATCGTGTTTGTCTCCATGATTCTTGATATTCAAAGGATTGTCTTAATATCAAGGTTATCTAGGATCTGAAAGAGTTGTTTCAGAAACCATGATGTGTGGAAGATATTGTGATATCTGAAACGAAGTTTTGGTTGCAACATGATAGAGTATAATATGGCAAAGTTCATGTTTCTCATATTTTGATGAGAATTTGCAAAGGGTTGGAGACACTTGTTGTCCTAATCCTCCAAAATGTTTTGGAGAGCAACATTATACTCGTAATTCATCGTTATAAGCTAAAAATAGCTTGATCATGGACGATTCCATGATAAAGGTGAATATTTGATGTAGGTAAAATGTTTACTACACCAAGAGATTACTAAAGAAAGGAATTTGAAAGCACACCAAACATTTGATGATGGTGATCTACTTCAAAGTGCAAGTCCAAAGACATTGGTATTTAACTATACACCCTTTGGACTATGTGTCATATGTATGACTCCACTGTTGATGTTGATAGATTCTTTCAAACAGAAAAGGAAATACTGAAAGAGAATCTCATAAGTATATGGCAGAAAAGAAAAGACTAGAATTGTTCAGTTTAAGTATATAGAAGATATACATGTTATGGCCATATTCTTTGCTTGTTAAACAATGTGGTTCTTAAGTATTTGATACTGAATTTGTTGGTGTGAATCGTCATACGAAACAACACAATTCATGAACTACAATGGCCTAAGTAACTAGCAAAAGAATATGTGATAATGTTCATCGAGAACAAATAAAGGGTTATTATGTTGCTCGTTAAACATCAAAGCTTGCCTTCAAGATTTGTTTTATCAGGTATTATGAGAACAAAAGGGTTGTTCAAATAATTGCCGTAATCCATAAAAGATGGATGATTCACAAATCTCGTTGGAGAAATCACATCCATAAAACTAGTGCTAAAAATGTCGAAAGACAAATTGATTGAAAGATCACTTAGGAAGTGACATCGCCGTTTAAATTATATTGGAAAGAAAACATGAAGAAACTCTATGTGGATGGAATTTTGGAGTCTTTTGATTTTTGATCATATGACGCTTGTGAAACTTTCCTAGAGATAATTAAAACTTCGTTCATAGGCCAAAAGGGAACGAATGACTAGCTTATTGGAACTTGTACATATTGTTGTATGAAATCCATTATGTGTAGTCAAGAGCGACGGATTTCAACTTCATATGCTTTCTCCGAAAATTTGAGTGAATATATGAATATTTACTTAATAAGGATGAAGTATGAAACATTTGAAAAGTTCAAAGACTTTCAAGATGAAGTACAAAATCATTGTAACAAGAATATAAATAGTTTATGATAAGATCATAAAGGAAGATATTTGAGTTACAAGTTTAGCATAATACCTAAGATTTAAGGAATCGTTCTGTGAATTTGAATGTCCCGAAACACCATAAGAGTATGGAGCGTTCGAGATATGTAATTAAACCTTGTTTGACATGGTAAGATCGAAGGTGTAATACACACAACTGCCATTATATTTTAAAGATTAAAAGCTTTAGAGACTACCGTTTTCCACTGAAAAGAGCTCCATCATAATCCGCTGAAATGACACCATATAAAGTTATGGTTTGGGATAAAACCCAAGTAGTCCTTTCTTAAACATTGGTATGCTATGCATAAGAAAGATGTTTGCAACCAAAATCGGATAAACCTATCTTTGTATTACTGTTAAGTATTCCTCCATAAACACCGGAGACAAAAGTGTTTGTCGCTTAGAACGTCAAGTTTCTTTGAGAAGGAATTTTTCATGAAAAGATAAGTGGGAGGACAATAGAACTTTGATAAGGTTAAAGGAACCTTAGCTATATGTGCAGAGTTGCGCAGCGCCGAAAAGTGTTCCAGAAGCAGCAATAATGCTCATGGCTCACGTACCTCAAAGGTTGTGGTCACGGAGATCTAAGTTACTATTAAAACAAGTAGGTCGGGTAAACAATCAAATACCAAGATTTGAGAGTTAAATCATTATTTGGCAATAATGATCTGACTACATGCAAAGAAGCGACGATGGGCCCTGACTCCGTCAAATGGCTTGAAGCCATAAAATCCGTGATAGTTCCATACACAAGAAATCAAGTTTTGAACTTGAAGGACCCTCGAGAAAGGTGTAAGACCTTACAATTGTGTTTGGATCTATAAAGAAGTAGACATGGATGTTTCACATCTATGAAATAGTCGACATGTTGGGAAAGAGTTCACAAAAATGTTCAAAGGTTGACTATGACAAGATTTGATCTTTCATAGCGATATTTAGTCTAGACGGATTAATGTAGCAACCACTACATATGATTTTGTTATGTGGTAGTTAAATAAACAAAACAAGTTCTTCTAATAGAAGGGTTACCTAGGACGTGTGCATGACACGGTCCAAAGGGTTTTGTTAATTCAAAGGATGCTAAATGCATATGCAAACCTCAATGGTTGAAGTAAGCATAGCGGAGTTGGAATCTTCACTATGATGAAACTGTTAAAAGAGTTTAATTTCATCGGAGACAATGAAGATGCTTGCATTTGCAAGAAATTAAGTGGGAGCGCTAAGACATATTTCTAATACATTATGTGGAGGACATATTGTTGATTAGAAATGATGTATCTTTTATTAACACATATTAAGAATTTCATCCTGATGAAAGACTTAGGCAAAACCCAAATATTTGGCATCAATAGACGCTAATATGGTTGTGCCGAAAGTACATAGATGATGTATTGAATGAGTTCAATATAGAAACTACAAGAAAGGTTCTTGTCACACAGAAAGGATTGAATGAGTTCAATATTGATGATATATTCAAGTGTATTGACACTTGGTAAGTGAAACAAAGATTCAAGTATAGATTGATACTTGATGTATGAAATCACAAAGAGTATTTATATCAATCATACTGTGATATGTACAAATCCAGATATGTCCTATGCTCTAAATGTTATGAGCATATACCAGAATGATTCATAAGATGATCATTGGACGATAGTAAGGATATTCTTATGATCTTTTGGAAGAACTAAGAGTATATTATTTGTAGAAGTGACAAATAGATGGTTAGTTCATTGTAAAAGTACTACATTGATACTAGTTTTGTCACAAAGTACAAATTAAGTTTATCTCAATCTAAACTAAGGGTGGCACAATATAATGGAAAGTAAGTTCCATAATGGATTTGGATGAGTTCCAAAGTTAAGACATTGTGACAGATACTACAACAAAAGGCTAAGTATATGACTGCTATAATAGCAGCCAAAGAGGGCATTTGTGTCAAGTAGTTTGTTATCAAACTAGGTGTAGTTCACAGCGGGATAATACTATGAAGATATATTGTACGACAATATTATCAACATGTTTTAACCCCAAAGAACTAAAGGTCTCACCGAAGGACAAAAATTATACAAAGCCATCTCATTAGAGAATGAGTGATGCGTAGAGACGCAAAGACATGCAATTACACACGGACCTGGAAGTGTCAGATCCGGAGATCAGTTGACCACTGGCAATCGTGTACATACAACACAAGAAAGCCACAGGTGTTGAATACACAAAGGTTTGAAACTAGATTATTGACTCTAGTGCAAGTGGGAGACTGTTGGAGATATGCCCAAGAGGCAATAATAAAGTGGTTATTATCATATCTTCATGCTTATGATAAATGTTTACATACCATGCTATAATTGTATTAACCGGAAACATTAATACTTGTGTGATTTGTAAACATAAAAGAGTCCCTAGTAAAGCCCCTTGTTAAACTAGCTTGTTGGTTAATATATGATCATGGTTTCCTGATCATGAACATAGAGATGTTATTAACAACATGGTCATATCATTAGGAGAATGATGTGATGGACATACTCCTATAGTTAAGCGTAGCATAAAGATCAAGTCATTTAATATAGTTCATTTGCTATAAGCTTTCTGATACATAGTAACCTAATTCCTTCGACCATGAGATCATGCATATCACCTTTACCGGAAGGATGCTTTGATGACATCAAACACCACACCGTAACAGGGTGGCTATAAAGGTGGCATTGAGTGTTCGGAAAGTATTGGTTGAGACACATGGATCAAGAGTGGGATTTGTCCATCCATATGACGGATAGATATACTCTGGGCCCTCTCGGTGGAATGTCATCCAATTAGCTTGCAAGCATGTGACTGGCTCACAAGGGATCACATACCACGGGAACGAGAAAAGAGTACTTATTAGTAACGAGGTTGAACTAGGTATGCAGAGATACCGACGATCATAACCTCGGATAAGTAAAATATCGTGAGACAAAGGGAAATTGGTATCGTATGTAAGTGGTTCATTCGATCGCAAAGTAATCGTAGAAATATGTGGGAGCCATATGAATTTCCAGATTCCTCTATTGGTTATTGATCGGAGAAGTGTCTCGATCATGTCCGCATAATTCACGAACCGTAGGGAGACACACTTAAGGATTCGATGTTGTTGAGTAGTTATGGAATGATGAGAAAGAGACCGAATGTTGTTCGGAGTCTCGAATGGGATTCGGGATATCATGAGGAGATCCGGAATGGTCCGGAGAATAAGATTCATATAAGGAAAGTCCCATTTCGGAGTTGGGGAATGGTTCCGGTGTTTTCAACGGGAATGTTCTAGAAGGTTCCGGAATGTCCGGCACTCCGGGGGGAAGGGTACATGAATGTGTCATTACAAGTTGGAATGATTGCATCATGTACTAGGTGTCATTGCTGTCCAAAATAAAGGGTTTATTCAAATCCTAATTTGAAAAGTCAAACGGCTAGTTTGAAAGTCAAACGACAAGTTTTGGAAAGAGGAGGAGAAGTGGAAACCGAGTTGGGGAGGGATTTGAAGGGTTTCGCAGCATAGTAAATCAAAATTTTCTACGGAAGCGAACAGAGGGAAAGCCAAGATCTAATCTAGGAGATGCAAACAACGAGAGAGATTGGATTAGATCTTCATACCCTTGAAGATTCGCACAGCGGAACGTTCGTCGGAACGTGGGTGATGTAGTCGTACTTGCTTCTCCTCCTCGCGATCCGATCCGATCTAGCACCACAAGTGGCGGTGCCTCCGTGCGATGCACACGTGCAGCACCTCGACGTCTCCTCCTTCCTCGGACCAGCAAGTATGGTGGAGAGATGGATTGGATCTACAACACGACGGCGTGGTGTATATGGTGGAGAATTTCTGCAGCAGGGCTTTGCCTACAAACAGTCGGGAGGGAGAGAGGAGGGCAGCAGGGCAACTAGGGTTTGGAGGAAGGTGTGTGTGGGGAGGGGGCGCACCAGCCCTCTATATATAGAGGGGGAGGGGGCGGCCAGCCCTAGCCCCTCCTCCAAGCCTTGGGCCGGCGTCCAAGGGAGGAAGGAGTGGGGGGGGCTAGGACTCTATCTCTAGTTTAAACGATTTAAACTCTCCCTCTTCTAGAAATTCTATCCCGAGATTTAAACGAGTTAAATCTCTCTAGAATCGGCTGGGCCCTATGGGGCCTTGTGCCCCTGGCCCAATGCGGCCAGGACACTCCCTCATAGGCCCATGCCCCCTCCCGGAAGGTGGGACCACGTTGGCCCCCTTCCGGAAGGTTCTAGAAGCTTTCGGTACAATACCGATTAATCCGGAACAATTCCGAATTCCAAAAACTGCACTGCCTTATATGAATCTTATTCTCCGGACCATTCCGGAACCTCTCGTGATATCCCGGATCCCATCCGAGACTCCGAACAAAAATTCATAAACCAATTATCCAATCTATCCTAGCATCGAGACACGTTAAGTGTGTGACCCTGTGGGTTCGAGAATATGCAGACATGATCTTCTATCAATAATCAACAGCGGGGTCTGGGCACCCATATTGACTCCCACACATTCATCGATGATCATATCGGATGAACCACGATGCCAGGATTCAATCAATCCCATATACATATTCCCTTCGTCTTGCGATATTTTACTTGCCCGAGATTCGATCGTCGGTACACCTAGTTCAATCTCGTTCACAGCAAGTACTTTACTCGTTCCGTAATCCGATATCACTTTGTGATTAACTCCTTAACCACATGCTTGCAAGCGGTGTTGATATCGATTACCAAGTGGGCCCGAAGTATATCTCTCCGACTTGGGAGGGACAAATCCCATCTCGATACATACAACCCAACAGATACTTTCCGATCACCTGAGAGACACCTTTATGATCACCCTCTCATAGGATGACGTTTGATGACCTCAAAGCTTTCTTCCGATACTAGGGAGTTGCATTATCTCATGGTCTAAGGAATACAATATTTGACATAGGAAAAGCTTCGCAAAGATGAACACAATGACACGATCTAATTGCTTCGCTTAGTTTGGGTATGTCCACCATATCATTCTCCCAATGATATGATCTCATTATCAATTGACAACTCATGTCTATGGTTAGGAAACCTTAACCATCATTGATCAATGAGCTAGTCCATAGAGGCGTACTAGGGACACGGTGTTGTTCACAAACCACACAAGTATTAATGTTTCCGCTTAATACAATTCTAGCATGGAATATAAACTTTATCATGAACAAGAATTATAATAATAACATCTTTATTATTGCCTCTAGGGCATAATTCCAACAGTCTCCCACTTGCACTAGAGTCAATAATCTAGTTTACATTTGGCAACAATCTCACACCCATGGCACTGAGGTGCTGATCATGTTTTACACGTGGAAGAGGTTTAGTCAATGGATCTGCGACATTCAGATCTGTATGTACTTTGCTGATCTTCAGATCTCCATCTGCTATATAATCTCGGATTATATGAAACTTGCGGTTGATATGCTTGGTCTTTGGATGATATCTTGGTTCCTTAGCGAGTGCTATGGCGCCAGTGTTGTCACACAATATCTCCAGTGGGTCCAATGCACTTGGAACCACGCCAAGCTCAGTGATGAAGGTTCTGATCCAAACTCCTTCACTTGACGCTTCTGCAGCAGCCATGTATTCCGCTTCTACTATAGATCCCGCGATCACGCTTTGCTTGCAGCTTCTCCAGCTCACAGCTCCTCCATTCAAAATATACACGTATCCTGTCTGAGATTTAGAATCATCCTTGTCGGTGTCGAAACTAGCATCGACGTAACCTTTTACGACGAGCTGTTCATCACCCCCATAGACTAAGAACATTTCTTTAGTCCTATTTAGGTACCTTAGGATGTTCTTCACGGCTGTCCAGTGTTCCACTCCTGGATCACTTTGATATCTGCTCGTCAAACTAAGAGCATTGGACACATCCGGTCTAGTACACAACATGGCATACATGATGGAACCTATGGCCGAGGCATAAGGCACTTATCTCATAGCTTCCCTATCATTTACCGTAGTTGGACACTGAGCCTTGCTCAATATCTTACCTGACAACATAGGCACTGAACCTTTCAATGCCTTATCCATTCTGAACCTTTTCAGAACTTTGTCTAGGTATGTACTCTGGCTTAAAGCTATCAGACGTCTTTGTCTATCTCTATAGATTTTGATGCCCAATATATAAGCAGCTTCACCTAGGTCTTTCATTGAAAAACACTTGTTCAAATAACTCTTCACATTGTTAAGCATGTTGATGTCATTTCCAATAATCAATATGTCATCCACATATAGTACCAGAAACGTCACCGAGCTCCCACTCACTTTCTTGTAGATGCAAGCTTCGTAGCAATTTGGAACAAATCCAAAGCTCTTGATCACTTGATCAAAACGAAGGTTCCAACTCTGAGATGCTTGCTTCAGTCCATAAATGGAACGCTGAAGTTTGCATACTTTATCAGCATCCTTAGGATCGACAAAACCTTCGGGTTGCATCATATACAACTCTTCATCAATGTTGCCATTGAGGAAAGCAGTCTTGACATCCATTTGCCATATCTCATAATCATGAAACGCAGCAATTGCTAATAAAATCCGAATGGACTTAAACATCGCTACGGGAGAGAAAGTCTCATCATATTCAACACCTTGAACTTGTCGAAAACCTTTCGCAACAAGCCGTGCTTTATAGACGGTAACATTACCATCTGCGTCCGTTTTCTTCTTGAAGATCCATTTGCACTCAACGGCCTTTCGGTCGCTAGGAGGGTCCACCAAAGTCCATACTTGGTTTTCGCTCATGGATCCCAATTCGGATTTCATGGCTTCTAGCCATTTCTCAGAGTCTGGGCTCATCATCGCTTCCTCATAGTTCGTAGGTTCACTGTCTTCTACTAACAAGACAGTCAAGACAGGGTTGCCGTACCACTCAGGAGGGGCACGCGACCTTGTCGACCTGCAACGTTCAGTAGCAGCATCGTCCGAAGCTTCATGATCCTTGTCATTAGCTTCCTCTATTGTTGGTGCAGGCGGCACTGGAACAATTTCAGGTGCTGCGCTACTCTCCAATTCAAGAGAAGGTTCAATAACCTCGTCTAGCTCTACTTTCCTCCCACTCACTTCTTTCGAGAGAAACTCCTTCTCAAGAAAGGAACCGTTCTTCGCGACAAACACTTTGCCTTCGGTTCTGTGATAGAAGGTATACCCAATAGTTTCCTTAGGGTATCCTATGAAGACGCATTTCTCCGCTTTGGGTTCGAGCTTGTCCGGCATCAACTTCTTGACGTAAGCTTCGCATCCCCAAACTTTAAGAAATGACAACTTAGGTTTAGCACCAAACCACAGTTCATACGGTGTCGTCTCAACGGATTTAGATGGAGCCCTATTTAAAGTGAATGCAGCGGTTTCTAATGCATAACCCCAAAATGATAACGGCAAATCAGTAAGAGACATCATCGATCGGACCATATCTAATAGGGTTCGATTCCGGCGTTCAGACACACCATTGCGCTGTGGTGTTCCGGGTGGCGTGAGTTGTGAAACGATTCCACTTGCTTTGAGATGCGTGAGAAAATCATAACTCAAATATTCGCCCCCACGATCGGATCGTAGAAACTTAATCTTTCTGTTATGATGGTTCTCCACTTCATTCTGAAATTCTTTGAACTTTTCAAACGTTTCAGATTTATGTTTCACTAAATAGATATACCCATATCTACTTAAGTCATCGGTAAAAGTGAGAAAATAGCGATATCCACCGCGCGTCGAAACACTCATCGGTCCGCATACATCGGTATGTATGATTTCCAACAAGTCCGTTGCTCGCTCCATCATACCGGAGAACGGGGTTTTGATCATCTTGCCCATGAGGCATGGTTCGCATGTGTCAAATGATTCAAAATCAAGAGACTCCAAAAGTCCATCAGAATGGAGTTTCTTCATGCGCTTTACATCAATATGACCTAGACGACAGTGCCACAAATAAGTAGTATTATCACTATCTACTTTGCATCTCTTAGCCTCAATGTTATGGATGTGTGTTTCATCCCTTTCGAGATTTAGAAGAAATAAACCACTCACAAGAGGTGCATGACCATAAAAGATGTTACTCATATAAATAGAACAACCATTATTCTCCGATTTAAATGAATAACTGTCTTGCAATAAACACGATCCAGAAATAATGTTCATGTTCAACGCAGGCACATAATAACATTTATTAAGGTTTAAAACTAATCCCGAAGGTAAAACTAAGGAGAGCGTGCCGACGGCCATCACATCAAATCTTGATCCGTTGCCAACGCGCATCGTCACCTCATCCCTCGCAAGCCGCCGTCTATTCCGCAGCTCCTGTTTCGAGTTACAAATATTAGCAACTGAACCGGTATCAAATACCCAGGCACTACAACGAGGGATAGTAAGGAAAACATCAATAACATGTATATCAAATATACCTTTGATGGTGCCAGCCTTCTTGTCCGCTAAGTACTTCGGACAGTTGCGCTTCCAGTGACCCTTGTCCTTGCAATAGAACCACTCAGTTTCCGGCTTGGGACCAGACCTGAGCTTCTTCTCAGCAGGGGCATTGCGCTTGCCGCCGCCCTTCTTGAAGGGCTTCTTTGCACCTTTACCTTTCTTAAAGGAGGGCTTGTTGACCATCAACACATGATTATCCTTCTTGATGTCCACCTCCGCAGCCTTCAGCTTTGCGAAGAGCTCGGTGATCGTATCAGTGGAACCAATCTGATTATGAGTCACTACAAAACTTTTGTAGCTGGGAGAGAGTGATTGCAGAACCCTGTCAATCTTGAGCTCCTCTGGAATCTTGCAGTCCAGTTGCTCAAGGCGTTGAGTGTAGCCCGACATCTTAATGGCGTGCTCACTAACGTAACTCCCTTCCTCCATCTTGCAGTTAAAGAACTTCTCGGAGATCTCATATCTCTCAAAACGGGCCTGAGTCTGAAACATGGTTTTCAACTCTTCGAGAATCTCAAAGGGCCCGGGATAGTTTTCAAAACGATTTTGAAGTTCCGGTTCCATAGCAAACAACATGGTGCTCTTAATCACACCATAATCATCTTTGCGCGACTGATAGACAACTTTCTCATCAGCCGGCGCAGTTGCAGCAGGGGGGTTACCTAACGCTTTCTCAAGGACATAGTCCTTTTGTCCTCCAAACAGAATGATTCTTAGATTGCGGAACCAGTTGGTGAAGTTAGACCCATTGTTTCTAAGCTTTTCTTTCTCAGCAAAAACGTTGAAGTTGAAGTTGGACTTGGCCATGTGATCTACAGTATTTGCAAGTACAATTTAGACTATGTTCATGATAAATAGTTCAACTTAATCAAATTACTAGATGAACTCCCACTAAATTCAACATCCCTCAAGTTGTTTAGTGAACACAATCCAAATTCACCACACCTAATCCGATCATCACGAGAAGAGATGTGGTTTCAATGGTGGACAACGAAGTGTCGATCATATCATTCATATGACTCATGCTTAACCTTTCGGTTCTTGTGTTCCGAGGCCATGTCTGTACATGCTAGGCTCGTCAAGCTAGACCCAAGTATTTCCGCGTGTGCAAAACTGGCTTGCACCCGTTGTATGTGAGCGTAGAGTCTATAGCACCCGATCATCACGTGATGCTTGGACACGACGAACTTTCGCAACGGTGCATACTTGGGGAGAACACAGTTTTTATCTTGATCTTTAAGTGAGGAATCATCTTATAATGCTACCGTCGCGATCTAAGCATAATAAGATACATAAAAGGATAAACATCACATGCATATGACTTTATGTGACATGGTATAGCCAATCTTCGCGCAATGATCTCCATCTTGTGCGTTCCGGCATGATCTCCATCACTCCACCATGATTGCCTCCACCACGAATAGCAACTACAACTATTGCTAACTACTTAGCGATAAAGTAAAGCTATTACATGGCGTATAAGAAGTTGACTCGCAGGTCATACACAATTATAAAGACAACCATATGGCTCCTGCCGGTTGTGTACTCATCGACATGCAAGTCGTGAAACATTACAAAACATGATCATCGCATACAATATACACATCACATCTTGGGCCATACCATATCACAGAAAACACTCCCTGCAAGAACAAGTTAGACGCCTCTACTTTGTTGTTGCATGTTTTACGTGGCTTATGGGAGTAGATGCTAAGAACGATTCTTACCTACGGAAAGCCACAACGGTGATATTATGGTTGCCAAACTCCGGTGTTAATCCCATGACAACTATAGTGAGAGAAACTGACATCCACCAGCCGCATGTGTGGAACAAGCCACACGTCAAGTGCGGAGCCGGTCTCGCGAACGACGTCGCGTAAGGTTGGCCTGGACCGCTTCAATCTCACTATCCCGCGTCATAATAAGAACACAAACAAGAGGCTTGCAACAGAAAACATCAACGCCCGCAACAACCATGTTGCGTTCTACTCGTGAATCACATCTACGCATAGATCTAGCTCTGATACCACTGAAGGGTTTCGCAGCATAGTAAATCAAAATTTTCTATGGAAGCGAATAGAGGGAAAGCCAAGATCTAATCTAGGAGATGCAAACAACGAGAGAGATTGGATTAGATCTTCATACCCTTGAAGATTCGCACAGCGGAACGTTCGTCGGAACGTGGGTGATGTAGTCGTACTTGCTTCTCCTCCTCGCGATCCGATCCGATCTAGCACCACAAGTGGCGGTGCCTCCGTGAGATGCACACGTGCAGCACCTCGACGTCTCCTCCTTCCTCGGACCAGCAAGTATGGTGGAGAGATGGATTGGATCTACAACACGACGGTGTGGTGTATATGGTGGAGAATTTCTGCAGCAGGGCTTTGCCTACAAACAGTCGGGAGGGAGAGAGGAGGGCAGCAGGGCAACTAGGGTTTGGAGGAAGGTGTGTGTGGGGAGGGGGCGCACCAGCCCTCTATATATAGAGGGGGAGGGGCGGCCAGCCCTAGCCCCTCCTCCAAGCCTTGGGCCGGCGGCCAAGGGAGGAAGGAGTGGGGGGGGGGGCTAGGACTCTATCTCTAGTTTAAACGATTTAAACTCTCCCTCTTCTAGAAATTCTATCCCGAGATTTAAACGAGTTAAATCTCTCTAGAATCGGCTGGGCCCTATGGGGCCTTGTGCCCCTGGCCCAATGCGGCCAGGACACTCCCTCATAGGCCCATGCCCCCTCCCGGAAGGTGGGACCACGTTGGCCCCCTTCCGGAAGGTTCTAGAAGCTTCCGGTACAATACCGATTAATCCGGAACAATTCCGAACTCCAAAAACTGCACTGCCTTATATGAATCTTATTCTTCGGACCATTCCAGAACCTCTCGTGATATCTCGGATCCCATCCGAGACTCCGAACAAAAATTCATAAACCAATTATCCAATCTATCCTAGCGTCGAGACACGTTAAGTGTGTGACCCTGCGGGTTCGAGAATATGCAGACATGATCTTCTATCAATAATCAACAGCGGGGTCTAGGCACCCATATTGACTCCCACACATTCATAGATGATCATATCGGATGAACCACGATGCCAGGATTCAATCAATCCCATATACATATTCCCTTCGTCTTGCGATATTTTACTTGCCCGAGATTCGATCGTCGGTACCATCATACCTAGTTCAATCTCGTTCACAGCAAGTACTTTACTCGTTCCGTAATCCGATATCACTTTGTGATTAACTCCTTAACCACATGCTTGCAAGCGGTGTTGATATCGATTACCAAGTGGGCCCGAAGTATATCTCTCCGACTTGGGAGGGACAAATCCCATCTCGATACATACAACCCAACAGATACTTTCCGATCACCTGAGAGACACCTTTATGATCACCCTCTCATAGGATGATGTTTGATGACCTCAAAGCTTTCTTCCGATACTAGGGAGTAGCATTATCTCATGGTCTAAGGAATACAATATTTGACATAGGAAAAGCTTCGCAAAGATGAACACAATGACACGATCTAATTGCTTCGCTTAGTTTGGGTCTGTCCACCATATCATTCTCCCAATGATATGATCTCATTATCAATTGACAACTCATGTCTATGGTTAGGAAACCTTAACCATCATTGATCAATGAGCTAGTCCATAGAGGCGTACTAGGGACACGGTGTTGTTCACAAACCACACAAGTATTAATGTTTCCGCTTAATACAATTCTAGCATGGAATATAAACTTTATCATGAACAAGAATTATAATAATAACATCTTTATTATTGCCTCTAGGGCATAATTCCAACAGGATTCCCTCCTCCCCAAGCCGGCGCACCACCCAAGCCGAGTTGGGGAGGGACTCCACTCCCTTCCCTTGGCCGGCCAGCCCCTCCACCTATATAAGGAGGGGCAGGGCTCCCTCCTAGCACACACAAGTCCCTCTCCTCTAAACCTAAACCCTAGCCACAGCCTAGGGATTTCTCCCAAGCCGTCAAGTTAGAGCTTCTAATTGCCCTAGCCTCCGGTTTAGAGCCTTCTAATTGGTGTGTCTAAACCCTAGATCACCCAAAGCTCTCTCATACTCCACCATACTCGCTCCGGCTTAAGGCGAAGCCCTGCGGGATCTCCCCTCTACTTCCGGTACCACGCCGTTGTGCTGCCGGAATCGCGAGGAGGGTGCTACAACCTCCGCTGCCTGCTGGAACAAGGGAGAGGAAGGACTTCATCGAGTACCGAACGTGTGACCGACTGCGGGAGCGCTGCCGGAACGCAGCGCCGGAAGGATCGTCTACGCGATCTTGAGATCGGAAAGAGTACGACTACATCACCCACGAGAATCTGCTCTCGTTAACCGCTTTGGAATCTTCGAGGGTGAGTTCCTCTATCGACTCGTTGCTACAATCTAGTAGATAGATCTTGGCTTGTTTGTTTGCATGCGGTAGAAATTTTTTGTTTTCCATGCTACGAACCCCTACAATAGCTACTAGAAACGGAGAGCATGCAAGATCACAAATAACACAGACATGATAGAATCAATAATCAATTTGACATTATAGAATCAATAATCAATCTGACATAGTATCTCAATATCCATCGGATCCCCACAAACACAACATGTATGACTACAAATAGATGATCTTGATCATGAACGGAGCTTACAAGATCTAAACATGATATCACAAAGGAGGAGAAACAACCATCTAGCTAATGTATGGACCCATAGTCCAAGGGTGAACTACTCACACATCATACCGGAGGCTGGCATGGTGATGAAGAAGGCCTCCGGGATGATCTCTCCCCTCCGGCAGGGTGCCGGGAAGAGCTTCAGATCCCCCTGATCTAGGGACGATGGTGGCGGTGGCTACGGACTGTTTCGTGGAGATTTGATCGCGTGCTTAGGGTTTCTGCATCGAGGTGACTTTATAGGCGAAGGGGAGAGGCAGGAGGCCGGCCAGGGGGCCCACGCCATAGGGCGGCACGCCCTAGGGTGGACCCGCGTGGCCCTATGGTGTGGCCACCCGGTGGCCACCCTTCGACTGCCCTTCGGGCTCTGTGTTCTCTCCGGTAAAATATTGTCTTTGACTTTTGTCTCGTCCAATTTCGAGAATATTTCCCAGCTTTTCTGAAACCAAAAATAGCAGAAAACAGGCAACTGGCACTGCGATATCTTGTTAATAGGTTAGTCCCAGAAAATGCATAAAATACCTCAAAGTGTAGACAAAGCATATAAAAGTTGATATTAAACAAGCATGAAACATAAAAAATTATAGACACGTTTACAACATATTAGAGCTATAGTAGTACTTGTATATGCTTGTAGCAGGATGCATGAATTCTATGTATGTGCTTGTGGTAGGATGATGTGTATGTGTTTGTAGCAGGATGAACTATGAGTAAAATGCATTGCTAGTAGAAAATGGTGCAGCTCCAATCCACCGAATGCCCCAAAGCAAGCCAAATCCTCTTAATCCAAGTGATGCTGGCACAAGTGCATCCATTCACACCAATCTAGTACCATCTCTTATTTTTTGATGGACTGATCACCGAAGTCACGGTAGATGGCCTTGTCCTTGTCAGTGTGGAGGAAGGCCAACATGTTGGGCAAGGCCAGGCCATGAGTAGCTAAAAATCCAACATGTTGGGCAAGGCTAGGCCATGAGTAGCTCTGGAGGAGAAGGTCTCATCAACAGTAGGTCAAGGAGGAGGAGATCTAGGTGCCAGCAACCAAACTTGATGGCTAGTTACTACTGGGCACATTCCAATTAATGGAAGCAGCCTAGCACCACAAGATCCACTAGGGAAACATATCAAACAAGAGAATCATCAGGATCTTCAACTTATCCTCAAATCATCTTCCTGAATCCATTTGCTAGCAATCAAGGCATATTTTAAATCATTTCCCTAGATAAAATTGCTCTAGGAATCATTTTGGTACATGTTTTGTTATCTATCACAGTGGACATAACCTATCCAAGAGTAATCTAGTATCATTTCAAGAATATAATCTCAACCACTATCACTGTAGTCCAAGTATAGCCAGCCAGTAAGAAGCGGATCATGTACCATGACCATGCTACTATGCATCCTCCAAAGAGGTACCACAAGGCTAGATTTTTAATCAAGGCTAGATTTTTCATCATTAACTTTAATATACAGAGGCAAGCCATACCATAATTCTACCATCTTCCCAGAAGAGAATCTAGGAATAAAACTCATATGACTTTAGTGTCATAGTGACTAAACTACAAGCACGAGCAAGTTAAGCTTGTAGAGCACATCCACCATAGATAGATCTTTTCCTTAGATTCAACATCTAGAAAGCATTCAACTAAATGATGTCATGTAAATAGTACATATTTGTTGGCCAAAGCAAATTCACTTGCAAATTATACCAAGTTAATTTAAATCCTTTGCCTAGACATAAATTCCAGGAATCATGTATAATTAGAATTCCATCACAGAAAAGCAACATCAAACTATTTTTTTACCATCACCCCAATAAGGATTCAATCCTTACAGGTGCATTTAGGAATCCATCCTAAAGTTTGTTCCCGGTCCATAAAGGAAGCTACTGGAAGTTTCCATTCTTAAATCAAATCATATACTTGACTTCCAAGAATTTGGAACTTATTGCCAACTAGTAAATGACACTATGCTTAATAGAGTTATAAAAGGAGTATGGGATTAAACCCAGAACATCATCTGGAGCTTACACGATACTATAAAATTATGCGAGGCGCATTTAAACCAATACCACCAAAACACAATGAAATTTACTACCATATTATGCTAACCATTGTAGCATCCGAGAGTTGTCAAAAAAGAGAAGAATAGTAGTTCATGACAATCTTAATTACGGTTAAGAATAGCAGTACAATAAGAGGTAGAGAGAGGGAGTAGAAGAAGGGGACTTACCCGTGGTACTCGCTAGGATCTAGAAGAGCCAGTAGAGGTGGGAATCTGAGACAGAAGCACGACGGCATGGGGAGCACCTAGGGGCGCTGCAACCTGCGCCTAAGCCATCTCCTCCGATGACAGACGTCGGTAGGAGGGTTAAGGGAAAGGGTAATAGAAAGGGGAAGGGGAAAGGGGAGGGGAGGCGGACGGTGGACTCGACGTCTAGCTCGACGACGGAAGGCGGCAGGAGGGGATCAACTGGATCAAAAGAGCGAGGAAGAAACTTAACACTGAACTGGACCGAGAGAGCGAGGTAGAGCCAGTATTGGAGCACCTACCACCACCGGGACCGCCCACCTTACTCGAGGTGCACCTGGTCCGTTTGCGCCTCGAGTAATTCAACTACTTGAGGTGCATATGGGGCTGGTGCGCCTCGAGTAAGTGGGGGAAGCTAGATCTGATCCGTACATGACATATAGGAGACACATCCCTCACATATGCGTCTCTAGTATACAAATATAGAAGACACATGCTTTACCCATGCGCCTTGTATATTTAGGGGAGGTGCATTTGTTTGGGATGCGCCTCCTATAAGCCTGTCTCATAGGGTTTCCCTAGTAGTGCAAGATCGAAACCTTCCTAAAATGAGCTCCCTTAAAATAGGAAAGTGTGGAGCAGCCCATGGGGGCCATGCGCCACCCATGATAGGCCATGCTGCCCTCCATGTGCCACACACTAGTGTACCATGGTGGGACCATGTGCCATCCCCCTGGGCCTACATTCGGGCCTTTTATCTCCCAAAACTATTCTGTCAACCTCAATCTCTTCGGGTTTTCTCTTGTGAATTATTCTGATGATCCGGAACCATTCCAGAGGATCTCTCACATACCCATATGCTCTTATTATTCTACAAAATAATATCCTTTAAGCGTGTGACCCCGCAGTTTCAGTGTTTTGTGGACATGAATGTGGAACACTTTTCGAACAATAATCAATAGCGGGATCTAGACATCCATATTATTCCCACATAACCACGAAGTAATAGAGGGAACTACATTTGATATCATGCTTCTTTTTGCATTATTATGTATGAAAACCCTGAGTTGAGATAATTAGGTATCTCGTAATGCAACTCTTGATTACTATATCATGTTGACCTTGTTACTGGCTTATCTTTCTTTTCTCTTGTTCGTACATTCTAGTATCCAATGAATCACATCACTCTATGTCTAGCGAGACTAAGTGATACCCTAATATAGAGTAGGGACAAAAATTATCTCTCCATCGATGGAGGTTCAAATCCCATCTTGGATTATCTTGTGCATCATCATAGTTTCCAACATATCTGAAAAGACAACCATTATGATCACCCGGTGAAAGCTAAGGTTGGGAAGCTATCGGGACATGCCTTCCACTATGAAGGATAAATGATATCATCATGGTATAATGACAAAGTAATATAATAACATCAACGATTTACCAACACAAAGTGATGACGTTCATCTTTTAGTAGATTGCATGACTTGAGTCGGTTCAACATCCTTGTTCAGCCAACAATATTTTCGCCTCTATGAAAAATAGCACACCTCACGACCTTATGCCTTGGTGGCCCAATATTTTAAAATATTCCATATCGAGATCCTCCACTCATCGGAGTTCTCTGATCAACAGGACGTCGACTAGCCATACCATATCTAGAAGAGAACAAACACGATTGATGAAACGATTGTGAATTATTTTTTCTCTAGACTCTCACCCACTCTTGGGCATCAAAATTGTCAAGTTGGAAAATGGTTGGCTCCAGAACAAGGAATTTCAACTTTCTCGCCGGCGGCGAGTGGCAAGGCGATCGACGTACCTCGGTCGATGATGTTGAAGGCAACGCAGGGGACATGGCCAGCTCCAAAGTTGTTGCACGTTGGAGTGAACGATTGCGCAAACATTTGACATACCTCGACGAGAGACGAAGTCTCCCGCGAAGATCGACGGTAGTCCACCGGTGACGGGAGAGACTTGAGATCCTCACTCTCACTCTCATCATCGTCATCATCATCTCTGATGGATAAGCACCAGAACCTATCATCGAAGGGAGGGAACTCGACATTGCCACTGGCGTCGCCCGAAGTCACCCCTAATGGCTCCATTCACGAACTCCTATGGACCTGCTATGTACTCTAATTGCAAATATACTAGTGATAACAAAGAAAGGAAATATGGATTTCCTAATAAATTTTGTGGAACTAAAAATACTAAATTCTAATGTAATTAGTAAAGACTATGTCAATATTGGCAAAATACAAACCTGACGTCCTTGATAACTTACCCCGGAGTTTAAAATAGCAAATTTTTTTGAAAAGGAAAGGTCCCAAAGGACCTATTGCTGCTTCATTAATATCCAGGCGGTGGTACAAGTTACACAAAGGATCCCAAGAAACATAGAAATTACAAGCTGGTCTTGGAAATACACAGAGAAGACCTCAGAAAGATTTCTAAAAACGCAATCAAGTCCCTCTGCCTCACCACCAAAGTCTGGGGATGGAATCCACCGACGGCCACCGTCTTCATCACCGGGGACTCGGCCACTTGGTACGAAGAGGGTGAAAGGCGCCGCCGCCACTCCATCGAAGTAAGGCCTCCTCAGTTGGAGGTTGAAAGGACGCATCCATGGCGTCACATGATGCCTTTCCATGGCATCGAAGATAAGTGGCCAACATCTGGCCACCGTAGGAGAGCTCAAGGTCGCAGCAGAAATTCCATGCCGCTGGCAAGCTTGATTCTCTCGATCTCCCGCACCAGAACTTCTCCCCTCGCCTCCACGGCCAGCCGGAGAAGAAGGCACAGGTGGCTTGAAAGAACAAGACCTGCAGCAGCGACTGACCTTATTGATGGAGCTGCTGATGGAGATCCTCACCGTTGCATCCGGCTCCGCCCGATGGAGCACCACAACAAGGAAGAAGACCACCAACAAGAACCAGATCTGGCCAGATAGATCCAGCTTCCTACTCCTGGCATGACGCCAACTACCGGCATAGAGCCAAAACAAAAAAGAAAATCTACAAGAACTAGTCCTAACTACTCCGGCACCGTCCCATGTCCAACTCCAGCCAGCTATTCCGGCGGAGAGGGCATGGTGGCCCGGCCTCTGAAGAAAAAGTCTCAAGGTACTGTAGCAGGAGGAGAGGGGTCGAGGGGGAAAGTGAGTGAGTCCAATTAAAATAGCAATTTAACTTCAGATTATCAAATAAAAGAGAGTAAAAGTATCATAATAAAATTAGTAAAGCAAGTCACGTTTTAACACTAGAGCATGCTCTCAAAAAAAAAAAACTAGAGCACCCTCATCGTTAATGACAAAAGCTATAGTTGACCTAAGAAGAACTATGATAATGTCAGTCTCCAATCAAATCTTTATTTATTTTACTGTTTGATCAAGTGGAATCGATACGTCTACAAAACCCAAACTTAAATCATTTGTGGTACATCCTTCAATCCAAGTTAATTGACACGGATCTAGCACCCGTGCGTGTGCGTGAGAGAGAGAGAGAGAGAGAGAGAGAGAAGGCGATTACGGTCCCTGTCTCCCTTCGGCGGCGCCACCGATTTGCCTCACCTGTTGTAGCCTTATGGTCATGGAGGCATGCTGGATCTCGGTCCTTGTCGATGGGAGGGTTCCGTTTTTTATTTGTTTCTCAGTATGTTTAGGTTTTGTGTCCTACTCATTAAGATGCGGTGGTGGTTGACTTCCTGAAAGTGGAATAAAGTCCTCATGTCTAGCCCCCACTTTGCGTTGCATCTAGCGTCACCGGAGGACATGTGAAGGTTTGTCTCTGATGAATCTCGTTGGATTCTGTTGGTGTTTCTTCTGATTTACGCTTCTCTTCATCGACGACGGTTGTCGCTCTCGTGCGCTACTTAGCACGGTGATTTCTCGTCTGTCTAGCACAACTCTAGCGAGAACGATGACACGCCTTCGGCTCTTTTGGATGGCCTCTTTTGGATGAGTGTAGTGGTCGTTGTAACTTTTTCATTTAGCATTTCTATTGTTGTTGATAAGTAGATAGACTTTTTGCATAATAATTAAATTAATTGACGCTAATTGAGTTAAAATATTTCCTAAACTCTTTCTAGGTTTAAACGAATTTATGTCAATTAATTTGAATCAGAGGTACTCTCTCCGTTTTAAAATATAAGATGTTTTAGATTTGTGAAAAAGATGAATCTAGACTTATTTTAGTATGTAGGTTCACTCAACTTTGGGATGAATCTACACAATAAAAGAAGTCTAGATTCATTTTCTTTATAAAACTAAAACATCTTATATTTTAAAACAGAGGGAGTAGTAACTATAATTCGGCGTTTACCAAAGAGAAAAAGAACAAACATACGGCGCACAGAAAAACAGAAGCATCTTGTGGAAACAGTGCACGCATTGCCGGAACGTGCAAAGCCACAAGCTCCTGAATTTGACCGGCGCATGCAAGCCAGCGTGCTTGACCGACTCGAGAAGAGCGAGCGACGGATGGCGCCATGGCAGCTCACGTGCAAGGAAGGGAGCCGGGGGAGGAAGCAACCATGAAGCTTCGCGGGCTCGGCCGTGTCTGTGGCAACCACGGCGCCACCACCGACCACCTCGGCAAACCGCCCCCCACAAGATCCAATCTGCCATCTGGGCTCGAGCCTACTGTATATCCCTGCCTTCTTGGACCACACCGCTCGGCCAGGTTGGGCCGAGATTGAGAGAGACCCGCTGCCATGTCGGTCCGTTCACCTCGCTGCCTCTAGGCCCCACCTGGGGCCGCCATGTGGCATCTAATACTGCAAATTTCTCTGTGCCGTACACTAGGGGACGATTTATTTTGTAGGAAGAAAGTAGCCGTGCAACATGGCCATACGGAACCCCGTCCTTTCGGCCTCCGTAGTCCGTACCGTACAGCCCGGATCTCCATTAATCCACTGCCACTAGCACCTGTGTTCCGTTTAATTAAGCACGATTACTGTGACATTTTTCAGTGGTCCGGGCTATGGCTGGTGAGGGAGACAGCACATTTGGATCTTACCAAAAAAAATGCAGAATTCAGAAATCTCACGGAGCGGGTCTGCATTGTTGGGGCGCGGATTGACGTCGGGACAGCAGCACGTCTCTCTCTCTCTAGTGCAGCGGTGCAAGGCAATAATGCAAAAACCACTCGAACGAAGCGTGTAGGGAGAAGGGCCAAGGGGAAACCCCGCGGTGCAGTTTTTATTTATCGTACACGACCATGTTTACAGAGCATGCAAAAGAGAACGATGGTCCCTGCATCTTCTTCATACATACATCCGTTTTCGCTTCTTCCTTCAGCGCCCATTATTTGAGCAAACCCTCGCCAGCATTTGGACGGGGGTGTGGAGGCTCAGTTCTCGTGATCCCAGACCTCGGATGCGCTCTTGTACGGGCCGTGGGTCTTGTTCACGAACAGCTCCTCTCCGGTCAGGACACGCTTCTGCAACACACACACAGGCTCATTCACGTTATTACATCAGACTTAAAACGGTTACTTATTGCTAACTTGACACGTATTATAGTATAGTAGTTTTATCTCTGTAAGTGCAGAGAGAGTAATTAAGAACTACTAGCTGCCACAGAGCCCACAGTAAGCAGATCAAACGATGCTCTATCTGCAACATAACCTGAGGAAACGACCAGCAACACATAAACTAACAGATGGTCCAACTGCGGCATCTGGATCCTACAGTTCTGTATTACCATATTTAGCGTGACAGATATCTAGGGAAAGAGTAGATCTCATTTCACGTTCAGGTGGGTGGGGAATCAAGCGATGCACTCATGTGCCTTCTGCTCTCCTCGAACGAGGGCAAAAACATTTTGAAACCATGCCAGTTTTAGGACAACAGTAAGTACGAACTAGTACAAGACTCACCTCATCTTTGATGCTGCACAGGACCTGGAAGTCATCCTCAGGGATCTCCCATCCAAACACCTGGATATTCTCCTTGATCCTCTCATCTTTACTGGATTTGGGGATAACACTCGTTCCCCTCTGGAGAGCCCATTTGATGAGCACCTGCCCTGGGGTCTTGTTCAGCTTGTTGGCTACCTGCAGTACCAATGGTTGAATTGAGCTCAACTAATTTAAATAGCTTGAATTGAGCAAAAAAAATTGATTTGTGAATATATATGCACCTTTTCAACAACAGGGTCGTGAGCAAGGTTCTTCTCTGATGAACCCAACGGAGAGTAAGCCTAGAAGTAGCATAAGGAAACCAAGAATATCGTTAAGCGCTTTTCTGTTTGAAAATTTAGAAGGCACGAAGGTATATTTGCATTAGGATGTCTCTTTTTCGGAAGAAATATCTTACAGTGACATGAATCCCGTGCTTCTTGCAGGCCTCGAATATCTTATCGTTCTTCCAGCCAGGGTGCATTTCCATCTGTCAAGTCATCAAAGTAAATAAATGGTCAAAAGTTACTTGCTTATATCTCACTTCTCAGTATGTTGAGAGTTGGACTACTGATCAAGCTTGGAAGTTCGCAACCTGGCATACTGCCGGTGGGATATTTGCAGATCGTAGCAGCCGGTTGAGCTTGGTCACAGTGAAGTTGCAAACACCGATGTCCTTAACTAGTCCATCCTTCACGAGTTTTTCCATTTCCTTCCATACTCCCTCCATGTCAAACTCTAGCACTTCCCCGGCTTCTGGGGGTTGATGTGCCCCATCTTTAAGCCGGAAAGGCCAATGGATCTGCGTTCAATATGCAAGTTAAAGAGTTTTTTGTTCCAAGAAGAATACAGCATTTTTTCAGTATAAAAACACATGTCTTCTGAATTTGCATAAATAAGAACTGAACCAACGATTAATTTGCGTATTGCATAGTTCCTCCCCACAGCACCATGAAGTATTTAATCAGAGTAAGATATGCGTTTAGCGAGGGAACACGCGTTAACCACTCAACTCAACATGAGGCGATATGTAATGGGAACACACAACACACGTGCATGACGGGTATGCGTATTTGGGGTTCATGTTAAGCACTAATTAGAGTGATTTGTGAACAAAATAAGGCATTAGTTATGGTTTCTTACAAGGTAAAGATCAATATAATCCAGCTGTAAATCCTTGAGTGTGTTCTCCAATGCTGGTCGCACCCTCTCAGGAGCCAAGTTTGTGCACCTAAAGCAGACAAACATTGACCAAACTTAAAAAATTCACATATTGGAAAAACACTACAGGATATAGACAGTTAATTGCATTACAGCACACTCTTAAGGCTCTGCACACAGGTACCATATTTTTGACGTCACAAACAAATCTTTCCTGTCAATTCCAGCCTCCATTGCAGCTTTAAGCCCTTTGCCAACCTGAAATCAGCAGAGGATGTTTAGTTAAAGACATGTTCGAGCGCTAGCCTAGTACAGAAACATGATACTGCTTTGATTTATACACCTCCTTTTCTATGCCGTACTGAGCCGCTGTGTCCACATGCCGGTATCCAGCCTGCAGGAACCATGTATTCAGATTATTACAGAGTTTCTACCGGCAACTGTGTCACATGCCTAGGACCAAGAAGCTACGGTAACCATGAACTCAAATTTCCAAAAATCTTGCAGCTTCTTGGTCCAACAGTAGCACGATGTCATGACTATTCTGAATTCAGACACTGCTCGAAGAGAACCGAAGCTACTGAACAATACTTTCCCAGCACGAGGAATTACTGTACCCTGAAAACACAAGCAAAGAGACCAGGAGAATGGCGATCTACCTCTGTGATGGCTGTCTGAACGGAGTGAGCAGTGTCCGATCCAGCTCTCCAAGTGCCTAATCCAACGGCTGGTATAGCATGCCCGCTCTTCAGAACAAAGCGATCTTGCTCCCCCTGCGCCATCGCCTTTGCACTCGCCATGATCTTGCCGCTCAAAAAGCCTCTCTTCAACACTCTTCTGGTGTCTTCTCCTTTCTAGTCTTCTTGGGCAACTTCTTTATTCCACAGTGGAGATCTGTGGGCTTCGCTCTTCAATATATAGGGAGGAACTTCTAGGGAGAGATGCCACGTACACTGGTAGCCATGGACAGATGGCGGGAGATCTCCACCTGTGTGTCACTCGCCATGGTGCATGAAGTACGGGTTGCACTGGAAGAACTCGCCAGAACCCATAGGTGGCCAGCAACACAACAAAAACTATCAGTTAACCGATGGTGCCAGAAATAAACATGCTTACCTGCCGTCTTTCTGGTTGATGCCGAGGAAAGCTTGCTTAGAATGAATCCGGCGTATCTGGCTTCACATAGCAGGCAAAAAGGCTTGATTACAACGATCAGATCTGCCAAAGCTTCTACAGTACCATCACACAGAGTTCTCTTAAGCAGTTAAGCTAAATCTGAATTTACAGCATGATCAAGTTACAACTGACAGCCCTTGCTGCTGCGAATCCGCTAGATAATGATGCTGTTCTCCTTTCATATGTACAGAGTACAGAGTACAACAGTATATTTACTCTAGACAAATGACTAAACGAGAAACTGTGGTAATCTCTGCTTTTTTTATCAAATACAGAATCCAATTCCTTGCTGATTCAAGAGTAAGGCTCAACGTTGTCTTGATCCTATGTGGTTTATGGACATTGAAGGCGCCGTGAAGTAACCAAATCACTTGGTCAGATCACTCGATTGCTCAATATTGCTGCTGCTGCTGTCATCCGGATTCTGAACTTCTGCTCTACCGCCCTCTATCTGGGATACTTCTAGCTGGGATATTTCAGGTGGTGCGAGGATCTCTTCAGAAGGAGGCTGTTCCTTGATTTTTTGTAGTCCGGTGTACCGAGCAAGATCAACCCATTGCTGCAGAAACCAGAATACTTAGTAAGGAGAAAGGCAGAAGTACCAATATGTGTCCCATGAAGGAACGGTCCCAAAATTTTATTTATAAGTTTGGAAAAAAATTGAGATAAATCACAGGCGTACGTTCTTACTTGTGTAAATTTCAAGAGAAAACACAATCGTATGTGGCCTACACAAAAAAGAGAAAATGGAACTCGCACAGAGAAAATAGCCGGCTAGGGACCTTCAGTGTTGTTGTGTTGTGTGTGTAGGCATATTACTTGCTTGAAAGATCAAAACCGATACATGTTACTTCCTAAGATAGCATAGAAGCACTATACATACACTTACGGAAGTTTGAAAGATGCATAGACTAATGAGAGAACTATAACATACTCCCTCTGTTTGGAAATATAAGATGTTTTAGGTTTGTGAATGAGATGTATCTAGACATCTTTCAGTGTCTAGATTCATCTGAACTTATACACTAAAACATGTCTAGATACATCTTCTTCACAAATCTAAAACATCTTATATTTCTAAACGGAGGGAGTACAAATAATGAAAGGATAATGATTACCTCACAATAATATCTTTTTTTTTGCCTGAGTGCTGAGCTAGCAGCATTAGATGAAATGAAATATTGGATGGAAAATTTAATTGGACATTACTCTTCTCCAGTTTTTCTTTATGAAACATTATGCTACTTTGTGCAAAGAACTTGAGAGTGGTCTGTTTGTTCAGTGTAAACAGTTTGAGAGTACAATATGCCACCAGCAACTAGAAAGATGAAGAAGTGATCAACCTGTGTTCCCAAGTATGAGTTGACCGTCCTTGCAACAAAGGACAAGAGACCAGCAAGAAGTGGCTGGTTATAGCGAGTCGCCAAGCTCTCTCCTAGCCGATGCTCCAGTAGGCCAGCAATGATCTTCAGCATAAACGTAAAAAATAGATAAGTTGTCTGAGAACTAAAATAACGGATTAACTGCATTCTGAATTTACTAGATATGGTCTCCTAGTACAGATAAGTCAGTGACTGCAAAATCACTTCCACAAGCTGGTAATGGATCAAATTTTCATTAGGACCTGCTCGAAAGGCAGTAAAGCTTGGTTTAGGTCTACTACACGGAATGGTTGCAAATAAGCAAGAATGTTTCAATTTCCTGTTGAACTGAGACATAAATACAGAGAAGGTTATTTACAAGCACTAATTTCAACAGTGCCTAAGTTATGCCTGGAAATAATGTAGTTACTTCTGTGGCTCAAAAGATCAACATAACTAATCAGGATTGATGACGGTTAGTTAGGGTTCGGATGCCACTCTGGTAGAAAGAGCATATTTGAAGTGGAGATTTCATACTTCCATAACTAAACAGAACCTAGGTCTTTCAACTGAAAGCAATTAAGCTAAGAAAAATTTACCTGGTACCGTAAATTTGCCGATGTTCCTAGAAAGCAACTATAAACAGCTGCTGACTTCAAAATAGGAGCTCTCTTTCGCCCTACTTCTACACTCACTGAAGGTTTCAGCACTCCTCGAACAGCATACAGGAGATCAGAGGAAACTCCAGCCCCAATACTAGAAATAAACCCCACACCAGCAAGTTTCAGACCACCGAATATTACTGCTGCAACCCTCTGGTTTGTATTCCAATTCTGACCAAAGACATTCTTCTGGAACGCATTATCTGGCAATGATCCCAAAAGGCCTTTGACAAAGTCCAAGCTCTGACCAGAGTCATTATCAGCATAAGAAAGCACTGAAATAGTTGGAGCAGGAAGCCACACTGTAAAGAAATCGACAACAGAGCCTCTGACAGTATCAGTGATGACATAGTCAATTTCTTCAAAAAACCGCCCTTTCCGTCTTTCGTACTGTGCTAGAAGAGTGGTTGTAATTGATATAGCCTCTTCAATGGCTAGTCTTTGAAGGAATTTGGGGTCTGCCAACAATCTTTCCCGGAAACCCTGCAGAAGTTATTGACTTAATGAATAAGTGATTCATATTTATTTCTTTACTATTAAAAAGAAGTTGGTGTTGGTAGGTTGTACTTTGACACTTTAAGATCAAACATTGAAACAATCAGGACGGTAGGATCTACATCTAATGGTACGTAGTACCTGGTTAGTTAATTACACTGCTTTGCCACCTATAAGTGAAATTGCTGGTTTCTGTGCTATCTAAAAAAACCATCCTTGCGTTTCGCTTCGGCTTCGTCGCTCTTTGTCCCGTCCAGCGGACAAGTCATCCCCGCCGCTACGCCGAACCCCACGTTTTCATCTCCTCACGACCCCGCCTCCGTCCCCTGGACCTCCCCCGGCGGCGCGCTCCCTTCCCGCCCATCCCCTGCACTCGCCGACCTCCCATCCCCAAATCGACGGCTTCCTACTCCTCTATGACAGGATCCCGCGAGCTCCGACGTCACCTACCACAACCAATTCTACGCGGCCGCGGCCTTCGCCGACTGGGCCAACTCCTCCTCCACCACTGCAATCTCTCGCCTCCAGAACGACTGCCGGAAGGTGTGAATCCAGATAAGTTTATCAACGTTCAAGCGCCCGATTACCATCTCCCATTGAATCCTCCTGATCCCCAACTACCGCCGCCTCAAACCCTGAATCTGAGTTGTGCTACCTTCCTGATCCTTAGGCTAGGCTTTTGAAACCGCATCAGAGCTCGAAGGGTTGCCGTCGTCTAGGCCACGCCTCACAACCGGATATACGTGCAACGTATGCAACCTGAGGCTTTGCCTATGGGACGAACGTATCAGGAGCTGCGTCAGTGAATGCACGCGCAGGGGCCTTCGTACATCCTCGAGCACGCCGTGTCCTTCCTTGACATCTAAGGGGGCTCTTGCTGCTCGTCAAGACTTCGAGGTACAGAAGTAAAGATTAATCAGGATTCACATCTGATTATGGTGATAAAGATGTGGCCATGAATTTTTAATATATTCACTTATCAGGCTAACTCTGTGTTGACTTCTGTCATTTGGTCGGTTTATGGCCAAGGAGTTGACGAATTTTTATTTTTATATATACTTTGCAGTCTCTAAATTCTCTATCTCTATCTGCACTATCGAGAAAAGATTTAGTGTTCCGTCGTCGGCTAATACATCGTCTTCGTCTATCGCACATTTTGTAATTAAGCCGCTGTCCACATCCCCAAAATCAAGCCGACGACCATGTCCCGCAGCCTCAAGGCATCACACAGTCGTGTGCCTCAATGCCGATCCAATCGTGCCACCATCGCCTTTGCCACCCACCTCGCCGGCAACCTGACGCGTCTGGCGGCGGGCTTTTCTCGCTCTCGTGGGCTGCCGCGCTACGGCGAGCAGCCGAGGGCGAGGGATAGCGAGCCAAGGGTTGGGTAGGCGTGGCCCTGGCGGCGATGCGGACCAAGAGCAAGGAGAAGACGGCGACGGAGCGGCCACCGACGTGGGAGGGCATGTGGCTTATGCTGTTAGTGCTCGCGGCCTCGCTTGATCATACATGTATATATTTGGATCTTCCTACTCGTAAGGTATATCGTCTTACCTCTGACCTTTAGGTAATTACACCGGAAACAAAAGGTGTCCTTGTAAACACGAGAATGTTCTTAGTTTTGTTCATGCTTCTTTCACATATAATGAATTTATTTATGATACAGTATGTCTATCTATACCTTAAAACATCATGGCAAAAGTTAAATAAATGGCATTTATTCTGCTACTAACCATCTTTGATATTTTGGAAATCCCTTAGCCTGTGCCATTTCATCAAATGTTGTATCTGCTTGGCAAATGCCGAGCTCATTGACTTTATTTTAAAAAATGCCTTGTGTTGCTTGTTTCTTCAAATTATGCTGCTTATTTAATTCAGGAGCCTATGTGGTTACCAATGTCTACAAGTGAGATTTGTCTTTAGAGATTATAAACTCTTGATTTCTTGGGTTTCTTATAGAGGCACTTTAAATGGACACATTTGGTATAGACTGATATATGAAGACGTCACTATCCTCGCTATTAATTTGGTTTGATAATATGCATGTGATTGGTTGATCGAGAATAGTAGTAATCTAGGATTTTCTTCGCAACCAGATCTTCACACAATTTATAATTTATAGCCTGTGTTAGGATCTAGAGTTACGTAACTCTCTGCTCCAGGCATGTTAGATTGCACGTTCTTAAGAAATATAGTTTTTTATTACATTCATGTTAGAAGATGTATAAGATGAGCAATCTTGCAAGGCAGTAGAGGCCATGGTTATGGAGAAGATGGACCTGCAGTAACATACCATTGGGAAACATCTAAGGCCATTGCTTGAACTTGGCATGGCTAGGGATGGCTTATATCTATCTGCACTGCTTGTATATTTCAACAAATGTATTTCTAGAAACCCTTTTATTGGTGAAATAGAACCGCACAGGTCTAGATTAAAGAAGGACAGGGGCCAAGGGAGAGAATTGGCCAAGAAGTTATTTTTTCCAAAATGTTATTCAAGATATGTGAATTTATTTTTCTCTATCACTTTTTTCAATTTAATGGAATAAAATATTGACATCCGTCTTACATAAATAGTTGTTATGTTGTCATGTACATTAATTTCCTGATAATTTTATTATCGAGGAAGAATAGTAATCTCAATCCACTGTGTTATAATCAACTAACACACAAAATGGTTCTTACTTTTGACCATTTCGCTTATTTTCACCTGTTTACTTATGGAAGTTTGAGACGGAAAAGAGAAGGCAGAGAAGGGGCCTACAGAGGCATGACCTCTGACAGGAGCGATGACGATGGCCGGCCCTGTGGCTTTGGTGCTGCATCGATACTGACAATGGCGCGTAGGGCGGGAGAATGGTGCCGACAAGAGACACACCAGGGCAACCTGTCTCTACATGATGGTTTGATGTGCTTGTTGGTGTCACCCATCAAACAAATTATCTGAAATATGAGCATGTACCTAAACTGGACACTTGGTGCGGTGGCTCTGGACCTACGCACCTGACGCTCGCTCGCTGATTATTGTCGACTAACAGGCAGAGCCAAAGAACATTGCATGGCAACCACATGGCATGCCGACTATAATGTTACCGAAAGGCCGCGGGGATCTATCAAGTCAACTTTGTAAGTATAGAAGTGTCATATGATCTGACACCTTTTCCCCACTCACACGTCTAATAGGTGTTCAATCCAATGCTAAATAGCAGGTTAACAGGCGCACATGTCAAGAACAAAAGTGTTGATTATTTTAGTATGTATTGGTAAAAATAATTCATTGTGTTAGTTTTCTTCCAAATTTGCCAAGTCGTTATCAGATTCTCCACCCTTCAAAGAAGTATACATGACTATTCTTTACTTTTCTGTTTATTTAATTTGTTAAAGTACGCTCATTGTAAATATGGTATGTTTACTGTTTAGTACCGATAGATGAAGTGGGAGCTACATGTGCTTATGTTGTTGCAGACAAGGCTTGGTTCAACCAACTGAAGAACTTGATCCATAGGTCTTGTAAATTGGTTAAGTCACCTGATTAAAGCCTAAGGTATGTAAGCGAAACTATCTCCATAAGTCAATATACATGTTCTCTGTTTTGATGAAACCGACATATTTGCATATAAGTTTCATATGCATATCTTCTAGAGCGGTCTAATGAAAATAGTGAGTGAGCTTCAGTCGCTGCAGGTTCGAAATTTCACACTTCTTGACAACTTTGTATGGTTAAAGGATAAACTTCGACAATTTTTCCACTTCTGCGCTTGTGGTAAATTTCTCTTCTGTTTACTGTACCAATAAAATGAATTTTTCTGGCAACATCAATTCATGTAATTTATGCATAGCTACATATGCATGTTTAATTCATGAATGATGTAGGACCAATGTCGCAAACATATAATGTGCCTTAAATAAGGAATAATATTTATTTTTGTTATTCATGTTGTATTGGGTTGAGCCAAGGCAAAGTACAAGGAACAAGGGAGCAACACTTGGAAAAGGGAGCCAAAAATACAAACATGTATTGTGCCTGTGTGAGGGGGAGGACAAGCCGGTGAAGGAAGGGTGTGACACAAACAAGAAATAGTTGCTTAAATTGGTTTGGAAAAATGTTTTTGTTGGGTTGATGCAAGAAATGTCTCTCACATGTGTCTCTATAGCATCTATAGACAACGATGCTTGGCAGTTTTTCGGTTAATAGATTTTTCGATGCCAAATGCTTTGTCATCGTTAGTCTAGAAATTGACATATTGATGGTCGGAATATCACGCTGATGGAAAACAAAAATAAAATTGTGTTATATGTTGTATCTTTGTTGCATTGTTGTACCCTTGGATGTAAGATGTCACATATAGACAATTATATGGCATTGGTATTTGGTAGAATCAACAGCCCTTTTAAATTCTATGCAGATGAAAAAAAATATGTGCGTATGTTGTTGCTCATCCGCATAGATTGATAGAAGTGCCATAGTTTCAGAGTGTAGATAGAGAGGCAGGGAGGAACGGAGATAGAGAGAAGGTGGAAAAGAAGGAAAGATGATAGAACCACGAGCATGACCATTCTACCAATCCAAACTCTATGATATTCTTTAGCTTTGCCACTGAATGTTCATATGTATGATGGTGAAATAAATTTAATGTTCCGTTGCAACGCACGGGCATTTAACTAGTTTATGAATAAGCTTACAGTTGTTATTACGTTTCTAAATCAATAACAATGTGCTTCAAAGTGGTATTTCCAGAAACATCAATCGGATAAAACTAACAATATAGATGGAAAGGGCTAAGGGACAAAGAAAAATAAGGAAATAGTTTTTTACTTGGAATCGGTGAATCAGTTCAGTCATAGCGGGGTATTTCTCAAGGTCAAAGAAGTTCTGCAATATCTCAGGGGAAACAACTCCAAGATCTATGCCTTTCTGAAGATCCTGCAATAGTTTGGTGAAGAGTAGTATTAGTCAACTGATATCAAGTATGATGCTGCCATGATATCAAAACGTTTTGGCTACAGAAAAGTTTTTGCTAATACAGCTCTGACCATGGGTAGTTTCAATAAATACCTGAGGTAAAGCTTCAGGCCTCCTACCAGCAGCATTCATAACTCTAGCAATTTCAGCACGGTCAAAGCAGTTTCTAGTGCAAGGTTTAGCCGCGGAATACCATAAGAAATCAGCAACTGGAATTTCACCTTCCCTCCTTATACTTTGTCTTTCAGGATCAAGAAGTACCACAACTTGGTCTTTCTTCGATATCTTTTTAGATATTCTGGCAGGCACACCAATTCCTCGTGACCCATATATAAGATGGCTCGCACCCGCCACAACAATTAGCATCCCTGAAGGAGCTCTATCTTTAAGTTCTTTCATAATTATCTGAGACATGGTATAGTCATCAACTACTCTTGCCTGTGCTGATAAATATGAGTTTGGACCAAAAGAAGAGTCGCGAGTTGAAGTAATCTTGTCTATCAATGACCGGCCCGAGATAGATGTAAAACCAGAAATGAAGCCCGAGCCTGCTGGAGGAGCATACTCCTTTCTTTCTGTTTTTGATAGACCTCTAATCCCCTCTGCTTGGACAGTTCTTTTCACCTAATCAGTAAGGAATAAATAAATTCTACAAAGTGGAGTAGGATGGAACTTAGAAGGATATAAATTCATGACATATAAAATACAGAAAAGAAAGTCATAGGTTAAAGAGAATTTACACCATAACAGTATAGAAGGAAATCATAGCATGATTTTCCGAATTAGACTAATATGATACTTTACACAACTTGTCTGCCTGCTAAGCACTTATGCAGGATGCAGCAAGCTGTAGAAAGACTGTTTCATGGGATGTGGCACAAGAATTGAAATCTATGGCATGGAATGTAGATTCATCAAGCTTTGCAGGTGTCAAAATTAGAAGACTTGGATAGCTGTTGCAGCATGGTGTTACTAAAGAAATTTGTAAAAAATATCCACATGTTTTCGTATAGACAGTAAACAGAATATTCCAATCACCTGCAGTGGGGTTCCACAAGCAACAAGCTTAATTCCATTATCACGGCAGAAATTCAGAAGAGGTTCATACTCCTGCCAGCGCTCTGCTGGCCAGTGCAACGTGTACTGCTTTAAGATGCTGCCATCAATCCTACATAAAGCATAAGCTTATAAATACTATTCTAAATATGAACTTAAGTCTCACTCAAGAATGCATTTTCATTTGTAGGCGATATACTCCGATTTATGGAAGATGAAATCAATGTTAGGATTCAATAAACTCCTTGCGCATTAAACTGTGATAGGATTACTACGCTGTTAATTAGAAGCAGAGATGTAACTCACAGAAGTTGCATTATTCTTACAATAACGGTTATCCATCTATTAAGTGGACACCAAGTGTATTTCACCTAATGAAGCAAACTTTGTGAACAAAAACTCAAATCGAATAGAGTAGCTCCATAGAAGGGTTCAAGATAATAGCTATTTTAACCATTGCATGTCTGAAAGCAAACAGGACTGGTGCAGAGATGTCCACAGCTCAACATCACTAGTGAGCGTTCCCTATAAAGGTAGAGAAATCCTAAGCTATATCCATTACCCAAACTGATCTGAACCGCCAGAGTTCGAATGAGGTCTACCAATCTGTGAGTGATGGTTCCAAGTGGCACTCTGTTGTTCCGGCATGACCGTCACAATCTTAGTCCCACTGTCTGTCTTACTAGTCGCGGATATGCCAATATGTTCCTACTACTATGTAGTGATAAAACGGAAACTTCTGAAGACTATCAATGATGATGGAATTAGAGTGACCAGAGCTCACTTATGCACATTCAAATCTCCTGTGCCAATGAATCATAACGTGAACCCGTAATGTGCAACAAGAGTCATTTCAATTGTCAACGGAGCTAAACTTCCAGCGTTTTCTTCTTATGTACGGTTGCAAACAGGTAAAGTATGTTCTTCTCGCAAGTAGTAATTGTTTGGATAATTCATCAACTAAAGCGATAAGGGAGAGCAGCACACCTTCCTGTCATGAACTGGTCGAGCTGCTGCTGGAGGTCGCAGGGGAACGCCTCGAGCGCGAGAGCCAGGCCCCTCTCGGTCTCCTTGCAGCGGCCCGCGAGCTTCTTGACGATCTCGAGCTCGAGCACGCGGTCATCGGGGTCGGGCACGAGCTCGGCCTCGCCGAGGTACACGACCTTCGCGGCCGCCAGCTTGTCCCACACCCGTGCCCTCGCGTCCTTCCCCACCGCCTGCGGCTCCCCGATGACGGTCGCGTCGTAGACCCTCGACATGGGCGACTCGTCGGGCTGCTTCTGCTCCGCCGGGGGAGGGGGCGGGGTGGGGGTCGGAGGATTGGTGGTAGGCGGTGGTGGCGACGCCACTTCATCGGCCGCGGTGGCGGCGGAGGCGAGCGGTCGGAGGACGGCGGAGGCGGCGGCGAGCGAGGGGACGAGGAGGAGGAAGTCGCGGCGGGAGGCGGCGGAGGCGGATACGCTGCGGCGGGGAGTGGAGGAGGATTTGGCGGCGCCGGAGGTGAGGGGTATGGCGCGGAGGCGGGAGCGCGGGGACGGGAGGAGAGGTTTGAAGGGGACAGCGTTTCTGGACGGCGAGTTGGACATTCTCGCGGCCGAGCTGCAGTTCTGCTTCGTGGTAGCAGTTAGCAGAGCAGCGATCTCTCAACACTTTTCCCTAGCTTATTTTGTGTGATGGATAAACTCGCTTAAATTTTCCGACCGAAGAATTTTTTTTAAAAATAGAGGTTGAACTAGAGACCACATCGCGTAGCTAGGTATCCAGCCATCCACATCGATAAGATTCCTGATGGACAAGAGGACGAGGGACGCAGGGTGGAGATAACAAACACGCCGATCCGGTCCAGAGGCAAGATTCAACTTTCGTGACAAATAGCACCACGAAATGGAGGCCAAATGGGCATACATGACAGAAGTGGACAACTTGGTTATGGGAAGCCTCTGTGGATAAGCAAATACCAGCCACTAGCTCGTCAGCCAGCTCAGTCAGCAAGCGTATGGAAAACGGATTCGTTGTTATACGACTCGCCGAGCAATTAAATTTCACGCAATTGTACACAACTCAGTTGTCATTACAATGAAACCAGGGTGGCAAAACTTAGTGGGAGGACAAGAAAGGTTGTGTCGGTGTCGAAATCGGAGCAAAATAAACAGGTCAAAATCCACTGCTATGCTATTACTGTACACAAAGCTGCGTGGCTGCATCAGTTGCTCCTGTTTGTGAATACTTTAGTTTCCTCTGCTACTTTTCCCCACATATTAGCAAAATGGTCCGAATACGAAACCTGCGTACAAGTATACGAGAAAGATGTTAATCTTTGTTAAACCAATGCAGTTACATATCTCTGTTCTCTGCGTACAAGTATCCGTCAACAACTATGTATTGCAGTTCCTGCAACATTTTTTTCATACTCAAATAGTGCAATAAATATTCATTCATACCTGGTTTACTACAAATCCTTTCAGCATCTCAATAAGGTCCCGGCGCCTATTATTGTCAAACCTTCTAATTTCAAGCATGTTGTTTTCCTGCATTATCATATAATAAAAAGTAAATAAGGGGAAGACATTCTTTTGGATACAGTATGGTTTCAAAATTCAGTAACACACACTCCTAGCATTGCCAAAGTCCTACAAATTAATGGGGCAATTCCACAGAAGAAATCGGCCTGCAGCCATTTTTTGACTCAACAAATGATCCTACACTTCGTACCGTTGTTCTAAAAAAACGAAACATATGTAATGCTCCACTACCAGGATCTTAGCAAACTCACACAAAGACAGACCACCTTCTGGGGTCTCTTAAGTAAAGTAATACATTATCATACAAAATCTAGTATTTACACTTAAAATTCCCGAACAGCCATTTAAATTTTTGGGAGCTCTAAAATAGTTGAACAGACAAAAATTGCGTCTAGACCTCAACACATTACATCTGGATTAGCATGGATAGTTTCACAAACTAAAACTTGCCCCCCCTATGCATTTTTGCCAGCTGTAGCTATGCTGTCATAGATAGGTGCGTCAACAAGAATGGATATAAAAGAGTCCATTGCTACAATATGGTTTCAGCTAAACTATATGCTTTCATAAATATGTTGGTTGATAGCTGAAATGTTGTAATAATTATAAACAATATTTTAGCTACCAACCCACATCATGGTGACAGCAATCCTATATTTTCTTCTGAGTTTCAAAGGCATACTGAATTAAATTGAACAAACTGCTTTTCTAGTTGGTACTTTGTATGCACAAACATAGCAGCAATGCATAAACTACATGAATGTTCACCATATAGCACACAGTTAAACTAGTGTAAAGTGATGTCAGTACTCCCTCAGAGTCTGTATACAAGGCCATGCCTAATTTTGACTAATAATCCGACTAACAAAATATAAGTTATATGTCACAAAGTACATGATCAGAAACACCTCTCAAATATGTATCCAATGACAATTTTTATGGAAAATAAATCCTATTTGATTGGTAAATTTAATGGTCAAAATTATACTCAAAACATGAAGTGCCCTTGTATACAGAGACGGAGGGAGTATAAAAGAAAGGGTGAAGTTATGATGTTTATATCAAGGTTCAAACATATGTTACTCATGCCTAATACTATTTCAAGCCATCACAAGAACTTAGCATAATTATGCTAGCATGTACTGTCTTGGTGAACAGATTTGGTTGAGGAAATGCACAGAGCAATTAAAAACTGTAACTGTGAGCCGATTTTTATTAATAAGCCATGCCAAAAGAAATTTTACTTCACATTTTTTTGGCAGTTTACCTTAATATTTTCATATTCTCTGAGAGCCTGGTTTTTCGCTTCTTCTGTTGTGCTTATTGTTTCTTTCAATCCCTCTATCTTCTGATAACGGGTCCATTCCTGCCCAATACCTTTTGATGATACAGATTCAAGTCTTCCTGCCCTGGTGTGCAAGAAAAATATATCTGCGGACAGACTTTGCACGTGTTGTAAAGCGTTTGAACGATCAGTAAATGCATGATGAACAGATAGCATCATCTCCAAGTACTCGTGGATACTATCCTGCAAAGTCATAAATATTTCACTGTTATAATGAAATACATAAGAAAATTCAAGATATGATACTGATGCCTATTTAACTTTGTGGCATATGCACATACCAGGTGTTGTACAATTTCAGAATTCAATTTTGCCTGAGATCTGCTGAACTTGACAACAGAATTTGCAAAATTATGGATAAGAGCAGCTCGTCTTCTCTGGGAAATACATGTTGTATGCTCCCTTTCAAATTTTGCCAGCTTAATCAATGTCATACCCAGATGAGCTGTAGTTGTTCGAAGATCATCCTGAGATTTAACAAGTGATTCTGCCTACATAAAGTGTAAAATTAGAAGATAGTAATAGTAGTTTTGAAGACCAAAGCATAAAAAAATCCAAAAAAAGTTACACATAAATGGTGAGTGCAACATTCCAAGACTTATTCATCAGATTATAGAAAAGGAAGTACATAAGGTGGGAATAGAGCACGTGTCTATCCCAAGTTCTTAGGTAAAATACCACATAGACTAAAGTAACCTAATCATCCATTAGAAAAATGAAGGTAAGATGGTCCACATGAATTTCATTTGGTCGATGGAAGTGTGTGCATCTCTGTTGGCAGCGGCCGGTTCCTCCCGAAGTAAGTAAATACAGGAGCTGACGTGACTCTCAAGAAGAGGAACCAGAAGAGTGCTTCCCTCTCTACACAAATACCTAATTATATATTCAAAGATGAACTGGACCAACTGAGGTCAGAACTTATCAACAACAAATTACATTATCTTGCATGAATCTGGGTCAGAATTTTCTGCTATGACTACCTATGTTGGCAAAAACTAAAACTACCAAATGCCGATAATGTTAAAAATAGTTGAGGATTGTTACCAACACTAACAAATTGAAAAATAGCCCCAGCAGCTTCTGAAACATGAACCAAACTGCCTGTGTAACTTTTGTGGTTATTAAAAACGAGCCACTGTTTAGCTAATTAGCTTGAGGTACTCGAGGAAACCATCTTGCAAACATGAAAACGCTAAGCTCCTACAGTTACCCCTTAAAATCTTCAGATGATTCAAAAGTTCTAAATGGTAGTCTCTCCGTTCCACAATAGAAGCCATTTTAGCAAGCTTATGGGACAGAGGGAGTACATGCATTTATAAAGTGCTAATTGTGTTGCCAATTCATAAACTGCATAAGGAATGAACGATGTGGTGTTATATTCCTGCCCGCGGCGGTGGTTCGATGGCACTCAGACACTCACACACTAAGAAAGATCGGTAATTAGATTTTCCCTATGTGATACAGTATGAAGCAAGTAACAGATTCCTATGAGGTTGCAGTTACTTAGTTAAGTTATATGAGGCTGGTAATCTACTAATTTAGCTTTGGTATACAACCTATAACATATAATGCAAATTGTCCTTAAAGACAGTGATACTCCATCAGAGAAGCAGGAAGATGACAGTGATAGTCCACCAGAGAAGCAAGCAGATGAACGATGTGGTGTTATATTCCTGCCCGCTGCAGTGGTTCGATGGCACTCAGACGCTCACACACTAAGAAAGTTCGGTAATTAGATTTTTCCTATGTGATACAGTATTTAGCAAGTAACAGATTCCTATGAGGTTGCAGTTACTTAGCTAAGTTATATGAGGCTGGGTAATCTGCTATTTAGCTTTGGTATACAACCTATAACATATAATGCAAATTGTCTTTTAACCGACAGTGATGCTCCATCAGAGAAGCAAGCAGATGACAGTGGCCTGTACCTGCTGAGACGTTGTAGTCAGCTGCTGCTGCAAGTCCTGGAGCCTGGACTTGTGTGACAGGAATTCTGTGTCAGTCTCCTCCTCCACAGGCGGTGGCTTTGTTGCGACCAACCCGTTCACGACGGTCTGCCTCAAATCCTTAAACATCCCAAACAAGTCTCTCCCAGCCTTGGCCGGGACCTGCTGAATCGCAGCATTCACCGTGGTAGTCCAGTACCTCGGCGCCTCGCCTTGGAAGGCGGGGATGGCGCCAGGCTCGGTAAGGAAGGTGCGGAGGTGAGGGCTTCCGCCGACGACGGGGTGCGCGGCGAGCCGGCGGAGGTAGCGCTGTAGCGCGGTGCATCGCTGGCTGACGAAGTCGTGTCGCTGCATGACCTGGCCCTCGACGAGGCTCTTGTCGGGCCGGGCCGGCACGAATAGGCCGCGGTGGGCCGCGGCGAGGCGGTCGGCGAGGGCCACGACGTCGCGGAAGCGGCGGCGCACGCGGAACTCGGCGCCGCCGTCCGCGAGGCGGGTGGTGACGAGGTAGGAGAAGTAGCTCCCGGAGCCCGGGATCACGCCGGCGGCCCCCGCGACGGCCTCCGCGTGCTTCTTGGGATCGGACACGGTGATCCGCTCGAACTCGGTGGCCGCTCCGTTGGAGGCGGCTGGGGCGCGGGCAGTGGGGGCCGGCGGGGGGGCTTCGTCGTTGTCGTTGTCGTCGTCGGAATCGAGGAAGTCGTCGATGACGAAGGGCTCGTGCTTGGCTGCCCCGTTGGAACAGGAGACCGGGCGGAGGAGGGGGTCGGTGGAGGGCGAGGAGGAGGAGGAGTCGAGGGCGAGGGTTTCGAGGTCGTCGGAGGCGGCCGGCGGCGAGGGCTCCGCGGCCATCATGGTGGGGGCGCGGAGGTGGTTGGGGTTTGGGGGGATTTAGACGGAGGGCTGGACGCCGAGATAGGGAGATCTGAGATCAACGAGGCGAGGCGAGGCGAGGCGAGGAAGCGATCGGACCAGTCGAGGAGCGGAAGGCGTCCGGACTCCGGAGCTGGGTGGTGGTGTCGCGTGTTCCGCCGCGGGTATGCGTAAGCGAGGGGGTAGCCCAGCGAATCTCGAAGAGGCGGGTGGCCTGAGAGGAGTCAATGCCATGTGGGTCCGGACTATGAATAACAAACCAAAGCCTTATCGACGTCGATATTGTGTTCGTATCAGATGCCACGCGCCATGAAGGTGCTAGGTGTCGATAGCCTTTGCGAAGTCTGAAAACAACAATTATCTCCCCGCTTCCCGTTCAACATCTGCGAGCCCATGCGTCCGTCCCGTCCCGATCGAAGGAAAAAAAAGGTACTAGAGAGATACGTAATTGTTGTTGGTTGACTATATTCATTCCTTTACCGAACATAGTTTGATCAAACTGCGCAGACAGATAACAGTGGTTCAATTGAACTCCGAATGTATCAACAAGGCTAATCCTAGTGTACAGATATAAGGAGTAAAGAACGTTCTGCTCCAAGTTTTTCTTTTATGCGGTAGGTAAGATGGAGATAGAGATAAGATTGTTTTTCTGCCAAAATACTCCAAATTGCACAATTAGTATCCTTTTCAGAATCATCGCGTCCTTATTCTGCAATTGACCGACTCATCAATATTCTGCAATTGGCCAACTCATCATGTAAGCTTGTTGTCTGTCAACGGGTATACAAGCACAACCATTTTAGCCGGTGTCATCGACCAGGTAAGAGCTATGCCAACTAGTACAAAAGCATACCACAAAGATTATTCAAGATAACATCTACTCACTCCGTTTCAAAATATAAGATGTTTTAGGTTTGTGAAGAAAATATATTATACTTCTTTTAATGTGTAGATTCCCTCCAAACCTAAGTAAACCTAGATACTAAAAGAAGTCTAGATACATTTGCTTACAAAGCTAAAACATCTTATATTTTAAACAGAGGGAGTATCAATCAATGAGATGAATATATCTACTTCGAGGACTGAAGCAACTCACACTTCAGATTTTCAGCCCATGCTTTTAAATATGATCAGCTTCAGAGTTACAAAATGGATCACACCAGGCTGTGAACACATTTTGTCAATAATGATAACCTCTAAAAAGGCAGACTTGTATTTTACAATCATTCAATCTTAGCTTTGGCATCCAAGATAAACCATTCCTGAGACTAGGCAAGGTATGATAGAACAAAACTACACAATGATGTGCAACATAAGTACTTTTAGCAGGCATGGGAACTCAGTACACAAAATCAGACAATGGAAGTATGCAACATCACCGATAACATTCTTGGTTTATAGGAAAGCTCCGAAACAAAGTTCAGCAAGCAAGACAAAACGCCTTGGTCGTTAGGAATTCAGCATTCTATAAGCCAAAATACAGATAAATTTTGACACAGCTTGGCACGAGTTTGATGGTCCTCAGAGGCCTACCATATCTTGACCAGAACAATTTTTCTTGAATTTATATGGGCAGTCACAAAAAAATAAGACAGGTGATTCCTCATCAAGAGCACTCAAACAGAGGGCAAACCCAAGAAGAATAGCCAAGTGTAGAGCCGTAGTCTAATCCGAGAGTAATAGCAATACTACCATACATCAATTTCCAAAATAACATGAGACCAAGTGCATGCTGATGTAGCACACCATTATCTTATGCCCACATAGGCCACATAATTCAGGTAAGAAAAATACAAATTGTTAGCACTACAGTGCAGCATTGCAATACCACTATACCTGCACATCGATTTCCAACAAGAGAATAGCTACTCCCTCCGACCCATATTAGTTGACTTGGATTTGTCAAAATTTGGATGAACCTATATACTAAATAGTGTCTAGATTCATCCAAATCTAGACAAATTTGAGTCAACTAATATGGGTCGGAGGGAGTATTATTTTATCAACAAGCACCAGAAAATACTCAAACATTCATTTACCAAGTATCACAAAGTAATCAACAGAGGCATCAAAGTAGTACATTTGTTCAATTACCCCCGAGAACATACTCCCATCTACATAACTGATATAGTTAAACATAATACACATATAAAAGTATTTCGAGTCTTAACACTAAAGTTCATCACAGCATGAAACATATAAGATCGAGATAGGTGTGCATATATTGGCAACAGTCGGCGCATCAGTCAAGATCAACAATGAACCAATAGATCTGTAACTAAAGAACGATGAACTGGAGGAAATAGGACACAGCTACAGCAGTATCAGATCCAGAGCAACTCCAGTGTAAGAAGAACTTCTCGAGCCCAAAAAGCCTACCAGATCTTGTCGCCCGCCGCCTCAAACCCTAGATCCGGGTGCCCCGAGGAACGATAGCAGACCCTGGGCCGCGCTGTTGCCGTTGGCCGCGTCGGCGTCGTCCAGGAAGAGGTCCTCTGGCATGCGGAGCGCGCCGTGGGCGGCGACGATGGCGCCGCCGACGAGCATCCCGGAGATGATGAGCGACGCGACGGGGGTGAAGAAGAAGGCCACGATGGACGCGACGATGAGCCCCAGCAGCGTCTCGCGGTCGGAGAAGGTGCGGCCGAAGAACGCCACGGGCTGGTCGGAGGCGCGGAAGATGTAGAGGAAGCACCAGGCGGAGAGGACCGCCAGGAGGATGAGGAGCGAGAAGGGGTGGGCCAGGAGTGTAGTTCACGCGGAAGTAGGTGAGGTTGCGGCGCAGGCGGGTGGTGGCGTCGGAGAGGGAGTCCGGCCGGGAGAAGGCCGAGCGATCGACCATCTCGGCCCACGGGCGCCGGTCGGAGAGCGAGCGCCGCGCCGAATCGGAGATCCGGCTCAGGAAGAGCCGGAACGCCGGCGTGGCGATTGGCGCGTCAGAGGCGGCGGCTGGCGAGCCCGCGGGCGTGGGGTTGGTGACCGGGAGGAGGGGCGGCGGCGTCGGCGCGGAAGCCATGGCGAGCTTTCGGAACAGATCTCGGCGTGCTTTTCCAACAATCGGGAAGGGTTGCTGCAGAAGTGGTGGTTGCCTCTTTGCCTCTGCGTCCTTCCGCTTGGAGTTATTCTTGCTTGGTTTGCTCCGTAGGATCGACGACAGTGCGTTAGACTGTTACGGTCCTACGGAGGTCCACATGTCAGTGTAAAGCTAATTTTGTTCGATGGAGTATTTTGCATGTTTCGTCGGCTGAAAAATAAGTGTTCTTTTTTTTGTGTGTGTCGAAAGGCCCCATGTCACGTCCTTGTGGGTGGCCCGGTGCACCCGCCCCTCTTTCCCGTCACCACCGGTGGCGGCGGGCCTTTCTTCCACGTTCGCAACGTATGATAAGTGAGGCATCCCGTCTAGCGGTGGCGTCGGGTAGCGTGCGAGCAGACAGCGAGCAGAGGGGATGGTGTGGCGCAGCTGGGCGGAACGGAGGCGGGTTCTCCCTCTCCCGTTTCGACACGCGGATCTAGGCTTGCGGTCTGGTCGTCGGTGAAAAGTGATCGTATGGACATCTAGAGGGGATGAATATGTGCTACTCCAAATTTTAATTCCTTTCTACTTGATATAAAGGTAATTTTTTTAGATATGTAACTAAGGTGAATTTACCTATATAAAAAACTAGCAACTAACAAGATACAAGAAACAAGTAAAGAGCGGTCAAAAGAGGTAGCCGAGAGTGGAGCACGGGAAGACACATGATATGATTTACTGCATTTCCATCCTTTGACTTTTGCGTCGGGGCATCTGCGTCGGACGTGTGAGCGGTACTAAGACCACGACGTCACAAAAGGCCTCATCTTGTCTCCGGTGAATCTCGTCACAATGGCCTGATTGACTTTTCCATTATCGGTACCCTTTGGGGCGGGAACCGGGGCCTTTACAACAAGCTCGGGGCATGCATCCACAATTGAATTGGAGGCTCCCAGGTATCACAACAAGCTGTCACAATAATAGACAGACTTGGCAAGGGTGAAAACAATAACTAGGGTTTCCCAAGAAAATGCTAGAAGCAAATCCCTCAAGTGAATGAGGGAAAAAAATCGCTTTGGTGAGGATATAGATCGAGGTATTCTTCCATCGATTTCTCAAAGATCACTGGCTTTAAGTGGTTGGAGGAGGAGATCTAGAAATTTTGGTGGCTCGACAATTAGGGTTCTTGATTGGAGGAATGAGCAGATCGAGGTTGAAGAAGGGAGGGTTATTTATAGCCCCTCCCGAAATGTAGCCATTAGAAGCTGCTGGAGGCAGATAATCCGGTCCAAGTCGGGGGGCGGATAATCTATCCCCCTTAAATATCCGGCCATGGCGAAAAATCCGATCAATAATCCGGCCAAATATTTGCCCCCATTTATGACGCCCGCGTCATAATCCCTTAGTCGAATCTTGGGGAGGCAGATTATGTCCTTCCCCGAAATATCCGGCCCTTGAAAAATCTCCGAGGGGAATATCCTCCACACCATCCGAGACCTGCGCCCCCTAGGACTTAGAAAAACCGAGGGATAATCACACCCCCACCCCCCCCTCGCGAAGCACCAGATTATTTGTCTTGGACAAGTAAAACTTCCAGATTGCACACAGGCTCTTTTCAATTCTTTTGGGGGAATAGATGTTGCCAACAGGTAAATATGAAATCATCTCGCATCACTCAAAACATCATAGATTGCCCATAATGTTGTTATCTAACACACAGAACATAAGAGGATAAAGGAATGTTCTTTCAGTCTCCCCTTCTTGTGTTAGATGACAACACTAGAATTTGCAAAAACAATTAGGCATTATGTTTTTAAGAGATAAAGTAGCTCCCCCTACATGTGTGCATATAAGTAATTTGCATTGGAATACAAATGCACACCATATAGGTTTGAAGCTATAAATGGAGCAAGAAACAAATGTAAGTAATAGGATATATCAATTAAAACCAACAACATATATATGAGAAATAATAATAGATAAGTTGAGACTTGGGATAGAGATCATACCACACATACTAATATAGTCTCAACCATATATAGTAGATAAATCCATAAGTATCACAATACCACAATAACTTAGTTCTCACAAACACAAATAGAAAATGGCAAATGAGTTCAACACTAAGATAAATGGACACAAGTTCAAAGTAAATGCATAAGAGATAGAAATGCTTATGTCCGACCCATGCAAATCCCATGAGTTCCTAATATAACTACTTCTCTCCCTTTGGCATTTAAACGCCAAAAAGGTAAAAGAGTGATGCTACAACATCCCTGGAAGATCACTCAGAGCCCTCGTACTCCTCGGATCGTCTTCATCCTCACTCACATCCTTTGGTTCAACGAGTATTTCTTGACTTGGTCTGGTGATTGCCTTCTTAGAGAACCTGGCTTTTATTGAGAGAGGTTCAAGTTGGAAGGTTTTACCGAATATATATTGTTGAAGCTTGAGTTGAAATATCTAAATGGCTTGTGCGTGCATTTGCATGAGTGGCACAAATCATGCACGTCATCACACAAGGTTTAAGTCCCTGTAAAAATAATAAACGAAGTAAAAGCAAACGTTTCGGTGTACGAACAGAGTCCATTCACCCAACCGAGAAAAAAATAAAAAGGTACATGAAAGCCTACAAAGAAAAGAATTATAGGCTAGGGAGTTTCAAAGTTATATATAAAAGAAAATATAGTACAATGGAATATGTAAAATGTAACCCGCTGACCTTAAATTGCCGAGATAAAAAGTTTGAGGGGTTATTTCCCTTCTTTACCTGTCCTCGGCCCTCGCGGTGCGGTGCTGCTCTTTGGTACGGGTGCGTGGTACGGGCGTGTGCCCGTACTGCACCTTGTCTTATCTAAATTTTCCTTTTTTGGTCCCGTTGAAGTTGGTACGAGCGAGTTATATGAACGGACTCATCTATACTAATGCTCGTTAACTCTTCTAGGAAGTCTTCACGGCTTTTGCGTCTTGTAGCGAGGTCGGTACGGGCAGGCATTACGGATACATCCCGCCATACCAACGCTCGTTAAGCGTGTAATAGCTTTTTTGAAAATTCTTCTTGGTTCCTTATTGTGACGCAGGACAGTACGTGTGTGTGGTACGGCGGGGTCTACATGTACCACTACTCGTTAAAACTTTTGGAAACTAAAAACAACTTGTTATCTCCAAAAAAATCTAAGGACCTGAAATGTTAGTCCAGCATCCAAACAAAACTTACATATATTTATGTATAGAAGTTCTAACCAAGATATGCAATACATGATTAGAGAAACGAACAATTCTATCTTCCGAAAATAGTCCCAAGCCAACTCTAATAGAAAAGCATGCAAAGATACAAGTGCCAATGCAACATGAATACAATTGGACTCAAGACAAAAAAAATAAGAAAGCCACCTACGAACTTCTAGGTTGCCTCCTGGGAAGCGCTTTCTTAAAACCAAGAAGCCAGGATGTAATTGCTCCAATATTATTCCAATAGATATCAACTAGAGAATTATTTATTCTTACCTCACGTAGAGTTTTGGAGCGCTTACTCTCATAGTTTGGTCGAAGTAGCACCCGCTTACGGTGCATCAGAATCTTGTAAACAAATAGGTTCTTTTTTCCAAGTGAAGATGGACGCACCAAGCATGGTGAGCATGCCTCCCTAGATAGCTTCAAAAGGAGGATTAGAGATTTACATATAAACTCAAATATTTTACCTTTGTCATTATCATAGGGATACAACTCATAGTACTCTTCATTGGTTGCACTATTATGTGGGAACACTTCATAGTTCTTTTCTTTTGTAATAGGGAAAAACATGAAGGTGTCTCTTTCCTCTAGTTCACCACCCTTCCTAGCAAGTTCATCAGTTTTAGAGATATCAAGCCATTCACAAAAAGAAGCATCATCTACAAACATTTTATTTGTAATATGTTGTTGTCGTCCCTGCACATTAGTGTTACAAGATTCTATCTCTAATTCATCATTATTTATTTTCTCCAAATGAATATATAGTCACAAGGCCTCCACATATAAATTATCTTTAGTTTTAACATAATAAGAATCATTACTAGAGAGAGAGGCATCATAAGTTTGTTCATATGAGGCAAAATATTAGTTTCGGGAACTATTGTTTTACATGGCTCCTTCCTCTTTATTATAAGTGCATTACCACTAAGATGTTTTTGACAGTAATTAAAAATATATTCAAGGTTTCACAAGTCACTTGTAAAGTATGGCTATCCTCTACCATCATAAGTTCCATGATTTTCCTAAGAATCTCTTGAGTACCTTTATAAATTAAATACTCGAATCTGGTACTAAAAGCATCATTAGAAGATATTACAAGATCATTAAAACCATGAGGACATAGAAAACCAAAATATGCAGTTGTCATACAATGATGTCACATTATTGCATATGAAGAACATAAACTTTTGGCGCAGTCATATATATGACCATACATCCTTCTTACCTCTATATTAGCATCATTAATTTGTTCTTCGAAAAGTGCCTCCTCCTCTAGAGTAGGAACTTCATCCTCTTCTATTGGAAGTTTCTGCATAATATTAGCATCACAATATTTATAGAAATATTCCATCTCTAGTTCCTCACCAAGGTTCCCAAAATCAATGGCTAGGCATGAGGCCTCCTCAGAACATTATCATTAGTTTGGGCATTGTAATAACTAGCATTGGAAATAGAGACATTATTTGCAAGATTATTATTTGAAGCATACATTTATTTTTCAACCTTGCTTTTGTATTCTTTCTTATTATCTAGTGGTTCATCTTTTCAATATTGTTGTTCCTCTTCCTTCTTGCTGAAGTAGATGGTGGCTAGCTCTACGATAGTATTACCTTCAACTTGTTGCAAAGATGCAATATTAAGTACCATCTATTCATTAAAAATATGTTATGGTAAAGGTTCACTAGGTGGAATGGATTCAATATTATCCTTTTGATCATCCTGCAAAAGGTTAGCTCTTGCTATGACGGCTTTCAGCTCGTTACTAATTACTAGAGAGTACTTGTTAGTTATCTCTAATTCCAAGTAATGGTGTATAATGAGTGTGTTTGAATGAGTGCTAAAGTAAACAAGAACAAAGTAAATTACAAGAGTAAACAAGAACACGCAAGTGTGGTTGTGGTGGTGATAATATGGTTAAGGAGTTCTCGAGGAGTGTAGGATACATCGCTAGCATTGGTATTAACTATGAGTAGGATAAATTTATATCTTTTATTATGATATGTGTGGGGAGATCTCCATAATAAGATGTGCCCAGAAAACCATCGGTCATCACATCTCTAAATAACCATCGCAACGATCTTCAGCAACCACCTATGGATCCATTGCAATTAAGGGTTACCCCGTGGATATTGATATGAGCTTAGTGAATCCCTCTTTATCCCCCTTTTCCATATGATAAATCATCAAACATGGTATGTCACTTCCCGCTATACACAATTCCATACTTCCAAGGTTAATTCCCTCTCTAGTCCCGAAGGAAAATAATTACATAGTCGACTTCATATAATATCTAGAGAGAGAACTAACACATATTCATAGCACTAAGTTATAGATCATCTTCATTTCATATTATAATATTTATAGGGTTTCTCCATCTCTCCCCAAGAACAAAGGAACTACTCACACATGAAGGAAATCAACATCATGGTAATCATATGGATGGGATATGAGAGTATAATCGAATACAGGTGAAGATCCACACTAGGGTTTGGATTACAACCAAGAAGACAAAGGGGATTGGTGTTGGAGACATTGTTTTTTATGATGATGATGATGTAGATCACTATTGATGCCTTCAAGATCAAAGTACCTTCTCCTTTTGAGGAGTGGTGACGGTGGAGATCTTGTGGAGACGTCGGCTATAGAGTTTGCAAGGTAGCAGGGCTCCGTCGTGGAGGTATGTGGTGAGAGGATGGCTCGCCCTTGACTCATATCCTCTATATTTAGGCGTAGGATCCCATCCCATGTTGTATATGGCCTAAGGAAGGTATGGGAACAAACAGGGTCGAATTATGTGAAGAAACACATCTAGAAAGGGCTTTTCCCTGCATCCGGACCCGTGGTACGGGCGGGCGGTATGACCGTACCGGCGGTATGACCGATGGTCGTTATGAGCTCTAAACTTTTTAGTATTTTGGCCGCCATTTTATCATACGGGCTCTTATTGTTGGAGATATGCCCTAGAGGCAATAATAAAAGTAGTTATTATTATATCTTTGTGTTTATGATAAATGTTTACATTCATGCTATAATAGTATTAACGGAAACATTAATACTTGTGTGATTTGTAAACTAATTAGAGTCCCTAGTAAAGCCTCTTTATAATACTAGCTTGTTGGTTAATAGATGATCATGGTTTATGGATCATGAATATTGAGATGTTGTTAACAACAAGATCATATCATTAGGACAATGGTGTGATGGGCATACTCCTATAGATAAGTGTAGCATAAATATCAAGTCATTTCAATACTTTGTTTGCTATAAGATTTCTGATACATAGTAACCTAATTCCTTCGACCATGAGATCATGCTAATCACCATCACCGGAAGGATGCTTTGATGACATCAAACACCACACCATAACCGGGTGGTTATAAAGGTGGCATTGATTGTTCGGAAAGTATGTGTTGAGGCACATGGATCAAGAGTGGGATCTGTCCATCCATATGACGGATACATATATTCTGGTCCCTCTCGGTGGAATGCCATCCAATTAGCTTGCAAGCATGTGACTGGCTTACTGTTGGAGATATGCCCTAGAGGCAATAATAAATGTAGTTATTATTATATCTTTGTGGTTATGATAAATGTTTACATTCATGCTATAATAGTATTAACAAGGAAACATTAATACTTGTGTGATTTGTAAACTTAATTTGAAGTCCCTAGTAAAGCCTCTATATAATACTAGCTTGTTTGTTAATAGATGATTGTGGTTTCCCTATCATGAACATTGAGATGTTATTAACAACAAGATCATATCGTTAGGAGAATGATATGGTGGACATACTCCTATAGATAAGCGTAGCATAAAGATCAAGTCATTTTAATAGTTCAATTGCTATATGCTTTCTGATACATAGTAGTCTAATTCCTTCGACCATGAGATCATGCATATCACCTTTACCGGATGGATGCTTTGATGACATCAAACACCACACCGTAACTGGGTGGCTATAAAGGTGGCATTGAGTGTTCGGAAAGTATTAGTTGAAACACATGGATCAAGAGTGGGATTTGTCCATCCATATGACGGATAGATATACTTTGGGCCCTCTCGGTGAAATGTCATCCAATTAGCTTGCAAGCATGTGACTGGTTCACAAGGGATCACATATCATGGGAATGAGAAAAGAGTACTTATCGGTAACGAGGTTGAACTAGGTATGCAGAGATACCGACGATCATAACCTCGGATAAGTAAACTATCGTGAGACAAAGGGAAATTGATATCGTATGTAAGTGGTTCATTCGATCGCAAAGTAATCGTAGAAATATGTGGGAGCCATATGAATTTCCAGATTCCTCTATTGGTTATTGTTCGGAGAAGTGTCTCGATCATGTCCGCATAATTCACGAACCGTAGGGAGACACACTTAAGGATTCAACGTTGTTTGAGTAGTTATGGAATGATGATAAAGAGTCCGAATGTTGTTCGGAGTCTCGAATGGGATTCGGGATATCACGAGGAGATCCGGAATGGTCCGGAGAATAAGATTCATATAAGGAAAGTCCCGTTTCGGAGTTGGAGAACGGTTCCGGTGTTTTCATCAGGAATGTTCTAGAAGGTTCCGGAATGTCCGGCACTCCGGAGGGGAAGGGTACATGAATGTGTTGTATCAAGTTGATATGATTGCATCATGTACTAAATGTCATCGCTGAACAAAATAGAGGATTAATTTAAATCCTTGTTTGAAAAGTCAAACGCCTAGTTTGAAAGTCAAACGGCTATTTTTGGGAAGTGGAAAAGGAGGAGGAAACCGAGTTGGGGAGGAGTCCCTCCTCCCCACCACCGGCGCACCACCAAGCCGAGTTGGGGAGGGACTCCCCTCCCTCCCCTTGGCCGGCCGACCCCTCCACCTATATAAGGAGGGGCAGGGCTCCCTCCTAGAGACACACAAGATCCTCTCCTCCAAACCCTAGTACCAAGCCGCCGCCGCCTCCATAGCCGCCGCCGGCCCTAGGGCAACCCGCCGTTGCCGCCTAGCTAAACCCTAGCCACCGGCTTGCCCCTCCTCGGCGTGTCTAAACCCTAGATCGTCGAGGGACTCTCTCATACTCCACCATACTTGCTCCGGCTTAAGGCGAAGCCCTGCGAGATCTCCCCTCTACTTCCGGTACCACGCCGTTGTGCTGCCGGAATCGCGAGGAGAGTGCTACAACCTCCGCTGCCTGCTAGAACAAGGGAGAGGAAGGTCTTCGTCGAGTATCGAACGTGTGACCGACTGCGGGAGCGCTGCCGGAACGCAGCGCCGGAAGGATCGTTTACGCGATCTTGAGATCGGAAAGAGTACGACTACATCACCCACGAGAATCCGCTCTCGTTAAACACTTTGGAATCTTCGAGGGTGAGTTATTCTATCGACTCGTTGCTACAATCTAGTAGATAGATCTTGGCTTGTTTGTTAGTATGCGGTAGAATTTTTTTGTTTTCCATGCTACGAAACCCTACAGTGGTATCAGAGCCGTGTCTATATGTATATCTGTTGCACGAGTAGAACACAATGGTCATTGTGGGCGTTGATGCTTTTATTGTCGATTGCTTCTTGTGTACTTTGCATCTTGCGGTATGTTGGGATGAAGCGGTCCGGGCTAACCTTACATGACATCGTTCATGAGACTTGCTCCACGCTTGACATGCAACTTGTATTGCATAAGTGGCTTTGCGGGTGCCTGTTTCTCCTAGCATAGTTAAGATTCAATTTACAACGGGTGATTAACAATACTAGTATCAATGTTGTGGTTCATGTTCGTAAGTTAGAACGACACTTATTGAAAGCCCCAAACCACGTAAAATATGCAAAGAAAGTAGAGGCGTCTAACTTTGTTTTGCAGGGGTGTGTTGTGATGTGATATGGCCACGATTGTGATTATATTTGATGTATGCAATGTTCCTTATTGTAAGTTGGCAACCGGCAGGAGCCATATGGTTGTCTTTAATTTCTGTTACGACCCGCGTGTCTATTCAAAATAGTTGTAATAGTTGAAGCCGGTGGACGACAACCATGAAGAAGCGTCATTGACCTTGATGCAATGCCGGTGATGATGGAGATCATGTTCGTGCTAGAAGATGGAGATCGGAAGCACAAAGAAGAAAGGCCATATCATATCACATATTATGAATTGCATGTGATGTTAATCCTTTATGCATCTTGTATTTCTTAGTAGACGACGGTAGCATTATAAGATGATCCCTCATGCACATGAATTTCAAGTCATAAAGTGTTCACCCTTAGTTAGCACCGTTGCTAAAGCTTGTTGTTTTGAAGCACCACGTGATGATCGGGTGTGTTAGATTCTGCAAGTGTATATAACGTGAGCAAGCCAGATTTGCTCATGCGGAAACTAAGGTTTGATCTTGACGAGCCTAGCATGTACAGACATGGTCTCGGAACACGGATCACCGAAAGGTAAAGCATGAATCATGTAGTAGATATGATGAACATGTAGATTGTTCGCCATTGAAACTATATCAACTCTCGTGATGATCAGTGTTGATGTGGTGGATTTGGTTCGTGTGATCACTAAAACAATGTGAGGGATATTGTTTTGAGTGGGAGTTCACCTAGATTAATTTTATTATTAATTTGAACTCAATTTGTCATAAACTTAGTCTAAACTATTGCAAATATTTTGTAGATCAATGGCAGCCCCTACCATCAATTTTAATGCGTTCCTAGAGAAAGAAAAGTTGAAAAACAATGGAAGCAACTTCGCGGATTGGTTCCGCAATTTGAGGATTGTCCTCACAGCTGGTAATTTGACCTATGTGCTGGATACACCGCTGGGTGACCCACCTGCAGCTGATGCTGCCGATGAAGTAAAGAACGTTTACCTCACTCGGAAGACTCAGTACTCCACAGTTCAGTGTGCTATCTTGTATGGTTTAGAATCGGAGCTACAGAAAAGGTTTGAGAATTCAGACCCATATGATATTGTCGAGGATCTCAAATTGATCTTTGAGACTCATGCGGCAATTGAAAGCTATGAGGCTTCTGAAAAGTTCTTTAACTGCAAGATGGAAGAGGGCAGCTCCGTCAGTGAGCATGTGCTTAAAATGTCTGGGCACGCAAACAAACTTCAAAGCTTGGGTATAGTGATTCCTAATGCTTTGGGGATTTACCGCGTCCTCCAATCACTACCACCAAGTTACAAGAACTTTGTGATGAACTACAACATGCAAAACATGAACAAGACGTTGCCAGAACTCTTTGCCATGTTGAAATCTGTAGAAGTGGAGATCAAGAAAGAGCACCAAGTGTTGTTGGTCAATAAGACCACCAAATTCAAGAAAGGCAAGTCTAAGCAGAAGGGACACTTCAAGAAGGGTGGTAAGAAAGTTACCACGCCAACGAAGAAGACCAAGGCTGGACCTAAGCCTGATACTGAGTGCTTTTACTGCAAGGGAGAAGGTCACTGGAAGCGGAATTACCCAAAGTACTTGGCGGATTTGAAGAACGGCAACATCAAGAAGAAAGGTATATCTGATATACATGTTATTGATGTGTATCTCACTAGTACTCGTAGTAGTGCCTGGGTATTTGATACTGGTTCGGTTGCTCATATTTGTAACTCGAAACAGGTGCTGCAGAATAAACGGAAGCTAGCGAAGAACGAGGTGATGATGCGCGTTGGAAACGGATCAAAGGTTGATGTGATCGCGGTCGGCACGCTACCCCTTCATCTACCATCGGGATTAGTTTTATACTTAAATAATTGTTATTTGATGCCTGCGTTAAGCATGAACATTATATCGGGATCTTGTTTATTGCGAGACGGTTACTTGTTTAAGTCCGAGAATAATGGTTGTTCGATTTATATGAGTAATATGTTTTATGCACATGCACCTTTGATAGATGGTCTATTCTTGTTGAATCTCGATAGTGGAAATACACATATTAATAACATTGAGGCTAAACGTTTGAAATCGAGCGATAACTCGACCTATATGTGGCACTGTCGTCTTGGTCACATTGGAGTGAAGCGTATGAAGAAACTCCATTCCGATGGACTTCTTGAATCACTTGATTTCGAATCACTTGAAAGATGCGAAGCATGTCTGATGGGTAAAATGACTAAGACTCCATTTTCTGGTATGATGGAGCGAGCTACGGACTTATTGGAAATCATACATACCGATGTGTGTGGTCCAATGAGTGTAGCATCGCGCGGTGGTTATCGTTATGTTCTTACCTTCACGGATGATTTGAGTAGATATGGGTATATCTATTTCATGAAACATAAGTCCGAAACTTTCGAGAAGTTTAAGGAATTTCAAAGTGAGGTAGAGAATCAACGTAACAAGAAGATTAAATTTCTACGTTCTGATCGTGGAGGTGAATATCTAAGTTACGAGTTTGGCGAGCATTTGAAGAAATGCGGAATACTTTCACAATTGACACCGCCGGGAACACCACAGCGTAATGGTGTGTCCGAACGTCGTAATCGAACTCTCTTAGATATGGTTCGTTCTATGATGTCACTTACAGATTTACCGCTATCATTTTGGGGTTATGCATTAGAAACAGCCGCATTCACTTTAAATAGGGCACCATCTAAATCCGTTGAAACGACACCATATGAATTATGGTTTGGGAAGAAACCTAGATTGTCGTTCCTTAAAGTTTGGGGATGCGAAGCCTATGTAAAGAAGTTACAGCCGGACAAGCTTGAACCCAAAGCGGAGAAATGCGTCTTCATAGGATACCCGAAGGAAACTATTGGGTATACCTTCTATCATAGATCCGAAGGCAAAATCTTCGTTGCCAAGAATGGATCCTTTCTAGAGAAGGAATTTCTCTCGAAAGAAGTGACTGGAAGGAAAGTAGAACTCGACGAGGTTGTCGAACCTTCTCTCGAAATTATGAGTAGCGCAGCGCCGGAAGAAGTTCCTGTGGTACCTGCACCAATTAGAGAGGAAGCTAATGATGATGATCATGAAACTTCGGTCGAAGTTGCTACAGAGCCTCGCAGGTCAACGAGGACTCGTACCACTCCAGATTGGTATGATCCCGTTATGAGTGTCATGTTGGTGGACAACACCGATGACCCTGAGACATATGAGGAAGCGATGATGAGCCCAGATTCCAATAAATGGCAAGAAGCCATGAAATCCGAGATTGGATCCATGTACGAAAACCAAGTATGGACTTTGGTGGACTTACCGGATGGCCGGAAGGCTGTCGAGAACAAATGGATCTTCAAGAAGAAAACAGATGCTGATGGTAATGTTACTGTCTATAAAGCTCGACTTGTCGCAAAAGGGTTTCGACAAATTCAAGGAGTTAACTACGATGAGACTTTCTCACCAGTAGCGAAGCTAAAGTCTGTGAGGATTATGTTAGCAATTGCTGCATATTATGATTATGAGATATGGCAGATGGATGTCAAAACAGCATTCCTCAATGGAGACATTGATGAAGAGTTGTATATGATGCAACCCAAAGGTTTTGGTGATCCTAAAGATGCTAACAAGGTATGCAAACTTCAACGGTCCATCTATGGATTGAAGCAAGCATCCCGAAGTTGGAATCAACGTTTTGATAAGGTGATCAAAAGTTTTGGTTTTATACAAACTTATGGAGAAGCTTGTATTTACAAGAAAGTGAGTGGGAGCTCTATAGCATTCTTAATACTATATGTAGATGACATATTGTTGATTGGGAATGATGTAGACCTTCTAAATAGTGTCAAGGAATATTTGAATAATAGTTTTTCAATGAAGGATCTTGGCGAAGCAGCTTACATATTAGGCATAAAGATTTATAGAGATAGATCGAGACGCCAAATATCATTGTCACAAAGTACATATTTGGACAAAGTTCTAAAGAGGTTTGGAATGGAAGATAGCAAGAAAGGGTTCTTGCCCATGTTGCCCAATACCACCTTGAGTAAAACTCAAAGTCCGACATCGGCAGAAGATAGAGAAAGGATGAGTAAGACTCCCTATGCCTCAGCCATAGGATCTCTAATGTATGCCATGCTATGTACTAGACCCGACATTGCATATGATGTTAGTTTAACTAGCAGATATCAAAGTGATCCAGGAGTGGATCATTGGACAGCGGTCAAAAACATCCTTAAGTACTTGAGAAGAACTAAGGATATGGTTCTTTCTTATGGAGGTGATGAACAACTCGTTGTTAATGGTTACACCGATGCTAGTTGGAACACCGATCTGGATGATTTTAAATCACAATCTGGATACGTATTTATTTTGAATGGTGCAGCAGTTAGCTGGAGGAGTGCAAAGCAAAGCGTTGTGGCGAGATCTTCAACTGAATCGGAATACATGGCTGCTTCGGAGGCTTCACAAGAAGCGATATGGATGAATGAGTTCATTACAGAGCTGAGTGTGGTTCCTAGTGCGCTGGACCCAATGTCTATCTACTGTGATAACATGGGCGCCATAGCCAATGCGAAAGAACCAAGGTCACACAAGAAGCTGAAGCACATCAAGCTACGTTTTCACGCTATTCGGGAACATATCCAAGATGAGGATATAAATATTTGCAAAGTACACACAGATCTGAATGTGGCGGATCCGTTGACTAAACCTCTCCCGAGGGCAAAACATGACCAGCACCAAACTGCCATGGGTGTTCGGTATATTACCATGTAATCTAGATTAGATGACTCTAGTGCAAGTGGGAGACTGTTGGAGATATGCCCTAGAGGCAATAATAAATGTAGTTATTATTATATCTTTGTGTTTATGATAAATGTTTACATTCATGCTATAATAGTATTAACAAGGAAACATTAATACTTGTGTGATTTGTAAACTTAATTTGAAGTCCCTAGTAAAGCCTCTATATAATACTAGCTTGTTGGTTAATAGATGATTGTGGTTTACCTATCATGAACATTGAGATGTTATTAACAACAAGATCATATCGTTAGGAGAATGATATGGTGGACATACTCCTATAGATAAGCGTAGCATAAAGATCAAGTCATTTTAATAGTTCAATTGCTATATGCTTTCTGATACATAGTAATATAATTCCTTCGACCATGAGATCATGCATATCACCTTTACCGGATGGATGCTTTGATGACATCAAACACCACACCGTAACTGGGTGGCTATAAAGGTGGCATTGAGTGTTCGGAAAGTATTGGTTGAAACACATGGATCAAGAGTGGGATTTGTCCATCCATATGACGGATAGATATACTCTGGGCCCTCTCGGTGAAATGTCATCCAATTAGCTTGCAAGCATGTGACTGGTTCACAAGGGATCACATATCACGGGAACGAGAAAAGAGTACTTATCGGTAACGAGGTTGAACTAGGTATGCAGAGATACCGACGATCATAACCTCGGATAAGTAAACTATCATGAGACAAAGGGAAATTGATATCGTATGTAAGTGGTTCATTCGATCCCAAAGTAATCGTAGAAATATGTGGGAGCCATATGAATTTCCAGATTCCTCTATTGGTTATTGTTCGGAGAAGTGTCTCGATCATGTCCGCATAATTCACGAACCGTAGGGAGACACACTTAAGGATTCGACGTTGTTTGAGTAGTTATGGAATGATGAGAAAGAGTCCGAATGTTGTTCGGAGTCTCGAATGGGATTCGGGATATCACGAGGAGATCCGGAATGGTCCGGAGAATAAGATTCATATAAGGAAAGTCCCGTTTCGGAGTTGGAGAATGGTTCCGGTGTTTTCATCGGGAATGTTCTAGAAGGTTCCAGAATGTCCGGCACTCCGGAGGGGAAGGGTACATGAATGTGTTGTATCAAGTTGATATGATTGCATCATGTACTAAGTGTCATCTCTGAACAAAATAGAGGATTAATTCAAATCCTTGTTTGAAAAGTCAAACGCCTAGTTTGAAAGTCAAACGACTATTTTTGGGAAGTGGAAAAGGAGGAGGAAACCGAGTTGGGGAGGAGTCCCTCCTCCCCACCGCCGGCGCACCACCAAGCCGAGTTGGGGAGGGACTCCCCTCCCTCCCCTTGGCCGGCCGGCCCCTCCACCTATATAAGGAGGGGCAGGGCTCCCTCCTAGAGACACACAAGATCCTCTCCTCCAAACCCTAGTACCAAGACGCCGCCACCTCCATAGCCGCCGCCGGCCCTAGGGCAACCCGCCGCCGCCGCCTAGCTAAACCCTAGCCACCGGCTTGCCCCTCCTCGGCGTGTCTAAACCCTAGATCGTCGAGGGGCTCTCTCATACTCCACCATACTTGCTCCGGCTTAAGGCGAAGCCCTGCGAGATCTCCCCTCTACTTCCGGTACCACGCCGTTGTGCTGCCAGAATCGCGAGGAGAGTGCTACAATCTCCGCTGCCTGCTGGAACAAGGGAGAGGAAGGTCTTCGTCGAGTACCGAACGTGTGACCGACTGCGGGAGCGCTGCCGGAACGCAGCGCCGGAAGGATCGTCTACGCGATCTTGAGATCGGAAAGAGTACGACTACATTACCCACGAGAATCCGCTCTCGTTAAACACTTTGGAATATTCGAGGGTGAGTTATTCTATCGACTCGTTGCTACAATCTATTAGATAGATCTTGGCTTGTTTGTTAGTATGCGGTAGAAATTTTTTGTTTTCCATGCTACGAAACCCTACACTTACAAGGGATCACATATCACGGGAACGAGAAAAGAATAATTATCGGTAACGAGGTTGAACTAGGTATGCAGAGATACAAACAATGAGACCTCGGATAAGTAAAATATCACGAGACAAAGGGAAATTGGTATCGTATGTAAATGGTTCATTCGGTCGCAAAGTAATCATAGAAATATGTGGGAACCATATGAATTTACAGATTCCTCTATTGGTTATTGATCGGATAAGTGTCTCAGTCATGTTTGCATAATTCACGAACCGTAGGGAGACACACTTAAGGTTTCAATGTTGTTTAGTAGATATGGAATGTAAGTAGGGATACCAAATGTTGTTCGGAGTCTCGGATGGGATCTGAGATATCACGAAGAGATCCAAAATGGTCCGGAGAATAAGATTCATATAAGGAAAGTCCAATTCCAGAGTTCGGGAATGATTCCGGTGTTTTCACAAGAATTATCTAGAAGGGTCTAGAAGGTTCACCGGATCGGAAGGTGAAGGGTGCATGAATGTGTCATGACTAAGTGGAATGGTTGAATCATGTCCTAGGTCAAAGGGCTGTGCAAATAAAGAGTAAAATCAAACTCCGAAATTGAAAGTCAAAAGGTAAGTTTGAAAAGTCAAACTGGGAAAATGTTTCCTAGTGGAGGAAGAAGAGAATCGTTATCTCCCTCAAACAAAAGCCTAGTAGGAGAGGGAGTTGGGGAAGGATTCAAACTCCCCTCTCCCAAGCTGCCCCTCCCTCTCATAAATAGAGGGGAGGGGGTTGCCCCCTCCACACAACACCACCACCCAAGACGCCGTCGTCGCCTGCTGTTGCCGCTGTCGCGCTGCCGTCCGCCGCCACCTCGCGACGCTGCCGGCTCGCTATCGCCGCCCTAGCCGCCGCCGGCCATGCCTCATCCTCTCCGGCCTCTAAACCCTAGATCGCCAGGGAAACCCTAATTCTCTACCATAACCCGCTCCGGCTTAGGCGAAGCCCTGTCGGATCTTCCCTCTACTTCCGACACCACGTCGTCATGCTGCCAGAATCGCGAGGAGAGAACTACAACCTCTGCTGCCTACTGGAACAAGGGAGAGGAAGGTCTTCATCGAGTACCGAACGTGTGACCGACTGCGGAAGCGCTGCCGGAACGCAGCGTCGGAAGGATCGTCTACGCGATCTTGAGATCGGCAAATGAACGACTACATCACCCACGAGAATATGCTCTCGTTAACCGCTTTGGAACCTTCAAGGATGAGTACTCTATCGACTCGTTGCTGCAATATAGTAGATATATCTTGGCTTGTGTGTGTTCATGCAGTACAAAATTTATGTTTCCATGCTACGAACCCCTACAGTGGTATCAGAGCCATGTCTATATGTAGATCTGTTGCACGAGTAGAACACAATGGTCATTGTGGACATTGATGCTTTTGTTGTCGATTGCTTCTTGTGTACTTTGCATCTTGCGGGATGGTAGGATGAAGCGGCCCGGGCTAACCTTATATGACATCGTTCATGAGACTTGCTCCACGCTTGACATGCAACTTGTATTGCATAAGTAGCTTTGCGGGTGCCTGTTTCTCCCAACATAGTGAAGACTCGATTTACGATGGGTAATTGACAATACTAGTATCAATGTTGTGGTTCTTGTTCGTAAGTTAGAACGACACTTATTGAAAGCCCCAAACCATGTAAAACATACAAAGAAAATTAGAGGCGTCCAACGTTGTTTTGCAGGGGTGTGCTGTGATGTGATATGGCCATGATTGTGATTATATGTGATGTATGCAATATTCCTTATTGTAAGTCGGCAACCGACAAGAGCCTTATGATTGTTTTTTAATTTTGTTAAGACCTGCGTGTTTATTATTCAAAGTAGTTGTAATAGTTGATGCTGGTAGATGACAACCATGGAGCGGCGCCATTGACCTTGATGCCACGCCGATGATGATGGATATCATGTTCGTGCTTGAAGATGGAGATTGGAAGCACAGGAAGAAAGGCCATATCATATCACATATTATGAATTGCATGTGATGTTAATCCTTTTATGAATCTTGTATTGCTTAGATCGCGACAGTAGCATTATAAGATGATCCTCTCACAAAATTATCAGGTAAAGTGTTCACCCTTAGTTAGCACCGTTACCAAGACTCGTAATTTCAAAGCAGCACATGATGGTCGGGCGTGATAGAATCAACGTGTGCATCTAACGGGAGCAAGCCAGATTTGCTCATGCAGAAACTAAGGTTAACCTTGACGAGCCTAGCATGTACAGATATGGTCTTGGAACACGGATCACCGAAAGCTAAAGCATGAGTCATATAGTAGATATGATGAACATGTTAATTGTTCGCCATTGAAGCTACATCATATCTCGTGATGATCGGATTTGATGTAGTGGATTTGGTTCATGTGATCACTAAAACAATGTGAGGGATATTGTTTTGAGTGGGAGTTCACCTATTTAAGTATTAATAAGAACTCAATTTGTCATAAACTTAGTCTAACCTATTGCAAATATGTTGTAGATCAATGGCGGCCCCTACCATCAATTTTAATGCGTTCCTAGAGAAAGAAAAGTTGAAAAACAATGGAAGCAACTTCGCGGATTGGTTCCACAACTTGAGGATTGTCCTCAGTGCTGGTAATTTGACCTGTGTGCTAGATGCACCGCTGGGTGACCCGCCTACAGCTGACGCTATCGATGAGGTGAAGAATGTTTTCCTCACTCGAAAGAATTAATACTCCATAGTTTAGTGTACTATCTTGTAAGGTTTGAAATCAGAGCTTCAGAAAAGGTTTGACAACTTTGACCCTGATAGCGCGTGGTAGGCGCTTCGTTGGAAGATCCCAAGAGCAAGGTATGATGAGCACAGCAACAAGTTTTCCCTCAGTAAGAGACCGAGGTTATCGAACCAGTAGGAGGAAGGAAACGACTCAAAGGTGTTTCTAGCAACTTGGATACTTGCACAACACAAACCCGAGACTTTGGTCCAACAAACAGTGAGGTTGTCAATCTCAGCGGTTTGCTGTAACAAAGGATTAACTGTATGGTGTGGAAGGTAATAGTAGCTTGTAGAAAGTAAACAGTAATAGTGGAAGATGTATCATTGGTAAAGATTGGACCGGGGTCCATAGTTCACTAGAGGTGTTATCCTTAGATAAACAAACATGGCATGCTGGGTAAACAAATTACAGTAGGGCAATTGACATGACTGAGCAAGTCATAACAATGCAATACTAGACATTCAAGATCCTATGAGATTCGATTGGGCAATACAACAAGATACATAGACCGCCATCCAACTGCATCTATGACTAGTAATCCACCTTCAGGTTATCATCTGAACCCCCTCCAGTATTAAGTTGCAAGCAACAGATCACTGCTTTAAGCAAAGTGTGTAAGGTAAACAATCCACGTGTTCCATGAACAAGAGACCGTTGTTTTCTCCCTAGTGGCAACAGAACATCTACAACCTTAGAGATTTATCTCACTTCCCTTAGATTAAATAGAGGCATGAACCCACTATCGAGCATAAATACCCCCTCTTGGAGTCACTAGCATCTACTCGGCCAAGATAGCTACTAGAAACGGAGAGCATGCAAGATCACAAACAACATAGACATGATAAAATCAGTAAGACAAAACCATTAATCAATCTGACATAGTAATCTCAATATCCATCGGATCCCCACAAACACAACATGCATGATTACAAATAGAGATGATCTTGATCATGAACGGAGCTCACAAGATCTAAACACGATAGCACAAAGGAGGAGATACAACCATCTAGCTACTACATGGACCTGTAGTCCAAGGTGGAACTACTCACACTTCATACCGGAGGCTGGCATGATGAAGAAGAAGGCATCCGGGATGAACTCCCCTCCATAGGGCGCCGGGAAGAGCTTCAGATCCCCCGATTTAGGGACGATGGTGGCGGCTATGGACTGTTTCGTGGAATATTGATCGGGTCCTTAGGGTTTCTGTATCGGGGGTCTTTATTGGCGAAGAGGCGAGGTAGGGGGTGGCCAGGGTGGTCACACACCCCCAGGCGCGGCTAGCCCTAGCCCGTGCCGCCAGGGGGTTGATGGCGCCTAGTGTTGACGTGGGAGCGCTTCGTTGGAAACCCCAAGAGCAAGGTGTGATGAGCACAACGACAAGTCTTCCCTCAGTAAGAAACCAAGGTTATCGAACCAGTAGGAGGAAGGAAACGTCTCAAAGGTGTTGCAAGCAATGTGGAAACCTGCACAACACAAACTCAAGACTTTGCCCCAACGAACAGTGAGGTTGTCAATCTCACCGGTTGCTGTAACAAAGGATTAACTATATGATGTGGAAGGTAATGATGGTTTGCAGCAAGTAAACAGTAACAATGGAAGATGTATCAATGGTAAAGATTGGACCGGGGTCCATAGTTCACTAGAGGTGCTCTCCTTAGATAAACAAACATGGCATGCTGGGTAAACAAATTACAGTAGGGCAATTGACATGACTGAGCAAGGTAACAATGAAATACTAGACATAAAGATCCTATGAGATTCGATTGGGCAATACAACAAGATACATAGACCACCATCCAACTGCATCTATGACTAGAAGTCCACCTTTGGGTTATCATCCGAACCCCCTCCAGTATTAAGTTGCAAGCAACAGACAACTGCTTTAAGCAAAGTGTGTAAGGTAAACAATCCATTTGTTCCATGAACAAGAGACCATTGTTTTCTCCCTAGTGGCAACAACACATCTACAACCTTAGAGATTTCTGTCACTTCCCCAGATTAAATAGAGGCATGAACCCACTATCGAGCATAAATACCCCCTCTTGGAGTCACTAGCAAATACTCGGCCAAGATAGCTACTAACAACGGAGAGGATGCAAGATCACAAACAACACATACATGATAGAATCAATAAGAAAAAACCATTAATCAATCTGACATAGTAATCTCAATGTCCATCGGATCCTCACAAACACAACATGCATGATTACAAATAGATGAGATCTTGATCATGAACAGAGCTCACAAGATCTACATATGAAAGCACAAAGGAGGAGATACAACCATCTAGCTACTACATGGACATGTAGTCCAAGGTGGAACTACTCACGCTTCATACCGGAGGCTGACATGATGAAGAAGAAGGCCTCCAGGATGATATCCCATCCGGCAGGGTGCCGGGAAGAGCTTCAGATCCCCCGATCTAGGGACGATGGTGGCGGTGGCTACAAATGGTTTCATGGAATATTGATTGGGTCCTTAGGGTTTAGGCATCGGGGGCTTCTTATAGGCGAAGATGCGAGGCTAGGAGGCAGCCAGGGGGGCACACCCTGCCCAGGCGTGGCCCAGGGTGGACCCGCGCCTGGGGGGTGACTGTCGTGGTATTGCCGACGAGTACGCCATGGAGGGGTCCTCACAGTGCATGGTTAGAGACGTGGGGGATGGCGGACGATTGACGGGTACGAGGTTACACAGCTTACCCAGGTTCAGATCCCACGACGGTGACGGAATCCTACTCCTGCTATAAATCACTATAAGGGCAAATACGCCGACTTACAGGGATTGGTTCGCTGTGCGAGGTGCGTCGTAGTCGACACTAGATTGTCTGAGATTGTGCCCTAAAGGCTCCCATAGGCCCGACTTATATAGTCGTTAGGTCCTAGGGTTACAGGCAAAGTCCTTGCCAGACAGGTTACAGAGTCCTACACTGCCTACAACTAGTCTAGCGTGTCTTGTACTCCAAGGCTCCGGGTACGTCGGTGTCTCCTCCGTAGCCTTCCTTTATCCGGCATGGGCCTCCCTTCTGGATCCATCTAACTAGGCTGCCTAGCAGGCCACGGGCCATGCTACCAACTGTGGGCCACCCGGGTTATCTGGATAGAGGACATGCTATGAGGATACCCATATAGCATATCCCCAACAGTAGCCCCCGGAGAACTCCGAGATCTTGCGCCGTCTTGCCTCCTCACGTTGAATGCTCCGTCTAGATGGATGTCGGCAAATCGTCAAGCAATATCTTGTAGTCCTCCCAAAGAACCCTGCAAGGTTATCTCTGTCTTCAATTTGTAAGTCGGAGAATTACTGAATCTTCCATCATACCCTTCCGTAGTCGGATTGGATCCGTCCATGCCGAAATCTTCCGATGTGATGGTTCATCTTCCAGTGACAGCTAGGGCGACATATATGTAGGTCAGCAATGCCTCGTAACTCACACATGCATAGAATGCAATCATGTCCATTTTTTCCATGCGAGCAATACGAACCGTTGGCGGCGACGGTTGGCAACGTGGCGAAATTTCCGTGCATGCTTCCGCACACGTCGTCCACGCGTCAACCATTCGATCGCCTTGCATGAATCTTGATGCTGGAGGTTATAAATTGTAACAGCGGTGGAAATTTTACTTTTCACCTCATTCTCCTCTGCATCGTCTTCTTCCTCCAGCGAGCGCCTCCTCGAGCTTTCCGCGCCATTGCGAAAAACCCTAACTTTTCAACCTTTTCCAATCACCATCGAAACCATCCAATGGCCAGCAGTAGTTCCACCCCCCTCCATGACGGTGTCAGGCGATGCCGCGGAGAAGTTGGCGAGCACCGTCATCGTGCCCCTAGAGGGTCTGGTGATCCCCAAATCCGCGGTGGTCGAAACCACCGTCGGCGACCATAACTCAGTGGCGCTGGAGCTTCTAGAGGAGGAATACGGCACCCATAAGGGAGATTGGCGCGGTTCGGATATTACGTACCACGACATCAAGGAGCTACTCATCGAGGGTTACCTCCCTACGACGGAGGGGCTCGTCTGGCGGGCGGCACCGGCCGGCGAGGTCATTCCTTCTCCCCAAGCCGGAGAAAAGGTGTACCTCAAAGTCCAACTGGTACGCGGCGTCTCCCTGCCCATCTCCAATTTCTTCCTAGTTGTCCTCAACCATTACCGAGTACAACCTTAGAACCTCTCCCCCAATAGCATCCTCGCGCTTAGAAACTACGCGACGCTTTGCGAGGGTTACTTAGGGATTAGGCCTAGGCTAGATCTATTCATCTACTTCTTTACCGTCAAGCGGGAAGCTGGAACCAGCAAGGACGAGCTCAGGAACTGTGGTACTATTAGCTTTAAGATCCGGCCTAGCCGGCGCTTCCTCGACATCGTCGGCCATGAATCCTGCAAGAACTGGCAATAGACGTACTTCTACGGCCTAGATATCCCTCTGGCTGGCCGAGAAGTAACATACCCGGACTTCATCGATGGAGCTGCCGCCGAAGCCTCGACATGGAGATCCTAGGCCTCCCTTCCCTCTAACATCGACGCTTCCCGCGCTATAAGGCGGATAGAGTGGTTCGTAGAGACGGGTCTGACCGGATTGGACCTGGCCATGTGTTGGTTCGTCAGGCATATCCAGCCTCTGCAGCACCGCTCGAAGTTGATGCACGAGTATACCAACAAGAGGAAGGATAGCCTCCGCATCTCCGAGGACAACTTCTCGAGCGACTCCGTCAAGCTCCGCCTCAAGGACATCGTAAAGGTGAAGGATAAGAAGCGTGGCTTCACCATCACCTACGACATGTTCGTAGAGAGCAAGTGCCCAAAGATACCTGTTTATCTTCCGTGTATGACATATACTCCAGTTCTTCCGTCTAGCCATTAACATCTCATCTAACACTGTGGGTTTTCACTTATCAACTCAGCGATCTAGAGGAGGATAGCATGGCTGTCCAAATATATGATCCAAAGATGAAGGAAGTCACGGTCGTGTCCGGCAACGATGTCCCGTTGGCGCGAAAGCAGAAGAGCTCCACCTCTGACGCTGCCGACGGAGGCAAGAAAAAGAAGATGGAGGGTGGAGCCTCCAAGAAGTACACTGCCGCCCTGGAGGCGGAGAAAAGAAAGGTTACTGGGTTCCCCTTTGCCAAAGCACCCCCTGTCGTGTAAGATTCTTTCTCTCCGACATTGTCCATTGCTTGTCTTGTTCCTATACTTATATTTTTTGCACGTTTCAGGAAGAAGGACACCACCAGTTTGAAGAAGACCTCCAAAACTTTGGGGGCTTCTAGAAATATCAAGGATATGTTGCATCGTGATGTTCACCACGCATCTCCTACCATCGCCCCTGTCACTCCCAGTGTCCAGCCCGCGTCAGCTCCGACAAGCTCACAAGCCAAAGATGCATCTGGTCCTTCCGCCATGGAAGTGGACTCAGGTGCCTCCGCGGAGCATGCTGTTGTCGGCGAACAGGCAACACAGGAGAGTGCCGCAACCTATATGGATGAAGCTCTGGCTAAGTATGCCATAGGTAGCGGTAAGGCGGTGGTAGAGGGTGGTACTTCTGCCGAAGGCGGCGCCTTCGCACCCAAGACAACCATAGAGTTTCCGAAGATAGTCTACCCGGCACTTACGCCGAGTAGCTCTGCTTTGGCTCCTGGTGCAGCGCCGACATCTCCGACATGCGGTCTTGAGGAGCTTCTCTGCCAAGCAGACATCTTGCAAGGAAACAGCCTTTCCTTCGGCAAGTTGCTTGCTGAGAGCGCTACAAACCTCAAGATCATCGCACTTGTAAGTTTTATCTGCCTTGTGCATTTCATATGAGTATCCCACTGTAGCCCCCGAGGATTTAAACGGAAAACCATAGGTCTTTGCATCTGATTACTCTAAGTGTGACTAAGCTAGAAAACTTCTCATTGTAGCCCCCAAGCATGTAGTTTGAATGAATTATTCCGACTAGATGCTTTTAAGAGTAGCATACGCAGTGTTTGTAAATTTCAATACTGTAGCCCCCAAGCTTCTAGTTGTAACTGAATTAGTTCTGACTAGATGCTTAAAGAAAGACTAAGCATATGACTGAGTTAAAACTTTATATTGTAGCCCCCAAGCTTCTAGTTGAAAACTGAATCAGTTCCGACTAGATGCTTAAAGAAAGACCAAGCATATTGCTAAGTTAAAAACTCTCACTATAGCCCCCAAGCTTCTAGGTGGATATTTATCCGGCTAGATGCTCCAAGTATACTAAAGAGCATTAAATCTTCCCTTTCCACAGAATGAGAATGCTCGGAGGGGCGTGGCCAACGAGAAGTACCATAAGATGCGCGCGGACTTGGAAGCTGAAAAGGATAAAACTACCTTCTTGAAGGAACAAATCATCAAGAGCAAGCTTATGTTTTTCCTTTATTTTTCGTATTCCGACTTGGTCTTTGTACCAATCATTCTCCGAGTACTCATTGTGTACTATTCTTTCTCCGACTTGCAGAAACCATTGCCAAAGCTAATGATATTGTTGAGCAATCCAAGCATATTGAGCAGCTGGATAGCGAAAACAAGATCCTTAAGCAGGAGAGGAAGGATATGCTGAAGATGCATGAAGATTCCATGAAAGTCCTGCAGGATTCCGCCAACGAGGAGATGAACCGCTTGAAGGAGGAAATCGCGATCCTGAAATATCAGAAGAAAGCTGCTGATGAGCAAAATCAACGCCATCTTGAAGCGTACAGGATCCTCCGACAAGAACGGGACTCCATGGCGGGAACTCTCCAGCAGGCTGAACTTAGCATCTTCAGTAAGTGATTCTCCGCCTTGTACCTCTGTAAGCTGAATACTCTGAACTTTTTGTTTGATTGAACTCATGCTTTCTCTTGTCGGAAACTTGCAGCTCCTATTGGCTTAACCCAGTCGCCTCCTCCGCCAAAAGAATGCATGGTCCTTGCCGGCAATTTTATCAAGACCGCCATCACGCAGGCCAAGGAGACAGCCAAGCACCTCCAGATCAACATCAAGGCAGTGGATTCCGTGGCAAAGTTCTCGGATATCTTGCGTCGAGCCCTCGAGAGTATTGTAAGCTGGAGAGCTTCATGTACCCGGGCTGGCGCGAGGATGGAAATGTCAATGGTGAAGGCACACTACGAAACTGCCGACCTCGACGGGGTGACCTCTGGCATCCCCGACGTGGACGACGATGGCCAAAAGATTGATCATGAGGCCATCTTGACGTCACTTGCAGGTTTTGACACCAGAATCGCCGAGTTGGTCGACCAGAACGTCTTTGTGCCCATGAAAACCATCGATGGTGGCAGCCAAAGCTCCTCCGAGCCCCTCAACACCGCTGACTTTGAGGAAGAGGACTCTCCTGCTGCGGATGATGCTACGTCCAAGTCGCCTGCGCCAGAGGAATGAAAAACAATATGTAATATTTGTTTCCTTTGGAATTTTATGAGGAAAAAACAATGTGTTAACTTAAGGCGGAAAACAATGATTGTTATGTCCTGCTACTCAAGAACTGGTTCCAGCATGTATATATTTTTTAAGCAAGTGCTGGCTTATCCATTACTCTGGTTTTTATGCTTGACTTTTCGTGAGTCGGAAGACTCGTTGTCGGAACCATGCGCTCAGGCGATCATGCCCAATGGCTCCGTCAATAACCTAAGCACAAAATCGCTGACAATTAGTGCTGAAAGTCACTACTCTAGAATCCACATAAAAACAACAGAGAACGTGTAGACCAGAAAAATTAAGCTAACGCCCATAGGCGGAATTTTCACAAGTGCAATCGCAAAGTTTGTGCATAAAGGTTTTATACGATCCAAAAATGAACACTAAAGGAGGTAAAAGACTCAAAAATATGAGTGAACCAGAGAGCTTTATTTCATTGATCATATAAGAGGTACACAATAGATAAAAATGCTAAGTATAGAAAGGACGTAGCTGTGCTATGTTCCATGGACGATCAAGCTCCGGGTAGTCATCATCTGGATCACGTCGCTTACACTTACTCCCTCCGTTTCAGGGCTTAAGGCGTCCTTGTTTTGCGTGTTTTTTTTTTGACCAAAAATTACTCTAAATACGTAAAGAGTTTTGGTATAAAACTAGTATCACAGGAAAGTATTTTTCAATATGAATCCAACGATACTAATTATGTACAATATAATCAAGATTTTGTTGCTCAATTCTTTTGGTCAAACTTTGCTTTGGAAAGCGTGTGCGCCTTAAGCCTTGAAACAGAGGTAGTATGATCCTTGTTGGGTCTATCCTTCAGTTCACGATTGTCAACGAGGTAGTAAGATCCATTGAGTAGCGACTTGCTTATGATGAACGGTCCTTCCCATGGCGGGGATAATTTGTGTGACTTCTTCTGCTTAAGTCGGAGCACTAGATCCCCCTCTTTAAACGAGTGATGCCGAACGCGGCGACTATGGTAGCTGCGTAGCTTCTGCTGGTAGATGGTGGATCTTTGGCATGCCAATACGCGCTCCTCCTCGAGAAGGTCCACATCTAGGCGTCTGGATTCTTTAGCATAATCTTCGTTGTAAGAGGCAACTCTTGGTGAATCGTGAAGGATGTCGGAACGCAGGATGGCTTCTGCTCCATATACCATGAAATAAGGGGTGTAGCCGGTGGATCTGTTGGGTGTAGTTCGTAAACTTCACAACACAGATGGCAATTCCTCCGCCCAGGCTCCAGCTGCTCTATGCAGTGGTGCTTCTAGACACGGCTTGATTCCCTGCAGAATTAATCCATTGGCTCACTCAACCTGACCAGTGGACTGTGGATGTGCCACAATGCAAGGTCAAGTTGGATGCCCTTCTCCCAACAATAAGCTTCCACTTCTCTGAGTGACAAGTTGCTGCCGTTGTCGGTGATGCTGCTGTGTGGGAGACCAAATCTCACCACTAGATCTCGGATAAACCTAAGGGCAGTTGACCCATCAAGCTTTCTAATGGGTTTAGCTTCTATCCATTTGGTAAATTTATCAACTGCTACTAGCAGATGCGTAAACCCACATTGTGCCATTTGCAACGGACCAACAATGTCCAGCCCCCAGACTGCAAATGGCCAAGTTATTGGTATTGTTCGCAATTCTTCAGCTGGAACATGTGGTTGTCGGGCATAATAATGGCATCCCATGCATGTCTCAACCAGCTTGTCGGCGTCCGATTTCGCGGTCAGCCAGTAGAATCCTTGCCAGAAAGCTTTAGCAACCAACGATCGGGGAGCGACGTGATGCCCGCAATCTCCGAGATGAATTTCACGGAGGATTTCAATACCTTCTTGCTGGGAAACACACTTAAGGTATACACCAGTAGTGCTTCTTTTGTAGAGCTGTCCATTGATTATGGTATAGCCCTTTGATCGATGTACTATTTGCCATCTTTCGACTTTGTCGTCGGACAAAGTTTCGTGTTCTAGATACTCCATGAACGGTTTTGTCCAAGCCAGAGGGACCTTTGTCACCATGTGAACGAAAGAGTCAGCTCTGTCGGGGTTGTCGATGTCTGCTCCCTTCACGGATGGTGTCCGTAGATGCTCCAAGAAAATTCCAGGCGGAATTTGTTTGCGCCCTGATCCAAGATTAGACAGTAGATCAGCCGCTTCGTATTGCTCCCTAGGCACATACTTGACTTTGTAGCCCAAGAAGCTCTTGGCTATCTCGTCCACTTCATCTCGATATGCCGCCATCATAGGGTTCCACGCGTTCCAGGTGCCAGCCACCTGCTGGGCAACAAAGTCGGAATCTCCACAACAAACTATGCGCTTGATGCCAATATCCTTGGCTACGTGTAGTCCGTGAATGAGTGCTTCATACTCCGCCATGTTATTCGTAGCCTCGAAGTGGATCTGCAGAACGTAGTGTAGCTTGTCCCCAGTTGGTGACTGTAGCAGTACACCAGCCCCCGAGTCGTTGAGCAGCTTTGATTCGTCAAAGTGCATCACCCAGTATTCTGGCTTCGGAAATGGGGTAGCATCTGGCATCTCCATCCAATCTGCGATAAAATCCGCTAAGGCTTGTGACTTGATAGCGTCGCGTCTCTTGTAAGTGATCTCGAAGGCGACAAGTTCAATGCCCCACTTCACGACCCTTCCTGTAGCGTCACTGTTGTTGATGATGTCGGACAGTGGAGTGTTGCTCACCACTATAATGGGGTGCTCTTGGAAATAGTGCCTTAGCTTCCGAGAAGTAAGGAATACTCCATAAGCTATCTTTTGGTAGTGCGGGTAACGCTGATTGGACTCCGTAAAGACCTCGCTTACATAGTAAACTGGTCATTGAACTCCGTACTCATGCCCTGGTTCATTCCGCTCTACCACGACGACGATGCTGATTACCTGGTTGGTGGCCGCCATGTAAACTAACATAGGCTCGCCAGGCTCAGTTGCTGCAAGGATAGGCACTAAGGAAAGTATCTCCTTGAGCTGCTTCAATGCTGCATCTGCCTCGTCCGTCCATGTGAATTTGTCCGCCTTCTTCAACAACTTGTACAGCGGCAGAGCCTTCTCTCCAAGTCGGCTGACGAACCGACTAACTAATGCAACGCAACCTGTTAGCTGTTGTATGTCCTTTAGGCATGTCAGACATTTTATGTTTAAGATGGCCTTGATTTTCTCTGGGTTGACCTCGATTCCACGCTGGGAAACGATGAAGCCCAACAATTTTCCGGCTGGAACCCCGAAGATGCACTTCTTGGGGTTAAGCATCATGTTGTATTTCCGGAGATTATCAAAGGTTTCTTTTAAGTCGGAGATTAAGTCGTTTGACTTTTTAGAGATCACCGCTATGTCGTACACATAGGCGTGAACGTTCTGACCAATTTGGTCATGTAGGCAACGTTGCATTATCCGCTGGTACATAGCACCCGCGTTTTTCAGCCCAAAGGGCATCGTGACATAGCAAAACGTGTCGTATGGTGTAGTGAACGAAGTGGCCAATTGGTCCGACTTCCTCATCTTGATTTGGTGGTATCCTGAGTATGCATCGAGAAAACACAAAAGTTCCGAGCCAGTCGTCGAGTCAATGACTTGGTCAATGCGAGGCAAAGCAAACGGATATTTGGGACATGCTTTGTTCAAGCCGGTGTAATCAACGCACATTCTTAATTCTTTGGTTCCCTTTTTGGGGACAAGTACAGGATTGGCCACCCATTGGGTCTGAAGGACTTCTCGGATAAAACTAGCCTTAAGTAACCTAGCTATCTCTTTGCCTATGGCACGTCTCTTCTCATCTCCAAAGCGTCGTAGAGGTTGTTTCAGTGGTTTACATTTTGGATCAATGTTTAAGCTGTGCTCGACAAGTTCCCTAGGTACACCTTTCATGTCGGCAGGTTGCCAGGCAAAGATGTCCCTATTCTCATGGAGGAACTCGACGAGCGCGCTTTCCTATTTCGGATCCAGGTTCGTCCCAATGGCGGTGGTCTTGGAGGCATCGCCTACCACTAGTTCCACCGGCTTGGTCTCGATGGCGGCCTTTGTGTAACATCCCAAAAATCATAGTTTCAAAACTCATTCATATCATCTTTGCATCATTCATCCGTTTAGGGTTTTCTCAAAAATCACTTAGAAACAGAAGTTGAGGCTATGATTTCATGTGGGTATTTTTATTCCAAAATGACCATCACCCTTTTGAAATGTGAAAGTTTAAATACTGGTTCACTTGACTCCATTGATGGAAAGTTTAGGTGAAGCTTTTACCCAAGTTTTCAAATTTGGAAATGGTTTCAAAATCTTTTTCAAATATTTACAAACTAGAGCAAATCTCTGTTTACTTTGAAAACCAAGCTTGACCAAGCCTTGCATGGTAAACACTTAGTTAAAATGACTGTTTTTGAAACCACAAAACCCTGCAAAAATTCCCAAAACAGTTTGGATTCAAAAGGATTTGAATTCATATCAAAAACCATTCCAGAAAATCGAAATAGAAAAAGAAAAGAAATAAACAATAGAAAAGGGCCGCGCGGCCAGAATCTAGCCCAGCAACGGATCAAGCCCAGCAAGCCCACCCGGGGATCTCCTTTCCTTCTCACACGCGCGAGCGCACGCAAACAGACGCTGACAGCCCGACCCCACCAAAATCTTGCGCGTTCGCTGACGAGCGGGTCCAGTCCACGTTGTCATCGTCTTCCTCAAACCCCGCCCGCGACCACGTCACAGCTGCAGTGACTGCCGGTGATGGCGCGGCTTAATTGGGCAATTAAACGCAGGCGTTTCCTGTCGAGGCACCGGCTATAAGATCCCCACCTCCCCACGATCATTTTCCCCCAGTCAATCGCACACTCACGCCCCCAGGCTGCCCCTGATTCGCACAAAACCACCGCAGATAGAGCAACTCCGGCGACCGATTCAGGTGAGCCTCGAGCGCCCCTTTCCCTCTGGTTTGTTCGAGACGCTTAGTAAACCTCCCGCGCACCTTCTAACCACAACAGAGCATCCTGTATTGCCCCAGGTCGACGTGTTCGCTTGATGCCGTAGGCACCCGACGACCACCCCAACTCCGGCGAGCAATCTCAGTAAGTTTCGAGCGCCCCTTGCTTTCTTATTCACCCGAGCGTGTTCGCAGTTGTCCTGCGCATCTTCTAAACCCATTGGTTCGCGCTCAGACGACGCAGAACTTCGGCAATGACTCCGACAACACCCACCCGACGCCAGACGCAACTCCGACGAGATCTAGAGCCCATCTCCGAGCGCCCCTCCGCAAGCCAGCACCACGACGAGCTTCAGCAGCCTCCGGCGAACCTGGTAATACCCCTCTCCCTCTCGCGGACGATGTAGAACGCCGGCGCCGCCGTAGTCAGACGCGCCGCCGCCAGTTAGCACCGCCAGCGCCGCCCGTTTCTGGCTTGATGATGTGGATCGTTGGATCTGCATCGCAGCGCTAGGATAGATTCACTTAAACCGAAGAGGTACGCGATCTGAGCCGTGCAGCGTTAGTTAGATCCAACGGCACAGAAGGGTGATCCGGTGCGAAGCGGTACGGGCGAATAAAAACATGACGCGTGGCTAGGTTAGATCTAAAAACAGATTTAAAAACCAGATTTAGTTTCAAACTTCAAATGCTTATAACTTTTGAATGCCACGTTGGATTTTTGCAAATTTTATACCGTTGGATTCAGTGAAACAAGGCCTTTCTGAATATCCAATTTGTTTAGCATATAGTAATAGATAAAATGATTTTATTTGTGGGACAAGTTTTAGGCTAATTTAGGTATAGATTTAATTTGGTAAATTAAAATGGGGCCAAATAAATTTAGTTGGCAAACTTGTGACATGTTAAGTTTCTGTACCCATGAGCATACTTGGTAGAATTTTAAAAAATCACCATTTAGTAAATTCTTGCATACATGCATTCATATTATTTTTTGGTTGTGTATATTTATGTGTAATTGTATGCTATTGTTTCTTGTGTAGATTTTGCTAGTGATTGTGATTGTGAAGAGTGCTACTCTCCCCACTACCAAGGCAAGTGATATTTACATGAATAAATTTGTCCTATATATTTTGAACTAGCATTAGATATTTTGTTATAGTGTTGCATGCTATTTTTGTCTAATATAAGAGATAGGGAAATCCTATGTAGTCTAGTAGAATTGCTAAGGAATCATCCCTAAGATATGTTGCCATACTTTGCTTAGCCTAGCTTATAGCAAAACAAGGGTTGGTGAAAAACTACTCATACTATAAAGAAAATATTCTAAGTCAAGAGACTTATACTTTTCTAATAAAACCACTAAGTCAAATGAACCTCCTGGGTGGAATGGAAACTATGGGTTATGTTGAGTGGTTACACAAGGCCATGGACTTGGGTTGTGTATCTCACTTGTGGTAAGCCACCCAGGCACAAAGGGATTTGGAGGCCAAGTGTTGAGAAAGCTTACAGTGCAACCACTTGGCAATATGGGCTCTGCCATGATCATATAGGTTGCTAGAACTTAGTCACTTGGACAGTTGGTGGTAGATGGGATGATAGGATGGAACGCGTCCATTTGACTAAGGAAAGGCTTCTGAAAGGTCCTGTCTTGGGAAACCAAGTCTGGTGGGGAAAGTGCACAACCTCTGCAGATGGAAAACCTAAGTACTTAGCCTTGTCCAAGGAAATGGACACTTTGAGCATCAAGACATGGAAGCTACAAGAATCTCATCACTCCAACTTCTAAATAAAAATAGATGGGTGAACAAGGGTGAAGGACCTCAATGTCTATTGGTGGTTCCTTGGGAATGTTTTTGACAAAGAAAAACTTAGTGATCTCAACTAATAGGTAAAACCTATCTTCAAGCAAAGCAAGCCTAGCTACACTTAGCCAAAATGCATATAGCAATATAGTCCATTTAAAATATAATAAGGTATCACTTGCCAATACTATTCCAAAGTATTGACCCTCTGTGGCTGTAACTTGTGATGTTGCAGGTTACTCCGATGATGAATAGGAGTCATGAGTCTACACTCAACATGCTTGCCTGTGGCACATGAAGATGAAGACTTATGTTTGTTTACTTGTTCCTTAAAACTCTTGTATTAGGCCTATGGCCATGAGTTGTAAAAGACTATATTTTATCTCTGGAATGAATGTAATAAACGACCTTTGTATCTGTGTACTTCATCTTAAACTGTGGATGCTAGCATTGATCCAGGGACTAGCATTGCAATCACAGGGATCCTTTCCTTTATAAAGGAGGGGTTTAACAGATGGTATCAGAGCACTGTGTTGCCTGTAGGATTATGACCCTAGGATTGGAAAACCATTAAGGAAAAAGTTTTTCAAATACTTCTACGCTTGTCTATTCTTCTCGTAAAACTTTTCTAATCTCTTTCAACTTCCTTTGTAGATGAACTCCATCAACGAAGCCGTGAAGCAGGGACCACTCATGACCATGACCTTGGAGTGTGAAACTGAGTTTCCCAATGTTCTCAAGGATCTCATGGAGGCAATGGATGCACATGGTGAAGCTGTGTACAAGGGCTTTCCAGTGATGGATGAAGGAGTGGAATATTGGTGGGTGCAACTTCACTTGTACAAAAACAAGGAAGACAACCACAAGGAAAGGGGATTCTGCATGTACACCAACACTACAATGCACACCACATTCTTTGAGTCAGCCAGGGATGCAGCTTGGAGGACTATCAAAGAACTAAGTGCTAGAGTCAAGTGCAGAATGCTCAACCTCCAAAAGGACTTAGAGAAAGAGAAGGAGCTTACTCAAGAGTTGGAAGACACCAACCAAGAGATAAGGGGAGATGTTATAGACTTAGTGATAGAGTCAAGAGAGCAAGATTGGTGGATTGCATCCAGGAACATAGTGTTTAATAATAGGTCCCGTGAGATTGGATTGTGAGGACACTTCATTAGTTGGACCACCACTTATCACCTTATTTTCCAAAATGATACCTTAAATAAGTTGGATCTTGTTTGATGTAATGGATTTATGTAAGCATGACTTGTGTGAAATTGTGTTCCATGGTTATGTATGAGATGATTGTTTTGTGTTTATAAGTGTTGTTCTAACTTTTCAATTTTATAAATAGATGCCTATTGCCGTCAGCACTGTTGAGGAGTTCCAGGTTACTCGTTTCGGGCCCCGTATCGTTGAGCTTACCACTTTGCTCGATCTCCCTCTTCCTACCATCACGGTGTACCCACTCACCAAGTTCGAGAGGAAGGACCTCTGGGGCTTCAAGGTGAACCAGCCCGGACGCCAGACTGAGCCTACTACGGAGGCCATCGTCTTCAAGCTGATGCACGACGACAGGGAGAGAGGCATGGAGGTAGTCATGCAGGACCTGATAGGACGACTGTTAGGCCGTCACTCCCGACAGGTTAGGGGCACTCACTTCCACGCCTTCGGAAGGCGTGATGTAGATGGAGATTCCATCGACTTTGAGGACGACTCAAGGAGCACTGCAGAGCCGATACGCCTCTATCTTCAGGACTTAGAGACTCTTCTCAGGCACGTAGATACAGACATGACGATGGCCTCCCATTGGGTGTGAAGGACTTCTCGGATAAAACTAGCCTTAAGTAACCTAGCTATCTCTTTGCCTATGGCGCGTCTCTTCTCATCTCCAAAGCGTCGTAGAGGTTGTTTCAGTGGTTTACATTTTGGATCAATGTTTAAGCTGTGCTCGACAAGTTCCCTAGGTACACCTTTCATGTCGGCAGGTTGCCAGGCAAAGATGTCCCTATTCTCATGGAGGAACTCGACGAGCGCGCTTTCCTATTTCGGATCCAGGTTCGTCCCAATGGCGGTGGTCTTGGAGGCATCGCCTACCACTAGTTCCACCGGCTTGGTCTCGATGGCGGCCTTGAATGCTGGGGCGGAGTCAGAAATCTGTTTCTTCGACGTGGGCATATCTGAGGCATTGACCTTGCTCTGGATCTCCTTGAATTCTTCGTTGTAGAGGACAGCTTCTGCATAGGCTGCTTCTCCAATCTCGCAGTCCCGTGCCTTGGTAAAGCTTCCGGATATGGTGATGACACCGTTTGGTATGGGTATCTTGAGTTTGTTGTAGACAAAGCATGGCTTGGCCATGAAGGTGTGGAATATGTCGCGGCCGAATATGACGTTGTACACTCTCTTGAAGGGGACCACCTCAAAGGTCATGCGTTCTTGGCGGTAATTATTAACATCACCAAAAGCGACCTGAAGTGTGATGCACCCAAGGGACCGAGCCTCCTGACCAGGAACTACGCCATGGAAGATGGTGTTGGTCCGCCTTAGGTTTGCCTCTGTCAAGTTCATCTTCTGCAGTGTATCCAGGTACATGATGTTGATGCTGCTTCCACTATCCACCATACATTTGGTGAACTCATTATCGTCAATCAAGGGGTTGATGACCATGGCGTATTGGTTCTCCGTAGGGATGAGGTCTGGGTGATCCTTCCTGTCCCAAGTAATTGGAATCTCCGACCAGCACAGGAACTGGGGAACTGGGGGTAGAGTAGCCATCAGTATCCTCATGGAGGTATTCTGTTGTCGGACGATGGGGGTGCCAAGGAAAGTGTGGAAAACTGCCTTCTTCTTCTCGAAGGGGTTCTTTCCCTTGCCATCGCTCTTGGCGGCGTGTTTGGGGTCAACGTCCTCGTCTATGTTGCTTGAATCCTTGGACACCTCCTCCTTATTTTCCCCTTGCCCTTGCCTCGCGGTCTGTTCTTCCAAATTCGCTTGTAGCCGGACTCCGGATCCTCCTTGAGATCGTTGACAAATTTGCAATGGTGATTGGTGTGTGTGGCTTTGCCATTGGCGTCGAGGTGTACGAGGCACGGCATATCGCGGTACTCCTTGTAGGCCTGGGGAATGCGGCGTGCTGCTGAGGTAGTTTCACTTCCTCGCTGCTACCCACGACCAGCCCCCCGTCCTTGGCCACGCTGTCCGCCCTCACCTCGCCCTGCAAAGGTCATGGCGACCATGTCGGAGGCTTGCTTTTCTTCTGGCAGATTCTTCCGCTTTGCGTTGTTGTTCCTCTTAGCTTGGGTTGGAATTGCTATTGCCGGCAACGATCCACAAGCATCGTCGTCGACAGCCGCGAACTCACTAGCCAGCTGGATCATATGATTGAGGTCGAGCTAATGGTTGTCCTGCAGGCGCTTAAACGTATGTCGGAGCAACGTACCGCTTTCCAACCCGTCGATGAAGGCGGACATGGCGGTCTGGGAGTGCACACCTGCATAGGAATTCTTCATGTCCAGCCAGCGGGAGAGGTAGGCGCGAGATGACTCGTCTTTCTCCTGCACGCACCACTGTAAGTCGCCAACAGTACAGGGACGCTTGTACGTACCCTCGAAATTCTTGGTGAACGCTTCTTGCATGTCCAACCAATTGCATATAGATTTCTCCGGCAAGTCATTGATCCATTGTCGGGTCGTGCCCACCAGCATCAATGGGAGGAACTTGACGTCGACGTTGGGGTTTCCCCCAACGATCTCCACTGCGTTGCCGTAGTCCTGCAACCATGTAGCTGGCTTGGCGGTGCCGTCCATAGGGCTTGATGGTCTTGTCAATCCGGAAGGCTTTGGGTTAAACTGCGGTCCGTATCATAGGTCCAAAGCAGCGTGGTCCCAGGTATGCTCCATCCCGGGCCTCATGGATCTTGTCTAGACGTGATCTTGCGTCGTATGGCTCCGAGCTTCTTTTCTTCTTTTTGCCACACGGGGATGGGCTGCATGAACTACGCGGGCCTCCTCCGCCATGGTGGCTGCTAGGTGGCGACGGAGGCGGAGGTGGCGGTGGGTTAGCCTTCTTGCGGTTACCCTCCTGCGATGCCTCACGCTTGTCGCGGTTGCTTGTCGGACGCGGAAGGTCATGGCGTGACCTACTCTTGTGTCCTTGGTTGCGCTCTCCGTCATGACGGGTCTGCTCCACGTTGTCGCCGATGATGATGCCGCTCTGCCTTGGCGACGACATATCCGTACGACGGTGAGCCTTGGTTTCTTCGTGATGTCGGGGGGAGCGGGGCGGTGGCGATGGGCGACGAGGTTGGGCCTTACCTCCATGGTCGGAGGATATGGGGATAGCATCCTTCCTGTTGCGTGCATCCCTCCGTCTTCGTTTTGACGAACCCATCTAGGACCCGACATCGTGAGGAGATCTATCCCTTGGCGGCTTATGGTGGCTAGACTGGCAGAACGTTGGGTCAGACTCAAGCCTCTGAGAGGTGGCCTTTTCCTACTGTTTTACTGCCTTGGCCACAAGGTCATAGACCTGCTCCACTGCTTCAGGTGATCTATCCTGCTCTAGAAGGGTCTTGGCGATGGCGAGGTTAAGGAGAGGGGTGGGCATCATGTGCCTGCTTTCGCTATCAATGTATGGCTTGGCTTGTGCTGGCTTCGAGGGAGCCCATCCTAGGTTTCGTCGTACACCAGGATCGTTGATAACGCGAGCCAGAGCTTTCTTAGCCTTCTACTGCTGGAGCAGAGTCTTGTACTCGGCCTCCATGGCTCTAGCTTTCTCTATTGACTTCTGCGCGTTGGCCAGATCTCGATCTAGCTTTGCGCCTTGCTCTACGATGGTCTGCGCTTCCTCTAGTAGCTGCTGTCGCTTCTCATCAAGCTGGGTTACGTTCCGGATATGAGCTATGGTCAAGGGCTCGACGAGGAGATTGCCGTAAATCATTGTATCAGCTGGAGTAACTTGGGCAGCAGCAGACGTGGATGCCGGAGGCGGCGGATTTGTGGTATTGTTGTTGTTGCTCGGGCCGGTGCCGAGTTCCTGCGGCTGTTGCCCTGGGTTAGGCGGAGGGGGCATGACCTTTGCACGATCCTTGTCGGCAGCAACAAGTGGTCCCTTCTCCTTGTCCAGCGCCGTAGGCGGAGCTCGTCCGGGTTGGTCTTCTTCCATCACAGCCCCAATGGTGACAAACACCCCTCGGGGATGTGATGGCCTTGTTAGCTTGCTCGTCACACTGATAATCCTCCTCCATCTCCTGCATAGCTAAATCTAGCTCGTCCGGTCTGAGGTCTATCTCTTCCGAGTAAGTGTTGATGTCGGCGTAGAGCGCGTCGAGCATAGAGACGGAGGGTGCCGGGGCTTCATCAACAATGGGTGATGGCGGGGCGGCGACGTTGATGATGACTGGAGGTGGTGGTGCTGCTGCAGCGATAACGACTAGAGGAGGTGGCGGTGGTGCGGTGACGACCGCTGGAGGAGGTGGTGGTTGCTTAGGCGGCGGTGCGCCGCCGATGAGCGCGGGCGCTGCATGGGGTGCCACCTTGGCCTCTGTGTAGCTATTGACGGTGTTCACCATGTTTTCGAAGGTGATGCATCCAGCGGCCTGTTGCCGCCTTAGCGAATGTCGGAGAAGCGTACCCTGGTCCAGTCCTTCCACAAAGTGATACATAGCATCATCATTGGGATAATGAGCATGATCAGCCCATATACGGAGCCACCTGTCAAGGTAATCGCGGGGGTTTTCGCCCTCTCTCTGAACGCAACGCGCCAGATCGAAGATGGTTACCACTCTGACGAACTTGGATCTCTGCTGTCCAGACGCACGGACAAAACCGACGGACTTGCAGCGATCTTCCACCGTTATATCCTGCACAGGGGCGGTTTGGGTGGGCCTTGAATTTTTTCGATCTTTGCCGGCAAACTCCAAGGAGAGATCCGACATTGATCCTTCCGCGAACGTGTCCTGCCCGTAGGCGGTCCGTGCGGGTCTTGATGCTCCTCCGACTCCCAGGGAATTAGTGCCCGAGTCGGTTTCGCCGATGAAGAGGTGGATGTCTCCGATAGGAACGATCGAGCACCGGCGTAGGGTTCATCTTCGCCAGGATCCAGAACTCGTCGGAGGGACGATTGGAACATTGCCGGAGAAGAGAACGCGACTGATGGCTATGGTTTCACCGATTCTCGCGAAGATCTTGGTCCTCACCCGCTGAAGAGCCTGAAGCTCCTCTTGCCCCACGGTGGGCGCCAACTGTCGTGGTATTGCCGACGAGTACGCCATGGAGGGGTCCTCATAGTGCGTGTTTAGATACATGGGGGAAGGCGGACGGTTGACGGGAACGAGGTTACACAGCTTACCCAGGTTCAGATCCCACGATGGTGGCAGAATCCTACTCCTGCTATAAATCACTATAAGGGCAAATACGCCGAGTTACATGGATTGGTTCGATGTGCGGGTGCGTTGTAGTCGACACTAGATTGTCTGAGATTGTGCCCTAAAGGCTCCCATAGGCCCGACTTATATAGTTGTCAGGTCCTAAGGTTACAGGCAAAGTCCTTGCCAGACAGGTTATAGAGTCCTACACTGCCTACAACTAGTCTAGCGTGTCTTGTACTCCAAGGCTCCGGGTACGTCAGTGACTCCTCCGTAGCCTTCCTTTATCCGGCATGGGCCTCCCTTCTGGATCAATCTAACTGGGCCGCCCAGCAGGCCACGGGCCATGCTACCAACTGTGGGCCACCCGGGTTATCCGGATAGAGGACATGCTATGAGGATACCCATATAGCATATCCCCAACATTGACCGCCCTGTGGCGCCCCTCCGTCTCTCCTTTGGACTCCGTGTTCTCCTCGGTGAAATATTGACTTTGGATTTTGTCCCTTCCAATTCCGAGAAAAATTCCTTACTAGCTTTTCTGGAACCAAAAACAGCAGAAAACAGGCAACTAGCACTGTGGCAACTTGTTAATAGGTTAGTACCAGAAAACATATAAGAAGAACCTCAAAGTGTGGACAAGGCAAAGCAAAGTAGATACTAAACAAGCATGGAACATAAAAAATTATAGATACATTTCCGACGTATCAAGCATCCCCATGCTTAACTCCTGCTCGTCCTCAAGTAGGTAAGTGATAAAAAGAATAATTTTTTCGATGACATGCACCTTCACAATAAAGATCAAACCATTTGCAAGCATTGAAAGCTGGGATCAAAGAACTCTAAACATGTGCATGAAAGATGGAGTTCTAACAATAAGACATAGCAACTATTGTTGCAACATGACAAGATACAATCAAAGATCATGAATAACATGCATTGAAAAACGTTTGTTTGTTTCACATACAGAAAACATGGCATAGTGGCATTTAGCTTGTCCCTCATGGAGTAGCAAATAGATGCATAGGACACCTTCAAAGTTCATAAGAGTGACTAGATACAAATAGCACAAGAACAAGTAATATCAACAATATGAATCGATTAGTAAGTCTTGGGACAATGCACATAGAACTAAGAATGGCAACTATGTTCTCATAACTGGTGCCTATGGATAGAAGGTGGAGACTCAATATAATAGTGGAAGAAAGGCCCTTCGTAAGGGAAGCATGGATTTCAAGTTTGAAAAAGAGCTTCCAAAAATTATGGTAATTGTTAGCTTTCAGCCCTCATTTCCCCTATCATAAGCATCTTGAAGTGATTAAGGTTAAAGTGAACAAACTATGTAGTATATGCTTGACAAAGTATAAGTTGGCAATCTCATGTCCCTTGAATACGAGGGCCGCTCCTCATGCTACTCAAGTTTAGTTACTTGCAAGTTCTTGTCATAGTAAGTACATGCGTATCATAGAGAACCGCCAACGGGGTACCCCTTCACATGGTACAAGAGCTTTCCTATAACCAAAATGACAAGGCAAGCAGACAATGAGCATCTCAGCATTCTTCTTATTTACCAAGGTATATGGTTCTTTTTCTCTCTTTCCTCTTTTCTCATATATCTCTTTTTTATAAGAAGAATGCTTCATAGATGTCACTATGGTGATGTTGCAAGTTTCCACCATGATTAGGCATGGATTAGGCTAGCAGACGAGGCGTTTCTCTAACACAAAATACATAACTCCATAGACTTATAAGCTCCCCTTTCATTTCACACCGACGACATCCATAGACAAAAGAGCATGATATCAACTGTGTACAAAGTACAAATGCAATGTTGAAAGCGTTCCCCATGAAAACATGTGTAAGGGTCCCAACCTTTAAATAAGGTAGAGTCCCCTGTGTTTACAATGCTAGTCCCTGGATCAATAGCTTAGCATCCATAGTTAAGATGTAATATCAAGAAACAAAGGTCATAATATAACTTTATAACCAGGAATAACATAATTTTATTACATCTTACATAGCTCATTTGGCTATTACATTACATTGCAGCAGAATATCTATAAGCATGGGGTCCTTCATCTTCAAAGTGCCACAGGCAGACATGTTGGTTGTAGACTTGTAATCCTAATCACTTAAACTTCACTAAATCAATCAAACCTGCAACATAACAAGTTACAGCCACAAGGGTCAATACATTTGAATTGTATTGGCAAGTGATACTATGGTAGTATAGTAGAGTCTATCATCTATATGCATTTGGCTAAGTGGAGTTGAGGCTTGCCTTGCTCAAAATAGATTTTTCCTTAACATTTGAAAACACTAAGTTTTTGCTTGACAAAATCATTTTTCTCAATCAAAGATTGAAGATCCTTTAACCCTTGTTCAACCACAAGTTTTTAACTTAGAAATTTGGATGATGAGATTCTTGATTGCTTCCATGTCTTGATGCTCAAATTGTCCTTTACCAGGGACATGGCTAAGTACTTAGATTTTACACTCTGCAGAGGTGGTGCACTTTCCCCACAAGACTTGGTTTCCCAAGACAAGATCTTTCAGAAGCCTTCCCTTAGACCAAAATGGACGCGCTCCAACCTATCAAACTCTACCACCAACTGTCCATATGGCTAAGTTCTTGCAACCTATATGATCCAGGCAGAGCCCATAATGCCAAGTGGCTGCACTTGAAGCTTCTCAACATTTGACATCTCAAATCTCTTTGTTCCTGGGTGGCCATCCACAAGTGAGATACACAAGGTCAACCATAAACATGGGCCTTGTGAACCACTCAACCAAAAACCACCAATCAATTACCATTCCACCCAGGTGATTCATTGACTTAGTTGTTTTATTAAGAAAAACATAAGTCCTCAGACTTAGAAATTTTCCATAATATGAATGTATATTCCACCCTTGTTTTCTATTAGCTAAGCTAAGCATGATAGTAGTAGGTATCTTGACTTAGGAAATTTCTACTAAGGTTTCATCTACTAGGATTTTCCATAGCAAGGTTTATACTTAGCAAAATTTCCATGCAAGTTTTACTTAGAAAAATCACTAATGCATAGTGAAAGTAATGGGACAAAAGTATGAAGCCTCACTTGCCTTTTTGGTAGAGTATGGGTTCACTCCTTGTCCTTGCAACAATCACACTCTTCAAGTCACTACAATTAAATCAAGCAAGGCACAAACTCAATCTACCAATCAAGCAAAACATCACATAAAATGACAAAGTCAAAGTAATGCATGCAAGCATGCCAAGCTTTGTTTTGTTTGAAAAAGTGGTTCCTAATGGGTCATAAACATTTGAAAACACCTATTGGTCATTTTTTAAAGTGGCAAAGTCATTTGCAAGAAGTTTCACTTCCTAAACCATTTTCAAAACAAAGTATCATTTTATGTGGTGTAGAAATATTTTTACTAAGGCATTAACCTATAGGGTTCACCAAATATGTTTTCAAACCATAAAACTTGGTGTTTGGGGTCAGAGAGTTTAAAACAAAACATTTCCCAAAGGTTTTCTTCAAAACCATTTTTAATAAATAAACTATATTTTTATTTGACTAGAAATGGTTTTAAATCAAAGAATCATTCTTTTGTTTCACCAAATACATTTTTGAATCCACAAAGTGTTTCCTATGGTCAGTAGGTTCAAATAACACCATTTTCAAAAGATTTTATCCCCAAAATCATTTTTGAACAATTTTTATAATCTAAACAAGCATACAAATGTTTCTGCAAAAACAAACCATTTAACAGAAACTTTTTACTAAACAAATGGCATGGTTGGCTAGGGCTTGTTCCACTGATTCCATTGATATAAAGTTTGTAATTTTTGGACATGTGCAACTAAAGTTATGGAATTTACAAAATGGACATCTAATAGAAAGTTTTCTGTCTTTTAAATCAACTACAGGCCACGTGGTGCATTCCTATTGGTCAAAAACGTTTCGTGCGGATCGACAGACACAGACCGCAGGATTAAAAGTGATATGTGCGGCTCTGATCATCGCATACCCCTTCGACCTATCTAATCACAGCCACTGGATGGCGATCCAACGACGCATAGCCGTTTGACCAGTAACTGGCGGCGCTGCGCGGCGGCGACTGGCGGCGCGGCTCTGCTCGCGATGGTTCCGGTGATACAGGGAGCTAGAGGAGGAGTGGGGTGGCTCACCGTGCTCGCGAGGTCGAGGTGATGCTCAACGCATGGTCGGCTTGGCAAGGGGCGCTCAGACGCGACTGGGATTCCTCGCCGGAGTCGGTGGCGGCGTCGGGCGTCTCAGGAGGTCGTCGGGGATGAGGTTACAAGGCACCCTAAGGCAAGATAGGGGCATGGTTAGACGCGGGATGATCTGGGGAAGATGTGTGCATCATCGAGAGAGCTTAGGGCGGTCGGAGTTCACCTGGAATGTTCGACGGAGCAATGGCAGACGGCGGCGCACGCTCGGTGTCGACGAAGCCGAGGTTACAGGGCACTCGCGGAAGAATGAGTGGCATGGGGAGATGCGCCAGGATGTGTGGAGTATGTGTGCGTGGTCGATGAGGCAAGGGGCGGCGCTGGGTCGCCGAAATTTGCACCGGACCTCGTCGGAGCAGAGGGTGGTGTGGAAAGGAATTGGGCGGCCTGGGGGCGTGTCGAGGTGGGGCGGCTGAGGGGAAGTGGAGAGGAGGGGCAGGCGCTTTAACGTGCGTGGTCAAGGGGCTGATTAATGGCGTGGTTAACGCATATTACGCCGGACTTTATTCGCCTGCAACGGCCGGCGGGGAGAAGGGCGTAGTCCGCGGGTGGGGAAGAAGGGAACGTGGCTGTGGGGCCTAGCGTCAGCGAGATAGAGAGGGGTTTGGTTGGGGCCTACTCATCAGTGACTGTGCGGGTTCTGTTTCTGGTGAAAATCGTTTCGCGCGTGGGAAAAAGGAGTTGGGCTGGAATGGGCTGCTGGGCCTGGTGAGTTGGGTCAGTCCGTTTTCATATTTTTTTTTCTGTCTGATTGTTTTATCTTTTTCTATTCTGTTTTCTGTTTTGAAATTCAAACAAACAAATCAAACAACCAATTCAAAACAACTTCCACCAAACTTTATATTAAGTTTGGTTCTGTTTAATCAACACAAACCAAAGTCCCAAAATAAAATAATATTTTTATTTTAGGATCTATTTAATAATTAATTAAAATAGATCTTAGTTAATAATTCAAATAGGTTTTGATTTATTTAATAAAATCTCTATTTGAAAACTAAATATTATCAAAACCAAATCAGTAGGTTTTTTTTTGAAAATATAAGATACTTGGAAAACTTGTTTAAAATAAAATAACATTTTTATTTTAGGGTCCATTAATAATTAAATAAAATGGACCTTAGTTATTAAATCAAATATGATTTGTTTTATTAAAAACTTTATTTTGAAATCTAGAATAAAACCAAAAACACTTCAGTAGGTTTTACTTGAGAATATAAAATACTTGGAAAACTTATTTAAAATAAATAAGTTTTAGTGTTTATTTAAAATGGGAAAAGCCTTTACTTAAATAAAATTGGATATTAAATCCTTATTATTTTATTTAAATAAACCTTTACTATTTTTATCAAAACAAAATGTTTTATTTCAAAAGCTTGACCAAGGTTTATTTTGGCTCCATAAAATAATCCTTATTTATAAATCTACCTTTTCTTTTGAAAACCAAATCTTTTATTTAAAGATCCAAAAATAGTAATTCCACTTATTCAAAATATTTTCTTTATTAATTGTTTAACTTTTCAAATCCCTTTAGGATTTGTTTGATCAAAAAGGTTTGAAGGTTTCCAATTGGAATCAAAAAGTTTCTTCTCACCCTGAAAATCAACAAAGTTTTATTTTATTCAATTATTTTTCACATAACAAGATTTGGAAAATCTTGGGATGTGACAGGCTACCACCCTTAAAATAAATCTCGTCCCGAGATTTGGGGAGGCTAGGGGTTACAAGTAGGCTCAAAACAACTAGGGTACTACCACCCTTAAAATTTTCCAACCAGTTTACATATTGGCTTGCTTGGGATCTTGATGTAACTTTCCTGGACAGAAGTTTGCATAGTGGCCTAGCTCCTTGCATTTGAAACATGTAATAAGGCTGAGGTCCCTCATAGGCTTGTTTATCTTTTGTTTCATCTTTTCTGGACAGTTGCTTGCATAATGTCCTAGCTCTTTGCAGTTGTTCTTCTTTTTGGATTCTTTCAAGGCACACTAAGCAATCTCAATGACTTGGAACAAGTCATGCTACAGCAATAATCACTAAGCATAAGGTCAAAAAAACACCTAGCATGACATGATAAAGTCTAAGTCACAGTCAAAGCAAGATCCTCTTGCACTTTTCAAGCAAGAACTTTCTACTCCTTTCCAACACCAATCAACTTATTTGAAACAACACAGCGAGAAAGGGGGTCCATACTACTTTATTCAAGCAAACTAAACAAACTAAGCAAAGAAAACGAAAACTAAGACGCTCCAAGAACAACACAACAGTGCATGAAACAATAAAAATGAAGTGTCTAGAAAGACCTGAGCTTTTTATTGATGAAGAAGGGGATGCCTTGGGCATATCCAAGCTTTGACGCTTGTACCTCTTGGATATTTATTGGGGTGACACCGGGGTGGCATCCCCAAGCTTGAGCTTTTTTCTATTCTTCATCTCATTACATCATTTTCTCTCTACACCTGAAATTTTTCCTTCATACAAAACTTCACACAAACTTCATTAGCAACATTAGTGTACTCAAAAGGTATAAACCCTTGGGTTTAGCTTTAGAACATCAAAAATTTCACTAAAAACACAAGCTACTGAAGCAACTTCCTTTAAAAAGCTCAATTCCCCAAAAGAGAACTCAAAAAGAAATCAATAAGAAGCAAATGCAAATAATGGCAGAAATCTGTTAAAACAGACCAGCAGGTAGAAACCGATTTTTTCAAAGACCTTCTGTTGCTCAAATCACAAAGTGTTGACCTAACAAAAGTTATCTAACATACTGGGGGATTTATTCGTAAAATATCAGCTCAATCCGACTTACAGAGACTCCTCACGAAATTTTATGGTGGAGCACAGAAATCTGTTTCGGGACAACAACTCCCCAAATCTTACTTCTCTCTCATTAAAGGTCATTCTTGGCACAAAAGGCAAATAAAAAGGATAAAGAAAGGTCATTACTGAAGTAATAACTTCCAAGACTCAAGAAAACTCTTGGGTTATCTCCCAACAAGTACTTTTCTTTCATGCCTTTAAGTTAGACACAAGAAGCAAGAAATCAAGTATTTTCAAATGAAGAAGAATAAACATCAATACTTGCAAAGTCTTCAACTATGAAGGGTATCTCATCCAAATGAGTTTTGTAGGATCCCTTCTCATCTCTCTTTGGTTCACTAGTTTCATCAAAAGGATTTTCAGGAACAATCCAATCAAAATTCTTTTCAAAGCTTCATGCATCCCAACAAGCTTAAAGGGTATGGATAACTTAATTTCCTCTCTAGGTTTGGTTTTATCTGAAGTACCCACAACATCTACACATGAGCCTAGCATATTAAAATGCTCAAAGATCTTTTTGGCTTCCTTAGCAACATCATGGAACTCTTTTAATAAAGTTTTAAGGATAAATTCTCTCTCTTCAGCATTCTTTTCTTCTTTTAGTTTTAGGAACAAGATTTGCATCATGGGGTTAAGGCTAACAAACCTAGCCTCCAACATATGAACTAAAGAAGCTGCAACAATTTCATAATTAGGATCAAGTTCTGCTATAGATCTATCATCAATATCCTCATGCTTGCTAACATGATTAAATAATTCTTCAATATTTTCTTTTCCAATTATAGAACCACTACCTATCGGAAGGTCCTTCAGGGTGAACTTGGGGAACAACATGGTGAGCAAGAGCAGGGTGTCAACTAGAGTAGGAACTATTTTTGTGTGTTTTTGATAAAAGAAAGCAAACCAAACTAGACTAATATTTTTGGAGTTTTTGATAAAAAGAAGCAAACAAAAAACAAAGTAAAGAGAAAGGTTGTGGGGGACTCCCCTTGTGAATACGTCCTTAGCCTCCCCGGCAATAGCGCCAGAAAACTTGATGACGCCCGGTGTTGACGTGGGAGCGCTTCTTTGGAAACCCCAAGAGAAAGGTGTGATGAGCACAACAGCAAGTCTTCCCTCAGTAAGAAACCGAGGTTATCGAACCAGTAGGAGGAAGGAAACGTCTCAAAGGTGTTGCAAGCAACGTGGAAACCTGCACAACACAAACTCAATACTTTGCTCCAACGAACATTGAGGTTGTCAATCTCACCGGTTGCTGTAACAAAAGATTAACTGTATGATGTGGAAGGTAATGATGGTTTGCACCAAGTAAACAATTACAGTGGAAGATGTATCAATGGTAAAGATTGGACCATGGTCCATAGTTCACTAGAGGTGCTCTCCTTAGATAAACAAACATGGCATGAATGGTAAACAAATTACAGCAGGGAAATTGACAGGACTAAGCAAGACATAACAATGAAATACTAGACATAAAGATCCTATGAGATTAGATTGGGCAATACAACAAGATACATAGACCGCCATCCAATTGCATCTATGACTACAGAGGGGAGACCGTGGCCATCAACACCATCGTCAAGCTAGGCATCATTGGGATCATCATCATCATCCACACCATCATCTCCACCAGCACCATCATCATCACTCCGTCCCGCTGTAACAATTGTGTTGGATATTGCTTTTTTCTTAGGGGAAACTTTCCCGGTGTTGATTACTATTGTAGTTGATGCTTGTGAGTGGAACCATTGGATTATTGTTTATGTTCAAATTTTTATCCATTACCATATCATCTTTGATCTTGATCCATATGATGTCTTGTGAGTAGTTCATTGTGTTCTTGAGGACATGGGAGAAGTCATGTTGTTAGTAGTGAATCTGTGATGAGTTATTATTCAATGGTTTAGTATTTAAGTTGTGGTGCTATTCTTCTAGTGGTGTCATGTGAATGTCGACTACATGATACTTCACCATTTATGGGCCTAGGGGAATGCATTGTGTATTTGGCTACTAATTGTGGGGTTTCCGGAGTGACAGAAACCTGAACCCCTGTTAGGATACCTTTGCACAAGGGAGTGTAGGATCTTAGAGTTTAAGGGTGTGGTTAGGTTTATATCTTAATTACTTTCCTGTAGTTGCGGATGCTTGTAGGGGGTTTAATCACAAGTATGTATTAGTCCAAGTAAGGTCGGTATGTTAGCACAGGTTCACCCACACAACACTTACAAACACCAGATAAGACTACTCAGCTATTAGAAGCGAAAGCACTTGACAGAATTTCCATGTGTCCTCAAGAACGTTTGGCCCTTATAAGTATTTCCACCGGCTTGTCCTTTGCTAAGAAAGGATTGGGCCACCTGCTGCGTTTATTCTTTATTACTTGCTCTTTGTTTTGTTGCCTTATCAAAAAACCACTAAAAATCCGTTTGCTAAGTATTCACAGGGATTTCCTGCTCCATACCACTGTTCAACACCTTCTGCTCCTCGTTGGGATCGACACTCCTATTTATCGAAAGTACTACGATACACGCCCTATACTTGTGGATCATCAAGACTATTTTCTGGCGCCGTTGCCGGGGAGTGAAGCGCTATTGAAGAGTGGAACTGGTAAGGGAAACTTTTACTGTGAGTATTGCTCTTGTTACTGCTTGTTACTTTGTTTCCAATATGGATAACCCACTTGGTTTTCTGTTTGGGAAAACTAGTACCACTGCTAGGGTAGAATATGAACCACCTCCTGTTGAGATAGATCCTTTCAAGATACCTAAAAGTATTCCTAATTGTGTTATGGATAATTATTATTTTGGGGATGGAACTGTCCATCCTGGTGATCACTTGCTTTTTATCCATGAATTATGCGGGTTCTTGAAGTGTGCAGGTATCACAACTGAACAGGTGAAGAAGAAGGTACTCTCCATATCCTTGAAAGGGAGAGCTGAAGAATGGTATAAGATGCTGAAGAATGGACATTCCATGGAATGGGAGGAGATGGCATCTCTCTTTTACTCTAAATTTTATCCTCCCAGTGAGATTCATAAGGATAGAAATCTTATATATAACTTTTGGCCTCTTGATGGAAAAATTACAGCTCAAGCTTGGGGGAGATTGAAGTTACTAATGCTTAAATGTCCTATTCATGAACTCCCTAACAATATTATTCTCATTAACTTTTATGTTAGGATTTCTCTTCATGATAAAGATTTACTAGATGCTTCGTGTGCTGGATCATTCACACGTATGAAGGAGGAAGCTAAATGGGATCTACTAGACCGTATTCAAGATAACACCGAGGCTTGGGAGAATGACAAAGGAAGAAAGTCAGGTATAAACTACGATTATGAATGCATTAAATCTTTTATGGGAACTCATGACTTCTGTGATATTAACAATGAGTTTGGTCTTGATTCCCAAAGTATTGCCAACTGTTTTAAGGCCTTTGCCTCTTACATAGAAATTCCCAAGAAGAAGTGGAATAAGTACCATGCTCCGTATAAAGATGTTAATCATGCTCCCGTTAGAAGTACTCAAGTTTGTACTACTAATCATATTGTGCCTGAACCTCATGTTGAGAAAATTCCTTTCCCAGCTAAGGTAAAGGAGTATTCTATGATCATTAGTGCAAATAACAAAGGTACAATGAAAACTGTGGAGCCTGGTAAGCAATTGAATGTTGAACCTGTAGTAGCTATTGTGAAAGACACTGTCACTAGAAATATAGAGGATGAGCATATTGTCTTTTGTGAAGATGCTTCTAATATTATCTCTCATCCTAGTAAGGCTAGAAAAGCTAGTGTTCCTGTGCTTTCTGTTAAAATTGGTGATCATTGCTACTATGGTTTATGTGATATTGGTGCTAGTTCTAGTGCTCTTCCTTATGAGATTTACAGGGAAATTATGCATGAGATTGGTCCTTGCGAGGTTGAGGACATTGATGTGGTTATTCACCTTGCTAACAAGGAAACCATTTGCCCCATTGGTATTTGATACGTCGGAAATGTATCTATAATTTTTGATGCTCCATGCTTGTTTTGTATCTACTTTGCTTTGCTTTGTCTACACTTTGAGGTGTTTTTATATCTTTTCTGGAACTAACCTATTAATAAGATGCCACCGTGCCAGTTGCCTGTTTTATTCTGTTTTTGGTTCCAGAAAGTCAGAAAATCAATATTCTCGTAATTGGACGGGACAAAAGCCAAAGTTATTATTTCCCCGGAGCAACACAGAACCACGAAGCAGAGCCAGAGGGGGGCCATAGGGTGGCCGCACCCCCTAGGCGCGGGCAAGCCCTGGAGGCGTCCACAGGGGGTGTGGGCCCCCTGGACCCCCACCGACCTTGATTCCTGCGCCTATAAGAAGCCTCCGACCCAAAAACCCTAGGGCATCTAGAAGAAATCCACGAAACCTCCATAGTGCCGCCGCCATCGAAAGGGAGATTCAGGGGATATAAAGTCTCTGTTCCGGCACCCTACCGGGACGGGGAAGTGCCCCCGGAGCCATCTCCATAGACCTCCATCGCCATCTTCATCACCGTTGCTGATTCCCATGATGAGGAGGGAGTAGTTCTTCCTCGAGGCTAAGGGCTCTACCGTTAGCTATGTGTTCATCTCTCTCTCTCTCTCTCTCTCTATGCATGATCTTGTTATGGTCATGAGCTTTGTAATCAAGTATATCTACCTTGCTACTCAAGTGCTTCAATAGATCTCTTCTCTCCCCATGTGTGTGAAAGTGACAGCGTGCACGCCATGGTGGCACTTAGGTTTGAGTCTACATAAATACTCTTTGTGCTTTAATAGATCTATGCTTTTCCCCACGTGTGTGAAAGTGACAGCGTGCATACCGTGTGTGGCACTTTGGCTAGATTGAATATTTGTTATGAGTTATATTTGGAGTTGGATGTCTCTATGAAATTGTGGTGTTTGTTGGAACCATCTAGCGCTCAAGGTGATAGTGTGGGGTTATCTAGATTGGGGAAGGCCCTACCATGGATTAGAGTGTCCAACCGGAGAGTAGTTAAGAGTAGTATCATGAAGAGAGGATATTTATATGAGAGAGTGTTCACTAGTGAAAGTATGATCCCTAGGCCTTGTTTCTAAACATTGAAACACCGTTTTCTACTAGATCTGTTGCATGTTTGCTTGCTTCCATCAGTTTGCCTTTAGTCTATTCCTCCACGCCATCAGCTATTTTCTGGCACCGTTACCCCACGTCAACAACAAGTCAGAAGCTCTTTTCTGGCACTGTTACCACTTGTATTTCACTATCTCTTTGCCAAACTAGTGCACCTATATTGGGTGTGTTGGGGACACAAGAGACTTCTTGTATCTTGATTGCAGGGTTGCTTGAGAGGGGTAGCTTTGGCCACTTCCTTCCTAAGTTCGATAAACCTTGGGTAATCCACTTAAGGGAAACTTGTTGCTGTTATACAAACCTCTGCACTTGGATGCCCAACAACTGTCTACAAGAATAGAAGTGCGTAGACATCAAGCTCTTTTCTGGCGCCGTTGCCGCGTAGGTAAGGTAAAAGGTACTCACATCCTCCGGTGTGAGTGCTCGAAGTTATTTCCTTTAGAATCTGCAATTTTGTCTTTTTGTTTCTTGTTTTCACTAGTTAGGCTTAATGTAAAACAACAAAAAAATAGAGGTCTTTTTAGTATTTTTCCTAAGTTAGAACTTGAGTGGTTTGAAAAGAAAATTAAAAAACCTATGGAACCTTCTTTGCATGCTAATAGGAAAGTTATTAGTATGAATTTTTTGAACACCATTGTTACTAATGGTATGGAAACGTCTAAGCTTGGGGAAGCTAGTTTTTATGAGAAAGATATTTTTAGTTACCCAGCTTTAGGGAAGAAAATTTGCTATGATGATACTTTATCTCCCATATGTGGTAATTCTAATGATACTTGTGATCCACATACTGAAAGTGTCCCTTTTAAAATACCTATTGAAATTGTTGAACGTGTTATGAACAACTGCTATTTTGGAGATGGAACTGTCCATCCTAGTGATTATTTAGTCTTTATACATGAATTATGCGAGTTGTTCAAGTGTGCAGGTATTTCAATGGACCAAGTTAAGAGGAAGCTATTCCCTTTCTCACTTAGGGACAAAGCAAGGGAGTGGTATGAGCTACTAGATGATCCTCATCATTTGGAGTGGAAGGAACTTGAATCTCTCTTTTATTCTAAATTTTATCCTCCTCATGAAATTCATAAAGATAGGAATTATATTTATAATTTTCATCCTGATGAGGGAGAAAGCATTTCCCAAGCTTGGGGGAGATTGAAGTCACTAATGCTCAAATGTCCCATTCATGAGCTCCCCAGTAATGTTGTTATCAATAATTTTTATGCAAGGATTTTACGACATTACAAGGACTATCTAGATACCTGTTTAGAGGGATCCTTCACAAGTAAGGAGGTCAAGGCTAAGTGGGATCTTCTTGAAACAATTCAAAGCAATACCGAAGGTTGGGATAATGACAAAGGTAAAAAATCAGGTATAAACTATGAGTATGATTGCATTAAGTCTTTCGCTGAAACTGCTGATTTTCAAGAGCTTAGTGCTAAATATGGTCTTGATCCTCAAATTCTTGTTAGATACCATAGAGCCTTTGCTTCCCATATTAATGATCCTAAAGAAAAATGGGACATGTATCATGAACCTTTTAAAGACAATTGCATGGAAAATGAAAATGTTATTAATGATTGCAATAAACATGCTCAAACTTCTGAAAGTACTATTTCTTATAAGCATGTTAATTTTTGTGGTATGCATAGACCTTGTGAGAAGAATCAAACAAAATAAGAATATTGTATCACCCACTGGAATGAAAAAACTAGAAAGTGGTATAAGGCTCTAGATGATCTTGGTAAAAAAGTTTGTGCCCTCTATCCTTTTATTTGTGAACTTTGCTTTGAAGTGGGTCATTTCAATTTTCAATGCTCAGGCCATAATAATCCTGTAAGTTTATATTGTGATAACGTGATCACTGATAATCAACATGATGAACTTACATTATTTTTGGGGTGTGAAGAGTTATCAAGAAAAACTTCTTTGATAGACATGAGTACTTTTGATATGAATAGCGTCCTGCATGGTTGTCACCTTTATTGTGTTGAAAACTGCCACGCAAATACTTACATACAAAATCTTATAAAATATGATATTTTACCAAATTATGACAGGACTGATATGTGTTTTGATCTTATTAATGAAAAGGAGGAATCCTCCAAAGTTTCTTCTATTGTCTCTAACATAAGCCAGGGTATGTGGAGAAGCTTCCTTTCAAGCCTCTCCCTCCTAAAGAGGAGAAGAAGAAGAAGAAGAAGAGGAGTAAAAGGAGAGAGGAAACGATATCTTCCTCTAATCATGTTGCTCCTATCATAGTTTTTGCTGATGAGTCTGAACTAGATGATGTTCCTATGCTTGTTACATATAGTAGTGATCATGATTGGGAAAAGCACACCACTTTTGATATTGAAAATCTCTTTGGTACCAATTCTGAAAATGATGATATTAATAGTTTTTGTGCTATTAGTGCTATCCATGTTCCTTCCAATGATGATATGTTTACAAATGAACACACTTGGGAAGATAGCTATTCTATTGCTTATGATGATACTATACCTCCAATATATGATGATTACAATGATGAATATGATATTTTCAGTCCACCTACTATTGAGGAGAAAATTTATTGTGATTACAATATGCCTCCTATATTTGATGATTATGGTGATGAGAATAATAATGATAGCTATTTTGTTGAATTTGCTCCCACTATAATTAATAAGAATGCCTTTGCTTATGTGGAGAGTAATAATCATTTTATGCATGTGGATCATGATAAGAATGTTTTATGTGATAGTTATATTGTTAATTTTATTCATGATTCTACTGAAAGTTATTATGAGAGAGGGAAACATGGTCTTATGCATCTCAAAAATATTAAGTTTCCCCTCTTTATGTTGAAAATCTTGAAGTTGCACTTGTTTTGCTTTCCTATGCTTGTTGCTTTGTGCTTTCATGACTTGTTTCTTTACAAGATTCCTATGCATAGGAAGTGGGTTGGACTTAAATGTGTTTTGAATTTGCTTCTTGATGCTCTCTTTTCCTTCAATTGATATTTCTTATGTGAGCATCTTCTCAAACTATCAATCCTAACTTAAAGGCGGTAAAGAAAAGTACTTATTGGGAGATAACCCAAGAGTTTTCTTGAGTCTTGGAAGTTATTACTTCTGTAATGACCTCTCCTTATCCTTTTTGTTTGCTTTTTTGTGCCAAGAATGACCTCTAATGAGAGGGAAGTAAGATTTGGGGAGTTGCTGTCCCGAAACAAATTTCTGTCCTCCACCATAAAAATTTGTGAGGAGTCTATATAACTCGGATTGAGCTGAAAATTTACGAACAAATCCCCTAGTATGTTATCTAACTTTTGTTATTTCAACACTTTATAATATGAGCAACAGAAGGTCTTCGAAAAAATTGGTTTCTACCCGCTGGTCTATTTTGATAGATTTCTGCCATTATTTGCATTTGCTTCTTATTGATTCCTTTTTGGGTTCTTTTTGGGAAATTGAGCTTTTTGAAGGAGTTTCTACAGTAGCTTGTGTTTTTAGTGAAAATTTTTGCTGTTCCAAAGCTTTGCCAGAGGTCTAATATCTTTTTAATACACTAATGTTGCTAATGAAGATTGTGTGAAGTTTTGTATGAAGGAAAATTTGCAGGTGTAGAGAAAGAATGATGTAATGAGATGAAGAATGGACAAAATCTCAAGCTTGGGGATGCCACCCCAAGAAATATCCAAGAGGTACAAGCATCAAAGATTGGGGATGCCCAAGGCATCCCCTTCTTTATTAATAAAAATCTCAGGTCTGTCTAGACACTTCGTTTTTATTGTTTCATGCATTGTTGTGTTGTTCTTGGAGCGTCTTATTTTTCGTTTTTGGTTTTTGTTTGCTTGAGTAAGTTGGTTGGTTACACCACACTTCTTTTGGAGAGAGACACACTCTGTTTCCATTGCCTAGAACACTCTAGTTTTCACTCTTATTGTTTTGTGAGTGTTCTCTTTTGCTAGCACTGTGTTTAGCCTTAGTTTTCTTGTGCTTTCAGCTTAGAACTTTTTAGTTCTTCTTTGTGGATTTGTGAGACAAGCTCACTGGTCTTTATTGATTATTATCTTTGTGAGTTGTTTCAAATAAGTTTCTTGGTGTTGGAAAGGAGTAGGAAGTTCCTGCTTGAAAGTGCAAGAGGAGCTTGCATTGACTGTGATTTAGACTTTAGCATGACATGCTAGGTGTTGTTTTAACCTTATGCTTAGTGATTATTGCTGTAGCATGTCTTGTTCCAAACAATTGGGATTGCTTAGTGTGCCTTGAAGAAATTATGCATTGTTTTAGCATACCAACTGAAAGGATACGGATGTCGCATAGAGGGGGGGGGGGGGTGAATAGGCGATTAAAACTTTTCCTAGAGTGGCTCAACAAAGGCGGAATAAAACTAGTGCTTACTTTGTAAAGCACAACCTAGAACAACCAAGGTTCACCTATGTGCACCAACAACTTATGCTAAGCAATACAAGCAACAAAGTGATAGCAAGATATATATTACTTCAAGCACGGAGGATATCACAATGTAAAGTGCATAAGTAAAGAGCTCGGGTATAGAGATAACCGAGGCACGCGGGGACAACGATATTTTACCGAGTTCCTCCCAACATGAAGTACGTCTCGTTTGGAGAGGGGGTGGTATCAAACCACCAACGCCACGAAAGGCCTCCCTTATTCTCTGGTGAATCTCACCCCAATGGGATCGATCCACACTTCCACTATCGGTGCACTTGTCGGTGGCAAACCGGAACCTGTCACAAGGTTGTGGCACTTCTCCACAACTTAATTGGAGGCTCCCAACAAACGCCACCAAGGCCACAACCTGCAACACCAACAAACCGTCTAGGGTTCCAAGAACCCAAGAGTAAAAAGCTTCTCAACTTTCACTCACCAAATCCTCCGGGGAGAACTCAAACCGATGCACCAAATGCAATGGCAAGAACACAAGTAGTGCTCAAATACTTCTCTCCCAAATTCCACCAAAGCTACAAAAGCTTGTGGGGTAATAAGAGAGGAAGAACAAAGGAGGAAATCCACAAAAGACTTCAAGATCTAGATCCCAAGATGTTCCCCTCACTTAGAGGAGAGATGGATTGGTAGGATTGTAGATCTAGATCTCCTCTTTCAAATCCCTAAAGTATATGCAAGAATCAAGGGAGGGATTGAAGGGGGAGAAATCTCAAGAGGGTCAAGAATGGAGGAGAAAGCCTGTAAAACTCGAGCAGTTGCATTGGGGAAGAAGGGCCCCTTTTTATAGGCCCACAGATTTCTGACCGTTTTCTGCCTGTTGGGGAAAAGTCAGACCGGAGACTCCGGTCTACACCGGAGATTCCGGCCCAAACTCCGGACCAGCCTCCGGACCGCCCAACTGAATGACCTGGGCCATCCAAGACCCAACAAGACCGGAGACTCTGGTCCCAGCCCAGATTCTGAAGTCACCACCGGAGACACATCCTGAAACTCCGGACTACACCAGATACTCTGGTCCACACAGACCGGAGACTCCGGTTAGGACCAAATAAGAGGCAAACTTCAAATGGCGATATCTAGAGTTTGGAAACTCCGATTGACCCGAAACCAATTTTGTTGGAAATAGGACAACAAGGGCTACCCAACAAAAAGTGGAAATATTGGATACCACCAAGAGAGAACATTTCATGTATTATAATGTGAGATACCTCTCTTGGTGCGAAACCGCAAAACCTCAAAGATCAAAAACACAATATGAATAAAAGGGAAATCCGTTTTTGATGAACTAGAGCTTGTTATGAATATGACCACAAGCTCTAGAACCTCACACGGATAAGATCCAAATAATCAACCAAGAAAGGATGATGCTAAGTATGCAAAGGTTTGAGCTCTCTTTGAAAGATATGATCGAGTTACTCACTTGAGAGCCCCTCTTGATAGTACGGTTGTCTATCCTATAAACCGGTCTCCCCAACTAACACCACGATACCGGTAAGAAAGAAACCCTATCAATATCATACCTTTGCCTTGCGCATATTCCACTTGATCTTGATGTATACGATCTTGTCCTTCACAAGATGTAACACCTTTCTTGATTGCTCTGGTACGCACTTGCTTGATGAAGACTTGCAAGTTACTCCCCCATACAACATGGGGAAACCTTTACATTGACCTTGTCTTCATCGATCCATGATCACCGAGGATGGCAAGCTTTAAGCATGAGATCTTCTAGATATTGCACATCTTTATCTTGCACATCATTTCTTCTTTTCTTCATTATGTTGATGCCTTGAAGATACACTAGAGATATTACTCCATCTTATTCTTCAAGACATACTTGCCATAGGTTTAACTCTCACATGACCAATCTGTGGATCATTCTTTGAACACCTTGGTCACCACATGAGATCATTCTTTGAACACCTTGGTCACCACATGATCCTCTTCACTTTTTCTCCAAACCTTGAAGCCAACATATGGTTCAAGCATTGCCTATGGACAATTCCTACACGTACAACTTGATACAAGCATTAGTCCATAGAGATTGTCATTAATTACCAAAACCACACATGGGGGCCCACATGTTCTTTCAATAGTATTGTGGTATTGTCCTTTGATGCTTTGCTTGGGTTGACTTGGCACATGCCCACACCATGTTATGACTATGACAAGTCACCATTAGCCTCTATGATCATTTAGTCCTTTACTTGTAGTACCACTCTATGCTTTGATTAGTATGCTTTGTTGCACTGCATGATTATGGCCATTATGCTCTCTTAGTTGGTTGCTCCCAGTCTTTTGCTAGCCTCCACTTGTATGAGTAAGTTCTACTTATGCTTCCAACTCCCAAGAAACCAAGTTATTCCAAAGTGTCCACTATAAACTCCTATGCATGGTGTGTTACACCATTCCAAGTATATTCTTGTTTTCAACTATCTTCCAATTAAAAACTATTTTGTTATGTGAAAACTTAGTGATTAAAGCCCTCAAGAACTTGATGGCACACTTTATTCTTTGCCCCTAATAAACTTCAACCATTGTGACAACTTTGTTGTATATGCTTGCACTTATAAGTTGGAATTAGCAGAACCGTGTTGTCACGGGGAACGTTTTCAACATTGCACTTGTACCTTGTTGTACTCAGTTGATATCATGTTATTTTGTCTATGGATGTCACCGGTGTGAAATAAAGAGGGAACTTGTAAGTCCATGGAGTGTGTATCCTGTGTTAGAGAAACGCTTGGGCCGCTAGCCTAAACCATGCCTAGTCATGGTGGAAACTTGCAGCATCACCATAGTGACATCTATGAAGCATTCTTCTTAAAAAAAGAGAGACACATTGAGAAAAGAGGAAAGAGAGAAAAAAGCATCATATTCCCATGGTATATAATAAGATTGCTGAGATGCCCATTGTCTGCTTGCCTTGTCATTTTGGTTATGGGAAAGCTCCTGTGCCATGTGCAAGGGGTACCCCGTTGGCGGTTCTCAATGATATGCAAATACTTATAGTGACAAGAACTTACCTGGACCCAAAGTTGAGTATGCATGAGGTGTGGCCCTCGTATTGAAGGGACATGAGATTGCCAACTTATACTTCGTCAAGAATATACTCCAGCTTTGCCACTTTAACCTTAACTTTTGGCTGAGGGCTGAATGCTAACAAGTACCATAATTTTTGGAAGCTCTTTTTGAAACATTTAATCCCTGCTTCCTTTACAAAATGGTCTTTCTTCCACCATTATTGAGTCTCCACCTTCTACTTTTAGGCACCATTAAGAGAGCATACTTGTCATTCTGTGTGCAGTGTTCCAAAGCTTATTGATTGATGCATATTGTGATATTACATGTTCTTGTGCTATTTGTTTCTAGTCACCCTTGTGAACTTTGAAGGTGTCATATGCATCTATTTGCTACTCCATGAGGGACAAGCTGAATGCCACTATGCCATGTTTTATGTATGTGAAACAAACGAACGTTTTTCAATGCATGTTATTCATGATCTTTGTTTGTAGCCTTTCATGTTGCATGCATAGTTACTTTGTCTTACTGTTAGAACTCCATCTTTCATGCTCATGTTTAGAGTTCTTTGACCCCAGCTTTCAATGGTTGCAAATGGTTTGATATTTATTGTGAGGGTGCATGTCACCTCAAAAATTATTCTTTTTATCACTTACCTACTCGAGGACAAGCAGAAGTTAAGCTTGGGGATGCTTGATACGTCAGAAACGTATCTATAATTTTTGATGCTCCATGCTTGTTTTGTATCTACTTTGATTTGCTTTGTCTACACTTTGAGGTGTCTTTATATCTTTTCTGGAACTAACCTATTAATAAGATGCCACAGTGCCAGTTTCCTGTTTTCTTCTGTTTTTGGTTCCATAAAGGCAGAAAATGAATATTCTCGGAATTGGACGGGACAAAAGCCAAAGTTATTATTCCCCCGGAGCAACACGGAACCACGAAGCAGAGCCGGAGGGGGGACATAGGGTGGCCGCACCCCATAGGCGCGGGCAAGCCCTAGAGGCGTCCATAGGGGGTGTGGGCCCCCTGGACCCCCACCGACCTTGATTCTTGCGCCTATAAGAAGCCTCTGACCCAAAAACCGTAGGGAATCCAGAAGAAATCCACGAAAACCTCCGTAGCGCAGCCGCCACCGAAAGGGAGATTCGGGGGACAGAAAGTCTCTGTTCCGGCACCCTACCAGGATGGGGAAGTGCCCCTGGAGCCATCTCCATCGATCTCCATTGCCATCTTCATCACCGTTGCCGATTCCCATGATGAGGAGGGAGTAGTTCTTCCTCGAGGCTAAGGGCTCTACTGGTAGCTATGTGTTCATCTCTCTCTCTCTCTATGCATGATCTTGTTATGGTCATGAGATTTGTAATCAAGTATATCTACCTTGCTATGCAAGTGCTTCAATAGATCTCTTCTCTCCCCATGTGTGTGAAAGTGACAGCGTGCACGCCATGGTGGCATTTAGGTTTGAGTCTACATAAATACTCTTTGTGCTTTAATAGATCTATGCTTTTCCCCACGTGTGTGAAAGTGACAACATGCATACCGTGTGTGGCACTTTGGCTAGATTGAATATTTGTTATGAGTTATATTTGGAGTTGGATGTCTCTATGAAATTGTGGTGTTTGTTGGAACCATCTAGCGCTCAAGGTGACAGTGTGGGGTTATCTAGATTGGGGAAGGCCCTACCATGGATTAGAGTGTCCAACCGGAGAGTAGTTAAGAGTAGTATCATGAAGAGAGGATATTTATATGAGAGAGTGTTCACTAGTGAAAGTATGATCCCTAGGCCTTGTTTCTAAACATTGAAACACCGTTTGCTACTAGATCTGTTGCATGTTTGCTTGCTTCCATCAGTTTGCCTTTAGTCTGTTCCTCCACGCCATCAGCTATTTTCTGGCACCGTTACCCCACGTCAACAACAAGTCAGAATCTCTTTTCTGGCACCGTTACCACTTGTATTTCACTATCTCTTCGCCGAACTAGTGCACCTATATTGGGTGTGTTGGGGACACAAGAGACTTCTTGTATCTTGATTGCAGAGTTGCTTGAGAGGGGTAGCTTTGACCACTTCCTCCCTGAGTTCGATAAACCTTGGGTAATCCACTTAAGGGAAACTTGCTATTGTTCTATAAATCTCTGCACTTGGAGGCCCAACAACTGTCTACAAGAATTCAAGTGCGTAGACATCAGTATTGTAAGAGACGTGGTGGTTCTCTGCGGTAAGATTAAGTATCCTGCTGATTTTCTAGTGCTTAAGTCAGCAGCTAGCAAAACTTGTCCTATCATTTTTGGTAGACCTTTCTTGAATACTTGTGGAGCTATTATTGAGTTTAACTTTTCCAAATTTGCTAAATCTCCTTGTAAAAACAGCTTGCCTAATAAAGATTTTTGGTAGACCTCTTTTTTGATGACTGTAATTATGCTTATTCCGATGATAAAGTTGTTGCCAGTGATAGTTATATTTTCCACTTTATTCAAAGTGCTACTGAAAGTTATTATGAGAGAGGGAAACATGGTTTTATGCATCTCAATGATGTCAAGTTGAAAGCTTTGAAGTTGCATCTGTTTTGTCTTCCTATGCTAGTGGCTTTTTGTTTCAACAATTCATTTTCTCATGATACCCCCATGCATAGGAAGTGGGTTAGACTCAAGTGTGTTGGTTATTTGCTTCTTGATGCTCTCTTTCACTTTAAATATATATATACTATGTGAGCATCTTTGAAAGTTTCAAGCCTAACTTAAAAGCATTAAAGAAAATTACTTGTTGGGAGATAACCCAAGAGTTTTGTCGAGTCTTGGAAGTTACTACTTCAGTAATAACCTCTCCTTATCATTTTTTGTTTTGGTTTTTGTGTCAAGTTCAACTACTTTTGTGAAGTATAGGAGTTGTGAAAAGTGGCTGTCCTGGGACAGAATTTTTGTGCTGTATTGTAAAAATTTGTGAGCAAGATCAGTACTTTGGATGGATCTCCATTTTTCCGAGATTGTTCTCCAAGTTGTTACCCAACTTTCATCAATTCTGCACTTTTTGATTTGAGCAGCAGAAGGTCTTAAAAAAATCAATCTTTACGTGCTGGTCTGTTTTGACAGATTTCTGCCATCATTTGCATTTGCCTCTTATAGAAGTTTTTGTTTTGATGGGTTTTCAGTTGAAGTGTGTACCCAAAGGTTATTGTTTTTGCTTACACTAATGTTGTCATTGATTTTGTGCAAGGGTTTTGTAAGAAGGAAATTTTCAGGAGAAGGAGAAGAGGAATCTGCAGAGTTCGTCTTTGAATAGATAAAAGTGGTGAAAACAGAAGGTTCGTGAAACTCCAATATTTTTATATTTTTGATGTTTTTAATACATAAGGGAAGTTACGAGACAGAATTGAAGAGGAAACGGGGTCCGAGGTGGACAGACCTACCCCAGGCACGGGCCCAGCCTGGCCGCGCCTGGAGGGGGAGTGCCACCCTCGAACTCCGTCTCCGCCTTGTTTCCATGTCAGTACCTTCCTTATGCCTTGAAACTTCATAATATATAACCCCCCGGATCCCCTGAGGTTCGTGCATCGTGTTCTCGTCGTGTTTTCGTTCGATCTGTTTCTGTCAGGAAATCTTCTCAAGTTTAGAGCACCATGGCCTCCGCCAACGACAAAGGCAAGAAGCCCGAGGAAGAAGAACCTCAAGTCCCCAAGGAGGAGGAGATTTTGGTAGGGTATGAAGGTGACATGGAGGAGGAAAAGCAACCGGACACTCGCGCTACCGTCGCAAGCATTGGATTGGTAGCAAAACGCACCAAGCTTAAGAGGACAACACGGATGTCTACATGAGGGAAACCTCCGCGTCATATTCTCGCTGCGCGGACACTTCCTCCTTGTACCACTCATTCTAACCATGCAGGAAAAGAACACTCCAAGAAGGAAGAGTGGAGGAAGAATAATAAGGATTGGGATCCTCGGTCCGAATTGATTATGAGCTGCATTAAGCATAATTTTGAGTTGATTCATACTCTGACCTTTGATATTGAGGATTTGAAGAAGCTGATTGAAGATCTTATAAAGAGAACGCCACCGCCATCGAGGGAGTAATTCATCATCAGGTTTGGCATCCCCTTGGCTTATCCCAAGCTTGGGGGAGTGCCGCGGTATCACCACCATTATCTATTATCTTTTACCTTTTTAGTGGATTCATATCTTTGGTAGAGAGGTTATCTTATAGTTTGGTTTGCATGTGGAAGTATCTCTCCTTTAGTTGATTATCTATGTATCCCTTGGTGTGAGTGCCTTTATTGGAATATTAATGAGAAGTCTCATCTTTTACTTTTTGCACTTCTTATTTTAGTTTGCAATCTCTATTATATGATGGATCTTGTTGATCAACATTGGCACCAGTTTGGGAGCATCAAGTAACTCTAAATTGGTTTTGGCAAACCGATTTCTGGTCAATAGCATTACTTTGAAAGAGAAAAAAAAGAGAAAAAGCTTACAGGTATTTTGTATCATTTGTTTTCTTTCTTCTTGGATCATAAGCTCAGTATTCTTTATTTAAGATCCTTTGTGTCTTCAAGGAAGATTGCATGTTTGGCTTTATTACTTGTATGTTTGCTTGTTTCTTTCAACTCTCTTGCTTGCTATCCAGCCTTGCTAGCCAAAAACCCGTTTCGAGAAGGCATACTTCTCATGTTTCCAAAACCCCTTTGAACCAAAACCTGTGCCATTTGTGTCCACCATATTTACCTAGTAGCACTATTTCTATTCCAAGCAAATTCTCAAGCTTCATCTATCCTTCGAATTAAAAAGTATTTTGTTATGTGAAAACTACTTAGTAAAGCTCTCATGAACTTGATGGCACACTTTATTTCTTGCCCCTAATAGACTTGAACCATTGTGCCATCGAAGTTGTATACGCTTGCACTTATACATTGGGATTAGCAGAACCGTGCTGTCACGGGGAACGCTTTCCAATGTATAGATGCAAGCATATACAACTTCGATGGCACAATGGTTCAAGTCTATTAGGGGCAAGAAATAAAGTGTGCCATCAAGTTCGTGAGAGCTTTACTAACTAGTTTCTCATACCAAAATACTTTTTAATTGGAAGATAGATGAAAACAAGAATATACTTAGAATGGTGTAACACACCATTCATAGGAATTTATAGCGGACACTTTGGAATAACTTGGTTTCTTGGGAGTTGGATGCATGAGTAGAGCTTACTCAGCAAAAGTGAAGTCTAGCAAAAGACTGGGAGCGACCAACTGAGAGAACAATAATGGCCGTAATCATGCAGAGCGACAAAACATTACTAATCAAAGCATAAAGTGGTACCACAAGTCAAGTACTAAATTATCATAGAGGCTAATGGTGACTTGTTAGAGTCATAACATGGTGTGAGCATGTGCCAAGTCAACCCAATCAAAGCATCAAAAGAGAATACCACAATACTATGCTTTTGTATGCTAAAACAACGCATGATTCTTTCAAGGCACACTAAGCACTCTCGATGACTTGGAGCAAGTCATGCTACAGCAATAATCACTAAGCATAAGGTCAAAACAACATCTAGCATGACAAGATAAAGTCTAAGCCACAGTCAAAGCAAGCTCACTTTTGTACCACTATAAGCATAAAACTTTCTACTCTTGGCCGACTCCAACTTGTTTGTAAACAACACAGCGAAAGCAGGGGACCAAACTACTTTATTTAATAAAACTAAGCAAATTAAACGAAAACTAAGACGCTCCAAGAACAACACAACAGTGCATGAAACAATAAAAATGAAGTGTCTAGAAAGACCTGAGCTGTTTATTGATGAAGAAGGGGATGCCTTGGGCATCCCCAAGCTTTGATGCTTGTAACTCTTGAATATTTCTTGGGGTGACATGGGGTGTCATCCCCAAGCTTGAGCTTTTGTCCATTCTTCATCTCATTACATCATTCTCTCTCTACACCTGAAAATATTCCTTCATACAAAACTTCACACAATCTTCATTAGCAACATTAGTGTATTCAAAAGATAATAGACCCTTGGGTTTAGCTTTATAACAGCAAAAATTTCACTAAAAACACAAGATACTGTAGCAATTCCCTAAAAATCTCAATTTCCCAAAAATAACCCAAAAAAGAATCAATAAGAAGCAAATGCAAATAATGGCAGAAATCTGTCAAAACAGACCAGCAGGTAGAAACCGATTTTTTCGAAGACCTTCTGTTGCTTAAATCAAAAGTGTTGAACTAACAAAAGTTAGCTAACATACTGGGGGATTTATTCAAAAAATATTAGCTCAATCCGACTTACAGAGATTCTTCTCGAATTTTTACGGTGGAGCACAAAAATCTGTTTGGGACAACAACTCCCCAAATCTTACTTCCCTTTCATTAGAGGTCATTCTTGGCACAAAAAGCAAATAAAAAGGATAAGGAGAGGTCATTACTGAAGTAATAACTTCCAAGACTCTAGAAAACTTTTGGGTTATCTCCCAATAAGTACTTTTCTTTAATGCCTTTAAGTTAGGCACAAGAAGCAAGAATCAAGTATTTTCAAATGAAGAAGCATTAACACCAACTCTCTTGCTCCTACCTTTCTTACCTTTCTTCTTCTCTTTAGGGAATATGTTATTGCTTATTGGAGAAGCAAAGTGCATAATGCCTTTTCCCACATCTATTGTTGCTCCAAGGTGTTTCAGCATGGATCTTCCAAGGGTAATTTGTCCTTTTCCTACACATTCAATAACAAGATAATCAGTAGACACCACTTTCCTTGAGATTTTTGTAAACACACTTTCCTCTATTCCAATAGGTAATAAAGTTGCATTGTTGGTAAGAGATATTTCTTCTCCTCCTTCAGAAAGTCCCCAAAGATTCAAAGACTCATAAATATCTTTAGGCATAAGGCAAAATTCAGACATGATATCACAACGAGCATAATTTTTTTCACTATTTATAGCAACTTTTATTGTAGGAAACCATTTTGAAGGCTCAAAATTTATTGGAATATAATCATGATGCTCTTTAAGCAGGTTATAGCAATCTTTCAAAGCAACTATACTGGTATCAAGAGTGTTCAACCTAGCATAAATGTTTATAAAGAAAGAATCATACTTGCTAGGCATATTATAAATTATAATAAACTTTTTTATGGCATCTAAAGCTTCATCCTCAGTACATCGAAAAATATCCTTCCCAACTACAACATCCAAAGCATATCTATAACAAAGAGCAAGACCATGGTAGAAACTATTAATAACCAAGCGAAGACAAATCTTAGGCTCGGTGTTCCTTTGTAAATTAGAGATTCTAGACCAAGCTTCTTTGAAACTCTCTTCACTTTCTTGCTTGAAAGTAAAGATCCTTTCCATAGGTGACACAGGGATTGGACCAAAACCAGACATTATAGCAACTAAAGTAGGAACTAATATTTTTGTGTTTTTGATAAAAGAAAGCAAAACAAAGAAAACTAATTTTTTTGGAGTTTTTTGATAAAAATAGGCAAACAAAACCAAGCAAAATAAACTAAGCAAAACAAAAACAAAGTAAAGAGAAAGGTTGTGAAGGACTACCCTTGTGAAGACGTCCTTAGCCTCCCCGACAACGGCGTAAGAAAACTTGTTGATAGCGCATGGTAGGCGCTTCGTTGGAAGACCCCAAGAGCAAGGTGTGATGAGCACATCATCAAGTTTTCCCTCAGTAAGAGACCGAGGTTATCGAACCAGTAGGAGTAAGAAAACGACTCAAAGGTGTTGCTAGCAACTTCGAGACCTGCACAACACAAACTCAAGACTTGGTCCAACGAACAGTGAGGTTGTCAATCTTAGCGGTTTGCTGTAACAAAGGATTAACTGTATGGTGTGGAAGGTAATAGTAGCTTGCAGAAAGTAAACAGTAACAATGGAAGATGTATCAATGGTAACGATTGGACCGGGTTCCATATTTCACTAGAGGCATTCTCCTTAGATAAACAAACTTGGCATGCTAGGTAAACAAATTATAACAGGGCAATTGACAGGACTGAGCAAGGCATAACAATGCAATACTAGACATTCAAGATCATATGAGATTCGATTGGGAAATACAACAAGATACATAGACCGCCATCCAACTGCAACCATGACTAGTAATCCACCTTCAGGTTATCATCCAAACCCCCTCTAGTATTAAGTTTCAAGCAATAGATCACTGCTTTAAGCAAAGTGTGTAAGGTAAACAATCCACTTGTTCCATGAACAAGAGACTGTTGTTTTCTCCCTAGTGGCAACAACACATCTACAACCTTAGAGATTTCTGTCACTTCCCTTAGATTAAATAGAGGCATGAACCCACTATCGATCATAAATACCCCTCTTGGAGTCACTAGCATCTACTCGGCCAAGATAGCTACTATAAACGAAGAGCATGCAAGATCACGAACAACATAGACATGATATAATCAATAAGACAAATCCATTAATCAATCTGACATAGTAATCTCCATATCCATCGGTCCCCGCAAACACAACATGCATGATTACAAATAGATATGATCTTGATCATGAACGGAGCTCACAAGATCTAAACATGGTAGCACAAAGGAGGAGATACAACCATCTAGCTACTACATGGACCCGTAGTCCAAGGTGGAACTACTCACACTTCATACCGGAGGCTGGCATGATGAAGAAGAAGGCCTCGAGGATGATCTCCCCTCCGACAGGGTGCCGGTAGAGCTTCAGATCCCCCTGATTTAGGGATGATAGTGGCAACGGCTACAGACTGTTTTGTGGAATATTGATCGGGTCCTTAGGGTTTCTGTATCGGGGGGTCTTTATAGGCGAAGAGGCGAGGCAGGGAGGCCAGGGTGGTCACACCCCCAGGCGTAGCTAGCCCTAGCCCGCGCTGCGAGGGGGTGTGGCCCCCTGGTGCCTCCCCTCCATCTCGTACTCTGGCTCCGTGTTCCCCACAGTAAAATATTGACTTTGGGTTTCGTCCCGTCCAATTCCGAGAATATTGATTTTCTACCTTTTCTGGAACCAAAAACAGAAGAAAACAGGCAACTGGCACTATGGAAACTTGTTAATAGGTTAGTCCAGAAAAACATATAAAAACACCTTAAAAGTGTAGACAAAGCAAAGCAAACTAGATACTAAACAAGCATGGAACATAAAAAATTATAGATACGTTTTTGACGTATCATACCCACATGATATTGTCCGTGAACTCAATGATATTTGAGGCTCATGCGGCAGTTGAGAGTTATGAGGCTTCTAAAAAGTTCCTTAACTACAAGATGGAAGAGGGCAGCTCCGTCAGTGAGCATGTGCTTAAGATGCCTGGGCACGCTAGTAAGCTCGAAATCTTTGGTATAGTGATTCCTAATGCTTTGGGGATTCACCGCGTCCTCCAATCACTACCACCAAGTTATAAGAACTTTGTGATGAATTACAATATGCAAAACATGGACAAGTCGTTGCCTGAACTCTTCTTCATGTTGAAATCTGCGGAAGTGGAGATCAAGAAAGAGCACCAAGTGTTGATGGTCAATAAGACCACCAAATTCAAAAGGCAAGGCAAGTCCAAGAAAAAGGGAAACTTCAAGAAGGGCGGTAAGAAAGTTACCGCGCCGACGAAGAAGACCAAGGCTGGGCCTAAGCCGGATACTGAGTGCTTTTACTGCAAGGGAGAAGGTCGTTGGAAGCGAAATTGCCCCAAGTACTTGGCGGATCTAAAGAACAACAACATCAAGAAGAAAGGTATATTCATTATACATGTTATTGATGTGTATCTTTGTAGTAATCGTAGTAGTTCCTGGGTATTTTATACTGGTTCAGTTGCTCACATTTGTAACTCGAATCAGGTGCTGCAGAATAAATGAAGACTAGCGAAAGACGAGGTGACGATGCACATTGGAAATAGATCAAAGGTTGATGTGGTCGCGGTCGACACACTCCCTCTTCATCTACCATCGGGATTAGTTTTATACTTAAATAATTGTTATTTGGTGCCTGCGTTGAGCATGAACATTATATATGGATCATGTTTATTGCAAGAAGGTTACTTGTTTAAGTCTGAGAATAATGGTTGTTCGATTTATATGAGTAATATATTTATGGTCATGCGCCTTTAATAGATGGTCTATTCTTATTGAATCTCGATTGTAGTGATACACATGTTCATAATATAGAAGCTAAGCATTTCAAATATAACTCAACCTATACTTGGCACTGTCGTCTTGGTCACATTGGAGTTAAACATATGAAGAAACTACATTCCGATGGACTTCTTGAATCACTTGAAAGATGGGAAGCATGTCTGATGGGTAAAATGACTAAGACTCCATTTTCTGGCATGATGGAGCGAGCTACAGACTTAGTGGAAATCATACATACCGATGTGTGTGGCCCGATGAGTGTAGCATCACGCGGTGGTTAGCGTTATGTTCTTAATTTCACGGATGACTTGAGTAGATATGGGTATATCTATTTCATGAAACATAAGTCAGAAACTTTCGAGAAGTTTAAGGAATTTCAAAGTGAATTAGAGAATCAATGTAACAGGAAGATTAAGTTTCTACGATCTGATCATGAAGGTGAATATCTAAGTTACGAGTTTAGCGAGCATTTAAAGAAATGTGGAATACTTTCATAATTGACACCGCTAGGAACACCACAACGTAATGGTGTGTCCGAACATCGTAATCGAACTCTCTTAGATATGGTTCATTCTATGATGTCACTTACAGATTTACCTTTATCATTTTGGGGTGATGCATTAGGAACAGACGCATTCACTTTAAATAGGGCTCCATATAAATCCGTTGAAAAGATACCGTATGAGTTATGGTTTGGGAAGAAACCTAAATTATCATTCCTTCAAGTTTGGAGTTGCAAAGATTATTTAAAGAAGTTATAGCCCGACAAGCTTGAACCCAAAGCAGAAAAATGCGTCTTTATTGGATACCCCAAGGAAACTAGTGGGTATACCTTCTATCATAGATCCGACGGCAAAATCTTCGTTGCTAAGAATGGATCCTTTCTAGAAAAGGAGTTTCTCTCGAAATATGTGACTGAAAGGAAAGTAGAACTCGACGAGGTTGTCGAACCTTCTCTCGGATTTGAGAGTAGCGCAGCACCAGAAGAAGTTCATGTGGCGCCTACACCAATAAGATATGAAGCTAATGATTTTGATCATGAAACTTCGGTTGAAGTTACTACGGAACCTCGCAGGTCAACAAGAACTCGTACCGCTCCTGATTGGTATGATCCCGTTATGAGTATCATGTTGGTTTACAACACCGATGACCCTGCGACATATGAGGAAGCGATGATGAGCCCAGATTCCAATAAATGGCAAGAAGCCATGAAATCCGAGGTTGGATCCATGTACGAAAACCAAGTATGGACTTTGGTGGACTTACCGGATGGCTGGAAGGCTGTCAAGAACAAATGTATTTTCAAGAAGAAAACAGATGATGATGGTAATGTGACCATCTATAAAGCTCGACTTGTCGCGAAAAGGTTCCAAAAAATTCAAGGAGTTGACTACGATGAGACTTTCTCACCGGTAGCGAAGCGAAAGTCTGTGAGGATTTTTTTAGCAATCACTTCATATTATGATTATGAGATATGGCAGATGGATGTCAAAACAGCGTTCCTCAATGGAGACATTGATGAAGAGTTGTATATGGTACGACCCAAAGGTTTTGTCGATCCTAAAGATGCTAACAAGGTATGGAAACTTCAACGGTCCATTTATGGATTGAAGCAAGCACCCCGAAGTTGGAATCAACATTTTGATAAGGTAATCAAAAGTTTTGGTTTTATACAAACTTATGGAGAAGCTTGTATTTACAAGAAAGTGAGTGGGAGCTCTATAGCATTCCTAATACTATATGTGGACGACATATTGTTGATTGGGAATGATATAGACCTTCTTAATAGTGTCAAGGATTATTTTAATAATAGATTTTCAATGAAAGATCTTGGTGAAGCTGCTTACATATTAGGCATAAAGATTTATAGAGATAGATCGAGACGCCTAATATAGCTATCACAGAGTACATATTTGGACAAAGTTCTAAAGAGGTTTGGAATGGAAGATAGCAAGAAAGGGTTCTTGCCCATGTTGCCCAATACGACCTTGAGTAAAACTCAAAGTCCTGCTACGACAGAAGATAGAGAAAGGATGAGTAAGACTCCCTATGCCTCAGCCATAGGATCTATCATGTATGCCATGCTATATACTAGACCCGACATTGCATATGATGTTAGTTTGACTAGCAGATATCAAAGTGATCCAGGGGTGGATCATTGGACAGCGGTCAAAAACATCCTTAAGTACTTGAGAAGAACTAAGGATATGGTTCTTTCTTATGGAGGTGATGAACAACGCGTTGTTAATGGTTACACCAATACTAGTTGGAACACTGATTCAGATAATTCTAAATCTCAATCTGGATACGTATTTACTTTGAATGGTGCAGCAGTTAGCTGGAGGAGTGCAAAGCAAAGCGTTGTGGCGAGATCTTCAAATGAATCGGAATACATAGATGCTTCAGAGGCTTCTCAAGAGGTGATATGGATGAAGGAATTCATTATAGAGCTCGATGTGGTTCCTAGTGTGCTGGACCCAATGTCTATCTACTGTGATAACATGGGCGCCATAGCTAACGCACAAGAACCAAGGTCACACAAGAAGCTGAAGCATATCAAGTTGCATTTTCTTGCTATTCGAGAGCATGTCCAAGATGGTGACATAAAGATTTGCAAAGTACACAAATCTGAATATGGCGGTTCCGTTGACTAAACCTCTCCCGAGGGCAAAACATGACCAGCACCAAACCGCCATGGGTGTTTGGTATATTACCATGTAATCTAGATTAGTTGACTCTAGTGCAAGTGGGAGACTGTTGGAGATATGCCCTAGAGGCAATAATAAAAGTAGTTATTATTATATCTTTGTGTTTATGATAAATCTTCACATTCATGCTATAATAGTATTAACCAGAAACATTAATACTTGTGTGATTTGTAAACTAATAGAGTCCCTAGTAAAGCCTCTTTATAATACTAGCTTGTTGGTTAATATATGATCATGGTTTTTGGATCATGAACATTGAGATGTTGTTAACAACAAGATCATATCATTAGGAGAATGGTGTGATGGACATATTCCTATAGATAAGCGTAGCATAAAGATCAAGTCATTTCAATAGTTTGTTTTCTATAAGATTTCTGATACATAGTAACCTAATTCCTTCGACCATGAGATCATGCTAATCACCATCACCGGAAGGATGCTTTGATGACATCCAACACCACACCATAACTGGGTGGTTATAAAGGTGGCATTGAGTGTTCGGAAAGTATGTGTTGAGGCACATGGATCAAGAGTGGGATTTGTCCATCCATATGACAGATAGATATATTCTAGGCCCTCTCGGTGGAATTTCATCCAATTAGCTTGCAAGCATGTGACTGTCTCACAAGGGATCACATATCACGGGAACAATAAAAGAATACTTATCGGTAACGAGGTTGAACTAGGTATCCAGAGATACAGACGATCAGACATCGGATAAGTAAAATATCGCGAGACAAAGGGAAATTGGTATCGTATGTAAATGGTTCATTCGATCACAAAGTAATCATAGAAATATGTGGGAACCATATGAATTTCTACATTCCTCTATTGGTTATTGATCGGAGAAGTGTCTCGGCCAGTTCCGCATAATTCACGAACCGTAGGGAGACACACTTAAGGATTCGATGTTGTTTAGTAGATATGGAATGTAAGTAGGGAGACTGAATGTTGTTCGGAGTCTCAGATGGGATCCGGGATATCACGAGGAGATCTAGAATGGTCTGGAGAATAAGGTTCATATAAGGAAAGTCCAATTCCGGAGTTCGGGAATGATTCGGGTGTTTTCACCGGAATGATCTAGAAGGGTCTAGAAGCTTCACCGGACCGGAAGGTGAAGGGTGCATGAATGTGTCATGACTAAGTGTAATGGTTTCATCATGTCCTAGGTCAAAGGGTTGTGCAAATAAAGAGTAAAATCAAACTCTGAAATTGAAAGTCAAAAGGCAAGTTTGAAAAGTCAAACTGGAACAATGTTTCCTAGTGGAGGAAGAAGAGAATCCTTCTCTCCCTCCACCACAAGCCTAGTAGGAGAGGGAGTTGGGGAAGGATTTAAACTACCCTCTCCCAAGCTGCCCCTCCCTCTCATAAATAGAGGGGAGGGGGCCGCCCCTTCCACACAACACCACCACCCAAGCCGCCGCCTCGCACCGCCGCCGCCTCGCCGTCGCCGCCCTAGCCACCGCCGACCATGCCTCCTCCTCTCTGGCCTCTAAACCCTAGATCGTCAAGGAAACCCTAATTCTCCACCATAACCCGCTCTGGCTTAGGCGAAGCCCTGCGGGATCTTCCCTCTACTTCTGACACCACGCCGTCATGCTGCCGGAATTGCGAGGAGAGAACTACAACCTTCGCTGCCTGCTAGAACAAGGGAGAGGAAGGTCTTCATCGAGTACCGAACGTGTGACCGACTGCGGAAGCACTGCCGGAACACAACGCCGGAAGGATTGTCTACGCGATCTTGAGATCGGCAAGTGAACGACTACATCACCCATGAGAATCTGCTCTCGTTAACCACTTTGGAATATTCAAGGGTAAGTACTCTATCAACTCGTTGCTACAATCTAGTAAATAGATCTTGTCTTGTGTGTGTTCATGCGGTAGAAAATTTATGTTTTCCATGCTACGAACCCCTATAGTGGTATCAGAGCCGTGTCTATATGTAGATCTATTGCACGATTAGAACACAATGGTCATTATGGGCGTTGATTCTTTTGTTGTCGATTGCTTCTTGTGTACTTTGCATCTTGCGGGATGGTGGGATGAAGCGGCCCAGGCTAACCTTACATGACATCGTTCATGAGATTTGCTCCACGCTTGACATGCAACTTGTATTGCGTAAGTGGCTTTGTGGGTGACTGTTTCTCCCAACCAAGTGAAGATTCAATTTACAACGGGTGATTTGCAATACTAGTATCTACGGAAGTGGAGATCAAGAAAGAGCACCAAGTGTTGATGGTCAATAAGACCACCAAATTCAAAAGGCAAGGCAAGTCCAAGAAAAAGGGGAACTTCAAGAAGAGCGGTAAGAAAGTTACCACGCCAACGAAGAAGACCAAGGCTGGGCCTAAGACGGATACTAAGTGCTTTTACTGCAAGGGAGAAGGTCATTGGAAGCGGAATTGCCCCAAGTACTTGGCGGATCTAAAGAACGGCGACATCAAGAAGAAAGGTATATTTGATATACATGTTATTGATGTGTATCTTTCTAGTAATCATAGTAGTGCCTAGGTATTTGATACTGGTTTAGTTGCTCACATTTGTAACTCGAATCAGGCGTTGCAGAATAAACAAAGACTAGCGAAAGACGAGGTGACGATGCGCATTGGAAACAGATCAAAGGTTGATGTGGTCGCGGTCGGCACGCTCCCTCTTCATCTACCATCGGTATTAGTTTTATACTTAAATAATTGTTATTCGGTGCCTGCGTTGAGCATGAACATTATATCTGGATCATGTTTATTGCAAGACGGTTACTTGTTTAAGTCTGAGAATAATGGTTGTTCGATTTATATGAGTAATATCTTTTATGGTCATGCGCCTTTAATAGATGGTCTATTCTTATTGAATCTCGATTGTAGTGATACACATGTTCATAATATAGAAGCTAAGCATTTGAAATTGAACGATAACTCAACCTATACTTGGCACTGTCGTCTTGGTCAGATTGGAGTGAAACGTATGAGGAAACTACATTCTGATGGACTTCTTGAATCACTTGAAAGATGCGAAGCATGTCTGATGGGTAAAATGACTAAGACTCTATTTTCTGGCATGATGGAGCGAGCTACGGACTTATTGGAAATCATACATACCGATGTGTGTGGCCTGATGAGTGTAGCATCGCGCGGTGGTTATCGTTATGTTCTTACTTTCATGGATGACTTGAGTAGATATGGGTATATCTATTTCATGAAACATAAGTCCGAAACTTTCGAGAAGTTTAAGGAATTTCAAAGTGAAGTAGATAATTAACGTAACAAGAAGATTAAGTTTCTACGATCTGATCGTGGAGGTGAATATCTAAGTTACGAGTTTGGCGAGCATTTAAAGAAATGCGGAATACTTTCATAATTGACACCACTGGGAACACGACAACGTAATGGTGTGTCCGAACGTCGTAATCGAACTCTCTGAGATATGGTTCATTTTATGATGTCACTTATAGATTTACCTTTATCGTTTTGGGGTTATGCATTAGAAATAGCCACATTCACTTTAAATAGGGCTCCATCTAAATCCGTTGAAACGACACTGTTTGAATTATGGTTTGGGAAGAAACCTAAATTGTCGTTCCTTAAAGTTTGGGGTTGCGAAGCTTATGTAAATAAGTTAGAGCCCGACAAGCTTGAACCCAAAGCAGAAAATGCGTCTTCATAGGATACCCGAAGGAAACTATTGGGTATAGGGGCTACTGACATGGATATACCCTATGGGTGCATAACGTTGGTATACCCGGTCCAGACCGAGGAAGGCCCACGTGAAGACTTGATGCCCACGTATATTTCGGGTGGCCCAAGCCCACCGTAAGTTCGGCTCCTTGGAGGACAAGTCTAGATTAGATAGAATTTCAAAGGGTTCAACCCTAATCTGTATTGACTCGACCTATCCCGGGACCTGGTCTATCTATATAAAGGCTAGGAGGGCAGAACGAGAAGGATATCAACACCTCGTACACACACCTTCATGCCAGATTGCATCTGCGCACCCCTGTAACCTTCGGTTCTGCCGTAATCAAGAACAGACAAGCAGGAGTAGGGTTTTCCCTCTGGGGGCCTGAACCTGGGTAAACCTCGTGTTCCCATGTTGCTTGCCTGTTAACCGTCTCACGACTTCCAGCATCCCCATCTTCTCCAAAACCCAAGTCCATAACAATGGGCATTGACAAGTCGAACCCTCGTCACCTGTGTTTCTACACAATATGTTCCCCTTTGAGAGGTTCATGGGAGTCTTAAAGAAATATGTTCATAACCATGCTAGGCCAGAAGGAAGCATCTCCAAAGGCTATGGAACAGAGGAGGTCATTGAGTTTTGTGTTGACTTTCTTCCTAACCTTAATCCGATTGGTGTTCCTGAATCTCGGTATGAGGGGAGGCTGACTGGAAAAGTTACACTAGAAATGAAAGCAACAGTATGTAGGGACGGGCATTCTTTCAGTAAAGCACACTACACATTTCTACACAATTCCACCTTGGTGGCTCCGTATATCGATAAACACAAGAATATTCTACGCTCCGAAAACCCGGGTAAGCCTGACTCCTGGATTAAAGTGGAACACGAGGCTACTTTCAGTAGTTGGTTGCATACACATCTCATGAATAACACCAGATCAGTTGTACTTATTGGCCAGGTTACCATCTTCGACTATATGTAATTTACAAGGGTACGAGATAAATGGGAATACATTTTACACGATCGCCCAAGATAAAGAGATCACCAACCAAAACAATGGTGTCCGCTTTGATGCAAGAGATGACAATGGGCAGAAGGACACATATTATGGGTACATAGAAGAGATATGGAAACTTTACTATGGACCTACTTTTAAGGTCCCTTTGTTTTGGTGCAACATGGGTCAAGATGACAGGAGGCGGAGTACATGTAGACGAAAAGTATGGCATGACTATAGCGGATCTCAACAATCTTGAATACATGGACGAAGCATTTGTCCTAGCCAACAGCGTGTCTCAGGTTTTCTGTGTGAAGGACATGTCTACCAAACCGAGAAAAATAAATCATCAAAAGAATATATCGTCTGATGAGCCAAAGCGCCACATAGTTCTTTTAGGGAAAATAAACATCGTGGGAGTGGATGACAATACCGACATGTCAGAAGATTATAATAAGTTTCATGAAATCCCGCCCTTCAAAGTGAACACTGACCCAAGCATCCTGTTAAATGATGAAGATTCTCCAAGGCTACGACGCAGAAAAAACCACAACACTAGATAGGGATGTTGGTGATGTATGTAATGTATTAAACCATTTATGTAATATCATATCGTGAGTCAACCTTTTATGTAAGGTCGAAAACTTCCTCCTGCAACATTGTTCGCCATCCCAAGATCCACATGCATGCAAAATATGGGTACATCATCACAAACTATGCCACGATTCTGCACATAACATTGGTCATTTGGACCGAAAGCCATGAAAACTAATACATCTTTCTCAATCAAACTGGACGATGACTACCAGTGCCTGGGCCGCGGGAGGTGAACACCCAAAGAGAAGGAACCATCACACGAGCATAGCTCGGGTGAGATCCCTGAAGAACCTACCAGGTATCGGAGACCCTGACGTCCAACGCAACCATATAGCGACGAACATGCTCGTCCTCCTCCCTGACACGATGTTGTACCACCTCCTCGAGGGCCGGCTCCCTCTGCACCGAGCCTGTACCACGCGATGACCACAAAGAAGCTCCGGGTCAACGGCGAGACCCGGATTCCTCACCAAGCGACGTGTCCCGGAACGTAGCACCTCCCAGTGCCAACCCGACGGAGCCTAGTCTCGGACATGCCCGACAGAGACGAGTACTCCATCGTTGCCGCTAAGTCGACTATGAGGATGCGGGATGGGCATCCTAAAGTACGCAGTGAGGAATGTGTGTATGTGTGGGTGGCCATGACGGTCGACCTATAAATAGAGGAAAAGGGCGGGAAAACATGGCGTGAAGCGGAGGGAAAGGGCGGGAAAACATGGCGGGAAGTGGAGGGAAAGGGGTTGCGGCAGGCTCGGGCAGGCGCTAGCATATTTAGTCCCGGATGGTGTCTCCAACCGGGAATACATATGAACCTTTAGTCCCGGTTGGAGACACCAACCAGGACAAAACATGAGTCCCGGGTGGCAGCACTAATGATAGGGGTGAGTGTCGACATTATGTCGTGAGTATCGACACTATGTCATGTTGCTTGTACCTTGTCCCGGATGGTGTCTCCAACCGAGACACCAACCGGGACAAAACATGAGTCCCGGGTGGCAGCTCTAATGATAGGGGTGAGTGTCGACACTATGTCGTGCTACTTGTACTATAAATTGACATCCTTGTGAGTCCTCAGGCATCTCCAATATGGTGTGCGAGAGCAGGGACAACACTACGACCAGTTTGAGGGAGATGCCGGAGGATCGAGTCCTCATGCATCTCCAACAAACTGTCCATAGATGCACTCCCTAATATGTGAAATTAGTTAGCATCCAGGAGTATTAATTTAGTTAGAGAAGTTATAAGCTGCAAGATGGTGTGGGAGAGCAGGGACACCACTATGGCCAGCTTTAGGGAGATGCCGTCGGAGTCCAGTCCTCCGGCATCTCCAGAAAGCTGGTCATAGAGGCACTCCCTAATATGTGAGATTAGTTAGCTCCCCGGCACAAGAATAGAACACCATCTTCATAATTCGGGAAAGTCGTAGTAGGAAACTGTCCCTTAGTCCCAGTTTCCTATCTAGGACTACGGAATCGGGACTAAAGGCCCCCTTTAGTCCCGGTCCAGCCACAAACCGGGACTAACGCTCAAGACATTTATTAATATGCAAACCGGTTAATAGTGGCTACAACCGGGACTAAAAGCTCCGAGCAGAGGAAAATATCTTTAGTCCCGGCAAGTGGCTACAATCGGGACTAAAAACTTCGATCAGAAGGAAAGGGCTGGAAAACATGGCGTGAAGCAGTGGGAAATGGCAAAATATAATAGTTAATGCATTTTAATTTGAAAATGGCAAAATGGTTAATAGTTTGACAAGTTAGAATAATTATTTTATAAAACAGAAAATGGATTTGGATTCCTTATTCAAATTCAAGGACTTTTTATGTTGAAAGTTTAGTGAGATTCAAAAATATGAAAAAAGATATTAGTTAATGCATTTTATAATTGAAATGGCAAAATGATTAATAGTTTGACAAGTTAGAATAATTATTTTATAAAATAGACAATGGATTTGGATTACTTATTCAAATTCAAGCACTTTTTATGTTGAAAGTTTTCTCAAATTCATAAGTATGCAAACAATAATTTATTTAAATGTTTAAATATTTTGAGAAAACACCCAAATTTGAAAAAAGGTCCTAGACAAAAAAACTCACCCGGCCAATCTGCATGCGCAAATTTTCGGCCCATTAGTCGCGGCCTGTGTCATCAGCCGAGACTATGCCCATTTTGCACGCGCATACTAAAAAGCGCCGCCCCCTTTAGTCCCGTCTCGTGCCACACACACCGGGACTAAAGGTCTGGGGTATATAAATGAGGCCACCGCTCCAGGTCGTTTCCACACACCACGACACTGGAGGACATTTCCCCCATCGATGCCGCCAGACTGCTGAACTTTGTTGCCGCCTTCGCCCCGCGCGACCGCTAGCCTCGTCGGCCGCCCGCGCACTAGCTAGCCTCGCCGACCGCCCGCGCCCTCGCCACCGCCTCTGCCACGTACGAGTGTGCCTGCCACCGTCGCTCCTCGCCATGCCGCCATGCCCGACCGGCCGCCTCCGCCCGCTGCCGTCCCCGACCAGCTCGATCCGGCCTTCCGCCTCCTCCCCGCCCGATGTATCGCCCCGCCGCCTCTAGTAATTTTAGTGTAAATTTTAGTTGATTTAGTTTAGTGTAAATTTTAGTTGATTTAGTAAATTGTAGTTGATTAAGTTGATTTAGTTTAGTGTAGCAATACTTGATTTAGTGTGTTGCAAATATTTAGTTTAGTATTATTTTAGTTGATTTAGTTTAGTATTAATTATTTTATGAAGCAAATTGTAGCAATATTTAATTAGTGTAGCAATATATGTGTAGCAATATTTGAAAGAAATAGAAAATAGAAATATACATAACATTTAATTATTGTATAGGATTATTGCATTTTTAGTTGTGTATTTTAGTGTAGAAAATAGGAAATAGAAAAATAGATGTGTAGCAATATTTTTATAGATGTGTATTTTAGTGTAGAACATTTTAAGTTATGCATATTTAGTTGCATTTTTAGCAAATATATGTGTAGCAATATTTGTGTGCAAATATTTGTGTAGAAATATTGTGTGCAAAAATAGGATTTTTTTGCAAATAGAAATATTGTGTGCATTTTGAAATAATATTGTATGCATCTCGCATTTTGTAGAAACTATGGATCCAACTAATCCAATCCGCAGAGACCAAGCACAAGAAGAGCTTCTCGAGGATATAATCCACGACGTTGATCCTCCCGAGTCTCTCTCGATGTATCTGAACCCATCCGGCGAGGGAGAGGAGGTCGACCAAAGAGAGGGAGAAGCCGCCGACTCCGATGATGGAGGAGCCGACATCTCCGATTATGGAGAAGCCGATGGACCCTTAACGAAGATGGGCGAGGTATATATATGATGTCTGGTAATCACTAGATATATGTTGTCCGAGACGAGCTGTATATACCGAGTTGTATACATATTATATTGACGGATGTTTCTTCCTTTACACCTCCACATCGAGCTAAAATTCCAAACAAGGCCCGGCCAAAAAGTTGGATGCGCGTATAAATTATACAATTACGGCGGTATCAGCACTGGGCGAACCGTTGGAACCCCAAAAGGCTGCAACTATATTTAAACAACAATGCGGAATTATGGTTAGGGATCGCATCCCGATCACCGTTCGAGAGTGGCATAAGACCAAAGAGGCGGAAGAGAGTGAGTATGTCACCGAAAGGTACAAAGAGGGTCTTTGGAATGACCTCATGGCACATTTCATGCTGATAGAATGTGAGAGTGATGCCGAGACAACTACATTGAGAAGATGGCCAAACTATTTCGGAACTGGAAGAAATCATTATGGCAAAAGTATAAAAAAGACAAGAAAATTCCAAAATTTGAAGGCTATCTAGTGAAGGAGCAACATTACTAGGATGCATTTGTGGAGTACAAGAAGTCAGGAGATGCTAAGAAGAAGTCATAAAAAATAAGGAAAATGCTGTGAAAAAGAAATATCACCATCGCCTTGGGCCAGGGGGCTACGCGACTGCCATGCCAAAGTGGGATGCAAAAGAGAAAGAGTTGTGTGATAAAGGGATCATTCTAGAACCAATTCGCGAAGAATGGGATTTGAGGGTAAGAAATTGGTTCCCTGGGCATGGTAGTATGTATGACGAACTTACAGGGACCATGTTTGCAGTGATGGGATTAGGATACCCAGGGATACATGGCTGAAAGTGGTGAAAGAAATTAAAGACGGGATAACAAAGTTCCATCCTGACAGAGAGAAATACTTGCTGACAAAGTTCCTCGGGAATGACGAATACGGAGGACGAGTATGAGGCCTTGGCCCTAGTTATACGTGGGAGATTGGGTTTCCCAAAGACCAAGGTACTTATAGAAGCCAAGCGAGAGCAAAGAAGCGACGGGAGGAGGAGGAGGGAGACAGGTTCAACCAGTTGCTAGCAAGAATTGACAAGCATCATTAGAAGATTGATGAAATTAGAGGAGTAGCGTGCCTGCAAGATATTGCACCCGATATTACCGTTAACCCATCTCAGCGGAGAAGCATCGTGGCTGAATCGGAGGTCCCGTCTGACGATGCACGGATGATAGATGACAGTCCCGGTGTGAGACCCAGGCGCATGGCTTAATAGGATTGATTATACCCATACCAACAAGTTGCAACTTCTTTTCCAGAAGCTCATCTAAAAAGAACCTCCAGGTTAAGCGTGCTTGACTAATACGTTGGAAACGTATCTATAATTTTTTATACTCCATGCTTGTTTAGTACCTACTTTGCTTTACTTGTCTACACTTTTAGGTGCTTTTTACATGTTTTCTGGTACTAACCTATTAACAAGTTACAACAGTGCCAGATGCCTATTTTCTGTTGTTTTTTGTTTTAGAAAAGTTAGTAAAGAAATATTCTCGGAATTGGACGGGATGAAGGACAAAGTCAATTACTTTCCGTGGGGAACAAGAAGTCCAGAGGAGAGCCGGAGGGACTGGCTAGAGGGGCCAAACCCCCTAGGCGCGGCCACAGGTGGGCCCGCGCCTGGCTAGGGTTTGGTGGCCCTGGCCGCCTCCCGGTCTCGCCCCTTCGCCTATAAGAAGCCCCCGATGCAAAAACCCTGAGTACCCGATCAGAAATCCACAAAACCGTCTGTAGTCACCGCCACCATCGTCCCTAGACCGGGGGCATCTGAAGCTCTTCCCGGCACCCTGCCGGAGGGGAGATCATCCCAGAGGCCTTCTCTCCGGTATGATTCGTGAGTAGTTCCATCTTGGACTATGGGTCCATGTAGTAGCTAGATGGTTGTATCTCCTCCTTTGTGCTTTCATGTATAGATCTTGTGAGCTCCGTTCATGATCAAGGTTTAATCTATTTGTAATCATGCATGTTGTGTTTGCGGGGATCCGATGGATATTGAGATTATTATGTTGGTTTGATTAATGGTTTTATCTTTATGATTCTATCATGTCTGTGTTGTTTGTGATCTTGCATGCTCTCTGTTTCTAGTGGTTATCTTGGCCAAGTAGTTGCTAGTGACTCCAAGATGGGGTATTTATGCTCGATAGTGGGTTCATGCCTCTAGTTTCCAAGGGAAGTGACAATAATCTCTTCGGGTGTAGATGTGCTTTTGCTACTAGGGAGAAAACAACGGTCTCTTGTTCATGGAACATGTGGACTGTTTACCTTACACACTTTGCTTAAAGCAGTTGTCTGTTGCTTGCAACTTAATACTGGAGGGGGTTTAGATGATAACCTAATGGTGGACTTCTAGTCATAGATGCAGCTAGATGGCGGTCTATGTGTATTGTTGTATTGCCCAATCAACCTCATAGGATTTTTCTCTGGCTAGTAATTGCATTGTTATGCCTTGCTCAGTTCTTGTCAATTGCCCCGCTATAATTTGTTTACCCTTCATGCCATGTTGTTTATCTAAGGAGAGCACCTCTAGTGAACTATGGACCCCGGTCCAATCTTTACCATTGATACATCTTCCACTGTTACTTGTTTACTTGCTGCAAACCATTACCTTTCACACCATACATTTAATCCGTTGTTACAGCAAACCGGTGAGCTTGACAACCTCACTGATTCGTTGGAGCAAAGTCTTGAGTTTGTGTTGTGCAGGTCTCCACGTTGCCAGCAACACCTTTGAGACGTTTCCTTCCTCCTTCAGGTTCGATAAACTCGGTCTCTACTGAGGGAATCTTGCTGCTGTGCTCATCACACCTTGCTCTTGGGGTTCCAACGAAGTATCCCGCGTCAACACTGGGTGCACGCACCAAGATTTCTGGCGCCGTTGCCGGGGAATAAAGAAAGAAGCCCCCACGTCAACAAGGCGCCATCAACAAGTTTTTTGGTGCCGTTGTCGGGGAGGCTAATGACGTCTTCACTAGGGGAGTCCTTCACTTCCTTTCTCTTTACTTTGTTTTTAGTTTGCTTTGTTTGTTTTTCTTGGTTTTGTTTGCCTCTTTTCAAAAAACCCCAAAAAATTAGTCTAGCTTGGTTTGCTTTCTTTATTCAAAAACACAAAATTTTTAGTTCCTGCTCTAGCCGCTGCTGCTGTTTTTGGCTTGCCTACCTTTGCCAAAATGAACTCTACTGAGAACACCAAGTTGTGTGACTTCACTAGCAGCAACAACAATGATTTTCTAAGCACACCCATTGCTCCACCTGCTCATGATGCTATCTTTTATGAAATTAAGCCTGCTTTATTGAATCTTGTGATGAGAGAGCAATTTTCTGGTGCTGGTTCTGATGATCCTGCTGCCCATCTTAATAGCTTTGTGGAAATTTGTGAGATGCAAAAGTATAAGGATGTAGATGGAGATATTATTAAGCTCAGCCTTTTTCCTTTCTCCTTGAGGGGAAAAACTAAAGAATGGTTTCTATCTTTGCCTAAAAATAGTATTGATTCTTGGACTAAGTACAAAAATTCTTTTATTGGAATGTACTATCCTCCTGCTAAGATTATTGCTATGAGAAGTGACATTATGAAATTTAAACAACTTGATAGTGAACATGTTGCTCTTGCTTGGAAAAGAATGAAATCTTTGGTTAAAAATTGCCCTACTCATGGACTCACTGCTTGGATGATTATCCAGACTTTTTATGCAGGTTTGAACTTCTCCTCAAGAAACCTGCTGGATTCTGCTGCTGGAGGTACCTTCATGGGCCTCACTTTGGGTGCAGCAAGAAGGCTCCTTGATAAAATGATGGTTAACTACTCTGAATGGCATGTTGAGATAAATCCGCATGGTAAGAAGGTAAATTCTGTTGAGGAAACTTTCTCTTTGAGTGAAAAGATTGATGTTATTATGGCTATGCTTGTTAATGGGAAAGCTCCTCTAGATCCTAATAGTGTTCCCTTAGCCTCTTTGGTTGCTCAAGAAGAGCAAGTTGATGTGAACTTCATTAGAAACAACAATTTCAACAACAATGCTTATAGGAATAATTTTGGTAGCAACAACAATTATAGGCCTTATCTTCCTAATAATGGCAATTCCTATGGAAGCTCTTACAATAATGCTAGAAGTGTCCCCTCTGAACTTGAAGTAATGCTCAAGGACTTTATTAGTAAACAAACCACTTTTAATAACACTATAGAGGAAAAGCTTTTAACTGTTGAGAAAAATATATCCTCTTTGTCTGAAGCTCAAACTTACTTGGTTAATAAAATGGCTGCTACACCTGAAACTATGGAAAACACCTTTGCTACTGCTCATGCCATACAAGTTACTATTGATGAAAATGTTAGGCTGTTAGCTCAACTTCATGCTAGGTGGGAAAGGGAAGCTGAAATTGATAGAAATAATAGTGTGTGCACTATCACCACTAAACCACAAGTAGCCCCTATTCCTACTCCTACTATGCCTACGCCCAGTGAGCCTACTACTAGTGATGCTAAGTTTGACTTTGATATTGATGGTTGCAATATTTCTGAAGTGATTATGTTCCTGCAAAAGCTTGCTAGAAGTCCCGATGCTAGTGATATGCATGTTGCCTTTACCAAACACATTACATATGCTCTTGTTAAGATTAAGGAAGAGAAGATAAAACACAAAGCTTCTATTCCTAGGAAAGTAGAAGATATTTGGGAACCCATTATTAATATGCAAGTGAATGACTTTGATCTTAAAGCTTCATGTGATCTTGGTTCTAGTGTCTCTATTATGCCTAGAAAGATTTATGAAATGCTTGATTTGCCACCATTAGATGATTGTTATTTGGATGTCCCACTCAATGATAATGCTAAGAAGAAACTCATGGGGAGTATCAATGATGTTCTTATTATGGTTAACAATGCTTATGTCCCTATTGATTTCTATGTTTTGGATGTTGAATACAATGCTTCTTGTCCTATTACTTTGGGAAGACCTTTTGTTTGAACAATTGGAGCCATCATTGATATGAAAGAAGGCACCATAAAATATCATTTTCCATTCAAGAAAGGTATTGAACACTTTCCTATGAGGAGAGAGAGGTTGCATTTTGCTCCTCCTTTGTAAGCAAGATTTGATGTTAATGCTTCTTCATTTGAAAATACTTGATTCTTCTTGTTTCTTGTGCCTAACTTAAAGGCGTTAAAGAAAAGTACTTGTTGGGACATAACCCAAGAGTTTCCTTGAGTCTTGGAAGTTATTACTTCTGTAATGACCTCTCTTTATCCTTTTTGTTTGCTTTTTGTGCCAAGAATGACCTCTAATGAGAGGGAAGTAAGATTTGGGGAGTTGTTGTCCCAAAACAGATTTCTCTCCTCCACCAAAAAAAATCGTGAGGAGGCTCTGTAACTAGGATTGAGCTCAAAATTTACGAATAAATCCCTCAGTATGTTGGCTAACTTTTTAATTTTAGTAACAGAAAATGTTCGAAAAAAATTCGTTTCTACCTGCTGGTCTGTTTTGACAGATTTCTGCCATTATTTCCATTTGCTTCTTATTGATTCCTTTTTGAGCTCTCTTCAGGTAAATTGAGTTTCTTTGAAGGAGTTACTACAGTAGCTTGTGTTTTTAGTGAAAAGCCTTGCTGTTCCAAAGCTTTGCCAGTGGTATAATATCTTTTGAATAAGCTATGTTGCTAATGAAGATTGTGTGAAGTTGAAGGAAAAATTTCAGGTGTAGAGAGAGAATGATGCAATGAGATGAAGAATGGACAAAATCTCAAGCTTGGGGATGCCACCATGGTGTCACCCCAAGAAATATCCAAGAGGTACAAGCTTCAAATCTTGGGGATGCCCAAGGCATCCCCTTCTTTATCAATAAAAAGCTCAGGTCTGTCTAGACACTTCATTTTTATTGTTTCATGCACACTTGTGTTATTCTTGGAGCGTCTTAGTTTTTGTTTACTTTGCTTAGTTTGTTTATATTGCTTTAGTAGTTTGGACCCCTGTTCTCGCTGTGTTGTTTTGCAAATAAGTTTGCTTGGTGTTTGGAAAGGAGTAGTAAGTTCTTGCTTGAAGTGCAAGAGGAGCTTGCATTGACTATGACTTAGATCTTAGCATGACATGCTAGGTGTTGTTTTAGCATTATGCTTAGTGATTATTGATGTAGAATGTATTGTTCCAAACAATTGAGATTGCTTAGTGTGCCTTGAATAAATTATGCGTTGTTTTAGCATGCAAAAGCATAGTATTGTGGTATTCTCCTTTGATGTTTTGCTTGGGTTGACTTGGCACATGCTCACACCATGTTATGACTATGACAAGTCACCATTAGCCTCTATGATCATTTGGTCCTTTACTTGTAGTACCACTCTTTGCTTTGATTAGTTTGCTTTGTTGCATTGCATAATTATGGCCATTATTACTCTCTTAGTTGGTTGCTCCCAGTCTTTTGCTAGTCTCCACTTGTATGAGTAAGTTCTACTCATGCCTACAACTTCCAAGAAACCAAGTTATTCCAAAGTGTCCACTATAAACTCCTATGCATGGTGTGTTACACCATTCCAAAGTATATTCTTGTTTTCAACTATCTTCCAATTAAAAACTATTTTGTTATGTGAAAACTTAGTGATTAAAGCCCTCACGAACTTGATGGCACAATTTATTATTTGCCCCTAATAAACTTGAACTATTGTGACAACTTTGTTGTATATGCTTGCACTTATAAGTTGGAATTAGCAGAACCGTGCTGTCACGGGGAACGTTTTCAACATTGCACTTGTACCTTGTAGTACTCAATTGATATCATGTTCTTTTTTCTATGGATGTCACCGGTGTGAAATAAAGAGGGAACTTGTAAGTCCATGGAGTTTGTATCCTGTGTTAGAGAAACGCCTGAGCCGCTAGCCTAAGCCATGCCTAATCATGGTGGAAACTTGCAGCATCACCATAGTGACATCTATGAAGCATTCTTCTTTTAAAAAAGAGAGACACATTGAGAAAAGAGGAAAGAGATAAAAAAGCACCATATTCTCATGGTAAATAAGAAGATTGCTGAGATGCTCATTGTCTGCTTGCCTTGTCATTTTGGTCATGGGAAAGCTCCTATGCCATGTGCAAGGGGTACCCCGTTGGCGGTTCTCAATGATATGCAAATACTTATAGTGACAAGAACTTACCTGGACCCAAAGTTGAGTATGCATGAGGTGTGGCCCTCGTATTCAAGGGTGTCATGGGAATGGTCACGGCAGATGCTGCAATCGGCAGCGAGTAGTAGAACGAGGGGCAAGGGCGGCCAGCCATCTGCGGTGCGAGATGAGGGCGAAGACACAGGGTTTTACCCAGGTTTGGCCCCCCGGAGGGTAAAGACCTACTCCTGCTAGATTGTATTATGGAGGTGTTACAATGGGCGAGCTCGTCGGCTAGGCGGCGAGTCGTTTGGGTGTATCCGGGAACGTGTCTCTACTCGCCCTATAGGGAGGTTTATATAGGCTCACCTCCCCTAGGGTTTACATATCTCAACCGATTCAGTTACAGATTCAGTAGTCGTTTAACCTAACCCGACTGGGCCTATCTACTCGCCTGGGCCTTCAGCTTCCAGTCGCTCGGTACCTTGCTGGGCTTCAATCCACTCGCCGTTCTGCAGGCCCACTCGCCAGCTCACGGGCCAGTCGGAAACGCCCTGCTGGGTATACCCTAGTAGGCATATCCCCATCAGTAGTCCCCGAGGCCGTCGTCGATTGGGCGTAAATGGCTGCTGGCAGTCGGAGTATGCGGCTTCAAAGTAGGAATCCAGTCGAATCGTCGGCGGGCTCCTGTATAAAGGAGAAAATCCGGTGAACCAAGTCGCGGCTTGGGCGAGTCGAGTCGGCGGGACGCGGCCATGGTGACTGAACCGGCGAGCCGAGTGGCCGAAGTTGGACCGTCAGGCATAGTCAAACTAGCCGTTGGGGGTAATCCAACGGTAACTTTTGGCGTAATCATCGCGCGGTAACGGCCCCCTGATTTGGCGGGCAACTCCCGCTATATAAGAGGAATGACAGGCAATCGTAGAGCCAATTGCCCACCGCTTCTTCCGAGTGCGCACATTTTCCTTCCTCTGCTCCGCGATCCAATCGACTCGAAATCCCCCGATCTCCAACCAACCCCTCAGCCATGGCCCTTTCCACCGAACCATGGGGCAGGTCCAAGTGTACGAGGGCGCAGCTGGCCTCTTTCGAGGAAGCCGGGATCCTGCGAGCCGGCTGTTGGCGTATCCCCGCAGCCGGAGAAACAACCCCAAACCCGCGAGAGAGGGAATTCGTCTGTTTCACCAGTCATCTCGAGCGGGGGCTAGGGTTTCCCACATCTTTGTTCTTCCGGCGCTTTTGCGCCTACTACGGGATCCAGCCTTCAGATCTGGGTCCCCACAGCATCGAGCAGCTCGCCATCTTCGTGGCGTTCTGCGAGTGCTACTTGGGCTGCCGGCCCTACTTTCCCTTGTGGCAAGATCTGTTCCACGGACGGATCAGCCGCGAGGAGGCAGGCGGTCCAATGCTAGCCGCGGGCGGCTTGACGTTCCAGCTCAAGTCCAAAGCTTCTTTTTTTGATCTGATGCTACCCGCCAAGGCAGCGAGCGACTGGAAGAAGTCGTGGTTCTACGTGGCCGAGGCGACCCCGGAAGACGAAGTGGCGATCCCGCGGTACTCGGCCAATCGTTCTGAGCCGCGCCATCTCCAAGTCGGCAAGCTCCCCGACGACCAGTGGATGGTCGTTGACGAGATGCTCCAGACCATCCGTGGTCTGAAAAAGAAAGGCCTTCAGACGATAAACTTGTACAATTGCTGGCTTGGGCAACGGCTCGTTCCACTCGCCCAACGCGACCACTATATGTACCAGTACACGGGCCGGGGAGACTCGACGAAGGCCTGCCTCGACGAGTGGAAGCTAGAGGATTATATCCCAGCGTTGAAGAAGATCACCCAGGCGGTGTACCTGGATGCGCAGGCTGGGGTCGCCCCCTACACCGCGAAGCGTCCGGCTCCAACGGTAATTCCTTTACCTTGTTCGCAGTCACAATGTATGCAGTCGCGGTAATTCTGATTCTGTTTTGTATTCATCGCAGCTATTCCAATTGGTGGAAGGGTGGCTCCCACCTTCGGATGACGAGAGCCCGGGGCCATCCGCCCAGGACATAGGCGAATCGCCACCCGCGAGGGGCAACGAGGACGACGAGGAAGAGTCCGAAGAGGAAGTCGCCCCGCTGGTCCGAAAGACCCGCGGGCAACGTCAGCGCGAGATCGAGGCGAGCAGAAGCCTCGAGCGTCATGATGACGACGACGAGCTCCCAGAGACCACCTCGCGCCGTCAAGCCACTCCGTCGAAGAAGAAGAAGAAGAAGGAAAGGGAGGCGAGGGCCCTCCCGAAGAGGAAAACGAAACCGTCGAGGACGGCTTCACCGCCGCACTCGGCGAGCGGCTCCGATGCTCCCAGCCCAGCTGGTGACGGCGCGCCCCCAGCGACAGCCGCGCTGGACACGGCGACCGTGGAAATGCCGCTGGCCTCGATGCCTCCGCCATTCGCCCCAGTCTCCGGGCTGGGGGAGGCTCCGGCTGCAGCGACTTCACCTCGCCAGGAGGTTCCGGCTGCGGTGGCTTCGCCCCGCAAGGAGGCTCCGGCTGTAGCGGCTCCAACTCGCGAGGAAGTTCCCGCCGAGGATGTCCCAGAGGCGCCAGCCGCGGCCTCAACGACGAAGAAGCCGTCCGTGTCTTGGGCACGCGACGTCCTGGAACTGGGGCTCAGTCGCCGACTGGGCCCTGAACTGGAAAAACCGGCCGGCCTTCGTACAGGGCTACGTTTCATCCCAGTCGCCAAGTGAGTGCGCTCACCCTTACTTAGTTTCCATAACTATTTCAATTGTCTTTGTTGATTCGATTAATGCGCAGGACCGGAGTGAAAAGGATGGGCCATCCGACCGTGGCCAAGGTGCCCTCCGCCGCTAGCGAGGAAGATCCTTCCCGCAAGAGGAAAGCGGACGAGGTCGTCGCCTCAGCGGATGGCAGTAAGAAGGCCAAGGGCGACGACATTGTCACTATCTCTGACGATACGGCGGCCGCGCCAGCCGGGCCCGTGGTGGAGGCAGCCGCATCTACGAAGGAGGGCGCTTCCTTGCCTGGAACGGCGGAGGCGACTTCCTTTGGAGCGGGTGCCTCTATCGCTATCTTCCCCCGCTTCGTGACCAAGGCGGCCGCAGCGAGCGGGGCTGCGCCCTCAAGCCTCGCTCCGGGGACCGCCGATGCTGAAGTCGACCAGCGTCGTGGGCACACGCCAGCGTTACTCGCGTCCGTGGACGCGATACAACTCCATGGTATGCTTGGCGCAGCCATCCAGGTACATCCAGTCCCCGAGGATCAGGTCGGTGCTTTGCAGCGGCTTGATTCTTATAATTTCTCGTCTTTTATTTTCGTATCCAGTCCCCGAGTGCGCACGCGCTAAATTTTAGCGGGTGGGCACTTAGGAATTTCTTGATCGCCAGTCCCCGAGTGCGTGCTCGCTGAATTTCAGCAGGTGGGCACTTAGGAATTTCTTGATCGCCAGTCCCCGAGTGCGTGCTCGCTGAATTTCAGCGGGTGGGCACTTAGGAATTTCTTGATCGCCAGTCCCCGAGTGCGCACTCGCTGAATTTCAGCGGGTGGGCACTTAGGAAGTTCGTTTTGACTAACTTGTTCGATGATGTGCAGGGTCTGCAGCTTGAGTCGGCGGACCGATTGGCCGCGAAACAGCGCGCTGAGAAGGAGCTGGTCATCGTCCAGGAGGCGAACAAAGGGCTTCAGGCTGTTGCTGCGAAGGCAGAGGAAGCTCGTCAGGGGCTTGTCTCTGCTGGAGAGTTGGTGGCGGCGCGATCTGCTCTGGGTGCCGCTGAACAGCGGATCGCCGACCTTGAGCGCGAACTGCGGGAGGCGAGAGAAGAAGCGAGCTCAGCGGACGGGCGAGCGAGGGCCGCCTTTGCAGCCGCAGAGGAGGATCGCAAGGTGTCGGAGGTCCTTATTGCTGGGCTTCAGGACGACCACACGTCGCTTCAGTGCTTCATCACGGGACTCGCCCGCCCGTTGCTTGGTGAGTGCATCTTCCCTTTCTATTAGTTGTGATTTTTGTGGTTTCCGTTGTACTCATCGTTGTCTTCTGCTCGCAGGTCGCATCATTGATGACGAAGGAGAAGCGAGTTCGCTCGACGCGAGGCGGTGCGTAAGCATGCTCGTCGACTCGGCGACGCTGTCGGCGACGTGCATCTGCGCCTACCTCCAAGAAATATCGCCCACGGAGGTGATTCCCAGCGACCTCGTTGAGGTGTGGAAATATTTGGAGAAGGCGCCCGCGGTCGTTGAGTTCATGACGCGGTCGGCGTTTCAGCGTGGAGCGTCGACAGCACTGAGCCTTGGACTCGCCCACTTCCCCGAAGATTTCGACGTCGACGATGTGACGAGTGGGTATCCATCATCGACTGGCACGGTGGATCTGTCCGAGGTTCTCAAGTTGCAAGAGCGTGCCGCCACGTACTCGGAGCGTGTCTGGGCGATGGGCGACCTCCTTCCCTACCAGGAAACGGTCGTCGCGCCAAACGACCCCGAGCCGCCGCATCGTGACTTCAAGGTCGAGCAGCCTTTTCGCGCGGCGATGGCGGGTGAACTGACGACGTATCCATCAAACCCGTACACCGCGTTCATCCGTAATCGCCGGGATGCTGGCGAGTCATCATCAAAGCCTGCAGAATAGGGTAGTTTGCCTTGAAGCGTTAACAGCAGTTCTGCCATGCGGGCATATTTTGTAACATAAGACAATGCAATATGCGATTGAATGGGATGTCGTGTCTATTTGGTATTTGTTTGTGTGCTTTGGGTTGATTTTGGACGAGTCCCCGAGCGCGTCCGCCCTTTTGTGGGGTTTACCTAGTATATGATGTGTGTTGTTATCATGTGTGTTGTTGCTTTGGTCGACTCGCCCGAGCTCGGAGAGCCAGTCGCAAGGCGACTCCCTGGAGTGCTCTGTACTTTACCGTTTTCCCGTACGCGAACGAAGTCGGGTGGCCGAGTCCCTGAGCGTGGTACTTGGTAGTTCTAGGCGCAACTCGAGGGTGGTTGAGGACTTAGCGCGTTGGTGTGAGCGCGTCACTCCTGCCTGGCCCGTAAGGTCAGTCGCTTGGCGAGTCCTGGGCATGCTCTCTTACTTGGCGTTTTCCCTGACCGCTCTTGACGAACTGGTATTCAGTCCCCGAGCGTGATACTTAGCCGTTCGAGTCGCTATGCCGAGGATGCGGAGGACCAAGGTCGCTGCGAGAAGCGAGGGCAGTTGTCTTGGCTCGTAGAACCAGTCGAGCTAGGCGACTCCAATGGTGCTCCGGGTTGGCGTTTTTCGTGGACGATGCGAGACCTGAAGTGATTCAGTGCTCTTGCACCGCACTACTTAGCCATGCCGATCGCTGTACCAAAGGTTGACTTCTGCATTTTAGCATACCGCTGTTATTACGAGTGCGAGTGGCACAAGTCATGGAGAGTAGGCGCAATTTGCGGTAACCGTTTCTTTTATTTCATAGCGACTGGAGAGTACATGTGTGGGGTTCTAGGAGTAGAACTTCCGGAGGAGGTTTACATTCCATGGTCGCTTGACGTCGAGCTCGCCGTCCCCGCGGACGTCGATGAGGTAGTAGGCGTCGTTGCCAAGTACGCGCCCGATAGCGAATGGGCCTTCCCACGGAGGGGAGAGCTTGTGCATGCCCTTCTTGTCCTGGATGAGGCGTAACACCAGGTCGCCTTCCTGGAAGGTGCGGGCTTTCACCCGTCAGCTGTGGTAGCGGCAGAGTCCTTGCTGGTAGATGGCGGTGCGTGACCGGGCGAGGTCGCGTGCTTCGTCGAGCTGGTCGACCCCATCTTGGCGGGCCAGCTCGTTTGCAGCCTCCGTATAATGGACGACTCGCGGCGAGTCGTGTTCGAGGTCGGTGGGCATGACTGCTTCGGCGCCGTAGACCATGAAGAAGGGAGTGAATCCCGTCGATCTGTTAACCGAGGTACGGATTCCCCAGATGACGGAGGGCAACTCTTCGACCCAGCACCCAGCGGTGCGCTCGAGTGGTACTTGGAGTCGCGGCTTCAGGCCGTGGAGGATGCTTTGGTTGGCCCGTTCCGCCTGGCCGTTGGATTCCGGGTGGGCGACTGACGCGAGGTCGAGCCGGATGTGGTGCTCTTCGCAGAATTTGGCCATGGCTCCCTTGGTGAAGTTGGTGCCGTTGTCCGTGATGATACTGTTTGGGAACCCGTAGCGATATATTAGCTCGCGTAGGAATTTAGTGGCGGTCTTCCCGTCGCATTTCCGGACTGGCTTGGCCTCCACCCACTTAGTGAATTTGTCGACGGCGACTAGCAAGTGGGTGTAGCCGGAGGGGGCTTTCTTGAAGGGGCCTACCATGTCCATGCCCCATACGGCGAATGGCCAGGTGATAGGGATTGTTTTGAGCGCCGAGCTCGGTACGTGCGTCTGACTGCGTACTTCTGGCACCCGGCGCATCGCTGGACGATGTCGACGGCGTCGGCGTGTGCGGTGGGCCAGTAGAAGCCGTGTCGCATAGCCTTGGCAACCAGGGAGCGAGCGGCGGCGTGGTGGCCGCAGTCGCCTGAGTGAATGTCGTGGAGGATTTTGCGCCCTTCAGCCGGTTGGACGCAGCGTTGGAACACGCCGGTGACGCTGCGCTTGTGTAGCTCGCCGTCGATGATGGTGTAGGAGTTGCATCGGCGAGCTATCATTCGAGCGTCTGTCTCGTCTGCTGGCAGGGTGCCGGCTTCCAGGTAGGCGATGTAGGGCTTGGTCCAATCGTCTGGCTCGGTGATGAGTGCGACCAAGGATGCCTCTGGTTGGAGTGGGACTCCGATGTCGATCTCCCTCGGGGGAGAGACTGATGGCTTGGAGATTGTGTCGAGGAACACGCCGGCGGGTGGTGCGAGTCGAGCCGACCCGATGCGAGAGAGGGCGTCGGCCTCCTCGTTTTTCTGCCTGTCGATCCACTCGACGGAGTAGCCGGTGAAGTGGCCGCCCAACTTGTCCACCGCTTGGCGGTATGCCGCCATGGTGGGGGAGACGGCGTCGCAGGTGCCGGCGACTTGCCCCGCGACGAGGTCGGAATCTCCGTAGCATCGGAGGCGATTGACGTTCATCTCCTTGGCGGCTCGCATGCCGTGGAGTAGGGCCTCGTACTCAGCCATGTTGTTGGTGCAGGGCGTGAAATCGAGGCAGAGGATGTAGCGGAGCTTGTCGCCCTTTGGTGAAGTCAACACTATCCCTGCTCCTGCACCGTCCGCGTTCTTGGAGACGTCGAAGTGCAGGCTCCAGTAATGGAGGTACGGCGGCTTCTCTGGCTGCTGAGCCTCCTCCCAGTCGGCGATGAGGTCTGCCAGCGCCTGCGACTTAATCGCCTTTCGTGGCTCGTATTTGATGTTGTGGACGCCGATCTCGACGGCCCACTTGGCGACCCGCCCGGTTGCCTCGCGGTTGCGGATGATGTCTTGTAGTGGCGCTGAGGAGACGACCGTGATCGGGTGCTCCTGGAAGTAGTGCGGCAGGCGCCGCTGAGCCCTGAAGACCGCGTACACTAGCTTTTGGTACTGTGGGTACCGTTGGCGCGACTCGGTGAGGACCTCGCTGATGTAGTACACCGGCCGCTGAACCGGGCGCTCCTTTCCTTCCTCTGGTCGTTCGACGACCATCACAGCGCTGACGACGCGCTCGGACGCCGCGACGTAAACCAGCATAGGTTCTTTGTCGGTGGGGGCGGCGAGTAGTGGTGCGGCGAGTAGCACCTTTTTGAGGTCGCAGAGCGCGTCGTCCGCCTCCTTGTCCCACTGGAAGGTGGGGTTCTTGCGCATCAGGCGGTATAGGGGCATCGCCTTTTCGCCCAGGCGGGGGATGAAGCGACTGAGAGCCGCTACTCGCCCGGCCAGCTTCTGGACGTCGCGCAGGCACTCGGGTTTGCCGAGCCGGGCGATCGTGTCGATTTTTGTTGGGTTCGCCTCGATCCCTCGTTTGGAGACGACGTACCCCAGTAGTTGTCCGGCGGGTACACCGAAGGTGCACTTGCCTGGGTTGAGCTTTATCTTGTACCTTCGCAGGTTGGCGAAGGTTTCTACCAGGTCGGCGAGTAGGTCGCCTTGGCGAGCGGACTTCACGACCACGTCGTCGATGTAGACGTGGATGTTGCGGCCAATTTGGCTCGCGAGGCATTCTTGCATGCACCGCTGGTAGGTTGCCCCGGCGTTCTTGAGGCCGAAGGTCATGGCGGTGTAGCAGAAGGCTCCGAATGGCGTGATGAACGCCGTCTTCTCCTCGTCTTCGATAGCCATTTTGATCTGGTTGTACCCAGAGTAGGCGTCGAGGAAACATAGCGACTCCGAGCCCGCGGTTGAATCGATTATCTGGTCGATCCGCGGGAGGACGAACTGCTCCTTTGGGCAGGCGCTGTTCAGGTTTGTGTAGTCGATACACATCCTCCAGGTCCCGTTTTTCTTCTCGACCAGGACTGGGTTTGCCAGCCACTTGGAGTACTTGATTGGCCGGATGAAGCCGGCAGCGAGTAGACGCTGCACTTCCTCGGCGATTGCTCGACGGCGTTCTTCATTGAAGGGCCGTAGCGACTGCTTGACAGGTCGCACTTTGGGTTCGGCGTTTAGTTTGTGCTCAGCGAGCTCCCTAGGGACACCGGGCATGTCGGAGGGTTTCCATGCGAAGATGTCCCTGTTCTCACGGAGGAACTCGATGAGCGCGCATTCCTATGCTAGGCTCATGCCTGTCCCAATCGTCACCGTCTGGCTGGAGTCGCCTGGGACCAGTTCGATGGTGCGGGTGTGCGTCGTGGCCTCAAAGGTTGAGGTGTTTGCGCCCTCTGAGTTGGGCTTCTTGAGTATTGTGGGGTCATCGTTGTTGACCCCGCTCGCGTATTTGGCGAGCTCGTCGGCGTGATTAGTCTCTGCCGCGATGACGGCGTCGGCGAGCTCGGCTCCTTTGGCCTCACACTCGGCGGCCATGTCGGGGTCGCCGTTGATGGTGATGACGCCGCACGGCCCGGGGAGCTTCATCGCGTTGTACGCGTAGTGGGGTGCTGCCATGAATTTAGCGAACGCCTGGCGCCCCAGGACGCAGTGGTAAGGGCTGTCGAAGGGCACCAGCTCGAAGACGATCCGCTCGGTGCGGAAGTTTGCCGGTGTGCCGAACGTGACTGGTAGCGTGACCTTGCCGATCGGATACGCCTTCCGACCGGGGACGATGCCGTGGAACGTGGTGTGGGTCGTCTCGATCATCGACTGCGGGAGCCGCAGCCGCCTGAAGGTGTCGAGGTAGAGGATGTTGATGGAGCTACCGCCGTCCATCAGTGTCTTGGGGAGCCAGTAGTCGCCAACCTTGGGTTTGACCACCAGGGTGACTCGTCCTGGGTACTCGATGCGCGGCGAGTGGTCTTGCCGGCTCCAGGTGATGGGCTGTTCCGACCAGTTCAGGAACTGGGGGACGTCTGTTTGGGCCACCGCATTGACGGCGACGGCGCGGGCGATGACCTTCTTCTCGCGCTTCGTGTTGAAGCCTGTGAAGGTGTGGAGCGAGCCGGCCACTTTGCCGAATTTTCCGCCACTTGGCGGGTCGTTGTCGGTGTCCTCCCGCGCTTGTCGTGCCTTCTCGATTTCCCTGAGGGTGTGGCAGTCGGCGGTGGTGTGCGTTGCGGGTTTTCCTTCCCTGCTATGGAACGCACATGGTTGGTTAAGGAGGGCCGCGGGATCGAACCTTGGCTTGTTCTTGTAATTGCCGCCGTCGCGGCGTTGCACTCCGTCGCGGCGGTAGCTCTTGGGCTCGCGCTGTGAGTGCCCGGCGTTGGCGACGAAGTCGACTCGCCCGTCACTGCGGCGCTTGCCAGTGAGGCGAGTGCCGCTATATCGTAGGTCGGTTCGGCGTCCGCTGTCGTTGCCGCCCGTGCGGCGTTGCCCTCCTGACTCGTCGTCAGTTTCCTGGTTTGGATCTTCCTCGGCGTACCGTTTGGCGATCTCGAGGAGGTCGGGGATGTTGTCGAGTGTGCGGGAGTGTCGCTTGAGCTTGGCGACTAGAGGCTCGTAGCGGCACGAGGTCTTGAAGCAATGGATCGCGGTGTCCGGGTGGATGCCGACCGTGTTGTACCAAAGCTCTTGCCATCGTTGGACCCAGTTGCGGGTCGACTCACGGGGTCCCTGGACGCATCGTTCCAGGTCCTCAATAGTGGTGGCGCGGGTGTAGGAGCACTCGAAGTGCCTGACGAAGGCTTAGCGCATTTCCTCCCAGGAGTCGATACTGTCCTGGGGGAGGGTGTTGATCCACTGCCTGCACGTCCCCTCCATCATCAGGGGGAGGTAACGGGCGGCGAGTAGGTCAGTGTGACCCGCGATCCCCTTTGCCATGAGGTATGTGTCGAGCCAGACTGCGGGGTCGTACGAGGAGTCGTACTTTTCTATCTCTTTTGGTGCCTTGAAGTTTGGCGGGTACTTCTCGCCTCGGATCATTGGTCCGAAGCACTTGGGACCGAGTCGACTGAGCGACCCCATAGGCTCGCCGTCGCGGCGATTAGTTAGGGTGTGCCGCAAGTCGTCGGGCTAGCGTGCGCGCCAGCTTTGGTTGTTGATGATGTGGGTGCGGGCGTCGATGGGTTGTCCGTTAGCGGCGACGAAGTTGGTCGCCGGCCTGGGGTCGTTGGTGGAGAGTGCCGCGTTCGCGGGTCGGTGTTGGAGCTGCAGTGGCTCTGGTGGCGGGCAATTGAGGGTGTTTGCCGCCGCTGGGCGGCCGCTGGAGGCCGCTCTGCTTCCCGAGGAACGCGAGTATACTCGACCTTGCGAGTCGGCGCCCGCTTTTTGCTGCTCCACGGCCTTCGCGAGCAGGGCCCTGACGTACTGGATCTGTAGGGCGCCGTCGCCAGTGGCCGTGATGCTGTCGGCTGCTGCTCGGCCTGCCACGAGGTTGTCCATCGGGGTGGAGAACAGTGGGAGGCCGTTTGCGTCTCGCTCCCGTGAGGAGACAACTATCCGCGGCTGGTCCCTGGGAGGGGTGCGGTTGGGTGGTGGTGGGGCACCCATCGCCGTCGATCCTGGCGGGGGCCGGGCGCTTCCTCCTGGGAGCGCGTTCTCGCAAATTGCGTGCTCGGCTATGCGGGCTGGGTCGTTTTCGTCGTCGAAGTTCAGGGCACGCCCTTGAACGGTGGGGTTCAAGCGTGACCTGATCCGCTGCTGGTGGTAGCGCGACAGCTCCTGCGCCGTTACCTGCTCGAGGCGAAATTTTTCGCGCTCGGCCTGCTCCTTGCGCACCGCCTCCGCCAGTTTCAGGCGGAGTTCCCCGACCTCCGTCGCCGTGGCGTTAGGAGGGATTGGGGTGGAGAAAGGATCCTCCGGCGGATCGGTGCCGGTGGCCATGTAAGCCGCGGCGTGGCGACTGGTTCCATCGCGGGGGTCGGCGGAGTTCTCTGACCCGGAATCGAATTCGAAGATCCCGAGGATGGAGGGGTCCTCGAAGTCTCCCGCGTTGGAGACCTGGGCGATGGAGCCCGCGGACGAGGCCGCGGTGATGGATCCGGCGAGTGACGCCGGGGTCGCCGAGTCGGCGTCGTCGGTGAGGGCCGCATCTTCTGCGGCCGCTGAATTCCCGGCCACGTTGCTGTGGGCCGAGTTGTACTCGGAGGCGAGGCGGTGGATCGTGCGGACCTGGCTCTCGGAGAGCCGATCGCGTGGCGGCGACTCGCGGATGCGAGCCGAGTCCTCCGAGACGATGACGTCGGTGAGGCTGACGAAGAGGATGATCGTGCCGACTGGCAGGATCACGCTGTGCGTGACGGGTCGCGCCGCCGGGACGTAGCTGCTCGGCAAGATCTGGAGCATCTCGCCGATCGCTATCATGCGGCCGGTGGCGACCGTCTCGTTGATGGGCAGATTGGATCTCGCCGCAGAACACCGGCCAGACCGGCCAGGCCCCACGGTGGGCGCCACTGTCGTGGGAATGGTCACGGCAGATGCTGCAATCGGCAGCGAGTAGTAGAACGAGGGGCAAGGGCGGCCAGCCATCTGCGGTGCGAGATGAGGGCGAAGACACAGGGTTTTACCCAGGTTCGGCCCCCCGGAGGGTAAAGACCTACTCCTGCTAGATTGTATTATGGAGGTGTTACAATGGGCGAGCTCGTCGGCTAGGCGGCGAGTCGTTTGGGTGTATCCGGGAACGTGTCTCTACTCGCCCTATAGGGAGGTTTATATAGGCTCACCTCCCCTAGGGTTTACATATCTCAACCGATTCAGTTACAGATTCAGTAGTCGTTTAACCTAACCCGACTGGGCCTATCTACTCGCCTGGGCCTTCAGCTTCCAGTCGCTCGGTACCTTGCTGGGCTTCAATCCACTCGCCGTTCTGCAGGCCCACTCGCCAGCTCACGGGCTAGTCGGAAACGCCCTGCTGGGTATACCCCAGTAGGCATATCCCCATCAAAGGGGCATGAGATTGCCAACTTATACTTCGTCAAGAATATACTCCAACTTTGCCACTTTAACGTTAACCACTTCAAGATGCTTATGATAGGGGCAATGAGGGCTGAAAGCTAACTAGTACCATAATTTTTGGAAGTTCTTTTTGAAACTTGTAATCCCTGCTTCCTTTACAAAAAGGCCTTTCTTCCACCATTATTTGAGTCTCCACCTTCTACCTTTAGGCACCATTAAGAGAGCATAGTTGTCATTCTGTGTGTAGTGTTCCAAAGCTTATTGATTGATGCATATTGTGATATTACTTGTTCTTGTGCTATTTGTTTCTAGTCACCCTTGTGAACTTTGCAGGTGTCCTATGCATTATATTGCTACTCTATGAGGGACAAGCTGATTGCCACTATGCTATGTTCTCTGCATGTGAAACAAATAAACGTTTTTCAATGCATGTTATTCATAATATTTGTTTGTAGCTTGCCATGTTGCATGCATAGTTACTATGTCCTATTATTAGAACTCCATCTTTCATGCACATGTTTAGAGTTCTTTGATCCCAGCTTTCAATGCTTGCAAATGGTTGGATCTTTATTGTGAGGGTGCATGTCACCTCAAAAATTATTCTTTTATCACTTACCTACTCAAGGACGAGCAGGAGTTAAGCTTGGGGATGCTGATACGTTGGAAACGTATCTATAATTTTTGATACTCCATGCTTGTTTAGTATCTACTTTGCTTTACTTGTCTACACTTTGAGGTGATTTTTACATGTTTTCTGGTACTAACCTATTAACAAGTTGCAACAGTGTCAGATGCCTGTTTTCTGATGTTTATGGTTTCATAAAAGTTAGTAAAGAAATATTCTCGGAATTTGACGGGACGAAGGACAAAGTCAATTACTTTCTGTGGGGAACAAGAAGTCCAGAGGAGAGCCGGAGGGGCCAGCCAGAGGGGCCACCCCCCCAGGCGCGGCCACAGGTGGGCCCGTGCCTAGCTAGGGTTTGGTGGCCCTGGCCGCCTCCCGGTCTCGCCCCTTCGCCTATAAGAAGCCCCCTATGCAGAAACCCTGAGTACCCGATTAGAAATCCACAAAACCATCTGTAGCCGCCGCCACCATCGTCCCTAGATCGGGGGAGGGGGATCTGAAGCTCTTCCCGGCACCCTGCCAGAGGGGAGATCATCTCGGAGGCCTTCTCTCCGGTATGATTCGTGAGTAGTTCCACCTTGGACTATGGGTCCATGTATTATCTAGATGGTTGTATCTCCTCCTTTGTGCTTTCATGTATAGATCTTGTGAGCTCCATTCATGATCAAGATCTAATCTATTTTTAATCATGTATGTTGTGTTTGTAGGGATCCAATGGATATTGAGATTATTATGTTGGTTTGATTAATGGTTTTATCTTTATGATTCTATCATGTCTGTGTTGTTTGTGATCTTGCATGCTCTTCGTTGCTAGTGGTTATGTTGGCCAAGTAGTTGCTAGTGACTCCAAGAGGGAGTATTTATGCTCGATAGTGGGTTCATGCCTCTAGTTTCCAAGGTAAGTGACAATAATCTCTTCGGTTGTAGATGTGTTGTTGCTACTAGGGACAAAACAACGGTCTCTTGTTCATGGAACATGTGGACTGTTTACCTTACACACTTTGCTTAAAGCAGTTGTCTGTTGCTTGCAACTTAATACTGGAGGGGGTTCGGATGATAACCTGAAGGTGGACTTTTAGTCATAGATGCAGCTGGATGGCGGTCTATGTATTTGTTGTATTTCCCAATCAACCTCATAGGATCTTTCTGGCTAGTAATTGCATTGTTATGCCTTGCTCAGTTTCTGTCAATTTCCCCGCTGTAATTTGTTTACCCTTCATGCCATGTTGTTTATCTAAGGAGAGCACCTCTAATGAACTATGGGCTCTGGTCCAATCTTTACCATTGGTACATCTTCCACTGTTGTTTGTTTACTTGCTGCAAACCATTACCTTCCACACCATACGTTTAATCCGTTGTTACAGCAAACCGGTGAGCTTGACAACCTCACTGATTCGTTGGGGCAAAGTCTTGAGTTTGTGTTGTGCAGGTCTCCACGTTGCCAACAACACCTTTGATACATTTCCTTCCTCCTTCAGGTTCGATAACCTCGGTCTCTACTGAGGGAAACTTGTTGTTGTGATCATCACACCTTGATCTTGGGGTTCCAACGAAGTGTCCCACGTCAACACTAGGTGCACGCACCAAGATTTCTGGCGCCGTTGCTGGGGAATAAAGAAAGAATCCCCCACGTTAACAAGGCGCCATCATTGGCGTGGAGCAATTTGAGGATGGGTGACCGACCGGGAAGTGGGTACCGGGTGCACACGAGTGAGGACAAAGTGCACAGAAAAGACTAGTGTTGGTCTATGAGATTTGTCTAGAGATCCTATTGAGCTGTCAAGAGTGACAACCATCAGTCCAGAGAGACCGGGGGTGTTACAAGTGGTATCAGAGCCGATCCTCGTGGTTACATGGGCGTGTGCGGGTCAGTGGCGGACCTGTGTAGCATGGCGCGTGTGGCCCAGAGTGGACACGACATGGAAATGTGCCGGCACTGTACACACAGACGTGTGCCAAGAGGGGACGTTCCTGGCTTGTAGTTGATCAACGAGGGCGTCGATCTTATAAGGGTGGGTGTATGTGAGACCCAAGCACATGACTTAATAGGATCGATAGTATACCCATACCAACAAGTTGCAACTTCTTTTCCGGAAGCTCATCTAAAAAGAACCTCCAGGTTAAGCGTGCTTGGCCTGAAGCAATTTGAGGATGGGTGACCGATCGGGAAGTGGGTACCGGGTGTACAAGTGAGGACAAAGTGCACAGAAAAGACTAGTGTTGGTCTGTGGGGTTAGTCTAGAGATCCTATTAAGCTACCAGAAGTGACAGCCGCTGGTCCGGAGAGGCCGGGGTGTTACACCCGGCTACTCCGTGGATGGAATCAAGGAGCGGATATCTTGTGAGCTCCATCAGAAGGTGAAGAACATATCCGTGAAGGCGGCGGTCGGATGTGCTTTACCTTGTCCACCTGACGCACGCTGGCATGGCCGTGAGATTCCCCCTGGCTATGCTAAAGTCAGGATGGATCAAATCGTAACAGGGTGAGAGTCAAAGGAGCTTGACATCCCTGGACCTGAAGGTAAGAGGACACTCGAAGAAGTACTGGGTGGTATCATTCTTTGGGACAAGAACAACATCAAGTTTCTAGGCTTGGCACCAAGGCCAACACCTCCTCCGAGTAGTCGCAGGTCATTTTCACCTCCATCACCTCCAAGAAGCCCACTCCATGATGACTATGACCACCACAACGCGAGTCCATCTCGATCTCTGCCGCAGGGTCAGCCGTCTTCGCCGCCCGCTAAGGACAATAAGCGGAAGCGTGCTCCATTAATTTGTACTAACCGACGCAGCAGCCCAAAACAAAAAATGTCGCCCCTCCCAAGAGTATCTCATAAGAATCTTCCCATCAGACCTTACGATCGTACTGACGCAGAAACCGCAGCGATCGCAAAGGCTGAATGTGATGCGCATTTTCAAAAGAAGAAACCCGAGCCCGCCCCGGTATACACGGAGAAGCAAAAAAGCGTATGTACTTGATTTTCTAAACACAAAATCGCATTATGAGTTGCATCATAAGCCCGATGACTATCTACACACACTTGAGAAGGAAGTGACGAAGAATAAATCAAGTAGAAGTGCAAGCGGGAGCAAATCAGCAAGTAAAGTGCAAGCGGGGAGCAAATCAGAAAGTAAAAGTGCAAGCGGTAAAAGATCAGATGTTCCCCAACCGAGACTAATGAGGGTGCACCCGCGCGCGCCGCGGCGGCCACGTGAAGAACCATTTGTTCCGGCCGGTGACCGGGACAAGACTAATGCCTGGGCCTCTAGTCCCGGAACCGGGACTAGAGGTCCCTTCTACACTAGGGCCTAAAATTTGATAATGTCAATATGTGAGTAGTGTCTATTTTACATCACTTGCTGCCCGCAACCATGCCCTAAAATGAATCATCTTTGTCAAGCACAAATAGTTTGGTGTCCTATATCCCAGTTTTTGATGCCCCATGACTTTTTCCAGGTGCCATATTTTACATCACGATGCTCTTAGTGGTGCTATTGATCTGATGATATGCATTTGAGGGAGCGGAGAGTGGGTGGTCTGCATCACGTTCACTGCCACCCTTAAGAATACTTAAATTATTATCTAGCCCTCTATAATCTAATGCTCAGCAACACAAAGAACTACCAGCCGAGTTGTGCTCTATTGCATAATTTGTACTCCCTCCGTTTTAAAATATAAGATATTTTAGTTTTGTGAAGAAATTGAATCTAGACTTGTTTAGTGTGTAGATTCACTCCAAATCCGAATGAATCTATAAACTAAAACAAGTCCAAATTCATTTTCTTCACAAAACTAATACATCTTATATTTTGAAACGGAGGGAGTACATGTCTCACATGCATGTGTTTATTGCAATACTTTTGGATCACTTTAGGATGAAAGTCTCATGTACAGTGAATTTACACACAGCTGCAAGAAACAATAGTGATGACTTTGATTAATGCTAGGTAAACTTTCACTTGATTGAATTTACTCAACAATTTCAACGTGATGGTGTTGATCAAGCGATGCTGGTTGACGTGTGAGACATGTCGGCTGGTTGGTATTCCATTTTTTTCTAGGCTTGTTCTCGCGATGAGCCGACCAAAACCACCATTACATTGTTCGATAAGGTATCCTCTTAGCCCGAACATCTAGCCAACCCATGGGCCATGCTGAGGTTTAACACCCGCTTGCAAAATGAGATCTGTGCGTGGTCATGAGGGTATGGCGACTCTATCATTACTTTCTAGGGGTGGGCTATGTGGTAACTGGCCACCATATGTACTCACATGCCTATTTAGCATTATGCATTTGTACTAATAAAAATCAACCTGTAGCAACCAACAATCATATTGCTAGCAATATAATAATATGTATTTACACTTCAAAATTAATTATGTCAAGAGTTTTCATATTTCTCTGTTATAGAAAATGGATGAAATAGAAAACCAACATTATATATATATATATATATATATATATATATATATTGATGTATTTATAATAAAATATCACCGTGAGATGTTAACCTTTTTAAATTTGAATCAAGAGCACATACTTTGCCCATTTAGAAATTTGGATCAAAACCCAACCAAAAATTCCTTCTAAAATTCAGTGGCAGTTCCTGAAAATGAATCTTCTCCCCCATAGCTACTTGACGTCAAGTTCTGACCAGAAGCATTGGATGCCATGGTCAGACTTTGCTTCACTCCCCCCTCCCTTCTCCCTCTCTTGTGCTTGTGCATCATCTCACCCTTTTCCCTCTCTCTTCCTTGTTGCCGTCCCCTTTGCTGGCGTGCTAGCTCCAGATTGAACGCGTCCGTGAGAACTCCAGCATGGCCAATCCGCGCTCTCGCCACCATGTGCTCCTCCATCAGTCCAGCGCGTCAGGCCATGGGCCCCGCCCTGGAGACCTCGACCTCCCCCAGCTAGCTCTCCATCCCGCCCGCGCTCTGCCCCAGCACGAGATGATTTCCCTAGGCCTAGCGCCTCGCCACCATGGACCCCCACACGGTCGTCGCAGTCTACTCCGACCGAGCAAACTAACTGTGCTAGTGATGTAACCTGATCGTAACAGATGAGTAGTAGTAGATCAATTTATATTCTGACCTAAAGGCTGTATGCCTCTGCGTTTGAAAGCAGCGTCATGGTCATGGCGACCGGTCTTCCCGCGCGCCTGCCAAACGACGCGTCAAGCTGGAGATGCCCAAAGTATCCCCACCGTCGGCCCTTTTCTGCGACCCGACCTAAGTAACCCACCCCGGCGCTAGCTAGCGGCTGTCCTGAGCCCATCCGGCCGCCGCGATGAACGACGACGGCGGCGGAGAACAGGGAGGCCGTGCTGCCGCTGCTGGACTGGACCAAGGAGCTCCCGCGTGCAATACACATAGTATATATTTTCTACCTGCTGTATGTAGCTCGCTTCGATTGTACGTGCAGCTGCAGGTCATGAACCAACTAAACCGACGCAAATTGCCATGGCATGGGTGTCACGACGCACCAGGCAACAGCTAGCCCGCCCCGCATGCGTCGGGTCCACCTCTCATTTCGCCGTGCGGCGCCACCAACGTCCACGTCAGCCATCGTCTAGGACTCAGAAGCTCACGCCCATGGCAAATGCAACCTGCCGTGCATGCCGTTAATTTGCTACGTATCTCTCGCCCTGAGCACGCGGACCACGCCGCGCACCGGCAGCAACCAGGGTAGCCCCACCACGCCCGCCAGCGGTCGCCTCCGTGCTGGTTATAATCCGCAAACACCCCACTGGTGTCTTCTTCTCCCGGGCCGGTCGGAGCACCGCGAAAGCTTCGACGATTTGCCGCGGGACAGACGGTGAGTCCTCGACTAGTTCCTAGTGTCTGGGAATCTTTTTATTCTCTAAGCCTCCACGCGCTGCAATTTCAGGTCATCACTACGACGCAAGCGTCGACTTCGTTCCACCTCCGTCTGTCGATCGGCTCCGGCGAGATCGGCCGTCTCGAGTCCTCTGTCGATCGAACGGCGGCGACCTAGCTAGGTAAGTCTCTCTCTGCCGCGCCGGTCCTTTCCCTCCGCCATCTCTTTTGGCAAACTAAATCTTTTGGTCTAGCTCAGGCTGTCTCCAATCTCACGGCTGGTCCGCTTCCCGTGCTAAAATGAAAGCCCTCCCGAGAAATACGTCTTCGACGTGTCACCCTCGTTCATAATCCCATATTATGCTTTATTACTTCTACGCACCCACTTCAAACCACCGTAACTTTTGATCCAGAGACCTACACGAGTTGATTTTTGCCCCATGGATTCTGAATAAAATTATCTTTGAAATGACACTAGATTCATGTTTTTCTTTTTTTTGGAAAAACAAAGAGTATTTCTTTCTTTTTCAACATTTAGACAATATAACACAACTGAGAGTTTTACGGAAAGCACCCATTTTGACCATGTAAATCCTATACTTACATTGTCACTTTTTTTTATTGAGTCAAATACACCATAAGTCGTAAAACTATCCGAAGGGTGCCAAGTTAGTCCCACTAGTATGAATTGTTAAGTGTGTCACCAACGGTCCAATTCATGCCACATCAGCTTGGTTTGCATAGTATCATATAGTAATATGATACAAGTGTATGATACAACCACTATAGTGCATAGTATTATATAGTAATATCATTGTATCATACTATTTATTGTTTTATAGAATTCCAATAAAAATTTATGGACAAGATTTATTTGCTATTTCACTTTTATAAGTAATATGTGCTATTATTCAGTATCATAACATGATATCACTAGCACCTCTTTCTTTATTAATTATATTGACATATCATCTTTTTGATGACATGGACTGCATGATACTATCTATAATACTCCCACTAGGGCCATCCTAAATAAATATCACAAACCTAGGTAACATCATTAGCAACCTCACATGTCTAGGAGTGTAATTATTACCTCATCTATTAAAATTAACGTATATATAGAAAAATCATTTTCTAGGTATGATTCATTATGGAGTCCTATAAAAGAAAAACTATGGTGGGCCATATGTATTTAATTAAATCTTGCCCATAAATATTGTAGGGATAGTTGCCGGTCTGTCATCAAGTACCTTTAATTTCAGCAGATGTGGAGAACTTCTTTTCACATGTTTATTTTTCTACATAACACTACCTATTTTTTAATCCCAGCCTTTAAATTTAGGATCAAAGGATAATATAAATTTAGCATATGTGGTTTGACCTGATGGCTCTATTATTCACCCGTATATTGCTTTTAGTATATAATAGATACCCCCCCCCCCCTAAAATGTTCTCTATTTTAAATTTGTGTAGACTTGTTTTGCGATGATTTTGTAGTTCATATTTTCATGTTGCTAAATTAGCTTGTTTTTTTGTAGCTTCTGCTTGTACCATGGCCAAACCATACCTCGCACTGGTGCTTTTGATATTTATTTTGCAAGCACATCAAACCGTGCTGCAAGAACAATTCATAGATGCCATCATTCGGGTATTCGTGTAAGATCCATTTTCTGTACAACATTTCAATTTTTCATGACTATGATGTAAATATTATGTGTGTAACTGTGTATTTTGTCTCCGACAGTGATAACCAGCTTCCTTTTAATTTGGTGGAGTACGACTTGGAAAACCTGGCCGAGCTCAACGACTTAATCGCCAATGGGGTAGGTGGTCACTCGAGCAGAACCTCTCAGTGGCGGTATTCAGAAATTGGGTGGCAGAACCTGAAGCTGCTACATCCTCAGACTGGAGAGAGTAGACAACCACCTCAATGGAACATTTTCGTGCTAAAATGTGGAATTTGGAAAATTGCAGTACTAATGAGGAACGATAACCTCTATATCTGCGGTTACTGGAGCAACAGCAGGCCGGGTTGGCGTGAGTTTAAAACCCAGCTGATTCCTGACTCCACCAAGGTGAACTTCGGACCAACTTATGCGGATCTGAATGGTAAAACAAGAGCTAACCTGACAAATGTTCGGTTAAGCAAGTATACCCTTGGAGATGCTGTGAGGTCTCTTGACATTGAGTCTGACGATGATGAGTTGAAGCCGGCATTTGTTGTCCTGCTTTTAATGCTTACTGAAACTCAAAGATTTACCTCTATCAGGGACTGTGTGATTACAGGGTTGGATAATGGCTGCTTCCTCACTCCCAAGGATGTCGCATTTCTGGCAAAATGGGGCGAGCTTTCGTGCGCCTTGCTAGAAGGATGGCCAAATATAAAGAGGTATAATAAGCTGAGAGCCCTGATGGCCACATATAATATAAGAGAAGAAGATGTCCCCGGAATGTTAGTGGTGCTTCTGCAGGGACGGAAGTGCAGAAACAACATGATTCATCGGGAGCTTATCATCCCTTGATAAAGCACTACTAGAGGTATATATTTCTTATACTTTGTGTTTTTTAACTGATTTAGCTACAACATTATTCTAGTCCTTAAGATTGATCCACATTTGTTTTTTTCGATAAAGTGGTCTACATCTTTTTGCATGTTAATTAAGTTATGCCTTATGTGCATGTACATGTACGTAGATAATTTCATTTTTCAGCCTTCCAAATTTTTGAGCTAATATGGGATGACTAGCTGCCACAATCTGAATTTGGTACAATTATTGTTGTGTCTTGTTAAATTGGTTTTCTCGGTATTCACTGGGTCTGCCATTAAATTCTTTCGTTAACTGATGTTGTTAATGTAAGTTCACCACAAAATCTTGCTGGCAACTATACTTGAGCTGATTGTGGTGCGATAGGAAGGATAGCGTTTTAGTCGGAACTCCATAGAGAGTAGAGACCATAGTACAGGTCTAGCAACTGCATTTTTAAAAAAAACTTTGTAGATAGTTTAATCAGCTAAGGAGTATGTCAGTGCTCAGTCACAACTACATTTAAAAGAGCTCTGCAAAAGAATGGCTGACTTTATCCAGAAAGTGATTAACAACTTCTGATTGAGTCCATGTTTTATTTCTTGATAAGTCCTTCACTGATCTTTGAAATTGACACAATCTCTGTCTAGAACTATTAGTTCATTCCTAGTTGGATGCCAAACTTGTGTTCCATTATCACCAAACTCAGCATACGCACGCACCCGAACATCAATTTTAGTAGCTGATCTACTTTACATCCTATGCAAAATTAATAGGAACATGAATTAGAGATTATACTACAATCAGTTCAAATCTAATTAGGAAGGAAACTGGGAAGAAAATTACCTGTCAAGCACCCAGGAGCAATCATTTCACATAATTAAGCATGCATAATGCTACCTAGATGTCTTCCGTATATCTCTACTAACGTTTTTTTTTTTTTGCTCTTTTTCATATATGACCAGTAGAAGATGAAGCTCTCCCCTCAGCAGTACTGAAGACCGTGGAAAAAGGACAGTCAACTTTTTGTGGGCAGGCCACATACTGGACCAATTATATTCTTCTTCTTCTTCTTATTATGTTCTGCTCCAGCTGATATTTGACCATAATGGCTCGGTTTATTAAATACCGACAATAAATCTCAAATAAGTGACTATACTTACAATTATGATGGAACTATGTTTATTTAGTCCTGTATGGATATCTCTATCTATTCTACTACTAGTACTAGTACTATGTTCTGATGCGGTCATTGATACTATATGTTATAATAATAGGTTACCACTTACCAGTTAATGCAAGTACTCTTTCCCAAGCACGATGCCCTGTATTATCTACTATTCAAATTGTTTTCTACGTAAGCTATCTTACGCAAAATAGTTAAAACAACACAACCTGAGTTAACTATGAAGTAACCAGATGGGCAACTCATTTCCTACAAAAGATGAATCTTAACTCTTAATTCATCATCTATCATGGTAACCAAGTAGAAATACACAAGCCGTGTCACTGCCTCTGCCCGACGGCAAGATAGGTCGCTGGGCTGATCATATCAAGTTCTTTTATAAGGAGAATAACTCCCGATCGATGATGATATCACATTGTGCGTCGATTTATTTGTCTCTCTTGAATTGGATTGCAATGAACTGGCGCATTTTTTTTTTGCCGTGCGTGCGTGGCATCTGGCTGGCACGACCAACTGCAGAGAAATATGTAATCCTCATAGACGAATCTGATCTTTACTATTAATTTCAAAAGCGTGGTGAATGTTTGGTGTCACATGCAAAAATTACAGAAAGTGACACCACTAATAAATTGCCTAAGCTCCATAAAAAAGACTAACAAACCTTATCTAACAAGACTAACAAACTTTATCTTATCTATCTCTACTATCTAAAAAAAAGGTGTTCTGTTTTTTGCCGTTTAGCACTACGTCGATTCCTTTATCGTGCGTCGCTCCACTCGCCCCGCACGCACCTAATGGCTAAGCCCAATATCAGGCACCCTGCCCGGTCCACCCGATCTTCCACCTCACCTGTGCCGTTGCAGAGGGGATCTCTCCTTCCATCGGCGCCGGTTTCCCTTCATCATCGGGATGTCGACCGTCTCCACAACAATGAAGTTCGGCTTCACCCGCATAGCAGGCACGATCCACGCCCTTGTTGTCCCGGCTGCGGTCTCTATCGAGCTCCAAGACGCGCGGCCACTCCAGGATCAGAACACCAATGGAGTGCCGGCGGGAGGTGCACGATTTCAGGCGACTTCTCCACGCCCTCGCTGTCACGAGGCGCGGTCACCTTAAAGCTCCAGGACGCGCGGCTGCCCCGGAATCAGAGCACCAATGGAGTGACGGCAGGAGGTGCGCGATTTCGGGCGACTTCTCCACGCCCTCACAGTCCTCCCGCGGTCTCCGTCGAGCTCCAGGAGGCGCGTCGCCCCAGGATCAGAGCACCAATGGAGTGCGAGCGGGTGGTGCACAAGAACGTGCTGCAACGATGAGATCAAGACCATCATTGTGGTGGTCATCGTGTCGGAGGCGATCATCTCGGCGGAAGGATGCCATAGGTGTGCAACCAAGGTTTGTGGAGATGATATCGATACAATAACCGTCGCCTCTACTGAATGCCGATGAGGGTGGTTAACACCGCACCCTTACTCCTCAGGTTTCCCCTACCCCGCTCCACCCTCCCATCTCTCTATCATGCACACCTAGACCGCCCTTTTTTCATGTCGTGATTCCTAGCTTAGATCAGAGGCTCATTTGGTACCCGTGTCATATCGAGGCACTCCTAGGATTCATCTTCCGTGCCGCCACCTGGTTGATCTCGTGTCACCGTTGTTCTTCTCCTGTAGGAGGAACGGAACCCCTGACTGCTGAATCCCCATCCCCGAACTACGGCCCTGCCGTTCATTGCTTCCCTGCTACATGTAGAACTCCCGCGGCCTCCTGACTTCGGCGCCTCCGGATGTGGCTGCTCGCTGGAGCCGTCTGGCTGTCGACTCGAGATACTGCCCCCATTCGATGACGCCGGGTCTAATGCCCCCATTCGACTCCACCAGATCCCCCATGGTCACCTCCAGTACGTCCACTTGCCTCACATTAATGAAAAGTTTGAAGGTATGGTCACTAAATCTAAAGTATTTGTTTGGAATGTATATGCATCTCTGCACCGCTATTGCATTTATTGTATAAATTTGTACCCACATCTGCTATTTTTTTTGTTTCTAAGGATTTTCTATTTTACCTTGGAAATGAAATGAATTCTTGACCTCCCTGAGACCCTGACACTCAACCACATAGGATTTTGTCCGTGCTAACTTGATTTGTTATCTCAACAAGTCAACACGGAGTTCTAATGTATGTTCCATACTGTGATGGCAATTTGTTATAAGGTTGATTTGTGATTGAAATAAGGTGTTTTATAAAGTAAATTTATACATCTATGAGCAGTGTAATTTATTAGAGATCTCATGTTTTATTGCGATTTAGACCCTAGGTCTATTAAGGAGGACAAGTGGTATACACAACACCACACTAATAAATAAAATACTACTCCCAAGTCCCCGGGATACAACTCAACATGAGGTCCACCGTGCTGCCCTGTCACTGCCACTCCCACCTGGAGTCGCCGTGAACTTTGTATCTGTAGAGGTCCACTGTACCGCTTTCGCTGCCACTCCCACTCCGAGTCGCTGATGACCCACAAGTATAGGGGCAACAGTCTTCGAGGATAGTATTACCCAATTTATTGATTCGACACAAGGGGAGCCAAAGTATACTTGCAAGCCTTAACAACTGAGTTGTCAATTCAACTGCACCTAAAAATATTTCTTGCTCACAGAAGTTTATCGGTAGCAACAGTTTGTAGTAGCAATAGCAACAGTAAAACAAGTGCAATAGTAACAGTAATAGCAAACATTAGGATTCGAGTGCGGTAGGCATAGTGATGGATGGACGGGCGTTGCATGAACGAGTCTAAACATGTAATTTCAAGATCTAGGGCATTGCAGATAAATAAGAATAAGCACCCAAGTACTAAACAATCATAGGCATGTGCTCCATATATAGTCATGCGTGCTCGCAGTGAGAACTTGCACAACATCTTTTGTCCAGCCAGCCCGTTGCAGCGGGGCCTCAAGGGAACTACTGGCAATTAAGGTGCTCCTTTTAATAGAGCACCGGAGCAAAGCATTAACACTCCGTGAACACATGTGATTCTCACATCACAGCCATCCCCTCCGGTTGTCCCAATTTCTGTCACTTTGGGGCCTTTGGATCCGGACAATGATATTTGTACACAACTTGCAGATAAGATCACAAACAATACTATCATAATGATTCAATAATAATCTCAGATCTGAGATCATGGCACTCGGGCCCTAGTGACAAGCATTAAGCACAACAAGTTGCAAAAAAGTTAAATAGCACTAATAGAGATACTAGGCACTATGCCCTAACAATCTTATTCGATTACATGATAGAACTCATCCAATCCCTAACATCCCCATAGCCTACGGCGGGGGATTACTCACTCATGGATGAGGGAAACATGGATGGTTGATGGAGAGGCATTGGTGATGACGATGGCGATGATCCTCCCAAAATTCCCTGTCCCGGCAGGGTGCCAGAGCGGAGTAGATGCTTAAACCATTCATAATAAAGAGTATGGAACTAAGTCTACTCAATAGTCATTGCAAGATATGACGAGAAACCAACTCAGTAATAATAAGTAGCATGAATCATAAACATAAGCAACATTGCAATGCTCATAAGAAGGTATGATAGAGTGGTATCTCTCTTGCCTTTGTTTGTAGAGCACGATATAAATGCCAAGGCACCTCTAAAGTTCAAGTGAAGACTAGAAGTAAATATATCAGAGATACAAGCATTAAAGTCATGACATAATTAACCAAGTTTTGAGACAAACACAAGAATGACAACTATGCTGTCAAGAAGGTGCTCATAGAATAAGTGGTGACTCAACAAGGAAGTGAAAAGGTTTTGAAAAGTTTGAAAGGCTTCCAAATGCTGAAAGAAAGGTACTCCTTAGCTTTGAGCTCTCATTGCCCCTATCATAGGTGTAGAGGTCCCATCCTTTAATAAGGTAAAGATCCCTATGTTTACAATGCTAGTCCCTGGATCAATAGCTTGAAGGGTTTCGCGGCATAGTAAATCAAAATTTTCTACGGAGCGAACAGAGGGAAAGCCAAGATCTAATCTAGGAGATGCAAACAACGAGAGAGATTGGATTAGATCTTCATACCCTTGAAGATTCGCACAGCGGAACATTCGTCGGAACGTGGTGATATAGTCGTACTCGCTTCTCCTCCTCGCGATCCGATCCGATCTAGCACCACAAGTGGCGGTGCCTCCGTGAGATGCACACGTGCAGCACCTCGACGTCTCCTCCTTCCTCGGACCAGCAAGTATGGTGGAGAGATAGATTGGATCTACAACACGACGGCGTGGTGTATATGGTGGAGAATTTCTGCAGCAGGGCTTCGCCTACAAACAGTCGGGAGGGAGAGAGGAAAGCTAGCAAGGCGGCTAGGGTTTGGAGGAGAGGTGTGGGGGGTTGGTGCGCCCCCACCCCTCTTTATATAGAGGGGGGGCAGCCCTAGCCCCTCCCCCAAGCCCAAAGGATAAGGAGTGGGGGGCATGGACTCTCCCCTCTTCTAGAAACCCTATCTCTAGTTTAAACGATTTAAACTCTCTAGGATCGGCTGGGCCCTATGGGGCCTTGTGCCCCTGGCCCAATGCGGCCAGGACACTCCCTCATAGGCCCATGCCCCCTCCCGGAAGGTGGTGCCACGTTGGTCCCCTTCTGGAAGGTTCTAGAAGCTTCCGGTACAATACCGATTAACCTGGAACAATTCCGAACTCCAAAAACTGCATTGCCTTATATGAATCTTATTCTCCGGACCATTCCGGAACCTCTCGTGATATCCCGGATCCCATCCGAGACTCCGAAAAAAAATTCATAAACCAATTATCCAATCTATCCTAGCGTTGAGACACGTTAAGTGTGTGACCCTGCGGGTTCGAGAATATGCAGACATGATCTTCTATCAATAATCAACAGCGGGGTCTGGGCACCCATATTGACTCCCACACATTCATCGATGATCATATCGGATGAACCACGATGTCAGGATTCAAACAATCCCATATATATATTCCCTTCGTCTCGCGATATTTTACTTGCCCGAGATTCGATCGTCGGTACCGTCATACCTAGTTCAATCTCGTTCACATCAAGTACTTTACTCGTTTCGTAATCCGATATCACTTTATGATTAACTCCTTAACCACATGCTTGCAAGCGGTGTTGATATCGATTACCGAGTGGGCCCGAAGTATATCTCTCCGACTTGGGAGGGACAAATTCCATCTCGATACATACAACCCAACAGATACTTTCCGATCACCTGAGAGACACCTTTATGATCACCCTCTCATAGGATGACGTTTGATGACCTCAAAGCTTTCTTCCGATACCAGGGAGTTGTATTATCTCATGGTCTAAGGAATACAATATTTGACATAAGAAAAGCTTCGCAAAGACGAACACGATGACACGATCTAATTGCTTCGCTTAGTTTGGGTCTGTCCATCATATCATTCTCCAATTAAATGATCTCATTATCAATTGACAACTCATGTCTATGGTTAGGAAACCTTAACCATCATTGATCACTGAGCTAGTCCTTAGAGGCGTACCAGGGACACGGTGTTGTTCACAAACCACACAAGTATTAATGTTTCGGCTTAATACAATTCTAGCATGGAATATAAACTTTATCATGAACAAGAATTATAATAATAACATCTTTATTATTGCCTCTAGGGCATAATTCCAACAGTCTCCCACTTGCACTAGAGTCAATAATCTAGTTTACATCTGGCAACAATCTCACACCCATGGCACTGAGGTGTTGATCATGTTTTACACGTGGAAGAGGTTTAGTCAATGGATCTGCGACATTCAGATCTGTATGTACTTTGCTAATCTTCAGATCTCCATCTGCTATATAATCTCGGATTATATGAAACTTGCGGTTGATATGCTTGGTCTTTGGATGATATCTTGGTTCCTTAGCGAGTGCTATGGCGCCAGTGTTGTCACACAATATCTCCAGTGGGTCCAATGCACTTGGAACCACGCCAAGCTCAGTGATGAAGTTTCTGATCCAAACTCCTTCACTTGACGCTTCTGCAGCAGCCATGTATTCCGCTTCCACTGTAGATCCCGCGATCACGCTTTGCTTGCAGCTTCTCCAGCTCACAGCTCCTCCATTCAAAATATAAACGTATCCTGTCTGAGATTTAGAACCATCCTTGTCGGTGTCAAAACTAGCGTCGACGTAACCTTTTACGACAAGCTGTTCATCACCCCCATAGACTAAGAACATTTCTTTAGTCCTATTTAGGTACTTTAGGATGTTCTTCACGGCTGTCCAGTGTTCCACTCCTGGATCACTTTGATATCTGCTCGTCAAACTAAGAGCATTGGACACATCCGGTCTAGTACACAGCATGGCATACATGATGGAACCTATGGCCGAGGCATAAGGCACTTTGCTCATAGCTTCCCTATCATTTACCGTAGCTGGACACTGAGCCTTGCTCAATATCTTACCTGACAACATAGGCACTGAACCTTTCTTTGCCTTATCCATTCTGAACCTTTTCAGAACTTTGTCTAGGTATGTACTCTGGCTTAAAGCTATCAGGCGTCTTTGTCTATCTCTATAGATTTTGATGCCCAATATATAAGCAGCTTCACCTAGGTGTTTCATTGAAAAACACTTGTTCAAATAACTCTTCACATCGTTAAGCATGTTGATGTCATTTCCAATAATCAATATGTCATCCACATATAGTACCAGAAACGTCACCGAGCTCCCACTCACTTTCTTGTAGATACAAGCTTCGTAGCAATTTGGAACAAATCCAAAGCTCTTGATCACTTGATCAAAACGAAGGTTCCAACTCCGAGATGCTTGCTTCAGTCCATAAATGGAACGCTGAAGTTTGCATACTTTACTAGCATCCTTAGGATCGACAAAACCTTCGGGTTGCATCATATACAACTCTTCATCAATGTTGCCATTGAGGAAAGCAGTCTTGACATCCATCTGCCATATTTCATAATCATAAAACGCAGCAATTGCTAATAAAATCCGAATGGACTTAAACATCGCTACGGGAGAGAAAGTCTCATCGTAGTCAACACCTTGAACTTGTCGAAAACCTTTCGCGACAAGCCGTGCTTTATAGACGGTAACATTACCATCCGCGTCCGTTTTCTTCTTGAAGATCCATTTGCACTCAACGGCCTTTCGGTCGCTAGGAGGGTCCATCAAAGTCCATACTTGGTTTTCGCTCATGGATCCCAATTCGGATTTCATGGCTTCTAGCCATTTCTCAGAGTCTGGGCTCATCATCGCTTCCTCATAGTTCGTAGGTTCACTGTCTTCTACTAGCAAGACAGTCAAGACAGGGTTGCCGTACCACTCAGGGGGGGCACGCGACCTTGTCGACCTGCGACGTTCAGTAGCAGCATCGTCCGAAGCTTCATGATCCTTGTTATTAGCTTCCTCTATTGTTGGTGCAGGCGGCACTGGAACAATTTCAGGTGCTGCGCTACTCTCCAACTCAAGAGAAGGTTCAATAACCTCGTCTAGCTCTACTTTCCTCCCACTCACTTCTTTCGAGAGAAACTCCTTCTCAAGAAAGGAACCGTTCTTTGCGACAAACACTTTGCCTTCGGTTCTGTGATAGAAGGTATACCCAATAGTTTCCTTAGGGTATCCTATGAAGACGCATTTCTCCGCTTTGGGTTCGAGCTTGTCCGGCATCAACTTCTTGACGTAAGCTTCGCATCCCCAAACTTTAAGAAACGACAACTTAGGTTTAGCACCAAACCACAGTTCATACGGTGTCGTCTCAACGGATTTAGATGGAGCCCTATTTAAAGTGAATGCAGCGGTTTCTAATGCATAACCCCAAAATGATAACGGCAAATCAGTAAGAGACATCATTGATCGGACCATATCTAATAGGGTTCGATTCCGGCGTTCAGACACACCATTGCGCTGTGGTGTTCCGGGTGGCGTGAGTTGTGAAACGATTCCACTTGCTTTAAGATGCGTGAGAAAATCATAACTCAAATATTCACCTCCACGATCGGATCGTAGAAACTTAATCTTTCTGTTACGATGGTTCTCCACTTCATTCTGAAATTCTTTGAACTTTTCAAACGTTTCAGATTTATGTTTCATTAAATAGATATACCCATATCTACTTAAGTCATTGGTAAAAGTGAGAAAATAGCGATATCCACCGCGCGTCGAAATACTCATCGGTCCGCATACATCGGTATGTATGATTTCCAACAAGTCCGTTGCTCGCTCCATCATACCGGAGAACGGTGTTTTGATCATCTTGCCCATGAGGCATGGTTCGCATGTGTCAAATGATTCAAAATCAAGAGACTCCAAAAGTCCATCAGAATGGAGTTTCTTCATGCGCTTTACTCCAATATGACCTAGACGACAGTGCCACAAATAAGTAGTATTATCACTATCTACTTTGCATCTCTTAGCCTCAATGTTATGGATGTGTGTTTCATCCCTTTCGAGATTTAGAAGAAATAAACCATTCACAAGAGGTGCATGACCATAAAAGATGTTACTCATATAAATAGAACAACCATTATTCTCCGATTTAAATGAATAACCGTCTTGCAATAAACACGATCCAGAAATAATGTTCATGCTCAACGCAGGCACATAATAACACTTATTAAGGTTTAAAACTAATCCCGAAGGTAAAACTAAGGAGAGCGTGCCGACGGCCATCACATCAACTCTTGATCCGTTGCCAACACGCATCATCACCTCATCCCTCGCAAGCCGCCGTCTATTCCGTAGCTCCTGTTTCGAGTTACAAATATTAGCAACTGAACCGGTATCAAATACCCAGGCACTACAACGAGGGCTAGTAAGGAAAACATCAATAACATGTATATCAAATATACCTTTGATGGTGCCAGCCTTCTCGTCCGCTAAGTACTTCGGACAGTTGCGCTTCCAGTGACCCTTGTCCTTGCAATAGAAGCACTCAGTGTCCGGCTTAGGACTAGACTTGAGCTTCTTCTCAGCAGGGGCATTGCGCTTGCTGCCGCCCTTCTGAAGGACTTCTTTGCACCCTTACCTTTCTTAAAGGAGGGCTTGTTGACCATCAACACATGATTATCCTTCTTGATGTCCACCTCCGCAGCCTTCAGCTTTGCGAAGAGCTCGGTGATCATATCAGTGGAACCAATCTGATTATGAGTAACTACAAAACTTTTGTAGCTGGGAGGGAGTGATTGCAGAACCCTGTCAATCTTGAGCTCCTCCGGAATCGTGCATTCCAGTTGCTCAAGCCGTTGAGTGTAGCCCGTCATCTTAATGGCGTGCTCACTAACGGAACTCCCTTCTTCCATCTTGCAGTTAAAGAACTTCTCGGAGATCTCATATCTCTCAGAACGGGCCTGAGTATGAAACATGGTTTTCAGCTCCTCGAGAATCTCAAAGGGCCCGGGATACTCTTCAAAACGATTTTGAAGTTCCCGTTCCATAGCAAACAACATGGTGCTCTTAATCACACCATAATCATCTTTACGCGACTGATAGACAACTTTCTCATCAGCTGGCGCAGTTGCAGCAGGGGGGTCACCTAACGCTTTCCCAAGGACATAGTCCTTTTGTCCGCCAGACAGAATGATTCTTAGATTGCGTAACCAATTGGTGAAATTAGACCCATTGTTTCTAAGCTTTTCTTTCTCAGCAAAAACGTTGAAGTTGAAGTTGGACTTGGCCATGTGATCTACAGTATTGGCAAGTACAATTTAGACTATGTTCATGGTAAATAGTTCAACTTAATCAAATTACTAGATGAACTCCCACTAAATTCAACATCCCTCAAGTTGTTTAGTGAACACGATCCAAATTCACCACACCTAATCCGATCATCACGAGAAGAGATGTGGTTTCAATGGTGGACAACGAAGTGTCGATCATATCATTCATATGACTCATGCTTAACCTTTCGGTTCTTGTGTTCCGAGGCCATGTCTGTACATGCTAGGCTCGTCAAGTTAGACCCAAGTATTTCCGCGTGTGCAAAACTGGCTTGCACCCGTTGTATGTGAGCGTAGAGTCTATAGCACCCGATCATCACGTGATGCTTGGAAACGACGAACTTTCGCAACGGTGCATACTTGGGGAGAACACAGTTTTTATCTTGATCTTTAAGTGAGGAATCATCTTATAATGCTACCGTCGCGATCTAAGCATAATAAGATACATAAAAGGATAAACATCACATGCATATAACTTTATGTGACATGGTATAGCCAATCCTCGCGCAATGATCTCCATCTTGTGCGTTCCGGCATGATCTCCATCACTCCACCATGATTGCCTCCACCACGAATAGCAACTACAACTATTGCTAACTACTTAGCGATAAAGTAAAGCTATTACATGGCGTATAAGAAGTTGACTCGCAGGTCATACACAATTATAAAGACAACCATATGGCTCCTGCCGGTTGTGTACTCATCGACATGCAAGTCGTGAAACATTACAAAACATGATCATCGCATACAATATACACATCACATCTTGGGCCATACCATATCACAGAAAACACTCCCTGCAAAAACAAGTTAGACGCCTCTACTTTGTTGTTGCATGTTTTACGTGGCTTATGGGAGTAGATGCTAAGAACGATTCTTACCTACCACAACGGTGATATTATGGTTGCCAAAATCCGGTGTTAATCCCATGACAACTATAGTGAGAGAAACTGACATCCACCAGCCGCATGTGTGGAACAAGCCACACGTCAAGTGCGGAGCCGGTCTCGCGAACGACGTCGCGTAAGGTTGGCCTGGACCGCTTCAATCTCACTATCCCGCGTCATAAGAAGAACACAAACAAGAGGCTTGCAACAGAAAACATCAACGCCCGCAACAACCATGTTGCGTTCTACTCGTGAAACACATCTACGCATAGATCTAGCTCTGATACCACTGAAGGGTTTCGCGGCATAGTAAATAAAAATTTTCTACGGAGCGAACAGAGGGAAAGCCAAGATCTAATCTAGGAGATGCAAACAACGAGAGAGATTGGATTAGATCTTCATACCCTTGAAGATTCGCACAGCGGAACGTTCGTCGGAACGTGGGTGATGTAGTCGTACTCGCTTCTCCTCCTCGCGATCCGATCCGATCTAGCACCACAAGTGGCGGTGCCTCCGTGAGATGCACACGTGCAGCACCTCGACGTCTCCTCCTTCCTCGGACCAGCAAGTATGGTGGAGAGATAGATTGGATCTACAACACGACGGCGTGGTGTATATGGTGGAGAATTTCTGCAGCAGGGCTTCGCCTACAAACAGTCGGGAGGGAGAGAGGAAAGCTAGCAAGGCGTCTAGGGTTTGGAGGAGAGGTGTGGGGGGTTGGTGCGCCCCCACCCCTCTTTATATAGAGGGGGGCGCAGCCCTAGCCCCTCCCCCAAGCCCAAAGGATAAGGAGTAGGGGGCATGGACTCTCCCCTCTTCTAGAAACCCTATCTCTAGTTTAAACGATTTAAACTCTCTAGGATCGGCTGGGCCCTATGGGGCCTTGTGCCCCTGGCCCAATGCGGCCAGGACACTCCCTCATAGGCCCATGCCCCCTCCCGGAAGGTGGTGCCACGTTGGTCCCCTTCCGGAAGGTTCTAGAAGCTTCCGGTACAATATCGATTAACCCGGAACAATTCCGAACTCCAAAAACTGCATTGCCTTATATGAATCTTATTCTCCGGACCATTCCGGAACCTCTCGTGATATCCCGGATCCCATCCGAGACTCCGAACAAAAATTCATAAACCAATTATCCAATCTATCCTAGCGTCGAGACACGTTAAGTGTGTGACCCTGCGGGTTCGAGAATATGCAGACATGATCTTCTATCAATAATCAACAGCGGGGTCTGGGCACCCATATTGACTCCCACACATTCATCGATGATCATATCGGATGAACCACGATGTCAGGATTCAAACAATCCCATATATATATTCCCTTCGTCTCGCGATATTTTACTTGCCCGAGATTCGATCGTCGGTACCGTCATACCTAGTTCAATCTCGTTCACATCAAGTACTTTACTCGTTCCGTAATCCGATATCACTTTGTGATTAACTCCTTAACCACATGCTTGCAAGCGGTGTTGATATCGATTACCGAGTGGGCCCGAAGTATATCTCTCCGACTTGGGAGGGACAAATTCCATCTCGATACATACAACCCAACAGATACTTTCCGATCACCTGAGAGACACCTTTATGATCACCCTCTCATAGGATGACGTTTGATGACCTCAAAGCTTTCTTCCGATACCAGGGAGTTGTATTATCTCATGGTCTAAGGAATACAATATTTGACATAAGAAAAGCTTCACAAAGACGAACACGATGACACGATCTAATTGCTTCGCTTAGTTTGGGTCTGTCCATCATATCATTCTCCAATGAAATGATCTCATTATCAATTGACAACTCATGTCTATGGTTAGGAAACCTTAACCATCATTGATCAATGAGCTAGTCCTTAGAGGCGTACCAGGGACACGGTGTTGTTCACAAACCACACAAGTATTAATGTTTCCGCTTAATACAATTCTAGCATGGAATATAAACTTTATCATGAACAAGAATTATAATAATAACATCTTTATTATTGCCTCTAGGGCATAATTCCAACATAGCTAGCATCCACAGTTAAGATGTAATATCAAGAAACAAAGGTCATAATACAACTTTATAACCAGGAATAAAATAATCCATTACATCTTACATAGCTCATTTGGCTATCTCATTACAATGCAGCAGAATATCTATATAGCATGGAGTCCATCATCTTCAAAGTGCCACAGGCAATCATGTTGGTTGTAGACTTGTAATACTAATCAACACACACTTCACTAACATCAAACAAACCTGCAACATAATAAGTTGCAGCCACAAGGGTCAATACATTTGAATTGTATTGGAAAGTTTCACTATTATGTAGAAATAAGTGGATCCTATCATTACATGCATATTTGGCTAAGTAGAGTTTAGGGTCATTTGTAGAAAACAATATAGTTTTATCCTATCTTTTCAAAATAGTTTTGATCTTTTGACAAATATTTATGAACTCCTTGGAAAACTCCAAGTGCTTCTAATCCCTTGTTGTCACCATCAAGTTTTACTTTGAGAAATTGGAATGTCGAGATCTTCCATTGCTTCAGGCCTTAGTTGCTAAGAGTTGTCCATAACCGGGGACACGGCTAAGTACTTAGAATTTGATCTTCTGCAGAAGTTGTACACTTTACCCACATGACACAATCTCGTCTTGACGCCACCAGTGGCCGCTGGATAAGTACACACCAAATGGAGTACCGGCAGATCGAGAATGTGACAAAGTCTTTCCATAGAAGTCATCCCAATACACAATGCTAGCTTGTCTACCAGGCACCAATGTAAGGATATATTTCCAATACACAATTCTAGTTAACCTGAAGATGCCAATGCAAGGGTCTTCCACTATGTAGTTGACTAAGCCAGAGCCCATTTAGCATGTGGCTATACACGGAAGCCACTGTACGAGAAACATGTTCAATCTCTAAGTCCCTGGGTGGTTTTCTTCTAGTGCACATACAAAAAGATAGCCATATAAACATGGTTCCCTTTGTTGCCACCTTGTCCAAAACATGAGTATACTCTTTCCACCCAGGTGGTTCGTTGCGTACTTGTTTTATTATATAAAACTTATAATTTTTCCAACACTTCATATAATCATATCATGATATTCCACCCCAAGTCTATAGCATGGCTAAGCATACTACCACTATGAGGTTTTCACTAAGGAAGATGGATTTCCTAATAGGACATAGCATAGCATAGTAATATAGTAGCCCTATCATGCATGTTACAAAAAATCCACTAAGTGTAATGAAACTAGTAGGACATGGATGATAGTGTCACTTGCCTTTTTAGTAGAGAATATTGATTCACTTCTTGATCTTGCAAATATCACACTCTTCAAACTTTACTATAATTCAATCAAGCAAACACATATTCAACTAGCATTCAAACAATTTACCACACATAAAATAATAGAAACAAGGCAATGCATGCAAGCATGCAAAATATGTTTTATTTGGAAAAGTGGTTTCTACCAGGCTCTAAACATTTTAAAGCTCATATTGGTCATTTACAAAAGTGGTAAAACCATTTGCAAAAAGTTTCACCCCATAAACCAATTATTATACCAAGGTGATATTTTATGTTGTTGAAAATGCCTTTTGCAAGGTAATAATTTTATAGGGTTCATCAAATATATTTTTAAATCTAAAATATTGGTGTTTAGGTTTAGATAGTTTAACTCAAATCATTTTCCCAAGATTTTACTCAAAAAATATTTTTAACACATAAACAATATTTTTATTTGACTAGAAATGCTCTTATTCAAATATTTGTTATTTGGCTTCACAAAATACATTTTTAAATCCATAAGTTGGTTTCTATGGTCAGTAGGTTCAAAACAAACCACTTATCAAAGATTTCACCTTAAAAATATTTCTAGAACAATTTTTATATTCAAATTATGCCTACACAAGTTTCTGCAAATTCAACCAAGTTTCCAGAAGCAAATCATTAAACAAAGTGCATGGTTGCAAAGTACTTGTCTTGCTAATTCCAATGATATAAAATTTGCAAAATTTGGACTTGTAGATTAAAAGTTATGAATTTTGCAAGTTTGCATAACTAATAGATCAAATTTTTTGTTTTAAATCAAACTCTGTCCACGTGGCTCTCCTATTGGACGGTACCGGTTCGGGTGGATCGCGCTCTGTGGGCTGTTAGATTTAAAACGCATCGCACGGCTCAGATCATTGCATACCCCTTCGGCTAAGGTTTTATCGTAGCCACTCGATCGAGATCTGACGGTGTACAACAACTAGACCATAACTGGGCGGCGCTAGCGGCGGCGGACGGCGGTGCGTGCTCGGCCAGTGAGCCTGCCGGCGAACTAGGTCGCGCGGGAGAGGGAGAGGATGCTCACCAGTCTCGCAGGAGTGCGGAGAAGCTCAAGGTGTGGTCAGTTCGTCGAGGGGCGCTCTGGTTCCCGAGGAATTGCTCACCGGAGCTAGTGGCGGCGTCGGGTTCCTCTGGTCATCGTTGTTGGCGAGGTTGCAGGCCACCCGAAAGCAAAAGGGGAGTTGCTTCAGATGCGGGCGCGTGTGTTGAACACGAGAGCATCAACGAGAGGGTCCGAGGCGGTCTGTACTCACCGGGAGGGTCTCACCGGAGTCGAGGCAGGAGGCGGTGACGCTCTGATGTTGAGGTTGCCGAGGCTACGGTGCTCGCGCGGGTGTGGGGTTGGTGCTGGGAGATGCGCAAGAAGAGGGGGAGCAGGCTCGTGTGCTCTGGGAGGCGAGGGGTGGTCGGACGGCGCCAGAATCGGCCGGATAGGCTCGTCGGAGAAGATAGTTTGAAGTGAAAAATTAGAACAACCTGGTGGCCGAGAGGAGGCGAGGCTTGGGGGAAATGGAAGAGGGGGCGTAGGCGTTTATGTGTGCATGGTCGCTGGCGGGATTAATCCAGCCATCAACGCGGATTAACGCGAATTGAATCGCGGCAGAAACGGCGAGGGGGAAACGGTCGAGGTGGAGACGATGACTGACAGAGTGGGGCCGCGTTGTCTGTGTGTGAGAGAGAGAGAGTGGGTGTGGGGCCTGCTGGTCAGCGACTGCGTGGGTGACTTTCTGAGTGGAAAACGATTCACTGCGGGGTGGGGAGATGGGTTAACTGCTGGGCTGGATTGGGCCTTGCTCCTGGGCTGGCTTTGTTTCTTTTTTTTATACAGAATGTTTTTTCCTTTTCTATTTTGAATTTCTGTTTTGATTTTTATTCAAACAATTCAAACTTCATTTGAATTCAAACCTTTGCCAAACTTTGGGTATATTTTAATTCTGTTTATTAACATATTCTAAAGTCCAAAATAGAATAATTCTTTTATTCTTTTATGATCCATTAATAATTAAATAAATAGACATTAGTCATTATTTCAAATGGATTAAATATGTTTTAAAACCCTATTTGAAATCTAAATTTTTACCAAAACCTTTTCAGTAGGTTTTATTGAAAAAAACAACACTTTGAAATATAATTTAAAATACTTTAATAAGTTTTAATGTTTATTTTAAAATGGAAAAAGCCTTTACTTAAATAAAATTGGATATAATAAATCCTCATGATTTTATTTAAATAATCCTTTACTCTTTTTATCAAAAAAAATTATTTTATTTCCATTGCTTGGCCAAGATTTAATTTGGCTCTTTAAAATAGTCCTTATTTATTATTTCTACCTTTGCTTATTAAAAACCATATCTTTTTATTTAAAGAACCAAAAATGGTGATTCCAACTTTTATAACTTTATTAATTATTTGTTTATCTTTTTAAATCCTTCTAGGGTTCTATTTGATCAAAATAGGTTTTTGATGTTTCCAATTGGAATCAAAAAGTTTCTTTTCACCCTAAATTTCAACAATTGTTTATTTTGTTTATTTATTTTTCACATTTCAAAATTTGGAAAATTTTGTGATGTGACAGGCTACCACCCTTAAAAGAAATCTCGTCCCGAGATTTGGGAAGGCTAGGGTTACAAGTTGGCTTCAAGACAATTAGGGTACTACCACCCTTAAAAGAAAGTCTCATAGGGTTACATTGATGGTTCACTTGACTATGGGTTCAATACTTGATATCCAGACAAGGAATCCTTATTTGACTCTTCTGAGTTAACTAATTCCTGACATCCACTTCTTCTATTTCTTCAAGGTTCCCATCCATGTCAATGTGGTCCACATGTCCTTCCTGGGTCACATTGGAGTCATTCCCATTGGAGTTTCTAGCATTCTTTTTCTTTTCCTTCTCAGGACAGTCTGATGCATAGTGTCCAAGTTCCTTACAATTATAACACTGCAACTGGCTAATGTCTTTCCTCCTAAAAGTGTCATGTTGGTTCTGACCAAGGTCATCTCCATTTTTAGTATCATTTCCATTATTATCACTTCCATTGTTGTTGTGGTGATACTGATGTGGTTCAGAATCTTCATTGCTCTTTTTGAATGAATGCTTCTTTTGTGATGATCCTGAGTGATACTTGAGTTTATGCTTCCTCTTTCTGTTCTCAACTTGATTCATCTTGTTTTCCAAAATGGTGGCTTTGTCACAGAGTGATTGATAAGTTGGGACATAGGAAACTGACAGCTGCAGGTTTAACTCATCATTAAGCCCTTCGAGGAATTTCTCCATCCTCTTAGCATCTGTATCAACTCCATCCGGTGCATAGCGTTCCAAATTGTTGAATTCTTCAATGTACTCAGCCACACTAAGATGACGCTGTTTCAGATTGTGAAACTCCTTTTTCTTCAAGTTCATCACTCCAGATGAGATGTGAGCTGTACGGAAACCATCCTCTGTAAGGTTACCAACCTTTAATAAGGTAGAGTCCCCTGTGTTTACAATGCTAGTCCCTGGATCAATAGCTAGCATCCACAGTTAAGATGTAATATCAAGAAACAAAGGTCATAATACAACTTTTTAACCAGGAATAACATAATTTATTACATCTTACATAGCTCATTTGGCTATTACATTACATTGCAGCAGAAATACTATAAGCATGGGGTCCTTCATCTTCAAAGTGCCACAGGCAAACATGTTGGTTGTAGACTTGTAATCCTAATCATTAAACTTCACTAATATCAATCAAACCTGCAACATAACAAGTTACAGCCACAAGGGTCAATACATTTGAATTGTATTGGCAAGTGATACTATGGTAGTATAGTGGAGTCTATCATCTATATGCATTTGGCTAAGTGGAGCTTAGGCTTGCATTGCTCAAAATAGATTTTCCTTATCATTTGAAAACACTAAGTTTTTTCTTTGACAAAATCTTTTTCCCAAGGAAATCTCCCAATAAAAATTGGTGATCCCTTCAACCCTGGTTCACCCACAAGTTGTTAACTTTAGAAATTTGGATGATGAGATTCTTGATTGCTTCCATGTCTTGATGCTCAAATTGTCCTTTACCAGGGACATGGCTAAGTACTTAGATTTTACACTCTGCAGAGGTGGTGCACTTTCCCCACAAGACTTGGTTTCACCAAGACAAGATCTTTCAGAAGCCTTCCCTTAGACCAAAATGGATGCGCTCCAACCTATCAAACCCTACCACCAACTGTCCATATGGCTAAGTTCTTGCAACCTATATGATCCAGGCAGAGCCCATAATGCCAAGTGGTTGCACTTGAAGTTTCTCAACATTTGACATCTAAAATCTCTTTGTTCCTGGGTGGCAATCCACAAGTGTGATACACAAGGTAAACCATAGCCATGGGCCTTGTGTAACCACTCAACCAAAAACCACCAAGCAATTACCATTCCACCTAGGTGATTCATTAACTTAGTTGTTTTATTAAACAAAAACACAAGTCCTCAGATGTAACATCCCTAAAATCATGATTTCAAAGATTGCATATCATTCATGCATGCATATAGAATTGAGATCTATTTCAAACTCATTCCAGAAAAACACAAGCACTTGGTGCTATGATTTTATGTGAGCAAACTTAAATCATATGGCCATCCCCATTTGAGAGTTTGAATGATTTTTAAACCTAGCTTGTTTGTCTTCCTTATAGAAAGGATTGAGTGTGGTTTGGACCAAGTTTTACAAATTGGGAATAGTTTCAAAAACCCTTTTTCAAACTTTTGCAAATCAAATGCAAGCCTCTGTTATTTTGTTCTCCAAGTTTGACCAAGCCCTTGCAAAGTAACCACATGGGTTATGACCTATTTTTTTTGAGACCATTACACCACTACAAAACCTCAAAAAGATTTGAATTCAAATGGAACTTGAATTCATTTGAAAACAAATTGAGAAAATCGAAACAGAAAAAGAAAAGGAGTAAAACAAAAGAAAAGGGCCAGGCGCCACCAATCTGGCCCAGCATCAGAACAGGCCCAGCTAGCCCACCCGGGCCATTCCTCTCTCTCTCGCACGCGCCAGCGCACCCAGACAGTCGCTGACGACCAGACCCCACCTCCCCTTCGCGCGTTTCGCTGACGAGCGGGCCCTCTCCATGTCGCCCTCGTCTTCCCCAAATCGCGCCCGCAGACCACGTCTCCGCTGCAGTGAAGCCGGTAATGGCGCGGCGTAATTAGCCTTGATGCCGCAGGCGTTTCCTGTCGCGCTTGGGCCTATTTAAACCCCTCTGCCCCGCGAGCTTTTTCCCCCACTCTCCTCGCTCACTCCGCCACCAGGCTGCGTGCATTTGCCTTCGAAGCCCCGCAGTACCGAAGACTCCGGCGACCAATTCCGGTGAGCCTCGACCGCCCCCCTCTCTCTAGTTCAAACGACGATGCTCAACATGATCTCGCGCATCTGCTGACACCTTTCTTTTGCCTGCTCGTGACCCAAGACGTCGTTTCCATTCACGACCGCAACCACCTGCGCCGCCGCTTGACTCCGGCGACGAATTTAGGTAAAACCCGAGCGCCCCTTGCCCCCTCTTTCATACGAGATTGTTCGCCTGCGTCTTGTGCATCGCCTGACCCCTCTGGTTCGTGCTAGGGCGACGCCAAACCTCGCTAGTGACCTCATCTGCAAGCAACAGACGCCGCCGCAACTCCGACGAGCCCCTGAGACCGTGCCAGCGCGCCCCTTCGCAAATCAACGCCACGTTGAGCTTCAGCACACCACGACGGTTCTGGTAAGACCCTCCCCCCTCTCGCGCGGGACCTAGAACGCCAGCGCCGCCACTGTCAGACACGCCGCCGCCAGTCGCCGCCGCTAGCGTCGCTCGTGTTTGGTCAGAACGATTAGGAGCGTTAGATGCAGATCCTGCGGCTGAGATTAGAACGTGAGCGAAGAGGTAAGCGCGCATCTGAGCCGCCAGATCTCACTTAGATCCTATGGCCCGCAGAGCTCGATCCGGCCGAACCGGTACGCGCCAATAGAAACATGACGCGTGGCTAGGGTTAGATTCAAAAATAGAATTCAAATCAGATTTAGATCCAAATTTCAAAAGGCTATAACTTTTGATTCCCACGTTAGATTTTTGCAAACTTTATACCGTTGGAATCAGGGAGGAAAGCCCTTTCTGAATCTGCAATGTGTTTAACAAAAAGTTTCTGTTAAAATGACTTTTTATGCAGAAACTTTTTTAGGACTATTTTGAGTATAGAATTTGTTTAGTAAATTGTTTTAGTGCTAAATAAGTTAGTTAGCAAATTTTTGACTTGGTTATGTTTCTGTATCTTGCACTTGCTTGGTGGAGTTTTCAAAAATCATCACATAGCATTTTCTTGCATGCATGCATTCATATTTTTGTTTGTATATGAATTGTGTGTAATTTTGTGCTACAAATTTTTGTGTAGATTTTGCTAGTGACTGTAATTGTGAAGAGTGCTACTCTCCCTATTACCAAGGCAAGTGGTACTTCATGAATATTTCCATCCCTATATTTTGTATAAGCATTAGAAATATTTTGCTAAGTCTTGCATGTTACTTTTTGCCAAATGCTATGTTGGGAAATCCTAAGTAGTTGTAGAATTGCTAGGAATTTTCCTAAGTTAAGTTACTATGCCATGCTTAGCCTAGCTAGTAGCAAATTTCTAAGTCTTTGGACTTAAGTTTTTCTTAATAAAACAACTCAGTCAATGAACCTCCTGGGTGGAATGGGACTTGAATGGTGGTTTTTGGTTGAGTGGTTACACAAGGCCCATGGACATGGTTTACCTTGTGTATCTCACTTGTGGTATGCCACCCAGGCACAAAGGGATTTGGAGGCCAAGTGTTGAGAAGCTTATAGTGCAACCACTTGGCAATATGGGCTCTGCCTTGATCATATAAGTTGCTAGAACTTAGCCTTTTGGACAGTTGGTGGTAGTGGGAATGATAGGTTGGAGCGCGTCCATTTGGCTAAGGAAAGGCTTCTGAAAGGTCCTGTCTTGGGAAACCAAGTCTGGTGGGGAAAGTGCACAACCTCTGCAGATGGAAAATCTAAGTAGTTAGCCAAGTCCATGGCAATGGACAACTTGAGCATCAAGACATGGAAGCTATCAAGAATCTCATCACTCCAACTTCTCAGTAAAAATTTGTGGGTGAACAAGGGTGAAGGACCCCAATGTCTATTGGTGGTTTCTTGGGAAATGTTTTTGACAAAGAAAAACTTAGTGATTTAGACTTATAGGAAAAACCTATTTTGAGCAAAGCAAGCTAAGCTACACTTAGCCAAAATGCATATAGTAATATAGTCCACTCAAAATTTACTAAGGTATCACTTGCCAATACTATTCCAAAGTATTGACCCACTGTGGCTGTAACTTGTGATGTTGCAGGTTACTCCGATGATGATTAGGTGTCATGAGTCTACACTCAACATGCTTGCCTGTGGCACATGAAGATGAAGACTTATGTTTATTTACTTATCCCAAAACTCTTGTATTAGGCCTGTGGCCTTGAGTTGTAAAAGACTATGTTTTATCTCTGGAATGGATGTAATAAATGACCTTTGTATCTGTGTACTTCATCTTAAACTGTGGATGCTAGCAATGATCCAGGGACTAGCATTGCAATCACAGGGATCCTTTTCCTTTACAAAGGAGGGATCTTACAGATGGTATCAGAGCACTGTGTTGCCTGTAGGATTATGACCCTAGGATTGGAAACCACTAAGGAAAAATTTTCAACTACTTCTACACTTGTCTATTCTTCTCGTAAACTTTTCTAATCTTCTCATTCTCCTCTCTATTTGTAGATGAACTCCATCAACGAAGCCGTGAAGAAAGGAACACTCATGACCATGACCTTGGAGTGTGAAACTGAGTTTCCCAAAATTCTCAAGGACCTCATGGTGGCAATGGAAGAACATGGTGCAGCTGTGTACAAAGGCTTTCCAGTGATGGATGAAGGAGTGGAGTACTGGTGGGTGCAACTTCACTTGTACAAAAACAAGGAAGACAACCACAAAGAAAGAGGATTCTGCATGTACACCAACACTGTGATGCACACCACATTCTTTGAGTCAGCAAGAGAAGCAGCTTGGAGGACTATCAAAGAACTAAGTGCTAGAGTCAAGTGCAGAATACTCAACCTCCAAAAAGACTTAGAGAAAGAGAAGGAACATACCCAAGAGTTGAAAGCCACCAACCAAACCTTAAGAGGAGATATTATAGACTTAGTGATGGAATCATGTGAGCAAGATAGGCTGATTGCCTCTAGGAACATTGTGTTAGCCAACAGATCCAGTGAGATAGGATTGTAAACGTATTTCGTTAGTTGGACCACCACCTATCACCTTATTTTCCAAAATGATACCTTAAATAAGTTTGGACCTTGGTTGATGTAATGGATTCATGTATGCATGACTTGTGTGATTTTGTGTTCCAAGGATGTGTATGTGATGTTTGACTTTGTTTTATCTTAAATAGTGTTGTTCTAACTTTCTGTCTTATAAATAGATGCCTATTACCATCAACACTGTTGAGGAGTTCCAGGTTACCCGCTTTGGTCTTCGTATCGTTGAGCTTACCACTTTGCTCAATCTCCCTCTTCCCACCATCATGGTGCATCCACTCACCAAGTTCGAGAGGAAGGACTTCTGGGGCTTCAAGGTGAACCAGCCCGGACGCCAGACAGAGCCTACTACGGAGGCCATCGTCTTCAAGCTTATGCACGATGACAGGGAGAGAGGCATGGAGGTAGTCATGCAGGACCTGATAGGACGTCTGCTAGGCCGTCACTCCCGACAGGTTAGAGGCACCCACTTCCACGTCTTCGGAAGACGTGATGAGGATGGAGAGTCCATCGACTTCGAGGACGACTCGAGGGACGCAGCAGAGCCGATACGTCTCTATCTCCAGGACTTAGAGTCTCTCATTAGGCACGTGGACACGGACAGGACCAATGTCATGCTCAGCAATGACGAGCTCCAGGTGCAGCTTCGCGAGAAGGACAAGCTTTTCGCACAGCAGGACGAGATAGTCAAGGAAATGGAGGCGAAATTCGAGACCCAGGACCGGAAGTTCAAGAGTCAGGAGAAACGCGTCCAGGATGGGAACAATAAGATCCGGGACATGACTGAAGAACTGAAGTCCAAGGACTTCGAGCTAGAGCAGCAGCAGATGGTGATTGAGAGGCTTCGTTCCCAGAAGAGGGCTCTCAAGGCCAAGATTGAGTCCTTGACCACTACTATTAAGGAGAACAAGACCGCGATGGAGAATGCAGGTCTTACCTTTGTCGAGAAGGAGATTGATGCTGATGAGTAGACTTGACTACTCGTTTACCTTTTATTATCGTACTTGTTATTTGTGAACTTGTTATTGGACCACCCGACATGTGGATGGCTTGCCACTTGTGTGTTTTACTTTGTGAACTTGTTATCTGGTTGTTGAACTTTTATATTCTGTTGCATGCTTGTGTTTGCTTATGTGATGTAATGTGCATGAAAACATCTATGGGTATCTCATTCTTGTCTCTATTTGAACAAACCACAGATGCCTCCCCGTCGCGCAAACCCCAACCCCAACAATAACAACATAACACCAGAAATGCAGCAAATGATGAATGCTCAAACACAGCTTATGCAGATGATGACAACATTCATCCAGAACCAGAATAATAACAACAACAACAACCCCAATAACAACAATAACAACAACAACCCTCCGGGCTTTGATATGCTCACCAGATTTCTGCGTTTGAGGCCAGCTAAGTTCTCGGGGACGACTGATCCCATGGTGGCCAATGATTGGCTATGTTCTGTAAACAAGGACTTAGTAACCGTGGGCTGCACGGATGCGGAAAAGGTCAGATTTGCAGCACATCTGCTGGAAGGGCCAGCCGCCACATGGTGGGACAACTTCCAAATCACCACTCCTATAGATGAGGTGACTTGGGCTATTTTTGAAGATGGCTTTCGCACTGCTCATATCTCGTCAGGAATAATGAGCCTGAAAAAGAAAGAGTTCCACAATCTGAAGCAGCGCCACCGCAGCGTGGCTGAGTACATTGAAGAGTTCAACAATCTGGCGCGTTATGCACCGGATGAGGTTGACACAGATGCCAAAAGAAAGGAAAAATTTCTGGAAGGCTTGAATGATGAGCTGAATCTTCAGCTGGCTGTGGCATATGTTCCCACTTATCAGTCGCTCTGTGACAAGTCTGCTATATTGGAGAACAAAATAAAGCAGGTCGAGAGTAGAAAGAGAAAGCACTCCGACAAGCACAGCTCGGGATCGTCTCACAAACGATCTCACTATGATGACAGTGGAAGCTCAGGATCCCACAAGCATGGGAAATTCAACAAGCACCACAACCACAACCGTCATGACAACAATCATCACCGCAGTCATGACAATGACAAGTACAAGAACCACAAGAGTGGACATAAGAGCCACCACGGTGGTAATGGTAGTGGAAGTGGAAGTCAGCCTGCTAAAAGGGACATCAGTCGGGTTGAATGCTTCAAATGCAAGAAGATGGGACACTATGCAAATGAGTGCCCCGAAAAGAAAGTTGAAGGACCTGTCAAGCCCAATCCTTTCCAGAAAGGACAGGTGAACCACATCAGTGTGGAGGAGGTTTATGAGGAACCTGACGCTGTTGCTGGTAAGTTCAGACTCAATTCCATTCCAGCATTTGTACTCTTTGATACTGGTGCATCGCATTCATTCATATTAAAGGCATTTGTTGATAGAAATGGGTTTCCATCTGAAAACATTGGGTGTCCAATAAAAGTAAGTTCTCCTGGTGGAGAAATGATAGTGAATTCAGGATGTCATGATCTAGTCATAGAATTTGGGAAGCATAAGTTCCCAGTGAGTCTGATAATCCTAGATTCCCAAGGACTGGACGTAATATTGGGAATGGATTGGATGGGTAAGTATGAAGGAGTGCTAGATTGTGCTAATCGTACTGTTGCTCTCACAACCCCGGAAAGAAAAAGAATTAAATTCAAGTCAAACTTTGAATCCAAAGGAAGTAAGCTTAATTCTCTTAAGGGGGTTAGCATGGACAGTGTGCCAATCGTGTGTGAGTATCCGGATGTATTTCCGGAAGAATTGCCAGGAATGCCACCAGATAGAGATGTGGAGTTTCTGATAGATTTGGTACCAGGTTCTGGACCAATAGCAAAGAGACCATACAAAATGTCAGTTGATGAACTGAAAGAGCTCAAGAAGCAACTAGGAGAACAGTTACAGAAAGGATTTATTCAACCAAGTTCTTCATCTTGGGGAGCCCGAGTGTTGTTCGTGGAGAAGAAAGATAGAAGCCAAAGGTTATGCATAGATTACCGTTCACTCAACGAGGTAACTATCAAGAACAAATATCCTTTGCCAAGAATCAATGACTTGTTTGATCAGCTAGAAGGAGCCTGTGTGTTCTCAAAAATTGATCTCCGGTCAGGCTATTTTCAACTTAAGATAAGAGAACAAGACATACCTAAAACAACATTCACCACAAGGTATAGATTGTATGAGTATACCGTAATGCCTTTTGGCTTGACCAACGCTCCAGCGTACTTCATGAATATGATGAACAAGGTGTTCATGGAATTTCTCGACAAGTTTGTTGTTGTTTTCATCGATGACATCTTAGTCTACTCCAAGAGCAAAGAAGAGCATGAAGGGCACTTGCGTTTGATACTTGAGAAGTTGAGAGAGCATAAACTTTATGCCAAATTCAGCAAGTGTGAGTTCTGGTTAGAAGAAGTTGGTTTTCTTGGTCATGTTATGACAAAGGATGGTGTAGCAGTTGATCCTGCTAAGGTTTCAGCTGTGACTGAATGGGAATCTCCCAAGAACGTGAAAGAAGTTTGTAGTTTCCTTGTCTTAGCAGGTTACTACATAAGGTTCATTGAGAATTTCTCAAAGGTTGCTAAGCCCATGACTGAATTGTTAAAGAAAGACAAGAAGTTTGCTTGGTCTGAAGGTTGTGAAGTAAGCTTTCAGGAATTGAAGAAGAGACTTGTGACAGCACCAGTTCTGTGTCTGCCAGATTTGGAAAAGAATTTCCAAGTATATTGTGATGCATCTCATCAAGGTTTGGGTGCCATACTTATGCAAGACGGTAAAGTTGTGGCTTATGCCTCGAGACAACTCAAAACTCATGAGGTAAACTATCCTACTCATGATTTGGAGTTAGCCTCTGTCGTCCATGCACTCAAAACATGGAGGCACTACCTTTTGGGGAAGCGTTGCGAAGTGTTCACCGACCACAAGAGTTTGAAGTATATCTTCACCCAAAAGGAAATCAATATGAGGCAAAGAAGATGGTTAGAGCTTATCAAGGATTATGACTTAAGTTTGCAATACCACCTCGGTAAAGCAAATGTCGTAGCAGATGCTCTAAGTCGTAAGGTATTTGTGAATGGCCTTACCAAAGGAGAATTGCCAGATGATTTGTGTACCCAATTCAGAGAACTCAGATTGGAGATTGTGCCTGAAGGACATCTCATGGCTTTGGATGTTCAACCCACCTTGTTGGACAAGATCCGAGAAGCTCAGAAGACCGATAAGGAAATTGAAGAGATTAAGGAAAGGATTAGCCAAGGGAAAGCTAAAAATTTCCATGTAGACGAACAAGGCACTTTATGGCATGGGAAACGTATCTGTGTTCCACAAGATCCGGAGTTACGGAAACTGATTTTGCAGGAAGCACACAACTCTCCGTATTCTATTCACCCGGGTAACACCAAAATGTACATGGATATGAAAGAAAGATTTTGGTGGAACAATCTCAAGAGAGACATCGCCGAACATATTGCTTTGTGTGATGTGTGTAGTAGAGTAAAAGCGAAGCATCAGAAACCAGCAGGTTTGCTTCAACCACTACCTATTCCTGATTGGAAGTGGGACAAGATTGGTATGGATTTCATTACCGGATTACCAAGGACCAGATCAGGATATGATTCCATATGGGTAGTAGTGGATCTCTTAACTAAAGTGGCTCATTTCATACCCGTGAAGACAACTTATACGAGTGCCAAGTTAGCCAAAATCTACATGAGTAGAATTGTGTGTCTTCATGGTGTGCCCAGGAGTATTGTGTCTGATAGAGGAACTCAATTCACTTCCCATTTTTGGAGACAGCTACATGAGTCATTGGGAACGAGGTTGGAATTCAGTACTGCTTTTCATCCTCAAACCGATGGGCAAACATAAAGGACTAATCAAATTCTGGAAGACATGTTGAGGGCATGTGCCCTAGACTATGGAGCAAGTTGGGATGAAAGTCTGCCTTACGCAGAATTTTCTTATAACAACAGCTATCAAGCCAGCATTGAGATGGCACCATTTGAGTTTCTCTACGGAAGAAAGTGTACCACCCCATTATTATGGAATGGTGTGGGAGAAAGAAGTTTATTCGGGCCAGATCTTATCAAAGAAGCCGAAGAGAAGGTCAAATTGGTTAAGGACAGGTTGAAGATAGCACAGTCCCGACAGAAAAGCTACGCCGATCCTAAGCGTAGAGAAGTCACCTACGAAGTTGGTGATAGAGCCTATCTTAGAGTATCACCACTCCGTGGAGTGAAAAGATTCGGAGTCAAAGGAAAGTTGGCACCAAGATATGTTGGGCCATTCAAGATTCCGAGTCGCAAAGGAGAAGTTGCTTATGAAATTGAACTACCAGCATCTCTATCAGCAGTCCATAATGTGTTTCATGTGAGTCAGCTTAAGAAATGTCACCCAGAAATGGAAGAAACTTCTTTGAAGGATACTATACCTTTGGAAGAGGTTCAACTAGAAAGTGACCTCACATATGAGGAAAAGCCTATCAAGATTCTTGAGACTGCAGAAAGAGTCACAAGGACAAAGACTATCAAGTTTTGCAAAGTGCAATGGAATCATCATTCCGAAGAGGAAGCAACATGGGAAAGAGAAGATGATCTACGGAAAGACCACCCTCACCTATTTGCTAGCCAATCCGAATCTCGAGGGCGAGATTCATCTTAAGGGGGTTAGATTTGTAACATCCCTAAAATCATGATTTCAAAGATTGCATATCATTCATGCATGCATATAGAATTGAGATCTATTTCAAACTCATTCTAGAAAAATAGAAGCACTTGGTGCTATGATTTTATGTGAGCAAACTTAAATCAAATGGCCATCCCCATTTGAGAGTTTGAATGATTTTTAAACCTAGCTTGTTTGTCTTCCTTATAGAAAGGATTGAGTGTGGTTTGGACCAAGTTTTACAAATTGGGAATAGTTTCAAAAACCCTTTTTCAAACTTTTGCAAATCAAATGCAAGCCTCTGTTATTTTGTTCTCCAAGTTTGACCAAGCCCTTGCAAAGTAACCACATGGGTTATGACCTATTTTTTTTAGACCATTACACCACTACAAAACCTCAAAAAGATTTGAATTCAAATGGAACTTGAATTCATTTGAAAACCAATTCAAAAAATTGAAACAGAAAAAGAAAAGGAGTAAAACAAAAGAAAAGGGCCAGGCGCCACCAATCTGGCCCAGCATCAGAACAGGCCCAGCTAGCCCACCCGGGCCATTCCTCTCTCTCTCTCGCACGCGCCAGTGCACCCAGACAGTCGCTGACGACCAGACCCCACCTCCCCTTCGCGCGTTTCGTTGACGAGCGGGCCCTCTCCACGTCGCCCTCGTCTTCCCCAAATCGCGCCTGCAGACCACGTCGCCGCTGCAGTGAAGACGGTAATGGCGCGACGTAATTAGCCTTGATGCCGCAGGCGTTTCCTGTCGCGCTTGGGCCTATTTAAACCCCTCTGCCCCGCGAGCTTTTTCCCCTACTCTCCTCGCTCACTCCGCCACCAGGCTGCGCGCATTTGCCTTCGAAGCCCCACAATACCGACGACTCCGGCGACCGATTCCGGTGAGCCTCGACCGCCCCCTCTCTCTGGTTCAAACGACGATGCTCAGCATGATCTGGCGCATCTGGTGACACCTTTCTTTTGCCTGCTCGTGACCCAGGACGTCGTTTCCATTCACGACCGCAACCACCTGCGCCGCCGCTTGACTCCGGCGACGAATTGAGGTAAAACCCGAGCGCCCCTTGCCCCCTCTTTCATACGAGATTGTTCGCATGCGTCTTGTGCATCGCCTGACCCCTCTGGTTCGTGCTAGGGCGACGCCAAATCTCGCCAGTGACCTCATCTGCAAGCAACAGTGTAACATCCCAAAAATATCAAACTTAGATCATCAAAACACTAATCATCAAGTTTAGGGTTAACAAAAACTTTTCTAAATGAATTCATGAATGCATGTATATGTGTATGCATGGATTTTGAATTTCTTTAAAAACCACCTTGTTTTTGTGATCCATTGCTTGTAAAATGTTTCTTAGGTGAAAAGAACATCATCTAAAACATTTCCCACACTTTTGCTAAAGACAAGTAAATCAAAACAAATATATTAAGTGAATGGTCATTTTGGCCAATTTAACTCACATGCCTACTTTGGCTGTCTCAAACTTTCAAAACCTAACAGAAACTTTTCTGGATCTTTGCACCCCTTGAATGTACTCATAACAGAATATCAAGGCCCACTTTGTGATCATCCAGAAACTTTCAAATGCATAGTTTAAATGACAATTCAAAATTGAATCTTCTTCATATGGGAAGATCCCACTTTTTCAAAACCCACTCAAACAAGCTCAACTTTCAAAACCCAAGCATCTGCAGACTCACCAGAACCAATCTAGCAAACTCACCAAAATTCATTTCAAAATTTAAAACTTGAGTTCATGCGGCCATTTCATCAAACAGGTGGCAGACACAAATCAAACAAAACCACAAACACTATAGTGTGTAGTGTTTTGAGCCTAACTTGTTCCCTAGTTAGCTCACACACAAACCAGTAGATCATCTAGAAAGATTAGCCCAACACTAGCACCCCTGTGAGCTTGCCATTGCCATTAATGGTGAACAACCGAGCACCCCCATGTCACCCCAATGTGGACAACAAGCTAGGAGCAGCAGCAAGCCTAGCCAGCATGTCTGGGAGGCAGCCCACCGTCCATCGCCACTGCCTGTCCCAGCCGCGAGCATTGCCAAGCCCTGGACCACGCACACAAGCCGCGCCCAGACCATGCCGAGCGTGCGCCAGAGCACCAACCGCGACCAGCGTCCCCAGACCACGTGCCGCCCTCACCGCGCGCACACACGATCACCACCGACCCAGGACCCCGCCAGACACTCCCGTTTGCCGCCCCGAGCCATACAACCACCGCCCGCCGTCGAAGACGCCGCCTCTGCCGCGCAGAGCGCCGCCCATTACAGACCAAACCACACCGCCCCATGCCTCGCGATCATGCCGTTGAGCATCGCCAGGAGACACAGCACCGTCCCCTACCCTTGCCCATGCCATTAGCTGCCTGTAACGTCGCCCCCGACGAGCTCACCTTGCGCCCCGACGGTCCCCTCGCTCGACTATAAATAGAGGCCACCCCCGCACGATTTCTTCACACCATCTCACTCCCCTCTCCCCACTGACCGTGCCACACCATCCTTAGAGCAAGGCGAGCACCACTTCGCCGGAATTTCACCGGAGCCCGCCGCCTCTGGAGAAGAAGGGAGCCAGCGATTGGAGCCGCCCCAGGAGAAGCCACCGGTACCAGGAGGATCACCGTCGTCGACTTTGTCGTTTGCCCGCCTCGCCGACCCTCGCTCGTACCCCGGTGAGCCCCCAGCACCCCCACTGGCCGCGCTAGGTTTTGTTCTCGCCGGAGCTGTCTCGCGTCGACGATGACCCTCAGCCGTTGGATTAGAACTAGATCGAACGACCCACGTTGCCCCATACTGCTTTGCCCAACCCCGTGTCACTGACGAGTGGGGACACCCACTTACGCAGCCCGCGGGAGCACTGCGCTTAGCAGGCCGGCCCGTTAGAATTTCCCGCGCAGCCCAGCAATTCAAATTAAACCTTTTTCTTTTTAATTTCAAACACACTTCTGTACCCAACTTCAAAAATCAACCCAGGTCGATTCAGTGCACCAAATTGGAAGAAACTAATTTTGTTGGAAAGGTCTGTGAATGCTTAATCCAAGCCCGTTGGATTCAAGTCATTTGGATCTGTAGATCACCCATAGCAAAAATAACAAGGCAGAAGCTTTTCTGCATTCAAACATTTGTCAAATTTAAACCATAAAAGCTTTTGAGTTGTTTCCAACTCTCAAAAATCACATTTAACCATACCTTTCGGAATATATAAAAATATATAGGTTTACTTGCAGAAATAGTGTTCAAGGAATAAAAGAATGCTACATAAGCATTTCTAGCCACTTTAATCAATTAAAATAAAAGGGTAAAACCTTATTAAATTGTGACACCACTTTAAATCACATTCCCATGGACTACAATATGTGGTGATGACATGTGTCAACATGATCCCATGTTTAGTTTGGAGAATATTAAATCTTAAGTAGTTTTTCAATGAGTAGAAATTACTTTTCTAAAATAAAAGGACTTAAACCAATCCTTAACCTTGTAATGTTAGAGATGATGCTAGATCATCTATAGGACCCTTGTGTGTGATGATTGCAAGTAGTTAAGTATTGATTGGTGATTGTGTACCTCGTATTTATTCCTAGACGCTAGTACCGACCAAGGATACTACGAGGAGGAAGGAGGATACTACGAAGAGGAAGCCGAGGAGAACTTCAATCACTGCTCTGCACAAGGCAAGCTAGTAACTATGCAAGCTTATACTGATATTGATGCAAGATGATATTATACCAGTGCAAGTTAACACTTGCAAGATACCCTATTGTTGCCACAAACCCATGCTTGTGATATGAATACTATATGCCTTAAGCGTATGTGATCATACCAACTTGCTAAACCAATCCTAGTTTTATGGCAAGCTTCTTACTTTATTTCTTTATCAAAGCTTACTTAGAGTCTACTTAAGAGTTTGGTAGATATTAGACAGCTGTGCTCAAGTTTGCCCTAAGAGCATAAAATTTGGCCTAAGCTAGAAACCTTGATCTCAGCCTAAGATATAAGGTTGGACTTAGTGAAACTCCACTAGTTACCACCCCTCATCATTACTACCCCCACCTGTAGATGCTAGTGCTAAGCATAAAACTTGATCAACTTTAGATGGGAGTACTTGGTGGAAAATGGTTATGAAAACCTTGGAATGATGGATCATTCTATTGAAATGTTTTGGACATGTGTTTCCAAACACTTGATGATTTTGGTGATGAAAATGTTGAGGCATGAGCCTTAGCCCTTTATAAAACTGATGGTTGTCTGGATGCGATACCATTCCAATTTTATCGTACAACCACAATACCCGAATATTGGGTAGGGCTTGACTGGAAACTTATATACCTTAGTATTAGTTCCCTCACGGCCAAGGTCTAAGCTGAGGCTACCTTGTGAAGATTGTCCACCTGTGCAGTACCCAAGATGACAGTGGTCATGGTTGGGAGGCCAAACTCACAGGAGAGGTGCTTATACTAGGGAGTGTAATTGAAAGGTTAGGATTGATTAGCCGCATACTGAGTATGGTGAATTCAGGATTTGTTCCTGACGGATGTATCGAATGTTGTGGTGAAAGTGTACAATCTCTGCAGAGTGTCAAACTATTCGAATAGCCGCGTCCGCGGTTATGGACAGTTGGAGTGGTCATACTGTTCCCCCGTCAGACCCTTTTCAAAATGACTTGTGAAATGAGTTGAGACTTTGACTTGACCACAACAGAGTTGTGACCTGAACTACAAGATCCCACTTAGGAGTTATAAAATTGTGACTAGCTTTGGAGCTTAGTAGAGATAAACCTGGATTTTTGCAAAACAACCCTAGAGCCTAGTGTCCTATTATCCAAAAACCCCTTTACTTGTTAGTATTAGTTTGCGAGTACTTAAAGAGTACTCATGGCTTTGTCCCTGGCTATTCCCATGGCCAGACTATGAAGAGGAGTACCTGGAGGATGGACCCCAGGAAGGTTACGACAACTAGGATCATCTCCCATCGTCAGCATTGCCTGTGATCCCGAAGATGGAGCTTCGCCTATGCTACCGTTATGATTACGTATTCCGCTGCTTGATGTTGTATTAAGAACTGGATCATGAGATCCCTATTCGTGTAAGAACTTATGTATCGTTGTAATGGATGAAGTACTATGGTATCCAATTCTGTTATGTCTCGCAAAAATGGTAATCCTGGGATTGCGATGTATGGCATAACAGGCATCTAGGATTGAAAAAAATTCGGGTGTTGACAAACAGACGCCGCCGCAACTCCGACGAGCCCCTGAGACCGTGCCAGCGCGCCCCTTCGCAAATCAACGCCACGTTGAGCTTCAGCACACCACCGCGGTTCTCGTAAGACCCTCCCCCCTCTCGCGCGCGACCTAGAACGCCAGCACCGCCACTGTCAGACACGCCGCCGCCAGTCGCCGCCGCTAGCGCCGCGCGTGTTTGGTCAAAACGATTAGGAGCGTTAGATGCAGATCCTGCGGCTGAGATTAGAACATGAGCGAAGAGGTAAGCGTGCATCTGAGCCGCCAGATCTCACTTAGATCCTACGGCCCGCAGAGCTTGATCCGGCCAAACCGGTACGCGCCAATAGAAACATGACGCGTGGCTAGGGTTAGATTCAAAAACAGAATTCAAATCAGATTTAGATCCAAATTTCAAAAGGCTATAACTTTTGATTCCCACGTTAGATTTTTGCAAACTTTATACCGTTGGAATCAGGGAGGCAAGCCCTTTCTGAATCTGCAATGTGTTTAACAAAAAGTTTATGTTAAAATGAATTTTTATGCAGAAACTTGTTTAGGACTATTTTGAGTATAGAATTTGTTTAGTAAATTGTTTTAGTGCTAAATAAGTTTAGTTAACAAATTTTTGACTTGGTTATGTTTCTGTATCTTGCACTTGCTTGGTGGAGTTTTCAAAAATCATCACATAGCATTTTCTTGCATGCATGCATTCATATTTTTGTTTGTATATGAATTGTGTGTAATTTTGTGCTACAAATTTTTGTGTAGATTTTGCTAGTGACTGTGATTGTGAAGAGTGCTACTCTCCCCATTACCAAGGCAAGTGGTACTTCATGAATATTTCCATCCCTATATTTTGTATAAGCATTAGAAATATTTTGCTAAGTCTTGCATGTTACTTTTTCCCAAATGCTATGTTGGGAAATCCTAAGTAGTTGTATAATTGCTAGGAATTTTCCTAAGTTAAGTTACTATGCCATGCTTAGCCTAGCTAGTAGCAAACAAGGGTTGGTAAAATATATACATGCTATGATGAAAATATTTCTAAGTCTTTGGACTTAAGTTTTTCTTAATAAAACAACTAAGTCAATGAACCTCCTGGGTGGAATGGGACTTGAATGGTGGTTTTTGGTTGAGTGGTTACACAAGGCCCATGGACATGGTTTACCTTGTGTATCTCACTTGTGGTATGCCACCCAGGCACAAAGGGATTTGGAGGCCAAGTGTTGAGAAGCTTATAGTGCAACCACTTGGTAATATGGGCTCTGCCTTGATCATATAAGTTGCTAGAACTTAGCCTTTGGGACAGTTGGTGGTAGTGGGAATGATAGGTTGGAGCGCGTCCATTTGGCTAAGGAAAGGCTTCTGAAAGGTCCTGTCTTGGGAAACCAAGTCTGGTGGGGAAAGTGCACAACCTCTGCAGATGGAAAATCTAAGTACTTAGCCAAGTCCATGGCAATGGACAACTTGAGCATCAAGACATGGAAGCTATCAAGAATCTCATCACTCCAACTTCTAAGTAAAAATTTGTGGGTGAACAAGGGTGAAGGACCCCAATGTCTATTGGTGGTTTCTTGGGAAATGTTTTTGACAAAGAAAAACTTAGTGATTTCGACTTATAGGAAAAACCTATTTTGAGCAAAGCAAGCCAAGCTACACTTAGCCAAAATGCATATAGTAATATAGTCCACTCAAAATTTACTAAGGTATCACTTGCCAATACTATTCCAAAGTATTGACCCACTGTGGCTGTAACTTGTGATGTTGCAGGTTACTCCGATGATGATTAGGTGTCATGAGTCTACACTCAACATGCTTGCCTGTGGCACATGAAGATGAAGACTTATGTTTATTTACTTATTCCAAAACTCTTGTATTAGGCCTGTGGCCTTGAGTTGTAAAAGACTATGTTTTATCTCTGGAACGGATGTAATAAATGACCTTTGTATCTGTGTACTTCATCTTAAACTGTGGATGCTAGCAATGATCCAGGGACTAGCATTGCAATCACAGGGATCCTTTTCCTTTACAAAGGAGGGATCTTACATCAGACTTAGAAATTTTTCCATAGTATGAATGTATATTCCACCCTTGTTTTCTATTAGCTAAGCTAAGCTTGATAGTAGTAGGAATCTTAACTTAGGAAATTCTACTAAGGTTTCATCTACTAGGATTTCCCATAGCATGGTTTATACTTAGCAAAAATTCCATGCAAGTTTTACTTAGAAAAATCACTAATGCATAGTGAAAGTAATGGACAAAAGTATGAAGCATCACTTGCCTTTTTGGTAGAGGGTATAAGTTCACTCCTTGTACTTGCAACAATCACACTCTTCAAGTCACTACAATTCAATCAAGCAAGGCACAATCTCAATCTACCAATCAAGCAAAACATCACATAAAATGATAAAGTCAAAGTAATGCATGCAAGCATGCCAAGCTTTGTTTTATTTGAAAGAGTGGTTCCTAATGGGTCATAAACATTTAAAACCACCTAATGGTCATTTTATAAAGTGGCAAAGTTATTTGCAAAAGATTTTACTTCACAAACCATTTTCAAAACAAGGTATCATTTTATGTGGTGAAGAAATGTTTTTACTAAGGCATTAATCTATAGGGTTCACAAAATATGTTTTCAAACCATAAAGCTTTGTGTTTAGGGTCAGAGAGTTTAAAACAAAACATTACTCAAAGGTTTTCCTCCAAAACCATTTTTAATAATTAAACCATATTTTTATTTGACTAAAATCGTTTAAATCCAAGATTCATTCTTTTGTTTCACCAAATACATTTTTGAATTCACAAAGTGTTTCATATGGTCAGTAGGTTCAAAACAATCCAATTGCTAAAGATTTTAGCCACAAAATCATTTTAGAATAATTTTTATAACCTAAACAAGCATACAAATGTTTCTGCAAAAACAAACATTTTACCAGAACCTTTTTACTAAAAAAAAGTGCATGGTTGGCTAGGGCTTGTATTGCTGATTCCATTGATATAAAATTTGCAAAATTTGGACGTGTGGTTTGAAAGTTATGGATTTTACAAAATGGAGCATCTAATAGAAAGTTTCTGTTTTTAAAACAAAGTCTGAGCCACGTGTCGCGTTTTTATTCGTCAGTACCGTTTCGCGTGGATCAAGCGATGCAGGCCGTTGGATTAAACTACATCGCACAGCGCTGATATGCTACTTACCTATTCTCTTATTTCTAATCTTATCCGTCAGATCGAGATCCAATGGACCCTATTGCTTTGACCATTTGGCAGCGGCGCTGACGCGGCGGCGACTGGCGGCGCGGTCAGACATGGACAGTGCCGGCGATCTAAGAAGCGAGGGAGGAGGTGAGGGTGCTTACAGTGATCGCGGTGACGTTCTGATGCTCAAGGTGCTCGTCGTTGGGCAGGGGGCGCACGGGAACGGCGGTGATTGCTCGTCGGAGACGTCGTCGGCATCGGGCTTACTCATGTGTCGATGCTGTCGACGCTACAGGGCACACAAAGATGAGGCAGAGGGTTCGTTAGATGTGGGAGAGTGTGGCGAATACACGCGTGTGAGCTAGAGGGGTTAGGGTGGTCAGATTTTACCAGGGTGCTTCGCCGGAGAAGTGGCAGACTACGGCGGCGTACAGTCGATGTTGCTGTCGAGGATACAGTGCTCGCACGGGTGTGGGGTTGGTGCTAGGAGATGCAGGAGATGATGGGGATCACACCCGTGTGCTCTGGGGCAGTGGGGAGGTTCGTGCTCGCCGGAATTTGCATGGTGGCTCGTCGGAGCAGAGGGGTTCGAGGTTGCGATTCGTGCAGCCTGGTGGCTCCGGTGGTGCGGTGTCTGGGGGGAAAGAGAGGGGGCAAGCAGGCGATTAAGAAGGCGTGGTCGAGTGAGGGATTAATGGAGGCAATAACGCGTATTTACACCGGCTTCAACGGCCAGAAACGGTGAGGAGGCGTTGGAGGCGTGGTAACCGCGAGGTAGAACATGAGCTGGCTGTGTGGGTCCGCTTCGTTAGTGAAGGAGAGAGAGGGGAAGCGGGGTCCAGTAGTCAGCGACTTAGCGGGTTGGAATTTCGGTGGAAAACGGTTCGTAGAGAGGGAGGGGGAAACTGGGCTGCGACTGGGCTTCCTGGGCCAGGTGGGTTGGGTCAGGTCTGGTTCTATTTTTTTCTTTCTAATTGTTTTTCCTTTTCCTGTTTGAATTTCCTATTTTGAATTTCAAACAACAAATCAAATACTCAAATCAATTCAAAACTCCTCCAAAATTTGCCTTGAGTTTGGTTCTGTTCAACAACATAACCCAAAGTCCAAAAATAAAATAATATTTTTATTTTAGGGTCCATTTATAATTAAATGAATAGACCTTAATCATTTAATTCAAAATAGGATTTGTTTTATTAAAATCTTTATTTTTGAAATCTAAATATAAAACCAAAAACACTTTAGTAGGTTTTATTTGAAAATATAAGATACTTGGAAAACTTGTTTAAAATAATTTAACAAGTTTTGATGTTTTAATTAAAATGGTAAAACCTTTGTTTTAATAAAATTGATATTATAAATCCTCATTATTTTATTTAAATAAACTTTTACTATTTTAATCAAAGCAAAACATTTTATTTCAAAAGCTTGGCCAAGGTTTAATTTGGCTATATAAAATAATCCTTATTTATAAATCTACCTTTTCCTTTGAAAACCAAATCTTTTATTGAAAGATCCAAAAATAGTAATTTTAAATATTTTGAAGTTTATTGTTTATTTATCCTTTTAAATCCCTTTAGGATTTTATTTGATCCAAATAGGTTTTGAAAGTTTCCAATTGGATTCAAAAAGTTTCTTCTCACCCTGAAAATCAACAAAGTTTTATTTTATTCATTCATTTTTCACATTACAAGATTTGGAAAATCTTGGGATGTGACAGGCTACCACCCTTAAAATAAATCTCGTCCCGAGATTTGGGAAGGTTAGGGTTACAAATTGGCTCAAAGCATCTAGGGTACTACCACCCTTAAATTTTTTCCAACTAAATTACATATTGGCCTTCTTGGGATCCTGGGGAAACTTCTCTGGGCAAACATCTGCATAGTGTCCTTTGTTTTCACACTTGAAACATGTGACAAGGCTGAGATCCTTCATAGGCTGGTTTATCTTGTGCTTCATCTTTTCTGGACAGAAGTTTGCATAGTGGCCTAGCTCCTTGCATTTGAAACACATCACTTGGCTGACATCTTTCTTTTCCTTTGGTATCATTGCCTCTTGTTTTTTTCTTTGGTTCTTCTTCTTTTCTGGGCATTCATTGGCATAGTGTCCCATATCTTTGCAAGTGTAACATTGTTCTTGAGTAATATCCTTCTTGCTAGGGTTGGGGCCTTCTTTTTCTTGTGTTTCTCCAAAGCTAGGAGTTCTTCTAGTTCATGTTCTTCATATCTCACCTCAAAGGTGGGAAATTTTTCTCTCTTCTTAGGGCATTAATCTTCATGCTCCTTGGATGTATGATCCTTGTCTCCACAAATATTGCATGCTTGGGTTCCCTCTAGAATAACATCTTTGTCATCCTTGTTGTCATTAGCGCTTTGGGAAAAGTTTTCTCCCATGTTGATCATTTGAGTAACCAATCCTTGCAATAATTGGGATTGAAGTTTCAAAATCCTTTGTATGGCTGGGTCTAGTCCATTGTTGTTGGCTAAAAGCTGAGTTGTCTCTTGGCTCAACTGGTTTTGGGTTGCTATAAGTTCTCTCATGTTGTCCTCTTGGTTGTTGTTGTTGTCATCAACCTTGATGTTGGGGTTTCTTGGAGAAGTCATCTGTTTGGGTTGGATTGGGATTAGAATAGGCAAAATATTTCTATGGGAATAATTCTAATCACACACATCACAATTCACACAAGCAATGATCAAGCAATCACAATTAAACATTCCACACAACAAGTTTCAAGAATATTTTTAGGCAACCAAAAATATTTTTGTTACACCACATAAGTTGGTGGGTTTGACTTAAACTAAATATGGTGGTCCATCTATATGGTTTACTTGAGTCCTTTCCATCTTCCTTGGTTGATTCCTCTTGCATGAGATCATGGTTTCCTTGGGAAAACTCTTGGTCACAAATACTTCAAAGGTGTTGATGGCTCCTTCTAAGTTGTGTTTCCTTAGTCTCCAATTCTTGAGCAAGATTTCTTGTCTCACTTGTCCTTAGTGTTATCCAAGGTTGAAGTCCTTGGTGAAAATGCTGAAGATGTTGAAGTCATTAGAGTTGAAGAAGTTGAAGTCATTAGAACTGAAGAAGTCCTTTGCTCATGGTGAAGTTTTTGGCCATGGGGTAGGTTTGTCCATCAAGTTGAAGTAGAAGAGATGTAGAGTTGAAACCAAAATAGTTGAGGAAAGAGTTTACAAGATTGTCTGTAATTAAGTTTTGGAACAAATACAACTCCTATTTTTCTAAGGGGTTTTGTCCAATCCTAGGTTTACAAATCCTACAGGCAACACAATGCTCTGATACCATCTGTAAGGTTCCCAACCTTTAATAAGGTAGAGTCCCCTGTGTTTACAATGCTAGTCCCTGAATCAATAGCTAGCATCCACAGTTAAGATGTAATATCAAGAAACAAAGGTCATAATACAACTTTATAACCAGGAATAACATAATTTATTACATCTTACATAGCTCATTTGGCTATTACATTACATTGCAGGAGAAATACTATAAGCATGGGGTCCTTCATCTTCAAAGTTCCACAGGCAAACATGTTGGTTGTAGACTTGTAATCCTAATCATTAAAATTCACTAATATCAATCAAACCTGCAACATAACAAGTTACAGCCACAAGGGTCAATACATTTGAATTGTATTGGCAAGTGATACTATGGTAGTATAGTGGAGTCTATCATCTATATGCATTTGGCTAAGTGGAGCTTAGGCTTGCATTGCTCAAAATAGATTTTCCTTATCATTTGAAAACACTAAGTTTTTGCTTTGACAAAATCTTTTTCCCAAGGAAATCTCCCAATAAAAATTGGTGATCCCTTCAACCCTGGTTCACCCACAAGTTGTTAACTTTAGAAATTTGGATGATGAGATTCTTGATAGCTTCCATGTCTTGATGCTCAAATTGTCCTTTACCAGGGACATGGCTAAGTACTTAGATTTTACACTCTGTAGAGGTGGTGCACTTTCCCCACAAGACTTGGTTTCACCAAGACAAGATCTTTCAGAAGCCTTCCCTTAGACCAAAGTGGACGCGCTCCAACCTATCAAACCCTACCACCAACTGTCCATATGGCTAAGTTCTTGCAACCTATATGATCCAGGCAGAGCCCATAATGCCAAGTGGTTGCACTTGAAGCTTCTCAACATTTGACATCTCAAATCTCTTTGTTCCTGGGTGGCAATCCACAAGTGTGATACACAAGGTAAACCATAGCCATGGGCCTTGTGTAACCACTCAACCAAAAACCACCAAGCAATTACCATTCCACCCAGGTGATTCATTAACTTAGTTGTTTTATTAAACAAAAACACAAGTCCTCAGACTTAGAAATTTTTCCATAGTATGAATGTATATTCCACCCTTGTTTTCTATTAGCTAAGCTAAGCTTGATAGTAGTAGGAATCTTAACTTAGGAAATTCTACTAAGGTTTCATCTACTAGGATTTCCCATAGCATGGTTTATACTTAGCAAAAATTCCATGCAAGTTTTACTTAGAAAAATCACTAATGCATAGTGAAAGTAATGGGACAAAAGTATGAAGCATCACTTGCCTTTTTGGTAGAGGGTATAAGTTCACTCCTTGTCCTTGCAACAATCACACTCTTCAAGTCACTACAATTCAATCAAGCAAGGCACAATCTCAATCTACCAATCAAGCAAAACATCACATAAAATGATAAAGTCAAAGTAATGCATGCAAGCATGCCAAGCTTTGTTTTATTTGAAAGAGTGGTTACTAATGGGTCATAAACATTTGAAACCACCTAATGGTCATTTTATAAAGTGACAAAGTTATTTGCAAAAGATTTTACTTCACAAACCATTTTCAAAACAAGGTATCATTTTATGTGGTGAAGAAATGTTTTTACTAAGTCATTAATCTATAGGGTTCACAAAATATGTTTTCAAACCATAAAGCTTTGTGTTTAGGGTCAGAGAGTTTAAAACAAAACATTTCTCAAAGGTTTTCCTCCAAAACCATTTTTCATAATTAAACCATATTTTTATTTGACTAGAAATGGTTTAAATACAAGATTCATTCTTTTGTTTCACCAAATACATTTTTGAATTCACAAAGTGTTTCCTATGGTTAGTAGGTTCAAAACAATCCAATTGCTAAAGATTTTATCCACAAAATCATTTTAGAATAATTTTTATAACCTAAACAAGCATACAAATGTTTCTGCAAAAACAAACATTTTACCAGAAGCTTTTTACTAAACAAAGTGCATGGTTGGCTAGGGCTTGTCTTGCTGATTCCATTGATATAAAATTTGCAAACTTTGGACGTGTGGTTTGAAAGTTATGGATTTTACAAAATGGAGCATCTAATAGAAAGTTTCTGTTTTTAAAACAAAGTCTGAGCCACGTGTCGCGTTTTTATTCGTCAGTACCGTTTCGCGTGGATCAAGCGATGCAGGCCGTTGGATTAAACTACATCGCACGACGCTGAGATGCTACTTACCTCTTCTCTTATTTCTAATCTTATCCGTCAGATCGAGATCCAATGGACCCTATTGCTTTGACCATTTGGCAGCGGCGCTGACGCGGCGGCGACTGGCGGCGCGGTCAGACGTGGACAGTGCCGGCGATCTAAGAAGAAAGGGAGGAGGTGAGGGTGCTTACAGTGATCGCGGTGACGTTCTGATGCTCAAGTTGCTCGTCGTTGGGCAGGGGGCGCACGGGAACGACGGTGATTGCTCGTCGGAGACGTCGTCGGCATCGGGCTTGCTCAGGTGTCGATGCTGTCGACGCTACAGGGCACACAAAGATGAGGCAGAGGGTTCGTTAGATGCGGGAGAGTGTGGTGAATACACGCGTGTGAGCTAGAGGGGTTAGGGTGGTCAGATTTTACCAGGGTGCTTCGCCGGAGAAGTGGCAGACTACGGCGGCGTACAGTCGATGTTGCTGTCGAGGATACAGTGCTCGCGCGGGTGTGGGGTTGGTGCTAGGAGATGCAGGAGATGATGGGGATCACACCCGTGTGCTCTGGGGGCAGTGGGGAGGTTCGTGCTCGCCGGAATTTGCACGGTGGCTCGTCGGAGCAGAGGGGTTCGAGGTTGCGATTCGTGCAGCCTGGTGGCTCCGATGGTGCGGTGTCTGGGGGGAAAGAGAGGGGGCAAGCAGGCGATTAAGAAGGCGTGGTCGAGTGAGGGATTAATGGAGGCAATAACGCGTATTTACACCGGCTTCAACGGCTAGAAACGGCGAGGAGGCGTTGGAGGCGTGGTCACCGCGAGGTAGAAGATGGTGAGCTGGCTGCGTGGGTCCGCTTCGTTAGTGAAGGATAGAGAGGGGAAGCGGGGTCCAGTAGTCAGCGACTTAGCGGGTTGGAATTTCGGTGGAAAACGGTTCACAGAGAGGAAGGGGGAAACTGGGCTGCGACTGGGCTTCCTGGGCCAGGTGGGTTGGGTCAGGTCTGGTTCTATTTTTTTCTTTCTAATTGTTTTTCCTTTTCCTGTTTGAATTTCAAACAACAAATCAAATACTCAAATCAATTCAAAACTCCTCCAAACATTGCCTTGAGTTTGGTTCTGTTCAACAACATAACCCAAAGTCCAAAAATAAAATAATTAAATGAATAGACCTTAATCATTTAATTCAAAATAGGATTTGTTTTATTAAAATCTTTATTTTTGAAATCTAAATATAAAACCAAAAACACTTCAGTAGGTATAATTTGAAAATATAAGATACTTGGAAAACTTGTTTAAAATAATTTAACAAGTTTTGATGTTTTAATTAAAATGGTAAAACCTTTGTTTTAATAAAATTGGATATTATAAATCCTCATTATTTTATTTAAATAAACTTTTACTCTTTTAATCAAAGCAAAACATTTTATTTCAAAAGCTTGGCCAAGGTTTAATTTGGCTATATAAAATAATCCTTATTTATAAATCTACCTTTTCCTTTGAAAACCAAATCTTTTATTAAAAGATCCAAAAATAGTAATTTTAAATATTTACAAAATTTATTGTTTATTTATCCTTTTAAATCCCTTTAGGATTTTATTTGATCCAAATAGGTTTTGAAAGTTTCCAATTGGATTCAAAAAGTTTCTTCTCACCCTGAAAATCAACAACGTTTTATTTTATTCATTCATTTTTCACATTACAAGATTTGGAAAATCTTGGGATGTGACATCCTCAAAAATAGCCCAAGTCACATCCTCAAGGGGAGTGGTGATCTGAAAGTTGTCCCACCATGTTGCTGCTGGCCCTTCAAGCAGAAATGCTGCAAACCTAACTTTTTCCTCGTTGGTGCAGCCAACCGTCACTAAGGCCTTATTCACCGAGCGTAACCAGTCATTGGCTAACATTGGGTCAGTTGTTCCAGAGAACCTTGCAGGCCTTAGATTCAGAAACCTAGTGAGCATGTCATGTGCTGGGGGATTATTCTGATCATTGTTGTTGTTGTTGTTGTTTTTGTTGTTGTTGTTGTTGTTGTTGTTGTTGTTGTTGTTGTTGTTGTTGTTGTTGTTGTTGTTGTTGTTGTTGTTGTTGTTGTTGTTGTTGTTGTTGTTGTTGTTGTTGTTGTTGTTGTTGTTGTTGTTGTTGTTGTTGTTGTTGTTGTTGTTGTTGTTGTTGTTGTTGTTGTTGTTGTTGTTGTTGTTGTTGTTCAGATTCTGATTTTGCATAAACTGTGTCATCATCTGCATTAGTTGAGCTTGACCTGTCATCAACTGCTGCATCTCGGGAGTGACATTATTGTTGTTGTTTTGGTTGGGGTTGGCATGTTGGGGAGGCATCTGTTGGTTTGATAGGGATACGTAATGATGAATAGGTCTAGAGAAGTTCTAACACACAACCCAAAACAATCAAGTTCAATCAAACAATCAACAAGCAACTATTCACTTAACAACTTATGAGCTTAACTCATGAGTTGAAGGAAACAACAAGTTTTCTTGAAATAATTAACTTAGTATAGTCATACTCCATAGGTCAATATGATCCATACACTAACATGTTATCAATGTTGTTGGTAGGCAATCTAATGTCTCTTGGTTTTTCACTTGTAGTCCTTAGTGATGTCTAAGTTGAAGTCCTTGGTGAAACTAAAGTTAAAGTCATTGGTCATGGTGGAGTCTTTGCTCATGGTGGAGGCTTTGTCCATCAAGTTGAAAAGGAAGAGATGTAGAATCGAAACCAAAAATGGTTGAGGAAAGAGTTTACAAGATTGTTTGTAAAAAAGTTTTGGAACAAATACAACTCCTATTTTTCTAAGGGGTTTTGTACAATCCTAGGGTTACAATCCTACAGGCAACACAGTGCTCTGATACCATCTGTAGAGGTCCCAACCTTTAATAAGGTAAAGATCCCTGTGTTTACAATGCTAGTCCCTGGATAAATAGCTAGCATCCACAGTTAAGATGTAATATCAAGAAACAAAGGTCATAATACAACTTTATAACCAGGAATAAAATAATACATTACATCTTACATAGCTCATTTGGCTATCTCATTACAATGCAGCAGAATATCTATATAGCATGGAGTCCATCATCTTCAAAGTGCCACAGGCAATCATGTTGGTTGTAGACTTGCAATCCTAATCAACACACACTTCACTAACATCAAGCCAACCTACAACATAATAAGTTGTAGACACAAGGGTCAATACATTTGAATTGTATTGGAAAGTTTCACTATTATGTAGAAATAAGTGGATCCTTTCATTACATGCATATTTGGCTAAGTAGAGTTTAGGCTTATTTGCAGAAAGCAATATAGTTTTATCCTATCTTTTCAAAATAGTTTTGATCTTTTGACAAATCTTTCTGAACTCCTTGGAAAACTCCAAGTGCTTCTAATCCCTTGTTGTCACCATCAAGTTTTACTTTGAGAAATTGGAATGTCGAGATCTTCCATAGCTTCAGGCCTTAGTTGCTCAGAGTTGTCCGTAACCGGGGACATGGCTAAGTACTTAGAATTTGATCTTTTGCAGAAGTTGTACACTTTACCCACATGACACAATCTCGTCTTGACGCCACCAGTGGCCGCTGGATAAGTACACACCAAATGGAGTACCGGCAGATCGAGAATGTGACAAATTCTTTCCATAGAAGTCCTCCCAATACACAATGCTAGCTTGTCTACCAGGCACCATGTAAGGATATATTTCCAATACACAATTCTAGTTAACCTGAAGATGCCAATGCAAGGGTCTTCCACTATGTAGTTGACTAAGCCAGAGCCCATTTAGCATGTGGCTGTACACGGAAGCCACTGTAAGAGAAACATGTTCAATATCTAAGTCCCTGTGTGGTTTTCTTCTAGTGCACATACAAAAAGATAGCCATATAAACATGGTTCCCTTTGTTGCCACCTTGTCCAAAACTTGAGTATCCTCTTTCCACCCAGGTGGTTCGTTGAGTACTTGTTTTATTATATAAAACATATATTTTTTCCAACACTTCATATAATCATATCATGATATTCCACCCCAAGTCTATAGCATGGCTAAGCATACTACCACTATGAGGTTTTCACTAAGGAAGATGGATTTCCTAATAGGACATAGCATAGCATAGTAATATAGTAGCCCTATCATGCATGTTACAAAAAATCCACTAAGTGTAATGAAACTAGTAGGACATGGATGATAGTGTCACTTGCCTTTTTAGTAGAGAATATTGATTCGCTTCTTGATCTTGCAAATATCACACTATTCAAACTTTACTACAATTCAATCAAGCAAACACATATTCAACTAGCATTCAAACAATTTACCACACATAAAATAATAGAAACAAGGCAATGCATGCAAGCATGCAAAAGATGTTTTATTTTGGAAAGTGGTTTCTACTAGGCTCTAAACATTTTAAAGCTCATATTGGTCATTTACAAAAGTGGTAAAACCATTTGCAAAAAGTTTCACCCCATAAACCAATTATTATACCAAGGTGATATTTTATGTTGTTGAAAATGCCTTTTCCAAGGTAATAATTTTATAGGGTTCATCAAATATATTTTTAAATCTCAAATCTTGGTGTTTAGGGTCAGAGAGTTTAACTCAAATCATTTTCCCAAGATTTTACTCAAAAAATATTTTTAACACAAACAATATTTTTATTTGACTAGAAATGCTCTTATTCAAAGATTTGTTCTTTGGCTTCACAAAATACATTTTTAAATCCATAAGTTGGTTTCTATGGTCAGTAGGTTCAAAACAAACCACTTAGCAAATATTTCACCTTAAAAATATTTCTAAAACAATTTTTATATTCAAATTATGCCTACACATGTTTCTGTAAATTCAACCAAGTTTCCAGAAGCAAATCATTAAACAAAGTGCATGGTTGCAAAGTACTTGTCTTGCTTATTCCAATGATATAAAATTTGCCAAATTTGGACGTGTAGATTAAAAGTTATGAATTTTTCAAGTTTGCATAACTAATAGATCAAATTTTTTGTTTTAAATCAAACTCTGTCCACGTGGCTCTCCTATTGGACGGTACCGGTTCGGGTGGATCGCGCTCCGTGGGGTGTTAGATTCAAAACGCATCGCACGGCTCAGATCATCGCATACCCCTTCGACTAAGGTTCTATCGTAGCCACTCGATCGAGATCTGACGGTGTACAGCAACCAGACCATAACTGGGCGGCGCTAGCGGCGGCGGACGGCGGTGCATGCTTGGCCAGTGAGCTTGCCGGTGAACTAGGTCACGCGGGAGAGGGAGAGGATGCTCACCAGTCTCACAGGAGTGCGGCGAATCTCAAGGTGTGGTCAGTTCATCGAGGGGCGCTCTGGTTCCCGAGGAATTGCTCACCGGAGATAGCGGCGGCGTCGGGTTCCTCTGGTCTTCGTTGTTGGCAAGGTTATAGGCCACTTGAAAGCAAAAGGAGAGTTGCGTCAGATGCAGGCGGTTGTGGCGAACGCGAGAGCATCAACGAGAGGGTCCGGGTCGGTCTGTACTCACCGGGGGGTCTCGCCGGAGTCGAGGCAGGAGGCGGCGACGCTCTGATGTTGAGGTTGTTAAGGCTACGGTGCTCGCGTGGGTGTGGGGTTGGTGTTGGGAGATGCGCAAGAAGAGGGCGAGCAGGCTCGTGTGCTCTGGGAGGCGAGGGGTGGTCGGACGGCGCCAGAATCGGCCGGAGAGGCTCGTTGGAGCAGATAGTTTGTAGTGAAAAATTAGAACAGCCTGGTGGCCGAGAGGAGGCATAGGCATTTATGTGTGCATGGTCGCTGACGAGATTAATCCAGCCATCAACGCGGATTAACGCGAATTGAATCGCGACAGAAATGTCGAGGGGGAAACGGTCGAGATGGAGACGATGACTGACAGAGTGGGGCCGTGTTGTCTCTGAGAGAGAGTGGGTGTGGGGCCTGCTGGTCAGCGACTGCGCGGGTGACTTTCTGAGTGGAAAACGATTCACTGCGGGGTGGGGAGATGGGCTAACTGCTGGGCTGGATTGGGCCTTGCTCCTGGGCTGGCTTTGTTTCTTTTTTTATACAGAATGTTTTTCCTTTTCTATTTTGAATTTCTGTTTTGATTTTTATTCAAACAATTCAAACTTCATTTGAATTCAAACCTTTGCCAAACTTTGGGTACATTTTAATTCTTTTTATTAACATATTCTAAAGTCCAAAATAGAATAATTCTTTTATTCTTTTAGGATCCATTAATAATTAAATAAATAGACATTAGTCATTATTTCAAATGGATTAAATATGTTTTAAAACCCTATTTGAAATCTAAATTTTTACCAAAATCTTTTCAGTAGGTTTTATTAAAAAAACAACACTTTGAAATATAATTTAAAATACTTTAATAAGTTTTAATGTTTATTTTAAAATGGAAAAAGCCTTTACTTAAATAAAATTGGATATAATAAATCCTCATGATTTTATTTAAATAATCCTTTACTCTTTTTATCAAACAAAATTACTTTATTTCCATTTCTTGGCCAAGATTTAATTTGGCTCTTTAAAATAGTCCTGATTTATTATTTCTACCTTTGCTTATTAAAAACCATATCTTTTTATTTAAAGAACAAAAAATGGTGATTCCAACTTTTATAACTTTATTAATTATTTGTTTATCTTTTTAAATCCTTCTAGGGTTCTATTTGATCAAAATAGGTTTTTGATGTTTCCAATTGGAATCAAAAGTTTCTTTTCACCCTAAATTTCAACAATTGTTTATTTTGTTTATTTATTTCAAAATTTGCAAAATTTTGGGATGTGACAATAGGCATTTTTATATGGTTAAGGTGAAATTGAGGTCCAATCTGAGTTATATGCTTGACAGACCATAAGCTAGAAATCCCATGTCCCTTGAGTACAAGGGCCTCTCATCATGCTACTCAACTTAAGTTACCTGTAAGTTCTTGTCATTGTAAATACATGCATATCATAGAGAACCGCCAACGGGGTACCCCTTGCACATGATACAGGAGCTAACCCGTGATCAAAATGACAAGGCAAGTAGACAATGAGCATCTCAGCGATCTTTTTATTTGCTATTTGCATAGGTTTTTATTGAGGATGCTTCACAGATGCTCTTTATGGTAATGCTGCAAGTTTCGACCATGATTAGGCATGGCTTAGGTTAGCCTCCCAGGTGTTTCTCTAACACATATATATAACTCCATGAACTCACAAGCTTCCCTTTTATTTCACACCGACGACATCCACAAAGGAAAGAGCATGGTATCAACTGGATATGTATCCATAAGTGTTGAAAGCGTTCCCCGTGACATCACGATTCTGCTAACTCCACGCCTATAATTTGCAAGGATATAACTTTCATGGACAAGTCACAGTGGTTCAGGATTATTAAGCGCAAGAAATAAAATGTGCCATCAAGTTCGTGAGAGCTTTACTAACTAACTTTATCAAAGCAGTCAAACATTTTATTTGGAAGAAAACGAGGCATAATGAGTATGCACTAAAATAGCAAATGATGCTAATACGTAGGTATTGAAGGGAATATGCCCGAGAGGCAATAATAAAGTGGTTATTATCGTATTCCTTGTTTATGATAAGTGTTTATTTTGCATGCTATAATTGTATTAATACAGAAACGTTAATACATGTGTGTTTAATACACAAAAAGGAAGTTCCTAGTTATGCCTCTCTTATAAACTAGCTCGTTGATTAACAAGATGATCAAAGGTTTCCTGATCATGGACATTGGATGTTGTTAATAACAAGGTCACAACATTAGTGTAATGATGTGATGAACATTCATCCGAAATATAGCATTGCGATCAAATTCATTGAGTTTACATTGCTATAACAACTTACGAAGTGATCCTAATCCTTAGACCATGAGATCATGTCAATCACTAACACCAGAAGATTTTCTTGATAACATCAAACGTCACACCGTAACTGGGTGATTATAAAGATGGCTTCAGAACTACTAAAGTGTTATGTTGAGTCTCATGGATCGAGAGTGGAATTTGTTTATCCCGATGACAGATAGATATGCTCTGGGCCCTCTCGGTGATATCACATTTATTAGCTTGCAAGCAAGTGATTTGATCACTAGAATGTTATATCACGGGAATGAGAAAAGAGTACATGTCGGTAAAAATATCAAACTAGGTATGGATATACCGATGATCGAATCTCGGACATGTAATATATCGTGAAACAAAGGGATTAAGATACTAGCGTAAAAGGTTCCGACGATCACAGGAAAGTCATAGTTGAATGTGTGGGAGTCAGTATGGATCTCCAGGTCCCGCTTCTGATTATTGATCGGAGAAGGGTCTCGATCATGTACGCATTATTTGCAAACCGTAGGGTGGCAGACTTAAGGGAGACTGACATCCAATTGGAGCAAAATTTTCATGCCGGAAAGAATAACAAGTGCAGGAATTTATTTCACTAGACACCGAAACTGTTTTGGTTGAAATTGCTGAAACTGGTTCTGCATGTGAAATTGAATACTAGAAAGGGGTTTTATGTGAATGTTTGTTAATTAAAGTAATTAACAAAATTCTGAATAAATAAATAAAAGAGTTTTATTTAAATGAGAGCTTGCATTAAATTTGGTGGATATTTAATGCATGTGAGTGGGTTTTTGAGTGGACGCTCTTTTATGGGATTGGAGGCTTTTCATTTTGAGTGGGAGCTCCACCCACATGAATGTGGAAGAGGTGGAAGCATCCACCATGGCTAGCACCATGCCCCTTGGGGTGCCCCCCTCTCCCTATAAAAGGCCCCCCTCTCCTCCTCTCAAAGCACACCTCCTCGTGAAGGATCTCTCTCCCCCTCTTGAATTTATCCCCCATGGTCTTAGACTAGCGAGATACATGTTCTGGTGGCTATTCGGCAAGAAAGGGTTGTGCTTACGCTGCATCGCTGGAGCGAGGAGGCAGAGGTTGCCCGGTGTCTTGTACGTGTGTGCGAGCACGGATGCGCTGATGTTTTGCGGCGCTAGGACTTTCACTCGATCTTGAGATCGGCAAGAGATCGTCTACATCAACCACGAGTTTAACTCGTTAAGCTTTGTCGGTCTTCAAGGGTATGTTCTCTACGGATATACATCCGCCCGTTGTTTGTATCTAGTAGATAGATCTTGGTACATAGTTCCCATCGTAGGAATTTTTTTGTTTTCTATGCTGCGAACCCTATAGTGGTATCAGAGCCGGATCTATGCGTAGATGCTTTGCATGGGTAGTACACATATGAGTATGTGGGCGATGATGATCATTTTATTGCTTCTTAGTTGTACTTTGGATATTGGTGGCATAGTGGGATGAAGCGGCCCGGACAAACTTTACATGTCCTCGCACATGAGACCTGTTCCACGCTTGACATGCAACTAGTTTTGCATAAGTGGCTAGCGGGTGTATGTCTCTCCTACTATAGTCAATATCTAATTTGCAACGAGTTGTCAAAAATTTGGTTATCCTCGTTGTGGTTCATGTTCATAGGTAAGAATGGTTCTATCTTCGAAAGCTCTAAGCCACGTAAAACTTGCAATAAATAAATTAGAGGCGTCTAGTTCAGATTGTTGCTGGGCTAGTGTTATGATATGTTGATGTTGTAAGTAGAGTATGAGATGATACTCTTACAGCACACATAACATGTAGGTTCCATATACCTTGGCCTTACACATAGAGGTATGATTGTGATCATACCATGGTGCACATGATGGAGATCATATGCGGGAACCATATCATTTCACTTACAAACATGTGATGTTTGTTGCTTCTTATATTGCTTGTTTGGCATTTTATTAGCATAATAAGATGATTCCTCATTTAGATATCGAGATAAAAATGTGTTCTTCCTTAAGTATGCACGGACAATGTTTCGTCGCTTCAAGACATCATGTGATGATGGGCTGTACTTGAATCCACGAGCATATCTCGGTTGTAAGACAGTTACACACGCGAATACTAAGGTTCTTACTTGGCGAGCCTAGCATGTACAGACATGGCCTCGGAACACGGACCGAAAGGTTAATCATAAGTCATATGTTTTGATATGATGACCATATGGATGCTCATCTTTGAAGCTACACCGACTCACGTGATGATCGGACTTGGTGTAGTGGATTTGGTTCATGTCATCACCAAAAAGACACGAGGGATGTCGTTTTTTAGTGTAAGTTCATTTCTAATTTGGATTAGAAGAACTCAATTTATCATAAATTAAATCAAAGTGAATTTGCATAATTTGTTGTAGTCATTGGCATTCGTTCACCACCTTATGCATAGATGTAATTGAGATAATAGAACTATAGAATTCTGGATATTTACTTTATGAACTGGTGTTGAGTGTCAATCTAAAGTTTAAAGTCTTATTGCAAACTTTCAGCAAACTCTGTTTACTCCGTGAAATTTAATAATTGGTATTAAATCGAGAGTAACAATTTCAGTCTTAGTATCTTAAGTATCATGTTTGCCTCCATGATTCTTGATTTTTTTAATATCAAGTTTATCTTGGAGCTGAAAGAATTATTTCAGAAACCATCATGTGTGATAGATATAACGATATATGAAACAATGTTCTGGTTGCAATATGATAGAGTATAATGTATGTTCTCATATTGTATGAGAATTTACAAAGGTTGGAGATGCTAGACATCCTAATCATCCAAAAGGGTTTTGGAAAGTAACATTATACTCAAGATTCGTCCTTATAAGATACGTTAGCTTGATCATGTAAGTCGTCATGATAAGGATGAATAGAAGATCTATGTAAATTGTTTACTACACTAAAAGATTACTAAAGAATGGATTTTGAAAGAATGCCGGTCATTTTGATGATGGTGATCTACTTCAAAGTGCAAGTCCAAAGGTATTATTATTTGAATATACACGCTTTGAACTATGTGTCATGTATATGGCGCCACTTTTGATGTTGATAGATTCTTTTAAAAGGAAAAGGAAATGCTGAAAGAGAATCTATAAAATATATTTGGCAGAAAAGAAAATATTGGAAATATCCAATTTAGGTATATGGATGATATACATGTTATGGTTGTATTCTTTGCTTGTTAGACAATGTGGTTCTTGGGTATTGGATACCGAATTGGTTGGTATGAAATTTCATACAGAACGACGCAATTCATGAACTACAATGGCCTAAGTAACTAGCAAGAGAATATGTGATGATGTTCAATGAAAACAAACAAACCGTTGTTTGTATTTCTCGTTGACATCAAAGCTTGACTTCAAAATTTGTTTTAACAATTTTTATTTAAATCAGGTATGATGAGAACAAAGGTTGTTAAAATAATTACCGTATTCCATATAAGATGGATGATTTACAAATCTAGTTGAAGAAATCACATCCATAAAGCTAATTCTAAAATGTCGCAAGACAGATGATTGGAAGATCACTTACAAAGTGACATCGCCGTTTAAATTATATTGGAAAGAGAACATGAAGAAACTCCATTTTCATGGATTTTTGGAGTCTTTGATTTGATCAAATGACGCTTGTGAGACTTTCCTCGGGATAATTGAAACTTCATTCAAAGGCCAAAGAAGAACGGACGACTAAAATATTGGAATTTATACATATCGATGTATGTAGTCCAGTATGTATAGTCGTAAGCGATGGTTTTCAACTTCATATGCTTTCTCCGGAAATTTGAGTGAATATTCACTTAATGAGAAAGAATTATGAAATTTGAAAATGTTTCAAAGACTTTCAAGATGAAGTGGAAAATCATTGTAACAAGAAAATAAATGATTTATGATTTTATCATAAAGGGATTTATTTGAGTTACAAGTGTAACAAGAAAAATAAATGAATTATGATTTATCATAAAGGGATTTATTTGAGTTGCAAGTTTAGCAAAACACCTAGATTTACATCTCCCGAAACACCATAGGAGTACGGAGTGTTTCAGATTTATAATAAAACCTTGTTTGACATGGTTGGATCAAAGGTGTTATTTATAAAACTACCATTATGTTTTAAAAGATTAAAGCTTTAGAGACTACCGCTTTTACACTGAAAAGAGCTCCATCTTGATCTGTTGAAATGACACCATATGAGTTATGGTTTGGGGTAAAACCCAATTTGTCATTTCTTAAATTTTGGTATGCTAAACATAAGTTAGATGTTTACAAACAAAGTCGGATGAGCATGTCTTTGTAGGTTATTTCGAATAACAATTGATTATTCTTCCATAACACCGAGGACAAAAGGGTTTGTCGCCTTAAATGTGAAGTTTCTTGAAAATTAATTTTTCGCAAAAGTTCAGTGGGAGGACAATAGAACTTTGATAAGGTTAACGAACCTTAGCTAAATGTGCTGAGTTGCGCAGCGCCGGAAATCGTTCCGGAGGCTGCCATAATGCTCATAGCTTATGTGCCTCAAAATTTGTGGTCACGGAGATCTAAGTTCTTATTGAACCAAGTCAGTCGGATAAACAATCAAATGCTGAGATTTGAGAGTAAATCATTATTTTTTGACAATGATGAACCGACTACATGCAAAGAAGCGATGATGGGCCCTGACTTCGTCAAATTGCTTGAAGCCATAAAATCCGTGATAGTTCCATACACGAGAAATCAAGTTTTGAACTTGGAAGACCCTCCGGAAAGGTGTAAAAACCTATCGATCGTATTTGGATCTATAAAGAAACAGACATGGATGTTTCACATCTATGAAATACTCGACATGTCGTAAAGTATTTTACGACAATGTTCAAGGAGTTAACTATGACAAGATTTGATCTTACATAGCGATATTTAATCTGGACGGATTAAAGTAGCAATCACTATATATAATTTGGTATATGGTAGATGAATAAACAAAACAAAGTTCTTCTAATAGAATGGTTACCTAGGACGTGTACATGACATGGTCCAAAGGGTTTTGTTAATTCAAAGGATGCTAAAAGGGCATGCTAACTTCAATGGTTGAAGTAAGCATCGCGGAGTTGGAATCTTCACCGTGATGAAAAGGAGTTTTCATCAGGAGACGATGAAGATGCTTGCATTTGCAAGAAATTAAGTGGGAGCACTGAGACATATTTCTAATACATTATGTGAAGGACATCTTGTTGATTAGAAATGACGTAATTTTTATTGACAAAGGTTAAGAATTTCATTTCGATGAAAGACTTAGGCAAAACCCGAATATTTAGCATGAATGTCTATAGTGGATAGACTGTGACGCTAATATGGTTGTGCCAAACGTACATATATGAGATATTGAAGGAGTTCAATATAGAAACGACAAGAAAAGGTTCTTGTCACATGAAAAGGAATTGAATCAAGATTCAAGTGTATCGACACTTGATAAGTGAAACAAGATTCAAGTGCTTTGACACTTGATGAGTGAAATCACGAGAATGTTATCAATCATACCATGATATGTACACATCCAGATATGTCCTATGCTCTAAGTGTTATGAACATATACCATAATGAATCATAAAATGATCATTGGACGATAGTAAGGATATTCTTATGATCTTTTGGAAGAACTAAGAATATATTTGTGTAGAGGTGACAAACAATTACAAATAGTTCATTGTACAGCGTTACATTGATACTAGTTTTGTCACAAGATACAAATTAAGTTTATCTCAATTTAAACTATGGGTGGCACAATGTAATGGAAAGAAAGTTTCCATGATGGATTTGGATGAATTCCAAAGTTAAGACATTGTGACGGATACTACAATAAAAAGGCTAAGTATATGACTGCTATAGTAGAAGCAAAGGAGGGCATTTCTGTCAAGTAGTTTGTTATCAAAATAAGGTGTGGTTCGCAATGGGCTAACACTAAAGATATATTGTACGGCAATAGTATCGACATGATTTAACCCCAAGGAACTAAAGGTCTCACTAAAAGACCAAATTTATAGAATGCCATCTCATTGGAGAATGAGTGATGCGTGAAGACGCAAAGACATGTAAATACACACGGACCTGAAGCGTTAGATCCATAGATTATGTTAACCACTTGCAATTGCATATATGGAACACCAGAAAGCCATAGGTGTTCAATACGCAAAGTTTTCAAACTAGATTATTGTCTCTAGTGCAAGTGGGAGACTAAAGGGAATATGCCCGAGAGGCAATAATAAAGTGGTTATTATCATATTTCTTGTTTATGATAAATGTTTATTTTTCATGCTATAATTGTATTAATACGGAAACGTTAATACATGTGTGTTTAATAAACAAAAATTAAGTTCCTAGTTATGCCTCTCTTATAAACTAGCTCGTTGATTAACAAGATGATCAAAGGTTTCCTGATCATGGACATTGGATGTTGTTAATAACGAGGTCACAATATTAGTGTAATGATGTGATGAACATTCATCCGAAGTATAGCATTACGATCAAAGTCATTGATTTTACATTGCTATAGCAACTTACGAAGTGATCCTAATCCTTAGACCATAAGATCATGTCAATCACTAACACCGGAAGAGTTTCTTGATGACATCAAACGTCACACTGTAACTGGGTGATTATAAAGATGGATTCAGAACTACTAAAGTGTTATGTTGAGGCTCATGGATCGAGAGTGGAATTTGTTCATCCCGATGACGGATAGATATGCTCTGGGCCCTCTCGGTGATATCACATTGATTAGCTTGCAAGCAAGTGATTTGATCACTAGAATGTTATATCATAGGAACGAGAAAAGAGTGCATGTCGGTTATAGATCAAACTAGGTATGGAGATACCGATGATCGAATCTCACACATGTAATATATCGTAAAACAAAGGGATTAAGATACTAGCATAAAAGGTTCCGACGATCACAGGAAAGTCATCGTTGAATGTGTGGGAGTCAGTATGGATCTCCAGGTCTCGCTTCTGATTATTGATCGGAGAAGGGTCTCGATCTTGTCCGCATTATTCGTGAACCGTAGGGTGGCACACTTAAGGGACACTAACGTCCAATTGGATCAAAAGTTTCATGCCGAAAAGAATAACAAGCGCAGGAATTTATTTCACTAGACACCGAAAATGTTTCGGTTGAAATTGCTGAAACTGGTTCTGCATGTGAAATTGAATACCAGCAAGAGGTTTTATGTGAATGTTTGTTAATTAAAGTAATTAACAAAATTCTGAATAAATAAATAAAAGAGTTTTATTTAAATGAGAGCTTGCATTAAATTTGGTGGAAATTTAATGCATGTGAGTGGATTTTTGAGTGGATGCTCTTTTATGGGAGTGGAGGCTTTTCATTTTGAGTGGGAGCTCCACCCACATGAATGTGGAAGAGGTGGGGGCAGCCACCATGGCTAGTGCCATGCCCCCCCTCTCCCTATAAAAGGCCCCCCTCTCCTCCTCTCAAAGCACACCTCCTCGTGAAGGATCTCTCTCCCCCTCTAGAATTTATCCCCATGGTCTCGGACTAGTGAGATACATGTTCCCGGTGGCTATTCGGCAAGAAAGGGTTGTTCTTCTGCTGCATCGCTGGAGCGAGGAGGCGGAGGTTGCTCGGTGTCTTGTACGTGTGTGCGAGCACGGATGCGATGCTGTTTTGCGGCGCTAGGACTTCCTCTCGATCTTGAGATCGGCAAGAGATCGTCTACATCAACCACGAGTTTAACTCGTTAAGCTTTGTCGGTCTTCAAGGGTATGTTCTCTACGGATATACATCCGCCCGTTGTTTGTATCTAGTAGATAGATCTTGGTACATAGTTCCCATCGTAGGAAATTTTTTGTTTTCTATGCTGCAAACCCTATAGGTATGGTGGACACAGTTGGCAAAATTGGTTTTGGGGAGTTGGATGCACAAGTAGAGCTCATACTCAGCACAAGTGAAGGCTAGCAATAGAGAGGGAGCGACAAACGAGAGAGCAATAACTGTCATAATCATGCTTACAACAAAACAGGACTAATTATGGCATGAAAGTGATACAAGATCTCTGAGGCAAAATAAATCATCGAGGCTTACTGACTATTGTTTTGTCATATGCATGCATGAGCATGTGCCAAGTCGATTCAGATGAAACATTCAGAGGAGGATACCACAATATCATACCAAGTTATGAATAAAACAATGCAAGCAAACATTCATATGACATGCTACAAACTATTAGCAAGATGGAGCTAATCATAAGAGAGCAAGAACTACTAAGCATCCATAAATAACATAAACCTTACATGAACAGACTAAGCATGCTCACAATGATGAGTATATGTACAAAAATGAAAACAAATAGAGTTCGTTACCAGCCTCTTACCACACCTCAAGTTGTCTTAATCTTCATTATTGCCCTTCACTTGTGTGACTTGAATAATAACATGAAACCAAAATCCACTGAGGACGGCTGAATCCTGCAAAGAACTCACAAAACCAAAGAAGTACAACAAATATTTTTGGTGTTTTCGATTTTTTAGAGCAAGCCAAACAAAGCAAAACAAATAAAGCAAAAAATCTTTTTGGATTTTTCTTTAAGGCAAACCAAAGCTAAAAAGGAAAGAAACAAACCAAGAGAAACAACAAAAATATTTTTGGTATTTTTGTGTTTTGAGAAAGCAGCAATAAGAAACAAAAAGAAAGTGAAACATGGATATACAAAGAACCGACAAAACATGATATATAGATGAGTATGATATCGGTATACCTCCCCCCAAGCTTAGGCTTTTGGCCAAAGTGGCGCTCAACTCCATGGTGATCAAGTGGGCACACCTCCGTAGTATGACGAGGAGGCCCCTTCGTCCTCGTAAGAGCTCGAGGACTCTCCTGTGTAGTGCACAGAGGGGTCGTATGGGGGAGTGTCCCCCTGGCAGTGTCCATGGAAGCCAAGAATGCGCAACTTCTCATCCATCTACTCCTTGGAGCGTGACAAAGTTCCCTAGGAAACACTGAACAAAGTGGTCTGTGGTAGAGGGATCTCTCTCTTCCCCGTCAGTAAACAACATTCTATAAACCAGGCTCTCAAGGGTAGAGCCAGCAGTGACAAAGTGATGCGCTTTCGTAGCAGCAAGATCAAGCCTCTGAGGAGCCAAAACTGTATCATTCGGATCAACAGCAAGGTCCAAGGCAGCACCAACACGTGCAACAATAATTCCCCCATAAATGGGTCCCTTTGCAGCTAAGCGACGAGAAATGAGGGAACCAAGATTAGACCTAGTTTCATTGTTGAGCGCAGCAGCTACGAAGGCCAAATGATAGTTGGAAATATTACTAGTGTTCTCCCTACCAAGAACACTAGTGGCAAGATAATAAGCAAAGTACCTGATAGCTAGGAGCTAAATATTTCTTATCTTTCCCCGTTGGGCTCTACGGTCATCATCATTAGTTATAACGCGGTAGAGCTCCAACAAATCTGCGGGTTGAGCTAGAATCTTCTTCACCATCCCAGCTGTACTAAGACCCCGGATCTCACACAATTTATTCAATGTCATGGTGTAAGGCACATCTGGCTTGAAAACACTGTTAGAAAAAGAAAAACTCTCCACAAAGGTTTTAGTAAGCATAGCATACTACACGCTCTCATCCTGCATATAACTCGTTAGTCCAACCCTCCGAACCAAGGTTAGAAAATCCTCAAGAATCCCAGCAGCCCGCAAGAAGGTTGGGCAAGGAAAGGTGGAAGGGTGCGCATCCCCCTCATCTCCCTCGTCGCCAAATCGCAGTGTAATGAGTTCCTCATTGTATGAGGGCCTATATCGGGAGGATGATCTTGAAGGCCTCGCCCTCCTAGGTGCATCACTCTCAAATATTTCACCAAAGGTGTGGTTGTCCATGACCTCTTTTTCTGAATTTTTTAGACAAACATCAAACCAAGTGATTTCCATGTTGATAGATGATGAGAAACTACTATAGGAACTTGCTAGAGGGCTACACATGCATCAAAATGTAATCTCTAAGCATAGAACAAGCATGCAAGCTCACACAACCTGACACCTATAGCAGCAAAATACTCAAAATACCATCTACCAATCACAAATCTAATTGGACAAGCGGAGGAGGCACATACCAAAGGAGCAATCCCTCCAAAAATCAACATCAAAGATGGGCTGAGCATGGAGATCAAAAATCGGGAGCAAGAACAGCAAGAACTCGAGCTTGAGAAAGTTTTCCGGTGTTTTTCGGGAGAGAGAAAGAAGATGGCTGGGAGGAGGCACTTTGGAGGGCCATAGGTGGGCAACACCTCGGCCAGGCGCGCCCCTGGGGCTGGCCGCACCACCAGGGGGTGTGCTAGCCTGGGGTGGCCCCCTGGGTCACTCCAGGTGTCCTCTGCCCCTTTTTTCGAGGAAAAAATTATTTTGAATTTTCTGGGATTTTTCGAGAAACTTTATTTTTGGCCAATTTCCAGGGTATGAAAATTGATTTTCTCGCAGAAAAGACCTTTTTTAGAAAAAGAAAAAGGAAACAAAAACCAAAACTACAGAAGTTCTAAGAAACTCTAACAAGCAAACAACTAGCAACACCAAAGCTAACAAGAGAAAAAGCAAAGACTAGGAAGGAGAAAAGTAAAAGTGAGCAAGTATAACCACAGTGAAAACATTATTTTGTTCATTAAAATCCTTTTGTTAACAAGGTTGATCAAGTCTTGTTACCAAAAGAATCTTATATGAAACAAAACTTTGTATTCCACAAAGTGATTATGTTACCTCAAACTTGATAGGGATGGTCCCAATCATAATAGTTTCAAAACATTCTTGTGGAATGGGACAATATATTTCTCCAACCTTGATGCTCTCAACATTTTCATTGGAATTCAGGCAATAGCTCTTAGCAACCTTCTTGGGGAAATAAACATTATGATCTTTGTCATTAATATTAAATGTTACTTTTCCTTGATTTCAATTGATGACAGCACCTGCAGTATTAAGAAAAGGTCTCCCAAGAATAATGGACATATTATCATCTTCAGGCATTTCAAGCACAACAAAATCAGTTAAAACCAAAAAATTATGAGCCACTTGAACAGGAACATCCTCACATATACCAACAGGAATAGTAGTTGACTTATCAGCCATTTGCAAAGATATATCAGTTGGTATCAACTTTTCTAGCTGGAGTCTCTTATACAAAGAAAAAGTCATAACACTAACTCTAGCTCCCAAATCACATAAAGCAGTTCTAATATAATTGTTCTTAATAGAGCAAGGGATAGTTGGTATAACTGGATCACCAAGTTTCTTTGGAACCTTACCATTGAAGGAATAATTAGCAAGCAAAGTAGAAATTTCCTCATTAGGAATCTTCCTTTTATTAGAGACAATATCCTTCATATACTTTGAATAAGGAGGCAACTTAATAGCATCAGCCAAAGGAATTTGCAAAAATAAAGGTTTCATCCACTCACAAAACTTGTTGTAGTGTTCTTCCTCCTTTGACTTATGTTTCTTACCTGGAAAAGGCATAGGTTTTTTCACCCAAGGTTCTCTCTCTTTACCATGTTTATTAGCAATAAAATCTTCCTTAGTGTACCTAGTGTTCTTAGTGTGCTTCTCAGTTTCTTCCTCAACTTCCTCCTTACCAGGAGCATCATTTTTATCATTACCACTCTTAGTTTTAGCATCAGAGACAGATATACTATTAGGATCTACAGCAGGTTCAAGTGGTTCCTCAACTATTTTATGTTTATTTTTCTTTCTCTTACGAGGACTACCACTACTTTCACCTTGTTGAGAATCCTGCTCAATTCTTTTAGGGTGTCCTTCAGGATATAAAGGATCTTGAGTAGCTATACCACTCCTAGTTCTAATTCCATAAGCATGTTTATCTCCTGAGGCATTAACTAGCATATCCTTTTGCACCTTAGCAAGTTGATCAATTTGAGTTTGAACCATTTGAAAGTGTTTACAAAGCATTTTAATATCATTAGAAGTTCTTTCCACAATATATTTCAACTCTTTAATAGCTCTAGAGTTTTCCAATAAATGATTCTGAACTTGTTTATTAAAAGTACCTTGTTTAACAATAAATATGTCAAGTTCTTCTAAGCATTGATCAGGAGGCTTACCATAGGGAATATCACCTTCATTAAAGTGGAGAGAGTGTACCTCAATAGTAGATGAGTGAGGAATTGGCTTGCATAATTCTTCTATAGGAGGTAGATTCTTCACATCTTCAACTCTAATACCTTTCTCCTTTAGACACTTCTTAGCTTCCTTCATCACTTCATCATTTATTGCAATAACTCCCCTCTTCTTTGGTGTTGGTATTGGATCTGGTTCAGGCACAACTGGTTCAGAAGTAATAGGCTCAGGTGTATTTAGCTCAGTTGAAGTCCAATCATCATAATTCTTGCTTATTTTAGCCATTAATTCTTTAGCATCTGTAGGAGTTCTTTTCCTAAAAACACAATCAGCAAAGCTATCTAGGTATTTCCTTGTTAGACCCCTCCTTTACAAAGGAAAAGGATCCCTGTGATTGCAATGCTAGTCCCTGGATCAATGCTAGCATCCACAGTTTAAGATGAAGTACACAGAAACAAAGGTCGTTCATTACATTCATTCCAGAGATAAAACAAAGTCTTTTACAACTCATGGCCATAGGCCTAATACAGAGTTTAAGGAATATGTAAATAAACACAAGTCTTCATCTTCATGTGCCACAGGCAAGCATGTTGAGTGTAGACTCATGACTCCTACTCATCATCGGAGTAACCTGCAACATCACAAGTTACAGCCACAGAGGGTCAATACTTTGGAATAGTATTGGCAAGTGATACCTTAGTATATTTTAAGTGGACTATATTACTATATGCATTTGGCTAAGTGTAGCTTGGCTTGCTTTGCTTGAAAATAAGTTTTACCTATTAGTTGAAATCACTAAGTTTTTCTTTGTCAAAACATTCCCAAGGAACCACCAATAGACATTGGGGTTCTTTACCCTTGTCCACCCACAAATTTTACTTAGAAGTTGGAGTGATGAGATTCTTGTAGCTTCCATGTCTTGATGCTCAATGTGTCCATTTCCTTGGACAAGGCTAAGTACTTAGGTTTTCCATCTGCAGAGGTTGTGCACTTTCCCCACCAGACTTGGTTTCCCAAGACAGGACCTTTCAGAAGCCTTTCCTTAGTCAAATGGACGCGTTCCAACCTATCATCCCATCTACCACCAACTGTCCAAAAGACTAAGTTCTAGCAACCTATATGATCAAGGCAGAGCCCATATTGCCAAGTGGTTGCACTGTAAGCTTTCTCAACACTTGGCCTCCAAATCCCTTTGTGCCTGGGTGGCATACCACAAGTGAGATACACAACCCAAGTCCATGGCCTTGTGTAACCACTCAACATAACCCAAACATCCATTCCACCCAGGAGGTTCATTTGTCTTAGTGGTTTTATTAGAAAACATAAGTCTCTTGACTTAGAAAATATTTTTATCATAATAAGTATAGATGTTCACCACCCTTGTTTGCTAAGTAGCTAGGCTAAGTAGGTTATGATAACTTAACTTAGGAGAATTCCCTAGCAATTCTACTATTCTACTTTACTTAGGATTTCCCAACTTAGCACTAGGCAAAAATTGCATGCAATACTTTAACAAAATATCTAATGCTATTACAAAACATAGGATAGAAATATTCATGAAAATATCACTTGCCTTGGTAATGGGGAGAGTATCACTCTTCACAATCACAATCACTAGCAAAATCTACACAAGAAATTATAGCATACAATTACACACAATTATATACAACCAAATATAATATGAATGCATGCATCCAAGAATTTACTAAGTGGTGATTTTTGAAAATTCTACCAAGTATGTTCATGTATACAGAAACTTAACATGTCACAAGTTTGCCAACTAAACTTATTTGGCACCAATATAATTTACAAAAATAAATCCCTACTTAAAATGGCCTTAAAACATGTTCTACAAATAAAATCATTTTAACTGTTACTATATGCTAAGTAAATTGGATATTCAGAAAGGTCTTGTTCCACTGAATCCAACGGTATAAAATTTGCAAAAATCTAACGTGGCAATCAAAAGTTATAAGCATTTGAATTTGGGTCAAATTTCTGGTTTTAAATCTATTTTTAGATCTAACCCTAGCCACGCGTCGCGCTGTGATTGGCGCGTACCGCTTCGGTTGGATCGCGCTCTGCAGCCGCAGGATCTAAACAGATCGTACGCTCCAGATCGCGTACCGCTTCGGGGTTAAGTGGATCTATCCTAGCGCTACGATACAGATCTAACGATCCAAAACAACAGGCCAAATCCTGGCGGCGCTTATCGGCTGTGCGCGGCGGCGACGACCAGACGGTGGCGGCGCCGGCGGTACAGATCTCTAGGTGGATGGGGGAGATGCTCACCGAGACCGCTAGGATGTGGGGATGCTCGTCGTGTGATCAGCTCGGCAAGGGGCGCTCAGGGTTGCGGTAGATTTCTCGCCGGAGTTGGATCTGGCAACGGTGGTTCTGCTCGAGGTCGGAGGCGACGTTGTAGATCACTAGGATGCCAAAGGGAGGTGTGGTTAGATGCGGAATATCATAGAGAACATGCGAGCGTGAACGACAAGGTTCGGGGCGGTCTGGACTTACCACAAGAGCTCGCCGGAGTTCGTGCAGAAGACGGTGGCGGCCAGTCGTCGACGTTGCCGAAGCTACGGGTCATGCGAAGGTGAACGGAGGGTGTCAGAAGGTGCACAGAGATTCACTGAACATGATAGCGTAAACGCGAGACCGAGGAAAACTCTAGGCTCACCGGAATTTGCTGGCGCAGTCGTCGGAGACGGCGGGGTTGCAGAGAGCAATGCGCGCAGCCTAGGGGCGTTCTGTGCTTGGGGTTTGGGGGAAAAGAGAGAGGGGACAGAGGGGGTTTATATAGCCTGATCATGAGCGAGAATCACTCGGGCGTTGATTCGAATTGACGCCGCGAATTAAACACAGGAAACGGCCGCGTTGATTGGGGATGAACTAGTCGTGCGGGTGGAGACGATGCTGGCGTGGAGGAGGCCCGCTTGTCAGCGACGTGTGCGAGGTGGAAGTGGGGTCTACCTATCAGCGGCTGAACGCGTGCACTCGCGCGTGAGAGAAGTAAAGGAAGGTTCCCGGGTGGGCTTGCTGGGCTTGATTCGCTGCTGGGCCAAAAACCTGGCGCTCGGCCTTTTTCCTTTGTTTAAGTCTTTTTCTTTTCTAATTCTATTTTCTGGAATGATTTTTGATATGAATTCAAATCCTTTTGAATTCTAACAAAATTGGGAATCTTTGCAGGGTTCTGTGGTTTCAAATACAGCCATTTAACCAAGTGGTTACCTTGTAAGGGCCTGGTCAAGCTTGGGTTTTGAAACAAACAGAGACTTGTCTCTAGTTTGTGAATGATTGAGATAGGGTTTAGAAAATATTTCTAAATTGGAAACTTGGATTAAAATGCTACACCTAATCTTTCCAACAATGAAGGCAAGCAATCAAGTTCCTAAATAATCAATCTCAAAGGGTGATGGCCAATTGAGTTGAATTTGCACACATGAAATCATAGCTCAAACTTCAGTCTCTAAATGATTTTGAGAAAAAACCCTAAATGGATGAATGATGCAAGAATGATATGAATAAGTTTTGGAATATGAATTTAGGGATGTTACAAATCTAACCCCCTTAAGATGAATCTCGCCCTCGAGATTCGGTTTGGCTAGCAAATAGGTGAGGGTGGTCTTTCCGAAGATCATCTTCTCTTTCCCATGTTGCTTCCTCTTCGGAGTGATGGTTCCATTGCACTTTACAAAACTTGATAGTCTTGGTCCTGGTAACTCTTTCTGCGGTCTCTAGAATCTTGACAGGCTTTTCCTCATAAGTGAGATCACTTTCTAACTGAACTTCTTCCAAAGGTATGGTATCCTTCAAAGAAGACTCTTCCATCTCTGGGTGACATTTCTTAAGCTGACTCACATGAAATACGTTATGGACTGCTGATAGAGATGCTGGCAGTTCAATTTCATATGCAACTTCTCCCTTGCGACTTAGAATCTTGAACGGCCCAACATATCTTGGTGCCAACTTTCCTTTGACTCCAAATCTTTTCACTCCACGAAGTGGTGATACTCTGAGATAAGCTCTATCTCCAACTTCGTAGGTGACTTCCCTACGCTTAGAATCCGCGTAGCTTTTCTGTCGGGATTGTGCTACCTTCAGCCTGTCTTTAACCAATTTGACTTTCTCTTCGGCGTCTTTGATAAGATCAGGTCTGAATAATCTTCTTTCCCCCACACCATTCCATAACAATGGGGTGGTACACTTCCTTCCGTAGAGTAACTCAAATGGTGCCATTCCAATACTAACTTGATGACTATTGTTGTAAGAGAACTCTGCGTAAGGCAAGCTTTCATCCCAACTTGCTCCATAGTCTAAAGCACAGGCTCTCAACATGTCTTCAAGAATTTGGTTGGTCCTTTCTGTTTGACCATCAGTTTGGGGATGAAAGGCAGTACTGAATTAAAACCTTGTTCCCAAAGATTCATGAAGCTGTCTCCAAAAGTGAGAAGTGAACTGAGTTCCTCTATCTGACACAATACTCTTAGGCACACCGTGAAGGCATACAATTCTGCTCATGTAGATTTTTGCTAACTTGGCACTTGTATATGTTGTCTTCACGGGTATAAAATGAGCCACTTTAGTTAGGCGATCCACTACTACCCATATGGAATCATACCTTGACCTTGTCCTTGGTAATCCGGTAATGAAATCCATACCGATAGTTTCCCACTTCCATTCAGGAATAGGCAGTGGTTGAAGCAAACCTGCTGGTTTCTGATGCTCCGCTTTTACTCTGCTACACACATCACACAAAGCAATATGCTCGGCGATGTCCCTTTTTAGATTGTTCCACCAAAATCTTTCTTTCATATCCATATACATCTTAGTGTTTCCCGGGTGAATAGAATACGGAGAGTTGTGAGCCTCTTGTAAAATCAGTTTCCGCAACTCCGGATCTTGTGGAACACAAATACGTTTCCCGTGCCATAAGGTGCCTTGTTCGTCTATATGGAAACTCTTGGCTTTCCCTAGACCTATATTTTCCTTAATCTTTTCAATTTCCTTATCCGCCTCCTGAACTTCTCGGATCTTGTCCAATAGAGTGGGTTGAACATCTAAGGACATGAGGTGTCCTTCAGGCACAATTTCCAATCTGAGTTCTTTGAATTGCTTACACAAGTGTTCTGGCAAATCACCTTTGGTAAGGCCATTTACAAACGTCTTACGACTTAGAGCGTCCGCTACTACATTTGCTTTACCGGGATGGTATTGCAAACTTAAGTCGTAATCCTTGATAAGTTCTAGCCATCTTCTTTGTCTCATATTTATTTCCTTCTGGGTGAAGATATACTTCAAGCTTTTATGATCCGTGAACACTTCACATCGTTTTCCCAAAAGGTAATGTCTCCATGTTTTGAGTGCATGGACGACAGAGGCCAACTCTAAATCATGAGTAGGATAGTTTACTTCATGAGTTTTGAGTTGTCTCGAAGCATAGGCTACGACTTTACCGTCTTGCATAAGTACGGCACCCAAACCTTGATGTGACGGATCACAATATACTTGGAAATCCTTTTCCAAATCTGGCAGACATAGAACTGGCGCTGTCACTAGTCTCTTCTTCAATTCTTGGAAGCTGACTTCACAACCTTCAGACCAAGCAAATTTCTTGTCCTTCTTTAGCAATTCCGTCATTGGCTTAGCAACTTTCGAGAAATTTTCGATGAACCTTCTGTAGTAACCTGCTAAGCCGAGGAAACTACGAACTTCCTTCACATTCTTGGGAGATTCCCATTCTGTCACAGCTGAAACTTTAGCAGGATCAACTGCCACACCATCCTTTGTCATAACGTGACCAAGAAAACCAACTTCCTCTAACCAAAACTCACACTTGCTAAACTTGGCATAAAGTTTATGCTCTCTTAACTTTTCAAGTATCATGCGTAAGTGTCTTTCATGTTCCTCCTTGCTCTTGGAGTAGACTAAGATGTCATCAATGAAAACGACCACAAACTTGTCAAGGAATTCCATGAATACCTTGTTCATCATATTCATGAAGTAGGCTGGAGCATTGGTTAAGCCAAAAGGCATCACGGTATATTCATACAAGCCATATCTTGTTGTGAATGCTGTTTTAGGTATGTCTTGCTCTCTTATCTTGAGTTGAAAATAGCCTGACCGAAGATCAATCTTCGAGAACACACATGCTCCTTCTAACTGATCAAACAAGTCGTTGATTCTTGGCAAAGGATATTTGTTCTTGATGGTCACCTCGTTGAGAGAACGGTAGTCAATACATAATCTTTGCGTTCTATCCTTTTTCTCCACAAACAATACTGGGGCTCCCCAAGATGAAGAACTTGGTTGAATAAATCCTTTCTGCAACTGTTCTCCTAGTTGTTTCTTGAGCTCTTTCAATTCATCAACTGACATTTTGTACGGTCTCTTAGCTATTGGTCCGGATCCTGGCACCAAATCTATCAGAAACTCCACATCTCTATCCGGTGGCATACCTGGTAACTCTTCCGGAAACACATCCGGATATTCACACACAATTGGTACACTATCCATGCTAACCCCCTTAAGAGAATTTAGCTTACTTCCTTTGGATTCAAAATTGGATCTGAATTTTATTCTTTTTCCTTCTGGGGTTGTGAGTGTAACTGTACAATTGGCACAATCTAGTACTCCCTCATGTTTAGCCATCCAATCCATTCCTAGAATCACATCCAATCCTTGGGAGTTTAGGATTATTAGGTTCACTGGAAACTTGTGTTTTCCAAATTCTAGGACTAAGTCGTGGCAACCTGAGTTTACTATCATTTCTCCACCCGGAGAACTTACTCTTATAGGACACCCAATGGTTTCTACCGGCAGTTCATTTCTTTCAACAAATGCCTTTGATATGAATGAATGAGATGCACCGGTATCAAAGAGTACAAATGCTGGAATTGAATTGAGTTTGAACTTACCAGCAACGGCATCAGGCTCCTCATAGACCTCCTCCACATTGATGTGGTTAACCTGTCCTTTCTGAAAAGGATTGGGTTTGTTAGGTCCTTCAACTTTCTTCTCCGGGCACTCATTAGCATAATGCCCCAGCTTCTTGCATTTGAAGCACTCAACCTGACTGATGTCCTTTTTAGGAGGTTGGCTTCCACTTCCACTACCATTTCCACTATAGTGGCTCTTATGTCCACCCTTGTGGTTCTTGTACTTGTCCTTGTCATGACTGCGATGAGGCTTGTTGTCATGACGGTTGTGGTTGTGCTTGCTGAATTTTCCATGTTTATGGGATCCCGAGTTGCCACTGTCATCATAGTGAGATCGTTTGTGAGACGATCTCGAGCTGTGTTTGTCGGAGTGTTTCCTCTTTCTACTCTCGACTTGCTTCATTTTACTTTCCAAAATAGCAGCCTTGTCACACAAAGACTGATAAGTTGGAACATATGCCACAGACAACTGCAGATTCAGCTCATCATTCAAGCCTTCCAGAAATTTTTCCTTTCTTTTGGCATCTGTGTCAACCTCATCCGGTGCATAGCGCGCCAGATTGTTGAACTCTTCTATGTATTCTGCCACGCTGCGGTGGCGTTGTTTCAGGTTGTGAAACTCCTTCTTTTTCAGACTCATCATTCCTGATGAGATATGAGAAGTGCGAAAACCATCTTCAAAGATAGCCCAAGTCACCTCATCAATAGGAGTGGTGATTTGGAAGTTATCCCACCATGTGGCGGCTGGTCCTTCCAACAGATGTGCTGCGAACCTGACCTTTTCAGCATCCGTGCAACCCACGGTCACTAAGTCCTTGTTCACCGAACGTAGCCAGTCATTGGCTACCATGGGATCAGTTGTTCCCGAAAACTTTGCTGGCCTCAGACGCAGAAATCTGGTGAGCATATCAAAACCCGGAGGGTTGTTGTTGTTGTTATTGTTGTTGTTGTTGGGGTTGTTGTTGTTATTCTGGTTCTGGATGAATGTTGTCATCATTTGCATAAGCTGTGTTTGTGCATTCATCATTTGTTGCATTTCCGGGGTGATGTTGTTGGGATTGGGGTTTGCGCGACGGGGAGGCATCTGTGGTTTGTTCAAATAGATAAGAATGAGATACCCATAAATGTTTTATGCACAATACATCATAAGAAAACACATAAGAAGCAACATAAGAATAAAGGTTCAACAACCACACAACAAGCTCGTAAAGTAAAACACACAAGTGGCAAGCCATCCACATGTCGGATGGTCCAATAATAAGTTCACAATAACAAGTATGAATATGAAAGGTAAACGAGTAGTCAAGTCTACTCATCAGCGTCAATCTCCTCCTCTACGAAGGTAAGACCTGCGTTCTCCATCGCGGTCTTGTTCTCCTCAATCGTAGTGGTCAAGGAATCGACCTTGGCCTTGAGAGCCCTCTTCTGGGAGCGAAGCCTCTCAATAACCATTTGCTGCTGCTCAAGTTTGAAGTCCTTGGACTTCAGTTCCTCGGTCATGTCCCGGATCTTCTTGTTCCTATCCTGGACGCGTTTCTCTTGACTCTTGAACTTGCGGTCCTGAGCCTCGAACTTTGTCTCCATTTCCTTGATCATCTCATCCTGCTGCGCAAAAAGCTTGTCCTTCTCGCGTAGCTGTACCTGAAGTTCGTCATTGCCAAGCATGACGTTCGTCCTATCCGTGTCCACGTGCCTGAGGAGAGTCTCTAAGTCCTGGAGATAGAGACGTATCGGCTCTGACGTGTCCCTCGAGTCATCCTCAAAGTCGATGGAATCCCCATCAACATCACGCCTTCCGAAGACGTGGAAGTGAGTACCCCTAACCTGTCGGGAGTGACGGCCTAACAAGCGTCCTATCAGGTCCTGCATGACTACCTCCATGCCTCTCTCCCTGTCATCGTGCATCAACTTGAAGATGATGGCCTCTGTAGTAGGCTCAGTCTGGCGTCCTGGCTGGTTCACCTTGAAACCCTAGAGGTCCTTCCTCTCGAACTTGGTGAGTGGGTACACCGTGCTGGTGGGAAGAGGGAGATCGAGCAAAGTGGTAAGCTCAATGATACGGGGTCCGAAACGAGTAACCCGGAACTCCTCAATAGTGCTGACGGCAATAGGCATCTATTTATAAAATTGAAAAGTTAGAACAACACTATTAAGATGAATACCAAACAACCATCTCATACATAACCATGGAACTCAAATATCACACAAGTCATGCATACATCAATCCATTACATCAAACAAGGTCCAATTTATTTAAGGTATCATTTTGGAAAATAAGGTGATAGATGGTGGTCCACTACAAAGTGTGCTTATAGACCTATCTCACTGGATCTGGTGGCTATCACAATGTTCCTAGAGGCAATCCACCTATCTTGTTCACATGATTCCATCACTAAGTCTATTACGTCTCCCCTTAACTCTTGGTTGGTGGCTTCCAACTCTTGGGTAAGTTCCTTCTCTTTCTCTAAGTCTTTTTGGAGGTTGAGCATTCTGCACTTGATTCTGGCACTTAGTTCTTTGATAGTCCTCCAAGCTGCATCTCTGGCTGACTCAAAGAATGTGGTGTGCATTTTAGTATTGGTGTACATGCAGAATACTCTTTCTTTGTGGTTGTCTTCCTTGTTCTTGTACAAGTGAAGTTGCACCCACCAATACTCCACTCCTTCATCCATCACTGGAAAGCCCTTGTACACAGCTGCACCATGTGCATCCATTGCCACCATAAGGTCCTTGAGAATATTGGGAAACTCAGTTTCACACTCCAAGGTCATGGTCATGAGTGGTCCTTTCTTCAAGGCTTCGTTGACGGAGTTCATCTACAAATGGAGTTGAGAATGAAGAGATTAGACAAGTTTTACGAGAAGAATAGACAAGTGTAGAAGTAGTTGAAAACTTTTTCCTTAGTGGTTTTCCATTCCTAGGGTCATAATCCTACAGGCAACACAGTGCTCTGATACCATCTGTTAGACCCCTCCTTTACAAAGGAAAAGGATCCCTGTGATTGCAATGCTAGTCCCTGGATCAATGCTAGCATCCACAGTTTAAGATGAAGTACACAGAAACAAAGGTCGTTCATTACATTCATTCCAGAGATAAAACAAAGTCTTTTACAACTCATGGCCATAGGCCTAATACAGAGTTTAAGGAATATGTAAATAAACACAAGTCTTCATATTCATGTGCCACAGGCAAGCATGTTGAGTGTAGACTCATGACTCCTACTCATCATCGGAGTAACCTGCAACATCACAAGTTACAGCCACAGAGGGTCAATACTTTGGAATAGTATTGGCAAGTGATACCTTAGTATATTTTAAGTGGACTATATTACTATATGCATTTGGCTAAGTGTAGCTTGGCTTGCTTTGCTTGAAAATAAGTTTTACCTATTAGTTGAAATCACTAAGTTTTTCTTTGTCAAAACATTCTCAAGGAACCACCAATAGACATTGGGGTTCTTTACCCTTGTCCACCAACAAATTTTACTTAGAAGTTGGAGTGATGAGATTCTTGTAGCTTCCATGTCTTGATGCTCAATGTGTCCATTTCCTTGGACAAGGCTAAGTACTTAGGTTTTCCATCTGCAGAGGTTGTGCACTTTCCCCACCAGACTTGGTTTCCCAAGACAGGACCTTTCAGAAGCCTTTCCTTAGTCAAATGGACGCGTTCCAACCTATCATCCCATCTACCACCAACTGTCCAAAAGACTAAGTTCTAGCAACCTATATGATCAAGGCAGAGCCCATATTGCCAAGTGGTTGCACTGTAAGCTTTCTCAACACTTGGCCTCCAAATCCCTTTGTGCCTGGGTGGCATACCACAAGTGAGATACACAACCCAAGTCCATGGCCTTGTGTAACCACTCAACATAACCCAAACATCCATTCCACCCAGGAGGTTCATTTGTCTTAGTGGTTTTATTAGAAAACATAAGTCTCTTGACTTAGAAAATATTTTTATCATAATAAGTATAGATGTTCACCACCCTTGTTTGCTAAGTAGCTAGGCTAAGCAGGTTATGATAACTTAACTTAGGAGAATTCCCTAGCAATTCTACTATTCTACTTTACTTAGGATTTCCCAACTTAGCACTAGGCAAAAATTGCATGCAATACTTTAACAAAATATCTAATGCTATTACAAAACATAGGATAGAAATATTCATGAAAATATCACTTGCCTTGGTAGTGGGGAGAGTATCACTCTTCACAATCACAATCACTAGCAAAATCTACACAAGAAATTATAGCATACAATTACACACAATTATATACAACCAAATATAATATGAATGCATGCATCCAAGAATTTACTAAGTGGTGATTTTTGAAAATTCTACCAAGTATGCTCATGTCTACAGAAACTTAACATGTCACAAGTTTGCCAACTAAACTTATTTGGCACCAATATAATTTACAAAAATAAATCCCTACTTAAAATGGCCTTAAAACATGTTCTACAAATAAAATCATTTTAACTGTTACTATATGCTAAGTAAATTGGATATTCAGAAAGGTCTTGTTCCACTGAATCCAACGGTATAAAATTTGCAAAAATCTAACGTGGCAATCAAAAGTTATAAGCATTTGAATTTGGGTCAAATTTCTGGTTTTAAATCTATTTTTAGATCTAACCCTAGCCACGCGTCGCGCTGTGATTGGCGCGTACCGCTTCGGTTGGATCGCGCTCTGCAGCCGCAGGATCTAAACAGATCGTATGCTCCAGATCGCGTACCGCTTCGGGGTTAAGTGGATCTATCCTAGCGCTACGATACAGATCTAACGATCCAAAACAACAGGCCAAATCCTGGCGGCGCTTATCGGCTGTGCGCGGCGGCGACGACCAGACGGTGGCGGCGCCGGCGGTACAGATCTCTAGGTGGATGGGGGAGATGCTCACCGAGACCGCTAGGATGTGGGGATGCTCGTCGTGTGATCAGCTCGGCAAGGGGCGCTCAGGGTTGCGGTAGATTTCTCGCCGGAGTTGGATCTGGCAACGGTGGTTCTGCTCGAGGTCGGAGGCGACGTTGTAGATCACTAGGATGCCAAAGGGAGGTGTGGTTAGATGCGGAAGATCATAGAGAACATGCGAGCGTGAATGACAAGGTTCGGGGCGGTCTGGACTTACCACAAGAGGTCGCCGGAGTTCGTGCAGAAGACGGTGGCGGCCAGTCGTCGACGTTGCCGAAGCTACGGGTCATGCGAAGGTGAACGGAGGGTGTCAGAAGGTGCACAGAGATTCACTGAACATGATAGCGTAAACGCGAGACCGAGGAAAACTCTAGGCTCACCGGAATTTGCTGGCGCAGTCGTCGGAGACGGCGGGGTTGCAGAGAGCAATGCGCGCAGCCTGGGGGCGTTCTGTGCTTGGGGTTTGGGGGAAAAGAGAGAGGGGACAGAGGGGGTTTATATAGCCTGATCATGAGCGAGAATCACTCGGGCGTTGATTCGAATTGACGCCGCGAATTAAACACAGGAAACGGCCGCGTTGATTGGGGATGAACTAGTCGTGCGGGTGGAGACGATGCTGGCGTGGAGGAGGCCCGCTTGTCAGCGACGTGTGCGAGGTGGAAGTGGGGTCTACCTATCAGCGGCTGAACGCGTGCACTCGCGCGTGAGAGAAGTAAAGGAAGGTTCCCGGGTGGGCTTGCTGGGCTTGATTCGCTGCTGGGCCAAAAACCTGGCGCTCGGCCTTTTTCCTTTGTTTAAGTCTTTTTCTTTTCTAATTCTATTTTCTGGAATGATTTTTGATATGAATTCAAATCCTTTTGAATTCTAACAAAATTGGGAATCTTTGCAGGGTTCTGTGGTTTCAAATACAGCCATTTAACCAAGTGGTTACCTTGTAAGGGCCTGGTCAAGCTTGGGTTTTGAAACAAACAGAGACTTGTCTCTAGTTTGTGAATGATTGAGATAGGGTTTATAAAATATTTCTAAATTGGAAACTTGGATTAAAATGCTACACCTAATCTTTCCAACAATGAAGGCAAGCAATCAAGTTCCTAAATAATCAATCTCAAAGGGTGATGGCCAATTGAGTTGAATTTGCACACATGAAATCATAGCTCAAACTTCAGTCTCTAAATGATTTTGAGAAAAAACCCTAAATGGATGAATGATGCAAGAATGATATGAATAAGTTTTGGAATATGAATTTAGGGATGTTACAAATCTAACCCCCTTAAGATGAATCTCGCCCTCGAGATTCGGTTTGGCTAGCAAATAGGTGAGGGTGGTCTTTCCGAAGATCATCTTCTCTTTCCCATGTTGCTTCCTCTTCGGAGTGATGGTTCCATTTCACTTTACAAAACTTGATAGTCTTGGTCCTGGTAACTCTTTCTGCGGTCTCTAGAATCTTGACAGGCTTTTCCTCATAAGTGAGATCACTTTCTAACTGAACTTCTTCCAAAGGTATGGTATCCTTCAAAGAAGACTCTTCCATCTCTGGGTGACATTTCTTAAGCTGACTCACATGAAATACGTTATGGACTGCTGATAGAGATGCTGGCAGTTCAATTTCATATGCAACTTCTCCCTTGCGACTTAGAATCTTGAACGGCCCAACATATCTTGGTGCCAACTTTCCTTTGACTCCAAATCTTTTCACTCCACGAAGTGGTGATACTCTGAGATAAGCTCTATCTCCAACTTCGTAGGTGACTTCCCTACGCTTAGAATCCGCGTAGCTTTTCTTTCGGGATTGTGCTACCTTCAGCCTGTCTTTAACCAATTTGACTTTCTCTTCGGCGTCTTTGATAAGATCAGGTCTGAATAATCTTCTTTCCCCCACACCATTCCATAACAATGGGGTGGTACACTTCCTTCCGTAGAGTAACTCAAATGGTGCCATTCCAATACTAACTTGATGACTATTGTTGTAAGAGAACTCTGCGTAAGGCAAGCTTTCATCCCAACTTGCTCCATAGTCTAAAGCACAGGCTCTCAACATGTCTTCAAGAATTTGGTTGGTCCTTTCTGTTTGACCATCAGTTTGGGGATGAAAGGCAGTACTGAATTCCAACCTTGTTCCCAAAGATTCATGAAGCTGTCTCCAAAAGTGAGAAGTGAACTGAGTTCCTCTATCTGACACAATACTCTTAGGCACACCGTGAAGGCATACAATTCTGCTCATGTAGATTTTTGCTAACTTGGCACTTGTATATGTTGTCTTCACGGGTATAAAATGAGCCACTTTAGTTAGGCGATCCACTACTACCCATATGGAATCATACCCTGACCTTGTCCTTGGTAATCCGGTAATGAAATCCATACCGATAGTTTCCCACTTCCATTCAGGAATAGGCAGTGGTTGAAGCAAACCTGCTGGTTTCTGATGCTCCGCTTTTACTCTGCTACACACATCACACAAAGCAATATGCTCGGCGATGTCCCTTTTTAGATTGTTCCACCAAAATCTTTCTTTCATATCCATATACATCTTAGTGTTTCCCGGGTGAATAGAATACGGAGAGTTGTGAGCCTCTTGTAAAATCAGTTTCCGCAACTCCGGATCTTGTGGAACACAAATACGTTTCCCGTGCCATAAGGTGCCTTGTTCGTCTATATGGAAACTCTTGGCTTTCCCTAGACCTATATTTTCCTTAATCTTTTCAATTTCCTTATCCGCCTTCTGAACTTCTCGGATCTTGTCCAATAGAGTGGGTTGAACATCTAAGGACATGAGGTGTCCTTCAGGCACAATTTCCAATCTGCGTTCTTTGAATTGCTTACACAAGTCTTCTAGCAAATCACCTTTGGTAAGGCCATTTACAAACGTCTTACGACTTAGAGCGTCCGCTACTACATTTGCTTTACCGGGATGGTATTGCAAACTTAAGTCGTAATCCTTGATAAGTTCTAGCCATCTTCTTTGTATCATATTGATTTCCTTCTGGGTGAAGATATACTTCAAGCTTTTATGATCCGTGAACACTTCACATCGTTTTCCCAAAAGGTAATGTCTCCATGTTTTGAGTGCATGGACGACAGAGGCCAACTCTAAATCATGAGTAGGATAGTTTACTTCATGAGTTTTGAGTTGTCTCGAAGCATAGGCTACGACTTTACCGTCTTGCATAAGTACGGCACCCAAACCTTGATGTGACGCATCACAATATACTTGGAAATCCTTTTCCAAATCTGGCAGACATAGAACTGGCGCTGTCACTAGTCTCTTCTTCAATTCTTGGAAGCTGACTTCACAACCTTCAGACCAAGCAAATTTCTTGTCCTTCTTTAGCAATTCCGTCATTGGCTTAGCAACTTTCGAGAAATTTTCGATGAACCTTCTGTAGTAACCTGCTAAGCCGAGGAAACTACAAACTTCCTTCACATTCTTGGGAGATTCCCATTCTGTCACAGCTGAAACTTTAGCAGGATCAACTGCCACACCATCCTTTGTCATAACGTGACCAAGAAAACCAACTTCCTCTAACCAAAACTCACACTTGCTAAACTTGGCATAAAGTTTATGCTCTCTTAACTTTTCAAGTATCATGCGTAAGTGTCTTTCATGTTCCTCCTTGCTCTTGGAGTAGACTAAGATGTCATCAATGAAAACGACCACAAACTTGTCAAGGAATTCCATGAATACCTTGTTCATCATATTCATGAAGTAGGCTGGAGCATTGGTTAAGCCAAAAGGCATCACGGTATATTCATACAAGCCATATCTTGTTGTGAATGCTGTTTTAGGTATGTCTTGCTCTCTTATCTTGAGTTGAAAATAGCCTGACCGAAGATCAATCTTCGAGAACACACATGCTCCTTCTAACTGATCAAACAAGTCGTTGATTCTTGGCAAAGGATATTTGTTCTTGATGGTCACCTCGTTGAGAGAACGGTAGTCAATACATAATCTTTGCGTTCTATCCTTTTTCTCCACAAACAATACTGGGGCTCCCCAAGATGAAGAACTTGGTTGAATAAATCCTTTCTGCAACTGTTCTCCTAGTTGTTTCTTGAGCTCTTTCAATTCATCAACTGACATTTTGTACGGTCTCTTAGCTATTGGTCCGGATCCTGGCACCAAATCTATCAGAAACTCCACATCTCTATCCGGTGGCATACCTGGTAACTCTTCCGGAAACACATCCGGATATTCACACACAATTGGTACACTATCCATGCTAACCCCCTTAAGAGAATTTAGCTTACTTCCTTTGGATTCAAAATTGGATCTGAATTTTATTCTTTTTCCTTCTGGGGTTGTGAGTGTAACTGTACAATTGGCACAATCTAGTACTCCCTCATGTTTAGCCATCCAATCCATTCCTAGAATCACATCCAATCCTTGGGAGTTTAGGATTATTAGGTTCACTGGAAACTTGTGTTTTCCAAATTCTAGGACTAAGTCGTGGCAACCTGAGTTTACTATCATTTCTCCACCCGGAGAACTTACTCTTATAGGACACCCAATGGTTTCTACCGGCAGTTCATTTCTTTCAACAAATGCCTTTGATATGAATGAATGAGATGCACCGGTATCAAAGAGTACAAATGCTGGAATTGAATTGAGTTTGAACTTACCAGCAACGGCATCAGGATCCTCATAGACCTCCTCCACATTGATGTGGTTAACCTGTCCTTTCTGAAAAGGATTGGGTTTGTTAGGTCCTTCAACTTTCTTCTCCGGGCACTCATTAGCATAATGCCCCAGCTTCTTGCATTTGAAGCACTCAACCTGACTGATGTCCTTTTTAGGAGGTTGGCTTCCACTTCCACTACCATTTCCACTATAGTGGCTCTTATGTCCACCCTTGTGGTTCTTGTACTTGTCCTTGTCATGACTGCGATGAGGCTTGTTGTCATGACGGTTGTGGTTGTGCTTGCTGAATTTTCCATGTTTATGGGATCCCGAGTTGCCACTGTCATCATAGTGAGATCGTTTGTGAGACGATCCCGAGCTGTGTTTGTCGGAGTGTTTCCTCTTTCTACTCTCGACTTGCTTCATTTTACTTTCCAAAATAGCAGCCTTGTCACACAAAGACTGATAAGTTGGAACATATGCCACAGACAACTGCAGATTCAGCTCATCATTCAAGCCTTCCAGAAATTTTTCCTTTCTTTTGGCATCTGTGTCAACCTCATCCGGTGCATAGCGCGCCAGATTGTTGAACTCTTCTATGTATTCTGCCACGCTGCGGTGGCGTTGTTTCAGGTTGTGAAACTCCTTCTTTTTCAGACTCATCATTCCTGATGAGATATGAGAAGTGCGAAAACCATCTTCAAAGATAGCCCAAGTCACCTCATCAATAGGAGTGGTGATTTGGAAGTTATCCCACCATGTGGCGGCTGGTCCTTCCAACAGATGTGCTGCGAACCTGACCTTTTCAGCATCCGTGCAACCCACGGTCACTAAGTCCTTGTTCACCGAACGTAGCCAGTCATTGGCTACCATGGGATCAGTTGTTCCCGAAAACTTTGCTGGCCTCAGACGCAGAAATCTGGTGAGCATATCAAAACCCGGAGGGTTGTTGTTGTTGTTGTTGTTATTGTTGTTGTTATTGTTGTTGTTGTTGGGGTTGTTGTTGTTATTCTGGTTCTGGATGAATGTTGTCATCATTTGCATAAGCTGTGTTTGTGCATTCATCATTTGTTGCATTTCCGGGGTGATGTTGTTGGGATTGGGGTTTGCGCGACGGGGAGGCATCTGTGGTTTGTTCAAATAGATAAGAATGAGATACCCATAAATGTTTTATGCACAATACATCATAAGAAAACACATAAGAAGCAACATAAGAATAAAGGTTCAACAACCACACAACAAGCTCGTAAAGTAAAACACACAAGTGGCAAGCCATCCACATGTCGGATGGTCCAATAATAAGTTCACAATAACAAGTATGAATATGAAAGGTAAACGAGTAGTCAAGTCTACTCATCAGCGTCAATCTCCTCCTCTACGAAGGTAAGACCTGCGTTCTCCATCGCGGTCTTGTTCTCCTCAATCGTAGTGGTCAAGGAATCGACCTTGGCCTTGAGAGCCCTCTTCTAGGAGCGAAGCCTCTCAATAACCATTTGCTGCTGCTCAAGTTCGAAGTCCTTGGACTTCAGTTCCTCGGTCATGTCCCGGATCTTCTTGTTCCTATCCTGGACGCGTTTCTCTTGACTCTTGAACTTGCGGTCCTGAGCCTCGAACTTTGTCTCCATTTCCTTGATCATCTCATCCTGCTGCGCAAAAAGCTTTTCCTTCTCGCGTAGCTGTACCTGAAGTTCGTCATTGCCAAGCATGACGTTCGTCCTATCCGTGTCCACGTGCCTGAGGAGAGTCTCTAAGTCCTGGAGATAGAGACGTATCGGCTCTGTCGTGTCCCTCGAGTCATCCTCAAAGTCGATGGAATCCCCATCAACATCACGCCTTCCGAAGACGTGGAAGTGAGTACCCCTAACCTGTCGGGAGTGACGGCCTAACAAGCGTCCTATCAGGTCCTGCATGACTACCTCCATGCCTCTCTCTCTGTCATCGTGCATCAACTTGAAGATGATGGCCTCTGTAGTAGGCTCAGTCTGGCGTCCTGGCTGGTTCACCTTGAAACCCCAGAGGTCCTTCCTCTCGAACTTGGTGAGTGGGTACACCGTGATGGTGGGAAGAGGGAGATCGAGCAAAGTGGTAAGCTCAATGATACGGGGCCCGAAACGAGTAACCCGGAACTCCTCAATAGTGCTGACGGCAATAGGCATCTATTTATAAAATTGAAAAGTTAGAACAACACTATTAAGATGAATACCAAACAACCATCTCATACATAACCATGGAACTCAAATATCACACAAGTCATGCATACATAAATCCATTACATCAAACAAGGTCCAATTTATTTAAGGTATCATTTTGGAAAATAAGGTGATAGATGGTGGTCCACTACAAAGTGTGCTTATAGACCTATCTCACTGGATCTGGTGGCTATCACAATGTTCCTAGAGGCAATCCACCTATCTTGTTCACATGATTCCATCACTAAGTCTATTACGTCTCCCCTTAACTCTTGGTTGGTGGCTTCCAACTCTTGGGTAAGTTCCTTCTCTTTCTCTAAGTCTTTTTGGAGGTTGAGCATTCTGCACTTGATTCTGGCACTTAGTTCTTTGATAGTCCTCCAAGCTGCATCTCTGGCTGACTCAAAGAATGTGGTGTGCATTTTAGTATTGGTGTACATGCAGAATCCTCTTTCTTTGTGGTTGTCTTCCTTGTTCTTGTACAACTGAAGTTGCACCCACCAATACTCCACTCCTTCATCCATCACTGGAAAGCCCTTGTACACAGCTGCACCATGTGCATCCATTGCCACCATAAGGTCCTTGAGAATATTGGGAAACTCAGTTTCACACTCCAAGGTCATGGTCATGAGTGGTCCTTTCTTCACGGCTTCGTTGACGGAGTTCATCTACAAATGGAGTTGAGAATGAAGAGATTAGACAAGTTTTACGAGAAGAATAGACAAGTGTAGAAGTAGTTGAAAACTTTTTCCTTAGTGGTTTTCCATTCCTAGGGTCATAATCCTACAGGCAACACAGTGCTCTGATACCATCTGTTAGACCCCTCCTTTACAAAGGAAAAGGATCCCTGTGATTGCAATGCTAGTCCCTGGATCAATGCTAGCATCCATAGTTTAAGATGAAGTACACAGAAACAAAGGTCGTTCATTACATTCATTCCAGAGATAAAACAAAGTCTTTTACAACTCATGGCCATAGGCCTAATACAGAGTTTAAGGAATATGTAAATAAACACAAGTCTTCATCTTCATGTGCCACAGGCAAGCATGTTGAGTGTAGACTCATGACTCCTACTCATCATCGGAGTAACCTGCAACATCACAAGTTACAGCCACAGAGGGTCAATACTTTGGAATAGTATTGGCAAGTGATACCTTAGTATATTTTAAGTGGACTATATTACTATATGGATTTGGCTAAGTGTAGCTTGGCTTGCTTTGCTTGAAAATAAGTTTTACCTATTAGTTGAAATCACTAAGTTTTTCTTTGTCAAAACATTCCCAAGGAACCACCAATAGACATTGGGGTTCTTTACCCTTGTCCACCCACAAATTTTACTTAGAAGTTGGAGTGATGAGATTCTTGTAGCTTCCATGTCTTGATGCTCAATGTGTCCATTTCCTTGGACAAGGCTAAGTACTTAGGTTTTCCATCTGCAGAGGTTGTGCACTTTCCCCACCAGACTTGGTTTCCCAAGACAGGACCTTTCAGAAGCCTTTCCTTAGTCAAATGGACGCGTTCCAACCTATCATCCCATCTACCACCAACTGTCCAAAAGACTAAGTTCTAGCAACCTACATGATCAAGGCAGAGCCCATATTGCCAAGTGGTTGCACTGTAAGCTTTCTCAACACTTGGCCTCCAAATCCCTTTGTGCCTGGGTGGCATACCACAAGTGAGATACACAACCCAAGTCCATGGCCTTGTGTAACCACTCAACATAACCCAAACATCCATTCCACCCAGGAGGTTCATTTGTCTTAGTGGTTTTATTAGAAAACATAAGTCTCTTGACTTAGAAAATATTTTTATCATAATAAGTATAGATGTTCACCACCCTTGTTTGCTAAGTAGCTAGGCTAAGCAGGTTATGATAACTTAACTTAGGAGAATTCCCTAGCAATTCTACTATTCTACTTTACTTAGGATTTCCCAACTTAGCACTAGGCAAAAATTGCATGCAATACTTTAACAAAATATCTAATGCTATTACAAAACATAGGATAGAAATATTCATGAAAATATCACTTGCCTTGGTAGTGGGGAGAGTAGCACTCTTCAAAATCACAATCACTAGCAAAATCTACACAAGAAATTATAGCATACAATTACACACAATTATATACAACCAAATATAATATGAATGCATGCATGCAAGAATTTACTAAGTGGTGATTTTTGAAAATTCTACCAAGTATGCTCATGTCTACAGAAACATAACATGTCACAAGTTTGCCAACTAAACTTATTTGGCACCAATATAATTTACAAAAATAAATCCCTACTTAAAATGGCCTTAAAACATGTTCTACAAATAAAATCATTTTAACTGTTACTATATGCTAAGTAAATTGGATATTCAGAAAGGTCTTGTTTCACTGAATCCAAGGGTATAAAATTTGCAAAAATCTAACGTGGCAATCAAAAGTTATAAGCATTTGAATTTGGGTCAAATTTCTGGTTTTAAATCTATTTTTAGATCTAACCCTAGCCACGCGTCACGCTGTGATTGGCGCGTACCGCTTCGGTTGGATCGCGCTCTGCAGCCGCAGGATCTAAACAGATCGTACGCTCCAGATCGCGTACCGCTTCGGGGTTAAGTGGATCTATCCTAGCGCTACGATACAGATCTAACGATCCAAAACAACAGGCCAAATCCTGGCGGCGCTTATCGGCTGTGCGCGGCGGCGACGACCAGACGGTGGCGGCGCCAGCGGTACAGATCGCTAGGTGGATGGGGGAGATGCTCACCGAGACCGCTAGGATGTGGGGATGCTCGTCGTGTGATCAGCTCGGCAAGGGGCGCTCAGGGTTGCGGTAGATTTCTCGCCGGAGTTGGATCTGGCAACGGTGGTTCTGCTCGAGGTCGGAGGCGACGTTGTAGATCACTAGGATGCCAAAGGGAGGTGTGGTTAGATGCGGAAGATCACAGAGAATATGCGAGCGTGAACGACAAGGTTCGGGGCAGTCTGGACTTACCACAAGAGGTCGCCGGAGTTCGTGCAGAAGACGGTGGCGGCCAGTCGTCGACGTTGCCGAAGCTACGGGTCATGCGAAGGTGAACGGAGGGTGTCAGAAGGTGCACAGAGATTCACTGAACATGATAGCGTAAACGCGAGACCGAGGAAAACTCTAGGCTCACCGGAATTTGCCGGCGCAGTCGTCGGAGACGGCGGGGTTGCAGAGAGCAATGCGCGCAGCCTGGGGGCGTTCTGTGCTTGGGGTTTGGGGGAAAAGAGAGAGGGGACAGAGGGGTTTTATATAGCCTGATCATGAGCGAGAATCACTCGGGCGTTGATTCGAATTGACGCCGCGAATTAAACACAGGAAACGGCCGCGTTGATTGGGGATGAACTAGTCGTGCGGGTGGAGACGATGCTAGCGTGGAGGAGGCCCTCTTGTCAGCGACGTGTGCGAGGTGGAAGTGGGGTCTGCCTGTCAGCGGCTGAACGCGTGCACTCGCGCGTGAGAGAAGTAAAGGAAGGTTCCCGGGTGGGCTTGCTGGGCTTGATTCGCTGCTTGGCCAAAAACCTGGCGCTCGGCCTTTTTCCTTTGTTTAAGTCTTTTTCTTTTCTAATTCTATTTTCTGGAATGATTTTTGATATGAATTCAAATCCTTTTGAATTCAAACAAAATTGGGAATCTTTGCAGGGTTCTGTGGTTTCAAATACAGCCATTTAACCAAGTGGTTACCTTGTAAGGGCCTGGTCAAGCTTGGGTTTTGAAACAAACAGAGACTTGTCTCTAGTTTGTGAATGATTGAGATAGGGTTTAGAAAATATTTCTAAATTGGAAACTTGGATTAAAATGCTACACCTAATCTTTCCAACAATGAAGGCAAGCAATCAAGTTCCTAAATAATCATTCTCAAAGGGTGATGGCCAATTGAGTTGAATTTGCACACATGAAATCATAGCTCAAACTTCAGTCTCTAAATGATTTTGAGAAAAAACCCTAAATGGATGAATGATGCAAGAATGATATGAATAAGTTTTGGAATATGAATTTAGGGATGTTACATTCCTAGAATCATCAGTTAGTCCATTATAATAAATATCAAGAAGTTCTTTCTTAGGCAATGGACATCCATGACGTGCATGAATCAAGGCACAAAACCTTGTCCATGACTCAGGCAATTTCTCTTCTTCTCCCTGTTTAAAATCAAAAAGTCTCTGCAAGGCAGCATGTCTAGCACTAGGAGGAAAATATTTCTGGAAGAAAGAAGAAATCAAGCAATCAGGACTATCAATGGAACCAGGAGGTAATATATTAAACCAAGTCCTAGCTTCTACTTTTAGTGAAAAAGGGAAGTTCTTAGTAACAAAGTACTTGCGCATCTTAAAATCATCAGAGAATAAAGCACTCATAGTAGAAAGCTCATTCATATGAGCCAATGCACTCTCATTTTCAGTCCCACAAAAATGTTCTTTCTCAACAATTTCCAAATAGGATAAATCAAGAGAGAAATCATAATTTTTATCTTTAATATCTATGGGAGAGGTGGCAAACTTATGATCATAGGACAACTTAGGAATAATGGTACGTCTCGCTAGGAGGCTCTTAATAGCACTAGTACCATGTGTGTTTTGGCACTCTTCAATAAATTCATCAGTAAACTCAATATAACCATCATTAATATCGTATATCTCTCTAGACTCAGGTGAGCTAACAGGTGTAACAATGTCTTCACTAGGAGTTTCAGTATTTCCTAGACTAGCCATAGTAGAATCTAGGAAAGGACCTAATGAACCACTCGCATCAAGCACAGTAGAAGTAACATCATGAGTATCAAAAGCAGTTTCAGATTCAGCAGTAGTAGAAGTGTGTGTAGCATGAGTATGTGGTGGTGGTGTAACAAGCTTACTTATAACAGACGGTGAATCAAGAGTAGCAGATGTGTTTAGGACTGTACCTCTCCTTGTAGTGGATGGTAAAATAGGAAACTTTCCATCACGAGACTTCCCCATGATGAAAGGAGTAGCAGTGAACAATAATAGATCCAAGTGAACTTATAAATAAAGCTATGCTCCCCGGCAATGACGCCATAAAATAGTCTTGATGACCCAAAAGTATAGGAGATCACAACAGTCTTCGAGGGTACTATTACCCAATTTATTGATTCGACACAAGGGGAGCCAAAGAATACTTGCAAGCCTTAACAACTGTGTTTTCAATTCAGCTACACCTGGAAATAGTTCTTGCTTATAGAAGTTTATCACTAGCAACAGTTTGTAGTAGCAACAGAAGCAGTAAAACAAGAGCAATAGTAACAGTAGTAGCAAACAGTAGGATTTGAGTGCGGTAGGCATAGGGATGGATGGACGGGCGTTGCATGGACGAGTCTAAACATGTAACTTGAAGACCTTGGGCATTGCAGATAAATAAGAATAAGCACCCAAGTACTAAACAATCATAGGCATGTGCTCCATATATAGTCATGTGTGCTCGCAGTGAGAACTTGCACAACATATTTTGTCCAGCCAGCCCATTGCAGCGGGGCCTCAAGGGAACTACTGGAAATTAAGGTGATCCCTTTAATAGAGCACTAGAGCAAAGCATTAACACTCCGTGAACACATGTGATCCTCACATCACAGCCATCCCCTTCGGTTGTCCCAATTTCTATCACTTTGGGGCCTTTGGATCTGAACAATGATATGTGTACATAAATTGCAGATAAGATCACAAACAATACTATCATAATGATTCAATAATAATCTCAGATCGGAGATCATGGCACTCGGGCCCTAGTGACAAGCATTAAGCACAACAAGTTGCAACAAAGTCAAATAGAACTAATAGAGATACTAGGCACTAAGCCCTAACAATCTTATTCGATTACATGATAGAACTCATCCAATCCCTACCATCCCCATAGCCTACTGCGGGGGATTACTCACTCATGGATGAGGGAAACATGGATGGTTGATGGAGAGGCGTTGGTGATGACGATGGCGATGATCCTCCTAAAATTCCTCGTCCCGGCAGGGTGCCAGAACGGAGTTTCTGGTTTCGAATCGTGGTTTCTGGTGGCGGCGGCGCAGCGGAACTCTTTCTTGAAAAACGACAAACCCCCCTCGGTTTTTAGGTCAAGAGGCTTCTTATAGGCGAAGAGGGAGGCCGAGGGGGTGCCTGGGGTGGCCGCACCCCCCCTAAGCGTGGCCAGGCCTGGCCCGCGCCTGGCAGGGGTGTGGGCCCCTAGGCCTCCACTCTATCTTGTACTCTAGCTCCGTGGATCTTCTGGTGAAATAGGATATTTGGCATATTTTCCGGGATTTTTCCTGATAGTTAATTTTCTGCACAAAAACTAGACACCAAGGTAATTCTGCTGAAAACAGCATCAGTCCATGTTAGTTGTATCCAAATCACACAAGTTTAGAGGAGAAACAATAGCAAGTGTTCAGGAAAGTAGATACGTTTTGGACGTATCGGAATACAAGAGACGTTGGGTGACACCGGAGTTGCGGTGAGCTACACAGTAGGCATGCAGTTACTGTCGTAGCTAGGAACCGAATAGAAATTATAATGTCATGATAAGAGAACTTGTAGAGCAAGAATGCAAACCACGAATGAACTATATATAGAGGACAGCTATGTCGCTGCTTAGGAAAAACCATTACATATGAAATATAATGTCATTGCTTGAAGGGAATATGCCCGAGAGGTAATAATAAAGTGGTTATTATCGTATTCCTTATTTATGATAAATGTTTATTTTGCATGCTATAATTCTATTAATACGGAAACGTTAATACATGTGTGTTTAATAAAGAAAAAGGAAGTTCCTAGTTATGCCTCTCTTATAAACTAGCTCGTTGATTAACAAGATGATCAAAGTTTCCTGATCATGGACATTGGATGTTGTTAATAACGAGGTCACAACATTAGTGTAATGATGTGATAAACATTCATCCGAAGTATAGCATTACGGTCAAATTCATTGAGTTTATATTGCTATAACAACTTACGAAGTGATCCTAATCCTTAGACCATGAGATCATGTCAATCACTAACACCGGAAGAGTTTCTTGTTGACATGAAACGTCACACCGTAACTGGGTGATTATAAAGATGGCTTCAAAACTACTAAAGTGTTATGTTGAGACTCATGGATCAAGAGTGGAATTTGTTCATCCCGATGATGGATAGATATACTCTGGGCCTTCTTGGTGATATCACATTGATTAGCTTGCAAGCAAGTGATTTGATCACTAGAATGTTATATCACGGGAACGAGAAAAGAGTGCATGTCGGTAACGAGATCAAACTAGGTATGGAGATACCGATGATCGAATCTCGGACATGTAATATACCGTGAAACAAAGGGATTAAGATACTAGCGTAAAAGGTTCACACGATCACATAATTCATCGTTGAATGTATGGGAGTCAGTACGGATCTCCAAGTCCCGCTGCTGATTATTGATCAGAGAGGGGTCTCGATCATGTCTGCATTATTCGTGAACCGTAGGGTGACACACTTAAGGGATACCGACACCATTCGGAGCAAATGATATGCCAGATAAATAAAAAGGAAAGCGTAGGAATTTATTTCACTAGACTCCGAAACTGTTTCGGTTGAAATTGCTGAAACTGGTTCTGCATGTGAAATGGAATACTAGCAAGGGGTTTTATGTGAATGTTTGTTAATTAAAGTAATTAACAAAATTCTGAATAAATAAAAGAGTTTTATTTAAATGAGATCTTGCATTAAATTTGGTGGAAATTTAATGCATGTGAGTGGATTTTTGAGTGGAGGCTCTTTTATGGGAGTGGATGCTTTTCATTTTGAGTGGGAGCTCCACCCACATGAACGTGGAAGAGGTGGGGGCAGCCCACCATGGCTGGGTGCATGGCCCCTTGGTGCCCCCTCTCCCTATAAAAGGCCCCCCTCTCATCCTCTCAAGACACACCTCCTCGCGAAGGATCTCTCTCCTCCCTTTAGAATTTCCCCATGGTCTCGGATCACGGAGATACATGTTCCCGGTGGCTTTTTCTGGAAGGATTTGTTGCTTCTGCTGCTTCGATGGAGCGAGGGCGCGGAGGTTGTCGGGGTACTCGTACGTGTGTGCGATCACGGATGCACCACTTCTTTGAGGTGCTGGACTTGATCGTGCTGAACCGGCTGGACCAGATGGACTTCATCACGATCTTGAGATCGTCAAGCGTTCGTCTACATCATCCACGAGTACAACCTCGTTAACGCTATTCGGTCTTCGAGGGTATTTATTCTATGGATGTATATCCACGCGTTGCTTGTATCTAGTAGATAGATCTTGGTACTTAGTTGTTCCCATTGTAGGAAATTTTTTGCTGCAAACCCTACAGTGGTATCAAAGCCGGATCTATGCGTAGATGCTTTGCACGGGTAGTACACATATGAGTATGTGGGCGATGATGATCATTTTATTGCTTCTTAGTTGTACTTTGGATATTGGTGGCATAGTGGGATGAAGCGGCCCGGACAAACTTTACATGTCCTCGCACATGAGACCTGTTCCACACTTGACATGCAACTAGTTTGCATAAGTGGTTAGCGGGTGTCTGTCTCTCCTACTATAGTCAATATCTAATTTGCAACGAGTTGTCAACAATTTTATTATCCTCGTTGTGGTTCATGTTCGTAGGTAAGAACGGTTCTATCTTCGAAAGCCCTAAGCCACGTAAAACTTGCAATGGATAAATTAGAGGCGTCTAGTTTAGATTGTTGCTGGGCTAGTGTTATGTTATGGTGATGTTGTAAGTAGAAGTATGAGATGATACTCTTACAACACACATAACGTGTAGGTTCCATATACCTTGGCCTTACACATAGAGGTATGATAGAGATCATACCAAGGTGCACATGATGGAGATCATATGCGGGAACCATATCATTTCACTTACAAACATGTGATGTTTGATTGCATCTTATATTGCTTGTTTGGCGTTTTATTAGCATAATAAGATGATCTCTCATTTATATATCAAGATAAAAATGTGTTCTTCCTTAAGTATGCACTGACAATGTTTCGTCGCTTCAAGACATCACGTGATGATCGGGTGTACTTGAATCCACGAGCATATCTCGGGTGTAAGACAGTTACACACGCGAATACTAAGGTTCTTACTTGGCGAGCCTAGCATGTACAGACATGGCCTCGGAACACGGACCAAAAGGTTAAGCATGAGTCATATGTTTTGATATGATGACCATATGGATGCTCGCCTTTGAACCTACACCGACTCACGTGATGATCAGACTTGGTGTAGTGGATTTGGTTCATGTAATCACCAAAAAGACACGAGGGATGTCGTTTTTGAGTGGGAGTTCATTTCTAATTTGGATTAGTAGAACTCAATTTATCATAAATTAAATCAAAGAGAATTTGCATAATTTGTTGTAGTCATTGGCATTCGTTCACCACCTTATGCTTAGTTGTAATTGAGATAATAGAACTACATAATTCTGTATATTTACTTTACGAACTGGTATCCTATTGTGTTGAGTGTCAATCTAAAGTTTAAAGTCCTATTGCAAACTTTCAGCAAACTTTATTTACTCCAGTGTTAGTATCTTAAGTATCATGTTTTCCTCCAGGATTCTTGATTGTTTTGATATCAAGTTTATCTAGGAGCTGAAAGAATTGTTTCAGAAACCATCATGTGTGGCAGATATAACGATATCTGAAACAATGTTTTGGTTGCAATATGATTGAGTATAATATATGTTCTCATATTGGATGAGAATTTGCAAAGGTTGGAGATGCTAGACATCCTAATCATCCAAAAGGGTTTTGTAAAGTAACGTTATACTCACGATTCGTCTTTATAAGATACATTAGCTTGATCATGAAATTCGTCATGATAAGGATGAATAGAAGATGTATGTAAAGTGTTTACTACACTAAAAGATTACTAAAGAATGGATTTTGAAAGAATACCGATCATTTTGATGATGGTGATCTACTTCAAAGTGCAAGTCCAAAGGTATTATTATTTGAATATGCACGCTTTGGACTATGTGTCATGTATATGGCGCCACTTTTGATGTTGATGGATTCTTTTAAAAGGAAAAGGAAATGCTGAAAGAGAATCTATGAAATATATTTGGCAGAAAAGAAAAGATTGGAAATATCCAATTTAGGTATATAGATGATATACATGTTATGGTTGTATTCTTTGCTTGTTAAACAATGTGGTTCTTGGATATTGGATTCCGAATTGGTTGGTATGAAATTTCATACGGAACGACACAATTCATGAACCACAATGGCCTAAGTAACTAGCAAGAGAATATGTGATGATGTTCATCGAAAACAAACAAACCGTTGTTTGTATTTCTCGTTGACATCAAAGCTTGACTTGATTTGTTTTAATAATTGTTATTTAAATCAGGTATTATGAGAACAAAGGTTGTTCATATAATTACCGTATTCCATATAATATGGATGATTTACAAATCTAGTTGGAGAAATCACATCCATAAAAACTAATGCTAAAATGTCACAAGACAAATGATTGAAAGATAACTTACAAAGTGATATCGCCGTTTAAATTATATTGGAAAGAAAACATGATGAAACTCCATATTCATGGATATTTGGAGTCTTTGATTTGATCAAATGGCGCTTGTGAGACTTTCCTCGAGATAATTAAAACTTCGTTCAAAGGCCAAAGAAGAACGATCGACTAAAATATTGGAATTTATACATATCGATGTATGTAGTCCATTATGTGTAGTTGTAAGCGATGGATTTCAACTTCATATGCTTTCTCCAGAAATTTGAGTGAATGTTCACTTAATGAGAAAGAAATATGAAATATTTGAAAACGTTCAAATACTTTCATGATGAAGTGAAAATCATTAAAACTAGAAAATAAATGGTTTATGATTTTATCATAAGGGATTTATTTGAGTTACAAGTGTAACAAGAAAATAAATGAATTATGATTTTATCATAACGGGATTTATTTGAGTTGCAAGTTTAGCAAAACACCTAGATTTACATCTCCCGAAACACCATAGGAATATGGAGTGTTTCAGATTTGTAATGAAACCTTTTTTGACATGGTTGGATCAAAGGTGTTATTTATAAAACTGCCATTATGTTTTAAAAAATTAAAGCTTTAGGGACTACCGCTTTTACACTAAAAATAGCTTCATCTTGATCCGTTGAAATGACACCATGGAAGTTATAGTTTGGGGTAAACCCCAAATTGTCATTTCTTAAATTTTGGTATGCTAAACATAAGTAAGATGTTTACAACCAAAGTCGGATGAGCATGTCTTTGTAGGTTATTTCGAATAACAATTGGTTATTCCTCCATAACGCCGAGGACAAAAGGGTTTGTCGCTTGAAATGTGAAGTTTCTTGAAAAATGAATTTTTCGCAAAAGTTAAGTGGGATAACAATAGAACTTTGATAAGGTTAACAAACCTTAGCTAAATCTGCTGAGTTGCGCAGCGCCGAAAAATGTTCTGGAGGCTGCCATAATGCTCATATCTTATGTACCTCAAAGGTTGTGGTCACAGAGATCTAAGTTCCTATTGAACCAAGTAGGTCGGATAAACAAATCAAATGCTAAGATTTGAGAGTAAATCATTATTGTTTGACAATGATGAACCGACCACATACAAATAAGCAATGATGGGCCCTGACTTCGTCAAATTGCTTGAAGCCATAAAATCCGTGATAGTTCCATATGCGAGAAATCAAGTTTTGAACTTGGAAGACCCTACGGAAAGGTGTAAAAACCTATCGGTCGTATTTGGATCTATAAAGAAACAGACATGGATGTTTCACATCTATGAAATACTTGACATGTCGTAAAGTATTTTACGACAATGTTCAAGGAGTTGACTATGACAAGATTTGATCTTTCATAGCGATATTTAGTCTGGACGGATTAAAGTAGCAACCACTACATATAATTTGGTATATGGTAGACGAATAAACAAAACAAAGTTCTTCTAATAGAATGGTTACCTAGGACGTGTACATGACACGATCCAAAGGGTTTTGTTAATTCAAAGGATGCTAAAAGGGGCATGCAAACTTCAATGGTTGAAGTAAGCATCGCGGAGTTGGAATCTTCACCGTGATGAAAATGAGTTTTCATCAGGAGACGATGAAGATGCTTGCATTTGCAAGAAATTAAGTGGGAGCGCTGAGACATATTTCTAATACATTATGTGGAGGACATCTTGTTGATTAGAAATGATGTAATTTTTATTGATAAAGGTTAAGAATTTCATTTCGATGAAAGACTTAGGCAAAACCCGAATATTTAGCATGAATGTCTATAGTGGATAGACTGTGACGCTAATATAGTTGTGCCAAATGTACATATATGAGATATTGAAGGAATTCAATATAGAAACGACAAGAAAAGGTTCTTCTCGTATGGAAAGGAATTGAATCAAGATTCAAGTATAGTGACACTTGATAAGTGAAACAAGATTCAAGTGCTTTGACACTTGATGAGTGAAATCACGAGAATGTTTTGATCAATCATACCATGATATGTACACATCCAGATATGTCCTATCCTCTAAGTGTTATGCGCATATACCAGAATAAATCATAAATTGATCATTGGACGATAGTAAGGATATTCTTATAATCTTTTGGAAGAACTAAGAATATATTTGTGTAGAGGTGACAAACAATTACAAATAGTTCATTGTAAAGTGTTACATTGATTCTCATTTTGTCACCAGATACAAATTAAGTTTATCTCAATTTAAACTATGGGTGGCACAATGTAATGGAAAGGATATTCCATGATGGATTTGGATGAATTCCAAAGTTAAGACATCGTGACGGATACTACAACAAAAGGCTAAGTATATGACTGCTATAGTAGCAGCAAAGGAGGGAATTTGTGTCAAGTAGTTTGTTATCAAACTAAGGTGTGGTTCGCAAAGGGCTAACACAAAAGATATATTGTACGATAATAGTATCGACATGATTTAACCCCAAGGAACTAAAGGTCTCACCAAAAGACCAAATTTATACAATGCCATCTCATTGGAGAATGAGTGATGCGTGGCGACGCAAAGACATGCAAATACACATGGACCTGAAAGCGTCAGATCCGTACATTATGCTAACGACTTGCAATTGCGTATATGGAACACCAGAAATCCATAGGTGTTCAGTACGCAAAGTTTTCTAAACTAGATTATTGTCTCTAGTGCAAGTGGGAGACTGAAGGGAATATGCCCAAGAGGTAATAATAAAGTGGTTATTATCGTATTCCTTATTTATGATAAATGTTTATTTTGCATGCTATAATTGTATTAATACGGAAACGTTAATACATGTGTGTTTAATAAAGAAAAAGGAAGTTCCTAGTTATGCCTCTCTTATAAACTAGCTCGTTGATTAACAAGATGATCAAAGTTTCCTGATCATGGACATTGGATGTTGTTAATAACGAGGTCACAACATTAGTGTAATGATGTGATAAACATTCATCCGAAGTATAGCATTACGGTCAAATTCATTGAGTTTATATTGCTATAACAACTTACGAAGTGATCCTAATCCTTAGACCATGAGATCATGTCAATCACTAACACCGGAAGAGTTTCTTGTTGACATGAAACGTCACACCGTAACTGGGTGATTATAAAGATGGCTTCAAAACTACTAAAGTGTTATGTTGAGACTCATGGATCAAGAGTGGAATTTGTTCATCCCGATGATGGATAGATATACTCTGGGCCTTCTTGGTGATATCACATTGATTAGCTTGCAAGCAAGTGATTTGATCACTAGAATGTTATATCACGGGAACGAGAAAAGAGTGCATGTCGGTAACGAGATCAAACTAGGTATGGAGATACCGATGATCGAATCTCGGACATGTAATATACCGTGAAACAAAGGGATTAATATACTAGCGTAAAAGGTTCACACGATCACATAATTCATCGTTGAATGTATGGGAGTCAGTACGGATCTCCAAGTCCCGCTGCTGATTATTGATCGGAGAGGGGTCTCGATCATGTCTGCATTATTCGTGAACCGTAGGGTGACACACTTAAGGGATACCGACACCATTCGGAGCAAATGATATGCCAGATAAATAAAAAGGAAAGCGTAGGAATTTATTTCACTAGACTCCGAAACTGTTTCGGTTGAAATTGCTGAAACTGGTTCTACATATGAAATGGAATACTAGCAAGGGGTTTTATGTGAATGTTTGTTAATTAAAGTAATTAAAAAAATTCTGAATAAATAAATAAAAGAGTTTTATTTAAATGAGAGCTTACATTAAATTTGGTGGAAATTTAATGCATGTGAGTGGATTTTTGAGTGGAGGCTCTTTTATGGGAGTGGAGGCTTTTCATTTTGAGTGGGAGCTCCACCCACATGAATGTGGAAGAGGTGGGGGCAGCCCACCATGGCTGGGCGCATGGCCCCTTGGGTGCCCCCCTCTCCCTATAAAAGGCCCCCCTCTCATCCTCTTAAGACACACCTCCTCGCAAAGGATCTCTCCCCCTTTAGAATTTCCCCATGGTCTCGGATCAGCGAGATACTTGTTCCCGGTGGCTTTTTCTGGAAGGATTTGTTTCTTCCACTGCTTCGTTGGAGCGAGGGCATGGAGGTTGTCGGGGTACCCGTACGTGTGTGCAATCACGAATGCACCATTGCTTTGAGGTGCTGGACTTGATCGTGCTGGACCGGCTGGACCAGATGGACCAGATGGACTTCATCACGATCTTGAGATCGGCAAGCGTTCGTCTACATCATCCACGAGTACAACCTCGTTAATGCTATTCGGTCTTCTAGGGTATGTATTCTATGGATGTGTATCCACCCGTTGCTTGTATCTAGTAGATAGATCTTGGTACTTAGTTGTTCCCATCGTAGGAAAATTTTTGTTTTCTATGCTGCGAACACTACAGTGAACATATAAAATAGGACAAGCGAGCATTACACAAATGTGCCTACAAATGAATTTAGCAATCGAATAGAATGTTTGCTAGAATTTCAGCAAATATAAACTAGCCAGGTCATTTCAACAAATATGTATGGAAGCAATAGTATATCGTGGAAGCAATAGTATATCATTGGGTGACTCAAAATTTGCGGTGAGCTACACAATGGGCATGCAGTTACTTTTGTAGATAAGAATGAATGAGACGGAAATTATGATGACATCATGCGAGAATTTGTAGAGAAGGGACATAAACCACGAATGAACTACACAGTAGAGGATTAGTTATGTCGTTGCTTAGGATGAACCAGCACAAGATTAGAAATGTAATAGTTTCTCTTGAGAACATGTAGAAGAGGACAAACAAGAATTAGACAAGTGTGCCTACAATAAAATGAGCAATCAATCAAAGTGTTTCTTAGAATTTTAGCAAATATAAGCTGGCTAGGTCATTTCAAAAAATATATATGGAAGCAGTCATTTATCCTGGAATGCAAGAGACATTGGGTGACCCAGAATTTGCGGTGAGCTACACAATGGGCATGCAGTTACTGTCGTTGCTAGGAACCTCATAGAAATTATAAAAGAATCGTAAGAGAAATTATAGATCAAGAATGCAAACTACGAATGAAATATATATACAGTAGAGGATAGCTATGTGATGACCCACAACTATAGGGGGTGTATCATAGTACTTTCGATAAATAGGAGTGTCGATCCCAACGAGGAGCACAAGGTGTTGACTAGTGGTTTGGATCAGTAATTCTCTGTAAATACTTAGCAAACGGATTTTTAGGTTTTTTTTGATAAATCAAAGAAATAAAGTGCAAGTAAATAAAGACAACAAATAATTGCAGCAAGTGACCCAATCCTTTCTTAGCAAAGGACAATCCAGTTGTATTACTTATGAGGACCAAACGTTCTCGAGGACACATGAGAATATTGTCAAGTGCTTTCGTTTCATATAGTTGATTAATCTTCTTTGGGGTGATAAGTGTTGTGTGGGTGAACCTGTGATAATGTACCGACCTTACTTGGACTAATACATACTTGTGATTAAACCCCTTGCAAGCATCCGCAACTACAAGAAAGTAATTTAGATAAAAATCTAACCACAGCCTTAAACTCTGAGATCCTGCACTCGCTTGTGCAAAGGTTTCCTAATGGGGGTTCAGGTTTCTGTCACTTCGGCAACCCCAAAATTAGTAGTCAAGTACACAATGCATTCCCCTAGGCCCATAAATGGTGAAGTATCATGTAGTCGACGTTCACATGACACCACTAGAAGAATAGCACCACAACTTAAATATTAAACCATTGAATAATACCTCAACACAATTCCACTACTAACAACATGACTTCTCCCATGTCCTCAAGAACTAAACAAACTACTCATGAGACATCATATGGATCAAGATCAGAGATGATATGATGATGAATAAAAATCTGAACATAAACAATAATTCAATGGTTCCACTCACAAGCATCAACTACAACAGTAATCAACACCGGGAAAGTTTCCCCTAAGAACTATGCAAGATTCAACACAATTGTTACAGCGATATGAAGTGGTGATGATGGTGATGGTGGAGATGATGGTGTGGATGATGATGATCCCGATGAAGTCTAGCTTGATGACGGTGTTGATGGCAGGGATCTCCCCTCTCCGGGAAAGAATTTCCCCAGAAGAAATCTGTCTGCCGGAGAGCTCTTTCTCTCTATATAGTTTCCGCCCTATAGAGGCGATGGAATCCCCGTGTATTAGGGTTTCGAGGAGAAGATATAGGCGAAAGGGCGGAGCAGGAGGTGGGCCAGGGTGGCCACACCCCCTGGTGGCACGGCCCAGGGTGGCCCGCACGTGGGGGGGACCCCTGTGGCCCATCTCAGCCTCCCTTTCTGGCTTCCTTTGTCTCCTGGAAAAATAGGATTTTCCATGTATTTTCTGGTATTTTCTGATCTTGTGAAAATTGCATCCAAACACCGCTTTTTCCATCAGAATCCTGACTCCGGCAGTTCATCCTCCATGAATCATCCAACATGCAAAAATAGATGAAACAACATGAGTAACACCTCTTAATATGAAATATATCAATGAATAGCAGCAAATTATGTTATAGAATAGTGGTGCAAAATGGACGTATCAACTACCCCAAGTTTAGACCTTGCTTGTCCCCAAGCGAAACTGAGCTTAGTAAACACGCCCACGAGTTTATGGAGTGACGTGTCGATAAAAATAATACAGACAAGGAGCATCACACTTACCAATACACATCTCATAATAGAAAGCAACTCACCATTATATAACTTAACTTGCGACGAGTATGGGAGTCACAATAAAGATGCATAAAGACAAATCATAATTGGTAATGGCAAACTTTATTCTTGGTCAGAGAACAGTTGACAAATCACACATAGTTTTCAAGCAAAGCTTTTGTAAAGAAGTTTATAATAGGAGTCCTTTTACTCAAACATAAAAGGCTTTTCACAATGATGGCTTTCAAAGTAATATTCATTCAGATAAGAATTTTATGCAAAACAAGGAAGATAAAAAATAGAGTAAACCGCACCGTCGGTCCTAATTCTTTCCCGGTACCTTCAGTTTGGTCCTAAATCTTTAAAATTGCACATTTAAGTCCTAAATATTTTGTAAGTGATTCACCCAAGGTCATATTTTGCTCTGGCCGCTTTGACCTATCTAGGTGGCGCTTTGACCAATGCCATGTCGGCAGTAGGGTCCACGAGGGATACCAGTCGGACATGTATATTTGCGAAAAGGTCCTGGACTCAAAAAGAGTCATGGGTGGCCACAACGGTCATATCCGGTAGCACCGATTATACAGCACCACCCGTGTCCACCCGCCCCTCTAGCCTCGGTTCCACCAGCTCCGCATACCGCTGCCATTGGCCCCCTTGCTCGTGCGCCTCCAGCGCCACCGCCAGGAAGTAGTAGCTGTCGTCGACGCTAGACGAGGCGGAGCTGCCGCCGCCAAAGACGACGGATCCTGAGCTGACAGTGTGCTCCTCGTCGTGCTGCTGCATCCTGGAGTTCTTGGCGCCACACATGATCTCCAGCATTACCATGCCGAAGTTGTACACATCGACCTTGTTGGTGACCGACGCGTTGGTGACCCACTCCGGCGGCAGGTACCCGCGCGTTCCGCTCGTCCCTGTCTTAGGTCTAGGAACATGAACCGAGTAGGCAAGGCGGGGATGAGGACCTCATCGTCGTTGTCCTCTTCATGATGCCAACTATGGTGGGTAGCGGATGCCGAATATGATGGTTATAGGGCTCAGTGCCGACGGCGAGCCGCCATGGGCTCACGGCGGCAGCCAGGCGCGTGGCAGCGGCCGAAACCCTAGCGGACGCATGCGTCCCGGGAACCCAGGGGCCTTTTTAGAAATTTTTATGCCCAGCTAGTACTTCTAGTGGGCCCCTATTGCCGACGTGACATTGGTCAAAGCGCCACCTAGATAGGTCAAAGCGGCTAGAGCGAAATAGGACCTCAAGTGAATCACTTACAAAAAATTTAGGACCTAGATATGCAATTTTAAAGATTTAGGACCAAACTGAAGGTATTGAGAAAGAATTAGGACCGCTGGTACGGTTTACTCTAAAAAACATGATTGAATAAATCATCATATGAATGATTGAAACACAACAACTCAAATGCTTACTGAGATATAGAGGAATAGGTTTACTGACTCAACTTAGAAGTAAAAGAAAGGCCCTTCGCAGAGGGAAGCAGGGATTTCAAGTTTCATAAAGAGCTTTCAAAATATTATGGTCCTTACTAGCTTTGAGATCTCATTGACCCTATCATAAGCATCTTGAGGTGATTAAGGTTAAAGTGAACAAAGATGGAGTATATGCTTGACGAAATATAAGTTGGCAATCTCATGTCCCTTGAGTACGAGAGCCTCTCCTTATGCTACTCAACTTTAGTTAAAGGTACGTTCTTGTCATAGTAAGTACATGTGTATCATAAAGAACCGCCAACGGGGTACCCATTGCCCCATGATACAGGAGCTATCCCATATCAAAATGACAAGGCAAGCAGACAATGAGCATCTCAGCAATCTTCTTATTTACCATGGGAAAATGGTGCTTTTTTCTCTTCTTTCCTCTTTTCTATCTCTCTCCTTTTTTATATAAGAAGAATGCTTCATAGATTGCTCACTATTGTGTTACTGCAAGTTTCCACCATGATTAGGCATGGCTTAGGCTAGCGGCCCAGTTGTTTCTCTCACACATATACATAACTCCATGGACTTAGAAGCTCCCCTTTTATTTCACACCGATGACATCCATAAACAAAAAAGCATGATATCAACTGGGTAGATATGTACAGGTGTTGAAAGCGTTCCCCGTGATAGCACGGTTCTGCTAATCCTAACTTATATGTGCAAGCATATACAACATAGTTGACACAATGGTTCAACTTTATTAAGGGCAAAAAAACAAGGTATGCCATCAAGTTTGTGAGAGCTTTACTAACCAGTTTTCACATAACAAAAGAATTTTTAATTTGAAAGGTAGATGAAGCTTGAGAATTTACTTGGAATATAAATAATGCCAATAGGTTGATATGGTGGACTCAAATGTCATAGGTTTTGGTTTAAAGGATTGGATGCACAAGAAGTATTCCCTCTCAGTACAGGTTTTTGGATAGCAAGGCTGGGTAGAAAGCAAAAGAGTTGAAGGAAGCAAGCAAACATACAAGTGATAAAGACAAACATGCAATCTTCCTTGAAAACACAAAAGATCTTAACTAAAGAATACTAAGCTTATGAGCCAATCAAGAAAGAAGGAAAATGATATAAAATACCTGTAAGTGCTTTTCCCTTTTCCTTTCAAACCTCAAAAAGTGTTGCTACTGACCAGAGCTCGGTTTGCCAAAACCAATTTATATTTACTTGATGCTCCCAAAGTGATACCAATAATAATCAACAAGATCAATCGTATAATAGATATTGCAAACTAAAATAAGATGTGCAAAAAGTAAAAGATGAAGATTCTCTATAATATTCCATAAAGGCACTCACACCAAGGGATACATAGATAACCAACTAAAGGAGAGATACTTCCACAATGCAAACCATCCTATATGATAACTTCTCTATTCAAGATATGACTCTACTAAAAAAGGTAAAAAGGATGAAAGATAATGATGTGATACCACAGCACTCCCCCAAGCTTGGAACAAACCAAGGGGATGCCAAAACCTGATGAAGAATTACTCCTTCGGTGGTGGTGGTGTTCCCTTGATAAGCTTTTCAATCAGCTTCCTCAAATCTTCAATCTCGAAGGTTAGAGTACATATCAACTCCAAATTATGCTCAATGCAGTTCATGATCATGTTGGACCGAGAGTCCCAGTCCTTGTTATTTTTTCCCCACTCTTCCTCCTTAGAGTGTTCTTTCACTGCATGGTTAAAACGAGGCATATCCCAACTAGAGGGCAACTTCCCTTTGGGCAACTTTTGGAATTGCTTCTCATGTATAAGAGTATGGAAGGGGTTCTTGGCGCATGGAGGAAGTGATCGTGGAGCGAGGCAATGACGCGGAGGTTTCCCTCCTGTAGACATCCGTGCTATCCTCCTGAGCTTGATAGGGTTTGCCACCACTCCAATGCTTGCAACGGTATCGCGGGTGTCCAGATGCTTGTATTCCTTCTCTTCTTCTTCGTCCTCAACCAAGATATCCCCCTCCTTCTTGGGGTCTTGAAGATCATTTCTTGCCCTTGTCGTTGGCGGAGACCATGGTGCCTCTAAACTTGAGAATATTTCCTGACAAAAACATATCAAAACGAAAACACGACGAGAACATGATACACGAACCTCGGGGGGTCCAAGGGGTTATATATTACGAAGTTTTATGACATAAGAAAGGTACAGGACGAAAACGGGACGGAGACGGGCTCCGGGGCGGTCACACCCCTGGTGGCGGGGCCAGGCAAGGCCCTCTCCACTGGGAGGTGTGGCCCACCCGGGCTCCGTTTCCTCCTCTTTTCCATCTCGTAACCTTCCATATGGAATAAAAACTGCAAAAATATAAAAAGAAAAGTTTTTAGTGAACCTTTGATTTCTAGCACTTTTACTTATTCGGAAACGGACTCTGTAGATTCCTTCTCTCTAGCACTTGAAAGTTCCTTTCATACAAAGCCTCACTCAATCTTCATTAGCAACATTAGTGTATTGAAAAAAAAAACTTTTGGTTCAAACGTCAATTGAAATCCAACAAAACAAAAGCTACTGTAGCAACTCCTTTCAAAAGCCCAAAAAGAATTTAAAAGGAAGTTGATTTAAGAGGCAAATGCAAATGATGGCAGAAATCTGTCAAAACAGACCAGCAGGTAAATATTGATTTTTTCGAAAATCTTATGTTGCTCAAATAAAAAAGTGCAAAAATAATGAAAGTTGGATAACAACTTGGGGCACAAACACATAAAATTACAACTCCATCCGACGTACTAAGATTTTTCACGAATTTTTACAATGCAGTATAAAAAATATGTACCAGGACAGCATACTTCTCACAACTCACCTACTTCTCAAAAGAGGTTGATCTTGACACAAAAACCAAACAGATCTTGACACAAAAACCAAACAAAAAGGACAAGGAGCGGTTATTACAGAGGTAATAACTTCCAAGACTCAAAGAAACAAAAAACGAAAGCAAACTAAAATGGGTTGTCTCCCAAAAGCTCTTTCTTTATAGCCATTAAGATGGGCATGATAATTTCAATGATGATCACATAGGAGATATGGATTTGAAGTGAAAGAGATCATCAAGAAACAAATATCCAACACATTTGAGTCTAACCCACTTCCTATGCAAGGGAGTTTCGTAAGAAAACAAATTATTGAACCAAAAGGCTACTAGCATAGGAAGACAAAACAAATGCAACTTCAAAGCTTTCAACATAAAGCAGGGAAACTTAATATTATTCTTATGCATAAAACCATGTTTCCCTCTCTCATAATAACTTTTAGTAGCACTTTGAATAAAGTTGACAATATAACTTTCATAATAAACAACTTTATCATCAGAATGAGCATACTTACAATCATCAAAAAGAGGTCCAAGGTCATAAACTCGATCAATAGAAGCAAGTTGTTCAACCCTAAAATCCTCATTAGGAAAATTATTTTAATAAGGAGATTTAGAAAATTTGGAAAAGTTAAACTCATAAGATTCTCCATTAAACTTAGTTAAAACTTTCTCCTTCTTACAATCTATACTAGCTCCACAAGTGTTCAGAAAGGGTCTACCAAAAATGATAGGACAAGTTTTACTGGCAGCTGAACCAAGCACTAGAAAATCAACAGGATATTTAATCTTACCACAAAGAACTTCCACATCTCTTACCATACCAATAGGGCAAATGGTTTCCTTATTAGCAAGGTGAATAACCACATTAATGTCCTCAAGCTCACAAGGACCAATTTCATGCATAATTTCCCTGTAAAGCTCATAAGGAATTGCACTAGAACTAACACCAATATCACATAAACCACAATAGCAATGATCACCAATTCTAACAGAAAGAGCAGGGACACTAGCTTTCCTAGCTTTACTAGGATGAGAGACAATATTAGAATCATCTTCACAAAAGATAATGTGCCCATATTCTACATTTTTAGTGACAAGATCTTTCACAATAGCTACTACAGGTTCAATATTCATTTGTTCATCAGGTTCAATAGATTTGTTTGTACTTTTGCTGACCACATTAGCTATAATAGAATGTTTCTTTGCCTTGGTAGGGAAAGGTACTTTCTCAATATAAGGTTCGGGCAAAATAGGATCAATAATACGAACTTCAGCATTTCTAATAGGAACATGATTAACAATATCTTTATAAGGTGCATGGTACTTGCTCCACTTCTTTTTGGGAATTTCAATATAAGAGACGAAGGCCTTAAAACAATTGACAATACTTTGAGAATCAAGACCATACACAGTGCTAATATCATGAAAGTCATCAGTTCCCATAAAAGATTTAATACATCCATAATCATAATTTAAACCTGACTTTCTTTCTCTGTCATTATCCCATGCTTCAGTGTTCTCTTGAATACGGTCTAGAAGATCCCATTTAGCTTCTTCTTTGATACGTGTGAATGATCCAGCACAAGCAACATCTAGTAAATCTTTATCATGAAGAGAAAGCCTTGCATAAAAGTTATTGATAATAATATTATTAGGGAGTTCATGAATATGACATTTAAGCATTAGTAACTTCAATCTCCCCCAAGCCTGGGCTGTACTCTCCCCATCACGAGTCCAAAAGTTATATATTTGATTCCTATCCTTATGAATCACACTAGGAGGATACAATTTAGAATAAAAGAGAGGTACTATTTCCTCCCATTCCATAGATTGTCCATTCTTCAGCAACTTATACCATTCTTCATCTTTCCTTTCAATGATATAGAGAATAACTTCTTCTTGACTTGTTCCGTTGTGATACCTGCACACTTAAACAACCTGCATAATTCATGGATAAAAAGCAAGTGACCAACAGGATGGACAGTTCCATCCCCAAAATAATAATTATCCATAACACGATCAACAATTCCTGTAGGTATCTTAAAAGGATATATCTCAACAATTGGTGGTTCATCTACTACCCTAGCAGTGGTAGTAGCTTTCCCAAATAGGAAACCAAGTGGGTTATCCATATTGGAAACGAAGTAACAAACAGAAATAAAAAGAAATACTCACAGTAGAAGTTTCCTTTACCAGTTCCACTCTTCAATAGCGCTTCACTCCCCGTCAACGACACCAGAAAATAGTCTTGATGACCCACAAGTGTAGGGGGGTGTAGAGTAGTACTTTCGATAAATAGGAGTGTCGATCCCAAAGAGGAGCATAAGGTGTTCACTAGTGGTTTGGATCAGGAATTCTCTGTAAATACTTAGCAAACAGATTTTTAGGGTTTTTTGATAAAGCAAATAAATAAAGTGCAAGTAAATAAATACAACAAATAATTGCAGCAAGTGGCCCAATCCTTTCTTAGCAAAGGAAAAGCCGGTTGTATTACTTATGAGGACCAAACGTTCTCGAGGACACATGGGAATACTATCAAGTGCTTTCGTTTCATATAGTTGATTAATCTTCTTTGGTTGGATAAGTGTTGTGTGGGTGAACCTATGCTAATGTACCGACCTTACTTGGACTAATACATACTTGTGATTAAACCCCTTGCAAGCATCCGCAACTACAAGAAAGAAATTAAGATAAAAACCTAACCACAACCTTAAATTCTGAGATCCTACACTCCCTTCTGCAAAGGTTTCCTAATGGGTTTTCAGGTTTCTGTCACTCCGGAAACCCCACAATTAGTAGCCAAGTACACAATGCATTCTCATAGGCCCATAAATGGTGAAGTATAATGTAGTCGATGTTCACATGACACCACTAGAAGAATAGCACCACAACTTAAATATTAAACCATTGAATAATACCTCAACACAATTCCACTACTAACAACATGACCTCTCCCATGTCCTCAAGAACTAAACGAACTACTCACGAGACATAATATTGATCAAGATCAGAGATGATATGATGATGAATAACAATCTGAGCATAAACAATAATTCAATGGTTCCACTCACAAGCATCAACTACAATAGTAATCAACACCGGGAAAGTTTCCCCTAAGAGCTATGCAAGATTCAACACAATTGTTACAAAGGTATGAAGTGGTAATGATGTTGCTGGTGGAGATGATGGTGTGGATGATGATTATCCTGATGAAGTCTAGCTTGATGACGGTGTTGATGGCGAGAATCTCCCCTCTCCGAGAAGGAATTTACCTGGCAGAAATATGTCTGCCGGAGAGCTCTTTCTCTCTCTTTAGTTTCCTCCCCGCAGAGGCGGGGGAATATTTCTGTGGTCACTCCTAGTGTATTCGGGTTTCGAGGAGAAGAAATAGGAGAAAGGGCGGAGCGGGAGGTGGGCCAGGGTGGCCACACCCCCGGTGGCGTGGCCTAGGGTGGCCCGCGCATAGGGGGTGGGCCCCCTGTGGCCCATCTCAGCCTCCCCTTCTGGCTTCCTTCGTATCCTGGAAAAATAGGATTTACCATGTGTTTTCTGATCTTCGCGAAATTGCATCCAAGCACCGCTTTTTTCCATCAAAATCCTCACTCTAGCAGTTCATCCTCCATGAATCATCCAACATGCAAAAAAGAGATGAAACAACATGAGTAACACCTCTTAATATGAAATATATCAATGAATAGCAGGAAATTATGATATAGAATAGTGATGCATAAGGCTTTATGTAGGTGAAGAGGAAGGCCGATGGGGTGCCCGAGGCGGACACACCCCTAGGCGCGGCCAGGCCTGGCCTGCACGGCCAGGGGGTGTGGGCCCCTCGAGGCCGCACTCCGTCTCGTCTTCTAGCTCCATGATTCCTCTCGTAAAATAGGATTTTTGCGATATTTTCCGGGATTTTTCCTGAAAGTTGATTTTCTGCACAAAAACTAGACACCAAGGCAATGCTGCTAAAAACAGCGTCAATCCGTGTTAGTTGCATTCAAATCACACAAGTTAGAGGAGAAACAGTAACAAAAGTGTTCGGGAAAGTAGATACGTTTTGGACGTATCAACCTCCCCCCAAGCTTAGCTTATTGCTTGTCCTCAAGCAATTCAATTGAAAACTAAGTGCGATAAAAGAAACTTTCACAAACATATTTGCTTCATGATATGTAAATATTCTCAGCAAGTGATCAATACTTAGACAATTCATAATAAGGAGTATGCAACTAAGTCTACTCAATAGTCATGCAAGCTATGAAGAGATTCCAACACAATAATAATAAGTAGTAGGAAATATAAGAATAAGCAACATTGCAATGCTCATAAGAAGGTATGATAAAGTGGTATCTCGCTTGCCTTTGATTGTGAAGCAAAACATAAATGCCAAGGCACCTATGAATTTCAAATGAAGACTAGATGTAAATATATCAGAGATACATGCATCAAAGATATGTCATAATTAACCAAGTTTTGAGACAAGCACATTACACTAAGAATGACAACTATGCTCTCAAGAAGGTGCTCAAAGAATAAGTGGTGACTCAACAAAGAAGTGAAAAGGTTTTGAAAAGTTTGAAAGGCTTCCAAATGCTGAAAGTAAGGTAGCCATTAGCTCTGAGCTCTCATTGCCCCTATCATAGGCATCTTTAAGTGATTAAGGTTAAAGTGAGGTCAACTATTAGTTATATGCTTGACAGACCATAAGCTGGCAATCTCATGTCCCTTGAGTATGAGGGCCGCTCCTCATGCTACTCATTTTAGTTGCCGGTTAGTTCTTGTCATAGTAAATACATGTGTATCATAGAGAACCGCCAACAGGGTACCCCTTTCACATGACACAGGAGCTATCCCATATCAAAATGATAAGGCAACAGACAATGAGCATCTAAGCAATCTTCTTATTTACCATGGGAAAATGGTGCTTTTTTCTCTCTTTCCTATTTTTCTCTTTTTTTTCTTCTTTTTTCTGTATATTATATCTCTTTTTTATAAGAAGAATGCTTCATAGATTGCTCACTATGGCTATGCTGCAAGTTTCCACCATGATTAGGCATGGCTTAAGCTAGCGACCCAAGCATTTATCTAACACATATACATAACTCCATGGACTTACAAGATCCCCTTTTATTTCACACCAACGACATCCATAAACAAAAGAGCATGATATCAACTGGGTAGATATTTAGAGGTGTTGAAAGCGTTCCCCATGACAACATAGTTCTGCTAACTCCTAGCCTATAGTTTGCAAGCATATAACTTTCAAGTACATTCATAATGGTTCAAGTTTATTAAGTGCAAGAAAATAAAGTGTACCATCAAGTTCGTGAGAGCTTTACTAACTAACTTTCTCAAAACAAGCAAACATTTTATTTGGAAGAAAACGAGGCATAATGAATATGCACAGAATAGCAATGATGCTAATAGGTAGATATGGTGGACACTTTTTGACAATTGGTTTTGGGAGTTGGAAACACGAGTAGAGCTCATACTCAGTGCAAGTGAAGGATAGCAAAAGGAAGGGAGCGAAAAACGAGAGAGAAATAATTGTCATAATCATGCTTGTAGCAAAACAGAATTAATTATGGCATAAAAGTGATACAAGAACTCTGAGGAAAAATAGATCATCAAGGCTTAACTGACTTTTGTTCAGTCATATGCATGCATGAGCATGTGCCAAGTCGATTCAAATGAAGCATCCAGAGGAGGATACCACAATGTCATACCAAGTTATGAATAGAACAATGCAAGTAAACATTCATATGACATGCTACAAACAATTAGAAAGCTAGAGCTAATCATAAGAGAGCAAGAACTACTAAGCATCCATTAAATAACATACGCCATACACTAATAGACTAAGCATTCTCACAATGATGAGTATATGTACAAAAATGAAAAGAAATAGAGTTCATTACCAGCCTCTTACCACACCTCGAGTTGTCATAAATCAACATCATTGCCTTTCACTTGTGTGGCTTGAATAATAACATGAAACCAAACTCCACTAATTACCACTGAACCCGGCAATGAACTTCACAAAACCAAAGAAGAACAACAAATATTTTTGGGTTTTCGATTTTTTAGAGAACAAGAACTCAAAACAAAAGAAAACAAAGTGAAATCTTTTTGGATTTTTATTAAAGTAAACCAAGGCAAAAAGAAGGAAAAACAAACCAAAGCTAAAAGACAAAGAAACAAACAATGAAAATATTTTTGGTCTTTTTGTGCTTTGGGAAACAGAAACAAAAACTAAAAAGAAAGTGAAAATGGATATTCAAAGTACCGACAGAATATGATATGAAGATGAGTGTGATGTCGGTATACCTCCCCCAAGCTTAAGATTTTAGCCTAAGTGGGGATCAATCCCAGCCTGGCCATGAAGGAGTGTATCCGTAGTGTTATGAAGAGGTGCCTTCATCCTGGTACGTACTCCAGGAAGCCCCTGTGTACTGCGAGTAGTCATAAGAGGGAGCGTCCCCCTGGTAGTGCCCGTGGAAACCATGCACACGGAGCTGATCGTCCACCTCCTCCTTGCAGCGTGACCAAGGTCTGATGTCTACGCACTTCTATTCTTTTATACAGTTGTTGGGCCTCCAAGTGCATAGGTTTGTAGAACAGCAGCAAGTTTCCCTTAAGTGGATTACCCAAGGTTTATCGAACTCAGGGAGGAAGTGGTCAAAGGTATCCCTCTCAAGCAACCCTGCAATCAAGATACAAGAAGTCTCTTGTGTCCCCAACACACCCAATACACTTGTCAGGTGTATAGGTTCACTAGTTCGGTGAAGAGATAGTGAAATACAAGTGGTAATGGTGCCAGGAAATAGCTTTGATGGAGCTTGACGTGGAGAAACTAAAGGCAAACTGAAATAAAGGTGGAAGCAAGAAAACATGCAACAAATCTAGTTGTGAATGGTGTTTCAATGCTTAGAAACAAGGCCTAGGTATCATACTTTCACTAGTGAACACTCTCTCATATAAATATCCTTCCTTCATGATACTACTCTTAGCTACTCTCCGGTTGGACACCCTAATCCATGGTAGGCCTACAAAAGCACACCTCAAAGTCCGCCTTGAGCGCTAGATGGTTCCAACGGGGTACCCCTTGCACATGACATAGGAGCTTTCCCATATCACAATGACAAGGCAATCATGCAATGAGCATCTCAGCAATCTTCTTATTTACCATGGGAATATGGTGCTTTTTTCTGTCTTTCGCCTTTTTCTAAATCTCGTATCTCTTTTTTATAAGAAGAATGCTTCATAGATGTCATTATGGTGATGCTGCAAGTTTCCACATGATTAGGCATGGCTTAGGCTAGCGGCCCAGGCGTTTCTCTAACACAAAATACATAATTCCATGGACTTACAAGCTCCCCTTTTATTTCACACCGACGACATTCGCAAAAAAAAGAGCATGATATCAACTAGATAGAGATCCAAAAGTGTTGAAAGTGTTCCCCGTGACAAGACAGTTCTGCTAATCCCAACGTATAAGTGCAATCATATATCAACTAGATGACACAATGGTTCATTTTTATTAGGGCTAAGAAAAATAAAGTGTGCCATCAAGTTCGTGAGAGCTTTAATCAGTAAGTTTTCACATAACAAAATACTTTTTAATTGGAAGATAGATGAAAACAAGAATATACTTGGAATGGTGTAACACACCATGCATAGGAATTTATAGTGAACACTTTGGGATAACTTGGTTTCTTGGGAGTTGGATGCATGAGTAGATCTTACTCAATACAAGTGGAGGCTAGCAAAAGACTGGGAGCAACCAACTAAGAGAGCAATAATGGCCATAATCATGCAGAGCGACAAAACATTACTAATCAAAGCATCAAGTGGTACTACAAGTCAAGGACTAAATGATCATAGAGGCTATGGTGACTTGTTCATAGTCATAACATGGTGTGAGCATGTGCCAAGTCAACCCAAACAAAGCATCAAAGGAGAATACCACAATACTATGCTTTTGTATGCTAAAACAACGCATGATTCTTTCAAGGCACATTAAGCAATCCTAATTGTTTGGAACAAGTAATGCTACAGCAATAATCACTAAGCATAAGGTCAAAACAAAATCTAGCATGACATGCTAAAGTCTAAGTCACTGTCAAAACAAGCTCCCTTTTTGTACCACTTAAGCATGAAGCTTCCTACTCTCTTCCAACACCAATCGACTTATTTGAAACAACTCACAAAGATAATAGTCAATAAAGATCAGTGAGGTTGTCTCACAAATCCACAAGAAGAACTAAAAAGTTTTAAGCTGAAAGCACAAGAAAACTAAAGCTAAACACAGTGCTAGCAAAAGAGAACACTCACAAAACAAAAATAATGAAAACTAGAGTGTTCTAGGCAATGAAAATAGAGTGTGTCTCTCTCCAAAAGAAGTGTGCTGTGATCAACCAACTTATTGCAGAAAGCAAACAACACAAAAGAAAACTAAATAAAACAAATACACTCCAAGAACAACACAATAGTGCATGAAACAATAAAAACGAGGTGTCTAGAAAGACCTGAGCTTTTTATTGATGAAGAAGGGGATGCCTTGGGCATCCCCAAGCTTTGGCGCTCGTACCTCTTGAATATTTCTTGGGGTGACACGGGGTGGCATCCCCAAGTTTGAGATTTTGTCCATTCTTCATCTCATTACATCATTCCTTCTCTACACCTGAAATTTTTCCTTCATACGAAACTTCACACAATCTTCATTAGCAACATTAGTGTATTCAAAAGATAATAGACCTTTGGGTTTAACTTTATAACAGCAAAACTTTCACTAAAAACACAAGATACTGTAGCAATTCCCTCAAAAATCTCAATTTCCCCAAAAAAAACCAAAAAGGAATCAATAAGAAGCAAATGCAAATAATGGCAGAAATCTGTCAAAACAGACCAGCAGATAGAAATCTATTTTTTCGAAGACCTTATTTTGCTCAAATCAAAAAGTGTTGAACTAACGAAAGTTAGCTAACATACTGGGGGATTTATTCACAAAATATCAGCTCAATCCGAGTTACAGAGATTCCTCAAGAATTTTTATGGTGGAGCACAAAAATTTGTTTCGGGACAGCAACTCCCCAAATCTTACTTCCCTATCATTAGTGGCCATTCTTGGCACAAAAAGCAAATAAAAAGTATAAGGAGAGGTCATTACTTCCAATACTCAAGAAAACTCTTGGGTTATCTCCCAACAAGTACTTTTCCTTAACGCCTTTAAGTTAGGCTTGATAGTTTGAGAAGATGCTCACATAAGAAATATGAATTGAAGTAAAAGAGAGCATCAAGAAGCAAATATAAAAACAAATTTAAGTCTAAACCACTTCCTATGCATAGGAGTCTTATAAAGAAACAAGTCATAAAATCACAAAGCAAAAAGCATAGGAAAGCAAAACAAGTGCAACTTCAAGATTTTCAACATAAAGAGGGGAAACTAAATATTGTTGAGATACATAAGACCATGTTTCCCTCTCTCATAGTAACTTTCAGTAGAATCATGAATAAAATTAAAAATATAACTATCACATAAAACATTCTTATCATGAGCCACGTGCATAAAATAATTATTACTCTCCACATAAGCATAGTCATTCTTATTAATTGTAGTGGGAGCAAATTCAAAAAAATAGCTATCATTAATATTCTCATCACCATAATCATCAAATATAGGAGGCATATTGTAATCGTAATAAATTTTCTCCTTAGTAGTAGGTGGACTAAAAATATCATACTCATCATTGTAATCATCATATATTGGAGGTTTGGTATCATCATAAGCAATAGAATAACTATCTTCCAAATATGGGGAACTAATGTAAGATCCCTCCTTTATAAAGGGAAAGGATCCCTGTGATTGCAATGCTAGTCCCTGGATCAATGCTAGCATCCACAGTTTAAGATGAAGTACACAGATACAAAGGTCATTATTACAACCATTCCAGAGATAAACATAGTCTTTACAACTCCAAGGCCACAGGCCTATTACAAGAGTTTGGAATAAGTAAATAAATAAAAGTCTTCATCTTCATGTGCCACAGGCAAACATGTTGAGTGTAGAGTCATGACACCTAATCCTCATCAGAGTAACCTGCAACATCACAAGTTACAGCCACAGTGGGTCAATACATTGGAATAGTATTGGCAAGTTATACCTTAGTATAATTTAAGTGGACTAGATACTATATGCAATTTGGCTAAGTGTAGCTTGGCTTGCTTTGCTCAAAATAGGTTTTGCCTAATAGTTGAAATCACTAAGTTTTTCTTTTGTCAAAACTTTTCCCAAGGAACCATCAATAGACATTGAGGTCCTTCACCCTTGTTCACCCTCAAGTTTTTACTTAGAAATTTGGATGAGGAGATTCTTGATAGCTTCCATGTCTTGATGCTCAAGTTGTCCTTTTCTAGGGACATGGCTAAGTACTTAGATTTTTCCATCTGCAGAGGTTGTGCACTTTCCCCACCAGACTTGATTTTCACCAAGACAGGACCTTTCAGAAGCCTTCCCTTAGACCAAATGGACGCGTTCCAACCTATCATCCCACTACCACCAACTGTCCAAATGGCTAAGTTCTAGCAACCTATGTGATCCAGACAGAGCCCATATTGCCAAGTGGTTGCACTAGAAGCTTCTCAACACTTGGCCTCTAAAATATCTTTGTTCCTGGGTGGCTTTCCACAAGTGAGATACACAAGGTTCACCAGTCCCCTGGCCTTGTGTAACGACTCAACACAAACCATTCCTTCCATTCCACCCAGGTGTTTCATTAACTTAGTTGTTTTATTAGGCAAAACACAAGTCCAAAGACTTAGAAATATTTTCATCATAGCATGTATATTTCACCAACCCTTGGTTGCTACTAGCTAGGCTAAGCATGGCATAGATAATAACTTAACTTAGAAATTTCCTAGCAATTCTACAACTACTAGGATTTCCCAACATGGAATATAAGCAAAATAATAACATGCAAGACTTAGCAAAATATTTCTAATCCTTAGTATAAAACATGGGGATAAAAATATTCATGAAGTACCACTTGCCTTGGTAGTTTGGAGAGTAGCTACACTCCTCACAATCACAATCACTAGCACCAAAATCTACACAAAGAATCATAGCCACAATCACATACAAAACATATACAATCAAAAATATATGCATGCATGCAAAATGATATGTGATTATTTTTAAAACTCAACAAAGAAAGCATACAGTACTGATTCATAAACAAGTTCAAAACTTGCCAAACAACATTTATTTAAACCCTAAATCATTTCCTAAACATTTCATATACTCAAATTAGCCCTACACAAGTTTCTGCAAATAAAACCATTTTAACAAAAGAAAAACATTAAACACATTGCATATTTAGAAATAGCTTGCTCTCCTGGTTCCAACGGTATAAAATTTGTCAAATTCTAACGTGGGGATCAAAAGTTATAGCCAAAAAAAAATCAAACTTCTAATAGATTCAAATTCTGTCTCTTAAATCTAACTGCTGCCACGCGTCTTGTTCTAATTGGCCCGTACCGCTTCGCGTAGGATCACGCTTCTGAGCCGTTAGATCTACTTAAACCGCACGGCTCAGATCTACTCGTAACGATTCGTTAAGTGATCTAATCTGCACGCTGGATCCAGATCTGATGGCTCTGGATCAAACAACCAAAGTTGGGCGGCGCTGGCGGTGGCTACTGGCGGCGGCGAGCTCTGCCTACGGCGGTGTGGCACTACAGGTGGTCCTAGGGTCGTCGGAGGGGCTTACCGGAAACGTGACGGCGTGCTGAAGCTCAACCTGACGACGGCTTGGCAAGGGGCGCACGGACGCAGTCGCTGGAGCTCGTCGGAGTTGCGGGCGGCGTCTGCTGCTTGCTGTCGAGGTCGTTGCCGAGGCTCTGCGTTGACCCAACACAAACCAGATGGTTCAGGAGATGCGCAAGGATCTGGCCATCAAGTCAGTACTAAAGGGAAGGCAAGGGGCGCACTGGCTTTACCTGAATCGCACGTCGGAGTCGAGCGGCGGCGCAGGTGCTTTCGGGTGAGAACGAGGACGTCGCTCTGGGTCATGGGAAAGCAAACGGAGGGCATTAGCAGATGCGCAAGATCATGCTGGTCGCAGTGGTTTGAACGAGATGCAAAGGGGCGGTCCGTGCTTACCGAGATTCGTCGCCGGAGCGCGTCTATTTGCAGCGGCGCAAGTGCGATTGTGGGCAGCCTGGTGGCGATGTGGAAGCGCTGAGTGAGGGGAAATGGTCGCAGAGAGGTGGGGTTTAAGTAGGCGGAGCATGGGCGAGGATCGCGCGGCGTATCAATGGCAATTAAGCGCGCAGTAACAGCGGCGAGGTAACGGCGGAGCGAGCGGCGCTGGCGCGCGTGATTGACGACGAAGGCGACGTGGTCGCAGGGTCCACTCGTCAGCGGGTTTAAACAGAGAGGGGGTGGGGTCGTGCGGTCAGTGACTCTGGGTGTGTGTCTGTGGGTGAGCGAGAGAGATAAGGACCCCGGGTGGGCTTAGTGGGCTGGATTAGTAGTTGGGCTCAATTGCTGGCGCTGGCCTTTTTCTATTTCTTTTCTCCTTTTCTTTTTCTGTTTTGATTTCCTGGAATGATTTTCAAATTCAAATCAATTGAGTTTGAATTCAAAACTTCTCTAGGTTTCTATACTGTAAACCTTGCATTCCAATGTGTGTTTAAACACTACTGTCCAATCCAAACACTTTGATCAAGTAAAAATAAAACCAAGCCTTTATGATATATATTCAATAGGCATAATATTGGTTTTTATTATTCATTTTGTTTTGAAACTTGTTCAAACTTTTGGTGGTGCCTAAGTTTGAATACACAAACTTTACTGAATCAAAACAAGTATTCTTCTCATTGGAAGATAGCACTGAGGCTTAGAGCAAGCTCACATAAAATAATAAGCACAAATGCTTCTGTTTTGAATTCATTTGTTTGAAATGAAATTCCTATGCTCATGGATGCATGGATGATATGTATAAGTTTGAAACATGATTTTGAGAATGTTACAAATCTAACCCCCTTAAGGTGAATCTCGTCCTCGAGATTCGGATTGGCTAGCAAATAGGTGAGGGTGGTCTTTCCGAAGATCATCTTCTCTTTCCCATGTGGCTTCCTCTTCGGAATGATGGTTCCACTGAACCTTGCAAAACCTGATAGTCTTAGTCCTTGTGACTCTTTCTGCAGTCTCAAGAATCTTGATAGGCTTCTCCTCATAAGTGAGGTCACTTTCCAATTGAACCTCCTCCAAAGGTATAGTATCCTTCAAAGAAGTTTCTTCCATTTCTGGGTGACATTTCTTAAGCTGACTCACATGAAATACATTATGGACAGCTGACAAAGACTCTGGCAATTCAATTTCATAAGCAACTTCTCCTTTGCGACTCATAATCTTGAATGGTCCAACATATCTTGGGGCCAACTTTCCTTTGACTCCGAACCTCTTCACTCCACGAAGTGGTGACACTCTAAGATAAGCTCTATCACCAACTTCGTAGGTGACTTCTCTACGCTTAGGATCCACGTAGCTTTTCTGTCGGGACTGTGCTATCTTCAATCTGTCTTTAACCAACTTGACTTTCTCTTTGGCTTCCTTGATAAGTTCTGGCCCGAACAAACTTCTTTCTCCCACACCATTCCATAACAATGGGGTGGTACACTTTCTTCAGTAGAGAAACTCAAATGGTGCCATCTCAATGCTGGCTTGATAGCTGTTGTTATAAGAAAATTCTGCGTAAGGCAGACTTTCATTCCAACTGGCTCCATAGTCTAGGGCACATGCCCTCAACATGTCTTCAAGAATCTGATTAGTTCTTTCTGTCTGTCCATCAGTTTGAGGATGAAAAGCAGTGCTGAATTCCAACCTCGTTCCCAATGACTCATGTAGCTGTCTCCAAAAATGGGATGTGAATTGAGTTCCCCTATCAGACACAATGCTCTTTGGCACTCCATGTAGACATACAATTCTACTCATGTAGATCTTAGCCAACTTAGCACTTGTATAGGTTGTCTTCACGGGTATGAAATGAGCTACCTTAGTTAGGCGATCCACTACTACCCAAATAGAATCATATACTGACCGGGTCCTTGGTAATCCGATAATGAAATCCATACCAATCTTGTCCCACTTCCAATCAGGCATAGGTAGTGGTTGAAGCAAACCGGCTGGTTTTAGATGTTCCGCTTTCACTCTACTACACACATCACACAAAGCAATATGGTCGGCGATGTCCTTCTTGAGATTATTCCACCAAAATCTTTCCTTCATATCCATGTACATTTTGGTTTTACCCAGATGAATGGAATACGGTGAGTTGTGTCCTTCTTGCAAAATCAGTTTCCGAAGCTCCGGATCTTGTGGAACACAGATACGTTTCCCATGCCATAAAGTTCCCTGTTCGTCTTCATGGAATCCTTTGGCTTTTCCTTTGCCAATCTTTTCTTTAATCTCTTCAATTTCCTTATCAATCTTCTGGGCTTCTTTGATCTTGTCCAACAAAGTGGGTTGAACATCCAAAGACATGAGATGTCCTTCAGGCACAATCTCCAATCTGAGATCTCTAAATTGGGCACACAAATCATCTGGCAATTCTCCTTTGGTAAGGCCATTCACAAAAACCTTACGGCTTAAGGCATCCGCTACAACATTTGCTTTACCGGGATGGTATTGCAAACTTAAGTCATAGTCCTTGATGAGTTCTAGCCATCTTCTTTGTCTCATATTAATTTCCTTCTGGGTGAAGATATACTTCAAACTCTTGTGATCTGTGAACACTTCACAACGTTTTCCCAAAAGATAGTGTCTCCATGTTTTGAGTGCATGGACAATAGAGGCTAACTCTAAATCATGAGTAGGATAGTTCACTTCATGAGTTTTGAGTTGTCTCGAGGCATACGCCACAACTTTTCCTTCTTGCATAAGTACTGCACCCAAACCATGATGAGATGCATCACAATACACCTGAAAATCTTTTTCCAAGTCTGGCAAACACAAGACTGGTGCTGTCACAAGTCTCTTCTTCAATTCTTGAAAGCTGAGTTCACAACCTTCAGACCAAGCAAACTTCTTGTGTTTCTTTAGCAATTCCGTCATGGGCTTAGCTACCTTGGAGAAATTTTCAATGAACCTTCTGTAGTAACCTGCTAAGCCAAGGAAACTACGAACTTCTTTCACTGACTTGGGAGATTACCACTCAGTTACAGCTGAAACCTTAGCAGGATCAACTGCTACACCATCCTTTTTTCATAACATGTCCAAGAAAACCAACTTCATTTAACCAGAATTCACACTTGCTGAATTTGGCATACAGTTTATGATCCCTAAGTTTCTTGAGTATCAAACGCAAATGTCCTTCATGCTCTTCCTTGCTCTTGGAGTAGATTAAAATGTCATCGATGAAAACGACAACAAACTTGTCAAGGAATTCCATGAACACCTTGTTCATCATATTCATAAAGTATGCTGGAGCATTGGTCAAACCAAATGGCATCACGGTATACTCATACAATCCATACCTTGTGGTGAAAGCTGTTTTAGGTATGTCTTGTTCTCTTATCTTGAGTTGAAAATAGCCTGACCGGAGATCAATCTTTGAGAACACACAAGCTCCTTCCAGCTGATCAAACAAGTCATTGATTCTAGGCAAAGGATATTTGTTCTTGATAGTTACATCATTGAGTGAACGGTAATCTATGCACAACATTTGACTTCTATCCTTCTTCTCCACGAACAAAACTGGGGCTCCCCAAGATGAAGAACTTGGTTGAATAAATCCTTTTTGCAACTGTTCTCCAAGTTGTTTCTTGAGTTCCTTCAGTTCATCAACTGACATCTTATATGGTCTCTTTGCTATTGGTCCAGACCCTGGTAGCAAATCTATAAGGAACTCCACATCTCTATCTGGTGGCATTCCCGGCAATTCTTCCGGAAACACATCCGGATATTCACTCACAATTGGCACACTGTCTATGCTAACCCCCTTAAGAGAATTTAGCATACTCCTTCTTGCTTCAAAGTTGGTCTTGAATCTGATCCTTTTATTTTCTGGAGTTGTGAGTGAGACAGTATGGTTGGCACAATCTATCACTCCCTTGTGCTTAGTCATCCAGTCCATTCCCAAAATGACATCCAATCCTTGTGAGTTTAGAATTATCAAGTTAACGGGAAACTTATACTTCCCAAACTCTATGACTAGATCATGACATCCCGAATTCACTATCATCTCTCCACCAGGAGAACTTACTTTTATAGGACACCCAATAGTTTCTACCGGCAGTTCATTTCTTTCAACAAATGCTCTTGATATGAATGAATGAGATGCACCAGTATCAAAGAGAACAAATGCTGGAACAGAATTGAGTTTGAACTTACCAGCAACAGCATCAGGCTCCTCATATATTTCCTCCACATTGATGTGGTTCACCTGTCCCTTCTGAAAAGGGTTGGGCTTGTTGGGTCCTTCAACTTTATTTTCTGGGCATTCATTTGCATAATGCCCCATCTTATTGCACTTGAAGAATTCAACCTGACTAATGTCCTTCTTGACAGGCTGACTTCCACTTCCACTTCCATTACCACTGTGGTGGCTCTTGTATCCACCCTTGTGGTTCTTGTATTTGTCATTGTCATGACTATGGTGATGCTTGTTGTCATGACGGTTGTGGTTGTGGTTGTGGTGCTTGTTGAATTTCCCATGCTTGTGGGATCCTGAGCTTCCACTGTCATCATAATGGGAACGTTTGTGAGACGATCCCGAGCTGTGCTTGTCTGAGTGCTTTCTCTTCCTGCTTTCAACTTGCTTTATTTTGTTCTCCAAAATAGCAGCCTTGTCACAGAGAGACTGATAAGTGGGAACATAGGCCACTGCCAACTGCAGGTTCAGTTCATCATTTAACCCTTCGAGGAATTTTTCTTTCCTCTTAGCATCTGTGTCAACTTCTTCCGGTGCATATCGCGCCAGATTGTTGAACTCCTCAATATATTCAGCCACGCTGCGGTGGCGCTGCTTCAGGTTATGAAACTCTTTCTTCTTCAGACTCATCACTCCAGATGAGATATGAGCAGTACGAAAGCCATCCTCAAAGATAGCCCATGTCACATCTTCTATGGGAGTGGTGATCTGGAAGTTATCCCACCAAGTGGCGGCTGGTCCTTCCAGCAAATGTGCTGCAAATCTGACCTTTTCTGCATCAATACAGCCCAGAGTTACCAAGTCCTTGTTCACAGAGCGTAGCCAATCATTGGCCACCATGGGATCAGTTGTCCCCGAGAACTTTGCTGGCCTCAATCTCAAGAACCTGGTAAGCATGTCAAAACCCGGTGGGTTGTTGTTGTTGTTATTATTGTTATTGTTGTTGTTGTTGTTGTTGTTGTTGTTGTTGTTGTTGTTGTTGTTGTTGTTTTGGTTCTGTATGAGCGTCATCATCATTTGCATCAGCTGAGTTTGCGCGGTCATCATTTGCTGCATTTCTGGGGTGATGTTGTTGTTGTTGGGGTTGGGGTTTGCACGACGGGGAGGCATCTGTGGTTTATTCAATAGAGATAAGAATGAGATACCCATAGATGCTTTCATGCACAATACATCACTTAAACAATCACAAAGCATGCAACATAATGATAAAGATTCAACAACCAGATAACAAGTTCGCAAAGTAAAACACACACAAATAACAAGCCATCCACATGTTGGATGGTCAATAACAAGTTCTCAACGACAAGTATGATAATAAATGATAAATGAGTAATCAATCTACTCCTCGGCATCAACATCCTCCTCGACAAAAGTAAGACCTGCGTTCTCCATCGCGGTCTTGTATTCCTCGACACTGGTGGTCAAGGTCTCTATCTTGTCTTTGAGAGCCCTCTTCTGGGAACGAAGCCTCTCAATCACCGTATGCTGATGCTCGAGCTCGAAGTCCTTGGCCTACAGTTCTTCAGTCATGTCCCGGATCTTCTTGTTCCTATCCTGGACTCGCTTCTCCTGACTCTTGAACTTTTCTGTCCTGTCTCTCGAACTTCGCCTCCATCTCCTTAACTATCTCGTCTTGCTCCGTGAAGAGCTTGTCCTTCTCGCGAAGCTGCACCTGGAGTTCGTCATTGCTGAGCATGACGTTGGTCCTATCAGAGTCCACGTGCCTAATGAGAGCCTCTAAGTCCTGGAGGTATAGACGAATCGGCTCCACTGTGTCCCTCGAATCGTCCTCGAAGTCAATGGACTCTCCATCCTCATCACGTCTACCGAAGACGTGGAAGTGAGTACCTCTAACCTGTCAGGAGTGTCTCCCTAGCAGACGTCCTATCAGATCCTGCATGACCACCTCAAGGCCTCTCTCCTTGTCATCATGCATGAGCTTGAAGATGATGGCCTCTGTAGTAGGCTCTGTCTGGCGTCCGGGCTGGTTGACCTTGAAGCCCCAAAGGTCTTTCCTCTCAAAATTGGTGAGGGGAAGCACCATGATGGTAGGAAGAGGGAGATTGAGCAAAGTAGTAAGCTCAACAATACGAGGACCAAAGCGAGTTCCCTGGAACTCCTCAACAGTGCTGATGGTAACAGTAGGCATCTATTTATAAGATAGAAAAGTTAGAACAACACAAATTAAGATAAAACACAAGGCAAAGCATCACATACGTATCCTTGGAAATCAAAACACACAATTCATGGCATACATGGTTCCATTACAGCAATTCAAGGTTCAACTTATTTTTAAAGCAACATTTGGAAAATAGGTTGATAAGTGGTGGTCCAACTAACGAAGTACGCTTACAATCCTATCTCACTGGATCTGTTGGCTAACACAATGTTTCTAGAAGCAATCAGTCTATCTTGTTCACATGACTCCATCACTAAGTCTATAATGTCTCCTCTTAAGGTTTGGTTGGTAGTTTCCAACTCTTGGGTATGTTTCTTCTCTTACTTTAGATCATTTTGGAGGTTGAGCATTCTGCACTTGACTCTATCACCAAGTTCTTTGATGGTCTTCCAAGCTGCATCCCTTGCTGATTCAAAGAATATAGTGTGCACCACTGAATTGGTGAACATGCAGAATCCTTTTTCCTGGTGGTTGTCTTCCTTGTTTTTATACAAGTGAAGTTGCACCCACCAGTATTCAACTCCTTCATCCATCACAGGAAAACCTTTGTACACAGCTGCACCTTGTATCTCTAATGCAACCATGAGGTCCTTGAGAGCCTTGGGGAATTCTGTCTCACACTCCAAGGTCATTGTCATGAGTGGTCCTTTCCTTACGGCTTTGTTGATGGAGTTCATCTACAAATAGAGATGAGAAACAAGATTAGAAAAGTTTACGAGAAGAATAGACAAGTGTAGAAGTTGCTGAAATTTTTTCCTTAGTGGTTTCCAATCCTAGGGTCATAATCCTACAGGCAACATAGTGCTCTGATACCAACTGTAGGATACCTCCTTTATAAAGGAAAAGGATCCCTATGATTGCAATGCTAGTCCCTGGATCAGTGCTAGCATCCACAGTTTAAGATGAAGTACACAGATACAAAGGTCATAATTACAGCCATTCCAGAGATAAACATAGTCTTTAGAAATCCAAGGCCACAGGCCTAGTACAAGAGTTTGGAATAAGTAAATAAATAAAAGTCTTCATCTTCATGTGCCACAGGAAAACATGTTGAGTGTAGACTCATGACACCTAATCCTCATCAGAGTAACCTGCAACATCACAAGTTACAGCCATAGTGGGTCAATACATTGGAATAGTATTGGCAAGTGATACCTTAGTATAATTTAAGTGGACTAGATACTATATGCAATTTGGCTAAGTGTAGCTTGGCTTGCTTTGCTCAAAATAGGTTTTGCCTAATAGTTGAAATCACTAAGTTTTTATTTTGTCAAAACTTTTCCCAAGGAACCACCAATAGACATTGAGGTCCTTCACCCTTGTTCACCCTCAAGTTTTTACTTAGAAATTTGGATGAGGAGATTCTTGATAGCTTCCATGTCTTGATGCTCAAGTTGTCCTTTTCTAGGGACATGGCTAAGTACTTAGATTTTTCCATCTGCAGAGGTTGTGCACTTTCCCCACCAGACTTGATTTTCACCAAGACAGGACCTTTCAGAAGCCTTCCCTTAGACAAAATGGACGTGTTCCAACCTATCATCCCACTACCACCAACTGTCCAAATGGCTAAGTTCTAGCAACCTATGTGATCCAGGCAGAGCCCATATTGCCAAGTGGTTGCACTAGAAGCTTCTCAACACTTGGCCTCTAAAATCTCTTTGTTCCTGGGTGGCTTTCCACAAGTGAGATACATAGGGTTCACCAGTCCCCTGGCCTTGTGTAACCACTCAACACAAACCATTCCTTCCATTCCACCCAGGTGTTTCATTAACTTAGTTGTTTTATTAGGCAAAACACAAGTCCAAAGACTTAGAAATATTTTCATCATAGCATGTATATTTCACCAACCCTTGGTTGCTACTAGCTAGGCTAAGCATGGCATAGATAATAACTTAACTTAGAAATTTCCTAGCAATTCTACAATTACTAGGATTTCCCAACATGGCATATAAGCAAAATAATAACATGCAAGACTTAGCAAAATATTTCTAATGCTTAGTATAAAACATGGGGATAAAAATATTCATGAAGTACCACTTGCCTTGGTAGTTTGGAGAGTAGCTACACTCCTCACAATCACAATCACTAGCACCAAAATCTACACAAAGAATCATAGCCACAATCACATACAAAACATATACAATCAAAAATATATGCATGCATGCAAAATGATATGTGATGATTTTTAAAACTCAACAAAGCAAGTATACAATACTGATTCATAAACAAGTTAAAAACTTGCCAAACAACATTTATTTAAACCCTAAATCATTTCCTAAACATTTCATATACTCAAATTAGCCCTACACAAGTTTCTGCAAATAAAACCATTTTAACAGAAGCAAAACATTAAACACATTGCATATTTAGAAAGTGCTTGCTCTCTTGGTTCCAACGGTATAAAATTTGTCAAATTCTAACGTGGGGATCAAAAGTTATAGCCAAAACAAAATCAAACTTCTAATAGATTCAAATTCTGTCTTTTAAATCTAACTGCTGCCATGCGTCTTGTTCTAATTGGCCCGTACCGCTTCGCGTACGATCAAGCTTCTGAGCCGTTAGATCTACTTAAACCACACGGCTCAGATCTACTCGTAACGATTCGTTAAGTGATCTAATCCTGCACGCTGGATCCAGATCTGACGGCTCTGGATCAAACAACCAAAGTTGGGCGGCGATGGCGGTGGCTACTGGCGGCGGCGAGCTCTGCCTACGGCGGTGTGGCGCTACAGGTGGTCCTAGGATTGTTGGAGGGGCTTACCAGAAATGTGACGGCGGGCTGAAGCTCAACCTGGTGACGGCTTGGCAAGGGGCGCACAGACGCAGTCGCTGGAGCTCGTCGGAGTTGCGGGCGGCGTCTGCTGCTTGCTGTCGAGGTCGTTGCCGAGGCTCTGCGTCGACCCAACACAAACCAGATGGTTCAGGAGATGCGCAAGGATCTGGCCATCAAGTCAGTACTAAAGGGAAGGCAAGGGGCGCACTGGCTTTACCTGAATCGCACGTCGGAGTCGAGCGGCGGCGCAGGTGCTTTCGGGTGAGAACGAGGACGTCGCTCTGGGTCATGGGAAAGCAAACGGAGGGCATTAGCAGATGCGCAAGATCATGATGGTCGCAGTGGTTTGAACGAGAGGCAAAGGGGCGGTCCGTGCTTACCGAGATTCGTCGTCGGAGCGCGTCTGTCTGCGGCGGCACAAGTGCGATTGTGGGCAGCCTGGTGGCGATGTGGAAGTGCTGAGTGAGGGGAAATGGTCGCAGAGAGGTGGGGGTTAAGTAGGCAGAGCAGGGGCGAGGATCGCGCGGCGTATCAATGGCAATTAAGCGCGCAGTAACAGCGGCGAGGTAACGGCGGAGCGAGCGGCGCTGGCGCGCGTGATTGACGACGAAGGCGACGTGGTCGCAGGGTCCACTCGTCAGCGGGTTTAAACAGCGAGGGGGTGGGGTCGTGCGGTCAGTGACTCTGGGGGTGTGTCTATGGGTGAGCGAGAGAGAGAAGGACCCCGGGTGGGCTTAGTGGGCTGGATTAGTAGTTGGGCTCAATTGCTGGCGCTGGCCTTTTTCTATTTCTTTTCTCCTTTTCTTTTTCAGTTTTGATTTCCTGGAATGATTTTCAAATTCAAATCAATTGAGTTTGAATTCAAAACTTCTCTAGGTTTTTATACTGTAAACCTTGCATTCCAATGTGTGTTTAAACACTACTGTCCAATCCAAACACTTTGATCAAGTAAAAATAAAACCAAGCCTTTATGATATATATTCAATAGGCATAATATTGGTTTTTATTATTCATTTTGTTTTGAAACTTGTTCAAACTTTTGGTGGGGCCTAAGTTTGAATACACAAACTTTAATGAATCAAAAAAAGTATTCTTCTCATTGGAAGATAGCACTGAGGCTTAGAGCAAGCTCACATAAAATAATAAGCACAAATGCTTCTGTTTTGAATTCATTTGTTTGAAATGAAATTCCTATGCTCATGGATGCATGGATGATATGTATAAGTTTGAAACATGATTTTGAGGATGTTACAACTAAAAAGATCATTTTCATAAAAAATAGCTTCCCCAAGCTTAGACGCTTCCATAGCATTAGCAATAATGGTGTTCAAATAATTCATACTAATAACATTGCTATTAGCATGCAAATGAAGTTCCATAGGTTTTTTAATTTTCTCTTCAAACACTTCATGTCCTAACTCAAGATAAACACTATAAAGCTCTCTAATTTTGTTGTTGTTTTCCATTAAGCCTAACTAGTGAAAACAAGAAACAAAAAGACAAAATTGCAGAATCTAAAGGAAATAACTTCGAGCACTCACACCGGTGGATGTGAGTACCTTTTACCTTACCTCCCCGGCAACGGCGCCAGAAAATAGCTTGATGTCTATACACTTCTATTCTTTTAGATAGTTGTTGGGCCTCCAAGTGCAGAGGTTTGTAGAACAGAAACAAGTTTCCCTTAAGTGGATTACCCAAGGTTTATCGAACTCAGGGAGGAAGTGGTCAAAGGTATCCTTCTCAAGAAACCCTGCAATCAAGATACAAGAAGTTTCTTGTGTTCCCAACACACCCAATACACTTGTCAGGTGTATAGGTGCACTAGTTCGGCGAAGAGATAGTGAAATACCAGTGGTAACAGTGCCAGAAAATAGATTTGATGGAGCTTGACATGGAGAAACTAAAGGCAAACTGAAATAAAGGTGGAAGCAAGCAAACATGCAACAAATCTAGTTGTGAACATTGTTTCAATGCTTAGAATCAAGGCCTAGGGATCATACTTTCACTAGTGAACACTCTCTCATATAAATATCCTCCCTTCATGATACTACTCTTAACTACTCTCCGGTTGGACACTCTAATCCACGGTAGGCCTACCAAAGCACACCTAAAAGTCTGCCTTCCCCATCTAGATAACCCCACACTGTCACCTTGAGCGCTAGATGGTTCCAAAAAACACCACAATTTCATAGAGACAACCAACTCAAAATATAACTCATGAATATATATATGTAATCTAGCTTAAGTGCCACACACGGCGTGCACGCTGTCACTGTCACACACGTGGGGAAAATCATAGATCTATTAAAGCACGATGAGTATTTATGTATACTCTAGCCTAAGTGCCACCATGGCGTGCACGCTGTCACTTTCACACACATGGGGAGAGCAGAGATCTATTGAAGCACTTAAGTAGCAGAGCAGATCTACTTGATTACAAAGCTCATGACCACAACATGATCATGCATAGAGAGAGAGAGAGAGAGAGAGAGAGAGAGAGAGAGAGAGAGAGAGATGAACACATAGCTACCGGTAGAGCCCTTAGCCTCGAGGAAGAACTACTCCCTCCTCATCATGGGAATCAGCAACGGAGATGGAGATGGTGGTGGAGATCGATGGAGATGGCTCCGGGGGCACTTCCCCGTCCCGACAGGGTGCCAGAACAGAGACTTTTTGTCCCCCGAATCTCCCCTTTGGTGGCGGCGGCGCTACGGAGGTTTTTGTGGCTTTCTCCCAGATTATTTAGGATTTCTGAGTCGGGGGCTTCTTATAGGCGAAGGAGGCAAGGTCGGTGGAGGTACAGGGGGCCCACACCCCCTGTGGGTGCGGCCAGGTGTAGAGGTCCCAACCTTTAATAAGGTAGAGATCCCTGTGTTTACAATTCTAGTCCCTGGATCAATAGCTAGCATCCACAGTTAAGATGTAATATCAAGAAACAAAGGTCATAATACAACCTTATAACCAGGAATAAAATATTATATTACATCTTACATAGCTCATTTGGCTATCACATTACAATGCAGCAGAAATATCTATATAGCATGGAGTCCTTCATCTACAAAGTGCCATAGGAAATCATGTTGGTTGTAGACTTGTAATCCTAATCAACACACTCCACTAACATCAAACAAACCTGCAACATAATAAGTTACAGCCACAAGGGTCAATACATTTGATTTTTATTGGCAAGTGATACTATGGTAGAATAGTGGTATCTATCAACTATATGAATTTGGCTAAGTGGAGCTTAGGCTTGCTTTGCTCAAAATAGATTTTCTTTAACATTTGAAAACACTAAGTTTTTGTTTGGCAAATCACCCAAGGAACCACCAATATAAATTGGTGAACCTTCACCCTTGTTCAACCACAAGTTTTAACTTAGAAAATTGGGATGAGGAGATTCTTGATAGCTTCCATGTCTTGATGCTCAAGTTGTCCATTACCAGGGACACGACTAAGTACTTAGTTTCTTCCTTCTACAGAGGTGGTGAACTTTCTCCACAAGACTTGGTTTCACCAAGACAAGACCTTTCAGAAGCCTTCCCTTAGACCAAATGGACGCGTTCCAACCTATCATCCCTCTACAACCAACTGCCCAAATGGCTAAGTTATTGCAACCTATATGATCCAGGCAGAGCCCATAATGCCATGTGGCTGCACCAGAAGCTTCATAACATTTGGCATCTCAAATCCCTTTGTTCCTGGGTGGCAATCGACAAGTGAGATACACAAGGTAAACCATAGAAATGGGCCTTGTGTAACCACTCAACCAAAAACCACCAAGCAATTACCATTCCACCCAGGTGTTTCATTCACTTAGTTATTTTATTAAGCAAAAACATAAGTCAAAGACTTAGCAATATTTTTCCATAGCATGTATATATTCCACCCTTGGTTGCTACTAGCTAGGCTAAGCATGGCAATAACAATCATCTTAACTTAGAGAAAATTCTAACAATTCTACAACTGCTAGGATTTCCCAAGCATATCATATAGATACTTAGCAAAAATATTCATGCAAGCCCTATACAAAATATTTCTAATGCATAGTCAAAATATTGGGACAAAAATATGAAGCACCACTTGCCTTTTTTGGTAGATAATATAAGTTTACTCCTTGACCTTGCAATAATCACACTCTTCAAATTTCACTACAATTCAATCAAGGCACAAATTCAATCTACCATTCAAGCAAATTGATCACATAGAATAATAAAAACAAAGCAATGCATGCAAGCATGCCAAAGATTTTTTTATTTGTAAAAGTGGTTTCTATTAGGTTATAAACATTTGAAAACATCCATTGGTCATTTGTAGAAGTGGTAAAACCATTTGATATCAAGTTTGTGAAAAAGGCCACTTAAATCATTTTTGTTTTGCTAGAAATGTTTTAAATCCAAAGAATATTTCTAGTGTTTACCAAACATATAACATAAATGTTAGTGTTTTAAGGTCAAGTGTTTAATATTGAAACCATTTGCAAAAGGTTTTACCTATAAACCATTTTTATACCAAAGTAATATTTTATGTTGTTGAAAATGCTTTTTAGCAAAGTAATAATTTATAGGGTTCATCAAATATATTTTTAAATCTCAAAACTTGGTGTTTAGGGTCAGAAAGTTTAAATCAAATCATTTTCCAAAGGTTTTTCTCAAAAAAATCATTTTCAAACCATAATCAATATTTTTATTTGGCTAGAAATGCTTTTATTCAAAGATTTATTCCTTAGCATCTCAAAATATGTTTTTTAAACTAAAATTTGGTTTCTAAGGTCAGTAGGTTCAAAACAAACCATTTGCCAAAGATTTTACCATAAAAATATTTCTAGAATAAATTTTATATCCAAATTATGCCTACACAAGTTTTTGTAAAAACAACTAAGTTTACAGAAGCAATTCATTAAACAAAGTGCATGGTTGGAAAGTACTTGTTCTGCTGATTCCATAGATATAAAATTTGTAAAATTTGGACATGTAGATTTAAAGTTATGGAATTTACAAATTTGAACATCTAATAGAACAAATTCTGTTTTTAAAACTAGAGTCTGGCCACGTGGTGTGTTCTGATTGGGCCATACCGATTCGCTCGGATCAAGCAATGTAGACCGCAGGATTTAAAGTGGATCGTGCGGCACAGAGTCGATCATACCCCTTCGATAAGTCATTCTATCCTAACCAATGGATCAAGATCCAATGCTCCAGATCGGTTTGACCACGAATGGGTGGCGCTGGGTCAACGGCGAGCGGCGGCGCGCTCGGGCTACAGCATTGTGGTGCCTACGGGAAGCAAGGAAGAGGATGGGGAGGCTCACCAGGTTCGCTGAGGCGTGCTGAAGCTCAACGTGCTTGCGGGAAGGCAGGGGGCGCACGGGGTGGACGAAAATTGCTCGCCGAAGTCGTTGTCACCGTCGGTTACACTCAGATGTCGCTGAAGGCGAGGCTACAGAGCACGCCAGAGAAAAAGGGGAGCACGGTTAGATGCGCCGAGTTGTGGTGAGTACGCGCATGTGAAGGAGGAGGAGAGGGTCGGTCAGACGCTACCTGGGGAACTCGCTGAAGTGGAAACAGACGACGGCGATGCTCAAGTGGTGATGTTGTCGATGATGCAGAGCACACGCGGGCGAGCTGGCGCTGCAGAGAGGTTCGCCAAGAGATGGGGAATGTCCCCGTGGAGTCTGGGAGGCAAGGAGGTGGCTGGATTCGCCGGAATCGGCCGGAAATGCCATCGGAGACAGAGGTGTTGTCGCAAGCAATACGGGCAGACTAGGGGCTCCGGTGGTGTGAGGACTATGGGAAAGGGAGAGGGAAGATGGGTGTTTATGAGGGCGAGGTCACGGGGCAGAATTAGTGCGCTGTTAACTAGGATTGATTCGATTTTTGCAACGGCTGGTAACGGTGAGGAGGGGGCGTGGTCACCGCGGGGTGAGGAAGAAAGATCTGGCAGGTGGGGTCTACTTGACAGCGAGAGAGAGACGGTGGGGCCAGCGATCATTGACTTCGCGGGTTCGTTTGCGAGTAAAATAAAAATGGTTCGGGGGGGTTAGTTGGGATGCATTGCTGGGCCTGCTGGGCTGGGTCCTTTCCATTTTTTTGTTTTGTTTTACTTTTTCTTTTTTCCTTTTCTATTATTCTGTTTTGATTTTTATTCAAATAATTCAAACCCCATTTGAATTCAAACCTTTGCCAAACTTTGAGTATATTTTAATACTGTTTATTAACATATTCTAAAGTCAAATTTAGAATATTTGTTTTATTCTTTTAGGGTCTATTATTTATTTAAAAATAGACATTGTCTTTATTTCAAAAAGGATTTAAATATGTTTTAAAACTCTATTTGAATTCTAAATTTTACCAAACCTTTTTCAGTAGGTTTTATTTATACAAAATAATTTCTCTTTGAATTATTATTTAAAATACTTTAATATGTTTTAATGTTCATTTAAATTGGGAAATGTCTTTACCTAAATGAAATTTGTATATTAATAAATCCTTATGATTTTTATTTAAATAATCCTTCACTCTTTTTATTAAACAAAAATCTTTCATTTCATTTGTTTGGTCAACATTTAATTTGGCTTTTTTAAAATAGTCCTTATTTATTTATTTATTTCTTCATTTGCTTATAAAATCCATATCTTTTTATTTAAGAATCCAAAAATGGTGATTCCAACTTTTATAATTTTATTTAATATTTGTTTATCTTTTTAAATCCCTTTAGGATTCTATTTGTTCAAAATAGGTTTTGTTGTTTCCATTTGGAATCAAAAAGTTTCTTTTCACCCTAAATTTCAACAATTATTTATTTAGTTTTCACATTTCAAAATTTGGAAAATTTTGGGATGTGACAGGCTACCACCCTTAAAAGAAATCTCGTCCCGAGATTTGGGAAGGCTAGAGGTTACAAGTTGGCTCAAGGCAACTAGGGTACTACCACCCTTGAAAATTTCCAACTAGATTACATCTTGGCTTGCTTGGGGTCTTGATGAATCTTCTCTGGGCAGACATCTGCATAGTGTCCTTTGTTTCCACACTTGAAACATGTGACAAGGCTGAGATCCTTCATAGGCTTGTTTGTCTTGTACTTCATATTTTCTGGACAATTGCTTGCATAATGTCCTTGGTTACCACAATTGTAACATGTGACAAGGTTGAGTTCTTCACGTATCTTCTGTGGACAAGTTGATACATAATGTCCTAGCTCTTTGCAGTTGTTGCACCACACTTGGCTAATTTCCTTATACTTCTTCTTCTTCTCTGGACATTCATTGGCATAGTGTCCCATCTCTTTGCAATGGAAACATTGCACTTGGCTTTTGTCCTTCTTCTTCTTGGGTTTCTCCAAAGCTAGGAGTTCTTCTATTTCATGCTCTTCATATCTCACCTCAAAGGTGGGAAAGTCTCCTGGTTTCCTTAATCGTTTCCTTGGATAATACATATGTTTCCTTTTTTGTCCATCAAGGTGAGTCATATTGCATGGAGGTGCAAGCTGAGATTTTCCTTTGTCGTCATCCTTCTTGATACACTCTTGATGCACTCCAGCTTGTTTCCTTTGTTAAACTATGGAATAGATGGGGCATTGGATGGGGACATGATTATTTCCTTCACATAGGAAACAAGTAGCTTGAGATGTGGGGCATTGATTAGTTGGATGTTTCTCTTCACAGTTAGGGCATTGATCTTCATGCTCTTTGGAAGTGTGATCCACGTATCCACAAATATTGCAAGCTTGGGTTCCTTCTATAACATCATCCTTGACATCATTATTGTCACAAACTCCTTGGGAAAGGTTGTCTCCCATGTTGATCATTTGATTTGTCATCCTTTGCAACAATTGGGTTTGGGTTTCCATAAACCTTTGCATGGTTGGGTCTAACTCATTGTTGTTGGCCCAAAATTGACTTGTCAGTTGGTTTAATTAGGATTGGGTTACTATGAGTTCTCTCATGTGCATCTCTTGGTTATTGTTGTTGTCACCATTCTTGATGTTGGAGTTTCTTGGAGTAGTCATCTGTTTGGGTTGGATTGGGATTAGAATAGGCAAAAGATTTCTAAGGAAGAATTCTAATCGCACACATCACAATTCACACAAGCAATGTGCAAGCAATCACAAACGAACATTCCACTCAAACAGCAAGTTTGAAGCACATTTTTAGGCAACAAAATATTTTTGCTACACCACATAAGTTGGTGGGTTTGATCTAAACTAAATATGGTGGTACAACTATATGGTTCACTTGAGATCATTTCCTTCATCTTTGTTGTTTGTTCTTGAACAAGATCATTGTATCTTTGGAGAAATTCTTGTATCTTGGTCACTAACTTCAAAAGTGATGATGATTCCTTCTAAGTTGTATTTCCTTAGTCTTCAAGTATTTGAGTAATATTCCTTGTCTCACTTGTAGTCCTTAGTGATGTCCAAGTTGAAGTCCTTGGTGAAAATAAAGATGAGGTCTTTGATAATGTTGAAGTTGAAGTCATTTGAGTTGGTGAAGTCCTTTGCTCAAGTTGATGTCTTTGTTCTTGCTAAAGTCTTTGCTCATGTTTGTCACATCCCAAAATTTTCCAAATTTTGAAATGTGAAAAATAAATAAACAAAATAAAAATTTGTTGAAATTTAGGGTGAGAAGAAACTTTTTGATTTCAATTGGAAGCATCAAAACCTATTTTTGATCCAATAAAATACTAAAGGGATTTAAAAAGATAAACAAATAATAAATAAAGTTATAATAGTTGGAATCACTATTTTTGGATCTTTAAATAGAAGATATGGTTTTTATAAGCAAAGGTAGAATTATAAATAAGGACTATTTTAAAGAGTCAAATTAAATCTTGGCCAAGCAAATGAAAGAAAATATTTCTATTTGATAAAAGAGTAAAGGATTATTTAAATAAAATAATAAGGATTTATTAATATCCAATTTTATTGAAGTAAAGGTTTTTCCATTTTAAATAAACACTAAAACTTGTTAAAGTATTTTAAATAAAATTCCAAGTGTTTTGTTTTTCAAATGAAACCTACTGAAAAGGTTTTGGTATTGTTTAGATTTCAAATAGAGTTTTAAAATAAATTAAATCCTATTTGAAATAAAGACTAATGTCTATTTATTTAATTATTAATAGATCCTAAAAGAATAAAAGAATTATTTTATTTTGGACTTTGGATTATGTTGCTAAACATAATTAAAATATACACAAAGTTTGGTGGTGGTTTGAATTGATTTGGAGTTTGAATTATTTGAATGAAAATCAAAACAGAAAATTCAAAAACAGACAAAGAAAAAGGTTTAGTATAAAAAAATGAAACAAACCCAACCCAGCCAACAGGCCCAGCAAGCCCACTCGCAGCCTACCAGTTCTCTCCACTCGCGAAACGATTTCCACCCACGCGCGCACCCGCTGAGTCTCTGACGCTGCGACCCCACACGCACACCCTCCACCTCGCTGACGGCGTGACCCCACCGCCAGCACATCGTCTTCAACCCTGCGACCAGCTCCCCCATTCATCGCTGCCGTTCTCAGTCGTTAATTTCCGGCGATGAATTCGAGTTATTTTCTGCGTTAATCTCGCTAGCGACCACGCGCCTTAAAACGCCACGCTCTCCTCTTCCATTTCCCCAAGCCACATCCCCTCTCTGCCTCCAGGCTGCGAGAATTGCATGCTCGAACCTCTCTGCCCGACAAACTTCTCCGGTGAAATCCCGGCGACTCCGGCCACCTCTCCACTCCCTGGCATCACTATCTTATTCCTCATCGTCAGGCGCACCTGCCCATAGCCCCAACTCGCTCCCGCGCGCCCTAGAAGCTCGGCTTCGTCATCACCCGAGCGCCACCGTCGTCTGCCGATTCTCCGGCGAACTCCCCTGGTAAGCGCAGACTGCCCCGAACCTTTCCGTTGATGCTCCCATGATCCCTAGTGCCGTACGCGTCTAACCGTGTGCTCCGTTTGCCTTAGCGCGCTCGCAAATCCCGCCCCCGACGACGAACCGAAACATCTGGCGTTCGCCACCGACTCCGGCGAGAAATCCCCCTAGAACCAGAGCGCCCCTTGACGAGTTGACCACACCTCGAGCACCACCGCGATGTTGCGAATCTGGTGAGCCTCTCCTCCCCTTCTCTCGCTTCCTAGAATGGCCGGAACACCTCAGACAGAGCGCTCCGCCGCTCGCCGCCACGCCAGCGCCGCCCGTTCCTGGTCGAGCTACTGTGCACCGTTGGATCCCGATCTAGTGGCTACGATAGACTCACTTAACAAAGAGGTAAGGTTGAACCAGAGCCGCACGATTTCATTTAGATCTAACGCACCAGAGAGGCTGATCCGCACGAAGCGGTACCGTCCAATACAATCAAGCCACGTGGACAGAGTTTTGATTTAAAACAGAAATTAGAATCTATTGGTTATGCAAACTTGTAAAATTCATAACTTTAGTTCTACACGTCCAAATTTTGCAAATTTTATATCAATGGATTCAGCAGAGCAATTACTTTGCAACCATGCACTTTGTTGAATGTTTTGCTTCTGTAAAATTGGTTGAAATTGCAGAAACATGTGTAGGCATAATTTGAATACAAAAATTGTTCTAGAAATATTTTTAAGATGAAATCTTTGCTATTGGTTTGTTTTGAACCTACTGACCATAGGAATCAACTTATGGATTTAAAAATGTATTTTGTGAGGTTAAGGAATAAATATTTTAATTAGCACATTTCTAGTCAAATAAAAATATTGTTTATGATTTAGAAATGAATTTTGAGTAAAACCTTTGGGAAATAATTTGATTCAAACCTTCTAACCCTAAACACCAAGTATTGAGGTTAAGAACATTTTTGATGAACCATATAAAGTTATTGCTTTGCTAAAAAGATATTTTCAACAACATAAAATATCACCTTAGCATAAAATTTGGTTTATGAGATAAAACCTTTTGCAAATAGTTTTACCACTTTAGTAAATGACCACTTTGAGATTTAAAATGTTTAGAGCCTAGTAGAAACCACTTATCCAAATAAAACTATCTTTTGCATGCTTGCATGCATTGCCTTGTTTCTATTATTTTATGTGTGAGAAATGGTTTGAATGCTAGTTGAATTTGTGTTTGCATGATTGAATTGTAGTGAAGTTAGAAGAGTGTGATATTTGCAAGATCAAGAAGTGAACCAACATTCTCTACTAAAAAGGCAAGTAAAACTATCATTCATGTCCTACTATTTTGATTACACTTAGTGGATTTTTGTAACATGCATGATAGGACTACTATATTTTATGCTATTCTAAATCCTAATAGGATACCCTTATATCTCCCTTAGTGAAAACATTGTAGTTGTAGTAAGCTTAGCCCTGCTATATATTTGGGATGGGATACATGATATGATTATATGAAGTGTTGGAAAGATATATTTTTTATATAATAAAACAAGTACTCAATGAACCACCTGGGTGGAAAATGATACTCAAGTTTTGGACAAGGTGGCAACAAAGGGAACCATGTTTATATGGCTGTCTCTTTTTGTATGTGCACTAGAAGAAAACCACCCAGGGACTTAGAGATTGAACATGTTTCTCGTACAGTGGCTTCCGTGTACAGCCACATGCTAAATGGGCTCTGGCTTAGTCAACTACATACTGGAAGACCCATGCATTGGCATCTTCAGGTTAACTAGAATTGTGTATTGGAAATATATCCTTACATTGGTGCCTGGTAGACAAGCTAGCATTGTGTATTGGGAGGACTTCTATGGAAATACTTTGTCACATTCTCGATCTTCCGGTACTCCATTAGGTGAGTACTTATCCAGCGGCCACTGGTGGCGTCAAGACGAGATTGTGTCATGTGGGTAAAGTGTACAACTTCTACAGAAGATCAAATTCTAAGTACTTAGCCGTGTCCCCGGTTACGGAAAACTCTGAGCAACTAAGACCTGAAGCTATGGAAGATCTCGACATTCCAATTTCTCAAAGTTAAAACTTGATGGTGACAACAAGGGATTAGAAGCACTTGGAGTTTTCCAAGGAGTTCAAAAAGATTGTCAAAAGATCAAAACTATTTTGAAATGATAGGATAAAATTATATTGCTTTCTGCAAATGATCCTAAACCCTACTTAGCCAAATATGCATGTATTGATAGGATCCACTTATTTCTACATAGTAGTGAAACTTGCCAATACAATTCAAATGTATTGACCCTTGTGGCTGCACCTTATTATGTTGCAGGTTTGTTTGATGTTAGTGAAGTGTGTTGATTAGTACAATGCTAGTCCCTGGATCAATAGCTAGCATCCACAGTTAAGATGTAATATCAAGAAACAAAGGTCATAATACAACCTTATAACCAGGAATAAAATATTATATTACATCTTACATAGCTCATTTGGCTATCACATTCCAATGAAGCATAAATATCTATATAGCATGGAGTTCTTCATCTTCAAAGTGCCACAGGCAATCATGTTGGTTGTAGACTTGTAATCCTAATCAACACACTCCACTAACATCAAACAAACCTGCAACATAATAAGTTACAGCCATAAGGGTCAATACATTTGATTTGTATTGGCAAGTGATACTATGGTAGAATAGTGGTATCTATAAACTATATGCATTTGGCTAAGTGGAGCTTAGGCTTGCTTTGCTCAAAATAGATTTTCCTTAACATTTGAAAACACTAAGTTTTTGTTTGGCAAAATCACCCAAGGAACCACCAATAGAAATTGGTGAACCTTCACTCTTGTTCAACCACAAGTTTTAACTTAGGAAATTGGGATGAGGAGATTCTTGATAGCTCAAGTTGTCCATTACCGGGGACAGGGCTAAGTACTTAGTTTCTTCCTTCTGCAGAGGTGTTGCACTTTCCCCACAAGACTTGGTTTCACCAAGACAAGACCTTTCAGAAGCCTTCCCTTAGACAATGGACGTGTTCCAACCTATCATCCCTCTACCACCATCTGTCCAAATGGCTAAGTTATTGCAACCTATATGATCCAGGCAGAGCCAATAATGCCATGTGGCTACACCAGAAGCTTCTTAACATTTGGCATCTCAAATACCTTTGTTCCTGGGTGGCATCCACAAGTGAGATACACAAGGTAAACCATAGAAATGGGCCTTGTGTAACCACTCAACCAAAAACGACCAAGCAATTACCATTCCACCCAGGTGTTTCATTCACTTAGTTGTTTTATTAAGCAAAAACATTAGTCAAAGACTTAGCAATATTTTTCCATAGCATGTATATATTCCACCCTTAGTTGCTACTAGCTAGGCTAAGCATGGCAATAACAAGTATCTTAACTTAGAGAAAATTCTAACAATTCTACAACTACTAGGATTTCCCAAGCATAGCATATAGATACTTAGCAAAAATATTCATGCAAGCCCTATACAAAATATTTCTAATGCATAGTCAAAATATTGGGACAAAAATATGAAGCACCACTTTCCTTTTTTGGTAGAGAATATAAGTTTACTCCTTGACCTTGCAATAATCACACTCTTCAAATTTCACTACAATTCAATCAAGGCACAAATTCAATCTACCATTCAAGCAAATTTATCACATAGAATAATAAAAACAAAGCAATGCATGCAAGCATGCCAAATATTTTTTTATTTGTAAAAGTGGTTTCTATTAGGTTATAAACATTTGAAAACATCCATTGGTCATTTGTAAAAGTGGTAAAACCATTTGATATCAAGTTAGTGAAAAAGGCCACTTAAATCATTTTTGTTTTGCTAGAAATGATTTAAATCCAAAGAATATTTCTAGTGTTTACCAAACATGTTTTTAACATAAATGTTAGTGTTTTAAGGTCAAGTGTTTAATATTGAAACCATTTGCAAAAGGTTTTACCTATAAACCAATTTTATACCAAAGTAATATTTTATGTTGTTGAAAATGCTTTTTAGCAAAGTAATAATTTATAGGGTTCATAAAATATATTTTTAAATCTCAAAACTTGGTGTTAGGGTCAGAAAGTTTAAATCAAATCATTTTCCAAAGGTTTTTCTCAAAAAAATCATTTTCAAACCATAATCAATATTTTTATTTAGCTAGAAATTCTTTTATTCAAAGATTTATTCCTTAGCATCTCAAAATATGCTTTTTAAACTAAAATTTGGTTTCTAAGGTCAGTAGGTTCAAAACAAACCATTTGCCAAATATTTTACCATAAAAATATTTCTAGAATAAATTTTATATCCAAATTATGCCTACACAAGTTTCTGTAAAAACAACTAAGTTTCCAGAAGAAATTCATTAAACAAAGTGCATGGTTGGAAAGTACTTGTTCTGCTGATTCCATTGATATAAAATTTGTAAAATTTGGACGTGTAGATTTAAAGTTATGGAATTTACAAATTTGAACATCTAATAGAACAAATTCTGTTTTTAAAACTAGAGTCTGGCCATGTGGTGTGTTCTGATTGGGCCATACCGATTCGTTCGGATTAAGCAATGTAGACCGCAGGATTTAAAGTGGATCGTGCGGCACAGAATCGATCATACCCCTTCGATAAGTCGTTCTATCCTAACCAATGGATCAAGATCCAATGCTCCAGATCGGTTTGACCACGAATGGGCGGCGCTGGGTCAACAGCAAGCGGCGGGGCGATTGGGCTACGACGTTGCGGTGGCTACGGGAAGCGAGGAAGAGGATGGGGAGGCTCACCAGGTTCGCCGAGACGTGCTGAAGCTCAACGTGCTTGCGGGAAGGAAGGGGGCACACGGGGTGGACGACAATTGCTCGCCGGAGTCGTTGTCACCGTCAGTTGCACTCAGATGTCGCTGAAGGCGAGGCTACAGAGCACGCCAGAGAAAAAGGGGAGCACGTTTAGATGCGCCGAGTTGTGGTGAGTACACACGTGTAAAGGAGGAGGAGAGGGGCGGTCAGATGCTACCTGGGGAACTCGCCTGAGTGGAAACAGACGACGGCGGTGCTTAGTGTTGGCGTTGTCGACGATGCAGAGCACACGCAGGCAAGATGGCGCTACAGAGAGGTTCGCTAGGAGATGGGGAATAACCCCGTGGAGTCTGGGAGGCAAGGAGGTGGATGGGTTCGCCGGAATTAGCCGGAAATGCCATCGGAGACAGAGGTGTTGTCGCAAGAAATACGGGCAGCCTAGGGGCTCCGGTGGTGTGAGGACTGGGGGAAAGGGAGAGGGAAGATGGGCGTTTATGAGGGCGAGGTCACGGGGCAGAACTAGTGCGGCGTTATCTCGGATTGATTCGATTTTTGCAACGGCTGGTAACAGCGAGGAGGGGGCGTGGTCACCGCGGGGTGAGGAAGAAAGATCTGGCAGGTGGGGTCTACTTGACAGCGAGAGAGAGAGACGGTGGGGGCCAGCGATCAGTGACTTCGCGGGTTCGTTTGCAAGTAAAAGAAAAACGGTTCGGGGGGGGTTAGTTGGGCTGCATTGCTGGGCCTGCTGGGCTGGGCCCTTTCCATTTTTTAGTTCTGTTTTACTTTTACTTTTTTACTTTTCTATTATTCTGTTTTGATTTTTATTCAAATAATTCAAACCCCATTTGAATTCAAACCTTTGCCAAACTTTGAGTATATTTTAATACAGTTTATTAACATATTCTAAAGTCCAATTTAGAATATTTCTTTTATTCTTTTAGGGTCTATTATTTATTTAAAAATAGACATTGTCTTTATTTCAAAAAGGATTTAAATATGTTTTAAAACTCTATTTGAATTCTAAATTTTACCAAACCTTTTTCAGTAGGTTTTATTTATACAAAATAATTTCTCTTTGAATTATTATTTAAAATACTTTAATATGTTTTAATGTTCATTTAAATTGGGAAATGTCTTTACCTAAATGAAATTTGGGTATTAATAAATCCTTATTATTTTTATTTAAATAATCCTTCACTCTTTGTATTAAACAAAAATCTTTCATTTCATTTGTTTGGTCAAGATTTAATTTGGCTTTTTAAAATAGTCATTATTTATTTATTTCTTACTTTGCTTATAAAATCCATATCTTTTTATTTAAGAATCCAAAAATGGTGATTCCAACTTTTATAATTTTATTTAATATTTGTTTATCTTTTTAAATCCCTTTAGGATTCTATTTGTTCAAAATAGGTTTTGTTGTTTCCATTTGGAATCAAAAAGTTTCTTTTCACCCTAAATTTCAACAATTATTTATTTTGTTTATTTATTTTTTCACATTTCAAAATTTGGAAAATTTTGGGATGTGACACCAGGGTGGGACCCGCACCCACCTAGTGTGTGGCCACCCTAGTGTCCTCCTCCGTCCCATCTTCGATTTTCCGTATCGTTTAGGGAAAAAATATGAACTTTGGATTTTGTCTTGTCCAATTCCGAGAATATTCATTTTTTAGGTTTCTGAAACCAAACCAGCAGAAAACATGCAACTGGCACTATGACATCTTGTCAATAGGTTAGTTCCAGAAAGTGTATAAAAATAGCTCAAAGTGTAGACAAAACATAGCAAAGTGGATACTAAACAATCATGGAACATCAAAAATTATAGATACATTTCTGACATATCAAGGTCCCTTGCAAATACTGAACAAAGTAGATTATGGACAGTAAATTTCCCTCTCATCCCCGTCAGTAAACATCATCCTATATACTAAATTGTCAAGGGTAGAGCTAGCAGTAACAAAGTGATGCGCCTTCATGGCATCTAAATCAAGCCTCTGAGGTGCCAGTACTATATCATTCAGATCAACAGAGAGTTCCAAGGCAGCAGCTACACGTGCAGCAATAATACCCCCATAGATGGGTCCTCTAGCAGCTAGGCGGCGAGCAATGATAGCACTAAGATTATACCTGGTTTCATTGTTAAGTGCAACATCTAGAAAGGCCAAATGATAGTTGGAAATATTGCTAGTGTTCTCCCTACCAAGAATGCTAGTGGCAAGATAATAAGCAAAATATCTGAGAGTTGGAAGTTGCATATTTCTTATCTTCCCGTGCTGGGCTGTGCGGTCATCATCGTTTGTTACCCCGCGGTAAAACTCCAACAAATCAGCGGGATGACCTTGAATCTTTTTCACCATCCTAGCCATGCCAATACCTATAATTTTGCAAAAAAAATCCAATGTCATGGTAAAAGGCTTACCATAGATTTTGAATGAAATCTTTGAGCTGTAAGAGGTGTTAGTGAAAGTGAAACTCTACACAAAAGTTTTAGTGAGCAAAGCATATTGCACACTCTCATCCTGCATATAATTGGTTAGACCAACCCTCTGAACAAGATTTAAGAAATCCTCGAGGATCCCTATAGCTTGCAAAAAGGTAAAACAAGTAAAGGTAGAAGGGTGTGCATCCCCTTCATCTCCCTCATTGCCAAAACATGGCGCAATAAGATCCTCATTATAAGATGGCCTAGCTTGAGTGGATGATATTGAAGGCCTTGCCCTCCTAGGTGCATCTCTTTGAAATATTTCTCCAAAAGTATGGTTGTCCATGGCCCCTTTTCTGAAATTTTTAGACAAATACCAAACCAAGTGATTTTCCAAGTTAATAAATGGCGGGGAACTACTATAGGAACTTGCTAGAGGGCTAAACATGCATCAAAATGAAATCTCTACACATAGAACAAGCATGCAAGCTCACATAACCTGTCACCTATAGTAGAAAAATACTCAAGATACAATACACCAATCAAAAATCTAATTGGACAAGCGAAGGAGGCACACACTAAGGAGTAAACCCTCCAAAAATCAGTAGTTAAGAAGGGCCGAGCAAGGAGATCGAAAATCGGGAGCAAGAACAACAGGAACTCGAGCTTTGCATAGTTTTCCGATTTTTTTGGGAGAGAGAAAGAAGTGGCTGGAAGGAGGCAAGTTGGAGGTCCAACGGTGGGCCACACCCAGGCCAGGCACGCTCTGGGGCTAACCGTGCCACCAGGAGGTGCGCTTGAAGGGAATATGCCCTGAGAGGCAATAAAAAGTGGTTATTATGTATATTCCAAGTATATGTTAGATGTTTATTTTGCATGCTATAATTGTATTAATATAGAAACGTTAATACATGTGTGTTTAATAAACAAATAAAGTTCCTAGTTATGCCTCTCTTATAAACTAGCTCGTTGATTAACAAGATGATCAAGGTTTCCTGATCATGGACATTTGGATGTTGGTAATAACGAGGTCACAACATTATTGGAATGGTGTGATGAAAATTCATCCAAAGTATAACATTACGATCAAAGTCATTGAGTTTATATTGCCATAACATCATACAAAGTAATCCTAATCCTTAGACCATGAGATCATGTTAATCACTAACACTGGAAGAGTATCTTGATAACATCAAGCGTCACACCTTAACAGGGTGATATAAAGATGGGTTCAGTACTACTAAAGTGTTATGTTGAGGCCCATGGATCAAGAGTGGAATTTGTTCATCCCGATGACGGATAGATATACTCTGGGCCCTCTCGGTGATATCACATTGATTAGCTTGCAAGCAAGTGATTTGATCACTAGAATGTTATATCACGGGAACGAGAAAAGAGTACATGTAAGTAACGGTATCAAACTAGGTATGGAGATACCGATGATCGAATCTTAGACATGTAATATATTGCGAGACAAAGGGATTAAGTTACTAGCGTAAAAGGTTCTCACGATCACAAGAAAGTCATCGTTGAATGTGTGGGAGTCAGTATGGATCTCTAGGTCCCACTTATGATTATTGATATGAGAGGGGTCTCGATCATGTCCGCATTATTTGCGAACCATATGGTGACATACTTAAGAGACACCGACACCATTTGGAACAAATAGTTTCATGCTGAAAAGAATAACAAAGCGCATGAATTTATTTCACTAGACACCGAAACTGTTTTCGGGTGGTATCAGATCCGGATCTATGCATAGATGCTTTGCACGGGTAGTACACATATGTATATGTGGGAGATGATGATCATGTTATTGCTTCTTATTTATACTTTGTATATTGGTGGCATAGTAGGATGAAGCGGCCCAGACAAACTTGACATGTCCTCGCACATGAGACCCGTTCCACGCTTGACATGCAACTAGTTTTGCATAAGTGGGTAGCGGGTGTCTGTCTCTCCTACTATAGTCAATATCTAATTTGCAACGAGTTGTCAATAATTTGGTTATCCTCGTTGTGGGTAAGAATGGTTCTATCTTCGAAAGCCCCAATCCACGTAAAACTTGCAATAGATAAACTAGAAGCGTCTAGTTTAGATTGTTACTGGGATAGTGTCATGATATGGTGATGTTGTAAGTAAAAGTATAAGTCAATACCCTTACAACACACATAACGTGTAAGTTCCATAGACCTTGGCCTTACACATAGAGGAATGATGATGATCATACCATGATGCACATGATGGAGATCAAGTGCAAGAACCATATCATTTCACTTTTTCACATGTGATGTTTGTTGCATCTTATATTGCTTGTTTGGCATTTTATTAGCATAATAAGATGATCCCTCATTTAGATATCAAGATAAAAAATGTGTTCTCCCTTAAGTATGCACCGATTATATGTCGCCACTCCAAGACATCACGTGATGATCGGCTGTTCTTTGATCCACGATCATATTTCAGGTGTAAGACAGTTTACACGTGAATACTAAGGTTCTTACTTGGCGAGCCTAGAATGTGCAGACATGGCCTCGGAACACGGACCAAAAGGTTTAGCATGAGTCATATGAAATATATGATGCCCATATGGATGCTCGCCTTTGAAGCTACACCAACTCACGTGATGATCGGACTTGGTTTAGTGGATTTGGTTCATGTAATCACCAAAAAGGCACGAGGGATGTTGTTTTTGAGTGGGATTTCATTCTTAATTTGGATTAGTTGAACTCAATCTATCATAAAGGTAGTCTAAACTTTACAAATTCTGTTGTAGATGGCACCACCTGCTTTTAATTTCAATGTGTTCATGGAGAAAGAGAAACTTGCAACGAACGGTGGCAACTTTACCGACTGGGCCATGAATTTGAGGATTCTCCTCTCTGCTGCACAAAATCAATATGTGCTAGAAGCGCCACTAGGCCCCCCACCACTTGATGATGCCCCTGACGAGGAAAAGAACATCTATCAGACTCATCAGGAGGACCACAACTTAGTTCATTGCGACATATTATATGGACTAGAGCCAGAACTTAGAAAGCGTTTTGAAAACGGCAATGCCTTTGATACAATGGGTGAGTTGAAAATGATTTTCGACACCCATGCTGCTGTAGAGAGTTATAATGCTTCAGAAAAGTTCTTTAGCTACATGATGGAAGAGGACAACTCCGTAAGTGAGCATGTACTCAAGATGTCGGGTTACGCCGATAAGCTTGTGTCCTTGGGAATAATGATTCCCATTGATTTAGGCATACATAGTGTTCTCTAATCTCTGCCACCTTGCTATAAGAGCTTCGTGATGAACTATAACATGCAGGGCATGAAGAAGTCTCTCCCGATCTTCTGTCAATGCTTAAAACTGCAGAAGTGGAGATCTATAAGGAACATCAAGTGTTGATGATCAATAAGACCACCGGTTTCAAGAAAGACAGAAAGGGTAAACAAAAGGGAAAGAAGGGCGGCAAGCCAGTTGCCATACCTGAAAATAAATCCCAAGTTGTCCCTAAGTCTGATACCGAGTGCTATTATTGCAAGGGAACTAGCCACTTGAAGCGGAACTGCCCCAAGTATTTGGAAGACAAGAAGGCCGACAAGGAAAATAAAGGTATATTCGATATACATGTTATTGATGTGTACTTGACTAGTAGTCGCAGTAGCACCTGGGTATTCGATACCGGTTCAGTTGCTAATATTTGTAACTCGAATCAGGGGCTGCGGAACAAGCGACCTCTAGCAAGGGGTGAGGTCAAGATGCGTGTCGGAAACCGATCAAGCGTTGATGTGATCACCGTCGGAACGCTACCTCTCCACTTACCATCGGGATTAGTTATAAACTTGACTAATTGTTATCTGGTGCCAGCACTAAGCATGAACATTGTATCCAGATCATGTTTGATGCATAGTGGTTATTCATTTAAATCCGAAAACAATGGTTGTTCAATTTATATGAATGATATATTTTATGGTCATGCACCGATGATGAATGGTTTATTTCTGTTGGATCTTGACAATAGTGTTACACATATTCATAATGTTGATGCTAAAAGGATTAAACTTAATGATGATATATCCGCATATATGTGGAACTGCCGTCTAGGTCATATTGGTGTTAAACGCATGAAGAAGCTCCATTCGTATGGACTTTTGGAATCACTTGATTTCGAATCATTTGATACATGTGAGCCATGCCTTATGGGCAAGATGACTAGAACGCCGTTTTCCGGTTCAATGGAACGGCCGAAAGATTTATTGACAATCATACAGTCTGACATGTGTGGTCCAATGAGTGTGTCGGCACGAGGTGGATATCGTTATTTTGTTACTTTCACAGATGATTTGAGTAGATACGGTTATATCTACTTGATGAAACACAAGTCTAAAACCTTTGAGAAATTTAAGGAATTTCAGAGTGAAGTGGAAAATCATCATAATAGAAAGATCAAATTTATATGGTCCGACCGTGGAGGTGAGTATCTAAGTTACGAGTTTAGAACACATATGGAAGAGTGTGGAATAGTTTCACAACTCACACCTACCGGAACACCACAGCAAAATGGTGTGTCAGAACGCCGTAATTGTACTTTACTAGATATGGTTCAATCTATGATGTCTCTTGCGGAATTGCCACTGTCATTTGGGGTTATGCACTAGAAACTTCTGCATTAACTTTAAATCGGGCACCATCTGAATCCATTGAAAAGACACCGTATGAATTGTGGTTTGGAAACAAACCTAAGCTGTCATTTCTTAAAGTTTGGGGATGCGATGTTTATGTGAAGAAACTTCAACCGGATAAACTCGAACCTAAAGCGAAAAAATGCGTCTTCCTGGCATACCCTAAGGAAACTATTTGGTATTCCTTCTATCACAGATCCGAGGGCAAGGTTTTCGTTGCCAAGAATGGATCCTTTCTAGAGAAAGAGTTCCTCGCGAAAGGTGTGTGTAGTCGAAAGGTAGAACTCGAAGAGGTTGTAGAACCTTCTCTTCATAATATGGTGAGTAGCGCAGTGCCGGAAGCCATTCCGGAGTTGACTTCACCAAATGAAGACGGAACTAACGATAACGATCATGAAGCTCCAAAAGAGAATACTACCAAACCTCACAAGTCTAGCAGGATGCGTGCAGCTCCCGAGCTATACGGAAATCCTGTTATGAATTTCATGGTCGATGAAATTGATGACCCTGCGACATATGAAGAAGCGATGATGAGCCCAGATTCCAACAAATGGCTAGAAGCCATGAAATCTGAAATGGAATCCATGTACGAAAACCAGGTTTGGACCTTGGTAGAATTACCTCATGACCGAAAGGCCATGGAGAATAAATGGATTTTCAAAAGGAAAACTGATGCTGATGGTAGTGTAACTGTGTATAAAGCTCGACTTGTCGCAAAGGGGTTTTGACAAATTCAAGGAGTTGACTACGATGAGACATTCTCTCCCGTAGCGATGCTATAGTTTAACATCCCAAAAATCATGATTATAAAGTTTGCATATCATTCATGCATTCATAAGAATTTTAGGATCATTTTCAAATAAGATTTCAAAAACAGAAGCAATTGTTGTATATTATTTTATGTAAGCAAGGCAATGGCCTTATTGCTACTCTCTAATATGAGAATACTTGTTTTAACCAGAAAAGGGTTGAACATAGGTTTGATTGTTATTTCCAAAGCTTGGTCAAAAAATTTCAAAACAAAAATATGAATTCAAAACCATTCATATGCCTATTATAAATAATTAATTAAGTCATGGTTTTATTTTAAATTCAATGAGCCAATGTAATTTGAAGTGAACAACAAAGTTTTATATTCAAATATGTTCTTGGTTCACTCTACAAAAATCCAGAGAAGATTTGAATTCAAATTCATTTGAAAAGCATTTGAAAATGATTTCATAAAATCAAAATAGAAATAGAAAAGAATAAAAGAAAAGGAAAAGGGCCAGCGTTGCCAAACTAGCCCTGTACTGGAACCATCCCATTAGCCAGCCCACCCGGTGTTCCCCTCTCCCTCTGTTTCTCACCCACGCGCACACCCCTCCCTCGCTGACACCCCGGACCCACCTGCCCCGTCAGCATCGTCCCCAAACCCCGCCCACGACCCGGCCTCGCCGTTTCTTCCTCCTCCTTCACTACCGCATCTTAATTCGAGTAAACGCTGATTATTTCGTGCGCAATCCTCGCCCCTGCTCTGGCTACTTAATCACCTCCCCCTCGCGGCCATTTCCCCCAACACAACCAGCCCGAAGCGCCGCCAGGCTCCACAAATTTCGCCCTACACCGCCGTAGCACTAAAGAACTCCGACGAGCTATCACGGTGAGTCTCGAGCGTGCCTTGCCCTCTGGTACACACGAACTGCTTCGCCATCTCCTTGCGCATCTTATCATGTTTTCAATTTGTCCTGAATCGCCCCAGGTCGTCTCCCTCATCAACATCTGCAAATGCCCAAAGCTTAGCTCAACTCCGACGAGCCATTCCGGTGAGCCCCGTGTTCCCCTCTGTCTCTGGTTCACGCAACTGTGTTCGCCAGTGTCTCACACATCTGTTAACGCTTGCTGTTTGATTCCTTGCGCCCTAGGTCGTCGTCTTCGACTCCGACAGTGAGCACCCGACGCGCGGACAAACTCCGACGAGGTTTTGCTGCTGTGTCCATGCGCCCCGACCCTGTCCACCTACACGTTGAACATCTCCACGTCCTCACGATCTCGGTAAGCACTAGCACACCCCCCTACACCTCAAACCTCGTCGGCGTGTCACCGCCAGAGCCGTCGCCGCCACCTGCGCCATTCGTGCCGCTGAGTTTTGGTCGATCAGAGCTGATCCATTGGATCTGGATCCTAGGGCCACGATTAGATTTTAGTTGAAGCGGTACGAACAGATCTGGGTCGTGCATCGTTAGTTAGATCCTGCGGTCCGCGAGCGTGATCCGGCCGAACCGGTACGTGTAGCACCCCCCGGTGTTAGGGTTAAACCAAACTCAGATCACCATCTAAGATAAGTTCAACTCCCAAACACGGAGGATCACAGTATGATTCGGTAACATTACAGAACACAGGGATTCAACAGCATAAGTTTAAACTCTTAATAGAGTAAGATATTAGAGTTATTACAAACTAGAGGTCATAGACCCAACATTACATCACACAGCGAAAGCAAATTATGTTGTTCTACACAACAACTTAGCAAAAGGCCAAAGAGGCCATAAACAAAAGCGACGTCCATCCCATAGTCCTCAGGCTGCTACCTGGGACCCCCAACTACTCGTCGATGTCAACGTAGAAGCCACCTTCAGTTGCAACCAGATCCTCTGTAGAAAAACAACAATGGCGCAAGGCTGAGTACGAGAATGTACTCCGCAAGACTTAGATAACCTAGTATCTACATGCTCTGGCTAGAAAGGCTTTCTCTGGATTTACTTTTGTGAAAAGCAATCTTTGTTTGTAAACAAGAGAGAGAAGAGGCTCGTCTACTCAGAATCTTTAAAAAGGGATAAAATAGCGACTTCTTCATCTTGTTCAGCACATCTCGATAACCACCAGCTTCATCAGAACCTCCTATCTAGGATCACCCACTCGACCTAGAGGAAACATCCTTAAGCACACGTGGATCAACAAGTTTAATGGTTAAAGTTATCTATGATCTTAGAATCTAGTCACCAAGCGTTCATAACCATGAACACGGCTTTTTGAAAAGATTAATACCCTGCAGCGGTGTACAACTTTACCCACACGTACCAACCGACTCTTAATGCCAAATATTATTAGCCTTCTTCCTTGGAAGGCCGACAGAGGGTGGTTGACCACGACCTTTACCTTGCTTTCGCCGAGACCATGAGTCACGCAATAAGTATGATTCCGCCGTAACGGGTCAAATCCCGAAGCCGGTACTTAAATATGTGAGGCGAGGTTGGTTTACCAGGGGCTCCATCCACCCTAAGCAACCGCGGCCACGCTTACCTACCTGTTATGATGCACCTCCTCTTTCGAAAACATTTTCAATGCGTATGCTAAATGGAAAGCCTGAACTATGTGACTCATGGAATCTACTAGGCAAGTTAGTTGCTCGTGAGGTTTTCCAGGCCCCGTGTGGTTGTACGCTCGTCTCGGTTCCAAAGGCAAGAACTCAGTACCTAGTGGTGGCGAGCATGGGACTACAAATACCACACCCAACGTGGCATCCCATACAAGCCTTAGCATGATTAGTTAACTCCTTCGATGATGTCACCATCTCCTACCTCACTACCTTCCTTGGCACCTCTGATTCATCATTGAATAGATCAGACGTTGTTTCTATGCTTGGCTAAGCTGTCGGTAACAAAATCTCTACAACACTCACATGCCAAACCTAGGTATGCTAGGAGCAGTGGATCAGGAGTATAAGGCTACAAAAGGGAAACAGTGCAGCAGATAGGTAACACTAGCTACTGACAAAAGACCACACTGGAATCGTGTGCATCGTAGCGAGAAAGCAATATACTTTATGAAACATAGGTTCAGAATGAGAGGCTATGCTTGCCTTGTCCGTCAGTAGACATGTACGAATCTTCGGTGTTGTTGACTACAGCTTCGGGTTCGGATCCTATCGCGAAGAACCAAATACCGGAAAGAGAGAAGCAACATTCAATACATGGAATGTGCAATGCTCAAACAATATGGATGGTATGTCAAGTTAACTTGCTTTGAAATGAAACCCTAAGGCATGCTTGGCAACTTAAACAGGGTTCCGAGGGTTGAAAACCCTTACTCAGGAGACTCCGGCAACACATGAGAGGGGTTGATTTAGTTCTCTAATTAAACAGTCATTAAAGTTTATTAGCAATGCATTATTATAGCTTAAAGAGGTAGGTTTCATTTTTCTGAAAATTTTGATATATTATTTGTATTTTTCTGACTTATAAATTAAAAGTTATTGAATTTACAATATTCAAACAAATTCTGAAATTATTAAACCTTTTTCTTAATTAAAATAAAGCTGGGAATACTTTTTACACAGAGGGATAGGCTAGCCACAGACACCGACAGGTGGGTCCGTGGCCAGCTCAGCAGCCACACACGCGAAAAGGCTCAGGGGTGAATTTTCACCGGGGCAGAGGGTACCCACACCGACTGACGGGTGGGGCCAAGGCCACGCAGGAAAGCCACCGTGGTGCCACGCGGACCTCGCTGGAGCACGCGTCGGCCAACGGCCAGGGACAGCGGAGGAGGGCGAGATGGGACGCGCGGATGGGCGCCCGACGGCGATGGACGGCGGGGCATGATGCGAGGTCGAACCAGAGGGGGAGGAGAAGGTTGGAGAGGTCCTCTGGGACCGCTAGCTCACCAGGAAGGCGATGTGATGGTCGTGGGGGCACGGGGAGGCCGGAGACGAGGGAATCCACGACGGCGGTGGTCGTCGGTGACGAAGAGGAACGAGTCGATGGCGACAATTTACTGTGCCCCCCCCCCCTCGATTCCTTCGGTGGAAAGGATCCTCAGATCGCGGCGGAGCTGAAGGCATCATCGGCGAGGCACGGGGCGGAGCTAGGTCTCGGGTCCGTGAGGGGAACGGGAGTGAGGGGTCGCTGGAGAGGGGGAGAGTGGATGAGGGCGGCGGGGACGTGGCCGCGCCGTTCTTATCCTCCTCCACACAGCGGCGAATGGTCGGATGCAGGCGGCGGCGATCGACGGCGTGGGCGGCAACAGCGAGCTGCTCGCCGCTGTCGAGAAAGACGACAGGGGAGCGGGGTGAAGAGGTACGGGGCGCGCTGGGCTGCTCGTGGGCCGGCTGCGGCTGCTAGCTGCTGGAAACGAGCAGCAGAGAGAAGAGAGGGAGTTGGGCCACGACCCATTGGTTGTTACTGCCCATTTTTTTAGTAAAACCCTTTTTCTTTTCTGTTTTGTATTTTTTCTTTTAAATTTCATTTTGTAATCTGTTTTGAACCATTTCAAAATATATAGACTTTTATAAAATATCTGAAAACACTAAGGGCCCTTGAAAACAATTTGGGCTCCACAAGTTTTGGGGGTTTTCAAAATTCAAACCATTTGAGTGTGTTTTAAAGAGAGGAGAAGAATCTAGGGTTTAGTGTTTTGCATTTGTACTTTGTTTCACACACTTGAACACATGCAATAATTGGATGTTTAAAAAAAATGCATGCCATGCTTAATTACTGAGTACATACATTATAAACATGTGTTGTTACAGTGCGCACCAATCAGAGGCTGCTGCGTGGCTAGGTTTTAGATTTAAAATCTGAATTTAGATCTATTAGTTATTTAAAATTGTAAATTCAATAACTTTTAATATGTTTATCCAAAAAATACAAATAATATACCATTGGAATCACAAAAATAAATCCTACACATATGTGGGCTTGGTTTTGTATTTTGCCTCTTTGAAAATAGAATTTTATGCAGAGACATTTGTAGGCATATTTTGTGTATAAAACTTATTTGGAAAATATCCCAAAGGCCAAATTGAGTTTATTTGGTGTATAATTGTTTTGTTTATTGTTCAGTACTGTTTAAATTGTCTTGTTTGGTTTATAAAAACCATCACATGGCATTTGCATGCATTCATATATTTTTGTTTGATTATTTGGAATGTAAATTTGGTGCTATCATTTTATGTGTAGATTTTGGTGCTAGTGGTGATTGTGACCGTGAGAATTGTTGTTACTCCCCAAACTAGCAAGGCAAGTGGTGCTTCATACTTTTGTCCCAATATTTTGACTATGCATTATAAATATTTTGTATAAGGCTTGCATGATAATTTTTGCTAAGTATATATATGTTATGCTTGGCAAATCCTAGTAGTTGTAGAATTGTTAGAATTTTCTCTAAGTTAAGATACTTGCTATTGCCATGCTTAGCCTAGCTAGTAGCAACCAAGGGTGGTTTATATACACATGCTATGGAAAATATTGCTAAGTCTTTGACTTATGTTTTTGCTTAATAAAACAACTAAGTAAATGAAACACCTGGGTGGAATGGTAATTGCTTGGTGGATTTTGGTTGAGTGGTTACCAGGGCCCATTTTCCAATGGTCTACCCTGTGTATCTCACTTGTGGAATGCCACCTAGGAACAAAGGGATTTGAGATGCCATATGTTAAGAAGATTCTAGTGCAGCCACATGGCATTATGGGCTCTTCCTGGATCATATAGGTTGCAATAACTTAGCCAAATGGACAGTTGGTGGTAGGGGATGATAGGTTTGGAGCGCGTCCATTTTGGTCTAAGGGAAGGCTTCTGAAAGGTCCTGTCTTGATGAAAATAAGGTCTTGTGGGGAAAGTGCACCACCTCTGCAGAAGGAAGAAACTAAGTACTTAGCCGTGTCCCCGGAAAAGGACAATTTGAGCATCAAGACATGGAAGCTATCAAGAATCTCCTCATCCCAATTTCTAAGTTAAAACTTGTGGTTGAAAAAGGGTGAAGGTTCACCAATGTCTATTGGTGGATCCTTGGTAGTTTTTGCCAAACAAAAACTTTGTGTTTTCAACTGATAGGTAAAACCTATTTTGAGCAAAGCAAGCCTAAGATACACTTAGCCAAATTCATGTAGAAGCTAGATACTATTATTCTAGTAAGGTATCACTTGCCAATACTATTCCAATGTATTGACCCACTGTGGCTGTAACTTGTGATGTTGCAGGTTACTTTGATGAGGATTAGGGTTATGAGTCTACACTCAACATGCTTTTATTTATTGTTAAGTTAAACTCTTGTACTAACCTATGGCTATGGAGTTGTAAAAGACTATGTTATCTCTGGAATGACGATGTAATAATGACCTTTGTTTCGGTGTACTTCATCTTAAACTGTGGATGCTAGCAATTGATCCAGGCACTAGCATTGTAATCACGGGGACCTTTACCTTTATAAAGGTGGGGTCTTACAGATGGTATCAGAGCACTGTGTTGCCTATAGGATTATGACCCTAGGATTGGATTAGAAACCGCTAAGGAAAAAATTTCAACACTTTGAAAAATTTCCACACTTTTTCAACACTTTTTCTTCTCGTAAACTTTTCAACACTTTTTCTTCTCGTAAACTTTTCGAATCTTCTTTCTCATCTCTATTTGTAGATGAACTCCATCAACAAAGCCGTGAGGAAGGGACCACTCATGACCATGACTTTGGAGTGTGAGACTGAATTTCCCAAGGCCCTCAAGAACCTTATGGTTACCATGGGGATACATGGTGCATTTGTGTACAAAGGATTCCCTATGATGGATGAAGGAGAAGAATACTGGTGGGTGCAACTTCACTTGTACAAAAACAAGGAAGACAACCAGAAGGAGTTAGGATTTTGCATGCTCACCAACTCAGAAATGCACACAACATTCTTTGACTCTGCAAGAAATGCAGCTTGGAATGCTATCAAGGAGCTTGGTGATAGACTCAAGTGCAGAATGCACAACACTCAAAATGACCTTAGAGAAGAAAAGAATCATACCCAATAGTTGGAGACTACCAACCAACAACTAAGGGGAGACATCATAGACTTAATATGGGAGTCTTGTGAACAAGATAGACAGATGGCTACTAAGGATGCCCTAATAGCTATTTTGTCTGGTGAGTGAGAGTTGTAACGTACTTCGTTAGTTGGACCACCACACTTATCGTTTCTACTTCCAAAAATTTGTCTAAGTTATGTTGAACCTTTGATGTTTGTAATGGATTTGTGTATGCCGTGACTTGTGTGTTTGTTGCAAAAAGATGTGCTTGTGATATTTTGTCTTGTGATTTTTCTCTATTGATGTTGATTCTAACTTTTCTCTATCTTATAAAAATAGATGCTAATGTTGTTATCAACACGGCCGAGGAGTTCAAGCGAACTCGTTTTGGTACTCGTCTCATTGAGCTCACTAGTGTCCTCAACCTTCCACTTCCTAGCATCATGACACTTCCACTCACCAAGTTTGAGAGGAAGGACCTATGGGGCTTCAGAGTCACCTAGCCGGGACGCCAGATAGAGCCAACCACGGAGACCATCACTTTCAAGCTGATGCATGACGACAAGGAGAAAGGCCTAGATGTAGTCATGCAGGAGTTACTTGGGCACCTGGTAGGGAGACACTCCACCGAGCTTAGAGGTCTTTACTTTCACCCCTTCGCGAGACACAATGAGGAGGGTGAAGCTATAGAGTACGAGGATGCTGCTAGAGAGACGATGGAGCCGATTCGACTATACCTTCAGGACCTAGAGGGTCTTATTAGGCACCTAGATACTAATAGGACCAACGTCATGCTTAGCAATGACGAGTTCCATGTTCAGCTTCGAGAGAAGGACAAGCTCTTCGCGGAACAAGATGAGTTAGTCAAGGAAATGGAAGCCAAGTTTGAAAGCCAGGACAAGAAGTTCAAGAGCCAGGAGAAAAGAGTCCAAGATAGGAACAAGAAGATCCGGGAGATGAAGGAAGAGCTAGAGGCCAAGGACTTCAAGCTTGAGCATCAGCATGGAGTGATCGAGGGCTTCACTCACAGAAGAGGGCTCTTAGGGCAAAGATTGAGGCCTTGACTACTAGTGTTGATGAGTACAATACCACGATGGAGAATGCAGGTCTGCCACATCCCAAAATTTTCCAAATTTTGAAATGTGAAAAATAAATAAACAAAATAAATAATTGTTGAAATTTAGGGTGAAAAGAAACTTTTTGTTTCAAAATGGAAACTTAAAAATCCCATCTTGAACAAATTTTGATTAATGTTTGAATCCAACTAAATTCAAATCAAGTGAAATGCATTCTTCATAAATGTATCTTGAAATTTAAACACTTGGAAAATAAACCAAAACTCTAAAACCTAATGGAAGGAAAACATTTCCAAGTAATCTCAAAGACTAAAGATTTAATCCATGTAAAAAATTTGTCAACAAACATTTATAAATGATAAAGTATGACAAATTGAAATATTACAAAACCTTAGAAATTGGTTTCACTTAATTTAGAGCCATAGATAAAATCTTATGTATTTAATAAGATCAGGAAATTAAAATCCCAAAGCTAATAAAGCTCCTACCTAAAATCCATACCAAATGGTGAGCAATTAATCCTAAAGAGATTTAAAAATATAAATAAATATCAAATAAGATTTTAAAAATTGGAATCACCAAGTTTGGATCTTTAAATAAAAAGATATGATTTTTATAAGATAAAGAAAGAAATAATAGATAAGGACTATTTTTAAAAGCCAAGTTAAATCTTGGCCAAGCAAATAAAATAAAATATTCTTGATTAATAAAAAGAGTAAAGGATTATTTAAATAAAATCATGAGCATTTATTATTATCCAATTTCATTTAAGTAAAAGACATTTACCATTTATAAATGAACATTAAAAACAAAATAAAATAATTTAAATAATAATTCAAAGTGTTTTATTTTTTAATAAAACCTACTGAAAAGATTTGGAAAAATTTAGATTTAAAATAGAGTTTTAAAACCTATTAAATCCTTTTTGAAATAAAGACTAATGTCTATTTATTTTTAATAAATAATAAACCCTAAAATTAATTATTCTATTTTGGACTTTAGAATATGTTAATAAACAGAATTAAAATATACCCAAGGGTTGGCAAAGGTTTGAATTGAAATAGAGTTTGAATTATTTGAATGAAAATCAAAACAGAAATTCAAAATAGAAAAAGGAAAAAACATTCTGTATAAATAAAGAAACGAAGACAGCCCAGCCAGCAGGCCCAACCCAGCCCAGCAGCGCAGCCCATCTTCTTTCCCTCCCCCGAACCGTTTTCCACTCATAAACTCACCCCCTCAGACGCTGACTGCCTGGACCCACTCTTCCTCTCTCTCTCTCTCGCTGTCAACCAGACCCCACCCTTCAGTTCTTCGTCCTCACCCGCCGCGATGACCACGCCTCCCTCGCCGGCCATTTCTGGCCATAATCTCTCGCGTTAATTCGCATCAATGCCTCAGTGATTCCGCCCCCCGACCATGCTATCATAATCCCCTCCTCCCCCTCCCTCTTTCCCCTCAAGCTTTTCTGCCAGAGAGCCCCCGGGCTGCCTCGATTTTAAGTCACACCGCCGCGGACTCCGGCGAGGTTCGCAAGCAATTCCGGCCACCACCGCCAGCCCCACTGCCCCTAGAGCTCTCGAGTGTTTTCCCCATCGTTTCCTGCACCTCTCAGCACCTTTAGTTTGCCCACGCGCGCCCCATATGCTCGGCAACAACCAAGTCTGAGCATCACCGCCGTCTGCCTCCGCTCCGTCGACCTTCCCCGATGAGTACTGACCGCCCTTCTTCCTCTCGTAGATGCATGCATGATCGCCGACCTCGTGCGCAGCTAACACAGCCCCTATCTTGTCTTAGCGTGGTCCGAAACGTCGCCAACAACGACAGCCCGAGAGCACCGCCGCCAGAAGCTTCTCCGGCGAGCAATCACTGTCATCCTCGAGCGCGCCTTCACCAACCAAGGACGCGAAGACCATCTACTTGCCACGGCGATTCTGGTGAGCCACTCCTCTATCTCCCTTGCTTCCTAAATCACCGGCTCCGCCGCAGTCTGACCGCGCAGCCGCCACTTGCCGCCGCCAGCGCCGCCAACTGTTGGTCAACATGCTGTGATCCGTAGGATTTGAATCCAAGCGCTAGGATAGAATCACTTATCGAAGAGGTACGAAGCATTATGTGTCGTGCGATTTGAATTAGATCCAGCAGCCCATGTTAGTCGATCCACGCGAAACGGTACTGGCGAATAAGATGCAGCCACGTGGCCAGACACAGGTTTTAAAAACAGATTTTGATCTATTAGATGAATGATTTTGTAAAATTCATAACTTTTGATCCACACGTCCAAATTTTGAAAATTTTATATCAATCGAATCAGCAGACCAAGTAATATCCAACCATTCACTTTATTTAATAAATTGCTTCTGGTAAAATGGTTGTTTTTGCAGAAACTTGTGTAGGCATAATTTGAATATAAAATTCATTCTAAAATTATTTTTGTGATAAAATCTTTGGCAAATGGATTTTTTTGAACCTACTGACCATATAAACCAACTGGTAGATTCAAAAGCATATTTTGTGGGGCAAAAGAATAAATTATTGATTTAGAACATTGCTAGTCAAATAAAAATGTTGTTTATATGTTAAAAATACTTTTTGGAGAAAAATCTTTGGGAAATGATTTGGATTAAACTCTCTGACCGTAAACACAAAGTTTTATGATTTAAAAATATATTTTGTGAACCCTATAAAAATTATTACTTTGCTAATGGCATTTTCAACAACATAAAATATTGATTTGGTATAAAAAATGGTTTATAGATAAAACCTTTTGCAATGGTTTCAATACTAAACACTTTACCTTAAAACACTAACATTTGTGTTAAAAATATATTTGGTAAACACTAGAAATATTCTTTGGATTTAAATCCTTTCTAGCAAAACAAAAATGATTTAAAGTGGCCATTTTCCACTAACTTAATATCAAATGGTTTTACCACTTTTTGCAAATGACCAATAGGTGTTTTCAAATGTTTATAACCTATTAGAAACCACTTTTCCAAATAAAACAATCTTTAGCATGCTTGCATGCATTGCTTTGTTTCTATTATTTTATGTGATGTTTGCTTGAATGGTGGATTGAATATTGCTTGCTTGGTTGAATTGTAGTGGAATTTGAAGAGTGTGAATATTGCAAGATCAAGGAGTGAACTTATAATTCTATAGCAAAAAGGCAAGTGATGCATCATACTTTATCCTATTATTTTCACTATGCATTAGTGATGTTTCTAAGTAGGACTTGCATGAAATTTTTGCTTAGTATAAACTATGCCATGGGAAATCCTAGTAGATGAAACCTTAGTAGAAATTTCCTAAGTTAAGATTCCTACTACTAACATGCTTAGCTTAGCTCGTAGAAAACAAGGGTGGATTATATTCATGCTATGGAATATTTCTAAGTCAAGGACTTGTCTTTTTGTTTAATAAAACAACTAAGTGAATAAATCACCTGGGTGGAATGGAAAGAATGGGTGGTGTTGAGTGGTTATGCAAGTCCCTTATCATTTGGCCCATTTCTATGGTTTACCTTGTGTATCTCACTTGTGGATGGCCACCCAGGAACAAAGAGATTTGAGATGTCAAATGTCGAGAAGCTTCAAGTGCAGCCACTTGGCATTATGGGCTCTGCCTGGATCATATAGGTTGCAATAACTTAGCCAAATGGACAGTTGGTGGTATGGGAATGATAGGTTGGAACGCGTCCATTCTGGTCTAAGGGAAGGCTTCTGAAAGATCTTGTCTTGGTGAAACCAAGTCTTGTGGGGAAAGTGCACCACCTCTGCAGAGTGTAAAATCTAAGTACTTAGCCATGTCCCTAGCAAAGGACAATTTGAGCATCAAGACATGGAAGCTATCAAGAATCTCCTCATCCCAATTTCTAAGTTAAAATCTTGTGGTTGAACAAGGGTTGAAGGATCACCAATTTCTATTGGGAGATGCCTTGGGTGATTTTTGTCAAGCAAAAACTTAGCCAAATGATAAGGAAAATCTATTTTGTGTTTTCAAATGATAAGGAATTGTAAGATCCCTCCTTTATAAAGGAAAAACAGTCAACACAAACACAAACCATTCTTTCCATTCCTTTCATAACCACTCAACACAAACCATTCTTTCCATTCCACCCAGGTGATTCATTCACTTAGTATTAAACAAAACACAAGTCCACAGACTTAGAAATATTCCATAGCATGAATATATATTCCACCCTTGTTTTCTACTAGCTAAGCTAAGCAAGATAGTAGTAGGAATCTTAACTTAGGAAATTTCTACTAAGGTTTCATCTACTAGGATTTCCCATGGCATAGTTTATACTTAACAAAATTTCCATGCAAGTCCTACTTAGAAATATCACTAATGCATAGTGAAAATAATGGGACAAAGTATGAAGCATCACTTTCCTTTTTGGTAGAGAATATAAGTTCACTCCTTGTCTTTGCAATTATCACACTCTTCAAATCACTACAAATCAATCAAGCAAGGCACAATTTCAATCTACCATTCAAGCAACATCACATAAAATAATAAAAACAAAGCAATGCATACAAGCATGCCAAAGATTGTTTTATTTGTATAAATGGTTTCTAATAGGTTACAAACATTTGAAAACACCTAATGGTCACTTCATAAAGTGGCAAAACCATTTGCAAAAGATTTTACTTCATAAACCATTTTTAAACCAAGTCATTATTTTATGTGGTTGAAAATGTCTTTAGCAAAGTTATAATTTTTATAGGGTTCACCAAATACATTTTCAAATCATAAAACTTGGTGTTTGGGGTAAGAGAGTTTAAATCAAAACATTTCCCGAAGGTTTTCCTCCAAAAGCATTTTTAATAAATAAACATTATTTTTATTTGACTAGAAATGGTTTAAATCAAAAGTTTATTCTTTTGCTTCACTAAATATGTTTTTGAAACCACAAATTGATTTCTATGGTCAGTAGGTTCAAAACAAACCATTTGCAAAAGATTTCATCTCAAAATTCATTTTAGAACAAATTTTATATTCTAAACATGCATACACAAGTTTCTGCAAAAACAATCAATTTAACAGAAGTAATTTACTAAAAAAGTGCATGGTCAGAAAGTACTTGTCTTACTGATTCCATTGATATAAAATTTGCAAAATTTGGACGTGTGGTTTGAAAGTTATGAATTTTTCAAATTGGAACATCTAATAGGAAAGTTTCTGTCTAATTAATCAAACGCTGGCCACGTGGCGTGATTTTACTGGCTGATACCGTTTCGCTCGGATCAACCTCTCTGGTGCGTTGGATCTAAACAGATCGTGCGGCTCTGATCCAAAGATACCTCTTCGCTTAGTTTCATTCGCGTGCGTTAGATCTACATCCTATGGCTGTCGATCAAGAAACCATCAATCGGCGGCGCTGGCGGCGGCTGTGCGGCGGCGGTGCTCTGGCGGCGGAGTTCCGGCTAATACAAGAAGCAAGAGAGAGGGAGGAGTGGCTCATAGTGATCGCAGGGGTATGGCGAAGCTCAAGGTGGTCTTCGGGTAGCAGGGGGCGCACGAGGGTAGTGACAATTTCTCGCCGGAGTTCCTTCTGGCGACGGCGTGCTCTGGTGTTGTCGAAGACGAATCTACATGGTGCGATAGGACGCGAAACATGTGCCATTAGATGCGCGAAAGAACATAGGGTGTAGTGGTGTCTTCTAGAGAAAGGGGAAAGACGGGGCTTATGGGGAGGGTCACCGGAGTTGGAGACAGACGGTGGCGGTGACGGTCTTGGTCGTTGTCGAGGCTAGGGGTCAAGCGCGAGCAAGCTGATGATGCAGATAGAAGTGCCAGGGCCTGGGGGTCACGTTCGTGTTCTCGAGGAGGCGAGGGGCGGAGGAGGCTGGCCGGAATTGCCGTCGGAGCTCACCGGAGCAGAGTGCGGTTTAGGGAGAATTGGGGACAGCCTGGGGGTTCCGGTGGGGCGACGACTAGGGGGAAAGAGAGAGGGGACGCAGGCGCTTAAGATAGCATGGTCGTGGGGTGGAGTAACGCAGGCAGTAAAGCGTATTGACGCCGGTTACAACGGCCAGAAACGGTGAGGAGGTGTTGGAGGCGTGGTCACCGCGGGGAGGAAGAAGCTGACGGGGCAGTGGGGTCGCATGGCAGCGAGAGAGAGAAGGAGGAGGTGGGGTCTGGTCGTCAGCGGCGCTGGGGGTAAGTTCGCGAGTGAAAAACGTTTCAATGCGGGAGGGGGAGATGGGCTACTGATGGGCTTAGTGGGCTAGGTTAGTTGGGCTGCTCCTATTCCATTTTTTTGATCTGATTGTTTTTCTTTTTTTCATTTCCAATTTCTGTTTTGATTTTTGTTTAATTATTTCAACATCAATTTGAATTCAAACCTCAACCAAAATTTGTGTAGGTTTAACTACTGATTAGTAATATAATCTGAAGTCAATTTTGGAATAAAACTTTATTCTTTTTGGGGTCTTTTAATTATTCAAAAAGGCTCTTGTTTTAAATCAAATAAGATTTAATAATATTTTCAAACACCATTTAAATTCTTAAACCTTCCAAATCTTTTCAGTAGGTTTTTATTTGTTTAATAGGGTGTCAAATAATTCATCTTGAATTATTTGGAAAGTATTTAATATGATTCATAAATCATTTGAATTGGGTATTTGTTTTAATTCCAATGGAATTAAATATAGTTTTATTTCCCTAATTTTATTTGGAATATTTATTTTATTTAAATTAATTAAACAAATTTTATTCCACTTGGGTAAATTCCAAATATCTTTTCCCATGATTTAATTAATTATTTCTAATAGGGATTTTGTCTTTATTCAAATGGAAATGAAATTTGGTTAATGCCACTTTATTTTTATTTTGGAAAATTATTTATCCTTTTATTTAATTTGGATTTGAATTATATTTATTCCATCTGCTTATTGTCTTAGTCAAGTTTAAATTTGGCCTTTAAATATTTCTCATTTATTATTTCTTTCTCTATCTTGTAAAGTCCATATCTTTTTGTTTATAGATCCAAACTTGGTGATTCCAATTTGTAAAATCTTATTTGATATTTGTTTATCCTCTTAAATATCTTTAGGATTATTTTCTCACCATTTGGTATGGATTTCTAGACAAGTGCTTTATTAACTTTGGAAATTACTTTTCCCTATCTTATTATATTCATAAGATTTTATCTATGGCTCCAAATTAAGTGAAACCAATTTATAGGGTTTAATATATTTCTATTTATCATTCTTGATCATTTATAAATGTTTGATGATAAATTTTTATATGGATCAAATCCATAGGCTTGGAGATAACTTGGAAATGATATTATTCCATTAGGGTTTAGGGTTTGGATTTATTTTCCAAGTGTTTAAATTTCTAGATGCATTTTATGAGGAATGCATTTCTCTTGATTTGGATTTTGTTGAATTCAAACTTTAATTAAAGTTTGTTCAAGATGGGATTTTAATTTCCATTTAAAAACAAAAGTTTCTTTTCACCCTAAAATTCAACAATAATTTATTTTGTTTATTTATTTTTCACATTACAAGATTTGGAAAATCTTGGGATTTGATAGGAACTGCCGGGAATACCTCCAGATAGAGATGTGGAGTTTCTGATTGACTTGCTGTCAGGATCTGGACCAATAGCAAAGAGACCTTACAAGATGTCAGTTGATGAGCTGAAAGAACTCAAGAAATAACTTGGAGAACATTTGTAGAAAGGATTTATTCAACCAAGTTCTTCATCTTGGGGAGCACCAGTCTTGTTTCTTGAAAAGAAAGATAGAAGTCAAAGGTTATGCATAGATTATCGTTCACTCAATGAGGTGACTATCAAGAACAAATATCCTTTGCCCAGAATCAATGATTTGTTTGATCAGTTAGAAGGAGCCCGTGTGTTCTCAAAGATTGATCTCCGGTCAGGCTATTTCCAGCTTAAGATAAGGGAACAAGACATACCTAAGACTGCTTTCACCACTAGGTATGGATTGTATGAATACACCGTGATGCCATTTGGTTTGACCAATGCACCAGCCTACTTCATGAATATGATGAACAAGGTGTTCATGGAGTTTCTTGTCAAGTTTTTTGTTGTTTTCATTCATGACATTTTGATCTACTCCAAGAGCAATGAAGAGCATGAAGGACATTTGTGTTTGATACTTGAGAAACTTAGAGAGCATAAACTGTATGCCAAATTCAGCAAGTGTGAATTCTGGCTGAATGAGGTCAGATTTCTTGGACACATTGTGTTAGGAGATGGTGTAGCGGTTGATCCCGCAAAAGTGTCAGCTGTAACTGAGTGGGAATCTCCTAAGTCAGTGAAAGAAGTTCGTAGTTTCCTTGGCTTGGCAGGATACTATAGAAGGTTCATTGAGAATTTCTCAAAGGTAGCTAAGCCAATGACGGAATTACTTAAGAAAGACAAGAAATTTGATTGGACTAAAGGATGTGAACTCAGTTTCCAAGAGTTGAAGAAGAGACTAGTGACAGCACCAGTCTTATGTCTGCCAGATTTGAAGAAGGATTTCCAAGTGTATTGTGATGCATCTCACCAAGGATTAGGTGCAGTTTTAATGCAAGAAGGGAAAGTTGTGGCTTATGCCTCGAGATAACTCAAAACTCATGAAGTGAATTACCCTACACATGATTTGGAGTTAGCTTCTGTTGTCCATACACTCAAAACATGGAGACATTATCTTTTGGGAAAGCGATGTGAAGTGTTCACGGATCACAAAAGTTTGAAGTATATCTTCACCTAGAAAGAAATCAACATGAGACAAAGAAGATGGTTGGAACTCATCAAGGACTATGACCTGAGTCTGCAATACCACCCCGGTAAATCAAATGTTGTAGCTGATGCGTTAAGCCGTAAGGTTTATGTGAATGGCCTTACTAAGGGAGAATTGCCTGATGATCTGTGTGCCCAATTCACACATCTCAGATTGGAGATAGTGCCTGAGGAACATCTCATGTCATTGGATGTTCAACCCACCTTGTTAGAAAAGATCAAGGAAGCCCAAAAGACGGACAAGGAAATTGAAGAGATTAAGGAAAAGATTGGTAAGGGAAAAGCCAAAGGATTCCATGAAGACGAACATGGTACTTTATGGTATGGAAAACGTATCTGCATTCCGCAAGATCCAGAGCTTCGGAAACTGATTTTACAAGAAGCACACAACTCACCATATTCCATTCATCCGGGTAACACCAATATGTACATGGATGTGAAGGAAAGATTTTGGTGGAATAATCTCAAGAAGGACATCGCCGAACATATTGCTTTGTGTGATGTATGCAGCAGAGTGAAAGCGGAACATCAGAAACCAGCAGGATTGTTACAACCACTACCTATTCCTGATTGGAAGTGGGACAAGATTGGCATGGATTTCATCACTGGATTGCCAAGGACTAGATCAGGATATGATTCTATTTGGGTTGTGGTAGATCGTTTAACTAAAGTGGCTCATTTCATACCTGTGAAGACAACCTATACAAGTGCTAAGTTAGCCAAGATCTATATGAATAGGATTGTTTGTCTACATGGAGTACCTAAGAGTATTATGTCTGACTAGTTGAATGCCCGTGTGTTGCCACGGACATATAATTATATGCGTCATCATCTTATTTCGAAATATCTTCGAATTTCACCTCTCGTCTTGTAAAAAATAAACATCCAAAGAAATAAATATAAATAATTAACCATTAAACATAAATAAATTTATTAGTCAGAATGAGTCATCGTGATGCCTTAAATCCTGCCCATCCATGTTTCATGCACCTCTACCACCCCTTTTACGTTTGGCCTCATGCGCGCACCACTTGAAATCGCCAACGTGGCAGATGATAACTTGACTTATGAGATAAAGCAAGTCGTGTCAAATAGAATTGGAGTAAAAAAGCACACTATTTCACACTATTTAGCATGCTATAGCATGTATAGAAGGACCACACTAATAGTAGGAACATGTCAACATGTGAGAAGATTGTAGCTGAAACGGCAGCGGTGTGAGACTTGCCAGTGAGAACGGTGAGAGGAACGGGGCTAGTTGGTAAGAGTTCGAACGATTAATGCTAGGTTAGCAAATTAAATTAACGGGTATTTTCGAAAATAAAGGCTATATGCATCGGTCGATGCAGAGGCCGGGGTTTTTCTCCCCTTTTCAAAAGAAAAAAGTAATGGTTACATGTTTTTGTTTACTACTATATTTTTGTATTTTTGTTTACTCTATTTTTCATAACTTAGATGGCGAAAATTCTTCAAAATTATACGGTTACAACCACCATGTTCCTAAAACTTATTTTTTAGGAAAAATATCTGCTAGAGTTTCTGAACGTTGCATTGCGATACCTTTCTGGTCCTCCATGTGAATCTACTGAATGAGGAAGAAAAACAAACTCGTGAAGGCACCCTGCACGGTCAAGAAGAAAAAGGAAATTTATCAAGCTAGCTTGCACACAGCACGCTGACGCGATTGGCTAATCCTCAATCAAAACGTCACAGGACACAGGTAAAAGACTGCCGAGCTAGACCATGTCAATCTTCAGCTGCACCACGAGTCCACGACCCATATCCGCTCTGCCGCCATGAGGCGAGCCAAATCCGCCGGCATCCCCAGCCCTGCGGCTCTCACGTTCACGTTCACCGCCCAACCAACCTTCTCCAACCCTGCACCCACACGAGCGAGCGGGAGGCCAACGCCGTCACCACCGTCATGGCACAGCTCGTCGCTCCGTGCGTCGGACCGCCGGCAACCTGGTTTGAGGGTAAGACTACACGACCATCAGGAAGAACCGCTCCAGGGAAGCTACCATAGGGACCCCGCCATTGACGAGCCAGTCGTCTCCTTGCCGATGACAATAGGGGCACCTTGACTTATACAAAACTTTCTCAGGTCTGATTAATAAGGAAAACCTGGAACTGCTGAAAAACAAATAGGAGATGGCCGGACCTCCATCCCTCTCTCCTTCGGCCGGATCAGATGAGGGCGCGTCGTTCAGGCCGGCCGCCTCACCTTCCTCCGCTTGCCAAGCAACTGCCGCTCCTCTGCTTTAGCATGCCTTGTTCCTGTCTGAACCTCGGCAGTCGCCGCCAGCGCACCGGCCTCCTCAACCTTCAGAAGGGGCAAGCGTTGCGACCATGCCCTCTTGCGCCCGGTCAATCTGTACGTCAAGGGCGGACCTCATCCAAGTAGCCGTATCTTCTCTCCCTGAGCACCGCCGCTTCTGCCCAGGAAGACGCTGTGTGCCTATTCGCCTCCGAGATCGGCCCCGCCTACTCGACCGTGCGTGTCTCTGGAATTTCTCGCCGACGCAGCGCAGGTCTTCCTACAAACGGCGATCGCGATGCCTCGCTGGTTGCGCTCTACGAAACCTTCCGACCCCGTGCGTCCCCGGACGCAGCGATCGTCTCGTGGAGATATCATGGAGATTTATCTGTGAATCATAAGCGGAGGAGAAGGGCTACATATGGATGGATTTTTGTGGGGAAAGGGCAAGAGATTAAATAGAAATCGAGTTGGATTGCAACTTCGGTAGTTACTAACCGAGTTTGGTATGAACTCGTTTAATACCTGGTTGTCGGGCAGAAGTTGGGCGACGGACGAAAATCTATGGCAGACGAAAACCACTGCAACATAAATTATATAGTAGAGATAGGGGAACTCAATTCACTTCCCATTTTTGGAGGCAACTGCATGAGTTATTGGGAACGAGATTGGAATTCAGTAATGCTTTTCATCCCCAGACTGATGGACAGACAGAAAGGACCAACCAGATTCTAGAGGATATGTTGAGGGAATGTGCCCTAGATTATGGTGCTAGTTGGGATGAAAGTCTGCCCTACGCAGAATTATCTTACAACAACAGCTATCAAGCCAGTATTGAGATGGCACCGTTTGAATTTCTCTATGGGAGAAAGTGTACTACACCATTTCTATGGAATGGTGTTGGAGAAAGAAACTTGTTCGGGCCAGAACTAATCAAGGAAGCTGAAGAGAAAGTCAAGTTAGTAAAGGACAGATTGAAGATAGCACAGTCCCGACAAAAGAGCTACGCAGATCCCAAGCGTAGGAAAGTCACCTATGAGGTGGGCGATAGAGCTTATCTTAGAGTATCACCACTTCGTGGAGTGAAGAGGTTTGGAGTCAAAGGAAAATTGGCCCCAAGATATGTTGGACCATTCAAGATTCTGAGCCGTAAAGGAGAAGTGGCATATGAGATTGAATTGCCTGAATCATTGTCTGCTGTTCACAATGTGTTTCATGTGAGTCAGTTAAAGAAATGCCATCCGGAGATGGAAGAGACTTCTTTGAAGGATACTATACAATTGGAAGAGGTCCGATTGGAAAGTGATCTCACTTATGAGGAAAAACCTACCAGGATCCTCGAGACTACAGAAAGGGTTACTCGGACAAAGACTATAAAATTCTACAAAGTTCAGTGAAACCATCATTCCGAGAAAGAAGCAACTTGGGAAACAGAAGATGATCTTCGGAAAGACCACCCTCACCTATTTGCTAGCCAATCCGAATCTTGAGGGCGAGATTCACCTTAAGGGGGGTTAGATTTGTAACATCCCAAAAATCATGATTATAAAGTTTGCATATCATTCATGCATTCATTAGCATTTTAGGATCATTTCAAATAAGATTTAAAAAACAGAAGCAATTGTTGTCTATTATTTTATGTAAGCAAGGTAATGGCCTTATTGCTACTCTCTAATACGAGAATACTTGTTTTAACCAGAAAAGGGTTGAACATAGGTTTGATTGTTATTTCCAAAGGTTGGTCAAAAAATTTCGAAACAAAAATATGAATTCAAAACCATTCATATGCCTATTATAAATAATTAATTAAGACATGGTTTTATTTTAAATTCAATGAGCCAATGTAATTTGAAGTGAACAACAAAGTTTTATATTCAAATATGTGCATGTTTCACTCTACAAAAAATCCAAAGAATATTTGAATTCAAATTCATTTCAAAAGCATTTGAAAATGATTTCAGAAAATCAAAACAGAAATAGAAAAGAATAAAAGAAAAGGAAAAGGGCCAGCGTTGCCAAACTGGCCCAGTACTGGAACCAGCCCATTAGCCAGCCCACCCGGGGTTCCCCTCTCCCTCTGTTTCTCACCCACGCGCACACCCCAGACCCACCTGCTCGTCAGCGTCGTCCCCAAACCCCGCCCACGACCCGGCCACGCCGTTTCTTCTTCCTCCTTCACTGCCGCGTCTTAATTCGAGTAAATGCCGACGATTTTGTGCGCAATCCTCGCCCCCGCTCTGGCTACTTAATCACCTCCCCCTCGCGGCCATTTCCCCCAACACAACCAGCCCGAAGCGCCGCCGCCAGGATCCACAATTTTTGCCCTACACCACCGCAGCACCGAAGAACTCCGGCGAGCTATCACGGTGAGTCTCGAGCGCGCCTTGCCCTCTGGTTCACACGAACTGCTTCGCCATCGCCTTGTGCATCTTCTCATGTTTTCAATTTGTCCTGAATCGCCCCAGGTCGTCGCCCTCGTCAACATCTGCAAACGCCCGAAGCTTAGCTCAACTTCGACGAGCCATTCTGGTGAGCCATGTGTTCCCCTCTGTCTCCGGTTCACGGAACTGTGTTCGCTAGTGTCTCACGCATCTGTTAACACTTTTCGTTTGATTCCTTGCGCCCTAGGTCGTCGTCTTCGACTTCGACAGTGAGCACCCGACGCGCGGACGAACTCCGACGAGGTTTTGCTGCTGTGTCCGTGCGCCCCGACCCTGTCCACCTACACGTTGAGCATCTCCACGTCCTCGCGATCTCGGTAAGCACTAGCACACCCCCTGCACCTCTGACCTCGCCGGTGTGTCACCGCCGACTGCGCCATTCGCGCCGCTGAGTTTTGGTCGATCAGATCTGATCCATTGGCTGTGGATCCTAGGGCCACGATTAGATTTTAGTTGAAGCGGTACGAATAGATCTAGGTCGTGCATCGTTAGTTAGATCCTGCGGTCCGCGAGCGTGATCCGGCCGAACCGGTACGCACCAATCAGAGTCTGCCGCGTGGCTAGGTTTTAGATTTAAAATCCGAATTTAGATCTATTAGTTATTTAAACTTGTAAATTCAATAACTTTTGATCTGTTTATCCAAAAATTACAAATAATATACCATTGGAATCACAAAAAGAAATCCTACACATCTGTGGGCTTGGTTTTGTATTTTGCCTCTATTAAAATAGAATTTTATGCAGAGACATTTGTAGGCATATTTTGTGTATAAAAATTATTTAGAAAATATCCCAAAGGCCAAATTGAGTTTATTTGGTGTATAATTGTTTTGTTTATTGTTCAGTACTGTTTAACTTGTCTTGTTTGGTTTAGAAAAATCATCACATGGCATTTTCATGCATTCATATATTTTTGTTTGATTATTTGGAATGTAAATTTGGTGCTATCATTTTATGTGTAGATTTTGGTGCTAGTGGTGATTGTGACTGTGAGGATTGTTGTTACTCCCCAAACTACCAAAGAAAGTGGTGCTTCATACTTTTTTCCCAATATTTTGACTATGCATTAGAAATATTTTGTATAAGGCTTGCATGATAATTTTTGCTAAGTATCTATATGCTATGCTTGGGAAATCCTAGTAGTTGTAGATTTGTTAGAATTTTCTCTAAGTTAAGATACTTGCTATTGCCATGCTTAGCCTAGCTAGTAGCAACCAAGGGTGGTTAATATACACATGCTATGGAAAATATTTCTAAGTCTTTGACTTATGTTTTTGCTTAATAAAACAACTAAGTAAATGAAACACCTGGGTGGAATGGTAATTGCTTGGTGGAGTTTGGTTAAGTGGTTACCAGGGCCCAATTTCCAATGGTCTACCCTGTGTATCTCACTTGTGGAATGCCACCCAGGAACAAAGGGATTTGAGATGTCATATGTTAAGAAGCTTCTAGTGCAGCCACATGGCATTATGGGCTCTACCTGGATCATATAGGTTGCAATAACTTAGCCAAATGGACAGTTGGTGGTAGGGGATGATAGGTTTGGAGCGCGTCCATTTTGGTCTAAGGGAAGGCTTATGAAATGTCCTGTCTTGATGAAAATCAAATATTTTGGGGAAAGTGCACCACCTCTGCAGAAGGAAGAAACTAAGTACTTAGTCGTGTCCCCGGAAAAGGACAATTTGAGCATCAAGACATGAAAGCTATCAAGAATCTCCTTATCCCAATTTCTAAGTTAAAACTTGTGGTTGAACAAGGGTGAAGGTTCACCAATTTCTATTGGTGGTTCCTTGAGAGTTTTTGCCAAACAAAAACTTAGTGTTTTCAACTGATAGGTAAAACCTATTTTGAGCAAAGCAAGCCTAAGCTACACTTAGCCAAATTCATGTAGAAGCTAGATACTATTATTCTACTAAGGTATCACTTGCCAATACTATTCCAATGTATTGACCCACTATGGCTGTAACTTGTGATGTTGCAGGTTACTCTGATGAGGATTAGGGTTATGAGTCTACACTCAACATGCTTTCCTGTGGCACATAAAGATGAAGAATTTTATTTATTGTTAACTCTTGTACTAGCCTATGGCTATGGAGTTGTAAAAGACTATGTTATCTCTGGAATGACGATGTAATAATGACCTTTGTTTCTGTGTACTTCATCTTAAACTGTGGATGCTAGCAATTGATCCAGGGACTAGCATTGCAATCACAGGTACCTTTACCTTTATAAAGGTGGGGTCTTACATAAAGTCAGTTAGGATTATGTTAGAAATTGCTGCATATTTCGACTATGAGATATGGCAGATGGATGTCAAAACTGCATTCCTCAATGGCAACATTTAAGAAGAGTTGTATATGGTATAACCAAAGGGTTTTGTCGATCCTAAGGATCCTGACAAGGTATGCAAGCTTCAGCGATCCATCTATGGACTGAAGCAAGCATCCCAGAGTTAGAATCTCCGCTTTGATGAGGTGATAAAAGAGTTTGGATTTATCCAAACTTATGGAGAGGCTTGTATTTACCAGAAGGTGAGTGGGAGCGATGTGGCATTTCTAATATTATATGTGGATGACATATTATTGATCGGAAATGATATAGATCTTTTAAACAGTGTTAAAAGTTATCTAAACATCAAATTTTCAATGAAGGACCTAGCTGAAGCATCATACATATTAGGCATAAAGATCTATAGGGATAGATCTAGGCGCCTAATAGGGCTATCAAAAAGTACATACCTTGATAAGATTTTAAAGAAATTTAAAATGGACAGAAGTAAGAAAGGGATCTTACCTATGTTGCAAGACAAGACATTGAGTAAGACTCAATGTCCGTCTACGACAGAAGAAAGAGAGATAATGGACAAAGTCCCCTATGCTTCAGCCATAGGCTCTATAATGTACGCCATGCTATCTACAAGACCGGATGTGGCACATGCTATTAGTTTAACTAGTAGATACCAATCTGATCTAGGATTGGAACACTAGATAGCGGTCAAGAATATCCTTAAGTACTTGTGAAGAACTAAGGATATGTTTCTCGTGTACGTAGGTGAAGAAGAGCTCATCGCTAAGTTTCATGTCGATGCTAGCTTTGACACCGATCTATATGACTCTAAGTCTCATTCCGGATACGTATTTCTCATGAATGGTGGAGCGGTTAGTTGGAGGAGTTCCAAACAACCCGTGGTGGCGGGGTCAACAATGGAGGCCGAATATGTTGCTGCTTCGGAAACGGCTCAGGAAGCAGTTTGGATGAAGGAATTCATAACCGAACTAGGTGTGGTTTCGAGTGTGTTGGACCCAATGGTGATCTATTGTGACAACAATGGTGCCATAGCCAATGCCAAAGAACCAAGGTCTCACAAGAATTCCAAGAACATTAAGCGCCGGATTCACTCCATCCATGAGCATGTCAAGGATGGAGATATAAAGATTTGTAAAGTAAACACGGATTTCAATTTAGCAGATCCGTTGACTAAAACTCTCCCTAGAGCAGAACATGATCAACAACAGAACTCCATGGGTGTTAGATTTATCACTATGTAACTAGATTATTGTCTCTAGTGCAACTGGGAGACTAAAGGGAATATGCTCTGGAAAGGCAATAATAAAGTGGTTTTTATGTATATTCCAAGTATATGGTAGATTTTTATTAATACGGAAACATTAATACATGTGTGTTTAATAAACAAACAGAAAGATTCTAGTTATGCCTCTCTTATAAACTAGCTCATTGATTAATAAGATGATCAAGGTTTCCTGATCATGGACATTGGATGCTGTTAATAATGAGGTCACAACATTATTGGAATGGTGTGATGAACATTCATCCGAAGTATAGCATTACGATCAAAGTCATTGAGTTTATATTGCTATAACATCATACGAAGTAATCCTAATAGACCATGAGATCATGTTAATCACTAACACTGGAAGAGTATCTTGATAACATCAAAAATCACACCTTAACAGGGTGATTATAAATATGAGTTCAATACTACTAAATTGTTATGTTAAGGCCCATGGATCAAGAGTGGAATTTGTTCATCCCGATGACGGATAGATATACTCTGGGCCCTCTCGGTGATATCACATTGATTAGCTTGCAAGCAAGTGATTTGATCACTAGAATGTTATATCACAGGAACGAGAAAAAAGTACATGTCAGTAACGAGATCAAACTAGGTATGGAGATACCGATGATCGAATCTCGGATATGTAATATATCGCGAGACAAAGGTATTAAGTTACTAGCGTAAAAGGTTCTCACGATCACAAGAAAGTCATCGTTGAATGTGTGGGAGTCAGTATGGATCTCCAGGTACCACTTCTTATTATTGATCTGAGAGGGGTCTCGATCATGTCCGCATTATTCACGAACCGTAGGTGACACACTTAAGATACACCGACACCATTTGGAACAAATAGTTTCATGCTGAAAAGAATAACAAAGCGCAGGAATTTATTTCACTAGACACCGAAACTATTTTCGGGTGAAATTGCTAAAAGTGTTTCTGCATGTGAAATGAAATACTAGTAAGGGGTTATATGTGAATTTTTGTCATTAAGGTAATTGATAAAATCCTGAATAAATAAAAGGAGTTTTATTTAAAGAGAGTTTGTATTAAATTTGGTGGAAATTTAATGGGAATATGAGTGGGATTTTTTTAGTGGATAAATGAAGGGCCAATTTGTGAGTGGAGCTTCCACCCACATGAATGGAGGAAGGGAGGGGGAAGTGTAAGGTTCCCAACCTTTAATAAGGCAGAGATCCCTGTGTTTACAATGCTAGTCCCTGGATCAATAGCTAGCATCCACAGTTAAGATGTAATATCAAGAAACAAAGGTCATATTACAACTTTATAACCAGGAATAAAATAATTCATTACATCTTACATAGCCCATTTGGCTATCTCATTACAATGCAACAGAATATCTATATAGCATGGAGTCCTTCATCTTCAAGGTGCCACAGGCAATCATGTTGGTTGTAGACTTGTAATCCTAATCAACACACTTCACTAACATCAAACAAACCTGCAACATTATAAGTTACAACCACAAGGGTCAATACATTTGAATTGTATTGGCAAGTTTCACTACTATGTAGAAATAAGTGGATCCTATCATTACATGCATACTTGGCTAAGTAGGGTTTAGGCTCATTTGCAGAAAGCAATATAGTTTTGTCCTATCTTTTCAAAATAGTTTTGATCTTTTGTCAAAATCTTTCTAATCTTCTTGGAAAACTCCAAGTGCTTCAAATCCCTTGTTGACCATCAAGTTTTACTTTGAGAAATTGGAATGTCGAGATCTTCCATAGCTTCAGGCCTTAGTTGCTCAGTATTGTCCATAACCGGGGACACGACTAAGTACTTAGAATTTGATCTTCTGCAGAAGTTGTACACTTTACCCACATGACACAATCTCGTCTTGTTGCCACCAGTGGCCGCTGGATAAGTACTCACCAAGATGGAGTACTGGCAGATCGAGAATGTGACAAAGTCTTTCCATAGGAGTCCTCCTAATACACAATGCTAGCTTGTCATCCAGGCACCAATGTAGGGATATATTTCCCTTACACAATTCTAGTCAACCTGAAGATGCCAATGCATGGGTCTTTCACTATGTAGTTGACTAAGCCAGAGCCCATTTAGCATGTGGCTGTACACGGAAGCCACTGTACGAGAAACATGTTCAATCTCTAAGTCCGTGGGTGGTTTTCTTCTAGTGCACATACAAAAAGAGATGGCCATATAAACATGGTTCCTTTTGTTGCCACCTTGTCCAAAACTTGAGTATCCTTGTCCACCCAGGTGGTTCATTGAGTACTTGTTTTATTATATAAAACATATAACTTTTCAACTCTTCATATAATCATATCATGTATCCCATCCCAAATATATAGCAGGGCTAAGCATACTACAACTACAATGTTTCCACTAAGGAATATATAAGGGTATCCTATTAGGATTTTGCATAGCATAAAATATAGTAGTCCTTTCTGTTTGAATATTCTGATTTGATATAGTATATAAGGGTATCCTTTCTGTTAAAATATAGTAGTATCCTATTAGGATTTTGAGCAACAGAAGTTTTTCCTTTTTATGTTTGAATATTCTGATTTGATTTTCAAACAAACAATTCAAACACCAATTCAAATCAATCCACCACCAAACTTTGTATTGATTTTAGTTCTATTTAACAACATAATACAAAGTCAAAAATAAAATAATTTTTTTTATTCTTTTTAGGATCCATTAATAATTAAATAAATAGACCTTAGTCTTTAATTCAAATAGGATTTAATTTATTTAAAAACTCTATTTGAAATCTAAATAATATCAAAATCATTTCATTAGGTTTTATTTGAAAATATAAAACACTTGGAAATCTTATTTAAAAATACTCTAACAAGTTTTAGTGTTTATTTAAAAAGGAAAAGCCTTTACTTTAATAAAATTGGATATTAATAAATCCTCATTATTTTATTTAATTAAACCTTTACTCTTTTTATCAAATAAAAGAATACTTTATTTCAAAAAAGTTTGTCCAAGATTTAATTTGGCTCTATAAAATAATCCTTATTTATAAATCTACCTTTGCTTTTGAAAATCAAATCTTTTTATTAAAAGATCTAAAAATAGTGATTCCAACTATTTTAACTTTATTGTTTATTTATCTTTTTAAATCCCTTTAGGATTTTATTTGATCAAAATAGGTTTTGATATTTCCAATTGGAATCAAAAAAAAATTCTTCTCACCCTAAATTTCAACAAAATTTTATTTTGTTTATTTATTTTTCAAATTTCAAAATTTGGAAAATTTTGGGATGTGACAGGAAGCCCCATGCGCCGGACACCCCCTTGGGGTGCCCCTACCTTCTATATAAAGCCCCCTCTCCCTCTCTCTCTCACTCACACCTCCTCGTGAAGGATCTCTCTCCCCCTCTAGTTTATTCCCCATGGTCTCGGACTAGCGAGATACATGTTCCTGGTGGCTTTTCGACAAGAAAGAGTTTTTGCTTCCGCTGCATCGCTGGAGCGAAGAGGCGGAGGTTGCTCGGTGGCTCAGACGTGTGTGCGATAATAGATACGCCGCTGATTTGCGGCGCTAGGACTTCCTCTCGATCTTGAGATCGGAAAGCGTTCGTTTACATCATCCACGAGTTCAACCTCGTTAAGATTTGTCGGTCTTCAAGGGTATGTTCTCTACGGATATATCCGCCCCTAGTAGATAGATCTTGGTACATAGTTGTTCCCATCGTAGGAAATTTTTTGTTTTCTATGTTGCGAACCCTACAGCGCTGGCCTGGTGGGTCCCCCTGGGTCACACAAGGTGCCCCTCTGCACCTTTTTTCGAGAAAAATTTTAAAATGAATTTTATGGATTTTTTCTAGAAACTTTATTTTTGGCCAATTATCAAGTGAAGAAAATTGATTTTCTCGCAGAAAAATATTTTTCTAGAAGAAGCAAAAGCAAAGCAAACCAAAACTACAGAAGTTCTAAGACACTCTAACAAGCAAGCAACTAGCAAAACAAAACTAACAAGACAAAAATAAAATATTGAGAAGGAGAAAAATAAAAGTGAGCAAGGATAATCATGGTGAAAGCATTGTTTTGACATTTACAATCCCTTTGTTAATAAGGTTGATCAAGTCTTGTTACCAAAATTTTTAATATGAAACAAAACTTTGCATTTCACTAATGATTATGTTACCTCCATCTTGATAGTAATAGTCCCAATCATAATAGTGTCAACTTTCTTATGGAATGGGAAAATATATTTCTCCAACTTTGATGCCTTCAATATTTTCAATTGAATTTAGGCCATAACTCTTATCAATTTTCTTGGGAAAATAGACAGTATGCACTTTTTCATTAATATTAAAAGTTACTCTCCCTTGATTACAATTGATGACAGCACCTGCAGTATTAAGAAAAGGTCTCCCAAGAATAATAGACATATTATCATCTTCAGGCATCTCAAGCAAAACAAAATCAGTTAAAACCAAGCAATTATGAGACACTTGTATAGGAACATCCTCACATATACCAACATGAATATTAGTAGACTTATCAGCCATTTGCAAAGATATATCAATTGGTATCAATTTTTCTATCTGAAGTCTCTTGTAGAGAGAAAAAAGCATAACACTAACTTCACCTCCCAAATCACACAAAGTAGTTCTAACATAATTATTTTTAGTAGAGCAAGGAATAGTTCGAATACCTGGATCACCAAGTTTCTTTGGAACCTTACTATTAAAGAAATAATTAGCAAGCAAAGTAGAAATTTTCTCATTAGGAATCTTCCTTTTATTAGAGACAATATCCTTCATATACTTGCATAACAGATATATGTTGTTTCGAATTTGTTTTATTTGCTGGTTTCTCTCTATTTTCTTTCTCTCCAAAAATCCTTTTGGCTAATCACATGCTTATACATGCATGTGCATGCACGTTATGCTGGGGTTGCACCTGTAACCATCCATCTCTTTGATTTCTTTTTAGCTTCTTCTCCACTATGATGCATCGAATCACACGTAGCCTCTTATTCTTTTATTTTTTGGCCACCAACAAATCGATCAGTTTTAGACCCATTCTCATGTCGCCAAGGCCTGCAAGCTGCATGTCTCAGCCGAACAAGGCGTCTGCTTCCAGAGCTAACCAAAGCGCTGCTTCTTCTCCTTCCCGCATGCACGCACAGCTAGCTAAAACGCATCGACCCATAAACTTTCGCCTACATTTTATTCTCTTTACTCAGACAATGATTGTCCATTTAAGTCACATCATCTGAAGCGCAGGATGTTCTATACAAATATATCTGTTATCCGATTGTCTAGCAATGCACACACCTCCAATTTCCACCCCGAGGGACAGTTAGTTTCAGCCCAGTTCTCTAAGGCCAAGCAAATTCCGCCAAGCCGCTGCTCCCATTCCGTCGATTTCAACCACGAGAGGCCGAGCTTCTGTGCCACCAGCAGCACGGGGACGCGAAGAGCTGACTCGTGGACTAGAAGGACGAGGCGTGTATCGTCGGAGATGCACTTCATCGCCGTTTCGGCTTAGTTCATCATCTTCTTCGGACGTTTGTGCCGCACTCGGTGAGTTTCGGCACAAATCCTTTCGCACATACTCTAATCGCACGTATGCCTACCTCCTAGACATGGTTTCTCGCTGTAGTTTTCTTGTTGACAGCGGTGCCGTTCGGTGGTATGAGCAGATTAGACCACCATGAACACCCCGGGGATCTTGGTCCCAATTTAGATAATGTTCCTAGTAACTCTAAGGCCCCACTGGTATTATTAGTTGTGAATATCTACGACGTTTTCAGTGTATTTTGAAAAGCTATGGAATTCATTTCATCACGTACACTATGCATATGGTCTTGTTCGTGTAGTTGCTTTTGCCTCCTGTGTTGCTACTGGTTTTGTTATTTCTACGTATTCGTGTTTGCCTCATTTGAATTAGGTTTATCAGTATGAACCGAATTCCATCTGACTTGTTTGCAAACACTAAATCCTATGGTAGTTTTTACAACTCGATTATGCATGTCTAGTTTAGATTTATTCAGTACAATTAGATGTTAAACTCTCTCGGATGTTTTGTCCCATGATTTGCTATAAGTGTAATTGCTAGATTTAATTATTGACTTATGAGCATATTTCTTAATTTTGTGATAATTAGTTTGGTTTTGTTTTGAACTCTCTGAACATAAACACTAACATTTGAAATTAAAAAATATATATTTTGTGGACACTAGAAATTATTCCTTTGAATAAAAGCTTTTCTAACAAAAGAAAAATGATTTAAATGACTTATTTTCACTAACTTGGTTTCAAATGAAATTCTACTTTTATAAAAAGACCAGTAAGTATTTGTAATGTTTATAACCTTATTAGGAACAACTTTTTCAATAAAATAACCTTTTGCATGCTTGCATGCATTTCTTTGTATTCATGTGATTGTTTTGTTTGAGTGCTAGTTTTGAATGTGTGCTTTGCTTGATTGTGATGTAGTGAACTTTGAGGAGTGTGGCAATTGCAAGATCAAGGAGAGTACCTATATTTCCTACTAAAAAGGCAAGTGAGACTTTTTTCATCAAAAGTTCTATGGTTTCAATATTGCATTAGTGATATTTTTGTAGAATGCATGATAAGACTTATTTAAATTACTATGCTATGCTAAACCTATAGTATCTACCTTGGTAGTATTTCCTAAAGATAGGAGACATAGTAAGTTTAAAATGCTTAGTATAGCTATATACTCCCTCCGTTTCAGAGCTTAAGGCGTCCTCGTTTTGCGTGTTTTTTCTTTGACCAAGAATTACTCTAAATACGTAAAGAGTTTTGGTATAAAACTAGTATCACTGGAAAGTATTTTTCAATACGAATCCAACGGTACTAATTATGTACAATATAATCAAGATTTTGTTGCTTAATTCTTTTGGTCAAACTTTGCTTTGGAAAGCGTGTGCGCCTTAAGCCTTGAAACGGAGGTAGTAGAATTATGGGTGGAAATCATGATATGATGTCTTATGAAAATACAAGTATTGTTTTTGGACTAATGAAAAAAACTGATGCTAATGAAACACCTAGGTGGAATGGGAAGTATGGTTTGTGTTGAGTGGTTACTCAGGGCCCATTTCTATGGTTTACCCTGGTGTATATCACTTGTGGATGGCCACCCAGGAACAAAGAGATTGGAGACATTCTTGTCATGAAAGCTTCTAGTGCAGCCACATGGCATATGGGCTCTGCCTTGACCAACTAAGTTGCAAGAACTCAGCCAGATGGACAGATGGTGGTAGTGTTGATAGGATGGAACACGTCCATGGTGGTCTGAGGGATTGTTTCTGAAAAGTCTCGTCTCGATGCATGTCGAGTCTTGTGGGGAAAGTGCACCACCTCTCGAGAGGGTAAAACTAAGTACTTATCCGTGTCCCCGGTTATGGACAATTTTGAGCAATCAAGACAGTGAAGCAATTCAAGAATCTCATCATTCTAATTTCTCTAAGTTAAAACTTGTTGGGTGAACAAGGGTAACACCTGGTGTGACTCCAGTGTGTCTTGTTTGATGAAGTGTTTTGAAAAAGAGAAAAACTATTTTACAAAGGATAGGAAAAACTTATTTTATGCAAAGGCCAGCCAAAACTCCACTTAGCCATATACTCATGTAGATGTTAGATTCTCCATATCAATATGATATCACTTGCCAATACAATTCAAATGTATTGACCCTTGTGTTTGTAACTTATTATGTTGCAGGTTTGTTTGATGTTAGTGAAGTTTGTTGAGTAGGGATTACAAGTCTACAACCAACATGATTGCCTGTGGCATATGAATATGAAGGACTCCATGCTTTATAGTTATATCTGCTTCTTTGTAATAAGATAGCCATATGAGCTATGTAAGTTGTAATGAACTATTTTATTCCTGGTTATGAGTTGTAATATGACCTTTGTTTCTGGATATTACATCTTAAACTGTGGGTGCTAGCTATTCGATCCAGGGACTAGCACCGTAAACACAGGGAGCTCTACCTTATCAGGTTGGGACCTCTACAGATGGTATCAGAGCATTGTGTTGCCTGTAGGATTGTAACCCTAGGATTGGACAGAATCCCTTAGAAAAAATAGGAGTTGTATTTGTTCTAACTTATTTACAAACAATCATGTAAACTCTTTCCTCAGCATATTTTTTGTTTCTATATCTCTTCCTTTTCCAACTTGATGGACAAAGACTTCAACATGAGCAAGGACTTCAACATCACAAATGACTTCAGCTTAAACATCTCAAAGGACTTCAGCTTCAGTTTCACCAAGGACATCAACTTGGACATCACTAAGGACTTCAAGTAGGATAAGAAGAAGGATGGAATCATCTCAAGTGATACCCTATAGTTGGACCACCATACTAGTGTTTCGTTTAAAATAGATTTTCTAATCATTTATTGATCATACCCACCTATGTGGTGTGACAATAATATTTTGTTTGCCTAAGATAAGCTTTAACTTTGTTGTTTGAGTGGAATGCATGATTGTGATTGCTTGTACATTGTTTTGTGTGAATTTTTGTGTGTGAGTAGAATTCTTTCCCTAGAAATATTTTGTCTGTTGTAACTCCAACCCAACCCAAACAGATGACGTCTCCAAGAGACCACAACTCCAATATCAAGGATGGTAACAACAAAAACCTCGAGATGCACATGATAGTACAATTGCTAGCAACCCAAACTAAGTTGAATCAAGTGACAATCCAGTTTTTAGACAATAACCACAACAACACTGAGTTAAACCCATCCATGTTAAAGTTCTTGGGATGCCAATCCAAATTGTTGCAAAGGATGACCAATCAGATGATCAACATGAGAAGCAACCCTTCCCAAAGGGATTGTGACAACAATGCTTTCAAGGATGATATGGGGGAAAGAACACAAGTCTGCAAAATCTGTGGAGACATAGGAAACACTTATAAAGAGCATATGGACCAATGCCCCAGTTGTGATGAGAACCATCCATCTAGACAATGCCCCACATCTCAAGTTACCTATTTCCTATGTGAAGGAACTATTCATGTCCTTGTCCAATCCCACATCTATCCTATAGTTCAACAGATGAAACATCAAGCTAAATATGGAATACATCAAGTCTTTGGAAACATCCATGAAGGTACAACTTCCACCAAGAATGATGAAGGAAAAGTCAAATCTCAATATGCACCTCCATACAATGTAACCAACTTTGGTGAGCAAAAGAGGAAACATGGACGTTATCCTAGGAACCGTTCTAAGAACCGAGGAAGTTTTCCTACATTTATAGTGAATTATGAAGAACATGAACAAAGAGACCTCCTAGCCTTGGAGAAACCCAAGAACAAGAAGAATAGCCCCAACCCCAACAATAAAGACATTAGCCAGATGCAATGTTACAATTGTAAAGCAGATGGAACACTATGCTAATGAATGCCCAGAAAAGAAGAAGGGCCAAGGAAACAAACAAGAGATAGTGATACCAAAGATAAAGAGGGATATTAGCCAGGTGATGTGCCACAAATTAAAAGAGCTAGGCCATTATGCATAAAATTGTCCAGAAAAGGAGAAGAACAAGACAAGCAAACCTGTGAGGGGCCTCAACCTTGTCACATGTTTAAAATGTGGTAATAAGGGACACTATGCAAACAACTGTCCAGAGAAGTTACATCAAGATACCAAGTAAGTCAAGATGCAATCTAGTTAAATCCTTTTTAGGGTGGTAGTACCCTAGTTGTACTGAACCTAGCTTGTAGTTCCTAGACTTCCCAAATCTCGGGACGAGATTCCTTTTAAGGGTGGTACTCACCTTCAAAGTTCACAAGGGTGACTAGAAACAAATAGCACAAGAACAAGTAATATCACAATATGCATCAATTAATAAGCTTTGGGACACTTCTCATAGAACTAAGAATGGCAACTATGCTCTCTTAATGGTGCCTAAAGGTAGAAGGTGGAGACTCAATACTAGGGGAAGAAAGGCCTTTTATAAACGAAGCATGGATTTCAGGTTTCAAAAAGAGCTTCCAAAAATTATGGTATTTGTTAGCTTTCAGCCCTCATTGCCCCTATCATAAGCATCTTGAAGTGATTAAGGTTAAAGTGAACAAACTATGGAGTATATGCTTGATAAAGTATAAGTTGGCAATCTCAAGTCCCTTGAATACGAGGGTCACACCTCATGCTACTCAACTTCAGTCATCTATAAGTTCTTGTCATTGTAAGTATTTGCATACCATAGAGAACCGCCAACGGGGTACCTCTTGCACATGGTACAGGAGCTATCCCATAACCAAAATGACAAGGCAAGCAAACAATGAGCATATCGGCGATCTTTTTATTTACTATATGCATAGCTTTTTATTGAGGATCCTTCATAGATAGCTCACTATGGTGATGCTGCAAGTTTCCACCATGATTAGGCATGGCTTAGGCTAGCGGCCTAGGCGTTTCTCTAACACAAAATACAAACTCCATGGACTTACAAGTTCCCTCTTTATTTCACACCGGTGACATCCATAGACAAAATAGCATGATATCAATTGAGTATAAAGTACAAGTGCAATGTTTAAAACGTTCCCCGTGACAGCACAGTTCTGCTAATTCCAACGTATAAGTGCAAGCATATACAACATAGATGATACAATGGTTCAAGTTTATTAGGGGAAAAGAATATAAAGTGTGTCATCAAGTTTGTGAGGGCTTTAATCACTAAGTTTTCACATAAAAAATAGTTTTTAATTGGAAGATAGCTGAAAACAAGAATATACTTGGAATGGTTAACACACAATGCATAGGAGTTTATAGTGGACACTTTAGAATAACTTGGTTTCTTGGGAGTTGGAAGCATGAGTAGAGCTTACTCATACAAGTGGAGGCTAGCAAAAGAATGGGAGCAGCCAACTAAGAGAGGAATAGTGGCCATAATCATGCAGAGCGACAAAACATTACTAATCAAAGCATAGAGTGGTACTACAAGTCAAGGTCTAAATGATCATAGAGGATATGGTGACTTGTCATAGTCATAAAATGGTGTGAGCATGTGCCAAGTCAACCCAAACAAAGCATCAAAGGAGAATACCACAATACTATGCTTTTGCATGCTAAAACAACGCATAATTTCTTCAAGGCACACTAAGAAATCCCAATTGTTTGGAACAAGACATGCTACAGCAATAATCACTAAGCATAAGGTCAAAACAATACCTAGCATGTCATGCTAAAGTCTAAGTCACAGTCAATGCAAGCTCCTCTTGTACTTTCAAGAAGGAACTTCCTCCTCCTGTCGAACACCAGGCAACATATTTGCAACAACAAAGCAAGAACGGGGGTCCAAACTACTTTATTCAAGCAACCTAAACAACCTAAGCAAAGAAAACAAAAACTAAGACGCTCCAAGAACAACACAACTGTGCATGTAACAATAAAAACGAAGTGTCTAGAAAGACCTGAGCTTTTTATTGATGAAGAAGGGGATTCCTTGGGCATCCCCATGCTTTGACGCTTGTACCTCTTGGATATTTCTTGGGGTGACACCATGGTGGCATCCCCAAGCTTGAGCTTTTGTCTATTCTTCATATCATTAAATCATTCTCTCTCTACACCTGAAATTTTTCCTTCATACAAAATTCGCACAATCTTCATTAGCAACATTAGTTTATTCAAAAGATATTAGACCTTAGGCAAAGCTTTGGAACAAAAAAAAATTTCATTAAAAACACAAGCTACTGTAGTAACTCCTTCAAAAAGCTCAATTCCCCAAAAGAAAACTCAAAAAGGAATCAATAAGAAGCAAATGCAAATAATGGCAGAAATCTGTCAAAAGAGACCAGCAGGTAGAAACCGATTTTTTCGAAAATCTTCTGTTGCTCAAATAAAAAAGTGTTTAACTAACGGAAGTTAGATAATATACTAGGGGATTTATTCGTAAATTATCAGCTCAATCCAAGTTACATAGACTCCTCACGAATGTTTATGGTGGAGGAGAGAAATCTGTCTCGGGACAGCAACTCCCCAAATCTTACTTCCCTCTCATCAGAGGTCATTCTTGGCACAAAAAGCAAAAAAAAGATAAGGATAGGTCATTAATGAAGTAATAACTTTAAATAATCAAGAAAACTCTTGGGTTATCTCCCAACAAGTACTTTTCTTTAACGCCTTTAAGTTAGGCATAAGAAGCAAGAAGAATCAAGTGTTTTCAAATGAGGAAGCATTAACATCAATACTTGCAAACACTACAACAAGATCCCCCATATAGCAATGCATAATTGGCAATGCTTTAAAAATTCATTGCAAATTATCTAAATAGCTACGCATATTTGCGTTGGTAAGTCAATCCGTTCTCGGCCATACAAATGACAACGGATACCATGTGTTGCAGCCTATGTGTTGGAACACACCAATACTCATGAGGCGTGCATAATCAGATGACCTTGCCAACTGGTTTGCTGACCCGTGGGATTGAACAAAATAATGCTAGAAAAAAAGTTTGTGTCGTTTCCCAACTCCATTAATCCTAGGAAGTACCTTTCCGATCGAGGGCTAGATCTCTAGAAAAAAGGAACTCGTGGACTGCATCTCTAGCAATAAAAAAGAGTTTTTCCTTTTTTATCTCAAAAAAGAAGTTAATCTATTTAATACCCCAAAGTTCTACGTTTGGGCCGTTATCTACCCTATGTTTTTTTCTCGTACGTCCAATTCCCAAGCTAACTAAACCAGAAAATTGTTGAGGTGGAGTAGTGAAGAACTAATTTCATCCCCCTCCATATTTTTTGTGTATTTCCCCTTTCCCTTTATTTCTCCCTCCTTTTCTTCATCTCCCTCTAATTATTTTAGGCTTTTACTGATTACCCGCATATTTTTATCCCATTTTAACGCGAAGAAGTTCTGAATAACATGGTATTAGTCAGGTGACCCCACCTCCCATATAAATTAAACTGGGGTTACTTAAAATGCGGAGAAAAAAGATTAAGGTAACTGCCTCTAAATCTCCGCACCTCCCTATCTCAAATGCACGATTCGTGCCTTCTCTTCTCAAACAGAATCTCCAAGGAACCTCTGCTGACTGATGGCGGCGGGCGATTCAGAGCCATTCTCTTCGATTGCTGGTCAGTGCTTCCTCTCCCTGGTTCTACTTTCCTTCTATCTGGTTCATCCTGCTTCGTCTCACCCTCCACGCATCATGCCGCCGGCCGGATCTCACTCTGACCCGCGAGTTCACGATTACGTCGCCACTCGGCCTCGTTGTCCTTGCCATCCTCGTCGATGCGTTCTTGGATGGACACCTCCGACCCGGGTAGCACCGACTCCACCACATCCATACACTATTATGCCTCTTGTCCGAGGGGCAGCCACATCCGCTGGCGGCCAAGGATCTGGGGGCGACCTCTTCCTCCCCTTGGCCTATGCCATCTTTATGTATTCAAGTTCAAGGTCGTCACATAGCTCTCTCCATGGTCAGTGTGTTGTTGCTCAACATCCTAGTTCTCAGGGATTGGCCCCCATAATTCTGTAGCAGGGGAAGACTGTGTGTGTGCTGAATTTGTGTAGCAGTGTAGATCGTAGGGGTTGGCAACATCATATAGCAGTGAGATCTTTTACGATATTTTTGTATAGCACAAACTTGGTGTATCCGATTGTTAATGAAATCAGTTGTAATTATGCCATCGCGGTTGTTATTTTTTGCAGTATTTCGGTATGTACATGCTATTCAACCTGCGGTACTAAGTTCAGAAAATCGAATATCTCATTGTTGTTTTCTTGCAATGCAGATTTTGGAAAATAGAAAGGGGTGAGGTGTGGCATGGTTTTGTTCTTTTGTCGAAATCTGTTGGTTCTATGATGCATGTTGTTCATTAGCAGTCATGCAAGGTAATGGTTGAGGTAGGAAGAGGAAGCCATATTAATTTGTACTCAACTGTTTAGCAGAAACTAAGCTAAATAGGGATTACCTGAGTAGCTAGAGGTGGCAAAGGCCAAAGGATGGAGCAAAAGGCTCACATAGGCTTCCTTTCCTTTGATGAACCTTGTACAGATCTAGCTAAACCCAACTTTTAGTAGGAATCAATTTTTTTTGGGTTTGTAACATGTAAGTAACTTTACTTTTATGCTAGTAATTAGATGATTGAAGTTGTTGGTTAAGAAAAGTTCAGTCTTGCATACTGCAAACATGTGCAACAAAATTACATACTTTTGATAATCTGATTTTGACTGTGCTTCCGCAATCTGTCCTACTTGTTATTTTGTACATTGTTATTAGAAGTCCAGTACGTATCCTTTGAAATGTGAAATTCATTTAATAAAATATGATCTTATCCTTTGAAACTTTGAGGAAGCGTACACGCTGTGGGCGTTCGTGGCCAAGTTCTTGGCCTGAGTTCATGGAGGAGGTGGAGATACACGGTGCTCAACTCTGCATGGATGTCTCTTATACAGTTGTACCACTTTTCAAACAAATCTTCCCTTTAGTGATTATGTAGCAAAAAACGTATTATGTACTACACCAATTTACCATGATCCGGAAGATTTTCTAGCTACTTGGGCAACTACCCCTGAAGTTTTTACTATTTGCAGGTAAGGCAAAAATTAGACGATTGGAGCTTGGAGGTAGTAGTTTCATCATAATACGGAAGCTACGGAAGCACGGTGGTCAAGACTGAAGACACAAACATCGTACACCTCTTATATTATAATTCCAGGCGCGCTTATTACATACAGTCATATGTGAAATACTTACATAGGTGGCTCATGGGTTTTTTGCATTATTTTTTATCACTAATATTATGGAAACTTAAATTTTAGCCAAGGTATGTATGAATCAAATCCGAACTGCTCACACTTCTGTTAAACAAGCGGTATATATAGAGTAGTATATATTATTTTTAATTATTCCCATAGCTATTTATTACTGTAGCCTGCAGACAACATATTTTCTTGCCACATAACAAGAATGGCATTCGTCACCCTTGGGATATTTAATAAACTCCTTTTATTGAAGAATTAGGTCAAATTTCATACTGTAAAGGTTAGTAAAGAGAACCTATTCCCTGAATGTCTATATTTTTTATTTTGGCCTTGCCTTCTTTTAGAGAGTTTATTTACTTTCAATGTCAGGATCGGAAATCTTTGCATATCCCATGTCAGGCTTATTCCAGTTCTAAATGTGGATTATGTGTTGGTGAACATATATCCTTTACTCATTTGAGAAAGACGTGCATACTATGAAAATGTAATAGGTTGCACCAATACTTGTAGGGTTAATTGGGATTAAGACATGGTGTAATATACCATAAAAATAGATAAATACCTTTTTGCAAAACAATATTCAATAGAACTTTTCCTAGGATCTGAGGTTAGGGGTCTATGTCATTTTGATGGCATTGTTGCTACCCATCTCAGAAGAATAAAGTAATGGTTATTTTTGTATATCTTGGTATGAAGGTAGATTGGATTACGTATGTAACGTGCATAGATTAGAATGCTAATGAGAATATCCCAAAACAGGGTAGTGCAACAAAGCATTCTAATCTATGACATGAAATGTCTAAATTTTGTACTTCTCATTTTCAGTTTGCTTATGATTTAGTTTATTGCGTACTGATGTCTGACTATCTATCTGCACAAACAACCATGCATTACGACTATGTATCTGCACAAACAACCATGCATTACGATAAATTGCTTGGATTCCAACTCGATAGATGTATGTGCATTATGTTTGTTTTATTTATGATTCTTCACAAGCTTCAAATTGCATTGGAAATTGTTTACATGTTTACTTTTGTTTATGTAAAAGGTTGGCACTGTCATATTTTTTGAAGATTTTGTAAAATTCAAACAAGAATGTAGTTCTTCCTACAGTACAAAGTTGAAACCCACAATATACAATTGAAGGAGCTAAAATTGGAAATCAATTATGGGAAGTGCGTGTTGATGGTACAATTGCAGAACACGATGAGTTGATATTCCCGCACAAAAGGTCAAGATTATTGGGCATGCAGCCAAATTCATTATCGTTTGGCCGTTAACCTTTGTATGTTACCCCCTTGTAAATTTTACCCATCTCTTAATTTTACTACTTCATAACCTGATGAGTTTTCTTTACTGTTCCCAATATTTGTGCTTGTAGATTTCCAAGAGAAATTGATGATGCCTGGTTGAGGTGATGATTACAAGATGGAGACTACAAGTACTGCACGATAGCTTAGATTATGTTTTAGAATCTCATTTTCATGGTCAATGTTCAGAACGGAACATATGTTTTTGTAACAATGCAAGTACTAGATAATTTGTATTCTTCGAATCTTGTTCTTTGTAATGCAACATAGTCGATATACTGTATAGAAATATTTCTGTTTCATATATGGTGGCTCATGTGTGCACTATTTCCATTGACCTAGTGATTGTTGCTAGCAATATGTAAAATATTATTAACTGGTATGCCATGTAGCATTGTTTGTAAGTTCTACAAAGTTCCTCTATGCTAGTTTTGAAATGCATATCTGTAGGGTATTACCAACGCATACAAAGTGTGGTTAGCCTCTGCTTATATATGTTGCTATCTAACAACGCAAATAGATATCGATTACCAACACATATTTTTGCGTTGTTGTAGACCCTTGCAACGCCACCAATGGCAACGCATAGTAATGCGTTGGTATATACCTCACTAATGCTTATATAGACAATCGGCAACGCATCAACGCGTTGCTGAAGGGGGGTCATGTTGTAGTGAAAGTGTTCAACTATGAAAGGTATATCATCCAAATGGGTTTGGGGGGATCTCTTCTCATCTCTCTTTGGTTTACTACTTTCATCAAAAATATTTTTAGGAGCAATCCAATCAAAATTCTTTTCAAAGGCTTCATGCATTCCAACAAGCTTAAAGGGTATGGGTATCTTATATTCCTCTCTAGGCTTAGTATTATCAGAAGTACCCACAACATCTACACTTGAGCCTAGCATATTGAAACGCTCAAAGACCTTTTTGTCTTCCTTAGCAACATCATGGAATTCTTTTAGTAAAGTTTTAAGGATGAATTCTCTCTTTTCAGCATTCTTTTCTTCTTTTAGTTTTAGGAACAAGAATTGTATGAAGGGGTTAAGGCTAACAAACCTAGCCTCCAACATATGAACTAAAGAAGCTGCAGCAATCTCATAATTAGGAGCAAGTTCTGCTATAGATTTATCCTCGATATCCTCATGCTTGCTAACATGATTAAGGAATTCTTCAATATTATCTTTCCCAATTATGGAGCAATTACCTATTGCAAGATCTTTCAGGGCGAACTTGGGGAACAACATGGTGAGCTAGAGCAAGGTGGCAACTGGAGTAGAAACTAATTTTTTTGTGTTTTTGAATAAAGAAAGCAAACCAAACTAGACAAATTTTTTGGGTTTTTTGAAAAGAGGCAAACAAAACCAAGCAAAAGAATCTAAGAAAACTAAAAACAAAGTAAAGAGAAAGGAAGTGAAAGACTCCCCTTGTGAAGACGTCCTTAGCCTCTCCGGCAACGGCACCAGAAAAGTCTTGATGCGGCGTTGAGTTGATGTAGTAGCGCTTCTTTGGGAACCCCAAGAGGAAGGTGTGAAGTAGCACAACAGCAAGTTTTCCCTCAGTAAGAAACCGAGGTTATCGAACCAGTAGGAGAAAGGAAACGTCACACAGGTGTTGCAAGCAACGCGGAGACCTGCACAACACAAACTCAAGACTTTGTCCCAACGAATCAGTGAGGTTGTAAAGCTCACCGGTTTGCTGTAACAAAGGATTAACCGTATGGTGTGGAAGGTAATGGTTTGCAGCAAGTAAACAAGTAACAATGGAAGATGTATCAATGGTAAAGATTGGACCGGGGTCCATAGTTCACTAGAGGTGCTCTCCTTAGATAAACAACATGGCATGAAGGGTAAACAAATTACATCAGGGCAATTGAGAGCAACTAAGCAAGGCATAACAATGCAATACTAGTCAGAAAGATCCTATGAGATTCGATTGGGCAATACAACATGATACATAGACCGCCATCCAACTGCATCTATGACTAGAAGTCCACCTTCAGGTTATCGTCCGAACTCCCTCCAGTATTAAGTTGCAAGCAACAGATAACTGCTTTCAGCAAAGTGTGTAAGGTAAACAATCCACTTGTTGAATTGTCACATCCCAAAATTTTCCAAATTTTGTAATGTGAAAAATAAATAAACAAAATAAATAATTGTTGAAATTTAGGGTGAAAAGAAACTTATTGATTCCAAATGGAAACATCAAAACCCATCTTGAACAAACTTTGAATAAAATGGAATCCAACAAAATTCCAATCAAGTGGAATGCATTCTTCATAAATGCATCTTGAAATTTAAACACTTGAAAAGTTAAACAAAAACTCTAAAACCCTAATGGAAGAAAATCTTATTGAAGATCCCAAAGTCTATGGATTTGATCCATATAAAGGTTTATCAACAAACATTTATAAATGATCAAAATTACAAATAAAAATATTATAAAACCATAGAAATTGATTTCATTCAATTGGAACCATGGATAAAAACTTATGAATTTAATAAGATGAAAAGAAATAATTTCCAAAGCTAATAAAGCTCCTATCTAAAAACCATCCCAAATTGTGAGCAAAATAATCCTAAAGGGATTTAAAAGGATAAACAAATATTAACTAAAATTTTACAAATTGGAAGCACCAATTTTGGCTCTTTAAATAAAAAGATATGGATTTTATAAGGCAAAGGAAGAAATAAATAAATAAATAAGGAATACTTAAAAGCCAAATTAAATCTTTGCCAAATCCATAATAAAATGGAATAAATATAATCCAAATCCAAATGAAATAAAGGGATAAAGAATATTCAAAATAAAAGTATATGGAATTAAACCCTATTCCAATTATATTCTAGTAAAGACAAAATCCCTAAAGTAAATGATTAATTAAATCATGAGAAAATAATAAATTGGAACTTACCAAAGTGGATTAAAAAGTTATCTAAAAGAACTTAAAAGAATTGTTTGAATAAAATTTATATGGATTTAAAACCATATTGGATTTTATTTGAATAAAGACAATTACCCAATTTAAATGATTAATAAATCATATTGAAAAACTATAAATAATTTAAAGTGAAATATTTGCACTAATGTATAAATAAAACCTACTGAAAAGGATTTGGTAAAATTTGGATTTCAAAATAGAAGTTGAAAACATATTTTAAATCTCAATTAAATAAAGACAAGTGTCTAAATTAATTAATAGATAAATCATGAAGGAATAAGGGGAAATTATTTTAAGTGGACTTTAAATACATGTTTAAAACAATATTAAAGCATACTGAAAGGTTTGAAAAGATTTGAAATGAAAAGGGTTAAAATCATTTGAATAAAATCAAAACAGAAATTCAGAAATGGAAAAGAAAAAGAAAACAGAGAAGAACAAATATAGAAAAGGATCAGCCCATCTAACCTACCCTCCCCAGGAGGCCCAGCTAACCCAGCCAGCCCACCCGGCTCACCTCTCACCCCGCGAAACGTTTTTCAACCACGCCCTTACCCCTCACCTCATTGACCTGTGGACCCAAGCCACGTTGGCATCCCAGTCATCACCTTCTTCCTCACGCGCTGACCCTGCCCCCAATTCCTCCTCCGTTGTTTCTGCCTAATTTAATCCGCTTAAATTCGTGTTAATGTCGTGTTTAATCCTCCCCGCGATCACGCTCGTTTAATCTCCTCCCTCTCATATCTCTTTCCCTTCAACCCCCATGCCACCGGAGCCCCTAGGCTACTCTAATTCTTACTCGAACGGCCCCTGTCTCCGACGAGCTTCTCGTCTAATTCCGGCGACACCATACCCCCTCCACTGCCCCTGACTCACCCAAGTGTGTTCCCCATCGTCAGGCGCATCTTCCAGTTCTTTCCCCTCGCCCGCGCGTGCCCTGTAGCCTTGGTAACAACCTCGCCCGAGCTCCACCGTCGTCTGCATCCGCTCCGGCGACCCTACTGGTTAATCCCGACCGCCCCTCTCCCCCTCGTTGACACTCTCATGCTCGCCTCACTCTAGCGAATTTAACGGTGTCCTCCACTTGCCTTAGCGCGTCCTCCATTGTTGCCTCCGACGACAAACAGACGAGACAAACTCTCATGCTCGCCTCACTCTCATGCCCGAGCCCGACGCTTTCACGAACTCCGGTGCGGAATCACCAGTGACTCTGTGTGCCCCTCGACAAACGGTTGCCACCTTGAGCTTCACTATGACCCCGCAAACTCGATGATCTATTCCTCCCTCTCCCGCGCTTGCTAAATCACCGGAAACTCCTCCGTCTGAGCGTGCTGCCGCCAGCTTCCGTCGCCGCGCTGCCCATCTTTGGCCACTAGGGTTTGCACCATTAGATTTTGATCCAGCGGCGTAGATAGATTGACTTAATCGAACCATTATGCTCAATCAGAGCCATGCGATGCACATTAGATCTGACGGCTAGAATCAAGCGATCCACACGAAACGGTATCGCCCAATCAGAATTAGACGCATGGCACAGGTTCTGTTTTAAAAATAGAAAACATGTCTATTAGATGTTAGATTTGAAAAATTCATAACTTTAAATCTACACGTCTAAATTTTACAAAATTTATATCACTGGATTCATAAAAATGTGAACTTTCCAACCATGCACTTTGTTTAATGTTTTGCTTCTGTAAAATTGGTTGTTTTTGCAGAAACTTTTATAGGCATATTTTGTGTATAAAATTTATTCTAGAAATGTTTATAGGGTAAAATCTTTGGCAAATGGTTTGTTTTGAACCCACTGACCATAGGAACCAACTTGTTGATTTAAAAACATATTGTGTGATAATAAGGGATAAATCTTTTGAACTAAAGAATTTCTAGCTAAATAAAAATGTTGAACATGTTTTAAAAATGCCTTTTGAGTAAAAACTTTTGAAAATGGTTTAATTTAAAATCTCTGACCCTAAACACCAAGTTTTGAGATTTAAAAACATATTTGGTAAACCCTAGTAAAAATTATTACTTTGTTCAAAGGCATTTCTAACAAAATAAAATGATGCTTTGATTTAAAAATGGTTTTTAGATGAAACCTTTGGCAAATGGTTTTAATATTAAAACACTTGACCTTAAAACACTAATATTTGTCTTTAAAAATTTATTTTTCAAACACTATAAATTATTACTTTGATTAAATCATTTCTAACAAAACAAAGATGATTTAAAGTGGCCATTTTCACTAACTTAATATCAAATGATTTTTCCACCTTTATAAATGACCAGTAGGTGTTTTATAATGTTTATAACCTATTAGAAGCCACTTTTCCAAATAAAACAATCTTTGGCATGCTTGCATGCATCGCTTTGTTTTTATTATTCTATGTGATGAATTGCTTGAATGGTAGATTGAATTTGTGCCTTGATTGAATTGTAGTGAAATTTTAAGAGTGTGACTATTACAAGATCAAGGAGTGAACTTATATTCTCTACCAAAAAGGCAAGTGGTGCTTCATACTTTTGTCCTAATATTTTCACTATGCATTAGTGATATTTCTAAGTAAGACTTGCATGGAATTTTACTAAGAATGCTATGCCATGGGAAATCCTAGTAGATGAAACCTTAGTAGAATTTTCCCTAAGTTAAGATTCCTACTACTATCATGCTTAGCCTAGCTAATAGAAAACAAGGGTGGATTATATACATACTATCATGCTTAGTCAAGGACTTGTGTTTTGTTTAATAAAACAACTATGTGAATGAATCACCTGGGTGGAAAGGGACTTGCATGGATGGATTTTTGTTGAGTGGTTACCAGGGCACATTTGTCAATGGCCTACCCTGTGTATCTCACTTGTGGAGTGCCACCCAGGAACAAAGAGATTTGAGATGTCAAATGTTGAGAAGCTTCAAGTGCATCCACTTGGCATTATGGGCTCTACCTAGATCACATAGGTTGCGATAACTTAGCCAAATGGACAGTTGGTGGTAGGGATGATAAGTTTGGAGCGCTTCCATTTTGGTCTAAGGGAAGGCTTCTGAAAGATCTTGTCTCGATGCATGTCGAGTCTTGTGGGGAAAGTGCACCACCTCTCGAGAGTGTAAAATCTAAGTACTTAGTCGTGTCCCCGGCAATGGACAATTTGAGCATCAAGACATGGAAGCTATCAATATTCTCCTCATCCCAATTTCTAAGTTAAAAACTTGTGGTTGAACAAGGGTTAAAGGATCACCAATTTCTATTAGGGGATGCCTTGGGTGATTTTGCCAAACAAAAACTTAGTGTTTTCAAATGATAATGAAAAATATATTTTGAGCAGAGCAAGCCAAAGCTCCACTTAGCCAAATGCATATATATGATAGATACCACTATTCTACTATAGTATCACTTGCCAATACAATTCAAATGTATTGACCCTTGTGGCTGTAACTTATTATGTTGCAGGTTTGTTTGATGTTAGTGAAGTGTGTTGATTAGGATTACAAGTCTACAACCAACATGATTTCCTGTGGCACTTTGAAGATGAATGACTCCATGCTATAGTTATTTCTGTTGCATTATAATGAGATAGCCAAATGAGCTATGTAAGATGTAATGAATTATTTTATTCCTGGTTATAAAGTTGTATGATGACCTTTGTTTCTTGATATTACATCTTAACTGCGGATGCTAGCTATTAATCCAGGGGCTAGCATTGTAAACACAGGGATCTCTACCTTATTAAAGGTTGGGACCTCTACATCAATGAACAAGAGACCATTGTTTTCTCCCTAGTGGCAACAACACATCTACAATCGAAGAGATTTCTGTCACTTCCCTTGGAAACTAGAGGCATGAACCCAGTATTGAGCATAAATACCCCCTATTGGAGTCACTAGCAACTACTCAGCAAAGATAGATACTAACAACGGAGAGCATGCAAGATCACAAACAACACATACATGATAGAATCATAAAGACAAAACCATTAACCAATCTGACATAACAATCTCAATATCCATTGGATCCCCGCAAACACAACATGCAAGATTACAAATAGATTAGATCTTGATCATGAACGGAGCTCCCAAGATCCACACATGAAAGCACAAGGAGGAGATACAACCATCTAGCTACTACATGGACCCATAGTCCAAGGTGGAACTACTCACACATCATACCGGAGAAGAAGGCCTCTGGGATGATCTCCCCTCTGGCAGGTGCCGGGAAGAACTTCAGATCCCCCCGATCTACGGACGATGGTGGCGGCGGCTACAGACGGTTTTGTGGAGTTTAGATCGGATGCCTAGGGTTTCTGCATTGGGGGCTTCTTATAGGCGAGGATACGAGGCAGGGAGGCGATCAGGGGACCCACACCCTTCCTAGGAGCGGGCCTACCCCTGGCCACGCCTAGGGGGGTGTGGCGGCCCTAGTTCGCTTCTCCGTCTCGTCTTCTGTCTTCATGTTCCCCACAGAAAGATATTGAATTTGGCTTTTGTCCCATCCAATTCTGAGAATATTGATTTTCTGCCTTTCTCGAACCAAAAACAGAAGAAAACATGCAACTGGCACTGTGGCAACTTGTTAATAGGTTAGTTCCAGAAAAGATATAAAAACACCTCAAAGTGTAGACAAAGCAAAGCAAAGTAGATACTAAACAAGCATGGAACATAAAAAATTATAGATACGTTTCCGACGTATCAAGCATCCCCAAGCTTAACTCCTGCTCGTCCTCGAGTAGGTAAGTGATAAAAATAATAATTTTTGAGGTGACATGCACCATCAAAACCAAGATCAAACCATTTGCAAGCATTGAAAGCTGGGATCAAAGAACTCTAAACATGTGCATGAAAGTTGGAGTTCTAACAATAAGACAAAGTAACTATGCATGCAACATGAAAGGCTGCAAACAAAGATCATGAATAACATGCATTGATTTTTTTTGTTTGTTTCACATACAGAAAACATGGCATAGTGGCAATTAGCTTGTCCCTCATAGAGTAGCAAATAGATGCATGGGACACCTTCAAAGTTAACAAGGGTGACTAGAAACAAATAGCACAAGAACAAGTAATATCACAATATGCATGAATTAATAAGCTTTGGGACACTGCACATAAAACTAAGAATGGCAACTATGCTCTCTTAATGGTGCCTAAAGGTAGAAGGTGGAGACTCAATAGTAGTGGAAGAAAGGACTTTTATAAAGGAAGCAGGGATTTCAGGTTTCAAAAAGAGCTTCCAAAAATTATGGTACTTGTTAGCTTTCAGCCCTCATTGCCCCTATCATAAGCATCTTGAAGTGATTAAGGTTAAAGTGAATAAAATATGGAGTATATGCTTGACAAAGTATAAGTTGGCAATCTCAAGTCCCTTGAATACAAGGGCCACACCTCATGCTACTCAACTTCAGTCACTTGTAAGTTCTTGTCATCGTAAGTATTTGCATATCATAGAGAACCGCCAACGGGGTACCCCTTGCACATGGTACATGAGCTATCCCATAACCAAAATGACAAGGTAAGCAGACAATGAGCATCTCAGTGATCTTTTTATTTACTATATGGATAGATTTTTATTGAGGATGCTTCATAGATAGCTCACTATGGTGATGCTGCAAGTTTCCACCATGATTAGGCATGGCTTAGGCTAGTGGCCCGGGCATTTCTCTAACACAAAATATAAACTCCATGGACTTTAAAGTTCCCTCTTTATTTCACCTGAAGACTCACGGAGCCAGAAGACGAGGCAGAGTGGGACCTCGAGGGGCTCACACCCCTTGGCCGCGCGGGCTGGGCCCAGCCTCTCCTGGAGGGGGTGTGGCCACCTCGGGCACCCCCTCGGCCTCCCTCTTTGCCTACTTAAAGCCTCTTGACCTAAAAACTCAGGGGGGGGTCGATAGTTTCTAGAGGCGAGATCCTCTGCGCCACCACCACCAGAAACCACGATTCGGAATCAGAAACTCCATTCTGGCACCCTGCCGGGACGAGGTATTGGAGGAGATCGTCGCCATCATCCTGACCAATGCCTCTCCATTAACCATCCATGTTTACCCCATCCCTGAGTGAGTAATCCCCCGCTGTAGGTTATGGGGATGGTAGGGATTGGATGAGTTCTATCATGTAATCGAATAAGATTGTTAGGGCATGGTGCCTAGTATCTTTATTAGTGCTATTTGAATTTTTTGCAACTTGTTGTGCTTAATGCTTGTCACTAGGGCCTGAGTGCCATGATCTCAGATCTGAACTGGTTATTGATTCATGATGATGGTATTGTCTGTGATCTTATCTACAAGTTGTGTACACATATTATTGTCCGGAACCACAGGCCTCGAAGTGACAGAAATTGGGACAACCTGAGGGGATGGCTATGATGTGAGGATCACATGGCTGTGATGTGAGGATCACATGTGTTCACGGAGTGTTAATTCTTTGCTCCGGTGCTCTATTAAAAGGAATGCCTTAATTGCCAGTAGATTCCCTTGAGGCCCCACTGCAACGGGCTGGCAGGACAAAAGATTTTGTGCAAGTTCTCATTGCGAGCACATATGACTATATATGGGAGACATGCCTATGATTGTTTAGTACTTGGATGCTTTATCTTATTTATCTGCAATTTCCCTAGATCTTTAAGTTACATGAATAGACTTGTCCATGCAACGCCCGTCCATCCATTCCTATGCCTACCGCACTCCAATCCTACTGTTTGTTACTATTGTTACTACTGCCTTTTTTTACTGCTGCTATTACTTTGTTATTGCTACTACAAAACTATTGCTACTGATAAACTATTGTGAGCAAGAACTATTTCCAGGTGCAGCTAAATTGACAACTCAGTTGTTAAGGCTTATAAGTATTCTTTGGCTCCCCTTGCATCGAATCAATAAATTGGGTAATACTACCCTCGAAGACTATTGCGATCCCCTATACTTGTGGGTCATCAAGACTATTTTCTGGCGCCGTTCCGGGGAGCATAGCTTTATTTGTAAGTTCACTTGGATCTACTACTGTTCACTTCTATTCATCCATCATGGGTAAATCTCGTGATGGAAAGTTTCCTATTTTACCATCCACTACAAGAAGAGGTACAGTCCTGAACACCTCTGTTGCTCTTGATTCACCATCTGTTATAAGTAAGCTTGTTACACCACCACCACATACACATGCTACACACACTGCTACTACTGCTAAATCTGAAACTGCTTTTGATACTCATGCTGTTAATTCTGCTATGCTTGATGAGAGTGGTTCATTAGGTCCTTTCCTAGATGCTACAATGGCTAGACTAGGAAATACTGAAACTCCTAGTGAAGACACTATTACACCTGTTATCTCACCTGAGTCTAGAGAGAGATATGATATTAATGATGGTTACATTGAGATGACTGATGAATTTATTGTAGAATATCGAAACACACGTGGTGTTAGTGCTTTTAGGAGTCTCCTTGAGAGACGTACTATTATACCTAAACTGTCTCCTGATGCTAAGTTCGCTACTTCTCCCATAGATATTAAAGATAAAGATTATGATTTCTCCCTTGATTTATCCTATATAAACATTGTTGAGAAAGAACCTTTCTCTGGGACTGAGAATGAAAAGGCCGTGGCACATATGAATGAGCTTTCTGCTATGAGTTGCCTTATTGTCTGATGATGTTAAGATGCGTACCTACTTTTTTGCTAAGATCTTTCCTTTTTCACTAAAAGGAGAAGCTAAAGCTTGGTTTAATATATTACCTCTTGGATCCATTGATAGCCCTGATTGCTTGATTGCTACTTTCTTTCATAAATATTTTCCTCCTAGTGCTAGACATGCTGCTTTGCAGAAACTTTTTGATTTTAAACATGGAGAAGAGGAGAAATTGCATGAGTCATGTACAAGGTTTTGTGCCTTGATTCATGCACATCCTAGATGTCAATTACCTAAAAATGAGCTTCTTGATATTTATTATAATGGACTAACTGATGAATCTAGGACATACCTGGATAGCTTTGCTGATTGTGTTTTTAGGAAGAGAACTCCTGCAGAGGCTGAAGAATTAATGGCTAAGATAAGCAAGAATTATGATGATTGCACTACTAAGCCAATTACACCTGAACCAACTACTCATGAACCAATTGTTCCTGAGCAAATTCCAACACCAACACCAAAGAGGGGAGTGATTGAATTAAATGATGAAGTGATGAAAGAATCTAAGAAATGTCTTAAGGGGAAGGGTATTAGATCTGAAGATGTGAAGAATTTACCGCCTATAGAAGGATTTACACTCTCTCCTACATTTTGATGAAGGTGATATTCCTTATGATAAGCCTCTTGATCAATGCTTAGAGGAACTTGATACTTTTATATGTAAGCAAGGTAATTTTAATAAACAAGTTCAGAATCATTTATTGGAAAACTCTAGAGCTATTAACGAGTTGAAAGATATTGTGGAAAGAACTTATAATGATGTTAAAATGCTTGTTAAACATTTTCAAATGGTTCAAACTCAAATTGATCAACTTGCTAAAGTACAAAAGGATATGCTAGTTAATGCTTCTGGAAATAAACATGCTTATGAAATAAGAACTAGGAGTGGTGCTAGCACTCAGGATCCCTTGTATCCAGAGGGACATCCTAAAAGAATTGAGAAGGATTCTCAACAAGCTGAAAATAGTGGTACTTCTTCTAAGAGAAAGAAAAAGAAACATAAAACAGTTGTAGAATCTTCTGAACCTGCTATAGATCCTAATAGTATATATGTCTCTGATGCTGAAACTGAAAAGTGGTAATGATAAAAATGATGCTCCCGATAGGGAAGAAATTGAAGAGGAACCTGAGAGACACACTAAGAACACTAGGTACACTGAGGAAGATTTTATTGCTAATAAACATGGTAGAGAAAGAGAACCTTGGGTGCAAAAACCAATGCATTTTTCTAATAAGAAACACAAGTCAAAGGAAGAAGAACACTATAACAAGTTTTGTGAGTGGATGAAACCTTTATTTTTGCAAATTCCTTTGACTGATGCTATTAAGTTGCCTCCTTATTCATATTATATGAATGATATTATCTCTAATAAAATAAAGATTCCTAATGAGGAAATTTCTACTTTGCTTGCTAATTATTTCTTCAATGGTAAGGTTCCAAAGAAACTTGGTGATACAGGTATTCGAACTATTCCTTGCTCCATTAAAAATAATTATGTTAGAACTGCTTTGTGTGATTTGGGAGCTGGAGTTAGTGTTATGCCTTTTTCTCTCTAAAAGAAACTCCAGCTAGAAAAATTGATACCAACTGATATATCTTTGCAAATGGCTGATAAGTCTACTACTATTCCTGTTGGTATATTTGAGGATGTTCATGTTCAAGTGGCTCATAATTGCTTGGTTTTAACTGATTTTGTTGTGCTTGAGATGCCTGAAGATGACAATATGTCTATTATTCTTGGGAGACCTTTTCTTAATACTGTAGGTGTTGTCATCAATTGTAATCAAGGAAAAGTAACTTTTAATACTAATGACAAAGAGCATACTGTCTATTTCCAAAAGAAGATTGATAAGAGCTATGGCCTGAATTCAATTGAAAATATTGAAGGCATCAAAGTTGGAGAAATATATTGTCCCATTCCAAAAGAAAGTTTTGAAACTATTATGATTGGGACTATTGCTATCAAGATTGAGGTAACATAATCATTTAGTGAAATGCAAAGTTTTTTTTCATATAAGATTGTTTTGGTAACAATACTTGATCAACATTGTTAACAAAGGGATTTTAATGGACAAAAACAATGGTTATACTTGCTCACCTTTATTTTTCTCCTTTTCTAGTCTTTTCCTTGTGTCTTGTTAGTTTTAGTTTTATTAGTTTCTTGCTTGTTAGAGTATCTTAGAACTTCTGTAGTTTTGGTTTTGGTTTGATTTTGCTTCTTCTAAAAAAATCTTTTTCTGCGAGAAAATCAATTTTCATAACCTGAAAATTGGACAAAAATAAAGTTTTCCGAAAAATTCCAGAAAATTCATTTAAAATGTTTTTATGAAAAAATGTGCAGAAGGGCACCTGGAGTGACCCAGGGGGACCCACCAGGCCAGCACACCCCCTGGTGGCGCGACCAGCCCTAGGGCGCGCCTGGCCTGGGTGTGGCCCACCTATGGCCCTCCAAGATGCATCCTTCCTGCCACTTCTTTCTCTCTCCCAAAAAACACCGGAAAACTTTCTCGTCGTGCCGCACCACCTCGTCGTGCCGCGCCGCCCCGCCATGCCATACCGCCTCGTCGCGCCGCTCGACTCCTTCGGCCGCCCACCTCGCCGGAGGTGCATGGTTATTACTATTATTAGTAGTAATTTAGTTTGTTTATATTTATTATTTGTTTATATTTGTTATCTATTTAGGGTTTGTTAGTAATTTAGTTATGTTTTTATAAGGTGCTTAATTAGTTAGTGTAGTTAGTGTAGTTAGTATAGTTAGTGTAGTATTAATTATATATTTTTCGTAATTAGTAGTATATTTAGGTTTTTGTAGTATATTTATTATTATTATCATTATTATTATTATTAGTAATATTTAGGGTTTTTATAAATGCTATTATTAGTATTTATATTATTAGTATATTATTAGGAAATGTTAGTAGTATATTATTAGTATATATATAATTATAATTATTATATTATTAGGGTTTTGTATGAATGCTATTATTTTTTATTATATTATTAGTATATTATTAGGAAATGCTAGTAGTATATTATTAGTATTGTTAGTATATATTATTGTAATTATTATATTATTAGGAAATATTATTTTGTGGTAATATTATATTATTAGGGTTTCGTATAAATGCTATTATTATTTAGTATATTATTCGAAATGTTAGTAGTGTATATTATTGTTATTATATTATTAGGAAATTATTATATAATATATTTTTTATAACTTGTTTAACTCTTTTTCTGTTATAGTTAAGTTATGTCTCATGATCGCAGTGGTGAAGATCTTCTTCAGAGCATGATAAGAGGTGAAAATTCTCTTATTACCACCGGTGAAGATATCAAGATCGAGGAAGAGATTTCCTGATATTTGAATCCATCTGGTGATGGACTAGAGGAAGACCTAATGTACGAAGGGCAAGACCGGACAGAGGAAGGGCAAACAAATAACAACAATGATGGCCCCTCGACGGGATCCGACGAGGTATATATATTAATCCTCATGTTACCTCTATGCATTAATTGATCTGGATATATCTATATATATATATTAATCACTCTCTATTCTTCTTTTAGCCCACCGGATTGAAGGAATCGATAGCTCGAACGAAACGAGGGTCGGACAAAAAGTTAGATGGTAATCAGAGGTTCACCATCAAAGAAATAGATGATAATGGACAACTGATTGTTGCAGATAAGAACCAGAGGATGTTTACAAATCAATGTAGGGTGATTGTTAGGGACAACCTGCTGATCACCATTCAAGAATGGAATAAGTCAAAGAAACCAGGTGAATAATCCAACAGTCATGTCACTGATGATGCCAAAGATGACCTTTGGCAGAAGCTCATAGCGCATTTCATACTACCTCCAGAGTATCAAGAATTTGAGGCAGATGGTATTACCCCAAGGCCGGTTGGGCTTTAAAGAAGAGTGAAAGTCAAGGAGTGGGATTTAATGAAGATGGCTGAACTATACCGGAACCATAAGAAAAGTTTATACGCGAAGTATGCCGCGAAAAATAAAACTCTAGACTTCTTAGGAGCAAACGAGAAGTTGAGAGAACAGTGGCCCGATTTTGTAACGTACAAGCAATCTGCTATAGCAAAGGCAAAGTTGGCAAAGAATGCATTAAATGCTGCCAAAACAAATACCATCATAAAATGGGGACAGGTGGCTACAAGAGTGTCGTCCCTAAGTGGGAAACTATGGAGCGGTACATGAGGGCTAGAGGCATCACTCCTGGTACAGATGGATGGACCGAGAGGTCAAAGCACTAGTGGTACGGGCACGGAGGATTGTTGGACCCAGAAACAGGGAAGACATTATTTCATGAAAAAAATTCTAGAACCCTCCAAAGAACTTGCTAAAGCAATTAACAAAGCTCAATTGGGATTGTTCCGGCCCAAGAGAGAGAACGACAAGCTGACACGTGCCCTCGGGAATCCTGAAAAGGGTGGACGAGCACGAGGCAAAGGCGCCGGTGTTACATGGAAGAAAGGGTTTCCTCAGTACGATGCCAGTTACAGAAGCCGTCAGAGAGAGAAGGACCGGGAGGCAGACCGGATCTCCAGGGTAGAGAGGGACCTAGCTGATCTGAATAACCTCATGCATGAAATTAGCCAAAGATCGTCAACTCACCCGCAGGTTGATGGTCCTGCATTGGATCTTAGCCAGCGGAGAAGCAGTGTGGCTTCCACGGAGGTCAGGGATGATGATCAAGCACTTCTAGATGATGCACTGGCTCCTCGCTACCCCGTGGATGATGTCATAGAGATGGCATAATGTGAGCTACATCATCCAATGAACAACCTGTCCTTCAAGGTGGCGATCGACAATGCTTTAACTTGTCTACCTGGAGCACTCCACCATTCACTTCTGATTCCACCTGGCTATGACATAGTGGAGGATTTTGTGGACCTAGAGATTGACATCACTACACCTGAAGGCCTTACGAAACTAGGAGATGTCAAGCACAACATCATTCTATGGAAGAAGAAGTACATAAAGTTTCCAGGCTCGGCGCCAAGGCCACCGACTCCGAGGAATCCAAGTCCACCCCGCCCCGATGATCGTCAACCTCCAAGTCCACCCCGCCCCAATTATTGTCAACCCGCAAGTCCACCCCGCCCTGATTATCGTCAACCTCCAAGTCCACCCCACCCTGATGTCGATCGCCGCAGCAGGAGTACAACAACTCGATCTCCGCCTCCGTGCAATACTCGATCTCCGCCTCCGCCTCCATGCAATACTACCTCGTTGAAGAAACGGAAGGTCGCCGCTCCCCCGCGCCCTACATCAAATATAGGTAAAACAGCGAAGATAGTCGACATCCCACCGGCTCTGCCAAAGAGACCTTATGACAAGACCGATGAGGAAAATTTTGCGGATGTGAAAGCCCAAGTTAAGGCGCTTTTTGCACCCAAAAATACTGAGCCAAAGTCCGTATTTGATGAAAAAACCAAAAAGTGGGCTAGGTCCTTCCTTGAGCAACCATCCCAGATATCGATGAGTCTGGAATCAGAATATGAATGGGAAATTATTAAGCAAGCAAAGCAGAAAAAAGAATAAGTGCAAAAAGTGGGAATCAAGTTGCCTGCTGGGACAACAGAAGATTCAATTGGTCCCCCCGCTCAAAGTGAGTTCAGATATCGACAAGGCCTTCATAGACGAAATGGATATGGACATGCAAATAATGGACCCCACAGCCATTACTAATGCTGCACTAATGGGCATCACTGTATAGGAGGCCAAAGCACTTGCTACCGAAGAAAATATGACTATTGGTCAATATTTAGGCTATGAAGATACACCAGTGGGTCAGATAGTACGGAAGTATATCCAAGGGGAGCCTCTAGTTATTCATGAGGAGCTCACGCGTCTATCCACACATATGCGAAATCTGCACACATGGTACCTGTTGCAAACAGAAAAAAACCACCAGAAAGATTGGTTTGCGGTGGACGTTAGAAAGGAGCATCACTTCAAACCATACTAGATATATGTTAAAATGACCGAATTGTTTCAGTTATTGATACGTCCATTTTGCATCACTATTTTATATCATAATTCACTGCTATTTATTGATATATTTCATATTAAGAGGTGATACTTATGTTGTTTCATCTATTTTTGCATGTTGGATGACTTTTGGAGGATGAACTGCCGGAGTCAGGATTCTGATGGAAAAAGCGGTGTCCAGATGCAATATTCGTGAAGATCAGAAAATTCCAGAAAATATATAGAAAATCCTATTTTTCTAGAAGACGAAGGAAGCCAGAAGGGGAGACAGATATGGGCCACAGGGGGCCCACACCACCCCCAGGCGCGGCCCCCCTAGGCCGCGCCACTAGATGGTGTGGCCACCCTGGCCCACCTCCTGCATCGCCCTTTCGCCTATAACTTCCTCCTGAAACCCTAATATTCGGGAGGCGACCGTAGAAAGATTCCACTGCCTCTATAGGGCGGAAACTACAGAGAGAGAAAGAGCTCTTCGGCAGGCAGATTTCTGCCGGGGAAATTCCATCCCGAAGAGGGGAGATTGTCGCCATCAACACCGTCATCAAGATAGACTTCATCGGGATCATAATCATCATCGTCCTCACCACCATCTCCACCAGCATCATCATCACCACTCCATCCCGCTGTAACAATTGGGTTGAATCTTGCATAGTTCTTAGGGGAAACTTTCCCGGTGTTGATTACTTTTGTATTTGATGTTATTGAGTGGAACCATTGAATTATTGTCTATGTTCAAATTGTTATTCATAATTATATCATCTCTGATCTTGATCCATATGATGTCTCGTGAGTAGTTCGTTTAGTTCTTGAGGACATGGGAGAAGTCATGTTGTTAGTAGTGGAATTGTGTTGAAGTAATAACCAATGGTTTGATATTTAAGTTGTGGTGCTATTCTTCTAGTGATGTCATGTGAACGTCGACTACATGATACTTCACCATTTATGGGCCTAGGGTAATGCATTGTGTATTTGTCTACTAATTCTGGGGTTGCCGGAGTGACAGAAACCTAAACCCCCATTAGGAAACCTTTGCACAAGGGAGTGTAGGATCTCAGAGTTTAATGTTGTGGTTAAGTTTTTATCTTAATTACTTTCTTGTAGTTACGGATGCTTGCAAGGGGTTTAATCACAAGTATGTATTAGTCCAAGTAAGGTCGGTACATTAGCATAGGTTCACCCACACAACACTTATCCAACCAAAGAATATTAATAAACTATATGAAGAGAAAGCATTTGACAGTATTCCCATGTGTCCTCGAGAACGTTTGGTCCTCATAAGTAATACAACCGGCTTGTCCTTCGCTCAAGAAAGGATTGGGACACTTTCTGCAATTACTATTGTTGTCTTTATTTACTTGCACTTTATTTCTTTGCATTTATCAAAAACCCCTAAAAATCCATTTTCTAAGTATTTGCAAAGAATTACTGATCCAAACCACTAGTCAACACCTTCTGCTCCTCATTGGGATCAACACTCCTATTTATCAAAAGTACTACGATACACCCCCTATACTTGTGGGTCATCAAGACTATTTTCTGGCACCATTGTCGGGGAGTGAAGCGCTATTGAAGAGTGGAACTGGTAAAGGAAACTTATACTATGAGTATTGCTTTTAATTCTATTTGCTACTTTGTTTCCAGTATGGATCACCCACTTGGTTTCCTATTTGGGAAAGCTACTACCACTTCTAGGGTAGTAGATGAACCACCACCTGCTGAGATAGATCCTTTTAAGATACCTACAAAAATTGTTGATCGTGTTATGGATAACTATTATTTTGGGGATGGAACTATCCATCCTGGTGATCACTTGCTTTTTATCCATGAATTATGCGGGTTGTTTAATTGTGTAGGTATCACAACGGAACAAGTCAAGAAAAAGTTACTCTCTATATCATTGAAAGGAAGAGCTAAAGAATGGTATAAGCTGCTGAAGAATGGACAATCTATGGAATGGGAGGAAATTGTACCTCTCTTTTATTCTAATTTCTATCCTCCCAGTGAGATTCATAAGGATAGGAATCAAATATATAAATTTTGGCCTCGTGATGGAGAGAGTACAACCGAATCTTGGGGGAGATTAAAGTTACTAATGCTTAAAGTCCTATTCATGAACTCCCTAATAATATTATTATTAATAACTTTTATGCAAGGCTTTCTCTTCATGATAAAGATTTATTAGATGCTTTGATACGTCGTAAACGTATCTATAATTTTTGATGTTCCATGATTGTTTTGTATCATTTGTCTTATGGTTTATCTACACTTTGAGGTATTTTTATACATATTATGGAACTAACCTATTGACAAGATTTCATAGTGCTAGTTGCCTGTTTTCTGCTGTTTTTGCTCTCAGAAAAGCTAGAAAATAAATATTCTCGGAATTAGACGGGACAAAAGCCAAAGTCACTATTTTTCTAGAGACTCACGGAGCCCGAAGGAGAGACAGAGGAGGGCCACAAGGCAGCCACACCTGGTGGCGCGGGTCCCCTGGCCGCGCCACCCTAGGGTGTGGGCCCCTCGAGGCTCCACTGACCTTGCCCTTTCGCCTATTTATACGTCTCCTCGGGACCTAAACCCTAACGGGGGAAAATCTACGAAAAGGTCTACATCGCTGCTGCCACCGAAGGGGAGATTTGGGGGACAGAAGTCTCTGTTCCGGCACCCTGCCGGGACGGGGAATTGCCCCCGAAGCCATCTCCATCGATCTCCACCACCATCTCCATCGTCGTTGCTGATTCCCATGATGAGGAGGGAGTAGTTCTTCCTCGAGGCTAAGGGCTCTACCGGTAGCTATGTGTTCATCTCTCTCTCTATGCGTGATCATATTATGATCATGAGCTTTGTAATCAAGTAGATCTACTCTGCTACTCAAGTGCTTTAATAGATCTCTACTTTCCCCTACATGTGTGAAACTGACAGCGTGCACACAGTGTGGCACTTAGGCTAGAGATTGCATAAATACTTATCAGGAGTTATATTTGGAGTTGGTTGTATCTATGAAATCGTGGTGTTTGTTGGAACCATCTAGCGCTCAAGGTGACAGTGTGGGGTTATCAAGATGCGGAAAGCAAACTTTAAGGAGTGTTGTTATAGCCCTACCGTGCATTAGAGTGTCCAACCGAAGAGTAGTTCAGATTAGTATCATGAAGAGACGATATTTATATGAGAGGGTTCACTAGTGAAAGTATGATACCTAGGCCTTGTTTCTAAGCATTGAAACACCATTTACAACTAGTCCTGCTACATCTTTGCTTGCTTCCATCTTTATTTCATATAGCCTTTAGTCTCTTCCTCCCGTCAAGCACTTTTCTGGAACCGTTGTCTTATAATCATCCATACTATTTGTATTTCACTATCGCTTCGCCGAACTAGTGCACCTATACACCTGACAAGTGATTAGGTGTGTTGGGGACACAAGAGACTTCTTGTATCTTGATTGCAGGGTTGCTTGAGAGGGATAGCTTTGACCACTTCCTCCCTGAGTTCGATAAACCTTGGGTAATCCACTTAAGGGAAACTTGTTGCTATTCTATAAACCTCTGCACTTGGATGCCCAACACTGTCTACAAGAATATAAGCATGCATAGAAATCATGCTTCTTGTGCTAGATCATTCACACATATGAAAGAAGAAGCTAAATGGGATCTTCTAGACCGTATTCAATAAAATACTGAAGCATGGTAGAATGACAAAGGAAGAAAGTCAGGTATAAATTATAATTATGAATGTATTAAATATTTTATGGGAACTGATGAATTTCATAATATTAGTATTGAGTATGGTCTTGATTCTCTAAGTATTGCCAATTGTTTTAGGGCTTTTGCCTCTTATATTGAAATTCCCAAAAAGGAGTGGAACAAGTACCATGCACCTTATAAAGATATTGTTAATCATGTTCCTGCTAGAAATACTAAAGTTTATACTGTTGATCATATTTTTCCTGAACCTTATATTGAGAAAATCACTTTCCCTGCTAAGGTAAAGGAACATTCTATTATGGCTAATGTGGTTAGCAAAAGTACAAAGAAAGCGGTAGAACCTGATGAACAAATAAATATTGAGCCTATAGTAGCTATTGTGAAAGACCTTGTCACTAAAAATGTAGAAGATAGGCACATTATCTTTTGTGAAGTTGCTTCTAATATTGTCTCACATCCTAGTAAAACTAGGAGAGCTAGTGTCCATGTGATTTCTGTTAGGATTGGTGATCATTGCTATTATGGTCTATGTGATATTGGTGCAAGTTCAAGTGCTATTCCTTATGAGCTTTATAGAGAAATTATGCATGAAATTGGTCCTTGTGAACTTGAAGAAATTTATGTGGTTATTCACCTTGCCAATAGAGAGAATGTCTGTCCCATTGGTATTGTAAGAGATGTGGAAATTCTTTGTGGTAAGATTAAATAGCATGTTGATTTTCTAGTACTTGGTAAGGAAGATAGTAAAACTTCTCCTATCATTTTTGGTAGACCTTTCTTGAACACTTGTGGAGCTATTATAGATTGTAAGAAGGAGAATATTTTAAATAAGTTTGATGGAGAATCTTATGAGTTTAAATTTTCCAAATTTGCTAAAACTCCTTATCAAAATGAATTGCCTAATGAGGATTTTAGAGTTGATTAATTTTCTTCTATTTCTCTTGCTCCTAACAATGCTTTGCAGCAATATATGGAAGATCATGAGAGTGAGGTCTTCATGGAAGAAAGAAATGAGATTGATGAGATTTTTCTTTGTCAACATGAGATGCTTAAGCATAACCTACTTCTGGAAGATTTGGGTACCACACTACCACCTAAAGGGGATCCTGTCTTCGATTTAAAACCTCTACCTGATTATCTTAAATATGCTTATCTAGATGATAAGAAAATATACCCTATTATTATTAGTTCTAAACTTTCAGGAAAGGAAGAGGAAATATTATTGGAAGTATTGAGGAACAACCGATGAGCTATGGGTTATACTCTTGATGATTTCAAAGGGATTTCTCGTAGTATATGTCAGCATGCTATTAATATAGAACCTGATGCAAAGCCAGTTGTTGAACATCAATGCCGTTTAAATCCTAAGATGAAGGAAGTGGTAATAAATGAGGTATTAAAACTTCTTGATGCTGGTATTATTTTTCCTATTGCTGATAGTAATTGGGTTAGTCATGTTCATTGTGTCCCTAAGAAAGGAGGAATTACTATTGTGCCTAATGAAAATAATGATCTTATACCTCAAAGAGTAGTAGTTGGTTATAGGATGTGTCACATCCCAAAATTTTGCAAATTTTGAAATGTGCAAATACTTAAATAAAATGAAAAACTAAGTCTTGAAAATTCAGAGCGAACAAAAACCTTTTGACTATTTAATATAACTCCTTCAAAACAAAAATTAAATAAAACAATTTTGTATGTGAAGTTGTATGCATGTTTTCAAAACCTCAAAATCATGAAGCACGCATGGTTGCATTTTAAAACTAAGAGAAATAACTTTCTTCTCAAAATTGAATTGACCACTTAATAACACGAGACTTTGGATATTTTACATATTTAAAATATACAAAAGAATTCTTAAGTGAGTTAAAAAGATAAAGGGAAAAATTATAAAACCATAAAAAATAGTTTTTGACTCCATTTGAAGCTCTATATAAAATGATGTGAAATTTATAAAATATAGGAAGAAAAATAAAGTCAAGATAAGGCTATGACTAAAAACGAAATAAAAGTATTCTAAAATGAGTGATTACGATAAAGAATAAAATTATAAAGCTAAGGAAATTGATTTGAACCTTTTTAGAGCTCTAAATCAAAAGATAGGAAATAAACAAGAATTAAGAAAATATACTGTATAGGCCTACGTGCCATGCTCAATTTTTTTTTAAAAAATGAATTATACTTGATTAAAAAAACTATTCCAAATATTGTAATTGGAGTAAACTATCAACTTATATTTTCTATTAATTTTCTAAAAAGGTTTGATACAAATTTAAATTATTTTGAAAGTTTAAATCAATTGATGAGAAATAAAACAAAAAACCAAAAGGAAAAACAAATCGAAATAAAAAAGAGAGAAACAGCAGCTACCATGGCCCAACAAATCTGATCCATTTTTCTATATTTTTTTCCTTCCTTCTATTTTCCATGGGCCATATTTTGGGCCCATCTAGACCAATCGAAGCGGCCACATTCATCTTCCTCCTCCTTCACGTACTTAACATGAAATATTAGCCATGGTTACTGTAACCTCTTCATATCCATCTCATCATCAATTGTGTGACTGTTTCTCTTCGACTTGAACATAGAAGTTACTCAAAATTCATTGGCCATTCCATTCAGGCCATTAATTTCTCAATTTAATGTCTTAACCTCTCAAACCATTCTCGTGAACCGAATGTCACTCGGCGGCATACCTCTCCTGATCTCCCTACACAGACCGCCTCAAAGAAAACCGAAGTGAGCACCGTATTCCTCTCCTCCTCCATCATTTTCGTTCCTAAACTTTCTCGAGAGAAGCTCTATAGAACACACACCAACCATGCCAAGATCAGCCTAAAACCGCAGTTCATCGCTAGATTGCTTCGTCCTCGGTGAGTCCCTTGTCAATTCCTTCTACCAGAAGACTAATCTTTATGTTGCCTACCTCCAGGACATGATTGTTCATCATATTGTTGTAGTTGGTCGCGCCGCCGACGTCACATGTTGCTCCATCCATAGATTGTCATCACCTTTGGGGACGAACAACCTCACAATCACGTCCAGTAGCACCGCCTCGACGTCCTCTACGCCGTCCACATCTTCTTCTACTCCGGATGCGTCCCTAGCTACGGGAACGGCAACGCCAAGCCCGTGCCCGCAAATCCGACGAACTTCTCCGGCGAGCTTTTCTGGTGAGCCATCCTGGACCATTCGATCTTCATCTAAAGGTCATCATAGATCACTTAAATGAAGGGTATCCTCCAATTAGAATCTCCCAAGTGTCATATCTATTCCTATTTTCGGATTTTTAGACATAAGAACACACAAACTTGCAAAAATCATATCTTTAGTTCTGTATATCCAAATTTAGCAAATAATATGTCTATGGATTCACAAAAACAAGTAGAACACAGTGGATACATAATTTGGTATTTTTGAGTCTGTTAAAATCTCGTTTTATACAGAACTATTTGTGTAGTATTTTGAGTATAAAAATTGTTGTATAAATTATTTTTAAGTGAATCCTTTTGCAAATGGTTGTATATTGAACCCTTTGTACAGTAAGACCAAAATATAATTTTATTATAGTATAAATAATACCATGGAAATTATTTAGTGAGAACGTACTTTCCAAGTGTTAGAAAATATTGCTAATTGCTACAATTGCACAAATGGTTGCATTTGTAATCTTGAAAATATAAAATGTTCAGAAATCACTTAGTAATGTTCAGAACCTTGTTATAAAAATTTGTACAATAAAAATTTCCATCTTGCATGTTTGCATACTTTGCATGATTTTTGTGTTGTCGTTAGTATTGATCTTGTGATTGTTTTGTCTTGGTTATTTTGCTTGATAGATTGTCTTGATTGTCAAGTGTGTTATTGCAAAGAGTGTACCAACACCACCAACTACTAAGGCAAGTGACACTATCATCCAAGTCCTACTATTTTCATTACACTTAGTGGATTTTGTAACATGCATGGAAAAGTTCACTATATTTTATGCTATGCTAAATCCTAATAGGATACCCTTATACCTCCCTTAGTGGAAACATTGTAGTTGTAGTATGCTTAGCCCTGCTATATATTGGGATGGGATACATGATATGATTATATGAAGAGTTGAAAAGACTTATGTTTTATATAATAAAACAAGTACTCAATGAACCACCTGGGTGGACAAGGATACTCAAGTTTTGGACAAGGTGGCAACAAAAGGAACCATGTTTATATGGCTATCTCTTTTTGTATGTGCACTAGAAGAAACCACCCAGGGACTTAGAAATTGAACATGTTTCTCGTACAGTGGCTTCCGTGTACAGCCACATGCTAAATGGGCTCTGGCTTAGTCAACTACATAGTGGAAGACCCATGCATTGGCATCTTCAGGTTAACTAGGATTGTGTAAGGGAACTTGAAACCCTACATTGGTGCCTGGATGACAAGCTAGCATTGTGTATTGGGGGGACTCCTATGGAAAGACTTTGTCACATTCTCAATCTGCCAGTACTCCATCTTGGTGAGTACTTATCCAGCGGCCACTGGTGGCATCAAGATGAGATTGTGTCATGTGGGTAAAGTGTACAACTTCTGCAGAAGATCAAATTCTAAGTACTTAGCCGTGTCCCCGGTTACGGACAACTCTGAGCAACTAAGGCCTGAAGCTATGGAAGATCTCGACATTCCAATTTCTCAAAGTAAAACTTGATGGTGACAACAAGGGATTAGAAGCACTTGGAGTTTTCCAAGGAGTTCAGAAAGATTTTTCAAAAGATCAAAACTATTTTGAAAATATAGGATAAAACTATATTGCTTTCTGCAAATGAGCCTAAACCCTACCTAGACAAATATGCATGTAATGATAGGATCCACATATTTCTACATAATAGTGAAATGTCACATCCCAAGATTTTCCAAATCTTGTTATGTGAAAAATAAATGAATAAAATAAAACCTTGTTGATTTTCAGGGTGAGAAGAAACTTTTGATTCCAATTGGAAACCTTCAAACCTATTTGGATCAAATAAAATCCTAAAGGGATTTAAAAAGATAAATAAACAATAAACTTAAAAAAATATTTAAAATTACTATTTTGGATCTTTTAGTAAAAAGATTTGGTTTTCAAATGAAAGGGTAGAAATATAAATAAGGATTATTTTATAGAGCCAAATTAAACCTTGGCCAAGCTTTTGAAATAAAACATTTTGTTTGGATAAAAATAGTAAAGGTTTATTTAAATAAAATAATAAGGATTTAATATCCAATTTTTATTTAAATAAAAGGTTTTACCATTTTAATTAAACATCAAAACTTGTTAAATTATTTTAAACAAGTTTTCCAAGTATTTTATATTTTCAAATAAAACCTACTGATTTGGTTTTGATAATATTTAGATTTCAAATGGAGATTTTATTAAATAAATCAAAACCTATTTGAATTAATAATTAAGATCTATTTTATTTAACTATTAAATAGATCCTAAAAAGAATAAAAATATTATTTTTGTCTTTGGACTTTGGTTTATGTTGTTAAACAGAACCAAAACTCAATAGAAGTTTGGAGGAGTTTTGAATTGAATGTTTGTTTTGTTGTTTGAATTGTGAATTGATTTTCAAAACAGAAATTGAATTGGAAAAAGGAAAATAGATTCAGAACAAAAAAAGATCAGACCAAGCCCAGCCCATCCCAGCCCAGCAGCCCACCTCTCTCCCCAGCGAACCGTTATTTTCTCACTCAGGAACTTACCCGCATAGAGGATGACGACTGGACCCCACACTCACGCTCTCTCTCGCAGACAGCCAGGACCCACACACTGTTCATCGTCTCCACCCTGCGACCAGTTCTTCCCCGCTCCTGCCGTTGATTCCTCCGATTAAATTCGTCGTAACGCTGCGTTTATTCCTCGCTGTGATCAAGCCCATTTAATCGCCCCTGTCTCCTCCCCATTTCCCCTCGCTCACTCCTCTCTCCCGGCCACAGGGCTGCCACGATTTCACGCATGAACCTCCTCTGCTCCGACGAGCCACCGTGCAAATTTCGGCGAGCACGAACCTCCCCACTGCCCCCAGAGCACACAGGTGTGATCCCCATTGTCTCCTGCATCTCCTAGCACCAACCCCACACCCGTGCGAGCACCGTAGCCTCGACAGCAACATCGACTGAACGCCGCCGTAGTCTGCCACTTCTCCGGCGACATCTCCTGGTGAGCCCAGACCACCCCGGACCCTCTAATGGATACTCTCACACTCTCCTCTCTCACACACATCTAACACTGCTCTCCGTTTGCCTTAGCACACCCAGCTGGTTCGTCTTCGACAGCACCAGAGCACGCCCGTCGCCAGAACAAACTCCGGCGAGCGATTCAGGACTACCCTGTGCGCCCCTCGTCGAACCAACAACACGTTGAGCTTCCCCACGCTACTGCGAACGCGGTGAGCATACTCCCTTCCTTCCTTGCTTCCTGCAACGCCAATTTCGCCGTCGTCTGACCGTCGCCGCCGCGCGCAGCCGTCGAGCGCCGCCAGAACTTGGTCAAGGCGACGATGGCCGTTAGATGACGATCCAATGGACACGATAGATCACTAAACGCTGAAGAGGTACGCAACCTGTGCCGCTCGATCTGACTTGATCCAACGCACCAGAGAGCGTGATCCGGCCGAAGCGGTACCGACGAATAGGAAAGCGCCGCGTGTCACTAGTTGATTTAAAACAGATTTTTGAATCAGATTGAAATGCAAATTTACAAACCTTATAACTTTTGATCCACACGTCCAAAAATTGCAAATTTTATATCAATGGATTCAGAAAAGCAAGCCCTAGCCAACCATACCATTTGTTTAGTAAAAAGCTTCTGTTTAATTGTTTGTTTTTGCAGAAACTTGTGTATGCTTATTTAGATTATAAAAATTGTTCTAAAATGATTTTGGGGATAAAATCTTTTGCAAATGGTGTGTTTTGAACCTACTGACCATAGGAAACACTTTGTGGTTTCAAAAATATATTTGGTGAAGGAAAAGAATGATTCTTTGATTTAAAACCAATTCTAGTCAAATAAAAATGTGGCTTATTTATTAAAAATGGATTTGGAAGAAAACCTTTGGGAAATGTTTTGTTTCAGACTCTCTGACCCTAAACACAAAGTTTTATGGTTTGAAAACATATTTTGTGAACCCTATAGATTAATGCCTTAGTAAAAACATTTCCACACCACATAAAATGATACCTTGTTTTGAAAATGGTTTATGAAGTGAAACCTTTTGCAAATGACTTTGCCACTTTACAAAATGACCATTAGGTGTTTTCAAATGTTTATGACCCATTAGAAACCACTTCTCCAAATAAAACAACCCTTTTGCATGCTTGCATGTTTTGTTTTGTTTATTATTTTATGTGATGAAATGCTTGATTGGTAGATTGAACTTGTGCCTTGCTTGATTGAATTGTAGTGACTTGAAGAGTGTGATTGTAGCAAGGACAAGGAGTGAACTTATACTCTACCAAAAGGCAAGTGATGCTTCATACTTTTGTCCCATAATTTCACTATGCATTAGTGATTTCTCTAAGTAAAACTTGCATGGAATTTTGCTAAGTATAAACCTTGCTATGGGAAAACCTAGTAGATGAAACCTTAGTAGAAATTTCCTAAGTTAAAGATCCCTACTACTATCATGCTTAGCTTAGCTAATAGAAAACAAGGGTGGAATATATATTCACACTATGGAAAAATTTCTAAGTCTGAGGACTTATGTTTTTGTTTAATAAAACAACTAAGTTAATGAATCACCTGGGTGGAATGGTAATTGCTAGGTGGTTTTTGGTTGAGTGGTTACACAAGGCCCATGGCTATGGTTTACGTTGTGTATCACACTTGTGGATTGCCACCCAGGAACAAAGAGATTTGAGATGTCAAATGTTGAGAAGCTTCAAGTGCAACCACTTGGCATTATGGGCTCTGCCTGGATCATATAGGTTGCAAGAACTTAGCCATATGGACAGTTGGTGGTAGGGTTTGATAGGTTGGAGCGCGTCCATTTTGGTCTAAGGGAAGGCTTCTGAAAGATCTTGTCTTGGGAAAGCAAGTCTTGTGGGGAAAGTGCACCACCTCTGCAGAGTGTAAAATCTAAGTACTTAGCCATGTCCCTGGTAAAGGACAATTTGAGCATCAAGACATGGAAGCAATCAAGAATCTCATCATCCAAATTTCTAAGTTAAAAACTTGTGGTTGAACAAGGGTTAAAGGATCTTCAATCTTTGATTGGGAGATGCCTTGGGGAAAGATTATTTTGTCAAGCAAAAACTTAGTGTTTTCAAATGATAAGGAAAATCTATTTTGAGAAATGCAAGCCTCAAATCCACTTAGCCAAAAGCATATAGATGATAGACTCCACTATACTACCATAATATCACTTGCCAATACAATTCAAATGTATTGACCCTTGTGGCTGTAACTTGTTATGTTGCAGGTTTGATTGATTTAGTGAAGTGTGTTGATTAGGATTACAAAGTCTACAACCAACATGTCTACCTGTGGCACTTTGAAGATGAAGGACCCCATGCTTATAGATATTCTGCTGCAATGTAATGTAATAGCCAAATGAGCTATGAAAGATGTAATAAATTATTTTATTCCTGGTTATAAAGTTGTATTATGATCTTTGTTTCTTGATATTACATCTTAACTGTGGATGCTAGCTAATGATCCAGGGACTAGCATTGTAAACACAGGGGACTCTACCTTATTAAAGGTTGGGAACCTTACATGAAACTTGCCAATACAATTCAAATGTATTGACCCTTGTGGCTGCAACTTATTATGTTGCAGGTTTGTTTGATGTTAGTGAAGTTTGTTGAATAGGATTACAAGTCTACAACCAACATGATTGCCTGTGGCACTTTGAAGATGAAGGACCCCATGCTTTATAGATATTCTGCTGCAATGTAATGTGATAGCCAAATGAGCTATGTAAGATGTAATGAATTATTTTATTCCTGGTTATAAAGTTGTATTATGACCTTTGTTTCTTGATATTACATCTTAACTGTGGATGCTAGCTATTGATCCCGGGACTAGCATTGTAAACACAGGGATCTCTACCTTATTAAAGGTTGGGAACCTTATAGATGGTATCAGAGCACTGTGTTGCCTGTAGGATTGTAACCCTAGGATTGGACAAAACCCCTTAGAAAAATAGGAGTTGTATTTGTTCCAAAAACTTATTTACAAACAATCTTGTAAACTCTTTCCTCAACCTTTTTGGTTTTGATTCTATATCTCTTCCTTTTCAACTTGATGGACAAAGACTTCACCATGACCAATGACTTCCACTTTAGTTCCACCAAAGATTTCAACTTAGACATCACTAAGGACTACAAGTGAAAAACCAAGAAACATTAGATTGCCTACCAAAGACATTGATATCATGTTAGTGTATGGATCATATTGACCTATGAGGTTTGATCATACTAAGTTAATTATTTCAAGAAAACTTGTTGTTTCCTTCAACTCATGAGCTAAGCTCATAATTTGTTAAGTGGATAGTTGCTTATTGATTGATTGATTGTTTGATTGAACTTGATTGTTTTGGGTTGTTTGTTAGAACTCCCTTATGCGTATCTGTCATTACTTATCCCTATCAAACCAACAGATGCCTCCCCGTCGTGCCAATCCCAACCAAAACAACAACATCACTCCTGAGATGCAGCAGATGATGACAGCTCAGACGCAGCTGATGCAGATGATGACCACGTTCATACAGAATCAGAACAACAACAACAACAACAACAACAACAACAACAACAACAACAACAATAATAATAATCAGAATAATCCTCCAGCAAATGATATGCTCACCAGGTTTCTGAAACTTAGGCCTGCAAGGTTCTCTGGAACAACTGATCCAATGGAAGCCAATGACTAGTTACGTTCGGTGAATAAGGACTTAGTGACTGTTGGCTGCACCGACGAAGAAAAAGTTAGGTTTGCAGCATTTCTGCTTGAAGGACCAGCAGCAACATGGTGGGACAACTTTTAGATCACCACTCCCCTTGAGGATGCGACTTGGGCTATTTTTGAGGATGGTTTCCGTACAGCTCACATCTCATCTGGAGTGATGAACTTGAAGAAAAAGGAGTTCCACAATCTGAAACAACGTCACCCTTAGTGTGGCAGAGTACATTGAGGAGTTCAACAATCTGGCACGCTATGCACCGGATGAAGTTGATACAGATGCTAAGAGGAAGGAGAAATTCCTCGAAGGACTTAATGATGAGTTGAACCTGCAGCTGTATGTTGCCTATGTCCCAACTTATCAATTACTCTGTGACAAAGCCACCATCTTGGAAAACAAGATGAATCAAGTTGAGAAAAGAAAGAGGAAGCATAAACTCAAGTATCACTTAGGATCATCACAAAAGAAGCGTTCATTCAAAAAGATCAATGGAGATTCTGGACCACATCAGCATCACCACAACAACAATGGAAGTGATAATAATGGAAATGATACTGACAATGGAGATGACCTTGGCCAGAACCAACATGACACTTTCAGGAAGAACGATATTAGCCAGTTGCAGTGCTATAATTGTAAGGAACTTGGACACTATGCATCAGACTGTCCTGAGAAGAAAAAGAAAAAGGATGCTAAAAACTCCAATGGAAAAGACTCCAATGTGACCCAGAAGGGACATGTGAACCACATTGACATGGATGGGAACCTTGAAGAGATAGAAGAAGTGGATGTCAGGAATTAGTTAACTCAGTTTAGTCAAATAAGGATTCCTTGTTTAGATATCAATTATTGAACCCATAATCAAGTGAACCATCAATGTAACCCTACAAAACTTTCTTTTAATGGTGGTAGTACCCTTGTTATCTTGAAGCCAACTTGTAACTTCTAGCCTTCTCGAATCTCGGGACGAGATTCCTTTTAAGGGTGGTAGTCTGTCACATCCCAAAATTTTGCAAATTTTGAAATGTGCAAATAATTAAATAAAATGAAAAACTAAGTCTTGAAAATTCAGAGCAAACAAAAACCTTTTGACTATTTAATATAACTCCTTCAAAACAAAAATTAAATAAAACAATTTTGTATGTGAAGTTGTATGCATGTTTTCAAAACCTCAAAATCATGAAGCATGCATGGTTGCATTTTAAAACTAAGAGAAATAACTTTCTTCTCAAAATTGAATTGACCACTTAATAACACGAGACTTTGGATATTTTACATATTTAAAATATACAAAAGAATTCTTAAGTGAGTTAAAAAGATAAAGGGAAAAATTATAAAACCATAGAAATTAGTTTTTGACTCCATTTGAAGCTCTATATAAAATGATGTGAAATTTATAAAATATAGGAAGAAAAATAAAGTCAAGATAAGGCTATGACTAAAAACGAAATAAAAGTATTCTAAAATGAGTGATTATGATAAAGAATAAAATTATAAAGCTAAGGAAATTGATTTGAACCTTTTTGGAGCTCTAAATCAAAAGATATGAAATAAACAAGAATTAAAAAAATATACTGTATAGGCCTACGTGCCATGCTCAATTTTTTTAAAAAAAAATGAATTATACTTGATTAAAAAAAACTATTTCAAATATTGTAATTGGAGTAAACTATCAACTTATATTTTTTATTAATTTTCTAAAAAGGTTTGATACAAATTTAAATCATTTTGAAAGTTTAAATCAAGTGATGAGAATTAAAACAAAAAACCAAAAGGAAAACAAATCGAAAAAAAAGAGAAACAGCAGCTAGCCATGGCCCAACAAATCTGATCCATTTTTCTATATTTTTTTCCTTCCTTCTATTTTCCATGGGCCATATTTTTGACCCATCTAGACCAATCGAAGCAGCCACGTTCATCTTCCTCCTCCTTCACGTACGTAACCTGAAACATTAGCCATGGTTACTATAACCTCTTCATATCCATCTCATCATCAATTGTGTGACTGTTTCTCTTCGACTTGAACACGGAAGTTACTCAAAATTCATTGGCCATTCCATTCAGGCCATTAATTTCTCAATTTAATGTCTGAATCTCTCAAACCATTCTCGTGAACCGAATGTCACTCGGCGGCATACCTCTCCCGATCTCCCTACACAGACCGCCTCAAAGAAAACCGAAGTGAGCACCGTATTCCTCTCCTCCTCCTCCATCATTTTCGTTCCTAAACTTTCTCGAGAGAAGCTCTGTAGAACACACACCAACCATGCCAAGATTAGCCTAAAACCGGAGTTTATCGCTAGATTGCTTCGTCCACGGTGAGTCCCTTGTCAATTCCTTCTACCAGAAGACTAATCTTGATGTTGCCTACCTTCAGGACATGATTGTTCATCATATTGTTGTAGTTGGTCGCGCCGCCGACGTCACACGTTGCTCCATCCATAGATTGTCGTCACCTTTGGGGACGAACAACCTCACAATCACGTCCAGTAGCACTGCCTCGACGTCCTCTACGCCGTCCACATCTTCTTCTATTCCGGATGCGTCCCTGGCTACGGGAACGGCAACGCCAAGCCCATGCCCGCAAATCCGGCGAACTTCTCCGGCGAGCTTTTCCAGTGAGCCATCCTGGGCCATTAGATCTTCATCTAAAGGTCATCATAGATCACTTAAATGAAGGGGTATCCTCCAATTAGAATCTGCCAAGTGTCATATCTATTCCTATTTTCGGATTTTTAGACATAAGAACACACAAACTTGCAAAAATCATATCTTTAGTTCTGTATATCCAAATTCAGCAAATAATATGTCTATGGATTCACAAAAACGAGTAGAACACAGTGGATACATAATTTGGTATTTTCGAGTCTATTAAAATATCGTTTTATATAGAACTATTTGTGTAGTATTTTGAGTATAAAAATTGTTGTATAAATTATTTTTAAGTGAATCCTTTTGCAAATGGTTGTATATTGAACCCTCTGTACAGTAAGACCAAAATATAATTTTATTATAGTATAAATAATACCATGGAAATTATTTAGTGAGAACATACTTTCCAAGTGTTAGAAAATATTGCTAATTGCTACAATTGCACAAATGGATGCATTTGTAATCTTGAAAATATAAAATGTTCAGAAATCACTTAGTAATGTTCAGAACCTTGTTATAAAAATTTGTATAATAAAAATTGCCATCTTGCATGTTTGCATACTTTGCATGATTTTTGTGTTGTCGTTAGTATTGATCTTGTGATTGTTTTGTCTTGGTTGTTTTGCTTGATAGATTGTGTTGATTGTCAAGTGTGTTATTGCAAAGAGTGTACCAACACCACCAACTACTAAGGCAAGTGACACTATCATCCAAGTCCTACTATTTTCATTACACTTAGTGGATTTTGTAACATGCATGGAAAAGTTTACTATATTTTATGCTATGCTAAATCCTAATAGGATACCCTTATACCTCCCTTAGTGGAAACATTGTAGTTGTAGTATGCTTAGCCCTGCTATATATTGGGATGGGATACATGATATGATTATATGAAGAGTTGAAAAGACTTATGTTTTATATAATAAAACAAGTACTCAATGAACCACCTGGGTGGACAAGGATACTCAAGTTTTGGACAAGGTGGCAACAAAAGGAACCATGTTTATATGGCTGTCTCTCTTTGTATGTGCACTAGAAGAAACCACCCAGGGACTTAGAGATTGAACATGTTTCTCGTACAGTGGCTTTCGTGTATAGCCACATGCTAAATGGGCTCTGGCTTAGTCAACTACATAGTGGAAGACCCATGCATTGGCATCTTCAGGTTAACTAGGATTGTGTAAGGGAACTTGAAGCCCTACATTGGTGCCTGGATGACAAGCTAGCATTGTGTATTGGGAGGACTCCTATGGAAAGACTTTGTCACATTCTCAATCTGCCAGTACTCCATCTTGGTGAGTACTTATCCAGCGGCCACTGGTGGCATCAAGATGAGATTGTGTCATGTGGGTAAAGTGTACAACTTCTGCAGAAGATCAAATTCTAAGTACTTAGCCGTGTCCCCGGTTACGGACAACTCTGAGCAACTAAGACCTGAAGCTATGGAAGATCTCGACATTCCAATTTCTCAAAGTAAAACTTGATGGTGACAACAAGGGATTAGAAGCACTTGGAGTTTTCCAAGGAGTTCAGAAAGATTTTTCAAAAGATCAAAACTATTTTGAAAAGATAGGATAAAACTATATTGCTTTCTACAAATGAGCCTAAACCCTACCTAGCCAAATATGCATGTAATGATAGGATCCACATATTTCTACATAATAGTGAAACTTGCCAATACAATTCAAATGTATTGACCCTTGTGGCTGCAACTTATTATGTTGCAGGTTAGTTTGATGTTAGTGAAGTTTGTTGAATAGGATTACAAGTCTACAACCAACATGATTGCCTGTGGCACTTTGAAGATGAAGGACCCCATGCTTTATAGATATTCTGCTGCAATGTAATGTGATAGCCAAATGAGCTATGTAAGATGTAATGAATTATTTTATTCCTGGTAATACAGTTGTATTATGACCTTTGTTTCTTGATATTACATCTTAACTGTGGATGCTAGCTATTGATCCAGGGACTAGCATTGTGAACACAGGGAATCTACCTTATTAAAGGTTGGGAACCTTATAGATGGTATCAGAGCACTGTGTTGCCTGTAGGATTGTAACCCTAGGATTGGACAAAACCCCTTAGAAAAATAGGAGTTGTATTTGTCATGGTAGTGCTTATGGAGGACATCATGCTGGAGATAGAACCACACATAAGGTTTTACAATCAGGTTTTTATTGGCCTACTCTTTTTAAATATGCAAGAAAGTTTATTTTATCATGTGATGAATGTCAAAGAGTTGGTAACATTTCTAGATGCAATGAAATGCCTATGAATTATTCTCTTGTTATTGAACCATTTGATTGTTGGGGATTCAAATTTATGGGTCCTTTTATTACTTCAAAAGGGTATACTCATATTCTTGTTGTTGTTTATTATGTTACTAAGCGGGTAGAAGCCATACCTACAAAAAGTGCTGATGGTAAAACCTCTTTAAAAATTCTTATAGATGTTATTTTTCCTAGGTTTGACGTACCTAGATATCTCATGACTGATGGAGGTTCTCATTTTAGTCATGGTGGTTTTAGGAAGAAGCTTCCTAAATATGATGTTAATCATAGAATTGCTTCAGCTTATCATCCTCAAACCAGTGGGCAGGTAGAACTTTCAAATAGATAAATTAAACCTATCTTGCAAAAGACTATTAATAGATCTAGAAAAAATTGGGCTAAAAAGTTGAATGATGCTCGGCTTATAGAACTGCTTATAGAAATCCTATGGGAATGTCTCCTTACAAAATGGTTTATGGTAAAGCTTGTCACTTGCCTTTAGAATTATAACACAAAGCTTATTGGGCAGTGAAAGAACTGAATAGAGATTTTAAAATTGCTAGTAAGAAAAGATTGCTTGACTTGAGTTCTTTAGATGAGTGGAGAAGTGAAGATTATGAAAATGCTAGACTCTTTAAATAAAAAGTTAAAAGATGGCATGATAGGAGGATTCTTAAGAGAGAGTTTCATGTTGGTGAGAAAGTTCTATTGTATAGGTCTCGTCTCGGATTTTTTGCAGGAAAACTACTCACAAAATGGGAAGGACCTTTTGTTATTGAGGAGGTGTATCGTTTAGGAGCTATAAAAATTTCTTCTTTGAGATACAACACTACACAAGTGGTGAATGGTCAAACGCTCAAACATTATATTTCTAGGGATTCTTATAATGAAGATGTTGATATTTTTCAAATGGTGACTCCTGGAGTATTTATTAGAGACCAAACTCAGGAACCTGCAGAGTCTATTTTCGAATAGGTAAAAGTGGTAGAAATAAAAGGTTTGCGAAAAACTTTTATTTTTATATTTTTGCAGTTTTTATCCCATATAGAAGATAACAAGACGAAACAGGGAAGGAAACGGAGCCCAGGTGGCCCACACCACCCAGTGGCGTGGGCCCCACCTGGTCGCGCCACCAGGGGGTGTGACCACCCCGGAGCCTGTCTCCGTCCTGTTTTCACCCAGTACCTTCCTTATGTCATAAAACTTCGTAATATATAATCACCCGGATCCCCCGAGGTCCATATATCATGTTCTCGTCATGCTTTTGTTTTGATCTGTTTCTGTTAGGAAATATTCTCAAGTTTAGAGGCACAATGGTCTCCACCAACAACAAGGGCAAGAAGCCCGTGGAAGATGATCTTCAAGACACCAAGCAGGAGGAGGAGATCTTAGTGTGGGATGAAGAAGAAGTGGAGGAAGACAAGCATCCGCGCACCCGCGCCACCATTGCGAGCATTGGAGTGGTGGCGAACCCTATCAAGCTCAAGAGGACGACACGGATGTCTACAGGAGGAAAAGTTCCACGTCTTTGCTTGTATCCATGAACACTTCCTCCACGCACCAAGAACCCCTTCCATACTCTTATACATGAGCAGCAATTCCAAAATTTTCCCAAGGGGAAGTTTCCCTCTAGTTGGTATATGCCTCGTTCTAACCATGCAGGGAAAGAATACTCCAAGGAGGAAGAGTGGGGAAAGATTGACAAGGACTGGGATTCTCGGACTAACATGATCATGAACCGCATTGAGCATAAGTCGGAGTTAATTCGTACTCTAGCCTTCGAGATTGAGGATTTGAGGAAATTGATTGAAAAGCTTATCGAGAGAACACCACCACCACCGAAGGAGTAATTCGTCATCAGGTTTTGGCATCCCCTTGGTTTGTTCCAAGATTGGGGGAGTGCCGTGGTATCACATCATTATCTTTCATCTTTTTACCTTTTTAGTAGAGTCATATCATGAATAGAGCAGTTATCATATAGGATGGTTTGCATTGTGGAAGTATCTATACTCTAGTTGGTTATCTATGTATCCCTTGGTGTGAGTGCCTTTATGGAATATTAATGAGAAGTTTCATCATTTACTTTTTGCACATCTTATTTTAGTTTGCAACTTTTGTTTTATGATTGATCTTGTTGATTAGCATTGATATCACTTTGGGAGCATCAAGTAAATCTAAATTGGTTTTGGCAAACCGAGCTCTGGTCAATAGCAACACTTTTTAAGGTTTGAAAAGGAAAAGAGAAAAGCACTTACAAGTATTTTATATCATTTTCCTTCTTTCTTGATTGGCTCATAATCTTAGTATTCTTTAGTTAAGATCTTTTGTGTTTTCAAGGAAGATTGCATGTTTGTTTGTATCACTCATATGTTTACTTGTTTCCTTCAACTCTTATGCTTGCTACCTAGCCTTGCTAGACAAAAACATGTACTGAGAGGGTATACTTCTCGTGCATCTAATCCTTGAACTTAAATCTATGACATTTGTGTCCACCATATCTACCTATTGGCATCATTGATATTCCAAGTAAATTCTCGAGTTTCATCTACCTTTCAAATTAAAAATTCTTTTGTTATGATAAAACTAGTTAGTAAAGCTGTCAGGAACTTGATGGCACACCTTATTTTCCTACCCTTAATAAACTTGAACCATTGTGTCATCTATGTTTTATATGCTTGCACTTAGAAGTTAGGAATTAGCAGAACCGTGCTGTCACAGGGAACACTTTTAACACATGTAAATATCTACCCAATTGATATCATGATCTTTTGTTTATGGATGTTGCCGGTTTGAAATAAAAGGGGATCTTGTAAGTCCATCGAGTTATGTATATGTGTTAGAGAAACGCCTGGGCGGCTAGCCTAAGCCATGCCTAATCATGGTGGAAACTTGTAGCATCACCATAGTGAGCAATCTATGAAGCATCCTCAGATAAATATATAGATACAAAAAAGAGAGAAAAAATATATGCACCATTCTCATGGTAAATAAAGGATTGCTGAGATGCGCACTGTATGTTGCCTTGTCATTTTGATATGGGATAGCTCCTATGTCATGGGGCAAGGGTACCCCGTTGGAGGTTCTCTATGATACACATATACTTACAATGACAAGAACTTACCGGTAACTAAAGTTGATTAGCATGAGGAACGACCCTCGTACTCAAGGGACATGAGATTTCCAACTTATGATTTGTCAATCATATACTCCATATTTGCTCACTTTAACCTTAATCACCTCAAGATTCTTATGATAGGGGCAATGAGAGGTCAAAGCTAGTAAGTACCATAATCTTTTGGAAGCTCTTTATGAAACTTGAAATCCCTGCTTCCCTCTGTGAAGGGCCTTTCTTTTACTTCTTAGTTGAGTCAGTAAACCTATTCCTTTCTATCCCCAGCAAGAATTTGAGTTGTTGTGTTTCAATCATTCATATGATGATTTATTCAATCATGTTTCTTATCTTCCTTGTTTTGCACAAAACTCTTATCTGAATGAATATTACTTTGAAAGCCATCATTGTGAAAAGTCGTTTATGTTTGAGCAAAGGGACTCCTGTTATAAACTTCATTAAAAAAGCTTTGCTTGAAACTGGGTATGTTTTGTCAACTGTTCTCTTACGAAGAACAAAGTTTGCCATTACCAATTATGATTTGTCCTTATGTATATTTATTGTGACTCCCATACTCGTTGCAAGTTAAGTTATATAATGGTGAGTTGCTTTCTATTATGATCTATGTATTGGTAAGTGTGATGCTTCTTGTCCGTATTCTTTTTATTGAGACTTCACTCCATAAACATGTGGTCATTTTTACTGAGCTTAGTTTTCGCTTGGGGACAAGCAAGGTCTAAGCTTGGGGGGAGTTGATACGTCCATGTTGCATCACTATTTTATATCATAATTCACTGCTATTCATTGATATATTTCATATTAAGAGGTGATACTTATGTTGTTTCATATATTTTTGCATGTTGGATGACTTTTGGAGGATGAATTACCGGAGTCAGGATTCTGATGGAAAAAGTGGTGTCTAGATGCAATATTCGCGAAGATCAGAAAATTCCAGAAAATATATGGAAAATCCTATTTTTCCAGAGAAGAAGGAAGCCAGAAGGGGAGGCGAAGATGGGACAGAGGAGTCCCACACCACCCCCTGGCGCGGGACCACCCTTGGTCGCGCCAGCAGGGGTGTGGCCACCCTGGACCATCTCCTTCTTTGCCCCTTCGCCTATATCTTCCTCCCGAAATCCTAATATTGGGGAGAGGGACCACAGAAATATTCCGCTGCCTCTGCGGGGCGGAAACTAAAGAGAGAGAAAGAGCTCTCCGGCAGGCAGATTTCTGCCGGGGAAATTCCTTCCCGGAGAGAGGAGATCGTTTCCATCAACACCGTCATCAAGATAGACTTCATCGGGATGATCATCATCATCCTCACCACCATCTCCACCAGCACCATCATCAACACTCCATCCTTCTATAACAATTGGGTTGAATCTTGCATAGTTCTTAGGGGAAACTTTCCCGGTGTTGATTACTTTTGTAGTTGATGCTATTGAGTGGAACCATTGAATTATTGTCTATGTTCAGATTGTTATTCATCATTATATCATATCTAATCTTGATCCATATAATGTCTCATGAGTAGTTCGTTTAGTTCTTGAGGACATGGGAGAAGTCATGTTGTTAGTAGTGGAATTGTGTTGAAGTAATAATCAATGGTTTGATATTTAAGTTGTGGTGCTATTCTTCTAGTGGTGTCATGTGAACATCGACTACATGATACTTCACCATTTATGGGCCTAGGGGAATGCATTGTGTATTTGGCTACTAATTGTGGGGTTGCCAGAGTGACAGAAACCTGAACCCCTGTTAGGAAACCTTTGCACAAGGGAGTGTAGGATCTCAGAGTTTAATGTTGTGGTTAGGTTTTTATCTTAATTACTTTCTTGTAGTTGTGGATTCTTGCAAGGGTTTAATAACAAGTATGTATTAGTCCATTTAAGGTCGGTATATTAGCATAGGTTCACCCACACAACACTTATCCAACCAAAGAAGATTAATCAACTATATGAAGCGAAAGCACTTGACAGTATTCCCATGTGTCCTCGAGAACGTTTGGTCCTCATAAGTAAAACAACTGGCTTGTCCTTCGTTGAAGAAAGGATTGGGCCACTTGCTGCAATTATGTCACATCCCAAGATTTTCCAAATCTTGTAATGTGAAAAATAAATGAATAAAATAAAACTTTGTTTGATTTTCAGAGTGAGAAGAAACTTTATGAATCCAATGGGAATCTTCAAACCAATTTGGATCAAATAAAATTCTAAAGAGGATTTAAAAAGATAAACATTTAATAAAAGGAAAATAAAAATATTTTGAATTACTATTTTGGATCTTTTAAATAAAAGGAATTGGTTTTCAAAAGAAATAATAATTTTACAAATAAGGATTATTTTATAGAGCCAAATTAAACCTTGGCCAAGCTTTGGAAATAAAATATTTTGTTTTGATAAAAATAGTAAAGGTTTATTTAATAAATTAATAAGGATTTAATATCCAAGTTTTATAAATAAAGGTTTCACTATTTTATTTAACCATCAAAACTTATTTATTCAATTTAAATAAGTTTTCCAAATATTTTATATTTCCAGATAAAACCTACTGTTTTGGTTTTGAAAATAATTAGATTTCAAATAAAGATTTAAATAAATCAAATCCTATTTTGATTTAAACAATGGTCTATTTATTTAATTAATAATGGACCTTAAAATAAAATTATTATATTGTTTTGGAAATTTGGATTATGTTACTGAACAGAACCAAATTCAAAGTTGCAAAGTGTGGTGAAAATTTGAATTGTTTTGAATGTTGTTTGGTTGTTTGAATTTTCAAAACAGAAATTAGAAACAGAAAAAGGAAAAGGCATTTGGAAGGAAAAAATATAGAATTTGGACCAGCCCAGTCGACAAAGCCCAACAAGCCCAGAACCAGCCCAGCTTCCCTCCCCGAAGAAAACGCTTCGCACCTGGCAACTGACCCGCAGAGTGACTGACTGGTGGACCTTTCCCTCACTCTCTTTCTCGCTGACCAGCCGACCCCACTCCTCCTATTCATCGTCCTCACCTCAACGACCTGTTCTTCCTCCCCTCGACGCCGTTTCCTGCAGTGATTCCGCGGCCTTAATTCGACTTAACGCGGCCACCGTTACTCGCTGTGATCACGCAGACTTAAACGCTCATGCCTCCTCTACATTTCCCCTCTGTCACCCCGCATTTGCACGCCCCCAGGCTGCTGAATTGCGCTCAACACCAACCTCTGCTCCAACGAGGTCCGGTGCCGATTCCGGCGACTCAGCGCCGCCCCTTGCCATAGTGACCACACACGCATACCTCCCAAGCACTGGCACACCTTCTCGCATCGCCAGCTCCCCCGCGCGAGCTCCGCAAGCTCGACAGCGTCACCCCGAACCAGCACCGCCGTCTGTCTCCAACTGCGGCGACGTCTCCCAGGTAAACCAGACCTTCCCTCTCTTCCCCGTGGACACGATAATGACCGCCATGATCTTACGAACCTAATGGTGCCTCCCGTTTGTCCTAGGGTGCCCCTTATCCTCGCCCTCGATGACCTCCAGGACCGCCCGAGGCCCAGCTCATCTCCGGCGAGAAATCGCAACTGTCCCTGAGCGCCCCTCGACGAACAAGCCACATGTTGAGAATCAGCACGACACCACGAACCCGGTAAGACTACTCCCTCCCTCTCTCGCTTCCTGCTTCGCCAACGCCGCCACCTTCTGACCGCACCGCCGCTCGCCGTCAACCTTGCGCCGCCAGTTCCTGGCTAGCTGCTAGGAACCGTTCGATTTAGATCGAAGAGACGAGATAGATCACTTAAGCAGCGAAGGGGTACGCTTTCAAAACCGTGCGATCTGATAGATCCAACGCACCGCAGAGCTGATCCGGCCGAACCGGTATCGACCAGTCAAATAGCGACGCGTGGCCAGTTCTGTTTAAAACAGAATTTGAAAAACAGATTTAAGTTGCAATTTGAAAACCCTGTAACTTTTGATCCACACGTCCAAAAATTACAAATTTGATGTCGTTGGAATCAGTAGAACAAACCCTAGCCAACCATGCCTTTAGTTTAGCAAATAGTATCTGTTAGCTTGTTGGTTTTTGCAGAAACTTTTGTTTGCTTGTTTAGATTAGAAAAATGATTCAAAAATGTTTTTGAGGTTGAAACCTTGGCAAATTAGTTTGTGGTGAACTCACTGACCCTAGGAACCAACCCATGGTTTTGAAAATGGATTTGGTAAAGTTTAGATTGGATTAATTGGATTAGGCCATTTCTAGCCAATTAAAAATTTATGGTTTTGTTATGGAAAAATTGATTGGAGTAAAAACTTTGGGAAAATGTTTTAGATCAAACCTACTGACCCAAAACACCAAGTTTTGAGAAACAACAACTTATTTGGTGAACCACTTAGAGTTGTTGCTTTTATAAAAATATTTTCCACCACATAAAATAATGAAAAGATTTAAAAATGGTTTTTGGACAAAATCCTTTTGCAAATGACTTTGCCACTTTGAAGAATGACCAACTTGAACCTTACAAATTTTAGAAGCCTAGTGGAGACCATCTTTGCAAATAGAACCACCTCTTGCATGCTCACATGCATGACTTAGATCTTAGATCCCATTGTTTTATGTGTGTGAAATGTTTGATTGATTATTTGGAATGCTAGTTGATTTGGTGTTTGCTTGATTGATTGTAGTGAAATTAGCAAAGTGTGAGACTAGCAAGATCAAGGAGTGAACCATCATTCCCTACCAAAAAGGCAAGTGACACTATCATCTAAAGTCCTACTATTTTCTTATACTTAGTGGATTTTGAAACATGCATGAAAGGAATTTTATACTTATGCTATTCTAAATCCTAATAGGATTTCCTATACATTCCTTAGTGAAAACAAGTGTAGTTGTACATGCTTAGCCAAGCTATATTTTGAAAAGAGATACATGTTGAGATTTTATGAAATTGAGAAAAGGACTTGTGATTTTATATAATAAAACAAGGACTCAATGAACCTCCTGGGTGGCCAAGGATACTTTGAGTATTGGAGAAGGTAGCAACAAAAGGAACCATGTCTATGGCAATCTCTTTGTGTTGTGCTCCAAAGGAAACCACCCAGGAAACTTAGAGATTGAACATGTTTCTCCAATTGTAGCTTTCGTGTGCAACCACATGCTATTATGGCTCTGGCTTAGTCAACTACATTGGGAAGACCCATGCACTGGCTTCAGTTAACTGGACATGGGGACCTGGAATCCTACATGGGTGCTGAAGGCAAGCTAGCAATGGTGTATGGGAGGACCCATTGGAAAGACTTCGTCACATTCTCAATCTGCCAGTACTCCATCTTGGTGAGCACTAATCCAGTGGCCACTGGTGGCAAAAGGATGGGATTATGACATGTGGGTAAAGTGTACTACTTCTGCAGAAGATAATAAAATCTAAGTACTTAGTCGTGTCCCCGGTTATGGACAATACTGAGCAACTAAAGTTTGAAACTATGGGAGATCTCGACATTCTAATTTCTAAAAGAAAACTTTTAAAGACTTGATGTACTTGGGGGTACCAAGAACTCAAGAGATTTTGATGAAAACATGAACACTTGGGGTTACCAAGGAACTCATGTGATTTTGATAAAACTTGTTGCACTTGGGGATACCAAGTAGCTCAAGGGAATTTTGACAAGAACTTGAACACTTGAGTTTCTACCAAGGAGTTCAAGGGATTTTTTTTGAAAAGGAGATTTTACAAAGGACCAAAACCATTTTGAAAAGATAGGATAAAATATTGCTTTATGCAAATGCGCCTAAAACTCTACTTAGCCAAATTTGCATGTAATGATAGGATCCACTTATATTACACTTAGTAGTGAAACTTGCCAATACAATTCAAATGTATTGACCCTTGTGGCTGTAACTTGTAATGTTGCAGGTTTGATTGATTTAGTGAAGATTGTTTGATTAGGATTACAAAGTCTACAACCAACATCTGCCTGTGGCACTTTGAAGATGAAGGACCCCATGACTATAGTTATTCCGCTACAATGTAATGTAATAGCCAAATGAGCTATGTATGATGTAATTAAATTATGTTATTCCTGGTTATAAAGTTATATTATGACCTTTGTTTCTTGATATTACATCTAAACTGTGGATGCTAGCTATTGATCCAGGGACTAGCATTGTAAACACAGGGGACACCACCTTATGTTGATTAAAGGTTGGGACACTCCCTCTACAAATTACTATTGTTGTCTTTATTTACTTGCATTTTATTTCTTTGCATTTATCAAAAACCCCTAAAAATCCGTTTGCTAAGTATTTACAGAGAATTCCTGATCCAAACCACTAGTCAACACCTTCTGCTCCTCGTTGGGATCGAAACTCCTATTTATCAAAAGTACTATGATACACCCCCTATACTTGTGGGTCATTAGTTATACAATCAGCGCGCCCTCGACAAATCTATCATTGGTTGCTATTGTCTGTAAGTGATTTATTTCTGTAACTAAGTCTGTATAGATCAGCTCGTTCATTGCATTTAATATATTATCCTGACTATATATCCTTTTATACGTTATTATATTCTGCAGAATGAAGATGCTTGAATGCAAAAGAGCTAGAAGATATAACGTTGGGTTCATTGACCCATATATCATTAATGAATATACGTTAAAGAATCACCCCAAGGACATGGAGGAAGACATGTGCATGTTCTTAACTAAGAATAATTTTGTTAATGAAATACTATTTCCTTACAACTTCAAGTGAGTGTTTCTATCTTGTACACATTTTATTTTTGCTTACTCCATGTTAAGTGTAATTGATGAGCTATGCATGTATGCTTATGTAAACGCCTGCAGATTCCACTGGATCTTGCTAAACATTCAAGTTGGCAAGTCCCTAGTTGAAGTCCACGAGTCATTAAGTTGGGACCAAGAGCAGCGAAGCGACATCAAAGCAATGCTCCATATGTAATTTCAACCATTATCGCATTATATCGTCCTCTTTCGTTCATTTCCTGATATCAAGTAACTAATAATTTCTTTGTTCATCAGGTGTTGGACAAGGTTCAGACAGAAAATACCAGGTCCATTCAAAGAGGATCTAACTTATAAAATGGTGAAGAGTTTATAGCAGCCACCGGGAACTCATTTATGTGGATACTTTGTATGCGAGTACATCCGCGAGTTGACCAGTAAGCGGAAAGTTAATTTACATTATATTTACGGTTTGCGGGAGAATCTAGAGCCAGAACAGCGTGTACCAGCAATTCAAGAGGAGCTGGCGGGATTTCTGATGAAGGAGGTCCTTGATGTATGATACGTCGGACACGTATCTATAATTTTTGATGCTCCATGCTTGTTTATTATCTACTTTGCTTTGCTTTGTCTATACTTTGAGGTGTTTTTATATGTTTTCTGGAAATAACCTATTAATAAGTTGCCATAGTGTCAGTTGCCTGTTTTCTTCTGTTTTTGGTTCCAGAAAGGCAGAAAATCAATATTCTTGGAATTGGACGGGACAAAAGCCAAAGTCAATATTTTACTGTGGGCAACACGAAGCCAGAAGATGAGACGGAGGAGGGCCTCAAGGGGGGCACACACCCTGGCCGCGTAGGTGGGCCCACCCTGCTCCTGGGGAGGGTGTAGCCGCCTCGGGCACCCCCTAGGCCTCCCTCTTCACCTATAAGAAGCCCCCTATTCCTAAACTCTAAGCACCCAATAAAAACTCCACGAAACCGTCTGTAGGTGCCGCCACCATCGTCCCTAGATCGGGGGGACCTGAAGTTCTTCTCGGTACCCTGCCGGAGGGGAGATCATCCCGGAGGCATTCTTCTCTGGTATGAAGCGTGAGTAGTTCCACCTTAGACTACGGGTCCATGTAGTAGCTATATGGTTGTATCTCCCCCTTGTGATTTCATGTATAGATCTTGTGAGCTCCGTTCATGATCAAGATCTAATCTATTTGTAATTATGCATGTTGTGTTTGCGGGGATCCGATGGATATTGAGATTACTATGTCAGATTGATTAACGGTTTTGTCTTATTGATTATATCATGTCTGTGTTGTTTGTGATCTTGCATGCTCTCCGTTGTTAGTAGCTATCTTGGCCGAGTAGTTGCTAGTGAATCCAAGAGGGGGTATTTATGCTCGATAGTGGGTTCATGCCTCTAGTTTCCAAGGGAAGTGACAGAAATATCTTCAGTTGTAGATGTGTTGTTGCCACTAGGGAGAAAACAACGGTCTCTTGTTCATGGAACAAGTGGATTGTTTACCTTACACACTTTTCTTAAAGCAGTTGTTTGTTGCTTGCAACATAATACTGGAGGGGGTTCGGATGCTAACCAGAAGGTGGACTTCTCTTCATAGATGTAGTTGGATGGCGGTCTATGTATATTGTTGTATTGCCCAATCGGATCTCATAGGATATTTTTGTCTAGTATTGCATTGTTATGCCTTACTCAGTTCCTTTCAATTTCCCTACTGAAATTTGTTTACCCTTCATGCCATGTTGTTTATCTAAGGAGAGCACCTCTACTGAACTATGGACCCCGGTCCAATCTTTACCATTGATACATCTTCCACTGTTACTGTTTACTTGTTGCAAACCATCATCACCTTCCACACCATACAATTAATCCTTTGTTACAGCAACCGGTGAGATTGACAACCTCACTGTTAGTTGGGGAAAAGTCTTGAATTTGTGTTGTGCAGGTTTCCATGTTGCTTGCAACACCTTTGGAACGTTTCCTTCCTCCTACTGGTTTGATAACCTTGGTTTCTTACTGAGGGAAAATTAACTGTTGTACTGCATCATACCTTCCGCTTGGGGTCTCCCAACGAAGTGCTGCTGCACTCATCAAGGATTTTTCTGGCGCCATTGCCGGGGAGGCTAAGGATGTCTTCACAAGGGGAGTCCTCTCAACCTTTCTCTTTACTTTGTGTTTAGTTTGCTTAGTTTCTTTTGCTTGGTTTTGTTTGCCTCTTTTTATCAAAAACTCCAAAAAATAGTCTAGTTTGGTTTGCTTTCTCTATTCAAAAACAAAAAAAATTAGTTCCTACTCTAGTTGCTGCTCTATTATTGCCTTGCTTTGTCATGCTTTATATCAATGGATGGTTTCTTTGAAACTAGTTCTTACTGGCAAGGTGGGTTCACGGAAGAAGAAAAGTATTATTATAAGGAACACTGTTCATCACAAAAAGGGAAACACTTACGGGAACAAATTGATAAATTGAATACTATTGCTAGAGAGGTGTGCTCTACTTATAATGTTACTTATTGCTTTGATAAATCTTGTTGTTGTAGGAGGTATAAACACCTGCCTTTTCAATGTGAGTATTGTAGGGTTCGCAGCATAGAAACAAAAAAATTCCTATGATGGGAACATGTAACACTACGGTTCTTAAAAGACCGTAGCTTCTATGTGACATGCCAATCCATGGATCGGTTCATTGGCCCATAATAGAATAAGATGAATAACATAGCAAAAATATCCGTGTATCATAAATAACAAAGATACAGTGTATCATTATTACAATAAAAGCTTAGCTCAAGGCTAGCTCAAGTTATTCAAGTAGCAACATAAATATAGTAAATCCTACATTCTTCAAATTGCCCACAAGTGAACAAGTGCCGAGTGGAGTACCGTGGCCTAAATCGATTACTCGGAATCAGAATATCCTGCAACATGAAACGTAGCAGCCCCGAAGGGTCAATACATGCAATGTATGGCAAGTAGAGCTATTAAAGTAGACAATAGAGCTAACATCTACATGCATATTTGGCAAGTGGAGCTGTGGCTAGCTTGCATTTGCAAATACCTTTGTCCTACTTTCATAAACAGTTTTTGATTTTTTTTCTTTGAAAAGATCCCAATTAAGTTAACCCATCAACATTAAAGCAATTAGGAAATTGGAATGAGCGAGAAACATGTCATGGAATTAATATCAAGCAACTCAGACGTCCATAACCGGGGACACGGCTAATCGATTAGATTATACACCCTGCAGGGGTTAGTACACTTTACCCATGTGACTTGGCCAGCCCAGCTCGTACCACCACTCTCATATTGGGTGATGATAGGGAGAAGTCCAAGAAGGGACCGTTCGGGAAGTAGCTCCCCAAACCCGACACGCACCGGTCCAACCTACCAAAATTCTACATCTCTGGATACGTGGGTTCGAGTTACCACAACCTACTGAGTCCAACCAACCGCCTATTTCATTATTGGCACATGGTTGTACACGTAAGCTACAAAATAAAGAAGCCAATCATTTTCTCTTGATACCTGGGTGCCTTCCCGCAATGATACCACCAAAAATTATCAATCCCATCACACCCAGGAGATTCATTGATTAAGTTGTTTTTAGTTTTCGCAAACCAACATATTTAGAAACAACTTTCAGTGATGTAACCCAACCCTCGTTCATCATAGCATGGATAAGCACATCTACCAACGGTGGTTCATCTACCGGAAAATCCTACCACATAATAGGACATAGCATAGCGATAGTAATATTCCTACACATGCATCTACAAAATATACGACAATGCATTGGAAATAGTAGGACAACATCATGAACAAAGTAGCATCTACTTGCCTTGGCTGTAGCGGTCGAACGAACAATCCACACACGAGCAAGCGTTGCACTCGTCACAATCTACACGATACAATTGCAATCACATAAACAAACCATACACATCCATATGCAAATAATGGCAATGCAAGATGCATTCATGACAAGTTGAACATTGCTACAGTAGCGTCACAAATTCTTATTCAGTATCCCTACTGTATGCATGCATGGAAAATATTTTTGGTGCAAGGAAAACAAAGCATGCAATTTATAATGCTCCATTAATAGAGCTAGAACTAAATCATTAGCCACTGCTAACATACTGTTTATAAAATCTTGGAAAATTTCCACTGCGTAGGCAATTCATAATAGAGTCAGTACCAATTGGAATTTCTCAAAAAGGTTTTGTATAAAGCCCTAGGTAATTAAAATGCTACAGTAAGCCATTATAAAGATTCTGCAAATTCCAATACTGTAAGTGTAACTTTTTAATTAACTACAAGATTCCTCGTGTTCTACTGATTCCAGGGACATCTTATTTGCAATTTTTGGAGTTACAGAACTTATTCTATGAATTTAATACCCCAAAAGGGGAATGAACTCATTTAATTAACCAGGACAAAACCTTGCTCTAAAAGTGTAAAACAACTGTACAGCAATATTCTACGTGAGACACTTATTCCATACATATTTTATTTGCAATTTTTGGCCCTGTAAATCTAAAGATATGAATTTTACAAGTTTTAGTTATTTTCTGCCAATTAAATTGATTAAAATTTAAACAGTCAACTTCGACTGTTGACTACGCCCACGTGGCGGCTGACTAGTCAGCGGCCAGGGTTGAATTTTACACGGTCCATCTGGACCGTTGGATCGAGATCAAAGGGCAGGGGAGGCACGCGAAGGGGAGAAGCTCGCCGGCGGCGTCGGGTGGTGTCGGGGCGGCGGCTCCGGCAAGTCTTGGCGGCGGCTGGGCGGCGTACGGGGTCAGTGGCGTGGCGTCGGTAGGTGAGCACGGGGCCGAGCGTGGCGGCCGGCTAGAGACGGCGACGCGTCGGCGGCGTGCTCCTGCGGGGAGAGAGGAAAGGCAGTGAGCCGTAGGTGGCGGTGGCGGCGACGGTGAACTCCGGCGAGCAATCGCCGGAGTTTGGAGGCGGCTTAGGGCTTGCGAGAGGGGGGAAAAAGTGGCGGCGGGTGCAGCTTAAGAAGGGCCAAGAATTGGGGAGGGGCGAGGCAGTTCGAGACCGAACCGGAGAAAAAATCGCGGCGGCGGCGTCGGTCGTGTCCCTGGTGGACTCGGCGGCGGCGGCGCCGACAGGTGGGCCCCACCTGTCGGTGGCTGGCGACGGCTGACTAGCGGGCCCGGCAGGTGGCGGAGCTGGCGGGGCGGCGGATACCAGCTGCCGCGCGTGCGCTACGCTGCTGCTGCTGCGCGGCTGGGCCGGCTGGGCCGCAGCCCGGCTGGCTGTTTCTTTTTTTTTTTGATCTTTTCCTTTTCTTTTTCTCTGTCGAATTTTTAAATGGATTTTTTTTTGACAGAAACTGTCTACTCTAAACATCAAAATTCAGTTTGCCATAACTTCTTCTACGAAGCTCCGATTTGGGCGATTCAAAGTGCTACGGGTTCGTGGAGGAATCCTCTATGCACCTATGCCTTCCATACACCCAAAATATAATGTTTTTAACAGAGGCATGGTAAAACTCAATGTTTAAGTGTAGGTGTCAAAATGCAAATGCAAGTGGTTTGTTTTGCCAAAACATTTTCAAACTGAAATTTTGCAAGGTTGATCATGATGCAATGCCATGAATGTTATGCAGTACCAAATCTAAAATTTAGGATGTGACAAGACTAACCCCCTTAAGATGAATCTCGTCCCCGAGATTCAGCGTGGCTAGCAAATAGGTGCGGGTGGTCCTCTCGGATGTCATCCTCGCGCTCCCAAGTGGCTTCCTCTTCGGTGTGGTGGCTCCATTGCACCTTGCAAAATCTAATCGTCTTGGTACGGGTTATCCTCTCCGCTATCTCTAGTATCTTGACCGTCTTCTCTTCATAGGTCAAGTCATTCTCAAGCTGAACCTCCTCTAGTGGCACCGTGTCTCTCAATGGTGCATCCACCATCTCCGGTGGCACTTCTTCAGCTGGGACACGTGGAACACATTGTGGACAGCGGACAGAGCCTCTAGCAACTCCAACTGATAGGCAACCTCTCCTTTGCATGCTAAGACCCGATATGGTCCAATAAACCGAGGTGCCAGCTTACCCTTGATTCCAAATCTCTTAATTCCACGCAGTGGCGACACTCTAAGGTATGCTCTATCGCCTATCTCATACACCACTTCCTTGCTGTCAGCGTAGCTCTTCTGCCTTGATTGTGCTACTTTCAGTCTGTCCCTGATCAAGGCGACCTTCTCCTCAGCGTCCTTGATCAAATCAGGTCCAAATAGCTGACTCTCTCCTACTCCATCCCATAGCAATGGTGTCCAGCATCTTTCCCATATAGCATATCGAACGGCGATGTCTTGATGCTGGTCTGATAGCTGTTGTTGTAGGAAAACTCAGCATACGACAAATTCTCATCCCAACTAGAACCATGAGCCAAGGCGCAAGCTCTCAACATATCCTCCAAAATCTGATTTACCCTCTCGGTCTGTCCATCATTCTGGGGGTGGAACGCTGTGCTAAACTCCAATCTAGTTCCCAGCGACTCATGCAGCTGGCGCCAAAAGTGCGATGTAAATTGGGTGCCCCTATCTGATACAATGCTCTTGGGAACTCCATGTAGGCACACAATTCTGTCCATATAGATCTTGGCCAACTTTGCACTCGTGTATGTTGTCTTTACCGGTATAAAGTGGGCTACCTTGGTCAAATGGTCGACCACTACCCAAATGGAGTCATAACCCGACCTGGTCCTGGGCAATCCTATGATAAAATCCATTCCCACTCTATCCCACTTCCAATCCGGCATGGGCAATGGCTGTAGTAGTCCTGCTGGCTTCTGGTGTTCCGCCTTCACTCGGCTACATATATCACATAAGGAAATATGCTCGGCGATGTCTCCCTTCATGTTGTTCCACTAAAATCTGTCCTTATCTCCGGATGTATAGAATACGACGAGTCATGGGCTTCCTGTAGAATCAACTTCCTTATCTCTGGATCGTTGGGAACGCACAAACGATCTCCATACCACAAGTTTCCTTGCTCATCCTCGCGGAATTATTTTGCTCGATCCTCCTTCATCTTTTCCTTTATTTCATCCATCTCCTTGTCTCCTACCTGAGCCTTCTTGATCATGTCCTGTAGCGTTGGATGGACTTCCATTGCTGCCAAATACCCTTCAGACACTACCTCCAGTCTAAGGTCCTTGAATTGCTTGCACAAATCCTCGAGCAATTCCCCAACAGTCAATCCATTGGCATAGACCTTCTGGCTCAGAGCATCTGCTACTACATTGGCTTTTCCTGGGTGGTATTGCAGATTCATATCATAATCCTTAATAAGTTCCAACCATCTCCTTTGCCTCATGTTCAGTTCCTTCTATGTAAATATGTATTTTAGGCTCTTGTGGTCGGTGTACACATCATAGTGTTTCCCCATTAGGTAGTGCCTCCATACTTTGAGCGCATGCACAACCGATGCTAATTCCTGGTCATGTGTGGGATAGTTCCTCTCATGGTGTTTAAGTTGCCGCGAGGCATACGACACCACTCTCCCATCTTGCATCAGCACACTCCCGAGTCCCTGTCGAGAAGCATCATAGTACACTTAGAAAACCTTCTGAAGATCTGGTAAACACAGAACAGGTGTGGTCACCAATCGATGCTTCAGTTCCTGGAAGCTGGCTTCACACGCATCCGTCCACTCAAACTTCCTCTCCTTCTTCAGAAGTTCTATCATCGGCTTAGCAATCTTGGAGAAATTTTCAATGAACCTCCTGTAATATCCAGCAAGTCCCAAAAAGCTACGAATATCACCCACATTCTTGGGTGCTTCCCACTCAGTTACTGTAGTCACCTTGCTTGGATCAACAGCGACTCCTTCTCCTGACACCACGTGTCCAAGAAATCCAACAGTGTTAAGCCAGAATTCACACTTGCTGAATTTGGCATACAGCTTGTGTTCCCTCAGCTTCTGCATAATCAGTCGCAGATGTTTCTCATGCTCAGCATCATCCTTGTAATATATCAGTATGTCATCAATAAATACCACCACGAACTTGTACAAGTACTCCATGAATACCTTGTTCATCATGGTCATGAAATATGCCGGAGCATTCGTTAGTCCAAAAGACATAACTGTATACTCATATAAACCATACCTAGTAGTGAAAGCAGTTTTTGGTATGTCCTCCTCCTGGATCTTCAATTGGAAGTAGCCCGATCACAGATCAATTTTGCTAAACACCTTTACTCCTTCCAGTTGATCAAACAAATCATTTATGTTTGGCAGGGTGTATTTGTTCTTGATGGTCACTTCATTCAGCGAGCGGTAGTCCACCACTAACCTTTTGCTGATGTCTTTCTTCTCCATAAACAGAACAGGTGCACCCCATGACGACGAACTAGGCTGAATAAATCCCTTGTCCAACTGCTCCTTTAGCTGTTTCTTTAATTCCTTCAGCTCATCCACATCCATCTTATATGGTCTCTTTGCTATAGGTCCTGTTCCCGGCATCAGATCGATGAGAAACTCCACATCCCTGTCAAGTGGCATTACTGGCAGCTCTTCCAGAAACACGTCGGGGTATTCCTTAGTCACTGGCACAGTATCCATGCTAACCCCCTTAAGAGAATTCAGCTTACACCTTCCCGGTCGCACAGCCGACTTGAACCTAATCCTCTTACCATCCAGGGTTTTGAGCAAAACTGCTCGCTGTGCACAATCTGTGTCCCCCATGCATAGACATCCAATCCATGCCCAGAATTACATCTAAACCTTGTGATTCCAAAACTACCAGATGTGCAATAAAATTGTGTGCTCCAATCCTCACAGTTAAGTCGCGGCATCCCGCGCTAGCTATCATATCCCCTCCAGGTGAGCTTACTCTAATAGACCCTTTTAGAGACTCCGTAGGTAACTTATACTTATCCACAAATGCCCTTGATATGAATGAATGCGATGCACCCGTATCGAAAAGTATAAGTGCAGGGTGAGTGTTGATTGGAAACTTACCAACCACAAGATCAGGCTCATCTAGGATCTCCTCCATATTCATGTGGTTCACTGTGCCCTTCTGGTTGTTGCCTGGCTTCAATCCCTTCTTCTCCGGACAGTTGTATGCATAATGTCCCTTCTGGCCACACTTGAAGCATGTCACCTCACTCAGATCCTTCTTCACAAAGTTGTGATCACGGTTGCGGTCATGTCCACTGTGTCCGCCAGAATGGTGGGTGCGTCCTCCCTTGTGGCTGTGGCGGTTGCTCTTGTGGCTATCATGGCGATGTCCATCGCCTCCATGGTTGTGGCGGTCATGGCTTCCATGGTGCCCATGGTCACTCCCTCCATGCTTGGAGTACCCATCATAAGAAGTGCGAGATTTGTGGTGAGAACCGGAGTGGTGATTGTTGCTCTTTCTCTTGCGGCTTTCCACCTGCTTGTGTTTCCCTTCTAAGATCCTGGCCTTGTCCATAAGCTCCTGGAAAGTGGGGCAATAAACCACCAGCAGCTGCACTGAAAGATCATCACTGAGGCCATATAGGAACCACTCCCTCCTTTTTGCATCAGTGTCAACATCCTCAGGTGCATAACGAGACAGGTTGTTGAACTCCTCAATATACTCAGCCACGGTGCGGTTGGTTTGGCGCAAGTTGCGAAATTCCTACCTTTTCAGGCTCAGAACTCCTGAAGATACGTGGTTGGTCCTGAAACCTTCCTCAAGCATTGTCCAAGTCACAGTGTCCAGAGGGTGGGTGATCTGAAAAGTGTCCCACCATGAAGCGGCTGGTCCCTCCAGTAGGTGAGCGGTAAATCTCACCTTCTCAGCATCTGTGCACCCAACAGTTACCAGATCCTTATTGACTAAACGCAACCAGTCGAGAGCAACCATTAGTTCTGTTGAAGTTGAGAACTTCGCTGGCCTTAGCCTCAGAAACCTAGTGAGAGCATCCCCTTGAGGCTTGTTGTTCCCATTGTTGTTGTTGTTGTTGTTGTTGTTGTTGTTGTTCTAAGCCTCCATGAACTGGGTCATAACTTGGGTCAGCTGTGCCTCAGCTGCCATGAGCTGCTCCAACTCATTAGGTTGACGACGGGGAGGCATCTGCGGTTCAGCACAGGTAAGCTTAGAAAGAATCGATTACGAAACAGGATTCTACCCATGCATTATGACCAAACAACAACAAAACAATCACAGACAATCTCAAGCAAGCAACACATCAGCAAACAAATTATCCAGCAACATACCAGGGGTTATCCTAGCAGTATATGTCTATTGAAATAGTTTTTAGAAGAGTTGGCAACAGTTATCAACACAAAAGGCCAACAAACAATGAAAACTAGAATCTGCCAGAATAGTCCAGCAGTGTTCACGAATTTTTCTACCTCACTTAAACTCGTCAGGAATTTTTGCTGATTTTTGTGTATACAATACAAAGAGTTTCGAACCAACCCTATTTGTTTCAGATATTTTCCAGTTACCAATAAAATATGAAAATTCGTGCAGTACATCTGTGTCAGCAGAAAACTGCAACAGGAAAAACTCAGATATCAACCAAAACTTGCCATAGCTCTTCTATAAAATTCGCACAAATAATCCTGGGATATTGGAGTACACATAGGGGCAACTAAACACTCTTAAACTAACAACAATTAAGTTTTTCATCGATCGAGACTAATCCAAACGATTTTTTCTAACGAAGACTAATTGGTGGGCATCTATCTACTTCATGAAGAGGTTGCAGTAGGTCCTCGCACTCATGCGTTGGCGCTTCTGTCCACGAACCAACCATGGCGGCAGAGTATACACCTCTCCTGAGTCATCACTTGAAATATCAAACTCCACCTCTTCTGGATCCTCCTCTTCTTCTTCATTCTCTGCTGCGGCTGCAACAGCTTCATCTCCTCCACCATCATCGTCTCCATCATTATCATCCTCGTCCTCATCATCATCATTCCCACTGTCATCATCATCATCATTGTTGCCATCATATCCATTGCCATCATCAGAGGGTGGATTCAGCTATGCTTGGAGAGCGGCAATCTGGGCTGCCATATCTTCAATAGTGTGGTCCCTTTCCTGGACGGTACCTTGCAGCTGTTGTATGGTCTGATTGTTTTCCTGCATGGTCCCATTAAGCTGTGATATGGTTGCATCACTGCCTATCAGTGCATTCTTCAGAACATCCACAGCTTCATGCAAGGTATCTATCTCCTGTCCCTGGACCACCATACCATTGCTAGCAAAATCTGCTATCTCCTTTAACATCATCACTTTCTCAGCTAGAGCTCCATTCTCCCTTTCCATATCCTCTATGTGCCTCCGACGGGACGGCATGTTGTTTTTGTCGCCCAGGGTAACCACAATGTTTCCATCCTCATCACGCCTTCCGTAGTCACGGTAGGGTGAGTCTTCTGGCAGCAGGTGTCGGACAAGATGGCACTGGCGTGACATGACTTCATGCAGGTCCAGGTTTATTCCAAGTCCCCAGTTGCAGTATGTCTTGGTGTAGATCATATGCACAGGGTTTGGTAAGGCGGCATCCCTGAAGATGAAAGTGGTGATCTCCCATGCATCCTCGCCATATCCATAGGTGTACAGCCTTCTTCCCTTGAACATGGGCAGTGGCAATCCCAATGACTACGAGAGTTGTGCCAACTGCCTTGCAAAGGGCCTTGGTGACTCCATTGTGGCATACTCAGTCCTGACTTCTCCCATATATCCATTAAAATAGGAAAGTGTGAGAATAGCATATGGTAAGAATTGACGAGAGTGAAAGGCATAAGATCAAAGACAGAGTTAATATAAGCTTTAACAAATCTATGGCTTCCTAATCCAAACCTAGGTCACGATCCTACAGTCGACACACGGGCTCTGATACCATCCTGTAACACTACGGTTCTGAAAAGACCGTAGCTTCTATGTGACATGCCAATCCCTGGATCGGTTCATTGGCCCACAATAGAATAAGATGAATAACATAGCAAAAAATCCGTGTATCATAAATAACGAAAATCCAGTGTATCATTATTACAATAAAATCTTAGCTCAAGGCTAGCTCAAGTTATTCAAGTAGCAACATAAATATAGTAAATCCTCCATTCTTCAAATTGCCCACAAGTGAACAAGTGCCGAGTGGAGTACCATGGCCTAAATCGATTACTTGGAATCGGAATATCCTGCAACATGAAACGTAGCAGCCCCGAAGGGTCAATACATGGAATGTATGGCAAGTAGAGCTATTAAAGGAGACAATAGAGCTAACATATATATGCATATTTGGCAAGTGGAGCTGTGGCTAGCTTGCATTTGCAAATACCTTTGTCCTACTTTCATAAACAGTTTTTTATTTTTTTTTCTTTGAAATGATCCCAATTAAGTTAACCCATCAACATTAAAGCAATTAGGAAATTGGAATGAGCGAGAAACATGTCATGGAATCAATATCAAGCAACTCATACGTCCATAACCGGGGACACGGCTAATCGATTAGATTATACACCCTGCAGGGGTTAGTACACTTTATCCATGTGACTTGGCCAGCCTAGCTCGTACCACCACTCTCATATTGGGTGATGATAGGGAGAAGTCCAAGAAGGTACCGTTCGGGAAGTAGCTCCCCAAACCCTACACGCATCGGTCCAACCTACCAAAATTCTACATCTCTGGATACGTGGGTTCGAGTTACCACAACCTACTGAGTCCAACCAACCACCCATTTCATTATTGGCACATGGTTGTACACGTAAGCTACAAAATAAAGAAGCCAATCATTTTCTCTTGATACCTGGGTGCCTTTCCACAATGATACCACCAAAAATTATCAATCCCATCACACCCAGGAGATTCATTGATTAAGTTGTTTTTAGTTTTCGCAAAACAACATATTTAGAAACAACTTTCAGTGATGTAACCCAGCCCTCGTTCATCATAGCATGGCTAAGCACATCTACCAACGTTGGTTCATCTACCGGAAAATCCTACCACATAATAGGACATAGCATAGCGATAGTAATATTCCTACACATGCATCTACAAAATACACGACAATGCATTGGAAATAGTAGGACAACATCATGAACAAAGTAGCATCTACTTGCCTTGGCTGTAGTGGTCGAACGAACAATCCACACACGAGCAAGCATTGCACTCCTCACAATCTACACGATACAATTGCAATTACATAAACAAACCATACACATCCATATGCAAAAAATGGCAATGCAAGATGCATGCATGACAAGTTGAACATTTCTACAGTAGTGTCACATATTCTTATTCAGTATCCCTATTGTATGCATGCATGGAAAATATTTTTGGTGCAAGGAAAACAAAGCATGCAATTTATAATGCTCCATTAATAGAGCTAGAACTAAATAATTAGCCACTACTAACATACACTTTGTAAAATCTTGGAAAATTTCCACTGCGTAGGAAATTCATAATAGAGTCAGTACCAATTGGAATTTCTCAAAAAGGTTTTGTATAAAGCCCTGGGTAATTAAAATGCTACAGTAAGCCATTATAAATATTCTGGAAATTCCAATACTGTAAGTGTAACTTTTTAATTAACTAGAAGATTCCTCGTGTTCTACTGATTCCAGGAACATCTTATTTGCAATTTTTGGAGTTACAGAACTTATTCTATGAATTTATTCCCCAAAAGGGGAATTAACTCATTTCATTAACCAGGACAAAACCTTGCTGTAAAAGTGTAAAACAACTGTACATCAATATTCTACGTGAGGCACTGATTCCATACATATTTTATTTGCAATTTTTGGCCCAGTATATCTAAAGATATGAATTTTACAAATTTTAGTTATTTTCTGCCAATTAAATTGATTAAAATTTGAACAGTCAACTTTGACTGTTGACTACGCCCACGTGGCGGCTGACGTGGCGGCTGACTGGTCAATGGCCAGGGTTGAATTTTCCACGGTCCATCTGGCCCGTTGGATCGAGATCAAAGGGCAGGGGAGGCACGCGAAGGAGAGAAGCTCACCGGCGGCGTCGGGTGGCGGCTCTGGCGAGTCTTGGCGGCGGCTGGGCGGCGTACGGGGTCGGTGGCGTGGCGGCGGAGCTTCTCGTGGTGGCGGCGTCGGTAGACGAGCACGGGGCCGAGCATGACGGCCGGCTGGAGACGGCGGCACGTCGGTGGCGTCGGGTGGCGTCGGGCGGCGTGCTCCTGCGGGGAGAGACGAAAGGCGGTGAGTCGTAGGCGGGGCGGCGAGCTCGCGCGCGAGGCGAGGAACGGGGGCGTCGGCGCACGTGGCGGAGATGCTCACCGAGCTCAATGCGGCGGCGGCGACGGTGAACTCCGGCGAGCAATCGCCGGAGATTGGAGGCGGCTTAAGAAGGGCCGAGAATTGGGGAGGGGGCGAGGCAGTTCGAGACCGAACCGGAGCAAAAATCGCGGCGGCGGCGTTGGTCGTGTCCCTGGCGGACTCGGCGGCGGTGGCGCCGACAGGTGGGCCCCACCTGTCGGTGGCTGGCGGTGGCTGACTAGCGGGCCCGGCAGGTGGCGGAGCTGGCGGGGCGACGGATACCAGCTGCCGCGCGCTACGCTGCTGCTGCTGCGCGGCTGGGCCGGCTGGGCCGCAGCCCGGCTGGCTGTTTCTTTTTTTTATCTTTCCTTTTCTTTTTCTCTATCAAATTTTTAACTGAATTTTTTTTGACAGAAACTGTCTACTCTAAACATCAAAATTCAGTTTGCCATAACTTATTCTACGAAGCTCCGATTTGGGCGATTCAAAGTGCTACGGGTTCGTGGCGGAACACTCTATGCACCTGTGCCTTCCATACACCCAAAATATAATGTTTTTAACAGAGGAATGGTAAAACCCAATGTTCAAGTGTCGGTGTCAAAATGCAAATGCAAGTGGTTTGTTTTGCCAAAACCTTTCCAAACTGAAATTTTGCAAGGTTGATCATGATGCAATGCCATGAATATTATGCAGTACCAAATCTAAAATTTGGGATGTGATAGAACAACTATGTACCAAGATCTATCTACTAGATACAAGCAACGGGCGGATGTATATCCGTAGAGGACATACCCTTGAAGACCGACAAAGCTTAACGAGTTAAACTCGTGGTTGATGTAGACGATCTATTGCCGATCTCAAGATCGAGAGGAAGTCCTAGCGCTGCAAAACAGCAACGCATCCATGCTCCCACACACGTACAACACACCGAGCAACCTCCGCCTCCTCGCTCCAGTGATGCAGCGGAAGCACAACCCTTTCTTGCCGAATAGCCACCGGGAACATGTATCTCTCTAGTCCGAGACCATGGGGGATAAATTCTAGAGGGGGAGGGAGATCCTTCACAAGGAGGTGTACTTTGAGAGGAGGAGAGGGGGGCTTTTATAGGGAGAGGGGGCACCCCAAGGGGCATGGCGCCAGCCATGGTGGCTGCCCCCACCTCTTCCACATTCATGTGGGTGGAGCTCGCACTCAAAATGAAAAGCCTTCACTCCCATAAAAGAACCTCCACTCAAAAATCCACACATGCATTAAATTTCCACCAAATTTAATGCAAGCTCTAATTTAAATAAAAATCTTTTATTTATTTATTCAGAATTTATTTAATTACTTTAATTAACAAACATTAACATAAAACCCTTTGCTAGTATTCAATTTCACATGCAGAACCAGTTTCAGCAATTTCAACCGAAACAGTTTCGATGTCTAGTGAAATAAATTCCTGCGCTTGTTATTCTTTCCGGCATGAAACTTTTGCTCCAATTGGATGTCAGTGTACCTTAAGTGTGCCACCCTATGGTTCGCGAATAATGTGGACATGATAGATACCCTTCTCCGATCAATAATCAGAAGCGGGACTTGGAGATCCATACTGACTCCCACACATTCAACGATGACTTTTCTGTGATCGTCGGAAACTTTTACGCTAGTATCTTAATCCCTTTGTTTCACGATATATTACATGTCCAAGATTCGATCATCGGTATCTCCATACCTAGTTTTATTTAGTTACCGACATGCACTCTTTTCTCGTTCCCGTGATATAACATTCTAGTGATCAAATCACTTGCTTGCAAGCTAATCAATGTGATATCACCGAGAGGGCCCAGAGTATATCTATCCGTCATTGGGATGAACAAATTCCACTCTCGATCCATGAGCCTCAACATAACACTTTAGTAGTTCTGAAGCCATATTTATAATCACCTAGTTACGGTGTGGCGTTCGATGTCATCAAGAAACTCTTCCGGTGTAAGTGATTTACATGATCTCATGGTCTAAGGATTAGGATCACTTCGTAAGTTGTTATAGCAATATAAACTCAATGACTTTGATCATAATGCTATACTTCGGATGAATGTTCATCACACCATTACAGTAATGTTGTGACCTCATTATTAACAACATCCAATGTCCATGATCAGGAAACTTTGATGATCTTGTTAATCAACGAGCTAGTTTATAAGAGAGGCATAACTAGGAACTTCCTTTTTGTTTATTAAACACACATGTATTAACATTTCCGTATTAATACAATTATAGCATGCAAAATAAACATTTATCATAAATAAGGAATACGATAATAACTACTTTATTATTGCCTCTCGGGCATATTCCCTTCAGTCTCCCACTTGCACTAGAGACAATAATCTAGTTTGAAAACTTTGCGTATTGAACACTTATGGCTTTCTGGTGTTCCATGTACGCAATTGTAAGTAGTTAACATAATCTACGGATCTGACGCTTTCATGTCCGTGTGTATTTGCATGTCTTTGTGTCTCCACGCATCACTCATTCTCCAATGAGATGGCATTGTATAAATTTAGTCTTTTGGTGAGACATAAAGTTCCTTGGGGTTAAATCACGTCGATACTATTGTCGTACAATATATCTTTAGTGTTAGACCGTTGCGAAACACACCTTAGTTTGATAACAAACTACTTGACACAAATTCCCTCCTTTGCTGCTACTATAGCAGTCATATACTTAGCCTTTTATTGTAGTATCCGTCACAATGTCTTAACTTTGGAATTCATCCAAATCCATCATGGAATCTCCTTTCCATTACATTGTTCCACCCATAGTTTAAATTGAGATAAACTTAATTTTTATCTTGTGATAAAACTAGTATCAATGTAACGCTTTACAATGAACAATTTGTAATTGATTGTCACCTCTACACAAATGTATTCTTAGTTCTTATAAATGATCATAAGAATATCCTCACTATCGTCGAATGATCATTTTATGATTCATTCTGGTATATGCTCATAACACTTAGAGCATAGGACATATCTAGATGTGTACATATCATGGTATGATTGATCAAAACATTCTTGTGATTTCACTCATCAAGTGTCAAAGCACTTGAATCTTGTTTCACTTATCAAGTGTCGATACACTTGAATCTTGATTCAATTCCTTTCCATGCGACAAGAACCGTTTCTTGTCATTTATATATTGAACTCCTTTAATGTCTCATATATGTACGTTTGGGATAACCATATTAGCATCACAGTCTATCCACTATAGACATTCATGCTAAATATTCGGGTTTTTCCTAAGTATTTCATCAAAATGAAATTCTTACCCTTTGTCAGTAAAAATTACATCATTTCTAATCAACAAGATGTCCTCCACATAATGTATTAGAAATATGTCTCAGCGCTCCCACTTAATTTCTTGCAAATGCAAGCATCTTCATCGTCTCCTGATGAAAACTCCTTTTCATCATGGTGAAGATTCCAACTCCGCAATGCTTACTTCAACCATTGAAGTTTGCATGCCCTTTTTAGCATCCTGTGGATTAACAAAATCCTTTAGACTGTGTCATGTACATGTCCTAGGTAACCATTCTATTAGAAAAACTTTGTTTTGTTTATTCATCTACCATATACCAAATTATATATAGTGGTTGCTACTTTAATCCGTACAGACTAAATATCGCTATGAAAGATCAAATCTTGTCATAGTCAACTCCTTGAACATTGTCATAAAATACTTTACGACATGTCAACTATTTCATAGATGTGAAACATCCATGTCTGTTTCTTTATAGATCCAAATACGACCGATAGGATTTTACACCTTTCTGGAGGGTCTTCCAAGTTCACAACTTGATTTCTCGTGTATGGAACTATCACAGATTTTATGGCTTCAAGCCATTTGATAGAGTCAGGGCCCATCATCGCTTCTTTGCATGTAGTCGGTTCATCATTGTCAAACAATAATGATTTACTCTCAAATCTCAACATTTGATTGTTTATCCGACCTACTTGGTTTAATAGGAACTTAGATCTCCGTGACCACAACCTTTGAGGCACATAAGCTATGAGAATTTTGGCTGCCTCTGGAACATTTTCCGGCGCTGCGCAACTTAGCACATTTAGCCAAGGTTCGTTAACCTTATAAAAGTTATATTGTCCTCCCACTTAACTTTTACGAAAAATTTCTTTTTCAAGAAACTTCACGTTTCAAGCGACAAACCCTTTTGTCCTCGGTGTTATGGAGGAATATCCAATGGTTATTCGAAATAACCTACAAAGACATGCTCATCCGAATTTGGTTGTAAACATCTTATTTATGCTTAGCATTCCAAAATTTAACAAATGACAAATTGGGTTTTTACCCCAAACCATAACTTCCATGGTATCATTTCAACGGATCAAGATGGATCTCTTTTCAGTGTAAAAGCGGTAGTCTCTAAAGCTTTAATCTTTTAAAACATAATGGCAGTTTTATAAATAACACCTTTGATCCAACCATGTCAAACAAGGTTTTATTACAAATCTCAAACACTCCATACTCCTATGGTGTTTCGAGAGATGTAAATCTAGGTGTTTTGCTAAACTTGCAACTCAAATAAATCCCTTTATGATAAATCATAATTCATTTATTTTTCTTGTTACACTTGTAACTCAAATAAATCCCTTTATGATAAAATCATAAATCATTTATTCTCTTGTTACAATGATTTTCCACTTCATCTTGAAAGTCTTTGAAACATTTTCAAATATTTCACTTCTTTATCATTAAGTGAATATTCACTCAAATTTCCGGAGAAAGCATATGAAGTTGAAGTCCATCGCTTACGACTATACATAATGGACTACATACATCGATATGTATAAATTCCAATATTTTAGTCGTTCGTCCTTCTTTGGCCTTCGAACGAAGTTTTAATTATTCCGAGGTAAGTCTCACAAGCGTCATTTGATCAAATCAAAGACTCCAAAAATCCATAAAAATGGAGTTTCTTCATGTTTTCTTTCCAATATAATTTAAACGGCGATGTCACTTCGTAAGTGATCTTCCAATCATCTGTCTTGCGACATTTTAGCATTAGTTTTTATGAATGTGATTTCTCCAACTAGATTTGTAAATCATCCATCTTATATGGAATACTGTAATTCTTTGAACAACCTTTGTTCTCATAATACCTGATTTAAATAACAATTATTAAAACAAATCTTGAAGTCAAGCTTTGATGTCAACGAGAAATACAAACAACAGTTTGTTTGTTTTCGATGAACATCATCACATATTCTCTTGCTAGTTACTTAGGCCATTGTGGTTTATGAACTGTGTCGTTCCGTATGAAATTTCATACCAACCAATTCGGTATCCAATACCCAAGAACCACATTGTTTAAGAAGCAATGAATATAACCATAGCATGTATATCATCTATATACCTAAATTGGATATTTTCAATCTTTTCTTTTCTGCCAAATATATTTTATAGATTCTCTTTCAGCATTTCCTTTTCCTTTTAAAAGAATCTATCAACATCAACAGTGGCGCCATATACATGACACATAGTCCAAAGCGTGTATATTCAAATAATAATACCTTTGGACTTGCACTTTGAAGTAGATCACCATCATCAAAATGATCGGCATTCTTTCAAAATCCATTCTTTAGTAATCTTTTAGTGTAGTAAACACTTTACATACATCTTCTATTCATCCTTATCATGACGACTTTCATGATCAAGCTAATGTAGCTTATAAAGACGAATCGTGAGTATAACGTTACTTTCCAAAACCCTTTTGGATGATTAGGATGTCTAGCATCTCCAACCTTTGTAAATTCCCATCCAATATGTGAACATACATTATAATCTATCATATTGCAACCAAAACATTGTTTCAGATATCGTTATATCTGTCACACATGATGGTTTTTGAAACAATTCTTTCAGCTCCTAGATAATCTCGATATTTAAATCAAGAATCATGGAGGCAAACATGATAGTTAAGATACTAACACTTGAATTGTTACTCTCAATTTAATACTAATTATCAAATTTCATGGAGTAAACACAGTTTGCTGAAAGTTTGCAATAGGACTTTAAACTTTAGATTAACACTCAACACAATACGATACCAGTTCGTAAAGTAAATATCCAGAATTCTATAGTTCTATTATCTCAATTACAACTATGCATAAGGTGGTGAATCAATGCCAATGACTACAACAAATTGTGCAAATTCACTTTGATTTAATTTATGATAAATTGAGTTCTACTAACCCAAATTAGAAATGAACTCCCACTCAAAAACGACATCCCTCGTGCCTTTTTGGTGATTACATGAACCAAATCCACTACACCAAGTCCGATCATCACGTGAGTCGGTGTAGCTTCAAAATCGAGCATCAAATGGGCATCATATCTATCATATGACTCATGCTTAACCTTTCGGTCCGTGTTCCGAGGCCATTTCTATACATGCTAGGCTCTCCAAGTAAGAACCTTAGTATTTGTGTATGTAACTGTCTTACACCCGAGATATGCTCGTGGATTCAAGTACACCCGATCATCACGTGATGTCTTGAAGCGACGAAACGTTGTTGGTGCATACTTAAGGAAGAACACATTTTTATCTTGATATCTAAATGAGGGATCATCTTATTATGCTAATAAAACGCCAAACAAGCAATATAAGATGCAATCAAATATCACATGTTTGTAAGTGAAATGATATGGTTCCCGCACTTGATCTCCATCATGTGCATCATGGTATGATCCTTATCATTCCTTTATGTGTAAGGCCAAGGTCTATGGAACTTACACGTTATGTGTGTTGTAAGAGTATCAACTTATACTTCTACTTACAACATCACCATATCATGACACTAGCCTAGCAACAATCTAAACTAGACGCCTGTAATTTATCCATTGCATGTTTTACGTGGCTTAGGGCTTTCGAAGATAGAACTGTTCTTACCTACGAACATGAACCAAAACGAGGATAACCAAATTGTTGACAACTCGTTGCAAATTAGATATTGACTATATTAGGAGAGACAGACACCCGCTAGCCACTTATGCAAAACTAGTTGCATGTCAAGCGTGTAACAGGTCTCATGTGCGAGGACATGTAAAGTTTGTCTGGGCCGCTTCATCCCACTATGCCACCAATATCCAAAGTACAACTAAGAAGCAACAAAATGATCATCATCGCCCACATACTCATATGTGTACTACCCGTGCAAAGCATATACGCATAGATCCGGCTCTGATACCACTGTAGGATTCGCAGCATAGGAAACAAAAAAATTCCTACGATGGGAACAACTATGTACCAAGATCTATCTACTAGATACAAGCAATGGGTAGATGTATATCCGTAGAGAACATACCCTTGAAGTCCGACGAAGCTTAACGAGTTAAACTCGTGGTTAATGTAGACGATCTCTTGCCGATCTCAAGATTGAGAGGAAGTCCTAGCGCCGCAAAACAGTAGCGCATCCGTGCTCGCACACACGTACAAGACAACGAGCAACCTCCGCCTCCTCGCTCCAGCGTTGTAGCGGAAGCACAACCTTTTCTTGCCGAATAGCCATCGGGAACATGTATCTCGCTAGTCCGAGACCATGGGGGATAAATTCTAGAGGGGGAGAGAGATTATAGAGGTCCCAACCTTTAATAAGGTAGAGATCCCTGTGTTTACAATGCTAGTCCCTGGATCAATAGCTAGCATCCACAGTTAAGATGTAATATCAAGAAACAAAGGTCATAATACAACTTTATAACCAGGAATAAAATAATTCATTACATCTTACATAGCTCATTTGGCTATCATATTACAATGCAGCAGAATATCTATATAGCATGGAGTCTTTCATCTTCAAAGTGCCACATGCAATCATGTTGGTTGTAGACTTGTAATCCTATTCAACATACTTCACTAACATCAAACAAACCTGCAACATAATAACTTACAGCCACAAGGGTCAATACATTTGAATTGTATTGGCAAGTTTCACTACTATGTAGAAATAAGTGGATCCTATCAATACATGCATATTTGGCTAAGTAGGGTTTAGGCTCATTTGCATAAAAGCAATATAGTTTTATCCTATCTCTTCAAAATAGTTTTGATCTTTTGACAATCTTTCTGAACTCCTTGGAAAACTCCAAGTGCTTCTAATCCCTTATTGACACCATAAAGTTTTACTTTGAGAAATTGGAATGTCGAGATCTTCCATAGCTTCAGGCCTTAGTTGCTCAGAGTTGTCCGTAACCGGGGACACGGCTAAGTACTTAGAATTTGATCTTCTGCAGAAGTTGTACACTTTACCCACATGACACAATCTCGTCTTGACGCCACCAGTGGCTGCTGGATAAGTAGACACCAAATGGAGTACCGACAGATCGAGAATGTGACAAAGTCTTTCTATAGAAGTCCTCCCAATACACAATGCTAGCTTGTCTACCAGGCACCAATGTAAGGATATATTTCCAATACACAATTCTAGTTAACCTGAAGATGCCAATGCAAGGGTCTTACACTATGTAGTTGACTAAGCCAGAGCCCATTTAGCATGTGGCTGTACACGGAAGCCAATGTACGAGGAACATGTTCAATCTCTAAGTCCCTAGGTGGTTTCCTTCTAGTGCACATACAAAAAGATAGCCAGATAAACATGGTTCCCTTGTTGCCACCTTGTCCAAAGTTGAGTATCCTCATTCCACCCAGGTGGTTCATTGAGTACTTGTTTTATTATATAAAACATATATTTTTCCAACACTTCATATAATCATATCATGTATTCCATCCCAAGTCTTTAGCATGGCTAAGCATACTACAACTATGATGTTTTCACTAAGGAAGATGGATTTCCTAATAGAACATAGCATAGCATAATAACATAGTAGCCCTATCATGCATACTACAAAAATACCACTAGGTGTAGTGAAAATTGTAGAACATGGATGATAGTGTTACTTGCCTTATTAGTAGAGAATATTGGGTCACTCCTTGATCTTGCAACAATCACACTCTTCAAATTTTACTACAATTCAATCAAGCAAGCACATATTCAAACTAACATTCAAACAATTCATCACATGAAACAATAAAATCAAGAAATGCATGCAAGCATGCAAAAGAGTGTTTTATTTGGAAATGTGGTTTCTAGTAGGCTCTAATCATTTTAAAGCTCCTATTGATCATTTACAAAAGTGGTAAAACCATTTAAATTCAAGTTGGTGAAAATAGCCATTTATATCATTTTTGTTTTGCTAAAATGATTTAAATCAAAGTAATATTTTGTAGGGTTAGCTAAATATATTCTTTAAACACAAATGCTAGTGTTTATGGTTAATGGGTTTAATATTAATCCATTTGCAAAAGGTTTCACCTAAATTATATATTTTTTAAATCAAATAATATTTTTATTTGCTAGAAATGCCTTTAGCAAACTGATAATTTACTATGGTTCAACAAATATATTTTTAAATCCTAAAACTTGGTGTTTAGGGTAAGAGAGTTTAAATCACATAATTTTCCAAAAGGTTTTACTTTAAAAGCATTTTTAAACCATAACCAATATTTTTATTTAGCTAGAAATGCTTTTATTCAAAGATTTAATTCCTAAGCGTCACCAAATATACTTTTAAATCTACAAGTTGGTTGTTAGGGTCAGTAGGTTCAAAACAATCCATTTACAAAAGATTTTACCCTAAAAATATTTTTACAATAAATTTTATACTCAAAATAAGCCTACATATGTTTCTGCATAAACAACCAATTTAACAGAAGAAAAATACTAAACAAAGTGCATGGTTGTAAAGTTTTTGTTTTCCTGATTCCAATGATATAAAATTTGCAAAATTTGGACGTGTGGATTAAAAGTTATGAATTTTACAAATCCTATCACGTAATAGATAAAATTTCTGTTTTTAAAACAAACTCTGTCCACGTGGCTCTTTCTTACTGGCGTGTACCGGTTCACGTGGATCGCGATCTGTGGGCTGTTGGATTTAAAGCGCATCGCACGGCTCAGGATCAAACGTACCCTTTCGATTAAAATCTAATCCTACTCCTTCGATCCAGATCCAACGGACCACAACAACCTGACCATGTACTGGCGCGCTGGCGGCGGCGGACGGCGGCGCGCGCTCAGGAGGTGACATTGCCGATGAACTAGGACACATGAGAGAGAGTGAAGATGCTCACCAGACTCGCAGGAGTGTGGCGATGCTCAACATGGTCTCTGTTCGTCGAGGGGCGCTCGGGAGTAGCGGTGATTGCTCACCGGAGTTCGCGGCGGCGCCAGGTGTCTTTGTTCGTCGACGGGGGCGAGGTTATAGGCCACCAGAAGGCAAAAGGGAGGAGGCGTTAGACGCGGGAGAGTGTGGCGAACACGAATGCATCATTGAGAGAGAGAGGGGTGTACGGAACTTACGGGGAGGGGTCGCCGGAGAAGTGGCAGACGACGGTGGCGTTTAGAGGTCGTTCTTGCCGATGATTCGGAGCGCGCGCGAGCATGTGAGTGGTACTAGGAGAAGCACAAGAATATGGGGATCAGGCTCGTGTGTACTGGGAGTTTAGGGGAGGTCGGACGACGCTAGATTTCACTGGAAAGGTTCGTCGGAGCAGAAAGTTTGCAGCGGCCAATTGGGACAGCCTGGTGGCAGAGAGTGGACGGCGACTAGGGGAAAACTAAGAGGAGGGCGAGGCGGTTATGTACGCGTGATTACTGGCGAGTTTAACGTTGTCTTTTACGCGAATTTATCACCGGAATTAACGAATGAGAACGGCAGCGATGAATGGGGGAAGCTGTTCGCAGGGTTGATGACGATGTCTGGCGGAGTGGGGCCTGGCTGTCTACGAGAGAGAGAGAGAGAGAGAGAGAGAGAGAGAGAGAGAGTGTGGGGGGGCCAGGTGTCAGTGACTTTGCGGGTGCGGACGCGAGTGAGGAAAACGGTTCGCGGGAAGGAAAGATGGGCTGGACTGGGCCTAATGGGTTAGTTTGTTTCTTTCCCCTTTTTTATTTTGAATCCTTTTCTTTTTCCTTTTCTATTTTCCTCTTATGATTTTGTTCAAATAATTAAAATACCATTTGAATTCAAACCTGTACCAAACTTTGAGTATATTCTTCATACTATTTATTAACATATTCTAAAGTCCATTTTAGAATATTTCTTTTATTCTTTTAGGGTATATTAATTATTTAAAATAGGCCCTTGTCTTAATCCAAATAAGATTTTATTTATGTTTTCAAACTCTATTTGAATTCTAAATTTTACCAAACCTTTTTCAGTAGGTTTTATTTATTCTTTAGTGCAAAATAATTCACTTTGAATTATTATTTAAAATACCTTAATAAGATTTATATTTAAATTGGGAATTGTCTTGATTTAAATAAAATTGGATAATAATAAATCCTTATGATTTTATTTAAATAATCCTTTACTCTTTTAATTAATCAATAATCTTTCATTTCATTTGTTTGGCCAAGATTTAATTTGGCTTTTAAATAGTCCTTATTTATTTATTTCTTTCTTTGCTTTATAAAATCCATATCTTTTTATTTAAAGATCCAAAATTGGTGATTCCAATTTGTATAAGTTTATTTAATATTTTTTTATATTTTTTAAATAAGTTTAGGGTTTTGATTTAACTTTTCCAAGTGTATAAATTTCAAGATACTTTATTGATGAATGCATTTCACTTTATTGAAATTTTGTTTGATTCCCTTTTCATTCAAAGTTTGTTCAAGATGGGTTTTGATGTTTCCATTTGGAATCAAAAAGTTTCTTTTCACCCTAAATTTCAACATTTATTTTTTTGTTTATTTATTTTTTTCACATTTCAAAATTTGGAAAATTTTGGGATGTGACAGGCTACCACCCTTAAAAGAAATCTCGTCCCGATATATGGGAAGGCTAGATGTTACAAGTTGGCTTGCAGACAGCTAGGGTACTACCACCCTTAAAAGAAAGTCTTATAGGGTTGTATTGATGGTTCACTTGACTATGGGTTCAATAATTGATATTCAAACAAGGAATCTTTATTTGACTCAACTGAGTTATCTAATACCTGCCAACCACATCATCTAATTCTTCAAGGGTTCCATACATGTCAATGTGGTTCACATGTCCTTTCTGGGCCACATTGGAGTCATTTCCATTGGAGTTTCTAGCATCCTTTTTCTTTTTCCTCTCAGGACAGTCTGATGCATAGTGTCCAAGTTCCTTACAATTATAGCACTGCAACTGTCTAATGTCTTTCTTCCTGGAATTGCCATGTTGGTTCTGACCAAGGTCATCTCCATTGTCAGTATCATTCCCATTATTATCACTTCCATTGTTGTCGTGGTGATGTTGATATGGTCCAGAATCTTCATTACTCTTTTTGATTGAACGCTTCTTTTGTGATGATCCTGAATGATACTTGCAGTTATGCTTCCTCTTTCTTTTCTCAACTTGATTCATCTTGTTTTCCAAGATGGTGGCTTTGTCACAGAGTGATTGATAAGTTGGGACATAGGCAACATACAGCTGCAGGTTCAACTCATCATTAAGTCCTTCGAGGAGTTTATCTTTTCTCTTAGCATCTGTATCAACTTCATCTGGTGCATAGCATGCCAGATTGTTGAACTCCTCAATGTACTCAGCCACACTAAGGTGACGCTGTTTTAGATTGTGGAACTCCTTTTTCTTCAAGTTCATCACTCCAGATGAGATGTGAGCTGATGGGGATATGCCTACCGGGGTATGCCCAACACGACGTTTCCTATTGGCCCAAGTTGCCAGCGAGTGGGCCTACGGGACGGCGACTGGATCGAGAATTGGCGAGGACTCAGGCGACTGGAAGCTGGAGGCGCAGAAGCGTAGCTAGGCCCAGTCGGACTAGGTCAAAGACCCTCCGAATCCTTAACTAATTCGGTTGTAATCTGTAAACCCTAGCGAGGTGAGCCTATATAAACCTCCCTAGGGTACGCATAGAGGTGACGTTCCATCATACACCCAAGCAACTCGCCGCCTAGTCGTCGAGCTCGCCCCCTTGTACTCTCACCATAATACAATCTAGCAGGAGTAGGTCTTTACCCTCCGGGGGGCCAAACCTGGGTAAAACCTTGTGTCTCTGCCCTCATCTCGCACCGCAGATGGCTGGCCGCCCTTGCCCCATGTTCTACTACTCGCTGCCGATCGCAGCATCTGCCGTGGTCATTCCCACGACAGTGGCGCCCACCGTGGGGCCTGGCCGGTCAGGCCAGTGTTCTGCGGCGAGATCCAATCTTCCCATCGATGAATCGATAGCCATCGTCTGCATGATCGCGATCAGCGAGATGCTCCAGATCTTGCCGAGCAGCTATGTCCCGGCGGCACGACCCGTCACACATAGCGTGATTCTGCTGGTCGGCACGATCAGCCTCTTCGTCGGTCTCACCGACGTCATCATCTTAGAGGACTCGGCTCGCATCCGCGAGTCGCCGCCACGACCGGTTCTCTGAGAGCCAGGTCCGCACGATTCACCGACTCGCCTCCGAGTACGACTCGGCCCACAGCAACGTGGCCAAAACCACCACGGCCGCGGACGACGTGGCCCTCAACGATGACGCCGATTCGGTGACCCCGGCGTCGGCCGCCGGATCCATCGTCGCCGCATCGCCCGCGGGCTCCATCATCCAGGTCTCCAACATCGGAGACTTCGAGGACCCCTCCATCTTTGGGATCTTCGACTTCGACTCCGGGTCGGAGAACTCCGCCGACCTCCACGACGGAACCAGTCGCCACGCCGCGACCTACATCGCGACTGGCGCCGACCCCCCAGAAGACCCCTTCTCCACGCCGATCCCACCAAACGCGACGGCATCCGAGGTCGAGGAACTCCGCCTGCGGCTGGCGGAGGCAGTCCACAAGGAACAAGCCGAGCGCAGAAAATTTCGCCTCGAGTAGGTGACATCGTAGGAGCTATCGCACTATCACCAACTCCGAATCAGGTCGCGCCTGAACCCTACAGTTCAAGGGCGCGCCCTGAACTTCGATGATGAAAATGACCCAGCTCGTGGCCGAGCGCGCGATCTGCGAGAACGCGCCGCCAGGAGTAAGCGCCCGACCCCCACCAGGGGCGACGGCCAACGGCGCCCCACCAGCACCCAACCGCGCGCCCCAGGGACCAACCAAGGATCATGGTCTCCTCGCGAGAGCGAGATGCGAACAGCCTCCCGCTGTTCTCCACCCCAATGGACAACGTCGTCGCGAGCCGAGCAGCAGTCGACAACATCCAAGTCACCGAGGAAGGCGCCCTGCAGATTCAGTACTCCAAGGCTCTGCTCGCCAAAGCAGTTGAGCAACAAAACGCGGGCTTTGACTCACAGGGTCGGATGTACTCGCATTCATCAGGCAGCAGGGCGGCCTCGAGCGGCCGCCCAATGGTAGCGAATACCCTCAATTGCCCACCACCCGAGCCCCTGCAGCTCCAACACCGACCCGCGAACACGACACTCTCCACCAATGACCCACGGCCGGCGAACAACTTCATCGCCGCCAACGGGCAGCCCGTCGACGCACGCACCACATCATCAACAACCAGAGCTGGCGCGCACGCCAGCCTGAAGACCTGAGGCATACCCTCACCAACCGCCGCGACGGCGAACCAAGGGGATCGCTGAGCCAAGTCGGACCCCAGTGCTTCGGACCAATGATCCAAGGCGAAAGATACCCAGCGAACTTCAAAGCGCCGAAGGAGATCGAGATGTACGACCTGTCGTACGATCCGTCCGTGTGGCTAGACACTTACCTCATGGCGTTGGGAATCGCCGGCCACACCGACCTACTCGCCGCCCGCTACCTTCCCCTGATGATGGAGGGAGCGTGCATGCAGTGGATTAACACCCTCCTTGCGGATAGCATCGACTCCTAGGAGGAAATGCGTGACGCCTTCGTTAGGCACTTCGAGGGTTCATACACCCGCGCCACCACCATCGAGGAACTGGAGCGATGCGTCCAGGGGCCCCGTGAGTCGACCCGCAGTTGGGTCCAACAGTGGCAAGACTTGTGGTACAACGCGGTCGGAATCCACCCGGACACCGCGATCCGCTGCTTCAAGACCTCGTGCCGCCACGAGCCCCTGGTCACCAAGCTCAAGCGAGTGTACAGAACACTCAACAACATACCGGACCTCCTGGAGATCGCAAAGAGGTACGCGGAGGAGGACCCAAACCAAGAAACCGACGACGAGTCGGGAGGAAATCGCTGCATGAACGGCCACGACAACGGGTGGCGACCCGAGCTATGCTACAACAACACTCGCCTCACCGGCAAACGCCGCGGTGAAGGGCGAGTCGACTTCGTCGCCAACACCGGATACGCGCCACGCGAACCCAAGAGTTTTTGCCGTGACGGAGGCCAGCGCCGCAACGGTGGCAACTACAAGGCAAAGCCGAGGTTCAATCCCACGGCTCTCCTCAACCAACCCTGTGTGTTTCATAGTAGGGAAGGAAAGCCCGCCACACACACAAACACCGATTGCCACTCTCTCAAGGAGATCGAGAAGGCACGGCGCGCACGGGAAGACCCCGACAACAACCCGCCAAACGGCGGAAAGTTCGGAAGAGTCGCCGGCTCGCTCCACACCTTCATAGGCTTCAACACGAAGCGCGAGAAGAAGGTCATCGCTCGTGTCATCGCCCGTGTCATCGTCGTCAATGCGCTATCCTAGATAGACATCCCCCAGTTCCTCAACTGGTTCGAGCAACCAATCACCTGGAGCCGTGAGGACCACTCGCCACGGATCGAATATCCGGGCCGAGTCGCCCTAGTGGTCAAGCCCAAGGTGGGAGACTACTGGCTCCCCAAAACGCTGATGGACGGCGGCAGCTCCATCAACATCCTGTACCTGGACACATTCAGGCGACTACGACTCCCACAGTCGATGATCGAGACGACCTACACCCCCTTCCATGGCATCATCCCCAGTCAGAAGGCGTACCCGATCGGCAAGGTGACGCTGCCAGTCACCTTCGGCACACCAGCAAACTTCCGCACCGTGCGGATCATATTTGAGCTGGTGCCGTTCAACAGCCCCTACCACTGCGTCCTGGGGCGCCAGGCGTTCGCCAAATTCATGGCAGCGCCCCACTACGCGTACAACGCGATGAAGCTACCTGGGCCATGCGGCATCATCACTATCCATGGCGACCCCGACATGGCCGCAGAATGCGAGGCCAAAGGCACCAAAATCGCTGATGCCGTCATCGCGGCGGAGGCCAACCACGCCGAGGAGCTCGCCAAGTACGCGAGCGGGGTCAACAACGACGACCCCACCATACTCAAGAAGCCCAACTCGGAGGGTGGCAATTCCACCGCCTTCGAGGCAACGACACACACCCGCACCGTCGAGTTGGTCCAAGGCGACTCCAGCCAGATGGTGACGATTGGGACGGGCATGAGCCCAGCATAGGAAGGCGCGCTCATCGAGTTCCTCCGTGAGAATAGGGACATCTTCGCATGGAAGCCATCCGACATGCCTGGTGTCTCGAGGGAACTCGCTGATCACAAACTCAACACCGACCCCAAAGTGCGACATGTCAAGAAGTCGCTGCGGCCCTTCAATGAAGAGCGCTGACGAGCCATCGCCGAGGAGGTGCAGCATCTACTCGCTGCAGGCTTCATTCGGCCAATCAAATACTCCAAGTGGCTTCATTCGCCTTTGCGTCGAGATACACCGCCTGGGTGATCTTCTTCAGGGCCAGGGTGTAGTCGTTGAGTCTCCACTCAACGAGGCAGGATTTCGTCGGGTCATCCTTGCCCGTATACTCGTACATGTAATGGTCACGGCTGGCCAGGGGCACGAGCCGTCGCCCGAGCCAGCAGTTGTAGAGGTTGATGGTTTGGAGGCCTTTCTTCTTCAAATTGCGAATGGTTTGCAGCATCTCGTCGACAACCATCCGCTGCTCCAGCGGGAGTTTGATAACCTAGAGCCGACGCGGCTCGGGCCGGTCGGCGGAGTACCTTGGAAGCACCACTTTGTCGCCTAGAGTTGACTCGATGACATAGAACCAGCTCTTCTTCCACTCGTTCGCCGCTTTGGCGGGCAGCATCAAATCGAAGAACGGTGCCTTCAACTTCAGCTGGAAAGTCAGGCCGCCCGCGGCTAGCATTGGGCCGCCTGTTTCTTCACGGCTGATTCTCCCGTGGAATAGATCTTGCCACAGGGGGAAGTAGGGCCTTCAGCCCAGGTAGCACTCGTAGAACGCCATGAAAATGGCGAGCTGCTCGATGCTATGCGGACCCAGATCTGACGGCTGGATACCGTAATAAGCACAAAAACGCCGAAAGAAGAGGGAGGTTGGGAAGCCAAGCCCCCGCTCTAGGTGACTAGTGAAGCAGATGAATTCCCCTTCACGCGGATCCGGAATTACTTCTCCGACCGCGGGGATGCGCCATCTCCCGGCGCGGAGGATCCCTGCCTCCTCGAATGATTTTAGCAGTGCCTTCGTGCACTTGGATCTTCCCCATGGTTCGGTGGGAGGAGCCATCGGCCGGAGGATCGTGGGATTCGGAACTCTCTGGATCGTTCTGGTCGCTGCGCAGAATGAGGAAACAAGGATGCGCGAGATCGGAGGAAGTGAGGGAAGCATTTTCCCCGTTCGCCGTTCACTCCTCTTATATAGCGGTTGTTACCCGCCATTTTCAGGAGCCGTTACTACGCGGTAATTACGCCAATATTACCGTTGGATTAACCAACGGCTAGTTTGACCAAAACTGACGGTCCAACTTCGTCTACTCGAATCGCTGCCTCCAGCGACTCGACGATTCACCGACCCGATCACTATGACAGTGAATAATTCCGCGCCGAACCGTTCGCCAAGCTGCGGTATGATTGGTCACCGTTATTGCGACTAAAATGACTAGTTCTTTCCTTTGTTCAGGAGTCCGACGCCGATTCGACTATACGTCTGCTTTGGACCCGCATACTCCGACTTCCAGCAAACGCCTGCGACGAATCAACGACGGCCTCGGGGACTACTGATGGGGATATGCCTACCGGGGTATGCCCAACAGGATGTTTCCTATTGGCCCAAGTCGCCAGCGAGTGGGCCTGCAGGACGGCGACTGGATCGAGACTTGGCGAGGACTCAGGCGACTGGAAGCTGGAGGCCCAGAAGCGTAGCTAGGCCCAGTCGGACTAGGTCAAAGACCCTCCGAATCCTTAACTAATTCGGTTGTAATATGTAAACCCTAGCAAGGTGAGCCTATATAAACCTCCCTAGGGTACGCATAGAGGATACGTTCCATCATACACCCAAGCGACTCGCCGCCTAGTCGTCGAGCTTGCCCCCTTGTACTCTCACCATAATACAATCTAGCATGAGTAGGTCTTTACCCTCCGGGGGGCCGAACCTAGGTAAAACCTCGTATCTCCGCCCTCATCTCGCACCGCAGGTGGCTGGCCGCCCTTGCCCCATGTTCTACTACTCGTTGCCGATCGCAGCATCTGCCGTGGTCATTCCCACGACATGAGTTGTACGAAAACCATCCTCAAAAATAGCCCAAGTCACATCCTCAAGGGGAGTGGTGATCTGAAAGTTGTCCCACCATGTTGCTGCTGGCCCTTCAAGCAGATATGATGCATACCTAACTTTTTCCTCATCGGTGTAGCCAACAGTCACTAAGTCCTTGTTCACCGAACGTAACCAGTCATTGGCTACCATTGGGTCAGTTGTTCCAGAGAACCTTGCAGGCCTTAGTTTCAGAAATCTGGTGAGCATGTCAAGTGCTGGAGGATTATTCTGATTGTTGTTGTTGTTATTGTTGTTCTGATTTTGCATAAACTGTGCCATCATTTGCATCATTTGCGCTTGAGATGTCATCAACTGCTGCATCTCGGGAGTGAGGTTGTTGTTGTTTTGGTTGGGGTTGGCACGACGGGGAGGCATCTGTTGGTTTGATAGGGATAAGTAATGACAGATAGACCTAAAGAAGTTCTAACACACAACCCAAAACAATCAAGTTCAAACAAACAATCAACAAGCACCTATTCTCTTAACAACTTATGATCTTACTCATGAGTTGAAGGAAACAATAAGTTTTCTTGAAACAATCAACCTAGTATAGTAATACCTCATAGGTCAATATGATCCATACACTAACATGATATCAATGTTTTTGGTAGGCAATCTAATGTCTCTTGGTTCTCACTTGTAGTCCTTAGTGATGTCTAAGTTGAAGTCCTTGGTGAAACTAAAGTTGAAGTCATTGGTCATGGTGAAGGCTTTGTCCATCAAGTTGAAAAAGGAAGAGATGTAGAATCAAAACCAAAAAGGTTGAGGAATGAGTTTACAAGATTGTTTGTAAATAAGTTTTTGGAGCAAATACAACTCCTATTTTTCTAAGGGGTTTTGTCCAATCCTAGGGTTACAATCCTATAGGCAACACAGTGCTCAGATACCATCTGTAGAAGTCCCAACCTTTAATAAGGTAGAGATCCCTGTGTTTACAATGCTAGTCCCTGGATCAATAGCTAGCATCCACAGTTAAGATGTAATATCAAGAAATAAAGGTCATAATACAACTTTATAACTAGGAATAAAATAATTCATTACATCTTACATAGCTCATTTGGCTATCACATTACAATGCAGCGGAATATCTATATAGCATGAGTCTTTCATCTTCAAAGTGCCACAGGCAATCATGTTGGTTGTAGACTTGTAATCCTATTCAACACACTTCACTCACATCAAACAAACCCGCAACATAATAAGTTGCAGCCACAAGGGTCAATACATTTGAATTGTATTGGCAAGTTTCACTACTATGTAGAAATAAGTGGATCCTATCAATACATGCATATTTGGCTAAGTAGGGTTTAGGCTCATTTGCATAAAAGCAATATAGTTTTATCCTATCTCTTCAAAATAGTTTTGATCTTTTGACAATCTTTCTGAACTCCTTGGAAAACTCCAAGTGCTTCTAATCCCTTATTGACACCATAAAGTTTTACTTTGAGAAATTGGAATGTCGAGATCTTCCATAGCTTCAGGCCTTAGTTGCTCAGAGTTGTCCGTAACCGGGGACACGGCTAAGTACTTAGAATTTGATCTTCTGCAGAAGTTGTACACTTTACCCACATGACACAATCTCGTCTTTACGCCACCAGTGGCTGCTGGATAAGTAGACACCAAATGGAGTACCAACAGATCGAGAATGTGACAAAGTCTTTCTATAGAAGTCCTCCCAATACACAATGCTAGCTTGTCTACCAGGCACCAATGTAAGGATATATTTCCAATACACAATTCTAGTTAACCTGAAGATGCCAATGCAAGGGTCTTACACTATGTAGTTGACTAAGCCAGAGCCCATTTAGCATGTGGCTGTACACGGAAGCCAATGTACGAGGAACATGTTCAATCTCTAAGTCCCTAGGTGGTTTCCTTCTAGTGCACATACAAAAAGATAGCCAGATAAACATGGTTCCCTTGTTGCCACCTTGTCCAAAGTTGAGTATCCTCATTCCACCCAGGTGGTTCATTGAGTACTTGTTTTATTATATAAAACATATATTTTTCCAACACTTCATATAATCATATCATGTATTCCATCCCAAGTCTTTAGCATGGCTAAGCATACTACAACTATGATGTTTTCACTAAGGAAGATGGATTTCCTAATAGAACATAGCATAGCATAATAACATAGTAGCCCTATCATGCATACTACAAAAATACCACTAGGTGTAGTGAAAAATGTAGAACATGGATGATAGTGTTACTTGCCTTATTAGTAGAGAATATTGGGTCACTCCTTGATCTTGCAACAATCACACTCTTCAAATTTTACTACAATTCAATCAAGCAAGCACATATTCAAACTAACATTCAAACAATTCATCACATGAAACAATAAAATCAAGAAATGCATGCAAGCATGCAAAAGAGTGTTTTATTTGGAAATGTGGTTTCTACTAGGCTCTAATCATTTTAAAGCTCCTATTGATCATTTACAAAAGTGGTAAAACCATTTAAATTCAAGTTGGTGAAAATAGCCATTTAAATCATTTTTGTTTTGCTAAAATGATTTAAATCAAAGTAATATTTTGTAGGGTTAGCTAAATATATTCTTTAAACACAAATTCTAGTGTTTATGGTTAATGGGTTTAATATTAATCCATTTGCAAAAGATTTGACCTAAATTATATTTTTGTTAAAATCAAACAATATTTTTATTGGCTAGAAATGCCTTTAGCAAAGTGATAATTTACTATGGTTCAAAAAATATATTTTTAAATCCTAAAACTTGGTATTTAGGGTCAGAGAGTTTAAATCACATCATTTTCCAAAAGGTTTTACTTTAAAAGCATTTTTAAACCATAACCAATATTTTTATTTAGCTAGAAATGCTTTTATTCAAAGATTTAATTCCTAAGTGTCACCAAATATATTTTTAAATCTACAAGTTGGTTCTTAGGTTCAGTAGGTTCAAAAAAATCCATTTACAAAAGGTTTTACCCTAAAAATATTTTTAGAATAAATTTTATACTCAAAATAAGCCTACATATGTTTCTGCATAAACAACCAATTTAACAGAAGAAAAATACTAAACAAAGTGCATGGTTGTAAAGTTTTTGTTTTCCTGATTCTAATGATATAAAATTTGCAAAATTTGGACGTGTGGATTAAAAGTTATGAATTTTACAAATCATATCACCTAATAGATCAAATTTCTGTTTTTAAAACAAACTCTGGCCACGTGGCTCTTTCTTACTGGCGCGTACCGGTTCACGCGGATCGCACTCTGTGGGCTGTTGGATTTAAAGAGCATCGCAGGGCTCAGGATCAAATGTACCCTTTTGATTAAAATCTAATCCTACTCCTTCGATCAAGATCCAACGGACCACAGCAACCTGACCATGTACTGGCGGCGCTGGCAGCGACGGACCGCGGCGCGCGCTCAGGAGGTGACGTTGCCGATGAACTAGGACGCGCGTGAGAGAGTGAAGATTCTCACCAGACTCGCAGGAGTGTGGCGATGCTCAACGTGGTCTCTGTTCGTCGAGGGGCGCTCGGACTAGCGGTGATTGCTCACCGGAGTTCGCGGCGGCGCCAGGTGTCTCTGTTCGTCGATGAGGGTGAGGTTACAGGCCACCAGAAGGCAAAAGGGAGGAGGCGTTAGACGCGGGTGAGTGTGGCGAACGCGAGTGCATCGAGAGAGAGAGAGAGAGAGAGAGAGAGAGAGAGAGAGAGAGAGAGAGAGAGAGAGAGAGAGAGAGAGAGAGAGAGAGAGAGAGAGAGAGAGAGAGAGAGAGAGGTGGACGGAACTTACGGGGAGGGGTCACCGGAGAAGTGGCAGACAACGGTGGCGTTCAGAGGTCGTTCTTGCCGACGATTAAGAGCGCGCGCGAGCGTGTGAGTGGTACTGGGAGAAGCACAAGAAGATGGGGATCAGGCTTGTGTGTACTGGGAGGCAAGGGGAGGTCGGACGACGCTGGATTTCGTCGAAAAGGCTCGTCGAAGCAGAAAGTTTGCAGCGGCCAATTGGGACAGCCTGGTGGCAGAGAGTGGACGGCGTCTCGGGGAAAACGAAGAGGAGGGCGAGGCGATTATGTACGCGTGATTACTAGCGAGTTTAACGTTGTCTTTTACATGAATTTATCGACGGAATTAATGACTGAGAACGGCAGCGATGAATGGGGGAAGCTGGTCACAGGGTTGATGACGATGTCTGGCGGAGTGGGGCCTAGCTGTCTGCGAGAGAGAGAGAGAGAGAGAGAGAGAGAGAGAGAGAGAGAGAGAGAGCGTGTGGGGTCCAGGCGTCAGTGACTTTGCGGGTGCGGACGCGAGTGAGGAAAACGGTTCGCGGGGAGGAAAGATGGTCTGGACTGGGCCTGATGGGTTAGTTTGTTTCTTTCCCCATTTTTTTATTCTAAATCCTTTTATTTTTCCTTTTCTATTTTCCTATTTTGATTTTGTTCAAATAATTCAAATACCATTTGAATTCAAACCTGTACCAAACTTTGAGTATATTTTTAATACTGTTTATTAACATATTCTAAAGTCCATTTTAGAATATTTCTTTTATTCTTTTAGGGTATATTAATTATTTAAAATAGGCCCTTGTCTTAATCCAAATAAGATTTTATTTATGTTTTCAAACTCTATTTGAATTCTAAATTTTACCAAACCTTTTTCAGTAGGTTTTATTTATTCTTTAGTGCAAAATAATTCACTTTGAATTATTATTTAAAATACCTTAATAAGATTTATATTTAAATTGGGAATTGTCTTGATTTAAATAAAATTGGATAATAATAAATCCTTATGATTTTATTTAAATAATCCTTTACTCTTTTAATTAATCAATAATATTTCATTTCGTTTGTTTGGCCAAGATTTAATTTGTCTTTTAAATAGTCCTTATTTATTTATTTATTTATTTATTTCTTTCTTTTCCTTATAAAATCCATATCTTTTTATTTAAAGATCCAAAATTGGTGATTCCAATTTGTATAACTTTATTTAATATTTGTTTATCTTTTTAAATCCCTTTAGGATTTATTTGCTCAAGATTTGGCATGGATTTTAGATAGGGCTTTATTAGCTTTGGAAGTTAATTCCTTTTATCTTAATAAATTCATAAGTTTTTGTCTAAGACTCCAAATTGAGTGAAACCAATTTATATGGTTTTATAATATTCTTATTTATCATTCTTGATCATTTATAAATGTTTGTTGACAAATTTTTATATGGATCAAAATCCATAGTCTTTGAGAGATCTTGGAAATGGATTATTCCATTAGGGTTTTAGGGTTTTGATTTAACTTTTCCAAGTGTTTAAATTTCAAGATACTTTATTGATGTATGCGTTTCACTTGATTGAAATTTTGTTTGATTCCCTTTTCATTCAAAGTTTGTTCAAGATGGGTTTTTTTGTTTCCATTTGGAATCAAAAAGTTTATTTTCACCCTAAATTTCGACCTTTATTTATTTTGTTTATTTATTTTTTTCACATTTCAAAATTTGGAAAATTTTGGGATGTGATAGAGATCCTTCATGAGAAGGTGTGCTTTGAGAGGAGACGGGGGCCTTTTATAGGGAGAGGGGGCACCCCAAGGGGCATGGTGCCAGCCATGGTGGCTGCCCCCACCTCTTCCACATTCATGTGGGTGGAGCTACCACTCAAAATGAAAAGCCTCCACTCTCATAAAAGAGCCTCCACTTAAAAATCCACTCACATGCATTAAATTTCCACCAAATTTAATGCAAGCTCTCATTTAAATAAAACTCTTTTATTTATTGAGAATTTTATTAATTACTTTAATTAACAAACATTTACATAAAACCTCTTGCTAGTATTCAATTTCACATGCAGAACCAGTTTCAGCAATTTCAACCGAAACAGTTTTGGTGTCTAGTGAAATAAATTCCTGCGCTTGTTATTCTTTCCGGCATGATAATTTTGCTCCAATTGGATGTCAGTGTCCCTTAAGTGTGCCACCCTACGGTTCACGAATAATGCGGACATGATTGAGACCCTTCTCCGATCAATAATCAGAAGCGGGACCTGGAGATCCATACTGACTCCCACAGATTAAACGATGACATTCCTATGATCGTCGGAACCTTTTACGCTAGTATCTTAATCCCTTTGTTTCACGATATATTACATGTCTGAGATTCGATCATCGGTATCTCCATACCTAGTTTGATCTTGTTACCGACATGCACTCTTTTCTCGTTCCCGTGATATAACATTCTAGTGATCAAATCACTTGCTTGCAAGCTAATCAATATGATATCACCGAGAGGGCCCAGAGTATATCTATCCGTCATCGGGATGAACAAATTCCACTCTCGATCCATGAGCCTCAACATAATACTTTAGTAGTTCTGAAGCCATCTTTATAATCACCCAGTTACGATGTGACGTTTGATGTCATCAAGAAACTCTTCCAGTGTTAGTGATTGACATGATCTCATGGTCTAAGGATTAGGATCACTTCGTAAGTTTTTATAGAAATATAAACTCAATGACTTTGATCGTAATGCTATACTTCGGATGAATGTTCATCACACCATTACAGTAATGTTATGACCTCATTATTAACAACATCCAATGTCCATGATCAGGAAACTTTGATCATCTTGTTAATCAACGAGCTAGTTTATAAGAGATGCATAACTAGGAACTTCCTTTTTGTTTATTAAACACACATGTATTAACGTTTTCGTATTAATACAATTATAGCATGCAAAATAAACATTTATCATAAATAAGGAATACGATAATAACCACTTTATTATTTCCTCTCGGGCATATTCCCTTCAAGTATAATGATAATGTTACCATATCTTCTTATGTTAATGCAAATTATGACTTTTATGATGTGGAACAAATTGAAGAATTTATTGCTTTTAAGGGTGCATTTGAACTTGCCAGTTTGCTTGAAAATACTGATGATGCACCTTATGAATATGAGGTTTATGAGATACTTAAATTTTGCTTTGATAATTACAAGGAAGAAAATGGCTATACTTGAATATTTTAATAGGTGCTTTCCACAAATGGAAGAGACTAATGCCTTGCAGGAGCCTATGGAAGAAGAAATTGCTGAAACTGAAAGCTCATTAAATGAAAAAGAGGAGGAGGGTGATGGTCAAGAGGAGGAAGAATGGATCTATCCATGTCTACCTTCTAATGAGAGTAACTCTTTACCTCTTACATTATTTGATTGTCCCCCATGCTTACCAAAGGAGGATGAATGTTATGTTCCTGTGGATTCTTTTGAAATATCTACTGTGGGTAAAACTTGTGATAATAGTTATGCTCCTGTTATCTACGATAATCCTATATTTGAGCCTAACTTTGAAATGCATGGTACTAAAGGGTTTTGCTTAGAAAATGTTTATGATCAAGCTCTAGATGATGGTCCTATGTTGAATGATCAGTTACCTTATTATAAAATTCCAAAAAGTGGGTTTGAAGGTTTTAATCCCACTATTATTAAGCTTGATAAAAAATTATATGTTTGTAGATCATGAAAAGTATGCTTTATGTGATAGTTATATTGTTGAGTTTATTCATGATGCTACTGAAAGTTATTATGAGAGAGGGAAACATGGTCTTATGTGTCTCAACAATATTAAGTTTCCCCTCTTTATGTTGAAAATCTTGAAGTTGCACTTTTTTTTGTTTTCCTATGCTTGTTTCTTTGTGCTTCTTTGATTTAATTTCTTACAAGATTCCTTTGCATAGGAAGTGGGTCAGAGTTAAATGTGTTTTGAATTTGCTTCTTGATGCTCTCTTTTACTTCAATTCATATTTCTTATGTGAGCATCTTCTCAAACTATCAGGCCTAACTTAAAGGCATTAACGAAAAGTACTTGTTGGGAGATAACCCAAGAGTTTCCTTGAGTCTTAGAAGTTATTACTTCAGTAATGACCTCTACTTATCCTTTTTGTTTGCTTTTTGTGCCAAGAATGACCTCTAATGAGAGGGAAGTAAGATTTGGGGAGTTGTTGTCCTGAAACAGATTTCTGTCCTCCACCATAAAAATTAGTGAGGAGTCTTTGTAAGTCGGATTGAGCTGAATATTTACTAATAAATCCCCCAGTATGTTAGATAACTTTCATTAGTTCAACACTTTTTTATTTAAGCAACATAAGGTCTTCGAAAAAATCGGTTTCTACCTGCTGGTCTGCTTTGACAGATTTATGCCATTATTTGCATTTGCTTCTTATTGATTTCTTTTTTGAGTTCTCTTTTGGGGATTTGAGCTTTTTAAAGGAAGTTGTTTCAGTAGCTTGTGTTTTTAGTGAAAAGTTTTGCTGTTCCAAAGATAAGCCTAAGGTCTATTATCTTTTGAATACACTAATGTTGCTAATGAAGATTGTGTGAAGTTTTGTATGAAGGAAATTTTCAGGTGTAGAGAAAGAATGATGTAATGAGATGAAGAATGGACAAAAGCTCAAGCTTGGGGATGCCACCCCGGTGTCATCCCAAGAAATATCCAAGAGGTAAAATCGTCAAAGCTTGGGGATGCCTTGGGCATCCCCTTCTTCATCAATAAAAAGCTCAGGTCTATCTAGACACTTCGTTTTTATTGTTTCATGCATTGTTGTGTTATTCTTGGGGTGTCTTAGTTTTTGTTTGCTTTGCTTATTTTGTTTAGTTTGCTTGAATAGTTTGGACCCCCGTTCTCGCCGTGTTGTTTCAAATAAGTCGATTGATGTTGGAAAGGAGTAGAAAGTTCTTGTTTGGAAGTGCAAGAGGAGCTTGCATTGACTATGACTTAGACCTTATCATGTCATGCTAGGTGTTGTTTTGACCTTATTCTTAGTGATTATTGCTGTAGCATGCAAAAGCAATTGGGATTGCTTAGTGTGCCTTGAAAGAATCATGCGTTGTTTTAGCATGCAAAAGCATATTATTTTGGCATTCTCCTTTGATGTTTTGTTTGGGTTGACTTGGCACATGCTCACACCATGTTATGATTATGAAAAAGTCACCATAGCCTCTATGATCATTTAGTCCTTGACTTGTAGTACCACTCTATGCTTTGATTAGTAATGTTTTGTCGCTCTGTATGATTATGGCCATTATTGCTCTCTTAGTTGGTTGCTCCCAGTCTTTCGCTAGCCTCCACTTGTATGAGTAAGGTCTACTCATGCTTCCAACTCCCAAGAAACCATGTTATTCCAAAGTGTCCACTATAAATTCCTATGCATGTTGTCTTACACCATTCCAATACATTCTTGTTTTCAGCTATCTTCCAATTAAAAAGTATTTTGTTATGTGAAAACTTAGTTATTAAAGCCCTCACGAACTTGATGGCACACTTTATATTCTTTGCCCCTAATAAACTTGAACCATTGTGTCGTCTATGTTTTATATGCTTGCACTTATACGTTGGAATTAGCAAAATCATGCTGTCATGGGGAACATTTTCAACATTGCACTTGTACTTTGTACAAAGTTGATATCATGCTCTTTTGTCTATGGATGTCACCGGTGTGAAATAAAGAGGGAGCTTGTAAGTCCATGGAGTTATGTATTTTGTGTTAGAGAAACGTCTGGGCCGCTAGCCTAAGCAATGCCTAATCATGGTGGAAACTTGCAACATTACCATAATGAGCATTCTATGAAGCATCCTCAATAAAAATCTATGCACATAGGAAATAAAAAGATCGCTGAGATGCTCATTGTCTGCTTGCCTTGTCATTTTGGTTATGGGATAGCTCGTGTACCATGTGCAAGGGGTACCCGTTGGCGGTTCTCTATGATAGACATGTACTTACTATGACAAGAACTTACAAGTGACTGAAGTTGAGTAGCATGAGACGTGGCCCTCGTATTCAAGGGACATGAGATTGCCAACTTATACTTTGTCAAGCATATACTCCATAGTTCGTTCACTTTAACCTTAATCACTTCAAGATGCTTATGATAGGGGCAATCAGAGCTGAAAGCTAACAAATACCATAATTTTTGGAAGCTCTTTTTGAAACTTTAAATCCCTGCTTCCCTTTATGAAGGGCCTTTCTTCCACTGTTATGTTGAGTCTCCACCTTCTACCTTTAGGCACCATTAAGAGAGCATAGTTGCCATTCTTAGTTCTATGTGCAGTGTCCCAAAACTTATTGATTGATGCATATTGTTGATATTGCTTGTTCTTGTGCTATTTGTATCTAGTCACTCTTATGAACTTTGAAGGTATCATATGCATCTATTTGCTACTATATGAGGGACAAGCCGATTTCCACTATGCCATGTTTTCTGTATGTGAAACAAACAAACGTTTTTCAATGCATGTTATTCATGATCTTTGTTTGTAGCCTTTCATGTTGCATGCATAGTTACTTTGTCTTACTGTTAGAACTCCATATTTCATGCACATGTTTAGAGTTCTTTGATCCCAGCTTTCAATGCTTGCAAATGGTTTGATCTTGGTTTTGATGGTGCATGTCACCTCAAAAATTATTCTTTTATCACTTACCTACTCGAGGACGAGCAGGAGTTAAGCTTGGGGATGCTTGATACATCGGAAACGTATCTATAATTTTTGATGCTCCATGCTTGTTTAGTATCTATTTTTGATACATCACAAGATCTATATTTTACCGTGGGCAACACGAAGCCAGAAGACGAGACAGAGGAGGGCCTCGAGGGGGCTACACCCCCTGGCCGCGCGGGTGGGCCCACCACGCGCATGGGGGGTGCAGCCGCCTCGGGCACCCCCTCGGCCTCCCTCTTTGCCTATAAGAAGCCCCTGATGCCTAAACCCTAAGCACCCGATCAAAACTCCACGAAACGTCTGTAGCCGCAGCCACCATCGTCCCTAGATCGGAGGGGGGATCTGAAGTTCTTCCTGGCACCATGCCGGAGGGGAGATCATCCCGGAGGCCTTCTTCTCCGGTATGAAGCGTGAGTAGTTCCACCTTGGACTACGGGTCCATGTAGTAGCTAGATGGTTGTATCTCCTTCTTGTGATTTCATGTATAGATCTTGTGAGCTCCGTTCATGATCAAGATCTAATCTATTTGTAATCATGCATGTTGTGTTTGCAGGGATCCGATGGATATTGAGATTACTATGTCAGATTGATTAATGGTTTTGTCTTATTGATTCTATCATGTTTGTGTTGTTTGTGATCTTGCATGCTCTTCGTTGTTAGTAGCTATCTTAACCGAGTAGTTGCTAGTGACTCCAAGAGGGGGTATTTATGCTTGGTAGTGGGTTCATGCCTCTAGTTTCCAAGGAAAGTGACAGAAATATCTTCGGTTGTAGATGTGCTGTTGCTACTAGGGAGAAAACAATGGTCTCTTGTTCATAGAACAAGTAGATTGTTTACCTTATACACTTTTCTTAAAGCAGTTGTCTGTTGCTTGCAACTTAATACTAGAGGGGGTTCGGATGATAACCTGAAGGTGGACTTCTAGTCATAGATGCAATTGGATGGAGGTCTATATATATTGTTGTATTCCGAATCGAATTTCATAGGATCTTTTTGTCTGATATTGCATTGTTATGCCTTGCTTAGTTCCTGTCAATTGCCCTGCTGTAATTTGTTTACCCTTCATGCCATGTTGTTTATCTAAGGAGAGCACCTCTAGGGAACTATGGACCCCGGTCCAATCTTTACCATTGATACATCTTCCACTATTGCTGTTTACTTGCTGCAAACCATCATCACCTTCCACACAATACAGTTAATCCTTTGTTACAGCAACGGTGAGATTGAAAACCTCACTGTTAGTTGGGGTAAAGTCTTGAGTTTGTGTTGTACAGGTTTCCACGTTGCTTGCAACACCTTTGAGACGTTTCCTTCCTCCTACTGGTTCGATAACCTTGGTTTCTTACTGAGGGAAACTTGCCTGCTGTACTGCATCATACCTTTCGCTTGGGGTCTCCCAACAAAGTGCTGCTGCACTCATGAATATACATGGAGAACATTATGTGGATGATGCGGAACTCTATATGCCTTAGTGATCTCCATGTAGTTGATATGATATATCATCAATGACCATGTAATTTCAAAATATTTCTTCCTTTTGATAGGATTGAATATATGTATGCTTGCAAGGGATCGAATATTAATTATATAGATGCATCAACGTGTATTGTCTATGTAGTAGTGTAGAATAAGTGTACTGAAATATATATTTGAAATTGTAGTGAAACACAAAACGAAAAAGGAACGAAATGGCAAAAAAGAAACACACAATCTCTGCCGCGGCAGAGAAACACACGAATTCTCTGCCACGGCAGGAAGCCTTATAGTCCCGGGTGGTGTTACGACCCGGGACTAGAGGGTTTCCGCCCCCCGCCTTGCAGAAACTGCCACGTGGTCTTCTCATGTCCCGGGCCGTAGCGAGCCAGGACTAGAGAAGGGGGCCTCTAGTCCCGGGTCCAAAACCAGGACTAGAGCCCGTTACGGCCCGGGACTAAAAGCCCGTTTTCCACCAGTGTTTGTTGAACTATGTGATGATATTTGAACTATGGTAGATCATTTGGTTGATGATTTATTTCAGGTTTTGATCTTGTTGAATGTATAGCGCCGTGTGAATGTTATTTCCAGCGCTGCTGCACGCTGTAGTTTAGAGCGCCTGGTGGATGACCCTTTTTTGCGGTCACGCTCGCGCTGTGGTTTAGCGTCTTCGATGGAGTAAAACAGTACGCAGAACGATCTAAAATTATATAGTGTGGACGCAGCGATATTTACAGCGCTGAAATATAGCGCGCTGCTGGAGATGCTCTAAGGCGGGCCAGGGAAAAAACTAGCGGAGAGCAAGGATACAGGATACCCTACAAAATTGAGTTAGGGGAGCACTGAAGCAACGCTCGTCGAAACCCAAAACCATATACCGGTTCCTGTTCATGTCGGAACTGTCATGTGATATCTCTCTCTCTCCTGTATCGGATCAGACAGCGTGCGTTACGTAAACTTCAGGAGTTGGCGTGTTCCCCTATTTATTTCCGTGCGCAGCGCTGCTTTTAGACCTAGGGTCGTTGATACGTTCGGCAAGGTAGTGCATCGCCTCCCCCTTCCCGCCGCCAAACTTGGATACAGGAGCTAAATCCAGATGCCGAAGCGAAAACCTGCAGTGACAGAGGACTGCAAGCAGCTGCCGGCCACCGAGTCTTCATGGGCATCGCTGCCAGAAGATTTGGTTCGTCTGGTCGCCTTGCGCTTGCTGGCCGAAGACTTGCTTTACTATGGCCGATTTCGTTGTGTCTGCACGCAGTGGCGCTTTGCCACCGATTCCCCACGTGGCAGCGGTGTAGCCGATCGACGGTTCCACCCACACCGCTGGATGATGTTCCCGGAGGGCCGCGGCCTTTACCCCGGCCACCCCGACCTTGGCGACTATATACGATTCTTCAATCTCGACTTTGGGGCCTTTGTCCGGATCCGGCTTCCGTTGTTCCAGGACCACTGCGTTCTTGACTCCATCAATGGCCTCCTTCTCCTTCAGCGGGACCAAGACACGGCGATCCGGCTCCTCAACCCTTTCACGGGCGACATTGTGGAGTTTCCGCCGCTCAAGACCCTCGCTAAGGTAATGGGGCTACGGAGCTTGAGGTCTGTTTCTACTTCTGCTACGTTCTTGCCAAAAGGCATCACCGTCATGCTTGCCTTCAATAACTCGCTTAACGCGGCCATTGCTACAACCCATGATACACAATGGACTATGGTAGGCTGGACAGTACCAACTCCACAGTCTCATGGACCATTGCAGATACAAGATAAACTGTACGTTGTCAGTAGCACTCGACTCCATCTAGGCGCAACAAACATTTACGAGATTGGTGCGCACCTGCCGGACGGGCCAAAGTTGATCACCACTTGCCCAAGGGAGATACTTTGCGGCCCTCTCTATCTAGTAGAGTATAACTCGGAGATCATAGTGGTCGGTCACACCGACACGGAATTATCAAGCATTATGGCTTACAAGCTTGCGGATATTGCCATGGGAGTGTTCACTCCTGTAAGAAGCTTCGGAGAAAAGACTATCTTCCTAGGAGCAAGAACTTTGTGTGTCTCTTCCAAGGCGTTGCCAACCATCGTGGGTAACACCATTGTCTACTACCGTCTAAGGCACCGATGTTTTGGGCAATACCACCTTGGCAGTGGCACCTGGTCGCAACCATTCGACGAATGCAGCCTAAATGACCTCAACCACGGCCCTTGTAGCCTTATCCGTCATGTTTTAACATGTTGCCATCGTATGCACTGGTATGTACTACTGTGCCTTTGTTTAACTAACGTAATTATTCAGTTATTTAGTTTGGTTTAGTACAAAATGTTTCTTTTGGCTCTCAGGAATAAAGGGACAATGTATTCTTGGAGCGATATTTCATTACGCAAGTGGAAGGTCAAGGTTGAGTTCCGAGAGGAGGGGGTAAGTGATGTTATTCTTTTTTCTCTCATGTATGCTATGCAAATAATATGTAGTGCATAACATGGATGCTAGCTCCTCGGTCAAATAGAACTAGCCGACCGTGTAAGTTAATCAATGACCAAATGGTTCTAACACATCAATACTACTAGTAGAGCATGATAAAAAATTATGATAGATTCACTTCTACTCCCTTGGTTTTAAAATATAAGATATTTTAGCTTTTGTAAAATGAATGTAATATAACATCTTTTATTGTGGTGGTGATGTGTATACTTACACGCTAAAAGTGGTCTAGATGTATATGTTTCGCAAAAGGTAAAGCATTTTATATTATGAAGGGGGAGTAGATAAAGATTGCATATATAGGTACAACGATTTAACTTAGAGGTTTATATACTTTTAGTCTTATATCTTGCACCGTCGAAACGTTTTAGTCCCACATCTTGCAAAGTGTGCATCGGTAGTCTCACAACTTGCATCCCGGGAATACTTTAGTCCAATTTGATTAAATTTGACCAATTGTAACCAATTTTTTTCTTCAAAATGGCCCTTATATATATATTACACTTGTGTTCTTGGTGCGGACCGACATGCGGATCCACCTGTCACTATACGCACAAATAGATAAAATAATAGGCAGGGAAGAGATTTGAACTCTAAACCTTTGTATAGGTAACCATCCAATGCAAACCAATACATTAAACGCTGCTAGTGATTAATTTGGAGGATTTGAGTTATTTATACAATATAAACACACACGTACGCGCGAAACGCATGTCTCCGAATCCTGTGGGCAACTAATATTAACTCTTTTCATTGTGTTTTATATATATATCTATGTATTGGAGCTAAGCACCTACGACGCACAACGCGTCACGCGTAGATGATGAGGCAAGACGCATCGGTCTAAAATTATTATATAAAAAAAAGAGTGTTCTTCAAATCATAATGCCTCGTGTGCTGTGGTGGCAAGCCTAAATTTCTTTGGCAGCTTAGGTCTTGTGTTCGGATCCCTTTATTGCAACTAGTTATTTTATTATTTGTATAACTACTGACGAGTGCGCCTGTCTGTTAGTACCTACCAAGGTAGCAAGCAGTAGAGAAAAATATATAGGGGTTATTTCGGTCGGACAAATTCGGGTCAAATTATAGAAACACGATTGAATTGGACTAAAATGTACTTAGATTGCAAGTTGTGGGACTAACTTTGCTCATTTTGCAAGATGTGAGACTAAAACGCACCCACGGTACAAATTATGGAACTAAATATGTATATACCTCTTTTAACTAACTACTAGTTTAGTGGTTATTATACATGAAATTTCAGAAATCGGCGATTCCGCCACAGGTTAGACGTCCTGGTCTTATCTAACGTCCACCATTATGCCACGATTCGTGCTAGGATTCTTTACACAAACAACCTGCACATTGACCATCTTCACACCCTATAGGGATCAAGGTGGACATGTACACTTTGTTGGCATCTCCTATCTTTTCCCGTGATCCCGTCCCTCCCAACGAGTCGGAGCTAGAGCAAGACTAGCAGTCCCGGTACTCTGCAAACTCGTATTTCACTAGTAGTGTGTACGAAATCATCCTCGCTGATAGAAACCCTAAACTCAATCCATGTTTTAAAAATTAAGAAACACGGAAAGATTTCTCGCTCTATTAGTACGATACTTTGCAGATTCTTGCATAATTACATCAAGTTAGCAAAATAATCTACCTGTAAACTATCCCTAACTACCCGGTGGAGATTGTCGAGCTCCAGTGTCACTGAACTCCGGCCGTCGCGCTTGTCCGCGCTTTTCCCCTCCGCCTCTGGCGGTTCTATTGCAGCTGACAGCGCTTGGCCGTGTGCTCCGTGGCTTCGCGGGCGTGGATGGCCACCATGGCTGCCACGACCTCCTCAGCGTCGCAGAGCATCATCTTCGCCACCATCGCCTCGGACGCGGCGATGGCCTCCACGAGGGCCACGGCCTCCCTGCCAACCACCGCCTCCGTCTCCGCCTTCGTGGCCTCCGAGGGCTGCCGCACCCTCCCTCCCCATAGCCGCGCCCAACGCGAACGCTCATCTTGCAGTGGAGGCCGAGAAATTGCTCGCCGAAGATGCTCGAAATGGGGGCGGTGGCGCGAGGAAGGAAGCGGAGGAAATGAGGGCTTTGACCAAAGTTTTAAATAGCCGGCTATAGCTCGGCTATAGCCGCGCTATAGCCTTTTGAAAAGTCTCGGGCCCTTTATAGGCTAAATGGAAAATAGCCGCTAATATCCATCTATAGCCCAGTTTAGCCTTAATTTAGCCGCTAAACTTACGCTCTCTGAAGTTTTCTTCTTTTTGTTTCCCTTTTTCGAACTTATGTTAAATATGATTCAATACAACTTGTGAGTTAATTGGTTAAATACTTATTTGTGTTCAATAGTTGCATGACTTGTAGCTCGAATCTTGTTTGAGTCATTGTTTTCCCCTTCTTTTGAAAAGATTTAACAAAAATTTGTTCAATTTTTAAAAATACGCTAAAATGGAATAGCCGGCTATAGCTGCGCTATAGCCTTTCATAGCCTCACAAAAAGCCGCGGCTAAATGAAATAGCCGGCTATTTTAAACTTTGGTTTTGACCCGTGTCCTCTGCCGCAACCACTACTTATACCGGCCGCAGTGATTAAATTGCGATACGGACCAGCCCGTTTACCGTTTCTGCTAGATGCGCTTTTTCGAGCTGGACCGTAAATTCGCCGGATTTTTAAGGGTTCGCTAGTCTTGCTCTTAGTGGCGATGAGCCGGTACCTCTTGCGCTGCCAGACTTCCTCCACCGTGTCTCTGCCCTCCCCGTCTATTGCTCCTTCTTGGGCGCCCGGCCATGCCCTTCCCCAATACCGGTGCCACCTCCCAGACCTCCCCGCCTCCCATTCCACCGATGGCACCGGCCCTCCCTCCAGATCCATCCGGCGCCCCTCCACTGCCTCTCGTTCTTCTCCTCAGATCCGGTGATTCCACAAAAAAGGGGGTATTTTCTTTGATGGGTTTTCATTTTGTATGGTTACTTAGGAAGTTGATTTTCTACTGATCTGAGTCTCCCATGATTCTTATGGAAAAATCGAAGGACGATTATTTCCTTTGAACATAATTTGTTTGATTGAAGGATTGTTTTAGTGCAACAGCAAACTTGCCTTTTAGTTCTCCAGAAAACCTTCCTTGTAAATCCTTCTCTTTTTTATTTGCTTGAGTTTGTTCATGCATAGCTGTTGTTAACGGGAAGAGAATGCATGTACCGATTCTGCCTAAATTCTTACATAGTCTTTGTACTAAAAAACGTACTGTTCATTTCTTAATCTATGTGCTAATTTTCTTTATCACATGCAATTATATTTTCATAATTGTATGTATGGTGGAGTGGTGAATCAGTAGGTGTGGAATGTGATAAAGTTAAAAAGTATAGGTTAAGTTGTGCAAAATAGAAGGGAATGACAGATTAGAAATGAGAGTAACAGAAGGGGTTGTCTGCATTGTCTAGAAGTTGATGCACAGATCTCAAAGCATTGTTGGACAGATCAGGATAAGACAGAGACGTCAAAGCGTATGTGGAATTGGTTTTTTGGAAATTTCATTGTACTAGTGTTTATTCAGCTTTTATGGGTTATCGTACTATTTTTAGAAGAGGTCATCAAAATATTCGCGTACTTGGTAGTACCATTTTAACAACTTACTTTTCGTTTTGCCAGCCATAAATGGCACACGTATCGGAAGATCGTTCCCATTTCGAGGACTCGTGGAGAATCATTATTACAGATTATTATGTCCACAAGAACAACTACAATAAAGATGTGCAGATGTGCAGTCTGCAAGATGTTGTCGCATTCATGCTAGGACACCTAAGTTTGATTTGAAGATGTTAGAGTTGTAATACTGGTACGTATATGTATGGTGTAGTACACCACCATATATGTACCCTCCTCCTGTACAAACCACGTGAGGGGTTGTTCCTCACCTATATTAACATGAAACCGTCGACCTAAGAGGGTTACGACATTCCACCCAAACATAATACAATCAACATGTTATCAGAGGCCCCTCCCTTCCCTAACCTCTAGCCGTCGCCGGTGCCCCTCCAACCGCCGTTGCCAAGGACCCAGGACCCCGATCGTCTCCTCGATCATCTCCCTAGAACCAGCGTCACTGGGGGATTCAATTCTAGGTCTTCGTTTTCCCAAAAACACCACATCCAAAAACCTCCATAAAAAACCCTAGTTCTAGTTCTTCTTCTCTAGGACCGATCTGATCTGAGCTCTCCCCGCGATTGTGAACTTACAACCCACGACCAAACTCACAACCTAGTTAGCCAAAAACCCTCCCACCACATCCCACATCCTCATGTCTTCTTCAGCAACACCTGTTGGTTCGGCCTCCATTGGGGCCTCTCCCGCAACGAAGCTCAAAAGGGAGAATTTTCTCTCATGGCAAGCCCAAGTTCTGCCCACACTCCGTGGGGCTCGCGTCATGCGTCTTCTAGAAGGCTCGGATCTGGCCCCGCCCGAGTTCCTGGATGCTGAGGATGCTGAAAAGAAGAAGACACAGGTTCCTAAGCCTGCCTATGATGTCTTGGATTACGCGGGATCAGCATGTTGTGAGCTATATTGTGAACTCATTGTCCGAGGATATCCTCTCATGTCTACGACATTATTCATGCTGCTGATGTCTGGCGTGCTCTTCATGAGTTGTTCTCGTCGCAGTCAAAGTTGTGGGTCTCCAACATCCGCGGTGCCTTCACCAACACCAAGAAGCTAGACATGACTGCCCAGCAGTATATCACCAAAATGAAAGGCTTTGCTTCTGAGCTTGCCACCGCGGGGAAAACTGTTGATGATGATGAGCTCAATGACTACATCATGAACGGACTCGATAGTTCCTACAACGGGTTTTTTGCTGCTCTTAAAGTTGTCCCTTCCACCAGCCTTAATGATATGTGCTCTCAGCTGCTATCCTATGAGAACCATGACGCCATGCTCTCCACCACTGGCCAAGCCTCAGGGTCCTTCATGTCCTCGGTAAATGTTGTTCCTCGGGTTCCGCATCCTGGTTATGGGGAGTGCTGTCGCGACCTCCTGCACCACCATTGTACACTCCACCTCACATGCAATATCAGCCGCCCTACCATCCAGCGCCATACATGCATACCATCTGGGGCCCTACATGCCACCATACCAGCAGCCGACAACCCCTCCACCTCATCCATATGCGCCTCCACCCTACATGCCGTCCTACATGCATCCTCAACAGCAGCAACGCCCTCCCCACCCTCCTCAACAGCCGCAGCAGCAGCGGTAAGGGGGCCCTCTCCAGGATCGTCGTCCCAAAGGGGGGCGCAAGGATAGACGTGCCACACCGTGGTAGGACGGAGTTTTCTGTCAAATTTGTAAGAAAGAAGGTCATCCTGCTGATGAGTGCTGGTGGTGCGATGGTGATGATGATGATGATGATGATGATGACAAGCCACCCAAGGAGACCAAAGGTGCCTATGGAGTTGACACAAATTGGTGACAATGGAGCTACAAATCATGTGACAGGACAACTCCACAAGCTTCAAGTTCATGAGCCTTACTAGGTACTGATGAGTGCATATTTGCATCATGTTTTACATTATTATTTTGCATTGTAGATGTAGGATTTTGGTATTTTATGGTGTTCGCACACACTTTTTATGTTTATTTTTCACCAGGATCAGATCAGATGATGGATCCAATGGACACAATTCTTGGATCAGTTGTACTAGAGAGAAAAGGAGCAAAAAAACTATGTAAATCGCTTATTTGGGAAATACTTATAATACCAGAAGAAAGCCCGAAGCGAGAAACGGAGACAGTAGAGTTGACGACCAACTATACGGGCTCCCGCCGTATAGTTGCCGCCTCCTCAAATAGTTTCACACCGTGCAACTGGTTCAGAGAGACGACTACAGAACACCCAGAAATCATCGACACCTAAACTCCGGAAGGCATATGGAGGGGGAACTTGCCCTAGGTATCCATCTTCGCCCTACGCAGATCTGGGAGGCCAAGGCATCGATCTCCATCTTCATCAACCGCTGCATCTTCATCACCACCATCACCTCCATCCATCCCACCTAGATCTTGTTGTAATTCTTGCACTAGTTGTGGATTTATACAAGTATTATTCATCGATAATCGTTTCCATTATCATTGCCATGATGTTGTCCGCCTCCATGTCTAGGTACATCATTAGTTCTTGGGAAGATGGAGAAACCCTAGCATGAGATTGAAATAAGATTAAGTTTATTATGATATTCATCGCTATGATCATATGTTAGATTGTCTACATCTTGATGTTGGGAGAAGTTGACCTCTCCAATATTTGCCTCTTGTGGGGACTTGATATAGGCAACTACTTGTTGGTAGACAGGGGGATGTTAGCACTTATCGTGACTATAAAGCTGTTGGCATCTCTTACGTATCAACTTGGGAATCGAGGAAACTCACAAAAAGCACTATATATGACACGGGATATGTCCTACGGGATTACGTCCCTTAATAGCACAGTAATTCATTTGATGTTGATTGCTGTCTACTATGGTTATGAGGATGATTTGAGCAGTGATTGCTGCCTCTTTGTCCAAATATGGAGTTCTTTCCACACATACATAGTTGAGAATGTTCATGATAATAATCTTTACCTTAGCACTTTATAATGCTAGTGGTGTATCCACTAATTCATGAGAACACTCTCCCGCTGAAGTTTCAAATCTCTTTTACATACGCGATACTTATTTTCTATATTCAGTTTTGTTTACTTTACGCATTTGATCTCTTATACTCCCTCTATTTTTATTACTTCGCGTTCTAGGATTTTTTAGAGTCAAACTTTGACCAAGAATATAGAAAAATATATCAAAATTTATTATTCCAAATGCATATATTATAAAAATATTACTTACGAAGATTCTAACACTATAAGATTTACATCATAGATATTTTTATTTTTTGCTAAATATTTGGTCAAACTTCAAAAAGGTTGACTTTTACTAAACCTAGAATGCAATCTAATTGTGAACGGAGGGAGTACCAAAAACCCCAAAACACCTTTTTACACAACACTCGCATTTTATATTGTTACTTAGAACTTTATTTAGCAATTTTATTTTCAGTATTTACTTCAAGAATTCTTAGACTTCAGACTCCTGCTCCCTGTGGGATCGATATCTTTATTTCGAAACTAGCTACATCCGATCTGCGCACTTGTAGTCATCAAGGTATTTTCTAGCACCATTGCCGGGGAGCTAAGCGTTGTAGGTCTTTTAATTTTTACTTATTTACTTTAGTTTTGTTAAGTTTTGTTTTGAGTTACAGGTTTCCACCGATATGATGGAGTTTGAGCATATGACTAGTGCTAACCCACTCAACCACTTTGGGAAGCCCTGTGATATTTATAAAAGAGACAACTCCAACAAGAAGACAAGGAGGATTGAAATAAATCCTCTACTACTTGGTATTTTACACAAGAAGCAATTTACTGGAGATGAAGAAGATCCTGATCCATATTAGCATATTGCATGTTTTAAAGATATATGTGGCATGTTCCAATTAATGGAGTATACTGCCGATGAGGTAAGGGTTAAAAAATTTAGTCAAACTTTGACAAGTACATATCTCTCATGGTATATATCTCTACCCTCAGAAGCCACTACTACTTGGGATAATTTAGCTTGCAAATTTTTATCTAAATATTATCGATTATCAAAATCCTTTGAAATGAGGCGTCTTATAATGACTTGGAGGAACTGTCCTAATGAAGGACTAGTAAGAGTTTATATAAGATTTAAAGATTTACTTAGACAATGTCCTCATCATGATTTACCTGAATGGTATTTATTGCATATCTTTTATGGCGATTTAATTGAACCTAATAAAATTGAACTAAACTCTTGCGCGAGAGGAGCTTTTATGGATTTGCCTACTAAAGCTTGGGCTTTACTTAATAGAATTCATGATCATAGAGTTTCAGGGAATTTTGGTCTAGGAAGTGAAGGAGGCACATAAATAGATCATAAATGTATTCATGACTATAATAAAAAGGGCCATGTTAATGAATTATCTAAAGAGCTTTATTTAGATTCAGATCTTGTGTTGCAAGTTGTTAAAGCTTTTACACAACACATCGAAGCTCCAAAAGAGGGTTCGGTCAAGTTTGATCCACCACCTGAACCTGAGAAGAAAAGAGAAGTTAAAGCAACATTGGCCTCCCTGGAACCAATGTATGAGATACCTTTTCCTAACATTGCACTAAAGCATATTTTGGAATATAAATAGGTCAAGGCAGTAAAGGAGGTGAAATAAGAGGAAAGTGTGCCAATAATTGAAGAACATCTAGATAAAACCAAAGATGAAGAGGTAACCAAGGAAGCAATCATGGCTACGTATGCACATTGTAACATAGTTGAACTTGATGAAGATACTTCTATATTGGTTGAAGGTAAAATTAAGGTAAAAGATGTGGGTAAGTCTATTCTTCCCTGCATATTTAAAGAAAACCTCGCATTACAGTTTATGTGATCTTGGCACCGAAGTTAATGTTATATCATATGACATTTATTTATAAATAAAAGAATAGATAGCACCGGCTATAATAGAAAATACTGATATGAAAATCATGTTAGCGAATAAAAATCTTAGAATTCCAATGGGAGTAGTTGAAGGTGCAATTATAACAATTAACAATAAAATTTTCCTTATTGATTTTATAGTTATTGATATGCCAATTAACACTCTTTTCCCAATTATATTTGGTAGAAACTTTTTGAGTGATATAGGTGCCACAGTTGACTTCAAAAAGGAGGTTGTATCCCTTAAGCTGGGAAAAGCGGAAAAAGAATTCCACTTTTCCAAATTTAAAGACAAACCTCTATTCATAAAAGAAGAAGAGAAAGATAAAACTATTGAAGAAATGACAGCTCTTTTCTTAAATAATAAAGATGAAGAAATAAATGAAGATCCAAATTGTGAAGAAATAATTATGGAGGATAGAACTTTAGAAGAAATTGAAAGTGAATTTGATTCATTTCCCATTGAAGAACCTCCAAGTGATGAAACTTTTGAAGAGCCAGAAAAGAAAGGGGATGAAGAATTACCACCCCCAGAATTAAAAACCCTACCAGATAATCTTAAGTATAGATTCTTAGATGATACTAATAAACTCCCTGCTATTATTAGTGCTAAACTTTCAGGGGAAGAAGAAGAACTCATGAAGGTACTAAAGGAGCACCCCAAGGCCTTTGGGTACTCAATGGATGACTTGAAGGGTATTAGTCCCATGAAAGCCTCCCATCGGATATTCATGGAGGAAGGTGCTAAACCAGTTGTGGAATTTAATAGAAGACTAAAGCCTGAAATGAAGGAAGTGGTAAGAGAAGAAATAGTACGCCTACTTGATACAGGTATAATCTATCTTGTAAAAGAAAGTGAATGGGTAAATCCTGTTCATTGTGTTCCTAAGAAAGGTGGCTTTACTGTTGTTCCTAATGAAAACAATGAATTGATACCTATTAGAACTGTTGTTGGACATAGGATGTACATAGATTTCAGGAAATTGAACAAGGAAACAAGGAAAGATCACTATCCTTTACTGTTCATAGATCAAACTTTAGACAGGTTAGCAAACCATACTCATTTTTGCTACTTGGACGGATACTCTGGCTTTTCCCAAATAGTTGTTCATCTTGAAGATCAACTTAAAACAACTTTCATTAGTCCTTATGGTTTACATGCTTACCGACGTATGGCTTTTGTTCTATGTAATGCTCCATCTACTTTTCAAAGATGCATGACTGCTATATTTGCATATTTTATAGAACTGATAATGGAAGTATTTATGGATGATTTTTCTGTCTATGGAACTTCGTTTAGTAGTTGCTTGGATAATCTCAATAGAATCTTACAGCGTTGTGAAGCAACTAATCTTGTCTTAAAATGGGAGAAGTGCCATTTTATGGTCAAAGAAGGCATAGTCCTTGGACATAAAGTATCGGGTAAGGGTATTGAAGTAGATAGGGCTAAAGTTGAAGCAATAGAAAGAATGCCACAACCAAGGGATGTAAATGGTATAAGAAGTTTTCTTTGTCATGTAGGCTTTTATAGAAGGTTTATTAAGATTTTTTCTGGAATTTCTAAACCTTTGACTAATCTGTTGCAAAAAGGAGTAAGATTCAATTTTGATGATAAGTGCCTTGTTGCCTTTGATAAACTTAAATATGCTTTATCTCGTGCTCCCGTTATTAAACCACCTATATGGGATATGAATTTTGATTTAATATGTGAAGTTAGTGATGATGTTGTAGGAGTAACTCTAGGACAACACATAGGTCGCAGATTTAATATTATACATCATGCTAGTAGAACTCTCAATAGTGCTCAAAAGAATTATCCTAAGGAAGAAAGAGAACTCTTTGGTGTATTTTTCTCTTGTGATAAGTTCCGTTCTTATATTGTTGATGCAAAAGTAAGAGTTCATACAAATCATGATGGCTTAAAATAACTCATCGAGAGGAAGTTCATAAGCCAAGACTGATCCGTTGGATCCTTTTACTTCAAGAATTTGAGCTACAGATTATGCAGAGATAGAAAGAAAAGGTAGTAGATGCATCATCTATATTTACCCAGCGAGACATCGATCTTATTGAGAGGATCTTTAGTCCCGGTGATTTTTGTTTTCAAGAATTACCATATGAGCTAGTGTCAAAACCTCCCAAGAATAAGAAGTCCTTGTTGTTGGAGGATCTTGTCACTTCCGACTAAATAAATGGTAAGTGGAAGGTAAGTTTTCTAAATCTAATAAGTGCTTTGTTTTCACAGTTTTTACTATTAAGAATTTTTCCTTTGAACTCCTCTTGTTTTTCTAAAGTTTTTTAGGGGTTTCTGTAACTATACGGCCTATACGGACGCAACTATACGGCGGGAGAAAACTGTCCCGCCGTATAGTTGGTCGTTAAATGTTCTGTATCCCTCTTGCAAAATAATTTTTGAGTGCTGTAAGTATATGGGTGCAACTATACAGCCGGAGAAAACTCTCCCGCCATATAATTGGTCGTTAAACGTTCTGTACCCCTTCGCATAAAAATTACTCGAGGTGTGGTATCTATACGGTCGCAACTATACGGCCGGAGAAAATTCTCTCGCCGTATAGTTGGTCGTTAAAGCTTCAGTACCGTCGACCCATTTTTCGTTTTTATTCCATAAAAACCCATTTTTGTCGGTTCCTAGTCGGTCATCCAACTGACTTGGGCTCGAGATATGTGGAAGTATTTTCCCGGAACCAACTATACGGCCGCAACTATACAGGAGGCGACCATATAGTTGGTCGTTACGGCGCAGGACTCCTCCAAATTCGTGATTTCTTTTTCTAGTCGGTTTGGATTGATGGGGATATGTCGAGTGGAGTATACTCAGTAGGACGTTTCCTATTGGCCCAAGCTGCCAGCGAGTGGGCCTGCAGGACGGTGAATGGATCGAGACTCAACAAGGAGCCAGGCGACTTGAAGCTGAATGCCCAGAAGCATAGCTAGGCCCAGTCGGATTAGGTCAAGTATCCTCTGAATCCTTAACTAATTCGGTTGTAGATCCGTAAACCCTAGCGAGGTGAGTCTATATAAACCTCCCTAGGGTACGCATAGGGGACACGTTCCATCATACACCCCTTGCGAATCGCCGCCAAGTCGTCGAGCTCGCCCTTGTACTCTCTCAATATACAATCTAGCAGGAGTAGGTCTTTGCCCTCCGGGGGGCTGAACCTGGGTAAACCCTTGTGTCTCTGCCCTCATCTCGCGTGCAAATGGCTGGCCGCCCTTGCCCCTCTTTCTACTACTCGCTGCAGAGTGCAGCATCTGCCGTGGGCATTCCCATGACAGTGGCGCCCACCGTGGGGCCTGGCCAGTCAGGCCGGTGTTCTGCAGCGAGATCCAATCTGCCCATCAACGAGACGATCACCATAGGCCGCATGATCGCGATCGGCGAGATCCTCCAGATCTTGCCGAGCAGCTACGTCCCGGAGGCACGCCCCTTCATGCACAGCGTGATCATGCCGGTCGGCACGATCAGCCTCTTCGTCGGCTTCACCGACGTCATCGTCTCGGAGGACTCGGCTTGCATCCGCGAGTCGCCACCGCGCGATCGGCTCTCTGAGAATCAGGTCCGCACCATCCATCGCCTCGCCTCCGAGTACAGTTTGACCAACAATGACGTGGCCGAGACCAACGTGGCCACGGACGACGCGACCCTCAACGACGAAGCCGATTCGGCGACCCCGATGTCAGTCTCCGGATCCATCATCACCGCGTCACCCGCGGGCTCCATCACCCAAGTCTCCAACGTGGCGGACTTCGAGGATCCTTCCATCCTCGGGATCTTCGACTCTGACTCCGGGTTGGAGAACTCTGGCGACCTCCACGACGGATCCGGTCGTGACCTACATGGCGAGCGGCACAGACGCCCCGCCAGACCCCTTCTCCACGTCGATCCCGCCGACTGCAACGGCGACGGAGGTCGAAGAATTGTGCCTGCGACTGGAGGAGGCGCTCCGCAAGGAGCAAGCCAAGCGCGAGAAATTCCGCCTTGAGCAGGCAACGACGCAGGAGCTCTCGCGCTACCACCAACTCCGCATCAGGTCGCGCCTGAACCCAACCATTCAGGGCCGCGCCCTGAACTTCGACGACGAGAGCGACCCATCCCGCATGGCCGATCGCGTGATCTGCGAGAATGCGCCACCAGGAGGAAGCGCCCGGCCGCCACCAGGCGCGACGGCGAACGGCGCTCCCCCCACCACCAGGCCGTGCGCCCCCCGAGACAATGTCATCGCGAGTTGATCCACGCTCGACAACATCAACGTGACTGGGGAAGGCGCCCTGCAGATCCAATACGCCAAGGCCTTACTCGCCAAGGTTGTCGAGCAACAAAACGCAGGAGCCGACTCGCAGGGTCGCATGTATTCTTTCTCGTTAGGAAGCAGGGCGGCCTCGAGCGGCCGCCCGACGATGGCAAACACCCTCAATTGCCCACCACCCGAGCCCCTGCAAGTCCAACCCCGACCCGCACACGTGGCGCTCTCCACCAACGACCCGCGACCGACAAACAACTTCGTCGCTGCCAACGGGCAGCTAGTCGACGCGCGGAACCACATCATCAACAATCAGAGCTGGCTTGAGGCATACCCTCACCAACCGCCGCAACGGCGAACCAAAGGGATCGCTAAGTCGAGTCACCCCCCTGTTCTTCAGACCGATGATCCGAGGCGAAAAATACCCGGTGAACTTCAAGGAGCCGAAGGAAATTGAGAAGTACGACCCCTCGTACGACCCGTCCATGTGGCTGGACACATACCTCATGACGATGGCAATTACCGGCCACACCGACCTACTCGCCGCTTGCTACCTGCCCCTGATGATGGAGGGAGCGAGCCGACAATGGATCAACACCCTCCTCGCGGACAACATCGACTCCTGGGAGGACATGCGCGATGCCTTCGTCAGGCATTTCGAGGGATCCTACACCCGCGCCACCACCATCGAGGACCTGGAGCGATGCGTCCAGGGACCCCGCGAGTCGACCCGCAGCTGGGTCCGGTGCTGGCAAGACCTATGGTTCAACGCGGCCGGCATCCACCCGGACACCGCGATCCACTGCTTCAAGACCTCGTGCCGCTACGATCCCCTGGTTGCCAAGCTCAAGAGGGTGTACAAGACACTCGACAACATCCCAGACCTCCTCGAGATCGCCAAACGGTACGCGGAGGAGGACCCGAACCAAGAGACCGACGGCGAGTCGGGTGGAAATCGCTGCCAAAGCGTCCACGACAATGGGAGACGACCCGAGCTACGCTACAGCAACACTCACCTCACTAGCAAGCGCCGCGGTGACGGGCGAGTCAACTTCGTCGCCAATGCCGGCTACGCACCATGCGAGCCCAATAGCTTCCGCCGCGATGGCGGCCAATGCCGCGACAGCGGCAACTACAAGGCGAAGCCGAGGTTCGATCCCGTGGATCTCTTCAACCAACCCTGTGTGTTTCATAGAAGGGAAGGGAATCCTACCACGCACACGATCGCCGACTGCCACTCCCTAAAGGAGATCGAAAAGGCGCGGCGCGCACGGGAGGACCCCGACAACCACCCGCCAAATGGCGGGAAATTCGACAACGATGCCGGATTGCTCCATACCTTCACTAGGTGCTCCATCGCCGTCAACACGGTGTCCTAGGTCGACATCCCCCAGTTCCTCAACTGGTCCGAGCAACGAATCACCTGGAGCCACGAGGACCACTCGCCACGGATCGAATATTCGGGTCGAGTCGCCTTGGTGGTCAAGCCCAAGGTGGGGGAATTCTGGCTCCCCAAGACGCTGATGGATGGCGGAAGATCCATCAACATTCTATACCTGGACACGTTCAGGCGACTGCGGCTCCCGCAGCCAATGATAGGAAGGCATACCCGATCGGCAAGGTGACGCTGCTAGTCACCTTCGGCACACCAGCAAACTTCCACATCGAGCGGATCGTCTTTGAGCTGGTGCCCTTCAACAGCCCCTATCACTGCGTCTTGGGGCGGCAGGCATTTGCCAAATTCATGGCAGTGCCCCACTACGCGTACAACGCGATGAAGCTCTCAAGGCCGTGCGGCATCATAACTGTCCACGGCGACCCCGACATGGCCGCAGAGTGCGAGGCCAAAGGCGCCGAGCTCACCGATGCCGTCATAGCCGAAAAAGCCAACCACGCGGAGGAGCTCGCCAAGTACACGAGCGGGGTCAACAACGACGACCCCACAATACTCAAGAAGCCCAACTCAGAGGGCGGCAGCTCCACTGCCTTCGAGGCAACCACACACACTCGCTTCGTCGAGCTCGTCCCAGGTGACTCCAGCCAGACGGTGACGATCGGAACGGGCATGAGCCCAGCATAGGAAGGCGCGCTCATCGAGTTCCTACGTGAGAATTGCGACATCTTTGCATGGAAACCATCCGACATGCCTGGTGTCCCGAGGGAACTCGCTGAGCACAAGATCAACGCCGACCCCAAAGCGTGACCCATCAAGCAGTCGCTGCGGCCCTTCAATGAAGAGTGCCGCCGAGCAATCTCCGAGGAGGTGCAGCGTCTACTCGCTGTAGGATTCATTCGGCCAATCAAATATTCCAAGTGGCTGGCAAACCCAGTCCTGGTCAAGAATAAAAACGGGACCTGGAGAATGTGTATCAATTACACAAACCTCAACAGCGCCTGCCCGAAGGAGCAATTCGTCCTCCCGTAGATCGATCAAATCATCGATTCGACCGCGGGCTCAGAGTCGCTATGCTTCCTTGACACCTACTCTGGTTACAACCAGATCAAAATGGCAGTCGAGGACGAGGAGAAGATGGCGTTCATCACGCCATTCGGAGCATTCTGCTACACCGCTATGACCTTCGGCCTCAAGAACGCCGGGGCGACCTACCAGAGGTGCATGCAGGAGTGCCTTGCGAGCCAAATTGGCCGCAACATCCACTTCTACATCGATGACGTGGTGGTGAAATCCACTCGCCAGGGCGATCTACTCGCCAACCTGGCAGAAACCTTCACAAATCTGTGGAGGCACAAGATCAAACTAAACCTAGGAAAGTGCACCTTCGGTGTACCTATTGGATAGTTGTTGGGGTACGTAGTCTCCAAATGCGGCATCAAGGCGAACCCCACCAAGATCAACACGATCGCCTGGCTCGGCAAACCCGAGTGCATGCGCGACGTCCAGAAGCTGGCAGGACGAGTCGCGGCTCTCAGTCGCTTCATCCCTCTACTAGGCGAGAAGGCAATTCCCCTCTATAGCCTGATGCGCAAGAACCCCACGTTTCAGTGGGACAAGGAGGCAGACGACACGCTCCACGCACTCAAGAAAGTGCTACTCGTGGCTCTGCTACTCACCACCCCAGTCGACAAGGAGCCCATGCTCGTCTACGTCGCGGCTTTCGAGCGAGTCGTCAGCGCCGTCATGGTTGTTGAGCGACCAGAAGAGGGCAAGGAGTGCTCGGTGCAGAGACCCTTCTACTACATCAGCGAGAATCCACCCGAGTCGCGCCAATGCTACCCGCAGTACTAGAAACTGGTATATGCGGTCTTTCGAGCACAGCGGCGACTGCCGCACTACTTCCAGGAGCACCCAATCACGGTCGTATCCTCAGCGCCGTTGCAGGACATCATCCGCAACCGCGAGGCGACTGGGCGAGTCGCCAAGTGGGCAGTCGAGATCGGCGTCCACAACATCAAGTACGAGCTGCGCAAGGCAATCAAGTCGCATGCCTTGGCCGACTTCCTCGCCGATTGGGAGGAGGCGCAGCAGCCGGAGAAGCTGTCGTACCTCCACTACTGGTTGCTGCACTTCGACGGCTCCAAGAATGTAGACGGCGCAGGGGCAGGGATCGTCCTCACATCTCCCAAGGGCGACAATCTACGCTACGTACTATACCTCGACCTCACCCCTGCACCAACAACATGGACGAGTACGAGGCCCTCCTCCACGGCATGCGAGCAGCCAAGGAGATGAACATCAACCACCTGCGCTGCTATGGCGATTCCGACCTGGTCGCCAGGCAAGTCGCCGACACCTGCGCACAGTCTCCCCCACCATGGCAGGGTACTGCCAAGCAGTGGATCAGCTGGGGTCCCACTTTGCCGGCTACTCCGTCGAGTGGATCGACCGGTGCAACAACGAGGAGGCCGACGCACTCTCCCACATCGGCTCGGCTCGCCTCACGCCACCCGTCGGTGTCTTCCTCGACACCATCACCAAGCCATCCGTCTCTCCCCCGAGGGAGATTGACATCGGAATACCTCTACAACCAGAACAAGCACTAGTTGCCCTGATCGTGGAGCCAAGTGACTGGACCGCACCATACGTCGCCTACCTGGAGGGAGGGAATCGACCCGCAGACGAGACCGAGGCCTGGATGATAGTACGCCGCTGCAAATCCTTCGTCATCATCAACGGCGAGCTCCACAAGCGCAGCGTAATCGACATGTTCTAACGCTGCGTAAAACCCACGAAAGGTCGCAAAATCCAGCAATATATCCACGCCGGCGACTGCGGCCACCACGCTAGCGCTCGGTCCCAAGTCACCAAGGCCATGAGACATGGCTTCTACTGGCTCACTGCACACACCGACATGGTCGACATCGTCCAACGCTGCGTCGGGTGCTAGAAGTACGCCAACCAGACTCACGTGCCGAGATCGGTGCTCAAGACCATCCCCATCACCTGGCCATTCGCCGTGTGGGGCATGGACATGGTGGGCCCATTCAAGAAGGCCCCCTCTGGCTTCACCCACCTTTTAGTCGCAGTCGACAAATTCACAAAGTGGGTGGAGGCCAAGCCAGTCCACAAGTACAACGGGAAGACCGCCACCAAGTTCCTACGCAAGCTCATCTATCACTATGGGTTCCCGCACAACATCATCACGGAAAACGGCACTGACTTCGCCAAAGGAGCCATGGCTGAATTCAATGACCAGGCGGAACGCGCCAACCAGAGCATCCTCCATGGCCTAAAGCCGCGACTGAAAGTTCCCCTCGAGCGAACTCCGGGGTGCTGGGTCGAAGAGCTCCCCTCCTTCATCTGGGGCATCTGCACCTCCATCAACAGGTCGACAGGGTTCACCCCCTTCTTCATGGTGTACGGTGCCGAGGCCGTCATGCCAACCGACATCGAGGACGATTCGCCTCGAGTGGTCAACTACACGGAGGCCGACAACAAGCTCGCACGCCAGGACGGTGTCGACCAGCTTGATGAAGCACGCGACCTAGCTGGCTCCTGCACCACCATCTACTAGCAAGGGCTTCGCCGCTACCACAGCCGGCGAGTCCGGACTCGCACCTTCCAGGAAGGCGATCTGGTCCTACGACTGATCCAGGACAAGAAAGGAATGCACAAGCTCTCTACCCCTTGGGAGGGACCATTCGCCATCGGGCGAGTCCTGGGCAACGACGCCTACTACCTCATCGACGTCAGAGGCGACGGACAACTCGATGTCAAGCGTCCATGGAATGTAAACCTCTTACGGAAGTTCTATACCTAGAACTCCAACATGTACCCCCCCGCTATGAAATAAAGAAGATCGATTCGCACAAATTGTGTTTACTCTCCATACCTTGTGCCACTCACACTCGTACTGATAGCGTTATGCTACTCGCGGAGTCAACCCTTGGTCACGCGACCGGCACGGCCAAGTAGTGCGACACGAGGGCACCGAAAAACTTTGGGCCTTGTGTCGTCCATGAAAAACGCCAACCCGGAGCCCCATCGGAGTCACCCCGCTCGACTGGCTTTTCAAGCCAAGACGACCGCATTCGCTTCCAATAGCGACCCAGTCCTCCACATCCTTGACGCAACGACTCGAACGACCAAGTACCACGCTCGGGGACTGACACTAGTCCAAACCCGAGCGACTAGAAAAAACGCCAAGTAAGAGAGCGCGTCCTGGACTCGCCATGCGACTGATCCTACGGGTCAGGTGGAGCGACGCGCTTAATCGAACGCGCCTCGTCCTCACCTACCTTGGGCATGCAGCTATGATGGGGATATGCCTACCGGGGTATACCTAGCAGGACGTTTCCGACTGGCCCAGGCGCCTGCGAGTGGGCCTGCGGAACGGCGACTGGATCAAGACCTGGCGTGGAATCAAGCGACTGGAAGCTGAAGGCCCAGAAGCGTAGATGGGCCCAGTTGGATTAGGTTAAACGATTGCTGAAACCTTAACTGATCCGGTTGAGATCTGTAAACCCTAGGGGGGTGAGTCTATATAAACCTCCCTAGAGGGCGTGTAGAGGATACGTTCCATCATCCACCCAAGCGACTCGCTGCCTAGCCGCCGAGCTCGCCCCATTGTACTTCCACCATAATACAATCTAGCAGGAGTAGGTATTTACCCTCCCGGGGGCCGAACCTGGGTAAATCCTCGTGTCTCCGCCCTCATCTCGCACCGCAGATGGCTGGCCGCCCTTGCCCCATGTTCTACTACTCGCTGCCGATTGCAACATCTGCTGTGGTCATTCCCACGACAAGCTAGAACAGCCAAGTACCACGCTCAGGGACTCGGCCACTCGACCCCATTCGTGCCCGGGAAAACGGCTAAGTATAGAGCACCCCTTGGGGTCACCATGCGACTGGCTTCTCAAGCCACGGGGAGTCGACCTCAACTGACTTACATTATACAAACAACTTACACATAAAATGAGGTAAACCCCACCAAAGGGCGGACGCGCTCGGGGACTCGGACAACGTAACAAATCACAATCAAAACAAACACTGACAAAAGCATCCATGCATTCCTTATGGCAACAAAATTTGTTCGCTTACAAGGGCAGACACACTTCTCATTTACATCTAATGCCATGTGGAAAACTCTCTTACTCTGTAGGCTTCGACGATGACTCGCCACCACCTCCACGGCGGCGGATGAAGGGCACCCACGGGTTCGAGGGATACGTTGTCAGAGCACCCGCCATGGCCGCTCGGAAAGGCTGCTCCACCTTCAAGTCATGGTGCGCTGGCTCTGGGTGTATACCCGGTCATAGTACACCGCAGCCCGCTCGGTCAACTTTAGCACTTCAGAGATCTCGACCGCGCCCGTCGATGATGGGTACCCGCTGGTGACATCGTCAAGGTCGAAGTTGTCGGGGAAGTGCGCGAGCCCAAGGCTCAATGCAGTCGCAGCACCTCGGCAGAAGGCCGACCGTGACATGAAATCGACAATAGCCGGGGCCTTCTCCAGGTAGCGCTAGACCTCGACGAGGTCGCTGGGAATGACCTCCATTGGCAAAATCTCCTGAAGGTATGCACGAATGCAAGTCACTGACAGAGCGGCAGAGTCAACCAGCATGGTGACACATTGTCGCGCATCATACGACTGCGCTTCAGCCACATCATCAAGAATCCTCCTTGCAACTCAAATGCAGAAAGTAAGGAAGGCTCCAACAAAACAAAAGCGACCCGCATGCTCGGGGACTCGCCATTCATTCAACAGAACAAAGAGCTCACCAATCAAAGGACGACAGGCCCCCGTAACGAAATCTTGAAGACCGGAGAGGTCATCCTGCAACCCGGCGACGAGCGCGTCCAACAACTTCCGCTCTTTGGCAGCAGCAGCGACGGCTACCTTGGCCCTCTCATCGGCCGAGGTCGCCTCCGCCTTCGCATCCTTGAGCTCCCGCTCCAAGTCGGCGATCCGCTTTTCTGCAGCGCTCAAGGAATATTGGGCAACCGTCAGGTCGCTCGCAGGGACCATTCCCTCACGGGCCTTCTCCACCGTGGCCGCATGACCCTCTACGTCAACAAAAACCATAAGTACGAGATTCGCAAAAGACATCCTCAACAACAAGCATGTCAAGCACTTACCTGCAGTCGCCCGAAGCTGCTCGTTTGTCCCCTGAATGGAGCAGAGCTCTTTCTCCATATGCCCCTTGGCAACCAATCTCTCTGCCGACTCGCGCTGAAGCCCGTGCACAACAATAACAAATCACATAAACAATTGCAAAGTGCCCAGCCGCTGAAATTCAGCGACTAGCCACTCGGGGACTGGACAGCGAAGAAATCCTTAAGAGCCTAGTCGCTGAAATTCAGCGACTAGCCACTTGGGGACTAGACACCAAAGAAATCCTTAAGTGCCTAGCCGGTGAAATTCAGCGACTAGCCACTCGGGGACTGGATAGCGAAAAAATTCCCAAGTACCGAGCCGCTGAAAAATTCAGCGACTAGCCACTTGGGGACTCGATAGAGAAATCAATAAGGATCCGATCGCTGAAATTCAGCGACCAGATCCTCGGGGACTGGACATAGCTGTATGGCGGCACCTAGCATGTTGTGGAGTTCCATTGCGTCCACCGACGAGAGCACGAGAGGAGTGCGCTCGCGATGTTGGTCGACTTCCGTGCCGATGACCTCGGGCATTTGTCCCAATGGCGCTGAAGCACTTGCCGCGGAGGCCCTTGCTACAAAGCGAGAGAACGTCGCTACTGCTGCTCCCGCGACACTCGAGGTCGGGCCTGTCGCCCCGACTAACACCACTGGCTCTTCTCGTGGAGACTCCATGTCCACTACGGCCCTCGAGGCCGCGTCCGCTCTAGTCGGAGCTTCGCTTGGGGTGACCACCAGCTCGTCCGAAATTGCGATGACCACGTCGCCCTTTGCCTTCTTCGCACCCTCAGCGGGCGCCACGACATCGTCGCTCTTCCTCTTCTTTGAGAGATCGACCTGTGCCCCCGGAACACCCAATGGGACCTTGGCCACCGAGGGGTGGCCTATCTTCACACCAATCCTGCAATACAACGATGTCAGTGAGTTCACCGAACCAAACATAAGTTAGCTGCCCAATACGAAGTAGTAATCACTTGGCGACTGTGATGAAACAAATGCCAGTTTGAATACCCGCCGGCTTCTCCAGCTTCAGCCCTAGCGACCGGCTGAGGCCTGTCTCGAGCACGGTCTGGGCCCAGGACACCTTGGGCTTCCTCGAGGATGAAGTCGCGATAGGATGATCCGCGGCAGTCGCCATAGAAGCCCCCCTTGGAGGCGAGGCGCCTGAGGATGAAGCGGCCCCAATCCCGGTGACGGTGGTGAAGGGTGATGGCAGTGACGCCAGTGGCACCTCGCCTTATACCACAGCCACATCGGCTACCCCAGTTGCCCGTGCCAGCGCGCTGGCCCCAGCCTCTTCGGCCATGCTGGTAGTTTTGGAGCTACTCGCGGATTGAGGCGATGACGCCGGCTTAGCCGGCCCCTTCTTCTTATTCTTCGGTGATTTCTTATTCGACGGCATGGCCACGCACCGTGAAGTGTGCTCGGGGAGCTCGTCATCATCGTCGTCCCCGTCGTGAGCCTCGAGGCTCTTGCTAGCCTCGAGCTCGCATTGCCGCAGCCCACGGGTCTTACGGACCGTGGGTGCGGTGACTTCCACGACCTCGTCGTCATCCTCATCATCATCATCATTGCCATCGTCGACATCGTTGCCTCTGGCGTTGCCCTTGTCGGATGAGGACTCGTTCTCATCCCCGGCGGACTCGTTTGAGTTCTCGTCATCAAGAGGCGGAAGCCAACCTTCCACCACTTGAAACAACTACAAGGATAAAATGCGAGTAGCACGAACCGCGACTGCATATCTGCGACTGCGAAATGAACAAGAAAGTAGGAACTTACTGTCGGAGCCTTGCGCTTCACGGTGTAAGGGGTGACCCCGGCCTTCGCGTCGAGGTATTTCGCCTCGGTGATTGTCTTCAAGGCGAAGGTGTAATCGTTGAGCCTCCACTCGGAAGTGCAGGACTTTGTCGGATCGTCCTTGCCCGTGTACTTGTACATGTAGTGGGTGCGACTGGCCAGAGGCACCAGTCGCCGCCCAAACCAGCAATTGTACAAATTGATGGTCTGGAGGCCCTTCTTCTTCAAGCTGCGGATTATCTGCAGCATTTCGTCGACCACCATCGGCTGGTCGTGCGGAAGCTTGGCGACTTGGAGCCGACGTGGCTCGGGCCGGTCGGCGGAGTACATCGGAAGCGCCACCTCGTCATCCGGCGGCGACTCAGTCACATAGAACCAATGTTTCTTCCACTCGTTTGCCGCCTTATTCGGCAGCATCAGATCAAACAAGGAGGCCTTTGACTTCAATTGAAAGGTGAGGCCACCCGCGGCCAGCATCGGGCCGTCTGCCTCTTCGCGTCCGATCCTCCCATGGAAAAGATCTTGCCACAGGGGAAAGTATGGCCGGCAGCCTAGGTATAACTTGCAAAACGCCACAAAGATGGCGAGTTGCTCGATACTATTCGGCCCTAGGTCTGACAGCTGGATGCCGTAATACGCGTAGAAGCGGCGAAAGAAAACGGAAGTGGGGAATCCGAGTCCCCTCTCCAGGTGGCTTGTGAAGCAAATGAACTCTCCTTCGCATGGATCTGGCACCACTTCGCCGGCCGCGGGGATGCGCCATCTCCCGGCACGGAGGATCCCTGCCTCCTCGAATGACCTCGGTAGCACTTTCGTGCATTTGGATCTCCCCCATGGCTCTATCGGAGGCGCCATCAGTCGAAGGATCTGAAGTCGCGGATCGCTCTGAGTCGCTCTGTTCGCTATGGAGGAATGGAAGATTGGGAGGCGCACGAGGTCGGAGGAAGTGTGGGGAGTGATCGTTCCTCGTCCGTCACTCCCTTATATAACGGTTGCTACCCACCATTTTCGGAGGAACGTTACCGCGCGGTGATTACGCCGATATTACCGTTGGATTACACAACGGCTAGTTTGACCAACGTTGACGGTCCAACTTCGTCTACTCGACTCGCCAGTTTCGCCAATTCGGCTACTCGCCGACCCATTCGTCGTGCCGCGGTTCGACTGGTCGCTGTAGTTGCGTCTAAGATAACAAGTTCCCGCTTTCATTCAGGGAGTCCACCACCGATTCGACTGGGTGTCCAAATTGGACCCGCATACTCCGACTGCCAAAGAACACCTACGATGATTCAGCGACGGCCTCGGGGACTACTGATGGGGATATGCCGAGTGGGGTATACCCAGCAGGACGTTTCCTATTGGCCCAAGCTGCCAGCGAGTGGGCCTGCATGACGGTGACTGTATCGAGACTCAATAAGGAGCCAGGCGATTGGAAGCTGAAGGCCCAGAAACGTAGCTATGCCCAATCGGATTAGGTCAAGTATCCTCCGAATCCTTAACTAATTCGGTTGTAGATCTGTAAACCCTAGCGAGGTGAGTCTATATAAACCTCCCTAGGGTACGCATAGGGGACACGTTCCATCATACACCCCTTGCGACTCGCCACCTAGTCATCGAGCTCGCCCTTATACTCTATCAATAATACAATCTAGCAGGAGTAGGTCTTTACCCTCCGGGGGCCGAAATTGGGTAAACCCTTGTGTCTCCGCCCTCATCTCGCCCCGCGGATGGCTGGCCGCACTTGCCCCTCGTTCTACTACTCGTTGCCGATTGCAGCATCTGCTGTGGCCATTCCCACTACATGGATTGTTTTATTGGACGATAATTTGGTGTTTCTCGCAAGTTTTACCGACCTCTGACCCCTCTTATATACTGCCCTATTGTGCCTCTCTCTAATCACAAATCACCGGGAACAAATCTACCTCTTGTTCATACAAGATAACACACAACATAGAGACATCAAGATCCAAGAGGCCAAGGGGAGGAGTTCCTATGGACATCGGAAGCAACAACGAGCAAGGCAAGGAGATCAAGACTACCTCTTTCGAGTTCTTTGTCGAGGACAAATAACACCGGAAGAGGGAGTTGAAAGCCCTCAAATTTAATATTGAAGAAATAAACAAGGAGGCACCGGGGACGCCTAGGAATCTTTGGTGGCTACGTGTTTATCTTGATAAACTTGATGAAGATATCAAGCAAACCACAGAAGCAGGTTTCACTATGAGTCTCAAGGAAATACAAACCCTCCAAAGAAACAATGAGATCATTAAAGAACAATTGAAAGTGATGGAGGAGAATAACCTTCTATACAAGCTACACGTTAAAGAGCTAGAGGCCATCAATCAATCCCTCCACCCCATGTTGGCTGATGCGGCTCAGATCACTGTAGAGATTCGTTGGGAAACCCCAAGAGGAAGGTATGATGAGAACAACAGTAAGTCTTCCCTCAATATGAAACCAAGGTTATCAAACTAGTAGGAGGAAGGAAATGACCCCAAGGTGTTGCTAACAACTTGGAACCTGTACAACACAAACTCAAGACTTTGCCCCAACGAACAGTGAGGTTGTCAATCTCACCGGTTTGCTGAAAACAAAGGATTAAACGTATGGTGTGGAAGGTAATGGTAGCTTGCAAAAAGTAGACAGTAACAGTGGAAGATGTATCAATGGTAAATATTGGATCGTGGTCCACAGTTCACTAGAGGTGTTCTCCTTAAGATAAATAAATAACATGCTGGGTAAACAAATTACAGCGGGGCAATTGATAGGACAGAGCAAGGCATAACAATGCAATACTAGACATTCATGATCCTATGAGATTTGATTGGGCATTACAACAATATACATAGACCTCCATCCAACTGCATCTATGACTAGTAATCCACCTTCAGGTTATCATCCGAACCCCCTCCAGTATTAAGTTGCAAGCAATGAATAACTGCTTTAAGCAATGTGTGTAAAGTAAACAGTACAATTGTTCCATGAACAAGAGATTATTGTTTTATCCCTAGTAGAAATAGCACATCTACAACCTTAGATATTTATGTCACTTCCCCATATTCAATAGAGGCATGAACCCACTATCGAGCATAAATACTCCCTCTTGGAGTCACTAGCATCTACTTGGCCAAGATAGCTACTAGAAACAGAGAGCATGCAAGATCTCAAACAAAACAGACATGATAGAATCATTAATCAATCTGATATAGTAATCTCAATATCCATCAGATCCCCGCAAACACAACATGCATGATTACAAATAGATGATCTTGATCATGAACAGAGCTCACAAGATCTAAACATGGTAGCACAAAGGAGGAGAAACTACCATCTAGCTACTGTATGGACCCATAGTCCAATGTGGAACTACTGACGCATCATACCATAGGCTGGCATGGTGAGGAAGAAGGCCTCCGGGATGATCTCTCCCATCCGGCAGGGTGCCGGGAAGACAAAGCACAGCAAAGTAGATACTAAACAAGCATGGAGCATCAAAAATTATAGATATGTTTCCGACGTATCAAGCATCCCCAAGCTTAACTCCTGCTCTTCCTCGAGTAGATAAGTGATAAAAAAGAATAATTTTTGAGGTGACATGAACTATCACAATCAAGATCAAACAATTTGCAAGCATTGAAAGTTGGGATCAAAGTACTCTAAACATGAGCATGAAAGATGAAGTTGTAACAATAAGACAAAGTAACTATGCTGCAGCATGAAAGGATACAAACAAATATTCATGAATAACAATGCATTGAAAGACGTTTGTTTGTTTCACATATAGAAAACATAGCATAGTGGCATTCAGCTTGTCCCTCATGGAGTAGCAAAACATAAATGCATAGGAAACCTTCAAATTTCATAAGGGTGACTAGATACAAATAGTCTAAGAACAAGCAATATCAACAATATGAATCAATCAATAAGTTTTGGGACAATGCACCAAGAACTAAGAATGGCAACTATGCTCTCTTAATTGGTGCCTAAGGATAGAAGGTGGAGAATCAATATAAAAGTGGAAGAAAGGCCCTTCAAAGGGAAGCAGGGATTTCAAGTTTCATAAAGAGCTTCCAAAAATTATGGTACTTGTTAGCTTTTAGCTCTCATTGCCCCTATCATAAGCATCTTGAAGTGATTAAGGTTAAAGTGAACAAAATATGGAGTATATGCTTGGAAAAGTATAAGTTGGCAATCTCATGTCCCTTGAGTACGAGGGCCGCTCCTCATGCTACTCAACTTTAGTTACTTGCAAGTTCTTGTCATAGTAAGTATATGCATATCATAGAGAACCGCCAACGGGGTACCCCTTGCCCCATGATACAGGAGTTGTCCCATAACAAAATGACAAGGCAAGCAGGCAATCAGCATCTCAGAAATCTTCTTATTTACCATGGGAAAATGGTACTTTTTTCTCTCTTTCCTCTTTTCAATATCTCTCTTTTTTTCATAAGAAGAAAGCTTCATAGATTGCTCACTATGGTGATGCTGCAAGTTTCCAACATGATTAAGCATGGCTTAGGCTAGAGGCCCAGGCATTTCTCTAACACATATACATAACTCCATGGACTTACAAGCTCCCCTTTTATTTCACACCGAAGACATCCTTAAACAAAAGAGCATGATATCAACTGGGTAGATATTTATAGGTGTTGAAAGCGTTCCCCGTGTGACAGCACGGTTCTGCTAATCCCAACTTATAAGTGCAAGCATATACAACATAGATGACATGATGGTTCAAGTTTATTAGGGGCAAGAAAAATAAAGTGTGTCATCAAGTTTGTGAGAGCTTTAATCACTAATTTTCACATAACAAAATGACTTTTTAATTGGAAGGTAGATAAAACAAGAATATACTTGGAATGGTGTAACATACCATGCATAGGAATTTATAGTGGACTCTTTGGAATAACTTGGTTTATCGGGAGTTGGATGCATGAGTAGATCTTACTCAATACAAGTGGAGGCTAGCAAAAGACTGGGAGCGACCAACTAAGAGAGCAATAATGGCCATAATCATGCAGTGCGACAAAACATTACTAATCAAAGCATAAAGTGATACCACAGGTCAAAAACTAAATGATCAAAGAGGCTAAGGTGACCGGTTCATAGTCATAACATGGTGTGAGCATGTGCCAAGTCAACCCAAACAAAGCATCAAAGGAGAATACCACAATACTATGCTTTTGTATGCTGAAACAACGCATGATTCTTCCAAGGCACATTAAGAAATCTCAATTGTTTGGAACAAGTCATGCTACAGCAATAATCACTAAGCATAAGGTCAAAACAACATCTAGCATGAGATGATAAAGTCTAAGTCACAGTCTAAGCAAGCTCCTTTTTGTACTACTATAAGCAAGAACTTCCTACTCATTTCCAACACCAATCAACTTATTTGAAACAACACAGCGAAAACGGGGGTCCAACTACTTTATTCAATCAAACTAAGAAAATGAAAACCAAAAACAAAATCTAAGACGCTCCAATAAAAACACAACAGAGCATGAAACAATAAAAACGAAGTGTCTAGAAAGACCTGAGATTTTTATTAATGAAGAAGGGGATGCCTTGGGCATCCCCAAACTTTGACGCTTGTACCTCTTGAATATTTCTTGGGGTGATACAGGGTGGTATATCCAATCTTGAGCTTTTGTCCATTCTTCATCTAATTACATCATTCTTCCCTTACACCTGAAAATTTTCCTTCAGACAAAACTTCACACAATCTTCATTAGCAACATTAGTGCATTCAAAAGATAATAGACCTTTGGGTTTAGTTTCAAAACTGAAAAACTTTCATTAAAGACACAAGCTACTTTAGAAATTCCCTAAAAAGCTCAATTCTCCTAAAAAGAACTAAAAGAGAAATCGACAAGAAGCAAATGCAAATAATGGTAGAAATCTGTCAAAACAGACTAGCAGGTAAAAACCGATTTTTTCGAAGACCTTCTGTTTCTCAAATCAAAAATTTCTAAACTAACTAAAGTTATATAACAACCTGGGGGATTTACTCAGAAAATTATAGCTCAATCCGACATACATAGATTTTTCACGAATTTTTACAATGGAGCACAAAAAATCTGTTTTAGGACAGCAACTTCCCCAAATCTAACTTCCCTGTCATTAGAAGTTATTTTTGGCACAAAAATCAAACAAAAAGGATAAGGAGAGGTTATTACAAAAGTAATAACTTCCAAGACTCAAGAAAACTATTGGGTTATCTCCCAAGAAGTACTTTTCTTTAACGCCTTTAAGTTAGGCACAAGAAGCATGAATCAAGTATTTTCAAATGAAGAAGCATTGACATCAAACTTTGATTTCAAAGGAGGAGCAAAAGGTAACTTATCTCTCCTCATAGGGAAGTGTTCAATAACTTTCTTGAATGGAAATTGATATTTAATGGTGCCTTCTTTCATATCAATGATGGCAACAACAATTCTAAGAAAAGGTCTTCCCAAAGTAATAGGACAAGAAGCATTGTATTCAACATCCAAAACATAGAAATCAACAGGGATATAATCATTATTAACCATAATAAGAAAATCTTTAACACTCCCTATGAGTTTCTTTTTATCATTATCATCAAGTGGGACATCCAAATAGCAATCTTCCAAAGGTGGCAAATCAAGCATTTCATAAATCATTCTAGGCATAATAGAGACACTAGAACCAAGGTCACATTAATCTTTGAGATCAAAGTCATTCACTTGCATATTAATGATGGGTTCCCAACTATCTTCTACTTTCCTAGGAATAGAAGATTTGTGTTTCAATTTTTATTCCTTAATTTTAATGAGAGCATTTGTAATGTGTTTTGTGAAAACCATATTCATATCACCAGCATTAGGACTTCTAAGAAGCTTTTGTAGGAACATCATCACTTTAGAGATATTGCAACCATCAAGATCAAAGTCAAACTTTGCATCACAGGTAGTAGACTTATTGGGTTTAGGCATTGTTGTAGGAGGAATAGGGACTTCTTGTGGTTTACTAGCATCCATATTGGTGGTGGTGATAGTACACACACTATTGTTTCTAGCAATTTCAGCTTCTCTTTCCCACTTAGCATGTAGTTTAGCTAATAGTCTAACATTTTCATTAGTAGTAACTTTTATGGAATGAGTAGCAGCAAAGGTACTTTCCAAGGTTTCAGGTTTAGCAGCAATTTTATTAATTAAAGAGGACTGTGCTTCAGACAAGCATGAAATATTTTTCTCAACATTCAAAAACTTTTCCTCCACAGTCTTGTTGAAAGTAGTTTGTTTAATAATAAAGTCTTTAAGCATGACTTCAAGTTCAGAGGGGGCACTTCTAATATTGTTGTAGGAATTTCCATAAGTATTACCATTATTGGGAGGATAAGGCCTATAATTATTTTGTTACCAAAATTATTCCTATAGGCATTGTTGTGGAAATTGTTGTTTCTAATGAAGTTCACATCAACTTGCTCTTCTTGAGCAACCAAAGATGCTAAGGGAACACTATTTGGATCAGTATGAGCTTTTCCATTAACAAGCATAGCCATGATAACATCAAGTTTATCACTCAAAGAGGAGGTTTCTTCGATAGAATTTACCTTCTTACCATGTGGAGCTATCTCAGTGTGCCATTTAGAATAATTAACCATCATATTATCAAGGAGCTTTGTTGCAGCACCCAAAGTAATGGTCATAAAGGTACCTCCAGCAGAAAAATCCAACAGATTTCTTAAAGAGAAGTTTAACCTTGCATAAAAAGTCTAGATAATCATCCAAGCAGTCAGTCCATGAGTGGGACAATTCTTTACCAAAGATTTCATTCTTTACCAAGATTGAGCAACATGTTCATTATCAAGTTGTTTAAATTTCATTATTTCACTTCTCATAGATATAATCTTAGCAGGAGGATAGTATTTTCCAATAAAATCATATTTGCACTTAATCCAAGAATCAATACTATTTCTAGGCAAGGATAACAACCATTCTTTAGCTTTTCCTCTCAAGGAGAAAGGAAACAATTTGAGCTTAATAATATCTCCATCTACATCCTTAGTTTTTTGCATCTCACAAAGTTCAACAAAGTTATTAAGGTGGGCAGCAGCATCATCAGAACTAACACCAGGAAATTGCTCTTTCATCACAAGATTCAACAAAGCAGGATTAATTTCATATAAGGTAGCATAAGGAGCAGGTGGAGCAATACGTGTACTCAGGAAATCATTGTTGTTTGTGCTAGTGAAGTCACACAACTTGGTGTTCTTAGCATAATTAATTTTTGCAAAGGTGGAGCAAGCCAACAGCAGCAACAACTAGAATAGGAACTAATTTTTTTGTGTTTTTGATAAGAAAAAGAAAACCAAACGAAACTGATTTTTTTGGAATTTTTGATAAAAGAAGCAAACAAAACGAGGCAAAAGAAACTAAGCAAAACAAAAACAAAGTAAGGAGAAAGGTTGTGAAGGACTCCCCTTGTGAATCCGTCCTTAACTCCCCGACAATGGCACCAGAAAAAGTCTTGATGCGGCTCAGATCACTGTAGACCTTCGTTGGGAAACCCCAAGAGGAAGGTATGATGAGCACAGCAGTAAGTCTTCCCTCAGTATGAAACCAAGGTTATCGAACCAATAGGAGGAAGTAAACGACCCCAAGGTGTTGCAAACAACTTGAACCTGTACAACACAAACTCAATACTTTGCCCCAACGAATAGTGAGGTTGTTAATCTCACCGGTTTGCTAAAAACAAAGATTAAACGTATGGTGTGGAAGGTAATGGTACCTTGCAGAAAGTAAAAAGTAATAGTGGAAGATGTATCAATGGTAAAGATTGGACCGGGGTCAACAATTCACTAGAGGTGTTCTCCTTAAGATAAATAACATAACATGTTGGGTAAACAAATCACAGCGGGGCAATTGACAGGACAGAGCAAGGCATAACAATGCAATACTAGACATCTTGATCCTATGAGATTTGATTGGGCATTATAACAATATACATAGACCACCATCCAACTGCATCTATGACTAGTAATCCACCTTCAGGTTATCATCCAAACCCCCTCCAGTATTAAGTTGCAAGCAATAGATAACTGCTTAAAGCAATGTGTGTAAAGTAAACAATACAATTGTTCCATGAACAAGAGATTGTTGTTCACTACTAGAAAAACCATCTTCGGTTCGATGTGAACAAGGCCAGTAGTCCCGGCCTGGCACAACCCGCGACTAGTGGGAGCATTAGTCCCGGGCCGTGAGGCCTCTATCGGATAGAAATGGCCATAGTCACTAGTCCCGGGCCGGACCAGGTCATACGGACCGGGACTAATGACCTGGAGCAGGCCAGCTGGTCTTTTCGTGGACTATTAGTCCCGGGTCGTATCACGGCCCGGGACTAGTTGTCCACCACTATATATCCTGCTTCTTGTCCTGCTTCCCTAAAGCATATGGTGGCCATTTTTCTCAAAGAAGCAAGAGAGTTCATGCCTTTTTTTCTCAAGATTTGTCATGATTTAGTTTGCAACACCTAAATCCAAAGCTTTAAAAGGTTAGAACTTCATTCTTTCATCTCTTATTGCTACTTTAGCTCTATAATGCTCTAGAAGTGTAGATATATGGATCAATGCATGCATGCTCTAGAAGTAGCTAGAAGGATTTTGATATATATGTGTAAAAAATTTTGATTAGGCACATAGTTACTGAAAATTGAAATGTAATTTTAGAGTTTCAGAGCTTATAATGGAATGAGGTTTTCACTCATAGAACAATAATAAAAAACTCCACATTTATCATGTTGATTGTTTTCTCCAATTCACAAATTGGTGCATGTAAATTTTTCAAAATTCAAAATTAATGCTCTAGAAGCTCTCAATATAACTTGTAATAATTTTATCATGTTGTGTAATGGTTTTTGATATACTTTTACTATAATGCAGATGGTCCGGGAATGGATGTACGGTACTGACCGACGCTCTGGTGAGTTCATTAATGGCGTGCATGAATTCATCCGTGTTGCTGATGCAAACAAGCGCAATGGTTTTGTATTCTGTCCATGTAATGGATGTAGGAATCAGAAGGATTACTCTGACTCAAAAACCCTTCACAGCCAGCTATTGAAGTGTGGCTTCATGCCCAGTTATAATTGTTGGACCAAGCATGGAGAGAGAGGGGTTATAATGGAAGACAATGAAGAAGAGGAGGAGGATGACAACTATCATGGTTTCCCTGAGTACGGAGATACTTCCATGGGGGATGCTGAAGGGGAGGATGAAGAAGAGACACATGATGAACCCGCTGATGATCTTGGTCGGACCATTGCTGATGCACGAAGATATTGTGAAACCGAAAAGGATAGGGATAAGTTCAATCACATGTTAGAGGATCACAAAAAGTTGTTGTACCCAAATTGCGAAAATGGTCTGAAAAAGCTAGACAGCACACTAGAATTGCTGCGATGGAAGGCTGAGTGTGCTATACCTGACTCCTCATTTTAAAAGTTGCTGAAAATGATGAAGAATATGCTTCCAAAAGATAACGTATTGCCCGCCAATACATAGGAAGCAAAGAAGGTTGTCTGCCCTCTAGGTTTAGAGGTTCATAAGATACATGCATGCCCTAATGACTGCATCCTCTACCGCGGTGAGGAGTATGAGAATTTGGATGCATGCCCGGTATGCACTTCACTTTGGTATAAGATTAGACGAGATGACCCTGGTGACGTTGAGGGCGAGCCCCCAGAAGAGGGTTCCTGCCAAGGTGATGTGGTATGCTCCTATAATACCACGGTTGAAATGCTTATTCAGAAACAAAGAGCAGGCCAAGTTGTTGCGATGGCATAAAGAGGAACGTAAGTCAGACGGGATGTTAAGACACCCCGCTGATGCAATGGAGAAAAATTGATAGAAAGTACCCGGACTTTGCATATGACGCAAGGAGTTTAAGGTTTGGTCTAAGTACAGATGGCATGAATCCCTTTGGGGAGCAGAGCTCCAGTCACAGCACCTGGCCCGTGACTCTATGCATCTATAACCTTCCTCCTTGGTTGTGCATGAAGCGGAAGTTCATTATTATGCCAGTGTTGATCCAAGGTCCGAAGCAACCCGGCAACAACATTGATGTGTACCTAAGGCCATTAGTGGAAGAACTTTTACAGTTGTGGCACGAACCCGGGATACGCGTGTGGGATGAGCACAAGCAGGAAGAATTTAACCTCCGAGCATTACTTTTCGTAACAATCAATGATTGGCCTGCTCTTAGTAACCTTTCAGGACAGTCAAACAAGGGATACAATGCATGCACACACTGTTTATATGAGACTGAAAGTATATATTTGGAACATTGTAAGAAGAATGTATACAATGAGCATCGTCGATTTCTTTTGGCCAAGCATCCCTTCAGAAAGAAAGGCAAGCATTTCAACGGTCTGGCATGTCACCAGACAAAGCCTAAGGAGCGTACTGGTGTTGATATATTTGATATGGTCAAAGATTTGGATCAAATGGTAACCTTTGGAAAGGGTCCTGGCGGAAAATCTGTTTCGAAGGACGCTGAAGGACACGCACCCATGTGGAAGAAGAAATCTATATTTTGGGAGCTACCATATTGGAAATTCTTAGAGGTCCGCTCTGCAATCGATGTGATGCATGTGACGAAGAATCTTTGCGTGAACCTGCTAGGCTTCTTGGGCGTGTATGGGAAGACAAAAGATACACCGGAAGCACGAAAGGACCATCAACATATGAAAGACCCAGATGGCCTGCATCCAGAATGGTTTCAAGGTCATGCCAGCTATGCTCTTACCAAACAAGAGAAGGAAATATTTTTTGAATGCATAACCAGTATTAAGGTCTCGTCTGGCTTCTCGTTGAATATAAAGGGAATAATAAATATGGTAGAAAAAAGTTCCAAAACCTAAAGTCTCATGATTGCCACGTGATTATGACGCAAATGCTTCCGATTGCATTGAGGGGGCTTCTACCAGATAATGTTCGAGTACCCATTGTGAAGCTATGTGCATTTCTCAAGGCAATCTCTCAGAAGATAATCAATCTTGAAGATCTACCATGGTTACAGAATGATGTGGTCCAATGTCTTGTCAGTTTTGAGTTGGTGTTCCCACCATCCTTCTTCAATATTATGACGCACCTGCTGGTTCACCTAATCGAAGAGATTTCCATCATGTATTTCTACACAATATGTTTCCCTTTGAGAGGTTCATGGGAATATTAAAGAAATATGTTCGTAACCGTGATAGGCCAAAAGGAAGCATCTCCAAGGGCTATGGAATAGAGGAGGTCATTGAATTTTGTGTTGACTTCGTTCCTGACCTTAGGCCGATTGGTCTTCCTCAATCGCGGTATGAGGGGAGACTGAGTGGAAAGGGTACTCTAGGGAAGGAAATCAATAATATGTAGGGACGAACATTCTTACACCGAAGCACATTACACCATTCTACAGAATTCTATCTTGGTAGCCCCATATATCGAGGAACACAAGAAAATCTTACGCTCAAACAACCCTGGAAAGCATGACTCTTGGATTAGAGATGAACACATGAAGAGTTTTGGCGGTTGGTTGCAACATCTCATCAAAAACAACACTCTTGGAGATCAGCTATACTTGTTGTCTAGGTCACCATCTTCGACTATATTGACTTTCCAAGGGTACGAGATAAATGGGTATACATTTTACACGATAGCTCAAGATAAAAAGAGCACCAACCAAAACAGTGGTGTCCGCTTTGATGCAACAGACAACAATGGGTCAAAGACCACATATTATGGTTACATAGAGGAGATATGGGAACTTGACTATGGACCTACTTTTAAGGTCCCCTTGTTTCGGTGCAAATGGGTCAAGCTGACAGGAGGAGGGGTTGAGGTAGACAAGAAATACGGAATGACATCGTTGGATCTCAACAATCTTGGGTACTTCGACGAACCATTCGTCCTAGCCAATGATGTGGCTCAGGTTTTCTATGTGAAGGACATGTCTACCAAACCTAGAAAAGGAAAAAAATAAGAAAAAGAATACATCAGACGATGAGCCAAAGCGCCACATAGTTCTTTCAGGAAAAAGAAACATCGTGGGAGTGGAGGACAAGACTGACATGTCAGAAGATTGTGATAAGTTTCATGAAATTCCGCCCTTTGCGGTGAAGGATGACCCAAGCATCATGTTAATGAATGAAGATGCTCCATGGATACGACGGGATCAGAAAGGAACACACGCGAAGAAATGATATGTAATAATTGTGACATTTTATGAGTGAAGATGCTCCATGTGTCCATTTTTATAGTGTTGTCTACAAACAATCTTGAGTGTGTTAGTCCCGTTTTGTGGCTGGACCGAGACTAAAGGAGGGCCTTTAGTCCCGATTCATACTTACCATTAAGATCTGATCTCCAAACGCGTGAGGTCACATATTAGGGAGTGCCTCTCTGACCAGTTTCTTGGAGATGCCGATGGACTGGGCTCCGGCGGCATCTCCCTGAAACTGGCCGTAGTGGTGTCCCTGCTCTCGAAAACCATCTTGCTTCTTGTAACTTCTCTAACTAGATCAATACGCCTGGGAGCTAACTAATTTCACATATTAGGGAGTGCCTCTATGACCAGTTTCTTGGAGATGTCGGAGGACTGGGCTCCGGCAGCATCTCCCTGAAACTGGCCGTAGTGGTGTCCCTGCTCTCGAAAACCATCTTGGAGATGCCTCAAACTGGCTGGAGGACTAGACTCACAAGGATGCCTATTTATAGTATAAGCATCTCGGCATAATGTCGACACTCACGACATAATGTCGACACTCACCCCTATTATTAGTGCTGACTCATGTTTTGTCCCGGTTGGTGTCTCCAACTGGGACTAAAGGTTCATCTTTAGTCCCGGTTGGTGACACCATACAGGACAAGGTACAAGCCACACGACATAATGTCGACACTCACCCCTATTATTAGTGTTGCCTGGCCCAGTTTGCCGCAATCCCTTCAGTCGCGGTTGATTTCTCCAACCGGGACTAATGATGAACCCTCTCTTTATAGGCATTTCCCTCTATTTATAGGCTGCTCGATCCAACCTGCTCTATTTATAGGCCTTTTCCTCTAAATACAACATCTTCATATTTAGGTAACACTCAAGACATTTATTAATATTAAAAACCGGGACAAACCGGGACTAGCTAACACTCAGGACTAAAGCCGCCCCCTTTAGTCATAATCATGCCTAGTCCTATAGTATGCAGCTTCGGGGTCTTCTTCGTCATCTTCATCATCATCATCGTCACCTACCACTCCGGGGATCCTCAGCCCAGCCATGGCATATACCGGGGGCCATTCCGGCCTCGGATTCACGGCGGGCGAGGGAGGGGTCTCCTGGAAGATGATGCCGCTACCGCCGGGCGAGGGTGGGGCCTTTTTGTGGCTCTATGGCGGGTGGACTTGTGGGAACCGCAGGCAAGGATGGTCTCCCCCGGCGATGTAGCGCATCACTCTGATGATAGTACGGTTCGCCCACCACAGATGACGACCGACTTCGTTGTGGTTCACCGGGGGCGGGCCATGACCCTCATACCTGGCGAGCTCCCTTTCCCGCCTATTAGAGAAGAAGGCATTCCAGGTGTCGTAGTTGTCGGGATCCCACTGGGGATCCATCCGCTGCTCCAGTGTGAGCTCGTGGTAGAAGTGCTTCGTGATGGCCGCCTGGCGTGCGGAACCTTGAGGGACAGGAGGGACATGAACCCCTCCAGTGCTCAGCATCTAGCCGGCGGGCGGCCGGTAGCCCGGCGGACAAGGGTAGTTGGAGGCGCACAGCGCCTCAGTCTCCTCGAGGGTCAAAATGGCCCAGTAGGCGTTGTCCATTGTTCTAAGAGAGGAAGGTGTGGATGTGTGGATAGCCATGCCGCGATCGCCCTAGATATATAGGGAAAGGGCGGGAAAACTTGGCGTGAAGCTTTGGGAAATGTCGGTAAATATCTTTAGTCCCGGTTAGTGACTACAACCGGGACAAAAAGCTCTCATAGAAAGGGCGGGAAAACTTGGCGAGAAGCGGTGGGAAATGGAGGGAAATATCTTTAGTCCCGGTTTGTGACTACATCCGGGACTACATGGATATTATATTAAGATTCTTTATATTTTTCTGATAATAATAGACATATTATTTGTTTTATTTGGATTTTTACAATAAAAGATATGATTTTCCAAAGTTTTATATTTGATTTGAATTAAAAAAAGAAATTTACAAATGAAATATTTTATAAATGATGCAAACAGATAAATGGATATTATATTAAGATTCTTTATATTTTTTTTGATAATAATAGACATATTATTTGTTTTATTTGGATTTTTACAATAAAAGATATGATTTTCCAAAGTTGTATATTTGATTTGAATTAAAAAAAGAAATTTACAAATGAAATAATTTAGAAATGATGCAAACAGATAAATGGATATTATATTAAGATTCTTTATATTTTTCTGATAATAATAGACATATTATTTGTTTTATTTGGATTATTACAATAAAAGATATGATTTTCCAAAGTTTTATATTTGATTTGAATTAAAAAAAGAAATTTACAAATGAAATAATTTATAAATGATGCAAACAGATAAATGGATATTATATTAAGATTCTTTATATTTTTATAATAATAATAGACATATTATTTGTTTTATTTGGATTATTACAATAAAAATATGATTTTCCAAAGTTTTATATTTGATTTGAATTAAAAAAAGAAAATTTACAAAAAAATAATTAATCGCGGGTCGTGGCTGGACCCGGGACTAAAGGGTGCCTGCACGCGCGAAAACTAAGCGGCCGAAAAAACCCTTTAGTCCCGGGCCATGGCTTAACCCGCGACTAAAGGGGGGTCTTTGGTCGCGGGTTAAGCCACGGCCCGGGACTAAAGACCCTTTAGTCCCGTCCCGTGGCTTAGCCCGGGACTAAAGGGTGTGTTCCTATATATTCTGCATGCTAGGAGGTGCTGCCCAGCACTTGGCATTCCTCGACGAAGACGAAGCACGCGTGCACAGACGAAGACGAACACGTAGGGGAGGTGCTGTCCGCCGCCGCCGTGCCGCTCCGCCGTGCGTGCTCCGGCGTGCCACCGCTCTACCGCACGCCGCCTCCCCGCTAGCCTTCTCTCGTGCCACCGCACGCCGCGCACCTCGCCGCCTCGCCGTGCCGCCGCGCGTCGCCCCGTCGCGCGCCGTCACGTGCTGCCGCCGGCATCGATCGGTGCTCGAGGGAGGGGTACGGGCGGCGGGTTTTTTTTGTAATTATTAGTTAGCTAGGGTTAGGATTATAGTTTTTTTATTTAGAATTATAGTTTTTGTTATTAGGATTAGGATTATATTGTTAGCTAGGGTTAGGATTAATTATAATTATTTTGTTATAGTTTTTTCTAGCTAGAGTTAGGATTAATTATAATTATTTTAATTATAATTAGCTAGAGTGTTAGGATTAATTATAATTTTGTTATAGTTTTTTCTATAGTTTTTTATAGTTAGGAATATTATAAATGGGATTATAATTAGGATTATTATGGTTTTTTGTTATAGTTTTTTCTATATGTTTTTCTATAGTTTTTTATAGTTTTTTTATAGTTAGGATTATTATAATTAGGATTATTAGGGTTTTTGTTATAGTTTTTTCTTAGTATTTTATAGTTTTTTATAGTTAGGATTATTAGGATTTTTTGTTATAGTTTTTTCTATAGTTTTTTTATATTAGGGTTTTTTTGTTTTAGTTATTAAGATTATTGTTTTATCGCAAATAATATTAGGGTTATTTTTTTTGTTTATTTATAAGGGTTATTTTTTTTCTAACCTGTTTAACTCTCTTTTTGTTATAGATAATTAAGTCATGGATCCATCCGAAGATCTTGGTCGCATCGGTGAAGGTTTTCTTCAGGGCATGATAAGAGGTGAAATTCCTCTTAATATTACTACCGGCAAAGATACTTTGCTCGAGGAAGAGATATCCTCATATCTGAATTCATCCGGTGATGGACTAGAGGAAAAGCTAATGTACCAAGGGGAAGACCAGATGGACGAAGGGCAAACAAATAACAACAATAGTGATGGCCCCTCGACAGGATCCGGCGAGGTACATATATATATATATAAAGTCTCGTGTTACCTCTATTCATTAACTGACCTAGATATATATTAATCACTCTCTCTTCTCCTTTTAGCCCACCGGATCGAAGCAATTGACAGCTCGAACGAAACGAGGGCCGAACAAAAAGTTGGATGGTAATCAGAGGTTCACCATCGAAGAAATAGATGATGAAGGTGAACCGATTGCTCCAGAAAAGCACCGGAGGATGTTTATAAATCAATGAGGGGTGCTTGTTAGGGACAACCTGCTGATCACCATCCAAGAATGGAATCAGTCAAATAAATCCAGTGAAGAATCTAGCTATGTCACCGATGATGCCAAAGATGACCTTTGGCAGAAGCTCATAGCGCATTTCATACTACCTCCAGAGTATGAAGAATTTGAGGTAGATGGTATTACCCCAAGGCCGAGTGGGCTTGAAAATAGAGCAAAAGTGAAGGAGTGGGCTCTGAGCAAGATGGCTGAACTATACCGGAACCACAAGAAAAGTTTATACGCGAAATTTGTCGCGAAAAAGAAAACTCCAGACTTCAAAGGAGTAAACGAGAAGTTGAGAGAACAGTGGCCCGATTTTGTACAATACAAGCAATCTGAGAAAGCAAAGGCAAAGTCGGCAAAGAACACGTTAAATGCTGCCAACAAGAAATACCATCATAAAATGGGGACAGGTGGCTACAAGAGTGTCGTCCCTAAGTGCGAAACTATGGAGAAGAACATGAGGGCTAGAGGCGTCACTCCTGGTACATATGGATGGCCCGAGAGGTCAAAGCACTGGTGGTATGGGCACGGGGGATCCTTGGACCCAGAAACAGGGAAGACATTATTTCATGATAAAATTCTAAAACCCTCCCAAGACCTTATTCAAGCAATGAACGATGCTCAATTGGGATTGTTCCGTCCCGAGAGAGAGAACGACGAGCTGACACGCGCCCTAGCGAATCCTGAAAAGGGAGGACGAACACGAGGCAAAGGCGCCGGTGTCTCGTGGAAGAAAGGGTTTCCTCAGTACGATGCCAGTTACAGAAGCCATCAGAGAGAGAGAAGGACCGCGGGAGGCAGACCGGATCTCCAGTAGAGCAGGACCTAGCTGATCTGAATAACCTCATGCATGAAATTAGCCAAAGGCCGCCGTCGTCAACTCACCCGCAGGCTGATGATCCTGCATTGGATCTTAGCCAGCGGAGAAGCAGCGTGGCTTCCACGGAGGTCCGGGCTGATGATCAAGCACTGCTGGATGATGCACCGGCTCCTTACTACCCCGTGGATGATGTCAGAGAGATGGCACAATGTGAGCTACATCAGCCAATGAACAACCTGTCCTTCAAGGTGGCGATCGGCCCTGCTTTACCTTGTCTACCTGGAGCACTCCACCATTCACTTATGATTCCACCAGGCTATGCTCGTGTCACGGTGGATGACATAGTGGAGGATTTTGCGGACCTAGAGATTGAAATCGCTACGCCTGAAGGCCTTACGAAACTAGGAGATGTCAAGCGCAACATCATTCTATGGAATAAGAAGTACATCAAGTTTCCAGTCTCGGCGCCAAGGCCACCGACTCCGAGGAATCCAAGTCCACCCCGCATCAAATATCGTCAACCTCCAAGTCCACCCCAACCCGATTATCGCCAACCTCCAAGTCCACCCCGCCCCACCGACGATCGCCGCAGCAGGAGTACATCAACTCGATCTCCGCCTCCATGCAATACTCGATATCCGCCTCTGCCTCCGTGCAATACTACTACCTCATCGAAGAAACAAAAGTTCGACGGTCCCCCGTGCCCTACATCAAAGAAAGGTCAAACGGCGAAGATAGTCGACATCCCGCCGGCTCTTCCAAAGAGACCTTATGACAAGACCGATGAGGAAACTAACACAGATGTGGCTGCCCAAGTTAAGACGCATTTTGCACCCAAAAAGCCTAAGCCAAAGCCGGTATATGATGAAAAAACCAAAAAGTGGCTTATGTCCTTTCTTGAGCAACCATCCCAGATATCGATGAATCTGGAATCAGACTATGACCGGGAGATTATTAAGCAAGCACAGAAGAAAAAAAATCACAAGTGCAAAAAGCGGGAAGCAAGTTGCCCAACTCGGAGCACAGAAGAATCAATCGGTCGCCCCGCTCAAAGTCATTTTAGACCTCGACAAGGCCTTCAGAGCTGAAATGGATATGGACATGCAAATAATGGACCCCAGAGCCCGTAATAATGCTGCACTTATGGGAATCACTGTATCGCAGGCCAAAGCACTTGCTACCGAAGAAAATATGTCTCTTGGTCAATATTTAGGCTATGAAGATACGCCAGTGGGTCAGATAGTACGGCAGTATGTCCAAGGGGAGCCTCTAGTCAGTAATGAGGAGCTCGCGCGTCTATCCACACATATGCGAAATCTGCACGAATGGTACATGTCGCAAGCAAAAAAAAGCATCAGAAAGATTGTTTTCCGGTGGACGTTAGAATGGAGCATCACTTCAAACCATACTCGATACAGGTTCAAATGACCGAACTGTTTCAGTTATACAACCAGCGCGCCCTCGACAAATCTATCATTGGTTGCTACTGTCTGTAAGTGATTTATTTATATAATTAAGTTTGTATCTCAGCTCGTTCATTGCATTTAATATATTAACCTAACTATATATCCTTTTGTATGATGATATTATATTCTGCAGAATGAAGATGCTTGAATGCAAAAGAGCTAGAAGATACGACGTTGGGTTCATTGACCCATATATCGTTAATGAATATACGTTAAAGAATCACCCCAAGGATGTGGAGGAACACCTGTGCAGGTTCTTAACCGAGAATAATTTTGTTAAGGAAATACTATTTCCTTACAATTTCAAGTGAGTGTTTATATATTGTACACATTTTATTTTTGCTTACTGGATGAGCTATGCATGTATGCTTATGTAAACGTCCGCAGATTCCACTGGATCTTTCTAAACATTCAAGTTGACAACTCCCTAGTTGAAGTCCACGACTCATTAAGTTGGGACCAAGAGCACTGGAGCGACATGAAAGCAATGCTCCATAAGTAATTTCAATCATTATCGCATTATATCGTCCTCTTTCATTCATTTCCTAATATCAAGTAACTAATAACTCCTTTGTTCATTTTCTTTGCCGAGCAGGTGTTGGACACGGTTCAGACAGAAAATACCAGGTCCATTCAAAGAGGAGTTAACTTATAAAATAGTGAAGAGTTTACAGCAGCCACCGGGAACTTATTTATGTGGATACTACGTCTGCGAGTACATCCGCGAGTTGACCAGTGAGCAGAAAGTTGACTCACATTATATTTATGATTTGCGGGAGAAACTAGAGCCAGACCAGCGCATAAGAGCAATTCAAGAGGAGCTGGCGGGATTTATGATGAAGGAAGTCCTTGATGTACATGGAGAGCATTATCCGGATGACGTGGAACTCGATTTGCCTTAGTCATCTCCATGTAGCTGATATGATATATATATTCATCAATGACCATGTAATTTCAAAACATTTCTTCCTTTTGATATGATTGATTATATGTATGCTTGCAAGGGATCGATTAATTATATAAATGCATCGACGTGTAGTGTGTATGTAGTAGCGTATAATATGCATACTGAAATATATGTTTGAATTGTAGTGAAACACAAAACAAAAAAGGAACGAAATGGCAAAAAAAAGGAAATACACAATTTCTGCCGCGACAGAGAAACACACAATTCTCTGCCGCGGCAGGAAACCTTATAGTCCCGTGTGATGTTATGGCCCGGGACTAGAGGGTTTCCGCCCCCCGCGGTGCTGAAACAGCCACGTGGCTATTATCAATCATGGGCCGTAGCGAGCCGGGACTAGAGGAGGGGCCTCTAGTCCCGTTTTCATAGTCCTGGGCCCAAAACCGGGACTAAAGCCAGTTGCGGCCCGGGACTGCAGGCCCTTTTTCCACCAGCGGTTTTCTCCCTAGTAGCAACAGCGCATCTACAACCTTAGATATTTTTGTCACTTCACCAGATTCAATAGAGGCATGAACCCACTATTGAGCATAAATACTCCCTCTTGGAGTCACTAGCATCTACTTGGCCAAGATAGCTACTAGAAACAGAGAGCATGCAAGATCTCAAACAACACAGACATGATAGAATCAATAAGATAGAATCATTAATCAATCTGATATAGTAATCTCAATATCCATCGGATCCCCGCAAACACAACATGCATTATTACAAATAGATGATCTTGATCATGAACGGAGCTCACAAGATCTAAACATGGTAGCACAAAGGAGGAGAAACAACCATCTAGCTACTGTATGGACCCATATTCCAAGGTGGAACTACTCACGCATCATACCAGAGGCTGGCATTGTGATGAAGAAGGCCTCCGGGATGATCTCTCCCATCCGGAAGGGTGCCAGGAAGAGCCTCAGATCCAATTACGAGCCTCTTCGTGTTTTTGGTTGTGCTTGCTGGCCCAACCTGCGTCCTTACAACAAGAACAAACTTTCTTTTCGCTCCAAACTATGTGTTTTTATGGGGTATAGTCCTCGCCATAAAGGTGTAATGTATTGATGTGGCCACTGGTCGTGTGTATATCTCTCGTGATGTTGTGTTTGACGAGAACATCTTTCCTTTTGCCTCCCTCAATCCCAACAATGGTCGTAAGCTCTGTGAAGAAATTCTTCTTCTTCCCACAGATAACTCACCTTCGGCATCTAATGATAGGGGTGTGCATACTAATGATCATTACATGCATATTGTTCCTCCTGCTCACCCTATGATATGTCATAAACGTATCTATAATTTTTTATGTTCCATGCTTGTTTAGTATCAACTTTGCTATGTTTTGTCTACACTTTGAGGTATTTTTATACATTTTCCGGAACTAACCTATTAAAAAGCTGCCGCAGTGCCAGTTGCCTGTTTTTTTGTTGTTTTTGGTTTCACAAAAGCTAGTATGGAAATATTCTCGGAATTGGACAGGACAAAAGACAAAGTCAATATTTTACCGGAGAGAACACAGAGTCCGAAGGACAGCTGAAGGGGGGCCACGAGGTGGCCACAACCTAGGGCCATGCGGCCTAGGGGGCACGCCGCCACCAGGTGTGGGCCCCTCGGGCACCCATGACCTTGCCCCTTCGCCTATAAAGTCTCCCCGATGCAGAAACCCTAAGCACCCGATCAAATCTCCACGAAACAGTTCGTAGCCGCGGACACCATCGTCCCAAGATCGAGGGGATCTGAAGGTCTTCCCAGCACCCTGCCGGAGGGGAGAGATCATCCCGGAGGCCCTCTTCATCCCCATGCCAGCCTCCGGAGTGATGCGTGTGTAGTTCACCCTCGGACTATGGGTCCGTACAGTAGCTAGATGGTTGTTTCTCCTCCTTTGTGCTATCATGTTTAGATCTTGTGAGCTCCGTTCATGATCAAGATCATCTACTTGTAATCATATATGTTGTGTTTGCGTGGATCCGATGGATATTGAGATACTATGTCAGGTTGATTATTGATTCTATCATGTTTGTGTTATTTGTGATCTTGCATGCTCTCCATTGTTAGTAGCTATCTTGGCCAAGTATATGCTTGCAACTCCAAGAGGGAGTATTTATGCTCGATAGTAGGTTCATGCCCCTAGTAATCTGGGGAAGTGACAGAAATCTCTAAGGTTGTAGATGTGTTGTTGCTACTAGGGAGAAAACAACAATCTTTTGTTCATGGAACAATTGTATTATTTACTTTACACACATTGCTTAATGCAATTATCTGTTGCTTGCAACTTAATACTGGAAGGGGCTCGAATGATAACCTAAAGGTGGATTATTAGTCATAGATGAAGTTGGATTATGGTCTATGTATTATGTTGTAATGCCCAATCAAATCTCATAGGAGTCAAGATGTCTAGTATATGCATTGTTATGCTTTCTCAATCTATCAATTGCCCCGATGTAATTTGTTCACCCAGCATGTCATCTATCTTAAGGAGAATACCTCTAGTGAATTTTGGAACCCGGTCCAATGTTTATCATTATTACATCATCTACTGTTTTTGTTTACTTTCTACAAGCAACTACTATCTTCCACACTATACATTTAATTCTTTGTTTTCAGCAAACCGGTGAGGTTGACAACCTCACTGTAAGTTGGGGCAAAGTTTTGAGTTTGTGTTGTGCAGGTTCCAACCTTGGAATTGTTTCCTTACTCCTACTGGTTCGATAACCTTGGTTTCATAACTGAGGGAAACTTGCTGTTGTGCTCATCATACCTTACTCTTGGGGTTCCCACGAGCTCTACATGTCTTACCCATCACCCTACATAGGTCACGGTTGAAGAGTGTTATCCACAAAATCCTGGACAAAATGCTGAAGAAACTACCTCAAACAGCATATGCAATCATGAACTAGAGAAGGAGAAAGAGACAGAAGCAGACAACCCCGATCCCGAGGCCGATTTCAAAAGATTTTGATAATGGATAATACTTGGATAGAAATTCACAAGCTAAATTATCCCAGGTAGTAGTGGCTTCTGAGGGTAAAGATATATACCATGAGAGAGTTTTACTTGTCAAACTTTGACTAAAGAGTTTCAGCCTTACCTCATTAGCGGTATACCGTGGTAGTTGGAAAGTGCCACATATAACTTTGAAGCATGAAATATGCTCAGATGGATTAGGATCTTCTTCTTCTCCACTAAATTTCTTCTTGTGTAGAATACCAAGTAGTAGAGGATTTATTTCAAACACCCTTGTCTTCCCACTAGAGTTGTCTCTTTTATAAATATCATAGGGCTTCCCAAAGTGGCTGAGTGGGTTAGCACTAGTCATATGCTCAAACTCCATCATGTTGGTGGAAACTTGTAACTCAAAACAAAACTTAAGTAAATAAGCAAAAAACTAAAAGACCTGCTGCTTGCAACTTAATACTGGAAGGGGTTCGAATGATAACTTGAAGGTGGATTATTAGTCATAGATGAAGTTGGATTACGGTCTATGTATTATGTTGTAATGCCCAATCAAATCTCATAGGAGTCAAGATGTCTAGTATATGCATTGTTATTCTTTCTCAATCTATCAATTTCCCCGTTGTAATTTGTTCACCCAGCATGTCATCTATCTTAAGGATAACACCTCTAGTGAACTATGGACCCCGGTCCAATCTTTATCACTATTACATCATCTACTGTTACTGTTTACTTTGTACAATCAAATACTATCTTCCATACTATACGTTTAATCCTTTGTTTTCAGCAAACCGGTGAGATTGACAACCTCACTGTAAGTTGGGGCAAAGTTTTGAGTTTGTGTTGTGCAGGTTCCAAGTTGTAGCAACACCTTGGAGTTTTTTCCTTACTCCTACTGGTTCGATAACCTTGGTTTCATATCTGAGGGAAACTTGCTGTTGTGCTCATCATACCTTCCTCTTGGGGTTCCCAACGAGCTCTACATATCTGAGCCATCAAGCACTTTTCTGGCGCTGTTGCTGGGGAGATAAGGACAACTTTGCAAGGGGAGTCTCTCACAACCAATCACTTTACTTTGTTTTTGTTTTGCTTAGTTTATTTTTCTTTGTTTTGCTTGTTTCTCTTTATCAAAAATACAAAAAAATAGTTTTGTTTGGTTTGCTTTTTCTTATCAAAAACACAAAAAAATTAGTTCCTACTTCAAGTTGCTTCCATGTCTAGTGTCGCTCAAATCACTGTGTCCCCTATGGAAATGAGATTCACTTTCAAACAAGGAAGTGAAGAAAGTTTCAAAGAAGCTTGGTCTAGAATTTCTGATTCTTATGAAAAGGCTGAACCTAAAATGACTCTAGGCTTGTTTCTTAGCAATTTCTACTATGGTCTTGCTATTTGTTATAGATATGCTTTGGATGCTATATTAGGAGGTGATTTACTCCAAAGTGATGAGAATGAAGCCTCTAATGCCATAAAAAAGTTGACTGCAACATATAATTTGCCTAGCAAAACTGATTCTTCCTTTATAAGCATTTATGCTAGGTTAAACACTCTTGAGACCAGTAGCTAGTTTAAAAGATTGCTTGTAGAGGTCCCAACTTGATAAGGTAGAGATCCCTGTGTTTACAATGCTAGTCCCTGGATCAATAGCTAGCATCCACAGTTTAAGATGTAATATCAACAAACAAAGGTCATAATACAACTTTATAACCAGGAATAAAATAATTCATTATATCTTACATAGCTCATTTGGCTATCTTATTACAATGCAGCATGAATAACTATGTAGCATGGAGTCCTTCATCTTCAAAGTTCCACAGGCAATCATGTTGGTTGTATACTTGTAATCCTAATCAACACACTTCACTAACATCATACAAACCTGCAACATAATAAGTTATAGCCACAAGGGTCAATACATTTGAATTGTATTGGCAATTGATACTATGATAGTATAGTGGATTCTATCATCTATATGCATTTGGCTAAGTGGAGCTTAGGCTTGCTTTGCTCCAAATATATTTTCCTTATCATTAGAAAACACTAAGTTTTTGTCTGTCAAATCACCCAAGGAACAACCAATAGAATTGGTTAACCTTTAACCCTTGTTCAACCACAAACTTTTAACTTAGAAATTGGGATGGGGATATCCTTGATAGCTTCCATGTCTTGATGCTCAAATTGTCCATTGCCAGGGACACGGCTAAGTACTTAGATTTTACTCTCTAGAGAGGTGGTGCACTTTCCCCACAAGTCTCGACATGCATCGAGACAAGATCTTTCAGAAGCCTTCCCTTAGACCAAAATGGACGCGTTCCAAACCTATCACCCCCTACCACCTTCTGTCCATCTGGCTAAGTTATAGCAACCTATATGATCCAGGCAGAGCCCATATTGCCATGTGGCTACACTTGAAGCTTCTCAACATTTGACATCTCAAATCTCTTTGTTCCTGGGTGGCTTTCCACAAGTGAGATACACTAGGGTAGGCCATAAATATGGAGCCCTGTGTAACCACTCAACATAACCCATTCACACCATTCCACCCAGGTGATTCATTCACTTAGTAGTTTTATTAAGCAAAAACATAAGTCAAACGACTTAGCAAAATTTCCATAGCATGTATATAAACCACCCTTGTTTTCTACTAGCTAGGCTAAGCATGATAGTAGTAGGAATCTTAACTTAGGGAAAATTCTACTAAGGAAACATCTACTAGGATTTCCCATGGCATAGTTAACACATAGAAAATTTCATGCAAGTCCTACTTAGAAATATCACTAATGCATAGTTAAAATGTTAGGACAAAATGTATGAAGTACCACTTGCCTTTTTAGTAGATAATATAGATTCACTCCTTGATCTTGCAATTGTCACACCCTTCAAATTTCACTACAATTCAATCAAGGCACAAATCTAGCATTCAATCAATTCACCACATAAAACAAAGAAAACAAAACAATGCATGCAAGCATGCAAAAGATTGTTTTATTGGAAAAGTGGTTTCTAATAGGCTATAAACATTTTAAAACACCTATTGGTCATTTATAAAAGTGGTAAAACCATTTAAAATCAAGTTAGTGAAAATAGGCCATTTAAATCATTTTTGTTTTGTTAGAAATGATTCAAACCAAAGTAATATTTTCTAGTGTTTAGACAAATATATTTGTAAATACAAATGCTAGTGTTTATGGTCAAAGTGTTTAAATCAAATCCATTTTCAAAAGGTTTCACTCAAAAACCATTTTTAAATCAAAGCAACATTTTCATTTTGCTAGAAATGCCTTTAAACAAAGTAATAATTTTTCTAGGGTTCATCAAATATATTTTTAAATCCCAAAACTTGGTGTTTAGGGTTAGAGAGTTTACAATCAAACCATTTTCAAAGGTTTTACTCAAAAATTATTTTTAAAACATAATCAACAATTTTTGCTTTACTCAAAATGCTTTTATTCAAGGAATAATTCCTTAGTGTCACAAAATATACCTTTAAATCCAAAGGTTGGTTTTTATGGTCAGTAGGTTCAAAACAAACCATTTGCAAAAGATTTTACTAAAAAATCATTTCTAGAATAATTTTTATACTCAAAATAAGCCTAGAAATGTTTCTGTAAAAAACAATCAATTTTATAGAAGAAAAATACTAAATTAAGGGCATGGTTGCAAAGGTTTCTTTTTCCTGATTCCAATGATATAAAATTTGCAAATTTTGGACGTGTGGATCAAAAGTTATGAATTTTTCAAAATCTATTCACTAATAGAAATGTTTCTGTTTTTAAAACAGAGTCTGGGCTACGTGTCCTGTTCTCATGGGCTGATACCGATTCGTTCGGATCGAGTAGTTATGGGCATAGGATCTAAAGGTCAATGCAAGGATCAGATCATTCTATACCGCTTCGTTTAATGAATCTAACGTGGCCCTACGATCTGGATCTAACGGACTTAAGCGCATTGACCAAGTTCTAGCGGTGCTGGGTCAACGGCGAGCGGTGGCACGCTCTGCTAACGGCGCTCCAGCCAGCCTAGGAAGCAAGAGATAGGGGGAAGAGGCTTACCACACTCGCTGTGACGTGCTAGAGCTCCAGATGGTGGCAGTGGACGAAGGGGCGCACGAAGCTGACAGGAATTGCTCGTCGGAGATGTTGCTAATGATGGTGTGCTCGGATTGTCGTCGTTGGCGATGTTATGGACCGCGCTAAGACAAAACAGAGGTGCGGTTAGACACAGGTGAGAGAAGCGAGCATGTGTGTCAACACCCGAATTTTTAATCCCAGATGCCTGTTATGCCATAAATCGCAATCCCATGATTACCATTTTTGCGAGACATAACAGATTTGGATATCACAGTACATCATCCATTACAAACCATATATAAGGTCTTACACAAATAAGGATCTCATGATCCAGTTCTTAATACAACTCAAGCAGTGGAGTAACGTAATAATAAAGATAGCGCAGGCGAAGCTCTATCTTCAGGGTCACGGGCAATGCTGACGATGGGAGATGATCCTAGTTGTTGTAACCTTCCTGCGGTCCATCCTCCTGGTACTCTTCTTCATAGTCTGGCCATGGGAATAGCCAGGGACAAATCCATGAGTACTCTTTAAGTACTCGCAAACTAATACTAACAAGTTATGGGGGGTTTTGGTAGTAGGACACTAAGCTCTAGGGTTGTTTTTGCAAAAAGCAAGATTTACCTCTACTAAGTTCAGAAGCAAGAAAAACTAGTTGAAGTTTTATAACACCTAAGTGGAAACTTGAATTTCATATCACAACCCTGTTGTGGTCTAGTCAAAGTCTCAATTCATTTCACAAGTCATTTTGAAAACATCTGACGGGGGAACAGTATGGCCACTCCAACTGTCCCTAACCACGGACACGGCTATTCGAATAGTTTGACACTCTGCAGATATTGTACACTTTCACCACAACATTCGATACATCCATCAGGAACAAATCCAGAATTCACCATACTCAGTATGCGGATAATCAATCCTAACCTTTCAATTACACGCCCTAATATAGGCACCTCTCCTGTGAGTTTGGCCTCCCAACCATGACCAACTGTCATCTTGGGTACTGCAAAGGTGGACAATCTTCACAACGTAGCCTCAGCTTAGACCTTGGCCGTGAGGGAACCCATACTAAGGTATATAAGTTTCTAGTCAAGCCCTACCCAATTTTCGGGTATTGTGGTTTTACGGTAAAATTGGAATGGTATCGCTTCCAGACAACCATCAGTTTTATAAAGGGGCTAAAGCTCCTGCCTCAACATTTTCATCATCAAAATCATCTGGTGTTCGGAAATAAATGTCAAAAGATTTCAATAGAATGACTCATCATTCCAAGGTTTACATAACCATTTTCACCAAGTATTCCCATCTAAAGTTGATTAAGTTTTATGCTTAGCACTAGCATCTACAAGTGGGGTAAGTACTAATGAGGGGTGGTAAACAAGTGGAGATTAATTAAGTTCAATCTCATGCCTTAGGATGACATCAAGATTATCTAGCTTAGGCCAAATTTAATGCTCTTGATGCAACCTTCAATTATCTTCCTAGAATCTACAAGTCACTTAAGTAAACTCTAAGAGAAAGCTTTGATAAAGAAATAAAGTATAAGGCTTGCAAGTAAAACTAGGATTGGGTATCATCAAAATGTGTCTAACCAAGCATGCTTAGTGAATTGCATAGGTTATCTAACTTTCATAATTACAAGTGCTAGTTTGCATAGGTCAACTTGGTTAGTAAGGCTTTCCTTGTGCAGAGCAGTTGTTGAAGTTCTCCTCGGCTTCTTCTTCATATTATCCTCCTTCCACCTCGTATCCTTGGTCGGTACTAGCGTCTATAAATAAATACGAGGTACACAATCACCAAACAATACTTAACTATTTTCAATCATCACACAAAGGTGCACTATAGATGATCTAGCATCATCACTAACATTACAAGATTAAAGCATTTGTCTTATTTATTTTATTTTTAGAAAAGTAATTTCTACTTATTGAAAAACTACTTAATATTTAATATTCTCCAACTCAAACATGGGATCATGTTGACACATGTCATCACCACATATTTCAGTACATGGAAATGTGATTTAAAGTGGTGTCACAATTTAATAAGGTTTAACCTTTTTATTTTAAATAACTAAAGTGACTAGAAATGCCTATGTGGCATTCTTTTATTACTTGAACATTTTTTCTATAAGTAAACCCATATGTTTTTATATATTCTGAAAGGTATGATCAAATGTGATTTTTGAGAGTTGGAATCAACTCAAAAGCTATTATGGTTGAAATTTGAAAAAAATTTGAATGCAGAAAATCTTCTGACTTGTTATTTTTACCAAGGTTGATCTACAAATCCAAATGACTTGAATACAACGGGCTTGGATTAAGCATTTCAGTACCTTTCTAACAAAATTGGTTTCACGCAATTTGGTTCACTGAATCGAGCTGGGTTGATTTTTGAAACTACGTACAGAACTGAGTTTGAATTACGATAGAAAAATCTAAATTCAAGCGCTTGGGCTGCACGGGAAAGGTTAATGGGCCGGCCTAGTGTCACTCCGCAGCGCGGGGCTCAGTTGACAGGGGGGTTCCACCCGCCAGTGGCTCATAACACGCGAAGCGGTATGGGGCGATCTCGGTCACACGATCTAAATCTAATTGAACGGCTACGGTTCATCATCCACGTCGGGCAGCGCCGGCCAGACAGAACCCTAACGCGGCAGGTGGGGGTCGTGGGAGGCTCACCGGGGCTCAGGCGAGGGTCGGCGATGGGTGCGAACGACGAAGTCAACGACGACGATTCTCCTGGCACCAGCAGCTCCTCCTGGGGCGGCTCCAATCGACGGCGCCTCTCCTTCTCTCCAGCGGCGAACTCCGGTGCAATTCTGGCCACCTGGTGCTCGCCTTGCTCCGGGAGTGATTGAGGGTGATCAGTGAGAGGTGGGGAGCGAACTGGTGTGAAGAAATCGAGCGGGGAGGCCTCTATTTATAGTGGCGAGAGGGGACCGACGAGCGCGGGCTGAGCTCGTCGTGGTCGACGGCACAGGCAGCTATCGGCGTGGGCGACGGTAGGGGCGGTTCTATGTTCCCTGGCGAAGCTCAACGGCATGGTGGCGAGGCATGGGGCAGTGCTGATCGGTCGCAATGCTTCGACACTCTAGGCAGGTCCGACGGGGGTTTTGATGGCGCACAGCGAGCGTGGTCCGCGCATCGGCGGACGGGCATGTCTGGCAGGGTGCTGGGGTGCTGGCGATCACTTACGCACGCGGCGAGGGCGGCGCGTGGTCTGAGGGTGCTGGTCGAGCGTGGCGCACGGGGCGCGCTCTCGGCATGGTCGCAGAGAGGTTTGGCATGGCCTGGGCGTGTGGTCCAGTGGCTGGCATTTCTCGAGGCTAGGACAGGGAGTGGCGGTGGGGTGTTGGCTAGCTCCCAGACAAGGTTGGCGAGGATAGTGTGGCATGTAGCTCGCCGGCGACAACGGGGTGGCAAGTTTGCTCTCGGCCTGCTCACCATTGATGGATAGGCTTGCTTACAGTGATGCTAAGGATAGTTAAAGGAGCTAGATGATCTACTAAGGACTAGTTGCAACTAGAGAGGGAACAAGTTAGGCCAAAATCACTGCACACTATAGTGTTTGTGATTTGGTTGATTTGAATCTGCAAGCTATTTGATGAAATGGCCGCAAGAACTTGAGTTTTGAATTTTTAAAAGATTTTTGGTGGGTGTGCTAGGCATGTGTTGAGGATTCTGTAGGTGCTTGGGTTTTGAAAATTGAACTTGTTTGAGTGGTTTTTGAAATAATGGGATCTTCCCATATGAGATAGATTCAAATTTAAACTTAGTAATGAATGTTTTTGGATGATCACAAAGTGGGCCTTGGTACCTTATTATGAGTACTAACAAGGGATGCAAATATCCACAGATGTTTCTGTTAAGTTCTGAAAGTTAAGGATAGCCAAAGTAGGCATGAGAGTTAATTTGGCCAAAGTGACCATTCACTTCATTGGTTTATTTTGAGTTGTTTGTCTTTGGGAAAAGTTTGGGGATTGTTTAGATGATGTTTATTTCACCTAAGAATCATTTTACAAGCAAAGAAACATAGAACCATGGCAATTCAAAAGAATCCAAATTTTAATACACACACATATGCATGCTTTCATATTTTTAGTTGGAAAAGTTTTTGTTAACCCTAATTTTGATGACTAGAGTTTGATGATCCATGTTTAATATTTTTGGGATGTGAAAAACCTTCCCCCCTCAAACAAAATCTCGTCCCGAGATTTGAAAAAGGACGAAAAAGATTACCTAGGATTTGAAGAGATTGGGAAACTTTGTCCTGATGTGATCTTCGCGCTCCCAGGTAGCTTCCTCTTCCATGTGGTTTCTCCACTGGATATTGAGAAACTTGATGCTTCGGGTTCTGGTAGTTCTGAAATCTTCTTCCAAAATATGGATGGGTACTTCAGGATAGGTCAGGTCATCGTTGATTTCTATGGTCCGATGATCAATATTCTTGAACATTTCCATCTTCTCCGGAACTTCGAGGCACTTGCGAAGTAATGAGATATGGAACACATTGTGCACGGATGACATCTCTTCGGGTAGTTCCAATTGATACGACACTTCTCCTCGACGGTTCAGAATCTTGAAGGGGCCGATATATCTGGGGGCTAACTTTCCTGTCAGTTGGAAACGCTGCATTCCCTTTAACGGCGACACTTTTAGATACACAAAATCTCCGATATTGATAGCAAGGTCTCGACGTATCTTGTCGGTGTAACTCTTCTGTCTTGACTGAGCGGTCTTGAGGTGCTCACGAATCTTGTGAACCTTCTCTTCTGCTTCTCGTAGGATGTCGGGTCCGAAAATCTGACTCTCTCCTACTTCCGACCAGTTCAAAGGGGTGCGACACTTTCTTCCATACATGAATTCAAATGGGGCCATTTGCAAACTAGCTTGATAACTGTTGTTGTATGAAAATTCTGCAAACGGCAGACAGTGTTCCCATTTGGATCCATACTCTAACACACAGGCTCTCAACATGTCTTCGAGTATTTGATTTACTCACTCCATTTGTCCGTCGGTCTGGGGGTGATAAGCTGTGCTGAAATCTAGTCGGGTGCCTAAACCTTCTTGGACTTTCTTCCAGAACCTCGAGGTAAACCGAGTTCCTCAATCAGATACGATGTTCTTGGGGACTCCATGCAAACTGACGATTCTAGCGATGTATAACTCCGCTAGCTTTGAACTCTGATACGTGGTTTTGACTAGTAAGAAATGGGCGACTTTGGACAGTCTGTCCACTATGACCCAGATAGAGTCATTTCCCCTACTAGACGTAGGCAATCCGGTGATAAAGTCCATTCCAACGGAATCCCATTTCCATTCTGGAATCTATAGAGGTTGCAACAATCTAGCGGGTCTTTGATGTCCCGCCTTGACTCTCTGATATATATCACACTTGGCGATATAGCTTCCGATTTCTCTCTTCATCTTATGCCACCAAAATTTCTCTTTCAAATCTTGATACATCTTTGTTCCTCTGGGGTGGATAGAATAAAGAGTATCATGAGCTTCCTTCAGAATAACTTCTTTCAACTCTGAATCAGCTGGTACACAAAGGCGTCCTTTGTACCAAAGAACTCCTTCTTCGTCTTTGGTAAATCCGGGTACTTTGCATGTACCGATACGACGCTTGATTCCGTCGATACTAGCATTTCCTTTCTGCGCCTCCTTGATCTGGCTGATCAAAGTGGGTTGAAGTTCTATGCTAGCCAAAAATCCTTCACTCACTAATTCCATTCGAAAATCTTCCATCTCTCTGTGCAAGCTTGGTTGCTCCTTCAAAATCATGGAGTTCAAGCGGTAAAACAATCTGCTAAGGGCATCTGCTACCACATTGGCTTTACCGGGGTGATAGTGAATGTCCAGGTCGCAATCCTTGATTAGCTCAATCCATCTTCTCTATCTCATATTCAGCTCCTTCTGAGTGAATATATACTTCAGGCTCTTGTGATCCGAATAGATCTCACAACGGTTTCCCATCAGCTAATGCCTCCATGTCTTCAGGGCTAGAACTATGGCTGCGAGCTCGAGGTCATGGGTTGGATAGTTCTGCTCATGTTGTTTCAGTTGTCGGGATAGATAAGATATAACTTTGCCTTCTTGCATTAGCACACATCCGAGACCAATCTTGTATGCATCACAATACACGTCAAAGGGCTTCGTGATGCCCGGCATGATTAAGATTGGGGCTGAAATCAATCTTCTCTTGAGTTCTTGAAAACTCGCTTCACATTTGTCCATCCATTCAAACTTCTTGTCCTTCTTCAGCAATTGGGTCATTGGTCTGGCGATACTCGAGAATCCTTCTACGAACTTGCGGTAGTATCCCGCCAATCCGAGAAAGGCACGAACTTGGGATTGAGTGGTTGGGGCTTGCCAATCTTCGACATCTTTCACCTTTGCGGGGTCAACGGCAATTCCTCCGGCTGATACAATGTGACCGAGGAATCCTACCTCCTGTAACCAGAATTCACATTTGCTAAACTTGGCATACAACTGATGCTCTCTAAGGGTTCCAAGAATGGTCCTTAGGTGTAGATCATGTTCTTCTTCTGATTTGGAATAAATCAGAATGTCATCGATGAAAACAACAACAAACTTATCCAGAAAGTCCATAAAAATCTTATTCATGAGATTCATGAAATAATCGGGGGCATTGGTTAATCCAAAAGACATGACACTATACTCGTATAATCCATATCTGGTGGTAAAGGCAGTCTTGGGAATATCCTCTGCGTGAATCTTGAGTTGATGATAGCCAGTTCTAAGATCAATCTTAGAAAACACTTTGGCATCGATTAACTGATCAAACAAATCTTCTATCTTGGGCAATGGGTATTTGTTCTTTATAGTGACATCATTCAACTTCCGACAATCTGTACACAAACGGTTACCTCCATCTTTCTTGTCCACAAACAAGACGGGTGATCTCCATGGTGACGCACTTGGTTGAATCAATCCAATTTCCAACATGGCATCCAGTTGCTTCTTCAGTTCTGCTAGTTCAGACGGGTTCATACTATATGGTATCTGGGCTATGGGTCATGTTCCGGGGATTAGTTCAATGATAAACTCGATATCCCGATCTGGGGGCATACCGGGCAAATCATCTGGGAATACATCGGGGTATTCACAGACTATCGGGACTTGGTCAATGGTAGATTGGGCTATACTCTTGTTGCACTTGAATTGATGAGGTAAGGTTTCAGATACATGCTCGACTGATATTCCGGCTGTACTGGTCATGGTTATGGCTTTCTTGGCACAGTCAATTAATCCTTTATGTTTGGACATCCAATCCATTCCTAGTACTACTTCCAAACCTTTAGTTCCGAGTACTATCAAATTAGCATAAAAATCTATGCCATGGATTCAGATAGGGACGGCTTTGCAAATTTTCCTAGCTTTGGTGGTTGAACCGGGAATTTGAACAATCATAACATGCTTCAGTTTGGTTGGTTGAATCTTACTAGTGCAGGCAAATTCTTCGGTGACAAATGAGTGCGATGCACCAGAATCAAACAACACTCTAGCAAGTACTGAATTAACAGAAAACATACCCAGCACGACATCGGGCGCTTCTTGGGCTTCTTTAGCATGCATGAGAAAAAGACGGCCGTTGCGGTTGAGCGAATTCCCTGGGGCAAACCTTCTTCCGGGCTGAACACGAAGCTGCTGCTGAGCTGGGGCATTTGCATTGGGGGCTGCGGCATTCTTCTTGGGGCACTCATTGGAGTAGTGACCCTTATTTCCACAGTCATAAAAAGTCACTTGCGACTTGTCCTTTGCTGCAACAGGAACAACATTGCTTCGAGTCCTAGGGGCAATGTTGGTGTTGGCGGCAGCATTGTTGTTGTTGAACTTGGGTGGGGCACGGTTGAAATTGTTAGGGTTGTCGGGGTTGTTGTGATTTCCTCTGGACCTTGGGTTTCCACGGTTGGGATAGGTCGGACGGTTCATCGGGGGTCTGTTGGTTCTCGGGGCAAATCCTGGAGATGGGTTGGGGCGATACTTTGGGGTATGATGGGTTCCTGGCTGATGCATCATGCGACGCTTGATGTTGTCATTGGCTTGGTTGATCTTTCCTTCCATCTGGATGGCAGAGTCGACTAGGGCTTCAATATCAACAAAGGGGATATTGACCAACACCGTCTGCATCTCATCATGCAGACCATTCAAGAATCTTTCTTTCTTCTTGGCTTCAGTCGATCTCATCCGGGGCATACCAAGCTAATGACAAGAATTTGTCACGGTATTCCACTACGGTAATCCTTCCTTGCTTCAGTTCTCTGAATTCATCTCTCATCCTCTTGATCAAACTCGGTGGCACATGGGTTCTGCTGAACTTGACCTTGAATTCCTCCCAGGTCATCATCTGTCCTCCGGTCTTTGCACGAACGCTATTCCACCATGCTCTTGCATCTCCGGCTAGATAGTGGGTGGCGAACAGAACATTCTCGTTAGCTTCCACTCCGGTGACTTCCAGGTTGTTCTCCATGGTTTGCAGCCAATCATCTGCGTCTAAGGTGTAACACCCTCAGAATCGGCCCTATGCAAGTTTTAGCGATTCCCGCCAAACCCGCATAGAAACGATTCAAAGATGCCCACCAGGCACTTTCGTGCGGGTGGAAAACGAAGTAATACCATTACACATTAGTCCATGATGGAACCCACAGAACAGATATATACAACAACGACTCCATGAGTCAAGAATTCAGATATACAGTACAAAGATCCAAATCACCTTGAAAACGATACAGCGTCCGAGTACGGACAAGATGCAAATTGAGCTAAGAGCCCTAAAGAATAACCAATGGCATCCATAACCCTACCCAGGCCAAGCCGGAAGGGTAACCCTGCTAACGAAGTCGATCTCAAAACCTGCTAAAAAAGGGGTGCCGACAAAGGGCAAAGGAAAAAGAGAGCGGTCAGTACTGAGGCTAGTACACGGCGAGACTAGAATTCGGTGGTCCTCGCCTACATAGGTATGGTGGACTGAGCGGCAGCGCAGCATGCACTAAACAACCTATAGAGACTCGATACAACCGGCGGCTATCAGATAGGGATAAGAAAGACCTATTCGGATCCAACCTGAAACTATCACCAAGCGTACCCATCCTGGTATTTCCCCCTCGAGACCAAACGAGGAAGTCAATCGAGGAACTCACATAGTTGGCAATTTTATTTATTCAGTTATCGTTGCAGCAATTACTAGTCAGGTATAGATAGTCATCCTGATATATTAAGCAGTGGACACTTTTAGTTAACCATTCCGTTGTAGTTGCGACACTTACTAGTCAGATACAATTAGCATGAGATATCCCGAACCCAGCAGTTGTTGGTACTTTTATTTAGCCATTCCGTTGTAGTGAAGCTGATTACTAGTCATATCGGATACAAGTCAAATTATAACAGTAAACTTTAGTTATAGTTGTCTAAGATCGAGAACTGTGCTCCAAGTCGTTCATAACTGCGGACACGACTTCTCGAAAAGATTTAACCCTGCAGGGGTGCACCAAAGTTTCCACATGCACCTACACCCTTGTTGTCAGATCAGGTAGGTACAAGATCACAAAACATACACCCAACGGTATGTCGACGGGGTTTCGGACACGACGTTTCCCAGACCCAAAGCAAGCACATGGGGGCCACCCGACTAAGCTACCTGCAACGAAGTCGGCCGGTCTCTGAGACAGACCCAGAGGTTTGTGACAATGGCTGTAAACGACTAGGAACCCGAAAGTGTGACTGGGCTTGTCGATACCGCGAAAACATTTCACATTTGTTCCTAAACAGTACAGGCGCTCCACGCGCAATCGTAAATAAAGCAGTAAATCATGGCATAAGTACAGGATAGTAATAAAGCCCCAAACTACTTTGTGGCCCTCGTTACAGTACTTTGAAATCAGGTACTAATCGATGGGGGTGCCCACACACCCCACCTGTGGTTAGCGCGCTCGATCTCAGAACAGGTGTCAAGAACTCGGGGTCCTACGGGACACCAGTGAGTGGTTAAAACCAAATATTCTCTATTACCCACCGGTGCCTCTGCATTATTTACCTACTTTCAATTTTAGTTATTAAACAGTAATTAAATCCATGATCATCTCCAACATTAAACATGCAGCATTACTCCAACAATGGTGGTACTTGACGACACGCAACAGCACTTGAGCAAGCGACTACGACGCGCAAGTCCAACTATCTACCAAACAACAGGTAATAGGATGTGTCCAAGGCAATATAAGGCTGCAAGGGATATCACGAGTACGAAAACTAGAGCATCGCAACACAGATAGCAATAGATCAACAGGAGGAAATAAAGACTAGAAATGTAAAATAGGTAGAAAGGGGGGAATGCTCGCCTGAAAACACTGCCGAAGGTTCATCCGAAGATCGGGTAGACACTCGCATCAACTCATCGGCCTAATCCGTGAAGAAGCAAAGCACTAGAAGAAACACCAGATGCACTATTTAATACTACGGCAGAAGATCAGGCATGATGCATGTATGATGTATGACATGGCAAAAATGCGATGCAATTAGGCAATATTAAGCGGAACCGGGGTCCCGACAATTAATTATATGGTTTATGTTGTCTAGATACCCACAATTTAATGTTGTATTAACAAGGAAAAATTATATCATCGGTTCGCTACACAAATTTAAATGGAGCCAATATTAGACTAGATTTGCCCGCATATAGTCTCCATATTAATTATTAGGTGAATTGGCAAAACCCCCAAACCGCATGATATGTGTGCAAGCATGACAATTTAAATGCAACAAAGTATATATTTCAATTTATAAAATAGGGCTTGGAAAAGGGGTCACATTTTGAGGGGTTCGGCGATCTTGGTTACAAAAGGGGCTTCGGATTCCGGGAACGGGGCTTCGGGGTCTCGGTGTCCGAGTAGGAGTACTTGGAGTTCCGTGTTGGCAACCTTGGCGATCCGAGTTCGGGTGTCGAAGACGGACTTGAATTAGACTCCTCGAGGCAAAATTTGGCTTTCGATGAACCCCAAACGAGCAGCTTCGCTTGGCTTTGGCGTCGAGCACCAAGGCGTGTGTTGTCTAGAGGTAGGTACATGACCAAAAGAAAATAAGCACACACCCCGTGTACTTGCACAAGGCAGCGAGGCCTCCTGCCAGAAGGATGCGTCCGGGCCGGGAGACGAGCATGGGACAACAGCGCCACCCATTACCGGCGGTGGAGGGCGAAGCCATGGCCACTGCAGGGGAGGCCAAAGGTACTCGGGGTGGCAGGGCTACGACCGGAGCGCAGGCTCGCTGGGGGAAGGGAGGGCGACGGCGGGCGCGAGGTCGGCCAGAGGAGGCCAACGAGGTCGAGGCCTACAGGGGGCCGACGGTGCTGCGACTCGTGGCCGGTGCTCTGGGAGATGAGCACCAGCGAGGCCAGCTCTGCTCAGGGATAGGGCCAGCGCGGCGAGGACGGGCTGTGAAGGAGAGGGAGCCCGCAGGAAGGTCGAGCTGCTGGGCACGCTGGCCCGCGCCAGTTCTGCAACAAAGGAGGCGCGTGGTGGTGCTCGGTGATGGCCTAGGCAGAGAGCAGGTGGCGAGGAAGCAGGTGAGGTCGCGCTTCAAGGCTCCAGGGAGGAGGGGCCGACAGCGGCCGGTCACGGCCTAGCGAATGGGGACGAGCGGCGGGCGGCCGGGGCAAGGCCAGCAGTGGCGCTGTCGATGGCCGGTGGACGTCGTGGTCGCTGCCGGTGGCGTAGGCGACGCGGGGTGGCCAGAGGAGGCGGGCGAGGGGAGTGACGCAGGCGGTGGCGCACCACGCGGCAGAGGAGTCCGACGGGCGGAGTCGGGGCTCCGGCCGGAAGCGAGGAGGGCGTGGCGTGCAGGGTGCCGGACGAGGTGGGGAGTTGGGCGACGGCTCGCAGAGGCTGGGGCCGGTGAAGGTGGCACGGGCAGAGGTCGGAGGTCGGGCGGCTCTAAGCGAGGCCGCGGCGTCAGGCTCGGGCCTGGCGGCGGCCGGGCTCTGACGTCGATCAGGGAGGGCGACGGCGCACAGGGATGAGGCAGAGGGGATCTTGCCGGGGATGGAAGGCGATGGCGGCAGCGAGAATTGCAGGGGAGGAGGCGACGTTCACAGAAGGAAGGCGACATGGAGGGTGGGCCGCGAGGGAAGCGTACATGCGTTTCCTTCCGTGTGGGGATCACGAGGTGGGCGGGGGTTGCGTCACAAGGAAGTAGACCGAGGAGTTGGTGGGCCAGGGGTCCAGGGGGTGGCGACGACAGTGGGGATTAGGTAGGGTGGGGTTTGGTTGGTCTAGAGTTTCCACCGGTTGGGCCTTTTGGGCCTGGCCAGTTTAGGTCTGGGTTTTTTTATATATATTTTTTTAAAATATTTTATGTTTTATGTTCTTTTGTTTAAATCATTTTGGAAAACATCTTTACATGATTTAAATAGTAAGAGATATAATTTGAATGTAAAGAGAAGATGTAAATTAGAAAACAATATATGGTTTTACAGGTATGCATGTTGATGATGTCATGATGATGCACAAAGTAAAACACATGCGGTTTTCTAATAGTGGTTTTACCCGGGGTGCTACAATTCGACAACACTAACAATGGATCTCGCCCTCGAGATACACCTCATGGTACGAGGAAGAAGACCCATGATCAGAATCTTCTCGCTTTGTGTAGAACCTCGCGACACCACTAACAATGATTATTTCTCCATCTTGAAATCGGTGACAGCACCAACAAGAGGTCGTTGATCAGGTTCGTTGAGATAACACTCCGGCAAAACATAGACGAAGGAAGAGGTCTCAAAAGTTAAGGCCACCTCTAACTTCCATGATAGGAGTAAGAATTGCATCGATCCACCATTCAATGTACAAAAGCGAATGATAAGAGTAGTGGTATGGTCGCGACTCCATCCCGCACTCAAAGCATTACTATGTACACGAACAGACGGATTATGCAACCAAATTTCGGATTTTAGACTGAAGATCTCGATAAGCGAGGTTCGGAAAGCTTTGGATACAAAAGGGTGATGCATGCTCTTCATCGTATCGGATTGCAGATGATGTCTTCGTGTTGGAAAACACCGGAAGATATAAAGAAAAAATTTAGTCAATTTTGATCCACTAAAAAGTAAACAGAGGAAAATTCCTTAGATAGCATGAAGACTGGATGTAGAAACACTGTTACAAGGAGGAAGCGAAACCCTGAAGGCACGACGGAAACCCAACCACGAGAATTCCTGGACTCGAAGAAAAGGTAAGAGAGCAGATTCAAAACACGTAGAGGTAAGAGGATAATAGCAGAGGGGTAAGAAATAAAAGCAGACCTAATCAGATCTATCCAACCAATTTTCAAAATAGTTTTGACACTCTACATCATCCGTTATCTAGGTTATCCTACAGGGTGGACCAATGGGATATCTTAATTGCTGAGCTCTGATACCACTCTGTAACACCCTCAGAATCGGACCTAAGCAAGTTTTAGAGATTCCCGCCAAACTAGCATATAAACGATTCAAAGGTTCCCACCAGGCACTTTCGTGCGGGTGGAAAACGAAGTAATACCATTACACATTAGTCCACGATGGAACCCACAGAACAGATATATACAACAACGACTCCATGAGTCAAGAATTCAGATATACAGTACAAAGATCCAAATCACCTTGAAAACGATACAGCGTCCGAGTAAGGACAAGATGCAAATTGAGCTAAGAGCCCTGAAGAATAACCAATGGCGTCCATAACCCTGCCCAGGCCAAGCCGGAAGGGTAACCCTGCTAACGACGTCGATCTCAAAACCTGCTAAAAACAAGAGGGGTGCCGACAAAGGGAAAAGGAGAAAGAGAGCGGTCAGTACTGAGGCCAGTACACGGTGAGACTAGAATTCGGCGGTCCTCGCCTACATAGGTATGGTGGACTCAGCGGCAGCGCAGCATGCACTAAACAACCTATAGAGACTCGATACAACTGGCGGCTATCAGATAGGGATAAGAAAGACCTATTCGGATCCAACCTGAAACTATCACCAAGCGTACCCATCCTGTTATTTACCCCTCGAGACCAAACGAGGAAGTCAACCGAGGAACTCACACAGTTGGCAATTTTATTTATTCAGTTATCGTTGCAGCAATTACTAGTCAGGTATAGATAGTCATCCTGATATAATAAGCAGTGGGCACTTTTAGTTAACCATTCCATTGTAGTTGTGACACTTACTAGTCAGATACAATTAGCATGAGATATCCCGAACCCAACAGTTGTTGGTACTTTTATTTAGCCATTTCGTTGTAGTGAAGCTGATTACTAGTCTTATGGGATACAAGTCAAATTATAACAGTAAACTTTAGTTATAGTTGTCTATGATCGAGAACTGTGCTCCAAGTCGTCCATAACCGCGGACACGGCTTCTCGAAAAGATTTAACCCTGCAGGGGTGCACCAAAGTTTCCACACGCACCTACACCCTTGTTGTCATATCAGGTAGGTACAAGATCACAAAACATACACCCAACGGTATGTCGACGTGGTTTCGGACACGACGTTTCCCAGACCCAAAGCAAGCACATGGGGGCCACCCGACTAAGCTATCTGCAACGAAGTCGGCCGGTCTCTGAGACGGACCCAGAGGTTTGTGACAATGGAACGGCTACGGTTCATCATCCATGTCGGGCAGCGCCGGCGAGACAGAACCCTAACGTGGCAGGTGGGGGTCGTGGGAGGCTAATCGGGGCTCAGGCGAGGGTCGGTGATGGGGGTGAATGACAAAGTCGATGACGGCAATTCTCCTGGCACCGGAAGCTCCTCCTGGGGCGGCTCCAATCGATGGAGCCTCTCCTTCTCTGCAACGGCAAACTCCGGTGCAATTCCGTCCACCTGGTGCTCACCTTGCTCCGGGGGTGAGTGAGGGTGATCAGTGAGAGGTGGGGAGTGAACTGGTGTGAAGAAATCGAGCGGGGGAGGCCTCTATTTATAGTGGCAAGAGGGGACCGACGAGCGCGGGCTGAGCTTGTTGTGGTCGATGGCACAGGCAGCTATCGGCGTGGGCGACGGTAGGGGGCAGTTCTATGTTCCCTGGTGAAGCTCAACGGCGTGGTGGCGAGGCGTGGGGCGGTGCCGATTGGTCGGAATGCTTCGACGCTCTGGTCGGGTCCGTAGGGGTTTTGATGGCGCACAGCGAGCATGGTCCGCGCGGCAGCGAACGGGCATGTCTGGCAGGGTGCTGGGGTGCTAGCGATCACTTACGCACGCGGCGAGGGTGGCGCGCGGTCTGGGGGTGCTTGTCGAGCGTGGCGCATGGGGCGCTCTCTCGGCATGGTCGTAGAGAGGTTTGGCATGGCCCGGGCGTGTGGTCCAGTGGCTGGCATTGTTCGAGGCTAGGACAGGGAGTGGCGGTGGCGTGCTGGCTAGCTCCCAGACAAGGTTGGCGAGGCTAGTGTGGACTGTAGCTCGCCAGCGACAATGGGGTGGCAAGTTTTCTCTCGGCCTGCTCAACATTGATGGCTAGGCTTGCTTACAGTGATGCTAAGGATAGTTAAAGGAGCTAGATGATCTACTAAGGAATAGTTGCAACCAGAGAGGGAACAAGTTAGGCCAAAATCACTGCACACTATAGTGTTTGTGATTTGGTTGATTTGAATCTGCAAGCTGTTTGATGAAATGGCCGCAAGAACTTGAGTTTTGAATTTTGAAAAGATTTTTGGTGGGTGTGCTAGGAATGTGTTGAGGATTCTGTAGGTGCTTGGGTTTTGAAAATTGAACTTGTTTGAGTGGTTTTTGAAATAATGGGATCTTCCCATATGAGATAGATTCAAATTTAAACTATCATTTAAACTTAGTAATTGAATGTTTTTGGATGATTACAAAGTGGGCCTTGGTACCTTATTATCAGTACTAACAAGGGCTGCAAAGATCCACAGATGTTTCTGTTAAGTTCTGAAAGTTAAGGATAGCCAAAGTAGGCATGAGAGTTAATTTGGCCAAAGTGACCATTCACTTCATTTGTTTATTTTGATTTGTTTGTCTTTGGGAAAAGTTTGGGGATTGTTTAGATGATGTTTATTTCACCTAAGAATCATTTTACAAGCAAAGAAACACAGAACCATGGCAATTTAAAACAATCCAAATTTTAATACACACACATATGAATGCTTTCATATTTTTAGTTGGAAAAGTTTTTGTTAACCCTAATTGTGATGATTAGAGTTTGATGATCCATGTTTAATATTTTTGGAATGTTACAATGTGGGTATCAACCAGAGAGGAGGGGATGGCCTAGGGTTACCGGGGAAGGTCGTCAGAGTCGGGGAAGTGGGCGCTGGCACTCTGTCGAAGACGTTGCCGGGTCTGTTGGGCATGCGCGGCCAAGTGGAAGCTATTGGCGGATGCGCAAGACGATAGGGAGTGTTCTCGAGGAAACTAGGAGGCAAGGGGAGGTAGTGGTTCGCCGGAATCGTCGCGGAGGCTCGTCGGAGACGGAGGTGGTTTGAGCGCAAATTCGTGCGGCCTGGTGGCTCATTGGTAGAGGGGTTTGAGGGGAAAGGTAGAGAAGGGGGAGGTGATTAAATGTGCGTGGGCGCTGGAGGAGATTACGTGCACAGTTAATCGAATTCATTCGATTCAATTCGGCCAGAAATGGCAGCGAGGAGAGAGAGGGCGGGGTCAGCGCGAGGAAGAAGATGCCAGCGCGGCAGTGGGGTCCCTTGTCAGCGAATGGGAAAGGGGTACGATGGGGTCGACACGTTAGTGACTGCGCAGGTGCGTTTGTGGGTGAGAAAAACGATTCGGGGTGGGGGAGAGAGGTGGGCTGCGCTGGGCCTGAGACTTTGCTAGGCTAGGTAGCTTTAGTGGGCTGGGTCTGTTTCCCCTTTTTTTATTCTGTTTCTTTTTCCTTTTCTTATTTTTTGTTTTGAATTTATTCAAAGGATTCAAACCTTAATTTAAATCCAGAGTTCTGTCAAAGCTTTTCTAAATCTTCTCAGTAGATTTATCTGTTTACTAATGTATTTAAGTAACCCATTTTAGAATAATTCTTTTATTCATATATGGTTTATTATTTATTTAAAATAGGCACTTGTCTTTATTTAAATAAGATTTTAAATATATCTTCAAACTTCTATTTGAATTATAATTTTTACCAAACCTTTTTCAGTAGGTTTTATTTATTCATTAGTGTGTTAAATAATTCACTTTGAATTATTCAAAATATTTTAATATGATTTACTATTTATTTAAATAGAATTGAATTTGGTTAATGCCATATAATTTTATTTGAATATTCTTTATACTTTTATTTTGTTTGGATTATCTTTATTCCATTTGCTTATGGATTTAACTCAAGTTTTAAATTGTCCTCTAAATAATTTTCTAGGGATTTATTAAATTGTCCTCTAAAAAATTAGATATTGTTCAATCCTTATGATTTTATTTAAATAATATTTTATTCCTTTTTTATTATTTAACAATCTTTTATTTGTTTATGGATTTGGCAAAGATTTATTTTGCCTTTTAAATATTCCTTATTTATTTCTTTGTTTCTTTATCTCATAAAATCCACATCTTTTTTTATTTATAGATCCAAAATTGGTGATTCCAATTTGTAGAATTTTATTTAATATTTGTTTATCCTTTTAAATCCTTTTGGGATTATTTTGCTCATAATTTAGTATGGATTTTAGCTAGGAGCTTTATTAGCTTTGGAAATTATTTCCTTTTATCTTATTAAATTCATAGGTTTTTATCCATGGCTCCAAATTAAATGAAACCAATTTCTATGGTTTTATGATATTTTTGGTTTATCTTTTTTGATCATTTATAAATATTTGTTGCTAAATTTTTATATGGATCAAATCCATAGTCTTAGGGAGATCTTGGAAATGATTTCTTTCCATTTTGATTTTAGGGTTTTGGTTTACTTTTCCAAGTGTTTAAATTTCGAGATACATTCATTGATGAATGCATTTCACACTAATAGGAAAACGGCTATAGGTAATCAGCACATCCGTGGCTCACATGGTTGAAGTGCCCCACGGCTAAAACAGGCGTGGCTCACCTGTGGGCAGTGCCCTACTAGTAACTAGAACAACCGTGGCGCACATGACTATAGTGCGCCACAGATGTGTGTGGGCCAGGGGCCTGTTGGCCGCACGCCAAACACCTGTAGCGCACTAGGGTCATGTGCGCCATGGTTGTTAGTCTCATCTGTGGCACACATGGGGGGGGGTGCGCTACGCCTAAGCGCACGCCCCCCTCTGCTGTGAAACGGCCACAAACTTCTGTGGCGCACTCGGCCTAGTGCGCCACTGGGAGTAGGAACATCTGTGGCGCACATGGCCTAGTGCGCCACAGTTGTGTCTACTCCCTGTGGCGCACTAGGGCCGTGTGCGCCACGGGTGTGTCGATTTTTTTAGGACAGCACTTTATGTGCACATGTGTGACCACACATCCACCACCCCACACTTCACTTTCCCCTTCTTCTTCCTCCTTAGATCTAGTCGGGATCTTCTCCTTCCCACCTCAATTTCTCCACCCATTCACCATTTTTAGCATGTAAAACTTGCTTTGGATGTTACATAAGTAATAGAGGAGGTCTCCGGTCTCTCATCTCCTTCTCCGGTCGACGCGCGCACCTCTCCTTTCCATCTTTTCTCGCGATCGGTCTCTCATCTCGGTAAGTTGTCCATCTAAGGATGTGTTCATGTGTATATGGATGATGTGCTCATATGTATGTAGATGATCGATGCTCATGATGTGTGTATGTGGAGAGGATGGTCATATGTGTGTGTGTATATGGAGAGTATCGATGATTCTCATGCATGTGCGTATGGAGAGGATAATGATATGTTCATGTGTGTATGGATCGGTCTCGATCTCTCTCTCTTGTGTTTGTATGTGAACAAGTTTCCATTTGTTTTGCCAAAATGTTGATTCATTTCCATTTTGGCAAGACTTAGGCATTTCGCAAAGGTCCTAATTTTAGGATAGGTCATGCCAAAATTTTCTATCGACCATTGCATGCATGCATTCATTATGTGGTTCTAATAGACTTCAAAATTGTACTGTGTACACCGTGCAGGCAAAAATGGTCCGCATAATGAGCGAAGGCATTGTGGCTAGATTTTTGAAATGTGCGACGGCCGACATGATACGAAATAACAAGACAGATATAAGATGTCCGTGCAGAAGATGCAAACTCAACTGGGTGATCGACCCAGATTCCGGGAATCTGCAGGCGCACCTGCTCCGCCATGGTTTCATGGATGGATACACTCATTGGATAAGCGATGACGTAGATGATGGAGACGGTGAAGGTGGCCAACATGACGATGATCATCATCACGGCGAGAACGGGCGAGATGATGAAGAGTCTCCTAGAGATGGTGAAGGTGCGGAAGCAGACCGGGATGATGATGATCTAGATGCCGGAGGAGCAGACGACGATGGAACAACGTCAGGCTGGGTGCGGGACCCTTATGTGCAAGAGCTGCTTCTCAAGCAGACGAGTAACGTCTAGAGAGAAAGCCAAGCTTGCGCAACTTGAGAAAGACGCGGTTACTCCATTGTATGAAGGATGCAGGCCCGATGATACCCTGTTGAATGTAACGCTCAAGGCTATGGAGATGAAGGCAAAGCACAAATTGAACGACGCAAGCTTCGACGATATGATGGCATTCTGGCACGATCGTCTCCCGGAGGGGAACACATGTCCAACTAGTATCGAGGATGCCAAGAAAATCGTCTGTCCTCTCGATCTACCGCACGTTAGATATCACGTATGCATCAACGATCGCATCATTTATCAGGGCGAGGACGCGGAGAAAACCACATGTCCGGTGTGCGGCGTGAGTCGATACAAGAAAGGGAAGAAAGCACCTCGAAAAGTGGTATGGTACTTTCCTATCACTCCTCGTCTGCAGCGCTATTTCGCGGACCCTAAGGAAGTGAAGCTCATGCGATGGCATGCGGAAAGGAAGAAGCCAGGAGATGATGATGACCCCGAAAAGGATGATCTGCTGACGCACCCTTCAGATGCTAGCCAGTGGAAAGCATTGGACCTCGAATTCCCAGAATTCGGTGGAGATTCGAGGAACATCAGGCTTGGTGCGAGCACCGATGGACTCAATCCGTTCAGTAGCCAGAGCAGCACGCACAGCACTTGGCCCGTGTTTGTATGGATGTACAACCTCCCTCCATGGTTGTGCATGAAGAAGAAGTACATACAAATGAGTATGCTAATTCAAGGGCCGAAACAACCTGGTACCGACATCAATCTGTATCTCGGGCTGTTGAAAGAGGAGCTAGCCACGTTATGGGAATCTGGAGCCAATACTTACAACGCCGTCGCACAAGATTATTTCACTATGAGAGCCGCGTTGGTCACTACGGTGCAAGACTATCCAGGTTGCGGGTATATCTCGGGGCAGCTTATCCAAGGATTCTGCGCATGCGTTAGGTGCATGGATAACACAAGCTATCTCCAACTAGAGAAAGATCCAGGGTCATCGAAAACCGTGTTCATGGCGCACCGGAGGTGGCTCGGCAAGAATGATCCATGGAGAAAACGTGGAGACCTGTTCGATGGCAAATCAGAGACCCGAGGAATCCCAGAGCGTAGGAGCAGCGAAGATGTGGAAGAGTTGCTGAAAAACTGGAAAGATTGTCCTAAGCCTGGAAAGAAGCGAAAGAGGCAGCAACAAGACAAGCCGCTGATGAAGGTATGGAAAACAAGGTCTGTTTTCTGGGAGTTGCCATACTGGAAGTTTCTCTGCACGCCTCATAGCCTCGACATCATGAATATCACAAAAAACGTGTGTGAGAGTCTGGTCGCCACCATAATCAACATGACAGATAGGACGAAAGATGGTCCGAAAGCAAGGCACGACCTGATATGCTTGGGTATCCGGAAGGAGCTTCACGGAGGACGCACTACTCCTGATGATCAGGAAGATGACGATGATCATGAGTCGGAGACGACACAAGGTCGTCGGAAGGGTAAAAAGTTCAAGAAGAACGAATATTACTGCGCTCCTTCTTGCTTCACTCTAAGCCAGGATGAGATCAAACAGTTTTTCAAGTGCCTTCTAGGAGTCAAATTTCCTTACGGCTACGCGGGCAAGATAAGCAGATACCTAGACGAGGCGAAGCAGAGGTTCAGTGGCATGAAGTCTCACGACTGTGCCGTGCTAATGACGCAGGTACTTCCGGTCGCACTAAGAGGGATAATGGACGAGCACGTCCGTGAAACGTTATTTGGCCTATGCAAGTTTGTCGACTTCATCTCTAGGAAGTCGATTGGCTTGAATCAGCTCGGAAGGCTACAGGATGAGATCGTGGTGATACTATGTGAGCTTGAGGTCTACTTCCCACCCGCATTCTTCGACATTATGGTGCATCTGCTGGTCCATGTCGTGGAGGACATCGTACAACTCGGGCCGATGTTCCTCCGCAGCATGATGGCGTTCGAAAGGATGAACGTACACATCAAAGGATACGTTCGCAACAGGTCCCATCCAGATGGAAGCATAGCCAAGGGCTTTCTGGCCGAAGAGTGCATCTCTTTCTGCACGAATTATCTAGACATCGAGAACCCTGTTGGTCTTCCCATCAACAGACACCTTGGCAAGCTCGACGGATCTGGTCATCGAGAGGGTCATCGCATACTGCATGCAGACTTCGATTTTCGACGCGCAGACTTTGATCGAGCAAACCTCGTCGCGCTACAGCATTTAGAACTGGTCGATCCTTGGGTACAAAAGCACAAAAGGTTAATCGAGAAGAAGTACAGTGACCGGGGCATACAGAGGACGCAGGGAGAAATAATCAAAGAGCACAACTCAGATTTCACGCGTTGGAATTCTACACCGATGACAACGTGAAGGAAAGATTCTACGGAAGAATCGAGGAGATCTGGGAGCTCGACTACTGTGGAGAAAAGGTGCCGATGTTCCGTGTCAGATGGGAAAAGGGCGTCGAAAGAGAAGATCGGTATTTCACAACCATGGTTATACCCGAAGCAGCCAAATCCAAGGCCGCCGGTGCAAACGTGGCCGCGAAAAATGAACCGTGGGTACTGGCTACCAAAGTGGACCAATGTTTTTTCATTACCGACCCGACAAAGCCTAGACGTGTTGTCGTGAGGAGAGGAAAAAGAAACATCATCGGAATGGATGGAGTCGCCAACGAGCAAGACTTCGACCAGTACGGCGATCCAAAGATTGAAGATGACGACGACTACGATGCAGCAACATACATCACAAGAAGAAAAAGGACAACCCTACCCAAAGTAGTCGTACTCACTTAGGCGTAGCACACCCTGGGCAAGTGCGCTACGGTTATCCGTAGCGCACTTGCCCAGGGTGCGCTACGCCTAAGTGAGTATGACTAGCAGTCAACAACTCCATCGTCCTTAGCCGCATATCCCATCCCCATCGTCCTCCGACACCGCAACTCTGACGACGCCACCGCCGCCGCATCCCAGCCACGCCAGGAGGAGGAGGAGGAGGCCACCTTGCTCGTGCGCTCGAGGAGGAGGCCGTGCGCTCGAGGAGGAGGATCCCGCGCGCCCGTTGCTCGAGGAGGAGGAGGCCGTGGAGGAGCCCGCCGTCGTCCTCATCTTAGAGGTGAGCCTCGCCCCTCCCCTCTCTCCCTCTCTCGCCTCTCTCTGCATCCATTCCATCTTAGAGCCTCGCCGCTGCTGCTCGAGGTTAGGGTTCAGAGGATTAGGTTAGGGTTCACAGGATTAGAGGTTAGGGTTCAGAGGAGTTCTTGTTCAGATGGTCTGTGGCAAGCAGTGCAGTGGGTTTTGCTTAGTTCTTGTTCAGAGGGAATTTGATATTCAGTGGTTGTTTTCCTTTGTCAGTGACAAAATTCAGGTGACTTTTAATTAGTGCATTCTCTGATGGATCTGTAAATCCATTTACCCAGTGGCTGCAGAGTCATGTTCAGTTAAATTACCAAGAGCACATCACTGGAACCATTTGTTCAGAGTCATGTTCAGTTAAATTACCAAGGCACAAGAACCATTTGTTCCTTTGATGCAGATGATGCTGTGAACTGCGACGATAAATGTAGCTTGTAGTCTAGGTTTAGGCACAACTGAAAGATGGATGGCAGCAGCAACTGAAAGATGCAGATGATGCTGTGAACTCCCTCTGTCCCCCCTCTCTGCTGTGAACCCTAGGTTTAGGCACAACTGAAAGATGGATGGCAGCAGCAACACAAAAGGCTGGGTCTGCTCTCTGTTAGCATGTAGCTTGTAGTTCTATTAGCATGTAGCTTGTAGTTCTTGTGTGTTTGCTCTCTGTTTCTGCTTGTAGTATTGTCCCTACTGCTGGTTTATATAGAAGTTGGGGGAGGGGTAATGGTAGATAGAGAGGAGGAGGGGGAGGAGGAGTAGAGAGAGTGGAACAGGACAACCAAACCAAAGAACAGAGAGCTATAGAGGTTTTCTATAGCTCTGAATTTTCTTTAGAGCATTGCAAAGAACAGAGAGCTATAGAGGTTTTCTATAGCTCTGAATTTTCTTTAGAGCATTTCAAAGAACAATCCCTTCATTACTTAGCTCTGCCTAGGATGCAAAGGCTGAGGCTTTGATGATGTTTGTATACAAAAGCTATTGCTTGCTTATGAAACTATCCAATGATGATCTAGTACTCCATGTGAGTACAGAGCTGAGGATTTTCTATTGCCCCCTCTATTTTCTTTAAGATGCAATAGTAAGAACAGATGCAAGGACCATGTGCTGGTGAACCATGTGCTCTGGATTAGTGCTGAACCATGTGCTCTGGATTAGCTAGTAGTAAGAAAATATGCAAAAGTAGTTACACCTCACAGGAACTTGATCAACATCATAAATTGAGAACAGTAAAAAGGAACATATGTTCATGCAAGGAATGGTTTTTAGTTACAGGTGTGGTTATTTCAAATGCAGTAATGATCTTGCTGTCATCACTTGGTCATTTCAAATGCAGTAATGATCTTGCTGTCATCACTTGGTTATTTCAAATGCAGTAATGATCATGCAAGGAATGGTTTTTAGTTACACCTCACAGGAATGCTGTCATCACTTGGTCATTCGCTTGCTGTCACTTGCTGTAATGATGTTCTAGTATAGAACTTGGTCATTTGTTGTATTCTCATTTGCTTGCTGTCACTTGCTTAAATTGATAACAAAAGTATATATGGTTGTGGCACTGTGCTGGGACTGGATGGATGTGGTTGTGAAATGGTTTGTGCTTGTATGTGAAGCACTTTATTATGTCGTGTATGCAGGTTCTTGTATGAAACGAGTCGCGATTTTTGCCGGAATGTTGATTAACTTCCGTTTCGGCAGAAATCGGGCACTCCTAGTTTAAGAAAATTAGCAAAGGTCATGCCGGATTTTTCCATGCATTTAACCAATTATTTGTTTTTTATTAGTGCAAAGATGTGTGACAACGATGAGGCTGGATGTTCTAAGCGCATCAGCGCTGAAGGAGAACTCAGACCTCCGAATAAACAATTGACATTCTAGGAGGCGGCCCAGCGGCTAGAAGACGATGAAGAATACCATCCCCAGGAGAGCGAGGATGATGAGATGGAAGACGCAGAGGAAGAAGCCGAAGGAACGGCGGACGATGAAACCACTAATGGCGGCGAGGGCACAGGGAGTGGTAGCAACCCTCCTAAGAAGAAGAAGAAGAAGCCGAAGGACCGGCGCCCGAACATGGTCGGCACGGTCAGGGAGGAAATTACCGAAGTGAGCCCATCAGGGGTTCCTTTGGAGCCCGCCCTTGTCGTCAAAGGGTACGGTGGGCAAGTGGCGGCGATCACCCGGACAACCATCTCGATCAACACCGAGAATCTCCGGCATAAAGATAATGGCCACTTGCGCACACTCCTCTTCGAGAAGCTGCACGCAATATACAAGTTCCCCGCTAAGTATCAGAACACAAATTATCATGGGAACGAAGTAAACAAATCCGCCCTCACAAAGATGAGCACCGCCCTTGCCAGCTGGAGAACCCGGATAAAGAAGAAGATCTATAAAGAAGGCAAAAGTCTCGAGGAGATCCAGAAGATTGACCCGCAGATCACCGAAGATCAGTTCCGAGAGTTCAAGGAGAGGTGTGAATCCGAAAGAGCCCTGGCCAATAGTAATCGGGGAAAGGTGCTGCAGTCGATGAATATAGGTCATCACCATCTCGGATCTGGTGGATACAGAACCGCGGAGGCCAAATGGAATAAGGAGGACGAAGAGTATAGATCCAAGGGGATAGAAAACCCCTTTGCTAAATTCGAACCCGGGCAGGTTCGAAACTTCATCAGGGCCCGTTACCATGTGGACCCAAAAAACAAACAACTCACCGCGGATCCTGCAGTGAAGGAATTCGAGGAAATTGTGGTAAGTATAATCTAATTACCGCGGATCAACACGATTGCAATCTAATCGATGATCTAAATGATTCACTGTTACTTCTTCTGCAGGAGGAGGAAATTGTTGCTAGTCATGGATCCCAGGGTTCCTCATCCCAGGGGTCGACGGCGGCCACCCGGTGGGATAACCCTTTTAACAGGGCGATGAACCGGGCCAAGAAAATAGAGCCGGTTACGAAGAAGCCGTCGTCGGCTGGCCGTCTGGCCGGCCTCGGGGGTAAGAATTGGGTGGATCATTTTGGTCCACCGCCGAGGACGCATGTGGCACCGTCGGGAAGGAGCGAGGAGGAAAACCGAGAGGTTCAAGAACTTAAGGCACAAGTGGCGCAGATCCTGCAGATCGTCCAAGACAACCTGGCAATCACCCTCACGTCCTTCCTGCCTACCTTGGTGGAGTCAATAGCGAACTGGAGTGCGGGTGGTCGAGTAGGGCCATGCCCGATTCCAAGCATGGTCAGCAGCCACTCGAACAACGCGGCGCCGACGAATCAGGCGAACTATTCGTGACTCCGCCCGCTAGCACCGCGGCGCCGCAAGTGTTGGTGACTCCCCCTGCCATCACCGCGGCGCCGGAGTACATGTTGGTGCCCCCCCTGCCATCGTCGCGCCGGCACTGGAGCTCCAAGCACCCGTCGGTAGGGAGAATACACCGGCGGCCAGCACCGCGCCATCAAGCAGCCCTTCCGTCTCTTGCACGCCCGTCGCCGTATGCGGTGCGTCGACATTAGCCGATCTCGACGCCATCACGGTAAACAAATTGCTTTAATTACCGCCTTTCATGCCATCTATTACTCTTATGGCATCTCGCTCTGACGACGCCGTACATGTTTTCCGCAGACGGATGTTCCTTCCACTCTCTTATGCTACGTGAACAACGAGCTGAGGGATGTTGCCAAGGGTACCATCGTTCAACCCTTGCAGCGCACGTTCCACTCAAAGCCGATGCCAGATAGCATGCACAGGGTTAAAATTAGTCGGGTGCTAAGGGGCTGCGATGACCTGGAACCTCCCATTCAACCCCCAGGAGCGGATGAAGAAGAGCTGTCTGTCCTCAGAAGTTGCTTCGGCTTATTCTTGCTATGGCCAAAGAGCATGATCCGTTTGGGGACGGCGGGGGCCATCACGCCACAGACAACAGCACCGCCTGTCGTGCCAGCGACAAGCGGTGGCAAGGCCCCCTTACCGCCCTCGCCGTCACCTCCACGCGGTGGGTCGGATGATCATGTTGATGATATGCACATGCCGCAGGATCCGGCCGAGGACGACGAAGACTGGAATGATCACTTCTTCAGCACTCAGTTTGGCAACAAAGAAGACCTAGCTGGTGGCCCCACAGAGAAAGCCACTATAACCAAGCGTCTGTTTGGTTCTCAGGAGACGCCTCCAGCTTGCGCCTTTACAGAGCCAGCTGATACAACCAACCGGCCCTTTATTCTAAGCCCTGACACACTACATAGGGCGGCCGGTGCTCAGATTGCGGTGCCTGCCCGCTCTCCAAAAGGAAAAAAAGGGTAGGAAAAGAAAATCTAGCAGCTCGAGCCAGCCGGTGGCGTCAACAACTGCGAATCCGATTAGGTTTCGGGACGGGCCACCAAGACCCGAGGGAATTATGTGGAGGATTCATGTGGCGGGTGAGCCCATGCTACCTAAGAATTTGCGGAAGCTCGCCAGTTCGGAACTGCAGAGTGTGCATGATGGCGTGCTGACGATAGAGAGACACCTTCTATCGGAGAAAGATCCCTCGCACCCGGTATTCGTGGTTAAGGTGCCACCAGGCTTGGGCTTCGTTGATAATGCCCCTGCGGATCTGTTCTTCCTGCGGTTCGACGACATCTTCAATATGTTCCACCTATACCCGCTGCACTATACCATGGTCCGTCTATTTTCTCTCAGCCTGGCCATGCAGATCATTAGAGAGAACACACCGGGCATCGCTATAGTGGACCCCTACTACATGCGTGATGGCTGCTTGGGTTCCCCCGCCGAACGAAGTATCGTGGCCTCGTACCTAAAAAGAATCCTCGTGGCGAACAAGACAAAGGAATACATTCTCGTGCCTTACTTTCCCGAGTAAGTCGTTATTCACTCGCCACCGTCGATTGGCTTTATTAGATCATCATCATTCTTTTTCCAACACATTCCATTTGAATTTTTTGCGTAGAGATGAACACTGCACGCTCATCTCCTTATCGCCGAAGCATTCCCACGCCACGTATTTTGACTCGGGGAGTCTAGAAAAGAAGAAAAACTACGACAAGATCAAGGAAGTTCTGGATGATGCTCTCACTGGCTTTGCCTCGACGGAAGGCACCACCTTCGTGTGTACGAAGGTCAAGTTCGGCAGGCACGTCTTCAACCACGTAACGGAGTTCCCCTGCGTGAAGCAGCCGGAAAACAGTAAGAAGGAAGCCTACTACGCACTCCATCACATGAGGGCGTTCCTACTTGACCAGCAAAATTCTACGCTGCCAGATCATCTCAAACAGTGGGCCGAAGCAAAGGCCAAGATCAATGATTCGGATATTAGACAAGAGATGTATCGCATCCAGCAGCAGTTTGGGGCAATCATCTTTCGTGATGTCATGACTTCGGGGGGGATCTTCTACGGAGGAAATATCCCGAATAACCGTGACATAGAAGATCGCCTAGAGATGCAGGGTGACTATAGGAAGTTCATGACGAGACAGGGCGTCCTCCCGTTCCCTAAGCCGAGCCAGAAGGCTTGATGTTGGCCTAGTTGTAGTTACAAACTATAGGTGACCTTTGTGTGTGTGTGTGGACGACAAGTGAACTTATTTTGCTTATTATTATTATATATCAATCAATGCTTGGTTTTTTTGCTTACTCTTTGGTCCTTTGCTCAATTTGGTCCTTCTTTTTTTCCTTACTCTTTTTTCGAGAATAATGCCGATGATTGAAAGTCGTGGCACACTATATATGTGAATGTGCTATGATGGGACTGTGAGCCTTGTGATATGCACAAGTCCAGGTCTTGTGCATCCTACTTGGCTCACCGTTCCATCGTAGCATATTCCTGTGTCCAACGACCTATGTATATATATGAGGCATTCTTTTCGAGTTATTTTTGTCTTTTTCGAGAATATGCCGATGATTGAAATGTCGTGGCACAATATATATGTGAATGTGCTATGACGGGATAGTTAGCCTTGTGATATGCACAAGTCCAGGAATTGTGCATCCTACTTGGCTAACCGTTCCGTCATAGCATATTCCTGTGTCCAACGACCTAGCTAGTTATGTATGAGGCATTCTTTTCGAGCTACTTTGGTCTTTTTCGAGAATAATGCCGATGATTGAAATGTCGTGGAACACTATATATGTGAATGTGCTACGATGGGATTGTACGCCTTGTGCTATGCACAAGTCCAGGTGTTGTGCATCCTACTTGGCGTACGGTTCCATCGTAGCATATTCCTGTGTCCAACGACCTATGTATATATATGAGGCATGCTTTTTGAGTTACTTTGGTCTTTTTCGAGAATAATGCCGATGATTGAAATGTCGTGGCACACTATATGTGAATGTGCTGCGATGGGATTGTTCGCCTTGTGCTATGCACAGGTCCAGGTGTTGTGCATCCTACTTGGCGAACAGTTCCATCGTAGCATATTCCTATGTCGAACAACCTAGTTATATATGAGGCATGATTTCTGAGTTACTTTGGTATTTTTCGAGAATAATGCCGATGATTGAAATGTCGTGGCACACTATATGTGAATGTGCTGCGATGGGATTGTCCGCCTTGTGCTATGCATAGGTCCAGGTGTTATGCATCCTACTTGGCGGACAGTTCCATCGTAGCATATTCCTGTGTCGAACAACCTAGTTATATATGAGGCATGCTTTTTGAGTTTGGTCTTTTTGATTTAGAGTACTTTCTATAAGTGTATCTTCATATGCGACTTTAATTATATATGTTTTTTTTCAATAATCGGTTAATTATTATTGTCAACTTATAGATGACGTGGTATGTCGTGTACAAGGGACGGGTTCCCGGAGTCTACGATGATTGGGAAGACTGCCGGAGACAGGTGCACCGTTTCAGCGGCAATAGCTACAAAGGGTACAACACTATGGCGGAGGCGGAAGCTAGATACACGCGCTATCTAGCGGGAGTTAGGACAAGGAACCGGATGAAGACCTACACCTTCGTCGCGGCGGTGATCAAGCTTATCTTCTTTGGTTATTTATCCCGCGTTTGTGTCTAGCTAGCTAGTTTAGATGTCTAGGCGAGCTTCCGAGCTCTAACTTGTTCGATCGACACATGTATTCGCATGTCACCAACTACTACTTTGTAACATGATCGAAACAATGTAACTTAGACTATGTATTCATGTATGAGACTTATCTATATGTATTTGTTTCAATCTTGTTTTTCATATTGAGTATTTATATATATAATTGTATATCTTGTATCTGTGTGTGTATATCTGCTATAATATTGTATATAATCTGTATTGCATATAATCTGGCTCGGAAATAAAAAAAAACAAAAATACATCTGTGGCGCACATGGTCTACCTTCTGTGGCGCACTACACCTAAAGCGCACTATGGAAGTTTAGTGGCGCACTAGGTAGTGCGCCACAGAAGATCCCAGGGGTAGCGCACCATCCCAAACTTCTGTGGCGCACTAGGAGGTGCGCTACGCCTATCTCTACACAATCGTGGCGCACTAGGCAGTGCGCCACGGCTGAGAGATAGCCGTAGCGCAAGGCCCGTGGCGCACTGCTAGTGCGCCACGGATGGGCATTTCGGGTGCGCCACTAACAGCCTGTTTCCTAGTAGTGTCACTTGATTGGGATTTTGTTGGATTCCCTTTTATTCAAAGTTTGTTCAAGAAGGGTTTTGATGTTTCCATTTTGAAACAAAAAGTTTCTTTTCACCCTAAATTTCAACAATTATTTATTTTGTTTATTTATTTTTCACATTTCAAAATTTGGCAAATTTTGGGATGTGATAGGCTACCACCCTTAAAAGAAATCTCGTCCCGATATTTGCGAAGGCTAGAGGTTACAAGTTGGCTTCAAGTCAACTAGGGTACTACCACCCTTAAAAGATTTTTGACTAGATTACATCGATCTTGGCTTACTTGGGGACTTGATGTATCTTCTCTGGACAGTTGTTTGCATAATGGCCTAGCTCTTTGCATTTGAAACACATCACTTGGCTAATATCCTTCTTCTTCTTTGGTATCATTGCCTCTTGTTTGTTTCCTTGGTTCTTCTTCTTTTCTGGACATTCATTGGCATAGTGTCCCATCTCTTTGCAATTGTAACATTGCTCTTGGGTAATGTCCTTCTTGCAAGGGTTGGGGTATTTCTTCTTTTTGGGTCTCTCCAAGGCTAGGATTTCTTCTAGTTCATGTTCTTCATATCTCACCTCAAAGGTGGGAAATCTTTCTCTCTTCTTGGGGCAGTCACTAGAGATATGACATTCTTCTCCACAAGAGTAGCAACACTTTGTGGTCACATTGGATGTGGCCTGATGAGGCATGGTTCTGACTTTGCCTTCATCCTTCTTGGTAGAAGTTGTTCCCTTATGTAGGTTTCCAAACATTTGCTGCATTCCATCTTGTTTCATTTGTTGAACTATGGGATAGATGGGGCACTGGATAGGGACATGATCATTTCCTTCACAAGGAAACAAGTCACTTGAGATGTGGGGCATTGTTTAGTTGGATGTTTCTATTCACAATTAGGGCATTGTTCCACATGCTCTTTATAAGTGTGTTCTATGTCTCCACAAATATTGCAAGCTTGAGTTCCTTCTATAATATCATCCTTGATAGTATTGTTGTCACAATCTCCTTGGGAAAGGTTGTCTCTCATGTTGATCATTTGATTGGTCATCCTTTGCAATAATTGGGATTGGATTTCCAAAAACTTTTGCATGGTTGGGTCTATCCCATTGTTGTTGGCTAAAAACTGAGTTCTCACATGATTCAACTCGGCTTGGGTTGCTAGAAGTTGTTCTCTCATGTGCATCTCTTGGTTGTTGTTGTCACCATTCTTGATGTTGGAGTTTCTTGGAGAAGTCATCTGTTTGGGTTGGATTGGGATTAGATTAGGCAAAATATTCCTAGATGAAGAATTCTACTCACACACTACAATTCACACAAGTAATGTGCAAGCAGTTACAATCAAACATTCCACTCAAACAACAAGATTCAAGCATATTTTTAGGCAACAAAATATTTTTGCTACACCACATAAGTTGGTGTGATCAATATATGATCTAAACTAAACACTAGTATGGTGGTCTATCACTTGAGATCATTCCATTTTTCTTAGTTGTTTCTTCATGAATGAGATCATGATTTCCTTGGAAAAATTCCTGCATCTTGGTAACAAAACTTCAAAGGTGATGATGATTCCTTCTAGGTTGTGTTTCCTTAGTCTTCAAGTCTTGAGTAATCTTCTTGTCTCACTTGTAGTCCTTAGTGATGTGCAAGTTGAAGTCCTATGGTGAAACTAAAGTTGAAGTCATTAGTAATGATGAAGACTTTGCTCATGTTGAAGTCTTTGTTCTTGTTGAGGTTTTTATCCAACAAGTTGAAATGGAAGAGATGTAGATTCAAAACAAAAAGGTTGAGGAAAGAGTTTACAAGATTGTTTGTAAATAAGTTTGAACAAATACAACTCCTCATTTTCTAAGGGGTTTTGTCCAATCCTAGGGTTATAATCCAACAGGCAACACAGTGCTCTGATACCATCTGTAGAGGTCCCAACCTGATAAGGTAGAGATCCCTGTGTTTACAATGCTAGTCCCTGGATCAATAGCTAGCATCCACAGTTTAAGATGTAATATCAAGAAACAAAGGTCATAATACAACTTTATAACCAGGAATAAAATAATTCATCACATCTTACATAGCTCATTTGGCTATCTTATTACAATGCAGTAGAAATAACTATGTAGCATGGAGTCCTTCATCTTCAAAGTGCCACAGGCAATCATGTTGGTTGTAGACTTGTAATCCTAATCAACACACTTCACTAACATCAAACAAACCTGCAACATAATAAGTTACAACCACAAGGGTCAATACATTTTAATTGTATTGGCAAGTGATACTATGATAATATAGTGGAGTCTATCATCTATATGCATTTGGCTAAGTGGATCTTAGGCTTTCTTTGCTCAAAATAGATTTTCCTTATCATTTGAAAGCACTAAGTTTTTGTTTGTCAAATCACCCAAGGAGCAACCAATAGAATTGGTTAACCTTTAACCCTTGTTCAACCACAAGCTTTTAACTTAGAAATTGGGATGAGGAGATCCTTGATAGCTTCCATGTCTTGATGCTCAAATTGTCCATTGCCGGGGACACGACTAAGTACTTAGATTTTACTCTCTCGAGAGGTGGTGTACTTTCCCCACAAGGCTCGACATGCATCGAGACAAGATCGTTCATTAGCCTTCCCTTAGACCAAAATGAATGTGTTCCAAACCTATCACCCCTACCACCTTCTGTCCATCTGGCTAAGTTATTGCAACCTATATGATCCAGGTAGAGCCTATATTGCCATGTGGCTGCACTTGAAGCTTCTCAACATTTGACATCTCAAATCTCTTTGTTCCTGGGTGGCTTTCCACAAGTGAGATACACTAGGGTAGGCCATAAATATGGGGCCCTGTGTAACCACTCAACATAACCCATTCACACCATTCCACCCAGGTGATTCATTCACTTAGTAGTTTTATTAAGCAAAAACATAAGTCAAAAGACTTAGCAAAATTTCCATAGCATGTATATAAACCACCCTTGTTTGCTACTAGATAGGCTAAGCATGATAGTAGTAGGAATCTTAACTTAGGGAAAATTCTACTAAGGCATCATCTACTAGGATTTCCCATAGCATAGTTAACACATAGAAAATTTCATGCAAGTCCTACTTAGAAATATCACTAATGCATAGTCAAAATATTAGGACAAAATGTATGAAGTACCACTTGCCTTTTTAGTAGATAATATAGATTCATTCCTTGATTTTGCAATTGTCACACTCTTCAAATTTCACTACAATTCAATCAAGACACAAATTCAATCTAGCATTCAAACAATTCACCACATAAAACAAAGAAAACAAAACAATGCATGCAATCATGCAAAAGATTGTTTTATTGGAAAAGTGGTTTCTAATTGGCTATAAACATATTAAAACACCTATTTGTCATTTATAAAAGTGGCAAAACCATTTAAAATCAAGTTAGTGAAAATATGCCATTAAATCATTTTTGTTTTGTTAGAAATGATTCAAACAAAAGTAATAATTTCTAGTATTTAGCCAAATATATTTGTAAACACAAATGCTAGTGTTTATGGTCAAAGTGTTTAAATCAAATCCATTTTCAAAAGGTTTCACTCAAAAACCATTTTTAAATCAAAGCAACATTTTCATTTTGCTAAAAATGCCTTTAAACAAAGTAATAATTTTTCTAGGGTTCATAAAATATATTTTTAAATCCCAAAACTTGGTGTTTATGGTCAGAGAGTTTACAATCAAACCATTTTCAAAGGTTTTACTCAAAAATTATTTTTAAAACATAATCAACAATTTTTGCTTTACTCAAAATGCTTTTATTCAAGGAATAATTCCTTAGTGTCACAAAATATACCTTTAAATCCAAAGGTTGGTTTTTATGGTCAGTAGATTCAAAACAAACCATTTGCAAAAGATTTTATTCAAAAACCATTTCTAGAATAATTTGTAAACTCAAAATAAGCCTAGAAATGTTTCTGTAAAAACAATCAATTTTACAGAATTAAAATACTAAAGCAAGGGCATGGTTGCAAAGGTTTCTTTTTCCTGATTGCAATGATATAAAATTTGCAAAATTTGGACGTGTGGATCAAAAGTTATGAATTTTTCAAAATCTATTCACTAATATAAATGTTTCTGTTTTTAAAACAGAGTCTGGGCTACGTGTCCTGTTCTCATTGGCTGATACCGATTCATTCGAATCGAGCAGTTTTAGCCATAGGATCTAAAGGTTAATGGACGGATTAGATCATTCTATACCGCTTCGTTTAATGAATCTAACGTGGCCCTACGATCTGGATCTAACGGACTTAAGCGCATCGACCAAGTTCTGGCGGCGCTGGGTCAAAGGAGAGCGGTAGCGCGCTCTGCTAACGGTGCTCCGGCCAGCCTAGGAAGAGATAGAGAGAGGTAAGAGGCTTACCATACTCGCTGTGACGTGATGGAGCTCGAGGTGGTCGCAGTGGACGAAGGGGCGCACGAAGATGACAGGAATTGCTCGTCGGAGATGTTGCTGATGATGGTGTGCTTGGGCTGTCGTTGTTGGTGACGTTATGGACCATGCTAAGACAAACCAGAGGTGCGGTTAGACGCAGGTGAGAGAGGCGAGCATGTGAGTATCAATTAGAGAGGAGGGGACGGCCTAGGGTTACCGGGGAAGGTCGTCAGAGTCGGGGCAGTGGGCGGCGGCGCTCTATCGAAGACGTTGCCGAGTCTCTGGGGCATGCGCGGCCAAGTGGAAGCTAATGGCGGATGCGCAAGACGATGGGGTGTGTTCTCGTGGAAACTAGGAGGCAAGGGGAGGTAGTGGTTCGCCGGAATCGTCGCGGAAGCTTTTCGGAGACGGCGGTGGTTTGAGCACAAATTCATGTGGCTTGGTGACTCATCTGCAGAGGGGTTTGAGAGGAAAGGTAGAGAAGGGGAGCTGGTTAAATGTGCGTGGGTGCTGGAGGAGATTACGCGCACAGTTAATCGAATTCATTCGATTCAATTCGGCCAGAAATGGCAGCGAGGAGAGAGAGGGCGGGGTCAGCGCAAGGAAAAACATGCCAGCGCGGCAGTGGGGTCCTTTGTCAGCGTATGGGAAAGGGGTATGGTGGGGTCGACACGTCAGTGACTGCGCGGGTGCGTTTGCGGGTGAGAAAAACGATTCGGGGTGGGTGAGAGAGGTGGGCTGCACTGGGCCTGAGACTTTGCTGGGCTGGGTAGGTTTAGTGGGCTGGGTCTATTTCCCCTTTTTTATTCTGTTTCTTTTTCTTTTTCCTTTTCTTATTTTCTGTTTGGAATTTATTCAAAGGATTCAAACCTCAATTTAAATCCAGATTTTTTTCAAAGATTTTCTAAATTTTTCAGTAGGTTTATCTATTTATTAATGTATTTAAGTAACCCATTTTAGAATAATTATTTTATTCATTTATGGTTTATTATTTATTTAAAATAGGCACTTGTCTTTATTTAAATAAGATTTTAAATACATCTTCAAACTTCTATTTGAATTCTAATTTTTACCAAACCTTTTTCACTAGGTTTTATTTATTCATTAGTGTGTTAAATAATTTACTTTGAATTATTCAAAATATTTTAATATGATTTACTATTTATTTAAATTGGGAATTTGTCTTTATTCAAATAGAATTGAATTAGGTTAATGCCATATAATTTTATTTGAATATTCTTTATCCTTTTATTTTGTTTGGATTATCTTTATTCCATTTGCTTATGGATTTAATTCAAGTTTTAAATTATCCTCTAAATAATTTTCTTGGGATTAATTATTTAGGAAATTTGTCTTTATTTAAATAAAATTGGATATTGTTCAATCCTTATGATTTTATTAAATAATATTTTATTCCTTTTTTATTATTTAACAATATTTTATTTGTTTATGGATTTGGCAAAGATTTATTTTGGCTTTTAAATAATCCTTATTTATTTCTTTCTTTCTTTATCTCATAAAATCATAATCTTTTTTTATTTATAGATCCAAAATTGGTGATTCCAATTTGTAGAATTTTATTTAATATTTGTTTATCCTTTTAAATCCTTTTGGGATTATTTTTCTCATAATTTAGTATGTATTTTTAGCTAGATGCTTTATTAGCTTTGGAAATTATTTCCTTTTATCTTATTAAATTCATAGGTTTTTATCCACGGCTCCAAATTAAATGAAACCAATTTCTATGGTTTTATGATATTTTTGGTTTATCATTTTTGATCATTTATAAATGTTTGTTGCCAAATTTTTATATGGATCAAATCCATAGTCTTAGGGAGATCTTGGAAATGATTTCCTTCCATTAGGATTTTAGGGTTTTTGTTTATTTTCCCAAGTGTTTAAATTTCAAGATACATTCATTGATGAATGCATTTCACTTGATTGGGATTTTGTTGGATTCCCTTTTATTCAAAGTTTGTTCAAGAAGGGTTTTGATGTTTCCATTTTGAAACAAAAAGTTTCTTTTCACCCTAAATTTCAATAATTATTTATTTTGTTTATTTATTTTTCACATTTCAAAATTTGTAAAATTTTGGGATGTGACATTGCTATAACATGCTTAGAGAGCATACCTTCAAAATGGTTTCCTACAATAAAAGTTATTATAAAAAATGAATCTTTTGATGCTCGTTGTGATATCATGTCTGAATTTTGTCTTATGCCTAAAGATATCTATGAATATTTGAATATTTGGGGACTTTCTGAAGGAGGAGAAGAAATATATCTTACCAATAATGCCACTATATTACCCATTGGAATAGTTGAAGGAGTGTTTACAAAGATCTTAGGGAAAGTGGTGTCTACTGATTATCTTGTTATTGAATGTGTAGGAAAAGGACAAATTACACTTAGAAGATCCCTACTGAAACTCCTTGGAGCAATAATAGATGTGGGAAAAGGCATTATGCATTTTGCTTCTGCAACAAGCAATCATACATTCCCTAAGGATAAGAGTAAAGGTAAGAAAGGTAGGGGCAAGAAATATGTTAATGCTTCTTCATTTGAAAATACTTGATTCTTGCTTCCTATGCCTAACTTAAAGGCGTTAAAGAAAAATACTTCTAGGGAGATAACCTAATAGTTTTAGTTGAGTCTTGGAAGTTATTACCTTTGTAATAACCTCTCCTTATCCTTTTTGTGTGATTTTTGTGCCAAGAATAACCTCTAATGAGAGAGAAGTAAGATTTGGGGAAGTTGTTGTCCCGAAACAGATTTGTGCTTCACTGCAAAAATCCGTGAACAATCCCTTTATGTCGGATTGAGCTGTAATTTTCTAAGTATATGACTCTAGTTGTTATCTAACTTTATTTAGTTCAATAATTTTTTATTTGAGCAACAGAGATTTTTCGAAAAAAATCGGTTTTTACCTACTGGTCTTTTGACAGATTTTTGCCATTATTTTGATTTGTCTCTTAATCGGTTTATTTTTGAGTTCTCTTTGATCACTTGAGATTTTATAAGGAATTGCTATAGTATCTTGTGTTTTAATGGATGTTTTTCTTGTGTTGAAACTTAAACCAAAAGGCTTATTATCTTTAATACACTAATGTTGCTAATGAAGATTGTGTGAAGTTTTTTATGAAGGAAAATTTTCAAGTGTAGGGGAAGAATGATATAATGAGATGAAAAATGGACGAAAGCTCAAGCTTGGGGATGCCACCCCATGTCACCCCAAGAAATATTCAAGAAGTACAAGCGTCAAAGCTTGGGGATGCCCAAGGCAACCCCTTCTTCATCAATAAAAATCTCAGGTCTCTTTCTAGACACTTCATTTTTATTGTTTCATGCACTATTGTGTTCTTCTTGGAGCGTCTTAGTTTTAATTTTTGGTTTTATTTTGTTTGGTTTGCTTCAATAAATTAGTTGGACCCCCGCGTTCACATGTTTTGTTTCAAATAAGTTGATTGGTGTTGGAAAAGAGTAGAAAGTTTCATGCTTATAGTGGTACAAAAGGGAGCTTGTTTTGACTGTGGCTTAGACTTTATGATGTAATGCTAGATGTTGCTTTGACCTTATGCTTAGTTATTATTGCTGTAGAATGACTTGTTCCAAACAATTGAGATTTCTTAATGTGCCTTGAAAGAATCATACGTTGTTTTAGCATACAAAAGCATAATATTGTGGTATTCTTCTTTGATGCTTTGTTTGGGTTGAGTTGGCACATGCTTACAGCATGTTATGACTATGAACCAGTCACCCTAGCTTCTATGATCATTTAGTTTTTGACTTGTGATACCACTTTATGCTTTAGTTGATAATTTTTTGTCTATGTTCATGATTATGGCCATTATTGCTCTCTTAGTTGGCCGCTCCCAGTATTTTGCTAGCCTCCACTTGTACTAAGTAAGTTCTACTCATGCATCCAACTCCCAAGAAACCAAGTTTCTCCAAAGAGTCCACTATAAATTCCTATGCATGGTGTGTTACACCATTCCAAGTATATTCATGTTTTATCTATCTTCCAAATTAAACTTGTTATGTGAAAATTAGTGATTAAAGCTCTCACAAACTTGATGGCACACTTTATTTCTTGCACCTAATGAACTTGAACCATTGTGTCATCTTTGTATATGCTTATACTTATAAGTTGGGAATTAGCAGAACCATGCTATCATGGGGAATCCTTTTAACATTTGTACATACTACCCAGTTGATATCATGATCTTTTGTTTATGGATGTCGGCGGTGTGAAATAAAAGGGGAGCTTGTAAGTACATGGAGTATTGTATATGTGTTAGAGAAACGCCTTGGTGTCTAGCCTAAGCCATGCCTAATCATGGTGGAAACTTGCAGCATAATCATAGTGAGCAATCTGTGAAGCATCCTCAATAAAAACCTATGCAAATAGTAAATAAAAAGATCGCTAAGATGCTGATTATTTATTACCTTGACATTTTGATATGGGATAGCTCCTGTGTCATGGGGCAAGGGGTACCCCATTAGCGGTTCTCTATGATACACATCTACTTACAATGACAAGAACTTGCTTGTTACTAAAGTTGAGTAGCATGAGGAACGACCCTCATATTCAAGGGACATGAGATTGCCAACTTATGATTTGTCAACCATATACTCCATATTTGTTTCACTTTAACCTTAATCACTTCAGTATGCTTATGATAGGGGCAATGAGAGTTGAAAGCTAATAAGTACCATAATTTTTGGAAGCTCTTTATGAAACTTGAAATCCCTGCTTCCCTTTATGAAGGGCATTTCTTCTTACTTTTAAGTTGAGTCTCCACCTTCTATCTTTATGCACCAATTAAGAGAGCATAGTTGTCATTCTTAGTTTTATGTGCATTGTCCCAAAACTTATTGATTGATTCATAATGTTGATATTGCTTGTTATTGAACTATTTGTATATAGTCACCCTTATGAACTTTGGAGGTGTCCTATGCATTTATGTTTTGCTACTCCATGAAGGACAAGCTGAATACCATATATGCTATGTTTTCTATATGTGAAATAAACAAACGTTTTTCAATGCATTGTTATTCATGATCTTTGTTTGTACCTTTTGATGTTGCAACATAGTTGCTTTGTCTTACTGTTAAAACTACATCTTTGATGCTCATGTTCAGAGTACTTTGATCCCAGCTATCAATGCTTTGCAAATGGTTTGATCAAGATTGTGATGGTGCATGTCACCTCAAAAATTATTCTTTTTATCACTTACCTAGTCGAGGGCGAGCAGGAGTTAAACTTGGGGATGCTTGATACGTCGTAAATGTATCTATAATTTTTTATGTTCCATGCTTGTTTAGTATCAACTTTGCTATGTTTTGTCTACACTCGTATTTTTATACGTTTTTCGGAACTAACCTATTAACAAGATGTCATAGTGCTAGTTGCATGTTTTCTGTTGTTTTTGGTGTCAGAAAAGCTAGTAAGGAAATATTCTTGGAATTGGACGGGACAAAATCCAAGGCCAATATTTTACAGGAGAAAACACAGAGTCTGATGGGCAGCCGAAGGGGGGCCATGAGGTGGCCACACCTTAGGGCCGGCGCGGCCCAGGGGGCACGCCACCACCAGGTGTGGTCCCCACGGGCGCCCACCGACCTATCCCCTTCGCCTATAAAGTCACCCTGATGTAGAAACCCTAAGCACCCAATCAAATCTCCATGAAACAGTCTGTAGCCGCCGCCACCATCGTCCCTAGATCGGGGGGATCTGAAGCTCTTCCCGGCACCCTGTCGGAGGGGAGAGATCATCCCGGAGGACTTGTTCATCACCATGCCAGCCTCCGGAGTGATGCATGAGTAGTTCACCCTTGGACTATGGGTCCATACAGTAGCTAGATGGTTGTTTCTCCTCCTTTGTGCTATCATGTTTAGATCTTGTGAGCTTCGTTCATGATCAAGATCATCTATTTTTAATCATACATGTTGTGTTTGCGGGGATCCGATGGATATTGAGATACTATGTCAGATTGATTATTGATTCTATCATGTCTGTGTTATTTGTGATCTCGCATGCTCACCGTTGTTAGTAGCTGATACGTCGTAAACGTATATATAATTTTTGATGCTCCATGCTTGTTTAGTATATTCTTTTCTATGTTTTGTATACACTTTGAGGTATTTTTATACATTTTCTGGGACTAACCTTTTGACAAGATCCCATAGTGCCAGTTGCCTATTTTCTACTGTTTTTGGTTCCAGAAAAGCCAGAAAATAAATATTCTCGGAATTGGACGGGACAAAAGCCAAAGTTATTATTTTCCCGGAGCAATACAGAAACACGCAGATACGGAGGGGTGCACCAGTGTGGGCAAACCCTATGGTGGCGCGGGCCCGCCCTGGGTGTGTGCGGTGACCCAGCACCACTGCATGATGTAGTACACTATAGTCATTGACATAACACCAATGAAACATCGTTCACTAGTATTACATCCCTTAGAGTGGTACAACAGAAACGCAGCAGGTCCAAGACATGACTATAGGTTACAACTCAACTCTTTACACAAGATCCAGAGAACACTCTAGGTTAAAGAGAGATAAATAAACTTTTTACAAAGCAGAAATAAACAACTCAAAAACTATCATACTATTAAGACTAGTATTTTAACTACTACTCTGGAATTGCTTCTATTGCAATACACTACATAAATAGGTTCTATGCCTAGAGATTATATTCCTATCTAATCAGTAACTTCGTCTTCACTTGAGTTGATGTATATGTTGACTTCCTTGACTTCATTGAAGAGCTTGGACTTTTGATGATGATTCCAGGAGTATAACTTGATGTAGACGTCGTCTTAATGGCTTCAGAATCTAGCAAGGGTTAAGAAGATACATTGAGTACGAGCGTACTCAGCAAGTTCACTAAAAAGGAGTGTTTGATGCACTATATCTACAGCCACAGACCGTAGGTTGTAGGCAATGCAAGTTTTCTTAAACATTTCTTCAAAGGTTGCTTTTATTCTGAAAGCTATGTCCGTCAGCCTTCACGGGTTTACCAGAACTTTCATGGAGTTCCTTTCTCTCTGCATTCGCAGCTCTTTCCCGGAACAGGGAGTAACAAGTTACAGTTCTTACACTCTGCAGAAGTGCGTTACTTTACCCATGAGAGATCTTAGCTTTGTTGCACATTCAGGCCGCAAACCCATTCATACTTCCTTGGTATGAGGCCCAGACTAAGATCCAAGCCAATCACTGCCCTCTCCGTGATCCCATATGTCTACACGATCCTTCAGGGCTGCCTCACCTCTGTTAAGCCCCCTTTCAGGAAGGCTAAAACCCTGATGAGTTCCCGAAGACTCTATGAACTGGTGATGCCCTGGCAAGTGCCAGATCAGATGGACTTTACCACTAAAAACCACTCATAGATAATCTAGACACCAAAAGTGTGGGGCATAAGGGTGCCCACCCATATGTTGGATCCGTACAAGGAAGCACAACATCACGTTAAGGTCGTCTTGCCTCCATACAAGAGGAAAAGGATACAGCTGACTTCTCCGTCCCATTCCAAATCTCATGGTTAACGCGTAATATACGGTGCAAGAATCACTAGCGACATTGGTTGTTAAGTCCTAGATGATATGTTCCTTTACCACCAGAACTTTCATAGTAGTTTATTACCTCATGGTAAATAACCTATAATCATATTATTATGAAAATAGTGTTTTCTGACCTTTTTCAAATGCAGGTGATGACAACACTGGATTTGCAAAATATTTTATAGAAAATAATCAAAGGACATGGGCAAGTGTGAACTTGCCTTTTGTGATTGCAAGATTATGCACTCACGGTCTTCGAGACAATATAAGATCCAATATCTGAAATCATCATCATTGGTCCGGTAAGGACTAATGTTTAAAGAAGCAAGATGTAGTTATGCATAAGTAATGATATGCATTTTTTAAAACTCCCAAAGTGAATCCCCAATGCTTTGAGTGAAGTGAATTTAGGTGATTCTTTTAAGAGTTGGTTTATCTTCAAATTTTACTTTACAAGTAATGACCATTATGAGGAACTTAAGTGATAACAATTCTAAATATACAGGTAAAGTATAAAGTAATGTGATTATGATTAATTGTCATTTGGTGACTAAGATAAAAGTCCTTGGTTTTAGTTGTTAAGATTTGAAGAATTTATTATGAGATTATTGTTTGAAGTGGCAAAAAGAATAACTTTTGAAGAAAAGATTTCCTTTCTAAGGTTTCAACAATCTTTATTGTTAATAGAACATGATCAAAGTCTTTTGGTGTTTGATTGATTAGTTTGGACTTGAGATGTTTTATGTCTTAATTGAAATAGACCAAAGTTAACTATAAAAACCGAAGTAGTTTATTAGACATGATATTTATAAGCTTTGAGACTAAAGTTAACTTTAAAAGGGTAAGTAAACTTAAGGTGTGATATGTTTAATTATTCTCAAGTTTTATATTTATGATAGGTATAACTAAGGTGTGGAATTATTCACTTTATTTTTAAGTGAAGGGTTGGATTTAAATTGGTTTTGCTATTATGAAAATAATATGTAACTATTCAATGAAAGTATAATTTGGATGATGATGTTAACGTGTTAGATTTAAATTCATGTTAACTATTGTTTAGATGTGTCACATCCCAAGATTTTCCAAATCTTGTTATGTGAAAATAAATGAATAAAATAAAACTTTGATTAATTTTCAAGGCGAGAAGAAACTTTTTGAATTTAAATGGAACTTCAAAATCCATTTGGATTAAATAAAAATCCTAAAGGGATTCATAAAGATAAACATTTATTAAAGGAAATTAAAATGTTTTGGAATTACTATTTTTGGATTCTTTAATAACAGATTTGGTTTTCAAAAGAAAAGGTGGATTTATAAATAAAGATTATTTTATAAAGCCAAAATAAACCTTGGCCAAGCTTTGGGAATTAAAAACATTTTATTTTAAATAAAATCAGCAAAGGTTTATTTAAATAAATTAATAAGAGTTTATTATCCAAAATTTATTTAAATAAAAGGTTTTACCATTTTAATTGAAACATCAAAACTTATTAAATTATTTTAAATAAGTTTTCCAAGTATTTTATATTCTCTAATAAAACCTACTGAAGTGTTTTTGATTTTAATTTTAGTTTTCAAAATAAAGATATTAATAAAACAAATTCTATTTGATTTAATAACTAAGGCCCATTTTATTTAATTATTAAGTGGATCCTAAAATAAAGATGTTATTTTGTTTTAAACAAGTTTCCAAATATTCTTTATTTCCAAATAAAACCTACTGATTTGGATTTGAAAGTATTTGGAGTTCAAATGAAGATTTTATTAAATAAACCAAACCCTATTTTATTAATGAACCATGGACTATTTTACTTAATTAATAAATGGAACCTAAAAAGATTTAAAACATTATTTATTTTATTTTGGATTTTGGTTCATGTTACTGAACAGAACTAATTTCAATATTACAAAGTTTGGGTGTTGTTTGAATTGATTTAAACTTTGTTTGTTTGTTTGGAAATTCAAAACAGAAATTAGATTCAGAAAAAGAAAAGAATTACAGGAAGAAAAAAAAATTTGGAAACGGACTGGCCCAGCTAACCTAGCCCATCCCAGCCCAGTATCAGCCCAGCTCCCCTTCCCGAAGCGTTTTCTTCTCCACTCAGAACCACACCCACACAGAGTATGACTGGTGGACCTCCCCCTCTCCCCTTTTCCCACTGACTGGTAGGCCCATTTTCCCTGTTCATCGTCTCCTTCACCCCTCCCTCGCAGACCAGTTCCTCTCTTCCGTTTCTGCGATGAATTCGCGAGGATCAATTCGAGTTAACGCCGCAGTTAATCCCTCCTGCAACCACGCTGTTTTAAGCGCCAGCGCCTTCTCCTCCATTTCCCCCAGACCACTCCCTCTCTCTGCCCCCAGGCTGGACGAATTGCGCCGCACACCGCCCACTGTCCGATGATGTTCCGGTGACGATTCCGGCGACACGACACTGCCCCTTGCCACCCTGAGCACGCTAACAACTTCCCCACAACCAGACGCATCTCCCAGCACCCTCCTCTCAACCGCGGACGCCCTGGAGCATCGACTACGACAAGCTCCCGACGCCGCCGTGTTTGTCTTCTTCTCCGACGACGTTTACCAGGTGAACCAGACCGCCCCTTCACTTCTCGATCAAGCACATAGCATTGTCTTGATCCTACGCATCTGACCGCGCCTTCATTTTGCCATAGGGCGAACTCCAGCGACGTCCTCGACCTCGACCAGAGCCACCCGCCGCCAGAACCAACTCCGGTGAGGAATTCCGCCCGTTCCCGTGCGCCCCTTGCCACGACGACCACACGACCAGCATCACCTCTTCCTCGCGACCTCGGTGAGCTTTCTCCCTCCCTGTTTCGCTTCCTGCCTCGCCAGCGCCGCCGCCAACTGGCCGCTCCGCCGCTCGCCGTTGACATTGCGCCGCCCGAGTTTGGCCAGTACGATGACAGCCGTTCGATCTAGATTGAGCGGGCACGATGGAGTCACTTAAACCGCGAAGGGGTATGCGCTCAGTACCGCACGATCTAGTTAGATCCAAGGGCTACCGCGCGTGATCCGGCCGAAGCGGTACCGCCCAATGGGACAGCGACGCGTGGCCTGTATTAGATCTAAAACCAGTTTTGAATCAGAATTATTTGCAAATTTCAAACCCTTATAACTTTAAAATCACACGTTCAAAAATTACAAATTTGGTATCAATGGATTCAGGAGAACCATCCCTAGCCAACTGTGGAATTAGTTTAGCCAATAGTATCTGTTAGTTTGCTTGATTTTGCAGATTCTTTTGTGAGCTTGTTTAGAGTATAAAAATGGTTTAAAATTGATTTTAGGGTTAAAACTTTTGCAAAATGTTTTGTTGTGACCTTACTGACCCTAGGAACCAACCCTTGGTGTTAAAAATGATTTTGGTAAAATTTAGGTTGGATTACTTGACTTAGTCATTTTCTAGCCAAATAAAAAGAATGGTTTTTGTTATGGAAATGTTTATGGAAAGAAAACTTTAAGAAAATGGTTTGATCAAACCCACTGACCCCAAAACACCAAGTCCTAAGAGTTAGAAACTTTTGGTGAAGATTTAAAGGTTTTGGACTTGATAAAAGTAAAATTCCACCACATAAAATAATGAATGGATTTAAAAATAGTTTTTGGACAAAACCCTCTTGCTAATGACTTTGCCACTTTGGTAAATGACCAATTTGGATCTTACAAAGTTTATAAACCCCATAGAGACCCCTTTTGCAAAATAAAACTATCTTGTGCATGCTCCCATGCATGAATTGGTTTCCATTGTCTTGTGTGTGTGAATTTGTTTGAATGATTATTGGTTTGGAATGTAAATTGAATTGGTGTTTGCTTGATTGACTTGTAGTGAAGTGTGAGACTAGCAAGATCAAGGAGTGAACCACCATTCCCTACCAAAAAGGCAAGTGATGCTTCATACTTTTTGTCCTATTACTTTCACTATGCATTAGTGATTTTCTCTAAATAAAACTTGCATGGATTTTGATAAGTATAAAACATGCTATAGTAAAACCTAGTAGATGAATCCTTAGTAGGATTTTCCTAAGTTAAGACTCCTACTACTACCAAGCTTAGCCTAGCTAATAGAAAACATGGGTGGAATATATATTCACACTATGGAAAAATATTCTAAGTCTAAGGACTTGTGATTTTGTCTAATAAAACAAGTAAGTTAATGAATTACCTGGGTGGAATGGGCTTGCTTGGTGGTGTTTGGTTGAGTGGTTCACAAGGCCATGGACTTGTGGATTGTGTATCTCACTTGTGCAACCACTTGGCAATATGGGCTCTGCCATGATCATATAGGTTGCAAGAACTTAGCCAAATGGACAGTTGGTGGTAGTGTTTGATAGGATGGAACGCGTCCATTTTGGTCTAAGGGAAAGCTTCTGAAAGATCTTGTCTTGGGAAACCAAGTCTTGTGGGGAAAGTGCACCACCTCTGCAGAGTGAAAAATCTAAGTACTTAGCCATGACCCTGGTAAAGGACAATTTGAGCATCAAGACATGGAAGCAATCAAGAATCTCATCATTCAAATTTCTAAGTTAAAACTTGTGGATTGAACAAGGGTTGATTGAAATCTTAAATCTTTGATTGGTAGATGCCTTGGAAAGGATCTTCAATCTTTGATTGAGAAAAATGATTTTGTCAAAGCAAAACTTAGTACTTTCAAATGTTAAGGAAAAATATATTTTGAGCAATGCAAGCCTCAACTCCACTTAGCCAAATGCATATAGATGATAGACTCCACTATACTATTATAGTATCACTTTCCAATACAATTCAAATGTATTGACCCTTTGTGGCTGTAACTTGTATGTTGCAGGTTTGATTGATTTTAGTGAAGATTGATTGTTTAGGATTACAAAGTCGACAACCAACATCTGCCTGTGGCACCTTGAAGATGAAGGACCCATGATTATAATTATTCTGTTGCAATGTAATGTAATAGCCATATGAGCTATGAAGGATGTAATAAAATTATGTTATTCCTGGTTATAAAGTTATATTATGACCTTTGTTTCTTGATATCACATCTTAACTGTGGATGCTAGCTATTGATCCAGGGACTAGCATTGCAATCACAGGGATCCTTTCCTTTATAAAGGAGGGGTCTAACAAGATGTTAAGATCATTCCTTCTTAATATTAGTGAATGATGTATAAATTATTTTAAAGATTATGGCTTTGAATTTTGATCTAGGGTTTAAAAGAGTATTATAAAGTTAATGATTTATGCTTAAGGTTTCTTATAAATCTTAGTTATGGTTTAGAACTTTAGTAATTAGATTTTAAATTTTTAGTATTTCTAGAGAAATATAGTTATTTCTTATTTAAGAAATGTTTTTAAAGAATTTTCAAAATAGGTAATAGATAAGGATTTATTACTTTAAAATATTAAAAACTTTTCTACTAATATATTCAATATTTTTTTAGTGTAATAAATTTATTCAAGATCTTAAAAATGATTTTTATTTATTTTTAGGTATTTTTCTTATGTTTATAAAATTCCATAAAGGATTAAATGTATTTAAATATTTAATTCATATTTTATTTATAAAACATTAGGTTAGTATTTTTATAAAATAGTAGATTTATTTTTATACATAAAAATGATTTTTATTTATTTATTTAGTATTTTCCTTATTTATGAAATTTTACATAGGATTTAATGGCGTTCATTTTTATTTGCTTTATATTTATCTTTAACAAGTAAATTTATATTTTTATTAAGTAGATCTTATTTTTGTGATGATTCTAATATATTGTTAGGATTTTTCTGTAACTTTCCTGAGCTAAAAATATGTATAGGGTATTTTGGTAATTCATTATTTTATTTTATTTCTTATCCTACTTAATTTGGGCCGTTTGGTTGGGAGTATGGGCCAGCCTTGCCCAATTGGACCCGGCTTCGTCATTCAGACCACAGCCCAACTCTCCCCTTCCTATCTTCTCCTGCACACCCGCTTACAACCCTGCTCTCCCTCCTTCCTCTGCCTCGCATGCTCACGCCACCACCGGCGCTCATCTGACCACCGCTGGGTGCTGCCATGTGCTGGCGCTGGCCTGCCACCGCCTCCTCTTCCTTCTCTCTATCGATTGGGTTCAATCGCGGCCCCGCGCGTGCCTGGCCGAAACCCTAGTCGCCATGGCTCAAGGTCACGATGTGGCTCCCGCGTCGGCGCCTCCAGTTGCTGCTCGTGGAAGAACACGAGCCCCTCTCTAACTATCTCGCCTTCGCCAATACCTGACGCCGGAGGGACGGTGCCGCGGCGCAACCCCGACGCCCTCAGTCCGCTGCCAAGGAACCTTTCTATGATGGTGGACAGTGGTGATGCTACTGGGATTATTCCTTTCTCTTTCTCCGGTGGAATGGTATTCTCTGCAACCCTGGCGTCGGCTTCCTGGTACACTTTTGTCTACTGCAGTGAGGTATGTCAATTTTCCCCTTTTTGTTTAGGTTCCGATTCATGGAGTATACCTCCATTGCTTGATTTAACTAGTTTTGATGATCATACAATTGATTTATGATTAGCTAATATTGTTCTAGTAGTTCTTTTGATAATGGTTATGTTGAATGATAGTGTAAATTTCTTGTATGGTGGTGTGCTTGTTATCAATATCTATGATGAAAATCTGTGACCATGTGTAATACCAGTGAACTCCTAGGTTTGCTTATGGCAGTGACTTTCTAGTATAAGATCATGATGATGTTATTCCTAGTATATACTAGGTGATGAACATGATGATAAAACATTGGTCAAATTGGTATTAGTGCTATTTCATAACTAGAGTTACAGGTCCTACCCTTGAACAAGTATGGAACTTGCTCAAATGATGTCTCAACGGTTGTGTGAAGTTTTATTTAGATGATTTTTATGTTGTTTTGTACCTAGTGTACTTCTAGAACACTATCAAGGCATGGTTTTGTCCAAGTACATACCCAAGTATGCCTAAAGGACACTTGTGCTATTTCTCTGCACCTTACTTTGACAGAATACATTTTGTATTCTTAGACACAGATTTATTTATTGTGTAGTAGCATATACATGGTGGTTGTTTGGTCCAGTTAACATGCTAAAAATGCATGCATTTCATATGCAAGTTTATTTGTTATATAGCTAGATTCCATTGATCTTATTATTGTGATGCTTGGTTGATTCTAATAAGGTATAATTTGTTTTTGATTAACTACTCAAGCATTTCTAAAGATTCTTGTGCTACTTTATAGTACCTTTACTTTGAAAACATAGAATGCATGTTGTATATATGTTGTGCATCAGCGCTACTCCCCATATTCCATAATACTATACTCACTTTATGTTTTTAGAGCGTGAGCTCTTGTATATACCAGGAATCCTCAGTTCAACAAGTTGATCTGGTTCCCCTCTCTGCTGGTCTCTGTCTCTCTATTTAACTATTAAGAACAGATTTTGTGCTTTATCTCATGGCCTGGCCTATGATGCAAGAGTCTGATGCTTTCTTTTTAATAAGAATAGACTTGGTACTTGATGTTTAGTGTTAAACAGCTTAGTGGCTTCTACTGTTATTGATTCTGCTGTTGTGGTGCCTCCCATGGGGAGTGTGCACAATAGTAGATTCAAACAGCCTGATCTGCTGATAATTGTCCCTGCCAAGAATGCAAAGGCTGAGGCACAACTCTGGATAAGGACAGATATTGTTCTATGGTTTTTTTTCTTGATGATGATTTTGCATAGAACCTCTATGTAGGACTGAGAGAAATCCTCTCCTTTCTATACTTATTACTTCGTCTTCTTGCCCTTTGATCTAAAACAGACAAGAACAGATATAACATGCACTATATCTTCTAAGGCTCTTATTTTCTTCCTACCTTGAGCTTCCTGAAGCTTGTTCTAGTAATGGATCTTGATTAGTTGTTGTTGAATCTTCTGGTAAACCTTCTCCCTGCTCATGTCCTCCTTCTGGTTCTCCTGGATGGCTTCCCCAAGCAACCAGGGTACTGGTGATGTGGGTGTGATGCATTGGGAAGGTTTTGGTGCTGAAACTTGTGCTCTGGAGTTGTGGATATGGACTGGTTGGATGTGTAATGGTATAGTTTTGCTATCTACGGCTGTGCTCTTTGTCTATCTGGTACTCTCTTGTGGTGTTGACAACACATATGCCTGCATGCATGTGTTAGCTAGCTACTTTCTTGTGTGCTGCTGGTCCAGGAAACCTCCCCTTGTCCAGGTTTCATCTGTGGGATATTTTGCTAGGGATGAGCTCGCTGGTTTGGTATTATCTGATCTTGACCTTTATTTTTAGTTGCCAAGGGGAATATTAACTCTATGCTAATGATGCTCAAGGCTGAAGCCTAAATTTGATAAGAACAGATCCTATGTGGCCCCTTTAACCCATACTCAGTGATGAGCTTAGCATAGCAACACTATGCCAGACTGAGAGTAGCATTAACCTAAACAATTCCCTTTATTTTATTCTTTTTCTTTTCTTTTGTTATCTTTTGTGTTGTTTTGCAGGGACAGAGGAATAAGAACAAAAGAAGATACCAGAGATGAATAGGAAATTGAGTTTAGAAATAGTTTTAGGTTTTCACTTTATTCTTTTGTAATTTACCCTTTTATTTATTTATTTTGGTGAGGTGTAAAGCATTGTAATTTTAATATAATTGTAATAAATAAATTGTTTTTATTCTTAGTACTTGTAATTTTCTTTATCCATTTTGTAAACTTTGGATTATTCTAATTGTAACAAAGTAAATGCTTTATTTTATTTCATTTATAGAGTGTACTAGTTACTAATTGTTGTACCTCTTATATACTTGTATTATTAAATGTTATGTAATATTTATTGTTTTTGAAATAATAATTCCAAATTATTGTATAATCAAAATGTATTCTGAATATTATGATATCTATTTGTTTATTCAAGAATTTACCATTCCAATTCTATTATTAATTCTTTTCAATTTACTTTTGAATTCAAATAAAGTATTAGAATATTCAACTCAAACGGTTTTCCCTCAAACATGAACATTCAGTAGAGGTCATGTCGAAATCCGTCGCACTTTCCCTATTGTTTCCTTTAGAACAAGAGAGACCTCGATCCCTCTATAGGTCTTTTTGTTTTGCGCGAAAATTCTCCGGATTTTCTTATGCATGAATGCAATGCACACACATGTGTCCTGTCTATTTCTAGCTGCTAATCCTAGGATGTTACAGACTCTCCCCTTAAAGTAAACTTCTTCCTCGAAGTTCGTATTCTCTTCATGTTTTGGAATGGGAAACTGACTTGTTTTGGTTACGACATTTCTCAACTTCATGGCAACCTTAAATGGGAATAATTGTAGTATTTCATATCAGATATTTTCCTTGAATCTTCATCATGCTTGATAGTCTCAACTTGTTGTCTTCAATACACCAAAGTTCCTTTTACTTTAGTCCCTTAGGAATATGTCCTTATCACAAGATCCTTAAATTAGGGTCTCTTTTTAGTTGATTACCCTGATTAGGTATTGATACGCCCAATTTGCATCAGCATTCTATATCATAATTTACCTCTATTCATTGATATTTGTCTTATTATGAGGTATTACTTATGGATTTTCATCTGTTTATGCATGTTGGATGATTCTTGGAGGATAGACTGTTGGACTCTGGATTCTGATGGAAAAGAAGGCGTTTTGGTGCAATTTCGCGAAGATCAGAAAAATACCAGAAAAATACCAGAAAAATATGGAAACATATTATTTTACCTGAGGACGAAGGAAGCCAGAAGGAGGAGTGAAGGGGGGCTGTAACTACCTCGGTGAATTACGCTCCTAGTTACAAGCCTGGATGAGCGGAAATGGTTGAAATAGTACGGTGGGGCCCAAATGCCACTCACAGGTAGACCTTTCGGTCGTCCCAACCATTTCCAAACATCGGGACAAGAACGGGCGGCGTAATCGGCAGGCGAAGGGATCAACTACATACACAAATGGGTATGTATGCAAGCCACCATACAACAGTACATCAGAGCCATTCCATCTAAAAGAAATAGAAATATTGCAACGCCATACGGCAAGATCCAAATATCCTAGATAGATATAATAGTTTAGGATATCTCCTCATACAACAAACATCAGAGTATCAGGCGGAAGCGGCAAACAAGATCCGAGTACGGATAAGAAGCAAATCGGCATAAGATGCCCATTAAATAAACACATCTCGCCCACAGATCTCACGGATCCCCGTTCCCGGAATCTCTACACCGAATGATCGTTCTCCACATCGTCCGTCTCCTCCACCCAGTATCCATCTTGCGAGTGCACCTGTTCATCTGAATCAAATAATTTATCGTGTGAGACCTAGGGGTACTCAGCAAGTCTTTATGCCTCTAAAGGGGACACAACCTGGGGTGACGCAATTGCAGCAAAAGGTAAACCCTAACAATTCTACAGATACTCGCTAACCATCCGCCTAACCAAAGATAGACGGATGTCCGTGAATTAAGAACAACAGTTATAGCAGTAATATTAACAGATCCATCCTCCTCCTCGCTTACCAACGAGGAAGCGGACGAACAACCCCCCATCCGTTGGCAGTTTTATTATCCATTCCATGAGTGTTGCAATATTTACTAGTCAGTTACTTAGTCAAATTAAAAGTGGTACTTTAGTTATACTTGTCTATGATCGAGAAACTATGCTCCAAGTCGTCCATAACCGCGGACACGGCTTTCAGAAAGTTTTACCCTGCAGGGGTGCACAAATAGCAACACACACTCGATCAACCTCGGAAAAACCAAATAAAAACCCAACGAGGCAGTCACGACAAAGCAATCACAAGATTCAGAAATATTTCAGGGGGCCACCCCATTAAGCTACCCGCAACAAAACTGGCCAGCTCCGAGACGGACTCAAGGTTTGCGCCAATGGCTGTAAACGACTGGGAACCCGAAAATGTGACTGGGCTTGTCGATACCGCAAAAACACTCCGCTTACCTAAACAGTACAGGTGCAGTACCTCGCACAATTTAAAATAAAGCAGTAAAGCATGGCATAAGTACAGGATAGTAATAAAGCCCCAAACTAATTGTGGCCCCAAGAAATAAGAATGAATCAGGCTCTGGCTCAGGGGGGTCCCATAAGCCTCCCGGATGTGGATAGCGCGAATATTCAAGGAACAGGAATCAAGTACTCGGGGTCCTACGGGACACAAGTGAGCATGAAAAACCAAATAGTAGATATTGCTCACCGGTGCCATTTTCATTAGTTATCCCATACTACTCAGGTTAAGTTGTTTAGGTACCTCGTTATCCATCAGGCACTCACATACCCTACACATGCTGTTCTACGACTCGCATGGCTCAAACAACTCCTGTAGTAATGGCTCATGGGATGGAGGAACCAGCTTCGGTGGGGTTTAAAAGTAAAGGCTATGAAATACTTGGGATTCATATTAATGCAACGCGACTCAATGATGCAAGAACAAGATAGAGGCGATAGGTACTATATGTATGCAAGCATGTGGTAGTGCTTGCCTGGCAGCTCAGTTGAAGCGAGAGAAGGATCTGGGTAGTGCTCCTGGGTTTCTTGGTATATCCCCTGCTCAGCGTCTATTCGAAGAAGAACCTAACAAACAAGGGCCAACATAAATAAAGTGCAGAAGCATAAGAATAAAATGCGACAAGCAAACAATCATGCCCTGATGAATGATGCACAATTTGCATGGCAATAAAGTAGTATGGCATGGGTGAGATGTGGAATACAAGAATAAGTCATTTTATTGAGTTTTAATCATGTTTTATACTCAATTAAGTTGCTGTTTACATTATATTTATATGATGCATGCTGCAAAACAGAACATGGAATGCAAAAACAGAAAGGTCACGTCGAGCTAATCATTTTAGACATATTATTTGTTAAATTTGGAGTTATAAAACAAAAGTTATTAATTAATTAAGGCCAAGGGCATTTTGTTGTAATTTTAGTCGACTTGAAATTTAAAGTGTTCAAAATATATTTTGGACGGCATATTTGAAATCCTCACATTTTTCTGATTTGAAAACATCTATTATTTGTATTATTTGGAATTATGAATTTAAATTTATTTTAAAGTCAAAATTAGTCAAATGGAGTCAAAGTCAAAGGTTTGACTAGTTTGAATTAGTTCTGAAAATATTTGACTAAAGATTTGAATTAACATTCAAAAACAAAACATATTTCATATAGAGTTTGAATTCAAATTCCAAAACATTTGAAAGTTATGAAGAGATTTATATTTGATTGGATTTGGGAATTGGTTTGAATTTGAAATCTGGAGGGGTCCTAAACTTTTGCTACTTGGGATGGGTATACACGCAGTCAATGACGAGTGGGACCAGGGAGCCCACGGATCCACGCGTGCACGAGCAGGTGAGGAGGCGACACGTGTGCACGGAGGGGATTGCGGGTTAAGGGTGAAATTCCCGGGGGTCTTTTTGTAAAAGGTTCCAGGGGGTGGGCTGGTTATGGATCCAGACGAACTGATGTTTTACTCGCGAAAAACAGCTAGCTGATCCCAACTTCGATTGACTATGGAGAGAGAACCACTGCGAATCTCATGTTTCCGCAAGAATAAAAGTTGGAGAGGAAACTACAGGGAGTAAAATTTGTGTTTGGAGGTTCTCCGAAGAAGGTCCAGATCGACAGTAAAACGGAGTGGAACAGAGAGGCTGATAGAGGGCGGGAGAACTGAATTTTATCGACAGCAAAACCACGAGTTTTCCTAAACTTTAGAGGACGATGGCGAAGAAACCTTTGCGAATCTGAGCAAACCACAAGAACTAAAGTTGAAGAGGGGTATACAGGCTACAAGTTCCGCGTTTAGAGTTTCATCAAAGAAGGCATGCAACTGCGGGATTTCACTGACGAAAAGAGGGGGAAACTGGCTGCGGCAGCTCTGCAGAGACGCCCGGCTGCTGCTACTGCTATGCGGCGTGCGCGACGAACGACAGCGAGGGGGGGAACTATGGCTACGGTGGCGAGCTGTCGGGCGACAGGGATGGTGCTGGAAGTAGGGGAATGGAGATAGGGACTCACCACGAAGCCGGCGGTGTCCTCGGAGGGTTCGAGGGAGGCCGGAACAACGCTGACGCTGAGGATTGGCGGCGGTACTCTGACAGTCGTGGACAGGGAAGGAGTCACGGCGCCGGCGCTGTGGGTGCTGCAACTCCTCCTCTTCGCCTTGATAGACTTGGGAGAGGCTTGCGGTTCTTCTCCGCTACCTGGCGGTGCTCGGCGACAGCGCAGGCGGTGACGTGAAACATGTCAAGGCGGCGGCCATGGCGTGGTTGGGGACAGAGGGGAAAGGAGAGATGCTGGCAGCGCTAAGGGGAAGAAGGGAGGCTAGGGTTCGCTGGGGACCGGCCTGGGGTGGATAAGAAGGGGCAGGTGGTGACGCGGCTGACGGGAGGCGACGGCCACCTGCTTCCTTCCGTTAGCAAAGCAGAGAGGAGAAGAACGGGGACAGAGACGATGAACAGAGACGGCGTCGGGGTGAAGGGGTACTAGGCCATGAAGAGGGAGAGAAGGACCCCGAGTGGGCCTGTGCTGCGGCCAGGAAAGGCCCAGGTAAGGTTTACTCTTTTTTTTCTGTTAGATAGATTTTGCTGTTTTAGATTTATATTCAAAAGATGGAATGATTTGTTTTCAAATTGAAACTGGTGTTGCTTGCAAGCCATAATAAAAACACGGGGCAAGAAGGTTTGAAAAGATGAGTTGAAGGAAAGAGAGAGAGAAAGATGGGGTAGACTAGGTTTGGATGGCCCATGCATGCAAGCATGATGAGGTTGTGAAAACAACTACAAACCCTTTAGAAGAAGAGTGGCATCCTATTTGAAATTCATTCAAACTCCACCATGGTTAAAGATAGTTGATGGTTATATTGGAATCGAGAAGACCAAGTATAGTGTGTATGTACCACTATGTTCTAATATGGCCCCTCAATTCTAATACCACCCCCAATAGAATAACCCCTGAAGTGAAATTAAATGGAATCTACCACTACTTGGCATGCAAAGATGGCCAAGTAGACTTCCATAAGAAATATTGTGAAAACAATATGATATCATATCTGGGAGCATGATAGAAGTAGAAGTGGATCCTCCCAAACACATACGATCTAGAGGTAATAACCAAAGATAAATGCAAGGCCCGTATTTAGTTGGATGGTGGAATTATAAGGTGGTGACAGAGAAAGGTGATGGAGTTGAATGAAAGATATGCCCCCAACTCAACTTGGGCATTTAAACAATATATCAAGAACCAAATACAATATCAAGAGGCAAATACAATTTACAATGCATATGAGAGAAGAACCAAAACAAAAGGGTTTTATATGATGCTCAAATGCAAGGTGGCATGATGACATGAGCATGATATAATGATGATGCAACAATTATATATAGGAAGTAGCCATTATATTACTAGACCAAGTAGCATTACAATTGTTAGACGATTGGGATGCTACAACTCTCCCCCACTAAACAGGAATCTCGCCCCGAGATTCTAGGAAGAAGAAGAAGACTCAAAGAGGGTAGGATAGTTGGCACGGAGCTCATCTTCACGTTCCCAAGTGGCTTCATCAACGGAATGGTGCGACCACTGCACCTTGCAGAACTTGATGGACTTGTTGCGAGTCCTTCTTTCTGCGATCTCAAGGATTTTTGTGGGGTGTTCTTGATAAGACAGGTCTTCTTGGAGATTGATTAGCTCATGATCCACGGTCCTGCCGTGATCCTTGAAGCACTTCTTGAGTTGAGAGATGTGGAAAACATCATGAACCATGAGTTTTCCCGGGAGCTCAAGAGCATAAGCAACTTCTCCTCTTCTTCCACGAATTTTGAAAGGACCGATGTATCTAGGAGCCAGCTTTCCTTTGATACCAAAACGGTGCGTGCCTTTCATGGGAGTGACACGAAGGTAAACGAGATCACCAGGGACATACACCATGTCCGTGTGCTTTCTGTCATAATTGCTCTTCTGGCGACTTTGAGCAATCTTCAGATTTTCAAGAATGATGTGCACCTTCTCCTCCGCTTGAGTTACAATGTCAGGGCCAAACCATATTCTTTCTCCTGCACCCGACCAACCAATCGGAGTTCTGCATTTGCGGCCATAGAGAGCCTCAAATGGTGCCATCTTTAGACTTTTCTGGAAGCTGTTGTTGTAAGAGAATTCAGCATAAGGAAGACATTCCTCCCACTTCATGCCAAAAGAGATGACGCAAGCACGAAGCATATCCTCCAGAATCTGATTGATCCTTTCAACTTGTCCTTGCGACTGAGGGTGGTAAGCTGTGCTGAAGTTCAATTTTGTTCCCAAAGCATTTTAGAAACTTTCCCAGAACTTGGAAGTGAAGATGCTCCCACGGTCTGAACTGATCTCAAGCGGAACCCCATATAGAGAGACAATTCTGTTGATATAGAGCTCAGCCAACTGAATTCCAGAAATTGTTTCCTTGACGGGGAAGAAGTGAGCCACTTTAGAAAGCCTGTCAATGACAACAAAGATTGCATTGTTGCCCTTCTACGACCTTGGAAAACCAGTGATGAAGTCCATCTCTACTTTCTCCCATTTCCATTCCGGGGGTTTCAATGGCTGTAGAAGACCGTAAGGTTTCTGATGGACAGCTTTCACTCTGCGGCAGACATCACACTCCGAGACATACTAGGCACAATATCGTTTCAATCCCGGCCACCAATATTGTGTTTTCAAGTCCATGTACATCTTTGTGCTGCCAGGGTGGATAGAAAGAACAGATTCATGCGCCTCCTTGAGAACTTGCTCTCTCAAACCCGGGTAGTTCGGAACAAACATCCGGTGTTCAAAGAAAAGCGTGCCTTGATCATCGACGTGGAAGGACTCATACTTCGGAAGCTGAAGTTTTGAGATGATCTTTTTGGTGTGCGGATCACCACGCTGAAAGGAGCGAACCTTTTCTTCCAAGAGAGGAGTAGCCAGAAGGTTCAGGATATGCCCTTGTTCCACAATTTCAAGGTTGAGCTGACAGAATTCCTCGCACAAGAGAGGCTGTTGTTCTTCCATCATGAGATTATTGACATAAGCTTTGCGGCTGAGAGCATCGGCCATGACATTAGCTTTGCCCGGAGTGTAGTTGATGGTCAAATCAAAATCATTGATTGCTTCAATCCACCTCCTCTGCCGAAGGTTGAGATCAGGCTGAGTGAAGATATACTTCAGACTCTTGTGATCAGAAAAGATTTCACAACGGTTGCCAAGCAAGTAGTGCCTCCATAGTTTCAAAGCAAAGACAACTGCTACGAGCTCGAGGTCATGTGTAGGATAGTTGATCTCATGCGTCTTCAATTGTCGAGAGGCATAAGCAACAACTTGTTTTTCTTGCATAAGGACCGCACCCAATCCTTGCAAAGAGGCGTCACAGAATATCTGGAAAGGCTTAGATGTGTCCGGAGGAACCAAGACTGGCGTGGAAGTGAGCTTCTCTTTGAGTGTCTCAAAGCTTGCTTGACATGCAGGAGTCCAAAGGTATTTCTTGCCTTTCTTGAGGAGATCGGTAAGAGGCTTTGCTATCTTTGAAAAGTTCTGAACGAAGCGACGGCAATAACTAGCCAACCCAAGGAAACTCTGCACTTCTTTGACATTAACAGGAGGAAGCCATTCAACAATTGTCTTCACAGTTTCCGGGTTGACTGCAATGCCCTTGGCAGAGATGACATGACCAAGATAGGTTACTTGAGGCAGCCAAAACTCACACTTGGAGAACTTTGCATACAGGCGGTTCTCACGAAGCTTGTTTAGGACACACCGAAGGTGTTCTTCATGCTCTAACTTTGACTTAGAATAGACTAGGATGTCATCCAGATAGACCACAACGAACTTATCAAGATACTCCATGAAAACCGAGTTCATGAGCCTCGAGAAGGTGGCAGGTGCGTTGGTGAGACCGAAAGACATGACCGTGTACTCATACAGGCCATAGCGGGTGGTGAAAGCTGTTTTAGGAACATCTTCCTTGCGAATCTTGATTTGGTGATAACCACTTCTCAAGTCAAGCTTAGAGAACACCACAGCTCCAGCTAGCTGATCGAAGAGATCATTAATCCGCGGAAGGGGATATTTATTCTTGATGGTTTTAGCATTGAGAGCCCGATAGTCAACACAAAGTCTATCAGTCCTGTCTCGCTTCTTCACAAAGATTGTTGGGCTACCCCAAGAACAAGTACTGTGTTGAATGAAACCCAACTTCTCTTGTTCATCAAGCTGTCGTTTGAGTTCAGCCAACTCAGCAGGACCCATTTTATAAGGCCGCTTGGAGATAGGAGCCGTTCCAGGTTCAAGCTCAATTACAAACTCAACCTCACGATCCGGAGGCATACCCGGCAACTCTTCAGGAAAGACATCTAGGAACTCACAGACCACCGGAACACTCTGAATAGCTTCCATAGCATCATCATTCAGAGCCGCCAAAGAGAAAAGCTGGATAGTAGGAGTCAAACTTGGAGAATAGACTATATGGCCTTCAGGAATCTTCAGAGAAACCGAACGTTCAGCACAATCAATCACAGCTGCATTTGCTGTCAACCAATCCATGCCCAAGATGACATCAATGTCATAATTGCCCAGAACAATTAAGGACGCCGAGAACGAAGAGCCACCAATCTCAATTTGATTGCCATGGCTGATTTTAGAAGCTGCCATTGTTGCTCCAGGAGAAAGGACCATTAACCGCTTAAGGAGAGGATCCAACGCTAACCCATTCTCATTTGCAAACTTGTTAGAAACAAAAGAATGCGAAGCACCAGAATCAAACAAAACTCGTGCAGGGACTGAGTTAACGGATAGCATACCCATCACAACTCCAGGTGCATGCTCAGCTTGAGCGGCGTTGACACAGTTGGCACGAGCAACAGTAGACCCGGGCTTGGTGTTGATGTTGAGAGCCCGCGGTGGTGGTGCACGAACCAAAGGAGAGCTTGCCGCAGATCTTGGAGGTGGTGGAGGAAGAGCTTTGTTTTTCATCGGACAGTTCCAGTACTGATGCCCAGTGTCTCCGCAAGTGAAACAAGCACCAGGTGGACATGGAGCAACGTAGCCAGGGACTCCGCCAGGCGCTCCAGGGTAGTGGTGGTTGTAGCCCCTGGGAGCAGCAGTGTGGAAGTTTGGTGGCCTTGCCGCGTAGCTTGCAGGTCTTGGTGGAGCCGGGAGCGACGGTGGGGTGTTAGGAACCCAAACATGACGCTTAGAAGGAGTTGACATAGCTGAAGAGCTTGCTGCATCACGGTTGTGTTTCTTTGACTCCTCAAACACTTGCTTACTTGCTTCTTCCTGCAGAGCTGTATGCTGAAGTTCCAGAAAAGACGTCGGCCTTGCATGTGTGATTGCATATTTAATCGATGCATTGAGCCCTTACCGGAACCTCTTTTGCTTCTTCTTGTCATCAGAGATCTCATCGCCACCATAACGAGAAAGGTTCATGAAGTTCCTGATGTAGGTATTGACATTGTCATTTCCCTGCTTGAGGTTGAGAAACACTTCCTTCATCCTCTCCATGACAATTTCTGACAGATACTGCTCTTTGAAGGCTCCAGTGAACTGTTCCCAAGTAGGCTGAATACCAATGCAGTTTGCCTTCAGGTAATTCTCCCACCAGAGAGCTGCATCTCCCTTTAGAAGGTGAGTAGCACACTTTACCCATTCTTGCTCAGGAACATCAGCAGTTGCCAGTAACCTTGACATCTCACGCAACCAATCATCAGCATCAAGTGGTTGATCAGAAACATCAAATTGGCGTGGGTTGAACTTCAGAAAGCTTTTGATGTATCCTCGCTTGGGAGGTGGAGGTAGCGGAGCAAACTCATTCCTCCGAACACTCTCTTCAAAACGCTGCTGGTTCTGCTGCATTGCTACCAAGGCATTGGCGATGCTTGACAACGCGGCCCCCAGTTCAGGTGGTATGTCCTCATCAGAACGGCATGGTGGTGCCATCCTGTGATTGATATAAAACACAAGCCAGTACTATAATGGAGAATAATAATAATCCAAAATAGTACCAAGATGGAATTAACCAAGATTAAAGGATACAATTTACTAAGATGATATTAAAATATCAACAAAGTTCAAAGCACCTAGAAGATATTAAGCATATCGCACACGACTGAAAAGGAGTGTGGTACACAGATATATCAAAGAAAAATTTTCCGCAAATTTCGGCATTAAAATACCAGTAGATGCGAAAAATCACTTAACGAATCAAGATTAGTGACTTAATCAATTCAATATACAAAAGTGAATGATAAGAGTAGTGGTATGGTCGCGACTCCATCCCGCACTCAAATCATTACTCCGCACATGAATAAGTAGAACACATATCCTAACCCCTTCTTCTCACGATGAACCTAAAGATTGGTAACTACGGAACGAGCACCCCAAACAAGATAACGTCGGATAACAAAGAGTAAGACAGATCGCGGCGGTATACAACGAATCAGATAGATCGCGTCGATTTGCAAAAGCCTGTCGGTATGGAATGTACCAACAGTTGATAACCAAAAGGCCGATTGTGATAACAACTTGGATGCAACAGATAGACAAGGAATTACACACACACACACACACAACCTATGGTACTACGGAAACCCAGAACACGTGAATCCTAGTTTGAATTTTAAGAAGAGGATTGAAAACGTTACACTTCCTTACCAGAAAAGGGTGGGTGGGTGGGTAAGAAGAAAAGTGGAAGCAGTCCTACTCTCGCGTTTTGTTTTTCCCTAGTATACATAGCTACCAAAATATTTGCTAGACTGACAACGACCATTTGGCTGAGACCCTGAAGGGCGGGATGGCTCTGATACCAATTGTAACTACCTCGGTGAATTACGCTCCTAGTTACAAGCCTGGATGAGCGGAAATGGTTGAAATAGTATGGTGGGGCCCAAATGCCACTCACAGGTAGACCTTTCGGCCGTCCCAACCATTTCCAAACATCGGGACAAGAACGGGCGGCGTAATCGGCAGGCGAAGGGATCAACTACATACACAAATGGGTATGTATGCAAGCCACCATACAACAGTACATCAGAGCCATTCCATCTAAAAGAAATAGAAATATTGCAACGCCATACGACAAGATCCAAATATCCTAGATAGATATAATAGTTTAGGATATCTCCTCATACAACAAACATCAGAGTATCAGGCGGAAGCGGCAAACAAGATCCGAGTACGGATAAGAAGCAAATCGGCATAAGATGCCCATTAAATAAACACATCCCGCCCACAGATCTCACGGATCCCCGTTCCCGGAATCTCTACACCGAATGATCGTTGTCCACATCGTCTGTCTCCTCCACCCAGTATCCATCTTGCGAGTGCACCTGTTCATCTGAATCAAATAATTTATCGTGTGAGACCCTAGGGGTACTCAGCAAGTCTTTATGCCTCTAAAGGGGACACAACCTGGGGTGACGCAATTGCAGCAAAAGGTAAACCCTAACAATTCTACAGATACTCTCTAACCATCCGCCTAACCAAAGATAGACGGATGTCCGTGAATTAAGAACAACAGTTATAACAGTAATATTAACAGATCCATCCTCCTCCTCGCTTACCAACGAGGAAGCGGACAAACAACCCCCCATCCGTTGGCAGTTTTATTATCCATTTCATGAGTGTTGCAATATTTACTAGTCAGTTACTTAGTCAAATTAAAAGCGGTACTTTAGTTATACTTGTCTATGATCGAGAAACTGTGCTCCAAGTCGTCCATAACCGCGGACACGGCTTTCAGAAAGTTCTACCCTGCAGGGGTGCACAAATAGCAACACACACTCGATCAACCTCGGAAAAACCAAATAAAAACCCAACGAGGCAGTCACGACAAAGCAATCACAAGATTCAGAAATATTTCAGGGGGCCACCCCATTAAGCTACCCGCAACAAAACTGGCCGGCTCCGAGACGGACTCAAGGTTTGCGCCAATGGCTGTAAACGACTGGGAACCCGAAAATGTGACTGGGCTTGTCGATACCGCGAAAACACTCCGCTTACCTAAACAGTACATGTGCAGTACCTCGCACAATTTAAAATAAAGCAGTAAAGCATGACATAAGTACAGGATAGTAATAAAGCCCCAAACTAATTGTGGCCCCAAGAAATAAGAATGAATCAGGCTCTGGCTCAGGGGGGTCCCATAAGCCTCCCGGATGTGGATAGCGCGAATATTCAAGGAACAGGAATCAAGTACTCGGGGTCCTACGGGACACAAGTGAGCATGAAAAACCAAATAGCAGATATTGCTCACCGGTGCCACTTTCATTAGTTATCCCATACTACTCAGGTTAAGTTGTTTAGGTACCTCGTTATCCATCAAACACTCATATACCCTACACATGCTGTTCTACGACTCGCATGGCTCAAACAACTCCTGTAGTAATGGCTCATGGGATGGAGGAACCAGCTTCGGTGGGGTTTAAAAGTAAAGGCTATGCAATACTTGGGATTCAGATTAATGCAACGCGACTCAATGATGCAAGAACAAGATAGAGGCAATAGGTACTATATGTATGCAAGCATGTGGTAGTGCTTGCCTGGTAGCTCAGTTGAAGCGAGAGAAGGATCTGGGTAGTGCTCCTGAGTTTCTTGGTATATCCCCTGCTCAGCGTCTATTCGAAGAAGAACCAAACAAACAAGGGCCAACATAAATAAAGTGCACAAGCATAAGAATAAAATGCGACAAGCAAACAATCATGCCATGATGAATGATGCACAATTTGCATGGCAATAAAGTAGCATGGCATGGATGAGATGTGGAATACAAGAATAAGTCATTTTATTGAGTTTTAATCATGTTTTATACTCAATTAAGTTGCTGTTTACTTTATATTTATATGATGCATGCTTCAAAACAGAACATGGAATGCATAAACAGAAAGGTCTCGTCGAGCTAATCATTTTAGACATATTATTTGTTAAATTTGGAGTTATAAAACAAAAGTTATTAATTAATTAAGGCCAAGGGCATTTTGTTGTAATTTTAGTCAACTTGAAATTTAAAGTGTTCAAAATATATTTTGGACGGCATATTTGAAATCCTCACATTTTTCTGATTTGAAAACATCTATTATTTGTATTATTTGGAATTATGAATTTAAATTTATTTTAAAGTCAAAATTAGTCAAATGGAGTCAAAGTCAAAGGTTTGACTAGTTTGAATTAGTTCTGAAAATATTTGACTAAAGATTTGAATTAACATTCAAAAACAAAACATATTTCATATAGAGTTTGAATTCAAATTCCAAAACATTTGAAAGTTATGAAGAGATTTATATTTGATTGGATTTGGGAATTGGTTTGAATTTGAAATCTGGAGGGGTCCTAAACTTTTGCTACTTGGGATGGGTATACACGCAGTCAATGACGAGTGGGACCAGGGAGCCCACGGATCCACGCGTGCACGAGCAGGTGAGGAGGCGACACGTGTGCACGGAGGGGATTGCGGGTTAAGGGTGAAATTCCCGGGGGTCTTTTTGTAAAAGGTTCCAGGGGGTGGGCTGGTTATGGATCCAGACGAACTGATGTTTTACTCGCGAAAAACAGCTAGCTGATCCCAAATTCGATTGACTACGGAGAGAGAACCACTGCGAATCTCATGTTTCCGCAAGAATAAAAGTTGGAGAGGAAACTACAGGGAGTAAAATTTGTGTTTGGAGGTTCTCCGAAGAAGGTCCAGATCGACAGTAAAACGGAGTGGAACAGAGAGGCTGATAGAGGGTGGGAGAACTGAATTTTATCGACAGCAAAACCGCGAGTTTTCCTAAACTTTAGAGGACGATGGCGAAGAAACCTTTGCGAATCTGAGCAAACCACAAGAACTAAAGTTGAAGAGGGGTATACAGGCTACAAGTTCCGCGTTCAGAGTTTCATCAAAGAAGGCATGCAACTGCGGGATTTCACTGACGAAAAGAGGGGGAAACTGGCTGCGGCAGCTCTGCAGAGACACCCGGCTGCTGCTACTGCTATGCGGCGTGCGCGACGAACGACAGAGAGGGGGGGGGAACTATGGCTACGGTGGCGAGCTGTCGGGCGACGGGGATGGTGCTGGAAGTAGGGGAATGGAGATAGGGACTCACCACGAAGCCGGCGGTGTCCTCGGAGGGTTCGAGGGAGGCCGGAACGACGCTGACGCTGAGGATTGGCGGCGGTACTCCGACAGTCGTGGACAGGGAAGGAGTCACGTCGCCGATGCTGTGGGTGCTGCAACTCCTCCTCTTCGCCTTGATAGACTTGGGAGAGGCTTGCGGTTCTTCTCCGCTACCTGGCGGTGCTCGGCGACAGCGCAGGCGGTGACGTGAAACATGTCAAGGCGGCGGCCATGGCGTGGTTGGGGACAAGGGGAAAGGAGAGATGCTGGCGGCGCTAAGGGGAAGAAGGGAGGCTAGGGTTCGCTGGGGACCGGCCTGGGGTGGATAAGAAGGGGCAGGTGGTGACGCGGCTGACGGGAGGCGACGACCACCTGCTTCCTTCCGTTAGCAAAGCAGAGAGGAGAAGAACGGGGACAGAGACGATGAACAGAGACGGCGTCGGGGTGAAGGGGTACTGGGCCATGAAGAGGGAGAGAAGGACCCCGAGTGGGCCTGTGCTGCGGCCAGGAAAGGCCCAGGTAAGGTTTACTCTTTTTTTCTGTTAGATAGATTTTGCTGTTTTAGATTTATATTCAAAAGATGGAAAGATTTGTTTTCAAATTGAAACAGGTGTTGCTTGCAAGCCAAAATAAAAACACGGGGCAAGAAGGTTGAAAAGATGAGTTGAAGGAAAGAGAGATAGAAAGATGGGGTAGACTAGGTTTGGATGGCCCATGCATGCAAGCATGATGAGGTTGTGAAAACAACTACAAACCCTTTAGAAGAAGAGTGGCATCCTATTTGAAATTCATTCAAACTCCACCATGGTTAAAGATAGTTGATGGTTATATTGGAATCGAGAAGACCAAGTATAGTGTGTATGTACCACTATGTTCTAATATGGCCCCTCAATTCTAATACCACCCCCAATAGAATAACCCCTGAAGTGAAATTAAATGGAATCTACCACTACTTGGCATGCAAAGATGGCCAAGTAGACTTCCATAAGAAATATTGTGAAAACAATATGATATCATATCTGGGAGCATGATAGAAGTAGAAGTGGATCCTCCCAAACACATACGATCTAGAGGTAATAACCAAAGATAAATGCAAGGCCCGTATTTAGTTGGATGGTGGAATTATAAGGTGGTGACAGAGAAAGGTGATGGAGTTGAATGAAAGATATGCCCCCAACTCAACTTGGGCATTTAAACAATATATCAAGAACCAAATACAATATCAAGAGGCAAATACAATTTACAATGCATATGAGAGAAGAACCAAAACAAAAGGGTTTTATATGATGCTCAAATGCAAGGTGGCATGATGACATGAGCATGATATAATGATGATGCAACAATTATATATAGGAAGTAGCCATTATATTACTAGACCAAGTAGCATTACAATTGTTAGACGATTGGGATGCTACAGGGGCGCGGGGGGCCCACACCCTCCTAGGCGTGGGCCCACCAAAGGTCGCGCCTAGGGCAGGTGTGGCCCACCTTCCCGGCCTCCGACTCTCCCTCTTCGCCTACACCTTCCCTTCGGAACCCTAAGCCTCGGGGGGCCACCACAGATAGATTTCCAACACCTCTAGGGGTGGAAAACACCGAGAGAGAAAGATCTCTCCGACGGAAAGATTTCTGTCGGTGGAATTCCTTCCCGGAGAGGGGAGACCATAGCCATCAACACCATCATCAAGCTAGGCTTCATCGAGATCATCATCATCATCATCATCCACACCATCATCTCCACCAGCACCATCATCACCACTCCGTCTTGTTGTAACAATTGTGTTGGATATTGCTTAGTTCATTAGGGGAAACTTTCTCGGTGTTAATTACTATCGTAGTTGATGCTTGTGAGTGGAACCATTGGATTATTGTTTATGTTCAGATTGTTATCCATTACCATATAATCTTTGATCTTGATCAATATGATGTCTTGTGAGTAGTTCGTTGTGTTCTTGAGGACATGGGAGAAGTCATGTTGTTAGTAGTGAATCTGTGATGAGTTATTATTCAATGGTTTAGTATTTAAGTTGTGGTGCTATTCTTCTAGTGGTGTCATGTGAACGTCGACTACATGACACTTCACCATTTATGGGCCTAGGGGGAAGCATTGTGTATTTGGCTACTAATCGCGGGGTTGCCGGAGTGACAGAAACCTGAACCCCCGTTAGGACACCTTTGCACAAGGGAGTGTAGGATCTCAGAGTTTAAGGCTGTGGTTAGATTTATATCTTAATTAATTTCCTGTAGTTATGGATGTTTGCAGGGGGTTTAATCACAAGTATGTATTATTCCTAGGAAGGGTGGTATGTTAGCACAGGTTCACCCACACAACACTTATGAACACCAGAGAAGAGTACTTAGCTATTTGCAGCAAAAGCACTTGACAGAATTCCCATTTTTGTCCTCGAGAACGTTTGGTCCTTATAAGTATTTCCACCGGCTTGTCCTTTGCTAAGAAAGGATTGGGCCACTTGCTCCATTTGTTTGTTACTTGTGTTACTTTCTCTTTGTTTTGTTGCCTTATCAGAAAACCACTAAAAATCTGTTTGCTAAGTATTCACAGAGATTTCCTGCTCCATACAACTATTCAGTACCTTCTGCTCCTCATTGGGATCGACACTCCTATTTATCGAAAGTACTATGATACACCCCCTATACTTTTGGGTTATCAAGACTATTTTCTGGCGCCGTTGCCTGGGAGTGAAGCGCTATTGAAGAGTGGAACTGGTAAGGGAAACTTTCACTATGAGTATTGCTTTTGTTACTGCTTGTTACTTTGTTTCCAATATGGATAACCCACTTGGTTTTCTGTTTGGGAAAACTACTACCACTGCTAGGGTAGTAGATGAACCACCACCTGTTGAGATAGATCCTTTTAAGATACCTACAAGTATTATTGACTATGTTATGGATAATTATTATTTTGGGGATGGAACTGTCCATCCTGGTGATCACTTTATTTTATCCACGAATTATGCGGGTTGTTTAAGTGTGCAGGTATCACAACTGAACATGTGAAGAAGAAGTGACTCTCCATATCCTTGAAAGGGAGAGCTGAAGAATGGTATAAGCTGCTGAAGAATGGACAATCCATGGAATGGGAGGAGATGACATCTCTCTTTTACTCTAAATTTTATCCTCCCAGTGAAATTCATAAAGATAGAAATCTTATATATAACTTTTGGCCTCTTGATGGAGAAAGTATAGCTCAAGCTTGGGGAGATTGAAGTTACTAATGCTTAAATGTCCTATTCATGAACTCCCTAACAATATTATTCTCAATAACTTTTATGCTAGGCTTTCTCTTCTTGATAAAGATTTACTAGATGCTTCTTGTGCTGGATCATTCACACGTATGAAGGAAGAAGCTAAATGGGATCTCTTAGACCGTATTCAAGATAACACTGAAGCTTGGGAGAATGATAAAGGAAGAAAGTCAGGTATCAACTATGATTATTAATGCATTAAATCTTTTATGGGAACTGATGACTTCTGTGATATTAGCAATGAGTTTGGTCTTGGTCCTCAAGTTCTTGCGAAATTTTTTAATGCTTTTTCTTCTTATATTGAGATTCCAAGAAAGAGTGGGACAAGTACCATGCTCCTTATAAAGACATTGTTACCTATGTTCCTACCGGTGAAGAGGTTTGTACGGTTGATCCTATTTTGCCTGAACCTTACGTTAAGAAGATCCCTTTTCCCTCAAAGGTAAGGGAACATTCTATTTTAGCTAATGTGGTTAGCAAAGGCGCAAAGAAAGCTATAGGGTCTGATGAGTTTATTGATATTGAGCCTGTAGTAGATATTGTGAAAGATCTTGTCACTAGAAATATAGAGGATGAGCATATTGTCTTCTGTGAAGACGCTACTAATATTGTTTCTCATCCTAAGAAAGTTAGAAAAGCTAGTGTAACATCCCTAAAATCATGTTTTCAATTTTTGCATATCATCCATGCATGCATACTCATTTAGGGCTCAAATTCAAACTCACTTTGAAGAAACGGAAACTTTGAGTGCTATGATTTTATGTGAGCAAGCTTTAACTCAAATGCCACTCTCTAGTGGAGGAATATTTGTTTTAAAAACCATTATTGTAAGTTCATAGGATTGGTTGGATTGAGAGCAAGGCTTGGACAAAATTTACAAAACAAATATAGTTTTAAACCATTTTCAAAACCTATTCAAAACAAATACCAAGGCACTGTTTATTTTGATTTTTCAAAATAACCAAGCTAGTCGAATGAAACAACAAGGTTTTATGTTCAAAAATATGAGGTTTACACTTTACAAAAATCCAAGAAAAATTTGGTTTTCAAATGCATTTGATTTCATTTGAAAATGATTCCTGAAATTCATTAAAGAAAAAGAAAAGGCATTTGAAAACCCAACTGGGCCAGGCGCCACCAATTCAGCCCATCAGACGAAGCAGCCCACCCGGGGTCCCTCTTTCTTCTCTGTTTGTCACCGCGCCCGCGTGCACCCACCCGCTGACAGCCAGACCCCACCATGCCCCGTCAGCATCGTCCTCAATCAACGTGCGGCCGAGGCGCTCCGCCGTTACCTCGCCGCAGTCACTGCCCGCGTTATTGCCATTGATGCAGCGCGTAATCGCCGCCCCCCTTCTGGCTATTTAACCCCCTCTGCCCCGCGAGCATTTCCCCTCACCTAGCGCCACCACTCCGCCACCAGGCTGCGCGCATTCGAACTCAGAACCCCGCAGCATTGATGACCTCCGGTGACCGATTCCGGTGAGCTTCGACCGCCTCCCTCTATCTGCTTCAAACAAGCTTGGCCAGCACATTCTAGCGCATCCCCTGATGCTTTTATTTTTCCTTCTCGTGACCCAGGTCGTCGACTCCGTTGGCATCTGCAACCACCAGAACCGCCGCTCAACTCCGACGAGCAATAGCGGTAAGAATCGGGCGCCCCTTGTCTTCTCCTTGAAACCATCTTGCTCACCGTGACCTTGCGCACCCCCTGATACATTCTGTTTGTGCTAAGGCGACGCAGAGCCTCGGCAACATCGACGTCTGCAAGCATCCGACGCCGCGCACAACTCCGACGAGCCCCAGCGACCACCTCTGCGCGCCCCTTCGCCAACGAAGACCACCTCGAGCATCAGCATCGTCACGCGAACTCAGTAAGCTAAACCACGGCCTTTCTCGCTTCCTGTATCGCCGGCAACATCATCGCCTGAGCGCGCCGCCGCCAGCCACCGTCGCGGGCCGCCCATCTTTGGTCAGGCAGTCATGCACCGTTGGATCTAGATCCAACATGTAGGATAGATCACTTAACGAAGGGGTATGGAACAGATCTGGCAGTGTGATTTAGGTTAGATCTTACGGCCCTCATATATCGATCCACATGAATCGGTATCAACCAATCAGAACACACCGCGTGTCTGTAGGTTTGATTTAAAACCAGAATTTAGATCTATTAGATGTTTAAACTTGTAAAATTCATAACTTTTGATTCCCACGTCCAAATTTGACAAATTTTATGTCATTGGAATTAGGAGAGAAAATCCTTTCCATTTATGCAATGTGTTTAATGTTTTGCCTCTGTTAAAATTATTTTTTATACAGAAACATTTGCAGGCATAATTTGTATAGTAATTATTTGAAAAATGTTTTGTTGTTCAAATAAAGTTTAATTGGCAAGTTTTGAACTTGTTTAAGATTCAATACTGTGAACTTGTCTTGTTTGGTGTATAAAATCATCACATGACATTTTGCATGCATTCATATATTTTTGTTTGTATAAATTTTGTATGTGATTTGGTGCCATTATTTTATGTGTAGATTTTGGTGCAAATAGTGATTGTGATTGTGATTGTGAAGATTTTTGCTACTCCCCAAACTACCAAGTCAAGTGGTGCTTCATGATTATATTCCTATGTTTTTCAACTATGCACTAGAAATATTTTGCTAGATTTGCATGAATATTTTTGATCTATATGCTATGCTTGGGAAATCCTAGTAGTTGTAGAATTGCTAGAAATTTCTAAGTTAAGATGCTTATCAATGCCATGCTTAGCCTAACTAGTAGCAACCATGGGTAGTTATATATTCATGCTATGAGAAAATATTTCTAAGTCTTTGGACTTATGTTTTTGCTTAATAAAACAACTAAGTGAATGAAACACCTGGGTGGAATGGAAAGAATGGTTTATGTTGAGTGGTTACACAAGGCCCATTTCTATGGCTTACCTTGTGTATCTCACTTGTGGAATGCCACCCAGGAACAAAGGGATTTGAGAGGCCAAATGTTAAAAAGCTTCTAGTGCAGCCACACGGCAATATGGGCTCTGCCTGGATCACACAGGTTGCAATAACTTAGCCATTTGGACAGTTGGTGGTAGTGGGATGATAGGTTGGAACGCGTCCATTTGGTCTAAGGGAAGGCTTTTGAAAGGTCCTGTCTTGGGGAAAATCAAGTCTTGTGGGGAAAGTGCACAACCTCTGCAGATGGAAGAATCTAAGTACTTAGCCATGTCCCTGGTATTGGACAACTTGAGCATCAAGACATGGAAGCTATCAAGAATCTCCTCATCCCAATTTCTAAGTAAAAACTTGTGGTTGAACAAGGGTGAAGGTACACCAATTTCTATTGGTGTTTCCTTGGGAAAAATTTTGTCAAAGAAAAACTTAGTGTTTTCAACTTATAGGTAAAACCTATTTTGACCAAAGCAAGCCTAAGCTACACTTAGCCAAAAATGCATATAGTATCTAGTCTACTAAAATTCTACTAAGGTATCACTTGCCAATAATATTCCAATGTATTGACCCACTGTGGCTGTAACTTGTGATGTTGCAGGTTATTCTGATGATGATTAGGGGTTATGAGTCTACACTCAACATGCTTGCCTGTGGCACATGAAGATGAAGACTTATTTATCTTATTATATATTTGAACTCTTGTATTAGGCTTGTGTCCATGGAGTTTGTAAAAGACTATGTTGTCTCTGGAATGATATGTAATAATGACCTTTGTTTCTGTGTACTTCATCTTAAACTATGGATGCTAGCATTGATCCAGGGACTAGCATTGCAATCACAGGGATCCTTACCTTTATAAAGGGAGGGATCTTACAGATGGTATTAGAGCACTGTGTTGCCTGTAGGATTATGACCCTAGGATTGGAAACCACTAAGGAAAAAATTTCAACAACTTCCACACTTGTATTTTCTTCTCGTAAACTTTTCTAATCTTCTTTCTCATCTTTATTTGTAGATGAACTCCATCAACGAAGCCGTGAGGAAGGGACCACTCATGACTATGACTTTGGAATGTGAGACAAAATTTCCCAAGGCTCTCAAGGACCTCATGGTTGCCATGGGAATACATGGTGCAGCTGTGTACAAAGGTTTTCCTGTGATGGATGAAGGAGTTGAGTACTGGTGGGTGCAACTTCACTTGTACAAAAACAAGGAAGACAACCACAAGGAATCAGGATTCTGCATGGTCACCAACTCAGTGATGCACACCACATTCTTTGATTCAGCAAAGGATGCAGCTTGGAAGGCCATCAAGGAACTTGGTGATAGAATCAAGTGCAGAATGATCAACACTCAGAATGACCTTAGGGAAGAGAAGAAGCATACCTAGGAGTTAGAGGCTACCAACCAACGTTTAAGAGAGGACATCATAGACTGAGCAATGGGGTCATGTGATCAGGATCGACAGATTGCCTCTAGGGATGCCCTGTTAGCCAACTTGGCAAGTGAGATGGGATTGTAACGTACTTCGTTAGTTGGACTAGCACACTTTCATTTTATTTCCCAAATGTTGTTTAAAATAAGTTGAACCTTGGATGCTTGTAATGGTTTTATGTATGCCATGACCTGTGTTTTGATTGTCAAAGATATGCATGTGATGCCTTGTCTTGTGATTTGTCTTTAATTGTGTTGATTCTAACTTTTTCTATCTTATAAAATAGATGCCTAACGTTACTATCAGCATGGCTGAAGAGTTCAAGGGAACTCGTTTTGGCAATCGACTTAATGAGCTCACTAGTCTGCTCAATCTTCCGCTTCCTAGAATCATGGTGCTTCCCCTCACCAAGTTTGAGAGGAAAGACCTTTGGGGCTTCAAGGTTAATCAGCCGGGACGCCAGACTGAGCCTACCACGGAGGCAATCATCTTCAAGTTCATGCATGATGACAGGGAGAGAGGCCTAGAGGTAGTCATGTAGGATTTACTTGCGCGTCTGTTAGGGAGACACTCACGGGAGGTTAGAGGTACTCACTTCCACGCCTTCGGTAGACGTGATGAGGATGGTGAGGCCATTGACTTCGAGGACACTGCTAGAGAGACGGAAGAGCCGATTCGTCTATACATCCAGGACTTAGAGGTTCTTCTTAGGCACCTAGATACTGATAGGACCAACGTCATGCTTAGAAATGACGAGCTCCAGGTGCAGCTTCGTGAGAAGGACAAACTCTTCGTGGATCAAGATGAGATATTCAAGGAAATGGAGGCCAAGTTTGAGAGTCAATATAGAAAGTTCAAGAGTCAAGAGAAAAGATTCCAAGATAGGAACAAGAGGATTCGATAAATGACTGCAGAACTAGAGACCAAGGACTTCGAGCTCGAGCATCAGTAGACTGTGATTGAGAGACTTCGTTCACAGAAGAGGGCTCTCAAGTCCAAGATAGAGGCCTTGACTACCAATGTCGAGGAATACAAGACCGCTATGGAGAATGCAGGTCTTACACTTGTTGATGAGGAGGTTGATGCAGAGGAGTAGTGATGACTACTCATTTACCTTTTATTTACCATGCTTTTGATTATTGAGTCGCAATGACCATCCAACATGTGGATGGCTTGCTATTGGTGTGTTTACCTTTCAAAACTTGTTGTTTATGTTGTTGAACTTTTGTTATTTTGATGCATGCTTGGTGATTGTTTATGCGATGTATTGTGCATGTTAAGCATATATGGGTATCTCATTCTTATCCTTATTGAAAACCATAGATGCCTCCCCGATGTGCCAATCCCAACCCTAACAACAATAATATCACCCCTGAGATGCAACAGATGATGACAACTCAGACGCAACTGATGCAGATGATGACCACGTTCATACAGAATCAGAACAACAACAACAACAATAATAATAATAACAACAACAACAATCAGAATAACCCACCGGGTTTTGACATGCTTACCAGGTTCTTAAGACTGAGACCAGTAAAGTTCTCAGGAACTACTGATCCTATGGTGGACAATGCTTGGCTATGCTCTGTGAACAAGGACTTGGTAACTGTTGGCTGTACTAATGAAGAGAAGGTCAGATTTGCAGCACACTTGTTGGAAGGACCAGAAGCCACTTGGTGGGATAACTTCCAGATTACCACTCCCATTGCGGATGTGACATGGCTATCTTTGAAGATGGTTTCCGCACTGCTCACATCTCATCTGGAGTGATGAGTTTGAAGAAGAAGGAATTTCACAACTTGAAGCAGCGCCACCGCAGCGTGGCTGAATATATTGAGGAGTTCAACAATCTGGCGCGTTATGCACCGGATGAAGTTGACACAGATGCCAAGAGGAAGGAGAAGTTCCTTGAAGGATTGAAGGATGAATTGAACCTGCAGTTAGCTGTGGCCTATGTCCCCACATATCAGTCTCTTTGTGACAAGGCTGCCATCTTGGAAAGCAAGATGAAACAAGTTGAAAGAAGGAAGAGGAAGCACTCTGACAAGCACAACTCGGGATCGTCTCACATGCGTTCCCATTATGATGATAGTGGGAATTCTGGATCCCACAAGCATGGAAAGTACAACAAACACCACAACCACAACCGTCATCATGACAACAAGCACCACCATAGTCATGACAATGACAAGTACAGGAATCACAAGAGTGGATATAAGAACCACCACAATGGAAGTGGAAGTGGTAGTGGAAGCCAGCCTGTCAAGAAGGATCTTAGTCAGGTCGAATGTTTTAAGTGCAAGAAGATGGGGCATTATGCAAATGAATGCCCAGAAAAGAAAGTTGAAGGACCCAACAAGCCCAACCCTTTCCAAAAGGGACAGGTGAACCACATCAATGTGGAAGAAATCTATGAGGAACCTGAAGCTGTTGCTGGTAAGTTCAAACTCAATTCTGTTCCAGCATTTGTTCTCTTTGATAATGGTGCATCTCATTCATTCATATCAAGAGCATTTGTTGAAAGAAATGAACTACCGGTAGAAACTATTGGGTGTCCTATAAAAGTAAGTTCTCTTAGCGGAGAAATGATAGTGAACTCAGGATGTCATCATCTAGTCATAGAGTTTGGGAAGTATAAGTTTCCCGTTAATCTGATAATCCTAAACTCCCAAGGATTGGATGTCATTTTGGGAATGGACTGGATGACTAAGCACAAGGGAGTGCTAGATTGTGCCAACCATACTGTCACACTCACCACTCTAGAAAATAAAAGGATTAGATTCAAGAGTAACTTTGAATCAAAAGGGAGTAAGCTAAATTCTCTTAAGGGGGTTAGCATAGACAGTGTGCCAATTGTGAGTGAATATCCGGATGTGTTTCCGGAAGAATTACCAGGAATGCCACCGGATAGAGATGTGGAGTTTCTTATTGACTTGCTACCAGGATCAGGACCAATAGCAAAGAGACCATACAAGATGTCAGTTGATGAGTTGAAAGAACTCAAGAAACAACTTGGAGAATAGTTGCAGAAAGGATTTATTCAACCAAGTTCTTCATCTTGGGGAGCACCAGTCTTGTTTGTGGAAAAGAAGGATAGAAGTCAAAGGTTATGCATAGATTACCGTTCACTCAATGAGGTGACTATCAAGAACAAATACCCTTTGCCTAGAATCAATGACTTGTTTGATCAGCTAGAAGGAGCATGTCTGTTCTCAAAAATTGATCTCCGATCGGGGTATTTCCAGCTCAAAATAAGGGAACAAGACATACCTAAGACAGCTTTCACCACTAGGTATGGATTGTATGAGTATACCGTGATGCCATTCGGTTTGACCAATGCACCAGCATACTTTATGAATATGATGAACAAGGTGTTCATGGAGTTCCTTGACAAGTTTGTTGTCGTATTCATTGATGACATTTTGATCTACTCCAAGAGCAAAGAAGAGCATGAAGGACATTTGCGTTTCATACTTGAGAAACTTAGAGAGCATAAGCTATATGCCAAATTCAGCAAGTGAGTTTTGGTTGAATGAAGTTGGATTTCTTGGACACGTTGTGTCAGGAGATGGTGTAGCAGTTGATCCTGCTAAAGTTTCAGCTGTAACTGAATGGGAATCTCCTAAGTCAGTGAAAGAGGTTTGCAGTTTCCTTGGCTTGGCAGGATACTATAGAAGGTTCATTGAGAATTTCTCCAAGATAGCTAAACCAATGACAGAGTTACTAAAGAAAGACAAGAAATTTTCTTGGTCTGAAGGATGTGAACTTAGTTTTCAAGAATTGAAGAAGAGACTAGTGACAGCACCATTCTTATGTCTGCCAGATTTGGAGAAGGATTTCCAAGTGTATTGTGATGCATCTCATCATGGATTAGGTGCAGTACTTATGCAAGAAGGGAAAGTTGTGGCTTATGCCTCGAGACAACTCAAAACTCATGAGGTAAATTACCCTACACATGATTTAGAGTTAGCATCTGTTGTCCATGCACTCAAAACATGGAGACACTATCTTTTGGGAAAGCGATGTGAAGTGTTCACAGATCACAAAAGTTTGAAGTATATCTTCACCCAGAAAGAAATTAACATGATACAAAGAAGATGGCTAGAACTCATCAAGGACTATGACTTGAGTTTGCAATACCACCTCGGAAAAGCAAATGTTGTAGCGGATGCTCTAAGCCGTAAGGTTTTTGTGAATGACCTTACTAAGGGAGAATTGCCAGATGATCTGTGTGACCAATTTAGAGATCTCAGATTGGAGATTGTGCCTGAAGGACATCTCATGTCGTTGGATGTTCAACCCACCTTGTTGGACAAAATCAAAGAAGCCCAAAAGGCAGATAAGGAAATTGAAGAGATTAAGGAAAAGATTGGCAAGGGAAAAGCCAAAGGGTTCCATGAAGATGAACAGGGTACTTTATGGTATGGAAAACATATCTGTGTTCCACAAGATCCGAAGCTTCGGAAACTGATTTTACAAGAAGCACACAACTCACCGTATTCCATTCATCCGGGTAACACCAAAATGTACATGGATATGAAAGAAAGATTTTGGTGGAATAATCTCAAGAAGGACATCGCCGAACATATTGCTTTGTGTGATGTATGTAGTAGAGTGAAAGCGGAACATCAGAAACCAGCAGGGTTGTTACAACCACTACCTTTCCTGATTGGAAGTGGGACAAGATTGGCATGGACTTCATCACCGGATTGCCAAGGACCAGGTCAGGATATGACTCTATTTGGGTAGTAGTGGATCGCCTAACTAAACTGGCTCATTTTATGAACGGGTTCGTAGCATGGAAAACAAAAAATTTCTACCGCATACAAACAAACAAGCCAAGATCTATCTACTAGATTGTAGCAACGAGTCGATAGAATAACTCACCCTCGAAGATTCCAAAGTGTTTAACGAGAGCGGATTCTCGTGGGTGATGTAGTCGTACTCTTCCCGATCTCAAGATCGTGTAGACGATCCTTCCGGCGCTGCGTTCCGGCAGCACTTTCGCAGTCGGTCACACGTTCGGTACTCGATGAAGACCTTCCTCTCCCTTGTTCCAGCAGGCAGCGGAGGTTGTAGCACTCTCCTCGCGATTCCGGCAGCACGACGGAGTGGTACCGGAAGTAGAGGGGAGATCTCGCAGGGCTTTGCCTTAAGCCGGAGCGAGTATGGTGGACTATGAGAGAGCCTCGGTGATCTAGGGTTTAGACACACCAAGGAGGAGAGGCTAGGCCGACGGCTAGGTCAAGGGTATTCCCCAACTCGGCGGCTAGGGTTTTGCCCTAGGCGGCGGCAGCAGGAGGTGGCGGCGCCGGCGGCTTGGGGTAGGGTTTGCAGGGTGCAAGTTGTGTGTTTGGAGGGGCAGCCCTGCCCCTCCTTATATAGGTGGAGGGGGCCAGCCAAGGGGAGGGGAGTCCCTCCCCAACTCGGCTTCTAAGGCCGGCGGTGGAGGGAGAGGGACTTCCTCCCCAAGTAGGTTTCCTACTCTCCCTCCACCAAGCAAAATAGTCGTTTGACTTTTCAAATTGGCGTTTGACTTTTCAAACTAGGATTTGATTTATCCCTTTATTTTGCTCAGCGATGACACCTAGTACATGATGCAACCATTCCAACTTGTTATGACACATTCATGTACCCTTCCCCTCCGGAGTGCCAGACATTCCGGAACCTTCTAGAACATTCCCGATGAAAACACCGGAACCATTCTCCAACCACGAAACAGGACTTTCCTTATATGAATCTTATTCTCCGGACCATTCCGGATCTCCTCGTGATATCCCGGATCCCATGCGAGACTCCGAACAACATTCAGTCTCTTACTCATCATTCCATAACTACTCAACAACTTCGAATCCTTAAGTGTGTCTCCCTACGGTTCGTGAATTATGCGGACATGATCGAGACACTTCTCCGAACAATAACCAGTATAGGAATATGGAAATTCATATGGCTCCCACATATTTCTACGATTACTTTGTGATCGAATGAACCACTTACATACGATACCAATTTCCCTTTATCTCACGATAGTTTACTTATCCGAGGTTTTTATCGTCGGTATCTCTGCATACCTAGTTCAACCTCGTTACTGATAAGTACTCTTTTCTCGTTCCCGTGAAATGTGATCCCTTGTGAGCCAGTCACATGCTTGCAAGATAATTGGATGACATTCCACCGAGAGGGCCCAGAGTATATCTATCCGTCATATGGATGGACAAATCCCACTCTTGATACATGTGTCTCAACCAATACTTTCTGAACACTCAATGCCACCTTTATAGCCACCCAGTTACGGTGTGGTGTTTGATGTCATCAAAGCATCCTTCTGGTGATGGTGATAAACATGATCTCATGGTCGAAGGAATTAGGTTACTATGTATCAGAAAGCATATAGCAATTTGAACTATTAAAATGACTTGATCTTTATGCTACGCTTATCTATAGGAGTATGTCCATCATACCATTCTCCTAACGATATGATCTTGTTGTTAATAACATCTCAATGTTCATGATAGGGAAACCACAATCATTTATAAACCAACAAGCTAGTATTATGAAGAGGCTTTACTAGGGATCAATTTAAGTTTACAAATCACACAAGTATTAATGTTCCCTTGTTGATACTATTATAGCATGAATGTAAACATTTATCATAAACAAAAAAGATATGATAATAACTACATTTATTATTGCCTCTAGGGCATATCTACAACAGTCTCCCACTTGCACTAGAGTCATCTAATCTAGATTACATGGTAATATACCGAACACCCATGGCAGTTTGGTGTTGGTCATGTTTTGCCCTCGGGAGAGGTTTAGTCAACGGATCCGCCACATTCAGATCTGTGTGTACTTTGCAAATCTTTATATCCCCATCTTGAATATGTTCTCGAATAGCGTGAAAACGTAGCTTGATATGCTTCAGCTTCTTGTGTGACCTTGGTTCTTGCGCATTGGCTATGGCGCCCATATTATCATAGTAGATAGACATTGGGTCCAGCGCACTAGGAACCACACCCAGCTCTGTAATGAACTCTTTCATCCATATCGCTTCTTGTGAAGCCTCCGAAGCAGCCATGTATTCCGATTCAGTTGAAGATCTCGCCACAACGCTTTGCTTTGCACTCCTCCAGCTAACTGCTGCACCATTCAAAATAAATACGTATCCAGATTGTGATTTAGAATCATCCGGATCGGTGTTCCAACTAGCATCGGTGTAACCATTAACAACGAGCTGTTCATCACCTCCATAAGAAAGAACCATATCCTTAGTTCTTCTCAAGTACTTCAGGATGTTTTTGACCGCTGTCCAATGATCCACTCCTGGATCACTTTGATATCTGCTAGTTAAACTAACAGCATATGCAATGTCGGGTCTAGTACATAGCATGGCATACATTAGAGATCCTATGGCTGAGGCATAGGGAGTCTTACTCATCCTTTCTCTATCTTCTTCCGTTACTGTACTTTGAGTTTTACTCAAGGTCGTATTGGGCAACATGGGCAAGAACCCTTTCTTGCTATCTTCCATTCCAAACCTCTTTAGAACTTTGTCCAAATATGTACTTTGTGACAATGATATTAGACGTCTCGATCTATCTCTATAAATCTTTATGCCCAATATGTAAGCTGCTTCGCCAAGATCTTTCATTGAAAAACTATTATTCAAATATTCCTTGACACTATTAAGAAGGTCTACATCATTCCCAATCAACAATATGTCATCTACATATAGTATTAAGAATTCTACAGAGCTCCCACTCACTTTCTTGTAAATACAAGCTTCTCCATAAGTTTGTACAAAACCAAAACTTTTGATCACCTTATCAAAACGTTGATTCCAACTTCGGGATGCTTGCTTCCATCCATATATGGACCATTGAAGTTTGCATACCTTATTAGCATCTTTAGGATCGACAAAACCTTTGGGTTGCATCATATACAACTCTTCATCAATGTCTCCATTGAGGAACGTTGTTTTGACATCCATCTGCCATATCTCATAATCATAATATGCAGCAATTGCTAACATAATCCTCACAGACTTTAGCTTCACTACTGGTGAGAAAGTCTCATCGTAGTCAACTCCTTGAATTTGTCGAAACCCTTTTGCGACAAGTCGAGCTTTATAGACAGTAACATTACCATAAGCATCTGTTTTCTTCTTGAAAATCCATTTGTTCTCGACAGCCTTCCGGCCATCCGGTAAGTCCACCAAAGTCCATACTTGGTTTTCGTACATGGATCCAATTTCGGATTTCATGGCTTCTTGCCATTTATTGGAATTTGGGCTCATCATCGCTTCCTCATATGTCGCAGGGTCATCGGTGTTGTCCACCAACATGACACTCATAACGGGATCATACCAATCAGGAGTGGTACGATTTCTCGTTGACCTGCGAGGCTCTGTAGCAACTACAACCGAAGTTTCATGATCATCATCATTAGCTTCCTCTCTTATTGGTGCAGGCACCACAGGAACTTCTTCCGGTGCTGCGGTACTCGCAAGTTCGAGAGAAGGTTCGATAACCTTGTCGAGTTCTACCTTCCTTCCAGTCACTTCTTTCGAGAGAAATTCCTTCTCTAGAAAGGATCCATTCTTGGCAACGAAGATTTTGCCTTCGGATCTATGATAGAAGGTATATCCAATAGTTTCCTTTGGATATCCTATGAAGACGCATTTTTCCGCTTTGGGTTCAAGCTTGTCCGGCTGTAACTTCTTTACATAGGCTTCGCAACCCCAAACTTTAAGGAACGACAATTTAGGTTTCTTCCGAAACCATAATTCATATGGTGTCGTTTCAACGGATTTAGATGGTGCCTATTTAAAGTGAATGCGGATGTTTCTAATGCATAACCCCAAAATGATAGCGGTAAATCTGTAAGTGACATCATAGAACAAACCATATCTAAGAGAGTTTGATTACGACGTTCGGACACACCATTACGCTGTGGTGTTCCCGGCGGTGTCAATTGTGAAAGTATTCCGCATTTCTTCAAATGCTCGCCAAACTTGTAACTTAGATATTCACCTCCACGATCAGAACGTAGAAATTTAATCTTCTTGTTACGTTGATTCTCAACCTCACTTTGAAATTCCTTAAACTTCTCGAAAGTTTCGGACTTATGTTTCATGAAATAGATATACCCATATCTACTCAAGTCATCCATGAAGGTAAGAACATAACGATAACCACCGCGCGATGCTACACTCATTGGACCACACACATCAGTATGTATGATTTCCAATAAGTCCGTAGCTCGCTCCATCATACCAGAAAATGGAGTCTTAGTCATTTTACCCATCAGGCATGCTTCGCATCTTTCAAGTGATTCGAAATCAAGTGATTCAAGAAGTCCATCGGAATGGAGTTTCTTCATACGCTTCACTCCAATGTGACCAAGACGACAGTGCCACATATAGGTCGAGTTATCGCTTAATTTCAAACGTTTAGCCTCAATGTTATTAATATGTGTATTTCCACTATCGAGATTCAATAAGAATAGACCATCTATCAAAGGTGCATGTGCATAAAACATATTACTCATATAAATCGAACAACCATTATTCTCGGACTTAAACAAGTAACCGTCTCGCAATAAACAAGGTCCCGATATAATGTTCATGCTTAACGCAGGCACCAAATAACAATTATTTAAGTATAAAACTAATCCCGATGGTAGATGAAGAGGTAGCGTGCCGACCGCGATCACATCAACCTTTGATCCATTTCCCACGCGCATCGTCACCTCGTTCTTCGCTAGCTTCCGTTTATTCTGCAGCACCTGTTTCGAGTTACAAATATGAGCAACCGAACCAGTATCAAATACCCAGGCACTACTACGAGTACTAGTGAGATACACATCAATAACATGTATATCGGATATACCTTTCTTATTGATGTTGCCGTTCTTCAAATCCGCCAAGTACTTTGGGCAATTCCGCTTCCAGTGACCTTCTCCCTTGCAGTAAAAGCACTCAGTATCAGGCTTAGGTCCAGCCTTGGTCTTCTTCGTCGGTGCGGTAACTTTCTTACCACCTTTCTTGAAGTGTCCCTTTTGCTTAGACTTTCCTTTCTTGAATTTGGTGGTCTTATTGACCATCAACACTTGGTGCTCTTTCTTGATCTCCACTTCTGCAGATTTTAACATGGAGAAGAGTTCTGGCAACTGCTTGTTCATACTTTGCATATTGTAGTTCATCACAAAGTTCTTGTAACTTGGTGGTAGTGATTGGAGGACACGGTAAATCCCCAAAGCATTAGGAATCACTATACCCAAGCTTTGAAGTTTGTTTGCATGCCCAGACATCTTAAGCACATGCTCACTGACGGAGCTGCCCTCTTCCATATTGCAGTTAAAGAACTTTTCAGAAGCTTCATAGCTCTCAACTGCCGCGTGAGTCTCAAAAATCAATTTGAGTTCATGGACAATATCATGTGGGTCTGAATTCTCAAACCTTTTCTGAAGCTCCGATTCCAAACCATACAAGATAGCACACTAAACTGTGGAGTACTGATTCTTCCGAGCGAGGTAAACGTTCTTTACTTCATCGGTAGCATCAGCTGCAGGCGGGTCACCCAGCGGTGCATCCAGCACATAGGTCAAATTACCAGCATTGAGGACAATCCTCAAATTGCGGAACCAATCCGTGAAGTTGCTTCCATTGTTTTTCAACTTTTCTTTCTCTAGGAACGCATTAAAATTGATGGTAGGGGCCGCCATTGATCTACAACATATTTGCAATAGTTTAGACTAAGTTTATGACAAATTGAGTTCTAATTAATAGTTAAATTAATCTAGGTGAACTCCCACTGAAAACAATATCCCTCACATTGTTTTAGTGATCACACGAACCAAATCCACCACATCAAAACCGATCATCACGAGAGTTGATGTAGCTTCAATGGCGAACAATTGACATGTTCATCATATCTACTATATGATTCATTCTTTACCTTTCGGTGATCCGTGTTCCGAGACCATGTCTGTACATGCTAGGCTCGTCAAGATCAAACCTTAGCTTCCGCATGAGCAAATCTGGCTTGCTCACGTTGTATACACTTGCAGAATCTAACACACCCGATCATCACGTGGTGCTTCGAAACAACAAGCTTTAGCAACGGTGCTTACTAAGGATGAACACTATAGAACTTGAAATTCATGTGCATGAGGGATCATCTTATAATGATACCGTCGTTAACTAAGCAATACAAGATGCATAAAGGATTAACATCACATGCAATTCATAATATGTGATATGATATGGCCTTTCTTCTTTGTGCTTCTGATCTCCATCTTCAAGCACGAACATGATCTCCATCATCACCGGCATTGCACCAAGGTCAATGACGGTTCTCCATGGTTGTCTTCCACCAGCTTCAACTATTACAACTACTTTGAATAGACACGCGGGTCTTAACAGAAATTAAAGACAACCATATGGCTCCTGTCGGTTGCCAACTTACAATAAGGAACATTGCATACATCAAATGTAATCACAATCATGGCCATATCACATCACAGCACACCCCTGCAAAACAAAGTTAGACGCCTCTAATTTCTTTGCATATTTTACATGGTTTGGGGCTTTCAATAAGTGTCGAACTAACTTACGAACAAGAACCACAACGTTGATGTTTGAACTATCAAGTGCCCGTTGTAAATTGGATCTATACTATAATGGGAGAGACAGACACCCGCAAAGCCACTTATGCAATACAAGTTGCATGTTGAGCGTGGAGCAAGTCTCATGAACGATGTCATGTAAGGTTAGCCCGGGCCGCTTCATCCCATCATACCGCAAGATGCAAAGTACACAAGAAGCAATTGATAATAAAAGCACCACCGCCCACAATGACCATTGTGTTCTACTCGTGCAATAGATCTACATATAGACACGGCTGTGATACCACTGTAGGGGTTCATAGCATGGAAAACAAAAAATTTCTACCGCATACAAACAAACAAGCCAAGATCTATCTACTAGATTGTAGCAACGAGTCGATAGAATAAATCACCCTCGAAGATTCCAAAGTGTTTAACGAGAGCGGATTCTTGTGGGTGATGTAGTCATACTCTTCCCGATCTCAAGATCGTGTAGACGATCCTTCCGGCGCTGCGTTCCGGCAGCGCTTCCGCAGTCGGTCACACGTTCGGTACTCGATGAAGACCTTCCTCTCCCTTGTTCCAGCAGGCAGCGGAGGTTGTAGCACTCTCCTCGCGATTCCGGCAGCACGACGGCGTGGTACCGGAAGTAGAGGGGAGATCTCGCAGGGCTTCGCCTTAAGCCGGAGCAAGTATAGTGGACTATGAGAGAGCCTCGGTGATCTAGGGTTTAGACACACCAAGGAGGAGAGTCTAGGCTGGAGGCTAGGGCAAGGGGATGCCCTAACTCGGTGGCTAGGGTTTTGCCCTAGGCAGCGGCAGCAGGAGGTGGCGGCGCCGGCGGCTTGGGGCTAGGGTTTGCAGGGTGCAAGTTGTGTGTTTGGAGGGGCAGCCCTGCCCCTCCTTATATAGGTGGAGGGGGCCGGCCAAGGGGAGGGGAGTCCCTCCCCAACTCGGCTTCCAAGGCCGGCGGTGGAGGGAGAGGGACTTCCTCCCCAAGTAGGTTTCCTACTCTCCCTCCACCAAGCAAAATAGTCGTTTGACTTTTCAAATTGGCGTTTGACTTTTCAAACTAGGATTTGATTTATCCCTTTATTTTGCTCAGCGATGACACCTAGTACATGATGCAACCATTCCAACTTGTTATGACACATTCATGTACCCTTCCCCTCCGGAGTGCCGGACATTCCGGAACCTTCTAGAAAATTCCCGATGAAAACACCGGAACCATTCTCCAACCCCGAAACAGGACTTTCCTTATATGAATCTTATTCTCCGGACCATTCCGGATCTCCTCGTGATATCCCGGATCCCATCCGAGACTCCGAACAACATTTGGTCTCTTACTCATCATTCCATAACTACTCAACAACGTCGAATCCTTAAGTGTGTCTCCCTACGGTTCGTGAATTATGCGGACATGATCGAGGCACTTCTCCGAACAATAACCAATAGAGGAATTTGGAAATTCATATGGCTCCCACATATTTCTACGATTACTTTGCGATCGAATGAACCACTTACATACGATACCAATTTCCCTTTGTCTCACGATAGTTTACTTATCCGAGGTTTTGATCGTCGGTATCTCTGCATACCTAGTTCAACCTCGATACTGATAAGTACTCTTTTCTCGTTCCCGTGAAATGTGATCCCTTGTGAGCCAATCACATGCTTGAAAGCTAATTGGATGACATTCCACCGAGAGGGCCCAAAGTATATCTATCCGTCATATGTATGGACAAATCCCACTCTTGATCCATGTGTCTCAACCAATACTTTCTGAACACTCAATGCCACCTTTATAGCCACCAAGTTACGGTGTGGTGTTTGATGTCATCAAAGCATCCTTCTGGTGATGGTGATAAGCATCCCAGGAATTAGGTTACTATGTATCAGAAAGCATATAGCAATTTGAACTATTAAAATGACTTGATCTTTATGCTACGCTTATCTATAGGAGTATGTCCATCATACCATTCTCCTAACGATATGATATTGTTGTTAATAACATCTCAATGTTCATGATAGGGAAACCACAATCATTTATAAACCAACACGCTAGTATTATGAAGAGGCTTTACTAGGGACTTCAATTTAAGTTTACAAATCACACAAGTATTAATGTTTCCTTGTTGATACTATTATAGCATGAATGTAAACATTTATCATAAACACAAAGATATAATAATAACTACATTTATTATTGCCTCTAGGGCATATCTCCAACATTTTATACCCGTGAAGACAACCTATACAAGTGCTAAGTTAGACAAAATCTATATGAGCAGGATTGTATGTCTACATGGAGTACCCAAGAGTATTGTGTCTGATAGGGGAACTCAATTCACTTCTCATGGAGACAACTACATGAGTCATTGGGAACGAGGTTGGAATTCAGCACTGCTTTTCATCCTCATACTGATGGACAAACAGAAAGGACCAACCAGATTCTTGAAGATATGTTGAGGGAATGTGCCCTAGACTATGGAGCCAGTTGGGATGAAAGTCTGCCCTATGCAGAATTCTCTTACAATAACAGCTATCAAGCCAGTATTGAGATGGCACCATTTTAGTTTCTCTATGGGAGAAAGTGTACCACCCCATTACTATGGAATGGTGCGGAAGAAAGAAGTTTGTTCGGACCAGAACTAATTAAAGAGGCTGAAGAGAAAGTCAAGCTAGTTAAGGACAGATTGAAGATAGCACAGTCCCGACAAAAGAGCTACGCAGATCCTAAGCGTAGAGAAGTCACCTATGAAGTGGGTGATAGAGCTTATCTTAGAGTGTCACCACTTCGTGGAGTGAAGAGGTTTGGAGTCAAAGGAAAATTGGCCCCAAGATATGCTGGACCGTTCAAGATTCTGAGTCGTAAAGGAGAAGTAGCTTATGAGATTGAATTGCCAGAATCATTGTCTGCCGTTCAAAATGTGTTCCATGTGAGTCAGCTTAAGAAATGCCATCCAGAAATGGAAGAGACTTCCTTGAAGGATACTATACCATTGGAAGAAGTCCAATTGGAGAGTGATCTCACTTATGAGGAAAAACCTATCAAGATTCTTGAGACTGCAGAAAGAGTTACTCGGACTAAGACTATCAAATTCTGCAAAGTTCAATGGAACCATCATTCCGAAGAAGAAGCAACATGGGAAAGAGAAGATGATCTTCGGAAAGACCACCCTCACCTATTTGCTAGCCAACCCGAATCTCGAGGGCGAGATTCACCTTAAGGGGGCTAGATTTGTAACATCCCTAAAATCATGTTTTAAAGTTTTGCATATCATCCATGCATGCATACTCATTTAGGGCTCAAATTCAAACTCACTTTGAAGAAACAGAAACTTTGAGTGCTATGATTTTATGTGAGCAAGCTTTAACTCAAATGCCACTCTCTAGTGGAGAAATATTTGTTTTAAAAACCATTATTGTAAGTTCATAGGATTGGTTGGATTGAGATCAAGGCTTGGACAAAATTTACAAAACAAATATAGTTTTAAACCATTTTCAAAACCTATTCAAAACAAATACCAAGGCACTGTTTATTTTGATTTTTCAAAAAAACCAAGCTAGTCTAATGAAACAGCAAGGTTTTATGTTCAAAATTATGAGGTTTACACTTTACAAAAATCCAAGAAAAAATTGGTTTTCAAATGCATTTGATTTCATTTGAAAATGATTCCTGAAATTCATTAAAGAAAAAGAAAAGGCATTTGAAAACCCAACTGGGCCAGGCGCCACCAATTCAGCCCATCAGACGAAGCAGCCCACCCGGGGTCCCTCTTTCTTCTCTGTTTCTCACCGCGCCCGCGTGCACCCACCCGCTGACAGCCAGACTCCACCATGCCCCGTCAGCATCGTCCTCAATCAACGCGCGGCCGAGGCGCTCCGCCGTTACCTCGCCGCAGTCACTGCCCGCGTTATTGCCATTGATGCAGCGCGTAATCGCCGCCCCCTTCTGGCTATTTAACCCCCTCCGCACCGCGAGAATTTCCCCTCACCTAGCGCCACCACTCCGCCACCAGGCTGCGCGCATTCGAGCTCAGAACCCCGTAGCACCGACGACCTCCGGTGACCGATTCTGGTGAGCTTCGACCGCCCCCCTCTCTCTGCTTCAAACAAGCTTGGCCAGCACATTCTGGCGCATCCCCTGATGCTTTTCTTTTTCCTTCTCGTGACCCAGGTCGTTGACTCTGTTGGCATCCGCAACCACCAGAACCGCCGCTCAACTCTGACGAGCAATAGCGGTAAGAATCGAGCGCCCCTTGTCTTCTCCTTAAAACCATCTTGCTCACCGTGACCTTGCGCACCCCCTGATACATTCTATTTGTTCTAAGGCGACGCAGAGCCTCGGCAACGTCGACGTCTGCAAGCATCCGACGCCGCGCACAACTCCGACGCCATGCACAACTCCGACGAGCCCTAGCAACCACCTCTGCGCGCCCCTTCGCCAACGAAGACCACCTCGTCAGCATCGTCACGCGAACTCAGTAAGCTAAACCATGGCCTTTCTCGCTTCTTGTATCGTCGGCAATATCATCGCCTGAGCGCGCCGCCGCCAGCCACCGTTGAGCGTCGCCCATCTTTGGTCAGGCAGTCGTGCACCGTTGGATCTAGATCCAATGTGTAGGATAGATCACTTAACGAAGGGGTATGGAACAGATCTGGCCGTGTGATTTAAGTTAGATCTAACGGCCCTTATTGATCGATCCGCACGAATTGGTATCAACCAATCAGAACACGCCGCGTGTCTGTAGGTTTGATTTAAAATCAGAATTTAGATCTATTAGATGTTTAAACTTGTAAAATTCATAACTTTTGATTCCCACGTCCAAATTTGACAAATTTTATGTCATTGGAATCAGGAGAGAAAATCCATTCCATTTATGCAATGTGTTTAATGTTTAGCCTCTGTTAAAATGATTGTTTTTACAGAAACATTTGTAGGCATAATTTGTGTATAGTAATTATTTGAAAAATGTTTTGTTGTTCAAATAAAGTTTAATTGGAAAGTTTTGAACTTGTTTAAGATTCAGTACTGTGCACTTGTCTTGTTTGGTGTAGAAAATCATCACATGACATTTTGCATGCATTCATATATTTTTGTTTGTATAAATTTTGTATGTGATTTGGTGCCATTATTTTATGTGTAGATTTTGGTGCAAATAGTGATTGTGATTGTGAAGATTGTTGCTACTCCCCAAAATACCAAGGAAAGTGGTGCTTCATGATTATATTCCTATGTTTTTCAACTATGCACTAGAAATATTTTGCTAGATTTGCATGAATATTTTTGATCTATATGCTATGCTTGGGAAATCCCAGTAGTTGTAGAATTGCTAGAAATTTCTAAGTTAAGATGCTTATCAATGCCATGCTTAGCCTAGCTAGTAGCAACCATGGGTGGTTATATATTCATGCTATGAGAAAATATTTCTAAGTCTTTGGACTTATGTTTTTGCTTAATAAAACAACTAAGTGAATGAAACACCTAGGTGGAATGGAAAGAATGGTTTATATTGAGTGGTTACACAAGGCCCATTTCTATGGCATACCTTGTGTATCTCACTTGTGGAAATACACCCATGAACAAAGGGATTTGAGAGGCCAAATGTTAAGAAGCTTCTAGTGCAGCCACATGGCAATATGGGCTCTGCCTGGATCATATAGGTTGCAATAACTTAGCCATTTGGTCAGTTGGTGGTAGTGGTATTATAGGTTGGAACGCGTCCATTTGGTCTAAGGGAAGGCTTTTGAAAGGTCCTGTCTTGGTGAAAATCAAGTCTTGTGGGGAAAGTGCACAACCTCTGCAGATGGAAGAATCTAAGTACTTAGCCATGTCCCTGGTATTGGACAACTTGAGCATCAAGACATGGAAGCTATCAAGAATCTCCTCATCCCAATTTCTAAGTAAAAACTTGTGGTTGAACAAGGGTGAAGGTACACCAATTTCTATTGGTGTTTCCTTGGGAAAATTTTTGTCAAAGAAAAACTTAGTGTTTTCAACTGATAGGTAAAACCTATTTTGAGCAAAGCAAGCCTAAGCTACACTTAGCCAAAAATGAATATAGTATCTAGTCTACTAAAATTCTACTAAGGTATCACTTGCCAATACTATTCCAATGTATTGACCCACTGTGGCTGTAACTTGTGATGTTGCAGGTTATTCTGATGATGATTAGGGGTTATGAGTCTACACTCAACATGCTTGCATGTGGCACATGAAGATGAAGACTTATTTATCTTATTATATATTTGAACTCTTGTATTAGGCCTATGGCCATGGAGTTTGTAAACGACTATGTTGTCTCTGGAATGATATGTAATAATGACCTTTGTTTCTGTGTACTTCATCTTAAACTGTGGATGCTAGCATTGATCCAGGGACTAGCATTGCAATCACAAGGATCGTTACCTTTATAAAGGGAGGGATTTTACAGCTAGTGTTCCTGTGCTTTCTGTTAAAATTGGTGATCATTGATATTATGGTTTATGTGATATTGGTGCTAGTTCTAGTGCTATTCCTTATGAGATTTACAGGGAAATTATGCATGAGATTGATCCTTGTGAGCTTTAGGAAATTGATGTGGTTATTCACCTTGCTAATAAGGAAACCATTTTCCCCATTGGCATTGTAAGAGATGTGGAGGTTCTCTGTGGTAAGATTAAGTATCCTGCTGATTTTCTAGTGCTTAACTCAGCAGCTAGCAAAACTTGTCCTATCATTTTTGGTAGACCTTTCTTGAAAACTTGTGGAGCTATTAATTGTAAGAAGGAAAAAGTTTTAACTAAGTTTGATGGAGATTCTTATGAGTTTAACTTTTCCAAATTTGCTAAAGCTCCTTGTGAAAATAGCTTGCCTAATAAAGATTTTAGGATGGAACAACTTGCTTCTATTGATCCAGTCTATGACCTTGGACCTTGTTTTGATGACTGTAAGTATGCTTATTCTGATGATAAAGTTGTTTCTAGTGATAGTTATATTGTCAACTTTATTTAAAGTGCTACTGGAAGTTATTTTGAGAGAGGGAAACATGGTTTTATACAACTCAATGATGTTAAGTTTCCCTGTTTTGTGTTGAAAGCTTTAAAGTTGCATTTGTTTTGTCTTCCTATGCTTGTGGATTTTTGTTTCAACAATTCATTTTCTCATGATACTCCCATGCATAGGAAGTGGGTTAGACTCAAGTGTGTTGGTTATTTGCTTCTTGATGCTCTCTTTCACTTCAAATACATATATCCTATGTGAGCATCCTTGAAAGTTTCAAGCCTAACTTAAAGGCATTAAAGAAAAGTACTTGTTGGGAGATAACCCGAGTTTTGTCGAGTCTTGGAAGTTGTTACCTCAGTAATAACCGCTCCTTATCCTTTTTGTTTTGGTTTTTTGTGTCAAGTTCAACTACTTTTGTGAAGTAGAGGAGTTGTGAAAGTGGCTATCCTGGGATAGATTTTTGTGCTATATTGTAAAAATTAGTGAGGGAGCCCAGTACTTCGGATTTAGCTGCATTTTCTGAGCTTGTTCTCCAAGTTTATACCCAACTTTAATTAGTTCTGCACTTTTTGATTTGAGCAACAGAAGGTCTTTGAAAAATTCAATATTTACCTGCTGGTCTGTTTTGACAAATTTCTGCCATCCTTTGCATTTGCCTCTTATAGAAGCTTTTGTATTGATGGGTTTTCAGTTGAAGTGTGTACCAAAGGTTTATTGTTTTTGCTTATACTAATGTTGTCATTGATTTTGTGCAAAGGTTTTGTATGAAGCAAATTCTTAGGAGAAAGAGGAAAGGAATCTGAAGAGTTCATCTTTGAATAGGTAAAAGTGGTGAAAACAGAAGGTTCGTGAAACTCCAATCTTTTTATATTTTTGATGTTTTTAATACATAAGGGAAGTTACAAGACGAAACGGAAGAGGAAACGGAACCCGGGGTGGACAAACCCACCCTAGGCGCGGGCCCCAGCCTGGTCGCGCCTGAGGGGGGTGTCCCCCCTGAACTTTGTCTCCGTCTTGTTTCCGTGTCAAAACCTTCCTTATACCTTGAAACTTCCTAATATATAAACCCCCTGGATCCCCCGAGGTTCGTGCATCGTGTTCTCGTCGTGTTTTTCGTTTTGATCTGTTTTTGTCAGGAAGTCTTCTCAAGTTTAGAGCGCCATGGCCTTCGCCAACGACAAAGGCAAGAAGCCCATGGAGATAAATTTGGAAGAACAAACCACCGCAGGAACAAGGGGAAGGAAACCTACTTTTGCAGGAGCGATGAGCACTGCGAATGCCTTTTCTCGTCACATACAGGGAATCGTAGCCTTTGGTCCAAAACTCAGATACTGCCCTGAGGCAGCGGAAGCCCTTCGAACCACTAACGAGTTTTGTGAAAAGTCCCGTGCTTTGAGGTTAAAGGTGGATATGCTTCAAGAGGAGAATAACAGGCTTCGTAAGATGCTAGAAGATTTTCTGACTGATACGTTTGAAACGTATCTATAAATTTTGATGCTCCATGCTTGTTTAGTACCTACTTTGCTTTACTTGTCCACACTTTGAGGTGCTTTTTACATGTTTTCTGGTACTAACCTATTAACAAGTTGCAACAGTGCCAGATGCCTGTTTTCTGCTGTTTTTGGTTTCAGAAAAGTTAGTAAAGAAATATTCTCAGAATTGGACGGTACGAAGGACAAAGTCAATAACTTTCCGTGGGGAACAAGATGTCCAGAGGGGAGCCCGGAAGGCCAGCCAGGGGGGCCAGACCCACCCTAGGTGAGGGTGGGCCCAGCCTCGCACTTGGATAGTCTTTGGGCACCCTGGCCGCCTCCCGGTCTCTCCCCTTCGCCTATAAGAAGCCCCCGATACAAAAACCCTGAGTACCTGATCAGAAATCCATGAAACCATCTATAGCCGCCGCCACCATCGTCCCTAGATCAGGGGGATCTGAAGCTCTTCCTGGCACCCTGCCGGAGGGGAGATCACCCCGGAGGCCTTTTCTCCTTTATGATTCGTGAGTAGTTCCACCTTGGACTATGGGTCCATGTAGTAGCTAGATGGTTGTATCTCCTCCTTTGTGCTTCCATGTATAGATCTTGTGAGCTCCAGTCATGATCAAGATCTAATCTATTTGTAATCATGCATGTTGTGTTTGCGGGGATCCGATGGATATTAAGATTATTATGTTGGTTTGATTAATGGTTTTATCTTTATGATTCTATCATATCTGTGTTGTTTGTGATCTTGCATGCTCTGCGTTGCTAGTGGTTATCTTGGCCAAGTAGTTTCTAGTGACTCCAAGAGGGAGTATTTATGCTCGATAGTGGGTTCATGCCTCTAGTTTCCAAGGGAAGTGACAATAATCTCTTCTGTTGTAGATGTGCTGTTGCTACTAGGGATAAAACAACGGTCTCTTGTTTATGGAACATGTGGACTGTTTAACTTACACACAGTTGGATGACGGTATATGTATATTGTTGTATTGCCCAATCAACCTCATAGGATCTTTCTGGCTAGTAATTGCATTGTTAAGCCTTGCTCAGTTCCTGTCAATTGCCCCGCTGTAATTTGTTTACCCTTCATGCCATGTTGTTTATCTAAGGAGAGCACCTCTAGTGAACTATGGACCCCGGTCCAATCTTTACCATTGATACATCTTCCACTGTTACTTGTTTACTTGTTGCAAACCATTACCTTCCACACCATACGTTTAATCCTTTGTTACAGCAAACCAGTGAGCTTGACAACCTCACTGATTCATTGGGGCAAAGTCTTGAGTTTGTGTTGTGCAGGTCTACGCGTTGCTTGCAACACCTGTGTGACGTTTCCTTTCTCCTACTGGTTCGATAACCTCATTTTTCTTACTGGGGGAAAACTTGCTGCTGTGCTGCATCACACCTTGCTATTGGGGTTCCCAACGAAGCGCTCCTACATCAACTCAGCGCTGCATCAAGCTTTTCTGGCGCCGTTGCCGGGGAGGCTAAGGACGTCTTCACTAGGGGAGTCCTCCACTTCCTTTCTATTTACTTTTTTTTAGTTTTCTTTGTTTCTTTTGCTTGGTTTTGTTTGCCTCTTTTCAAATAATACAAAAAAAATAGTTCCTGCTCTAGCTGCTGCTGCTATTTTTGCTTGCCCACCTTTGCCAAAATGAACTCTGCTGAGAACACCAAGTTGTGTGACTTCACTAGAACCAACAACAATGATTTCCTAAGCACACCTATGCTCCACCTACTAATGATGCTATATTTTATGAAATTAAGCCTGCTTTGTTGAATCTTGTGATGAGAGAGCTATTTTCTGGTGTTGGTTCTGATGATCCTGCTACCCATCTTAATAGCTTTGTTGAACTTTGTGAGATGCAAAAGTATAAGTATGTAGATGGAGATATTATTAAGCTCAGGCTCTTTCCTTTCTCCTTGAAGGGAGAAGTTAAAGAATGGTTCCTATCTTTACCTAAAAATAGTATTGATTCCTAGACTAAGTGCAAAGATGCTTTTATTGGAAGTACTATCCTCCTGCTAAGATTATTGCTATGAGAAGTGACATTATGAAATTTAAACAGCTTGATAGTGAACATGTTTCTCCTGCTTGGGAAATAATGAAATCTTTGGTTAAAAATTGCCCTGCTCATGGACTCACTGCTTGGATGATTATCAAGACTTTTTATGCAGGTTTGAACTTCTCCTCAAGAAACTTGTTGGATTCTGCTGCTGGAGGTACCTTCATGGGCCTCACCTTGGGTGCTGCAACAAGGCTCCTTGATAATATGATGGTTAAATACTCTGAATGGCATGTTGAGAGAGCTCCACATGGTAAGAAGGTAAATTATGTTGAGGAAACTTCCTCTTTGAGTGAAAAGATTGATGTTATTATGGCTATGCTTGTTAATGGGAAAGCTCCTCTAGATCCTAATAGTGTTCCCTTAGCCTCTTTGGTTGCTCAAGAAGAGCAAGTTGATGTGAACTTCATTAGAAACAACAATTCTTATAGGAACAATTTTGGTAGCAACAACAATTATAGGCCTTATCCTCCTAATAATGGCAATTCCTACGGAAGCTCTTACAATAATGCTAGAAGTGCCCCTTCTGAACTTGAAGTAATGCTCAGGGATTTTATTAGTAAACAAACCACTTTCAATAAGACTATAGAGGAAAAGATTTTAACTATTGAGAAAAATATATCCTCTTTGTCTGAAGCTCAAACTTCCTTGGTTAATAAAATGGCTGCTAAACCTGAAACTATGGAAAATAACTTTGCTACTGCTCATGCCATACAGGTTACTATTGATGAAAATGTTAGGCTGTTAGCTCAACTGTAACATCCCAAAAATATTAAACTGGGATCATCAAACTCTAATCATCAAAATTAGGGTTAACAAAAACTTTTCTAATTAAAAATATGAAAGCATTCATATGTGTGTGTATTAAAATTTGGATTCTTTTGAATTGCCTTGGTTCTGTGTTTCTTTGGTTGTAGAATGATTCTTAGGTGAAATAAACATCATCTAAACAATCCCCACACTTTTCCCAAAGACAAACAAATCAAAACAAACAAATTAAGTGAATGGTCACTTTGGCCAAATTAACTCCCATGCCTACTTTGGCTATCCCTAACTTTCAGAACTTAACAGAAACATGTATGGATCTTTGCACCCCTTGATAGTAGTCATAACAAGGTACCAAGGCCCACTTTGTGATGATGCAAAAACATTTAAAAGCTTAGTTTAAATGACAGTTTAAAATTGAATCTATTTCATATGGGAAGATCCCACTATTTCAAAAACCACTAAAACAAGCTCAATTTTCAAAACCCAAGAATCCACAGAATCTGCACATGCCTAGCACACCCACCAAAAATCTTTTCAAAGTTCAAAACTTAAGTTCATGCGGCCATTTCTTCAAACAAGTTGCAGATTCAAATCAACAAAATCACAAACACTATTTTGAGCAGTGTTTTGAGCCAACCTTGTTCCCTCTCTGGTTACACTAGCCTTAGTAGATCATCTAACAACCTTAACTAAGCTCTAGCACCACTGTAAGCTTGCCAATGTCATCAATGGTGAATAGGCCGAGAGCACCCATGTCACCCTAGTGTGGACAGCAAGCTAGGAGAAGAACTAGCCGTGCCAACCTTTTCTGGGAGGTAGCCCATGCCTCACCGCCCCCTCTCGACCAGCCCTAGCTCGAAGACAACGACCAGAACCGCCAGGAACGCCGCGCCCGTGCCGCTGTCGACCATGCCGACGCGCAACGCAGAGAACACGCCGTTCCCACTCAACCCGACCACCTCGAGCCCTCGCCGCCCGCCAGCATAGTCCCCACCATCCCAGGAGACCACCAGACATGTTCGTTTCACCGCCCGTACCCCGTAGCCGCCGCTCACCGTCGAAGACGCCGCCTCTGCCGCGTAGAGCACCGCACGTTCCCGACCATTTGCCACCACCCCTACACGTGCATTAAATCTCTAGAGCATCGCCAGGAGACCACCCATCGAACGCCAACCTCGGCCATGCCTATAGCTGCCCGTAGCCGTGTCGCCACCGTCGCCTGCCCATCCCTCTCGGTCTCGCCGTCGAGCCTATAAAAGGAGGCCACCCCCGCTCGATTTCTTCACACCATCTCACTCCCCTCACCTCACTAATACTTCCACCTCTTAGTCGGAGCAAGGCGAGCAGCGGATCGCCGGAATTTGGCCGGAGCTCGCCGCTGTAGAGGAGAAGAGGAGCCGTTGATTTCGTCCACCCCCGGAGCTGCCTCGACCACCCCTGAGTTCGCAGTCGTCGAATTCGTCATTTGCCCGCCTCGCCGTCGTCGCTGGAGCCCCGGTATGCCCCCTATGCGCCCCCACTGAGCCGCTAGGGTTCGACATTGCCGGTGACCTGTTCATCATCGACGATGACCCTCAGTCGTCGATCTTCATTCTAATCCAACACACCACATCGCCCCGTACCGCTTCGCGTTTAATGAGCCACTGACTAGTAGACCCCCCCTCTCAGTTGCGCCCTGCGCTGCGGAGTGACACTGGGCCGGCCCAATAACCCTTCCCGCGCAGCCCACTCGTTTGAATTTAGCTTTTTCTATTTATATTCAAACTCAGTTCTGTACCTAGTTCCAAAAATCAACCCAGCTCGATTCAGTAAACCAAATTGCATGAAACCAATTTTGTTAGAAAGATATTGAAATGATTAATCCAAGCCCGTTGGATTCAAATCATTTGGATCTGTATATCAACCTTGGTAAAAATAACAAGGCAGAAGCTTTTCTGCATTCAAACATTTTTCAAATTTAAACCATAATAGCTTTTGAGTTGATTCCAACTCTCAAAAATCACATTTGATCATACCTTTCAGAATATATAAAAATATATGGGTTTACTTACAGAAATAATGCTCAAGTAATAAAAGAATGCCACATAAGTATTTCTAGTCACTTTATTTATTTAAAATAAAAGGGTTAAACCTTATTAAATTATGACACCACTTTAAATCACATTCTCATGTACTGAAATATGTGGTGATGACATGTGTCAACATGATCCCATGTTTGGTTTGGAGAATATTAAATCTTAAGTAGTTTTTCAATGAGTAGAAATTACTTTTCTAAAAATAAATAAATAAGACAAATGCTTTAATCTTGTAATGTAGGTGATGATGCTAGATCATCTATAGAACCCTTTTGTGTGATGATTGAAAGTAGTTAAGTATTGTTTGGTGATTGTGTACCTCGTATTTATTTATAGACGCTAGTACCGACCAAGGATACAAGGAGGAAGGAGGATACTACGAAGAAGAAGCCGAGGAGAACTTCAACCACTGCTCTGCACAAGGCAAGCCTAATACTACTAGTTGATGGAGAAAGCTAACACTTGCAAGATATTCTACTTTATCAAGACTTCCTAATCAAGTTGACCTATGCAAGTAAATTGTAAGGTTACCAACCTTTAATAAGGTAGATATCCCTGTGTTTACAATGCTAGTCCCTGGATCAATAGCTAGCATCCACAGTTAAGATGTAATATCAAGAAACAAAGGTCATAATACAACTTTATAACCAGGAATAAAATAATTTATTACATCTTACATAGCTCATTTGGCTATTTCATTACAATGCAGCAGAATATAACAATAGCATGGGGTCCTTCCTCTTTAAAGTGCCACATGCAGACATGTTGGTTGTAGACTTGTAATCCTAATCACTAAACTTCACTAACATCAAACAAACCTGCAACATAACAAGTTACAGCCACTAGGGTTAATACATTTGAATTGTATTGGCAAGTGATACTATGGTAGTATAGTGGAGTCTATCATCTATATGCATTTGGCTAAGTGGAGCTTAGGCTTGCTTTGCTCAAAATAGATTTTCCTTATCGTTTGAAAACACTAAGTTTTTGCTTGACAAAATCACCCAAGGCATCTCCCAATAGAAATTGGTGATCCTTCAACCCTTGTTCAACCACAAGTTTTTAACTTAGAAATTGGGATGAGGAGATTCTTGATAGCTTCCATGTCTTGATGCTCAAATTATCCTTTACCAGGGACATGGCTAAGTACTTAGATTTTACACTCTGCAGAGGTGGTGCACTTTCCCCACAAGACTTGGTTTCACCAAGACAAGATCTTTCAGAAGCCTTCCCTTAGACCAGAATGGACGCGTTCCAACCTATCATTCCCCTACCACCAACTGTCCATTTGGCTAAGTTATTGCAACCTATATGATCCAGGCAGAGCCCATATTGCCAAGTGGCTGCACTTGAAGCTTCTCAACATTTGACATCTCAAATCTCTTTTTTCCTGGGTGGCCATCCACAAGTGAGATACACAAGGTAAACTATAGAAATGGGCCTTGTGAACCACTCAACACAAACCATTCCTTCCATTCCACCCAGGTGATTCATTCACTTAGTTGTTTTATTAAACAAAACACAAGTCCTTGACTTAGAAACATTCCATAGTATTAATATGATCCACCCTTGTTTTCTACTAGCTAAGCTAAGCATGATAGTAGTAAGAATCTTAACTTAGGGAATTTCTACTAAGGTTTCATCCACTAGGATTTCCCATGGCATAGTTTATACTTAGCAAAAATTCCATGCAAGTCCTACTTAGAAATATCACTAATGCATAGTGAAAATAATGGGACAAAAGTATGAAGCATCACTTGACTTTTTGGTAGAGAATATAAGTTCACTCCTTGTCTTTGCAATGATCACACTCTTCAAATCACTACAATTCAATCAAGCAAGGCACAATTTCAATCTACCATTCAAGCAATCATCACATAAAATAATCAATGGTAAGGAAATCGATAATCGTTAACTGCTCGGTTGGCTTGGGAGTAGCAACTAATCGGAATTCAGACGATTAACTGATTTAATTGGTCGGCTATTAATCGGTGCAACCTACAAAAATTAGCACCTAAAACACATATGAATCCTCTTGCACCTCAACCATCTACCTTATTAAAGGCAGCCTTAAGCTCCCGGATGAGATCCTCAAGGCGCTCGAGCTCTTATATCTGAGGTCTAGTTAGCAACTACGAGGAACTGGTCAACAATGACAAGGAACTGGTTGGTGATGGCGGAAATCAGGATCCTGGAGGCAGGGATTGATCGGGAGCTTCACAAAACCTACTTTATTAGGGCGGGCTAGCAGATGGATGGGCGATATGTGTTAATAATTTTGCAACTTTTTTGACCAAGTGTAGTGGTTAATCGGGAACATACCTAGTAATCGGAGTGTCATACCTATTAATTGGTCTAAATGATTAACACAAAGGATTAGTGGTAATCGACACGGTCAGGTCCCTAGTAGCGAGTAATCGGCCTATTAATCGTTGGTTCGGCCTATTTTTTGAATAGTGAAAATAATAGAAACAAAACAATGCATGCAAGACTGCCAAAGATTGTTTTATTTGGAAATTTTGTTCCTAATGGGTTATAAACATTCTAAAACACCTATTGGTTACTTTATAAAAGTGTCAAAACCATTTGCATAAGTATTTTACTTGTAAACCATTTTTAAACCAAATCATTATTTTATGTGGTTGGAAATGCCTTTATCAAAGTAACAATCTTTATAGGGTTCACCAAATACATTTTTAAATCATAAAACTTGGTGCTTGGGGTCAGAGAGTTTGAATCAAAACATTTCCCAAAGGTTTTCCTCAAAAAGCATTTTTAATAAATAAACATTATTTTTATTTGACTTGAAATGGTTTAAATCAAAGATTTATTCTTTTGCTTCACCAAATATATTTTTGAAACCAAAAATTGATTCCTATGGTCAGTAGGTTCAAAACAAACCATTTGCCAAAGGTTTTATCTCAAAAATCATTTTAGAACAAATTTTATATTGTAAATATGCCTACATAAGTTTCTGCAAAAACAATCAATTTAACAGAAACATTTTACTAAACAAAGTGCATGGTCAGAAAGTACTTTTTTTGCTGAATTCATTGATATAAAATTTGCAAAATTTGGACGTGTAGTTTGAAAGTTATGAATTTTTCAAATTGGCACATCAAATAGAACAATTCTGTTTTTATTAAAACAGACAGGGCCACGTGGAGCAATTTCATTGGACGGTACCGTTTCGGTTGGATCGACCTTTCTGGACCGTTAGATCTAAATGACTACGCACGGTGCAGATCAAAGGATACCCCTTTGATTAAGTTTCTATCGCGTGCGTTGGATCTAAATCCTACGGCTCACAACAGCTCGGCCACAGATGGGCGGCGCTGGGCGACAGCGAGCGGCGGAGCGGTCAGACGACGGCGGAGCTGGCGAAAAAGGAAGCAAGGGAGGTAGAGGGGTAGCTCACCGAGATCGATATGGCACGGAGATGCTCGACCTGCTCGCGTTGGTCGAAGGGGTGCACGGTTTTAGTCGGAATTCCTCATCGGAGTTCTCTCTGGCGATGGTTGCTCTCTGTCGGAGATGGTGGCGAGGCTTCAGTGCATGCCAGAGGGAGAGGAGGGTATGGTTAGATGCGCAAAGACGTGGCGACGATGCGTGCGTGAAAGAGAAAGAGAGGGGTGGTCATTACCAACCAGGAAAGTGTCGCCGGAGTGGAAGCAGACGGCGGCGGCGTTCTATTGAGGACGTTGTCGATGTTGTAGAGCATGCGCGGGCGAGCTGGCGATACGGGGAGGTTCGCCAGGAGATGGAGAGCAAGCTCGGGTGCGCCAGGGAGCAAGGGGGGCGTGGGCTGGCCGGAATCGCCGCGGATGTTCGTCGGAGATAGGGAGGTTGTCGCAAGTAATACGGGCAGCCTAGGGGCTCCGGTGGTGTGGGGATTGGGGGGAAATGGAGAGGGAAAACAGGCGCTTAAGTGAGCGTCGTTACTGGGAGGAATCACTTGGCCATTTACTCGAATTTACCTGCTTTGATTCGAACCAGAAACTACAGAGGAAGAGAGGAGCGTGGTCAGCGCGAGGTTGGAGACGGTAACGTGGCTGTGGGGCCTGTTTGACAGCGAGTGAGAGAGAGGAGGAGTGGGGTCCAGTCGTCATCAACTCTGTGGGTTCGTTCTGCGGTAAGAAGAATGATTCGGGTGGGGGAAGAGAGGGATGGGCTTCTGCTGGGCCAGTGGGTCTTGCTGGGCTGGGTCGACCTTGTTCATTTTTTTTGTTCCAGTTTCTTTTTCTTTTTCCATTTCTTTTATTCTGTTTTGATTTTGATTAATTATTTCAAACATCAATTTGATTTCAAACCTCAACCAAAATTTGTGTAGATTCTTATACTGGTTAATAACACATTCCAAAGTCAAATTTAGAATAATTTTATTTATTCTTTTTAGGGTCTTTTAATTATTTAAAATAGGCTCTAGTATTAATTAAATATGATTTAATAATATTTTTCAATCTCCATTTGAATTCAAATCACCACCAATCTTTGGGTGAATTTTATTCTGTTTATCAACATATTTCAAAGTCAAAAATAAATAAATTCTTTTATTCTTTTAAGATCTATTAATAATTAAATAAATAGACCATAGTCTTTAATTCAAATAGGTTTTAATTTTATTTTAAAACTCCTTTTGAAATCTAAATAATATCAAAATATTTTCAGTAGGTTTCATTTGAAAATATAAAACACTTGGAATTTTTATTTAAAATACTTTAACAAGTTTTAGTGTTTATTTAAAAATGGGAAAAGCCTTTACTTAAATAAAATTGGATATTAATAAATCCTTATTATTTTATTTAAATAAACTTTTATTCTTTTTAACAAATAGAAATATTTTATTTCATTTTCTTGGCCAAGATTTAATTTGGCTCTTTAAAATAATCCTTATTTATAATTCTTCCTATGCTTATCAAAACCATATCTTTTTATTTAAAGATAAAAAAATAGTGATTCCAGCTATTATAACTTTATTTATTATTTGTTTATCTTTTTAAATCCTGTTAGGATTATTTGCTCACCATTTGGTATGGATTTTAGATAAGGGCTTTATTAGCTTTGGAAATTCAATTTCCTTATCTTATTAATTTCATAAGATTTTATTCATGGCTCCAAAGTAAGTGAATCCAATTCATATGGTTTTATAATATTTCTAATAGTCATTCTTGATCAATTTGAAATGATTGTTTGACCAATTTTTATATGGACCTAAACCATAGTCTTAGAGATAACTTGAAAATGATTTTCTTCCATTAGGGTTTTAGGGTTTTGGTTTATTTCTCAAGTGTTTAAATTTCCAGATACATTTATGAAGAATGCATTCCACTTGATTTGAATTTTGTTTGATTCAAATATTTAACCAAAGTTTGTTCAAGATGGGATTTTATGTTTCCATTTGGAAACAAAAAGTTTCCTTTCATCCTAATTTCAACAATTATTTATTTTTTTTATTTTTTTTACATTACAAGATTTGGAAAATCTTGGGATGTGACATAAATACTTACTTGTTACCATGCCAACTATATGCCTTAAGCATATGTGATTATACTCACTTGATAACCCAATCCTAGTTTTACTTGCAAGCTTTCTACTTTATTTCTTTATCAAAGCTATTTCTTAGAGTTTATTTAAGTGACTTGTAGATTCTAGGAAGATAATTGAAGGTTGCATAAAGAGCATTAAATTTGGCCTAAGCTAGATAATCTTGATGTCATCCTAAGGCATGAGTTGGTACTTAGTTAAAACTCCACTTGTTTACCACCCCTCATTAGCACTCACCCCCACTTGTAAATGCTAGTGCTAAGCATAAAACTTGATCAACTTTAGATGGGAATACTTGGTGGAAAATGGTTATGAAAACCTTAGAATGATGAGTCATTCTACTGAGATGTTTTGACATGTGTTTCCGAACACCAGATGATTTGGATGATGAAAATGTTAAGGCATGAGCCTTAGCCCTTTACAAAACTGATGGTTATCTGGATGCGATACCATTCCAATTTTACCGTACAACCATAATACCCGAAATCTGGGTAGGGCTTGACTGGAAACTTATATACTTTAGTACGGGTTCCCTCACGGCCAAGGTCTGAGCTGAGGCTACCTTGTGAAGATTGTCCACATGTGTAGTACCCAAGATGACAGTTGGTCATGATTGGGAGGCCAAACTCACAGGAGAGGTGCCTATACTAGGGCGTGTAATTGAAAGGTTAGGATTGATTATCCGCATACTGAGTATGGTGAATTCAGGATTTGTTCCTGATGGATGTATCGAATGTTGTGGTGAAAGTGTACAATCTCTGCAGAGTGTCAAACTATTCGAATAGCCGCGTCCGCGGTTATGGACAGTTGGAGTGGCCATACTGTTCCCCCGTCAGATGTTTTCAAAATGACTTGTGAAATGAATCGAGAACTTGACTTGACCACAACAAAGTTGTGACATGAGATACAAGTTCCCACTTAGGTGTTATAAAATTCAACTAGCTTTTCTTGCTTCTAAACTTAGTAGAGGTAAATCTATGTAGGGATCCCAACCTTTAATAAGATAGAGCCCCCTGTGTTTACAATGCTAGTCCCTGGATCAATAGCTAGCATCCACAGTTAAGATGTAATATCAAGAAACAAAGGTCATAATATAACTTTATAACCAGGAATAACATAAGTTTATTACATCAAACATAGCTCATTTGGCTATTACATTACATTGCAGCGGAATAACTATAAGTGTGGGTCCTTCATCTTCAAAGTGCCACAGGCAGATGTTGGTTGTAGACTTTGTAATCCTAATCAATCAATCTTCACTAAAAACAATCAAACCTGCAACATACAAGTTACAACCACAAAGGGTCAATACATTTGAATTGTATTGGCAAGTGATACTATAACAGTATAGTGGAGTCTATCATCTATATGCATTTGGCTAAGTGGAGTTGAGGCTTGCATTGCTCAAAATAGATTTTTCCTTAACATATGAAAATACTAAGTTTTTGCTTTGATAAAATCATTTGTCTCAATCCAAGATTGAAGATCCTTTACAAGGCATCTCTCAATCAAAGATTGAATGTTTCAAACAACCCTTGTTCAATCCACAAGTTTTAACTTAGAAATTTGAATGATGAGATTCTTGATTGCTTCCATGTCTGGATGCTCAACTTGTCCTTTACCAGGGACATGGCTAAGTACTTAGATTTTACACTCTGCAGAGGTGGTGCACTTTCCCCACAAGACTTGGTTTCCCAAGACAAGATCTTTCAGAAGCCTTCCCTTAGACCAAAATGGACGCGTTCCAACCTATCAAACACTACCACCAACTTTCCATATGGCTAAGTTCTTGCAACCTATATGATCATGGCAGAGCCCATATTGCCAAGTGGTTGCACTTGAAGCTTCTCAACATTTGACATCTCAAATCCCTTTGTGCCTGGGTGGCATACCACAAGTGAGATACACAAGCCATGTCCATGGCCTTGTGTAACCACTCAACATAAACCAATCCTTCCATTCCACCCAGGGGATTCATTGACTTAGTTATTTTGTTAAACAAAAACATAAGTCCTCAGACTTAGAGATTTTTCCATAGTGTGAATATATTTTCCACCCATGTTTTCTATTAGCTAGGCTAAGCTTGATAGTAGTAGGAATCTTTAACTTAGGAAAATCCTACTAAGGATTCATCTACTAAGTTTTACTATAGTATGGTTTATACTTAGCAAAATCCATGCAAGTTTTACTTAGAGAAAATCACTAATGCATAGTGAAAGTAATAGGATAGAAAGTATGAAGCATCACTTGCCTTTTTGGAAGGGAATGGTGGTTCACTCCTTGATCTTGCTAGTCTCACACTTTCTAACTTCACTACAAGTCAATCAAGTAGACACAAAATCAACTAGCATTCCAAACCAATAAATCAATCAAACAATTTAACACACACAAAACAATGGGATCTAAGTCATGCATGGGAGCATGCACAAGATAGTGTTATTTTGTAAAGAGGGTCTCTATTGGGTTTCTAAACTTTGTAAGATCCAAATTGGTCATTTACCAAAATGGCAAAGTCATTTGCAAATGGGTTTTATCTAAAACCATTTTTAAATCCATTCATCATTTCATGTGGTGAAAAATGTTTCTATCAAGGCAAAACTCTTAAGTTGTTCACCAAATGAGTTGCTAATTTGCAAAACTTAGTGTTTTAGTTCAGTGGGTTTGATCAAACCATTTTCTTAAAGTTTTCTTTCCATAAATATTTTCATCACAAAAACCATTCTTTTTATTTGGCTAGAAAATGGCTAAGTCAAGTAATCTAACCTAAATCTTACCAAAATCATTTTTAACACCAAGGGTTGGTTCCTAGGGTCAGTAAGGTCACAACAATCCAATTTGCAAAGGTTTTAACTTAAAAATCATTTTTTTAACAATTTTTATACTCTAAACAAGCATACAAATGTTTCTGCAAATTCAAACAAGCTAACAGATACTATTTGCTAAACTAAGGGCATGGTTGGCTAGGTCTTGTTCTCCTGATTTCAACGATATAAAGTTTGCAAAATTTGGACGTGTGGTTTGGAAGTTACAGGGGTTTGAAAATTACAAACAAATCTGTTTTCAATTCTTGTTTTAAACCAGAGCTGGCCACGTGGCGCAAAACGACTGGCTGGTACCGCTTCGGTGTGGATCACGCTGCAGACCGTAGGATCTAATCAGATCGTGCGATCCAGAACGCATACCCCTTCGCGGTTAAGTGGTCTAATCCTGCTCGCCCAATCTAGATCGAACGGCTCTCAGTGCTTTGCCAAAAGCTGGCGGCACGACGACGGTGGCTAGCGGCGGAGCGGCCAGTCGATGATGGCGCTGGCGGTACAGGAAGCAAAGGAGGGTGGGGAGATGCTCACCGGAATCGTTGACGCTTGCTGATGCTCAATGTGGTACTGGTTGGTGAAGGGGCGCACGGGGCTGTCCTTGATTGCTCGCCGGAGACGAGCTGGGCTTCGGGCGGTTCAGGAGGTCGTCGAGGGCGAGGATAGGGGCGTCCTAGGACAAACGGAAGATGCGGTTAGGTTCGCATGAGCCTGGAGATCATCATCGTGTCCACGGGGAAAGGAGGGGAGGTCAGGTTTTACCGGGGGATGTCGTCGGAGAAGAGGGCAGACGGCGGTGCTGCAGGTCGTCGATGTTGCCGACGCTGGGAGGCACGCGCAAGCGAGTTGCGACAGCAGAATGGTCCGCTGGTGAATGCTGATCACGGCTGTGTGCTCGAGGAGGCAGAAGGGGGCGTGTGCTGGCCGGAATCGGCGAGAAAGGTCGTCGGAGACAGAGGAAGGGTCTGGCGAAATACGGCAGCCTGGGGGCGTGCTTTGGGGAGGGGGCAGAGGGGAAATGAAGAAGGAATGCTGGCATTTTATCGAGCTTGGTCAAGGTGAGGTAAAGGCCTGGCATTATGATGAATTGAAGCCGCGGGATTACTGCAGGAAACGGCGACGAGGGGGGGAAGAAGGGGTCATGCGGGTGGGGAGGAAGAACAGGAGGAGTGGGGTCCGCTGGTCAGTGGGAAAAGAAACGAGGGGGAGGTCCACCGGTCAGTGACTTAATGGGTTGCTTCTGTGGTGAGGAAAAACGGTTCGGGGGAGAGGGCAGATGGGCTGGACTGGGCTGGGGTGGGCTTTAGCTGGGCTGGTCGTTTTACTCTTATTTTTTTCTGTTTGCTTTGTTTTATCTTTTCTATTTTCTATTTTCTGATTTGAATTTCATCCAACTATTCAAGCATTCAAATAATTCAAACAATTCAACAATTGTAATGAGTTTTTGGTTCTGTCTATCAACATAAACCAAATCTCAAAATAAAATAATATTTTTATTCATTTTAGGATCTATTTAATAATTAAATAAAATAGACCATAGTTATTTAATCAAATATGGTTTGATTTATTTAATAAACTCCTCATTTGAAATCCAAATATTTTCAAAACCAAATCAGTAGGTTTTATTTGAAACTATTGAATACTTGGAAACTTGTTTAAAACAAATTAACCTTTTATTTAAGGGTCCATTATTAATTAAATACAATAGACCTTCATTAAGAAATCAAATAGGATTTGTTTTATTAAATCTTTATTTTGAAATCTAAAATAAAACCAAAACACTTCAGTAGCTTTTATTTGAGAATATAAAATACTTGGAAAACTTATTTAAAATAATTTAATAAGTTTTGAGGTTTTAATTAAAATGGTAAAACCTTTTATTTAAATAAAATTTGGATATTAATTCTTTATTATTTTATTCAAATAAACCTTTACTATTTTTAATCAAAACAAAACATTTTATTTTAAATACTTGGCCAAGGTTTAATTTGGCTTTATAAAATAATCTTTATTTATGAATCCACCTTTTCTTTTGAAAACCAAATCTTTTATTTAAAGATTCAAATTAGAAATTTTAAATATGTTTATTTTCCTTTAATAAAAGTTTATCTTTTTAAATCCCTTTAGGATTTATTTGATTCCAATTGGTTTGAAGTTCCAATTAAATTCAAAAAGTTTCTTCTGGCCCTGAAAATCAAACAAAGTTTTATTTTATTCAATTATTTTCACATTACAAGATTTGGAAAATCTTGGGATGTGACAGGCTACCACCCTTAAAATAAATCTCGTCCCGAGATTTGGGGAGGCTGGGGTTACAAGCAGGTTCAAAACAACTAGGGTACTACCACCCTTAAAAAATTTCAAACAAAAATTACACATTGTCCTTCTTGGGATCCTGGAAAAAGCTTCTCTAAACAAACTTTTGCATTGTGTCCTTGGTTTCCATTCTTGACTCATGGACCAAGGTTGAGCTTCTCCATAGGTTTGTTCAACTTGTTCTTCATCTTCTCTGGACAGTTGCTTGCATAATGTCCTGGATTCTTGCAGTTGAAACAATGGATATCTTGGAGTTCTTTGCGTTGTCCTTGTGGACAAGTTGCTACATAATGGCCTGGTTCTTTGCAATTGTTGCACACCACCTGGTCAATTCCTTTATTTTTCTTGTTCTCTTGGCACTCACTGGAGTAGTGTCCCATTTCCTTACATTTACGGCATTGCACAAGGTGCATGTCCTGTCTTGGTTTCTTGGGTTTCTTTGATCCTTTGAAGTAGGTTGTCTTGTTTGGAGGTATAAGTGGTCCTTTTCCTTTGGTAGATTTGGATCCTTCTTGTTTCCTTTGCTCCACCATGGCATAGATGGGGCATTGGATAGGGACATGGTCGTTTCCTTCACAAAGGTAACAAGTAGCTTGAGAGGTGGGACATTGTCCAACAGGATGATTTCCTTCACAGTTAGGACATTGACCTTCATGCTCCTTGGAAGTATGATCCTTGTCTCCACAGATAATGCAAGCTGGGGCTCCATCTAGAATAACATTCTTGTCATCCTTGTTATCATAAAATCCTTTGGGATAGTTTTCTTCCATGCTGATCATTTGATTAGTCACCTTAAGCATCAGTTGGGATTGTTCTTCCAGAAACCTTTGCAGTGCTGGATCCTTATCACTATTGTTGGCTATGAACTGAGCTGTCAGTTGGTTCAACTAGTGTTGAGTTGCTATAAGCTCTTTCATGTTGTCAGCTTGGTTGGTGTTGGTGTCATCAACCTTGGAGTCTTTGGGAGTAGTCATCTGTTTGGGTTTGAAGGGAGATTAGAATAGGCAAGATATTTCTAAGGAATCAATTCTAATCACACACACCACAATTCACACAAGCAATGTGCATGCAATCACAAACCAAACATTTCACTCAAACAAGGTTCAAGCACATGCTTAGTCAACAAAATATTTTTGCTACACCACATAAGTTGGTGTGTTTTGACTTAGCTAAAATATGGTGGTCCATCTATATGGTTCACTTGTGATCTTTCCTTCCTTCTTGATTGCTTCTTCTTACCTGAGATCATGGTTCCTTGGGAAAAACTCTTGGTTACAAAACTTCAAAGTTGTTGATGGCTCCTTCTTATTTTGCATTCCCTCAGTCTCTAAATCTGGAGCAAGATTTCATTGTCTCTCTTGTAGTCCTTAGTGATATCCAAGTTGGGAAGTCCTTGGTGAACATGCTGAAGATGTTGAAGTCATTAGAGTTGAAGAAGTTGAAGTCATTAGAGTTGAAGAAGTCCTTTGCACATGGTGTAGTCTTTGGTCTTGGGTAGGTTTTTCCATCAAGTTGAAATAGAAGAGAAGTAGAGTTGAAACCAAAATGGTTGAGGAAAGGGTTTACAAATGTTTTTGTAAATAAGTTTTGGATCAAAATATAACTCCTATTCTTCTAAGGGTTTTTGTCCAATCCTAGGGTTACAAATCCTATAGGCAACACAATGCTCTGATACCATCTGTAGGGATCCCAACCTTTAATAAGATAGAGCCCCCTGTGTTTACAATGCTTGTCCCTGGATCAATAGCTAGCATCCACAGTTAAGATGTAATATCAAGAAACAAAGGTCATAATATAACTTTATAACCAGGAATAACATAAGTTTATTACATCAAACATAGCTCATTTGGCTATTACATTACATTGCAGCGGAATAACTATAAGTGTGGGTCCTTCATCTTCAAAGTGCCACAGGCAGATGTTGGTTGTAGACTTTGTAATCCTAATCAATCAATCTTCACTAAAAACAATCAAACCTGCAACATACAAGTTACAGCCACAAAGGGTCAATACATTTGAATTGTATTGGCAAGTGATACTATAACAGTATAGTGGAGTCTATCATCTATATGCATTTGTCTAAGTGGAGTTGAGGCTTGCATTGCTCAAAATAGATTTTTCCTTAACATATGAAAATACTAAGTTTTTGCTTTGATAAAATCATTTGTCTCAATCCAAGATTGAAGATCCTTTACAAGGCATCTCTCAATCAAAGATTGAATGTTTCAAACAACCCTTGTTCAATCCACAAGTTTTAACTTAGAAATTTGAATGATGAGATTCTTGATTGCTTCCATGTCTTGATGCTCAACTTGTCCTTTACCAGGGACATGGCTAAGTACTTAGATTTTACACTCTGCAGAGGTGGTGCACTTTCCCCACAAGACTTGGTTTCCCAAGACAAGATCTTTCAGAAGCCTTCCCTTAGACCAAAATGGACGCGTTCCAACCTATCAAACACTACCACCAACTGTCCATATGGCTAAGTTCTTGCAACCTATATGATCATGGCAGAGCCCATATTGCCAAGTGGTTGCACTTGAAGCTTCTCAACATTTGACATCTCAAATCCCTTTGTGCCTGGGTGGCATACCACAAGTGAGATACACAAGCCATGTCCATGGCCTTGTGTAACCACTCAACATAAACCAATCCTTCCATTCCACCCAGGGGTTTCATTGACTTAGTTGTTTTGTTAAACAAAAACATAAGTCCTCAGACTTAGAGATTTTTCCATAGTGTGAATATATTTTCCACCCATGTTTTCTATTAGCTAGGCTAAGCTTGATAGTAGTAGGAATCTTTAACTTAGGAAAATCCTACTAAGGATTCATCTACTAAGTTTTACTATAGTATGGTTTATACTTAGAAAAATCCATGCAAGTTTTACTTAGAGAAAATCACTAATGCATAGTGAAAGTAATAGGATAGAAAATATGAAGCATCACTTGCCTTTTTGGAAGGGAATGGTGGTTCACTCCTTGATCTTGCTAGTCTCACACTTTCTAACTTCACTACAAGTCAATCAAGTAGACACAAAATCAACTAGCATTCCAAACCAATAAATCAATCAAACAATTTAACACACACAAAACAATGGGATCTAAGTCATGCATGGGAGCATGCACAAGATAGTGTTATTTTGTAAAGAGGGTCTCTATTGGGTTTCTAAACTTTGTAAGATCCAAATTGGTCATTTACCAAAATGGCAAAGTCATTTGCAAATGGGTTTTATCTAAAACCATTTTTAAATCCATTCATCATTTCATGTGGTGAAAAATGTTTCTATCAAGGCAAAACTCTTAAGTTGTTCACCAAATGAGTTGCTAATTTGCAAAACTTAGTGTTTTGGTTCAGTGGGTTTGATCAAACCATTTTCTTAAAGTTTTCTTTCCATAAACATTTTCATCACAAAAACCATTCTTTTTATTTGGCTAGAAAATGGCTAAGTCAAGTAATCTAACCTAAATCTTACCAAAATCATTTTTAACACCAAGCGTTGGTTCCTAGGGTTAGTAAGGTCACAACAATCCAATTTGCAAAGGTTTTAACTTAAAAATCATTTTTTTAACAATTTTTATACTCTAAACAAGCATACAAATGTTTCTGCAAATTCAAACAAGCTAACAGATACTATTTGCTAAACTGAGGGCATGGTTGGCTAGGTCTTGTTCTCCTGATTTCAATGATATAAAGTTTGCAAAATTTGGACATGTGGTTTGAAAGTTACAGGGGTTTGAAAATTACAAACAAATCTGTTTTCAATTCTTGTTTTAAACCAGAGCTGGCCACGTGGCGCAAAACGACTGGCTGGTACCGCTTCGGTGTGGATCACGCTGCAGACCGTAGGATCTAATCAGATCGTGCGATCCAGAACGCATACCCCTTCGCGGTTAAGTGGTCTAATCCTGCTCGCCCAATCTAGATCGAACGGCTCTCAGTGCTTTGCCAAAAGCTGGCGGCGCGACGACGGTGGCTAGCGGCGGAGCGGCCAGTCGATGACGGCGCCGGCGGTACAGGAAGCAAAGGAGGGTGGGGAGATGCTCACCGGAATCGTTGACGCTTGATGATGCTCAATGTGGTACTGGTTGGTGAAGGGGCGCACGAGGCTGTCCTTGATTGCTCGCCGGAGACGAGCTGGGCTTTGGGCGGTTCAGGAGGTCGTCGAGGGCGAGGATAGGGGGCGTCCTAGGACAAAAGGAAGATGCGGTTAGGTTCGCATGAGCCTGGAGATCATCATCGTGTCCACGGGGAAAGGAGGGGAGGTCAGGTTTTACCGGGGGATGTCGTCGGAGAAGAGGGCAGACGGCGGTGCTGCAGGTCGTCGACGTTGCCGACGCTGGGAGGCACGCGCGAGCGAGTTGCGACAGCAGAATGGTCCGCTGGTGAATGCTGATCACGGCTGTGTGCTCGAGGAGGCAGAAGGGGGCGTGTGCTGGCCGGAATCGGCGAGAAAGGTCGTCAGAGACAGAGGAAGGGTCTGGCGAAATACGGCAGCCTGGGGCGTGCTTTGGGGAGGGGGTAGAGGGGAAATGAAGAAGGAATGCTGGCGTTTTATCGAGCTTGGTCAAGGTGAGGTAAAGGCCCGGCATTATGATGAATTGAAGCCGCGGGATTACTGCAGGAAACGGCGACGAGGGGGGGAAGAAGGGGTCGTGCGGGTGGGGAGGAAGAACAGGAGGAGTGGGGTCCGCTGGTCAGTGGGAAAAGAAACGAGGGGGAGGTCCACCGGTCAGTGACTTAACGGGTTGCTTCTGTGGTGAGGAAAAACGGTTCGGGGGAGAGGGCAGATGGGCTGGACTGGGCTGGGGTGGGCTTTAGCTGGGCTGGTCGTTTTACTCTTATTTTTTTCTGTTTGCTTTGTTTTATCTTTTCTATTTTCTATTTTCTGATTTGAATTTCATCCAACTATTCAAGCATTCAAATAATTCAAACAATTCAACAATTGTAATGAGTTTTTGGTTCTGTCTATCAACATAAACCAAATCTCAAAATAAAATAATATTTTTATTCATTTTAGGATCTATTTAATAATTAAATAAAATAGACCATAGTTATTTAATCAAATATGGTTTGATTTATTTAATAAACTCCTCATTTGAAATCCAAATATTTTCAAAACCAAATCAGTAGGTTTTATTTGAAACTATTGAATACTTGGAAACTTGTTTAAAACAAATTAACCTTTTATTTAAGGGTCCATTATTAATTAAATACAATAGACCTTCATTAAGAAATCAAATAGGATTTTCTTTATTAAATCTTTATTTTGAAATCTAAAATAAAACCAAAACACTTCAGTAGGTTTTATTTGAGAATATAAAATACTTGGAAAACTTATTTAAAATAATTTAATAAGTTTTGAGGTTTTAATTAAAATGGTAAAACCTTTTATTTAAATAAAATTTGGATATTAATTCTTTATTATTTTATTCAAATAAACCTTTACTATTTTTAATCAAAACAAAACATTTTATTTTAAATACTTGGCCAAGGTTTAATTTGGCTTTATAAAATAATCTTTATTTATGAATCCACCTTTTCTTTTGAAAACCAAATCTTTTATTTAAAGATTCAAATTAGTAATTTTAAATATGTTTATTTTCCTTTAATAAAAGTTTATCTTTTTAAATCCCTTTAGGATTTATTTGATTCCAATTGGTTTGAAGTTCCAATTAAATTCAAAAAGTTTCTTCTGGCCCTGAAAATCAAACAAAGTTTTATTTTATTCAATTATTTTCACATTACAAGATTTGGAAAATCTTGGGATGAGACAATCTGGCTTTTTGCAAAACAACCCTAGAGCTTAGTGTCCTACTACAAAACCCCCCCTCCACTTGTTAGTATTAGTTTGCGAGTACTTAAAGAGTACTCATGGATTTTCCCCTGGCTATTCCCGTGGACAGACTATGAAGAGGAATACCAGGATGATGGACCCCAGGAAGGTTATGACAACTAGGATCATCTCCCATCGCCAGCATTGCCTGTGACCCCGAAGATGGAGCTTTGCCTATGCTGCTTATTTGTGCGATCATGAGATCCTTATTCGTGTAAGACCTTATGTATGGCATAATAGGCATCTGGGATTAAAAATCCGGGTGTTGACATCAACTTCATGCTAGGTGGGAAAGGGAAGCTGAAATTGATAGAAACAATAGTGTGTGCACTATCACCACTAAACCACAAGTAGCCCCTATTCCTCCTTCTACTATGCCTAAGCCTAGTGAGCCTACTACTAGTGATGCTAAGTTTGACTTTGATATTGATGGTTGCAATATTTCTGAAGTGATTATGTTCCTGCGAAAGCTTGCTAGATGTCCTGATGCTAGTGATATGCATGTTGCCTTTACCAAACACATTACATATGCTCTTGTTAAGATTAAGGAAGAGAAGCTAAAACACAAAGCTTCTATTCCTAGGAAAGTAGAATATAGTTGGGAACCCATTATTAATATGCAAGTGAATGACTTTGATCTCAAAGCTTCATGTGATCTTGGTTCTAGTGTCCCTATTATGCCTAGGAAGATTTATGAAATGCTTCATTTGCCACCATTGTAAGATTGTTATTTAGATGTCCCACTCAATGATAATGCTAAGAAGAAACTCATGGGGAGTATTAATGATGTTCTCATCATGGTTAACAATGCTTATGTCCCCGTTGATTTCTATGTTTTGGATGTTGAATACAATGCTTCTTGTCCTATTACTTTGGGAAGACCTTTTCTTAGAACAGTTGGTGCCATCATTGATATGAAAGAAGGAACCATTAAATATCATTTTCCATTCAAGAAAGGTATTGAACACTTCCCTATGAGAAGAGAGAAGTTGCTTTTTGCTCATCCTTTGAAAGCAAGGTTTGATGTTAATGCTTCTTCATTTGAAAATACTTGATTCTTCTTGCTTCTTGTGCCTAACTTAAAAGTGTTAAAGAAAAGTACTTGTTGGGAGATAACCCAAGAGTTTCCTTGAGTCTTGGAAGTTATTACTTCAGTAATGACCTCTCCTTATCCTTTTTGTTTGCTTTTTGTGCCAAGAATGACCTCTAATGAGAGGGAAGTAAGATTTGGGGAGTTGCTGTCCCAAAACAGATTTCTGTCCTCCACCAAAAAAATCGTGAGGAGGCTCTGTAACCCTGATTGAGCTCAAAATTTACGAATAAATCCCCCAGTATGTTGGATAACTTTAGTTAGTTCAACACTTTTTAATTTGAGCAACATAAGATGTTTGAAAAAATTTGTTTCTACCTGCTGGTCTGTTTTAACAGATTTCTGCCATTATTTGCATTTGCTTCTTATTGATTCCTTTTTGAGCTCTCTTCAGGTAAATTGAGTTTCTTTGAAGGAGTTAATACAGTATCTTGTGTTTTTAGTGAAAATCCTTGCTGTTCCAAAGCTTTGCCAGTGGTCTAATATCTTTTGAATAAGCTAATGTTCCTAATGAAGATTGTGTGAAGTTTTGTATGAAGGAAAAATTTCAGGTGTAGAGAGAGAATGATGCAATAAGATGAAGAATGGAAAAAAGCTCAAGATTGGGGATGCGACCATGGTGTCACCCCAAGAAATAACCAAGGGGTACAAGCGTCAAAGCTTGGGGATGCCCAAGGCATCCCCTTCTTCATCAATAAAACGCTCAGGTCTATCTAGACACTTCGTTTTTATTGTTTCATGCACAGTTGTGTTGTCTTGGAGCGTGTAAGATCCCTCCCTTTATAAAGGTAAGGATCCCTGTGATTGCAATGCTAGTCCCTGGATCAATGCTAGCATCCACAGTTTAAGATGAAGTACACAGAAACAAAGGTCATTATTACATATCATTCTAGAGACAAACATAGTCTTTTACAAACTCCATGGCCACATGCCTAATACAAGAGTTCTAATATATAATAAGATAAATAAGTCTTCATCTTCATGTGCCACAGGCAAGCATGTTGAGTGTAGACTCATAACCCCTAATCACCATCAAAGTAACCTGCAACATCACAAGTTACAGCCACAGTGGGTCAATACATTGGAATAGAATTGGCAAGTGATACCTTAGAATAATATTGGCAACTAGATACTATATGCATTTTGGCTAAGTGTAGCTTAGGCTTGCTTTCTCAAAATAGGTTTTACTTATTAGTTGAAAACACTAAGTTTTTCTTTGGTAAAAACTTTCCCAAGGAACCACCAATAGACATTGGTGAACCGTCACCCTTGTTCAACCACAAGTTTTAACTTAGAAATTGGGATGAGGAGATTCTTGATAGCTTCCATGTCTTGATGCTCAAGTTGTCCAATACCAGGGACATGGCTAAGTACTTAGATTCTTCCATCTGCAGAGGTTGTGCACTTTCCCCACAAGACTTGATTTTCACCAAGACAGGACCTTTCAGAAGCCTTCCCTTAGACCAAATGGACGCGCTCCAACCTATCATCCCACTACCACCAACTGTCCAAATGGCTAAGTTATTGCAACCTATATGATCCAGGCAGAGCCCATATTGCCAAGTGGCTCCACTAGAAGCTTCTTAGCATATGGCATCTCAAATCCCTTTGTTCCTGGGTGGCTTTCCACAAGTGACATACACAAGGTAAACCATAGAAATGGTCCTTGTGTAACCACTCAACAAAAACCATTCCTTCCATTCCACCCAGGTGTTTCATTCACTTAGTTGTTTTATTAAACAAAACACAAGTCCAAAGACTCAGAAATATTTTCTCATAGCATGAATATATAACCACCCTTGGTTGCTACTAGCTAGGCTAAGCATGGCATTGATAAGACTTAGAAATATTTCTAGCAATTCTACAACTACTAGGATTTCCCAAGTATAGCATATAGATCAAAAATATCCATGCAAGACTAGCAAAATATTTCTAATGCATAGTTGAAAAACATAGGAATAAATCATGAAGCACCACTTGCCTTGGTAGTTTGGAGAGTAGAAACAATCCTCACAATCACAATCACTATTTGCACCAAAATCTACACATAAAATAATAGCACCAAAATCACATACAAAATAAATACAAGCAAAATATATGGATGCATGCATAATGCCATGTGATGATTTTATACACCAAACAATACAAGTACACAGTACTTAATCTTAAACAAGTTCAAAACTTGCCAAATAAACTTTATTTGAACAATAGAACATTTTTCAAATAATTACTATACCTTAATTATGCCTACCAATGTTTCTGTGAAAACAATCATTTTAACAGAAGCAAATCATTAAACACATTGCATAAATGGAAAGGATTTTCTCTCCTGATTCCATTAATATAAAATTTGTCAAATTTGGACGTGGGAATCAAAAGTTATGAATTATTCAAGTTTAAACATCTAATAGATCTAATTTCTGGTTTTTATTAAACAGACAGGCCACGTGGCTGCTTTCTATTGGTCCATACCGTTTCGGTTGGATCAGCTAACACAGACCACAGGATCTCATTTAGATCTTACGGTGCAGATGCATCCATACCGCTTCGGTGATTGAATCTATCGCGTCTAGTGGATTAAGATCTAACGGCCCTAAGCAGCTAACCCTAAACGGGCGGCGCTAGTGGCGGCGACGGGCGGCGGCGTGCTCTGGCGGTGAAGTTTCCGGAGTTACAGGAGGCGAGAGGAGTAGGGGAGAAGCTCACCAGAATCGCCGTGGCGAGGGGATGCTCCACGTGTGCTCGGTTGGTGAAGGGGCGTACGGAGTCGATGTTGATTGCTCGTCAGAGATCGAGACGACGTCGGTTGTTCTTGGTTGGCGACGGAGACAACGTTCTGGGCCACGCTAAGACGAGAAAAGGGTTGCATTAGGTGCGCAGGATGCTGGGGATCACACACGCATCAAACAGAGGAAGAGGGGAAGTTGGGGCTTACGGGGAATGGTTGCCGGAGTTTGAGCAGACGGTGGCGGAGCTCAGTCGATGACATTGTCGAGGATACAGAACATGCGCGTGCGAGAGGGAGGTACCGAGAGATGCGCCTGGTGATGGGGAGTGTGCTCGTGTGGTCGAGGAGGCGAGGGGCGACGGGGTTTGGCCGGAATCATCGCCGGAAGGCGTCGGAGCAGAGGGAGGTTCTGAGAGAATTCCGAGCATCCTGGTGGCTCCAGTGGGGTGGGGTTTGGGGGAAAAGGGGAAGGGAAGCATTGTGCTTAAGTAGGCGAGGACGTGGGCGTGAATTACTCGAGCATTGAACGGGAATTGAAGCCACGGAATTAAACAGGAAACGGCTGGAGGAATTTGGGGAAGAACTGGTCGCTGGGGGTGGAGACGATGACTGACGCGTGGGCCGCTGTTGTCAGCCAGAGAAAAAGAGAGGAGGTGGGGTCTAGTCGTCATAGACTCTGCGGGTATGGTTGCGAGTAAAAGAAAATGTTTCGTGGGAGGGGATAGTTGGGCTAGATGGGTCGGACTGGGCTGGGTTGGGCCAGATTGGTTGTTTGCTTTATTTTTTTCCTACCTTTCACTTTTCTTTTTCTGATTCGAAATTCTGGTTTGAATTTGAGAGATCAAATCAAATCTGTTTTAAATGAAACTTTCCCCACACTAAAGTTTGTTGAGTCTTGCCTCCTGGAATGTGTAACACAATTGTTCACCCTTTAAAATCAACTTGAGTTTTGAAAAAGAATTTAAAAACAAGCTCTAGTTAAGTAATTATAAATAGTAAAGGATTGGTTTATAAATCATAGTTTGTTTTGAAACCTTGACCAAACTTTAGAAACAACACTTAAGTTTGAACTCAAAACATTTCTGATTAAAAATAAGTACCTTCCTCATAGAAGGTAGCAACAAGGCTATAGCATACTTTCATAAAATAATGAGCATCAGATGCTCCTGTTTTTGAAATGATTTTGAAAAGGAACCCTAAATGATCATGGATGCATGGATGATATGCATGAGTTTTGAAACATGATTTTAGGGATGTTACAAATCTAACCCCCTTAAGGTGAATCTCGACCTCGAGATTTGGGTTGTCTAGCAAATAGGTGAGGGTGGTCTTTCCGAAGATCATCTTCTCTTTCCCATGTTGCTTCTTCTTCAGAATGATGGTTCCATTGAACTTTGTAGAATTTGATAGTCTTAGTCCGAGTAACTCTCTCTGCAGTCTCAAGAATCTTGATAGGCTTCTCCTCATAAGTGAGGTCACTCTCCAATTGAACCTCTTCCAAAGGTATAGTATCCTTCAAAGAAGTCTCTTCCATTTATGGATGGCATTTCTTAAGCTGACTCACATGAAACACATTGTGAATGGCAGACATATATTCAGGCAATTCAATCTCATATGCTACTTCTCCTTTACGGCTCAGAATCTTGAATGGTCCAACATATCTTGGGGCCAATTTTCCTTTGACTCCAAACCTCTTCACTCCACGAAGTGGTGACACTCTAAGATAAGCTCTATCACCTACTTCATAGGTGACTTCTCTACGCTTAGGATCTGTGTAGCTCTTCTGTCGGGACTGTGCTATCTTTAACCTGTCCTTAACTAGCTTGACCTTCTTTCAACCTCTTTGATTAGTTCTGGTCCGAACAAACTTCTTTCTCCCACACCATTCCATAGCAATGGGGTGGTACATTTTCTCCCATAGAGAAACTCAAATGGTGCCATTTCAATACTAGCTTGATAGCTGTTATTGTAAGATAATTCTGCGTAAGGCAGACTTTCATCCCAACTGGCTCCATAATCTAGAGCACATGCCCTCAGCATATCTTCAAGTTCTGGTTGGTCCTTTTTGTTTGTCCATCAGTCTGAGGATGAAAAGCAGTGCTGAATTCCAACCTCGTTCCCAATGACTCATGTAATTGCCTCCAAAAATGAAAAGTGAATTGAGTTCCCCTATCAGACACAATACTCTTGGGTACTCCATGTAGACATACAATTCTACTCATATAGATCTTGGCTAACTTAGCACTTGTGTAAGTTGTCTTCACGGGTATGAAATGAGCCACTTTAGTTAAGCGATCCACTACTACCCAAATAGAATCATATCCTGACCTGGTCCTTGGCAATCCGGTGATGAAATCCATGCCAATCTTATCCCACTTCCAATCAGGAATAGGTAGTGGTTGCAGCAATCCAGCCGGTTTCTGATGTTCTGCTTTCACTCTGCTACACACATCACACAACGCAATATGTTCGGCGATGTCCTTCTTGAGATTATTCCACCAAAATCTTTCCTTCATATCCATGTACATTTTGGTGTTACCCGGATGAATGGAATATGGTGAGTTGTGTGCTTCTTGTAAAATCAGTTTCCGAAGTTCCGGATCTTGTGGAACACAGATATGTCTTCTATACCATAAAGTACCCTGTTCATCTTCATGGAATCCTTTGGCTTTTCCCTTGCCAATTTTTTCCTTAATCTCTTCAATTTCCTGATCTGTCTTTTGGGCTTATTTTATCTTGTCCAACAAAGTGGGTTGAACATCCAAAGACATGAGATGTCCCTCCGGCACAATCTCCAATCTGAGATCTCTGAATTGGGCACACAGATCATCAGGCAATTCTTCCTTAGTAAGGCCATTCACAAAAACTTTACGGCTTAGAGCATCGTCTACAACATTTGCTTTACCAGGGTGGTATTGCAGACTCAAATCATAGTCCTTAATGAGTTCTAACCATCTTCTTTGTCTCATGTTAATTTCTTTCTAGGTGAAGATATACTTCAAACTCTTGTGATCTGTGAACACTTCACATCGCTTTCCCAAAAGATAATGTCTCCATGTTTTGAGTTCATGGACAACAGAGGCTAACTCTAAATCATGAGTAGGGTAGTTTACCTCATGAGTTTTGAGTTGTCTCGAGGCATAAGCCACAACTTTCCCTTCTTGCATAAGTACTGCACCTAATCCATGATGAGATGCATCACAATATACTTGGAAATCTTTCTCCAAATCTGGCAAACATAAGACAGGTGTTGTCACTAGTCTCTTCTTTAATTCTTGAAAACTAAGTTCACAGCCCTCAGACCAAGCAAATTTCTTGTCTTTCTTTAGCAACTCTGTCATAGGCTTAGCTACCTTGGAAAAATTCTCGATAAATCTTCTGTAGTATCCTGCCAAGCCAAGGAAACTACGAACCTCTTTCACTGACTTAGGAGATTCCCATTCAGTTACAGCTGAAACTTTAGCAGGATCAACTGCTACACCATCTCCTGACACAATGTGTCTAAGAAATCCAACTTCATTCAACCAAAACTCACACTTGCTGAATTTGGCATACAGCTTATGCTCTCTAAGCTTCTCAAGTATCAAACGTAGATGTCCTTCATGCTCTTCTTTGCTCTTGGAGTAGATCAAAATGGCATCGATGAAAACGACAACAAACTTATCAAGGAACTCCATGAACACCTTGTTCATCATATTCATGAAGTATGCTGGTGCATTGGTCAAACCAAATGGCATCACGGTGTACTCATACAATCCATACCTAGTGGTGAAAGCTGTCTTAGGTATGTCTTGTTCTCTTATCTTGAGTTGGAAATAACCTGACCGGAGATCAATCTTTGAGAACACACAAGCTCCTTCTAACTGATCAAACAAGTCGTTGATTCTTGGCAAAGGGTATTTGTTCTTGATAGTCACCTCATTGAGTGAACGGTAATCTATGCATAACCTTTGACTTCTATCTTTCTTTTCCACGAACAACACTGGTGCTCCCCAAGATGAAGAACTTGGTTGGATAAAACCTTTCTGCAACTGTTCTCCAAGCTGCTTCTTGAGTTCTTTCAACTCATCCACTGACATCTTGTACGGTCTCTTTGCTATTGGTCCAGATCCTGGTAGCAAATCAATAATAAATTCCACCTCTATCTGGTGGCATTCCTGGCAATTATTCCGGAAACACATCCGGATATTCACTCACAATTGGCACACTATCTATGCTAACCCCCTTAAGAGAATTTAGCTTACTCCCTTTTGATTCAAAGTTAGACTTGAATCTAATCCGTTTCTTTTTCGGGGTTGTGAGTGCAACAGTACGATTGGCACAATCTAGTATTCCTTCATACTTGGTCATCCAATCCATTCCCAAAATTACATCCAGTCCTTGGGACTCTAGGATTATCAGACTCACTGGAAACTTATGTTTTCCAAACTCTATCACTAGATCCCGACATCCAAGACTTACTATCATATCTCCACCAGGAGAACTTACTTTTATTGGACACCCAATGTTTTCAGTTGGAAACCCATTTTTATCAACAAATCCTTTTGATATGAATGAATGTGATGCACCAGTATCAAAAAGAACAAGTGCTGGAATAGAATTGAGTTTGAACTTACCAGCAACATCAGCAGATTCCTCATAGATCTCCTCCAAATTAATGTGGTTCACTTGTCCCTTTTGAAAAGGGTTGGGCTTATTGGGTCCTTCAACTTTCTTTTCTGGGCATTCATTTGCATAATGCCCCATCTTCTTGCACTTGAAACATTCAACCTGACTAAGAACCTTCTTGACAGGCTGGCTTCCACTACCACTTCCACTTCCATTGTGGTGGCTCTTATATCCACTCTTGTGATTCTTGTACTTATCATTGTCATGATTACGGTGGTGCTTGTTGTCATGATGATGGTTATGGTTGTGGTGTTTGTTGTACTTCCCATGCTTGTGGGATCCAGAACTCCCACTATCATCATAATGGGAACGCTTGTGAGACGATCCCGAGTTGTGCTTGTCAGAGTGCTTTCTCCTCCTGCTTTCAACTTGTTTCATCTTGCTCTCCAAAATAGCAGCCTTGTCACAAAGAGACTGATAAGTGGGAACATAAGCCACAGATAGCTGAAGGTTCAGTTCATCGTTCAATCCTTCAAGGAACTTCTCTTTCCTCTTAGCATTAGTGTCAACTTCATCCGGTGCATAACGCGCCAGATTGTTGAACTCCTCAATATACTCTGCCACACTACGGTGGCGCTGCTTCAAGTTATGAAATTCCTTTTTCTTCAGACTCATCACTCCGGATGAGATGTGAGCGGTACGGAAACCATCTTTGAAGATAGCCCATGTCACATCCGCAATGGGGGTGGTGATCTGGAAGTTATCCCACCAAGTGGCTGCTGGTCCTTCCAACAAGTGTGCTGCAAATCTGACTTTCTCTTCATCAGTACAGCCAACAGTTACCAAGTCCTTGTTCACAGAGTGTAGCCAATCATTGGCCACCATAGGATCAATAGTTCCTGAGAACTTTGTTGGCCTTAGTCTTAAGAACCTGGTAAGCATGTCAAAACCCGGTGGGTTGTTCTGATTGTTGTTGTTGTTGTTATTATTATTATTATTATTATTATTGTTGTTGTTGTTGTTGTTCTGATTCTGGATGAACATGGTCATCATTTGCATCAACTGAGTCTGAGCTGTCATCATCTGCTGCATCTCAGGGGTGATGTTGTTGTTGTTAGGGTTGGGATTGGCACGTTGGGGAGGCATCTGTGGTTTTCAATAAAGATAAGAATGAGATACCCATAGATGCTAACATGCACATTCCATCGCATAGACAATCACCAAAAATGCATCATAGTAGTAAGAGTTCAACAACAAAGACAACAAGTTTTGAAAAGTAAACACACCAATAGCAAGCCATTCACATGTTGGATGGTCATTGCGACTCAATAATCAAAAGCATGGTAAATAAATGGTAAATGAGTAGTCATCACTACTCCTCTGCATCAACCTCCTCATCAACAAGTGTAAGACCTGCATTCTCCATAGCGGTCTTGTATTCCTCGACATTGGTGGTCAAGGTCTCTACTTTGGCTTTGAGAGCCCTCTTCTGTGCACGAAGCCTCTCAATCACACCTTGCTGATGCTCGAGCTCGAAGTCCTTGGCCTCTAGTTCTGCAGTCATGTCTCGAATCCTCTTGTTCCTATCTTGGACTCTCTTCTCTTGACTCTTGAACATTCTATCCTGACTCTCAAACTTGGCCTCCATTTCTTTGACTATCTCATCTTGCTCCGCGAAGAGCTTGTCCTTCTCACGAAGCTGCACCTGGAGTTCGTCATTGCGGAGCATGACGTTGGTCCTATCAGTATCTAGGTGCCTAAGAAGAACCTCTAAGTCCTGGAGGTATAGACGAATCGGTTCTGTCGTCTCCCTTGAAGCATCCTCGAAGTCAATGGCCTCACCATCCTCATCACTTCTACCGAAGGCATGGAAGTGAGTACCTCTAATCTCTCGAGAGTTTCTCCCTAGTAAACGTCCAAGCAAATCCTGCATGACTACCTCTAGGCCTCTCTCCTTGTCATCATGCATGAGCTTGAAGATGATTGCCTCCGTGGTAGGCTCAGTCTGGCGTCCTGGATGATTAACCTTGAAGCCCCAAAGGTCTTTCCTCTCAAACTTGGTGAGGGGAAGCATCATGATGGTAGGAAGTGGGAGATTGAGCAAAATAGTGAGCTCAATAATGCTAGTGCCAAAACGAGTTCCCGTGAACTCTTCAGCCATGTTGATAGTAACATTAGGCATCTATTTAATAAGATAGAAAAAGTTAGAATCAACACAATTTAAGATAAATCACAAGACAAGGCATCACATGCATATCTTTGGAAATCAAAACACACAAGTCATGGCATACATGGATCCATTAAAAACAACCAAGGTTCAACTTATTTTAAACAACATTTGGGAAATAAAATGATAAGTGTGGTGGTCCAAGTAACGAAGTACGTTTACAATCCCATCTCACTTGCCAAGTTGGCTAACAGGGCATCCCTAGAGGCAATCTGTCTATCTAGATCACATGACTCCATTGCTAAGTCTATGATGTCCTTCCTTAAGCTTTGGTTGGTAGCCTCTAACTCTTGGGTATGCTTCTTTTCTTCCCTAAGGTCATTCTGGGTGTTGAGCATTCTGCACTTGATTCTATCACCAAGTTCTTTGATGGCCTTCCAAGCTGCATCTCTAGCTAAATCAAAGAATGTAGTGTGCATCACTGAATTGGTGACCATGCAGAATCCTGATTCCTTGTGGTTGTCTTCCTTGTTTTTATACAAGTGAAGTTGCACCCACCAGTATTCAACTCCTTCATCCATCACAGGAAAACCTGTGTACATAGCTGCACCATGTATTCCCATGGCAACCATGAGGTCTTTAAGAGCCTTGGAGAATTCTGTCTCACATTCCAAAGTCATAGTCATGAGTGGTCCCTTCTTCACGGCTTCGTTGATGGAGTTCATCTACAAATAGAGGTGAGAAAGAAGATTAGAAAAGCTTACGAGAAGAAAAGACAATTGTGGAAGTTGTTAAAAAATTTTCTTAGTGGTTTCCAATCCTAGGGTCATAATCCTATAGGCAACACAGTGCTCTGATACCATCTGTAAGATCCCTCCCTTTATAAAGGTAAGGATCCCTGTGATTGCAATGCTAGTCCCTGGATCAATGCTAGCATCCACAGTTTAAGATGAAGTACACAGAAACAAAGGTCATTATTACATATCATTCCAGAGACAAACATAGTCTTTTACAAACTCCATGGCCACAAGCCTAATACAAGAGTTCAAATATATAATAAGATAAATAAGTCTTCATCTTCATGTGCCACAGGCAAGCATGTTGAGTGTAGACTCATAACCTCTAATCACCATCAGAGTAACCTGCAACATCACAAGTTACAGCCACAGTGGGTCAATACATTGGAATAGTATTGGCAAGTGATACCTTAGAATAATATTGGCAACTAGATACTATATGCATTTTGTCTAAGTGTAGCTTAGGCTTCCTTGCTCAAAATAGGTTTTACTTATTAGTTGAAAACACTAAGTTTTTCTTTGGTAAAAACTTTCCCAAGGAACCACCAATAGACATTGGTGAACCTTCACCCTTGTTCAACCACAAGTTTTAACTTAGAAATTGGGATGAGGAGATTCTTGATAGCTTCCATGTCTTGATGCTCAAGTTGTCCAATACCAGGGACATGGCTAAGTACTTAGATTCTTCCATCTGCAGAGGTTGTGCACTTTCCCCACAAGACTTGATTTTCACCAAGACAGGACCTTTCAGAAGCCTTCCCTTAGACCAAATGGACGCGCTCCAACCTATCATCCCACTACCACCAACTGTCCAAATGGCTAAGTTATTGCAACCTATATGATCCAGGCAGAGCCCATACTGCCAAGTGGCTGCACTAAAAACTTCTTAACATATGGCTTCTCAAATCCCTTTATTCCTGGGTGGCTTTCCACAAGTGACATACACAAGGTAAACCATAGAAATGGGCCTTGTGTAACCACTCAACAAAAACCATTCCTTCCATTCCACCCAGGTGTTTCATTCACTTAGTTGTTTTATTAAACAAAACACAAGTCCAAAGACTTAGAAATATTTTCTCATATCATGAATATATAACCACCCTTGGTTGCTACTAGCTAGGCTAAGCATGGCATTGATAAGACTTAGAAATATTTCTAGCAATTCTACAACTACTAGGATTTCCCAAGTATAGCATATAGATCAAAAATATCCATGCAAGACTAGCAAAATATTTCTAATGCATAGTTGAAAAACATAGGAATAAATCATGAAGCACCACTTTCCTTGGTAGTTTGGAGAGTAGCAACAATCCTCACAATCACAATCACTATTTGCACCAAAATCTACACATAAAATAATAGCACCAAAATCACATACAAAATAAATACAAGCAAAATATATGGATGCATGCATAATGCCATGTGATGATTTTATACAACAAACAAGACAAGTGCACAGTACTGAATCTTAAACAAGTTCAAAACTTGCCAAATAAAGTTTATTTGAACAATAGAACATTTTTCAAATAATTAATACACCCAAATTATGCCTACAAATGTTTCTGTGAAAACAATCATTTTAACAGAAGAAAAACATTAAACACATTGCATAAATGGAAAGGATTTTCTCTCCCGATTCCATTGATATAAAAATTTTCAAATTTGGACGTGGGAATCAAAAGTTATGAATTATTCAAGTTTAAACATCTAATAGATCTAATATCTGGTTTTTATTAAACAGACAGGCCACGTGGCTGCTTTCTATTGGTCCATACCATTTCGGTTGGATCAGCTAACACAGACCACGGGATCTCATTTAGATTTTACGGTGCAGATGCATCCATACCACTTCGGTGATTGAATCTATCGCGTCTAGTGGATCAAGATCTAACGGCCCTAAGCAGCTAACCCTAAACGTGCGGCGCTAGCGGCGGCGACGGGCGGCGGCGTGCTCTGGCGGTGAAGTTGCCGGAGTTACAGGAGGCGAGAGGAGTAGGGGAGAAGCTCACCAGAATCGCCGTGGCGAGGGGATGCTCGAAGTCTGCTCGGTTGGCGAAGGGGCGTACGGAGTCGATGTTGATTGCTCGTCGGAGATCGAGACGGCGTCGGTTGTTCTCGGTTGGCGACAGAGACGACGTTCTGGGCCACGCTAAGACGAGAAAAGGGTTGCGTTAGGTGCGCAGGATGCTGGGGATCACACACACATCAAACAAAGGAAGAGGGGAAGCTGGAGCTTACGGGGAGTGATCGCCGGAGTTCGAGCAGACGGTGGCGGAGCTCAGTCGATGACATTGTCGAGGATACAGAACATGCGCGGGCGAGAGGGAGGTACCGGAGATGCGCCTGGTGATGGGGAGTGTGATCGTGTGGTCGAGGAGGCGAGGGGCGACGGGGTTTGGCCAGAATCGTCGCCGGAAGGCGTCGGAGCAGAGGAAGGTTCTGAGAGAATTACGAGCAGCCCGGTGGCTCCGGTGGGGTGGGGTTTGGGGGAAAAGGGGAAGGGAAGCATGGTGCTTAAGTAGGCGACGACGTGGGCATGAATTACTCGAGCATTGAATGGGAATTGAAGCCGCGAAATTAAACAGGAAACGGCCGGAGGAATTTGGGAAGAACTGGTCGCTGGGGGTGGAGACGATGTCTGGCGCGTGGGCCGCTGTTGTCAGCGAGAGAAAAAGAGAGGAGGTGGGGTCCAGTCGTCATAGACTCTGCGGGTGTGGTTGCGAGTAAAAGAAAACGTTTCGCGGGAGGGGATAGTTGGGCTAGATGGGTCAAACTGGGCTGGGTTGGGCCAGATTGGCTGTTTGCTTTATTTTTTTCCTACCTTTCACTTTTCTTTTTCTGATTCGAAATTCTGGTTTGAATTTGAAAGATCAAATCAAATCTGTTTTAAATGAAACTTTCCCCACACTAAAGTTTGTTGAGTCTTGCCTCCTGGAATGTGTAACACAACTGTTCACCCTTTAAAATCAACTTGAGTTTTGAAAAAGAATTTAAAAACAAGCTCTAGTTAAGTAATTATAAATAGTAAAAGATTGGTTTATCTATCTATGTACTAATTTCTTTAGAGGTAGGTTCGTCGCATCAGATTTTCCGTCTGCTTTCAAGTTGGACGCTTTTGCCCCTGCTATTTTAGACATATTACATGCCCTACCACCGCTAAGTGCAACCCTCAGTTCCCCTCCTCCCGTCCGCCGCCCGTGACCCAGCCCGCATCGCCTCCACCCATGTCCTATCCTCCCTGTGAACGCCGCCTCTTGTCCTGTTCAGCGGGAGCGGATGCAGAGGAGGAGCTCGAAGTCTCCAACAGGGCCCCCTATGTCCTCCCCTACCGTTGCGCGGCGGCGGTGGCCACACGCTGCAGAGGCGGCGGGGATCGAGAAGGGCGGCACGTTGACTGCCTAAAGGTCGCGTCGAGGGAGGGGGCAGTGCAGGTCGATGGGGCGGAGTCGGTTGTGCGGCGGCGCAGAGGAGCCGCTAGGAGCAGGGCGACGGCCTTGGTCGCGCGGAGCTTGGGACGGCCCCGGACCCTACCTCAAGGTCCTGCATCCTGTACATATGCACGCGCCCGCCGCCCGCCTCCCTCATCCCCGCCGAGCTCGTCGGCGCCGGACCCTACCTCAAGGTCACGGTCCTCTCTCTTCTACAGCGCCGCCTACAAACCCCACAAAAGCAGTCGCTGGTGGTACTTGCTGGGGTGCTGCTGCACTGACTGAGTGCTGCGTCTGTGCTGACTGCTTGGATAGATGGATGGATGCTGGATGACCAGTTGCGCTGTATGTTCTATACAGCTCGTGCTAAGGTGCTTGCAGCATTGGTTGATACTTCCTGATGCTTCTCTCTGTGTCGTTGGATCAACTCAATGTGCATGCTTTTGGTGCTTCTCTGTGTGTTGTTTAATTGATATTTCGTCAAGGAGGGGAATTTTGGCAGCGCGAGGGGGGCGCGAGGGGGGGACACTGAGTTCTTGAACAAGTATACATTTTTGTAAACAAGAGGATGAAGATTGAGGAGAAGCTTGTTCAGAGGTTTCATCGGCGTATGTGTAGTGCCTTTGTGGATGCGGCATTTTTGGGTGGATATAGAACAGTCTTCAGTAGCAGTTGTGACGATGATAGTGAACTTCGTGAAAATGCATCTCCATAAAAGGCTATACATGAGAAATTGGATCAGGTGTATACCAGGCAAACCGAATTATTTTTTTCTATATGAGCAAACCCAATGCTTTGGTAAACTTTTATTAGTTGGGGAACTGGCTTAGACTGTCCGGTTCACTAGGATAGGATTTTTAATCCGTGTAACATATCCTATTGAAAATATAAAGCTGAGAGGCTTTTATTTGTTAATGATTTGGGTTAATTATTTGATAGGCATATTTTTCTAGATGTTAATGATTTTGGTTTCAAGAATTCTGGGCAAAGCTTTTACATTGTAATGGAGTAGCAGAAGCCGAGAAAAATATGGATTGAAGCTGCTAGGTGTCGAATCGATTAAATTGGTTTGGTTCCTGCTGCTCATACTGCAAATGCAATTGATTCCCGGTCTGCTCTTGGACATTAAGATGTCTGCTCTTGGACATTAAGATGTCTGCTCTTGGACATTAAGATGTCCGCGCACCACAAAAAGTATCAGGAAAAAGCAAGGGATCATATCAATAAAAAGGATTGTTGGAGTTGCATGTCTTCAGTGAATAAACGAAGACAGATGAAACCTTGCCGATGCTGCATCTTCACTCTTCAGTATTTGATTTCTGACTTGGTTCCTAAACATAGGTTGTCCTTATTCTATATTGGGCATAGTTTTTGATAGAGAAATTCCGCGTTGTTTGCATTTTTCTGAAGTTCAGTCAAGTTGTTCCAGGGAATATCACATTGTGATGTGGAAATGCTAACACACGGTAAGCCTTTTGTTTTTGTTCTGGTGATTCTGGTGGAGTGTGCGATGAGGGTCTGGTCAAATTGGTTCATGTAAGGAGATTTAAATTTATGTTCATTTTGACATTTGAGCTTTTTAAAATGTAACTTTTATTTAAAAACTTCGGGCCGTAGCAACGCACGGGCACTCAGCTAGTAAAGCATAGTTTGTTTTGAAACCTTGACCAAACTTTAGAAACAACACTTAAGTTTGAACTCAAAACATTTCTGATTAAAAATAAGTACCTTTCTCATAGAAGGTAGCAACAAGGCTATAGCATACTTACATAAAATAATGAGCATCAGATGCTCCTGTTTTTGAAATGATTTTGAAAAGGAACCCTAAATGATCATGGATGCATGGATGATATGCATGAGTTTTAAAACATGATTTTAGGTATGTTACAGAGCGTCTTAGTTTTCGCTTGCTTTGCTTAGTTTGTTTAGTTTGCTTTATTAGTTTGGACCCCCTCTCTCGCTGTGTTGTTTTGCAAATAAGTTTGCTTGGTGTTTGGAAAGGAGTAGTAAGTTCTTGCTTGAAGTGCTAGAGGAGCTTGCATTGACTGTGACTTAGACTTTAGCATGACATGCTAGGTGTTGTTTTAGAATTATGCTTAGTGATTATTGCTGTAGCATGTCTTTTTCCAAACAATTGGGATTGCTTAGTGTGCCTTAAAGAAATTATGCGTTGTTTTAGCATGCAAAAGCATAGTATTGTGGTATTCTCCTTTGATGTTTTTCTTGGGTTGACTTGGCACATGCTCACACCATGTTATGACTATGACAAGTCACCATTAGCCTCTATGATTATTTAGTCCTTGACTTGTAGTACCACTCTTTGCTTTGATTAGTTTTCTTTGTTGCATTGCATAATTATGGCCATTATTGCTCTCTTAGTTGGTTGCTCCCAGTCTTTTGCTAGCCTCCACTTGTATGAGTAAGTTCTACTCATGCTTCCAACTCCCAAGAAACCAAGTTATTCCAAAGTGTCCACTATAAACTCCTATGCATGGTGTGTTACACCATTCCAAAGTATATTCTTGTTTTCATCTATCTTTCAATTAAAAATTATTTTGTTATATGAAAACTTAGTGATTAAAGCCCTCACGAACTTGATGGCACACTTTATTCTTTGCCCCTAATAAACTTGAACCATTGTGACAACTTTGTTGTATATGCTTGCACTTATAAGTTGGAATTAGCAGAACCGTGCTGTCATGGGGAACGTTTTCAACATTGCACTTGTACCTTGTTGTACTCAGTTGATATCATGTTCTTTTGTCTATGGATGTTACCGGTATGAAATAAAGAGGGAACTTGTAAGTCCACGGAGTTTGTATCCTGTGTTAGAGAAATGCCTGGGCCGCTAGCCTAAGCCATGCCTAATCATGGTGGAAACTTGCAGCATCACCATAGTGACATCTATGAAGCATTCTTCTTATAACAAAAAGGAGACACATTGAGAAAAGAGGAAAGAGAGAAAAAAGGACCATATTCCCATGGTACATAAGAAGAATGCTGAGATGCTCATTGTCTGTTTGCCTTGTCATTTTGGTTATGGGAAAGCTCCTGTACCATGTGCAAGGGGTACCCCGTTGGTGGTTCTCAATGATATGCAAATACTTACAGTGACAAGAACTTACCTGGACCCAAAGTTGAGTATGCATGAGGTGTGGCCCTCGTATTCAAGGGGCATCAGATTGTCAACTTATACTTCGTCAAGCATATACTCTAGCTTTGCCACTTTAACCTTAACCACTTCAAGATGCTTATGATAGGGGCAATGAGGGCTGAAAGCTAACAAGTACCATAATTTCTGGAAGCTCTTTTTGAAACTTGTAATCCCTGCTTCCTTTACAAAAAGGCCTTTCTTCCACCATTATTGAGTCTCCACCTTCTACCTTTAGGCACCATTAAGAGAGCATAGTTGTCATTCTGTTTGCATTGTTCCAAAGCTTATTAATTGATGCATATTGTGATATTACTTGTTCTTGTGCTATCTGTTTCTAGTCACCCTTGTGAACTTTGCAGGTGTCCTATGCATTATATTGCTACTCTATGAGGGACAAACTGATTTCCAATATGCTATGTTTTCTGCATGTGAAACAAACAAACAAACGTTTTTCAATGCATATTATTCATGATCTTTGTTTGTAGCTTGCCATGTTGCATGCATAGTTACTATGTCCTATTGTTAGAACTCCATCTTTCATGCACATGTTTAGAGTTCTTTGATCCCAGCTTTCAATGTTTGCAAATGGTTGGATCTTTATTGTGAGGGTGCATGTCACCTCAAAAATTATTTTTTTATCACTTACCTACTCGAGGACGAGCAAGAGTTAAGATTGGGGATGCTGATACGTTGGAAACGTATCTATAATTTTTTATGCTCCATGCTTGTTTAGTACCTACTTTGATTTACTTGTCCACACTTTGAGGTGCTTTTTACATGTTTTCTGGTACTAACCTATTAACAAGTTGCAACAGTGCTAGATGCCTGTTTTCTGCTGTTTTTGGTTTCAGAAAAGTTAGTAAGAAATATTCTCGGAATTGGACAGGACGAAGGACAAAGTAAATAACTTTCCGTGGGGAACAAGAAGTATAGAGGGGAGCCCGGAAGGCCAGCCAGGGGGGCCAGACCCACCCTAGGCGCGGGTGGGCCCAGCCCCGCGCCTGGCTACGGTTTGGGCACCCTAGCCGCCTCCCAGTCTCGCCCCTTCTCCTATAAGAATCCCCCGATGCAGAAACCCTGAGTACCCAATCAGAAATCCACGAAACCATCTATAGCACCGCCACCATCGTCCCTAGATCGGGGGGATCTGGAGCTCTTCCCGACACCTTGCCGGAGGGGAGATTATCCCGGAGTCCTTCTCTCCAGTATGATTCGTGAGTAGTTCCACCTTGGACTATGGGTCCATGTAGTAGCTAGATGGTTGTATCTCCTCCTTTGTGCTTTCATGTATAGATCTTGTGAGCTCCGTTCATGATCAAGATCTATCTATTTGTAATCATGCATGTTGTGTTTGTAGGGATCCGATGGATATTGAGATTATTATGTTGGTTTGTTTAATGGTTTTATCTTTATGATTCTATCATGTCTGTGTTGTTTGTGATCTTGCATCCTCTCTGTCACTAGTAGTTATCTTGGCCAAGTAGTTGCTAGTGACTCCAAGAGGGAGTATTTATGCTTGATAGTGGGTTCATGCCTCTAGTTTCCAAGGGAAGTGACAATAATCTCTTCCTTTGTAGATGTGATGTTTCTACTAGGGAGAAAACAACGGTCTCTTGTTTGTGGAACATGTGTACTGTTTACTTTACACAATTTGCTTAAAGCAGTTGTCTGTTGCTTGCAACTTAATACTGGAGGGGGTTCGGATGATAACCTGAAGGTGGACTTCTAGTCATAGATGCAGTTGGATGACGGTATATGTATATTGTTGTATTTCCCAATCAACCTCATAAGATCTTTCTGGCTAGTAATTGCATTGTTATGCCTTGCTCAGTTCCTGTCAATTGCCCCGCTGTAATTTGTTTACCCTTCATGCCATGTTGTTTATCTAAGGAGAGCACCTCTAGTGAACTATGGACCCCGGTCCAATCTTTACCATTGATACATCTTCCACTGTTACTTGTTTACTTGCTGCAAACCATTACCTTCCACACCATACGTTTAATCCTTTGTTACAGCAAACCGGTGAGCTTGACAACCTCACTGATTCATTGGGGCAAAGTCTTGAGTTTGTGTTGTGCAGGTCTACGCGTTGCTTGCAACACCTGTGTGACGTTTCCTTTCTCCTACTGGTTCGATAACCTCGGTTTCTTACTGAGGGAAAACTTGTTGTTGTGCTGCATCACACCTTTCTATTGGGGTTCCCAACGAAGCGCTCCTACATCAACTCAGCGATGCATCACTGACCCACGATAAGAGAATACCACCACCACCGAAGGAGTAATTCATCATCAGGTTTGGCAACCCCTTGGCTTGTTCCAAGCTTGGGGGAGTGCCACCGTATCACCACCATATATTTCATATTTTACCTTTTTAGTGGATTCATATCTGTGGTAGAGAAGTTATTTTATGGTTTGGTTTGCATGTGGAAGTATCTCTCCTTTAGTTGACTATCTATGTATCCCTTGGTGTGAGTTCCTTTATTGAATATTAATGAGAAGTCTCATCTTTTAATTTTTGCACTTCTTATTTTAGTTTGCAATCTCTATTATATGATGGATCTTGTTGTTCAGTATTGGCACCACTTTGGGAGCATCAAGTGGATCTAAATTGGTTTTGGCAAACCGAGTCCTGGTCAGTGGCAACAATTTTTGAGGTTTGAAAGAAAAAGAGAAAGAAAAAAGGCTTACATGTATTTGGTATCATTTGTTTTCTTTCTTTTTGGCTCATAAGCTTAGTATTCTTTATTTAAGATCTTTTGTGTCTTCAAGGAAGATTGCATGTTTGGCTTTATTATTTGTATGTCTGCTTGTTTCTTTCAACTCTCTTGCTTGCTACTAGCCTTGCTAGCCAAAAACATGTTTTGAGAAGGCATACTTCTCATGTTTCCAAATCCCTTTAAACCAAACCTTTGCCACTTGTGTCCACCATATCTACCTAGTAGCTATTGCTATTCCAAGCAAATTCTCAAGCTTCATCTACCTTCCAAATTAAAAAGTATTTTGTTATGTGAAAACTAGTTAGTAAAGCTCTCACGAACTTTGTGGCACACTTTATTTTCTTGCCCCTAATAAACTTGAACCATTGTGGACATCGAATTTGTATATGCTTGCATCTATATGTTGGAATTAGCAAAACCGTGCTGTCACGGGTAACGTTTTCAACATAGCACTTGTACTCTGTACATTGTTGATATTGTGCTCTTTTGTCTATGGATGTCAACGGTGTGAAATAAGAGGGGAAGTTGTGAGTCCATGGACTTTGTACTTTGTGTTAGAGAAACGCCTGGGCCGCTAGCCTAAGCCATGCCTAATCATGGTGGAAACTTGCAGCACCACCATAGTGAGCATTTTGTGAAGCATCCTCAATAAAAAATTATACACATAGTAAATAAAACGATTGATGAGGTGCTCACTGTCTGCTTGCCTTATCATTTTGGTTATGGGAAATCTCCTGCACCATGTGCAAGGGGTACCCCGTTGGCGGTTCTCAATGATATGCAAGTACTTACAATGACAAGAACTTGCTTGGGCCCAAAAGTTGAGTAGCATGAGGAGTGGCCCTCATATTCAAGGGACATGAGATTCCCAACTTATATTTCGTCAAGCATATACTCCATCTTTGTTCACTTTAACCTTAACCATCTCAAGATGCTTATGATAGGGGCAATGAGGGCTCAAAGCTAGTAAGTACCATAATCTTTTGGAAGCTCTTTATGACTTGTAATCCCTGCTTCCCTCTATGAAGGGACATTTCTTCCACTTTCAAGTTGAGTCAGTAAACCTATTTCCTATCTATCTCCAGCAAGAATTTGAGTTGTTGTGTTTCAAGCATTCATATCGTGATTTATTCAATCATGTTCTTTATCTTCCTTGTTTGCACAAAACTCTTATCTATTGAGTATTACTTTGAAAGCCTTCACTTGTGAAAAACCTTTTTGAGCAAAGAGTGCTCTTGTTTTGAAACTTCTATAAAAAGCTTGTAGTGAAACTGTTTGCCAGGTGTTCTCTGACCAAGAACAAGTTTGCCAATTCCAATTATGATTTATCTTTATGCATCTCTATTGTGACCGTGGTACTTGGTTGCAAGATAAGTTATACAATGGTGAGTTGCTTTCTTCTATGAGTTGTGCAATGGTAAGTGTGATGCTTCTTTTTCGTATTCTTTTTATCGACACTTCACTACATAAACTAGTGGACATGTTTACTGAGCTCAGTATTCGCTTGGGGACAAGCGAAGTCTAAGCTTGGGGGAGTTGATACGCCCAATTTGCATCAGCATTCTATATCATAATTTACCTCTATTCATTGATATTTGTCTTATTATGAGGTATTACTTATGGATTTTCATATGTTTATGCATGTTGGATGATTCTTGGAGGATGGACTGCTAGAGTCTGGATTCTGATGGAAAAGAAGGCGCTTCGGTGCAATTTCGTGAAGATCGGAAAAATACCAGAAAATATGAAAACATATTATTTTCCTTGAGGACGAAGGAAGCCAGAAGGAGGAGCGAAGGGGGGCCGCAGGGGGCCCACACCCCCTAGGCGCGGGCCCACCTGAGGCCGCGCCTAGGGCAGGTGTGGCCCACCTGCCCAGCCTCTAACTCTCCCCCTTTGCCTATAACTTCCCTTCGGAACCCTAAACCTCAGGGGCGACCACAGATAGATTTCCACCGCCTCTGGGGGCGGAAAACACTGAGAGATAGAGATCTCTCTGGCAGACATATTTCTGCCAGGGAAATTCCTTCCCGGAGAGGGGAGACCGTCGCCATCAACACCATCATCAAGCTAGGCTTCATCGGGATCAGCATCATCATCATCCACGCCATCATCTCCACCAGCACCATCATCACCACTCCGTCTCGCTGTAACAATTGTGTTGGATATTGCTTAGTTCATTAGGGAAACTTTCCCGGTGTTAATTACTATCGTAGTTGATGCTTGTGAGTGGAACCATTGGATTATTGTTTATGTTTAGATTGTTATCCATTACCATATCATCTTTGATCTTGATCCATATGATGTCTTGTGAGTAGTTCATTGTGTTCTTGAGGACATGGGAGAAGTCATGTTGTTGGTAGTGAATCTGTGATGAGTTATTATTTAATGGTTTAGTATTTAAGTTGTGGTGCTATTCTTCTAGTGGTGTCATGTGAACACCGACTACATGACACTTCACCATTTATGGGCCTAGGGGGATGCATTGTATATTTGGCTACTAATCACGGGGTTGCCTGCGGTGACCCAGCATACCACTGCATGTGTAGTACACTATAGTCGTTGACATGACATCCAGAGAACAGCATTCCGTAAATATCACATCCCTCAGAGTGGTACAACAGAAACATTGCGGGTCCATATTACAAACATACACACGTTATTATTATTACAATACCGGAAGTTCAAGAATCCCAAAAGATTCAACTTACAAACCAAAATATAAGTGTTGCAGCGGAAGTTTCAAATTTAAAACTTAAACTCCAAATTGAGCTCAGCAACTTATTGCTATATATTGTTCATGATGCTCGGCTCAAGTGGTTACTAGAACTATAGTAATTATTTGGACTCCTGGAACTCTCCTCCATAGATGATGTTGTAGTCCTCCCCTTCTATGGCTCCATACAAGTTGGGATCTTCATAGAATACCTCCTCTTGACTCTCGGATGCATACATTGGAGTATCTTCGGGGTTCTCAGAGTCTAATCAAGGATTCAAAGGAAAGGATGAGTAACAACGTTACTCAGCAAATTCATTATATGCAAGGTAGAAAGTTTGATGCTCTATCTGCCACCTCGGACTATCAGTCGTTGGTACTATGCAATTTTTGTAAATCTTTCTTCAAAGGTTGATTTTATTATTAAAATCTATGACCACCAACCTTCACAGGTTGACCAGAACTTTCATGGAGTTCCTTTCCTGCCGTGTTCGTAGTTCCTTCCCGGAACAGGGAGTAACAAGTTACAGTTCTTACACTCTGTAGAGGTGCGTTACTTTTTGCCATGAGAGATCAATTCCTTGTTGCACAACCGGGCGTACATTCCCGTCCACAATTCCATGATGTGGGGCCCAGTAGTTGGTCCAAGACAATCACTACCCTCTCCGCGACCTCATATGTCTGCACGATCCTTCGGGCTAGCTCACCTTCGTTAAGCCCCCTTTCGGGCAGGCTAAAACCCTGATGAGTTCCCGAAGACTATATGACCTAGTGATGCCCGGATTAGTACGATTTACATGGACTATCTCCCTAAACACCATTCATATATAATCTAGACACCAAAAGTGTGGGGCGTAAGGGTGCCCAGCCATATGTTGGATCCGCATAAGGAATCACAACGTCACGTTAAGTTCGTCTTGCCTCCATACAAGAGGAAAAGGATACAACTAACTTCTCTGTCCCATTTCAAATCTCATGGTTAACATGTAATATATGGCGCTAGAATCACTGATGTCATGGGTTATTAATTCCTAATTGTTCATCATTAGTGCAAGTAGAACTCTAAGTTCTATTGCTCCATCATATCATCACTTAGGATGATATCTAAGATTTAGTATATTGAGAAAATAGAGTTTTCTTTTTCTATAGTATAGATGATAACACACAATTTGCAAATACTTTGATAAAGACTCTTCAAAGGACATGAGCAAGTGATGAACTTGCCTTATGATTGCAAGGTAGTGAAGTCTGATGCTTGCACTGGACCTTGAGCTTCTATGTCTACAAAAACATCATTATTGCCTGGTAAGGACAATATTTAAAGAAGCAAAATGATTATGCAAAGTAATGTAATGCATCATTTAATTTGATATGCATCCTCCCCATTATTAATAAAATTATTTTTTAATAATAAAGGAGTTATAAATATTAATATTTATAATATAATATTGTATTCTTTTATTTTATTTTCCTTTTATTTGACTTTTATTGATTTAATAATTCTTTTAAGAATTATCACTTAAATATAAAAAATTGTTATTAAATATTTGTTTAGTATTTTTCTAAAATACTACAATATTAATATATAATGAAAGTAATTTTTATTTATTTTTATCATCTTTCAATAATTTTGTAAAATTCCATAAGGAATATATAAATTACAAAATTCTTAATAAAATTTATATGTTTAAAATTTTATTTCTTAATTTATTTGGACATTTTGGATTATTGTGAATCCAAAAATATTTTATTTATAATTTTTTTTGGAATTTTATTTTATTTTCTAGAATTTAATTAAGTTCAGGGGCATTTTGGTCCTATTTATTAAAACAGGCCTTAAAGGTTTTGGGGCTGGCTTATTCTTATTGGGACCTTGTGGCCCATTAGGCTTAGTCAAAACAGCCACCCCGAAGGATTCTGGCCCAACTCAGCCCACTCACTCGCTGTCTCTCACCCTCGAGCTCACTCCTCTCCTCCTCCATCCCCGACCCCGTGGTCGGTGGTGTCGCCGCCGACGATTCCTGCCGTCGTGGACTGTTATGGTCGCTGCCGTGGTGCAGGAGGAGGTTGTCGACTCCGCACTTCCTTCCTGTCCAACTGGATTTGGGCATGGAGCTCTCCTGCGGCGGATCAATGCCGTCCCGAACCCTAGGGTTTGGGGTTGGCGTGGATCCTGGTGACGCCGCTGCTGTCGTGCGTCGTGGTGATTCACCTCGCCTCTAGGCGTGGATATGGTCACCGCCGTGGCGCTGTATGGGTCGCAGCTCCCCCCTGGGGTGCTCCCCGTGCCGCCATGGTCGTCGGCCACCTCTGCTTCCTCTTCTAGTCTGCAGCGAGGATCTACTGTAAGTTTTTCCTCTCCCCTCGTGCTCTCTATGCTAGGTCATCCTATGCTAGCTGTTGGTAGTGACCTTTCTGGTTACTGTCTTGTCCTGATTAAGATGATTTGTTCCATTTAGGGTTCATGTCCTGTTGTTGATTATATACTTGATGAATTAGATCATGTGTTGATGGTCTCTAAGCATGCTAAATGATTGTTAGGTGAGGCTTGCTGCTTAAGATGAACTATGGTGGTACTGGTGGCTTATCAGATGATTTTATGCTTAAATTTCATATGATTCAGATGATACATTTGCTCTGAAATCAATACTTGGTAAAGTTAGTGGTTTTGATAACTTACCACTGTCATTACTTGGTTAATGATAGTGAGTATGGTGTGATGAAATCACTGTTTTAACACTTTTTGGCTTAAGAATTCAGATGTAGTTTGAGATCAAATGGTTTCAAACAGTGAAGATATACATAGGAATTTCTTTAACTATGATTCCTGTGATGACAGGAAAATGATTTGTAGTTGATTGATTGAATCTGTGAAGATTGAATGCTTATCTTGATTCATGTAGAACTATTCTTGTGACACCATCTTTGTATGTCACACAAGATTAGATTCTATTTTCTTGAATTGGTTTGGTGCAAGCTTAATATGAGTTTGGCATTCAATAGAAATGTTCCTTTCTTAAATTCCTAAGACCAATGATGTTGGTATGAGGCTTAGGGATTTAAACTTTATCTAGTTGATTCATATGGGTGGTTCTGGTAGTGGTACCAGCTACTGTTTCATGAATCAAAGCTTGGAAAAAATTATGGTAGGCTTGATCATTTGTATAGATCCCAAAGATTAAATTCTAAGGTGCTACTCTTATCTTAGAGATGTGCCTAGAAGTTAAATCTTTGCTATATTTATTCTTGAATTGAAATATAGCTTGATAGCCAAACCAATGATGTTTTCTGAGATTTGGTTAGATCCTTGTACTTTGTTGTTTGCTTTTAAAGTTTAAAACCTCAGTGATGGATTCACCCCACTTGGGTGCTTTCTGAGAGTTTGAATAAGTGACAGATCATGTATGCTTGTCTAATCTTAGACAGATAGATTATTTGATGGTATATTTACCTACCACTATCACTTGATGATATGGTTGCTAGTAGTTGATCTTGGTATTTCCAATTCCTGGCTTGTCCTTGATCTAGCTCATCATCTCCTGATCCTGATGGCTTGACCTTGGTCTTGCTATCCACCTGATCTTCCCCCTCCTTATGTCACCATCCTGGTTATGTGATCCTCGCTTTGGTTGGTTTGATCTAGCTTGGCTTGGTTTAGCTGCTGGCTGCTGTGATTGGTGTGTAAGAGAAAAGGAATGATGTGGGGATGGGTTTCCCACGACCATGTTGATAGTTTTGTTTGGCTGTGCTGTTGCTGTGGTGTTGACAGCACACACCATGCAGTTTGGTGTGTGTGCTACTTGTGTGCCTGCTGCACAGATGTGGATATGTTCAGAATTTTGAAAGTTAATTTTATCTGGTTACATCTACTTGGCTGGTGAAACTTGCCCCTCCTTGCTGTTATTTGACTTATGGCTTAAAATTATGAAAGATACATTCTTTCATATTGGTGAAAGTTGAACCTATTTATAAGTTTACTCAATGATGAACCTTGATTACTGCACTTCACTGACAAGTCTGAGAGTAAAACAATGCTAATCCTAACGTTCCTTTTTCTATTAAGTTTCTGTTTATTTTGCAGGTACAGATTTGAAGATGAAGATTTTAGTTTAGGCTTCTTTATTTTTCTTTATAGAATAGTCACTTGTGATATTATTTTGTAATTTTAGTTCTATCCTTTTGTAATCTTTATTTGATTATTTTTTAATAAAGATTGTACTATTATCAATAAAGAAATATTATTCTTTATTTATTTACTATTGTAAAAATTGTGAATGATTTTCCTAAGTTACATTTTGTAACTTATTATTGAATTTAAATATGAAATGAATATTCATATTCTTAATTGCTCTTTTTATATAAAGTTTAATTTATTATTGGTTAACTCTTAATTAAATCAAGATTCAAACATTATTCAAAAATCCTTTTGAATTATAATTCAAACACTCAATGTTTTTAAATTCAAATTCATTTCCCATAACACATTAGTCCACAAAGATCATATCAAAGTCTATAGCAATCATCCTTTAAGACTAACCTAATCTCAAAGTATGAAAGAAACCTTGATCACTTTAGGTTTTTATTTGGCGAAAAATTTACCCACATTTTCACGGATGAATGCATGCAACATTTCAAATCCCTAAATCTACCCTCCGTTAGTTCCTAAATGCTGGGATGTTACAGACTTCCCCCCTTAAATTAAACTTCGTCCCAAAGTTTGTGGAGATGTACCTGAATAGTTATGGATAGGTTTTTCTTAAATCCTCTTCTTTCTCCCACGTGGCTTCCCTTTTAGGGTGATGTTCCCACTGTACATTGCAATATTTGATTGCTCTATTCCTTAACCCTTTCCAATTTTCTTCCAAGATTTTACAGGGCTTTTCAACATAGGTCAAGTCTTCTTGTAGTTCTATCTCCTGATGTGTGATTGCATCATCCGGAACTTTCAAACATTTACGAAGTTGTGACACATGGAAAACATTATGCACTTGAGCCAACATTGATGGTAACTCTAAAGCATAGGCTATAGTTCTGTTTTGACTCAATATCTTGAATGGTCCAATGTATCTTGGACTTAACTTTCCTTTAACTCCGAACCTTTTCACCCCTTTCATTGGACTTACTTTCAAGTATACCATATCTCCCACTTCTGGATGCCATGATCTTCGACTTTGATCAGCATAACTTTTCTGCCTACTCTGGGCTATTTTCAGTCTATCCCTGATCTTATCAATGATATATTTTCTTTCCTTAATATAGTCTGGTGCAAATTCTTTGCTGCTTCCAGGCTCATAACAACATATTGGTGATCTACACTTCCTTCCATATAGAACTTGGTATGGGGCTGCCTTCAGACAACTCTGATAGCTATTATTGTAAGAAAATTCTGCCAATGGTAGATGATCTTCCCATGTACCTCCAAAATCTAATGCACAAGCTCTTAACATGTCTTCTAGTATTTGATTTGTTCTTTCAGTTTGACCTCCTGTCTCAGGATGATATGCTGTGCTGAAATCTAACTTTGAACCAAGTGCTTCATGCAATTGCTTCCAAAATGCTGAAGTAAACACTGATCCCCTATCAGTTACGATCTTTTTGGGTACTCCATGTTTACTTACTATCTCTTTGACGTAAACTTCTACTAACTTCTCGGCATTATCTTTCTGATTTACCGGAATAAAATGTGCACTCTTAGTGAGTCTGTCCATAATTACCCATATCATATCCTTCCGTTTAGGTGTCATGGGCAATCATGTGATGAAGTCCATACCTATTTCTTCCCACTTCCATTCAGGAATATCCAAAAGTTGCAATGGTCCTACTGGACTTTGATGTTCAGCCTTCACCCTTTGGCATGTATGGCATTATGATACATATTTAGCAATATCCCTTTTCATGTTATTCCACCATAATAGTTCTTTCAAATCCATATACATCTTAGTACTTCCTGGATGTATAGAATATGGTGTTTCATGTGCTTCTCTGAGTATGACATCTCTAATCTCAGTCACATCTGGAACACATAGATGGTCTTGAAACCATAAAGACTCATAATCTCCAAGGCGAAAAACTGATTTTTGCCCTTGAGATATCCTCTGATTTTCCTCAGCAAAAACAGGATCTTCTGCTTGATGTCTAAAAATTTCTTGCTTAAGATCACTGTCCTGCTCTGCAACTACCTGCATAGTAGCTAATCCTCCAAGAACCTTTGTTCTAATGAATTGAAGCTCTAATCTTTCCAAGTCCATTTGGAACTCTTTTGGTAGCTCCCGATTGCTAGGCTGAATATCTGCACTCTTTCTACTTAAAGCATCAGCTACAACATTTGCTTTCCCTGGAGTATAGTTGATTGTTAAATCATAATCTTTGATTAGTTCCAACCAACGCTTCTGTCTCATATTCAACTCCTTTTGAGTGAAGAAATATTTGGTACTTTTATGGTCAGTGTATAAATCACATCTGGCTCCATAAAGAAAATGCCTCCATCCTTTTAGCGCAAAAACTACTGCTGCTAACTCTAAATCATGAGTTGGATAGTTGACTTCATGTGGTTTCAGTTGTCTTGAACCATAAGCAATCACGTTCCAATCTTGCATTAATACACAACCTAAACCTTCTTTGGATGCATCAAAGTATACTGTAAAGTCTTTCCCTGTTTCTGGAACTGCTAAAATTGGAGCGGTGGTTAACATGGTTTTCAACTCCTGAAAACTTGCTTCATACTTCTCATCCCAATTGAATGGTGTATTCTTTCTTAGCAATTTGGTCATTGGTCCAGCTATTTTGGAGAAACCTTCAATGAATCTCCGGTAATAACCAGACATTCCTAAGAAACCTCGAATTTGCTTCACATTGGTTGGTGCCGTCCATTCTAGTACTAACTGAATGTTAGATGGATTTACAGCAATTCCATCTTTACTGATCACATGGCCAAGGAATTCTACCTTAACTAGCCAAAATTCACACTTACTGAACTTAGCATAAAGTTTTTGTTCTCTTAGTGTCTGCAGCTATTCTCAAATGATCAGCACGCTCTTCCTTATCCTTGGAATATATCAGAATATCATCAATAAAAACTATGACGAACATATCCAGATATGGCATGAAGATTTTGTTCATCAAGTTCATAAATATTGCAGGTGCATTGGTCAAACCAAATGGTACTACCAGATACTCATGGTGTCCATATCTTGAGACAAATGCTGTCTTTGGAACATCCTTAGGATTGATTTTTATTTGATGGTATCCAGATCTTAGGTCGATCTTTGAAAATACTCCAGTTCCCTTCACCTGATCAAACAAATCTTGGATCCTTGGTAAAGGATACTTATTCTTGATAGTGACATTGTTTAGATTTCTATAATCTCCACACATCCTTCTTCCACCATCTCTCTTATCCACAAATATTACTGATGTTCCCCATGGAGATACGCTTTCCTGAATAAATCCTTTTCTGGCTAACTCATCAATTTGCTCTATGAGTTCTTTAATTCTTTGGGTCCCATCTTATATGGTGCTTGAGCTATTGGTGTTGTACCAGGAATTAGGTCAATAATGAACTCTATCTCCCGGTCTGGTGGCATTTTCGGTAGCTCTGCTGGAAAAACATCTTGAAACTCATTTACTATAGGAATATCTTCCAATTTGACCTCTTTCATCGAGTTCAACTGCAGATCCACCATAATATGACTGTGCTTATCTGCTTGGTAAACTATCCTTGCTCCACTTGGATTTTTGATTGAGACAGTTTTCTCCTCACAATTTATCTGAGCTCCGTGTTCCATCATCCAATCCATCCCTAGCACTACTGCAATTCCCTTCAAAGGAATCACATAAAGGTCTGCAAAGTATGTACAACCACAGATCGAGATAACCTGATCTTGTTTGATGTGTCGTATAATCACATTTCCCCCTACCGTAACTACGGTCATAGGGTTTTCTAACGTTGCCCTTCTAATCCCGAACTTATCACAGAATTCTTCAGAAATGAATGAAGTAGTTGCACCAGTATCAAATAGAACTTTGCCAGGATTGGTAAGGATATTTTTTTGAGGGTAATAACAGTAGGAAAGGCTCCTACTACCTCATTTTCATTAATAAAAGAACAGAGTCTGTAAAGTTACATATTTACATAGAGACAGAGGGATAGGAAAGGTCTCCAAAGGACAGGTTAGAAAGATCTGGGATCTCAAAAGATTTACAAACTATGAATAATGCTCTTGATAAGTGGGTGTAAATCCTCTTTTGTCCTATGAATCAGCAGTGACAGATCAACAGCCAATCTTGACTTCCAAGCCTGAACTGAGGGTTGTATGTTATTAAACCAGAGGTTGTTTCTCTCTTTCCAGATGTTCCAAGAGCCAAGCAATGTAATTTCCATAAATAGCTTTTTATTCCATCTCTTTTTTCCTTGCTCAATGATCTGAAGTCTAGAGTTAGCCATAGACCAATAGATATTAATTGAACCCCAGCAAGCTTGACTGAAGGGGCAGTGGAAAAGCAAGTGTTCAATTGTTTCTTCAGTATTGTGATTACACATAAAACAGTCATATCCAGACCCCAGTGCATAATGTCTTCTTATGAGCATGTTTCTTGTATTCAATCAGTCAGACAGAACCAGCCACCCAAAGAACTTCACTTTTGAAGTGCACTTCGATTTCCACAGCCATTTAAAGGATATGTGTGGGCTTAGATTTCTGAAATTATATTGATAATATTTGCTGGAAGTGTAAACTTTGGCCCCCCAAACATAGCTCCAAGTGTCATGTGAATGCTCTCTTAGTTGTATTTCTCTACAACTATTTTGAATTTCTCTCAATTCAGCTAGTGCTTCAGGTGACAAAGGAAGATAGAAAAGTTGTGTCAAACTATCTGCTGTAAGAAACTCTTGTGCAGAGATATCTTCATTCCTTACATAGGAGTAAATGATCAGGTGACTCTCTTCTAAGATAGTTGCAGACCACTGATCCTTCCAAAACAGTGTAGTAGCCCCATTACCAATAGAGCTTTTAGCTATCCCTCTGAATAAATGTGAAAGTCTAGAAACATCTCTCCACCAGAAAGAGCCACAAGGCCCAGAAGCATGAGGAATATTGTTGTTGTAATATGCATTCCATACTAGGGAGACCCATGGTTTTTCATCCTTATTATAAAAATTATGTAGGAATTTAAGCAACAGAACTTCATTCTGAATTCTAAGGTTGAGAATGCCAACACCTCCTTTACTTTTTGGCCTGCAAATCATATCCCAAGCAGCCAGAGAATTGCATTTTTCACCCTCTTCAGTTTTCTTGTTCCACAGACAGTGTCTCTGAATTTTTTCTATGTGCCCCACAATCTTATCTGGCAATTTGATTGCACACATTGTGAAGGTTGCAATTGAAGCCAGTAAGGAATTAATCACAGTTACTCTCCCACTATAAGACATCATCATGAATGAAGCAGACACCTTTCTCTCAACTCTATCAATCAGTGGCATACGATCATAAACTGTGGGTTTAGTGGTTCCAAGAGGAAGCCCCAAATAGATGAAAGGCATTTTGGCAATTGCACATCCCAATATATCTGCAATTTCCTTAGTGATGTTGTCAACCAGATTTATTGGTATTAGGTGAGACTTATGAAAATTGATCTGTAAACCAGTAGAAATAGCATAATTCTAAAGAATCCCTTTCATTATCTGAATTTGATCTTTGTCTGCTTGCATTATAATCAAAGTGTCATCTGCATATTGAACAACTGGAAAATCCTATCCAAAATCAGGGGAGAAAGGGGCCCTGAGTATGTTTTATCTGAATGCATTATTGATTGCAGATTGTAGTAAATCAGCAGCAAGCACAAAAATTAGGGGGGACAAAGGGTCTCCTTGTCTAACACCTCTTTTGCAGTGAAATTGTCTCCCAGGTACTCCATTGAGCAAGACAGCAGACTTTCCAGTGCCAAAAATAATTTCAATCCATTTTAGCCATTTATCATCAAAACCCATCTGTTTCATAATTTTCATCATAGCCATATGATCAATGGTATCAAAGGCTTTGGCAAAATCCAACTTAAGTAGAATGATCTCTTTCTTAGAAGCTTCACATTGATAAAGAAATTCAAATGCCCAGGCAAGGCAATCCTGAATGTTTCTGCCTTTTAAAAAACCATATTGATTTTTATGAATAATCTTCAATATTACCTTCTATAGCCTATTAGCCAAGATTTTGGTTATCAGCTTCAGAACACAATTTAGTAGAGTTATTGGTCTGAAATCATTGATAGATTCAGGTGAACCTATCTTTGGAATGAGTGTAATATGACCCATATTTATACTTTCTAGATTCAGATCTCCTTCATAGAATTGAAAGCATAAGGAATAGATGTCTTCCTTGATGATGTGCCAACAACTTTTCAGGAAGAGACCATTAAAACCATCTGGGCCTGGGGCTTTATCACTTGGCATCTCTTTCACCACCTTGTCAATTTCCTCTCTGGTAAATGGTATGGATAAAACTTCAAGGCCCTCAGTTGGAGTAATCAGATGTTGAAGATCAAAAAGCATCTCAGGCTGAGTAGAAGTGCCCAATCTTTCTTTATAGACTTGATAAATAGCTTTTTCTTTGTCGGCATGCTCAGTGACAAAAGAACCATCTGAAAGTTTAAGGGAGGCAATATTGTTCTTTCTATATCTTTCAGTAGCAAAATTATGAAAGAATTTTGTGTTCTCATCTCCAAACTTTGTCCATCTAACTGTACATATTTTCTTCCAATAAGAATTTTGGTACTGTAATAGTCTTGCTAGATGAGCTTTTAGAATTCTCCTGAAATTTGCTTCTTGACAGAACAAAGTTCTTCTGTCCTCCAGATTATCAAGTTCAGAGAGAACTCTATTGGTATTTTCAATACAAGTGGACAACTTTGAAATTGATTTGCTCCAAAATTTCAAATCATATCTCAGCTTTTTAAGCTTTGCATTAAGATTTGCAGCACTGTTAGATTTATGAGTTGGTTTACTCCAACATTCTACAACAACTTCCAGAAATCCAGGATGAGCTACCCAAAAGTTTTCAAATCTAAAAATCCTACTGCCAGGGATCTTAAGTTGAATAGAAACAACACAGGGAGTGTGATCAAAGGTTGGTTTGCCTTGTGTTGAAACAACTATGTTGGGAAAACTAGTTGTCCAGTGGATGGAAGTAAAAAACCAATCAAGTTGCTCCAACAGAGGGTCTTGTTGCATGTTACTCCAGGTGTATTTTCTTCCTTTAATTGGCAATTCAGTGAGATGTTGTTCTCTAATGAAGTCATTGAAGATAAGCATGTCATTAACATTCCCCCCAAGTTTATTCCTATTTGCAGGGGACCTAATAAAATTAAAGTCCCCCATTAAGATCTAGTCTTCATCATCAGGAATATTCACCTCAAACATCCATTCAATAAATTTCTCCCTCAATTCACCATTACAAGGGCCATAGATGTTAATTAAAGTCCAAGACTGTCCAGAATGGGTTGAAGTGAAATGAACAGAGAGAGCAAATTTTTCACAATGCATGACCATTCCAGAAAAAATTGAACTATTCCATATAATAATGAGACCACCAGAAGCCCCCACAGAAGGCACAAAGACAAACTCATCAAATCTTGCTGGACAGCAAGCTTTAATAAACTGCAGATCAAAATCCTCCTTTTTTGTTTCTTGAAGACAAATAACTGAACATACACTTACATTAATAGCATTCATTAAGGCTAATTGTTTCTCTCTAGCATTAATCCCTCTGATGTTCCAGCACAAAATAACCCATTATTTAAGTAGTGCCATTATTACAACTCAAAAGTAAAGAAATCAAAGTAGAAATAGACAGGCACTAGGCACTGTCAACATTCTCCTTCTCCTGCCATCCTTCCATAAGCTTCAAAGGAGTGATATCTTCCTAAGGAACACCACAAAGGGAGATTCCAATAGACTGGAGCACTGGGATTGGAGTTGCAAGAAGAGTCCTGTCAGAAATCATGTCAACATGGCCAGGATTTATCTGGGCAGTTTCTTCTGTGACTTCAACAGCCTGAACTTCTGGAATCTTCCTTGGTTTCACTTTAGATTTAGTGTGCTTGGAGTCAGAAATGATTTTAGGCTTAAAGCCCTTGTATCTAGTAGACCTTGAGCTTCTTCTGACTTGGTTAGTAGAGATAGGTGTCCCAAACGAAACCACTTCTGTGTCATGAAGCTCAGGAATCTTCCTTTTGGTGCCAGCTTGAGTAAAAGGTAACATATCAGAAGACACCAAATTTCTATCAGAGTTCATTACCTGCCCCTTCCTTGAATGGAGCAATAACTCCCATTCATCAACCAATTCAAACTTCATAAACTTTGGCAGAGAGAGAGTGATAGGAAGGAGCTTGGCATTATCCAGATCAAAGTTGGGGAAGCAAAACTTCTTGAATGCAGATTTAGCAAAGTTCCTTGTCATCCAAATTTCAGAATTGACATCCAAAAGGTTGTCATCGACCAGAGCATAGTTGATGGATAAGGTGGTGTCAACTTGCATCAAATCTGAACCAGAAGAATTTCCATCAGAAACATCAGATATACTATCATGCCAAGCTTGCATAGGACTGTCCTGAACATTTGTGGTTGGGGGTGGCACACCATCCTGAAAATTAAAGAAACCCCCTGTGTAGCTAGGATCTGCTGAAAGTTGATCAAAGGAGGGTTGGGAACTACTGCAGCATCCTCTACCATTGGTGCAACAATATTTTCATCTTGTGCAACATTATTATCAAAAAGTAAAGCAATCACTTGAGTAGGGACAAATTGTCCATGTTGATGAAACAGAGCAGCATTATTCATACCTCCAGCATTCCCACCTTGAGCATGTCCACCTCCAGGCATCTGGTTTTGCTGATTCCAATTATCAAGCTCCTGTTGGTAGAGCTGTTCAGCAGATAAACCTTCACCATGCATGGGATGGGGATTTCCATCATCAGGTTCAGGATCTTCAGGAGGGGGCAAGATTTTAGGCAAATGAGCATTCCAGTCTGCACATCTGAGTAAGATAACAGGAACAACCCAGGAATGCCTGGCCCCCCCAAGTTGATGAATAACCAAGCTTTTGGGCACAAACTTAGGATGAACAATCCACACCTTGACCAAAACAGATTTATCATCCCCTCTAGGGTTATGCCACATAGACAACATACCAAACTCCTGAACAGCACTATGAATATATTGGCTGGTCTGATAATCAAGTGGAAAAGCTAAAAATTGTATCCAGGTTTCCCTGCCAAAAGCAGTAAGACGCATATTTCTGGCTTCATTGTGTTTCACAAAGGTGACAGTGGTAATTTCATCAATCTCAAAGGTTGTTCCTACTGTAGCATCCGCAATCAGGGTTTCAGTCATAGTAAAAATGCCAAGTCCTAAAGGATGATCATCAAAGCGACTGACAAACAGCTGTGACTCATTGAGAAGATTCATCACCTGAATCCTATAGTCTTCTCTAAGCTGAATCGGAATAAATCTGTTGGTCTCTGCAATTACCTTTCGGTCATGCTGCAGGGGAGCTTCGGCTGGTACCACCATATGAGACCTCACCAAGCGATCAACTATCCCTAGATCAATAGTCAAGCCATTGGGGAGAAAAGCTAAGGGGTTCACAGGAAAGTTGGCCATTGTTGTGGTAGAGAGAGAAACTTCGTCAGTCGGCGGAGAAGGAGATGAAGCGGCAGGAGAGGGAGGGGGTGAAACTCCAGGTGAAAAACTGGCTGCTTCTTAACTACCCAGATATTCCGACCAGAAATATCGGCCTGATTGTTTAATGCTGATTTCTTTTTCTGCCAAACCCTTCATATCCTCTTTGGGCAATTCCTGGCCCAGTGGCCCAATAAATGACAATTCTGAAAGCGCCAGCCCAAGACGCATTTACTCGCCAGGTGACCAGAAATTAAACATTTAACACACCATGGGCTGCGCAGATTAGAGAAATTCGAACATTTATGGCCCAGAGCAATAATACACTCGCAATTTTTCTGGCAAGAATCCACAAGATGATCATGATCTCCACAATTTGAACATCGTCCCAGAATTTCAAAAACCATAGCTTTGTTAGGAACAAATATCAAGTCCAAAGCATGCATGATGTTTTGATCAGAGTAGAGGGCCTGTCTCATATCTTCTATCTTCTCTAACGTGACAGAAGGCAGTTGCATGCAAAAATGACGTACAAATTTTGAACTAGTAAAAACTTCCTTATGATCACGTTCATGATCCACCAAAATAGGATCAGAGAAACTTCCAAAAAACAGATGCCTGACCTGATCAGATCCAAACGTAGATATCACGGGAGGTCCTTGTTGATGAAAACCAATTTAGCCAATTCATGTGATGAATCCGAATGATAATCTTGTGCAACACTTTTCTTGAGGAAGTCCAAATTTGGCTTAAAACGGACAGGATTAATGGGCGAGCTCCTCACATTATTATCAAAGGGCAAACCAGAACACGAGTGATCATGTGTGAAGCCAGAGATTTGAGGATGGGAACCCCGAAATAAACTGAAATGGCACACAAAATCAGGCCAGACTCTATCTCTCAAACTATAGATGAAGTTTCCCACTTTGTTTGAAGCCACAGAGAACCGAAATCTCCGATCACTTAATTGGAAAACATTGAATCTAGCAGCAATTCCACCAATGCAACATTGAAGAGCAAGACCCACAGATTCATTATTCAGAGAAAAGGAGGCCGAGGAGAAGGAAACCACCAAGAAGAACTCATTGGCAGTCGAGGAAGGGAGGAAGTGAACCATAGATCCAAAGCGTCGACGCACCTGATTAGCCAAAGCCTGGCCAGGAGAGAAATCCCAGTGGAGTAGGGTGTCCATTGTCGTGGAGAGGGAGGAAAAACCCTAGATCGCCAAGGAATCGCCATTGGTGGGTGGGTGGGTGGGTGAGAGGGTCTCCATTGGCCGATTGTTAAGGATATTGAGCATACCTATCACTGCATGCTCCGAATTATCCACCTCCTCGAGGGTTGCACAGTTTAGCTTCCCGGTAGGTCTGTTCCTCTTGCCATTGTTGTTCTTGCCATTATTTCCTCCTTTATTGGGTTGTCCATTTCTTCCAGTGACTTGCCTTCCATCTCGAGCCGGCCAACCACCTTGCGGTTTGCTTGGACAATTGGGCTTGATGTGACCTCTCTGACCACAAGCATGACATACAATTACTGGTTTCGGGCAATCCCTGCTCATATGCCCTGGGAGTTTGCAAGTGTGGCATCTAATATTTTTGCATTTGGATTTGCACTCCGATTGGAATTTTTGTTGTTATGGGGCTTATACCTTGGTTTGAATTCCAAATTGGGTTTGGGATTACTTGCTTGTATCCTCTTGGTTTCCTTCTTAGCTCTCTTCCTTCTATCCTCTTGGACATTCTTGTAGTCATCTTCGAAGGTAATGGATGCATCTAGCAACTGCTGATAAGTTTGCTTATTAGCCAACCTCAACTGCATCCTCACAAATGGATTTAATCCATGCAGGAAATGCTTCTTCCTTTTTTCCTCCGTGTTAACCTCTTCCTCAGCATAACGAGATAGTTGACTAAACTCTTGGATATACTTCAAAACACTAGTATATCCCTGCTGCAGCTCTTCAAATCATCTTCGCGTCAATTCCATAACACTACTAGGAAAACGGCTATAGGTAATCCATACACCCGTGGCGCACGTGCTAGTGGTGCCCCACGGGTAAAATAGGTGTGGCGCACTGCCCACAGGTGCCCTACGGCTAATTGCTGTAAGCGTGGCGCACATGGGGGTGGTGCGCCACGGCTATGTGTAGGCCAGGGTACAGGTGTCCGCAACACACATACCCGTAGCGCACTATGTCAAGGTGCGCTACGGATGTGAAACTTAACCGTAGCGCACCTTGACCTAGTGTGCTACAGGTATGTGTGTTACAGCTGCTGGGTGAACTTAGCCGTAGGGCACTCTGCCCTAGTGCCCTACGGCTAAGTGGCCTACACCAACTCCCCCCCCCCCCCGTGGATCGCCTTTTTAGCTTTGCAAAAAATAAAAGAAAATGAAAAATACTTCAAATAATAGAATCCTTTCATATTTAGGTAGATAATGTGGTCTAGTTTCTAGTAAAATTAACAAACATGAATTTCGACTTTTTCTGCAAAAAAAAGTCATGCCATGGTAAAACGGCCGTAACTTTTGCATACGATGTCGAAAAAAACGTATAATATACCAAATGACCAGAACGAGATTCCAGATCCGCTTGCAACACCTTTAGGTCGTTTAGCGATTTTTTAGAATCTCAAAATTCAAAAAGAGTAAAAAGTTATGGCAAAATCAAGATTTTTTGCTGCAGAAAAAAAATTTAGGCAACTTACCCGTAGCGCACCACCACCTAGTGCGCCACGAGTAAGTTGGGCGGGATTCGAAATTCGAATCACCACCCCACCCACCTACCTCCCTCTCTCCCTCTCTTCCTTCCTCTTCGATCTCTTCCTTCCTCCCTCTGTTCTTCTCTTCCTCCCTCTCTTCTTATCTTCCTTCCTCTTCGCTTCCTTCCTCCCTCTCTTCTTTCTTCCTCTTCTCTTCCTTCCTCCATCTCTTCTTCTCTTCCTCTTCTCTTCCTCCCTCTTCTCCTTCTCCTCACTTCGGCCTCCTCCGACCAAGGACGACCACGGGTAACCAGCTCCTTCAGCAGTCGTCGTCGCCTCCTCCGACCACACGTCCTCCAGCCGCCGTCGCCGCCACCACCTCCTCCGACCATACCTCCGTCCACCTCCGACTGCACCTCCAACCACACCTCCTCCTACTGCCTCGACGCCGACGAGGACTAGCATGACCACGGCCTCCCGCACATCCCTGTGGTGGTAGGTCGTGGCCACGGCCACTGCTCCGGCGAGGCGACGCGACGGCGGCGATTTCTGGACCCGATTGCTTTTGCAATTCAAAACGAGGGTGTTTTTTGCATTTTTTTTGTTTTTTGAAAAAAAAATCCGTGGCGCACCTGTACCCCTACCCGTGGAGCACCTAGTAGTGCGCCACGCCTATCCCCATATAACCGTAGTGCACCAGGGTAGTGCGCTACGGGCACTTTTTAGCCGCAGCGTACGCTTAGTGGTGCACCACTACTGCGCCATAGATGGTATTTTTAGGTGCGCCACGAACAACCCTTTTTCTAGTAGTGTAACACTCTCCGGAACATGATATTCACGAAATCTCTGTTTAAACTCTTCCCAGGTATACTCCCTTCCTGGTTGTTGCATGGCCAACTGATTTTCCTACCAAGATGTTGCAGGTCCTGTCAGAAGATGGGTTGCATACCTCAATTTCTCCTCCTCATTGCAACCTACAGTCTTCAGCTTTCTTTCTGTATCTGCTAGCCAATCTTCTACATCCACTAGTTCAGGAGCTGATGCAAAAGGTAACGGCCTTACATTTTGGAAATCAGATAGACTCACTCCTCCACCTTCAGGTGCCCTCCGATTTGCTCGTCCCAGCAACTCCTCCATGAACTTGTTCTAGGTCTCTTGCATCATTTGCATACACTACATAAAGTTCTGCTCCATTAACGGCCTCATTGGTGGTGGTGGTGGTAATGCTCCCTGATTAGCTGCATCTGCATCGGCCTTCTCCTTGGCCTCTCGTTCCATCCGCTGCTGCTCAGTTTCGATCTCTACACCCGTATCCATGACCCTCTAGTCCTGCAACATAAAGCGAGTACTCATAATTACATCATGCACATGTGTTCTGAGCTCGAATTTACGCACAGAACTAGTCACACAATGAAAATCCAAGAAAATCCAAATATGCATTTCACATATTATACATAATATCATAATAATACAAAATCATTACAACATATACCATATAGGTATAATCACAACACTACCTTATTTATCTAACTGTCTTATTTCTTGGGGTACAATACACGATATTTGACACCTCTAAATAGTTGCCTATTTCTAGTAGTAACTACGCTCATCATACATGCCTGATGTCCAACCGTGATGACGTATCGTTCGTTGCACAGTTTGTGAAACAAATGGTCTTTCAGACGGAACATACTCAGTATCTGAAGTGTCAGGACTTGAGTCATTACTCAACCTGAGTTCATTGACTCCTTCCAGCTCAGCTGAAAAGTCTCCAGAAACATATTCAACATTATCTCCTTCTTGCATCTTCTGAGCTTCATTCCTTGAGTTGTCAATAGGATACGCAGATCCTACTGATTCCCAGGTGCTCCTTTGGGCAAGATAGTGAAACACTGGATAATGTATATTCCCTGGGTTTTGAGAAGATGTTGATGATTCAAACACTCTCTCCTCAGGATATTCTTCTTCATCCTGATTATCTATTGACATGGTATTCCTACTACTGTTACTAGGGTTAATTCTTGCACCCATCCAACTAGATTGTGCAACATTTCTGTCAGAACCATCTGTGGACATCTAGTGTTCATGAGATCCTTCATATGATACCCTTCTCCAACCATCAGAATTCTCAATAGGAAGTTCCGAATCAGAATCAACCTCTGAACCATGTGGTACTGCATACCTCATATATATAAGGATCATGTATAGGTTCAGGTCTTGGTGAATAAGGATATGGTATAAAAGATTCAGGATCTATAGGTATATCCTTAAAGATAGGTTTTGCACTACTACTTGCTTCCTTCTCCAACTGGAATGTTAACTGATTCCTTCTTTCCGGATCAGTTAGATCCTCTAACATGTCATTTTTATCTTCGCCAATCACTTGATATGTCTTATAAAAAGACACAACGAGTGTTCGGTATCTATCCATAAACTTGGAAGCTAACTTTGGATGCTTCTTAACCAAAGTAAGATGATCCGGTATAGGCTCCGAGTCTATAGAATCATGGGGTATCACAGAAAATGTGCTACCTTCTAACTCCTTGGCTTTATGCTCCCGGATATTAGCTATCGCCTCCACAACAGCAACATGATATGCTGCTAAGTGACTCCTACTTTCACCTATAGGTAGATCGTGATATAATCCAAGCTCCTCTGGAAGTTGGATACTCACACGATACTTGGACAACATCCGGCCATCAAGGTAAGTTATAGTATTCACTAGAATTCTAGTTGGACAACTAAAGATCTTTAAAAGTTGACAGAGTTGGTCTGTGAATGATCCTTGATAATCATCAAGAGTCTCCTCTTTCCTTACCAAAGTCTGTTTTGGAAACTTTGGTGCCATAGTTCTATATATCGGAAAAATAATTTTTGATTAGTAACCAATAATATATTACATCATAACAAAGAATTATCGCACTAAAATATATAACTGAATATTCTCATTTGAATACCCATTATATTTATTTTAGAGAATTCTTTATCGTTGCCAACTTTCCTACAGGTAATACCCTTTACTAGGTTTCCAACCTAAGGTCAAAGCAATTTTCTCTGATACCAACTGCGGTGACCCAACATACCACTACATGTGTAGTACACTATAGTCGTTGACATGACATCCACAGAACACCGTTCCGTAAATATCACATCCCTCAGAGTGGTACAACAGAAACATTGTGGGTCCATATTACAAACATACACACGTTATTATTATTACAATACCGGAAGTTCAAGACTTCCAAAATATTCAACTTACAAACCAAAATATAAGTGTTTCAGCGGAAGTTTCAAATTTAAAACTTAAACTCCAAATCGAGTTCATGTCGTGGTGGTGGCACGGCAGATGCCATGGGTAGGCTAAAGTATGGGGCCAATGGATGCTAGTGGGATGTGGGGAGGGAAGATGTAGTGATTTCTACACTCAGCAATTCTACAAGTAAATCTCTATTCGTCTTCTCAATGGATACAAGTGTTTCTAGAGGAGTCTCATAGAGAGGAAAAACACTAATACACGAGCCTTCCGGCGTAGAGTCAATCGATCCCCCCTCAGGAGCCCGCGTCCCCCCTTATAAAGGGGTGCCTTGGTTCCTTCTAGGGATGACGTGGCAATCATATCCTTGGAATATGCTTGTCCCAATATGGTAACTCGGCGGCCTCCTTTCCGTGTCGCCCTTCTATCGGCGGCAATGTTCCAGAAACCTTCACATGCGCGCCTCGGGCTTCCCCACTGTCACCTCCGTGACATTCGTCTGCCCTTCTGCTGCTCTGCTCCTTGTCCTTTGTGCTTGGCTCTGTCTAGATTCCTCTTAGCCAGTGACTAGGCTTTGACTATAGGCACCTCCTTCTCCTGCAAGCTTCATGTTATTCGTCCGTGTCTCGCATAACTTGGCTCGGCCTTCACCTGCATTCAAGTTAGTCAGACTCATTTGGCCGACTTAACTCATATGTCGGCCGGATAAGGTGCTACTCATTCTACATTCGTCATGGCCATGCTTATCTCGGCCGACTCTTACATGATTCGGCCGACACAAGTAATTCAGCTTACGATAAGGGAGATTCCTTTCGTCTTTCCCCTGTCTTGACCCTATCCGGGGTTACCTCCCCAACATTAGTCCCCGAAGCTGGTGTGGTACTGCCTGAAACCTCGGCCGGGCCACATCAGTTTCCTGTCATACTTCTCCCTTTCTTTCCGAGTTACTTCTTTCTGTTCGAGGTATCCGTGCAGCTTCCTGAGCACGCCTCGTCCTACGTGTACCACTCATCATTGTTCTTCTAGTTTTTTGTTCCTCTAAAGTGTTCACTAACAAGCTACAATGATTACTGCGCCCGTTGCGTCGGCGCAGCGAGGCCTCGAGTACCGCATCGGTCAGTTGGCCCGATCCTCTCCTGTGCCGTGTGGCCTGTGGTGTGGCTCCACTAGTTGCGAACGGTTCCACCACGCGTGTGATTACACGGTTATCGTGGCGCACCCACGATCCCACTACCGCTAATACTGCGCGGTTATAAAGAGGGGAGAGGGGCTAGATGATTTACTTTCCCCCTTCGTTTGCCCTTCTTCTTCCTCCTCGCGCCGGTGCCTCCGTTCGTGTGCTAGCGGCTGCGCCATCGTCGACCTCCTCGACGGTCATGCTGTAGTTCTCCTGCTCTGACGACCTCACCGCCGTGCCCTCGCTCCGTCGCCTTCGCTGGTGAGTTATCCTATGGAACCACCGCTAGGTTTCCGCCCTAGGCATTCCTTCTTCTTTCCTAGATTCCTCGTGGCGGTTCTTCTTCGTTTCGCCGTCGTGATCGTTAGACTCACGACGGGGCCCTACACCTCTAGGCCTCTCCCCGCCGCTAGTTTCTCCTCCGTTGATTCCTCCAACGAGCCCATGTCTAGTTCTGCCAGCGGAGCCCTCATTGAGGAGGATGACTTTGCGTCTGGTCCAGAACGGGGTTCTTGGTAGGGTTCCACTGTCACTCGCCTTGAGGTAGAGTAGTTAATCAAGACGCATCGGATCCCCGCCGAGGTAAGCTGTTGCTTGCCCGGCAAAGAATCCTCTCTAGTGCTCAACGAGGGAGAGTATGTGGTCTTCATGTCCCACTTTGCTCGCGGGTTCGGCCTCCCCCTTAGCGATTTTGATAGGGGGTTCCTCGATTACTTCGGCCTCCAGCCGCATCATCTGTCGGCCAATGCTATTGCCTCTTTGTCAGCTTTTATCTCGGCTTTAGAGAGGTACTTCGGCCTTTGGCCCTCCGTACACGTCTGGTCCAAATTCTTCCAAATCCGACCTAATGTCGTGCCAGACAAATCTCTTCACCCTTCCGAGAAATATCTTACCCAATGCGGGGTTGCGTCTATTACACCTCGGATAAACTCTGAGTTCCCGCGTGTCGCCGGCCTCGAGTCTTTTAAGAAATGGCATAGATCATTTTCTATGTAAAAAATACGGGGAAAGAAGATCAGATTCGGCTCCCTGATTTTTCTATCGGCCCCCCTTCCAAGAAGAATTGGAACTACAACCCTAGGAAGAGCCATGCTCTGGATGAGGCATTTGAGATTCGGCTCAAGGAGTTGATCCACGCCGGGCTCCGTGGTGAGGATCTGATGACGGCATTTATCAGCAGCCGAATCTGCCCTTTTCAGCTTCGCTCTCACAAGCTTTGTTACATGAGTGGTCCTCTCGATCTCAACCGAGTTTCAACGGTTGAGATCGACGACTATAACATTTATAAGTGTGCCTGAGCTATCTTCAAGACCGATATGCCGTAGGAGTGGGCATGGGGACTGAAGCCATTCACTCGCGGGAATCCCCCTCCTCAGGTAAATTTGCGCATTGGTGTTTGCTTCTGATTCGCCTTTGTTATTGTTCTTTTGCTAATCCTACTTTGTTTTTTTCTCTCGCAGAAGTTTGCGGAGCAAAAGACCGAGGATGCCGAGGTTTTGGCTCTTCCGTGGACAGCAGATCAGAATACCCCGGACAACGGGGAACCTGACTCAGAGGAGTTTGTACCTAAGTCGGATGTTGCTCTGGTTCGCGCCTGTGGCAAGACCTCGGCCCACGTAGATGAAGGTGACTCGGACGACGTCCAAATTCTTGAGGTAGTTGCCGCGGTGCCTATCTCTTACGCATTTCCAGCTCCTACTTTCCCAGCTAATCCAGCTGGTCAGGTGCACGACACCGAGCCTCTTGCTTCTCAAGCTCCTGCTACCTCGAAGAAGCGCACCGCTCCGGCAGATCCCTCCGGTGCTGCCCCCAAGAAGCGAATGAAGAAGTCTGCCCAGCATATTCCGAGGCGTAAGACCATGCCTTCAGTAACTGGGTGAGTTTACTTTCATTTGTATTTCTTGTTTCTCTCTCTGTCTATTGACTCGAATTTTTTGTCTTTCGCAGAGCTCCTCTCTCTGCAAAGCCTAGCGGTCCGAGTATGACGACCCATACTACTCGGCCGCCTTCTCCTCCTCTAGAAGATACTCGGGTTCCCAGTCCTGCTGATTCTCCTCCTGCACCGACCCATATGTCACCTGGACGAGATTTGCCTATCGCCCCCGCCGTTATTGCTGACATAACTCCTACACCGGATCACCCGGTTGAGCCCGTTGCTCCCGTCATGACCACCGAAGTTTCCCTCAATGATCCTTTGATCACCACAATCCCAGCTGCTGCTCCAATTCCATCCGAGGATATCACCACCTCGCCCCCCTTGGAAGTTTCAGTTCCTCCTGCCCCCTAGGGCGTGATTCCTAGTGCTGAGGTTGCTGCCCCTCCCGAAGTCTCTACTAAAAGTAGGAAGACTGTTGTTACTAAACCTTCGGCATCACAGAAAGGGCCAACCTCCTCTTCTCAGCCCAACATAGCTGATGCACTTCGCAAGGGAGCTTCCTCTGCTAAGCCTGTTGTCACCCCTGCTGCCGAAACTCAACTTACTCTTCACAAGAGTCCGGCGATGGCGGTGGCCACACAACGGGCCCGAGGTAAAGTGTTGACTCGCACTGAGAGCGGGAACAGCCTCGGCTCTTTGGTGGAGTATGCCAATAACTGGAACGCCGCCGATCAACTTGAAGGCAATCCAAGTAGCCAACCATTTCAGTTTTCCGACATCAACAGTCGCTTGCACATGGCTGCTAAAATTGTTCTTGATAGTGACAAGATGAATGAGGTAAGTGCTTTCGTTGATACTTTGTCTACCATTCAAATGGTATTATATACACACTAGTCCCCGAAGCTTGCAACCGGATAACTTGTTGTTCGTTTGGAAGCTTTGTCAAGTTTTACTTAGTTCGGATTTGCTTTAGCTTTAAATATCTAGCCACTTTGATATAAGTCAAATTACACTTAAGTTGGATCTGCTTTAATTTTGAATATCCAGCCACCTAGATCCGAGTCAAGTTTTATTTGATTCGGATCTGCTTTAACTTTAAATATCCAGCCACGTAGATCCGAGTCAAGTTTTATTTGATTCGGATCTGCTTTAACTTTGAATATCCAGCCACTTAGATTCGAGTCAAGTTTCACTTGATTCGGATCAGCTTTAACTTTGAATATCCAGCCACTTAGATCCGAGTCAAATTTCACCTGATTCGGATCAGCTTTAACTTTGAATATCCAGTTTTGTAACCTTCTATTTATATCTAGGTTGTGCATGATTGGCAGACTGCCGAATTTCAAAGGTTGCTCTTTGCCCACAAGAAACTGCAAGAAAAATTTGAGAAGGTTATTCCCGTAGTGAAGAAAACTGGTAATTTAATAAATCTTTGTATTGTTCCTTAAGTTCGTAACATCTTTGGCTTGTCGAGCTAATTCACTCTTTGCTGGTGTGCAGCTAGTATCAATAATCTGAATACCCGCCTTACCAAGAAAGTTGACGCTCTTGAAGGTTGGTTCCTCGTTTTTGGTTTTTAATTTGTTAATTTCTGTCCGAGATAAATATTGGGTTTCTTACAACCTTCCGGCTTTGGTATAGCCGAGTTACACACATTTGCAGCATCGCATCAAGAATGCATACCTATGCCTGATATGATGCTGCATTTTTTAGAGCAAGCTGCCACTCATTCGGCGCAGCTCAAAGAGAAGGATGATGAGATAACCCGGTTACACGCCGAGGTTGAGTCTCTCAAGCTTTCCCAGAAATCCGAATTGGAAAAAGTTGATCAGGAATTCTCTAAAGAAAAGAATCGACTGAGTCTGCAGTTGCAGAAAGATAAGGAACTTCTCGATGCTGCCGAGCTAAAGAACCGCGCGATGAGCGAGGAAATCACTCGCTTTGAGAAGAATAAGGCCGACTGGACCCAGGATCTGCATAAAATACTGAATTATATTCACCGTAAGTCTCTATTCTTTGCCGACTTACGTTTTTATTTTGCTCGTCTTATCTTATATGGTGCCTTTATTTGTAGATCATTTCCCCGAAGCTAAACCAGAGAGATCCAAGGCAGTGGTGACTGCTCGCGCTCTCCGAGGTGTTCCTGTTACCTCGGATCAGGATTACTCTATTGAAGACTTTCTGATTGCGGTCGGTGCTGCTATTGGACCAATGAAGATTATGGGAAGAGATTTGGTGCAAGTAGCTATCCGGGCCTACCATGTTCTTTGGCTGAACACCTTTGGAACGCCTGAGATTGATGAAGTTGAAGTGCTTGTGTCAAGGCTGATGGCATCTCAAACCCAACTTAACCTCTGGAGGGAATCTGCTGGGAGGGCTGGTGCTGACATGGCCCTTATGGCCGTGTTGTCTTGGTATGAAGATATCTCCCTCGATACTCTGATGCATCTGCGCACTGGCTCTCCTTGGGTGGAAAATCTAGCGTTTATTACTCGCCGTCAAGCTCGTGCCTTCCAGCTTATTGAATATGCTGACTTGCATAATTGGATCGAAGGGCCGAGTTTTCTTCCCAATCCAGCGGATGATGTTGAAGCTGAAGATGCATCAGGTGATGATTTGGCCGATCCGGATGAATCAGACGGTGATTCGGATAAGTCCCGCGATTCAAATAAAAACTCGGATGAGGATGGCGACGCGCGATCGTCCTCTAAGGGGACTGAGAATTCTCGAGCTCAAGCTGATGTTTCTTAGTAGCCGGGGCTTGTCCCCGAGGTTACTATTGCTTCTGTTGAAGCCGAAGTAACTTCGGCTGAGGCGCCAGCTACCTCGGAGCGCCCAGTTCCTGAAAATACCCTTGTGCAGGAGACCGAGGTCGCTCCGCCATCATCCGAGATACCCATGCCCGATGCTCCTGACCATGCTACTGCCCCTTAAGTGTGATTTGGCCTTTTTTGTTATTTAGGTTCAAAAAACTCTAATTTATTTTAAGTCCCTGGTATGCCGGGCGTATGATGTCTGTGAAACCATTGTCCGTCTTTTGGTGTGGTGTGAACCTTTTTGCCTTGCGCCCCTGAGGCATTGGTGATGGTAACTATTATTATTCCATCTAAGTAAATCTCATTTCTTCATATCTTTACTTTGCTGAACTTTTAATTTTGTAAAGCCGGATTGTATTCTTCCATGTGGCTGAGCTTCGTTTGGCATTTATCTTGCTTGCCCTTTGTAAACTTGGTTGTGTAGATGTTGTGTCTCAACTTGTACCTGAAGTACAATGCTCGAAGCCCATAGCTTGGCTTATTTATTCTTCCCGAGGTATCCTCGGGTAAAGTGGTATGAATAGGTTGCATCCCTTATCATACTTCGACATGCTGGGGTTGTTATTCTCGTTACTATTATCCTTAGAAATCATTATTCGTTTCCTCCTTGTTGTTCCTTTGATGACTGAGGCAAGCTTATATCATATCTTGCTAGTTATGATCAACAACTTGGGGGAACCCCCAAGTCTCTATTTTAGCTACATAACTTTTATGTGTCTGGAGAAAAACCGCGGGTAATATAAGTCAGTCCCAGAGTTATCACTCGGGTTAATGACTTCTTGTATGTGCTCAAAAAATATCTAAAATCATGAGCAGTCCCCGAGTTATTATTTGGGTCGTCAAAACATAATGCATAATTCAGTGTTGAGAGCATCACAGGGGAGTCCCCGAGTTACTTCTCGTGGCTCTGAGGTTTTAATATGCAACTTAAAAATACGAAGCAACATGGGGCAGTCCCCGAGTCACTGCTCGGGGTGCCGAGGTTTAATACATAATTCAAAATAAGATACAACATGAGGTAGTCCCTGAGTCACTGCTCGGGGTGCCGAGGTTTAATACATAATTCAAAATAAGATACAACCTGAGGCATTCCCCGAGTCGCTGCTTGGGGTGCCGAGGTTTAATACATAATTCAAAATAAGATACAACATGAGGCAGTCCCCGAGTCGCCGCTCAGGGTGCCAAGGTCTAATACATGCTCGATACTTTGACTTGGTGCGTCACATCATGACGTGCAATATATGGCTTCTAAGTGTAGAACGGGCGAAGTAAGGCTATGTTCCACGATCTTTTTGATTCGTCCCCGGCTTTGTTTGCCTTGTTCTTTTCTGGTGACTGAGCATCGATTAGGTAATATGCATCATTGTGCAATGCTTTACTCACAATGAATGGTCCTTCCCATGGGGGTGAGAGTTTGTGCATGTCGGCTGTGCGCTGCACTAGCCGAAGAACCAAATCTCCTTCTTTAAAAACTCTTGGATTGACTTTCTTGCTGTGGTATCGTCTGAGGTCTTGCTGATAAATAGCTGATCTCGATAATGCCAATTCCCTGACCTCTTCTAGTAAATCAACATCGTCTTGCCGAGCTACTTCATTTACCTCGGCAGTTGTGTACTGGATCACTCTTGGTGAATCATGCGTTATGTCGGCTGGAAGCACAGCTTCTGCCCCATATACTAGAAAGAATGGGGTATACCCTGTTGACCTGTTTGGGGTAGTTCTGAGGCTCCACAGTACTGCTGGAAGTTCCTCGATCCAGCATCCTGCTGACCTTTGTAGTGGTTCGATAAGCCGGGGTTTTATTCCGGACAATACCAGCCCATTTGATCTTTCTACTTGCCCGTTTGATGCTGGGTGAGCCACCGAGGCAACATCTAGTCTTATGTGTTTCTCTTGGCAGAATCTAGCAAAGGCTCCTTCAGCAAAATTTGTGCCATTATCCGTGATAACACTGTGTGTATATCCATATCTCAAGATAATATCTTTGAGGAATTTTACCGATGTTGGTCCATCACACTTTCTTATTGGTTTCACCTCGATCCACTTTGTGAATTTATCCACCATGACCAGAATGTGAGTCATTCTGCCCCGGGATGGCTTGAATGGACCTACCATATCCAAGCACCATACAGAAAAAGGCCAAGTAATTGGTATTGTCTTTAATTCGGACGAGGGCATATGTATCTTGCTGGCGTATCTCTGTCAACCGTTACATTTTTCTACTAATTCTTTTGCCTCCTTCAATGCCGTCGGCCAATAAAATCCATGCCTAAATGCTTTGGCCACTAAAGCTCTGGACGAGGCGTGATGCCCGCATTCTCCCTGATGTATATCTAGGAGTATTTCCTGCCCTTCTGCCGAGTCAACACATCTTTGCAGTACGCTTGTGACGCTTCTCTTATACAGCTCATTGTTTATGATTGTGTAAGCTTTTGCTCTTCTTACTATTTGTCTAGCCAGTACCTCATTACTCGGCAAGATTGCCTCCTTAAGGAATGATAATATGTGTTGCGCCCATATCGGCGTGATTTTCTCTGGGATAGTCTCACTGTCGATTTCCATATTTTCCGCCGACATAACAGCTTCGGATCTTTCTGTGTTTGCTCATGCGACGGCCGGGTTTACCTTTAGAAAACCCAGGTCATATTCCTTGTCGATTTCCATTGGCAAACTTCCTTCTATCAGTTCTGCCGAGATACGAATTGACTCGGATTCTGGTGATGGTGTAATTGATGGTTTTCTTAGGTGCTCTATGGCAATGCCCGGGGGAATTGATTTCCTGGTTGATCCGAGCTTCGACAGTGTATGTGCGGTGTCATTTTCCGCCAGAGGTATATGGTGAAATTCGCACCATCAAAATAACCACTGATTTTCTGCACATGAAATCTATATAGGGTCATATTCGCATCTAGTGCGTCCCAATTGCCTGATACCTGCTGTACTACCAGATCTGAATCCCCATAGCATAGGATCCGACGTATACCAATCTCTTTTGCCATTTTTAACTCATGGACGAGTGCTTCATACTCGCTACATTGTTTGACGCGGCGAAATGTATCTGCAGCACATACTTCAACTGATCTTTTTTCAGCAAAGTCAATACTATCCCTGCCCCCAAACCATTTCTCAGCTTAGATCCATCAAAATGCATTGTTGTAGAGGTCTCAACCTAATAAGGTAGATTCCTCCTGTGTTTTACAATGCTAGTCCCTGGATCAATAGCTAGCATCCATAGTTAAGATGTAATATCAAGAAACAAAGGTCATAACATAACTTTATAACCAGGAATAACATAAGTTTATTACATCAAACATAGCTCATTTGGCTATTACATTACATTGCAGCGGAATAACTATAAGTATGGGTCCTTCATCTTCAAAGTGCCACAGGAAGATGTTGGTTGTAGACTTTGTAATCCTATTCAAACAATCTTCACTAAAATCAATCAAACCTGCAACATTACAAGTTACAGCCACAAAGGGTCAATACATTTGAATTGTATTGGCAAGTGATACTATGGTAGTATAGTGGAGTCTATCATCTATATGCATTTGGCTAAGTGGAGTTTGAGGCTTGCATTGCTCAAAATAGATTTTTCCTTAACATTTGAAAATACTAAGTTTTTGCTTTGACAAAAATCATTTTTCTCAATCAAAGATTAAAGATCCTTTACAAGGCATCTCTCAATCAAAGATTGAAGATTTCAAGCAACCCTTGTTCAAACCACAAGATTTTAACTTAGAAATTTGAATGATGAGATTCTTGATTGCTTCCATGTCTTGATGCTCAAATTGTCCTTTACCAGGGACATGGCTAAGTACTTAGATTTTACACTCTGCAGAGGTGGTGCACTTTCCCCACAAGACTTGGTTTCCCAAGACAAGATCTTTCAGAAGCTTTCCCTTAGACCAAAATGGACGCGTTCCAACCTATCAAACACTACCACCCACTGTCCATATGGCTAAGTTCTTGCAACCTATATGATCATGGCAGAGCCCATATTGCCAAGTGGTTGCACTTGAAGCTTCTCAACATTTGACATCTCAAATCTCTTTGTTCCTGGGTGGCCATCCACAAGTGAGATACACAAGCCAAGTCCATGGCCTTGTGAACCACTCAACCAAAATCCACCAAGCAATCCTATTCCACCCAGGTGATTCATTAACTTAGTTGTTTTATTAGACAAAACCACAAGTCCTCAGACTTAGAATATTTTTCCATAGTGTGAATATATTTTCCACCCATGTTTTCTATTAGCTAGGCTAATCTTGATAGTAATAGGAATCTTAACTTAGGAAGATTTCCACTAAGGTTTATCTACTAGTTTTCCTATAGTAAGGTTTATACTTAGCAAAATCCATGCAAGTTTTACTTAGCAAAATCACTAATGCATAGTGAAAGTAATGGGATAAAAGTATGAAGCATCACTTGCCTTTTTGGTAGGGAATGGTGGTTCACTCCTTGATCTTGATAGTCTCACACTTTACTACAAGTCAATCAAGCAAACACAAATTCAATTCACATTCCAAACCAAAGTCAAACAACCAATTTTTCACACACAAAGTAATGGAATCTAAGTCATGCATAAGCATGCAAAGGTTGGTTCTATTGCAATGATGGTATCCACTAGGCTTCTAAACTTTGTAAGTTAAAAGTGGTTATTTTCCAAAGTGGCAAAGTCATTTGCAAAAGGGTTTTGGTCCATAAACCATTTTTAAATCTAATCATTATTTTATGTGGTGAAAATTATTTTTATCAAAGCAAAACTTTATGTTTTTCACCAAAATGAGTTGCTATTGCAAAACTTGGTGTTTTGGGTCAGTAGGTTTGGTCTAAACCACTTCCCAAAGTTTTTGTTCCAAAATCTTTTCCATAACAATTCCAATATTTTCACTTGGCTAGAAATGGACCAAATCTAATATTCCATCCTAATCTTTTCCAAATCCATTTTCAAAACCATGGGTTGGTTCCTAGGGTCAGTAAGGTCACAACATACCATTTTGCAAAGGTTTTAATCCAAAAATCATTTTTAAACAATTTTTCTAATCTAAACAAGCTCACAAAAGAATCTACAAAAACAAGCAAACTAACAGATACTATTGGCTAAACCAAGGGCATGGTTGGCTAGGTCTTGTTCTCCTGAATCCAATGACATAAAATTTGTAATTTTTGGACGTGTGGATCCAAAGTTATAAGGGTTTGAAAATTGAATCTCAATCAGATTTCAAATCTGTTTTAAACTGAACAGATGACACGCGGCGTGTTTTAACTGGACGGTACCGGTTCGGCCGGATCAGCAACGCGGTGCGTTAGATCTAAACGAATCGTGCGGCTCTGGAGGCGTACCCTTTCGCGGTTAAGTGAATCTATCGTATTCGTTCGATCTGAATCGAATGGTGCCTACTGCCTTGCCAAGAACTGGCGGCGAAATGTTAACGGCGAGCGGCGGAGCGGCCAGTTGACGGCGGCGCTGGCGAGGCAGGAAGCGAAACAGGGAGGGAGTAAGCTCACCGAGGTCGCGAGGATGAGGTGGTGCTGGTCGTGTGGTCGTCGTGGCTGGGGGCGTACGGGGTCTGCTGCAATTCCTCGCCGGAGCTTGCTACAACGACAGACGGCTCTGGACGTGGTCGGGGACGATGTTGTGGTCCACGAGTAGACAAACGGAGGACTGGGTTAGCTGCGCAAGGCCATGGCAAAGATGTTTGCGTGATCGAGGAGACACAGGGTGGTCGGAATCTACCTGTGGGCGTCATCGGAGTAGCAAACAGATGATGGCGACGGCGGTAGTTGTCGTTGCCGAGCCTGCAGGGCACTCGCGGGCGAGCTGAAACTACGAGGGGGTTTGCCAAGATATGGGGAACTTGTTTGCGTGCTTGGGAAGGCAGGGGGCGGCGTGTGTTGGTCGGAATCAGCGAGGAGAGTCGTCGGAGACAGAGCGGCTCGGGGAGAAATTAGAGCGGCCTGGGAGCGTGCTTGGGGGAGGAGTCAGAGGGGAAATGAAGAAGGGACGCTGGCGTTTTATCGATCATGGTCAAGGCGAGGTAAAGGCCCGGCATTATGGCGAATTGAACGCGCGGATTGAAGGCAGCAACGGCAGCGAGGTTTGGGGGAGGGAGGTCACGCGGTGAGGACGATGGCTAGCGAAGTGGGGCCGTTGCGTTAGTGGGAAAAGAAAGGAGGGTAGGGTCCACTGGTCATTGTCTGTGTGGGTTAGTGTTTAGGTAGGAAAACATTTCGCTGTGGATAGAGGAGCTGGGCTGGCGCTGGGCCTATTGGGCTTCGTCGACTGGGCTGGTCCCAAACTCTATTTTTTTCTATCTGCTGGCTTTTTCTTTTTCTATTCTTCCAAATTCTGTTTTAAATTTTCAAACAATCAAACAAGGTTCAAATCAATTCTAACCATCACCAAATCTTTGAAAGTTTGACTTGGTTCTGTTTAGTAACAAAACCAATTTCAGAAATGAAATAATACCTTAAATCCTTTTTGGTTCCATTCCTTAATTAAATAAAATGGACCATGGTTTATTAATCAAATAGGTTTTGATTTTTATTAATAAAATATTTATTTGAATTCTAAATACTTTCAAAACCAAATCAGTAGGTATTAATTGAAAGTGAAGAATACTTGGAAAGCTTGTTTAAAATAAAATAATATTTTCATTTTAGGTTCCATTAATAATTAAATAAATGGACCTTGGTTATTAAATCAAATAGGTTTTGTTTTATTAAAATATTTATTTTGATATCTAATATAAAACCAAAACACTTCAGTAAGTTTTATTTGAGAATATAAAATATTTGGAAAACTTATTTAAAATAATTTAATAAGTTTTGATGTTTCAATTTAAATGGTAAAACCTTTTATTTAAATAAAATTGGATATTAAATCCTTATTACTTTATTTAAATAATCCTTTACTATTTTTAATCAAAACAAAAACATTTTATTTTAAACACTTGGCCAAGGTTTAATTTGGCTTTATAAAATAATCTTTATTTATGAGTCCACCTTTTCTTTTGAAAACCAAATCTTTTTATTTAAAGATTCAAAATAGTAATTTTAAATATTTTTATTTTCCTTTAATAAAAGTTTATCTTTTTAAATCCCTTTAGGATTTATTTAATCCAAATAGGTTTGAAGTTCCAATTAAAAGCAAAAAGCTTCTTCTGGCCCTGAAAATCAAACAAAGTTTTATTTTATTCATTTATTTTTCACATTAGAAGATTTGGAAAATCTTGGGATGTGACAGGCTACCACCCTTAAAATAAATCTCGTCCCGAGATTTGGGGAGGCTAGGGTTACAAGCAGGCTCAAAACAGCTAGGGTACTACCACCCTTAAAAATTTTCAAACAAAAATTACATATTGTCCTTCTTGGGATCCTGAGAAAACTTCTCTAAGCAATCTTTTGCATGATGTCCTTGGTTTCCATTCTTGACTCATGGGCCAAGGTTGAGTTTCTCCATAGGCTTGTTCAACTTGTTCTTCATCTTCTCTGGACAATTGCTTGCATAGTGTCCTGGGTTCTTGCAGTTGAAGAAGTGGATGTCCTTGAGTTCTTTACGTGGCTCTTGAGGACAAGTTGCTACATAGTGGCCTAATTCTTTGCAGTTGTTGCACCACACTTGGTCAATCTCTTTATTCTTCTTGTTCTCTGGGCATCCACTGGAGTAGTGTCCCATTTCCTTACATTTACAACATTGTGCAAGGCTCATGTCTTGCTTTTGTTTCTTGGGTTTCTTTAGTCCTTTGAATTGGGTTGTCTTGTTTGGAGGTATGAGTGGTCCTGTCCTTTGGTAGACTTGGATCCTTCTTGTTTCCTTTGTTCCACCATGGAGTAGATAGGACATTGGATAGGAGTATGATTGCTTCCTTCACATAGGTAGCAACTAGCTTGAGAGGTAGGACATTGTCCAATAGGATGTTTCTCTTCACAGTTGGGGCATTGATCTTCATGCTCCTTGGAAGTATGGTCCTTGTCTCCACAAATAATGCAAACTGGGGCTCCATCTAGAATAACATTCCTATCATCCTTGTTATCATACACTCTTTTGGGATAGTTTTCTTCCATGCTGATCATTTGATTAGTCACCTTAAGCATCAGTTGGGATTGTTCTTCCAAAAACCTTTGCAATGCTGGATCTTTATCACTATTGCTGGCTATGAACTGAGCTGTCAGTTGGTTTATAACACCCTCAGAATCGGACCTATGCAAGTTTTAGCGAAACCCGCCAAACCCGCATAGAAACGATTCAAAGGTGCCCACCAGGCACTTTCGTGCGGGTGGAAACGAAGTAATAACATTACACAACAGTCCTCGATGGGACCCACAGAACAGATATATATAACAGCGACTCCATGAGTCAAGAATACAGATATAATATACAAAGATCCAAATCACCTTGAAAACGATAGAGCGTCCGGCTACGGACAAGATGCAAATGGGACTAAGAGCCCTGAAGAATAACCAATGGCGTCCATAACCCTGCCCAGGCCAAGCCGGAAGGGTAATCCTGCTAACGACGTCGATCTCAAAACCTGCTTAAACAAAAGGGGTGCCGACAAAGGGCAAAGGAAAAAGAGGAGCATCAGTACTGAGGCCAGTACACGGCGAGACTAGAATTCGGCGGTCCTCGCCTACATAGGTATGGTGGACTGAGCGGCAGCGGCAGCAAGCACTGAACAACCTATAGAGACTCGATACAACTGACGGTTATCAGAGAGGGATAAGAATGACCTATCCGGATCCAACCTGAAGCTAACACCAAACAAACCCATCCTGGTGTTTCCCCCTCGAGACCAAACGAGGAAGTCAACCGAGGAACTCACACGTTTGGCAGTTTTATTTATTCAGTTATCGTTGCAGCAATTACTAGTCAGGTATAGATAATCATCCTGATAAAATAAGCAGTGGGCACTTTTAGTTAACCATTCCGTGATAGTGGCAACACTTACTAGTCAGATTCATTTAGCATGAGATAACCCAAAACCTAGCAGTTGTTGGTACTTTTATTTAGCCATTCCGTTGTAGTTGTAATACTTACTAGTCAGGTACAAGGGTCACAAGCGACAACTCAACAAGCAATTGTTGGCAGGATTTTTTTAGCCATTCCATTATAGTGAAGCTGATTACTAGTCATTATAAAGTCAAATTTATAGCAATAAACTTTAGTTATGCTTGTCTATGGTCGAGATACTGTGCTCCAAGTCGTCCATAACCGCGAACACGGCTTTCAGAAAGTTTTAACCCGGCCGGGGTGCACAAATAGCAACACACACTAAATCAACCTCGGAAAAACCAAATCAAAACCCAACGAGGCTTTCACTACAAAGCAATCACAAGATTCAGAAATATTTCAGGGGGCCACCCCTTAAAGTAGACCCGCAACGAAGTAAGCTAGCTCCGAGACGGACTCAAGGTTGTGGGGACGGCTGTGAACGACTGGGAACCTAAAACTGGGCTTGTCGACACCGCGGAATCGTGCCACTATCCTAAACAGTACAGTGTGCTCCTCGCACAATCGTAAAAAAAGCAGTAAAGCATGGCATAAGTACAGGATAGTAATAAAACCCCAAACTAGTTTGTGGCCCCAAGAAATAAGAATGAATCAAGCTCTGGCTAAGGGGGGTCCCATATACCTCCCGGATGTGGATAGCGCGATAAATCAAGGAACAGGTATCAAGTACTCGGGGTCCTACGGGACACAAGTGGGCGTTCGGAAACCAAATATTTTCTATCACCCACCGATGCCTCTGCTTATTTCAATTTTAGTTGTTAAACAGGAATTAAAGTGAGCGATAAGTAAAACTATGATCATCTCCAACATCAACATGCGGCAATACATCAACAACTGTGGCACTTGACGACACGCAACAGCACTTGAGCAAGCGACTACGACGCGCAAGTCCAACTATCTACCAAACAACAAGTAATAGGATGTGTCCAAGGCAATATAGGGCTGCAGGGGAATATCACAGGTACAGAAACTAGAGCATCGCAACACAGATAGCAATAGATCAACAGGAGGGAATAAAGACTATAAAAGTAAGATAGGTAGAAAGGGGGAGATGCTCGCCTGAAAAACATTGCCGAAGGTTCAACCGAAGATTGGGGCGAAGCTCACATCAACTCATCGGCCTTATCCGCGAAGAAGCAAAACACTAGAATAAACACCGGATGCAATATTTAATACTATGGCAAAAGATCGGGCATGATGCATGTATGATGTATGACATGGCAAAGGTGCGATGCGATTAGGTCATTTTAAGCGGAACCGGGGTCCCGACAAATATTTAGGTGGTTCATGTTATTTAGGTCCCCGCAATTTAAATGTTGTTTGAACATGGCAAAAGATAGCACCGGTTCGCTACACAAGTTTAAATGAGGCCAATATAAGGCTAGATTTGCCCGCATATGGGCCCCATATTTAATTATTAGGTGAATCGGCATATGGCCCCCAAACCACAGGTAATATGCATGCATGAACAATTAATATGCAACAAGTTGTATTGTATTATAAAATAGGGTTTCGGAAAGGGGTTCACACATTAGGGTTCGGCAGATCTTGGGTTCCGGGGTTCGGGGTCGGGTCTCGGGGTCCAGGGTTCGACGGGATCGTTCTCGGACTACAGGGGTAGATCTTGTCGCATCCGGGTTCTCGGCGGACTCGGCGTCCGAAAGGAGTACTTGGCTCGGTGTCGGGGGCGCATCGGATTCGCCCTGGTCGGTGCCGATCTTGTCGTTGCGCAGATCTTGTCGGGTCCTCAAGTCGGGTCGGTCTTGGCTTCGGGGTGAAGTGCTTGTCGTTCTCGTGGCGATCTTCGCGTCCTCCCGGTACGGGTCTTGGCGTCCGAGGGTAGATCTTGGCGTGTCGAGGGTCCGGTCTCCGGTACATCGGGATCGGTCTTCGGGTCCGAGGGTTAGACCTTGGCGTCCGAGGGAAGTTCATGTCGTATCCGTGTCGACGACCTTGGCGTTCAGGGGGAGTTCTCGGTGTTCCGTGTGGGAGGCCTCGAGGGTTTGGTGACGGAGATCTTGACGGGTCCATGCCGGAACACTCGGCGCCTTTAGATTCGAAGATCGGTTCTCATGTCCGTGTAGGAGTGCTTGATGGTCCGAGAGGGAGTTTCTGGTCCGTGGTTCTTCGAGCACCTTCGGGGTACGGGGATCTGATGGCGTCGAAGGGATCTGGCCTCCGTGGACTTGCGAGCGAGGCAGCGGCCCAGGAGATCCCCGATGAGGTGGTCTTGCAGCCGGGCAGGGGGCAGGGCACGGACATGCGGAGGCAGAGGCGCTGCGGCGGCTTGACGTCCTCGCTGGCGGCGGTGGCATCCTGGGGTGCCAGCGGCGGCGACGGGAGGTGCTCGGGCTGGCGCAGACGGGCGGCGGCCGGCGTCGGGGTCGTCGGGCTCCGGCGGCAGGGCCGGAGGAAGCTCGGGGCGGCGCTTAGGTGGGGCGCGGACGACGGGGAGGCTGCCGGGCGGAGCTCGAGGCGGACGGCGTCGGGGTCGCCGGCGCTGGGCGCGGCGAGCAGCGGTGGCGAGGCGGGGGAGGAAGGGCGGCGCGCGGCGAGGAGGCGGGGCCGATGCGCGGCGGAGCGAGCGCGACGGGCGGCGCTGCGGGTCTGGCGGCGGGGCGACGAGCACGGGGTGCAGAGGGGCGAGCGGAGGGTGGAGCAGGCGGCGAGGCGGAGGGCGACGTCGCGGCAGAGGCGAGGCGGTGCGGGGAGGCGCGGCCGCGGAGGTGGCCGGAGGCAGCTCGCGAGCTGGGCGCAGGGGCGGCGCGTCGGGGCCGGAGCACGCGGGGCCGGGGCGGCGCGGAGAAGACGTGCTGGCGGCGGGCGAGCAGAGGGCGGGCGCACGGCGCCGGAGAGAGGAGGAGGAGGAGGTTGAGCGGGAGGATGCGGGGAAGGGGAGGGAGAGAAGAGAGCCAGGGGGAGGAAGAAGAACAGGGGGGCACGAGGCTGAGGTGGGGGCCCGCGGGTGGGACCCAGGCGGCACAGGCGGTCGGGCGTGGCGCGTGCAGGGTGTGTGCGTGTGTGGCTTGTGTGGCAGGGAGTGTGGGGGCAGTGGCGTGAGTGGAGGAGGGGTGAGTGGAGGGAGTTAGGGTGAGGTGGCAGATTTTTAGTGGTGGGGGGTGTGGGGAGAGGTGAGGTGGCGAGAGGGGGTTGGTTGGGGTGAGGTGGAGGGGGCTGGGTAGAATAGGACAGGGTAGCTTAGGATTTAGGTGGACCGTTTTGAAAAATGGGGGTGGTCGTTCGGGTCGATTCGGCCCGTTCGACTGCCCCCGCTAAAAATACTTTGATATTTTATTTGTTTTAAACACGGCTTCTGCAAACCAATAGCAGACAAACAAAATAATCCGGAGACCCGGGGTTTTGCGTTTGAATAAAGATGGGGCGTTTAGAAAACACAAATAGGTTTTTCTGCAAATAGTTTTAGACAAGCAAATGCAAGATGACGACGATGCTCAAATGCAATGTGGCATGATGACATGAGCATGCGGTCATGATGATGCAATGCACAAAAACAACGCGATTTTCTAGTAGTGGTTTTGCGGGATGCCACAGTTGGTTCAACTGGTGTTGGGTTGCTATGATCTCTTTCATGCTGTCAGCTTGGTTGGTGTTGGTGTCATCAACCTTGGAGTCTTTGGGAGTAGTCATCTGTTTGGGTTTGAAGGGAGATTAGAAAGGCAGAATATCTCTAAGTAAGGGTTCTAATCACACACATCACAATTCACACAAACAATGTGCATGCAATCATAAGTCAAACATTTCACTCAAACAACAAAGTTCAAGCACATACTTAGGCAACAAAATATTTTTGTTACACCACATAAGTTGGTGTGTTTGACTTAACTAAAATATGGTGGTCCATCTATATGGTTCTCTTGTGATCTTTTCTTCCTTCATGATTCTTCTTGTAGGAGATCATGGTTTCCTTGAGAAAAACTCTTGGTTGCAATACTTCAAATGATGTGGTCTCTTTCTAACTTTTGCATTCCCTCAGTCTCTAAATCTTGAGCAAGTTTTCCTTGTCTCACTTGTAGACCTTAGTGGTATCCAAGTTGGAAGTCCTTGGTGAATATGCTGAAGATGTTGAAGTCATTAGAGTTGAAGAAGTTGAAGAAGTCCTTTGCACATGGCGAAGTCTTTGACCATGGGGTAAGTTTTTCCATCAAGTTGAAGTAGAAGAGGTGTAGAGTTGAAACCAAAATGGTTAAGGAAAGAGTTTACAAGGGTTTTTGCAAATAAGTTTTGGATCAAAATATAACTCCTATTTTTCTAAGGGTTTTTGTCCAATCCTAGGGTTTACAAATCCTACAGGCAACACAATGCTCTGATACCATCTGTAGAGGTCTCAACCTAATAAGGTAGATTCCTCCTGTGTTTTATAATGCTAGTCCCTGGATCAATAGCTAGCATCCACAGTTAAGATGTAATATCAAGAAACAAAGGTCATAACATAACTTCATAACCAGGAATAACATAAGTTTATTACATCAAACATAGCTCATTTGGCTATTACATTACATTGCAGCGGAATAACTATAAGTATGGGTCCTTCATCTTCAAAGTGCCACAGGCAGATGTTGGTTGTAGACTTTGTAATCCTATTCAAACAATCTTCACTAAAATCAATCAAACCTGCAACATTACAAGTTACAGCCACAAAGGGTCAATACATTTGAATTGTATTGGCAAGTGATACTATGGTAGTATAGTGGAGTCTATCATCTATATGCATTTGGCTAAGTGGAGTTTGAGGCTTGCATTGCTCAAAATAGATTTTTCCTTAACATTTGAAAATACTAAGTTTTTGCTTTGACAAAAATCATTTTTCTCAATCAAAGATTGAAGATCCTTTACAAGGCATCTCTCAATCAAAGATTGAAGATTTCAAGCAACCCTTGTTCAAACCACAAGATTTTAACTTAGAAATTTGAATGATGAGATTCTTGATTGCTTCCATGTCTTGATGCTCAAATTGTCCTTTACCAGGGACATGGCTAAGTACTTAGATTTTACACTCTGCAGAGGTGGTGCACTTTTCCCACAAGACTTGGTTTCCCAAGACAAGATCTTTCAGAAGCTTTCCCTTAGACCAAAATGGACGCGTTCCAACCTATCAAACACTACCACCCACTGTCCATATGGCTAAGTTCTTGCAACCTATATGATCATGGCAGAGCCCATATTGCCAAGTGGTTGCACTTGAAGCTTCTCAACATTTGACATCTCAAATCTCTTTGTTCCTGGGTGGCCATCCACAAGTGAGATACACAAGCCAAGTCCATGGCCTTGTGAACCACTCAACCAAAATCCACCAAGCAATCCTATTCCACCCAGGTGATTCATTAACTTAGTTGTTTTATTAGACAAAACCACAAGTCCTCAGACTTAGAATATTTTTCCATAGTGTGAATATATTTTCCACCCATGTTTTCTATTAGCTAGGCTAAGCTTGATAGTAATAGGAATCTTAACTTAGGAAGATTTCCACTAAGGTTTCATCTACTAGTTTTCCTATAATAAGGTTTATACTTAGCAAAATCCATGCAAGTTTTACTTAGCAAAATCACTAATGCATAGTGAAAGTAATGGGATAAAAGTATGAAGCATCACTTGCCTTTTTGGTAGGGAATGGTGGTTCACTCCTTGATCTTGCTAGTCTCACACTTTACTACAAGTCAATCAAGCAAACACAAATTCAATTCACATTCCAAACCAAAGTCAAACAAACAATTTTTCACACACAAAGTAATGGAATCTAAGTCATGCATAAGCATGCAAAGGTTGGTTCTATTGCAAGGATGGTATCCACTAGGCTTCTAAACTTTGTAAGTTAAAAGTGGTTATTTTCCAAAGTGGCAAAGTCATTTGCAAAAGGGTTTTGGTCCATAAACCATTTTTAAATCTAATCATTATTTTATGTGGTGAAAATTATTTTTATCAAAGCAAAACTTTATGTTTTTCACCAAAATGAGTTGCTATTGGAAAACTTGGTGTTTTGGGTCAGTAGGTTTGGTCTAAACCACTTCCCAAAGTTTTTGTTCCAAAATCTTTTCCATAACAATTCCAATATTTTCACTTGGCTAGAAATGGACCAAATCTAATATTCCATCCTAATATTTTCCAAATCCATTTTCAAAACCATGGGTTGGTTCCTAGGGTCAGTAAGGTCACAACAAACCATTTTGCAAAGGTTTTAATCCAAAAATAATTTTTAAACAATTTTTCTAATCTAAACAAGCTCACAAAAGAATCTACAAAAACAAGCAAACTAACAGATACTATTGGCTAAACCAAGGGCATGGTTGGCTAGGTCTTGTTCTCCTGAATCCAACGACATAAAATTTGTAATTTTTGGACGTGTGGATCCAAAGTTATAAGGGTTTGAAAATTGAATCTCAATCAGATTTCAAATCTGTTTTAAACTGAACAGATGACACGCGGCGTGTTTTAACTGCACGTTACCGGTTCGGCCGGATCGGCAACGCGGTGCGTTAGATCTAAATGAATCGTGCGGCTCTAGAGGCGTACCCTTTCGCGGTTAAGTGAATCTATCGTATTCGTTCGATCTGAATCGAACGGTGCCTACTGCCTTGCCAAGAACTGGCGGCGAAATGTTAACGGCGAGCGGCAGAGCGGCCAGTTGACGGCGGCGCTGGCGAGGCAGGAAGCGAAACAGGGAGGGAGTAAGCTCACCGAGGTCGCGAGGATGAGGTGGTGCTGGTCGTGTGGTCGTCGTGGCTGGGGGCGTACGGGTCTGCTGCAATTCCTCGCCGGAGCTTGCTACAGCGACAGACGGCTCTGGACGTGGTCGGGGACGATGCTGTGGTCCACGAGAAGACAAACGGAGGACTGGGTTAGCTGCGCAAGGCCATGGCAAAGATGTTTGCGTGATCGAGGAGACACGGGGTGGTCGGAATCTACCTGTGGGCGTCGTCGGAGTAGCAAACAGACGATGGCGACGGCGGTAGTTGTCGTTGCCGAGCCTGCAGGGCACTCGCGGGCGAGCTGAAACTACGAGGGGGTTTGCCAGGATATGGGGAACTTGTCTGCGTGCTTGGGAAGGCAGGGGGCGGCGTGTGTTGGCCGGAATCGGCGAGGAGAGTCGTCGGAGACAGAGCGGCTCAGGGAGAAATTAGAGCGGCCTGGGAGCGTGCTTGGGGGAGGAGTCAGAGGGGAAATGAAGAAGGGACGCTGGCGTTTTATCGAGCATGGTCAAGGCGAGGTAAAGGCCCGACATTATGGCGAATTGAACGCGCGGATTGAAGGCAGCAACGGCAGCGAGGTTTGGGGGAGGGAGGTCGCGCGGTGAGGACGATGGCTAGCGAAGTGGGGCCGTTGCGTCAGTGGGAAAAGAAAGGAGGGTAGGGTCCACTGGTCATTTTCTGTGTGGGTTAGTGTTTAGGTAGGAAAACGTTTCGCTGTGGATAGAGGAGCTGGGCTGGCGCTGGGCCTATTGGGCTTCATCGACTGGGCTGGTCCCAAACTCTATTTTTTTCTATTTGCTGGCTTTTTCTTTTTCTATTCTTCCAAATTCTGTTTTAAATTTTCAAACAATCAAACAAGGTTCAAATCAATTCTAACCATCACCAAATCTTTGAAAGTTTGACTTGGTTCTGTTTAGTAACAAAACCAATTTCAGAAATGAAATAATACCTTAAATCCTTTTTGGTTCCATTCCTTAATTAAATAAAATGGACCATGGTTTATTAATCAAATAGGTTTTGATTTTTATTATTAAAATCTTTATTTGAATTCTAAATACTTTCAAAACCAAATCAGTAGGTATTAATTGAAAGTAAAGAATACTTGGAAAGCTTGTTTAAAATAAAATAATATTTTCATTTTAGGTTCCATTAATAATTAAATAAATGGACCTTGGTTATTAAATCAAATAGGTTTTGTTTTATTAAAATATTTATTTTGATATCTAATATAAAACCAAAACACTTCAGTAAGTTTTATTTGAGAATATAAAATATTTGGAAAACTTATTTAAAATAATTTAATAAGTTTTGATGTTTCAATTTAAATGGTAAAACCTTTTATTTAAATAAAATTGGATATTAAATCCTTATTACTTTATTTAAATAATCCTTTACTATTTTTAATCAAAACAAAACATTTTATTTTAAACACTTGGCCAAGGTTTAATTTGGCTTTATAAAATAATCTTTATTTATGAGTCCACCTTTTCTTTTGAAAACCAAATCTTTTTATTTAAAGATTCAAAATAGTAATTTTAAATATTTTTATTTTCCTTTAATAAAAGTTTTTCTTTTTAAATCCCTTTAGGATTTATTTAATCCAAATAGGTTTGAAGTTCCAATTAAAAGCAAAAAGCTTCTTCTGGCCCTGAAAATCAAACAAAGTTTTATTTTATTCATTTATTTTTCACATTACAAGATTTGGAAAATCTTGGGATGTGACAATTGTCCAATAATTCGGATCTGGTAATGGTGGTTCATACTGTACCTCGGCCCAATCCACAAAGAAGTCAGACACTGCCTGGGATTTAATTGCATTCCGCCTATCAAGGCAGTGAAAACCCCAATCGTGGGATCCCTCTGCGCCGTGCGGCCAGCGTGTGGCCATGTACCCAGACGAGTAAGCCAATCAGCGGGCGCCACGTGGAAACAATACACGAAAAATCCCCTGCCACGTCACGAAAGGAAGGACAAGGGGCACAGACCGATGGGACAGCCACAGTGACGGGGAATAACTGCACAGCCATCACTATGTCGCTAGAGCTTGGAACAAAATTTGAGGCAAGTAACCATGATTACCAGCTGTCAGTGACTGAAGCACGCCGAAAATGACTCGGAATTAGTCATAATGATTCGGCACGAGGCAAAAACGAGCAAAAAAGTCAAAGAATTGACCCGGAAACTGCCAGACAGACTTGGCAGAATACGAAACCATGCCGAATCATGCGCAATGAGCGATGAATAAGGACAAAAGAAAAAGTTCCAACTACATCAAAGGAACCTGGAGATGCCTAATATCTAGAACTGCTAGACCTCACCAGCTTTGGGGACTAATGTCGGGGGGGATAACCCCTGGTAGGGTCACAAGGGGTGAAACATAGCCCATCTTGGCTAGCTCCGAGTAAAGAAAGAACCAGGCCGAGTAAGTACGGCTGGGAGAGAGAATCGTGTGCGGCCGACATATGAACTATGTCGGCCCGTATAAGACAAAGTTGTTATTCTTGCAGGAACCAACGAGCCGAGTCTTCTAAGGAAGGTCCAAGTCAGATAGGACGAGTGGCACCTTTCCGAGTGAGGTTCAGGAGGGACCATGGTAAAGCGTGGTCAAAAGAGAAGGGTGACGCCGGGTGACGCCCAAAGCAAGGGCTGACGTACAAAGTTACTGCATGACGCCAAAAGGAACAGGAGGTGACGTACCAAAAGACCGTTAGCTGTCAAGCTTTATGGACTGGGCCATTGGGCTTAGGGCAATCCCATGACCCGGCTCGCATGGTAGGGACCAGGATCCAAACAGTAACCCTAGAACCCAAAGGGTGTAACCTATCTAGCACCACCTATATAAGGAGGGGCATAGCAGTAGCAGAAGGAGGTTGGACCAAGTAGGGAACTAGTGCCCAGAACACTAGTTCATACAGCTCAAGGATCACTTGTAATTCCCAAGTATCAATCAAATCCCAAAGTGTGGAGAGTTCATCTTGTTCTTCGTGCATGGAAAGACTGTGCACTCCCTCCCTGGTGACACAAGCACCCATTCGGCCCCCAACTTAAGCCTACCCATGGCATCTGCCGTGACACCACCACGACAAGTTTGAGCATGTTTATTGCAATCATTAATAACATTTTCATTTTCCATGCAAGTGTCTTTAAAAGGTTCATGATACATGTCCCATTTTTCTTTAGGAGCATTAATATGGGAAGCAAAGGCTCTATAGTATCTAACCAGAATTTGAGGATCAAGACCATATTTAGCACTAAGCTCTTGAAAATCAGCAGTTTCAGCGAAAGACTTAATGCAATCATACTCATAGTTTATACCATCAATCTTTTCACTCAAAGAGGAAGTTTCCTCAATAGAATTTACCTTCTTACCATGTGGAGCTCTCTCAACATGCCATTCAGAGTAGTTAACCATCATATTATCAAGGATCCTTGTTGCAACACCCAAAGTGAGGCCCATAAAGGTCCCTCCAGCAGCTGAATCTAGCAGGTTTCTTGAAGAGTAGATCAAACCTGCATAAAAAGTGTAGATAATCATGCAAGCAGTGAGTCCATGAGTGGGACAATTCTTAACCAAAGTTTTCATTCTTTACCAATCTTGAGCAACATGTTCATTATCAACTTGTTTAAATTTCATAATGTCACTTCTCATAGAAATAATCTTAGCAGGAGGATAGTACTTTCCAATAAAAGCATCTTTGCACTTAGTCCAAGAATCAATACTATTTTTAGGCAAGGATAGCAACCATTCTTTAGCTTTTCCTCTCAAGGAGAAGGGAAAAAGCTTGAGCTTAATAATATCTCCATCTACATCTTTATGCTTTTGCATTTCACAAAGTTCAACAAAGCTATTGAGATGGGCGGCAGGATCATCAGAATTAGCACCAGAAAATTGCTCTCTCATCACAAGATTCAACAAAGCAGGCATAATTTCATAAAAGGTAGCATCAGGAGCGGGTGGAGCAATAGGAGTGCTTATGAAATCATTGTTGTTGGTGCTAGTGAAGTCACACAACTTGGTGTTCTCAGCAGAGTTCTTTTTGGCAAAGGTGGGCAAGCCAAAAACAGCAGCAGCAGCTAGAGCAGGAACTAATTTTTTTTGTGTTTTTCGAAATGAGGCAAACAAAACCAAGCAAAAGAAGCAAAGCAAACTAAAAAAAAGCAAAGAGAAAGGAAGTGGAGGACTCCCCTTGTGAAGACGTCCTTAGCCTCCCCGGCAACGGCGCCAGAAATCTTGATGCGTGCGCCCGTTGTTGATGTGGGACACTTCGTTGGAACCCCAAGAGCAGGGTGTGATGAGCACAATAGCAAGTTTCCCTCAGTAGAGACCGAGGTTATTGCGGTGACCCAGCATACCACTGCATGTGTAGCACACTATAGTCGTTGACATGACACCCACAGAACACCGTTTCGTAAATATCACATCCCTCAGAGTGGTACAATAGAAATATTGCGGGTCCATATTACAAAAATACACACATTATTATTATTACAATACCGGAAGTTCATGGCTTCCAAAAGATTCAACTTACAAACCAAAATATAAAGTTTTTCAGCGGAATTTAAAAGTAAAAACTCCGACTAGGAGTTGAGCTCAGCAGCTTATTCTATAGAGTTCATGCTGCTCGGCTCAGTTGGTTACTACTAACTAGGATACTTAGTTGGACTCATTATCATCGACACCGTAGCGGATCTCGTAATCCACTCCTTCAACACCTCCGGACATATCAGGTTCCTCGTAGAACACATCTTCTTGGCATTCGGCTGCATACATTGGCACGTCTTTGGGATCCTCAGAGTCTAAGCAAGGGATCAAAGGAAAGAATGAGTAACAGCGTTACCCAACAAGTTCATTATGCACTTTTTGTAAATCTTTGTTCAAAGATTGATTTTATTCTAAAAAAACTATGACAATCAGCCTTCACAGGTTGACCAGAACTTTCATGGGGTTCCTTTCCTGCCGCGTTCATAGCTCCTTCCCGGAACAGGGAGTAACAAGTTACAGTTCTTACACTCTGCAGAGGTGCGTTACTTTACCCATGGGAGATCAACTCCTTATTGCACAACTGGGCATACTTTCTTGTCCACAATTCCATGATGTGGGGCCCAGTAGTTGGTCCAAGCCAATCACTACCCCCTTCGCGACCTCGCATGCCTCCTTGGTGTACACCATGCCCACATAATGAATTACGGCAATGGTTTGTACAAACCGTTAGATGCCAGAACTATCGTGGGATGATGAGGGTTCCCACCCATATGCTGCATATCCTCTACGAATTACCAATTAATATGCATGCTTCGAGGATAACAGCCACGACCTGCACATCCGGCTTCATGCGAGAGGAAGAAGATACAGCTGACTTCTTTGTCCCATTCCAAATCTCATGGCTAACGCGTAATATACGGCGCTAGAATCACTGATGTTAGGGGTTATTAAGTCCCTACTTGATCACCATTATTTGCAACTAGAACCCTAAGTTCTATTGCTTCATTATATCATCACTTAGGATGATATCTATGATTTCTTTATTTGTGAAAATAATATTTTCTTTCCTTTATAGTATATATGATAACACACAATTTGTAAATACTTTGATAAAGACTCTTCAAAGGACATGAGCAAGTGATGAACTTGCCTTGTGATGGCAAGGTAGTGAAGTCTGATGCTTGCACTGTACCTTGAGCTTCTATGTCTACATAAATATCATTATTGCCCGGTAAGGACAATATTTAAAGAAGCAAAATGATTATGCAAGTAATGTAATCCATCATTTAACTTGATATGCATTTACCCTATTATTATACAAGGTTCTTTTTAATAATAAAGGATTTATAAATATTACTTTTTAATATTTATAACATATATTGAATTATTTTATTTTATTTTCCTTTTATTTGACTTTTATTGATTTAATAATTCTTTTAGGAATTATCACTTAAAGATTAAAAATTGTTACTAAATATTTATTTAGTATTTTTCATAAATACTACAATATTAATATGTAATGAAAGTGATTTTTATTTATTTTTATCATCTTTCAGTAATTTTGTAAAATTCCATAAGGAATATATAATTTACAAAATTTCTTAATAAAATTTATATGTCAAAAATTTTATATTTCAATTTATTTGGATAGTTTGGATTTTTGTGAATCCAAAAATATTTTATTTATAATTTTTGGATTTTTATTTTATTTTCTAAAAAAATATTGAGTTCAGGGGCATTTTGGTCTTTTCCTATTTATTAAAAAAGATTTTAATTGACTTGGGCTGGCCATTTGGGCTTATTGGGCCCCTTGTGGCCCAATAGGGCAGGGTCAAAATCCTCACCCTGAGGGGTTTCGGCCTACCCAGCCCATTCTATATGTTTCTTCTTCGTTCTCACCTCTTCTCTCCCCCGACCCCATGGGGTTCGGGCACCGCCGCTGGCGATGGCCGCCGCCGTGGCTTCCCCTGGCCGCCGTGATGCAGGGCGAGGTTTGCGACTATGCTCATTCATCTGGTCCAATTCGATTTGACTCCGAGGCTTCGTCGTGGCCAGGTTCACCCTGTTCCCGAACCCTAGGGTTCGGGGAAAGTGCTGACGCCGCCACAGTCCCTCCTGTGGTGGTGTCTTGTGTTTGTGTGCTGCTGTGGCCGTCGTCGTGGCTGGTGCAGGTTGTAGTGCCCTCTGGGTGCTCCATGTGCTGCCGCAGGCTCGTCGGCCAATCTGCTTCCTCTTCAATTCGTCAGCGAGGACTCCGGGTAAGTGGCCTCTATGGATCTTGTTCATCCTATCACCATGACTCTCTCTGTGTGAATCTAGTGGATACTCGTGCCTAGTGACTATGTTCTAATTAGGGTTCATCTCCTAATTAGGGTTCTTGTTCTGATTAGGGTTCATAACCCCCTATTGATCATATCCATGATGCTTTAGATCTAGTGGTGATCATCCTTGAGCATGAGGAGTGATTGTTTGCTGTGGATCATTGTTTGTAGTTGGCTTTGATGATGCTAGTGGCCTGTCAGACTTATTCCAGTGGTAATTTACTATGATCTAATGTTAGTGTTTTTATGGAATCCCTTTTTGGAAATGTTGTTGATCTGAGATCTCTCCACTGTCAGGATGCTTATACTGACAGTAGTTCTCTCAGTAATTGCTTACTAAAATTATAATGGTGGGCTTGTATGAGAATATACATACTGAATATAATCATTACATGTTAATGATTTTCTGTGGATATATAGATGAATTTGATGTTGATTCCTGGCCTTTGGCTTTAGGAAGATGAAATTTATTGGCTTGTCCCTTTTATTTGTGGAATCTAAGTAAAGATTGGGATTAGATCATTAGAACTTGTCCTTGTGATACCATTGTAATCTGGCACACAAGTGATTAAGTCTTATTCCTAAGCTTAGCTTTGACAATACTTGTGATTAATACTGGCAAGATACAATGAAAGCTTCTCTTTACTCTCCTGCCTATGATGTTGGTCTGAGGCTCTAGGATTTTAAGTCCTAGTTAGTTGAGCAAATAATTTTTTTGTAACTTGTAAGATTAGAGGTGCTACTCCCTCTGGGAGATGTGCCCTGGTCCGATAAGAACGAATGAAGAATTATTTAAGTTGCATATGTTAATACCAAACTCTGTGAGGCTGGTCTGAGAGATTGGTGCTTTTGGCTTAGTTTGATTTCTGATCTTTATACTTGAAATCTCTAGGATAGATTCACCTCACTTGGGTGATTATTGAGAGATTGTTTCATAAAACAACACATGCTTTTGTTTAGATACTATGATTAGATCATGTGATGGTTTTATGATACTCACCACAAAATCTGATGATTGTGGAGTAAGATGGTGATGTTGATCTTGTTTTGCTGAGCTCCTGTGCTTGACCTGGAGCTAGCCTGCTCCTCCTAGCTCCTAGACTTGTCCTTGAGCTAGCCTGCTCCTCCTAGCTCCTGGACTTGGCCTTGTTGTACACCTGATCCTTCCCCCTCCTTATGTCACCATCCTGGTGAGGTTTGGTTGATCTTTGGTGGTTTAGTTTGGTTGTTGTGCTTGGTAAGTTGCTGCCTAAGCTGGCTGTTCTTGTGTGCAAGCAGTGGAGAGATGCACTAGTGCCTCTCCACGGCTGTGCTGGTGATTTTGTGAGTTTGGGGCTGTGCTGTGAGGTTGACAACACACCACATGCATGTTGGTGTGTGTCCTGCCTGTGTGCTTGCTATGCACTTGTGGATATGCTTTGGTCTTGGAAGTTACTTTGATCAGATTACTTTCACCTGCTGGTGAATTTTCCCCTCTTGGCTGTCATTTGACTTCTGGCTTAAAGTTTATGAAAGATGGATTCCTTCATATTGGTGAAACTTTCCCCTTTTTATAAATTTCTCAATGATGAATTTGTCTAGTGCACTTCACTGACATGTCTGAGAGAAAATAATACTAACTCTAACTTTCTTTTTTTTTCTACTTAGCTCCTGTTTGTTTTGCAGGTACAAATATAAATATGAAGATTTAGTTTAGATTTTCTTTTATAGAATAGTTATTAAATAATTCAATGTAATCTTCTTATTCTTTTGTAATTTTATTTTTATTAATTTGTAATCTTCCTTTTATTCTTCTGTAATAAATATTATATAATTTCAATGAAGAAATATTCTTATTCTTTATTCTTTTGTAATTGTGAAGTTTGTAAATGATTTCAGTAAGTTACATTTTTTTGTAACTTGTTTGTATATTGATAATATGAAATAAGTTTTTATATTCATAATTGTTTTCTTTAGATAATGTTTGAGTCAAAATAATTACCTCTTAATTAAATCAAGATTCAAATCTTATTCCTAATTAATTTGAATTATAATTCAAACACTCAAGTTTAAAAATTCAAATTTACTTTTCAAACACAAAGTTCCTCAAAGATCATATCAAAGTTTATAACAATCATCCTTTAAGACTAAACCTAATCTCAAAGTATGAAAGAAACATTGATCACTTTAGGTTTTTATTTGGCAAAAAATTTACCCACATTTTCACAGATGAATGCATGCAACATTCCATATTCCTAAATCTACCCTTCGTTAGTTCCTAAATGTTGGGATGTTACAGACTTCCCCCCTTAAATTAAACTTCGTCCCGAAGTTTGTGGAGATGTACCTGAATAGTTCTGGATAGGTTTTCCTTAAATCCTCTTATTTCTCCCACGTGGCTTCCCTTTCAGGGTGGTGTTCCCACTGTACCTTGCAATTTTTGATTGCTCTGTTCCTTAATCTTTTCCAGTTTTCTTCCAGAATCTTACAAGGCTTTTCAATATAGGTTAGGTCTTCTTGTAGTTCTATCTCTTGGTGTGTGATTGCATCATATGGAATTTTCAAACATTTACGAAGTTGGGACACATGGAAAAACATTGTGCACTTGAGCCAATCTTGATGGTAACTCTAAAGCATAAGCTATAGTTCTGTTTTGACTCAGTATCTTGAATGGTCTGATGTATCTTGGACTTAATTTCCCTTTAACTCCGAACCTTTTCACCCCTTTCATTGGACTTACTTTCAAAGAGACCATATCTCCCACTTCTGGATGCCATGATCTTCGACTTTGATCCGCATAACTTTTCTGCCTGCTTTAGGCTATTTTCAGTCTATCCCTGATCTTATCAATGATATCTTGTCTTTCCTTGATATAATCTGGCGCAAATTATTTGCTGCTTCCAGGCTCATACCAACATATTGGTGATCTACACTTCCTTCCATACAAAACTTGGTATGAAGCTGCCTTCAGACTACTCTGATAGCTGTTAGTATAAGAAAATTCGTCCAATGGTAGATGATCTTCCCATGTTCCTCCAAAGTCTAATGCACAAGCCCTTAACATGTCTTCTAGTATTTGATTTGTTCTTTCAGTTTGACCTCTTATCTCAGGATGATATGATGTGCTGAAATCTAACTTTGAACCAAGTGCTCCATCCAATTGCTTCCAAAATGCTGAAGTAAACACTGATCCCCTATCAGTTACGATCTTTTTGGGTACTCCATGCTTACTTACTATTTCTTTGACATATACTTCAACTAACTTCTCGGCATTATCTTTTTGATTCACCAGAATAAAATGTGCACTCTTAGTGAGTCTGTCTACAATTACCCATATCATATCCTTCCTTTTTGGTGTCATGGGCAATCCGATGATAAAGTCCATACCTATTTCCTCCCACTTCCATTCAGGAATTTCCAAGGGTTGTAATGGTCCTTCTGGACTTTAGTAAGATCCCTCCTTTATAAAGGAAAAGGATCCCTATGATTGCAATGCTAGTCCCTGGATCAATGCTAGCATCCACAGTTTAAGATGAAGTACACAGAAACAAAGGTCATTATTACAAGTCATTCCAGAGACAAACATAGTCTTTTACAAACTCCATGGCCACAGGCCTAGTACAAGAGTTTAAATATGTAATAATATAAATAAGTCTTCATCTTCATGTGCCACAGGAAAGCATGTTGAGTGTAGACTCATAACCCCTAATCACCATCAGAATAACCCGCAACATCAAAAGTTACAGCCACAGTGGGTCAATACATTGGAATAGTATTGGCAAGTGATACCTTAGAATAATATTGGTGGCTAGATATTATATGCATTTGGCTAAGTGTAGCTTAGGCTTGCTTTGCTCAAAATAGGTTTTGCCTATTAGTTGAAAACACTAAGTTTTTCTTTGCTAAAATCTTTCCCAAGGAACCACCAATAGACATTGGTGAACCTTCACCCTTGTTCAACCATAAGTTTTTACTTGGAAATTGGGATGAGGAGATTCTTGATAGCTTCCATGTCTTGATGCTCAAGTTGTCCAATACCAGGGACATGGCTAAGTACTTAGATTCTTCCATCTGCAGAGGTTGTGCACTTTCTCCACAAGACTTGATTTTCACCAAGACAGGACCTTTCAGAAGCCTTCCCTTAGACCAAATGGACACGTTCCAACCTATCATCCCACTACCACCAACTGTCCAAATGGCTAAGTTATTGCAACCTATGTGATCTAGGCAGAGCCCATATTGCCAAGTGGCTGCACTAGAAGCTTCTTAACATATGGCATCTCAAATCCCTTTGTTCCTGGGTGGCTTTCCACAAGTGAGATACACAAGGTAAACCATAGAAATGGGCCTTGTGTAACCACTCAACACAAACCAATCTTTCCATTCCACCCAGGTGTGTCATTCACTTAGTTGTTTTATTAACAAAGCCCAAGTCCAAAGACTTAGAAATATTTTCTCACAGCATGAATATATAACCACCCTTGGTTGCTGCTAGCTAGGCTAAGCATGGCATGGACAAGAATCTTAACTTAGAATTTCTAGCAATTCTACAACTACTAGGATTTCCCAAGCATAGCATATATAGATCAAAATATTCATGCAAGGCTAGCAAAATATTTCTAGTGCAAAGTTGAAAAACATAGGAAGAAATCATGAAGCATCACTTGCCTTGGTAGTTTGGAGAGTAGCTACAATCCTCACAATCACTATTTGCACCAAAATCTACACATAAAATAATACCACCAAAATCACATACATAATAAATACAAGCAAAAATATATGGATGCATGCATAATGCCATGTGATGATATTCTACACCAAACAAGACAAGTGCACAGTACTGAATCATAAATAAGTTCAAAACTTGCCAAATAAACTTTATTTGCACAATAAAACATTTTTCAAACAATTATTATACCCATATTAAGCCTACAAATGTTTCTGCAAAAACAACCATTTTCACAGAGGCAAAACATTAAACACATTGCATAGTTGGAAAGGATTTTCTCTCCTAATTCCATTGATATAAAATTTGTCAAATTTGGACGTGGCATTCAAAATTTATGAATTAAACAAGTTTAACATCTAATAGATCTAATTCAAACTTTTTAAAACAAAACTCGTGCCACGCGGCGCTTTCTAATTGGCTGGTACCGGTTCGGGCGGATCACGCTTGCGAACCATTAGATGAACTAAAACGCGCGGCTCAGATCTCTACTTACCCCTTCGGCTATGTTCTATCGCGTCCACTGGATCTAAATCGAACGGCCCTAAGCAGCTAACCCTAAACAAGCGGCGCTAGTGGCGGCGACAGGCGGCGGCGTGCTCAGTCAATGGCGGAGCCGGCAAACTAGGTCGCGCGGGGAGGTGTGAGGATCCTCACCAGAATCGCCGTGACGAGGATATGCTTGACGTGTGCTCGGTTGGCGAAGGGGCGCTCGGGATCGTCGTGGATTGCTCGTCGGAAAAGTCCCTGGCAACGGTGTTCTCTGTTGGCGACGGAGTCGACATTCTGGGCCACGCTAAGACGAGAAAAGGGTGCCGTTAGATGTGTAGGAGGTTGGGGATCACACGCGTATGAGAGGGGAAGCTGGGTCTTACGGGGAATGGTCGCCGGAGTTCGAGCAGACGGTGGCGGAGCTCAGTCGACGACGCTGCCAAGGCTACGGAGCATGCGCAAGCAAACGGAGGGTGTCAGTAGATGCGCACGGAGATGTAGAATAAGCTAGTCTGAACCAGAGGCAGAGGGGGACGCGGGGCTTACCGGAATTCGATGACAAACTCGTCGGAGCAGAGGGGCGTCCAGAGAGAAATACGAGCAGCCTGGTGGCTCCGGTGGGGTGGGGTTTGGGGGAAAAGGAGGAGGGAGGCATGGTGCTTAAGTAGGCGAGGACGTGGGCGTGATTTACTCGGGCATTCAACGGAATTGAAGCCGCGAATCAAACAGGAAACGGCCAAGTGATTTGGGGGAAGAACTCGTCGTCGGGTGGAGACGATGACCGTTGCGTGGGCCGCTCTGTCAGCGAGAGAAAAAGAGAGGAGGTGGGGTCCCTGCGTCAGCGACTCTGTGGGTGTGTTCGCGGGTAAACGAAAACGCTTCGCGGGAGGGGGTAGTTGGGCTAGATGGGTCGAACTGGGCTGGTTGGGCCAGTTTGCCTGTTTGTCTTATTTGTTTTCCTTTACTCCTTTTCTTTTTCTGTTTGATTTTCTAGAAATGTTTTTTCAACTCTAATTCAAATAAGTTTGATTTCAAATCTTCTCTAGGTTTTTATATAGTAAACTTTGCACTCAAATGTGTGTCAAACACTACTGTTTACTCAAAAACACTTTGATCATTTGAAAATAAAAATAAAACCAAGCCTTAATGTGATATAAACAATAGACATAAAATTGGTTTTATTTTCACACTTTGTTTTGAAAACTTTGCTCAAGCTTTGGAAAGTACTTAAGTTTGAATTCAAAACATTACTGAACAAAACAAGTACTCTTCTCATTAGAAAGTAGCACTAAGGCTAGAGCATACTTACATAAAATAATGAGCAACATATGCTCCTGTTTTTGAAATGGTTTTGAAATGGAACCCTAAATGATCATGGATGCATGGATGATATGCATGGGTTTTGAAACATGATTTTAGGGATGTTACAACTTTGATGTTCAGCCTTCACCCTTTGACAAGTATGGCATTCAGATACATATTTAGCAATATCTCTCTTTATGCTATTCCACCAGAATAGTTCTTTCAAATCCATATACATCTTAGTACTCCCTGGATGTATAGAATATGGAGTATTATGTGCTTCTCTGAGTATGACATCTCTAATCTCCGTCACATCTGGAACACATCGACGGTCTTGAAACCATAAAGACCCATAATCCCCAAGGCAAAAACTGATTTTTGCCCTTGAGATATCCTCCGAATTTCCTCAGCAATAAAAGGATCTTCTATTTGATGTCTAAAAATTTCTTGCTTAAGATCACTGTCCTGCTCTGCAACTACCTGCATAGTAGCTAATCCTCCAAGAACCTCCGTTTTAATAAATTGAAGTTCTAATCTTTCCAAGTCCATTTGTAATTCTTTTGGTAACTCCCGATTACTAGGCTGAATATCAGCACTCTTTCTGCTTAAAGCATATGCTACAACATTTGCTTTCCCTAGGGTGTAATTGATGGTTAAATCATAATCCTTGACTAGTTCCAACCAATGCTTCTGTATCATATTTAATTCCTTTTGAGTGAATAAATATTTGAGACTTTTATGGTCAGTGTATAACTCACATCTGGCTCCATAAAGAAAATGCCGCCATCCTTTCAGCGCAAAAACTACTGCTGCTAACTCTAAATCATGAGTTGTATAGTTGACTTCATGTGGTTTCAGTTGTCTTGAACCATAAGCAATCACTTTCCGATCTTGCATTAATACACAACCCAAACCTTCTTTAGAAGCATCACAGTATACTGTGAAGTCCTTCCCTGTTTCAGGTACTGGTAAGATTGGAGCTGTGGTTAATCTAGTCTTCAATTCTTGAAAACTTGCCTCACATTTCTCATCCCACTTGAATGGTGTATTCTTTCTTAATAATTTGGTCATTGGTCCGGCTATTTTGGAGAAACCTTCAATGAATCTCCTAAAATAACCAGCCATTCCTAAGAAACCTCGAATTTGCTTCACATTGGTCGGTGCAGTCCACTCTAGTACTGAATGAACTTTAGATGGATTCACAGCAATTCCATCCTTACTGATCACATGACTGAGGAATTCTACCTCATCTAGCCAAAATTCACACTTACTAAACTTAGCATAAAGTTGGTGTTCTCTTAAGGTCTGCAATGCTATTCTCAAATGATCAGCATGCTCCTCCTTATCCTTGGAGTATATCAGAATATCATCAATAAAGACTATGATGAACTTGTCCAAATATGGCATGAAGATCTTGTTCATCAGATTCATGAATATTGCCGGTGCATTGGTCAAACCAAATGGTACTACCAGATACTCATGGTGTCCATATCTTGAAAAAAATCCTGTTTTTGGAACATCTTCCAACTGGATTTTTATTTGATGGTATCCAGATCTTAAATCGATCTTTTGAGAATACTCCAGCCCCTTTCACCTGATCAAAAAAATCTTGAATTCTTGGTAAAGGATACTTATTCTTGATAGTAACGTTGTTTAAGTTTCTATAATCACCACACATTCTTCTTCCACCATCTCACTTATCCACAAAGATTACTGGTGTTCCCCATGGGGATACACTTTCCTGAATAAATCCTTTTCTAGCTAACTCATCAATTTGCTGTTTGAGTTCTTTCAACTCTTTGGGTCCCATCTTGTATGGTGCTTGAGCTATTGGTGATGTGCCAGGAATTAGGTCAATACTGAACTCTATCTCCCGCCTGGTGGCATTCCGGGTAGTTCTGTTGGAAAACATCTTGAAATTCATTTACTATAGGAATATCTTCCAGTTTGACCTCTTTCATTGAGTTCAACTGCAAATTCACCATGATATGACTGTCCTTATCTGCTTGGTAAACTATCCTTGCTCCATTTGGAGTTTTGATTGTGACTGTTTTCTCCTCACAATTTATCTGAGCTCCGTGTTCCATCATCCAATCCATCCCCAGCACTACTGTAATTCCCTTCAAAGGAATCACATAAAGGTCTACGAAATATGTACAACCATAGATCGAGATAACCTGATCTTGTTTTATGTGGCGTACAATCACATTCCCTCCTGCCGTAACTATGGTCATAGGACTTTCTAACGTTGCCCTTATAATCCCGAACTTATCACAAAATTCTTTGGAAATGAATGAACTAGTTGCACCAGTATCAAATAGAACTTTGCCGGGATTGGTAAGGATATTGAGCGTAGCTATCACTGCATGCTCCGAATTATCCACCTCCTCGAGGGTTGCACAATTCAGTTTCCCAGTAGATCGATTCCTCTTGCCATTGTTGTTCTTGCCATTATTTCCTCCTTTATTGGGTTGTCCATTTCCTTCACTGGCTTGTCCTCCTCCCTTGGTAGGCCAACCTCCAGGTGGTTTGCCCACACAATCTGGCTTGATATGCCCCTTCTGACCACAACCGTAACAAATCACTACAGGCTTTTTGCATTCCCTTTGGAAATGCCCTGGAATTCCACAATTGTTACAAATAACATTCCTTCTCGGATTGGATTGACTTCCACCACTGCCCTTGTTATTGTTATTGTTACCATAATTCCTATTCCGAGGTTTGAACTCCAGGTTGGGTTTAGGTTTGCTTGCCCGAATTCTCTTGGTTTCCTTCTTGGCTCTCTTCCTCCGGTCCTCTTGGACATTCTTGTAGTCATCTTCAAAAGTAATGGCTGCATCCAACAACTGCGGATAAGTTTGCTTATTGGCTAACCTTAGTTGCATCCTCACAAATGGATTTAGTCCATGCAGGAAACGCTTCTTCCGCTTCTATTTAGTGTTGACATCCTCCTCCGCATAGCGAGACAGTTGACTAAACTCCCGGATGTACTTCATGACACTAGTATATCCTTGCTGAAGCTCCTCAAATTCTCTCCGTTTCAACTCCATAACACTTTCTGGAACATGATATTCACAGAATCTCTGCTTGAATTCTTCCCAGGTAAACTCCCTTCCTGGTTTTTGCATGGCTAATTGATTTTCCCACCATGATGTTGTAGGTCCAGTCAACAGATGAGTTGCATACCTCAATTTCTCCACATCATTGCAACCTATATTCTTCAGCTTCCTTTCAGTATCTGCAAGCCAGTCTTCTGCATCCATTGGTTTAGGAGCTGATGCAAAAGGTAACGATCTTGCATTCTGGAAATCAGATAGACTCACTCCTCCACCTTCAGGTGCCCTCTGATTTTCTTGCCCCAGCAACTCTTCCATAAACTTGTTATGGGTCTCTTGCATCATTTGCATGCAGTGCATAAAGTTCTGCTCCATTAACGGCCTCATTGGTGGTGGTGGTAATGCTTCTTGGTTTGCTGCATCTGCATCGGCCTTTTCCTTGGCCTCTCGCTCCATCCACTGCTGCTCAGTTTCCATTCCTACACCCGTATCCATTACCCTCTAGTCCTGCAACATAAAGCGAATAATCATAATTACATCATGCACATGTGTTCTGAGCTCGACTTTACGCACAGAACTAGTCACACAATGAAGATCCAAAGACAATCCAAATATGCATTTCACATATTTTACTAATATCATAATGATACAAAGTCATTACAACATATACCATATAGGTATAATCACAAAACTGCCTTATTACTTAGGGTACAATACACGATACTTGATACTACTAACTAATTGCCTCCTTATAGTAGTAACTACGCTCATCATACATGCCTGATGTCCAACCGTGATGACGTGTTGTTCGTCGCACAGTTTGTGGAACATATGGCCTTCCAGAAGGAATATACTCTGTATCACAAGTGTCAGGACTTGAGTCATTACTCAACCTGAGCGCATTGACTCCCTCCAGCTCAGCTGAAAAGTCTTCAGAAACATATTCAACATTATCTCCAGCCTGCATCTCCTGAGCTTCATTTCTTGAGTTGTCAACAGGATACGCAGATCCTGCTGCTTCCCAGGTGCTCTCTTGGGCAAGATAGTTTAACACTGGATAATGTATATTCCCTGGGTTTTGAGAAGATGTTGATGATTCAAACACTCTCTCCTCAGGATCTTCTTCTTCATCTTGGTTATCTATGGACATGGTATTTCTACTTCTGTTATTAGAGTTCATCCTTACACCCATCCAACTAGATTGTCCAGCATTTCTGTCAGAACCATCTGTGGACATCTGGTGTTCATGAGATCCATTATAAGATCCCATCCTCCAACCATCCGAATTCTTAATAGGAAGTTTTGAGTCAGAACCATCCTCTGAGCCCTGTGGTACTGCATACCTCATATCCATAGTAGGATCATGTATAGGTTCGGGTCTTGGTGAATAAGGATATGGTATAAAAGATTCAGGGTATATAGGTATATCCTTAAAGATAGGTGTTGCACTACTACTTGCTTCCTTCTCTAACTGGAATGCTAACTGCTTTCTCCTTTCCGGATCAGTTAGATCCTCTAACATATCATTTTTGTCTTCGACAATCACTTGATGGGTCTTATAAAAAGACGCAACGAGTGTTCGATATCTATCCATAAACTTGGAAGCTAACTTAGGATGCTTCTTAACCAAAGTAAGATGATCCGGTATAGGCTCCGAGTCTATAGAATCATGAGGTATCACAGAGAATGTGCTACCTTCTAGCTCCTTGGTTTTCTGCTCCCGGATATTAGCTATCGCCTCCACAACAGCAACATGATATGCTGCTAAATGACTCCTACCTTCTCCTATAGGTAGATCATGATATAATCCAAGCTTCTCTGGAAGTTGGATACTCACACGATACTTGGATAACATCCGGCCATCAAGGTAAGTGATAGTGTTCACTGGAATTCTAGTTGGACAACTAAAGAGCCTTAAAAGTTGACGAAGTTGGTCTGTAAATGATCCTTGATAATCATCAAGAGTCTCCTCTTTCCTTACCAAAGTCTGTTTTGGAAACTTTGGTGCCATAACTCTGTATATCAGAAAAATAATTTTGATTAGTATCCAATAATATATTGCATCATAACAAAGAATTATCGCACTAAAATATATAACAGAATATTCTTAATTGAATACCCATTATATTACTTTTAGAGAATTCTTTATCGTTGCTAAACTTTTTTATAGGTAATACCCTTTACTAGGTTTCCAACCTAAGTTCAAAGCAATTTTCTCTGATACCAACTGCGGTGACCCACCATACCACTGCATGTGTAGTACACTATAGTCGTTGACATGACATCCACAGAACACCGTTCCGTAAATATCACATCCCTCAGAGTGGTACAACAGAAACATTGCGGGTCCATATTACAAAAATACACACATTATTATTATTACAATACCGGAAGTTCAAGGCTTCCAAAATATTCAACTTACAAACCAAAATATAAAGTGTTTCAGTGGAATTTAAAAGTAACAACTCCGACTAGGAGTTGAGCTCAGCATCTTATTCTATAGAGTTCATGCTTCTCGGCTCAGTTGGTTACTACTAACTAGGATACTTAGTTGGACTCATTATCATCGACACCTTAGCAGATCTCGTAATCCACTCCTTCAACACCTCCAGACAGATCAAGGTCCTCGTAGAACACATCTTCTTGGCATTCGGCTGCATACATTGGCACGTCTTCGGGATCCTCAGAGTCTAAGCAAGGGATCAAAGGAAAGAATGAGTAACAGCGTTACCCAACAAGTTCATTATATGCAAGGTGGGAAGTTTGATGCTCTAGCTACCACCTCAGATTATAAATCCATGGCACTATGCACTTTTTGTAAATCTTTCTTCAAAGATTGATTTTATTCTCAAAAACTATGACAAACAGCCTTCACAGGTTAACCAGAACTTTCATGGGGTTCCTTTCCTGCCGCGTTCGTAGCTCCTTCCCGGAATAGGGAGTAACAAGTTACAGTTCTTACACTCTGCAGAGGTGCGTTACTTTACCAATGAGAGATCAACTCCTTGTTGCACAACCGGGCGTACTTTCCCGTCCACAATTCCATGATGTGGGGCCCAGTAGTTGGTCCAAGCCAATCACTGCCCCCTTCATGACCTCACATGACTCCTTGGTGTACACCATGCCCACATAATGAATTACGGCAATGGTTTGTACAAACCGTTAGATGCCATAACTATCGTGGGACGATGAGGGTTCCCACCCATATGATGCATATCCTCTACGAATTACCAACTAATATGCACGCTTCGAGGATAATAGCCACAACCTGCACATCCGACTTCATGCGAGAGGAAGAAGATACAGCTGACTTCTCTGTCCCATTCCAAATCTCATGGCTAACGCATAATACGGTGCTAGAATCACTGATGTCAGGGGTTATTAAGTCCCTACTTGATCATCATTGTTTGCAACTAGAACCCTAAGTTCTATTGCTTCATTATATCATCACTTAGGATGATATCTATGATTTCTTTATTTGTGAAAATAATATTTTCTTTCCATTATAGTATATATGATAACACACAATTTGTAAATACTTTGATAAAGACTCTTCAAAGGACATGAGCAAGTGATGAACTTGCCTTGTGATGGCAAGGTAGTGAAGTCTGATGCTTGCACTGGACCTTGAGCTTCTATGTCTACATAAACATCATTATTGCCCAGTAAGGACAATATTTAAAGAAGCAAAATGATTATGCAAGTAATGTAATGCATCACTTAACTTGATATGCATTTACCTTATTATTATACAAGGTTCTTTTTAACAATAAAGGATTTATAAATATTATTATTTAATATTTATAACATATATTGAATTATTTTATTTTATTTTCCTTTTATTTGACTTTTATTGATTTAATAATTCTTTTAGGAATTATCACTTAAAGATTAAAAATTGTTACTAAATATTTATTTAGTATTTTTCATAAATACTACAATATTAATATGTAATGAAAGTGATTTTTATTTATTTTTATCATCTTTCAATAATTTTTAAAATTCCATAAGAAATATATAAGTTACAAAATTTCTTAATAAAATTTATATGTCAAAAAATTTATATTTCAATTTATTTGGATAGTTTGGATTTTTGTGAATCCAAAAATATTTTATTTATAATTTTTGGATTTTTATTTTATTTTCTAGAATGTTTATTGAGTTCAAGGGCATTTTGGTCTTTTCCTATTTATTAAAACAGATTTTAATTGACTTGGGCTGGCCATTTGGGCTTATTGGGCCCCTTGTGGCCCAATACGGCAGGGTCAAAATCCTCACCCTGAGGGGTTTCGGCCCACCCAGCCCATTCTATCTGTTTCTTCTTCGTTCTCACCTCTTCTCTCCCCGACCCCGTGGGGTTCGGGCGCCGCCGCCGTGGCTTCCCCTGGCCGCTGCCGTGGTGCAGGGCAAGGTTTTCGACTATGCTCGTTCATCTGGTCCAATTCGATTTGACTCCGAGGCTTCCCCGTGGCCATGTTCACCCCGTTCCCGAACCCTAGGGTTTGGGGAAAGTGCTGTCGTCGCCGCAGTCCCTCATGTGGTGGTGTGTTGTGTTTGTGTGCTGCTGTGGCCGTCGCCGTGGCTGGTGCAGGTTGCAATGCCCTCTAGGGTGCTCCATATGCCGCCGCAGGCTCGTCGGCCAATCTGCTTCCTCTTCAATTCGTCAGCGAGGACTCCGGGTAAGTGGCCTCTGTGGATCTTGTTCATCCTATCACCATGACTCTCTCTGTGTAAATCTAGTGGCTACTCGTGCCTAGTGACTATGTTCTAATTAGGGTTCATCTCCTAATTAGGGTTCTTGTTCTGATTAGGGTTCATAACCCCCTGTTGATCATATCCATGATGCTTTATATCTAGTGGTGATCATCCTTGAGCATGAGGAGTGATTGTTTGTTGTGGATCATTGTTTGTAGTTGGCTTTGATGATGCTAGTGGCCTATCAGACTTATTCCAGTGGTAATTTACTATGATCTAATGTTAGTGTTTTTATTGAATCCCTAATTGGAAATGTTGTTGATCTGAGATCTCTCCACTGTCAGGATGCTTATACTGACAGTAGTTCTCTCAGTAATTGCTTACTGCAATTATAATGGTGGGCTTGTATGAGAATATACATACTGAATATAATCATTACATGTTAATGATTTTCTGTGGATATATAGGTGAATTTGATGTTGATTCCTAGCCTTTAGCTTCAGGAAGATGATATTTATTGGCTTGTCCCTTTTATTTGTGGAATCTAAGTAAAGATTGGGATTAGATCATTAGAACTTGTCCTTGTGATACCATTTTAATCTGGCACACAAGTGATTGAGTCTTATTCCTGAGCTTAGCTCTAACAATACTTGTGATTAATACTAGCAAGATACAATGAAAGCTTCTCTTTACTCTCCTGCCTATGATGTTGGTCTGAGGCTCTAGGATTTTAAGTCCTAGTTAGTTGAGCAAATAATTTGTTTGTAACTTGTACGATTAGAGGTGCTACTCCCTCTGGGAGATGTTCCCTGGTCTGATAAGAACGAATGAAGAATTATTTAAGTTGCATATGTTAATACCAAACTCTGTGAGGCTGGTTTGAGAGATTGGTGCTTTTGGATTAGTTTGATTTCTGATCTTTATACTTGAAATCTCTAGGATAGATTCACCTCACCTAGGTGATTATTGAGAGATTGTTTTATAAAACAACACATGCTTTTGTCTAGATACTATGATTAGATCATGTGATGGTTTTATGATACTCACCACAAAATATGATGATTGTGGAGTAAGATGGTGATGTTGATCTTGTTTTTCTGAGCTCCTGTGCTTGACCTGGAGCTACGCTGCTCCTCCTAGCTCCTGGACTTGTCCTTGAGCTAGCCTGCTCCTCCTAGATCCTGGACTTGGCCTTGTTGTACACCTGATCCTTCCTCCTCCTTATGTCACCATCTTGGTGAGGTTTGGTTGATCTTTGGTGGTTTAGTTTGGCTGTTGTGCTTGGTAAGTTGCTGCCTAAGCTGGTTGTTCTTGTGTGCAAGCAGTGGAGAGATGCACTAGTGCCTCTCCACGGCTGTGCTGGTGATTTTGTGAATTTGGGGCTGTGCTATGAGGTTGAAAACACACCACATGCATGTTGGTGTGTGCCATGCCTGTGTGCTTGTTATGCACTTGTGGATATGCTTTGGTCTTGGAAGTTACTTTGATCAGATTACTTTCACATGGCTGGTGAATTTGCCCCTCTTGGCTGTCATTTGACTTCTGGCTTAAAGTTTATGAAAGATGGATTCCTTCATATTGGTGAAACTTGCCCCTTTTCTATAAATTTCTCAATGATGAATTTGTCTAGTGCACTTCACTGACATGTCTGAGAGAAAATAATACTAACTCTAACTTTTTTTCTACTTAGCTTCTGTTTGTTTTGCAGGTACAGATATAAAGATGAAGATTTAGTTTAGGTTTTCTTTTATAGAATAGTTATTAAATAATTCAATGTAATCTTCTTATTCTTTTGTAATTTTATTTTTATTAATTTGTAATCTTCCTTTTATTCTTCTGTAATAAAAATTATATAATTTTCAATGAAGAAATATTCTTATTCTTTATTCTTTTGTAATTGTGAAGTTTGTAAATGATTTCAGTAAGTTACATTTTTTGTAACTTGTTTGTATATTGATAATATGAAATAAGTTTTTATATTCATAATTGTTTTCTTTAGATAATGTTTGAGTCAAAATAATTAACTCTTAATTAAATCAAGATTTCTTATTCCTAATTCATTTGAATTATAATTCAAACACTCAAGTTTAAAAATTCAAATTTACTTTTCAAACACAAAATTCCTCAAAGATCATATAAAAGTTTATAACAATCATCCATTAAGACTAAACCTAATCTCAAAGTATGAAAGAAACATTGATCACTTTAGGTTTTTATTTGGCGAAAATTTTACCCACATTTTCACAGATGAATGCATGCAACATTCCATATTCCTAAATCTACCCTTCATTAGTTCCTAAATGCTGGGATGTTACAGTTATCGAACCAGAAGGAGGAACGAAGCGTCTCAAAGGTGTTACAAGCAACATGGAAACCTGCACAAAACAAACTCAAGACTTTGTCCCAACGAATCAGTGAGGTTGTCAAGCTCACCGATTTTCTGTAACAAAGGATTAAACGTATGGTGCGGAAGGTAATGGTTTGCAGCAAGTAAACAAGTAAAAGTGGAAGATGTATCAATGGTAAAGATTGGACCGGGGTCCATAGTTCACTAGAGGTGCTCTCCTTAGATAAACAACATGGCATGAAGGGTAAACAAATTACAGCAGGGCAATTGACAGGAACTGAGCAAGGCATAACAATGCAATTACTAGTTAGAAAGATCCTATGAAGTTGATTGGGCAATACAACAATATACATAGACCGTAATCTAACTGCATCTATGACTAGAAGTCCACCTTCAGGTTATCATCCGAACCCCTCATGTATTAAGTTGCAAGCAACAGACAACTGCTTTAAGCAAAGTGTGTAAGGTAAACAGTCCACGTGTTCCATGAAAAAGAGACTGTTGTTTCTCCCTAGTGGCAACAGCACATCTACAACTGAAGAGATTTATGTCACTTCCCTTGGAAACTAGAGGCATGAACCCACTATCGAGCATAAATACCCCCTCTTGGAGTCACTAGCAACTACTTGGCCAAGATAGCTACTAACAACGGAGAGCATGCAAGATCACAAACAACATAGACATGATAGAACCATAAAGACAAAACCATTAATCAAACCAACATAATAATCTCAATATCCATCAGATCCCCGTAAACACAACATGCATGATTACAAATAGATTAGATCTTGATCATGAACGGAGCTCACAAGATCTATACATGAAAGCACAAAGGAGGATATACAACCATCTAGCTACTAGATGGACCCATAGTCCAAGGTGGAACTACTCACGCATCATACCGGAGAGAAGGCCTTGGGGATGATCTCCCCTTCGGCAGGGTGCCAGGAATAACTTCAGATCCCCCCAATCTAGGGACGATGGTGGCGGTGGATACAGACGGTTTTGTGGAGATTTGATCGGGTGCTTAGGGTTTCTGCATAGGGGGTTCTTATAGGCGAAGGGGAAGGCCGAGGCGGTGGCCAGGGGCCCCACACCCTGCCTAGGCGCGGGGCAGGGCCCACCCGCGCCTAGGGGGGTGTGGCTGCCCTAGCACGCCTCCTCGTCTCCCCTCTAGACTTCTTGTTCCCCACGGAAAGAAAATGAATTTGGCTTTTGTCCCGTCCAATTCCGAGAATATTTCTTTACTAGCTTTTCTGAAACCAAAAACAGTAGAAAACAGGCAACTGGCACCGTGGCAACTTGTTAATAGGTTAGTACCAGAAAACATGTAAAAAGCACCTCAAAGTGTAGACAAAGCAAAGCAAAGTAGATACTAACAAGCATGGAACATAAAAAATTATAGATACATTTCTGACGTATCAACCATCCGTGAAGGGAGCGGACCCCAAGAACCCGGATAGAGTTGACTCTTTCGTTCACACAGTGACAAAGGTCCCTCTGGCTTGGACAAAACTGTAAGGTTCCCAACCTTTAATAAGGTAGAGATCCCTGTGTTTACAATGCTAGTCCCTGGATCAATAGCTAGCATCCACAGTTAAGATGTAATATCAAGAACCAAAGGTCATAATACAACTTTATAACCAGGAATAACATAATTTATTACATCTTACATAGCTCATTTGGCTATTACATTACATTGCAGCAGAATATCTATAAAGCATGGGGTCCTTCATCTTCAAAGTGCCACAGGCAGACATGTTGGTTGTAGACTTGTAATCCTAATCAATAACTTCACTAATATCAAACAAACCTGCAACATAACAAGTTACAGCCACAAGGGTCAATACATTTGAATTGTATTGGCAAGTGATACTATGGTAGTATAGTGGAGTCTATCATCTATATGCATTTGGCTAAGTGGAGCTTAGGCTTGCTTTGCTCAAAATAGATTTTCCTTATCATTTGAAAACACTAAGTTTTTGCTTGACAAAATCACCCAAGGAACCACCAATAGAAATTGGTGAACCTTAAACCCTTGTTCAACCACAAGTTTTAACTTAGAAATTTGGATGATGAGATTCTTGATAGCTTCCATGTCTTGATGCTCAAGTTGTCCTTTGCCAGGGACATGGCTAAGTACTTAGATTTTTCACTCTGCAGAGGTGGTGCACTTTCCCCACAAGACTTGGTTTCACCAAGACAAAATCTTTCAGAAGCCTTCCCTTAGACCAAAATGGACGCGTTCCAACCTATCATCCCCTACCACCAACTGTCCATTTGGCTAAGTTATTGCAACCTATATGATCCAGGTAGAGCCCATAATGCCAAGTGGTTGCACTTGAAGCTTCTCAACATTTGACATCTCAAATCTCTTTGTTCCTGGGTGGCCATCCACAGGTGAGACACCAAGTTTTCCCCAGCATACTGGACTTGGTGATGCCCAAGTTTTCCCCAGCATACTGGACTTGCATGACCACTCAACACAAACCATTCCTTCCATTCCACCCAGGCGATTCATTCACTTAGTTGTTTTATTAAACAAAACACAAGTCCTCAGACTTAGAAATTTTTCCATAGTATGAATATACATTCCACCCTTGTTTTCTATTAGCTAAGCTAAGCATGATAGTAGTAGGAATCTTCACTTAGGAAAATTTTACTAAGGTTTCATCTACTAGGATTTCCCATAGCATGGTTTATACTTAGCAAAAATTTCATGCAGGTCTTACTTAGAAATATCACTAATGCATAGTGAAAATAATGGGACAAAAAGTATAAAGCATCACTTGCCTTTTTGGTAGAGAGTATAAGTTCACTTCTTGATCTTTGCAATGCTCACACACTTCAAGTCACTACAATTCAATCAAGCAAACAATATTTCAAACTACCATTCAAGCAATTCAACACATAAAATAATAATAACAAAACAATGCATGCAAGCATGCTAAAGATTGTTTTATTTGGATAAGTGGTTTCTAATGGGTCATAAACTTTTGAAAACACCTAATGGTCATTTTATTAAGTGGCAAAATCATTTGTATAAGATTTTACTTCATAAACCATTTTGGATCAAGTCATTATTTTATGTGCTGAAGAAATGCTTTTAATAAGGAAAAATTCTATAGGTTTCACAAAATATGTTTTCAAACCACATAACCTTGTGTTTAGGGTCAAAGAGTTTATTTCCAAAACATTTCTCTAAGGCTTTCTTCAAAAACCATTTTTAATAATTAAACCATATTTTTATTTGACTAGAAATGGTTTAAATCAAAGATTCATTCTTTTGTTTCACCAAATACATTTTTGAAACCACAATTTGTTTCCTATGGTCACTAGGTTCAAAACACACCATTTTCCAAAGATTTTATCCTTAAAATCATTTTGGAATAAATTTTATATCCCAAACATGCATACACAAGTTTCTGTAAAAACAAACAATTTAACAGAAGCTTTTTACTAAACGAAGTACATGGTTGGCTAGGGCTTGTTTTTATGAATCCATTGATATAAAGTTTGCAAAATTTGGACGTGTAGATTAAAAGTTATAGATTTTACAAAATCTTGCATCTAATAGATCAAATCTGTTTTAATTCAAATCGACAGAGACACGTGTCTTATTTCTATTCGCCCATACCGCTTCGGTTGGATCGAGCGATGGCAGCCATTGGATTTAAGTTACATCGCACGGTGCAGAGATGCTACTTACCCCTTCGTCTAGTTTCTATCCTAGCCGCTGGATCCTAATCGCACGGTGCACAACACGCTTGCCAGAGACGGGCGGCGCTGGCGGCGGCAAGTGGCGGCGGCGTGTCTGGCTACGGCGTCACGGAGGTTTCGGGAAGGAAGGGAGGAAAGAGAGTGGCTCACCGTGATCGCCGTGGCGTGGGGAAGCTCACGGCGGTACTGGCTGGCAAGGGGGCGCACGAGGATGCCCTTAATCGCTCGTCGGAGTTGAGCTACGCCTCGGGTTCGGTCAGTCATCGTCGAGGGCGATGCTACGATGCACAAAAAGGTAAAGTAAGAACGGCATTAGCTGCGCACGTGATTGTCGATCATGCGTGCATCATCAGGAGGGGAAGGGGAGGACGGAGCTTATGGGGAGAGGTCAACGGAGTTGGAGACAGACGGCGGTGTTGTCAGTCATGGTCGCTGCCAACGATGTGGGGCACGCGCGAGCGAGCTGGGGATGCAGAGAGATGCGCCAGGGCCTGGGAAGTATGTGAGTGTGGTCGAGGAGGCGAGGGGCGACGAGGGGCTGCCGGAATTGCTGCCGGAGAGCGTCGGAACAGAGGGTGGTGCAGAGGAAAATTTGGCAGCCTGGGGGCACGCTAAGGTGAGGTACGGAGGGGAAAGGGAGAGGAGATGTTGGCGCTTAAGAAGGCGTGGTCGCAGGGGCGTTTAATGGCGTGGTTACTGCGTATTAACACGAGGAAACGGCGACAGAACGACCGGGGAGGAATGAGGGGCGGGGTCGTCACGGGGAGGAAGAAGGTCACGTGGCTGTGGGGCCTGGCTGTCTGCGTGTGAGAGAGAGTGGGGGTGGGGTCCATGCGTCGGCGACTGAACGGGTTTCTTTCGCGGTGAGAAAATGTTTCGCTCGTGAGAGGGAGAGGTGGGTTAGACTGGGCCTTGTTGGGCTAGTTGGGTTGGGTCGGCTTGATTCTTTTTTTGTATTGTTTGTTTTTCTTTTTCCTTTTCTTTTATTCTAGTTTTATGAAATTGCAAAGGAGAAGTTTCAAAGGAGAATTTGCTTATGAAATTGAACTACCAGAATCTTTGTCAGCAGTCCATAACGTGTTTCATGTGAGTCAGCTTAAGAAATGTCACCCAGAAATGGAAGAAACTTCTTTGAAGGATACTATACCTTTGGAGGAGGTTCAATTAGAAAGTGACCTTACATACGAGGAGAAGCCTATCAAGATTCTTGAGACCGCAGAAAGAGTCACAAGGACAAAGACTATCAAGTTTTGCAAAGTGCAATGGAATCATCATACCGAAGAGGAAGCAACATGGGAAAGAGAAGATGATCTTCGGAAAGACCACCCTCACCTATTTGCTAGCCAATCCGAATCTCGAGGGAGAGATTCACCTTAAGGGGGTTAGATTTGTAACATCCCTAAAATCATGATTTCAAAGTTTGCATATCATTCATGCATGCATATAGAATTGAGGTCAATTTCAAAACTCATTTCAGAAAAACAAAGCACATAGTGCTATCATTTTATGTGAGCAAGCTAAAAATCAAATGGCCATCACCATTTGAGAGTTTGAATGTTTTAAACCTAGAATGCTTGTTTCCTTTGTTGAATGGATTGAGTGTGGAAATTTGAACCAAGTTTTACAAATGGAAATGGTTCAAAAACCATTTTTCAAACATTTTGCAAATCTTGTGCAAAGCTCCTGATATTTTGCTTCTCCAAGAGTGACCAAGCCTTTGCAAGTAGCCACATGGTTTTAGGCCTATTTTTGAAACTTTTGCACACTGCAAAACCCCAGAAATATTTGAATTCAAAAAGAGTTTGAATTCATATCAAAACCATTCCTGAAAATCAAAACAGAAAAAGAAAAGTACAAAAGAAAAGAAAAGGGCCAGGCGCCAGGATTCTAGCCCAGCAACAGAACTGGCCCAACTAGCCCACCCGGCCTTCCTCTCTCTCTCGCACGCGCCAGCGCACCCAAGCAGTCGCTGACAACCAGACCCCACCTTCTCTCTGCGTGTTTCGCTGACGAGCGGGCCCTCTCCACGTCACCCTCGTCTTCCCCAAATCACGCCTGACCCCGTCGCCGGCCGTTTCCTCCGCCCTTCACTGCCGCGATTGATTCTCGCTTAATTGCCATTGATTCCACGCTTAATCGCCGCTCCCCTCTCGCCTACAAAACCCCCTCTGCACCGCGGTCATTTCCCCCCACTCTCCTTGCTCACTCCGCCACCAGGCTGCGCGCATTTGCCCTCGAAACCTCGCTGCACCGACGACTCCGGCGACTAATTCCGGTGAGCCTCGACCGCCCCCCTCTCTCTGGTTCAAACTGTCGTGTCCAGCTTGATCTTGCGCACCTCCTGATACTTTTCTTTTGCCTGCTTGTGACCCAGGTCGTCGATCCCGTTCATGACCGCAACCACCTGCGCCGTCGCTCGACTCCGGCGAGCAATAGCGGTAAGTCCCGTGCGCCCCTCGCCTTCTCTTTGTCACCAGTTGATTCGCCAGTCACTTGCGCATCTTCTGAACCCTCTGCTAGGGCGACACCACACCTCGGCAACGACCTCGACTGCAAGCGACAGACGCCGCCGCAACTCCGACGAGCCCCAGAGACCGTACCCGTGCACCCCTTGCCCAGCCACCACCACGTTGATCTTCGCCTCGACCTTGCGGATCTGGTAAGCACGCCCTTTCCTCCCAGAGCGATCTAGAACGTTAGCGCCGCCGCTGTCAAAGCACTCCACCGCTCGCCGTCGCCACGCGCCGCCAGGACATGGTCGCTTGATCGAGACCCCTTGGATCTAGATCCAACGCATAGGATTAGCCACTTAACGAACCATTATGTTTCAATCTGATCCGTGCATCGCCACTTAGATCCTACGGCCCTTGTGCGTGATCCGGTGCGAAGCGGTACGCGCCAATAGAATTAAGACACGTGGCTAGGGTTAGATTCAAAAACAAATTTGAAATCAGATTTTGATCCAAAATTGAAATAGCTATAACTTTTGATTCCCACGTTTGATTTTTGCAAATTTTATACCGTTGGAATCAGGGAGACAAGCCCTTTCTGAATCTGCAATGTGTTTAGCAAAAAGTTTCTGTTAAAATGACTTTTTATGCAGAAACTTGTTTAGGACCATTTTTTTGTATAGAATTTGTTTAGTAAATTGTTTTAGTGCTAAATAAGTTTAGTTAGCAAGTTTTTGACTTGGTTATGTTTCTGTATCATGCACTTGGTTGGTAGAGTTTTAAAAATCATCACTTTGCATTCTTGCATGCATGCATATATATTTTTGTTTGTATATGAATTGTGTGTAATTTTGTGCTACAAATTTTTGTGTAGATTTTGCTAGTGACTGTGATTGTGAAGAGTGCTACTCTCCCCATTACCAAGGCAAGTGGTACTTCATGACTATTTTCATCCCTATATTTTGTATAAGCATTAGAAATATTTTGCTAAGTCTTGCATGTTACTTTTGCCAAATGCTATGTTGGGAAATCCTAAGTAGTTGTAGAATTGTAGAATTGCTAGGAAATTTCCTAAGTTAAGTTGCTATGCCATGCTTAGCCTAGCTAGTAGCAAACAAGGGTTGGTAAAGTATCTACATGCTATGATGAAAATATTTCTAAGTCTTTGGACTTATGTTTTCTTAATAAAACAACTAAGTCAATGAACCTCCTGGGTGGAATGGGACTTGAATGGTGGTTTTTGGTTGAGTGGTTACACAAGGCCCATGGACATGGTTTACCTTGTGTATCTCACTTGTGGTATGCCACCCAGGCACAAAGGGATTTTGGAGGCCAAGTGTTGAGAAGCTTATAGTGCAGCCACTTGGCAATATGGGCTCTGCCTTGATCATATAGGTTGCTAGAACTTAGTCATTTGGACAGTTGGTGGTAGTGGGATGATAGGTTGGAACGCGTCCATTTGGCTAAGGGAAGGCTTCTGAAAGGTCCTGTCTTGGGAAACCAAGTCTGGTGGGGAAAGTGCACAACCTCTGCAGATGGAAAATCTAAGTACTTAGCCAAGTCCATGGCAATGGACAACTTGAGCATCAAGACATGGAAGCTATCAAGAATCTCATCACTCCAACTTCTAAGTAAAAATTGTGGGTGGACAAGGGTGAAGGACCTCAATGTCTATTGATGGTTCCTTGGGAAAGTTTTTGACAAAGAAAAACTTAGTGATTTCAACTAATAGGAAAAACCTATTTTTGAGCAAAGCAAGCCAAGCTACACTTAGCCAAAATGCATATAGTAATATAGTCCACTTAAATTTACTAAGGTATCACTTGCCAATACTATTCCAAAGTATTGACCCACTGTGGCTGTAACTTGTGATGTTGCAGGTTACTCCGATGATGATTAGGTGTCATGAGTCTACACTCAACATGCTTGTCTGTGGCACATGAAGATGAAGACTTATGTTTATTTACTTATTCCAAAACTCTTGTATTAGGCCTGTGGCCCTGAGTTGTAAAAGACTATGTTTTATCTCTGGAATGGATGTAATAAATGACCTTTGTATCTGTGTACTTCATCTTAAACTGTGGATGCTAGCAATGATCCAGGGACTAGCATTGCAATCACAGGGATCCTTTTCCTTTACAAAGGAGGGATCTTACAGTTTGTTAACAAATTTTTATATGGATCAAATCCATAGGCTTGGAGATAACTTGGAAATGATTTTATTCCATTAGGGTTTTAGGGTTTGGACTTATTTCCATGTTTAAATTTCCAGATGCATTTTATGAGGAATGTTTTTCTCTTGATTTAGATTTTGTTGAATTCAAACTTTAATTAAAGTTTGTTCAAGATGGGATTTTAAGTTTCCTTTTAAAAACAAAAGTTTCTTTTCACCCTGATTTTCAACAATAATTTATTTTATTTTATTTATTTTTCACATTACAAGATTTGGAAAATCTTGGGATGTGACAAAAACTGTTCATGGATTATCTCGTACACGGAACTTTGCCTGACGATGAGGTTGAACGACGGCAAATAGTACGTCGAGCAAAGGGCTCTACCATAATCAATGGACAACTCTATAAAATAAGCACCATTAGTGTATACCTCAAGTGTGTTTCCCAGCAAGAAGGTATTGAAATCCTTCGTGAGATCCATCTCGGAGATTGCAGGCATCATGCCGCTCCTTGATCGTTGGTCTCCAAAGCCTTCCGGCAAGGATTCTACTGGCTGACCGCGAAGGCGGACACCGACAATCTGGTTGAGATGTGCATGGGATGCCAGTTTTATGCCCGACAACCACATGTTCCAGCTAGAGAATTGCGAACAATACCAATAACTTGGCCGTTTGCAGTCTGGGGGCTAGACGAGGTTGGTCCATTATAGACGGCACCATGTGGGTTTATGCATCTGCTAGTAGCAGTGGATAAATTCACCAAATGGATAGAAGCTAAACCCGTTAGAAAGCTTGATGGGGCAACAGCCCTTAGGTTTGTCCGGGATCTAGTGGTGAGATTTGGTCTCCCACATAGCATTATCACCAATAACGGCAGCAACTTGTCACTCGGAGAAGTGGAAGCTTATTATTGGGAGAAGGGCATCCGACTTGACCTAGCATCTGTGGCACACCCACAGTCCAATGGTCAAGTTGAGCGAGCCAATGGATTAATTATGCAGGGAATCAAGCCACGACTCGAGGCACCACTACATAGAGCAGCTGGAGCCTGGGCGGAGGAATTACCATCTATTTTGTGGAGTTTACGAACTACACCCAATAGATCTACCGGCTATACCCCTTATTTCATGGTATATGGAGAAGAATCCTCCTACCTTCTCACATCCTTCACGATTCACCAAGAGTTGCCGCCTACGACGAAGATGATGCTGAAGAATCCAGGCGCCTAGATGTGGACCTTCTTGAGGAAGAGCGCGTATTGGCATGCCAAAGATCCACCATCTACCAGCAGAACCTACGCAGCTACCATAGTCGCCACGTTTGGCATTGCTCGTTTAAAGAGGGGGATCTGGTGCTTTGACTTAAGCAGAAGAAGTCACACAAATTATCCCCGCCATGGGAAGGACCGTTCATCATAAGCAAGCCGCTGCTCAATGGGTCTTACTACCTCGTTGACAATCATGAACTTGAGGATAGACCCAACGATGATCATAAGCGTAAGCGACTTGAGCCGGATGATGACTACCCAGAGCTTGATCGGCCATGGAACATAGCACAGCTACGTCCTTTTTACACTTAGCATTTTTTATCTATTGTGTACCTCTTATACGATCAATGAAATAAAGCTCTCTAGTTCACTCATATTCTTGAGTCTTTTACCTCCTTTAGTTTTCATTTTTGGATTGTGTAAAACCTTTATGCGCAAGCTTTGCATTTGCACTTGTGAAAATTCCGCCTACGGGCGTTAGCTTAAGTTTTCTGGTCTACACTTTCTTTGTTGTTTTTATGTGGATTCTGGAGTAGTGAATTTTGGCACTTGAAGTCGGCGATTTTGTGCTTAGGTTTTGACGGTGCCATTGGGCATCATCACTTGAGCGCATGGCTCCGACTACGAGCCTTCCAACTCACGAAAAGTCAAGCATAAAAACCAAAGTAATGGATAAGACAGCACTTGCTTAAAAAATATTTACATGCTGGAACTAGTACTTGAGTAGCAGGAAATTACAACTATTGTTTTTCCACCTTAAGTTAACACAGTAGTTTTTCCGCATACATAAAACCCAGAGGAAACAAATATTACATATTGTTTTTCATTCCTCTGGCACAGAAGACTTCGAGGCAGCGTCGTCGGCAGCAGGAGAGCCATCCTGGTCATGATGGAAGTCAGTGGTCTTGAGGGACTTGAAGGAGCTATGATGGTCGTCGTCAATGATGCCAAGCGACACAAAGACGTTGTGGTCCACCAACTCGCCAACCCTGGTGTCAAAACCCGCGAGCGATGCCCAGATAGCTTTGTGATCTATCTTCTAGCCTTCATCGTCTATGTCGGGTAGACCCGAGGTCACCGTGTCGAGGTCGGCATCCTCGTAGTGTGCCTTGACCATTTCCAGCGACATTCTTGCACCAGCCCGGGTACATGAAGCTTTCCAGCTTACGATACGCTCAGGGGCTTGGCGCAGAATCTCCGAGTACTTCATCACGGAGTCCACTTCCTTAATGTTAATGTTTAGGGGCTTGGCAATCTCTTTGGCTTGCTTGACGGTGGTGCTAATGAAGTTGCCTAAGAGAACCATGCATTCCTTTGGCGGAGGAGGCGAATTGGTCAAACCAATAGGAGCAGCATTTTCGACAAACAAAGGAGCATATGAGTTTAATAACACAAAAAGTTCAGAGTACCTGGCTTATAGAAGCACAAGACGGAGATTGCTTACCAAAGATTCTCGCCTCTGCTTGCTGGAGTGTCTCCGCCATGGAGTCCCGTTCTTGTCGGAGAACCTTGTAAGCCTCAAGGTTGCGATGATTCTGCTCATCGGCAACTTTCTTCTGCTCCTTGAGGATTGCAATTTCCTCCTTTAGACGGTTCATCTCCATGTTGGCGGACTCCTGCAAGGCCTTCATGGATTCCTCATGCATATTCAAAGTGTTAGCTCTCTCCTGCTTAAGGATCTTGTTCTCGCTATCTAGCAGCTGAATGTGCTTGGATTGCTCGACAATTTCCTTGGCCTTGGTGATAGCTTCTGCATGTTAGAGAAATAACAAACACACTATGAGTAGTCGGAGAGTGATGGAACAAGACCAAGTTTGAGTACAAAACTGAAAGGAAAAACAGACTCATGCTCTTGGTGATTCTTTCCTTCAAGAAGGCAGTTTTACCCTTTTCAGCTTCCAGCTCAGTGCGCATCTTGTGGAACTTCTCGTTGGCGATGCCTCTCCGAGCATTGTCATTCTGTGGAAATAAATTTAAACCTGCTTAATCTACTTGGAGCATATAGCCGGATAAATATCCACCTAGAGGCTTGGGGGCTACAGTAAGAGTTTTTATCTCGGCAATATGCTTAGTCTATATTTAAGCATCTAGTCGGAACTAATTCTGTTTCAACTAGAATCTTGGGGGCTACAGTATTCAAATTTACAAGCACTATGAATGGTACTCTAAAAGTATCTAGTCGGAATAATTCATTCAAACTAAATACTTGGGGGCTATAGTGAGAAGTTTTCTAGCTTAGTCACTCTTGGAGCATTCAGATGCAAAGACCTATGGTTTTCCGTCTAAATACTCGGGGGCTACAATAGGATACTACTTATGAAATGCAAAAGGCAAACAGAACTTACAAGTGCGATGATCTTTAGGTTGGTGGCGCTCTCGGCAAATATCTTGATGAAGGAAAGGCTATTTCCGCGAAAGATATCCGCCTTATTGAGCAGCTCCTCAAGGCCGCATGTTGGAGAAGTCGGCGCTACACCAGGAGCCAGAGCTGAGCTACTCGGCGTAAGCACCGGGTAGACAATCTTCGGGAGCTCTGATGGCTTCTGAGGTGCAGTAGCGCCGCCTTCGGTAGACGTTCCACCTTCCACTATCGCCTTACCTCTACCGATGCCATCCTTAGCCGGAGCTTTAGCCATTTTGGACGCGGTACTTTCTTGTGTCTCCTACTCACCGGCAACGGCAAGATCCGCGGAGACACCTGGATCCACCTCCATGGCGGAGGGGCCAGATGCCACCTTATCTGGAGAGCTTGTCAGTGCGGCGGCAGGCTGGATGCTGGGAGTGGTAGGGGCGATGGCGGGAGATGCTTGGTGCAACATATCTCTAATGTTTTTATAAGCCCCCGATGTTTTGGAGGTCTTCTTCAAACTTAAACTGGCCTTCTTCCTGAAACGTGCAAAAGTATAAGTACAGGAACAAGATGAGCAATGGACAATGTCGGAAAATAAGAAGCTTACACAATGGTGGGTGCCTTGGTGAAAGGGATGCCGGTGATTCTTCTTTTCTCTGCCTCCGGGGAGGCGGTGGACTTCTTGGAGGCTCCACCCTCCGTCTTCTTTTTATTGCCTCCGTCGGCAGCGTCAGAGGTGGAGCTCTTCCTCTTACGCGCCAACGGGACATCGTCGTCGGACACGACTGTGACTTCCTTCATCTTGGGGTCATAGATTTGGACAGCCATGCTATCCTCCTCTAAACTTTTGAGCTGTTAAGTGAAATCCCAAAGTGTTAGATGAAATGACAATGGCTACAAGGAAGAACTTGAGCATATGTCATACATGGAAAACAAACACATACCTTTGGGCATGTGCCGTCAACGAACATTTCATAGGTGATGGTGAAGCCACGCTTCCTATCCTTCACCTTGACGATTTCCTTGAGGCGAAGCTTGATTGAGTCACTCGAGAATTTATCCTCGGAGATGCGGAGGCTATCCTTCCTCTACTTGGTATACTGATGCATCAGCTTCGCACGGTGCTGCAGAGGATGGATCCGCCTGACGAACTAGCACATGGCTAGGTCCAATCCAGTGAGACCCGGTTCTATGAACCACTCGATCCGCCTTATGGCGCGAGAAGCGTCGTTGTCGGAGGGAAGGGTGGCCTGGGATCTCCATGTCGGGGCTTCAGCGGCGGCCCCATCGACGAAGTCCGGGTACGTTTCTTCTCGGCTAGCCAGAGGGATATCTGGGCCGTAGAAGTACGCTCGCTGACAATTCATGCAGTACTCATGGCCTACGATGTCAGGGAACCGCTGGCCAGGCCGGATCTTGAAGCTAATGGTTCCGCAGTTCCTAAGCTCGTCCTTGCTAGCTTCGGCTTCCCTCTTGACGGTGAAGAAATAGATGAACAGATCTAACCTAGGCCTAATTCCTAAGTAGCCCCCGCAAAGCGCTACATAGTTGCTAAGCGCTAGGATGCTATTCGGAGAAAGGTTCTAAGGTTGAACCCGGTAATGGCTAAGGACAAAAAGGAAGAAGTCGGAGATCGGGAGGGAGACGTCGCGTACCATTTGCGCTTTGAGGTACACCTTATCTCCGGCTTGGGGAGGAGTGACCTTGCCGGCCGGCACCGCTCGCTAGACCAGCCCCTCCGTCGCGGTGAGGTATCTTTCGGCGAGCAGCTCCTTGATATCTCCATCGGCGATATCGGAGCCGCGCCATTCTCCCTTGTGGGAGTTGCTTTCCTCCTCCAGCGGCTCTAGCGCTGCTGGAATATGATGGCCGCCAGTGGACTCCACCACCGTGGAACGTGGCAGCACCAGGCCCTCTAGAGGCACCTGGACGGAGCTCGTCGGATTCGCCGCAGCATCGCCTGTTGCCGCCATGGATGGGTTGGAGCTGCTCCTTGCCATTGGAGTGGGGAGAGAGGTGACTGGTGAAATGGATCGTATGGTCACCTAGAGGGGGGTGAATAGGTGCTAACCAATTTTTAATACTTTTTCAATTTTAGGCTTGACACAAAGTAAATTCTCTAGATATGTAACTACAAGAATTTCCCTATATGCAACCCTAACTACTAAGCACGTAAAGAGAGGAGCGAAGGAACCGTAGTGGAGCACGCGGAGACACAGGGATTTGTTTTACCGCAGTTCCTTCCTTGTTAAGGGAAGTACATCTGCGTTGGAGGGGTGGGCGGTTCTAAGACCACCACGCCACAATAGGCCTCACCCTATTCTCCGATGGATCTCGCCACGAGAGGCCTGATCCACCTTCTCCACTATTGGATCCCTTCGAGACGAGAATCGGTGCCTTTTACAACTCTATCGGGGCACACACCCACAACTGAATTGGGGGCTCCCGAGATGACAACAAGCTGTCACAAGAACAAGGTTTATCAATATAAACAAAACAAGGATCTAGGTATTTGCAAGAAATACTAGATCGGTGATTCTCCAAATGAATGTAGAGGATATGAAGCGCTTGATTGCTGATGATGAAGATCGAGTTCTCCTCCTTTGATTCCCCAAGGGACAGGGCCTTTGGGTGGATCTAGGTGGAGCTCTCTTGGATGAAGTTTGCAGATCAGATCTTGTCTTTTTTGAATGAATCAAGAGATCTGGCAGGAGGGGGAAGGCTGGCTTAAATACCCCCTCCCCAGATCTGGCCGTTGAGCAACTTTGGGGCCGAATTATCCGCCCCACTAGGAAAACTCCGCCCCCTCTTTGGGGCTGGCGCCTCCATGACTTGGTAAAGATCTTGGGAGGGCGAATAATCCGGCCCCCTCCTGGGGCGGATTATCCGGCCAAGCGGAAAGTCCGGCCAACACTCTGCCCCCTCTCTGGGGCTTGCGCCTTGGCGGTGAGCAAGGAGGGCGGATTATCCGGCCCCCTGAGGGGCGGATTATCCGGTGGGGCCGGAAATTCCAGCCAAAACTCTGCCCCCCTTCTGGGGCTTGCGCCTGCTTGGGAAGAGGGAGGGACGGATTATCTGCCCCTGGTGGGGGCGGATTATCTGCCCCCCAAAGGCAGATACTTTTCCATTTTTCTTAGAGAGAGCTGCAACACTTCGACACACATTAAAATAATCCTTGATATTGTTATCTAACACACAAAACACTAGGGATTAAGAAATGTTCTTTCAATCTCCCCCTTTTTGGTGTTAGATGACAATACTAGGATTTCCAATGAAACCGGCTAACGCCACATTAAAAATGAAAGACGCTCCCCCTAGATGTGTGCATATTTAAAATTTGCATTTGAATACAAATACACACACTAGAGAGAACACAACTTTCATAGCAAAAATAATTGAAACAAGGTGGGTTGGGAGACAAGGTCATACCACCGGGATGTGATTATAGCCAAAGAAAATAATTAGCTTGATAGCCTCCAAGCACATCCCAAAAATACTGATGCATACATTAGATAATCCCATGAATCCATATGCCATCAAATATGCTCCATAGATAACTCCATAATTCCATGAGATCCACAATAGATAAATCCATCAATACCAAACATAGTACCAAACAGTGGAGCACGACATAGTCTTACATAATCCAAGCACAAATAGCAAATAGTTCACGCTAAAAAGAGCACAAGCAAGCAAATAAAAACACCAGAAAGACAAGTGCTTGCGCCCGACCCTTGCAAATCCACGAGAGAGCTACCCTTGCTAATCCACGAGAGACCTAATAGAACTACTTCTCCCCCTTTGGCATCAAAATGCCAAAAAGGAAGAAGAGCCATGCTAACGCCCCTGAAGGTCACTCCTCCTCATACTCGTCGTAGTCATTCCCGTCCCCTTCCTCTTCATCATACTCATCATCATCGTCGTCAGCTGGAGGAGTGGGTGCCCTCGGTGGTGGAGGAAAGAGGCAACTCTCAAGCTCGCCGTAGTTGATCCCTAAAGTGTTCCACTGAGCATACGGTTTCGGAGCAGTGGGATGAGGTGGATGGCCAGTGGCACCTGAGACATGGTGGAGAATAAGCTGTTGTGTGTGATCCCTCTCATGATCCCTGCGGTACGCCTCATATTGACCCTTGTGAGTGTCAATGTGTAGGGGTTCGTAGCATGGAAAACAAAAATTTTCTATCGCATACAAACAAACAAGCCAAGATCTATCTACTAGATTGCAGCAACGAGTCGATAGTGGAACTCACCCTCGAAGATTCCAAAGCGGTTAACGAGAGCAGATTCTCGTGGGTGATGTAGTCGTACTCTTCCCGATCTCAAGATCGCGTAGACGATCCTTCCAGCGCCGCGTTCCCGCAGCGCTTCCGCAGTCGGTCACACGTTCGGTACTCGACGAAGACCTTCCTCTCCCTTGTTCCAGCAGGCAGCGGAGGTTGTAGCACTCTCCTCGCGATTCCGGCAGCACAACGGCGTGGTACCGGAAGTAGAGGGGAGATCCCGCAGGGCTTCGCCTTAAGCCGGTGCGAGTATGGTGGAGCTTATGAGAGAGGCTATTAGTGGTCTAGTAATTAGACACACCAATTAGAGGGCTCTAAACCAATTAGAAGGCTCTAAACCGAATAGCTCTAAACCGGGGTCTAGATCTAGGGTTTAGTTTAGAGGATAGGAAACTTGTGTGTGTTGGGAGGGAGCCCTGCCCCTCCTTATATAGGTGGGAGGGGCTGGCCGGCCAAGGGGAGGGAGTGGAGTCCCTCCCCAACTCGGCCTAGGTGGGGCGCCGGCTTGGGGAGGAGGACTCCTCCCCCAATTCGGTTTCCTCCTCTCCTCCCACTTCCCAAAAACTGCCGTTTGACTTTCAAACTAGCCGTTTGACTTTTTCAATTTAGGATTCAATTTAATCCTTTATTTGGGACAGCAAGAACACTTAGTACATGATGCAATCATTCCAACATGCAATGACACATTCATGTACCCCTTCCCCTCCGGAGTGCCGGACATTCCGGGAACTTCTAGAATGTTCCCGATGAAAACACCGGAACCATTCCCCAACTCCGAAATGGGACTTTCCTTATATGAATCTTATTCTCCGGACCATTCCGGATCACCTCGTGATATCCCGGATCCCATCCGAGACTCCGAACAACATTCGGTCTCTTTCTCATAATACCATAACTACTCAAACAACGTCGAATCCTTAAGTGTGTCTCCCTACGGTTCGTGAATTATGCGGACATGATCGAGACACTTCTCCGAACAATAACCAATAGAGGAATCTGGAAATTCATATGGCTCCCACATATTTCTACGATTACTTTGCGATCGAATGAACCATTTACATACGATACCAATTTCCCTTTGTCTCACGATATGTTACTTATCCGAGGTTATGATCGTCGGTATCTCTGCATACCTAGTTCATCCTCGTTACTGATAAGTACTCTTTTCTCGTTCCCGTGATATGTGATCCCTTGTGACCAAGTCACATGCTTGCAAGCTAATTGGATGACATTTCACCGAGAGGGCCCAGAGAATATCTATCCGTCATGTGGATGGACAAATCCCACTCTTGATCCATGTGTTTCAACCAATACTTTCTGAACACCCAATGCCACTTTTATAGCCACCCTGTTACGGTGTGGTGTTTGATGACATCAAAGCATCCATCCAGTAAAGGCAATATGCATGATCTCATGGTCGAAGGAATTAGGTTACTATGTATCAGAAAGCATATAGCAATTGAACTATTGAAATGACTTGATCTTTATGCTACGCTTATCTATAGGAGTATGTCCATCACATCATTCTCCTAATGATATGATCCTGTTGTTAATAACATCTCTATGTTCATGATCAGGAAACCATGATCATATATTAACCAACAAGCTAGTTTAACAAGAGGCTTTACTAGGGACTCTTATTTTAGTTTACAAATCACACAAGTATTAATGTTTCCGGTTAATACAATTATAGCATGGTATGTAAACATTTATCATAAGTGTGAAGATATGATAATAACCACTTTATTATTGCCTCTTGGGCATATCTCCAACAGTCTCCCACTTGCACTAGAGTCAATAATCTAGTTTCGAACCTTTGTGTATATAACACCTATGGCTTTCCAGTGTTGTATGTACACGATTGCTAGTGGTCAACTGATCTCCGGATCTGACACTTCCAGGTCCGTGTGTAATTGCATGTCTTTGCGTCTCTATGCATCACTCATTCTCTAATGAGATGGCTTTGTATAAATTTGGTATTTCGGTGTGACCTTTAGCTTCTTTAGGGTTAAAACATGTTGATAATATTGTCGTACAATATATCTTCATAGTATTATCCCGCTGTGAACTACACCTAGTTTGATAACAAACTACTTGACACAAATGCCCTCTTTTGCTGCTATAATAGCAGTCATATACTTAGCCTTTTGTTGTAGTATCTGTCACAATGTCTTAACTTTGGAAATCATCCAAATCCATTATGGAACTCACTTTCCATTATATTGTGCCACCCTTAGTTTAGATTGAGATAAACTTAATTTGTACTTTGTGACAAAACTAGTATCAATGTAGTACTTTTACAATGAACTAACCATCTATTTGTCACTTCTACAAATATTATACTCTTAGTTCTTTCAGAAGATCATAAGAATATCCTTACTATTGTCCAATGATCATCTTATGAATCATTCTGGTATATGCTCTCAACATTTAGAGCATAGGACATATCTGGATTTGTACATATCACAGTATGATTGATATAAATACTCTTTGTGATTTCATACATCAAGTATCAATCTATACTTGATTATTTGTTTCACTTTACCAAATGTCAATACACTTGAATATATCATCAACATTGAACTCATTCAATCCTTTCTGTGCGACAAGAGCCTCTCTTGTAGTTTCTATATTGAACTCATTCAATATCTTGTCTATGTACTTCTGGCACAACCATATTAGCGTCTATTGAAGCCAAATATTTGGGTTTTGCCTAAGTCTTTCATCGGGATGAAATTCTTAATATGTGTTAATAAAATATACATTATTTCCAATCAACAATATGTCTTCCACATAATGTATTAGAAACATGTCTTAGCGCTCCCACTTAATTTCTTGCAAATGCAAGCATCTCCATCGTCTCTGATGAACTTTTAAACTCCTTTAACAGTTTCATCACAGTGAAGATTCCAACTCCGCTATGCTTACTTCAACCATTGAAATTTGCATATGCTTTTTAGCATCCTTTGAATTAACAAAACCCTATGGACCGTGTTATGCACATGTCCTAGGTAACGATTCTATTAGAAGAACTTGTTTTGTTTATTCAACTACCATATAACAAATTATATGTAGTGGTTGCTACATTAATCCGTCTAGACTAAATATCACTATGATAGATCAAATCTTGTCATAGTCAACCTTTGAACATTGTTGTAAACTCTTTCCCAACATGTCGACTATTTCATAGATGTAAAACATCCATGTCTATTTCTTTATAGATCCAGACACAACTGTAAGGTCTTACACCTTTCTCGAGGGTCCTTCAAGTTCAAAACTTGATTTCTCGTGTATGGAACTATCACGGATTTTATGGCTTCAAGCCATTTGACGGAGTCAGGGCCCATCATCGCTTCTTTGCATGTAGTCGGTTCATTATTCTCAAATAATGATTCAACCCTCAAATCTTGGTATTTGATTGTTCATCCGACCTACTTGTTTCAATAGGAACTTGGATCTCCGTGACCACAACCTTTGAGGTACGTGAACCATGAGCATTGTTGCTGCCTCCGAAACACTTTTCGGCGCTGCGCAACTCTGCACATATAGCTAAGGTTCTTTTAACCTTATCAAAGTTTCTATTGTCCTCCCACTTAACTTTTCACGAAAAATTCCTTCTCAAAGAAACTTGACGTTTTAAGTGACAAACACTTTTGTCTCCGATGTTATGGAGGAGTATTTAACAGTTATTCGAAATAACATACAAAGACAGGTTCATCCGACTTTGGTTGCAAACATCTTTCTTATGCATAGTATACCAATGTTTAAGAAATGACAACTTGGGTTTTATCCCAAACCATAACCTTATATGGTGTCATTTCAACGGATTATGATGGAGCTCTTTTCAGTGGAAAAACGGTAATCTCTAAAGCTTTTAATCTTTAAAATGCAATGGCAGTTTTATGAATTCGATCTTACCATGTCAAACAAGGTTTAATTACATATCTCGAACGCTCCATACTCTTATGGTGTTTCGGGAAATGCAAATCCACGGAACGATTCTTTAAATCTTAGGTATTATGCTAAACTTGTAACTCAAATATCTTCCTTTATGATCTTTATCATAAACTGTTTATATTCTTGTTACAATGATTTTGCACTTCATCTTGAAAGTCTTTGAACTTTTCAAATGTTTCATACTTCATCCTTATTAAGTAAATATTCATATATTCACTCAAATTTTTTGAGAAAGCATATGAAGTTGAAATCCATCGCTCTTGACTACACATAACGGACTTTGTACAACAATATGTACAAGTTCCAATAAGCTAGTCATTCGTTCCCTTTTGGCCTATGAACGAAGTTTTAATTATCTCTAGGAAAGTTTCACAAGCGTCATATGATCAAAAATCAGAAGACTCCAAAATTCCATCAACATGGAGTTTCTTCATGTTTTCTTTCCAATATAATTCAAACAGCGATGTCACTTCCTAAGTGATCTTTCAATCAATTTGTCTTTTGACATTTTAGCACTAGTTTTATGGATGTGATTTCTCTAACGAGATTTGCGAATCATCCATCTTTTATGGATTACGGCAATTATTTGAACAACCCTTTTGTTCTCATAATACCTGATAAAACAAATCTTGAAAGCAAGCTTTGATGTTTTAACGAGCAACATAATAACCCTTTATTTGTTCTCGATGAACATCATCACATATTCTTTTGCTAGTTACTTAGGCCATTGTAGTTCATGAATTCTGTTGTTTCGTATGACGATTCATACCAACAAATTCAGTATCAAATACTTAAGAACCACATTTTAATAAGCAAAGAATATAGCCACAACATGTACATCATCTATATACTTAAACTGAACAATTCTAGTTTTTTCTTTTCTGCCATATATTTATGAGATTCCCTTTCAGTATTTCCTTTTCAGTTTGAAAAGAATCTATTAACATCAATAGTGGAGTCATACATATGACATATAGTCCAAAGCGTGTATAATTAAATACCAATGTCTTTGGACTTGCACCTTGAAGTAGATCACCATCATCAAATGTTTGGTGTTCTTTCAAATTCCTTTCATTAGTAATCTCTTGGTGTAGTAAACATTTTACCTACATCAAATATTCACCCTTATCATGGAATCGTCCATGATCAAGCTACTTTTAGCTTATAACGATGAATTATGAGTATAATGTTGCTATCCAAAACCTTTTGGAGGATTAGGACAACAAGTGTCTCCAACCTTTTTGCAAATTCTCATCAAATATGAGAACATGACTTTTGCCATATTATACTCTATCATGTTGCAACCAAAACTTCGTTTCAGATATCACAATATCTTCCACACATCATGGTTTCTGAAACAACTCTTTCAGATCCTAGATAACCTTGATATTAAGGGAATCCTTTGAATATCAAGAATCATGGATACAAACATGATACTTATATACTAACACTTGGAATTGTTACTCTTGATTTAATACTAATTATTAAACTTCATGGAGTAACCGGAACTTACTGAAAGTTTGCAATAGGACTTTTAAACTTTAGATTAACACTTAAAACAATACGATACCAGTTCGTAAAGTAACTAACCAGAATTCTATAGTTCTATTATCTCAATTATAACTAAGCGCAAGGTGGTAAACGGATGCCAATGACTACAACAACTATGCAAATTCACTTTGATTTAGTTTATGATAAATTGAGTTCTAATTAATAATTAAATTAATCTAGGTGAACTCCCACTCAAAACAATATCCCTCACATTGTTTTAGTGATCACACGAACCAAATCCACCACATCAAAACCGATCATCACGAGAGTTGATATAGTTTCAATGGCGAACAATCGACATGTTCATCATATCTACTATATGATTCATGCTTTACCTTTCGGCGATCCGTGTTCCTGAGGCCATGTCTGTACATGCTAGGCTCGTCAAGACAAACCTTAGCTTCCGCATAAGCAAATCTGGCTTGCTTACGTTGTAGTCACCCGCGGAATCAAAGACACCCGATCATCACGTGGTGTTTCGAAGCAGCAAGCTTTGGCAACGGTGCATACTAAGGGTGAACACTTTAGAACTTGAAATTTATGTGTATGAGGGATCATCTTATAATGCTACCGTTGTCTACTAAGCAATACAAGATGCATAAAGGATTAACATCACATGCAATTCATAATATGTGATATGATATGGCCTTTCTTCTTTGTGCTTCCGATCTCCATCTTCAAGCACGAACATGATCTCCATCATCACCGGCATAGCATCAAGGTCAATGACGCTTCTTCATGGTTGTCGTCCACCAGCTTCAACTATTACAACTATTTTGAATAGACACGCAGGTCTTAACAGAAATTAAAGACAACCATATGGCTCCTGCCGGTTGCCAACTTACAATAAGGAACATTGCATACATCAAATATAATCACAATCATGGCCATATCACATCACTGCACACCCCTGCAAAACAAAGTTAGACGCCTCTACTTTCTTTGCATATTTTACGTGGCTTGGGGCTTTCAATAAGTGTCGTTCTAACTTACGAACAAGAACCACAACATTGATACTAGCATTGTTGATTACCCGTTGTAAATTGGATCTTAACTATGCTAGGAGAAACAGGCACCCGCAAAGCCACTTATGCAATACAAGTTGCATGTCAAACGTGGAGCAAGTCTCATGAACGATGTCATGTAAGGTTAGCCCGGGCCGCTTCATCCCAACATACCGCAAGATGCAAAGTACACAAAAAGCAATCTACAATAAAAGCATCAACGCCCACAATGACCATTGTGTTCTACTCGTGCAACAGATCTACATATAGACACGGCTCTGATACCACTGTAGGGGTTCGTAGCATGGAAAACAAAAATTTTCTATCGCATACAAACAAACAAGCCAAGATCTATCTACTAGATTGCAGCAACGAGTCGATAGTGGAACTCACCCTCGAAGATTCCAAAGCGGTTAACGAGAGCAGATTCTCGTGGGTGATGTAGTCGTACTCTTCCCGATCTCAAGATCGCGTAGACGATCCTTCCAGCGCCGCGTTCCCGCAGCGCTTCCGCAGTCGGTCACACGTTCGGTACTCGACGAAGACCTTCCTCTCCCTTGTTCCAGCAGGCAGCGGAGGTTGTAGCACTCTCCTCGCGATTCCGGCAGCACAACGGCGTGGTACCGGAAGTAGAGGGGAGATCCCGCAGGGCTTCGCCTTAAGCCGGTGCGAGTATGGTGGAGCTTATGAGAGAGGCTATTAGTGGTCTAGTAATTAGACACACCAATTAGAGGGCTCTAAACCAATTAGAAGGCTCTAAACCGAATAGCTCTAAACCGGGGTCTAGATCTAGGGTTTAGTTTAGAGGATAGGAAACTTGTGTGTGTTGGGAGGGAGCCCTGCCCCTCCTTATATAGGTGGGAGGGGCTGGCCGGCCAAGGGGAGGGAGTGGAGTCCCTCCCCAACTCGGCCTAGGTGGGGCGCCGGCTTGGGGAGGAGGACTCCTCCCCCAATTCGGTTTCCTCCTCTCCTCCCACTTCCCAAAAACTGCCGTTTGACTTTCAAACTAGCCGTTTGACTTTTTCAATTTAGGATTCAATTTAATCCTTTATTTGGGACAGCAAGAACACTTAGTACATGATGCAATCATTCCAACATGCAATGACACATTCATGTACCCCTTCCCCTCCGGAGTGCCGGACATTCCGGGAACTTCTAGAATGTTCCCGATGAAAACACCGGAACCATTCCCCAACTCCGAAATGGGACTTTCCTTATATGAATCTTATTCTCCGGACCATTCCGGATCACCTCGTGATATCCCGGATCCCATCCGAGACTCCGAACAACATTCGGTCTCTTTCTCATAATACCATAACTACTCAAACAACGTCGAATCCTTAAGTGTGTCTCCCTACGGTTCGTGAATTATGCGGACATGATCGAGACACTTCTCCGAACAATAACCAATAGAGGAATCTGGAAATTCATATGGCTCCCACATATTTCTACGATTACTTTGCGATCGAATGAACCATTTACATACGATACCAATTTCCCTTTGTCTCACGATATGTTACTTATCCGAGGTTATGATCGTCGGTATCTCTGCATACCTAGTTCATCCTCGTTACTGATAAGTACTCTTTTCTCGTTCCCGTGATATGTGATCCCTTGTGACCAAGTCACATGCTTGCAAGCTAATTGGATGACATTTCACCGAGAGGGCCCAGAGAATATCTATCCGTCATGTGGATGGACAAATCCCACTCTTGATCCATGTGTTTCAACCAATACTTTCTGAACACCCAATGCCACTTTTATAGCCACCCTGTTACGGTGTGGTGTTTGATGACATCAAAGCATCCATCCAGTAAAGGCAATATGCATGATCTCATGGTCGAAGGAATTAGGTTACTATGTATCAGAAAGCATATAGCAATTGAACTATTGAAATGACTTGATCTTTATGCTACGCTTATCTATAGGAGTATGTCCATCACATCATTCTCCTAATGATATGATCCTGTTGTTAATAACATCTCTATGTTCATGATCAGGAAACCATGATCATATATTAACCAACAAGCTAGTTTAACAAGAGGCTTTACTAGGGACTCTTATTTTAGTTTACAAATCACACAAGTATTAATGTTTCCGGTTAATACAATTATAGCATGGTATGTAAACATTTATCATAAGTGTGAAGATATGATAATAACCACTTTATTATTGCCTCTTGGGCATATCTCCAACACAATGCCCATGCAAAGAATGTGCCGCTGGAACCAAGTGAGCTGCTTAACCTCGCGTGCCATTGGGGACACCGCGGAACAACGACCACTAGCCCGTGCATCACGCATGAAGGACTCTGGGGCAGTGGAAGGGTGATGGGTCTTCTGAGCCTTGTTGTAGATTTTCTTGGGCTTGTGAACTCCATCCAGAGCACACTACTAGGAAAATGGCCTTTAGTGGCACACCTGGAAACATCATCCGTGGCGCACTAGCAGTGCGCCACGGGCCTTGCGCTACGGCTATCTCTCAGCCGTGGCGCACTGCCTAGTGCGCCACGGTTGTGTAGAGACAGGCGTAGCGCACCTGCTAGTGCGCCACAGATGTTTGGGCAGGTGCGCTACCCCAGGGATCTTCTGTGGCGCACTACCTAGTGCGCCACTAAGCTTCCATAGTGCGCTTTAGGTGTAGTGCGCCACAGAAGGTAGACCATGTGCGCCACAGATGTATTTTTTTTTTAGTTTCCGAGCCAGATTATATACAATACAGATTATATACAATATTACAGCAGATATACACACACAGATACAAGATATACAATTATATATATAGATACTCAATATGAAAAACAAGATTGAAACAAATACATATAGATAAGTCTCATACATGAATACATAGTCTAAGTTACATTGTTTCGATCATGTTACAAAGTAGTAGTTGGTGACATGCGAATACATGTGTCGATCGAACAAGTTAGAGCTCGGAAGCTCGCCTAGACATCTAAACTAGCTAGACACAAACGCGGGATAAATAACCAAAGAAGATAAGCATGATCACCGCCGCGACGAACGTGTAGGTCTTCATCCGGTTCCTTGTCCTAATTCCCGCTAGATAGCGCGTGTATCTAGCTTCCGCCTCCGCCATAGTGTTGTACCCTTTGTAGCTATTGCCGCTGAAACGGTGCACCTGTCTCCGGCAGTCTTCCCAATCATCGTAGACTCCGGGAACCCGTCCCTTGTACACGACGTACCACGTCATCTATAAGTTGACAATAATAATAAACCGGTGATTGAGAAAAAAACATATATAATTAAAGTCGCATATGAAGATACACTTATAGAAAGTACTCCTAAATCAAAAAGACCAAACTCAAAAAGCATGCCTCATATATAACTAGGTTGTTCTACACAGGAATATGCTACGATGGAACTGTTCGCCAAGTAGGATGCACAACACCTGGACCTGTGCATAGCACAAGGCGAACAATCCATCGCAGCACATTCACATATAATGTGCCACGACATTTCAATCATCGGCATTATTCTCGAAAAAGACCAAAGTAACTCAAAAAGCATGCCTCATATATATACTTAGGTCGTTGGACACAAAAATATGCTACGATGGAACCGTATGCCAAGTAGGATGCACAACACCTGGACTTGTGCATAGCACAAGGCGTACAATCCCATCGTAGCACATTCACATATATAGTGTGCCACGACATTTCAATCATCGGCATTATTCTTGAAAAAGACCAAAGTAGCTCGAAAAGAATGCCTCATATATATAACTAGCTAGGTCGTTGGACACAGGAATATGCTATGACGGAACCGTTAGCCAAGTAGGATGCACAATTCCTGGACTTGTGCATATCACAAGGCTAACTATCCCGTCATAGCACATTCACATATATAGTGTGCCACGACATTTCAATCATCGGCATTATTCTCGAAAAAGACCAAAGTAGCTCGAAAAGAATGCCTCATATATAACTAGCTAGGTCGTTGGACACAGGAATATGCTATGACGGAACAGTTAGCCAAGTAGGATGCACAATTCCTGGACTTGTGCATATCACAAGGCTAACTATCCCGTCATAGCACATTCACATATATATTGTGCCACGACATTTCAATCATCGGCATATTCTCGAAAAAGACAAAAATAACTCGAAAAGAATGCCTCATATATATACATAGGTCGTTGGACACAGGAATATGCTACGATGGAACGGTGAGCCAAGTAGGATGCACAAGACCTGGACTTGTGCATATCACAAGGCTCACAATCCCATCGTAGCACATTCACATATATAGTGTGCCACGACATTTCAATCATCGGCATTATTCTCAAAAAAAGAGTAAAGAAAAAAGAAGGACCAAATTGAGCAAAGGACCAAAGAGTAAGCAAAAAAACCAAGCATTGATTGATATATAATAATAATAAGCAAAATAAGTAAGCGATGATTCATAAACCTAATAAGATAAGTACACTTGTCCACACACACACAAAGGTCATCTATAGTTTGTAACTACAACTAGGCCAACATCAAGCCTTCTGGCTCGGCTTAGGGAACGGGAGGACGCCCTGTCTTGTCATGAACTTCCTATAGTCACCCTGCATCTCTAGGCGATCTTCTATGTCACGGTTATTCGGGATATTTCCTCCGTAGAAGATCCCCCCCGAAGTCATGACATCATGAAAGATGATTGCCCCAAACTGCTGCTGGATGCGATACATCTCTTGTCTCATATCCGAATCATTGATCTTGGCCTTTGCTTCGGCCCACTGTTTGAGATGATCTGGCAGCGTAGAATTTTGCTGGTCAAGTAGGAACGCCCTCATGTGATGGAGTGCGTAGTAGGCTTCCTTCTTACTGTTTTCCGGCTGCTTCACGCAGGGGAACTCCGTTACGTGGTTGAAGACGTGCCTGCCGAACTTGACCTTCGTACACACGAAGGTGGTGCCTTCCGTCGAGGCAAAGCCAGTGAGAGCATCATCCAGAACTTCCTTGACCTTGTCGTAGTTTTTCTTCTTTTCTAGACTCCCCGAGTCGAAATACGTGGCGTGGGAATGCTTCGGCGATAAGGAGATGAGCGTGCAGTGTTCATCTCTGCGCAAAAAATTCAAATGGAATGTGTTGGAAAAAGAATGATGATGATCTAATAAAGCCAATCGACGGTGGCGAGTGAATAACGACTTACTCGGGAAAGTAAGGCACGAGAATGTATTCCTTTGTCTTGTTCGCCACGAGGATTCTTTTTAGGTACGAGGCCACGATACTTCGTTCGGCGGGGGAACCCAAGCAGCCATCACGCATGTAGTAGGGGTCCACTATAGCGATGCCCGGTGTGTTCTCTCTAATGATCAGCATGGCCAGGCTGAGAGAAAACAGACGGACCATGGTATAGTGCAGCGGGTATAGGTGGAACATATTGAAGATGTCGTCGAACCGCAGGAAGAACAGATCCGCAGGGGCATTGTCGACGAAGCCCAAGCCTGGTGGCACCTTAACCACGAATACCGGGTGCGAGGGATCTTTCTCCGATAGAAGGCGTCTCTCTATCGTCAGCATGCCGTCATGCACACTCTGCAGTTCCAAACTGGCGAGCTTCCGCAAATTCTTAGGTAGCATGGGCTCACCCGCCACATGAATCCTCCACATAATACCCTCGGGTCTTGGTGGCCCGTCCCGAAACCTGATCGGATTCGCAGTTGTTGACGCCACCGGCTGGCTCGAGCTGCTAGATTTTCTTTTCCTGCCCTTTTTTCCTTTTGGAGAGCGAGAAGGCACCGCAATCTGAGCACCGGCCACCCTATGTAGTGTGTTAGGGCTTAGAATAAAGGGCCGGTTGGTTGTATCAGCTGGCTCTGTAAAGGCGCAAGCTGGAGGCGTCTCCTGAGAACCAAACAGACGCTTGGTGATAGTGGCTTTCTCTGTGGGGCCACCAGCTAGGTATTCTTCGTTGCCAAACTGAGTGCTAAAGAAGTGATCATTCCAGTCTTCGTCGTCCTCGGCCGGATCCTGCTCCATGTGCATATCATCAACATGATCATCCGACCCACCGCGTGGAGGTGACGGCGAGGGCGGTAAGGGGGCCTTGCCACCGCTTGTCGCTGGCACGACAGGTGGTGCTGTTGTCTGTGGCGTGATGGCCCCCGCCGTCCCCAAACGGAGCATGCTCTTTGGTCATAGCAAGAATAAGCCGAAGCAAGTTCTGAGGACAGACGGCTCTTCTTCATCCGCTCCTGGGGGTTGAATGGGAGGTTCCAGGTCATCGCAGCCCCTTAGCACCCGACTAATTTTAACCCTGTGCACTCTATCTGGCATCGGCTTTGAGTGGAACGTGCGCTGCAAGGGTTGAATGATGGTACCCTTGGCAACATCCCTCAGCTCGTTGTTCACGTAGCATAAGAGAGTGCAAGGAACATCCGTCTGCGGAAAACATGTACGGCGTCATCAAAGCGAGATGCCATAAGAGTAATAGATGGCATGAAAGGCGGTAATTAAAGCAATTTGTTTACCGTGATGGCGTCGAGATCGCATAATGTCGACGCACCTCATACGGCGACGCGAGTGCAAGAGACAGAAGGGCTGCTTGATGGCGCGGTGCTGGCCGCCGGTGTATTCTCCCTACCAACGGGTGCTTGGAGCTCCGGTGCCGCCACGACGATGGCAGGGGGCACCAACATGTACTCCGGCAACGCGGTGATGGCAAGGGGAGTCACCAACACTTGCGGCACCGCGGTGCTAGCGGGCGGAGTCACGAACACGTAGTTCACCTGATTCGTCGGCGCCGCGTTGTTCGAGTGGCTGCTGACCATGCTTGTAATCGGGCACGGCCCTACTCGACCACCCGCACTCCAGTTCGCTATTGACTCCACCAAGGTAGGCAGGAAGGACGTGAGGGTGATTGCCAGGTTGTCTTGGACGATCTGCGGGATCCGCGCCACTTGTGCCTTAAGTTCTTGAACCTCGCGGTTTTCCTCCTCGCTCCTTCCCGACGGCGCCACATGCGTCCTCGGTGGTGGACCAAAATGATCCACCCAATTCTTACCCCCGAGGCCGGCCAGACGGCCAGCCGACGACGGCTTCTTCGTAACCGGCTCTATTTTCTTGGCCCGGTTCATCGCCCTGTTAAAAGGGTTATCCCACCGGGTGGCCGCCGTCGACCCCTGGGATGAGGAACCCTGGGATCCATGACTAGCAACAATTTCCTCCTCCTGCAGAAGAAGTAACAGTGAATCATTTAGATCATCGATTAGATTGCAATCGTGTTGATACGCGGTAATTAGATTATACTTACCATAATTTCCTCGAATTCCTTCACCGCAGGATCCGTGGTGAGTTGTTTGGTTTTTAGGTCCACATGGTAACGGGCCCTGATGAAGTTTCGAACCTGCCCGGGTTCGAATTTAGCAAAGGGGTTTTCTATCCCCTTGGATCTATACTCTTCGTCCTCCTTATTCCATTTGGCCTCCGCGGTTCTGTATCCACCAGATCCGAGATGGTGATGACCTATATTCATCACCAGCAGCACCTTTCCCCGATTACTATTGGCCAGGGCTCTTTCGGATTCACACCTCTCCTTGAACTCCCGGAACTAATCTTCGGTGATCTGCGGGTCAATCTTCTGGATCTCCTCGAGACTTTTGCCTTCTTTATAGATCTTCTTCTTTATCCGGGTTCACCAGCTGGCCAGGGCGGTGCTCATCTTTGTGAGGGCGGATTTGTTTACTTCGTTCCCATGATAATTTGTGTTCTGATACTTAGCGGGGAACTTGTATCTTGCGTGCAGCTTCTCGAAGAGGAGTGTGCGCAAGTGGCCATTATCTTTATGCCGGAGATTCTCGGTGTTGATCAAGATGGTTGTCCGGGTGATCGCCGCCACTTGCCCACCGTACCCCTTGACGACAAGGGCGGGCTCCAAAGGAACCCCTGATGGGCTCACTTCGGTAATTTCCTCCCTGACCGTGCCGATCGTGTTCGGGCGCCGGTCCTTCGGCTTCTTCTTCTTCTTAGGAGGGTTGCTACCACTCCCTGTGCCCTCGCCGCCATCAGTGGTTTCATCGTCCGCCGTTCCTTCGGCTTCTTCCTCCACGTCTTCCATCTCATCATCCTCGCTCTCCGAAGGATGCTATTCTTCATCGTCTTCTAGCCGTTGGGCCGCCTCCCAGAATGTCAATTGTTTATTTGGAGGTCTGAGTTCTCCTTCAGCGCTGATGCGCTTAGAACATCCAGCCTCGTCGTTGTCACACATCTTTGCACTAATAAAAAACAAATAATTGGTTAAATGCACGGAAAAATCCGGCATGACCTTTGCTAATTTTCTTAAACTAGGAGTGCCCGATTTCTGCGAAACGGAAGTTAATCAACATTCCGGCAAAAAACGTGACTCGTTTCATACAAGAACCTGCATACACGACATAATAAAGTGCTTCATACAAGCACAAGCACAATTTCAAGGTGCTGTTGTCCCAGCATAGATAGTAGTAGAAGCACAGTAGCACCACAGATAGTAGTAGCCAGAGCAACACTAGGATGGATATAAGGAACAGATAGTAGTAGCAGCACAGATAATAGAAGTAGTAGCAGCTCAAGTAGCATAGAAGTAGTAGTAGCACAAGTAGAAACAACCCAGCACAAACATTGTAATAGCCACTGATGCTAGTTGAGATCTAATGTTAGGATGCTAGTTAAGAAACAACCCAGCACAAACTCTTGCTTGAACTTTTGATATGAATACATACAGAAACCAGCTAAGCTAGTAATTAAGGCAAGATTTTCACAAGAGTTTAGTACTCAGATTTTTTACAACTTGAATCTTGCTACTTGCTTAAGTATAAAAGTACTGAAGCAGCAGTAGCACCTAACACTACTTTCTAAACCTACTACTACCAATAACACACCATCCATTTCTAGCAAAGCTACTACTACCTGGACACTAGTAACAGAAGCAGCAGCAGCACAAGCAGGACCTCCTTTTTTACTGTTTTTCATTAACTAACATGCTACCAGTTGGTGTATGCCACACAGGCCTGTTTGCTCTCTGTTTCTAGCATGGATTCCCCTCTACACATTGATAACCACATTGATAACCACTTTCTCATAAGGAGCCACCTGAAGCAGGAATCGTGGCACGGAATAAGTACAGAGAAAGGGTCAGTAAGTCAATCCCCCTCCCCCTCTGTGAATCGATCCTGCCTAGAATTTATAGCTTAGATTTAATGATTGTACTGTGTTTCTCAAAAAAAATGTTTAATGCATTTATGTATTTCTGTAAATACCTCTGTATTTCTATATTTTAAGGGTCAGTAAATACCTCTGTATTTCTGTATTTCTGTTATAGCCTAGAATTTAATGATCCGTGCATCGATCCTGCCTTCCATTGATTCAACTCCTAAAACTTAAGCTCTGATTTAATGATTGATTGTATTCTGTTGAGGAAATATGAAAGTAGTTTCAGTGTTAATGTTTACTCTAGTGACTCTACTGTTAAATACTCTGAAATACTATTGTACATAAAACCAGCTGTTACTCTAGTCACTCTACTGTTATATTTTAGAAAACCCTGCCAGTTAAGCTGGTTGATTGGTATCTGCTTAAATTTAACTTAAACTCTGACTGTTCCTAGATCAGTTGGACCTCAAAGCTACATGCAGGATTTTCTCTAGGCTGGTCATGTACCTGGGCATAATACAATAGAAAATTAGGCCTGAGGTTTCATGTGTATGATGGAGAAGTTATCTTATACTATGCAGTAACTAGTAAATACCCGTACTCTTGGCTGGAGTGTTTCGAGAAGGCAACCATATGGTTACGGTGGGCTACACTTGATCCTTTAGAGTTAATATGTCCATCTGCCTGCATGATTGCTTCTCAACAAGTTCAAGAATTGTACAAATTCACATATTTTGCCAAGTACAATATTTGTTAGGCTTTCTTGTTTTTGTACTAGACCACTTGGTGTTCATGGATTAAAATTTGAGAACTTTTATAAATGTGGAGGAAGATCTGATAGGCAATCTTGTATGGAGGATGTTGTAACAATGTTAGCTTGTGATCTATCCAATTATTTTTGTCCATAACAAGGTGAATAATGATCTAATCTGGACTCTAAACCACCTAGGTGACATGATTTGTACAGAACAAGCAAAGGTTTCACATAACAGATTTCTATTTTGCAATCCTCTTTCAACCTAGCAATCTGGCTTGGTTTAGCTCAGCTGTGCCCACAGGCAGACCCCCATCGGGGAGAGAGAGGGGGAGAGAGGGAGAGAGAGGGAGAGAGGGAGAGACAGGGGAGGGGCGACGCTCACCTCTGACGGGCGGACGACGGGCGGACGACGACGGGCGGCGGCGCGATCCTCCTCCTCCACAAGCGGCGGGCCTCCTCCTCCTCCACGGATCGGCAGCGGCCTCCTCCTCCACAAGCGTGGGCCTCCTCCTCGAGAGCGCAGCGCGGTGGCGGGCCTCCTCCTCCTCCTCGAGAGCGCAGCGCAGCGTGGCGGTGGCGGGCCTCCTCCTCCTCGAGAGCGCAGCGCAGCGCGGCGGTGGCGGGCCTCCTCCTCCTCGAGAGGAGATTGTGAGCGGCGCGGTGCATGGTGTCTGTGAGAGGGCGGCCACCCTTTCTGTTAACACTAGTACTGTCATAGCCCACTGGTTCTGCCCCTTAGCTCTATTCTAAACTATGAGCACCCAGGTTCGAATCCTGGTGCTCCACTTTTTTATTTTTATTTTAAAAATACTTTTAAATGTTCCAAAAAATGCCTAAAAGTGGTGATTTATGCCATACAAGTTTTGTTTTGTTTTTAAAATACTTTTAAATATTTCAAAAATGCCCAAAAGTAGTGATATATGTCATAAAAGTGTTACAAATATGATTCAAAGTATAACTAAATTTCATAATAATTTGTCCATGAATATTACAATCTTTTTCGACCATGCGTTTTACAATATTTTTTGAGCTAGCGTTTTACAATCTTTTTTCCCTTCTTTGTCGCGGTTGAATAATTTAGCCCCGGCACTTTAATGTTTCTTCTTTCGAACGGGCTACCTTTTTTGGGTAGGGTTGTCCTTTTTCTTCTTGTGATGTATGTTGCTGCATCGTAGTCGCCGTCATCTTCAATCTTTGGATCGCCGTACTGGTCGAAGTCTTGCTCGTTGGCGACTCCATCCATTCCGATGATGTTTCTTTTTCCTCTCCTCACGACAACACGGCTAGGCTTTGTCGGGTCGGTAATGAAAAAACATTGGTCCACTTTGGTAGCCAGTACCCACGGTTCATTTTTCGCGGCCACGTTTGCACCGGCGGCCTTGGATTTGGCTGCTTCGGGTATAACCATGGTTGTGAAATACCGGTCTTCTCTTTCGACGCTCTTTGCCCATCTGACACGGAACATCGGCACCTTTTCTCCACAGTAGTCGAGCTCCCAGATCTCCTCGATTCTTCCGTAGAATCTTTCCTTCACGTTGTCATCGGTGTAGAATTCCGACGTTACGCCTGAGTTCTGATAATCACACTTGTTGTCCTTTTCCTCCGTGTAGAATGTGTAGCCGTTGATATCATACGCCTGATAGGTCGCCAGGTTTTGCATCGGTCCCTGCGACAAGGTGAATATGATCTTTTCCGTGTCAGAAGAATGCGAGCGCGGGGGATTATCAAGGAGCGTCTGCCTAAACCAACGCGTGAAATCTGAGTTGTGCTCTTTGATTATTTCTCCCTGCGTCCTCTGTATGCCCCGGTCACTGTACTTCTTCTCGATTAACCTTTTGTGCTTCTGTACCCAAGGATCGACCAGTTCTAAATGCTGTAGCGCGACGAGGTTTGCTCGATCAAAGTCTGCGTGTCGAAAATCGAAGTCTGCATGCAGTATGCGACGACCCTCTCGGTGACCAGATCCGTCGAGCTTGCCAAGGTGTCTGTTGACGGGAAGACCGACAGGGTTCTCGATGTCTAGATAATTCGTGCAGAAAGAGATGCACTCTTCGGCCAGAAAGCCCTTGGCTATGCTTCCATCTGGACGGGACCTGTTGCGAACGTATCTTTGATGTGTCCGTTCATCCTTTCAAACGCCATCATGCTGCGGAGGAACATCGGCCCGAGTTGTACGATGTCCTCCACGACATGGACCAGCAGATGCACCATAATGTCGAAGAATGCGGGTGGGAAGTAGACCTCAAGCTCACATAGTATCACCACGATCTCCTCCTATAGCCTTCCGAGCTGATTCACGCCAATCGACTTCCTAGAGATGACGTCGAAAAACTTGCATAGGCCAAATAACGTTTCACGGACGTGCTCGTCCATTATCCCTCTTAGTGCGACCGGAAGTACCTGCGTCATTAGCGCGGCACAGTCGTGAGACTTCATGCCACTGAACCTCTGCTTCGCCTCGTCTAGGTATCTGCTTATCTTGCCCGCGTAGCCGTAAGGAAATTTGACTCCTAGAAGGCACTTGAAAAACTGTTTGATCTCATCCTGGCTTAGAGTGAAGCAAGAAGGAGGGAAGTAATATTCGTTCTTCTTGAACTTTTTACCATTCCGACGACCTTGTGTCGTCTCCGACTCATGATCATCGTCATCTTCCTGATCATCAGGAGTAGTGCGTCCTCCGTGAAGCTCCTTCCGGATACCCAAGCATATCAGGTCGTGCCTTGCTTTCGGACCATCTTTCGTCCTATCTGGCATGTTGATTATGGTGGCGACCAGACTCTCGCACACGTTTTTTGTGATATGCATGATGTCGAGGCTATGAGGCGTGCGGAGAAACTTCCAGTATGGCAACTCCCAGAAAACAGACCTTGTTTTCCATACCTTCATCAGAGGCTTGTCTTGTTGCTGCCTCTTTCGCTTCTTTCCAGGCTTAGGACAATCTTTCCAGTTTTCAGCAACTCTTCCACTTCTTCGCTGCTCCTACGCTCTGGGATTCCTCGGGTCTCTGATTTGCCATCGAACAGGTCTCCACGTTTTCTCCATGGATCATTCTTGCCGAGCCACCTCCGGTGCGCCAAGAACACGGTTTTCGATGACCCTGGATCTTTCTCTAGTTGGAGATAGCTTGTGTTATCCATGCACCTAACGCATGCGCAGAATCCTTGGATAACCTGCCCCGAGATATACCCGCAACCTGGATAGTCTTGCACCGTAGTGACCAACGCGGCTCTCATAGTGAAATAATGTTGTGCGACGGCGTCGTAAGTATTGGCTCCAGATTCCCATAACGTGGCTAGCTCCTCTTTCAATAGCCCGAGATACAGATTGATGTCGGTACCAGGTTGTTTCGGCCCTTGAATTAGCATACTCATTTGTATGTACTTCTTCTTCATACACAACCATGGAGGGAGGTTGTACATCCATACAAACACGGGCCAAGTGCTGTGCGTGCTGCTCTGGCTACCGAACGGATTGAGTCCATCGGTGCTCGCACCAAGCCTGATGTTCCTCGAATCTCCACCGAATTCTGGGAATTCGAGGTCCAATGCTTTCCACTGGCTAGCATCTGAAGGGTGCGTCAGCAGCTCATCCTTTTCGGGGTCATCATCTCCTGGATTCTTCCTTTCCGCATGCCATCGCATGAGCTTCGCTTCCTTAGGGTCCGCGAAATAGCGCTGCAGACGAGGAGTGATAGGAAAGTACCATACCACTTTTCGAGGTGCTTTCTTCCCTTTCTTGTATCGATTCACGCCGCACACCGGACATGTGGTTTTCTCCGCGTCCTCTCCCCGATAAATGATGCAATCGTTGATGCATACGTGATATCTAACGTGCAGTAGATCGACAGGACAGACGATTTTCTTGGCATCCTCGATACTAGTTGGACATGTGTTCCCCTCCGGGAGACGATCGTGCCAGAATGCCATCATATCGTCGAAGCTTGCGTCGCTCAATTTGTGCTTTGCCTTCATCTCCATAGCCTTGAGCGTTACATTCAACCGGGTATCATCGGGCCTGCATCCTTCATACAATGGAGTAACCGCATCTTTCTCAAGTTGCGCAAGCTTGGCTTTCTCTCTAGCGGCAGCCCTGGCGTTACTCATCTGCTTGAGAAGCAGCTCTTGCACATAAGGGTCCCGCACCCAGCCTGACGTTGTTCCATCGTCGTCTGCTCCTCCGGCATCTAGATCATCATCATCCCGGTTTGCTTCCGCACCTTCACCATCTCCAGGAGACTCTTCATCATCTCGCCCGTTCTCGCCGTGATGATGATCATCGTCATGTTGGCCACCTTCACCGTCTCCGTCATCTACGTCATTGCTTATCCAACGAGTGTATCCATCCATGAAACCATGGCGTAGCAGGTGCACCTGCAGATTCCCGGAATCTGGGTCGATCACCCAGTTGAGTTTGCATCTTCTGCACGGACATCTTATATCTGTCTTGTTATTTCGTATCATGTCGGCCGTCGCACATTTCAAAAATCTAGCCACAATGCCTTCGCTCATTATGCGGACCATTTTTGCCTGCACGGTGTACACGGTACAATTTTGAAGTCTATTAGAACCACATAATGAATGCATGCATGCATGCAATGGTCGATAGAAAATTTCGGCATGACCTATCCTAAAATTAGGACCTTTGCGAAATGCCAAAGTCTTGCCAAAATGGAAATGAATCAACATTTTGGCAAAACAAATGGCAACTTGTTCACATACAAACACAAGAGAGAGAGAGAGAGAGACCGATCCATACACACATGAACATATCCTCTCCACATACACACATCATGAGCATCGATCATCTACATACATATGAGCACATCATCCATATACACATGAACACATCCTTACATGGACAACTTACCGAGATGAGAGACCGATCGCGAGAAAGATGGAAAGGAGAGGTGCGCGCGTCGACCGGAGAAGGAGATGAGAGACCGGAGACCTCCTCTATTACTTATGTAACATCCAAAGCAAGTTTTACATGCTAAAAATGGTGAATGGGTGGAGAAATTGAGGTGGGAAGGAGAAGATCCCGACTAGATCTAAGGAGGAAGAAGAAGGGGAAAGTGAAGTGTGGGGTGGTGGATGTGGTCACACATGTGCACATAAAGAGCTGTCCTAAAAAATCGACACATCCGTGGCGCACACGGCCCTAGTGCGCCACAGGGAGTACAAACATCTGTGGCGCACCATGCCATGTGCGCCACGGATGCTCCTACTCCCTGTGGCGCACTAGGCCGAGTGCGCCACAGATGTTTGTGGCCGTTTCACAGCAGAGGGGGGCGTGCGCTTAGGCGTAGCGCACCCCCCCCCCATGTGCGCCACAGATGACACTAACAACCGTGGCGCACATGACTATAGTGCGCTACAGATGTTTGGCGTGCGGCCAACAGGGCCCTGGCCCACACACATCTGTGGTGCACTATAGTCATGTGCGCCACGGTTGTTCTAGTTACTAGTAGGGCACTTCCCACAGGTGAGCCACGCCTGTTTTAGCCGTGGGGCACTTCAACCATGTGATCCACGGATGTGCTGATTACCTATAGCCGTTTTCCTAGTAGTGGCAGTGCCAAAATCCTCATGGGGCAACATATGCTTGATGAGCATCATAATGAAAGGAGCATAAGGAATAGAGAGCCTGTTGATCATAGCATCTGTCATCTCATGGTATATGTAGTCCATGACATCCAGTTTGTAACCTGTAGCTGAACCAGAGTTGGTGGCACACTCGTGGGCAAAAGCAAGGAGAGGAACCAGATGGCCATGGGTCCTGTCATTGTTGCCACCACTCGGAGAAATGCAATCCCGAAATATGCCAACAAGGGAGGCATACAAGGGAGAGAGTCCAGCAAAAGTACCAGCAACACCATCAGGAGTAAGGCAAGGAGCAAGCGCAGTATCCTTGGATGGCTTTAGAGGAGAAATGATACGGTGTCCAGAAGGAGTTTCACGGCCATGGAATGCATAACCAAGAACCTGCCCAAAGGTGCGAAAGTCCGACTGAATCATTGTGGTCCCGGTCATCCACTTCATAGTACGGCGCTCATCACCGCAAATCACAAGAGTCAAGAAAAACTGACGCACCACAGAGGAATCATAGTTGTATTGGATAGTCATGAGGTGGTGCTGCCTCATCTTGTTGGTCACATCTAATGCCTCAATGAGCCTTGACTTGGATTGAGCCTCAGTCAAATTGATGGGATGCATGGGACGAAGCTTGAGGGTAGCATATACATCATCATGAATAGCCCAAAAGTGAGCATTCCAAAAAATAGAGTCCTCGGGGGGACCATCACTATCAGCCTCATCATAGTAATCAGTCTGACGAATGGAGGCATACTGAAGACTGTCCATAGCCTTGTAATTGGGCCGAGACTGTTTGCCCTTGCGAGATGCGATCCTCTTAGGTTTCCTTCCTGCCTCTGCCATCCGTTCAGCCTCTCTTGCTGCTCTGCTGACCTCGGTTTCGTCAATGAACTTCCCTTCTGCAGTGGGCTTGAGATAACGGGCACGGGAACGATGGGAGAAGGTCTTGTTCGGCTTGGAACCACCTGTGAAAAGCATTAGAGGGATATCATGGAGATAAGCAAACACACAAGTCTAGGAGAAAACAATAGAAAGAGTAGCCAAGCAATCCATAAACCAATGATGTGCATTGCAATAGTCAGGACCAAACCAGATCAGAGTTCAATCTCCAGGCCATATTATCTGGCCCTGGCAGGGGCGGATAATCCGCCCCCCGCAGAAATTTTCTGGATTGGCCCAGATCTACCATGACAAAACAGATCAGGCACTAGGGTTGCAATTCTACTAATTCTAGCATGTAAGGAACAACACCAAGGATCTTCTACAACGAGATTTCCACCAAATAAAATGCATCACATACAAAAGGAGAGAGATGAGGGAGCTACCCTCACTCATTGGAGGAAAATCGCGGAGGAGAAGATACCTGGAGGCGAGGTGAAGAAGATCCGGGGAGAGCCCGGAGAATCCGGTGGTCAAATCGACTCCGGGAGGGGCGGATGCTCCGGCGGCGGCTGGGGGCTGAGGAAGGGTTGGGGGAGGACTGGCTGCTTTATTTGAGCCTGCCCTTCCCGACCCTGCCTTTAACAGGAGGATTTCACACGGGGCGAATAATCCGCCCCCCACTTAGGGCGGAAAGTCCGCCCCCCCCCCCCCTCTGAAAATTCAGTTAATTACAGATTCAGGCCGGAGCAACCTAGAAAAACCCCTCGATGGTGTTTAGAGGACTTGTGTGCAAGAATAGATGGTTCAAGGAGGGAAAGAAAGGCTTGGGTTGAGAGCATCAAACTGAGATGGTACTACACACCCAAATTTGTAAGAATCAAATCAAACAAAAGCCAAAATTGAGTGTGTTTTCCATAAGAACAAGAGATATGCAAGAAAATCCAAATAGACCCATTAGAAACCAACTCTTCTCTAGGAAGAGGGAGGTGGCCGAAGCCACCATGTTGGAGCGCATGGCATGACACTGCGAAGATGTATCTTGAGTTCAAAACCAATGCTCATCGATGACCCACATATCACAAAATGATATTAAGGGAAATGATTTTACTTGCTTTCGGCCTTATGGGGGGAGGGTTGGCCCAATCAATTAGGACCACACTCCCCCTATGTCTATGCCTGCATCTAAACCAAATACATGAATAAGAGCAGGTGAGTGTGCAAGAGTAGTCAAGCCAAGCTCCTTGAATCTATGATATTTAGCTCATTCCTAAAATAACAAAATCTTGCTTCATCAAGGGGCTTCGTGAAAATATCAGCAAGTTGGTTCTTCGTGCTCACAAAGGATAGAGCAATATCGCCTCGAGCAACATGATCCCGAATGAAGTGGTTGCGAATCTCAATATGTTTTGTTCTTGTATGCTACACGGGATTGTAAGCAATTTTGATAGCACTTTCATTGTCACATAATAGAGGCACTTTGTCACAATTGACACCATATTCCTTTAAAGTTTGCCTCATCCATAATAACTGAGTACAAGCACTAGCAGCAGCAACATATTCAGCTTCGGTGGTTAAGAGTGAAATACAATTTTGTTTCTTTGAAGACCAACACACTAGAGACCTGCCCAAGAATTGACATGCACCAGAGGTTGATTTCCTATCATCTTTGTCACTAGCCCAATCTGAATCAGTGTAACCACATAGAGAGAAACTTGAACCCTTGGGATACCATAACCCAAAATTTGGGGAATGAACCAAATATCTGAAGATTCGTTTGACCGCCACTAAGTGGCTTTCTTTAGGAACGGCTTGGTACCTTGCACACACTCCTACACTTAACACAATATCGGGCCTAGATGCTCAGAGGTAAAGGAGAGAGCCGATCATGGATCAGTATACCTTTTGATCCACGTCTTTACCCTTGGGATTGAGCTCAAGATGACACTTTGTTTGCATTGGAGTAGCAATGCCATTGAGATCCGTCATCTTGAACCTTTTGATCATGTCTTTGGATGTACTTAGCTTGATTAATAAAGGTTCCCTCCCTAAGTTGTTTGATCTCGAATCCAAGAAAGAACCTCAACTCACCCATCATTGACATCTCAAACCTGTCAGTCATAAGCTTTGAAAATTCATCGTTAAAAGTTGATTAGTAGAGCCAAAAATAATGTCATCTACATAAAATTGGCATACAAAAAGCTCCCCATTAACCTTCTCAGTAAAAAGAGTGGGATCGATTTTCCCAACTTCGAATCCACGGTCTAACAAAAGCTCTTTAAGGTGATCATACCACGCGCGTGGGGCTTGTTTAAGGCCATAGAGCGCCTTATCGAGTTTGTAGACATAGTTCGGAAATTTGGGGTCCTCAAAACCCGGGGCTGCTTGACGTATACTAACTCATGTAGAGGACCATTAAGAAATGCACTCTTAACATCCATTTGTTGTAATTTAAAATTATGATGAGCTGCATATGCAAGAAGGATACTGATGGACTCAAGACGAGCCACAGGAGCATAAGTCTCGCCAAAATCAATTCCTTCCACTTGAGAGAATCGTTGAGCCACGAGTCTTGCTTTATTCCTCACAACAATGCCATTTTCATCTTGTTTGTTCTTGAAGATCCACTTGGTGCCGATAACATTGCGGCAATCCTTGGGTTTCTCTACGAGCTTCCAAACTTTGTTGCGTTCGAAGTTATTTAATTCTTCATGCATTGCAACCACCCAATCGGGATCTTCAAGAGCATCAAAGACTTTCTTCGGTTCAACCATGGAAATGTGAGCTTGATGATCACAGAAGCTTGCAAGTTCTCTTCCAGTAGACACCCTTCTTCGTAGATCACCAACAACCTTTTCAAGAGTGTGACCCCTTAGTTCAAGGTTACGATCAGCACGAGCCTTACGATGAGCCTCAATGTCTTTATTGTTTCTAGAAGGAGTTGATTCAGTATTTGTATCCTTGTCTTGACCACTGCCTTGCCCTTGATCTTGATCTGAGTTAACGCCAGGAGGTTGCTGCAGAGTTTGTTCCTCAGGGCCGGATAATCCGCCCCTTGGAGGGTCCGGACTATCCGGCCTGGGAGATGAAGCACCAGCGCCTTCTTCCTAAGAATGCCTGACAGGACTTGGAGAACCAGAGCCGGATAATCCGCCCTCGGGGTCCGAAGAATCCATCCTGGGAGCTTCTTGGCTGTTGTCTTCTTCTTCGGATCCCCTGGAACAAGTTGGATTGCCAGGGTCGGATTGTCCGCCCCTTGGAGGGGGCGGATAGTCCGGCCTGGGACTACCATCTTGTCCAGGAGACTGATGATCTTCAGCAGGTTGCGGTGTTGGTGCAGAGTTTTCTCCAATAGTAGGAGCTTGTTGATCTTGTGTAGATGAGGGCTCCACTTGAGTGGAGCATTGTCCTTCCCGATCCGCCACAAGGGGTTCCTCAATGGGGCGGAAAAATCCCACGCCCATTCTTCTTATGGCATCTTGGGGGTATTTCAACATCTGCATCACAAACATCAACTTGCCCTACAAAGGAGCCGTTATTTTCATCAAACTCCACACTACAAGATTCTACAACAATCCCAGTGAGCTTGTTGTAGACTCTGTAAGTGTGGGATTCGGCACCGTAACCAACAAAAATACCTTCTAAAGCCTTGGACTCAAATTTAGACAAGCGGACACCTTTAATAAGAAAGAAACACTTACACCCGAATACCCTGAAGTATGAGATGTTGGGCTTGTTACCGGTAAGTATTTCATATGGAGTCTTGTCCAAAATATTTCGGAGGTAGAGCCGGTTTGATGAGTGACAGGCAGTGGATATGGCTTCAGCCCAAAAATTGTAAGGAGACTTGAATTCAGCCAACATTGATCTTGCCATATCCATCAAAGTCCGGTTCTTCCTCTCAGCTACACCATTTTGTTGAGGGTGTACGCAGCGGAATATTGATGTCTAATCCCCTCTTCGCTAAGAAACTCATTCAAAGTGTAGTTCTTTAATTTGGAGCCATTGTCACTTCTTATTGCCAAGATGGGGACATTGTGTTGACGTTGAACTTCGTTGGCAAAGTCAATGACTGTTTGTTGAGTCTCACTCTTTAGTTTGAAGAAATAGACCCATGTATATCTTGAGTAATCATCGACAATGACCAAGAAATATTTCTTCCCACCAAGACTTGCATGAGAAGGAGGACCAAATAAATCCACATGAAGTAATTCCAAGATCCTCTTTGAAGACACAATAGTCTTCCTCTTGTGGGGAGAGTCGTGCATTTTGCCTTCAACACAAGCCCTGCAAACACGATCTTTGGCAAAGGAGACATTGTATTTTAGTCCAAGGATGTGGCCACCCTTGTGGAGACTTTGCAAAGTCCTCATGTTGACATGGGCTAAACGGCGATGCCGTAGCCAACCCACATCAGCCTTTCCGAATAGACACATCGGACCCGAAGTGGTTTTCCCGGAAAAGTCCACCACATACAGGTCATTTTCGACGTATCCAATGAAAGCGACCTTTAGAGACTTTCTCCACAAGAGTACCACCAAATCATCATCGATAAAAACAGCAAAACCCATCTTGCCAAGGGAACGAACAGAGAGAAGGTTGTAACGGAGGGTCTCAACAAGCATGACGTCCACGAGAGAGATATCGTGGGCAACCACAACTTTGCCAAGACCCAATACCTGAGATTTAGACTTATCACCATAGGAGACTGTGATATTATCATGATTTGGACGCATCTCCGTGATGATCTCCTTGCTTCCGGTCATATGACTAGTGCATCCACTATCCAGCACCCATTTCTACCCACCGGAAGCATAGCCCTGCAAGAGAATTAATTCTTGGTTTTAGGTACCCATTTTTCAATGGGTCCTTTCATGTTAGTAACAAGGCTCTTTGGGACCCAAATAGACCAAGCAATATATTCATCAAAGGGACCGACATAATAAGCATAAACATCGCCATAATCATCACAAAAGAGTTTATAATTTGGATTGTGAGACCCTGCAAAACCAATATTGTTAGTCTTGTCTTTTGTGACAATCTTCTCAGCGGTGCTTGTCTTTGATTGCACATTCTTGGTCTTGTTCTTCTTGTTTTTCTTTTTCTTGGACTTGGTGACATACCCAAGTCCCTCTTTACCATGATTTGACCTTTGCTTGCCAAGAACTTCATCAAGCACATCCTTATCCTTGGGAGTGATGTCCTTGACCACTTCTTTTTCCACACAAGCATTTCCTTGTGACTATATGTTGAGTTCGATGAGCTAGGAACATCATATTTGGCCAATTGACTTTGAAGCTGATCATGTGACTCATCGAGAATGGAGAAATCGTTTTTCAATGCCTTGTGAGCATTGTCAAGTTTCTCCAATTCCTCGGAGAGTCTATCATGAGCAGCCCCAAAGTCAATCTTTTCCTTCTTTAACTTCTTTGCTTTGGTGACTGCATTGTCACGTTCCTTAACAAGTTTGGCCACAATTTCTTCATGTGAATCTTCAATGGACTCAAGCCTCTCTTCAAGAGAGACCCGAGCTTCTTCTTCTTCCTCAAGAGCATTTTTTAAGGATGCAATTTCCATTGCATCCTCCCTTTCTATTCTGCCCTTTTCTTCGAGAAGAGCTTTGTTTTGGGCTAGCTGATCCATAAGAGCTTCAAAACGAACTTTGTGCTCACCTTGCAAGTTAGTGTAGAAGTAATCCAAAGCAATAATCTCTTCTTTAACCTTAAGACTAGTAGGATCATCCATGTCAATCATAGTCTTAGGAAAAGAAGAGTTAGAAGTCGTTACCTCGGAGCTTCTTGCCATGAGACAAGTAGCATTCTTGTTGATGATGTGTTTTTTTCGGACAGTCGAAGAGAGATGTTGATGTATATGTGGTGGCTATAGCAGCCACCTCTTGAGAGCTATCGTCCTCATCCTCATCTTCACTTCCCGATGAATATTCTTCTTGAGCCACTAGAACAATCTTTGGTTGCTTCTTGAAGGCAGCATTCTTCTTTACAAACTATTTCTTGCATGGAGCCTTTGACTTGTCCTTGAAAATAAGTCTTCCTCCATTATCTTCCCTACTTTGATATGGACACTCAGCTACAAAGTGCAGCCGGTCACCACAGTTGAAACATGTTCTCAGCTTAGGACCATTTTCTTTTCTTCCATAGGCTCCACTCTTGCATTCTAGTTCAGCTTTAGCCTTGGCTGGATCTTTCCAAAAGTTTCTAGCATAAAGAGCCAAGTATTATCCGTGGATCCTTTTTATATCCTCGGGACAGTTCAGACCTTCTATGGAATATTCATCATGATCAATCACACTAGTCTTCAAGGCCACATTGACCCCCTTTTGCATCCCCATAGCTCGAGCACGAGCATCTTCGGCATTCTTGGCAGCCACTTTGAAAGTGGCCATTTCTTGCATTACCTCATTGGATGTCATGAGGTGATAGTTATGCCTACCTTGGAGAATTTTCAAATCCGTGGGCTCAAATGGCATAAGAGCACTGACGTACTTGCGCTTGATCCATGCATCATCAACATGAGCTGCACCGTGGTTTCTGAAAGTTGTTGCTATTGCTTTGAGCCTCCTATACATATCCTCGTGGTCTTCTCCATCCAACATATAGAATCCTTCAGCTTCGTTGCTCAAAGCATCATATGTATTTCTTCTCATACTTTCATTTCCGATGAAGAGCTCGGTGAGGGCATCCCAAGCTTCCTTAGCTATGCTAAGATGCTGAATGTGTGGCATGTCTTTGTCACCCACACCAAGTTGTATCATGTGTAGAGCTGTAGCGTTGAGTTGGCTATCGACAGCTTCTCTTCTTGTGAGATTGTTGGGGTTTCCAACATGAAGACCTTTTTCTATGATTTTCCACAACTCAATGGAGGAACTGCACACATGAGATTTCATCAAAAATTGCCATTGAGTAAAAGTAGATGAAGAAAGTTTGGGTGGATCACCCCTATTATGTATATGTGGGTGAGGGATAGGTGGATCAGGGGAATACACATGAGAAACCTCATTGTATCCATCCTTACCACTATCCTTTTTCGAGGAGGAGCTCTTGCTAGTGTCATCACCAACCACTTCGTTCTCTTTGGAATTAGTTTTACCCGTTTCCTTGGATTGCGGAGTGGTAGCCTCAGAGTTAGATGGAGGTGATGCTGTGGATGTGGAGAGACACATTATCAATTGATGCATCTCTTCCATCTTAGCCTCCATTGAACTCACCAAGGTTGTTTCCAACGTCTTGAGATCGTTCATGGTGACTACATCCGGAGCATCACTCCCATCTACCTTGGAACCCATACTTCTCTTAGGCGGTTAAGCCCGAAATAAGAGTCGGGGCTCTGATACCAATTGAAGTGGATCGTATGGGCACCTAGAGGGGGGTGAATAGGTGCTAACCAATTTTTAATACTTTTTCAATTTTAGGCTTGACACAAAGTAAATTCTCTAGATATGCAACTACGAGAATTTCCCTATATGCAACCCTAACTACTAAGCACGTAAAGAGAGGAGCGAAGGAACCATAGTGGAGCACGTGGAGACACAGGGATTTGTTTTACCGCAGTTCCTTCCTTGTTAAGGGAAGTACATATGCGTTGGAGGGGTGGGCGGTTCTAAGACCACCACGCCACAATAGGCATCACCCTATTCTCCGATGGATCTCGCCATGAGAGGCCTGATCCACCACTCCACTATTGGATCCCTTTAGGCGGGAACCGGTGCCTTTTACAACGCTACCGGGGCACACACCCACAACTGAATTGGGGGCTCCCGAGATGACAACAAGCTGTCACAAGAACAAGGTTTATCAATATAAACAAAACAAGGATCTAGGTATTTGCAAGAAATACTAGATCGGTGATTCTCCAAATGAATGGAGAGGAGATGAAGCGCTTGATTGCTGATGATGAAGATCGAGTTCTCCTCCTTTGATTCCCCAAGGGATGGGGCCTTTGGGTGGATCTAGGTGGAGCTCTCTTGGATGAAGTTTGCAGATCAGATCTTGTCTTTTTTGAATGAATCAAGAGATCTGGCAGGAGGGGGAAGGCTGGCTTAAATACCCCCTCCCCAGATCTGGCCGTTGAGCAACTTTGGGGGCGGATTATCCGCCCCCCAGTAGGGGCGGATTATCCCCCCCTGGGAAAACTCCATCCCAAGGGCGGATTTTCCGGGAGAAACTCCGCCCCCTCTCTAGGGCTGGCGCCTGCATGACTTGGTGAAGATCTTGGGGGCGGATAATCTAGCCCCCTCCTGGGGCGGATTATCCGGCCAAGCCGTAAAGTCCGGCCAACACTCCGTCTCCTCTCTAGGGCTTGCGCCTTGGTGGTGCAGAAGGGGGGCAGATTATCCGGCCCCCCTGAGGGGCGGATTATCCGGCGGGGCCGGAAAATCCGGCCAAAACTCCGCCCCCCTTTTGGGGCTTGCGCCTGCTTGGGAAGAGGGAGGGCGGATTATCCGCCCCTAGCGGGGGAGGATTATCCGTCCCCCAAAGGCAGATACTTTTCCCTTTTTCTTAGAGAGAGCTGAAACACTTCGACACACATTAAAATAATCCTTCATATTGTTATCTAACACACAAAACACTAGGGATTAAGAAATGTTCTTTCAACTGGGAGACTAGGGAAGAACTAGGGTTTTTCCTGTGCGCGCAGAGAGCTCGAGGAGATGGTTCGCAGGAGGAAGACAATGACACGGGGGAGAATGAGGTGAAAATGTAAAAATCTACCATGGTTGTAATTTATAACCCTTGGCGTCAAGATTCGTGCAAAGTGATCGAATGGTTGTCGCGTGGACAGCGCGTGTGTGTACGTGCGCGGTAATTTCGCCACGTTCCCACCGCCGCCAACGGTTCGCATCCTTCGCGCGGTAAACATGGACATGATTGCATTATCTGCATGTGTGAGTTACGAGGCATCGATGACCTATGGTCTACATCACTCTAGCTGACACGGGTAGGTGAACCATCCCATCGGAATATTCCGGCATGGACGGATCCAGTCCGGCTACGAGAAGAGTACAATGGAAAATTCAGCTATTTTCCGACTTACAAGTTGAAGACGGAGAACATTGCAGGGTTCTTGGGAGGACTACAAGATGTTGTTTGATGATTTTCCGACATTCATCTAGATGGAGCATTCAATCTGAAGAGGCAAGACGGCGCAAGATCTTGGAGTTCTCCGGGGGCTACTGTTGGGGATATGCTAAATGGGTATCACCATAGCATGTCTCTAATCCGGATAACCTGGGTGGCCCTAATGGTTCTTGACGTGGAGCACTTCGTTGGAAACCCCAAGATCAAGGTGTGATGAGCATAGCAGCAAGTCTTCACTCAGTAGATACTGATACATCGGAAACGTATCTATAATTTTTGATGCTCCATGCTTGTTTAGTATCTACTTTGCTTTACTTGTCTACACTTTGAGGTTCTTTTTACATGTTTTCTGGTACTAACCTATTAACAAGTTGCAACAGTGCCAGCTGCATGTTTTCTGCTGTTTTTGGTTTCAGAAAAGTTAGTAAAGAAATATTCTCGGAATTGGACAGGACAAACGTCAAAGTCAATTACTTTCCGTGGGGAACAAGAAGTCCAGAGGGGATCTGGGGAGGCGAGACAGAGGGGACAACCCCCCCCCCCCCCCCCCAGGCATGGCCACAGGTGGGCCTGCGCCTAGCTAGGGTTTGGTGCCCTTGGTCGGCTCCTCGGCCTCCCCCTTCGCCTATAAAAAAGCCCCTGATGCAGAAACCCTGGGTACCCGATCAATATTCAACGAAACAGTCTGTAGCCACCGCCACCATCGTCCCTAGATCAGGGGGATCTGAAGTTCTTCCCGGCACCCTGCCGGAAGGGAGATCATCTCGGAGGCCTTCTCTCCGGTATGATGCGTGAGTAAATCCACCTTGGACTATGGGTCCATGTAGTAGCTAGATGGTTGTATCTCCTCCTTTTTTCTTTCATTTATAGATCTTGTGAGCTCCTTTCATGATCAAGATCTAATCTATTTGTAATCATGCATGTTGTGTTTGCGGGGATCTGATGGATATTGAGATTATTATGTTGGTTTGATTAATGGTTTTGTCTTTATGATTCTATCATGTGTGTGTTGTTTGTGATCTTGCATGCTCTCCGTTGTTAGTAGCTATCTTGGCCAAGTATTTGCTAGTGACTCCAAGAGGGGGGTATTTATGCTCGATAGTGGGTTCATGCCTCTAGTTTCCAAGGGAAGTGACAATAATCTCTTCGGTTGTAGATGTGTTGTTGCTACTAGGGAGAAAACAACTGTCTCTTGTTCATGGAACATGTGGACTGTTTACCTTACACACTTTGCTTAAAGCAGTTGTCTGTTGCTTGCAACTTAATACTGGAGGGGGTTTGGATGATAACCTGAGGGTGGACTTCTAGTCATAGATGCAGTTGGATGGCGGTCTATGTATCTTGTTGTATTGCCCAATCGAATCTCATAGGATCTTTCTGACTAGTAATTGCATTGTTATGCCTTGCTTAGTTCCTGTCAATTGCCCTGATGTAATTTGTTTACCCTTCATGCCATGTTGTTTATCTAAGGAGAGCACCTCTAGTGAAATATGGACCCCGGTCCAATCTTTACCATCAATACATCATCCACTGTTACTTGTTTACTTGCTACAAACCATTACCTTCCACACCATACGTTTAATCCTTTATTATAGCAAACCAATGAGCTTAACAACCACATTGATTTGTTGGGGCAAAGTCTTGAGTTTGTGTTGTGTAGGTCTTCGTGTTGCTTGCAACACCTGTGTGACGTTTCCTTCCTCCTTCTGGTTCGATAACCTCGGTCTCAACTGAGGGAAAACTTGCTGCTTGCTCTTCACACCCTATGCTTGGGGTTACCAACGAAGTGTCGCGTCGAGCATCATCAAGGCTTTTCTGACGCCATTGCCGGGGAGGTCAAGGACTTCTTCACAAGGGGAGTCCTTCACTTCCTTTCTCTTTACTTTGTTTTTAGTTTGCTTTGTTTTTCTTGTTTGGTTTTGTTTGCCTCTTTCCAAAAACCCAAAAAGTAGTCTAGTTTGGTTTGCTTTCTTTGTTCAAAAACACAAAAAAATAGTTCCTACTCTAGTTGACACCCTGTTCTAGCTCACCATGTTGCACCCCAAGTTCACCCAGAAAGATCTTGCAATAGGTAGTGGCTCCATAATTGGGAAAGATAATATTGAAGAATTCTATAATTATGTTAGCAAGCATGAGGATATTTAGGATAAATCTATAGCAGAGCTTGCTCCTAATTATGAAATTGCTTCAGCTTCTTTAGTTCATATGTTGGAGGCTAGGTTTGTTAGCCTTAACCCCTTCACACAATTCTTGTTCCTAAAACTAAAAGAAGAAACGAATGCTGAAAAGAGGGAATTCATCGTTGAAACTTTATTTAATGAATTCCATGATGTTCCTAGGGAAGCCAAAAAGGTCTTTGAGCGTTTCCATATGCTAGGCTCAGATATAGATGTTGTGGGTATGTCTGATAAAACTAAGCCTAAAGAGGAATTTAATATTCCCATACCCTTTAAGCTTGTTGGAATGCATGAAGCCTTTGAAAAGAATTTTGATTGGATTGCTCCTGAAAATCTTTTTGATGAAAGTAATAGACCAAAGAGAGATGAGAAGGGATCCTCCAAAATCTATTTGTATGAGATATCTTTCATAGTTGAAGACTTTGCAAGTATGGATGTTAATGCTTTCTCATTTGAAAATACTTGATTCTTCTTGCTTCTTGTGCCTAACTTAAAGGCGTTAAAGAAAAGTACTTATTGGGAGATAACCCAAGAGTTTCCTTGAGTCTTGGAAGTTATTACTTCATTAATGACCTCTCCTTATCCTTTTTGTTTGCTTTTTGTGCCAAGAATGACCTCTAATGAGAGGGAAGTAAGATTTGGGGAGTTGTTGTCCCGAAACAGATTTCTATCCTCCACGAAAAAAAATTACGAGGAGTCTATGTAACTCGGATTGAGCTCAAAATTTACGAATAAATCCCCCAGTATGTTAGCTAACTTTCGTTAGTTCAACACTTTTTTATTTGAGCAACATAAGATGTTTGAAAAATCGGTTTCTGCCTGTTGGTTTGTTTTGACATATTTCTACCATTATTTGCATTTGCTTCTTATTGATTCCTTTTTTTAGTTCTTTTTGGGAAATTGAGCTTTTTGAAGGAGTTACTACAGTAGCTTGTGTTTTTAGTAAAAAGTCTTGATGTTCCAAAGCTTTGCCTAGTGGTCTAATATCTTTTGAATACACTAATGTTGCTAAAGATTGTGTGAAGTTTTGTATGAAGGAAAAATTTCAGGTGTAGAGAAAGAATGATGTAATGAGATGAAGAATGGAAAAAATCTCAAGCTTGGGGATGCCACCATAGGTGTCACCCCAAGAAATATCCAAGAGGTACAAGCGTCAAAGCTTGGGGATGCCCAAGGCATCCCCTTCTTCATCAATAAAAAGCTTAGGTCTGTCTAGACACTTTGTTTTTTTATTGTTTCATGCAGAGTTGTGTTGTTCTTGGAGCATCTTAGTTTTTGTTTGCTTTGCTTATGTTGTTTAGTTTGCTTGAATAAAGTAGTTTGGACCCCCATTCTCATTGTGTTGTTTTGCAAATAAGTTGCTTGGTGTTGGAAAGGAGTAGTAAGTTCTTGCTTGAAGTGCAAGAGGAGCTTGCATTGACTGTGAATTAGACTTTAGCATGACATGCTAGGTGTTGTTTTGACTTTATGCTTAGTGACTATTTCTATAGCATATCTTGTTCCAAACAATTGGGATTGCATAGTGTGCCTTGAAGAAATTATGCGTTGTTTTAGCATGCAAAAGCATAGTATTATGGTATTCTCCTTTGATGTTTTGCTTAGGTTGACTTGGCACATGCTTACACCATGTTATGACTATGACAAGTAACCATTAGCCTCTATGATAATTTAGTCCTTGACTTGTAGTACCACTCTTTGCTTTGATTAGTATGCTTTGTTGCATTGCATGATTTTGGCCATTATGCTCTCTTAGTTGGTTGCTCCCAGTCTTTTGCTAGCCTCCACTTGTATGAGTAAGTTCTACTCATGCTTCCAACTCCCAAGAAACCAAGTTTTTCCAAAGTGTCCACTATAAACTCCTATGCATGGTGAGTTACACCATTCCAAGTATATTCTTGTTTTCAACTATCTTCCAATTAAAATTGTTTTGTTATGTGAAAACTTAGTGATTAAAGCCCTCACGAAATTGATGGAACACTTTATTATTTGCCCCTAATAAACTTGAACCATTGTGACAACTTTGTTCTATATGCTTGCACTTATAAGTTGGAATTAGCAGAACCGTGCTGTCATGGGGAACGTTTTCAACATTGCACTTGTACTTTTGTACTCAGTTGATATCATGCTCTTTTGTCTATGGATGTCACTGGTGTGAAATGAAGTGAGAACTTGTAAGTCCATGGAGTTTGTATTCTGTGTTAGAGAAACGCCTGGGCCACTAGCCTAAGCCATGCCTAATCATGGTGGAAACTTGCAGCATCACCATAGTGAGCTATCTATGAAGCATCCTCAATAAAAAGCTATGCATGTGGTAAATAAAAAGATTGCTGAGATGCTCATTGTCTGCTTGCCTTGTCATTTTGGTTATGGGAAAGCTCCTATACCATGTGCAAGGGGTACCCAGTTGGCGGTTCTCAATGATATGCCAATACTTAAAGTGATAAGAACTTGCCTGGGCCCAAAGTTGAGTATCCATGAGGTGTGGCCCTCGTATTCAAGGGACTTGAGATTGCCAACTTATACTTCGTTAAGCATATACTCCAGCTTTGCCACTTTAACCTTAACCACTTCAAGATGCTTATGATAGGGGCAATGAGGGCTGAAAGCTAACAAGTACCATAATTTTTGGAAGCTCTTTTTGAAACTTGTAATCCCTGCTTCCTTTACAAAAAGGGCTTTCTTCCACCATTATTTGAGTCTCCACCTTCTACCTTTAGGCACCATTAGGAGAGCATAGTTGCCATCTTGTGTGCAGTGTTCCAAAGCTTATTAATTGATGCATATTGTGATATTACTTGTTCTTGTACTATTTTTTTCTAGTCACCCTTGTGAACTTTGCGGGTGTCCTATGCATCTATATTGCTACTCTATGAGGGACAAGCTGATTGCCACTATGCTATGTTTTCTGTATGTGAAACAAACATTTTCAATGCATGTTATTCATGATCTTTGTTTGTAGCTTGCCATGTTACATGCATAGTTACTATGTCCTACAGTTAGAACTCTATTCTTTCTTGCACATGTTTAGAGTTCTTTGATCCCAGCTTTCAATGCTTGCAAATGGTTGGATCTTTATTGTGAGGGTGCATGTTCACCTCAAAAATTATTCTGTTTATCACTTACCTACTCGAGGACGAGCAGGAGTTAAGCTTGGGGATGTTGATACGTCAGAAACGTATATATAATTTTTGATGCTCCATGCTTGTTTAGTATCTACTTTGCTTTACTTGTCTACACTTTTAGGTGCTTTTTACATGTTTTCTGGTACTAACCTATTAACAAGTTGCAACAGTGTCAGATGCCTGTTTTCTGTTGTTTTTGGTTTCAGAAAAGTTAGTAAAGAAATATTCTCGGAATTGGACGGGACAAACGTCAAAGTCAATTACTTTCCGTGGGGAACAAGAAGTCCAAAGGGGAGCCGGGGAGGCGAGCCAAAGGGGCCAACCCCCCCCCCCCAGGCGTGGCCACAGGTGGGCCCGTGCTTGGCTAGGGTTTGGTGCCCCTGGCCAGCTCCTCGGCCTCCCCCTTCGCCTATAAAAAGCCCCCGATGCATAAACCCTGGGTACCCGATCAATATTCCACAAAACCGTATGTAGCCTCTGCCACCATCGTCCCTAGATCGGGGGATCCGAAGTTCCACCCGGCACCCTACCAGAGGGGAGATCATCTCGGAGGCCTTCTCTTTGATATGATGCGTGAGTAGTTCCACCTTGGACTATGGATCCATGTAGTAGCTAGATGGTTGTATCTCCTCCTTTGTGCTTTCATGTATAGATCTTGTGAGCTCCTTTCATGATCAAGATCTAATCTATTTGTAATCCTGCATGTTGTGTTTGCGGGGATCCGATGGATATTGAGATTATTATGTTGGTTTGATTAATGGTTTTGTCTTTATGATTCTAACATGTCTGTGTTGTTTGTGATCTTGCATGCTCTCTGTTGTTAGTAGCTATCTTGGCCAAGTAGTTGCGAGTGACTCCAAGAGGGGGTATTTATGCTCGATGGTGGGTTCATGCCTCTAGTTTCCAAGGGAAGTGACAATAATCTCTTCGGTTGTAGATGTGTTGTTGCTACTAGGGATAAAACAATGGTCTCTTGTTCATGGAACATGTGGACTATTTACCTTACACACTTTGCTTAAAGCAGTTGTCTATTGCTTGCAACTTAATACTGGAGGGGGTTCGAATGATAACCTGAAGGTGGACTTCTAGTCATAGATGCAGTTGGATGGCGGTCTATGTATCTTGTTGTATTGCCCAATCGAATCTCATAGGATCTTTCTGACTAGTAATTGCATTGTTATGCCTTGCTCAGTTCCTGTCAATTGCCTTGTTGTAATTTGTTTACCCTTCATGCCATGTTGTTTATCTAAGGAGAGCACCTCTAGTGAACTATGGACCCGGTCCAATCTTTACCATCCATACATCCTCCACTGTTACGTGTTTACTTGCTTCAAACCATTACCTTCCACACCATACGTTTAATCCTTTGTTACAGCAAACCGATGAGCTTGACAACCTCACTGATTCGTTGGGGCAAAGTCTTGAGTTTGTGTTGTGTAGGTCTCCGCGTTGCTTGCAACACCTGTGTGACATTTCCTTCCTCCTTCTGGTTCGATAACCTCGGTCTCAACTGAGGGAAAACTTGCTGCTTGCTCTTCACACACTACGCTTGGGGTTACCAACGAAGTGCCGCGTCGAGCATCATCAGAGACCGAGCTTATCGAACCAGAAGGAGGAAGGAAACGTCACACAGGTGTTGCAAGCAACACGGGGACCTGCATAACACAAACTCAAGACTTTGCCCCAACGAATCAGTTAGGTTTTCGAGCTCACCGATTTGCTGGAACAAAGGATTAAACGTATGGTGTGGAAGGTAATGGTTTGCAGCAAGTAAACAGGTAATAGTGGAAGATGTATCAATGGTAAATATTGGACCGGGGTCCATAGTTCACTAGAGGTGCTCTCCTTAGATAAACAACATGGTATGAAGGGTAAACAAATTACAGCAGGGCAATTCACAGGAACTGAGCAAGGCATAACAATGCAATTACTAGTTAGAAAGATCCTATGAGATTCGATTGGGCAATACAACAAGATACATAGACCGCCATCCAACTGCATCTATGACTAGAAGTCCACCTTCAGGTTATCATCCGAACCCCTCATATATTAAGTTGCAAGCAACAGACAACTGCTTTAAGCAAAGTGTGTAAGGTAAACAGTCCACGTGTTCCATGAAAAAGAGACCGTTATTTCTCCCTAGTGGCAACAGCACATCTACAACTGAAGAGATTTATGTCACGTCCCTTGGAAACTAGAGGCATGAACCCAAGGTGGACCTACTCACGCATCATACCGGAGAGAAGGCCTCCGGGATGATCTCCCCTCCGGCAGGGTGCCGGGAAGAACTTAAGATCCCCCCGATCTAGGGACGATGGTGGCAGCGGCTACAGATGGTTTCGTGGAATTTGATCGGGTACTTAGGGTTTCTGCATCGGGGGCTTCTTATAGGCGAAGGAGGAGGCCGAGGCGCTGGACAGGGGCCCTACACCCTGCCTAGCCGCGGGGCAGGGCCCACCTATGCCTAGGGGGGTGTGGCTGCCCTGGCACACCTCTCCGTCTTCCCTCTAGACTTCTTGTTACCCATGGAAAGTTATTGACTTTGGCTTTTGTCCCATCCAATTCCAAGAATATTTCCTTAGTAGCTTTTCTGAAACCAAAAACAGCAAAAAACACGCAACTGGCACTGTGGCAACTTGTTAATAGGTTAGTACCAGAAAACATGTAGAAAGCACCTCAAAGTGTATACAAAGCAAAGCAAAGTAGATACTAAACAAGAATGGAACATCAAAAATTATAGATACGTTTCCGACGTATCAGGCCCATAGTTGGTAATAAGGCCCATGGCCTGCTGGGCAGCCCAGTTAGATGGATCCAGAAGGAAGGCCCATGCCGGATAAATGAAGGCTACGGAGGAGTCACCGACGTACTCGGAGCCTTGGAGTGCAAGACACGTTAGACTAGTTGTATACTATGTAGGACTCTGTAACCTGTCCGGCTAGGACTTTACCTGTAACCCTAGGATCTGACGACTATATAAGTCAGACCCATGGGAGCCTTTAGGGCACCAATCAACTCATATCGCACACAGCGAATCGATCCCTGTAACTCGGCGTATTGCCATTATAGTGATTTATAGCAGGAGTAGGATTCTGCCACTATCGTGGGATCTGAACCTGGGTAAGTTGTGTTACCTCGTACCCGTCAACCTTCCGCCTTCCCCCACATCTCTAAACACGCTCTGTGAGGACCCCTCCATGGCGTACTCGTCGGCAATACCACGACAATTATAGATTACAACTCGAGTCTTTACATAAGATCGAGAGAACACTCTAGGTTAAAGATAGAGAAAGAAACTTCTTACAAAGAAGAACCATAAATAATCAACTCATAACTTTCAAGATAATAAGATTAGTATCTAACTATAGAGCTTGTATTGCTACTATTTCAATACTCTACAGTAGTAGGTTCTATGGCTAGAAATTATATTTCTGTCTAATCCGCAATTTCGTCTTCACTTGAATTGATGTATACGTTGACTTCCTTGACTTCATTGAAGAGCGTGAGCTATTGATGAATATTCCCTTGAGCATAAGTTGATGTAGACATTGTCTGTATTAGCTTTAGAATCTAGCAAGGATTAAGAAGATATGTTGAGTACGAGCGTACTCAGCAAGTTCACTGGAAAAGGATTGTTTGATGCACTAGATCTACAGCCACAGACCATAGGTCATAGGCAATGCAAGTTTTCGTAAACATTTCTTCAAAGGTTGCTTTTATTCTGAAAAGCTATGTCCGTCAGCCTTAACAGGTTTACTGGAACTTTCATGGAGTTCCTTTCTTGCCGCGCTCATAGCTTCTTCCCGGAACAGGGAGTAACAAGTTACAGTTTTTACACTCTGCAGAGGTGCGTTACTTTTCCCATGAGAGATCAACTCCTTGTTGCACAACCGGGCAGCTTACCCGTCCACAATTCCATGATGTGGGGCCCAGTAGGTGATCCAAGCCAATCACTGCCCTTTTTGTGACCCCGTATGTCTGCGCGATCCTTCGGGGCTGGCTCACCTTCGTTAAGCCCCCTTTCGGGCAGGCAAAAACCCTGATGAGTTCCCAAAGACTCCATGAGTTGGTGATGCCCCTGGCAAGTACCATATAGGTCCGGCTATACCTCCGACATCCACTCATAGATAATCTAGACACCAAAGACGTGGGGCCTAAGGGTGCCCACCCATATGTTGGATCTGCACAAGGAATTACAACGTCACGTTAAGGTCGTCTTGCCTCCATACGAAAGGAAAAGGATACAGATGATTTCTCCGTCCCATTCCAGATATGATGGTTAACGCGTAATATATGGAGCAAGAATCACTGACGACATTGGTTGTTAAGTCCTAGGTATTGCGTTCCTTTACCACCGGAACTTTCATAGTAGCTTATTACCTCATGGTAAATGTCACATCCCAAAATTTTCCAAATTTTGAAATGTGAAAAAAATAAATAAACAAAATAAATAATTGTTGAAATTTAGGGTGAAAAGAAACTTTTGTTTCTAAATGGAAACTTAAAATCCCATCTTGAACAAACTTTGGTTAATGTTTGAATCCAACTAAATTCAAATCAAGTGGAATGCATTCTTCATAAATGCATCTTGAAATTTAAACGCTTGGAAAATAAACCAAAATCCTAAATATCTATTGGAAGAAAAACATTTCCAAGTTATCTCAAAGACTAAAGATTTGATCCATATAAACATTTTGTCAACAAACATTTATAAATGATCAAGAATGACAAATAGAAATAATATAAAACCATATGAATTGGTTTCACTTAATTTGGAGCCATAAATAAAATCTTATGAATTTAATAAGATAAGGAAATTGAATTTCCAAAACTAATAAAGAACCTATCTGAAAATCCATACCAAATGGAGAGCAAATAATCCTAAAGATACTTAAAAGGATAAACAAATATTAAATAAGAGTTTACAAATTGGAATCACCAAGTTTGGATTTTTAATAAAAAGATATGGAGTTTATAAGGTAAAGAAAGAAATATTAAATGAGGAATATTTTAAGGCCAAATTAAATCTTAGCCAAATCCATAAATGGATTGAATATAATACAAATCCAAATGAAATAATGGGATCAAAGAAATCTTCCAAGTGAAATTTATGGAATTAAAACCATATTTAATTTCATTGGAATAAAGACAAATACCCAATTTAAATGGTTAATAAATCATATAAAAAATATACCAAATAATTCAAAGTGAATTAATTGACACCCTAATAAATTAATAAAACTTACTGAAAAGGTTTTGTGAAATATTTAAATTTAAATAAGGGATGAAAATATATTTGATCTTAATTGGATTTAAAACAAGGGCCTACTTTAAATAATTAATATACCCTAAAAAGAATAAAAATATTGTTCTAAATTTGACTTTAGAATATATTATTAAACAGTATTAAAATTTACACAAAGATTCGTGGAGGTTTGAATTCAAATGGAGTTTGAATTGTTGGAATAAAAATCAAAACAGAAATTTAAAACAGAAAAAGAAAAACATTCTGTATAAAAAAAAGAGAGAAACGAAGCAGCCCAGGCAGCAGGCCCAGTCCAGCCCAACTCGCAGCCCACATGCTCCCCCTATAGCGAAATGTTTTTCACCCAGTGACTCACACGCGCAGTCACTGACCAGCAGGGCCCACTCCCACTCCCTCCACCTCGCTGATAGATGGACCCCACACGACTGTGCTTCGTTCCCACCCGCGACCAGCTCCTCGCTGCCGTTCCCAGGTGATTAACTCCGGCGTTGAATTCGCTTAATTTTCAGCGTTAATCTCTCCAGTAACCACGCATACATAAACGCCTACGCCCCCTCTTTCATTCCCCCAAGAAGCACCTCCTCTCTGCCTCCAGGCTGCCCCAATTTCGAGCCTGAACCCCTCTGCCCCGACGAGCTTCTTCGGCTGATTCTGGCACCGTCCGACCATCCCTCTCCTCCCAGTGCACGCAAGCCTCCTCCTACTGTCCTGGCGCTTCTCCCTGTACCACTCACTCGCTAGCGTGCGCTTCGGAACATCGACACGGACAACCTCTGAACGCCGACGACGTCTGTGCCCACTCCGGCGAACCTTTTCGGTAAAACCAGATCGCCCTAACCTTCCTGGATGATACGAGTATACTCGCCACACTCTCCTGCATCTAACGCACCCTTTCTTTCTTCTTCGGGTGGCCTGCAGCCTCGCCAACAACGACAACCAGAGACACCCGACACCGTCTCAAACTCCGGCGAGCAATAGCTGCTGCTTCGGTGCGCCCCTCGGCAAGCTGACCATACCTTGAGCTTCACCACAACCATGCGAGCACGGTGAGCAATATCTCCCTTCCCCCGCACGATCTGGTTCATCGCCAATGCTACCGCCCGAGCGCTCCGCCGCCACTTGCCGCCGTCAGCGCCGCCAGTAGATGGTCAATGCCTGTGAACCATTGGATGTAGATCTAGTGACCACGATAGAAACTAAGCGAAAGGGTATACTGTGATCTGTGCCGCCCGATCCCCTTTTAATCCAATGCTCCACAGATCTCAATCCGCGCGAACCGTTATTGTCCAGTAAGGAAGCGCCACGTGGCCATACTCTGGTTTTAAAAACAGAATTTGATCTATTACATATGCAAACTTGTAAAATTCATAACTTTAAATCTACACGTCCAAATTTTGCAAATTTTATATCACTGGAATCAGCGGGACAAGTACTTTTCAACCATGCACTTTGTTTAATGTTTTTCTTCTGGAAAATTGGTTGAATTTGCAGAAACTTGTGTAGGCATAATTTGAATATAAAAATTGTTTTAGAAATATTTTTAAGGTTAAATCTTTGCTAAATGGTTTAATTTGAACCTACTGACCATAGGAACCAACTTATGGATTTAAAAATTTATTTTGTGAAGTTAAGGAATAGATATTTGAAAGAACATTTCTAGTCAAATAAAAATATTGTTTAAGTGTTAAAAATACTTTTTGAGTAAAATCTTGGGAAAATGACTTGAGTTAAACTCGCTGACCCTAAACACCAAGTTTTGAGAATTAAAATATATTTGATGAACCCTATGAAATTATTACTTTGCTAAAAAGATATTTTCAACAACATAAAATATCACCTTAGCATAATATTTGGTTTATGAGGTGAGACCTTTTGCAAATGGTTTTACCACTTTTGAAAATGACCAATATGAGCTTTAAAATGTTTAGAGCCTAGTAGAAACCACTTTTCCAAATAAAACCATCTTTTGCATGCTTGCATGCATGGCAATGTTTTTGTTATTTTATGTGGTGAAATTGTTTGAATGCTAGTTGAATATGTGTTTGCTTGATTGAATTGTAGTAAAGTTTGAAGAGTGTGATATTTGCAAGATCAAGAAGTGAACCAATATTCTCTACTAAAAAGGCAAGTGACACTATCATCCATGTCCTACTATTTTCATTACACTTAGTGGATTTTTGCAGCATGCATGATAGGACTACTATATTTCTATGTTATGCTATATCCTATTAGGATATCCTTATATCTTCCTTAGTGAAAACATTGTAGTTGTAGTATGCTTAGCCTTGCAATATATTTGGGATGGGATACATGATATGATTATATGAAGTGTTGGAAAAATATATGTTTTATATAATAAAACAAGTACTCAATGAACCACCTGGGTGGAAAGGGGATACTCAAGTTTTGGACAAGGTAGCAACAAAGGGAACCATGTTTATATGGCTATCTTTTTGTATGTGCACTAGAAGAAAACCACCCAGGGACTTAGAGATTGAACATGTTTCTCGTACAGTGGCTTCCGTGTACAGCCACATGCTAAATGGGCTCTAGCTTAGTCAACTACATAGTGGAAGACCCATGCATTGGCATCTTCAGGTTAACTAGAATTGTGTAGGGGAATATATCCCTACATTGGTGCCTGGTAGACAAGCTAGCATTGTGTATTGGTAGGACTCCTATGGAAAGACTTTGTCACATTCTCGATCTGCCGGTACTCCATTTTGGTGAGTACTTATCTAGCGGCCACTGGTGGCGTCAAGACGAGATTGTGTCATGTGGGTAAAGTGTACAACTTCTGCAGAAGATCAAATTCTAAGTACTTAGTCGTGTCCCCGGTTATGCACAATTCTGAGCAACTAAGGCCTGAAGCTATGGAAGATCTCGACATTCCAATTTCTCAAAGTAAAACTTGATGGTGACAACAAGGGATTAGAAGCACTTGGAGTTTTCCAAGGAGTTCAGAAAGATTTGATAAAAGATCAAAACTATTTTGAAAAGATAGGATAAAACTATATTGCTTTCTTCAAATGAGCCTAAACCCTACTTAGCCAAATATGCATGTAATGATAGGATCCACTTATTTCTACATAATAGTGAAACTTGCCAATACAATTCAAATGTATTGACCCCTGTGGCTGCAACTTATTATGTTGTAGGTTGTTTGATGTTAGTGAAGTGTGTTGAATAGGATTACAAGTCTACAACCAACATGATTGCATGTGGCACTTTGAAGATGAAGGACTCCATGCTATATAGATATTCTGTTGCATTGTAATGTGATAGCCAAATGAGCTATGTAAGATGTAATGAATTATTTAATTCCTGGTTATAAAGTTGTATTATGACCTTTGTTTCTTGATATTACATATTAAACTGTGGATCCTAGTTATTGATCCAGGGACTAGCATTGTAAACACAGGGATCTCTACCTTATCAGGTTGGGACCTCTACAGTAAATAACCTATAATCATATTATTATGAAAATAATGTTTTCTGACCTTTTTGAAATGCAGGTGATGACAACACTGGATTTGCAAAATGCTTTACAGAAAATAATCAAAGGACATGAGCAAGTGTGAACTTGCCTTTTGTGATTGCAAGATTATGCACTCACGGTCTTCGAGACAAAATAAGATTCAATATCTTAAATCAGCATCATTGGTCCGGTAAGGACTAATGTTTAAAGAAACAAGATGTTATTATGCATAGTAATGTAATGCAATTTGATAAACCCGAATCCTTGGAATAACGTGGTTCTAGGGTTTGGATACTGGTTTCTTTGGAATGTCTTGCCCTTTTAGATTAAGTTCTACACTTGTGCTTCTTATTAAGGCTTGTGAGTGTGTGTGAAACAACATGTAAGTATAATAAAGGGTACACAAAAATAAAATATTCAAGTATGAAATGGTATCTTAAGACTCCTTATATGAAGGTGGTTCCTTAAGTAGATTTATTTTAGAATGCTTAAGAATTGCTTTTAGTGTATCTTAAAAGAATAACTTTTGAAGAAAAGTTTACTTAACTAAACAAAAGCATTTAAATTTTAGGTATTAACAATCTTAAGTATACAAGTAAGGTATAAAGTAATGTGATTATTATTAATTATCATCTGTTGTTTGAAGTGGCAAAAAGGATAACCTTCAAAGAAAAGGTTTTTTTTTCTAATGTTTAAACAATATTTATGGTTAATAGAATGTGATCGATGTCTCTTGGTGTTTACTCAGTTAGTCGGTCCTTGAGATGCACTAGGTCTTTAATTGAAACAGACCAAAGTAAACTATAAAATACATAACAAGGTCTTATAATAATATTTGAAGTCTTGTAGACTAAAGTTAACTTTAATGACATAGATGGACTTAAAATTCAATGCTTATGATATTTGTACTTTGTTCATTTCATAATGTTTTCCTTAAAGTTACTTAAGAGTGATACTACTTCTATTTGAGTAGTGGTTTCTTAATATTATAATTGAATAGAATCATTTATCTCCTTATGAATGAGTGGTTATGATTTGTAAATAAGGAAACAATATTTCTTAACTACTTATGAATTTTCTTTGGATTATAATATGTTTATAAATTTGTAGTTGAAGTAATGGTAGAAGATTTTATTAAGACAAGGTAATAATCTTGAGAATTTAATACTTGACTATTCATTTTGGAAAATAATATACACTTATTGTTGTATGATAATTCAAAGAAACTTGTATTTAAAATGTGTTAAACTTAGTTTGACTTCATATTATTAATGTTTAGGACTTATATTATTTTTAGACCTTAAACGAATAATTTTAGTAATATTAACAATTTTTATTCATCCTTATATGAATTATCAATTATGGAAATAGATTTCAATTCAAGTTATCAGAGAGTTTAATTTTTTACCTCAAAAGTGGAATGTTAAAATTTTAACACGTAGATATTATTTTTGTGATCATTTTGGTATATCACATTTATTTTTGTGATTTATAAATAATAAGATATGATTTTTATAAGATTTATTACTATATAAACATTTAATAAATAATAGATATTTAATTAAGTGAAATAATAATGCATGATTATAGTATTAAATTTTAGTTCTTATTTTTCTAAGAATTTTGGTATATAATTTATATTTTTATCATTTACTATCATTAAAATAAGAATTATCAAAGTTTTATTACTTATTAAACCCTTATTAAATAATATTTATTTAAATAGTTAACATAAAAATATTTTATAATAAACTTAATTTGTAGATTTTATTTTTCTCAGCATTTTCATATATTAAACATATTTTCTGAATTATAAAACAAAAGTTATTGATTTAACAAGATTTAATCATTTTATTAAGTTTCTAGAAATATTTATATTTGAACTTATAATGTTTTATCTATTTATTAAATAGGAAATAACCTTTCACACCAAAAGCAGACCTACCCTAGGTCACTGACCAGTGGGGTCAGGACCATGTCCTCTGCCACCTAAGCGTGGACTGGTCAAATGGTGGACTGGGTCAAGCATGACGTGAGCATGACGTCGAGATGAAGTCATCATGAGCTGATCCTCACAGATCGACAATCCATCGGCCGATTGGATGCATGCGCATGGCTACAGAGGGTGGCGTTGGAAAGAGGAGGCCGATGTGAACCTAATAGTGGTGGCACCGCTAGCTAATGGTCGTCGGAGGCTGGGCAACGACGTCGAACAATGGTGGCGGGGTCAAGTGTTCGTGGCGGCGGTGATTTCAGAAGCAATCTAGAAAATGGACGGCACTAGCATGGTCAGTAACTCACCGGGAACGCGATGGTGCGGTCGGTGAAGCGAGGCGAGGCTGAAAATGACGGTGAGGTCGACGAATAGCGTCGGTGACCGAGGTTGCAATTGGACTAAGGAGCACCTTCCCAGCTTGTACGAGTTGGGGCAAAAGAACGAGGGGAGCACAGTGGTCCTCACCGTGGTCTCATCTGGTCGAGGCGAGCACGAATTCGACGACATCGATTTCCTCTGAGCTAGGGTTTTCAGTGAGGAAAGGGGATTTGCTCTAGAGGGCGAGAGAGGGGATAAGATTGGTATGGACAGAGAGAGGAGGACGCGGCGGTCTTATCTACACCTCTCAGGGTCGGCGGCGAGCATCACGACGGTCGTATTTGGATGACAACGACGAACGGCATCGCAGCTGCATGTGTGTGTGAGGATGACGACGATGGTCATTTTGTAGAAAACCCCCTGAGTTTCTTTGGAACGAACCCGCGGTCCCTCACGGTGTCCCACCTGTCAGCCAGAGAGAAAAGCTAGTCGGGCTAGTTGTTGGGCTGCTATGTACTGCGCGTGAGTAGCAGATAGAAGGATAGGAAATGGGACTTGGGCCATGTTCTAGGCTGGGTAGTTTATTTGCTTTCTTTCTTTTCAAATTCTATTTGCTTTTCTAGCTTTTGTATTTTAACAATTGTTTTGAATGTTTCTTATAGGATTCTATTTGCTAAATACTTGTAGTGAAAATAAAGTATATTTAATATCACATGGTGAACTTTTATGTATATAATGTTTATTGTTTCTTTATTTCCTTTATATGGGTCCTTTTCCTATTAATATTTGGTAGAGGCTTTTGTTATGGATTTGATTTACCTACATAAACCATAACTTATGAAAGGATGCATTACTATTAATTCATAAGATTTGATTCTTAATAACTTATACATTTAAGAAATTTTTATTATATGGTGATCCTTCATTATTATATGACACATAAAATTCTAGAGAATTAATATGGTTGGTATTATTCCCATGAGCTTAAATGATATCAACATAAATATTTTGTTATATCTTGCATACAAGTTAGGGTTTAAAATTATAACTATCTACTATGAGTTTTTAGGAGATTTAATATATATATTATTTTATATATAGGAATAACATTTAAAGTGTAAGACATATTATCTTTGTGCTTGTGGTTAGGAATGATACCACTATTTAAAGTAAAATAATAGGGTTGTTCTTTAGGATGGCTTAAGGAAAATAATTGATAAGTATAGTTTCTAAGCATATGTGATTATGATAGTTGGAAATGACAAATATGTGCTTACATGATTTGCTATAGGAAAATATTCCTATAAACCAATGGGAAATAAGATGATAGATTAATCAGATGAAATAGATATTAAATTTGATTATAGATTTAAGGTTTAGTATTTACCAAAAATTCCTATCTTCTATACTTCATAACCCTTGACTTCTAATTAAGGATCCCTTTCCTAGATATACTATTTCTTCATATCCATCATCATGTGTTATCATGATGAGATTTTTTCTTTATAGGTATATTCTTACCAATCATTTCTCCTTCTAAATCCATGTTATAAATCCAATGAGCTTGACACTTAAGCTCTACATGTTTTCTTCATAGGAATACCTCCCACTTACGGAATGCTTCTAATGCATCCAATTCCATTTGAATGATTTCTCTCATACTTCACAAATTACTTTGTAATCTCACTTATAAATCTTAGAATCTTGTTGCTGAAGCTTTTCATAGTCTTTCTTCTATCTATACTTGGTTATATCAAACTACCCTACTGATAATAATCTCCAATACAACCAGTAGTTACTTATAACTCCATTCATACTCTTAGTGACTTGAGCATGAGCATTATAATCCTTTGATCATTTATGGCTTAGGTTTCCAGTGGCTAATCAAGGCTTTATCAATGCAACATTATAGTTGTATGATAATTATCTTCTCAGAATCTCTTTTTGTCTAGGAGATTTAAATCATTGACTATACCTACTTGATTCAATAGGATTACTCCTTGATAACTATCTTGAGAATTCATCCTTATAATCCTCTTTGTTACCACATAATTATTTCTTACAGCTAAATCTTCTATCCATTAATGAGTGGGTTAACTCCATCAAGTATCCTATTGATTTGATTCCCTTCAAACACTCCCATCCTATAGATGATATATAAAACTAGCATTACCAATTACCACTTTTTACTTCCTTTTCTAAAGGCTTTTCAAGTGAATGCTAGGTCAAGGTAAGAGTTGATAGATCAAGAATTGATAGACTAAGAATGTATATATCAATAGTTGATTACTCAACATTGATATTCAACAAATATTAGAATATGATTCAATAGAGATGGTAAGGATTGATATGGAAAGAAGATATATGGTGAATGATCTTGACTTAACTTCCTTCCTACTCAACAAGTGATAACGAATTAGGATTAAAGAACTACCATGATGCTCATGGTAGGAATAGATAAGAACAAGACAGGTCAATGTTTAGTTATTACATTCTTGATACTTGGATTATATTCATAGCTTGGTATTCATGGGTTATTGTAATAAATACTATAGAAAGATCACTTAAGGATCAAATATTGATCATTAAGTAACATGTTGTGATTTAGTTTTATTGCATTTGATCTACCTTTAGATCAAATCATATTTACCCAAAATAAGGTTTTAGCAAAGGTCATATTGAAAATTATCACAGTCAGCTTGATGATCTACTTCAATTCCATCAAGTTGAGAGAAGCTTCAATCACTTTGACAAGTTTTGTTCAAAAGCGCGAAAAATATTCGGATTTTCTATGCATGAATGCAATGCACATATCTGAGTTCATCTTATTTCTAAGCTCTAATGATGGGATGTTACATATATCTTCTAAGAAGCCTCCTTCTCTGGCTACCAAGCAGGTTTTGTCCCAAGAGCAACAGCCCACCGGCCAGCCCAATAGAGTGGTTGGTGACACAAAATCAGCGCATCCTATTGTCCCACAGGCACCTTGCTAATTCATGGATATCAGACACGCCAAATTGCTCCCGTGAGGTTCCAAAATATTTTGTTCTCTTCATCTTTATGTCTTTTATGTCCAAAAAAAAGCTTCAGTTTCTTGTTTTGATTTCCTCCAAATGCATCATTAGCACTTCATGCAGAAAAGCATTAACTTGTACCATATAAAATTTTGATTCAGGATGTTCGCTTCTTTGCATATGACTCAATCATATTTAAATTTTCATGTATCTGAATTGTGTAGCTGGTGAGGTGTTGCAGATGGTGAGGTGTCAAGGTTGAGAAGGATTCACACGATGTGAATTACATGGCCACTGGCAGCGTGTGGACCAACCTCATCATCTCTATTCGTAATCAACAATAACTAAGTTTTTTTGTGCTCTTCAAATGCTTCACAAAATGTCCCAGTGGCTACATCCAGTTTTGCTCTGCAACATACTAAAAGATCTTCTGCTCTTTGGTTTTGATATGTTCTTTGTTTGTCATGTTATACTATTTAGTAATTTCAAATTGCTTCTTACCTCTTGAACAAAGTGCAACAAGCTAGAAGTGTTCGCGCCGATGGACAAATTGTGTAATCATGGTAATTTTTATTGGTTGTTTTTCACTCATTATCTCCTTTACTGATGTATCTGTTATTATTTAGACCAATTCTTGGAAATACAGAAGTTAGGATGATACATAGTGCTTTGTCGAGACACCAATTTTATTTTGTTGAAACATGAGATTTGATATTATAGGTCCATTTTACTTCACCATTTTATTTTGTGTTTAGGTGACACTTTCTATTCACATGGCTTGGTTGTCCGGGTTTCAAGCTTAGATATCAGGGTTAGAGATGGGTTATTCTGAGATGGGCCGATCCATTCCTTGCATTAATTTTCTTAGTGTGTGCCTGTGATTTTTATGTATGCTAAAATGTTGAACATAGCCTTGTGAGATCTCTGTGTACATGTGGTTGCCCTGGGCGCAAATAAGTAATGCATGCAGCAACAAAAACAGTTAGAATGAATAGGAATAAGGTACATGTCGAACACATGTACATGTGCATCTAGATGCACCATATGGGTCCAGTATGGCAGTTCAGATTTAAGTGTCCAATCTTTGCACCACTCTTATTGGCTAATAAGTAATTTCATTTTGTAATATCTAAGATTAGTGGCCTACTAAATAATTTCCTTTTTCTGAAATTTACATGCATTTAGAGATTACTTTCCTATAAAAATATACTACTTCAGTCAAGCATGTGACTAAAACGTATAATATATTGCCTCGCTTGGTTATTGTACTTTGCTTTTGCAAGCTATCCTTGGTAAATTATATGAATAATTAGTGGAGAAACATTTGTGTGGGATCTGAGAAATGCATCAAATAATGGCTCTCAAATTTAATGTTCATTTTCATATGAATTTGTGCAGATGTCGACTTTTGTCTAGGATCATTCTAAAAAATAAAGTTGTAGCACTGAACTATCGTTCTATCTTTCTAAAACCACATCTGGAATTTAAAGTCAATGTTGTGAATTTTTTCACATATGCTAGATGTGGTTATGCTATGTTAGCAGATAGAAATATTATTTAGATGTTGATTCAACGGATCGACTTAAGCATGTGGTTGGCATAGTAGTGATTGAACTGTAGAGTGGTTTCGTCATACTCTTAGACCATGACACCTGTTATGCATAATGCAAGCTTGAGCTATATGTGATTTATATTCTAGAAAATTAGAAGGAATTGATTTTTTCTTTTAGCTTTAGCCTTTGGTATTATTTATTTTTGTCACACATCGTCATCATTTAATGGGTAGCTTGATTGAATTCTTCGATGGTTTATTATTATTATGTTTGCCCAGGTAAATAACTTTTAACTAAGAGTACATTTTTTCCGATAAGAGGCGTTTTTATTACTCAAAAAGTTTAAGTATTACAGTCGTCATCTGCATAGCTAAGATGCACACAGCCGACACAATCCAAATCATCCAAACAAGAATAAAAAAGGAAGATTACATATCAAGGTGAGAAATTGTAAAACGCCTATGATGTTTGAGAGGGGCCAATCCGCAGATTATGCTGCCATCCAAGATGTGTAAATAAATCCCAGGTTGTGTCCTCTAGTTGCCTACACACCTCCACAAAAAGGTCGCAATAATCCGCACGATGTAGCATCGACCAAGCCTATAGGGTACCGGTACATCTGTAAATAACCTGCAAGAGAGTATAATTTTTATCGTTAATTTTTTTATCATTTATATATAGCCATAGCGACCATATAATGGCAATCTCTCTAACCTGAAGAAGTAACTTATACTTGTGATCTATGCCATGTAACCAATTCTCAAATATGTTGGCAATACTACATGGTGAATACAAGCCTGAAGCTGCTTGGGTAACTGGACATATAGGTCTAGCAAAATTGCATTGGAAAAACAAGTGTTTGATTGTCTTGTTATGATGAAAAGCCACACATAAAGAGTTTCCATGCCAATTCCTCTTAATAAGATTGTCTTTAGTAAGAGTAACTTTTCGACGAAGATACCAAGCAAAAAAATTGTTTTTTAGAGGTTTTTTCATCTTCCAAATCATCCTATTATCTAAAACCGGTAAGACTGGCTGGGCTAAAGCATTGTATAAGAAACTAACGGAGAAAGAACCATTCTCACTTAAGTTCCACCAAAATTCATTAGGTCCAGCTGACAGTTGAACATTTGCTAATTGAACCTAAGAGTAAATAGCCAAACTTTATAGAAAAGAAATTGTCCCTACAAATATATGTATCGATTATTTTATTCAGTTGTTAAACATTTCAGAACCTACTCATTTTCTATTATTGTTGAACATTTCAGGACTTACTCTTTTTTTTATGGATATGCAGATGGCCATTCAAGCTACTATTATAATCGTTTATTGAGAGTATGCTACTTCATTCCTGAAGATAATGGTGGAATAATCTTGATAATGATATATGCCTTTTATCCAAAAACATAAATGTGGTTCCATATTAGTGATATGCTTAGAAGTAGTACCATGTTCATATTTTTGTTCCAATGGGAAACATAATTTATTTCTAAAAAATGTATTCAATACTAAAATGACTAAATAGATCATGTATCACTTGGTGCTTATGCTTTTTCTATTATGTTACTTGGCAGAGATCCTAAAGTTATGGCTTGGATCAGAGCGACATTCATATTTTTAGTAACTTTGAGCTTGAGAGTGAGGAGATCCAAATGATTTTAGCAGCAAACTAAGTCAAAACCTCAAAATGTGTTTTCTTAAGTTTTATTTTCTTAATATGAGGATTCCTTCTTCGCAGCAAACTAAGTCAAAACCTCAAAATGTTTTATCTCCTCGAAAATTGCTCGATAAGGCATTCTGCAAATGGTTTTAGCTTGTCATGGCTACCTTCCTTTTGTTGTTCATTCCTTTTGCTACTTTGGAGAGAGAACCATACGATGTTACTTATTGTACTATATTTTCATCATCAGTCATTGTAATATATCCTCCTATTTCCCTAGATGTATATAAGTGTTTGTCTAGAAAAGACGTATTACTCTCTCCGATCCATAATATAAGTGCCGTTGATTTAGTACAACTTTATACTAAATCAGAGACACTTATTATGGATCGGAGGGAATATCATTTTGCCGCATGATTTTTATTGTCATAATATCAAATATATATTGGTGTGAATTCAACAGAAGCGTAGGCCAAGGTGGCGCACCACATATGTAATTTTCAAACTTGTACCGTTGTCTTCCTGCACGTAATACATTCTCCCCTTTGTAGCGTTCCTGGAGGGTTGCCATTGTTGGGGTTTTTAGAGTGGGTGGCGTTGGTGTTGCACGGACGATGCTTCTTTAGCTGGAAGGCGTGGTTGAAGAGATTGCACAACACAGTGCGTGATGGAGAAAATTGCAGCTAACATTAGCTTCTCTAGTTTTTATTGCACAAAACACATAAATAAAATCATTTTTTTCACCTAGCACAGTTTATGCCTTAATTTTTTGCACCTGATCCAAATGAACGACTTAGCTTTGTTAACATGTTATCTAGCTGGTTATGCCCGCCGTTTTGGTTGTAATTCAAAACATAAATATTTTAAAATAAATATATTACCAAACAATCTTATTTGACACACGCACCAAAATAAATATTTACCAGTATTTGTATGTATCTTAACAACATACAAATACATATACATGTGTAGTATGTACGGCCAAATTTGAATCAAAATATATTTTCACATGGGACATAAAAAAATGTTGAAATAAAATGATGTCTTTTTTTTTTCCTTTTTAGATACATGATTTTGTGATTTTTATACAGTCTATAATGCAACGTATTATGTACCAAAAATCTGTGGAAATGTAGTTGATATGCTTTCAAATACCATTTTATAATTACTTAAAACACAATTATAATCTCAATGACAATAAATATAGCAAAATCAGTATAGTTTTAGAAAAAAATGAATCTCTTCCCTAAATTTATTTCATCAACATGTTGGTAAGTTAAGCCGTTCATTTGGGCCAGATACAAATAATCTATACTATTAAAAAGATTGGGACAGTTGGTCACCCAGCCAAATTTTCCGTCTGCCAGTAAAATACGAATTTGCCCCTGATAGTTCCAACTTATTACAAGACTTGCCACCGCCAAAGTCAAACTACGGTTCGGTCGGTTCCTCGATGAGCTCGGCCTCGTGTGGAAAGAGGAAATCGGGGGCGAGAGAGAGGACGGGAGAGGGCAGCGCTGCCAGCCGGCGGCGGCCACGAGGGGTTAATCTCGAGGCCGAGGATACCGCGAAGTCAAATTACCGTACCCAGTCGCTCACGGTGCTCTCCTTGACAATGGACGTGCGCCGCCCCATCGATCCCAGCGCCACCGTGTTCGCTCGCCCTCCTCTGAAACCCCAGTTCCTCGAGCTCCTGCTACCTTGCCGGCCAACGCCGCGACGCCACTCAGGCCACGTTCTTCCGTTGCATCGGCCTTCGTGTGATTGGATCATCGGCCTCTTGGTCTCGTGGGATTGGATCGCCGGCGATGGACTGGAGCGTTGTCCACGTTGTCGCCCCCTAACTGAAACGCCGGCCTCCTGGAGCTCCTGATGGTGGTCGCCTAGCCAGAGCTTCTGCTGTTGCCGCTCCCATACACCGTCCGTCGTCCGTGGGCGCCATCCAGCAGAGCAGATCCCCCTGCGCCGCCTCGACCTGCACGCCGGCAACATCAGAAGCATCGGCGGATGGTGCGCTGCTTCTGGGACGGGGTGCTGGCCAGAAGCATCGGCGCCGTGCTATAGGCGGGAGGATTCGGTCGTCTCCGGACATAAATTTCACTGAGAGGGCACCATTTATTTTCGACTCAGTCTTGGTCTGTAGGAGCTCTGTGTCAGAGTGCCGCCTGTGCAGTATGGAAATTAGTAGGCTTTGACTGCAGCGGTTGCATCTCTATCAATTGAATTTTTATTCCATGTCTTTGTTATTGTCAATGACCAGACGGATATGAATTAGTCTGGGAGGAAAAATCAAGGATCTTGGCTGTGAAGAAGTTTGTCCCCATGCGATCTTGGGTGTGAAGAAGTTCATCACGTTGTTTATCAACGCCACGTTAGAAGTTTTGTCTCCCATGTTCAAGCTCAAGGTGGGTTAGGGACAGATGGCTAATGAAAATATCCATGGTTTCCACCTAGGTTTTCAATGAAGTTGTGGTTACCCATGAAGTTTAGTTCATGATAGTGCCTAATATATCTCTTCTCTATCACAAAAAAAAATCATACTGAAAGCAAATTTGATCAGTAAGAGGTGTACCGGACTTGAAGCCACTTAGATTGCTTATCCTCTTTTTGTTTATTTTAATTATTATTCATGTCAACCATCTCACATATAAAGTCAAGAAAATATTGAGTTCAACTTCAAATTGAGCTACTCATGTGGACGTCATATGCACTAAGATAATGGAAGCCATATAAGTAGTGAAGCGAGAGCCATTCGGGAGCTAGATTCAGTTTACCATCTGAAGATCTTAACACATCCAATGGATGTCTAGAACTTTGAATATGTCAAGCGACTAAAAAAGAAGCAGCCGAGGCTTGTTCAGTTGTTTTGATTATTTCTTGCCCTCTGCCAATGCAGTTTAAGTCATTCAAGTGTTGCGGTAAAGGGATTTGCGTAGGCAATCTGTCTGAGTTACATTTCATCTTAATTCTTGACTATTCTTTCTCAAATTTGCAATGCGGTAGAACCATGGCAAGGCGCCATGGAAATGACGCCGACCGCAAAGGGGAGGAAAATGGTTTGGCCAGTTCTAGAGGGCGGATTGCGATGGTTGGTGGACTTCGACGACAACGGTGCTTCTATCCCCTCCTCTCCGACAAAACAAAAGGTATAAATTATGCGCTTAACTGCTCGTGTTCATAATATGATTGTTTCTATCTAATTTTTTCCGTAGCAACGCACGGGTATTCAGCTATTAAGTCATAAACTATGTTAGCTGCAAAAAAAATCTTATTTCTATGTTTTATGCAAAAAATGCCACAAGGACCGATGGTAGCTATAATTTTCTCTACCATATATGATGTTAATAATGTTAAGCTGTTAATTTGGGCTGGATACAAAGAATTAAACAACAAACTGTGCTAGCTACAAAAAATAATTTCTTTTCGTGTTTTGTATAACAAACACCACGAAGAGTGGTGGTAACCGCAATTTTCTCCGCGTGATGGCCAAATATGGAGTGAGGCATTACTTCACAAGGAGTGATGGTATTTCACAGTTTTGTTTGGTTGTTACTTCACAAGGAGTGAGGCGCCGGCGGCTCCTGTGTCGACCCCACACAGCCACACTATCCGAAGTCATGCATGAATTGGAGTGCAAGCACCCTACTGCATGCTCCCATTGCGTGTCAAAAACAAATTTTGCATGCTGTTGAATACTCCCTCCGTCCGCAAATAAGCATACTTGTCTTAAGTCAAACTTTAATATGTTTGACTAACTTTTTAGGACAACGTACCAACATTTATGACACTAAATTGTTATCATTAGATTTATTTTTAAACCTAGTTTCATAATATGTCAATTTGATGTAATATATGTTCTTATATTTCTCTACAAAGTTGGTCAAATTTGATTATATTTGACTTAGACAAAAGCTAGATGTACACTTATTTGCGGACAGAGAGAGTAGTAAAATAGGACACAAACAGGCCAGCTGCATGTACCCGAGAATGGAAGTAGCATGATATTCCAACTACTGATAAGTAAAAATGGTGTGTATAAAATCCCTTCCACCCTCTCGATCGGAAACCTTCAAACAACCAAACAAAACTCACTGGTCGCAATTAAGAAGAGCACCGAGCAGCATAATGGAACGTTGCCACCATCACCTACTCCTGGTAGTTCTCCTCATTTCTGTCGCGGTTGTAGACAGCATAGAGGTGTGTGAACCTCCAGCATTGGCATTCCAGGTGTTCTCGTGCTGTACAGACGAGACCCTTAACGAAGATTGCTGCGTGGCGGTGTTGTCCTGCATCGACATGGACAGTGCTTCCAACCACCCTTGCCTCTGCCGCGTGGAGGATGAACATGACTTCGTCGGCTCTGGGCTAAGTGTCGGGTACATAGCTGACCTGTATGACACCTGCGGAGGTCGCCAAGGATTAGCGCAGAAAGTCGCTTCTGCGTGTGGTACGTACGATCTAGCTAAATCCTTTTTTTTTTCACTCTGAGTTTCACCATCTCGAATTCATTTATGGACGGGATTGCCTTTTTGTACTTCTGTAGAAAATTAGATTAAGAATCATGGTTTGAATTCAGTTGTCTGTTGGTAAAATCTAGGCTTCCCTGTTACTTCTTTCGTTACCATGCATCCTGATCATGTTCACTCCATTTTCTGTTGCGTGCTTTGCTTATTTGCCCCTAATTAATGACCTTTTCACTTTTGGACGATCCCGATGGGTAATATCTTTGCTGTGTTTTTATGGTACAGCTACATCGACCTCTCCGAGGAAGAACCTCTCCACGCCGCCTCAGCAGGACGTCAAGGTCGTCCCATGATTTACGTGTGTTTGGTAGAGGTCGTCAAAGCACTTAACGGCTCAGTTAGAGTATTTCCATCTGGCTTTGTTTAGCATAATCTAATCGTGTCATAGATGTGTAAGTTAGTTTCGAGGAGATCTCTTTGAACCTATCGCAGTCTGTCATTTAAAACCGTGATTCACCAAATGTTCCTTGTTGGAGCTACGTTTGAATATGATTTCTCTTGAGCCCTATAATCCATGATAAGGTAACCTTTTGAATTAAGTATGTCTCGGCCTTGTTTGGATATACGGTTTACACAGAGAACAAGATTTCTACAAACTAGGTAAACCGTCTAACAGAATAAAACTTTGTTTAAAAGAACTAGTTGGAATTCGAGGCAGATAATAAGGACATTCTCATACAATTTCACATGCTTTATATAACTAGTCAGCTTCACGTGCCTTGCACGTTAAAAACCAGTCATTATAACAAAAACAAAAAAACAATAATATCTCCTAATTTCCACGCAAAATGGCATCTTAGATGTTAAAGTTTGAGATATTTCTGAAACATTGACACTTCTTTCTCACAAAGAATGTAAGTTGATGCTACATGGTTGAAATTTTCAAGTCTTATTCTTTTGTACATTTTCGATCTACTATTCTACCTGTCAAAACTCTGATCTTCTCGTGAATTTGTAGCATGGTTTAGACATGTGGGATTGCCAATGAAGTGACCAACCTCGTTGTGGATATAGGGGCTGAGTAAATTCATGGATAATTCTAGAATGAGGTAGAGAAAAGTGGTGCTACTGTAGTTGCGAATCCTAGTGTCCTGGGCCGTTGGATGTTGTCCAATCAACGGTAGGAATCGTGTTTTGATGCCTGGATTCAAACTTTCAAAATTGGCACACTATATAGGAGTATAGAAAAGTCCACATGATCAACTATATCTATTGTTAAGTAAAGATGTTCATGTCCCAAGATGCCAGCTGTTGTAGATTATAGTGCAATACTTCAAAACACAAGTGGCATGTATATCTAGACACAAGCACAATCCTATTATTTGCCGTGAATATGGTGATAAATTTCAGCTGATTTTTTCATGAAAGACTTGATCGCCTAGTATTTGGTAACACAATGAAATGCCTATGCACTACAGTTTAGAAGGTAAGGTTGAAGTCCTTTTTCTACAATGTCTACAGCCGAATATTACGAATGTGAATAAATTGGATCTTTGTTAGAGCTGTCATACCTGGCAACAAACCAAGACTTCAGGGTTGAAGGTATAGAAAAATCATCTTGATTATGAGGTTGGAGAATTGGTAAAGAAAGGGCATAAACTATGTCAAATTTAAATACGACATGGATGCATCTCATTACTGTATGCAAAATTCAAATATAGAGAAATGTTATAAACAACCGAAGCAACTGAAAATCGTAGCTCACCTAAGGAGGAAGACGTCTAGAAAGACCACAGAAAACAAAACAAACAAACGACTGCGGTAGCTCCACACGATAGCCTGAAAGAGTGAAAGACCATGCTGCAACCAAACAACAGAGTCTAACAGGATCAGCCAATGAACCAAGAACGAACAGAACTAAGACCCATTGTAAAAGAAAAAGAAATAGGGAAAGAGCCAGAAAGAACAAACGTTCAACTGGGAAACCGCAGCCCCATCCTTGATGTAATTGGGCAAGTGGCTGGACAACTCTTGACTTGCCCGATGTCTCATGCGGGATTATGCTAAAGTCCATTTAGTATTGGCCGATGCGGCATCCACAAAATTCCCAAATATCAACTGCTCCCATGCGGCCGGGGGTAAGTTCACAAGGTCTTCGTTCTGCAACACCACCTCGAAGAGAAGCTTCTAGGAAATCCGACGCAGGCAGCTCACAGCTGGGTGTCAGCCGAGCGACTCGGCCATTGACTTCTTGTGAATGTTTGTGACACCAGATCGAGAGAATTAAAGAACATCCTCACGTACTCAGCACCTAGTTAGAGGATCGATTCTGGCCGGCGGCAACCAACAGTGAACCGCCCAGCTCAGGGCTACGACCGGTGAGAACCAACACACCCCGGACTAACCGGGGGAGAACACGCCACGGAGAAGAAAAACACCTCCCCCAAATTACAACTCCAGTAGTCAAACCGCGACCGGCTAGGCCAAGATCCAAATCAAGAACCAACATGCGGAGTCGCGGAGGAAACAGAGAAGAGGAACCCCAACGCCCAGCGAAGAAAGACCGGGTCCGGCAAATCAATGGTTAGCAAGTCGCATACATTTTCCTGCAATCAACATAAACTGCAGCATAAGTGGAGAGACCCCGGTACGACGCACCAAGACTGTGTACCAGTTCCGATGAGCAGCTCGTGTCCCGTTTGTGCCTCGTTGCCATACCAGGAGTGGCTGAACTAAGATAAAATCGAGCACGTTTTCTGGCACCTAGTCTAGCAGCGCTCACCCCACCACAACTATTCTCTGGCATCCTATATAATTTTTATTATTAACTGTTAACCAAAAATCTACAGCACATGCAGAAGTTGCAGTTTGTAGTAGTTGAAACATTCAGGTTACAATATTTTCAACAATCTTCTAGAGAAATTTGAAGTGTAAGTGTGTAACCCAAAAATCTACGACACACAGTATGAGGAAGTCCTAGCATGTAGGAGCTAGAATATCGAGGTTGCAGTATTAAATAACCATATAGACAACTTGACTGTAGGCAGCAAGAGATTGACAATGCACATGTTATCAGAGAAATCAGTACAACCTCAAATATGAGGAGTTGTCCTATAACATATAAACAATCTAGATGTTCATGAACAATACATAGATGTATGTAACCATGTTTATTTGTCCCTGGCTTTCCTTGATAATCTTAACCTTCAGTCGAGAAAAGTTCCTTTAAGTTTCAGAAAAGGCAATTTCAGTAAGAATGCTTATGAAGAAGAGTAATACAGATCAATGCATGCACATACATTAAGTTAAGGTGGTCCAAAGATCTCTAGGTGATCACCAAGGAACAAAAACTTCACAAATAGATTTACTCTTTTAATATTGAATACTGATCCAAATCACTACTGGACTTATAATTTAAACGCCTATTTTCGAGGTTGTTTTTCTGTGTAGAGCCTTGTATTCTGGTTCCTGCATCTAAAAGGAGTTTGGCCGTATTCAGCTGACAACGTCAATTACCTCACAGATTAAAAAAGAGTGGATATGCATCATAGTAGTTCATAGGGACAAACTAAATTATTGCGCCTCACTATATAGATGGTGCTTAGAGGGAAAATGCTATTGACATCAGGACAATAAAATTATGTGCTCACCTCCAGGGACAGAAAAAAAGAAATTGTTGCTAGTTTGCAATGACAGAACAAAGTTAGAAATAACAATGTATCTTATGAGATATCAATTTGCAACAGCAACAAACAATCAGAATCATATACTCTGCAGCCTTATGTGTGGAACTTCATTAATTCCTTGACATGCCTAGAGGGAAAAATGCTTGCAACTATCATGCTCTTCAAATACTGAGTTGTGAAGTATACAAAAGGTCTTTTTCTTGCTTGCAAGGTTCTGATATGAGGACATCATTCTATTTGATTTGGACAATTGCACACCAAGACAAAGTTAGAAATAACAATGTATCTTATGAGATATCAATTTGCTACAACAATCAAAGTCATACTATGCAGCCCTATGCAAAACTTCACTAATTCCTTCCAATACCTTGAGGGGAAATGTTGCCAACTAAATACTGAGTTGCAAAGAATACAGAACATAAAGGAAAACCTAGAAAAACTAATGCAAGAAGTATAAGCTTCCATAATCTGATTTTTTTTCCTGTGAAGTTCTCATCCTAGGTATTCATATCACTCCAGTCCATCTATAAATTTGCAATGCAATACCATATGAGGAAAATTAAGTACCTTATGTACCTAATTAGTTATTTGTGGCCAACAATAATAAACATTGTTTTCCAACGCTTTGGTAAACAGATCCCAACACCAGAATTCAATGTCACATGCTATGAGGTTTAAAAACTCTTAATCTAGCAGGACTACAGCCCATTATTTCACATACAAAAATGGGGAACCAACACTCGTGTGCATCTTTTGTAGTAGTATCTCCCATAATTAAATCCTTCGAAACCTAGAGCATGAGCAACGAATACATCTGACATCCACAGTCACAGATTATTTTCAAAATCATTGTTAAGTGAGTACTATCGTTGATTCAGGGGAGAAAAAACTAAATCTAATTGAGACATGAATCAAAGTCATATCATATCAGGCTTGTTCTCACGCGGTCCACGCAAAATTAAAGGAAAAGAAGAGTGGATGCGGGGAACTTACAATTACTTTGCGCCCAAATTGGTTTTCTACGCTTTGCAGGTGCTGATGGATGAAGAGGCCGAGTAGGCAGGCAGGGCAGCGCGTGCTCCGCCCACCTTGCCACCCGGTGAACATCATAACCCTGGTGGGGCTAGTCCGCTCTCACGCCTCCCCAGCAGCCTCGTCTCCCCGCGCCATCCGTAGGAGCTAGCGGCCCCGCCTCGCCGTTGGGCCGGAGGACCCGAATCGACACCTCCCCGTCGGCGGCCTCCCAGCACTGGTGCCCGTTGCCGTTCGCCTGGGCAACTCCGACTCTGGGTCGCACCGACACGCACGCACGCACACACACACACCGGGCAACCCAACGAACATCGTTGGAGCAGCTGAGCGTAGATCTCTTTTCTTTGAAGATGCCTCTAAAAAGTGAAATGTCAGAGCATGTTGTTTAGAAACGTTAGTGTTTATTATTTGTTTACACATTCTGTTGCTGTTGTATAAATGCTGCCATCTTGCTTTTTTTTTCGTGAACTAGTTCTGTATAAGAGAATGAGATGTCAGATCAAATTACTGAAACGTTGTATCTTCCTCGAATGTTCATTTTGCTTGCTCATTTCTGCTATCCTCCTATGGGATACAACTTTATTTCCATTGTTGCCATCTTGCCTTATTTGTCAGCTAGTAATTCTGTGCAATCAATTGAGCTCTTACAATAAGGAATACACATAATAAAATGAAACAGAGGGGGTAAAAAGTAGCCTGACAGTGTTCTTTATGATGAACAAACTAATTGATACACTGCCCCTCTATCAAAGGCTGTTTATTTAACGTGGTTAGCTTGGTCTATGCCCGCAGATGTTCTGGATTCTAGACCTGTATATCTAATTAAGCTGAACCTTCTACAGTTCAAAGTTGTCAAGACAATTTGGTTTAATATATGAAAATCCTGAGCAGTGATCAAGAGTGGAGGTAACAAACCATAAGGCTTTGTTGGGTTATTCCACTTCCCAAGTGGATTGAAGTGGTTTGGGGAGTATTAGGAGGGATTTTGATTTAGTTGGGATTTAATCCCCTTCAATACACTTCAAACCCGGTGGATTTATATGCAACCGAACAAGGCCTAACAGTGCACAGTAATACGCCCCAGCAAAAATGAGCACAACACAAGTATCATAGAATTACTGTGCCTACTAGTTTCTCATCTTGTCACCCTCAGATGCAGTTGCACCAAAACAATCTGATAAGTATAATTCATCCTTCAGTGATAATGAGAGAAGGGAAAACGATGAGAACTAAATACTGAAGGTGCAATAACATTTTGCGGAGGCAATAAGCATGATGTCCTACAGCAGTTGTTCCGACTGTTCCATCCAAATTGCCGGTGGAATCAAAACCCATTAGGTTCAGGGAGCGCATCAGAAAGTGGAACATGCACCGAATTCTCCCACTTCACCTCTTCCAGTACCACCATCAACTTGGTTGTGAAACCTGCAACGCAGAAGAGTAGAAACAGTAACTAGAAATACCACGATATACTCTCCGACACTTTCCTAAAATGCTAGCTGGAAAGCAAGTCAGTAATACGAGATTGAATGATTGTTTTGTAAATCTCAAATGCACCAAAGGTTACAGCAACATTTACTGCTCCTTTTCAGAAAAAGTAAATTACTTGTGGTAAAAATACTACTGGCAAGCAACATGCATTACTTCAGTCTTGATTTTGTGATAACATTTCAGAATTGAACAGAATAAAAGCTTGCCAATGTCAATCTTAAGAAAAACTCTTTGAAAAAGGCATCATCTATTTTTCTTTTGACCTTTTCCTAATTTTGTGCATGGGATATTGGGATAAGTCGGGCAAGGTTGTTCAGCTAGTTCACGCAATACATTTTTATCAAGTATGGAAGACTGGCGAATAAAGAAAACATATTCGAGCAGCAGGGTATCAAAGCAATCGGTCCGTGGGGGTGACGCGGATTCATTATGATTTGTGCTATGTTTGTCGATCTGGTGGTCGTGGCTGCCTTTGTGCACCGACGCTGTCCTCGTCCCTGTCGTCCTGGTGATGTGTGTCATCGTCGACGTCCTAGTGATGTGCATCGTCCCCGGCGTCCTGGTCCTGCGCGTCGTCGCGTCCCGGTGCTACGCGCCACCTCTGTGCTGGAGCTTTGCTCAATCGACCGTGACCAGCTTAGGTAGAAATATTGTTTGGTTCAGAAGTCTAGTGGTGAATTGCATCTGCTTGATCTGACATTAGTTGGTGGAAAGGAGTTTGTATAGTGGTTTTCTGAATCTATTTGAAGCTTCTGTAGCTATTCAGTTTTTTCCAAGATTACTTTGTAGCTGTTCTGATCATGGGAGAACCAAAGGATTCTGGCATGGAAAAATTAGTGGGGAGTATGCAGCGTATGATGGCCCGACTGCTGGAAAAATTAGTCCCGATTAAGCAGTAGTACTGATCTGAAAAAACTTGGAGGGTAATCCAGTGAGGCTAACTGGTCCTGGTGACTTCTTTAGTTGGTCTCGGAATGCATTGTTTATTCTAGAATCACATGGCTTGGAGAAATTTTTGAAGGAAGATGAAAAGAAGACGATGGAAGTTACACAGGAACAATGGGACCAAAGTAAAAAACGGGTCATGGTGTGGCTGCTGAGTTTCATGGATAAAGCTGTGAGGGAACAAGTAGAAGGCTTTCATACTGCTGCAGAGGTTTGGACAAGCATTTAAAAACAACTTTCATGGAAATCTAACAAGATGCAGGTTACCAGGATACTCTATGAATTAAGGCACGTCAAACAAGAACAGAAAACAGTGACTGAGTATGCTGGAGAAATTAAAAAGCTCTTCCAAGACTAGGGAGTATTTTAGGCCGTTCAAGGCACATGATCCCAAAGATGTACCACTCCTCCGAGAATGGCTTGAGCCAATATTGGTACAAGCCTTCCTTGAAGGATTGAGTCAGGAGTGCAACCTATGTTCCGAACTGATACATGCATTGCCTGACTAGCCCATTTTGGATCAAACTATAGCAAGTATACTAGAGGAGGAAACCAGATTGTCAAACCAAACAACTGTTCCAGGTATAAATATTGACACTAGAGCTGCCATGTCTTCTCTCACTCAAGAGTATACTAGAGGAGGAAACCAGATTGTCAAACCAAACAACTGTTCCAGGTATAAATATTGACACTAGAGCTGCCATGTCTTCTCTCACTCAAGTCCAACCAAGTGGGAGAATGAGATATGACCAGGCAAACGCCATCAGGTCAGACTACAAGAAAAAGACCAGAGTTTTGTGTGATCATTGTAGACAGCCTTGCCATATGAAAAGGGATTGCTTTGAGCTAAATGGCCACCCGCCTGGATGGCAAAAGAGGCCAAAGAATAGACCAACTAGTGAGAATAATGCTGAAACAAGGTCCAACCGCAGTCATCTCACAGCTGCTACAGGGGACACTCAGGTGGCTGGTGGAATCCAAGCTAGTGAGAATAATGCTGAAAGAAGGTTCAACCACAGTCATCTCACAGCTGCTACCTAGGACACTCAGGTGGCTGCTGGAATCCAAGCGCTGGAGGAGTTCAAGGCCAAAATGGTGAAGGCTACAACAACGAATTCTGAAGTGGCATCCAATTCTGGTGATGCTCAAGGTGCGAACTACTCATTGAACTCCTGGATTATTGATTCAGGAGCAACCAATCATATGACTGGCTCTTCCAAGAGTTAATTACTTTATGCCACACTCAGGGAAAGATAGGGTGTGTATAGCCGATGGATCTACAGCGCCTATAATGGAATTTAACCATTAGAGTCCAGTGCTACATGTCCCAAATTTCCCTGTGAACCTTCTATCAATCAATTCTATTAGAAAAACGCTTAACTGCAGAGCATGCTTTGAGCCTAATTTCTGTATATTTCAGGGGCTGAATGAGGAAAAATACTTGGGACTGGGACCGAACATGATGGGTTGTACTACCCTGACTCTATTTCAGCCCCGCGGGCTCTCAGCACTAAATCTGATTCGTTAAATGATGAGTTGTTGTTTCATTACTGAGTTGGTCATTTATCATTTCAGTCCATGACAAATAGTGCAAAATCCGTTTCAAATGAAAAGACAAAAGGTCCAAAACTACTTATTCAAGGTTGAAGCACAAATTGCATGGGCGATATAAGAGGAATGCAGAATCATGAAACAAGAGTCAAGATTGTACCAGCTGAAGTTATCAACTTGCTGATCTTGACGACTGCCCTTGCAGAAATGCTAGCCGTTCACTCCTCCTAGGCTGTATATTGTCATATTTCCTTTTCTTTCGGGCAGGCATTCGAGGTTGTTGAGGAGGCGCTTCCAGATCTTCAGCCTCAGCAGCACGCAGTATCTGCCGCACATCAGCTTCAGCAGGAGGATCCACTTCAGCAGGAGGCAGTATCTGTGCTTCCTCCTCCACTCGTGCTTGTCCCCGGTTCTGCTGCCGACCTGCAAGCAACATAGAAACAAGAATGTCAGATTTGTGGAGTATACAAGTCTGAAATGTTAAAGAACATATCGTTAGAAAGAATACCAGCTAGGAACAGAACAATTGGAATTGCTATTGCCACAACAAGCAGGACCACCAAAAGGCAGATGACAATCACTACCAATATGTTGTTATTTGCAACGATTGACTCTAATTTGGCAATTTCTTTTTCCTTCTGATCCTCTGTTGCTGGTGTAGCTCTATATTGGGGTGGCGAGGGTGTCCACACAGGAGTCGGGTTTGGCGGCGATGTCCATGCAGGACTCAGCTTAGGTGGCGGTGTCCATGAAGGACTCAGCTTTGGTGGTGGTGTTGCGACCGGTGGTGCTGCCATGTGTGCAGTATGTGTAATAAATTAGCACTAAAATATTTTTATAAACCAATTGCTGGTAGATAGTTTGCAAATTTGTGAAAGTACAGGTTTGAAGAAACATCAAAACAAAGGAGTACCTCTCACTGTAACTGCACAGCCTGTCGTGGGAAAATGGATATCCCCTGGTCTGATATGACCACAGCTGCTGTAGATACTTAGTAAATGACGTAGAGTGAGTCCGGCATCAATCATCACTGTCGTGTTTGACAGAACACACATACACGGCACTACACCACCCCCGGCCATTACAGCGTGCAGGCTGGTACAGCACTGCTCGGTTGCCTGCCTGCTCCGGCATAGTGTGCTGACAACAAGCGAGAGCTCACCAGCTTTATCGCAGAAATGTCCTCCTATTAAATTGGAAACAACAAGATCGTAATCAGTCAGTGAGCTGATCAAACATAACCAAACCAAGATGTATGATTTTCACATACCTATAGGATGTTTGACACGATCCGTGGAGGGTGGCAGGGCGCTAGGGATGGTAGACAGATGAGTCGTACCTGCAGCCAAGCGAAATATTAGTGTACTCAAGCAAATGTTGTTGTATCAGTTTAGTTGCATGAAAAACTAGAACTAGACCATCTCAAAAAAAAAGAACTAGACTCCATAATAAAAAAATTACACGTCTAATTCCAAACATCTAAACAGAAGCATTTCATGCAAGAAAAATCACTATATGGCAATACGTAATTCTATCTCGAACAAAGTGCATGAAAAAAATATTGCCTTTTGAGTTAAAAAAACACCTTTTCTGGGGATTTACCAAGCTGAACCTAACAACAAGAATAAATGTAAAGCAACCAAGGTCTTGAAAAGAGAACTATAAATGAACTCGTGGAATTATGGGTTAGAGGAAGTATTTTGTTAATGTTCATGGTTAGTTCAAAACTGGTGAAAACGCTAGACTAGTACAACCAATTGCTAACTAGGTACGCCTAAAATCTAGAGGAAAAACAAGGTATGTAGGTTTGTGTAAGCCACATCTTTCCTCCTATCTGATTTTTATATCTCAATATTCAAATCATCCAGATCTCTATTAGGTCGGGACTCCTTGATGCACACCTGTTAATCTAGATCTATTAGGAATTCCAAAAAATAAATCAGCACAGCAACCTGCAGCTTCTGGGGGAAGACAAGAAGTGATCAGGGACTTCATATACGAACCCTCGATTCTAGAGGGGAAGTTCACACATTGCAGTGAAAACGACATGGAAATCATATGTAGAAATCAATATCTGAAAAATTAGAGCCCTTACTCGGGGCAAAAGGGAGCGGAGACTGCACGGTTAGGGATGAGAGCCTCGTTGAATCTTGTAGGATGCACCGATTAGAAAAAAGAATCTCGGGAGGGCAAGGCAGTATACGAAAAAAACGGGGAGAAGAACCGGAGACGGAAGGAACGAGCGGAGCAGAGCAGAGCAGAGCAGAGGAAGAGGACGCTCGTTAATGGGCCGAAGGTGCCCGACCCGCCGAACCACTAGAACTGCTCACAGACCGAAGCGAAGAAAAAAAATGCGGATTTTCTTTGCAGATAAAAAAATACTCCTCCTTTTTAACGGTGACACCGCAAATCGGCACATATCAATGGGCGAAAATCATGTGCTCGTTTCGAAATAAACTAGTACTACACCGGAACTCTCTCGAACGAAAGAATTTTGAGAAAAGATTGAATCTTTGAGAAAACGTGCGTGCATGCTTGCCTTTACATGGGAGGTCGACGTCGACGCCTACAGAATGGGCACCTCCACATGCTGAAGAGTACAGCTTGAGGAGGTGACTTGCGTTGAGGCCCGCGACGACCAGAGTCGGCTGAGCGGTGGCGCGGCAGAGGCAGGGGACTCCGCCTCCGAGGTCGACGACGGCGAGAAGGGGCCCGCAGCACTGCGCGGCAGGCATGTCCGGGGCACAGTTGAGCCCGATCTTGCTGGCAAGGGAGGCTGGCTCGCACCAGGTCCCCAGCTCCGTCCTGAAGGTGGCATCGGCAGCAGGTGCAGAGGAGGCGGCGGCGGCGGCGGCGGTGAGGACGAGGAGGCCTAGCAGAATCAACCGCGCCATGGCGGGAGGCGGTGGTGGTGGTGTGAGGAGGGGATGCAAGGGTTGGCACTTTGCAGTATATATGAGAGCGCCTCCTCAGGCCTTCTTTTCCCTCCTTCCTTTATTAGCTCAAAAAACTGAAACAAAATGGGTCAAAAGAAACTTTTCTGATGGTACACCGTTCAGGTCTCACACCGTGCCATGCGCTGCCGCGCAGGACCCTCCCGTTGTAGCGCGCTAGGCAGATGCGGCGCACACACCTCGCTCCTTCAGCATTATTATTTGTCGATTTGCGCCAGCAGAAAACAGAGACGGATTTAATCACCATCTGGACTGGGTTTAACCAAAACGTGCCACTTGCATGCTCCTGCAAGTACGATAATAATTTTTTGAATGGGAAACTTACCGCAATCAAGCGTTTGTACTTCGTACACATGAATGTTACGGGCATCGCAGAGCCGAATCTTAATATATCTAGTATGGCTATCAAGTTCTTTACGGATCTTTTAATAGTTTGTGTGTTGAGAATAACTCGCTCCGCGTGTCAGCAACACCAAACTACCTGCGAAAAACTTAGGGCTCCTTTGATTTCTGTTGATCTAAAGGAGTCTCATGAAACTTTGGAATCTCGTAGGGAATCCTACGAGCCAAATGATTAGATCCTTAGGAATTTTTTCGTAGGATTATATTCCCTCAATTCCAAGGCTTAAGGCCTATAACTATTTTGAAAAGTCAAGTCATATAAAGTTTGATCAAACTTTTAGAAAAAAACCATCAAAAACTATATATTATATAGATACCATGTGAAAATATGTTTCATAATTTATGAAAGGGTATGAATTGCGTATTGCAAATATTACTAATATTTTTCTCTAAAACTTGGTCAAACTTTAGTTAGTTTGACTTTTATAGGCCTTAAACCTTAGGACAGAGGTAGTATGATTTAGAGGAAAATTACGATCCACCAAACCTCGTGTTACAATTTCTGTACTTTTTCCTGTGATTCAAACACTCCTTGATGAAAAATCACCGTTTGCTCCAAATCCTATGGGCTGGTGCAAAACTAGCAACATAAAGCATTGGGTTCATATCTACAAAAACTATGTCTAACTAAATGGTAAACGGTGACATATAGCAATTTAGTTTAGATTAGCAAAAATTCATCGGGTTCACTTGAACCCAGCCCTTACATACTAACTCTGCATTGCATGTGGCATTCAACTTGATAAGACACACTTTTTTGCGGGTAAAAAATGACCTTTATTAAGATGAAAAGGTAACAAGCAGGTTACAATGTTTTTTTATGTTAGCAGGAGAGCTGCTAAATTCATTGATTAGATAGAAGGTTTGTTACAAAGAGCCAAGAAAAAAAGAGGCGGGAAAAACTTGGACAAGGACCCAAGCCGCCAAAAAGAAAACAAAAGGAGGTACAAAATAGAATCAGCCCGGATTAAAAGGGATCTTTGCCCCAGCCATGTTTCAGAGAGTGGCTTCATCTCGGATCCATAGGACTAGGCCTTCCACTGAAAGTTCTTCCTTTTGAAAAATTCTTATATTTCGTTCTTTCCATATTTTCCACGACACGAGTAGGATGATGGTTTGGGTGCCCTTTCTCCTGTCCGACGTGGAGCTTGACCGGCAGTGTTGTAGCCATTCTTGTAGTGAGGCTGGGTAGTTCCAAGAGGCGGGGTTTAAGGCCGTCAATTTTAGCTGATTTGCAATCATTGTCCAGACCTTTCTTGACCAAGGGCATTCCATGAGAAGGTGCATGGGCGTCTCGAGATTGCGCACACATAAAGGCGCGGAAGTAGTTGTTTTCCCATCCTCTCCTTTGTAGTGCATCGGCAGTGAGTATGCGCTCTAGTGCAGCCGTCCACGTAAAAAACTTGTACTTTCCCGGCGCCCAAACCTTCCATATGGAGGAGCACAAACCCAAGGAGATGGCTCCTTCGAACTGCATTTGGTAGGCTAATCTTGCAGAATATTCGCCCGAGGCTTCAAAACGCCAACAAATCACGTCGATGGCATTTTCATTCAGTTGCACCTCATCGAGCATGCTAGCTAGGTGCAGTAATTCCGGAAGCATCTCATGTGTTAGCCCCTTGCTGAGGTCAGCTAACCATTTATCACCATGAATTGCCTCTTGAACCGACATGTTCTTGTGCACTGAGATAGCATATAGGGAAGGCGCGATATCTATAGGTGCCAAGTCTTAGAGCCATGATGGTGCTTGACGTGGAGTACTTTGTTGGAAACCCCAAGAGCAAGGTGTGATAAGCACAGCATCAAGTCTTCCCTCAGTAGAAACCGAGGTTATCGAACCAGAAGGAGGAAGGCAATGTCACACAGGTGTTGCAAGAAACGCGGAGACCTGCACGACACAAACTCAAGACTTTGCTCCAACGAATCAGTGAGGTTGTCAAGCTCACCGGTTTGCTGTAACAAAGGATTAAACGTATGGTGTGGAAGGTAATGGTGGTTTGCAACAAGTAAACAAGTAACAGTGGAAGATGTATCAATGGTAAAGATTGGACCGGGGTCCATAGTTCACTAGAGGTGCTCTCCTTAGATAAACAACATGGCATGAAGGGTAAACAAATTACAGCAGGGCAATTGACAGGAACTGAGCAAGGCATAACAATGCAATTACTAGTCAGAAAGATCCTATGAGATTCGATTGGGCAATACAACAAGATACATAGACCGCCATCCAACTACATCTATGACTAGAAGTCCACCTTCAGGTTATCTTATCTGAACCCCTTCTAGTATTAAGTTGCAAGCAACAGTCAACTTCTTTAAGCAAAGTGTGTAAGGTAAACAGTCCACATGTTTCATGAATAAGATACCGTTGTTTTCTCCCTAGTAGCAACAGCACATCTACAACCGAAGAGATTATTGCCACTTCCCTTGGAAACTAGAGGCATGAACCCACTATCGAGCATAAATACCCCCTCTTGAAGTCACTAGCAACTACTCGGCCAAGATAGCTACTAACAACGGAGCGCATGCAAGATCACAAACAACACAGATATGGTAGAATTATAAAGACAAAACTATTGATCAAACCAACATAATAATCTCAATATCCATCGGATCCCCGCAAACACAACATGCATGATTACAAATAGATTAGATCTTGATCATGAACGGAGCTCACACGATCTATACATGAAAGCACAAGGAGGATATACAACCATCTAGCTACTACATGGATCCATAGTCCAAGGTGGAACTACTCACGCATCATACCAGAGAGAAGGCCTCCAGGATGATCTCCCCTCTGGCAGGGTGCCGGGAAGAACTTCAGATCCCCCCCCCCCCCGATCTAGGGACGGCGGTGGCGGCGGCTACAGAAGGTTTTGTGGAGATTTGATCGGGTACTTAGGGTTTCTGCATCGGGGGCTTCTTATAGGCGAAGGGGGTGGCCGAGGCGGTGGCCAGGGGCCCCACACTCTGCCTAGGCGCGTGGCAGGGCCCACCTGCGCCTAGGGGGGTCTGGGTGCCCTGGCACGCCTCTCCGTCTCCCCTCTGGACTTCTTGTTCCCCACGGAAGGTTACTGACTTTGACGTTTGTCCCGTCCAATTCCTATAATATTTCCTTACTAGTTTTTTTGGAACCAAAAACAGTAGAAAATAGGCAACTGGCACTGTGGCAACTTGTTAATAGGTTAGTACCAGAAAACATGTAAAAGGCACCTCAAAGTATAGACAAAGCAAAGCAAAGTAGATACTAAACAAGAATGGAGCATCAAAAATTATTGATACGTTTCCAACGTATCAAGCATCCCCAAGCTTAACTCATGCTCGTCCTCGAGTAGGTAAGTGATAAAAAGAATAATTTTTGAGGTGACATGCACCTTCACAATGAAGATCTAACCATTTGCAAGCATTGAAAGCTGGGATCAAAGAACTCTAAACATGTGCATTAAAGATGGAGTTCTAACAATAGGACATAGTAACTATGCATGCAACATGAAAGGCTACAAACAAAGATCATGAATAACATGCATTGAAAAATGTTTGTTTGTTTCACATACAGAAAACATAGCATAGTGGCAATCAACTTATCCCTCATAGAGTAGCAAATAGATGCATAGGACACCTTCAAAGTTCACAAGGGTGACTAGAAACAAATAGCACAAGAACAAGTAATATCACAATATGCATCAATCAATAAGCTTTGGAACACTGCACATAGAATGAAAACTATGCTATCTTAATGGTGCCTAAAGATAGAAGGTGGAGACTCAATAATGGTGGAAGAAAAGCCTTTCTTATAAAGGAAGCAGGGATTTCAAGTTTCAAAAAGAGCTTCCAAAAATTATGGTACTTGTTAGCTTTCAGCCCTCATTGCCCCTATCATAAGCATCTTAAAGTGATTAAGGTTAAAGTGAACAAAGATGGAATATATGCTTGACGAAGTATAAGTTGGCAATCTCAAGTCCCTTGAATACGAGGGTCACACCTCATGCTACTCAACTTTAGTCACCTGTAAGTTCTTGTCATTGTAAGTATTTGCATATCATAGAGAACCGCCAACGGGGTACCCCTTGCACGTGGTATAGGAGCTTTCCCATAACCAAATGACAAGGCAAGCAGACAATAAACATCTCAGCAATATTTTTATTTACCATGGGAATATGGTGCTTTTTTCTCTCTTTCCTCTTTTCTCAATGTGTCTCTTTTTTATAAGAAGAATGCTTCATAGATGTCACTATGGTGATGCTGCAAGTTTCCACCATGATTAGGCATGGCTTAGGCTAGCGGCCCAGGCGTTTCTCTAACACAGGATACAAACTCCATGGACTTACAAGTTCCCTCTTTATTTCACACCGGTGACATCCATAGACAAAAGAGCATGATATCAACTGAGTACAAAGTACAAGTGCAATGTTGAAAACGTTCCCCGTGGCAGCACGGTTCTGCTAATTCCAATGTATAAGTGCAAGCATATACAACATAGATGACACAATGGTTCAAGTTTATTAGGGGCAAAGAATATAAAGTGTGCCATCAAGTTCGTGATGGATTTAATCACTAAGTTTTCACATAAAAAAATAGTTTTTAATTGGAAGATAGCTGAAAACAAGAATATACTTGGAACGGTGTAACACACCATGCATAGGAGTTTATAGTGGACACTTTGGAATAACTTGGTTTCTTGGGAGTTGGAAGCATGAGTAAAGCTTACTCATACAAGTGGAGGCTAGCAAAAGACTGGGAGCAACCAAATACGAGAGTAATAATGGCCATAATCATGTAGTGCAACAAAGAATTACTAATCAAAGCATAGAGTGGTACTACAAGTCAAGGACTAAATGATCATAGAGGATAATGATGACTTGTGAGAGTCATAACATGGTGTGATCATGTGCCAAGTCAACCCAAGCACATCATCAAATTAGAATACCACAATACTATGCTTTTTGCATGCTAAGACAACGCATAATTTCTTCAAGGCACACTAAGCAATCCCAACTGTTTGGAACAAGACATTCTACAGCAATAATCAAAAATCATAAGGTCAAAACAACACCTAGCATGTCATGCTAAAGTCTAAGTCACAGTCAATGCAAGCTCCTCTTGCACTTTCAAGTAAGAACTTACTACTCCTTTCCAACACCAAGCAACTTATTTGCAAAACAACACAGCGAAAATGGGGGTCCAAACTACTCAAGCAAACTAAACAACCTAAGCAAAACAAATGAAAACTAAGACGCTCCAAGAACAACACAACTGTGCATGAAACAATAAAAACGAAGTGTCTAGACAGACCTAAGCTTTTTATTGATGAAGAAGGGAATGCCTTGGACATCCCCAAGCTTTAACGCTTGTACCTCTTGGATATTTATTGGGGTGACACCATGGTGGCATACCCAAGCTTGAAATTTTGTCCATTCTTCATCTCATTACATCATTCTTTCTCTACACCTGAAATTTTTTCCTTCATACAAAACTTCACACAATCTTTATTAGCAACATTAGTTTATTCAAAATATATTAGACCACTGGAAAATCTTTGGAACAGCAAGGATTTTCACTAAAAACACAATCTACTTTAGTAACTCCTTCAAAAATTTCAATTCACCTAAAGAGAACTCAAAAAGGAATCAATAAGAAGCAAATGCAAATAATGGCAGAAATCTGTCAAAACAGACCAGCAGGTAGAAACCGATTTGTTCAAACATCTTCTGTTTCTCAAATCAAAAAGTGATGAACTAACAAAAGTTAGCTAACATACTGGGGGATTTATTCGTTAATTTTGAGCTCAATCCGAGTTATAGAGACTCCTCACGAATTTTTATGGTGAAGGACAGAAATCTGTTTCGGGACAGCAACTTCCCAAATCTTACTTCCCTCTCAATATAGGTCATTCTTGGCACAAAAAGCAAACAAAAAGGATAAGAAGAGGTCATTACTGAAGTAATAACTTCCAAGACTCAAGGAAACTCTTGGGTTATCTCTCAACAAGTACTTTTCTTTAACGCCTTTAAGTTAGGCACAACAAGCAAGAAGAATCAAGTTTTTTCAAATGAAGAAGCATCCCTCTTGTTCTTTCCTTTCTTACCTTTCTTCTTCTCTTTAGGGAAGATATGATTGCTTACCGGAGGAGCAAAATGCATAATGCCTTTTCCCACATCTATTACTGCTTCGAGGTGTTTCAGTAGGGATCTTCCAAGTGTGATATGTCCTTTGCCTACACATTCAATAACAAGATAATCAGTAGTGGGCAATAACGTGGCATTATTAGTAAGAGAGATTTCCTCTCCTCCTTCATAAAGCCCCCAAAGACACAAAGAATCATAAATATCTTTAGGCATGAGACAAAATTCAGACATGATATCACAACGAGCATAAAAAAGTGTAGTATTTATAGACTCTGATTGTGGGAAACCACTTTGAAGGTGCAAAATTTATGGGAACATAATCAAGATAAGCCCTAAGTGTGTGATAGCAACTATTCATAGCAGCAATGCTGGTCTCAAGAGTGTTCAACCTAGCAAAAATATTTGTGAAAGAGGAATCAGACTTGCCAGGTGTATCATAAATTGCAATCAACTTCTTTATGGCATCAAAAGCTTCACCCTCAGTACATTGAAAAATATCTTTTTCAGCCATGGCATCCAAAGCATATCTATAATGAAGAGCAATACCGCGGTAGAAACTATTGATAACCATACTAAGACTCATCTTAGGCTCGGTTTCCCTCTGTAAAGTGGAGATTCTAGACCAAGCTTCTTTAAAACTCTCTTCACTTTTTTTCTTAAAAGTGGAGATCTCTTCCATGGGTGAAATAAAGATTGGTCCAAAACCAGACATGGTGGCAACTATAGTAGGAACTATTTTTTTGTGTTTTTTAATAAAGAAAGCAAACCAAACTATACTATTTTTTTTTGGGTTTTTTTAAAAGAGGCAAACAAAACCAAGCAAAAGAAACAAATCAAACTAAAAACAAAGTAAAGAGAAAGGAAGTGAAGGACTCCCCTAGTGAAGACGTCCTTAGCCTCCCCGGTAATGGCGCAAGAAAACTTGTTGATGGTGCTTGACGTGGAGAACTTCGTTGGAAACCCCAAGAGCAAGTTGTGATGAGCACATCAACAAGTCTTCCCTTAGTAGAGACCGAGGTTATCGAACCAGAAGGAGGAAGGAAACGTCACACAGCTATTGCAAGCAACGTGGAGACCTGCGCAACATAAACTCAAGACTTTGCCCCAACGAATCAGTGAGGTTTTCAAGCTCAACGGTTTGCTGTAACAAAGGATTAAACGTATGGTGTGGAAGGTAATGGTGGTTTGCAGCAAGTAAACAAGTAACAGTGAAAGATGTGTAAATGGTAAAGATTGGACCGGGGTCCATAGTTCACTAGAGGTGCTCTCCTTAGATAAACAACATGGCATGAAGGGTAAACAAATTGCAGCAGGGCAATTGACAGGAACTGAGCAATGCATAACAATGCAATTACTAGTCAGAAAATCCTATGAGATTCGATTGGGCAATACAACAAGATACATAGACCGCCATCCAAATGCATATATGACTAGAAGTCCACCTTCAGGTTATCATCCGAACCCCTTCCAGTATTAAGTTGCAAGCAACATATAACTGCTTTAAGCAAAGTGTGTAAGGTAAACAGTATACATGTTCCATGAACAAGAGACCATTGTTTTCTCCCTAGTAGCAACAGCACATCTACAACCGAAGAGATTATTGTCACTTCCCTTGGAAACTAGAGGCATGAACCCACTATCGAGCATAAATACCCCCTCTTGGAGTCACTAGCAACTATTCGGCCAAGATAGCTACTAAAAATGGAGAGCACGAAAGATCACAAACAACACAGACATGATAGAATCATAAAGACAAAACTATTGATCAAACCAACATAATAATCTCAATATCCATCGGATCCCCGCAAACACAACATGCATGATTACAAATAGATTAGATCTTGATCATGAATGCAGCTCAAAAGATCTATACATGAAAGCACAAGGAGGAGATACAACCATCTAGCTACTACATGGACCCATAGTCCAAGGTGGAACTACTCACGCATCATACCGGAGAGAAGGCCTCCAAGATGATCTCCCCTCCGGCAGGGTGCCAGGAAGAACTTTAGATCCCCCCGATCTAGGGACGACGGTGGTGGCGGCTACAGAAGGTTTCGTGGAGATTTGATCGGGTACTTAGGGTTTCTGCATCGGGGGCTTCTTATAGGCGAAGGGGGAGGCCAAGGCGGTGGTCAAGGGCCCCACACCCTGCCTAGGCGCGGGGCAGGGCCCACCCGCACCTAGGGGGTCTGGGTGCCCTAGCACACCTCTCTGTCTCCCCTCTGGACTTCTTGTTCCCCACGGAAAGTTATTGACTTTGACGTTTGTCGTGTCTAATTCTGAGAATATTTCCTTACTAGCTTTTCTGGAACCAAAAACAGCAGAAAACATGCAACTGGCACTGTGGCAACTTGTTAATAGGTTAGTATTAGAAAACATGTAAAAAGCACCTAAAAGTATAGACAAAGCAAAGCAAAGTAGATTGTAACATCCCAAAAATATTGAACAATGATTATCAAATTCCAATCACTAAAATTAGGGTTAACAAAAACTTTGATTAAATAAAAACCAAATGAATGCATGTGTGTATGTGATGATTGTATGAATGCATGAATGGACTTGTGTGATTAATCTAAACAGCAAGGAATGGTTTAAAGATGAAAACAACATCACCTAAAACATTTCCAAGCAGAAACAAATCAAGAGAAAATTAAAAACAAAACAACTAAAGCAAATGGTTATTTTTGCCAATCTTGCTCACTAGGCCACTTTGGGTGTTTCTAGTCCAAGATTTCAAACAGAATCTTTTCCATTTATTTTCACCCCTTGCAAGACCAAGTAAAAGTGAATCAAACCCACCTTTCAAACTTACAGAAACATTTGGCAACTTGATTCAAATGACAATTGAAAATTGAATCTATAACATATGTGAAGATCACACATTTTCAAACCCCAACCAAACCAGTGCCCCTTGACCAATCCAACTAACCCAAGACTCCCTAGTATGTACATAGCAAACCCACCTGAAAGTACCGACTTGATACGACTAGAGGGGGGTGAATAGGCGTCTACCCAATTTTAATTTGTTTCTCACTTTTAGGCTTAACGAGAAGGAAAATTATCTAGATGTGCAACTAGGTGAACAACCTAAATGCAAGATAACTAACAACAACCACAAGAACGGTAAAGAGCAAGAAGTAAAGGAAGGGAACAAAGTAACCAGAGCGGGGACACGGAGATATAATTCCCGTAGTTCACTCCCAAGGAGCTACGTCTATGTTGGAGAGGTGTCGGGGCCACACAAGGTCACCTCGAGCGCCACAAAGGCCTCACCTTCTTATCCGGTGAGCTCCCCCACAAAGGAGGCCTCACAACCCACTAACCTGTGACCTTGAAGGCGCCAACCAAAACCTTTACACCAAGGTTGAGGGGGAAGCTCCACAACTCAATTGGAGACCCTCAACGACACCTCGAAGCTTTACAACACAAGCCTTAGCTCCGAGGATGACATACACCGTCTAGGGTTTCAAGAAACCCAAGAGCAACAATATCCACAAAGGATGGGTAGGGGAAATCAAATCTTCTTTGGTGGAAGTGTAGATCTAGGTCACCTCCCTCACCTCTCAAAATATCAATTCATTTGAGTGGCTAGAGAGAGAGAGATCTAGTAAGGTGAAGCTCAAGCATTAATAGAGGAGAGAGGAAAAATTCGAAGTTAGTGGGAGGAAGAAGAGGGGCGCCTTAAATAGGCCCCCTCCACACTGAACCGTTATAGCCCACGCGACTTCACCGGAACTTCTTGTGAGGGGCCGGAAGTTCCGCCCAACATGGCTCCAACGGTCATCAGCCCGTTTACGCCCGCTCCAAAAGCTCGACCGGAAGTTCCGGTCAAACAGACCGGAAGTTCCGGCCAAACTTCCGATGCAAGTTCCGGCCAAACTTCCGATGCAAGTTTCGGCCCAAGTTCTGGCAAATAGAACACTTCAAACAGAAGGTTACTGACCCTTCAGCGGAACTTGGAGCGGAACTAGGGGCAAAACTTCTGGGTCGCGAACCAAGTCTGACCGGAAGTTCCGCTCAGGAACTTTCTGGCAGGAAAACTTCCGATGCAACTTTCGGTGGAACTTCCGGCAAATAGATCATACCAAAACAGAGAGTTCTGGGAGCTCACCGGAAGTTCTAGCGGAACTAGGATTGGAACAAAGCTCAGATCATCCCGCAGAAAAAACCTGAGCGGAACTTCCGGCGCCAGGCCAGAAGTTTCGATCAGACAAAGATGGCTTCAACGGAACAGAAACTCACTCTCTCAAAGAATAGTAGGATGGCTGTGGCGATGCATATGGGTTTGTGCAAGAACAAGTGATTTCCCACAGCCTTCCGAGATGGGCCCCCTCTTAATAGTACGGTGACCTAAAACAAAAAAAAGAGTGAAACTAGAAGAAAACTACAGGCCACCGTCTCCATGAGATCCCAAGAGAGCATCCACACAGTTTTAAGGAAACATCAACAGCATTTTTCCTGAAACTCAAGCACACAATTAGATCACAAATGTGATTGTCATTATCACCAAAAAAGGCATGGGAAAATATAGTCCTTTCAATCTCCCCCTTTTTGGTGCTAGATGACAATCCCAAAGATTTGCATGAAATAGAAGCAATCTTTGCAATGGATGGGACAAGCTCCCCCTATATGTGTGCAAGGTAAAGAGACAGCTCTAAGAACAAGACTGACACACATACAAGGAGGCTCCCCCTTCCAACTGCAAAGATAACACAAGTGCAAGGTACAAGAAAGGATAGAGATCATACCAGACACCAACCAAATGTGGTGGAGACAAAAGAGTAATAATAACAATAAGAGCTACGAGGCTCCACCACCATATGCATATGCCCATAAGATGACAACAAGAATACCACATACTCGGCATTGCATAAGATACCACATAGATACCACATAGTCTCACACATAACATGGTCCATAAGCACACATAAGTTCACAGACATAAAAAGGTCGACAAGCACACAAATAAACTAGAGAGTTCGCGATCTAGAAAATATCAAAGGCAAGAACAAGCTCGCGACTCAACCCATGCAAATCCCGTAGACAACCTAATAGACATCTTTCTCCCCCTTTGGCATAGAGACACCAAAAAGGAAGATAAGATCACTCTAAGCGTCCCAACCATGAAAGGGAGGAGGAGGAGAGGGCTCAGGGACCCAAGGATCCCACGTAGGCGGCGGACCGGTGACTTCCTCCTCAGACTCATCATCATACCAACGATAGTTGTCGCGAATCCAATCATCCTTGGGAGCAGTGATAGAGCTAGTGATAGGAAAGCAAGGCATGTTGAGAGCAGACATGATGGCCTTCTGACGCTGAACACTGTGTCGCTGATCGACATAAGCAAGATACTCATGGTCCTGGAGAAAGCAGAAAATCTTCTTCACCTTCCCAAGCAGCTTCTTAGCCCAAGATGGCTGCCTCTAGAGAGAAGGACCACCAGCACCGGAGCCACAAGGAGCCGAGGAGGGACCACCATCTTCATCATGAGCCTTCTACAGAGCTTCTTCCTTTTCTTCTTGAGAGCGAGGCTTGTTGTGTTTGCTCACACGCGGCTTCTTCTCCTCATGAATGGTGATGTTGGTTTCAGGGAAATGAGTACCAGTCACCTCAAGCCACTTGTGATTGATGAGAGTCTGAACATAGGGAGCATAGGGGCAAGAGCGCTTGTCAATGATAGCCTGCCACATCTCATTGTAAATAAAGTGCATGACATCCATTGGCTTGTCAGAATCACGACGAAGATAAGTCTGATGCATGAGATCAACCTGATAGGCATGAAACTGATCAAAGTTGCCAGCCTTGGGAGAGATGGTGTTCAAGTACACCCTACGCATGATGTCATAAACTGGCAGCAGATGATTCACAAAGCCAACAGTGCCCCATACTTCAATGTAGATAGGCTCCAGGACATCAGGATCAGCAGCTTGAGCGGTATGAACACGCCAACCATTTGCCCCTTTGCTAGGCTGAATGGGATAGCCAAGGATCTTAGCAAACTCGGACCACTTGGCAGTAAGCAGCACACTGTTAGTCATCCACTTCATCACACCTTCAGTAGAGGAACTCATGTTCAGGTGAAGAGTTGTGTAAAACTGAGCAATTACATCAACATCAAAGTTCTGACAATGCTCCATGAGAGGAATCAGCCCAAACTTCCTGCAAATATCGAGAGCCTCGCCAAATTATGCATGTTTCTCTTCCATGTGAGTCAAATTGATGTACTTCTGAGGCGCAACCACAAACTTAGTCTTGGTAGCATAGATTTCAGCAAAGATTTGTTCCTGACGAAAGTTGTGGAAAAGACGATCCAAGCAGAGATGGTCATGAGTAATAAGGTAGGGATCCATATGCCTGAATTCAAAGTAGGCCTTCTGAGTCCATTTGGAGATATTGGACTTGGATTTGTCAGGCCCAGCAGAAGTGGCCTTTTGAGAGGCAAGAACAGGCCTCTTCCCTTCAGCAGTAGCAGCACGACGAGAAGCAGCAGCCTTCTGACGGCTGGTCTAAGAGGATGGACGCACCACCTCGACGTCTTCTTCATCGATCTCAGGAGGGATATCAGAGGATGGTCGACGGACACGCTTGACTTTGCGGGAACCACCTTTCCCTTAGAAGAAAGCAAAAGAATAGGGAGGGAAGGTGGGGTAAGTGCACAAGTTTGGAAGAGGAAACAAAAAGTAGATTGAAAAAATACAGTCAGGAAGAAATTGTATTGTCGCCGAAACATCCGCTGAAGCGCCAGAACTTCCGGTGAAAATGGTCCACCGGAACTTCCGCTGAAGCGCCGAAACTTCCGATGAAAATGGTCCACCGGAAGTTCCGGTGAGACCACGAACTGGCGGTTCAAAGCAGGGAGTTCACTAGATCTAGATCTACAAGCCACAAGTACAAAAATTTCCAAGAATGTATTGGACCAATCTACCCTAGCAAGAATCCCTAGGCCTACCAAGATCTCCCAACAAGTTCTAGCCAAAGAACTAGCCTAGACACGATGAGCCCTGACTCAAGCAATGGTGAGAGAGCTAGATCTCCATTAATGGAGGGAGTTGAGGGCAAATACCAGAGTCCATGGCGGGAGATCAAGGTGGGGAAGGTTCCCACAGAGCAGATCTGCGGAGGGGTGGCCGGAGGCAAAGGGGCCGGAGCACCTTCGCGGAGGAGTTCCTGCCGGTGGCTCCTCCAAATAGAAGAGGGGTCTTGGGGAAAAGGAAGAAGATCCCGTTTTCCCCCAGTGCCCACCTTATATAGGACAAAGAACACCACCGGAAGTTCCGGTCAGGGACCGGAAGTTCCGGGTCAGGCTTAAAAATTCCAGGTCAGCAGGTGGTTCAGACGAACAACGAGCTGATCGGAAGTTCCGGCAGCTGACCGGAAGTTCCGGTGACGCCAGAAAGACTTTCTCAGGTTTGGAAGAAAACAAGGAAGAACTTGTGCAGAGAATAGATAGGGCTTGAGGAAAGGAAGGGCTTAGGATAGAGAGCTCAAACTGTGAAGAACCAACAACAAATCAAATCAAAAAGGAAAAACACAATAATAACCAAACACGAGAAGAAACAAGGGACACAAAAAGGTCAGCGGCCGAGGCCACCTTATATAAGAGTAAATGGCTTGACACCGTGAAGATATATCTTGGGTTCATTACCAACACTCATCATGAAGCTCAAATGGTATCCTTTAGAGACTATAGAGTATGAAAACTTTAATGTGCACATAATAGGGATAGCGTTTGTTCATAAGAGGAACTACACTCCCCATAAATCCATGCCTACATCCAAACAAGATACACATTGAGACACGGGTAGGTGTGCAAGATACTCAAGAAACATTGCTCGAATCAATGATATTTAGCTCATGCCTTAACTCTCGGAACCTTTTCATCAAGAGGCTTCGTGAAAAGATCCGCAAGATTTGCCTTGGTGGGAACATACTCCAAGGAAATGTCTCCTCTAGCAACATGGTCCCGAATGAAATGATGACGAATCTCAATGTGCTTAGTCCAGTTGTGTTGCACGGGGTTGTGAGCAATGGCAATGGCACTCTCATTGTCACAAAGAAGAGGCACCTTGTCAAAAGATAGTCCAAGATCCTTCAAAGTTTGCTTCATCCATAGCAATTAAGCACAACAGCTTGCGACGGAGATGTACTCAGCTTCGACAGTGGACATAGACACACAGTTTTTCTTCTTCGAGGACCAACAAACCAACGATCTTCCAAGAAACTGACAAGCTCCGGAGGTTGACTTTCTTCCCACTTTGTCACCAGCCCAATCCGAGTCCGTGTAACCAATAAGATCAAAGCTGGCTCCCTTGGGGTACCACAACCCAAAGTTTGGGGTATGAACTAAATATCGAAAGATTCTCTTGACCGCCACCATGTGACTTTCCTTTGGTGCGGCTTGAAATCTTGCACACATACCCACACTCAACATAATATCCGGTCGGGATGCACAAAGATAGAGCAAAGAACCAATCATAGAGCGATAGAGTTTTTGATCCACCTCCTTACCCTTGGGATCGAGATCGATATTAACCTTAGTTGGCATGGGAGTCTTGGCACCTTTGACTTGATCAAACTTGAACTTCTTGAGCACGTCTTGGATGTATTTGGCTTGGTTGATGAAGGTCCCTTTCCTCAATTGCTTGAATTAAAACCCAAGGAAAAACTTCAACTCCCCCATCATGGACATCTCGAAGCAATCGGTCATGAGCTTGGCAAAATCCTCATTAAAAGTTTTGTTAATAGACCCAAAGATAATATCATCAACATAGATTTGGCACACGAACAAGTGGCCTCCAACTTTCTTAGTAAAAAGAGTGGGATCAATGAGGCCCATTTTGAAGCCACGGTCTAACAAGAGCTCCCTAAGGCAATCATACCACGCACGTGGGGCTTGTTTGAGACCATAGAGTGCCTTATTGAGCTTGTAGACATGGTTCGGGAAAAGTGGACCCTCAAAGCCTGGAGGTTGCTTGACGTATACCAACTCTTTCAAATGACCATTAAGAAAAGCACTCTTAATATCCATTTGATGCAACTTGAAGTTATGATGAGTAGCAAAAGCAAGAAGCATACGAATGGATTCAAGGCGAGAAACGGGGGCATAAGTCTCACCGTAGTCGATGCCCTCAACTTGTGAGTATCCTTGGGCAACTAACCTTGCCTTGTTGCGCACGACAATTCCATTCGCATCACAATTGTTCTTGAAAACCCACTTGGTTCCAATGACGTTTTGATAATCTTTGGGCCGCTCAACCAATGTCCAAACATTGTTCCTCTTGAAGTTGTGAAGTTCTTCGTTCATAGCATCAATCCAATCATCATCTTCAAGAGCCTCAAAAACTTTCTGTGGTTCCACAAGAGAGATAAAAGCATGGTGAGAGCTAAAGGAAGCTAGTTGCCTTCTAGTAGTGGAACCTTTATTGAAATCTCCATAAACATTATCAAGGATATGGCCATCTCGAACAAGCTTGGCGAGACGATAGGCTTGACGGCGGGCTTGTGCTTCAACACGAGATTCTTGATCTAACACTTGGTCATTGCCACCAATTGAGCCGCCGCCTTGACTATAAGCACGAACACGAGGATCATATTCATCAATCTCCACTTCGAGGGAGTCATCATTTGGAGTGGAGCCTTGAGAATCATTGACTTGCTCTTGATCTTGACGATCTTGACCTTGAGGAGACCCGTGACCTTGAGGAGGATCCCCATCTTGGGGAGGTTGATGTAGTTGATGAAGAGCTTGACCGTGGGAGGTGCCTTGAGAAGGAGCCCCATCGTGGGGAGGTTGATGTTGTTGATGAAGAGCTTGATCTTTGGATCTTGGAGAGTTATGAGCATGGGAAGATTCGGAAGAGCTTGAGGGAGCTTATGCCAAAATAGTAGGTCCTTGAGAGGCAAGATGATCTTGTGAAAGTGAGGGCTCCACTTGAGTAGAGCTTGGTCCTTCTCCTTCGTCCACAAGGGGATCCTCAATGGGGAGGTGGAAACCCACACCCATTCTTCTTATGGCCTTAGGAGGAATTTCATCACTTGGATCACAAACACCTTCTTGCCTAATAAGAGACTCATGATTTTCATCAAACTTCACATTGCTCGTCTCTTCAACTCTTCCATTGGCTTTGTTGTAGACTCTATAAGCATGGGACTGATTTGAGTAACCAACGAAAATTCCTTCTTGAGCCTTGGATTCAAACTTGTACAAACGAACTCCCTTCTTGAGAATGTAGCACTTGCAACCAAACACCCGAAAGTAGCTAACATTTGGCTTTTTCCCGGTGAGGAGCTCATAGGGGGTCTTGTTATTTTTCTTGCGGATATAGAGCCGGTTGGTTGCATGGCAAGTGGTGGAGATGGCCTCGGCCCAAAAGTTGTATGGAGACTTGAACTCAGCTAGCATAGACCGAGCCGCATCCATCAAAGTGCGATTCTTCCTTTCGGCAACTCCATTTTGTTGAGGGGTATAGGGAGTGGAGTATTGATGCTTGATTCCTTCATCACTAAGAAACTCACCCAAGGTATAGTTCTTGAACTCGGTGCCATTGTCACTTCGAATTGAGAGAATGGTTGCATTGTGCTTCCATTGAACCTCATTAGCAAAATCGATGATGGTTTGTTGAGTCTCACTCTTGTACTTGAAAAAGAACACCCAAGTGAATCTTGAGAAATCATCCACAATAACCAAGCAATACTTCTTGCCTCCAAGACTATCATGAGAGGGTGGACCCAAAAGGTCCATATGCAAGAGCTCCAAACATCTCTCCGTGGTGATTTGATTGAGTGCTTTGTGAGGAGTTTCATGCATCTTCCCTTCAATACAAGCCCTGCAAACACGATCTTTGGCAAAAGAAACATCGTTAAGTCCAAGGATGTGGCCCTCGGAGTGAAGTCTTTGCAAAGTTCTCATGTTAACATGGGCTAGGCGGCGATGCCACAACCAGCCCTTGTCGGATTTAGCATAGAGACATAGAGCATAAGGAGTGGTGGTCCCTGAAAAGTCCACCACATACAAGTCATTCTCTACATACCCTACGAAAGCCACCTGGAGAGGCTTGCTCCACATGAGGACCACGGAATGAGCATTAAAGAAAGAAGAAAGACCCATAAGAGCAAGAGCATGAACTAAGAGTAAATTGTAACCAAGAGTTTTGACAAGCATGACGTCAACCAAAGATACATCCGGGGTTACCACCACTTTGCCAAAACCCAAAACCTGAGAACTTGTTTTATCACCATAGGAGACCATGGTGTTGGCAATATTTAGCCTCATCTCCGACATGATAGACTTGCTTCCGGTCATATGACTCGTGGCACCACTATCAAGCACCCATTTTGATCCACCGGAAGCATAGTCCTACAAGAAAATCAAGCTTTGGTTTTAGGTACCCATTTTGCAATGGGTCCCCTTTTGTTAGTAACAAGAGCCTTTGGCACCCAAATATCCCAATGATAATCATGCGTGTAAGAAGTTCCCACATATCTAGCATATACATGACCATCATATGATTTGCAAAGAATATAAGAGGGATTGTTCTTTCCGGCAAAGTTGTCACTTTGCAAGATGGTTAGGCCATTAGAAGGCCCTTGAGCCATGCCCTTGTTCTTTTTCTTCTTCTTGTTCTTCCTCTTCTTCTTGTTAGTCTTGGAAAGTTGTTCCTTCAACACCTTGACTTCCTCAATGAGATTCTCATGCTTGCAACAAGGGTTAGGAGTGCTAGACAAGTCTATAATTTGCACAGCGGAAGATTTAGCATGTTCGCAAGTTAATTGAGTTTGAAGCTGTTCATGGGATTCAAAAAGATTTGAGAATTTTCTCTCCAAGGCTTTGTGTTCCTCTTTGAGTTTCTCAAGATCTTCTTGAGTCCTATCATGACCACCCACAAACTCAACTTTTTCTTTCTTAAGCACCTTAACCAAAGCAAGATCATGATCACGTTCTTTAATTAAAGAGCACATGGTGTTGTTATGATCATCTACAATCTTAGACACACTTTCTTCAAGATTAATTCTCATATTTTGTTCATCCTCAAGACTTTGAGTGAGAGAAGCAATTTCATCGGTGGCATCTCTTTCATTTTTACTTAGCAAGTCAAGAAGTTCTTCATTTTCATCTAAAGCATACCTAACATTGTCAAGTTGTGCAAGCAAGGACTCAAAGCAAGTTTTAGTTTCTTCATCCAAGGTAGCAACAAATTCACACATGTCAATCATATCTTTATTCACCTCTAGACCAACAAGATCAAGAGAGGAAGGCTCACTAGAGATAGGTTGAGGAGTGGGTTTTGATGTTACCTCGGTGGCCTTGGCCATGAAACACTTTTGGTTGGAGGAGATGACATTTTCATTTGGCGAGTCGAAGAGGGATAGACGTGGAGTAGAGGTAGTGGCAATAGCAGCAACTCCCACAATCTCTCCACCATGGACTTCATCATCATCATCTTCATCCGTGCCCGATAGGTATTCTTCATGGACCACTATTGCTCGTTCCTTGTTGGCGACGTTCTTGACGGCGTAGTTCTTGTTCAAGGGATGAGGAGGTCTTGACTTGATCTTGTGAATGATACGACCACCATTGTCTTCACGGTTCTCAAAGGGACACTTGGCCATGAAGTGACTCTTGTCGTTGCAATTGTAGCATGACCTTGCCTTGGGAGACTTGTTGGGTGAGTTGAATCTTGAGTTGTCCCTTGACCTTGACTTGAGCCCGAACTTGTTCGAAAAGTCCCTCGAAGAGAGAGCAAGATTTTCGTTGAAGGCACACTTGAGATCCTCTTGAGACCACTCACTTGATGTATCATCATCTTCAACTTCAAAAGCCTTGGCCTTCAAAGAAAGATTCACTTTGGTTGACCCAATGGCCCTAGCATGGGCGGACTCTGCATTCTTCTTGGCAATGGTCGTGGCAATTACTTCACTCAAGACTTCTTGGGAGGTTATTAAGTGAAAGTTGGTTCTTCCCTTGATAGAGTTGAGCTTTTGTTCTTCAAACGGAAGGAGAGCTTGAATGAATTTCCTCTTCATGAACTTGTCGTCAACATAGGTGGCCCCAAGATCCCTCATAGTGGAACAAAGGACTTTGAGGCGCCTATACATGTCTTCGGGGGTCTCATCATCTTGCATTGCAAAACCATCGCACTCGTTGTTGATTTCATCAAACTTGGAGCTTTGGATGCTTGCATTCCCAACAAAGAGCTCGGTGACTTGATCCCAAGCTCCCTTGGCAGTGTCGAATTGGCGAATGTGAGCAAAGTCCTTTGGAGTCAAAGCCTTTTGGATCATCCCCAAAGCTGTGGCATTGAGTTGATTGTCCACCACTTCACCTCGTGTCAACTTCTTTGGGTCATATGGAGAGAATCCATCCTCCACAATCCTCATTAACTCAATAGAAGAGCTGGAAATATGTGAGCGCATTAGATATTGCCAATTGGCGAAATTTGAAGTATCTAGCATAGGTGGTGCTCCTTGAGGAATGATGTGTGGCATGGGAATGGGTGGATCCGGAGTGTACTTTGGCGGTGGGGGTACCGCCGAGTAGTCCTTTCCTCCATTTTCCTCTTTGGAAGTTCTTGGAACCTTGGTAGAAGTTTGAGCAACAAAACCAAGTCCCAAGCGAGTGGTGACGGCCACAGGAGTCACCCCGGGGGCGGTCACCGTAACGATGGGAGGAAGCTCGGTGGTTTGGGGTGTGTCAAGAGCAACCATGGGTTTTGGCTTGAGAGACTACAAGATAGTCATCATTTCCTCGAACTTGGACATCATGGATGACTCCAATTGCTTGAGGTCATACATAGTGGCCAAGCTCTTGGGGTTTTTGGTTTCACTACCCCCTTCGTCGGCCATAGTCTCTTAGGCGGTAAAGCCCGAAATAAGAGCCTTGGCTCTGATACCAATTGAAAGTACCAACTTGATACGACTAGATGGGGGGATGAATAGGCGTCTACCCAATTTTAATTTGTTTCTCACTTTTAGGCTTAACGAGAAGGAAATTATCTAGATGTGCAACTAGGTGAACAACCTAAATGCAAGATAACTAACAACAACCACAAGAACGATAAAGAGCAAGAAGTAAAGGAAGGGAACGAAGTAACCAGAGCGGGGACACTGAGATATAATTCACGTAGTTCACTCCCAAGGAGCTACGTCTATGTTGGAGAGGTGTCGGGGCCACACAAGGTCACCCGAGCGCCACAAAGGCCTCACCTTCTTCTCCGGTGAGCTCCCCCACAAAGGAGGCCTCACAACCCACTAACCGGTGACCTTGAAGGCGCCAACCGAAACCTTTACACCAAGGTTGAGGGGGAAGCTCCACAACTCAATTGGAGACCCTCAACGACACCTCGAAGCTTTACAACACAAGCCTTAGCTCCGAGGATGCCCTACACCGTCTAGGGTTTCAAGAAACCCAGGAGCAACAAGATCCACAAAGGATGGGTAGGGGAAATCAAATCTTCTTTGATGGAAGTGTAGATCTAGGTCACCTCCCTCACCTCTCAAAAGATCAAGTCATTTGAGTGGCTAGAGAGAGAGATCTAGTAAGGTGAAGCTCAAGCATTAATAGAGGAGAGAGGAAAAATTTGAAGTTAGTGGGAGGAAGAAGAGGGGCGCCTTAAATAGCCCCCCTCCGCACTAAACCGTTACAGCCCACGCGACTTCACCGGAACTTCTGGTGAGGGGCCGGAAGTTCCTCCCAGCACGGCTCCAACGGTCATCAGCCCGTTGACGCCCGCTCCAAAAGCTCGACCGGAAGTTCCGGTCAACCAGACCGGAAGTTCCTGTCAAACAGACCGGAAGTTCCGGCCAAACTTCCGATGCAAGTTCCAGCCCAAGTTCCGGCAAATAGAACACTTCAAACAGAAGGTTACTGACCCTTTAGCAGAACTTGGAGCGGAACTAGGGGCAGAACTTCTGGGTCACGAACCAAGTCTGACCGGAAGTTCCGGTGGCTGGGCGGAAGTTCCGCTCAGGAACTTTCTGGCAGGAAAACTTCCAATGCAACTTCTGGTGGAACTTCCGGCAAATAGAGCATACCAAAACAGAGATTTCTGGGAGCTCACCGGAAGTTCCAGCGGAACTAGGATCGGAACAAAGCTCAGATCATCCCGCAGAAAAACCTAAGCGGAACTTCCGGCGCCAGGCCGGAAGTTCCGATCAGACAAAGATGGCTTCAACGGAACAGAAACTCACTTTCTCACGGAATAGTAGGATGGTTGTGGCGGTGCATATGGGTTTGTGCAAGAACAAGTGATTTCCCACAGCCTTCCGAGATGGACCCCCTCTTAATAGTATGGCTACCTAAAACAACAAAAGGAGAGAAACTAGAAGAAAACTACATGCCACCGTCTCCATGAGATCCCAAGAGAGCATCCACACAGTTTTAAGGAAACATCAACATCATTTTTCCTGAAACTCAAGCACACAATTAGATCACAAATGGGATTGTCATTATCACCAAAAAATGCATGGGAAAATATAGTCCTTTCACCACCAAGTTTGAATCCAAAATTCAAATTTGAATTTCTTTCGGCCATTTCATCAAACACCTTGTCAGCAACAAACAAACAAACATCAAACACTATTAGTAGCAGTAATTTTGGCCAACCTTGTCCCCTTTTTAGCTCACTCTACACTCTGAGTAGATGATCAAACTAATCTAACTAGCCTTAGCATCACTGTGAGCATGCATATCCATCATTGGTGACGATGTCGAGAGCACCCTTGCCACCCCCATGTCGCCAGTGAGCTAGGAGAAGCTCTATCTTCACCAACCTTGTCTGGGACACGCAGCACCGTCCACCGCCATCCCCTGTCCAAGCCCGAGCCTTTCTAGCCACTGGACCACACGACAAGCTCGCGCCCAGTTTCTCTACATGTGTGCCGAGAGCGCGCCAGTGCGCCATCAGTGACACAAGCCCACAGACCGCGCGCCGCCCTCGCCGCTTGCGTACGTAATCGCCAGCACCCCAGCAACCCGCCAGACAACCCCGTTCGCCGCCGCGCGGACCATGGACGCTGTGCGCCATTAAACTTGCCATCAGACCCGCCCAGAGCATCGTGATGTTCATCGACCGTTCCTCACCGCACCACGCCTCGCCATCAATCCGTTGAGCTTCGCCAGGAGGAAACGCACCGTCCCCTATCGTTGCCCATGCCATTAGCACGTTGTGCCGACGACCACGACGAGCTCCACCCGCGCTAGTCGGTCCCCTTCAGGCACTATAAAAGGAGGCCACCTCCGTTCGATTTGAGCACACCATCTCACTCCCCACCTCTCACTGATCACACCCACTCACCCCCGGAGCAAGGCGAGCACCAGGTGGCCGGAATTTCGCCGGAGTTCGTCGCTGTAGAGGAGGAGAGGCGCCGTCGATTGGAGCCGCCCAGGAGGAGCTGTCGGTACCAGGAGGATCGCCATCGTCGACTTCGTTGTTCGCCCCCATCACCGACCATCGACGGAGCCCCGGTGATCCCCCGTCGACCCCCACTGGCCGCGCTAGGGTTCAACCTCGCCGCGTCCTGTTCAGGCGTGGACGATGAACCACAGCCGTAGGATTAGAACTAGATCACACTGCCTAGATCACCCCATACCGCTTTGCCACTCGTTGTCTCACTGACGAGTGGGGTCGTTCACTTAACCAGCCCGCGCACGCTGTGCGTAGTGGGCTGGCCCAGTTAAACCTCCCGCGCGACCCGACAATTCAAACTTAGGTTTATTCTTTTAGTTTCAAAATCAGTTCTGTACCTAGATTCAAAAATCAACCTAGGTCGATTCACTAAACCAAAATGCATGAAACCAATTTTATTAGAAAGGTACTGGAGTGTTTAATCCAAGCCCGTTGGATTCACACCAATTGGATTTATAGATCACCCTTGGTAAAAATAACATGGCAGAAGATTTTCTGCATTCAAACATTTTTTTAAATTCAACCATGAAAGCTTTTGAGTTGATTCCAACTCTCAAAAATCACATTTAACCATACCTTTAAGAATATATATAAAAATATATAGGTTACTTACAAAAATAATGATCAAGTAATAAAAGAATGCCTCATAGGCCATTCTAGTCATTTATTTAATTAAAATAAAAAGGTTAAACCTTATTAAATTATGACACCACTTTAAATCACTTTCCCAAGTACTGAAATATATGGTGATGACATGTGTCAGCATGATGCCATGTTTGAGTTGGAGAATATTAAATCTTAAATAGTTTTTCAATGAGTAGAAATTACTTTTCTAAAATAAAAATAAATAAGGCAAGTGCTTTAATCTTGGTGATAATAGTGATGATGCTAGATCATCTAGTGTGAACCTTTGTGTGCTAAATAGAGTAGTTAAGAACTGTGTGGTTATTGTGTACCTCGTATTTATTTATAGACGCTAGTACCAACCAAGGATACGAGGAGGAAGGAGGATACTACAAGGAAGAAGCCGAGAAGAACTTTAACCACTGCTCTACTCAAGGCAAGCTATCACTTGCAACTTAGCAAGCTAATCCTTGCAATCTTATACTAATACCTTAGCAAGCCTATACTTGCAATCTTGCAAGCTTTACTATACGAGTTGACCTAGCAAGCTTACACCTTGATGACACACCATCCTAGTTTTACTTGCAAGCTTAGTATTTTATTTCTTTATCATAGCTTTCTATCAAAAGTTTACTTAGTGGCTTGTAGATTTTAGAAAGATAATTGAAGGTAGCATAAAGAGCATAAAACTTGACCTAGGTTAGATAATCTTGATGTCATACTGAGGCATGAGATTTAACTTAGATCATTCCCACTTCATTACCACCCCTCATTAGTATTTACCCTCACTTGTAGATGCTAGTGCTAAGCATAAAACTTGATCAACTTAGAGGGGAATACTTGGTGAAAATGGTTATGAAAACCTTAGAATGATGAGTCATTCTACTGAAATGTTTTGTCATGTGTTTTTGAACACCAGATGATTTTTATGATGAAAATGTTAAGGCATGAGCCTTAGCTCATTACAAAACTGATGGTTGTCTGGATGCGATACCATTCCAATTTTACCGTACAACCACAATACCCAAAATTTGGGTAGGGCTTGACTGGAAATTTATATAGCTTAGTATGGGTTCCCTCGTGGCCAAGGTCTGAGCTAAGGCTACCTTGTGAAGATTGTCCACCTGTGCAGTACCTAAGATGACAGTTGGTCATGGTTGGGAGGCCAAACTCACAGGATAGGTGCCTATACTAGGGCGTGTAATTGAAAGGTTAGGATTGATTATCCGCATACTAAGTATGGTGAATTCATGATTGTTCCTAACAGATGCATCAAATGTTGTGGTGAAAGTGTACCACCTTTGCAAAGTGTCAAAATATTCAAATAGCTGCGTCCGCGGTTATGGACAGTTGAAGTAGCCATACTATTCCGTCGTCAGATGTTTTCAAAATGACTTATGAAATGATTTATGACTTTGACTTGACCACAACAGAGTCGTGATATGAAATTCAAGCTCCCACTTAGGTGTTATAAAACTTTGAACTAGCTTTCTTTGCTTCTGAACTTAGTAGAGGTAAACCTGGCTTTTTGCAAAATAACCCTAGAGCTTAGTACTTCCTATTCCAAAACCACTTCACTTGTTAGTATTAGTTTGCGAGTACTTAAAGAGTACTCATGGCTTTGTACCTGGCTATTCCCGTGGCCAGACTATGAAGAGGAGTATCAGGAAGACGGACATCAGGAAGGTTACGACAACTAGGATCATCTCCCATCGTCAGCATTGCCTGTGACCATGAAGATGGAGCTTCGCCCACGCTATCGTTATTATTACATTATTCCGCTGCTTGAATTGTATTAAGACTGTATCATGAGATCCTTATTTGTGTAAGACCTTATGTATGGTTTGTAATGGATGATGTACCGTGATATCCAATCTGTTATGTCTCGCAAAAATGGTAATCCTGGATTGCGATGTATGGCATAACAGGCATCTGGGATTAAAAATCCGGGTGTTGACATAGATACTAAACAAGCATGGAGCATCAAAAATTATAGATATGTTTCCAACGTATCAAGCCACCGTTCATGCCAAAAATTGGCAATGGCACCATTCCCTATAGTAATTTGAGTGGCAGCAGCGAAAAGTGCTCTGACCGTTTTGTCACATGGAAGAGCGGTGCCCACCCACCCATGGTCTTGCGGGTGACATCCAAGCTCGCCAAAGCCAACGTAGCCTTAAGGCATGCCCAAATATGGCGAGGTCATGTACCCCTAGGCCTCCCAAATCTTTTGGCCGACATACTACCGACCACTTAACTCGGTAGTGACCTCCATTGCATGAGCCTTCTCCTCTCCAGAGCCAAGCACGACATAGTTTCTCTATTTTCTCTAGAACCCAAGTCGGTACCCGATGCGTCGTCATCATATAAATCATAACCAACGATAGCACTCTTTAGCAGGACAAGTCTGCCCTCTCTAGACATAAGCGAGCCTTTCCATGCAGCCAGCAAGGCGTCAATCTTATCAAGGAGGTCCTGGTAGCTTGCCTTCCTTAGTTTTTGCAATGATAGTGGCATGCCTAGGTACTTACAGGGGAAATTCTTGAGGGCAATTTGCAGAGGCTATAGTATATAAAACCCACCACATCTGATTGGCATTGATGAGCTTTTGGCGAGATTATTCACTAGGCCCGAGAGGCGTGCAAACATATCCAGCACAAGCCTGGTCATGGTGGCATCACGCCGAGATGGGTTATGAAAAGGACTACGTCATCATCGTAAAGTGAGGTGCATAGTAGCGCTCGTCGTCCTAGAAGATTTGAGAGGACTCCCTCTTGCGTGGAAAGCTCAAGAATTCTATGTAAAGGGTCCATAGCAAGGATGAATAGGAAAGGAGATAGTGGATCTCTGTGTCGTAGTCCTTGCCGGTGTAGCACAAAGTACGAAGGCATCCCATTGATTAAAACTTGGGAGGATAAGGTTGCGAGGATCATAGCAATCCGCTCTCGCCATATTTCACCGAAGCCTCTCCCTCGGAGCATGTCCAAAAGGTAGGACCAATGATGGAGGGGTTAACCTCTTGGGTGGCCCGATCTTCACGGATCTCGTGGTCAAATTAATGGGAAAGCGAGGGGAAAGGGAGAAGGTAGCGGAAGCGAACACACACCTCGCGAAGAACACGATGAACACACGCAAAACTCACACGATACAAGGCCAATTTCTCCCGAACGGCGGCCACCGGTCCGATAGAATCCTCGCAAGGAAAGATCGGTCAACGTGCTCCCTCAAATCCACATCGGAGAGGGAAGAACACCTTGGGGAGGGTATTGGCAACTTGGAGACGAGACATCGAACTCCAAGGCCTTGTTCAACGATGGATGCGTGATGCAAAGTCCAATCGAGGTTGGTGATGATAGTCGGTCCCCTTGGTAAAGGGGATGAGGCAAAACTAGAGATTCCACAATGGGGGTTGTCTTTAGTCTATCATCTATGCCTAAGGGATACATGAGGGGTGGGGGCTCTATTTATAGGCCAGCCACTAAACAAGGGTAGTTTGGGGATAAACTAGTCGAATAGGTAAGTAAAGGGGAATACATGGGCTGTGGCCCAACAGGTGCGCGCAGGCACACATGACCGGTAGTACCGGACTTGGGACCGGTAGTACTGGTCGCAACCGGTAGTGCCGCTTGCGGTCCTGGAGCGTCAGTTGGAGCCGTCATTAGCGAGCGGTAGAAGGGGGCGGTAGTGCCGCTGACCGGTAGTACCGGTAGTACCGCTTGAAGTCCAGGGGCTTCTGTTGGCATCGTCTGTAGGGAGCGGTAGTCGGGGGCGGTAGTACCGCTGGCCGGTAGTACCGGTCGCCTGATCCGGTAGTACCGCTGGAGACAGAGAGCATTTGGTGATCTGTCTTCTTCCTCCTCCTCTTCCAAGCTTCCGTCTTGTCGGGCTTGATGCTCCGGGCTTCCTCCCTTGCCTCCGTACTGGTCGGTGTGAACCTATCATGCATATGTGACGGAGTATGAAGTAGCATACCATTCAATAGGGTAGGAAGTGGGCTCGCATAGAGGAACGGAATCACCTTTGGAGTCCATGACGACTTGGCGTAAGTTGGATACCTTGATGTAGTAACGACCGTAGGTCGGGCTGCATCATCTCCCCCCACCCCTTCAAAAAGAGTCGTCCTTGACTCTCCATGTCCATCACGAAGTAGAAGAGGTCGAAGGACATCCTTGATCCTGGGTTCACCATATAGTCGTCCTCGGGAAGATTGACTTGACAACACTTCAATGTTCCTTCACCTTCCATGAAGCCTACAAAGCTCACGACAAAAGCGAAGCAACACTCAAAGCGTAGCCAATTCATGAAGATTATAGCATGAGTCCTCAAGTAGAAGGAAGTCACCTTAGCTTGTAGAGATAGCTCGATGAAGGGTAGCCATAGGTAACTCTCTTCGGTTCTTCTTGTCAACACATGGTTGCTAGAGGTTGACGTGTATGCACTTGTACCTTCACACAACAAAGACCAAGCAAAATATTTTCGTGCGTGATAGAGGAGCATGTCAAATGTGGCATGTCCATTCTTGTTCACAACACTATTAGTACAATACATGTATAGCAAATGGAATGCATATGCAAGGTCAAAGTGTATGGAAATCGTTTGAACATCATCCAAATGTGGGAACTCAAAAACTCCATATAACATCTTATTGTGGCGTTCAAAGCAATCGAATAGAAATTTGATCAACATCTTTGATGCAAAACTAGGAGAGTTTGGCAAAAACACAAAAGGAAGAATGTCCAAAGCAACATCATTATGTGTGCAAACCAACCATTGGAAAGATAAATTGTTCGACATGTTGGATGTCACACACAAATCATCGAAAGCAAATATCATGGGAATATGAGTATCCCAAACGAAAGCAAAAACAATATGTTTGCAAACAAACCAAATGAAAGAGCAAGTGGTCCTTATGTTTGTTGCAACAACAAGACGAGATTCTTGGAAGCTCTCATGACAATACATGCTCTTAATGGAATTGTGGTTGCACACAAAACATTGGAGAGAGAAATTGTTCAACAATTTTGTTACAACACACAAAACATCATTATCTAAAAGCGAAGAAACATGAATGTCACAAGGGGAGATAATACCATTAACATGCTTGCAATCAAACCATAGGAAAGAGCAATGTGCCAACATGAAAGATGCAAAGCATGCGAAAGGTATCAGAGCTGGGTTCGATCTTGAACTCACTTGTGGGATGCTCTCAAGAGCTCTTTTTGTCAACTCGTGCTCAACCGAGGTTGACATGATAGTGCGGGTACCTACACACATCATATACAAAAGGAAGAACGTATGTGCATGGTAGAGATACACATCATCCATCATGACGTATCTCTTCTTGTGCACATCACCATTAATGTCAATCAAGTATGAAATAGGTGCATGGTGAGTATGCAAGTGGGGAACATGCTTATCATGGCAATCATCAAAATCTCCAAAAATTGAGAAAGCTATGGGGGCCATCTCATTATAACGCATGTGATCAATATTGTTGCAAGCAAAACAAGTGAAATAGTAAGCATTCATCTTATTGCAAGCAACGGGAGAACTTGAATGACTAGCATGACAAGGCAAGTCTGAAGCAATTGGAGGATACACACAAGATGCATAGCATGGCATGTTTATGGCAATGATATCACAATCAAACAATTCCACATGATCAATATTATGCATAGTCAAAGCATCACATGGGAATATGAGTGAAGCATATGTAATGTCACAAGTATCATCCATAGCATGCATATCCTCACAATTCATCATGTCCACTAGTGGGATCATGGCATCATCAACACCCTTATTGTTACCTTGGTCATACCTCTCATATGAAGTGGGTGTTGTGGAAGTAGTGGCCTCCTTGTGGACAACTTCGTCTTCTTGATGTAGCCATGGCGTAGCATCATCTTCGTGCACCATGTACATCTTCTCCAATTGAGGCATCATTGCTTCATGGCTTGGCGCTTCTTCATCCATGGAACCTAGCATAACATAAGAGAACACACTAGAGGTAGAGGGTAAGTTGTTAGAAATCTAACTCGCACTTGACCTATCAACTACCACTCTCAACTCACTAGGAGTATCGCTTATGCCCTCCAAGTGGAAGCACTCAATCTCACATAAGGTGGAGTCACTCATCTCACTCTTGTTCTCACTCAAGTGGGCTAAGTGGCTCTCATACTCACATGGGATTGGTACCACATCATCACTCAAGCATATGGGGGTAGGCTCGGTTTCCTCAACTCCATGCGCCTCCTTTGGTGAAGGGAAAATCCCATGCTCACCATTCTTGACCTTGTCGCCTTCAAGGTTGGATGCCATAAGGTGGGCATCATCGCTCTCCTCCATGGTCGAAGGGAAAATCCCATGCTCGACCGTATTGTGGCCATCTTGTAGTAGTGGTGGAGGTAGGCTCATGCTATCCAACTTGGCGAAGTAGAGGTCTTCATTTTCCTCGTTCATGAGGTCTTCAAATGCAAGCGTAGTCATTGAAGCTTGATGGCGTGGACGAAGGCTTGATCTTGGTGCCATTTTGGTGGTGGCACAAGAAGTTGAAGGTGCCTTGTGATGGTGTCAACGGAGGTCATTGGCGTGCCTTGCCGATGGTTGATGTAGGTGGCGCACTTGGTCATCCATATGACGCTCACGACGATGGCCCTTGACCTTGGCACTCTTCCTTGTAAGTTTTTCTAATGAGCGCAAAGCATCATTAGTCTTGGCGACCATCCTCATGTTTTTGTCGAAGTCGTTGTCCATGTCCTTCTTGAAGTTGTAGAGGTCGCTTTGGAACTTGTCCATTTGATGATGGACCTTGGCGCACTCGAGTTGGAGGCTCCGTCTTGGTCGGTGCGACGTGAGGAGCTTCGCGTTGTCGTTCTTGAAGTCGTCCATGCTTGGGGAGTCATTGTTGTTGTAGTACTCCATATCACCCAAGCATGTGGATCCATTGTTGGGGTAGTGCTCCATCATGTTATCCATGCTTGTGGAGACATAGGCATGGTGGCTCATCGTGGATTCTTCATAGAAATCATCCTCGGTCCCGGAGTCCCTAGACATGCTTCACAAGACCAAGTGTTGTATATGGAAGTGGTAGAGGGTGTTAGGGATACAACGTCAAACCTTACTTTACCTTGGAAGATTGTATCGTGCAAGTGGGCACACTTGAGAGCAATAAACCAAGCAAAATGAAGTTCACGCGGAACACCAAAACCAACTACCAACAAAAAACACACACACACAAGGCCTATGGTGGATAGGTATGGAAAATGGCATGTCAAGAACCAATCCGAAATCAAGATTTTGTAATGGCAAGTAAAGAACCACAATGATCACAAAGCAAAACAAGTCAATCCACAAGATAGGAAATATGTACAAGGAAACACACACGGTGGGATAAATGGGACTTGTGTGACGGAGAAAGTGAGCTAAGAACCAAATGATTATCTAGCGAAGACTATAAGCTCGTGTCACACAAGTACAAGGAGAGACTCTAGTTCTATTGCACAAAATTGGTGGGCTACAAGATATGCACAATAAGTACCACCTATATGATGTTCATCGAGCCTGCGCTTCCTATTCTATGAGGCACATGTATATTTTTTTTTCTTTTTTGTTTTCTATTTTTTTCTCTTTTTCTTTTTTCTTTCTTTCTTTTTCTTTTTCACTTGCCTCTTCCTTGTGCCAACAACTATACAAGATAACTATATGAGATAGCGCTCACAATGTTTGCTCGGCATTCTACAAGGTATCAAATGTGCATAGCCCAAGCAATCATAAGAGGAACTAGTCTCAATAGGTGTTTGTTGCTCACAAAGATAGTGGGGTTCACAAAGGAATGCAAGTGGGGAGAAGTCGCGGAATGTTTATACCTTTCGTCGGCGATCTTCACCCTTTATTGTTGGATACCGCCTTGCTCACGGAGTTTGGATGGAGTAGATAGAATGAACAACGTGGATGATGATGTAGAGATCCTTCTCCTCTTCGAAACGAGCTAAAGAACACCAAAATCCGAGTTCGAATGCAAAAGTTATGCTCAAAACGGTGAGCGGCTGAAATCTGGGAACCTGCTGTTTTCTTTCTATACTGGGCGGTAGTACCGGATATTTGGAGCGGTAGTACCGGATATTTGGACCGGTAGTATAGCTTGGTCCAGGGACGCCCAGATTTGACGTGTTTTCGCGATTTTGGGGCGATTTGGGCGGAAAATCTTCAAGAAAAACACCAAATCGACGGGGGAAATCAAGGAATTAGGCTATGGGAACGCAAAGGAAGGTAGATCAACAAGTTTAGCAAGTAATCCACGGATCAAAACCTACCAAAACGCACTCAAATGACAGATCGATCCAAAACACGAATTGGGGCTATTTTTGGTGGAATTTTCGAATTTATGGGGAAAAGACCAAATCGATGAGAAATCTGTGGCAACCAAAGGCTTCTAATACCAGATGATGGAGGGGTTAACCTCTTGGGTGGCCCGATCTTCACGGATCTCGTGGTCAAATCGATGGGAAAGCGAGGGGAAAGGGAGAAGGTAGCGGAAGCGAACACACACCTCGCGAAGAACACGATGAACACACGCAAAACTCACACGATACAAGGCCGATTGCTCCCGAACGGTGGCCACCGGTCCGATAGAATCCTCGCAAGGAAAGATCGGTCAACGTGCTCCCTCAAATCCACATCGGAGAGGGAAGAACACCTTGGGGAGGGTCTTGGCAACTTGGAGACGAGACATCGAACTCCAAGGCCTTGTTCAACGATGGATGCGTGATGCAAAGTCCAATCGAGGTTGGTGACGATAGTCGGTCCCCTTGGTAAAGGGGATGAGGCAAAACTAGAGATTCCACAATGGGGGTTGTCTTTAGTCTATCATCTATGCCTAAGGGATACATGAGGGGTGGGAGATCTATTTATAGGCCAGCCACTAACAAGGGTAGTTTGGGGATAAACTAGGCGAATAGGTAAGTAAAGGGGAATACATGGGCTGTGGCCCAACAGGTGCGCGCAGGCACACATGACCGGTAGTACCGGACTTGGGACCGGTAGTACCGGTCGCAACCGGTAGTGCCGCTCCGGGACCGGTAGTACCGCTTGCGGTCCTGGAGTGTCAGTTGGAGCCGTCAGTAGCGAGCGGTAGAAGGGGGCGGTAGTGCCGCTGACCGGTAGTACTGGTTCTAGATCCGGTAGTACCGCTTGCAGTCCTGGGGCTTCTGTTGGCGTCGTCTGTAGGGAGCGGTAGTCGGGGGCGGTAGTACCGCTGGCCGGTAGTACCGGTCGCCTGATCCGGTAGTACCGCTGGAGACAAAGAGCATTTGGTGATCTGTCTTCTTCCTCCTCCTCATCCAAGCTTCCGTCTTGTCGGGCTTGATGTTCCGGGCTTCCTTCCTTGCCTCCGTACTGGTCGGTGTGAACCTATCATGCATATGTGACGGAGTATGAAGTAGCATACCATTCAATAGGGTAGGAAGTGGGCTCGCATAGAGGAACGGATTCACCTTGGAGTCTATGAAGACTTGGCGTAAGTTGGAGACCTTGATGTAGTAACGAACGTAGGTCGGCCTGCATCAACCAAGACAGTTTATCAAACACTTTTGCAAGGTCAAGTTTGAGAAGAATTGACAGGTTTTTTGTCTTGTGGAAGAATCTTGCCGTGTTTTGCACATATAGGAAGTTTTCCTAGATACATCTTTGTTTGATAAATGCACTTTGGCAAGGGTGCACTAACGCCTCGAGCTTAAGGGCCAGCCTAGATGCTAGGATCTTGGAAAAAATCTTGACAATGCTATGAATTAAGGAAATTGGCCTGAAGTTTTTTAGCTCATTCGCCTCTTGCGGCTTTGGAATCAGATCTATGAGGGATGTGTTTACACGCTTTAGCCCCTGCCAATCCATGTGATATAACTGGGTTAGGGCTGCAAGCAAATCGACCTTGATCACATCCCAACATGATTGAAAGAAGCCACCGGAGAAGTCGTCCGGCCCCGGTGCTTTATCATAAGGCATATCATCAATAGCTCTCTTAACCTCATCCAATGTGAAAGGCAGCTCAAGTACATCAAGATCAGGGGATGACAATCCTAAGGTGTCCGAGTTGAAACTTGACGTGGCTGGAGATTGTGTGCCCATTATGCAATCAAAATGTTTGTGGGCGAGGTCAAGCATTTGTTCCTGGTTCGTGATCAGTCCCTCTTCCGATTGCAGTGCATGAATTGCATTTTTATTGTGCCTAGAATTGGCTTTCCTGTGGAAAAATGAGTGTTGGCGTCACCCACTTTCAGCCCTGCTTCTCTGCCTACGCTTTATTTTTAGTAGCATGGTAAGACCCAAAGTGCGAGATTTGAGCATTTTTCTTAGCATGAACTCCTCGCTCGTTAGTGCCCTTTGTTCCTGGACAGTATCTAGCTATAGTATTAGTTCGTCCGCAATGCATAGCTATTTTTGGATGTCAGCAATATACACTTTGCTCCACATTTTCAGCGTCTTTTTTGTCTCTCTCAACTTAAAGACCAGTGCCACTATGGGACTCTTGTTTCTAGTATTAACGACCCAAGCCTGCGCAACCACCTCATGAAAACCCTCAATGTGCTGCAAGTATGCTTCGAAACGGAAACGCCGCCCCGTCTTGAGTGGAACATCGTTAATCAGCAGCAGTGGGCTGTGGTCCGAGAACCCAATAGATTGCGGTAGTAGCTTGGCCATGGTGAAGCGTATCTCCCAATCTGTGTTGCAAAATGCGCGATCAAGACGTACTAGAGTAGGCGGATTTTTCTCATTGGACCAGGTATATTTTCGCCCTATTAGGGGAATTTCGTGCAGGCTTGATGTGTTAAGGGCTGCACGAAATCTGGCCATCCAGCGTCGGTCGATGTTCATGTTATTCTTATCTTTTGCTTCCTTGATAAGATTGAAATCCCCAAACACTAACCAGGGGCCAGCGATTGAGTTGTGCAGGTCTGTGAGTTCATTGAGGAAGTCTTGCTTGCGGATGTCATCATGCGGACCATAAACTGTGGTGATTGTCCAGACTGGTGAACCGGCAACGATCTAACTCCTGAAAAACAACATATAAGGGCTAGAACCAACAAGACACCTTCGAACGATCCACTTTTATAAAATTGCACACTGGATCTATTATTACTAGCTAAAACTCTAATATCCAAGATAATGTTCAGGTATGACAATATATCCATAGACTTATCATTCGCGGCATCAACAACCAGGGAGAAATTTGATTCAATAACAATGCTGACACCATTTAATGCCTCCTGGGCGACTCGGGGGATCCACCGTGCGTCACCGCTGGCCCCCTTCCCACCCTCTCCCCTCTTCCGCCGCTGCTGCTGGCCTTGCCATGCTGGCGGCGGCCCCCATCGCCAAAGGCGACTGGGAAGATCCCGCGGCGGACATGAGGGGGTCGGGTGCCCAGACGTCGTCTTCCTCCGGCATGGTCAACTTGGCAGCATGGGGAAGTGGCGGGTCGTGTGCTTCGGCGGTGGTCGGTGTCATTGCGGTTGGTGGTGGGCGGTGGTCCTCGGTGCTGTGCGTGGAGGTCGCGGTCAGGGCCCATGCTTGTAACATCCCAAAAATATGAAACAATGATCATCAAACTCTAATCACTAAAATTAGGGTTAACAAAAACTTTGATTAATTAAGATCATATGAATACATGTGTATATGTGATGAATTGATAAATGCATGAATGAACTTGTGTGATTAACCTAAATAACAAGAAATGGTTTAAAGATAAAAATAACATCATATAAGACATTTCCAAGCAGAAACAAACAAAGAGAAAATAAAAAACAAATCAATTAAAACAAATGATCATTTTTGTCAATCTTGTTCACTAGGTCACTTTGAGTGTTTCTAGTCCAAGATTTTAAACAGAAACTTTTCCAATTCTTTTCACCCCTTGCTAGACCAAGTAAAAATGAATCAAAGCCTACCTTTCAAACTTGCAGAAACAATTGGCAACCTCATTCAAATCACAAGTAAAAATTAAATCTTTATCATATGTGAAGATCGCACATTTTTAAAATCCAACCAAACCAGTGCCCCTTGACTAATCCAACTAACCAGATACTCCCTAGTATGTGCCTAGCAAACCCACCAAGTTTGAATCCAAAATTCAAATTTGAATTTATTTCGGCCATTTCATCAAACACATTGTGATCAGCAAACAAACCAACAACAAACACTATAGTGAGCAGTGATCTTGGCCAACATTATTCCCTCTCTAGCTCACTCTATACTCCCAGTAGATGAACTATCCAAGTTAACAAGCCTTAGCACCACTGTGAGCTTGGCATAACCATTAATGGTGACCATGCTGAGCCCCTTTGCCAACTCCAATGTGGACAGCAAGCTACACGCCTCTCTAGCCTCGCCAACCTTGTCTCACAGACGCAGCACCGTCCACCGCCACTCCTTGTCCCAGCCTCGAGCACTACCAGCCCCTAGACTCTCTGCGTGCGAGCCGAGAGCGCGTCAGTGCGCCACACTCGACCAGCGCCCACAGACCACGCGCCGCCCTCGCCGCTTGTGTGCGTGATCACCACCGCCCCAGCAACCCCGCAGACATGCCCGTTCGCCGCCGCACGGACCACGCACGCTGTTCGCCATTAAAATCGCTGTCAGACCCGCCCAGAGCGTCGACGCGTTTCGACCGATCAGCACTGCCCCACGCCTCGCCACCACGCCGTTGAGCTTTGCCAGGGAGCACAACACCGCGCCCTATCGTCGCCCATGCCATTAGCCCTCTGTGCCGTCGACCACGACGAGCTCAGCCCGCAACCTTCGGTCCCCTCGTCGCACTATAAAAGGAGGCCTCCCCGCTCATTTTCTTCACACCAGTTCACTCCCCACCTCTCACTGATACTCCCCACTCACTCCCGGAGCAAGGCGAGCAGCGCATCACCGGAATTTCACCGGAGTTCGCCGCTGCAGAGGAGGAGAGGCGCCGTCGATTGGAGCCGCCCCAGGAGAAGCTGCCGGTACCAGAAGGATCGCCGTCGTCGACTTTGTCGTTCGCCCCCGTCGCCGACCATCGCCGGAGCCCCGGTGAGCCTCCCACGACCCCCACTAGCCGCGCTAGGGTTCGTGCTCGTCGCGTCCTGTTCAGGCATGGACGATGAACTCGAGTCGTTCGATTAGAATTAGATCCCATGGTCCACATCGCCCCATACCGCTTCGTCCCTCACTGTCTCACTGATGCGTGGGGACAACCACTTAACCCGCCCGCGTGTGCGCTGTGCGTAGTGGGCCGGTCCAGTTAAACCTCCCGCACAACCCAACAATTCAAATTTAGTTTTATTCATTTAACTTTAAACCCACTTTTGTACCTAGATTCAAAAATCGACCCAGCTTGATTCACTGAACCAAAATGCATGAAACCAATTTTGTTAGGAAGGTACTGGAATGCTTAATCCAAGCCTGTTGGATTCAAACCATTTGGATTTGTAGACCAACCATGGTAAAAATAACAAGACAGAAGCTTTTCTGCATTCAAACATTTTTCAAAATTCAACCATAAGAGCTTTTGAGTTGATTTCAACTCTTAAAAATCACATTTAACTATACCTTTCAGAATATATAAAAATATATAGGTTGACCTACAGAAACAATGTTCAAGTAATAAAAGAATGCCACATAGGCATTTCTAGTCACTTTAATTAAATAAAATAAAAAGGTTAAACCTTATTAAATTGTTACACCACTTTAAATCACATTTCCATGTACTGAAATATGTGGTGATGACATGTGTCAACATGATCCCATGTTTGAGTTCAAGAATATTAAATCTTAAGTTGTTTTTCAATGAGTAGAAAATACTTTTCTAAAAATAAAATAAATAAGACAAGTGTCTTAATCTTGTAATGTTAGTGATGATGCTAGATCATCTAGTGTGAACCTTTATGTGATGATTAGAAATAGTTAAGTATTGTTTGGTGGTTGTGTACCTCGTACTTATTTATAGACGCTAGTACCGATCAAGGATACGAGGAGGAAGGAGGATACGAGGAGGAAGAAGCCGAGGAGAACGTCAACCACTGCTCTGCACAAGGCAAGCCAATACTTGCAAGCTATTAACTTAGCAAGCTTATACTACTATCTTAGCAAGCTAAACCATGCAAGTTTTACTTGCAAGCTTACACCACTTAATACCCAATCCTAGTTTTACTTGCAAGCTTAATACTTTATTTTCTTTATCAAAGCTTTCTCTTAGAGTTTACTTAGTGACTTATAGATTCTAGGAAGATAATTAAAGGTAGCATAAAGAGCATAAAATTTGGCCTAAGGTAGATAATCCTGATGTTATCCTAAGACATGAGATTGAACTTAGCTAATCCCCACTTGTTTACCACCTCTCATTAGTATTTACCCCCACTTGTAGATGCTAGTGCTAAGCATAAAACCTGATCAACTTTAGATGGGAATACTTGGTGAAAATGGTTATGAAAACCTTAGAATAATGAGTCATTCTACTGAAATGTTTTGACATGTGTTCTTGAATACCAGATGATTTTGATGATGAAAATGTTGAGGCACGAGCCTTAGCCCTTTATAAAACTGATGGTTGTCTAGATGCGAGACCATCCAATTTTACCGTACAACCACAATACCAAAAATTTGGATAGGGCTTGACTGGAAATTTATATACCTTAGTATGGGTTCCCTCGCGGCCAAGGTATGAGCTGAGGCTACCTTGTGAAGATTGTCCACCTGTGCAGTACCTAAGATGACAGTTGGTCATGGTTGGGAGGCCAAACTCACAGGAGAGGTGCCTATACTAGAGCGTGTAATGGAAAGGTTAGGATTGATTATCCGCATATTGAGTATGGTAAATTTAGGATTTGTTCCTAACGGATGTATCGAATGTTGTGGTAAAAGTGTACAATCTCTGCAGAGTGTCAAACTATTCTAATAGCCGCGTACGCGGTTATGGACAGTTGGAGTGGCCATATTGTTCCGCTGTCAGATGTTTTCAAAATGACTTGTGAAATCATTCATGACTTGACTTGACCATAACATATTTGTGATATGAAATTCAAGTTCCTACTTAGGTGTTATAAAACTTTCAACTAGTTTTTTTTGCTTTTGCACTTAGTAGAGTAAATCTGGCTTTTTGCAAAACAACCCTAGATCTTAGTTTATCTTATTCAAAACCCCCTTAACTTGTTAGTATTAGTTTGCGAGTACTTAAAGAGTACCCATGGCTTTGTCCCTGGATATTCCCGTGGCCAGACTATGAAGAGGAGTATCAGGATGACGGACCGCAGGAAGGTTACGACAACTAGGATCATCTCCCATCGTCAACATTGCCTGTGACCCTGAAGATGGAGCTTCGCCTACACTATCGTTACTATTACGTTATTCCGCTGCTTGAATTGTATTAAGAACTGGATCATGAGATCCTTATTTGTGTAAGACCTTATGTATGGTTTGTAATGGATGATGTACTGTGATATCCAATATGTTATGTCTCGCAAAAATGGTAATCCTGGGATTGCGATATATGGCATAACAGACATCTGTGATTAAAAATCCGGGTGTTGACAATGCTGGGCCTAGATGGGCTTGGAAGGCCGTGGCTCGATGGAGCTTCGGGGTGGCGCGATTCTGCCATGGCAGCGGCTAACGGCCTTGGACGCTGGGGCGACGGCCCCGAGAAGAGACGGTGCTTCTCTATCAGGAGCTTGCTGCGGGGCGGCCATTTTTTTCTCTGGTTGCGTGGGCAGCAAAGGGCAGCACGCGTTGTGCGTTGGTGGTTCGCCGGTGCGGGAAGGCCGAGGCGACGGCCCCTGGGACGCGGCGAGGAGGGGGTGGCAGTGCCCCGTTCTTCACGACGGGGGCTACATGGGGTTGCCGTGGGTGGCGTGCTGGTCGGGGCGCGGTGGCCATGGCTGGTTTTGCAGGTCCGTGGCGGAGGTGTGCCACAGACTAAGGATGGAGGTGCGGTGGTGCCTTTTTGGTGGGCGAGGCGCTCCGACATCTCATGGTCGGTGGCAGGTTGGTATGAGGTGCTCCCCTGATATGCGAGGAAGCCGGAGCGGCGGCTTCGGAGCAAGGTGGTGTTGATGCTTGTCCCGGCAGCCTGCGCGGTGGGGAAGACCTCCGTTGGCATGGGCAGCGTTTCCCTCGCCGGTGGACGTGCTTGTCGGGCGACATGGGCAGTCCTTGTGACTCTTCATTGGAGGTTGTGGTCGTAGGTATCCGGATGAAAGTCCTGCCCGACTTGGTCGGTGCCGATATCAGTGGCGCTCACGGGCCTCATTTTACCTCTTGGGTGCTTTGTCGTGGAGTCCTGGCATCCCTCCGTCCCTCATTCCGGGGTGAAAATCCAAATCTGGCTTGCTAGATTGGATGATAGCGGCGTTCGTCCTGGAGGAGGTGTCATTTTTCGGAGTGAGCCTTGACCACGGTTTGCTGGTGCTACTGGAAGATTAGACGTCTTCGGGCCATGTCGACATGCGAGTACCACTGGCGAGTTCCCTACGGCCTGTCTCTCTGCCATGAAGCCTGAGAGGCTTAGTCGTTCTTTCGACTCAACTTGCTCTCCGGGGACATGGACCAGGCTTTTCATAGAGCCCGTTGTTGTCGTTGTGCTGGTGTCGTCGTTTGATGGTGCTCCGGACCTAGTCAAGCTAGGTAGTATGGCCTCGTATGGTTTTTGTCGGGTTTTTTTTTAAACTATGCCGCTTGGGGTGTTTTTGGGTCAGATTCCCCTTTTAATCAACCCGTGTGTATATATGTTTGTATCTTTAGCCGATTTTCCTTTCAAACCGGTTAACTTTTTTCTTTTTTATAAAAAACAGAGCTACTAATGGTTGCTCCAAAAATTCGATTCCTAAGTCTAAGTCCTCTTGGCAGGCAGATAGTTCGACTTCCGTGGCCTCATTGCAGCGAGGCACGAACCTACATGTTGAGAATATAAGCTTCCCTTCTGCGTCACGTAGTGCCATACACAACCTCACGTGCTTAGATTGGTGGCTCTTTCGTACCGACTTGCAATTCCACGTCCAATAGAAGATTTACCGGCAGTTTTATGATTCGTGTCGCGTATGTACACTTAAGTGACGTCAACTTTTTTCTTAGACCTAGGGTTTCTGCTTAGATGGAGAAGAGAGAACGAAAGAGGCTGCCTTCACTTAGCTAAGGAATGATTGATAAAAAATAGTTTTTACGAGCTGTCCACGGTCTTACTTCTGAGGAACGAAAGGAAGTTTATTGTTCGACGGATGACTCGGGTTAGCAGGTTTGGATTTTAAAGATAAATATGCGTATAATGAAAGAAATCTCTTAGACTTTATTCATAAGGTGATCGAAAGATCGTATAATGTGTCAACAAGTTGATTTCGGTGGGTTTATAATAATACCTCACGAGAGTGATGAATCTAGAGCTATGACTAAGACTAATGACGAAGACTTGGGCGATTATGACATGTTATTCTGGGGTGAATGTCTGCATGTACTTATAGGCGTCGATGGTAGCCGAGTCTTTAGTCACGTCAAGTCTTCATCTTGTCTTAGTCACGTCAAGTCTTTATCTTGTCTTTCACCTAATCGTGATCTTCGATCTTCCTTATAAGTACGTCTAGTCTCCGTGATCTCCAGAGACCTGTCTTGCAGCCCCACGAGTCAGGTCGGTTGAGAGTTTCTAGATGCAGGCCTTCACACTCTTGATCGTCAGAGGTCGTCGTGTGTAGGAATCGTGGGTTCAGGCACATGTTGGGTACAGGCATAAGTCCAACCATCATCGACAAGCCCACGATTAGTACCTTTAATAGGGCATCCTTCCTTGTAGCAGAGTTGCTGCAGCCCGTGCTCAACCTCCTCCTGGTGGGATCGATGAATTTTTCTTAGTCTTGAGGCGTGAGGTCCTTATGAATGCTCGAGGTCTTGCTATAAGGTCTCTGGCATGTGCAGACATCTCGAACGCACAAACCTTCACTACAAGGAATTTGGTCTATTGCAACAATAATTATTGCAACGAACAGTTTTCATTGCAATAGAATGCAATATTACCACGAAATTCCCGTTTGCAGCAATAGCCTCCACATATTGCCACATTTTAGTTTCATCGCGACAACTACCTTTTTGTTGCAATAGAGGACGTGTATTGCAACAAAACACCTTAGCGTTGTAATATAGTGGTCCTATTGCGGTTCTATTGCGATAATTTTGTGTTGTTGCAGAAACTTGTCACCTTGTTACAATAGAGACTAGCTAATGCAACGAAAGCAAAAGAATCGTGGTAATATTTGGAAAGATATTGCAACATTTTTCCATGTTGTGCTAAATATTCATATTGTTGCAAAATACTAGCTTGTATTGCAATAAAATACTTATTTGTTGTAATAGCAGTTTTTTCCTCAACCTCACTGTGTTGCAATAATTATTGCATATTGAGACAATTTATGTATCCATGGTAATATGTATAAGATATTGCAACAAGTTTAGATTTATACTAATACTAGATGCACTACGCGCGCTTTGCCACGCCGACTTATCCATTTATTGTTTTAAACCAGGTGCTGTTTTTTTATATAGTTATAAATAAATTTTCTTGTATATTGTATATTGCTCTAAGAAACTGAATATACCTTGACGCAAATCATTTTAATAGAAAAATAACTTGGATTCTTGTAATGTATATTAGTACTTTTAGAACTATTTTTAGATTAAATGGTAGAGGAGGTCCTCCTGCGCCATTTGAGATATAGTAGTACAAAAGGAGAGACAAAAAAGATAGGTCCAGCTAGTTCAGTAGCCCTAAATCTAGTTTAGTCCCTATGTGTTATGACAGTCGACCACCATCCGGACCTCACTTCAATCCGGACCAATTTTGTGGTAGCATAACTCAAGAACCATTGCCAACTTCAATCCGTGTTAGAAAAAAAATCCAGTGAAAGAAATTCAATACGTCACATACCAAAATTAATTTCCCAAAAAGAGAAAGTTAACTGGATCGGATAACTCGAGGGAACTCACTGGTCGGCCCGGGCGTTTGGTCCGTTCGGTTTGCTGGTCCCATCTTTTTGGTCTTTATAAATTTCGGCCATCCAGAAATGCTATCCACATTACCTTCGGTCTTTTCAGTCTTTCAGTATTCGATCTTCGGTCTTTTCGGTCTGGTCTTTGGTCATGACCATATAGACCGAACTAAAAAATGACACTGGTTTCATTTTTTTTCCAGAATACAAATAGCAGAAGTACATAAAAAATTATAGCAGTACATAAAAAATTATAGCAGCATATGATGAGCATTTAAAGAACTTCAATTTGCGAGACAAGCAGCGAAAAACCAAACAATTTACTATAACTAGTAGCACAAAAATGAGCAGCACAACTGCAAACGCTATTTGCCTTGCTCTGTACAAACGAGCAGCACAACTACAGTCCAGCAAATCACAGATAATAGCACAATGAGGCACCTGCTGTCATTAGAATTGTTTGAACTGAACAAATTATGAATGAATAAATAAGGAGGGTGCTGCCCGTTGTCTCAAAAAAATCTGACGAAACTAATTCACATGCATTAACTTGACAAATCACAACCTCCACTCTTCTTCTGCATTTGCAAGGTCAAATTCATGAGCATCCTCGTTCAGCACATCCTTATGTACATATTGGTTACCCATATTTGCACCTTCAGATTTAGATGCCATCTACAAAAATAACAGAAAAAAGATCTCTTATTCTGTGTTGCACATGCCATTCTCAACAGAAACCCATCTACAAAATTTATCAATCTCAATTCTAAATAGCAAATACGTCTCTGATCTGACAAAATAAAGCTAACTAGCATACAGAATGCATCTGTATCTCAAGAAATCTAGCAGAGAAGAGCAAGGACGCAGGGCTACAGGGAAAGGTTCTTACCTTGCAAGTTTGCAGCACTGCGTCACCGGTCTTGTGGGATTGAGTTGTCCGTCTAGGGTTGGAGGTACGGCGGTGGCAGCGCTGATCTTGTGGGCTTGCGGCTGTAGACGCCCATGGTCAGAGATGACACATCAGATAGTTTATAGGGGTTGTCAGTCAAGAACCACTACAATAATCTTTATACATTTTTTGAACTGGAAGCTAGAAATTTACAACATATATAACATAAAGGTTTTAGTATGTGGGAACTAAATGTTCTTGTCAAGATATTAGAAACTGGAAACTAGAAATTCTTACCAAGATATTAGAAACTACACAAAGAACATGTGGTCATCATCCAACTCTTCTTGTCCCAATGGAGCAACATGGCCATCATTTATGTAATCCTTATCATCATCCATATCATCATCAGATTTGAAAAGAACATCTTCAAACTCAATTGGTTTTATATTTTTGATGATAGTAGCAAGATTCGAAAAGGGCGGATTGGAATAATCGACGTCGCTCGTGTTAGGGAACTTAATTAGCGGGACTTGTTAGCCTACGGGCTGACAAGTTGCTTTATACAGCCTGGCGGATATTCAAATAACAAGATTTCAGCCATAGCTGTACTGGTAACTCACGGTCAGACATATCTAGAGTTCCAGGGTTCAAGTTCTAGGCCTTATTTGAACTTTGCAACACAACGACGAACTAAACTTAAATAGCAAAATTTATCTGAATTTTTTTTGAAAGGATTTCTAAAATTGTAGTTCAAACCTAAATTGAATCCAAGTTTGGATTTTTTAAATTGATTTACCAAGTTTGGATTTTTTTGTGGCAACTAGGTAGTAAAGTAAGGCAGAGTGTGAAGGTTTTGGGTGTTTTCGGGTTTTCTTAGAATTTTTGGTGCACCCGACGAAGCAGATAAATAGTAGCATTTATCTAAATTTTGTTTAAAAGGATTTCTAAAATTGTAGTTCAAACCTAAATTGAATCCAAGTTTGGAATTTTTTAATTGATATACCAAGTTTGATTTTTTTGTGGCAACTAGGTAGAAAATTAAGGTTGAGTGAGAAGGTTTTGGGTGTTTTCGGGTTTTCTTAGAATTTTTGGTGTGCCTGACAAAGCACGGTCAAAACCGCGACGAAGGCCGTCGGTGCCTATGGGTTGAATCTTCCAAAAATAATATCTGAATTTATTTTGAAAGGATTTCTGAAATTGTAGTTCAAACCTAAATTGAATCCAAATTTGGATTTTTTTAATTGATATACCAAGTTTGGATTTTGTTTTTTTGTGGCAACTAGGTAGTAAAGTAAGGCAGAGTGCGAAGGTTTTAGGTGTTTTCGGGTTTTCTTAGAATTTTTGGTGCGCCCGACAAAGCACGTTCAAAACCGCGACGAAGGCCGTTGGTGTCTACAGGTTGAATCTTCCAAAAATAATATCTGAATTTTTTTAAAAGGATTTCTGAAATTGTAGTTCAAACCTAAATTAAATCCAAGTTTGGATTTTTTTGAATTGATATACCAAGTTTGGATTTTTTGTGTGGAAACTAGGTAGTAAAGGCAGAGGGTTTTCTTAGAAGTTTTGGTACGACCAACAAAGCACAGCCAAAACCGCGACAAAGGCCGTTGGTGCCTACGGGTTGAATCTTCCAAAAATAAGATCACATCCCTGATGAAACTGAAAATGATTGTTACAAAAAAATAATGAGGTTGCTACTATATAGATGTAGTTCAAAAATGCTCTAGTTTCCGACGGTTTGACCAGCTGTTGACTAGGGCTTAAATGGTTGCCCAGATGACTTTCACCTTCAACCAACTTGTTAATAGTGCATGAAAGGCCGAGACAAGGGTTGAGGTCCTCCCTGGGTGTGATGTCAAAGGCTTGATGGAGATCTGGACCTTGCTGATCGGGATCATAAGGGTAGTGTTGTAGGCTGTGACGCAGAGAATCTCTACCGATAGGAAGGTCACCGCAAACTGTGAATTGGAGATCTCCCTGATGACAGGACACTGAGTGTACACACGTCCAGGCTCGTATGGAACCGGTTAGAGTTTCGGCTTGCCCTGGCGAGTATGGTTTATGGGCCGTGCGGCCCACCTTTAGCCCAGCAAGGACCCGAAAGTCCTGGATACGCCACGGGCAGATCTCCCATGGGCCCAAGACCGGCCCAAGGTCAACAGCCGACCTAGCCCAGCCGCAATGGCCAGGAATCTCACACGCGTTCGGAATCGCCCCTCCAAAACGGGGCGCCGCCTCTATGGGAGCAACGCGGCTGCCGCCTCTATGGGAGCAACGCGGCCGCCGGCGCTGGTATGGGGCTATTCCCCGGCTGATTCCTGGGCCCATCTCCTCTGATGCCATCACCCCTATAGATTCCCTAGCCCCGACGCGCGTTTGCCGGTGTCAAGAAGCGTGGCGGCACCGAACCCCGTGCTGGCGGGCTGGGGTCCTTCCTTCGCCATCGTGGAGAAGTTGGCGGGGACCTGACCACGTGTGCCGCCAGGAAGAAGTCCGCCAGCATCATCGGAAGCGGCGATGAGTAGCAGTGCTCCAACTCCACGGCCTCCACCTTCGCTTCCTCCTCTTCATCGATCACGTCCGCCCAAAGCCGGCCCCAAAGGTCGCCTGAGCTCCTGGCAGACATGTACGACAGCGAGGTGGTAGCAGGTGGCGTCAACGTCCGGCGGTTCGAGGTCGGGCATGACGACGCGGCCACACTGTCCCAGGCTCCCGATTCAGCGTCAACGGGTCCTCGAGGTCATCCAAGGAAAGGGCTTTGGGGAGCCCGGCGGCAACCATCCCTCCCGATTCCGACGAGGCGGAGAGGGGGTGATGGCGGCACACTCCAGCCTAAAATCCATGAACCTTTTACATGATTCTTCATGATTGCTCATTCTTACCAAGTGGAATGTGAAATAGTTCAAAACTGGCCTAGGGTTCATTGAATATGGTCATGTTTTGATCATTTTAAAATTTTGGAGTCACACTTGTAGATAATCTTTTAGTACGTTATTCACAAAACATCCTCTAAACATACGATGCCCTGCATTATTGGTCATGACCAATTTATACCAACCGTATATATCTATGTCTATATCTATATCTATATCTATATCTATATCTATATCTATATCTATATCTATACCTAATAATAAAGTACGAAGTGTTTCTTACGGTCCAACACTTTTTTAGACAGATTTACCTTTCCACCAAACCACTGGTAAATAAAAAAAAAACTCTTTGTCAGGAAAAAACGTATACGTGGCCAGGTTCCTGCCACGACGCCGTGGCCTGGCTATATCCGTCACAATCAGGCGTTTGTCTGAAAAAACATATATATGCCCAGTTTCCTACGCCGAGACCCGATATAGGGTGACTTTTTTTGGGCTTATAAAGCTGCTTCTAGCTGCCAAATGGGTTAAGCCCAAAAGAACTGTCCAACTACTGACCGGCTTATTTCCACCAAGAAACGAGACTCCCGTGCAGTTCCAGAATCTGACCCGAGGTAGTTTCCCGAGCTTCTAAGAAAAACATCGAAGCGATACTTTGACTAGCCCTTACTATTCCTTTCTATTTACAAGAGACTGCCCCTCCATAGTACGTACCGTTTGGCTGTTTCAGAAAAACGAAACTGAGGCTCTTATAAACACCGACAACACCAATAAAACTTGTTGTCTCTCTTTCTTTCACATAGAGCGCTAGGATCCACGTTGGACAATGGTCAATTAGTTCCCCGTTAATCTGTACGTGTTAATGGTTGAATGGTTGGTGAAGGTAGTAATTATATGTGAATGTCAATTTGGTTCCCTAGCTATTATTCATTTTTTGATGTCCACATTTGACTGGAGGTGTGGTATCATCACTTATTAGGACATATATCAAATTTTAGGACAGTAAAGATATTTCACAACTCAACACATCAAATAAGCCAAATTTGTAGAAGCCCAAAAGAAGTCGTCCATAGAGTTTCTAATAGCTTCTTTTCATCATAGTTTCTCCTAACCGTTTCAGATAAGATGGCTTATGCATAAGCAGGAGCTCAAAAGAAGTCACGCATAAACGACGCCCGCCGCTACAAGAAAGACAGGCCCTAGCCTCAGGATCGATTTGATCACTAAACGTACATGAACACGAATCGAGCGATCAGCGTGGAGATTTAAGCAACGTTTCTTAGGCTGGGCTGGCACGATCGAGCCACCCTTTTTTTCTTTCACGCGCTGAATTCAATCGGTCAGCTCACTTGGATGTGCCTATCCTTAAAAAATAAAAAAGTTAACAACTATGATGCTAATTTGTTTGTATACACTGATGTATACACACTACAACTTCAACAATCGAGAAGCTAGCTAGCAATGGCAAATATCCTATACTCCCTCCGTTTCAAAATATAAGATGTTTTAGGTTTGTGAAGAAAATGAATCGAGATTTCTTTTAGTGTATAGATTTACTCCAAAGTTAAACGAACCTACATACTAAAATAAGTCTAGATATATTTACTTCACAAAACTGAAACATCTTATATTTTGAAAAGGAGGGAGTAGTATCTAATATGTATGTTCATTTTATGTTTCTTACATGTGACTGGCTGTGTTTTCTATTATGGATCGGGTGTGTTTTCTCAGGGACCGGATTTGTCTCCACGGTGGACCTAGTTATTGTACCGCTGATAGAGTCCTATGAGACATGGTTGACACGGTTTGTCTTTCACGTTTAATCTGGTAAGACAATTCTTTTTTCTATACTGTTAAAAGATTTACTGTCTTGATGGTTAGTTTGGTAAGTCATTTATAATTTTCAAAAGGAAAATGCTACTGTTCACCCGGAGGCTATGCGTCCTCCCGTCCTCCGGCTTGTACGATCGCCACGCTTTCTCTTGGTGCCGTGAAAAAAAGTCAACAAAGGAGTAGGCCCACCTGTTCAACCTTATCTCCTCCACAGCCTTCCTCCACCGCTCCTTTATCCCCTTCTCTCTCCCTTCGACACACGCACGGGCACAGGTAAATCATGGCTGCTACAAGCTCTATCCCGCTGGAATTTTCTCACGCCGGCGCCACCACTGGTTCCGGCCAGCACATCATCCCCGCCACCGGCCAGCATCCTCCCGTCGGACAGCCGCGCCCGTGCCTTGTGTCGAGGGCCGCCTCGACCTCCACCGCACCGCCTATGTCCTGGGGGCGACGCCGACCCGACCTCCACCGCGCCGCTCTGCATCCCCAGGGGACTTCGACCCGACCTGGAGGTCCTCCGCACCGGTCCCATCTGCACTGGCTGCCTCCGTCGGTGTTCCTTCTCGACGGCCACAAGGACGATGGCTGAGGCACCGCTGCTCCACCTGTCGATGTGCAGCCGCGGCTCCCATCGCTGGAGACGCTGCCGCCCGCCCAATGCTCATATCCCCCTCCCCCGCTCACATCAAAGAATTTTTCTGCTACACTGTAGTTTCCGTGAATTTTTCCGCTACACTGTAGTTTCCGTGAAATTGGATCATATGAAGAACTTTTTGCTACATCCGTTCTGCGAATTTGCGTCATTCGAAGAATTTTTTTTGCTACGATGTCTCCGGCGCTCTCAGATTTCTTACAATAGCGCAATCTTTTTTTGCTTCATACGTTCTGTGAATTTGCATTATTAGAAGAATTTTTTTGCTATGAGGTTCGGCGATTTTTTTGGCAAACTTGGTTTGCTGTAATAGTATTTTTTTCTGCTATGATACGATGGTTACAAATGTTTTGCTATATTCGCTATGTTTTTTTGCTAGAATAGTGCAAATTTTATGCAACAAAATCTTTGGTGAGTCTCTAGCGACATCAGATTCACTACAATAGTATAATATATTTGCTTCATATGTTATATGAATTTGCATTATTAGAATAATTTTTTTGCTACGTCATCTCCGCCGAGGTCTTTGGTAAACTTTTTTTTTGCTATAACCGCTGAGTGATTTTGCTACATTTAGCATATCGTTTTTGCTATGATGATCCTGGCAAGGTCACAGATGAGGTCTTAGGCGAAGTTGGCCTATTTCTTATATTTTTATAGGCAAACTATTTTTTTTGCTACAATAGTCAAAAAAAATTGCACCATCACAGCATTTGCGGGATCAGGACACGTGTCAGGCTGTGGAGTCGGAGGTTGTGGACGCCACTGGCCTCCGGAGGACGCCCAGTCCTTTCCATAAATTACCCATGTACCGATAGACAAGTACATAAATATTACACCTCTACCACCGATCAAATACCGATTCAAAGTTTACGTTGGAAAAGGAAAAAAAAACTGCCCATGGAGATGCCCGTCCCCACGCCGCTGCACCTGCTCTTGACTTGATGGTCTAGACATGCATGGAGACGGCAGCCGCACAGCGGCGCCGATGCGCGCACGGCTCCGACTCTAACTGCGGCCACGCTTCTCCTGTCAGTTCTCATATTTGGGGAAAATATTTGGCGCCATGGCCGTGGACGACGGCGCTGCTCGGCGACCTCCTCAACGAGCTCGGCCTCCCGGACTGGGATGAAGAGGAAAGTGGATTGGAGGGAGGCATATGAGCTGGGAAAGGTCGGAACGTCTGCGCGTGCATCCAAGCCGGCGAGCCCGTGTCCTCCCTGTCCCTGGATCTGTGCGCAAGTCACGCGCGCACCCAGCTCCTCTGGCCCGCATCTTCCGCGATGCCTAAGTTCTCGGCTTTGATTGACTCGCTGCTTTGAATTAATTCATTCACTGCTCTCTTTGATTTGGCACGGTCTTGATAGGAACTTCTACAGGATGAGTTGTCGATATATGCTTCCAAATTAGTACTGTTCTTTTCATTTGATGCATAACTTGGTGTTCAATCTGAAGTTTTTGGAGAGATTGAGATGAAAGGGGACAGAATTTTAGGTAGAAGACGACCTGCCGTACGGGAGCACCTAGATCAAAATTGAAATAATAGAGACAGATTGTTAGTCTCAGCGAGGTTGCCCAGTAAAACGTGGCATCTGTAAAACGAGAGATCAGGTAGCGTAAGTGTTGGAGGTTAAGAGTTGTGTAGCATAGTTAAGACTGAAATAGTTTGTAACTGTACTTAGTACTTGTTATCCACATGTAAATGTTAGGAAGGTGTAAATGTAAAATAGGAAAGAGTGAAAAAATAAAAGAAAATGGAGCAGTGAACCATGTAGATAAATCGAGTAGTCTCGACATGGTATCAGAGCAATCGGTCCGGGGGCATATCTATGAGTCTGATTTGGTCTGATTCGTGCTAGTCTTTCAGGATTTAGTGGTCGTCGGGCGGTGGCCGCCTTTGTGCGCCGCAACCGTGTTCGTCAAGGTTGGAGCCGTCATCGTGCCGAGGCGCGTCCCCTTCGTGCCGAGGCGCCGTCATCCTCGTGTTGTGTCGCCTCTTCTTTGTGCTGCCTCGCTGCCGTTGTCGTGTTATTCCTGTTTGAAGCTCTTCGTAGGCCCAACAAAATTGGAGCTGCAGATTTGTGTGTGACCATCTCAGGTACAAGAATCTTCAGAAAAAAGGCTTGTAGTGGAGTGAATCTTCTTGATCTGTGGTAACTCGGTGAAGAGGAACGGGGATTTTGTGGTCCGCTGAATCTAGTGTGAAGGCGTTGTGGTTGTTCTTTTTTTCTGAAGAAACGTTGTAGCTGTTCAGTTCAGTGGACATGGGAGAAACCAATAAGGATTCTGGTATTGAGAAGTTGTGTGAGAGCATGCAGCGTATGCTTGCTCGGTTAATAGAACAAGCACATACCAAACCAAGTGGCAGTCTCAGATGTTTTGAAGATCAGTATGGAACCAAATCCAGTTAAATTATCCGGTCCAGGCGATTATTTCAGCTGGGCACGCAATGCCACTTTGATTCTTGGAGCACACGGTCTGCAAAAGTTCCTTGAAGAAGACGGGAAGAAACCAGGGGACATGTCACAGGAACAATGGGAACAAGATCAAAAGCGTGCAATGATGTGGCTATTAGGATCAATGGAGAGATCTGTATTAGAGAGCAGGTGGAAAATTTTCAAACGGCAGCAGAAGTTTGGAAAAACATCGAGATGCAGTTTTCAGGGAAGTCAAACAAAATACAAGTCTGCCGAATACTTCATGAATTGAGGCACATTAGGCAAGAGCAAAGAACCGTAACTGAGTATGCATGAGAGATCAAGAAGCTTTTCAGGGACTTGGAGTTTTTCAGACCCTTCAAAGCACACGATCCAAGAGACATACCTCTTCTTCGAGACTGGTTTGAGCCCCTTCTTATACAAGCATTTCTTGAAGGCTTGAACCCAGAATTTCATTTACCCTCTCGGCTGATCCTAGCAACATCAGACTGGCCCACATTGGATCAAACAATTGCTAGCATTCTTGAGGAGGAAACTAGACTGTCCAACCAGACTACAGTTCCCAATTTAACTGATACTCGAGCTGCCATGTCTTCTCTCACTCACCCGCATCCATGTGCAGTTGCAAAAGTTGACCAGGCAAACACTATGAAGCCTGATTTCAAAAGGAAGACTAGAGTCATATGTGACCACTGTGGAAAACCTGGACACTTGAAGGGAGAGTGTTTTGACTTGGTTGGTTATCCTCCAGGCTGGCAAAGAAGGAAACCGAACCGCTTTTTAAATAAAGGTAATTATGAGAAGAATACCAAGTATGGTCATTTGACTCCAGGTATAAGGGAACTTCCTACTGCTGTTGCTGCGCGTGCTGTGGAGGACTTCAAGGCTAAACAAATGTCAACTTCGGAAGTTCCTTACAAGAAGGATAACAAGTATGGTTATTCGACTGCTGCTACAAGGGAACTTCCTACTACTGTTGTTGCGCGGGCTATGGAGGATTTCAAGGCTAAACTCATGTCAACTCCGGAAATTCCCGAGGCTACATCAAGTGCAAATATATCTCAAGGTGTGAATGATTTATTAACCTCCTGGATTATTGATTCTGGGGCCACAAACAACATGACTGGCTCATCTAAATATTTTTCATCATATGCTCCTTGCTCTGGAAAAGACAGGGTGCGCATAGCTGATGGATCATCAGCCCCAATAATGGGATGTGGAAATATTAGTTGTACTCCATCGCTATCCTTAAGTCAAGTTTTGCATGTCCCTAATTTCCCAGTGGATCTTTTATCAGTTAGTTCAATTACAAACTCACTCAACTGCAGGGCATGGTTTGATCCCGACTCTTGTGCATTTCAGGAATTGAAGTCGGGAAGAATTCTTGTGACTGGAAGTGAGCGTGATGGTCTTTACTACCTCAACAATGTCACAAATCCATATGCACTAAGTACGAAATGCACCTCATCTACTGATGAGTTCTTATTACTCCATTATAGACTAGGCCACCTTTCATTCCAGTCCCTAAGACGCATGTTTCCATTACAATTTAAGGGTTCTTCTACTAAAAAACTTGTTTGTGATGTGTGTGAACTAGCTAAGCACACGCGAACAAATTATCCTAGTAGTGGTGAGAGAAGTAAGGTACCTTTTGATGTGGTGCACTCGGATGTTTGGGGCCCTTCTGCTGTAATCTCTCTTCTAAGAGAGCGATATTATGTGACCTTCATAGATGGTTTTAGTGGGTGCACTTGGTTGTATCTTCTTAAACGTAAGTCAGATGTTTTGTCTGCTTCTAATGGTTTCTATAATATGGCGCGTAATCGGTTCGTGTCAATGTGAAGATACTTCGCACAGATAATGGCACCGAGTATGTTAATAATGAATTTGGTGCTTTCTTGTCTTCTCATGGTATTATTCATCAAACTACATGTGTAAACACCGCAGAACAGAATGGAGTTACAGAGAGAAAAAATAGGCATTTACTAGAGGTTGCCAGATCGCTTATGTTTATGATGAATGTGCCAAAGTTTCTATGGGGAGAATCCGTTAAGACCGCTGCCTATCTAATAAATCGTATGCCTTCAAGGATCTTGGAGTATAAAACTCCAGTTGAATGTCTGCATGGTACTAATTCTTTCATTGTGTCACCGAAAATATTTGGGTGCACGTGTTTTATTCATGATTACAGGAGTTCGGCAGGAAAACTTGATCCACGAGCCATCAAATATATCTTTGTGGGGTATGCTCCTAATAAGAAGGGCTATCGGTGCTGGTGTCCTACTGAGAAGAAATTTTTTGTGAGTATGGATGTCACTTTTCATGAAAAAGAGCCATTCTATTCTTTGAAAGTTAATGAGGACTATACAGGTAGCAAGGGGGAGAATTTCAGCAATGAGCATAATACCAGAGGCTCGGTGTTTGTACCCATGGTGGAAATCATGCGGTTAGAAAATGAAATAGAGGAGGAGAATGATGTTAATGCAAATAAGGAGGTTGATGATACAAGTGTCCATGAGGTATGCAATATTTCCCCAGGTCAACCAATTATTGAAACTAATATGTCGCCACCTCTGAATTCTCGCATACCATTTGATGAATCTATACCCTGTAGAGTTAACGAGGACACTGATGATCAACTTCCAGTATTGGAAGAAACTATGTCACAAGAAGCAAGAGGTACTAAAATTTCTACATCATCCTCTAATATTCCAGTAATAGAAGAGTCAATTGCTATGCGAAAACCAAAGAGAAATGTAGATATACCTGCACGGCTCAAGGATTGTGTCGGATATCGACATGACCTTGCAAAGTTTGTCCCTTATGAAAGATGTACCTCTTCATTTCAGAATTTCATTGCTTATTTAGACTCTACATTTGTACCGACCGATTGGAGAGATGCAATAAATGATCCTAAATGAAAGACGGCTATGTTGGAAGAAATGGAAGCATTAGAGAAAAATGACACTTGGAAACTGGTGGAATGGCCAAAGGGCAAGGAGCCTGTTGGGTGCAAGTGGGTGTATACTATTAAACACAATCCTAAAGGTAATATCGAAAGGTACAAGGCTCGTTTGGTAGCTAAAGGGTATACACAAACATATGGAGTGGACTATGAGGAAACATTTGCACCAGTAGCTAAGATGAATACAATAAGGATGTTAATATCTTGTGCAGCTAATCTTGGCTGGAATTTACACCAGTTAGATGTTAAAAATGCATTCTTGCATGGGAATCTTCAGGAAGAAATCTACATGCATATTCCACCTGTCTTTAACACCGCACAAACTGAAGGAAAGGTCTTGAGACTTTATAGATCATTATATGGTTTAAAACAATCCCCTCGTGTATGGTTTGATCGGTTTAGGACGGTTGTCATGCAACTAGGCTACAATCAGAGTAATGGTGATCATACTCTATTTTATAAAAGGAATATGGTTAAACTAACCATACTGATTGTGTATGTCGATGACATAGTTATTACAAGGGATAATGATATGGAAATGGAGAATTTGAAGAAGCATTTAATAAGAGAGTTGAAGTCAAAGATCTAGGAAAACTAAGATACTTCCTTGGAATTGAAGTCTCTCGAAGCCCCAAAAGTATTTATTTATCTCAAAGGAAGTATGTTTTAGATTTGCTAGCAGAGACTAGTATGTCAGGTTGTCGCCCAGCATCAACTCCAATAGAACAAAACCATAAACTCTCTAGTGAATCTGGAAAAACAGTAGACAAAGAGCAATATCAAAGACTAGTTGGCAGGTTGATCTATCTTTCACACACACGTCTAGATATTGCCTTCGTCGTTAGTATAGTTAGTCAGTTTATGCATAACCCTAAGAGTCATCACATGGATGCAGTAATGCGAATTATTCGTTATCTCAAGAGTTGTCCAGGTCGTGGACTACTATATAAATCACATGGCCACTTGCAAGTTGAATGCTATACCGATGCTGATTGGGTAGGTTCACTTGACGACAGAAGGTCCACATTTGGGTATTGCATGTTCGTTGGAGGAAATTTAGCCACTTGGCGTAGTAAAAAACAAAGTGTTGTTGCCAGGTCTTCGGCTGAGGCAGAGTTCAGGTCCATGGCTCATGGGATATGTGAAGTGTTATGGTTGAAGATCATATTGTTAGAACTGGGTTTATTCCAAGCAAAACCACTAATGGTTTACTGTGATAACAAAGCAGCACTAAATATTACTCATAACCCAGTTCAACATAGTCGAACAAAGCACATTGAAATCGATCAACATTTTATTAAAGAGAAGCTAGAGCAAGGAATAATCTGTATGCCATATATGAGTTCATCAAATCAAATAGCGGACATTCTAACTAAAGGCCTGCATGAAAAGGTTTTTTCTATTTTATGTTGCAAGACGGGAATGTACAATGCTTTTGCCCCATCTTGAGGGAGAGTGTTGGAGGTTAAGAGTTGTGTAGGATAGTTAAGACTGAAATAGTTTGTAACTATACTTAGTACTTGTTGTCCACATGTAAATGTTAGGAGGGTGTAAATGTAAAATGGGAAAGAGTGAAGAAATAAAAGTAAATGTTAGGACGCACCACACACACACACCACATGTGTGTGTGTGTGCGACAAGTAGATTCTATCCTCGGGGCACGCTGTCCTATTAGTCCAAGATCAACTGTATGCTTAACATATCTCATAATACGTTTTACAGATGTCCAGTGCAACGTAGTGGGAGCATGCAAATACTGACAGACTTTGTTGACTGCAAAAGAAATATCAGGTCTCGTGAGAGTAAGATACTGTAACGCACCTATCATGCTCCTGTATTTGGTGCTATCCTCGGGGCCCAATAATTCTCCTTCATGAGCTATGATTTTTTATGAAGAAGATAATGGAGTGGGTGACCCCTTACAATCTGCCATGCCAACCCGTGCCAGAATATCTCGAGCATATTTTGCTTGACTAAGAACTAGTCTATCATCAGTTTTCTGAACCTCAATTCTCAGAAAGAAGTGTAGATCACCTATATCTTTCAGGGCAAATTCCTTTCTCAAATCCTTCAACAAAGAATCCATTGCAGTTTTGGATGAACTAACAACTATGATATCGTCAACATACACAAGCATAAATATGCTAACATTGGACTTGTGTAAATGAATAAAGACGTATCAGATTTTGAAGCAATAAAACCAAGTTGAGTTAATTTAGAACTCAACCTTGAATACCACGCGCGAGGTGCTTGTTTCAATCCATATAGTGCCTTGTCAAGTTTACAGACATAGTTCGGCCTTCTCTTGTCCTCATAGCCTGGCGGTTGTATCATATAGACTTTCTCTTCCAGAACACCATGTAAAAACGCATTCTTTACATTCAACTGTCGCAAATTCCATCCCCTAGAAACAGAAATTGCCAGGACAAGTCGAACAGTAGCAATTTTAACAACAGGACCGAAGGTATCTTTATAATCGATGCCATACATTTGTTTAAACCCTTTTGCTACTAATCTAGCCTTGTATCGATCAACCGAGCCATCAGCTCTTTTCTTAACCTTGTAAATCCATCTACAATCAACAATATTTGTACCATGCCGAGGAGGAACCAAGTGCCATGTTTTATTTTTTATGAGTGCATCATACTCTTCATTCATTGCGTTTCGCCACTTTGTATCTGTCAATGTTGCCTGCAAATTATCTAGTTCATCTTGGGTAGTAGAAAGGCACCACCGAACAGTACCATCCGTGTATGTTTTGGGCTTGTGTACTCCCTTTGACGCACGTGTACCAGGACGAGATGTAGAAGTCCCAGGCTGGTTACTACGATCGCGTGTTGCAGAGGATCCTTGCCTCCCATCGTTGTCAATAGTAGGCGATTGCCTCCCGTTGCTGTCAACACCGGGTGAGACAGCGTCTGTCGCTGTGCTTGGAGGCACAGTAGCTGGTGCAATGAATAATGTGCCCAAAAGTGTGGCTGATTCTGCAGCCTGTGAGCTTCCAGAGAAACGGGCAGAGACAGAAGATCCTGGCAAAGATTGGGACCATGCATGTGGAGTGGACCTATGCACTAAACATATTGGAGAGCTGTGCGCGTGACTAGAGGACGCGTCAGGGTTGTCCTGCAGCTGAGTGGAGGCGGATTGCTGCGCCGGTGATTGTACCAGGAAATCGGTATTGTGTTCTGAGTCTGTTAATATTTCATGAGATGTTTGCACTTGTTTCAACATTATTTGACCCCAAATTTGCATCAGCGGGTTCCCGGCGACAAGCTGCATCATGTAGAGGAATAGAAACAGATCTGGAACCAGTGTTAGGAGCATGAGTATTTATCATGTGTAAGTCATCAATGTGTACGTCCCCATGTTCAGAATTGCGAAGAGACGAATCGAGAAGAAGAATTTCCTGCCTAAGCAGAGCACCGGCATTGGGATGAAGAGATTTAAATGGAAAACTGCTTCATCAAAAACTACACCACGAGACATATATACTAGACCAGTAGATACTTCAAGACACTTAACCCCTTGTGACGAGGACTATAGCCTAGAAAGACACATTGTTTGGAGCGAAATGCGAGTTTTTGTTTGTTGTAGGGACGAAGGTTAGGCCAACAGGCACATCCGAAGACTCGAAGGGAATTATAATCAGGCCGAGTGCCTAAAAGGCGGTGAACCGGTGTGTCATTGTTGATGACTTTGATGGGGAGCATATTAATAAGATAGGTGGCAGTCATGAAAGCTTCATCCCAAAATTTTAATGGCATATGGGCGTGGGCGAGTAGGGAGAGACCTACTTCAACGATATGGCGATGCTTTCTTTTAGCGGAGCCATTTGCTGGTGTGCATGAGGACACGAGACATGATGAGCGATTCCTTAGTTTTGAAAGAGGGCATTTAATTTGACATACTCGCCTCTCCAATCAGATTGAATAGTAAGATTTTTTTTATCAAGCTTACATTCAACAAGTTTTTGAAAATTTACAAAGGCAGCAAAGGCATCAGATTTTTTCTTAAGCATATATATCCAAGTAAACTTGCTATAATCATCAATAAATCTTACATAATAATCATGGCGTCCAACAGAAGTGGGGGAAGTACCCCAAACATCAGAAAAAACTAACTGCATGGGTGCTGTGGAGACACTGGTAGAGATGGGATAGGGAAGCTGGTGACTTTTAGCCTGCTGACATGAATCACAAACTGACTCTAAACTGGAATCTCTAACATATGGAAGTCTATTTTTACTAATAATTTGACTAACAATGTCAAACGAAGGATGACCAAGACGACTATGCCACTTTGCTTGAGAAGGCTTGGCGGCAACAAAAGCATGCTTCTGTGGTTGGTGATACGTTGGAAACATATCTATAATTTTTGATGCTCCATGCTTGTTTTGTATCTACTTTGCTTTACTTGTCCACACTTTGAGGTGCTTTTTACATGTTTTCTGGTACTAACCTATTAACAAGTTGCAACAGTGCCAGATGCCTATTTTCTGCTGTTTTTGGTTTCAAAAAAGATAGTAAAGAAATATTCTCGGAATTAGACGGGACGAAGGACAAAGTCAATAACTTTACATGGGGAAAAAGAAGTCTAGAGGAGAGCCCGAGGGTGGGCCCTACCCCGCGCCTGGCTAGGGTTTGGCCGCCCTAGCGGCCGCCTCGGTCTCCCCCTTCGCCTATAAGAAGCCCCCGATGCAGAAACCATGAGTACCCGATCAGAAATCCATGAAACCGTCTGTAGCCGCTGCCACCATCGTCCCTAGATCGGGGGGATCTGAAGCTCTTCCCGGCACCCTGCCGGAGGAGAGATCATCCCGGAGGCCTTCTCGCCGATATGATTTGTGAGTAGTTCCACCTTGGACTATGGGTCCATGTAGTAGCTAGATGGTTGTATCTCCTCCCTTGTGCTTTCATGTGTAGATCTTATGAGCTCCGTTCATGATCAAGATCTAATCTATTTGTAATCATGAATGTTGTGTTTGCGGGGATCCGATGGATATTGAGATTATTATGTTGGTTTGATTAATGGTTCTATCTTTATGATTCTATCATGTCTGTGTTGTTTGTGATCTTGCATGCTCTCCATTGCTACTGGTTATCTTGGCCAAGTAGTTGCTAGTGACTCCAAGAGGGAGTATTTATGCTCGATAGTAGGTTCATGCCTCTAGTTTCCAAGGGAAGTGACAGAAATCTCTTCGATTGTAGATGTGTTGTTGCTACTAGGGATAAAACAACGGTCTCTTGTTCATGGAACATGTGGACTGTTTACCTTACACACTTTGCTTAAAGCAGTTGTCTGTTGCTTGCAACTTAATACTGGAGGGGGTTCAGATGATAACCTGAAGGTGGACTTCTAGTCATAGATGCAGTTGGATTACGGTGTATATATATTGTTGTATTGCCCAATCAACCCCATAGGATCTTTCTGGCTAGTAATTGCATTGTTATGCCTTGCTCAGTTCCTGTCAATTGCCCCGCTGTAATTTGTTTACCCTTCATGCCATGTTGTTTATCTAAGGAGAGCACCTCTAGTGAACTATGGACCCCGGTCCAATCTTTACCATTGATACATCTTTCACTGTTACTTGTTTACTTACTGCAAACCATTACCTTCCACACCATACGTTTAATCCTTTGTTACAGCAAACCGGTGAGCTTGACAACCTCACTGGTTCGTTGGGGCAAAGTCTTGAATTTGTGTTGTACAGGTCTCCATGTTGTTTGCAACACCTGTGTGACATTTCCTTCCTCCTTCTGGTTCGATAACCTCGGTCTCTACTGAGGGAAGACTTGCTGCTTGCTCTTGGGGTTTCCAACGAAGCGCTTCCACGTCAAACACCAGGCGCCATCAAGATTTCTGGTGTTGTTACTAGGAATCTACTTCAACCTCTTCCACCTCGTCAAGCGCTATCAACAAGTTTTCTGGCGCCGTTGCCGGGGAAGCTAAGGACGTCTTCACTAGGGGAGTCCTTCACTTCCTTTCTCTTTACTTTGTTTTTAGTTTGCTTTGTTTCTTTTGCTTGGTTTTGTTTTCCTTTTTCCAAAAAACGAAAAAAAAAATATTAGTCTAGTTTGGTTTGCTTGCTTTATTCAAAAACACAAAAAAATTAGTTCCTACTCTAGTTGTTGGTCTGTTGCTTAATCATGCTTTCTATCAATGGATGGTTTCTTTGAAACTAGTTCTTATTGGCAAGGTGGGTTCACGGAAGAACAAAAGTATTATTATAAGGAACACCGTTTGTCACAAAAAGGGAAACACTTATGGGAACAAATTGATAAGTTGAATACTATTGCTAGAGACTTGTGCTCTACTTATAATGTTACTTATTGCTTTGATAAATCTTGTTGCTGTAGGAGGTATAAACATCTGCCTTTTCAATGTGAGTATAATGATAATGTTACCATATCTTCTTATGTTAAAGGAACAATGACTTTTATGATGTGGAACAAATTGAAGAATTTATTGGTTTCAAGGGTGCATTTGAACTTGCTAGTTTGCTTGAAAATACTGATGATGCACCTTATGAACATGAGGTTTATGAGATACTTAAATTTTGTTTTGACAATTTCAAGGAAGCAAATGTTTATATTCTTGAATATTTTAATAGGTGCTTTCCACAACTGGAAGATTCTAATGCCTTGCAGTAGCCTATGGAAGAAGAAATTGTTGAAACTAGAAGCTCATTAGATGAAAAGGAGGAGGAGAGTGATGAACAAAAGGAGGAAGAATGGATCCCATGTCTACCTTCTAATGAGAGTAACTCTTTACCTCTTATATTATTTGATTGTCCTCCATGCTTACCAAAGGAGGGTGCATGTTATGTTCCTGTGGATCCTTTTGAAATATCTACTTTGGATAAAACCTGTGGAGGTTTTAATCCCACTGTTTTTGAGCTTGATAGAAATTATGTGTTTGTAGATCATGAAAATCATGCTTTATGTGAGAGCTATATTGTTGAGTTTATTCATGATGCTACTGAAAATTATTATGAGAGAGAAAAGTATGGTTGTTGGAATTCTCATCTTACTAAAACACCTCTCTATGTGCTGAAAGTTTTAAAGTTACTCTTGTTTTATCTTCCTATGCTTGGCACTTTGTGCTTCTTTGATTTATTTTCTTACAAGATTCCTATGCATAGGAAGTGGGTTAGACTTAAATGTGTTTTGAATTTGCTTCTTGATGCTCTCTTTTATTTCAAATTCATATTTCTTATGTGAGCATCTTCTCAAACTCTCAAGCCTAACTTAAAGGCGTTAAAAAAAGTACTTGTTGGGAGATAACCCAAGAGTTTCCTTGAGTCTTGGAAGTTATTACTTCTGTAATGACCTCTCCTTATCCTTTTTGTTTGCTTTTTGTGCCAAGAATGATCTCTAATGAGAGGGAAGTAAGATTTAGGGAGTTGCTGTCCCAAAACAGATTTCTATCCTCCACGAAAAACATTCATGAGGAGGCTCTGTAACTCGGATTGAGCTTAAAATTTACGAATAAATCCCCCAGTATGTTGGATAACTTTCGTTAGTTCAACACTTTTTGATATGAGCAACAGAAGATGTTCGAAAAAATTCGTTTCTATCTACTGGTCTGTTTTGACAGATTTCTGCCATTATTTGCATTTGCTTCTTATTGATTCCTTTTTTAGCTCTCTTCAGGTAAATTGAGTTTCTTTGAAGGAGTTACTACAGTAGCTTGTGTTTTTAGTGAAAAGCCTTGCTGTTCCAAAGCTTTGCCAGTGGTCTAATATTTTTTGAATAAGCTAATGTTGCTAATGAAGATTGTGTGAAGTTTTGTATGAAGGAAAAATTTCAGGTGTAGATAGAGAATGATGCAATGAGATGAAGGATGGACAAAAGATCAAGCTTGGGGATTCCACCATGGTGTCAACCCAAGAAATATCCAAGAGGTACAAGCATCAAAGCTTGGGGATGACCAAGACATTCCCTTCTTCATCAATAAAAAGCTCAGGTCTGTCTAGACACTTCACTTTTATTGTTTCATGCATAATTGTGTTGTTCTTAGAGCGTCTTAGTTTTCGTTTGCTTTGCTTAGTTTGTTAGTTTGCTTTATAAGTTTGTACCCCGTTCTCGCTGTGTTGTTTTGCAAATAAGTTTTCTTGGTGTTTGGAAAGGAGTAGTAATTTCTTGCTTGAAGTGCAAGAGGAGCTCGCATTCACTGTGACTTAGACTTTAGCATGACATGCTAGGTGTTGTTTTAACATTATGCTTAGTGATTATTGCTGTAGCATGTCTTGTTCCAAACAATTGGGATTGCTTAGTGTGCCTTTAAGAAATTATGCTTTGTTTTAGCATGCAAAAGCATAGTATTGTGGTATTCTCCTTTGATGTTTTGCTTGGGTTGACTTGGCACATGCTTACACCATGTTATGACTATGAAAATTCACCATTAGCCTCTATGATCATTTAGTCCTTGACTTGTAGTACCACTTTTTGCTTTGATTAGTTTGCTTTGTTGCATTGCATCATTATAGCCATTATTGCTCTCTTAGTTGGTTGCTCCCAGTCTTTTGCTAGCCTCCACTTGTATGAGTAAGTTCTACTCATGCTTCCAACTCCCGAGAAACCATGTTATTCCAAAGTGTCCACTATAAACTCCTATGCATGGTGTGTTACACCATTCCAAGTATATTCTTATTTTCATCTATCTTCCAATTAAAAACTATTTTGTTATGTGAAAACTTAGTGATTAAATCCCTCACGAACTTGATGGCACATTTTATTCTTTGCCCCTAATAAACTTAAACCATTGAGGCAACTTTATTGTATATGCTTGCACTTATAAGTTGGGATTAGCAGAACCGTGCTGTCACGAGGAACGTTTTCAACATTGCACTTGTACTTTTTGTACTTCATTGATATCATGCTCTTTTGTCTATGGATGTTACCGGTGTGAAATGAAGTGGGAACTTGTAAGTTCATGGAGTTTGTATTCTGTGTTAGAGAAACTCCTGGGCCGCTAGCCTAAGCCATGCCTAATCATGGTGGAAACTTGCTGCATCACCATAGTGACATCTATGAAGCATTCTTCTTATTAAAAAAGACACATTGAGAAAAGAGGAAAGAGATAAAAAAGCACCATATTCCCATGGTACATAAGAAGAATTGCTGAGATGCTCATTGTCTGCTTGCATTGTCATTTTGGTTATGAGAAATCTCTTGTGCAATGTGCAAGGGGTACCCCATTGGCGGTTCTCAATGATATGCAAATACTCACAGTGACAAGAACTTGCCTGGGCTCTAAGTTGAGTATCCATGAGGTGTAGCCCTCATAGTCAAGGGACTTGAGATTGCCAACTTATACTTTGTCAACCCTATACTCCAGCTTTGCCACTTTAACCTTAACCACTTCAAGTGCTTATGATAGGGGCAATGATGGCTGAAAGATAATACGTACCATAATTTTTGGAAGCTCTTTTTGAAACTTGTAATCCCTGCTTCCTTTACAAAAAGGCCTTTCTTCCGCCATTATTTGAGTCTCCACTTTCTACCTTTAGGCACCATTAAGAGAGCATAGTTGGCATTCTGTGTGCAATGTTCCAAAGCTTATTAATTGATGCATATTGTGTTATTACTTGCTCTTGTGCTATTTGTTTCTAGTTACCCTTGTGAACTTTGGAGGTGTCCTATGCATTATATTGCTACTCTATGAGGTACAAGCTAATTGCCACTATGCTATGTTTTCTGCATGTCAAACAAACAAATGTTTTTCAATGCATATTATTCATGATCTTTGTTTGTAGCTTGTCATGTTGCATGCATAGTTACTATGTCCTATTGTTAGAACTCCATCTTTCATGCACATGTTTAGAGTTCTTTGATCCCAACTTTCAATGTTTACAAATGGTTGGATCTTTATTGTGAGGGTGCATGTCACCTCAAAAATTATTCTTTTATCACTTACCTACTCGAGGACGAGCAAGAGTTAAGCTTGGGGATGCTGATACGTTGGAAAGGTATCTACAATTTTTGATGCTCCATGCTTGTTTTGTATCTACTTTGCTTTACTTGTCCACACTTTGAGGTGTTTTTTACATGTTTTCTGGTACTAACCTATTAACAAGTTGCAACAATGCCAGATGCTTGTTTTCTGTTGTTTTTGGTTTTAGAAAAGTTAGTAAAGAAATATTCTCGGAATTGGACGGGACGAAGGAAAAAGTCAATAACTTTCCGTGGGGAACAAGAATTCCAGAGGAGAGCCCGAGGGGCCGGCCATAGGGGACAGACCCCCCCAGGCGTGGGTGGGCCCTACCCCGCGCCTGACTAGGGTTTGGCCGCCCTGGCGGCCGCCTCGGTCTCCCCCTTCGCCTATAATAAGCTCCCGATGCAGAAACCATGAGTACCCGATTAGAAATCCACGAAACCGTCTGTAGCCGCCGCCACCATCGTCCCTAGATCAGGGGATCTGAAGCTCTTCCTGGCACCCTGCCGGAGGGGAGATCATCCCGGAGGCCTTCTCTCCGGTATGATTTGTGAGTAGTTTCACCTTGGACTATGGGTCCATGTAGTAGGTAGATGGTTGTATCTCCTCCTTTGTGCTTTCATGTATAGATCTTATGAGCTTCGTTCATGGTCAAGATCTAATCTATTTGTAATCATGCATGTTGTGTTTGCGGGGATCCGATGGATATTGAGATTATTATGTTGGTTTGATTAATGGTTCTATCTTTATGATTCTATCATGTCTGTGTTGTTTGTGATCTTGCATGCTATACGTTGCTAGTGGTTATCTTGGCCAAGTAGTTGCTAGTGATTTCAAGAGGGAGTATTTATGCTCGATAGTGGGTTCATGCCTCTAGTTTCCAAGGGAAGTGACAAAAATCTTTTCGGTTGTAGATGTGTTGTTGCTACTAGGGAGAAAACAACGGTCTCTTGTTCATGAAACATGTGGACTGTTTACCTTACACACTTTGCTTAAAGCAGTTGTCTGTTGCTTGCAACTTAATACTGGAGGGGGTTCGGATGATAACCTGAATGTGGACTTCTAGTCATAGATGCAGTTGGATTACGGTCTATGTATATTATTGTATTGCCCAATCAACCTCATAGGATCTTTCTGGCTAGTAATTGCATTGTTATGCCTTGCTCAGTTCTTGTCAATTGCCCCGCTGTAATTTGTTTACCCTTCATGCCATGTTGTTTATCTAAGGAGAGCACCTCTAGTGAACTATGGACCCCGGTCCAATATTTACCATTGATACATCTTCCGCTGTTACTTGTTTACTTGTTGCAAACCATTACCTTCTACACCATACGTTTAATCCTTTGTTACAGCAAACCGGTGAGCTTGACAACCTCACTGATTCGTTGGGGCAAAGTCTTGAGTTTGTGTTGTGCAGGTGTCCACGTTGTTTGCAACACCTGTGTGACGTTTCCTTTCTCCTTCTGGTTCGATAATCTCGGTCTCTACTGAGGGAAGACTTGCTGCTTCACACCTTGCTCTTGGGGTTTCCAACGAAGCGCTTCCACGTCAAACACCAGGCGCCATCAAGCTTTCTGGTGCCGTTACTGGGGAATCTACTTCAACCTCTTCCATCTCATCAAGCGCTATCAGCTGGGAAGATGACTCCAAGGATGAAATAAGGGGGTAACGACCACCAGCGTTTTGGTTACCGGTCGGGAAATCCGGTTACCGGTCGGTAACCGGATATCACAACCACCCTCGGGAAATCGGTTTACCGGACAAAAAATCCCGAATTTATTTGAATTATATGAAATTTATAAATTTTAACAAAAAAACCAATGTAAATGGTCATACCGAGGACTTTGAATTCGAATTTTGAAATTTAAATTCATCCGGTAACCGGTCGAGATTTCTCGGTAACCGCGATAACCGGAAATCCCGACCACCCTCGGGATTTTTTTTCGTACCGGGAACCAAAACCTTGACGACCACCGACACATCGCCCTCTATGGATTATTTTCCGCGTGAACTGATCCTTGATAAAAAAAAAGAAATGATGAAATTCGATAAAAACGCAGTTGTCATAGGTGAAGCGATGAACAGACAAAAGATTTTTGGAAGCATCGGGACATGCAAAATATTGTGAAGATGAAAATTCTGAACAGGGTGACGAACAATTGAATGGCCAACATAAGAAATATTCATACCATGTCCACTAGCGGTGTTGACCTTGTCGTAGACTCGATAATTGTCGCGGACGGTCAGGTTGTTCAACTCGCCGGTGATGTGATGTGTGGCACCAGTATCGGGGTACCAGTTGGTGTCAACACCGTATGAGGCTCCATGAACTTTCTTGTCGCTAAAGGAATCATCATCGTCCTCGAAGCGCCACCAACAATCCTTGGCGGCGTGTCCTTCTTTATTGCATATCTGGCATGTAACATCAACCTAGGGTGTATTAGGTAGATGGCCACGTCCACGACCGCGTCCCCCTCCGGGGGGTGTAGCACGGCCACCACCTCGCCCTTGGTGAGAGCGGTCATCGAGTCGATCATCCCGCCGGTAATCACGACGGTCGCCACGGAAATCATCATCTCCACGGTCAGCACAGTAATCAGTACGGCCGCCCCTGTTTCCTCCAGAAGTGTGTGGGCGGCATTGGCGTGAGGCAGCATTGGCGGATGTCTCAAAACCATTGCTGGGATGCACACCAAGCATCTCTTGCCTCTGATCATATGCATGCAGATGTGAGAACAGCTCAGCCAACGTCAACTTGTTGGCAATCACGCCTAGTGCAGCGACCAGCGCCAAGTCTGGCCAGGATGTAGGAAACGAGTTCATCATCGGGAACAGGACGAGTGGCGGCAGTGAGTTCATCCGCGAGGCTTTGCATCTTGGACAGATATGTCGCAGTGTGCGTAAACTGAACCCGTTTGGTGTTCGCCAGGGCAGTCCGAAGATTGGTGACCTTGGACTGATTTTGCGAGGCAAACATGGCTTCCACCGCGGCCCAAATGCCGGCGGTGTGCTCGATTCGGAGAACATATGTGAGGATCTCCTTGGAGAGCGATTTGAGCAGATAGCTGAGCACGATTTGGTCGCATGACAGCCACGGTGCATACTCTGGGTTGGGCACCGTCTTGGGTGCCTTGTCGTTGTCGGAATCTGATGGGGCGACGACCAGCGTTTTTGCTGGAGCTGTGTCCGTTCCATCGAGGAGGCCAACGAGCTGAGCGCCGCGGATGGCAGGAAGGACCTGCCAATGGGGGTAATTGGAGCGGTCCAGCTTCTCCGAGGGAGGCTCGCCAAGATGGAAACCGGGGCTACTGCTGGAGGAGGTAGCCATGGCGCCTTGAGGTGAGCGATAGCGGCGGCGACGGGGATGGCTAGGTTCGTTTCTCGTGATCAGTTTCGGCGGAAGAGGTGGCCTGATACCATGTAAAACGAGAGATCAGGTAGCGTAAGGGACTACTCGGATAACCCGAGCCCCTCCATCGATCACGTGTGTGTATATATATATATATATATATATATATATATATATATATATATATATATATATATATGCGTGCGTGCGTGCGTGCATGTGTGTGTCAGGTTATAATCGGAACACGTACAAGAATAGGACATAGACTCTTATATGACTAGGATTCTATTCTATCTAACAGCATCAATATAGAGCTTGAGAGATGGAAAATTAAACTTGTCGTCGTGTTTTTTTTTACGTGAAATCCATGTGCCCTTAGATAGACTTACCTATTGCGCAGGAAGCCTAACTTAAGCTGAATAACTGACGCGCCGACACATTTGGATTGAAACTTCTGATTTAGAGGAATAGAAAAACTAGAAAAAAAGTTCTAATAAGCTGAATAACTCACGCGCCGACATCTTTCAAACTGAATTTTTTGATTCATAGGAATAGAAAAACTAAAAAAGGTAACTAACGTGCATGCACTTTTAAATTGAAATTTTTTATTCATAGGAACTTGTGGTTGGGTGGCTAGGAGGTTGGTTGTACCCCAGCCCACGAGAGTTTAAACCCCACGTTTGACTTTGTGTGTTGCATAAAAAGACGGAATATTCTTTCAGTGAAAGGTGACGTTTTCATCGACAGCGAAGTGCCCGTGGTAATTTCGTCAATCTCAAGACCCGATCCATAGGCTCAGTCTTATGGAGATGCTCATAGGAGTAGTGTGTGCGTGTGTGCGTTTATAAGGGTGGATGCATGTACATATTATAAACTTCTACGATTGTACTGTTTTTTTAAATGTCAATTATTTTTGCGAGAACTATTTATCTTTCCTTGATCCGTTGCAACGCACGGATATTGTGCTAGTATTTTATAAGTGTCTCCAACATGAATCGTGTCATACCCAATTATACTGTTACATAACTTTTGATATCTCGTTAAATCTTAGCCATATATTTTAGATCTAACCGTTATAAATATTTTAAGTAATGTGGCTTAACGTGGTGTCTCGAAAAACACTCTTATATTACTTTTAATATATAATAGATAATCTTACCCGGATGGCCAGTGTGTAAATTTTCTGCTCAAAATACCTTATGTTTTGGGATCTACAAAAATGACGAATCTCACAAAGTCTTGGCTTCGCTCCACTGTTTACCAACGTCAAATTCTCTATTTTTCATTTTGCTGAAATTTTAGTTTCGTGATAAAAACTTACGCACCCATAAAATACATAGTTACACCGAGGTACATTTTCCGATTTTCTTTTTTTTTGAAACTTCTTCGATCAACATTTTCAAGGTTCAAACAAGGGGCTACCTAGAGCTTGAGCTCCAAACCGCCGCTCTCTTTCTTCCTCTCCCCACCATACCGAAAGCCACGGTCACTCATTTCAGCATTCATTTTGCAATTGTGAGTCCCATTATGTAACCTTTTGGGATACTCATTTAAAGATTAGGGACATGAAACATTAAATTTGCAATATAGGGTTTATGATGCCCGTCTCAATTATTGATGCTCTGCCGAGTAAGGAATATTTTCACATGAATTTTAACGCTAATGCGTATTCAAAACATCCCTTTATGCTACCTCCGTTCCGAAATATGAACTTCTAGAAAACACTTACATTTTGTAATGGGGGTAGTAGCATTCAGAAACGTATACCCATGTAACACAACGGCGACGAATGTGTAATCCAGTGGATTCTCCGGGACACAGCGGTGATTGCATGCATGTACGTACCTACATTGTTTTTTTTGGTAGAGATGTACTCCCTCCATAAAACTAAAATATCTTATATTTTCAAACGAAGGGAGTACCTGCATTGATCTGTTCTCTGCTGAGCGGTCGCGTCGATATATCTACCAGTGGGGTTGCGGTAGTGCTGGATGTGTGCTGAGCGGGTGCGGACAATGAGTACGCTATCGGTTATTACTTTTCAGTAAATACAACATTCATGATGTGATGCACTCATGCCGCATGATCAAACTGCATCCTCTAACACACGCACGCACGCATCTTGCGCAAAATAAACGAGAAACCGGTGAGATTCATGACGGTTATTAGAGCGGACTTGAAGTACTACTAGCTATTATTAGGATATTTGGAAACATAAAACCTCGAAGATGGGACCTATTCCTCGGCGTAGCTTGTGATCTAACTAAGTACAGTACATCGTCTGCAGTAGTGTTTCAAAGTATGAAAATAAGCCTTTTCAAAATATTTTGGAAAGGGTACGAGTGTAACATGGAGTCACAATCCCCAAAAGGAAAGGTATAGTAAGCTGCTGAGAATGTTAGGAAAGTAGATGCAAAAGAACTACCCATACATGCCGTAGTGTTTTCTGGGGCAGCATGTATGTATATGCGGTTAGCCTGCTCAGATAAGTGGTTTCCCCTGGTAAAGTATCTGTGCCTTTTTTTTTTGTCATGGTGGTATAGTGAACAATGAAATCTGAGATAAAAGGAAGCAAAGCGACCATCTCCAGTTAACAGGAACAACGACATACTTAGCATAATCAACGCAAAGTTGTTCTACAAATTAAGTATCCTTCTGCGGATCACCATCCTAAAACGAAAAGGAAATAGAGAAAGACCATCAACAGGTCAAACGCTACACAACCCCAGGAAACTAGGAACAGAACTAGCAGGCAAACAAGCCAACACTACTAAGCATAGATAAGATAGCTACATGGAAACATCATCTTCAATCGCTCGGCCTTCTCAGTCAAGGCTTGCATTGGCGAATCTCCCAGAACATCACCGCGCATGAGCTGCTCCCAGAAACGCAACACAGGGATTAAGATTTAAGACACACATCCAGTGACAAAGAGTATACGAGAGGGAGAAAGCGCTGTCATTGCTCACCTGCACAATCAACCTCGAGGTTGGCACCTCCGGGACGGACAGCATTGCACTGGACGAAAAGCATCAAGAGGTCATTGGCACTAAGCCCATCGGCGATGAGCCGTCGCTCAGCGACCACCCGGCAGAGGCAAGGGACATCGCCACCCATGTCAACTGCAGCGATCACCGCCTGGCAGCATAGGAAGAGGTTCTTCTTCTCTTCAACGCAGGACAAGTGGATTCTACTGGCGAGGCTCGTGGGGCTACAGAAATCTACGTCCTGCTCTCCGGTGGTGCCGTTTGCCGCCGAAACTGCTACGACCATCGAAGAGAGCAAAATCAGGAGAAGGTGGAGATGGTCCATGGAAGAAGTTAAAGCTAACTTGGGTAGGCAGATGTATAGGTTGTATTTTTGAGGGCGCTGTGTGTTGCTTTCTTTGGTGATACTCGTCGTGCCCTTAATATAGTACTGTAGTTGCAACCTCCCAAAGTGCGTGATATATCGGCATAATCCTCATTTTCTCGTCTAACCGACTGACACACATATCTTGTGTGTGATCACCGAAAAAACAAAAAAAAAATTGGCATGCAGATTGGAGCAATCCGAGACTCCGGTGGGACACAATCCTGTCTTCCCACTCTATACCTGGTGAACAGTTGTGAGAGTAAACAAACGGTTTTGTTGTTTGGTGACTTGTTATTCAGACCATCTAATTAATCAGTGATTAATTTATCCAGTCATTAGCCCATGTAATCCCACATGTTATGAGATGTAGATTGGTGTGATTATGTCAACAACAATACTCTGCCTTTGTCTTCTATTATCCTACGTTTTGGGTTTAGTTAAACTCAGAACTTTGTAAAGTGTGATCAACAATAATAAGAAAAGAATCAACATACCCCACAGAAAATCAGCAGTTTGTCGTGTGTCTTCTAATACATCATGAACACTTTGTTGGAGCACACGGCAAAGGCTTAATTTTGCCGAGAGTCATCCAAAACCTCACAGCACACCGACGGCTAAGGAGACAACAAAAATAAAACTCACGATGAAAGGGAAATCTCGGCAAAATATCCAACAAAAATGTCATGGCAAAATAAGACTCTTAGCAATATGGTGGACATGTGTCACCCCCATGAGTCCTAGACAGTGAGGAAACGTCTCGGGCAATTTGCCGTGATCCCTATGCATAGAGCTCATGCCAAATACTATATGCAAATCTTACAATGTTTTTTCATAGGACAATATACCTTGGAGATTTTTTCCATGTTTTTTATATCAAAATATTTATGAAACATGCTTTCCCTTTTCTGCTACAAGAAATAACATAGAGACCCATCCCGCCCCTCTCGCCCCCGAGGGCGACGGGGGACCTCATAGCCAATCCAGCCAGCCGCCCTCCCTCCACCTCTTCCCCATCGCCGCCTCCAGCAGGGGTCGCCGGGCACAGTTCGGGTGGCGTCGGCGTCGGCAGAAGGTCTCCTCCCGCGTCAATTGGTGGCAGGTTCGGGGGCCTCCCCTTCCGGAGCGGTGCATCCAGGGTGGTGGAGGTCCGTGACGGACGGGCGGCGATGGCACGTGTCAGGACCTCGCCCAGAAAAAGGTACATGTCCATGTATTTATAGTGCGAGTCCTTAATAGCGAGCACCATAGTTTAAGATGTTAATATCAAGAAAAAATGTTATATTACGTCGCATATCCAGGAATAAAATAATTCATTACAACTTACATAGCTCAAGGCTATCTTATTACAAAGCAGCAAAACTACAAAGCATGAAGTCCCCCATCTTCATGTGCCACATGCAAACATGTCGATTCCAGACTCGTAACCCCTACTCATCGTACCTCACTTGTCATCAAATAATCCTGCAACATGATAAGTTACAACCACAGAGAGTTAATATATTTTTAATTGTATTGACAAGTAATATCATATTGATAAAGAGAAACTAACATCTACATGAATATATTACTAAGTGGAGTTTTGGTTGACCTTTACAAAAAGCAAGTTCCCTATACTTTATAAAATATAGTTTTTCATTAACACTTCATCACTTTTGGCACACTAGATACCCTCCAGGTGCTTCCCTTGTTCACCCACCAAGTTTTAACTTAAGAAAATCAGAATTAGGATATTCTTAATTATGCTTCATTGTCTTGATGCTTAGAAGTTGTCTGTAACAAGGGGCATGAGTAAGTACTTAGTTTTACCCTCTCGAGAGGCGGTGCACTTTCCCCACAAGACCCAACAATTATATCGTCCATACAACCCAATTGTGGCATGGGCAACAAAATAGTCAAGACGAGACTTTGCAGAAGCAATCCCACAAACCACCAAAGACTCGTTCCATCCTATCATAACTACCACATATGTCCTTCTAGCTTAGTTCTCGCAACTTAGTAGGTCAAGGCAGAACACATATACCAAATGGCTGCACTAGAAGCTTCATGACAATAACGTATCCAATCTCTTTATTCCTGGGTGGTCATCCACAAGTGTGATATACCAGGGTAAACCATAGAAATGGGCCATAGGTAACCACTCAACATAATCCATACAAGTCCCATTTCCACCTAGGTGTTTCACTAACATCAGTTGTTTTCTTAGTCCAAAAAATACATATATTTTTTATACAACATCATATCATGATTTCCATTGATGAATTATGTATAGCAAGGCTAAGCATTCTATTCTTAGGATGTATCGTATTACCAAGGAATATATTATAGTAATAGCATATCATAGTAATATATCAGAATAGTCCTATCATGCACACTAAAAAAGTAGGACTTTTCATGACCAAAGTATCACTTTCCTTGATAGTAGAATATCTAGTTACTCTTCTTGATCTTACAAAGGTTACTCTCTATAAAATGTACAACAATACATACAAGCAAAAGGCAGCCTCTCAAAAACACTAAACAACAAAAAATAAAGAAATACATGCAAGCACGCAACAACATCATTATATTGAGAAAGTTATTCCAACAAGGTTACTGAACACTAAAAACACCTACTGGCCATTATATGTATGCTGGATGCAAAATGCAAGAATTTTAGTGCACTTAGATCAATTTAGGTATTTTTGTATTATTAGAAAATCCTTATTCAATAGTATAATTACTACTGCAATTAAATTCTAATTTTAATATTTGGTTTTGATGTTTCTGGCCAGAGGGTTCAAAACCAGTGAAAAAATATATTTAGGACATTTTCTATAGTCATAATACCTGTGGCGCCCGCAAAAACCACTACTAGAAAATCGCGTTATTTTTGTGCATTGCATCATCATGACCCCATGCTCATGTCAGCATGCCACATTGCATTTGAGCATCGTCATCATCATGCATGGTTTTTGTCTAAACTATTTTCGAAACGCCTAGTTTTGTTTTCTAAATACTCCCGTCTTTATTCAAATTAAAATCCGGGTCTCCGGAATATTTTGTTTTGTCTGCCAACGGTTTTCAAAAGCCCCGTTTTGAATAATAAAACTTTTTAAATTATTTTTGGGAGGCAGCCAGCCAGGCCCGAAAGCCTAGCCGGCCACCTCCAAATTAAAACCCTACCCTGTCTTTCCCTAAACCCTATTTTACCCAACCCTATTATACCCAGCCTCCCTCCACCTCACCCTGACCAATCCCCTCCCTCCACCTCACCACTCCCTTCCCCTCCAGCCAACCACCAGCCGCCACCTCAGCTGCCTGCCACCCCCCACACCGCGCCCACCAACCCCCATCGATCCCGAGCGGCACCCACACGCGGTCAACCGCCCCGACCCTACTTTGTCCCCACCCACGACCCCGTCTACCCGCGTAGTGATCCTCCTCGCGTTCCCTCCCCTGCCCATCGTTCCCCGCTCGCTCTCTCCCAATGGACGCGCCGCCGCCGCTTGGCTCCCTCGTCGCCGTACCTTCCGCCGCCAGCGCCTAGCACCCCGCCGCCTTCGTCACTGGAGCCAAGCTCCATCCGCGAGCCCGCAAGCCCGTGCCTGCCGCCGCCCTACCTTCTCGCCAAGCCGCCTTTCAGCGCCTCCTATCGTCCCACGAGCCCCACCTTCGTGCGTCGGTCCGGCCCCGAGCTCACCGCCCCCTGTGCACCCTCGCCTCTGCGCCTCTCCTCTGGCCGCCTTCCTCGCCTCCGTCGCCGCGCCGTCCTCTGCAGCGTCCCGGCCGCATCGTTCCCGTAGCTTGCAAGTCCATGTCGCCCGCTTGGCCTGACTCCCGATGCTAGCGAGCTCGCATTGCCCTCTACATCGTGCCCGCCGTCGACCTCGAACCACTTCGCGTATGTTCCCTTCCGTGTTTCGCGCTGCCGCCAGGGACGCCTTCTGTCGGCCTTGGTCGTTGTCGCCCCCTTCCCGGCGCGTGATGCCTCCCTGCAGGCCGCTGCGGCCGCCTCTTGTCTGCAAGCGCAGCGCCGCCACTGCCTGCGTTCCCCCGCATCCTCCTCTGCTGGCTCTGCTCGAGCTCATCCATCGATGTGCTCCCGTGCGAGTCCCTTCTGTTTGCCAAGCCGACCATTTTTGTCTGTAGCTGGGTACATATGCTGGCCGCAAGGGGTCAAGCCCACAGAACACCGTTTTTCCAAACTCGTCTCGGTGTTTCCTGGAAGACGCATGGTTCCAATAAGTTGGAGCCACAAGACCGCCGGTGCTGAATTCCGAGGACTCTGACCTGGAACATCAAGATCTCCGCCCGGAACACCAGGGCCCGACGTCTCGATCCGAAGAACGGTCCCGGAAGCTCGAAGACCGATGCCCCGAACCCCTCGGAACGCCAAGTTCTCCTCATGTACCCCGAAGACCCGAACCTGAAGAACGCCAAGATCACCACGAGGACGACAAGTTCTTCTTCCCGAACGCCAAGACCGACCCGATACGAGGACCCGACAAGATCTTCGTGACGACAAGATCGGCACCGACCAGGGCGGATCCGATGTGCCCCCGACGCCAACCAAGTTCTTCTTCTCGGATGCGACAAGATCGACTTCCGTTGTCCGAGACCGATCTCGTCGAGCCATTCTCCCGTCGAACCCTGAGACCGACCCCGAACCCCTCGGAGCCCAAGTTCGCCGAACCCTAATGTGATTCCCTATCCGAGACCCCAATATTTTATAATATGACTTTATCAACTGATGCATATTAAATTGATCATGCATGCATACTTGTCTGTGGTTTGGGGGCATTATGCCAATTCATCTCATAATTAAATATGGAGTCTATATGCGGGATATCTTTGTCTTATTCCGGACTTCATTTAAATTGGCATAGCGAACCGAAGCCATGTTTTGTCTTGCTAATCCAACATTTAATTTGCGGGGTAGATAAATAACTTGAACCATCTGAATAATTGTCGGGACCCTGGTTCCGCTTAATGTGGCCTAATTGCATCGCATTCTTGCCATGCCATACATCATACATGCATCATGCCCGATCTTTTGCCGTAGTATTAAATAGTGCATCCGGTGTTTCTGCTAGTGCTTTGCTTCTTCACGGATTAGGCCGATGAGTTGATGCGAGTGTCGCCCCGATCTTCGGATGAGTCTTCGACAATATTTTTCAGGCGAGCACCTCCCCCTTTCTACCTATCTTACTTTTATAGTATTTATTCCCTCCTGTTGATCTATTGCTATCTGTGTTGCGTTGCTCTAGTTTTCGTACCCGTGATATCCCTTGCAGCCTTATATTGCCTTGGACACATCCTATTACCTGTTGTTTGGTAGATAGTTGGACCTGCGCGTCGTAGTCGCTTGCTCAAGTGCTGTTGCGTGTCGTCAAGTACCACAGTTGTTGGAGTATTGCCGTATGTTTAAGGTGGGAGATGATCATGGATTTAATTATCGTTTACTTTAATTATTGTTTAATAACTAAAATTGAAGTAGGTAAATGCAGAGGCACCGGTGGGTAATAGACAATATTTGGATTTTAACCGCTCACTGGTGTCCCGTAGGACCCCGAGTTCTTGACACCTATTCCGAGATCGAGCGCGCTAACCACAGGTGGGGTGTATGGGCACCCCCATCGTATTAGTACCTGATTCCAAGTATTGTACCGAGGGCCACAAGTAGTTTGGGGCTTTATTACTATCCTGTACTTATGCCATGATTTACTGCTTTATTTACGATTGTGCGAGGAGCACCTGTACTGTTTAGGATCGTGACACGTTTTCGCTGTATCGACAAGCCCAGTCACACTTTCGGTTTCCCAGTCGTTTACAGCCGTCTACACAAACCCTGAGTCCGTCTCGGAGACCGGCCGACTTCGTTGCGGGTAGCTTAGTGGGGTGGCCCCCCGTGCTTGCTTTTGGTCTGTGAAACGTCGTGTCCGAAACCCCGTCGACATACCGTTGGGTGTATGTTTTGTGATCTTGTACCTACCTGATCCGACAACAAGGGTGTAGGTGCGTGTGGGAACTTTGGTGCACCCCTGCAGGGTTAAATCTTTTCGAGAAGCCGTGTCCGCGGTTATGGACGACTTGGAGCACAGTTCTCGATCATAGACAACTATAACTAAAGTTTACTGCTATAATTTGACTTGTATCCGATATGACTAGTACTCAGCTTCACTGCAACGGAATGGCTAAATAAAAGTACCAACAACTGCTGGGTTTGGGGATATCTCATGCTAATTGTATCTGACTAGTAAGTGTTGCAACTACAACGGAATGGTTAACTAAAAGTGCCCACTGCTTATTATATCAGGATGACTATCTATACCTGACTAGTAATTGCTGCAACGATAACTAAATGAATAAAACTGCCAACTGTGTGAGTTCCTCGGTTGACTTCCTCGTTTGGTCTCGAGGGGGACATACCAGGATGGGTATGCTTGGTGGTAGAATCAGGATGGTTTCGAATAGGTCTTTCTTATCTCTCTCTGATAGCTGACAGTTGTATCGAGTCTCTATAGGTTGTTTAGTGCATGTTGCGCTGCCGCTTCAGTCCACCATACCTATGTAGGCGAGGACCGCCGAATTCTTGCCTCGCCGTGTACTGGCCTCAGTACTGGCCGCTCTCTCTTTTTCCTTTGCCCTTTGTCGGCACCCCTTTTGTTTAAGCAGGTTTTGAGATCGACGTCGTTAGCAGGGTTACCCTTCCGGCTTGGCCTGGGCAGGGTTATGGACACCATTGGTTATTCTTCAGGGCTCTTAGCTCAATTTGCATCTTGTCCGTACTCGGACGCTGTATCGTTTTCAAGGTGATTTGGATCTTTGTACTGTATATCTGTATTCTTGACTCTTTGAGTCGCTGTTGTATATATATGTTTTGTGGGTTCCATCGAGGACTATTGTGTAATGGTATTACTTCGTTTTCCACCCGCACGCAAGTGCCTGGTGGGCACCCTTGAATCGTTTCTATGCGGGTTTTGGCGGGAAGCGCTGAAACTTGCATAGGGCCGATTCTGAGGGTGTTACAGAGTGGTATCAGAGCTCAGCAGTTGCGATACCCCACAAGTCCAGCCTGTAGGATAACCTAGCTAATGGCCGAAGTAGAGTGTCAAAACTATTTTTGCAAAATCGGTTGGATAGTTCTGATTAGGTCTGATTTTACTCCTTACCCCTCTGCTGCTCTCCTCTCACCTCTGCGTGTTTTGAATCCGCTCTCTTCTCTCTCTTCGAGTCCAGGATTTCTCGTGGTTGGGTCCCATCGTACCTTCAGGGTTTCGCTTCCTCCTTTGGTAACGGTGTTGCTACATCTGGTCTTCATGCTATCCGAGGAACCCTTCGTCTGGTGGACTTCTCTTTGTTCCTTCTTGTGCCTTCCGGTGGTTTCTGACGCGACGACATCATCTACGCCAGATCCGATGCAGAGTCCGTATCACTCCTTTGTTTCTGAACCTCGATTGTCGAGATCTTCAGTCTGATTCCGAGAATGGTTGCACGCTTTTCTACTGATTGTGCAGAGTAATAGTTTGGGTGCGTGATGGATTGGCCCCCATGCCGACTACTCACTCTATTCGCTTGTGTACATTGAAGTGGATGAGAATGCATCGGTTCCCTCTTTCCATCGAAGCTAGAGGTGACTTTATTTGTTGATACCTCTACCTTCGACCTTTTGTTCCCGGAGTGTTCTCTCGACGATCACGGACAACGACCTCTTGTTAGTGGTGTCGCGAGGATCTACACGATGCGAGAAGATTCAGATCGCCGTCCTTCTTCCCGGTATCATCAGGCGGATCTCGAGGGCGAGATCCATTGTTAGTGGTGTCGAATTGTGGCGCCCCGCAAAAACCACTACTAGAAAATCGCGTTATTTTTGTGCATTGCATCATCATGACCCCATGCTCATGTCATCATGCCACATTGCATTTGAGCATCGTCATCATCATGCATGGTTTTTGTCTAAACTATTTTCGAAACGCCTAGTTTTGTTTTCTAAATACTCCCGTCTTTATTCAAATTAAAATCCGGGTCTTCGGAATATTTTGTTTTGTCTGCCAACGGTTTTCAAAAGCCCCGTTTTGAATAATAAAACTTTTTAAATTATTTTTGGGAGGCAGCCAGCCAGGCCCGAAAGCCTAGCCGGCCACCTCCAAATTAAAACCCTACCCTGTCTTTCCCTAAACCCTATTCTACCCAACCCTATTCTACCCAGCCTCCCTCCACCTCACCCTGACCAATCCCCTCCCTCCACCTCACCACTCCCTTCCCCTCCAGCCAACCACCAGCCGCCACCTCAGCTGCCTGCCACCCCCCACACCGCGCCCACCAACCCCCATCGATCCCGAGCGGCACCCACATGCGGTCAACCGCCCCGACCCTACTTTGGCCCCACCCACGACCCCGTCTACCCGTGTAGTGATCCTCCTCGCGTTCCCTCCCTTGCCCATCGTTCCCCGCTCGCTCTCTCCCAATGGACGCGCCGCCGCCGCTTGGCTCCCTCGTCGCCGTACCTTCCGCCGCCAGCGCCTAGCACCCCGCCGCCTTCGTCACTGGAGCCAAGCTCCATCCGCGAGCCCGCAAGCCCGTGCCTGCCACCGCCCTACCTTCTCGCCAAGCCGCCTTTCAGCGCCTCCTGTCGTCCCACGAGCCCCACCTTCGTGCGTCGGTCCGGCCCCGAGCTCACCGCCCCCTGTGCACCCTCGCCTCTGCGCCTCTCCTCTGGCCGCCTTCCTCGCCTCCGTCGCCGCGCCGCCCTCTGCAGCGTCCCGGCCGCATCGTTCCCGTAGCCTGCAAGTCCATGTCGCCCGCTTGGCCTGACTCCCGATGCTAGCGAGCTCGCATTTCCCTCTACATCGTGCCCGCCGTCGACCTCGAACCACTTCGCGTATGGTCCCTTCTCCGTGTTTCGCGCTGCCGCCAAGGACGCCTTCTACCGGCCTTGGTCGTTGTCGCCCCCTTCCCGGCGCATGATGCCTCCCTGCAGGCCGCCGCGGCCGCCTCTTGTCTGCAAGCGCAGCACCGCCACTGCCTGCGTTCCCCCGCATCCTCCTCTGCTGGCTCTGCTCGAGCTCATCCATCGATGTGCTCCCGTGCGAGTCCCTTCTGTTTGCCAAGCCGACCATTTTTGTCTGTAGCTGGGTACATATGCTGGCCGCAAGGGGTCAAGCCCACAGAACACCGTTTTTCCAAACTCGTCTCGGTGTTTCCTGGAAGACGCATGGTTCCAATAAGTTGGAGCCACAAGACCGCCGGTGCTGAATTCCGAGGACTCTGACCTGGAACATCAAGATCTCCGCCCGGAACGCCAGGGCCCGACGTCTCGATCCGAAGAACGGTCCCGGAAGCTCGAAGACCGATGCCCCGAACCCCTCGGAACGCCAAGTTCTCATGTACCCCGAAGACCCGAACCTGAAGAACGCCAAGATCGCCACGAGGACGACAAGTTCTTCTTCCCGAACGCCAAGACCGACCCGATACGAGGACCCGACAAGATCTTCGTGACGATAAGATCGGCACCGACCAGGGCGGATCCGATGTGCCCCCGACGCCAACCAAGTTCTTCTTCTCGGATGCGACAAGATCGACTTCCGTTGTCCGAGACCGATCTCGTCGAGCCATTCTCCCGTCGAACCCTGAGACCGACCCCGAACCCCTCGGAGCCCAAGTTCGCCGAACCCTAATGTGATTCCCTATCCGAGACCCCAATATTTTATAATATGACTTTATCAACTGATGCATATTAAATTGATCATGCATGCATACTTGTCTGTGGTTTGGGGGCATTATGCCAATTCATCTCATAATTAAATATGGAGTCTATATGCGGGATATCTTTGTCTTATTCCGGACTTCATTTAAATTGGCATAGCGAACCGAAGCCATGTTTTGTCTTGCTAATCCAACATTTAATTTGCGGGGTAGATAAATAACTTGAACCATCTGAATAATTGTCGGGACCCTGGTTCCGCTTAATGTGGCCTAATTGCATCGCATTCTTGCCATGCCATACATCATACATGCATCATGCCCGATCTTTTGCCGTAGTATTAAATAGTGCATCCGGTGTTTCTGCTAGTGCTTTGCTTCTTCACGGATTAGGCCGATGAGTTGATGCGAGTGTCGCCCCGATCTTCGGATGAGTCTTCGACAATATTTTTCAGGCGAGCACCTCCCCCTTTCTACCTATCTTACTTTTATAGTATTTATTCCCTCCTGTTGATCTATTGCTATCTGTGTTGCGTTGCTCTAGTTTTCGTACCCGTGATATCCCTTGCAGCCTTATATTGCCTTGGACACATCCTATTACCTGTTGTTTGGTAGATAGTTGGACCTGCGCGTCGTAGTCGCTTGCTCAAGTGCTGTTGCGTGTCGTCAAGTACCACAGTTGTTGGAGTATTGCCGTATGTTTAAGGTGGGAGATGATCATGGATTTAATTATCGTTTACTTTAATTATTGTTTAATAACTAAAATTGAAGTAGGTAAATGCAGAGGCACCGGTGGGTAATAGACAATATTTGGATTTTAACCGCTCACTGGTGTCCCGTAGGACCCCGAGTTCTTGACACCTATTCCGAGATCGAGCGCGCTAACCACAGGTGGGGTGTATGGGCACCCCCATCGTATTAGTACCTGATTCCAAGTATTGTACCGAGGGCCACAAGTAGTTTGGGGCTTTATTACTATCCTGTACTTATGCCATGATTTACTGCTTTATTTACGATTGTGCGAGGAGCACCTGTACTGTTTAGGATCGTGACACGTTTTCGCTGTATCGACAAGCCCAGTCACACTTTCGGTTTCCCAGTCGTTTACAGCCGTCTACACAAACCCTGAGTCCGTCTCGGAGACCGGCCGACTTCGTTGCGGGTAGCTTAGTGGGGTGGCCCCCCGTGCTTGCTTTTGGTCTGTGAAACGTCGTGTCCGAAACCCCGTCGACATACCGTTGGGTGTATGTTTTGTGATCTTGTACCTACCTGATCCGACAACAAGGGTGTAGGTGCGTGTGGGAACTTTGGTGCACCCCTGCAGGGTTAAATCTTTTCGAGAAGCCGTGTCCGCGGTTATGGACGACTTGGAGCACAGTTCTCGATCATAGACAACTATAACTAAAGTTTACTGCTATAATTTGACTTGTATCCGATATGACTAGTACTCAGCTTCACTGCAACGGAATGGCTAAATAAAAGTACCAACAACTGCTGGGTTTGGGGATATCTCATGCTAATTGTATCTGACTAGTAAGTGTTGCAACTACAACGGAATGGTTAACTAAAAGTGCCCACTGCTTATTATATCAGGATGACTATCTATACCTGACTAGTAATTGCTGCAACGATAACTAAATGAATAAAACTGCCAACTGTGTGAGTTCCTCGGTTGACTTCCTCGTTTGGTCTCGAGGGGGACATACCAGGATGGGTATGCTTGGTGGTAGAATCAGGATGGTTTCGAATAGGTCTTTCTTATCTCTCTCTGATAGCCGACAGTTGTATCGAGTCTCTATAGGTTGTTTAGTGCATGCTGCGCTGCCGCTTCAGTCCACCATACCTATGTAGGCAAGGACCGCCGAATTCTAGCCTCGCCGTGTACTGGCCTCGGTACTGACCGCTCTCTCTTTTTCCTTTGCCCTTTGTCGGCACCCCTTTTGTTTAAGCAGGTTTTGAGATCGACGTCGTTAGCAGGGTTACCCTTCCGGCTTGGCCTGGGCAGGGTTATGGACACCATTGGTTATTCTTCAGGGCTCTTAGCTCAATTTGCATCTTGTCCGTACTCGGACGCTGTATCGTTTTCAAGGTGATTTGGATCTTTGTACTGTATATCTGTATTCTTGACTCTTTGAGTCGCTGTTGTATATATATGTTTTGTGGGTTCCATCGAGGACTATTGTGTAATGGTATTACTTCGTTTTTCACCCGCACGCAAGTGCCTGGTGGGCACCCTTGAATCGTTTCTATGCGGGTTTTGGCGGGAAGCGCTGAAACTTGCATAGGGCCGATTCTGAGGGTGTTACAATACCCCACAAAAGGGTGTATAAAAATTGATTTTTCCAGAATCAAAGTTAACAAATTATTGCTCTATTATATTCTACTTATTTTTCTGAATCCAGGGACATATTATTTGTCAAATTTGGATGAACATATATATTTCTACAATTATAATACCATTAAATATTATTATATTGTTTAGATTTATCTTTGTGTGAAAAGTTATATTTTATTAGAAATGTGTCCCTCATTATTTTCTGAATCTATACAGATTTTTTGTTTAAATCATTTTCTATGAATTTTATAAGTTGGTACAATTTTCTGTCTATTTAATCAATTTCAAATAAAAAAGCTAACTGGGTTGTTGAGTGTGTTGATTAGGCGGCTGATAGAGCAGCTGACAAGGCTGGCCATGTGGCAAGCTCTTAGTGGCTGATACCGGTTCGGTTAAGTGAAACATTCCTAAACGCCAGATCTAGATCTAATGGTCTTGTGGCCTAGATCTAATAGATCAAGACTGAGCGGCGCTAGACACCATAAAAGTCGACACCAGCAATGGCCCACGGTGGCGACAACTCGGGAATGGATGGAAACCACAAAAAGGAGGGTTCCAGGGAGCGAGGTTTATACTAGAGCATGTGATGCAACAAGGCAAGGTTGTTGGCATGATTGCTGGTGGCCATGCTGTCTGCAGCTCCCAGAATTGCTCGTTGTTGGTTCCTCCAACAGCGGTGTCGGCTAGACGAAGACGAAGACACCGACGTAGTGCTCGCGCTAGGAGAAAATCATGTTCATTAGGTGCCAAAGGATGGGGAAGACGATGTAACCATGTGGCCGGTCTAGGTAGGTCTGTTCTCACCGGAGTGTTGAGGCCTTGCCGACGGTAGTGGCAGAGCGGCGGGGTGTGGTGGAGGAAGCCTGGTGGCCGAGATCGAGTGAGTGAGGGGGCAAAAGATAGAGGAGAGGATGGGGGTATTAAGGAAGGGTCGGGTGGAAAACCAGGGAAGGTATCGGCTGAACTGAAGAGGGGTGGATTCGCCGCACGCGCTGTCTTCGAGGGAAAGGTTTGCACGTTGAAGAATGAATATGAGGTCATCGCGCTGATGTGAAAACTCGGGCCACGGTTTCAAGGATGGGGTAGAAAGGTAGATGTGGGTTGCGGTTCTCTTGCTGGAAACTGGGTTGTCCAGTCCACTCGCAGGCGTGCGCTGATACGTCTGAAACGTATCTATAATTTTTTATGCTCCATGCTTGTTTAGTATCTACTTTGCTTTGATTTGTCTACACTTTAAGGTGTTTTTATATCTTTTTTGGAACTAACCTATTAACAAGTTGCCACAATGCCAATTGCCTGTTTTCTTCTGTTTTTGGTTCTAGAAAGGCAGAAAATCAATATTCTCGGATTGAACGGGACAAAAGCCAAAGTCAATATTTTACCGTGGGGGACACGAATCCTGAATACGAGACGGAGAAGCAAACCAGGGCGGCCAGACCCCCCTAGGCACGGGTGGGCCCACCGCGCGCCTGGGTAGGGTGTGGGGGCCCTGGCCACCTCCCGGCCTCGCCTCTTCGCCTATAAGAAGCCCCCGATGCAGAAACCTTGGGTACCCGATCAAAACTCCACGAAACCGTCTGTAGCCGCCGCCACCATCGTCCCTAGATCGGGGGGATCTGAAGTTCTTCCCGGCACCCTGCCGAAGGGGAGATCATCCCGGAGGCTTTCTCTCTGGTATGATACGTGAGTAGTTCCACCTTGGACTATGGGTCCATGTAGTATCTAGATGGTTGTATCTCCTCCTTGTGCATTCATGTATAGATCTCCGTTCATGACCAAGATCTAATCTATTTTTAATCATGCATGTTGTGTTTGCGGGGCTCCGATGGATATTGAGATTACTATGTCAGATTGATTAATGGTTTTGTCTTTATGATTCTATCATGCCTGTGTTGTTTGTTATCTTGCATCCTCTCTGTTGTTAGTAGCTATCTTGGCTGAGTAGTTGCTAGTGACTCCAAGAGGGGGTATTTATGCTCGATAGTGGGTTCATGCCTCTAGTTTCCAAGGGAAGTGACAGAAATCTCTTCGGTTGTAGATGTGATGTTCCTACTAGGGAGAAAACAACGGTCTCTTGTTCATGGAACAAGTGGATTGTTTACCACTTTGCTTAAAGCAGTTGTCTGTTGCTTGCAACTTAATACTGGAGGGGGTTCGGATGATAACCTGAAGCTGGACTTCTAGTCATAGATGCAGTTGGATGGCGATCTATGTATATTGTTGTATTGCCCAATCGAATCTCATAGGATCTTTTTGTCTGGTATTGCATTGTTATGCCTAGCTTAGTTATTGTCAATTGCCCTGCTGTAATTTGTTTACCCTACATGCCATGTTGTTTATCTAAGGAGAGCACCTCTAGTGAACTATGGACCCCGGTCCAATCTTTTCCATTGATACATCTTCCACTGTTACTTGCTGCAAACCATTACCTTCCACACCATACGTTTAATCCTTTGTTACAGCAAACCGGTGAGCTTGACAACCTCACTGATTCGTTGGGAAAAGTCTTGAGTTTGTGTTGTGCAGGTTTCCACGTTGCTTGCAATACCTTTGAGACATTTCCTTCCTCCTAATGGTTAGATAACCTCGGTTTCTTACTGAGGGAAAACTTGTTGTTGTGCTCATCACACCTTCCTCTTGGGGTTTCCAATGAAGTGTCCCACGATAGTGTTTGGCATCATCAAGCTATTTTCTGGCGCCATTGCCGGGGAGGCTAAGGACGTCTTCACAAGGGGAGTCCTCCACTTCCTTTATCTTTACTTTGTTTTTAGTTTGCTTAGTTTCTTTTGCTTGGTTTTTTTGCCTCTTTTCAAAAAACCCAAAAAAATTAGTCTAGTTTGGTTTGCTTTCTTTATTCAAAAACATAAAAAAAATTAGTTCCTGCTCTAGTTTCCACCTTGTTCTAGCTCACCATGTTGCTCCCCAAGTTCGCCGTGAAAGATCTTGCAATAGGTAGTGGCTCCATAATTGGGAAAGATAATATTGAAAAATTCTTTAATCATGTTAGCAAGCATGAGGATATTGAGGATAAATCTATTGCAGAGCTTGCTCCTAATTATGAGATTGTTGCAGTTCGTTTAGTTTATATGTTGGATGCTAGGTTTGTTAGCCTTAACCCCTTTATGAAAATCTTGTTCCTAAAACTAAAAGAAGAAAAGAATGCTGAAAAGGGAGAATTTATTCTTGAAAATATACTCAAAGAGTTCCATGATGTTGCTAAGGAAGTCAAAAAGGTCTTTGAGCATTTCAATATGCTAGGCTCAAATGTAGATGTTGTGGGCACTTCTGATAAAACAAAGACTATAGAGGAATTTAAGATACCCATACCCTTTAAGCTTGTAAGAATGCATAAAGCCTTTGAAAAGAATTTTGATTGGATTGCTCCTGAAAATCTTTTTGATGAAAGTAGTAAACCAAAGATAAATGAGAAGGGATCCTCCAAAACTCATTTGGATGAGATACCTCTCATAGTTGAAGATTTTGCAAGTATTGATCTCAATGCCTCATTTGAAAATACTTGATTCTTCTTGCTTCTTGTGCCTAACTTAAAGGCGTTAAAGAAAAGTACTTGTTGGGAGATAACCCAAGAGTTTCCTTGAGTCTTGGAAGTTATTACTTCTGTAATGACCTCTTCTTATCCTTTTTGTTTGCTTTCTGTGCCAAAAATGACCTCTAATGAGAGGGAAGTAAGATTTGGGGAGTTGCTGTCCCGAAATAGATTTCTGTCCTCCACCATAAAAATGCGTGAGGAGTCTTTATAACTAGGATTGAGCTCAAAATTTACGAATAAATCCCACAGTATGTTAGCTAACTTTCGTTAGTTCGACACTTTTTTATTTGAGCAACAGAATATTTTGGAAAATATCGGTTTCTACCTGCTGGTCTGTTTTGACAGATTTCTGCCATTATTTGCATTTGCTTCTTATTGATTCCTTTTTTGAGTTCTCTTTTGTGGAATTGAGATTTTTGAAGGAGTTTCTACAGTAGATTGTGTTTTTAGTGAAAAGTTTTGTTGTTCCAAAGCTTTGCCTAAGGTCTAATATCTTTTGAATAAACTAATGTTGCTAATGAAGATTGTGTGAAGTTTTGTATGGAGGAATTATTTCAGGTGTAAAGAGAGAATGATGTAATGAGATGAAGAATGGACAAAAGCTCAAGCTTGGGGATGCCACCCCGGTGTCACCCCAAGAAATATTCAAGAGGTACAAGCGTCAAAGCTTGGGGATGCCCAAGGCATCCCCTTCTTCATCAATAAAAAGCCGAGGTCTGTCTAGACACTTAGTTTTTATTGTTTCATGCACTATTGTGTTATTCTTGGAGCGTCTTAGTTTTCGTTTGCTTAGGTTGTTTAGTTTGCTTGAATAAAGTCGTTTGGAGCCCCGTTCTCGCTGTGTTGTTGCAAATAAGTTGCTTGGTGTTGGAAAGGAGTAGGAAGTTCCTTCTTGAAAGTGCAAGAGGAGCTTGCATTGACTGTGACTTAGACTTTAACATTTCATGCTAGGTGTTGTTTTGACCTTATGCTTAGTGATTATTGTTGTAGCATGTCTTGTTCCAAACAATTGGGATTGCTTAGTGTGCCTTAAAGAAATTATGCGTTGTTTTAGCATGCAAAAACATAGTATTGTGGTATTCTCCTTTGATGCTTTGTTTGGGTTGACTTGGCACATGCTCACACCATGTTATGACTATTACAAGTCACCTTAGCCTCTATGATCATTTATTCCTTGACTTGTAGTACCACTATATGCTTTGATTGTTGCTTTGCATGATTATGGCTATTATGCTCTCTTATTTGGTTGCTCCCAGTCTTTTGCTAGCCTCCACTTGTATGAGTAAGCTCTACTCATGCTTCCAACTCCCAAGAAACCCAGTTATTCCAAAGTGTTCACTATAAATTCCTATGCATGGTGTGTTATACCATTCCAAGTATATTCTTGTTTTCAGCTATCTTCCAATAAAAACTATTTTGTTATGTGAAAACTCAGTGATTAAAGCCCTCACAAATTTGATGGCACACTTTATATTCTTTTCCCCTAATAGACTTAAACCAGTGTGTTGTCTATGTTGTATATGCTTGCACTTATACGTTGGAATTAGCAGAACCATGCTGTCATGGGGAACATTTTCAACATTGCACTTGTACTTTGTACTTAGTTGATATCATGCTCTTTTGTCTATGGATGTCACCGGTGTGAAATAAAGAGGAAGCTTGTAAGTCCATGGAATTTGTATTTTATGTTAGATAAACGCCTGGGCCGCTAGCCTAAGCCATGCCTAATCATGATGGAAACTTGCAGCATCACCATAGTGAGCAATCTATGAAACATCCACAATAAAAAGCTATGCACATAGTAAATAAAAAGATCGTTGAGATGCTCATTGTCTGCTTGCCTTGTCATTTTGGTTATGGGATAGCTCCTATACCATGTGTAAGGAGTACCCCGTTGGCGGGTTTTTATGATATGCATGTACTTACAATGACAAGAACTTACAGGTGACTGAAGTTGAGTAGCATGAGGTGTGGCCCTCGTATTCAAGGGACTTGAGATTGCCAACTTATACTTTGTCAAGCATATACTCTATAGTTTGTTCACTTTAACCTTAATCACTTCAAGATGCTTATGATAGAGGGCAATGAGGGATGAAAGCTAACAAGTACCATAATTTTGGAAGCTCTTTTTGAAACTTGAAATCTCTGCTTCCCTTTATAAAGGGCCTTTCTTCCACTATACTGAGTCTCCACCTTCTACCTTTAGGCACCATTAAAAGAGCATAGTTGTCATTCTGTGTGCAGTGTCCCAAAGCTTATTGATTGATGCATATTGTGATATTACTTGTTCTTGTGCTATTTGTTTCTAATCACCCTTGTGAACTCTAAAGGTGTCCGATGCATCTATTTGCTACTCTATAAGTCCTTGTTTACTTCTCCGGTATTTTTATCCACAAAAGACGCGGGGATATGCGGGGATTTGGTGTTCGCCCAATACTCTCAAATCCCCTCAAATCCCTTCCCCAAAAATACTCTACCATGATGGAGAGTTTTTAATCTAGTCAAAAATACACTAGTGTGGAGGGGATTTGTGGGGATATTCCGGGATTATCCCCTCAAAACCCGGCCTAGTAAACAACCTATCGGGGAAATTTCGGGATACAAAATAATCCCCTCCCATCCCCTAAAATACCCTAGAAGTAAACAAGGCCTAAGGGACAAGTTGATTGCCACTATGCCATGTTTTCTGTATGTGAAACAAACAAAAAAATTCAATGCATGTTACTCGTGATCTTTGTTTGTAGCCTTTCATGTTGCATGCATAGTTACAATGTCCTATTTTTAGAACTCCATCTTTCATGCACATGTTTAGAGTTCTTTGATCCCAGCTTTCAATACTTGCAAATGGTTGGATCTTTATTGTGAGGGTGCATGTCACCTCAAAAATTATTCTTTTATCACTTACCTACTCGAGGACGAGTAGGAGTTAAGCTTGGGGATGCTTGATACGTCGGAAATGTATCTATAATATTTGATGCTCCATGCTTGTCTATTATCTACTTTGCTTTCCTTTGTCTACACTTTGAGGTGTTTTTATATCTTTTCTCGAACTAACCTATTAACAAGTTGCCACAGTGCCAGTTGCCTGTTTTCTTCTGTTTTTGGTTCCAGAAAGGTAGAAAATCAATATTCTCGAAATTGGACGGGACAAAAGCCAAAGTCAATATTTTACCGTGGGGGACACGAATCCAGAAGACGAGACGGAGAAGCGAACTAGGGCGGCCAGACCCCTCTAGGCGCCGGTGGGCCCACCCCGCGCCTGGGTAGGGTGTGGGGGCCCTGGCCGCCTCCCGGCCTCGCGTCTTCACCTATAAGAAGCCCCCGATGCAGAAACCCTAGGTACCCGATCAAAACTCCACGAAACCGTCTGTAGCCGCCGCTACCATCGTCCCTTGATCGGGGGGATCTGAAGTTCTTCCTGGCACCCTGGCGGAGGGGAGATCATCCTGGAGGCCTTCTCTCCGGTATGATGCGTGAGTAGTTCCACCTTGGACTATGGGTCCATGTAGTATCTAGATGGTTGTATCTCCTCCTTTGTGCTTTCTGTTGTTAGTCAAGATCTAATCTATTTGTAATCATGCATGTTGTGTTTGCGGGGATCCGATGGATATTGAGATTACTATGTCAGATTGATTAATGGTTTTGTCTTTATGATTCTATCATGTCTGTGTTGTTTGTGATCTTGCATGCTCTCTGTTGTTAGTAGATATCTTGGCCGAGTAGTTGCTAGTGACTCCAAGAGGGGATATTTATGCTCGATAGTGGGTTCATGCCTCTAGTTTCCAAGGGAAGTGACAGAAATCTCTTCCGTTGTAGATGTGTTTTTGCTACTAGGGAGAAAACAACGGTCTCTTGTTCATGGAACAAGTGGATTGTTTACCTTACACACTTTGCTTAAAAGCAGTTGTCTGTTGCTTGCAACTTAAAACTGGAGGGGGTTTCGGATGATAACCTGAAGCTGGACTTCTAGTCATAGATGCAGTTGGATGGCGGTCTATGTATATTGTTGTATTGCCCAACCGAATCTCATAGGATCTTTTTGTCTGGTATTGCATTGTTATGCCTAGCTCAGTTCCTGACAATTGCCCTGCTGTAATTTGTTTACCCTTCATGCCATGTTGTTTATATAAGGAGGGCACCTCAAGTGAACTATGGACCCCGGTCCAATCTTTACCATTGATACATCTTCCACTGTTACTTGTTTACTTGCTGCAAACCATTACCTTCCACACCATACGTTTAATCCTTTGTTACAGCAAACCGGTGAGCTTGACAACCTCACTGATTCGTTGGGCAAAGTCTTGAGTTTGTGTTGTGCAGGTTTCCACATTGCTTGCAACACCTTTGAGATGTTTCCTTCCTCCTACTGGTTCGATGTAACATCCCAAAAATACTAAACTTAAATCATCAAACTCTAAGCATCAAAATTAGGGTTAACAAAAACTTTTTTTAAATAAAACTATGAAGGCATGCATATGTGTATGCATTGATTTTGAAATTCTTTTGAACCACCTTGTTTGTGTGTTTCCTTGCTTGTAAAATGTTTCTTAGGTGAAATAAACATCATCTAAAATATTTCCTACACTTTTCCCAAAGACAAGTAAATCAAAACAAATAAAATAAGGTAATGGTCATTTTGACCAATTTAACTCCCATGCCTACTTTGGTTGTCTCAAACTTTCAGAACCTAACAGAAACTTTTATGGATCTTTGCACCCCTTGAATGTACTCATAACAAAGTATCAAGGCCCACCTTGTGATCATCCAGAAACTTTCAAATGCATAGTTTAAAGGACAATTCAAAATTGAATCTTTATCATATGGGAAGATCCCACTTTTTCAAAAACCACTCAAACAAGCTCAACTTTCAAAACCCAAGCATCTGCAGACTCACCAGCACCAATCTAGCACACCCACCAAAAATCTTTTCAAAATTAAAAACTTGATTTCATGTGGCCATTTCATCAAACAAGTTGCAGACACAAATCAAACAAAATCCAAACACTATTGTGAGCAGTGATTGAAGCCTAACTTGTTCCCTCTCTGGTTGCAACTAGGCTTTAGTAGATCATCTAGCTCAATTGCACACCCTTAGCATCATTGTAAGCTGGGCATAACCATCAATGGTGAACAGCCGAAGCCAACCCTTGTCACTCCCATGTCGACAGCCAGCTAGGAGGAGAAACAAGCCTAGCCAGCATGTCTGGGAGCAATCCAACACCCCACCGCCACTCCCTGTCCACCGCTCGAACGTTGCCAGCCACTGGACCACGCGCACGAACCATGCCAACCTCGCCAGCAACCATGCCGAGAGCACGCCCCGTGCTCCACGCTCGACCGACGCCCACAGACCGTGCGTCGCCCTCGCCGCGTGCATACGTGATCACCACCGTCCCAGCAGACACGCTCGTTCGCCGCCGCGCGGACCACGCGCGCTGTGCGCCATTAAGTTCTCCGTCGGGCACGCGCAGAGCATTGCCGCGTTCCGACCAAGATGCACCGCCCCACGCCTCGAAACCATGTCGTTGAGCATCGCCTGGAAGCACCGCACCGCCCCTACCATCGCCCATGTCGATAGCCGTCTCTACCACTGCCCCCGACGAGCTCACCGTGCGCCCCATCGGTCCCCTCGCTCGACTATAAATAGAGGCCACCCGCAGCCGAATTGAGCACACCATTCTACTCCCCTCTCCTCACTGATCGTGCCACACCGTTCCCGGATCAAGGCGAGCACCACCTCATCGGAATTTCACCGGAGCCCGCCGCCTCTGGAGAAGAAGGGATCCAGCGATTGGAGCAGCCCCGGGAGGAGCCACCGGTACCAGGAGATTCGTCGTCGTCGACTTCGTCGTTCGTCCGCCTTGCCGACCCTCGCCTGTACCCCGGTGAGCCCCCAGCAACCCTCACTGGCCGCGCTAGGTTTCTTTCTCGCCGGCGTTGCTCAACGTCGACGATGACTCCCAGCCGTTGGATTAGAATCAGATCGAACGACCCACAGCGCCCCATACCGCTTCGCACCCCTTGTGTCACTGACGCGTGGGGACAGCCACTTAAACAGCCCGCGGAAGCGCGGCGCTTAGCAGGCCGGCCCAGTATCGTTTCCCGCGCAACCCAGTTATTTGAATTAAACCTTTTCTATTTTATTTCAAACTCACTTTTGTACCCAACTTCAAAAATCAACCCAGGTCGATTCAGTGCACCAAATTGAATGAAACTAATTTTGTTAGAAAGGTCTTGAAATGCTGATTCCAAGCCCGTTGGATTCAAGTCATTTGGATCTATAGATCACCCCTGGTAAAAATAACAAGGCAGAATCTTTTCTGCATTCAAACATTTTTCAAATTTAAACCATAATAGATTTTGAGTTGATTCCAACTCTCAAAAATCACATTTAACCATACCTTTCAGAATATATAAAAATATATAGGTTTACTTGCAGAAATAATGTTCAAGTAATGAAAGAATGCCCCATAGGAATTTCTAGTCACTTTATTTAATTAAAATAAAAGGGTAAAACCTTATTAAATTGTGACACCACTTTAAATCATATTCCCATGGACTAAAATATGTGGTGATGACATGTGTCAACATGATCCCATGTTTGGTTTGGAGAATATTAAATCTTAAGTAGTTTTTCAATGAGTAGAAATTACTTTTCTAAAAATAAAAGGAATTAAACCAAGCCTAAATCTTGTAATGTTAGTGATGATGTTAGATCATCTATAGGACACTTGTGTGTGATGATTGCAAGTACTTAAGTATTGTTTGGTGATTGTGTACATCGTATCTATTTATAGACGATAGTACCGACCAAGGATACGAGGAGGAAGGAGGATTCTACGAAGAAGAAGCCGAGGAGAACTTCAGCCACTTCTCTGCACAAGGCAAGCCAGTAACCTTGCAAGCTAACACTTGCAATTTAGCAACCTTATACTGATATGGTGCCAGCAAACCCTTACTTTTTACCATGCCTACTATATGCCTTAAGCATATGTGATCATACCCACTTGATAAACCAATCCTAGTTTTACTTGCAAGCTTCTTACTTTATTTCTTTATCAAAGCTCTTACTTAGAGTTTACTTAAGAGATTGGTAGATACTAGAAAGATATGTGAAGGTTGCATCAAGAGCATAAAATTTGGCCTAAGTTAGAAACCTAGATGTCAGCCTAAGACATAAGGTTGTACTTAGTTGAAACTCCACTAGTCCACCACCCCTCATTAGTACTTACCCCCCACTTATAGATGCTAGTGCTAAGCATAAAACTCGATCAACTTTTAGATGGGAATACTTGGTGGAAAAATGGTTATGAAAACCTTGGAATGATGGATCATTCTATTGAAATATTTTGGACATGTGTTTCCGGACACTTGATGATTTTGGTGATGAAAATGATGAGGCATGAGCCTTAGCCCTTTATAAAACTGATGGTTGTCTGGATGCGATACCATTCCAATTTTATCGTACAACCACAATAACCGAAGATTGGGTAGGGATTGACTGGAAACTTATATACCTTAGTATTAGTTCCCTCACGGCCAAGGTCTGAGCTGAGGCTACCTTGTGAAGATTGTCCACCTGTGCAGTATCCAAGATGACAGTTGGTCATGGTTGGGAGGCCAAACTCACAGGAGAGGTGCTTATACTAGGGCGTGTAATCGAAAGGTTAGGATTGATTATCCGCATACTGAGTATGGTGAATTCAGGATTTGTTCCTGACGGATGTATCGAATGTTGTGGTGAAAGTGTACAATCTCTGCAGAGTGTCAAACTATTCGAATAGCCGCGTCCGCGGTTATGGACAGTTGGAGTGGCCATACTGTTCCCCCGTCAGACTTTTCAAAATGACTTGTGAAAAGAAGTGAGACTTTGACTTGACCACAACAGGGTTGTGATATGAAATACAAGTTCTCATTTAGGTGTTATAAACTTCAACTAGCAGTAGTGCTCCTAAACTTAGTAGAGATAAATCTGGCTTTTGCAAAACAACCCTAGAGCCTAGTGTCATATTATCCAAAAACCCCTTTACCTGCTAGTACTAGTTTGCGAGTACTTAAAGAGTACTCATGGCTTTGTCCCTGGCTATTCCCATGGCCAGACTATGAAGAGGAGTACCTGGAGGATGGACCCCAGGAAGGTTACGACAACTAGGATCATCTCCCATCGTCAGCATTGCCTGTGACCCCGAAGATGGAGCTTCGCCTACGCTACCGTTATTATTACGTATTCCGCTGCTTGATGTTGTATTAAGAACTGGATCATGAGATCCCTATTTGTGTAAGAACTTATGTACGATTTGTAATGGATGATGTACTATGGTATCCAATTCTGTTATGTCTCGCAAAAATAGCAATCCTGGGATTGCGATGTATGGCATAACAGGCATCTGGGATTGAAAAATCCGGGTGTTGACATTCGATAACCTCGGTTTCTTACTAAGGGAAAACTTGTTGATGTGCTCATCACACCTTCCTCTTGGGATTTCCAATGAAGCGTCCCACGACAGTGTTGGGCGTCATCATGCGTGTGTGGTAGGCTTGATTCTGGGATGGCTCGACTGGCTCAGTTAGAGGTAGGTTAGTTTTTTCCTTTTTATTTTCTGTTTTCTGTTTTCTTTTGTAACTATTGTTTAAAACTTTAAATTAGATTAAATAAATTTATAAAAAATTGTAAAATCACTTTGATATTTTTAGGATAATATTTATTCTCTTTCTTGTCCATTTCCAAAATTTCAACTAATAGACATTGAATTTAGTTTAATGTATTTACTTTATTCCTTTTCTTGTATAAATCATAACTTTTGCTTTGGAGATCAAAAATGGCTCAAACTAATTACTACATTTTTATGTACTCACTCTTCATCTTATAATGTTTAAAAATACTTTTTGTTGCATTTAATTATTGATTTTTTCTATGATCTTGTATTTACTTCGGAACATTTCCTTTTATCTCATAAAAATCATAACTTCTTATCCATGGCTCCAAATAGAGTGAAACCAATTCCTATGGTTTTGTAACATTGTTATTTTCCTTTAGGAATGCTTTTGCTTAATTTTCATATGGAATATGTCCATAGATTTTATTTGAACTTGATGTAATGATTTTGCTATTTGGGTTCAGATTTTGGTTTTGTTCTTTTTCTAGAGGTTTAAATGCAAATGCTCAGTGACAAGATACATGTCATGCATGAATGCATTTGATCTTTCAGAAAATTTGTTTGTCACTTCCTCATTCATAATTCATTTTGTTTAATTAAGGTTTTGATATTTCTATTAGAGGATCGAAAAGTTTTTTCTCCCTAAATTTCATACTTTAAAAGATTTTATGTCTTGTGTTTTTTCACATTTTAAAATTTGGAAATTTTTGAGATGTGACAACACGGCCGCGTAACTTGATGTCGTGTTGTCAACGCCTCGTTGGGAGACCCCAAGAGCAAGGTGTGATGAGCACAACAGCAAGTTTTCCCTCAGTAAGAAACCGAGGTTATCGAACCAGTAGGAGGAAGGAAACGACTCAAAGGTGTTGCTAGCAACTTGGAGACCTGCACAACACAAACTCAAGACTTTGTCCCAACAAACAGCAAGGTTGTCAATCTCACTGGTTTGCAGTAACAAAGGATTAACTGTATGGTGTGGAAGGTGATGATGGTTTGCAACAAGTAACAGTGGAAGATGTATAAATGGTAAAGATTGGACCGGGGTTCATAGTTCACTAGAGGTGTTCTCTTTAGATAAACAAACATGTCATGCTGGGTAAACAAATTACAGCAGGGCAATTGACAGGATTGAGCAAGGCATAACAATGCAATACTAGACATCATGATCCTAGAGATTCGATTGGCAATACAACAAGATACATAGACCGCCATCCAAGTGCATCTATGACTAGAAGTCCATCTTTGGGTTATCATCTGAACCCCCTCTAGTATTAAGTTGCAAAAAACAGACAACTGCTTTAAGCAAAGTGTGTAAGGTAAACAATCCACTTGTTCCATGAACAAGAGACCGTTGTTGTCTCCCTAGTGGCAACAACATATCTACAACCTTAGAGATTTCTGTCACTTCCCTTAGATTAAATAGAGGCATGAACCCACTATCAAGCATAATGACCCCCTTTTGGAGTCACTAGCAACTACTTGGACAAGATAGCTACTAACAACGGAGAGCATGCAAGATCACAAACAACACAGACATGATAGAATCAATAAGAAAAAACCATTAATCAATCTGACATAGTAATCTCAATATCCATTGGATTCCCGCAAACACAACATGCATGATTACAAATAGATGAGATCTTGATTATTAATGGATCTCACAAGATCTAGACATGAAAGCACAAAGGAGGAGATTCAACCATCTAGCTACTACATGGACCCGTAGTCCAATGTGGAACTACTCACGCTTCATACCAGACACTGGCATGATGAAGAAGAAGGCCTCCGCGATGATCTCCCCTCCGACAGGGTGTCGGGAAGAGCTTTAGAGCCCCCCGATCTAGGGACGATGGTGGCGGCGGCTACAAATGGTTTCGTGGAATATTGATCAGATACTTAGGGTTTAGGCATCAGGGGCTTCTTATAGGGGAAGAGGGAGGCCGAAGGGGTGCCCGAGGCGGCTGCACCCCCCAGGCACGGGGTGGGCCCACCCGGACGGCCAGGGGGTGTGGCCCCCTCGAGGCCCTCATCCGTCTCGTCTTCTGGCTCCGTGTTCTCCATGGTAAAATATTAACTTTAGCTTTTGTCCCGTCCTATTCCGAGAATATTGATTTGCTGCCTTTCTGGAACAAAAAATAGAAGAAAATAGGCAACTGACACTATGGCATCTTGCTAATAGGTTAGTACCATAAAAAATGTAAAAACACCTCAAAGTGTCGACAAAGCAAAGAAAAGTAGATACTAAACAAGCATGGAACATCAAAAATTATAGATATGTTTCCGACGTATCGTAACTCCAGGCTACGGGGCAGCGTTGCAGGTGGCTTGCGGCAGGAGGCAGCGAGGCAGGGCTGGCTAGACCAATCGTCCCGGATCTAGGCCCGTAGGGCTCCATCTGGGTCGGGGGCAACCGATTGTCCCAGCGCACCTCTTGTTCTGTGGTAGTTGGTGGCGGTTTAGCTAGTGCAGGTACTAGGGGCGACCGCAACCGGGCATGTTGCAGCGTGGTTGCGGGCTTTACGAGCTCGTTTTGGTCTGGCCGGACGCTTTTGGAACTGGTTAACCTCCACGGGGCTTTACAGGTTAGCTGGACCCCGCCGGACCCAACGAGGACTTGTGTCCCTGCAACTGTGTCCGGTCGGCTGCCACCTTTGGCGGTGCAGATGGTCCCCTCCCGCGCGGGCGCGGTTCTACTAGTACCGATTCAAGCTACCCTTCGTCTCTGTCTTGTAGACATCTCGATCAGACAATGATGGTGGCTTCGTGTCTGTAGTGACGCATGTTCCTGGATGGCAAGTTTGGTGGTGGCGAGGCCTCATCCTCACAGGACTCATGTGCAACGGATCACCCGGGGGGTTGCAGATAGGGTTTTTGGGAGAAATCCTTGTCAGCTCGCCCGACAACACCGCGGTGCTGCCCTTAGGTGGTGTCTTTCCTTCCTAGAGGGCGTCGTGGCTACCCTTCATGCACTTCCCTTTGTGTGCTGAGGAAAACCCTAGGACCAGTCTCAGGTCCGGGCAGCAATGGTCGCTTTCCTTCTTGAGGGTGTTGTTTGATGCTTGACGAGTCGGTGCAAGGAGGGCGGTGGAACTTCTCCGGAGGGCGCATCGGTTACGATTCAATTTCGTTTAGTTAATTTGTCTTCGTCTCCATTTTGTTTCTTTTGGGCATGTGTTTGCTGCTGCCACGACATTTTGTCTTTCATTTCGAGACTATCTTGGATGTATGTGTTGTATTAATATAGCGGGACGAACGACTTTTTTCGAGAAATAACATATAGAGAATTGTAATATTAAAAAATTCTATGAATATATAATATTGAATGTTCCGAGTCAACAGCAAAAGACCAAACAATAAAAAGTAAATCCCGTTTTTCTTCTACAAAATTAATAAACTTCTAGTTGCTGCGTGCAATACGGGTTGACAGTCATCCCGTCGCATCATGCGAGTAAACATTGCATCTGTTTGTTTGTTTGTTTGTTTGTTCTTTCCTCTGGAGGGAACGTGGTTGCATCTATGTTGTTCTCCACTGTTCATTTTAGGCTTACTACTATTCTTGAACCGAGATGGTCCCGCCTATATCGAAGAATCCACAACTCGTTGGCAATTTCTAGCCACAAGACTCCGGCTAACAAAGGTGGGTTCAATATATTCTCATGGCTATCAAGTTCTAAAACTCTTTTGACATGTCATTAGTTTATCTTGTATTTTCCTCCTCAACCCGTCACCGTTCTTCCTCACATCCAGCACGCAAACCGCCATGGAAGAAACATCCTGACGATCGAGGCGGGCGTCGGGCAAGAACCAGCCACGGGCGCGCGCGGCGCCACCGCCGTTTACGCCGATCCGCGGGGCCAGCAGTCGCCGCGGAGTTAATTAGATGGAGAATGTCAACTGCTATGTGGTGCCGGAGACCACGGGCACCGGCCGGAACGTCTTCCAGGGCGCCAGCCCGCTCTCGTCGTCGCTGCCTCTCCTCGGCGTGCAGCTGGTTCTCATCGTCGCCGTTACCCACGTCCTCTACTTCATCCTCAAGCCGCTCAAGCAACCCCGCGTCGTCTCCGAGATCATGGTACGGATACATACTCCATAATCTTTTAATTTGCTCCGGCACGGGCACGGAGCTGGGTGACCATTATACTTGGCAGGGTACTGATCATGAAGAAAATGTTGTTCTTTCACTTTTCAGGGTGGCATTATACTTGGCCCGTCGTTGCTGTGCCGCAACGATGAGTTCAGGCAGCTGGTGTTCCCGCCGAGGGGGGAGCCGGTGCTGAACACCGTGGCCACGTTCGGCCTCATGTACGTCATCTTCCTCATCGGCGTGCGGATGGACCCGAGGCTCGTCGTCCGGTCCGGCAGGAAGGGTGTGGCCATCGGCCTCTCCGGCTTCCTCCTCGCTCTGGCCCTGACGGCGGTGGGATCCAAGGGCGACGCCCTGGCCGAGGAGCAGGACGTGTCGAAGCGCTTCACGTTCCTCTTCGCGCTCTCCGCCTCCATCTCCGTCACGTCCTTCGCGGTGCTCTCCCCGATCCTGTCCGAGCTCAACCTGCTCAACTCCGACCTCGGCCGCATCGCCATGTCGGCGTCCATGACCATTGACGGCATCGCGTGGCTCATCATGGTGGGCTACGTCCTCGCCGAGGCGTACCTCGTGTCCCCCGCCACGTCGCTCTGGGCGTTCATGTCCGTGGCGTTGCTCGTGGCGTTCATACTGCTCGTGGTGCGCCCGATCGCGCTCCTGGTGATCGAGCGCACGCCGCCGGGACACCCGGTGGACGAGACCTACGTCTTCTTCTTCCTCCTCATCGTGCTCCTCGTCGGGCTCTACAGCGACATCATCGGCACCAACTCGTTCCACGGCGCGCTCATGCTGGGCCTGGCGATCCCTGACGGCCCGCCGCTTGGCACGGCCCTCGGAGAGAAGATCGAGGCCATGGTGTCCGGGCTGATCCTGCCGCTCTACTACGCCATGACCGGGCTTAGCACTGACGTGTGGGAGATACACTGGGGCAGGCTGCAGCTCGTCGTCCTCCTAGGGTGGTTCGGGAAGATGGTCGGCGTCATGGCGTCGTCGCTCTACCTTGAGATCCCGTTTCGGGACGCCGTCTCGCTCAGCCTCTTCATGAACTCCAAGGGCATCGTCGAGGTCATTACCTTCACCTTCTTCGTCACCAACAAGGTGATTCATCCAATTGATCTCGACCTTGATGAGTCGACCAATAATACGATGGATGATTGGGTGGCTGACGTGCGTAAGATGTTGATTAACCTTGCACGCAGCTGATCGGCAAGCACACGTTCAGCGCGCTCGTGTTCTCGTCGGTGGCGATCACGGCGGTGTCGGTGCCGGTGGCAGGTTTGCTGTACGACCCGGCACGGCGCTACGCCGTTTACAAGCGGCGCACGGTGCAGCACCTCAAGGCGGACGCGGACCTGCGGATCCTGGCGTGCGTCCACGACGAATCCCACGTCCAGGGCACGCTCGCGCTACTGGAGGCGTCGCACGCCACGCCGCAGACGCCCGTCGGCCTCTACCTCCTCCAGCTCGTCGAGATCGCCGGCCGGTCCGCGCCGGTGTTCATACCCCACAAGCTCCGCAGCAGCGACTCCAGGGTCGGCCCGTCTCCGTCGTCCACCGGCTCCGACCGCATCATCAACGCCTTCTTCCAGTACGAGCAGCGGCACCCGGAGGGCGCCGTGTCCGTGCACCCCTTCACGACCATCTCCCCCTACTCCTCCATGCACGACGAGGTGTGCCGCCTCGCCGTCGAAAAGCGCACCTCGCTCATCCTGCTCCACTACCACAAGCGCCACATGCTCGCCGGCGGCACGCGCGCCGCCATGGGGCTCCGCGTCGTCAACCGCAAGGTGCTGCAGGTCGCGCCGTGCTCCGTGGGGGTCTTCGTGGACCGCAACGCCGGGAACGTGGGCCTCGGCGCTTTCATCATGCAAGACCAGTCCATGTCCTCCTCCAGCGGCCGCTTGTCGCTTAGCGGCATGGGCTTCCGGGCGGCCGTCGCGGCCCTCTTCTTCGGCGGCGGGGACGACCGCGAGGCCCTGGCCTACGTGACGCGCATGGCGCGGCACCCGGGCTCGAAGGCGGCCGTGATCCGGTTCCTGCCGACACGAGGCATCAAGGACGACCCGGCGGATCGGCGGGTGGACAACCGCGCCATCGAGGAGGTGAAGGCGCTGTCGGCGAGGAGCAAGTACATGAACCTCCAGGTCCAGGAGGAGCTCGTGGGCGACATGGAGAAGATCGTAGAGGTGCTGAGGGGGCTCGACAAGGCCGGCTACGACCTCGTCATCGTGGGAATGCGACACAGGTGGTACCCGGTGATGTCGGCGAGCGGGCTGTCGGACTGGAGCGAGTGCCCCGAGCTCGGCGTCATCGGCGACCTCCTCGCGTCGTCCGACTTCGACACGCCGTACTCCGTGCTCATCCTGAAGCAGCAGGACCAGGGCGGGCTGAATGCCGCCGTGCCAGGTGCCCAGGACGTGTGGAACGGCGAAGATGGTGGCACGGCGCCGCCGCCGGAACGTACTATGACGACCGCTGCATCTACCAAGTTCCGGTATTAGGCTGGTGACGAGTAGCACAGACATGAACTTGTCAATTGCAATGTACTTAGATGTTGACCTGCATAGTTTCTAGGGCGTGATTCAATAGACCTTTCTCCAGTTCACTCCGTGGTTCAGCGCTATTGCAGGGAAGTCTGAATAGTTTCAGAACTAATCCGAGGTGGACGTTTGGAATTCTTTTACGTCTAGCGTACAATGTGAACAAAATCCGAAGTGGTTTCGTGGTGTAGTTGGTTATCACGTCAGTCTAACACACTGAAGGTCTCCGGTTCGAGCCCGGGCGAAGCCATATTTTATTTTTAATTTAAATAACATGTGAAAGACTTCAAAAATCTTCAGAACCCACCTGTACCAGCATCCCTTGTTTTTGCAAAACTAAGGATCTGACTGAGCTCAAGTCTTGCTTTACAGCAATTCCCTTCCAGTTCATTATGGCATACCTTATTTTTCCAAATAAAAGAACTTTTTGTTTGAGGAAACCTAAGAATCTGATTGAACTCAAGTCTTGCTCTACATCAATCTTGATCCAGTTAATCCATTCTGTCAGCGAGATGGACATTCTCGTTACAGAATGAAATCAAGGCAGGGCAATCAAGCACAGCAGCGGCCCAAAATGCCCTCTACTGAATGAGCAACAAAACTTCAGTCAAACAATAGCAACGATATTCCTAGTTTTTTATTTACCTTTTTGGACCTCAAGAAGAAGCTGCAGCGAACAGCTAGAGTAATCCTCGTGAGTTAAGTCTTGTGGCATATCCAGAAATATTGTACGCAACCAATGTGTACGCAATATTGCCTGTCCAGAAAAAAGAATTTAACCGCAAGATTCTCCTAGAGAACATACAAACCTAATCCAACCAATGTGCACCACCAGAGTGATTCCAGCAGAGCATCTGTGAAGTGTAACCATGACTAATAGATGATGGGACAGCTGATAAGAGATAGGTCATGGCAGATGGTCAATGGGTCCAAATTGAGTTTTGAAATCTGGCAGTTCTGAGAGGATCCGAATTTAGTTTTCCAGATTACGGATTAGTTTATCAGCAGCTTTCAGAAGTAACTAGCATTAACAAACAGAACCTGTGACCTTCTGATCTTTTGTGCTACTCAGCGTCACCTTCGAGTTTCGAAGGGTAGACTTGGTTTACATGACCAACTTTATGCATGAACCCTACAAGTCCAAGTACAATGCACTGAGGATAACGCGAGCACATCCAATTATCTGCAAATAGAAATAAACCATATAACTAATTTTCATTTCTAAATGCTAAACCTAGTTATTATTGCAATGTGTACCTCAGCTGTAACAGGGAATTTTTATTTTGACCAGCTGTAACAGGGGAAATTTAACTCAACTGCTAACAGTTATAAATGTTCTAGAAGCTCCAACATCTGCTCACATCTCAAATAAAAGAATTTGATCAAAATAAACGAACAAAATATAATCCATGAAAATAATGGATGATAGCAGGAAGAACTTCATAAAAAAAAATGGACTACAACTGATATGAGAGGGAAACAGGCCCCATTTTTTACGACAGTAGACAAAGCGCGCACCTCAAATAAATGAACTTCATAAAAAAAATGGATGATAGCAGGAAGTTACAATGAATAGCTTGGTTAACCGAGATTGCCAACTTATATATACTAACAAATATAAATAGCATAGGACAACTGAACTGGCAAATGTAATCAAAAGGGGCATGTATGTGCTCCTAGTCTGAGGACATGACAGCATCAGGCCCAATAAAACAAACGAACAAAATTTATTCCATGGAAAAAATTAAAATGACTAAACAATGAACGTACATTGTGAAGCAATGGACAAGTATAACAGTTGTGACTTGGATAAACCTAAACGATATTCCAACTGCACATCAGCAACCAGCGTTAACATAAATGGACATGTCTGAACAAGATTCCACTCTGGCCATTTAGTTCTTAACGGAAGTTGCTGGCTTAGCCATGATGAATTCTCCGGAGGGTACACTGCACAATGAAGTTTGCCTTTACACCCTTTTTAAACAAATGACATTAACCAGTTTTGAATGGAAGTTGTTATGAATCATAAAACAGAAACAAAATATGAAATGGAGCACTACGGATGCCAGCTTACGAAATTATCGAACAGCAAATAAAAAACACCCACCCCTCAGTGATATTTCAGATACAACACATAAGTCCAACATCCCTCCCTGAGACTAGACTATACATGTCCATAGCACACTTGCTAGAAGATGCAACCAATCCAGAATCTAAAGAAAAAAAGACAAGGACCTCTCAACTAAGCAGAACACCTTGTCTAAGATACTGGTTATCAATAAATATATTCACTTGAAAAATAATATGCAATAAACATCATCTTTCCAATCTCACCTGCCATGAAAATAACTCACCACTTTATCTCTGTTGATAATGTTGCAGTGATGAAGTTGTAATGGCATGTTTACGTCTGCCATGAATCTGATTATTTGAACAGATTTTCGCCAATCATAGATTTAGACCATCCACAAAGTCATAACAGAACAATTTCTTAGAAATATTTGAGGACATGAAGGTTTAAGATAACATTGGAATCCAATCCACACATAAAACAGTTACGGGGTTAAACTGAAATAGTAATGGAACCAAAATGGGACCCTACATTTGTTACAAAATAATCACCTTGCTACTTACTAGTTGACGTACATACACCTACAATCATGTACTCTACACCATTTGTGAAACCCCATAATTTCTTCATGGAGGACAAATTACAAATGATACAATACATGGTTGAGATAAGAATATCACCAATACTGAGGCACGGATATTCACCAAGATCCTAGATGTCTGTATAATTAGCTGTTGCAAGATCATTTACCTTTTTGGACCTCATGAGTGAACCTTTGTCGGTACTCCTTGTGGCATTACCTCACCTAGCAATTCCCACCAAAAAGACCGAACCATCAAGAAGATGGCACAAGTGAAACCTGCTGGCTAGAACTTATATGCAATATTGCCTGTCCAAAAAAGAATTTATCCGCAAGATTCTCCGAGAACATCCAGACCAAATCCAATCTATGTACACCACCAGAGTGATTGCAGCAGCATCTGTGAAGTGTGCGCCATGAGCCCATGACTAATAGATGATGAGACAGCTGATACTGTCATGAGATAGGTTATGGCAGATGGTCAATGCATCCAAATTGAGTTTTCAAATCTGGCAGTTCAGGATCCAAACTGAGTTCTCCAGATTATGAATTAGTTTATCAGTAGCTTTCACAAATAACTAGCATTAGTAAACAGAACCTGTGACATCAGGAGGTTGAGGCCTGAGGCAGAGGGTTACACACTATGTTTTGATCTTCTGTGCTACTCCGCATCACTTAGGGAGCCCTTGAGTTTCGAAGGGTAGACCTGGTTCACAGGTCAACTTTTATGCATGAACCTACAAGTCCCAGTACAAAGGAACTGATGATAATGGGAGCACGTCCAACTATCTGCAATAGAAATAAACCATATAGCATTCTTTTCTAAATGCTGAACCTAGTTATCATTGCATTGTGTAACTCAGTTGTAATAGGGGAAATTTAACTCAATTCCTAACAGTTATAAGTGTTCTAGAAGCTCCAAACATCTGCTCACTCACTACAACTCATGTGAGAGGGAAACCAGGCCCCATCTTTTACGATGGTAGACAAAGCACACACCTCAAATAAATGAACTACGTTAGAAAAACAAGAAATGATGATGGTAGGAAGTTACAATGAGCAATTAGTTAGCTGAGATGGCAAACTTATACTAACAGACATAAACATCATAGGACAATCACTGGGAAATCTAAAGGGGGCAGCATGTATGTGCTCACTGTGGTTATGGCTACTTCTAGTCTTTGACAGCATCAGGGCCAAAAAAAGAACACGATATACTCGATGGAAAAAATGAAAACGACTAAACAGTGAATATTCGCAAGCAATGGGCAAGTATAACAGTTGTGTATTTGGCTGCACTAGATGCATGACTATGATAAACCTAAATGATATTCCAACTGCACATCAGCAACCACCGTTAACATAAATGGACATGTCTGAACAAGGTATTCATTCTGTGCCATTTGGTTCTTCAATGAAGTTGCTGGGTCAGCCAATGAATTTTCCAAAGGGTACACTGCACGATGAAGTTTGTCTTCACATTCCTCTTAAACAAGATTGACATTTACCAGTTCTTTATGGAAGTTATTATGAGTCATAAAACAGAAACAGAATATGAAATGGAGCACTAAGTATTCCAGCTTACAAAAATATCAAACATCCAATAAAAAACAACCACCTCTCAATGATATTTCAGGTACAAAATAGTAAACCTGTAAAGTGGAACACACAAAGTCCAACAACCCTGAGACAGTGAGACTAGAATATTCATGTCCATAGAACACTTGCTAGAAGGTGCAACCAGTCCATAATCTAAAGAACAAACATAAAGACCTCTCAACTAAGCAGAACATGTTTTCTAAGTTACTGGTTATCAATAATGAATATAGGAGAAAAACTGTATGCAATGAACCTCATCTTTCCAAAATCACCTGGCACGAAAACATATCACCACTTCATCTGCATCGCTATGTTGATACTGTTACAGTGACGAAGTGGTAATGGCATGTTTAGGTCTGCCATGGATTTCATTATTTGAACAGATTTTTGGCAACCATAGAGTTAGACCATCCACAAAGTCGTAACAGAACAATTTCTTAGAAACGTTTGAGCACATGAAGGTTTAAGATAATATTGAAATCCAATCCACACATAAAACAGCCACGGGGTTAAACTGAAGTAGTAGTTGGAACCAAAATGGGACCCTACCTTTGTTACAAAATAATCACCTTACTACTAACTAGTTGACATACATACACCTACAATCATGTACACCATTTGCAAAACCCCATAATTTCTCCATGGAGGGCAAAATACAAATGATACAACAATACAAGGTTAAGGTAAGAATATCACCATTACTGAGGAACGGATATTCACCAAAAACCACGCCAACAACTTCCACAAATCCCAGAAGTGGCAGGTTATCACCAGGACCACAAGGTACTGATTAACTGATCACTTTGCTGCTCCTTCAAACAAGTGCTGGATATGTGCCTCAACATCTTCTGGAGTGTACTTGATGTACAAGTCACGTCCGGTTTCGGGAGCTGACTTTAACCTAGCAATCAGAGCTGCATACACTGACATCACAGAATCCTCCACCGCGGACCTAATGTCCACTCGCAGCTGATCATCGGCTATCACCCACTCTGATTGTACTGCATAGATCTCCTCAAAGTAGGTATTAAACATCCGCAATTTCTGCAGCATTGCCTTGGCTGGGAGTCCACCAACGCCAGGACCACCGATCTGCAGCACAGATGTGACCTTGCCCCATGTTGTACGCTGATATTCTATGCTCCAGCGACGCACTCTGGTTGTGATCTGCTTGATCCAGTCATCACCGAGTAGAACACCTAGCTCGCTATCATTCACTTTCTGGATGACGTACTTGCCATTGTTCATCAAAAAGATGCAAGCTAGTGACGGATCCCGGTAGAGCTTAGACTTTGTATCCAAATTCTTCTGCAGAACATCCATGATCCATGCGATGTGCACAGCAAGTGCAGAGGTAGGGCGATCAGGATCCACGGCAACTGCAGCTCTACCACCAGCACTAAGGTCACCTTCCATTACTTCTTCCAATGTCTGCCGTGACCCACATGCAGCACGGAGATAGTTCATGACATACCGAGTGATGGGGTGTATACCTCCTCCAGGGGTTGCTACCCGGGCAGGGTCACGGCGGATGAGATTTTCCAATTCCATGAATATACCTTTGATTGAGGAACCAAGGGTGTTGCACACTGCAGAGACCTCGGCGCGGAGTGCCGCTGAGTAAGGGTCAGAGAACACAGGGTCAAGGTCCGGGAGGATATCCCGCACAGCCTCATACATGTCAACGACGCGGAAGAGGCGCTCTGGTGACCGGCTGGAGGAAGAAATAGCGTCGCCGAATGATATGAGCTGGAGAGCCTGAGTGCGCACGGCAGCAATGAATGCGAGGTCACCAAAGGGGGCGAGACCGTCGAAGACACGGTCGCAGAGACGGCGCTCGCTGGGAATCAGAATTCGGAAAACCATGTTGAAGGCCGGGATCCAGCGGGCGATGTCGAACTCCAGCTCCTCCCAGGTAGAGGCATGGACCTCTTCGGCGGTACGCGGTCGGACGCCGAGACGCGCAACGCTCTCGTCGACGAAGCCGCGACGTGCTGCCGCATAGGCCTCGGCGCACTCCCGGCCGAAGCCTGCGTCCACCATCCGCCGAGAGATCTGGTGCACGTTCGCAATCGAGCCCGGCGAGAGCGCGTCGATCACGACGTCGTAGTCGGTGACGGGCTTGGCGATCGGAATCGGCTCGTCGCCGTAGGCGTCCGCGCCGCCGTAGAACTCCTCGTCGTCGCTCCCGTCGGAGGCGAACCCGCCGGGCGCCATGGGGGCGGCGTCGTCGGGGCGCTCGATGAGCGCCCGGAACTCATCCTCCAGGCGCGCCATGCACCGGCTGAGCAGCTCGTCGGCGCGGTCGAGCAGGGCGCGGTTGGTCCCGGCGGCGTCGAGCTCCTGCACGGTGCCGATGAGGTCGTCGACCGCCTCGAGGAACCTGTCGGCGTCCCCCGAGTCGGCCCAGATGAGCCCGTCCATGGTAACGAACTGCGAGATCTGGCGGTCGAGCGTGCGCACGGTCCGCTCCATGGAGGTCACGGGCGGCCTCGCGGAGGAGCCCGGCACGGCCGCCTGCGGCGGCGGCGGCAGCGGGGGCGACGCCGGCATCGAGCGCTCTCCTGCCGCGGCGGCGCTGCGCGCGGCGTAGATCTTGTCGAGCGAGAGGCGGCCGTCGTAGTTGGAGAATACCTTGAGGATGTCCTCCGTCATGGTGTCGCTGCTCCCGAGCGTCTGCACGATGTGCTGCACCGTGTCGAGCAGCTTCCTCTCGCCGTCCTCCGCCATCAATCGCGCAACCGCTCCGTCGGCGCGCACGCGGCTTCGGGTGGTTGTGGGCTGCGCAGAGGGAGAGGGGATGAGGCGATGACTTCCCACGCGGTTGCTTGTGGCAGAGGGCGACAGACAGCGCGTGGACTGGCCGTCGTCTTTACTGGCGGTAGGCACGGCACGGGCAGCGGCCGCGCTCGAGTGGCAGTGGGGTGGGGTGGCTGGCATGGACGGTCGGATGAGTGGCGATGAGTCGTCGATGGTGAAATGGCGTGGCCTCGGGGGAGGCAAAAGTCTAGGGTCGTGGCATGCGCGACAGGAGGTGGGAAAAGTCAGAAAGGAGAGTGCGCCACGGGCCCGCTGGAAATGACGGCGTCGCGGGGTAGCCCGTGATCGACGGCGAGGTCCAGCCTGTGGGCTCCGCACAGCATCCCCACTCGTCGGGGTCAACCAGACCGAAATCCAAACATTTTATTTTAACCAAACGAAACGCGTTTTTGTCTGGAAACGCCGAGCATACACCTCGTGTTCCCAGGTCGAGTTTCAGGTTCGGTGAAATTCAGTTAAATTCTGTGAAATTTAGGCGAATATAGACAGATTTCATTAACTAGGATAAGGACGCACATATTACATCAAATTTAATAACTAGGAAAAGACCGCCGCCGTCGTGGTCGATGTCGGACGCCGCATCTACATACCGAGGTGGGGGTGGTTGCTGGCCTGGATGTGCTCCGTGACGGCGGCGAGAGTTCGCCATGGAACGCTCCACCAGCGGCGGCGAAAAGCCACATTGTGACGCGGCGGCGAGCCCGACGGTCTCTCGTGTCGGGCGAGATCCTCGAGGCGCCTATCGGCGAAGAACTGCCTCCAGAAGACCAGGTTGCCAGGATCCTCGGCGAGATCCGGGTCTTGCATGGCGGCGATAGCCGCCTGGATCTCTCCGGCGAGGTTTTCGTCGGACGGCACCGGCGGAATAGGGATCCCGCCGGTGCTGAGTTGCCAGGCGAAGGGGAGACGATAGTCCGGCGGCGCCGTATAGACCGCCTCATGGAGCAGACGGGCTTCCCACGGCTGCAGCGTGCGTCGGCCAGGAAATCTCTCGACCATGGCTTTTCGGCGGAGTTGAGGAGGTAGAAAGGTGTGAACGTCTGGAGCTCGCCGGAGTTGGGAGTGGTGTGAGAGGCTGTGAAGGGAGACGGAGAGATGTACGCATTTTATAGGCCGAGTTCGGCGGCGAGGGCGGGAGGGGTGTAGCGATGATGGCGGGAAAAGGGAAACGGAGGGAAGGATGACGACGACTCGGCTTCGGTCGCTGACAGGCTGGTCCACTCGGCCAATTCGCTGCATCCGGCGTTCCCAGGGTGTACCCGAGATCCTGGGTATGGCCTTGGGAGTCCGGACCAAGGTTGACCCAAATCCGGACGAAAAGAGATTTCTGGGTACGCGTCCGGATCTAAATTCGGCGTTATCGGCGTCCTGGATAGCCGAGTGGAGATGCCCTTAGACTGGTCATAGTGGAGAGTAACATAGACTAGTAACATGCACAAGTTGAATACTACTCTATGTTACTACCTTCATAGTGGAGAGTAATATATAAATGGTGTCATGCAAAGTATCATTTATTAGATGATAGACTCATCTTGCATTGGTATGTGTGATGTTACAGTAACTAAATATGTTACTCCATTCTTCTCTCTTCATTAATTCACTGCCATATAAGCAATTTCCCTGAGTTGGACCCTTATTTACTTTTGATGAAGTTACTTGTACTATGACTAGCCTTAGGCAGAGTAGCACGATAGGCGTGTAAAGATTCAGACTTCAGAGTTCAGAGGCGACTTGACGGATGAATTGCGTAAACATAGTTTGCACAGAAACAAAGTTCCTAAAATAGACCATCTCCATCACTGAAAAATCGCGCGCGTTAAAACTGATTTGTAGCGCCCTTTTTTGTTTATAGAGCGTACGCTATTCGCTGTCAGTTTTTATTATAGATCATACGCTATTTGCTGGCGTTTTACCGGAGCGCGCTGCAGAATCGTAAAACTGATCTTTAACTGAAAACTCTATTTTGCAGCGCGTTAGCGCCACAAACAGGTTCCACACGCATGTCTACACAAAAAAAGATCGAAAAACTGGAAAAAAATAGACGCAAATCGGTGGGTGCACACACTAGTTCGTAGCGTCGGTGTTCACATCCTCCTCCTTCTCCGCCGACGCCAGGCGGCTTGGTGGCTGATATGGTGACAGACTAAATCTTAAGATTTATACGAGATTAATATATGGAGGATAAAGATCTATACTACTAGACTCAATAAACTATATCTGACATATCTAGGCTTCAGACTCCTCGGCCTTCATTCAATAGGTGTTTTCGTAATTGTTTCCTTCAACACTTCCGGATATTTCCGACTCCTCATAGCGGAATTATGTTTGGTCTTCAATTGAGTAGAGTGTTTTCTCTTCTTGCTCTTCAACATCTTCAGAATATAACAAGGGTTAATAAGGTACGGTTGAGTACGAGCGTCTCAATAAGTTCACTAAAAAGAGTGTTTGATGCACTAACTACAACCACAAACTAAAGGTCGTAGGTTATACAGGTTTTCGTAAACATTTCTTCAAAAAAGGTTGCTTTTATTCTAAAAAAAATGTCTGTCAGTCTTCACAAATTGTTTAGAACTTCGTGGAGTTCCTTTTCTGCAGCGTTCGCAGCTCTTTCCGAAACAGAAAGTAACATGTCACACTTTTATACACTCTGCGGAGATATATTGCTTTATCCATAAGAGATCAATTCCTTGTTGCACATCCGAGAAGCTTACCCATCCACACTTCATATGGCATGGGGCCCAGTAATTGATCCAAGCCGATCACTACCCTTCTCTGCAACCCCACATGTCCACCTAGTGTATTACGCAATGAAATGTACACTGTTAAAGATGCCAAACTACCGTGGGCGTTGAGAGATCCCACCCATATGCTACATATCCTCTCTTAAAATTACAATCACGGTCCAAGGATAACAACCACGGCATGCGCATCTATTAACATGCAAAAGGAAGAAAATTCAGCTGACTTCCCTAGAGCCATATAGATCCCATAGTTAACGTGTATTGTATGGCACAGGAATCATTGGCGAGATTGGTTATTAAGTCATAGGTGTTATGTTCCTATACCACAGGAACTTTCATAGTAGGTTATTACCAGTTGGTAAATAATCCATAATCATAGCATTATGAAAATATATTTTTTCTCTCATCCCTTTTGAAATGTAGGTGATAACAATAATAGATTATAAATACATGATAGAAAATAATCAAAGGACATGAGCAAGTGTAAACTTGACTTGATATAACAAAGTATTGTAGTCGAATACCTTGACTTGACCCTGGACCTCGGGTTCTAGTAAATACCATCATTGTCCGGCAAGGACAATGTTTAAAGAAGCAATATGATGTTATGCATAAGTAATGAGATACATGTTGTAAAACCCCCGAAGTAACTCCCCAACATTATGAGTGAGTTGAAATTAGGTGATTTATTTAAGATTTGATTTGTCTTCAAGTTCACTTCACAAAAGAGTACATTTGCAAAGACTTTAAGATTAACATATAAGACATAAAAAGGTGAAATACAACTGTAATACAAGACTAAGGTTGAGTGGTATCATGTAACTATTAAGAAGTTCATGTCTTAAGTAGTATGTAACTATTAAGAAGTTCATGTTTTAAGTTGTTATTCTTTTTCCACTTCAAAATAGCATAGTGTTTATTTTGAAGTGGAAAAAGAATAACTTTTCAAAAAATGTTATTTACATAAAGTTACATACTACTTAAGATTATTAGAGTATAACTTATTGATATTGATAAGGTTATAACATTCTAGAGTTAACATGTTTCTTGTTGACTAATTAATAGACCAAAGTTAACTGTAAAAATATAAAAGGACTTAAGACATAAGATTTATGGCATTACTAATTTCTAGGGTTTTCCTAAGCATAATCAAAGATGAAATCTTATAAATATGAAGCTTAGTGATGCAGCCCAACCTACGGTCGTTACTACATCAAGGTCTCCAACTTACGTCAAGTCGTCATGGACTCCAAAGGTGAATATGTTCCTCTATGCGAGCCCCCTTCCTACCCTATTGAATGGTATGCTACTTCATACTCCGTCACATATGCATGATAGGTTCACACCGACCAGTACGGAGGCAAGGGAGGAAGCCCGGAACATCAAGCCCGACAAGACGGAGGCTTGGAAGAGGAGACTGAAGAAGACAGGTCGGCAGCTGTCAGGTCCAAGCGGTACTACCGGTCGTCGGAACCGGTACTACCGCCCCCTGCTACCGCTCGCTACTGATGGCTCCAACCGTCGCTCCAGGACCGCAAGCGGTACTACCGATCCCAGAGTGGTACTACCGGTTACAACCAGTACTACCGGTCCTAAGTCCGGTACTACCGGTCATGTCTTCCTGCGTGCACCAGTTGGGCCACAGCCCATGTATTCCCCTTTACTTACCTATTCGCCTAGTTTATCCCCAAACTACCCTTGTTTAGTGGTTGGCCTATAAATAGAGCCCCCACCCCTCATGTATTCGGGGAGGCATAGATGATAGACTAAAGACAACCCCCATTGTGGAATCTCTAGTTTTGCCTCATCCCCTTTACCAAGGGGACCGACTATCGTCACCAACCTCGACTGGACTTTGCATCACGCATCCATTGTTGAACAAGGCCTTGGAGTTTGGTGTCTTGTCTCCAAGTTTTCAAGACCGTCCCCAAGGTGTTCTTCCCTCTCCGATGTGGATTTGAGGGAGCACGTTGACCGATCTTTCCTTGCGAGGATTCTACCGGACCGGTGGCCGCCGTTCGGGAGCAATTGGCCTTGTATCGTGTGAGTTTTGCGTGCGTTCATCGTGTTCTTTGCGAGGTGTGTGTTCTCTTCCGCTACCTTCTCCCTTTACCCTCGCTTTCCCATCGATTTGACCACGAGATCCGTGAAGATCGGGCCACCCAAGAGGTTAACCCCTCTATCATCTGGTATCAGCAGCTTTTGGTTGGCACGGATTTCTCATCGATTTGGTCTTTTCCCCATAAATTCGAAAATTCCACCAAAAATAGCCCCAATTCGTGTTTTGGATCGATCTGTCATTTGAGTGTGTTTTGGTAGGTTTTGATCCATGGATTACTTGCTAAACTTGTTGATCTACCTTCCTTTGCATTCCCATGGCCTAATTCCTTGATTCCCCCCTTCAATTTGGTGTTTTTCTTGAAGATTTTCCGCCCAAATCGCCCCAAAATCGCGAAAACGCGTCAAATCTAGGCGTCCCAGGACCAAGCGGTACTACCGGTCCAAAAATCCGGTACTACCGCTCGTCACCGGTACTACCTCTCAGGCAACCGGTACTACCCCCTAGTACTGAACAGAAAAAATAGATTCCCAGATTTCAGTCGCTCACCGTTTTGCGCATAACTTTTGCATTCGAACTCGGATTTTGGTGTTCTTTAGCTCGTTTCGAAGAGGAGAAGGAGCTCTACATCATCATCCATGTTGTTCATGCTATCTACTCCATACAAATTCCGTGAGCAAGGCGGAATCCAACAATAAAGGGTGAAGATCGTCGACGAAAGGTATAAACATTCCGCGTCTTCTCCCCACTTGCATTCCTTTGTGAACCCCACTATCTTTGCGAGCAACAAACACCTATTGAGACTAGTTCCTCTTATGATTGTTTGGGATATGCACATTTGATACCTTGTAGAATTCCGAGCAAACATTGTGAGCGCTATCTCATATAGTTATCTTGTATAGTTGTTGGCACAAGGAAGAGGCAAGTGAAAAAAAAGTATATAGAAAAAGAAAAGAAAGATAAAAAGAAATAAATATGCATGTGCCGCATAGAATAGGAAGCGCAAGCTCGATGAACATCATATAGGTGGTACTTATTGTGCATATCTTTTAGCCCACCAATTTTGTGCAATCGAACTAGCGTCTCTCCTTGTACTTGTGTGACATGAGCTTATAGTCTTCGCTAGGTAATCATTTGGTTCTTAGCTCACTTTCTCCGTTGCACAAGTCCCATTTATCCCACCGTGTGTGTTTCCTTGTACATATTTCCTATCTTGTGGATTGACTTGTTTGCTTTGTGATCATTGTGGTTCTTTACTTGCCATTACAACATCTTGATTTTGGATTGGTTCTTGACATGCCACTTTCCATACCTATCACCATAGGCCTTGTGTGTGTGTGTGTTTTGGTTAGTAGTTGGTTTTGGTGTTCCGCGTGAACTTCACTTTGCTTGGTTTATTGCTCTCAAGTGTGGCCACTTGCACGATACTATCTTCCAAGGTAAAGTAAGGTTTGACGCGGCATCCAACACCCTCTACCACTTCCATATACAACACTTGGTCTTGTGAATCATGTCTAGGGACTCCGAAACCGAGGGCAATATCTATGAAGAATCCATGATGAGCCACCATGACTACGACTCCACAAGTATTGAGGACCCGAAGCACTACACCGACAACGGCTCCACATGCATGGAATACATGGAGCATGACATCAACTATGGCTCCTCAAGCATGGAAGACTTGGAGCTCTACATTGACAATGGCTCCTCATGCATGGAGGATATGGAGCACTACACCGACAATGGCTCCACATGCTTGGGTGATATGGAGTATTACACCAACAATTACTCCCCAAGCATGGATGACTTCGAGTGCGACATCGACGACGCCTCGCCAAGCATGGAGGACACGGAGAACTTCATCGACTTTGATGGCTCCTCCATGAGCCATGAAGAATTCCTCCACCGTGTGGAGATGGAAGCCTACTACGCCAAGCAAGAGGAGGAGCATCATCAAGAATCCATGACCTTCAAGGCCAAGCGTGCCACACCAAAGGGCACCACCTACTTCGATGATCCACCTCCAAGGCGACAAGTGCCACCATCGACATGGCATCAAGTGCCACCACCTAGATGGCGTCAAGCTCCACCATCTCCAAGGCACCAAGCTCCATCATCTCCAAGGCGCCAAGATCCACCTCCTATCCAAACAAGAGTGGCGTCCAAACATCATATGCATCAAGAGGCGCCAAGAAATAAGACTCTTCATCGACAAACATCCTCTCATGAGCATCAACACCATAAAGAGGATACAAGACATCGTCAAAGGCATCTTCGCCATAAAGACGAAGAATTCATGATGAGCTCCATCCATAATGCTCAATCAAGCTCAAGAAGGCACCATAAACATGAGAAGAGTGCCAAGACAGGTGATCATCGTCGCGAGTGTCACGTGGACGACCAAGTGTGCCACCTACATCAACCATCGGCAAGGCACGCCAATGACCTCCATCGACACCATCATAGGGCACCTTCAACTACTCGTGCCACCACCACAATGGCACCAAGAGCAAGCCTTCCTCCACGCCATCAAGCTTCAATGCCTACGCTTGACTTCCATGACCTCGCGAACGAGGAAAATGTAGACCTCTACTTCGCCAAGTTGGATAGCATGAGCCTACCTCCACCACTACTACGAGATGGCCACAAGACGGTCGAGCATGGGATTTTCCCTTCGACCATGGAGGAGAGTGATGATGCCCATCTTATGGCATCCAACCTTGAAGGCGACAAGGTCAAGAATGGTGAGCATGGGATTTTCCCTTCACCAAAGGAGGCCCATGGAGTTGAGGAACCCGAGCCTACCCCTATATGCTTGAGTGATGATGTGGTACAAATCCCATGTGAGTATGAGAGCCACTTAGCCCACTTGAGTGAGAACAAGAGTGAGATGAGTGACTCAACCTTCTGTGAGATTGAGTGCTTCCACTTTGAGGGCATGAGTGATACGCCTAGTGAGTTGAGAGTGGTAGTTGATAGGTCAAGTAAGACCATTTCTATTTCTGACAACTTACCCTCTACCTCTAGTGTGTTCTCTTATGTTGTGCTAGGTTCCATGGATGAAGACGTGCCAAGCCATGAAGCAATGATGCCTCAATTTGAGAAGATGTGCATGGTGCACGAAGATGATGCTACGCCATGGCTACATCAAGAAGACGAAGTCGTCCACAAGGAGGCCACTACTACCACAACACCCACTTCATATGATGCCATGATCCCACTAGTGGACATGATGAATTATGAGGATATGCATGCTATGGAGAATACTTGTGACATTACATATGCTTCATTCATATTCCCATGTGATGCTTTGCCTTTGCATAATATTGCTCATGTGGAATTGTTTGATTGTGATACCATTGCCATAAACATGCCATTCTATGCATCTTGTGTGTATCCTCCAATTGCTATGGACATGCTTTGTCATGCTAGTCATTCAATTTTTCCTGTTGCTTGCAATAAGATGAATGCTTGCTATTTCACTTGTTTTGCTTGCAACAACATTGATCGTATGCGTTATAATGAGATGGCCCCCATAGCTTTCTCAATTTTTGGAGATTTTGATGATTGCCATGATAAGCATGTTCCCCACTTGCATACTCACCATGCACCTATTTCATACTTGATTGACATTAATGGTGATGTTCCCCACTTGCATACTCACCATGCACCTATTTCATACTTGATTGACATTAATGGTGATGTGCACAAGAAGAGATACGTCATGATGGATGATGTGTATCTCTACCATGCACACACGTTCTTCCTTTTGTGTATGATCTGTGTAGGTACCCGCACGAGAATGTCAACCTCGGTTGAGCACGAGTTGACAAAAAGAGATCTTGAGAGCATCCCACAAGTGAGTTCAAGATCGAACCCAGCTCTGATACCTTTTGCATGCTTTGCATCTTTAATGTTGGCAAATTGCTCTTTCCTATGGTTTGATTGCAAGCATGTTGATGGTATTATCTCACCTTGTGACATTCATGTTTCTTCGCTTTTGGATAATGATGCTTTGTGTGTTGCAACAAAAATGTTGAACATTTTCTCTTTCCGATGTTTTGTGTGCAACCACAATTCCATTAAGAGCATGTATTGTCATGAGAGCTTCCAAGAATCTCGTCTTGTTGTTGCAACAAACATAAGGACCACTTGCTCTTTTATTTGGTTTGTTTGCAAACATGTCGTTTTTGCTTCCACTTGGGATATCCATACTCCCATGAAATTTGCTTTTGATGATTTGTGTGTGACATCCAACATGTTGAACAATTTCTCTTTCCAATGGTTGGTTTGCACACATAATGATGTTTCTTTGGACATTCTTCCTTGTGTTTTTTTGCCAAATTCTCCTATTCTTGCATCAAAGATGTTGTTTGAAATTTGGATCCAATGCTTTGAATGCCCCACTAATACGTTATATGGAGTTTTTGAGTTTCCACATTTGGATGATGTTCAAACGATTTCCATGCACTTTGACCTTGCATATGCATCCCTTTTGCCATACATGCATTTTGCTAATAGTGTTGTGAAGAAGAATGGACATTCCACATTTGACATGCTCCTCTATCACGCACGAAAATATTTTGCTTGGTCTTTGTTGTGTGAAGGTACAAGTGCATACACGTCAACCTCTACCAACCACGTGTTGACAAGAAGATCCGAAGAGAGGTACCTATGGCCACCCTTCATCGAGCTACCTCTACAAGCCAAGGTGACTTCCTTCTACTTGAGGACTCATGCTATAATCTTCATGAATTGGCTACGCTTTGAGTGTTGCTTCGCTTTTGTCATGAGCTTTATAGGCTTCATGGAAGGTGAAGGAACATTGAAGTGTTGTCAAGTCAATCTTCCCGAGGACGACTATATGGTGAACCCCAGGATCAAGGATGTCCTTCGACCTCTTCTATTTCGTGATGAACATGGAGAGTCGAGGACGACTCTTTTTGAAGGGGGGAGATGATGCAGCCCGACCTACGGTCGTTACTACATCAAGGTCTCCAACTTACGCCAAGTCGTCATGGACTCCAAAGGTGAATCCGTTCCTCTATGCGAGCCCCCTTCCTACCCTATTGAATGGTATGCTACTTCATACTCCGTCACATATGCATGATAGGTTCACACCGACCAGTACGGAGGCAAGGGAGGAAGACCGGAACATCAAGCCCGACAAGACGGAGGCTTGGAAGAGGAGACGAAAGAAGACAGGTCGGCAGCTGCCAGGTCCAAGCGGTACTACCGGTCGTCGGAACCGGTACTACCGGTCAGCGGTACTACCGCCCCTGCTACCGCTCACTACTGATGGCTCCAACTGTCGCTCCAGGACCGCAAGCGGTACTACCGATCCCAGAGCGGTACTACCGATTACGACCGGTACTACCGGTCCTAAATCCGGTACTACCGGTCATGTCTGCATGCGCGCACCAGTTGGGCCACAGCCCATGTATTCCCCTTTACTTACCTATTCACCTAGTTTATCCCCAAACTACCCTTGTTTAGTGGTTGGCCTATAAATAGATCCCCCACCCCTCATGTATTCGGGGAGGCATAGATGATAGACTAAAGACAACCCCCATTGTGGAATCTCTAGTTTTGCCTCATCCCCTTTACCAAGGGGACCGACTATCGTCACCAACCTCGATTGGACTTTGCATCACGCATCCATCGTTGAACAAGGCCTTGGAGTTCGGTGTCTCGTCTCCAAGTTTTCAAGACCCTCCCCAAGGTGTTCTTCCCTCTCCGATGTGGATTTGAGGGAGCACGTTGACCGATCTTTCCTTGCGAGGATTCTATCGGACCGGTGGCCGCTGTTCGGGAGCAATCGGCCTTGTATCGTGTGAGTTTTGCGTGCGTTCATCGTGTTCTTCGCGAGGTGTGTGTTCGCTTCCGCTACCTTCTCCCTTTCCCCTCGCTTTCCCATCGATTTGACCACGATATCCGTGAAGATCGGGCCACCCAAGAGGTTAACCCCTCCATCACTTAGCCTTAAGGACCTTAGATGTATCATTTTTAATATTTATAGATTATATTATAAGATTTTTCTATGGGAAAAAGGTGAATTTATTATATAGTTTATTTAGTTAATACCAAGTTTAAGAGTCACACAAAGTGTTATTATTTAGATTGAGATTGATGGATGGTGCTGACATGGAGCACTTCGTTGGAAACCCCAAGAGCAAGGTGTGAAGCAGCAAGTCTTTCCTCAGTTGAGACCGAGGTTATCGAACCAGAAGGAGGACGGAAACGTCACACATGTGTTGCGAGCAACGCGGAGACCTGCACAACACAAACTCAAGACTTTGCCCCAACGAATCAGTGAGGTTGTCAAGCTCACCGGTTTGCTGTAACAAAGGATTAAATGTATGGTGTGGAAGGTAATGGTTTGCAGCAAGTAAACAGGTAACCGTGGAAGATGTATCAATGGTAAAGATTGGACTGGGGTCCATAGTTCACTAGAGGTGCTCTCCTTAGATAAACAACATGGCATGAAGGGTAAACAAATTACAACGAGGCAATTGACATGAACTGAGCAAGGCATAACAATGCAATTACTAGCCAGAAAGATCCTATGAAGTTGATTGGGCAATACAACAATATACATAGAACGTCATCCAACTGCTTCTATGACTAGAAGTCCACCTTCAGGTTATCATCCGAACCCCCTCCAGTATTAAGTTGCAAGCAACAGACAACTACTTTAAGCAAAGTGTGTAAGGTAAACAATCCACATGTTCCATGAACAAGAGACCGTTGTTTTCTCCCTAGTAGCAATAGCACATCTACAACCGAAGAGATTTCTGCCACTTCCCTTGGAAACTAGAGGCATGAACCCACTATCGAGCATAAATACCCCCTCTTGGAGTCACTAGCAACTATTTGGCCAAGATAACCACTAGCAACAGAGAGTATGCAAGATCACAAACAACATAGACATGATAGAATCATAAAGATAAAACCATTAATCAAACCAACATAATAATCTCAATATCCATCGGATCCCCACAAACACAACATGCATGATTACAAATAGATTAGATCTTGATCATGAACGGAGCTCACAAGATCTATACATGAAAGCACAAAGGAGAAGATACAACCATCTAGCTACTACATGGACCCATAGTCCAAGGTGTAACTACTGATGAATCATATCGGAGAGAAGGCCTCCGGGATGATCTCCCCTCCGGCAGGGTGCCGGGAAGAGCTTCAGATCGCCCCTGATCTAGGGACGATGATGGCGGCAGCTACAGACAGTTTCGTGGATTTCTGATCGGGTACTCAAGGTTTCTGCATCGGGGGCTTCTTATAGGCGAAGGTGCGAGACCGGGAGGTGGCCAGGGCCACCAAACCCTAGCCAGGCGCGGGCCCACCTGCCCCCGCGCCTGGGGTGGGTCTAGCCCCCCTGGCTGTCCCCTCCAGATCTCCTTTGGGCTTCTTGTTCCCCACGAAAAGTAATTGACTTTAACGTTTGTCCCGTCCAATTCTAAGAATATTTCTTTACTAACTTTTCTGAAACAAAAAACAACAGAAAACAGGCATCTGGCGCAGTTGCAACTTGTTAATAGATTAGTACCATAAAACATGTAAAAAGCACCTCAAAGTGTAGACAAGCAAAGCAAAGTAGATACAAAACAAGCATGTAGCATCAAAATTTATAGATACGTTTCCAACGTATCAGCATCCCCAAGCTTAACTCCTGCTCGTCCTCGAGTAGGTAAGTGATAAACAAAATAATTTTTTATGTGACATGCACCCTCACAATAGATCCAACCATTTGCAAGCATTGGAAGCTGGGATCAAAGAACTCTAAATATGTGCATGAAAGATAGAGTTCTAACAATAGGACATAGCAACTATGCATGCAACATGACAAGCTACAAACAAAGATCATGAATAACATGCATTGAAAAACGTTTGTTTGTTTGTTTCACATACAGAAAACATAGCATGGTGGTAATCAGCTTGTCCCTCATAGAGTATCAAATAGGTGCAAAGTTCACAAGGGTGACTATAAACAAGTAGCACAAGAACAAGTAATATCACAATATGCATCAATTAATAAGCTTTGGAACACTGCACACAGAATGACAACTATGCTCTCTTAATGGTGCCTAAAGGTTGAAGGTGGAGACTCAATAATGGTGGAAGAAAGGCCTTTTTGTAAAGGAAGCAGGGATTACAAGTTTCAATAAGAGCTTCCAAAAATTATGGTACTAGTTAGCTTTCAGCCCTCATTGCCCCTATCATAAGTATCTTGAAGTGGTTAAGGTTAAAGTGGCCAAGCTGGAGTATATGCTTGACGAAGTATAAGTTGGCAATCTCATGCCCCTTGAATACGAGGGCCACACCTCATGCATACTCAACTTTGGGTCCAGGTAAGTTCTTATTGCTGTAAGTATTTGCATATCATTGAGAACCGCCGATGGGGTACCCCTTGCACATGGTACAGGAGCTTTCCCATAACCAAAATGATAAGGCAAGCAGACAATGAGCATCTCAGCAATTCTTCTTATGTACCATGAGAATATGGTGCCTTTTTCTCTCTTTCCTCTTTTCTCAATGTGTCTCTTTTTTTATAAGAAGAATGCTTCATAGATGTCACTATGGTGATGCTGCAAGTTTCCACCATGATTAGGCATGGCTTAGGCTAGCGGCCCAGGCGTTTCTCTAACACAGGATACAAACTCCATGGACTTACAAGTTCCCTCTTTATTTCACATCGGTGACATCTATAGACAAAAGAACATGATATCAACTGAGTACAACAAGGTACGAGTGCAATGTTGAAAACGTTCCCCGTGACAGCACGGTTCTGCTAATTCCAACTTATAAGTGCAACCATATACAACAAAGTTGTCACAATGGTTCAAGTTTATTAGGGGCAAAGAATAAAGTGTTCCATCAAGTTCGTGAGGGCTTTAATCACTAAGTTTTCACATAACAAAATAGTTTTTAAATGGAACATAGTTGAAAACAAGAATATACTTGGAATGGTGTAACACACCATGCATAGGAGTTTATAGTGGACACTTTGGAATGACTTGGTTTCTTGGGAGTTGGAGGCATGAGTAGAACTTACTCATACAAGTGGAGGCTAGCAAAAGACTAGGAGCAACCAACTAAGAGAGCAATAATGGCTAAAATCATGCAATGCAACACAGCGGACTAATCAAAGCAAAGAGTGGTACTACAAGTCAAGGACTAGATGATCATAGAGGATAATGGTGACTTGTGATAGTCATAACATGGTGTGAGCATGTTCCAAGTCAACCCAAGCAAAGCATCAAAGGAGAATACCACAATACTATGCTTTTTCATGCTAAAACAACGCGTAATTTCTTCAAGGCATACTAAGCAATCCCAATTGTTTGGAACAAGACATGCTACAACAATAATCACTAAGCATAATGCTAAAACAACACCTAGCATGTCATGCTAAAGTCTAAGTCACAGTCAATGCAAGCTCCTCTTGCACTTCAAGCAAGAACTTACTACTCCTTTCCAAACACCAAGCAACCTTATTTGCAAAACACACAGCGAGAACGGGGGTCCAAACTACTAAAGCAAACTAAACAAACTAAGCAAAGAAAACGAAAACTAAGATGCCCCAAGAACAACACAACTGTGCATGAAACAATAAAAACGAAGTGTCTAGACAGACCTGAGCTTTTTATTGAGGAAGAAGGGGATGCCTTGGGCATCCCCAAACTTTGACGCTTGTACCTCTTGGATATTTCTTGGGGTGACACCATGGTGGCATCCCCAAGCTTAAGCTTTTATCCATTCTTCATCTCATTGCATCATTCTCGCTCTACACCTGAAATTTTTCCTTCATACAAAACTTCACACGATCTTCATTAGCAACATTAGTGTATTCAAAAGATATTAGACCACTAGAAAAGCTTTGGAACAACAAGGCTTTTCACTAAAAACACAAGCTACTGTAGTAACTCCTTCAAAGAAACTCAATTTACCTAAAGAGAGCTCAAAAAGGAAAAATAGAACCAAATGCAACTTGAGGGATGTTGAATTTAGTGGGAGTTCATCTAGTAATATGATTAAGTTGAACTAGTTATCATGGACATAGTCTAAATTGTACTTGCAAATTTTGTAGATCAAATGGCTAAGTCCAACATCAACTTCAACGTTTTTGCTGAGAAAGAAAAGCTTAAGAACAATGGGTCTAACTTCACCAACTGGTTCCGCAATCTGAGAATCATTCTTGCTGGCGGACAAAAGGACTATGTCCTTGAGAAAGCGTTAGGTGACGCCCCTGCTGTAGATGCGTCGGCTGGTGAGAAAGTTGTTTATCAGTCGCGCGAAGATGATTATGGTGTGATTAAGAGCACCATGTTGTTTGCTATGGAATCGGACCTTCAAAATCGTTTTGAGGAGTTCGCCGGGCCCTTTGAGATCCTTGAGGAACTGAAAACCATGTTTCAGACTCATGCCCGTTCTAAGAGATATGAGATCTCTGAGAAATTCTTCAACTGCAAGATGGAGGAAGGGAGTTCCGTTAGTGAGCACGCCATTAAGATGTCGGGCTACACTCAACGTCTTGAGCAACTGGACTGCAAGATTCTAGAAGAGCTCAAGATTGACAGAGTTCTGCAATCACTCCCTCCTAGCTACAAAGGTTTTGTAGTTACTCATAATCAGATTGGTTCCACTGATACAATCACTGAGCTCTTCGCTAAGCTGAAAGCTGCAGAGGTGGACATCAAGAAAGATAATCATGTGTTGATGGTCAACAAGCCCCCCAGCTTTAAGAAAGGTAAGGGTGCAAAGAAGTTCTTCAAGAAAGGCAGCGGCAAGCGCGTTGCCCCTGCTGAGAAGAAGCTCAAGTCTGGACCTAAGCCGGACACTGAGTGCTTCTATTGCAAGGACAAGGGTCACTGGAAGCGCAACTGTCCGAAGTACTTAGCGGACAAGAAGGCTGGAACCATTAAAGGTATATTTGATATACATGTTATTGATGTTTACCTTACTAGCGCTCATTGTAGTGCCTGGGTATTTGATACTGGTTCAGTTGCTAATATTTCTAACTTGAAACAGGAGCTACGGAATAGATGGCGGCTAGCGAGGGATAAGGTGACGATGTGCGTTGGCAACGGATCAAGAGTTGATGTGATGGCCGTCGGCACGCTCTCCTTAGTTTTACCTTCGGGATTAGTTTTAAACCTTAATAAATGTTATTATGTGCCTGCGTTGAGCATGAACATCATATCTGGATCGTGTTTATTGCAAGACGGCTATTCATTTAAATCGGAGAATAATGGTTGTTCTATTTATATGAGTAACATCTTTTATGGTCATGCACCTGCTATGAATGGTTTATTTCTTCTGAATATCGAAAGCAATGAAACACACATCCATAACATTAAGGCTAAGAGATGCAAGGTAGATAGTGATAATACGACTTATTTGTGGCACTGCCGTCTAGGTCATATTGGTGTAAAACGCATGAAGAAACTCCATTCTGATGGACTTTTAGAGTCTCTTGATTTTGAATCATTTGACACGTGCGAGCCGTGCCTCATGGGCAAGATGATCAAAACCCCGTTCTCCGGTATAATGGAGCAAGCAACGGACTTGTTGGAAATCATACATACCGATGTATGCGGACCGATGAGTGTTTCGACGCGCCGTGGATATCGCTATTTTCTCACTTTTACTGATGACTTAAGTAGATATGGGTATATCTATTTAATGAAACATAAATCTGAAACGTTTGAAAAGTTCAAGGAATTTCAGAACAAAGTGGAAAACCATCGTAACAGGAAAATTAAATTTCTACAATCCGATTGTGGAGGTGAATATTTGAGTTATGATTTTCTCACGCATCTTAAAGCAAGCGGAATCGTTTCGGAACTCACGCCACCCGAAACTTCTCTTGAGTTGGAGAGTAGCGCAGCACCTGAAATTGTTCCAGTGCCGTCTGCACCAATAATAGAGGAAGCTAATGACGAGGATCATGAAGCTTCGGACGATGCTACTACTGAACGTCGCAGGTCGACAAGGTCACGTGCCCCTCCTGAGTGGTACGGCAACCCTGTCTTAACTGTCTTGTTGGTAGACAACAGTGAACCTGCGAACTATGAGGAAGCGATGATGAGCCCAGACTCTGAGAAATGGCTAGAGGCCATGAAATCCGAATTGGGATCCATGAGCGAAAACCAAGTATGGACTTTGGTGGACCCTCCTAGCGACCAAAAGGCCGTTGAGTACAAATGGATTTTCAAGAAGAAAACGGACGCGGATGGTAATGTTACTGTCTATAAAGCATGGCTTGTCGCGAAAGGTTTTTGACAAGTTCAAGGTGTTGACTACGATGAGACTTTCTCTCTCGTAGCGATGTTTAAGTCCATTGGGATTTTATTAGCAATTGCTGCTTTTCATGATTATGAAATATGGCAGATGGATGTCAAGACTGTGTTCCTCAATGGTAACATTGATGAAGAGTTGTATATGATGCAACCCGAAGGTTTTTTCGATCCTAAGGATGCTGATAAGGTGTGCAAACTTCAGCGTTCCATTTATGGACTGAAGCAAGCATCTCGGAGTTGGAACCTTCGTTTTGATCAAGTGATCAAGAGCTTTGGATTTGTTCCAAATTGCTACGAAGCTTGTATCTACAAGAAAGTGAGTGGGAGCTCAGTGACATTTTTAGTACTATATGTGGATGACATATTGATTATTGGAAATGACATTGATATGCTTAACGATGTGAAGAGTTATTTGAACAAATGTTTTTCAATGAAAGACCTAGGGGAAGCTGCTTAAATATTGGGCATCAAAATCTATAGAGATAGACAAAGACGCCTAATAGCTTTAAGCCAAAGTACATACCTAGACAAAGTTCTGAAAAGGTTCAGAATGGATAAGGCAAAGAAAGGTCCAGTGCCCATGTTGTCAGGTAAGATATTGAGCAAGGCTCAGTGTCCAGCTACGGTAAACGATAGAGAAGCTATGAGTAGAGTGCCTTATGCCTCGGCCATAGGTACTATCATGTATGCCATGCTGTGTACTAGACCGGATGTGTCCAATGCTCTTATTTTGACGAGCAGATACCAAAGTGATCCAGGAGTGGAACACTGGACAGCCGTGAAGAACATCCTAAAGTATTTAAATAGGACTAAAGAAATGTTCTTGGTCTATGAAGGTGATGAGAAGCTCGTCGTAAAAGGTTACGTCGATGCTAGTTTCGACACCGACAAGGATGATTCTAAATCTCAGATAGGATATGTTTATATTTTGAATGGAGGAGCTGTGAGCTGGAGAAGCTGCAAGCAAAGCGTGATCGAGGGATCTACAGTAGAAGCGGAATACATGGCTGCTGCAGAAGCGTCAAGTGAAGGAGTTTGGATCAGGAACTTCATCACTGAGCTTGGTATGGTTCCAAGTGCCTTGGACCCACTGGAGATATTGTGTGACAACACTGGCGCCATAGCACTGGCTAAGGAACCAAGATATCATCCAAAGACCAAGCACATCAACCGCAAGTTTCATATAATTCGAGATTATATAACAGATGGAGATATGAAGATTAGCAAAGTACATACGGATCTGAATGTCGCAGATCCGTTGACTAAACCTCTTCCACGAGCAAAACATGATCAGCACCTTAGTTCCATGGGTGTTAGATTGTTGCCAGATGTAAACTAGATTATTGACTCTAGTGCAAGTGGGAGACTGTTGGAATTATGCCCTAGAGGCAATAATAAAGATGTTATTATTATAATTCTTGTTCATGATAAAGTTTATATTCCATGCTAGAATTGTATTAAGCGGAAACTTTGATACTTGTGTGGTTTATGAACAACACTGTGTCCCTAGTATGCCTCTATGGACTAGCTCATTGATTAATGATGGTTAAGGTTTCCTAACCATAGACATGAGTTGTCGATTAATAATGAGATCATGTCATTGGGAGAATGATATGATGGACATACCCAAATTAAGTAGAGCAATTAGATCGTGTCATCGTGTTCATCTTTGCGAAGCTTTTCTTATGTCAAATATTATATTCCTTAGACCATGAGATAATGCAACTCCCTGGTATCGGAAGAAAGCTTTGAGGTCATCAAACGTCATCCTATGAGAGGGTGATCATAAAGGTGTCTCTCAGGTGATCGGAAAGTACTTATTGGGTTCTATGTATCGAGATGGGATTTGTCCCTCCCAAGTCGGAGAGATATACTTTGGGCCCACTCGGTAATCGATATCAACACCGCTTGCAAGCACGTGGTTAAGGAGTTAATCACAAAGTGATATCGGATTACAGAACGAGTAAAGTACTTGCTGTGAACGAGATTGAACTAGGTATGCTGATACCGACGATCGAATCTCGGGCAAATAAAATATCGCGTGACGAAGGGAATATATATGGGATTAATTGAATCCTGGCATCGTGGTCCATCCGATATGATCATCGATGAATATGTGGGAGTCAATATGGGTTTCCAGACCCCGTTGTTGATTATTGATAGAAGATCATGTCTGCATATTCTCGAACCCGTAGGGTCACACACTTAACGTGTCTTGACGCTAGGATAGAATGGATAATTGGTTTATGAGTTTTTGTTCGGAGTCTTGGATGAGATCTAGGACATCATGAGAGGTTCCAGAATGGTCCGGAGAATAAGATTCATATAAGGGAAAGCAGTTTTTCGATTTCGGAATTGTTTTAGATTGTTCGGTATTGTACCAGAAGGTTCTAGAAGCTTCCGGAGTGGGACCAACGTGGACCCACTTGTCGGGAGGGGGCGTGGGCCTATGAGGGAGTGCCCTGGCCGCATTGGTCCAGGGGCACAAGGCCCCATATGCCCAGCCGGCCAAGCCCTAGGGGAAACCCTAGGGAGAGCTTCTAGAAGGGGGGAACTTGCCCCCCACTCCACCCATGTGGCCGCCGGCCCTAGGGCTTGGAGGAGGGGCAAGGGCAGCCGTCCATCCCTCTATATAAAGAAGGCAGGGGCGCACCCTCCCCCCACACCTCCTCAAACCCTAGCCGCCTACCTGCTGCCCTCCTCCTCTCTCTCTCTCCCGGCTGCGCGTAGGCGAAGCCCTGCCGCAGAAACTCTCCACCTTTGCACCATGCCGTCGTGTTGTAGATCCAATATATCTCTCCACCCCACTTTCTGGACCGAGGAAGGAGGATACGTCGAGGTGCCGTACGTGTGCATCTCTCGGAGGCGTCGCCACTTGCAGCGTTGGATCGGATCGGATCGCGAGGAGGAGAAGGCTAGTACGACTACATCAACCATGTTCCGTTGAACGTTCCGCTGTGCGATTTCTTCAAGGGTATGAAGATCTCATCTATCCCCCCTTGTTGTTTGCATCTCCTAGATTAGATCTTGGCTTCCCCGTTCGCATCCGTAGAATTTTTTTGATTTACTATGCTGCGAAACCCTTCAGGAACCCCCAAACGGCTCTTTTTCCACCCATACTATATATACCCCTTTCTTCTCCACTATGAGGTTAGGCATTTCAGTATAACATCCATTTCTTGAAGATCTCTCTCTCCCCCCATTGTTGAAACACAAAAGCTTGAGGATCTCCCATTCTACCCAACCAAATCCAAATCCCTTTGGTAGAAAGGAAGAGGAGGTCCCGATCTACATTTCCACCAAGCCAAAGTTCATTCCCCCTTGAGTTCATCGATTTAGCTTGTTACTCTTGGGTTTGTGGGAAACCCTAGGCGGCTAGGGTCGCCCGAAGGCATTCGGCTTGTGATTTTCTCCGTGGAAAGTTTGTGAGGGTTTGGAGACTACCTTAAAGTCTTCCACGAGTAAGTGAGCTATTCCTTCGTGGGATAGGCTCGGAGAAGAAGGTGAGACTTTGTGGCGCGTGAGGAATCCTTCATGAAGCCTCACACCTCTCCAACATTACGTAGCCCCCTTCCCAAAGGTGGTGAACACGGAAACGCATCTTCATCTCCGCGTGCTTCGGTTATTCCTTAAACGATCTCTTACTTGTGTTGTTCACCTTGTGATAGCCTTCGAGCTTGAAGTATCTTGTTCATTATCTAGGTTGCCTCACCTAGTTTGCATTTAGGCTCACTTATATTCTGCAAAGCCTAAAACTTGCAAAAGATTATAAAGAATTTTGTAGAAACCTATTCACCCCCTCTAGGTTAACCATCTTACACTTTCAATTGGTATCAGAGCATAGGGCTCTTTTAAGGGCTTTACCGCCTAAGAGAAAAGATGGTTTTCTCCGATGATGATGAGGAAAAGACTTATTCGGTCAAGGAGCTTCACAAAATCTTATCCAAGGGTGCCCTTGAAAATGCCAAGGTGGATTACGATCTCATTGTTTGAATGAGTTTCCTAGAAGGACAACTTAAGGCCATTGGCGATGGGGCTTTTCTTGGTAACCTATTGGTAGTACCTCAAGGGAGACCAATGGACACTGAAAAGGATAAGGATGCCGAGTCCGCTCATGAGGGCGGCTCGTCAAAAACATCGACGCCTCCTAATCAATTCCCTTATGTGTATCCTAAGCAAAAGAACATCATGCCTCATATTAATGGTTCGAGTCCTGCACCTCATTATGATGGAACTCATTTCTCTCATTGGAAAGCTTCTATGGAATCTCATCTTCGCAGCTGCAGCGTTGAGCTTTGGGTTATTATATGCACCGGTTTCCACCCTCATGACCCCAACAATCTCACTCCGGGAGAGTACTACGACCGTCAACTAAATGCAATGGCTTGTGACAAGATAAGGAGTGCCATTCACCGCACTCTTCATGATCAAGTCAGCGACATCCCCACCACAAAGGATCTTTGGGATAGGATTTTCATTATCCAAGAGGGAACCTCTCTTATCCAAAAATCCTAGTATGAAGCTGCCAAGTCAGAGATGGACATGTTCATGAACCATGATGGTGAGACTATCGCTGAAGCATACAAGAGACTTGTTGCCCTCCGCGTGAAGATTGGTGGCCTAGGGTGTGAGAAGTATGATGATGGATTCAATTTGAATGATGAACTTATCAAGTCCAAGATTGTCTCCATGATCGCGATCACCGACAAGAAGCTTTCCTTGAACTTGCAACTCCTTGATAGAGCTAATCAATTCACTCCTGATGATCTAGTCTCTTATCTAGTTGCCACGGATAACTTAGCGGATGAAGGGCAAAATATCAAGGAGATCAACCATGCTATTGGGTCTTCCCACTCTCTAGCATTAAAGGCCAAGCATGTGCAATAATATGTTGCTAGTGATGAAGAAAGCAATGTTGATGGAGTTGATGATATGCTCTCTCAACTTGCTCTCTTCACCAAGAACATGAAGTTCTGAAGAAGGAGAAGTTCAATGGGATCAAGTGAGAAGAAGAGAACATGCTACAATTGTGATGAGTCGACCCATTTTGCCGACAAGTGTCCATATGAGAAGAGGCTTGACAATCCTAAGTATGAAGAAGGTGCCAAACCAAGGTTGAAGCCCAACCCCATCAATGAAAGATACAAGAGGAACAATAGGCATGATGGCAAGGGCTTCCTAGGTCAAGAATAAATATCCGACAAGGAGGAAGAGGATGAAGATAAGGTGGTTGGAGTAGCCGGTTTGGCCTTTGTTGAACCCGGGTCTCTCTTCACCTATGACTACACCAAGGACTACACCGACAACTCTCCTACTCCCAAGGTCACCGCCACTTGCCTCATGGCAAGGAGATCCAAGGACGAGTCTGACGTGGAGTGTGGGGATAAGGAGAAAGTAGTGGGTGTGACCGATTTGGCATATGTCGAACCCGGTTCACCTCTCACCTACGACTACTCCAAGGACTACATAGAAAGTTCTCCTATTCCCAAGTTCACTGGTTCTTGTCTTATGGCAAGAAGCTCCAAGATAATTGTCTCTCCTCCATCCCTATCTAGTGTCTTGGATGATCTTGAGAGTGATCATGATAGTGATAGTGATAGTGATGAATTTGGTGAATAATATATAAAAGAAATGTATGCTATCATGAAGTCTCTTCCTCCCATTGCTCGTGCTAGAGTCAAGCAATTAATGGAACTTGTTAGCTCACGTGATGAGGCCATTGATAGCTTGGAATCTCATATTGATGATGAGAAACGAAGATTCAATCTTCTTGAGCAATAGCTTTGTGAGGAAAAGAATAACAATTCTTTTCTCAAATTACAAATTGAAATTTTTGAAATTGATAAAGCAAAAGACACGGACACTATTGATAGGGCTAACTCATTGTCCCAAGAGCTTGATGCCTCAAAGAAAGAGCTTGAAGTTGCTCATGCTTCTCTTACCAAGGACCTTGATCACCTTGAGAAGGCTAGTTTTCTTGTCAAGCATGAGCTCATAAAACTTGGAGAGAACCATGATCAACTTAGGGTGTCCTATGAGAAGGCTCTTGGAACATTGAAGGATCCAATTATTATTGAAAATGATTCTTGTAACTATAACTCTACCTTTGATCAAGCTCACCTCATTGAGGAAAATAAGAAGTTGAAAGAGCAACTTGAGAAAGAGCGACGTACACCTACCTCCAAGGGGAAGATCCTAGATGAGATTTTATCCCGTCAAAAGACGAGAATTTCCAAGGAAGGTGTCAGTTTTAATACAAAGAACAACACGACCAATGCCATTCCACCAAAGAAGATAACCTTTGTAAAAGAAGGTGACAAGGTGGTTGACCAAGTCAAAAGGAATGTGGTGAATGGGGGAGCCATGAGGGGCAATCCCAATCACAAGTATGCGGGAAGGTCTAATCCTTCCTATGTGCTATGTAAGGGCACTCAAGGAGATGTATATACCAAATACGTTGGCCCTCAAAATGGTTATGCCTATAGGTGGTACTCAATTTGGGTACCTAAGGATCTTGTTGCTAATGCTAGGGGACCCATTACTCAATGGGTTCCTAAATCAAAGAATTGATTTTGTAGGGTTATGCCTCCGGTGGATCAAAATGGGTGTTTGATAGTGGATGCACCAATCACATGACCGGAGGTAGAAGTGGGCTTGACCAATTCATTCACAATGTTAACTCAATGTCAAGCATCACTTTTGGAGATAAATCTAAAGGAAAGGTACTAGGTTATGGTAAGTTTGTAATCTCCAAGGTTTTGACTCTAGAGACCGTCTTACATGTTGAAAACCTTGGTTACAACTTGCTTTCAATTAAACATCTTGCGGATGCCGGCTATGACTCCTATTTCTATAGAACTTTTGTGAAGGTCTTTAGGGGCGATGATCTCAGCTTGGTTCTCATTGGACATGTGGAAGACGAGCTTTATGTGGTCGACCTCTCGAAAGAGATCCAATCTCTTCCTACATGTCTAATGGCCAAGGCTGACAAGGGATGGATTTGGCATCGTCACCTAGGTCATGTCAACATGAGAAATCTTAATCTACTCCTAAAGGGTGAGCATATTGTTGGACTAACCGGTATCTCCTTTGAGAAAGATCGGGTGTGTAGTGCTTGCATTTCAGGAAAGCAAATTGGGAAGCATCATCCTTCCATTACCAAGGTGGCCACGTCAAGACCATTGGAGCTTCTCCATTTGGATCTCTTCGGGCCATCAACATATGACTCCCTTGGTGGAAGAAGATATGGTCTTGTCATTGTTGATGATTATTCAAGGTATACTTGGGTCTTTCTTCTCAAGACAAAGGATGAGACCTTTAAGGAATTCATGATCTTCGCCAAGCAAGCTCAACGCACTCATGGAGCGGAGATCAAGACCATTAGAACCGACAACAGCACCGAGTTCAAGAACTACACCATGAAAGAATTTGTTGAGGATGAGGGGATCAAGCATGAATTCTCAGCTCCTTATACCCCTCAACAAAATGGTGTTGTTGAAAGGAAGAACCGGACAATCATTGAGATGGCAAGAACAATGTTGAGTGAATTCAAGTCCCCTCACAATTTTTGGGGAGAAGCTATTGCTACTGTGGTTCACTACACAAACTGGCTCTTCCTCCGAGCTCCCTTTGACATGACTCCATACGAGATTCTCACAAGTAAGAAGCCCAATGTCAACTACTTCCGTGTCTTTGGATCCAAGTGCCTCGTCAAGAACAAAAAGGAAAAGCTCGGTAAATTCGATTCTAGAACTATTGAGGGTATATTTGTTGGTTATGCAGAAAACTCTCATGCCTATAGATACTACAACAAGACCAATGGTTGTGTTGAAGTATCTTGTGACGTGGAGTTTTTGGAGAATAATGGCCCCCATGAGGGGCAAGTTTCTTCTCGTGATGTAGGAGATGGTGATTCTTCTCAAGTCATCAAGTTGATGGGTATTGGGCACATCTTTCCCACCGAGTCTCACATTCATGTTCAACAAGATGATGGGGGAGAATCAAGCTCAACTCAAGAAGAGACAAGCTCTACCCAAGTTGAGCCATCAAATGCATCACAAGATCAACATCTCACTCAAGATGCCATGCAAACGAAGAACAAGAATCAAGCCCTCAAACCCTTGAGCAAGACCAAGTAGAAGATCAACCTCCATCTCAAGGCCAATCTCAAGATGGTGTCAATGATCAAGGCCCCTCAAAAGATGAATTTGTTGACCATGAAGGCACAATTCGGAAGATTAAGGCCGCCTCCATTGCAAGTGGACTTCAAGTCAACAATATCCTTGGAAGCATATCAAGAGGGATCGAGACCCATGCCAGGAAGAATAACCTCACAACCTTTTGTGGGCATCATGCTTTTGTGTCCAACTTTGAGCCCCTTAAGGTTCATGAGGCTTTGGAGGATCCGGATTGGGTCATTGCCATGCAAGAAGAACTCGAGTGTTTCACCCGCATAGAAGTTTGGTCTCTAGTGGAGAGGCCTAAAGATCATCACATCAATGTTAATGGGACCAAGTGGGTGTTCAAAAACAAGCAAGATGAGAACAGGGTCGTCACAAGAAACAAAGCAAGGTTAGTGGCGCAAGGGTATTCCCAAATAGAAGGTATTGACTATGAGGACACCTTTGCGCTCGTTGCTCGCCTTGAAGCTATTCGTCTCTTGCTTGCTTATGCATCTTTCCATAACTTCAAGCTTTATCAAATGGATGTGAAAAGTGCATTTCTTAATGGTCCCTTGAAAGAGGTTGCATATGTAGCTCAACCCCCTGGTTTCGAAAACACACGCTATCACAACCATGTGTATCTACTCCATAAGGCTCTCTACAGACTAAAGCAAGCTCCTCGTGCTTGGTATGAGAACCTTAGGGATTTTCTACTCATGGATGGGTTTAGCCTAGGTAAGGTCGATTCCACCCTTTTCACCAAACGGGTTAAAGGGGTTGGCTTATTTATTGTTCAAATCTATGTTGATGATATTATCTTTGGTGGAACTAACGAATCTCATAACAAAGCTTTTGCCGAGTTGATGACTATGAAATTTAGGATGTCCATGATGGGGGAGTTGAAGTTCTTTCTAGGCTTCATCATAAAGCAACTTCCTCACGGCACTTTCATCTCTCAAGAGAAGTACATTAAGGATATGCTCAATAAGTTAGAGATGGCCAAGGCTAATCCCATGAAGACACCCATGCCACTAAATGGACAACTTGGCCTTGGAGTTGGTGAGAAGGACGTGGATCAAAAGGTATATCTTTCTATGATTGGTTTCTTGCTCTACCTTTGCGCTTCTAGGCCGGATATCATGTTAAGTGTTGGAATGTGTGCTCGTTTTCAATCCGCTCCCAAGGAGTGCCACTTGATGGCGGTCAAACGGATTTTTAGGTACCTTGTTCTCACTCCTACTCTCGGGCTTTGGTATCCAAAGGGGTCAACCTTTGAGCTTGTTGGCTATTCGGATGCCGATTGGGCAGGTGATAAGGTTGACCGGAAATCAACCTCCGAGGCTTGCCAATTTATTGGCCGGTCGTTGGTGAGTTGGTCTTCCAAGAAACATAACTCCATAGCCCTATCCACCGCCGAAGCCAAATAAATATCCGCGACATCTTGTTGTGCTCAATTGTTATGGATGAGGCAAACCTTGAAAGACTATGGTGTGTCTCTTGGTACGGTGCCTCTTCTATGTGACAATGAAAGCACAATAAAGATCGCCAACAACCCCGTCCAACATTGCCGCACCAAACATATTGACATTCGCCACCACTTCCTACGTGACCATGTCGCAAATGGTGATATCAATCTCACTCATGTGGGTACGATGTTCCAATTGGCCGATATCTTCACGAAGCCTTTGGATGAAGCCCGGTTTGTCATGTTGAGGCGAGAACTCAGTATCCTAGATCCCCAAAACTTGGATTGATTTGCTTCTTGCACTCTATTCTTGCTCTTAACGTGCTATGTAGCCTAGTTGTGCATCACATGTAGGGATGGTCATCTCATCATGTCTTGGTTTGATGCTTACTTATGTGTGCAACATAAATTGATCTCGTGTCATGATATGGGTCCAAGCATCTATCTTTGAGGCGCCATGACATGTGTGCTTAAACATAGGGGATAAATCCTCCACCAAATGGTCGGTTTTGTGTATTGGGTGCATTGTTGCTTCAAGCTAAATCCTTTGTCCATGGTTGCTCTTCATTTTTGTTTCTTCATGACCTTGCCATATGGACAGTGCTCTTTCTGGTCTTCATTTGGATCTTGTGTATATGCTCATACGATTTCTCACAATGTTTCATCGTTAAAACAACAAACAATTTTTTTTGCTGTCTTCAGAAATTTTCCGGCAATAATTCCAGTTCACCGGTCTGACGACCAAAAATTTCGGCGACCGCTGAAAATTTCGGCAGCAGACCGAAAACCCTTACAGAACATGTTTTCGGTTCTTTGCCGAAAATTTCGACCGCCACCGGAATTTCCGGTCACCAGGCCGGTTCGCTGATGTTCTCGCCGGAAATTCCGGCATGGGCGTCGGTTCAACCGGACTTATCGTCGAAAAATTTCTGAGGGGGTATTTATAGCCCGCACATGGGGGCAGTTCCATCCTCTTCCTTCCTTCTCCCCCACGCCCACCCCTCCTCCATGGTTGCCGCCCCAATCTTCCCCACCCCCATAGGCCCTTCCCTCCACCCAAATCCCTCCCCACTCCACCAAGTTGTAGATCGGGCCTCTACAAGTCTTTTCACCGAAGGTTTTGCTCTCTCCTTGCCCGCATTGGGAGATCGGGGAGTGCTTCCCCACTTTCTCGTGTGGTGCTTTCTTTGTGCCCATCCTTGGCAAGGGAGGGGCATGGCTTCTTCTTCGGCATCCGAGGGTATTTTTGCTCTTTCCTCTCTTCGTTCCCTTTCTTGTTGGTGGTGAAACCCTAGCCTTCATGGTCACTTGTGCTCCCTTAGTTCTCTCTATCCTCCTAGTACAGTAACTAGGCTAGCATCACCCTAGTTTCACCCACTATTCACCCTCATGATGTTTTTTGCGCAAGTACTAAGTCATGGATAGTATCACTGTCGATTGCCCTAATTTTTCGGTCCCAGGCCCGGTCGAGCCGAAACCACCACAGGAATTTCCGATCACAGTTCCAGTCGACCGACATGCTCGCCGGAAATTCCGGTCGAGCTTTCGGTTCGCTAGAACCGTCGCCGATCATTCCGGCGACAGGGTCGGTTCCGCCGGACCTAGAGCCAAAATTTTCTTTCGCCTGTTTTTCTGTCCATGCGCTTGCCCAACCTTCATTTTGTGTTCTTGTGAGCTCTTCTATGGCATATACACTCATTTGCTTTCTTTGCCTTGCATTCTTGTGTGCTTCTTGTGCAGAGTCTGACCACAACGACTTTGAGCCCAACACCGGCAAAAAGAGAAAGCTTACTATTTACCGACCTCCTCCTCCTCGCCTCACTTAGTGTCAACTATAGAAAGCTTCTATCACAGGGGGTTCTGGATCTGCTAGTGGACAGAAGAAGAAAGCCTCTACTGGAAGATCCGCTGTCAAGGGCAAGTCCAGTCTTGGTCCTACTGAAGAAGAAGTTCCTCCCAACTACAATACTGCTTCGGATATTAATGTGAATTAGTGGAGGGACTTGAGGAGGCAGAATCTGTACCGCTTTCCCAACCGCACTTATCAAGGGGCTGACAAGATGTTCTGGACTGACACTCAGAAGTGCTTTTGGTATGACCTTTTACAATGAGCCAACTCGTATGAAGAGGGGTTTCTTTGTTCCTCCCAAGTATCTCAATGAGGACCACTATGCTCATTACCTCTCCTCCGATTTCAAGCATGTGGATGTGGCCTTGAAGCAGATGGATGTCTTTGCTATTCCTACTATCAAGTTCAATCTCATGCTAGATCTCATTCGCCAGTTCTTCTGCACTGCTTACTTTCACACTGATGAGGCTCGCACTGTCACTTGGATGACCGACACCAAGTCATACTCGGCTTCTTTTGATGCTTTATGACATGCCCTGGGTTACCCTCCTGACCATGTCTCTGGCTTCTGCATTCACTCTGAGAAGGCCTTCAGTGATAACCATCTCCTTTTCTACTATCCTCCTGATCCCAGCCATCAACCTCCCATCTTGTTAGACATGTACTACTACTATATGGTGCTTGCTCGGTTCTTCCGCTACAATCTTGTGAGCAAGGCTGGTGATGCTGTTGATGTCTGCGGTCATCATAAGAATCTGCTGTACTAATGTGAACCTTGTCGCCTTCGGAAGATCAATGTGTGTGATTTCATCTACTATGAGACTCAGTGGTCCATTGAGAAGCGCATGACTCCCAATTTTTGTCAGTATGTTTAGCGTCTGATTGAGGACACTGTTCCTGCAGCTGCTATCCCCAAAGGTCCGAGTGAAGATATGGAGGATTTCACCTTACCTCATCGGGGCTCTCATGTGGATCTCCCTCAAATGATGCCGTCTGAACGCCAGACCAAGCTTGCTCATGATCCTCTTTCTGCTGGTGGCTCGCTGTTGGAGATATGCCCTAGAGTCAATAATAAAAGTGGTTATTATTATATCTTTGTGTTTATGGTAAATGTTTACATTCATGTTATGATAGTATTAACCGGAATCAGTAATACTTGTGTGATTTGTAAACTAAATTAGATTCCCTGGTAAATCCTCTTTATAATACTAGTTTGTTGGTTAATAGATGATCGTGGTTTCTCGATCATGAACATTGAGATGTTATTAACAACAAGATCATATCATTAGGAGAATGGTATGATGGACATACTCCTATAGATAAGCGTAGCATAAAGATCAAGTCATTTCAATAGTTCGTTTGCTATAAGCTTTCTGATACATAGTAACCTAATTCCTTCGACCATGAGATCATGCTAATCACCATCACCGGAAGGATGCTTTGATGACATCAAACACCACACCGTAACTGGGTGGCTATAAAGGTGGCATTGAGTGTTCAGAAAGTATGTGTTGAGGCACATGGATCAAGAGTGGGATTTGTCCATCCATATGACGAATAGATATACTCTGGGCCCTCTCGGTGGAATGTCATCCAATTAGCTTGCAAGCATGTGACTGGCTCACAAGGGATCACATATCACGGGAACAAGAAAAGAATACTTATCAGTAACGAGGTTGAACTAGGTATGCAGAGATACCGACGATCAAACCTCGGATAAGTAAACTATCGCGAGACAAAGGGAAATTGGTATCATATGTAAGTGGTTCATTCGATCGCAAAGTAATCGTAGAAATATGTGGGAGCCATATGAATTTCCAGATTCCTCTATTGGTTATTGATCGGAGAAGTGTCTCGGTCATGTCCGCATAATTCACAAACCGTAGGGAGACACACTCAAGGATTCGATGTTGTTTAGTAGATATGGAATGTAAGTAGGGAAACCGAATGTTGTTAGAAGTCTTGGATGTGATCCGGTATATCACGAGGAGATCCGGAATGGTCCGGAGAATAAGATTCATATAAGGAAAATCCGATTCCGGAGTTCGGGAATGATTTCGATGTTTTCATCGGAGAGGTTCTAGAAGGGTCTAGAAGGTTCACCGGACCAGAAGGGGAATGGTCCATGAGTGTGTCATGGTTAAGTGGAATGATTGGATCATGTCTAATGTCACTTTGGTTGGGCATTTGAGAGAGAGAAATAAAGCTCTAAATTGAAAGTCAAAAGGGAGGTTTGAAAAGTCAAACTGGAACAATAGTTTCCTAGTGGAAGAAGGAAAGAGTCCTTCCTTATATCCAACTTGGGTTTGGGTATGGATTCAAACTCCCCTCTCCCAAGCCTCCCCCCTCTCGTAAATAGAGGGGAGGGCTGCCCCAAAGAACACACAACCAAGCCCTCCCCACCGTGCGCCGCCGCCGTCGCCCAAGCCGCTGCACGCCGCCGCCGCCCCGTTGCCCTAGTCGTTGCTGACACCTCCTCCTTCTCTCCGGCCTTTTAAACCTAGATCATCGGAAACCCTACATCCACCATAACTTGCACCGGCTTAGGCGAAGCCCTGCGGGATCTTCCCTCTACTTCCGACACCACGCCGTCGTGCTACCGGAATCGCGAGGGGAGAACTACAACCTCCGCTGCCTGCTGGAACAAGGGAGAGGAAGGTCTTCATCGAGTACCGAACGTGTGACCAACTGCGGAAGCGCTGTCGGAACGCAGCGCCGGAAGGATCGTCTACGTGATTTTGAGATTGGCAAGTGTATGACTACATCACCCACGAGAATCTGCTCTCGTTAACCGCTTTGGAATCTTCGAGGGTGAGTACTCTAATTGACTCGTTGCTTCAATCTAGTAGATAGATCTTGGCTTGTTTGTATGCATGCGGTAGAATTTTTTTGTTTTCCATGCTACAAACCCCTACACTCGCGCTCTCGTAGGGACCTTCCCCGTGCTCTTCCTCGCTAGAAAGGTCTTGCCTGGTTCTTCAACAGTTTGTGGGATATGTGTTGCTCTTCCTATGATGTTGCCCATCGCAGTTTGGAGCTCAGTCAGGAGAACAGGAGGCAACACAATGCTTTCTTGACAGAGCGTGGTCAACCAGTGCCAGACTTGGGCAATGGTCTAGCTCCTGTCCCTTATGTCAACTTTGAGAAGCCCCCGCTGTATGAGGACATGTTTAGGGGATTTGATCCATCTCTGTTCCTCGGGTTTGCCACTTCCAGCTCCTCTCAGCGTCGCGCTACACCTACAGGTAATGATGATGAGGATGAGGACGACGACGAAGAGGAGGGTGACGACGAAGAAGAAGAGGAGGAAGGAGATGATGATGAAGACGATGCGAACAACTTTGCTGGCTAGATCATTTTCTCCACTTCTTTATCCCTTTTTGGTCTCGATGCCAAAGGGGGAGAGAGAGTAGAGTCGCCTCTTTCATGACTTGCCTCTTGCACAAGCCCTACTTTGTTCGTTTGTCTTTCATGGTCTTGTGCTTTTATTTGCTTTATCAAACTATTTGTGTGTGTGTGTTTGGACAACTCTACAGTCCTCTTATTATACCTGGATTTCCTATCACTATGTGCTTGCTATTATGTGATAGATATAATCGTATCATAATATCTATTTTGACTCTAGATCGGTTTGTCATCGTTAACCAAAAAGGGGGAGATTGAAAGGGAAAATAGCCCTTATCTAGTGTTTTGGTTAACTATGACATCGAGGCTAGAGAGCAGACTAATGTTTCTATTAGCTTCTCTATAGGTGAGAATCCGCAGGTTGTTGGTGAAAGGCGATGGGTGACCCCCCATTCGTTTCTATATGAAGAGCCGATGGTGTTATTTATTATTCTCTCTTATTTACTCTTGAGTCAAATGGGAAACACCTCACTATCAAGACGGGTGATCTCGATGCGCTCTTTGGGGATGTTCCACAAAAAATATACTTCTCTTTATCAACCACCACACACCCTTTCGAATAAAGAGAGAAAGATAGCCCTGAAAAATGAGTCAAAAAGGGGCTTCTGCGAAATCGACAAAAGCGCCGGCGACGCCGATGCTGTCGCCGGAATTTCCGGTCGCCGGAATTTCCGGAACCCCCAAACGGCTATTTTTCCACCCATACTATATATACCCCTTTCTTCTCCACTATGAGGTTAGGCATTTCAGTATAACATCCATTTCTTGAAGCTCGCTCTCTCTCTCCCCCATTGTTGAAACACAACAGCTTGAGGATCTCCCATTCTACCCAACCAAATCCAAATCCCTTTGGTAGAAAGGAAGAGGAGGTCCCGATCTACATTTCCACCAAGCCAAAGTTAATTCTCCCTTGAGTTCATAGAGTTAGCTTGTTACTCTTGGGTTTGTGGGAAACCCTAGGCGGCTAGGGTTGCCCGGAGGCATTCGGCTTGTGTTTTGCTCCGTGAAAAGTTTGTGAGGGTTTAGAGACTACCTTAAAGTATACCACGAGTAAGTGAGCTATTCCTTCGTGGGATAGGCTCGGAGAAGAAGGTGAGCCTTTGTGGCGCGTGAGGAATCCTCCGTGGAACCTCACACCTCTCCAACGTGACGTATCCCCCTTCCAAAGGTGGTGAACACGGGAATACATCTTCGTCTCCGCGTGCTTCGGTTATTCCTTAACCGATCTCTTACTTGTGTTGTTTATCTTGTGATAGGCTTCGAGCTTGAAGTATCTTGTTCATTATCTAGGTTGCCTCACCTAGTTTGCATTTAGGCTCACTTATATTCTGCAAAGCCTAAAACTTGCAAAAGATTATAAAGAATTTTGTAGAAACCTATTCACCCCCCTCTAGGTTAACCATCTTACACTTTCAGAAGCCTTGTGTTTTAGCTTCTCTTCCTTAATCTTAACAAGAGAATCTGTAATGTGTTTGGTAAAGGTAACATGCATATCACTAGCATCAGGACTTCTAGCAAGATTTTGTAGGAACATAATCACTTCAGAAATATTGCAACCATCAATATCAAAGTCAAACTTAGCATCGCTAGTGGTAGGCATAGTAGTAGGAGGAATAGGGGCTACTTGTGGTTTAGTGGTGATAGTGCACACACTATTGTTTCTATCAATTTCAGCTTCCCTTTACCACTTAGCATGAAGTTGAGCTAACAGCCTAACATTTTCATCAATAGTAACTTGTATGGCATGAGCAGTAGCAAAGGTGTTTTCCATAGTTTCAGGTTTAGCAGCCATTTTATTAACCAAGGAAGTTTGAGCTTCAAACAAAGAGGATATATTTTTCTCAACAGTTAAAAGCTTTTCCTCTATAGTCTTATTGAAAGTGGTTTGTTTACTAATAAAGTCCTTGAGCATTACTTCAAGTTCAGAGGGGGCACTTCTAGCATTATTGTAAGAGCTTCCATAGGAATTTCCATTATTAGGAGGATAAGGCCTATAATTGTTGTTGCTACCAAAATTATTCCTATAGGCATTGTTGTTGAAATTATTGTTTCTAATGAAGTTCACATCAACTTGCTCTTCTTGAGCAACCAAAGAGGCTAAGGGAACACTATTAGGATCTAGAGGAGCTTTCCCATTAACAAGCATAGCCATAACAACATCAATCTTTTCACTCAAAGAGGAAGTTTCCTCAACAGAATTTACCTTCTTACCATGTGGAGCTCTCTCAACGTGCCATTCAAAGTAGTTAACCATCATATTATCAAGGAGCCTTGTTGCAACACCCAAAGTGAGGCCCATGAAGGTACCTCCAGCAGCAGAATCCAGCAGGTTTCTTGAGGAGAAGTTCAAACCTTCATAAAAAGTCTGAATAATCATCCAAGCAGTGAGTCCATGAGTAGGGCAACTTTGAACCAAAGATTTCATTCTTTCCCAAGAAGGAGCAACATGTTCACTATCAAGTTGTTTAAATTTCATGATGTCACTTCTCATAGAAATAATCTTAGCAGGAGGATAGTACTTTCCAATAAAAGCATCTTTGCACTTAGTCCAAGAATCAATACTATTTTTAGGCAAAGATAGCAACCATTCTTTAGCTTTTCCCCTCAAGGAGAAAGGAAAAAGCCTGAGCTTAATAATATCTCCATCTACATCCTTATACTTTTGCATCTCACAAAGTTCAACAAAGCTATTAAGATGGGCAGTAGGATCATCAGAACCAGCACCAAAAAATTGCTCTCTCATCATAAGATTCAACAAAGCAGGCTTAATTTCATAAAAGGTAGCATCAGGAGCAGGTGGAGCAATAAGAGTTCTTAGGAAATCATTGTTGTTGGTGCTAGTGAATTTACACAACTTGGTGTTCTCAGCAAAGTTCATTTTGGCAAAGGTGGGCAAGCCAAAAATAACAGCAGTAGCTAGAGCAGGAACTAATTTTTTGTGTGTTTTTGAATAAGGCAAGCAAACCAAACTAGACTAATTTTTTGGTTTTTTTTGAAAAGAGGCAAACAAAACCAGGCAAAAGAAACAAAGAAAACTAAAAACAAAGTAAAGAGAAAGGAAGTGAAGGACTCCCCTAGTGAAGACGTCCTGAGCCTCCCCGGCAACGGCGCCAGAAAACTTGATGGCTGGTGCTGACGTGGAGCACTTCATTGGAAACCCCAAGAGCAAGGTGTGAAGCAGCAAGCAGCAAGTCTTCCCTCAGTTGAGACCGAGGTTATCGAACCAGAAGGAGGAAGGAAACGTCACAGAGGTGTTGCGAGCAACGCGGAGACCTGCATAACACAAACTCAAGACTTTGCCCCAACGAATCAGTGAGGTTGTCAAGCTCACCGGTTTGCTGTAACAAATGATTAAATATATGGTGTGGAAGATAATGGTTTGCAGCAAGTAAACAGGTAACAGTGGAAGATGTATCAATGGTAAAGATTGGACCGGGGTTCATAGTTCACTAGAGGTGCTCTCCTTAGATAAACAACATGGCATGAAGGGTAAACAAATTACAGCGAGGCAATTGACAGGAACTGAGCAAGGCATAACAATGCAATTACTAGCCAGAAAGATCCTATGAAGTTGATTGGGCAATACAACAATATACATAGACCGTCATCCAACTGCATCTATGACTAGAAGTCCACCTTCAGGTTATCACCCAAACCCCCTCCAGTATTAAGTTGCAAGTAACAGACAACTGCTTTAAGCAAAGTGTGTAAGATAAACAGTCCACATGTTCCATAAACAAGAGACCATTGTTTTCTCCCTAGTAGCAACAACACATCTACAACCGAAGAGATTTTTGTCACTTCCCTTGGAAACTAGAGGTATGAACCCACTATCGAGCATAAATACCCCCTCTTGGAGTCACTAGCAACTACTTGGCCAAGATAACCACTAGCAATGGAGAGCATGCAAGATCACAAACAACACAGACATGATAGAATCATAAAGATAAAACCATTAATCAAACCAACATAATAATCTCAATATCCATCGGATCCCCGCAAACACAACATGCGTGATTACAAATAGATTAGATCTTGATCATGAACGGAGCTCACAAGATCTATACATGAAAGCACAAAGGAGGAGATACAACCATCTAGCTACTACATGGACCCATAGTCCAAGGTGGAACTACTCACGAATCATACCAGAGAGAAGGCCTCCGGTATGATCTCCCCTCTAGCAGGGTGCCGGGAAGAGCTTCAGATCACCCCTGATCTAGGGACGATGATGGCGGTGGCTACAGACGGTTTCGTGGATTTCTGATCGGGTACTCAGGGTTTATCCATCGAGGGCTTCTTATAGGCGAATGTGCGAGACCGGGAGGCGGCCAGGGTCACCAAACCCTAGCCAGACGCGGGCCCACCTGCCCTCGTGCCTGGGGTGGGTCTGGCCCCCCTGGCCGTCCCCTCCGGCTCTCCTCTGGACTTCTTGTTCCCTACGAAAAGTAATTGACTTTGACATTTGTCCCATACAATTCTGAAAATATTTCTTTACTAACTTTTCTGAAACCAAAAAACAGCAGAAAACAGGAATCTGGCACCGTTGTAACTTGTTAATAGGTTAGTACGAGAAAACATGTAAAAATCACCTCAAAGTGTAGACAAGTAAAGTAAAGTAGATACAAAACAAGCATGTAGCATCAAAAATTATAGATACGTTTCCAACGTATCAGAGATCACTCACTATTAACATATGTTAATGATATGAACTTGTAAATCTTTGACATATGGTTAGTTACGGATTCTAAAGGAACATTATATAGTTAGCAACTTACTTTTAAATTTTATTAGAAATTATAATTATGGTTCTAAGTGTAACATTTAGACTTAATCTTTATTTGGGTGTTCTACCTAATTTATTAAGTAATAAACAATTTTGAGAAAAGATTAATACTTTTCAAAGTAATAAATTCTAAAAGACTTAAGCGAAGTTATAAGGAATTTATTTTTGGTTTATAAAGATAAAAGAAATACATTTTAAGTAAATATTTTTTATAAATCCAAACACGACATTTATTTTATATAAATCCCAAGGTAACTTGAAATTCCATAACTAGCATTTTATTAAGATACTACATTTCTCTTTGTACCCAAAAGTGATTTTTATTTATTTTTAGGACCTTTCCTTGATTTACTAAATTTCATTTATAAATTAATGGTGTTAATATTTATTTGCATTTTATTTAACTCAAACAAGTATTGTTATATTTTCCTAGTTATATATTTTTTGTGAGCATTTTGATATATTATAAGTATTTTTATGATTTTTCTATGTTTTTCTAGGGCTTAAATATTACTAGGGGTATTGTGGTAATTTGTTCTGGTATTTCCTTTACCTCATATTTTGCTTCTAAAACCTGGGCCTGGTCCACATCCCACCTCACTGGGTTGGACTCGATCATATGAACCAGTCCACTAGGTCGGTTAACAGACCACACGCCCATCTCTCTCTCGCCTCGACCCCTTCTCTTCCACGCGATGTTGCGGCGTTGCCGCCCGTCTCCGGCGTGCTATGGCCTCCTCTGTCGCCGCGACTAGTAGGATTGGCGTGCCTCACTCTGATCTAGCAACGGGACCAACTCGATTTGGAAACCCCGCCCTCTTTTGGTCGCCTCCTTCTTTGCTGTGTGCTAGGGTTTTGGCCCACGGAAGCCGCCACACGCCAGCGATGATTTTGCTTCCCCTTGATGTTGTTATGGCATGATATGGTGCTGGTGTTTGCCTACCATCATAGGTCGCAGCTTGGCGTAGGGTTAGCACTCTATGCACCGTGTGTCGCGGCCCCTACTTCTGCCAGAGTCGCCTCTGCCTCCTCTCCGACGGCTATGTCTCGCCAGACATAAGTACCACCACTCCCCCTTCTTCTGCTACTACTACATTTATTCACTGCAATCCCAGGCCTCACCGTACTATATGGTAAGGCTATCTGTGTGAGCAACTAATGCTCCGATTAGGTTATTAATCTAGACCTTCACACCTCTGTAGTAGTTATTTTCTGTAACTCAGATACCAGCCGAGTTTGGTATTTACTGGTAACTATTCTTTGTCACCCATGTTTGTGAGTTCTCTAAGGTTAGGATCAAGTCCAAGTTACGTAGATTGCACATGCCCACTTGTGACTTTGGAACTCAGCTTGGTGATACTAAGAAGATGTTTTTTCTTGTTCTGATAACTATTGGCTTAACTAGAATATAATTTCTTTAGGGCTTGAATCCAACTGTTGTGGAACATTTATGTGTTGTCAATATGACAGAGAGTAACTTTGAGTTGATTCATAGTATATTCTAGGAAGATGATCTATTTAGAGAAATTTAATTAAGAGATTTAGGCAGCAGCTTCTCTCGTGTTGTTATTGTGATGCCTCAATCTAGAGGGTGCACAACATTGGAGATATGCCCAAGAGGCAATAATATAGTGGTTATTATCATATATTTATGTTTATGATGAATGTTTGCATCCCATGCTATAATTGTATTAATCAGAAACATTAATACTTGTGTGTTTTGTAAACATGAAAGAGTCCCTAGTAAGCCCCTTGTTAAGCTAGCTTGTTGATTAATATATGATCATGGTTTCTTGATCATGAACATTGGATGTTATTAATAACAAGGTCATATCATTAGGAGAATGATGTGATGGATACACACTCATAGTAAGCATAACATAAGATCAAGTCATTAAGTTTGTTTTCTACAAGCTTTAAGATACATAGTAACCTAATCTTTCGATCATGAGATCATGTTAATCACCAACACCGAATGAGTACTTTGATGGCATCAAAAACCACTTCCATAACTGGGTGGTTATAAAGGTGGCATTGGGTATTCTGAAAGTATGAGTTGAAGCGCATGGATCAAGAGTGGGATTTGTCCATCCATATGACGGATAGATATACTCTAGGCCCTCTCGGTGGAGTGTCATCCAATTGGCTTGCAAGCATGTGACTATGTCACATCACATTACGAGTAAAGAGTACTTATCGGTAACGAGGTTTAACTAGGTATAGAGATATCGACGATCAAACCTCGGATAAGTAAAGTATCACACAACAAATGGAATCGATATTGTACGTTAAATGGTTCATTCGATCATGAAGTCATCGTTGAATATGTGGGATCCACTATGGATCTCCAAGTCCTGCTATTGGTTATTGATCAGAGAGGTGTCTCGATCATGTCTGCATAGTTCACGAACCGTAGGGTGACACACTTAAGGAATCGATGTTGTTTAAGTAAATATGGAATATGAGTTGGAGAATGAATGTTATTAGGAGTCTCGGATTGGATCCAGGACATCATGAGGAGATCCGTAATGGTCCGGAGAATAAAATTCATATAAGGAAAGTCATTTTTCGGGGTTCAGAAATGTTTTTGGTATTTTGACAGGAAGCTTCTAGAATGTTCTATAGGGACCACCAGTGGGTCCACCACCCAGGGAGGGGCCACTTGGGCTAAGGCATGACGTGGGGGAACCTAGGTTCAACCGCACCAAAGCCCAAGGGGGCAAATCCGGCTACCAAAGGAATTGGGGTCAAGCCCTAGTTTGAAAAGGGGACAAACTCTAGTTTGAAAAGGAGGGAGAGTTCCCACCGCTTTCACCTTGGCCGAGTTGGGGGGAACTCGGCTTGGGCTGGGTTCAATGTTTGACAATCTTTGATGTCTCTCCAACGATGGTTCAATGTGAAAGGTTATTGTCATAACACTCTAATAAGTAATACAATGCTTGGAGCACCTACACATATAGATGAACATTAATAAGATAGAAGCACACAAATACATATCAAGGTATATTTCACATATTTAGAATAGTCAAGTTCATACTATATCTTTGACGTCGATGACACTCACGGGAGGCTTCACAACATGGCCATATGCTCCTCAAAACCGGTTACACTACGCTTGGATAAATTGCCACCTATTTTGAAGGGAGTTCTCATTCCGATCACTCGAAATTATAATACTCGAACCGTCTTTTCTCATGAAATAACTCTCAAACCCTCCTCCAAAATGTCCCAACTTTTTGCTTGGCACCACAAATTGGGTCTTGTCCAATTTCTATCCAAGCCTTACAAAATAACATTTCCTCTACTATGGTGTATCCTCTGATTCTCTTGCTTTGCCTTTTGCACTGGGTTTGTCAGGTGATCTCATCGTCGAACAATAGCTCTTGATCAATAGAGATACCCTCATGTTGCTTCTCTTGGCCGCCTCCCACATTGATCATGTTCACCATCACACAATCATCGTCAAAGTATTTCTATGCACAATTGCATATTTCCACACAATTTAAAACTAATATTCGATGATGTCAGGGCAAACATTTGAATGAACAAGTTGCAGGGATCGGGGACATTGTCAGAGGATCACCCATGAAGTCTTGCTATGTATCACTGGTAAGTCGGAGTGTCGCATTGAGGTCAAGGGAAAGCGCCACCGGGATGGTCTTCATCATGGAATCGATCTCTGCGATATGTCACGCCACGAGCCGAGATGGTCCTCACCCCAGAAGGTACCCATATTGTGGCATGACCGATGAGAGAACAAACGACTTGGGTCAAGGTGGTCGATCAGTTCGCGGACGACACTAAGGTCGCCGCCATGACAATGGCAGAGGTGTCAACATTTCCCAGAGCGATGGCCAGCGCCTCCTGCTTGAGCATGAGGATAGTCTAGATGGCGGCTTGGGCGGCGATGGCATCGCTGGTAGCCTTGGCATGAATGGTGGGTGCGTGTTCCTGGGCGGTTTCAGCCTTCCGGCTCTTGGCCTTGTCTCTCCGGTCATCCCGCTTCTTGGTCTCAATAGCGTGTTGCTCCGGCGTGAGCTCTTTTTCATCTTGAGGAGGGCAACGGCGGGGGCGGTGCAACCTCCATGGATCGTTAGGGCTTGGGTGATGATGGCTTGGTCTGGGAGAGGGGAGAGTGTGGTTGTGTCACTGACGGGAGGGCCCGGGGCAGACTAGTGGAGGGGTTGCGCTAACGTGGACTTTGTGGACCACAAACCTAGTCCAAATTTGGGCTAGAATGGGTTGAAATCGATGAGTTCGTGCCGCGTGGTCCATTTGCAGTGGTCCATTGGGCTGTGACCTCTGTCTGAGTGGATGCGATCGAACAACCATGGTGCGAGTGCGGTTCACCATTTGAGATTCCCTAAGATAAGCAGACGAATGAACGACCATAAAGGAGGAACAACATTGTTGGCTACCAGGAGTTGTGCATGTGCGAGTATACTATTCGTGCACACCATCCTCGCAACTAAGATGCAAGTATGATCTCTCAAAAATGTCGAAACAAAACGTTAAATTAGAAATCAGCAAATGAACTAAAAGCGAGATTTTTGCGGAATTTGGCTTGCAACCCTACTTGGAACTCATGTGTGAGGACGGAACCGATGGCAACATGATTTTTTTTGCTTTGTTGATCATCGAAGCCTTGCAATTGCGGAATGGAGCTTGTCTTGTGGTTATCTCAAGAAAGTGCATCGTTACGGTTGCGTTTAGTCCGTGGATGCATCAGATTAAAAACAAGTAGTAGTAAAGCTGAAATATTGACGCAACAAGGACTAAACAATATATTCTCTCAAAAAAGGACTAAACGATATTGACGCCGACACATATTACCTCAGAGTGGCGAAATTCAACATACATGCCCGAGGCCGGAACGTCTTTCTCTCCTCTCACAACTCTGGCCAAGCGTTCCATGCGCATGAGGACAAAGGTCTGAAGATCTCAAGAAGACACCACACCATGCATGTCGAGCAGCTCGTTACAGATACCCTTGAGGATGATTGGATGAAGGGGAATCCTAATTCAACAGACCACCATGACGTTGATAGATTATGTCGGTGCACGTGTCGATGCAGCTGCAAATCCTGATGTTTCCAAGTCCTATGACAATCGATGATTTCGAAACAGCATCGCAAAAGAAATTCCAAACTAGGTGCAAAAACTCCTGTAGGTACGTGGTGTGATCTAAGATGAAACAAGGCCATGCCAACGTTCTAGGAATTGCTAATGGACAATTATTAGCATGTAATATGAGCAAGAAGATACACAGATGCTTCAAGCTAAGTTGTGAAGGTGTGATATGCTTCAAGCTAAGTTGTGAAGGGGTGGTTAGTTGTAAATGTATGAGAGTAGAATAGATTGATTTGGTTCTGCACGCACGCATGCAGTTCCAAATGAGAAACCGCAACTAGTTGAACCCGTATGCAGCTCGACTTGTAAAGAGCACGGTATAGTTATGATCATGGCTGTTAGGCCACACGCATTAGTTGAGACGGTAACAGTTTGTTAGTACTAGTAGTACAACTGATCATTCTGCATGTACCTTCCCTGAATATAAATACACAAGCCGCCGGCGATTGAGGTGTCGATACTTGAACCTTAGGAGCAAGTGTATTTTAAAATGTATCTAGACAATTTTTAGTATGTAGGTTCACTCAGGTTTGGAGTGAATCTACACACTAAAACAAGTCTAGATACTTTCTTTTTTCACAAACCTAAAACATTTTATATTTTAAAACGGAGGAAGTACAAATATAGCCAGCTCGAATTTCCCCTTTTTTTAGGACAAATCAAGTACTCTACGATTTTTCATGTAAAACATAGTCCCAAGGTTTGTAGTGCGAAACATCTTGGCAACCTCCAACCGAATTCGATAGTGTAGCCATATCGCAAACAGAGTACAGCCAATGTGTGCCCTGGAATCAATCGAAACGCAGGTATACACTAGGTTAGCAACCAGGTGCTATAAGCAAGTAGTACTACTACTTAAGAGTTCAGACCGAGTTGCATTCCCAAGAACAAAGATCAAACTACCAGCCCTGAAAGGAGAGATACCGAATAACCATTTCAACAACTAAAAATACTACTCCCTCCTTCTCAAAATAGACGTAGGAGATTTGTCAAAATTTGAATGAATTTAGACACTATTTAGTATATAGATTTAGCCAAATTTTAACAAACGTTCGACATCTATTTTAAGACGGAGGGAGTAACATTTAGTGAAATGCCAGAGTGTGTCCCTCTCAGATAAAAGTATTCAATTAAAAGAACATGAGCAAGCCGAATTTCCTATCATAGCAGTGCCATTCTTGCTCTTTAACTGAAACTGGAATTTACCTTGCTCCAGGAGAGCACATATACCAATTCATTTCTAACCAAAAAATGTAACACCCTGGAAACAAAAATCAGAAGGAAACAAAGGCCCTGGCAGTACTACTAACACACAACCAAAGGGCCAAGGGCACAGAAGTAACAATCAGACAAAAAATTGTGCTTATTAAGTGCTGTAATACACGTAACTACACGCTTATGCCTGACAAACCATGTTCGCGCAAAGAGCACCTGCAGCCTGGTGAAACTTAAAAGTTACAGCCTAATTGCACAACTGGCAGCAGAGAACAAACAAACAGCCTATGGAAGAGAATGTTTATCACCTAAAATGCCTTAGGAATTATGATTAAATTGCACACTGGACAGCAGAGGTCAAACTAACAGTCTATGGCATATACAAAGAATCAACAACTTAAAATGCCTTTGCTCAAAGAGCATGACCAAGAGTGAATCTCTCATCTTAACCGATGCCACTCGTGCATCTTAACCCCAAGATTAACATAAATTTTGTGAGGCAGGGAGGAACTGTAACAAAGTTATAATATCATAGATCAGTAATCCACAGTTCAGAACATTAACAAGATGTTCCAGACATGATAATAAGCAAGCACCCAAATGATAACAGCATAGGTGCTGCTGCAACCATCCAAAAATGACATGTAGTGATGGTACTAAGGAGTGATAGGAGCTAAGAACAAAAGACATGCTCTGAATCCTAGGGCAAAGCAAACCAGGAGTCCTGAACATTCAGACATGCTCTGAATCCTAAGGCAAAGCAAACCAGGAGTCCTGAACATTCAGACATGCCCTGTGGAGAGTGGAGGCTCCCCATCTTCTCCTTGCATCTCGTTGGATGGAATTGGAAGAATGCTCTCTTGGAGAAGGTGATGAGTAAGCTTCATACAGTATTGGCTCTTTCCAATGTTCACCATACCTAAGAACTTGCCATCAATGTCACAGCGCAGCACAAGATTATTATTAAACATGATCAGCACCTCATGCTCGTTGAGCACAGCAATATCACCGTAACCTTGCATCGTAGAATCAAGTGGTGCTTTCATTTTCTTCTTGGAAGAACTTAGATAAAGTTGCCGTGATGCCTCCACTTTTAACATGTCAATCCTGTACTTGACAGCCCAGATTTCAGCCTCGTAATCCTCCATCACCCAGACATCTATATCGGTGGAAGAGATAGTTAAGCTGACCCAAGCGAGTGTTCCGTTCATGTTGAATACTAACTTCTTGTGAAAGCCCGTGTGGGTGGGACAGCGCATCAACAGGAATGACTCGGTCTCTGTGTCGAACACATTAATGTCCCCGCCGCCAACAAAATAAGGACACCAATGTAGGCTGCCATTGTGGTGGACTGGTGGTTGAGAATAGGTCGAATAGCGCACCTCTTTCAGTATCTTCTGTTCCACGGAAGGCGACGAGACTGCTGGCAGCGTGAACCTGAACCTGAACCTGACGTGCCTCGGCTCATTGGATCCCACTGCGAGGACGTATAAGCTGTGTTTAGTAAAGCGTTCTGACGATGAGAGCCAAAGCACCCTGTATTCTCCAGTTGTATGGTGCCTGTAGATAGCGCAAATGGAATTCTTGGAATGGTTTTTGGCGCCCGGGAGGAAGGGCCAGAGCCGTTGACTGGTTGGGCGGGCACCGGCGTCGCGCAAGATGACGAAACTGGCAGGCCGCCCCCGCCCGTTGACGATGGGGAGCAACGGCTGGCGGCGGTGGTGTTCACGCATGAATTCAGACGTGGAGGTGGCGCTGCGCCACGAGGCGCTGACGGCACGGCAACGGCCGACATCCTTGGACGGCAACCGGACGAGTATCATGTCGATGATCTCCTCAGGCAGGTCCTCGAGCACCGTCGCGCCTCTCCTGCCCGGCATCGCGCCCCCGTTCCCTTCCCGGCGTGCTCCCGTGGGATTAAGGGGAGCGGCGGACGAGGTCTTCGGCGTGAGGCGGGGCAGCAGCCCGGTGGAGCGAGACGGCGGCTGAGGCGACGCTGGCCGGCCCAGGGCGGGGGCTCAAACCGCACCGAGGTTGTGCTCGTACCGGGGACGTGATGAGCAGCGGCCGGTAGGTCGATTCGGAGGCCAGGATGGGAGGAGGAGCGGAGGCGAACTGGATCCCCTTTCTCTGACGAGCGAGGAAAAATTAGGTTTGCGGTCTGATCAAATGGGATGGGGAATTTCCAGTTAGACATCGACTCAGCCGAGTCTTTGTTTTTTCTGTTATTATTATATTGGACTTTGGCTGACTCTATGAATCCTTTGTTTATTCTATTTTTTTAGCCACCGCGACATGAAAATTAGGTCACGACTCGGCTCCAATTCGGCTCAAACGAAGACATATTTTAAACTTCAAAAAGTTTAGAAAATATATTTGCATATACATTCGGACACTAAATGTTTGTACACAAGTTTGCCGGTGAAAAAACCATTTTAGATGTCCATGTAAAAATGAAAAATTTCAGTGCTCCAATATGTCTATTCACGGACATTTTTTATTGTCTTTTTTTACACAAGCCACATAAAACGTTATGAAAACTTGTGTACAAATATCTGGATGTATATGAAACTTGTTCAGATTTTTTTGATAATTTTAATTTTTTTATATTTTTATAGGTTCATTTACATCTGGGAGCCAAAACATCACCTCCATCACCACTTCACATTTTTGCTCGTGGTGATGCAAATCGAAAGCTGGAAAACATTTGACTTCTTTCCTGTTCTTCTCGTCCTCTTCTCTGTTGGTTTTTTTTGTCCCTAGCAGCATCGGCGAGGTGTTGGCGGTTATGACGACTTCGACCTCTTCTTTCGCTCTTGATCTGTCGCAAGATCCGGTTTGTTCAACACTCGGGATCGGGGGTTGCAAGCTTGTATTGACTACCAAATCCTTGTATAGGAACTGGGAAGGACGCTTGCTTGCAGGTGTCCCTATACCGCTGTCTATTCAGTGTCTTTTTCAACCTCTTGCAAACGACAAGCAAGCCAAGAAAAATACGGTCAATATGATTTTCGATGTAATTTGGAAGAACTTAAATATAAAGTTATCGTTTTGCATAATTGCATCTTCTTGTCCATCGCTTGTATTGTCTTCTGTTTTCCTTAGATATCAGATATGAGATGCTCTTTGGGTGTCTTAGAAAAAAAACAGATGACAAGGGTTTTAGAAAAATCCACTAGTGAACAGTACTCCCTCCGTTTGGAAATATAAGATGTTTTAGGTTTGTAAATGAGATGTATCTAGTGTCTAGATTCATTTGAACCTATACACTAAAACATGTCTAGATACATATCCTTCACAAAGCTAAAACATCTTACATTTCTAAACGGAAGGAGTACGTTACATTTGTAACAAGATAATGCATTGCACTTCTAATAGACGAGTTATCAACAACAAACGCACAGACTCTTCCATTTCTTTATCCAGTCTTAAGAAATGGAGTCTTGCCGCTTTGCCTGGATTGCTGTAAAAAAAAAGAACTGTCAAAAAAAAAAAGCTGCTGCCTGCATGAGAGAAAACGGCGAGGTGATTCAGTTTATAGCATGGTCATCTGCATATGTCACTAGAGTTAAACTTTTTGTTTTTGAGATGTCACTAGAGTTAAACCGACGTAACAATATGCAGAGGAAAACTCCCTACTGACCTACATAAAGTGTCCAGCTAAACGATCCAAATGGCTACCAGCAAAACGAGGCTTCTACAGTCAGAAAAAATAATTCCCATCTCATTACGAAAGCCTTCCCTTCCAGGCTGCAGCTGCCATTTCAGTCACCCAGAGCCCACAGCGGCGAGTCGGCAAATTCAGCGTCCAACCCGTCGACCAGGTAATCCTCACTCTTGATGTCATGATGGAACGCTAGTTTGTCGGTGATAGGATCGACACCACCAATGTACATGACAATGTCATTCAGGTAGTCGGCGAACACTTCCTCTTGCCTAGCCCAAGAAACATCCCAATGCTGAGCGATCTCGGTGCAGCCACCGCCGCTGTGTACCGACATCGGCTTGATTTCATGCTCACCGAGGAAAGAGGCAGCAACCATCGGCTTCACTTCACCCTCGTTGAAGACTGAGGCGGTGACCATCGGCTTTACTTCATGCTCACTGAGGACAGAGGCAGCAACCATCGGCTTCACTTCACCCTCGTTGAAGACTGAGGCGGTGACCATCGGCTTTACTTCATGCTCACTGAGGACAGAGGCAGCAACCATCGGCTTCACTTCACCCTCGCTGAAGACTGAGGCGGTGACCATCGGCTTTACTTTATGCTCACTGAGGACAGAGGCGGCAACCATCAGCTTCACTTCACCCTCGCTGAAGGCTGAGGCGGTGACCATCGGCTTCACTTCACCCTCGTTGAAGACTGAGGCTGTGACCATCGGCTTTACTTCATGCTCATCGTCATCGAAGACAGAGGCAGTGAGCATTGGCTTTATTTCATGCTCATCGAAGATAGAGGCGGTGAGCATCGGCTTTACTTCATGCTCATCAAAGACAGAGCGGGCAGCAACCTTCAGATTCACTCCATGCTCAGTGAGGACAGACGCAGTGACAATCGGCTTCAGTTCATGCTCACGAAAGACAGTGGTAGCGGTAGCGGTAGTGGGAGGGGAACAAGGCGCAGGATAGCATTGCACCGATGTGTCGGCAGTGATGGGGAGGGTAGATGGGAAGTTGACAACTGCATGGGATCCAAGTAAGTCAATGGCAGCCCTGTCATACGCCATGGCGGCATCAATGGCTGTGCTGAAGGTGCCCAGCCAGTGTCGCTTGCCGCCGTTGAGCTCGCGGATCTCGGAGACCCACCTGCCTGACTTGCGCTGACGGATGCCCCGGTATCCGTGGCCCCTGTTCTCCGGGCCACCCTTCCTTCGAGGACCCACCACCAGATTCCGGACCGCCGGCGTGGCAGTACTCTTGGCCTGAGCTTGCTTCGTCCTGCTCGTACTGCACGCAAACAACAATACGTGTACCTCAAATATCGATGCAAACGGAGCTAAACAACATGATAGCATTCTACGAATGGTAAATAAACAATCAATAGCATGTATATGAGGAAGAAAATAGGCACAAATGTGCTCGGTTTGCTATGCTTGAAGCTGAGTTCTGAAATTTGGGCTAGTTGAACTGCATACAGAGGTTCAACTAGTTGCAGTTTCTGACTGGAACTTCATGTACGCAAGGACTGGCTGAGTTCAGTTGTTCAATACTTGAATGTTAGGAGTAAATGTACTTTGTAGGCACTGTACCTAGGAATTACTCCGGAGCCGAAGTTGACGATTGCACCGGAGCCGAAGTGGGCAATGGCAGCTCTGTCGTATGCGATGGCAGCATCGACGGCAGTGTTGAAGGTGCCCAAGCAGTGTCGCTTTCCGCGGTTGGGCTCGCAGATCTGAGAGGACCATTTTCCCGACTTGCACTGCCGGACTCCCCGGTACCTGTGGTGCGTGTTCTCTAGGCCACCCTTTCCTCGAGGAGCTGCCGCCAACAGAGTCTGGACCCCTGGTCTCTTGGCCTGGTCTTGCTCCGTCCTGCTCGTACTGCATGCAAACAACGCAAAGTGTGCTTCAAATCTCGACGGAAACGGCAATAGACAAGGCCATGCCAACGTTCTAGGAATTGTAAATAAACAATATTAGCATATGGATATGAGCAAGAAGAAATGCAGAAATTTGCTGTGCTGTGCTCTGTGTACAATGCCTGAAGCTGAGTTCTGAAGTTTAAGCTATGCATACAGTGGTTCAAGTAGTTGCGTTTCTGGGTGGAACCGCATGTATGCAAGCACACCCACTGGACTGGCTGAGTTCAGTTGTTGAATACTTGAATGTTATTAGGAGCAAATGTATTTTGTGGACACTGTGCCAAGGAATTACTCTGCATTATCTTCCCTGTTAAGCTGAAAATTCAGTACATAACACAGACAATTTTCAGAAATCTATCTGTCTACGATATCCCGTCGAACTTCCGAGAACTTGCAAGTTCCAACCTGAATGCTTTTTCCCATACTGTTGGAACCAATTTTTCAGGACAAATCTAGTTTCAATTTTTCATTTAAAACAGTAGTCCCAATTTTTATGTAAAACAATACTAGTACCCATTCTCGAACAAAATTCGGCAACCTAGCCACATCGCAAACAAAATTCAGCCAATAATGTATGCCTGCAATCGATGGACACACAGGCATACACCACGCTAGCAATTGCCTAAATCAGAACAGTTCAACGCACGTCGCACACGACAATAGCTAGCCGCAATCGGTGCTTGGTACACACACTTGCTCCACGGTTCATTTCCGACGCCCAAAATCCCGAACGCCTGAAGCAGTCGAGGCCGCAAATCAGAGCGCGCAGAAAACCCCAACACTGAGAAACCCTCTTGCTCCAAGCTAAAAAAAACCCGCAGGACTACGGACGGGGATCGCGAGTTAAACGGACCCAGCAACGGAGTGGCGCAAGGATTTTTTACCTGGAGGAAGGTGTCGCCGGCGCCGGCGCCTGCTCCATCTCCTCGCTCTCGATCCCGGCGGCGGCGGCGCCTTCCACGGACATCCTCCTCTTCGGCTCTTCCCCTCCTCTCCTTGGCGACCCTGGGGGGGAGAGGAAACCCTCGAATGCTGCCCACAGCCACGGGAACGATCGAGAAAACGCGTCGAACGATGGGATACTTCGTCCGGGAGGCAAAGAGCAATCACACTCCAGTCCCAGTCCCAGTCCCAGTCCCAGAGGCAGATTGCCCAGAGGAGCTCCGCGATTACGGCGTGCTCCGGTAGTCCGGTTCCCCTGCCCCGTCCCGGGCGGTGTTGATGTGCCAGCTGGGCCGTGGGCCGGGAGACGCGTGCCTTTTCCTGGGGAACAGAAGAGGATCCAGAACGGGCCCGCCTGCAGGGCCCATGGATTCCTGGGGAACAGAAGAGGCTCCGTAGTACTTACACACGAAGTTCTCTTCATTCACTCGGGTCTCTCACAGACGGCTCCGTTTTAAGTCTTGCACAGTCTTAAACCTCAATCAAACCCTACACCCATCCTCCTCCTCCTCCGCCGCCGCCGCCGCTATGGGCTCCGCTTCCGCCTCCTCGCTCCCGACCTCCGCCGGCGCCGGCGAGAACCTGGTCCTCATCCTCGACTACGGGTCGCAGTACACCCACCTAATCACTCGCCGCGTCCGACAGCTCGGAGTCCTCTCCCTGTGCGTCTCCGGCACCGCCCCGCTCTCCTCCCTCGCCGAACTACGTCCCCGCGCCGTCATACTCTCCGGCGGACCCCACTCCGTTCACGCGCCGGGCGCGCCCTCCTTCCCCGAGGGATTTCTCGACTTCGCCGCCGACGCAGGCGCGCACGTCCTGGGCGTCTGCTACGGGATGCAGCTCCTCGTGCAGTCCCTCGGCGGCGCCGTCGAGGCCGGCGAGCGGCAGGAGTACGGCGACATGGAGGTAGAGGTGACCACGCCGTCCTCGGCTCTCTATGGCGAGGGGGAGGCCGGGAAGCGGCAGACGGTGTGGATGAGCCATGGCGACGAGGTGGTCAGGCTGCCTCAGGGGTTCGAGGTCGTGTCACGCAGCGTGCAGGGCGCGATAGCGGCCATCGAGCATCAGGAGAAGCGGTATTACGGGCTGCAGTACCACCCGGAGGTGACGCATTCGCCCCAAGGTATGGAAACACTGCGCCGCTTTCTCTTTGATGTCTGCGGGATTAAAGCTGACTGGAAGATGCAAGATGTGCTGGACGAGGAAATTAAGACCATCCAGAGTATGGTTGGGCCTGATGAACATGTGATCTGTGCGTTGTCCGGAGGAGTTGATTCAACAGTTGCAGCCACTCTTGTTCACAACGCCATAGGGGATAGGCTTCATTGTGTTTTTGTGGACAACGGTCTGTTGAGATACAAGGAGAAGGAACGGGTTATGTCAACCTTTGATAGTGACTTGCACCTTCCAGTCACATGTATTGATGCCTCGGAGCAATTTCTTAGCAATCTGAAAGGTGTCAAAGACCCAGAGAAGAAAAGGAAGATTATTGGCAGGGAGTTCATAGCTGTCTTTGACGAATTTGCTCAGATGCTAGAAAAGAAGATAGGAAAAAGGCCTGAATATTTAGTTCAAGGAACTTTATACCCTGACGTGATTGAATCATGCCCACCTCCTGGCAGTGGGAGGACACATTCCCACACCATCAAGAGCCACCACAATGTAGGTGGTCTTCCTGAAGGCATGAAGTTGAAGCTCATTGAACCACTGAAGCTCCTATTCAAGGATGAGGTGCGCAAGCTGGGAAGTATTTTGAACGTCCCAGAGTCATTCTTGAAGCGACACCCATTTCCTGGGCCTGGTCTTGCTGTACGTGTCCTTGGTGATGTTACAGAAGGCAATGCTTTGGAGGTTCTTCGTCAGGTCGATGAGATATTTGTTCAAGCCATTAAAGATGCAGGCCTCTATGATACAATTTGGCAAGCTTTTGCTGTGTTTTTGCCTGTCCAAACAGTTGGGGTCCAGGGTGACCAGAGAACTCACTCCAATGCTGTTGCTTTACGGGCAATTACCAGTGAGGATGGCATGACTGCAGATTGGTATTATTTTGAACGCCAGTTCCTGGTAGATGTGGTGAAGAAGATCTGCAATAATGTGCGAGGCGTTAACCGTGTTTGTCAGGACATAACATCAAAACCACCTGCTACGGTGGAGTGGGAATAGAATGGCCAGACTGGGATTTGCAAATTATGCTCCGATACTGCAACAGTGGCCTGGGAATTGCAGTCTATGTTTAGTTACTAGATTATTGTCTAAGTCTCTAGACTAAGCCCTTTGTCTCGAAAGATGATTGGAAACAGCACTTACAACTGTGCTTTCTATTAAAAATAATCTTGCACTAGTGCAATTTGTTATTTGTTCTTTCTCTTCATCCTTTTTTTTCGAGAAACCTCTCAAGGGGGCACAGTATTCCTACAGTCTCTATAGATAGAATAGAGCTGACCCAATTTATAAGAAAAACCAGACCTGAAACCATACATGGTTTTGCCTTTTCCGTTTAGTCAGTTATTAACTACAAGACGAATGCTTATGCATATGCGAACTAATGCTCACGAGTCTAACGAATATTAGTATACAAAAAATGTTGATGACTAACTAAAAAATGTTTTACATGCATATATGTAGGAAAAAAAGGGAAACATTTGTGTTTATCAACTGAAATGTTTGCTTTTAGTAGAAAAATGATCATGTACTCTAGAAAACTGTTTGTGCTTACCAAATAAAATGTTCGGTTTCTGTCATGGGGTTGTGGGATTATTGGACGGTGTGAGTCAATGGCCTGGGTGTGAGCAGCAGGGGAGTGTCCGATTTCTACAGCGGGAGCGCCAATTGTACGATTAGGGTTTTCAGCCGGTTGTTTTGGTGTTGAGAGAGCGTGATGTATTGGATTTCCCTCCTTATTCCTCATCATTCATCGTTTGTCCAGCTTTAGGTCCACGATCCACGTTATGTTGTTCTGGCAACCTTCCTCACCTTATCAGGATGAACCCCATGGGGCATAGGAGATGAGACACTGGGTCACGCAGATGGCTTTCTTAGTTGTCATCTATCCTGCCTGCTAGCTTGGTTATGACTTGACTTCTCTCTAAACTAACTTAATGACAGCCACATCTTTCTAAATTCCGGCACACAGATGGTACAGAAGGGACTATCATAGTACAGGTGTATATAGTTTTTGCTTACCATTTTAAGATATTGAGAAAATGACACCCATAGTAATAAAATTTGTGGTTATGACTTGACTTCTCTCTAAACTAACTTAATGACAGCCACATCTTTCTAAATTCCGGCACACAGATGGTACAGAAGGGACTATCATAGTACAGGTGTATATAGTTTTTGCTTACCATTTTAAGATATTGAGAAAATGACACCCATAGTAATAAAATTTGTGTAGGCAATAGATTTTTGTAATTTAGCGCAAGTGTTCATCAAAGTACAGACCATGCTTCACATATGTTCCTTTTAATTTAGCGTAAGTGTCAGCTATTTAGCACACCAATTATTTTAGTTCCCGATTCTTTTGCATGGATTCAACCATAATACAAGAGAATTTGGTTTTTTAGCTTGTGTTGGTCTAATCTTCTTCCTGAGAATAAATTTTGTACGGAATTATGTCAAGTTATGGCTCACATTTTGGCAGTATTATGCACTTGCTTAAGCTAATGTGTCCTTTCACTGTTGATGCACCTAGGGTTTATGATTGCTCTCTGGTAATTATCTATCGTGCTTTTATTTCTCGTATGCGTCTTGTACCTTCTGGTATGGTTTATTTTGCACACAAACTAGCGCTGCAGCAGCATGATACTGTGGTCTAAAGAGCCAAGCTCTTGGATGTGGAACCGGAACTGGTCCATTTTCGTACTAAAACACGCCACTTGCAAATATTGTTTCTATAGAAAATAGTCTGAATATGTAGCTGAAAGACCAGAGAAACAATGTGCAACACCAACTGAGGAACATTAGTTATTTCAACCTTCATTTCTTTCAGTCTTGTTAATTTTTCTTGAGTCATTTGTCTAATTCTTCAGTCCCCCGGTCTCAGTTATTCATCAAGGTCTTAGTTTCTCAGTTAGCCTCGTTTTTTTTTCTGTTGCCAGTCCCTCTTTGTTTACTCCTTTTCTTTTATTCTCTTAATTCTCATATTATTTTAGTCACTCACTTTTCAGCATTTCACTCAGTAACTTAGTTATTCAGTATGCATTGTCGCATTTGTTTAGTTTGTATTCTTCTTTCTTATTTGTTCTTATTTCAGTTATCTTAGGTGTGCACCCTTATTGATTCAGTTATCTCATTTCTTGTTCTTTTCTCCATTCTCCATTCTTCATTCTTCATTCTGTATCTTTTCTTCATTATGTTTTCTTCAGTATCCCGGTGATCTCATTCTGATTTGCATTTCTTTGACTCTTCTCATTTTGTTTTCTATTTATCCAGTCTTATTTTCTTCAGTATCCTAGTTTTCTTGTGCAGATATGCATTCCTTTGACCTTGAGTATTTCAGCATTTATTTGCTCACTTTGCTCATTCTTATTTTCAAATTAATTACTGATATTTTAGGGGTTTGTTTCAATCGTTTCTATCTCTCTGTTCTTGTTTGCATATTCATATTTGTTCCTCGACTTTGTTTGTGTCGTTTCTTCTCTGTTCCGGTTTCAGTTTTGGTTGATTAAAACCGTTTTGGTATCAACTGTCCAAACCATATACCGACTCATGTTCCTTAGGTATTTGTTTCAGTCCACTTTTTATCATTATATCAGGCCGAGTCATTTAGTTCAGCTCTTACTTTGTTAGTCTTCAGTCCCCTTATCACTGTTTTTGCAGTGTCATTTGTTCCTCAGTTTTCAGAGTTTAGTCTTTGTTAAGTGTTAACATCTTATTCAGCTCTCCTGTTTGAGCTCTCTCTCTCTTAGTATCTCTTTCTACGTTTTTCAGTTATAGTTTCAGTTCCTTAGTCCCTCTTTCTATCCGTTGACATGTCCCTCTATCATTGTTAATGTTTACTTTAGCCTTTGTTTCTCTAGTTTCTCCATTTCTCAAATTTTAAGTCTCGCAATCTCCAGCCTTCCATTTTTTGAGTTTGAATGTTGCTTCTTCGACCTTAATTATCTTGGGCCTTCGTTTCTTCTTTTCGTCAACCTAGTCTATTATTCTACTATTTTCTTTCTTCGGTCTTCTTCCTTCACCGTTTATTGTTCAGTATCAGCCCCTCATTTTTGTGATAGTTTAATCTTTACTTTCTATTTATTCAGGCTCACTTTCTCAGCCCCTCATTTGCTCAGTCCCTCGGTTAATTTTCCAAGCTAGCAAGCCTTCTCACGTGTACGCCTGCAAGTAGGAGTCAAGGATGAGTGTAATAATTTTTCCAAGTTAATTTAGCTAGAGTGGATTTGTTCGTAGATGGATTTGACTTGATTGGTAATATGCATGGTCACTCAATCCAACGACTTGATTTTGTCTCCGCCATGCATTTAGCCGCCTGTAAAAATCTTTTTTCCAGTTTGTTCATGGTCAGTGCATACGTCCATCTTCTTTACATTGGTTAAGATGCTAGGTAAATCTCATGCTTTTGGAGTTACAAAAGTTTTGGTATAAGATGGTCTACTTTTACCAAAATCGGATGATCTTACGTGGATTTTTCCTTGTAGAGTTTCTGATTCCATAGTATAAGATAGACTTAGTACTAGCAAGGTGTGCTGGTAGTCTACCACTGAATTTTCTGTGGTCTCTAAACATGACCTATTTTCTTTTTTGGTGATAGCCGGAGTTGGGTTTATGTTGCTGCAAATACTTGAAGAATTTCGGCCGCTGGTTCAAACTGTCTCCTGCCTTAGTGATACTTGCTTCTCTGTTTGTGCATTGTCTTTAGTTTTTTCAGTCAGTATCTCATGTTTATCCGGAGAATAGCTTTGGATCCCAAGCTACATGGAGCCTTATGTTTTTTGAAAACTTGATTTCAAAGTAACAAAAAATTATGAAAAAATGTACTCCTAGATAATGATGTACTCTACCAAACACACAAAGTCTCAACCCGAAATACCTTATATTTTGGTCTCCACAAAATTGACAAAATCTGACAGAATTTGGTAGTTTGAAAATTGGCACTGTTCACTACTTTAGATGTCAGATTATGGCAATTTTTTGCAGCCCAAAATAGTGGGTATTTTCGAGTTTATAATTTTTACACAGTGGTAGAGTACATTATTTTCTACATCTAGAATTTTTGCTCAGAATTTTTTGAAACTTTGAAATACAAATTTCCAAAAGTTCAAAGAACGGGCTCCATTTCTCCGAGACCCAAACGTCCGCACCACTTCTTCAGCCATTCTTTTTCTTTTTCGCTTAGTTTCTCATCTTTACCTCTTCATTTTCTTCTTTTTAATCAGTTTGTCATATTTATCTCATATACTCAACTAGTCTGCGGTTTCTTAGTTTGTTCCTTAGTTACCTATTTCACTCTCTTCATTTCTTCTTTGTCCTGTTCCGAAACCAAGGTAGATGAAGAAGCTTCGATTCCATGATTCATCAGTTAGTAAGTACCTTGAATAGCCCTATTGGAACCCGGGGCTCAAACCATTTCGACAAGTGTCCAAAGTCCAAACATTGTGGTAGCAAGAATGCATCATTAGTCTGCATTCTAGGATAAACCTTATCTCCGGATATCGTTTATTTTATGATTACTTCGTGATGATATCACCGGCCTCTTGCCTCGTTTCAGAAGAAGATGATATCACCGACCTTCAACCATGCACGTCTTATGTTTTGGTGCATATCCCTGGGCACAAGATCTGCTTAATAATTATTAGGTCTTCCAGCTGAACTGCAACTACGCCTGACATCAGGCACGAACGATTCAGTCCATCGGACTACAGGTGCGACCTCTAATTAAACAAGCCAAATCATTGCGGGGATCGTGTCGAAAAATTCAACACAAATTACATTACCCTGGCCAGGGCCAACTTTCTGAAAGTTCATTCCATCACCGAACCAACCAACCTGATCTGAGTTGTTTATCGGACTATTACCTGGGCCAATGCGATCGACCAAGATATTGTTGTTTTTAGTCGCGGACATTGTATTTGCGTCGAGCGTTCTGGTCTTATGCGCTTTTAGTTGTGAGCATGCATTGCATCTGCTAGCTGCCTGGACGTCTTGATCTGACGCCTCCGCTTTTGTGGAAGAAAATAAGGGAGCAGAGCGTCAGTTCATTCAGCAATCATCACCGTTTGGCAATTGGCTTGTCCTCCTGGTTCACTCCAACATTCTGCACCTTGTGTGCCTCTCGATTGCCTCTTTTGATCTTATTTTCTTCCTTGTGGTTTTCCAGTTTTGCTTTTTATAAGTAGATAATAAAGAGTTTCTTATTTTTTTTTGTATTACTTGTAGGCTTGGATTTTGTATACGTGCACATCTCTAATAATGCAGCAACAGAAACCTGATACTCGTTCAGACTCTGACGGCCAGCGACTGACATCACAGACATGCCGAGTTCTCGGAACAAATTGGGTTACTGGGAGGAGGACATGAAGATATTCTTGCACCATGTGTGCATCTCAATTACCTCTTTAAACCTGTTTTTCTGCCTTCTGGTTTTCCAAAAGTTCCCTTTTATATAGATAGTAATAAAGAGTTCACTTGCTGTTTTGGAACACCGCTATGCTACCTTGTAGACATTCTGAAACAAATACTCCTACCTTGTAGACATGGATAATGCAATAGAAACTACTACAGTACTAGACTAGATGGAGCACCAGTCTCCTTTAAAATTCGGACTCTGACGGCCACTGATTGATGACACACATGCTGATTTCTCGGAACGAATCAGGTTTACTGGAAGGAGGACAGGAAGATATTTTTGCTCCGCAAAACGCGCAGGTAACTAACTTTGAGGAATAAAATAGCAGAGATGATTCAGAGTGGCGCATCGTGTAAACACCACCAAATAAAGTCACCAACGTGCAAAACAAACTAAAGGCGAGCATTAACCTTCGTCGCCTCCTGACGAGCAACAAGTGTCCGAAACGATCTACCAACCAAACCAAGCCCTTTTAGTGGGAGGCGCTTAGCTCTATATTCTACTTTCTCCGTTCTAAAATAGATGTCGTAGATTTATCAAAATTTAGATAAATCTAGACACTATTTAGTATATAGATTCATCCAAATTTTCTTCGTTCTAAAATAGATGTCGCAGATTTGTCAAAATTTGAATGAATCTAGACACTATTTAGTATATGGATTCATCCAAATTTTGAAAATCTTGCGACATCTATTTTTAGACGGAGGAAGTAGAAAAAATGGTGATGTGGCACTATAATTATGAAAAAAGAGTGTTATTGTATCTTAGTTAAGATACACCGCCCCTTGCACAGAATCATAATCTAAAAGACATAAATCATCCAATCACATACAAGCATACGCTTAAACTCATTAAGCACAAGAGAAAAAATGCCAATTTGGTATATAAACTTGCCACGATCGAGAGCATTGGTTACATACTTGCAAATCGCGAATTGTGGGTCATGAACTTGCCCCACGCAAGCGTTTTGGTCACTCGGTGACTGCTAGCGTTAGTTTTTCGACATGGCATGCAATTTTTGCGAATAGCACCGTAAAGTTTGTTATTTGTTCATCCTACGGGCTAGGGATTATATCAAGCAGGGGATGCTACATATTAAGCAGGGTATGCTACCCTTTGATCCCCTACTCTCGCCGCTCACTCGCCAGTCGCCACTGGCCGTCGCCTCCTTCTTTACCTGCCGTGAGACAGCAAGCGCCCTTGCCCCGGTTCCTCTCCTCCGCCTCACGCGGGCTTCTCCGCCTTGCCGGCTGCAGACAACACGCAACCGTGCTATTCAGCTCGAGCTCTGCGAGTACTCTACTCGGCGATAGCAACACAAATTTCCCAAGCTTATGTCTGTAGCCGTGCCCATGACCTGGACGGCCTCGCCACGGTGCTCGCTGAACAAGCCGCGTCCACCGAGTCCAAGATCTCCTATAGCTATAGGAAAGAGAAATTAGGGATAGAACACGACTTACACATACAACGAGCTAAACAATTTTGTATCTTGGTTGCTAACTGCAACAAACTAGGACTATGTTGTACATGCGAGGCATCACAGTGTCGTGGGTGCCGCTATGCAGGACGGGGATGTTAGGCTTTGGAGTCAAACTTGGTGAGGCTCGCGCAGTACGAGCCTGGCCAGGAGCAGTGTAGCGGTGCGACGGACTAGCTACAGGACGAGCTGGATAACACGAGGGAGGGCCAAGGCGGACTAACCACCACAACACTATTGGTGGGCCACCGCGCCATGCATGCTGAGCCGAGCACCCCCGGCTGCACGCCATGCTGGTCGCTGCCCTCACACGTTGAGGTCAGTGCGACACGTGATGTTGTCCCCCGTGGCAAGGTGGTAGGGCTCAGCGAGGGCCACAACCACGGGAACTCGGAGCTTGCTGGTGGCGGCGTGAACTGATAGCCCGCCTGAAGGAGAGAGTAGCCGCGCCGAAAAACGGTGAAAGGACGACGGCGACCACGGCGTGCTTCACCGCCCGGGTACGGCGGGAGCCCATCTCAGGCACCTCAATGAAGATCAACACAGACGCTGGCGACATGTTTGATATAATGCCTAGCCCATAGGATGGACAACGAGAAGGAACAAACATTTAAGGTGGTATTTGCAAAAAACATGTCTGCCACGTCACAAAACTAACGGTAGCCGTCCCGGTGTGACCAGAATGCTCGCACGGGGCAACTTCGTGACCCACAGTTCGCAATTTGTAAGTTCGTGTGCTCTCGGTCGTGGCAAGTTCATAGACCAAATTGGCGTTATTCTCTAAGTATAATCTCTCTCTCTCTCTCTCTCTCTCTCTCTCTCTCTCTCTCTCTCTCTCTCTCTCTCTCTCTCTCTTGAGAAACAGTACATTGGAAGGTTTGTATCTTAAGATGGTGTATCCCTTATGATAACGTGCTAAGAAACGATGCAGTGTGAGCCCTTCGCCTCATTCTAGAACCTAGATAGACCTGCAATGTACTAAACCTCTAATCCCTGTTGGCGTGGATATCTTCTCCAAACCCTCTTGGAACCAGATAGATGACAACTGGCGTGTGCTACTTGAGGTATTTTTTTTGTTTTTGTCTGAACAATTCGTTTGTTACATCTACCCCACACAAGTGGTCACATAAACAAGGGCAACCAACATTATAATCAACAGATTAATCACCAATTTGCACATCGCTTTCCCCTAATTCTACTTTGACCACCCTATGGTACGTCCAGTGTCGCGAGTACCAAACCAACCCGCCCTCGTTTCTCACCGGAAACAGGCGGCGGAGCCCAAAACCACCACCTTTCTCCCCCTGAGAAAACTATCCCCAACTCTCCCAAGTGACCCTAGATGTTGAGCGGCTGCGCCCTACAACTTGCTCCTCAACCGCAGTTACAAATGGCCAAGTTGCCGTGAGCTAGCTGTGACCACCGCGCGCAGTCTTGTTTGTCCCAGGTGTATAATAGCTACCCGGCCACCCCTCTCTCTTTCCACCATCCGGTGATCTTTCTTTCTTCTTCATCTTCCTAGCCCACCTCTCTCTCCGCAGCTGCAAGCTCCTCCTCCTATTCAAGAAACCAAGAAGAGCCTAGCTAGCTAGCTTGAGGATCGATCCAGGGGGGCGGTGGGAGTGGTAGAGCTTATAATGCCGTGCACGTCCCTACGGCCGGCGCCACCGCAGCGCGCCAGGGTCGCGGGCGGCGGCGGGTGCGGGTGGAAGGCGGCGGCGCACGCGGCGTCGTGCGTGGCGGTGCCGGCGGAGGTGGCGCGGCACCACGAGCACGCGGCGGGCGCCGGGCAGTGCTGCTCGGCCGTGGTGCAGGCGATCGAGGCGCCCGTGGACGCGGTGTGGGCGGTGGTGCGGCGCTTCGACCGCCCGCAGGCGTACAAGAACTTCATCCGGAGCTGCCGCCTCGTGGACGGCGATGGGGACGGCGGCGCGGTGGCGGTGGGGTCTGTGCGCGAGGTGAAAGTGGTCTCGGGCCTCCCTGCCACCAGCAGCCGCGAGCGGCTGGAGATTTTAGACGACGAGCGCCGCGTGCTCAGCTTCCGCGTCGTCGGCGGCGAGCACCGCCTCTCCAACTACCGGTCGGTCACCACCGTGCACGAGACCGCGGCCACGGGCGGCGCCGTCGTGGTGGAGTCGTACGTCGTGGACGTGCCTCCCGGGAACACCGCCGACGAGACGCGCACGTTCGTCGACACCATCGTGCGATGCAACCTCCAGTCGCTCGCGCGCACCGCCCAGCAGCTCGCCCTCGGCGCCTAGTTGCCCGGCGGCGGCCACCGGCTCCCGTGCCGGTTTTTTTAGGAGCTCATTGCTTATTGTTGTTTCCTGACATCTCGTGTTTGCCTCTTCTGAGGCGTGTGGTCGATCGATCGGCGTGTGTGTGGTTCGAGCTTATGTTTTACCTTTTTTTTTCACTTTCACCACACACACAGTACAAAATATTTGTGCTAGTAGCTGGCTAGTGCCGCGTGATATTAACTCCATATTGTTCATACGTACACTACATGATGTATAACTTAGCTTTCGTTCACTTGATGGATGGATGAATGCTACTACTCGTTCGTTCTCGGAATGCCAAAATTAATTTATTTTTATTTTGGTTGATAACCAACGAGGACGCAATATCAAGATTCCCCAAACCAAAGTTGCTAAACTAATATCTGACAGAGTACTAGGTGGTTGATTTAGCAGGATTTATTGGGACCGGTTCTTAATTAAAAAAAATCAGGACCAGTTAAGTTGTACCAAACGAATGCACATGGAGTTGCAGAGCCAACCAATGTAAAGACTGACCAAACAATAGCTAATGCGTGCTAACTAAAGTATCCAATCTCTTGTTGTATAGTAGTGCATCAGCCAGGCGCCAACGCTAGCTGTTCTTCTATCAGCATGTACAGTCAAATTTCCGGGTGTAGTATAATTCAGGCTCAACTGTTCTTTCTACATAAAAACAGTTAGCATGTATGCGAAACACGGCGATTCTACTGCACCACATCCACCGCCCCTCGTGCTTTGAGATTGATGAGGCTTTTGAGATTTATCTAATACAGATCTAATAATTGAAAATAGGCAAAACTTTTATAAAACCAGATTAAAACATGGATAATTCTGAAACTAGATTGAGAAGTTTCAGAAATATTTTGGGTCAGCGCATGGCTAACGTCACTGCTGACGTCACCACCTCCCTATCACGCCCTACCATTTTTTAATCTTTTGACTTTGATACTTATTCCCCCCAAGACTTTGAATTCTCTTCGGGTTTTTTTTTTTGTGTTCTCAGGTGCCATCCCAGAGCACGGCAAATAAATAACAAGATTTGAAGATCACCTGACCTGCGCAAATGTGCAATGCTAGCAAAGTCCACGACGGCTCTACGCTCGCATTTGTAGATCTCCATGTCCTCTCTCTCTCTAAGTAACACATCATCCTCGTATCATGAAGATCGCTGTCAGTACGACGACAAAGTTAGTTTAGAGAAAAACAATTGCACTCATTGCCGAAGATGGACGCAAAGATTCTTCTATCTATGCCTAAGCAGAATGCAAAAGCATTGTGATTTGTTGTGTGAAAGCAATACATGAGGGTGACTTAACGGTGGAGAGGTAAATCGGATGCGTCGTCGATCGATGGACCGGCCAGGATGGCAGAGAGGGATAGATTGCAGCCAAGTTGCATGGTAATAGTAGGAAGTACTTCCCCCGTCTAGAAATATAAGATGTTTTAGATTTGTAAAATAAATATATCTAGACATCTTTTAGTGTATATATTCAAATGAATTTATATACTAAATGGTATCTAGATGTATTGGCTTCACTAACATAAAACATCATATATATATCCAAACGGAGGGAGTAGGAGCAAACTAGGCGCTATAGGTGAACCGATCAAGCTTGGTTAGGATTGGAGGGAGTACGTAAATCCGGGGATTCTACAGTGCCACAAACAACATCCCCTCGGTGCTTTGAGATTGATGAGGATTTTAATATATTCATCTAATATAAATCTAATATTGGAACATAGCTGAAACTTTTATAAAACAAGATTGAAACATGGGTGAAACTTCTGAAATTAGATCGAGAAGTTCAGAAATGTTTTAGCTCAACACATGGCTAACGAGTTACTGCTGACATCACTACTGTATATACCTGCACCGGTAAAATGAAGTTTTCAGCGTGCGCACGCTTCCCTATCACACCTTATTACCATTTCTTAACCGTTTGACTTTGATATTTCTCCCCTCTAGACTTTGAATCTCTTTGTTCTTTTGTGATCTCAGGTGCTATCCCAGAGCACAGCGAATAAATAACAAGATTTGAAGATCACCTGGCCTGCGCAAATGTGCAATGCTAGCAAAGTCCACCACGGCTCTATGCCGCTCGCATTTGTAGATCTCGATGTCCTCTCTCTAAGTAACGCATCATCCTCGTATCATGAAGATTGCTGTGAGTACGACGACACGGTTAGTTTAGAGAAAACACAATTGCACTCATTGCCTAAGATGGACGCAAAGATAATTCCGTTCCATCTATGCCTAAGCAGAATGCAAAAGCACTCTTATGTGTTGTGTGGAAGCAATGCATGAGCGGATGCTTTGTTCGTCGATGGTTGAACTTGAACCGGCTGAGCTGGCAGAGAGGGATATATCACGGCCAAGTTGCATCCATGGTAGTAGGAAGGAAGTAGGAGCAAGCTGGGCAAGCGCTAACCGATCAAGGCTTTGGTTAGGATTTCTTCGTTGAGTTTCATCTTACCCGAGGGCCGAGGGTTTGCCGGTGACAGTGTGACGCAGCGCAGGAGGCGTCCCTCCGGAGCGTAGGAGGGCATTACTTTTGCGATCGAGCTGCGCCCGTACTAGTACATGGCAGGATTAGATTAAGTTTAGCGGCAGCGCGCATGCAGCACCCTGCCCGCCAGCCGGGTAGGGCCGGGGAATCAATCCACACGTGTACGTACGTTGCGTACGGATCGATCTCTTGGTAGCCATGAGAATCTTCACGGGGTTGTTGGGCATTCTCGCCCTTGCTTTAATCAGTAGTGGCAGTATCGTCTCGTTGTAATTTATGTTTTTTTTTTCGGGTATATATGTAATTTAGGGGGTTTTACCTGCATGCCAAAATAATATAAATACTAGTACTACTAGTAGACACGACTTGGGGAAAGAAAATGACAACGGGTGAGTTGCTGCATGCAGAAGAAAAGAAAATGCATGCATGCTATTCCAATTGTTGTAGTACCATTTCACGCTTTGTATGCTGCGATCTGAATAGTCTGCAACAGGCAGGAAGGTGCCTGCAACTAGTAGTACCATTTCACGCTTTGTTGAATGCATGCATGCTACGCTATTAACAAAACCGAAAGGTTACGACGGAGAAAATACATATACGCGCGGCACTAGGCCAACTTGTGCAAGTAGCGCTAGCGCGGGCAGCATTTTCCCTGCCCGGCCCCCTCCTCTCATGTCCTCTCTATCCGCTCGCTGCTTCCACGGTCAATGCATGAGCGCGCGCGATTCGATTTGCTCTTCCTTTCCTTCCTTCCCTCCCGGCTCCCGCCCTCCCTCCCGGCCGTCTTTGTTCCTTTCTTCGCTATAAAAAGTAGAGTAATACGTAGTTGCATAAATTAGCTTGCGCCATCGCGAGCAAGTGGCTGGCCGTTCAAGTTGCACTGCCCGTGCTCTGCACAGCTATCGGTGCTAATAGAGAGACGAGAGAAGCTTCGAGTTCCATTTCAAATGCTAGTAGAGTATCGTTCGATACGCGGACGATAGGGATCTATGCCTTACAACAACAGATTAAACATTATCAAGACAATACCAGAAATCCATCTTGGCCAAATACGACATCTTCAATAAGTGAACCGGTGCACTCGCGCTATCATCGTCCTGATCATCGATCACGGGTTTTCACCCTAGAGAAAATCCGCGCTTTCAAAACAATTTCTTCAACAAGACCATTGTCAGTCACAAACAATCAAGGCCAGATCACCTTGGATTTTTGCCTTGCAAGTTTGAACACTGCATTTCTTCTGTACTGTCGCCCTCACTTTACGATGTCGCTGCTCCAAGACCGGCCAGAACACCAAGACAAAACCTCGTCACCACCAGGATTCAAACCACTATTACCAGTCCCCATACCTCGGCTTTCATGTCATTCTCCACGACTGACTTCACCATGAGACTAAAAGCATGTTCTTGATGGCAACAGACTACAAAGTTTCACATTGCTCCCTATGAAACCAAACTGTCAGATAAAAACATGGCTGCGCACGATCGTAACCCATCCAATCCGGCGAACTCCGGCATGTCGTCCGTTGGAGTTCACCAGCGAAGTCTTCCGGAACTCGACAATCTAGCCAGATGAAGGAAGACCGCCGTCAAGTAGATCCTCCACTTTGCGCGAGAGGGATCGTAGGACCAAACTGCCTTTATTCGAAGCCAGACCGGCAGCCCCCACACCACCCGTCGGCAACTTGCAGGATCTGCCTCACCGAGCCCAACCGATGGCATGGTCAGCGGCGCCCAAGGAGGCGGCAGCGCATGGTCGGTCCTCCATCGGATCCGACCGTGACACGGTTAGGAGAAGATGTGGAGAGGACAGAGAAACCCACCCGGATAAAAGATCTAGGGTTTGTCCCTTGCCGACCCGAATGCCCAACCCACACCACCGGTCAAGCGTCGCCTAGGAGGACCTCCGCCACCACCCTGGCCAAGGGCGCCGCCCTGGCTGCAGCACGTCGACGCATCAGTCGATTTCGCCCCAGCAACCCCGGGGGCCGTCAACGGCAACCACCACGCCAAGGTCTTGGTTGGGCCCAGCACGGAGCTTAGCGTAGCACGTCCCTACTGTGATCAGTGACCAGCTTATCGATTTGACACATGTGTATACGCAGCCACTCAGACTAATTATAATAGGGAGTATCATATAGTAGTATCATACATATGATACTAGTATATAATACCATTTCTATAATGCATAGTATCATGTAGTACTCCACCGTCTCGGTTTATAAGACTTACACGTATTCCTAGATTTACAAATTAACCAATATAGCATGAGATATATATGATAAAAACTATATTATTAAAAACTTCAAATGGTATAATTTTTGTATTATATAATTTATATTATATAGCTCATGCGAATGACCTAGGTACATGCATAAGTCTTATATACTGGGATAGAGGGAGTAGTAACATAGTCTTAGTGTATTTTTTTTGTATAATCTCAATGTAATATTGTGTACAAGATTTATTTAAGATTAGTTTTTTTTAATTCTACGTGCTATGATATCGTATTTATCTATAATACCAACATAACTGTTTTATCATCAATTACAGTAAAACATAAATATTTTGTATGCATATAATGTATGATCTATAATACATTAATACCCCGTTGGGGCTAGTCTGACGCTCACGGCTGGCATCATGAATATATACACATACAAATACACAAATCATGGCATTGCTCGGATCCAGCTCCCCGCACGCAATGCATATACGAGACGACCGAGTGACAAGAGATACCGATTCATAGGCGCCGTCGCGACGCGTACTAGGTGGCAGCCTGCCACCTCAGTCATGTCGACGCCAGTTTTTTTTTTCCTTTTGCGAATTACTTCATGGAGCCAGCTAGGACATGTCAATTTTGCCACCGTAGGCTCGGACTTGTCTGGGAACCACGGCACTCACGACATGTTCTGCTGCCTGCTAATGGCTAATGGCACTCACGACATGTCTGGGAGTTGCGGAATCAACCAATGGAAGAGCAGTGACCAAACCATAGCTAATGGCTGCTAACTAAAATATCTAATCCCTTGTTATGCAGTACTAGTACTGCATCAGCTGGGCGCCAATGCTAGCTGTTGTGCTGCCTGCATATATAGTCAAATATCTCGGTGTAATATAATTTAGGCACAATTGTTCTTTCTATATAAAAAAAACAGCTAGCACATCCACCACCACCTCGATGCTTTGAGATTGGTGAAGATTTTAACACTTTTCTAATATAAATTTAATAACTGAACATAAGTGGATTTTAAAAAAAAACCAGATTGTAAACACGGGTGAAACTTTTTCTAAAACTAAATTGAGAAGTTTCATACATGTTTTGGGGTCAAGACATGGCTGGCATCATTGCTGACATCACTACTGTATTATACTGGCACCGGTAAAATGAAGGTTCCGGCATGTGCACACTTTCATATCACACCGTACTATATTTCTTAATCCTTTGACTTTAATATTTCTCCCCTCAAGACTTTGAATTCTCTTCGTCTTTTTGTGATCCCTTGTGATCCCAGGTGTCATCCCAGTGCCACGGCAAATAAATAACAAGCTTTGAAGATCACCTGGACTGTGCAAATGTGCCATGCTAGTAAAGGCCACGATCTTCCCCAATTTCAAAAAAAAAGTAAAGTCCACGATGGCTCTATACCACTAGCACTCTCGTAGATCTCGATGTCCTGTCTCTCTAAGTAACGCATCATCCTCGTATCATGAGGATCGCTGCCAGTACGACGACACGGTTTGTTTTTAGAAACCCAATTACGGTCATTAACAAAGATGGACGCAAAGATTCTTCTCTGCCTAAGCGAAATGCAAAGGCACTGTGATGTGTTATGTGGAAGCATTGCACGAGCACGACATAACGGTGGATGTAATATTTTGTAGTAAGACAATTCGGGCTCAATTCTTCTTTCGACATAAAAATACAGTTAACATGTACACCAACTCGGTGATTTCATCAGCGCCGGTATGTATCGGCGTCACATCCACTGCCCCCTTGTTCTTTGAGATTGGTGAAACTTTTGACATTTGCTAATATAAATTTAATAATTGAAATATGAGTAAAACTTTATGAAACCATATTAAAACATGGGTGAAACTAGATTGAGCGAGAAGTTTTAGAAATATTTTGGGTCACCACATCGCTAACATCGGGGCTGACACCACTGCTGTGTATACCTGCACCAGTAAAATGAAGTTTTTTGCATGTGCACGCTTCCCTATCAGGCCCTAACATTTCTTAATCGTTTGACTTTGATATTTCTTTCCCCTAAAATCTCTTTTTTTTTGAAAATCCCAGGTGCCATCCGAGCGCCACGGCAAATAAATAACAGGCTTTGAAGATCATCTGGCCCTGCGCAAATGTGCAATGCTAGTAAAGTTCACGACGGCTCTACTCCGATGGCGCTCTCGTAGATCTCGATGTCCTTTCTTTCTCTAAGTAACACATCATCCTCGTATCATGAAGATCGTTGTCGGTACCACGGCACGATTTGTTTAGAGAAAAACAATTGCACTCATTGCCGAAGATGGATGCAAAGATTCTTCTATCTATGCCTAAGCAGAATGCAAAAGCACTCTTATGTGTTGTGTGGAAAGCAATGCATGAGCGCGACTTAACAATGGAGGTAAAGGGGATGCTTCGTTCGTCTATGGTTGAACTTGAACCGGCTCAGCTGGCAGAGAGGTATATATCGCGGCCAAGTTGCATGGTAGTAGGAGCAAGCTGGGCAGGCGCGATAGGTGAACCGATCAAGGCTTTGGTTAGGATTCTTCCTTGAATTTTTTTTTGAAACTCATCATATATTAAGCATGCAAGCCGCCTCATTAAAACCTTCCAGTTCCCTTAGGTACCCTGGTAAGGAAAAAGAGTGCGTCTAAAACTTGCAGCCCCTCAAACAATAGTTACATCGTTCAGCAGGTCATCTAAAGTAAAGCTAAGGGGTTCATCGACCCAATTACAAGAAGATCTAGAATTAAAGCACTCCCTAGCTATTACATGGGCAACTTTATTAGAATTCCTACTACAATGGTTAAACTCAACATTTCCAATAGCCCCTGCTTGCACCATTATCTCGACATATATTGCAGTATCATCGTTCCATATGCGTTCCTTACCTGAACAAAGATGAATAACCTCAAAACAGTCAGACTCCGCTTCAACATGGTGAAATCTTAGATTGTTGACTAGAGTCAAGCCATGCAGCATCGCCCAAGCTTCAGCTGCAGCGACAGATGATACATGTGGTATAAACATTGATGAGGCTGCCACAAAAACACCTTGGCTATTACGAATAATGGCACCAGCTGCACCTGTCCCTTCTTCTGCCATATAAGCTGCATCAACATTAAGTTTGATTTGATTGTGTATTGGTTTTACCCACATGTCCTTCATTGGCCGGTAAGCTTGGGCAATACTTCTTGCACAATTTGCTGTAATAGCACAGATAGAAGCAACACAGTTTTGGGTAGGTGGTACCTGCTCACCATGCGATTGCCGACGTTGTAGCCACCATATATACCATGCCGCTACTGTAATAAAATTATGTATTTTGATGGAACTATACCCAGGAACTTCGGTCGCAGGTAAATGGAGAAGATATTCAAAGACTTGAGCTCCTGCCCGATCTGGGACAATGGCCTCCGTGATCGTATGTTCCAGTCCGAGGCATCTCCAAATCTTTTTTGCCCCCTGACATATAAACAACATGTGCATAATATCCTCATTTGAACTGTTACATAGAGGACAGACACCATCAGTACCAATATGGCGCTTAAACAATATATCCTTTAGGGGCAGAATACCATGCAAAATTCTCCAACAGAAAATCTTAACTTTTGCTGGGACATTTAAGCTCCAAAGGATTTTCCTTGTTGGGTTATTCAAGGATGTACCTCTGATGAGGGACCTGCATGTGACTCCATCGAATTGGTGTTTCCACTCCACATGGTAGGCTGAACGAACAGAGAACATACCAGATCGTGTTCCATGCCAGGATAAGAAATCATTAAACCCATTTACGCTCAAGGGAATTTGGAGAATCCTTAAGGCATCGATAGGGTGAAAAATATTCTGAATAAGTTGTTGATCCCAAGACCCAGTGGTAGGGTCTATCAGCTCGCACACTTTAGAACACAATCTCCGCGCGGTGTGACAATCTTTCGGTCCGGGCTACTAGGTATCCACGGATCATTCCATATCTGAATCAATTCCCTATTGCCAACACGCCAAATGCAGCCCCTTTTAAACGTTTGGATACCTGCAACAATGATTTGCCATGTAAAAGAGCTCCCTGGATTTGGACCTGCTTTTAGAATATCATCATCCAGATAATACTTAGCACGTAAGACTTAGGCACATAGAGAGTTTGGTTCATCTATTAATCTCGAGACTTGTTTTGCAAGCATGGCGAGATTGAAAGAGTGGAGGTCTCGAAAACCCATTCCACCATCTCTTTTTGGAAAACACAATTTCCACCACGCATACCAATGCATCCTTTTCCCATCATCATCATCGCCCCACCAGAATTGAGAGATCAAATCTGAAATCTTTTTACAAATATTCTTTGGTAGAAGAAACACTGACATGGCATAAACGACAATTGCCTGTATAATTGCTTTAATAAGGATCTCCTTACCACTAATAGATAGGAGTTTTTCCTTCCAACCTTTTATTCTTTGTAGCACTCTTTCCACAAAATGAAGGAAGCAATCACTCCTATCCGCTCCAACAATTGCAGGTAGGCCCAAATATTTATCCGAGATAGCTTCAGTATTAATATTAAGTGTATTGCAAATATCCACTTTCACATCAACATGTGTATTAGGACTGAAATAAATGCTGGATTTGGCTACACTCACCAGTTGTCCTGAATTTGCACAGTAAGTATCAAGGATTTGTTGCAACGAGACTGCATTACTCAAATCTGCTTTCAAGAGAATCAAAGAATCATCAGCAAATAGTAGGTGTGAAACTGATGGTGCATTTCTGCACACTTTGATTCCTTCAATGCCACCAATCTCCTCCGCATGCAACAGAAGACTTGATAAACCCTCTGCACAAAGTAGAAACAAGTATGGGGATAGGGGGTCCCCCTGTCGGATACCTCTAGTGGGAATAAACCTGTCAGTCATCTGGGAGTTAAACCTGACTGAATAAGATACTGAGGTAACACAAGCCATCACCAACTCAATCCAGTGGTTATGAAACCCAAGCTTAATCAACATCTGTCTCAAAAAATTCCACTCCACTCTATCATATGCTTTGTGCATATCTAGCTTCACAGCACAAAGTCTAGATTTCCCCTTCCTTTTATTCTTTATTTTATGAACACACTCATATGCTACAAGAACATTGTCCGTGATAAGTCTCCCAGGTACAAAGGCACTTTGGGTAGGGGATATAATCTCTGGGAGTATCCCTTTCAATCTTCCTGCAAGCATCTTTGAAATAATCTTATAAACAACATTACAAAGGGAAATAGGCCGAAATTGTGATACCTCCTCCGGGTTGTCGACTTTAGGAATCATAACAACCACCGTTTCATTCCATCCAGGTGGTATTACCCTGTCATTGATCGCCTTCAACACTGCCACTGTTATGTCATTACCCACTAGATGCCAGATTTTTTTGTAAAATAGTGCATGCAAGCCATCAATCCCTGGTGCTTTAAGATCACCAATACTAAACACGCTTTTTAAACATCCTCTGCTGTGAACGGAGCTATTAAATCTTCATTCATCTCATTATTCACTTTAGGAATAATTTTATCCAAGAAATTCGGCTCAATCTCATTGTTTTCTTAGGTGACTAGATTAAAAAAATATTGAAGAATAATAGGATTCAGACTATCTGTACCTTCCACCATCTGTCCGTTCGGTTCTTTTATTTTCTTGATGAAGTTTTTCTTTTTCCGAGCCGAAGCGAACCTTTGAAAGTAGCCTGTATTTTTGTCTCCATTTTGTAGCCAATTTGCACGGGAGCGCTGGCTCCATTTTATTTCTTCTTGCTCCAGGAGTTTCTCGATCAAATGTGCCAACTCATTTTTGCGCTGATCGTTTGCTCCTGATATTGGCCCTCGCATGATCACCTCAAGTTCACGCTGGGCCTTTCGAAGCTGCTGCTTGGGTTTCTTTAACACCCGCATGTCCCATGCATGTAGCCCAGCATGCATGGATTTAAGTCTGGCTAATACATCATTAGCGTTCTGATTAGTTTCCGTGGCTTTCCACTGTTTTTACACCTCTTCGCAGAATCCTTCCTCCTTAAACCACTTTGCCTCAAAATTTATTTGCTTATTAAGCTGATTCGGTGGAGCAGCAGCATAGAACTCTGTATCCAGCAAGAGAGGTCGATGATCCGAATGGTTATATTCCAGATGGACAACAGCCGCCTGCTCATGCATTTGGCTCCAACTCGGATTTGCTAGGCCTCTGTCTAATCTCTCCCTTATCTGTCCTCGGTGCCAAGTAAACATGTCCCCCACAAAGCCAATATCCTCCAGACCACACTCCTCTAACGCATCATGGAAGGCCTGTCGAAATCGTTCAGGCCTTACGTTACCACCCTCTTTCTCATGGACATAAAGGATCTCGTTTAGATCTCCCATAATCAACCATGGAAGATTGTTTTGTTGGTGAATACTTCTCATCCTATCCCATGTCTTGTATTTATCAGCCCATCGAAACTCGCCATACATTCCGGTGAATCTCTATATTTTATTTTCCTGCTCCTCAATACAGACATCTATATAATTTGGGCATGCATAAATTTGGTACAACTTTACCTCCCTTTTCCACATCATCAGAATCCCTCCCTTTCTTCCATCACTTGGCTGAATAATACTCACATCCATGTTCATACGCCTACGTAGACACTCTGCCGGATAACGATCAAGGTGGGTTCCCGACAAAAACACCACTTCGGGGTAATGGCGCCTCATAACATCAAGGAGCGCTAGGACTGCCGCGGTATTACCCAACCCACGACAGTTCCATACGAGGATCCTCATTGCGACCAGACAGGTTCCTTGTAGGAACCCGCCGATCCTAGTGAAGGGGAGTCAGCTTCGTCCTTCTTTGGGCGCTTCTTCCAGTCATCTTCCTTCTCAACTGTCTGGCCTTGGATATCATCTGTAATCATAGCAACTGCGACATCCTTCTTATTTCTGAGATCATCTTCCTCTAAAAACTCCTTTGACATATCAAGAGTCCTCTTAACACTCAGATCAGAAGAATTTAGATTTTCAGTATCCATATCGGTAGGTTTTGCCGGGCTTGTAGCCGTGTCATCCAATTCCCCATTGTTTCTCTGTTCAGTGGTAGCAGGAATTATAGCATTACTACGCCATGGGGTCATATTATCATGTCCCCGTCCAGCCAGATCACCAACTCTACCTCGACCAGAACGTCCTCCACCACGAGCTCCACCACGAGAGCCCCCAAGCCCACGGCCATGCCAAGTACTCTAGTCGGCCTTCAAGAAATCACCCCACTTCAGGTTGTTTTCCTCATGTTCCCGTGATCCGCACTCTAGGTGAATGTGACCAAATAGGCCACACGCCCCACAGAATTTTGGGATCTTCTCATACATGATTTGATAAAATTCTCTTTTGCTTTGTCTCGAGACTGTCACAAATCGTGCAAGGGGTTTTCGAACATCCAATTTCACCCGTACACGAACAAAGTTTCCAGCACCATGAACATTTGTTTCAACTGAAACCACCTCTCCAACTTTCTTTTGCGTTAGGTTTTTGATCAGAGCAGGGTCTCTATATCCAACCGGCAGTTTATGAATCTGGATCCAAGCAGAGAAATAGTTCAGATCTATTGTATCAGGATCAACAAAACCGTCATATTTCTCAATGCAAACAGGGTTTTGTCTAAACAGCCACGGTCCTCCCTGCTCCACCTTCATCCAATCGCCGAGGCAAAAGCATTGGATCGTGAAGATATTGTCCTCTAATTGCTAAATTTTAACATCTCTAGCCGGACTCCATGCCACTCTCATATGTTGTTCAAACGTCTGCGGACTAAAATAATTAGTGGTATGTACCTTAGCAAGAGCCATCCACTTTATCCCTTCCTTTGGTGCCGTTTCTTCATCCTCAAACACTAAGTCATCAATTTCATCTTCTTCAAAGCCTAGGCGCTGCAGCATATCATCAATGGCCTTTAGTTTTCCTCCTTGAGATCCACCAGCCTGATTAGTCGAGCTTGCAGGACTCGCCATCTTGGTTCCCAGAAAAAGCGATTACCAAAACCCCAGATCGCTTCACGATGAACCTCTCGCAGAAAGTTTTGTAGAAAACGATGGGAAGGAGCTGAACCTAGATCGGAGATCGTTCACAGCCGAGGAGAACACCAATCCAGGTCTTGATTATACTTCGAGCCGGATCAGATCCGAGATCAAAGGAATTGAAACCCTAGTCGCCCTGACAGTCGCCAGAGCGCTAGGTCTTTTCACGCAAAAGTTAGTGGTTGCCAGAGGGTCGGAAGTTTTAATCCTGGATTCTTCCTTGAATTTGATTTTACCCGAGGCTAGCTTTGGCGTTGTCACGGCCTGACACAGCGTGAGGCGCCCCTCCAGGGTCTAGGAGGGCACTACTTATGGTTATGGATGCGGAGCCGATCGAGCTGCCCCCGTACTACATGGCAGGATTAGATTAAGTTTAGCGGCATCCCGCACCACCGTACCCTGCCTGGCCGGGTACGTAGGGGAATCAATCCACACGTACGTTGCGTACGGATCGACCTCTTGGTAGCTATAGCCATGAAAATCTTCACGGGGTTGTTGGGCATACGTACTATACTACCGTAATGCGACCACTTGATGGATTCTCGTCCTTGCTTAATCAGTAGTGGCAGTAGCTAGCGTCGATCTCGTTGTAATTTAGGGGGTTTACCTGCCAAAATAATATAAATACTAGTACTACTACTAGTTATGGTGCTAGTGGGCATGTTAATGTGGGAAAATTTTGTTTTTTGACTTGATGTGGGGGAAACTTTACCAGAAAGAAAATGACTCGACAGGTGAGCTGCTGCAGAAGAAAAGAAAATGCATGCTAGCTATTCCAGTTGTTGTACTACCATTTCATGCTTTGTATGCTGCGATCTGAATAGTCTGCAACCGGCAGGAAGGTGCCTGCCTGCCTGCCTGCCCGTTTCAGTCTCACTTGCATTAACAAAACCGAAAGGTCACGATAGACAGACATATGACGGAGAAAATACATATAAGCGGCACTAGGCCAACTTGTGCAAGTAGCCCCCTCTCTCTCTCTCTCTGCTCGCTGCTTCCACGGTCAATGCATGAGCGCGTTCGATTTGCTCTTCCTTTCCTTCCTTCCCTCCCTCCCTCCCTCCCTCCCTGCCGGCTTTGTTGTTTTCTTGACTATATAAAAAGTAGAGTACGTAGTTGCATAAATTAGCTTGCGCCATCGCTCGCAAGTGGCCCTTCAAGTTGCACTCTGCCCGCGCTTTGCACAGCGGTGCTACATCGACATAAGAGAGAAGCTTCGCGCGTGCTCGTATATACGCGCGCGTCGATGCAGGCTCACGGCTGGCATCATGAATATGTACACACAGACAAATCATGGCACTAATCTGCTCCAGCTCCCCGCACGCAATGCACATACAAAACACCATGCTGACAAGACATACCGATTCATATAGGCGCCGTCGCGTACAATGCAGTGATGTCAGCCTTTTCTTATACTCGTCACGTTGGATTTTTGTTTCGTTGGAGAAGAGAGAAACAAGAGAGAGGAGGTTGTTTTCCCTTAGATAAGAGATGATCTCTTAGAAATAAGAGAAGACCATTTTTTCATTGTACTATATGTCTTCCCTTAATCAACTAATTTATTACTAAAAATAGTTAATCTTATTAATTGCTAGAGATAGCAAGAGATGATGCATTGTACAAGTTGTATACTATGTCTTCTCTAAATGACGTGGAGAGCTAAGAGATAGCATGACTTCTCTAGCATTGTACATGCCCTAATGCTAGCTAGGTGAGGGCAAGTACAATCTTTTAAGGTTGCCAAGTCGGATATTCGCTTAGTTGGAGGAGAGAGAATGACAAAGAAAAGGTTGTCTTAGCTAAGAGATGATCCTTTAAAATAAGAGAAGGCTATTTTCTCCATTACACCTTATGTCTTCTCTTATTAACACAATTTCTTACTATAATTAGTCAATTAAATTAATTCTTAGAAATGACAATAAGGGCATGTACAATGCTAGAGAAGGCATGCCTTCTCTTAGCTCTCCACATCATTTAGAGAAGACACAATATATAACTTGTACAATGCATTATCTCTTATTGCTATCTCTAGCAATTAATAAGAATTAACTATTTTTAGTAAAAAAATGGTTGACTAAGAGAAAACATATGATACAATGGAGAAAAATAGTCTTCTCTTATTGCTAAGAGATCATCCCTTAGCTAAGGGAAGACAACCCCTCTCTTTTGTTTCTCTCTCCTCGTACTAAGCAAAAATCCAACGTGGCGAGCATAAGGGAAGCTGACGTAATCGCATTGTACGTGCCCTAAGAAATGACCCATTATATAACTTATTTTTATTACCTTCTCTAGATTACGTGAAGGACTAAGAGAAGACCCGTATTCTCTAGCATTGTACGTGCCCGACAAGCCTTCTGTCGCCCAGCGCGGACTATACAAGTCGTCTCGATCTATTTCGGATACGAAATGTGCGTGTGTTACGATCCGTTTGAGTCGGGTCATGAACAGCAGACACACCGCTTTTCTCACCTTATCCGTCCCTGCAGTTGTGTCGTGTCTTCGTCCCGTGGCCGCAGCCACGCCGTCGCCAGGCCATGTTGTGCGCGTTTTTTTTTTTTTGCCTTTTATGGATTCCTTCTTGGAGCTGGCCAGGACATGTCGATTTCTCCGACTATAGGCTCGGACTCGCCCGCGAACCACATTGCCCATGACCTGTTCGATCAATTGCATGACTGAGACTAAGGTACGTACACACTGCTTTTGTTTCGTACTGCATTACCCCGATCGACCGGTGGCGACATAAAATTGGTTATAGTGCTATCTATATGACTAGTGTATTTGTGTTGTACATGGATGACCGTTAGATCGAGGTCAATCGAATTCTTCTTCGAGGATTTCGTCGATACATCGTCGGACGATGACTCGAATGGTGCACCAAAATTTTGATCGTCTCAGCAAAACCCTCATCCATCACAACAACAACGACATGAAACCATGTTGTTTATTTGCTTCTGAAAATTTAAAATTTATTGGTTGTAAACTACATCATTGTCTTTTTTCAAACTAAGCAAATTGCTTGAAATGCGAAAAATAAACTGGCCAAAATTCCTAAAATGGATCGGACAACCATAGACACCATAAGTATTCTTTGTTGGCGCATAGCCCTCGCCACCATAGTTACCCGTGTCTATGGTCAGTGGAATAGTGTTGGCGCATAGCTTCGAGACTCTTTTTGATAGAGAGCTATGCGGCTTGCTCGCCAATTTGGAGACGGCGAGCCTCGGATATGGCAAGGACATTGATTGCGTCTTAGAGGTGAAGGCTTTGGAGGATATAATCAAAAAGGTAAAGAATTCTCTCAGAAATGTTTCTCTCAGACGCAGAAAAAGAAAGAGAGGTGTAGCGAGGAAGGCTTCGGCGGGTGATTGATCGTTGGAGCTTCTTTTGGGTTGTCAGTTAGGTGGGTCGTCTTCTTTGCTGCGTTGTGCATCACGTGTCATCAGGTCGTCTTCTTTGCTGCGTTGTGCATCACGTGTCATCCGTTGCATCACGTGTGTTTAAGCATTAAACTGATTTTTTACACAAATTTTATCAATTTTTAAATAAATTCTAGTACAGTTCCGATCGGCCGATCTCACCTCCTATTATCGCGATCTACGTCTTTGTATGTCATATTTTTTTTTGTTATTGTTATATAACTTCTGAATTTTGCCTTCCGCAGACACACGAGCATACGTATATGGTGAGTATACATCTAAGAGGACCATATAGAGTTTGGGTCGGTTTGTACGATCCTCTAAACAATTAGAATTAAGTTTTTGTTTGTCAAAATTTGAAAGAGGAGGAGGGGGAGGGGGTGGGGGACCGAAGCAAAAGTGTTCTTTGTTTGGCTGTACATATCAATGCGGACTGTTGGGAGGAAACTTTACCACACCAAGTACTCCCTCTGACACATATTACTCCCTTCAATCCATATTACTTATCATTGAAATAGATATATTTAGCACTAAAATATGTCTAGATACATCCATTTTAGTGACAAACAATATGGATCGAACGAAGTAGTTGATTTGGATTGTCTATATTCGATGTATCTTGACATATTTTACATCCAAATCTAAACAAATTCAAGACAACTAATATGGAAGAGAGGGAGTAAATGATTGCAGGTGCAGTGACGCGCAAGAACTAAAATGCATGCTAAGCCAATATAATTGGACAATATCATGCTTTATATGCTGCGATCTGAATAATCCGCAACTAGCAGGAAGGTGCCTGCCTAGTTCAAAACTACTAGTAGTAGCTGTTTTCTATGATTCACTTGGCATTTTGAGATTAACAAGACCGAAAGGGGTTATAACAGACATATATAAGTACTATCTCCGTTTTAAAATAGATGTCTCCTATTTATTGAAATTTAGATGAATTTAGACACTATTTAATATATCGTCTATTACAAATCTGAGACATCTATATTAATCTATATTAGGACGCAGGAGTGAATACATACGACGAAGAAAATATAAAGCGGCACTAGGCCAACTTGTGCAAGTAGGCAAGTTGGACCCCTCCATCCGTTCGCTTCCACACGGTCAATGCATGAGCGCGATTCGATTTGCTCTTCCTTCCTTCCTTCCCTCCCTCCCTCGAGGCCGGCTTTGTAGGTTCCTTCGCTTGCGCCATCGCGCGCAAGTGGCCGTTCAAGTTGCATCGGCCGCGCTAGCTTTTGGACAGCGGTATCGGAGAGAGGAGAGAAGCCTCGCGCGTGCTCGTCCCTCCCGTGATCAATGGCCAGCGTATCGATCGGACACCATGTACACATACATACGCAGCCACACAGGCTCGCGGCTGGCATCATGAACATGTACACAGATAAATCATGGCACTGCTCCGGTCCAGCTCTCCGCACGTACGCCATGCATACACGAGTGGCGTGTTTGGTAGTGCATCAGGTCCAAACAGACCCCTGACGTAGAAAACGGCATGTTTTGTTAGCTATCCTTGCGTGGTGTTCAGCACATGTATTAAAGCAGCCCATAACCAGGCCTACAAATAACGGCCTAATTGCCCGTTTCTATGGAGCCAGCCTCTCCTCCACAGCACGATTAAAAATTTAATGCAGACATGCTAGTAGGGCATTACTTATGAGAATCAATCCACACGTACGCTGTGTATGTATCCCTTGTCGGCCGTAAAAAGAATTGATGGGTTTTTTTTGGACAATTTACTGTTTCCTTTGTTTAAAAATATAAGATATTTTAGCTTTATAAAATGAATGAATGTACCTACCGTCTTTTAGTGTATACTTTTACTCCAAACCTGTACGTATCTATAGATTAAAAGACATCTAAAAAAATTTGATTCACAAAACTTAAACGTCTTATATTTCTGAACTGAGAGACTAATACATTGACGGATTTCTGGTCCTTGCTTAATTAGCACTAGTAGCAGTATCGTCTCTTTGTATGTGTTCTCCTATCATCCGCTAGTGTTTCTTAATCGTTTTGACTTGGATAGTTCTCCCCTCGAGACTTTGAATTCTCTTTGTTTTTCTTGACATCCTAGGTGACATATCCGATCTCGCGACAAATAAATAACAAGACAAGGTTTGGAGATTACCTGTCGTGTGCAAATGTGCAATGCTAGTAAAGTCCATGGCTCTACGCCGGTGCCACTTGTAGATTTTGATGTCCTCTCTCTCTCTCTTTCTAAGTAACATATCATCCTCGTATCATGAAGATCGTTGTCGGTATGACGATACGGTTAGTTTAGAGAAACACAAAAGGGCATTCATTGCAAAAGGATCGACGCAAGATTCTTCTATCCATGCCTAAGCCGAATGCAAAAGCACTGTGGCATGCCTGCAGCGCGAGGGCGTCCCTCCATCTCCTAGGAGGCCATTACATGATGATGATGAACGTTGAGCCGGCCGTACATGGCGCGATTAAACTAAATTAGTGCGCACCCTGCCTGTAGGGGAATCAATATCCACACGTACGTACGTACGTTGCGTACGGATGGCTTGGTTCTTCCCTTGTTTTGGCCGTAAAAAGCATTCATGGGGTTGTTGGACAGACCACTACAGTATGGTCACCACTTGATGGATTCTCGTCCTTGCTTAATTAGTGTAGTACTATACTGTAGTAGCAGTACCGTACAGTTTCATTTTTTTTATGGTTTCTACTGCCAAAATTATACACGTACGGTACACACTACTAGTGCGTGCAAGTAGGGCTAATATGGGACGTACGTGTACGTGCTCCATTGCATTCTCTTTCTTTAGCTGTACATATCAATGCTGACTGTAGGGGGGAAACTTTACCACCAAAGAAAATGATTGCAGGCGAAGTGGCTCATAAGAAATAAATAAAATGCATAATTGGACAATATATATCATGCTTTATATACCGCGATCTGAATAATCTGCAACTGGCCTGGCAGGAAGGTGCCTGCCTGGTTCACAGTAGGTGTTTTCTATGATTCACTTAGCAGTTTGGCATTAACAAAACCATTTGCTCTTCGTTCCTTCCCGGCCGGCTTTGTTCTTTTCTTCGTGCTTGCGCCATCGCGCGCAAGTGGTCGTTTAAGTTGCACCTGGCTGCGCTGTGCAGTTTTGCCGAAACGACCACAAGGCCAGATCCTCCACCGGTGGCGGCCGTCGCCACCATCCCATGTCCAAGTCGTCGCCAAGGCGCAGCTTCTCGTTCTTTCGCGGCCCAACAACGTGTCTACGTGAGCCTTGAGGCCATATGCATGCTCGCCGAGGCAGGCATGCGCTGCCTGTGGCCGGACATGCACCTGCCGGCGGGGTGGCATCTCAATGGCACGCGCGTGCCTATGCCGGTCATCCCAGGCTCGGGCCCTGCTCGCCACCGCGAGATCTGCCGTCGTCTAGCCTTCCTGCCGCTAGATCTACGATGGGATCCGACCTACGCCATCCACTCCCTGGTCTGGGACCGGTGGTTCGAGGCGGAGCACGTAGCGTGGCGCGAGGCCTTCGAGGCCCACCTCGAGAACCTCGGCGAGGAGGAGGACTACTGGGAGGAGTCCAACGAGGACTCCGACGTGGACGACGATGCCTCCACTTCCCATTGCCGCAGCACGGCATTCTGGACTGGTCACGCTATAGTGGCGACGACACCGTCGAGTTCGAGGTGTGGCCTCATTGGCCCGGCCAGGTGGCGGTCAAGGAGGAGGAGCCGGAGCCGCAGCCCCGGCCGATGACTGAGGAGGAGGAGCTCGAGGCCGCCATCCTCGCGTCGCAGCTGGGGAGGAGAAGCGGTGGAGAGCACCGCCCAGGGACTACACGAGTCCTGGGTGGCCATGCAAGCCCAGATGCCCTCCCGCGCTCCCGACACCGCCTCCTGCCCCGTCCTAGAACGGCGCGTGGCCACCGCCTCAGGTCTTCATATCATCGATGACGACGGCGAGGAGTTGGTGGCGTGCAGCCGTAGGACCAGGCGCCAGCCGGCCAGCAGCAACACCGTCGGTTCCCTTCCACGCCACGGCACCCAATAATATTGGGCCTTTTTCTATTGATATTTTGTGACCGTGTCCATGACCAAGACCTTTTTATATAGTATGTTTAATTGTCATCGGCCGCTCCTTTTTTCTTCTGCATGTTCTCTTCTTTGCAGGGCAGTTGCCGTTGGTGGGCACAGTCCAGCGCAACCGGGCTCAATCCGGACAGCCTGTCCTCCACCCCTATAATCGGATCGAATCAGACGGATTAGATGTCCGAAATTGGGGGGCCGTTCGAAATTGGGGGACGTCGCTACATTGTGTACGTATCGCTTTGGCTCTTCCCTTGTCGGCCGTAAAATGCATTGATGGGGTTTTGGACAAACTACTGCAGTAACACCACCAGTTGATGGGTTTTTCGTCCTTGCTTAATTAGCACTAGCAGCAGTACCGTCTCTTTGTGCGCGTTTCCCTATCAGGCAATACTGTTTCACTATGACGCGATACTGTTTCTTAGTCGTTTTGACTCTGATATTTCTCCCCACGAGGATTTGAATTCTCTTCGTTTTTCTTGAGATCGCAGGTGCCTAAGCCGAATGCAAAAGCATTGTGATATGGTGTGGAAGCAATGCACGAGCGCGACTTAACAATGGAGGTAAAGCAGAGATGCTTCGTCGTCGATGAGCCGGCGCGGCCGGGCTGGCTGGCAGAGAGGGATAGATCATAGTAGATCGCAGCCAAGTTGCATGGTAGGAGCAAGGTAGGCGTGGTAGGTGAACCAATCAAGCTTGGCTAGGATCCGTTGCACTATTTCATCACAGCATCTCCACTCGTCTATCCAGGACGCCGATTCGGACGCCGAAATTCAGTCCGGACGTCGAAAATCGGCTCAGTCGCGTACCCAGGGACCTGTTTTCGTCCGGATTTGACGTGTTTTGGTCCGGCCTACCTAGGCCGAACACAGGTTCCCGGGTACGCCCTTGGGATGCCGGACGCCGCAAAAAAGGGCGTGGGCCAGCTCTGTCGGCGAGACAGTCCCATCCCCACTCCACTCGCTCAGACTGCCGCGAAGAGCTCTGTCGCCATGACTTCGCCGGCGGAGCTCCCCCGCGCCGAGACATGCCCACGTCTCTAGCTACGCTCGCCGTTGTTGCCGCCCACCTTCACGCCTTTTACGCCGCCGCTTTCGCTGACCTATCCTCGCCGTAGCTATGCTTTGGCTCCGTGCGCCCACCATCACGCCCGCCAGGTGTTCGACATTTGGCCGGATTCGGCCATGGATTCCGACGGCGACGAGGTACTGTCCACTGACTCTGACGAGGGCGAGATACTCGCCATGGATTCCGACGACGAGGAGTTGCTCACCGTACTCCTGGAGGAGGAGAGCGCCGAGGTCGCCAAAAGTGAAGAGCACTTGCAGATCCTCGCATCGCTCGCCCATCTGTACATGCAGATGGCGAAGCCGAAGTGCGGTGGTTCGACGCCAGGTCGCATAAAGTGCAAGGCGAGATAGAGGATAGAGGGCTATTGCATGTTGTACGCCGACTACTTCGCCGACCAGCCACTCCATGGAGAGGACATGTTTCGCCGCCGTTTCAGGATGAGCCGGAAGCTCTTCCTGAAGATCGTGCATGCCATCCGGGAGTTCGACCTATATTTCCTTCGCAAGAAGGACTGCACCGGCTTGGTTGGGTTTTCCTCGCTTCAGAAGTGCACTGTGGCGATGAGGTTGCTTGCATATAGAGCGCCGACTGATGTTGTCGATGACTATCTCCGTATCGCCGAGTCCACCGTCCTTGATTGCTTGTATAGGTTCTGCAGGGCAGTGATTGCAGTGTTTGGGAAACAGTACTTGAGATCACCCACTGTTGAAAACACTGCTCGGATCCTAGCAGTTAATGAAAGTAGAGGATTTCCTGGTATGCTTGGAAGCATAGATTGCATGCATTGGGAGTCGAAGAACTGTCCATTTGAATAACAAGGAATGTACAAAGACCACAAAGGAAGATGCACTGTGATACTTGAGGCAGTTGCTACACATGATCTTTAGATCTGGCACTCCTTCTTTGGTATGGCAGGATCGAACAACGACATCAACGTTCTCAACTCCTCAACTGTCTTTTCCAAGCTTGTTGAGGGTCATACTCCCCCTGTGAAATTTGAGATCAACGGGCATCACTACAAAGGTGTCTCCAACATGGGCTGCATTCATCACAATGCCTCAGGAGATCGGAGATCCGGCGATGCATCAACAGCTGCAGGATGATCTTGTCGAGCACCTATGGATACGCAGGGGCAACACGACGTAGATGCTGAGCATGAACTGGCCGAACTTGGCCAAAATATGTTGTAATTTTATTGCAGACCGAACTATGTTTACATGACGCCGAACTTTGGTCTTAAAGTGTTCTGTATTCATCGTATGACGAACTATGCCGAAGTTTGGACGAACTTGAGTCGAATTTGAGCCGAATTCTAGCGGAATCGGACGACCCGAAAACTCGGCCTGAGTACGCGAGTGGGAAACTGGGCGTATCCAGGCCGAAAACTTGCGCCGTCCAGCCAAAGTTTGGTCCGAATTTTAGCCTAGGTTTGGCCAACAAGTGGAGATGCTCTTAGACGCGCGAGGATTTGCCAGTGTGACGGCCTCTGACATATAGGCAGCGCGAGGCGTCCACCTCCAGAGCCTATCGAGGAGGACACTACTTTATGATGAACGTGGATCCGGCCGTACATGGCGCGATTAAACAAAATTTAGCGCGCACCCTGTGCGTGGTAGGGGAATCAATCCACACATACGTTTCCGTACGGATGGCTTTGGTTCTTCTCCGTAAAAAGCATTCATGGGGCCGTTGGACAAATTAAACCACTACAGTAAGGCCGGTCACCACTTGATGGATTCTCGTCCTTGCTTAATTATTGTACTCCAGTATACTGTAGTATCAGTATCGTTTCATGTTTGTTTTATGCATGATTTCTACTGCCAAATGTATACACGTACGGTACGGTGCACACTACTAGTGCGTGCAAGTAGGGCTAATATATATGGGACGTGCGCGCGCGTGCTCCATTGCACTATTTCTTTGGCTGTACATATCAATGCTGACTGTAGGGATCTCGGAGGAAACTTTACCACCAAAGAAAATGATTGCAGGTGAAGTGACTCGAAAGAAATAAATAAAATGCACAATTGGACAATATCATGCTTTGTATATATACCGCGATCTGAATAATATCACGCAACTGGCAGTGCCCTGGCCGGCTAGTTGAGTTACTATTTTCTATGATTCACTTGCCAATTTGGCATTAACAAAACCGAAAGCAGGGGTTACGATCGACAGACATATACAAGTACATATGAGGAAGAAAATATAAAGCGCGGCACTAGCAGGCCAAGTTGTGCAAGTAGTAGCCCCCTCGCTAGCTATCCGTTTCCCTTCCACGGTCAATGAGCGCGATTCGATTTGCTCTTCCTTCCCGGCCCACTTTGTTCTTTTCTTCGCTAGCTTGCGCAGTGTTGGATCGAGAGAGGAGAGAGAAGCTTCGTGCGTGCTCGTCAGTCCGTCGATCGGCCGACTCTCGGGACCTTCGAGTTCCATTCCAAATGCTATATACTACTCCCTTCGTTTTAAAATATAAGATGTTTTAGGTTTGTGAAGAAAATGAATCTAGACTTGTTTTAGTATGTAGGTTCACTCAACTTTGGGATGAATCTATGTATTAAACGAAGTCTAGATTTATTTTCTCCACAAACCTAAAACATCTTATATTTTGAAACGGAGGGAGTAGCTAATAAGCTCGTCCCTAGCTACGCATGTCTGCTTTTCCGAAGAGTCTGACGTACGGAGGGCGCGCGCGGAAATGCATAGAGATGGCGATCGAGAATCGGTCGGTGGCTTACACATGGCTACTTTTCCTTTTGAGATTTGTCTTCGATCTTTGTTTCTCACGTAAGAGCTAGTAGTAATAAGTGGGAGCGACTAGCGTCCACGCGAGCTAACAACGTCTATATATACCATGATGAGGACTGAGGAGGTCCGACCAATGCAAGGGGCCTCTCGAGTTGATGTGTGGTCGATACGGATGGGCCCAGCAGGGAGCTAGCGCAAGACGTCCCTACCGACTACCGTGATCATCTATGGCCAGCGTATACTATCGGACACCATGTACATACATACGCAGCCACACAGTCTCGCGCGCGGCTGGCACCATGCATGAATATGCACACTGACAAATCATGGCGCTGCTCCGGTCCAGCTCTGCGCACGTACGCGGCATGCATACACGCGAGACGACCAGACAAGAGATACCGATCCATACCCGCGCGGCGCCATCATGTGAAAGGCGGTGTCGACTGCCGACGTCGTCCGTCCTGGCTGGCCGCGCCGAGAGGCCAGCAACCCAAACCCAGCCAGCAGGGATACAGTACACGCGAGCGCGCTCCGTGCAAGCATGCTTCTTTCCTCGTCTCGTCTCGGGCCCCGCTCGAATCCGAGAGAATCTCCCGGCCGGAACCCACTTGCCCTGGGCGCCCTGCCCGGCCACATCGCAGAGATCCGGGGATCGATCGGGCCGTACCACTACAGGACGCGCTACGCCGAGGGCAAAAAGCCGTTGGCGTAGGCTAAAATGTCCTCGGCGTAGCCTCCTCGGCAAAGGGCTCCCTCAGCGGAGCATATAGAGGCCGTCGGCGTATGCTACGTCGAGGGCAATGTCCTTGGCGTAGCGGCCGTCGGCATAGCTTGTCGACAGGTTGCAAAAATATTTTTTTTAAAAAAAATTAATTTTTTTTTTTTTAATTTTTGAATCTTTGAATTGTTTGACTCGTTAATCTCTCACTTTGAACATTTTTAACACTAATTACACTTAATATTTAATTAAATTGCAGTCTTGGTCGAATTTTCCGGAAGGTCACCCATCCTAATACTACTTCAGCTTCAGCACACTTAACTTCCTCGTTCCTTCAGAATCTGTTTCCGCAAAGTAATTCATACATTGTTGTCAATACTATGATATCAATCCTATTAACCCTTATATCAACATGTCACATGTTTGTATTTTTTGAAATTACAAACAATTATTTAAATAAACATTAATAAATAAGTAAAAATATTATTGAATTCAAATAAAAATATAATAATTTTACTTTTTTGTATTTTTCTATTTAATATGGAATAATTAATATCTTTAAATTTATAAATCGGAATTTAACAAATAATATGTCTAAATTGATCAGAAAAATGAGAGAAATCCAAATATGATATCCATATCATCTAATCACAAACTCTCAATTTTTGAATTATCTATTTGGTGGTTGCTTTAGAAAATTCTTTTTTGCGCTCGGATAATGAAAAATGGCTTTTTGGTGCGATGAAAAGGAAAACTTGCATTGAATCTTTGATAAAATAGCATATTGTGAACCTAAAAATGATTTTTTTAAAAAAACATGAGCATCGTATCATGTACATGTAGTTCATATCTGACCCACTTCCTGTCGATTCGGCAGGAATTTGTCTTTTTTCACCAAAGGTGGATGAAAAGGTTTCGGAACCCCCTGTTGGAACATTGTCCATATAAGGTGGTATAGTATTTTAGTAAAATGTGGTGGTAGCATTTTAAATTAGCCATTTGGTGGTTGCTTCACAAAATCGTCCGTTTTTTGTGCTCGAAAAATAGGAAATGGCTTTTTGGTACGACGAAAAGGAAAACTTCCTCCTGCAACATTGTTTGCCATCCCATGATGCATGTATATGCACAATATGGTCACATTATCACAAACTATGCCTTGATTCTAGCCATAACATTGGTCATTTGACCCAAAAACCAAGAAACCTCGAATGAGATAGGTCATTTTATGAAGGTTTTTTTGAGACATAATCAATATATTAAGTTTAATATTTTTAATTATAACTATGTCACATAATATGACACCACGCGAAGGTTTCGCATTGTTTCGATCGTTTTTGAATTTTTTATGCCCGTTTTAAACTATCGTCAAACTTTGTCGAACGGCGGGCATGAAGATTCTTAGCTCGGGGCCGAGCCTCGCTAAACTTGCATTGGATCTTTGATAAAATAGCATATTGTGAATCTAAAAATGATTTTTGTAAAAAACACATGAGCATCGGATCATGTACCTGTAGTTCATATCTGACCCACTTCCTACCGATTCGGCAGGAATTTGTCTTTTTCACCAGAGGTGGACGGAAAGGTTTCGGATTCCCCTGTTGGGACATTGTCCATATAAGGTGGTATAGTATTTTAGTAAAATGTGGTGGTAGCATTTTAAATTAGCTATTTGATGGTTGCTTCACAAAATCGTCCGTTTTTTGTGCTCGAAGAATGGGAAATAGCTTTTTGGTATGAGGAAAAGGAAAACTTCCTCCTGCAACATTGTTCGCCATCCCATGATGCATGTGTATGCACAATATGGACACATTATCACAAACTATGCCTTGATTTTAGCCATAACATTGGTCATTTGACCCAAAAACCAAGAAACCTCGAATGAGATAGGTCATTTTGTGAAGGTTTTTTGAGACATAATCAATATATCAAGTTTAATATTTTTACTTATAACTATGTCACATAATATGACACCACGCGAAGGTTTCGCATTGTTTCGATCGTTTTTAAATTTTTTTATGCCCGTTTTAAACTATCGTCAAACTTTGTCGAACGGCGGGCATGAAGATTCTTAGCTCGGGGCCGAGCCTCGCTAAACTTGCATTGGATCTTTGATAAAATAGCATATTGTGAACCTAAAAATGATTTTTGTAAAAAAAACATGAGCATCGGATCATGTACCTGTAGTTCATATCTGACCCACTTCCTGCCGATTCGGCAGGAATTTGTCTTTTTCACCAGAGGTGGACGGAAAGGTTTCGGATTCCCCTGTTGGGACATTGTCCCTATAAGGTGGTATAGTATTTTAGTAAAATGTGGTGGTAGCATTTTAAATTAGCCATTTTGTGGTTGCTTCACAAAATCGTCCGATTTTTGTGCTCGGAAAATGGGAAATAGCTTTTTGGTACGACGAAAAGGAAAACTTCCTCCTGCAACATTGTTCGTCATCCCATGATGCATGTGTATGCATAATATGGGCATATTATCACAAATTATGCCTTGATTCTAGCCGTAACATTGGTCATTTGACCCGAAAACCAAGAAACCTCGAATGAGATAGGTCATTTTGTGAAGGTTTTTTTGAGACATAATCAATATATCAAGTTTAATATTTTTACTTATAACTATGTCACCTAATATGACACCACGCGAAGGTTTCGTATTGTTTCGATCGTTTTTGAATTTTTTATGCCCGTTTTAAACTATCGTCAAACTTTGTCGAACAGCGGGCATGAAAGATTCTTAGCTCGGGGCCGAGCCTCGCTAAACTTGCATTGTATCTTTGATAAAATAGCATATTGTGAACCTAAAAATGATTTTTGTAAAAAAACATGAGCATCGGATCATGTACCTGTAGTTCATATCTCCACACTTCCTACCGATTCGACAGGAATTTGTCTTTTTCACCAGAGGTGGACGGAAAGGTTTAGGATTCCCCTGTTGGGACATTGTCTATATAAGATGGTATAGTATTTTTGTAAAATATGGTGGTACCATTTTGAATTAGCCATTTGGTGGTTGCTTCACAAAATCGTCCGTTTTTTGTGCTCGGAAAATGGAAAATGGCTTTTTGGTGCGACGAAAAAGAAAACTTCCTCCTGCAACATTGTTCGCCATCCCATGATGCATGTGTATGCATAATATGGGCACATTATCACAAACTATGCCTTGATTTTAGCCATAACATTGGTCATTTGACCCGAAAGCCAAGAAACCTCGAATGAGATAGGTCATTTTGTGAAGGTTTCTTTGAGACATAATCAATATACCAAGTTTGATATTTTTCCTTCTAACTATATCACATAATATGACACCACGCGAAGGTTTCGCATTGTTTCGATCATTTTTGAATTTTTATGTCCGTTTTAAACTATATATAATGTTTTATGTTTTACTTAATTTTTATTTACAAATGTGTAATATTTAAGTGTAGATAGATAGGTCTTATTTTTCTGCAAATTTTGATATATTATTTGTATTTTTCTGAATTAGAATGATTTAGTTATGATTTTTTCAAAGTTTAATTAGATAAAATAAAAAATAGCTACGCCGAGGACAGCCGTCGGCGTAACATAGGATATGCTGAGGGCAATTCTACGCCGACGACCGCTTGGCGAAGCTGGCCTAGACGATGGCTACGCCGACAGCTCCGATGTTGGCCGTCGGCGTAGCTTCCCATTCATATAGTGTACCTACAAGACGCGCGTGCCCCCTTCCTCGATCGGCCCCCGCGGTTTCCTTAGCCTTAACCCGCCTGTCGCCTGCTAGGGCCAACTTGGTGTCAGCGTTAATCTGGGAGCAGCGCGCGCAGGTGGGACGGATCGTATTCGTACCCTCTCCGCGATTTTATGCGACTATACTAATCTTATGGGAGTCCACTGGCCAAGTTGCGTCGCGTCGAGGGACGCGTCCCGCAAGTGGCATGTTTCTTGTTGTACTACTCCTACAGTAGCTCTTGGTGGTGCCGCGCAGCTGCTCGTAATGTTGGCTGCGGCGGCCCGGTTTGCGATCTGTTCCGAGACGTTTTTTTTTTTTGTCAAGAATCCATGTTTTCTCTTTATTTCACCAAAATAATCGGCGACTTGCATGGGTGATGAAGGGGCCTACGACACGGTCTGTCAGATCACTCCGCTCGTGTAGTCGTGTGGCAGGTAGAGGAGAGAAGAGCAGGAATAAAATGACCCGGTTGCGTGCAAATTCATTTGCGATGTTCATTCTGGCGGCCCAATACTAGGAGCCTGAGGGTCCTTTCTCGGTGGTGCACGCACCATACTGGACATTCTCGGTGTGTTCAGTCTCAAGAAGAGGCCCACCTCCGTTTTGCACCACTCGCTTCCACTAGGCTGGTGTCAACTGCAGGCCTGGGCCCAGTGCCGGTTAGGTGTCAAGTGGTGTCAACGACCTGATGGCCTGATGCTACCTGAAGACGGCAAACCCTATTCCCGCCGGCTGCGGGAAGGAATGCGTCCCGCACGCGGGGCATCCGAGCTGGGCTGCGGCCCATTTTGCCTGGTTCTTTTCCGGTTTTCTCTTTTCTAGACGGGTTTTTCCTTTCTGACTGTTTTTTATTTCAAATTCAAACATTTTTAAAATTCAAACTTTTCAATTCCGAATATATCTAAAATTTGAACAGTTATCAAATTCGAGCATTTTCTAATTTTGAACATTTTTTAAATTCAAACATTTTTTTAAAGTCTGAACAACTTTTAAATTTGAACATTTTCACAATCTGAACGATCTTCAGATTCAAATATTTTCAAATTTTGAATTAAAAAACATGAAACCAACTTGTTACTGGGCCGCGACCCGCTTAAGGCAGCAACTAGGGACTCCACCTAAAGACAACAACTACCACTCATTGCCACCTTCTAAAGGCATGTATACTCGGTTAGACGGCCACCGTCTGCAGTACGTGAACACGTCAGCTATAGACTGTAAAATAGACGAGTCGTACAATAAATGGTCTTCTCAGCTGTCTGTAATATGTGAAACTCCTAACCGCACATAATTACTCGGGAAGGAAACAATCAGAGGACACCTAACCAACGCCATCTATACAATAGGACGGGAGCGCCGCTAACAACCGAATTAAGCGGAACTAGACCGTCTAGAAGATTACCGACGACCTCCCTTTCTCTCTCCTCTAACCAACCAAAAAATATGACGTGGTGCTGTTACCGACAGCTGACTAGATAGTACTGTACATGCCCTAAGATCACTCATCTGTCATCTCCATCGTTGTTTCCGTGCAAGCCATGGTTCCAAACGTCGTCGTCTTCCATAGGTCCCTCCAGGACTTGCACAATTGTAAGAATAATGCCACGAGAAGGGATACACCAGCGAAATACCGACATCATACGACTTTCGCAGGGAGTTTTAGTGTTGGATAGCAGGAGTGCATCATCTTGATGGTCTCTTCAACAACGAATTGGTACCTGGGAGCATGGTCGCTGCTGGCTGTGGCCACCGGCCAAAGATGTGGCCGAATCGGTAGGAGTGGGCAGATATAAATTACAGGTACATGATTTGATTCTCATAATTTTTTACAAAAATCATGTTAGGTTTACAATATGTTATTTTATTAGAGATTCACTTTAAGTTTATCGATACTTAGCCCCGAGCTAAGAATCTTCATGCTCGCTGTTCGACAAAGTTTGACGATAGTTTAAAATGGGCATAAGAAATTCAAAAACAATCCAAACAATACAAAACCTTCACCTGGTGTGATATTATGTGACATAGTTAGAAGGAAAAATATTAAACTTGGTATATTGATTATGTCTCAAATAACCCTTCACAAAATAACCTATCTCATTCGAGATTTACTGGCTTTCGGGTCAAATGACCAATGTTATGGCTAGAATAAAGGCATAGTTTGTGACAATGTGTCTATATTGTGCATACATGTCTATCATGAGATGGAGAAAAATGTTGCAGGAGGAAGTTTTCCTTTTTGTCGCACCAAAAAGCATTTTCTATTTTCTGAGTGCAGAAAACAGGCGCTTTTGTGAAGAAACCACCAAATGGCTAATTCAAAATGCTACCACCATATTTTTCAAAAATTACTATGACACCTTACATGGAAAATGTCCTAACAGGAAAATCTCAAACCTTTTCGTATATCCCTGGTAAAAAAGACAAATTCCTGCCGAATCGGTAGGAAGTGGGTTAGATATGAACTACAGGTACATGATCTTGTGCTCATGAATTTTTACAAAAATCATTTCAGGTTCACAATATGCTATTTCATCGGAGATCCACTTCATGTTTACCGACGCTCAACCCCGAGCTAAAAATCTTCATACGCGCCGTTTGACAAAGTTTGACGATAGTTTAAAACGGGCATAAGAAATTTAAAAACAATCCAAACAATGCAAAACCTTCACGTGATGTCATATTATGTGACTTAGTTAGAAGGAAAAATATCAAACTTGATATATTGATTATTTCTCAAGAAACCTTTACAGAATGACCTATCTCATTTGAAATTTCCTGGCTTTCGGTTCAAATGACCAATGCTATGGCTAGAATCAAGGCATAGTTTTTGATAATGTGTCTATATTTTACATACATGGGCATCATGGGATGGCGAATAATATTGCAGGAGAAAGTTTTTCTTTTCGTCGCACTAAAAAACCATTTTCCATTTGCCGAGTGCAAAAAAGGGAGGTTTTGTGAAGCAACCACCAAATGGCTAATTCAAAATGCTACTGTTGATGGTGCATGACAGCGCTTCGTTGGAAGACCCAAAGATCAAGGTGTGATGCAGCATAGCCGCAAGTCTTCCCTCAGTAAGAAACCGAGGTTATCGAACTAGTAGGAGGAAGGAAATGGCTCAAAGGTGTTGCAAGCAACTTGGAGACCTGCACAACACAAACTCAAGACTTTGCCCCAACAAACAGTGAGGTTGTCAATCTCACCGGTTGCTGTAACAAAGGATTAATTGTATGGTGTGTAAGGTAATAGTGGTTTGCAACAAGTAAACAATAACAGTGGAAGATGTATCAATGGTAAAGATTAGACCGGGGTCCATAGTTCACTAGAGGTGTTCTCCTTAGATAAACAAACATGGCATGCTGGGTAAATAAATTACAGCAGGGAAATTGACAGGACTGAGCAAGGTATAACAATGCAATACTAGACATCATGATCCTATGAGATTCGATTGGGCAATATAACAAGATACATAGACCGCCATCTAACTTCATCTATGACTAGAAGTTCACCTTTGGGTTATCATCCGAACCACCTCCAGTATTAAGTTGCAAGCAACAGACAACTTTTTTAAGCAAAGTGTGTAAGGTAAACAATCCACTTGTTCCATGAACAAGAGACCGTTATTTTCTCCCTAGTGGCAACAACACATCTACAAACTTAGAGATTTTTATCACTTCCCTTAGATTAAATAGAGGCATGAACCCACTATCGAGCATAAATGCCCCCTCTTGGATTCAGTAGCAACTACTTGGCCAAGATAGCTACTAACAATGGAGAGCATGCAAGATCACAAATAACATAGACATGATAGAATCAATACGACAAACCATTAATCAATCTGACATAGTAATCTCAATATCCATCGGATCCCCGCAACACAACATGCATGATTAGAAATAGTTGAGATCTTGATCATGAACAGAGCTCACAAGATCTAGACATGAAAGCACAAAGGAGGAGATACAACCATCTAGCTACTATATGGACCCGTAGTCCAAGGTGGAACTACTCACGCTTCATACCGGAGGCTGGCATGATGAAGAAGAAGGCCTTCGGGATGATCTCCCCTCCAGCAGGGTGTCGGGAAGAGCTTTAGATCCCCCTGATCTAGGGACGATGGTGGCGGAGGCTATAGACGGTTTCATGGAATATTGATAGGGTACTTAGGGTATAGGCATCAGGGGCTTCTTATAGGCGAAGAGGCGAGGCAGGAGGGCAGCCAGGGGGCCCACACCCCGCCCAGGCGCGGCCTAGGGTGGGCCCGCGCCTGGGGGGTGCGGACGTCCTTTGGCTCCCCTCCGTCTCTCCTCTGGACTCCATGTTCTCCTCGGTGAAATATTGACTTTGGATTTTGTCCTGTCCAATTCCGAGAATATTTACTTACTAGCTTTTCTGGAACCAAAAACACCAGAAAACAGGCAACTGGCACTGGGGCATCTTGTTAATAGGTTAGTACCAGAAAACATATAAAAACACCTCAAAGTGTAGACAAAGTGAAGCGAAGTAGATACTAAACAAGCATGGAACATCAAAAATTATAGATACGTTTCCGACATATCAAGCATCCCCAAGCTTAACTCCTGCTCTTCCTCGAGTAGGTAAGTGATAAAGAGAATAATTTTTGAGGTGACATGCACCATCAAAATCAAGATCAACCCATTTGCAAGCATTGAAAGCTGGGATCAAAGAACTCTAAACATGTGTATGAAAGATGGAGTTCTAACAATAAGACAAAGTAACTATGCATGCAACAAGAAAGGTTACAAACAAATATCATGAATAACATGCATTAAAAACATTTGTTTGTTTCACATACAGAAAACATGGCATAGTGGTAATCAACTTGTCCCTCATAGAGTAGCAAATAGATGCATAGGACACCTTCAAAGTTTATAAGAGTGACTAGATACAAATAGCACAAGAACAAGTAATATCAACAGTATGCATCAATCAATAAGTTTTGGGACAATGCACATAGAACTAAGAATGACAACTATGCTCTCTTAACTGGTGCCTAAAGGTAGAAGGTGGAGACTCAATATAATAGTGGAAGAAAGGCCCTTCATAAAGGGAAGCAGGGATGTCAAGTTTCAAAAAGAGCTTCCAAAAATTATGGTACTTGTTAGCTTTCAGCCCTCATTGCCCCTATCATAAGCATCTTGAAGTGATTAAGGTTAAAGTGAACAAACTATGGAGTATATGCTTGAGAAAGTATAAGTTGGCAATCTTATGTACCTTGAATACGAGGGCCGCTTCGCATGCTACTAAAGTTTGGTTACTTGCAAGTTCTTGTCATAGTAAGTACACGTGTATCATAGAGAACCGCCAACGGGGTACCCCTTGCACATGGTACAGGATCTTTCCCATAACCAAAATGACAAGGTAAGCAGACAATGAGCATCTCAGCATTCTTCTTATTTACCATGGGATATGGTGCTTTTTTCTCTCTTTCCTCTTTTCTTAATATGTCTCTTTTTCTCAATCTTTTTTATAAGAAGAATGCTTCATAGATGTCACTATGGTGATGCTGCAAGTTTCCACCATGATTAGGCATGGCTTAGGCTATGTGACATCCCAAAAATATTAAACAATGATTATCAAATTCCAATCACCAAAATTAGGGTTAACAAAAACTTTTGTTAATTAACATGATATGAATGCATGTGTGTAGGTGATGATTGTATGAATGTATGAATGGAATTGTGTGATTGTTGTAAATAGCAAGGAATGGTTTAAATATGAAAACAACGTCATCTAAATCAAATCCAAGCAGAATCAAATCAAGAGAAATTCAAAAACAAACCAAATAAGCAAATGGTCATTTTTGCCAATCTTGCTCACTAGACCAATTTGAGTGTTTCTAGTCCAAGATTTCAAACAGAAACAATTCCATTTCTTTTCACCCCTTGTTAGACCAAGTAAAAGTGAACGCAAGCCCACCTTTCAAACTTACAGAAACATTTGGCAACTTGATTCAAATGACAATTCAAAATTGAATCTAGTTCGTATGTGAAGATCACCCATTCTCAAAAACCAACCAAACCAATTCACCTTGACCTTTCCAACTAACCAGAGACTACCTAGTATATAACTAGTACACCCACCAAGTTTGAAGCAAAAATTCAAATTCAAATCTCTTTCGGCCATTTTATCAAACACCTTGCAAATAGGAAATAAACAAACACAAAACACTATAGTGAGCAGTGATTTGGCCAACCTTGTTCCCTCTCTAGCTCATAGCATGCTATTAGTAGATCATATAGCTCAATTAACCAGCTTTAGCTCACTGTGAGCTTGCCATTTCCATCAATGGTGAGCATGCCGAGCCTCACTTTGCCACCCCATTGTCGATAGTAAGCTAGGAGTATCTCCAAGCATAGCCACCTTGTTTGGGACATTGACCATCGTCCACCGCCATCCCTTCTCCAATGCCAGCACCCTGCCAGCCACTGAACCACTCTAGAACCACCGCGCCCTATGCCTCTATGCCATGCCGAGAGCGTGCCAGAGCGCCGCACTCGACACACGCCCACAGACTGCACGCCGCCCTTGCCGCTTGCAAGCGTGATCACCACCATTCCAGGAGACCGCCAGACAACCCCGTTCGCCGCTGCATGACCCGTAGCCGCGGTGCGCCAATAAAATGTCTGTCAGACCCGCCCAGAGCACTGTAGCGTTCCGACCATCTCGCACCGCCCCATGCCTTGCGATCAAGCCGTTGAGCTTCGCTAGGGAGCACAACACCGCCCCCTACCGTCACCCATGCCAGTAGTTCATTGTGCCGACGACCACGACGAGATCCACTCGCGCCCTTCGGTCCCCTCGCTGCACTATAAATAGAGGCCACCCCCGTTCGATTTCAGCACACCATCACACTCCCCTCTCTCTCAGAACCACCCCACCTCACCCCCGGAGCAAGGTGAGCAGTAGGTCGCTAGAATTTGGCCGGAGTCTGCCACTGAGGAGGAAGAAAGGAGCCATCGATTTGAGCCGCCCCAGGAGGAGCTGCCGGTACTAGGAGGTTTGCCGTCGTCGACTTCGTCGTTCGCCCCCGTCGCCTACCCTCGCCTGAGCCCCGGTGAGCCCCTGTAGACCCCCATTGGCCGCGCTAGGATTCTTTCTCGCCGGCGTTGCCCGACGGAGACGATAGGTCACAACCATTCGATTAGATGTTGATCGTGCGGTCCAACATCACCCCGTACCGCTTCGCACCCCCTGTCTCACTGACTGGTGGGGACACCCACTTAAACTCACCCGCGCGTGCACTGTGCACCGTGGGCCGGTCCATTTACATTCCTGCGAGACCCAGTAGTTTGAATTTAGGTTTATTCATTTAGTTTCAAACATTGTTCTGTACCCAGATTCAAAAATCAACCCATGTCGATTTACTAAACCAAATTGGATGAAACCAATTTTATTAGAAAGGTACTGGAATTCTAATCCAAGCCCGTTGGATTCAAATCAATTAGAATTGTAGATCACCTATAGTAAAAACAACAAGGCAGAAGCTTTTCTGCGTTCAAACATTTTTCAAAATTCAACCACAAAATCTTTTGAGTCGATTCCAACTCTCAAAAATCACATTTAACAAGACCTTTCTGAATATATAAAAATATCTAGGTTTACTTGCAGAAATAATGAACAAGTAATAAAAGAATGCCCCATAGGCAATTCTAGTCACTTTAGTTAATTAAAATAAAAAAGTTAAACCTTATTAAATTGTGTCACCACTTTAAATCACATTCCCATGTACTGAAATATGTGGTGATGACATGTGTCAACATGATCCCATGTTTTAGTTGGAGAATATTAAATCTTAAGTAGTTTTTCAATGAGTAGAAATTATTTTTCCAAAATAAAATAAATAAGACAAGTGCTTTAATCTTTGTGATAATAGAGATTATGCTAGATCATCTAGTATGAACCTTTGTGTGCTAAATAAAGTAGTTAAGTATTCTTTGGTGATTGTGTACCTCGTATTTATTTATAGACGCTAGTACCGACCAAGGATACGAGGAGGAAGGAGAATACTACGAGGAAGAAGTCGAGGAGAACTTCAACCATTGCTCTGCACAAAGCAAGCCTAATACTACCAGTTGACTTGGCAAGCTTATACTAATATCTTAGCAAGCCTAATACTACCAGTTGACTTGGCAAGTTTATACTTCCTCCGTTTCTTAGCATAAGGCGTAATTATTTTTTCAAACTTTCCTCAGAGAAGAAGGCGCAGGTGCCAAATTGGTGCATTTCTTCCCAAATTACCCCGCTTTGTTTACTCGTACATGCAACTCAATTGTCCAGCAGACACCGTGCATGCAGATTTTTGTTTTAAAACCGCCGTGCTAATTGGGTATACAAGCATGGGGAAAATTAATGCCCGAGAAACGAGGGGGCATTGCAAGTTGGACGTGGGGAATTAATTGCCGAGTTTCCTGCAGCTACGATAGCCAAGTGAGAGAATAAATGAGGGATTAGCGATTTAGGAAGGGTAAGTTTGGAAACTAATCGCTCTACCTGACTCTTCTTAATCGTTGTGCCCGTTTTTTTACGCCCTTTGCTCAGGAACGGAGGGAGTACTAATATCTTAGCAAGCCTAATACTACTAGTTGACTTGGCAAGCTTATACTAATATCTTAGCAAGCCTAATATTACCAGTTGACTTGGCAAGCTTATACTAATATCTTAGCAAGCCTCACTATACCAGTTGACTTAGCAAGCTAATCCTTGCAAGCTTACACCACTTGATACCCCATCCTAGTTTTACTTGCAAGCTTAGTATTTTATTTCTTTATCAAAGCTTTCTAGTTAAGCTTACTTGATAAATTGTAGAGCTTAGAAAGATTATTTAAAGGTAGCATAAAGATCATAAAACTTGACCTAAGTTAGATAATCTTGATGTCATCGTGAGGCATGAGATTGAACCTAGATAAGATACACTTGTTTACCACCCCTCATTAGTGTTTACCCCCACCTGTAGATGCTAGTGCTAAGCATAAAACTTGATCACTTTAGATGGGAATACTTGGTGAAAATGATTATGAAAACCTTAGAATGATGAGTCATTCTAATGAAATGTTTTGACATGTGTTCCTGAACACCAGATGATTTTGATGATGAAATTGTTGAGGCTATGCCTGAGCCCTTTATAAAACTGGTGGTTGTTTGGATGCGATACCATTCCAATTTTACTGTACAACCACAATACCCTAAAATTGGGTAGGGCTTGACGGGAAGTTTATATACCTTAGTATGGGTTCCCTTGCAGCCAAGGTTTGAGCTGAGGCTACCTTGTGAAGATTGTCCACCTGTGCAGTTCCCAAGATGACAGTTGGTCATGGCTGGGAGGCCAAACTCATAGGAGAGGTGCCTATACTAGGGCGTGTAATTTAAAGGTTAGGATTGATTATCCGCATACTGAGTATGGTGATTTCAGGATTGTTCCTGACGGATGTATCGAATGTTGTGGTGAAAGTGTACCACCTCTGCAGAGTGTCAAACTATTCGAATAGCCACGTCCGGGGTTATGGACAGTTGGAGTGGCCATACTATTCCGTTGTCAGATGTTTTCAAAATGACTTGTGAAATGATTTATGACTTTGACTTGACCACAACAGAGTTGTGATATGAAATTCAAGTTCCCACTTAGGTGTTATAAAACTTTCAACTAGCTTTCTTTGCTTCTGAACTTAGTAGAGATAAATCTGGCTTTTTGCAAAACAACCTAGAGCTTAGTATCTCCTACTCAAAACCCCTTCACTTGTTAGTCTTAGATTGCGAGTACTTAAAGAGTACTCATGGCTTTGTCCCTGGCTATTCCCGTGGCCAGACTATGAAGAGGACTATCAGGAGGACGAACAACAGGAAGGTTATGACAACTAGGATCATCTCCCATCGTCAGCATTGCCTGTGACCATGAAGATGGAGCTTCGCCCATGCTACCGTTATTATTACATTATTCCGCTGCTATGATTGTATTAAGACTGGATCATGATATCCTTTATTTGTTGTAAGACCTTATGTATGGTTTGTAATGGATGATGTACTGTGATATACAATCTGTTATGTCTCGCAAAAATGGTAATCCTAGGATTACGATGTATGGCATAACAGGCATCTGGGATTAAAAATCCGGGTGTTGACAAGTTGGTATTAGAGCCATCCTGACCATAGGAGACCCTTGTGCGGTGACCCAGCATACCACTGCATGATGTAGTATACTATAGTCATTAACATAACGCCAATGAAACACCATTCACTAGTATTACATCCCTCAGAATGGCACAACAGAAACACAGCGGGTCCAATACATGGCCAAAGGTTACAATTCACTCTTTACATAAGATCCCGAGAACACTCTAGGTTAAAGAGAGAGAAAGAACTTACGAAGAAGAATCAAAGATAAATGATGCAAGAACAATTATACTATTGCGTCTAGTATTCTGGTTAAGAGGTTGGCATTGCTGCTATCGCAATGCACTACAGAAATAGGTTCTTTGGCTAGAGATTATATTCCTATCTAATCAATAACTTCGTCTTCACTTGAGTTGAGGTATATGTTGTCTTCCTTGTCTTCATTGAAAATCTTTAGCTGAGCATGATAAGTCCTGGAGCATAACTTGATGTAGACATCGTTTTAATGGCTCCAGAATCTAGCAAGGGTTAAGAAGATACTTGGAGTACGAGCGTACTCAGCAAATTCACTAGAAAAGGAGTTTTTGATGCACTATAACTACAGCCACAGACCATAGGTCGTAGGCAATGCAAGTTTTCATAAAAAAATTCTTCAAAGGTTGCTTTTATTCTGAAAAGCTATGTCCGTCAGCCTTCACGGGTTTACCAGAACCTTCATGGGGTTCCTTTCCCGCCGCGTTCGAAGCTCCTTCCCAGAATAGGGAGTAACAAGTTACAGTTCTTACACTCTGCAGAGGTGCGTTACTTTACCCATGAGAGATCAACTCTTTGTTGCACAACCGGGCAGCTTATTCCCATCCACAATTCCATGATGTGGGGCCCAGAAAATGATCCAAGCCAATCACTGCCCCCTTCGCGACCTCGCATGCCTCCTTGGTGTACACCATGCCCACATAAAGAATTACGGCAATGGTTTGTACAAACCATTAGATGTCAGAACTATCGTGGGACGTTGAGGGTTCCCACCCATATGCTGCATATCCTCTACGAATTACCAATTAATATGCACGCTACGAGGATAACAACCACGACCTGCACATCCGGGTTCATGCGAGAGGAAGAAGATATAACTGCTTCTCCGTCCCATTCCAAATCTCATGGTCAACGAGTAATATACGGCGCAAGAATCACTGGTGACATTGGTTGTTAAGTCCTAGGTGATATAGTTCTGAACAGTGGTATTCCAACTGTCAGATTTAATAGATTAGCTGATCACCCTGGATCAGTAACCAATAGTTCATATTATTACCAGAAATAGTGTTTTTAGACGTTTTTCAAATGCAGGTGATAACAACACTAGATTTGTAAAATACTTTACAAAAAATAAACAAAGGACATGAGCAAGTGTGAACTTGCCTTTTGTGATTGCAAGATTATGCACTCACGGTCTTCGAGTCAGTATAAGATCCAAAATCTGAAATCAGCATCATTGGTCTGGTAAGGACTAATGTTTAAAGAAGCAATATGTTTTTATGCATAAGTAATGTGATGCACGTTCTAAACGCAAATCCCGGGGATAACGTTGTCCTAGGGTGTGGATTCCGAAAATGGTTACCTTGGAATGTGTGGTCTTTTTAGATTAGTTTCATATTTGTACTTTTATTAGAGCTTAGGAGTGTGTGTGAGAAACACATATTTATGTAGCAATAAAATATATACTTATGAAATACTAGGCAAAATTGCTTATAGAAGAGTTTCTGTTTGAACTGGCAAAAAGAATAACCTTCAAAGAAAAGATTTCTCTTCTAAGGTCTAAACAAACTTTGTGGTTAGTTAGTGGTGGTTGATGTTATTTATTTTGCTCAAATGGTTTGGCTTGAGTTGCTTTATAACTTAATTACTTCAGACCAAAGTTAAGTATAAAACATATAATAATGTTTATAGTGTTGTATTAAGATTCTGTAGACTAAAGTTAACTTTAAAACAAAGATAATTTTGAAAGTATAATACTTATAACATTTGTATCTTGTGTATCTAAAATGTTTCCTTTAGGTTACTCAAGGATGGTCATTCTTTTTACTTGGGTAATTGTTTCTTGACTCTATGATGGAGTAATATCATTCTTTTTACTTGGGTATATTGTTACTTAACTACTCTTTAACTTTCTATAGTGTTGTGGTAGTTTTTGTAATTTGGTGGTTAACATAGATAGAAAAGGTTTGGTATATTCATAAGTTGTTGTTTAAGGTTTTTATTATAAGTGGGAATCTGTTTAGAATATGATCTTCAATTAATGTTGAGGATAAATTAATAAGAAGATATTTGTAATGTTTTAAACCATTAAAGCTTCATTTTATTAATATTTAAGATCAATACTATTTATTAAGCTTAATTTACTCATTTTAGGAATATTAATAAATTTTATTTATCCTTATATGAATTATTAATGAAATAAATAAGTTTAAATTTGAGTTGTTAAAATATTTGAATTTTTATTTAACTCAAAAGTAGAATATTAAATTTTTAACATGTAAATATTATTTTTGTGACCATTTTGATATATTATATTTATTTTTATGATTTATAAATAATAAGATATGATTTTTATAAGATTTAATACTTTAAAAATACTTAATAAATAACGAATACTTAATTAAGTTGAATTATAATATATGATTATAACCTTAAATTATAATTCTTATTTTTCTAAGATTTTTGGTATTCTATTTATATTTTTTTTACATTTACCATTATTAAAATTTGAATTATCAAAGTTTTATTAATTATAAAACCTTTATTAAATAATATTTATTTAAATATTTAAAATAATAATATTTGATAATAAGTCTAAGTTGTAGATTTTAGTTTTCTACAAATTTTCATATATTATATATATTTTTCTGAATTATAAATCAAAAGTTATTAATTAAACAAGATTTAATCATTTATTAGATTTCTGGAATATTCTTAATTGAATTATAACATTTTATTTAACTCTCAACAGAAAATACTTTTTATACCCTACCAAGAGCTAGCCCCAGTCACTGACTAGTGGGCCAGTGACCACCTCAGCACGCTGTGTGAAGAAAATCCATTTATTACTGACCCTGCCTTGACCCCTAGTCAATGACCTATGGGCCCAAGGCCATGTCATCAACCACGCAGGCAGAGACTGGTCAAACAGGCTTACGTCGCTTGATCATGAGGTGAGCATGACCATGCGATGGCGTCAGCACCACCACCACCGTCGGTGAGTGGTCACCGGCGACGATCTACGGCGCCCTAGCAAGCGAGGCAAGTCTAGTTCGAATCAGTGCACAGTGCTGAGTCCGAAAGTGGCGGCGCCGCTCGGAAATGGTCATCGGAGCCTCAGCTCTGACGAGCTCCGACAGTGGTCGACGGTGGCACATGGTGAAACAACGATCTACAACGAGATCAGGCAATTGAAGGTTACTGGAAGGTTCAGGAACTCACCCTGATGATGATGGAGAGGTCGGGGAGGACAGGCACGGTCGGAGGCGAGCTCTCTGACAAGATTTCCGACGAACTGCCGCGAAGAGGAATGGCCAAATTCGTCCACTCCAGTGCTCCCCTTGATGTAGGATTTCTCTCAGAGGATCTACGGAGGACGGCGCTTCTCCATGGCTGCTCAGAAGGGTGTGGGGTGATGTGGTTTTACGGCGAGGGGTGGCTCCGGTGAGCTAGTTTTTGGTCTCATTCCCATCTGAGAGGATAAGGAGGAATTGGAGATAGGGATTGAGGCAGGGCGTCGCGGTGGCCTTCTTATCCCTCTCTGGAACGACGACGATCATCTTGGCGCACGGCTGACGACGACGGCATCGGGCGGTGGCGAGCTCCTCCAGCAAGATGCATGTGTGCGTGACGATGACGATGACGGCTATTTTGCGGATAACCCCCTGACGATTCTTTCGGCTCAACCCGCGATCCTCTCCGGACCCCACTTGTCAGTCACAGATGGAAAAGAACTGGGCTGTTGTGGGCTACACAGGGGCGTCAGATAGGTATAGGGGTGTTGGGCCACGGCCAGGTAGTGTTTTTATTTGTTTTATCCTTTTTCTATTTTCTGTTTTCTTATTCAGATTTGAACTTGATTTATATTTTGAACTTTTCTTTGTATGATTTATTTTCCAGATATTTGCAACAATACTAAAACATATTTGGTATCCTTTGTGAACTTTTATCATTTCATCTTTTTGTATTTCTTTTATTTACTCCACATAAATCCCTTTTTAATAGTTTGTAGGAACTTTTCTTATTATTTTTCTCTCCTATTTAGGTTAGGTATTTCTTGAATGATATATTATTATTTGCTTATCAACTTTACCCTAGTTGGCTCAGAGTGGGAATATAAACTTTAATATGTGTAGTGATTCTATACCATTATTTGATGCATGAAATATAAAAGTCATTGATATAGTTATTACTACTCCCATTGATTTGGAAAATGACAATGTATATATTCTATTGTAATAAACAAAGAAGTTTAAGGTTTTGGATCATGAATGTTCACCCTAGGGTTTAGGGTTTTTTGTATACTTAGATTCTTTTATGGATATGAGTAAAAAATTAATAATTAAGCATATTGTCTTCTGTTTGTGATATTTGATGACATCACCTTTCATAAGAGAAGGTTATAATTAGAATATTTTATGGAAATGAATTGATAAAGATATACTTAAGCACATATAGTTATGATGGTTGGAATTAACAGAGATGTGCTTATGTGATTTGCTATAGGAAAATATTTCTATAAAGTGTTATAGACATTTGATGATGGATCAATAGTATGAGATGGATATTATGTTTGATTTGAGATGTAGAGTTGATTGCTTACCAAGATTAGATAGGAATTCCTTTCCTAGATATATTACTTCTTCCTATCCATCATCATGGTTAGTATGATGAGCTTACTTATTAAAATCTTCTTATTCATTTACTATTCTACTGTTGATAATCTTCCATCCAACCAGTAGTTCCTTCAAACTCTGCTTACAATCTTCCTTAATCCTCCATCACTAATCTTTCTCTAAAGTTGACTATCCTTTAAGATGAATAACACTACTTCTATAACTCCATTCTACACTAGCTTTACTTGAATAACACCATCTTATATTCACTTTACTCTAATAATTCACACTTCAATCCCTAAATTATATTTATGTGGTTTGCAATGACTACTCTATGATCATTTATCTTTACTAACGTTCCAATTATGTTCTACCCACTAGTATTACTTATATTAAATACATGCATTCAATATTGGTGGCTAAAACATTACTATTATAATCCTTTAATCATTTATTGCTTAAGTTCTTAGTTTGCTAAGCAAGGCTTTATCATTCCTACTTTTCATTGTCTTGAATTTCTCTTCTTAGGATCCCATATTGGATTTAAAGTTATTAATGGACTGTGCCCCTTTAAAGGATTTAAGTAGATATTATGATAATACCAAGAAATAGTAGATCAAGGATTGATAGTTAAAGAATTTGTGAATCAATGGGGTATTACCCAACATTGATGAACAACTTATATTAAGATGGGTTCCATAAAGATTGCTATAGAAAGAAAGATATATAGTGGATGATCTTAACTTAGTCTCTTTCCAATTCCAACTCATTAAAAAGTTTAAGATTAAGTATTACTATGATACTCATAGTAAGAATAGATAAGAATAAGATAAATCAGCATTAATCATTGCATTTTTATTATTTTACTGGTAATCTTAACTCAGTATTCATAGGTTGATATGATGAATAGTATAATATGGTCCCTTAAGGATCATATATGAATCATTTAAGCAATGTATTATGAGTGACATTTTATTATATCTGGTCTACCCTTAGACCAAATCATGTTTAACCAAATAAGGTTTTAGTGAAGGTCATATGGAAACTTATCACAGTTAACTTGATGATCTACTTCCATTCCATCAAGTTAAGAGAAGCTTCAATCACTTTGACAAGTTTTGTTTAAAAGTGAGAAAATTATTCGGATTTTCTATGCATGAATGCAATGCACACATCTGGGTACAGCTTATTTCTAAGCTCTAATGCTGGGATGTTACACCTAGTTTAGAATGGACGTTTGAATCAAAAACTTAGTTTCAAAACCAAGGAAGTGAGTATTTATGAAAACTTATTCTCATTCTTATCACTAGACTCTTTCATAAAAATTCATGTTCCTAAAAAATTCTTGCAAACTTACGTAAAATTTGACACACTTGATCACTCTACTAACTTACTCATCCTATATTCTTATAGATGGACGTGAAGTATAGCAAGTTCTATCAGTTGGGAAATGGAGGAGACCTCATCTTTGAGCGTGACTTGGACTAGCTTTCGGAACTTCTGGAGCGTCCGCTCCCCGAGTTCTTCAGAGCTCAACTCAACGATTAGGAAGGAGAGGAATTGCAATGGCTGATTGTTGCAAGTCTCCGAGGAAAGATTAAAGCCCCCACCTCAGAGGGAATTCAGTTCACGTTAAGAGAAAACAACTGGCTAGATGGACTTGCCAGGGCCATGCAGGAAGCTCTTGCCCGTCTGTGTGGGCAAAGTATCAATCAAATCATGGGTACCCGCTTTGAGTTCTATCCAAGGCGTGATGTTATGGGACAACCACTAGAGGCACCATATCACCATGAGCTGAAGACTCAATTGGACCACCTCAGCTTCATGATGTATGACCGTCATAAGGAGTTAGACAATGCCCGCTCCTACGCCAACCAAAAGTATGCCATCACCCTGCCCAGAAGGATCAGACTATTGCCATGCTGGTGAAGGATTGCCAGTCTCGTCGCCGTCAGCTCGACAAGAAGGATCGCATCATTGCCCGTCTTCGTCACCGGATCACAAGCTTGGAGGAGACTATCCACAAGAGAGACATTGATACGCCCAATTTGCATCACCTTTCTATATCATAATTTACCTCTATTTATTGATATTTGTCTTATTATGAGGTATTACTTATGGCTTTTCATCTGTTTATGCATGTTGGATGATTCTTGGAGGATGGACTGCCGGAGTCTGGATTCTGATGGAAAAGAAGGCGTTTCGGAGAGGGGAGACCGTCGCCATCAATACCATCATCAACCTAGGCTTCATCGGGATCATCATCACCATCATCCACACCATCATCTCCACCAGCACCATCATCACCACTCCGTCCCGCTGTAACAATTGTGTTGGATATTGCTTTAGTTCTTAGGGGAAACTTTCCCGGTGTTAGTTACTATTGTAGTTGATGCTTGTGAGTGGAACCATTGGATTATTGTTTATGTTCAGATTGTTATCCATTACCATATCATCTTTGATCTTGATCCATATGATGTCTTGTGAGTAGTTCGTTGTGTTCTTGAGGACATGGGAGAAGTCATGTTGTTAGTAGTGAATCTGTGATGAGTTATTATTCAATGGTTTAGTATTTAAGTTGTGGTGCTATTCTTCTAGTGGTGTCATGTGAACGTCGACTACATGATACTTCACAATTTATGGGCCTAGGGGAATGCATTGTGTATTTGGCTACTAATCATGGGGTTGCTGAAGTGACAGAAACCTGAACCCCTATTAGGACACCTTTGCATAAGGGAGTGTAGGATCTCAGAGTTTAAGGCTGTGATTAGATTTATATCTTAATTACTTTCCTGTAGTTATAGATGTTTGCAGGGGGTTTAATCACAAGTATGTATTAGTCCAAGTAAGGTCGGTACATTAGCACAGGTTCACCCACACAACACTTACAACACCAAAGAAGAGTACTCAGCTATTTGAAGCGAAAGCACTTGATAGAATTCCCATGTGTCCTCGAGAACGTTTGGTCCTTATAAGCATTTCCACCGGTTTGTCCTTTGCTAAGAAATGATTGGGCCACTTGCTCCGTTTGTTCGTTGTCTTTATTACTTTCTCTTTGTTTTGTTGCCTTATTAGAAAACCACTAAAAATCCGTTTGCTAAGTATTCACAGGGATTTCCTGCTCCATACCACTGTTCAGCACCTTCTGCTCCTCGTTGGGATCGACACTCCTATTTATCGAAAGTACTATGATACACCCCCTATACTTGTGGGTCATCAAGACTATTTTCTGGCGCCGTTTCCTGGGAGTGAAACGCTATTGAAGAGTGGAACTGGTAAAGGAAACTTTTATTATGAGTATTGCTTTTGTTATTGCTTGTTACTTTGTTTCCAATATGGATAACCCACTTGGTTTTCTGTTTGGGAAAACTACTACCACTGCTAGGGTAGTAGATGAACCACCTCCTATTGAGATAGATCCTTTTAAGATACCTACAAGTATTGTTAATCGTGTTATGGATAATTATTATTTTGGGAATGGAACTGTCCATCCTGGTGATCACTTGCTTTTTATCCATGAATTATGCGGGTTGTTTAAGTGTGTAGGTATCATAACTGAATAGGTGAAGAAGAAGTTACTCTTCATATCCTTGAAAGGGAGAGCTGAAGAATGGTATAAGTTGCTGAAGAATGGACAATCCATGGAATGAGAGGAGATGGCATCTCTCTTTTTCTATAAATTTTATCCTCCCAGTGAGATTCATAAGGATAGAAATCTTATATATAACTTTTGGCCTCTTGATGGAGAAAGTACAGCTCAAGCTTGGGGGAGATTGAAGTTACTAATTCTTAAATGCCCTATTCATGAACTCCCTAACAATATTATTCTCAATAATTTTTATGCTAGGCTTTCTCTTCATGATAAAGATTTACTAGATGCTTCTTGTGCTGGATCATTCACACGTATGAAGGAAGAAGCTAAATGGGATCTACTAGACCGTATTCAAGATAACACTGAGGCTTGGGAGAATGACAAAGGAAGAAACTCAGGTATAAACTATGATTATGAATGCATTAAATCTTTTATGGAACTGATGACTTCCGTGATATTAGTAATTAGTTTGGTCTTGATTCCCAAAGTATTTCCAACTATTTTAAAGCCTTTGCCTCTTACATAGAAATTACAAAGAAGAAGTGGAATAAGTACCATGCTCCTTATGAAGATGTTGTTAATCATGTTCCAGTTGGAAGTACTCAAGTTTGTACTACTAATCATATTGTGCCTGAATCTAATGTTGAGAAAATGCCTTTCCCAGCTAAGGCAAAGGAGTATTCTATGATTATTAGTGCAAATAACAAAGGTACAAGGAAAACTGTGGAGCCTGGCAAGCAATTGAATGTTGAACCTATGGTAGCTATTGTGAAAGACCCTGTCCTAGAAATATAGAGGATGAGCACATTGTCTTCTGTGAAGATGCTTGTAATATTATCTCTCATCCTAGTAAGGCTATAAAAGCTAGTGTTCCTGTGATTTCTGTTAAAATTGGTGATCATTGCTACTATGGTTTATGTGATATTGGTGCTAGTTCTAGTGCTATTCCTTATGAGATTTACAGGGAAATTATGCATGAGATTGGTCCTTGTGAGCTTGAGGACATTGATATGGTTATTCACCTTGCTAACAAGGAAACCATTTGCCCCATTGGCATTGTAAGAGATGTGGAGGTTTTCTGCGGTAATATTAAGTATCCTGCTGATTTTCTAGTGCTTAACTCAGCAGCTAGCAAAACTTGTCCTATCATTTTTGGTAGGCCTTTCTTGAACACTTGTGGAGCTACTATTGATTGTAAGAAGGAGAAAGTTTTAACTAAGTTTGATGGATATTCTTATGAGTTTAACTTTTCCAAATTTGCTAAAGCTCCTTGTGAAAATAGCTTGCCTAATAAAGATTTTAGGATGGAACAACTTGCTTCTATTGATCTGGTTTATGACCTTGGACCTCTTTTTGGTGACTGTAAGTATGCTTGTTCTGATGATAAAGTTGTTGCTAGTGATAGTTATATTGTCAACTTTATTCAAAGTGCTACTGAAAGTTATTATGAGAGAGGGAAACATGGTTTTATGCATCTTAATAATGTCAAGTTTCCCTATTTTATGTTGAAAGCTTTGAAGTTCCATCTATTTTGTCTTCCTATGCTAGTGGCTTTTTGTTTCAACAATTCATTTTATCATGATACCCCCATGCATAGGAAGTGGGTTAGACTCACGTGTGTTGGTTATTTGCTTCTTGATGCTCTCTTTCATTTCAAATATATATATATATATATATCCTTTGTGAGCATCTTTGGAAGTTTTAAACCTAACTTAAAGGCATTAAATAAAAGTACTTGTTGGGAGATAATCCAAGAGTTTTGTTGAGTCTTGGAAGTTATTACTTCAGTAATAACCGCTCCTTATCTTTTTTGTTTTGGGTTTTTGTGTCAAATTCAACTACTTTTGTGAAGTAGAGGAGTTGTGAAAAGTAGCTGTCCTGGGACAGATTTTTGTGCTGCATTGTAAAAATTCGTGAGGGAGCTCAGTACGTCAGATGGAGCTGCATTTTTCTGAGCTTGTTCTCCAGGTTGTTACCCAACTTTCATCAGTTCTGCACTTTTTTGATTTGAGCAACAGAAGGTCTTCGAAAAAATTAATCTATACCTGCTGGTCTGTTTTGATAGATTTCTGCCATCATTTGCATTTGCCTCTTGCAGAAGCTTTTGATTTGATGGGTTTTCAGTTGAATTGTGTACCTAAAGGTTATTGTTTTTGCTTACACTAATGTTTTCATTGAGTTTGTGCAAGGGTTTTGTAAGAAGGAAATTTTCTAGGAGAAGGAGAAAAGGAGTCTGCAGAGTTCGTCTTTGAATAGGTAAAAGTGGTGAAAACAGAAGGTTCGTGAAACCCCAATCTTTTAATATTTTTGATGTTTTTAATACATAAGGAAGACTACAAGATGGAACAGAGGAGGAACTGGAGTCCGGGGGTGGACAAACCCACCCCAGGCGTGGGCCCAGCCTGGCCGCGCCTGAGGGGGGTGTGCCACCCTCGAACTCCGTCTCCGCCTTGTTTCTGGGTCAGTACCTCCCTTATGCCCTGAAACTTCATAATATATAACCCCCCGGATCCCCCGAGGTTCGTGCATCGTGTTCTCGTTGTGTTTTTGTTTCAATCTGTTTCTGTCAGGAAATCTTCTCAAGTTTAGAGCGCCATGGCCTGCGCCAACGACAAAGGCAAGAAGCCCGTGGAGGAGATAAAGTTGGAAGAAAAAACCGCTGCAGGGACAAGGGCAAGGAAACCTACTTTTGTAGGAGAAATTAACACCGAGGATGATTTTTCTCGTCACATGCAGGGAATCATAGCCTTTGGTCCAGACTTCAGATACTGCCCCGAGGCAGCGGAAGCCCTTCGAACCACTGATGAGTTTTGTGAAAGATACCGTGCCTTGAGGATGAAGGTGGATGAACTTCAAGAGGAGAATAACAAGCTTCATAAGATGCTGGAGGGTTTTCTTATCCTAAACAAGGGGGCAACACCGCCACCACCAAAGGAGAAATTCATCATCAGGTTTGGTATCCCATTGGCTTTTTCCAAGCTTGGGGGAGTGCCGAGGTATCACAACCATTATATTTTATCTTTTACCTTTTTAGTGGATTCATATCTATGGTAGAGAGGTTATCTTATAGTTTGGTTTGCATGTGGAAGTATCTCTCCTTTAGTTGATTATCTATGTATCCCTTGGTGTGAGTGCCTTTGTTGGAATATCAATGAGAAGTCTCATCTTTTAATTTTTGCACTTCTTATTTTAGTTTGCAATCTCTATTATATGATGGATCTTGTTGATCAGTATTGGCATCACTTTGGGAGCATCAAGTGGATCTAAATTGGTTTTGGCAAACCGAGTTCTGGTCAGTGGCATTACTTTGAAAGAGAAAAAAAGAAAGAGAAAACGCTTACAGGTATTTTGTATCATTTGTTTTCTTTCTTGTTGGCTCATAAGCTTATTATTCTTTATTTAAGATCTTTTTGTGTCTTCAAGGAAGATTGCATGTTTGGCTTTATTATTTGTATGTTTTCTTATTTCTTTCAATTCTCTTGCTTGCTACCCAGCCTTGCTAGCCAAAAACCTGTTTTGAGAAGGCATACTTCCCATGTTTCCAAATCCCTTTGAACCAAAACCCGTGCCATTTGTGTCCACCATATCTACCTAGTATCATTGTTGATATTCCAAGCAAATTCTCAAGCTTCATCTACCTTTCGAATTAAAAAGTATTTTGTTATGTGAAAACTAGTTAGTAAAGCTCTCACAAACTTGATGGCACACTTTATTTCTTGCCCCTAATAGACTTGAACCATTGTGCCATCGAAGTTGTATATGCTTGCACCTATACGTTGTAATTAGCAGAACCGTGCTGTCACGGGGAACGTTTTCAACATTGCACTTGTACTCTGTACACAATTGATATCATGCTCTTTTGTCTATGGATGTCAACAGTGTGAAATAAAGAGGGAACTTGTAAGTCCATGGAGTTTGTATCCTGTGTTAGAGAAACGCCTGGGCCGCTAGCCTAAGCCATGCCTAATCATGGTGGAAACTTGCAGCATCACCATAGTGAGCTATCTATGAAGCATCCTCAATAAAAAGCTATACATATAGTAAATAAAAAGATCGCTGAGATGCTCATTGTGTACCATGTGCAAGGGGTACCCCGTTGGCGGTTCTCAATGATATGCAAATACTTACAATGACAAGAACTTACCCGTGACCAAAGTTGAGTAGCATGAGGAGTGGCCCTCATATTCAAGGGACATGATATTGCCAACTTATATTTCGTCAAGCATATACGCCATCTTTGTGCACTTTAACCTTAATCATCTCAAGATGGCTATATTAGGGGCAATGAGGGCTCAAAGCTAGTAAGTACCATAATCTCTTGGAAGCTCTTTGTGACTTGTAATCCCTGCTTCCCTCTAAGAAGGTACCTTTCTCCCACTTCCAAGTTGAGTAAGTAAACCTACTTCCTCTCTATCTCCAGCAAGCATTTGAGTTGTTGTGTGATGGGGATGCGCCTACCGGGGTATACCCAGCAGGACGTTTCCGACTGTCCCAAGACCCGGCGAGTGGGCCTGCAGGACGGCGACTGGATCAAGGCCCGGCGTGTATCCAAGCGACTGGAAGCTGAAGGCCCAGGCGAGTAGATAGGCCCAGTCGGATTAGGATAAACGAGTATTGAAGCCTTAACTGATTCGGTTGAGATATGTAAACCCTAGGGGAGGTGAGCCTATATAAACCTCCCTGCGGGGCGTGTAGAGATACGTTCCATCATACACCCAAGCAGCTCGCCGCCTAGCCGCCAAGCTCGCCCATTGTACCACCTCCATAATACAATCTAGCAGGAGTAGGTCTTTACCCTCCGGGGGGCCGAACCTGGGTAAAACCCTGTGTCTCCGCCCTCATCTCGCACCGCAGATGGCTGGCCGCCCTTGCCCCTCGTTCTACTACTCGCTGCCGATTGCAGCATCTGTCGTGACAATTCCCACGACAGTGGCGCCCACCGTGGGGCCTGGCCGGTGTTCTGCGGCGAGATCCAATCTGCCCATCAACAAGACGATCGCCACCGGCCGCATGATAGAGATCGGCGAGATGCTCCAAATCTTGCCGAGCAGCTACATCCCGGCGGCGCGACCCGTCACTCACAACGTGATCCTGCCGGTCGGCACGATCAGCCTCTTCGTCGGCCTCACCGACGTCATCGTCTCGGAGGACTCGGCTCGCATCCGTGAGTCGCCGCCACACGATCGGCTCTCCGAGAGCCAGATCCGCACGATCCATCACCTCGCCTCCGAGTACAACTCGACCCACAGCGACGTGGCCAAAAACTCAGCGGCGGCAGAAGACGCGGCCCTCAACGACGACGCCGACTCGGCAACCCCTGCGTCACTCGCCGGATCCATCACCGCGGCCTCACCCGCGGGATCCATCACCCAGGTCTCCAACGTGGGAGACTTCGAGGACCCCTGCATCCTCGGGATCTTCGAATTTGATTCCGGATCGGAAAACTCCGCCGACCTCCGCGACGGGACCGGTCGCCACGCCGCGACCTACATGGCGAACGGCACCGAGCCACCGGAGGACCCCTTCTCCACCCCAATTCCTCCTAACACCACGGCGACGGAGGTCGAGGAACTCCGCCTGAAACTGGCGGAGGCGGTGCGCAAGGAACAAGCCGAGCGTGAATTTTTTTGCCTCGAGCAGGTGACGGCGCAGGAACTATCGCGCTACCATCAGCAGCGGATCAGGTCGCGCCTGAACCCCACCGTTCAGGGGCGCGCCCTGAACTTCGACGATGAAAACGACCCGGCCCGCGTGGCCGAGCGCGCGATCTGCGAGAACGCACCACCAGGAGGAAGCGCTCGACCCCCGCCAGGGTCGACGGCGATGGGCGCCCTCCCTCCACCCAACCGCACACCCCCAGGGACCAGCCGCGGATAGTAGTCTCCTCGCGAGAGCGAGACGCAAACGGCCTCCCACTGTTCTCCACACCGATGGACAACCTCGTGGCAGGACGAGCAGCAGCCGACAACATCACGGCCACTGGCGACGGCGCCCTACAGATACAGTACGTCAGGGCCCTGCTCGCAAAGGCCGTCGAGCAGCAAAACGCGGGCGCCGACTCGCAGGGTCGAGTATACTCGCGTTCTTCGGGAAGCAGAGCGGCCTCCAGCGGCCGCCCAGTGGCGGCAAACACCCTCAACTGCCCGCCACCGGAGCCACTGTAGCTCCAACACCGACCCGCGAACGCGGCACTCTCCACCAACGACCCCAGGCTAGCGACCAACTTCGTCGCTGCCAACGGTCAACCCATCGACGCCCGCACCCACATCATCAACAACCAAAGCTGGCGCGCACGCCAGCCCGACGACCTGCGACACACCCTAACTAATCGCCGCGACGGCGAGCCCATGGGGTCGCTCAGTCGACTCGGCCCCAAGTGCTTCGGACCAATGATCCGGGGTGAGAAGTACCCGCCAAACTTCAAGGCGCCGAAGGAGATAGAAAAGTACGACCCCTCGTACGACCCCGCCGTCTGGCTCGATACATACCTCATGGCGATGGGGATCGCAGGCCACACCGACCTGCTAGCCGCCCGTTACCTCCCCCTTATGATGGAGGGGACGTGCAGGCAGTGGATCAACACCCTCCCTCAGGACAACATCGACTCCTGGGAGGAGATGCGTGACGCCTTCGTCAGGCACTTCGAGTGCTCCTACACCCGCGCCACCACCATCGAGGACCTGGAGCGATGCGTCCAGGGACCCCGCGAGTCGACCCGCAATTGGGTCCAACGGTGGCAAGAACTCTGGTACAACGCGGTTGGCATCCACCCGGATACCGCGATCCACTGCTTCAAGACCTCGTGCCGCTACGAGCCCCTGGTCGCTAAGCTCAAGCGACGCTCTAGCACACTCGACAATATCCCGGACCTCCTCGAGATCGCCAAACGGTACGCGGAGGAAGATCCAAACTAGGAAACTGACGACGAGTCAGGAGGTCAACGCCGCACGAGCGGCAATGACGGCGGACGACGGTCCGACCTACGCTACAGCAACACTCGCCTCACCGGCAAGCGCCGCAGTGACGGGCGAGTCGACTTCGTCGCCAACACCGGGCACGCACAACGCGAGCCCAAGAGCTTCCGCCGCGACGGAGGACAACGCCGCGACGGCGGCAACTACAAGGCCAAGCCAAGGTTCGACCCTGCGGCCCTCCTTAACCAACCGTGTGCGTTTCATAGCAGGGAAGGGAAGCCCGCAACGCACACAACCGCCGAGTGCCACACCCTCAGGGAGATCGAGAAGGCACGGCGAGCACGGGAGGACCCCGACAATGACCCGCCAAACGGCGGAAAATTCGGCAAAGTGGCCGGCTCGCTTCATACCTTCACAGGCTTCAACACGAAGCGTGAGAAGAAGGTCATCGCCCGCGCCGTCGCCGTCAATGCAGTGGCCCAGGTGGACGTCCCCCAGTTCCTCAACTGGTCGGAGCAGCCCATCACCTGGAGCCGCCAAGACCACTCGCCACGCATCGAATACCCAGGTCGAGTCACCTTGGTGGTCAAGCCTAAGGTCGGCGATTACTGGCTCCCCAAGACATTGATGGACGGCGGCAGCTCCATCAACATCTTGTACCTGGACACCTTCAGGCGGCTGTGGCTCCCGCAGTCGATGATCGAGACGACCCACACCATGTTCCATGGCATCGTCCCCGGTCGGAAGGCGTACCCGATCGGCAAGGTCACATTGCCAGTCACCTTCGGCACACCAGCAAACTTCCGCACCGAGCGGATCGTCTTCGAGCTCGTGCCCTTCGACAGCCCCTACCACTGTGTCCTGGGGCGCCAGGCGTTCGCCAAGTTCATGGCAGCGCCCCACTACGCGTACAACGCAATGAAGCTCCCCGGGCCATGTGGCGTCATCACCATCAACGGCGACCCCGACATGGCCGCCGAGTGCGAGGCCAAAGGAGCCGAACTCGCTGACGCCGTCATCGCGGCGGAGACCAACCACGCCGATGAGCTCGCCAAGTACGTGAGTGGGGTCAACAACGATGACCCCACCATACTCAAGAAGCCCAACTCAGAGGGCGCAAACACCTCAACCTTCGAGGTGACGACGCACACCCGCACCGTCGAGCTGGTCCCAGGCGACTCCATCTAGACGGTGACGATCGGTACGAGCATGAGCCCAGCATAGGAAGGCGCGCTCATCGAGTTCCTCCGTGAGAACAGGGACATCTTCGCATGGAAGCCCTCCGACATGCCTGGTGTCCCTAGGGAGCTCGCTGAGCACAAGCTAAACGCCGACCCCAAAGTGCGACCTGTTAAACAGTCGCTGCAGCCCTTCAATGAAGAGCGCCGCCGAGCAATCGCCGAGGAGGTGCAGCGTCTACTCGCTGCAGGCTTCATCTGGCCAATCAAATACTCCAAGTGGCTGGCAAACCCAGTCCTGGTCGAGAAGAAGAACGGGACCTGGAGGATGTGTATCGACTACACGAACTTGAACAGCGCGTGCCCAAAAGAGCAGTTCGTCCTCCCGTGGATCGACCAAATAATCGATTCCACCGCGGGCTCGGAGTCGCTATGTTTCCTCGACGCCTACTCTGGGTACAATCAGATCAAAATGGCAGTCGAGGACGAGGAGAAGACGGTGTTCATCACGCCATTCAGAGCCTTCTGCTACACCGCCATGACCTTCGGTCTCAAGAACGCCGGGGCGACCTACCAGCAGTGCATGCAAGAGTGCCTCACGAGCCAAATTGGCCGCAACATCCACGTCTACATCGATGACATGGTCGTAAAGTCCGCTCGCCAGGGTGACCTACTCGCCGACCTGGCGGAAACATTCGCCAACCTGCGAAAATACAAGATAAAGCTTAACCCAGGAAAATGCACCTTCGGTGTACCAGCAGGACAACTACTGGGGTACGTCGTGTCCAAGCGAGGGATCGAGGCGAACCCCACGAAGATTGACACGATCGCCCGGCTCGGCAAACCCGAGTGCCTACGCGACGTCCAGAAACTGGCCAGGCGAGTAGCGGCTCTCAGTCGCTTCATCCCCCGCCTGGGCGAAAAGGCGATGCCCCTATACCGTCTGATGCACAAGAACCCCACCTTCCAGTGGGACAAGGAGGCGGACGACGCGCTCCGCGACCTCAAGAAGGTGCTACTCGCCGCCCCCGCCGACAAAGAACCCATGCTGGTTTACGTCGCGGCTTCCGAGCGCGTCGTCAGCGCCGTGATGGTCGTCGAGCGACCGGAGGAATGAAAGGAGCGCCCAGTACAGCGACCGGTGTACTACATCAGCGAGGTCCTTACCGAGTCGCGCCAGCGGTACCCGCAGTACCAAAAGCTGGTATACGTGGTCTTCAGAGCTCAGCGGCGCCTGCCGCACTACTTCCAGGAGCACCCAATCACGGTCGTTTCCTCAGCACCACTGCAAGACATCATCCGCAACCGCGAGGCGACCGGGCGGGTCGCCAAGTGGGCCATCGAGATCGGCGTCCACAACATCAAATACGAGCCACGAAAAGCGATCAAGTCGCAGGCCCTAGCGGACTTCATCGCCGACTGGGAAGAGGCCCAGCAGCCAGAAAAGCTGCCATACCTCCATTACTGGAGCCTGCATTTCGACGGCTCCAAGAACGCGGACGGCGCGGGCGCAGGGGTCGTGCTAACTTCACCGAAGGGCGACAAGCTCCGCTACATCCTCTGCCTCGACTTCACACCCTGCACCAACAACATGGCCGAGTAGAGGCCTTGCTCCACGGCATGCGAGCCGCCAAGGAGATGAATGTCAACCGCCTACGCTGCTACGGAGATTCCGACCTCGTCGCGGGGCAAGTCGCTGGCACCTACGACGCCGTCTCCCCCACCATGGCAGCGTACCGCCAAGCAGTGGACAAGCTGGGCGGACACTTCACAGGTTACTCCGTCGAGTGGATCGACATGCGGAAGAATGAGGAGGCCAACGCCCTCTCTCGCATTGGGTCGGCTCGACTCGCACCACCCGTCGGCGTCTTCCTCAACACAATAACGAAGCCATCAGTCTCTCCCCCGAGGAGATCAACATCGGAGTCCCGTTGCAGCCGGAGGCAGCCCTGGTCGCACTCGTCACCGAGCCAGACGACTGGACCAGGCCCTACATCGCCTACCTGGAGGCCGGCACCTTGCCGGCAGACGAGACGGATGCTCGGATGATCGCCCGCCAATGCAAGTCCTACACCATCATCGACGGCGAGCTCCACAAGCGCAGCGTCACCAGCGTGTTCCAGCGCTGCGTCCAACCCGCCGAAGGACGCAAGATCCTCCATGATATCCACTCCGATGACTGCGGCCACCACGCCGGCGCCCGCTCTCTGGTCGCCAAGGCTATGCGGCATGGCTTTTACTGGCCCACCGCACACGCCGATGCTGTCGACATTGTCCAACGGTGCGCTGGGTGCCAGAAGTACGCCAACCAGACGCACGTGCCGAGCTCAGCGCTCAAAACAATCCCCATCACCTGGCCATTCGCTGTGTGGGGCATGGACATGGTAGGCCGCTTCAAGAAGGCTCCCTCCGGCTACACCCACCTCCTGGTCGCGGTCGACAAATTCACAAAGTGGGTGGAAGCCAAGCCAGTTCGGAAATGCGACGGGAAGACCGCCACTAAATTCCTACGCGAGCTCATATATCGCTACGGGTTCCCAAACAGCATCATCACGGACAACGGCACCAACTTCGCCAAAGGAGCCATGGCCGAATTCTGCGAAGAGCACCACATCCGGCTCGACCTTGCATCGGTCGCCCACCCGGAATCCAACGGCCAGGCGGAACGGGCCAACCAAAGCATCCTCCACGGCCTGAAGCCGCGACTCCAAGTACCACTCGAGCGAACCGCCGGGTGCTGGGTGGAGGAGCTGCCCTCTGTCATCTGGGGGATTCGCACCTCGGTCAACAGGTCGATAGGATTCACCCCCTTCTTCATGGTATACGGCACCGAGGCAGTCATGCCCACCGACCTCGAACACGACTCGCCCCGGGTCGTCCACTACACGGAGGCTGCAAACGAACTCGCCCGCCAAGACGGAGTCGATCAACTCGACGAGGCACACGACCTCGCTCGGTCGCGCACCGCCATCTACCAGCAGGGACTCCGCCGCTACCACAGCCGACGGGTGAAAACTCGCACCTTCCAAGAAGGCGACTTGGTGTTGCACCTCATCCAGGACAAGAAGGGCATGCCCAAGCTTTCCCCTCCGTGGGAAGGGCCATTCGCCATCGGGCGAGTACTCGGCAACGACGCCTACTACCTCATCGACGTCCACGGGGACGGCGAACTCGACGTCAAGCGACCATGGAATGTAAACCTCCTACGGAAGTTCTACTCCTAGAACCCCACATATGTACTCTCCAGTCGCTATGAAATAAAAAGAATCGGTTATCGCAAATTGCGCCTACTCTCCGTGTCTTGTGCCACTCGCACTCGTAATAACAGCGTCAAGCTAACCGCAGAAGTCAACCTTTGGTCACGCGATCGGCACGGCTAAGTAGTGCGATGCACAAGCACTGGGCCACCCCAGGTTGTACATCGTCCACGAAAAACGCCTACCCAGAGCCCCACTGGAGTCGCCTGGCCCGACTGGCTCTACGAGCCAAGACAACTGCCTTTGCTTCTCACAGCGACCAACGATCCTCCGCATCCTCGACATAGAGACTCAAACGGCCACGTACCACGCTCGGGGACTGATGACCAGTTCAGCTCGGGCGGCTCGGGAAAACGCCAACTATGAGAGCATGCCCAGGACTCGCCACGCGACTGACCCCACGGGACAGGCAGGAGTGATGCGCTCAGAACTAACGCGCCAAGTCCTCACCCACCCTTGAGTTGCGCCTGGAACAACCAAGTACCACGCTCGGGGACTCGGCCACCCGACCTCGTTCGCGCAAGGGAAAACGGCGAAGTACAGAGCATTCAAGGGAGTTACCTAGTGACTGGCTCTTCGAGTCCGGGCGAGTTGACCACAATAACAAAACATTCAAAAACAACAAACATATAACACACGAGGTAAACCCCACAAAAGGGCGGACGCGCTCGGGGACTCGTTCAAACATCAATCACAAACACATGATAAACCCCAAAACAGACACGATGTCTCATTCAATAGCATGTCGCATTGACTCATATTACAAAATATGCCCTTATGGCAGACCTGCTACTAACGCCCCAGGGCAAACTATCTTATTCTGCAGGCTTCGACGACGACTCGCCAACACCCCGGCGATTGCGGATGAACGGCGTGTACGGGTTCGACGGGTACGTCGTCAGTTCACCCGCCATCGCCGCGCGGAAGGGCTGCTCGACCTTGAAATCACGGTGCGGCGGCTCGGGGTCGTTGGGCATGACGACCGTCTCCTGGTACGGAAGGAGGTCGCCCATCGCCCAGACACGCTCCGAGTACGTCGCGGCGCGGTCCGTCAACTTGAGGACCTCGGAAAGCTCCATCGCGCCAGTCAACGAAGGGTAGCCACTCATCACATCGTTGAGGTCGAAGTCCTCGGGGAAGTGAGCAAGTCCAAGACTAAGTGTCGTCGCCGCTCCGCGCCGAAACGCCGACCGCGTCATGAACTCAACGACCGCGGGCGCCTTCTCCAAATACTTCCACACCTCAACGAGGTCGCTGGGAATTACTTCTGTGGGCGATATCTCCTGGAGATAGGCTCGGATGCACGTCGCCGACAACGTCGCCGAGTCGACGAGCGTGGCTACACACTGCCGCGCGTCGAACAAGTTCGCCTCTTCCGCGCTATCAATGATGCGACCTGCGAGTAGAAGACAAAAATGAATACGGCAGACACCACAAAAGACACACGCTACTGGCAGCGGCAGATGCACTTACCAATCAACGGGCGGGCGAGATCCGTGATGAAGCATTAAAGCGAAGTATGGTCGTCCTGAAGCCCAGCAACAAGGACGTCCGACACTTTGCGATCCTCTTCGGCGGCTGCAATGGCGGCCTTGGCCCGCCCATCAGCCGAGCTCGCTTCCTCTTTCGCCTCTCGTAGCTCGCGCTCGAGATCGGCGATCCGCTGTTCGGCCGAACTCAAAGCCGATTGCGCCGCCGCCAATTCACCCGTGGGGACAAGTCCCTGGCGAGCTTCCTCTGCCTTCACGGCAACCGCCTGAAGCCCCTTGTTCGTCTCCTGGACGGTGGCCAGTTCCTTCTCCGCGCGGTGTTTCGCTGCCAATCGGTCAGCCGATTCAAGTTGCAGACCCTGCACATCACCCAAATAATTAATCAAAGCAAAATTCCTAAGTGCCCACCCGCTGAAATTCAGCGAGTGCGCCCTCGGGGACTGGCAATCAAAATTCCTAAGTGCCCACCCGCTGAAATTCAGCGAGTGCGCACTCGGGGACTGGCAATCAAAATTCCTAAGTGCCCACCCGCTGAAATTCAGCGAGTGCACACTCGGGGACTGGATGCGAAAAATAAAAACAAGACACTAAAAGAATCAGACCGCTGCAAAGCACCGACCTGATCCTCGGGGACTGGGCATACCTGGATGGCTACGCCAAGCATGCCATGGAGTTGTATCGCGTCCACGGACGCGAGGAGAGCTGGCGTGTGCCCACGACGCTGGTCGACTTCAGCATCGGCGATCCCAGGTGCACGGCTCGAGGCCGAAGTTCCACTCGCCGCGGCCGCTTTGGCCATGAAGCGCGGGAATGTGGCGATGGAGGCACCCGCCCCAAAGGAGGTCGGCTCGGCCGTTCTAGGCGAGGGAGCGCCCTCCTTCGTGGACGCGGCCGCCTCCGTTACGGGTCCAGCCGGCGCGACCGCTGTGTCGTCAGAAATCGTGACGACGTCATCGCCCTTGGCCTTCTTGCCGCCATCCGTAGGGATGACGACCTCGTCCGCTTTCCTCTTGCGGGAAGGATCTTCCTCGCTGACGACGGATGGCACCTTAGCCACGGTTGGGTGTCCCATCCTTTTCACTCCGGTCCTGTACATCAATCATGTAAGCAAGATAATTCAAGCTGCTATGGAAGACAAAGGGAGGTGAGTATACTTACTTGGCGACCGGAATGAAGAGTAGCCCTGTACGGAGGCCGGCTGGCTTCTCCAATTCAGGCCCCAGTCAGCGGCTGAGCCCCATATCCAGGACGTAGCGTGCCCAAGACACGAACGGCTTCTTCGTTGTCGAGGCCGCAACCGGAGCCTCTGGAACGTCTTCGGCAGGAGCTTCCCTGCGAGGCGAAGCCGCTACAGCTGGAGCATCCCCCAGCCCAGAGACTGGGATGAATGGCGGAGGCATCAACGCCAGGGCACCTCGATGGTGGCCGTGTCCAGCGGGGCTGTCGTCGGTGGCGCCTCGTCCTTGGCCAGGCTGGGGACATCAGAACTGCTCGTTGAGTGTGGCGGCGAGGCCGGCCTCGTCGGCTTCGCCTTCTTCTTCTTCGGAGGGGCCTTTGCCTCCTTTTCCATCTTATTTTTCGATGGAGTAGCCTGGCGGCGCGAGGTGGTTTCCGGAAGCTCGTCGTCGTCGTCATGGCGCTCGAGGCTTTTGCTTGCCTCAAGCTCGCGTTGACGCTGCCCACGGGTCTTGCGGATCAATGGGGCGACCTCCTCCTCGGACTCGTCGACGCTGTCACCCTCGTCGCTCCCGGCATCGCCCTTGGCGGGAGGCGATTCGCCCATGTCCTGGACGGACGAGCTCGAGTTCTCGTCGTCCGAAGGTGGGAGCCATCCTTCCACCACTTGGAATAGCTGCGATGAACACAAGATGAAATCAGAATTACCGCGACTGCAAAAACTGCGATTGCGAGTGAAGCAAGGTGATTACCGTTGGGGCTGGACGCTTTGCGGTGTAGGGGGCGACCCCAGCCTGTGCGTCCAGGTACACCGCCTGGTGATCTTCTTCAGTGCTGGGATGTAGTCCTCGAGCTTCCATTCGGCGAGGCAGGCCTTCGTCGAGTCGTCCCGGCCGGTGTACTGGTACATGTAGTGCTCGCGCCGAGCCAGCGGGACGAGCCGCCGCCCAAGCCAGAAGTTGTACAAGTTTATTGTCTGGAGGCCCTTCTTCTTCAGACCACGGATGGTCTGGAGCATTTCGTCGACGACCATCCGCTGGTCGCTGGGGAGCTTGCCGACTTGAAGACGGCGCGGCTTGGACCGGTTGGCGGAGTACCGCGGGATCGCCATCTCGCCCTCCGGGGTCGCCTCGGCAACATAGAACCACGATTTCTTCCAGTCGCTCGCTGCCTTGGCGGGCAGCATCAGGTCGAAGAATGAAGCCTTTGACTTCAGCTGGAAGGTTAGGCCGCCCGCGGCGAGCATTGGGCCGCCCGCTTCCTCGCGGCTAATCCGTCCATGAAACAGATCTTGCCACAGAGGGAAGTAGGGCCGGCAGTCCAAATAGCACTCGTAGAACGCCACGAAGATGGCGAGCTGCTCAATGCTGTGGGGACCCAGATCCGATGGCTGGATCCCGTAGTAGGCGCAGAAGCGCCGGAAGAACAGGGACGTGGGGAACCCTAGCCCCCGTTCAAGATGGCTGGTGAAGCAGATGAATTCCCTCTCTCGCGGGTTCGGAGTCACCTCTCCGGCCGCGGGGATGCGCCAGCAGCCGGCTTGCAGGATCGCGACCTCCTCAAAGGAAGCCAGTTGCGCCCTTGTGCACTTCGATCTGCCCCAAGGTTCGGTGGAGAGGGCCATGGCGGAAAGATTTGTGGGGGTTCAGAGGATTTCCGGTCGGCTGGATCGCGATGCGAAGGGAGGTGAAAGCGCGCGCAGTCGGAGGAAATGGTGAGAGGGTGGTTCTCTGATCGCCTGCCATTCCCCTTATATAGCGGTTGTTACCCGCCAAATCAGGGAGCCGTTACTACGCGGTGATTACGCCGAAAGTTACCGTTGGATTACCCCAACGGCTAGTTTGACCACGTTTAACGGTCCAACTTCTGCCACTCGGCTCGCCGACCCGATCACTATGACTGTGTTTCGCCGACTCGACTCGCCAAAGCTGCGATTAGAATGACTAGTTTCCTCCGTTATACAGGAGCCCGCCGACGATTCGACTGGATGTCTACTCAGCGGCCGCATACTCCGACTGCTAGCAGCCATCTACGCCCAATCAACGACGGCCTCGGGGACTACTGATGGGGATGCGCCTACCGGGGTATACCCAGCAGGACGTTTCCGACTGGCCCAAGACCCGGCGAGTGGGCCTGTAGGACGGCGACTGGATCAAGGCCCGGCGTGTATCCAAGCGACTGGAAGCTGAAGGCCCAGGCGAGTAGATAGGCCCAGTCGGATTAGGATAAACGAGTATTGAAGCCTTAACTGATTCGATTGAGATATGTAAACCCTAGGGGAGGTGAGCCTATATAAACCTCCCTGCGGGGCGTGTAGAGATACGTTCCATCATACACCCAAGCAGCTCGCCGCCGAGCTCGCCCATTGTACCACCTCCATAATACAATCTAGCAGGAGTAGGTCTTTACCCTCCGAGGGGCCGAACCTGGGTAAAACCCTGTGTCTCCGCCCTCATCTCACACCGCAGATGGCTGGCCGCCCTTGCCCCTCGTTCTACTACTCGCTGCCGATTGCAGCATCTGCCGTGACAATTCCCACGACATTGTGTTTCAAGCATTTCATATGGTGATTTATTCAATCATGTTCTTTATCTTCCTTGTTTGCACAAAACTCTTATCTATTGAGTATTACTTTGAAACCTTCACTTGTGAAAAACCTTTTTGAGCAAAGAGTGCTCCTGTTTTGAAACTTCTACAAAAAGCTTTTGTGAAACTGTTTGCCAGGTGTTCTCTGACCAAGAATTTTTTTGCCAATTCCAATTATGATTTATCTTTATGCATCTCTATTGTGACTGCTGTACTTGGTTGCAAGCTAAGTTATATAATGGTGAGTTGCTTTCTTCTATAAGTTGTGCAATGGTAAGTGTGATGCTTCTTATTCGTATTATTTTATCGACACTTCACTCCATAAACCTGTGGACATGTTTACTGAGCTTAGTATTCACTTGGGGACAAGAGAAGTCTAAGCTTGGGGGAGTTGATACGCCCAATTTGCATCACCTTTCTCTATCATAATTTACCTCTATTCATTGATATTTGTATTATTATGAGGTATTACTTATGGCTTTTCATCTGTTTATGCATGTTGGATGATTCTTGGAGGATGGACTGCCGGAGTCTGGATTCTGATGGAAAAGAAGGCGTTTCGGCGCAATTCCGCGAAGATCAGAAAAATACCAGAAAAATATGAAAACATATTATTTTACCAAAAGATGAAGGAAGCCAGAAGGAGGAGCGAAGAGGGGCCATAGGGGGCCCACACCCCCTAGGCGTGGGCCCACCTGACCCCGCACCTAGGGCAGGTGTGGCCCACCTGCACGGCCTCCGACTCTGCCCCTTTGCCTATATCTTCCCTACGAAACCCTAATGCCGGGGGAGCGACCACAGATAGATTTCCACCGCCTCTGGGGGCGGAAAACACCGAGAGAGAAAGATCTCTCCGGCAGATAGATTTCTGCCGAGGGAATTCCTTCCCGGAGAGGGGAGACCGTCGCCATCAACACCATCATCAATCTAGGCTTCATCGGGATCATCATCACCATCATACACACCATCATACACACCATCATCTCCACCAGCACCATCATCACCACTCCGTCCCGCTGTAACAATTGTGTTGGATATTGCTTTAGTTAGGGGAAACTTTCCCGATGTTAATTACTATTGTAGTTGATGCTTGTGAGTGGAACCATTGGATTATTGTTTATGTTCAGATTGTTATCCATTACCATATCATCTTTGATCTTGATCCATATGATGTCTTGTGAGTAGTTCGTTGTGTTCTTGAGGACATGGGAGAAGTCATGTTGTTAGTAGTGAATCTGTGATGAGTTATTATTCAATGGTTTAGTATTTAAGTTGTGGTGCTATTCTTCTAGTGGTGTCATGTGAACGTCGACTACATGATACTTCACCATTTATGGGCCTAGGGGAATGCATTGTGTATTTGGCTACTAATCATGTGGTTGCCGGAGTGACAGACACCTGAACCCCCGTCAGGACACCTTTGCGCAAGGGAGTGTAGGATCTCAGAGTTTAAGGCTATGGTTAGATTTATATCTTAATTACTTTCCTGTAGTTACAAATGTTTGCAGGGGGTTTAATCACAAGTATGTATTAGTCCAAGTAAGATCGGTACATTAGCACAGGTTCACCCACACAACACTTACAACACCAAAGAAGAGTACTCAGCTATTTGAAGCGAAAGCACTTGATAGAATTCCCATGTGTCCTCGAGAACGTTTGGTCCTTATAAGTATTTCCACCAGCTTGTCCTTTGCTAAGAAAGGATTGGGCCACTTGCTCCGTTTGTTCGTTGTCTTTATTACTTGATCTTTGTTTTGTTGCCTTATGATAGAACCACTAAAATTCTGTTTGCTAAGTATTCACAGGGATTTCCTGCTCCATACCACTGTTCAGCACCTTCTGCTCCTCATTGGGATCGACACTCCTATTTATCAAAAGTACTATGATACACCCCCTATACTTATGGGTCATCAGACATGCAGCTTGAGGAGAAGGAGAATGCAGGGGAAGACCTTCGTGGAGACCCCTACTCCTATCTCAGTGACGATGAGGACTTTCTGGAGGATCAGGCCATGGACTTCTTCACCGATGAGGATGACTTCGCCTTCATTGATGATGATGAGGATGGTGAGGATGAAGCCACCGATTCCGAGGAGTAGTAGCACTTGAGCAGTAGCGTTAGGAAATTGTATCCGGTCCCACTGTATCGTAGTTTCCCAGAATGGTTCTTAAAACCATCTGTTTTCCTCGTTGTGGTGTGTGTGTTGTATGATGTGTGATGAATGAATGAATGAAAAGGAAGTTGCTAGAAAAATCTGAGTCAAACTTTGAAAACTTTTCCCAAAACAAAAACCCTGAACCTTAGAATTTCCCTCTTTTCACATGATCTATCTCAATCTTTAGATGCCTCGCGAAGGAAGCAATTCATCCTCGGACCCGATGTTGCAAATCTTGCAAATGTTGGTTTCGGACCGCGAAGCTGAAAGAGCCGAACGTCAAGCCAACTTAGCCACCCTTCAGCACATAGCTCAAATGGCCAACAATAACAACCAAGGCCATGGAAATCAGGACAACCATGGATCCAAGGTCAAAAAAATTCAGAACACCAATCCACCCATTTTCACTAAGTCTGAAGAGCCTCTCGATGCCGATGATTGGCTGCAAACCATGGAGAACAACTTAGAAGTTGCAGGAGTGGAGGCGAATGACAAAGTACTGTTTCCCACCCACTACCTGGCCGGAGATGCAAGAGCATGGTGGAACAACGTTTGCGCCATGAATGGAGGACAGATGATGACTTGGGATGAATTCAAAGTCAAGTTTAGCAGAACACATGTGCCACCGGGTTTGATCAAGAGGATGAGAGATGAATTCAGAGAACTGAAGCAAGGAAGGATGACAGTAGTTGAGTACCGTGACAAATTTTTGTCATTGGCTAGGTATGCACCGGATGAGATTGATACCGAAGCCAAGAAGAAGGAGAGATTCTTGAACGGTCTGCATGATGAGATGCAGACAGTGTTAGTCAATATCCCATTTGCTGATATTGAAGCCTTAGTGGATTCTGACATTCAGTTGGAAGGCAAGATCAACCAAGCTAATGAGAACCGCAAGCGTCGCATGATGCATCAACCAGGAACCCATCATACACCAAAGTATCGCCCCAACCCATCTCCAGGATTTGCCCCAAGAACCAATAGACCCCCGATGAACCGTCCAACCTACCCCAACCATGGAGGAGGAAACCCAAGGCCCAGAGGAAACCACAACAACCCCGGGAACCCCAACAATTTCAACCGTGCACCACCCAAGTTCAACTACAACAATGTCGCCACCAACACCAATACTGCCCCAAGAACTGGAAGCAATGTTGTGCCTGTTGCAGCAAAGGACAAGTCCCAAGTGACTTGTTATTAATGTGGAACCAAGGGTCATTATTCCAATGAGTGCCCCAAGAAGATTGCCGCAACCCCCAATGCAAATGCCCCAGCTCAGCAGCAGCATCGTGTTCAGCCCGGAAGGAGGTTTTCCCCAGGGAACCCGCTCAACCGTAACGGCCGTCTCTTTCTCATGCATGCTGAAGAAGCCCAAGAAGCGCCAGATGTCGTGCTGGGTATGTTTTCTTTTAACTCAGCACTTGCTAGAGTGTTGTTTGATTCTGGAGCATCGCACTCATTTGTTACCAAAGAATTTGCATGCACTAGTAAGATTCAACCCACCAAACTGAAGCATGTTATGATAGTTCAAATACCTGGTTCAACCACCAAAGCTAGACCAATTTGCAAGGCCGTACCTATCCGAATCCATGGCATAGATTTTTATGCTAATCTAATAGTACTCGGAACTAAAGGTTTGGAAGTAGTACTAGGAACGGATTGGATGTCAAAACATAAAGGATTAATCGACTGTGACAAGAAAGCCATCACCATGACCAGTATAGCCAAAATATTAGTAGAGCATGTATCTGAAACCTTGCTTCATCAATTCAAGTGCAACAAGAGTCTAGCCCAACCAACCATTGACCAAGTCAGAATAGTCTATGAATACCCCGATGTATTTCCAGATGTTTTGCCCGGTATGCCCCCAGATTGGGATATCGAGTTTATCATTGAACTAATCCCAGGAACTAGACCCATAGCCCAGAGACCTTATAGTATGAACCCGTCTGAACTAGTGGAGCTGAAGAAGCAACTAGATGCTATGCTGGAGATAAGATTGATCCAACCAAGTGCTTCGCCAAGGAGATCACCTATTTTATTTATGGACAAGAAAGATGGAGGTAACCGTTTGTGTACGGATTATCGGAAGTTGAATGATGTCACCATCAAGAACAAGTACCCGTTGCCAAAGATATAAGACATGTTTGACCAGTTGACTGGTGCCAAAGTGTTTTCTAAGATTGATCTTAGAACTGGTTATCATCAACTCAAGATTCGAGCAGAGGATATTCCAAAGACTGCCTTTACCACCAGATATGGATTGTATGAGTACATTGTCATGTCTTTTGGATTAACCAATGCCACCGCTTATTTCATGAACCTCAAGAATAAGATTTTTATGGACTTCCTAGATAAGTTTGTCGTTGTTTTCATTGATGACATTCTGATCTATTCGAAATCAGAAGAAGAACATGAGATACACCTGAGGACCATCCTTGGAACCCTTAGGGAGCATCAGTTGTATGCCAAGTTTAGAAAATGTGAATTCTGGTTACAGGAGGTAGGATTCCTCGGACATATTGTATCAGCCGGAGGAATTGCCGTTGACCCCGCCAAGGTTAAGGATGTTGAAGATTGGCAATCCCCAACCACTCAGACCCAAGTTCGTGCATTTCTCGGATTGGCAGGATATTACCGCAAGTTCATAGAAGGATTCTCGAGTATCACAAGACCCATGACCCAATTGCTGAAGAAGGACAAGAAGTTTGAATGGACGGACAAATGTGAAGCAAGTTTTCAAGAACTCAAGAGGAGATTGATTTCCGCCCCAATCTTGATCATGCCGGATATTACGAAGCCCTTTGATGTGTATTGTGATGCATCCAAGATCGGTCTTGGATGTGTGCTAATGCAAGAAGGCAAGGTTATATCTTATCTATCTCGGCAATTGAAGCAGCATGAGCAGAATTATCCTACTCATGATCTTGAACTAGCAGCCATATTTTTAGCCCTGAAGACATGGAGGCATTACCTCATGGGAAACCGTTGTGAGATTTATTCGGATCACAAAATCCTGAAGTATATATTCACTCAGAAGGAGCTGAATATGAGGCGGAGAAGATGGATAGAGCTAATCAAGGACTATGATCTGGACATCCACTATCACCCCGGTAAAGCCAATGTGGTAGCAGATGCCCTTAGCAGATTGCCATGCTGCTTGAATCCATGATTTTGAAGGAGCAACCAAGTTTGCACAAGGAGAAGGAAGATTTTAGAGTGGAATTAGTAAGTGAAGGATTTTTGGCTAGCATAGAACTTCAACCCACTTTGATCAGTCAGATCAATGAGGCGCAGAAAGGAAATGCTAGTATCGATGGAATTAAACGTCGCATCGGTACAGGCAAAGTACCTGGATTTATCGAAGATGAAGAAGGAGTTTTATGGTACAAAGGACGTATCTGTGTGCCAGCAGATTCCGAGTTGAAGCAAGCTATTTTGAAATAAGCTCATGATACTCTTTATTCTATCCACCCCGGAGGAACGGAGATGTATCAGGATTTGAAGGAGCAATTTTGGTGGCATAAGATGAAGAGAGAAATCGGAAGCTATATCGCCAAGTGTGATATTTGCCAGAGAGTTAAGGCGGGACATCAGAGACCCGCAGGACTGTTGCAACCATTACAAATTTCAGAATGGAAATGGGATTCAGTTGGAATGGACTTTATCACCGGATTGCCTACTTCTAGTAGGGGAACTGACTCTATTTGGGTCATAGTTGATAGATTGTCCAAAGTCGCTCATTTCTTACTAGTCAAGACCACCTACCAGAGTTCGAAAATAGCAGATTATACATCACTAGAATCATCAGTTTGCATGGAGTCCCCAAGAACATTGTATCGGATCTAGGAACTCAGTTTACCTCGAGATTTTGGAAGAAAGTTCAATAAGGATTAGGAACAAGACTAGATTTCAGCACAGCTTATCACCCTCAGACCGATGGACTAACGGAGCGAGTAAATCAAATACTCGAACATATGTTGAGAGCCTGTGTGCTAGAGTATGGATCTAAATGGTAGGATTAAAACCTTCAAACCCACTTTTAACAGTTTTATAATAAGGTGACTGATCATTCAATATAGGACCATCATCCAGAGCTTTATCATAAACATTTTCTAAGCAAAACAGCTTTGTACCATGCATTTCAAAGTTAGGCAGTAATATAGGATTATCATATATAACAGGAGCATAACTATTATCACAAGTTTTTCCTATAGCAGATATTTCAACAGAATCCACAGGAACATAACATTCATCCTCCTTTGGTAAACATGGGGGACAATCAAATAATGTAAGAGGTAAGGAGTTACTCTCATTAGGAGGTAGACATTGACGAGGTTTAATCTCGTTAATGCCTATTGTTATGGACTTGGGTTTTGGAGAAGATGGGGATGCTAGAGGTCGCGGAACGATTAGCAAACATGCAACACGGGGACACGAGGTTTACCCAGGTTTAGGCCCCCGGAGGGAAAACCCTACTCCTACTTGTCTGCTCTTGATTACGGCGGAACCGAAAGTTACAAGGGTGCAGAGATGCAATTTGGCGTGGAGGTGTGTATGCGGTGGTATGCGAGAGAGCCTTCTCGTCGTGCCCTCCTAGCCTTTATATAAAGATAGGCAGGTCCCAGGCACATATCGAGTCGGTTACAAGTTTTAGGGTTTGCTCCTTTGAATATTCTATCTACTCTAGTCTTGTTCCCCAAGGATCCGAAGGCGTCATGGGCCCTGGCCACCCGAAAGTCTTCATGGGCTGGCGCATGTGTTCATGGGACTTCCTTGGGCTGGACTAGGTATGCTAAGATCGTGTACCCGCAGGGTATAACCATGTCAGTAGCCCCCGAGTGTTCAGTCGAATCATAGATTTGGCTGAGGACTCTTCAATCCTTCAAGTGAAGATATCTCTGTTTGTCTAGAGAATGATTTGAGTGTGTACGGATTGTTGAAGCGTGTGCCTGACTCTCCCGACAGATCAGGGTCAGTTAACTGTCTTAGGACAAAACAACACGATCTTCTTCAGATTCGAGTCCCTCGACTCGAACCCGGAACATATGTTGGCATAATTCGACTCAGGCCGCGGAGGACTTACAGGAGTGGAATTCTAGTGAATTTTAAGTGATGTACCCAACGCGTCTGTCGGGATTTTTCATCGTGCCTGTTGGCACGGATTCTTACTAGCAGAGCGCAGTCGTGTGCGTTGCCAGGCCATCAGATGATATCTGTAGGTCTTATCTTTGTGTCGCAGACACAACATCCGAATGATTATCACCGCGGAGGTGTTTCGGGTGGCCAAGGAGGATGTTACTCACTTAGCGTTTAATTGGGGCAGAGTTGCCGAAAAGTTTTTGCATGCTGATCCGAAGGATCGCAGTCAAAGAATTCATAGGGTGCGCGACCAGCGCTCCCTATGGGAGTAGCCCCCAAGTGTCTGTTCGAGTCGTAGACTCGAGCAGAGACTTTAATTCGGCCGTTGTTTGGCTTCAGGTCCGTAGGACACAATTTTTTTGGATGCTTGAATCCATCCTCCCTATGGGAGTAGCACCCGAGTCCGTAGTGGAGTCGCAGACTCGACGTAGGACTCGAAGAATAGTACTATGGCGTAGTGCTTTGCTTTTTTCCGGTGCATGGCCAGCGCTCCTGATAGGAGTAGCCCCCGAGTAGTTAATCGAATCGTAGATTCGAGTGAGTACTCTTAGCTGTGTAGCCGAAGAATTGTAACCGTTGCTAGTATAGCTTTTGATGACGTCAGTGCTGACGATCAGTGACCTCAAGCGTTTGCGGCGCCAGAGATGACGTGACTGGACGAACATGGGTCCCACCTTCTGACTTTGAGTTGACTGGTCACGCGCGACGTGGAGATAATTACGGTGTTGCCTCGATTTCCGTGCGTAGTGGACGGCGTGTGAGCGACGGTTCGCTGCTGTGATGACATGTGGACGGTCAGATCTTGATGTTGTCTCTAGGTCTTCCCAATGGATGGTCGTCGTGCATCGTCCTCGTCCTTATAATCATTGGGGAAAGTGAGTTTGTTTTCACCGCAGCCATTCATGTTTCACTACTTTCATCTTCTTGAGTTTTCCTTGCTGCGCGCTAGAATTTCTTCGAACTTTTCCATATTTGATTATGCGTGTTCATCGCCGTCGCCGCCGCACTGCAATGGGGAAGCCCAAGAAATCCTCCACTGCAGTTGGTACCAGTGCTGCCACCGGTGGCAAAAAGGGTTCTGCCGCCACCCGCGTCACCGATGGTGGCTGGCGGCGACCGGAGACGCGTGAGGGTGACCTCCGCAAGCTCCGTGAGCGGGGTCTTATCCCGCAGGATAGGGAGGCCGTCATAGTCCCCGGCGACGAGGTAATTCCCCGTCCTCCCGCTGGGTTTCGGGTCATGTTCATCGCGTTTGTCCTTCGGGGCCTTTCTTTCGCAATCCACGATTTTCTCCGTGGATTGCTTTTCCTTTATGGCGTCCAGCTTCATCATCTCTCGCCAAACTCTCTTCTTCATGTCTCCTGCTTCATCACATTCTGCGAGTGCTGGCTCGGTATCGAGCCGCACTTTGGCCTCTTCCGGAAGCTCTATTCTATGAAGAGGCAATCTGGCTCCGATGGTGTTTATCCCATTGGTGGTTGCATCATTTCCCTTAAATCCAACTTGCTTTTCTTCTCCTTTTCTATGTCTGAATCTGTCCAATACTGGTGGAGGCGATGGTTTTACATCCGCGACTCCACAGTGGCCGGGCAGAACTTTGGCCTTGCTCCTTTTGACCCCACCCAGAAAATCAAGCCGAAAAGGTCATGGAAGAACCACATCTTGGATGGCAAGGTGGAGGAGATAGAGGGGCTCTACCGTCGGGTGGAGGATCTTCAGTTGATTCCGAATAAAGAGGTGAATGGTGTGGATATCATCCGCACCTTCCTCAAACGTCGGGTGCAGCCGCTTCAGGCTAGGGCGCACCCGATGTTTCTTTATTCTGGTCGCCACAATCTGACTAGGGTTTTGGCTGAGTAATTCTCTAGAGGGGATCTCGACAGGATTCTCCGGCCGCTGCTGAAGTTCAAAGCTGGAGAGGATCTCCCGGGGAAGTCGCTGACTCCTCCCTTCGCTGCCTCTCGTCCGGTTCCTCAGGTGTAGATCTGGGACGTGCGCGTAGTGCTTTTTTGACTGCGTTTTCCTTGCATTTGCTCGTGTGCTGAAAAATTTGCTTCTTTTGCGCAGGAGTTCAAGGTATCGGGCATGTCGCCGCCACTACCCGAACTGTTTCCGGATGCACCGGACAATGAGGTAGTGGACTCCATGTCTGAGCTTCCTTCGGCGCGGTCGCCGGCTGAGGAAACTTTTGAGTCCGGCGAGGAGCAGACTCAAAAGTGGACGCGGAGCTCGAGCGAATCGTCGGATGCTTCAACTCCGCTGACTCCTCGGAATCCGACGTGCCTTGAGCGTCATAGTGGGGGTCATAATGGCTCTTCTTCTCCTATTCCTGTCGTTCCCGTGCGGGCCATAGCGCCACAGCCGCCGGCGAAGCGGAAGAAGGAAGATAAGAAAGAAGAGAAGAAGGGCAGGAGGACCCCGCCTGTCTTCGATTTGAGCGAGATCGACTCGTAAGTTTTTGTTAGTTGATTTTTTCTTTCTCTCGTCTTTTTGCTTGTACTTGGCTGACTTTTTCTATTGTAGCCACTCCACTGATGGCTCCTTCAGCAATGGCGCTCGGGAGATGGTGGAGGAGTCGAAGGTTGTTCCTCCTCCTCCTCCTCAGACGGTGGCCACCTCTGAGGGCGCTGCTTCGAACCCTTCTCCGCAGGAGGCTCGGGTGGTTGTCCCCCAGAAGACTTTGGCTGGACCTTCGGAGTCACCGTCCAATCAAGTAAGTTTCTTCATTCTTGCTGCGGGGGGAGCCCCCGAGCGTTTTCAGATGATACACTGATTACTTTGATCTTTGCTTCGTGTCTCGGGGGGAGCCCCCGAGCGTTTTTTTGTATGTGCAATCTGTCTTGCTCGTTCTTTGGGCGCAGCCCCCGAGCCTTTCTTTTGACAAGTAGTGTATTTTTGTAGCATTTTGTGCAAGGCGCCAACCAACTGGTGCAGCAGCACCTGGTGTTGGAGGCCAGCTTCAAGCAGCTTCAAGGTACGTTCATGACTTGGTCTTTTTTGCGTCTTCTTCTATTTCCTTTTTCTACAATCTGATAAGTGTTCTGCTGTTTGCAGAGGACAACAATACCACCCTCCGCGAGCTTGATGCTCTCAAAAAGAGCCTTGGGCGAGCGAAGAAGAAGGCCGAGGACGCCGTTGGTGCGAAGGAGCGCCTCGAGCAGGAGCTAGCCAACGCAGCTGCGGCCAAGGAGCGCCTGCAGCAGGAGGCTACGGACCGCAAGGAGCAACTCGCCACCGCTGCGATCTCGCATGAGAAGGAGGTAGCCGACAAGCTGATGGCGGCTGCCAAGGCTATTTCGGGTGAGTGGTTTGGTCTTTTCCTTTTTCTGCTTCCTTGTCTTTTCTTGTTTTGCTCTTTATCCATGTTGCCTCTTCTGTTTTTTAGATGCCGCAGGCATCGAGTTTGACCGCGGTACTCTGGAGCACGGGAGTGCTCTGGATGATGCCACTGCGGCGGTCGAAGACCGCTGCAGTACCGTGGTCGGCTCACTCGCCAAGGCCAAGGAGGTTCTTGGGTGCTTCTACAAGGAGCTCGTCCCCAAGGGTGTTGCCCTCGAGGATGTCGACTCGTTGGTCGATGAGCTGTCAGCCGTTGTGCCAGTAGCATACAAGCGCAAGAAGAAAGGCATCGGTGCATCCGTGGGGCTGGCGATGGCCCTGGCGTCTGGGGCGGAGCTGGATCTTCATCAGGTCACCTCCCAGATGCCAACGGCTGCTGACGGATCCGAGGTAGCCTTCTCCCTCTATGTTGCCCGCTGTAAATGTTATGGGCCGAAGTTGATTGACTTGCTGGCTGAGTACGCGTTGAGGCAGCAGGGGGAGGCCAAGAGTAGGCAATCCGGCTCCGAGGCTACTCAGGATGCAGCTTCTTAGGCCTTATAGTTGTAGGTTAGCTTTTGTTTATTTTGTTGTAATTATGTCTATGAACAATCCTTGTGCCATGCAGTGGCTTTTTGCTGCATATAATGAATCTCCGAGTTCCTTGTCCATTCATGTGGTTGTTCATATCGCTGCCTTCTTTTCCCCTAGGGACCTTCGGGTGATGATCCCGCTGACACTTCGTCTGCACCGCAGCTGCGTCCATCTTTGGATGGTGCATCGCAGCTTGTGTTTCTGTGTGATCGCATCCGTAGTCTTGAGAAAGAATTGCTTGGAGTGCGTGGCCATGCCGATGTTTGGAAATCGAAGACGGAGCGAGGCGCTGCCAGAGAGGAGTATTTGATGGGGGAGTTGTGTCATCTGGCCGAACAGCTTCAATGTAAGTTTTTTGAGCTGCTGCTTAGTTGTTCGGATGCGACTGCTGGCCTGTCGTCTTACTTTGCCATTGTTGCAGGTGCTAACCTTGTTCCTAAGGAGGAAAATGAGCGTGTTGCTGTTCGGATCAACTGCTTGACCCAGCAGGACATGGAGGCCAGCGGATTTTTCTGGATGGACCGCGATCGTGCCATGGTCCTTGCGACTGTGCAGGATCGTGTTCACAAGGTGTCGCGGGTGCTGCGTCAAGCAAATACCTCGTTGGTGTCGGTTCTGCACGTGATGTTTCCTTTGGATGAGGCGCCATCAACTCTCTGGGGACTGCTGGTGAAGTTTCGAGATGTGCATCATGTTAGGGAGCTGGTACGGCATCAGCTTGTTGTAGGTGTGAAGGCTGCGCTTTCCCTTGTTCGGCTGCATCGTCCTGATGTAGATCTTACTGCTGTGGTAGCTGGGCCGCCTCTTTGGCCGGATGGTGGTATGTGGGATATGCGTCCACATTATGCGGCTGTGAGGCAGTATGCCGAACAAATTGTAGATCTCTTTGAGAAGCGTGCGCAGGTGATTCTACAGAATAGGTAGGACCTATAAAAAGATAGATGTAAAATTTGTATGTATTCGACTGGGCGTGTTGTGCCCTTTGTTGTAAAGGTTTATTGTTGTTAGCACGTGGTGCTTTATTTTTATGCGTGCCTTTTTCGTTAGCCTGACATGGCCAGCTACTCAGGTGTACACACGTTATTCTCAGTCGACGAAGTCGTGAGGTGAGGGGAGCCCCCGAGTGTGTTGTAGTATGAAGAAAAATGCGAATAATAGACAAAAAATTTGGGGCGAGGCACTTAGCTTTATTCATATCGTAAGGAGGAGGTACATTGTTCGGCTGAGTAGCCTTGGCTGAATAGCCTTATTGAAAGTAAAAAGAGGGAGGTAGCTAAGGGTAGAAGCGTCGCCATTGTGCGACGTTCCATGGGTTGGAGTATGTGACTCCAGACTCCACGTGCTTGAGGCAATAGGCGCCACCTGGGATGACTTCAGTGATGATATAGGGTCCTTCCCAGGGCAACTCGAGCTTCTTCGGTCGCTCTTGCTTGAGTCGCAAGACTAGGTCTCCTTCGACGAAGGACCTTGGGCGCAGCCGACGGCTGTGATAGTTGCAGAGGATCTGTTGATAGACCGTTGATCAAGACGCGGCGATGTCGCGTGCTTCGTCGAGTGTGTCGACGGCGTCTTCAAGTGCGGCCGTTGATTCAGCCTCGCTGTAGGCGACGAACTGTGGGGCCTTGTGGCGTACCTCTGCGGGCAGCACGGCTTCGGCTCCGTACACCATGAAGAAGGGAGTGTAGCCAGTTGAGCTGTTTGGCATCGTGCGCAAGCTCCAGAGAACGGAGGGTAGCTCTTGCGTCCAGGCTCCTGCGAGTTGCTGGAGTGGGCTCATGAGGCGTTTCTTGATGCCGCCACCGACGAGGCCGTTGGCCTTTTCCACCTGCCCGTTTGTTTGCGGGTGCGCCACAGAGGTGTAGGTGATGTTGATTCCGAGGTCTTCGCAGAAGTCCTGGAACTCTTTGGAGATGAAGTTCGACCCATTGTCGGTGATGATGCTGTGCGGCACGCCGAACCTGTAAACAATGGATTCGAAGAACTTGACGGCCGTTTTGCCCTTTTGGTTAGTAACGGGCATAGCCTCGATCCACTTGGTGAATTTGTCGACTGCAACCAGGAGGTAGACGTGGCCTCCTTTCGAGGACTTGGGCAGTTTGCCGATCATGTCGAGGCCCCATTAGGCGAAGGGCCAGGCCAGGGGTATGGGCCTGAGCTCCGACCCTGGTGCGTGTGGTTTATCTATGAACCTCTGGCACCCGTTGCACCTTCGGACGATGTCCTTGGCGTCGTTCATGGCCGTTGGCCAGTAGAACCCAGCTTGTAGAGCTTTGGTGACAAGGGCGTGGCTGCCCGCATGATGGCCGCAGATGCCCTCGTGGATGTCTTGGAGGATGGTTTTGCCATCACCGATGGTGACGCACCTTTGGAGTACACCTGAAATGCTGCGCTTGTACAACTCGCCATTGATGATGGTGAAGGCCTTGGACCGGCGAGATATGCGCCGGGCATCTGTCGGGCTATCAGGCAGTTCTCCATCTATCAAGTACATGAGGTACGGTCATGTCCATGTTTCTTCGACTGCCATGACCTGCATCAGGTTGACCACTGCGACCTCTGTGTCGAGTTTTTTGGGTCCTTCCTGACCGTCGGGTAGCGTGGCCCCCGAGTGCTCTGCTTCTTCAGGTGATCCCTTTGGGAATTTCCTTTTGATGGATGGCATGCAGATCTGTTCGAGGAACACACCTGGTGGCACCCACGCGCAGGTGGAGCCGATATTGGCGAGTCTATCGGCCTCTTCGTTGCTTTCTCTCCCAACGTGCCAAAGCTCGCAGCCGTCGAAGTCTCCTTCGAGTGTGTTGTAGAGTGTGCGGTACGCAATCATGTTGGCGGTGTGTGCGTCGCACTCATTCATCATCTGCTGGACGACGAGGTTCGAGTCTCCATAGATGACCAGGCGTGTCGCGCCGCAGATCTTGGCCATCCTCATGCCGTGGATGAGGGCCTCATACTCGGCCTCATTGTTGGAGGCTCGAAATTTCATCCGGAGGACGTACTTCATCTTGTCGCCCTGCGGGGAGGTCAGTATGACCCCGGCTCCTGCTCCGGCCTCGCGCTTGGAGCCGTCGAAGTGCATCATCCATGACTGTGTCATGTCCGATGTGTCTGGCAGCTGCAGTTCCATCCAGTGGACGAGGAAGTCCAGAAGGACCTGAGACTTGATCGCGTGGCGCTTCTCGTAGGCGATGTCTAGAGGTGACAACTCGATGCCCCATAGGGCCACACGTCCTGTGGCCTCCGGGTTGTTCAGGATGCTGCTCAGGGGCGCCTCGTTGACGACCATCACCTGATGCTCCTGGAAGTAGTGGCTCAGCCGACGAGCCGTCATGAACACGCCGTAGGCGAGTTTCTGGTAGTGAGGGTACCTTTGCTTTGTCAGCGTCAATACCTCGCCGAGGTAGTAGATTGGGCGTTGGACCCCGTGGGTCTTGCCTTCTTCGGGTCGCTCGACCATAAGTATGGTGCTTATCACCTGGTGTGTGGCTGCTATGTATAGCAGTAAAGGCTCGCGCTCCTTTGGTGTGACCAAGACGGGCGAGGTAGAGAGTAGACGATTTAGATCTTCGAATGCTTCATCCGCCTCGGGCGTCCACTCGAATTTGTCTACCTTGCGCAGCAGCTGATAGAACGACAGAGCTTTTTCGCCCATGCGGCTGATGAACCTGCTCAATGCCACGATTCGCCCGGCAAGCTGTTGGACGCCCTTGAGGTTCTTCGGCTTTTCCATGGCCCTTATGGCCCAGATTTACTTCGGGTTCGCCTCGATCCCTCACTGGGAGATGAAGTAGCCTAGCAGCTGACTAGATGGGACGCTGAAGGCGCACTTTTATGGGTTTAGCTTGATCTTGTATCGATCAAGGTTATCGAACGTCTCACGGAGATCGTCGATGAGCGTCTTGGCCTCCCTTGTTTTGATGACTATGTCGTCGACATAGACTTGGATGTTGTGGCCGATCTGGTCCTTCAGGCATGCCTGCATGCACCGTTGGTACGTGGCGCCTGCGTTCTTCAGTCCGAAGGGCATTGTGTTGTAGCAGAACACTCCGAACAGCGTGATGAACGCCATTTTCTCCTGATCTTTGACCTTTAGTCGGATCTGGTTGTAGCCTGAGTTGGCATCGAGGAAGGAGAGTTTCTCGCATCCTGCAGTCGAATTGATGATCTGATCGATCCGAGGGAGAGGGAAGTGATCCTTCGGGCAGTGCTTGTTCAGCGATGTGAAGTCCACGCACATTCGCAGGATGTCCATGTCCTTTTTGGGGACCATCACGGTGTTGGCGAGCCACTCGCTCTCCTTGATCTCCCTGATGAAGTTTGCGTCGAGTAGTCTGTTGACTTTGACTCCGATTGCTTCGGCCCGTGGTTCGTACAGTCATCGAATGGACTGTTTGGCAGGCTTGGCGTCTGGAAAGACGTTGAGTGCATGCTCCGCGAATTCCCTGGGAACTCCTGGCATGTCCGCGGGACACCAGGCAAAGATTTCCCAGCGCTCACGGAGGAATTCGACGAGCACGCTTTCCTATGCGGAGATGAGGTCGTTGGCGATCAGCGCCATCTTGGAGGCATCCGTCGGGTGGATTACACCTTCTTTGTGTTGACGGTGGAGTCGAAGGACGTGTCTGGTGCGTTCTGTCTTGCGACTGGGGGTGCCCCGTTGTCCGTCACCTCGCGGAGCCTTACGAGCTCCTCCTGCATGCCGAATGACTGGGATATTCTGTTGAAGTCCCTGTCGCAGTGGTCCGATCGGGTGAAGCTCCCATGGACCGTGATGACGCCCCTTGGTCCTAGCATCTTGAGTAGCAGGTACGCATAGTGCGGTACTGCCAGGAATCGTGCGAATGCCACGCGCCTGAGGATGGCATGGTATTGTGATGGCCAGTCCACCACTTCGAACTCGAGTCGCTCGCATCTGAAGTTATCTGGCTTGCCGAAGATGACGTCAAGCCATATCTTTCCCAGGGGGAATACGCCCTTCCCTGGGACGATGCCGTGGAACGTTGTATCAGATTGTTCCAGGCTGCATAGCGGGATCCGCATTGCTGCCAAGGTACTGGCGAAGATCAGATTGATGCCGCTGCCACCGTCCATGAAGACGCGGCTCATGTCGAACCCTCCGATCTGCGCCTCGAGCACCAGGGCAACATGACCTGGGCGAGGGACCTGGCAAGGGTGATCCGAACGGCTGAACGTGATGCAGGACTCTGATCCGTTGAGGTACTCAGGGATGGCGGGCGGAGCGGTCACGGCCAGATTAATTTGGCGGGTGATTTTCTTCTACACCCTGTTCGTTGGGCGCCCTTTTTGGATCATCAGCGATCCTTTCGGCGCGGGGTACCCGTGCCCACCGTTATTCTGCGCGGGTGCGATTGGGTGGTTCGAAGGTCCCGCAGGTGGTGGTGGAGGAGATCCATGTGCGATCTCACCTGGTGCAGGTGTGTTCCTGTATCCAGGGTCCGGGGCTTGCTGCCTCATCTGAGCCATGATCTCGCTGAGTTTCTGGAACTCGCGGCAGTCCTTGAGCATGTGGCTTGACTTCTTCTTACCATCCTGCTTGTCAATGTAGAAGTGGATGGTGCATGGACCCGACAGTTTGTCGTATGCTGAGGGTCCGTCGTCACGGCCTCGACGTTGCCATGACTGCGTTGGGTGTCCTCTGTCGCGGAAGTTGCTTCCGCGGTATCCGCCGCTACTGCGGTTGCCGTCGTTGCGGCGGTCGGCGTAGCCAGCCGCGACCATGTCGGGTCCATCGCGATCGTCGTAGATGCGCGATCTTCTCTTGCTACGGCGCTCATGTCGCCGGCCGTAGTCATCTTCCTCCTCCGAGTGCGCTCGGTGGACGGAGTCCTCGCCATCGGCCTACCTGTTGGCGATGTCCATGAGGTGGTCGAGTGTCTTGGGCTTGACACGCCCAAGTTCTTCCTTGAAGTCCTAGCATTTGACGCCGTCCTTGAAGGCGTCGATGGCTCTCTCCTCAGAGATGTGCGCCGCGAAGTTCTTGGTGTTGGACCAGCGCAGTATGTACGAGCGAATGGATTCGCCCGTTCGTTGGGTGCAGGCCCGCAGCTCCTCGATCGAGGCTGGCCTCTTGCTGGTGCCCTTGAAGTTTCGGACGAAACTGTATGCCAGTTCCTCCCAGCTTCGGATGGATCCCGAGGATAGGTTGCTGAGCCAGATCTGATCTGCGCCTGTCAGCTGCAGCTGAAGGCATTGCATGGCGGTTTCCTTGTTTTCGCCGTGTAGCTTGACGGACGACAGGTGGTCGCTGAGCCACGCCTTGGGGTCCTGTGTGCCGTCGAATTTCGGAGTGTCCGAAGGAAGCTTGAAGTTTCATGGCATCCGTGTCCGCCGGACGGATCTGCTGAAGCATCGGGCTCCGCAGAGTTCTCCTTCGTTGTCATCCTCCTCGGATTCGGACGAGCATGCGCGCTTTGTCGATCTTGCGCTGGGTGAGCTCGCTTCGAGTGTCGTAATCGCGGCTGATATGGCGCGAGCTCTTGTGCCTTCGAGGAAGGTCGTGCTCTTCATCCTCAGATGAGGGCGTGGGGCTGCGGTTGAACCGAACCGCAGTCTTCTTCTTTGGCTCTACAGGAGCTTCTCCGTGGAGCGCAGCTCCAACGAGTCCGAGTCCGGTAAGCGCGGACTTGTGCATGGCCCTTTTCGGGTCCCCCTCCGGAGGTGGATGGGACGCGAGGTACGTAGTGGCGGCCATGATCACAGCTTGCGGCGTCTTCGGGATGACGTTGCTGTCAGCATCCATCTCCATGAAGGACGTGTTGAGGGCCCGAGTCACCTTGCGGTGTGCCTTGGGATCCATGTTCTCCGTGCGAGAATGGTGCTTGTTGCCATGGTTTTCGTGCGAGCTGGAGCCACGACTCCGAGGCTGCTTTCTTGCGTTTGTCAAGCACCTCTTGCATCTTCACCTGCTTCTTGTGCTCCTCGATTAGGAGCATGTGGTATGCCATCAGCAGGTCCCGTGAGGCACCCACGGGCAGGATCTTGTTGCCTGCCACGGCTTCGCGTGCTTGAGCCCATCCTTCCTCGCTAAGGTGGATGACCCGATCGGTGTCGTCCCCGTTGGGCGGGGGGACTTGCTTCTTCTGTTCTCGCCGTTTCTACCCTGCGGGTTAGGTGGCGGGTTAGGCGCGTGTAGTTCCGCGTCACTCTAGATGACTACGGCGCATTGGTAGCGCTCATAGATTGGATCGCTGCTACCGCAGCTTTCGGATCCGGAACCGTAGGTCCCTTCCTCCGATGGTGGCTCGCACAGATCTGAGTTGCAGCTGCTGCTATCATAGGACTCATCTATTGATGGCGATGTGCGTAGCACAGGGTGTGGGGCCCACGAAGTGGGCCTGATCGATGGCAGGGCACCCGCTCTAGGAGGCGGAGAGTGCCGGTCTGCCCCATCTGTAAGCAGAAGCTCCCGAACAGGATCTCGAGTCCATCGCCAACGGGCTCGAAGTCCTTCGGGGTGGCTGGTGAGTGGTCGGTGAAGTCAAAGGCGCCGAAGAGGAGATGACTCTCTGTCGCTGTGGAGTTGTAGATCGCTTTGGTTGGGACCGTCATGATCGCACAATCAGCGCCCCCAGTTCCCACAAACAGCGCCAATTGACGAGGTTTAATCTCGTCAATGCCCATTGTTATGGACTTGGGTTTTGGAGAAGATGGGGATGCTGGAGATCGCGGAACGGTTAGCAAACATGCAACACGGGGACACGAGGTTTACCCAGGTTCAGGCCCCCGGAGGGAAAACCCTACTCCTGCTTGTCTGCTCTTGATTACAGCGGAACCAAAAGTTACAGGGGTGCACAGATGCAATCTGGCATGGAGGTGTGTATGCGGTGGTATGCGAGGGAGCCTTCTCGTCGTGCCCTCCTAGCCTTTATATAGAGATAGGCAGGTCCCAGGCACAGATCGAGTCGGTTACAAGTTTTAGGGTTTGCTCCTTTGAATATTCTATCTACTCTAGTCTTGTTCCCCAAGGATCCAAATGCGTCATGGGCCCTGGCCACCCGAAAGTCTTCATGGGCTGGCGCATGTGTTCGTGGGCCTTCCTTGGGCTGGACTAGGTATGCTAAGATCGTGTACCCGCAAGGTATAACCATGTTAGACATGGGTAGATCCATTCTTCCTCCTCTTGACCATCACTCTCCTCCTCTTTTTCATCTAATGAGCTTTCAGTTTCAGCAATTTCTTCTTCCATAGGCTCCTGCAAGGCATTAGTCTCTTCCATTTGTGGAAAACACCTATTAAAATATTCAAGAATATAGCCATTTTCTTCCTTGTAATTATCAAAGCAAAATTCAAGTATCTCATAAACCTCATATTCATAGGGTGCATCATCAGTATTTTCAAGCAAACTGGCAAGTTCAAATGCACCCTTGAAAGCAATAAATTATTCAATTTGTTCCACATCATAAAAGTCATAATTTCCTTTAACATAAGAAGATATGGTAACATTATCATTATACTGACATTGAAAAGGCAGGTGTTTATAGCTCCTACAACAACAAGATTTATCAAAGCAATAAGTAACATTATAAGTAGAGCACACCTCTCTAGCAATAGTATTCAATTTATCAATTTGTTCCCATAAGTGTTTTCCTTTTTGTGACAAACGGTGCTCCTTATAATAATACTTTTCTTCTTCCGTGAACCCACCTTGCCAATAAGAACTAGTTTCAAAGAAACCATCCATTGATAGAAAGCATGGCAAAGCAAGGCAATAACGGACCAGCAACTAGAGCAGGAACTATTTTTTGTGTGTTTTTATAAGAGAAATCAAACTAAACTAAACTATTTTTTTTGGAGTTTTTGATAAAAAGAGGCAAACAAAACCAAACAAAATAAACTAAGCAATACAAAAACAAAGTAAATAGAAAGTTTGAGAAGGACTCCCCTTGTGAAGACGTCCTTAGCCTCCCCGACAATGGCGCCAGAAAAACTTGTTGATGGCGCGTGACATCGCTTCGTTGGAAGACACCAAGAGCAAGATGTGATGCAGCATAGCATCAAGTCTTCTCTCAGTAAGAAACCGAGGTTATCGAACCAATAGGAGGAAAGAAACGTCTCAAAGGTGTTGCAAGCAACTTGGAGACCTGCACAACACAAACTCAAGACTTTGCCCCAATGAACAGTGAGGTTGTCAATCTCACCGGTTGTTGTAACAAAGGATTAACTATATGGTGTGTAAGGTAATAGTGGTTTGTAGCAAATAAACAGTAAAAGTGGAAGATGTATCAATGGTAAAGATTGGACCGGGGTCCATAGTTCACTAGAGGTGTTCTCCTTAGATAAACAAACATGGCATGCTGGGTAAACAAATTACAGTGGAGCAATTGACAGGACTGAGCAAGGTATAACAATGCAATACTAGACATCATGATCCTATGAGATTCGATTAGGAAATACAACAAGATACATAGACCGCCATCTAACTGCATCTATGACTAGATGTCCACCTTTGGGTTATCATCTAAACCCCCTCTAGTATTAAGTTGCAAGCAACAGACAACTTATTTAAGCAAAGTGTGTAAGGTAAACAATCCACTTGTTCCATGAACAAGAGACCGTTGTTTTATCCCTAGTGGCAACAGCACATCTACAACCTTAGAGATTTCTGTCACTTCCCTTAGATTAAATAGAGGCATGAACCCACTATTGAGCATAAATACCCCCTCTTGGAGTCACTAGCAACTACTTGGCCAAGATAGCTACTAACAATGGAGAGCATGCAAGGTCACAAACAACACAGACATGATAGAATCAATAAGACAAAACCATTAATCAATTTAACATAGTAATCTCAATATCCATCGGATCCCCACAAATACAACATGCATGATTACAAATAGATAACATCTTGATCATGAACGGAGCTCACAAGATCTAGACATGAAAGCACAAAGGAGGAGATACAACCATCTAGCTACTACATGGACAAGTAGTCCAAGGTGGAACTACTCACGCTTCATACCGGAGGCTGGCATGATGAAGAATAAGGCGTCCGGGATGATCTCCCCTCCGGCAGGGTGCCGGGAAGAGCTTCAGATCCTCCCGATCTAGGGATGATGGTGACGGCGGCTACAAACGGTTTCGTGGAATATTGATCGGGTACTTAGGGTTTAGGCATCGGGGGATTCTTATAGGCGAAGAGGCGAGGCAGGAGGGCGGCCAGGGGCACACACCCTGCCCAGGCGCGGCCTAGGGTGGGCCCGCGCCTGTGGGGCGGGGGGTGCGGCCGCCCTGTGGCTTCCCTCCGTCTCTCCTCTGGATTCCGTGTTCTCCTCGGTGAAATATTGACTTTGGCTTTTGTCCCATCCAATTCCGAGAATATTTCCTTACTAGCTTTTCGGGAACCAAAAACAGTATAAAACAGACAACTAGCACTGCGGCATCTTGTTAATATGTTAGTACTAGAAAACATATAAAAACACCTCAAAGTGTAGACAAAGCGAAATAAAGTAGATACTAAACAAGCATGGAACATAAAAAATTATAGATACGTTTCCGACATACCAGCTACCACCATATTTTTCAAAAATACTAGACCACCTTACATGGACAATGTCCTAACAGGGGGATCTCAAACCTTTTTTCTATCCCTGGTGAAGAAGACAAGTTCCTGCCAAATCGGTAGGAAGTGGGTCAGATATAAACTACAGGTACATGATCTGATGCTCATGATTTTTTATAGAAATTATTTTTTAGTTTCACAATATGCTATTTTATCAGAGATCCACTTCATGTTTAGCGAGTCTCAGCCCCGAGCTAAAAATCTTTATGCGTGCCATTTTAAACGGGCAAATGAAATTATGGCTAAAATCACGGCATAATTTGTGATAAGTTAATTTGGACTCCTCTAATTTTTCTGATCAGTTTAGACATATTATTTGTCGAATTCCGATTTACAGATTTAAATATAATAATTATTCCATATTAAATAGAAAAAGCAAAAAATCATTATATTTTTATTTGAATTCAATAATATTTTTACTTATCATTGTTGTTTACTTATAATTGTTTATAATTTTAAAAAATACAAACATATGACATGATGATATACGAGTTAATAGGATTAATATCAGAGTATTGACAACAACGTATAAATTGCTTTGCGTAAACAAATTCTAAAGAAACCGGAAAGTTAAGCGTGCTGGAGGTGGAGTAGTGAGGATGGGTGACCTACCAGAAAGTTTCACCAAGACTGCAATTTAATCAAAGATTAAGTGTAATTAGTGTTAAAAATGTTCAAAGTGAGAGATTAAACATACCGGAAAGTTTCACCAAGACTGCGATTTAATCAAAGATTAAGTGTAATTAGTGTTAAAAAATTCAAAGTGAGAGATTAACGAGTCAAACAATTCAAAGATTAAAAAAGTTAAGAAAAAATTCATTTTTCTTTTTAAAAATTATTTTTTTTGCAACCGGTCGGTTGGATGAGGCCTCTGATGGGACCTCACACCTACACACATCATCTATTTTTTTTAAAAGCCGAGAACAGCCGTCGGCGTAGCTTACGCTGACGGCTTTTCGATACGCCGACGACCTCCCTGCGCTCTGCCGAGGGAGATCTTTGCCGAGGAGTCTACGCCGAGGACAACCGTTGGCGTAGCGAAGGATTTTGGCCCTCAGCTTAGCAATCCATTCCTGTAGTGGGAAGCACAAATACATGTCAGACGACGGCATGTCGATCTGGGCCTAGATGGGTTGCTCTTCTCCCACTGTACCTCAACCTCTCCCATGACATCACCTGGAGGTTGGGTCAGAGGAGCCCAAGGTGGTGGCGGCCTCCTTCTCTGTCAGTGGTAGTCAGCCTCACTGTTTTACGGCATTCATCCCACATCTAACACCGATGACGAGTTGGGGAGGTGTGCCTGCAGGTGAAAACCAAGATCTGACTCCGATCTTGACGAGCGATGGTGGCGTCTTCACGCAGTGACCTTGTTGAAGACATTACAGATGCAACCGTCTACTCGCTCATGATCCTCCTGGCGAAACCCTAGATCTGTGTTACCAGATTAGATGATGGCAGCACTTTGGTTTTGTTCTCCCTCATGGGACATTGTTTTTGGAGCAGCTATTGGATGGTCGAGGCAAGAGGTGGAGTGGTGTGCATCTTGTTCCTTGGTGATGGTGAGTCTCGGCAGCGTGGCAGAGTGGGGCTGTAGGGTTTGCAGCATAAAATACAAAAAAATTCCTATGATGAGAACAACTATGTACCAAGATCTATCTACTAGATACAATCAACAGGTGGATGTATATCCGTAGAGAACATACCCTTGAAGACCGACAAATCTTAATGAGTTCAAACTCGTGGTTGATGTAGACGATCTCTTGCCGATCTCAAGATCGAGAGGAAGTCCTAGCGCCGCAAACCAGCGGCGCATCCGTGCTCGCACACACGTTCGAGGCACCGAGCAACCTCTGCCTCCTCGCTCCAGCGATGCACTGGAAGCATAACTCTTTATTGCCGAATAGCCACCGGGAACATGTATCTCGCTAGTCCGAGACCATGGGGGATAAATACTAGAGGGGGAGAGAGATCCTTCACGAGGAGGTGTGAGTGAGAGAGAAGGAGGGGCTCCTTTTATAGGGAGAGGGGGGCACCCAAGGGGCCATGCGCCCAGCCATGGGGCTGCCCCTCTCCTCCTTTCATTCATATGGGTGGACACTCCACTCACACAAATGCCTTTCAATTGCCTCCACTCAAAAACCCACTCAAATTCCCATTAAATTTCCACCAAATTTAATACAAACTCTCATTAAATAAAAATCCTTTTATTTATTCAGAATTTTGTCAATTACTTTAATGACAAACATTCACATATAACCCCTTGCTAGTATTTCATTTTATATGCAAAAACACTTTCTACAATTTCACCCGAAAACCCGTTTCGGTATCTAGTGAAATAAATTCTTGCGCTTGTTATTCTTTCCGGCATGAAACGTTTGCTCCAAATGGATGTCGGTGTCTCTTAAGTGTGTAACCCTACGGTTCGCGAATAATGCGGACATGATCGAGACCCCTCTCGGATTAATAATCAGAAGCGGGATCTGGAGACCCATACCGACTCCCAACATTCAGTGATGACTTTCTTGTGATCGCGAGAACCTTTTACGCTAGTATCTTAATCCCTTTGTTTCGCGAAATATTACATGTCCGAGATTTGATCATCGGTATCTCCATACCTAGTTTGATCTCGTTACTGACATGCACTCTTTTCTTGTTCTCGTGATATAACATTCTAGTGATCAAACCACTTGCTTGCAAGCTAATCAATGTGATATCACCGAGAGAGCGCAGTGCATATCTATCCGTCATCGGGATGAACAAATTCCACTCTCGATCCATGGGCCTCAACATAACACTTTAGTAGTTCTGAACCCATCTTTATAATCATCCTGTTATGGTGTGATATTTGATGTTATCAAGAAACTCTTTCGGTGTTAGTGATTGACATGATCTCATGGTCTAAGGATTAGAATTACTTCATAAGTTGTTATAGCAATATAAACTCAATGACTTTGATCGTAATGCGATACTTCGTATGAATGTTCATCACACCATTACACTAATGTTGTGACCTTGTTATTAGCAACATCCAATGTCCATGATCAGGAAAACTTGATCATCTTGTTAATCAACGAGCTAGTTTATGAGAGAGGCATAACTAGGAACTTTCTGTTTGTTTATTAAACACACATGTATTAACGTTTCTATATTAATACAATTATAACATGTAAAATAAACCTTTATCATAAATAAGGAATACGATAATAACCACTTTATTATTGCCTCTCAGGCATATTCCTTCAGGGTCCCCGTGATGGGCATATTTTGATGGACAAACGCAGGGTGGTGGTGTTGTCTGGCGTTGTGGCGGCGTCGATGACAGACCTGGCAAGTTCAATGCCTTGATCCCTATTCCGAAGAATGGTCGGTGGAAGGCGGCAGTCATGACTTGAGGAGCGTGTGCGTTGGTGCATGATGAGGGTCTTCCGAACCGGTTCGTCGTTGGACGGTTGGATGGGGCCCCGATATTAGATGATGTGTGTAGGTGTGAGGTCAAGGCAATGACCATGACATGGCCACCTGTTCATGAAGGTTATAGGTATTGCGACAACTGTCGTTTGTGCGGTGGCTGCGGCGTGATACTTATATTAGGTGTAGCATTACTCTTTAGTCCATGGGCTCCCGATCACCTTCTCTGTGCCTTCACGTACCGGTATCTAGGATTTCAATTGAATCACATCGTAATTACTGAGATCTGGGGAGTGGTATTCACAATAGTCGGAGTCTCAAGTTAACGAGGGCGTCTCGCGTCGCCCCCCGCGCGGGCGACCGAGGCACGACCCTAACTACGCCGCCCCACCTCTCCCCCTCCCCTCCTCCCCTGCCGCCGCCGGCGCGTGCCGCCCGGCAAAGCCCGTGCGGTGCCGCCGACGGCGGGTCCTCTTCTACCCGGCGTCGGCATCTCTTCACGGGGGAGCGCGGCTGGCGGCGGTGCGCATCGGTGACGACAACGAGCTCGACGGCGGCGCGGCTGGTCCCCGGGCGACGCGGCTGTGGAGCTTCCGGGCGGTGGCGGCTGCTACCTCGGGGATGGTCCACGGTGGCGGCGCGGCTCCAGATCTGTCGGCGGCGGGGCATGGCGGCTCGCCCGGCGGGATGGCGACGGTGGCGTGAGGCGCGGGTCGCTTGGCGGCGGTGGCTGGTGGCCTCGCTACAGCAGTGCAGCGGCGGAGCCGTTTGGGCCCGATCTAGGCCTGGCCGGGCTGGTCGGGCCTGATCTGGGCCTGATCTAGGTCTGAGTGGCACTGCTGCTGCACCCGGTCGGCACTCACCACTGCTCTCACCGTAGGTGAGGGAGGGCAGATCCCCTCCCCTAGGTTACCGGCCCGCTGCCTGCTGACCCGTGCTTGGCCTCTCTCGTCTTGTTCAGCGGCTGTGCGATGCGGCGCTGGCCAGGGTCTGGGCTCGAGTTCGTGGATGCCGGGGCGGCGGCTCCGGAAGGTGAGCTGCGCGGACGGCTCTTCGGCGAGCGACGCGGCGGTGGTGGTGGCTCCTCTCCTCGGTCATGTGGCTGGCGCGGAGCGGCTGTTGGGGGACCTTGGTGTTGTCGGCGTTTTGGCTCCGGCAGCCCCCAGATCGTGTGGCGGAGGCCTCACTTGGGGATAGCGGGCATGACGGAAGACGGGGAGCGGCATCGAAGGTTTTTCCGGGAGAAAGCTCAGTGCTTCGGCACCTACGACGGCGGTGCCTGCGGGTATCGTTACCCTCTTGGGGGCGCCGTGGCGGCTACCTTCTCCACGATAGGACTCCGGGTGAAAACCTTTGACCTTTGGTCTCGGCGGCGGCGGCACAGTGTGTCGTTACCCTCTCGGGGGCGTCGCCGTGGAGTCCCGGTTCTCCAGGGTCTTTGCTCGTTATCCCCGGTGGCAAGTGTTACCTTCCTGTTTTTCTTGCTTATTTTGATCTGTTGTAAGGGGTCTCCCCATCACCATGTATCTTGTTCGGCCGATGTGGCTTTATTTATAAAGTGGGGGGAAAGCCTATTTCGAGTAATTACTGAGATCTGCTTATTATAGGATTAAAAAAAAGATCTACTTATTATAGTCTTATTTTGCGTTTAAACCGGGCTCCAAATTCCTGACAGCTCTGGCGGAAAATAAGCACGCCATATCCCACGAGGAACTCAGTGCGCACGACCACGCATCGCATCCTCCGAACTGAACATGCACAGGGCCTTGTACTAACAAACGGATCCCCTACATGCAAGCACACTCTTGACTCCATCTCAAACACATGGATACCATTCTACCATTTTCTTCTTCTACCTCCTCTCCTTACCTTTCTCCGGGAGAGAGAGTGAGAGTGAGAGGGAGGGAACCCATCCAGAAAACAATGGCAGGAGGGATCCTTTCTGCCTGATTCCCTGCGATCGATGCAGCTAGCTCATCGGCTGGTGACTTCGTCTATGAGATTGATCCCTGTGATCGGTCGAGACATCGGGACGGGAGAGGGAAGGCCTATGGTGCGTTGAGTTCCTGCGATCTCTCTCGGTGATCACATCACACAAAGGTTCGGTATCTGGTTCTCTCCATTGTTTCCCAGTTATAAAATATTTCCGCGTACGTCGTACATATGTCGATTCCGCCATTTCCTAGGGAATGAATGCTGTTCGCCCAAGACTTTTTGTGAGTGGATTAGGATTTTGTTCTCTCCGCGTTTAGGTTTAGGTACGTAATGTTCTCCAGACTTGATCTGAATTCATCTTCTGATGATATGAACCTGGTATCGTGTGGTAGTGTATCAGGAGTCACGAACAGATTCTTTTCCCCGAGTTATGAGTCAATTGGGTTTTGAAAGTTGGAGGTGGTAGATATATATCGACATGTTGTGTCTGTCGCCTCTGGAAAATATGTAGTGTCCTTGTCATAGATGTGTACTGATGGCCGGAGATAAATACTCCTAGTACATGATTAATTAGCTCAAGTTTTTTAAGAGAAAATTAGCCCATGCTTTTTTTTAGAATTAGCCCATAATTTTTTAGAATTAGCCCATACTTAATTAATTGATTGGACCTGTGTGCAGCCAACCAAAAGGCTAATAGCCCATCTGCCAACGCAATCGCGGCCTGGAGTTTCGCCGAACCAAACGCTGCTAGACTCCAGTCTTGTGATCAGCCAATTCAAAATTTGGTCTTTGAACTATATTTACAAAAATCTTCAACAATCAGAAAAACAATAAAAGCAAATCCGCAAATAACTTTACGTTCATGAATTCACAATATATTTGATTTTCATTAGTGGCCCTCATATGGTTTATTTTTATATTTTTTCTATTTTGTGACACACTATCATTTACATTTTTAAGTTTGTTTATTAAAATAAATTAGTGTTGTGGCTTTGAATAATTTTATTTAATACCAATTGTTCATGATCTATAATTTAGTTTTTGCTAAATCTTGTGATTTTTCTGATCCTTTTGTGCTGACAAGGCTGCCATGTGTGCAAAAACCTCGACCATGTCATTGATTATACCACTTCAGTCATGTGGGTGGTCAAATATGATTGATTTAAAAAGTTATGGAACCAAGATATCTCTTATTGGACTTCAAAAACTTAATCTAGAATATATCAATAGTTGAGGGATAAAAGGTACTATTTCTCTTGTTTATAATGACATCAACCGATATACACAAAGAACCATATTGACATAAATAAAAAATGACAATTAATTATAGAGAGTAGTAAGACTCCAAACACTATAGGAACGGCGTGGTGGGCCGACGGCCAAAAGCCGTCGGCGTAGGCCATATAGCCGTCGGCGTAGCCTACGCCGACGACCGCTCTCGGCGTAGATTCCTCCGAAAAGACCCCCTCGGTGCATCCACGGAGGTCGTCGGCATAGGCTATGCCGAGGGCAACCGTTTCTCACTTGGAACATTTTTAACACTAATTATACTTAATCTTTGATCAAATTGCAGTTTTGGTCAAACTTCCAGGTAGGTCACCCATCCTCACTACTCCACTTTCAGCACGAAATCAGTTTCCGCGATGCAATTTATACCTTATTATCAATACTATGATATCAATACTATTAACTCTTATATCATCATGTCACATGTTTTTATTTTTTGAAATTACAAACAATTATTTAAGTAAACAACAGTGAATAAGTAAAAATATTATTGAATTCAAATAGAAATATAATGATTTTTTTGTATTTTTCTATTTCATATACAATAATTAATATCTTTAAATCCATAAATCGGAATTCGACAGATAATATGTCTAAATTGATCAAAAAATGAGAGAAATCCAAATATGATATCCGTATCAATCTAGCACAAACTATGTCGTAATTTTAGCCATAACATTGATCACATAACACGAAAACCAGGAAACCTCGAATGAGATAGGTTATTTTGTGAAGGTTTTTTGAGACCATAATAAATATACCAAGTTTGATATTTTTTCTTCCAACTATGTCACATAATATGACATCACGCGAAGGTTTCACATTGTTTGGATCATTTTTTAATTTCTTATGCCTGCTTTAAACTATCGTCAAAATTTGTCAAACGGCGGGCATGAAGATTGTTAGATCGGGATGAGCCTCACTAAACTTGAAGTGGATTCTTGATAAAATAGCATATTGTGAACCTAAAAATGATTTTTGTAAAACATCATGCGCATCACATCATGTACCGTTAGTTCACATCTGACCCACTTCGTATCAATTCGGCAGAAATTTGTCTTTTTTTATTAGGAATGGACGAAAAGATTTGAGATTCTCCTGTTGAGACATTGTCCATGTAAGGTGGTCTAGTATTTTTTAAAATAGGATGGTAGAATTTTTAATTAGCCATTTGGTGGTTGATTCACAAAATCGCTCGTTTTTTGAGCTCGGAAAATGATAAATGGCTTTTTGGTGCGACAAAAAAGAAAACTTTGTCCTACAACATTGTTCACTATTCAATGATGCACATGCATGCATAATAATATGGGCACATTATCACAAATTATGCCTTGATTTTATCCATAATATTGGTCATTTTACCCGAAAGTCAGGAAACCTCGAATGAGATAGGTCATTTTGTGAAGGTTTTTTAAGACATAATCAATATATCAAGTTTGATATTTTTTCTTCCAACTATGTCACACAATATTACGCCACGCGAAGGTTTCGTATTATTTGGATCGTATTTAAATTTCTTATGCCCGTTTTAATCTATCGTCAAACTTTGTCGAACAGCGGGCATGGAGATTCTTAGCTCGGGGCTGAGCCTCGCTAAAATTGAAGTGGATCCCTAATGAAATAGCATATTGTGAACTTAAAAATATTTTTTATAAAAAATCATGAGAATCATATTATGTACCTGTAGTTCACATCTGACCCACTTCTTTCCAATTCAGCAAAAAATTATCTTTTTCACTAGGGATGGACGGAAAGGTTTAAGATCCCCATGTTGGGACATTGTCTATGTCAGGTGGTCTAGTATTTTTGAAAAAAGGGGTGGTATCATTTTGAATTATCCATTTGGTGGTTGCTTCACAAAACCGCCAGTTTTTGCGCTCAAAAAATAAAAAATAGATTTTTGGTGCGACGAAAAGGAAAACTTCCTTCTGCAAGATTGTTCGCCATCCTATGATGCACATACATGCATAATATGGGCACATTATCACAAACTATTTCTTAATTCTAGCCATAACATTGGTCATTTGACCCGAAAGCCACGAAACCTCAAATAAGATAAGTCATTTCATGAAGGGTTTTTTGAGACATAATCAATATACCAAGTTTTATATTTTTCTTGCAACTATATCACATAATATGACACCACATGAAGGTTTTACATTGTTTGGATCATTTTTAAATTTCTTATGCCTGTGTAAAACTATATGTAATGTTTTATGTTTCACTTAATTTTTATTTAAAAATGCGTAATATTTAAGTGCAGATAGATAGATTTTATTTTTCTACAAATTTTGATATATTATTTGTTTTTTCTGAATTAGAATAATTTAATTTTAATTTTTCAAAGATTAATAAGGTAAAAGAAAATTAAGCTATGCTGAGGGCAGCCGTCGGTGTAGGCTACGCTGAGGGCAGCCATCAACATAAGCTATCCTACACCAACGGCTGCTTGGGAGGGGGGAGGGGGGCTGGTTTGGTCGCGGTCTACGCCGACGGCCCTGACATTTAGCCATCGGCATAGCACCCGACCGTCGGTGCCTCCGCCTATTCCTATAGTGAAAGTAGAGGTATGTCTCGAAGGTTTCCACCACATGTTATACCAACACTACAACTAGAGGTTCTCATTGCAACCGTAACTTTCAACTATCGAAATGACTAAATATGAATCTATGTCTAGCAAGTATAAGTACATGTGAAATGCAGTATGATATTTGGATGTGTCTTGTGTCCAAGTGACCCATTTTCTAGTCATATTGCTACGTCTAAAATACCATAAAAACAAAAGAGTGACAAGACAAATATAGTTCCGAAAGATAAAAGATAAAATAAATGCAAAGTGCTTCAAGTAGTGACTCAATCCCTTAGCGTTCTTTATTTATTATTTTTACTACAAGAATAAAATGAAATACCATCAACCATCCCAAGCAACCCTCATATGTCATTTAACACCGTTGTTGGCCGAATTAGCTAATATGTGCATCTCCATCTCAACCACATTATACATGCCACTAACGTACTTATGACTGATTTTTTCTGAATAGTCACTTGGTCGTGACAATAGTGATGGCGCTATAAGGTAAAGCAAGAATTTACAAATGAATATACACCAAAAAGGAAAGCGAGAGCACCAACTCAAGGCCCTAGATTTAAAAAAAGAACTTTCAAATGTCCAAATAATGAAAGGAGAGCCTATGGTTGCAACTTCATACAACATCAATTTTTCCAGGAATAACCAACATAACAAAAACAAGTGCCATCATGTGCCCTTTTGTTTCCCGTATCCAAAATTTATTTGATTGCTTCTTTTCTTACCAAACACAAAATTACATTTTTTTTTCTTCCAATCAGAGACAAAATCTATTTTCTTTTCATGTAGAGACATATGGAATGAGAGTTTTTTGAGAGAAGCCATGTTGCTTTGGGAGGCGGGATGAATGGCTGGGGAAAATTAGATCTAACAATGGGCAATAAATTATGTGATCATGCAGAGCTGATGTGGAGTGGGATGATCGACCGCAACCACCAACACCCCTTTAATAATAGTATGCATAAATGTGACTAAGTCTAGGAAGTAAAGCTATACAAAAATCTGAGATTCTCTAAACGTACTTATTTTGCACGTATTCTTTTTAGTTTCATTATTGGATTCATATATTTTTATCCACTTACGCCAAATTTGGAACCTCATACCAATATGGACGTCCACTAAAATATTTCTTCAACATTAAATATATGAACAAATTAAAATTATGCATTTTACTGAGGAAACATGATTGCTCCAATTTAAAACTATGATAAAACAATATAATTTGAAAAATTCTACCAATTTTATTTATTGACCAACCTGGAAAGTAAACATAGTTTTTTCCAAGTATCATAATAAGGGATCAATTACTCAAACAACCAAAATTACATTCGAGGATCAATTCATCGGCGGAATTTGTATCCACTTGCATCAAGTGGCTCATTAAGGACTTCCCTTGTTTTTCCTTCAAAATAGAGACAAAGCTCCGGCCTCTGCATCGAATCGATGCATGAAGCCCTACTTTATCAAATTATTGATGTTTAAAATTTATTACAACTCACGGATCACATAAAGTTGAAACGTGGATTAACCACCTAAAAATCTCAAATAGAGCCATAAAAAGCCTAGTTCTCAAAAGGTGATTCTAGCCACAAGATGCTATCCTAACTGGTTGAATAAATCCCATGCAACTGACTCTAATTGGTTGCATCCAGACTCCGTGGCCTGTCGCTGGTCCATAGGTTGGAGCAAATACCATGTGCGGATCCAGTGAGTAGCTCGTAGAATGACCTGCAAAAAAGATAATTTTGATGCTCTGTTAAAAATAAAGTCAGTTCTTGTATTCCATATTGCCTAAAATAAAGCACAAGCATCCACTCAGATTTGTACTTTCTCAAGTTTACTGACTCCTTTTAACTGTGATCCAAATAAATTATCTGTGCTAGTTGGAGGTGAGATGCTAAAAGTCATGTGTACAATGCGCCACATCAACTTTGCCAGAGGGTATGCAAAGAACAAATGTTGTATTGTCTCCTCTTAGGTACAAAAGCAACACTTAGTATTACCATCCCAACTTATTTTCTTTAAATTATCCTTAGTAAGAATCACTTTGCGATATAAGAACCACATAAAAAATCTTATTTTGAGTGGTACTTTTATCTTCCAAGTATATTTCTTAAGGAATGGTGTGTGTCCATACAAAGAATACAGATACATCTATTTCACTGTGAAAACTCCAGTATCTGTTAGGTCCCATCGAAACACATCATATGTAGCCTCGAGAGACACACTCATAAGACGCTCCACAAGATGTAACCATCGAGTCCATCTAATCCTTGTTAAGCCCAGCCTAAATAGAATATTCAGGAGATTACTAGCTAACACCTGTGCTACTGTAACCTCCTGCCATTGAGCAATGCTATAAAGTGATGGGTATTGGTTCACTAGTGTTGAATTTCCTAGTCATACATACATCTTTCCAAAATCTAGTTCCTTCCCCATTGCCTACCTCAAGCTGACCTCTACTAAAGAAGTAGATGGATCTTGAGTTCAAAACCAATTGAAGAAACTTAGGACCTCCTCTTTATGTGGCAAATGACAACTCTCTTATAGCCTTTTGTTTATCTATTCTAGATTGTGGTACTATTAGTACCTTATTTTCATATAATCTCACTAACAACTAGTTATGTTAGCGACTACTTTTCATTTTAATTCCATGTAAATCATCAGAGTGTAACAATAATCACCCTTTTGATTAAGTGTATTGCTCGCTTTTGTACTTGTGAGGTTGAACGTCAAATTTCCATATATTTTATATTACAAGTGAACACTAATTCATACATAACATGAGTAGCTTCGACATGTTGGGAACCAATTTATCCACAATGTGATAACTTATGTGTTCAAGATAGCCATAACCTCTAGTACCGCACACCTACATAGTGGTACCGTTTCCGTCACTCATCTACACACTCCAGTACCGTACACATCTACACATTACACTCCTTTATTTTAAAATACATGTACAACAACTAACGCATATATTTATTTTTCATGCCTATCATGTTCCCTCATCTACCTACACTTGGTGTTTTCAAACACCCCGTGATGTGGGAAAATACGATATTATCATGATAACCTCGTGAAGTATAATAATCTAACCATTGAATTAGATAGCATAATATGTTTTTAGAGCATAACATGCTATAAATATACCAACACAATGGTAAATGCATAACATGTATCATTGTATGCCCATAATATCCACCATAGGAATTACATCTATAAAGCCGTAATCATGTTGGAAAGCTCATATAGGATAATAAAATTGCAATACATGGAGAGTATGGATCAAGTTACCACCACAAATCCATTGTATAGGGGTGGACTATTTCCCCCTCATGGTAGAGAGCTACATGGAGGCATTGGTGAAAGATGAGAGGTAGCTGGACTACTAGAGGAGTTTCCGACAGCGGTTCCGTCTCCAATCACCCTCCGATGAACTACAACATCTCTATTACTTTGTTTCATATCTTTGCCTCCATATGTTGCAAAATAAAATCCCTAAAGTATATATATATATCGACGCGGATTTGCTAAACACAGGTGTAGCTATGCATAGTCTTAGGTTCGTTGGATAAAGAGATCACATGCAATGATAGTTTAGATGGTAGTGGCTGGCTCTTGGAAGGACTAACGGTTTCTAACGGCGTTTGCACCACATCGACTGTGTACATGCATGCAATGCCTAGGGGCTCGAGAAAACCCTAATTTTTTAGCTTGCTATTTGGCAAAGAAACTTTTAGCATCTAAAATGGAAAGATAAAGTGAACAAGACTTAAAATGAGTTCTGCATACAAACGTTTCGTGCTATGCATCACGTGACTCTTAGCGTAGCCAAGGATTACGAGGGTACCAGAAAATTATTTCGCAAATATTTATTGGACTGTGCTATCGATGAAGACATAAGAGATGTCATTCTACTTACCGATAGATAAGTGACTTGAGACACAGGATGATCAACAACTGGGCAGATCAGAAATCGTGTAGTATAACAGAATATGATGGAACGTCATGCCTTCTGCATTGCATACTTCACACTGCAGTTTAACTTATCTGTATTTTTGTGTTTTCTATAGAACAGCTTTATTTGCTTTTAAAGGATTCTAGTAAAATATCAGTTCCTCGGGTTTGAAGATTTATTTGTCTTACATGCAATAGCTACCTAAAGCAACGGGCATGCAAAATCTGAGAAGCTTAGTTGGTTTAGGGTTTTTTGCATGTCTTTGACTATGACACATTGGGTTCAGCGCAATGGAATAAGGCATGCATGCAATGCCTAGGGTTTCTCACGTCTGAGAAGCTTACTTTGTTTAGGGTTTTTTGCATTACACATTGGGTTCATCTCAATGAAATAAGGCTTAGTTTGGTTAGGGTTTAACGCATGTAGTATATTAGGGTTTGCCTCACCAAAATGAATTTTGATAATCTTAGTTTTGCTAGGGTTTCATGCATGCATCAAAGGAACACTAACGGCGTTACTATCCTCAAGTATTGAGCCAACGTCCTAGGTCTGGGAACATGTGCTCCCTATATCAAAAGGGGAGATAATTAACGGTGGATTATGCTATGCGCACATATTCCCGTGTGTAGCTGGCTATTTCCCATATATTATATATATATGGTAGCGCTATTTGATCTCCAGAGTGTAGAATAGTCTACACCCACACTCTATCTTTAGAACTATATATTATTTTTACGTCGCGTAAATTTTGTCTTATCTCGAGTGTTGAGAAGAACGTAAAAAATTATAGCCATGTCATAATTTTTTTGTTTACATGTCGTATAAAAATACGACGTAAAATGCGTATTTTTAGTGTTTTTTACACTATAATTACTCATAAACTATTTTTTGATGTCAATTTTTTTTGCGTTGTGGATGAATATGAACATGATTATTTGTATACAAAACATAAATTTCTAAATATGACAACATAAAGTTATGTGGGGTGCAAAATAACTATTCTGCACCCTGGGTTTCGAATAGGGTTTATATATATATATATAGGTAAAATAACTGGTGCACCTTGGTGTCCAGACACCAAGCATGATATGTATAAATTTTCTTTAAACTATTTATATATGGTTTTAGCAAAATACAAAGACGATGACGGCCAAATTGACGACATCAAAGGTTTGAGGCTCTATATCCATATGGTGGCGGAGTTGGACTTGTTGAGCCAGCCATTTTCAGCTCGTTAGGTCCCCGGGGTCCTACTTTAGCTCATTGGATTCGTATAGAAATTTTTTAACCAACATTCTTAATCTAACACCTTTTTGAGTCCCGTAGCTCTCTAAAGTTAAAAACACTGATAAAAGGTTTTTGCTGCCTCCTAGGATTAGATAAAAATAACATGATTTCATGAAAAATCCGGTAAATCATTAATAATAGTGCTAATAACTCCTAATATGATGCAAATATTATGAATAATAACACAATAAACTATAAATGTCATGAATGCATTTTACATGCATCCCCCATTTATCAACAAAATCAAGCACACATTTCATTCATAAATCCACAGATGGTGGAAAGGTTTGGCCAGATAACTTAGTTAACAATTATTAGCCCGCCTCTACTTTTTTTAGAGTTCCCCACCGCTTTATTCATCATTGTTTGCATAAGTTACACATACCCTCAGGTGGAGATTGGAACCACACATGCCTGTCGATAGAAAGATAAATTGAGCTCCTTGTCAGGTTATGTGTGTAGATTTTTGTAGTTCTCTTCTCATGGACAAACTCAAGATGCTAAAAGTTTTAGCCGGATAACTTAGTTGACAATGATTCGACTGCCTCAACTGACCATGATAAGCCCGCCGCAACTTAGTTTTGGCCGGGTACCAACCTCACTACAAGAAATCTGGTGATACGTGACCCTCTATATTGGTCACTGAAAGGTCATAGTTTGTAATTTATGTCCTTTTTGTGACCAAATGCAGATGGTCAAAAGATGAGTGTCACTAGTTAAACACCACGACTTTTTTTCTGAATTGGTCATAGACGTCTATGATCAATATAGATGGTCACAGATTCTATGACCAACTATATTGGTCACAGATTCTATGACCAACTATATTGGTCACTGACTGTCTGCCATGTCCACGTCAGATCCTACGTGGCCAATCCTATGTGCCAAATCTATGACCAAATTGAATGGTCTTAAATCAGATTCAGCCCAGTCTAGTTCAGTGCTTTACATGGGCCAAACCCAATAATTCGGCCTATTCATATTTTTTTTCCTGTCAATTTTTCTCAACTACATGGGCCAAGCCCATCATTATTGCCATTTCGAATTTGGGCCATGGCATTTTGACAATATATTAATTTTCTATTTGTAGCCTTTTATTCTAGATCTGGTCCCACATGTTAGATCGGTCCCACTTGTCAGATTTTTAAATTGGTTCCACATGACAGATGGGTCCAGTATAAATAGGACCTATTGGTCAACTTTACATCTCAATTGTTCACAATTTACACATACACAATATTTTCAATACGAATAGATAGAACGCATGATATTCATCAAGAAACTACCAAATTAGTCTATTACAATCCTTGCATAGTTTATTACAATCTAGATGCTTAAGATTACAACCCAGATGCTTAAGATTACAACCGAGATGGGCCAAACTCCACCTGATCGCCAACAGAGTCATATCCAGCGACGCCACTGCGGCAGCTCGACCCAACCTCCCGTCAGCGCTGGAGGCTGTGTCGGCAACTCGTCACCAACATCCTCAAGACATCGCCTTCTCACCGGATCCCAGTAGCATAAATTGCTGGCTCCCAGCATGGCAACTGGCTCTTATCTCGGGCAAGCACCACCACGACAACTCTGATCTCCACAACAAAAATTGAAAATCAACAACAAGAATGGCACTTTGTGCAATATTCAGAAAAATTCATGCAGACTACCACTTGTAACAAACCAAGGTAAAGCTTGTCTCCATGACTACCAGATTATGTTTAGTGCAGAGTAGGCCACTTGTAAGTCTTGATGGTTTTTTCACTGGACAAAATTCCAGCAACGTCTACACCCATCATGCTTAACAAGCAACTTGCACTCCTAGCAAGCTTAACATGCAACTTTTACTAAATGGAGTATGCAAAATGGAGTATCTGGATACACTAGAGTATTTAAATTTCAGTCAATAAGATCCCAGTCAAGATGGAGTACCTTGTGAATTCATCCCTTTCAAGATCTCACTAGCCCTTTTCTTGAATAAAGCAATAGGGAAAACAATCTGCATTGAATAAAGGAATAGGTACTACTCATAAAGTACTCACAAACAGTAGAAATTTATATTTATAAGCAATAGAGTACCAGGATAAATATTTCACACTCAGAAAAAACCAAACCATGCTGTACTCAAGCGCTGTACTCCATGGAGAAAACATTCAAACGGTACCAATCAAACAAACACCACTTGCGGAGAACCTTCATCAGAATCATGCTCAACCACTACTAAATCTACAGTATGCACAAGACAGCAAAATCATCCACATGAAGACAGTATTTCAGAGCAAGACAACATTTACTTCATACGTTTTGCAGATTTCTACACGTATGCACAAGACAGTATTTCAGGGCAATAATTAGTATTTGCAAGCGTATAGAGTAAGTTCATAGCAATCAACACACATGAAGAAATGCTATAGATAAATTTCTCCGATTCCCTTAGTGGGAAGGTTAGCTCACATCAGTACTCCCATAATCATAGATAGAGAGAAGGTTAGATCAAAGTACCCATAGTGGGAGTAGACAACCAGGCCGACGCCGTGATTGCATCAATAGCACCGTCCCACCAGCGTCGGTGTTGAGGTAGAGGAGGTTCGAACCGTGGCTGAGCATCACCGCCACCGCAGTGAACTCTTCACCGTCGCACAGAGAATAATTTGAAAGCAAAATACAGAATATTCAGTATATTGTTCATTTGTCAACTTAAAAGAATACAAAGATTGCCACTTAATTGAAACCTTTTTTTGGAGTATAATCAGTGCTACATTCAGTGTTGTTATAATCAACTACTACAAGCATTCAATTCTACATTCAGTATTATTACAATGAACTACTGCGAGAATTAATACAATGAACTACTGCAAGCAATGCAAGCTGAATCTTGGAGGAGAGCTGCAAGTTTATTGGTGTAGATTAATTTTCTGCATATACACAGGTATAGTGGATTGAATAGGGAAGATTCAATCTACAATCACAATACAAAGCAAAGATTGAGAAACTACATGAACAAACAGAACATGATACTCTTAATATCACCAATAGACTACCAACTACTGCCTCCCACTCCAGTTTTGTAGTACTGATATAAACAGAGGTTCATAAACAATAACTTATAATGGAATCATCAAAGGTTAACTGCTGACACAACAAATGCTTCACTAAATCATAGGTCTATCATAACATGAGATAGCTAGCATGGATTGGAAATTAGACAGATCAACAATCTACAAGGCAAACATGAGATAATCCAGTAGAAAGGTAAACCTGGAGGAGACTAGGCTCAATCACGTTTGTGTTAATTAGGCAAAGCAGATACACAATCTTAATTAAGCAAAGCAGGGCAGATAGTAATTCACAAACATAGGTTCACGATCCAAACAAACACACATACAACACAAGATCCCGTGGTAGAAAGAAAACTTGACTAGTACTAGAAGAAGAGAGTAGATTATTGGCTGTCTACAGCTAGCTGACATCACCTTCGGTTCACTCCATTGTCGCTGTAGAACCACCGCCGGTTGGGGTAGGGGTGGTGGTAGAGTGGTACCGGACCAGAACGAGTGGTCTTTATCCCACATGACCAGGTACACCACGGGCAGCGTCACCACCAACACCGTGTAGAGCACCGCGTTCATCGCCATGCCCATGGTGATGCACACCATTCCGCCCAGGAATAGCGCACCGCCGCCCAACACCATGAATGACCGCTCGACCACTCCCAGAACCTCGAGCAGTTCGACGACGTGTAGACCAGAAGACGAATTTAGCATCCCCTAAAGCATCGTCTAAACAACACAGAAGGTAGGACGAAGGAATGGGATTTGGGGGAGATGGGAGAGGAAGGGACTCACAGGGCAATGGAGCATCAGCTCTGGATCTGGATCTCGCGCAGGGTCATGGGCGGCCAGACTTTCGAGCATCATCGGGTCGAGGTAGAGCATGTCCTCCTCTTGAGAGAGCACTGGCTGCGATGGATACTACTATGCTTGCAGCAGCACCACCTTGGGAGGGAGAGGGAGGCATCGAGCTCCTCATCTGTGCTACCAGGCGCCTGCGGAAGAGAGGGGTAGAGAGGAGGAGATGGATGGGGAGAGAAAAAAAAAGACGGGGGAGGCCGCGCGGCTACGGATCTGTGGGTGGGGTGGGACGGGGCTATTTGGAGGTGGAGGCGGGGCCGCGCGGCTATGGATCTGTGGGTGGCGGCGGCTATGGATCTATGGATGGCGGCGGCAGGGAGAGAGAATAAGACGGGGTATGAGAGTTAGGGTTTGCGAGAGTTTGCTCCCCCGCCCCGCACTCCCGCTTTCTGAATTTGGTTTCCCGCTTTCTGTCGTGACACGATTTCAGGGAGTGAAATTTTGGCCGTTGGATGCTGGTCATTAGACGGGCGAGATCTGATCCAAAGGGTGATCCGTGGGTGGTCTGCTCGGTCTTCTCATTGGTTGGTTTATTCTAACATGTACCAAAAAAACGGGAGCTTTGTGAAATAACCACCAAATAAAAAATCAAAATGGTACTGCCTTATTTTTCATAAATACTATATGATATTATATGGACAATGTTCCAACCGGGATATTTCAAACCGTTATGTCCGCCTCTGGCGAAAAAGATAAATTCGTGCCGAATCGGTAGGAAGCAGGTCCGATTTGAACTAAAGATACATGATCTAGTGCTCGTGATTTTTTGCAAAAATCATTTATAGCTTCACAATATGCTATTTTATCATAGATCCACTGAAAGTTCAGCGAGGCTCGTCCCCTAGCTAGGAACCTTCATGCCCTCCGTTTTGACCATAGTTTGAAACAGACATAATAAATTCAAAAATGGTCCAAACAAGGCAAATCCTTCGCGTGGTGCTTATTACGTGACATATTTGCAAGTAAAAATACCAAACTTGGTATATTGCAAGTTTCTCAAAAAAACCTTCACAGAAATGACCTATCTTGTTCGAAGTTTCATGGCTTTCAGGTCAAACGATCAATGTTATGGCTAGAATCACGACATAGTTTGTGATAATGCACCCATATTGTGCATGCATGTGCATCTTGGTATGGCGAACAATGTTGCAGGAGGAAGTTTTCCTTTTCGTCCCACAGAAAATGCATTTTCTATTTTTCAAATGCCGAAAAACGGGGTGTTTTGTGAAGCAACCACAAAATGAGAGTTTCAAAATGGTTCCACCATATTTTTCAAAAATACTAGACCATGTTACATGGACAATGTCCCAAAGGGGTATCTAAAACCTTTCGGTCCACCCGTCGTAAAAAAGATAAATGTCTGCCAAATCGGTAGGAAGCGGGTCCGATTTAAACTAAAGGTACATGATCTAGTGCTCGTGATTTTTTGTAAAAATCATTTATAGCTTCACAATATACTATTTTATCATAGATCCACTGAAAGTTTAGCGAGGCTCGTCCCCTAGCTAGGAACCCTCATGCCCTCTGTTTTGACCATAGTTTGAAACAGGCATAATAAATTCAAAAATGGTCCAAACGAGGCAAATCCTTCACGTGGTGTCTTATTACGCGAAATATTTGCAAGGAAAAATACCAAACTTGGTATATTGAAAGTTTCTCAAACAAACCTTCATAGAAATGACCTATCTTGTTCGAAGTTTCATGGCTTTCGGGTCAAACGACCAATGTTATGGCCATAATCACGGCATAGTTTGTGATAATGCGCCCATATTGTGCATGCATGTGCATCTTGGGATGGCGAACAATGTTGCAGGAGGAAGTTTTCTTTTTCGTCGCACAGAAAATGCATTTTCTATTTTCGAATGCCGAAAAGCGGGGCGTTTTGTGAAGCAACCACAAAATGAGAGTTTCAAAATGGTTCCACCATATTTTTCAAAATATTAGACCATGTTACATGGACAATGTCCCAAGAGGGGTATCTAAAGCCTTTCGGTCCACCCCTCGTAAAAAAGACAAATGTCTTCCGAATCGGCACGAAGCGGGTCCGATTTGAACTAAAGGTACATGATCTAGTGCTCGTGATTTTTTGAAAAAATCATTTATAACTTCACAATATGCTATTTTATCATAGATCCACTGAAAGTTTAGAGAGGATCGTTCCCTAGCTAGGAACCCTCATGCCCTCCGTTTTGACCATAGTTTGAAACATGCATAATAAATTTTAAAACAGTCCAAACGAGGCAAATCCTTCGCGTGGTGTTTTATTACGTGACATATTTGCAAATAAAAATACCAAACTTGGTATATTGCAAGTTTCTCAAATAAACCTTCACAGAAATGACCTATCTTGTTCGAAGTTTCATGGCTTTCAGGTCAAACGACCAATGTTATGGCCAGAATCGCGACATAGTTTGTGATAATGCACCCATATTGTGCACGCATGTGTATATTGGGATGGATAATAATGTTGCAGGAGGAAGTTTTCCTTTTTGTCGCACAAAAAATGCATTTTCTATTTTTCGAATGCCGAAAAACGAGGGGTTTTGTGAAGCAACCACAAAATGAGAGTTTCAAAATGGTTCCACCATATTTTTCAAAAATACTAGACCATGTTACATGGACAATGTCCTAAGAGGGGTATCTAAAACCTTTCGGTCCACCCCTCGTAAAAAAGACAAATGTCTGTCGAATCGGTAGGAAGCGGGTCCGATTTGAACTAAAGGTACATGATCTAGTGCTCGTGATTTTTTGCAAAAATCATCTATAGCTTCACTATATGCTATTTTATCATAGATCCACTGAAAGTTTAGCGAGGATCGTCCCCTATCTAGGAACCCTCATGCCCTCCGTTTTGACCATAGTTTGTAACGAGCATAATAAATTCAAAAACGGTCCAAACGAGGCAAATCCTTAACGTGGTGTCTTATTACATGACATATTTGCAAGGAAAAATACCAAACTTGGTATATTGCAAGTTTCTCAATAAAACCTTCACAGAAATGACCTATCTTGTTCGAAGTTTCATAGCTTTCGGGTCAAACGACCAATGTTACGGCTAGAATCGCGGCATAGTTTGTGATAATGCGTCCATATTGGGCATGGATGTGCATCTTGGAATGGCGAACAATGTTGCAGGAGGAAATTTTCCTTTTCATCGCACAGAAAATGCATTTTCTATTTGTTGAATACCAAAACACGGGGCGTTTTGTGAAGCAACCACCAAATGAGAGTTTAAAAATGGTTCCACCACATTTTTCAAAAATATTAGACCATGTTACATGGACAATTTTCAAACCGGGACATCTCAAACCTTGCCGTCCACCGCTCGCGAAAAAGACAAATGTCTGCCGAAATGATAGAAAGTGGGTCCGATTTGAACTACATGTACATGATTTAATTTTTAGGTTCACAATATGCTATTTTATCAGATATCCGGTGAAAGTTTAGCGAGTCTCATCCCCTATCTAAAAGCTTCATGCCCGCCGTTTATATGGTCCCGTGTCAATTTTACAAAAGGTAGGTCAAGCACCCGAGATGATGTATAATGGAAAATTTGTGGACACAAAAGTTATTAGTCTCTTTGAGATGAACCAAATTGATGTTTATATCATCTTTATCCGAGATCACATACAAAATTTACGACAAAACTAAATTTTTGGACTTCTCAAAAAAATGAAACCGATCTATTTACCTACCTCAAACTGATAAAAGCCCACGAATTCACACACCTACCTTATAATGTCCTATGGGCCGTTGGCCCAGCCGGTGGAGAAATCTGAATGAAAATAAAAAAAGTCTCGGGCTCGTCCCGTAAGGCCTAGGCCCAACACAGAAATGGAATATTAATATACCTCGCGCGTATTGAACTTTACACAGAGTTTGTTGGTCCGCTGGTTTGATTGAAGTGGGATCAAGGGGAGGTCGTGAGTTCAAGTGCTCCAACCCCATCCTTTTGCTAGTATTATTTCGGTGAACAAGTGACTACATATTGAAAAGGGTCTCTTGTGTCTATACTAACAGACATCTGTGTTTGGTCTGGTAGTTATGTGTTTATGGTGCGTGGGTGAGGTCGCTGGTTCGAGTCTGCTTGGCACCCATTATTTTGCCTTAATTTCTAGTGAGTTTTGCATATACAAAAAGGTTCATGCGTTGTTTGTATACATGAATATAGTGTCAGTGTAGCGGTCTGGTTTCGTGAGTGAGAGCGAGTGATCCTTGGTTTGAGTCATGGTGGCTCCTTTTTTTATCTTATTTTCCAGCGCATATCAGGGTACCACTTGTTTAATATCAGAATGACAGATAGACCCCAGTGATATTATAATAAAATATCAGATTTATTTGTAGACCCCACGTAAATAGACATGTCACACATAGACGAACTGCTTAGGTGGCAGTCTATTCACCCTCTTTGTAATTTAGAATATATTGTTATTATATGATATGACCATCTAAACTGGTCGTAGTCTCCTAGATAAATGGCTTTAGACCGGTCTTATCCATCTACGACCATTTCATGTTCGGACACTATGACCTTTTTTATAAAATTGGTCATTATTTTTCAAGGTTTGCACCCTTTCAAATTCCCTACGACAAATTGGTTCAGAATGGTCATAGATCTATGACCAAAAAACCCATGGTCGTTAAAAGAAGGTCACTAGTGAACAGATTTTTTGTAGTGCCTGTTTTGCAAAGCTGCCCAATTGCAAGCCGAAGGCCCAAGTACTCGCAATGAGAACTTCGTAGCTGAGATGGCAGAGCCAAGGATACCAATGCATGATCCTGCTCCATCACCCCCTTATACGTTACGAGAGAAAACTGATACGCCGACGACCCTCCCCATCGGCGTAGCCCCAGAACCCCGTTGGCGTAGGCTGCGCCGTCGGCATAGTAGTCTATAGGCGTAGCCCCTCTACCAGCCGGTATAGAAAAACCGTTGGTGTATATAGTTATGTCGATGGTTTTATCGTCGGCATAGAACTATATGTTCTATGCCGACGCTTTTCCGTCAGCCTAGATTTAAAAAAATCATTTTTTTCAAAAAAACGAGTTTTTTAACTTTTTTGAATTGTTTAACTCGTTAATTTCATAGGAACATTTTTAATTTTAAGTACACTTAATCTCAAGTTCAATTGCACTTATAGTCAAACTTTCCGATCTATCACCTATCCTAAGACTATTCCAACCCCAACACGCTTAACTTCTCCGTTCCTTTCACATAAACTTTTGACAAAAAAATTAGAACTTGTTGTGAATACTATCATATCAATCCTATTAACCATTGGATCATAATGTTATACTTCTTTATATTTTTACATTTTATACAATTATTTAAGTAAACAATAATGAATAAGTAATAATAATCTTTAATTCAAATAGAAATAAAATAAATTTTATTTATTTTGCCTCTTTCCCATTTAATATTGAATAATTCATATCTATAAATTCGTAAATCATAATTCAACAAATAATATATCCAAATCGATCTGAAAAATGAGAGTAATCCAAATATGGCATCCCTATTATCTATTTAATTATGTATCGTATCTTTTTAACACTAGATCAACCAAAACTATGTCAGGATTCATGAAACACCCTGTTTTTGGCATTCAGAAAATAGAAAATGGGTTTTTGGTGACGAAAAGGAAAACTTGCATTGGATATATGATGAAATAGCATATTGCAAACATAAAAATCAGATCATGTACATGTAGTTCAAATCTGACCCACTTCCTTCCGATTCGGCAGAAATTTATCTTTTTACGAGGGATGGACGAAAAGGTTTAAGGTACCCCGGTTGGGACATTGTCCATGCAAAGTGGTCTAGTATTTTTGAAAACTGGGATGGTGCCATTTTAAAACTTTCATTTGGTGGTTGCTTCACAAAACATCCCATTTTGGACACTCAGAAAATGGAAAAATGCCTTTTTTGTGCGACAAAAAGAAAAACTTTCTCATGCAAAATTATTCACCACCCCTAATGCACATGCATGCACAATATGGGCATATTATCGCAAACTATGCCGCGATTATGGCCATAACATTCGTCATTTTACCTAAAACCGAGAAAACCTCGATTGAGATAGGTCATTTTGTGAAGGGTTTTTTTGAGACACAATAAATATACCAATTTTGATATTTTTTCTTGCAACTATGTCATATAATATGACATCACGCGAAGGTTTTTCATTGTTTCGATCGTTTTTGATTTATTTATGTCTGTTTAAAACTATCATCAAACTTTCTAAAATGGCGGGCCTGAAGATTCTTAGCTTGGATCTGAGCCTCGCTAAACTTGCATTAGATCTCTAATAAAATAACATATTTTGAACCTAAAAATATTTTTTCCAAAAAATCATGAGCATCAGATCATGTACATGTAGTTCAAATCCAATTCGGCGGAATTTTGTTTTTTTCACGAGGGGTGGATGAAAAGGTTTAAGATACCCTGATTGGGACATTGTCCACGCGAGGTGGTCTACTAATTTTGAAAAATGGGATGGTACCATTTTTTAACTTTTATTTGGTGGTTGCTTCACAAAACACCATGTTTTGGACACTCGGAAAATGGAAAATGTCTTTTTTATGAGATGAAAAGGAAAACTTCCTCCTACAACATTGTTCGCCATCTCATGATGCACATGTATGCAAAATATAGGCATATTATCACAAACTATGCCATGATTCTAGTCATAACATTAGTCATTTGACCTAAAAGCGAGGAAACCTCGATTAAGATAGGTCACTTTGTGAAGGTGTTTTAAGACATAATTAATATATCAATTTTGATATTTTCTTTGCAACTATGTCACATAATATGACATCAAGCGAAGATTTTGCATTGTTTCGATTGTTTTATTTTTTTTATGTCCATTTCAAACTATCGTCAAACTTTCTAAAATGACGGACATGAAGATTCTTAGCTCGGGGCTGAGCCTCGCTAAACATGCATTGGATCTCTGATGAAAGAGCATATTATGAACCTAAAAATGTTTTTTTCCAAAAAATTATGAGCATCAGATCATGTACCTGTACTTCAAATCTAACTCACTTCCTGCCGATTCGGTAAAAATTTGTCTTTTTCACGAGGGATGGACGGAAAGGTTTAAGAAACCTCGGTTAGGACATTGTCATATAAGGTGGTCTACTTTAAAAAAAATAGGGTGGTACCATTTTTAAACTTTCATTTGGTGATTGCTTCACAAAACAGTCCGTTTTGGTCACTCGGAAAATGAAAAATATGTTATACAAACGTATTTGTATTGTTTATATTTTTTTGAAAAAAATATGTAATTTTGAGTTTATATAGATATATATTATTTTTCTAATTTTTTTGATATATTATATGTATATTTCTAAATTAAAATGATTTAGTTATAATTTTTTCTAAAATTAATGTGGCAAAATGGAAAATTGCCGTTGATGTAGACTTGACGCCGTTGCATTGCCGTCATGTCTAATCACCTACACCGACGACCCTGTCTACGCCGACGGCTGCCATCGGCCTATCCATCCTACACCGCCAAAAAAACTAGGCCCACGGCCGTGCAGCCCAGCTGCTTAGTCCGTTCACCGGCGTCGACGGGTCCGACATTTCATCGTCGGCGTATGGAGCTATTCCAGTAGTGGTGTCGCCAACAAGTTGGTAATTAATCTAAAATCCAGAGGCTCCCCCAAATATGCCCATAGCCTCAGAATCAAGGTCGTTAGCATAGAAAACATAGAGGCGTTGTATAGGGGCACATCCCGGCATCTCGTTGACGATGCCCACTTCCTTGGCATTTATCAGAAGGACATCATCACGTACATTGCGGACATAAAGAGCAACGAAGATATGAGGTCTCCTTGACGTACACCTAGCACATGCAAAATTTTCCCTCCAGGGTAGCCATTGACAGTGATATGAATGCTATCGGAGAGTAGAACAATGGGGAGCAAATATCTCTAGCAGTGACTGAAACCCTTATAGCTCAGCACTTCAAAAGGGAAAGGGATGGAAGAGGGAGTCAAATGCACGAGAGATGTCGAGCTTGAGAAGCACATCCTTCGTCTCGTGGTGATGAATGTTGAGCCCATCCTGACCGATTGGCAAGAAACTACTGTGTAGATCTCTTCACCTTATAAAAGCATATTGGTTGGTCGGCAAGAAGTTTGGAAAACAGCTTGGAGAAGCTAGCTATGAACCTCAGCATCGGAAAAAGATCAGGTGGTGCTGTGTCTAGTATCGAGGTTGGGCTTTGTTAGACGGCTCCTGCGTACATACTCACTCGAGATGGCCGGCCAAACAACCGCCCCGATTGGTGTTGTGTCCTGTCTGAAGAGGAAAAGAAAGCATGTTTGGCGCCATGCCTCATATCTCAAATCTGTTGGTAACTGCAAGCGTGGGAACTGCACGTACCATACGTCTTCAGCGTCTGTGTGGCAGCTAGCATGGAGACACAAATTTGGCACGTGAAAGGGAGGCACCTACACCCAAACACGTGGGGGAAATGAAGTGATGCTAGCAAGGACCAACTAATGGATCGGCAGGGTGGGTCGTGATGCAAAAGCTTGCTCCTGCATTGCTATGTTTAGTTAAGCTTGCTCTCGATTTCTGTCTTTTGTTAACGTCTGAAAAGTTTTCTGTCTTTTGTTTTAGAGTTCTCTACTCAAAGGTAATTTGTCCTCTTCCCCTCCAAAAAAGGCTATTCTTAACCTGAAGGTTATAAACATACGAGATGACATTTCCTCATTCTCAAAATAAATAAATATATTAAACCATTTATTTACTAAAATCGTGCATACAAGATAGGTTTGGTCTCATATCATTGGTTTTTAAGCAGAGCTGTACTAACACACACAAATAAAATAGTAGATTTTTCATGATCCTTTGAAGTAAATTAAGAGACCCGGCAGCAAACCAAGTGAGAACCGAATCGAATTGACTAAAGAAAACTGCTGGCGACCAACAAGCATAACCTTAATATTTTGATTGAAGAGGGGACGAGTTTACATAGAACTAAACAATGACGACCGTCAATACTGCACATACGGCATACATATAATATACAAGGACGGACCTACTAGGCATGTGTGTGTGTGTGTGTGTGTACTGCAGTCGTCGCAGCCAGACAGAGACCATCAAGCAGTCATCGGTCGCAGGTCAAGCCAGCACATATAGCTAGAATTTGTTTCTCTCCTGCTTCTATATTATGTTTTCTTTCACTGAGATTTGACAGCAAAGATATCCTACAAACTAAGCGTCTAAGCTGTTTTCCATGTATATATATATACACACAGACACACCCCTGGCCGGCTAGCTATATATATAGCTAGTATTGCTGCAAGCGATTCCATACTACATTTCATTTAGATCGATCAGTGTGCTCTCTTGCTGGTGCATACACATCTTCAGCTTCAGGATCGCTTAGGCTTCTTGCCTCGATGAAGTTGCAGGAGAACATCAACATGGCGGTGGACGTCGCCGGTACGGAGAATAAGAAGAAGAAGCTGCTGCTAGCGGAGGGGCTGCTGCTCCCGGCGAGCATGGTGTTGGTGCAGGCCTTCACCATGGGCGCCCTCCTCCTGTCCAAGCTCGCCTTCAACGTCGGCATGGCGCCTTTCGTCCTCCTCGCCTACCGCAACCTCATTGGCTCCATCACCGTCGCCCCATTCGCCTTCTACTTCGAGAGGTACATGCTAACTATGGCCCAACTACCTCTGCTAGCTGCTTCTTCCGTTTTTTCTATTCCTTGCGTCTTAATTATATATGACATGTGCGGTTGGACTTCCAAAATTCTGTTATTCAAATGCAGTGCAAGAGTATCCTACTCTTTGTAGATTCCTTATACTTTCGTATATAATTCATTTAGAGTTAGCAGGAGAATTATATAGATTTTAGTTGACTCAAATTGCATTGCATACATAGATAGGCCAAAACTGACGATGTTTGGCTCGAAAACTGTCTTCAGTTTTAGCAAGAAGATGCTGCAACGTATTACTATTCTATACCTGAGTTTTTGTTTCTTTTCACCAACTGATCAAATTCCATTGCGTGGTAGCATCGAGTAGTAGAGATTTTTTTCCACATGTAGAGATGGTGTATTTGCTCGAGCAGTAAAGGTGTTGTTAACACAATAGACTAAAAAGTATAGTACAGACCAGTAGTGATGTTCCCGCTCAGCAGTGATGTTCCTTCCTGTAGTGTTACAGTTATGTAGGGCAAATGTACTAAAATCACTTGCTATATTTATTATTACAAACAAGTTAGTAATGTCAAGATAAGTTCAAAAAATGTGCCACCATAGTTTTCCTCACAGGGGTACACAATAACTGGTGAAATTTATTTTTGTAATTTTATATCATTGGATGCTATTATTAAGAGCAAAGCCCAAAATGGCATAACCAAATAATTGTTTAGCTAATGATGGATTTCGAGAATCTCAGACGGCTTTCATTATATTATGCTTCCTTGTCCGTGTGGAACATGTGTGAGCATTATGAATTTCCAACAAGTGATCCGACTGGAAGAAGTGTTATATGAGGACTTCGAGATCAAATAGAGAATCTGTCTCTCCATTTATTTCATGTCTATGATATCATCAAGTTGTTTCGAGTTTAATTAGAAACTTTTATTCACAAGTTTCATATCACCAGCATAGGCGGCTTTAAACATACTGATGGTCAAAATAGATAGTTTGATGCACAAAACTATGTCACTCTGAGGACAAAAAATTCCATCAGTTTTACAAACAATAAATAAAACATAACTGATACTTTTTAGAATTGCGACGACTGGACACTTCCAATTGTTTCATTCTTCTAATCAAACTGGCAGAACTCTTTCTTACTTTCCAGGGAAAATTAATGGAAACAAAGTTCATATATCCATGTGTGTCAAGTATCAACAGACACAAAAAAGAATGCTAGATATGTGTCAACACGGTATCATGACAAACTATGTGATATGAAACAAACAAATGAGCAAGTTTGTTATGTACGTCCACATCTAGTGTCATCCAATTTTTTAATGTCTCGGTTTTAGCAAGACATGTGCTAGACAAGTACGAGAATCAGTGTTTCCCATTCTAAATATGTGGCGTCTACTGTATCCATCGGTCTTGCTGTCGAATATTGATGCATAACCGTATACCAATTCGGAAACAAAACGTTGTTATTTATTCATCACGCATGAAAGAAAATAGTATGGATATATTAGATAGAACTTTCTTGTTGAGCTTGAGCATCAGTCCTATTCCGTTCGAGGCGTGCTTCGGTCCCCCCCTACCCCTTCAAACTTAAGTCTGAACGGGCCAGCTTTATTTTGACCCGCCGAAACTCATATCAGGTTATGTATAACTCCGTAGAGGTGGGTATACTCCATGTTCTTACCGGCTGATGCCACCTCTTGTTATCGTGATCTACGTCTTTGCATGTCATGTTTTAAAATTTTGTTGCTTCTATTATATAACTTCCGATTTCCGCCTCCCGCGGGCGCATGAGTATGCGTGTAGGGTGAGTATATGTCTAAGAGGACCATACCGGATTCAGATGAGTTCGTATGGTCTTCGAAACGAATCGATATCGAATTTTTGTTGTCATAGTTTAGAAGAAAGAGGGGATTGGGGGGGGGGGGGGGGGGACCGAAGCAAAAGTGATTCCGTTTTATCTTTACTTTCAGGCATACAGGTAATGCCACCTGACAAAACAAGTTCTTCAAATTTAGACTTAGGATGGGACTTTCTCGAACAAACAAACATACGTATCTATTTTTCACATAAAATTTTTTCTTGCTATAGCGATGTTAAACTAATTAATGTGACCCGTATGAGTGTAGGGAGATGATGAAAAAGGTGAACCTGAAGATATTTGGCTGGATCTCGCTGACCGCTTTGTTTGGATCAGTACCTGTTCCGTACATTGAACATACATGTATATATCCTACTTCGAAAAGAAAATTTGATTTCCTTTGGTTGGTTTGTCATCAGAGTTGTGCTAGCAATGGGACTGCACTACTACGGTCTGCGCGCCACCAACGCCGGATACTCTGTAGATTTCCTTAATCTGATCCCCGTTGTCACCTTCGTCACTGCTGTGGTAGTCCGGTATGTTAACTTACATATACAGTGCTATTAATATTATGCATTACACTGCTATTAATATTCTGCATTTCCTAAATGACAAGTAGGCCGCCGTGTTAAATTGGAATATACGAACTGCCTGCATTGATCTGACAGTATGAAAACGCTTGTCTGCTAACCTGATCAGAGTGGAGAAGCTGAGGATAGGGACCTGCCCGGGCAAGATGAAGGTCCTGGGAACCGCGATCTGCGTGGTAGGGACGATGGTGATCAGCATGTACAAAGGCAAGCTGCTACATCTATGGCCTACCCACCTTCTGAAACCGCACCTGCAGGCGATCGGTGCGGCCTCCCCTGTCAGTGACCAACACAACATGCTCATTGGCACGCTGTACCTAGCCGGCAGCACTCTCAGCTATGCCTTCTGGTTCATTATACAGGTAACAACAACTAGTAGCATAGTACATGTTCTTCATCCATCCATGTTGGAGCACTAACTGATAGCACCAACTATGACTGCGCTCAGGTACGAGTGTCCAAGGACTTCCCGTCCAAGTACTTCTCGACACTGCTAGCGTGCGTGTTAGGGACCGTGCAGGCGGCGGTGTTCGGGCTGATACTGGACAGGGATCTGTCGGCATGGGCGCTCAAGTGGGACCTGCAGCTGCTCGTCGTCGTCTACTCCGTAAGTACTCCCTCTGTTCCATAATATAAGCCTTCTTAGATAGCTAAAACAGCTTGCTAAAAAAGGCTTATATTGTAGAACGGAGGTTGTAATTAATTAGCATGGCAGTAGTAACGTTTACTAGATGTCAGCCATTCCTAAGCTCCTCATCTCCTGACTTGGACTGCACATGGATGTATGTTTTATTCAGGGTGTGTTCAACACGGGGGTCAGCTTCTGCCTCATCTCGTGGGCTATCGCTCGTCGCGGACCCACCTACCCTTCCATGTTCAACTCGTTGGCACTTATAATCACCACGGTTCTCGACTCGGTGCTGCTTGGCACTGATGTCTCAGTGGGGAGGTGAGACTGGAATTTCATCTTCTATGTTGTATCTTCAGACTTGCGATCGATGGTCATATCAAGTACCATGTTACTGTATTAAATCCGACAAACTGTTGAATGTGCTGTTACTGACAGATCCTGTAACCTGCTTAATTGTGGTTCCAGCTTGCTAGGAGCGATGCTGATCATCCTAGGGCTGTACGCCTTCCTCTGGGGGAAAGGGAAGGAGGCCCAACAGCAGCGCAAACAAATCAGGGCCGCCGCGGCAAATGGAGATCGAAACGAGCGCAGCGAGGCGTCGGATAATGCTGTCGTGGATAGCCTGGAGGTTGGGAAGCACGATGTGCGAATTCGCGTGGAAGTCAGCTAGTAAGACTAATTAGGTCTAGCCGTATATAGACGCATATATAGTAGTACTACCTAGGACTGAGCATTCGCTACATATCTTTCTCCATATATGTATGCAATATGCAGTATGCACACATTCCTCTTGCCGAGATAATGGTGTACTATGGGGCATCTTGTCACCAATCGATCAAATCCTGCCTGGTACTCCCCTGACAGATATTAAGTGTTATGTGCAAACTATTACCCCAAAGTTGGTGTTTGCTGAAAAAAATTATTATGGTTGTGGTTATGTGCAAAAGAAGTGCCCAAACAAGTAGTGCCATGTGCTAAAACCTCAAACACTCGAGAACCTTGAGTTCAATAATGACTTGTGTTTAGCTCGACTCAAGACTGATTGAGAAAAAAGGAAACATATGGGTATAAGCATCCCTCTGCAGCCCTCTTGAAACATACTCCCTCCGTTTAGAAATATGAGATGTTTTAGGTTTGTGAATGAGATGTATTTAGACATATTTTAGTGTCTAGATTCATTTGAACCTATACATTAAAACATATCTAGATACATCTCCTTCACAAACCTAAAACATCTTATATTTCTAAACGGAGGGAGGAGTAGCTAACTAGTTATGTTGTATTTGATACATAAATTAATTTCAAATAACTTGTACTTCCTCCGTTTCAAAATATAAGATGTTTTAGCTTCGTAAAACAAATGTATCTAGACTTTTTTAGTATGTAGCTTCACTCAGGTTTAAAGTGAATCTACACATTAAAAAAAGTCTAAATACATTTTTTTCACAAATCTAAAACATCTTATATTTTGAAACGAAGGGAGTAACAATTTATTTTGAATGATTGGGATATTTGTACATTGATTATGATGTGAGCTGCACATATATACGAAAAGGTAGATGCATTGCCACCATCTAGGAAATCTCACGACCATTGCAAACTAAGGGGCTGCCAGACAACGGGACGGGGCTCCATACTTCTTCCTCCAAGGCCCTCTTCCTCTTATTGAAGAGGTGTTCTTCCTCTGTTTTTTTGTGGCTATGGTGGTGGAGGGCGATAGCCTCCCCCAAAAGATTGGATCTAGGGCATAGGGGGCAACTCTCTGTTATATTTTATGAGTCACTAACACTGTGTTTTATCAATTCATGAACATCCATACCTCTAAACAATATGCAAAAAAAAATAGTGGGTGCATGTAACGTCGGTGAGACGCTTCCTGCAAAGGGCTTAAAAAAATTCTTGGGGCCCCACATGACCTTTGGGCAGTGCCCCTGGAACGTCGAACTCTATGGCGATCTTTAAGGTCTTGTGAGTGCAATTCTTTGCTCCCCAGGTCTAGGGAGCTTGATTCTTGAAAAAGACGAAAATGGTATCTTGAGGTTTTAAACTTTTTTTTTGCTTTTTTAGATGGATCGCATACACTTGTGCAATACATATTTGCAATTTTTGCTAAATAATATGATGTATTTTGGTCTACAAATGGCCCCATAAAGGAAAAAAAACTCGATTTTGATCCACATGTTTGTACTTTTTGTGCAAATCACAGATTAAAAGTTATTTATACGAAAATTTGGTCGTTCTGGGCATGCATGCAGATGTAGTCATATATCTATTTTCAGATTTTTTTTTCAGAGTTATGATTATTTTTTACAATTTAAAAAGCCGCTACCTAGAGCTTGGGAGTTCAAAGGACATTTTGCTATTCTGTCATCCTCAGTCACCTATTGCCTTGCTTTGTAGAAGATAAGCAAGTCACGATGTCATTTTGTAGCTATTGGATCAAAGGGGAATAAAACGACCCAGAGTTAGTGTGTAGTATAGTCTATCTCTCGAAATAGGTTTTCGTCCCGCTTTATAAATAAAGCACACAGGTGAGACCGCTGCTGGACCAGACAGCACATCGCCCAAAGACAGAGACACCACGATACACGATGCTGGGGCAGCAGCACACACACGCCCGGACGAAAAACAAAGAAAAACACAAAGGAGATGAGACAGAGACGGATCGACTAGACGAGGAAGACCACAACCACTACGCCCTCCGAAGAATGCCCACCACGCTCCTTGCCCCGACTTGTCAAGTGCCAAGCAGCACCCTCAAGAGGGAAGCGACTGCTGCTGCCCAGACCAGAGACTGGCCCTAGGGTTTCCCCCGGCATGCAGAGGGGAATGGAAGAAGGGAAGCCACGACGCCCTTCGGGAAGGAAGATGCCACCCGTAGGCGGCATCGCGTCGATGTCAGTCAAGCTGACAAGGATTTCTCCAAGGGCCCTATCCCCAACCCCTAATGAGCCGTTGCACAGGAGACCCGCGAGAGCGAAGCCTCGCCACCACCCAAACTCGCCGCCCACGAACATGCGCCACTCCGGTTCCGACTTCGTCATCATCGCCTCACCGAGCAAGCCATCGCGAGGGCTGCAACATCATGACCCGGGTAGAAATGAAACGGGGGCCACAGTACCACGGCCGCGCGGGAGGGAACTTCATCCACCACCGACGGCGGTAGTACACCGGACGCGGCCGCAGACAAACCAGTCCACCATGGGTCCGGCCGGGCCCAGCAGGCCCGTAAAGCCTCCGCAGAGGCAAACCAGTTCCATGGCGGTCCAGCTAGGCCCTGACGGGCCCATAAAGTCCGCCGCCGCGCTGCAACAGGCTGGCCGCGGATGTCGTGGGTCCCATCCACCCTAACCCGCCATGATCTGTCGCCCAGCCCGCCAAACCCAGATCTGGGCCCAAATGGGCCCGAACTGGGCCACCAAGGCCCTGCCCGCCCCGAGCTCAGCTACCGCGGGTGCGCCCCGCCGTCCCGCCGCCCACGTCTGCGCCGCCTCGCTCCCTGCCAGCGCAGGCCCTCCGCCGCCCCAGCAGCCCCGCTGCCGGAGCCACCCTGCGGCCGCCCGCAAACGCGCCGACCACCACGCCCCGCAGCAGCGCAACAGTCACCGCCGTCGAGAGCGCGTCGCACGCACAGGAGCCACCACACCGCCGTCGAGCAGCCGCGTCGCCGCGCCCTCCAGCCAGCGTCGCGCCCCCATCCCTCGAGGCCACCCGCGTCGCCGCCGCCGAACGAGGGAGAGAGGGGAGGCCCCGCCGCCGCCTACGCCCCCGGGGCTCCGCCCAACGACGCCCACCGGCGGCGGCGAGGGGAGGGGAAGAAGGGTGGAGGGGCGGCGGCGCGAGCTAGGGTTCGCCCGTGTCCGCCTGCAGGAGCGGACCGACCGAGCGGGAGCGGTGTGCAGTATAGTCATATCATCAAAAAAATATTGGGGTTCAAATAGTCGGTACAATGCAGGAAGCCTTCTTATTACACACTTAACTTTAATAGAGTAATATATGTAGTAGCATCTTACAATGTATCATACTTCCGTAGTAATAATCTCTAGCTTTTGTTGCTTTGTAGTTGAAGAGGTAAGGGAGCAAGGTTGGTGACCAGAACCTGTAGGATGGAAGGACAGCTGCTCCTCATATGCCTAACGCCGCCATCGGTTGCCATGACCTCCTTGAGGTTGTCGAGAGAAGAGAGGAACTTCAAGCATGCCTGCTTGAGACCATCACAACCATGCTGCTCAGCCAATGTTAATGTAGCCGCTGCAGTGTCTTTGCTTATATACTTGCACAGTATCTCTTCGCATATCAACTTAAGCCTCTCGAGGTTGTACCTATCTGCGGCGACAAGTAAATGTCGTGCCATCTTCATAATTTCTTCCTCCTCGATCTTAGGCAACGAGTCGGTTTAGATAAAGTGAAGCATCGCCTTGAAGACTTTAGCTTCCATGCCATCGATCCGTATAGTGGTTAATGCCTTCTGTTCCATTGGACTAAAGAGCTCCGCCATGAAGACCAAGGACCGAGCAGTGACGATGTACCTATGCGCGGGGAAGGTCTCGCCACCCACCTCGAAAGACACGTCTGCTCCATCTCCACTCGTCAGGAGATCCAGCATGTGCAGGTGCAGGTTGGACGGCGGCACGGTAACGTGGCGTGTGACAGGTGACTCCGTCACGAGGGTACGGATCTCGTTCTTGACGGTGATATGACACAGGATGCTAAAAGAATCGTCCTTGAGGTACCCCGATTCCTCCAGATCTTTTCTTTTGATGAATCTGTTAAATCCCGATGTACCTTTGGGGCGGTACCTTTCGAACCGATCGTCTACCTTGCTGTGCGATGCCACCGGCTGCCCGTCGTGGTCAAGTAAGCTGATCCAGAGCTTCGCCATGACGTCCTTCCCGTCGCTGTTGTCATCACGTTGCACGTAGAGGGCGATGGAGTCGGCGCTGTGTGAGACGGCGCCGTCGGGGTAGTATTTGATGTACCAGCGATGGCCCGCGATGTCAAAGGTCTCGGATCTGATGAACTCGCCATTGCCGAGCCCCTTCGTTAGGGAGTACCCCTCGATCTTGAGGACGTGCGACCCGGACAGGGCCTCGGCGACGATGGCCGACGCGGAGGACTGAGAGGAGGAGCTGGACATGACATGCCAGCTTCCAACTAGCTGCAGCAACAGAACACCACGGAGAACGGAGCTCCAGCTCGGTGGCACGTTGCGGTCCATAATGGCAAACGGCGGTGATCTCAATCGTGAGGTTTCGGGGATCGTCAAGGATGCGAGCAGGCGACAACAGGCGGTTTCGGCACAATATATTTGTTGGGGGACTTATCGAGCCCTAGTTTCTAGCGGACTGCTCCGTCGTAGGATGATTGATCTATTGAGAATCCAAATTTACACAGTTTACGCTCCCTCCGTTTTAAAATATAAGATGTTTTAGGTTTGTGATGAAAATGTATCTAAACTTCTTTTAGGGTGTAGATTCACTCCAAATCCGAGTGAACCTATATACTAAAATAAGTCTAGATACATTTGTTTCACAAAGCTAAAACATCTTATATATTTTAAAACAAAGGGAGTATTAGTTTCCTTAGTCAAGATTTACTTCCTAATAACTATATTTCCGAAATTCAGGATCCTCCCAATAAATCATGCATGTTGGGCTACTAGCAATTTTGGTACGGAATGATTTGTTTCCAACAAATAAGCTTGAAAATCATGACTATTTTACAAGAAGATGTACTCCCTTCGTCTAGAAATAAGTGATTTGGATTTTTTTAAAAATTCACATGTTTGTACATGATAAAACATGTCTAAATACATATGAATATAGCAAATAAGTCACTTATTTCGGGGGGTACTTTTTACAACGGAGGCATCCTTTTTGGGTATCCTTATCGTGCCCCTTGCGAGGAAGTACTATGTGCATAGCGGTCTTCCGGTGAAAACAAATTCTGAAGCACGATAACTACTACTCCCTCCGTCTTAAAATAGATCTCTCAAATCTATATCTATACCTAATAATAAAGAATGCAAGGTTTCTGTCTACGGTCCGTTTTAGACATATTTGCCCCTAGAGTTGAAGCAAATTAGCCACCAACGCCATGGGTAAGTCAGAAAACGTTCTATTTTTTGTTCTGCCGTTCCGCAGTCAACGAGTCGTCCTCCCCGAGCGAGCAGAGGAACCCCTCCACATCAACCCAAGCTAGGGTTCCACCACCTCGCCGCTGCTGCCTTCGGCCGTTGCGCGCCGTTTCCCACTGGCCCCTTCTGCCGGTCCGCCGCCTTCGTCAGGGTAGCGACGGTTCAAACCATCAGGTCACGTGTGGCCGCTAGCATCTCGCGTCGATTCCCCTTCTGGCCCCCTGCAATTTTAGATGTGGAGGACCCTGTGTGACGAGGGCGTCGACCAGCTCGTCCGTATCTCGTCCGCGAGAAAGTGGCGGCGAACGAGCAATTCATTATGGAGGTGCTCCCGATCTGGATTTGAGAAATTTGTTTCCTTTCTTAGAAAGGGATTTGGGGGTTCGTATTTTCTGAAGAAACAAAGTGAGTCAAAGACTAGATGGCTGAGGCTCTCCTCTAGAAGATGGGCACTGCCGAGAGGCGTGATTGGCCGCGACCATGCCTGGGCTTCATGCGGCGCGAATTTGTGGACCACGACCATGGCTAGGCGGGGCCGCAGCTCGTGCGGGTCGCAGTGCGGGCTGGTCACGGACAAGGCTGGAGGAGGGCGCAACCATAGCTGAGATTGAGACGCCGTGAATTGGGGGCCGCAGCTCACGCCCGCATGGGCGGGTCGCAGAGAACGAGGGCCTGAGGTCTGAGTGGATTTGGTGGAGATGGTTCTGACGGGATGTCCTATAGCAGTACTTGCAGATATACCAGTTATAAACATTTGATTATCTACCTGTGACCCGTTTTTACTGCAGAATAATTGAACCAGGACGTTAGCTGATGTATAGGTATACTTTAGTTTTTAGGATCGTTAAAGATTGGAGAGAGGAAAACGAGACCCTGGTTTCTTCAACTATCATATGACTCACTTACATATGGTATCACCTTGCTCTGCTCCTCTCCCTGTATATATAGCATGTTCAGTTTTTCAGTCTTCGACTCAAATTCAGTTCTTCAGGTTTTAACTAAAACCGCATAAATATAGCTCTCTAAAACAGCCATGTAGATATCATTGATCATCAATGTTTCGAGAACAAATGAGACTATTGGGAATTATAATCAGCATTGAACATGGACGTTTAATGTCAGACGATGCTCAAGTGTATACTGACTTTTGGGCATAATTTAGATCGTGCCAATGTCTTCTCTTCAAAAGATGATTTTTATTTCACCTGTTGCAACATACAAGCATGTTTTCTATTTTGTTAAAGGCGCGACACCTTTCTTAAAGGCCAATAGGCTACCATACGATTTATACGTGTCATCTCTGCTTCCTGTGGCTCGTATGTCCAATAGGTCGGCTGAAATGGCTCAGTATCCTAGCGCCTCCAAAGTCGGCCCAGCATCACATGTTTCTTGGCTATTGACACGACACTAATTACATTGCTCGAAGGTGCGGGCCTACCGTGAACGTCCTGTGCTTGCTTTCCACCTGATCAACCGCTAGGTGTGGGATGGCCCAGTTAATTAGGCGCCACAGCTGATTGTGCATATACGACTCATGTTTACTCCCACATCGGTCACTTTCACCGAGTCTGACTGATTTATGTACACTTGAATATTTTATAGAGCATCAACAAGCGACAAGCAAGAGTACCATTGTTTGGTCTTGAAATATAATGACGAGGAAGCGCGGGAAGAAAGTTGAAAAGGTTTGGCCGTGCGGATGAAATATTGGCTGGATGACATGACAGGGGCCGCGCCATAGCTTCCGTTCGGGTCACCCGCCACCCCTATGAAAGAGAGGTGAATGGAGGAGGAGGTCTAGGGAGTGGCCTCAGTGGGAGGGGAGCGGCGACCTAGGATCAATCGAGGAGATGGGGAGTCGCTCCATTGGGAATGGAAAAAAGGTGCTCAGGTATGGCTCGATCTGGGATAGGGGAGGTCTCCAAACGACCATAGGCTCCCTGGACATCACCCACATCTAAAAAAAAATAGCACACGACGAGCTAGCAAGCTAGGCCAAGTCGTGCTGGTGCGCGCATACATGCTGACTTGGGATGCATACATGGAGGCGGTCAGCGAGGCCCCAACTGGAATGCATGCAAGTTGCAGGCAGTTCAGTGTGGCATGTTGGTGAATGGATAGGTCGCCATTGATGGTGACATGACACCCATTCATTATAGCATTGTGGACGTCTGTGAAGGTGCATCTTCTGAACTAAAACTCCGGATGTGAAGGAGTCGTTGTCGGTGATAGTTGATAGCGAAGCCATGAAGTTGTCGCATCAATAGTGTCCACGGAAGCTAACGACAACACCTATTAATCTGGAGGTGCTATCGTGGGATATATGGGGGGTCATCGTGTTACACGATATAGTCGAATAATAAGGTTGAACCCGTAGCAACGCACGGGCATTTGTGCTAGTTTATCAAAATTTGGATAAATCTAGACTATTTAGTATATGCATTTATTCAAATTTTGAAAAAAATCGAGACATCTATTTTGAGACGGAGGGAGTAGCATTTTTTTACAAAAGAAATATATATTAATATCATGGAACCGACTCGCTCCTCTCGCTCGTCCCCTGCGGGAACGGGGCGAGCTCATCAGCGCCACCCCTTCCTAGCCTCCCTCCTCACCTTCCCTTCCTCCCATCGTCGCGCGCGCCGCCAGGCTAAGCCCGTGCGGTGCCGGCAGCGACGAGCTCTCTCTTTCCCGGCGGTGGCGGTGGGTGCGCGAGGCACTCCTGCCGGCGGCGGTGCACCTCAAGGGGCTCGTCGGGGGTGCAGAGGGTCGCAACATCGGTGGACCAGGCGTCTCCATGGCCGCTGCGGCGGGTAGCTCGGCAGGGAGGGTGGGGCGCGGGGTTGTAGGGGCTCCCGGCGGTATGATGCATCCCTTCCCACTGACGTCTCCACATCATCTTCTCCTAGTCCCTTAAATGGACCAATGACACGCGCTATGGCCTGCGATGAGAAAGATCTCATGATTCCGGATTATAGGGCAAATTACCGGATTTTATAGATTCCAAAAAATTAGGCTTATATATCATTGATTGCTCCAATTGACATCCCTCTGATTACTCCCACCGATTTTTCTTCTCACCCGTTGAGTTTTTATGTGTGAGTTTGTTGCATGCGGTGTGTAAAAACGAACGAGTTTGCTGCATGAAGTGTGACAACTACCTTGGTCATAACCTATTGACTTGCCTCGTAGAAGGCAAATAGGTCAGGAACTGAAGACCAGAACTTAACCGGGAAACAAACTCTAGCGATACTAGCTACGAGTCTCCGGTAGATCATAACCTCCCCACTCTTCCGCACCAGCCAAGCCGGGGGAGAAGGCGGGGGTCGTTGATCCACCGCTTAAAGAGAAGAGTCGAAGGTGGAGGCAGAGGAGGCGATGACTGGAGTTTTGGAAGCACGTAAGAAATATCGAAAAATCCGAGGAAAACACTAACTTGTAGCAAACTCTAAGAAAACCTTGCAACATCTTGTGTATGTTCCACAACAAACTCATACAAGTTCCTAGTCCTTGTGCACTTGGGTTGGTTTGTAAAATCTAGAGAGAGTGTTGTTCCTAGTTCTTGTGCACTTGTATTCAAATGCAAAATCTCGAATGTCCACATATTGAGGGGGAGCCTCTGTATTTCTTGTGAACCTTGTTTTGCATGTTTATTATTGTCTATTCTTCTATGCAAATCTTTGTGTTGTCATCAAACACCGAAAAGGGGGAGATCGAAAGGGCATTTTCTGTCTTAATGATATTTTGGTGTTTTTGTCAACACAAGTGAGTTTTTTACCATGTGCTAAGTATCTTACAGGTCTTAACTTTAAAAAGGCACAAGATGATGTTCTATCTCGCAATGGAGAAGAGTTTAGAAAAGAATCAAAAAGGGGTTGTCTGAAATCTAAGTTTCATATGGTACCTATGTGTGCACTAGAACGTATTGAGGCTTTATCAGATCATGTTTCTTTGTCCACTGTTTCGCCTTGTTCACTGAGTAGAGGCCAATTCAAGTTCGAACTTGGGTGGCTACACCGTGATTGCTTCCGTGATATGGGTGATATGGTTAAGAATATCTGGGAATAACCAGTGGAAGGTCTTACTCCTATCCAACGTTGGAATAATAAAATGCATGCTCTATGTAAATTCCTGAATGCATTGGCTAGACACACTGCGGGTATCCTTAAAAAGGAAAAATTATGATTAACAACCATTATAAATGATCTAGAGGCTCTCACAGAGGCAGATTGTTATCTACATAAGAGACTGAACTTAAAAGCCAATCAAATGCGAAAATAGCCAGACTTCTACGGAAGGAGGAGCTTAAGTGGTACTTCCGACATCTCAAAATATGAGGCGCCTAAGAATTAGTCAAAAGTCAACATTTTATAAGTTTGACCAAGTTTATATACAAAAATATGAACATTTACAATACTGAATCAGTATTAATAGATTCACCATAAAGTATATTTTATTAATGTGCCATTCAATATTGTAGATGTAGATATGTTTTCAAAATATTTGGTCAAAGTTAGTAAGATTTGACTTTTGCTAATCCTTAGGCACCTTATATTTTAAGACGGAGGGAGTATCAAAGATCTAAAGTAAAATTCATCTTGGAAGGATACACGAATACCAAATACTTCCATGGAGTCGCCAATGGCAGACACCGAAAGAAACCGATACATTCTGTACTTCATGATGCCGACACAATTGAAGGTCATGAACAACTTAAGTCCTATATTATGAATTATTAGAAGTCTCCGTTTGGGTCTCCTGAGGATAGTCCATTCTCCTTGGATGAATCTCAAACAGATGACATTCCTCATGTCTCTGCTGTTGAGAATAAACTAGCATGATGACCCTCGCAAATGCGAGGGCATCACCTATAATCAGTTGAAAGTATTTTTGAGAAAGATTTATGGTTTTATGTATACTCAGGTTACAGTTATAATAGTATATATATTATATTTTTTGAACATTTATACTATAGGGGACCCCCACAGCCCTTTATTAAATAAAATATGGAAACATATGTGTTATCCACAATAGAAAGAAAGAAAAAATACATTATATTTTTATGGCTACATAAATGATATGCCAAATAAAAATTCAAGAAATAAACATATTTAAATTGTGGCCAGTCGAATTTATATATCATTCAAATAACACCGTCTTTGGTGATATTATCAATCTATAAGCTTCGTGACTATATGAGTGCCCCAATGTTGTAATTGAAACTTGTCTAAAAAAACATGCTACTGACAATATCTCTTGCTTTTACATTATATCAGATTAAAAGGTTAGATCACAAGCTAGCTTACATTTTCTGTATCTAGTTAGACCTTTGCCCGATGTTGGAATTCAAATAAGTGGTCCTTAATATTATATGTGCACATAATACAATTTGTGTATGGTGGTACAAATAATATTGTGGGTTCAAGCAAATAATTGTGAATTAATGTTCAGGTACAATTAATTATAGAACATATTACAAGGACCTAGTGGTTTTTTGATAATTACATGTGTGAAGATCCATCATAGTATGTGTTATTCTAATCAATATAAGGTTCACCAAATTGATTGCTAGATGTTTGTTTTGGTTTTGAAATCATTTAGTGTATCTCCCTCTGTTTCCCTGTTCAATGTGTTTTGAATTAAGAAACATACTACTTCCTTCGATCCATATTAGTTGACTTCAATTTGGATGTATCTATCATAAAAATATGTCTAGATACATCCAAATTAAAGTCAACTAATATGGATCGGAGGGAGTACCTTTTTAATACCATCTTAGGTTCACTTATGATCTACCGGTTGCAGTCTACTTATAAAAGAGAGTCCACCAGATTCATAGACGTGTCCCGCTTTTCTTAGATGCAAAAGTGAGTTGTTCGAACACACAATAGAGTTTTTTTCTGAGAACGTCTTGAGATTGGCTAGAATACAAGTTAATCTTTTTTATTTGCCACACATATGGGAGTTAGACAAGGACTCTAACTTAGTGTTTTTTTCCTAGGAACGTCTTCATTCCCGAATTAAGATTTAAATGGGCATTCTTTTTCCGACATGTTTGCGTTTATAAATCACCTATACTCTTCGAGTCCCCGCAAAAATATTACTCCCGGTACTATAAACGTATGGCTATCAAATATTCAAACCGGCTCTCAGAAGCATATTCTCCAGGGGTAAATGAATTGGGTTGAAAATCAACATTTAGACATATCATTTTCCATGTTATATGCGTACACGTGTGAAATCTATGGGCATAAAGTCCAACTTGGGTATCATAAGTTGTCTATTCTTACTGCAAACAAAATTCAGCCAATAATATCTGCCTGTGACCAATTGAAACACAGGTATACACCATGATAGCAAATTTCCCAAATCAAAACAGTTCAATACTACCAAACACACACGACAATAGCTAGACTATTACCCTCAGTGTGAGAAACCACATGATTACGCACGGGAACACGTATTAAACGAACCCATCAACGAAATGCCGGAAGACTTTTTTACCTGGAGAAAGTTGTTGCCGGACCCTGCTCCATCAACATGCTGTTACCTCTGAAGTGCATACAGGTCGAATTAGCACAGTCCAAGCAGGATGAACATGATTTGAAAGAGAGGCGCTCAGGGTGTAATGTTGTAGGCTTTGAAGGCGAGCACGACGGCAAGGTTGAGGTCGAAGTGCTCGTCCTTCCCTCCACAACCTGAACCGGCACATCCTCCTCCGTCCTCCCCCATTCCCATCCCCATGCACCTTGCCTTTCTACCCTCCCGCCTCCTCTCGATTCTTCACCACCGAGCATCCTGAGGCGATTTAGTAGCTCGTGGGCAGGACTTGGTAGTTCGCGAGCGGCGGCGACTGCTCCACGATGTTGGCGCCACATGGACATAGGGTGAAGGTGTTGGGGCATAGGGGCAGCCAGTGGTGGCCGCGAAGAAGACCGCGGCGCGATACCAGGAGGTGGAGGCAACCTGGTGTCGGGGTTGTATCCGCAGCCGGCGACTGAATAGGCGGCGACATGGCTCCAATCCCGGCCGAAACCGGCGGCACAGATGTGGAATCGCGCAACTGGTGGTTGCCGCGAAGAAGACCACGGAGTAGTACCGGGAGGTGGAGGAAACCTGGTGTCGCGAATGTATCGGCGACCAGCGGTCGAATAGGCGGCGGCAGCTCTAATCCCGGCCGGAACCGGCGGATGGGGAATCGCGCAGTCTCATTGGCGGTAGGTAGACAAGAGCAGGTGGAGTGTTGACGAACCGTTTTTTTGAATCGAATACACATAATCCGTTTAGACTTTAGACGTACCGTGCAGCTGTTTTTTTCTTTGACACGTAAAAAGTTGTTAGACACGGACTCTAGAAATAAGTTACGTAATCTTTTGGCAAATCCTAACCGTAAATTGTAGATCTAAGAGCTAAAATAATTCAGATGATGTGGATGAACGTAGCTTCTCGAAAAACACTCTTATATTGTTTTTAGTATATAATAGAAGATAGATTTCTGGTTGCTCCATACACTGAGGAGAAAATTACGAAAGCGGTTTTTCAGATGAAGCATAATAAAGCTCCTCGCCCTAATGACTTCCTAGCATAGTTTTATCAAAACTTGTAGGAGATAATAAAGGCTGATCTTTTTAATCTATTGGGATATCTTCATGGTGGCCAATTAGATATTTTTTGGTGAAATTTTGGTGAAATTATTTTATTATCTAAGGTTAACGAGGCGGTTTGAATTCAACAATTTCCTCCAATATGCCTCCTAAATGTGAGTTTTAAATATTTACAAAGGCGACAACTATCCGGCTTAATTACGTGGCGAACCATGTGCTACGCCCTTTGCAATTTGATTTCATGCAAGGCAGAAACATCTTAGATGGGATTGTCATCCTTCACGAAATAGTGCACGAATTTCATAGAAAAGGCTGATGGAGTGCTTTTAAAAATTGATTTTGGAAGGCCTATAATAAGGTTAAGTGGTCTTTTCTCCAGCTGACCCTCAGAATGAAAGGTTTTTCCGAGTGGAGGGCTCTTATTCATAGTTTCATGTCTGAAGGTAGTGTAGCGATAAAAGTCCATGATGACATTGGTAAATACTTTCAAAGAAAAAAAGAACCAAGACAAGGTGATCCATTATCACCAATACTATTTAATATAGTGGATGATATGTTGGTGATCCTGATAGAGCGTGCTAAGTCTGATGGCAAAATTGAAGGGATGGTTTCACATCTAGTTGATGGTGTTTTATCTATACTTCAATGTGCAAATGACACATTTTTTTATGAAACATGAATTGGAGAAAGCTAAGAATCTAAAACTGATATTGCCAGCATTTGAGCAATTATCTGGACTCAAGATAAACATCCATAAAAGTGAATTATTTCGTTTTGGGGAGGCCCAATACGAGGCCAATCTTTATGCTGAGCTCTTTGGTTGTGAGCATGGACAATTTCCAATCAACTATTTTGAGATCCTGATATACCATCGGAGGCTTACAAATGCTAAATGGAAATTGGTTGAGGAAAGGCTCTAAAAAGGCTTAGTAGTTGGAAAGGAAATTACTATCTCTAGGCGGGATACTGATGCTCATTAATTCAGTACTTATCAATTCGTTGCAGCTATAGCGCAAACAACTGTTAACAATAACACCCGGAGTTCACATTCTCCAAAAAAGTCCATGATGACATTGGTAAATACTTTCATAGTTTCGGGCTCTTATTCATAGTTTCGTGTCTGAAGGTAGTGTAGCCATAAAAGTCCATGATGACATTGGTAAATACTTTCAAACAAAAAAAGAACCAAGACAAGTTGATCCATTATCACCAATACTATTTAATATAGTGGATCATATGTTGGTGATCCTGATAGAGCGTGCTTAGTCTTATGGCCAAATTGAAGGGATGGTTCCATATCTAGTTGATGGTGGTTTATCTATACTTCAATATGCAGATGACACAATTTTTTATGGAACATGACTTGAAGAAAGCTCAAAATCTGAAACTGATATTGTCAGCATTCGAGCACTTATCTAGACTCAAGATAAACTTTCATAAAAGTGAATTGTTTTATTTTGGAGAGGTCCAAGACAAGGCCAATCTTTATGCTGAGCTTTTTGGATGTGAGCATGGACAATTTCCAATCTACTATTTGGGGATCCCGATACACCATCAGAGACTTACAATGCTGAATGGAAATTGGTTGAGAAAAGGCTCCAAGAAAGTCTTAGTAGTTGGAAAGGAAATTACTATCTCTAGGCAGGATACTGGTGCTCATTAATTCAGTACTTATCAATATGGTACTATAGATGATATCCTTTTTCGTGCTTCCTAAAGGAGTCTTGAAAAAGTTAGATTATTTGAGCGATCTAGATTCTTTTGGCAAGGAGATAGTGAGAAAAAGAAATATCGACTGATAAGATGGATTCTGGTTTGCCAACCTAAAGACCAAGGTGGCCTAGGCATACACGACATGTAAGTTAAAAATACCGCTCTTCGAGGTAAGTGGGTGTTCAAACTATTTACTAAAGATGGTATATGGCAAACCCTTCGTCGGAGAAAACACGTTGGTTCAAAACCATTATCTCAAGTGCTATGGAAGCATGGAAACTCGCACTTCTAGGCTGGACTAATGAGTACGAAGAAACATTTTTTTAGATTTGGCACTTTCTCCATTAAGGATGGATCAAAGGTGACGTTCTGGGAGGACAAGTGGCTAGAAAATGCTACATTCTGAGAACACAGTGCCCTGCTCTATATAATATTGTACAACATAAAGGAGATACCGTTGCCGCAGTGTTGAAATCTTCTCCACCTAACGTGTCGTTCACACGGACTTTGATTGGACCCAAACTTGCATCTTGGAATACTTTGATTCAACGTTTAACTACGGTGCATCTATCAGATGGTTCTGGTGATTTTCGTTGGAATTTACTTCAGTATCAGAAAGTTCTCAGTGGAATTCATGTATAGAGCTTTGATCATGCCTTCTTTACCAGTTCATAATAATCAAAGTTTTAAAGATGAATATACCACTAAGATGAAAATATTCATATGCTATCTTCGTCGAGGTGTCATTCTCACAAAGGACAACCTTGTTAGAAGAATTTGACAATGAAGTAAAAAATGTGTTTTTGTCATCAAGATGAAACAATTAAACATCTCTTCTTCCAATGCAAATTCGCTAGATCTATATAGTCAATCATCCACGTAGCTCCTGGACTAAGTCCCCCTTGTAGTGTTGCAAATATATTTGGCAACTGACTATATGGGATAGATGTAAAGTGCAGACCTCTTTTTAGGGTGGGAGCGCTTGTAGTTATCTAGTCGCTTTGGGTATGTAGGAATGACAAGGTTATTAATCAAAAATTATCTTCTCTTATACAGGTTATCTGCCGATGCACAACTGCACTCCATTTTTGGTCGCCTCTTGGGCAGGTGGACTATCAAAACCTATTTACAGAGATCTGTACATGCTTGGAGGATATGAGGAGGAATATTTTTTCCCCGACATGGGTGGCAGCATGATCTGCCTATTGGGCCTCCTTAGTTTTGTTGTAGGCGTTTTATTGTTTCCATGATGATCTACGTGTAGTTCGCCTATAGTTAGCTAGTACTTTCTCCTTTTATTTTTTGGGACTCGTGTGGGCTGTGTGCATCCTAGTTATGTAAAAACCGGGTGTAATACTCACGTTAAGTAATATATCAAAAGTTTGCAGTGAGAGTAGAACTATGTATGCAACGTACTAGGCCACCTATTGCCCTACATATATAGAATGTAAATAGTAACGATGGCAAGTTTCAGCCCTTAGATCAAAGAGGGATGAATAGTACAATAATCAAATTTGTTTACTCGTCATACATTAGTTCAAACAATCAACATTGCAGATGCATGACCTTTCTACAAAAGAAAAGAGCAATATGGAAATGCATAATTTTAGAAATCTCCAAGCTTGTTTTGTCACTTCGTTGTTGAAAACTCAGGGAGCAAGGTTGGTGACAAGCACCTCTAGGAGGGACGGACAGCTGCTCCTCAGATGCGCATAGCCATCACTCGCCATGACTGCTTTGAGGTTGTGGAGAGGAGCTAAGAACTCGAAGCATGCTTCCTTGAGACCAGCACAGCCATGTTGCTCAGCCAACGCCAATATAGTCGCTGCAGTGTCTATGCAGATATACTTGCACAATTTCTCTTCGCATATCAATTTGAGCCTCTCGATGTTATACCTATCTGCGGCGACAAGTAAATGTTGCGCCATCTGCATTGTTTCATCGTCGTCAATCTTAGGCAACGAGTCGGCATAAATGAAGTGAAGCATCACCTTAAAGACCAAAGAGCTCTGCCATGAAGACCGATGACCGAGCAGCCACGATGTTACTATGCGCGGGGAACGTCTCGCGACCCACCTCGAATGATACGTCCGCTCCCTGTCCGCTGGTCAGGAGGTGTCCAGCGCATAACGAACTGCGTGACGCGTGACGGCCTCTTGACAGTCACCTGATGCTGAAACGATCGTCCCTAAGGTACTTTGATTCCTCCAAATCCTTCCTTTTGATGAATCTGATAAATCCCCATGAACTTTTGGGACCGTATCTATCAAATCCATCGCCTGTATCGGTGTGCGATGGCACCGGTTCTCCATCGTGGTCAAGTAAACTGACCCGGAGTTTTGCCATGACGTCCTTACCATCGGTGTTATCATCACGTTGCGCATAGATGGCAATCCAGTCAGTATCGTCCGGGACCTCGCCGTCGGGATAGTATCTGATACACCAGCGATGGCCTGCGATGAGAAAGATCTCAGATCTGATGAACTTGCCATTGCCGAGACCCTTTGTAAGGGAGTACCCCTCGATCTTGAGTTCGTGCGACAATGGCCGACGCGGAAGACGGGGAGGAGCTTGACATGGCAGGCCGGCCTCCTACTAGCTGCAGCAACAGAATACTACAGAGAACAGAGGTCTAGCTTTTTTTTGGCTCGTCGCGGTGCAGAATGGCAAACGGCAGTGAGCTCGTGAGGTACTTTCTATATGATGATTCTCGCTCGCTAACTGGAATTCATGGCGCGCAGGTTTTGGGGATCGTCGGGGTAGAGGATGCGAGCAGGCGAAGAACAGGCGGTTTCGGCACAAAATATTTTGTTGGGGACTACCGATCCCTAATTTCTAGCGGACTGCTCCGGTGCCGTAGCATGATTGATCTCTTGAGCATCCAATTTACCAGATCACCAACATATTAGCTTCCTTCAATTAAGATTTATTTCCTAATAACTATATTTCCGAAATTCACGGTCCAGGGCACTAGCAATTTTGGTACTCCCCGGCCCATATTAATTGACTCAACTTTGTTTAGATATGAATGAATCCATACAAAGTTAAGTCAATTAATATGGATCGGAGAAAGTACATAATAATTTGTTTTTAACAAAAAATCATCTGGAGCACAGGAGCACACAAGGCCATTGGAACCGAAGGGCGGCAGCAGCACGACCACCTGGAGGACATCCTCCACCGCTACAGCGGGTGCCGACCGGACACGACAGTAGAGACACACCAGGCCGAGCAGGCCCGGCCGGACCCAGGTTAGGCCCGTTATGTCTCCACCGCCACGCTGCAGCATGTAGACCACCACCGTGCTACCCTCGTGTTCGGTGCCATAGGCCCAGCCGGGACCAGATCAGTCCCGTAAAGCCCTGTCATCACGCTGCAGCAGGCCGACCGAGCACCACCACCCTGCACCTACCGTTGCCGCAACCCCATCTCCGGGAAGCACCGCCGCCTCGCGAGATGGCCGGCCCGCCCGAACCCAGATGGGGTCCAAATGGGCCCAGATCTGGGCCGAGCGGGAGCAGCCGACCGCCAGCACGCAGCGACGCCCTGCCGCCAAGAGGCTGCACCGCCGCGCCTGCGTTCACCCGGTGAAGAAGCTCAGCCGCCGGACGCGTCTTCAGCCCAGGTGCACCGCCGCCGGACTCGACTTCCCGATAGATCTGGGCCGAGCGGGAGCAGCCGACCGCCAGCACGCAGCGACGCCCTGCCGCCAAGAGGCTGCACCGCCGCGCCTGCGTTCACCCGGTGAAGAAGCTCAGCCGCCGGACGCGTCGTCAGCCCAGGTGCACCGCCGCCGGACTCGTCTTCCCAATCAGAGAATCCACACGCGAAAACGGTAAATCAAACTAATTTTCTTGAAATTTTGCACTCACGAAAAAATTCAGCGTAGAACTTGGTTCGATCGTAGGTACATTTACACATACTGCAGCAAATCAAAAGCTACTAACCCTAAATTTAACTTGCTTCGACATTGTTGCTCCCTATTTACCAAAATTGAGCTCCACTAGAGCTTCTGGGCGCGGCGGCGAGGCGCTCACTCCTCAGAGAGGTCTACGAGGTGCGTCGGTCTCAGCTTCACGATGCGGCCGGTAACCTGACAAGCTCGACGGCCCTCCGCCCTTGGCCACGCGTGCCTCGACGAGCTCGACGGCCCACCGCCTCTCCGCCTGCTCGCATACGATCTCTGCTTTGCGCTCGAGCTCAGACTCAGCGTGCGAGCATATCTGTGGCGAGGCGCTCTTCGTCGGAGTCCTTGATGCAGTCAGGCAGCACCACCACGAAAGCACGCGGGGGAGGGGGAGGGGGCAAGGACCTGCCTCGCCGTCATGGGCGTACCTGCGAATCATCGGAACGTGCTCCGGTGACGGCGCACAGTATGGGGTCACTACGAGAGCATACCGACGGAGGGACTGCGAGGGCGACATCCTGCGGCCGCCCCTATCCAAAAGAGCCCGCGGCGGCAAGACATTGCCAGATCTATCGCCGAAATGAGCGGAATCTCTTGCCGGAGTTCAAGCTAGATGCGCACGGCTAAGCGGCGGCGTTTCTGTTGCGGTGGGAAGAAAATAAGGGTTCCAACCTTCACCTGCCGCATCGGCCGGTACTTGTACCGACCCAACTCGCGTATTTGCAGACCAATGAAAATATTTTCACAGCCAAGCCCGATTTTACGGGATCTGCTAGCTCGCCGAAACTCGCGTGCACATGTAAAGTCGCTGGAATAGTCACTGCTATAGTAGCTCATAGTCTCTTTCTTTACACATTCAGCTTCGGCCTAACAAAAACTCCTAGTGACTGTCTACCGAGCCTGCTGGCCTAAACAATGTGACGTGCCACGGGCACAAGGTAATCTGTCATGTATTGATGTGCGTTCAAGCCCAGATGGCGAGCAGTGACATGAGGCCAGCCCCGAGCAGCAGCGAGACGTTGAGGCCGAGCTGCAGGCGCGCTCTGCTCTGCACCCTGGGCTTGCCGAAGTCCTCGGCGAGGATGTCAACGAGCGCCATGTAGACCAGTATCCCCGCCGCCGCGGCCTCGAGGAGCCCCTGCACCACCAGCGCCGTCGGGCTGGTCTCTTCGTAGACGGAGGATATCGCGATGCCGACGCCGATGCCGACCGGTGTGGTGAGCGAGAAGAGGAGCGCCATTGCCACCACGGACTTGAGCCGAAACTTGGCCTGAATAAGAAGGAAATAAAGAGAGAGCTTATTCAGCATTAGCCATTGGGCCCAAACGAGAAGAAACTATGGTGATGTGCGGTACTCACCTGGACAATGCAGCCTCCGAGGCCGATGCCCTCGAAGAGCTGGTGGAACGTCAACGCCGGGACGAGCGGCCGCACCGTGCTCGGGAAGTCGGAGGCGCCCAGCGACATGCCGATGATCAGCGAGTGCACCACCACACCCAGCTCCAACACCTTCACAGCAATACCACATACTGAAACTTTCTGTCTCCAATCTGAAATAACGGTTTGTCACAACCTTGAGAAGACCCTACCTGGGAGATCACGCGGTGGCGCACGAGCTCGTCGTCGTCGTCGTCGGGCGGGGCGGCCAGGACAGACAACCCGTGCGCGTGCCCGTGCCCGTGGTGCTCGTCGGAGGTCTCCAGGTCCGCGGGAGCCGGATCGTCGGTGACGGCGGCGGCCCTCCTGGCGTTGGTCCTGTGGAAGTACCCCGTGGCGACGGTGTCGACGATGAGCGTGGCGATCGCGGCGAGCATGGCGACCAGCCCGGCGAACGGGAATCGCTTCCACGGCCCCGTCACGAGGCAGGGCGAGCCGAGCGCGTCGAAGGCCGCGGGCAGGATGTGCACCATCCCCGTGGCGAGGATGACGCCGCCGGCGAAGGCCTTGAGGGCGAGGAAGAGGTCCGTGTCCGGCCGGAGCGCCGGGAACCTGCGGCCCAGCGACGGCACGCCCGCCCCGATCGCGCTCCCCACGAGGATGCAGACGACGGCGATGATCTTGAGCCGCAGCGCCTGCGCCTTGTCGCGGCCTGCGTTCTCGCCCGCGCAGTCGGCGTCGCGGTCGGTGGCGGCGAGCGCTGCTGGCAGGACGGCGGTGGCCAGAAGGAGGCAGAACACGGCGAGAACGCGCGAGGCCATCGATCGGCTACCCGGACGCCGGAGCTGTAAGCTATGCGGAGTGCGACAGAGGCTGGCAGACTATATGCTGGCAGTGGCAACCTGGCAAGGATTCACTTGCCATTTCAGTCTCGGAGCTGCAGGGCTGCAACTTGCTGGCCGTCAACGGCGATTCCCAGACGACTGCACTGTATCCAGCATATTTCGATGCGAACGAAAGCTTTGATGGCTTGGACGTTTGCTAGCTTCCCACGGCTAAATTGATGCGGGGCGGTAAGAGCGGAGCTATTAAAATTGCTAAATTGGAGTACCCCTCCTACACATATTAATTGCATTAGATTTACTACTAGATGAATCTAAGAGCATCACTATTAGTACCTCTAAACCCTCAAACCCTCAAACCAGTTTAAGGGTTGAGAATGGACATTTTTTGGCATATTTAGAGGTTAAAAAACAGAGGCAAAGATTAGAACCCTCGAACCCAACCCTTATAACGAAATATTCCTTATAAGGGTTGGGTTTGAGGGTTCTAGTCTTTGCCCCAACCCCAACCCTTCTAATTGTCATATGACATATCATAATTATCACTAGAAAAACACAAACAACATTGAAACAACTAGGAAATGAAAATCATTGATGCATGGTTTAATAGTTTACATCACAAAATCATCATCTTCCACCTCTCATCGACACCGTCACCAAAAAGTTGCACCTCGGCGCCATCTCCTCCACACCGTCATCGCCTCAAGCACCTCCATAGGCGCCGGTGGTGGAGTCCTCCACACCGCCATCGCCACCACAACTCATCGGAGTGTCACCTCGAAGAGTAGAGGACGCACCACGAAGTAGCCTCTTCCTCTCGGCGATGTCCTCATTGGTCTCCTTCCACCACGCCAATTGGTCTTCATCCATGTCCTTTTTGCACATCATCATGTGCTCCTTCTCCTTGGCCATGATCTCTTTCCATGCCTTTGCTTCCTTGAGCTTGAGCATCCTCTCCTCCATATCGGCCTTGCGCTTCGCTTGTTCACGCCGTGCTTCAACTTGTGCAAGCTTCACCTCTTTCTTCTTCTCGGTGATAAGAAGTTTTGTCTCCAATGTCTTCATTGTCAATGTCTCCCTAGACTTCATCATTTGCTCCATCTTCTCTCTTAAGCTTGATGCCTCTCCTTCCATCTTGATCCTTAGCTTTGCCTTCTTGGTTCCCCCGGGATTGCACAAGTTCCTTTCCTCCTCCTCATCACTATCATCCATCCTAAGCATTGCCGCCTTCTTGGGTGCGGTCTCTTGATCCCTCCTTAGCGGACGGAGGCGGGGCGACAGGGGCCGACGGGGCAGCGGACGGAGGCGGGGCGACAGGGGCCGGCGGGGCGGCGGCCGACGGAGGCGGAGCGGGGGGCGGCGTCGCCATCGCCGGTGGAGGCGGGCCGACGGGCGCGCGGCCGAGGCGGAGGCGGGCGCGCGGGCGACGGACGGGCGGGCGGCCGGCCGGCCGACGGCGGGCGTGCGGCGGCTGGAGGTTGGCGGGCGGCGGCGCGTGGGGAAAAAATCCTCCCGCGTTTTGCAACCGGCCGAAACGAGAGGAGTAGGGGTTGGGCCAGTTTTGCCTCTCCAACCCCCACTTCTACAGGTTGGAAGGGGGAGTAGGGGTTGGACCTCTAATTTTTTTAGGGGTTTAGGGGTTCTAGTCTACGCCTTTTTCTCGCCAAAAACTGTAAAAAAGCGGTTATTTTTACAGATTTGAGGGTTTAGGGGTACTACTAGTGACGCTCTAAGTCAATTAATATGGGCCGGGTATTTTCTTTGATTGAACAAATGCAACTCTTTAGACTTCATCTCGTAAATATAGTCATTAGCATATCTTGTAGATATGGTAGTTGTAGATTTGATATAAATCAACATTAATTCCTTGAGATTATAACCTTGATGTCCAAGTTAACTCTGATCTTTATGAAAAAACAAGTTAACTCTGATATAAATATGACGGGAGGCCAATCCAGTTGAGTACTGAAAACAATCTTTTTTTTGTGGGACTGAAAACAATACTCATCTTTCCGCTTTTGAGATTTCACAACTTTTCAAGAAGGGATGAAAACCATGTGGAATCTTTTGGTCAGTTCCGCGTAAAAACAGAAATGGGATGAAATGCAGAAACATAATCGTAATTTCATTCGACATAAATATACTTTTGCTTACAAAAACATAAACAATAACGAAACAAGTTTTCTCGCCGGAGTTGGAGGTGCGCGAAGACATCGGGCTCGATCTACTAGCGTGGTGCGCGCGATTGCTCGCCGGAGTTGGAGGTGGCGGCTGTGGCGCTAGGGTTGGGTGCGGGGACGAGTAAGGGTTTCGACCCACACCCGCCTGAGCCACCAGTATTTGTAGTGACCGCGTCGCGAGTAGAACGGGCCAGTGTAAAATGTTTTACGGGCCAGACATGTTCACAGGTTCGACTAGATCGACGCATCTCGACCTGGCCCGTATACTCACCGGAAATTTACAGTTCCGGCCCGTTTAAAGGCTTGACTAGAGATGCTCTAATAGCATAACTTTGCTTTGGTTGATTGATATAATGTTGGGTTCATGACCTCTGCACGTAATAATCTGCTTTTTTTTCTCTGATAAGACTTTGCTATATTTTTAAAAGATATTACAGATACACATAACCAAAAGTCAAGAAGAAGAAGAAAACAAGAAAGAACCGTCGGCTTATCTTCATATATGTTGACAACTGAGTTACGCCGAAGGTTGCCGTTGGCATAGCTGCTATTACACCGATGGTGGCCGTCAGAATAGATTCCGGCCTTCGACGTATAACCGTTTTCCTGTAGTGACTGGTTGGTGCTTGGGTAGCAAAACTAGCTAACATATATACCACATCCCATTTGCTTCACGCAGACAGTGCTCAAAAAGTCAAAGATGATCCTTTGGAGAGATCTCTCCTTTGGAATATGTTAGATTCTTCAAACAAAGCTGCAACTGCTCCCTTTGATTGTCCTCCATTCAGCATAGTTTGAATGACATCCATGCAGTCCGAGTTGCTATCAGCAAGATAAATACCATTCCGAAGAGCATAAGCTTCAGCCATTTGTGCATCATTCACGTGATCCAAAGTATCATTTGATGCCGCCACAAAATTCCATGTGAGTCACGGATAATAGCATAATATTACCGTTCAACTGGTCCACATTGAACCCTGCATCAACACATTTAGTTTGAGATCTCTCTCTGGCCGGCAGTGGTTGCGAGGGGTCTGAGATGGTGGGCGCCCAGGCGAGAGAAGGTGGTGGCGGCGGGAGGTTCCCCACTCGGGCGGATGTGCGCGCCGCCGGGTGGCTGTCGGTCTTGCTGGTGCTACTCGTTTCTCCTCTTCCGTCCGGCCATGGTGGCAAGGGGATAGAGGAGGACGGGCTTCGGCGAGCGGGCAGCTCCCTTATCCCTTGCGCTCCTCGTCTTCTCCGTGCAGGTGGCCTTCGTCAGCTCTCCTTCCTCTGTGCCGGCCATGGTGGCGTGGGAGAGGACGTGTGCTTCTCGAAGTTCCTCTCTGCGTGGAGAGACGCTGGGGAGATCTTGAAGCTTCTTCTCCCCGTGGCGGATCCCAAGCATCGACTGGTCGTCGTCGCTATTCTTGTTCAGAAGACTGGCCCCGCCACGCCCGGCAGCAGAGCAGTCTGCCGGTGCTTAATCTACCTCCTTCGGAGGCCCTTCACCGACCTCACCGGGGCTTTTCGTGCCGCATCTCAGCCAAGTGGTGTCGTCCCCGGCCTGGAATGCGGTGGTCGCGGCTGCAGGTCGTTCGTCGCCGGCGTGTTTGTACTTGATCGCGTTTTTGCATTTCCTTCTAGGGTGTTCTGTGTAAAAGTGCAGGTCCTGGTTGTTTACTATAATTTTGGTTGGGACCTTTCTGTAAATGTTCACCCACCGCGGATGAAATGAAGCTTCTGGTCCTTCGGGGCCTTTCCGTTCAAAAAAAAAAATTAGTTTGAGAAATTCAGATGGAGGACTGGTCCATCCGTGTTGTCTCATCTTTCGGTTCGCCGAGCGATCTGCTATTTGGAAAGATTCACCATTGACACATTGTCTCTGTTTCCCACCATATGTACCATGCCTCAACAGCCACTGTTTCTTGCAAACCTCGTTAGCCTAAAACCGGTGACTTTCTTCTGGATAAACATAAGAGATTCTTGAGTACCAAGTGGCCTGCACGGTCACCCAAACAAGCATAGTCTATAATATCCATGATGCCAAGTGGCTCGCTTACACTGGACTGGAACAAAGTGTGCTTAATATCTTCGCTCCCGTGGAACACATTGGACAATGACAGCTAATTTTGATATGTCTATTAGCAAAAATTGCTCTATATGGCATAGTAGCGTGTATGGTTCCATCAAAAAATATTTTCACTTTCGCGGCTATATCAAGTTTTCCATAGCTTCCCTCTGACCGGATTACGGTAGAATTGCAAACTTCATTGGTACGTCAAAGCTTATAGCTGTTTTGGAAATCCCACTCGACGTGATACGCCGATTTAATTGAGAAAACTCCATTTTTCTTATAATGCCAGGATATGAAATCTTCCATCTAATCAGTTAGAGGAACCACCAAGATCCTCAAGATATCGATGGGCATCCCGACCCGCTATTGATCATTGATAGAGATCATGTCTGTGCCATTTCCGAGCCGTGAGGATATCCACTTAAAGGTATGATGAGCTGGAGATCATCCCTAGGTTGGAATCATAGTAGAGAAAGAGAAAGCCAGAATTATTCCATGGAGTGAGATCCGAAGTTGTTCGGAGAAAGAAAGGAAACTGAAAAGGTTCCGTAAGGGGACTGGAATTATTCCGGGAAGTTCCAAAGTTATTCGAAGAATATCGAAGGGGAACCGAAAGGTGTTTCGGGTCAAATCGGAATTTGTAATATGTATTTATATATTAATTAATATTAAATATATTATTAAAATCTAATTTGAAAGGGTATTTCACTAATGGGCAAAATTTCCTAGGGAAAAGGGCCCATGAGGGAAGCCACCTGAGGGAAGGGCCTTGGTGCCTAGGGTTTGGGCTCCTAGGGCTGCCCCCTTGGCCTTGGCGTCCTGCATTTCGTCGAATATATGGTGGTCGCCGTTGTTGTCAGAGCTGAACATGTTGCGGTCGGTCTGGGAGCTCGCGCCTACGTCATTGATGAAGGAGATTAGCACCCGCCACAGCACCGATTACCCGTTGTAGGTGTAGTTGAGGTCAAGGCCAATGCCACGTTGGTTTTGCTGCCGCGGGTTGGCCGTTATGGGCGAGTAAACGACCTTCGGATCATAAGCCTTACCCTCTCGCCAATTTTTTTAGAGAAGAACCGGATTTTGGCCGAATAGGCAGCATGGTGTGCTCATTGAAGAAGGCCGGCAAGGATGCTAAGGTGCACCTCGAACTCACCACGGTGGTGCTTCCTTGGGTCACCCCACTGTCGCCGCCTCGCATGCTGCCAATAGTTTTGCTGTGGTGGGTCGTGACATACGAGGCAGCAAACAAACAGTTGCCGCTTACATTTCTTTATTGATCAAAGTCATCGAGCGTCGTTGTTTCCATTCATCCATCATGAACATACACCAGTACACCTCCGCCTTACTAGCATCCTCATCCATGTCATCCGGCTTCGTCCTCACCTTCTTCTTGTGTGGCTTGCCGAGCTGCATGAGCGTGGTCGGCGGAGTCGGGTGCGAGGCAAGAGTACGGCGAGGGATCTGGGTGGGAACAAGAGAGCGGTGGGCGGGAGGCTGGAGAGATCAAAAGAGTGGTGAATTTTGCAATGGAAAATGGCGAAGTGTTATATGTTGAGGTTTGCTTGGGAGTCTTCGTTCCACTCTTCCCAAACTTAGAAAATTGAACACAAGGAGGTTGGCGATACGGGACGTTTTTTCCAGTTTAGGGGGCAATCCATACTTTTTTCCCGTTTCTTAGTATGACAAGAAAAAACTTACTCTATAATTTCATAACCTTAACGGAACGTTTTCTAAATAAAGGTAGACTAAGGCTATGAAGTAAGAAAGTAAGGTCAGCTGATTAAGTCAAAATCAGCCTGTGAAATAGCTGGTTGGGTGCTAGGGTTGCAGGTGCGGTTCGCTTAGACCCGCAAAACAGAATGGTCAATATATATTGTACTACATGCAACAATTATATCTTTTCTACAAATCATTGCCATGCAGTACCGCCTCGCTTGCAACCCTATTGGGTGTCCTTAAGATGCTCTCAGTGTCAACATATTCCATAAGAAGACACAGAACGCGGCAACCAAAGTAATATAGAACTCCACGATGAAGGTCCATCTCGTGGGGCACCGCTAGAAATGTTGCCATATGCACGTTGTTAGAATGTCGACACCGCTGAAGTATACAATATGGTGTTTTGTTCTTCATGTAAAGAAGCCGTGTGGTCATGAATAGTACTAGACGGATACGCACGGTTTGCCACATCGCCTGGCAAACGTTATGCAACAAACATAAGGCTCAAACACAAGGCTGGTCATAGTAGGGAGTAACATAAGCTAGTAACATGCATAAGTTACTAGTCTATGTTACTACTTTCATAGTGGGTAGTAACTTGTGTCTAGTATCATGCAAGGTCTAATCTATTAGCATGTAGACTCATCTTATCTTGAAATGTGTGATGTTATGGTAACATAACTAGTTACCACAAGGTTCTCTTTCATCATTTCATGACATGCCACATCACTAAATTGCTTAGTTGACACTGCATGTAGATGCATGTTACTACTATGTTACCCCCACTATGACTAGCCTAACAAAGCGGCAATAGCGTTTTGGTGTCTAGATATATGTATATTTAGACAAAGTCACGTCAGTTATTTTGGAACGGAGGGAGTACTTAAAATAACTTCCAAAAAAATATTGTAGCTGACCTTACTCCAAATTGCAAATGTGGAAGACTACCAACTTACAAATCACATGCAAGAAGACAGTTGACAGACACACGTAAGCCAGGGCTGAAGCTAGGCCGCAAGTAAAGACCTACTCCGTATTAGCCAGATCGTATCGCCTCACCTGCAAATACACCTTATCATCAAGATGCAACTTCCACTTGGCCGTGATTGACCTTGAGAGTTTTATCTGCTGTGAGCTAGGCCGCAAGGAAGCGAGTGTTATTGGATGCCGGCGAACTTGCCCGAAAAAACATGTTAGATGTCTCCACTGCAATAGGGGCACCAACAACAACATATCAATGTGTTTATATCAGTATACATAAGCACCTTTAAGATTTTAGGCTTTGCAATTTCTTAGCTGTCCAAGGATCTATTATATATTTGTTAGTAGGAGGTAGAAACTACCCTGAAAGGTAGATCATACAGTCTATTTCTAAAAACAGCTTTACGCGTTGGTACATGCACTCCGCCAACTGAAATTTATTGTCTAGAACATTAAATAAATAAAACATCTAAAAAGGGTTAATCCTAAGCAAGCTTATATTAGCACCAAACTTCCAGGAACATAAATACCTATCTGAGAGGCAAAACGACATGATAAGAAACAAACTGGACACAACATTAGTAGAAGAAAGCTCCATCTCACTGTTTCTATACTGGCAATCAAAATACTTATAAAAAGGTTTAGTAGGCATTGCCAGATTATAGGGCCTAGATCATTTGATGGGAAAAAAACGAAGACCAAAGACCAGCAAGCTGTATAGATGGGATCAGCAAGTTATAACCAAAAAGTCTTTTCAAGTCATCAAATTCCCAGCTCTCTCGCTTCCGTGACTGGCTACTCTAGATATATATGGTGTGTTATCCTTATTCATAATAATAGTGAAATAGAACTAATGGAGTTTTCTGCACACTAAATGTACAGAAGGTTGACTGCAATAATCACGAAAGCAGTTATTTACCAGAAGCAAATGCAAATGCAAACTAATCTCTGCACCATGACCATTCATTGTGTGACTGCAACCAAAGCTTCCACCCTCATTGCCTTGCCATACATCAAAAGTATGTAGAGTTCACGAACAAAAGAGTGAAGCCCATAATGATGAGTGAGGACTATGGTATCACTAGTGCAGAGAGGCCCATTGGTCCCGGTTGGTAAGGGGCTTTAGTCCTGGTTACCCAACCGGGACGGGGCAACCGGGACTAAAGGCTTTAGTCCCGGTTGCCCCACTAACCGGGACAAATGGGGGTACACGTGGCGGCGTCAGAGCGCGAGGGGGGTGGAGCTTTAGTCCCGGTTCGTAACACGAACCGGGACAAATAACCTTCTGCCGCGGCAGAGATTTGGCCATTTCTCTGCCGCGGCAGAGAATTCATTTTGGCACATTTTGTTACCGCGGCAGCATTTTCGTCACTTTTTGTGCCACGACAGAAAATTCATTTAGGTTGTTTTATTGTTTATTTAGTGTTTTGCACTTATCAATGAAGGAACCGTTATATTACACAAGATCATCATGACAATATTACATTCGATACACGGATCGAGTTCATGCACTACATACAAAAGTTGCTCTTTTTACAATCCCTATTGTCTATACACAGCCGAATAGTATTCCCCTTTTGGGTTTAGGACTTCTGCATCCAAGAATCCCGCCAATTCCTCCTAAATTGCTCATACGCGATCCTTTGGCAGAAGACCGCCCCGTAGACGTTCGATCTGATTTAAAAAAGGAGTCAGCCTATATGAATGAAACTAAACACAATTTGATTGTAATTAAAAACTATAGAAATTGTTTACGTACGTCGAGTTGCTCTAAATTTCTGCCTTTCTCATCGCACGTCTACCGGATGAACTCGCAAACATAGTATCCACATAGATTGTTACCTGGTCCCTGCGTCAGGCACTTTACGAGAACAGAGTTCAATCAAAATAATAATCAAGCATGATAATAACTGTATCAAAACTAGAATTAAAGAGATGCGCGGATATAGCTAGTGGTGCTTACATCTAGTGGTTGAAATGTAAGCTCCTCTTTCCAAACACCCCTAGCCTTGTTGGTGAACCGTTTCCAAGCGCTGCCCGGCGAAGAAAACGAATAAAAGAAGTTATTAATTACTTGATATCATAAAATTCACGAACGTTGCCGATATAGTGTCGTAATGATTAGAATTACCGCTGGAGAAGCATCTGCATGTCCTTCCACGTCTCAAGGGGTTTATGTTTCGAGTCCATGACTAGTACACACCCTTTGTCGAGTTGAATGATTAACAGAATATAGTGGAAGCTGCGAATGCATAACTAATCAATTATATACTTAACATCGAGTAAGCGAAATAGAAAGTGTATAGAAGACAATAACACTCACTCGAAGTTGTAAGGAAAAAGTATTTCCCTTCTGGTTTCTTGAAACCTTAACGCGTGTACTATATTATCCTCCGTATCCTGGGGGCTTGTTTTGAGATTAGCTTCATGAACCCAATATGGGTTAATGAAGCCAATGTCATAGATTTGTCCTCTGCTACATTCGAGAATCTTCATTCTGTATATTACAGTATGATTATATACATGCAATAAACAAGGTGAGATAGCAGGAGACTAAATTAATTACAGAATTAGTACTTACAGACAATAGGCACTGATGATCGATTTGTCCAAGGCGTCTTGATTGAATAATTGAAATAGTTCATCAAATTCAATGGATATCATGTCATCCTTTTCTTTCCCATGATGCTTTTTTGTAACACTCAACACTATCCAGTTAGCCCCGGCCTTTATGGCATGCATGTACCAGTTATGCAATCTTCGCATTTTTGTTGGAAGATTGTTTACCTCCTCAGGTTTGACGAGAGGTTTTCCGTACTGGTATTTTTATGCTACTTCACTCACGGGGAAGTACTCTAACTGGGATAAGTACTGGGCAATACTCATACCTTGAGCAGCGGCAACTTCTCCGTATTGTGCAACTACCTCTGGATCATACTGCTCTTCGGCCCCATATTTGCTCGACCCAACATTGGTTTGGGAAATCACTTTGAGAGGGGCGCAAGACTGTTTTGCTTGTTCTCCGAGCTGGGCAACAGATTTCTCGCTTGCATCAGTACTGCTCTTCGAGGCTTTTTGTGCCGCATGTGACTTGAGAATAGAACGCTCATAGTCTGATGACAGCTTTGGCTCGGGTTGATGAAGAGACTTTAGCATTTTCAACACTTTGGCCTTTTCTTCTTTGGTGCTGGGGAACTCTGGCTCTTTCGGCCGCCTCAGCTTAGCGAAAAACGCTGTCGTTTCCGCATCAACGATCGCTGCAGTCTCCTCTTCAGTACAGTCATAAGCTCTCTTGGGAGGAACCTTTGGTACTTTTGGAAGAGGCTCTTGTTTACGTTTCGGCGATCGCTTACCACGACGCAGAGTAGCGGTACGCTTACGCTTTTTATCCTGAGGCGTCGGCGATGGCTGCGCCGGAGATTGGTGAGGCGACGGAGCCGGGTGAGGTGACGGAGCCGGGTGAGGCGACGAAGACGGCTGCCGCGGCGGCGACGACCTCGCTGGAGACGGTTGAGGCGGCGGCGAAGATGGCCTTGGCGTGTGATTTCGAAGCACGATACATTCCTTTGGCTATAGAATGGTGACGTTTTTTGCGTCTCCCAGTACAGTCACATCCCCTTCACCTGCAGGGTAGTTAAGATCCAAAACTTCAAAGGTGGGCATGATTTCATCCACCCGACAACAACGTAGCCCTCTGGAACCGGACGACAGTGGTAAGTTGGTGTGGGTCCAATTGGTAAGGCATAGCCGACCGCCACCTTCATTGATATGTTCACAACTTTGACATGTAGCTCGCAGTGTGTCATCTCTGTGATATCATCCACTGGGTAGCCAACAGGAGCCATCGTCGGTGCACCATCATCATCGCCATTGTCATCACCCGGGACCTCGGTGGAAGCCACACTGCTTTTTCGATTATTCGATAGGCCGGTAGCATCGAATGCAGTGTGCTGCTGAGATGGGCCGGTAGTACTTTGCTCTTTAAGTGCGTTAATTTCATCTTGTTGTTGCTTTATTCGTTCTTCAATTATACGCATTCACTCTTTCTGGCTATCTGCTTCAACTTCCGCCCTTTCCTTTCTCCTCTGACGGCTTCTATCAGGATATTTCTTCCTCTCTTCGGGAAACCCAGTCCTCCATGGTTGGGAGCCTCTTGTGCCTCGTTTTCGTCCATCATGTTCCTTATTTCCAAGGGCAAGTGTGAGCTCATCATTCTCTCTATCGGGAATGAAGTCCCCATCTTTAACAGCCTTTACTGCTTTTCTCATCCTCTCGATTGGCAAGGGGTCTTCTTTATGTCGTATGTTATATATACACCTCCCTTCCGAGTCCAACGTGCCCCCATGCCCGTAAAACCAATTCCTTGCATGTTCTACCCAATCGTCTATCTCTGGGGTGATCTTTTTAGCACGCAGTTCATTCTCAAGTTTCTCCCACTTAGGAATGCCAGCCATGTAGCCACCTTGCCCCATAGTATGGTGATACTTCTTGTTAGCAGCATTCAGCTTATTCGTTGCAGACATTTTCTTAACTTTTTCTGATGTCTTGTATTCCACAAACTCAGCCCAGAATGTTTTATCTTCTCAAATTGAATATTCTTGAAATCGGGAGTCTTCTCTTTCACGACATAGTCAAGGTGCAATCTTTTCTTCCAGTTGGTGAAACACTGGGCCATCTTCTTCAAAGCCCACTCCCTGACCTTAGCCTCCATGGCTCTCCCATGTTCTAAGGCGTCCTCAACTGGATCCTCCGCATTTGGATCCAGCTCTATCTTCGGTAGTTTGAAATTAACCATGAGCCTCTTCCACAGTAAATCTTTGGCGTGGTTTGGGACAAATAAACATGTTCCCTCTTCATCCGCATTAGCAGGCCTATTCCAATTTCTAATGGTGATCGGGATTAGTCCCTAACAATTACTCCGCATTGTGCCACAAATTTGTTTGCGACAACTTCGGGAGCCGTCGGTTTGCCGTCTTCAGCGACATCTTCGATCCTGAACCTCTCATGGTCTTGCAACTTTTTGATTGGGTATCGTCTGCTCTTTTCAGTAGATTTGTTCGATCCAGAGGGCTAAAAGAAGAAAGATCATCGTTTTCTGTTTCACAGTCTCGCTTTGCATCAGAAATGACCCTACCAAGTTCATCAGCTGGCTCATCTGATGCCCGTTCTTCACCTCTTTCCTCTCCATTGTCTTCCATTGCAGTATCACTGTATTTAGGAAACATATGATGATAGTTGTTATCATCATCTTCTTCTTCACCATCTTCCATCATAACCCCTCTTTCCCCGTGCTTGGTCCAGCAATTATAGTTGGGCATGAAACCTTTCATAATCAGGTGGCCGCGAATGATTTTCGAGGAAGAGTACTCCTTGTTGTTCCGACATTGAACACATGGACAACGTATAAAACCATTCTCTTTGTTTGCCGTAGCCACATCGATAAATTTATCCACGCCTTTCATATACCCGGCTACGCGCCGGTCACCATACATCCATTCCCGACCGTTCATCTGCATCATATAAGTAAGTTTATCAAAAAACAGGACATCATAAATAGTGAAATGACCAATTCACATCGACACATGCATTGTATCAATGACAGAGAAAAGATAAGATTGCTAACCTCGATCGAGGGAAATAAAGAGGAGAAAGCTCAAGTGCATCTCGGACACCTTCTATATTTTTGTTCTATGAGAAATTGAACGGGATTATTCACTCAAACATTTCATCAAACACCTTGAATGCATGCATAGGGGAGAAAAAACTAGCACACCCCTCACACCTTCCACCAAGAGAAAAAACAGAGTGGAGGCAGAGGGGGCTGGGGCGTTGCATTTATAGAGGACGGGAGCATACGTCCCGGTTGGAGCCACCAACCGGGACTAAAGGTGTGTGCCACGCCACGTGGCTGTGGCCAAACCTTTAGTCCCGGTTGCTGGCTCCAACCGGGACGTATGCCCCGTTACCAACCGGGACGCATGCCTCCGGGCCCCGTGCCCGCTCGAACCGGGACGCGTGCCAGCATTAGTCTCGGTTGGTGGCGCAACCGGGACTAATGCTCTGAGGGGGCGCGAACGGATGGTCTGTTTTCTACTAGTGTATTATCAGACTACCAGGTAAAAAAATCATCTAATCATGTTGATCTAAGGTAAAAAAAGATGGAGCAGCACTTTCCTTTTCTTCTTGTTGTTAGTTTTACTCACGTCCGCAACAGTTCAGAGCACGAAAGCTATGTTTTATAATTCAGCAATCACATAATATATAAACTACTACTAAGCTATCCTTGACTAATTTAGCTGAGGTACTGACTACAGATACTTTCAGTAACTTCCAAAGCCATTGCTACATTACGAATTTCATCTTATTAAAGGTAGTTTAATGACTTTGTGAGCAGAGTCAACTGAGCTTCTAAACATCACATGTCATGCAATTAATATAGACAAAACCTAGAGAGCTACATCAGTAAATGAGACACACACGTGTTTGACCTTTTGTCCTCTTTTAGCTAGTTATCAAAGAGAAAATAAGTGTTATTTGAATGAACACAAAGCGAAAAGCTTGGGAAACAATATTTATAGGTCACAAATGTTGTCTATGTAAAAGTTGTAGATGTGCGCAAAATTTATGATTTATAAATTACATAGTTGTAAACTAAACAAAGAACCACGTATTCTATATGACCATCCAAAGAAACAAAAGATACTAAGGAATTAGAAATATTGGTAAACTGCAGGATAGCACATAAGTAAGACGAACAACACCAATGAAAATTTATACCTAGAGAAGCATATCTTAATCACATCATGAATCAATTCTCCATTTGTTGTACCCGTGCCCTAGTTAGAATATTTATCTTTTAAATCAAATAATCATCACATCGTAAGCAGATTTTATATTTACTAAACCAACATTTGCCCAAATCTTAACTGAGCTACTTCTCACACCTGTCTATAAGTAAGAATAACTCACTAAATACGACTGATAATTTTTGAAAACATAATTTAAGAGAAAGTACATAGAAACCTGTAAATAGATAAAGTTTGTGTGAACAACGGCCACACCATTGAACATACAAAATTGGGGGATTATAGAGCTTGTCCTATATGTGATTCTAGAAAAATGTAACGAACATACCATTAAACGTACACAACAACCCTTACCCTGCTTCATTACATAGAAGTCGTTTTGCTACCTTGCCTCTCCAACTGAGTCAAACCTAATATTAGTTAATTTATGCCAATAAGAAATCTAAAACCAAGATTAGAACAGAAACTCTAAAATCAAGTGAATATGAAAAAACAATTTAGACAACAACAGACTGCTTGGGTGTCATAATTCAAGTTATGCATATCAACAATTGGAAAACCTCGTTAGTTTAATTATCTAACAATGGCTGAATCTTTCCTACCTCCCTCCATCTAAGATGAACAACCAAACTTATTGGCTCGATCCGTATTGGTCTCTGTCCCTATCATGAGCATTAAAAACAAAACCAAGAACTTTTTGATTGGATTCGTCGCCCAAAATCCTCCAGCCATGACCGATCAAAAAACGATTATGTTGGCTCATTAAAAAAGGATTTATGGTCGAGTCCAAGAACAAAAAAATGCGAGATAATAAGTATCATTATGTTGGCTTAAAGAAAAGAGATCAGAGAAGAAACTCCTGACTGATTGTTAAGATCCAACAATCTTTTCTTCTAGGACAAAAATATTCATTCAAGGCCAAGAGGAGGTACTGCATAGAGGATGGGTACCTGCGATCACTGGAGTGGAGGTAGTGCTATGCGTGTTGCTTGGTGAGCCAGCAGTGTATAGCGCAGATTCAGGCCGAGGTCGAGGGAAACAAACCTCGTGTTCTATACGTCTCCCGCAGCGCATCAAACTGTTTCTGCAAGATGAGCGCTAGGACACGCCCTATCTAGGTGTGCACCACCTTACTGTAACCAAGCAAGCCACAGATTCAGTGCTCCGCTTAATTCGGGAGATGGCCAGACACCAAAAAAAAGAGAACGAAGTTTTCAGAAGAGAGAAGGGACAATTACATCTTAGAAAATGTGTTGGACGTTCTGTCGGTGGCTTTAGCGATGCTAAGAAGGGAGAGCTCCGCCTTGAGTTCCTTGAGCTATCACTGAAACTCTTCAGGCGCCACAATTGATATCACAGAAACTAAATTATCAGCAGAACAACACTTGACATCTCCAAAGAACCTATAAATAGTTCAAGCTATTAGAACAAACTGCAAATAGTTCAAGCTAATTAGAATAATGCCCATGAACCTGAATGTCGAACTGATGGAAGGATTCCATTGTGCAAACATGGGTTAAAAATATTCAAGGGGTTCAATTTTTATCGTCGGAAGAAAGGAGCATATCGAGCGGTCGAGGAGGACGTCAAGGGGAGGACCGGATCTAGTAGAAGGCATATTAGGGACGGTCGCTGCTGCGAGTGGAGAGGCGGGATCGGTGGTCGGCGTCGGTTGTAGCTGTGGGTGGAGAGGAAGGCTCGGTCGATGGAGCCGGTCGTTATGCCTGTGGAGAGGCAAGCTGCAACTTAAGAAGGGATGAACGGAGGGGAGAGCGGCTGGAGGAGCGGCAGGACCGGTCGCTGCGGGCTCGGTAGAAGGCGCCGGTCGCCGATGCGTCTGGAGAGGTGACCCGTGACTTGAGCAGGGGTGTGTGTGGCAGCGGTGGGTGAGTGGCGGGGAGAGCAGTTGGAGGAGCGGTGGGGCTAGGGAGCAGCGGCGAGAAACCCTAGCTCTCCATGACCTTGAGCACCATGGGAGCGAGGCGTGGTGGACAAACCGTGGTGGTGGAGAAAGGAGATGCAGTAGTAGTTTTTTTTAGGATCCAATTTTTTTTACTTGGGAAGGGAATCGGAGAACCGGAGAAGGCCAAAGAAAACCACCGCCCCCGCATCCCACACGACACCTGCCCTGCCACGTGCTAGCTACACTACAAAAGAGAAGGTCCACAAGCAGAGAGAAGCAACCACACGGCACACCTCAAATTGCTGAGAGTGCTCCCTTCATCTCACGCTTAAGTTTTTAAGTAATATTTTTTCCATAAAGCAACTAACAGTTGCGTTTCGCTCATCGTCGAGAGATGGACAAAGAAAGCGCGCCAACTTTTCGCTACATGCATGAGCGAGACAACACATCCATGTTTTCTCTCTTTTTTTGAACAAGAAACGCCCCAAAGGGCATAGAAGCTGCCTTAATTAGAAGGGTGCATACAAAATTACATCCACCCCTGTAGATATCCACCGCATATACAAGATCTAATGCTAGAAAAAGGGGCCGAAACTTTGTGAAAAGAACCCTGGAACAAAATAAAGAAAAGCAATCCAGTCCCAGGGCTCCATCTCCACCGGTCGCCGATGACCTCAAGGCAAAGCCGAGGTCGGAGACTATGGTCGAGGAGGGCCTCCTGCCCGGCGAGGGACACAATCCGCCGGTCACCGAGACACTCCCGGGGACAAAACCACTTGGGGGTGAAGCAGCGCCAAGCTCTAACGGAAAGATCCGATGTTCAGGGCCTCCGAAGGAGGTTGAAATCCCAAGATCGCCTTTCGACCAGAAAAGGCAGCGGCCCAGCAGCATCACCGTCGCCATCGGACCACTGCGAGAAACACCAAACGCAGCCATCAACACAGGCTGAGCAGGCCGATGCCAACCATCACCCTGACCAGAGCAGAGCAGCACACCGTCGAGACCCCACTCCCCCTCGCCGCCTCGGCCGGCCAGGAGAGAGATCAGGGCAGGAGCACCACTAATCCGCTGGAGCATGCGCTTATTCAGAGGACCCAAACCCGAGCGCGCCGGCGCCTTCCACATGGAAGCCTCCCGTGCACGCCCACTGACATCCTCGTAGTGGCACGCGCAACCACCAGCGATAAAATGCCCAAGATGCTGCCTCCTCCCCAACAGTGCGCCACCCCACTTCCATCCCCAAGTCCCTCGACGCCATGGCCGACTGACAGGGGAAGAAGAATACAAGGGGGAACACCAAGAGGAGGAATGACCCAGGCTTTATTCAGGGAGTCGCCATAGCCAGCCTCCAACAGCAGCTCTGACCGTCGGAGCACAAGGAGAAGAACCAGCAGGCCGGGAAGAAACGCCGCCCAAAGACACCTCCTCCTTATCCCGGCAACACGCCAAACCGCAGCATCTAGCCGCCAACTACTCCTAATAATCCTACAACTAGCTTCATCACCCCTCCAAACCCCACTCCAATCGGCTGTTCTGGTGGAGGCGGCAGAGAAGGCCGGTGGCAGCGGCCGACTCTCAAACAAGAGGATAAGGATGGGGAGAGGGGAGAGGAAGAGCGGTGGAGTGCAGAACCCATCCATGTTTTCTCTTAGAGAGTACACTTCATGTACGCTATATTCGTACCACAACTCCACAAGTGTGTGTCTGTGATCTTACTTTTGGAGATGGAAGTTTTAACATAAATGAGATTTTATTAGCTAGTAAGTATCGTTACATCATGACATCATCTAGCAAAACTTGGGATAAGAAAGCTAGAGGTACATCATGCCAAACACTAATTGGTGCTTGTCTAGCAAAATCCATTTGCTTCAGGCAGACAGTGCTCAAAAGTCAAAGATGATCCTTTGGAGATCTCTGTCCTTTGGAATATGTTACATTCTTCAAACAAAGTTGCAATTTCTCCCCTTGATTGTCCCCCATTCAGCATAGTTTGAATGACATCCGTACAGTCCGAGCTGCTATCAGCAAGATAAATAGCTTTCGAAGAGCATAAAATTCATCTATTTGTGCACCATCATTCGTGTGCTCCAAAGTATCATTTGATGCCGCCACAAAATTCTCATGTGAGTACCCGGATAACAACATTAGTACTCCTCCAGAAATAACTGACTTGAGTTTGTCTAGATTCGAATGACGGAGAGAGTACTCCGTATAGGTGGAGGGGACCTACGGTGGGAGGGTCTGACCATCTAGGTTGTGGGGGCAGCGCCATAGTTGGTCAGGTGTGGCGGGGGGAGGGGGGCGACGGCGGAGTGGATTTGGGGAGGGAGGCGTCTGCTGGAACTTTTACTCATCGACTCGGTGGAGGGGTAAATATAAGCGGTCGGGCGGTCGAAGTTGATAAGGGTTCGGCTAGATGCGGTTTAGCCCCTTAAAACCAAAATTTTACTCATTTAACGGGTTTTGAGGAATCGGCTAGAGATGTTGTTATGATTGATCTCACCTGGCCCTTCATCCATGAGAGGGATGTGGGGTGCTTCTTTCATCCTTGAAAAATCTCAGGTGTTGGGTTGATTAAGCAAGTTAACTACCAAGATCTTCATCCATTTTATTTCAAGATCAACTAATAGTATACCGTTCAACTGGCCACATTGAACACTGCATCAACATGCAAAATTCAAAGGGAGGACGGATCCGTCCATGTCGTCTCATATACCGATTCTTCTCGTAGGCTTTTCCCATGTTCGCCTCGAAATAGGCTTTCGCCCAGCTTTATAAATAAAGCAACCATCCATACATAGTTCCAACAAGTCTCAAATAACGAAAAACGAAAACAAGGGAAACAACACAAACACCCCAAGACAATGAGATACAACAGAAGCGATGACAACGACAATAAACGGGGGATCCCAAAGTCCAGTGATGACTCAGGATCGGGCCGGTGGCGGTGCGATGAGGTGTGCCTCCTTAATAAGGCAGTAGATGGTGTCGTCAAGCTTCTCATTGTCCTGGCTCCTACAGAGCGGGTGCCACTGCTGCAAAAAAGTGAGGAATTTGAAGAACGAGTCAGTGGCACGACGTAAGAACACTTTTTCTTTCACCATTTTATTGCGAACCGTCCACAGTGTCCATGACAACGCTGCAAAAACAAACCAAAAGAGGCGTCGCCTCTTGCCGTGTTCGTTCGCGCGTGTTTCCAGGAATTCTCCAAGATCCTGGGCGTCCCAGTCGGGGCCTAGGGCTTCTCGGACGAAGTTCCATAGAAACCGGGCTGTGGGACACAGAACATTATGTGCGCTCCCGTCTCTGGGATCAAACATAATGGACATAAACCGTCCCCCAGCCCATGTCATAGGGCCACCTCTACGCCTAAGGGAAGTCGGTCGCGTAGCAACTGCCACACAAAAATCTTCATCTTTAGGGGTAGCGGGGCTTTCCACAGGTGTTTGGTCTAGGTCAAGGTGGGACCTCTAAATAGGGCCCTATATGCCGAGCTAACTGAGAAGGTCCGGTCCCTGTCGGGGTCAATCTCCAGGACACAGAGTCTATCTCTCCTGAGAGAGAGACGGGCAAGCGAGTCCTCAGGTTTTGCCATTCCACTGTTTCCATTGGTGACAAGGGTTCGACTCGTCAATTCCCATTGTTATGGACTTGGGTTATGGAGAAGATGGGGATACTCGAAGTCGTGGAAAGGTTAACAGGCAAGCAACGCGGGGACATGAGGTTTACCCAGGTTCAGGCCCCCGGAGGGAAAACCCCGCTCCTGCTTGTCTGTTCTTGATTACGGCGGAACCGAAGGTTACATGGGGTGCGCAAATGCAATCTAGCGTGGAGGTGTGTGTATGAGGTGTTGATATCCTTCTCGTTGTACCCTCCTGGCCTTTATATAGATAGTACAGGTCCCGGGATAGGTCGAGTCGGTTATAGATTAGGGTTGATACCCTTTAAAATTCTATCTAATCTAGACTTGTTCTCCAAGAAGTTGAATTCGCGACGGGCTTAGGCCACCCAAAATCTTCCTAGGCTGCAAATCCTCGCGTGGGCCTTCCTTGGGCTGGACCAGGTATACCAATGTTATGCACCCGTAGGGTGTATCCATGTCGGTAGACCCCGAGTGTTCAGTCGAATCGAAGATTCGACTGGAGACTCTACAATCTTTCGGGTGCTTGGTATTTGAACCTATTTTTCAGGAAGAAAAGTTTAGTTCATAGGGATTATTTATGCGTGTGCCTGGCTCACCCGACGGATCAGGGCCAGTTAACTGTCATAGGATAAAACAACATGATCTTCATCAGACTTGAATCCTGAACGAATGCTAGTGTAATTTGACTCAGGCCGTTGAGGTCTTATAGGAGTTGAATCCCAGTTATTTTCAAATGATGTACCCAACGCGTCCGTCGGGATTTTCATCGTGCCCGTTGACACGGGAATTTACTAGCAGAGCGCAGTCGGGTATGTTACCAGGCCATCAAATGATATCTGTAGGGCTTATCTTTGTGTTGTAGACACAACATCCGAAATTTTATCACCGCGGAGGTGTTTGGGATGGCCAAGGAGACTGCTTCTCACTTAACGTTAGTTTGGGAAAAGTTGCCAAAAGATTTTTGTCGTATTTGATCCGAAGGATCTCAGTCGAATAATTCATAAGATGCGCGACCGGCGCTTCTGATGGGAGTAGCCCCCGATTGTTTGTTTAAGTCATAGACTCGAGCAAAGACGTTAATTTAGTCGTTCTCATAAGTTTGCATTATTAGTCCGAAGGACACATTTTTTCCAATGCGCGACCAGCGCTCCCTATGGGAGTAACCCCCGAGTCTGTAGTGGAGTCGTAGACTCGACGTAGGACTCGAAGATATTGTCGAGGTGCTTTTGTCTTTGTAATCTCTCAGGTGCGCGTTCAACGCTCCTAATAGGAGTAGCCCCCCGAGTAATTGGTTGAGTCGTAGACTCGAGTAAGTACTTTGATGCTCAGTCGAAATCTGTGATCCATTGCTGGCTTTGCTTTGGTGACGTCATTACTAACGATTAGTGAGCTCAACCGTCTGTGGCAGCAGAAACGATGCGACGGGACGATCATGGGTCCCACCGCCTGACCTGACATTGACTAGTCATGCGGATGCATGACGAAAGTTATGGTGTCTCCTTGATTTACGCGCGTAGTGGACGGAGTGCTGGCGACGGTTCAGTTTAGTGCTAACACGTGGATGGCAAGATTTTAGGCACACGTTAGGGCTTCTCAATCGATGGTTCTGCTGCGTCGTCTTTGTCCTTTTATACCGTGGGTAAAACAGTGATTTTTCACTGTTCGCCATTTGCTTCTGCCTCATCGCCATTGCCTCCATTTCTTGAGCTCTCTGTTCCCATCACGCACTGGACGCCCTCCGTTATTTTCCTTCTTCTTTCCTTCACTCACATCGACACACTCATCGCATCGCCATGGGAAAGCCCAAGAAGACCTCCTCCACGGCAGTGGGTTCTAGCGTCGTCGGCGCTAGAAAGAAGACTGCTTCTCTGAGCCGCACCACCGACGGCGGGTGGAGGCGCACGGAGATGCGCAACTCAGATTTGCGCAAATTGCACGATGTCGGGTTGATCTCCAAGTATAAATATGACGCCATCCTCCTGAGCCAAGAGGTAATTCCTCGCCCACCCGAAGGGTTTCGGGTGATGTTTTACGTGTTTGTTATCAGAGGTCTTTCTTTGCCCGCCCAAGAATTCCTTTGCGGGCTTCTCTTTTTCTACGGGATTCAGCTGCATCACCTGTCTCCCAACTCTCTCCTTCACATTGCTTGTTTCATTACCCTTTGCGAGTGTTGGATCGGCATAGCCGCACTTTGGCCTCTTCCGGAGACTCTACTCTGTGAAGAGGCAATCTGGCACCGGTGGTGTTTATCCACTGGGTGGTTGCGGAATCTCTATCCGCTCCACTATCCAGTTCTTCTCTTTCTCTCTTTGCGAGTCCGTCCAGTACTGGTGTAGGAAGTGGTTCTACATCCGCGACGTTAAACTGGACGGTCAGCATTATGGGCATGCTCCCTTTGACTCCAACCAAGAGATCATCCGAAAGAGGTCGTGGGGGAACGACATATTGAATGGTGAATCCGAAGAGGTGGAGAAGCTCTACAAGCGGGTGGTGGCTCTCCAGCTGGTGGCCGGCAAGGAGGTCAACGGTATCGACATCATCCGCACCTTCCTCAAGCGTCGGGTGCAGCCGCTCCAAGCGAGGTTGCACCCGATGTTTCTGTATGCTGGCCCCAACGACCTGACAAGGGTGTTGTCTAAGGATATGTCCTCGGGTGACCTTGACAAGTCTCTTCGGCATATGATGAAGTACAAAACCGATGAGGATCTCCCGGGGAAATCCTTGAGTGCCCCCTTTAGTGCCAGGAAGGCCGTCCCCCAGGTGAAGCTTGTAGTTGCGCATAGCGCTATTTCGAATGCGAGTTGTTTGCTATTGGTACTGATAATTGTACATATTCTTGTATTCGATTTATAAGACCTCAAGGTAGAAGGGATGATGCCCCCTCTACCTAAGAAGTACACGGATGCATCGGACCACGAAGCAGCAGAGTCCGAATCCGAGCTTCCCCTGGCGCAGTCTCCCACCGTGGAAGCCCCCGAGCCGAGCGAAGGGCAGACCCGAAAGCGGTCCCGGAGAGAAACCTCGGATGGGCGACACCACCAACGCTGAAGGGTCTGTCCTTCCTCGAGCATCACGGCAGGGATGAGGGTGTGTCGTCTGCACCTTTTCCTGCCGTGCCCATTCGAGCGGTGGCCCCACAGCCGCCGGCCAAGAAGAAGAAGAAGAAGAAGGATAAGGAGCCTCTTGTCTTCAATTTGTTAGACATACCATCATAAGTTGCTCTATTTGAGTCCTATTACTTTATTCATGTGCTAAGATAGCTTATTGTTGATCTGGTAAGTGCTAGCAGTAATCATTCGGAGGAGTCCCTTGATGAGGACACCAAAGAGATGATCGCGGAATCAAAGACGACGTCTTTGTTTCCCAAGATGGTGGCCAACCCCGAGGACGAGGATTCGAGCTCTGCAAGGCAGGAGGCTCGTGCACTCGTGACGCGGAAGACAATATGTAAACTTCGGAGTCCATGCCAGACCACGTAAGTGTAGCTCTTTCATTACATAGGGGGAATCCCCGAGTCCTTTACTCATCAGACCTGCTGGCCTTTTTGTAGCCTTTTGTCCGCGGTGCCAACCTCCTCATCCAGCAGCATCTGTCGCTGGAGGGTGAGCTCAAGCAGCTCCGAGGTGCGTAGGTGTCTATTTTCCTATTTTTCGAGTGCATCAAGTTTGTTTTTGTATTCATCCACTGTTTCTCAATGCCGCAGATGAGAACAATGCTGCTATCCATAGGCTAAATGCTCTCGAAAAGAGCCTCGGCCAGGCGGAGAAGAAGGCAATGAATGCTGCGTAGGCCCTTGATTGCCAGCAGAAGGAGGCTGAGGACCGTGAGCAGCAGCTCATGGCTGTCGCATGCAGCCGGGAGAAGGCCATGGCTGAAAAGCTTATGGCTGCTGCCAAGGCTATCTCTGGCACGCCACCTTGCCATTCTTTTGAGTGTTTTGTTTTGTGAGTGTGATTTCTCCTTCCTCAGTCAAAAGTGTTATTGCTTTTCTTGCCAGATGCTTCTAGCGTCACGTTTGATCGTAGCGCGCTAGAGCACGTGTATCTCCTGGTAGATGTCGTTGCAACGATCGAGGATCGCTGCTACTCTGCTGCGGGCTCGCTTGACATGGCCAAGAAGGTTCTTGCGCGCTTCTACAAGGAGGTCAACCCCAAGGGTGTTGACCTCGAGGACGTCGACTCCCTTGCGGAGGCTTTGGCGGATGATGTTCCCGCCCAGTACAAGCACGCACAAAAGGGGGTCAGCGCTGCCATGGGGCAGGCAATGGCGCTGGCGTCAGGAGTTTAACTGGATCTGATGCAGGTCACATCCAGCATGCCAACGACGGCAGATGGTTCTGAGGTAGCTTTTGCCACCTTTGCCTCCCGCTGCAAGCATTACGGGCCTAAGCTCATTGATCTCCCGGACGACTATGCACAGAGCAGCAGTGAGTGGCCAAGAGTAGGCATTCTGGCTCCAAAGCTACTCTGGGTGCTGGCGCTTAGGCCCTTCTGCATTATAGCTAGTCTAGCTATTTTTATTTTGCTGCATTTGTAACGCCTTTTGGATGAACAATCTTCAATTTGCCATGAAATGGATTTATTTATGTATATGTATGAATCCGTCTTTCAACTGCTGTCGAAAATGTTTGTGATATTCGTGTTTGCTTGTGTACCCTTAGGGTCCTTCGAGTGAGGCTCTAGTTATCGCATCTTCTCCTGCGCCTGGTTCTCGCCCGTCATTGAGCGAGTCATCACAGTTACCCTTCCTATTTGACCGTGGTCACGCGGATGTGTGGAAGTCGAAGGTTGAGCGAGCCATTGCTAGGGAAGAGTTTTTGCTTGAATAATTTCGACAGCTGGGTGAGCAACTCAGATGAATCACTTCTTCTTCGAGTGAGCTATTTTTATGTTAGCTCACCCGATGTTTTGTGCAGTTGTGAATTTACTTCCGAAGGAAGAGAAGGAGCGTGTTGCAATTCGGATGAATTGCCTAACGCAACAAGACTTGGAGGCCGACGGCTTCTTCTGGATGGACGTGATCGAGCAATCATCGTTCCGATGATGCAAGATTGCGTACACCAAGTTCTTCATGTGCTGAAGCGGGAGAGGTCGTCGCTTGCGGCCATTTGGGCCACCATGTTTCCTTTGGACTCTGCACCTTCTAGCTTTCTAGGCTTGCTCGGGAAGTTTCGAGATGCAGATCATGTGAAGGAGCTGATGCGTCATCAGCTGATTGCGGGCGTGAAGGCAGCCCTATCTCTTGTTCGACTAGATCGTCATGGTGTTGATCTTGTGGAGATAGGCCGCATCCTCCTCGAGATGGCATGGCGTGGGATATGCGTCCACATTACGCAGCTGTGGCGCAATACGCCGAAGAGATTGTAGATGTGTTTGAGGAGCGGACAAACGTTCTGCTCTAGTGCAGTTAAGTCCTGTAAAAGAAAACGAGATATTGTAGAGTCTGTATTTATTCGAGTGGGCTTGTACTGACCTTTGTAAAGTTTGTATGTGTTGGCACGTAGTGCATTGTACGATTATGTAATGTGCATATCCTTTTTGTTAGCCTGACATGGTCAGCTACTATGGTTGTATGTGTTGTTATCAGTCGATGAAGTCGTAAGGTGAGGCGCAGCCCCCGAGCATGTTTGGCGATAAATAATGTAACGAGAAAAGATATTTTGGGACAAGGAACTTAGCTTTTATTCATTGTAAACGAGGAGGTACATTGTTCGGCTGAATAGCCTTATTGAAAGTAAAGGGTAACTAGGGGTAGAAACGTCGCAGTCGTGTGACGTTCCAATGGTTGGAGTATTTTACTCCTGATGCGACGTCTATGAGGCGGTAGGTGCCACCTGGGATGACTTTGGTGACGATGTAAGGTCCTTACCAGGGTGACTCGAGCTTCTTGTGTGTTTCTTTCTTGAGTCGCAGGACGAGGTCTCCTTCGGCGAAGGACCTTGGGCGCAGCCGACGGCTATGGTAGTTGCGGAGGCTTTGCTAATAGACTGCTGAGCGAGCCGCGGTGATGTCACGTGCCTCGTCGAGCGTGTCGACGACGTATTTGAGTGCGACCGATGATTCGGCCTTGCTATAAGCAACGACCCGTGGGGCCTTGTGGCGTACCTCAGCAGGTAGCATGGCTTCGGCTCCGTGCACCATGAAGAATGGCGTATAGCCAGTTGAGCTGTTTGGAGTTGTGCGCAGGCTCCAGAGGACCGAAGGTAGCTCATCCGCCCGGGCTCCCACAAGCCTTTTGAGTGGGCATAGTAGGCACTTCTTGATGCCATTGCCTATGAGGCCATTGGCCTTTTCGACCTGTCCGTTGGTCTGCGGGTGCGCCACGAAGGCATATGATATGTTGATTCCGAGGTTCCCGCAGAAGTCTCGGAATTCCTTCGAGATGAAGTTCGAGCTATTGTCCGTTATGATGCTATGGGGCACGCCGAAGCTGTAGACAATGGACTCGAAAAACTTGTCGGCAGTTTTGCCGCTTTGGTTGGTGACGGGCATGGCCTCGATCCACTTGGAGAATTTGTCGACTGCGACCAGGAGGAAGACGTGGCCTCCTGGCGAGGACTTTGGAAGTTTGCTAATCATGTCGAGGCCCCACTGGGCGAAGGGCCAGGCCACTATTATAGTCCTCAACTCTGATCCTGGCGCGTGTGATTTGTCTGCGTACCTATGACATGCGTTGCACCTCTGGACTATCTCCTTGGCGTCGCTCATTGCAGTTGGCCTGTAGAACCCAGCTAGTAGATCTTTGGCAACTAGGGCACGACTGCGTGCGTGATGGACGCAGATACCCTCATGGATTTCTTGGAGGATGCTTTTGCCGTCACCGGTGGTGACACATCATTGGAGCACACCGGAAATGCTACGCTTGTACAACTCGCTATTGATGATGGTGAAGGCCTTTGACCGACGAGATATGCGCCGGGCATCTGTCGGGTCCTCAGGCAGCTGATTGTTTATCAGTTAGAGAAGGTACAGTTGCATCCACGTTTCCTCAATGGCCATGACCTTCATAAGGCTTACCAACTCGACTTCCATGTTGAGCTTTTTCGGGTCCTTCGGGTAGCGCAGCCCCCGAGTGCTTTGCTTCTTCGGCTGAGCCTTTTGGGAATTTCCTCTTGATGGAGGGTACACAGATTTGTTCGAGGAACACTCCTGGTGGCACCCGAGCGCAGGTGGAGCCAATGTTGGCGAGCTTGTCAGCCTCCTCGTTGATTTCTCTGCTGGCGTGCCGGAGTTTGCAGCCATCGAAGTCCCCTTCGAGTGAATTGTAGAGTGCATGGTATGCGATCATGTTGGTGCTATGGGCGTCGCACTCGTTCATCGTTTGCTGAACGACGAGGTTCGAATCGTCGTAGATGACAAGGCGTGTTGCGTCGCACACCTTAGCCATCCTCATGACGTGGATGAGGGCCTTGTATTTGGCCTCGTTGTTGGAGGCGCGGAATTTCATCCGAAGGACATACTTCATCTTGTCGCCTTGAGGGGACGTCAGTATGACACCGGCCCCTGCTCCAGCCTCGCGCTTGGAGACATTGAAGTGCATCGTCCAGGACTGTGACATGTCCGGAGTATCCGGCAGCTGGAGCTTCATCCAGTGGACGAGGAAGTCTGGGAGGACCTGGTATTTGATGGCGGTGCGTCTCTCGTAGACGATGTCTTGAGGGGAAAACTCGATGCCCCACAGGGCTACGCGCCCCGTGGCTTCGGGGTTGTTCAGGATGTTTGACAGCGGGGTGTCGTTGACGACCATGATCTGGTGCTCCTGGAAGTAGTGGCTCAGCCGGCGCGCCGTCATGAATACACCATAGGTGTAACATCCCAGGATTAGCACCTAGAATTAGAGAGGACACATGCGTGTGCATTGCATTCATGCATAAGAAAATCCGGGGGATTTTCGTGCAAAACTAAAGAAGCTATAGAGGGATCGAGATCTCTCTTGTTCTGATGGAAACATCAGTACAAGTGCGATGGATTTTGGCATGATCTCTCTTGTATCTTTTGTGTTTGATGGGATGACAATTTAAATTTGATTACTTAATTGATAAAAAATGAATCTAAAAAGAATTTGAAATGAAATGATTACGATAATCATATAAAGGAATCTTTATTAATACATATATACATATAATATTACATTGTTGTTTTATAACTGAAGAATAAAAGTAAATTAAAATAAAATGAACAAATAGAAAAGGATAATGGGAAAATGGGATTACATTACTGAAATAAATACAAGAATTCTTTGTTACAAGCAAATATATACTACATTGTCTTTACAAATGAATAAATGAATTACAAAAGAATAAACATTACAAAAAGAAGGAGATTTAACTTTATTATAATATAACAAATTACATTGTCTTTACAATTAACTAATAAAAAAGAAAGTTTTAACTTTCTGAATACAGTACCATGTTACAAGTTAATCTACAAAGTTCTACTTTCAATAAAATAAAGTTACATAATAATAAAAGAAGCCCTAACTTATACCCTATCTATAATCTTTCATCTTCCTTTCTTCTGATTCTACTTCTTCTTCATCTCATTTCCTGCAAACACAACAAAGAGAAAATAAAACAGAACAAAAAAAGGATGTTAATTGGTTAGAGTTTTACTCTTAGACTTGGCCTAGTGATGCTAGTGCCTAATTCATCATAGAGTATTAATCAAGGGGCCATGTTGAGAATCTGTTCTTATTCTGGAATATTGCCTCAGATTGGTGCATCATAGGCTGGTATAGGGGCAAGTTTCACTAAGGACAAGTAAGTGGCAAAAGAGAAGATATTCAAACCAGTCGAGCACATCCATAAGGGATCAGCTTCCAGACTAGGAAATATCTGGCAATGGGACAAAACCCCTGGAATAGGCATGCAACTTACACACACAACTGCATGTGATGTGCTGTCGATCAAGCAAGGGAAGTGACCAATATAGAAGAAGCAACTGCAGCCACTACTGGGAGAGGTGCTGCTCACACATTCATTCTCTCCCAAAACAGCACAAGCTAAATCAACCCAAAGCACAAGACCACATCACATATAACTCTAGCTTTGGATCTTAGCTAAACAACCAACCATACCACTAGCCAGATTTCATCTCCACACCCAACTCTGGTTGCTCCCTAAAAGCCATCCAAGAGCTAGAACAAGAAGAAAATCAGGACATGATAATAAGCTAGCTCAAGAGGAGGAGGAGCAGGCCAGTAGCTAGGAAGAAGGGAGGATCCACAACATACCAAGGTGGAGCAGTTCAAGCCCAAGAGCAAGAAGATCTAGCTGATCAAATCTAAACACATCCACAACACATTTCAGTAACTTGTGCAATATCAGGTAAATATCCATTCCTATGATCAATCATACCATCTGTTCTTATATGAAAAGATTTTTAAAAGGGGGAATCTCTCAGTCTTACATAGAAATGCTATGCAAGGCTCATCATAGAGCTTTGGAGCACTCAAGCATCTGTTCTTATTTAAATCTTGTGCCTTAGCCTTTGCATCATGGGCTAGAACTGGTTACACACATAAATCATCAAGAACAAATGACCTTTGAACCGTTACATTAGTCAAAGTAGTAGCAAATCATATTCATTATGGTCATGCTGTTGTGCACCCATTAATAAGGTTCCACAATAGCAATCTCATAACTAATAAGGACACTATAATTAACTAAATCATCTTATCATCAAAAGACAGATTTTAAGCTTATCTGCCAGCAAGTACAAATACCACATAAATCATCTTCCTAGACAAATAGTTTAGGAATCATTGATAAGGTCACCTTCTTTACATAAGATACCATGTGCTTACAGCCTCAGTCTATGCATCATTGGCCTGGGAAATATTTCCAGTCAGCTGTAACACAACAATAAGCCATGCTACCCAGCTGCTGCTGTGCACACTCCAGGTAGAGGCACCACAACAACAACCAATGTATTAGATGTCACTAGAGCTAGACACTATACCCATTTCATTATACAGCAAAGATCATATGCTATCATCTGTTCCAGCAAACCATGAACATAGCTTCAATTCAGCAATGTACTGAATCAAAAATTCAGATAAACAACAATACCAATGATTAGGGTTTTATCACTAAATCCTTCAATTACAGCAGTGAACAAGTAGTTCAGGAAAGAACTTTGTATCAAATCAATTTAAGCAAACACCTGTAGATCATCTCATGCCAAGAATAAATAAACCTTCCTCCAACTGAAGCTCATTACAACACATAGCCACATATTCTCTACTGTGTTAACAAGTGATCCCATACCACTGGTTTTGAACAACATTCAACAGATGATACTAAGCAGAGAGAGATAAACAAAGGGAGAAGTAGATGTGAGACAGAGGGAGTGTACCTGGTGCCCGAAAATCATTCACCACGGCATGGCGGAGCAGTGCCCACACGGCCAGAGTGATACTAACCCGAAGAAGTCTTCAAACCCCATCAACACCACCACGGCCACCGTAGTTCCGACGTCGGGGTTGCACCTACTGCCGTCCCACCGGCATCGGACTAGGAGAGAATCAACCCCACTTCACCACCATCACATCAACACCAACACCACACTAAACCACCCCGAATCGCCATCAGAACATCACAAAAAAATAGTAAAGTAAGGCACTGGAACCCTAGACGCACACAAGAGGAATGGGACGAGCTCGAGGGGGGATTTAAGAACAAATCCAATTGGAGAGCCAGGTTGGCCTAAGGGAGGAGAAGCCCCGGCGACCATCAGCGGTGACCACAACGGCCTACCTCGCCGGAATCGGGTGGGCGACGGCGTCGGCGTCGCCAGCAGCCAGAAGGGGAAGTGAGTGCGTGAGGGGGTGGATGAGGGAGACAGGCCCGAGGTGGGGTTTGACCCAGAGCCAGATGGGCCGGATTGGGTCCAAATGGGCCCATTGGTAAACCTGGCCCAATTCCAAAGAAAAATAAATAAGAAAAAAAAATATTATCAAATCACTAAATGACCAAACTACCCCTAAACATATATTATACCCTAGAAAAATATAGAAAAATCCTAAAAATATATATGATATATCAAGATGATCACAAAAATATATCTACCTAATAAAAATATAATTTTAAGTGTTTAAAATAAATTTAAAGAAAATAATTATTAACACCATTAAATTTTAAATGAAATTTTATAAAATAAAACAAAAACCCTAAAAATAAATAAAAAATCATTTTTGTGTATCAAAATAACTCTATTATTTTATAAAAATACTCACTTAGAGTTTTACAAAGAAGACATAAAGTAAATATTTAAAGACACTTAATTCTTTGATGAATTTTATAAAAATAAATATAATACTTAAAAATAAATAAAATTCATTTTTAAGGTCTTGAATAAATATATTACACTAGAAAAATATTAAATATATTATTGGAAAAGTCTTCAATATTTTAAATAATAAATCCTTATCTATTACTTATTTTATAAATTCTTTAAAAGCAATTCTTAAGTAAGAAATAATCACAATTGCTATAAAACCTTAAGTAATTAGTGTCTTAGTACTAATTCCAAAACCATCACTTGAATTCATAATCAAACTTAAGTATAACTTTTAACTTTAAAATATTCTTTTAAAAATCTTATGGTGCTCCTGGAAGTAGTGGCTCAGCCGGCGCGCCGTCATGAATACACCATAGGTGTAACATCCCAGGATTAGCACCTAGAATTAGAGAGGACACATGCGTGTGCATTGCATTCATGCATAAGAAAATCCGGGGGATTTTCGTGCAAAACTAAAGAAGCTATAGAGGGATCGAGATCTCTCTTGTTCTGATGGAAACATCAGTACAAGTGCGATGGATTTTGGCATGATCTCTCTTGTATCTTTTGTGTTTGATGGGATGACAATTTAAATTTGATTACTTAATTGATAAAAAATGAATCTAAAAAGAATTTGAAATGAAATGATTACGATAATCATATAAAGGAATCTTTATTAATACATATATACATATAATATTACATTGTTGTTTTATAACTGAAGAATAAAAGTAAATTAAAATAAAATGAACAAATAGAAAAGGATAATGGGAAAATGGGATTACATTACTGAAATAAATACAAGAATTCTTTGTTACAAGCAAATATATACTACATTGTCTTTACAAATGAATAAATGAATTACAAAAGAATAAACATTACAAAAAGAAGGAGATTTAACTTTATTATAATATAACAAATTACATTGTCTTTACAATTAACTAATAAAAAAGAAAGTTTTAACTTTCTGAATACAGTACCATGTTACAAGTTAATCTACAAAGTTCTACTTTCAATAAAAGAAAGTTACATAATAATAAAAGAAGCCCTAACTTATACCCTATCTATAATCTTTCATCTTCCTTTCTTCTGATTCTACTTCTTCTTCATCTCATTTCCTGCAAACACAACAAAGAGAAAATAAAACAGAACAAAAAAAGGATGTTAATTGGTTAGAGTTTTACTCTTAGACTTGGCCTAGTGATGCTAGTGCCTAATTCATCATAGAGTATTAATCAAGGGGCCATGTTGAGAATCTGTTCTTATTCTGGAATATTGCCTCAGATTGGTGCATCATAGGCTGGTATAGGGGCAAGTTTCACTAAGGACAAGTAAGTGGCAAAAGAGAAGATATTCAAACCAGTCGAGCACATCCATAAGGGATCAGCTTCCAGACTAGGAAATATCTGGCAATGGGACAAAACCCCTGGAATAGGCATGCAACTTACACACACAGCTGCATGTGATGTGCTGTCGATCAAGCAAGGGAAGTGACCAATATAGAAGAAGCAACTGCAGCCACTACTGGGAGAGGTGCTGCTCACACATTCATTCTCTCCCAAAACAGCACAAGCTAAATCAACCCAAAGCACAAGACCACATCACATATAACTCTAGCTTTGGATCTCAGCTAAACAACCAACCATACCACTAGCCAGATTTCATCTCCACACCCAACTCTGGTTGCTCCCTAAAAGCCATCCAAGAGCTAGAACAAGAAGAAAATCAGGACATGATAATAAGCTAGCTCAAGAGGAGGAGGAGCAGGCCAGTAGCTAGGAAGAAGGGAGGATCCACAACATACCAAGGTGGAGCAGTTCAAGCCCAAGAGCAAGAAGATCTAGCTGATCAAATCTAAACACATCCACAACACATTTCAGTAACTTGTGCAATATCAGGTAAATATCCATTCCTATGATCAATCATACCATCTGTTCTTATATGAAAAGATTTTTAAAAGGGGGAAGCTCTCAGTCTTACATAGAAATGCTATGCAAGGCTCATCATAGAGCTTTGGAGCACTCAAGCATCTGTTCTTATTTAAATCTTGTGCCTTAGCCTTTGCATCATGGGCTAGAACTGGTTACACACATAAATCATCAAGAACAAATGACCTTTGAACCGTTACATTAGTCAAAGTAGTAGCAAATCATATTCATTATGGTCATGCTGTTGTGCACCCATTAATAAGGTTCCACAATAGCAATCTCATAACTAATAAGGACACTATAATTAACTAAATCATCTTATCATCAAAAGACAGATTTTAAGCTTATCTGCCAGCAAGTACAAATACCACATAAATCATCTTCCTAGACAAATAGTTTAGGAATCATTGATAAGGTCACCTTCTTTACATAAGATACCATGTGCTTACAGCCTCAGTCTATGCATCATTGGCCTGGGAAATATTTCCAGTCAGCTGTAACACAACAATAAGCCATGCTACCCAGCTGCTGCTGTGCACACTCCAGGTAGAGGCACCACAACAACAACCAATGTATTAGATGTCACTAGAGCTAGACACTATACCCATTTCATTATACAGCAAAGATCATATGCTATCATCTGTTCCAGCAAACCATGAACATAGCTTCAATTCAGCAATGTACTGAATCAAAAATTCAGATAAACAACAATACCAATGATTAGGGTTTTATCACTAAATCCTTCAATTACAGCAGTGAACAAGTAGTTCAGGAAAGAACTTTGTATCAAATCAATTTAAGCAAACACCTGTAGATCATCTCATGCCAAGAATAAATAAACCTTCCTCCAACTGAAGCTCATTACAACACATAGCCACATATTCTCTACTGTGTTAACAAGTGATCCCATACCACTGGTTTTGAACAACATTCAACAGATGATACTAAGCAGAGAGAGATAAACAAAGGGAGAAGTAGATGTGAGACAGAGGGAGTGTACCTGGTGCCCGAAAATCATTCACCACGGCATGGCGGAGCAGTGCCCACACGGCCAGAGTGATACTAACCCGAAGAAGTCTTCAAACCCCATCAACACCACCACGGCCACCGTAGTTCCGACGTCGGGGTTGCACCTACTGCCGTCCCACCGGCATCGGACTAGGAGAGAATCAACCCCACTTCACCACCATCACATCAACACCAACACCACACTAAACCACCCCGAATCGCCATCAGAACATCACAAAAAAATAGTAAAGTAAGGCACTGGAACCCTAGACGCACACAAGAGGAATGGGACGAGCTCGAGGGGGGATTTAAGAACAAATCCAATTGGAGAGCCAGGTTGGCCTAAGGGAGGAGAAGCCCCGGCGACCATCAGCGGTGACCACAACGGCCTACCTCGCCGGAATCGGGTGGGCGACGGCGTCGGCGTCGCCAGCAGCCAGAAGGGGAAGTGAGTGCGTGAGGGGGTGGATGAGGGAGACAGGCCCGAGGTGGGGTTTGACCCAGAGCCAGATGGGCCGGATTGGGTCCAAATGGGCCCATTGGTAAACCTGGCCCAATTCCAAAGAAAAATAAATAAGAAAAAAAAATATTATCAAATCACTAAATGACCAAACTACCCCTAAACATATATTATACCCTAGAAAAATATAGAAAAATCCTAAAAATATATATGATATATCAAGATGATCACAAAAATATATCTACCTAATAAAAATATAATTTTAAGTGTTTAAAATAAATTTAAAGAAAATAATTATTAACACCATTAAATTTTAAATGAAATTTTATAAAATAAAACAAAAACCCTAAAAATAAATAAAAAATCATTTTTGTGTATCAAAATAACTCTATTATTTTATAAAAATACTCACTTAGAGTTTTACAAAGAAGACATAAAGTAAATATTTAAAGACACTTAATTCTTTGATGAATTTTATAAAAATAAATATAATACTTAAAAATAAATAAAATTCATTTTTAAGGTCTTGAATAAATATATTACACTAGAAAAATATTAAATATATTATTGGAAAAGTCTTCAATATTTTAAATAATAAATCCTTATCTATTACTTATTTTATAAATTCTTTAAAAGCAATTCTTAAGTAAGAAATAATCACAATTGCTATAAAACCTTAAGTAATTAGTGTCTTAGTACTAATTCCAAAACCATCACTTGAATTCATAATCAAACTTAAGTATAACTTTTAACTTTAAAATATTCTTTTAAAAATCTTATGGTGCTCCTGGAAGTAGTGGCTCAGCCGGCGCGCCGTCATGAATACACCATAGGTGTAACATCCCAGGATTAGCACCTAGAATTAGAGAGGACACATGCGTGTGCATTGCATTCATGCATAAGAAAATCCGGGGGATTTTCGCGCAAAACTAAAGAAGCTATAGAGGGATCGAGATCTCTCTTGTTCTGATTGAAACATCAGTACAAGTGCGATGGATTTTGGCATGATCTCTCTTGTATCTTTTGTGTTTGATGGGATGACAATTTAAATTTGATTACTTAATTGATAAAAAATGAATCTAAAAAGAATTGGAAATGAAATGATTACGATAATCATATAAAGGAATCTTTATTAATACATATATACATATAATATTACATTGTTGTTTTATAACTGAAGAATAAAAGTAAATTAAAATAAAATGAACAAATAGAAAAGGATAATGGGAAAATGGGATTACATCACTAAAATAAATACAAGAATTCTTTGTTACAAGCATATATATATTACATTGTCTTTACAAATGAATAAATGAATTACAAAAGAATAAACATTACAAAAAGAAGGAGATTTAACTTTATTATAATATAACAAATTACATTGTCTTTACAATTAACTAATAAAAAAGAATGTTTTAACTTTCTTAATACAGTACCATGTTACAAGTTAATTTACAAAGTTCTACTTTCAATAAAAGAAAGTTACATAATAATAAAAGAAGCCCTAACTTATACCCTATCTATAATCTTTCATCTTCCTTTCTTCTGATTCTACTTCTTCTTCATCTCATTTCCTGCAAACACAACAAAGAGAAAATAAAATAGAACAAAAAAAGGATGTTAATTGGTTAGAGTTTTACTCTCAGACTTGGCCTAGTGATGCTAGTGCCTAATTCATCATAGAGTATTAATCAAGGGGCCATGTTAAGAATCTGTTCTTATTCTGGAATATTGCCTCAGATTAGTGCATCATAGGCTGGTACAGGGGCAAGTTTCACCAAGGACAAGTAAGTGGCAAAAGAGAAGATATTCAAACCAGTCGAGCACATCCATAAGGGATCAGCTTCCAGACTAGGAAATATCTGGCAATGGGACAAAACCCCTGGAATAGGCAGGCAGCTTACACACACAGCTGCATGTGATGTGCTGTCGATCAAGCAAGGGAAGTGACCAATATAGAAGAAGCAACTGCAGCCACTACTGGGAGAGGTGCTGCTCACACATTCATTCTCTCCCAAAACAGCACAAGCTAAATCAACCCAAAGCACAAGACCACATCACATATAACTCTAGCTTTGGATCTCAGCTAAACAACCAACCATACCACTAGCCAGATTTCATCTCCACACCCCAACTCTGGTTGCTCCCTAAAAGCCATCCAAGAGCTAGAAAAAGAAGAAAATCAGGACGAGATAATAAGCTAGCTCAAGAGGAGGAGGAGGAGTATGCCAGTAGCTAGGAAGAAGGAAGGATCCACAACATACCAAGGTGGAGCAGTTCAAGCCCAAGAGCAAGAAGATCTAGCTGATCAAATCTAAACACATCCACAACACATTTCAGTAACTTGTGTAGTATCAGGTAAATATCCATTCCTCTGATCAATCATAGCATCTGTTCTTATATGAAAATATTTTTACAAGGGGGATGCTCTCAGTCTTGCATAGAAATGCTATGCAACGCTCATCATAGAGCTTTGGAGAACTCAAGCATCTGTTCTTATTTAAATCTTGTGCCTCATCCTTTGCATCATGGGCTAGAACTGGTTACACACATAAATCATCAAGAACAAATGACCTTTGACCAGTTACATTAGTCAAAGTAGTAGCAAATCATATTCATTATGGTCATGCTGTTGTGCACCCATTAATAAGGTTCCACAATAGCAATCTCGTAACTAATAAGGCCACTATAATTAACTAAATCATCTTATCATCAAAAGACAGATTTTAAGCTTATCTGCCAACAAGTACAAATACCACATAAATCATCTTCCTAGACAAATAGTTTAGGAATCATTGATAAGGTCACCTTCTTTACATAAGATACCATGTGCTTATAGCCTCAGTCTATGCATCATTGGCCTGGGAAATATTTCCAGTCAGTTGTAACACAATAGTAAGCCATGCTACCCAGCTGCTGCTGTGCACACTCCAGGTAGAGGCACCACAACAACAACTAGTGCATTAGATGTCACTAGACCTAGACACTATACCCATTTCATTATACAACAAAGATCATATGCTATCATCTGTTCCAGCAAACCATGAACATAGCTTCAATTCAGCAATGTACTGAATCAAAAATTCAGATAAACAACAATACCAATGATTAGGGTTTTATCACTAAATCCTTCAATTACAGTAGTGAACAAGTAGTTTAGGAAAGAACTTTGTATCAAATCAATTTAAGCAAACACCTGTAGATCATCTCATGCCAAGAATAAATAAACCTTCCTCCAACTGAAGCTCATTACAGCACATAGCCATAGATTCTCTACTGTGTTAACAAGTGATCCCATACCACTGGTTTTGAACAACATTCAACAGATGATACTAAGCAGAGAGAGATAAACAAAGTGAGAAGTAGATGTGAGACAGAGGGAGTGTACCTGGCGCCCGAAAAGCATTCACCACGGCATGGCGGGGCAGTGCCCGCGCGGCCAGAGTGATACTAACCCGAGGTAGTCTTCAAACCCCATAAACACCACCACGACCACCGTAGTTCCGACGCCGGGGTTGCACCTACTGCCGTCCCACCGGCATCGGACTAGGAGAGAATCAACCCCACTTCAACACCATCACATCAACACCAACGCCGCACTAAACCACCCCGAATTGCCATCAGAACATCACAAAAATATAGTAAAGTAAGGCACTAGAACCCTAGACGCACACAAGAGGAATGGTACGAGCTCGAGGGGGGCTTTAAGAACAAATCCAATTGGAGAGCCAGGTTGTCCTGAGGGAGGAGAAGCCCCGGCGACCATCAGCGACGACCACAACAGCCTACCTCGCCAGGATCGGGCGGGCGACGGCGTCGGCGTCGCCAGCCGCCAGAAGGGGAAGTGAGTGCGTGAGGGGGTGGATGAGGGAGACAGGCCCGGGGTGGGGTTTAACCCAGAGCTAGATGGGCCGGATTGGGTCCAAATGGGCCCATTGGTAAACCTGGCCCAATTCCAAAGAAAAATAAATAAGAAAATAAAATATTTATCAAATCACTAAATGACCAAACTACTCCTGAACATAAATTATACCCTAGAAAAATATAGAAAAATCCTAAAAATATATATGATATATCAAGATGATCACAAAAATATATCTACCTAATACATATATAATTTTAAGTGTTTAAAATAAATTTAAAGTAAAATAATTATTAACACCATTAAATTTTAAATGAAATTTTATAAAATAAAACATAAACCCTAAAAATAAATAAAAGATCATTTTTGTATATCAAAATAACTCTATTATTTTATAAAAATACTCACTTAGAGTTTTACAAATAAAACATAAAGTAAATATTTAAAGACACTTAATTCTTTGATGAATTTGATAAAAATAAAGATAATACTTAAAAATAAATAAAATTCATTTTTAAGGTCTTGAATAAATATATTACAGTAGAAAAATATTAAATATATTATTAGAAAAGTCTTCAATATTTTAAATAATAAATCCTTATCTATTACTTATTTTATAAATTCTTTAAAAACAATTCTTAAGTAAGAAATAATCACAATTGCTATAAAACCTTAAGTAATTAGTGTCTTAGTACTAATTCCAAAACCATCACCTGAATTCATAATCAAACTTAAGTATAACTTTCAACTTTAAAATATTCTTTTAAAAATCTTGTTAAGAATCGTTTTAAATAAACATTGGGTATCACCCATTTATATAATATGGTGAATAATCATTATATCTTAACCACTATTAACATAACTTTAAATTCTAACAAATTACTAAGACCATCTAATTATGATTCCATTAAATAAATACATATTCCTTTCATAATAGCAAAACAAATTTAATCTAATCATTCACTTAAATAGAAAGTGAATAATTCCATACCTTAGTTATACCTATCACAAATCTAAAATTTGGGAAGAATTAAAATATATTACATTTTAAGTTTACTTAACCTTTTAAAGTTAACTTTAGTCTCAAAAGCTTATAAACATTATATCTAATAAACTACTTATGGTTTTATAGTTAACCTTGGTCTATTTCAATCAAGACATAATGCATCTCAAGTCCAGACTATTCAAGCAAGCATAAACAACATCAATCACATTCTATCCATCATATTCTAAAAGCTATTAGGGTTGTTTAAACCTTAAGAAGGAAATCTTTTCTTCAAATGCTATTCTTTTTGCCACTTCAAACAAAAATCTCATAATAAGTTCTTCAATTCTTAACAACTCAATCCCAAGGATGTTTATCAATAGTCACCAGATGACAATTAACCATAATCACATAAATTTATAGTTTACTTGTATATTTTGAATTATTAACACTTAAGTTCCTTATAAAGATCATTACTTATAAAGTAAAATTTGAAGATAAACCAACTCTTAAAAGAATCACTTGAATTCACTTCACTTAAAGTATTGGGGATTCACTTTGGGGTTTTTACAAAATGTATAGCATTACTTATGCATAAAAGCATCTTGCTTCTTTAAACATTAGTCCTTACCGGACCAATGATGCAGATTTCAGCTATTGGATCTTATATTGTCTTGAAGACCGTGAGTGCATAATCTTGCAATCACAAAAGGCAAGTTCACACTTGCTCATGTCCTTCGATTATTTTCTGTAAAGTATTTTGCAAATCCAGTGTTGTCATCACCTGCATTTGAAAAAGGACAGAAAACACTATTTTCATAATAATGTGATTATAGGTTATTTACCATGAGGTAATAACCTACCATAAGAGTTCCAGTGGTAAAGGAACATATTACCTAGGATTTAACAACCAATATCGCTAGTGATTCTTGCGCCGTATATTACGCGTTGATCATGAGATTTGGAATGGGACGTAGAAGTCAGCTGTATCTTTTCCCTCTCGCATGGAGCTGGATGTGCGGGTCATGGCCGTTATCACTCGTAGCGTGCATATTATTTATGGTAATTCGTAGAGGATATGCAGCATATGGGTGGGAGCCCTCAACGTCCCACGATAGTTCCGGCATCTGAACGGTCTGTACTGCCATTGCCGTAATTCAATAGGTGGGCTGGCGTACACCAAAGAGACATGCGGGGTCATGGAGAAGGCAGTGATTGGCTTGGATCTTAGGTTGGGCCTCAAACGAAGGAAGTTTGAACGGGGACATACTGCCGGCCGTGCAACAAAACCTAAGGTCTCTCATGGGTAAAGTGACGCACCTCTGCAGAGTGTAAGAACTGTAACTTGTTACTCCCTGTTCCGGGAAGGAGCTGCGAACGCGGTGGGAAAGGAACTCCATGAAAGTTCTGGTAAACCCGTGAAGGCTGACGGACATGGCTTTTCAGAATAAAAGCAACCTTTGAAGAAATGTTTATGCATTGCCTATGACCTATGGTCTATGGCTGTAGAGATAGTGCATCAAACACTCCTTTTCTAGTGAGCTTGCTAAGTGCACTCGTACTCAAAGTATCTTCTTAACCCTTGCTAGGTTCTAAAGCCAGTACAGACGATGTCTACATCAAGTTATGCTCCAGGAATCATCATCAAAAGCTAAAGCTCTTCAATGAAGTCAAGAAAGTCAACATATACATCAGCTCAAGTGAAGACGAAGTTGCTGATTAGTTAAGAATAGAATCTCTAGCCATAGAACCTATTTCTGTAGTGTATTGCAATAGCAGCAACGCCAGACCATTTGTGAAGATATTAATCTTAATAGTATTATTGTTTTGGAATTGTTTATTTTTGATTCTTCTTTGTAAGAAGTTTCTTTCTCTCTCTTTAACCTAGAGTGTTCTCTGGATCTTGTGTAGAGAGTTGAGTTGTAACCTATAGTCATGTCTTGGACCTGCTATGTTTCTGTTGTACTACTCTGAGGGATGTAATACTAGTGAACGGTGTTTCATTGGTGTTATGTCAACGACTATAGTGAACTACATCATGCAGTGGTATGCTGGGTCATTGCAGTTGGTATCAGAGCATATGCTTTGACCTTCGGATTAAACCCTTTTAGGAAAATCTGTAAGTTGGATAGTGACTATAGAAGCCATCTTATCTAAACCAAATGTTCTTATGACTTGTGATGAGTATCCACTTGAGGATAACCTTGTCACACATAAGCCAGATGTTTAAGTCATTCTTTCTTAGGAAGTAACTATTTTATCTTTTCTCAAGTATAGTGCTATTTAGTATCCTCCAAGGGAGACATAAACCACCAAGATACTGTAGAAAAGTGCAAGGCATAAATTGAAGTAATCTTAATGGTGTATCCTAAACCTAGAATTCATATAAGACAGTGAGATCTTATGGTTAGCTAATAACCAAATATAACATGATGAATACCATTAGGGCAAATATTGAGGTAATGAGTGTAATCATGTGGGATTCAGTTGAGAATTCTACATGATGAAGTGCAATTATGTTATGACTTAATAACAGTGTAGTGAGAAGTAAAGTTATCATGGTTAGATTAGCTCTTAAATCATGATAAAGAGGCAAAACATAATAAGATCATGGTGAGATTAGCTCCGAAACCATGATGTAAGTGTAAGTATGCCAAGTACTTAGTGAATTTGCTTGAAATAGAAGTATGAAAATAACATGGTAGAACTATGATAGAATTCATAGGTATTAGAAAATTCAAATAAGCTTTGATTTAAGATAGTAATAAAACCTAGTTAGTCATTTGGAGAGATCATGTGAGATTAACTTACTAATAAAGAAAGATTAGTTATAGTTAGTCATTCCAAAAGTGAGACCAAAGGTTAGTTGAAACCAAACTAAGACCACTTTGTTGAAGATTATCCTATTGCAATTGAGCAATTTGGGTAAATGTCGAGACAAAGTATAGTTTGATCCTAAGTGCTAAGTATCACAATGTGAACCTATATGAGGAGGTGTCATATATTACACAACTAAGCCTGAATTCTAGAGATATTATACTTAACTACTATATTCCGGGCTTAGAATATTGTGTGTTACATGTACCACATTTGGATTTATTTGTTTTTCTTGGATCTTCTTGATTGACTAGATCTGTACATGAAGTTTGACTTGGTGTGCAAATGCATGTTGCAACATCCAGTTACTACTTGATGTTATAGACCTAGATAGTAATGGTAATTCGAGTAAGGGAGTGACGAGTTTCGAAGACCAAGATGAAGACCTACATGAAGGGTAAAGCCAAGTATAAGTAGTATCAACTCAATTTGGAGGATGGATAAAGTTCAGGTTATTCTTAGCCAGATATAAGAAGGAAGTTTAGTGTAGAAGATGTATGGAGCAACAAGAAGTAATAAACTTAAAGTTCAATCAAAGTAGGTAATCTTGCTAAGAAGTTAATAGAGTAATTGTACTAGTTCATGGTAGTATCATGAATAAGTACAAAGAAGAAGTTTTGGAACCAAAGTGGTATTCAAACTCTGACAATTCAGGGAGAATGCTAGAGGTATGTCGGAAGCCGTAGGGTAATACCTACAACATAGGATGATCTGCAGCTGGTATTTGATCCGCAGTTGGTATCTTGTCCGCAGCCGGTGTTGGTTGACATAGTTAACCAGACCTTCTTAGAAGTTGCATAAAGAGCATAAAATTTTGCCTAAGTTAAGTAAGACACAAAGGAGTATAAAAAATTGAAAGCGACCATGTTTCGAGACTCTTCGCGAAAGTTGACCTATCAAAGTGAAAATATCCGCATCATAAGTAAGACTAATAATGCTGAAAGATTCACTTCGGAGATCCACAAATGTGTGGATACACCGTACAATCTTTCATCAGACCCTAATTAAGCTGAGCATAAGCTGGATAGGGACCAATATTCTATTTATAAAATTAAGAAATACTATATAGACCTTTTGAAGACCATTAGTAAACCCTAAGGGGGAGAGTAAACCTTAGAAATGAAGGTATTATTATCTAACTTTCCAAATAAAGGTTGGAGAAGCAGGACTAACCTGCAACAATAGTAAGCCTTATTTTCATAAGGTTAAAAGAAAGTCATTATTATTAAAGTACTTAAGATAATAACAGAAGATTATCTAAAGCCTGCTAAGGTAAAAGCTTGAAGGAAATAGAATAGATTAATTTTAACGAACTAATCCTAAGAGGAAATAACTCTTAAGTGATCTTTGAGAATGAATAATCACATCAAATTAGACATGTATAGAGAAACAAGGAAATTCCTATGGGTATGAACTAAATGAGTTCAAATCCAATTTTTTCGAAGGACTACCAATATAAACCATATTATCACAAATCAAAAGTTAGTCTTTTGATTTTAGTTATTGTTTAATGGAGTTAAAATCCTATGCTAGTGAGACTTCCTAAACCTTGTATAGTATAAGAAAGGAGGTTTGGTGATCAAGTAAAGGAGTTGGATTAGGATACCGAATCAAGAAAATGAGATAAATATGAGATCCCAATTAAAAGGAGTTTATAACAAGGACATATTCCGAAGGGATGAAAGTAAAAGCAACTTTGGTGTATTGGAGACAACAGAATGGAGATTGTCTAGCATGAAGAGAATTCAAGGAAAAGGTTTGGATATGGGATACCATGATTATTCCCATTTGAGATTATCATGGAGTTGAGAACTATGTGACCAATACAAGTCAATTCATCATTCCGTAACGAAAGAGAGTACGAACTTCGGGGACGAAGTTTATTTTAAGGGGGAGAGTCTGTAACATCCAAGGATTAGCACCTAGAATTAGAGAGGACACATGCGTGTCCATTGCATTCATGCATAAGAAAATCCGGGGGATTTTCGCGCAAAACTAAAGAAGCTATAGAGGGATCGAGATCTCTCTTGTTCTGATGGAAACATCAGTACACGTGCGATGGATTTTGGGATGATCTCTCTTGTATCTTTTGTGTTTGATGGGATGACAATTTAAATTTGATTACTTAATTGATAAAAAATGAATCTAAAAAGAATTTGAAATGAAATGATTATGATAATCATATAAAGGAATCTTTATTAATACATATATACATATAATATTACATTGTTGTTTTATAACTGGAGAATAAAAGTAAATTAAAATAAAATGAACAAATAGGAAAGGATAATGGGAAAATGGGATTACATTACTGAAATAAATACAAGAATTCTTTGTTACAAGCAAATATATATTACATTGTCTTTACAAATGAATAAATGAATTACAAAAGAATAAACATTACAAAAAGAAGGAAATTTAACTTTATTATAATATAACAAATTACATTGTCTTTAGAATTAACTAATAAAAGAGAATGTTTTAACTTTCTGAATACAGTACCATGTTACAAGTTAATTTCCAAAGTTCTACTTTCAATAAAAGAAAGTTACATAATAATAAAAGAAGCCCTAACTTATACCCTATCTATAATCTTTCATCTTCCTTTCTTCTGATTCTACTTCTTCTTCATCTCATTTCCTGCAAACACAACAAAGAGAAAATAAAACAGAACAAAAAAAAGGATGTTAATTGGTTAGAGTTTTACTCTCAGACTTGGCCTAGTGATGCTAGTGCCTAATTCATCATAGAGTATTAATCAAGGGGCCATGTTAAGAATCTGTTCTTATTCTGGAATATTGCCTCAGATTAGTGCATCATAGGCTGGTACAGGGGCAAGTTTCACCAAGGACAAGTAAGTGGCAAAAGAGAAGATATTCAAACCAGTCGAGCACATCCATAAGGGATCAGCTTCCAGACTAGGAAATATCTGGCAATGGGACAAAACCCCTGGAATAGGCAGGCAGCTTACACACACAGCTGCATGTGATGTGCTGTCGATCAAGCAAGGGAAGTGACCAATATAGAAGAAGCAACTGCAGCCACTACTAGGAGAGGTGCTGCTCACACATTTATTCTCTCCCAAAACAGCACAAGCTAAATCAACCCAAAGCACAAGACCACATCACATATAACTCTAGCTTTGGATCTCAGCTAAACAACCAACCATACCACTAGCCAGATTTCATCTCCACACCCCAACTCTGGTTGCTCCCTAAAAGCCATCCAAGAGCTAGAAAAAGAAGAAACTCAGGACGAGATAATAAGCTAGCTCAAGAGGAGGAGGAGGAGTATGCCAGTAGCTAGGAAGAAGGAAGGATCCACAACATACCAAGGTGGAGCAGTTCAAGCCCAAGAGCAAGAAGATCTAGCTGATCAAATCTAAACACATCCACAACACATTTCAGTAACTTGTGTAGTATCAGGTAAATATCCATTCCTATGATCAATCATAGCATCTGTTCTTATATGAAAAGATTTTTAAAAGGGGGAAGCTCTCAGTCTTGCATAGAAATGCTATGCAAGGCTCATCATAGAGCTTTGGAGCACTCAAGCATCTGTTCTTATTTAAATCTTGTGCCTCAGCCTTTGCATCATGGGCTAGAACTGGTTACACACATAAATCATCAAGAACAAATGACCTTTGACCAGTTACATTAGTCAAAGTAGTAGCAAATCATATTCATTATGGTCATGCTGTTGTGCACCCATTAATAAGGTTCCACAATAGCAATCTCGTAACTAATAAGGCCACTATAATTAACTAAATCATCTTATCATCAAAAGACAGATTTTAAGCTTATCTGCCAGCAAGTACAAATACCACATAAATCATCTTCCTAGACAAATAGTTTAGGAATCATTGATAAGGTCACCTTCTTTACATAAGATACCATGTGCTTATAGCCTCAGTCTATGCATCATTGGCCTGGGAAATATTTCCAGTCAGCTGTAACACAATAGTAAGCCATGCTACCCAGCTGCTGCTGTGCACACTCCAGGTAGAGGCTATTGGAATTATGCCCTAGAGGCAATAATAAAGATGTTATTATTATAATTCTTGTTCATTATAAAGTTTATATTCCATGCTAGAATTGTATTAAGCGGAAACATTAATACTTGTGTGGTTTGTGAACAACACCGTGTCCCTAGTACGCCTCTATGGACTAGCTCATTGATCAATGATGGTTAAGGTTTCCTAACCATAGACATGAGTTGTCAATTGATAATGAGATCATATCATTGGGAGAATTATATGGTGGACAGACCCAAACTAAGCGAAGCAATTAGATCGTGTCATTGTGTTCATCTTTGCGAAGCTTTTCCTATGTCAAATATTGTATTCCTTAGACCATGAGATAATGCAACTCCCTGGTATCGGAAGAAAGCTTTGAGGACATCAAACGTCATCCTATGAGAGGGTGATCATAAAGGTGTCTCTCAGGTGATCGGAAAGTATCTGTTGGGTTGTATGTATCGAGATGGGATTTGTTCCTCCCAAGTCGGAGAGATATACTTCGGTCCCACTCGGTAATCGATATCAACACCGCTTGCAAGCATGTGGTTAAGGAGTTAATCACAAAGTGATATTGGATTACGGAACGAGTAAAGTACTTGCTGTGAACGAGATTGAACTAGGTATGACGATACCGACGATCGAATCTCGGGCAAGTAAAATATCGCGAGACGAAGGGAATATATATATGGGATTGATTGAATCCTGGCATCGTGTTTCATCCGATATGATCATCGATGAATGTGTGGGAGTTAATATGGGTGCCCAGACCCCGCTGTTGATTATTGATAGAAGATCATGTCTGCATATTCTCGAACCCGCAGGGTCACACACTTAACGTGTGTCGACGCTAGGATAGATTGGATACTTGGTTTATGAATTTTTGTTCGGAGTATCGGATGGGATCCGGGATATCACGAGAGGTTCCGGAATGGTCCGGAGAATAAGATTCATATAAGGCAGTGCAGTTTTTGGAGTTCGGAATTGTTCCGGGTTAATCGGTATTGTACCAGAAGCTTCTAGAACCTTCCAGAAGGGAGTCAACGTGGTCCCACCTTCCGGGAGGGGGCATGGGCCTATGAGGGAGTGTCCTGGCCGCATTGGGCCAGGGGCACAAGGCCCCATAGGGCCCAGCCGATCCTAGATAAGTTTAAACTCGTTTAAACTAGAGATAGGATTTCTAGATAAGGGAGAGTTTAAATCGTTTAAACTAGAGATAGGCTTGGAGGATGGGCAAGGGCTGGCCGCACCCCCCCTCTATATATAGAGGGCTGGTGCGCCCCCTTCCTTGACAACATACCTTCCTCCAAACCCTAGTTGCCCTGCTGCCCTCCTCTCTCCCTCCTGACTGTTTGCAGGCGAAGCCCTGCTGCAGAAATTCTCCACCAAATACACCACGCCGTCGTGTTGTAGATCCAATCCATCTCTCCAACATACTTGCTGGTCCGAGGAAGGAGGAGACACCGAGGTGCTGCACGTGTGCATCTCACGGAGGCACCGCCACTTGTGGTGCTGGATCGGATCGGATCGCGAGGAGGAGAAGCGAGTACGACTACATCACCCACGTTCCGACGAACGTTTCGCTGTGCGAATCTTCAAGGGTATGAAGATCTAATCCAATCTCTCTCGTTGTTTGCATCTCCTAGATTAGATCTTGGCTTTCCTTCTGTTCGCTTCCGTAGAAAATTTTGATTTACTATGCTGCGAAACCCTTCAGTGGTATCAGAGCTAGATCTATGCGTAGATGTGATTCACGAGTAGAACGCAACATGGTTGTTGCGGGCGTTGATGTTTTCTGTTGCAAGCCTCTTGTTTGTGTTCTTCTTATGACGCGGGATAGTGAGATTGAAGCGGTCCAGGCCAACCTTACGCGACGTTGTTCACGAGACCGGCTCCGCACTTGACGTGTGGCTTGTACCATACATGCGGCTGGTGGATGTCAGTTTCTCTCACTATAGTTGTCATGGGATTAACACCGGAGTTTGGCAACCATAATATCACCGTTGTGGCTTTCCGTAGGTAAGAATCGTTCTTAGCATCTACTCCCATAAGCCACGTAAAACATGCAACAACAAAGTAGAGGCGTCTAACTTGTTTTTGCAGGGAGTGTTTTCTGTGATATGGTATGGCCCAAGATGTGATGTGTATATTGTATGCGATGATCATGTTTTGTAATGTTTCACGACTTGCATGTCGATGAGTACACAACCGGCAGGAGCCATATGGTTGTCTTTATAATTGTGTATGACCTGCGAGTCAACTTCTTATACGCCATGTAATAGCTTTACTTTATCGCTAAGTAGTTAGCAATAGTTGTAGTTGCTATTCGTGGTGGAGGCAATCATGGTGGAGTGATGGAGATCATTGCGCGAAGATTGGCTATACCATGTCACATAAAGTTATATGCATGTGATGTTTATCCTTTTATGTATCTTATTATGCTTAGATCGCGACGGTAGCATTATAAGATGATTCCTCACTTAAAGATCAAGATAAAACTGTGTTCTCCCCAAGTATGCACCGTTGCGAAAGTTCGTCGTGTCCAAGCATCACGTGATGATCGGGTGCTATAAACTCTACGCTCACATACAACGGGTGCAAGCCAGTTTTGCACACGCGGAAATACTTGGGTTTTACTTGACGAGCCTAGCATGTACAGACATGGCCTCGGAACACATGAACCGAAAGGTTAAGCATGAGTCATATGAATGATATGATCGACACTTCGTTGTCCACCATTGAAACCACATCTCTTCTCGTGATGATCGGATTAGGTGTGGTGAATTTGGATCGTGTTCACTAAACAACTTGAGGGATGTTGAATTTAGTGGGAGTTCATCTAGTAATTTGATTAAAAGTTGAACTAGTTATCATGAACATAGTCTAATATGTACTTGCAAATACTGTAGATCACATGGCCAAGTCCAACTTCAACTTCAACGTTTTTGCTGAGAAAGAAAAGCTTAGAAACAATGGGTCTAACTTCACCAACTGGTTCCGCAATCTAAGAATCATTCTGTCTGGCGGACAAAAGGACTATGTACTTGAGAAAGCGTTAGGTAACCCCCCTGCTGCAACTGCGCCGGCTGATGAGAAAGCTGTCTATCAGTCGCGCAAAGATGATTATGGTGTGATTAAGAGCACCATGTTGTTTGCTATGGAACCGGAACTTCAAAATCGTTTTGAAAACTATCCCGGGCCCTTTGAGATTCTCGAGGAGCTGAAAACCATGTTTCAGACTCAGGCCCGTTCTGAGAGATATGAGATCTCTGAGAAGTTCTTTAAGTGCAAGATGGAGGAAGGGAGTTCCGTTAGTGAGCACGCCATTAAGATGTTGGGCTACACTCAACGCCTTGAGCAACTGGACTGCAAGATTCCAGAGGAGCTCAAGATTGACAGGGTTCTGCAATCACTCCCTCCCAGCTACAAAAGTATTGTAGTGACTCATAATCAGATTGATTCCACTGATACGATCACCGAGCTCTTCGCAAAGCTGAATGCTGCGGAGGTGGACATCAAGAAGGATAATCATGTGTTGATGGTCAACAAGCCCTCCTTCAAGAAAGGTAAAGGTGCAAAGAATCCCTTCAAGAAAAGCGGCGGCAAGCGCGTTGCCCCTGCTGAGAAGAAGCTCAAGTCTGGTCCTAAGCCGGACACTGAGTGCTTCTATTGCAAGGACAAGGGTCACTGGAAGCGCAACTGTCCGAAGTACTTAGCGGACAAGAAGGCTGGCACCATCAAAGGTATATTTGATATACATGTTATTGATGTTTTCCTTACTAGCTCTCGTTGTAGTGCCTGGGTATTTGATACTGGTTCAGTTGCTAATATTTGTAACTCGAAACAGGAGCTACGGAATAGACGGCGGCTTGCGAGGGATGAGGTGACGATGCGCGTTGGCAACGGATCAAGAGTTGATGTGATGGCCGTCGGCACGCTCTCCTTAGTTTTACCTTCGGGATTGGTTTTAAACCTTAATAAATGTTATTATGTGCCTGCGTTGAGCATGAACATTATTTCTGGATCGTGTTTATTGCAAGACGGTTATTCATTTAAATCGGAGAATAATGGTTGTTCTATTTATATGAGTAACATCTTTTATGGTCATGCACCTCTTATGAATGGTTTATTTCTTCTAAATCTCGAAAGGGATGAAACACACATCCATAACATTGAGGCTAAAAGATGCAAAGTAGATAGTGATAATACTACTTATTTGTGGCACTGTCGTCTAGGTCATATTGGTGTAAAGCGCATGAAGAAACTCCATTCTGATGGACTTTTGGAGTCTCTTGATTTTGAATCATTTGACACATGCGAACCATGCCTCATGGGCAAGATGATCAAAACCCCGTTCTCCGGTATGATGGAGCGAGCAACGGACTTGTTGGAAATCATACATACCGATGTATGCGGACCGATGAGTGTTTCGACGCGCGGTGGATATCGCTATTTTCTCACTTTTACCGATGACTTAAGTAGATATGGGTATATCTATTTAATGAAACATAAATCTGAAACGTTTGAAAAGTTCAAAGAATTTCAGAATGAAGTGGAGAACCATCGTAACAGAAAGATTAAGTTTCTACGATCCGATCGTGGGGGCGAATATTTGAGTTATGATTTTCTCACGCATCTCAAAGCAAGTGGAATCGTTTCACAACTCACGCCACCCGGAACACCACAGCGCAATGGTGTGTCTGAACGCCGGAATCGAACCCTATTAGATATGGTCCGATCGATGATGTCTCTTACTGATTTGCCGTTATCATTTTGGGGTTATGCATTAGAAACCGCTGCATTCACTTTAAATAGGGCTCCATCTAAATCCGTTGAGACGACACCGTATGAACTGTGGTTTGGTGCTAAACCTAAGTTGTCGTTTCTTAAAGTTTGGGGATGCGAAGCTTACGTCAAGAAGTTGATGCCGGACAAGCTCGAACCCAAAGCGGAGAAATGCGTCTTCATAGGATACCCTAAGGAAACTATTGGGTATACCTTCTATCACAGAACCGAAGGCAAAGTGTTTGTCGCAAAGAACGGTTCCTTTCTTGAGAAGGAGTTTCTCTCGAAAGAAGTGAGTGGGAGGAAAGTAGAGCTAGACGAGGTTATTGAACCTTCTCTTGAATTGGAGAGTAGCGCAGCACCTGAAATTGTTCCAGTGCCGCCTGCACCAACAATAGAGGAAGCTAATGACAAGGATCATGAAGCTTCGGACGATGCTGCTACTGAACGTCGCAGGTCGACAAGGTCGCGTGCCCCTCCTGAGTGGTACGGCAACCCTGTCTTGACTGTCTTGTTGGTAGAAGACAGCGAACCTACGAACTAGGAGGATGCGATGATGAGCCCAGACTCTGAGAAATGGCTAGAAGCCATGAAATCCGAATTGGGATCCATGAGCGAAAACCAAGTATGGACTTTGGTGGACCCTCCTAGCGACCGAAAGGTCGTTGAGTGCAAATGGATTTTCAAGAAGAAAACGGACGCGGATGGTAATGTTACCGTCTATAAAGCACGGCTTGTTGCGAAAGGTTTTCGACAAGTTCAAGGTGTTGACTACGATGAGACTTTCTCTCCCGTAGCGATGTTTAAGTCCATTCGGATTTTATTAGCAATTGCTGCGTTTCATGATTATGAAATATGGCAAATGGATGTCAAGACTTCTTTCCTCAATGGCAACATTGATGAAGAGTTGTATATGATGCAACCCGAAGATTTTGTCGATCCTAAGGATGCTGATAAAGTATGCAAACTTCAGCGTTCCATTTATGGACTGAAGCAAGCGTCTCGGAGTTGGAACCTTCGTTTTGATCAAGTGATCAAGAGCTTTGGATTTGTTCCAAATTGCTACGAAGCTTGCATCTACAAGAAAGTGAGTGGGAGCTCGGTGACGTTTCTGGTACTATATGTGGATGACATATTGATTATTGGAAATGACATCGACATGCTTAACGATGTGAAGAGTTATTTGAACAAGTGTTTTTCAATGAAAGACCTAGGTGAAGCTGCTTATATATTGGGCATCAAAATCTATAGAGATAGACAAAGACGCCTGATAGCTTTAAGCCAGAGTACATACCTAGACAAAGTTCTAAAAAGGTTCAGAATGGATAAGGCATTGAAAGGTTCAGTGCCTATGTTGTCAGGTAAGATATTGAGCAAGGCTCAGTGTCCAGCTACGGTAAATGATAGGGAAGCTATGAGCAAAGTGCCTTATGCCTCGGCCATAGGTTCCATCATGTATGCCATGCTGTGTACTAGACCGGATGTGTCCAATGCTCTTAGTTTGACGAGCAGATATCAAAGTGATCCAGGAGTGGAACACTGGACAGCCGTGAAGAACATCCTAAGGTACCTAAATAGGACTAAAGAAATGTTCTTAGTCTATGGGGGTGATGAACAGCTCGTCGTAAAAGGTTACGTCGATGCTAGTTTCGACACCGACAAGGATGATTCTAAATCTCAGACAGGATACGTGTATATTTTGAATGGAGGAGCTGTGAGCTGCAGAAGCTGCAAGCAAAGCGTGATCGTGGGATCTACAGTAGAAGCGGAATACATGGCTGCTGCAGAAGCGTCAAGTGAAGGAGTTTGGATCAGGAACTTCATCACTGAGCTTGGCGTGGTTCCAAGTGCATTGGACCCACTGGAGATATTGTGTGACAACACTGGCACCATAGCACTCTCTAAGGAACCAAGATATCATCCAAAGACCAAGCATATCAACCGCAAGTTTCATATAATCCGAGATTATATAGCAGATGGAGATCTGAAGATCAGCAAAGTACATACAGATCTGAATGTCGCAGATCCATTGACTAAACCTCTTCCACGTGTAAAACATGATCAGCACCTCAGTGCCATGGGTGTGAGATTGTTGCCAAATGTAAACTAGATTATTGACTCTAGTGCAAGTGGGAGACTGTTGGAATTATGCCCTAGAGGCAATAATAAAGATGTTATTATTATAATTCTTGTTCATGATAAAGTTTATATTCCATGCTAGAATTGTATTAAGCGGAAACATTAATACTTGTGTGGTTTGTGAACAACACCGTGTCCCTAGTACGCCTCTATGGACTAGCTCATTGATCAATGATGGTTAAGGTTTCCTAACCATAGACATGAGTTGTCAATTGATAATGAGATCATATCATTGGGAGAATGATATGGTGGACAGACCCAAACTAAGCGAAGCAATTAGATCGTGTCATTGTGTTCATCTTTGCGAAGCTTTTCCTATGTCAAATATTGTATTCCTTAGACCATGAGATAATGCAACTCCCTGGTATCGGAAGAAAGCTTTGAGGACATCAAACGTCATCCTATGATAGGGTGATCATAAAGGTGTCTCTCAGGTGATCGGAAAGTATCTGTTGGGTTGTATGTATCGAGATGGGATTTGTTCCTCCCAAGTCGGAGAGATATACTTCGGGCCCACTCGGTAATCGATATCAACACCGCTTGCAAGCATGTGGTTAAGGAGTTAATCACAAAGTGATATTGGATTACGGAACGAGTAAAGTACTTGCTGTGAACGAGATTGAACTAGGTATGACGATACCGACGATCGAATCTCGGGCAAGTAAAATATCGCGAGACGAAGGGAATATATATATGGGATTGATTGAATCCTGGCATCGTGGTTCATCCGATATGATCATCGATGAATGTGTGGGAGTCAATATGGGTGCCCAGACCCCGCTGTTGATTATTGATAGAAGATCATGTCTGCATATTCTCGAACCCGCAGGGTCACACACTTAACGTGTCTCGACGCTAGGATAGATTGGATACTTGGTTTATGAATTTTTGTTCGGAGTCTCGGATGGTATCCGGGATATCACGAGAGGTTCTGGAATGGTCCGGAGAATAAGATTCATATAAGGCAGTGCAGTTTTTGGAGTTCGGAATTGTTCCGGGTTAATCGGTATTGTACCGGAAGCTTATAGAACCTTCCGGAAGGGGGTCAACGTGGTCCCACCTTCCGGGAGGGGGCATGGGCCTATGAGGGAGTGTCCTGGCCGCATTGGGCCAGGGGCACAAGGCCCCATAGGGCCCAGCCGATCCTAGATAAGTTTAAACTCGTTTAAACTAGAGATAGGATTTCTAGATAAGGGAGAGTTTAAATCGTTTAAACTAGAGATAGGCTTGAGGATGGGCAAGGGCTGGCCGCACCCCCCTCTATATATAGAGGGCTGGTGCGCCCCCTTCCCTGACAACATACCTTCCTCCAAACCCTAGTTGCCCTGCTGCCCTCCTCTCTCCCTCCCGACTGTTTGCAGGCGAAGCCCTGCTGCAGAAATTCTCCACCAAATACACCACGCCGTCGTGTTGTAGATCCAATCCATCTCTCCACCATACTTGCTGGTACGAGGAGGGAGGAGACGCCGAGGTGCTGCACGTGTGCATCTCATGGAGGCACCGCCACTTGTGGTGCTGGATCGGATCGGATCGCGAGGAGGAGAAGCGAGTACGACTACATCACCCACGTTCCGACGAACGTTCCGCTGTGCGAATCTTCAAGGGTATGAAGATCTAATCCAATCTCTCTCGTTGTTTGCATCTCCTAGATTAGATCTTGGCTTTCCTTCTGTTCGCTTCCGTAGAAAATTTTGATTTACTATGCTGCGAAACCCTTCAGTGGTATCAGCAGTGAACAAGTAGTTCAGGAAAGAACTTTGTATCAAATCAATTTAAGCAAACACCTGTAGATCATCTCATGCCAAGAATAAATAAACCTTCCTCCAACTGAAGCTCATTACAGCACATAGCCACAGATTCTCTACTGTGTTAACAAGTGATCCCATACCACTGGTTTTGAACAACATTCAACAGATGATACTAAGCAGAGAGAGATAAACAAAGGGAGAAGTAGATGTGAGACAGAGGGAGTGTACCTGGCGCCCGAAAAGCATTCACCACGGCATGGCGGGGCAGTGCCCGCGCGGCCAGAGTGATACTAACCCGAGGAAGTCTTCAAACCCCATCAACACCACCACGACCACCGTAGTTCCGACGTCGGGGTTGCACCTACTGCCGTCCCACCGGCATCTGACTAGGAGAGAATCAACCCCACTTCACCACCATCACATCAACACCAACACCGCACTAAACCACCCCGAATCACCATCAGAACATCACAAAAATATAGTAAAGTAAGGCACTGGAACCCTAGACGCACACAAGAGGAATGGGACGAGCTCGAGGGGGGATTTAAGAACAAATCCAATTGGAGAGCCAGGTCGGCCTGAGGGAGGAGAAGCCCCGGCGACCATCAGCGGCGACCACAACGGCCTACCTCGTCGGAATCGGGCGGGCGACGGCGTCAGCGCCGCCAGCAGCCAGAAGGGGAAGTGAGTGCGTGAGGGGGTGGATGAGGGAGACAGGCCCGGGGTGGGGTTTGACCCAGAGCCAGATGGGCCGGATTGGGTCCAAATGGGACCATTGGTAAACCTGGCCCAATTCCAAAGAAAAATAAATAATAAAATAAAATATTATCAAATCACTAAATGACCAAACTACCCCTAAACATATATTATACCCTAGAAAAATATAGAAAAATCCTAAAAATATATATGATATATCAAGATGATCACAAAAATATATCTACCTAATAAAAATATAATTTTAAGTGTTTAAAATAAATTTAAAGAAAATAATTATTAACACCATTAAATTTTAAATGAAATTTTATAAAATAAAACAAAAACCCTAAAAATAAATAAAAAAATCATTTTTCTGTATCAAAATAACTCTATTATTTTTATAAAAATACTCACTTAGAGTTTTACAAATAAAACATAAAGTAAATATTTAAAGACACTTAATTCTTTAATGAATTTTATAAAAATAAAGATAATACTTAAAAATAAATAAAATTCATTTTTAAGGTCTTGAATAAATATATTACACTAGAAAAATATTAATTATATTATTGGAAAAGTCTTCAATATTTTAAATAATAAATCCTTATCTATTACTTATTTTATAAATTATTTAAAAACAATTCTTAAGTAAGAAATAATCACAATTGCTATAAAACCTTAAGTAATTAGTGTCTTAGTACTAATTCCAAAACCATCACTTGAATTCATAATCAAACTTAAGTATAACTTTTAACTTTAAAATATTCTTTTAAAAATCTTATTAAGAATCCTTTTAAATAAACATTGGGTATCACCCATTTATATAATATGGTGAATAATCATTATATCTTAACCACTATTAACATAACTTTAAATTCTAACAAATTACTAAGACCATCTAATTATGATTCCATTAAATAAATACATATTCCTTTCATAATAGCAAAACAAATTTAATCTAATCATTCACTTAAATAGAAAGTGAATAATTCCATACCTTAGTTATACCTATCATAAATCTAAAACTTGGGAAGATTTAAAATATATTACATTTTAAGTTCACTTAACCTTTTAAAGTTAACTTTAGTCTCAAAAGCTTATAAACATTATATCTAATAAACTACTTATGTTTTTATAGTTAACCTTGGTCTATTTCAATCAAGACATAATGCATCTCAAGTCCAGACTATTCAAGCAAGCATAAACAACATCAATCACATTCTATCCATCATATTCTAAAAGCTATCAGGGTTGTTTAAACCTTAAGAAGGAAATCTTTTCTTCAAATGCTATTCTTTTTGCCACTTCAAACAAAAATCTCATAATAAGTTCTTCAATTCTTAACAACTCAATCCCAAGGATTTTTATCAATAGTCACCAGATGACAATTAACCATAATCACATAAATTTATATTTTACTTGTATGTTTTGAATTACTAACACTTAAGTTCCTTATAAAGATCATTACTTATAAAGTAAAATTTGAAGATAAACCAACTCTTAAAAGAATCACTTGAATTCACTTCACTTAAAGTATTGGGGATTCACTTTGGGGTTTTTACAAAATGTATAGCATTACTTATGCATAAAAGCATCTTGCTTCTTTAAACATTAGTCCTTACCGGACCAATGATTCAGATTTCAGCTATTGGATCTTATATTGTCTTGAAGACCGTGAGTGCATAATCTTGCAATCACAAAAGGCAAGTTCACACTTGCTCATGTCCTTTGATTATTTTATGTAAAGTATTTTGCAAATCTAGTGTTGTCATCACCTGCATTTGAAAAAGGACAGAAAACACTATTTTCATAATAATGTGATTATAGGTTAATTACCATGAGGTAATAACCTACTATAAGAGTTCCGGTGGTAAAGGAACATATTACCTAGGATTTAACAACCAATGTCGCCAGTGATTCTTGCGCCGTATATTACGCGTTGATCATGAGATTTGGAATGGGACGGAGAAGTCAGCTGTATCTTTTCCCTCTCGCATGGAGCTGGATGTGCAGGTCGTGGATGTTATCACTCGTAGTGTGCATATTATTTATGGTAATTCGTAGAGGATATGCAGCATATGGGTGGGAGCCCTCAACGTCCCACGATAGTTCCGGCATCTGAACGGTCTGTACTGCCATTGCCGTAATTCAATAGGTGGGCTGGCGTACACCAAACAGACATGCGGGGTCGTGGAGAAGGCAGTGATTGGCTTGGATCTTAGGTTGGGCTTGAAACCAAGGAAGTTTGAATGGGGACATACTCCCGGCCGTGCAACAAAACCTAAGGTCTCTCATGGGTAAAGTGACGCACCTCTGCAGAGTGTAAGAGCTGTAACTTGTTACTCCCTGTTCCGGGAAGGAGCTATGAACGCGGCGGGAAAGGAACTCCATGAAAGTTCTGGTAAACCCGTGAAGGCTGACGGACATAGCTTTTCAGAATAAAAGCAACCTTTGAAGAAATGGGTATGCATTGGCTATGACCTATGGTCTGTGGCTGTAGATATAGTGCATCAAACACTCCTTTTCTAGTGAGCTTGCTAAGTGCGCTCGTACTCAAAGTATCTTCTTAACCCTTGCTAGGTTCTAAAGCTAGTACAGACGATGTCTACATCAAGTTATGCTCCAGGAATCATCATCAAAAGCTAAAGCTCTTCAATGAAGTCAAGAAAGTCAACATATACATCATCTCAAGTGAAGACGAAGTTACTGATTAGTTAAGAATAGAATCTCTAGCCATAGAACCTATTTCTGTAGTGTATTGCAATAGCAGCAACACCAGACCATTAGTGAAGATATTAATCTTAATAGTATTATAGTTTTGGAATTGTTTATTTCTGATTCTTCTTTGTAAGAAGTTTCTTTCTCTCTCTTTAACCTAGAGTGTTCTCTGGATCTTGTGTAGAGAGTTGAGTTGTAACCTATAGTCATGTCTTGGACCTGCTATGTTTTTGTTGTACTACTCTGAGGGATGTAATACTAGTGAACGATGTTTCATTGGTGTTATGTCAACGACTATAGTGTACTACATCATGCAGTGGTATGCTGGGACACCGCAGTAGGCGAGCTTCTGGTAATGAGAGTACCTCTGCTTTTTCGGGGTCAGTACCTCGCTGAGGTAGTAGATTGGGTGTTGTACCCCGTGGGCCTTGCCATCTTCGGGTCGTTCGACCACGAGTGTGGTGCTGACCACCTGATGTGTAGATTCTATGTACAACAGCAAAGGCTCCCCCTCCTTTGGCGTGACCAGGACAGGTGATGTGGAGTGTAGCCGTTTGAGGTCCTCAAACGCATCTTCTGCTTTGGGTGTCCACTCGAATTTGTCCGTCTTGCACAACAACTGATAAAAGGGGAGGGCCTTCTCACCCATTCGATGATGAACCTGATGAGCGCCGTGATTCATCCGGCTAGCTGTTGGACCCCCTTGAGGTTCTCCGGCTTCTAAATGGCCAGTATGGCCCTGATTTTCTTCGGGTTCGCCTCGATGCCCCGTTGGGAGATGAAGTACCTGAGTAACTGTCCAGACGGGATGCCGAAGGCGCACTTGTCTGGGTGATGGCGCCCACCACTTGTCGTGGGACGCTTCGTTGGAAACCCCAAGAGCAAGGTATGAAGCAGCACAACAGCAAGTTTCCCTTAGTAAGAAACCGAGGTTATCGAACCAGTAGGAGGAAGGAAACGTTACACAGGTGTTGCAAGCAACGCGGAGACCTGCACAACACTAACTCAAGACTTTGCCCCAACGAATCAGTGAGGTTGTCTAGCTCACATCTTTGTTGTAACAAAGGATTAAATGTATGGTGTGGAAGGTAATGGTTTGCAGCAAATAAACAGTAACAGTGGAAGATGTATCAATGGTAAAGATTGGACCGGGGTCCATAGTTCACTAGAGGTGCTCTCCTTAAATAAACAACATGGCATGAAGGGTAAACAAATTACAGCGGGGCAATTGACAGGAACTGAGCAAGGGATAACAACGCAATTACTAGTCAGAAAGATCCTATGAGGTTGATTGGGCAATACAACAATATACATAGACCGCCATCCAACTGCATCTATGACTAGAAGTCCACCTTCATGTTATCATCTAAACCCCGTCCAGTATTAAGTTGCAAGCAACAGACAACTGCTTTAAGCAAAGTGTGTAAGGTAAACAGTCCACATGTTCCATGAACAAGAGACCGTTGTTTTCTCGCTAGTAGCAACAACACATATACAACCGAAGAGATTATTGTCACTTCCCTTGGAAACTAGAGGCATGAACTCACTATCGAGCATAAATACCCCCTCTTGGAGTCACTAGAAACTACTTGGACAAGATAACCACTAGAAACAGAGAGCATGCAAGATCACAAACAACACAGACATGATAGAATCATAAAGATAAAACCATTAATCAAACCAACATAATAATCTCAATATCCATCGGATCCCCGCAAACACAACATGCATGATTACAAATAGATTAGATCCTGATCATGAACGGAGCTCACAAGATCTATACATGAAAGCACAAAGGAGGAGATACAACCATCTAGCTACTACATGGATCCATAGTCCAAGGTGGAACTACTCACACATCATACCGGAGAGAAGGCCTCCGGGATGATCTCCCCTTCGGCAGGGTGCTGGGAAGAGCTTCTGATCCCCCCGATCTAGGGACGATGGTGGCGGCAGCTACATACGGTTTCGTGGATTTCTAATCGGGTACCCAGGGTTTCTACATCGGGGGCTTCTTATAGGCGAAGGGGCGAGACCGGGAGGCGGCTAGGGCCACCAAACCCTAGCCAGGCGCGGGCCCACCTACCCCCGCACCTGGGGTGGGTCTGGCCCCCTTGGCCGGTCTCTCCGGCTCTCCTCTAGACATCTTGTTCCCCACGGAAAGTAATTGACTTTGTACTTTGTCCCGTCCAATTCCGAGAATATTCTTTACTAACTTTTCTGAAACCAAAAATAGCAGAAAACAGGCATATGGCACTAATGCAACTTGTTAATAGGTTAGTACCAGAAAACATGTAAAAAGCACCTCAAAGTGTGGACAAGTAAAGCAAAGTAGATACAAAACAAACATGGATCATCAAAAATTATAGATACGTTTCCAACGTATCAGCATCCCCAAGCTTAACTCCTGCTCGTCCTCGAGTGGGCAAGTGATAAACAGAATAATTTTTGAGGTGACATGCACCCTCACAATAAAGATCCAACCATTTGCAAGCATTGAAAGCTGGGATCAAAGAACTCTAAACATGTTCATGAAAGATGGAGTTCTAACAATAGGACATAGTAACTATGCATGTAACATGGCAAGCTACAAACAAATATCATGAATAGTATGCATTGAAAAACGTTTGTTTGTTGCACATGCAGAAAACATAGCATAGTGGCAATCAGCTTGTCCCTCATAGAGTAGCAATATAATGCATAGGACACTTGCAAAGTTCACAAGGGTGACTAGAAACAAATAGCACAAGAGCAACTAATAACACAATATGCATCAATTAATAAGCTTTGAAACACTGCACATAGAATGAAAACTATGCTCTCTTAATGGTGCCTAAAGGTAGAAGGTGGAGACTCAATAGTGGTGGAAGAAAGACCTTTTTCTAAAGGAAGCAGGGATTACAAGTTTCAAAAATAGCTTCCAAAAATTATGGTACTTGTTAGCTTTCAGCCCTCATTGCCCCTATCATAAGCATCTTGAAGTGGTTAAGGTTAAAGTGGCAAAGCTGGAATATATGCTTGACGAAGTATAAGTTGGCAATCTCAAGTCCCTTGAATACGAGGGCCACACCTCATGCATACTCAACTTTGGGTCCAGGTAAGTTCTTGTCACTGTAAGTATTTGCATATCATTGAGAACCGCCAACGGGGTACCCCTTGCACATGGTACATGAGATTTCCCATAACCAAAATGACAAGGCAAGCAGAAAATGAGCATCTCAGCAATCTTTTTATTTACCATATGCATAGCTTTTTATTGAGGATGCTTCATAGATAGCTCACTATGGTGATGCTGCAAGTTTCCACCATGATTAGGAATGGCTTAGGCTAGTGGCCCAGGCGTTTCTCTAACACAGAATACAAACTCCATGGACTTACAAGTCCCCTCTTTATTCACACCGGTGACATCCATAGACAAAAGAACATGATATCAACTGATTACAACAAGGTACAAGTGCAATGTTGAAAACGTTCCCCGTGACAGCACGGTTCTGCTAATTCCAACTTATAAGTGCAAGCATATACAGCAAAGTTGTCACAATGGTTCAAGTTTATTAGGGGCAAAGAATATAAAGTGTGCCATCAAGTTCGTGAGGGCTTTAATCACTAAGTTTTCACATAACAAAATAGTTTTTAATTGGAAGATAGTTGAAAACAAAATATACTTGGAATGGTGCAACACACCATGCATAGGAGTTTATAGTGGACACTTTGGAATAACTTGGTTTTTTGGGAGTTGGAAGCATGAGTAGAACTTACTCATACAAGTGGAGGCTAGCAAAAGACAGGGAGCAACCAACTAAGAGAGCAATAATGGCCAAAATCATGCAGTGCAACAAAGCATACTAATCAAAGCAAAGAGTGGTACTACAAGTCAAGGACTAAATGATCATAGAGGCTAATGGTGACTTATGAGAGTCATAACATGGTGTAAGCATGTGCCAAGTCAACCCAAGTAAAGCATCAAAGGAGAATACCACAATACTATGCTTTTGCATGCTAAAACAACGCATAATTTCTTCAAGGCACACTAAGCAATCCTATTTGTTTGGAAAAATACATGCTACAGCAATAATCACTAAGCATAAAGTCAAAACAACACCTAGCATGTCATGCTAAAGTCTAAGTCACAGTCAATGCAAGCTCCTCTTGCACTTCAAGCAAGAACTTACTACTCCTTTTCCAAACACCAAGCAAACTTATTTGCAAAACAACACAACAAGAACAGGGGTCCAAACTACTTTATTCAAGCAAACTAAACAACCTAAGCAAAGCAAATGAAAACTAAGACGCTCCAAGAACAACACAACTGTGCATGAAACAATAAAAACGAAGTGTCTAGACAGACCTGAGCTTTTTATTGATGAAGAAGGGGATGCCTTGGGCATCCCCAAACTTTGACGCTTGTACCTATTGGATATTTCTTGGGTTGACACCATGCTGGCATCCCCAAGCTTGAGCTTTTGTCCATTCTTCATCTCATTGCATTATTCTCTCTCTACACCTTAAATTTTTCCTTCATACAAAACTTCACACAATCTTCATTAGAAACATTAGCTTATTCAAAAGATATTAGACCACTGGCAAAGCTTTGGAATAGCAAGACTTTTCACTAAAACACAAGATACTGTAGTAACTCCTTCAAAAAACTCAATTTATCTGAAGAGAGCTCAAAAAGGAATCAATAAGAAGCAAATGTAAATAATGGCAGAAACCTGTCAAAAACAGACCAGCTGGTAGAAACCGATTTTTTTGAACATCTTCTGTTGCTCAAATCAAAAAGTGTTGAATTAACGAAAGTTATCTAACAATTGTGTGGATACACCGTATAATCTTTCATCAGACCCTAACTTGGTAAAGTATAAGATAGATAGAGACCAATATTCTACTTATAAAGCCAATAAATACTATATAGGCAGTTTGAAGACTATTAGTAAACCCTAAGGGGAGAGTAAACATTATAAATGAAAGTTGAAGAAGTACTATAGGTGATAATGAAAGATTATCTAAAGCTTAATAAGGTAAAAACTTGAAGGTGATAAAAGATTAAGCCTAACAGACTGATTCTTGAAGAAACAACTCTTAAGTAATCCTTAAGAGGGAATAAAAAACATCTAATTGGACATGAACAGAGAAATAAGAAATTTTAATGGGTTTTGGACTAAATGTGTTCAAAAATCAATATTCGGAAGGACTACCAATACAACTCATACAATGATAAATCAAAGATTAGTCTTTTGACTATAACTAGTGTCTCATAGAATTGAAAAACCCTATTCTAGTGAGACTTCCCAGACCTTACATAGTATACTAAGGAAGATTGATGATCAAGTTAAGGAGTTGAATTAGGATATCTAATAAGAATAATAAACTAAAGAAGAGACCCCAATTTAAGAAGTTCGTAATAAGGACATATCCCTAAGGGACTAAAGTAAAAGGAATTTTGGAGTATTGGAGACAACAAGTTGAAGATTGTCAAGTATAATAAGGATTCAAAGAAAGATCTATATATGGGATATTACAATTATTCCCATTGAGGTTACCATGGAGTTGAGACCTATCATAATCAATGCAAGACAGTTCCTTACTCCGAAACATGAGAGTGCAAGCTTCGAGGACGAAGTTTATTTTAAGGGGGAGAGTCTATAACATCCCAGCATTAGAGCTTAGAAATAAGCAGAACACATGTGTGTGCATTGCATTCATGCATAGAAAATCCGAATAATTTTCGCGCTTTTAAATAAAAACATGTCAAAGAGATTGAAGCTTCTCTTAACTTGATGGAATTGAAGTAGATCATCAAGTTGACTACGATAAGTTTCAATATGACCTTTGCTAAAACCTTATTTTGGGCTAAGGGTAGACCAAATGTAATAGATGTTAAAACCCTAATAAATTACTTAATGATTTATATTTGATCCTTAGGTGATCATATCATAGTATTCATTATAATCACTTATGAAAATCAAGTTATAAACATAACTTAAGTAATAGGAATGTAACAACTTAATATTGACCTATCTTAATCTTATCTACTTATACCATGAGTATCATGGAAATACCTAACTTTAACTCTCTAGTGAGATTGAGTAGGAAAGCAACCAAGTCAAGACCATTCATTATATATCTTTCTTTCCATATCAATCTTTATCATCTCCACTAAATCCTATCCTTATAATTGTTGTTCATCAATATTGAGTAATCAATTATTGATTCACCAATTCTTAACTTATCAATTCTTGATTTATCAACTCTTGCCTTTATCATAACAATCACTCTAAGTCCTTAGAGAATGAAGTAAGAACAGGTAGATGGTAATGCTAGTTTTAGATATCATCTATAGGATGGGAGTGATTGAAGGAAATTAAATCAATATGGTAACAAAGAAGATTACAAGGATAAAGTCTAAAGATAGTTACCAAGAGTAGTCCTATTGGATTAGGTAGGTATAGTCAATGAATCATATCTCCTAATCCAATAGAGCTAGATAGAAGATAATTTCAATACAACTTTAGTGTTGCATTGATGAAGCCTTGATTAGCCAATTGGAAACCTAAACCCTAAAGGATTATAATGATCATGCCTTACTCACCAATATTGAATGCTTATACCAAGTATAAGTGACATTGGTGGATAAAACATGATTAAACCATAGTATAGATATATTATCCTAGATTAGTCATTACAAGTCACATTCATATAATGTGAGGTTGGAGCATAAGATACTGGAATCAAGTAGAGATATGATAGTATGATTAAGATGATGCTAGAGCACATTGGATTATAGAAGTAGTAGTTTCCTCTTGGGAAATACTAAGCACTTAAGGAGAGCAGAATTGATATATACATCCATTAGAGTAATGTTAGTGATGGATAATTAAGGAAGAGTATGAATGGAGTTAGAAATAACCACTTGTTGGATTAGAGATTATCAGCAGAAAGGTAGTTGATATAACCAAGTATGATAATGAGAAGCATAAAAGGTGGATAAGAATATTCTTGTGAAGTAAAGCTCATCATGTTAGCACATGATGATGGACATAGAGAAGTAGTATATCTAGGAAAGGAATTCCTTAATCAGAAGTCCATAATTATGAAGTATAGAAGATAGGAATTCCTGGTAAACATTAAACCCTAAATCTATAATCAAACTTAACATCCATCCCATCTGTTGATCTACCATCTTGCTTCCTCAATGTTTTATAGGAATATTTTCCTATAACCAATCAATTAAGCATATATTTGTCATCTCCAATTATCATCATCATAGGTGCTTAGGAACCATCTTTGTCAATTGTTTCTCATAATATAGCCCATAAAACAATTCTACTACTTTACTTTAAATGGTGATGTCATTAAAATCATAAACATAAAGACAATAGGTTTAGCCATTAATATTTATTCGCATCAACAAAAGAAGGTAAGTATAGTAAGTACCTTAAACCCTAGGATGAGTAATTACAATTCAGAATTCTAAACTTATTAATAAGTTTTCTTATCAACATCTCATAAATATTCTATATAGAATCATAAGACAAAGTCTTTAATTCATTTCTCTAACCACTTATCCCATATGAGCATGGAATAAGTGGGGATCCAATAGTATAAACCATTCTATCTTATAATCTGTGATTAAATACATATAGATAAACCCTATGGATATTATTAAACATTTAAAAAACTTAATTACTCCAAATAAAAGTGAAAACAATGTTATAGGAAATAATATATACAATGAAAATAAAAAAATATCACAATACATAATAAAAGTTCACAAACTAATTTTTAATAACTTTATTGCTGCTGCAATTATTTAGCTAATAATTTTCTATGGGAAATATTCAAATAATTGAGTATTATTCAAATCTGAAAAGAAAATGAAATACAAAGCAGAAAACATGAAAAAAATAAAAGAAGTAGCTCAGTCCAGAAAGTGGCCCACGGCCCATTTCCTCTTCGCCTATTCACCGCTCGCGAGTTGCAGCCAAACCTCTCCGCTCACTTTGCTGCAGCCCGCATTGGCCCAAACCAGCCCACATACCCCTTCGGTTTCTTTTTCTTTTCTTCTTCCTCTCGCCAGCCAGCACGCCGGCGAAGCAGCTGCGTGGCGCCGCCGGAGCCGTCCACCGTCGCCGTGATACTCGCTGCGAGGAGATCCGTGCTATCGTCTTAGACGTCGTCTACAAGACCCCCTCTTGCACTGAGACGAACCCTATCTACTCCTCTTTCCCCATTTCTTCCTCTGCCCGAAAACAGAGCTCGCCGGAGATGTTGCTGTCACCGTTAGAAGCCACCCCACGATGAGCTGAGCATACCACAAGATTTGCCATGGCGTGTAGCATCTCTGGCAAGAAGGAATCGAGCTGACGAGCTCCTAATCGGCCGCATCGATCCGATTTCCGATGACCACCGCCGCCGGCCCTCATCAATAAATGTCGATTCTGACCACCCCCGGCCTCGCCAAACCCTCCATCGTGCTTCTGGTAAGATCCTCATGCGGATAACCTCTGTAGAATTCTTCCTTGCGTGCTAAATCGAGCTCCCCGCGACCACCTGCCATCGCCGCCGTCGGCCACCGTCATACCCCTAGCTCCGGCGACCTAAATCGAGCGGCGCAATCACTAGATGACTCCGCATGTTGCACTGAATCGAACGACACCACTCCCGTGCGCGCGCGTGCTCTCGATCAACATATCGATCAACGATCTGTGAGATCATCCACGGATGATGTCAGCATGACATCATGCCCACGTCACTCCAGCCCTGTCCAACCCTTTGACCGGTCCACGCCAGCGTGGCAAGCCAACGTGGCCCTGTGCCCCACATGTCTGTGACTTGGGGTATACCCTGCCTAAGTAACAAAAGTATTTACTGTTTAGGAATTAAAGAAAACAATATTAATTCCAATATAATAAAATGATTAAATCTTGTTTAATTAATAACTTCTATTTTACAATTCAGAAAAATACATATAATATATGAAAATGTTTAGAAAAATAAAATCTACAACTTAAAACTATTATCAAATATTACTATGGTGATTATTTAAATCAATATTATTTAATAAAGGTTTTATAAGTAATAAAACTTTGATAATTAATATTTTAATAATGGTAAATGTTAAAAATCTAAATAAAAGACCAATTTTTTTAGAAAAATAAGAATTAGAGTTTTAAACTATAATCATGCATTAATATTACTCTTAATTAAATATTTATTATTTATTAAGTATTTATGAAGTAATAAACCTTATTAAAATCATATCTTATTATTTATAAATCACAAAAATAAATGTAATATACCAAAATGATCACAAAAATAATACCTACATGTTAAAATATGATATTCCACTTTTGAGTTAAATAAAAAGTTAAACACTTTTATAACTTGAATTTAAACCTATCTCCTTAATTAATAATTCATATTAAGGTAAATAAAACTTGTAAATAGTTTTAAAAATTAATCAATGGAGTCTAAGAAAATGTATTAATCTTAAATAAGGATCGTGTGCATTCAAAATTAATCAACCACTTTGAATACAATTTTATTAAATTAATTCTCAACCATTAATGTAGATTATTTTATAAAAGGATCTTTATCCAATCTAAAAACTCCAAGAATAATTATAATAAAATAAAACCCATTCTTTATTGTAACCACAAGTTTATAAACAAATCGAAACACTATAAGTGAGTTCATAAGTAATAAATAATATTATTTACTTCTTCATAAACCTTAACCACACCCTTATGGGGAGATAAAACCCTTTATACCATTATCTTGTAAAGAAATCACTACTCCAATAGAAGTAATGCCATTCTTAGGTAACTCTAAGGAAACAATATAAAATGAACAAGATAGAAGTATCATAAGTAATACACCCTAAGTATATCTACATTCTTGAAGTTAATTATAGTTACCAATCTTTAAGTATAATACTAAAAACTTTATTATAGGTTTTATAGTTAACTTTGGTCTGTTCTAAATAAGTTGTAAAGCATCTCAAGTCCCAACTATTCCAAACACAAACAACATCAACCATATTTAATTAACCACAAAGATTGTTTAAACCTTAATAAAGGAATCTTTTCTTCAAAAGTTATTCATTTTGCCACTTTAATCAACATATGACAATTAATAGTAAACACTTTACTTTATACTCTACTTGTATAATAAGATTGTTAATACTCAAATTCTTTATAAGTGACATTACTTGTAAAGGAAAACTTGAAGATAAGCAATTAAGATGTAAGCAACCTGATGTAGCATTCCATACTGTGTATTTTATTGTTGTATAAATACATGTTGTTTTCCACACACTCACAAGCCTTAATAAGAAGCACATGTATGAAACTTAATCTAAAAGGGCAACACATTCCAAGAAAACCCTTACCAGTATCCAAACCCTAGAACAACGTTATTCTCGGGATTCGCGTTTATCAACTTGCATTACATTGCTTATGCATAAAAGCATCTTGCTTCTTTAAACATTAGTCCTCACCGGACCAATGATGCAAATTTCAGCTATTAGATCTTTTATATTGTCTTGAAGAGCGTGAGTGCATAATCTTGCAATCACAAAAGGCAAGTTCACACTTGCTCGTGTCCTTTGATTATTTTCTGTAAAGTATTTTGCAAATCCAGTGTTGTCATCACCTGCATTTAAAAAAGGACAGAAAACACTATTTTCATAATAATGTGATTATAGGTTATTTACCATGAGGTAATAACCTACTATAAGAGTTCCGGTGGTAAAGGAACATATTACCTAGGACTTAACAACCAATGTTGCCAGTGATTCTTGCGCTGTATATTACGCATTGACCATGAGATTTGGAATGGGACGAAGAGGTCAGCTGTATCTTTTCCCTCTCGCATGGAGCTAGATGTGCGGGTCGTGGCTGCTATCACTCGTAGCATGCATATTATATGGTAATTCGTAGAGGATATGCAACATATGGGTGGGATCCCTCAACGTCCCACGATAGTTCCAGCATCTAAACGGTTTGTACTGCCATTGCCGTAATTCAATAGGTGGGCTGGCGTACACCAAGGAGACATGCGGGGTCGCGAAGAAGGCAGTGATTGGCTTGGATCTTAGTCTGGGCCTCATACGAAGGAAGTGGGAACGGGGGTTTGCAGACCGGATGTGCAACAAAGCTAAGATCTCTCATGGGTAAAGTGACGCACCTCTGCAGAGTGTAAGAACTGTAACTTGTTACTCCCTGTTCCGGGAAGGAGTTGCGAACGCGGCGGGAAAGGAACTCCATGAAAGTTCTGGTAAACCCGTGAAGGCTGATGGACATAGCTTTTCAGAATAAAAGCAACCTTTGATGAAATGTTTACGAAAACTTGCATTGCCTACGACCTACGGTCTGTGGCTATAGCTATAGTGCATCAAACACTCCTTTTCTAGTGGACTTGCTGAGTACGCTCGTACTCAGCGTATCTTCTTAACCCTTGCTAGGTTCTAAAGCTAGTACAGACGATGACTACATCAAGCCATGCTCCAGGAATCATCATCAAAAGCTAAAGCTCTTGAAGGAAGTCAAGAAAGTCAACATATACATCAACTCAAGTGAAGACGAAGTTGCTGATTAGATAAGAATAGAATTTCTAACCATAGAACCTACTTCTGTAGAGTATTGCAATAGCTGCAATGCAAGCCAGTAGTTCAGCTACTAGTTTTATAAGTATGGTAGTTATGAGTTATTTATTCTTGATTCTTCTTCGTAAGAAGTTTCTCTCTCTCTCTTTAACCTAGAGTGTTCTCTGGATCTTGTGTAAAGAGTTGAGTTGTAACCTATAGTCATGTCTTGGACCTGCTATGTTTCTGTTGTACTACTCTGAGGGATGTAATACTAGTGAACGGTGTTTCATTGGTGTTATGTCAATGACTATAGTGTACTACATCATGGAGTGGTATGATGGGTCACCGCAATAAGGAGAGATCATTACAGTAGTAATAACTTCCAAGACTCAAGGAAACTCTTGGGTTATCTCCCAACAAGTACTTTTCTTTAACGCCTTTAAGTTAGGCACAAGAATCAAGTATTTTCAAATGAAGAAGCATTAACATCAAATCTTGCTTTCAAAGGAGGAGCAAAAAGCAACTTCTCTCTCCTCATAGGGAAGTGTTCAATACCTTCCTTGAATGGAAATTTGATGGTGCCTTCTTTCATATCAATAATGGCACCAACTGTTCTAAGAAAAGGTCTTCCCAAAGTAATAGGACAAGAAGCATTGTATTCAACATCCAAAACATAGAAATCCAGAGGGACATAAGCATTATTAACCATAATAAGAACATCATTAACACTCCCCATGAGTTTATTCTTAGCATTATCATTAAGTTGGACATCCAAATAACAATCTTCCAATGGTGGCAAATCAAGCATTTCATAAATCTTCCTAGGCATAATAGAGACACTAGAACCAAGATCACATGAAGCTTTGAGATCAAAGTCATTCACTTGCATATTAATAATGGGTTCCCAACTATCTTCTACTTTCCTAGGAATAGAAGCTTTGTGTTTTAGCTTATCTTCCTTAATCTTAACAAGAGCATCTGTAATATGTTTAGTGAAAGCAACATGCATATCACTAGCATCAGGACATCTAGCAAGATTTTGCAAGAACATAATCACTTCAGAAATATTACAACCATCAATATCAAAGTCAAACTTAACATCACTAGTAGTAGGCTCACTAGGCTTAGGCATAGTAGGAGGAGGAATAGGGGCTACTTGTGGCTTAGTAGTGATAGTGAACACACTATTATTTCTATCAATTTCAGCTTCCCTTTCCCACCTAGCATGAAGTTGAGCTAACAGCCTAACATTTTCATCAACAGAACTTGTATGGCATGAGCAGTAGCAAAGGTGTTTTCCATAGTTTTTGGTTTAGCAACCATTTATTAACCAAGGAAGTTTGAGCTTCAGACAAAGAGGATATATTTTTCTCAACATTTAAAAGCTTTTCCTCTATAGTCTTATTGAAAGTGGTTTGTTTACTAACAAAGTCCTTGAGCATGACTTCAAGTTCAGAGGGGGCACTTCTAGCATTATTGTAAGAGCTTCCATAGGAATTGCCATTATTAGGAGGATAAGGCCTATAATTGTTGTTGCTACCAAAATTGTTCCTATAGGCATTGTTGTTGAAATTGTTGTTTCTAATGAAGTTCACATCAACTTGCTCTTCTTGAGCAACCAAAGAGGCTAAGGGAACACTATTAGGATCTAGAGGAGCTTTCCCATTAACAAGCATAGCCATAATAACATCAATCTTTTCACTCAAAGAGGAAGTTTCCTCAACAGAATTTACCTTCTTACCATGTGGAGCTCTCTCAACATGCCATTCAGAGTAGTTAACCATCATATTATCAAGGAGCCTTGTTGCAGCACCGAAAGTGAGGCCCTTGAAGGTGCCTCCAGCAGTAGAATCCAACAGGTTTCTTGAGGAGAAATTCAAACCTGCATAAAAAGTCTGGATATTCATCCAAGTAGTGAGTCCATGAGTAGGGAAATTTTTTAACCAAAGATTTCATTCTTTTCCAAGCAGGAGCAACATGTTCACTATCAAGCTGTTTAAATTTCATAATATCACTTCTCATAGATATAATCTTAGCATGAGGGTAGTATTTTCAATAAAAGCATCTTTGCACTTAGTCCAAGAATCAATACTATTTTTAGGCAAAGAAAGCAACCATTATTTAGCTTTTCCCCTCAAGGAGAAAGGAAAAAGCTTGAGCTTAATAATATCTCCATCTACATCCTTATACTTTTGCATCCGACAAATTTCAACAAAGCTATTAAGATGGGCAGCAGGATCATCAGAACCAGCACCATAAAATTTCTCTCTCATCACAAGATTCAACAAAGTAGGTTTAATTTCATAAAAGCTAGCATCAGGAGCAGGTGGAGCAATAGGAGTGCTAAGGAAATCATTGTTGTTGGTGTTAGTGAAGTCAGACAACTTGGTGTTCTCAGCAGAGTTTATTTTGGCAAAGGTGGACAAGCCAAAAACAGCAGCAGCAGCTTGAGCAGGAACTAATATTTTTTTGTGTTTTTGGATAAAGCAAGCAAACCAAACTAGACTATTTTTTTGGGTTTTTTGAAAAGAAGCAAACAAAACCAAACAAAAGAAACAAATTAAAGAGAAAGGAAGTGAAGGACTGCCCTAGTGAAGACGTCCTTAGCCTCCCCGGCAACAGAGCCAGAAAAAGCTTGATGGCGCCCACCACTTCTCGTGGGACGTTTCGTTGGAAACCCCAAGATCAAGGTCTGAAGCAGCAAAGCAGCAAGTTTCCCTCAGTAAGAAACCGAGGTTATAGAACCAGTAGGAGGAAGGAAATGTCACACAGGTGTTGCAAGCAATGAGGAGACCTGCACAACACAAACTCAAGACTTTGCCCCAATGAATCAGTGAGGTTGTCAAGCTCACCAGTTTGCTATAACAAAGGATTAAACGTATGGTGTAGAAGGTAATGGTTTGCATCAATTAAACAATAATAGTGGAAGATGTATCAATGGTAGATATTGGACCGGGGTCCATAGTTCACTAGAGGTGCTCTCCTTAAATAAACAACATGGCATGAAGGGTAAACAAATTACAGCGGGGCAATTGGCAGGAACTAAGCAAGGAATAACAATGCAATTACTAGTCAGAAAGATCCTATGAGGTTGATTGGGCAATACAACAATATACATAGACCGCCATCCGACTGCATCTATGACTAGAAGTCCACCTTCAGGTTATCATCCGAAACCCCTCCAGTATTAAGTTGCAAGCAACATACAACTTCTTTAAGCAAAGTGTGTAAGGTAAACAGTCCACACGTTCCATGAACAAGAGACCGTTATTTTCTCCCTAGTAGCAACAACACATCTACAACCGAAGAGTTTATTGTCACTTCCGCTGGAAACCAGAGGCATGAACCCACTATCGAGCATAAATACCCCCTCTTGGAGTCACTAGCAACTACTTGGCCAAGATAACCACTAGCAATGGAGAGCATGCAAGATCACAAACAACACATACATGATAGAATCATAAAGATAAAACCATTAATCAAACCAACATAATAATCTCAATATCCATCAGATCCCCGCAAACACAACATGCATGATTACAAATAGATTAGATCTTGATCATGAACGGAACTCACAAGATCTATACATGAAAGCACAAAGGAGGAGATACAACCATCTAGCTACTACATGGACCCATAGTCCAAGGTGGAACTACTCACGCATCATACCTGAGAGAAGGCCTCCGGGATGATCTCCCCTCCGGCAGGGTGCCGGGAAGAGCTTCAGATTCCCCCCGATATAGGGGTGATGGTAGCAGCGGCTACAGACCGTTTCGTGGATTTCTGATCGGGTACCCAGGGTTTCTGCATCGGGGGCTTCTTATAGGAGAAGGGGTGAGACCGGGAGGCGTCCAGGGCCACCAAACCCTAGCCAGGCGCAGGCCCACCTGCCCCCGCGCCTGGGGTGGGTCTGCCCCCCTGGTCGGCCTCTCAGGCTCTCCTCTAGACTTCTTGTTCCCCACAGAAAGTAATTGACTTTGTCCTTTGTCCCGTCCAATTCCAAGAATATTTATTTACTAACTTTTCTGAAACCAAAAACAACAGAAAACGGGCATCTGGCACTGTTGCAACTTGTTAATAGGTTAGTACCAGAAAACCTGTAAAAAGCACCTCAAAGTATGGACAAGTAAAGCAAAGTAGATACAAAACAAGCATGGAGCATCAAAAATTATAGATACGTTTCCAACATATCACTGGGTTCATCTTGATCTTGTAGCGATCGAGGTTATCGAACGTCTCGCGGAGATCGTCGATGAGCATTCTGGCCTCCTTGGTCTTGATTACTATATCGTCGACATAGACCTGGATGTTGCGGCCGATTTGGTCCTTCAAACATGCTTGCATGCACCTCTGGTAAGTGGCGCCTGTGTTCTTCAGCCCGAAGGGCATTGTGTTGTAGTAGAACACCCCGAACAGCGTGATGAACACCGTTTTATCCTCATCTTTGACCTTCAGTCGAATGTGGTTATAACTTGAGTAGGCATTAAGGAAGGAGAGATTCTCGCATCCTGCAGTGGAATCGATGATTTGATCGATCCTTGGTAGAGGGAAGTGGTCCCTAGGACAATGCTTGTTAAGCGACTTAAAGTCCCCGCACATCCACAGGATGTCCGTGTCCTTTTTGGGGACTAGCACAGTATTGTCCAGCCACTCACTTTCTTTGATTTTCTTGATGAAGTTGGCATCGAGGAGTCTGTTGACTTTGATTCCAACGGCTTCGGATCTTGGTTCAGACAGTCGACGCATCGACTGTCATGGTATTGCCGACGAGTACACCATGGAGGGGTCCTCACAGTGCGTGTTTAGAAACGTGGGGGCAGGCGGACGGTTGACGGGTACGAGGTAACACAACTTACCAAGGTTCAGATCCCACAACGGTGGCGGAATCCTACTCCTGCTATAAATCACTATAATGGCAATACGCCGAGTTACAGAGATAGGTTTGCTATGCGAGGTGTGTGCTAATCGCTACTTGATCGTGCCCTAAAGGCTCCTACAGGCCCGACTTATATAGTCGCCAGGTCCTAGGGTTACAGGGAAAAGTCCTAGCCGGACAGGTTACAGAGTCCTACACCATCTATTACTAGTCTTGCGTGTCTTGTACTCCAAGGCTCCGGGTACATCGGTGACTCCACCGTAGCCTTCCTTTATCCAGCATGGGCCTCCCTTCTGGATCCATCTAACTAGGCTGCCCAGCAGTCCATGGGCCATGCTACCAACTGTGGGCCACCCGGGTTATCCGGACAGGAGACATGCTATGAGGATACCCATATAGCATATCCCCAACAGTAGCCCCCGGAGAACTCCGAGATCTTGTGCCATCTTGCCTCTTCATGTGGAATGCTCCGTCTAGATGGATGTCGGCAAATCGTCAAGCAATATCTTGTAGTCCTCCCAAAGAACCCTGCAAGGTTTTCTCCGTCTTCAATTATTAAGCCGGAGAATTGCTGAATCTTCCATCGTACTCTTCCGTAGCCGGACTGGATCCGTCCATGCCGGAATCTTCTTATGTGATGGCTCATCTGCCTATGACAGCTAGGGTGACGCAGACATAGGTCAGCGACGTCTCGTAACTCACACAAGCAGAGTACGCAATCATGTCTACTTTTCCCGTGCGAGCGATACGAACCGTTGGCGGCGACGGTTGGGACGTGGCGAAATTCCCGCGCACGTCCGCACACACGTCATCTACGCGGCAACCGTCCGATCAAGCTGCATGAATCTCGATGCTGGGGATCATAAATAGTAACTGCGGTGGAAAATTTACTTTTCACCTCATTCTCCCCTCTCATCATCTTCTTCCTCCAGCGAGCGCCTCCTCGAGCTCTCCGCGCAACCTTGCGAAAAACCCTAACACCCAATCTCGTCAGTCACCTCCAAACACACGCAATGGCCAGCAGCAGTTCTACTCCCTCGATGGCGGCGTCGGGCGAAGCCGCGGTGAAGCCGGCGAGCTCCATCGTCGTGCCCCTAGAGGGCCTGGTCATCCCCGTCTCTGCGGTGGTTGAGACCATCGGCGTCGACCATAATCTAGCGGCGCTGGAGCTGCTGGAGGAGGACAACGACTCCCACAAAGGCGATTCGCGCGGTTCGGACATCACTGACCGTGACATGAAGGAGCTGATCGTCGAGGGCTACCTCCCTGCGACGGAGGTGCTCGCCTGGCGGGCGGCGCCGGCTGGCGAGGTCACACCTTCTCCCCAAGCCGGAGAAAAGGTGTACCTCAAAGCACAATTGGTACGCGGCATCTCCCTACCCATCTCTAACTTCTTCCTTACCATCTTGAACCACTACCGAGTACAGCCCCAAAACCTTTCTCCCAATAGTATCCTAGCGCTTAGCAATTACGCGGCGCTTTGTGAGGGTTACCTAGGGATTAGGCCTAGGCTAGATCTCTTTGTGTATTTCTTCACCGTCAAGCGCGAAGCCGGGGCCAGCAAGGATGAACTTAGAAATTGTGGCACCATTAGCTTTAAGATCCGTCTTGGCCGACGGTTCCCCGACATCGTCGGCCATGAGTCCTGCAAGAACTGGCAGCGTACTTACTTCTACGGCCCAGATATCCCTCTGGCCGGCCGAGAAGTAACGTACCCGGACTTCGTCGATGGAGCCGAAGCCGAAACTTCGATATGGAGATCCCAGGCCTCCCTTCCCTCCGACATCGAAGCCTCCCGCGCCATAAGGCGAATAGAGTGGGTCGTAGAGAAGGGTTTGACCGTCTTGGACCTAGCCATGTGCTGGTTCATCAGGCGAATCCAGCCTCTGCAGCACCGCTCGAAGCTGATGCACGAGTATACCAGCGATAGAAGGGATAGCCTCCGCATCTCCATGGACAATTTCTCGAGCGAATCCGTCAAGCTCCGCCTCAAGGACATCGTCAAGGTGAAGGACAATAAGCGTGGCTTCACCATTACCTACGACATGTTTGTAGAGAGCAAGTACCCAAAGGTAACTGTTTATTTTCCGTGTATGACATGTACTCCGGTTTTTCCGTCTAGCAATTGCCATCTTATCTAACACGGTGGTTCTTCACCTTACAGCTTAGCGACATAGATGAGGACAACATGGCTCCTCAAATCTATGATCCAAAGATGAAGGAAGTCACCGTCGTGTCCGACGACGATGCTCCGTTGGCGCGAAAGCGGAAGAGCTCCACCTCTGATGCTACTGACGGAGGCAAGAAGAAGAAGACGGAGGGTGGATCCTCCAAAAAGACTACCGCCGCCCTAGAGGCAGAGAAAAGAAAGACTACCGGGATCCCTTTTGCCAAAGCACCCCCTCTTGTGTAAGTTCCTTTCTCTCCGACATTGTCCATTTATCTGTCTTGTTCCTGTACTTATACATTTTTCACACTTCAGGAAGAAAGCCACGACCAGCTTGAAGAAGACCTCCAAAACATTGGGGGCTTCTAGAACCATTAAGGACATGCTGCATCGCGACGCATCTACCGCCATCGCCCCTGTCACTCCTACCGTCAAGCCTTCCTCCACTCTGATGAGCTCACAAGCTAAGGAAGCATCTGGCCCTTCCGCCATGGAAGTGGACTCAGGTGCCTCTACCGAGATTGCTGTCGTCGGCGAGCAGGCGACACAGGAGAGTGCCGCACACCAAATGGCTGAAGCTCCGGCTAAGTATGCCATCGGTTGCGGTAAGGCAGTGGTGGAAGCTGGTACTTCTTCCGTAGGCGGCGCCCCTACACCCAAGAAAACCATAGAGTATCCAAAGATAGTCTATCCGGTACTTACACCGGGTAGCACTGCTCTGGTTCCTGGTGCGGTACCGACATCTCTGACGTGCGGTCTAGAGGAGATTCTCTGACAAGCAGAGATCTTGCAAGGAAACAGCGTATCCTTTGGCAAGCTGCTGGCTGAGAGTGCTACCAACTTCAAGATTATTGCACTTGTAAGTTTTATTTGGCTTTTGCATTTCATATAAGTATCCCACTGTAGCCCCCGAGGATTTAGACAGAAAACCATAGGTCTTTGCGTCTGAATGCTCTAAGAGTGACTAAAGTAGAAAACTTCTCACTGTAGCCCCCAAGCATGTAGTTTGAATGAATTATTCCGACTGGATGCTTTAAGAGTAGCATACACAGTGGTTATTAATTTTAATACTGTAGCCCCTAAGCCTCTAGTTGTAACTAAATTAGTTTCGACTAGATGCTGAAAGAGAAGCTAAGCATTTATCCGAGTTAAAAACTTTATACTATAGCCCCCAAGCTTCTAATCGAAAACTGAATTAGTTCCGACTAGATGCTTAAAGAAAGACTAAGCATACTGCTAAGTTTAAAAATTCATGTTGTAGCCCCCGAGCGTCTAGGTGGAAATTTTCCGGCTAGATGCTCCAAGTAGACCAAACAACATTTATTTTTTCTTTTTTCCACAGAAAGAGAATGCTCAGAGGGGCATGGCCAACGACAAGTACCAGAAGATGCGCGCGGACTTGGAAGCCGAAAAGGGTAAAACTGCCTTCTTGAAGGAACAGATCATCAAGATCAAGTGTCTCTTTTTCCTTTCTTTTTCATATTCCGACTTAAACTTGTGTATTCTCCGAGTACTCACTGTGTACTTTGCTTTCTCCGACTTGCAGAAACCATTGCCAAGGATAAGCACATTGTCGAGCAATCCAAGCACATTCTGGAGCTAGATAGCGAGAACAAGATCCTTAAGCAGGAGAGTAAGGACATGCTGAAGATGCATGAAGAATCGATGAAAGCCCTGCAGGACTCCGCCACCGAGGAGATGAACTGCTTGAAGGAGGAGATCTCGATCTTAAGAGATCAGAAGAAAGCTGCTGATGAGCAGAATCAGCGCTACCATGAAGCGTACAAGCTCCTCCAACAAGAACGGGACTCCTTGGCGGATACCCTCTGGCAAGCTGAGGCTAGCATCTTCAGTAAGTGATTCTCCGTCTTGGATTTCTGTAGTCTAGATACTCTAAATTTTTGAACTCATGTGCTCCTTGTTGGAATTTGCAGCTCCTATGGGTTTAACCCGGTCGCCTCCTTCGGCAAAGGAATGCATGGTTCTTGCAGGCAACTTCATCAACACCGCCATCGCGCAAGCCAAAGAGATTGCCAAGCCCCTTCAGATCAACATCAAGGCATCGGACTCTGTTGCGAAGTTCTCGGTGATCCTGCGCTGAGCCCTGAAGCGTATCACAAGCTGGAAAGCTTCATGTGCACGGGCCGGTGCAAGGATGGCGCTGTCGATGGTAAAGGCACACTACGAAGCTGTCGACATTGACACGGTAACCTCTGGCATTCCCGACGTGGATGACGATGGCAAGGAGATAAACCATGAGTCCATCTTGTCGTCACTCGCGGGTTTTGACACCAGAGTTGCCGAGTTAGTCGATGTCAACGTCTTCGTGCCGATGAATACCATAGATGGCGACAACCAAAGCTCCTCGAGTCTCTTCACACTGCCGACTTCGAGGGTGATTCTCCTGCTGCCGATGACGCTGCATCCAAGTTGCATGCGCCAAAGGAATGAAAAACAACTTGTAATATTTGTTTCATCTTTGATGTGTATGCGGAAAAAACTATGTATTAACTTAAGGCAGAAAACAATGATGTATGTCCTGCTACTTAAGAACTAGTTTCCAACATGTATATATTTTTAAGCAAGTGCTGGCTTATCCATTACTTTGGTTCTTATGCTTGACTTTTCATGAGTCGAAGACTCGTTGTCGGAACCATGCGCTCAGGTGATGATGCCCAATGGCACCATCAATAACCTAAGCACAACGCCGACAATAAGTGCCAAAAGTCACTACTCCAGAATCCACATAAAAACGACAAAGAACGTGTAGACCAGAAAACTTAAGCTAACGCCCGTAGGCGGAATTTTCACAAGTGCAATCGCAAAACTTGTGCATAAAGGTTTTATATGATCAAAAAATGAACACTAAAGGAGGTAAAAGACTCAGAAATATGAGTGAACCAGAGAGATTTATTTCATTGATCATATAAGAGGTACACAATTAGATAAAAAATGCTAAGTGTAAAAAGGACGTAGCTGTGCTATGTTCCATGGCCGATCAAGCTCCGGGTAGTCATCATCCGGGTCATGTCGCTTACGCTTATGATCCTCGTTGGGTCTATCCTTCAGTTCACGATTGTCAACGAGGTAGTAAGACCCATTGAGTAGCGCCTTGCTTATGATGAACGGTCCTTCCCATGGCGGGGATAATTTGTGTGACTTCTTTCGCTTAAGTCGGAGCACCAAATCCCCCTCGTTAAATGAGCGATGCCAAACGCGGCGACTATGGTAGCTGCGTAGCTTCTGCTGGTAGATGGTAGATCTTTGGCATGCCAAAACACGCTCCTCCTCGAGAAGGTCCACATCTAGGCGTCTGGATTCTTCAGCGTCATCTTCGTCGTAGGCGGCGACTCTTGGTGCATCGTGAAGTATGTCGGAAGGTAGGATGGCTTCTTCTCCATATAGCATGAAGTAAGGGGTGTAGGCGGTGGATTTGTTGGGTGTAGTTCATAAACTCCACAACACAGATGGCAATTCTTCCGCCCAGGCTCCAGCTGCTCTATGTAGCGGTGCCTCAAGATGTGGCTTAATTCCCTACAGAATTAACCCATTGGCTCGCTCGACCTGACCATTGGATTGTGGATGTGCCACAGATGCAAGGTCAAGTCGGATGCCCTTCTCCCAACAATAAGCCTCCACTTCTCCGAGTGACAAGTTGCTGCCATTGTCGGTGATAATGCTATGTGGTAGACCAAATCTCACCACTAGATCCCGGACAAACCTGAGGGAAGTTGCCCCATCAAGCTTTCTAATGGGTTTAGCTTCTATCCATTTAGTGAATTTATCAACTGCTACTAGCAGATGTGTAAACCCACATGGTGCCATTTGTAACGGTCCTACCATGTCTAGCCCCCAGACTGCAAACGACCAAGTTATTGGTATTGTTCGCAATTCTTAAGCGGGAACATGTGGTTGTCGGGCATAATACTGGCATCCCATGCTTGTCTGAACCAGCTTGTCGGCGTCTGCCTTTGCGGTCTGCCAGTAGAATCCTTGCCGGAAGGCTTTCGCGACCAACGATCGAGGAGCGGCGTGATGCCCGCAATCTCTGAGATGGATTTCGCGTAGGATTTCTATACCTTCTAGCTGGGAAACACACTTTAGGTGTACACTAGTAGTGCTCCTTTTGTAGAGTTGTCCATTGATTATGGTATAACCCTTTGCTCGTCGTACTATTTGCTGTCTTTCGACCTTGTCATCGGGCAAAGTTTCGTGTTCGAGATATTCCATGAACGGTTTTGTCCAAGCCCGAGGGACCTTTGCCACTATGTGGACGAAAGAGTCAGCTCTATCCGGGTTGTCGATGTTGGCTCCCTTCATGGATGGTGTTCGTAGATGCTCTAGGAAAACTCCTGGCGGAATTTATTTGTGCCCTGATCCAAGCTTAGATAGCAGATCAGCCGCCTCGTTTTGCTCCCTAGGCACACACTTGAATTCGTAGCCCAAGAAGATCTTGGCTATCTCGTCCACTTCGTCTCGATATGCCGCCATCATAAGGTTCTGCGCATTCCAGGTGCCAGCCACCTGCTGGGCAACCAAGTCAGAATCTCCACAGCAAACTATGCGCTTGATGCCAATATCCTTGGCTACGCATAATCCGCGAATAAGTGCTTCATACCCCGCCATGTTATTTGTAGCCTCGAAGTGGATTTGCAGAACGTAGTGTAGCTTGTCTCCTATTGGTGACTGTAGCAATACACCAGCCCCCGAGCCGTTGAGCATCTTTGATCCGTCAAAGTGCATCACCCAGTACTCAGTTTCCCGCAACGGAGTAGCATCTGGCATCTCCGTCCAATCCGCGATAAAATCCGCCAAGGCTTGTGACTTGATAGCGTCGCATCTCTTGTAGGTGATCTCAAAGGCGCAAGTTCAATGCCCCACTTCGCGACCCTTCCCGTAGCGTCGTTGTTGTTGATAATGTCCGACAGTGGATTCTTGCTCACCACTGTGATTGGGTGCTCCTGAAAGTAATGCCTCAACTTCCGAGAAGCAAGGAATACTCCATAGGCTATCTTCTGGTAGTGCGGGTAACGCTGCTTGGACTCCGTCAAGACCTCGCTCACATAGTAAACTGGTCGTTGAACTCCATGCTCATAGCCTGGTTCCTTCCGCTCTACCACGATGGCGATGCTGATTACCCGGTTTGTTGCCGCCATGTAGATTAACAGGGGCTCTCCAGGCTCGGGTGCTGCAGGGATGGGCGCTGAGGAGAGAAACTCCTTGAGCTGCTTCAATGCTGCATCTGCTTCGTCCGTCCGCGTGAATTTGTCCGCCTTCTTCAGCAACTTGTACAGCGGCAGAGCCTTCTCTCCAAGTCGGCTAACGAACCGACTAACTGCTGCAACACAACCTATTAGTCGTTGAATGTCCTTTAGGAATGTCAGACGGTTTATGTTTAAGATGGCCTTGATTTTCTCCGGGTTGACCTCGATTCCACGCTGGGAAACAATGAAGCCCAACAATTTGCCGGCTGGAACCCCGAAGACGCACTTCTTAGGGTTAAGCATCATGTTGTATTTTCAAAGATTATCAAAAGTTTCTTTTAAGTCGGAGATTAAGTCATTTGACTTGTTAGACATCATCGCAATATCGTCCACATAGGCGTGAACGTTCCGACCAATTTGGTCGTGAAGGCAACGTTGCATTGTTTGCTGCTACGTAGCACCTGCGTTTTTCAGCCCAAAGGGCAACGTAACATACCAAAAGGTGCCGTATGGGGTAGTGAACAAAGTGGCCAATTGGTCCGACTTCCTCATCTTGATCTGGTGGTATCTTGAGTATGCATCAAGAAAACACAAAAGTTCCAAGCCAGCCGTCGAGTCAATGACTTGGTCAATGCGAGGCAAATCAAACGGATCTTTGGGGCATGCCTTGTTCAAGCCGGTGTAATCAATGCACATTATTAATTCTTTGGTTCCCTTTTTGGGGACAAGTACAGGATTGGCCACCCATCGGGTGTGAAGGACTTCTCGGATAAATATAGCCTTAAGTAACCTAGCTATCTCTTTGCCAATGGCGCGCCTCTTTTCGTCTCCGAAGCGTCGTAGAGGTTGTTTCACTGGTTTGCATTTTGGATCAATGATTAAGCTGTGCTCGGCAAGTTCCCTAGGTACACCTTTCATGTCGGCAGGTTTCCATGTAAAGATGTCCCTATTCTCACGGAGGAACTCGACGAGCGTGCTTTCCTATTTGGGATCCAGGTTCGTCCCAATGGCGGTGGTCTTGGAGGCATCGCCTACCACAAGTTCCACCGGCTTGGTCTCGATGGCGGCCTGGAATGCAGGAGCGGAGTCAGAGATCTGCTTCTTCGACGCGGGCATCACTGAGTCATCGACCTTGCTCTGGATCTCTTTCAATTCTTCGTTGTAGAGGACAGCTTCCACGAAGGCTGCTTCATTAATCTCGCAGTCCCTTGCCTTGGTAAAGCTTCCGGATATGGTGATGACACCGTTCGGTCCGGGTATCTTGAGTTTGTTGTAGACGAAGCATGGCTTGGCCATGAAGGTGTGGAATATGTGGCGGCCGAATATGACATGGTACACGCTCTTGAAGGGGACCACCTCAAAGGTCATGCGCTCTTGGCGGTAATTATTAACATCGCCAAAGGCAACCTGAAGTGTGATGCACCCAACGGACCGAGCCTCCCGACCAGGAACTACGCCGTGGAAGATGGTGTTGGTCTGCCTTAGCTTTGCCTCCGTCAAGTTCATCTTCTGCAGTGTATCTAGGTACATGATGTTCATGCTGCTTCCACTATCCACCATACACTTGGTGAACTCCACGCCGTCAATCAAGGGGTTGATGACCATGGCGTATTGGTTCTCCGTAGGGATGAGGTCTGGGTGATCCGTCCTGTCCCAAGTAATTGGAACTTCCGACCAGCGCAGGTACTAGGGAACTGGGGGTAGAGTGGCCATCAGTATCCTCAAAGAGGTCTTCTGTTTTCGGACGGTGGGGGTGCCAAGGAAAGTGTGGTAGACTGGCGCCTTCTTTATGAAGGGGTTCTTTCCCTTGTCGTCGCTCTTGGCGGCGTGTTTGGGGTCAACATCCTCGTCCATGTCACTTGAATCCTTGGACTCCTCCTCCTCCTCCTTTCTTCTTCCCCTTGCCCTTGCCTCGTGGTCTATTCTTCCGACTTTGCTTGTAGCCAGACTCCGGGTCCTCCTTGAGGTCGTTGACGAACTTGCAGTGTCGATTCGTATGGGTGGCTTTGCCGTTGACATAGAGGTGTATGAGGCACGACATATCGTGGTACTCTTCGTAGGTTTGGGGAACGCGGAGCGGTGCCGAGGTAGTTTCACTTCCTCGTTGCTTCCCATGACTAGCTCCCCGTCCTCGGCCATGTTGTCCGCCATCACCTTGTCCTGCAAAGGTCATGGCGACCATGTCAGGAGATTGCTTTTCTTCTGGAGCGGTTTTCTGCTTTGTGCTGTTGTTCCTCCGAGCTTGAGTTGGAACGGCCATTGCTGGCAGAGAGCCACGAGCATCGTCGTCGGCAGCTGCGAACTCACTAGCCAACTGAATCATCTGGTTCAAGTCAAGATGGTGATTGTCCTACAAGAGCTTCAGTTTATGTCGGAGCGACATGCCCCTTTCCAACCCATCAATGAAGACGGTCATGGTGGTCCGAGCATGTACTCCTGCGCAGGAGTTCTTCATATCCAACTAGTGGGAGAGGTAGGCGCGAGATGTCTCGTCTTTCTCTTGCACGCACCGCTGTAGATCGCCAACAGTGCAGGGATGTTTGTATGTACCCTCGAAGTTCTTGGTGAACGCTTCTTGCATGTCCAACCAATTGCAGATGGATTTTTCCGGCAAGTCATCAATCCATTGACGGGTCGTGCCCGCCAACATCAAAGGGAGGTACTTGACGGCAACGTTGGGGTTACCTCCGGCAATCTCCACCGCGTTGCCATAGTCTTGCAACCATGTGGCTTGCTTGGTGGTGCCGTCGTAGGGCTTGATGGTCTTGTCAATCCGGAAACCTTTGGGGTAAGTTGCGGACCGTATCACAGGTCCAAAGCAACGTGGTCCCAGGTATGGTCCTTCCCGGGCCTCGTGGATCTTATCGATCCGCGAACGTGCGTCGTACGGCTCGGGTTTTTCTTCTTCTTGTCAACAGGGGATGGGCTGCGTGAATGACGCGGGCCTCCTCCACCATGGTTACTGCTGGGTGGCGACGGAGGCGGAGGTGGTAGTGGGTTAGCCTTCTTGCTATTACCCTCCTGCGACGCCTCACACTTGTCGCGATTGCTTGCCGGACGCGGAGGGTCATGGCGCGACCTGCTCTTGTGTCCTTGGTTGCGCTCTCCGTCATGACGGGTCTGCTCCGTGTTGTCGCGGATGACGATGCCGCACTGCCTTGGTGGGGGCATATCCGTACGATGGTGAGCCTTGGGGTCTTCGCGATGTCGGGGGGATCGGGATGTGCGGCGAGGTCGGGCCTTTTCTCCGTGGTCGGAGGATATGGGGATAGCATCCTTCCTGTTGCGCGCATCCCTCCATCTTCGTTCTGATGAACCCGTCTGGGACCCGACATCAAGAGGAGATCTATCCCTTGGCGGCTTATGCTGGCTAGACCGGCAAAACACTGGGTCAGACTCAAGCCTCTGAGAGGTGGCCTTTTCCTGCTGTTTTACCGCCTTGGCCACTAGGTCATAGACCTGTTCCACTGCTTCAGGCGATCTATCCTGCTCCAGAAGGGTCTTGGCGAAGGCGAGGTTGAGGAGTGGAGTGGGCATCACCTGTTTGCCTTCACTGTCAATGTAAGGCTTGGCCTGTGCCGGCTTCGGGGGAGCCCATCCTAGGTTTCGCTGTACGCCATGATCGTTGATGACGCGAGCCGGATCATTCTTGGCCTTCTGCTGCTACAGCAGAGTCTTGTACTTGGCCTCCATTGCTCTAGCTTTTTCTATGGATTTCTGCGTGTTGACTAGATCTTGATCTAGCTTAGCGCCTTGGTCCGCGATGGCCTACGCCTCCTCCAGCAGCTAATGGCGCTTCTCGTCAAGCTGAGTCATGTTCCGGATATGAGCTACGGTCAGTGGCTCAACGAGGAGATTGTCGTACATCACTCTATCAGCTAGAGTAACTTGGGCAACAGCAGACGTAGATGCCGGAGGCAGCAAGTTTGCGGTGTTGTTGTTGCTCGGGCCGGTGCCGAGTTCCTGCGGCTGCTGCACTGGGTTAGGCGGAGGAGGCATGACCTTCGCGCGATCATCGTCAGCAACAATAAGTGGCCCCTTCCACTTTTCTAGCGCTGTAGGCGGAGCTCGTCCGGGTTGATCTTCATCCATCGCCATCCCAATGGTGACGAACACCTCTTGAGACGTGACGGCATTGTTGGCTTGCTCGTCACGCGTGTACTCCTCCTCCATCTCCTGCATGGCGGAGTCTAGCTCCTCTGGACTAAAATCTATCTCCTTTGAGTCTAGACTGAAGTCGGTGTAGAGCGCGTCAATCACAGAGTCGGAGGGTGCCAGGACTTCCTCGATGACGGGCGGTGGAGGTGCAATAGCAGCGACAATGACTGGAGGTGGCGGTGCGACTTCGGCGATGGCGGACGGAGGCGGTGGTGGTAGTGGCTGAATCGGAGGGGCTCCGTCAATGAGCGCAAGCGCTGTCTGAGCTGCCGCTTCGGCCTCCGCGTAGTTGTTGACAGTGTTCACCATGCCTTCGAAGGTAAGGCGTCCCGACGCCTGCTGCCATCTTAGAGAATGCCGGAGAAGCATGCCATGGTCCAGTCCTTCCACAAAGTGATACATAGCATCATCATTAGGGTAGTGGGCCAGATCGGCTCGTATGCGGAGCCACCGGGCCAGGTAATCGCGGGGGTTTTCGCCCTCTCTCTAAACGCAACGCGCTAGATCAGAGATGGTAACCACGCCGACAAACTTGGATCTCTGTTGTCCAGACGCACGGGCGAAGCCGGCGGACTTGCAGCGATCTTCCACCGTTATATCCTGCACAGGGGCGGTTTGGGTGGGCCTTGAATTTTTCCGATCTTTGCCGGCAAACTCCAAAGAGAGATCCGACATTGATCCTTCCGCGAACGTATCCTGCCCGTAGGCGGTTCGTGCGGGCCTTGATGCTCCTCCGACTCCCAGGGAACTAGTGCCCGAGTCGGTTTCGCCAATGAAGAGGTGGATGTCTTCGATAGGAACGATCGAACACCACGTAGGGTTCGTCTTCGTCGGGATCCAGAGTTCGTCGGGAGGGACGATCGGAACGTTCCTGGAGAAGAGAACGCGACCGATGTCTATCCCCCGCCAAAGAGCCTGAAGCGCCTCTTGCCCCACGGTGGGTGCCAACTGTCGTGGTATTGCCGACGAGTACACCATGGAGGGGTCCTCGCAGTGCGTGTTTAGAGACATGGGGGAAGGCGGACGGTTGACGGGTACAAGGTAACATAGCTTACCCAGGTTCAGATCCCACAACGGTGGCGGAATCCTACTCCTGCTATAAATCACTATAATGGTAATACGCCGAGTTACAGAGATAGGTTCGCTGTGCGAGGTGCGTGCTAATTGCTACTTGATCGTCCCTAAAGGCTCCCACATGCCCGACTTATATAGTCGCCAGGTCCTAGGGTTACAGGGAAAAGTCCTAGCCCGACAGGTTATAGAGTCCTACACCATCTATTACTAGTCTTGCGTGTCTTGTACTCCAAGGCTCCGGGTACGTCGGTGACTCCGCCATAGCCTTCCTTTATCCGGCATGGGCCTTGTCATGGTATTGCCGACGAGTACGCCATGCAGGGGTCCTCACAGTGCGTGTTTAGAGATGTGGGGTAAGGTGGACGGTTGACGGGTACGAGGTTACACAGCTTACCCAGGTTCAGATCCCACAACGGTGGCGGAATCCTACTCCTGCTATAAATCACTATGATGGCAATACGCCGAGTTACAGAGATAGGTTCGCTGTGCAAGGTTGTATGAGATTGTCTATGATCGTATCAGATTGTGCCCTAAAGGCTCCCATAGGCCCGACTTATATAGTCGTCAGATCCTAGGGTTACAGAGAAAAGTCCTAGCCGGACAGGTTACAGAGTCCTACACCGTCTATCACTAGTCTTATGTAGCTTGCACTCCAAGGCTCCGGGTACACTGGTGACTCCATCGTAGCCTTCCTTTATCCGGCATGGGCCTCCCTTCTGGATCCACCTAACTGGGCCGCCCAGCAGGCCATAGGCCATGCTACCGACTATGGGCCACCCGGGTTAGTCGGATAAGAGACATGCTATGAGGATACCCATATAGCATATCCCCAACAGTAGCCCCCGGAGAACTCCGAGATCTTGCGCCGCCTTGCCTCTTCAAAATGAATGCTCTGTCTAGATGGATGTCGGCAAATCGTCAAGCAATATCTTGTAGTCCTCCCAAAGAACCCTGCAAAGTTTTTCTCCGTCTTCTATTAGTAAGTCGGAGAAATGTTGAATCTTCCATCGTACTTTTCCATAGTCGGACTAAATCCTTCCATGCCGGAATATTCGATGCGACGGATCATCTACCATGTCAGTTATGACGACGTAGGCTTAGGTCAGCGACGCCTCGTAACTCACACATGCAGAGAATGCAATCATATCCGATTTTCCTGCGCGAGCGATATGAACTGTTGGCGGCGGTTGGAGACGTGGCGAAATTATCGCGCACATTCTCGAACACGTCGTCTACGCGGCAACTGTCCGATTAGTTGCACGAATCTTGACACAGAGTAAGATAAATAGTAACCGTGGGACACTTGTTACTTTTTCACCCCATTCTCTTGCGTCATCATCTTCTTCCTCCAGCCGCACGCCTCCTCGAGCTCTCCGCGGAAAACCTCGAAGAAACCCTAGCCTCTCTTTGCATCAGTCGAACCCTTCCAGTCCTCCATGGCCAGCAGCAGTTCTTCCCCGTCGATGGCAGCGTCGAGCGAAGCCACGGCGAAGCCGGCGAGCTCCTTCATCGTGCCCCCAGAGTGCCTGATCATCCCTGCGTCGGCGGTGATTGAAACCACTGGTGGTGACCATAATCTGGCGGCGCTAGAGCCTCTGGAAGAAGAGCCAGACTCGCACAAGGGCGACTGGCGTGGCTCGGACATCACCGGCCGCGACATCCAAGAGATGGTCGCCGAAGGCTACCTCCCCGCGACGGAGGGGCTCGCCTGGCGGGCGGCGCCGGCCGGCGAGGTGACACTGTCTCCCCAAGCCGGAGAAAAAGTGTACCTCAAGGCTCAGCTGGTACGCGGCGTTTCTCTGCCCATCTCCCACTTCTTTCTGTCCGTCTTGAATCACTTCAAGGTCCAACCCCATAACCTCTCCCCCAATAGTATCTTAGTGCTTAGCAACTTCGCGGCACTTTGTGAGGGTTACCTAGGGATTAGGCCTAGGTTAGACTTGTTCGTGTACTTCTTCACCGTCAAACGTGAAGCCGAACACAGTAGGGAGGAGCTTAGGAACTGCGGCACCATAAGCTTCAAGATCCGACCTGGCCGGCGGTTCCCCGACATCGTCGGCCACGAGTCGTGCAAAAACTGGTAGCGGACATACTTCTACGGCCCCGACATTCCTTTGGCAGGCCGAGAAGTGACGTACCCGGACTTCGTGGATGGAGCCGCCGCTGAAGTTTCCACATGGAGATCCCATGCCTCCCTTCCCTCCGACCTTGACGCTTCTCGCGCAATAAGGCAGATCAAGTGGTTCGTAGAAACGGGTTTGACCGGCCTGGACCTAGCCATGTGCTGGTTCAACAGGCGAATCCAACCTCTGCAGCACCGCATGAAGTTCATGCACGAGTACACCAGTGATCGAAGGGATACCCTCCGGATCTCCGTGGATAACTTCTCGAGCGACTCCGTCAAGCTCCGTCTGAAGGACATCGTCAAGGTGAAGGATAAGAAGCGTGGCTTCACCATCACCTACGACATGTACGTAGACGGCAAGTGCCCAAAGGTAGGTATTTATTTTCCGTGTATGACATTGCTCCAGTTTCTCCATCTTGCCAATGCCATCTTATCTAACACGGTGACTTCTCACTTAACAGCTTAGCGATCTAGATGAGGACAACCTTGCTGCCCAAATCTACGATCCAAAGATGAAGGAAGTCACGGTCGTGTCCGACGACGATGTCCCGTTGGCGCGAAAGTGGAAGAGCTCCACCTCTGATGCTGCCGACGGAGGCAAGAAGAAGAAGACGGAGGGTGGAGCCTCCAAGAAGACTACCGCCACCCTGGAGGCAGAAAAGAGAAAAGCCGTCGGGATGTTTGCCAAAGCGCCCCCCATAGTGTAAGCCTCTCATTCTCCGACATTGTCCATTTATCTGTCTTGTTCCTGTACTTATGTACTTTGCACGTTTCATGAAGAAATCCACAACCAGCCTCAAGAAGTCCTCCAAGACTCTTGGGGCTTCTAGAAATATCAAAGATATGCTGCATCACGACTCCTCCCCCGCCATCGCCCCTGCCACTCCTGTCGTCAAGCCCTCTTCTGCTCCGACAAGCTCTCAAGTCCAGGAGGCACCAGGCTCTTCCGCCATGGAAGTGGATTCTGGCGCCTCTACCGAGCTTGTTGTTGTCGGCGAGCAAGCGACGCAGGAGAGCGCTGCTCTTCAAATGGCTGAAGCTCCGGCTAAGGATGCCATCGGTAGAGGCAAGGCGGTGGTGGGAGCTGGTACCTCTACCGAAGGCGGCGCCCCTACTCCCCAGAAAAACTTCGAGTTCCCAAAGATAGTTTACCCGGTGCTTCTGCCGAGTAACACTACTATGGTTGCTGGAGGAGTGCCGTCATCTCCGACGTGCGGTATTGAGGAGCTTCTCCGACAAGAGGATATCTTGCGAGGAAATAGCATTTCTTTCGGCAAGCTGCTAGCCAAGAGTGCTACAAACCTCAAGATCATTGCACTTGTAAGTTTTTACTTTGCCTTCTGTATTTCATTTGAGTATCCCACTGTAGCCCCCGAGGATGTAGACGGAAAACCATAGGTTTTGTATCTATATGCTATAAGAGTGACTAAGTTAGAAAAACTCTCACTGTAGCCCCCAAGCATTTAGATGGAATGAATTACTCCAACTAGATGCTTTAAGAGAAGCATATACAGTGTTCATAATTTTCAATGCTGTAGCCCCCAAGCCTCTAGTTGTAACTGAATTAGTTCCGACTAGATGCTTTAAACAAAAGCTAAGCATTTCCTGAGTTAAAAACTCTCGCTGTAGCCCCCGAGAATCTAGGTGGAAAATCTCCGACTAGAAACTCCAAGCATACCAAACAACGATTTAACTTTGAATTTGTTTCCACAAAACGAGAATGCTCGGAGGGGCATGGCCAATGATAAGTACCAGAAGATGCATGCAGATCTTGAAGCCGAAAAGGGTAAAACCGCCATCTTGAAGGAACAGATCATCAAAAACAAGAGTCTGTTTTCTTATTACGCATTTCCGTCTTACTTTTGTGCCCACAATCTTCGAGTACTCACGGTGTACTTTGTTTTCTCCGACTTGCAGAACATGTCGCCAAGGCCAAGGACATTGTCGAGCAGTCCAAGCATATACAACAGCTGGACAACAAGAACAAGATCCTGAAGGAGGAGAGGAAGGAGATGCTGAAGATGCACGAGGATTCCATGAAAGCCCTGCAGGATTCCGCCTCCGCAGAAATCAATCGCTTGAAGGAGGAGCTTGCGATCCTAAAGGATCAGAAGCAAGCTGCTGATGAGCAAAACCAACACCACAGCGAGGCGTTTAAGCTTCTCCAACAAGAGAAGGAATCCTTGGCGGACACCGTCTGGCAGGCCAAGGCTAGCATCTTTAGTAAGTTTCCTCCGCCTTGAATTTCTGTAGTCTGGATACTTAGAGCTTATTGAACTCATGCTCTCGTTGTCGGAATTTGCAGCTCCTATGGGTTTAACCCGCTCGCCTCCTTCGGACAAGGAATGTATGGTTCTTGCCGGCAATTTCATCAATACCACCATTACCCAAGCCAAGGAGATTGCCAAGCCCCTCCAAATATATATCAAGGCATCAGACTCCGTGAAGAAGTACTCGGAGATCCTCCGTCGAGCCCCCGAGCGTGTCACGAGCTGGAAAGCTTCATGTGCACGGGCTGGCGCAAGGATGGCGCTGTCTATGGTGAAGGCACACTAAGAAAATTCCGACATGGACACATTGACCTCTGGTATCCCCGACGTGTATGATGACGGCAAGGAGATCGATCACGAAGCCATCCTGTCATCCCTCGCGGGCTACGACACCAGGGTTGCCGAGTTGGTGGACGTTGACGTCTTTGTTCCTAGGAACCTCGTTGACAGCGTCAACCAAGATTCCTCCGAGTCTCATCACAGCGCCGATGTCGAGGGTGATTCTCCGGTTGGTGATGATGCGGCTTCCAAGTCTCCTGCGCCCAAAGAATGAAAAAAACTTTGTAATTTCTGTTTCACCTTTGGTGTGTGCACGGGAAAAACTTGTTGATGTAATCTTAAGGCGGAAAACAATGGTTGTCGTATCCTGCTACTTAAGAATTAATTCCCAGTATGTATATATTTTTTAAGCAAGTGTTGGCTTATCCATTACTCTGGTTCTTATGTTTGACTTTTCGTGAGTCGGAAGACTCGTTGTCGGAACCATGTGCTTAGGTGATGATGCCCAATGGCACCGTCAATAACCTGAGCACAAAATCGCTGACAATAAGTGCCAAAAGTCACTACTCCAGAATCCACATAAAAACGACAAAGAATGTGTAGACCATAAAACTTAAGCTAACGCCCGTAGGCGGAATTTTCACAAGTGCAATCGCAAGACTTGTGCATAAAGGTTTTATATGATCCAGAAATGAACACTAAAGGAGGTAAAAGACTCACTAATATGAGTGAACCAAAGGGCTTTATTTCATTGATAATATAAGAGGTACACAATTAGATAAAAAATGCTAAGTGTAGAAAGGACGTAGCTGTGCTATGTTCCATGGCCGATCAAGCTCTGGGTAGTCATCATCCGGGTCACGTCGCTTATGCTTATGGTCCTCGTTGGGTCTATCCTTGAGTTCACGATTGTCGACAAGGTAGTAAGACCCATTGAGCAGCACCTTGCTTATGATGAACGGTCCTTCCCATGGCGGGTATAATTTGTGTGACTTCTTTTGCTTAAGTCGGAGCACCAAATCCCCCTCTTTAAACGAGCACTACCGAACGTGGCGACTATGGTAGCTACGTAGCTTCTGCTGGTAGATGGCGGATCTTTGGCATGCCAAAATGCGCTCCTCCTCGAGAAGGTCCACATCTAGGCGTCTGGATTCTTCAGCGTCATCTTCGTCGTAGGTGGCAACTCTTGGTGCATCATGGAGGATGTCGGAAGGTAGGATGGCTTCTGCTCCATATACCATGAAGTAAGGGGTGTAGCCAGTGGATCTGTTGGGTGTAGTTCATAAACTCCACATCACAGATGGCAATTCTTCCGCCCAGGCTCCAGCTGCTCTATGTAGCGGTGCCTCAAGACGTGGCTTGATCCCCTGCAGAATTAATCCATTGGCTCGCTCAACCTGACCATTGGATTGTGGGTGTGCCACAGATGCCAGGTCAAGTCGGATGACTTTGTCCCAACAATAGGCCTCCACTTCTCCGAGTGATAAGTTGCTTCCGTTGTCAGTGATGATGCTATGTGGGAGACCAAATCTCACCACTAGATCTCGGACAAACCTAAGGGCAGTTGCCCCATCAAGCTTTCTAATGGGTTTAGCTTCTATCCATTTGGTGAATTTGTCAACTGCTACAAGCAGATGCATAAACCCACACGGTGCCGTTTGTAACGGCCCCACCATGTCTAGCCCCCAGACTGCAAATGGCCAAGTTATTGGTATTGTTCGCAATTCTTCAGCAGGAACATGTGGTTGTCGGGCATAATACTGGCATCCTGTGCATGTCTCAACCAGCTTGTCGGCGTCCGCCTTCGCGGTCAGCTAGTAGAATCCTTGCCGGAAGGCTTTCGTGACCAAAGATCGAGGAGCGACGTGATGCCCACAATCTCCGAGATGGATTTCGCGTAGGATTTCCATACCTTCTAGCTGGGAAACGCACTTTAGGTATACATCGGTAGTGCTCCTCTTGTAGAGTTGCCCATTGATTATGGTATAACCCTTTGCTCGTCGTACTATTTGCCGTCTTTCGACTTTGTCGTTGGGCAAAGTTCCGTGCTCGAGATACTCCATGAACGGTTTTGTCCAAGCCGGAGGGATCTTTGTCACCATGTTGACAAAAGAGTCAGCTCTATCCGGGTTGTCGATGTCGGTGCCCTTCACGGATGGTGTGCGTAGATGCTCTAGGAAAACTCCTGGCGGAATTCGCTTGCGCCCTGATCCCAGTTTAGACAACAGATCAGCCGCCTCGTTTTGTTCCCTAGGGACATACTTGACTTCATAGCCTAAGAAGCTTTTGGCTATCTCGTCCACTTCGTCTCGATATGCCGCCATCATAGGGTTCCGCGTGTTCCAGGTTCCAGCCACCTGCTGGGCAACCAAGTCAGAATCTCCACAGCAAACTATGCGCTTGATGCCAATATCCTTGGCTACACGTAGTCCGTGAATGAGTGCTTCATACTCCGCCATGTTGTTTGTAGCCTCGAAGTGGATCTGTAGAACATAGTGTAGCTTGTCTCCTTTTGGTGACTGTAGCAGTACACCAGCCCCCGAGCCGTTGAGAAACTTTGATCCGTCAAAGTGCATCACCCAGTACTCTGGTTCTGGCAACGGAGTAGCATCTGGCATCTCCGTCCAATCTGCAATAAAATCCGCCAAAGCTTGTGACTTGATAGCGTCGCGTCTCTTGTAGGTGATCTCGAAGGCGGCAAGCTCAATGCCCCACTTCGCGACCCTTCCTGTAGCGTCGCTGTTATTGATAATGTGGGACAGTGGAGTTTTGCTCACCACTGTGATTGGGTGCTCCTGAAAGTAATGCCTCAGCTTCCGCGAAGCGAGGAATACTCCATAAGCTATCTTTTGGTAGTGTGGGTAACGCTGCTTGGACTCCGTCAAGACCTCGCTCACATAGTAGACTGGTGGTTGAACTCCGTGCTCATTGCCTGGTTCCTTCCGCTCTACCACGACGACGATGCTGATAACCCGGTTGGTTGCCGCCATGAAAATTAATAGGGGCTCACCAGGCTCGGGTGCTGCAAGGATGGGCGCTAAGGAAAGAATCTCCTTGAGCTGCTTCAATGCTGCATCTGCTTCGTCCGTCCACGTGAATTTGTCTGCCTTCTTCAGCAACTTGTACAGCGGCAAAGCCTTCTCTCCAAGTCGGCTGACGAACCGACTAACTGCTGCAACACAACCTGTTAGTCGTTGAATATATTTTAGGCATGTTGGATGGTTTATGTTTAAGATGGCCTTGATTTTCTCCGGGTTAACCTCGATTCAGTGCTGGGAAACGATAAAGCCCAACAATTTGCCGGCAGGAACCCCGAAGACGCACTTCTTAGGGTTGAGCATCATGTTGTATTTTCGGAGATTATCAAAGGTTTATTTTAAGTCAGAGATTAAGTCGTTTGACTTTTTAGACATCACCGCGATATCGTCCACATAGGCGTGAACATTCCGACCAATTTGGTCGTGAAGGCAACGTTGCATTGTCCGCTGGTAGGTAGCACCTGCGTTTTTCAGCCCAAAGGGCATCGTGGCATAGCAAAACATGTCGTATGGAGTAGTGAACGAAGTGGCCAATTGGTCCAACTTCCTCATCTTGATCTGGTGGTATCCTGAGTATGCATCAAGAAAACACAAAAGTTCCAAGCTAGCCGTCGAGTCAATGACCTGGTCAATGCGAGGCAAAGCAAACAGATCTTTGGGACATGCTTTGTTCAAGCCGGTGTAATCAACACACATTCTTAATTCATTGGTTCCCTTTTTGGGGACAAGTACAGGATTAGCCACCCATCGGGTGTAAAGGACTTCTCGGATAAACTCGGCCTTAAGTAACCTAGCTATCTCTTTGCCAATGGCGCGTCTCTTCTCATCTCCGAAGCGTCATAGAGGTTGTTTCACTGGTTTACATTTTTTATCTATGTTTAAGCTGTGCTCGGCAAGTTCCCTAGGTACACCTTTCATGTCGGCAGGTTGCCAGGCAAAGATGTCCCTATTCTCACGGAGGAGCTCGACGAGCATGCTTTCCTATTTGGGATCCAGGTTCGTCCCAATGGCGACGGTCTTGGAGGCATCGCCTACCACAAGTTCCACCGGCTTGGTCTCGATGGCGGCCTTGAACGCAGGAGCGGAGTCAGAGATCTACTTCTTCGACGCGGGAATCTCTAAGTCATTGGCCTTGCTCTGAATCTCATTGAATTCTTCACTGTAGAGGACAGCTTCTGTAATGGCTGCTTCGTTGATCTCGCAGTCCCTTGCCTTGGTAAAGCTTCCGGATACGGTGATGACACCGTTTGGTCCGGGTATCTTGAGTTTGTTGTAGACGAAGCATGGCTTGGCCATGAACGTGTGGAATATGTCGCGGCCGAATATGACGTGGTACACGCTCTTGAAGGGGACCACCTCAAAGGTCATGCGCTCTTGGCAGTAATTATTAACGTCACCAAAGTCTACCTGAAGCGTAATGCAACCAAGGGACCGAGCCTCCCGACCAGGAACTACGCCATGGAAAACGGTGTTGGTCCGCCTTAGGTTTGCCTCCGTCAAGTTCATTTTCTGCAGTGTATCCAGGTACATGATGTTGATGCTGCTTCCACTATCCACCATGCACTTGGTGAACTCCACGCCGTCAATCAATGGGTTGATGACCATGGCGTACTGGTTCTCCGTGGGCACAAGGTCTGGGTGGTCCGTCCTGTCCCAAGTTATTGGAACCTCCGACCAGCGCAGGTACTGGGGAACTGGGGGAGAGTGGCCATCAGGATCCTTAGAGAGGTCTTCTGTTGTCGGATGGTGGGGGTGCCAAGGAAAGTGTGGTAGACTGGGGCCTTCTTTGCGAAGGGGTTCTTGCCCTTGTCGTCTCTCTTGGCGGTGTGCTTGGGGTCAATGTCCTCGTCCATGTCACTTGAATCCTTGGACTCCTCCTCCTTCTTCCCTTTCCCTTGCCTCGCGGTCTGTTCTTCCGACTTTGCTTGTAGCCGGACTCTGGGTCTTCCTTGAGGTTGTTGACGAACTTGCAATGTCGATTGGTATGGGTGGCCTTGCCGTTGGCGTCGAGGTGTACGAGGCACAGAATATCGCGGTACTCTTCGTAGGTTTGGGGAACGCGGATCGGCGCCGAGTTGGTTTCAATTCCTCGTTGCTGCCCGTGGCCTGCTCCCCTTCCTCGGCCATGTTGTCCGCCTTCTCCTCGTCCTGCAAAAGTCATAGCGACCATGTCGGGAGATTGCTTTTCTTCTAGAGCGGTTTTTCGCTTTGTACTGCTGTTCCTCCGAGCTTGAGTTGGAACGGCCGTTGCCGGCAATGAGCCACGAGCATCGTCGTCGGCCGCTGCGAACTCACTAGCTAACTGAATCATCTGATTCAAGTCAAGCTGATGATTGTCCTGCAAGCGCTTCAGCTTGTGTCGGAGCAACGTACCCCTTTCCAAGCCATCGATGAAGGCGGCCATGGTGGTCTGAGCGTGCACTCCTGCGCAGGAATTTTTCATATCTAGACAGCGGGAGAGGTAGGCGTGAGATGTCTCATCTTTCTCTTGCACGCACCGCTGTAGATCGCCCACAGTGCAGGGACGCTTGTATGTACCCTCAAAGTTTTTGGTGAATGCTTCTTGCATATCCATCCAGTTGTAGATAGATTTCTCCGGCAAGTCGTCGATCCATTGACGGGTCGTGCCCGCCAACATTAATGGGAGGTACTTAACGGCGATGTTGGGGTTGCCTCCGGCAATCTCCACCGCGTTGCCGTAGTCCTGCAACTAGGTGGCAGGCTTGGCGGTGCCGTCATAGGGCTTGATGGTCTTGTCAATCCGGAAACCTTTGGGGTAAGTTGCGGACCGTATTGCAGGTCCAAAGCAACGTGGTCCCAGGTATGGTCCTTCCCGGGCCTCGTGGATCTTATCGATCCGCGAACGTGCATCGTACGGCTCCGGGTTCTTCTTCTTGTTGTCAACAGGGGATGGGCTGCGTGAACGACGCGGGCCTCTTCCGCCACGATGGGCGCCAACTATCGTGGTATTGCCGACGAGTACGCTATGGAGGGGTCCTCATAGTGCGTGTTTAGAGACGTGGGGTAAGGCGGACGGTTGACGTGTATGAGGTTACATAGCTTACCCAGGTTCAGATCCCACAACGGTGGCGGAATCCTACTCCTGCTATAAATCACTATAATGGCAATACGCCGAGTTACAGAGATAGGTTCGCTGTGCGAGGTTGTATGAGATTGTCTATGATCGTATCAGATTGTGCCCTAAAGGCTCCCATAGGCCCGACTTATATAGTCGTCAAATCCTAGGGTTACAGGGAAAAGTCCTAGCCAGACAGGTTACAGAGTCCTACACCGTCTATCACTAGTCTTATGTAGCTTGCACTCCAAGGCTCCGGGTACGCTGGTGACTCCACCGTAGCCTTCCTTTATCCGGCATGGGCCTCCCTTCTGGATCCACCTAACTAGGCCGCCCAGCAGGCCATAGGCCATGCTACCGACTATGGGCCACCCGGGTTAGTCGGATAAGAGACATGCTATGAGGATACCCATATAGCATATCCCCAACAGGCCTCCCTTATGGATCCATCTAACTGGGCCACCCAGCAGGCCATGGGCCATGCTACCAACTGTGTGCCACACGGGTTATCCGGATAGGAGACATGCTATGAGGATACCCATATAGCATATCCCCAACATCGACTACTTGACTGGCTTCGCATCTGGAAACACATTGAGTGCATGCTCGGAGAGTTCCCTGGGAACTCCTGGCATGTCCGCAGGACACCAGGCGAAAATTTCCCAGTGCTCATGGAGGAATTCGATGAGCACGCTTTCCTATGCGGGACTCAGGTTGTTGGCGATCAACGCCGTGTTGGAGGCGTCTATCGGGTGAACCTACACCTTCTTTGTGTTGAATGTGGAGTCAAATGACATATCAGGTGCGTTTTTCCTAGTGGCTGGGGGTGCCCCGTTATCTGTCACCTCCTTGAGTCTCGTGAGCTCCTCCTGCATGTCGAACGACTGAGACATTCTGTTGAAGTCTCTGTCGCAGCTGTTTAGACCTGGTGAAGCTTCCTGGGATGGTGATGACGCCCCTAGGTCCTATCATCTTCAGTAGCAGGTATGCATAGTGCGGTACTGCTAGGAATCTTGCGAATGCCACGCGCCCGAGGATGGAGCAGTACTGTGATGACTAGTCCACCACTTCGAACTCCAGCCATTCATGCCTAAAGTTTTTGGGCTTGCAGAAGATGACATCGAGCCATATCTTTCCCAAGGGGTATATTCCCTTCCCAGGGACTATGCCATGGAACGTTGTGTCCGATTGCTCTATGCTGCATAGCAGGATCCGCATCGCTGTGAGTGTGCTGGCGAACATAAGGTTGATGCTGCTTTCGCCGTCCATGAAGATGCGGCTCGTCTTGAATCCCCTGATCTGGGCCTCCAGCACCAGGGAAGAGTGAACCTGGAGAGGTATCTAGCGTGTGTGATCCGAACGGTTGAACATGATGCAGGACTTCGAGCCACTGAGGTACTCAGGTATGGCTGGTGGGGAGGTCATGGCCAGGTTGACTTGGCGGGTGATCTTCTTCTGCACCCAGTTGGTTGGACGCCCCTTGTGGATCATCAGGGCCCCTTTCGGTGCGGGATACCCATCTGCACCGTTATTCGGTGCTGGTGCGACCGGCGACTGCGATGGTCCGCCAGGTGGTGGCGGAGGAGCTCTGTGGGCGATAGAACCTAGGCCGGGTGCGAATCCTGGATTCACCGCCTGGCGTCACATTTGGGTGAAGCCCTCGCTGAGCTTCTAGCTAGAACTCCATGCAGTCCTTGATCATGTGGCTGGCCTTCTTCTTACCATCTTGTTTATCGATGTAGAAGTGGATGGTGCAGGGACCGGACAGCTTGTCGTATGCTGAAGGCTTGTCGTCGTAGTTGCGACGTTTCCACATTTGTGTGGGTCGTCCGCCATCGTGGTTGTTGCTGTTGTGGTGTCCGTTGTTGTGGTTTCCATCATCGCAGCGATCGGCGTATCATCGCGGCAACCATGTCGACTCCATCGCGATCGTCGTAGACGCGCGATCTTCTCTTGCTTCGGCGCTCGTGCCTGTGGCCGAAGTCGTCTTTGTCATTTCAATGTGTTCGGTTGATGGAATCCTTGCCATCTGCCCAGTGGTTGGCGATATCCATGAGGTGATCAAGGGTTTGGGGCTTGATGCGCCCGAGCTCCTCCTTGAAATTTGGGAGCCTGGCACCATCCTTGAAGGTGTCGATTGCCCTTTCTTTAGGGATGTTTGTAGCGGAGTTCTTTATGTGGGACCAGCATAGTATTTATGAGCGGATGGAATCGTTGATCCATTGGGTGCAGACCCGCAGCTCTTCAATTGAGGCTGGCCGCTTGCTGGTGCCCTTGAAGTTGCAAATGAAGCTGTACGCCAGCTCTTCCCAACTTCGGATGGAGCCGGAGGGTAGGCTTCTAAGCTAGACCCTAGTCGCGCCTGTCAGCTGCAGTTGAAGGAAATGTAGGGCGGTGTTCTTGTTCCCGCCGTGGAGCTTGACAAACGACAGATGATTGTCAAGCCAAGTTTTAGGCTCCTGCGTGACGTCGAACTTTGAGTTGTTTGAGGGGAGCTTGAAGTTTCTTGGCATCCGCGATTGCCGAACAGATCTGCTGAAGCATCGGGCTCCACACAGTTCTCCGTCGTCCTCCTCCTTGGACTCAGTTTAACATGCACGCTTAGCACGTGATTTGTCGATCTTGCGTTGTGTGAGATCACTATGAGCGTCGTAGTTGCTGTTGCGGTACCATGGGCTCCGACGGCATTGAGGCAGGTCGTGCTCCTCCTCCTCGGATGAGGGCGTGCGGCTTCGGGTGAACTTGACCGCGGCCTTTTTCTTTGGCTGCGCAGGAGTTTCGTCGTGGAGCGCAGCTCCAATGAGTCTAAGGCCTGCCAGCACAGACTTGTGGATCGTGATCTTCGGGTCTCCCGCCGGTGGCGGGTTGGACGCGAAATAGGTGGTGACCGCCATGATTGTAGCCTACATTTTTGGCATGACGTTGCCTATGAGTCCATCGCCATGAAGGACATGTCGAGTGCCTTAGTAACCTCGCGTCGTGCGGCAGGGTCCATGCGCTCCAGGTGGGAGCGATACTTGTTGGCGTTGTTTCGATGCGAAGAGGAGCCGCCAGCGGCAGAGAGCGTAGCTCGTCGCGTGCTTTACTCTTCGGCTGCGTGTTTACGCTTTTCGAGCTCCTCCTGTAGCTTGACCTGCCGATTGTGCTCATCGATCAGGAGCGAGTGATAGGCCATCAGCAAGTCACGGGAGGCATCCACAGGTAGGATTTTATTGCCTCGCATGGCTTTGCGTGCGATTTCCCAGCCTTCCTCATTGCGATTGATCTGGTTGTAGGTGCGATTGCCGCCCTCAGTGGCTCTAGCCGCCCTGTTAGCCGGGTTTTCCCCACTTTCCCTTGTTCTCGAGAATTTTCACATGCATCCCGAAAGTTTAGACGCGAAGGCAACGCGGGGTCCAAGTTGCATGTAATCTCGCGGAAGGGCTGTAGTAGCTTCGTGAATTGTCGAGAGGGGCCAAATGGGGGTAAATACAAATGTAACAGCCAAACAATCGTTTGAACTAGTCAAAAAACGATCGTTTCGAATAGGATTGATCCAGTGCTGGTGTAATTCGTGGTTGTGAACAATATCTCTATGGATTTTAGTTCCCAGTGGTGGTGTCAACTTCCATAACTCTCAGAGATAGATAAAATCTCCCTAAAATCTATTGTTAATTCCCCTGGAGTAGTGGCGATTCAGTTGGTTTTCAAGAGTGTTTATAATTATGAAACTTTCACGCGGTCTGAAACAATAATTGACACAACTCTCGTGCGTCTAGCGATTCACTTTCAAATTAAAAAAATTATACAACTCTTAATGTACAAGAGTGTTTATAATTGACACAACTCTTGAACACTTTCATATTAAAAAAAATATATACAACTCTTAATGTAAAAGAGTGTTTATAATTGACACAACTCTTGAACACTTTCAGATTTTAAAAAATCATACAACTCTTAATGTAAAAGAGTGTTTATAATTGACGCAACTCTTGAACACTTTCAAATTAAAAAAAACCATACAACTCTTAATGTAAAAGAGTATTTATAATTGACACAACTCTTGAACACTTTCAAATTGAAAAAATATACAACTCTTAATGTAAAAGAGTGTTTATAATTGACACTACTCTTGAACACTTTCAAATTAAAAAAAATTATACAACGCTTAATGTACAAGAGTGTTTATAATTGACACAACTCTTGAACACTTCCAAATTTAAAAAAATTATACAACTCTTAATGTAAAAGAGTGTTTATAATTGACACTACTCTTGAACACTTTCAAATTGAAAAATTATACAACTCTTAATGTAAAAGAGTGTTTATAATTGACACTACTCTTGAACACTTTCAAATTGAAAAATTATACAACTCTTAATGTAAGCCATGAAATTCAAATATACATCAGTTTGAAAATTATTGCCTCATTCAGACAAATTATGTTTTAGGGAGGGATGTTTTGGGGAGAGGCTTGAGTAGAAAGCCATGAACCTTCATAGATAGTAGGTGATTTGATAAGTGGTGATTTAGGTTAAAACTTGATTTATATACATTTCTTATGGTGGCAGGTCACATAATAAGACTCCCTGGGTAGATGCCACTATGTTTTGATCTTTTTGAATTTGTTGTGCATAAAATGACTCAATTAGCTAGCTAAAATCCATTCGTTGACTCTCTGTTGACCAGCCACCGAAGGGTAAAAGTGATTATATTGCACACGGCAGTGTTAGTACTGGAGGACAAAACTGAGTACAACCAAACTGCCAGTGCTACACTCGAGGGTATAACTGAGCACAACTAAGTGGCCAAGGTTAGACATGAGGGGGAAACGTGACGCACGGTACGCGTGTCACGGTGCACGGGGAGGTAGCGGACGCGTGTCGCCGTGCATGGTGCAGTAGCGCACGCGGTTACGCGGTGCACGGTGGTGCAACGAAACGTCTCATCCCTTCACCTTTATAGAGGCCTCCTCACTCTCACTCATCACTCACTCGCTCACTCACTCACACAACCATCTCCACTATCCCATCACCTTCTACAAACCCCCAAGAAAACCCCAACCATGCTGGCGATGGAGAAGAACGGCGCGGTGGCCATCATCGCCTCCAAGCCGACCGACGAGGAAGCCCCCGTCCCTGTATTGGCCCCCGTCGAGGCATTGAAGGCAGTCTCCATCCCGGTCTAGACCCCTGTCCCCGCTTCCGTCATAGCCACCGGCGAGGAGGCCCCCGTCCCCGTATAGGCCCCCGCCGTTCTCCTGCAGATCCCGTACGGCTGGGACCCCTACGGGAAGAACGATTACATCAGGCTGGAAAACCCCTTCGACACTAGCTTAGCAGACCCATGGTCGGAGGTAACTAGGGTTTTCTCCCCTTCTTTTGTTCTTCCCCCATTCCCATCGTTGGATGCTAGATCGTGTGTTATTAGGGCTCGGCTAATCGGTGGATGCTAGGTATTTTTATAGTAGCTAATCCTCTTGTGTTAGATCTTGTATTTCGATCAATGCCCCTAGTTGGGATCAGTACTAGCACCGATCTGTAGTTGGGATCAGTACTAGCATCGATCTGTAGTTGGGATCAGTACTAGCACCGATCTGTAGTACTAGTATTCGATCTGTACAAGCACCAATCGGTTAATTTATGCAAGTAATCAATCCCAATAATCACGGTATCTCAATCATGTCCTTATTGCATGCTACTTTTTTTATAATAGGTGGATAGCAGCGACTCTGCAGCGACGACGAGTCCATGGACACCAAGACTCGTCTGGTGGTGAGGAAGATGAAGTCCAGCCAGTTTAATGGCTTCTTCGTTGGCGACGTCTACAGGTGCCCCTTCTGCACCAGGAGCCTCTCCAACAACTTCAACTCCCTTGTGATGCATGCCGAGGACGTGAAGAATTGCGGCCCGTCAAAGAACACCAACGCCTTTAGAGCCCAGCACAAGGCGCTCGGTTTTCACCCCGCAACCTCCAGAAGGTGGCCATCGAGGAGGGTCGCATGCCTCCGATCAAGCCCAAGGAGACCAAGGTCAAGGGACTGGACAACAGGAAGTGGAGGAAGCGCCACAAGGAGGAGGCAGAGGCCCTCCTAGCGCAATCCATGAGGGGCCACTGATCCTGTGCTGATGCTGCTGCTGCTCTAAAGCAACTTCTTTTGTTTTGTTATCTGTGTTGAACTTGTAAACCGCCGCTGCTAAGCAGCCTAATTGTCGAACCTGGTTTAAGTATTGTCGTGGGAATGGCCACCGCAGATGCTGCAATCGGCAGCGAGTAGTAGAATGAGGGGCAAGGGAGGCCAGCCATCTGCGGTGCGAGATGAGGACGGAGACACAAGGGTTTACCCAGGTTCATCCCCCGGGAGGGTAAAGACCTACTCCTACTAGATTGTATTAATGGAGAGTACAAAGGGCGAGCTCGACGACTACACGGCGAGTCGCAGGGGGTGTATGATGGAATGTGTCCTCTATGCGTACCCTAGGGAGGTTTATATACGCTCACCTCGCTAGGGTTTACAGATCTACAACCGAATTAGTTAAGGATTTAGAGGGTACTTGACCTAATCTGACTGGGCCTAGCTATGCTTCTAGGCCTTCAGCTTCCAGTCGCCTAGCTCCTTGTCGAGTCTCGATCTAGTCGCCGTCCTGCAGGCCCACTCGCTGGCAGCTTGGGCCAGTAGGAAACGTCCTGCTGGGTATACCCCACTCGGCATATCCCCATCAGTAGTCCCCGAGGCTGTCGTTGATTCGTCACAGGTGTTTATTTGCAGTAAGAGTATGCGGGTCCAATTTGGACGCCCATTCGAATCGGCGGTGGACTCCCTAAATAAAAGAGGGAACTTGTCATTTCAATCGCAATAACGGTTACCAGTCGAATCGCAGCACGGCGAATGGGTCGGCGAGTAGTCGAAGTGTTGAAGCTGGCGAGTCGAATAGACGAAGTTGGACCATCAGCGCTGGTCAAACTAGCCGTTGGGTAATCCAACGGTAATATCGGCATAATCACCATGCGGTAACGGCTCCCCAAAAATGGCGGGTGACAACCGCTATATAAGGAGAGTGATGGGTGAAGGACGATCATTTCCCACACTTCCTCCGATCTCGCGCACTCCCAGTCTTCCATTCCGCGCAGCAATCAGAGCGACCCAGAGCGACCCGTAACCCTAGATCCTCCAAGTGATGGCGCCTCCGACGGAGCCATGGGGTAGATCCAAGTGCACGAAGGTGCTGTTAAAATCATTCAAGGAGGCAGGGATCCTCCACACCGGGAGATGGCGCATGCCCGCGGTCGGAGAAGTGGTAGCAGATCCACGCGAAGGAGAGTTCATATGCTTCACCAGCCACCTAGAGAGGGGGCTCGGGTTCCCCACCTCCTTCTTCTTTCGCCGTTTCTGAGCCTCCTATGACATCCAACCGTCAGACCTAGGTCCGCACAGTATCGAGCAACTCGCCATTTTTGTGGTGTTTTGTGAGTGCTACCTGGCCTGCCGGCCGTATTTCCCCTTGTGGCAAGATCTATTCCACGGGAGGATCGGACGTGAAGAAGCAGGCGGGCCGATGCTGGCCGCTAGCGGCCTCACGTTTCAGTTGAAGTCAAAGGCTTCCTTCTTCGATCTAATGCTGCCAAAGAAGGCAGCGAATGAGTGGAAGAAGAATTGGTTCTACGTGACCGAGTCATCACCGGGTGATGAGGTGGCGCTTCCGATGTACTCCGCCGACCGGCCCGAGCCGCGCCGGCTCCAAGTTACCAAGCTCCCGCTGGACCAGCGGATGGTCGTCGATGAGATGCTGCAGACGATCCGCAATTTGAAGAAGAAGGGCCTCCAAACCATTAATCTGTACAATTGCTGGTTCGGGCGGCGGCTAGTGCCTCTGGCCAGTCGCGCCCACTATATGTACGAGTACATGAGCAAGGACGACCCGACGAAGTCCTGCCATGCCGAGTGGAGGCTGAACGACTATACCTTGGCCTTGAAAAAGATCACTGAGGCGAAGTATCTCGACATGAAGGCAGATGTCTCCCCTTACACCGCGAAGCGCAAGGCTCCAATGGGAAGTCCTTTCTTTCATGTACACTCGCAGTCGCAGATTTGCATTCGCGGTCGTGCTAATTTCGTCTTGTTTTTGCAGTTGTTCCAAGTGGTGGAAGGCTGGCTTCCACTCGCAGACGATGAGAACTCAAACTCATCCGCCGAGGATGATAGGGAGTCTTCGTCCGACAAGGGCGATGTCAAAAGTGTTGGGGGCGGCAATGGCGACGACGACAATGACGACGGCGGCGACAAGGCCGTGGAAGTCGCTGCACCCACGGTCCACAAGACCCGCGGGCAGCATCAACGCGAGCTTGAGGCTAGCAAGAGCCTCGAGGCTCATGATGAGGACGATGACGAGCTCCCCGAGCACACCTCGCAGCGCGAGGCTACGCCATCAAAGAAGAAACCACCGCCATTGAAGAATAAGAATCTGGTATCACCGCCTCGGTCCGCGAGTAGCTTCGACGCTACCAGTGCGGCATGTGACCGCGGCGGTCGACGCGGCTGTTGAAGAAGGCGGGGTGCCGTTGGCGTCACTGCCGCCGCCCTTCGTCCTAGTCACCGGGCTCGGGGCGGCTCCAGCCGCAGGGACCTCGCCACCAAGGGGAGCACCCACGGTGAACGCCGCTGATCCTCCTACCGCGGCCTCGTCCTCGAAGAAGCCGTCGGTGTCTTGGGCACAGAGTGTGTTCGAGACGGGCCTTAGTCGGAAACTGGGGCCGGAGTTGGAAAAGCCGACCAACATTCGTATTGGCCTACGTTTTATCCCAGTAGCCAAGTGAGTATTTCTGAGTTTTTCGTTTGTCCAATCGATTCATGTCCGACTGGCGAGTTTGCTGATAGCATTGTTTTGCAGGACTGGGGTGAAGAAAATAGGTCACCCTTCGATGGCCAAGGTCCCGTTGGGTGCCCCGTAGGCACTAGTCGGCCCTTCGAAAAATAGGAAGGGCGACAAAGTCGAGGCGCCTGTTGAAGGCACAAAGAAGGCAAAGGGCAACGAGGTCGTCATGATTTCGGACGAGCCGGCGATCGCCCCGAGTGAAGGTTCGACTGGAGAGGATGTGGCCTCGAAGGCTATGGTGGACGCGAAGTCGCAGCGGGTGGAACCCGTGGCGTCGGTCGGGGCAACGGGCCCACCCTTGAGTGGCGTGGGAGCCCCGGTGGCGATGTTCCCTTGCTTTGTAGCAAAGGCCTCCGCGGCAAGTGCATTGGTGACATCGAGCCACGTGCCTGAGGTCGTCGGCATGGAGGTCGACCAGCGTCATGGGCGCACTCCGTTCGTGCTCCCGTCGGTGGATGCAATGGAGCTTCACGGCATGCTAGGTGCCCCCATCCAGGTAGGTCCAGTCCCCGAGGATCGAACCACTGAATTTCAGTGGTTGGATCCTTATTGGTTTTGAAGTCCAGTCCGTGAGTGGCTAGTCACTGAATTTCAGCGGCTAGGTACATAGGAATTTTCCGCTATCCAGTCCCCGAGTGGCTAGTCGCTGAATTTCAGAGGCTAGGCACTTAGGAATTCTTCGCTGTCCAGTCCCCGAGTGGCTAGTCGCTGAATTTCAGTGGCTAGGCACTTAGGAATTTTCCGCTGTCCAGTCCCCGAGTGGCTAGTCGCTGAATTTTAGCGGCTAGGCACTTAGGAATTTTGTTGCTGATGCTTGCATGGTTGCGCAGGGCCCGCAGTGCGAGTCGACGAAGTGACTTGCCGCTAGGGAGCGTCTAGAGAGGGAGCTCCTCGTTGTCCGAGAAACGAACGAGCAGCTTCGAGCGACTGGGAGTGAGTGGTTGTCGTGCTTTTTACTGGTCTTAAAGCTTGCTCTTCTCGTATTCATGGTTTTTTGATGGAGAGGGTAATGCGGCTGTGGTGGAGAAGGATCGTCAAGGTATGGTCCCGACGAGTGAACTGACGGCTGCGCAGTCGTCCTTGAGCGCCACGAAGAAGCGAATCACTGACTTGGAGCGGGAGCTCAAGGAGGCAAAGGCGGAGGCGACCTCAGCGGATGGGAGGGCCAAGGCAGCCGTTGCTTCTGCTGCTGAGGAGCGGAAGATGTCAGATGAGCTTGTCGCCGGGCTGCAGGATGATCTCTCCGGTCTCCAGGATTTCATAACGGAGCATTGTCGCCCGCTAATTGGTGAGCTCTTTGTTTATTGGTGAGTCCCCGAGCGCGCGGGTCGCTTTGTTTTTGCAGGCAGGATTACTGATGAGGCTAACGAAGCGTAGTTGTATGACGCGTGGCAATGCATCACCACACTGGTTGAATCTGCTGCTCTATCAGCGACCTACATTCGAGCGTACCTTCAGGAGATCTTGCCCACGGAGGTGATCCCCAGCGACCTCGTCGAGGTCTGGCGCTGCCTGTAAAAGGCCCCGGCTATGGTTGACTTCATGTCGCGGTCGGCCTTTCGTCGTGGTGCAGCGACTGCGCTGAGCCTTGGGCTCGTGCACTTCCTCGACGACTTCGACCTCGACGACGTCACGAGCGGGTACCCTTCATCGACTGGCACGGTCGAGATCGCCGAAGTGCTGAAGCTGACCGAGCGGGCTGCGGTGTACGCCGACCGGGTGTGGGCGATGGGTGACCTTATTCTGTACCAGGAGACAGTCATTGCCCCGAACGACCCCGAGCCGGCGCACCGCGACTTCAAGGTGGAGAATCCGTTCTGAGCGGCCGTGGCAGGTGAACTCACAATGTACCCTTCGAACCTGTGGGTTCCCTTTATCCGCCGTCCTAGGAGTGGTGGCGCCTCGTCGTTGAAGCCTGTGGAGTATAATAGTTTTCCGACCGGCGTTAGTTAAAATAGACATGTAACTGCCCTTGTAAGCAAACAAATTTTGCCGCTTGAAGGAATGCAAGGATGCTTTTGTCAATGTGTTTGATTTGATTGTTGGTTGTGCGAGTCCCCGAGCGTGTCCGCCCTTTTATGGGGTTTACCTCGTTTTTATGTATATGTATGTTATATAAACTGTTAGTAAGTTAAGGTCGAGTCGCCATGGCTTAGAAAGCCAGTCGCATGTCGACTCCAAGGGGTACCCTGTACTTAGCCGTTTTTCCGGGCGTGAAGAGGGTCGGGTGGCCGAGTCCCCGAGTGTGGTACTTGGCGGTTCTAGTCGCATGCCCGAGGTAGGTGAGGACAGGGCGCGTTGTTTTTGGCGCGTCACTCCACCTGATCCGTAGGACCAGTCCTGCGGTGAGTCCGGGGCGCGCTCTCATACTTGGCATTTTCCCTAGTCGCTCGAGTTTGGACTGGTGTCAGTCCCCGGGCGTGGTACTTAGCCGTTCGAGTCGATGCGCCAAGGATGTGGAGGACTGGGTCGCTGTGGGAAGCGAATTAGGTTGTCTTGGCTCGGAAATCCAGTCAGGCGAGGCGACTCCAATGGGGCTCCGGGTTGGCTTTTTCGTGGACAATGCGAGGCCCGAAATTTTTGGTGCCCTCGTACCGCACTACTTGGTCGTGCCGGTTGCGTAACAAAGGGTTGACTTCCACGAGTAGCATAGCGCTGTTATTACGAGTGAGTGGACACGATTTGTGCGAATTGAACTTCTTTATTTCATAGCGGGTAGGCGGTACATGTCTGGAGTTATAGGAGTAGAACTTCCGTAGGAGGTTTACATTCCTTGGCCGCTTGACGTCGAGTTTTTCATCGCCTCGAACGTCGATGAGGTAGTAGGCTTCGTTGCCCAGGACTCGCCCGATGGAGAATGGTCCCTCCCAAGGGGGAGAGAGCTTGTGCATGCACTTCTTGTCCTGGATCAGACGTAACACCAGGTCGCCTTCCTGGAAGGTGCGACTCCATACTCGCCACCTGTGGTAGGGCGAAGCCCTTGCTGATAGATGGCAGTGCGGGAGCGAGCTAGGTCGCATGCTTCGTCGAGCTGGTCGACCCCGTCCTGGCATGCGAGCTAATTGTCGGCATCCGCGTAGTTGACCACCCGAGGTGAATCGTGCTCGAGGTCGGTTGGCATGACGGCCTCGGCGCCATACACCATGAAGATGGGGATGAACCATGTCGATCTGTTGACGGAGGTGCAGATGTCCCATATGACAGAAGGGAGCTCTTCGACCCAGCACCCAGGAGTTCGCTCGAGTGGAATTTGTAGTCGCAGCTTCAGGCCATGGAGGATGCTCTGATTGGTGCGTTGCGCCTGGCCGTTGGACTCCGGGTGGGCGAAGGAGGCGAGGTCGAGTCATATGTGGTGCTCCTCGCAGAATTCGTCCATGGCTCCTTTGGCGAAGTTGGTGTCGTTGTCCCTGATGATGCTGTGCGGGAACCCGTAGCGATGGATGAGCTCGCGTAGGAACTTGGTGGCGGTCTTCCCATCGCACTTGCGGACTGGCTTGGCCTCCACCCACTTTGTGAATTTTTTGACTGCGACTAGGAGGTGGGTGAAGCCAGAGGGGGCCTTCTTGAAGGGGCCTATCATGTCCATGCCCCACACGGCGAATGGCCAGGTGATGGGGATGGTCTTGAGTGCCGAGCTCAGGACGTGAGTCTGGTTGGCGTACTTCTGGCACCCGACGCAGCGTTTGACGATGTCGACCGCGTCGTCATGCGCGGTGAGCCAGTAGAATCCCTGTCGCATGGCCTTGGCGACCAGGGAGCAAGCGCTAGCGTGGTGGCCGCAGTCGCCAGCATGGATGTCCAGGAGGATCTTGCGACCTTCTGTGGGTTGGAAGCATCGTTGGAACATGTCGGTCATGCTGCGTTTGTGGAGCTCGCCGTTGATGATGACGAAGGATTTGTAGCGGAGTACTATCATCCGGGCCTCCGTCTCATCAGCGGGTAGGGTACCTCCCTCTAGGTAGGTGATGTATGGCGCGGTCGAGTCGCTTGGCTCAGCAAGCATGGCGACCAGGGCTGCTTCTGGTTGCAGCGGAATTCTGATGTCGATCTCCCGCAGGGGAGATACGGAAGGATTAGTGATGGTGTCGAGGAAGACGTCGGCGGGTGGCGCGAGGCGAGCCGACCCGATGCGGGAGAGGGCGTCAGCTTCCTCGTTCTTGCGCCGATCGATCCACTCGACAGAGTAGCCGGCGAAGTGGCCTCCCAGCTGGTCCACTGCTTGGCGGTATGCCGCCATGGTGGGTGACACTGCATCGCAAGTGCCGGCGACTTGCCCGACGACGAGGTCGGAGTCGCCGTAGCAGCACATACGATTTATGTTCATTTCCTTGGATGCTCGCATGACGTGGAGGAGAGCCTCGTACTCGGCCATGTTGTTGGTGCAGGGGGTGAAGTCGAGGTACAAGACGTGGCGCAAATTTCCGCCCTTTGGAGATGTGAGGACGATCCCTGCCCCTGCCCCATCTGCATTCTTCGAGCCATCAAAGTATAGGGACCATTAGTGGAGGTACGGCAGTTTCTCTGGCTGTTGCGCCTCCTCCCAGTCGGTGAGAAAGTCTGCTAGAGCCTGTGACTTGATCGTCTTGCACGGCTCGTACCTGATGTTGTGGACTCCGATCTGGACGACCCACTTGGCGACTCGCCCGGTCACCTCACAGTTGCGTATGATGTCCTGCAATGGTGCTGAGGAGACGACCGTGATTGGGTGCTCCTAGAAGTAGTGCGGCAGTCGCCGCTCGGCTCTGAAGACCGCATATACCAATTTCTGGTACTGCAGGTAGCGCTGGCGCGACTCGTTGAGGACTTCGCTGATGTAGTATACAGGTCGCTACACCGGGCGCTCCTTGCCCTCTTTTGGTCGTTCGACGACCATGCTGGCGCTAACGACTCGCTCGGAGGCCGCGACGTAGACGAGCATGGGCTCTTTGTCTAAGGGGGCGGCAAGTAGCGAGGCCGCGAGTAGTACCTCCTTGAGTGCGTGGAGCGCATCGTCTGCCTCCTTGTCCCACTGGAACGTGGGTTTCTTGCGCATTAGGCGGTACAGGGGCATCGCCTTCTCGCCTACCCGGAGGATGAAGCGACTGAGAGCCGCGACTCGCATGGCCAACTTCTAGACGTCGCGCAGGCACTCGGGTCTGCCGAGCCAGGCAATCGTGTTGATCTTGGTGGGGTTCACCTCGATCCCTCGTTTAGAGACGACGTACCCCAGAAACTGTCCAGTAGGTACACCGAAGGTGCACTTTCCTGGGTTTAGCTTGATCTTGTACCTCCGCAGGTTTGCAAAGGTTTCCTCCAGGTCAGCGAGTAGATCACCCTGGAGAGTGGATTTCACCACCACGTAGTCGATGTAGACGTGGATGTTGTGGCCAATTTGGCTCGCAAGGCACTCCTGCATGCACCTCTGGTAGGTCGCCCCGGCGTTCTTGAGGCCGAAGGTCATAGCGGTGTAGCAGAAGGCTCTGAATGGCGTGATGAGCGCCGTCTTCTCCTCGTCCTCGACTGCCATTTTGATCTGGTTGTCACCAGAGTAGGCTTCGAGGAAGCACAGTGCCTCCGAGCCCGCGGTCGAGTTGATTATTTGATCAATCCGTGAGAGGACAAACTGCTCTTTCGGACATACGCTATTTAGATTTGTGTAATCGATACACATTCTCCAGGTCCCGTTCTTCTTCTCTACCAGGACTAGGTTTGCCAGCCAGTTGGAGTATTTGATCGGCCGAATGAAGCCTGTAGCGAGTAGACGTTGCACCTCCTCGGCTATTGCTCGACGCCGCTCTTCATTGAAGGGCCACAACGACTGCTTAACGGATTGCGCTTTGGGGTTGGCGTTGAGTTTGTGCTCGGTGAGTTCCTTCGGGACACTAGGCATGTCAGATGGCTTCCATGCGAAGATGTCGCGATTCTCACATAGGAACTCGATGAGCGTGCCTTCCTATGCTGGGCTCATTCCCGTCCCGATCGTCACCGTCTGACTGGAGTCGCCAGGGACCAGCTCGACGGTGCGAGTGTGCGTCGTTGCCTCGAAGGCGGTGGAGCCGCCGTCCTCCGAGTTGGGCTTCTTGAGAATCGTGGGGTCGTCACTGTTGACACCACTCGCATACTTGGAGAGATCCTCTGCGTGGTTGGCTTTTGCCGCTATGACGGCATCGGCGAGCTCGTCGCCTTTGGCGTCGGATGATGCCACACGGCCCTGGGAGCTTCATCGCGTTGTATGCGTAGTAGGGCGCCGCCATGAATTTGGGAAACACTTGTCGCCCCAAGGCGTAGTGGTAGGGATTGTTGAAGGGCACCAGCTCGAAGACGATATGCTCGGTGCGAAAGTTTGCTGGAGTGCCGAAGGTGACTGGAAGCATCACCTTGCCGATCGGGTACGCCTTCTGACGGGGGACGATGCCGTGGAAGGTGGTGTAGGTCTTCTCAATCATCGACTGCGGGAGCCGCAGTCGTCTGAATGTGTCCAGGTAGAGAATGTTGATGGAGCTTCCGCCGTCCATTAGCGTCTTGGGGAGCCAATAATCTACCACCTTGGGATTGACCACCAAGGCGGCTCGGGCCGGATATTCGATATGTGGCGAGTGATCTTCGCGACTCCAGGTGATCCGCTGCTCGGACTAGTTGAGGAAGAGCGGGACGTCGACCTGGGATACCACATTGACGGTGACGGCGTGAGCGATGACCTTCTTCTCGCGCTTGGTGCTGAACCCGGTGAAGGTGTGGAGCAATCCCACGTCATTTCCGAATGCCCCACAGTTTGGCGGGTGGTTGTTGGGGTCCTCCCTTGGGCGCCGTGCCTTCTCGATCTCCCTCCGTGAGTGGCAGTCGGCGGTCGTGTGCGTGGCAGGCTTCCCCTCCCTGCTGTGGAACACACAGGGCTGGTTGAGGAGAGCCGCGGGGACAAACCTCGGCTTCGCCTTGTAGTTGCCGCCGTCGTGGCGCTAGCATCTGTCGCGGCGGAAGCTCTTGGGCTCGCGCGGAGCATAGCCAGCGTTGGCGACGAAGTCGAGTCGCCCATCACCATGGCGTTTTCCGGTGAGGCGAGTGTTGCTGTAGCGCAGCTCGGGTCGTCTCCCGTTGTCCTAGCCGCTCGTGCAGCGGTTTACTCCCGCCTCTTCGTCGGTTTCTTGGTTCGGGTCCTCCTACGCGTATCGTTTGGTGATATCGAGGAGGTCCGGTATGTTGTCGAGTGTTTTATACACCCGCTTGAGCTTGGCGACCAAGGGCTCGTAGCGGCACGAGGTCTTGAAGCAGTGAATCGCGGTGTCCGGGTGGATGGCGGCCGCATTGTACCATAGGTCCTACCACCACTAGACCCAGCTGTGGGTCGACTCGCGGGGTCCCTGGACGCATCGCTCCAGGTCCTCGATGGTGGTGGCGCGGGTGTAGGACCCCTCGAAGTGCCTGACGAAGGTGTCGCTCATTTCCTCCTAGGAGTCGATGTTGTTTGCAGGGAGGATGTTGATCCATTGCTGGCACGCTCCCTCCATCATCAGGGGGAGGTAGCGGGCGGCGAGCAGGTAGGTGTGGCCGGCGATTCCCATTGCCATGAGGTACGTGTCCAGCCACACGGAGGGGTTGTACGAGGGGTCGTACTTCTCGATCTCCTTTGGCACTTTGAAGTTTGCCGGGTACTTTTCGCCTCAGATGATTGGACCGAAGCACTGGGGGGCGACTCGGATGAGTGACCCTCTTGGCTCGCCGTCAAGGCGATTGGTGAGGGTGTGCCTCAGGTCGTCAGGCTGGCGTGCGCGCCAACTCTGGTTGTTGATGATGTGGGTCCACGCATCGAATGGCTGCCCGTTGGTAGCGACCATGTTGTTCGTCGGGCGTGGGTCTTTGGTGGAGAGTGCCGCGTTCGCGGGTCGCGGTTGGAGCTGCAGGGGCTCGGGGGCGGAAATTTAAGGTGTTTGCCATTGATCGGCGGCTGCTCGAGGCCGCCCTGCTTCCAGACGAGCGGGGGTACACACGTCCCTGTGAGTCTGCTCCTGCGGCTTGTTGCTCGACGGCCTTGGAGAGTAGGGCGCAGGCGTATTGGTTCTGCAGGGCACCTTCCTCAGTCACATTGATTTTGTTGACCGCAGCCCGACTCACGATGATGTTGTCCATCGGAGTAGAAAACAGCGGGAGGCCGTTCGCATCCCGCTCCTGCGTGGAGATCATGATCCGCGGTTGGTTCGGAGGCGGCGTGCGGCCGGGTGGCGGTGGGAGAGCGCCTTTCACTAACGCGCCTAGTGGTGGTCGAGCGCTTCCTCCCGGTGGCACATTTTCGCAGATTATGCGATCGGCCGCGCGGGCCGGTTCGTTCTTGTCATCGAAGTTCAGGGCGCGACCCTGAACGGTGGGTTCAGGCGCGACCTGATGCAGAGCTAGTGGTAGCGCGAGAGTTCCTGCACCGTCACCTGCTCGAGGCGAAATTTTTCGCGCTCGGCCTGCTCTTTTTGGATCGCGTCCGCCAGTCGCAGGCGGAGTTCTTCGACCTCCGTCGCCATCGTGGTCGGTGGGATCGGCGTCGAGAAGGGTTCTGGCGGGGCCTCAACGCCGCTCGCCATGTAGGTCACGACATTGCGACCGGGTCCAGCGTGGAATTCGCCGAAGTTCTCTGACCCGGAGTCAGAGTCGAAGATCCCAAGGATGGAGGGGTCCTCGAAGTCTCCCACGTTGGAGACCTAGGTGATGGAGCCCCCGGATGACGCGGTGACGATGGATCCGGCGACTGACGCCAGGGTCACCGAGTCGGCGTCGTTGTTGAGGGCCGTGTCATCCGTGACCATGGTGGTTTCGACCACGTAGTTGTTGGCCGAGTTGTACTCGGAGGCGAGGCGATGGATGGTGCGGACCTAACTCTCGGATAGCCGGTCGCGTGGTGGCGACTCGCGGATGTGAGCCGAGTCCTCCGAAACGATGGTGTCGGTGAAGCCGACGAAGAGGCTGATCGTGCCGACTGGCATGATCATGTTGTGCATGAAGGGGCGCGTCGCCGAGACGTAGCTGCTCGGCAAGATCTGGAGGATCTCACTGATCGAGATCATGCGGCCGGTGGCGACCGTCTCGTTGATGGGCAGATTGGATCTCGCCGCAGAACACCGGCCTGACAGGCCAGGCCCCACGGTGGGCGCCACTGTTGTGGGAATGGCCACGGCAGATGCTGCAATCGGCAGCGAGTAGTAGGGGCAAGGGAGGCCAGCCATATGCGGTGCGAGATGAGGGCGGAGACATAAGGGTTTACCCAAGTTCGGCTCCCCGGATGGTAAAGACCTACTCCTGCTAGATTGTATTAATGGAGAGTGTTGGGAATATGCCCTAGAGGCAATCATGTATGATGATATTTCCCATTGTATTCATAAAGATATTAAGTAGTCCTTGTATAAACATCTGATGTGTATCATTGAATATGTGATTCGGTTGTGGAACTATGCATTCATGTTGTTTGTACTAAATATCCTTGGTCATTGAGGTTGTGCTGGACACACAACTTAGACCAATGTGAAAGTTGGCTTGATGACTCGGTTCCACTTGTCATGGGCATGGAGATGCTATTCCAACTTACACAGATTCGGCTAAAGAGTTTAGCGAGTCGGATTGACCCATATTGAGGTACAACGAACAAGTTGTCATTTGTATATCACAATCAATGTAATCCTTAGACCTTAGGTTATTGCATAGTCCGAGTTGAGGATCACCGACTTAGGTTCTGTCAAACGCTGATCCGTAACTAGGTAGTTATAAAGGCAGAGTTCGGGTCGACTGAGAATCAAGATGCGTGATGTGAATAACCAAGATGGGATTTTGCCCCTCCACTCGAAGATATATTCTCTGGGCCCTCTCGTGATATATGATTCGGAAAGCATGGCCATGCATGACTCAGTTAAGTGTTAACCGAGGCGATCGACTAAGAGTTAGTCGGGTGAATCACTTATCTCGGATCAAGAAGAGAGTCAGACTATTTAAGGGATGAAAATTATTCGCATATAGTCTAACAAGGTATAACGTGAGGCAAAAGGGACTCGGACGCAAGTCGCATTGGAAAGGCAAGTCGTCATGACTCTTTGGTACTTGGGAGTCAGCACGTTCTGCTAGGAGCCGCTACCGACTGATCGATTGAGAGTTGGACTCTAATCGTGTCCAAGTAGCCAAGAGCCTGCGGGGTCACACACTTAAGAGCGGGAGCAAGTTCGAATTAGATCTAAACTGGAAATCTGGTTGGGTTGGACCCGAGCCTGATTTGGAATGAGTTACTGATTCGGACTCACAGGGACTAATATTATATGGGCTTTAGTGAATGGGCCGCGCAAGCTGAGCCCATATTCACTCCCTATTTATAGTGGAGCACCATAACCCAAAAAGGTTAATCGTTGATCGGTTAGGTCATTCCATGTGTTGGAAACCCTAGATCCACAGCAGTCCTGCCGTCATAACGAACCTAGCAGTTCGTCGCTGGTGCTCCTCCTTGCACGTGTGGATACCAGCAGAGGTGTTGTACGATCAGCACCAGGACAATCGGACCGCAAAGGACTGCACTGCATCAACTGACGTGCTTCATCAGTAATCCACAACCGCGCGTCTAGTGGTAAACCTCATGGCCTTCTACCTCAGCTGGATCTTGGGATCAACATGTTAGAGGAAAAGTTTTGTTTTATCTCTGCGTGGCCCAACTGTGGTATCAGAGCGATAGCTTCTGGTTTTAGGCTCGAGATCTCGCATATGTGATAAGCGGTAGGTTGTAGATGAGATCTATATGTTGTTTAGGTGGTCGATCTATGAGATAGATCGGTTTTGTACGAGGTTGATTGGATCAACTGTACTCGGGGAATGGTAGATCTGATTTCTGTGATTATACTGCTGAGGTCGTGGAACGACATACCCCTACCGGTCGGCTTCTGCCATCGGGTAGACTGTGACACGTAAATCCAGATGCGGTGATCGAAGATCAAAAAGTTTGATCGAATCGGAACAATGGTCGGAATCCATGTCCGGATCGTAGATGAGATCTACGTTTTCGGAGCGCCGACTTCGCCCTGTCATAGCGCCTTAGATGTTGTTGCGAGTTTCACAGCGCCGGTTGATATTGTATCTATGCATAACTTGTTTTTGCAGGAAGTTGTGAATGGTATGGTTCATGTGCATGTGATGTATGTGTGTAATCCATACGTGATCTGCGAATCACGGTTTTTGTCAGCCGGCTGGAGCCTAGGTGCTATAATTTATTGTATAACGACCTGCGTGTCGGATTCTCCATGTAATTTACTTTACTAAGCTAGTGTAGCTGTGTGGAGAACCCGGATGGCATGCAAGGCGATGCACATGTCGGCGACATGGAGTAAGACGGCAAGTGACAAGAGTTGGCACGAGTCGGATTACAGGCTTTATGGAGATGGAGATCACCATGAAGGGAGCCATACCATTTCACATTATAATTGCTTTATTTTGTTTTATTATTGTGTCTCTGTTTTATCTCTATTAGATAGCCGGTAAAATTTAATCCCTCAAAGAAGGTCTAGTCGGTTTTCCCGCCAGTGTTTGCACCATCACAAGTCAGACATTTTTGGTAGTGGGCTCATAAAATTGAGGTGCTGCCAATTCTTTCCGACTAGGTAGTTTCGAGTCGGACTCTTACTGCGGAAACACTCAGTAAGCTAGACGGGTCAATCACAACGGTTGTGGGGCTCGGGGAAAAGTCGAATGGGAGCCGGGGCATGTGATGCCACCCGTCCAACAGGAGTGGTATGAGATACGATTGACAAGGAGTTCTCTACCTAGATCACTTGGCGGCTAGCGGTGATGCTAAAGCTCACTAGCCGACTTGCTTATTTAGGATCCTGAATCACTAAGTAACCATCGGAGGGGTGTTGGTTCTAGTAGGAGCATAAAATATTAAAATGTTTAATATGCTTGCTCTTTTATGAATACATGTCTTAAGTGTTTTGCATATTTTCTGTTGTAGATCATGGCACCAAGTAGCAGTCACTCTCAGATATCAGGTTTTGCATTGAAAACCATTCTTGAGAAAGATAAACTGAATGACACTAATTTTACCAACTGATATCAAAATCTGAGAATAGTTCTCAAACAAGAAAAGAAGGACCATGTCCTAGACAACCCACTTCCAGATGAGCCGAATGAGAATGCGACTGTCGCTGCCACCAATGCCTACCATCGGGCTAAGGATGAGTCCACGAATATTAGTTGTCTTATGCTTGCTCACATGGAACCGGACTTGCAAAAGCAGTTCGAGAATGTTGAGGCCTACGATATGATCGAAAGCCTCAAAAGTATGTTCCAGGCTCAGGCAAAGACTGAGAGGTATAGTCTCTCAGGCTTTGCTGAGTTGCAAGCTTAAGGACGGTGATCCACTGAGTCCGCATATGATCAAAATGGTTGGTTACGTGCAGTCTCTGGAGAGGATTGGATACCCCATAAGCGAAGAGTTTGCTACGGATATAATTCTGAACTCTCTTCCTAGTGCATATGGGCAGTTCATTTTGAACTACCACATGCATGGTATGGATAAGAAGCTCACTGAATTGCATGGGATGCTCAAGCAGGCAGAGGCGGATCTCAAGAAGGGCACCAGTCAAGTGTTGATGGTGCAGAATAAGGCTAAGTTCAAGAAGAGTTCTTGGACTAAGAAGAAGGCTAAGTCAGGAGGAAAGCAAGCTCAGGACCCAGTCCCAAGCGCTTCCTCAGGGACTAAGCTATCTCCTTCAGCCGGATCCACTTGCTTCTACTGCAAGGCGGATGTCCACTGGAAGAGGAACTGCAGCAAGTACTTGGCTGACAAAGCCAAGAGTGGAGGTATATCTTCCGACTCAGGTACACTTGTTTGCAATGTTATAGACATATATCTTGCTGATGCACCTAATAGTTCTTGGGTATATGATACCAGATAAGTTATTTACATCTACAACTCATTGCAGGGACTGGTAAGAACTAGGAGCGTAGCAAGAGGCGAGGATGATATTCGAGTCGGCAACAAAGCAAGAGTTGCTGCGTTGGAAGTCATCACGATGCAACTTCATTTACCTTCCGGATTCATTATGGAACTGAATAATTGTTATTATGTTCCAGTGCTCAGTCGAAACATTATTTCTGCTTCATGTTTGATGAGGCAAGGCTATGGGTTGAATATCAAGAATAATGGTTGTTCTTTGTATTTGAATGATATGTTTCACGGCTTTGCACCCGTCTAGGACGGGTTATTTATTTTCAATCTTGATGGTGAGTCGGTTTATAACATAAATGTTAAAAGGTTGAAACCAAATGATCTGAATATGACTTACTTTTGGCACTGTCGGCTTGGTCATATAAGCTGGAAACGCATGAAGAAGCTCCATGATGATGGACTCCTAACTTTGTTCGACTTGGAGTCGTTCGAGACATGCGAATCTTGCCTACTCGGCAAAATGACCAAGACACCTTTTGCAAAGAGTTGCGAAAGGGCGTCCAACTTGTTGGGACTAGTACATAGTGATGTATGTGGACCAATGAGCACGACAACCAGGGGTGGTTATGAGTACTTCATTACCTTCACTGATGATTTGAGTAGGTATGGATATATCTACTTGCTGAAACATAAGTCAGAAGCCTTTGAAAAGTTCAAAGAATTCCAGAATGAAGCACAGAATCAACTCGGCAAGAAAATAAAGTTTCTTCAGTCGGACCGAGGAGGCGAGTACATGAGCCATGAGTTTGATGACCATCTGAAAAGTTGTGGAATAGTTCCTCAACTTACTCCGCCAGGAACGCCACAAAGTAATGGTGTTTCGGAAAGGCGGAATCGGACCTTGTTGGACATGGTAAGGTCAATGATGAGTCGGACAGATCTGCCTTTATCATTTTGGGGTTATTGTCTAGAAACAACGGCGTTCACACTAAACAGAGTACCATCAAAGTCAGTAGAGAAGACACCGCATGAGATGTGGACAGGCAAAAGGCCGAGTTTGTCTTTTCTTAATATTTGGGGTTGTGAAGCATTTGTCAAGCGAATTCAGTCCGACAAGCTTACGGCCAAGTCGAATAAGTGTATTTTCATGGGATATCCAAGGGAAACCTTGGGTACTACTTCTACAACCGAGAAGAGGGCAAAGTGTTTGTCGCTCGGAACAGTGTCTTCCTTGAGAAAGAGTTTCTCAGTCGGGGAGTAAGTGGGAGCACGGTGCAGCTCGAAGAAATTCGAGAGGAACCGGCTAGTAGCGAGTCGGCAAAAACCTTGGAGGTTGAGCCAGTCGTGGTAGCTGAGCCGGTAGCAGCACATGTACTATGAAGATCGGCAAGATTACAAAGTGTTCGTGATGTGTTACTGTTAGACAGTGATGAGGCGGCAAATTATTCGGAAGCGATGGTGGGATCTGATTCCAAGTCATGGCTTGGAGCCATGAGATCCGAGTTAAAGTCCATGGATTAAAATCAAGTTTGGAACTTGGTTGATCTGCCAGACGGTGCAAGACCCATCGAGTGCAAATGGGTCTTTAAGAAGAAAACTGATATGGATGGAAATGTGTTCATCTATAAATCACGTCTTGTCGCGGAGGGGTTCCGACAAGTTCAAGGAGTTGATTACAACGAGACTTTCTCGCCCGTAGCGATGCTTAAATCAGTTCGAATCATGTTAGCGATAGCAGCCTATTTCGACTATGAGATATGGCAGATGGATGTCAAAACGGCTTTCCTTAACAGAAATTTAACCGAGGACGTGTATATGATACAACCAGAGGGTTTTGTCGATCCGTCTAATGCTGACAAGCTGTGCAAACTTTAGAAATCCATTTATGGGTTGAAGCAAGCATCGCGGAGTTGGAATATTCGCTTTGATGAGGTAGTCAAATCGTTTGGCTTCATCAAGAGTGATCATGATTCTTGTTTATACAAGAAGTTTAGTGGGAGCAAAGTAAACTTTCTAATATTATATGTGGATGACATATTACTGATTGGAAATGATGTCCAGATGTTGCAAGAAACAAAGGAATCATTGGAAAGGAGTTTCTCAATGAAAGACTTGGGTGAGGCAGCATACATCCTCGGAATCCAGATCTATAGAGATAGATCAAGGAGGCTCATTGGATTGAGTCAGAGTACTTATTTGGACAAAGTGTTGAAGAAGTTCAACATGGAATCGTCTAAGAAGGGTTTTTTACCGATGTCCCATGGTCTAAAACTTAGCAAGACTCAGTGTCCTTCAACAACTGATGAGCGAAGTCATATGAGTGCGATTATGTATGCTTCTGTAGTCGGATCCATCATGTATTCCATGATTTGTACTAGGCCGGATGTTTACTATGCTCTAAGTGTTGTGAGCAGATACCAGGATGATCCTGGAGAAATCCACTGGACAGCGGCTAAAAATATCCTAAAGTACTTGAGAAGGACTAAGGATATGTTCTTGGTTTATGGTGGTGAAGATGAACTCAGTGTAAAGGGTTACACGAATGCGAGTTATCTTACCGACTCTGATAATTCTCGTTCGCAATCCGGATACGTGTTTATTATAAATGGAGGTGCTATGAGCTGGAAGAGTTCCAAGCAAGAGACTGTGTCTACATCTACAACAGAGGCTGAGTACATTGCCGCCTCGGAGGCAGCAAAGGAAGATGTTTGGATGAGGAATTTCCTCATGGATCTTGGTGTGGTTCAGGGCTCGTCCAATCCGTTAGACATGTATTGTGACAACAATGGTGCTATTGCACAAGCCAAGGAACATAGACAACACCAGAAGAACAAGCACATACTCATGCGGTACCACCTGATTCGCCAGTTCGTGGATCAGGGTGATATCAAGTTATGCAAGGTACACACAGATGCAAATATTGTGGATCTGTTGACAAAGCCGTTACCACAGCCAAAGCATGAGGCGCACCTGAGAGCCATGGGCATTAGATGCTTAGACATGTGATGTCGGAAGATTGACTCTAGTGCAAGTGGGAGACTGTTGGGAATATGCCCTAGAGGCAATCATGTATGATGATATTTCCCATTGTATTTATAAATATATTAAGTAGTCCTTGTATAAACATATGATGCGTATCATTTAATATTCGATTCGGTTGTGGAACTATGCATTCATGTTGTTTGTACTAAATATCCTTGGTCATTGAGGTTATGTTGGACACAAAACTTAGACCAATGTGAAAGTTGGCTTGATGACTCGGTTCCACTTGTCATGGGCATGGAGATGCTATTCCAACTTACACGGATTCGGCTAAAGAGTTTAGCAAGTTGGATTGACCCATATTGAGGTACAACGAACAAGTTGTCATTTGTATATCTCAATCAATGTAATCCTTAGACCTGAGGTTATTGCATAGTCCGAGTTGAGGATCACCGACTTAGGTTTTATCAAACGCTGATCCATAACTGGGCAGTTATAAATGCAGAGTTCGGGTCGACTAGAATCAAGTTGCATGATGTGAATAACCAACATGGGATTTTGCTCCTCCAATCAGAGAGATATTCTCTGGGCCCTCTCGTGAGATATGATTCGGAAAGCATGGCCATGCACGACTCGGTTAAGTGTTAACCGAGGCGATCGACTAATAGTTAGTCGGGTGAATCACTTATCTCAGATCGAGAAGAGAGTCGGACTATTTAAGGGATGACAATTATTCGCCTATAGTCTGACAAGGTATATCGTGAGGCAAAAGGGACTCGGACACAAGTCGCATTGGAAATGCAAGTCGTCATGACTCTTTGGTACTTGGGAGTCGGCACGTTCTGCTAGGAGCCGCTACCGACTGATCGATTGAGAGTTGGACTCTAACCGTGTCCAAGTGGCCAAGAGCCTGCGGGGTCACACACTTAAGAGCGGGAGCAAGTTCGGATTAGATTTGAACTGGAAATCTAGTTGGGTTGGACCCGAGCCTGATTTGGACTGAGTCAGTGAGTCGGACTCACAGGGACTAATATTATATGGGCTTTAGTGAATGGGCCGCGCGAGCTGAGCCCACGTTCACTCCCTATATATAGTGGAGCACCGTAACCCAGAAAGGTTAATCGTTGATCGGTTAGGTCATTCCATGTGTTGGAAACCCTAGCTCCACAGCAGTCCTGCCGTCGTAACGAACCTAGCAGTTCGCCGCCGGTGCTCCTCCTTGCACGTGTGGATACCAGCAGAGGTGATGTACGATCAGCACCAGGACGATCAGATCGCAAAGGACGGCACTGCATCAACTGACGTGCTTCATCAGTAATCCGCAACTGCGCGTCTAGTGGTAAACCTCGTGGCCTTCTACCTCAGCTGAATCTTGGGATCACCACGTTAGAGGAAAAGTTTTGTTTTATCTCTTCATGTCCCAACAAAGAGTACAAAGGGAGAGCTCGACGACTAGACGGAGAGTCGCAGGGGGTGTACGATAGAACGTGTCCTCTATGCGTACCCTAGGGAGGTTTATATAGGCTCGCCTCGCTAGGGTTTACAAATCTACAACCGAATTAGTTAAGGATTCGGATGGTACTTGACCTAATCCGACTGGGCCTAGATACGCTTCTGGGCCTCCATCTTCCAGTCGCCTAGCTCCTTGTCGAGTCTCGATCTAGTCGCCGTCCTGCAGGCCCACTCGCTGGCAGCTTGGGCCAGTAGGAAACGTCCTGCTGGGTATACCCCACTCGGCATATCCCCATCAAGTATCATATCCCCATCAAGTATCGTACTATATAATCCTTTATTAGCTGCTTTATCTACATATGCTTTGTTCATCTACATATTTATGGTGCTAGTTAGATTTGCTGCCAGATTGGGAAAATATGAGGGCCAAAAGGAACCATGAATGAAGAGAGAAGCTGCTCTAGATTCGCTGCCTTTTTGGGCAAAAATAACAACTGTTAGCGACATAAAGGGGAAAAGGCGCTCTTAAAAAGGCCAATCATAAAAATAACAAAAAACAAATCTTCCAATTTAGGCGACAGCCTACCATACGTGCCCCACATGGTCCCACACCACATCCCCCAAAACGCATTTCCAACAAGTTGTCCCACACCATGGGGGACCTGAATGCGGCCCTACTTGTCAGCTACCCTACCCTGTTCCGAAGTTGATTGCGCTGCCATTTAATCACGCATCTGAACCCACATGTCATCCTCTCATTAGAAGAAACGTGTGTATGATGGATTTCAAAGTGAACGATTCAGCAATATAGACACTGAAACGCAATAGCAGTACATATAGAACCAGTTCTTGTTTCATCTCTTAAAACCTTGGTCGACTAGAATCAACATAAATACCTAATCCCAAATTTGAACGGAAAATCATCAGAATCAAATACCGATAAAGTACCTCGAGTCACCAAGATCTTTCATTCAGAACTATTTCTGAAGGTGTGAAAAAAGAAAGCAAATTCCCATTTCACAACCGTCATATCTGTCATCTACCACCTTGTGGATGCAGAATGAGTAATCCAGGATGAACCTATCATGTTTATTAATCAGAAAATTCCGTAAATCTTTAGTCATCCTGGCGGCAGTCGGCGACGCGCTGCTCTTCGGCTCGAAAAACAGGCTATATTCGGCGAACTCCTCCTGGTCCCCTCCCATCATTGAAGGTTATATAAGTGCAAATCCACCATGTATCGCGGAAACTTGCATGCCGCCGACCTGACACACTCGACGGATATGGCAAGGCCAGAGTGGAGCATGTCAAATCGCACGGCGAACTCTGTACCATCATCCCTGGATTCGATGGTCTCTACTCTCCATGAGCCCAGTGCCAGCAAAGGCTGAGAGATGTACCTGTGTTCCACACCATAGTGGAAACTGTGCACTTCCATCGAGTGGGATTTTTCGAGGTGGGCGAGGAGCGCTATAGACGGGCCGGCGAACTCGTAGCCAGGCTCAGGGCAGTAGCACAGACCGTGCGGGCACGCCATCTTGTGGTTCAGGAAGTCGTGGAAGGAGACCAATGTCCCGCAGCCGTCGTTGGGGCATCTGCTACCTTTTCCGCCAGCGACTTGGCGGCGGAACTCCTTGGAGCATGCGGCCAGCCTGGCGGCGTTGGTATGTCCATGCACATAGCGATTTCTCCGAAGGCTTCGTCCCCGAACTTGCTCCAGCCACCGAACTGAATCTTGTGCATCGAATCCTCTATTGAGTATGGATGAACTTGGGGCGAGGGCGGATTCATTATTGTTGGGGTTTCTTGGAGGAGAGTGATGGCGGACTACAACAACCGATTCTGCGGGCGAGAACAAAGTACCAAGTAGATGGAGAAGATGGGAGGCTCTTTGATCGAGGGGTATTTGCGTGTCGCCTCGTCGGTCTTTTGCAGAGCGCAGTTATATCGAGGACGCCGACTGGACTAACAAGCGGGAGCTAATCTTTTGCGGATACGCATGTCTCCTTCTCCTCTGACGCACACCAAAATTATGACCGTGCCATCAAGTGCTAGGAACAGAGATAGCATACCGTCCCATCAGCCTCGCCTCGTCTTTGTCATCGATGTCGCATCGGCAACGTCAGGGGCATTGATGCTCTATAAGAGGAAAAAGGCTAGACTCAAACAATGATGTACATACTCTTAAAACATGGCCATTCTATCTGAACAGGTAATTAAAGCTACCGTACATAGATTAAATTTAGGCTCAAGTGACCCTAATCGACTATGCCGCTCCTGTTGTCTTCATCGTGCACGACGTCCTCCCCGTCTCCGTCCACCTCTTCCGAGTCTGAATCGATGAGGACGAGCCCGGCGGCGTTCCTCTTCACGAGTGTTGCATGGCGCGCAACATCGATAATGGTGGAGGACGTACACCTAGGCACTGCGCAGAAGCGCTACCTCCCTTCGGGGTTGCATAGATTCGGGTGGATCTCCGAACGGCGAGCTCTACAAATCCAAATCAATGCCTCCCGCTCCTTCTTGAAGCACCTTGGCCAGTACGCACTGGTGCGTGCGTATCGGTCCATTGCCCTCTTCCGCTCCGACAGCTAGCGGTGACGTTCCTCGATCTGCCTCGATAGTGCGATGCCGCGCAGGAGCGGCGCCACGGGCACCCCGGCGTAGCTGAGCTCATAGCCGGCTAGTAGCCTCGCAAGCGGCGGCGCGAGTATGTCGTACTCGCCGAACAACTCGGCCTTGTGCAAGCTGAGACAGGGCCTCTCCATGGCGACGCGCCGTTTCTTCAGGTAGGATTCGACGCTAGTGCTGACGCGAGTTGCAGGGAATGAACGGGGTTTGAGCTTCGACCACACGGTCGCGTTTATAAAGTCAAGGAGGTAGGCCCACTAGTGGTTTCCAGGGCCAATAGGGACGCAGAAATACCTACTCGTGGATCGCTATTGCAAAGGACGATCCTTATCGTCCATTCTCCCCAATCCAATGGTGCTTAACAAATGGGACACAGAATCAACCTGGCCCCGTGGGGGGGCTTCTAGAAGGCCCTAATCTTGCACCTCCTTTGGGAAAACGCCGGTTTTTCGGGTCCAGAAAATGGAAAGTGGAGATTTATCCAAATCACCACAAAATCTCTAGTTGGAGAAGTCGCTTGCGATGCCGAGAGGGATCTAGGTGCCGGGTTTGGGCACAATCCATGGAGTGCTTCCATGTTCTGGGCAGTGAGGGGGGATCTAGGGTTGGAAGCCATGTTTACTCACACTCGATAGACATCCTGGTGGTGCCTTGGGTGCCAACTGACCTGGTATGACCTTCCTATCATTTTATGAGGGCAGTGGGTCACATGCAAGGGCTCCAGGAGCCGTTTTCATTTTTTTTTGTTTTTTTAGATTTTGTTTGGTGCTGCCTAAGAAAACGGCGAAACGCGCCGGCGGGCGGCAACGCGACGGTCGGTGCAATCTTGGACCCAGGCATGCATCCAGCCTAGGTACCCCATGGGGCACCCCAAACCATTTTGTCAATAGGTTAGTTCCAGAAAGTGTATAAAAACATCTCAAAGTGTAGATAAAACATAGCAACGTGGATACTAAACAGGCATGGAACATCAAAAATTATAGATACGTTTACGATGTATCACACTCCCGGTATAGTCTTGTTCTTCTTCTCTGCTTTCTTCTTCTTCTTTGTCTACTTCTTCTTATTATTACGATGCTACATATTCTAGGGCGGCCATGGACCCTGAAAGAAGCACGATGGCGGCGACGCTGCATGTTGTAGCAGGCCAGGGCTCCTCCCGATACAGTCTTCTTCTTCTATGCTACTTCTTATTCTTCTTATTATTACTATGCTACATATTCCAGGGCGGCCGTGGACCCTAAAAGCAGCACGATGGCGGCGGTGGCGCTGCATGTTGCAGTAGGCCAGGGCTCCTCCCGGTACAGTCTTCTTCGTCTTCTATGTCTAATTTTATTATTATTATTATTACTATGCTACATATTCCAGGGCGGTCGTGGACCCTGAAAGCAGCACGATGGCGGCGGCGGTGCTGCATGTTGCAGCAGGCTAGGGCTCCTCCCGGTACAGTCTTCTTCTTCTTTTTCTTCTTCTTCTTCTTCTTCGTCTTCTATGTCTACTTCTTCTTATCCTTATTCTTATTACTATGCTACATATTCCAGGGCGGCCGTGGACCCTAAAAGCAGCTCGATGGCGGAGGCGGAGGCGGTGTTGCATGTTGCAGCAAGCCAGGGCTCCTCCCGGTACTATGCTACATATTCTAGGGCGGCTGTGGACCCTGAAAGCAGCACGATGGCGGCGGCACTAAATGTTGTAGCAGGCCAGGGCTCCTCCCGGTATAGTCTTCTTCTTATTCTCCTCCTTCTTCTTCTTACTCTGCTACATATTACAAGACGGTCGTGGATCCTGAAACCAGCATGATGGCGGCAGCGTCGCAGGACCTGTTCATCATTGTTCCCCGGCTCACCGAGGTATGAAATCCCGACATGCATTTGGTTTTATTTTTGAGATTCTAAATGTGGAAATATTATCGTGTCTTCCCGCAAGTAGCCTCCCAGTAGGGACCATGCTCAATATTTGTAGACACATTTGGGGTTTTTGTGACTTGAATATTGTGCTTCTTTGGAACATGCAGTACAATTATAGAGTGCCTATTTTAAATAACATGAACGATGCAGCAAGCGAAGGCCGATTGCCGTGACAAGGTGGCCGTGATCAATGCCAAGATAGACAACCAACTGCAGGGTGCACGCTCCCTAACCTAGGCTAATGATCGCCTTCGAAGGCGTTTGTCTCTGCAGAAGGATATCACACTTGATTTTTCACTTACCATCGGGAGGCTCGAAGCAGAGCGCAACGAGCTGCATAGGGTCATCGACGAGCTGCAGAAGTTGATCATACACAGCTTGTCCAAACAAGACCTGGCCATCAACTTAATTACGAAGATCTTGCGTGACAAGAAGAATCTCTAGGATAGATGTGTCCTCCTGCTGGATGAAGCCACCAAGACATGCAGAGAACGCATCATCGAAGTAAAGGCTGCCATCGAAGCCTACAATGACAGGGACTGTTGCCTAGATGCATTGAGACAGATGAAGGAGGACATGGGACGAGGTCTCACCGTGACCAAGAGTCCAAACAAGGAGAACGGGGAGCCAACGACAATGCCCAATTCAGATTCACAGTAGGGGGACGGGGGGTGGGGGGCAGGAATCTCAGTTCATTCTCCGTTGCTTTTGTAATTTATACATATCATGCAATTAAGCAATCTTGGAGCAACTCCTTATTTCTCTGTTTATCTTACTTGTCTGTCAACTTAATTATGGGTTTGTGTTCTCATGAATGGTCATCATCCTTTCTTTCCATTATGTTTCTGAGCTTGGAATTAAATTATGACTATGCCACTACTATTTGGTTACATTGGAAAAACCCACAACACCCTTAGTTGGATATAGTCTCACGTTTCTTTGAAATTGAAATTAGGACTATGCCACTACTTTATCCTGTTGAATTGGAAAAAATAGGCTTTATTGCTCTGAAATTGAAATTAGGACTGTACTTTATGCTGTTGAATTGGGAAAAATAGGCTTTATTGCTCTGAAATTGAAATTAGGAATGTGCCACTACTTTTTCCTTTTGAATTGGGAAAAAGGCTATATTGCTCTGAAATAGTAATTAGGACTGTGCCACTACTTTATCCTGTTGAATTGGGGAAAAGGCTATATTGCTCTGAAATTGAAATTAGGACTATGCCACTACTTTATCCTGTTGAATTGGAAAAAAGGGTATATTGCTCAGTCATATAAATTAGAAGTATGCCACTAGTTTATCTAGTTGAATTGGGAAAATGCCTATATTGCTTTGACATTATCTCTGGAATTAGGACTGTGCCACTAGTTGATTCTGTTAAATTTGTACAATCCTTGATTGCTCTGTCCTTCAAATTATGACTTTGACACTAGTTAATTGTTTAAATTGTGAAAACTAACCACATATTTTTGTTGCAGCAGAAGAGGCGAAAGCTTAACCCAGAACTGCCGACCTCGCTAAAGGACAAGATGGCTATCCAACTTGAGAAGCAGAATTTTCAGAAAGTGTCCCATGACCGCCTGAGAGAAGAAGTCACCATCCTTTATGACAAGTGCCACAGTCTGAAGGTGGACATCTCCGGCTGGAAGGAACTTCACGAGAAAAGTATCGCCTCGGTGCATGCGAAGGAGCACATCATCAAGGATCTCATGGTGGATAATCTTAAGCTTATTGATAAGCTTGTCGCTTCCCAGACGAAGCGCTTGAACTAGCAGGAGGCGCACGTCCAAGTACTGAGGGAGCAGGTAAAAACCAAAGCGGACCTGATCAAACAAACCCTCAAACTGGAGCTTCTCAGGAAAGAACACGACCATCTTCGCACCAGGCTCAGTGCAAACTATAAGTTCCTCTAAAGTTAGTTTGCAAACTATGTGTTCTGATGGACCAAATCGTGTTTTAACCATGTGTAGTAGTGATTTTGTAAATGTGGACCTCTCTCTATGCAAACTATGCTTTCTTCTGAAAGGTTATTTTGCTCAATGATTGAGTTTGAATTATTCAAGATATCACAACTACAAGTCTTACAGTTAACTAGTATTAGATATTGCCACGACACAAATTATTCATCTAAAATTTCCTTGATCGTCTATAGCTTGTCCTTGTTCACCTAGCGCAATGCAGTATTCTAGCTTCTTATTCACTTTCATGAGTTGATCCCTCTCCTTTTCCACCTTCTGAATCTTCCGTGCAGTTCCCACAACCAAGCTCCCATTGATTATGTCATTTAGTTCTGACTGCAAATGCTTGATTTCCTGTTCCAGCTCCTTATTTCCTACCAAGAGCTTCTAATTTTCTGTAGCTACATTACGGGCATCTTTAAATCTCCCCGAACTTTCGAGCTCATACATATCCCACAACTGGGCCAAACATTTCTTAAGTGCGTTTGGACACTTAAGATCCACCCACTCTACTGCTTTACACACCGGGCCAACCTAAAAAAACACGGGACCTAATTATCAACATAACACTACACAATTTTCTTCATGTTGCCATTGTACATAACAAAAGCAAACTTGATTTGTATAGCCAAAAAAACCTTCTTCCAGTGTTACTGCCTTCAAATGCAACATATTTCCTCAGTTTTACCCCATGTTCACATGGTACTTCCCAATCAAGATCTAGGCCATCCCAATCGGGGTCGTAGATCATGAGTGGTACCTATAAGGGAACGAAAAGCTAGAAATAAACATGATTGCATGCACATTTCAAGTCTTGGGTCGAGGTAATTACCAATGCCTAACCATTTCTGAGAAAACAGAAGAACTCACATTGGGGAGGGAATACTCGATGTCGGAGAGAAAGTTGTCGCTGCTCGACTGGTCGTCCTCGTCGTTCCAGGGAGGCATGGCGAATGTGGCCGCGGCGACGCGTCGGCGATAGTGAGGAGAGAGAGAGGAGGGTAGTGAGTGGAGAGATAAGGAGTGGGGAAAGTGAAGTGCGTCAGTGTTGCAGCATTGACTAAATTGGCATGCTACAATGGTTTAATTGATACAATGTCCCGTGGCTGGATTACTATCTCATATATAATAGTTTTTCTCTTGCTTCATTTTATTTTTTAATATTAATCATGTACTTCCTCCTTCCCAATTTGTTTGAGTTATAGCAACATACATAATCTTATGTACCGAACAATATAGGATTATGGTTTATGGTTTAGGGTCTAGTGAACTATTTATTGTACTAACCCCTTAACCCTTATTCCTAAATCCTGGACATGTGCGTCCAATAGATCACTGTCTCCTACTTAGTAAGTTTTTTTATTGATCCCACAGAGCATTATATTACATCATAATCATGTCAACTACAAGATACTTATATATCACCTTGTTCAGTGATGGTTTCAATGAATGATATGTCCCAAAATCCCAACAGCTCACAGCACATTATATTACAATCTCTCAACAATCAAAACCTTAGAAATAAATTTATCACATCATCTCAGCAAACACAATCATGTCAACTACAATGTACTTGTGTCTTATTACAACAATGATGCTTTCATCGAGTGATATGTCAGAAAATCTCAATAGCTCATAGAACATCGGATTGCAATCTCTGAACAAACACGACCGCATCAACACATTTTCAAAGCAACAACAATCTTTGTGACAAATACAGGCAGGGGAACCCTGCGGTCTATCTGACAAGCCCTGGGTAGCAGATCTCATCAGATCTGATCGTCTACCGCCTCGTTCTGTTCAGCCACAGCAGGGGCCTCTACATCCACTACAACCTGTCTAACAACATCAAAAATGAAAGCCAGGAAGAGCACCCTCCTGGTCTGCTTCTTTCGTCGCATAATCTGCATCAGATCATTGGTATCCAAAACCTCTATGAACTCCTGCTTCTTATGATGCCACCACCGGAATCGTGCCATCTGCTTAGGGCCAATAATGATTTCCTTACCAATAATCTCTCTCAGTTCAACAAGAGTTATGTTTTTGGAATCGACGGCTATCTCCAGAGTACATGACAAAATTTGCTTACTAACTCCGCCATCAAGTTTTGATGTGTATGAATCCACCTCCAGGTGTATATTGAACTTAGCTTGATCAGCATCGGGTGGTCCATAAACTCGAGCAGCAGAAGCTCTAGCAGCAAGATCTCTAGTATCTGCATACATATCATCAATCATCACTTCAGCTTTCACCTGACGATCAGCTGCACAACACTCCCAAAGCATCTAAAGCTCATGGGAGTGCTCAATTTGCATAGGTATCACTCATGTTACGTCACACCAATTTTGCCCTCTGTCTGGATCCCCAAGGAATTCTAGAATGAAGCATATATATCAGCTGCAAAATAGACACAACCTCTTTATAGTTGACAAGCAAACGCACATCCTGCCCAAACACAACCCTCTCGCAACCAAAATCTAGTTTTGTAGTGTACTGGCGGACATGAATCGTGAACTCATATAGGTCCGCTGCATCGAAGTTGTTACTAATTTGATTAAAAAGGGGACCTTTAAGTTCATTCGACACTACTTTGCAGTAACTAATCTATTTGCAAGACAAGGCACGGATAAAAAAAATTCACCTCTCGCTCTTCTCCCGGGTGGTTTTCTTCGAGATCTGGGTTGCATGACTCCGCACTACAGCCGAACACTCCGCCGCCGGCCTAGCTTTTCTCTTCAACCCGTTGCTTGTAGGTACCCTGTTAGTAGACTTCTGGCTGACCTCCTCGCTAACATGGCCCCGTCGCTGCTTCGCTTGTCTGGCGTTGTTCCCGAGACGCTGGCTCCGACGAAGCCAAATCAGTCACCGACATAGCTACCACCTTGGCCTCGCTTGACATGCCGCCTCTGAATTCAGTGTGTGTGTGTGTGTGGGTGGGTGGGTGGGAGGGGAGGGGCGGGGAAAGTACAGAAAAACGACCGTCGCTGCCGAACCAGATTCAGTGTAGGGGGAGGAAGAAAAAGGACCGCCGCCGCCAGATTTAGTGTCGGGGGTTAAGAAAGTACAGAAATGGATTTTCCCGTGCGGCACGTGGACGATGACTTAGAAGGGGCACAATAGGGGCACGGCATGTACTAATGTGACGGAATATCCTGACATAAGAGCTAAGATTTGAAAATATTTGGTTTGGCCACCATTCACTCGAAATGCCCCTTTCGGTAATTACCCCTCGAACTTTTCGAATTGCGGTGATTACACGCAACTCGGGCCCCGCGTTGCCTTCGCCTGCGAACTTTCGAGCCGCAAAGTAGTATCCCCATCATTGAGTACTCTGCCATTCGACATAGTGATTTGTATGGTGAAGCTGATAGTGATGGCCCTCAGGAGGATAGTATGTTTTGGTGATCACACTTCAGGTACATTCATAATGATGTTTATGCTTCTCTCAAGATCCGCCCCATTCATCCTCTGAATTTGACTGAGGCTCAATCCAAGCCAAGACTTCGTGAGGCTTTGGAAGTGACTGGTAGAATGGGGCTGCACCATCTCATGACTTTGCAATGCAGCTATGACTCATCGGTTGTGAAGCAATTCTTCTCTACACTTGTGATTTGCGGGGATGAGCTTCACACCATGAAGTGGATGACTAGGAACACTATAATTCAGTCGGACTTCCGCACATTTGGTTAGGTCCTTGGCTATGCCTTCCATGGTCGTGACACAGCTTCCATCCACCACATCATTTCTCCTATCAAGCCTAGCAAGGATACTGTTCTCGCTCCATGCTTGACTTCCGATGGTGTAGCTGGTACTTTCGCTGGACTAACTCCTTTATATGCAGCTCTTGTTGGTTTTTTTTGGGACAACATTGCTCCGAGCGGGGGCAATAATGATAAGATTCATGGTCATCTGGTGCCCCTACTTGCCTTTTCCCATGAATGTGCCACCAATACCTAGTCATCTACAGGGTACAAGTTGGATGGCATGGATTACATCTACCATGAGATGACAGATGCAATGTTCAACAGGCTCTCCATCCCTTTTGCTCCCTATATTATGATGCTTATCAAGCACATGATGCCACATGAGGAGTTTGGTAGCAATTTGGATGGAGTGCACAAGTCCAAGAAGATCTACAACAAGGCACAGAAGAGATCCCATCCTTCCACTGCACCTGAGACTTTCATGCGTGATGCACGGGCTAGTGGACGCAGGACCATGGTGTCTCCTTTGGCTCGTGAGGTCAAGCATCTGATCTGGTTCCAACGGAACATTTTGTGCATAGGGGTTGACACTCACAAGGGTCAGTATGAGGCCTACCGGCAGCGCCATGAGATGGCTCACACCCAGCAGCTAATTCTCCATCATGTGTCTGGGGCGTCTGGGCATCCTCCTCCTACTGCTCCGGAACCATATGCTTAGTGGAACACCTCAGGGATCAACTATGGAGAGCTTGAGAGTCACCTGATTCCTGCACCACCTCGGGCGCCTAATCCTCCAGCTGCTGATGATGATGAGTATGATGAGGAGTAAGAGGAAGGGGATGGGGACGACTATGATGACGAGGAGGACTTCAAGGAGTGATCTCTTCGGGCGTTAGCATCGCTCTTTTCTTCCTTTTTGGCGTCTCGATGTCAAAGGGGGAGAAGTAGTTCTATTTAGGTCTCCGTGGATTTGCATGGGTTGGCGCAAGCATTTTCCTTTTTTATCATTCGTCCTCTTTACCGCTTGCTTGTGCCCCTTTAGTGTTGAACTTCTATTTGTGCTTCGTTTTGTATGAGACTATGTTGTTTATGGCACTATCATTTATGTGTGGAATTCTAGATTAATCTATGGAGTTTGGAATTATCTATGGTCATATGGAATTTTGGATTCATATCTATTGATGCATCAAAATGGTGGGATGTTTCAATGCCTAATATTCTCACTTATTATATTGGCTAATTCACCTCCCAGTGGTATGAAATGTATTTCCTAACTCATCTTTGTTATACCCACCAATCTTATGAAATTGGCTTGTTCCTTAGTGTGTGCAATTGTATTCAAATGCAAGTTATTAATATGCACACATTTAGGGGAGCCTCTTTCATTTCTTGAAGATGATGCTAGTAGGTTTTATTGCAAATCCTAGTATTTTCATCTAACACCAAAAAGTGGGAGATTCAAAGAACATTTCATGATCTCTAGTGTTTTGTGTGTTATATAACAATATCAAGGATTATTTAATGTGCTGCAGATCTTAGCAATTTCAAAAGGATCTCAAAAGTGTTTTTGGGGGGCCGATAATCCGCCTCTCCCCCAATTCCAAAGTGTGCCACATCGTGGCTCTCAGTAAGGGGGCGGATTTTCCCCCGGACTTTCCGGCTCTAGGGCGGATATTTCCCCAAGGGCGGATAGTCCGCCCCTAGTGGGGGCAGATAATCCGCACCCTCGAAGATTTTTTCCAAGACAAGCTCGGTGCGGCTCTTAGTGAGGGGGGCAGATTTTCCCCCAGACTTTCTAGCTCTGGGGCCAATCTTTCCCCCAGGATGGATAGTACGCCCCTAGTGGGGGCGGATAATATGCCCCCAAAATGCTCCAACGGCCAGTTCTGGGCAGAGGACATTTAAACCCATCTCCCCTCCTGCCAGAACTCTTGGTTGATTCGAAAAAGACAAGATATACTCCTCAAGTTCCATCCAAGAGATCTCCACCTTCATCCACCCAAAGGCCTCATTCTTTGGGGAATCGAAGGAGGAGGGCTCGATCTTCATCAACAGCAATCAAGCGCTTCACTTCCCATCCGTTCATTTGGAGGATCCCCGGTCTAGTATTTCATGCAAATATCTAGATCCTTGTTTTGATTAGTTTGACAATCCTTGTGCTTGTGGCAGCTTGTTGTCATTACGGGAGCCTCCAATTTGGTTGTGGATGTGTGCCCCGCTAGAGTTATAAAGGAATCGGTTCCCGCCTCGAAGGGTACCAATAGTGGAGAGTTGGATCAGGCCTTTCGTGGCGAGATCCATCAGAGAAGAAGGTGAGGCCTTTTATGGCATGGTGGTCTTAGAACCACCCACCCCTCCAACGCGGACGTACTTCCCTTAACAAGGAAGAAACTGCAGTAAAACAAATCCCCGTGTCTCCCTGTGATCCACTACGGTTTCTTGCTCCTCTCTTTACATGTTTAGCAGATAGGTTTGCATATAGGGAAATTCTCGTAGTTGCATATCTAGAGAATTTACTTTTTATGTCAAGCCTAAATTAAAAAGAACTAAAAATTGAGTATCACATATTCACCCCCCCTCTAGGTGCCCATATGATCCATTTCAACACCCCTCCTAACGTGTGATGAGAAGACACGTCAAGACGTGTAAACTCGGAGGTATGGCTCAAGAGGCCAGGGGCACCAAAAAAATTTAGGAAAATTGTGCCACGCAGGACTCGGACTCGAGACCTTGGCTCTGATACCATGTCAACCTTCATGCACTAAACAACTATTCCAAAAGAACGATATGATGGAAAGTGGTAGGAAATCCACTTACACACCTCAACATCCCCCACCTCTAGGTTGATGTAAGCTTAACTCAGATGGCTCCTTTGGAGCTAATGGTGATGCAGGAGTTGGTATTATAGCCAAGGACGGAAATGCTAATACCATCTTATCATCATGTCGTCAGCTATTATCTCGTAGATACAGTAGATGCTAAATTAAAAGCAGACATGGAAGGACAGTCTCTTGCATTACAATGGTGCGGTGTGTAGCTTTCTCCTCCCACGCGTATCCCTCCACCTCTCCTCTTCTGAGTGGCAGCCTTCCAGAGCCGGGCCGCCCCTGATCTTTCTCCGCCGGCGGAGCCGGTCGAAGATGGCGAAGGGGTGGTGCCGGAGTAGCTAGGATAGGTAGTGGTAGCGGCAGTTTGCCGGGTGTGGGCTTCATGCCCATAGGCAGAAGAGAGGTTTGCAATCTGAGCAGCCAGATCTGCGTCCTAGGGTTACTCGCTGGCATGATTTTGGTCCTTGGTGGACAGGAGACGGCGTCGGTGGTCATCTCTTCGCTGAATAAAGTTTCTTGCGGTGCTCCTTTCATTGGGTTGCTGCTTGATTTGGCCCCTTCTCTAGCCGATCGTGGTGGCGGGGGAGATGGGCGAGATGGGGCGGGCGGTAGCGAGACGGAGCACCTCCGAGCTACTCGTAGGCCCTGGCAATGGCGTCACACTACTAGGAAACTGCACATTCGTGGCGCACATAAAATCCACTTCCATGGCACACTAGGGGTGTGCCACTAGCTTTGCGCTACGACTAAAAGTTACCCGTAGCGCACTGTCTGGTGTGCTGCAGGTAAAAAAGTTAGCCGTGGCACACCACCTGGTGCGCCATGGGTAGAGGTACATGGTGCACTACGGGTAAGAATTTCAAAATTCAAAAAAAGTTGGATCGAGATCTAGATCATGCCGTCGTCGTCGCTGTGGTCACGTAACCGGAGGTGCGGGAGGTCATGGCCATAGCCTACCACCGCAAGGAGGTGAGGGAGGCCGTGGACACGACCAACCACGGAGGAGGGCATGGCCATAGGTGGGCGGAGATGTTGGAGATATGCCCTAGAGGCAATAATAAATATAGTTATTATTATATCTTTGTGTTTATGATAAATGTTTACATTCATGCTATAACAGTATTAACAAGGAAACATTAATACTTGTGTGATTTGTAAACTTGAATAAGAGTCCCTAGTAAAGCCTCTTCACAAAACTAGCTTGTTGGTTGATAAATGATTGTGGTTTCCCTATCATGAACATTGAGATGTTATTAACAACAAGATCATATCGTTAGGAGAATGATATGGTGGACATACTCCTATAGATAAGCGTACCATAAAGATCAAGTCATTTTAATAGTTCAATTGCTATATGCTTTCTGATACATAGTAACCTAATTCCTTCGACCATGAGATCATGCATATCACCTTCACTGGAAGGATTCTTTGATGACACCAAACACCACACCGTAACTGGGTGGCTATAAAGGTGGCATTGAGTGTTCGGAAAGTATTGGTTGAGACACATGGATCAAGAGTGGGATTTGTCCATCCATATGACGGATAGATATACTCTGGGCCCTCTCAGTGGAATGTCATCCAATTGGCTTGCAAGCATGTGACTGGCTCACAAGGGATCACATATCACGGGAACGAGAAAAGAGTACTTGTTAGTAACGAGGTTGAACTAGGTATGCAGAGATACCGACGATCATAACCTCGGATAAGTAAACTATCGTGAGACAAAGGGAAATTGGTATCGTATGTAAGTGGTTCATTCGATCGCAAAGTAATCATAGAAATATGTGGGAGCCATATGAATTTCCAGATTCCTCTATTGGTTATTGTTCGGAGAAGTGTCTCGATCATGTCCGCATAATTTACGAACCGTGGGGAGACACACTTAAGGATTCGACGTTGTTTGAGTAGTTATGGAATGATGAGTAAGAGACCGAATGTTGTTCGGAGTCTCGGATGAGATCTGGGATATCACGAGGAGATCCGGAATGGTCCGGAGAATAAGATTCATATAAGGAAAGTCATGTTTCGGGGTTGGAGAATGGTTCCGGTGTTTTCATCGGGAATGTTCTAGAAGGTTCCGGAATGTCCGGCACTCCGGAGGGGAAGGGTACATGAATGTGTCATAACAAGTTGGAATGGTTTCATCATGTACTAGGTGTCATCGCTGAACAAAATAAAGGGATTAATCAAATCCTAGTTTGAAAAGTCAAACGCCAATTTGAAAAGTCAAACGGCTATTTTTGTTTGGTAGAGGGAGAGTAGGAAACCTACTTGGGGAGGAAGTCCCTCTCCCTCCACCGCCAGCCTTGGAAGCCGAGTTGGGGAGAGACTCCCCTCCCCTTGGCCGGCCCCCTCCACCTATATAAGGAGGGGCAGGGCTCCCCTCCTAGACACACAACTTCTCCACCCAAAACCCTAGCCCTAGCCGCCGGCCCTCCTGCAGCCGCCGCCGCCCTAGGGCAAGCCCTAGCCGCCGACTTGGGGCTTTCCCCAAGCCCTAGCCGCCGGCCTAGCTCCCTCTCCTTGTTGTTTCTAAACCCTAGATCACCAAGGCCTCTCTCATAGTCCACCATACTCGCTCCGGCTTAAGGCGAAGCCCTGCGGGATCTCCCCTCTACTTCCGGTACCACGCCGTCGTGCTGCCGGAATCACGAGGAGAGTGCTACAACCTCCACTGCCTGCTGGAACAAGGGAGAGGAAGGTCTTCGTCGAGTACCGAACGTGTGACCGACTGCGGAAGCGCTGCCGGAACGCAGCGCCGGAAGGATCGTCTACGCGATCTTGAGATCGGCAAGAGTACGACTACATCACCCACAAGAATCTACTCTCATTAAACACTTTGGAATCTTCGAGGGTAAGTTATTCCATCGACTCGTTGCTACAATCTAGTAGATAGATCTTGGCTTGTTTGTTTGTATGCGGTAGAAAAATTTTGTTTTCCATGCTACGAACCCCAACAGTGGTATCAGAGCCGTGTCTATATGTAGATCTGTTGCACGAGTAGAACACAATGGTCATTATGGGCGGTGGTGCTTTTATTATCAATTTCTTCCTGTGTACTTTGCATCTTGCGGTATGATGGGATGAAGCGGCCCGGGCTAACCTTACATGACATCGTTCATGAGACTTGCTTCACGCTCAACATGCAACTTGTATTGCATAAGTGTCTTTGCGGGTGTCTGTCTCTCCCATCATAGTATAGATCCAATTTACAACGGGCACTTGATAGTTCAAACATCAACGTTGTGGTTCTTGTTCGTAAGTTAGAACGACACTTATTGAAAGCCCCAAACCACGTAAAACATGCAAAGAAATTAGAGGCGTCTAACTTTGTTTTGCAGGGGTGTGATGTGATGTGATATGGCCATGATTGTGATTATATTTGATGTATGAAATGTTCCTTATTGTAAGTTGGCAACCGGCAGGAGCCATATGGTTGTCTTTAATTTTTGTTAAGACCCGCGTGTCTATTCAAAGTAGTTGTAATAGTTGAAGCTGGTGGACGACAACCATGGAGCAGCGTCATTGACCTTGATGCAATGCCGGTGATGATGGAGATCATGTTCGTGCTTGAAGATGGAGATCGGAAGCACAAAGAAGAAAGGCCATATCATATCACATATTATGAATTGCATGTGATGTTAATCCTTTATGCATCTTATATTGCTTAGTTAACGATGGTAGCATTATAAGATGATCCCTCATGCACATAAATTTCAAGTTCGAAAGTGTTCATCCTTAGTAAGCACCGTTGCTAAAGCTTGTTGTTTCGAAGCACCACGTGATGATCGGGTGTGTTAGATTCTGCAAGTGTATACAATGTGGGCAAGCCAGATTTGCTCATGCGGAAGCTAAGGTTTGATCTTGACGATCCTAGCATGTACAGACATGGTCTCGGAACACGGATCACCGAAAGGTAAAGCATGAATCATATAGTAGATATGATGAACATGTCGATTGTTCGCCAATAAAGCTACATCAACTCTCGTGATGATCGGTTTTGATGTGGTGGATTTGGTTCGTGTGATCACTAAAACAATGTGAGGGATATTGTTTTGAGTGGGAGTTCACCTAGATTAATTTAACTATTAATTAGAACTCAATTTGTCATAAACTTAGTCTAAACTATTGCAAATATGTTGTAGATCAATGGCAGCCCCTACCATCAATTTTAATGCGTTTCTAGAGAAAGAAAAGTTGAAAAACAATGGAAGCAACTTCGCGGATTGGTTCCGCAATTTGAGGATTGTCCTTAATGCTGGTAATTTGACCTATGTGCTGGATGCACCGCTAGGTGACCCGCCTGCAGCTACTACTACCGATGAAGTAAAGAATGTTTACCTCGCTCGGAAGAATCAGTACTCCATAGTTCAGTGTGCTATCTTGTATGGTTTAGAATCGGAGCTTCAGAAAAGGTTTGAGAATTCAGACCCACATGATATTGTCCGTGAACTCAAATTGATCTTTGAGACTCACGCGGCAGTTGAGAGCTATGAGGCTTCTGAAAAGTTCTTTAAATGCAAGATGGAAGAGGGCAGCTCCGTCAGTGAGCATGTGCTTAAGATGTCTGGGCACGCAAACAAACTTCAAAGCTTGGGTATAGTGATTCCTAATGCTTTGGGGATTTACCGTGTCCTCAAATCACTACCACCAAGTTACAAGAACTTTGTGATGAACTACAATATGCAAAGCATGAACAAGCAGTTGCCAGAACTCTTCTCCATGTTAAAATCTGTAGAAGTGGAGATCAAGAAAGAGCACCAAGTGTTGATGGTCAATAAGACCACCAAATTCAAGAAAGGCAAGTCTAAGTAAAAAGGGACACTTCAAGAAGGGTGGTAAGAAAGTTACCGCGCCGATGAAGAAGACCAAGGCTGGACCTAAGCCTGATACTGAGTGCTTTTACTACAAGGGAGAAGGTCACTGGAAGCGGGTTGCCCAAAGTACTTGGCGGATTTGAAGAACGGCAACATCAAAAAGAAAGGTATATTCGATATACATGTTATTGATGTGTATCTCACAAGTACTCGTAGTAGTGCATGGGTATTTGATACTGGTTCGGTTGCTCATATTTGTAACTCGAAACAAGTGCTGCAGAATAAACGGAAACTAGCGAAGAACGAGGTGATGATGCGCGTGGGAAACGGATCAAAGGTTGATGTGATCGCGGTCGGCACGCTACCTCTTCATCTACCATCGGGATTAGTTTTATACTTAAATAATTGTTATTTGGTGCCTGCGTTAAGCATGAACATTATATCAGGATCTTGTTTATTGCGAGACGGTTACTTGTTTAAATCCGAGAATAATGGTTGTTCGATTTATATGAGTAATATGCACATGCACCTTTGATAGATGGTCTATTCTTATTGAATCTCGATAGTGGAAATACACATATTAATAACATTGAAGCTAAAGGTTTGAAATCGAGCGATAACTCGACCTATATGTGGCCCTGTCGTCTTGGTCACATTGGAGTGAAGCGTATGAAGAAACTCCATTCCGATGGACTTCTTGAATCACTTGATTTTGAATCACTTGAAAGATGTGAAGCATGTCTGATGGGTAAAATGACTAAGACTCCATTTTCTGGTATGATGGAGCGAGCTACAGACTTATTGGAAATCATACATACCGATGTGTGTGGTCCAATGAGTGTAGCATCGCGCGGTGGTTATCGTTATGTTCTTACCTTCACAGATGAATTGAGTAGATATGGGTATATCTATTTCATGAAACATAAGTCCGAAACTTTCGAGAAGTTTAAGGAATTTCAAAGTGAGGTTGAGAATCAACGTAATAAGAAGATTAAATTTCTACGTTCTGATCGTGGAGGTGAATATCTAAGTTACGAGTTTGGCGAGCATTTGAAGAAATGCGGAATACTTTCACAATTGACACCGCCGGGAACACCACAGCGTAATGGTGTGTCCGAACGTCGTAATCAAACTCTCTTAGATATGGTTCGTTATATGATGTCACTTACAGATTTACCGCTATCATTTTGGGGTTATGCATTAGAAACAGCCGCATTCACTTTAAATAGGGCACCATCTAAATCCGTTGAAACGACACCGTATGAATTATGGTTTGGGAAGAAACCTAAATTGTCGTTCCTTAAAGTTTGGGGTTGCGAAGCCTATGTAAAGAAGTTACAGCCGGACAAGCTTGAACCCAAAGCGGAAAAATGCGTCTTCATAGGATACCCGAAGGAAACTATTGGGTATACCTTCTATCATAGATCTGAAGGCAAAATCTTTGTTGCCAAGAATGGATCCTTTCTAGAGAAGGAATTTCTCTCGAAAGAAGTGACTGGAAGGAAAGTAGAACTCGACGAGGTTGTCGAACCTTCTCTCGAACTTGCGAGTAGCGCAGCACCGGAAGTAGTTCCTGTGGCGCCTACACCAGTAAGATAGGAAGCTAATGATGATGATCATGAAACTTCGGTTGAAGTTACTACAGAGCCTCGCAGGTCAACAAGAACTCGTACCACTCCTGATTGGTATGATTCCATTATGAGTGTCATGTTGGTGGTCAACACCGATGACCCTGCGACATATGAGGAAGCGATGATGAGCCCAGATTCCAATAAATGGCAAGAATCCATGAAATCCGTGATTGGATCCATGTACGAAAACCAAGTATGGACTTTGGTGGACTTACCGGATGGCCGGAAGGCTGTCGAGAATAAATGGATTTTCAAGAAGAAAACAGATGCTGATGGTAATATTACTGTCTATAAAGCTCGACTTGTCGCAAAAGGGTTTCGACAAATTCAAGGAGTTGACTACGATGAGACCTTCTCACCAGTAGCGAAGCTAAAGTCTGTGAGGATTATGTTAGCAATCGCTGCATATTACGACTATGAAATATGGAAGATGGATGTCAAAACAGCGTTCCTCAATGGAGACATTGATGAAGAGTTGTATATGATGCAACCCAAAGGTTTTGTCGATCCTAAAGATGCTAACAAGGTATGCAAACTTCAACGGTCCATTTATGGATTGAAGCAAGCATCCCGAAGTTGGAATCAACGTTTTGATAAGGTAATCAAAAGCTTTGGTTTTATACAAACTTATGGAGAAGCTTGTATTTACAAGAAAGTGAGTGGGAGCTCTGTAGCAATTCTTAATACTATATGTAGATGACATATTGTTGATTGGGAATGACGTAGACCTTCTTAATAGTGTCAAGGAATATTTGAATAATAGTTTTTCAATGAAAGATCATGGCGAAGCAGCTTACATATTGGGCATAAAGATTTATAGAGATAGATTGAGACGCCTAATATCATTGTCACAAAGTACATATTTGGACAAAGTTCTAAAGAGGTTTGGAATTGAAGATATCAAGAAAGGGTTCTTGCCCATGTTGCCCAATACGACCTTGAGTAAAACTCAAAGTCCAGCAACGGCAGAAGATAGATAAAGGATGAGTAAGACTCCCTATGCCTCAGCCATAGGATCTCTAATGTATGCCATGCTATGTACTAGACCCGACATTGCATATGCTGTTAGTTTGACTAGCAGATATCAAAGTGATCCAGGAGTGGATCATTGGACAGCGGTCAAAAACATCCTTTAGTACTTGAGAAGAACTAAGGATATGGTTCTTTCTTATGGAGGTGATAAACAGCTCGTTGTTAATGGTTACACCGATGCTAGTTGGAACACCGATCCAGACGATTCTAAATATCAATCTGGATACGTATTTATTTTGAATGGTGCAGCAGTTAGCTGCAGGAGTGCAAAGCAAAGCGTTGTGGTGAGATCTTCAACTGAATCGGAATACATAGCTGCTTCGGAGGCTTCACAAGAAGCGATATGGATGAAAGAGTTCATTACAGAGCTCGGTGTGGTTCCAAGTGCGCTGGACCCAATGTTTATCTACTGTGATAACATGGGCGCCATAGCCAATGCGCAAGAACCAAGGTCACACAAGAAGCTGAAGCATATCAAGCTATGTTTTCACGCTATCCGAGAACATGTCCAAGATGGTGACATAAAGATTTGCAAAGTACACACAGATCTGAATGTGGCGGATCCGTTGACTAAACCTCTCCCGAGGGCAAAACATGACCAACACCAAACTGCCATGGGTGTTCGGTATATTACCATGTAATCTAGATTAGTTGACTCTAGTGCAAGTGGGAGACTATTGGAGATATGCCCTAGAGGCAATAATAAATATAATTATTATTATATCATTGTGTTTATGATAAATGTTTACATTCATGCTATAACAGTATTAACAAGGAAACATTAATACTTGTGTGATTTGTAAACTTGAATAAGAGTCCCTAGTAAAGCCTCTTCACAATACTAGCTTGTTGGTTGATAAATGATTGTGGTTTCCCTATCATGAACATTGAGATGTTATTAACAACAAGATCATATCGTTAGGAGAATGATATGGTGGACATACTCCTATAGATAAGCGTAGCATAAAGATCAAGTCATTTTAATAGTTCAATTGCTATATGCTTTCTGATACATAGTAACCTAATTCCTTCGACCATGAGATCATGCATATCACCTTCACTGGAAGGATGCTTTGATGACATCAAACACCACACCGTAACTGGGTGGCTATAAAGGTGACATTGAGTGTTCGGAAAGTATTGGTTGAGACACATGGATCAAGAGTGGGATTTGTCCATCCATATGACGGATAGATATACTCTGGGCCCTCTCGGTGGAATGTCATCCAATTGGCTTGCAAGCATGTGACTGGCTCACAAGGGATCACATATCACGGGAACGAGAAAAGAGTACTTGTCAGTAACGAGGTTGAACTAGGTATGCAGAGATACCGACGATCATAACCTCGGATAAGTAAACTATCGTGAGACAAAGGGAAATTGGTATCGTATGTAAGTGGTTCATTCGATCGCAAAGTAATCGTAGAAATATGTGGGAGCCATATGAATTTCCAGATTCCTCTATTGGTTATTGTTCGGAGAAGTGTCTCGATCATGTCCGCATAATTCACGAACCGTAGGGAGACACACTTAAGGATTCGACGTTGTTTGAGTAGTTATGGAATGATGAGTAAGAGACAGAATGTTGTTCGAAGTCTCGGATGAGATCCGGGATATCACGAGGAGATCCGGAATGGTCCGGAGAATAAGATTCATATAAGGAAAGTCATGTTTCGGGGTTGGAGAATGGTTCCGGTGTTTTCATCGGGAATGTTCTAGAAGGTTCCAGAATGTCCGGCACTCTGGAGGGGAAGGATACATGAATGTGTCATAACAAGTTGGAATGGTTGCATCATGTACTAGGTGTCATCGCTGAACAAAATAAAGGGATTAATCAAATCCTAGTTTGAAAAGTCAAACGCCAATTTGAAAAGTCAAACGGCTATTTTTGTTTGGTGGAGGGAGAGTAGGAAACCTACTTGGGGAGGAAGTCCCTCTCCCTCCACCGCCGGCCTTGGAAGCCGAGTTGGGGAGGGACTCCCCTCCCCTTGGCCGGCCCCCTCCACCTATATAAGGAGGGGCAGGGCTCCCCTCCTAGACACACAACTTCTCCACCCAAAACCCTAGCCCTAGCCGCCGACCCTCCTGCAGCCGCCGCCGCCCTAGGGCAAGCCCGAGCCGCCGACTTGGGGCTTTCCCCAAGCCCTAGCCGCCGGCCTAGCTCCCTCTCCTTGGTGTGTCTAAACCCTAGATCACCAAGGCCTCTCTCATAGTCCACCATACTCGCTCTGGCTTAAGGCGAAGCCCTGCGGGATCTCCCCTCTACTTCCGGTACCACGCCGTCGTGCTGCCGGAATCACGAGGAGAGTGCTACAACCTCCGCTGCCTGCTGGAACAAGGGAGAGGAAGGTCTTCGTCGAGTACCGAACGTGTGACCGACTGCGGAAGCGCTGCAGGAACGCAGCGCCGGAAGGATCGTCTACGCGATCTTGAGATCGGCAAGAGTACGACTACATCACCCACGAGAATCTGCTCTCGTTAAACACTTTGGAATCTTCGAGGGTAAGTTATTCCATCGACTCGTTGCTACAATCTAGTAGATAGATCTTGGCTTGTTTATTTGTATGCGGTAGAAATTTTTTGTTTTCCATGCTACGAACCCCAACAGGAGAAGGTGGTCGGAGGTCGTCGGAGGTCGCCAGGGGTGGAGAAGGTCGTGGCAGGAGGTTGTTGGAGGAGGGACACGCCCGAAGGTGGTCGAAAGAGGGAGACGTTGGTGGTGGGTGCAGCCGGAGAGAGGAAGCCGAAGAAGGAGGAGAGGAGAGGAGAAGTGGAGAAGGGAGGAGAGGAGGAGTAGTGGAGAGGTGGAGAAGAGAGGAGAGGAGAAGGAGAAGTGTGGAAGTGGAGGAGAAGTAGAAGGGTAAGTGGAGGAAAAGGAGGGTAGGTGGCCAGCGGTGATTCAAATTTCGAATCCCGCCCATTTTGAAAATCTAAAAAATCTCTAAACGACCAGAGGTTGTTGCGAGCGGATGCGAAATCTCGTTCTCGTCATTTTGGTATATTAAACATTTTTTCGATTTCGTATGCGAGTTACGACCGTTTTACCATGGCATGACTTTTATTTTGCAGAAAAAGTCGAAATTCATGTTTGTTAATTTTTCTAGAAACTAGACCACATTATCTACCTAAATATGAAAGGATTTTATTTTTTGAAGTGTTTTTCATTTTCTTTTATTTTTTACGCTAAAAAGCCGATCCGGGGGGTGGAGTTGGTGCAGGCCACTTAGCCGTAGGACACTAGGGCAGAGTGCCCTACGGCTAAGTTGACCCAGCTCCTGCAGCACACATACCCGTAGAGCACTAGGTCAGGGTGCGCTACGGCTAAGTTTCACACCCGTAGCGCACCTTGACCTAGTGCGCTACGAGTATGTGGTTTGCGGCCACTTGTGGCCTGGCCCACACATAGCCGTGGTGCACCACCCCCATATGGGTCACGCGTACGCCAGTTAGCCATAGGGAACATGTGGGCAGTGCGCCATGCCTATTTTACCCGTAGGGCACCACTAGCACGTGCGCCACGGATGTGTGGATTACCTATAGCCATTTTCCTAGTAGTGTCAGGAGGTCGCCTCGACCTCTTTCTTCTCCTTGCTCCTGTGGTTGGAGTTGGAGAGGGGCGTAGAGGCTGCGGTGGCTCGAGCATAAAGCTCGGGGGCCTCTCAGCAACATGCATGGCGACACACTCCTCTCCCTTCTCTTGGCCTGCCGTGGCGGCGAGGGATAGAAGGGCGGGTAGCTCGAAGCGGAAGAAGTTGTTGAAGCCCGGTGAAGTTGCGCCCGCAAGATCATCTGTGCAGCGGTCCTTTGGCGGAGTGGCTGGCGGGCCGTTGCCTGTTCTGGCCGATGGCGGTCTAGGGTTTCAACCTTCCCTGGAGGCCCTTCTATGAAGCCTTGCACCGGAGCTCGACAACTCGCCCTCAACAAGTGGTCCGTCCCCGGAGAGAGTGAGTTGGCCGGCTTCTTTGCTTCTTCTCCGGTTCGGGGAGCGTCCCGAGCAAGAGACTTCCGAGATCTCGCTGATCCCATCGGTAGGAGATCGCCAGAGATTGGTGGCAGTGATGTCCAGGGGCTTGATTGCTTTTTATCTTCTAGTCATGAGGTGTTTTTTGTTATTAGGAGGCCCTTATCTGTATTTTCTAGTGTTGCTAGGGTGCTTAGCGCTTGGGGCCTCCTTGCATATTGTACTTGCCACGTGTTTTTTCTGCAGCTTCAGGGGTCTTCTAGACCCATTTACAGTTTAAAAAAAAAATGGTGCAACCTGTCCCTAATTATTGAGATGGATCGTTCGTAAATCATTAAGATATTGAACAATAATGACATAGACCGCCCAGTATATACGACAATAATAGAGGAGATTAAAACCTTGGTAAAGGTTCGTCAAACCTATACTACTCACGTTTAGAGACGTCAGAATATTAGTAGCATTTCATGGATAGTTACGCTAGAACAAATGCTTGGACTGCACTGTGGATTGCCTCTGGTCCAGAGGGTTTGTAAAGCACATGCCAGAGATATTTTAATCCCTGATATTTTTTGAGTGATATAGAAGAATGATTCGGAAACAAAAAACACATGTTTGACTTGGTCCATGTCAGACGTGCTGCCAAGTTTGCAGTCCAAGCGAACGGAAGCAAGATGCGAATTTACTAACGGTACATATCTCTAGGGTGACCTGTGGACACTATTTGATGCGTCGGTTGTTATGCGTTTGTTTGCAACTGTTTACCCAAATGACGACATTGGTTGCTCATGGACGGCACATCACAGGACCTGAAGCCTTGAAGGGACGACTTGTGAGGAAGAAACACAACCATGTCTTGGTCTTCGATGCACGGTCATGTGACTGATGCCTCTCTGTCCTCACTATGTCGACACCCCACATCTCATTCTCAGCAATACTACTACTATTGTGTGCATGCCACGGGAGCTATTGTTGGTTTGCGGCGTTGACCCTGATGCATGCGGCTCATGAGCTTGATTTTTGTTTTAGCACGAGATCAGCGCGCCTTTTTTTTTATACAAAGAAAGTTGAATTTTAGGATACTCAAGCAGCTATAGCGTTGTCGAGCTCTTTGGAAGCACACAGGTGCGCAGCTCAATCGGTGGAAAGCTAGCTGCAGGCATATTGGCGACAGAAATGATGATGGGAGATTAACCTGAGAAAGTGCATTAGTGATAGTAAAGGGTAAAGTGATGAGTTTAAGTACATATCAACAACCATAAAGTGGTACGATGATAACTGGAATATGTGCACCATAATATCTAGTACTCCTCCTATTAGATAAGTTTCTTTCTTGAGGTAATGTACAGATAAGTCTTTGCCTTTGGCGATTGTACCGTACATCTTGGGCTTTGTTTTATGGACGGAAGTTTCGTCCCTAGACCCTAGCTATCAATTATGCAACCTGATCAAATAGTCAAATACAGAGATGGTACTGGCAGCTCTGTATATATGCGTCCAGTCAGGCTGATCAGCGTTCTCCTGCCTCCGACTGAAACACATGGCTACCGATCTCAAGCTCGCCGCCCTGTGCCTCCTCCTCCTCCTCATCTTTTCCTCCCTTCCTCTCCTCGCCGTCGCCAAGTGCGAGTGCGAGGCCGGCGAGGAAGAGCAAGACAAGGCGGGAGCGCTAAAGCTCAAGATCATCTCCATCTTCTCGATCCTGGTGGCCAGCGCGGCGGGCAGCGCCATCCCGTCGCTCGGCCGGAAGTTCCCGGCGCTCCGCCCGGACACGGACCTCTTCTTCGCCGTGAAGGCCTTCGCCGCGGGGGTCATCCTCGCCACCTCCTTCGTACACATCCTCCCGGAGGCCTTCGAAAGGCTCGGCTCGCCGTGCCTCGTCCACGGCCCCTGGAAGAAGTTCCCGTTCGCCGGCATGGTCGCCATGCTCGCCGCCATCGCCACCCTCGTCGTCGACACCATCGCCACGGGCTACTTCCAGCGCGCCGCCAACGCCAAGAAGGCCTCGGCGGCCGTCGTCGGAGTCGGCGGCGACGTGGAGGCCACCACCACGCCGGACGATCATCACGATGCGCACGGGAACGGCGGCCACTCCCACGGCCACGGCGTGTCGGCCATCATCGCGTCGACGGGGGCGTCCTACGACGAAGACGGCGGCGCGCAGCTCATCCGCCACCGCGTCATCTCTCAGGTGCTGGAGCTGGGCATCATCGTGCACTCGGTGATCATCGGCATGTCCCTGGGCGCGTCCGAGAGCGCCAGCACCATCAGGCCGCTCGTCATCGCGCTCACTTTCCACCAGTTCTTCGAAGGGATCGGGCTCGGAGGGTGCATCGTCCAGGCCAAGCTTCGCCTCCGGTCTGTGCTGATGATGTCGCTCTTCTTCTCGCTCACCACGCCGGTCGGCGTAGTGATCGGCATCGGGATATCGTCCGGTTACGACGAGAACAGCCCTAGGGCACTCATCGTCGAAGGGCTTCTCAGCGCCGCGGCCGCCGGGATCCTCAACTACATGGCTCTCGTCGACCTTCTGGCCGAAGACTTCATGAACCCTAGGGTGCAGAACAACGGGACGTTGCAGGTCATCGTCAACATCTCCTTGCTGGCTGGGACGGCTCTCATGTCCATGCTTGCTATATGGGCATGAAAATAATCGTCCTCCACGGCTCCACCTCCACCTCCACCTCCACGGAGGGGGAAAAACCTTTTTGATGTGTATATTTATGTAAGGACTAATTGCACGCTTATTTTCTTGTTATTAGTAGCTTGCGAAATTGTATGGAGTAGCTTTTGAAGTAGTATTTAGATCGAGTTATATATACACATTAGAATTTAATTACCTACCAGATAGGAGTATTATAAATGGTAGTCAAATCCATTACCCATTACAAATGCTATTTGTGTGGTTAATGAGACCAGAGTTTTGAAAGGAATTATAGATGCGATGTCAAAATATTGGTGGGGATGATGAGAACAACCACAAAAGGATGCACTCGTTTGCATGGTGGAAGATATATGGGCATGAAAATTCGTCCTCCACCTCCACGGAGGGGAGGGGGGACCTTTTTGATGCGACGACTAATTGCACACTTATTTCGTGCGAAAAATGTATTTTTACATCGAGTTATATACACATTAGAATTTAATTATCTACCAGATAGTACTCTCATGCATCCGCCTCAAAATAGATGCCTTATGTTGACGAGGTTTGATTTCGTCAATGCCCATTGTTATGAGCTTGGGTTTTGGAGAAGATGGGGGTGCTGGAGATCGCGGAACGGTTAACAGACAAGCAACTAGGGGACACGAGATTTACCCAGGTTCAGGCCCCCGGAGGGAAAAACCCTACTCCTGCTTGTCTACTCTTGATTACGGCGGAACCGAAGGTTACAGGGGTGCGCGGATGCAATCTGGCGTGGAGGTGTGTATGCGGTGGAAAGGATTGGCCTTCTCAACGAACCCTCTTGGCCTTTATATAGAGTTTAGGCAGGTCTGGGGCACAGATCGAGTCGGTTATAAGTTTTAGGGTTTGCCCCTTTGAATATTCTATCTGTCCTAGTCTTGCTCTCCAAGGATCCGAAGATGTCATGGGCTTGGGCCACCCGAAAATCTTCACGGGCCGCATATATTCTTGTGGGCCTTTCTTGGGCTGGACCAGGTATGCTAATGTCGTGTACCCGTAGGGTATAACCATGTCAGTAGCCCCCGAGTGTTATGTCGAATCGCAGATTCGGCTGAGGACTCTTTAATCTTTCGGGTGCAGCTGTTTCTGTTCAGAAAAGAGTGTGTAGGGATTGCTGATGCGTGTGCCTGACTCTCCTAACGGATCAGGGTCAGTTAACTGTCTTAGGACAAAACAACACGATCTTCTTCAGATTTGAGTCCCTAGACTCGAACCCGGAACAGATGCTGGCGTAATTCGACTCAGGCCGTTGAGGTCTTATAGGAGTCGAATCCCAGTAATTTTCGAATGATGTACCCAACGCGTCCGTCGGGATTTTCATCGCGCCTGTTAGCACGGATTTTTACTAGCAGCGTGCAGTCAGGTGCGTTACCAGGCCATCAGATGGTATCTGTAGGTCTTATCTTTGCGTCGCAGACACAACATCCGAAACTTTATCACCGCGGAGGTGTTTCGGGTGGCCAAGGAGGATGTTACTCACTTTAGCGTTGATCGGGGCAAAGTTGCCAAAAAGTTTTTGCATTTTGATTCGAAGGATCGCAATCGAAGAATTCATAGGGTGCGCGACCAGCGCTCCCTATGGGAGTAGCCCCCGAGTGTCTGTTCGAGTCGTAGACTCGAGCAGAGACTTTAACTCAGCCGTTGTTAGCTTTAGGTCCGTAGGATACAATTTTTTCGGATGCTTGAATCAATCCTCCCTATGGGAGTAGTCCCCGAGTCCGTAGTGGAGTCGTAGACTCGACGTAGGACTCGAAGAATAGATCATTGTTGTAGTACCTTATTTGTGCCGCGGGTGCGCGGCCAGCGCTCCTGATAGGAGTAGCCCCCGAGTAGTTGCTCGAATTGTAGATTCGAGTGAGTACTTTTGTCAGCCAAAGATTTCTAACCGTTGCTAGTGTGGTTTTGATGACGTCAGTGCTGACGATCAGTGACCTCAAACGTCTGCGGAGCCAGAGGTGACGTGACTGGACGAACGTGGGTCCCACTATCTGACTTTGAGTTGACTGGTCATGCGCGACGTGGCGAGAATTATGATGTCTCCTCGGTTTCTGTACATAGTGGACGGCGTGCGAGCGACGGTTCACTGCTGTGTTGACACGTGTACGGTAGGATATGATCCTGGCGTTAGGGATTCTAGATGAACGGTCCCTATTCATCATCTTCATCCTTATATCTGCGGGGAAAACTGTAATTTGTTTTCACCCTTGGCCATTTGCTTTTCACTGCCTCCAATTCTTGAGCATTTTTCTTTGCGCGCTGGACGTTCTACGATCGTTCCCTTCCTCGTTCTTGCGCGCACATCATCGCCGTTGACGCACCACAATGGTGAATTCGAAGAAGGTCTCCACCGTAGCAGGCACTAGTGCTGCTGCCGGCAACAAGAAGGGCACCGCCGCCGCTCGTGTCACCGAAGGTGGGTGGCGACGCACGGAGACGCGCGAGGGCGACCTGCGCAAGATCCATGAGCGAGGTTTAATCCCAAAGGATAAGGAGGCCGTCAAGATCCCCGGCGATGAGGTAACTCCCCGTCCACCTGCAGGGTTTTGGGTGATGTTCGTCGCTTTCATTATTCGCGGCCTTTCTTTCTCAGTCCATGACTTTCTTCGTGGGTTGTTGTTCTTCTATGGCATCCAACTCCATCATCTCTCACCCAATTCTCTTCTCCACATCGCCTGCTTTGTTGCTTTTTGCGAGTGCTGGCTCGGCATCGAGCCGCACTTTGGCCTTTTTCGGAAGCTTTATTCTGTGAAGAGGCAATCTGGCTCCGACGGAGTTTATCCGATTGGCGGTTGCGTCATTTATCTTCGATCTACTGTTCTTTTATTCTCTTTCTCTATGTCTGAGTCCGTCCAATACTGGCGGAGGAAGTGGTTTTATATCCGTGACTCCAGAGTGGACGGGCAAAGTTTCAGCCTTGCGCCTTTCGACTCCACACAGGAGATCTTGAAGAAGAGATCCTGGAAGAATCATATCCTAGAGGGCGAGGTGGAGGAGGTAGAGGAGCTCTACCGTTGGGTGGAGGCTCTCCAGGTGGTTGCGGAGAAAGAGGTGAACGGTGTGGACATCATCCGCACCTTCCTCAAACATCAGGTGCAGCCGCTTCAGGCGAGGCGCATCCGATGTTCCTTTACTCTGGCCGCCACGACCCGACAGGAGTTTCGGCTGAGGAGCTTTCCAAGGGGGACCTCGACAGAGTTCTTCGGCCACTACTGAAGTACAAGTCCGACCGGGACCTTCCGGGGAAGTCGCTGACGCCCCCCGTTCAGTGCTGTGAGACTAGTTCCGCAGGTGTAGATTTGCGACGTGCGCGTAGCGCCTTATTTTCGAGTGCTTTTTCTTGTAATTGCTTGTACTGATCGTTATGTCTTTATTGTGCAGGAGCTCAAGGTGGCTGGCATGGTGCCTCCGCTACCCGAGATGTTTCCTATTGCGCCAGAGAACGAAGTTGTGGACTCCGAGTCCGAGCTTCCGCAGGCGCAGTCGCCAACTGAGGAAGCCCCCGAGGCAAGCGAGGGGCAGTCCCGAAAGCGGGCACGGAGCTCAAGCGAATCTTCGGATGCCTCGACTCCACCAACGCCTAGGGACCCGTTGTTCCTTGTTCGCCATAGCGGAGGTGACGGTGCTTCTTCCTCGCCTATCCTAGCCGTGCCTATGCGGGCTATGGCGCCGCAGCCGCCGGCCAAGAGGAAGAAGGAAGAGAAGAAGGGGAAGAGGGAGCTGCCTGTTTTTGACTTGAGCGACATGGACTCGTAAGTATCTTCGAATGCCTTTTTCTACTTTCTTGTCTTCTTCTTATCTAGCTTTTGATTGGTGCCTTTCTTGCAGCCACTCCTCCGAGGGCTCTTTTAGTGAGGCCACTCAGGAAGCCGTGGGGGAGTCGAAACTGACGCCCCTCCTTCTCAGACGGTGGCCACCTCTGGGGGTGTTGCTCCGAACCCCTCTCGCAGGAGTCTCGAGTGACCGTCGCCTAGAAGACTACACCGGGGCCTTTAGAGTCTCCGTCTGAGCATGTAAGTTTTTCTCTCTCTTGCTGTAGGGGTAGCCCCCGGGCCTTATTTTTCGGATGATCTGCTGATCTTGCCTCCTTTCTGCGTGTCCCGGTGGGAGCCCCCGAGCGTTTTTCGTGTGTTTGATGTCTTGTTCATTTCTTGGGCGCAGCCCCCGAGCCCTTTTTGGATGCTTTGTTTTTTCTCGCAGCCCTTTGTGCATAGTGCGAACCTTCTTGTGCAGCAGCACCTAGCGCTGGAGGCCAGCATGCGGCAGCTTCGAGGTACATGCTGAATTGATTCTGCTCTTTTTTCGCCTGCTTGCTAGCATGTGTAACTCATGTATGTTCTTGTTGCTTTTGTAGATGAGAATAATACTGCCCTCTGCAAGCTTGATGTTCTCAAAAAGAGCCTTGGGCGAGCGGAGAAGAAAGCCGAGGATGCTGTTGGGGCGAAGGAGCGCCTCGAGCAGGGGCTAGCTAACGCAGCTACGGCCAAGGAGCACCTACAGAAGGAAGCTATGGATTGCGAGGAGCAGCTCACCACTACTATGGCTTCGCGCGAGAAGGAGGTGGCCGAGAAGCTGATGGCTGCTGCCAAGGCCATTTCGGGTGAGTGCTTTTGCCTGTCTTTTCTATTTCGGCTACTTTGTCTCCTTTCCCTTATTCGATTCCTATTTTGCCCTTTGCTCCAGATGCCTCGGGCATTGAGTTCAATCGCAGTGCCTTGGAGCACGGAGTGCTCTGGATGATGCCGCCGTGGCGGTCAAAGACCGCTGTAGTACTGCCGCTGGCTCCCTTGCCAAGGCCAAGGAGATCCTCGGGCGCTTCTACAAGGAGCTCGTTCCCAAGGGCGTCGCCCTTGAGGATGTAGATTCTTTGGCGGATGCGCTGTCAGCGGATGCGCCTGCGGCTTACAAGCGCAAGAAGAAGGGCATCGGTGCTTCCATGGGACTGGCCATGGCCATGGCGTCCGGTGCGGAGCTGGATCTTCATCAAGTCACCTCTCAGATTCCCATGGCTCCCGATGGTTCTGAGGTAGCCTTCACTCTCTACGCTTCTCACTGTAAGCGCTATGGGACGAAGCTCATTGACCTGCTGGAGCAATACGTGGCGAAGCAGCAGGAGGAGGTCAAGAGCAGGCAATTTGGCTCCGAGGCCACTCAGGATGCGGCTGCTTAGGCTTCATCGTTGTAGTTGTAGGATAGTTGTCTTCTTCTTTTGTTGTAATATTTGACGAACAACTTCCGTGTGCCACGCAGTGGCCTTTTGTTGTATATAAATGATCCTTCGAGCTATTGCTCAATCATGTGTTGTTCATACTCTTGTCTATTTTCCTTTAGGGATCTTCGGGTAAGGACCCCGTAGATACTTCGCCTACTCCACGGCCGCGGCCATCCTTGGATGATGCCTCGCAACTAGTTTTTCTTCGTGACCGCGTCCGCAGTCTTGAGAAGGAGATACTTGGCACCCAAGGTCATGCGGATGTGTGGAAGTCGAAGGCAGAGCAAGCTACCACCAGGGAGGAGTATCTGATGGGGGAGTTGCGGCAGTTGGCCGAGCAGCTGCAATGTAATTTTCTTCGAGTTGCTGCTCGTTTTTGGATGCGCCTGGTTGGCGAGTCATCTTGTCCTGCATTGATTGTAGGTGCCAACCTTGTTCCGAGGGAGGAGAAGGAGCGCGTTGCAGTTTGGATTAACTGCTTGACCCAGCAGGATATGGAAGCCGGAGGCTTTTTCTGGATGGACCGTGACCGTGCGGCGGTCCTTGCGACTATGCAGGATCGTGCTCATCAGGTGTTGCGAGTGCTGAGGCAGGTGAAGACTTCTCTAGCGTCGATTCTGCACGTCATGTTTCCCCTTGATGAAGCGACATCGACTCTCTGGGATTTGCTGGCGAAGTTTCGAGACGTGCATCACGTCAGGGAGTTGGTGCAGCACCAGTTGGTTGCGGGGGTGAAGGCCACCCTTTCCTTCGTGCGGCTACATCGCCCTGATGTTAATCTTGAGGTTGTGGTGGCTGGGTGGCCTCCTCGGCCAGATGGTGGCCTATGCGACATGCGCCCGCATTACGCGGCCGTTAGGCAGTATGCCAGAGAGATTGTAGATCTTTTTAAGCATCGTGCGCAGGTGATCCTTCAGCGTAGGTAGGTCCTGTAAAAAGATAGATGTAAAACTTTTATGTATTTTGACTGGGCGTGTTGTGCCCTTTGTTGTAAAGGTTAATTGTATTTTGCACGCGGTGCTTGGTTGTATGCATGCCCTTTTCGTTAGCCTGACGTGATCATCTACTCAGGTGTTCATGTGTTATCCTCAGTCGACGAAGTCGTGAGGTGAGGGGGATCCCCTGAGTGTGTTGTAACAGAAAAAAATGTGAGGAAAATATAAATTTTCGGGCGAGACACTTAGCTTTTTTCATATCGTAATGAGGAGGTTGAAGGAAATATGCCCTAGAGGCAATCATAGAGATGATTATATTTCTAATGTATCCATGGGTTATTGTAATGTTCCTTGAATATCCATATTAGGCAACTTGTATTGATTGGAAATTATGTGAATTGTTTGTGAAACTCTTTACTTGTATGGTTATTTAAGAGTTGTCCCTAGTCGGAGTTCATGTGAGGACACACGTGAATATTAGACTAGCACATCGATTGGTTGATGACTATGTTTCGCAAGTCATAGACATGGAGATGTCAAACCAATGATATGGACACATGTTATGAACATGGGGTTGGACTGACCCAACTTGATACTGGCAATTAGTTGCAGCTCTCTCTCTACACATCGTGTACACTTTGTCCTTAGACATGAGATTGTCGCATGTACTTGAGATGTGGATCGACATACTTTGGGGCTATCAGACGCTACTCCGTAACTGGGTAGTTATAAAGGTAGCTTTCGGGTTTGTCCTGAAGCATGCTACAAGGCATGGTCAATCAAGATGGGATTTTCCCCTCTCTACTTAAGAGAGATATCTCTAGGCCCCTCGAGTGATCGGATCCAGAAATGCATGGCCATGCTACATATGGTTAAGAGTTAACCTAGTAAAGGGATTCCGAATCACGGTATTGAGAAAGGGAGGTCAGCTTGGAGCTAGACCAAATATCGTGAGGCAAAGGGAAAGACATGTACTAAACCTTGTGACGGTTCATCCGATATGATCTTTGTATGCGTTTAGGAGTTGGCACGTCTTGCTGGAGGCCGCTACCAACTATTGACAGAATAAGTGTATTCGTGTCATGTCCATGCGTATATGAACCTATAGGGTCACACACTTAAGGGGCTGGAAGCCTAATGAGGATTGGATCCGGATTTAGACCAGGCTTAGGCTGCTAATGGGCTGTTAATGTAGAAGCCCACTAGGGACGCCTATATAAGAGAGGGTGCGGCGAGCTGACCAGGGTTAGACCATTGCACCTAGCCGCCACTCCTCATGCATGTGTTGCACGCGCAGACCTAGCAGTCCGCCGTCCGACGCTTTCACCCTGCACGTGTGGATACCTCAGAGGCGCTGCATCTGTAGCGCTTGGACGAGCCGCGCAAGGGGAGCTGCTCATGGGACGAGGAGGAGGAGACGTAGATCGTCTACACTGCAGCGACGCGCTTCATCAAGTTCCACAACTGATGGTCTAGTGGTAATCCCGTGATCTATGAAAACAGTAATCCTGGTTTGTGCGGTAGAAAATTTTGATTTGCGCTAGTGTAGCCTATCTGTTTCCCTTTAGTGGTATTAGAGCCGATGTTGTTCAGTTATAGGTTCGGGATGGTAGCATATAGTGATATGCAGATTGATATGAATGATGTGATCGTTTATATTGCGGTGGTTCAGGATTGATCTATGATCTTGCTTTCCGTGATCATGATTCTGAGGTAGTCGAACGACTTATCCCTACCGGTCGGTTTCCGCCATTGGGGTAGACAGTGACACATAAATCCCGTTGAATCACGCGAAGATCAATATGATTGATCGAATCAGAACCTAGATCTAAAATCGATGTATCGTGATCAAAGGAGTTTGATTGAATCGGAACAAGAGTCGGTTTATGGTAAATTTGATTTGCCGATCAAAATCCTTAAAGAAAATTGTGTAGATTCGATCTCTCATTTTTCAAAGTTTTGATACCGCGAGGGGCGCTGCCCCTTCGAACCCCGCAGGGGGAGACCCCCTAGACCCCCCTAGTCGTAGCACATTTTTTGTATCTCGTTAAGGTAACTAGGTGCTGCGAGGTCACATGATCCGATAGAATGCGATTCTATGCATAACTTGTTTTTTGCAGGATGTATGAAATCTTTCATGACCTGCGTGCATGAGTAGGGCAACATGGATGGAGCCATATGTGTTGTCAATTATTTTAATGGCCTACGTGCCAACTTGTGATGATCCCAATACTATGTAATTTTGATTACTAGTTGTTAGGAGTAATAGCTTATATTAGTTCTTGGAGGACACATAACATGGAGGATGGCTCACATGGAACGTGAAGATGGAGATCGTCATGGTGGACAGGTTCTATGGTGATGGAGATCACCATGAGAAAATGGGCCATAATGTGTCACATTTATGTGAATGCTATTCTTATGTGTTTTACTACTATACATGCTTAGATGATAAAAGTTGAACGATCCCTCACCAAGTTTAAGTTAAACCATGCCCTCCCAACCAAACCTTGCACCATCCTATGCCCTGTACAATCATTGTTGGGCCTATGAAATTAGGGTGCCGCGGTTTTCCTTGGCTGGATGGGTTTGTATCGGATACCTACACGCATAAGGGTTGGTGAGCTTGACAAGGTCATCTTAACCGTTAAGGACCTTGGGGCATAAAGGTTGGGCGCCTAGTTTTGACATAGAGATGTCACCCAACATCAAGAGTCATATGTGATATGATTAGCAAGTGTTGCTTACTGATTTACCTTGTCTTCTAGCAGTGATGCTAAAGCTCACTAGTCGACTTGTTAATTGTGGATCTTGAATCACTTAGTATCAATAGAGGGATATTGATTTAAGTGGGAGTATATGCTATTAAATTGTTTAATATGTTTACATGGTTACATGGCTTAGTATTTTGCATGTTTTCTATTGTAGATCAATGGCACCGAACACTGCATCACCTTTTTCTTTACGTTTGATTCTTGACAAAGATAAACTAAATGGAACAAACTATTTGGACTGGGTCCATAACCTGAGAATTGTTATCAGGTCTGATAAAAAGGAAATGGTTCTGGATACCCCAATCCCCGATGAACCTGCTGATAATGCATCTGCTGCCCTAAAGAACGCCTACAAGAGAGCATGTGATGATTCTCTTGAGGTTAGATGTCTTATGCTTTCATGCATGGAACCTGAACTCCAAGAGAAGTTTGAGGATCAGGATGCGTACGATATGATCGTCGCGCTTAAGGACATGTTCCAAGATCAGGCAAGGACTGAGAGGTACAATATTGCCAAGTCCTTTGTCGAATGCAAGCTAGCAGAGGGAGTAACTGTAGGCCCCCATGTGATCAAAATGGTTGGTTACAGTTAGAATTTGGAAAAGCTTGGTTTTCCACTAGGCCAAGAGTTGGCCACTGACTTCATTTTGGCGTCTCTTCCATCCAGCTATGGGAAGTTCATTTCGAACTACCATATGCATGGGGTGGAGAAGGGCCTTAATGAGTTATGCGGGATGCTAAAAACAGCAGAAAGTAACATGAAGAAGTGTGCAGGGCATAGCCATGTGATGGCTGTGCAGAACAAGCCTAGCTTCAAGAAAAAGGGTACTTCTTGGAAGAAGAAGGGCAAGGCTAAGGATACGATCCCTAAGCCTGCACCCAAGCAAAAGGCTGGACCTGTAGAAGACACCGAGTCCTTCTTTTGTCATGAACATGGCCACTGGAAGAGAAATTGCAGCAAGTACCAGGCTTCTTTGAATAAGAGTGGAAGTAAGAGTACTTCCCACTCAGGTACGCTTGTTGTAAATATTGTGGACATTCTTCTCGCTGATTCCTATGTTAATTCTTGGGTATTTGATACCGGATCGGTTGCTCATATTTGCAATTCGATGCACGGGCTAATAAGGACTAGAGAAGTGCAGAAAGGCGAAGTGGATTTTTGCGTCAAAAATAAAACAAGGGTTGCTGCATTGTTCGTCGGCGTCATGCAACTTCACCTTCCGTCAGGATTTATTATGGAGTTGAATAATTGTTATTACATTCCTAGTATGGGTCAAAACATTTTATCACCTTCATGTTTGATGAGGGATGGTTATTCATTCGCGAGTGCAAACAATGGTTGTGAATGGGTTATTTATTTTAAATCTTGATGATGCATCTGTCGACAATGTTAGTGCTAAAAGGTTTCATCCTAATGATTTGAGTCCTACCTATTTATGGCATTATCGTTTGGGGCATATAAGTGAAAAGTGCATGAAGAAGCTCCCTGGTGATGGTCTTCTAACTTCGTTTGATTTTGAATCATACGAGACATGTCAGGCTTGTTTACTTGCAAAGATGACCAAATCACCTTTTTCGGGTTTACCCGAGAGAGCGACAAACTTGTTGGAACTCATACATACTTATGTGTGTGGACCAATGAGCACGACAGGCAGAGGAGGATATCACTACTTCATTACTTTCACTGATGATTTCATTAGATATCACGACAGGCATAAGTCTGAAACTTTTCAAAAGTTCAAGGAGTTTCAGAATGAGGTAGAGAATCAACGTGGCAAGAAAATAAAGGCCTTGCGATCTGATCGTGGAGGTGAATATTTGAGTCACGAATTTAGCAATCATCTTAAGAGTTGCGGAATTGTTCCACAGCTCATGCCGCCCGGAACGCCTCAAAGAAACAGGGTCTCCGAACGGCGCAATCGAACTTTGTTGGACATGGTTCGATCGATGATGAGCCAGTCAGATTTACCATTATAATTTTGGAGTTACGCTATAGAAACGGCAGCTTTCACACTTAATAGGGTACCATCTAAATCCGTAGTTAAGACACCATATGAGATGTGGACTGGAAAGAATCCTAGTTTGTCTTTTCTAAAGATTTTGGGTTGTGATGCATTTGTCAAGCGACTTCAGTCGGACAAGCTAACACCCAAATCGGATAAGTGCATTTTCGTGGGATATCCAAGGGAAACCTTAGGGTATTACTTCTACAACCGAGAAGAGGGCAAAGTGTTTGTCGCTCGCAGTGGTGTTTTCCTAGAGAAAGAGTTTCTCACAAAGGGAACGAGTGGAAGGTCGGTGCGACTTGAAGAAGTTCAAGATGAGCCAGTTGGGGATGCTTCTACAAGTGATGCTATTGTAGCAGAACAAGTTGAGGAACCCGTGGCAATAGAAGCACCACAACCACGAAGGTCGGCGAGGCTCCGCGAAACGCGGGAATTATTATTGTTAGACAATGATGAGCCTGCGACCTATGCAGAAGCGATGGTGGACCCAGACTCTGAGAAATGGCTGATAGCCATGAGATCCGAGATAGAGTCCATGGGAGACAATCAAGTTTGGAACTTGGTTGACCTGCCTGATGGTTTTAAAGCCATCGAGTGCAAATGGATCTATAAGAAGAAGATTGATATGTATGGAAATGTTCACATCCATAAAGCTTGACTTGGTGCAAAAGGTTTTCGACAAGTTCAAGGAGTTTACTACAACGAGACTTTCTCTCCCGTAGCGATGCTTAAGTCTATACGGATCATTCTAGCCATAGCTGCACATTTCGACTATGAAATATGGCAGATGGATGTCTAAATGGAATCCTAACTAAGGACGTGTATATGATGCAACCCGAAGGTTTTGTCGATCCAAACAATGCTGGAAAGGTATGCAAACTTCTCAAGTCCATCTATGGGCTGGAGCAAGCATCTCGGAGTTGGAACATTCAATTTCATGAAGTTGTAAAGGAGTTTGGCTTCATCAAAAATGAACAAGAACCTTGTGTTTACAAGAAGGAAAGTGGGAGAGCGCTGGTATTTCTAATCTTATATGTAGATGACATATTGCTGATTGGAAATGACATTCCTATGCTCGAGTCTGTTAAGACCTTGTTGAAAAATAGTTTTTTGATGAAGGACTTAGGAGAAATGGCATATATTCTAGGCATCAAGATCTATAGAGATAGATCAAGGAGGCTAATTGGATTAAGACAGAGTACATACATTGACAAAGTGTTCAAACGGTTCAGCATGGAAGAGTCTAAGAAAGGGTTCTTGCCCATGTCTCACGGCATTAAACTCAGCAAGACTCAGTGTCCTTCGACTACTGATAAGCGTGAGCGCATGAGTAGGGTTCCATATGCTTTGGCTATTGGATCCATCATGTATGCAATGATATGTACTCGCCCAGATGTTTCCTATATATGCTCTAAGTGTTACGAGCAGATATCAGGCTGATCCAGGTGAAGGTCACCGGACAGCGGTAAAGAATATCCTTAAGTACTTGAGAAGGACTAAGGATGTGTTCCTAGTTTATGGAGGTGAGGATGAACTCAGTGTAAGGGGTTACATAGATGCGAGTTACCTTAACGACTCAGATGATTCCAGATCACAATCTGGTTATGTGTTTGTCATGAATGGTGGTGTTGTGAGTTGGAAAAGTTCCAAGCAAGATACGGTGGCCTCCTCTTCAACATAAGATGAATACATTGCCGCCTTGGAGGCTGCAAAGGAAGCTGTTTGGATTAGGAATTTCCTGATCGCTCTTTGTCGTGGTGGTGGCACGGCAGATGCCATGGGTAGGCTTAAGTTGGGGGGCCGAATGGGTGCTTGTGGTCACCGGGGAGGGAGTGCACGGTCGAGCCATGCACGAAGAACAAGAAGAACTCTCCAGACTTGGCAATTCGATTGATACCCCAAATATTACAAGTGCTCCTTGAGCTGTTTAAGCTAGAGTTCACAGCACTAGTTCCCTACTTGGTCCAACCTCCTTCTACTACTGCTATGCCCTCCCTTACAAAGGCAGTGCTAGCTAGCTAATACCCCTTTGGGTTCTAGGGTTTACTGTTTGGATATTGGTCTCTACAATATGGGCCAGGTCATGGGCTTGCCCTAAGCCCAGAGGCCCGGTCCATAAAGCTTGACAGCTAAAGGTCTTCTGGTACGCTGCTTCTTGTTCTTTTTGGCGTCACGTTGTTACTTTGTACGTCAGCGCATGCTTTGGGCGTCACCCGGCTCCTTTTGTGTCACCCGGCGTCGCCCTTCTCTTTTGACCATGCTTTACCATGGTACCTCCTGAACCTTACTCGGAAAGGTGCCACATGTCCTCCTTGACTCGGCCCTTCCTCGGTTGACTCGGCTCGTTGGTTCCTGCAAGGGTTACAACTTTGTCCTATGCAGGCCGACATAGTTTGCATGTCGGCTTTCATGCTTATCTTACCCGGCCATTCTTACCCGGCCTGGTTCTTTCTTTACTCGGAGCCAACCCAGCTGCGCTATGTTTCCCCTCTCGTGACCCTACCGGGGGTTATCCCCCCGACATTAGTCCCCGAAGTTGGTGAGGTCTAGCAGTTCAAGCTGTTAGGCGTCTCCAGGTTCCTTTTGTGTGAATGGAACTTAGTCTTTGTCTTTATGTGTCAAAATTCCGCACCTTGCCGGGTCAGTTTGACAATTTCTAGGTCGACTCTTTGACTTCTTGGCTTATTCTTGCCTCGAGCCGAGTTACTTTGGCCAATTCTGAGTCATTTTCGGCGCTCTTCAGTCACTGATAGTTGGTAATCATGATTACTTGCCTCAATTTTGTTCCAAGCTCTGGCGGCACAGTGACGGCTGCGCGGTTATTCCCCGTCACTGTGGCAGTCCCATTGACCTGCGCATCTTGTCCTTCTAGTCATGACGTGGCACAGGATTTTTCGTGTATCCTTGGCTACGTGGCACATGCTGACTGGCTTTCCCGGCCTGGTACATGGCCACACGCTGACCGCATGGCACAGATAGATCCCACGACCGGGATTTTTACTGCCCTTAAGTAGGGGTTGGGGGTTTCCACTTCCCCCACGCCCGTTTAGTTTTCCCTTGGCCTTTCTTCTTCCTCACGCCCGCAAAATCGAATTGCCCCCTTTGCGGTTCCTTCTTCCTCCTATTCTTGTGTTGCGATTGCTCCTTTATTCTTTCCATTCCAATACGGGTCCACGCTGTTCCAAGCCTCTTCCTACCGTGGAGGAGACGGACTCTGCTGATCTTATGGACGCTCGCGACGGCGCTGATGGTGCTGAGGAGCAGGAGATTCCCGCCGGCGAGCGCGGCGGCTGGGAAGGCTCGGAGGTCTCCATCGAGGAGGTGGATTGGCTCCGCTCCACCAGACGCATTCTGCAGCAAGTGGATTGCCGTCTCCCCTTCGGTGAGATCTCTCCCAAACCTCAAGCTGGCGAGCGGGTGGTTTTCCTTTCCCATTTTGAACGCGGTTTCGCTCTTCCTGTGAGCACCTTCTTCTCGTCGTTTTTTTCTACCTTCCATCTACAGACCCACCATCTTCCTGCCAATGCGATCAGCTCTCTTTCTTGTTTCATCTCTGCTTGCGAAGCCTACCTTGGGATTTGGCCCACAGTTCTTTTGTGGGCCAAGTACTTTAGATTTAGGGTTCAAGTTGTTCCCCAGCCCGGTGCTCCCCATGCCGAGAAGAAGCCGACTCAGTGCGATGCTGCTAGCATCACGCCCAGGAGAGACTCCATCTTTCCTCGGGTTGCTGGGCTTGATTCTTGCAAGAAGTGGCATAGAACCTTTTTCTATGTCAAAAACAGCGGGTCCACCGATAACATCCGGCTACCCCCTTTCTTGGATGAGGTCCCCAACAAGAAGCACTGGCAGCTTGACCCGCGCGACCAAGACGCTGCGGTAAATGAGGCTAACGCAATCTTAGAAAGGTTGCTGTCGCCGGATGAAAACTTTCATCTCGCCGAATCTGACCTCATGTGCACCTTCGTCTCACGCCGGGTAAGCCCCATCCAAGCGAGGAGCCACAATATGTGCTTCATGAGTGTCTCTCACGATCCCACTCGGCACTCCACTAAGGAGCTCACCCATGACTCCATTGCCCGCCGAGTAAGCTCAATCTTTAAATTGAACTTGGCGGATGATTGGGCTTGGAGTTGCCCATCGTTTAGCCGGGTCAGGCCTGTCCCCTGGGTAAGTTTTCCGAATCACTTTCTCGCCGAGTAGGCTTTAGCTCTTTTGCCACTGTTAGTTTAGTTTTTAGTTTCTCATTCTATTTGTCCTCCACAGAATCTCCTTGACCAGGTTGATGACAGTAATGTCCCTCCTGCTGGTTATCATGGGGACCGCTCCGACTCGGATGAGGTCGAGTATGACCTGGAGTGCTTCATGCCCATCCCGCACACTACGGCTGCTTCATCTTCGGGTAAGAGTCAATCTCGCAATCCCTTACAAGATTGGTCTGACTATGATGAGGATGATGATTCTACGATTTTGGAGGTATATGCCTTGTGACCTTAATCTCTTTGCTTATCCGAGTAAGCCCATTATTTACTTATGCAGCTGGCCAAGTACATGATGCTGCTCCTCTCGCCGTGGGTGGAGTTGGCAAGATCCCCGTCGCTAAGCCGAAGTGACGCGGAGTCTTCTCCAGCACTCAGTCGGCCAAGAGGAACAAACCCACTCCGGCAGCTCCTGTTGCCTCTACTGCTGCCAGCCTGGGTGAGACTCGTTAAGCTGCTAGGCGCCGAGTCACACGCCGAGTCGTCCGTGACCCGGTTGTCACCGGGTAAGCTTTTTGTACTCTGCTTGCTCCGTTCTTTTCTTTTTCATCACTGATGTTCTCTTATATATTTCTCATTGTTTTTAGCACCGCACCTTTGTCGGCAAGCTAGGCTGCGTCTAGCATTGCCTCGCCGCTAAGGCCTACGCCTCCTCCAACTGACTCGGCGGTGCCAAGCCCCGTCCGGGTCGAAGCTCCCACTGTTGAGGCTCACGCCTCTCAGTGTCAGTCAGACCTGGTGGGTCATACGGCTGACGCCCCTAGCGCTGGCCAGGAGAAACTTCCTGATCTTGGTGCCCGTGAATCTGGCGCCGAGAAACCTTCTAACACCAGTTCCTCTGACATCAGCCCTCAAGCTGATGTGAATGAACAACTTCCTGATCTTGGAGCCAGCAAAATTGATGAGCCTAGTCAGGCGGCTCCACGTTCTTCTCCAAATCCTTCTGCTCGCTCTGCAATTCTGTCAAAGGGCCAGACCCAGCCCAAGGCTTCTGGATCTACTCGCCCTCATCTGGAAAATCCACCTCTTCCAAGCAAACAACGCTAGTCTGTGCTCCGGGTTCTGCTCCTCAGATCCGGCCTCCGACATCAGCGACAATGATCGCTTCAACGGGTAAGGGGGACGAATCCGCGGCGGTCGGGTCAGGTGATGGATCCAGGGCTATTACCCTCCATACTTTTGCTGCTGTGACCCGTGCCACTGTGGGAACCACCCTGAAAACGGGTCAAGTTCTCACACGGACGCTCAGTGGCAAGAGCCTAGGTTCGGCTGAGCCTTACACCGTGGCATGGAATGTAGTAGGCGAGCAGGAGGTCAGCACTCGTGCCGGCAAGAAGCTGAAGCTGGGCCCCAAGGCCGTCTCCGACATGACCCATCAGGCCATTACTTTGATGGCTCGCGCCGACGAGGTGAACGAGGTAAATTAACTTCTTACTATTTTGTTTTTTTGAGTATTTCCTTTATACATATCACCTAGTCCCCAAGGTTGCAGCCGAGTAAGAAACTTATTCGGCTGTAAGCTCTTTAATAGTCACTTAGTCTTTAAATACTTTACCCCAAGCTTGCATGTTAGAGCTTCGATTCCTAGCCCTCGAGGTTACTGTCGAGTAAGGAACTTACCCGGCTGTAAGCTCTTAAGCTCTTTGATTTCCTTAAGCCAAGCTCATGTGTTAGAGCTTCAATCCGTAGCCCTCGAGGTTACTGTTGAGTAAGGAGCTTACTCGGCTATAAACTCTTAAGCTTTTTGATTCAGCAGGTTGCTTGACTTGACTCTTCCTTATTGTCTGTCTTCTTTGATCAGCTCACGCATAACGAGCGCACCAAAGTACACCAAGCTCTCGTCCTGGCGCATCGCAAGCTCGAACTTGCGTATGAGAAGCTACAGACTGACACCCACGACCAACGTAATATCTTTGCTCTTCCTTTTTTCTATTCGGTGTAATTTTCCTTGGTTCATTTTCTCATTTTTCCTCTCACTCTTGTTCCACAACTACTGCTCAGTCTACCATCAATGATCTTCACTCGCAAATCAGCGAGGACGAGAGTAAATTTCTTACCTCCCTAAGAGAATAGCTAAAAGTTTTCTGTTGGTACTGACTAATATTTGTCCTGAATAAGCAGAGAAGCACCAAGCCGAACTCCAGAAGGAGGTGACTCGGCTGAAGAAACTGATGGCCGGGACGGAGCAAAAGCACTTGGCCGAGGTGAAAGGGCTGAAGGAAGAACTTGCTGAGAAGAATGAGCAGCACGCCGCCAGCGCCGAGAAGACCAAGAGGCTGCTCGACGAGGCCAAAGCATTGGTCGAGTCGGCAAATCTGAACTTGGACGCCCTTCAAGCCAAGGCCAAGACTTGGCAGAGCAAACTCGCCGCCATCAACTTCTTTCTCGGTAGTGAGTTCTTACTCTTTACGCACCATATAAGTCCTTCTGGACTTCTTCCATCTGCCCTTGTTATTTGCTAACTTTCTCTTTTTTCTTGCAGAGAATTTTCCTGAGGCCAACATGTTTGCCATCTAAGCCATGAGGAAAGTGAGAGCCGAAGCTGGTGCTCCTGCTGACGGCTAGGTGTCCATGGAGGAGCTTCTCGCAGAGATGTCTGAACGGGTCAAGACCCTCAGGTCTTGCGGTGTGAACTTGCTCAAGTCGGCTATCCATGCGTTTCGCATGCTCTGGCCGGATGGAGACCCACCCGAACTCATCGAGCCACTTGCCGAGAGATTGATCCTTACTGAAGACCGGCTGGATCAATGGCGTGAGTCGGCCGGCCAAGCTACCGCGGACAAGGCTCTCTCCTTCATGCTTTCATGGTACGAGGACATCAACCTTGATGTTCTTGCTCGCATAAGGGGGGATGGCAAATGTCTGAATGACCCGGAGCTGATCAAGAAGCGCCAGGAGCGAGCTTATTCCATGATCGAGTACACCATGGTGCATGCTTGGTGTGAAGGGCCCAGCTTCCTCGACCTTGGCGACCCGCTTGTCGAAGTTGATGATGAAGAGGGTGGCGACAACAAAGCAACCGAATCAGATGATCCGGATGACCCGGACACAGATGCCCCTCACCCGGCCGATGCTCCAAGCACCACTCCTGGCTCCGAGAGTGCTCCTCCGAGTTCTTCTGCTCCTTAGGCTAAGCAACACTCGAACTTTGATCAGATCCCCGGTATGCCGGGTACATATGTAACATACATTGCACTTTTAAGTTTGATTATGTGCCTTTTGATAAGCTTTATATGTTTGCGTTATGTTCTAAGAGCGAATCATTCAAGGGCAAGTCCCCGAGTTTCATTTGCCGTGTCACCTTTCCTTGCCTTTGGCCCTTGTCTACCTTTTTTGGTGTTCGACATTAGGGTCTCAAAGTACGACGGATATAGTTAGAGGGTATGAAACTTGGATAACTTGGCCGAGATTACTCGACACGTAGTATAACACGACCTGCAAAGAGTTAGGCAAAAAACTAAAGCCGACTCGCGTTTCTCCTTTGACTTTATCCCGGCGTTCGTGTTTTACCCGTCTTACATCCTTTTCTCTTGCTTGCCATGAAGCCGTGTTTTCGGACAACAGCATAGTCGAAGAGTTGATTTCTTCTGAGTAAACACTAGTTGTTCCGAGATAAATTTCGGGTATCACGCCAGCCGACGTAAAATAATTGAAATGGAAAACTTAAGGGGTAGCCCCCGAGTCAGTTTTTCGAATCATACCATTTTATTATTAGCACATAGCCGGAAAACACGCCCGACATATGAGAGTTCGAGTAATACATGCACTGCTTCTCCTAAGTATAGAAGGGACGAAGTAGTGCCACATTCCATGGCCTTTTGGTTTCATCTCCTGACCTGTCCGCCTTGTTCTTTTGCGCTTCACGAGCGTCTATGAGATAATAAGAATCATTGTGCAATGCTTTGCTTACAATGAACGCACCTTCCCATGGGGGTGATAACTTATGCATTCCTTCTATGCGCGCACCAGCCTGAGCACCAAATCCTCTTCTCAAAAAACACGAGGTTGCACTTTCCGGCTATGGTAGCATCAGAGATTTTGTTGATATATAGCAGATCTGGAAAATGCCAGTTCCCTTGCTTCTTTGAGTAAGTCAAATCCATCTTCTCGGGCCTCCTTTACCTCGGCTTCCGAGTATTGCCTTATCCTTGGCGAGTCATATTCTATGTCGGCTGGCAAAACTGCTTCAGCCCCATATACGAGGAAAAATGGCATATAACCAGTTGACCGATTTGGAGTTGTTCTTAGGCTCCACAGTACTGAGGGTAGTTCCTCTATCCAACAACCAGGTGATCTCTGGAGTGGTTCCATTAAGCGGGGTTTTATCCCGAACAGAACTAAGCCATTAGCCCGTTCAACTTGTCCATTTGATTCTAGATGGGCGAATGATGCTACATCGAGTCTTATTCGATGTTTCCCACAGAAGCGAGCAAAATCTCCTTCGGCAAAGTTCGTGCCATTGTCAGTGATCACACTGTGTGGGTAACCGTATCTGAGGATTATATCCCTTAAGAATGTGACAGCTGTTTTACCGTCCAATTTCTTGATTGGTTTCACTTCTATCCACTTGGTGAACTTATCAATCATGACCAAGATATGAGTCATGTCTCCCCTTGCTGGTTTGAATGGTCCTACCATATCTAGGCACCATACTGCAAAAGGCCAAGTAATTGGTATAGTCTTTAATTCAGACACTGGTAAATGCGACTTGGACGCATAGTGTTGACAACCACTACATCTTCCAACTAACTCTTGCGCTTGTGACAATGCGCTTGGCCAGTATAATCCATGTCGGAATGCCTTATCTATCAATGCTCTTGATGACGCATGGTGCCCGCACTCTCCATGATGGATATCCAATAAGATCTCCTGGCCTTTCTCTAAGCTGATACAACGCTGCAGTACACTTGTCACACTTCGCTTGTAGAGTTCCTTGTTGATTATGGTGTACGCTTTTGCTATTCGTGTTGTTTGCCTTGCCAATGTTTCATCACTCGGCAAGGTCCCATCTTTCAAATAGCTGAATATTGGATGTGCCCACGTTGGTATTAGTGGTTCCGGGTCTGCTTCAACATCAATGTCCATTGGTTCCGCCGACATATGCTCTGCCGACATAACCTGAGGATTCCCCGAGTGTGATTCGGCGATCCCTGAATTGAACGGATCAGTCACCGAGTGACTCGAACCTACCCCTGAGTCGATGTCCATTGGCACTGCCTCTGATTCCTGACTCGCCAGGATCACCCTGATTGATTCAGACTCCGGTGACGTCTTGATCGATGGCTTCCTGAGATGCTCCAACGCTACCCCTGGTGGTATTGCTTGCCTAGATGATCCTAGTTTGGATAGTACATTTGTTGCCTCATTTTCTGCTCTAGGAATGTGATGAAATTCACAACCATCAAAATATCCCGAAATTTGTTGCACGTGGAAACGATATAATGCCATGTTTGCATCCAACGCATCCCAATGTCCATACACTTGCTGAATCACCAAATCCGAATTGCCAAAACACATGATCCTTTTGATACCAATTTCCTTGGCTACTTTAATGCCACGGACAAGTGCTTCATACTCGGCAACGTTGTTAGAAGCAGCAAAATGAATCTGCAACACATACCTCAGTTGATCCCTCTTTGGAGATGTGAGCACTATCCCGGCACCCAGACCCATTTTCGTGTTGGACCCGTCAAAATGCATTTTCCAGTAATTCGGATCTGGCAGTGGTGGTTCATACTGCATTTCCATCCATTCTACAAAGAAAAATCTTCAACTCGGTGCCAGTTCAATGGCCTATCATATTGTAGAGTGTATGGTGCCAGTTCAATGGCCCATTTTGCGACTCGGCGGCTGGCATCTTTGCTGCCCAATATATCCGAGATAGGTGCCTCGCATATTACCCGGATCGGGGGTTCTTGAAAATAATGTTTCAGCTTCTTTGCTGCCATATATACCCCATATGTCATCTTCTGATAATGCGGGTAATTCTGTTTCGAGACAGAGAGCACTTCGCTCAAGTAATACACCGGTCTTTGGACTGATTTGCCCCCTTCTTCACGTTCAACCACTATTACTGCACTTACAACTTTGTTGGTTGCGGCGACATAGAGCAACATTGGCTCCTTGGATAATGGTGACACTAATATTGGTGATGTTGCCAACATTTTCTTTAATTCATGGAAAGCGCTATCAGCTTGATGTGTCCATGTGAATTTGTCTGATTTCTTCATCAGCTGATATAGTGGTACGGCTTTTTCACCTAGCCGACTAACAAACCTGCTCAACGAGGCCAGGCATCCAGTAAACTTCTGGACATCATTGAGGATTTTTGGCAATTCCATTCTTTTGATGGCCCTGATCTTTGTCGTGTTAGCTTCGATTCCTCGGCTGGATACAAGGAATCTGAGTAACTTGCCAGCCGGGACACCAAATGTACATTTTTCCGGGTTAAGCTTCATCCGGAATCTTCTCAAGTTTGCGAATGTTTGACGCAAGTCCTCAATTAGAGTATGACTTTGTTTGGTTTTTATTACCACGTCATCGACGTATACTTGAACATTTTTGTCCAATTGATCTTGCAAGCATTTTTGCATGCATCTTTGATATGTTGCGCCTGCATTTCTCAATCCGAATGGCATGGTGCGATAGCAATAAGCCCCGTACGGGGTGATAAAAGCTGTCTTTATTTGATCATTTGGATTTAGTGGTATCTGATGGAATCCTGAATACGCATCCACAAACGACAACAACTCACACCCAGCAGTAGAATCTATGACTTAATCGATCCGAGGTAGAGGAAATGGATCTTTCAGACACGCCTTATTGAGGTTCGTGTAATCAATACACATGCGCCATACCACTACCATGTTCGGGTCATCTTTTTTCTTCTCGACCAAGACTGAATTTGACAACCAGTCCGGGTGCAGTACTTCCATGATGAATCCAGTAGCTAAAAGTCTGGCAATCTCGGTAGCTATCACTTTCTTCCTATCTTCGGCGAAGCGGCGGAGGGGTTGCTTCACCGGCTTGGCATCTGGTCTTACATGAAGAGAGTGCTCAGCCAGCTCCCTCAGAACTCCTTCCAGATCTTGAGTGGACCATGCAAAGATATCCCGATTCTCACAGAGGAAGCTAGTGAGCTCGCTTTCCTATTTGTCTGTAAGGCCAGCCCCAATGGTAACTGTGCGCTCTGGGAAAGTTTCATCCACTTGCACCTTCTTGGTTTCCTTGGTATCTTGAAATGACACACTGCCATGCAGGTTGGTGAGTGCCGGCATGGACATTTGTGCTTCTTTGGCCAATGCTGCCACTTCCAACATCTGACTTTTCTCTTGTGCTATGACGAGTGACTCGGCCAGTGAAGATCCGGCTAAGGCACAAGTAATAGATCTTTTGTAGTCCCCTTCAACTGTGATCACCCCACATGGGCCTGGCAACTTCATCTTCAAGTAAGCGATGTGAGGAGTAGCCATGAACTTTGCAATAGCCGGCTTGCCGAGTAAGGCATGATATGAGCTGACAAAATCTACCACCTCGAACTCTATAGCTTCAGTGCGACAATTCTCTCTGTTGCCGAATAACACGTCGACCCAGATCTTGCCAATTGGCTCACATGACAGTCCCGACACGATACCGTGAAAAGTTGTCTTAGTCGGCTCCAGCATGTTCATGGTAATGCCTAACTTGAGCATGGTATCCTTGTAGATGATGCTGTTGCCATCATCGATCAATACCTTTGAAAATTTCACGTTGATATCTGGGCCCATGAATGTTGGATCCAAAACCAGAGCGTATCCTCCAGGGGTTGGCATGATCTTGGGGTGATCTTTTATACTCCAAGTTATTTCTTGCTCAGACCAATGCATGTACTTGGGAATTGCCGGCATCGTGGCATTCACCTCCATCATTCGTCGTTGCTGGCTCTTCTTGTCATTTGGCTCTGTGACAAAGACAACATAGCTCTGGTGATGTTCTCTGTACTCATTTATGGTTTCGTGGCCGACATGAGCATCATCACCTCTTGGATTGTGCACCTGGTGCACATCTTCTCTTCTTTCTTGATTCTGATACCTCGGCTGCCTGTTTTCATATCTGTTATCTGCTCCCACTGCCTGAGCGTTTCCTCCTATAAGTGGTGGAGGGGGAGGTGGTGGAAGCTGCTTATTCGGCAAGTCCACTCTATCTCCTTTCTGAAACCAAGTGCATTGCCTCGTCGTGTGATTGGCTGGTTTACTCGGACTAGGAGCGTGAAACTTACATGGCTGATCCAGCATCATTTCATACGTATATTTTTGTCGGTCCCGATACTTCTTCCTTTGATCGTATGGTCTTTTGCCGTCATTCTTTGGCACCCATTGTTGTTGACCATTTGTCCTTTGATGTTGATTGCTTCCAGCATCTAGATGATCCTGACTCACAGCCGCAACCTGAGTCGAACCATACCTGTAATCTGGTCTTTCGTCTCTTCTCTTGCTTCTGTATTCGGATCTTTCCTGGAGCCTTTTTGACCCGGCAGCGTCATAGATCTGAGTCTCAGTCATCCCGTCTGCCAACATGAGCAGCGGTTGAGTCGGATCTCCTAACGTATACGAGTCGGCGATTCTTATCGTCTCTGCCAGGCTTGCCGGCATATCTCTTTGTAGCCTTTTCCACAGCACACTTTCATGTCTACATCCTTGTGCAAACCATGCGATTTGTTGTGACTCGATTACCCCTTCACAAGAGTTACGCATCGTACACCACCTTGTGAGGAACTCCCTATCTGTCTCATTCGGTCTTTGCTTGGACATTGCTTGTTGTTGTGGGCAATTCGGCCTCTTATAAGTGCTTGTGAAATTTCTCACGAAAGCGTCGTGAAAATCGATCCAACTGTTGATGCTTCCGGGTGGAAAATTGTTCAACCATACCCGAGCTGGTCCTTCCAGCATCTGCAGCACGTAACGTACTGCCCATCTCAAGTTTCCCTGCACGATCTTCATAGCGGTTCCATAATCTATGAGCTAGTCCTCTGGCTTTGTGCTTCCATCATACGTTTTTATTCCTCTGGCCAACTGGAAATTTGGCACCGATGGCTCCTTCATGATCCTTGGGCCAAAGCACTGCGGACCCTGCGGACCTTGTGATTCAATTATCTCTGCCATTTTTATGCGGTCGAGCTTCAGCCTTGCATCATCCGGCTGAAGGTTCCTGCCTCCGAATCTTGCTCCTATTGCTTGATATGCATGATATGGCAGTTCATACCCGTCATTTACCATAGCCGAGTAACCATCATTTTATTTATTCGCGTTCGGGTCAACAGGCTGTTGAACGGCTTTTCCCGCGCTTTGATGTCTTCTTTCTGGCTAAGCTGGTGCGTTATTCGGAGCTAGATTTCCTCCTCCTGCCGAGTGAGTTCCGCTCCTAGCATGAGGCGCAAAATTTTGCCCTCCGTTGTCATTCCTTTGCCCAACTTTTTCCTGGTTCTCATTTCCTTGGGGATTATTTATTTTTGCCCCTTGCGCATGCGCCGGGTTTCCTTGAACCACTGCCGGATCATAGGCGACCATCTGTTTGTTTCTTCCAGAATCCACACTTTTTTCTTTTCTCGGCCTAGGCGCCGCTCCGGGTGAGGATGCTGTGTGCCCTACCGATCTTGCCGGGACAGGAGTCGCCAAGTGAACCAGCTGTGACCTCCCAGCTATACCCGGATTTGCTCTGTAATACGCTTCATTCAGCATGCTGGCTGCTTTTACTAGTTCATTGACTCGTTCTTGTTGCCTTTTCTTTGCTTCCCCCTCCAAGTGGGGTAATTCTGCCATTGCTGCTTCTCCTGCTCGCAGATTAGCTGCTGCTGTGTTGTACGTTGGACGCATGGCCGTCTCGTTGTTGTTCTCCGGTGTTATCTTTGATGTCGCATCTGCCAGCTCTTCGTTGAGGTTCCTTCCTCTCAATCTCATTGCATCAAGCCGGGTCTTTGCGCCCTTGACTCGATTTGCCGAGTTAAGCTCTCGGATGGTGATATCCACGTCCTGCTGTAACTGTGCTAGCTCTTTGGCTTTCTCCAGGACTTTTATCCTGGCTTCCTCCAACTCGGCTTGCACACGTGCCAGGTCAGTTGCATGTGCCATTAGCTCTGCCAACTTGTCTAACGCTTCCTGCAGCTCCTTAGCCCTCTTGCTCCTAGCTATGTTCTCTAGTTTTTTCAGCGGCGCCTTTGTTGTTCTTGCAGCCCTTGGCGTTTTCTCATGATTTCCTCCCTCTGTGTTCTCATTCACCACTGGAACTACTGGGGGAGCTGCGGGGTTTGGGGCTGTCATCATTACCTCCATGGAGACGAGTTGATGTGGTTTCCCAGCGACTGGATCTGTTGGAGGATCCGGCGCTAGGACGACGTGCTCAGGATATGCGCACTCCACGCGCACCGCGACGTAGACCTGGTGCTCGCCGAACTTGATGAAGCGACCACCTCTAGGGAAAGGCTTGGTCCCAAAGCAGCCCGCGTTGCCGTTGACGAAGTTGAGCGCTCCAAACCTCTGGACGAGGCCAGAGTAGACGCGCTCGCCGGTCTTGGCGATGATGTTGACCGTCCGGATGAAGACTCCATCAAGCACCTGCTTCTGCCCCACGGTAGGCGCCAACTGTCGTGGTGGTGGCACGACAGATGCAATGGGTAGGCTAAAGTTGGGGGCTGAATGGGTGCTTGTGGTTACCGGTGAGGGAGTGCACGGTCGAGCCATGCACGAAGAACAAGAAGAACTCTCCAGACTTGGCAATTGGATTGACACCCCAAAGATTACAAGTGCTCCTTGAGCTGTTTAAGCTAGAGTTCATAGCACTAGTTCCCTACCTGGTCCAACCTCCTTCTACTACTGCTATGCCCTCCCTTATATAGGCAGTGCTAGCTAGCTAATACCCCTTTGGGTTCTAGGGTTTACTGTTTGGATCTTGGTCTCTACAATATGGGCCGGGTCATGGGCTTGCCCTAAGCCCAGAGGCCTGGTCCATAAAGCTTGACAGCTAATGGTCTTCTGGTACGCTACTTCTTGTTCTTTTTGGCATCACGTTGTTACTTTGTACGTCAGCGCATGCTTTGGGCGTCACCCGGCTCCTTTTGTGTCACCCGGCGTCGCCCTTCTCTTTTGACCATGCTTTACCATGGTCCCTCCTGAACCTTACTCAGAAAGGTGCCACGTGTCCTCCTTGACTCGGCCCTTCCTCGGTTGACTCGGCTCGTTGGTTCCTGCAAGGGTTACAACTTTGTCCTATGCGGGCCGACATAGTTTGCATGTCGGCTTTCATGCTTATCTTACCCGGCCGTTCTTAACCGGCCTGGTTCTTTCTTTACTCGGAGCCAACCTAGCTGCGCTATGTTTCCCCTCTCGTGACCCTACCGGGGGTTATCCCCCCGACACTCTTGGTGTGGTTCAGGGCGCGTCCAATCCCATGGACGTTTATTGTGACAACAATGGTGCTATTGCACAAGCCAAGGAACCTAGACAGCACCATAAGAACAAACATATTCGCATGCGTTACCATCAGATTCGAGAGTTCGTTGAGGATGGTAGTGTCATTATATGCAAAATACATACGGACTCAAATGTTGCTGATCCTTTTACAAAGCCACTCCCGCAGCCTGCGCATGAGGTGCACGCAAGAGCAATAGGTATTATATACAATCTAGATTGACTCTAGTGCAAGTGGGAGACTGAAGGAAATATGCCCTAGAGGCAATCATAGAGATGATTATATTTCTAATGTATCCATGGGTTATTGTAATGTTCCTTGAATATCCATATCAGGCAACTTGTATTGCTTGGCAATTATGTGAATTGTTTGTGAAACTCTTTACTTGTATGGTTATTTAAGATTTGTCCCTAGTCGGAGTTCATGTGAGGACACACGTGAATATTAGACTAGCACATCGATTGGTTGATGACTATGTTTCGCAAGTCATAGACATGGAGATGTCAAACCAATGATGTGGACACATGTTATGAACATGGGGTTGGACTGACCCAACTTGAGACTGGCAATTAGTTGTAGCTCTCTCTCTCTACACATCGTGTACGTTTTGTCCTTAGACATGAGATTATCGCATGTATTTGATATGTGGATCGACATACTTTGGGGCTATCAGACGCTACTCCGTAACTGGGTAGTTATAAAGGTAGTTTTCGGGTTTGTCCTGAAGCATGCTGCAAGGCATGGTCAATCAAGATTGGATTTTCCCCTCTCTACTTGAGAGAGATATCTCTAGGCCCCTCGAGTGATCGGATCCAGAAATGCATGGCCGTGCTACATATGGTTAAGAGTTAACCTAGTAAAGGGATTCTGAATCACGGTATCGAGAAAGGGAGGTCAGCTTGGAGCTAGACCAATATCGTGAGGCAAAGGGAAAGACATATACTAAACCTTGTGATGGTTCGTCCGATATGATGTTTGTATGCGTTTAGGAGTTGGCACATCTTGCTAGAGGCCGCTACCAACTATTGACAGAATAAGTGTATTCGTGTCATGTTTATACGTATATGAACCTATTGGGTCACACACTTAAGGGGATGGAAGCCTAATGAGGATTGGATCCGAATTAGACCAGGCTTAGGCTGCTAATGGATTGCTAATGTAGAATCGCACTAGGGAAGCCTATATAAGAGAGGGTGCGGCGAGCTGACCAGGGTTAGACCATGCCACCCAGCCACCACTCATCACGCATGTGTTGCACGCGCGGACCTAGCAGTCCGGCGTCCGACGCTTTCACCCTGCACGTGTGGATACCTCGGAGGCGCTGCATCTGTAGCGCTTGGACGAGCCGTGCAAGGGGAGATGCTCGTGGGACGAGGAGGAGGAGACGTAGATCGTCTACACTGCAGCGACGCGCTTCATCAAGTTCCGCAACTGCGCGTCTAGTGGTAATCCCGTGATCTATGACAACAGTAATCCTGGTTTGCACGGTAGAAAATTTTGATTTGCGCTAGTGTAGCCTACCTGTTTCCCTTCAGAGGTACATTGTTCGACTGAGTAGCCTTGGCTAAGTAGCCTTATTGAAAGTAAAAGGAGGGTAGCTAGGGGTAGAAGTGTCGCAATTGTGTGACATTCCATGGGTTGGAGTATGCGACTCCAGACTCCACGTGCTTGAGGCGGTAGGCGCCACCTGGGATGACTTCGGTGACGACGTAGGGTCCTTCCCAGGGTGACTCGAGTTTTTTTGGACGCTCTTGTTTGAGTCATAGGACTAGGTCTCCTTCGACGAAGGACCTCGGGCGTAGACGACGGTTGTGATAGTTGCGGAGGCTCTGCTGGTAGACCGCCGAGCGAGCAGCGGCGATGTCGCATGCCTCGTCGAGTGTGTCGACGGCGTCTTCAAGTGCGGCAGTCGATTCGGCTTCACTGTAGGCGATGACCCGCGGGGCCTTATGGCGCACTTCTGCAGGTATCACGGCTTCGGCTCCGTGTACCATGAAGAAATGTGTGTAGCCCGTTGAGCTGTTTGGCGTTGTGCGCAGGCTCCAGAGGATGGAGGGTAGCTCTTCTGCCCAGGCTCTCGCAAGCCGTTCGAGTGGGCTGAGGAGACGTTTCTTGATGCCACCGCCTACGAGGCCGTTGGCCTTTTCGACTTGCCCGTTTGTCTGCGGGTGTGCCACAGAGGCGTATGATATGTTGATCCCGAGGCCTTTGCATAAGTCCTAGAATTCTTTGGAGATGAAGTTCGATCCGTTGTCCGTGATTATGCTGTGCGGCACGCCAAACCTGTAGACTATGGATTCGAAGAATTTCATGGCCGTTTTACCCTTTTGGTTGGTAACGGGCATGGCTTCGATCCACTTGGTGAACTTGTCGACTGTGACCAGGAGGTAGACGTGGCCTCCTTTCGAGGACTTGGGCAGTTTGCTGATCATGTCGAGGCCCCACTGGGCGAAGGGCCAGGCCAGACGTATGGGCCTGAGCTCCGATCCTGGTGCGTGTGGTTTATCTGCGAATCTCTGGCAGTCGTTGCACCATTGGACGATGTCCTTGGCATCGTTCATGGCCGTTGGCCAGTAGAACCCAGCTCGTAGAGCTTTGGCGACGAGGGCGCGGCTGCCCGCGTGATGGCCGCAGATGCCCATGTGGATGTCTTGGAGGATAGTTTTGCCATCACCAATGGTGACGCACCTTTGGAGTACAGTCGAAATGCTGCATTTATACAGCTCGCCATTGATGATGGCGAAGGCCTTGGACCGGCGAGATATGCGTCGGGCATCTGTCGGGTCATCAGGAAGTTCCCTGTTTATTAGGTACCTAAGATACGGTTGCATCCATGTTTCCTCGATTGCCATGACCTGCATCAGGTTGACCAACGCGACCTCTGTGTCAAGTTTTTCGGGTCCTTCCTGTCCTTCGGGTAGTGCAGCCCCCGAGTGCTTTGTTTCTTCTGGTGATCCCTTGGGGAATTTCCTTTTGATGGAGGGCACGCATATTTGTTCGAGGAACACACCTGGTGACACCCGTGCGCAGGTGGAGCCGACATTGGCGAGTCTATCGGCTTCCTCGTTGCTTTCCCTTCCAACGTGTCGAAGCTCACAGCCGTCAAAGTCCCCATCGAGTGAGTTGTAGAGCGCGCGGTACGTGATCATGTTAGCGGCGTGTGTGTCGCACTCGTTCATCGTCTGTTGGACAACGAGATTTGAGTCACCGTAGATGGCGAGGCGCGTTGCGCTGCAGATCTTGGCCATCTTCATGCCGTGGATGAGGGCCTCGTATTCGGCTTCATTGTTGGAGGCTCGAAATTTCATCCGGAGGACGTACTTCATCTTGTCGCCCTGCGGGGATGTAAGTATGACCCCGGCTCCCGCTCCAGCTCCGCGCTTGGATCCGTCAAAGTGCATCATCCATGACTGCATCATATCTGGGGTATCTGGCAGCTGTAGCTCCATCTAGTGGACGAGGAATTCCGGGAGGACCTGAGATTTGATCGCATGGCGCTTCTCGTATACTATGTCTAGAGGGGACAGTTCGATGCCCCACAGGGCTACGCATCCTGTAGCTTCCGGGTTGTTCAGGATGCTGTTCAGAGGTGCCTCATTGACGACCATCACCTGATGCTCCTGGAAGTAGTGGCTTAGCCGACGGGCTGTCATGAACACGCCGTAGGCGAGTTTTTGGTAGTGTGGGTACCTCTGTTTTGTTGGTGTCAATACCTTGCTAAGGTAGTAGATTGGGCGTTGGACCCCATGGGTCTTGCCATCTTCAGGTCGTTCGACCACGAGCACAGTGATGACCACCTGATGAGTGGCTGCTATGTATAGCAACAGAGGCTCACGTTCCTTTGGTGTGATCAGGACGGGCGAGGTGGAGAGCAGCCTCTTTAGGTCTTCAAATGCGTCGTCTGCTTCGAGTGTCCACTCGAATTTTTCAGCTTTGCGTAGCAGCTGGTAGAAAGGCAGGGCCTTTTCTCCCATGTGGCTGATGGATCTGCTCAACGCCGCGATGCGCCCAGCTAGCTGTTGGAAACCTTTGAGGTTCTTTGGCTTCTCCATGGCCAGTATGGCCCAGATTTTCTTCGGGTTCGCCTCAATCCCTCGCTGGGAGATGAAGTAGCCAAGCAGTTGGCCAGATGGGACGCCGAAAGTGCACTTTTCTGGGTTTAGCTTGATCTTGTAGTGATCAAGGTTGTCGAGCGTCTCGCGGAGATCGTCGATCAGCGTCTTGGCCTTCCTTGTCTTGATGACTATGTCGTCGACATAGACCTGTATGTTGCGGCCTATCTGGCTCTTCAGGCATGCCTGCATGCACCGCTGGTACGTGGCATCTGTGTTCTTCAGCCCGAAGGGCATTGTTTTGTAGCAGAATACTCCGAACAGCATGATGAACGCCGTTTTTCTTGGTCTTTGATCTTCGGTCGAATCTGATTGTAGCCTGAGTAGGCATCAAGGAAGGAGAGTTTCTCGCATCCTGTAGTCGATGATCTGATCAATCCGAGGGAGAGGGAAGTGGTCCTTTGGGCAGTGCCTGTTGAGCGATGTGAAGTCCACGCACATCCGCAGGATGTCCGTGTCCTTTTTAGGGACCAACACAGTGTTGGCCAGCCATTTGATTTCCTTGATCTCCCTGATGAAATCAGCATCGATCAGTCTGTTGACTTCGACTCCGACGGCTTCGGCCCGTGGCTCGGACAATCGTCAGATGGATTGTTTGACGGGCTTGGCATCTGGAAATACGTTGAGTGCGTGCTCAGCGAATTCCCTGGGAACTCCTGGCATGTCCGCAGGACACCGGGCGAAGATCTCCCAGCGCTCATGGAGGAATTCGATGAGCGCGCTTTCCTATGCGGGGCTGAGGTTGTTGCCGATCAGCGCCGTCTTGGAGGCGTCCGTCGGATGGACTTGCACCTTCTTCGTGTTGACTGTTGAGTCAAACGATATGTCAGGTGCGTTTTGCCTTGAGACTGGGGGTGCCCCGTTGTCTGTCACCTCTCGAAGCCTTGTTAGCTCCTCCTGCATGCCGAATGACTGGGAGATTCTGTTGAAGTCCCTGTCGCAGTGGTCGGACCGGGTGAAGCTCCCCTGGACCGTGATGACGCCCCTAGGTCCTGGCATCTTGAGTAGTAAGTACGCATAGTGCTGTACTGCCAGGAACCTTGCGAATGCCACGCGCCCGAGGATGGCGTGGTATTGTGATGGCCAGTCCACCACTTCGAACTCGAGTCGCTCACACCGAAAATTGTCGGGTTTGCCGAAGATGACGTTGAGCCATATCTTTCCCAGGGGAAATATGCCCGTCCCTGGGACTATGCCGTGGAACGTTGTGTCGGAGTGTTCCAGGCTGCACAGCGGGATCCGCATTGCTACTAGTGTGCTAGCGAACATCAGGTTGATGCCGCTGCCGCCATACATGAAGACGCGGCTCATCTCAAACCCTCTGATCTGCGCCTCGAGCACCAGGGCAGCATGACCTGGGCGAGGGATCTGGCGGGGGTGATCCGAACGACTGAATGTGATGTGGGACTCCGAACCGCTGAGGTATTCAGGGATGGCGGGTGGAGCGATCACAGCTAAGCTGACCTGGCGGGTGATCTTCTTTTGCACCCTGTTTGTTGGGCGCCCCTTTTGGATCATCAAAGATCCTTTTGGCACAGGGTACCCGTTTATGTCGTTGTTCTACGTGGGTGCGATCGGGTGATTTGAAGGTCCCATGGGTGGTGGTGGAGGAGCTTCGTGGGCGATGTCGCCTGGTGCAGGTGCATGTCTGAACCCAAGGTTCGAGATCTGATGTCTCATCTGGGCCAAGCTCTCGCTGAGCTTCTGGAACTCGCGGCAGTCCTTGAGCATATGGCTGGCCTTCTGTTTGCCATCCTGCTTGTCGATGTAGAAGTGGATGGTGCATGGGCCCGATAACTTGTCGTATACCGAGGGTTCGTCGTCGCGGCCGTGGAGTTGCCACGTTTGCATTGGGCGTCCTCCATCGCGGAAGTTGTTTCCATGGTATCCGCCACTGTTGCGGTTGCTTTCATTGCGGCGGTCGGCGTAGCCAGCCGCGACCATGTCGGGTCCGTCGCGATCGTCGTAGACGCGCGATCTTTGTTTTCTATGGCGTTCGCGTTGGCGTCCGTAGTCATCTTCCTCATCCGAATGTGCTCGGTGAACGGAGTCCTCGCCATCTGCCCACCTGTTGTCGATGTCCATGAGGTGGTCGAGTGTCTTGGGCTTGACTCGCCCAAGCTCCTCCTTAAAGTCCTGGCGTTTGACGCCATCTTTGAAGGCGTCGATCGTTCTCTCCTCGGAGATGTGTGCCGCGGAGTTCTTGATGTTGGACCAGCATAGTATGTACGAGCGGATTGATTCGCCCGTTCGTTGAGTGCAGGCCCGCAGCTCTTTGATCGAGGCTGGCCTATTGCTTGTACCTTTAAAGTTTCGGATGAAACTGTACGCTAGTTCCTCCCAGCTTCGGATGGAACCCGAGGACAGGCTGCTGAGCCAGATACGGGCTGCCCCTGTCAGCTGCAGCTGAAGGCACTGCAGGGCAGTGTTTTTGTTTCTGCCAAGCCATGCTTTACGGTCCTGTGTGTCGTCGAACTTCGGAGTGTCCGAAGGAAGCTTGAAGTTTCTTGGCATCCTTGTCTGCCGAACAGATCTGCTAAAGCATCGAGCTCCGTAGAGTTCTCCTTCGTCATCATCCTCTTTGGATTCGGACGAGCACACACGTTTGGTGCGTGCCTTGTCGACCTTGCGCTGAGCGAGGTCACTTCGAGCTTCGTAGTCGCGGCTGCAACATCGTGGGCTCTTGCGTCGTCGAGGTAGGTCGTGCTCGTCCTCGTCGGATGAGGGTGTGGGGCTGTGGTTGATTCTGGCCGCAGCTTTATTTTTCGGCTCCGCAGGAGTTTCATCGTGGAGCCTCTCTTCGGGTCCCCCACTGGAGGTGGATGGAACGCGAGATATGTGGTGGCCTCTATGATCGCGGCTTGCGGCGTCTTCGGGATGATGTTGCCGTTGGCGTCCATCTCCATGAAGGACGTGTTGAGGGTTCGAGTCACCTCGCGACGTGCAGCGAGATCCATGTTATCTGTGCGAGAGTGATGCTTGTTGGCTTGATTGTCGTGCGAGCTGGATCCGCCAGCGGCGGAGAGTGCAGCTCGCCGCGTGCTAGACTCTGAGGCCGCTTGCTTGCGTTTGTCGAGTACCTCTTGCATCTTCACTTGCTTTTTGTGCTCTTCGATGAGGAGCATATGGTATGCCATCAGTAGGTCCCGTGAGGCACCCACAGGTAGGATCTTGTTGCCCGCCTGGCTTCGCGTGCCTGGTTCCATCCTTCCTCGCTGAGGTGGATTACTCGATTGGCATCGGGGTCGTCCTCGTTGGGAGGGACAGATGGTTTCCTCCTGTTTTTATAGTTTCTACCCTGTGGGTTGGGCGGCGGAACGTGTGCACCCGAACCTGGTGGTTGTTGCTCCACGTCGCTTTGGATAACCACGTCGCATTGGTAGAGTCCGCGGATTGGATCGCTGTTGCCGCAGCTTTCGGATCCGGAACCGTAGGTTCCTTCATCCGACGGGGGTCGCATAGATCTGAGTTGCAGCTGCTGCTGTCGTATGACTCGTCTGTTGACGCTGATGTGCGTAGCACGCTGGGATGCGGGGCCCACGAGGCGGGCCTGATCGACGGCGGTGGCACCCACTCTGGCAGGCAGAGAGTGCCGGTCTGTCCCACCTGGAAGCAGAAGCTCCCAGACAGGATATCGAGTCCGTCGCCTACGGGCTCGAAGTCCTTCATGGTGGCTGGCGAGTGGGCAGTGAAGTCGAAAGCGCCGAAGAGAAGATGGCTCTCCGTCACCGAGGAGTTGTAGATCACTTCGGTTGGGACCGTCACGGTCGCACAATCAGCACCCCCGATTCCCACAGACGGTGCCAATTGACGAGGTTTGATTTCGTCAATGCCCATTGTTATGATCTTGGGTTTTGGAGAAGATGGGGGTGCTGGAGATCGCGGAACGGTTAACAGACAAGCAACCAGGGGACATGAGATTTACCCAGGTTCAGGCCCCCGAAGGGAAAACTCTACCCCTGCTTGTCTGCTCTTGATGACGGCGGAACCGAAGGTTAAAGGGGTGCGCAGATGCAATCTGGCGTGGCGGTGTGTATGCGGTGGAAAGGATTGGCCTTCTCACCGTACCCTCCTGACCTTTATATAGATCTTAGGAAGGTCTCGGGCACAGATCGAGTCGGTTACAAGTTTTAGGGTTTGCCCCTTCGAATATTCTATCTGTCCTAGTCGTGCTCTCCAAGGATCCGAAGATGTCATGGGCTTGGGCCACCCGAAAATCTCCACGGGCCGCGTATATTCTTGTGGGCCTTCCTTGGGCTGTACCAGGTATGCTAATGTCATGTACCCGCAGGGTATAACCATGTCATATGTTTTTCAAAATTTGAATGAATCTATATAGTACTAAATAGTGTCTATATAGTAATAAATTTTCTGTCGTATAGTTGGTCGTTAAGCCTTCTGGATCCACTTCACTGCTCCTGGTTTCTTTGACGTGTTGGAAATCTCGTATCTTTAACATTTATGTTGTGATTTCCATCATCATACGCCATTATCTGCGCAGGAAAAAATAGCAAGAAATGATTGCATACCCCTTTAATCATTAGGCATTAGTGGCAGGGTTTAGAGAGATATTTCATCAAATATATGAATACTATCCAGTTTAAATGCGGACGTGGATGACTATATTTCACAGCCATCGGTGGACCCGATTAGGTCAGTCTTGGTCTTAGTGGAATGGGAAGTGGCTTTCCCGCTCTGCTTACTCCGGGCTCTTACCAAGATAGGATCTGATCATGCACTCCTTCTTCTCTCCTCAGGAGGAGGCACCGCCCCACGTCTAAACCGCTTCCACTTCGAGAAACTTCTGGTTATATCAACCAGGTTCTATGGGAGTTGTCAAGACAAAGTGGGCGTCAGCAGTGGCGTCCCCACCTTGCCGGTTCTGTGCGGCAGACTTTTGGCATCACTGTGCCATGATGGCCCACCAATTCATGAGGGGCTGGGGGGCTAATCTTGGAGTGGAGATATGACGTCAGAAAGAATCACTACTAAGCAAGATACAAACCATAGACCACATTGCTGATGACCAGGGCATTTCCACTGAGGAGTGGGCGCACCGGTACTCCCTAGAGGCCTCTTTGATGGAGATATACAAAGGGGAAGAAACCTTTTGAAGACAAAGGAGCCGGCAGAACTGGCTCGTCAAAGGAGATGCGAACACGGCTTATTTCCATGCGATTGCCAATAGCAGACGCAGGAAGTGCTCAATCCCATGCCTATGGGATGATGAGAGGCTACTAGAGGATCCCGGCGATATATCCGCCCACATCTACTCCTTCTACAAGGAGCTCTTCTTAGAAGGCCTCCATTCAGGGGTGGCGTTGGCTGATAACTTCTGGGCCGCTGAGGCCAGAGTGACAGCAAACGAGAATGAGGAGATTAGTCTCCCATTCCTTCCATAGGAGGTAGAAAGAGCGGTAAGATCGATGAAAGCCAACTCGGATCCAGGGCCAGATGGCTTACCTGTCACTTTTTTCAGACCTTCTAGGAATCGCTGCAGGAAGTTATAATGCCGATGTTCCAGGAGTTCTACATGGGCACCTTGGTCATGTCTCGCCTGAACTTTGGCGTCATCACCCTGATTCCCAACGTAGTCGAACAACAGTGACATAGACCGCTCAGTCTATACAACAATAGTAGAGGAGATTAAAACCTTGTTAAAGGTTCGTCAAACCGGTACTACTAACGTTAAGAGATGTCAGAACTTAATTTTACATGGGCCAGTTTCCTTTTGAGCCATCGAAACCTATATCTCTCGGTCGAGCCGAGTATACTCCACGTTCTCACCGGCTGATCCTGCCTCCTGTTATCACGATCTACGTCTTTGCATGCCATGTTTTAAATTTTGTTGTTGCTGCTATATATCTCCCGATTTCCATCTCCCACAGGCCGTGAGTATACGTGTATGGTGAGTATACGTCTAATAGAACCATACGGGCTTCAGGTGGGTTCATATGGTCTTCTAAACGACTCAATATCGAGTTTTTTTTTTGTCAAAGTTTATAAATAGAGAGGGACACCGAAGCAAAATTGGTCAGAATATTAGTAGTCCCTTTCATGGCTAGTTATGCTAGAACAAATGCTTGGACTGCAGTGTGGCTTGCTTCTCTGGTCCAAGGGTTTGTCAAGCATATGCCAGAGGGATTTTATTCTCTGATATTTTTGAGTAATATACAAGAAATATTCGAAGAAAAACACATGTTTGACTTGGTCCAAGTCGGACGTGCTGCCAAGTTTGCAGTCCAGAAAGCAAGAGGCGAATTCAGTACCACTGGTATCTAAAGTGACATGTGGACACTATACTGTTGCATGGTCGTTATACGTTTGTTTGCAACTGTTTACCCAATAAGGACATTCTTACTCATGGTCGGCACACCACGGGACTTACGCGACGACTTTCTAAGAAAACAAACGCTATTAAGTCTTGGTCGTCGAAGTACATCATGTGGTTGGTGCTTCTCTACCCTCGCTATGTCGACACCCTCAGCAAATACTACTCTCTCAGTCCTGAAAAAGAAATCTTAGATTTATCTAAATTCAAATGTATCTAAACATCATTTAGTATATAAATTTATTTAAATTTGAATAAACTTACGATATCCTTTTTAGACGGATGGACTAGTATTCTCTGTCTGACCGATCCGAGATTAGATCTTGGAAGGACTAATGTGCCACCGGAGCTATCGGTCGCCGCATTGACCTGATGCATCATGCATGCGACTCATGGGGTTGATTTTAAAAGAGTTAAATAAAGTAACAGTACTTATACTTGTAGGGTCGGTTTGATTTAGTCCTTTTCATTTAGTCCAATTTAATATTTGCCGTCGAATTTGAGCTGACTTGGACGACACGTGGACTAGAATCTTGCGAGAATACCCTCCTGCATCTGAGAAAATTGCAAAAAAAACCACACATGTTGTAAAATACAGGATTAGTCCCTGTACTTGTCCCCGATGACTCAATTTAGTTCTGATACTTGTCAATTTGGGACCGATTTAGCCAAACACATGTTTGTTGTCAAATTTGAGCTGATACAGACGACACGCTTACAGGAAACTAGCTGGCCTGAAAATTTACAGAGACTTCCTCGTGTATCCAGAACGTATATTTTTGCTACCAGATATTTGCATGCACACACTTTCCATCTAATCAATAAGCTAGCACTCAACACCATAACACTATCATTCAATTCAAGAATGTTCTATTTAAGAGGGAGGGAAAATGAGAGAGTTCGATGGTGACGACGATCACTAGACCGGAACGTGTTACTTTTTTTATGTAGGGGAGATGATATCGAAGTGACACCGGGTCCTGCAAGTTTTCACGCTAGCCACTCTCCTGCAAGTGGGACCCGCGTCTACATGTCTTTCGTGTCGGCTCAAATTCGACGACAAACATATTTTTTGGACTAAATCGAGTCCAAAAATCGAGTTTTTGGACTAAATCGAGTCCAATTAACATGTACGCGGATTAAATTGTGCAAATTACAAGTATTAGGACTAAATTGAGCCAAACAGACGAGTATAGGGAATGCTATTATATCTAGCCAATCGTGATAGTTTTTTACAAATTTTTCAGATGTGGAAGGGTATTTTTGCAAGATCCCAGTCCACGTGTCATCCAAGTCAGTTCAAATTCGACATCAAACATTAAATTGAACCTAATTCACAAGTAGGTGAACAAAAGTTGTTCAACAAATTTCAAATACGAGAACTAAATTGAGCCAATCCTACAAGTATAAGGACTGTTACCATATTTAACTCATTTTAATATAGCACGAGGTCAACGCGCCAGTTATGTTATACTCTCTCCGATCCATATTAATTGACTTAAATTTGTTTAGATTTGGATAAATCTAGACACTATTTAATATATAGGTTTATCCAAATTTTGACAAATCCAAGACAATTAATATAGATGGGAGGAAATACTAAAAACAGTTGAATTCTCGTACTCAAGCTAAAGCGTGGTCAAGCATCTCAATTAATTGTTCACAAATGGTCCTGTCTACAGGAGAGTGGTGGAAGGCACATGTGCGCAGCTCAATCGGTGGATAGCTCCAGGCATCATCTTGGGGACAGAAATGATGAGAGATCAATCTGAGAAAGTGCATTGATGGTAAAGGTTAAAGTGATGAGTTTAAGTACATATCAACAACATGAAGTGGTACGATGATAACTGGAATATATGCACTATCTACTTGATACTTCTTTCGTTCCAAATTACTCCGCGTTCTGGGTTTAGTCAAAGTCATATATATAAAAGAAAATATCAACATCTAAAATATGGAGTAATAAATATAACTGAATTCGCCATAAAACATAGTTTTATATTATATGCAATTGATATTATAAATGTTACTAGTATTTAATGTTTGGTTAAACTTTAAAATGTTAGATTCCAGAATTGAGAGTAATTTAGAATAGAGGGTGTATAAGTCTTGGGACTGTCTAGCGCTCAGCTAGCTGAGAAATAAGTTAATCCTCAGCTAGCTGACGTAAGCCACTTTTCACTCTGGCTATGGTATACACGCACGCCGTCGGGCCGTACGCTTTGCCTAGTAGTATAGACAGCCACATGCGGGCGTTGTTGCCGCTCGGTCGGACATGTAAATATTTTTCTTTTAGAGATTGTTTGGTACCTAGGTATTCATTTCATTTAGTAGAAATAAAATGAATATATGGATTCATTTTATTTATATTATGATTCCAAAATCATCCACATGTTTGGCTGCCACCGAAATTTGGAAATGACGGGTCTGAGATAGAAATCAGGTTTACACATGAAGATATTTCAATGGATTTGTCAAATGAAATGATGGCCTAATTTCCTGCCAACCAAACAGTATAGGGATGAAATTGCAAAATGAATTCCAAAATTCCAGGCCCAAATGATGGATACCAAACGACATCTTAGCCACTTGCTAGTAGCGACTAGTGTCTAGTGTATGCATGCAGAACATAGGCTGCTATAGAGCAGTGGCTGTTTGTGTTGTCTTTTGAATTTTTTCTAGATAAACGCTGTGTCGTTAGTTTCTTGATTTTTTTTGGAGGAGAGGGGAGGTGGGGCTTTATTTAACATACTAGACACGGCGGCCTTCCAAAAAGAACTGAGATTACAAAGTTTTGTCATCCAAATGAATAGGAAAACATACATTAGCTCATTTTACATCTAAAGAAAACAGCGGGAGTAAGATCGATCTCAAATGGTGCACTTAGCCAGGGTGTACGCCATCTTGTTCTCTGCAATAAACCTTTTCGGAGAACTCCGTCATGATGCAAAACATCAACAAACATTGGTCTGGTCGACAACTGGTTAGAAGATCATTCATTGAAACCGATTCAATTAGAACTTCACCATCGGAAACTAGTTATGAGTCCGATTGCAACTTATATGTATGAAACTTGGACAAAATTCAAGTTCGATTGCAACTCAAAGTAAGTTGCACGTCCGATTGCAACTCAAGTCAATTACGAGTCTGATTGCGAAACATGTATCAGTTGCGAGTCCAATTGCAACTCATACTTCTATGGAAAAAAATCAAGCCAGTTGCGATTCCGATTGCAACTCATATGAAACATGGACCAATTGCAATTCCGATTGTAACTCATGCCTCTATGGAAAAAAGACAAGTCAGTTGTGATTCCGACAACAACTGATACCTCTATGAAAAAAGACAAGTCAGTTGCGATTCCGATTGCAACTCATATGTACGAAACTTGAACCAGTTTCGAGTTCGATTGCAACTTATATGTAAGAAACTTGCACAGAATGCAAGTCCGATTGCAACTCAAGTAAGTTTTGACTCTGGTTACGAAACATGTACTAGTTGCGATTCCGATTGCAACTCAAATCAATTCCAAGTCCGATTGCGAAACATGGACTAGTTGCGATTTCGATTGAAACTCATGCCTCTATGGAAAAAGACAAGAAGCAAGTCCGATTGCAACTCAAGTAAGTTCCAAGTCCGATTGCAAAACATATACCAGTTGCGAGTCTGATTGCAACTCATGTCTTTACGGAAAAAAGACAAGCCAGTTGTAATTCTGACTGCAACTGGTACCTTTATAAAAAAAGACAAGTCAGTTGCGATTCTGATTGCAACTCATATGTACGAAACTTGAACCAGTTCCGGGTTCGATTACAACTTATATGTAAGAAATTTGGACAAGATGCAAGTCCGATTGCAACTCAACTAAGTTCCAAGTCCGATTTTGAAACATGGACCAGTTGCGAGATCGATTGCACCTAAAGTCAATTTCGAGTCCGATTGCGAAACATGTACCGGTTGCGAATCTAATTGCAACTCATGCATCTATCAAAAAGACAAGCCAATTGCGATTCCGACTGCAACTCATATAAAACATCGACCAGTTACGATTCCAACTGCAACTGATACCTATATGAAAAAAGACAAGTCAATTGCGATTCCGATTGCAACTTATATGTAAGTGACTTGGACAAGATGCAAGTCCGATTGCAACTCAAGTAAGTTCCGAGTTCGATTGCGAAACATGTACCAGTTGCGAGTCCGATTGCAACTCATGTCTCTATGGAAAAAAGAAAAGCCAGTTGCGATTCCGACTGCAACTGATACCTCTACTAAAAAAAGACAAGTCAGTTGCTATTCCTATTGCAACTCATATACGAAACTTGGACCAGTTCCGTGTCTGATTACAACTTATATGTAAGAAATTTGGACAAGATGCAAGTCCCATTGCAAATCAAGTAAGTTTCAAGTCCGATTGTGATACATGGACCAGTTCCGATACCGATTGCAACTCAAGTTAATTCCGAGTCCGATTGCGGAACATGTACCAGTTGCGAATCTAATTGGAACTCATGCCTCTATCGAAAAAAGACAAGCCAGTTGCGATTCCAACTGCAACTCATATGAAACATCGACCATTTGTGATTTCGACTGCAACTGATACCTCTATAAAAAAAGACAAGTCAATTGCACGTCCGATTATAACTCATATGTATAAAAATTGGACCAGTTCCGAGTCTGATTGCAACTTATATGTAAGAAACTTGCACAAGATGCAAGTCTGATTTTCAAGTCCGATTGTGATACATGGACTAGTTGCGAGACCGATCGCAACTCAAGTCAATTCCGAGTCCAATTGCAGGAGTCTAATTGTAACTCATGTCTTTATGGAAAAAAAATAAGCCAGTTGTGATTTCGACTACAACTCATATAAAACATCGACCGGTTGTGATTCCCACTGGAACTGATATCTCTATGAAAAAAGACAAGTCAGTTGTGATTCCGATTGCAACTCATATGTACAAAACATGGACAAGTTCCGAGTCTGATTACAACTTATATGTATGAAACTTAGATGATAAATAACGAACTCAGATAATTCACCATAATAAATTCATGAAAAAAAGAGAAGCAACAACTAACACTTACATAATAAATACATACGAAAACAACTCCCTGAGTCCAACTACAACAAGGGTACAACAAATACTTTAAAAGGAAAAAAAGCAAAGCTACTTTCCTCATCTAATAACCGCTAGCTAGTACAACAAAAAAACTTTTGGCCAATGATCTAAACAAAAAAGAATTCGGCCCTAAGCCTACGAAGACCACTGATCGTAACTCTCCACCGATCTGCCGCCCATAGCTGAGGCACAACTAAAAGGCCAGCAAAAAATCACAGGACAAAAAGACCCAAAACAACTCAAACCAGCCTACTTCGACAAGACACCCGCCCGCAAAGATAAAAAGTCTGGACGGCACAACAAACACGAGACAAACCGAGCTGAGCGCAAATCTTGACGCGCATCAAGATCCTACGATCCATGAGTTAGTTGTGATGTAAACTAAATCTCAGCTAGCTCACATAAAAAATAACAGACCAGGAGATGAAAATGTTATTTGTAAAAAATTAAATTACAATATATACAAGAGAATCTATTCAAAAATATACATGCAAACTTACATACATTTTTAAACAAAATTGTACAATGGGAATGGCTACGTAAAAAACCCATTTCACATAGAATAAAAAAGAAAAAAAAGGCGTGAGAACTTCCATGAATAATTACTACAATAACAGTCATGCACGAAAAAAAAACCACGTGGGCCGACCACACCAACAAAGCACCACCCGCTGGCCGAAAAAAAGAGACAGACAAACCATCACGTACAGATCTTGGCGCGCGGGACGATCGTACGGTGCAAGAGTTGACTGAGCTGTAACTTAATTCTCAGCTAACTGAGAATTAACAATTCCGATAAGTCTTTGCCTTTGGCGATTGTACCGCCGTACATCTTGGGTTTGGAGTTAACCACTCAAAAATTTCTCAAACTGTTGTTCCTGTTGACTATCTGATTAGGTTGCATAGAATGAGGTAGGAGTGTTCAACAGAGATGGTACTTGCAGCTCTATATATATGCGTGCAGTCAGGCTGGTCAGATCAGCGTGTTCTCCTGCCTCCGACTGAAACACATGGCTACCGATCGCAAGCTCGCCGCCCTGTGCCTTCTCCTCCTCTTTTCCTCCCTTCCTCTCCTCGCCGTCGCCGACTGCGAGTGCGAGCAAGGCGAGGAAGACCAAGACAAGGCGGGAGCGCTAAAGCTCAAGATCATCGCCGTCTTTTGCATCCTCGTGGCCAGCGCGGCGGGCAGCACCATCCCGTCGCTCGGCCGGAAGTTCCCGGCGCTCAGACCGGACACGGACCTCTTCTTCGCCGTGAAGGCCTTCGCCGCGGGGGTCATCCTCGCCACGTCCTTCGTGCACATCCTACCGGACGCCTTCGACGGGCTCGGCTCGCCGTGCCTCGTCCACGGCCCCTGGAAGAAGTTCCCGTTCGCCGGCATGGTCGCCATGCTCGCGGCCATCGCCACCCTCGTCGTCGACACCATCGCCACGGGGTACTTCCAGCGCGCTGCCAACGCCAAGAAGGCCTCGGCGGCCGTCGGAACCGGCGGCGACGTGGAGGCCACCACCACCACGCCGGACGATCCTCACGACGCGCACGGTAACGGCGGCCACTCCCACGGCCACGGCGTGTCGGCCATCATCGCGTCGACGGGGGCGTCCTACGAGGACGACGGCGGCGCGCAGCTCATCCGCCACCGCGTCATCTCGCAGGTGCTGGAGCTGGGCATCATCGTGCACTCGGTGATCATCGGCATGTCCCTGGGCGCGTCCGAGAGCGCCAGCACCATCAGACCGCTCGTGATCGCGCTCACTTTCCACCAGTTCTTCGAAGGGATCGGGCTCGGAGGGTGCATCGTCCAGGCCAAGCTTCGCCTCCGGTCTGTGCTGATGATGTCGCTCTTCTTCTCGCTCACAACCCCGGTCGGCGTGCTGATCGGCATCGGGATATCGTCCGGTTACGACGAGAACAGCCCCAGGGCACTCATCGTCGAAGGGCTTCTCAGCGCCGCGGCCGCCGGGATCCTCAACTACATGGCTCTCGTCGACCTTCTGGCCGAAGACTTCATGAACCCTAGGGTGCAGAACAACGGGACGTTGCAGGTCATCGTCAACATCTCCTTGCTGGCTGGGACGGCTCTCATGTCCATGCTTGCTATATGGGCATGAAAATAATCGTCCTCCACGGCTCCACCTCCACCTCCACGGAGGGGGAAAAACCTTTTTGATGTGTATATTTATGTAAGTGTTACAATCGCGACAAGAAGATAACGAAAAACGAAAACAAAAAACACAGCAAGGGGACACAGATTTAACGTGGAAAACCTCTCCAACAAAGAGAGAAAAAACCACGGGCGCCAGCCAGCGAAACTTCACTATATCGAGGAGTGTTTACAAACGCCGGGGATTTCACAGATACAACTAATCCCAACCGGCGGCTTACAAGGGGTTTATATATCGGTGGAAACCTAGGTCTTCGACGATCCGTACTCCGGCGACGGGCCTCGCTCTACTCGTCAGAAGTTGGCCTATACTTTGTAGAATTTGGATCAACATATAACAGTAAGGACTAATTGCACACTTATTTTCTTGTTATTAGTAGCTTGCGAAATTGTATGGAGTAGCTTTTGTGAAGTAGTATTTAGATCCCTTGACGAAGCACTCCCGCGACGCTCCCGCGGGCGTCAGGGGAGAAACCCTTGGCGCTGCCGCTGGTCCCCCCCCCCTCCTCCGCCCTCTCTCCTCGTTGCCGCCAGAGGGCGTGGCCGGGCAAAGCCCGTGCCACGTGGGCGGCGGCGGCGATCCCTCTTCCTCCTCTCGGCCTGGCACAGCGGGCGACGCGGGGCGGCCCGGCCATGGCGGGGAGCCGGACCTCGGGCGGCCGCCGGTGGTGGGGGCGCGCGACTCTGGCGAAGCTTGTTCTTCGGGAGGTGGTGGTGCAGTTTCTCGGCGGGCGCTGGCTGCTGCCTGCAGGTGGTTGGTTCCGGCGGCGTCCGCGACGGCTTGGGCCTCTGCGTCCGAGGGAGCCGGCGGTGCGCGGCAGGGGGTTCAGCTTGTTCCCTCGGGTGTCGTGGTGGCGGCGCGGTGATGCCGCCAGGGGTCTGCAGGGTGGCGGCTGGCGTGCTGGCTCAATCGGGCAGCTCCGGCTAGCCCAGATCTAGGCCCACTTGGGCCCGATCTGGGTCTGATGCGGGCCCCGCGCGGTGCGGTCACCCTCGGGAGGCGGGGTGGCGATGTGGGGCGTGTAGGAGGGAGGCGGCGGTTGCGGCTGCGCTGCAGCAGCGTGGTGGTGGGGACTTTACGGGTCTTTTTTGGGCCCGACCGGGCCTGAGACCTGGTTTGTCCCTGCTGCCGCGCCCTGGTCAGCAACCGCCATCGGCGGTGGAGGTCGGTCTCCTCCGCGCGGTTGTGCCGCTGCCACCATCCTGTACCAACCTGTCCTGCCCCCGCCCTATCGGTCACGCAATGAACCTGGCCCTATAGGCGTGAGTCCATGGATGCCGGGGTGGCGACCTCGGAAGGTGGTCTGCAAGGCGTCCCTTCTGCAGAGGCGGCTCTGGGAGGCGACTTGCGTTGGTGATCCTCAGACCGGCGGAGATCCGACAAGCTCGGGTGAGTTAGGTGGCGTTGGAGTTGTTCTTTGACGGCTGGGACTTGCCGAGGTGGCGGTTCCCCTGGTGGATGATGGAGTTGGACCTGGCGCGGGGATTGGCGTGTACGGTGGCACCCTTGCTGCAGTGGGGCGGCGAGACTTCACGAGCCTACTCGGGCTCGGCCGGGCCTGGAGGGTCTGGTTTGTGTTGCTGCTACATCCGGTCGGCTACCGCCTTCTGGCGGTGGAGGTAGTTCCCTCCCGCGTGTCGAGGTCATCCCAACCCCCGCCGGAGTTCTCGTTCTCTGTCTTACTGGCCTCGTCCCATGGCTCACAGTGTGATGACGACGGTGACCTCAAGACCGTGCTGGCGCGTGCAGGTGGGCGGCGAGTTTGGTGGAGCATTCCAAGGGGCCTAGGAGTGTGTCTGTTGAGAGGTCAGGAGAAATCCTTGTCTATTTGACCCCGACGCGATGACACCCGCGGGTATCACCATCCTTCCTGAAGGACGTCAGGTGTATCTTTCTCACACATCCCGGGGCGTACCGGGGGAAACCCTAGGACCTGTCCGGGCAGCAGTGTCGTGGTCGTCACTCCCCTTCTTGAAGGTGTTGCTTGGTACGCGGCGCTTTGGAATGCTAGTCCTGTGGTGGTACTTCTCCAGTGGGCGCAGCGGTGGCGAGTTACCTTCGTTCGTGTCGCACCGCCGATGTCAGCTTTATTTTCTTTTCCTTTCTTTTGTATTTTCTTTTGGGCTTGGCTTTGTGTTGTCTGCCCCAGCAGTGGTGTCGTGGTTCTAACCGGTTGTCCCTTGGGCGTTGTGCTGTCTGGCCCAGCAGCGGTCTCACATGTGTGCTTTATTTATAAAACAGGGTGAAAGCCTATTTCGAGAAAAGTAGTATTTAGATCGAGTTATATATACACATTAGAATTTAATTATCTACCAGATAGGAGTATTATAAATGGTAGTCAAAGCCATCACCCATTACACATGCTATTTGTGTGGTTAATGTGCAGGCCAGAGTTTTGAAAGGAACTGTAGATGCGATGTCAAAATATTGGTGGGGGTGATGAGAACAACCACAAAAAGATGCGATGTCAAAATCTCCATTTGCGTGGTGGAAGAGTACCCGAGAAAATTGGCGGCATGGGATTTCGGGATATTCATTGCTACTCCCTCCGTTTGCAGGACTTAGGCGTTCTCGTTTTCCGTATTTTTTTAACCAAGAATTATTTTAAATACGTAAAGAGTTTTGGTATGAAACTAGTATCACTGGAAAATATTTTTCAATACGAATCCAACGGTATTAATTATGTACAATATAATTAAAATTTTGTTTCTCAGTTCTTTTGGTCAAACTTTGCTTTGAAAAGCGTGTGCGTATTAAACCCTGAAATGGAGCTAGTACAATTTTGCCGGGATCCTCAAACTACATGCCCTCGTCGACCTTCTGGCCGAAGACTTCGTGAACCTAGGGTGCAGAACAACGGGACGTTGCAGGTCATCGTCAACGTCTACTTGCTGGCTGGGATGGCTGTCATGTCCATGCTTATTATATGGGCATGAAAATTCGTCCTCCACCTCCACCTTCACGGAGGGGGAAAATTAAACCTTTTTTATGCGACGACTAATTGCACGCTTATTTCGTGTTAGTAGTAGCTTGCGAAAAATGTATATTTAAATCAAGTTATATACACATTAGAATTTAATTATCTACCAGACAGTACTCTCATCCGTCTTAACTCAAAATAGATGTTTTAGGTTTTTCAAAATTGATATGTGTGCCGGAGAAAATTGACTGTTTGGGATTTTGGAATATTCATTGTTCCAGTTAAGATATGTTGGCAAAACAGACAAGGCGACTCATTTCAAGCCTGGAGTATCTTTGTGCAACGGTTTTGAGGGCTAAATATTATCTAAATGAAGATTTATTAGGAATATAATTGAAGAAAGGTTCGTCTTATACTTGGCAGAGTATCATGAGCGGCATGGACACTTTAAAGAAAGTGTTGAAGTACCCGGAGGATCGTGGTGATTCCTCTAACATATTCAATGGAAAATTTCATATACTAGCATTATAATAAATATATAGTTTCTCGGTTAAATCGGTGTATCATATGGCCAGAAGCTTCGACGTACCAATGGAGTTGTCAATTCTAAGTTTAATCTGGTCTTGGGGAAAGCTATGCATGTAACTTCAATATAGCAGCGGAAATTAAAATATTTTTTATGGAAAGCCATACACGCTACTATGCCATGTAGAGCATTTTTGGCTAATAGACATATCTAAATTAGCGGTCAATCTACAGTGTGTCGTGCGGGAGCCGAAGTTATTAAGCACGCTTTCTTCCAGTGTGAGCGAGCAAAGGAGTGTATGGTCTGCGCTTGGACTCATGGATATTATTGACGACGCTTGTTTAGCTGACGGTGCAGGCCAAGTGGTACCGGAGCATTTCTTATGTTTATCAAGAAGAAAGTCACCGATGTTTGGCCAAAAGATAGAGGTTTACAGGAAATAGTGGTTGTTGCGGCATTGTACATATGGTGGGAACAGAGACAATGTGTCAATGGTGAATCTTTCCAAATAGTGGATCGCTCAGCGATGTCGATTGATGCCTTAGTCGCGAACATGGGAAAAGGCGAAATAATAGTTCGCTTTGTGCTCACCACGCAAGGTGAGGCGAGGATGAAGGAGTGGAGCCGAACGCTGCGATGGGGAAAGGAGCGACCTTGACGCCAGCAGTCCACTGCTGGACGTTGGGCTGCTAGCCCCGGCGGCACAGCACGGTCCTCCCCCTCCCTGGTAGCAACATGGATGTCTTTGAAGGGCCGTCGGTGGGCAGACGTCGCCGACGAGGAGCCGGCAGAGGAAGACCCCGAGCGGGAATTAACGGCGCGGTGCTCCTCCCCCGCGCTCCTCGCGGACTTCATGGACCGGGCGAGGAAGGTGACGCGGAGACGGCCTCGGCAGACACGCCATGACGTGAGGTCGCCATCGGCGGCGAGGTCGGCTCCGGCGAAGCTCCGTCCGGGGAAGCCCTCAGGCGATGCGCAGGCTACTGCTGGAGCTGGGAGGGGGGAACGGGTTGCCCTGGTTGACTCCGGGGAGGCTAGTTCTCCCCACTTGGCACCGGCGGCCAGGGCGCAGGACCCCCGACGGGCAGCGGCGCAGCCTTCACAGCTTGGTCCGCGAGGACATGCAAGGGTAGGGAACGCAAGTTGGGCCGGGATCCGGTCAACCTGGGCCGACTGTGTGGTGGACCGGCTCACACTGGAGTGGAGGGCCCAAGCGGCTCCCGCTGCTTTCCGCCACCACTGGTCCACCACCCGGGTTGATGCTAGGCTGCCTCGGACGCGGCCCAACCGCCCGCCCGGGATTTGGTGCTGGATCCCGAAAGGGGCCCATGACCTAACCCTAACTTACCGGGCATCTGACGCCCAGGTCCGAAGATTCGCCGCCATCGCTCGCACCATCAGGCTCCACATGTCCCCGCCGCCTCTGCTTTGCTCGTTTGCCGCCGTCGTCGCCATGAAGCGGGGTCGCGACCCCTCTCCATGTCGCGATCGTACCCTCTCTCCCTGCTGCAATCGCGCCCCCTCTTCTCATCGCGACCGAGTCATTTCTCCCCGCCGCGCCCAACTGGCTTCTCCACCTCCACGGGATGCGACCAGAGACCCCTACCATCCGCCGGGCAGATGGTCTCCCGGCAAGTTGGGCCAGGATCGGGTTGACCTGGGCCACAAGTGGACTGTGTGGTGTACCGGCCCATGCTGGAGTGGAGGTCCCAAGCGGCTCTCGCTGCTTTCTACCACCACTGGTCCACCACCCGGGTTGATGCTGGGCTGCCTTGGACGCGGCCCAACCGCCCGCCCGCCCGGGATTTGGCGCTGGATCCCGAAAGGGGCCCATGACCTAACCCTAACTTACCGGGCATTTGACGCCTAGGTCCGAAGATTCGTCGCCACCGCTTGCACCATCAGGCTCCACCCGTCCCCGCCGCCTCTACTTCGCTCGTTTGCCACCGTCGTCTCCATGAAGCGGGGAGCGACCCCTCTCCCCGCTGTGATCGTGCCCCCTCTCCCTGCCGCAACCGTGCCCCCTCTTCTCATCATGACGGAGTTGTTTCTTCCCGCCACGCCCGACCGGCTTCTCCACCTCCGTAGGATGCGACCAGAGACCCCTACTGACAAGACTCGTTGGGTATGCCAGGGTTTTTCTCAACAGCAAGGGCTTGGCTTTGATGAAACATTTTCACCGGTTGTCAAACCAAGCACTATTCGCATTATTCTCAGTCTTGGTGTATCTTCCTCATGGTCGATCATCAACTTGATGTTCAAATTTTTTTTGCATGACACTCTAAATGAGACCGTCTATTGTCAACAACCCTCTGGCTTTGTAGATTCTTCCCGTCCTGACTTTGTGTATCATCTCCAAAAGTCTCTCTACGGTCTCAAACAAGCAACACGTGTGTGGTTTTAACGCTTCACCACCTTTATTCAGATTATTGGTTTCATTCCATCTAAATTTGGTTCGTCTCTCTTTATTTTTCGCTCTTATACTCAAACCGCCTATCTTCTTCTCTGTGTCGATGATATAGTTCTAACCACCTCCTCCGACGCCTTTCTTAGCTACATTATCACCCTTCTTAATCAAGAATTTTCTATGACTGATTTAGGACCACTTCATTATTTTCTCGGTGTTACCGCTTCTCGAAATCCATCCACTCTCTTTATTTCTCAACGCCAATATATTCTCGATCTCCTATCTCGTATTGGCTGATCGCTAATGTGTGGTTAACGTGGAACCTATTGGGAACCCCAAGAGCAAGGTGTGAAGCAGCACAGCAGCAAGTCTTCCCTCAGTAAGAAACCGAGGTTATCGAACCAGTAGGAGGAAGGAAATGTCACACAGTTGTTGCAAGCAACGCGGAGACCTGCACAACACAAACTCAAGACTTTGGCCCAACTAACAGTGAGGTTGTCAATCTCACCGGTTGCTGTAAAAAAGGATTAACTATATGGTGTGAAAGGTGATGGTGGTTTGCAGCAAGTAAACAAGTAACAGTGGAAGATGTATCAATGGTAAAGATTGGACCGGGGTCCATAGTTCACTAGAGGTGCTCTCCTTAGATAAACAACATGGCATGAAGGGTAAACAAATTACAGTAGGACAATTGACAGGAACTGAGCAAGGCATAACAATGCAATACCAGACAAAAAGATCCTATGAGATTCGATTGGACAATACAACAATATACATAGACCGCCATCCAACCGCAACTATGACTAGTAGTCCACCTTTGGTTTATCATCCGAACCCCCTCCAGTATTAAGTTGCAAGTAACAGACAACTACTTTAAGCAAAGTGTGTAAGGTAAACAATCCACTTGTGCCATGAACAAGAGACCGTTGTTTTCTCCCTAGTGGCAACAGCACATCTACAACTAAAGAGATTTCAATGTTTTGATGGTGTCTAAAGGTAGAAGGTGGAGACTTAATATATTAGTGGAAGAAAGGCCCTTCATAAAGGGAAGCAGTGGATTTCAAGTTTCAAAAAGAGCTTCCAAAAATTATGGTACTTGTTAGCTTCCAGCCCTCATTGCCCCTATCATAAGCATCTTGAAGTGATTAAGGTTAAAGTGAACAAACTATGGAGTATATGCTTGACAAAATATAAGTTGGCAATCTCAAGTTTCTTGAATACGAGGGACACACCTCATGCTACTAAACTTCAGTCACCTATAAGTTCTTGTCATTGTAAATACGTGTGTATCATAGAGAACCGCCAACGGGGTACCCCTTGCACATGGTACAGGAGCTATCCCATAACCAAAATGACGAGGCAAGCAGACAATGAGCATCTCAGCGATCTTTTTATTTACTATGTGCATAGCTTTTTATTGAGGATGCTTCATAGATAGCTCACTATGGTGATGCTGTAAGTTTCCACCATGATTAGGCATGGCTTAGGCTAGCGTCCTAGGCGTTTCTCTAACACAAAATACAAACTCCATGGACTTACAAGCTCCCTCTTTATTTCACACGGGTGACATCCATAGACAAAAGAGCATGATATCAACTGTGTACAAAGTACAAGTGCAATGTTGAAAACCTTCCCCATGACAGCATGGTTCTGCTAATTGCAACGTATAAGTGCAAGCATATACAACATAGGTGACACAATGGTTCAAGTTTATTAGGGGCAAAGAATATAAAGTATGCCATCAAGTTCGTGAGGGCTTTAATCACTAAGTTTTCACATAACAAAATACTTTTAAATTGGAAGATAGCTGAAAACAAGAATATACTTGGAATGGTGTAACACACCTGCATAGGAGTTTATAGTGGACACTTTGGAATAACTGGGTTTCTTGGGAGTTGGAAGCATGAGTAGAGCTTACTCATACAAGTGGAGGCTAGCAAAAGACTGGGAGCAACCAACTAAGAGAGCAATAATGGCCATAATCATGCAAAGCGACAAAACATTACTAATCAAAGCATAGAATGTTACTACAAGTCAAGTACTTAATGATCATAGAGGCTATGGTGACTTGTCATAGTCATAACATGGTGTGAGCATGTTCCAAGTCAACCCAAATAAAGAATCAAAGGAGAATACCACAATATTATGCTTCTGCATGCTAAAACAACGCATAATTTCTTCAAGGCACACTAAGCAATCCTAATTGTTTGGAACAAAACATGCTACAACAATAATCACTAAGCATAAGGTCAAATCAACACCTAGCATGTCATGCTAAAGTCTAAGTCACAGTCAATCCAAGCTCCTCTTGCACTTTCAAGCAGGAACTTCCTACTCCTTTCCAACACCAATCGACTTATTTGAAACAACACAGCGAGAACGGGGGTCCAAACTACTTTATTCAAGCAAACTAAACAAACTAAGCAAAGCAAACAAAAACTAAGATGCTCCAAGAACAACACAACTGTGCATGAAACAATAAAAACGAAGTGTCTAGACAGACCTGAGCTTTTTATTGATGAAAAAGGGATTCCTTGGGCATCCCCAAGCTTTGATGCTTGTAACTCTTGAATATTTCTTGGGGTGACACCGGGGTGGCATCCCCAAGCTTGAGCTTTTGTCCATTCTTTATCACATTACATCATTCTCTCTCTACACCTGAAATTTTTCCTTCATACAAAACTTCACACAATCTTCATTAGCAACATTAGTGTATTCAAAAGATATTAGACCCTTAGGCAAAGCTTTGGAACAGCAAAACTTTTCACTAAAAACACAAGATACTGTAGCAAATCCTTCAAAAAGCTCAATTACCCAAAAGAGAACTCAAAAAGAAATCGATAAGAAGCAAATGCAAATAATGGCAGAAATCTGTCAAAACAGACCAGCAGGAAGAAACCGATTTTTTAGAAGATCTTTTGTTGCTCAAATCAAAAAGTGTTTAACTAACGCAAGTTATCTAACAAACTGGGGGATTTATTCGTAAATGTTCGGCTCAATCCGACTTGCAGAGACTCCTCATGAATTTTTATGGTGGAGGACAGAAATCTGTTTCTCGACAGCAACTCCCCAAATCTTACTCCCCTCTCATTAGAGGTCATTCTTGGCACAAAAAGCAAACAAAAAAGGATAAGGAGAGGTCATTACTGAAGTAATAACTTCCCAGTATCAAGGAAACTCTTGGGTTATCTCCCAACAAGTACTTTTCTTTAACGCCTTTAAGTTAGGCATGGAAAGTTTGAGAAGATACTCTCATAAGTATTATAAATTAAAGTCAAAGAGAGCATCAAGAAGCAAATTCAAAACACATTTAAGTCTAACCCACTTCCTATCCATAGGAATCTTGTAAATAAACAAGTTATGAAAGCACAAAGCAACAAGCATAGGAAAGCAAAACAAGTGCAACTTCAAAATTTTCAACATAAAGAGAGGAAACTTAATATTGTTGAGATACATAAGACCATGTTTCCCTCTCTCATAATAACTTTCAGTAGCATCATGAATAAAACTAATAATATAACTATCACATAAAACATTTATCATGAGCCACATGCATAAAATGATTATTACTCTCCACATAAGTAGTGGGAGCAAATTCAAGAAAATAGCTATCATTATTATTCTCATCACCATAATCATCAAATATAGGAGGCATATTGTAATCACAATAAATTTTCTCCTCAATAGTAGTGAACTAAAAATATCAATATCATCATTGTAATCATCATAAATTGGAGGTAAAGTATCATCATAGGCAATAGAATTTTTAGAATTGGTACCAAAGAGGTTTTCAATATCAAAAGTAGTGTGCTTCCCAATCATGATCACTACTATAGTAAACAGGCATAGGAACATCATCACAAGTTTTACCCATAGTAGATATTTCAAAAGAATCCACAGGAGCATAACATTCATCCTTCTCTTTTTTATCTAATGAGCTTCCTGTTTCAGAAATTTCTTCTTTCATAGGCTCCTGCAAAGCATTAGTCTCTTCCGTTTGTGGAAAGCACCTATTAAAATATTCAAAAATATAGCCATTTCCTTCCTTGTAATTATCAAAGCAATATCTAAGTATCTCATAAACCTCATATTCATAAGGTACATCATCAGTATTTTCATAAGGTACATCATCAGTATTTTCAAACAAACTGGCAAGTTCAAATGCACCCTTGAAAGCAATAAATTCTTCAATTTGTTTCACATCATAAAGGTCATAATTTCCTTTAACATAAGAAGATATGGTAACATTATCATTATACTCACATTGAAAAGGGAGGTGTTTATACCTCCTACAGCAATAAGCTTTATCAAAGCAATAAGTAACATTATAAGTAGAGCACACCTCTTTAGCAATAGTATTCAACTTATCAATTTGTTCCCATAAGTGTTTCCCTTTTTGTGACAAACAGTGCTCCTTATAATAATACTTTTCTTCTTCCATGAACCCACCTTGCCAATAAGAACTAGTTTCAAATAAACCATCCATTGATAGAAACATGACCAAGCAAGGCAATAATGGGCCACCAACAAGATTAGGAACTAATTTTTTTGTGTTTTTGAATAGGGAAAGCAAACCAAACTAAACTAAATTTTTTGGAGTTTTTGAAAAGAGGCAAACAAAACCAAGCAAAAGAAACTAAACAAACTAAATACAAAGTAAAGAGAAAGGAAGTGGAGGACTCCCCTTGTGAAGACGTCCTTAGCCTCCCCGGCAATGGCGCCAGAAAACTTGATGGATAACGCGTGGTTGACGTGGATCCTGTTGGGAAACCCAAGAGGAAGGTGTGAAGTAGCACAACAGCAAGTCTTCCCTCAGTAAGAAACCAAGGTTATCGAACCAGTAGGAGGAAGGAAACGTCACACATGTGTTGCAAGCAACACGGAGACCTGCACAACACAAACTCGAGACTTTGGCCCAACTAACAGTGAGGTTGTCAATCTCACCGGTTGCTGTAACAAAGGATTAATGGTATGGTGTGGAAGGTGATGGTGGTTTGCAGCAAGTAAACAAGTAACAGGGGAAGATGTATCAATGGTAAAGATTGGACCGGAGTCCATAGTTCACTAGAGGTGCTGTCCTTAGATAAACAACATGGCATGAAGGGTACACAAATTACAGCAGGGCAATTGACAGGAACTGAGCAAGGCAATACAATGCAATACTAGACAAAAAGATCCTATGAGATTCGATTGGGCAATACAACAATATACATAGACCGCCATCCAACTGCATCTATGACTAGAAGTCCACCTTCAGGTTATCATCCGAACCCCCTCCAGTATTAAGTTGCAAGCAACAGACAACTGCTTTAAGACAAAGTGTATAAGGTAAACAATCCACTTGTTCCATGAACAAGAGACCGTTGTTTTCTCCCTAGTAGCAACAACACATCTGAAAGAACATGTGGTCCCCCATGTGTGGTTTTGGTAATTAATGACAATCTCTATGGACTAATGCTTGTATCAAGTTGTACGTGTAGGAATTGTCCATAGGCAATGCTTGAACCATATGTTGACTTCAAGGTTTGGAGAAGAAGTGAAGAGGATCATGGGGTGACCAAGGTGTTCAAAGAATGATCCAAAGATTGGTCATGTGAGAGTTAAACCTATGGCAAGTATGTCTTGAAGAATAAGATGGAGTAATATCTCTGGTGTACCTTCAAGGCATCAACATAATGAAGAAACGAAGAAGATGTGCAAGCTAAAGATGTGCAATATCTAGAAGATCTCATGCTTAAAGCTTGCCATCCTCGGTGATCATGGATCGATGAAGACAAGGTCAATGTAAAGGTTTCCCCATGTCTTATGGGGGAGCAACTTGCAAGTCTTCATCAAGCGAGTGCGTGTAAGAGCAATCAAGAAAGGTGTTCCATCTTGAGAAGGACAAGATCGTATACATCAAGATCAAGTGGAATATGCGCAAGGCAAAGGTATGATATTGATAGGGTTTATTTCTTACCGGTCTCGTGGTGTTAGTTGGGGAGACCGGTTTATAGGATAGACAACCGTTCTATCAAGAGGGGCTCTCAAGTGAGTAACTCGATCATATCTTTCAAAGAGCTCTCAAACCTTTGCATACTTAGCATCATCCTTTCTTGGTTGTTATTTGGATCTTATCCATGTGAGGTTCTAGAGTTTGTGGTAATATTCATAACAAGCTTTAGTTCATCAAAAACGGATTTCCCTTTTATATCATATTGCGTTTTTGATCTTTGAGGTTTTATGGTTTCTCACCAAGAGAGGTATCTCACATTATAATACATGAAATGTTCTCTCTCAGTGGTATCCAATATTTCCACTTTTTGTTGGATATCCCTTGTTGTCCTCTTTCCAACAAAATTGGTTTCGGGTCAATCGGAGTTTCCAAACTCTAGATATCGCCATTTGAAGTTCGCCTCTTATTTGGTCCTGACCGGAGTCTCCGGTCTGTGTGGACCGGAGTCTCCGGTGTAGTCCGGAGTTTCCGGTTCTGGCTCTGGTGGTGCCTCCCAGGACATGGATGGGTCATTCTGTATGGGGGTCCGGAGCCTGCACCGGAGTCTCCGGTGTTGGACAAGTCCGGAGTCTCCGGCGTTCGGAGACCGGAGTCTCCAGTGTTGCTGGGGCAAGAGTGGTCTGGGTCAGTCTGTTGGGCAGTCCGGAGGCTGGTCCGGAGATTGGCCGGAGTCTACGGTGTAGACTGGAGTTTCCGGTCTATAGACCGGAGTCTCCGGTCTGACTTTTCCCCAACGGGCAGAAAACGGTCAGAAATCTATGGGCCTATAAAAAGGGGCCCTTCTTCCCCAATGCAACTGCTCGCGTTTTACAGGATTTCTCCTCCATTCTTGACCCTCTTGAGCTTGCTCCCCCTTCAATCCCTCCCTTGATTCTTGCATATGCTTTAGGGATTTGAAAGAGGAGATCTAGATCTACAATCCCACCAATCCATCTCTCCTCTAAGTGAGGGGAACATCTTGGGATCTAGATCTTGGAGTCTTTTGTGGATTTCCTCCATTGTTCTTCCTCTCTCATCCCCCCACAAGCTTTTGTAGCTTTGGTGGAATTTGGGAGAGAAGGATTTGATCACTTCTTGTGTTCTTGCCATTGCATTTGTTGCATCGGTTTGAGTTCTCCTCGGAGGATTTGGTTTGAATTGCTCATTGGAGCTTGTCCCTCTTGGGTTCTTGGAACCCTAGACGGTTTGTGGCCTTGGTGGCATTGTTGCCTTTTGTGGCATTTGTTGGGAGCCTCCAATTAAGTTGTGGAGTTGTGCCCCAACCTTGTGAGAGGTTCCGGTTGGCACCGACAAGTGCACCGATAGTGGAAGCGTGGATCGATCCCATTGGGGTGAGATTCACCAGAGAATAAGGGAGGCCTTTTGTGGCGTTGGTGGTTTGATACCACCCCCTCTCCAAACGAGACGTACTCCATGTTGGGAGGAACTCGGTAAAATATCGGTGTCCCCGCGTGCCTCGGTTATCTCTATACCCGAGCTCTTTACTTATGCACTTTACATTGTGATAGCCTTCGTGCTTGAAGTAATATATATCTTGCTATCACCTTGTTGCTTGTATTGCCTAGCATAAGTTGTTGGTGCACATAGGTAAACCTTAGTTGTTTCTAGGTTGTGCTTTACAAAGTAAACACTAGTTTTATTCCGCCTTTGTTGAGCCACTCTAGGAAAAGTTTTAATTGCCTATTCACCCCCCTCTAGGCGACATCCGTATCCTTTCAATTGGTATCAGAGCCCGGTCTTTCATTTTAGGCTTCACCGCCTTGAGAGTAAAGATGTCGGCTAGAGGATTAGTGCACAATGACATGTTCACATTCGATGGCACAAATTATGATATATGGAAAAATTGCATGCTCATTCATTTTCGGGACATGGACCCAAATTTGGAGCGTATTGTAGATATAGGTTTTTCTCCTCCTATGGATTTCAAAAATCTATCTAGTGAGGATGAGAAAAACTTATATCTCGATGCTCAAGCTTCTAATGTGCTTGTTAATGCTTTGAGCTATGTAGTTACATCTTCAATCATTCCTTTTTGGAGCGCTCATGAGTTATGGACAAAACTTCAAGATAAATATATTGTGTCCAACATTATTGAGGATGATTGTGTTGCTTCCACTTCCGGTCGAGATGAGTTCTCATCCTCTACCACTTCACCAAAATGTGACTTTTCACAAGGTAATGATATGGTGAGTGTTGATAGAAATTGCAATATGGATAGTGTGTTCACTATTTGTAATCCCTCATATCTATCTAGTTGCAATGATCTATCTTTGGACCTTAACACTTCTAGCACTCAAAATTCCTCACATGCTTGTGTTAATAGTCCTTGCGTATCATGTAGAAATGAGTTGAATAAATCTCATGATGATATGCTTTTGTTGTCTTGTTGCCATGATAAAAATGCTTCAATTTCCTCTAGTGCTTGTGTTGCTAACCATGTAGAGGAAAATGAAGATTTTACGGGCCAAGACAAGGTCTTGAAGAGAGCTACAAGTGCAATCTCACCAGCACCTTCCTCCGGTTCTCACATATGCCTTATCGCTAAGGGAACAAAGGTAACATCTTTGGATCCCATTGTATCTCATGATGATGATGATGAGGTTGAAAATGATAATGATGACTATAGAGGTAAGTATGATATTACCTCTATTAAGAAAATGGGAGAGGTTGTATTTGGTGCTCTCTTCAAAAATAAAATTGCTTCCTCCAACTTTCTTGAAATCTTGAATTATGCTATAGAAGGCAATGATCTTATTGAGGAGCAAGAAAACATAATTGATGAAAAGTTTGCACTTGAGCGTAAGTATGCTAATGAAATTGCTCAACTAAATGACTCCCTTGAAGAATAACAAACCACCAAATAATCTCTTGAGGAGACCTTCACTCTAGAATTATCTAGAGTAAAAGAATACCATGATAGAGAACTTGTGGTGGCAAACTCCTTCAAGTTTAAAAATGATGAACTTGAAGTTTCTTATGCTAAACTTGTTGAGGATTTTAAGCTTCTTGATAATGGCTCTCGGGTTGTTAAGAGGGATCTCATCAAACTCACCGAGTCACATGAGCAACTTAAAGCTTCATATTCAAAAGAGCTTGCCAAGTTGCCTTCACCTCTCGCTAATAATGTTGATGCTTGTGCTACTAACTCTATTTCTTGTGAAGCATATATTTTGGAGGAGAATGTTGAGCTAAAGGCTCAACTTGCGTTGCTAACTAGCAACTATGGGAAATTAGAAGAAAGTCATGTTAAGCTCTCAAGCTCGCATGAGGATCTTCTAGTCTCCCATGGTAGACTAAAGTTAGCTCATGAGGCCATCATGTCAAAGGTAACATCTAGTGGGCCTCATGTGGACATTAGCACTATATCTACTCCAAATGCTATATTGCCATGTGCTAGTCCTTGTAATTCATCCTCTCACAACCATGATATATCTTGTGATGAATTGCATCCCATGCCTTGTTGCTCTAACAATGTAGCATCTACTTCCTCTAGTGTTTTTGTTGAAACTAACCATGTAGAGCAAATCAAAAGGCTCGAGGCTCAAGTCACTTCTTTGAAGAATGACTTGAAAAAGGGTCATCAAGGGAAGGTCACACTCAACAAAATCTTGAGTGTGCAAAAATTCCCCAATGACAAGAGTGGGCTTGGATTCAACTCCAATGTCAAGAACAAGTCCACTATCAAGTTGAAGCACAAGGACAACAAGAAGAATGGCCAAGATCAAGTCAAGAATCCGGCCAACATTGTTTGCTTCAAGTGCAAGGAAGAAGGGCATCATGTCAAACTTTGCCCATTAAAGAAGAAGTCCCTTGGCAAGAAGCAACAAGGGAAGCGGCCTCAAGCTCTAAATATTGTTAGAGATGGGTCTCCTCCCAAGAAGACTCAAGCTCTTCCTCAAGTTGTTGCTTCATCCAAAAATAAAGATGGCAAGAGTAGAACTTGCTACATTTGCCGTAAGAAAGGGCACATTTCTTCCTCGTGCACTATTGGTATCTCCTCATCCAACCCTATCATTATTGATAATGCTTATTCTCTTTATAAGGATGAGGTTGGCAATGTGTTTGCCAAATTTGTTGGTGCTCAATGTGGTTTCAAGAAAAGAACCATTTGGGTTGCCAAGCCTATTGTGACTAACTTCTTAGGACCCAACTTGGTTGGGGACCAACAAGCCAAAACTTGATAAATAGGTGTGTTTTGGAGGGCATTGGAGTCTTGGCTACATTATGGAGAATTGAGGGATCTTCATCAATTATTATTGTCAATCCAAGCCATTTGGATTATCATGATTATATTATATTTCCAATGTTCCGGTAACATATGCTTAACTCATTACATTGAAAGTTACTCGCCCCCTTGTGCATGTGTTGGTTTTGTATCTTCCATGTTTTTGTACATGTTGTGCTTTCCACCTAATTATCTTGAGGTATCAAGCATATTTGTGTATGATTAGGTGGCACACCATGTATGTGTGTTTCTTTGTTTGAGCCTTACTTGGTTACATTTGGTATCTTATTTGGCTCTTGTGAGAGATTAATGGATTATCCCATTTTGGGGGAGTGTTATGCTTGGGCATTCCACAATCCTAAAATTGTGTGTACATGAGTAATACCACCTAGTATTTATATTGGATTATTGTCAAGTCTCTATGTGGTACAATTCTCATGAGAAATTTTAAGTTTATAATGTCCATTAATTATCTCTATTTTTATCCTTTTGCCTCGTGTTGGTTTTATGGTAGTATCACATTATGGGGGAGTCATATGCTTAGTGCATATTACAATCCTAGAAAATGTGAATATTCGAGGTTGTGTCACTTAGAATTGATATTGATAATTATCTAGCGCCTATGTGACACATTTGCTCATACAAGTTCCAATTTGCTTGAATGCATTTATTGATCATATTTTGGATCTTGTATATGAGAGTGGTTCTTGGTATGTGTTTCCTCATATTTAGATCTCTATATCATCATGGAAACCATTTGCTTCAAGTTACTCTAATCACTAGTGATTGTGTGACAATTGGAAGCTACCAAGAATCTTGTTCGAAGTATCATGCTTAATTCTTGTATTTGTTATATGCTTCTTGTTGTGACTATGATCTTGGATATCCATGTAAGCTACCTTGGGAAAATGATTCCCAATATTTCTTGTCCTTGGACAATGAGTACTATATTTATGGTAGAATTTATTGATCATATTCACTTTGTCCCTTGCTTAATATTGTCCTATCTTTGGCCAAGTAAATGTCTTGTGTGCTCCCATGTATTCCTTGCTACTTTTGGATTTTATTGGTATCCTCTTGTGTTTTATTTAATGTAGGTAGTAGTGATGATCTCATTTGTGTGAATTTTGCATTTAAAAGCAAAATTCTATATAATATACTACTTATGGGTGAGCTCTCCTATATTATTTAGAACACTCATATTTATGCTTCTTCGTTTGATCCATATCGGGTTTTATGTGCTTGGAACCTCAATCTTTTCGTTTTGGTATTTTGTGCCATCATGAGAAGTTTGGGGAGTTTGGTTTCTTGTTGGAACCTTGCTCTTTTTGGGAGTTGTTTTGTCTCATTCCTTATTTCATGATTCGACCATTTTTAGAATGAGATAAATCCTTGAGCATTTTTATTTTTATATATCTTTTGCTCTTTGGATTTTGCCTAGTTCATTTGTTGAATTTGTGATCTTTCATGTGTTGAATTGGTTATTTGATATAATTTGGACATCATTTGTCGTATCACACTCTTGTGTGTGCAATCTCGATTTATTTGGTGTTTTTGTTCAAATTGTATCTTCTTTTTGGTTCTTGAAAGATTTATGCATGCATATTTACTAAATGTTTATATAATGGCATGCTTGCTTTCTTTGATCCAATATATAGGGGATACTCCACCAAATCCCATCGGCTAACTTGTGCATGAAATTCAATTTCACATCAATATGTACATATTTATGTGGAGTCTCTCCTATGTATGTAGTTGCACTAACTACATTGGACCCAATAAGTTTGGGGACCATTTTGTACTTAAATTTGTTTTAGGTACATTGAAGATAGATTGGATGCTTGTCTCTCAATTTTGAAGAAGTGATGCTTAGAAGAAAATTTGAGTCAAGCTATAGGATGATCAACGAATTCATATCCTCTACATCCTACCAATTATATCTCGGTAACAAGTATCTCTTTCTGATGCTCACATATCTTGATTCCAACCATTTGTCGGTTGCCTTCTAGCATGAATTAATGTATTTTTAATTGTTGTAGTTCTAGCCATGGTTTTGAGAGGACTCTATATTGTATATGTGTTTAAGTTGAGATGAGTGCATATAATTGGGACTATACAAAATCATGTATATGATCCTCCAATCCCAAATATGTCAATCTAGCAATTTTATTGCCTATCATTTCCTCAACTTCTCTCGTGTGCAATAGTGAGATTTTGCTAGTCTATTTTCTCTTATGATACTTGTTTCCTTTCTCCATATATTCCAACTTTCTCCTTTTTCCCTTGGTGATAGTTTTAATATATGTAGTGTGTTGGTGTTTGAAGCTCATTAATCTACAATAAGATATATTTGAGCCTTTGGCCGTGCTTTGAAGCAAAAATCTTATTGGTATATGTTATGACTTCATTTTTTCTTTATATGTGCATATTTCTTTGTTGGCACATGTCTTTGTGATGTTTTCCACTTAGAGACATATACACATATGAGAAGATAATTTTACTTGATCCTTAATCCTTGGATACCACCTTTCTATTCCTTTTGATTCTTCGGTGGCCTTCAAATTTATTTGCCTATGAGTGATTGTTCCTCTTGTTTGCATCTTCGGACACTCATACTTGTTCTCTCATGCCTTGTATTGTTAAATGAATTTGGATGAGTGAGGATTTCATGATTATGCACCTTGATCCCAAATACAATTATCATAATTGATGCATTATCTTTGGGGAGCTCATCTAATTCATTTAATAATACTCATTTGTCTTCTTTCTCATTTATTGTGCCTTAAATGTTTATGGAGGAGTGAGGATTCCATATTTGTGCATTTTTGTATTGAAATACAATGATTCTAAAAGTATGCACAAATCTTGGGGAGCTTCTCTATTTTATTTAAGCATTTATTTGATCTTTCATTTGTTGTGTTCTGAATGCCTATGGGGGAGCAAGGATTCCATATTTGTGCATTATGTATTCTAACGCATTTATTTAACTGTGCACAAATCTTGGGGAGCTTCTATGTTTGTTATTTAAAACACTCATCTACTCGTATCATAATATCTTGTTGTTTCCATTTGGACTCATCATTTGTTGATGCTTCTTTCATTTTATTTATTTTGGCAATCTTTGGGTCCTCGATATAGTTCTACTTCCTCCCAAGTATTCATCATTGGATATGTGCGAATGCACACCTTTGGGGATCTATCACTATATTGGCCTTCTAGAACTTGTCACCCATTTCGGCAATCGATGCCAATGGGGGAGAAGTTTTAGAGGGTTTAAGGGAAATGGTTTATGCTTTGAGTTTGTTTTAGAGGGTTTAAGGGAAATGGTTTATGCTTTGAGTTTGTTTCCTAAGAATTTGCTTTTCATGCTCTTGCATCCTTGTTGTTGCTTAGCATGTGGTATATATATAGAGGAAACTCCACCAATGATAATGATTGACAATATATGCAATGAAATTCAAGTTCATCACACATGCATAGATTGTGGGGGAGTTTGCTCTATATATGGTGATAGTACCAATATCACATACTTGTGTAGTATTTTGATATTGGTGCTACCATTTTATTTGTTAAATTCCTTATATAAACCCTCTCAAATGGATTGTCATCAATTACCAAAATGGGGGAGATTGAAAGAACATGTGGGCCCCCATGTGTGGTTTTGGTAATTAATGACAATATCTATGGACTAATGCTTGTATCAAGTTATACGTGTAGGAATTGTCCATAGGCAATGCTTGAACCATATGTTGACTTCAAGGTTTGGAGAAGAAGTGAAGAGGATCATGTGGTGACCAAGGTGTTCAAAGAATGATCCAAAGATTGGTCATGTGAGAGTTAAACCTATGGCAAGTATGTCTTGAAGAATAAGATGGAGTAATATCTCTGGTGTACCTTCAAGGCATCAACATAATGAAGAAACGAAGAAATTATGTGCAAGCTAAAGATGTGCAATATCTAGAAGATCTCATGCTTAAAGCTTGCCATCCTCGGTGATCATGGATCGATGAAGACAAGGTCAATGTAAAGGTTTCCCCATGTCGTATGGGGGAGCAACTTGCAAGTCTTCATCAAGCGAGTAGCATAACATTCATCCTTCTCTTTTTTATCTAATGAGCTTCCTGTTTCAGAAATTTCTTCTTTCATAGGCTCCTGCAAAGCATTAGTCTCTTCCGTTTGTGGAAAGCACCTATTAAAATATTCAAAAATATAGCCATTTCCTTCCTTGTAATTATCAAAGCAATATCTAAGTATCTCATAAACCTCATATTCATAAGGTACATCATCAGTATTTTCATAAGGTACATCATCAGTATTTTCAAACAAACTGGCAAGTTCAAATGCACCCTTGAAAGCAATAAATTCTTCAATTTGTTTCACATCATAAAGGTCATAATTTCCTTTAACATAAGAAGATATGGTAACATTATCATTATACTCACATTGAAAAGGGAGGTGTTTATACCTCCTACAGCAATAAGCTTTATCAAAGCAATAAGTAACATTATAAGTAGAGCACACCTCTTTAGCAATAGTATTCAACTTATCAATTTGTTCCCATAAGTGTTTCCCTTTTTGTGACAAACAGTGCTCCTTATAATAATACTTTTCTTCTTCCATGAACCCACCTTGCCAATAAGAACTAGTTTCAAATAAACCATCCATTGATAGAAACATGACCAAGCAAGGCAATAATGGGCCACCAACAAGATTAGGAACTAATTTTTTTGTGTTTTTGAATAGGGAAAGCAAACCAAACTAAACTAAATTTTTTGGAGTTTTTGAAAAGAGGCAAACAAAACCAAGCAAAAGAAACTAAACAAACTAAATACAAAGTAAAGAGAAAGGAAGTGGAGGACTCCCCTTGTGAAGACGTCCTTAGCCTCCCCGGCAATGGCGCCAGAAAACTTGATGGATAACGCGTGGTTGACGTGGATCCTGTTGGGAAACCCAAGAGGAAGGTGTGAAGTAGCACAACAGCAAGTCTTCCCTCAGTAAGAAACCAAGGTTATCGAACCAGTAGGAGGAAGGAAACGTCACACATGTGTTGCAAGCAACACGGAGACCTGCACAACACAAACTCGAGACTTTGGCCCAACTAACAGTGAGGTTGTCAATCTCACCGGTTGCTGTAACAAAGGATTAATGGTATGGTGTGGAAGGTGATGGTGGTTTGCAGCAAGTAAACAAGTAACAGGGGAAGATGTATCAATGGTAAAGATTGGACCGGAGTCCATAGTTCACTAGAGGTGCTGTCCTTAGATAAACAACATGGCATGAAGGGTACACAAATTACAGTAGGGCAATTGACAGGAACTGAGCAAGGCAATACAATGCAATACTAGACAAAAAGATCCTATGAGATTCGATTGGGCAATACAACAATATACATAGACCGCCATCCAACTGCATCTATGACTAGAAGTCCACCTTCAGGTTATCATCCGAACCCCCTCCAGTATTAAGTTGCAAGCAACAGACAACTGCTTTAAGACAAAGTGTATAAGGTAAACAATCCACTTGTTCCATGAACAAGAGACCGTTGTTTTCTCCCTAGTAGCAACAACACATCTGAAAGAACATGTGGTCCCCCATGTGTGGTTTTGGTAATTAATGACAATCTCTATGGACTAATGCTTGTATCAAGTTGTACGTGTAGGAATTGTCCATAGGCAATGCTTGAACCATATGTTGACTTCAAGGTTTGGAGAAGAAGTGAAGAGGATCATGGGGTGACCAAGGTGTTCAAAGAATGATCCAAAGATTGGTCATGTGAGAGTTAAACCTATGGCAAGTATGTCTTGAAGAATAAGATGGAGTAATATCTCTGGTGTACCTTCAAGGCATCAACATAATGAAGAAACGAAGAAGATGTGCAAGCTAAAGATGTGCAATATCTAGAAGATCTCATGCTTAAAGCTTGCCATCCTCGGTGATCATGGATCGATGAAGACAAGGTCAATGTAAAGGTTTCCCCATGTCTTATGGGGGAGCAACTTGCAAGTCTTCATCAAGCGAGTGCGTGTAAGAGCAATCAAGAAAGGTGTTCCATCTTGAGAAGGACAAGATCGTATACATCAAGATCAAGTGGAATATGCGCAAGGCAAAGGTATGATATTGATAGGGTTTATTTCTTACCGGTCTCGTGGTGTTAGTTGGGGAGACCGGTTTATAGGATAGACAACCGTTCTATCAAGAGGGGCTCTCAAGTGAGTAACTCGATCATATCTTTCAAAGAGCTCTCAAACCTTTGCATACTTAGCATCATCCTTTCTTGGTTGTTATTTGGATCTTATCCATGTGAGGTTCTAGAGTTTGTGGTAATATTCATAACAAGCTTTAGTTCATCAAAAACGGATTTCCCTTTTATATCATATTGCGTTTTTGATCTTTGAGGTTTTATGGTTTCTCACCAAGAGAGGTATCTCACATTATAATACATGAAATGTTCTCTCTCAGTGGTATCCAATATTTCCACTTTTTGTTGGATATCCCTTGTTGTCCTCTTTCCAACAAAATTGGTTTCGGGTCAATCGGAGTTTCCAAACTCTAGATATCGCCATTTGAAGTTCGCCTCTTATTTGGTCCTGACCGGAGTCTCCGGTCTGTGTGGACCGGAGTCTCCGGTGTAGTCCGGAGTTTCCGGTTCTGGCTCCGGTGGTGCCTCCCAGGACATGGATGGGTCATTCTGTATGGGGGTCCGGAGCCTGCACCGGAGTCTCCGGTGTTGGACAAGTCCGGAGTCTCCGGCGTTCGGAGACCGGAGTCTCCGGTGTTGCTGGGGCAAGAGTGGTCTGGGTCAGTCTGTTGGGCAGTCCAGAGGCTGGTCCGGAGATTGGCCGGAGTCTCCGGTCTACAGACCGGAGTCTCCGGTCTGACTTTTCCCCAACGGGCAGAAAACGGTCAGAAATCTATGGGCCTATAAAAAGGGGCCCTTCTTCCCCAATGCAACTGCTCGAGTTTTACAGGCTTTCTCCTCCATTCTTGACCCTCTTGAGCTTGCTCCCCCTTCAATCCCTCCCTTGATTCTTGCATATGCTTTAGGGATTTGAAAGAGGAGATCTAGATCTACAATCCCACCAATCCATCTCTCCTCTAAGTGAGGGGAACATCTTGGGATCTAGATCTTGGAGTCTTTTGTGGATTTCCTCCATTGTTCTTCCTCTCTCATCCCCCCACAAGCTTTTGTATCTTTGGTGGAATTTGGGAGAGAAGGATTTGAGCACTTCTTGTGTTCTTGCCATTGCATTTGTTGCATCGGTTTGAGTTCTCCTCGGAGGATTTGGTTTGAATTGCTCATTGGAGCTTGTCCCTCTTGGGTTCTTGGAACCCTAGACGGTTTGTGGCCTTGGTGGCATTGTGGCCTTTTGTGGCATTTGTTGGGAGCCTCCAATTAAGTTGTGGAGTTGTGCCCCAACCTTGTGAGAGGTTCCGGTTGCCACCGACAAGTGCACCGATAGTGGAAGCGTGGATCGATCCCATTGGGGTGAGATTCACCGGAGAATAAGGGAGGCCTTTTGTGGCGTTGGTGGTTTGATACCACCCCCTCTCCAAACGAGACGTACTCCATGTTGGGAGGAACTCGGTAAAATATCGGTGTCCCCGCGTGCCTCTGTTATCTCTATACCCAAGACCTTTACTTATGCACTTTACATTGTGATAGCCTTCGTGCTTGAAGTAATATATATCTTGCTATCACCTTGTTGTTTGTATTGCCTAGCATAAGTTGTTGGTGCACATAGGTAAACCTTAGTTGTTTCTAGGTTGTGCTTTACAAAGTAAACACTAGTTTTATTCCGCCTTTGTTGAGCCACTCTAGGAAAAGTTTTAATCGCCTATTCACCCCCCTCTAGGCGACATCCGTATCCTTTCAACATCTACAACCGAAGAGATTTATGTCACTTCCCTTGGAAACTAGAGGCATGAACCCACTATCGAGCATAAATACCCCCTCTTGGAGTCACTAGCAACTACTTGGCCAAGATAGCTACTAACAACGGAGAGCATGCAAGATCACAAACAACACATACATGACAGAATCATAAGACACAACCATTAATCAATCTGACATAGTAATCTCAATATCCATTGGATCCCCGCAAACACAACATGCATGATTACAAATAGATTAGATCTTGATCATGAACAGAGCTCACAAGATCTATAAATGAAAGCACAAGGAGGAGATACAACCATCTAGCTACTACATGGACCCATAGTCCAAGGTGGAACTACTCACGCATCATACCGGAGAAGAAGGCCTCCCGGGATGATCTCCCCTCCGGCAGGGTGCCGGGAAGAACTTCAGATCCCCCCGATCTAGGGACAATGGTGGCAGCGGCTACAGAAGGTTTCGTGGAGTGTTGATCCGGGTCTTAGGGTTTCTGCATCGGGGGCTTCTTATAGGCGAAGAGGTGAGGCCGGGAGGCGACCAGGGGGCCACACCCTGCCTAGGCGCGGGCCCACCTTGGCCGCTCCTAGGAGGGTCTGGTCGCCCTGGCTTGCCTCTCCGTCTCTCCTTTTGACTTCGTGTCGCCCACGGTAAAATATTGACTTTGGCTTGTGTCCCGTCCAATTCCGAGAATATTGATTTTCTGCCTTTCTGGAACCAAAAACAGAAGAAAACATGCAACTGGCACTGTGGAAACTTGTTAATAGGTTAGTTCCAGAAAAGATATAAAAACACCTCAAAGTGTAGACAAAGCAAAGCAAAGAAGATACTAAATAAGCATGGAACATCAAAAATTATAGATACGTTTCCTACGTATCATTGGCATGATTGACTATCAGCCCAGCCGTACCCCTGCTGATATTGGCGCCAAACTATCGGCGGATGGTGATCCCGTTCCCGGTCCTACATTATGTCGTAGTCTCACAGGGGCACTATAATATGCTACTCTTACTCGTCCTGATATTTATTATTCTGTTCAGCAAGCTTGCTTGTATATGCATGATCCTCGTGTTCCCCACCTTTCTCAAGTCAAACGAATTCTACGATATCTCAAAGGCACTCTCGACCATGGTCTTCTTCTAAATAATTCTTCTCCTACAAGGTTGGCAGTTTGTCCGCAAGTGGACTGTGTGGTCGACCTGGGCCGCAAGTGGACTGTGTGGTGGACCAGCTCACAATGGAGTGAAGGGCCCAAGCGGCTCCCGCTGCTTTTCGCCACCATTGGTCCACCACCCGGGTTGATGCTGGGCTGCCTCGGACGCGTCCCAACCGCCCGCCCAGGATTTGGCGTTGGATCCCGAAAGGGGCCCATGACCTAACCCTAACTTACCGGGCATCTGACGCCCAGGTCCGAAGATTTGCCGCCATCGCTTGCACCATCAAGCTCCACCTATCCCGGCCGCCTCTGCTTCGCTCGTTTGCCCCTGTCACCGCCATGAAGCGGGGAGCGACCCCTCTCCCCACCACAACCGTAGCCCCTCTTCTCATCATGACCGAGCCGTTTCTTCCCGCCGCGCCTGGCCGGCTTCTCCACCTCCACGGGATGCGACCAGAGACCCCTACCATCTGCCGGGCAGACGGTCTCCCGGCTACCAGCATCGATCGCCCGTGTAGGGAGCTCCTCCACCACGTTAGGTGGGCAGGGGTGACCTAGCAGGCCCCTGACCACAAGCAGGTCAGGGAGCAGGAGCGCTCACCTCCGCATGCGAGGCAGCGGACGGGAAACTTGGGCCGGAGATCGCCGTCTCCGACTATGCGCCGGTCAGAGCATGACCTTCGCCAAGCTCTACTATAGGATCCCCACCTCCGAGGCTGCGAGGGAGGGCATGCAAGGGCCCCGTAAGGCTCATGGAGGCAAGACCGGGATCTGGAACATGAGAAGAAAAGGTGTCGCTCGCCAACGATGGAGGACGCAGCGGTGGCGACAGCACCACCAAATAAGAAGAAGAAGCACGCGGGTGTTACGCAGGGGAGGTTCTTCTCTACTGCAGTCTCGGGCCGCCCTGCTGCGCCCTCCCCGTAAGCTAGAGTACCTCGGTCACTACATTGATGGGGATTCTACTACATAGACATCGGGGGGTGCAGCTGACAGACCCAGAGAACTTGGCATTCGCCAAAGTTGTCCCAGGGAAGGGGCCAGCGGACGTGTCGGCGGAGCTCATCCGCGACGATCTTGTGACGATGCTCCCAGGGGAGTGGCAGGTCAGGAAGATCTTGGATACAGAGTTTGTAGTGTCCTTCCCATCGGTGGAGGTCATGCAACCGTGTGCCTATAGCTCCACTCTCACCCTGCCGGATAGCCAGGTAACGCTCGACATCACGCCATCGACGGCCTCCATGCCCTCGGCATTCAAGCTGACGTCTACTTGGATTAGGCTCATGGGCTACCCCGAGGAGCCCAAACTCAGGACCATGGATTTTCTTGAGATGGTTGTTCAGGCAGTGGGGAAGATGGTTGAGGTTGATGAGGAGTCCCTGGCGAGGAGTGGTCCAATCAGCATTAGAGTCCTATGCCTCGACCCATCCTAGTTGCCTGGGGTTCTCCCGACGATCTACTTCGGCGAGGATGGCTGGCGCATGGTCCTAGAGCTCGACACGGCCCCGCCACCACAGAGGTCCCCTCCCCGGCTAGCGGTTCCGCCGTCTGATAGTCCCTTAGAGAGTGAGGACGACTCATCGGGGGAGGATGACGACAGGGGCGACGGTGCTTATGACTTTGCTGGGGGGACATCAGGGGGTTCGGACACGAAGGCCGGCAGTGCCAGCTAAAAGAATATCTAAGACGAGAAGTTGTTGATATCGTGGGTTTGCAGGAGACCATCAGGCAAGACTTTCACCCCTCAGAACTAGAGGGCTTGAACCAGCATAAGTTCTCACTGAACTGGTTGCCGGCCTCAGGCCACTCTGGTGGGATCCTTCTTGGTGACGAGGAGACCTTTCAGGTGCAGGATATGGACCGCGGGGAGTTTTTTGTGAGCATGTCCCTCACCCATAGACATTCTGGACTCTAGTGGGAGACAATCATCGTATATGGCCCATGGGACCATAGTAGATTAGAAGACTTTCTAGGTGAACTAAAAGCAAATGTGGAACAAAGTCCCATACCCGTGGTTGTGGCGGGCGACTTTAATCTAATCTGCTCACCAGACGATAAAAGATCTGTGAATGTGGACATCCTGAGGATGCAGATGTTCAACGATTGAATTGTTGATCTCACACTTAGAGAGATCACTAGAGTGGGGGCCAGGTTCACCTGGACCAATAAATAGGTGGACCCGATTAGGTTGTCCTGGACAGAGTCCTGGTCTTAGTGGAATGGGAAGTGGCTTTTCCGCTCTGCTCACTCTGGGATCTCACCAGGATATGATCTGATCATGCCCTCCTTCTCTTCTCAGGAGGAGGCATCGCCCCATGTCTAAACCGCTTCCACTTCGAGAACTTCTAGTTATATCAACTACGTTTTATGGGAGCGGTCAAGACAAACTGGGCGTCATTAGAGGCGTCCCCACCTCGTTGGTTCTGTGCGGAAGATGTTTGGCATCACTGCGCCATGATGGCGCACCAATTCATGAGGGGCTGGGGGGCTAATATTGGAGTGGAGATCCGATGTTAGAAAGAATCACTACTAAGCGAGATCCAAACCATAGACCGCATTGCTGATGACCAGGGTATTTCCACTGAGGAGTACTAATGCTGTTATCTGGGTACTCACATTGGAACTTTGTGGCGGCATCAAATGATACTTTGGAGCACATGGATGATGGTGCACAAATGGATGAAGTTTATGCTCTTCGGAATGGTATTTATCTTGCTGATAGCAACTCGGACTGTATGGATGTCATATACTCTAGACTTAAGCCTGGTGGAAAGGAAGCATTTTAAAGCCATATGGGAGTGTGTGTCTATGGCTTGTAGACCCAAAGGCTATGTGTATATGGCTTGTGGACCCAAGAAGAAAATATCAAATATGGGCTAGCTCAAAAAAAATGAGGAATTATCCAAGGCTTGCATGGGAAAAACCAACGAACATAGTTAAAGCATCTCTAGCATACGCACACAAAAATCCGTCGGTGCACAAACAACTGCTATTATTTAGCACGGCGGGGCAAAAATCGTGCTCCAGCAGACGCGCAAAAATAAGTCGTGCACAAAACAATTTTTGGCACGCACACAAAAATCCTAATCCTGTGCTGCAAATTTGATGTGCCAGTCAACGCTGCCCAACCGCCAAACTAAAACTTCCGCATGTGACCTCCTGCATCCCGCCTCGACGGCCGCCGGCGAAAAATCACCCATGGACGACTATTCCACCACTCCCCCAAACCACCTTCTCCTACGCCCCCACGTTTGCCGATGAAGCACTTTCGCCGCCGCTCGCAATACCACCCCCTCCCTCAATGCACCCAACCCTAACGCCACCATCGTCTGTGGCTAGATGTTTTCTCCTCCATGGTCGGCGAATGTGCATGCCATCGTCCACCGCCCGCCTTTAAGCCAAGGAATGTCATGCCCAAGCGGCCGACATCTACGGTGGTGCCTGGCTAGAAGAAGGGAAAGATCGGCACGGGTCCGCACGACAAACCTCTGGAAGGGCCTGCAGCCAGCCAATTCCAGCTACCGCAGCCACCCCAGCCGCCAGCGACTACGGAGGAGGTAGCGTCGTTTGTTGCGCCCAACGTGTTCTACTCAATGACAACAAGGCACATAATTGCTTTTTTGTTGTTTTGAATTGTGTAGATGAATAGAAATGATAAAATTTAATATAGTTTGATGTGTGTTAACTTCCATGCATTGTAGTATGGATGATGAAACGTTTATGTCAACTATGAATGTTGGGTCATCACATTCACATGAGTATTGATCTCAAGAATATAAAACTGAACAACATGGTGATGAAGTTGACATGGAGAATGGGGGAGGGGATGGTTTCATTGATGCACTAATGGGGCAGGCGGCCAAATACACCATGGAGTAAGAAATTTTACTATGCAACACATGGTGCAATGTGAGCATGGATTCGACCATGAGCACGGAGCAAACAAGAGACACCTATTGGGTTAGGATTAAGGAGTACATCAGTACATACAACTAAAGTGGAATTGGGTGGAGGAATATATCTCTTCGTTCCCGTTGGTCTACAATTTCATCAAATTGTCAAAGGTGGGCGGCGATATTTGGCAAATGTTGAACGAATGAACCCCAAGTGGAACAAATGACAGAGATAGGGTACGTTGTATTTTTTATAATTTTTTGTATCTTCTGCATGGCTACTTTGTTCAATTTATTACTGTACATGACTAATTTTCTCTCTCTTTTGTTCATGTAGCTCAATATTGCCCAAAATTTATTCAACAGATATCCAAAGACGACCAAGAAGGGCAAGATGGTTCAAGGAATGCCATTCATATTGGCCCATTATTATAAGGAGATAGAGAATGAAGATAAATGGAAGAACATGATGTCTTGGAAGTGCCAAACAGAGCAAAGAAGTCAACTATGGATGCAACAATCATTGATGAAAATGAAGCATCAAGCGAGGATGGAAAGAGAAGCCCTGCTCCAAACTTGGTTGCAGAAATAACAAGAAGAACCACTTGAAGAAAACAAGCAAAATAAAAAGGGAAGTAGACCAGATATGATGACATAAAGAAGTCATTGTACGTTATTGTGAGTGTAATAAAGGAATCTTTTGAGGAGCAGAAGTTTTTCGAGGAACAAAGAAATAGAGTAGAGGTCGGAGGGCGAGGAGAGGAGAGGAGGGCTGCGGGCGAGGAGATGAGGGCTGCCATAGAGGAGAATAAAATTTCTCCCGAAGAAACTATCTGTCTCATGGAGCATGAGAAAAATCTCTTCTTCATAGACACAACCAACCTCGATGAAAGGGAAAAAAAGGAATACATCAACCTTTGTCGTGATCAAGTCTTGGCTCAAAATAGAATGATGGGAAGTTGCTTGAATGGATACATGTGAGGTGCTAACAGGGGAGGATACATGGGTGACATGGAGCACCTATGGGAGGCATGGGTGGAATGGGTGCATCTATGGGAGGCATGGGTGAAATGAGTGCACCTATGGTAGGCCTTGGAGGCATGGGTGCACCTATGGGAGGCATTGGAGGCATGAGCGCACCCATGAGAGCTACAATAGGTGGCATTGGCGGCATGGGATCACCTTCGGGTGGCATTAAGGCATGGAATCTACAATGGATGGCATGGGAGCTACAATGGGTGGATTATGGATACCATGGTATATTCCATGCCTCCCATGAGTGGTTGTTTTGGAGCTTCCATGGGTAATGGCACGTGCTCCTAGAATAATACTACCAACACCATCCAAGTTTCCATTGATGATGAAGCACAAGATGGAGATGCCATGGAAAGGACAAGGCATGATGATAGTAAGCATTGATGTTGATGTTTGATGTGTTCGTGTGAACTTCAATTATAAAGAACTTTGTTGTGTCGAATTATGATATGCTTTTAAACTATGCCATGGTTTTGAACTATGCCATGATGATCAAGTCGTGATCTTGAATTTATATGTGTGTGTGTGTGTTGGGAGTTAGATTTATATGTTCATCATTTTTGTTTGATCTTGGAAAGTTGAGATGTGTTGATCTTAGCAAGCGACAGTTAGTCACGTCTTATTTTAGTGCGCCTGAAAAACTGTTTCCTACAGCGCATTGTATTTTAGCGAGACTGGAAATGCTGCAGCCTGTCGCGCACACTAAAACAGCTAAAATGGTGCCCCAAAACCAAAAACTCATGCACTCTTTTAGTGCAAATGTTGGATATTCTCATAATATTGGTAGTTGACGCACCTCTTCCAGGCATTGAGTTTCCCTTTAGCAATCGCCATGAAATCGACCTAGGCGTCCACTGTGTTGTAGCCGGTGATATAGACAGAAGAATATGGACACCCGAGTGCTAGGTGTCGCGCGGTCACCTCTGTTGAAGACACCATCAGGCGCCCGACCATGTGGGTGGTAGGAGAGAAGGTCTACCACATGGTCAAGTTGGAAAAAAAATTAGGTCCTGACGCAAAGTCTAAAATGGTTATTAAATCTCTCATGTAGTTCTTGAAGTCTTGAAGATCTAAGCGCGGTTAAATCAAATGTCTCCTCAATACCAACATGATATTATTCTACCGGTACCCAAAAGAAATTATGTCTTGTGTGTTGCACTGAACTCAAATAGTTTGACATCCATCAATAAATAATGAAGCGGTGTTAAATAAGTCGTACTTTATTCTCCGGACAGCTAGCCGACCATCTACGGTGAAAAGCAGGAAGAGATCGAGAAGGCCCGACTGCTAAAGAAAGGCTTGAGTGTCTCATGGACAATAACACTAGAAACACATGCGTTTTACGCAAGGGTGTCATGAAATAAAATGTCGGTTAGTGTACCGTAATAGTCACACTACGTGACAACGCCATGTAGACGGCGCGGCGAAGTGCGCGTGTCCATCTAGTTCAAACTATGTTGAATGGAGGACAATCAAGGGGAGCAGTTGCAGCTTTGTTTGAAGAATGTAACATACTAGATGGGTTTGCGCGCTTCGCTGCGCCGTCTGCTTTGTATTGTTACACGGGTTATGTTGTGTGTTGTGACATGACATTGATATTTTATTCATCTATTAAGCACAAGCATTCTTTCACCGAAAGATAACACAACAGGACACTAATTCCATATGTTCTAATTCCTAAAAGTAAGACAACACAAGAAGAACCCTTCAAGCAGAAAGGCTAAACCACATATCGAACAGACTACCTATGACTACGGCATGAAGAAGCAGAGCAGCCGTCCTCGCTCCCCCAGGAAACATACTGATATCCTCCCGTAGGTCAACTGAAACCACTCGGCAAACACAACAAAATAACATGTATGCATCACAGCACAACATGATCCATCCCCTGTATGCAACCTCACACGACCTAAGCTACGACAACCGCTATAACCGCACCACAGGACAGATGTAGTCAAAATAGCTAACCTAGTGCTTTCAGAGAAAAAAAACTCAATGAAAAATGAACAAGAGCCGAACATTCTCTTTACCACTTAGTCAACATCCAAACTCGACACATAGCTTGGATTTGTATTCCTCAAAGAAACAGTCGGGAGTTTCTCCAGTTTCTCTGGACATAATAAGAAGGTGTAAAACTACAAATAGCATATTGGAAGAAATCGTGAAAAGTCTGATGGGTTCTGTGAAGTAATTTTTCTAAGCCTTGATTACTTCAAGGATTTTCATTCTATTGTGTCTTAATATAAAGCAATTGGACATTCTTGCATACACGTTCTCAGCCTTAATATAAAAATCCTTGGATCTTCTAAAATAATACTCCCTCGGACTCATACTAGTTGACTCAGATTCATCTAGATATGAATGTATCTAGTTAAGTTTTAGTGCTACATACATCCGAATCTAGAAAAAATCGAGTCAACTAATATGGGTTGGAGAGAGTAATAAAGATAACATATTATTTTCATTCCTTCCTTTTCACAAGAATATTACAGAATAATTGAAGGCAGTAACAAACCATCCCTATCAAGCGATCCAGATTATTTTGCAAGAACGTCCAATTGCAACGTGTCTCACAGGGATAACCTGAGAAGAGTCATTTACCTGAATTAGAATTAATAAAGAAGCCATTTGCAAAATGGTCTAAGTAAAAGAATAACATTGGATAAAACTTTAGAAGTTGCACCAAAAGAAACGAACAATTGAGATTAAATTGACACTCTGGAGTTTATATAAACAAAGAGCCTTGAATGAATCGAGAAGACTGCAAAGTCAAGAAAATTTGATGGTACCACCTAATAATTAGATAGATTCACATGTTATCACGAGTAGCTACCTATAATAAAAGAATGCTAAGAGCAATATAAGTTTCAGAACAGATGAATTGTGTATTATGAAACATAGAAAAATGAAACAATCATACGAAGTTTCAAGTCAGTCTATCCGTGTAAATGTTGGAAGCTATTTCCAGGTAACCCATCAAACCAAAGATATTTCAGACTTTCATTCCAACACACAAAGATATAATAAACCTCCACTTAAGAGTAACCAATAAAATTAGAAATATAAGCATGTTCAGTTCAGGAAACAATTGTCCCTTATATAAAAGGGTGAAATGCAATAGCCAACTATAGGTAAAATGTATTGTGATATACTTAGAGAGTTTTATTCCTTTCAAAATGGTGGATTGACATTTGCACTATACGTCTATATATGACTATATATGATGATAGAGTGAGGGTATACATGTTTTGCCACACATTACAGAAATCTAACACATGATTGAAAACAACAGGGAAGTAGCCTAAGCTTTTAGTTTTAGCAGATTTTATAGTCTTAGTGGTACTTAATGATGGTGAAAACTGGAACATATTATTCTAACTCTTATACATTTTTACTGTAGGATAGAACCAAAGCAGCTCTCAGATAGAATCCAAATATCAAGAAAGAGTAAAAGGCACAATATTAAAAACAGTAGGTAAAGGAAAGGCTGCCTCTTCAACAATCCATGAGAAATAACACTAATAAGCAAACCCAAATTATACTTAATGCTTAGGTAACCACTCTTCTACCAACTATTTGTTTGAATAAACGCATAAATTGCTCTCAAGAGGATCTAAGGGTGTTTGAACTTAGATAGGCATCACTTGCAGTATTTCTTCTTTTGTAGCTGGTAGATTATACTGACTACATGTTTAATTATTGGTTCACAAATAACATCGTATAATCAGTGTTCACCATCTTCATACTTGATCACATATGTTCTGAAACAGAATATAAGGAAAAATTCAACACTTAGTTGTGGAGTATTTAGTATTAGCATTTCTATTTCATGCTTATAGCTAAGGATAGCAATTTTACCCATGGTACGGGTACCAGCCGGTACCTTGCGGGTACCCGACCTGTATCTGTATAGGCAGGGTATGTGCATGCTTTTATACCCATGGGCAGTACCCGTACCCTACCCGTTAAGTCGTGGATAGGGCTCTGTACCCACGGGTATACCCGTACCCTACCGGTATATGGACCAGCGCCTAGGAGCCAAATAGTCCTAAGCGTCCAGCAGATAATGGCCGTGCTCCGGACGACCGAATTAATCCTATTTCCTTCGTCTCCCCAGTCGCTAGCCTGGTCAACTAACGAGTTAATACCTAATCCCCTCGTTCTTCTCAATCTCAAGCAATCACGCTCGATTTAATCCACATCAAGACCTCAGCCTCATGGCCTTACTCTATCTCCGTCCCTCCCCACTTCCCCAATCCCAAACGCCACGCTGCGGGAATCCAGAATGGAGTCGGCAAAAGCCTCACCGGATTCCATCTCGTGATCTCCCTCCCCAAATGTCTCTGTTTCTTCACGCATCGGCGAGTGGGAGCTTGGCAGGGTGTGGCAGTGACGTGCGCGGTAGCGGGAGGTCACATCTCAGGCTGGTTAACCACGACGACAACGACGACAACACGGGATAGTCTCTCTAACTCTCCGCTCCGGTGGTAATCCAAACTGATAAGGCACACGTCTCTGTGAATGAGCAACTTTTTTTGATTGCTAGTAAATTGATGAACCGTTGAATCATCTAATGAACGGCAGCCCTTCCTCCATTTAATCTGACTACTTTATCCTCTAAATTTCTCCGGGTACAGCAACTATTGACGTAAAACAAACTGTTGTGTTGTAGTGCTGATCCTTTTCTTCTTCTCTAAATCCTGACAATATTATCTATGATGTTTCTCTGAAATTCTAAAGATGAATGACAGCTAAATCTAATACGCCTACTGGTCATACTCTACAGGGTGAATTCTTTTACTTGGTAAAGAAGTACCATTATCTATATATATATCCATGCATGAAATAGTAGTGGCATGCCTTGCTCTGTCCAAATTCGTGTTCTGATATTTTCCGATTGGTGGTAGGGCTGTCTTATATTTGTTTTTTGCAATTCACAAGCTTATTTGTTCTCTATCGTGTATAGATTAATGGCATCTTAAGAAAAAGCATAAGGTACAGCTGTGGCTGGTGCGAGTATGAAAACTCAACAATTTTTTATCTCAACATGGTACACCAGTATCTAAAGCTATGGCATCTCAAGAAGGAGCATAAGAAGACAACAAAGCTGAAAACAAAAACTGAAATCAAGGGTAGAAATTGACCTGTTGAAGGCTTGCCCTCTTCTGATTTTTTTAGGACCCTACTACCTCTCTTCTTCTTCTTCTTGGCCCAACGCTGCCTCCTCTTCTTCTTCCTAGGCTAAAATCCAACTCGCATCCTCCTCCTCTTCCATCAGTGCATGTCGACGGCGGCAGATTCGTTCAGTCCCAGGCTCCCTTCTCGGAGTCGGATACATGAGGTCGTGGGAGGCTCAGCCGGAGAGGAGGCACGGCGGCTGGCACGGCGGAATGCATGGCGACGGGCGGCGGCAGTTCCAGGCTCCCTGCAGCTCGTGTTCGGAGTCAGAGATGCGTGGTCGTGGTCGTGGGGGGCTGAGTCGGAGAGGAGGCGCAGCACCCAGTGCGGCCGGAGAGGTGGCGGTGGCACAGCGGCCGGTGGTTGGAGCGACGGCGGCACGGGGGCGCACATCGACAGCAGCCTAGGGTTGCAGCGCGTGGGGATTTTTTCTATCGTGAGTTTTGCTTTGGGACGGAGTCGGGAGGATGAGGCCAGATTTTCCTCCCTTTAGTGGCCGGTTCGCTGTTTTTTTTTTGAACCATTTACTGTAGCTAGCGCGCGAGCCTGTGCTCGGCATGCTGGTCTTCCCTCATACATAAGTTTTAGAATAATTCCAAAGGAAGATCTCCAAACGATCATCTTTGATTTTTGAGCACTGTTTGCGTGAAGCAAATAGATTTTGCTAGGCAAGCACCAACCAGTGTTTGGCATGATGTACCTCCAGCTTTCTTATCCCATGTTTTGCTAGATGATGTCCTGATGTAACGATACTTACTAGCTAATAAAATCTCATTGATGTTAAAAAAATTTCGATCTCCAAAAGTAAGATCACAGACACACACACGAGCTTATAGCTCCTATGCGACGTCTTTACATGGAATTGGAAGGAACACGACATCGTTGAAAAGAATAGCTCGCATGCGACGCTTGTGAGGCAGATAATAGCCCAGTGCCACACGGGCCATAAAACGGTCGTTAAGGACACATTTAACTTTGTTCCAAGATTAGGGTTAAGCCAAACCGGTCGGTTGGGACAGCCAGTCAAATCAACCGCTTCCGACCGAGAGCGCGCGTCACACTTACTGTAGCTTCCCCGACGGCGGCGGCGGACCTCACTCATCATTCTCGGCGCCGACGGCGGCAGCACGACAATTAATTTAGGCGGCGGCGCTTTCGTTCGACGGCGAAGGTGGTGAATGCCATTTGAAAGCTAATTCCTCTTCCATTCTTCTCAATTCGAGATCTGAGCGTGCCCATTGATGCTAGATTTTGGAGGCGAGGGTGTGCTGAACGGGGCGAGGGGGAACGAGATGGAGCATGGAGAAGGAACTTCTAATCGGTATATCCCGTATCTCTGCACTTAATTTTTCTAAGATTGAGCTCTTTGTTCGCTTCCGCTAGCTCACAGTGCCCGCCAAAAATAGGGGAGATGATGTTGCACGCCAAACCTTCGAATTTCGCATCAATTTCTTTCCCTCTAGGGTTGTTTTAGTTGATGCAAGCACGCAGCTCATTGAGAGAGACACCGTTGTTAAATGGGAGGTGGAATTAGAACATGTTGATCCCCAAGAGCTAATAAACATGGGAGAGGAGGCGGTGAGGAAAATGGTGGAAAAAATTAGGGATAGTGTGGTTTGGGGGCCAGAGCAAGAAGTTTCTTTGTTACGATTTGATGATTACAAATGTGACTATGTTAGGGTTGAGACATGTGAACATATAGTTGATGAAATCGATGAGCGAAACGGTTGGACAAGCAAAACTGTTCTGTTTTTAGCACAGCTCATTGATCTAGAACCTGATTCGAGGGTTGGATATGTGGCCTCGAAGCTGGCTGCTCAGATGGTCGAGGATGATTGGGCTACACAAAGGCAAGTAATGCCTATACTTACTGAGTTGGAAGTGTTAACAGTGGAGGATGATGCTAATGCACAAGGGGAGGCTGCAGATGGTAATGAACAAAGGATTGTAACTATTGATTGGAATTCAGTTGAGATACATGACCAGACTGATTTGGTCATTGCACCAATAGATGACATTGAAATGGCAAAGCTTTTTGGCATTCCTATAGATGACAGAGACAAGGAGAAGAAGAGGGATGTGGACTGATAAAAAGAAGTTCTATGCAAAATGCATAGGTTATGATGGTGGTGCCAAGCCTTGCAAGTGGTATATATCTGCTAGACGCCAACCTGATGGAAGGACAATAAGAGTGAATCAAATTCCAAAACCTCAAACTTGCATTACAAGTTCTCAAATAGTTACAAAGATGACATCACAATTATGGGTTGCAGAAAAGATCAAGCCCATTTTAGCCACAACACCAAACAACACTGCAAAGAGACTGAAAATAGACTTGGAAAAGCAGTACCCCATTAAGCTGAATTATACTACAGTATGGAAGGCAAAGCAAAGGGCAATGAAAGAGCTATATGGTGATTGGGCAAATACCTTTCGAATGCTTTATAACTTCAAAGCAGAAGTAGAGAAGAGGTCACCTGCAGTGTTGTGGAGATAGATACTGAGGTAACAGCTGATGGGAAAGTCTTCTTCTCTAAATTCTTCATGGCTTTAAAGCCTTGCATCGATGGCTTTAAAGCAGGGTGCCGTCCATATTTGAGTATAGACTCATCTTTCTTGAATGGAAAGTGGAATGGTCAACTAGCAGCATGAAATGCTTTATATGGACACAATTGGATGTTCCCTGTAGCTATTGGCATGTTTCAGTCTGAGACAGAGGCATCATGGACATGGTTCATGATGCAGTTGAAAAAATGCATAGGGCCAGTCTCTCCATTGGCAGTGCACACAGATGCATGTAAAGGTTTAGAAAATGCAGTGAAGATTGTTTTCCCTCATGCTGAGCAGAGGGAGTGCTTCGGCCATATGTGGATGAATTTGATCAAAAAATTCAGAGGAGATGATTTTGGACGCATGTGGCCAGCAGCAAGATCTTACACCAGGCAGACACATTCATATCACCTTGAGAAGATTAAGGCGGCATGCTCTAAGGAGGATAGGGTCAAGTTTTGTACATGGTTGGAAACCTACCATTCTCTTTTATGGTACAGGTCTGGTTTTAACACTGCCATCAAATGTGATCATATCAACAATAATTTGGCAGAAAGTTTCAACAACAAAGTGAAGGAGTTAAAAGACTTGCCTGTCCATGACATGGTTGACCAGATCAGGATCATGATCATGAGGTTGTGGAAATTGAGAAGAAGGCTTGGTGATGTTCTTCAAGGAGATAAGCTTCCTGATGTTGTGCAGCAGGTGGTCAACAGGAGCAGAAATCTTGCACATTTGCGTGTTGAGAAATCCTCATTGTGGGGTGCTGAAGTCAGAGATACAAAGACTGGCAGGAGGCATGTTATTGACACTCAATTGCATGAATGCACATGCCTTGAGTGGCAACACACTGGTAATCCTTGTGATCATGCCATACTTTTCTTGGCCTCCAAACACAAGCTAAATATGCACCCATATTTGCATGAGTATTATTCTGTAGCAAAATTCAAGGCTGCATATGGAACACCAATTCCAGCACTTACAGACCAGTCTCAGTGGCCTGAAGTGGACATTCAGTTCTCCTTGTGTCCTCCTTTGATGAAAAGAAAGGCTGGCAGGCCCAAGCAGAGTAGATTCAAGGCTTGGTTTGAGAAAGGTGGGAGCAGCAAGAAGGGAAAGAAAGATGAAAAGAAAGATGCCAAGCCAAAAAGGGCCCAAAAAGGTAACAAGAATAGATGCAAACTCTGTGAAGAACTTGGACACCGAGCTGGCTCTACCAAGTGCAGATACACTGCTGAAAAGCCAAAGTATGTTCATCCAAAATCTATCCCATTTCTTGTTGATGATTTTTCTCCCCCAGCTAACTTGCTTGTTTTCAGGAGGAAGCGTGGAGAAAAAGGCCCACCTCTTGTTGTTGACGAATGCTGGCCAGTGAAAAGGGCAAGAATCAATGGCCAAAGAAAGAAGAGAACTAACCAGATCATGTTTAGTGCTGCTGAGGTGCAATATGAACTTGTTTTGGAGGATGATGTGCAAACTGTTGAGGCTTTAGTGCAAAATGAGCATGTTTCTGATTTGGAAGCTCTGGTGCAAAATGAGGGGCAAAATGAGCCTGTTGTTGAGGCTCTGGTGCAAAATGAGCCTGTTGTTGAGGCTCTGGTGCAAACTGACCATGTTGTTGAGGCTCTGGTGCAAACTGACCATGTTGTTGAGGCTCTGGATCATGATCATGAGGTTGTTGAGGAGGTGCAAGAGGTGAAAGAGACTCTTGGACGTGCTGTGGGGAGGCCAGATGGTAATGGTAAGAAAAAGAAGAGCATAAACCTGTTGTGTGGTGTGAAACTTGTGAAGGAGGAGAAAACGAGGGGTAAGAAGAGCCAAAAGAAATAGACTTTGAATTTGGCACTTGTTGTAAACATTTGTTATTGTAATAATTTGGCACTTGTTGTTGTAAACATTTGTTATTATAATAATTTGTCACTTGTTGATAATTTGGACAAAATTCAAATATGATGGTAAATTTGAATTTCAACAAATGTAGCTATGTCACTTTTCTATGTTTGTATGAGCTTCCAACGTTTTTCTCATATGTACAATACAACTCATCCTCACCCTGATCCCTTTTGTGAAGTACAACTCACCCTCACCCAAAATGGGGTAGAAATGGGCTCCAAAGCTAGGGTAAACCACCCCATTTCTAAGCAAGTTTTTTTCGACCATTTCTAAAACCAAGTTTGATATTTTTCCTCAGAACTATGTCACATAACATGACACCATGCGAATGTTTTGTATTTTTTTGATTTTTTTTGAATTAGTTATGCACATTTGAATGTCTGGTCAAACTTGAAGGGTTTTCATAAATATTCTTAGCTAGGGGCTGAGGCTCACAAAACTAGCATTGGATCTCTGATGAAATAGCATATTGTGAACCTAAAAATGATTTTTACAAAAAATCATCAGCATGAAATCATGTACCTGTAGTTCATATCTTACCCACTTCCAGCCGATTCGGCAGGATTTGTCTTTTTCACCAGGGATGGAATAAAAGGTTTAAGATACTCAAGTTGGGAAATTATACATGCTAGGTGGTCTAGTATTTTTGAAAAATAGGATGTTACCATTTTGAAACTTCAATTTGGTGGTTGCTTCACAAATCCCCCCCTCTTTCGGCACTCAGAAAATAGAAAATAGATTTTCTGTGCGTCGAAAAGGAAAACTTTGTGCTACAACATTGTTAGTCATCCCATTATAGACATGTATGCCAAATATGGGCACATTATCACAAACTATGCCTTGATTCTAGCCATATCATTGGTCATTTGACCCGAAAGCAGAAAACCTCGGAGGAGATAGGTCATTTTGTGAAGGGTTTTTTGAAATATGATCAATAGACAAAGTTTGATATTTTTTCTCACAACTATGTTACGTAACATGACACCATGCGAAGGTTTTGTATTTTTTTTATTTTTTTTGAATTAGATATGCACATTTGAATGTCTGGTCAAACTTGTGAAACCCCGTTGACTGCATCCTAAACCCAGCTAACCCTAAGGCCGAATGAGGAACGTAGATCTAACCCTAGCGCGACACTATGGCCGTCCGATCGCGTCTTCTAGAAGGATTCCGCGGGTGGCTCTGGGCGATCCGTGGAAGGGCTTGTTCTGCAACCTGATTGGTTGGCGTCTCTTAGAAGGATTTCGTGGCTAGCTCTTGGCGATCCGTGGGATGGATGATTCTGAAATCTGATTGGCTTCATCGTTTTTACGTGCAACAGTGTGACATGCGAGCGTGGCACACTCCATTGACCGTTGGACCGAGCGTGGCATGCGAGGGCGCTGGACGGGGCGGGCTGCACCATGCATGCAGCTGCCCCTAGCATCGCAGTCTAGTTATTTTACGTGCAACAGCGCTGCAGTGTATTTACTCCCTCCATCGCATTAAATAAGTGTAAGTGTAACAACTTTCTTCAGTCAAACTTACTCCCCTCAGGTTCATTGTAATAAATGAGACTTTGCATGATATCACATCTATGTTATTTTGCACTATGGAGTAGTAACTTAGACTATTAACATATGTATAATACCACATCTAAGTTACTCCCACATACTTCCTTCGTCCGCAAATAAATTGAATAGACCATTTGCTAAATGTTATTGGAATTTTTGTGGACAAATTTTGAAGCCAAACGTACACTTATTTGTGGACAGAGGGAGTATGCATGTCACTATGACCAGCCTAAGAAAAAATATCAAAATCTAAAATATGTAATAAATATAACGTATAGCGTGGCACACTCCATTGACCGTTGGACCGAGCGTGGCATGCGAGGACGCTGGGCGGGGCGGGCTACACCATGCATGCAGCTGCCCCTAGCGTCGCAGTCTAGCTATTTTGCGTGCAACAGCGCTGCCCCATTAAATAAGTGTACGTCGAACAACTTTCTTCAGTCAAACTTACTCCCATCTGATTACTTCCATCGATTTTTCTTGCGTGTGTAAAAACGAACGAGTTTGTTGCATGCGGTGTGTAAAAACGAACGAGTACCTTGGTACTAGATTCCTGCATTTATTGCCGAAGTAAATCAAGGCCAAATTATATTTTCTCTTTTATTTTTCACTGCCAATGAACAACTACCTTGGACGTTTTTTCTCTCTTTCGCATTAATGCATGCATGCATGCATGCAGGGGCGGGGGCGGCGGTGCAGGGGTTACGTCGCATCCTAGCTATTTTTTCTCTCTTTCGCATTGATCACGCCCGCTACTCACACGCAACACAGCGCACGCGTCTGCGCCAACGCGACGCTGGATTCCCACGCCGCCCTTCACGCCCCGTCCTCAATAAATAGGCAAAACGCCTTTGCCTCCTCATCTCATCTTGCCCCTCATCTTCAACCTCGAGCCTGTCCCTTTGCCTGCCCGCCTCCTCCCAGCAGCCCCCAAACACTCCGGCGACCATGGCGACCTCCCCCCTCCGCTTCCCTTCCGACACCGAAGTAAGCGACGAGGACAACCACCCGGACCACAAGCAGTTCTGGGAGCAGGAGGCACCCATGCGCCCCAAGCGTGGAAAGAAGAAGGGACGCAAATCCCCGCCCTGCCCCTGGGGGGATCAAGGCCCCATCGTCCACAACCCAGTCCCCAACCTTCCCGGCGGCGGCGACCTCCCCTCAGAAGGAGGAGGCAAAGCAGGAGGCTGCTATCGCCAGGTGGGAGGAGAAGCAGGCCCAGCGCACCTTAAAGAAAAGGTGCAGACGGGAGGACGAGGAGCGACGGGAGGCCGATCGCTGGGCCTTCCAGGAGGAGCAGCGGAAGCGGGAGCAGCGGGAGAGGCTGGCGGCGTGGAATGCCGTGAAGGCGGCTCGGTGGACGGCGGCACCGGCACCGCCTCCACCGCCGATGGAGTAGGGTAGCTAGGGTTAGGGTTTAGGGGCTAGCCCAGGGTTTAGGCGGGGCGCCTATTCCCTTCTATATTATTATACTTTTTTCTTTTTATTGTAATGTTATCCCAAGGTTATCGATCCGGCTATCTAATATAAGTAATGTTATCCCAATATTATCTATCCCCTGTTTTATTGTAATCTGTGTTTTATTGTATTGTCATTTGTCAAAACACCCAAAACAACAAGTGTATAAAACAAAAGACACAAAAACAAGTTCTCATATAATACTCGTGCAATATTTATAAAATGAGTGAAATTAGAAAAGCTCAAAAAGGAAGAATAAGTTAACGTAATGATGGTTGATTATTTTCAAACAACACATGGTTCATTTTCAAACAAGACATTTACATATTTACATAAGTTAAAGGAGCGCCCAAGTTATGTTAGTTAAATGGATGCCCTTGGACTTCATTTATATATTTACTTTCGCAAAAAAAAGATTGCGACCTGAGCACGAGTATCTGCAGATCCACACGTCCCTATTTAGATTGTAACGTGAGTACCAATTTTTTTGCCCAATCAACATATAGTTACTATTGGGCCTGGATACGTCCATTTTGGCCTGGCTAAGTTCTATTTGGGCCTAGCCTTTTTCAATCCTCGTCAATTGTTTTTTTACTTTTCAATCCCTCCCCCTCCCCTGCACACGGCGCCCCCTGCACACTGATAAAAGGAACACTGACGAAACTGACGAACTGAAGGAACACTGATTTCGAAAACAGAGCAGCTCAAAATTAGCCCAAATTTGTGTTGCATTTTATTCAAGCCAAAGACATAGACCATTACATCCATTACAAAGCATCACTCGAACACTGACTGCGCTGTCTAATGACTAACGATCAGGAGATAAACTAATCCGAGAGAAACTACACAAAAATAAAAAAAAACGGCCATCAGATTGTCCTGCTTCTTCAATTCGATGATTTGCCTTAGCTGCTTGTTCATCTTCTTCAGCTCGGCCTTCACTTCCGCATCCACCGTAGTACCAGCGGAAATGGGGTTGCCACATCCCAATTGCTCCACCACGAACGGGTTTTCGAGCTTCCGGGATGCTACCTCCACCCCAATTCGCTCGATGTACTCATCAAGCCACTCAAAATGCCCACATTTTGGCAGTTCCTGAAATCGCAGAGATGAACCCTAAATCCCAAATTCGATGAAATGCATGAAATTTCAAAACAAAAGCGAGAAATTGGCGCTCGGAACACTCAGATCTCACCTTTTCCGGCTCGGGCTTGCTCTCACACTTCACAAATTCCCGGCCAATGTTGCCGTTCTTGTCGGTGGATGTGACAAGCCGCTTCACGGGCGTGGTACAGGGGCAATCGGGACACCTCCTCATCGGCACCGCACTATACCGAGGCCATGAGCGGTGGGAGGAAGCAGAGCTCGACATCCCTCGCCGGCGTTGCCGCAATTGCTCGCCGGAGAAGAAAACGGAAGGGGATGAGATGCTGGAACGGTGGCGGGAGTGCTCGGGAGCGGGGAAGGATCGGGGCCAACGGCTCTCTTCAACCACAGGGTGGGTCCCACGATATGAGGTGGACATCAGGTGAGTTCCGCCGTGACGTGGAGAGGCTGTGGGTCCTACTATGCTCAGCTGATTCGAATTCGTTGACGGTCTCGTGGGGTTAAGTAGAAGTGTCGTACGGGAGATATTTGCCGCTTCAGAAGTGTCGCATGCGAGTTATTCTTTACAATGATATCGCTTTCCTTCCAATTCCATATAAAGACGTCGCATGAGAGCTATGCCCACACACACACTTATGGAGTTGTGGTACCAATATAGTGTACGTGAAGTGTACTCTCCAAGAGAAAACATGGATGTGTTGTCTCGCTCGTGCATGTAGCGAAAAGTTGGCGCGCTTTCTTTGTTCAGCTCCCGACGATGAGCGAAAGCGCAACTGTTAGTTGCTTTATGCAAAAAAAATATACTATTCGTGACCATATTGTATACTTCAGCAGTGTCGACATTCTAACAACGTGCATATGACAACATTTCTAGCGGTGCCCCACGAGATGGACCTTCATCGTGGAGTTCTACATTACTTTGGTTGCCGCGTTCTGTGTCTCTCGTGGAATATGTTGACATTGAGAGCATCTCAAGGACACCCAATAGGGTTGCAAGCGAGACGGGACTGCGGACAGTGATTTTAGCTCAGCTCCACCTACATGTAGTGCAATCCGTAGAAAAATTATAATCGTTGCATGCAGTACTATTTGTACTGACCATTCTGTTTTGCAGGTCTAAGCGGACCCGTACCTGCAACCCTAGCACCCAACCAGCTATTTCACAGGCTGAGTTTGACTTAATCAGCGGACGTTACTTTCTTACCTCACAGCCTTAACCTATCTTTATTTAGAAAATGTTCCGCCAAAGGTTATGAAATTATAGAGTAAGTTTTTTCTTGTCATACAAAGAAACTGGAAAAAAGTGCGGATCGCCCCCTAAACTAGCTTTGAAGTGCTAGGAAAAACGGCCCGTATCGCCTACCTCCTTGTGTTCAATTTTCTAAGTTTGGGAAGAGTGGAGGACTCCCAAGCACACCTCAACATATAACACTTCGCCATTTTCCATTGCAAAATTCATCACTCTTTTGATCTCTCCAGCCTCCCGCCCACCGCTCTCTTGTTCCCACCCAGACCCCTTGCCATACTCCTGCCGCACTCACGCCTCGCACCCGACTCCGCCGACCACGCTGATGCAGCTCGGCAAGCCACACAAGAAGAAGGTGAGGACGGAGCCGGATGACATGGACAAGGATGCTAGTAAGGTGGAGGTGTACCGGTGTATGTTCATGATGGATGAATGGAAACAACGACGATCGACAACTTTGATCAAGAAAGAAATGTAAGCGGCAACTATTTGTTTGCTGCCTCGTATGTCACAGCCCACAACAGCAAAACTGTTGGCGGCATGCGAGGCGGGGACAGTGGGGCGACCCAAGGAAGCACCACCGTGGGGAGTTCGAGGTGCACCTTAGCATCCTTGATGGCCTTCTTCAATGAGCACACCATGCTTCCTATTCGGCCAAAATCCAGTTCTTCTTTCAAAAAATTGGCGAGAGGGTAAGGCTTATGATCCGAAGGTCGTTTACTTGCCCATAACGGCCAACCCGCGGCAGCACAACCAACGCGGCATTGGCCTCGACCTCAACTACACCTACAACGGGTCACCAGTGCCGTGGCGAGTGCCAATCTCCTTCGTCAATGACGTAGGCGCGAGCTCCCAGACCGACCGCAACATGTTCAGCTCTAACAACAACGGCGACCACCATATATTTGATGAAATGCAGGACGCCAAGGCCAAGGGGACAGCCCTAGGAGCCCAAACCCTAGGCGCCAAGGCCCTTCCCTCAGGTAGCTTCCCTTATGGGCCCTTTTCCCTAGGAAATTTGGCACATTAGTAAAATACCCTTTCAAATTAGATTTTAACAATATATTTAAAATTAATTACATTAATTAATATATAAATACATATTACAAATTCCGATTTGACCTGAAACAACTTTTGGTTTTCCTTCGATATCCTCCGAACAACTTCAGAACTTCCTAAAACAATTCCGGTCCCCTCACGGAACTTTTCCGGTTTCCTTTCTGTCTCTGAAGAACTTGGATCACACTAAGTGGAATACTATGATTCCAACTTATGGATGATCTCCAGCTCATCGTACCCTTAAGTGGATCCCCTCGCGGCTCGGGAATGGCACAAACATAATCTCTATCAATGATCAATAGCAGGACCGAGATGCCCATAATAATCCCTGTATATTACACGGTGGCTATGTCCTTTGAACCGTAAACATCGAGTCAATTCCTTTTGTTTCTTTGAACCGTAAACATCGAGTCTAATTAGTGGTCGTTGGGATGAAGAACTTGTAGAGAGAAGTTTCTGGCCCATCGATATCCGGAGGATCTTTGGTGGTTCCTCTAACTGATTAGGTGGAAGATTTCATATCCTGGCATTATAAGAAAAATGGAGTTTTCTCAAGTATCACGTCGAGTGGAATTTCCAACACGGCTAGAAGCTTCGACGTACCAATTGAGTTTGCAATTCTACCGTGATCCGGTTAGAGGGAAGCTATGTAAAACTTGATATAGCCGCGAAAGTGATTTTTTTTTTGATGGAACCATACACGCTACTATGCCATGTAGAGAATTTTTTGCTAATAGACATATCAAAATTAGCGGTCATTGTCCAATGTGTTCCACGGGAGCGAAGATATTAAGCACACTTTGTTCCAGTGTAAGCGAGCGAGGAGTGTGTGGTCTGCACTTGGACTCATGGATATTATTGACGATGCTTGTTTAGGTGACCGTGCAGGCCACTTGGTACTGGAGAATCTCTTATGTTTATCGAGAAGAAAGTCACCGGTTTTAGGCTAACGAGGTTTGCAAGAAACAGTGGCTGTTGCGTCATGGTACATATGTGTCAATGGTGATTTTTTTTCCAAATAGCATATCGCTCGGCGAACCGAAAGATGAGACGACACGGATGGACCAGTCCTCCATCCGAATTTCTCAAACTAAATGTGTTGATGCGGGGTTCAACGTGGACCAGTTGAACGGTAATATATGCTATTATCGGTGACTCACATGGAATTTTGTGGCGGCATCAAACGATACTTTGGAGCACGTGAATGATGTAGAAATGGCTGAAGCATATGCCCTTCGGAATGATAATTTATCTTGCCGATAGCAACTCGGACGGTATGGATGTCATTCAAACTATGCTGAATGGAGGACAATCAATGGAAGCAGTTGCAGCTTTGTTTGAAGAATGTAACATATCCTAAAGGAGATATCTCTCCAAAGACCATCTTTGACTTTTTGAGCACCGTCTGCGTGAAGCAATTGGGATGGTATATATGTTAGCTAGTTTTGCTACCCAAGCACCAACCAGTCACTACAGGAAAACGGGAAGGCCGGAATCTATGCTGACGGCCACCATCGGCGTAATAGCAGCTATACCGACAGCAACCTTCGGCGTAACTCGGCGTAACTCAGCTGTCGACATACATGAAGATAAGCCGACGGTTCTATCTTGTTTTCTTCTTCTTCTTCTTCTTCTTCTTCTTCTTCTTCTTCTTCTTCTTCTTGACTTTTGGTTGTGTGCATCTATAATATCTTTTGAAAACATAGCAAAGTCTTATCAGAGAAAAATAAGCAGATTATTACGTGCAGAGGTCATGAACCCAACATTATATCAATCAACCAAAGCAAAGTTATGCTATATTAGAGCATCTCTAGTCAAGCCCTTAAACGGATCGGAACTGTAAATTTCCGGCGAGTATACGGGCCAGGTCGAGATGCGTCGGTCTAGTCGAACCCGTGAACATGTCCGGCCATAAAACATTTTACAGTGGCCCGTTCTACTCACGACGCGGTCGCTAAAATTACCGGTGGCTCGGGAGGGTGTGGGTCGAAACCCTCACTCGTCCCCGCACCCAACCCTAGCGCCGCAGCCGCCACCTCCAACTCGATCGCACGCACCACGCTAGTAGATTGAGCCCGATGTCTTCGCGCACCTCCAACTCCGGCGAGAAAACTTGTTCCGTTATTGTTTATGTTTTTGTAAGCAAAAATATATTTATGTCCCATGAAATCATGATTATGTTTCTGCATTTCATCCCATTTCCGTTTTTACGCGGAACTGACCAAAAGATTCCACATGGTTTTCATCCCTTCTTGAAAAGTTGTGAAATCTCAAAAGCGGAAAGATGAGTCAAGAAGAATTGTTTTCAGTCCCACACAAAAAAGATTGTTTTCAGTACTCCGGTGGGTTGGCCTCCAGTCATATTTATATCAGAGTTAACTTGTTTTTTAGAAAAGCTCAGAGTTAACTTGTATATCAAGGTTATAACCTCAAGGAATTAATGTTGATTGATATCAAATCTACAACTACCATATCTACAAGATATGCTAATGACTACATTTACAAGACGAAGTCTAAAGAGTTGCATTTGTTCAATCAAAGAAAATACCCCCTCTGACCCATATTAATTGACTCAAATTTTTCTAAATACAAATATATTTCGATGGCCTCGCGCGTTCTCGCCGTGCTCTGCCTCCTTCTGGCCGCCGCCGTCCTGCCAGCAGCGCTCGCCGCGCCACCGACCGCGACGCAGACTGCGCGGGCGAAGACGCGGGCCGCGACAAGGCGCAGGCGCTGCGGCTCAAGATCATCGCCGTCGTCTGCATCCTCGTGGGGAGCGCGATCGGGGCGGGCGTGCCGTCGCTGGGCCGCAGGTTCCCGGCGCTCCGGCCGGACACGGACCTCTTCCTCGCCCTCAAGGCCTTCGCCGGCGGCGTCATCCTCGCCACGGGGATGGTGCACATCCTGCCCGCGGCCTTCGACGCGCTCGGCTCGCCCTGCCTCGTGACGGGGCCGTGGAAGCGATTCCCGTTCGCCGGGCTGGTCGCCATGCTCGCCGCGATCGCCACGCTCATCGTCGACACTGTCGCCACGGGGTACTTCCACAGGACCAACGCCAGGAGGGCCGCCGCCGTCACCGACGATCCGGCTCCCGCGGACCTGGAGACCTCCGACGAGCACCACGGGCACGGGCACGCGCACGGGTTGTCTGTCCTGGCCGCCCCGCCCGACGACGACGACGACGAGCTCGTGCGCCACCGCGTGATCTCCCAGGTAGGGTCTTCTCAAGGTTGTGACAAACCGTTATTTCAGATTGGAGACAGAAAGTTTCAGTATGTGGTATTGCTGTGAAGGTGTTGGAGCTGGGTGTGGTGGTGCACTCGCTGATCATCGGCATGTCACTGGGCGCCTCCGACTTCCCGAGCACGGTGCGGCCGCTCGTCCCGGCGTTGACGTTCCACCAGCTCTTCGAGGGCATCGGCCTCGGAGGCTGCATTGTCCAGGTGAGTACCGCACATCACCATAGTTTCTTCTCGTTTGGGCCCAATGGCTAATGCTGAATAAGCTCTCTCTTTATTTCCTTCTTATTCAGGCCAAGTTTCGGCTCAAGTCCGTGGTGGCAATGGCGCTCCTCTTCTCGCTCACCACACCGGTCGGCATCGGCGTCGGCATCGCGATATCCTCCGTCTACGAAGAGACCAGCCCGACGGCGCTGGTGGTGCAGGGGCTCCTCGAGGCCGCGGCGGCGGGGATACTGGTCTACATGGCGCTCGTTGACATCCTCGCCGAGGACTTCGGCAAGCCCAGGGTGCAGAGCAGAGCGCGCCTGCAGCTCGGCCTCAACGTCTCGCTGCTGCTCGGGGCTGGCCTCATGTCACTGCTCGCCATCTGGGCTTGAACGCACATCAATACATGACAGATTACCTTGTGCCCATGGCACGTCACATTGTTTAGGCCAGCAGGCTCGGTAGACAGTCACTAGGAGTTTTTGTTAGGCCGAAGCTGAATGTGTAAAGAAAGAGCAGAATGGCAATTCTAGCATGCATGCTAGATAGCGTGCATGTTTGCACCTTTGGATCTTTTGTATTTGCTTTAAGATTAATATTTGAAGAGAATCTTTGCATGTAGCATATCCCACGCTAGTACTATCTCTCTCATTTTTTAATACGTGAATTTAATTTTGATAGTAAACTTAAAAGAGCAATATATATTGAAATATATATCAGCTTAAAAATCCGTTTGGATATGCGTATTTATTTTGATGAGATCTTCTAAACAAGCCTAAAAAGGGTCTGTTTTGGCAAAATTCAAAATTTGAATTCTGAAACACATTCAAACATGATGATACACAATGAAACAAGATATGAAATAATTGTGTTTCCAAAATAAAATTTAAGATAATTCGCAAACATTTTTAACTATGACCAGCCAAATTTGAAATATTCTGAAACAATTTGTTCTAGAGAAATTTTTCACTAAGTTTTACTAAGTTTCAAAATTCAATTTTCAAAAGTAGTTAAAAAGTATTCGATATTGGTCTTATTTTGAAGCTCCCGTCGCTAAAAACTAAAATATTTGAACGGTTCATAAAATAAACTTAAGATTCAATAGATATAAAAGTTTTTAGTATTAAAACTAAGTGTACTAGTGTTAGTGTTGAAGGAGAGAGAATTCAATACACATAGAATCTTAGAAAAGTCAAAAGGAGAAGAGGTGGGCCATGCACGTTATCTACCGTGCACGGTAGAGTTACATTCTCGAAAGAAAGAGACTATGAGCTACTCTAGCAGTGACTATTCCAGCGACTTTACATGTGCATGCGAGTTTCGGCGAGCTAGCAGATTCCGTAAAATCGGGCTTGGCTGTGAAAATATTTTCATTGGTCTGCAAATAAGCGAGTTGGGTCGGTACAAGTACCGGCCGATGCGGCAGGTGAAGGTTGGAACCCTTATTTTCTCCCCACCGCAACAGAAACGCCGCCGCTTAGCCGTGCGCATCTAGCTTGAACTCCGGCAAGAGATTCCGCTCATTTCGGCGATAGATCTGGCAATGTCTTGCCACCGCGGGCTCTTTTGGATAGGGGCGGCCGCAGGATGTCGCCCTCGCAGTCCCTCCGTCGGTATGCTCTCGTAGTGACCCCATACTGTGCGCCGTCACCGGAGCACGTTCCGATGATTCGCAGGTACGCCCATGACGGCGAGGCAGGTCCTTGCCCCCTCCCCCTCCCCCGCGTGCTTTCATGGTGGTGCTGCCTGACTGCATCAAGGACTCCGACGAAGAGCGCCTCGCCACAGATATGCTCGCACGCTGAGTCTGAGCTCGAGCGTAAAGCAGAGATCGTATGCGAGCAGGCGGAGAGGCGGTGGGCCGTCGAGCTCGTCGAGGCACGCGTGGCCAAGGGCGGAGGGCCGTCGAGCTTGTCAGGTTACCGGCCGCATCGTGAAGCTGAGACCGACGCACCTCGTAGACCTCTCTGAGGAGTGAGCGCCTCGCCGCCGCGCCCAGAAGCTCTAGTGGAGCTCAATTTTGGTAAATAGGGAGCAACAATGTCGAAGCAAGTTAAATTTAGGGTTAGTAGCTTTTGATTTGCTGCAGTATGTGTAAATGTACCTACGATCGAACCAAGTTCTACGCTGAATTTTTTCGTGAGTGCAAAATTTCAAGAAAATTAGTTTGATTTACCGTTTTCGCGTGTGGATTCTCTGATTGGGAAGACGAGTCCGGCGGCGGTGCACCTGGGCTGACGACGCGTCCGGCGGCTGAGCTTCTTCACCGGGTGAACGCAGGCGCGGCGGTGCAGCCTCTTGGCGGCAGGGCGTCGCTGCGTGCTGGCGGTCGGCTGCTCCCGCTCGGCCCAGATCTATCGGGAAGTCGAGTCCGGCGGCGGTGCACCTGGGCTGAAGACGCGTCCGGCGGCTGAGCTTCTTCACCGGGTGAACGCAGGCGCGGCGGTGCAGCCTCTTGGCGGCAGGGCGTCGCTGCGTGCTGGCGGTCGGCTGCTCCCGCTCGGCCCAGATCTGGGCCCATTTGGACCCCATCTGGGTTCGGGCGGGCCGGCCATCTCGCGAGGCGGCGGTGCTTCCCGGAGATGGGGTTGCGGCAACGGTAGGTGCAGGGTGGTGGTGCTCGGTCGGCCTGCTGCAGCGTGATGACAGGGCTTTACGGGACTGATCTGGTCCCGGCTGGGCCTATGGCACCGAACACGAGGGTAGCACGGTGGTGGTCTACATGCTGCAGCGTGGCGGTGGAGACATAACGGGCCTAACCTGGGTCCGGCCGGGCCTGCTCGGCCTGGTGTGTCTCTACTGTCGTGTCCGGTCGGCACCCGCTGTAGCGGTGGAGGATGTCCTCCAGGTGGTCGTGCTGCTGCCGCCCTTCGGTTCCAATGGCCTTGTGTGCTCCTGTGCTCCAGATGATTTTTTGTTAAAAACAAATTATTATGTACTTTCTCCGATCCATATTAATTGACTTAACTTTGTATGGATTCATTCATATCTAAACAAAGTTGAGTCAATTAATATGGGCCGGGGAGTACCAAAATTGCTAGTGCCCTGGACCGTGAATTTCGGAAATATAGTTATTAGGAAATAAATCTTAATTGAAGGAAGCTAATATGTTGGTGATCTGGTAAATTGGATGCTCAAGAGATCAATCATGCTACGGCACCGGAGCAGTCCGCTAGAAATTAGGGATCGGTAGTCCCCAACAAAATATTTTGTGCCGAAACCGCCTGTTCTTCGCCTGCTCGCATCCTCTACCCCGACGATCCCCAAAACCTGCGCGCCATGAATTCCAGTTAGCGAGCGAGAATCATCATATAGAAAGTACCTCACGAGCTCACTGCCGTTTGCCATTCTGCACCGCGACGAGCCAAAAAAAAGCTAGACCTCTGTTCTCTGTAGTATTCTGTTGCTGCAGCTAGTAGGAGGCCGGCCTGCCATGTCAAGCTCCTCCCCGTCTTCCGCGTCGGCCATTGTCGCACGAACTCAAGATCGAGGGGTACTCCCTTACAAAGGGTCTCGGCAATGGCAAGTTCATCAGATCTGAGATCTTTCTCATCGCAGGCCATCGCTGGTGTATCAGATACTATCCCGACGGCGAGGTCCCGGACGATACTGACTGGATTGCCATCTATGCGCAACGTGATGATAACACCGATGGTAAGGACGTCATGGCAAAACTCCGGGTCAGTTTACTTGACCACGATGGAGAACCGGTGCCATCGCACACCGATACAGGCGATGGATTTGATAGATACGGTCCCAAAAGTTCATGGGGATTTATCAGATTCATCAAAAGGAAGGATTTGGAGGAATCAAAGTACCTTAGGGACGATCGTTTCAGCATCAGGTGACTGTCAAGAGGCCGTCACGCGTCACGCAGTTCGTTATGCGCTGGACACCTCCTGACCAGCGGACAGGGAGCGGACGTATCATTCGAGGTGGGTCGCGAGACGTTCCCCGCGCATAGTAACATCGTGGCTGCTCGGTCATCGGTCTTCATGGCAGAGCTCTTTGGTCTTTAAGGTGATGCTTCACTTCATTTATGCCGACTCGTTGCCTAAGATTGACGACGATGAAACAATGCAGATGGCGCAACATTTACTTGTCGCCGCAGATAGGTATAACATCGAGAGGCTCAAATTGATATACGAAGAGAAATTGTGCAAGTATATCCGCAAAGACACTGCAGCGACTATATTGGAACTCACCAGCTCTATATCCGCAAAAATCCGAGAAGGCACATGATCACAGCTCTATACATGAATTCTACTGAGAACTTTTCGATACTAAAGTAAATTCCAATGAAACTCACCAGAACCGATAGATGCACAGTAGTTAAACGTTGAATCAAAGTATTCCAAGATGCAAGTTTCGGTCCAATTAAAGTCCGTCTGAACGACACGTTAGGTGGAGAAAATTCCAACACTGCGACAACGGTATCTCCTTTATGTTACACAATATTATATAGAGCAGGGTATTCTTCTTAGAATGTAGCATTTCCTAGCCACTTGTCCTTCCAGAACGTCACCTTCGATCCATCCTTAATGGAGAAAGTGCCAAATCAGCCTAAAAGTGCGAGTTTCCATGCTTCCATAGCACTTGAGATAATGGTTTTGAACCAATGTGTTTTCTCCGATGAAGGGTTTGTCATATACCATCTTTAGTAAATAGTTTGAACACCCACTTACCTCGAAGAGCGGTATTTTTAACTTCTAGGTCGTGTATTCCTAGGCCACCTTGGTCTTTAGGTTGGCAAACCAGACTCCATCTTACCAGTCGATATTTCTTTTTCTCGCTATCTCATTGCCAAAAGAATCTAGATCGCTCAAATAATCCAACTTTTTCAAGACTCTTTTAGGAAGCACGAAAAAGGATATCATATATACCATATTGATAAGTACTAAATTAATGAGCACCAGTGTCCCGCCTAGAGATAGTAATTTCCTTTCCAACTACTAAGCCTTTTTTGGAGCCTTTCCTCAACCAATTTCCATTCAGCATTTGTAAGTCTCCGATGGTGTATCGGGATCCCCAAATAGTTGATTGGAAACTGTCCATGCTCACATCCAAAGAGCTCAGCATAAAGATTGGTCTCGTCTTGGGCCTCTTCAAAACAAAACAATTCACTTTTATGAAAGTTTATCTTGAGTCCAGATAAATGCTCGAATGTTGACAATATCAGTTTCAGATTCTTAGCTTTCTCCAAGTCATGTTCCATAAAAATTGTGTTATTTGCATATTGAAGTATAGACAAACCACTATCAACTAGACGTGGAACCATCCCTTCAATTTGGCCATCAGACTTAGCGCGCTCTATCAGGATCGTCAACATATCATCCACTATATTAAATAGTATTGGTGATAATGGATCACCTTATCTTGGTTCTTTTTTTGTTTGAAAGTATTTACCAATGTCATTATGGACTTTTATGGCTACACTACCTTCCGACACGAAACTATGAATAAGAGCCCGCCACTTCTCAGAAAAACCTTTCATTCTAAGGGTCTGCTGGAGAAAAGACCACTTTAAGCTTATTATAGGCCTTTCCAAAATCAATTTTTAAAAGCACTCCATCAGCCTTTTATATGAAATTCGCGCACTATTTCGTGAAGGATGACAATCCATCTAGATGTTTCTGCCTTGCATGAAAGCAAATTGCAAAGGGCGTACCACATGCTCCACCACGGAATTAAGCCGGATAGTTGTTTCCTTTGTAAATATTTTAAAACTCACATTTAGGAGGCATATTGGACGAAATTGTTGAATTCAAACCTCCTCGTTAACCTTAGATAATAAAATAATTTAACCAAAAAATATCCAAGGCCACCATGAAGATAGCCCAATAGATCAAAAAGATCAGCCTTGATTACCTCCCAGAAATTTTGATAAAACTATGCTAGGAAGTCATTAGGGCGAGGAGATTTATTATGCTTCATCTGGAAAACCGCTTTCATAATTTCCTCCTCAGTGTATGGAGCAACTAGAAATTTATTCTCAATAGCAGAGACATGAGGAATGTCATCTGTATGAGATTCATCCAAGGAGAATGAACTATCCTCAGGAGACCCAAACATCGACTTCTAATAATTCATAATATAGGACTTAAGTTGTTCATGACCTTCAATTTTTCGTCATCATGAAGTACATAATGTATCGGTTTCTTCCGGTGTCTTCCATTGGCGACTCCATGGAAGTATCTGGTATTCGTGTATCCTTCCAAGATGAATTTCACTTTAGATCTTTGATACTCCCTCTGTTTTAAAATATAAGACGTCTAAGGATTAGTCAAAATTCAAATCTTACTAACTTTGATCAAATATTTTAAAAAATATCTACATCTACAATATTGAATGGCACATTAATAAAATATACTTTATGGTGAATCTTTTGATATTGATTCAGTATTGTAAATATTCATATTTTTGTATGTAAACTTGGTCAAACTTATAAAATATTGAATTTTGGCTAATTCTTAGACTCCTTATATTTTGGATGGAGGGAGTACCACTTAAGCTCCTCCTCCCGTAGAAGTCTGGCTATTTTCGCATTTAATTGACTTTTAAGCTTGATCTTTTATGTAGATAACAATCTGCCTCCGTGAGAGCCTCTAGATCATTTATAATGGTTGTTAATCATAATTTCTCCTTTTTTGAGGATATCTGCAGTCTGTCTAGCCAATCCATTCAGGAATTTAGATAGAGCATGCATTTTATTATTCCAATGTTGGATAGGAGTAAGGCCTTCCACTGATTTTTCCTAGATATTCTTAACCATATCATAGAATCCATCACGGTATAGCCACCCAAGTGCGAACTTGAATTGGCATCTACTTACTGAACAAGGAGAACTACTGGACAAAATAATAGGAGCATGATCTGATAAACCCTCAATACGTTCTAGTGCATGCATAGATACCATATGAAACTTAGATTTCAGACCGCCTCTTTTTGATTCTTTTCTAAACTCTTCTCCATTGCAAGATAGAACAATGTCTTGTGCCTTTTTAAAGTTAAGATCTATAAGATAATTAGCACATGGTAAAAAATCACTTGTGTTGACAAAAAACACCAAAATATCGTTAAGACAGAAAATGCCCTTTCAATCTCCCTTTTTCAGTATTTGATGACAACACAAGGATTTGCATAGAATAATAGACAATAATAAACATGCAAAACAAGGTTCACAAGAAATACAGAGGCTCACCCTCGATATGTGGACATTCGAGATTTTGCATAATTGCATTTGAATACAAGTGCACAAGAACTAGGAACAACACTCCCTCTAGATTTTACAAACCAACCCAAGTGCACAAGGACTAGGAACTTGTATGATTTTGTTGTGGAACATACACAAGATGTTGCAAGGTTTTCTTAGAGTTTGCTACAAGTTAGTGTTTTCCTCGGATTTTTCGATATTTCTTACGTGTTTTTTCCAAAATCCTAGTCATCGCCTCCTCTGCCTCCACCTTCAACCCTTATCTTTAAGCGGTGGATCAACGACCCCCGCCTTCTCTGTCGGCTTGGCTAGTGCAGAAGCGTGGGGAGGTTATGATCTACCGGAGACTCATAACTAGTATCACTAGAGTTTGTTTCCAGGTTAAGTTCTAGTCTTCGGTTCCTGACCTATTTGCCTTCTATGAGGCAAGTCAATATAGGTCACCTCGGAAGCTAGAACAGCGAGAACTCCTTTTAGGTCCTGAGTATTAAGTAGCTCGTTATTATTAATTGTGAAGACTACATTCATAACTCTCCAAATTTTTTGATATCTTTACTATTAAATTCGAGTTGGTGGCTCACTTTTCCCATCAAACATTGGAAACATCTAGTCCATCCAATAACCGCGTCAAACATTGGGATCATCTGAACCATCAAAGCATGTCGGAGGAAATATGGAAAGAAAATGTCAATCACGTCAATAGTTAAGGAAATAATGGACCGTGTCAATCAATTGGAGGAATCTCTGGAAATATTTAAGTAAGGTCTCTCCTAAATGTTGGGACGTGCAATCTCAAGAAACCATGGCGAAATTGCATGGGATGCTATATATATGAGCATTATTTCTTTCGTGGAAATTGACGAGGAAATCTGAATGCAACATGTTATATTATGGACTTATCATGACATGTAAAAAGAGACCGTACTTGCAGCCATGACTCAATTGTCTGCTTGATCTAGCTGATATCATAAAAAGACTTATCTACCTATACCGGCTGCCATGTCTACCGCGTTTTGGCTTGCAAAAATAGAAGTTATCCACATACTAATTTTATTTTAAATAAATAAACTGAATTTTGTATCTTAAAATAGTCATAGAAGGTGTGTCTATAACTAAGTGTGTACGATTGATCTTCTTGAACCAATATTTATCACAATGAGCACAAATAATCAGGTTAAGTAGAAGCTTGTTTAAATAAACTACTCAATATCGTTACTATTAAATTCGAGTTGGTGGCTCACTTTGCCCATCAAATATTGGAAACATCTGGTTCATCCAATAACCGCCAATAACCGCGTCAAACATTGGGAGCATCTGAATCATCAAAGCATGTTGGAGGAAATATGGAAAGAAAATGTTAATCGCATCAATAGTTAAGGAAATAATGGACCGTGTCAATCAATTGAAGGAATCCCTGGAAATATTTTAAGGAAGGTCTCTCCTAAAAGATGGGACGTGCGATCTCAAGAAACCATGGCGAAATTGCATGGGATGCTATATATATGAGCATAATTTCTTTCGTGGAAATTACGGATGAGAAAATCTGAACTGAACGCAACATGTTACGTATTATGGACTTATCATGATATGTAAAAGGATACCGTGCTTGCAGCCATGACTCAATTGTCTGCTTGATCTAGTTGATATCGTAAAAAAGACTGATCTACCTATACCGGCTGCCATGTCTACCGCGTTTTGCCTGGCAAAATAGAAGTTATCAACATACTAATTTTATTTTAAATAAATAAAGTGAATTTTGTATCTTAAAATAGACATAGAAGGTGTGTCTATAACTAAGTATGTACGATTGATCTTCTTGGACCAATATTTATCACAATGAGCACAAATAATCAGGTTAAGTAGAAGCTTGTTTAAATAAAATACTCAATAATAAATAATGGATATATACTTATGTTTTATCTTGATGGGCACGGTGGCAACACCCTCATTGGACAAGGCCATCATGCGGAGACAGCGGACATGGTTACATTCGCATTGGTAGGCGTGGAGTGCTATCCATGGGCGCAATGTTCGCACGCTGGCATAGCGATGATGCATGTCGTCGCAATACGGTAAGTTAAGGCGCTTGCGGGTGTACTGGTTGTGGTCATGTCAAAAGTAGAGGATATTTTGGACTGAGTCGACTCAGTATGGCCTATAGCAGTTTTAGCAACAGTAATATGAGATATGGCTTTTCCTGCATTTTTTCGATGATCATGGGCATGCACACGGCTATGGAGGCAGTGATGGAAGCCACACCCATATAACCATGATGGAGCCCACGGCGGTCCCGCACATGAAGGTGAGGATGGCTACCCGAGCACGGCGGAAACGCCATCCACATGTTGGTGAGGATGGCCATGGACACAATAGGCAATCATGGAAGACGAAGTGTTAGGAACATCTTTAGATATTCATCAGGATTAAAACAAACTTGTAGTGATGGAGCATCACAAAGTTAGACGAGGTGACGCGAAATGGAATAGGTGGTTAGATGAGGGATGAAACATACACATCTACATTGTCAAAAGTTACAAGACCTAACAACATTTCATTTACATTTTCAAATAAATCAAATGCTTCGTCCAACTAAAAGAATTCATTCAACAAGTTTAATATTATTTAAACGATATGTGTTTTTTTGTGGCAAAGCACGGGCATTAAACTAGTGTACATATACATGCCTAGTATGAACGACAAAATTTTAGTTGAAGTGTCTTTTCATATGTGGTTTACATAAAAAAATAAATATATGGATTAAAATCAAGTTTTTTTTGCCTATGTAGAGCCACAAATTTGTGATTTTCTGTGCAAAAAAATACAACATACTATTATTTAGAAAAACTTTGGTGATATGTAGTGAACATGTGTATGTGTCGATGTGCAAAGTCAGACTTTTTCAAACACCGTATATCATTTAAACAATTCAAAGTAGTAAACTCAGTAGACCTCATGAGCCAAAACACAAATGTAGTCGTACTCTCGTGGAAAACTAGAAATTTGTAAGAGCATCTTTAGCAGATATCGTAAAAAAGCGAACCAGAAAATGCGTTTTCAGTTCGTGTTTCACGACTTTTTTTAGGCTGCGAATCGGCAAGGCGGAACAGAAACCAGAAAACAGAACCAGAAAAGGAAATATTCCCTTTTCCAAGTTTCACGTATACGGGGTATGTTCTACCATAACAAGGGTCGAACCCATAAATTGAACTATTTTCTGTCAATTTCACCACATATCTCGCATTTTCAAACAGAAATATGATACCAACGTAAAGTAAAATCCCAAAATTATTAATTATACATTACAACAATTGTCCAAACAAATTGAATAAATAATAATCCAATTATAAAAAATGAATAGCTTTGAATGCAAATAATGTTTCACACACATGAATGATAAAATGTGGCAACCTAGTTCCTTCCAAATAGCTGCTAGTGGTGCTCAATAAGGTCATGCTGTAGCTGGTCATGGTTGGTCATGTTCTCACTATCTCAGTAGGTTTGAAGGAAGGCTTGGATCGCATTTGGGTTTCTAGCTGGCTTCACACGGCTGCCAACATTGTCGTAGAAGATGTCCAAGTCTAGATCCCTCTCATCCTCAACAATCATGCTGTGAAGAATGACACATGTCATTATATCATTGAGAGTTTTCTTGTCCCAAAAATGAGTTGGACCTCGCACAATTGCAAATCGAGCTTCCAAAACACCAAAGGCTCTCTCAATGTCCTTTCGGACACTCTCTTGAGCCTTTGAAAATTCAATATATTTCCTAGTTTGAGGATTTGAGATGGTCTTGACAAATGTAGCCCAACGAGAATAAATACCTTCCGCTAGATAATACCCCTTGTCATAATTAAAACCATTGATAGTGTAGTTGCAAGCGGGTGCTTCACCACTAGCTAGCTTTGCAAATAGAGGAGATCTATGGAACACATTGATATCATTGAGGGTGCCAGGCAAACCAAAGAAACAATGCTAAATCCACAAGTCCTCGGATGCAACGGCTTCTAACACAATTGTTGCATCTCGTCTTTTGCCACAATATTGCCCGTGCCATACCTTCGGACAGTTTTTCCAAGTCCAATGCGTACAATCTATGCTTCCTGACATGCCCGGCCATCCTCTTCTCTCATTCATCGCCATCAACCTAATTGTGTCATGCTCGTTTGGTGCTCGCAGATACACCGGACCAAAAATGCGAATAATCGCCTTGGCAAATCTACAAACATTCTCCATAGTCGTATCTTCGCCGATGCGAAGATACTCATCGGCATAATCGGTCGGGATTCCATATGCGAGCACTCTCATGTCCGCGGAGATTTTTTGGTACGAGCTAAATCCAAGCAGCCCCACGACATTTCTTCGACGCTTGAAGTACCGCGTCTTGGCCTCACAAGCTTTCACTCTCTTCACGAACAGCGAGCGACACATTTGGTAGCGTCTACGAAAGAGCTGAGGCAGGTATGTGGGTACCTCGGCGAAATAATCTCGCATGAGCATGTCATTGCCCAACTTGCGGTTGCGAGGGATGCAAAGACGGACGACCATGGAGCCTTGCCGCCTCTTCCTCCTGTAGTCGTCCTCCTCCTTAAGGGCGAGAACGACCACATCTGAGCCGTCGGAGGACGAGTCGTCCAACAAAAATTACTCGCAAGGGTTCAAGTCCATCTACAAATCACGGACGATATTTATAGCTTGCGGAGAGGAGATCTATGAGCTCAAACTTGAGCGGCGTCGGATTTTACCTTTGATGGGCGGCGGGAGGATGGCGGCGGTGGGGTGCGACCGGATCTGCGTCGGGAGGAGTTTTACTAGCCACAACGGCTGGGGAACGGGGTCGGCGAGCTCAGGCGGCCTTCTGCGCGCAAGGAATCAAGCGGGAGGGTCCTAAATCTATGGCGGCGGTCGACGGCGGGGGGCGGCTGTGCGAGCGAAAGGGAGGGGAATGAGCTAAAAATTCCCTCCCGCCAACAGAAACGGACGAAATGGTTCGCGTCCAAGTCGGGCTCGAAAATATTTTTCGGTTCGTTCTATTTTGGGGCATCTGTTCTATCTACTTTTATCACGCGAAACCAAAAAATGGCGGTTATTTTTATGGTTTCTTTCTTTTACGGTGTCTGTTAGATATGTTCTAATTAGATTAACCAATAGTGACAACCATTTGAATTGATTATTCTAATATTTTTTCAAGATAAGTATTCCTACAAGTTTATGCTAATTATCGTGGAAGAGCTCGAAATAAAACCAAGGAGATCAAATCTTCTACCCCTGTGCTACCCGTGCTACCAGAACTCTCCTTGTCTCCGGCTTCCCTCCCCTTCGCAGCTGCTAGCCCTCAACGGGGTGACCGGCCTAGCCGGCAAAGGTAGTTTGGAGATGGAGGGCGGCGGAGGTGACCGCTCGAGCTGCTAGGGTGGCGACAACCAGCTTGTCGATGCGCGGAGACTAGGGCGGCCCCCTTTTGTCGGGGATCTAGTGTCGAAGGTGCGGTTTGGGGCATTCACTCGTTTTGGGGAATACTCCCGAAAATCCTAGGTCGTAAACGAACCTCTCAGCTGCCTCTATGATACTTCGTAAACATATCTATAATTTTTGATGTTCCATGCCTGTTTAGTATCTACTTTGCTTTTGCTTTGTCTATACTTTGAGGTATTTTTATATGTTTTCTGGGACTAACCTATTAACAAGATGCCACAGTGCCAGTTGCCTGTTTTCTTCTGTTTTTGGTTCCACAAAAGGAAGAAAATCAATATTCTCAGAATTGGACGGGACAAAAGCCAAAGTAAGTATTTTATCGTGGGGAACATGGAGCCAGAGTACGAGACGGAGGAGATCCACCAGGGGGCCACACCCCCTGGCTGCGCGCCCAATCCTGGCCCGCTCCTGGGGGTGTGGCCAACCTGGGTGCCCCCTGCCTCGCCTCTTCACCAGTAAGAAGCCCCCAATACCAAAACCCTGAGGACCCGATCAATCTTCCACGAAATAGTCCGTAGCCACCGCCACCATCGTCCCTAGATCGGGGGGGATCTAAAACTCTTCCCGGCACCCTGCCGGAGGGGAGATCATCCCGGAGGCCTTCTTCATCACCATGCCAGACTCCGGTATGATGCGTGAGTAGTTCCACCTTGGACTATGAGTCCATGTAGTATCTAGATGGTTGTCTCTCCTCCTTTGTGCTACCATGTTTAGATCTTGTGAGCTCCGTTCATGATCAAGATCATCTATTTGTAATCATGCATGTTGTGTTTGCAGCGATCCGATGGATATTGAGATTACTATGTTAGATTGGTTAATGGTTTTATCTTATTGATTTCTATCATGTCGGTGTTGTTTGTGATCTTGCATGCTCTCTGTTTCTAGTAGCTATCTTGGCCAAGTAGATGCTAGTGACTCCAAGAGGGAGTATTTATGCTTGATAGTGGGTTCATGCCTCTATTTAATCTAGGGAAGTGACAAAAATATCTAAGGTTGTAGATGTGTTGTTGCTACTAGGGAGAAAACAACGGTCTCTTGTTCATTGAACAAGTGGATTGTTTATCTTACACACTTTGCTTAAAGCAGTTATCCGCTGCTTGCAACTTAATACTTGAGGGGTTCGGATGATAACCTGAAGGTGGATTACTAGTCATAGATGAAGTTGGATGGAGGTCTATGTATCTTGTTGTATTGCCCAATCAAATCTCATAGGATCATGAATGTCTAGTATTGCATTGTTATGCCTTGCTCAGTCCTGTCAATTGCCCTGCTATAATTTGTTTACCCAGCATGCCATATTTATTTATCTTAAGGACAACACCTCTAGTGAACTATGGACCCCGGTGCAATCTTTACCATTGATACATCTTCCACTGTTCCTGTTTACTTTCTGCAAACCACTATTACCTTCCACACCATACAGTTAATCCTTTGTTTTTAGCAAACCGGTGAGATTGACAACCTCACTGTTCATTGGGGCAAAATCTTGAGTTTGTGTTGTGCAGGTTTCCAAGTTGATAGCAACACCTTTGGGTCGTTTCCTTCCTCCTACTGGTTCCATAACCTTGGTTTTTTTCTGAGGGAAGACTTGCTGTTGTGCTCGTCATACCTTCCTCTTGGGGTCTCCCAACGAAGCTCTACTTTGATCCGAGCGCATCAAGCTGTTTTATGGCGTCATTGCCGGGGAGGCTAAGGACGGCTTCACAAATGGAGTCCATCACAACCTTTCTATTTACTTTGTTTTTGTTTTTCTTAGTTTATTTTGCTTTGTTTTGTTTGCCTCTTTTTATCAAAAACTCCAAAAAATTAGTTTTGTTTGGTTTGCTTTTTCTTATCAAAAACACAAAAAAATAGTTCCTATCCTAGTTGTTACCTTGATCTAGCTCACCATGTTGATCCCTAATATGTCGAAAACATATCTATAATTTTTTATGTTCCATGCTTGTTTAGTATCTACTTTGCTTTGCTTTGTCCACACTTTGAGGTGCTTTTTATATGTTTTCTGGTACTAACCTATTAACAAGTTGCCACGGTACCAGTTGCCTGTTTTCTGCTGGTTTGGTTCCAGAAAAGGTAGTAAGGAAATATTCTCGGAATTGGACGGGACAAAAGCCAAAGTCAACATTTCACCGAGGAGAACACGGAGTCCAGAGGAGAGACGGAGGGGCGCCACAGGGCGGCCGCACCCCCTAGGCACGGGCCCAACCTGGGTCGCGCCTAGGCAGGGTGTGGGCCCATGGACGCCTCCCAGCCTCGCCTCTTTGCCTATAAGAAGCCCCTGATGCCTAAATCCTAAGCACCCGATTAATATTCCACGAAACCGTCTGTAGCTGCCGCCACCATCGTCCCTAGATCGAGGGGATCTGAAGCTCTTCTCGGCACCCTGCCGGAGGGGAGATCATCCCGGAGGCCTTCTTCTTCATCATACCAGCCTCCGGTATGAAGCGTGAGTAGTTCCACCTTGGACTACGGGTCCATGTAGTAGCTAGATGGTTGTATCTCCTCCTTTGTGCTTTCATGTCTAGATCTTGTGAGCTCCGTTCATGATCAAGGTCTCATCTATTTGTAATCATGCATGTTGTGTTTGCGGGGATCCGATGGATATTGAGATTACCATGTCAGATTGATTAATGGTTTTGTCTTATTGATTCTATCATGTCTATGTTGTTTGTGATCTTGCATGCTCTCCGTTGTTAGTAGCTATCTTGGCCAAGTAGTTGATAGTGACTCCAAGAGGGGGTATTTATGCTCGATAGTGGGTTCATGCCTCTATTTAATCTAAGGGAAGTGATAGAAATCTCTAAGGTTGTAGATGTGATGTTGCCACCAGGGAGAAAATAACGGTCTCTTGTTCATAAAACAAGTGGATTGTTTACCGTACACACTTTGCTTAAAGTAGTTGTCTGTTGCTTGCAACTTAATAATGGAGGGGGTTCGGATGATAACCTAAAGTTGAACTTCTAGTCATAGATGCAGTTGGATGGCGGTCTATGTATCTTGTTGCATTGCCCAATCGAATCTCATAGGATCTGTATGTCTAGTATTGCACTGTTATGCCTTGTTCAGTCCTGTCAATTGCCCTGCTGTAATTTGTTTACCTTGCATGCCATGTTTGTTTATCTAAGGAGAACACCTCTAGTGAACTATGGACCCCGGTCCAATCTTTACCATTGATACATCTTCCACTGTTACTGTTTACTTGCTGCAAACCATCATCGCCTTCCACACCATACGGTTAATCCTTTGTTACAGCAACCGGTGAGATTGACAATCTCACTGTTGGTTGGGGCAAAGTCTTGAGTTTGTGTTGTGCAGGTTTCCACATTGCTTGCAACACCTTTGAGATGTTTCCTTCCTCCTAATGGTTCGATAACCTCGATTTCTTACTGAGGGAAGACTTGCTGTTGTGCTGTAATACCTTGCTATTGGGGTTTCCCGACGAAGCGCTCCACGTTGACGCAGCGCCATCAAGATTTTCTGGCGCCGTTGCCGGGGAGGCTAAGGACGTCTTCACAAGGGGAGTCATCCACAACCTTTCTCTTTACTTTGTTTTTGGTTTTCTTAGTTTCTTTTGCTTGGTTTTGTTTGCCTCTTTTTATCAAAAACTCAAAAAAAATTAGTTTAGTTTGGTTTGCTTTCTTTTATCAAAAACACAAAAAAATTAGTTCCTACTCTAGTTACCACCTTTCTCTAGATCACCATGTTGTTCCCCAAGTTCATCCTGAAGGACCTTTTGATAGGTAGTGGCTCTATAATTGGGAAAGAAAATATTGAAGAATTGTTTAATCATGTTAGCAAGCATGAGGATATTGAGGATAGATCTATAGCAGAACTTGCTCCTAATTATGAAATTGTTGCAGCTTCTTTAGTTCATATGTTGGAGGCTAGGTTTGTTAGCCTTAACCCCATGATGCAAATTTTGTTCCTAAAACTAAAAGAAGAAAAGAATGCTGAAAAGAGATAATTTATCCTTGAAACTTTACTAAAAGAGTTCCATGATGTTGCTAAGGAAGCCAAAAGTTCTTTGAGCATTTTAATATGCTAGGCTCATGTGTAGATGTTGTGGGTACTTCATATAAAACCAAACCTAGAGAGGAATTCAAGATACCCATACCCTTTAAGCTTGTTGGGATGCATGAAGCCTTTGAAAATAATTTTGATTGGATTTTTCCTGAAAATCCTTTTGATGAAACTAGTGAACCAAAGAGAGATGAGAAGGGATCCTCCAAAACTCATTTGGATGAGATACCTTTCATATTTGAAGACTCTGCAAGTATTGATGTTAATGCTTCTTCATTAAAAATACTTGATTTCTTACTTCTTGTGCCTAACTTAAAGGCGTTAAAGAAAAGTACTTGTTGGGAGATAACCCAAGAGTTTTCTTGAGTCTTGGAAGTTATTACTTCAGTAATGCCCTCTCCTTATCCTTTTTGTTTGCTTTTTGTACCAAGAATGACCTCTAATGAGAGGGAAGTAAGATTTGGGGAGTTGCTGTCCCGAAACAGATTTTTGTGCTCGACCATAAAAATTCATGAGGAGTCTCTGTAACTCGGATTGAGCTCAAAAGTTATGAATAAACCCCCTAGTATGTTAGCTAACTTTCGTTAGTTAAACACTTTTTTATTTGAGCAACAGAAGGTCTTCGAAAAATCGGTTTCTATCTGCTGGTCTGTTTTGACAGATTTCTGCCATTATTTGAATTTGCTTCTTATTGATTCCTTTTTGGGTTCTTTTTGGGAAATTGAGCTTTTTGAAGGAGTTGCTATAGTAGATTGTGTTTTTAGTGGAAAGTTTTGCTGTTCCAAAGCTAAACCCAAGGGTCTATTATCTTTTGAATACACTAATGTTACTAATGAAGATTGTGTGAAGTTTTGTATGAAGGAAAAAATTTAGGTTTCGATATAGAATGATGTAATGAGATGAAGAATGGACAAAAGCTCAATCTTGGGGATGCCACCCTCGGTGTCACCCCAAGAAATATCCAGGAGGTACAAGCGTCAAAGCTTGGGGATACCCAAGGCATCCCCTTCTTCGTCAATGAAAAGCTTAGGTCTTTCTAGACACTTCGTTTTTATTGTTTCATGCAATGTCGTGTTGTTCTTGGAGCGTCTTAGTTTTTGTTTTCTTTGTTTAGTTTGCTTGAATAAAGTAGTTTGGACCCCCGTTCTCTCTGTGTTGTTTCAAATAAGTCGATTGGTGTTGGAAAGGAGTAGAAAGTTCTTGCTTGAAAAGTGTAAGAGGAGCTTGCTGTGACTGTGACTTAGACTTTATCATGTCATGCTAGGTGTTATTTTGACCTTATGCTTAGTGATTATTGCTGTAGCATGACTTGTTCCAAAGAATTAGGATTTCTTAGTGTGCCTTGAAAGAATCATGTGTTGTTTTAGCATACAAAAGCATAGTATTGTGGTATTCTCCTTTGATGCTTTGTTTGGGTTGACTTGGCACATGCTCACACCATGTTATGACTATGAACAAGTCACCATAGCCTCTATGATCATTTAGTCCTTGACTTATAGTACCACTCTATGTTTTGACTAGTAATGTTTTGTCGCTCTGCATGATTATGGCCATTATTGCTCTCTTAGTTGGTCGCTCCCAGTCTTTTGCTAGCCTCCACTTGTATGAGTAAGCTCTACTCATGCTTCCAACTCCCAAGAAACCCAGTTATTCCAAAGTGTCCACTATAAATTCCTATGCATGGTGTGTTACACCATTCCAAGTATATTCTTGTTTTCAGCTATCTTCCAATTAAAAAGTATTTTGTTATGTGAAAACTTAGTGGTTAAAGCTCTCACGAACTTGATGGCACACCTTTATTTTTATTGCCCCTAATAAACTTCAACCATTGTGTCATCTATGTTGTATATGCTTGCACTTATACGTTGGAATTAGTAGAACCATGTTTTCATGGGGAACGCTTTCAACATTGCACTTGTACTTTGTACACAGTTGATATCATGCTCTTTTGTCTATGGATGTCGTCGATGTGAAATGAAAGGGGAGCTTGTAAGTCCATGGAGTTATGTATTTTGTGTTAGAGAAACGCCTGGGCCGCTAGCCTAAGCCATGCCTAATCATGGTGGAAACTTGCTGTAGGGGTTCGTAGCATGGAAAACAAAAAAATTCTACCACATGCAAACAAACAAGCCAAGATCTATCTACTAGATTGTAGCAATGAGTCGATAGAGGAACTCACCCTCCAAGATTCCAAAGCGGTTAACGAGATCAGATTCTCATGGGTGATGTAGTCGTACTCTTGCCGATCTCAAGATCGCGTAGACGATCTTTCCGGCGCTGCGTTTCGGCAGCACTTCCGCAGTCGGTCACACGTTCGGTACTCGATGAAGACCTTCCTCTCCCTTGTTCCAGCAGGCAGCGGAGGTTGTAGCACTCTCCTCGCGATTCCGGCAGCACGACGGCGTGGTACCGGAAGTAGAGGGGAGATCTCGCAGGGCTTCGCCTTAAGCCGGAGCGAGTATGGTGAACTATGAGAGAGGCCCTTGGTGATCTAGGGTTTAGAGGGCACCAAGGAGAGGGTGTGGCCGGTGGCTAGGGCTTGGGTAAGCCCCAAGTCGCCGAGTTGGAGGGGAAACCCTAGGCGGCGGCTGCACTTGGAGGTGGAGGCGCGCAGGAGCTAGGGTTTGAGGTGTGTTGGGTGTAGGGAAGAGGGGCAGCCCTGCCCCTCCTTATATAGGTGGGAGGGCGCGGCTTGGGAGGAGGGAGTCCTCCCCCAAGTCGGCCTCCTTGGCCGGCGGGTGGAGGGAGAGGAACTCCTCCCCAAGTAGGTTTCCTACTCTCCCTCCACCAAGCAAACTTGTCGTTTGACTTTTTCAAATTGGCGTTTGACTTTCAAACTAGGATTTGATTTCTTCCTTTATTTTTCCCAGCCAAGTGACCTAATACATGATGCAACCATTCCATATTTGGTTTCCTACTCTCCCGCGAAGAGTTTTCTTTACTCACACCCGCACCCGCTAGGTCACTGACAGTCTGGACCCACTTCCTCTCTGTTTCTCTCGCTGACAGCCGTGGCCCACACGGCGTCATCGTCTCCACCCCGCGAACAGCTCAATCCCCAAATTACGCCGGCCGTTCTGTGTATTGATTCGCGGCGTCAATTCACGTTGAATGCCGGAGTAAATCACGCTTGCGACCATGCTACTTAAACCCCCTCTGCCCCCTCTCCATTTTCCCCTAGACCCCGAGCACAGAGCGTCCCCAGGCTGCCCGCAATCGCTCTCGCACCGCCGCAGGTAGAACCCTCTCCGGCGACCAATCCCGGTGAGCTCCGTGCGCCCCTTCCCCTCTAGTTCATGCAGACCATTTCGCAACGTCCTTGCGCTTCTTCTGACACCATTGGTTCATCCTATACTGCCCTAGGTCGTCGACTTCATCAAGCACTGCAAGCTTCCGACGACGTCTCCAACTCCGGCGACAAAATTCGGTGAGCCTCGTGTTCCCCTCCGTCTCTGAACCACACGAGCTTGTTCGCCTGCATCTTGTGCATCTGATGACACTCTTTGTTTGAATCCACGCGTCCCAGAGCGTCGTCTTCGACTCCGACAGAGAGCATCTGACGCCGCCAGCAACTCCGGCGAGTTCGTGCTGCTATGTCCGTGCGCCCCTCGTCAAGCCATCGCCACGTTGAGCTTCAGTACATCTCCACGAGTCCGGTAAGGATCTCCGACGACCCTAGAACCCCCTGTAGCCACCGCACCGCCGTAGACAGAGCCGCCGCCGCCAGTCGTCGCCGCTAGCGCCGCCAAAGTGTGGTCGTTTGATCGCGCATCGTTGGATCCAGATCTGACGGGCTAGATAGAACACTTAAGCGAAGGGGTACGAGTAGATCTGGGCCGTACAGATTAAGTTAGATCTAACGCCCTGTGTGCGTGATCCTGAGCGAACCGGTACGCACCAATCAGAACATGACATGTGGCTAGGAATTAGATTTAAAATCAGAATTTAAATCTATTAGATGTTTAAACTTGTTTTAATCATAACTTTTGATCCCCACGTCCAAATTTGATGAATTTTATATCAATGGAATCAGGAGAGCAAACCCTTTCCAAATATGCAATGTGTTTAATGTTTTGTTTCTGTTAAAATGGTTTTATTTACAGAAACATGTGTAGGCCTATTTTGTGTATACAAATTATTTGAGAAATGATTTAGTGTTTAAATAAATATTGTTTGGCAAGTTTTGAACTTGTTTATGAACCAGTACTGTGCACTTGTCTTGTTGAGTTTAGAAAATCATCACATATCATATTGCATGCATCCATATATTTTTGCTTGTATTTATTTTGTATGTGATTTGGTGCTATGATTTTATGTGTAGATTTTGGTGCAAATAGTGATTGTGATTGTGAGGATTGTAGCTACTCTCCAAACTACCAAGGCAAGTGGTGCTTCATGATTTTATCCCTATGTTTTTCTACTATGCATTAGAAATATTTTTGTTAGTCTTGCATGGATATATTTTGCTTATATGCTATACTTGGGAAATCCTAGTAGTTGTAGAATTGCTAGAAATTTCTAAGTAAGATGTTTATCTATGCCATGCTTAGCCTAGCTAGTAGCAACCAAGGGTGGTGAAATATTCATACTATGACAAAATATATCTAAGTCTTTGGACTTGTGTTTTACTTAATAAAACAACTAAGTGAATGAAACACCAGGGTGGAATGGAAGGAATGGTTTATGTTGAGTGGTTACACAAGGCCCATTTCTATGGTTTACCTTGTGTATCTCACTTGTGGAAAGCCACCCAGGAACAAAGGGATTTGAGAGGCCAAATGTTAAGAAGCTCCTAGTGCAGCCACTTGGCAATATGGGCTCTGCTTGGATCATATAGGTTGCAATAACTTAGCCATTTGGACAGTTGGTGGTAGTGGGATGATAGGTTGGAGCGCGTCCATTTGGTCTAAGGGAAGGCTTCTGGAAGGTCCTGTCTTGGTGAAAATCAAGTCTTGTGGGGAAAGTGAACAACCTCTGCAGATGGAAGAATCTAAGTACTTAGCCATGTCCCTGGTATTGGACAACTTGAGCATCAAGACATGGAAGCTATCAAGAATCTCCTCATCCCAATTTCTAAGTAAAAACTTGGGGTTGAACAAGGGTAAAGGACCTCAATGTCTATTGGTGGTTCCTTGGGAAAAGTTTTGACAAAGAAAAACTTAGTGATTTCAACTAATAGGAAAACCTATTTTGAGCAAAGCAAGCCTAAGCTACACTTAGCCAAAATGCATATAGTATTTAGTCCACCAATATTCTACTAAGGTATGACTTGCCAATACTATTCCAATGTATTGACCCACTGTGGCTGTAACTTGTGATGTTGCAGGTTATTCTGATGAGGATTAGGAGTCATGAGTCTACACTCAACATGTTTGCCTGTGGCACATGAAGATGAAGACTTTTATATATTTACTTATTTAAACTCTTGTACTAGGCCTATGTCCATGGAGTTGTAAAGACTATGTTTGTCTCTGGAATGACTGTAATAATGACCTTTGTTTCTGTGTACTTCATCTTAAACTGTGGATGCTAGCATTGATCCAGGGACTAGCATTGCAATCACAGGGATCCTTTTCCTTTATAAAGGAGGGATCTTACAGATGGTATCAGAGCACTGTGTTGCCTGTAGGATTATGACCCTAGGATTGGAAACCACTAAGGAAAATTTTTCAACAACTTCCACACTTGTCTATTCTTCTCGTAAACTTTTATAATCTTCTTTCTCATCTCTATTTGTAGATGAACTCCATCAACAAAGCCATAAGGAAGGGACCACTCATGACAATGACTTTGGAATGTGAGACAGAATTTCCCAAGGCTCTCAAGGACCTCATGGTTGCAATGGGAATACATGGTGCAACTGTGTACAGAGGTTTTCCTGTGATGGATGAAGGAGTAGAGTACTGGTGGGTGCAGCTTCACTTGTATAAAAGCAAGGAAGACAAGCACAAGGAATCAGGATTCTGCATGTTCACCAATTCAATGCTGCACACTACATTCTTTGATTCAGCAAGGGATGCAGCTTGGAAGACCATCAAAGAACTTGGTGATAGAGTCAAGTGTAGAATGATCAACATCCAGAATGACCTAAAGGAAGAGAAGAAACATACCCAAGAGTTGGAGGCTACCAACCAAACCTTAAGAGGAGACATTATAGACTTAGTAATGGAATCATGTGCTCAAGATAGACTGATTGCTTCTAGAAATATTGTGTTAGCCAACTTGGCAACTGAGATAGGATTGTAAACGTACTTCGTTAGTTGAACCACCACACTTATCACCTTATTTTTCCAAATGTTGCTTAAAATAAGTTGAACCTTGGTTGTTGTAATGGATCCATGTATGCCATGACTTGTGTGTTTTGATTTCCAAAGATATGCATGTGATGCTTTGCCTTGTGTTTTATCTTAAATTGTGTTGTTTCTAACTTTTTCTATCTTATAAATAGATGCCTAATGTTACCATCAGCACTGTTGAAGAGTTCCAGGGAACTCGCTTTGGCCCTCGTATTATTGAGCTCACTAGTTTGTTCAATCTCCCTCTTCCTACCATCATGGTGCTTCCCCTTACCAAGTTTGAGAGGAAAGACCTTTGGGGCTTCAAGGTCAATCATCCCGGATGCCAGACTGAGCCTACCATGGAGGCTATCATCTTCAAGCTCATGCACGATGACAAGGAGAGACGCCTAGATGTAGTCATGCAGGACTTGATTGGACGTCTGTTAGGGAGACACTCTCGACAGGTTAGAGGTACTCACTTCCACGCCTTCGGTAGACGTGATGAGGATGGAGAGGCCATCGACTTCGAGGACACTTCGAGGGAGACAGCAGAGTCGATTCGCCTATACCTCTAGGACTTAGAGGTTCTCCTTAGGCACGTGGACACTGATAGGACCAACGTCATGCTTAGCAATGACGAACTCCAGGTGCAGCTTCGTGAGAACGACAAGCTCTTCGCGGAGCAAGATGAGATAGTCAAGGAGATGGAGGCAAAGTTCGAGAGTCAGGACAGAAAGTTCAAGAGTCAAGAGAAGCGAGTCCAAGATAGGAACAAGAGGATTCGGGACATGACTGCAGAACTGGAGGCCAAGGACTTCGAGCTCGAGCATCAGCAGACTGTGATTGAGAGGCTTCGTTCTCAGAAGAGGGCTCTCAAAGCCAAAGTAGAGACCTTGACCACCAATGTCGAGGAATACAAGACCGCTATGGAGAATGCAGGTCTTACCTTTGTTGAGGAGGAGGTTGATGCCGAGGAGTAGTGATGACTACTCATTTATCATTTATTCATCATACTTTATTTGAGTCGCAATGACCATCCAACATGTGGATGGCTTGCTATTGGTGTGTTTACTTTGCAAACTTGTTATCTTGTTGTTGAACCCTTATTATTATGTTGCATGATTGGTGATTGTTTATGTGATGTATTGTGCATGTTAGCATCTATGGGTATCTCATTCTTATCTCTATTTGAACAAACCACAGATGCCTCCCCGTCGTGCCAATCCCAACCCCAACAACAACAACATCACCCCTGAGATGCAGCAAATGATGACAGCTCAGACTCAGCTGATGCAAATGATGACTACGTTCATCCAGAATCAGAACAACAACAACAACAACAACAACAACAATAACAACAATAACAACAACAACCCACCAGGTTTTGACATGCTTCCAGGTTCTTGAGATTGAGGCCAGCAAAGTTCTTAGGAACAACTGATCCTATGGTGGCCAATGATTGGCTACGCTCTGTGAACAAGGATTTGGTAACAGTTGGTTGTACTAATGAAGAGAAAGTTAGATTTGCAGCTCACTTGTTGGAAGGACCAGCAGCTACTTGGTGGGATAATTTCCAGATCACCACTCCCATTGAGGATGTGACATGGGCTATCTTTGAATATGGTTTTCGTACTGCTCACATCTCATCTGGAATGATGAGTTTGAAGAAGAAAGAGTTTCATAACCTGAAGCAACGCCACCACAGCGTGGCTGAGTACATTGAAGAGTTCAACAATCTGGCACGTTATGCACCGGATGAAGTTGACACTGATGCAAAGAGAAGAGAGAAGTTTCTCGAGGGCCTAAATGATGAACTGAATCTGTAGCTATCAGTGGCGTATGTTCCCACATATCAGTGTGACAAGGCTGCTATTTTGGAAAACAAAATGAAGCAAGTTGAGAGCAGGAAGAGAAAGCACTCTGACAAGCACAACTCGGGATCGTCTCACAAACGTTCCCATTATGATGATAGCGGAAGCTCAGGATCCCACAAGCATGGGAAATTCAACAAGCACCACAACCACAACCGTCATCATGACAACAAGAATCACCATAGTCATGACAATGACAAGTACAAGAATCACAAGGGTGGATATAAGAGCCACCACAGTGGAAGTGGTAGTGGAAGCCAGCCTGTCAAGAAGGATATTAGTCAGGTTGAGTGTTTCAAGTGCAAGAAGATGGGGCATTATGCAAATGAATGCCCAGAAAAGAAAGTTGAGGGACCCAACAAGCCCAACCCCTTTCAAAAGGGAGAAATCAACCACATCAATGTGGAGGAAATCTATGAGGATCCAGATGTTGTTACTGGTAAGTTCAAACTCAATTCTATTCCAGCACTTGTTCTTTTTGATACTAGAGCATCACATTCATTCATATCAAGAGCATTTGTTGATAGAAATGGGTTTCCAAATGAAAACATTGGGTGCCCAATAAAAGTTAGTTCATCAGGTGGAGATATGATAGTAAGTCTTGGATGCCGGGATCTAGTGATAGAGTTTGGAAAGCATAAGTTTCTAGTGAGTCTGATAATTCTAGATTCCCAAGGACTGGACGTAATATTGGGAATGGGTTGGATGACCAAATATGAAGGAGTACTAGATTGTGCCAATCGTACTGTTCCACTCACAACCCCGGAGAAGAAACGGATAAGATTCAAGTCTAACTTTGAATCAAAAGGGAGTAAGCTAAATTCTCTTAAGGGGGTTAGCATGGACAGTGTGCCAATAGTGAGTGAATATCCAGATGTGTTTCCGGAAGAATTGCCGGGAATACCACCAGATAGAGATGTGGAGTTTCTTATTGATTTGCTACCAGGGTCTGGACCAATAGCAAAGAGACTGTACAAGATGTCAGTTGATGAACTGAAAGAACTCAAGAAGCAACTTGGAGAACAGTTGCAGAAAGGATTTATTCAGCCAAGTTCTTCATCTTGGGGAGCACCAGTTTTGTTTGTGGAAAAGAAAGATAGAATTCAAAGGTTATGCATAGATTACCGTTTACTCAATGAGGTGACTATCAAGAACAAATACCCTTTGCCAAGAATCAATGACTTGTTTGATCAGCTAGAAGGAGCTTGTGTGTTCTCAAAGATTGATCTCAGGTCAGGTTATTTCCAACTTAAGATAAGGGAACAAGACATACCCAAGACAACTTTCACCACAAGGTATGGATTGTATGAGTATACCGTGATGCCATTTTGTTTGACCAATGCACCAGCATACTTCATGAATATGACGAACAAGGTGTTCATGGAATTTCTTGACAAGTTTGTTGCGTTTTCATCGATGACATTTTGATCTACTCCAAGGGAAAAGAAGAACATGAAGGACATTTGCGTTTGATACTTGAGAAGCTTAGAGAGCATAAACTATATGCCAAATTCAGCAAGTGTGAATTCTGGTTGAATGAAGTTGGATTTCTTGGACACGTTGTGTTAGGAGACGGTGTTGCAGTTGATCCTGCTAAAGTTTCGGCTGTAACTGAATGGGAATCTCCCAAGTCTGTGAAAGAGGTTCGAAGTTTTCTTGGCTTAGCAGGTTACTATAGAAGGTTCATTGAAAATTTCTCCAAGGTAGATAAACCTATGACATAATTGCTAAAGAAAGACAAGAAATTTGCTTGGGCTGAAGGTTGTGAACTCAGCTTTCAAGAATTGAAGAAGAGACTTGTGACAACACCAGTCTTGTGTTTGCCGGATTTGGAAAAAGATTTCCAAGTATATTGTGATGCATCTCATCATGGTTTGGGTGCAGTACTTATGCAAGAAGGGAAAGTTGTGGCTTATGCCTCGAGACAACTCAAAACTCATGAAGTGAACTACCCTACTCATGATTTAGAGTTAGCCTCTGTTGTCCACGCACTCAAAACATGGAGACATTATCTTTTGGGAAAGCGATGTGAAGTGTTCATAGACCACAAGTGTTTAAAGTATATCTTCACCCAAAAGGAAATTAACATGAGACAAAGAAGGTGGCTAGAACTCATCAAGGACTATGACTTAAGTTTGCAATACCACCCCGGTAAAGCAAATGTTGTAGCGGATGCTCTAAGCCATAAAGTTTTTGTGAATGGCCTTACTAAGGGAGAATTGCCAGATGATTTGTGTGCCCAATTTAGAGATCTCAGATTGGAAATTGTGCCTGAAGGACATCTCATGTCTTTGGATGTTCAACCTACTTTGTTGGACAAGATCAAAGAAGCCCAGAAGACTAATAAGGAAATTGAAGAGATTAAGGAAAATATTGGCAAAGGAAAAGCCAAAGGATTCCATGAAGATGAACAGGGAACTTTATGGCATGGAAAACGTATCTGTGTTCCACAAGATCCGGAGCTTCGGAAACTGATTTTACAAGAAGCACACAACTCACCGTATTCCATTCATCCGGGCAACACCAAAATGTACATGGATATGAAGGAAAGATTTTGGTGGAATAGCCTCAAGAAGGACATCGCCGAACATATTGCTTTGTGTGATGTGTGTAGTAGAGTGAAAGCGGAACATCAGAAACCAGCAGGATTGCTTCAACCACTACCTATTCCTGATTGGAAGTGGGACAAGATTGGTATGGATTTCATTACCGGATTGCCAAGGACCAGGTCTGGATATGATTCTATTTGGGTAGTAGTGGATCGCTTAACTAAAGTGGCTCATTTCATACCCGTGAAGACAACCTACACGAGTGCAAAGTTAGCCAAGATCTATATGAGCAGAATTGTATGTCTACATGGAGTACCCAAAAGTATTGTGTCTGATAGAGGAACCCAATTCACTTCTCATTTTTGGAGACAACTACACGAGTCATTGGGAATGAGGTTGGAATTCAGCACTGCTTTTCATCCTCAAACTGATGGACAAACAGAAAGGACTAATCAGATTCTTGAAGATATGTTGAGGGCATGTGCCCTAGACTATGGAGCCAGTTGGGATAAAAGTCTGCCTTACGCAGAATTTTCTTATAACAACAGCTATCAAGCCAGTATTGGGATGGCACCATTTGAGTTTCTCTATGGGAGAAAATGTACCACCCCATTGCTATGGAATGGTGTGGGAGAAAGAAGTTTGTTCGGACCAGAAATTATCAAAGAATCCAAAGAGAAAGTTAAGCTGGTTAAGGATAGGTTGAAGATAGCAGTCCCGACAGAAGAGCTACGCAGATCCTAAGCGTAGAGAAGTCACCTATGAAGTTGGTGATAGAGCATATCTTAGGGTATCACCACTTCGTGGAGTGAAGAGGTTTGGAGTCAAGGGAAAATTGGCCCCAAGATATGTTGGACCATTCAAGATTCTAAGTCGTAAAGGAGAAGTTGCTTATGAGATTGAATTGCCAGAGTCTCTGTCAGCTGTTCATAATGTGTTTCATGTGAGTCAGCTTAAGAAATGTCATCCAGAAATGGAAGAAACTTCTTTGAAGGATACTATACCTTTGGAAGAGGTTCAATTGGAGAGTGACCTCACTTATGAAGAGAAACCTATCAAGATTCTTGAGACTGCAGAAAGAGTCACACGGACTAAGACTATCAAGTTTTGTAAAGTTCAATGGAACCATCATTCCGAAGAGGAAGCAACATGGGAAAGAGAAGATGATCTTCGGAAAGACCACCCTCACCTATTTGCTAGCCAATCCGAATCTCGAGGGCGAGATTCACCTTAAGGGGGTTAGATTTGTAACATCCCAAATATCATGTTTCAAACTCATGCATATCATCCATGCATTCATGATCATTTAGGGTTTCATTATAAAATCATTTCAAAAAACAGGAGCATATATGGCTCATTATTTTATGTATGAACACTCTAGCCTTTGGGCTACTTGCTATTGAGTGAGATGCAAATAATCATTCATTAGGGTTTTGAATTCAAATATAAGTGGTTACAAAAGTTTGAATAAAGTTTCCAAACAAAGTTTGAGATAAAACCAAGTTATGCCTATTATTATATCACATAATGGCTTGGTTTTAATTCTAATTTTCAAATAACCCAAGTTGTCTTTTTGTAAACAGATAGGTTTGACACTTATTTGAGTGCAAGTTTCACTGTACAAAATCTAGAGAAGATTTGAAATCAAACAGATTTGAAATTGGAGTTTGAAATCGGTTTTAGAAATTCAAAAAGAAAAAAGAAAAAGGAATAAGAAGAAAAAAATAAGCCAAACAGCTAACAGGCCCAACCAGCCCAACTAGAACAGCAATCCTCCCCCGCGAAGCGTTTTCCTTACTCACACCCGCACCCGCTAGGTCACTGACAGTCTGGACCCACTCCCTCTCTGTTTCTCTTGCTGACAGCTGCGGCCCACACGGCGTCATCTTCTCCACCCCGCGAACAGCTCAATCCCCAAATGACGCCGGCCGTTCTGTGTATTGATTCGCGACGTCAATTCACGTTGAATGCCGGAGTAAATCACGCTCGCGACCATGCTACTTAAACCCCCTCTGCCCCCTCTCCATTTCCCCCAGACCCCGAGCACAGAGCGCCCCCAGGCTGCCCGCAATCGCTCTCGCACCGTCGGAGGCAGAACCCTCTCCGGCGACCAATCCCGGTGAGCTCCGTGCGCCCCTTCCCCTCTAGTTCATGCAGACCATTTCGCAACGTCCTTGCGCTTCTTCTGACACCATTGGTTCATCCTATACTGCCCCAGGTCGTCGACTTCATCACGCACTTCAAGCTTCCGACGACGTCTCCAACTCCGGCGACAAAATTCAGTGAGCCTCGTGTTCCCCTCCGTCTCTGAACCACACGAGCTTGTTCGCCTGCATCTTGCGCATCTGCTGACACTCTTCGTTTGAATCCGCGCGTCCCAGAGCATCGTCTTCGACTCCGACAGAGAGCATCTGATGCCGCCAGCAACTCCGGTGTGTGCGTGCTGCTGTGTCCGTGCGCCCCTCGTCAAGCCATCGCCACGTTGAGCTTCAGTATATCTCCACGAGTCCGGTAAGCATCTCCGACGATCCTAGAACCCCCTGTAGCCACCGCGCCGCTGTATACAGAGCCTCCGCTGCTAGTCGTCGCCGCTAGCGCCGCCAAAGTGTGGTCGTTTGATCGCGCACCGTTGGATCCAGATCTGACGGGCTAGATAGAACACTTAAGCGAAGGGGTACGGGTAGATCTGGGCCATGCAGATTAAGTTAGATCTAACGGCCTGTGTGCGTGATCCTGAGCGAACCGGTACGCACCAATCAGAACATGACGCGTGGCTAGGAATTAGATTTAAAATCAGAATTTAAATCTATTAGATGTTTAAACTTGTTTTAATCATAACTTTTGATCCCCACGTCCAAATTTGATGAATTTTATATCAATGGAATCAGGAGAGCAAACCCTTTCCAAATATGCAATGTGTTTAATGTTTTGTTTCTATTAAAATGGTTTTATTTACAGAAACATGTGTAGGCCTATTTTGTGTATACAAATTATTTGAGAAATGATTTAGTGTTTAAATAAATATTGTTTTGGCAAGTTTTGAACTTGTTTATGAACCAGTACTGTGCACTTGTCTTGTTGAGTTTAGAAAATCATCACATATCATATTGCATGCATCCATATATTTTTGCTTGTATTTATTTTGTATGTGATTTGGTGCTATGATTTTATGTGTAGATTTTGGTGCAAATAGTGATTGCGATTGTGAGGATTGTAGCTACTCTCCAAACTACCAAGGCAAGTGGTTCTTCATGATTTTATCCCTATGTTTTTCTACTATGCATTAGAAATATTTTTGTTAGTCTTGCATGGATATATTTTGCTTATATGCTATGCTTAGGAAATCCTAGTAGTTGTAGAATTGCTAGAAATTTCTAAGTAAGATGTTTATCTATGCCATGCTTAGCCTAGGTAGTAGCAACCAAGGGTGGTGAAATATTCATACTATGACAAAATATTTCTAAGTCTTTGGACTTGTGTTTTACTTAATAAAACAACTAAGTGAATGAAACACCTGGGTGGAATGGAAGGAATGGTTTATGTTGAGTGGTTACACAAGGCCCATTTCTATGGTTTACCTTGTGTATCTCACTTGTGGAAAGCCACCTAGGAACAAAGGGATTTGAGAGGCCAAATGTTAAGAAGCTCCCAGTGCAGCCACTTGGCAATATGGGCTCTGCTTGGATCATATAGGTTGCAATAACTTAGCCATTTGGACAGTTGGTGGTAGTGGGATGATAGGTTGGAGCGCGTCCATTTGGTATAAGGGAAGGCTTCTGAAAGGTCCTGTCTTGGTGAAAATCAAGTCTTGTGGGAAAAGTGCACAACCTCTACAGATGGAAGAATCTAAGTACTTAGCCATGTCCCTGGTATTGGACAACTTGAGCATAAAGAGATGGAAGCTATCAAGAATCTCCTCATCCCAATTTCTAAGTAAAAACTTGGGGTTGAACAAGGGTAAAGGACCTCAATGTCTATTGGTGGTTCCTTGGGAAAAGTTTTGACAAAGAAAAACTAAGTGATTTCAACTAATAGGCAAACCTATTTTGATCAAAGCAAGCCTAAGCTACACTTAGCCAAAATGCATATAGTATTTAGTCCACCAATATTCTACTAAGGTATGACTTGCCAATACTATTCCAATGTATTGACCCATGATGGCTGTAACTTGTGATGTTGCAGGTTATTCTGATGAGGATTAGGAGTCATGAGTCTACACTCAACATGTTTGCCTGTGGCACATGAAGATGAAGACTTTTATCTATTTACTTATTTAAACTCTTGTACTAGGCCTATGGCCATGGAGTTGTAAAGACTATGTTTGTCTCTGGAATGACTGTAATAATGACCTTTGTTTCTGTGTACTTCATCTTAAACTGTGGATGTTAGCATTGATCCAGGGACTAGCATTGCAATCACAGGGATCCTTTTCCTTTATAAAGGAGGGATCTTACAGGACCCATAGTATATCTATCCGTCATATGGATGGACAAATCCCACTCTTGATCCATGTGCCTCAACCCATACTTTCCGAACACTCAATGCCACCTTTATAGCCACCCAGTTACAATGTGGTGTTTGATGTCATCAAAGCATCCTTCCGGTGATGGTGATTAGCATGATCTCATGGTCGAAGGAATTAGGTTACTATGTATCAGAAAGCTTATAGCAATTGAATTATTAAAATGACTTGATCTTTATGCTACGCTTATCTATAGGAGTATGTCCATCATACCATTCTCCTAATGATATGACCTTGTTATTAACAACATCTCAAATGTTCATGATCAAGAAACCATGATCATCTATTAATCAACAAGCTAGTATTTTGAAGAGGCTTTACTAGGGACTCTAATTTAGTTTACAAATCACACAAGTATTAATGTTTCTGGTTAATATTATTATAGCATGAATGTAAACATTTATCATAAACACAAAGATATAATAATAACTACATTTATTATTGCCTCTAGGGCATATCTCCAACAGTCTCCCACTTGCACTAGAGTCAACTAATCTAGATTACATGGTAATATACCGAACACCCATGGTAGTTTGGTGTTGGTCATGATTTGCCCTCGGGAGAGGTTTAGTCAACGGATCCGCCACATTCAGATCTGTGTGTACTTTGCAAATCTTTATGTCACCATCTTGGACATGTTCTCGAATAGCGTGAAAACGTAGCTTGATGTGCTTCAGCTTCTTGTGTGACCTTGGTTCTTGCGCATTGGCTATGGCGCCCATGTTATCACAGTAGATAGACATTGGGTCCAACGCACTTGGAACCACACCGAGCTCTGTAATGAACTCCTTCATCCATATCGCTTCTTGTGAAGCCTCCGAAGCAGCTATGTATTCCGATTTAGTTGAAGATCTTGCCACAACGCTTTGCTTTACACTCCTCCAGCTAACTGCTACACCATTCAAAGTAAATACGTATCCAGATTGAGATTTAGAATCATCCAGATCGGTGTTCCAACTAGCATCGGTGTAACCATTAACAATGAGTTGTTCATCACCTCCATAAGAAAGAACCATATCCTTAGTTCTTCTCAAGTACTTAAGGATGTTTTTGACCGCTGTCCAATGATCCACTCCTGGATCACTTTGATATCTGCTCGTCAAACTAACAACATATGCAATGTCGGGTCTAGTACATAGCATGGCATACATTAGAGATCCTATGGCTGAGACATAGGGAGTCTTACTCATCCTTTCTCTATCTTCTGCCGTTGCAGGACTTTGAGTTTTACTCAAGGTCGTATTGGGCAACATGGGCAAGAACCCTTTCTTGCTATCTTCCATTCCAAACCTCTTTAGAACTTTGTCCAAATATGTACTTTGTGACAATGATATTAGGCGTCTCGATCTATCTCTATAAATCTTTATGCCTAATATGTAAGCTGCTTCGCCAAGATCTTTCATTGAAAAACTATTATTCAAATATTCTTTGACACTATTAAGAAGGTTTACATCATTCCCAATCAACAATATGTCATCTACATATAGTATAAAGAATGCTATAGAGCTCCCACTCACTTTCTTGTAAATACAAGCTTCTCCATAAGTTTGTATAAAACCAAAACTTTTGATTAGCTTATCAAACGTTGATTCCAACTTCGGGATGCTTGCTTCAATCCATATATGGACCGTTGAAGTTTGCATACCTTGTTAGCATCTTTAGGATCGACAAAACCTTTGGGTTGCATCATATACAACTCTTCATCAATGTCTCCATTGAGGAACGCCGTTTTGACATCCATCTGCCATATCTCATAATCGTAATATGCAGCGATTGCTAACATAATCCTCACAGACTTTAGCTTCGCTACTGGTGAGAAAGTCTCATCGTAGTCAACTCCTTGAATTTGTCGAAACCCTTTTGCGACAAGTCGAGCTTTATAGACAGTGACATTACCATCAACATCTGTTTTCTTCTTGAAAATCCATTTGTTCTCGACAGCCTTCCGGCCATCGAGTAAGTCCACCAAAGTCCATACTTGGTTTTCGTACATGGATCCAATCTCGGATTTCATGGCATCTTGCCATTTATTGGAATCTGGGCTCATCATCACTTCCTCATATGTCGCAGGGTCATCGGTGTTATCCACCAACATGACATTGATAACGGGATCATACCAATCAAGAGTGGTACGTGTTCTCGTTGACCTACGAGGTTCTGTAGCAACTTCAACCGAAGTTTCATGATCATCATCATTAGTTTCCTCTCTTATTGGTGTAGGCGCCACAGGAACTACTTCCGGTGCTGTGCTACTCGCAAGTTCGAGAGAAGGTTCAACAACCTCGTCGAGTTCTACTTTCCTTCCAGTCACTTCTTTCGTGAGAAATTCCTTCTCTAGAAAGGATCCATTCTTAGCAACGAAGATTTTGCCTTCGGATCTATGATAGAAGGTATACCCAATAGTTTCCTTCGGGTATCCTATGAAGACGCGTTTTTCCGCTTTGGGTTCAAGCTTGTCCGGGTGTAACTTCTTTACATAAGCTTCACAACCCCAAACTTTAAGGAACGACAATTTAGGTTTCTTCCCAAACCATAATTCATACGGTGTCGTTTCAACGGATTTAGATGGTGCACTATTTAAAGTGAATGCGGCTGTTTCAAATGCATAACCCCAAAACGATAGCGGTAAATCTGTAAGTGACATCATAGAATGAACCATATCTAAGAGAGTTCGATTATGACGTTCGGACACACCATTACGATGTGGTGTTTCCGGCGGTGTCAATTGTGAAAGTATTCTGCATTTCTTTAAATGCTCGCCAAACTCGTAACTTAGATATTCACCTCCACGATCAGAACGTAGAAATTTAATCTTCTTGTTACGTTGATTCTCTACCTCACTTTGAAATTCCTTAAACTTCTCGAAAGTTTTGGACTTATGTTTCATGAAATAGATATACCCATATCTACTCAAGTCATCCGTGAAGGTAAGAACATAACGATAACCACCGCGCGATGCTACACTCATTTGGCCACACACATCGGAATGTATGATTTCCAATAAGTCCGTAGCTCGCCCATCATCCCAGAAAATGGAGTCTTAGTCATTTTACCCATCAGACATGCTTCGCATCTTTCAAGTGATTCAAAATCAAGTGATTCAAGAAGTCCATCGGAATGGAGTTTATTCATACGCTTCACTCTGATATGACCAAGACGACAGTGCCACATATAGGTCGAGTTATCGCTCAATTTCAAACGTTTAGCTTCAATGTTATTAATATGTGTATTTCCACTATCGAGATTCAATAAGAATAGACCATCTATCAAAGGTGCATGTGCATAAAACATATTACTCATATAAATCGAACAACCATTATTCTCGAACTTAAACAAGTAACCGTCTCGCAACAAACATGATCCAGATATAATGTTCATGCTCAACGCAGGCACCAAATAACAATTATTTAAGTATAAAACTAATCCTGATGGTAGATGAAGAGGTAGCGTGCCGACCGCGATCACATCAACCTTTGATCCATTTCCAACGCGCATCCTCACCTCGTTGTTCGCTAGCTTCCGTTTATTCTACAGTACCTGTTTCGAGTTACAAATATGAGCAACCGAACCAGTATCAAATACCCAGGCACTACTACGAGTACTAGTGAGATACACTTCAACAACATGTATATCGGATATACCTTTCTTCTTCATGTTGCCATTCTTCAAATCCGCCAAGTACTTTGGGCAATTCCGCTTCCAGTGACCTTCTCCCTTGCAGTAAAAGCACTCAGTATCAGGCTTTGGCCCAACCTTGGTCTTCTTCGTCGGTGCGGTAACTTTCTTACCACCCTTCTTGAAGTTTCCCTTTTGCTTAGACTTGCCTTTCTTGAATTTGGTGGTCTTATTGACCAACAACACTTGATGCTCTTTCTTGATCTCCACTTCTGCAGATTTCAACATGGAGAAGAGTTCTGGCAATGTCTTGTTCATGTTTTGCATATTGTAGTTCATCACAAAGTTCTTGTAACTTGGTGGCAGTGATTGGAGTACACGGTATATCCCCAAAGCATTAGGAATCACAATACCCAAACTTTGGAGTTTTTTTGCATGCCTAGACATCTTAAGCACATGCTCACTGACGGAGCTGCCCTCTTCCATCTTGCAGTTAAAGAACTTTTCAGAAGCCTCATAAATCTCAACTTCCGCGTGAGTCTCAAAAATAATTTTGAGTTCACGGACAATATCATATGGGTCTTGGTTCTCAAACCTTTTCTGAAGCTCCGATTCCAAACCATACAAGATAGCACACTGAACTGTGGAGTACTGATTCTTTCGAGTGAGGTAAACATTCTTTACTTCATCAGTTGTAGTAGTTGCAAGTGGTTCACCCAGCGGTGCATCCAGCACATAGGTCAAATTACCAGCATTGAGGACAATCCTCAAATTGCGGAACCAGTCCGCGAAGTTGCTTCCATTGTTTTTCAACTTTTCTTTCTTTAGGAACGCATTAAAATTGATGGTAGGGGCCGCCATTGATCTACAACATATTTGCAATAGTTTAGACTAAGTTTATGACAAATTGAGTTCTAATTAATAGTTAAATTAATCTAGGTGAACTCCCACTCAAAACAATATCCCTCACATTGTTTTAGTGATCACACGAACCAAATCCACCACATCAAAACCGATCATCACGAGAGTTGATGTAGCTTCAATGGCGAACAATCTACATGTTCATCATATCTACTATATGACTCATGCTTTACCTTTTGGTGATCCGTGTTCCGAGACCATGTCTGTACATGCTAGGCTCGTCAAGATCAAACCTTAGCTTCCGCATGAGCAAATCTGGCTTGCTCACGTTGTATACACCCGCAGAATCTAACACACCCGATCATCACATGGTGCTTCGAAACAACGAGCTTTAGCAACGGTGCTTACTAAGGATGAACACTTTGGAACTTGAAATTTGTGTGCATGAGGGATCATCTTATAATGCTACCGTCATTAACTAAGCAATACAAGATGCATAAAGGATTAACATCACATGCAATTCATAATATGTGATATGATATGGCCTTTCTTCTTGTGCTTCCGATCTTCATCTTCAAGCACGGACATGATCTCCATCATCACCGGTATAGCGTCAAGGTCAATGGCTCTGTTTCATGGTTGTCGTCCACCAACTTCAACTATCATAACCACTTTGAATAGACACGCAGGTCTTAACGGAATTTAAAGACAACCATATGGCTCCTGCCGGTTGCCAACTTACAATAAGGGACATTGCATACATCAAATATAATCACAATCATGGCCATATCACATCACAGCACACCCCTGCAAAACAAAGTTAGACGCCTCTAATTTTATTTTCATATTTTACGTGGTTTGGGGCTTTCAATAAGTGTCGATCTGACTTATGAACAAGAACCACAACGTTGATGTTTGAACTATCAAGTGCCATTTGTAAACTGGATCTATACTATAATGGGAGAGACAGACATGCAATACAAGTTGCATGTTGAGCGTGGAGCAAGTCTCATGAATGATGTCATGTAAGGTTAGCACGGGCCGCTTCATCCCATCATACCACAAGATGCAAAGTACACAAAAAGCAATTGATAATAAAAGCACCACCGCCCATAATGACCATTGTGTTATACTCGTGCAACAGATCTACATATAGACACGGCTCTGATACCACTGTAGGGGTTCGTAGCATGGAAAACAAAAAATTTCTACCGCACGCAAACAAACAAGTCAAGATCTATATACTAGATTGTAGCAACGAGTCGATAGAGGAACTCACCCTCGAAGATTCCAAAGCGGTAACGAGAGCAGATTCTCGTGGGTGATGTAGTCATACTCTTGCCGATCTCAAGATCGTGTAGACGATCCTTCCGGCGCTGCGTTCCGGCAGCGCTTCCGCAGTCGGTCACACGTTCGGTACTCGATGAAGACCTTCCTCTCCCTTGTTCCAGCAGGCAGCGGAGGTTGTATCACTCTCCTCGCGATTCCGGTAGCACGACGGCGTGGTACCGGAAGTAGAGGGGAGATCTCGCAGGGCTTCGCCTTAAGCCGGAGCGAGTATGGTGGACTATGAGAGAGGCCCTTGGTGATCTAGGGTTTAGAGGGCACCAAGGAGAGGGTGTGGCCGGCGGCTAGGGCTTGGGTAATCCCCAAGTCGCCGAGTTGGAGGGGAAACCCTAGGCGGCGGCGGTGGCCGCACTTGGAGGTGGAGGCGCGCAGGAGCTAGGGTTTGAGGTGTGTTGGGTGTAGGGAAGAGGGGCAGCCCTGCCCCTCCTTATATAGGTGGGAGGGCGCGTCTTGGGAGGAGGGAGTCCTCCCCTAAGTCGGCCTCCTTGGCCGACGGGTGGAGGGAGAGGAACTCCTCCCCAAGTAGGTTTCCTACTCTCCCTCCACCAAGCAAACTTGCCGTTTGACTTTTTCAAATTGGCGTTTGACTTTCAAACTAGGATTTGATTTCTTCCTTTATTTTGCCTAGCCAAGTGACCTAGTACATGATGCAACCATTCCATATTGTCATGACACATTCATGTACCCTTCCCCTCCAGAGTGTCGGACCTTCTGGACCCTTCTAGAACATTCCTGGTGAAAACACCAGAATCATTCCCCAACTCCGAAACAGGACTTTCCTTATATGAATCTTATTCTCCGGACCATTCCGGATCTCCTCGTGATATACCAGATCCCATCCGAGACTCCGAACAACATTCGGTCTCTTACTCATCATTCCATAACTACTCAACAACATCGAATCCTTAAGTGTGTCTCCCTACGGTTCGTGAATTATGCGGACATGATCGAGACACTTCTCCGATCAATAACCAATAGAGGAATCTGGAAATTCATATGGCTCCCACATATTTCTACGATTACTTTGCGATCGAATGAACCACTTACATACGATACCAATTTCCCTTTGTCTCACGATAGTTTACTTATCCGAGGTTTTGATCGTCGGTATCTCTACATACCTAGTTAAACCTCGTTACTGATAAGTACTATTTTCTCGTTCCCGTGGTATGTGATCCCTTGTGAGACAGTCACATGCTTGCAAGCCAATTGGAATACATTCCACCGAGAGGGCCCAAAGTATATCTATCTGTCATATGGATGGACAAATCCCACTCTTGATCCATGTGCCTCAACCCATACTTTCCGAACACTCAATGCCACCTTTATAGCCACCCAGTTACAGTGTGGTGTTTGATGTCATCAAAGCATCCTTCCGGTGATGGTGATTATCATGATCTCATGGTCGAAGGAATTAGGTTACTATGTATCATAAAGCTTATAGCAATTGAACTATTAAAATGACTTGATCTTTATGCTACGCTTATCTATAGGAGTATGTCCATCATACCATTCTCCTAATGATATGACCTTGTTATTAACAACATCTCAAATGTTCATGATAAAGAAACCATGATCATCTATTAATCAACAAGCTAGTATTTTGAAGAGGCTTTACTAGGGACTCTAATTTAGTTTACAAATCACACAAGTATTAATGTTTCTGGTTAATACTATTATAGCATGAATGTAAACATTTATCATAAACACAAAGATATAATAATAACTACATTTACTATTGCCTCTAGGGCATATCTCCAACACTTGTGGCATCACCATAGTGACATCTATGAAGCATTCTTTTTATAAAAAAAGAGATTGAGAAAAAAGAGACATATTGAGAAAGAGGAAAGAGAGAAAAAAGCACCATATCCCATGGTAAATAAGAAGAATGCTGAGATGCTCATTGTTTGCTTGCCTTGTCATTTTGGTTATGGGAAAGCTCTTGTACCATGTGCAAGGGTACCCCGTTTGCGGTTCTCTATGATACACATGTACTTAATATGACAAGAACTTGCAAGTAACTAAACTTGAGTAGCATGAGGAGCGGCCCTCGTATTCAAGGGACATGAGATTGCCAACTTATACTTTGTCAAGCATATACTCCATAGTTTTTTCACTTTAACCTTAATCACTTCACGATGCTTATGATAGGGGCAATGAGGGCTGAAAGCTAATAAGTACCATAATTTTTGGAAGCTCTTTTTGAAACTTGAAATCCATGATTCCCTTTTGAAGGACCTTTCTTCCACTTTTATATTGAGTCTCCACCTTCTACCTTTAGGCACCAGTTAAAAGAGGATAGTTGCCATTCTTAGTTCTATGTGCAGTGTCCCAAAACTTATTGATTGATGCATATTGCCGATATTGCTTGTTCTTGTGCTATTTGTATCTAGTCACTCTTATGAACTTTCAAGGTGTCCTATGCCTCTTCGCCTATAATAAGCCTCCGATGCCTAAACCCTAAGTACCCGATCAATATTCCACAAAACCGTCTGTAGCCACCGCCACCATCGTCCCTAGATCGGGGGATCTGAAGCTATTCCCGAAACCCTGCTGGAGGGGAGATCATCCTGGAGGCCTTCTTCTTCATCATGCCAGCCTTTGGTATGAAGCGTGAGTAGTTCTGAAGGGAATATGCCCGAGAGGCAATAATAAAGTGGTTATTATCTTATTCCTTATTTATGATAAATGTTTATTTTGCATGCTATAATTGTATTAATACATAAATGTTAATACATGTGTGTTTAATAAACAAATAGGAAGTTCCTAGTTATGCCTCTCTTATAAACTAGCTCGTTGATTAACAAGATGATCAAAGGTTTCCTGATCATGGACATTGGATGTTGTTAACAACAAGGTCAGAACATTATTGGAATGGTGTGATGAACATTCATCCGAAGTATAGCATTATGATCAAGGTCATTGTCTTTATATTGCTATAACATCATATGAAGTAATCTTACCTTAGACCATGAGATCATGTCAATCACTAACACCAGAATAGTATCTTGATAACATCAAACATCACACCGTAACAAGGTGACTATAAAGATGTGTTCAGTGCTATGAAGGTGTTATGTTGTAACATCCCTAAAATCATGTTTCAAACTCATGCATATCATCCATGCATTCATGATCATCTAGGATTTCATTACAAAATTCATTTAAAAAACAAGAGCATATATGGCTCATTATTTTATGTATGAACACTCTAGCCTTTGGGCTACTTTCTATTGAGTGAGATGCAAATAATCATTTAGTAGGGTTTTAAATTCAAATATAAGTGGTTACAAAAGTTTGAATAAAGTTCCAAACAAAGTTTGAGATAAAACCAAGTTTATGTCTATTATTAGATCACCTAATGGCTTGGTTTTATTTCTAATTTTCAAATGACTCAAGTTGGTTTTTGTAAACAGATAGGTTTGACACTTATTTGAGTACAAGATTTATTATACAAAAATCCAGAAAAGTTTTGAAGTCAAACAGATTTGAATTGGAGTTTAAAAATCCTTTTTAGAAAAGCAAACAGAAAAAGAAAAAGTTTAAAAGAGAAAAAAATAAGCAAACAGTCGAATCTGGCCCAACCAGCCCAACTAGCCTAGCAACTCCCCCGCGCGAAGCGTTTTCTTTACTCACACCCGCACCCACAGAGTCGCTGACGCAAGGGCCCCACCTTCTCTCTCGTTCACTCGCTGACAGCCGCGGCCCACACGGCGTCATCGTCTCCACCCCGGCGACGTGTTCTTCCCCAAATCAAGCGAGCGTTTCCTGTTTAATATCGCGTCGTCAATTCCCGTTGATTGCAGGAGTAAATCACGCCCCCGTCTCGCCTACTTAAACCCCCTCTGCCCCCTCTCCATTTCCCCCAGACTTCGAGCACAGAGCGCCCCCAGGCTGCCCGCAATCGCTCTTGCACCGCCGCAGGCAGAACCCTCTCCGGCGACCAATCCCGGTGAGCCCCGTGCGCTCCTTCCCCCCTAGTTCATGCAGACAGCCTCGCAACTTCCTTGTGCACGTTCTGACACCATTGGTCCATCCTATACTGCCCAGGTCGTCGACTCCGTCAAGCACAACAAGGTCCCGACGACGTCTTCAACTCCGGCGATTAAATTCGGTGAGCTCCGTGTTCCCCTTCGTTTCTGATTCACACGAGTGTGTTTGCCATAGCCTTGCGCACCCCCTGATACCATTGATTCGTGCTAGGGTGACCAGGAGCGCCGCCAACGTCTTCGTCACCGAACGCCCGACACTGTCTTCAACTCCGACGAGCCGTGCTGCCGTGTCTGTGCGCCCCTTTCAAGCCGTCGCCACGTTGAGCTTCAGTACACCGTCGCGAGTCTGGTAAGCACCTCCGACGACTCTAGAACCCCCTGTAGCCACCGCGCCGCCATAGACAGAGCCGCCGCCGCCAGTCGCCGCCGCCAGCGCCGCCAAAGTTTGGTTGCTTGCTCGCGAACCGTTGGATCAAGATCTGACGGGCTAGATAGAACACTTAAACGAAGGGGTACGAGTAGATCTGGGCCGTGCAGATTAAGTTAGATCTAACGGCTTGTGTGCGTGATCCTGAGCGAACCGGTACGCACCAATCAGAACGTGACGCGTGGCTAGGGATTAGATTTAAAAACAGAATTTGAATCTATTAGTTGTTTGATTTTGTTTTAGCCATAACTTTTGATTCCCACGTTCCAATTTGACAAATTTTATATCAATGGAATCAGGAGAGCAAGACCTTTCCAATTATGCAATATGTTTAATGTTTTGTTTCTGTTAAAATTGTTTTATTTACAGAAACATGTGTACGCCTATTTTGTGTATATAAATTATTTGAGAAATGTTTTAGTGTTTAAATAAATGTTGCTTGGAAAGTTTTGAACTTGTTTATGAACCAGTACTGTGCACTTGTCTTGTTGATTTTAGAAAATCATCACATATCATATTGCATGCATCCATAAATTTTTGCTTGTATTTATTTTGTATGTGATTTGTTGCTATGATTTTATGTGTAGATTTTGGTGCCAATAGTGATTGTGATTGTGAGGAGTGTAGCTAATCTCCAAACTACCAAGGCAAGTGGTGCTTCATGATATTTTTATCCCTATGTTTTCTACTATGCATTAGATATATTTTGCTAGTCTTGCATGGTTATATTTTGCTTATATGCTAAGTTGGGAAATCCTAGTAGTTGTAGAATTGCTATAAATTTCTAAGTTAAGATGCTTATCTATGCCATGCTTAGCCTAGCTAGTAGCAACCAAGGGTGGTGATATACTCATGCTATGAGAAAATTATTTCTAAGTCTTTGGACTTGTGTTTTTACTTAATAAAACAACTAAATGAATGAAACACCTGGGTGGAATGGAAGGAATGGTTTATGTTGAGTGGTTACACAAGGCCCATTTCTATGGTTTACCTTGTGTATCACACTTGTGGAAAGCCACCCAGGAACAAAGGGATTTGAGAGGCCAAATGTTAAGAAGTTTCTAGTTTGGTGGTAGTGGGATGATAGGTTGGAACGCGTCCATTTGGTCTAAGGGAAGGCTTCTGAAAGGTCCTGTCTTGGTGAAAATCAAGTCTTGTGGGGAAAGTGCATAACCTCTGCAGATGGAAGAATCTGAGTACTTAGCCATGTCCCTGGTATTGGACAATTTGAGCATCAGGACATGGAAGCTACCAAGAATCTCCTCATCCAAATTTCTAAGTAAAACTTGTGGGTGAACAAGGGTGAAGGACCCCAATGTCTATTGGTGGTTCCTTGGGAAAAGATTTTTGACAAAGAAAAACTTAGTGATTTCAACTAATAGGCAAAACCTATTTTGAGCAAAGCAAGCCTAAGCTACACTTGGCCAAATTTGCATATAGTATTTAGTCCACCAATTATTATACTAAGGTATCACTTGCCAATACTATTCCAATGTATTGACCCACTGTGGCTATAACTTGTGATGTTGCAGGCTACTCTAATGAGGATTAGGAGTCATGAGTCTACACTCAACATGTTTGCCTGTGGCACATGAAGATGAAGACTTTTATCTATTCACTTATTTAAACTCTTGTACTAGCACTGTGGCCATGGAGTTGTAAAGACTATGTTGTCTCTGGAATGACTGTAATAATGACCTTTGTTTCTGTGTACTTCATCTTAAACTGTGGATGCTAGCATTGATCCAGGGACTAGCATTGCAATCACAGGGATCCTTTTTCCTTTATAAAGGAGGGATCTTACAGATGGTATCAGAGCACTGTGTTGCCTGTAGGATTATGACCCTAGGATTGGAAACCACTAAGGAAAAAATTTCAACAACTTCCACACTTGTCTATTCTTCTCGTAAACTTTTCTAATCTTCTTTCTCATCTCCATTTGTAGATGAACTCCATCAACGAAGCCGTAAGGAAGGGACCACTCATGACAATGACTTTGGAATGTGAGACAGAATTTCCCAAGGCTCTCAAGGACCTCATGGTTGCAATGGGAATACATGGTGCAGCTGTGTACAAAGGTTTTCCTGTGATGGATGAAGGAGTTGAGTACTGGTGGGTGCAACTTCACTTGTATAAAAACAAGGAAGACAACCACAAAGAATCGGGATTCTGCATGTTCACCAATTCAGTGGTAACACTACATTCTTTGATTCATCAAGGGATGCAGCTTGGAAGGCCATCAAAGAACTTGGTGATAGAGTCAAGTGCAGAATGCTCAACATCCAGAATGACCTAAAGGAAGAGAAGAAACATACCCAAGAGTTGGAGGCTACCAACCAAACCTTAAGAGGAGACATTATAGACTTAGTAATGGAGTCATGTGCTCAAGATAGACTGATTGCTTCTAGGAATATTATGTTTGCCAACTTGGCAAGTGAGATAGGATTGTAAACGTACTTCGTTAGTTGGACCACCACACTTATCACCTTATTTTTCCAAATGTTGCTTAAAATAAGTTGAACCTTGGTTGTTGTAATGGATCCATGTATGCCATGACTTGTGTGTTTTGATTTCCAAAGATATGCATGTGATGCTTTGCCTTGTGTTTTATCTTAAATTGTGTTGTTTCTAACTTTTTCTATATTATAAATAGATGCCTAATGTTACCATCAGCACTGTTGAAGAGTTCCAGGGAACTCGCTTTGGCCCTCGTATTATTGAGCTTACTAGTTTGCTCAATCTCCCTCTTCCTACCATCATGGTGCTTCCCGTCACCAAGTTTGAGAGGAAAGAACTTTGGGGCTTCAAGGTCAATCAGCCCGGACGCCAGACTGAGCCTACCACGGAGGCTATCATCTTCAAGCTCATGCACGATGACAAGGAGAGAGGCCTAGAGGTAGTCATGCAGGACTTGATTGGACGTCTGTTAGGGAGACACTCTCGACAGGTTAGAGGTACTCACTTCCACGCCTTCGGTAGACGTGATGAGGATGGAGAGGCCATCGACTTCGAGGACACTTCGAGGGAGACAGCAGAGCCGATTCGCCTATACCTCCAGGACTTAGAGGTTCTTCTTAGGCACGTGGACACTGATAGGACCAACGTCATGCTTAGCAATGACGAACTGCAGGTGCAGCTCCGTGAGAAGGACAAGCTCTTCGCGGAGCAAGATGAGATAGTCAAGGAGATGGAGGCAAAGTTCGAGAGTCAGGACAAGAAGTTCAAGAGTCAAGAGAAGCGAGTCCAAGACAGGAACAAGGGGATTCGAGACATGACTGCAGAACTGGAGGCCAAGGACTTCGAGCTCGAGCATCAGCAGACTGTGATTGAGAGGCTTCGTTCTCAGAAGAGGGCTCTCAAAGCCAAAGTAGAGACCTTGACCACCAATGTCGAGGAATACAAGACCGCTATGGAGAATGCAGGTCTTACCTTTGTTGAGGAGGAGGTTGATGCCGAGGAGTAGTGATGACTACTCATTTATCGTTTATTCATCATACTTTATTTGAGTCGCAATGACCATCCAACATGTGGATGGCTTGCTATTGGTGTGTTTACTTTGCAAACTTGTTATCTTGTTGTTGAACCTTTATTATTGTGATGCATGCTTGGTGTTTGTTTATGTGATGTATTATGCATGATAGCATCTATGGGTATCTCATTCTTATCTCTATTGAACAAACCACAGATGCCTCCCCGTCGTGCCAATCCCAACCCCAACAACAACAACAACATCACCCCTGAGATGCAGCAAATGATGATAGCTCAGACTCAGCTGATGCACATGATGACTACATTCATCCAGAACCAGAACAACAACAACAACAATAACAATAATAGCAACAACAACAACAACCGACCGGGTTTTGACATGCTTACCAGGTTCTTGAGATTGAGGCCAGCAAAGTTCTCAGGAACAACTGATCCTATGGTGGCCAATGATTGGATACGCTCTGTGAACAAGGACTTGGTAACAGTTGGCTGTACTGATGAAGAGAAAGTCAGATTTGCAGCTCACTTGTTGGAAGGACCAGCAGCCACATGGTGGGATAACTTCCAGATCACCACTCCCATTGAGGATGTGACATGGGCTATCTTTGAAGATGGTTTTCGTACTGCTCACATCTCATCCGGAGTGATGAGTCTAAAGAAGAAAGAGTTTCACAACCTGAAGTAGCGCCACCGCAACGTGGCAGAGTATATTGAGGAGTTCAACAATCTGGCGCGTTATGCACCGGATGAAGTTGACACTGATGCTATGAGGAAGGAAAAGTTCCTTGAAGGGTTGAATGATGAACTGAACCTGCAGCTATCTGTGGCTTATGTTCCCACATACCAGTCTCTTTGTGACAAGGCTGATATTTTGGAGAGCAAAATGAAACAAGTGGAAAGCAGGAAGAGAAAGCACTCTGACAAGCACAGCTCGGGATCGTCTCACAAGCGTTCCCATTATGATGACAGTGGAAGTTCAGGATCCCACAAGCATGGGAAATTCAACAAGCACCACAACCACAACCGTCATCATGACAACAAGAGTCACCGTAGTCATGACAATGACAAATACAAAAATCACAAGGGTGGATATAAGAGCCACCACAGTGGAAGTGGCAGTGGAAGTCAGCCTGTCAAGAAGGATATTAGTCAGGTTGAGTGTTTCAAATGCAAGAAGATGGGGCATTATGCAAATGAATGCCCAGAAAAGAAAGTTGAGGGACCCAACAAGCCTAACCCTTTTCAGAAGGGACAAGTGAACCACATCAATGTGGAGGAAATTTATGAGGAGCCTGATGCTGTTGCAGGTAAGTTCAAACTCAATTCTGTTCCAGCATTTGTTCTCTTTGATACTGGTGCATCTCATTCATTCATATCAAGAGCATTTGTTGAAAGAAATGAACTACCGATAGAAACTATTGGGTGTCCTATAAAAGTAAGTTCTCCTGGCGGAGAAATGATAGTGAATTTAGGGTGTCATGATCTAGTCATAGAGTTTGGGAAGTATAAGTTTCCCGTTAACTTGATAATCCTAAACTCACAAGGATTGGATGTCATGTTGGGAATGGACTGGATGACTAAGCACAAGGGAGTGATAGATTGTGCCAACCATACTGTCTCACTCACAACTCTAGAAAATAAAAGGATCAGATTCAAGACCAACTTTGAAGCAAAAAGGAGTAAGCTAAATTCTCTTAAGGGGGATAGCATGGACAATGTGCCAATTGTGAGTGAATATCCGGATGTGTTTCCGGAAGAATTGCCTGGAATGCCACCAGATAGAGATGTGGAGTTTCTGATTGATTTGCTACCAGGGTCTGGACCAATAGCAAAAAGACCGTACAAGATGTCAGTTGATGAGTTGAAAGAACTCAAGAAGAAACTTGGAGAACAGTTGCAGAAAGGTTTTATCCAACCAAGTTCCTCATCTTGGGGAGCACCAGTTTTGTTTGTGGAAAAGAAAGATAGAAGTCAAAGGTTATGCATAGATTACCGTTCACTCAATGAGGTGACTATCAAGAACAAATACCCTTTGCCTAGAATCAGTGACTTGTTTAATCAGCTAGAAGGAGCTTGTGTGTTCTCAAAGATTGATCTCAGGTCAGGTTATTTCCAACTTAAGATAAGGGAACAAGACATACCCAAGACAGCCTTCACCACAAGGTATGGATTGTATGAGTATACCATGATGCCATTTGGTTTGACCAATGCACCAGCATACTTCATGAATATGATGAACAAGGTGTTCATGGAATTTCTTGATAAGTTTGTTGTCGTTTTCATCGATGACATTTTGATCTACTCCAAGAGCAAAGAAGAACATGAAGGACATTTGCGTTTGATACTTGAGAAGCTTAGAGAGCATAAACTATATGCCAAATTCAGCAAGTGTGAATTCTGGTTGAATGAAGTTGGTTTTCTTGGACACGTTGTGTCAGGAGATGGTGTTGCAGTTGATCCTGCTAAAGTTTCGGCTGTAACTGAATGGGAATCTCCCAAGTCAGTGAAAGAAGTTCGTAGTTTCCTTGGCTTAGCAGGTTACTACAGAAGGTTCATTGAGAATTTCTCCAAGGTAGCTAAGCCTATGACAGAATTGCTAAAGAAGGACAAGAAATTTGCTTGGTCTGAAGGTTGTGAACTCAGCTTTCAAGAATTGAAGAAGAGACTTGTGACAGCACCAGTCTTATGTCTGCCAGATTTGGAGAAGGATTTCCAAGTGTATTGTGATGCATCTCATCATGGTTTGGGTGCAGTACTTATGCAACAAGGAAAAGTTGTGGCCTATGCCTCGAGACAACTCAAAACTCATGAGGTGAACTACCCTACCCATGATTTAGAGTTAGCCTCTGTTGTCCATGCACTCAAAACATGGAGACATTATCTTTTGGGAAAGCGATGTGAAGTGTTCACAGATCACAAGAGTTTGAAGTATATCTTCACCCAGAAAGAAATTAACATGAGACAAAGAAGATGGCTAGAACTCATCAAGGACTATGACTTGAGTTTGCAATACCACCCCGGTAAAGCAAATGTTGTAGCGGATGCTCTAAGACGTGAGGTTTTTGTGAATGGCCTTACTAAGGGAGAATTGCCAGATGATCTGTGTGCCCAATTTAGAGATCTCAGATTGGAGATTGTGCCTGAAGGACATCTCATGTCTTTGGATGTTCAACCCACTTTGTTGGACAAGATCAAAGAAGCCCAGAAGACCGATAAGGAAATTGAAGAGATCAAGGAAAAGATTGGCAAGGGAAAAGCCAAAGGATTCCATGAAGACGAACAAGGTACTTTATGGCATGGAAAACGTATCTGTGTTCCACAAGATCCGGAGCTTCGGAAACTAATTTTACAAGAAGCACACAACTCACCATATTCTATTCATCCGGGTAACACCAAGATGTTCATGGATATGAAAGAAAGATTTTGGTGGAATAATCTCAAGAAGGACATCGCCGAACATATTGCTTTGTGTGATGTGTGTAGTAGAGTGAAAGCTGAACATCAGAAACCAGCAGGATTGCTTCAACCACTACCTATTCCTGATTGGAAGTGGGACAAGATTGGTATGGATTTCATTACTGGATTGCCAAGGACCCGGTCAGGATATGATTCTATTTGGGTAGTAGTGGATCGCCTAACTAAAGTGGCTCATTTCATACCCGTGAAGACAACCTATACAAGTGCTAAGTTAGCCAAGATTTATATGAGAAGAATTGTGTGTCTACACGGAGTACCCAAAAGCATTGTGTCAGATAGAGGAACCCAATTCACTTCTCATTTTTGGAGACAGCTACATGAGTCATTGGGAACGAGGTTGGAATTCAGCACTGCTTTTCATCCTCAAACTGATGGACAAACAGAAAGGACTAATCAGATTCTTGAAGATATGTTGAGGGCATGTGCCCTAGACTATGGAGCCAGTTGGGATGAAATTCTACCTTACGCAGAATTTTCTTATAATAACACCTATCAAGCCAGTATTGAGATGGCACCATTTGAGTTTCTCTATGGGAGAAAATGTACCACCCCATTGCTATGGAATGGTGTGGGAGAAAGAAGTTTGTTCGGACCAGAACTTATCAAAGAATCCGAAGAGAAAGTTAAGCTGGTTAAGGATAGGTTAAAGATAGCACAGTCCTGACAGAAAATCTACGCAGATCCTAAACGTAGAGAAGTCACCTATGAAGTTGGTGATAGAGCTTATCTTAGAGTGTCACCACTTCGTGGAGTGAAGAGATTTGGTGTCAAAGGTAAATTGGCCCCAAGATATGTTGGGCCATTCAAGATTCTAAGTCGTAAAGGAGAAGTATCCTATGAGATTGAATTGCCAGAGTCTTTGTCAGCTGTTCATAATGTGTTTCATGTGAGTCAGCTTAAAAAATGTCATCCAGAAATGGAGGAAACTTCTTTGAAGGATACTATACCTTTGGAAGAGGTTCAATTGGAGAGTGACCTCACTTATGAGGAGAAACCTATCAAGATTCTTGAGACTGCAGAAAGAGTCACACGGACTAAGACTATCAAGTTTTGTAAAGTTCAATGGAACCATGATTCCGAAGAAGAAGCAACATGGGAAAAAGAAGATGATCTTCGAAAAGACCACCCTCACCTATTTGCTAGCCAATCTGAATCTCGAGGGCGAGATTCACCTTAAGGGGGTTAGATTTGTAACATCCCTAAAATCATGTTTCAAACTCATGCATATCATCCATGCATTCATGATCATCTAGGGTTTCATTACAAAATTCATTTAAAAAACAAGAGCATATATGGCTCATTATTTTATGTATGAACACTCTAGCCTTTGGGCTACTTGCTATTGAGTGAGATGCAAATAATCATTCAGTAGGGTTTTAAATTCAAATAAAGGGGTTACAAAAGTTTGAATAAAGTTCCAAACAAAGTTTGAGATAAAACCAAGTTTATGTCTATTATTATATCACCTAATGGCTTGGTTTTATTTCTAATTTTCAAATGACTCAAGTTGGTTTTTGTAAACAGATAGGTTTGACACTTATTTGAGTACAAGATTTATTATACAAAAATCCAGAAAAGTTTTGAAATCAAACAGATTTGAATTGGAGTTTGAAAATCCTTTTTAGAAAAGCAAACAGAAAAAGAAAAAGTTTAAAAGAGAAAAAAATAAGCAAACAGTCGAATCTGGCCCAACCAGCCCAACTAGCCCAGCAAACCCCCCCCCCCCCCCCCCCCGCCCCCCGCGCGAAGCGTTTTCTTTACTCACACCCGCACCCACAGAGTCGCTGACGCAAGGGCCCCACCTTCTCTCTCGTTCACTCGCTGACAGCCGCGGCCCACACGGCGTCATCGTTTCCACCCCGGCGACGTGTTCTTCCCCAAATCAAGCGAGCGTTTCCTGTTTAATATCGCGTCGTCAATTCCCGTTGATTGCAGGAGTAAATCATGCCCCCGTATCGCCTACTTAAACCCCCTCTGCCCCCTCTCCATTTCCCCCCAGACTTCGAGCACAGAGCGCCCCCAGGCTGCCCGCAATCGCTCTTGCACTGCTGCAGGCAGAACCTTCTCCGGCGACCAATCCCGCTGAGCCCCGTGCACCCCTTCCCCCCTAGTTCATGCAGACAGCCTCGCAACTTCCTTGCGCATGTTCTGACACCATTGGTTCATCCTATACTGCCCCAGGTCGTCGACTCCGTCAAGCACAGCAAGGTCCCGACGACGTCTTCAACTCCGGCGATTAAATTCGGTGAGCTCCTTGTTCCCCTTCGTTTTTGATTCACACGAGTGTGTTCGCCGTAGCCTTGCGCACCCCCTGATACCATTGATTCGTGCTAGGGTGACCAGGAGCACCGCCAACGTCTTCGTCACCGAACGCCCGATGTTGTCTTCAACTCCGACGAGTCGTGCCGTCATGTCCGTGCGCCCCTTGTTAAGCCATCGCCACGTTGAGCTTAAGTACACCGTCGCGAGTCTAGTAAGCACCTCTGACGACCCTAGAACCCCCTGTAGCCACCGCGCCGCCATAGACAGAGCCGCCGCCGCCAGTCGCCGCCGCTAGCGCCGCCAAAGTTTGGTTGCTTGCTGGCGAACCGTTGGATCAAGATCTGACGGGCTAGATAGAACACTTAAACGAAGGGGTACGAGTAGATCTGGGCCGTGCAGATTAAGTTAGATCTAACGGCTTGTGTGCGTGATCCTGAGCGAACCGGTACGCACCAATCAGAACGTGACGCGTGGCTAGGGATTAGATTTAAAAACAGAATTTGAATCTATTAGTTGTTTGATTTTGTTTTAGCCATAACTTTTGATTCCCACGTTCAAATTTGACAAATTTTATATCAATGGAATAAGGAGAGCAAGCCCTTTCCAATTATGCAATATGTTTAATGTTTTTTTTCTGTTAAAATGGTTTTATTTACAGAAACATGTGTAGGCCTATTTTGTGTATATAAATTATTTGAGAAATGTTTTAGTGTTTAAATAAATGTTGCTTGGCAAGTTTTGAACTTGTTTATGAACGAGTACTGTGCACTTGTCTTGTTGAGTTTAGAAAATCATCACATATCATATTGCATGCATCCATATATTTTTTCTTGTATTTATTTTGTATGTGATTTGTTGCTATGATTTTATGTGTAGATTTTGGTGCCAATAGTGATTGTGATTGTGAGGAGTGTAGCTACTCTCCAAACTACCAAGGCAAGTGGTGCTTCATGATATTTTTATCCCTATGTTTTCTACTATGCATTAGATATATTTTGCTAGTCTTGCATGGTTATATTTTGCTTATATGCTAAGTTGGGAAATCCTAGTAGTTGTAGAATTGCTAGAAATTTCTAAGTTAATATGCTTATCTATGCCATGCTTAGCCTAGCTAGTAGCAACCAAGGGTGGTGATATACTCATGCTATGAGAAAATTATTTCTAAGTCTTTGGACTTGTGTTTTTACTTAATAAAACAACTAAATGAATGAAACACCTGGGTGGAATGGAAGGAATGGTTTATGTTGAGTGGTTACACAAGGCCCATTTCTATGGTTTACCTTGTGTATCACACTTTTGGAAAGCCACCCAGGAACAAAGGGATTTGAGAGGCCAAATGTTAAGAAGCTTCTAGTGCAGCCACTTGGCAATATGGGCTCTGCCTGGATCATATAGGTTGCAAAAACTTAGCCATTTGGACAGTTGGTGGTAGTGGGATGATAGGTTGGAACGCGTCCATTTGGTCTAAGGGAAGGCTTCTGAAAGGTCCTGTCTTGGTGAAAATCAAGTCTTGTTGGGAAAGTGCATAACCTCTGTAGATGGAAGAATCTGAGTACTTAGCCATGTCCCTGGTATTGGACAATTTGAGCATCAAGACATGGAAGCTACCAAGAATCTCCTCATCCCAATTTCTAAGTAAAACTTGTGGGTGAACAAGGGTGAAGGACCCCAATGTCTATTGGTGGTTCCTTGGGAAAAGATTTTTGACAAAGAAAAACTTAGTGATTTCAACTAATAGGAAAAACCTATTTTGAGCAAAGCAAGCCTAAGCTACACTTGGCCAAATTTGCATATAGTATTTAGTCCACCAATTATTATACTAAGGTATCACTTTCCAATACTATTCCAATGTATTGACCCACTGTGGTTGTAACTTGTGATCTTGCAGGTTACTCTGATGAGGATTAGGAGTCATGAGTCTACACTCAATATGTTTGCCTGTGGCACATGAAGATGAAGACTTTTATCTATTCACTTATTTAAACTCTTGTACTAGGCCTGTGGCCATGGAGTTGTAAAGACTATGTTGTCTCTGGAATGACTGTAATAATGACCTTTGTTTTTGTGTACTTCATCTTAAACTGTGGATGCTAGCATTGATCCAGGGACTAGCATTGCAATCACAGGGATCCTTTTTCCTTTATAAAGGAGGGATCTTACATATGTTGAGGCTCATGGATCAAGAGTGGAATTTGTCCATCCCGATGATAGAGAGATATACTTTGGTCCCTCTCGGTGATATCACATTAATTATCTTGCAAGCAAGTGATTTGATCACTAGAATGTTATATCATGGGAATGAGAAAAGAGTACATGTCGGTAACGAGATCAAACTAGGTATGGAGATACTGATGGTCGAATATCGGACATGTAATATATCACGAGACAAAGGGATTGAGTTACATGCGTATAAGGTTCACACAATCACAGAAGTCATCGTTGAATATGTGGGAGTTGGTACGGATCTCCAGGTCCTGCTGTTGATTATTGATCAGAGAGGGGCCTCGATCATGTCTGCATTATTAGCTGAAACTGGTTCTGCATGTGAAATTGAAATGTTATAAGGGGTTTTATGTGAATGTTTGTTAATTAGAGTAATTAACAAAATTCTGAATAAATAAATAAAAGAGTTTTATTTAAATGAGAGCTTGCATTAAATTTGGTGTAAATTTAATGCATGTGAGTGGATTTTTGAGTGGAGGCATTTTTATGGGAGTGGAGGCTTTTCATTTTGAGTGGGAGCTCCACCCACATGAATGTGGAAGAGGCGGGGGCAGCCCCCTGATGGCTAGCACGGTTGACGTGGAGCCTGTTGGGAACCCCAAGAGCAAGGTGTGAAGCAGCACAACAGCAAGTTTACCCTCAGTAAGAAACCGAGGTTATCGAACTAGTAGGAGGAAGGAAATGTCACACAGGTGTTGCTAGCAATGCGGAGACCTGCACAACATAAACTCAAGACTTTTTCCCAACTAATAGTGAGGTTGTTAATCTCACCGGTTGCTGTAACAAAGGATTAAATGTATGGTGTGGAAGGTAATGGGTTGCAGCAAGTAAACAAGTAACAGTGGAAGATGTATCAATGGTAAAGATTGGACCGGGGTCCATAGTTCACTAGAGGTGCTCTCCTTAGATAAACAACATGGCATGAAGGGTAAACAAATTACAGCAGCGCAATTGATAGGAACTGAGCAAGGCATAACAATGCAATACTAGTCAAAAAGATCATATGAGATTCGATTGGGCAATACAACAAGATACATAGACCGCCATCCAACTGCATCTATGACTAGAAGTCCACCTTCAGGTTATCATCCGAACCCCCTCCAGTATTAAGTTGCAAGCAACAGACAACTGCTTTAAGCAAAGTGTGTAAGGTAAACAATCCACTTGTTCCATGAACAAGAGACCGTTGTTTTCTCCCTAGTGGCAACAACACATCTACAACCGAAGAGATTTCTGTCACTTCCCTTGGAAACTAGAGGCATGAACCCACTATCGAGCATAAATACGCCCTCTTGGAGTCACTAGCAACTACTCGGCCAAGATAGCTACTAACAACAGAGAGCATGCAAGATCACAAACAACATAGATATGACAGAATCATAAAGACAAAACCATTAATCAAACCAACATAATAATCTCAATATCCATTGGATCCCTGCAAACACAACATGCATGATTACAAATATATTAGACCTTGATCATGAAGGGAGCTCACAAGATCTATACATGAAAGCACAAAGGAGGAGATACAACCATCTAGCTACTATATGGACCCATAGTCCAAGGTGGAACTACTCACGCATCATACTGGAGAGAAGGCCTCCGAGATGATCTCCCCTCTAACAGGGTGCCAATAAGAACTTCAGATCCCTCCCCCCGATCTAAGGACGACGGTGGCGGCGGCTACAGAAGGTTTCGTGGAATATTGATCGGGTACCTAGGATTTCTGCATCGGGGGCTTCTTAAAGGCGAAGAGGGAGGCCGAGGGGGTCCCCGAGGCGGCTGCACCCCCCCAGGCGCGGGGTGGGCCCACCCACGCGGCCAGGGGGTGTGGCCCCCTCGAGGCCCTCCTCCGTCTCTCCTCTGGACTTCGTGTTCCCCACGGAAAGATATTGATTTTGGCTTTTGTCCCGTCCAATTCCGAGAATATTTCCTTATTAGCTTTTCTGGAACCAAAAACAGCAAAAAACAGGCAAGTGGCACTGTGGCAAATTGTTAATAGGTTAGTACCATAAAACATATAAAAAGCACCTCAAAGTGTGGACAAAGCAAAGCAAAGTAGATACTAAAAAAGCATGGAACATGAAAAATTATAGATACGTTTCCGACGTATAAAGCATCCCCAAGCTTAACTCCTGCTTGTCCTCGAGTAGGTAAGGGATAAAAAGAATAATTTTTGAGGTGACATGCACCATCAAAACCAAGATCAAACCATTTGCAAGCATTGAAAGCTGCGATCAAAGACTCTAAACATGTGCATGAAAGATGGAGTTCTAACAATAGGACATAGTAACTATGCATGCAACATGAAAGGCTACAAACAAAGATCATGAATAACATGCATTGAAAAACATTTGTTTGTTTCACATACAGAAAACATAGCATAGTGGCATTCAGCTTGTCCCTCATAGAGTAGCAAATAGATGCATAGGACACCTTCAAAGTTCACAAGGGTGACTAGAAACAAATAGCACAAGAACAAGTAATATCACAATATGCATTAATCAATAAGTTTTGGGACACTTGATGACCCATAATTATAGGGGTTGTATCATAGTACTTTCGATAAATAGGAGTGTTGATCCCAATGAGGAGCAGAAGGTGATGGACAGTGGTATGGAGCAGGAAATCCCTGTGAATACTTAGCAAACAGATTTTTAGTGGTTTTCTGACAAGGCAACAAAACAAGGAGCAAGTAATAAATACAATGAACAAATGGAGCAAGTGGCCCAATCCTTTCTTAGCAAAGGACAAGCCGATGGAAATACTTATAAGGACCAAACGTTCTCGAGGACACATGGGAATTCTGTCAAGTGCTTTCGCTTCAAATAGCTGAGTACTCTTCTTTGGTGTTTGTAAGTGTTGTGTGGGTGAACCTATGCTAATGTACTGACCTTACTTGGACTAATACATACTTGTGATTAAACCCCCTACAAACATCCGTAACTACAGGAAAGTAATTAAGATATAAATCTAACCATAGCCTTAAACTTTGTGATCCTACACTCCCTTGTGCAAAGGTGTCCTAACGGGGGTTCAGGTTTCCGTCACTCCGGCAACCCCACAATTAGTAGCCAAATACACAATGCATTCCCTAGGCCCATAAATGGTGAAGTATCATGTAGTCGACGTTCACATGACACCACTAGAAGAATAGCACCACAACTTAAATACTAAACCATTGAATAATAACTCAGCACAAATCCACTAATAACAACATGACTTCTCCCATGTCCTCGAGAACACAACGAACTACTCACAAGACATCATATGGATCAAGATCAAAGATGATATGGTAATGAATAACAATCTGAACATAAACAATAATCCAATGGTTCCACTCACAAGCATCAACTACAATAGTAATCAACACCGGGAAAGTTTCCCCTAATGAACTAAGCAATATCCAACACAATTGTTACAGCAGGACGGACTGGTGATGATGGTGCTGGTGGAGATGATGGTGTGGATGATGATGATAATCCCGATGAAGCCTAGCTTGACGATGGTGTTGATGGCGACGGTCTCCCCTCTCTGGGAAGGAATTCCCTCGGCAGAAATCTGTCTACCAGAGAGATATTTCTCTCTCGGTGTTTTCTGCCCCCCAGAGGCGTCGGAAATCTATATGTGGTCTCTCCCCTGGCCTTAGGCTTTCATAGGGAAGATATAGGCAAAGGGGCGGAGTCGGGAGCCGGGCAGGTGGGCCACACCTGCCCTAGGCGTGGCCCAGGGTGGGCCCGCGCCTAGGGGGTGTGGGCCCCCTGTGGCCCCTCTTCGCTCCTCCTTCTGGCTTCCTCATTATTCTGGAGAAATAATATTTTCCTATATTTTTCTGATCTTCGCGAAATTGCACCAAAACACCTTCTTTTCCATCAGAATCCAGACTCCGGCAGTTCATCCTCCAAGAATCATCCAACATGCATAAATAGATGAAAAGCCATAAGTAATACCTCATAATAAGACAAATATCAATGAATAGAGGTAAATTATGATATAGAAATGTGATGCAAATTGGGCGTATCAACTCCCCCAAGCTTAGACCTTCGCTTGTCCCCAAGCGAAGACTGAGCTCAGTAAACATGTCCACAGGTTTATGGAGTGAAGTGTCGATAAAAGAATACGAACAAGAAGCATCACACTTACCATTGCACAACTCATAGAAGAAAGCAACTCACCATTATATAACTTAGCTTGCAACCAAGTACAGCAGTCACAATAGAGATGCATAAAGATAAATCATAATTGGAATTGGCAAACTTGTTCTTGGTCAGAGAACACCTGGCAAACAGTTTCACAAAAGCTTTTTTGTAGAAGTTTCAAAACAGGAACACTCTTTGCTCAAAAAGTTTTTTCACAAGTGAAGGCTTTCAAAGTAATACTCAATAGATAAGAGTTTTGTGCAAACAGATAAATAACATGATTGAATAAATCACCATATGAATGCTTGAAACACAACAACTCAAATGCTTGCTGGAGAAAGAGAGGAAGTAGGTTTAGTGACTCAACTTGGAAGTGGGAGAAAGGTCCCTTTATAGAGGGAAGCAGGGATTACAAGTCATAAAGAGTTTCCAAAAGATTATGGTACTTACTAGCTTTGAGCCCTCATTGCCCCTATCATAGGAATCTTGAGATGATTAAGGTTAAAGTGCACAAAGATGGAGTATATGCTTGACAAAATATAAGTTGGCAATCTCATGTCCCTTGAATATGAGGGCCACTCCTCATGCTACTCAACTTTGGTCACAGGTAAGTTCTTGTCATTGTAAGTACATGCGTATCATAGAGAACCACTAACAGGGTACCCCTTGCACATCGTACATGAGCTTCCCCATAACCAAAATGACAAGGCAAGCAGACAATGAGCATCTCAGCGATATTTTTATTTACTATGTGCATAGCTTTTTATTGAGGATGCTTCATAGATAGCTCACTATGGTGATGCTGCAAGTTTCCGCCATGATTAGGCATGGCTTAGGCTAGCGGCCCAGGCGTTTCTCTAACACAAAATACAGACTCCATGGACTTACAAGTTCCCTCTTTATTTCACACTGTTGACATCCATAGACAAAAGAGCACGATATCAACTGTGTACAGAGTACAAGTGCAATGTTGAAAACGTTCCCCATGACAGCATGGTTCTACTAATTCCAACGTATAGATGCAAGCATATACAACTTCGATGCCACATTGGTTCAAGTATATTAGGGGCAAGAAAATAAGGTGTGCCATCGAGTTTGTGAGAGCTTTACTAACTAGTTTTCACATAACAAAATACTTTTTAATTCAAAAGATAGATGAAGCTTGAGAATTTGCTTGTAATAACAAAAGCTACTAGGTAGATAAGGTGGACACAAGTGGCAAAAGTTTTGGTTGAAAGGGATTTGGAAACATGAGAAGTATGCCTTCTCAAAATAGGTTTTTGGCTAGCAAGGCTGGGTAGCAAGCAAGAGAGTTGAAAGAAACAAGAAAACATACAAGTAATAAAGCCAAACATGCAATCTTCCTTGAACACACAAAAGTATCTTAAATAGAGAGTACTAAGCTTATGAGCCAACAAGAAAGAAAACAAATGATACAAAATACCTGTAAGCTTTTTTTCTTTCTCTTTTTCTTTCAAACCTCAAAAGGTATTGCTACTGACCAGAACTCGGTTTGCCAAAACCAATTTAGAGTTACTTGATGCTCCCAAAGTGATGCCAATACTGATCAACAAGATCCATCCTATAATAGAGATTGCAAACTAAAATAATAAGTGCAAAAAGTAAAAGATGAGACTTCTCATTAATATTCCAATAAAGGCACTCACACCAAGGGATACATAGATAATCAACTAAAGGAGATATATTTCCACATGCAAACCAAACTATAAGATAACCTCTCTACCACAGATATGAATCCACTAAAAAGGTAAAAGATAAAAGATAATGATTTGATACCGCGACACTCCCCAAGCTTGGAACAAGCCAAGGGGATGCCAAACCTGATGATGAATTACTCCTTCGGTGGTGGTGTTCTCTTGATAAGCTCTTCAATAAGATTCCTTAACTCCTCAATCTCAAAGGTTAGAGTACGAATCAACTCCGAGTTTTGCTCAATGCGGTTCATGATCATATCGGACCGAGAGTTCCAGTCGTTATTATTCTTTCCCCACTCTTACTTCTTAGTGTGTTCCTCCACTGCACGCTTAGAACAAGGCATATCCCACATCGAGGGCAAGTTCCCTTTGGGAACATATTGAAATTTACGCTCATGTATAAGAGTGTGGAAGGGTTTCTTGGTACTTGGAGGAGGTGACAGTGGAGAGAGAGCATGACGTCGAGATTTCCCTCATGTACACATCCGTGCTATCCTCTTAAGCTTGATAGGGGTTGCCACCACTATAATGCTTGCGACAGTAGTGCGAGTGTCCAGTTGCTTGTCCTCCTCCATGTCACCTTCATACCCTACCGAAATCTCCTCCTCCTTGGGGACTTGAGGTTCTTCTTCCTCGGGCTTCTTGCCTTTATCGTTGGTGGAGACCATGGTGCTCTAAACTTGAGAAGATTTCCTGACAGAAACAGATTGAAACGAAAACACGACGAGAACACGATGCACGAACCTCGAGGGATCTGGGGAGTTAAATATTATGAAGTTTCAAGGCATAAGGAAGGCACTAACACGGAAACAAGGCGGAGATGGAGTTCGAGGGTGGCACACCCCCTCCAGGCGCGGCCAGGCTGGGCCCGCGCCTGGGGTGGGTTTTGTCCACCCCGGACTCCGGTTCCTCCTCTGTTCCGTCTCGTAGTCTTCCTTATGTATTAAAAACATCAAAAATATAAAAAGATTGGAGTTTCACGAACCTTCTGTTTTCACCACTTTTACCTATTCAAAGACGAACTCTGCAGATTCCTTTTCTCCTTCTCCTGAAAATTTCCTTCATACAAAACCCTTGCACAAACTCAATGACAACATTAGTGTAAGCAAAAACAATAAACCTTTGGGTACATATTTCGACTGAAAACCCATCAAAACAAAAGCTTCTGTAAGAGGCAAATGCAAATGATGGCAGAAATCTGTCAAAATAGACCAGCAGGTAAATATTGATTTTTTCGAAAACTTTCTGTTGCTCAAATCAAAAAGTGCAGAACTGATGAAAGTTGGGTAACAACTTGGGGAACAAGATCAGAAAAATTCAGCTCCATCCAAAGTACTGAGCTTCCTCACGAATTTTTACAATACAGCACAAAAATCTGTCCCAAAACAGCCACTTTTCACAACTCCTCTACTTCACAAAAGTAGTTGAACTCGACACAAAAACCAAAACAAAAAGGATAAGGAGCGGTTATTACTGAGGTAATAACTTCCAAGACTCGAGAAAACTCTTGGGTTATCTCCCAACAAGTAATTTTCTTTAATGCCTTTAAGTTAGGCTTGAAACTTTCAAAGATGCTCACATAGGATATATATATTTGAAGTGAAAGAGAGCATCAAGAAGCAAATAACCAACACACTTGAGTCTAACCCACTTCCTATGCATGGGAGTATCATGAGAAAACGAATTGTTGAAACAAAAATCCACAAGCATAGGAAGACAAAACAAATGCAACTTCAAAGCTTTCAACATAAAACGGGGAAACTTAACATCATTGAGATGCATAAAACCATGTTTCCCTCTCTCAAAATAACTTTCAGTAGAACTTTGAATAAATTTGACAATATAACTGTCACTGGTAACAACTTTATCATCATAATAAGCATACTTACAGTCACCAAAAAGAGGTCCAAGGTCATAGACTGGATCAATAGAAGCAAGTTGTTCCATCCTGAAATCTTTATTAGGCAAGCTATTTTCACAAGGAGCTTTGGCAAATTTGGAAAAGTTAAACTCATAAGAATCTCCATCAAACTTAGTTAAAACTTTTTCCTTCTTACTATCAATAATAGCTCCACAAGTGTTCAAGAAAGGTCTACCAAAAATGATAGGACAAGTTTTGCTATCTGCTGAATTAAGCACTAGAAAATCAGCAGGATACTTAATCTTACCACAGAGAACCTCCACATCTCTTACAATGCCAATTGGGCAAATGGTTTCCTTATTAGCAAGGTGGATAACCACATCAATGTCCTCAAGCTCACAAGGACCAATCTCATGCATAATTTCCCTGTAAAGCTCATAAGGAATAGCCGTAGAACTAGCACCAATATCACATAAACCATAGTAGCAATGATCACCAATTTTAACAGAAAGCACAGGAACACTAGCTTTTCTAGCCTTACTAGGATGAGAGATAATATTAGAAGCGTCTTCACAGAAGACAATGTGCTCATCCTCTAGATTTCTAGTGATAGTGTCTTTCACAATAGCTACCACAGGTTCAACATTCAATTGCTCATCAGGCTCCACAGTTTTCATTGTACCTTTGTTATTTGCACTAATAATCATAGAATACTCCTTTACCTTAGCTGAGAAAGGAAATTTCTCAACATGAGGTTCAGGCATAATATGATTAGTAGTACAAACTTGAGTACTTCTAACTGGAACATGACTAACAACATCTTTATAAGGAGCATGGTACTTATTCCACTTCTTCTTGGGAATTTCTATGTAAGAGGCAAAGTCCTTAAAACAATTGGCAATACTTTTGGAATCAAGACAAACTCATTGCTAATATCACGGAAGTCATCAGTTCCCATAAAAGATTTAATGCATTCATAATCATAGTGTATACCAAACTTTCTTCCTTTGTCATTCTCCCAAGCTTCAATGTTTTCTTGAATACGGTCTAAGAGATTCCATTTAGCTTCTTGCTTCATAAGTGTGAATGATCCAGCACAAGAAGCATCTAGTAAATCTTTATCATGAAGAGAAAGCCTAGCATAAAAATTATTGAGAATAATATTGTTAGGGAATTCATGAATATGACATTTAAGCATTAGTAACTTCAGTCTCCCCCAAGCTTGAGCTGTACTTTCTCCATCAAGAGGCCAAAAGTTATATATAAGATTTCTATCCTTATGAATTTCACTGGGAGGATAAAATTTAGAGTAAAAGGGAGATGGCATCTCCTCCCATTCCATGGATTGTCCATTCTTCAGCAGCTTATAACATTCTTCAGCTCTCCCTTTCAAGGATATGGAGAGAAACTTCTTCTTCACCTGTTCAATTGTGATACCTGCACACTTAAACAACTCGCATAATTTATGGATAAAAAGCAAATGATCACCAGGATGGACAGTTTCATCCCCAAAATAATAATTATCCATAACACGATTAACAATACTTGTAGGTATCTTAAAAGGATCTATCTCAACAGGTGGTGGTTCATCCACTACCCTAGTAGTGGTACTAGTTTTCCCAAACAGAAAGCCAAGTGGGTTATCCATATTGGAAACAAAGTAACAAGCAGTAACAAAAGCAATACTCCTAGTAAAAGTTTCCTTTACCAGTTCCACTCTTCAATAGCGCTTCACTCCCCGGCAACGGCGCTAGAAAATAGTCTTGATAACCCACAAGTATAGGGGGTGTATTGTTGTCACAACCCAAAATTTTCCAAATTTTGAAATGTGAAAAATAAATAACTCAAAATAAAATTTTGTTGAAATTTAGGGTGAGAAGAAACTTTTTGATTCCATTTGGAAACATCAAAACCTATTTTGATCAAATAAAATCCTAAAAGGATTTCAAAAGATAAACAATTAATAAATAAAGTTAAAATAGTTGGAATCACTATTTTTAGATATTTTAATAAAAAGAGTTGATTTTCAAAAGCAAAGGTAGAATTATAAATAAAGATTATTTTATAGAGCCAAATTAAATCTTGGCCAAGCTTTTGAAATAAAATATTTCTATTTGATAAAAAGAGTAAAGGTTTATTTAAATAAAATAATGAGGATTTATTAATATCCAATTTTATAAAGTAAAGGCTTTTCCATTTTAAATAAACACTAAAGCTTGTTAATTTATTTTAAATAAGATTTCCAAGTGTTTTTGTTTTCAAATAAAACCTACTGAAATGGTTTTGATATTATTTAGATTTCAAATACAGTTTTTAAATAAATTAAATCCTATTTGAATTAATGACTAAGGTCTATTTATTTAATTATTAATGGATCCTAAAAGAATAAATTATTATTTTTATTTTGGACATTGGATTATGTTGTTAAACAGAATTAAAATCAATGCAAATTTTGGTGGTGGTTTGAATTGAAATGGAGTTTGAATTATTTGTTTGAAAATCAAATCAGATTATTCAAACAGAAAAAGGAAAAACATTTGGTACAAAAAAAATAAACCAAACCCAACCCATCAACCAGCCCAGCAGGTCCAGCAGTGCAACCCACCTACTCACCCCACGCGTGAAACGTTTTCCACCCAGAGTTCAACCCGCTGAGACACTGAGCAGTGGACCCTGTGCCCCCTCTCTCTCACCCGCTGCCAGCCGGACCCCACGGCCACGCAATCATCGTCTCCACTCGACCGTTCCCCCTCGCAGATTCTGCCGGCGATGAATTCCATTGAATGGGCATAATACCACGAGTAATTCTCGCCAGTGACCACGCATACATAACCGCCCGTTCATCCTCTACCCTTCCCCTCACTTGCCTCTCCCTCTTTGCCCCCAGGCTGAGCGAATCGTGAGCTCAAACCCCACTGCTCCAGCGAGCGTATCCGAGCAATTCTGGCGCCGACCAGCCGCCCCTCGCCTCCCGCTGCACTCAGCCTTGCTCCCCACCTCCTGGCGCATCTTCCCGTGCCACTCGTTCGCCCACGCTTGCCCCAAAGCGTCGGCAAGGACAACCTCAACATGCTGCCGTCGTCTGTCTTTGCTCCGGCGAACTCCCCGGTAAGCTCCGACCACCCCGAGCCTTTCCGTTGATGCTACTATCATCTACGCGCTCACCCGCATCTAACCGTATGCTCCGCTTACCTTAGGGCGACCTGCAACCTCTCCCCCATCGTCAAACAGAGCCACCCGACGTCGACGCCGTCTCCGACGAGCAATTCCCTCCGTTCCTGAGCACCCCTCGCCAAGCCGACCACGCGTTGAGCTTCAGCATCTCCCTACAAGCACGGTGAGCTGCTTCCCTTCTTCCCTTGCTTCCTGTAATCGCCGCGACGCCACCGCCCGAGCGTGCGCTGCCGCCAGCCGCCGCTAGCGCCGCCAGGCAATGGTCAGAGGCACAATGCCCGTTAGATCTTGATCTTATGGCTAGGATTAGATCCAACCAAAAGGGTACGAGTTGATCAGTGCCGCTCGATCTTAGTTAAATCCTGCGGTCCAGAGAGGCTGATCCGCACGAAACGGTACCGGCCAATAAGATCGAGCCACGTGGACAAGGTTTTGTTAAAAACAGAAAATAGAATCTATTTGAATTGCAAACTTGTAAAATTCATAACTTTAGTTCTACACGTCCAAATTGTGCAAATTTTATATCAATGGATTCAGCAAAACAAGTACTTTCTGACCATGCACTTTGTTTAGTAAAATGTTTCTGCTAATTCGATTGTTTTTGCAGAAACTTATGTAGGCATATTTGGAATATGAATTTGTTCTAAAATGATTTTGGGGATAAAACCTTTGGCAAATGGTTTGTTTTGAACCTACTGATCATAGGAATCAATTTGTGGTTTCAAAAATGTATTTGGTGAAACAAAAGAATAAACCTTTGATTTAAACCATTTCTAGTCAAATAAAAATAATGGTTATTTATTAAAAATGCTTTTGGAGGAAAACCTTTGGGAAATGTTTTGATTTAAACTCTCTGACCCCAATCACCAAGTTTTATGATTTAGAAATATATTTTGATGAACCCTATAGATTGTTACCTTATTAAAATCATTTCTCAACCACATAAAATAATGCTTTGGTTTAAAATGGTTTAAAGGTAAAATCTTTTGCAAATAGTTTTGCCACTTTATAAAATGACCAATAAAGTGTTTTAGAATGTTTATAACCTATTATAAACCACTTTTGTAAATAAAACAAATTTGGCATGCTTGCATGCATTGTTTTGTTTCTATTATTTTATGTGATGTTGCTTGAATGGTAGATTGAAATATTGCTTGCTTGATTGAATTGTAGTGATTTGAAGAGTGTGAATATTGCAAAGATCAAGGAGTGAACTTATACTTTCTACCAAAAAGGCAAGTGATGCTTCATACTTTTGTCCCATTATTTTCATTATGCATTAGTGATATTTCTAAGTAGGAATTTTGCTAAGTAAAAACTATGTCATGGGAAATCCTAGTAGATGAAACCTTAGTAGAAATTTCCTAAGTTAAGATTCCTACTACTATCATGCTTAGCTTAGCTAGTAGAAAACAAGGGTGGAATATATATTCATACTATGGAATATTTCTAAGTCAAGGACTTGTGTTTTGTTTAATAAAACAACTAAGTGAATGAATCACCTGGGTGGAATGGAAAGAATGGTTTGTGTTGAGTGGTTATGCAAGTCCAGTATGCTGGGGAAAACTTGGGCATCACCAAGTCTAGTATACTGGGGAAAACTTGGTATCTCACTTGTGGAATGCCACCCAGGAACGAAGAGATTTGAGATGTCAAATGTTGAGAAGCTTCAAGTGCAGCCACTTGGCATTATGGGCTCTGCCTGGATCATATAGGTTGCAAAAACTTAGACAAATGGACAGTTGGTGGTAGGGGATTGATAGGTTGGAGCGCGTCCATTCTGGTCTAAGGGAAGGCTTCTGAAAGATCTTGTCTTGGTGAAACCAAGTCTTGTGGGGAAAGTGCACCACCTCTGCAGAGTGTAAAATCTAAGTACTTAGCCATGTCCCTGGTAAAGGAAAATTTGAGCATCAAGACATGGAATCTATCAAGAATCTCCTCATCCCAATTTCTAAGTTAAAATCTTGTGGTTGAACAAGGGTTGAAGGATCACCAATTTCTATTGGGAGATGCCTTGGGTGATTTTGTCAAGCAAAAACTTAGTGTTTTCAAATGATAAGGAAAATCTATTTTGAGCAAAGAAAGCCTAAGCTCCACTTAGCCAAATGCATATAGATGATAGACTCCACTATACTACCATAGTATCACTTGCCAATACAATCCAAATGTATTGACCCTTGTGGCCGTAACTTGTTATGTTGCAGGTTTGTTTGAAATTAGTGAAGTGTGTTGAAATAGGATTACAAGTCTACAACCAACAAGTTTTCCTGTGGCACTTTGAAGATGAAGGACCCCATGCTATTGTTATATTCTGATGCATTGTAATGTGATAGCCAAACGAGCTAAGTAAGATGTAATAAATTATTTTATTCCTGGTTATAAAGTTGTATTATGACCTTTGTTTCTTGATATTACATCTTAACTGTGGATGCTAGCTAGTGATCCAGGGACTAGCATTGTAAACACAGGGATCTCTACCTTATTAAAGGTTGGGAACCTTACAGATGGTATCAGAGCATTGTGTTGCCTGTAGGATTTGTAACCCTAGGATTGGACAAAACCCCTTAGAAAAATAGGAGTTGTTTTTGTTCCAAAACTTATTTACAAACAATCTTGTAAACTCTTTCCTCAACCTTTTGGATTTGACTCTACATCTCTTCTATTTCAAACTTGATGGACAAAGCCTACCCCATGGCCAAAGACTTCACCATGAGCAAAGGACTTCATCAACTCAAATGACTTCAACATCTTCAAGTGATTTCAACTTTATATTCACCAAGGACTTCAACTTGGATATCATTAAGGACTACAAGTGACACAAGAAATATTGCTCAAGACTTGAAGACTAAGGGAATACAACTTAGAAAGAACCATCATCACTTTGAAGTTTTGTGACCAAGATTCAAGAAATTCTCCAAGGATACAAAGATCTTGTTCAAGAAGAATCAACCAAGAAGGATAGAAAGATCTCAAGTGAACCATATAGATGGACCACCATATTAAGTATAGATCAAACACACCAACCTATGTGGTGTAGCAAAAATATTTTGTTGCCTAAGGATGTGCTTGAACTTGTTGTTTGAGTGGAATGTTTGTTTGTGATTGCTTGCACATTGCTTGAGTGAATTGTGATGTGTGTGATTAGAATTGATTCCTTAGAAATATTTTGACTATTCTAATCCCAATCCAACCCAAACAGATGACTACTCCAAGAAACTCCAACATCAAGAATGATGACAACAACAACCAAGAGGTCAACATGAGAGAACAACGGCTAGCAAACCAAACGCAGTTGAACCAAGTGACAACTCAGTTTTTAGCCAACAACAATGAGTTAGACCCAACCATGCAAAAGTTTTTGGAAACTCAATCCTAATTGTTGCAAGGGATGGCCACTCAAATGATCAACATGGGAGGCAAATCTTCCCAAGGAGTTTATGACAACAAAGATGTCAATGATGATATTATATAAGGAACTCAAGCTTGCAATGTTTGTGGAGACAAGGATCACACTTCCAAGGAGCATGTAGATCAATGCCCCAATTGTGAAGAGAAATATCCAACTGACCAATGCCCCACATCTCAAGCTACTTGTTTCCTATGTGAAGGAAATAATCATGTCCCTATTCAATGCCCCATCTATTCCATAGTTCAACAAAGGAAACAAGGTGGAGTACAACAACTGATTGCAGACTACCATGAGAAAACAAAGTCTACCAAGAAGGATGAAGACAAAGGAAAATCTCAGCTTGCACCTCCATGCAATATGACTCAATTTAAAGAACCAAAGAGGAGACATATGTATTATCCAAGGAAAAGGTCAAGGAGACCAGGAAACTTTCCCACCTTTGAGATAAGATATGAAGAGCATGAACTAGAAGCACTCCTAGCTTTGGAGAAACCCAAGAAGAAGAAGGACAAAAGTCAAGTGCAGTGTTGCCATTGCAAAGAGATGGGACACTATGCCAATGAATGTCCAGAGAATAAGAAAAAGTATAAGGAGATGAGCCAAGTATGGTGCAACAACTGCAAAGAGCTAGGCCATTATGTGTCAACTTGTCCACAGAAGATACATGAAGAACTCAATCTTATCACATGTTACAATTGTGGTAATCAAGGACATTATGCAAGCAACTGTCCAGAAAAGATGAAGCACAAGATAAAGCCTATGAAGGATCTCAGCCTTGTCACATGTTTCAAGTGTGGAAACAAAGGACACTATGTAGATGTTTGCCCAGAGAGATTTCAACAAGACCCCAAGCAAGCCAAGAAGTGATCTGGTTGGAAAAAATTTAAGGGTGGTAGTACCCTAGTTGCTTTGAGCCAACTTGTAACCCCTAGCCTTCCCAAATCTCGGGACAAGATTTATTTTAAGGGTGGTAGCCTGCCACATCCCAAAATTTTCCAAATTTTGAAATGTGAAAAATAAATAAAACAAAATAAAATTTTGTTGAAATTTAGGGTGAGAAGAAACTTTTTGATTCCATTTGGAAACATCAAAATCTATTTTGATTAAATAAAATCCAAAAAGGATTTCAAAAGATAAACAATTAATAAATAAAGTTAAAATAGTTGGAATCACTATTTTTAGATCTTTTAATAAAAAAGATTTGATTTTCAAAAGCAAAGGTAGAATTATAAATAAAGATTATTTTATAGAGCCAAATTAAATCTTGGCCAAGCTTTTGAAATAAAATATTTCTATTTGATAAAAAGAGTAAAGGTTTATTTAAATAAAATAATGAGGATTTATTAATATCCAATTTTATTAAAGTAAAGGCTTTTCCATTTTAAATAAACACTAAAACTTGTTAATTTATTTTAAATAAGATTTCCAAGTGTTTTTGTTTTCAAATAAAACCTACTGAAATGGTTTTGATATTATTTAGATTTCAAATACAGTTTTTAAATAAATTAAATCCTATTTTAATTAATGACTAAGGTCTATTTATTTAATTATTAATGGATCCTAAAAGAATAAAAAAATTATTTTTATTTTGGACATTGGATTATGTTGTTAAACAAAATTAAAATCAACGCAAAGTTTGGTGGTGGTTTGAATTGAAATGGAGTTTGAATTATTTGTTTGAAAATCAAATCAGATTATTCAAACAGAAAAAGGAAAAACATTTGGTACAAAAAAAAATAAACCAAACCCAACCCATCAACCAGCCCAGCAGGCCCAGTAGTGCAACCCACCTACTCACCCCACGCGTGAAACGTTTTCCACCCAGAGTTCAACCCGCTGAGACACTGAGGAGTGGACCCTGTGCCCCCTCTATCTCACCCGCTGCGAGCCGGACCCCACGGCAACGCAATCATCGTCTCACTCGACCGATCCCCCTCGCAGATTCTGCCCGCGATGAATGCCATTGAATGGGCATAATACCGCGAGTAATTCTCGCCAGTGACCACGCATACATAACCGCCCATTCCTCCTCTACCTTTCCCCTCACTTGCCTCTCCCTCTTTGCCCCCAGGCTGAGCGAATCGTGAGCTCAAACCCCACTACTCCAGCGAGCGTCTCCGAGCAATTCTGGCGCCGACCAGCCGCCCCTCGCCTCCCACTGCACTCAGCCTTGCTCCCCACCTCCTGGTGCATCTTCCCGTGCCACTTGTTCGCCCGCGCTTGCCCCAGAGTGTCGGCAAGGACAACCTCAACACGCCGCCGTCGTCTGTCTTTGCTCCGGCGAACTCCCCGGTAAGCTCCGACCACCCCGAGCCTTTTCGTTGATGCTCCTATCATCTACGCGCTCGCCCGCATCTAACCGTATGCTCCGCTTACCTTAGGGCGACCTGCAGCCTTGCCCCCGTCGTCAAACAGAGCCACCCGACACCGACGCCGTCTCCGACGAGCAATTCCCTCCGTTCCTGAGCACCCCTCGCCAAGCCGACCACGCGTTGAGCTTCAGCATCTCCCTGCGAGCACGATGAGCTGCTTCCCTTCTTCCCTTGCTTCCTGTAATCGCCGCGATGCCACCGCCTGAGCGTGCGCCGACGCCAGCCACCGCTAGCGCCGCCAGGCAATGGTCAGAGGCATAGTGCCCGTTAGATCTTGATCTTACGGCTAGGATTAGATCCAACCGAAAGGGTACGAGTTGATCAGTGCCGCTCGATCTTAGTTAAATCCTGCGGTCCAGAGAGGCTGATCTGCACGAAACGGTACCGGCCAATGAGATCGAGCCACGTGGACAAGGTTTTGTTAAAAACAGAAAATAGAATCTATTTGAATTACAAACTTGTAAAATTCATAACTTTAGTTTTACACGTCCAAATTTTGCAAATTTTATATCAATGGATTCAGCAAAACAAGTACTTTCTAACCATGCACTTTGTTTAGTAAAATGTTTCTGTTAATTTGATTGTTTTTGCAGAAACTTATGTAGGCATATTTGGAATATAAAATTTGTTCTAAAATGATTTTGGGGATAAAACCTTTGGCAAATGGTTTATTTTGAACCTACTGATCATAGGAATCAATTTGTGGTTTCAAAAATGTATTTGGTGAAACAAAAGAATAAACCTTTGATTTAAACCATTTCTAATCAAATAAAAATAATGGTTATTTATTAAAAATGCTTTTGGAGGAAAACCTTTGGGAAATGTTTTGATTTAAACTCTCTGACCCCAATCACCAAGTTTTATGATTTAGAAATATATTTTGATGAACCCTATAGATTGTTACCTTATTAAAATCATTTCTCAACCACATAAAATAATGCTTTGGTTTAAAAATGGTTTAAAGGTAAAATCTTTTGCAAATAGTTTTGCCACTTTATAAAATGACCAATAAAGTGTTTTAGAATGTTTATAACCTATTATAAACCACTTTTGTAAATAAAACAAAGTTTGGCATGCTTGCATGCATTGTTTTGTTTCTATTATTTTATGTGATGTTGCTTGAATGGTAGATTGAAATATTGCTTGCTTGATTGAATTGTAGTGATTTGAAGAGTGTGAATATTGCAAAGATCAAGGAGTGAACTTATACTTTCTACCAAAAAGGCAAGTGATGCTTCATACTTTTGTCCCATTATTTTCATTATGCATTAGTGATATTTCTAAGTAGGATTTTTGCTAAGTATAAACTATGCCATGGGAAATCCTAGTAGATGAAACCTTAGTAGAAATTTCCTAAGTTAAGATTCCTACTACTATCATGCTTAGCTTAGCTAGTAGAAAACAAGGGTAGAATATATATTCATACTATGGAATATTTCTAAGTCAAGGACTTGTGTTTTGTTTAATAAAACAACTAAGTGAATGAATCACCTGGGTGGAATGGAAAGAATGGTTTGTGTTGAGTGGTTATGCAAGTCCAGTATGCTGGGGAAAACTTGGGCATCACCAAGTCCAGTATACTGGGGAAAACTTGGTATCTCACTTGTGGAATGCCACCCAGGAACGAAGAGATTTGAGATGTCAAATGTTGAGAAGCTTCAAGTGCAGCCACTTGGCATTATGGGCTCTGCCTGGATCATATAGGTTGCAAAAACTTAGACAAATGGACAGTTGGTGGTAGGGGATTGATAGGTTGGATCGCGTCCATTCTGGTCTAAGGGAAGGCTTCTGAAAGATCTTGTCTTGGTGAAACCAAGTCTTGTGGGGAAAGTGCACCACCTCTGCAGAGTGTAAAATCTAAGTACTTAGCCATGTCCCTGGTAAAGGACAATTTGAGCATCAAGACATGTAAGCTATCAAGAATCTCCTCATCCCAATTTCTAAGTTAAAATCTTGTGGTTGAACAAGGGTTGAAGGATCACCAATTTCTATTGGGAGATGCCTTGGGTGATTTTGTCAAGCAAAAACTTAGTGTTTTCAAATGATAAGGAAAATCTATTTTGAGCAAAGCAAGCCTAAGCTCCACTTATCCAAATGCATATAAATGATAGACTCCACTATACTACCATAGTATCACTTGCCAATACAATCCAAATGTATTGACCCTTGTGGCTATAACTTGTTATGTTGCAGGTTTGTTTGAAATTAGTGAAGTGTGTTGAAATAGGATTACAAGTCTACAACCAACATGTTTGCATGTGGCACTTTGAAGATGAAGGACCCCATGCTATTGTTATATTCTGCTGCATTGTAATGTGATATCCAAATGAGCTAAGTAAGATGTAATAAATTATTTTATTCCTGGTTATAAAGTTGTATTATTACCTTTGTTTCTTGATATTACATCTTAACTGTGGATGCTAGCTATTGATCCAGGGACTAGCATTGTAAACATAGGGATCTCTACCTTATTAAAGGTTGGGAACCTTACAATTGTAGTACTTTCAATAAATAGGAGTGTCGATCCCAACGAGGAGCAGAAGGTGCTGAATAGTGGTATGTAGCAGGAAATCCCTGTGAATACTTAGCAAACGGATTTTTAGTGGTTTTCTTATAAGGAAACAAAACAAGGAGCAAGTAATAAAGACAACAATCAAACGAAGCAAGGCCCAATCCTTTCTTAGCAAAGGACAAGCCGGTGGAAATACTTATAAGGACCAAACGTTCTCGAGGACACATGGGAATTCTGTCAAGTGCTTTTGCTTCAAATAGGTGAGTACTCTTCTTTGGTGTTTGTAAGTGTTGTGTGGGTGAACCTGTGCTAATGTACCGACCTTACTTGGACTAATACATACTTGTGATTAAACCCCCTGCAAACATCCGTAACTACATGAAAGTAATTAAGGTATAAATCTAACCACATCCTTAAACTCTGAGATCCTACACTCCCTTGTGCAAAGGTGTCCTAACGGGGGTTCAGGTTTCTGTCACTCCGGCAACCCCACAATTAGTAGCCAAATACACAATGCATTCCCCTAGGCCCATAAATGCTGAAGTATCATGTAGTCGACGTTCACATGACACCACTAGAAGAATAGCACCACAACTTAAATACTAAACCATTGAATAATAACTCAATACAAATCCACTAATAACAACATGACTTCTCCCATGTCCTCAAGAACACAACGAACTACTCACAAGACATCATATGGATCAAGATCAAAGATGATATGGTAATGAATAACAATCTGAACATAAACAATAATCCAATGGTTCCACTCACAAGCATCAACTACAATAGTAATCAACACCGGGAAAGTTTCCCCTAATGAACTAAGCAATATCCAACACAATTGTTACAGCAGGACGGAGTGGTGATGATGGTGCTGGTGGAGATGATGGTGTGGATGATGATGATATAATCCCGACGAAGCCTAGCTTGACGATGGTGTTGATGGCGTTGGTCTCCCCTCTCTGGGAAGGAATTCCCCTGCAGAAATCTATCTGCCAGAGATATCTTTCTCTCTCGGTGTTTTCTACCCTCCAGAGGCGGCGGAAATCTATCTTTGGCCGCTCCCCTGGCCTTAGGGTTTCGTAGGGAATATATAGGCGAAGGGGCGGAGTCGGGAGCCGGGCAGGTGGGCCACACCTACCCTAGGCGCGGCCCAGGGTGAGCCCATGCCTAGGGGGTGTGGCCCCCCTGCGGCCCCTCTTCGCTCCTCCTTGTGGCTTCCTCATTCTTCTGGAGAAATAATATTTTCCCATATTTTTCTGGTATTTTTCTGATCTTCGCAAAATTGCATTGAAATGCCTTATTTTCCATCAGAATCCAGACTCCGGCAGTTCATACTCCAAGAATCATCCAACATGCATAAACAGATGAAAAGCCATAAGTAATACCTCATAATAAGACAAATATCAATGAATAGAGGTAAATTATGATATAAGAAGGTGATGCAAATTGGGCGTATCAACACTTCACACAGAATGGCAACTAGGCTCTCTTAATGGTGCCTAAAGGTAGAAGGTGGAGAACCAAATAATTGTGGAAGAAAGGCCCTTCATAAGGGAAGCAGAGATTTCAAGTTTCAAAAAGAGCTTCCAAAAATTATGGTACTTGTTAGCTTTCAGCCCTCATTGCCCCTATCATAAGCATCTTGAAGTGATTAAGGTTAAAGTGAACAAACTATGGAGTATATGCTTGACAAAGTATAAGTTGGCAATCTCAAGTCCCTTGAATACGAGGGCCACACCTCATGCTACTCAACTTCAGTCACCTATAAGTTCTTTTCATTGTAAGTATTTCCATATCATAGAGAACCGCCAATGGGGTACCCCTTGCACATGGTACAGGAGCTATCCCATAACCAGAATGACAAGGCAAGCAGACAATGAGCATCTCAGCGATCTTTTTATTTACTATATGCATAGCTCTTTATTGAGGATGCTTCATAGATAGGTCACTATGGTGATGCTGCAAGTTTCCACCATGATTAGGCATGGCTTAGGCTAGCGGCCCACGAGTTTCTCTAACACAGAATACAAACTCCATGGACTTACAAGCTTCCTCTTTATTTCACACCGGTGACATCCATAGACAAAAGAGCATGATATCAACTGAGTACAAAGTACAAGTGCAATGCTGAAAACGTTCCCCATGACAGCATGGTTCTGCTAATTCCAACGTATGAGTGCAAGCATATACGACATAGACGACACAATGGTTCAAGTTTATTAGGGGTAAAGAATATAAAGTGTGCCATCAAGTTCGTGAGGGCTTTAATCAATAAGTTTTCACATAACAAAATAGTTTTTAATTGGAAGATAGCTAAAAACAAGAATATACTTGGAATGGTGTAACACACCATGCATAGGAATTTATAGTGGACACTTTGGAATAATTGGTTTTCTTGGGAGTTGTAAGCATGAGTAGAGCTTACTCATACAAGTGGAAGCTAGCAAAAGACTGGGAGCAAACAACTAAGAGAGCATAATGGCCATAATCATGCAGAGCAACAAAGCATTACTAATCAAAGCATAGAGTGGTACTAAAAGTCAAGGACTAAATGATAATAGAGGCTATGGTGACTTGTCATAGTCATAACATGGTGTGAGCATGTGCCAAGTCAACCCAAACAAAACATCAAAGGAGAAAACCACAATACTATCCTTTTGCATGCTAAAACAATGCATAATTTCTTCAAGGCACACTAAGCAATCCCAATTTTTTAGAACAAGACATGCTACAGCAATAATCACTAAGCATATGGTCAAAACAATACCTAGCATGTCATGCTAAAGTCTAAGTCACAATCAATGCAAGCTCCTCTTGCACTTTCAAGCAGGAACTTCCTACTCCTTTCCAACACCAAGCAACTTATTTGCAAAACAACACAGCAAGAACGGGGGTCCAAACTACTTTATTCAAGCAAACTAAACAACATAGTAAAGCAAACAAAAACTAAGACGCTCCAAGAACAACACAATAGTGCATGAAACGATAAAAACAAAGTGTCTAGAAAGACCTGAGCTTTTTATTAATGAAGAAGGGGATGCCTTGGGAATCCCCAAGCTTTGACGTTTGTACCTCTTGGATATTTCTTGGGGTGACACTGGGGTGGCATCCCCAAGCTTGATCTTTTGTCCATTCTTCATCTCATTACATCGTTCTCTCTCTACACCTGAAATTTTTCCTTCATACAAAACTTCACACAATCTTCATTAGCAACATTAGTGTATTCAAAAGATATTAGACCTCTGGCAAAGCTTTGGAACAACAAGACTTTTCACTAAAAACACAAGCTACTGTAGTAACTCCTTCAAAAAGCACAATTCCCCAAAAGAGAACTCAATAAGGAATCAATAAGAAGCAAATGCAAATAATGGCAGAAATTTGTCAAAACATACCAGCAGGTAGAAACTGATATTTTATAAAATCTTATGTTGCTCAAATCAAAATGTTTTGAACTAACGAAAGTTAGCTAACATACTGGGGGATTTATTAGTAAATTTTGAGCTCAATCCGAGTTATAGAGACTTCTCAAAAAAAATTATGGTGGAGGACAAAAATCTGTTTCAGGACAACAACTCTCCAAATCTTACTTCCCTCTCATTAGAGGTCATTCTTGGCACAAAAAGCAAACAAAAAGGATAAGAAGAGGTCATTACTGAAGTAATAACTTCCAAGACTCAAGAAAACTCTTGGGTTATCTCACCACAAGTACTTCTCTTTAACGCTTTTAAGTTAGGCACAAGAAGCAAGAAGAATCAAATATTTTCAAATGAGGCATTAATATCGATACTTGCAAAATCTTCAACTATGAAAGGTGTCTCATCCAAATGGGTTTTGGTGGATCCCTTCTCATCTCTCTTTGGTCTACTACTTTCATCAAAAAGATTTTCAGGAGCAATCCAATCAAAATTCTTTTCAAAGGCTCCATGCATTCCAACAAGTTTAAAGGGTATGGGTATCTTAAATTCTTCTCTAGGTTTAGCCTTATCAGAAATACCCACAACCTCTACACTTGAACCTAGCATATTAAAACGCTCAAAAACCTTTTTGGCTTCCTGATGACTCCTTGGTGGCGCCAAAGAACTTGGTGCTTGATGTGGCGTCTTGTTGGGAACCCCAAGAGCAAGGTGTGAAGAGGACAACATCAAGTCTTCCCTCAGCTGAGACTAAGGTTATCGAACCAGAAGGAGGAAGGAAACGTCACATAGGTGTGGCAAGCAACACGGAGACCTGCACAACACAAACTCAAGACTTTGCCCCAACGAATCAGTGAGGTTGTCAAGCTCACCGGTTTGCTGTAACAAAGTATTAAACGTATGGTGTGGAAGGTAATGGTTTGCAGCAAGTAAACAAGTAATAGTGGAAGATGTATTGATGCTAAAGATTGGACCGGGGTCATAGTTCACTAGAGTATATCTCTTAGATAAACAACATGGCATGAAGGGTAAACAAATTACAACGGGGCAATTGACAGGAACTGAGCAAGGCATAACAATGCAATTACTAGTTAGAAAGATCCTATGAGGTTGATTGGGCAATACAACAAGATACATAGACCGCCATCCAACTGCATCTATGACTAGAAGTCCACCTTGAGGTTATCATCCGAAGCCCTCCAGTATTAAGTTGCAAGCAACAGACATCTGCTTTAAGCAAAGTGTGTAAGGTAAACAGTCCACATGTTCCATGAACAAGAGACCGTTGTTTTCTCCCTAGTAGCACCAGCACATCTACAACCGAAGAGATTATTATCACTTCCCTTGGAAACTAGAGGCATGAACCCACTATCGAGCATAAATACCCCCTCTTGGAGTCACTAGCAACTACTTGGCCAAGATAACCACTAGCAACGGAGAGCATGCAAGGTCACAAACAACACAGACATGATAGAATCATAAAGACAAAACCATTTATCAAACCAACATAATAATCTCAATATCCATCGGATCCCCACAAACACAACATGCATGATTACAAATAGATTAGATCTTGATCATGAACGGAGCTCACAAGATCTATACATGAAAGCACAAAGGACCCATAGTCGAAGGTGGAACTACTCACGCATCATACCAGAGAGAAGGCCTCTGGGATGATCTCCCCTCCGGCAGGGTGCCGGGAGGAACTTCAGATCCTCCCCGATCTAGGGACGATGGCGGCGGCGGCTACAGACGGTTTCGTGGATATTCGTGTTGGGATTCGTAGCATGGAAAACAAAAAAATTCTACCGCATACAAATAAACAAGCCAAGATCTATCTACTAGATTGTAGCAACGAGTCGATAGAATAACTCACCCTCGAAGATTCCAAAGTGTTTAACGAGAGCAGATTCTCGTGGATGATGTAGTCGTACTCTTGATGATCTCAAGATCGTGTAGACGATCCTTCCGGTGCTGCGTTCCGGCAGCGCTTCCGCAGTCGGTCACACGTTCGGTAATCGATGAAGACATTCCTCTCCCTTGTTCCAGCAGGCAGTGGAGGTTGTAGCACTCTCCTCATGATTCCAGCAGCACGACGGCGTGGTATCGGAAGTAGAGGGGAGATCTCGCAGGGCTTCGCCTTAAGCCGGAGCGAGTATGGTGGACTATGAGAGAGGCCTCGGTGATCTAGCGTTTAGACACACCAAAGAGAGGGAGCTAGGCCGGCGACTAGGGCTTGGGGAAAGCCCCAAGTCGGCGGCTAGGGTTTGCCCTAGGGCGGCGGCTGTAGGAGGGCCGGCGGCTAGGGCTAGGGTTTTGGGTGGTGGAGGTGTGTGCTTGGAGGGGCAGCCCTGCCCCTCCTTATATAGGTGGAGGGCGCCGACCAAGGGGAGGGGAGTCCCTCCCCAACTCGGCTTCCAAGGCCGACGGTGGAGGGAGAGGGACTTCCTCCCCAAGTAGATTTCCTACTCTCCCTCCACCAAGCAAAATAGCCGTTTGACTTTTCAACCATTCCAACTTGTTATGACACATTTGATTTATCCCTTTATTTTGCTCAGCGATGACACCTAGTACATGATGCAACCATTCCAACTTGTTATGACACATTCATGTACCCTTCCCCTCCGGAGTGCCGGACCTTCCGGAACCTTCTAGAACATTCCCGACGAAAACACCGGAACCATTCTCCAACCCCAAAACAGAACTTTCCTTATATGAATCTTATTCTCCGGACCATTCCGGATCTCCTCGTGATATCCCGGATCCCATCCAAGACTCCGAACAACATTCGGTCTCTTACTCATCATTCCATAACTACTCAACAACGTCGAATCCTTAAGTGTGTCTCCCTACGGTTCGTGAATTATGCGGACATGATCGAGACACTTCTCCGAATAATAACCAATAGAGGAATCTGGAAATTCATATGGCTCCCACATATTTCTACGATTACTTTGCGATCGAATGAACCACTTACATACGATACCAATTTCCCTTTGTCTCACGATAGTTTACTTATCCGAGGTTTTGATCGTCGGTATCTCTGCATACCTAGTTCAACCTCGTTACCGATAAGTACTCTTTTCTCGTTCTCGTGATATGTGATCCCTTATGAGCCAGTCACATGCTTGCAAGCCAATTGGATGAAATTCCACCGAGAGGGCCCAGAGTATATCTATCCGTCATATGGATGGACAAATCCCACTCTTGATCCATGTGTCTCAACCAATACTTTCCGAACACTTAATGCCACCTTTATAGCCACCCAGTTACGGTGTGGTGTTTGATGTCATCAAAGCATCCTTTCGGTGATGGTGATAAGCATGATCTCATGGTCGAAGGAATTAGGTTACTATGTATCAGAAAGCATATAGCAATTGAACTATTAAAATGACTTGATCTTTATGCTACGCTTATCTATAGGAGTATGTCCATAATACCATTCTCCTAACGATATGATCTTGTTGTTAATAACATCTCAATGTTCATGATAGGGAAACCACAATCATTTATTAACCAACAAGCTAGTATTATGAAGAGGCTTTACTAGGGACTCTTATTTAAGTTTACAAATCACACAAGTATTAATGTTTCCTTGTTAATACTATTATAGCATGATGTAAACATTTATCATAAACACAAAGATATAATAATAACTACATTTATTATTGCCTCTAGGGCATATCTCCAACAGTCTCCCACTTGCACTAGAGTCAACTAATCTAGATTACATGGTAATATACCGAACACCCATGGCAGTTTGGTATTGGTCATGTTTTGCCCTCGGGAGAGGTTTAGTCAACGGATCTGCCACATTCAGATCTGTGTGTACTTTGCAAATCTTTATGTCACCATCTTAGACATGTTCTCGAATAGCGTGAAAACGTAGCTTGATGTGCTTCAGCTTCTTGTGTGACCTTGGTTCTTGCGCATTGGCTATGGCGCCCATGTTATCACAGTAGATAGACATTGGGTCCAGCGCACTTGGAACCACACCGAGCTCTGTAATGAACTCCTTCATCCATATCGCTTCTTGTGAAGCCTCTGAAGCAGCTATGTATTCCGATTCAGTTGAAGATCTCGCCACAACGCTTTGCTTTGCACTCCTCCAGCTAACTGCTGCACCATTCAAAATAAATACGTATCTAGATTGAGATTTAGAATCGTCTGGATCGGTGTTCCAACTAGCATCGGTGTAACCATTAACAACGAGCTATTCATCACCTCCATAAGAAAGAACCATATCCTTAGTTCTTCTCAAGTACTTAAGGATGTTTTTGACCGCTGTCCAATGATCCACTCCTGGATCACTTTGATATCTGCTAGTCAAACTAACAGCATATGCAGTGTCGGGTCTAGTACATAGCATGGCATACATTAGAGATCCTATGGCTGAGGCATAGGGAGTTTTACTCATCCTTTCTCTATCTTCTGTTGTTGCTGGACTTTGAGTTTTACTCAAGGTCGTATTGGGCAACATGGGCAAGAACCCTTTCTTGCTATCTTCCATTCCAAATCTCTTTAGAACTTTGTCCAAATATGTACTTTGTGACAATGATATTAGGCGTGTCGATCTATCTCTATAAATCTTTTTGCCTAATATGTAAGCTGCTTCGCCAAGATCTTTCATTGAAAAACTATTATTCAAATATTCCTTGACACTATTAAGAAGGTCTACATCATTCCCAATCAACAATATGTCATCTACATATAGTATTAAGAATGCTACAGAGATCCCACTCACTTTCTTGTAAATACAAGCTTCTCCATAAGTTTGTATAAAACCAAAACTTTTGATCACCTTATCAAAATGTTGATTCCAACTTTGGGATGCTTGCTTCAATCCATAGATGGACCGTTGAAGTTTGCATACCTTGTTAGCATCCTTAGGATCGACAAAACCTTTGGGTTGCATCATATACAACTCTTCATCAACGTCTCCATTGAGGAACGCTGTTTTGACATCCATCTGCCATATTTCATAATCGTAATATGCAGCGATTGCTAACATAATCCTCACAGACTTTAGCTTCGCTACTGGTGAGAAAGTATCATCGTAGTCAACTCCTTGAATTTGTCGAAACCCTTTTGTGACAAGTCGAGCTTTATAGACAGTAACATTACCATCAGCATCTGTTTTCTTCTTGAAAATCCATTTGTTCCCGACAGCCTTCCGGCCATCCGGTAAGTCCACCAAAGTCCATACTTGGTTTTCGTACATGGATCCAATCTCGGATTTCATGGCTTCTTGCCATTTATTGGAATCTGGGCTCATCATCGCTTCCTCATATGTTGCAGGGTCATCGGTGTTGTCCACCAACATGACATTCATAACGGGATCATACCAATCAAGAGTGGTACGAGTTCTCGTTGACCTGCGAGGCTCTGTAGTAACTACAACCGAAGTTTCATGATCATCATCATTAGCTTCCTCTCTTATTGGTGCAGGCACCATAGGAACTTCTTCCGGTGCTGCGCTACTCGCAAGTTCGAGAGAAGGTTCGACAACCTCGTCGAGTTCTACTTTCCTTCCAGTCACTTCTTTTAAGAGAAATTCCTTCTCTAGAAAGGATCCATTCTTGGCAATGAAGATTTTGCCTTCGGATCTATGATAGAAGGTATACCCAATAGTTTCCTTTGGGTATCCTATGAAGACGCATTTTTCCGCTTTGGGTTCAAGCTTGTCCGGCTGTAACTTCTTTACATAGGCTTCGCAACCCCAAACTTTAAGGAACGACAATTTAGGTTTCTTCCCAAACCATAATTCATACGGTGTCGTTTCAACGGATTTAGATGGTGCCCTATTTAAAGTGAATGCGGTTGTTTCTAATGCATAACCCCAAAATGATAGCGGTAAATCTGTAAGTGACATCATAGAACGAACCATATCTAAGAGAGTTCGATTACGACGTTCGGACACACCATTACGCTGTGGTGTTCCCGACGGTGTCAATTGTGAAAGTATTCCGCATTTCTTCAAATGCTCGCCAAACTCGTAACTTAGATATTCACCTCCACGATCAGAACGTAGAAATTTAATCTTCTTGTTACGTTGATTCACCTCACTTTGAAATTCCTTAAACTTCTCGAAAGTTTCGGACTTATGTTTCATGAAATAGATATACCCATATCTACTCAAGTCATCCGTGAAGGTAAGAACATAACGATAACCACCGTGCGATGCTACACTCATTGGACCACACACATCGGTATGTATGATTTTCAATAAGTCCGTAGCTCGCTCCATCATACCAGAAAATGGAGTCTTAGTCATTTTTCCCATCAGACATGCTTCGCATCTTTCAAGTGATTCAAAATCAAGTGATTCAAGAAGTCCATCGGAATGGAGTTTCTTCATACGCTTCACTCCAGTGTGACCAAGACGACAGTGCCACATATAGGTCGAGTTATCGCTTAATTTCAAACGTTTAGCTTCAATGTTATTAATATGTGTATTTCCACTATCGAGATTCAATAAGAATAGACCATCTATCAAAGGTGCATGTGCATAAAACATATTACTCATATAAATCGAACAACCATTATTCTCGGACTTAAACAAGTAACCGTCTCGCAATAAACAAGATCCCGATATAATGTTCATGCTTAACGCAGGCACCAAATAACAATTATTTAAGTATAAAACTAATCCCGATGGTAGATGAAGAGGTAGCGTGCCGACCGCGATCACATCAACCTTTGATCCATTTCCTACGCGCATCGTCACCTCGTTCTTCGCTAGCTTCCGTTTATTCTGCAGCACCTGTTTCGAGTTACAAATATGAGCAACCGAACCAGTATCAAATACCCAGGCACTACTACGAGTACTAGTGAGATACACATCAATAACATGTATATCGGATATACCTTTCTTCTTGATGTTGCCGTTCTTCAAATCCGCCAAGTACTTTGGGCAATTCCGCTTCCAGTGACCTTCTCCCTTGAAGTAAAAGCACTCTGTATCAGGCTTAGGTCCAGCCTTGGTCTTCTTCGTCGGTGCGGTAACTTTCTTACCACCCTTCTTGAAGTGTCCCTTTTGCTTAGACTTGCCTTTCTTGAATTTGGTGGTCTTATTGACCATCAACACTTGGTGCTCTTTCTTGATCTCCACTTCTGCAGATTTTAACATGGAGAAGAGTTCTGGCAACTGCTTGTTCATGCTTTGCATATTGTAGTTCATCACAAAGTTCTTGTAACTTGGTGGTAGTGATTGGAGGACACGGTAAATCCCCAAAGCATTAGGAATCACTATACCCAAGCTTTGAAGTTTGTTTGTGTGCCCAGACATCTTAAGCACATGCTCACTGACGGAGCTGCCCTCTTCCATCTTGCAGTTAAAGAACTTTTTAGAAGCCTCATAGCTCTCAACTGCCACGTGAGTCTCAAAAATCAATTTGACTTCACGGACAATATCATGTGGGTCTGAATTCTCAAACCTTTTCTGAAGCTCCGATTCCAAACCATACAAGATAGCACACTGAACTGTGGAGTACTGATTCTTCCGAGCGAGGTAAAAGTTCTTTACTTCATCGGTAGCATCAGCTGCAGGCGGGTCACCCAGCGGTGCATCCAGCACATAGGTCAAATTACCAGCATTGAGGACAATCCTCAAATTGCGGAACCAATCCGCGAAGTTGCTTCCATTGTTTTTCAACTTTTCTTTCTCTAGGAACGCATTAAAATTGATGGTAGGGGCCGCCATTGATCTACAACATATTTGCAATAGTTTAGACTAAGTTTATGACAAATTGAGTTCTAATTAATAGTTAAATTAATCTAGGTGAACTCCCACTCAAAACAATATCCCTCACATTGTTTTAGTGATCACATGAACCAAATCCACCACATCAAAACCGATCATCACGAGAGTTGATGTAGCTTCAATGGCGAATAATCGACATGTTCATCATATCTACTATATGATTCATGCTTTACCTTTCGGTGATCCGTGTTCCGAGACCATGTCTGTACATGCTAGGCTCGTAAAGATCAAACCTTAGCTTCCGCATGAGCAAATCTGGCTTGCTCACGTTGTATACACTTGCAGAATCTAACACACCCGATCATCACGTGGTGCTTCGAAACAACAAGCTTTAGCAACGGTGCTTACTAAGGATGAACACTTTCGAACTTGAAATTTATGTGCATGAGGGATCATCTTATAATGCTACCATCGTTAGCTAAGCAATACAAGATGCATAAAGGATTAACATCACATGCAATTCATAATATGTGATATGATATGGCCTTTCTTCTTTGTGCTTCCGATCTCCATCTTCAAGCACGAACATGATCTCCATCATCACCGGCATTGCATCAAGGTCAATGACGCTGCTCCATGATTGTCGTTCACCAGCTTCAACTATTACAACTACTTTGAATAGACACGCAGGTCTTAACGGAATTTAAAGACAACCATTTGGCTCCAGCCGGTTGCCAACTTACAATAAGGAACATTGCATACATCAAATATAATCACAATCATGGCCATATCATATCACAGCACACCCCTGCAAAACAAAGTTAGACGCCTCTACTTTCTTTGCATGTTTTACGTGGTTTGGGGCATTCAATAAGTATCGATCTAACTTACGAACAAGAACCATAACGTTGATGTTTGAACTATCAAGTGCCCGTTGTAAATTGGATCTATACTATAATGGGAGAGACAGACACCTGCAAAGCCACTTATGCAATACAAGTTGCATGTTGAGCGTGGAGCAAGTCTCATGAACGATGTCATGTAAGGTTAGCCCGGGCCGCTTCATCCCATCATACCGCAAGATGCAAAGTACACAAGAAGCAATTGATAATAAAAGCACCACCGCCCACAATGACCATTGTGTTCTACTCGTGCAACAGATCTACATATAGACACGGCTCTGATACCACTGTTGGGATTCGTAGCATGGAAAACAAAAAAATTCTACCGCGTACAAACAAACAAGCCAAGATCTATCTACTAGATTGTAGCAACGAGTCGATAGAATAACTCACCCTCGAAGATTCCAAAGTGTTTAACGAGAGCAGATTCTCGTGGATGATGTAGTCGTACTCTTGCCGATCTCAAGATCATGTAGACGATCCTTCCGGTGCTGCGTTCCGACAGCGCTTCCGCAGTCGGTCACACGTTCGGTACTCGATGAAGACCTTCCTCTCCCTTGTTACAGCAGGCAGCGGAGGTTGTAGCACTCTCCTCGTGATTCCGGCAGCACGACGGCGTGGTATCGGAAGTAGAGGGGAGATCTCGCAGGGCTTCGCCTTAAGCCGGAGCGAGTATGGTGGACTATGAGAGAGGCCTCGGTGATCTAGGGTTTAGACACACCAAAGAGAGGGAGCTAGGCCGGTGGCTAGGGCTTGGGGAAAGCCCCAAGTCGGCGGCTAGGGTTTGCCCTAGGGCGGCGGCTGCAGGAGGGCCGGCGGCTAGGGCTAGGGTTTTGGGTGGTGGAGGTGTGTGCTTGGAGGGGCAGCCCTGCCCCTCCTTATATAGGTGGAGGGCGCCGGCCAACCCAACTCGGCTTCCAAGGCCGGCGGTGGAGGGAGAGGGACTTCCTCCCCAAGTAGGTTTCCTACTCTCCCTCCACCAAGACAAATAGCCGTTTGACTTTTCAAATTGGCGTTTGACTTTTCAAACTAGGATTTGATTTATCCCTTTATTTTGCTCAGCGATGACACCTAGTACATGATGCAACCATTCCAACTTGTTATGACACATTCATGTACCCTTCACCTCCGGAGTGCCGGACCTTCCGGAACCTTCTAGAACATTTCCGATGAAAACACCGGAACCATTCTCCAACCCCGAAACAGGACTTTCCTTATATGAATCTTATTCTCCAGACCATTCCGGATCTCCTCGTGATATCCCGGATCCCATCCGAGACTCCGAACAACATTCGGTCTCTTACTCATCATTCCATAACTACTCAACAACGTCGAATCCTTAAGTGTGTCTCCCTACGGTTCGTGAATTATGCGGACATGATCGAGACACTTCTCCGAACAATAACCAATAGTGGAATATGGAAATTCATATGGCTCCCACATATTTCTACGATTACTTTGCGATCGAATGAACCACTTACATACGATACCAATTTCCCTTTGTCTCACGATAGTTTACTTATCCGAGGTTTTGATCGTCGGTATCTCTGCATACCTAGTTCAACCTCGTTACCGATAAGTACTCTTTTCTCATTCCCGTGATATGTGATCCCTTGTGAGCCAGTCACATGCTTGCAAGCCAATTGGATGACATTCCACCGAGAGGGCCCAAAGTATATATATCCGTCATATGGATGGACAAATCCCACTCTTGATCCATGTGTCTCAACCAATACTTTCCGAACACTTAATGCCACCTTTATAGCCACCCAGTTATGGTGTGGTGTTTGATGTCATCAAAGCATCCTTCCGGTGATGGTGATAAGCATGATCTCATGGTCGAAGGAATTAGGTTACTATGTATCAGAAAACATATAGCAATTGAACTATTAAAATGACTTGATCTTTATGCTACACTTATCTATAGGAGTATGTCCATCATACCATTCTCCTAACGATATGATCTTGTTGTTAATAACATCTCAATGTTCATGATAGGGAAACCACAATCATTTATTAACCAACAAGCTAGTATTATGAAGAGGCTTTACTAGGGACTCTTATTTAAGTTTACAAATCACACAAGTATTAATGTTTCCTTGTTAATACTATTATAGCATGAATGTAAACATTTATCATAAACACAAAGATATAATAATAACTACATTTATTATTGCCTCTAGGGCATATCTCCAACAATTTGATCGGTACTCAGGGTTTCTGCATCGGGGGATTCTTATAGGCGAAGGGGGAGACCGAGGCGGCCGCCAGGGCGACCAAACCCTAGCCAGGCGCAGGGTGGAGCCCACCCGCGCCTGGGGTGGGTATGGCCCCTCTGGCCGGCCCCTCGGGCTCTCCTCTGGACTTCTTGTTCCCCGTGGAAAGTAATTGACTTTGTCCTTCGTCCCATCCAATTCCGAGAATATTTCTTTACTAACTTTTCTGAAACCAAAAACAGCAGAAAACATGCATCTGGCACTGTTGCAACTTGTTCATAGGTTAGTACCAGAAAACATGTAAAAAGCACCTCAAAGTGTGGACAAGTAAAGCAAAGTAGATACTAAACAAGCATGGAGCATCAAAAATTATAGATACGTTTCCAACGTATCAACATCCCCAAGCTTAACTCCTGCTCGTCCTCGAGTAGGTAAGTGATAAACAGAATAATTTTTGAGGTGACATGCACCCTCACAATAAAGATCCAACCATTTGCAAACATTGAAAGCTGGGATCAAAGAACTCTAAACATGTGCATGAAAGATGGAGTTATAACAATAGGACATAGTAACTATGCATGCAACATGGAAAGCTACAAACAAAGATCATGAATAGTATGCATTGAAAAACATTTGTTTGTTTCACATGCAGAAAACATAGCATAGTGGCAATCAGCTTGTCCGTCATAGAGTAGCAATTAGATGCATAGGACACCTGCAAAGTTCACAAGGGTGACTAGAAACAAATAGCACAAGAGCAAGTAATAACACAATATGCATCAATTAATAAGCTTTGGAACACTGCACACAGAATGAAAACTATGCTCTCTTAATGGTGCCTAAAGGTAGAAGGTGGAGACTCAAATAATGGTGGAAGAAAGGCCTTTTTGTAAAGGAAGTAGGGATTACAAGTTTCAAAAAGAGCTTCCAAAAATTATGGTACTTGTTAGCTTTCAGCCCTCATTGCCCCTATCATCAGCATCTTGAAGTGGTTAAGGTTAAAGTGGCAAAGCTGGAGTATATACTTGATGAAGTATAAGTTGGCAATCTCATGCCCCTTGAATACGAGGGTCACACCTCATGCATACTCAACTTTGGGTCCAGGTAAGTTCTTGTCACTGTAAGTATTTACATATCATTGAGAACCGCCAACGGGGTACCCCTTGCACATGGTACAGGAGCTTTCCCATAACCAAAATGACAAGGCAAGCAGACAATGAGCATCTCAGCAATCTTTTTATTTACCATATGCATAGATTTTTATTGAGGATGCTTCATAGATAGCTCATTATGGTGATGCTGCAAGTTTCCACCATGATTAGGCATGGCTTAGGCTAGCAGCCCAGGCGTTTCTCGAACACATGATACGAACTCCATGGACTTACAAGTTCCCTCTTTATTTCACACCGGTGACATCCATAGACAAAAGAGCATGATATCAACTGAGTACAACAAGGTACAAGTGCAATGTTGAAAATATTCCCTGTGACAGCACGGTTCTGCTAATTCCAACTTATAAGTGCAAGCATATACAACAAAGTTGTCACAATGGTTCAAGTTTATTAGGGGCAAAGAATCAAGTGTGTTGTCAAGTTCATGAGGGCTTTAATCGCTAAGTTTTCACATAACAAAATAGTTTTTAATTGGAAGATGGTTAAAAACAAGAATATACTTGGAATGGTGTAACACACCATGCATAGGAGTTTATAATGGACACTTTGGAATAATGGTTTCCTGGGAGTTGGAAGGATGAGTAGAAGTTACTTATACAAGTGTAGGCTAGCAAAATACTGGGAGCAACCAACTAAGAGAGCAATAATGGCCAAAATCATGCAATGCAACAAAGCAAACTAATCAAAGTAAGGAGTGGTACTACAAGTCAAGGACTAAATGATCATAGAGGCTAATGGTGACTTGTCATAGTCATAACATGGTGTAAGCATGTGCCAAGTCAACCCAAGCAAAGCATCAAAGGAGAAAACCACAATACTATGCTTTTGCATGCTCAAACAACGCATAATTTCTTCAAGGCACACTAAGTAATCCCAATTGTTTGGAACAAGACATGCTACAGCAATAATCACTAAGCATAATGCTAAAACAACACCTAGAATGTCATGCTAAAGTCTAATTCACAGTCAATGCAAGCTCCTCTTGCATTTCAAGTAAGAACTTACTACTCCTTTCCAAACACCAAGCAACCTTATTTGCAAAACAACATAGCGAGAATGGGGGTCCAAACTACTAAAGCAAACTAAACAAACTAAGCAAAGAAAACGAAAACTAAGACGCTCCAAGAACAACACAACTGTGCATGAAACAATAAAAACGAAGTGTCTAGACAGACCTGAGCTTTTTATTGATGAAGAAGGGGGTGCCTTGGGAATCCCCAAGGTTTGACGCTTGTACCTCTTGGATATTTCTTGGGGTGACACTGTGGTGGCATCCCCAAGCTTGAGCTTTTGTCCATTCTTAATCTCATTGCATCATTCTGTCTCTACACCTGAAATTTTTCCTTCATACAAAACTTCACACAATCTTTATTAGCAACATTAGTGTATTCAAAAGATATTAGACCACTAGCAAAGCTTTGGAACAGCAAGGCTTTTCACTAAGAACACAAGCTACTGTAGTAACTCCTTCAAAAAAGTTCAATTTACTTGAAGAGAACTCAAAAAGGAATCAATAAGAAGCAAATGCAAATAATGACAGAAATCTGTCAAAATAGAACAGCAGGTAGAAACAGATTTTTTTGAACATCTTCTATTTCTCAAATCAAAAAGTATTGAACTAACGAAAGTTATCTAACATATTGGGGGATTTATTTGTAAATTTTGAGCTCAATACGAGTTACAGATCCTCCTCACGAATTTGTTTGGTGGAGGACAGAAATATGTTTCGGGACAGCAACTCCCCAAATCTTACTTCCCTCCCATTAGAGGTCATTCTTGGCACAAAAAGCAAACAAAAAGGATAAGAAGAGGTTATCACTGAAAAACTCTTGGGTTATCTCCCAACAAGTACTTTTCTTTAACGCCTTTAAGTTAGGCACAAGAAGGAAGAAGAATCAAGTATTTTCAAATGAAGAAGCATTAACATCAAATCTTGCTTTCAAAGGGGGGGCAAAGAGCAACTTCTCTCTTCTCATTGGGAAGTGTTCAATACCTTTATTGAATGGAAAATGACATTTAATGGTGCCCTCTTTCATATCAATGATGGCACCAACTGTTCTGAGAAAAGGTCTTCCCAAAGTAATAGGACAAGAAGCAGTGTATTCAACATCCAAAAAATAGAAATCAACAGGGTCATAAGCATTGTTAACCATAATGAGAACATCATTAATACTTCCCACGAGTTTCTTCTTAGCATTATCATTGAGTGGGACATCCAAATAACAATCTTCCAATGGTGGCAAATCAAGCATTTCATAAATCTTCCTAGGCATAATAGAGATACTAGAACCAAGATCACATGAAGCTTTGAGATCAAAGTCATTCACTTGCATATTAATAATGGGTTCCCAACTATCTTCTACTTTTCTAGGAATAGAAGCTCTGTGTTTTAGCTTCTCTTCCTTAATCTTAACAAGATCATTTGTAATGTGTTTAGTGAAAGCAACATGCATATCACTAGCATCGGGACTTCTAGCAATGTTTTGCAAGAACATAATCACTTCAGAAATATTGGAACCATCAATATCAAAGTCAAACTTAGCATCACTAGTAGTAGGCTCACTAGGCTTAGGCATAGTAGGAGGAGGAATAGGGGCTACTTGTGGTATAGTGGTGATAGTGCACACACTATTATTTCTATTAATTTCAGCTTCCCTTTCCCACCTAGCATGAAGTTAAGCTAACAACCTAACATTTTCATCAATAGTAACTTGTATGGCATGAGCAGTAGCAAAGGTGTTCTCCATAGTTTCAGGTTTAGCAGTCATTTTAGTAACCAAGGAAGTTTGAGCTTCAGACAAAGAGGATATATTTTTCTCAGCACTAAAATTTTTTGACTGTAAACTAGGAATTTCTCTATTCAGATTCTCAAGCTAAAGACTGATGTTTTTCAAGATAATAGATTGTTCCTCCATAGTTTTAGTGAAAATCTTGTTTTGCTCATATTGCATTTGCATAAAAAAATTAGTGGATCTCTCAACTTCCAGAATCCTCTCTTCACTAGGCATTCCAGATCTATCCTGATAAGCATTTCCACTAGGAGGATAAGGCCTATAATTGTTGTTGCTACCAAAATTATTCCTATAGGCATTGTTGTTGAAATTGTTGTTTCTAATGAAGTTCACATCAACTTGCTCTTGTTGAGCAACCAAAGAGGCTAAGGGAACACTATTAGGATCTAGAGGAGCTTTCCCATTAACAAGCATAGCCATAATAACATCAATATTTTAACTCAAAGAGGAAGTTTCCTCAACAGAATTTACCTTCTTACCATGTGGATCTCTCTCAAAATGCTATTCAGAGTAGTTAACCATCATATTATCAAGGAGCCTTGTTGCAGCACCCAAAGTGAGGCCCATGAAGGTGCCTCCAGCAGCAGAATCCAACAGGTTTCTTGAGGAGAAGTTCAAGCCTGCATAAAAAGTCTGGATAATTATCCAAGCAGTGAGTCCATGAGTAGGGCAATTCTTAACCAAAGATTTCATTCATTCCCAAGCAGGAGCAACATGTTCACTATCAAGATGTTTAAATTTCATAATATCACTTCTCATAGATATAATCTTAGCAGGAGGGTAGTACTTTCCAATAAAAGCATCTTTGCGCTTAGTCCAAGAATCAATACTATTTTTAGGCAAAGAAAGCAACCATTCTTTAGCTTTTCCCCTCAAGGAGAAAGGAAAAAGCTTGAGATTAATAATATCTCCATCTACATCCTTATACTTTTTCATCTCACAAAGCTCAACAAATCTATTAAGATGGGCAGTAGGATCATCAGAACCAGCACCAGAAAATTGCTCTCTCATCACAAGATTCAACAAAGCAGGCTTAATTTCATGAAAGCTAGCATCAGGAGCAGGTGGAGCAATAGGAGTGCTAAGGAAATCATTGTTGTTGGTGCTAGTGAAGTCACACAACTTGGTGTTCTCAGCGGAATTCATTTTGGCAAAGGTGGGCAAGCCAAAAATAGCAGCAGCAGCTAGAGCAGGAACAAATTTTGTTGTGTTTTTGAATAAAGCAAGCGAGCCAAACTAGACTATTTTTTTGGTTTTTTTGAAAAGAGGCAAACAAAACCAAGCAAAAGAAACAAAGCAAACTAAAAACAAAGTAAAGAGAAAGGAAGTGAAGGACTCCCCTAGTGAATATGTCCTTAGCCTCCCCGGTAATGGCGCCAGAAAACTTGTTGATGACTCCTTGGTGGCGCTAGAGAACTTGGTGCTTGATGTGGAGTCTTGTTGGGAACCCCAAGAGCAAGGTGTGAAGAGCACAACATCAAGTCTTCCCTCAGTTGAGACCGAGGTTATCGAATCAGAAGGAGGAAGGAAACGTCACACAGGTGTTGCAAGCAACACGGAGACCTGCACAACACAAACTCAAGACTTTGCCCCAACGAATCAGTGAGGCTATCAAGCTCACCAGTTTGCTGTAACAAAGGATTAAACGTATGGTGCGGAAGGTAATGATTTGCAGCAAGTAAACAAGTAACAGTGGAAGATGTATTGATGGTAAAGATTGGACCGGGGTCCATAGTTCACTAGAGGTGCTCTCCTTAGATAAACAACATGGTATGAAGGTTAACAAATTACAACAGGGCAATTGACAGGAACTAAGCAAGGAATAACAATGCAATTACTAGTCAGAAAGATCCTATGAGGTTGATTGGGCAATACAATAAGATACATAGACCACCATCCAACTGCATCTATGACTAGAAGTCCACCTTCAGGTTATCATCCGAACCCGCTCCAGTATGAAGTTGCAAGCAACAGACATCTTCTTTAAGCAAAGTGTGTAAGATAAACAGTCCACATGATCCATGAACAAGAGACCGTTGTTTTCTCCCTAGTAGCAACAGCACATTTACAACCGAAGATATTATTGTCACTTCCCTTGGAAACTAGAGTCATGAACCCACTATGGAGCATAAATACCCCCTCTTGGAGTCACTAGCAACTACTTGGCCAAGATAACCACTAGCAACGGAGAGCATGCAAGATCACAAACAACACAGACATGATAGAATCATAAAGACAAAACCATTAATCAAACCAACATAATAATCTCAATATCCATCAGATCCCCACAAACACAACATGCATGATTACAAATAGATTAGATCTTGATCATGAACGGAGCTCATAAGATCTATACATGAAAGCACAAAGGAGGAGATACGACCATCTAGCTACTACATGGACCCATAGTCCAAGGTGGAACTACTCACGCATTATACCGGAGAGAAGGCCTCCGGGATGATCTCCTGTAACATCCCGGCATTTAGGAGCTAATGAAGGGTACATTTAGGAATTTGGAATGTTGCATGCATTTATATGTGAAAGTGTGGGTAAATTTTTCGCCAAATAAAAACCTAAAGTGATCAAGGTTTCTTTCATACTTTAAGATTAGGTTTAGTCTTAAAGGATGATTGCTATATACTTTGATATGATCTTTCAGGAATTATGTGATTTAAAATGAATTTGAATTTTAAACTTGAGTGTTTGAACTATAATTCAAATGAATTAGGAATAAAGTTTGAATCTTGATTTAATTAAGAGTTAATTATTATAACTCAAATTTTATCTAAATAAAACAATTAAGAATATGAAAACTTATTTCATATTTTCATTCAATCAATAAGTTACAAAAATATAACTTGTAGAAATTATTCAACAACGTCACAATAGCAAATAAAAAAAGAATAAGAATATTTCTTTATTAATAATAATAATATAATCATTCTCAAAAAAAATATAATATTAATTACAGAAGAATAAAATGAAGATTACAAAATAGTAAAATGAAAATTACAAAAGAATAGAACTAAAATTACAAAAGTATAAAGAAGATTACATTGGATTGTTCTATAACTAAACTTAAACTAAAATCTTCACTTCAAATCTGTACCTGCAAAACAAATAGAAACTAAATAGAAAAAGGAAAGTTAGGGTTAGTGTTGTTTTACTCTCAGAAGTTAACAGTGAAGTGCACTGTTCAATATTTCATCATTGAGTAGATAAGGGGTAAGTTTCACCAATATGAAAAGATAAATCTTCCATAATTTTTAAGCCAGAAGTCAAATGACAGCCAAGAGGGGCAAGTTTCACCAGCCAGGTAAAAGTAATCTGATCAAAGTAACTTTCAAGTCCAAAGCATATCCACAAGTGCACATCAAGCACACAAGGAGGACACACAACTAAATGCATGTGGTGTGCTGTCAGCTTCACAGCACAACTCCAACACACCAAAACCAGCAGCACAGCCGTGGAGAGGCACTAGTGCATCTCTTCACTTCACACACACAAGAACATCCAGCTTAGACATCAGCTTGTAAGATCCCTCCTTTGTAAAGGAAAGGATCCCTGTGATTGCAATGCTAGTCCCTGGATCAATGCTAGCATCCACAGTTTAAGATGAAGTACACAGAAACAAAGGTCATTATTACAAGTCATTCCAGAGACAAACATAGTCTTTTACAACTCCATGGCCATAGGCCTAGTACAAGAGTTTAAATATGTAATAAGATAAATAAGTCTTCATCTTCATGTGCCATAGGCAAGCATGTTGAGTGTAGACTCATAACCCCTAATCACCATCAGAATAACCTGCAACATCACAAGTTACAGCCACAGTGGATCAATACATTGGAATAGTATTGGCAAGTGATACCTTAGTAGAATATTGGTAGATTAAATACTATATGCATTTTGGCTAAGTGTATCTTAGGCTTGCTTTGCTCAAAATAGGTTTTACCAATTAGATGAAAACACTAAGTTTTTCTTTGTCAAAATCTTTCCCAAGGAACCACCAATAGACATTGGGGACCTTCACCCTTGTTCAACCACAAGTTTTTACTTAGAAATTGGGATGAGGAGATTCTTGATAGCTTCCATGTCTTGATGCTCAAGTTGTCCAATACCAGGGACATGGATAAGTACTTAGATTCTTCCATCTGCAGAGGTTGTGCACTTTCCCCACAAGACTTGATTTTCACCAAGACAGGACCTTTCAGAAGCCTTCCCTTAGACCAAATGGACGCGCTCCAACCTATCATCCCACTACCACCAACTGTCCAAATGGCTAAGTTATTGCAACCTATATGATCCAGGCAGAGCCCATATTGCCAAGTGGCTGTACTAGAAGCTTCTTAACATATGGCATCTCAAATCCCTTTGTTCCTGGGTGGCTTTCCACAAGTGAGATACACAAGGTAAACCATAGAAATGGGCCTTGGGTAACCACTCAACATAAACCATTCCTTCCATTCCACCCAGGTGTTTCATTCACTTAGTTGTTTTATTAAACAAAACTCAAGTCCAAAAACTTAGAAATATTTTCTCATAGTATGAATATATAACCACCCTTGGTTGCTACTAGCTAGGCTAAGCATGGCATTGCTAAGACTTAGTAATATTTCTAGCAATTCTACAACTACTAGGAATTCCCAAACATAGCATATAGATCAAAATATCCATGCAAGTCTAGCAAAATATTTCTAATGCATAGTTGAAAAACATAGGAATAAATCATGAAGCACCACTTGCCTTGATAGTTTGGAGAGTAGCTACAATCCTCACAATCACAGTCACTATTTGCACCAAAATCTACACATAAAATAATAGCACCAAAATCACATACATAATAAATACAAGCAAAAATATATGGATGCATACATAATGCCATGTGATGATTTTCTACACCAAACAAGACAAGTGCACAGTACTGAATCATAAACAAGTTCAAAACTTGCCAAAATAAACTTTATTTGAACAATAAAACATTTTTCAAATAATTATTATATCCATATTAAGCCTACAAATGTTTCTGCAAAAACAACCATTTTAACAGAAGCAAAACTTTAAACACATTGCATTAATGGAAAGGATTTTCTCTCTTGATTCCATTGATATAAAATTTGTCAAATTTGGATGTGGGAATCAAAAGTTATGAATTAATCAAGTTTAAACATCTAATAGATCAAATTTCTGATTTTAAATCTAACTCACAGACACGCGGCGGCGTCTGATTAGACGATACCGATTCGCATGGATCGGCTAACGTGGACCGCCAGATCTAACTAAAACGCATGGCCAGATCTGATCCATACCCCTTCGTTAAGTGATCTATCCTACACGTTAGATCTAGATCCAACGGTGGCCGATCAACCTACCAAAGTCTGGCGGCGCGCGGCGACGGTGAGCGGCGATGCGCTCTGTCTACGGTGGTTTGGCGGCTACAGAGGGGGTTGGGGTCGTCGGAGAGGCTTACCAGACTCGCGGAGGTGTGCTGAAGCTCAACGTGGCAGTGGCTTGTCAAGGGGCGCGCGGACACGGTGCGGATTCCTCGTCGGAGTAGAGGCAGACGTCGGGCAAGCTTTGGTGTCGTCGGGGGCGAGGTTCTGGTGCGTGCTAAGACAAACCAGTGACGTTGTTAGATGCGCACAAGCCTGGCGAACAAGTGAGTATCGAAAAGGGGGGAAGGGGTGGTCGGGAACTACCAGGAGGGGTCGCCGGAGTTGCGTCGAGCTTCGGTTGCTTCCAGTGGTGAACGGTGACGACGTTCTGGGATGGTACAGAGGAAAAGGAAGGCATGAGAACATGCGCAAGGTCATGTAGAACATGCTCGCATGAAGCAAAGACAAAGGGGTAGACGATGCTCACCGGAATTGGTCGCCGGAGGTCGTCGGTGTTGCGGCGGTGTGGGCAGGATTACGGGCAGCCTGGTGGCGTAGTGTCTGTGCTGAGTGAGGGGAAATGAGCAGCGAGGGGAGGGGGTCTTATAGCTGGAGCAGGGGCGAGATTCTCGCGAGGAAACACCGGCAATCAAGCCCGCATCAATCGCGGCAGTGATGAGGTAACGGCGGCGTCGATGGGGTCGTGGAGGGTGCGTGGCTGGAGACGATGCTTGCGTGGCACTTGGGTCCACCAGTCAGCGAGCGCAGGGTAAGTCTGTGCCGCGTGAGAGAAAGAGGGGAAAACCCCGGGTGGGTTTGTGGGCTGCGTTTGCTTGATGGGCCAAAAGTCTGGCGCCGGCCTTTTCTTATTTCTTTATTATTTTTCTTTTTCTGTTTGAATTTCCAGGAAACATTTTCAAATGATTTCAAAAGCCATTTGAATTCAAATCTTTTTTGGATTTTTGTAGAGTGTAACACTCATATTTTTGGGCATAAAAACATGTGGTCTCTCTGTACTAACTTGGTCCCTTTGATTAAACAAAAATAAACAGTGTCATAGCACTTGATTTGAATAAGTTTTGAAAATGGTTTTAAACCATATTTGTTTTGTAAATTTTTGGTTTAAGCACTAGCATTCAAGCAAAACAATCTGAGAGCAACAAGTCTTGGTTTTAAAACAATTATACTTTCATTTGAGAGTGACTTTTGATTAATGTTTGCTCACATAAAATCATATCTCTCAAGTTTCTGTTTCTTCCAAATGAGTTTAAATTTGATCCCTAAATGATGTGCATGCATGCATGATATGAAATCTTTGAAAACATGATTTTAGGGATGTTACAAATCTAACCCCCTTAAGGTGAATCTCGCCCTCGAGATTCGGGTTGGCTAGCAAATAGGTGAGGGTGGTCTTTCTGAAGATCATCTTTTCTTTCCCATGTTGCTTCTTCTTCGGAATGATGGTTCCATTGAACTTTGCAGAATTTGATAGTCTTAGTCCGAGTAACTCTTTTTGCAGTCTCAAGTATTTTGATAGGCTTCTCCTCATAAGTGAGGTCACTCTCCAATTGAACCTCTTCCAAAGGTATAGTATCCTTCAAAGAAGTATCTTCCATTTCTGGATGGCATTTCTTAAGCTGACTCACATGGAACACATTATGAACAGCTGACAAAGACTCTGGCAATTCAATCTCATAAGCTACTTCTCCTTTACGACTCAGAATCTTGAATGGTCCAACATATCTTGGGGCCAATTTACCTTTGACACCAAACCTCTTCACTCCACGAAGTGGTGACACTCTAAGATAAGCTCTGTCACCTACTTCATAGGTGACTTCTCTACGCTTAGGATCTGCGTAGCTCTTTTGTCGGGACTGTGCTATCTTCATTCTGTCCTTAACTAGCTTGACTTTCTCTTCAGCCTCTTTGATGAGTTCTGGTCCGAACAAACTTCTTTCTCCCACACCATTCCATAGAAATGGGGTGGTACACTTTCTCCCATAGAGAAACTCAAATGGTGCCATTTCAATACTGGCTTGATAGCTGTTATTGTAAGAAAATTCTGCGTAAGGCAAACTTTCATCCCAACTGGCTCCATAATCTAGAGCACATGCCCTCAGCATATCTTCAAGTATCTGGTTGGTCCTTTCTGTTTGTCCATCAGTCTAAGGATGAAAAGCAGTGTTGAATTCCAACCTCGTTCCCAATGACTCATGTAGTTTCCTCCAAAAATGAGAAGTGAATTGAGTTCCCCTATCAGACACAATACTCTTGGGTACTCCATGTAGACATACAATTCTACTCATATAGATCTTGGCTAACTTAGCACTTGTATAAGTTGTCTTCACGGGTATAAAATGAGCCACTTTAGTCAAGCGATCCACTACTACCCAAATAGAATCATATCCTGACCGGGTCCTTGGCAATCCGGTGATGAAATCCATACCAATCTTGTCCCACTTCCAATCAGGAATAGGTAGTGGTTGTAACAATCCTGCTGGTTTCTGATGTTCCGCTTTCACTCTACTACATACATCACACAAAGCAATATGTTCGGCGATGTCCTTTCTGAGATTATTCCACCAAAATATTTCCTTCATATCCATGTACATTTTGGTGTTACCCATATGAATAGAATATGGTGAGTTGTGTGCTTCTTGTAAAATCAGTTTCCGAAGTTCTGGATCCTGTGGAACACAGATACGTTTTCCATACCATAAAGTACCTTGTTCATCTTCATGGAATCCTTTGGCTTTTCCCTTGCCAATCTTTTCCTTAATCTCTTCAATTTCCATATCTGTCTTTTGGGCTTCTTTGATCTTGTCCAACAAAGTGGGTTGAACATCCAAAGACATGAGATGTCCCTCAGGCACAATCTCCAATCTGAGATCTTTAAATTGGGTACACAGATCATCTGGCAATTCTCCTTTAGTAAGGCCATTCACAAAAACCTTACGGCTTAGAGAATCCGCTACAACATTTGCTTTACCGGGGTGGTATTGCAAACTCAAGTCATAGTCCTTGATGAGTTCTAGCCATCTTCTCTGTCTCATGTTAATTTCTTTCTAGGTGAAGATATACTTCAAACTCTTGTGATCTGTGAACACTTCACATCGCTTTCCCAAAAGATAATGTCTCCATGTTTTGAGTGCATGGACAACAGAGGCTAACTCTAAATCATGAGTAGGGTAGTTTACCTCATGAGTTTTGAGTTCTCTCGAGGCATAAGCCACAACTTTCCCTTCTTGCATAAGTACTGCACCTAATCCATGATGAGATGCATCGCAATATACTTGGAAATCTTTCTCCAAATCTGGCAAACATAAGACTGGTGCTATCACTAGCCTCTTCTTCAATTCTTGAAAGCTGAGTTCACAACCCTCAGACCAAGCAAATTTCTTGTCTTTCTTTAGCAATTCTGTCATAGGCTTAGCTACCTTGGAGAAATTCTCAATGAACCTTCTGTAGTAACCTGCTAAGCCAAGGAAACTACAAACCTCTTTCACTGACTTAGGAGATTCCCATTCAGTTACAGCTGAAACTTTAGCAGGATCAACTGCTACACCATCCCCTGACACAACGTGTCCAAGAAAACCAACTTCATTTAACCAAAATTCACACTTGCTGAATTTGGCATACAGATTATGCTCTCTAAGCTTCTCAAGTATCAAACGTAAATGTCCTTCATGCCCTTCTTTGCTCTTGGAGTAGATCAAAATGTCATCGATGAAAACGACAACAAACTTATCAAGAAATTCCATGAACACCTTGTTCATCATATTCATGAAATAAGCTGGTGCATTGGTCAAACCAAATGGCATCACGGTGTACTCATACAATCCATACCTAGTGGTGAAAGTTGTCTTAGGTATGTCTTGTTCCCTTATCTTGAGCTGGAAATAACCTGACCGGAGATCAATCTTTGAGAACACACAAGCTCCTTCTAACTAATCAAACAAGTCATTGATTCTAGGCAAAGGGTATTTGTTCTTGATAGTCACCTCATTGAGTGAACGGTAATCAATGCATAACCTTTGACTTCTATCTTTCTTTTCCACAAACAAAACTGGTGCTCCCCAAGATGAAGAACTTGGTTGGATAAAACCTTTCTGCAACTGTTCTCCAAGCTGCTTCTTGAGTTCTTTCAACTCATCCACTGACATCTTGTACGGTCTCTTTGCTATTGGTCCAGATCATGGTAGCAAATCAATAAGAAATTCCACATCTCTATCTGGTGGCATTCCTGGCAATTCTTCCGGAAACACATCCGGATATTCACTCACAATTGGCACACTATCTATGCTAACCCCCTTAAGAGAATTTAGCTTACTCCCTTTTGATTCAAAGTTAGACTTGAATCTAATCCGTTTCTTTTTCGGGGTTGTGAGTGTAACAGTACGATTGGCACAATCTAGTACTCCTTCATACTTGGTCATCCAATCCATTCTCAAAATTACATCCAGTCCTTGGGAATCTAGGATTATCAGAGTCACTAGAAACTTATGTTTTCCAAACTCTATCACTAGATCCCGGCATCCAAGACTTACTATCATATCTCCACCTGGAGAACTTACTTTTATTGGACACCCAATGTTTTCAGTTGGAAACCCTTTTCTATCAACAAATGCTTTTGATATGAATGAATGTGATGCACCAGTATCAAAAAGAACAAGTGCTAGAATAGAATTGAGTTTGAACTTACCAACCACGGCATCAGATTCCTCATAGATCTCCTCCACATTAATGTGGTTCACTTGCCCCTTTTGAAAAGGGTTGGGCTTATTGGGTCCTTCAACTTTCTTTCCTGGGCATTCATTTGCATAATGCCCCATCTTCTTGCACTTGAAACATTCAACCTGACTAAGATCCTTCTTGACAGGCTGGCTTCCACTGCCACTTCCACTTCCATTGTGGTGGCTCTTATATCCACCCTTGTGATTCTTGTACTTATCGTTGTCATGACTACGGTTGTGCTTGTTGTCATGATAACGGTTGTGGTTGTGGTGCTTGTTGAACTTCCCATGCTTGTGGCATCCAGAACTCCCACTGTCATCATAATGGGAACGCTTGTGAGACGATCCCGAGTTGTGCTTGTTAGAGTGCTTTCTCTTCCTGCTTTCAACTTGTTTCATCTTGCTCTCCAAAATAGGAGCCTTGTCACAAAGAGACTGGTATGTGGGAACATAGGCCACAGCTAACTGCAGGTTCAATTCATCACTCAACCCTTCAAGGAACTTTTCCTTCCTCTTAGCATCAGTGTCAACTTCATCCGGTGCATATCGCGCCAGATTGTTGAACTCCTCAATATATTCAGCCACGCTGCGATGGCGCTGCTTCAAGTTATGGAACTCTTTCTTCTTCAAACTCATCACTCCGGATGAGATGTGAGCAGTACGGAAACCATCTTCAAAGATAGCCCATGTCACATCCTCAATGGGAGTGGTGATCTGGAAGTTATCCCACCAAGTGGCTGCTGGTCCTTCCAACAAGTGAGCTGCAAATCTGACTTTCTCTTCATCAGTACAGCCAACAGTTACTAAGTCCTTGTTCACAGAGTGTAGCCAATCATTGGCCACCATAGGATCAGTAGTTCCTGAGAACTTTGCTGGCCTTAGCCTTAAGAACCTGGTAAGCATGTCAAAACCCGGTGGGTTGTTCTGATTGTTGTTGTTGTTATTATTATTATTATTATTGTTGTTGTTCTGATTCTGGATGAACGTGGTCATCATTTGCATCAACTGAGTCTGAGCTGTCATCATCTGCTGCATCTCAGGGGTGATGTTGTTGTTGTTGGGGTTGGGATTGGCACGTCGAGGAGGCATCTGTGGTTTTCAATAAGGATAAGAATGAGATACCCATAGATGCTAACATGCACAATACATCACATAACAAGTCACAATCATGCATTATAGTAGTAAAGGTTCAACAACACAGACAAAGTTTTTGGAAAAGTAAACACACCAATAGCAAGCAATCCACATGTTGGATGGTAATTGCGACTCAATAATGAAAGTCATGATAAATAAAGGTAAATGAGTAGTCATCACTACTCCTCTGCATCAACCTCCTCATCAACAAATGTAAGACCTGCATTCTCCATAGAGGTCTTGTATTCCTCGACATTGGTGGTCAAGGTCTCTACTTTGGCTTTGAGAGCCCTCTTCTGTGCACGAAGCCTCTCAATCACACCTTGCTGATGCTCGAGCTCGAAGTCCTTGGCCTCTAGTTCTGTAGTCATGTCTCGAATCCTCTTGTTCCTATCTTGGACTCGCTTCTCTTGACTCTTGAACTTTCTGTCCTGACTCTCAAACTTGGCCTCCATCTCTTTTACTATCTCATCTTGCTCCGCGAAGAGCTTGTCCTTCTCACGAAGCTGCACCTGGAGTTCGTCATTGCTAAGCATGACGTTGGTCCTATCCGTGTCTATGTGCCTAAGAAGAACCTCTAAGTCCTGGAGGTATAGGCGAATCGGCTCTGCCGTCTCTCTCGAAGTATCCTCAAATTCAATGGCCTCACCATCATCATCACGTCTACCAAAGGTGTGGAAGTGAGTACCTCTAACCTCTCGAGAGTGTCTCCCTAGTAAACGTCCAAGCAAATCCTGCATGACTACCTCTAGGCCTCTCTCCTTGTCATCATGCATGAGCTTGAAGATGATTGCCTCCGTGGTTGGCTCAGTCTGGCGTCCTGGCTGATTAACCTTGAAGCCCCAAAGGTCTTTCCTCTCAAACTTGGTGAGGGGAAGCATCATGATAGTAGGAAGAGGAAGATTGAGAAGACTAGTGAGCTCAATAATACGAGTGCCAAAACGAGTTCCCTTGAACTCTTCAGCCATGCTGATAGTAACACTAGGCATCTATTTAATAAGATAGAAAGAAAATTAGATTCAACACAATTTAAGACAAATCACAAGACAAGGCATCACATGCATAACTTTGGAAATCAAAACACACAAGTCATGGCATACATGGATTCATTACAAACAACCAAGGTTCAACTTATTTTAAACAACATTTGGGAAATAAAATGATAAGTGTGGTGGTCCAACTAATGAAGTACGTTACAATCCCATCTCACTTGCCAAGTTGGCTAACAGGGCATCCCTAGAGGCAATCTGTTTATCTAGATCACATGACTCCATTGCTAAGTCTATGATGTCCTTCCTTAAGCTTTTTTTGGTAGCCTCTAACTCTTGGGTATGCTTCTTTTCTTCCCTAAGGTCATTCTGGGTGTTAAGCATTCTGCACTTAATTCTATCACCAAGTTCTTTGATGGCCTTCCAAGCTGCATCCCTTGCTGAATCAAAGAATGTGGTGTGCATCACTTAGTTGGTGACCATGCAGAATCCTAAGTCCTTGTGGTTGTCTTCCTTGTTTTTATACAAGTGAAGTTGCACCCACCAGTACTCAACTCCTTCATCCATCACAGGAAAACCTTTGTACACAGTTGCACCATGTATTCCCATGGCAACCATGAGGTCCTTGAGAGCCTTAGGGAATTCTGTCTCACATTCCAAAGTCATAGTCATGAGTGGTCCCTTCCTCACGGCTTCGTTGATGGAGTTCATCTACAAATAGAGATGAGAAAGAAGATTAGAAAAGTTTACGAGAAGAAAAGACAAGTGTGGAAGTTGTTAAAAATTTTCCTTAGTGGTTTCCAATCCTAGGGTCATAATCCTACAGGCAACACAGTGCTCTGATACCATCTGTAAGATCCCTCCTTTGTAAAGTAAAGGATCCCTGTGATTGCAATGCTAGTCCCTGGATCAATGCTAGCATCCATAGTTTAAGATGAAGTACACAGAAATAAAGGTCATTATTACAAGTCATTCTAGAGACAAACATAGTCTTTTACAACTCCGTGGCCATAGGCCTAGTACAAGAGTTTAAATATGTAATAAGATAAATAAGTCTTCATCTTCATGTGCCACAGGCAAGAATGTTGAGTGTAGACTCATAACCCCTAATCACCATCAGAATAACCTGCAACATCACAAGTTACAGCCACAGTGGGTCAATACATTGGAATAGTATTGGCAAGTGATACCTTAGTAGAATATTGGTAGACTAAATACTATATGCATTTTGGCTAAGTGTAGCTTAGGCTTGCTTTGCTCAAAATAGGTTTTACCTATTAGATGAGAACACTAAGTTTTTCTTTGTCAAAATCTTTCCCAAGGAACCACCAATAGACATTGGGGACCTTCACCCTTGTTCAACCACAAGTTTTTACTTAGAAATTGGGATGAGGAGATTCTTGATAGCTTCCATGTCTTGATGCTCAAGTTGTCCAATACCAGGGACATGGCTAAGTACTTAGATTCTTCCATCTCCAGAGGTTGTGCACTTTCCCCACAAGACTTGATTTTCACCAAGACAGGACCTTTCAGAAGCCTTCCCTTAGACCAAATGGACGCACTCCAACCTATCATCCCACTACCACCAACTGTCCAAATGGCTAAGTTATTGCAACCTATATGATCCAGGCAGAGCCCATATTGCCAAGTGGATGTACTAGAAGCTTCTTAACATATGGCATCTCAAATCCCTTTGTTCCTGGGTGGCTTTCCACAAGTGAGATACACAAGGTAAACCATAGAAATGGGCCTTGGGTAACCACTCAACATAAACCATTCCTTCCATTCCACCCAGGTGTTTCATTCACTTAGTTGTTTTATTAAACAAAACTCAAGTCCAAAAACTTAGAAATATTTTCTCATAGTATGAATATATAACCACCCTTGGTTGCTACTAGCTAGGCTAAGCATGGCATTGGTAAGACTTAGAAATATTTCTAGCAATTCTACAACTACTAGGATTTCCCAAGCATAGCATATAGATCAAAATATCCATGCAAGTCTAGCAAAATATTTCTAATGCATAGTTGAAAAACATAGGAATAAATCATGAAGCACCACTTGCCTTGGTAGTTTGGAGAGCAGCTACAATCCTCACAATCACAGTCACTATTTGCACCAAAATCTACAAATAAAATAATAGCACCAAAATCACATACATAATAAATACAAGCAAAAATATATGGATGCATGCATAATGCCATGTGATGATTTTCTACACCAAACAAGACAAGTGCACAGTACTGAATCATAAACAAGTTCAAAACTTGCCAAAATAAACTTTATTTGAACAATAAAACATTTTTCAAATAATTATTATATCCATATTAAGCCTACAAATGTTTCTGCAAAAACAACCATTTTAACAGAAGCAAAACTTTAAACACATTGCATTAATGGAAAGGATTTTCTCTCTTGATTCCATTGATATAAAATTTGTCAAATTTGGACGTGGGAATGAAAAGTTATGAATTAATCAAGTTTAAACATCTAATAGATCAAATTTCTGATTTTAAATCTAACTCACAGACACGCGGCGGCGTCTGATTGGACGATACCGATTCGCATGGATCGGCTAACGTGGACCGCTAGATCTAACTAAAACGCACGGCCAGATCTGATCCATACCCCTTCGTTAAGTGATCTATCCTACACGTTAGATCTAGATCCAACGGTGGCCGATCAACCTACCAAAGTCTGGCGGCGCGCGGCGACGGTGAGCGGCGGCGCGCTCTGTCTATGGCGGCGCGGCGGCTACAGAGGGGGTTGGAGTCATCGGAGAGGCTTACCAGACTCGCGGAGGTGTGCTGAAGCTCAACGTGGCAGTGGCTTGTCAAGGGGCGCGCACAAGCCTGGCGAACAAGTGAGTATCGAAAAGGGGGGAAGGGATGGTCGGGAACTACCAGGAGGGGTCGACGGAGTTGCGCCGAGCTTCGGTTGCTTCCAGTGGTGAATGGTGACGATGTTCTGGGATGGTACAGAGGAAAAGGAAGGCATGATAAGATGCGCAAGGTCATGTAGAACATGCTCGCATGAAGCAAAGACAAAGGGGTGGACGATGCTCACCGGAATTGGTCGCCGGAGGTCGTCGGTGCTGCGGTGGTGTGGGCAGGATTACGGGCAGCCTGGTGGCGTGGTGTCTGTGCTGAGTGAGGGGAAATGAGCAGCGAGGGGAGGGGGTCTTATAGCTGGAGCAGGGGCGAGAATATCGCGAGGAAACGCCGGCAATCAAGCCCGCATCAATCGCGGCAGTGATGAGGTAACGGCAGCGTCAACGGGGTCGTGGAGGGTGCGTGGCTGGAGACGATGCTTGCATGGCGCTTGGGTCCACCAGTCAGCGAGCGTGGGGTAAGTCCGTGCCACGTGAGAGAGAGAGGGGAAAACCCCGGGTGGGTTTGTGGGCTACGTTTGCTTGATGGGCCAAAAGTCTGGCGCCGTCCTTTTCTTATTTCTTTATTCTTTTTCTTTTTCTGTTTGAATTTCCAGGAAACATTTTCAAATGATTTCAAAAGCCATTTGAATTCAAATCTTTTCTGGATTTTTGTAGAGTGTAACACTCATATTTTTGGGCATAAAAACATGTGGTCTCTCTGTACTAACTTGGTCCCTTTGATTAAACAAAAATAAACAGTGTCATAACACTTGATTTGAATAAGTTTTGAAAATGGTTTTAAACCATATTTGTTTTGTAAATTTTTGGTTTAAGCACTAGCATTCAAGCAAAACAATTTTAGAGCAACAAGTCTTGGTTTTAAAACAATTATACTTTCATTTGAGAGTGACTTTTGATTAGTGTTTGCTCACATAAAATCATAGCTCTCAAGTTTCTGTTTCTTCCAAATGAGTTTGAATTTGATCCCTAAATGATGTGCATGCATGCATCATATGAAATATTTGAAAACATGATTTTAGGGATGTTACACAGCTAAACCAAGCACAACAGCCAGTAACCAAACCAACCAAAGCCCCAGATCTCATCACCGGGATGGTAACATAAGGAGGGGGAATGATCAGGTGGACATCAAGATCAAGTCCAGGAGCTGGCTAGCTCAAGGTCAAGCTCAGGAGATCAGCAAAACAAGATCAACATCACCACCTTACTCCACAATCATCAGATTTTGTGGTGAGCATCATAAAACCCTCACATGATGTAATCATATTATCTAGACATAAGCATGTGTTGTTTTATGAAACAAACTCTCAGAAAGCACCCAAGTGGGGTGAATCCATCATAGAGATTTAAACTCTAAAAGCAAACAGCAAAGTACAAGGATCCAACCAGAGTTCAGAACAACATCAATGCTTTGGTTGTCAAGCTATATATTACAATTCAAGCATAAATATAGCTAAGATCTAATTTCTAGGCACATCAGTAAAGTAAGGGTGGCACCTTAGAAACTAATCTTTTGGATCCAGATAATGATCAAGCTTACTATCGTTTTTACCAAGCTTTGATTCAAAAACAATAGCTGGTACCACTACCAGGACTATCTATATGAATCAATTAGATAAGGCCTAAGACCCCTAAGCCTCAGACCAACATCATTGGTCTTAGGGATTGCAAAGAAGAACATTTCTATTTATCTTATGAAGCTAAGCTTGTCTTAAGCTTAAACCAACCCAATCAATGAATAAGAATTAATCTTGTGTGCCATACCAAGATGGTGTCACAAGAACAATTCTATATGAATCAGGATAAACATCCGATCATCACAGATTCAACAAATCAATCTACTAATCATTTTCCTGTCAGGAATCATAATTAAAACATTCCAATGTTTATCTGTACTGTTTGAGATCATTATGATCTCAAACCACATATTAATTTCTAAGCCAACAACACTAAAACAGTGATTTCATCACACCATAATCATGATCCTAAACCATGAAATGACAGTGGAATGTTATCAAGTCACTGACTTTACCAAGCATGGATTCCAAAGCAACTATACCATCTGAATCATATGCAATCCAAGCATAAAAGCATCTAATAAGCCATCAGAACCATTATAGTTCATCTCAAGCAACAAGCCTCAGGCTAAAAACCATTTAGCATGCTCACAGACCATCCACACATGATCTAATTCATCCAGTACATGATCAATCACATGATAAGAACCCTAAATGAAATAAACCATCCTAATCAGGACAAGACAGTCACCAGAGAGGTCATTTCCAACATCCAGCATGGGATGAGCGAGCACAGAGAGAACAAGGGGAGAGGAAAAGAACTCGCCAGAGGTCCTTGCTGAAGACTAGAAGAGGAAGCAGAGGTGGCCGACGTCCATGGCGGCATGGGGAGCACCCCAGGAAGGGCGCTGCAACCCATACGGCGCCACGGCGGCGACCATGAACACGCATAGAGGTGAGGAGCATCACCACAACACACGACGGCAGCGGCAACGCTAAGATCCATGCCAACCCCCAAACCCTAGGGTTCAGGACGGCATCGATCCGTCGCAGGAGAGCCCCATAACCAAATCCAATTGAATATAAAGGACGGGCATCGTCGACAACCTCCTGTTGCACCATGACGGCGACCAAAATGGCCCACGGCGGCAGGAATCACCGGCGGTGATATCACCGACCACGAGGTCGGGGGCAGAAGAGGAGAGGAGTGAGCTCGAGGGAGAGAGGCAGTGAGGAGTGGGCTAGGTTGGGCCAGACCCTTTCAGGGTGGTTCTTTTGACTATGCCTAATGGGCCACTAGGGCCCAATAAGATTAAGCCAACCCAAAAATCTTTTAAGGCCTGTTTTAATAAATAGGAAAAGACTAAAATACCCCTGAACTTAATTAAATTCTAGAAAATAAAATAAAAGTCCAAAAATTATAAATAAAGTATTTTGGATTCATAATAATCCACACTATCCAAATAAAATAAGATATAAAATTTTAGACATTTAAATTTTATTAAATTTTTTGTAATTTATATATTCCTTATGGAATTTTACAAAATTATTGAAAGATAATAAAAATAAATAAAAATCACTTTCATTATATATTAATATTGTAGTATTTTTGAAAATACTAAATAAATATTTAATAACAATTTTTAATGTTTAATTGATAATTCCTAAAAGAATTATTAAATCAATAAAAGTCAAATACAAGGGAAATAAAATAAAATAATTCAATATATGTTATAAATATTAAAAAAATAATATTTATAAATCCTTTATTATTAAAAAGAATTTTTATAATAATGGGGAGAATGCATATCAAGTTAAATGATGCATTACTTTGCTTGCATAATCATTTTGCTTCTTTAAATATTGTCCTTACCCGGCAATAATGATGTTTTTGTAGACATAGAAGCTCAAGGTCCAGTGCAAGCATCAGACTTCACTACCTTGCCATCACAAGGCAAGTTCATCACTTGCTCATGTCCTTTGAAGAGTCTTTATCAAAGTATTTGAAAATTGTGTGTTATCATATACGCTATAAAAGAAAGAAAATATTATTTTCACAAATAAAGAAATCATAGATATCATCCTAAGTGGTGATATAATGGAGTAATAGAACTTAGGGTTCTATTTTCCACAATGATGATCAAGTAGGGACTTAATAACCACTGACATCAGTGATTCTAGCGACATATATTACGCGTTAGCCATGAGATTTGGAATGGGACAGAGAAGTCAATTGTATCTTCTTCCTCTCGCATGAAGCCGGATGTGCATGTCGTGGCTGTTATCCTCGTAGCGTGCATATTAATTGGTAATTCGTAGAGGATATGCAGCATATGGGTGGGAACCCTCATCGTCCCACGATAGTTCTGGCATCTAACGGTTTGTACAAACCATTGCCATAATTCATTATGTGGGCATGGTGTACACCAAGGAGGCATGCGAGGTCGCGAAGGGGGAAGTGACTGGCTTGGACCAACTACTGGGACCCACATCATGGAATTGTGGACGGGAAAGTACGCCTGGTTGTGCAACAAGGAGTTGATCTCTCATGGGTAAAGTAACGCACCTCTGCAGAGTGTAAGAATTGTAACTTGTTACTCCCTGTTCCGGGAAGGAGCTGCGAATGCGGCAGGAAAGGAATTCCATGAAAGTTCTAATCAACCTGTGAAGGCTGATTGTCATAGTTTTTTTGAATAAAATCAATCTTTAAAGAAAGATTTACAAAAATTGCATAGTGCCAAGGATTTATAATCTGAGGTGGTAGTTAGAGCATCAAACTTCCCACCTTGCATATACTGAACTTGTTGGGTAACGCTGTTACTCATTCTTTCCTTTGATCCCTTGCTTAGACTCTGAGGATCCCGAAGACGTGCCAATGTATGCAGCCGGATGTCAAGAAGATGTGTTTTACGAGGAACCCGATCTGTCCGGAGGTGTTGAAGGAGTGGATTACGAAATCCGCTACGGTGTCGATGATAATGAGTCCAACTAAGTATCCGTAGTTAGTAGTAACCAACGGAGCCGAGAAGCATGAACTCTATAGAATAAGCTGATGAGCTCAATTCCTAGTTAGAGTTGTTACTTTTAAATTCCGCTAAAACACTTTATATTTTGGTTTGTAAGTTGAACCTTTTGAAGTCTTGAACTTCTGTTATTGTAATAATAATAATGTGTGAATGTTTGTAATATGGACCCGCAATGTTTCTGTTGTACCACTCTGGGGGATGTGATATTTACGGAATGGTGTTCTGTGGATGTCATGTCAACGACTATAGTGTACTAGACATGTAGTGGTATGCTGGGTCACCGCAGTTGGTATCAGAGCAAATTGCTTTGACCTTAGGTTGGAAACCTAGTAAAGGGTATTACCTGTAGGAAAATTTAGTAACGATAAAGAATTCTCTAAAAGTAATATAATGGGTATTCAAATGAGAATATTCCGTTATATATTTTAGTGCGATAATTCTTTGTTATGATACAATATATCATTGGGTACTAATCAAAATTATTTTTCTGATATACAGAGATATGGCACCAAAGTTTCCAAAACAGAGTTTGGTAAGGAAAGAGGAGACTCTTGATGATTATCAAGGATCATTCACAGACCAACTTCGTCAACGTTTAAAGCTCTTTAGTTGTCCAACTAGAATTCCAGTGAACACAATCACTTACCTTGATGGCCGGATGTTATCCAAGTATCGTGTGAGTATCCAACTTCCAGAGAAGCTTGGATTATATCACAATCTACCTATAGGAGAAGTTAGGAGTCATCTAGCAGCATATCATGTTGCTGTTGTGGAGGCGATAGCTAATATCCGAGAGCAGAAACCAAGGAGTTAGAAGGTAGAACATTCTCTGTGATACCTCATGATTCTATAGACTTGGAGCCTATACCGGATCATCTTACTTTGGTTAAGAAGCATCCTAAGTTAGCTTCCAAGTTTATGGATAGATATCGAACACTCGTAGCGTCTTTTTATAAGACCCATCAAGTGATTGTTGAAGACAAAAATGATATGTTAGAGGATCTAACTGATCCGGAAAGGAGGAAGCAGTTAGCATTCCAGATAGAGAAGGAAGCAAGTAGTAGTGCAACACCTATCTTTAAGGATATACCTATAGATCCTGAATCTTTTATACCATATCCTTATTCACCAAGACCTGAACCTATACATGATCCTACTATGGATATGAGGTATGCAGTACCACAGGGTTCAGAGGATGGTTCTGACTCAGAACTTCCTATTGAGAATTCAGATGGTTGGAGAATGGGATCATATAATGGATCTCATGAACACCAGATGGTTCTAGTAGAAATGTTGGACAATCTAGTTGGATGGGTGCAAGGATAACCCTAATAATAGTAGTAGAAATACCATGTCTATAGATAATCAGGATGAAGAAGAAGATCCCGAGGAGAGAGTGTTTGAATCATCAACATCTTCTCAAAACCTAGGGAATATACATTATCCAGTGTTCAATTATCTTGCCCAAGAGAGCACCTGGGAAGCAGCAGGATCTGTGTATCCTGTTGACAACTTAAGGAATGAAGCTCAGGAGATGCAGGCTGGAGATAATGTTGAATATGTTTCTGAAGACTTTACAGCTGAGCTGGAGGGAGTCAATGCACTCAGGTTGAGTAATGACTCAAGTCCTAACACTTCAGACACAGAGTACGTTCCTTCTGGAAGGCCATATGTTCCACAAACTGTGCGACGAGCAACACGTCATCACGGTTGGACATCAGGCATGTACGATGAGTGTAGTTACTACTATAAGGAGGCAATTAGTTAGTGATATCAAGTACCGTGTATTGTACTCCAAGAAATAAGAAAGTGAGATGAATAAGGTAGTTTTGTGATTATACCTATATGGTATATGTTGTAATGACTTTGTATTATTATGATAGTATGTATCATATGTGAAATGCACATTTGGATTTTCTTTGGATCTTCATTGTGTGACTAGTTCTGTGTGTAAATTCGAGCTCAGAACACATGTGCATGATGTAATTATGAGTATTCGCTTTATGTTGCAGGACTAGAGGGTATGGATATGGGTGTAGAAATGGAAACTGAGCAGCAGCGGATGGAGCAAGAGGCCAAGGAGAAGGCCGATGCAGATGCCGCAAATCAAGGAGCATTACCACCACCACCAATGAGGCCGTTAATGGAGCAGAACTTTATGCAATGCATGCAAATGATGCAAGAGACCCAGAACAAGTTTATGGAAGAGTTTCTGGGGCGAGCAAATCATAGGGCACCTGAAGGTGGAGGAGTGAGTCTACCTGATTTCCAGAATGCAAGACCATTACCTTTTGCATCAGCTCCTGGACCAATGGATGCAGAAGATTGGCTAGCAGATACTGAAAGGAAGCTGAAAACTGTAGGTTGCAATGATGAGGAGAAATTGAGGTATGCAACTCATCTTCTGACTGGACCTGCAGCATCATGGTGGGAAAATCAGTTGGTCATGCAACAACCAGGAAGGGAGTTTACCTGGGAAGAGTTCAATCAGAGATTCCGTGAATATCATGTTCCGGAAAGTGTTATGGAGTTGAAGCGGATAGAATTTGAGGAGCTTTAGCAAGGATATACTAGTGTTATGAAGTACATCCGGGAGTTTAGTCAACTGTCTCGCTATGCTGAGGAGGATGTCAACACTAAAGAGAACCGGAAGAAGCGTTTCCTGCATGGATTAAATCCATTTGTGAAGATGCAACTAAGGTTAGCCAATAAGCAAACTTATCAGCAGTTGTTGGATGCAGCCATTACTTTTGAAGATGATTATAAGAATGTCCAAGAGGACCGGAGGAAGAGAGCCAAGAAGGAAACCAAGAGAATTCAGGCAAGCAAACCTAAACCCAACCTGGAGTTCAAACCTCGGAATAGGAATTATGGCAACAATAACAATAACAATAACAAGGGCAGTGGTGGAAATCAATCCAATCCGAGAAGGAATGTTATTTGTAACAATTGTGGAATTCTAGGGCACTTCCAGAGGGAATGCAAAAAGCATGTAGTGATTTGTTATGGATGTGGTCACAAGGGGCATATCAAGCCCGATTGTCCGAGCAAACCACCAGGAGGTTGGCCTACCAAAGGAGGAGGACAAGCCAGTGGAGGAAATGGACATCCCAATAAAGGAGGAAATAATGGCAAGAACAACAATGGCAAGAGGAATGGACCTACCGGGAAACTGAACTGTGCAACCCTCGAGGAGGTGGATAATTCGGAGCATGCAGTAATAGGTACACTCAATATCCTTACCAATCCCGGCAAAGTTCTATTTGATACTGGTGCAACTACTTCATTCATTTCTGAAGAATTTTGTGATAAGTTCGGGATTAGAAGGGCAACGTTAGAAAGTCATATGACAGTAGTTATGGCAAGAGGTAATGTGATTGTACGCCACATAAAACAAGATCAGGTTATCTCGATCTGTGGTTGTACATCTTTCGTAGACCTTTATGTGATTCCTTTGAAGGGAATTGAAGTAGTGCTGGGAATGGATTGGATGATGGAACACGGAGCTCAGATAAATTGTGAGGAGAAAACTGTCTCAATCAAAACTCCTAGTGGAGCAAGGATAGTTTACCAAGAAGATAATCACAGTCATATCATGGTGGATCTGCAGTTGAACTCAATGAAAGAGGTCAAATTGGAAGAGATTCCTATAGTAATTGAATTTCAAGATGTTTTCTAGCAAAGCTACCAGGAATTCCACCAGACCGGGAGATAGAGTTTACTATTGACCTAATTCCTGGTACAGCACCAATAGCTCAAGCACCATATAAAATGGGACCCAAAGAGTTAAAAGAACTCAAGGAGCAAATTGATGAGTTAGCCAGAATGGGATTTATTCAGGAAAGTGTATCCCCATGGGGAACACCAGTAATCTTTGTGGATAAGAGAGATGGTGGAAGATGGATGTGTGGTGATTATAGAAACCTAAACAATGTTACTATCACGAATAAGTATCCTTTACCAAGAATTCAAGATTTGTTTGATCAAGTGAAAGGAGCTGGGGTATTTTCAAAGATCGATTTAAGATCTGGATACCATCAAATAAAAATCAAACCGAAAGATGTTCCAAAGACAGCATTTGTCTCAAGATATGGACACCATGAGTATCTGGTAGTACCATTTGGATTGACCAATGCACCGGCAATATTCATGAATCTAATGAACAAGATCTTCATGCCATATTTGGACAAGTTCGGCATAGTCTTTATTGATGATATTCTGATATATTCCAAGGATAAGGAAGAGCATGCTGATCATTTGAGAATAGCATTGCAGACTCTAAGGGAACACAAACTTTATGCTAAGTTCAGTAAGTGTGAATTTTGGCTTGATGAGGTAGAATTCCTCGGTCATGTGATCGGTAAGGATGGAATTGCTGTGAATCCATCTAAAGTTCAGTCAGTACTAGAGTGGACTGCACCAACCAATGTGAAGCAAATTCGAGGTTTCTTAGGAATGGCTGGTTATTATTGGAGATTCATTGAAGGTTTCTCCAAAATAGCCAGACCAATGACCAAATTGTTAAGGAAGAATACACCATTCAAGTGGGATGAGAAATGTGAAGCAAGTTTTCAAGAGTTGAAGACTAGGTTAACCACAACTCTAATCTTAGCAGTTCCTAAAACAGGGAAGGACTTCACCGTATACTGTGATGCGTCTAAAGAAGGTTTGGGTTGTGTATTAATGCAAGATCGGAAAGTGATTGCTTATGGTTCAAGACAACTGAAACCACATGAAGTCAACTATCCAACTCATGATTTAGAGTTAGCAGCAGTAGTTTTGCGCTGAAAGGATGGAGGCATTTTCTTTATGGAGCCAGATGTGAGTTATACACTGACCATAAAAGTCTCAAATATTTCTTCACTCAAAAGGAATTGAATATGAGACAGAAGCGTTGGTTGGAACTAATCAAGGATTATGATTTAACAATCAACTATACTCCAGGAAAAGCTAATGTTGTAGCAGATGCTTTAAGCAGAAAGAGTGCAGATATTCAGCCTAGTAATCGGGAGTTACCAAAAGAGTTACAAATGGACTTGGAAAGATTAGAGCTTTAATTCGTTAGAACAGAGGTTCTTGGAGGATTAGCTACTATGCAGGTAGTTGTAGAGCAGGACACTGATCTTAAACAAGAAATTTTTAGACATCAAGCAGAAGATCCTTTTATTGCTGAGGAAATTTGGAGGATATCTCAAGGGCAAAAATCAGTTTTTCGCCTTGGGGATTATGAGTCTTTATGGTTTCAAGACCGTCTATGTGTTCCAGATGTGACTGAGATTCGGGATATCATACTCAGAGAAGCACATGAAACACCATATTCTATACATCAAGGGAGTACTAAGATGTATATGGATTTGAAAGAACTATTCTGGTGGAATAACATGAAAAGAGATATTGCTAAATATGTATCTGAATGCCATACTTGCCAAAGGGTGAAGGCTGAACACCAAAGTCCAGCAGGACCATTACAACCCTTGGAAATTCCTGAATGGAAATGGGAGGAAATAGGTATGGACTTCATCACAGGATTGCCCATGACACCAAAAAGGAAGGATATGATATGGGTAATTGTGGACAGACTCACTAAGAGTGCACATTTTATTCCGATGAATCAAAAAGATAATGCCGAGAAGTTAGTTGAAGTATATGTCAAAGAGATAGTAAGTAAGCATGGAGTACCCAAAAAGATCGCAACTGATAGGGGATCAGTGTTTACTTTAGCATTTTGGAAACAATTGCATGAAGCACTTGGTTCAAAGTTAGATTTCAGCACAGCATATCATCCTGAGACAAGAGGTCAAACTGAAAGAACAAATCAAATACTAGAAGACATGTTAAGAGCTTGTGCACTAGATTTTGGAGGAACATGGGAAGATCATCTACCATTGGCAGAATCTTCTTATAATAATAGCTATCAGAGTAGTTTGAAGGCAGCTCCATATTGGTTCTATATGGAAGGAAGTGTAGATCACCAATATGCTGGTATGAGCCTGGAAGCAGCAAAGAATTTGCGCCAGATTATATCAAGGAAAGACAAGATATCATTGATAAGATCAGGGATAGACTAAAAATAGCCCAGAGCAGGCAGAAAAGTTATGCGGATCAAAGTCGAAGATCATGGCATCCAGAAGTGAGAGATATGGTTTATTTGAAAGTAAGTCCAATGAAAGGGGTGAAAAGATTCAGAGTTAAAGGGAAATTGAGTCCAAGATACATCGGACCATTCAAAATACTGAGTCAAAATAGAACTATAGCTTATGCTTTAGAGTTAACATCAAGATTAGCTCAAGTGCATAACGTTTTCCATGTGTCACAACTTCGTAAATGTTTGAAAGTTTCGGATGATGCAATCACACACCAGGAGATAGAACTACAAGCAGACCTGACCTATATTGAAAAACCCTGTAAGATTCTGGAAGAAAACTAGAAAAGATTGAGGAATAGAGCAAACAAATATTGCAAGGTATAGTGGGAACATCACCCTGAAAGGGAAGCCACGTGGGAGAAAGAAGAGGATTTAAGAAAAGCCTATCCAGAACTATTCAGGTACATCTCCACAAACTTTGGGACGAAGTTTAATTTAAGGGGGGGAATTCTGTAACATCCCAGCATTTAGGAGCTAACGAAGGGTAGATTTAGGAATTTGGAATGTTGCATGCATTTATCTGTGAAAGTGTGGGTAATGTTTTCGCCAAATAAAAACCTAAAGTGATCAAGGTTTCTTTCATACTTTAAGATTAGGTTTAGTCTTAAAGGATGATTGCTATAGACTTTGATATGATCTTTGAGGAATTATGTGTTTTAAAATGAATTTGAATTTTAAACTTGAGTGTTTGAACTATAATTCAAATGAATTAGGAATAAGGTTTGAATCTTGATTTAATTAAGAGTTAATTATTATAACTCAAATTTTATCTAAAGAAAACAATTAAGAATATGAAAACTTATTTCATATTTTCATTCAACCAATAAGTTACAAAAATATAACTTGTAGAAATTATTCAACAACTTCACAATAGCAAATAAATAAAGAATAAGAATATTTCTTTATTAATAATAATATAATCTTAACTACAGAAGAATAAAATGAAGATTACAAAATAGTAATATGAAAATTACGAAAGAATAGAACTAAAATTACAAAAGTATAAAGAAGATTACATTGGATTGTTCTATAACTAAACCTAAACTAAAATCTTCACTTCAAATCTGTACCTGCAAAACAAACAGAAACTAAATAGAAAAAGGAAATTAGGGTTAGTGTTGTTTTACTCTCAGAAGTTGATAGTGAAGTGCATTGTTCAACATTTCATCATTGAGTAGATAAGGGGTAAATTTCACTAATATGAAAAGATAAATCTTCCATAATTTTTAAGCCAGAAGTCAAATGACAGCCAAGAGGGGCAAGTGTCACAGCCAGGTAAAAGTAATCTGATCAAAGTAACTTTCAAGTCCAAAGCATATCCACAAGTGCACATTAAGCACACAAGCAGGACACACAACTAAATGCATGTGGTGTGCTGTCAGCTTCACAGCATAGCTCCAACACACCAAAACTAGCAGCACAGCCGTGGAGAGGCACTAGTGCATCTCTTCAATGCACACACACAAGAACAGCCAGCTTAGACAGCAGCTAAACCAAGCACAACAGCCAGTAACCAAACCAACCAAAGCCCCAGATCTCATCACTAGGATGGTAACATAAGGAGGGGGAAGGATCAGGCAGGGCCGGCCCATAGGGCGGGGCAGAGGGGCACTCGCCCTTGGGCCCCATGATCGAGGGGCCTCGTCCCACTTGTTTGTTATTAGTGTACCTTAACGTCCAATACTGTAAAATAATTTTAGAGAAAATATAAATGGTTATTTTTGACCTGGAGAAAATATAAATGGTTGTCTAAAAATATATATGGTTCAAGCTATACCTATCATGACTCTTGTCGTGGGAATGACCACGGCAGATGCTGCAATCGGCAGCGAGTAGTAGAACATGGGGCAAGGGCGGCCAGCCATCTGCGGTGCGAGATGAGGGCTGAGACACAAGGATTTACCCAGGTTCGGCCCCCCGGAGGGTAAAGACCTACTCCTGCTAGATTGTATTATGGTGAGAGTACAATGGGGCGAGCTCGGCGACTAGGCAGCGAGTCGCTTGGGTGTATGATGGAACGTATCCTCTATGCGTCCTCTAGGGAGGTTTATATAGACTCACCTCCCTAGGGTTTACAGATCTCAACCGAATCAGTTAAGGTTTCGGCGATACTTTAACCTAATTCGACTGGTCCTATCTATGCTTCTAGGCCTTCAGCTTCCAGTTGGTTGAGTCCACGCCAGATCTTGATCCAGTCGCCGTCCTGCAGGCCCACTCGCTGGCACCTGGGCCAGTCGGAAACGTCCTGCTGGGTATACCCCGGTAGGCATATCCCCATCAGTAGTCCCCGAGGCCATCGTTGATTGGTCACATGTGTTCGTTGGCAGTCAACGTATACGGGTCCAATGCGGACGCCCAGTCGAATCGGCGGCGGACTCCTGAATAAAGGAAAAACTAGTTATTCTAGTCGCAATAACGGTGACCAATCGGGTCGCAGCTCGGCGAACAGGTCGGCGAATACTCAGTCACTGTTGTAGTGATCGGGTCGGCGAGTTGTCGAGTCGCGTGGAGCGACGAGTCGAATGGATGAAGTTGGGCCGTCAAGTGGGGTCAAAACTAGCCGTTGGGGTAATCCAACGGTAACTTTGGCGTAATTACCGCGTAGTAACGGCTCCCAGAATTGGCGGGTAAGAACCGCTATATAAGGGGAATGACAGGCGATCGGGGAAACACTCCTTTGTCTTTCCTCCGATTTCGCCCATCTCCGTTTCCACTCCGCATCACGATCCAACCGATCCAGAGAGCCCCGACCTCCGCGAACCTTCCAACCAATGGCCCCCTCCACCGAACCATGGGGCAGGTCCAAGTGCACCAGGGCGCTACTGGCGTCCTTCGAGGACGCCGAGATCCTGCGCGCCAGAAGATGGCGCATCCCCGCGGCCGGAGAAGTGACTCTGGACCCGCGCGAGGGAGAGTTCATCTGCTTCACCAGCCACCTGGAGCGGGGGCTGGGGTTTCCCACTTCTCTCTTCTTCCAACGTTTCTGCGCCTACTACGGGATCCAGCCGTCGGACCTGGGCCCGCATAGCATCGAGCAGCTCGCCATTTTCGTGGCGTTCTGCGAGTGCTATCTAGGCTGCAGGCCCTACTTCCCCTTGTGGCAAGATCTGTTCCATGGGAGGATTAGTCACGAAGAATCAGGCGGCCCGATGCTGGCTGCGGGTGGCCTGACATTTCATCTAAAGTCGAAGGCGTCATTCTTTGACCTGATGCTGCCCGCCAAGGCGGCAAACGAATGGAAGAAATCCTGGTTCTACGTCACCGAGTCGACTCCAGACGACGAGGTAGCGCTTCCAAGGTACTCCGCCGACCGGCCCGAACCGCGTCGGCTCTAGGTCGGCAATCTCCCACTAAATCAGCGGATGGTTGTCGACGAGATGTTGCAAACCATCCGCGGTTTGAAGAAGAAGGACCTCCAAACCATCAACCTCTACAACTGCTGGCTCGGGCGGCGGCTCGTGCCTTTGGCCCACCGCGACCATTATATGTATGAGTATACGGGCAGGGAAGACCCGACGAAATCCTGCCTCGTCGAGTGGAAACTTGAAGACTACATCCTGGCCCTGAAGAAGATTACCCAGGCGGCGTACCTGGACGCGAAGGCCGGGGTCGCCCCCTATACCGCGAGGCGCCCAACTCCGACGGTAAGTCGCCCATTTCGCCACCATTCGCAGTCGCAGATGATGCTTTTGCGGTTATGCTGACGTTGTTTCATGCTTGTCGTAGTTGTTCCAAGTGGTGGAAGGGTGGCTCCCACCCGCAGACGATGAGAACTCGAGCTCGTCCGTCCAGGACGGGAGCGAGTCGCCACACGCCAAAGGCGACATCGGGAGCGACGAGGGTGATGACGATGACGACGACGAAGACGAGCCCGTGGGAGTCGGTGCCCCAACGGTTCGCAAGATTCGCGGGCAACATCAGCGCGAGCTCGAGGCGAGTAGAAGCCTCGAACCTCACGATGACGATGGTGACGAGCTCCCCGAGCACACCTCACGTCGTGAGGCCACGCCGTCAAAGAATAAGAAGAAGGAGGTGAAGGCTCCACCGAGGAAGAAGACGAAGCCGGCAAAGCAAACGTCTCCACCCTGATCTACGACCAGTTCTGACGCCACCAGCTCGGCTAAGGGCGAAGCGGCGCGCACGAACGTAGCATCGGATGTTGCTGCTCCCCTAGACGAGGTACCTCTGGCATCGCTTCCACCCCCATTCGCCCCAGTCTCTGGGTTGGGAGCTACTCCAGCCGCAGCAGCTTCGCCTCGCAGGAAAGCTCCCGCAGCTGTCATCACGGAGGCTCCTGCCGCGGCCTCGTCTTCGAAGAGGCCCTCTGTGTCTTGGGCACACGGTGTGTTCGAGACGGGCCTCAGTCGGAAGTTGGGGCCCGAGCTGGAAAAACCGGCCAGCATCCGCACCGGTCTGCGGTTCATACTAGTCGCCAAGTAAGTCTCGTTCATCTGTTTGTCTTCCGTTGTAATCGGACAGTGTTACTCATATTGTTGTTTCACAGGACTGGAGTTAAGAAGATTGGCCATCCTTCCGTGGCCAAGGTTCCGCCAGTTGTCACCGAGGAGGACCCCTCACGGAAGAGGAAAACCGACGAAGTCGCTGCTCCCGCCGACGGTGCCAAGAGGGCAAAAGTCGACGACGTCGTCACGGTCTCCGACGATACGGCGGTTGCTCCGAGCGAACCTCCGACTGTGGGGGAAGTGGCCTCGAAGACCAAGGAGGCTGTTGCCTCGCCCAAAGTGGGCGAGCCAGCTCCTAGTGGTGTCGCGGCGTCCGCCGCGACTTTCCCCCGCTTCATGGCCAAAGCGGCCTCAGCGAGTGGCACGGTGCTAGCGAGCCGAACGCCTGGGGTCGCCGAGACGGACGTCGAGCAGCATCGCAGCCACACTCCGGTCGTTCTTGCGTCTGTGGACGTGCTGCAACTTCACGGCATGTTGGGCGCTGCCATCCAGGTATGTCCAGTCCCCGAGGATCAGGCCACTGAATTTCAGTGGTCGGATTCTTAATATTTTTGTAGCGTCCAGTCCTCGAGTGCCTAGTCGCTGAATTTCAGCGGGTGGGCACTTAGGAATTTCAATGTCCAGTCCCCGAGTGCCTAGTCACTGAATTTCAGCGGGTGGGCACTTAGGAAATTCAATGTTGTTGACGTTGTAGTGTGTGCGCAGGGCTTGCGGCGCGAATCGGCCGATCGGCTTGCAGCAAAGTGTCGAATGGAGAAGGAACTTGTTGCCATCCAGGAGATGAACAAGGGACTCCAAGCAATCGCTGCCAAGGCAGAGGAGGTCCGCCAGGGCCTTGTCCCGGCGGGTGACCTGACGGCGGCTCAATCTGCTTTGAGTACGGCCGAGAAGCGGATCGCTGATTTGGAGCACGAGCTCAAAGAAGCGAAGGCGGAGGCGAGCTCGGCGGATGGGCAAGCGAACACTGCTGTTACGGCTGCCGCTAAAGAGCGGAAGGTGTCTGACGCACTCATTGTTGGGCTGTAGAATGACTTCTCCTCGCTTCAAAGCTTCATCACCGGCCTCTGCCGTCCTTTAATTGGTAAAGTTTTCTTCCTCTGCCTGCAACATCCGCGTTGTGGAGTCGTTGGTGTACTCACTACCGACCTCTGTCCACAGGCCGGATTATTGACAGCTCGGAGGAGGCGCAGTCGTACGACGCGCGGCAGTGCGTGACCACTCTGGTTGACTCGGCCGTGTTGTCCGCGACTTGCATTCGAGCGTACCTTCAGGAGATATCTCCTACGGAAGTTATTCCCAGCGACCTCGTCGAGGTATGGCATTATCTGGAGAAGGCTCCGTCAGCCGTCGAGTTCATGACGCGGTCGGCCTTCCGGGACGGGGCGGCGACGGCGCTCAGCCTTGGGCTTGCCCATTTCCCGGAGGACTTCGACCTTTATGATCTGACGAGTGGCTACCCCTCGTCGACGGGCTCTGTGGAGATTGCCGAGGTGCTGAAGCTGACGGACCGGGCCGCGGTGTACTCCGATCACGTTTGGGCGATGGGCGACCTCCTCCCCTAACAGGAGACGACTGTTGCCCCCAACGATCCTGAGCCGAAGCATCAGGACTTCAAGGTCGAGCAGCCATTCCATGCGGCGATGGCGGGTGTGTTGACGATGTACCCGTCGAACCCGTACGTGCCCTTCATTCGCAATCGCAGGGGTGGTGACGAGTCGGCGTTGGAACCTACGGAGTAGAAGCATTGTGCCCTGGGGCGTTAGTAGCAAATAGCCATTGGACTTATCTTGTATTTTGGAACGACTTTGTTCTACTGTAACGCGAATTCGTGTTGTTTTGTGGATTGTTTCGTGATTTTTATTGTTGATTGGACGAGTCCCCGAGCGCGTCCGCCCTTTTTATGGGGTTTACCTTGTTTGTTATGTGCTTGCGGTTTTGAATGTTTTTTCAATTGTTTCGCTATTGAGGTCGACTCGCCCGAGCTCGGAGAGCCAGTCGCAGAGCGACTCCCGTGGGTGCTCTCTACTTGACCGTTTTCCCGTGCGCGAACGAGGTCGGGTGGCCGAGTCCCCGAGCGTGGTACTTGGTGGTTCTAGTCGCAGCTCCAAGGTAGGTGAGGACTAAGCGCGTTAGAGTAAGCGCGTCACTCCTGCCTGACCCGAAGGATCAGTCGCATGGCGAGTCCTGGGCACGCTCTCATGCTTGGCATTTTTTCCTAGTCGCTCGTGCTTGACTTGTCGTCGGTCCCCGAGCGTGGTACTTGGCCGTTCGAGTCACTGTGCCGAGGATGCGGAGGACCTTGGTCGCTGTGAGGAGCGAGGGCAGTTGTCTTGGCTCGTTAAGCCAGTCGAGCTAGGCGACTCCAATGGGGCTCCGGGTTGGCATTTTTCGTGGACGTTACGAGGCCTGGGGTGACCCAGTGCCCTCGGAACGCACTACTTGGCCGTGCCGGTCGCTGTACCAGAGGTTCACTTCTGCGATTAGCTTAACGCTGATATTACGAGTGCGAGTGGCACAAGACACGGAGAGTAGACGCAATTTGCGGTAACCGATCTGTTTTATTTCATAGCAGGTGGAGAGTACATGTATGGAGTTCTAGGAGTAGAACTGCCGTAGGAGGTTTACATTCCACGGTCGCTTGACGTCGAGTTTCCCGTCTCCTCGGACGTCGGTGAGGTAGTAGGCGTCGTTGCCGAGGACTCGCCCGATGGCGAATGGTCCCTCCCAAGGGGGGAGAGCTTGTGCATGCCCTTCTTGTCCTGGAGGAGGCGTAGCACCAGGTCGCCTTCCTGGAAAGTGCGAGTCCTTACTCGCCGGCTATGGTAGCGGCGGAGCCCTTGCTTGTAGATGGCGGTGCGGGAGCGAGCTAGGTCGCGTGCCTCGTCGAGTTGATCGACTCCATCCTGGCATGCGAGTTCGTTTGCGGCCTCCGTATAGTTGACCACCCTGGGCGAGTCATGCTCTAGGTCGGTGGGCATGACTGCCTCAGCGCCGTACACCATGAAGAAGGGGGTGAACCCTGTCGACCTGTTGACGGAGGTGCGGATGCCCCAGATGACGGAGTGTCGTGGTGGTGGCACGGCAGATGCCATGGGTAGGCTAAAGAATGGGGCCAATGGATGCTAGAGGGATCTGGGGAGGGAAGATGTAGTTGATTCTATACACAGAAGACTAAGGTAAAGATCTTTATTTCTCCTTCCTTGGGCTACAAGTGCTCCGTGAGCTGTTTACAAGTAGAGAGGAAGAACTTTACCAGCCCAACGGTACTAAACGAGCCGATGCCCTTCTCAGGGTCCAAGCCTCCCCTTATAAAGGAGAGCCCTGGGTTCCTCTAGGGCTGACGTGGCAAGCATATTCGAGGAATATGCTTGTCCCAATATAGTAACTCGACAGCCTCCTTTCCGTGTCGCCCTTCTAATGACGGCAAGGTTCCAGAGGGCCCCTCCTGCGTGCCTCGGGCTTCAGGACTTTCACCTCCGTGACCTCCTTCTGCCCCTCTGTCGCTCTGTGCCTTTGTCCTTTGTGCTTGGCTCTGCTCAGATTCTCCCTAGCCTATGACTAGAGTTTGACTTTAGGCTTCTCCTTCTCCTGCAAGCTTTGTTTCATTCGGCCCTGCCTCGCATAACTCGGCTCGTCCTTCACCTGCATTAAGATTACTCGGGCTAACCCAGCCGACTTATGCAGTATTTTGGCCGGGTAATGCCTTGCTATTATCATAAGGGTCCTGCTCTTTCATATCTCGGCCGACCTCTACAGAATTCGGCCGACCTAGACTCTAACTCGGAAACTGGACGGGGAACATCCTTTTGTCTTTCCCCATCTTTACCCTATCCGAGGTCACCTCCCCAACATTAGTCCCCGAAGCTGGTATGGCCCCGCCAATAACTTCGGCCGGGCCGTATCAGTTTCATGATATTCGTTTCCCATTGTTTCCGAGTTATCTTTTTCTCATTCGAGGTATCAACATATCGTCTCGCGTACGCCTCGTCCTACGTGTCATACTCATCATTGTTTCTCTAGTTTTTTGTTCCTCTACAGTATTTACTGACAGGCTACAGTTATTACTGCGCATGTCGCGTTGGCACTGCGACGCCTCGCGTATCGTTTCCGTTAGGGATCTTGGCCTTCTCTTTCATCGTGTGGTCGTTGGTGCGGTTCCACTTAGCGGCGTGCGGTCGTGCCGCGTACACGATCTACACAGATAACCGCCACACCCACGATCCCACTACCTCTTAGGCGGCGTGGTTAAAAAGAGGGGCGCGGGGCTGGGGGATTCACTTTCCCCCTCCGCTTACCTACACCCTTCTCTTTCCTCTCGCCTCTGTGCCCGTTCGTGCTTCCGCCGCTGTGCGCTCATCTGGGTCTTCGACGGCAGGGATCCCACCGCACTGCTCCGTCGACTTCGTCCCTGTTCGCTTGCTCCGGTGTCATCGCCGGTGAGTTCATCCGGTCCTATCACCTAGGTTCTCCTCTAGACACCTCTGCTTTTCTTTTGTTCTCGCGCGGTAGTTCCTTCTCTGTTCCGCCACCGTTTCCGCGTAGAATCACGACGGGGCCTTGCAGTTCTAGGTTTTCCTCCGCCGCTATTTATTCTTCCGTAAGTTTCTCCAGCGACCCCATGTCGAGCTCCGTCAGCGGTGCGCTCATTGAGGATGACGACGCCGCGTCTGGGCCCGAGCGGGGCTCGTGGCAGGGCTCTTCCGTCACCCGCCGAGAGGTTGAGTGGCTAATCCGGACTCGCCGGATTCCTGCCGAGGTAGCTTGTCGCTTACCCGGCAGTGAATCTTCTCCAGTTCTTAGGGAGGGCGAATATGTAGTCTTCATGTCACATTTTGCTCACGGGTTTGGTCTCCCTCTCAGCGATTTCGCTAGGGAGTGCCTTGATTACTTCGGCCTTCAGCCGCATCATCTTCCTGCGAACGCCATTGCCTCTCTTTCTGCCTTCATCTCTGCCTCGGAGGGATACTTCGGCCTATGGCCGTCTGTGCACGTTTGGTCAAAGTTTTTCCAGATTCGATCCAACGTCATCCCAGACAAATCTCTGCAACCCTCCGAGAAGTTGCTCACCCAATGTGGAGCCGTGTCCATCACACCTCGGAGGAAATCCGAATTTCCTCGCGTTGCAGGTCTAGAATCATGCTAGAAGTGGCATAAGTCGTTCTTTTATGTCAAGAACTCTGGGAATGAGGATAAGATTCGGCTCCCTACTTTTTCCATTGGCCCTCCTTCCAAGAAGAACTGGACCTATAATCCGAGGAAGAGTCATGCTCTGGCCGAGGCTTTTGAGATTCGGCTGAAGGAACTGATTCGCTCCGGGCTACGCGGCGAGGATCTCATGACTACCTTCGTCAGCAGCCGGATCTGCCCATTCCAGAAACGCACACACAAGCTCTGCTATATGAGCGGTGCTCTCGATCCCAACCGAGTGTCGACGGTGGAGCTGGACAACTACCTCATCTTCAAGCGTGTCCGGGCTATTTTTAAGACGGAGATGCCGGAGGACTGGTCCTGGGGATTGAATCCGTTCACCCGCGAGCATCCCCCTCCCCGAGTAAGTTGTTGCAGTCATGTTTTACCTTTTAATCGCATCTGTATTTTCTTTTGTTAATTTTTCTCTTTCTTGTCCTACAGAGGTTTGAGGAGAAGAAGACTGAGGATGCTGAGTCTTTGTCTCTCCCGTGGCCCGCGGATCGGAATACTCCGGACAGCGGGGAGCCGGACTCAGAAGAGTTCGTTCCCAAGTCGGATATCGCTCCGGCTCGCGCCCGCGGCAAGACCCCGGCCCACGAGGAGGAAGGTGATTCGGACGAGGTCCAAGTTCTAGAGGTTCATAACGCCGAGCCTCTCGCCTCCCGGCCTCCTGTTACCTCGGGGAAATGTAGCGCTCCAGCTGGTGCCTCGGAAGCAGCTCCCAAGAAACGAATGAAGAATTCGGCCCAGCACCCTCCGAAGCGCAAAACTATGCCCGGGGTTACTGGGTGAGTTGCTTTTTATTTATATTTCTTGTTTCTCTCTTTCTGCCTTTTGACCTGATCTTTTTTGCCTTTGCAGGGCTCCTCATTCTGTTAAGCCTAGTGGTCCTAGCATGACGAGTCAAATGACTCGGCCGCCTTCTCCTCCGCCCCCTGAAGATACTAGAGTTCCTAGTCCTGCTCGCATCAAATCTCCTCCCGCTCCGAATCAAATGTCATCTCCCTAGGATGCGCCTGAGGTCTTTCCTGCTGATGCCGATATAACTCGGCCAGTAGGTATCTCTACCGAGCCTGCTACCTCCTCCGCGAATCCCGAAGTTTCCCCCGAGATCCCTTCGACCCCCACAGCCTTTACTGTGACTCCGACTCCAGCCGAGGATGTCAATATCTCGGCGCCCTCAGAAACTGTAATCCCTTCGGCCCCCAAAAATGCCATCCCGAGTGCCGAGGTAATCCTTTCGGCAAGAAAGGTTGTCGTCACCAAACCTCCCTCATCCCAGAAAGGGCTTGCCAGCTCTTCTCAGCCTACAATTGCTGATGCGCTGCGCAAGGGGGTTTCTTCTGCCAAGACAATTGTTACCCCGGCCGCTGATACATAGCTCGCTCTTCATAAGAGTCCCGCAGCGGCGGTGGCTACACAACACGTCCGAGGTAAAGTCCTGACTCGTACAGAGAGTGGGAACAGCCTCGGATCATTGGTTGAGTATGCCAACAATTGGAATGCTGCTGATCAGCTCGAGGGCAATCCAAGCAGCCAGCCCTTTCAACTCTCCGACGTCAGCAGTCGCTTACATCTGGCTACCAAAATCGTTCTTGACAGTGACAAGATGAATGAGGTAATTGTTTTTATCGACATTTGATTAATCATTCGAATGATATTATATATACTCTAGTCCCCGAAGCTTGCAACCGAATAATTTGTTATTCGTTTGGAAGTCTTATTAGGCTTTGCCTGGTTCAGTTTTGTCTTAGTGTTCGAATACCCATCTACCTAGATCCGAATCAAGCTTTGCTTGACTCAGAGCTGTATTAGTTTTGAATATCCAGCCATCTAGATCCGAATTAAGTTTTGCTTGACTCGGATCTATACTAGTTTTGAATATCCAGCCACCTAGATCCGAGTTAAGTTTTGCTTGACTCGGATCTGTACTAGTTTTGAATATCCAGCAACCTAGATCCGAGTTAAGTTTTGCTTGACTCGGATCTGTACTAGTTTTGAATATCTTATTGCTATTTATTTTGTTGCTTAGGTTGCGCATGACCAGCGGACCACCGAATTCCAAAGGCTGCTTTTTGCGCATAAAAAATTGCAAGATAAGTATGAGAAGGTCATTCCTGTGGTGAAGAAAGCTGGTAAGTTAACAAACTTTTGCATTATCCCTAAAGCTCTTATTGTTTTGGACGTGAGGTGTTAGCTCACTTTGCTGGTAAATAGGTAACATCAACAATCTTAACATCCGTCTTGAGAAGAAAGTCAAAGCCCTGGAAGGTTAGTTACTCTTTTACTTTACATACTTCCATTTGAAATGTGCACTGGGTCTCTTTTAACTCTTTTGGCTTTGGTAAAGCCGAGTTACAAACTTTTGCAGCGTCACATCAAGATTGCACACCTATGCTTGATATGATGCTGCATTTTTTAGAACAAGCCGCTACTCACTCGGCGCAGCTAAAAGATAAAGACGACGAGATAATTCGCTTGCGCGCCGAGGTGGAGTCCCTCAAGCTCTCTCAGAAGTCTGAGTTAGAGAAGGTTGACCAGGAGTTCTCCGAGGAGAAGAATCGGCTAGCTCTGCAATTGCAGAAAAATAAAGAACTCCTCGAGGCTGCCGAACTCAAGACCCGGACGATGCGCGAGGAAATCACTTGCTTTGAGAAGGCCAAGGTTAACTGGGCTCAAGACCTTCAGAAAATGCTACGCTACATTCATCGTAAGTCTCTGACCGTGGCCGAGTTGTTTCCTTTTCTTTTTTACCTTTGCATGATATACTTTGTATCCTGCGCAGACCATTTCCCAGAAGCTAAGCCCGTGAGCTCTAAAGCAGTGATCAATGCTCGCGCGCGCCGAGGTGTTCCCGCAGATGCGAGTCCAGAATACTCGATGGAAGATTTTTTGATTGCCGTTGGGGCTGCTGTTGGTCCGATGAAGATTATGGGCCGGGATTTGGTGCAGGCAGCCATTCGGGCCTATCACGTTCTCTGGCCGAATACATCTGGAACTCCTGACATTGATGAGGTCAAGATACTGGTGGAAAGATTAATGGCATCTGAGAAGCAGTTAAGTCTTTGGAGGGAATCCACCGGACGAGCTGGTGCTGATATGGCTCTCACAGTCGCTGGGTTGAGGACCCAGAATTTGTCGCTCTCCGGCAAGCTCGTGCCTTCCAGCTTGTTGAGTATGCAGATGTGCATAACTGGAATGAAGGGCCGAGTTTCCTTCCTAACCCGGAAGATGAGGTCGAAGTTGAGGATGCTTCTGATGATAACTCAGCCGAACAGGGCGAAGATGAGGGTGACTCGGCTACTTCTGGTGATTCTAGCTCGAGCTCGGATGGTCATGCCACGCGCGATCCTCCTCCAAAGGTACTGGGCATTCCACAGCGCAAGCTCACGTTTCTCAACAGCCTCGGGCTTCCACCGAAGTCGCTCCTGGATCTGTGGAGGGCGAGGCAACTTCGGCCGAAGTGCCACCTATCTCAGAGTGCCCAGCTCCTGACCAAGTCACTGCCTCTCCAATTTAAAAAACTCTAAGTCATTTCTTATCCCTGGTATGCCGGGCGTATGATGTACGTCAAACATTTGTCCGTCTTTTGTGCGGTATGAACTTCTTTTGCCTTGTGTCGCTGAGACACATGTGGTTGTAATCGTCATCACTTTGTTTAAACTGGTTCTGTTTGTCCGAATCCTTGCTTTGGCAGCTTTCAATTTCTTGAGTTTGGAGTGTATATTTGCCTTTGCTCTACCATAGTTCGGCGTTCAATATTGCCTGACTTTGATAAGCTTCGTAGCGTGACCGCTGTGTTCTGGACTGTTAAGCGGTACGTAAATTTCGAAGGCCATATTTGGGGAGAGCGAAATAATATCACTCTAGGTGCCGAACTTTGATATCTGCTCCTCCAACAAGGGATAGCCGTGCGGCAATTCCTGCTGCTCTAGAGACCTAGACTTACCACATTACTAAAAATGCGAGACGACACAGCACAGTCCTTGAGTCATTGCTCGAGGTGCCGAGGTTTAAGATATAACTTTAATTAAAAACGACATATGCCAGTCCCCGAGTCATTGCTCAAGGTAGCGAGGTTTAATACATAAGCCAAACTTAGAAATAATACAGGGCAGTCCCCGAGTCATCGCTCAAGGTGCCGAGGTTTAATACATGGCACAAAATTAAGAACATCATACGGCAGTCCCCGAGCCATCGCTCTGGGCGCCGAGGTTTAATACACAGTTCAAAATCAAGAACATCATACGGCAGTCCCCGAGCCATCGCTCTGGGCGCCGAGGTTTAATACACAGTACAAAGTCAAGAACAACATATGGCAGTTCCCGAGCCATCGCTCTAGGCGTCGAGGTTTAATACATAGTTGATGCTTCGTCCTGAGGCATCATTTTTCAATGTGTTGTAGATGACACCTACGAGTAAAATGGACGAAGTAAAGCTATGTTCCATGGTCTTTTCGATTCTTCGCCGGTTTTGTCTGCCCTGTTCTTTCCAGGTGATTGAGCATCGATTAGGTAATACGCATCATTGTGCAATGCTTTGCTCACGATGAATGGTCCTTCCCATGGGGGCGACAGCTTGTGCATGTCGGCCGTGCGTTGCACCAGTCGGAGAACCAAATCTCCTTCTTTAAACACTCTCGGATTTACCTTCTTGCTGTGATATCATCGCAAGTCCTGCTGATAAATAGCTGATCTTGATAACGCCAACTCCCTGGCTTATTCTAGCAGATCGACATCATCTTGCCGAGCTACTTCATTTACCTCAGCGGTTGTATACTGGGTGACCCTTGGCGAATCATGTATTATGTCGGCTGGGAGTACAGCTTCTGCCCCATATACCAGAAAAAATGGTGTATAGCCTGTTGATCTGTTTGGGGTAGTCCTGAGGCTCCATAGTACTGCCGGCAGCTCCTCGATCCAACACCCTGCTGACCTTTGCAGCGGTTCGACGAGTCGTGGTTTTATCCCGGACAATAATAGTCCATTAGATCTTTCTACTTGCCCATTAGATGCTGGGTGATCCACTGATGCGACATCTAGTCTTATGTGCTTTTCTTGACAAAATCTGGCGAAGGATCCTTTGGCAAAGTTCGTACCGTTGTCTGTAATAACACTGTGTGGGTAACCATATCTTAAGATAATATCTTTGAGGAATTTTACTGCTATGGGCCCATCACATTTCTTTATTGGTTTCACTTCAATCCATTTTGTGAATTTGTCCACCATGACTAATATGTGGGTCATCTTGCCTCGGGCCGGCTTAAATGGTCCCACCATATCTAAGCACCATACAGAAAATGGCCAAGTAATTGGTGTCGTTTTTAACTCGGACGATGGCATATGTATCTTGCTGGCATATCTCTGGCAACCATTACATTTTTCGACCAGTTCTTTGGCCTCTTTCAACGCTGTTGGCCAATAAAACCCATGCCTGAATGCCTTGGCCACTAAAGCTCCGGACGAGGCGTGATGTCCGCATTATCCTTGATGTATATCTAGGAGGATCTCCTGGCCTTCCGCCGACCTCACACATCTTTGCAACACGCTTGTGACACTCCTTTTATACAGCTCATTGTTTATGATTGTATAAGCTTTAGCTCTTCTCACTGTCTGTCTTGCCAATATCTCGTTATTCGGCAAAATCGTATCTCTAAGGAAAGAGAATATGGGTCGCGCCCATGTTGGTGTGATTTTTTCTAGTGTAATCTCACTATCTATTTCCATATTTTCTGCCGACATAACTACCTCGGATTTCTCCATACTCATCCTTGCATCAGCTGGCTTTATTTGTGGAAATTCCGGGTTACATTGCTTGTCAATTTCCATCGGCACATTATCCTCTCTTGATTTTGCCGGAATAAAGATGGATTCGGACTCTGGTGACGGTGTTATTGATGGCTTCCTCAGGTTCTCTAGGGCAATACCTGGGGGGATTGACTGTCTGGTTGATCCGAGTTTTGACAATGTATCTGCGGCGTCGTTTTCTGCCTGAGGTACATGATGAAATTCACATCCATCGAAATATCCACTGAGTTTTTGCACATGAAATCTGTATAAAGCCATATTATCATCTAATGCATCCCAATTGCCTGAGACTTGCTGTACTACTAGATCTGAGTCTCCGTAGCACAAGATTCGGCGTATGCCAATCTCTTTCACCACCTTCAATCCATGGACGAGTGCTTCATATTCGGCGACATTGTTTGACGCGGCAAAATGTATTTGCAACACATACCTTAGCTGGTCTCTTTTTGGCGAGGTTAACACTATTCCTGCCCCCAAACCATTTCTTAGTTTGGAACTGTCGAAGTGCATCGTCCAATAATTCGGATCTGGTAATGGTGGCTCATATTGTACCTCGGCCCAATCCACGAAGAAGTCGGCCACAGCCTGAGATTTGATTGCATCTCGCCTATCGAATTGCGGAGCATAAGGTGACAATTCAATTGCCCATTTTGCTATTCGGCCACTTGCATCTTTGTTGCTCAATATGTCGGCTATGGGTGCTTCACATATCACCTTAATGGAGTGCTCTTCGAAGTAATGTTTAAGTTTTTTTGCTGACATGTAGACCCCATATGCCATCTTTTGATAATGTGGGTAATTTTGTTTTGAGGCTGATAGTACCTCGCTTAGGTAATATACCGGCCGTTGTACTGATTTATCATCTTCAATTTGTTCCACCACGATCATAGCACTCACTACTCTGTTTGTGGCTGCTATGTAAAGTAACATAGGCTCTTTCGACAATGGAGAAACCAAGACTGGCGCTGTGACCAACATCTTTTTCAATTCATGGAATGCATTGTCTGCTTGTGGTGTCCAAATGAACTTATCAGATTTTTTCATCAGCTGATAAAGTGGTAACGCTTTCTCTCCCAGCCGACATACAAATCGGCTAAGGGAGGCCAGGCAACTTGTGAACTTCTGTACGTCATTTCGACATCTCGGCAATTCCATCCTTTCCACTGCTCTTATCTTGGTTGGGTTGGCCTCTATACCTCGGCTAGATACGAGAAAACCGAGTAGTTTTCCAGCCGGTACACCAAAGGTGCATTATTCCGGGTTAAGCTTCATTCGGAACCTTCTCAAGTTCGCGAAAGTTTGCCGAATATCATCCAGCAGCGTTTTGCTTTCTTTGGTTTTGATAACCACATCATCTACATATACTTGTACATTTTTTCCTATCTGGTCATGCAAACATTTTTGCATACATCTCTGGTACGTTGCCCCTGCGTTACGTAAGCCGAATGGCATGGTGCGATAGCAATAAGCCCCGTACGGGGTAATAAACGCAGTCTTTATTTGATCGGCCGGATTTAACGGTATCTGGTGAAAATCAGAATACGCGTCTACAAATGATAACAGTTCACAACCCGCGGTCGAATCAATGACCTGGTCTATTCTAGGTAAAGGAAAAGGATCTTTTGGACACGCCTTGTTCAGGTTCGTGTAATCAATACACATTCGCCATACAATGGCTATATTTGGATCATCTTTCTTCTTTTCCACTAGCACCGGGTTCGATAGCTAATCCGGATACAGCACCTCCATGATGAACCCGGCCGCAAGGAGCCGAGCTATTTCATCCCCTATTATTTTTCTCCTGTCTTCGGCGAAGCGGCGGAGAGGTTGCTTCACCGGCCTTGCTCCTGGCCTTACATTCAGAGAGTGCTCAGCCAACTCCCTCGGCACACCTTGCAGATCCTGAGTTGACCATGCAAAGATATCCCGATTCTCACGGAGGAAGTTGGTGAGCTCGCTTTCCTATTTAGCATCTAGACCGGCACCAATGGTTGCGGTGCGCTCTGGGAACTGCTCATCTATCTGGAACTTTTTTGTTTCTTTAGTCGGCTGAAAAGAGACACTTCCATGCGGGTTGGCTAATGCCGGCATATTCAATTGTGCCAACTGAGCGAGGGCCACTACCTCCTGAATCCTTCTTTTTTCTCTTGCTATTACCAATGACTCGGCCAGATTTGATCCGGCCGAAGCACATTCCATTGACTTCCTGTAATCCCCTGCTACTGTTATCACCCCTTGTGGTCCGGGTAACTTCATTTTCAGGTAAGTTATGTGGCAGCTGCCCATGAATTTGGCCAATGCTGGCCGTCCAAGTAGAGCATGATAGCAACTCTCTAGATCCACCACTTCAAACTCTAAATTTTCTGCTCTGCAGTTATCTCTTGTGCCGAATAACACATCCACTCGAACCTTTCCAACGGGTTCGCATGAAAGCCCTGGTACTATCCCATGGAATGTGGTCCTCGTGGATTGCAGCATTTCTGCGATATTCCGAGTTTATGCATTGTATCTTTGTACATGATATTGATACTGCTCCCATTGTCAATGAGTACCTTTGAAAATTTCACATTAATGCTTGGTCTGACAAATGTCGGATCTAACACGAGTGCATAGGACCCCAGACTCGGCATTATCTTGGGGTGATCCTTTATGCTCCAAGTTATTTCTTGATCCGACCAAGGCACATATATTGGTACTGCCGGCATAACTGCATTTACTTCCATATGCCGGCGCTGTACACTCTGCTTGTCTTGCTGTTCTGTTGTGAACACGCAATATGATTGATGATGTTCTCTGTAATCATTGCGTCCATTACTTCCTGGATTTGTCCTTCCATCCGGACCTTGGTTTATCACTTGATGCACCGCATCTCTCCGGTCCGAGTTTTCATATCTCGGGGGAGGAGGCGGTAACATCAGTTGTTGTGCATTTGCTCCAGTCAACTGTGGCTGATGCTGCTCATGTGCCTGGAGAGGCGCTGCCTGTATGCCTGCGGGGTTACCAATTGCATTTTTCACCCATGCACATTGGCGGGTTGTATGGTTGGCCGGCCTGGCCGGGTTTGACGTGTGAAATTTACACGGCTGATCTAACATAGACTCAAACGTGTACTTCGGCCTCTCCTGCCATTGCTTCTTTTGCTCTGGTGTCCACTATCTTTTCCCTTCATTCCTTGGTGTCCATTGCTGAGGACCATTCTTTTTCCGCTGATTATTTCCGTGACTCGGCTGATCCTGCGCTACTGCTGCCACCTGAGTTGAACCATATCTATAACCCGGTCTTTCTTCTCTTCTTCTTCCTCTGAAGTCATTGCGCCTGGATGACCCGGTCACATCTCTTGCATATTGATCTTGATGTTCCCGATGATCTGCCGACATTAATTCTGGTTGCGTCGGATCTCCCAATGCATAGGAATCCACTATCCTGATGGTTTCTGCCAATGTGGTTGGCATATCTCTTTGCAGTCGCTGCCATAATACACTGGCATAGCGGCATCCTTGGGCGAACCAAGCTATTGCCTGTGACTCTATAACTCCCTCGCACGAATTTCTCAAGTTACACCACCGAGTTAAGAATTCTCTATCTATCTCATTTGGCCTCTGCTTGCACATGGCTAACTGCTGCGGCCTGTTTGGCCTTTTGTAAGTACTGGTGAAGTTACTAACGAACATTTCTTCAATGTCCAACCAACAGTTGATGCTGCCTGCCGGCAGGTTATTCAACCATACTCTAGCTGGTCCTTCCAACATTTGCGGGACATATCGTACTGCCCATCGTAAGTTTCCACCTGCTATTTTTACAGCAGTGGCATAATCGATCAACCAATCTTGTGGTTTGGTGCTCCCATTATATGTTTTTGTGCCTCTTGCTAGCTGAAAGTTCGGCATAGGCGGTTCGCCCATGATCCGTGGCCTGAAGCATGTCGGACCCGGTGGACCCTGTTCTTCTAGCAACTCGGACCGGTACAGCCGGTCCAGTTTTAGTCTTACGTCGCTTGATGGCAAATCTCTGTACACAATTCTTTCCTGCACTCCATAGTGGTCATTCCCACCTTGTCCTGCATACTCCATATTTGAGTAAGCATCATTGTATCTTTCATTTGCCTGATTATGGCGAGTTGGTCTCATTTCTCTTTCCTGCCGAGGTTCATACCTCGGTTGAGGATTAGGCGGCGGATCTTAGGGAGGGAAGCTCCTCGACCCAGCACCCGGCGGTGCGCTCGAGCGGTACTTGGAGTCGTGGCTTCGGGCCATGGAGGATGCTCTGGTTGGCTCGTTCCGCCTGGCCGTTGGACACCGGGTGGGCGACTGAGGTGAGGTCGAGTCGGATGTGATGTTCCTCGCAGAACTCGGCCATGGCTCCTTTGGCGAAGTTGGTGCCGTTGTCCGTGATGATGCTGTTTGGGAACCCATAGCGATAGATGAGATCGTGTAGGAACTTGGTGGCGGTCTTCCCGTCGCATTTCTGGACTGGCTTGGCATCCACCCATTTTGTGAATTTGTCGACTGCGACCAGGAGGTGGGTGAAGCTGGAAGGGGCCTTCTTGAAAGGGCCTACCATGTCCATACCCCACACGGCGAACGGCCAGGTGATGGGGCTATTTCTGGCACGTGGGTCTCGTTGGCTTATTTCTGGCACCCGACGCACCGCTGGACAATGTCGACAGCGTCTGCGTGTGCGGTGGGCCAGTAGAAACCGTGTCGCATAGCCTTTGCGACCAGAGAGCGGGCGCTGGCGTGGTGGCCGCAGTCGCCGGAGTGGATGTCTTGGAGGATTTTGCGTCCTTCAGCAGGTTGAACGCAGCATTGGAACACGCCGATCACGTTGCGCTTGTGGAGCTCGCCGTTGATGACGACGAAGGATTTGCAGTTGCGTGCTATCATCCGGGCGTTCGTTTCGTCTGCTGGCAAGGTGCCGGCCTCCAGGTAGGCAATGTATGGCGTGGTCCAGTCGTCTGGCTCGGCGATGAGTGTGACCAGGGCTGCCTCTGGTTGCAGCAGGATTCCGATGTCGATCTCCCTTGGGGGAGAGACGGAAGGCTTGGTGATGGTGTCGAGGAAGACGTCGGCGGGTGGTGCGAGTCGAGCCGAGCCGATGCGAGAGAGTGTGTCGGCCTCCTCGTTCTTCCGCCTGTCAATCCACTCGACGGAGTAGCCTGCGAAGTGTCCGCCCAGCTTGTCCACTGCTTGGCGGTATGCCGCCATGGTGGGGAAGACGGCGTCGCAGGTGCCAGCGACTTGCCCAGCGACGAGGTCGGAGTCTCTGTAGCAGCGTAGGCGGTTGACATTCATCTCCTTGGCAGCTCGCATGCCGTGGAGTAGTGCCTCGTACTCGGCCATGTTGTTGGTGCAGGGGGTGAAGTCGAGGCAGAGGACGTAGCGGAGCTTTTCGGCCTTCGTAGAGGTTAGCACGATCCCTGCTCCTGCACCGTCCGCATTCTTGGAGCCGTCGAAGTGTAAACTCCAGTAATGGAGGTATGGCGGCTTTTCTGGCTGCTGGGCCTCCTCCCAGTCGGCGATGAAGTCCGCGAGAGCCTGCGACTTGATCACTTTGCGCGGATCGTACTTGATGTTGTGGACGCCGATCTCGACGGCCCACTTGGCGACTCGCTCGGTCGCCTCGCGGTTGCGGATGATGTCCTGCAACGGTGCTGAGGAGACGACCGTTATCGGGTGCTCCTGGAAATAGTGTGGCAGTCGCTGATGTGCTCTGAAGACCGCGTATACCAGTTTCTGGTATTGCGGGTAGCGCTGGCGCGACTCGGTGAGGACTTCGCTGATGCAGTACACTACTCGTTGCACTGGCCGCTCCTTTCCTTCCTCTGGTTGTTCGACGACCATGACGGCGCTGACGACGCGCTCGGAAGCCGCGATGTAGACCAGCATGGGTTCCTTGTCGACGGGGGCGGCGAGTAGCGGTGCTGCGGGTAACACCTTCTTGAGGTCGCGGAGTGCATCATCCGCCTCCTTGTCCCACTGGAAGGTGGGATTCTTGCGCATCAGACGGTAGAGGGGCATCGCCTTTTCGCCCAATCGGGGGATGAAGCGACTGAGAGTCGCGACTCGCCCGGCCAGCTTCTGGACGTCGCGCAGGCACTCGGGTTTGCCGAGTCGAGCGATCGTGTCGATCTTAGTGGGGTTCGCCTCGATCCCGCGCTTGGAGACGACGTATCCCAGTAGCTGCCTAGCTGGTACACCGAAGGTGCATTTGCCTGGGTTTAGCTTTATCTTGTATTTCTGCAGGTTGGCGAATGTTTCCGCCAGGTCAGCGAGTAGGTCGCTCTGGCGAGCGAACTTCACCACCACGTCGTCGATGTAGACGTGGATATTGCGGCCAATTTGGCTCGCAAGGCACTCCTGCATGCACCGCTGGTAGGTTGCCCCGGCGTTCTTGAGGCCGAAGGTCATGGCAGTGTAGCAGAAGGCTCCAAATGGCGTGATGAACGCCGTCTTTTCTTCGTCCTCAACGGCCATTTTGATCTGGTTGTACCCAGAGTAGGCGTCGAGGAAGCATAGCGACTCCGAGCCCGCGGTGGAATCGATTATTTGGTCGATCCACGGGAGGACGAATTGTTCCTTCGGACAGGCGCTGTTTAAGTTTGTGTAATCGATACACATCCTCCAGGTCCCATTTTTTTTCTCGACCAGGACTGGGTTTGCTAGCCACTTGGAGTACTTGATTGGCCGGATGAAGCCTGTAGCGAGTAGACGCTGCACCACCTCGGTGATGGCTCGGCGGCGCTCTTCATTGAAGGGCCGCAGCGACTGCTTAACAGGTCGCACTTTGGGGTCGGCGTTGAGTTTGTGCTCAATGAGTTCCCTAGGGACACCAGGCATGTCAGAGGGCTTCCATGCGAAGATGTCTCTGTTCTCACGGAGGAACTCGATGAGCGCGCCTTCCTATGCTGGGCTCATGCCCGTCTCGATCGTCACCGTCTGGCTGGAGTCGCCTGGGACCAGCTCGACGGTGCGGGTATGCGTTGTTGCCTCGAAGGCTGAGGTGTTGCCGCCCTTCGAGTTGGGCTTCTTGAGTATGGTGGGGTCGTCGTTGTTGACCCCGCTCGCGTATTTGGCGAGCTCGTCGGCGTGGTTGGCTTCTGCCGCGATGACGGCGTCGGCGAGTTCGGCTCCTTTGGCCTCGCACTCGGCGGCCATGTCGGGGTCGCCGTGGATGGTGATGACGTCGCGCGGTCCGGGGAGCTTCATCGCGTTGTACGCGTAGTGGGGCGCCGCCATGAACTTGGCGAACGCCTAGCGTCCCAGGACGCAGTGGTAGGGGCTATCGAAGGGCACCAGCTCGAAGACAATCCGCTCGGTGCGGAAGTTTGCCGGTGTGCCGAAGGTGACTGGCAGCGTGACCTTGCCGATCGGGTACGCCTTCCGACCGGGGACGATGCCGTGGAACGTGGTGTAGGTCGCCTCGACCATCGACTGCGGGAGCCGCAGTCGCCTGAAGGTGTCCAGGTACAGGATGTTGATGGAGATGCCACCGGCCATCAATGTCTTGGGGAGCCAGTAGTCCCCCACCTTGGTCTTGACCACCAGGGCGACTCGGCCTGGGTACTCGATCCGTGGCGAGTGGTCTTGGTGGCTCCAAATGATTGGTTGTTCAGACCAGTTCAGGAACTGGGGGACGTCCACCTGGGCCACCGCGTTGACGGCGACGGCGTGGGCGATGACCTTCTTCTCGCGCTTCGTGTTGAAGCCTGTGAAGGTGTGGAGCGAGCCGGCGACGCTGCCGAATTTTCCACCATTTGGCGGGTTGTTGTCGGGGTCTTCTCGCGCGCGTCGTGCCTTCTCGATCTCTTTGAGAGAGTGGCAGTCAGCAGTCGAGTGCGTGGCGGGATTTCCTTCCCTGCTGTGAAATACACAAGGTTGGTTAAGAAGGGCCGCGGGGTCGAACCTCGGCTTTGCCTCGTAGTTGCCACCGTCACGGCGTTGCCCCCCGTCACGGCGGAAGCTCTTGGGCTCGCGTTGCGCGTATCCAGCGTTGGCGACGAAGTCGACTCGCCCGTCACTGCGGAGCTTGCCGGTGAGGCGAGTGTTGTTGTAGCGTAGGTCGGATCGTCGTCCGTTGTCGCTGCCGCTCGTGCGGCGTTGTCCTCCCGACTCGTCGTCGGTTTCCTGGTTTGGATCTTCCTCTGCGTACCTTTTGGCGATCACCAGGTTGTCCGGTATGTTGTCGAGTGTGCGGTACGCTCGTTTGAGCTTGGCTACCAGGGGCTCGTAGCGGCACGAGGTCTTGAACCAGTGGATCGCGGTGTCCGGGTGGATGCCGACCGCGTTGTACCATAGTTCTTGCCACCATTGGACCTAGCTGCGGGTCGACTCGCGAGGTCCCTGGACGCATCGTTCCAGGTCCTTGATGGTGGGGGCGCGGGTGTATGAACCCTCGAAGTGCCTGACGAAGGCGTCGTGCATCTCTTCCCAGGAGTCGATGCTATCCGCGGGGAGAGTGTTAATCCACTGCCTGCACGCTCCCTCCATCATCAGGGGAAGGTAGCCGGCGGCTAGTAGATCGGTGTGGCCGGCGATCCCCATCGCCATGAGGTAGGTATCCAGCCACACAGAGGGATCGTATGAGGGGTCATACTTGTCTATTTCCTTCGGTGCTTTGAAGTTCGCCGGGTATCTTTCGCCTCGGATCATAGGTCCGAAGCACCGGGGCCCAAGTCGGCTTAGCGACCCCCTCGGCTCGTCGTCACGGCGGTTGGTTAGGGTATGCCGCAGGTCGTCGGGCTGGCATGCGCGCCAGCTCTGGTTGTTGATGATGTGGGTGCGGGCATCGACGGGCTGACCGTTGGCGGCGACGAAGTTGGTCGCCGGCCGGGGGTCGTTGGTGGAGAGTGCCGTGTTCGCGGGTCGGTGTTGGAGCTGCAGTGGTTCGGGTGGCAGGCAGTTGAGGGTGTTTGCCGCCATGGTGCGGCCGCTTGAGGCCGCTCTGCTGCCCGATGAACGCGAGTACATCCGACCCTGTGAGTCGACGCCTGCGTTTTGTTGCTCGACCGCTTTTGCGAGCAGCGCCTTGGCATACTGTATCTGCAGGGCGCCTTCACCAGTGGCTGCGATGTTGTCGACTGCTGCTCGGCCCGCGATGAGGTTGTCCATTGGGGTGGAGAACAGCGGTAGGCAGTTCACGTCTCGCTCCCGTGAGGAGACAACGATCCTCGGCTGGTCCCTGGGTGGTGCGCGGTTGGGTGGTGGCGGGGCGCCACTGGCCGTTGACCCTGGCGGGGGCCGAGCGCTTCCTCCTGGTGGCGCGTTCTTGCAGATCGCGCGCTCGGCCACGTGGGCCGGGTCGCTCTTGTCGTCTAAGTTCAGGGCACGCCCCTGGACGGTGGGGTTCAGGCGCGACCTGATTCGGAGCTGGTGGTAGCGCGACAGCTCCTGCGCTGTCACCTGCTCGTGGCAAAAAATTTCGCGCTCGGCTTGTTCCTTGCGGACTACTTCCGCCAGCTTCAGGCGGAGTTCCTCGACCTCCGTTGCCGTCGTGTTGGGAGGGATCGGAGTGGAGAATGGATCCTCCGGCGGGTAGGTGCTGGTCGCCATGTAGGTCGCGGCGTGGCGGCTGGTTCCGCCGTGGAGGTCGGCGGAGTTCTCCGACCCGGAGTCGAAGTCGAAGATCCCAAGGATGGAGGGATCCTCGAAGTCTCCGACGTTGGAGACCTGGGTGATGGAGCCCGCGGGCGACGCGGCGACAATGGATCCGGCGAGTGACGCCGGGGTCGCCGAGTCGGCGTCGTCGTTGAGGGCCGCGTCTTCCGCGGCTACGGTGGTTTCGACCACGTCGTTGTGGGCTGAGTCGTACTTGGAGGCGAGGCGGTGGATCGTGCGGACCTGACTCTCAGAAAGCCGGTCGCGTGGCGGCGACTCACGGATGCGAGCAGAGTCCTCCGAGATGATGACGTCGGTGAGGCCGACGAAGAGGCTGATCGTGCCGACCGGCAGGATCATGCTATGCGTGACGGGTCGCGCCGCCGGGATGTAGCTGCTCGGCAAGATCTGGAGCATCTCGCCGATCGCTATCATGCGGCCGGTGGCGATCGACTCGTTGATGGGTAGATTGGATCTCGCCGCAGAACATCGGCCTGACCGGCCAGGCCCCACGGTGGGCGCCACTGTCGTGGGAATGACCACGGCAGATGCTGCAATCGGCAGCGAGTAGTAGAACATGGGGCAAGAGCGGCCAGCCATCTGCGGTGCGAGATGAGGGCTGAGACACAAGGATTTACCCAGGTTCGGCCCCCGGAGGGTAAAGACCTACTCCTGCTAGATTGTATTATGGTGAGAGTACAATGGGGCGAGCTCGGCGGCTAGGCAGCGAGTCGCTTGGGTGTATGATGGAACGTATCCTCTATGCGTCCTCTAGGGAGGTTTATATAGACTCACCTCCCTAGGGTTTACAGATCTCAACCGAATCAGTTAAGGTTTCGACGATCCTTTAACCTAATCCGACTGGGCCTATCTATGCTTCTGGGCCTTCAGCTTCCAGTCGCTTGAGTCCATGCCAGATCTTGATCCAGTCGCCGTCCTGCAGGCCCACTCGCTGGCACCTGGGCCAGTCGGAAACGTCCTGCTGGGTATACCCCGGTAGGCATATCCCCATCAACTCTGCTCTTATATAACATTTTTGAATATTTTCTTGATGCCGTAATTTTGGTGGCCTCTCCAAATGTGCAAAATAATACTAGCACTCATGTGCCTTTACAAGGTTGTTCGCATTCATTAGTGTAGATTAATTACGCAATCACATAGCTATTCCATTCCACAAGCAACTCTTCTATGATTCCCAATGATTCTATTTATCCCTTCCATACATGTGAGACTATTTTCATCTTTTTGTTATTCAGTGCCTAATATATTTACTCATCTACTCATTTTTTGCACAAGCCTATATACACAAGCAACAATTGGTAAAATAAGTATGATGGTATATAGTCGCTTGATCAATAGAAAGAAGTGGTTTCTAAAGTCTTCACCGCGATATCAAAGATCATGGATCTATTAAATGTACAAATTACTTAATTTTTTTATTGCATTATAGTAATACTTTTTTTTACAGAATACTAATATTTTTAAGTCTTTTATGTGTGAACAAGTGATAGAACTTGACATGCATAGTTAAGACGCCCAAGAACGCTAGTCATATATAAATTTTGAATAATATATAAAATTTAGAATAAATATTAAATATATCCCTAATATTTTATGTAGTAAGGGGGTCATTGCCCCCCTTGACCCTAGGAAAGCTCTAACACTTTAAACAAGGGCTCCTTAATTTCATGTTGCCCTAGGGCCCCTAAATTCTATGGACCGGCCCTGGGATCAGGTGGACAGCAAGATCAAGTCAAGGAACTAGGAAGAGCAGGCTAGCTCAAGGTCAAGCTCAAGCTCAGGAGCTCAGCAAAACAAGATCAACATCACCACCTTACTCCACAATCATCAGATTTTGTGGTGAGCATCATAAAACCCTCACATGATGTAATCATATTATCTAGACAGAAGCATGTGTTGTTTTATGAAACAAACTCTCAGAAAGCACCCAAGTGGGGTGAATCCATCATAGAGATTTAAACTTTAAAAGCAAACAGCAAAGTACAAGGATCCAACCAGAGCTCAGAACAACATCATTGCTTTGGTTGTCAAGCTATATATTACAATTCAAGCATAAATATAGCTAAGATCTAATTTCTAGGCACATCACTAAAGTAAGGGTAGCACCTTAGAAACTAATCTTTTGGATCCAGATAATGAACAAGCTTACTATCGTTTTAACCAAGCTTTGATTCAAAAACAATAGCTGGTACCACTACCAGGACTATCTATATGAATCAATTAGATAAGGCCTAAGACCCCTAAGCCTCAGACCAACATCATTGGTCTTAGGGATTTCAAAGAAGAACATTTCTATTTATCTTATGAAGCCAAGCTTGTCTTAAGCTTAAACCAACCCAATCAATGAATAATAATTAATCTTGTGTGCCATACCAAGATGGTGTCACAAGAACAATTCTATATGAATCAGGATAAACATCCAATCATCACAGATTCAACAAATCAATCTACTAATCATTTTCCTGTCAGGAATCATAATTAAAACATTCCAATGTTTATCTGTACTGTTTGAGATCATTATGATCTCAAACCACATATTAATTTCTAAGCCAACACCACTAAGACAGTGATTTCATCACACCATAATCATGATCCTAAACCATGAAATGACAGTGGAAGGTTATCAAGTCACTGACTTTACCAAGCATGGATTCCAAAGCAACTATACCATCTGAATCATGTGCAATCAAAGCATAAAAGCATCTAATAATCCATCAGAACCATTATAGTTCATCTCAAGCAACAAGCCTCATGCTAATAACCATTTAGCATGCTCACAGACCATCCACACATGATCTAATTCATCCAGTACATGATCAATCACATGATAAGAACCCTAAATGAAATAAACCATCCTAATCAGGACAAGACAGTCACCAGAGAGGTCATTGCCAACATCCAGCATGGTATGAGCGAGCATAAAGAACTCACTAGAGGTCCTCGCTGAAGACAAGAAGAGGAAGAAGAGGTGGCCGATGTCCATGGCGGCACGGGGAGCACCCCAGGAGGGGCGCTGCAACCCATACGGCACCACGGTGGCGACCATGAACACGCATAGAGGTGAGGAGCATCACCACGACACACGATGACAGCGGCAACACTAAGATCCACGCCAACCCCCAAACCCTAGGGTTCAAGACGGCATCGATCCGTCGCAGGAGAGCCCCATAACCAAATCCAGTTGGATAGAAAGGACGGGCGTCGTCGACAACCTCCTGTTGCACCACGGTGGCGACCAGAACGGCCCACAGCGGTGGGAATCACCAGCGGCGGGAATCACCGACCACGAGGTCGGGGGCAGAAGAGGAGAGGAGTGAGCTCGAGGGAGATAGGCAGTGAGGAGTGGGATGGGTTAGGCTAGACCCTTTCGGGGTGGTTCTTTTGACTATGCCTAATGGGCCACTAGGGCCCAATAAGATTAAGCCAGCCCAGGAATCTTTTAAGGCTTGTTTTAATAAAGAGGAAAATACTAAAATACCCTTGAACTTAATTAAATTCTAGAAAATAAAATAAAAGTCCAAAAATTATAATAAGTATTTTTGGATTTATAATAATCCACACTATCCAAATAAAATAAGATATAAAATTTTAGACATTTAAATTTTATTAAATTTTTGTAATTTATATATTCCTTATGGAATTTTACAAAATTATTGAAACATGATAAAAATAAATAAAATTAACTTTCATTAAATATTAATATTGTAGTATTTTTGAAAAATACTAAATAAATATTTAATAACAATTTTTAATGTTTAATTGATAATTCCTAAAAGAATTAGTAAATCAATAAAAGTCAAATACAAGGGAAATAAAATAAAATAATTCAATATATGTTATAAATATTAAAAAAATATAAATCCTTTATTATTAAAAAGACTTTTATAATAATGGGGAGAATGCATATTAAGTTAAATGATGTATTACACTACTTGCATAATCATTTTGCTTCTTTAAATATTGTCCTTACCGGGCAATAATGATGTTTTTGTAGACATAGAAGCTCAAGGTCCAGTGCAAGCATCAGACTTCACTACCTTGCCATCACAAGGCAAGTTCATCACTTGCTCATGTCCTTTGAAGAGTCTTTATCAAAGTATTTGCAAATTGTGTGTTATCATATATGCTATAAAAGAAAGAAAATATTATTTTCACAAATAAAGAAATCATAGATATCATCCTAAGTGGTGATATAATGGAGCAATAGAACTTAGGGTTCTATTTGCAACAATGATGATCAAGTAGGGACTTAATAACCCCTAACATCAGTGATTCTAGTGCCGTATATTACGCGTTAGCCATGAGATTTGGAATGGGACAGAGAAGTCAGTTGTATCTTCTTCCTCTCGCATGAAGCCGGGTGTGCAGGTCGTGTCTGTTATCCTCGTAGCATGCATATTAATTGGTAATTCGTAGAGGATATGTAGCATATGGGTGGGAACCCTCATCATCCCATGATAGTTCTGGCATCTAACGGTTTGTACAAACCATTTTCGTAATTCATTATGTGGGCATGGTGTACACCAAGGAGGCATGCGAGGTCACGAAGGGGGCAGTGATTGGCTTGGACCAACTACTGGGACCCACATCATGGAATTGTGGACGGGAAAGTACGCCCGGTTGTTCAACAAGGAGTTGATCTCTCATGGGTAAAGTAACGCACCTCTACAGAGTGTAAGAATTGTAACTTGTTACTCCCTGTTCCGGGAAGGAGCTGCGAACGCGGCAGGAAAGGAACTCCATGAAAGTTCTGGTCAACCTGTGATGGCTGATTGTCATAGTTTTTTTTAATAAAATCAATCTTTGAAGAAAGATTTACAAAAATTGCATAGTGCCAAGGATTTATAATCCGAGGTGGTAGTTAGAGCATCAAACTTCCCACCTTGTATATACTGAACTTGTTGGGTAACATTGTTACTCATTCTTTCCTTTGATCCCTTGCTTAGACTTTGAGGATCCCGAAGACGTGCCAATGTATGCGGCCGAATGTCAAGAAGATGTGTTTTACGAGGAACCCGGTCTGTCCGGAGGTGTTGAAGGAGTGGATTACAAAATCCTCTACGGTGTCGATGATAACGAGTCCAACTAAGTATCCCTAGTTAGTAGTAACCAATAGAGCCGAGCAGCATGAACTCTATAGAATAAGCTGCTGAGCTCAACTCCTAGTCGGAGTTGTTACTTTTAAATTCCGCTGAAACACTTTATATTTTGGTTTGTAAGTTGAACCTTTTGAAGTCTTGAACTTCTGGTATTGTAATAATAATAATGTGTGAATGTTTGTAATATGGACCCGCAATGTTTCTGTTGTACCACTCTGAGGGATGTGATATTTACGGAACGGTGTTCTGTGGATGTCATGTCAACCACTATAGTGTACTACACATGCAGTGGTGTGATGGGTCACCGGATCGCCCCTCTGGCAGGGTGCCGGGAGGAACTTCAGACCCCCCCCCCCCGATCTAGGGACGATGGTGGCGGCGGCTACAGACGATTTCGTGGATATTTGATCGGGTACTCAGGGTTTCTGCATCGGGGGCTTCTTATAGGAGAAAGGGGAGACCGAGGCGGCCGCCAGGGCGACCAAACCCTAGCCAGGCACGGGGTGGGGCCCACCCGCGCCTGGGGTGGGTCTGGCCCCTCTGGTCGGCCCCTCGGGCTCTCCTCTGGACTTCTTGTTCCCCACGGAAAGTAATTGACTTTGTCCTTCATCCCGTCCAATTCCGAGTATATTTCTTTACTAACTTTTCTAAAACCAAAAACAGCAGAAAACAGGCATCTGGCATTGTTGCAACTTGTTAATAGGTTAGTACCAGAAAACATGTAAAAAGCACCTCAAAGTGTGGACAAGTAAAGCAAAGTAGATACTAAACAAGCATGGAGCATCAAAAATTATAGATACGTTTCCGACGTATCACTTCCCTAGCAATATCATGGAATTCTTTTAATAAAGTTTCAAGGATGAATTCCCTCTTTTCAGCATTCTTTTCTTCTTTTAGTTTTAGGAACAAGAATTGTATGAAGGGGTTAAGGCTAACAAACCTAGCCTCCAACATATGAACTAAAGAAGCTGAAGCAATCTCATAATTAGGAGCAAGCTCTGCTATAGATTTATCCTCATGCTTGCTAACATGGTTAAAGAATTCTTCAATATTATCTTTCCCAATTATGGAGCCACTACCTATTGCAAGATCCTTCAGGGCGAACTTGGGGAACAACATGGTGAGCTAGAGCAAGGTGGCAACTAGAGTAGGAACTATTTTTTTTGTGTTTTTGAATAAAGCAAGCAAACCAAAGCTAGACTAATTTTTTTGGGTTTTTTTAAAAGAGGCAAACAAAACCAAGCAAAAGAAACTAAGCAAACTAAAAACAAAGTAAAGAAAAAGGAAGTGAAGGACTCCCCTTGTGAAGACGTCCTTAGCCCCCCTGGCAACGGTGCCAGAAAAACTTGTGATGGCTAGCACGATTGACGTGGAGCCTATTGGGAACCCTAAGAGCAAGGTGTGAAGCAGCACAATATCAAGTCTTCCCTCAGTAAGAAACCGAGGTTATCGAACCAGTAGGAGGAAGGAAACATCACACAGGTGTTGCTAGCAACGCAGAGACCTGCACAACACAAACTCAAGACTTTGCCCCAACTAACAGTGAGGTTGTCAATCTCATCGGTTGCTGTAACAAAGGATTAAACGTATGGTGTGGAAGGTAATTGTTTGTAGCAAGTAAACAAGTAACAGTGGAAGATGTATCAATGGTAAAGATTGGACCAGGGTCCATAGTTCACGAGAGGTGCTCTCCTTAGATAAACAACATGGCATGAAGGGTGAACAAATTACATCAGGGCAATTGGTAGGAACTGAGCAAGGCATAACAATACAATACTAGTCAAAAATATCCTATGAGATTCGATTGGGCAATACAGCAAGATACATAGACCGCCATCCAACTGCATCTATGACTAGAAGTCCACCTTCAGGTTATCATCCGAACCCCCTCCAGTATTAAGTTGCAAGCAACAGACAACTGCTTTAAGCAAAGTGTGTAAGGTAAACAATCCACTTGTTCCATGAACAAGAGACCGTTGTTTTCTCCCTAGTGGCAACAACACATCTACAACCGAAGAGATTTCTGTCACTTCCCTTGGAAACTAGAGGCATGAACCCACTATCGAGCATAAATACCCCCTCTTGGAGTCACTAGCAACTACTCGGCCAAGATAGCTACTAACAACGGAGAGCATGCAAGATCACAAACAACACAGACATGATAGAATCATAAAGATAAAACCATTAATCAATCTGACATAGTAATCTCAATATCCATCGGATCCCCGCAAACACAACATTCATGATTACAAATAGATTAGATCTTGATCATGAACGGAGCTCACAAGATCTATACATGAAAGCACAAGGAGGAGATACAACCATCTAGCTACTACATGGACCCGTAGTCCAAGGTGGAACTACTCACGCATCATACCAGAGAAGAAGGCCTCCAGGATGATCTCCCCTCCGGCAGGGTGCCGGGAAGAGATTCAGATCCCCCGATCTAGGGACGATGGTGGCGACGTCTACAGACGATTTCATGGAGTTTTGATCGGGTACCTAGGGTTTCTGCATTGGGGGCTTCTTATAGGCAAAGAGGCAAGGCTGGGAGGCGACCAGGGGCCCTACACCCTGCCTAGGCGCGGGCCCTCCCTGTCCGCGCCTAGGGGGGTCTGGCCGCCCTGGCTCGCCTCTCCGTCTCGTCTTCTGGATTCGTGTCGCCCACGGTAAAATATTGACTTTGGCTTTTGTCCCATCCAATTCCAAGAATATTGATTTCTGCCTTTCTGGAACCAAAAACAGAAGAAAACAGACAACTGGCACTGTGGCAACTTGTTAATAGGTTAGTTCTAGAAAAGATATAAAAACACCTCAAAGTATAGACAAAACAAAGCAAAGTAGACACTAAACAAGCATGGAACATCAAAAATTATAGATACGTTTCCGACGTATCACCTCCTGGTCTTAATCCAAGTGCTTAAGAAGATATCACCAATCGTTGGGCAATAAAGATCATTACCTTAAAGAGTATTTGAAGAACACCTAAAGTGAGCTAGATCTTTCATTAGTGGCCTAAGCGGTGGTCTTTAATCCGGCCTTATCTATGTTGGTGAAACAAATCATTGGCTCTTGTGGAATATGAAATATATCATGAATAACATGGTAGCCGAATGTTTATTGAGCCACTCATTTGCTCTTCGTTTTTCATGTCTAGATATATGAGCAATGATAAATCAATCTAAGAAGAAATTCACATCTAGACATGTATCAAGATAAACAACATGTGATTCGTCGAATCTTTGGTAAACCATGGACATTGTTGCACTACTCACAACACATCACTAGAAGTATTAATATGTGTAGCATCTATAGCAATTAAAAGTTCTAGCATGAATATAAAATCTGCAAATTCATCCTGATTCTTTGTGCAAGATATTCTAAGCAGCATGAGACTTCATAAAACAGTGCCATAAGGAGATAAATAAACAATACCAACGCGTTGGCTATTGCTTTTAAAACTGAATAGTCAAAATATAATCTCCATGGTACTAGAGAGACAACATCAATATCAATATCATGCTTAGCATCTACGCCAATAATGAAATTAAAGACAATTTGGCCTTTTATAGATTTTAAAGATTTATAAGCAAAATTATCAACACATAAGCATAAGCACAATTGCTAATGAATGCAGACCTTATCTCGGTTTCCAATAGAACTAAGGACGATGTTACAAAACCACATCGGCCATGATTGGATAATGATCTCAGGGTGATAGAATAAATATGGGCCATATATCTTTGCCCCAATGGGCATGCATAATCCATCCACCAAAGTATGTATAGCCGAAGTAAACAAAACAACAAATCTGATCATGAATTTCAAATATTCGACCTCTTGGATTAGCAACAAAAGTGGAACTAATCAAATGAATAATGATTTGGTAATACCCTTTCATGATGTATAAAATTATGATGCATCCAAGGATCAAAATAAAACCATGGTGGGTAACCAATCATACCTGGGGATGAATTCCATGGCATAGGAATTAATGGTGAAGTAGAATAATATGGATGATGTGCCGGCCTAAGTTTTTGATAGTGATACCAAATTCTTTGGTCTGATTTCTTGTTGGATTTATTCTTTTTTCTCTTTGATTTTGCTGCCCTTCTTATGCTAGGATCTTATACATCTTCCTTGCCTTGATGGTTTTCTTTGGGAACCCATGCCACGTTTAGTTTCTTCAGCTCCTCGCCCCTAAGCCGATATAGCTTCCTCTCTTGCCAATGTGATAAGCCGAGTGGGCATCTCGGCTGTGGTTTTGTTTCACACAATTGCATGACTTTATTAATCTTGGGCACTTTCGACTTGGCTGGTTTGGACTCAACAATTGGGAATTTTAAAGTTACTCGCTACACTTCCTTGACCTTAGTAGCCAATGTTAACTCGGCTGGCTTTTTATTATTTGGAGTTAAGTCTGAAACAACACACTTGCATCCATCCTTTTTGATCCCGTATACTTGCTTGACCACTTCTTTCTTTACCCATGAACTCCGGACTGATTCTTTTCTATTGAAACAGTATTTGACATGTGACTGTTGATCAATTGACCTTCTTGGAGCTGGATAATTTGGGTGAGATGATCTAGAATTAGATGGATAACGTTCCCATGAATCATACCTTTCCCATGATGGATATGAATAAAAATTAGCATAGGGAGGTATCCATGACATTGGCATTGGTGGCCCAAAAGGAGGATATGAATTTGTTGCATTGAATTTATCCTTTCGCCAACCCCTTCCTTTAGAACTTTGCCTTTGGGGTGAACTTGATGCTTTTGCACTACTTGGCTGATAAGAACTTTTTGCTTCACTCTCCTTTTTATATTTTTCCAGCAGCTGTGCGAAAGTGAATTTTGGTTTCTTACCCTTGTTCTTATTGCGGCCTTAGTCTTTTTGAGTTCTGCACACATTAATCTTTGAGTTTTGTTGTTGCCCCCCGGTACTTGATGTCTTCATTGTAGCTTCAACGGAACTCCCTCCTTTAAGAACATTTGCAATATGATCTTCAACAATCTGTTTGCTTGAAAGCTTAATCCCATCATCTTCCTCGTGTACCTGCTCATCATTATATGAATTGACCAATGGTAGTTGATGCAATATATTTTGGCCATCACGATTGGTCATCAATTTGTGTTCCAACAAATTTCAATCGTCCCTTATTAACAACTGATTGTACTATTTGATGAAACAGGTTGCAACTCTCTATACTATGCTCGAACGAATCATGCAACTTGCAGTACATTCGTCCTTGCAATGATGGCTCAGTATTGTGATAAAAAATTCTAACATAATCGATTTTCAACAATGTATCAAAGATATTATCACACATACTCAAACTATAGGTACACCTTTTATCTTCTAACCGATCTTGTTGCGAGTTGAGCAACCGAATTGTTCAGATTTCACATCATCCAATTCGGCTATGCATTGTTTTTTGCACTTCTCTTCCGATGTATTTGAATACAAAGTTATACTAGCATCGGCTTTCTCGAGAGACAATAACCTTGGCTTTAGGTTTCTGAAACTAAAAAGATTAAAACACATATGTCTCACTTGAGACCAAATGTTAGTCAAGTATGAAATAAATAAAGCTACCCATGTAGATATAAAATGCAAATGAAACAATGGAGAAAACTTTGGTTGTAATAATTTGTTACTATCGGTCTCTCTAAATGGCACACTATGTTGACCGATATGTTTTGTGACAATTATATTGCTAACAAATAATTTACCTTTCACGATTGGTCTTTCAAAGTTTCTGATAATAATCTTGCTAATAAATGCATCAACGATATAGTTTTGACCAAATCGAAATATAAATAAATTATCTATTGGATGTACCTCTTTGAATACGTTGGAAGCGTATGATGGTCGAATATCCTGAACAATATCTTGCTCGGCCTCTAGAGAATTCTCCAATGCCTTGTATTCTCCCTTTTCTGGATTTTTCCTTCTTCACACTGATGTTCTTTGTCAACCGAACATTGTTCAGCTATATCTTGATGTTGTTGATGTTCACAAATTTCTTTGGCACCAAACTCATAGGGAAACATATAAGTTCCCTTGCATCCAGAAAAGTCAAGCATGACAGTTTTGCTAAGCTTGCCATGCTCTTGATCAACGAAGCTTGCTTCTTCTGATTCAATAGATTCAGCATATGTATTTCTTGATTCGACTTTTTCAATAGCCGAATTAGTCATACTAGACGAATCATTGATGTTTTGTTCATGAATTTCGTTAGATTGCAAAGCTTCTTCTTTTTGCCTCGTTGTATCAGAGGGTTCAACTTGATTGCTGCGTGGAGAAGATGCATTGATTCCTTCAACTTGAGTAGTATTGTCTTGATGGTCCTTTTCAAGACTTGCAAGAAACCGGTGTAGTTCTTCCTCTTCAAATTTTTTCTTATACACTTCATGATCTTCTTTCATGTTCTTTTCAAGTGCATCAAACTCCTCATCACGCTTCTTCTTGAGTGCCTCGAATAACTGGAGATGTTCCTCCGATAAATCATCAAACACAATGACATTATCGGCGTTAACCTCGGCTGCACATGATTTCCTCCCGATGCTTTTAGTTTCTTTCGGTAATGTAGTGTCACCGAAACTTAGCAATTGAGAAGGGGAAAACCTGATATTGTTTGCCTTGCGCTCCTCTTCACGCTTCTTGTTGTATGCCTCATAAGCTTGTATTGTAGCAAGATCATGGGGCCTCTCTTCTAGTTCCCGGTGAAGAGAATTGAGCTTACTGAACTCAGCTGCAAGTTTTTTCTTTCAGTCATTTGTTACTGCATAAGAATACCCCCCAATTTTTTTTGTATCTTTCGGCAATGAGGTGTCATCCAAACTTTGTAGTTGTGTGGGAAACTTACCATACGCTGCAGTACTAGATGAAGGCACATTAGCTCCTACTGACCTTTCACTTATTTGGCTATAACCATTATAAAGGTGAGGAGCCGAATTATGAATATCACTAGTTGCATGTGGTGCTGAAACATTACTAACATAAGGTGTAGCATATGATGATTGAGAGTAATTGAGCAAATGACTAGTTGTAGCATGTCCAATTTCCCTATCCATCGGCATGTTTGAAGATGAATCTAAAGATTGCAAGTTATTTGCCAATGAATATAAAGATGAAACACTTGGTTGCATGCCATTGAAATTTCTACCAACGGGTGTTTCATATTGATTGACCGAATTTATCATGGTGTTCATCGGCATATGGATTTTTGGGGTTGCCGATGCATGATAATTTGATTTTTCATATCGCAAGTTGATAAAACTAGATGAAGTTTGTAGATAATTTTGCATCGATTGTTGCACATAGTTAGAACTAGGGCTAGCCGATACACCACACATATCAAAAGATCTAGCAAAATGGACATTAGAGTTATTTGTATCTACATAACTTGATTGAGTATTCATGCACCAATAGATTGCAGCCTCTTGATGACGCTCTCTTCATAGCCAGAACAGGCTGGAGACCGTTCGGAGCTTCGTCCCCAGCGGAGTCGCCAAAAAGTGTGTTCGCACACGAACACGTCCCCGTGTACCCTCAGTGTCGAGCACGATACGCGGCAGCATGCGCCGAGGGAGCCTCACCGGAAGCGCGATACGTCTGGCGGGAGCTTTTGATACCCAAAACCCTTCGCTCGGGAGGGACCCCGTCAGGGCGGCGCGGCGGCTATGGGTTGTCCTAGGTCGGCCTGACCGCCCTAGAGCCTCGTGGATTCGTAACCTCCAATCTTGAAGAACGACGAAGAACGAGAAGAAAGATACAAGGAGAGAGAGGGATAAAAGTAGATGAACACATAAAAGTAGTAGATTTGTTTGCTCGATTGGTGTTGGTTCAATCGGCCATCACCCCTCGTGTATATAAGGAGCGGCTGAACTTTCCGTGCAAAAAAGAGGGTTGGATTCACGTCCAAAACCCTAGTTGGGGTCCAACTCGAACAAGCAAACCCGAAATTTGCGTAACTGTTCGGTCAAAAACTTGCCTGTACCTTCTGGACCACTTTTGAGATAGTAAACGAGCTCAGATCAAAATATCGTAAAAAGCAAAGTTTTTCGTCTCGAAAATACGAATAACTTTTTATGTTGTACACTTTTCCATATGACCTGATGTTGATGGTTCTTTCCTCTTACTTTTGTATCAAACTCGGATTTTGACCGAATGATTTTAGATCTGTTTGGTCGTATTTTGAATCTGAAGGTCGTATACTTGCTCGGCTGAATATGGCTCCAAAATCAAAGTTTATCGTCTCAAAAAAAACAAAAAACTTTCATATTTTGTGACTTTCCATCCAAGTTGATATTGACTGCTTAAATAAAGTCGTAAAAATATTGACCGAATTAGGAAGTTTCCAGGTCATCATGTACTTTTGCTCTCGTCTAGACTGAAAGGGTCCGGCGACCCCGGTCCGTGCTAATTCAGCTTCTTGCAGTATTTTGACTTTAACTTTTGCATACTAACTCGGATCGAGATGATTTAAAAACTAAAGTTGTTTGTTTCGATGAGAGCACAACTTTCATGTTGGTAACTTTTTTATTTGAGATCATATTAAAGGAGTTATAGTTAAAGTCTCTATATATTAGTCTCCGAATCTTCTCTGAACATTAGCATAATCGGCTATTAAGCCTGATCATGGCTTGACTTGATATGGTGCATCTTTGATGATGATTAATATTTCTGGACCTTTCCGAGTGCGTGTCCCTCGCCATTTTCCTTGATTAGCTACGATCAATAAAATCTTGTCATTTCGACATAGCCATAAAAACTATATTATGTCAAGCGCTCTCACCTTAATTAGAATTCTAAACAGCATGGTCCATTGGTCCACATTCATTGATCACACATCCAGTAGTTTACAGAGCGAGGCTTTACAAAATATTCCCTCCGGCCCAAATACATGACCTATAAATTTTAGTGAGTAGTCAATGCCTTCTGAATTTTACCAAGTAGGCATAGCAGCAGTGCAATAAAGTTTATGAGCTTGTGAATCAAAGTTTTTTTTTTCCTTTTGCACCATGGACACCATCAGTTCATATCACGGCCCTTGGTCTCAACAGGGAAAAGCATGCAAGCAATTGCAGCGAGGCATAACACCACCCCAAACACAACGATGGCTTCCATCTGATGGCAGCTTCGCAGCATCCCAACAGCTACAAGGGGACAAACAATCCCACCGATTTTGCCAACTGAGGTTGCAAGTCCAACACCAGTCGAGCGTACTGATGTTGGATATACCTAGAAAATACAAGAAAATAAATTAGCTCATAAAAAGGACACGGCTTCAAAAATTTAAAAACATATGCTGCAACTTCTTCAGATAAAAAACTGTTGCACCGATTGTTGTATCATAGCGACAAACTTCCTCAGCTAACAAAATTGAGCACTTGGCATAGCCAAAACACTAAGTGGGCAGAACACATGAGAAACTTTTTTGGCTAATTATTGTTTGCAAAATGGACCAAAATCACAGACTTCATTTAGCAGGAGTTACCTGTCTGGCAGGATGCTTGTTTTGTTCACGCAAGTATTTCACAAACGGACACTTCAAGATTTTGATGGTTTATAGTTAGAGTATAGTTAATACTGTACTACTATATTTAATTTAAGAAATTGGAAGAAAAAGCACCCCAGTGATTGTAACTTGCAGACGTGAACTGATCTGGTATACTTTCTCCCTACATGGATTCATGCTATTATGGTATGCCTACAGTCAGGATCTTGTATTTCTGTTTTGAGCCCACCAACGTTAAACCTATCCGATGGTATATATGGAAGTTCAAATTTATGTGATGAACACCTTCTAACCAATAATAAACTCCAGATGTGCAAATGAAGATGAATGGAATTCAAATTGGATGCTCTAGCTAGGAAAATGTTCTTGTCCTCGTGCTTTATATTAGTGGCAAGTCTTGTAGAAAGACTCTTCTTTAATGTAACTCAATGCAAAAGAATCATGAATGATCATGGTATGATAGTGTAACAAAAATCACAATATTACAATCAATTTATTAAGACAGACGCAATACTATGCTTTACCTGTATTAGGTTCTTTCCGCAGGGGGTAGTTAGTATCTTCGTTATGAAATGTAAAGCAGACATTGAATATTTAAACAAAAAACTACCATTTGAATACTCCAGACACATGGATGGATATACTGTAAAAATGGCAACTAATAGGATGCCAGATGGATTTTTTAACAAATTAAACTCAACATACGTGAAAACTAAGTGACCAAAAAACACATTTACTGCATGCCATAAAAGGTCGATACGAACCTCTGGGGCATATAAACATAAAACTGTGGAGCTACCCATGGCACAAGCACGGGCACCAAATAGAAGGCCAGTTGTCCATAGCTCACTCTGATGAAGCACAAGTGGTCCAAGGAAACCACAGCATGTGAGCAGCAAGCACCACATTGTAGCTTTTCGGCCAAACCGTTCAACAAGAACAGCAGACACAATTAGACCAGGAATCTCTGATAGAGCAGTAGAGTGATGTTAGTGACACATTCAGATATTCCATAGGCCGTCACACTTGGGGAAGAGACAGACTACTGTATTCTACCTGCTAAACTAGTAACAAATGTATCCATGTAAAGGCTGGCATCTTGTTCAGTCTTCACATATCGCATTCCAGATACGCAGCTTCTATTTGCATCACTCAGTTGAGAGGTCAGCAAGACTAAGCCATAATAAGCAAAGGAATTTGCAAAGAAAACAAACCAAAGTAAAAACGTTGATCTTCGTAAATTTCGTGACAGTAGACTGCGCAATGCAGAAACACTGCCAGATTTGGAGCTCTTGGCAATATCATCTGTGCAATCCTTCTCTCTGACTGGAAGAAGATGATCTATCTCACGGGCGAGAGCAATGTGGTCAACTTCTCTTTCGCGGTTGTATGTGAGAATTCCGGGAGGGAGAGCTGCTTGGTTTGTCATAGAGATTCTCTCCAGGACAAGTGTTGCATCAGGCATTCTATTTTGTGCACACAGATAGCGTGGCGACTCAGGTGTAATTCCAAAGAACGGAAGCAAGAGAAAGACTGGAAGGGCGGTAAATGCTAGCAACCACCTCCAACTCAATGCCGATATGACAACCTGTAACAGGAATAAAATTTAATAGTCTTTCATTATTTTGTGAAAATATAAATAAGAACCGGAAGTACTAAATTAAATTACAAAATGCATTAGCCTGATACCCATGCAAGTGAAGCCTCCAGGACAGTGCCAAGAGTCCAAAAAAAGGAAAAAATAACCATCCAAATGCCACGATTCTGTGCAGGAACAAACTCCAAAAACCAAGATGCAAAGACATGCCCGCCACCCACTCCTACGCCAACGAGAAATCGAAGAGCCATCAAGCATAAATAGTTAGGAGAGAAAGCACTAATGAAACCCATTCCTGTAGTAAACAGTGTTGAAAACAGTAGAGCAGTCCTGAAACAAGAAAAATGCAAATTCTGTTCAGGGGTTAATTCCGTACATTGTATGCTGCCACAATCGTGCGCAATCGATCATGCTAAAATTATGTTACTATTCAAAACAGGCTAAACGCATCAAAGAGAATGCTTGCTGCTTAGTTCTACATCAGGAATATGAAAACAAAATTGATAAGCACGGTTACAGTCATGGCATTATTCTTGAGCATAGGGAAAAGAGCTGTACCAAGAAACTGAATGAAACATGGAAGCGCTTGTAAGACCGAATCCTTACCTCCGCCCATATCTGTCGGAAACAAGACCCCAACTACATGATCCAATTAACATGCCACAGAACACGACACTTGAGAGCAGACTCTCATCTTGGGCAGAGACTTCCCATTCCCCCCGAACCAGGGGTCCAACAAATGACAACAGCATGAGCTCCATGGATTCTGCAACCCAACCCATGCCTGCATAAGCAAGAACGAGTCCTTGGAATTTCCCAAATCCCATGGTCGTGAGCGCTTTATCCGTGGTGTATGTCTCCATGTTAGCAGCGTCTGCCGATTCAGCAATGTAAAGGCGAGCGAGGTGACAAGGTTTTCGTCAGGTGATAAGCATTTGCTTGTCTCAACCTCCGCCTGCAAATGGCACACACAAACAATAAATACATAGTTGGAGAACTTACTGCATGCATATGTAAGTTAAACTTGCTCCCAAAAGTTCGTTTTCGCAGGATAAAGATTCATCCTGCAGTCTAAATCCAATTAAACCAGAACAACGCAGTTATCACGGTAAGAGAAATAAGTATGCCAGAGGACGTGAGAAGCTGAAGTGGCCTAAATAAAAAGAATGATTCCGAGATTTTTGATCAGTGCTGTTTAGTTCCGTACTTGCGATTTGCTGCTCCTTGGTTTGTTGGCTTTCTCTTTGCTTCTGGACACATTTCTCCTGGATACTTTATCGAGAAGCAGAGTTTTGACCAAGTTCATTGCAACAAATTATATCACACGCAATGGACAGAAACTTTTTTCTGGTTCTCGTACTCTAAGCAGCTCAGACCCAACCACCGTCCAGAACAGTGTCTGAAATAAAGCTCACTAAACTCAGGGCATGTTGTTAACCTAATGATACCCATGGCTTAATTATAGGGCCCAAGGAAGAACAGGGGCCTCGTCGCCTGTAGCTAGTTGAAGTAATAAAACGCTTTGACCAAGCATGAATCCTGCATCTCGCTGGCTCCCCGAACTGGGTACTGCCGGCCGGTTAGCTAGCTACTAGCCAAAAAATAAAAAAACAGAAGATGCGCGGAGAAGAGAAGCAAACCATGGACGATTAAGCGCGAGCACGTACGGCAGAGGGGAAGCGGGCGGGCGGAGCGGACGACCCTCGGAGGTGGATTATCCTCGGGGGGGCAGCTGCGGAGAGGGTGGGGGGAACAAATTTAATACTCCAGGAGACTAATGGCGGAAGCGAAAGGAACAAGCAAAGCAACTGGTACAGAAGCGGCGCCGATGGCGACCTGTGACATTTTTTTTTTTTTTTGACCTGTGTGACATATTATGTTGAGTTAACTTTTTTTAGGGTCCAGCTTCTCGATATCGCCGTTACGAACCCACCAGGCCCCTCGTCCCGACCCCCGCCGCCTCGTTGCCGCCCAGCCGCAGCTACGCCTCCTCTTCTCCGCCGCCGGACCGCCTCCCAGCTCTCCCACCTCGACGTCCTCCCATCTCGCCCACCCCGACCCGCCTCCGACCTCGCCGCCGCCCCGAGCTCCTCCAGCCGCCCCGTCCTCCTCCCGTACTCACCCATCCCAAGCCGAAGCTCCACCCGAGGCACTCTACAAGAAGGTAAACTCCCCTGTTTATTTTATTTTGTTTAAACATTCGCCACTGCTGTTAAATTTCGATACTGGTAGGTAAACTTTGCTACTGCTACTTGAATTTTGCTATTGCTAATTCAACTTTGCTACTGCTACACAAAAGTTGTGTACAGAACTTTGGTACTGCTGTGTTTGTGCATATGATTTCCGCACTATGTGATGGCAGTATGTATATAATGTGGAGAATGACTGCCGAATGACTGCTTTTTTTAGCCAAATCAGAACAGCCTGCTCAGCAGACAACACCTACTGTCAAATATACCACAATCGGGTTGGGATTCTTCTTGTGCACTTGGGCCAAATCTCTTTCTTTTAGGCTTCCAGTCCAACTAGCACATAGAAGCTGTGCCGAACGTTTTTAGCTCCTCCTACCTATTTTAAGAAGCTAGCGGTGGAGTTGGAAGCTAGGAGTTGAGGATTTTGAGAAGCTAGTGGGTTGCCGAACACGCCCTAACAATTGAACATTTCACCAACTAGTTGTCTGTCCGGGTGAGTACAAAAAAGAGTTGCTCGCTTGTTTCCCTTGTGAGTCTCTGGGTTGCACATGGCATTGTACCTATCTCTATATTGTATATTTATATTTTCTCTTATACACTCTTTAATACAGTTTTTATGACGCTGAAAAGTTATATCAGATCCTCTGTCATCACTGGATTACCTTTTGTCTCTGCACCCATGATTACCTTTTGCATCATGTTTTCCAAATTATTTTGGGTAGTTCTCAGATTTGGTTTCCACTGGAGAGTGAAACTAGAGTAGGTTCATATTGTGTACATGGCATTGTAAAATAAGTTGATCTGAATTTTCTTACATATAGAAGTTGATATGAATTTGCAGTAATGCATTTCTGCTATTAAATGTGACATCTTCATAGTGCTCTGATCGTGCGTTGTGTATCTGCGATGGTTGCATCATGGTGTGTATCTTAACTGTTCTGGACATGCCCTGAATGTGTAGAAGTAGTCAAAAAAAAACCAGTGTACTAGTTGCCATGTAGCTAACTTCTGAAGCATGTGGGAGCAATGTATAGTAATTTTCAGCAGATGATGAAATGTAATGGCTGCTTCTTGAAATCTTTAGCTAGATGCTCATTGAACCTGTAATACCGTCAACAAGTGTAGATGATTGTCATGTGCTGGTTGTGAAAATAGTTGAAATTGGACTTATGCTTCCTTTGTAACTTCTATTTATTTCATATTATCATTCTCGATTAGGTAATTATTTGTTGTCTTGTTATAATATCATTTAGAAAATGTTATCTGTGTATACATAGCCAAAAAACTGTGAATTCCAACTGAATTTTGGGTCGGCCCTGGGGTACCCAACAGGCCAACAAGGCCACAGGATTTTGTTGGAAATGGTTGACCTACGGCCCCTGAAAATGGCCTTGAGGCCACGGGGCCAGGTCCAGGCAGGCCCATTCTTGAGTTCCAACCAGCGGCGCCCTGATCCTGGCACTTGCTCCATTCCCCTCCCACCTCTCATCCTCTGCCCGAGCGCCAACGGCGTCGCGCCCTGCAGCTGCTCCTCCCCCACTTCCTGTCCTGCTGCTCCTCCGGTCCGAGCCACTCCTCGCTTGAAAGCCCACCGCCGCCATCTTCCTCGCCTCCCTCGACCATCTTGAAGATCCGTCGCTGGCCGTCTCATTCCGACGGGCCACTGCTGCCGTCTTCCTCCTCCCGACTTGAAAAGGTCTGATACCGTTGTCCCCTCTCCTCTTCAGAAGTCTGAGTGTTCGACGTAATGCCCAGGAGTTGCTCTGCCCGTATGTTTTGGTGTTCCAACAATTTTTATTCAATATGGATTTTCTAAGAGTCCTCACCGTGTTAATGAGAAACTTAGATAACATGAGAGTCCTCATCCTGTTATCAAGGATAATTTTATGATCACTATTTTACCTTGAACTTCTTGTTGTACATTCTGGGGTATATGAAGTTTAGACAATACAGTAGCTGTTCCTCGCTCATACAGTACCTTTTATCTTGCTATAATTGCAGATCTGGCGCAGGCTCAATGTCAACTATTTCTGATCAGAAGAAATGGACTTTAGAAGCCGTTCAACAGCGATATGCATCAGCTAAAGCTAAGAAAGTGCAAGATCAACAACCTAAGTACCAGAAGAGCAAAGATAGTACCCCCAAGCCCACGTTTGATGCACGAGGGAAAGGAAAAACTCCCGAATTGACTCCTTCTCGAACTTCTACAGTTAAAGGTTTTATTTTGTTCACCATTCTCCATTCTATTGATGCGATCTTTATATGTCTCACCGTTTTTTTTTCATACTTCTGCTGCTTCTCAGCTCAAGCAAGTTCCAGTTATCAGCAAAAACCCTCTGCTTCCTCAGGTAAACCCACGACGTGTGTGTGCACCTGGCTGTGCAACAGCTAACAAATACATTTTTTAACCTTGTAGGTGGAGAAGTCCACCCTATATACTCTGAACTTTCATTTGCTCTTCATGAAAATTTGTGCCAAGATGACCAAGATGGCTTTTCGGTAAATGTTCTGATGATATGGGTTGTGGAACTCAAAATTTAACTATTTATGTGGTCAAATAACCTCTAATGTATTTTGGGGTGAACTTTGGTGTAGGAGCTTGATGGCACAGATGTAGTTCACAGTATTGTATATGATATAATTCAGAAAGGTGGAGAAGCTGGAAGAATTGCCAAGGGGTCCAAAAAGTTAAAGCTGGAAAAAGGGATTCTTTTAGATAACTATGTCCAGAGGGCTCCTATCTTAGTGGATGCACAATCACAGTCTTTGTTGGTTCACTCGAAGCGATCAAAAAGGCACATGTCACTGAAGCAACATAAGAAATGTGGATCATTTGATTTACATGATACATTCCACAGGTAAGTATTGTTCAGGAGTAATGTTGTAGATTTATTGTCTCTTCCTCTATCATGGCTTTTTCCATGACATGAGTGAAACATTTATATCCTTGCTAAAATCGCCACATATGATATCCTTGGGAGTTTATCCAGTTCTTACGTGTGATTCTTGTTCTTCCAGGTTTGACCTCTATAAGCCAATGCATGAAATGTGGAAAGAGTATATTCGAGAGCTTACTAAAAGTACAGCGTATGGATCCCTCACTATCTTTTCTTTCTGTTACTTCCAGGTCTCTTTTCCATCTCCGGGCTAATTACTTTTATTGGGGAAGATAAAAGTATTGTGATTTATACTGTGTTTTGACTCTTTAATTCAACATCAGCAGCTCAATTTAGCAGGTCTTGCAAATGTGTGCACATAGTACCAGATCATGTTAAAAAATAGCGTATTCTGCCATGGTCCTTACTCTTTTTCTCTGTTCTATGTGGGCAAATACGCAGCTTGAATCCAATGACTAAGGATCATGTCTCTTTGTCTAGACATGTGAATTTATTGACTTGTAAATGCAGACAAGACGGAGTAGGGCATCTGGTCATAAATAGCATGATTGAGATGACATTCACGCTGGTGAAGAGTAGTCACGTGTCTGCAGATCATTGTGCTAGTTTCCGCATCTAATTAGAAAATAAGTAAACTGGATTACTCCTAAAGGTTGAGCATATTTGGAAACTAACCTCATGTCTCCTATGGGTGGGTTCCTAGGTTTCCACTTGTGGATTGGCTCAGGTAGAATTAATGCCCTGGTAAAAGAGCCCAACCTTCTAACATAGCCCAGTACTGTGCACAAAATTAGGAGGCGAAGAGTGCAATTAGCAAACGAAAAGGTTCTTGGTCTCATAGCCTTAAATTTGTGACTTAATTGCTTCTAGACTTTTGGTAATTGGAGTCTACTCTTGAAGAATTCTATAGCTCATCTGTTGAATTGTACATTTGTACTACTTTGATTATATGGATTCTGAATGTACAGTTTATGTTGACTTATGATCACACCAACACATAAGCTTTATGCCGTTAATAAAATCAAGCTCGTCCAAAATGCTATCTGTACAGAAACTTATATGCGGTCAGGACTAAATCATTTGGTATCCTTCTTATTGTTGTAAACAATTTTATTAAGTGGAATTATGAATGACCGGCAAATTTGAAGAGTGAGCAATCAAAATCACGATATGTAATCATTGAGCTCAGGCCCGATTAAGTAAAAGTAGAAGTGATTGGATCAGTTTAACCTTATCCAGACTTATGCTAACTCTTTATTGTGCCTATTCTATATCATGTAATGAAGTATTGATGTTCCCTGTTTTCTTTATTATAGGGAAAAAAAAGTGTCTGAGTACCTCCTTTCAGCAGATCTTCACGGGGCCCTTATAATAGGTGATTTCATATACTTGACATAGTTACATACTGAACTGTTAGACTATTTCTATTTGTTCACTGTTTATATTTTTGTTTTATCATTTGCAGTGGCACAGTGCAAAGCAGCCTCGTACCAAGGTGTAAGTGGCATCATGATTAGGGACACTGCAGAGACTTTTGGAATTATATCAGAGGACAACCATTTCCGAGGTATGTACTATTCCACTTTGTAATGCAATATTTTGAACATGCTTGTATGAACTGTTTCTTATTTTGTTTGAGATCATGGCTGTTACAATCTTTTTTATTCTTCTGGAAGATAGGCCTGTCACAGTCTCGTGTTGGCTTCTCTTTTACACTGCTATATAATCCTTTACTTCCATTTCCCATTGGTCCTGCTAGATATTTGTACTGTATCTCTTCATACATATGATTCATCGAGTTCCCAAATAAAGTATATGAAATATGTCAGTCACGTAGAATTTACGACAGAGGTTGATATGTGATGGAACACTACTTGTTTCTCCCCTTGAGGTCCCACACTTGAAATTTTCATGATGGGAGTTGAACCAGCCAGGGTGGTTCAGTTCCTTGCTCAAAAACATTACATGTTGCTCTCATTCAGCCAAACTGCTCCAGTCATAGGCTGGTTCTTACTTACTGCTATGTCGTGTGGAGAAAGATGAGTGAATTATAGTAAGTAGTATTAATTACTGCAGACCCGATGAGATTGCCTTCTAATTAGCTCGCTTTGAGACCTGCAGTTGTGCCGAAAGCCGGGTCAGTCTTCGTCCTCCAAGCAGGTCTCTGGAAGGTCACACTGATCGGCGACAAACTCTCACCAAAGGAGAAGCTGAAGGATAGCCAACGCCTGCAGCGCGCGCAGTCACTGATCAGATAGGATTTCCAACCCCCCAGAGGAGATGCTGAAGGATACCCAGCGCCAGCGGCGTGCGGCGCAGTTACTGATCACATAGAGTTTCCAACCTGCTTAGAGTCTGTTTTCCTAACAAATTTTACCCCAAAAGGTCACATTTACAGTTTCAATTGTTTGTGTTGATGTTACTGATGATTAACACAGGGGTTCCTTGCTATCCGGACGAGCTTCTTGAGCAGGTAGCATCCCTGTAGCAGAACAGAGACCTCGGTACCAGGTAGTAGTTCAAGTTGAGGCATGGTGTAATTTACTGCGGGCGACGGCGCTCCGTTTGATTTTTCTGGTGGATGATCATGTTTCTGTTACAGTAGTAGTATAATTTGAGGGGAGTGGATGACTGGACGGCCATGTTATTGCTAAGTCTGGCGAAATGCTGCTGAAAATTGGCTGCTGTGTGTATGTCCAGTCAAACTCGAGTTCTCTGTTTTTTTTTTCTTTCTATTTTGCTTTCCTGCGACAAGTTGCAGTTTCTTCTTTGGAACGGAGACGAGTTATATTTATCCGCGGGATTAAGGAAATCGTGACATGTGGCGGTCACAGAATTTTGCACGAAATGATATACGTAGCTGTTATTATCAGGCAAATATATCGGAGCGACCGGCGCTGGAGCCCTTGGGTGGGTACAGACGACGGGTCGGTGAAACCCGTAGACGCCCAGCTCGGTCAGGACCGCGCCGTGTCGTTTGTATATGTGCCAGATCCGCAAAGGTGCCAAGCTGGGATCGAGGTAGGTAGGTTCACCAAATACGTTTGCTCCCAATTCAAACAATAAATTACTACTACTACTAGTACTACGTTTGCTCGAATCTGTGAGGTGTCTCCTCTGGTGGGTGGGTGCTGATCGATCAGCTGCCACTGACACACTCGTCGTTGATAACTTTTCAGTCAAAACAGTAGGTACGGCCACGATGCTGTTCCCCTCTCTAATCTCTACTATGTGCTTGTAGTCCTGCGGCAAGAGGAGAAGGGATTTCGTCTCCGTTTTGGCCTAGTACTGGGTTTAGGGTCCGTCTATGTAGCCCGGTTGCCACATTTTCCGGGTGATGTGAGCAGCATCTATACAAATAAATCGCCTCAACTTTATTTTCTCATAAAGTGTCTCGCAAGTTGATGCCAATATGTGCTAGTCAGTCCTTCGGATCGATAAGCTTGATCTTCTCGTTGTTCTCTAAATATGGCGAGATCAGTTTCTCGATGTGTCCTGGCGTTTGTTTGTTGTTATCTGTGATGATGCTGGCGGCCAGGACGAGATGGTTCCTCTAGAGCGAGAATGTTGGTCCGTAAGCAGTGGATCTGTCGAATTCATCGATGGGAGGCGGCAAATCTTGGTCCAAGATAGCACGGGGACGTCACCTGATCGACGTGCCACAACGACATGTGTCTCGCTGTGTGTAACACACATGTTCATCGACTCACAAAGCCTTGTTGACGATGATGTTTTTTTTTTTGGATATTGGTTTGGTGCAGGCTTGGGGTCTCTTCCGGCATGTGTCTCGGCGACGCTGGATTTTGGTGTCGGACACTGGTTTCTGTGTTCTGTATTTCTCGATCTTTTTAAAAAATTATCTGCAAATTCACGGTAATCACCCTTTCCGGTTTGTGTTTTGGTTTTATGTGTTGATCCTTGTAACTCAATTTTAATTAATGAAATACTTAATCTGTTAGATTGTGAAATAAATGTATCTAGACGTTTTTTAGAATACAGATTCATTTCGAACCTCTATAAATTTATACACTGAAAGACGTCTAGATATCATGTGATTCATAAAGATAAAATGTCTTATATTTTTAAACGGAGAGAGTATATTGTTATTTTTAAAAAATAATTTTTTAGTCTTGAGGCGTAGCACGCGAGGATCTTTTTGAGTTTTGAGATCGCAGCTGCAAAACAGAACGGAAGAAAATCAAATCAAAACCAAAAAAAAACCTCCTTTTCGCGACTGAAAACGACCTCCGCCACTTCCCCGCCCGCCATTGCCCGCACAGCAGCGCGGCCAACACTGCCGTAGTGCCGTCGCCCCGACGCTCCACTTGGCTCTCTCCCTCCACCCACCCACCCCAACCTCACCCCACCGCCGCCCGACCGAGCCACGCCGCGGCAGCAGCAAGCGATCAGAGATCGATGGCCGTCCCCGCCGCCGCCGACCGCAAGCGGCGCCCCATCCTCCTCTCGCTCTCCCTCTTCCTCCTCCTCTCCGCCCTCCTCGTCTTCCTCTTCCTCTTCCTCGGCCCCTCCACCCAGTCCCTCTCCTTCCTCCCCTCCCGCCTCTCCTCCACCACACCCCTCCCAGTCCCTCCCCGCCACCAGCAGCAGAGCCCGACCCCGATTCCCACCCCGGGGAGCTCGTCCGATCTGCAGACGAACGCCCCTGCCACCTCCGCCTCGGAAGCGGAAGAGAAGGCCGACGCAACGACGCCAGACGCCCCCTCCACCGTCACCGTCGCAGGGGGCAGCGGAACCAGCGACCCGTCACGGCCAGTCGACCACACCAGCGACGCGCTACGGCCAGCCGACGCGGATGTGAAGGACGACGAAGACGACGACGACGGGGCGGTGGCGCGGGTGAGGTGGGAGACGTGCAAGGTGAGGAGGGGCGTGTCGTCACCGGCGGACTACATCCCCTGCCTCGACAACATCAGGGCCATCAAGGCGCTGCGCTCCAGGAAGCACATGGAGCACCGGGAGCGCCACTGCCCCGCGCCGCCGCCCAGGTGCCTCGTGCGTACGCCGGCCGGGTACCGGCTGCCCGTGCCGTGGCCGCAGAGTCGTGACATGGTGAGGACCTTGCGCGCTTGCCTCTGTCGGTAAGACACGCTCTAGTTAGTTGGTTCTTCTTCATGTGCTACCCGTACTGTTCTATTTGTGTGATTGAATGCTCAAATTCCACGATTTCGACTACTGCTTGTTAACCTGCTTTCTAAAATCACAGATTTGGTACGATAATGTTCCTCACCCGAAGCTGGTGGAGTACAAGAAGGACCAGAAATGGGTGACAAAGTCCGGCGATTACCTTGTTTTCCCTGGAGGTGGAACACAGTTCAAAGATGGTGTTGGAAGATACATTCAGTTTGTAGAACAGGTAGATATTAACCTGCCACCTTGATCTATGTTTCAACTTTGAGCACGTCAAGCTTGCAAGACAGTTACTTCAGTAGTTCTATGGCCAAGTTTGTTCTGTGTACATGTGAATTGAGATGCTTCTTACATGTATGTTTGCCGGTGTACAGTATTTCCTCTGGTAATGTTGAGGCTTGAGGGGTGGAAACAAACACTGCACAATGGCATGGAAAAATAGTAGTAGTAAAACTATTGCATTTTTTTGAATTGAGACTCTAAACTATGTTTATCTGCTCAAAATAGCCACCTTCATGTTGACATCTTCCTTCCTTTTTCTTGCCTTGAATTCAAGAGATTTTCATTAAATTATCAAGTTCTGGATATAATCAGCCTTTGGTTAATTTCATGTTGTTTATTCATACCCATTTTTCAAAAGATAGAACAAATAATCATGTGCTTTTACAGGTAGAGTCAACCCATACTGTACTTGTTAGTTTGGCACTTAATACTGTGCTTGCACTGCTTAAATAATTACTCCTATTAGGGTATAGTCATTTAAAAGTTTCTCCAGAATGCTGCCACTGGTTTCGTCATCAAAGCTTCTTGTTTTTTTCCTGAGGTCATATCATAATTTTCCTGTATAATTTTGTTTATAGATATTGCCTACTATTCAATGGGGAACACAGACAAGAACTGTCCTGGATGTTGGATGTGGCGTTGCCAGCTTTGGTGGATACCTGCTTGACAGGAATGTCATTACTATGTCATTGGCCCCAAAAGATGAGCATGAAGCTCAGATACAGTTTGCATTAGAGCGTGGAATTCCAGCATTTTTAGGAGTGATCGGAACTCAAAAGCTTCCCTTCCCTGATAATGCATTTGATGTGGTCCACTGTGCAAGGTGCAGGGTCCGTTGGTATCAGAATGGCAAGTGTTATGTTTCTTCATGCCATTTATAAGCTAACGGCGTATCTATATCTTCTATTTGCAGATAAGTGTAGCATTTTTTTCTCATGCTAATTTACTTTTGAATATCTGTTACTATTGGGAACCTGCAGGTGGAAAACCATTATTGGAGCTTAACAGAGTGCTAAGGCCTGGAGGTTTTTTCGTTTGGTCTGCAACCCCTGTCTATCGTGAAGAAAAAAGGGATCAAGATGACTGGAATGGTTCGTGAGCATAAATATTTTATTACATGTTGTAGCTTCAGTTTTCATCCTATTAATAATATCTTCAGAGAATAGAACGCATTTTAAGAGGAAACGAACATATATTTATATGTGAGGATTGCTGGCAAAACAGGCTATAATATACTGAAGCAGAGCAAAGTTGGAGGCTATAGAAGTGTAGTAGCTACTTTTCGCTTAGGCTCATTCTGTAGAAAAGGATATCTAGCTTCCTTGTACATGAAAACGTGCGTGAGAGGTAGAATAGTAATGGTGTCACTACTAAGCAAGTGACAACACATTTCAGTATTTTACTCAGTTTCTACACATGTCTACAAACATTGCCTCGTTAATCATGTGTGTAGTTTTGCTTCTTGCCATGGCATTGTTTATTTTGGAAGTAGTGTCATTTTTGTGGGAAATTTTGTGCTAACTGGGAATCTCCTACATGTGGCAGCAATGGTTACTCTGACCAAATCGATCTGCTGGAGAACAGTAGTAAAATCTCAAGATATTAATGGAATTAGTGTTGTTATATATCAAAAACCGGCCTCAAATTCTTGCTACCTTGAGAGGAAACCGAATGAACCCCATCTGTGCTCCGAGAAAGATGGATCACGTTTTCCTTGGTACGTTATAGCTTGTATTTTTATTTTTTAATTGTTTCACCAACTGGTAGAGATCTTCTAGCAACTAGTGACCTCTTTCTGATTGTCACTTACTGGCAGACATCAGTTGTGTGATCCATACCATTTGCATACTATCCTGATTTTTGATGCTGTAGACATCATAGTTTATAAGTAACTATCATGGTTTTATCTTTGCTTTTGCAGGTATGCTCCTCTTGATAGTTGCATTTTGCCAACTGCTGTTTCCAGTTCAGATGAAACAAACAACTCACCCCTTCTGTGGCCTGAAAGACTTGTCAGATACACAAGTGTACCTTATGATTCTGTTACTGCTGAGAAGTTTGATGCTGATACAAAGTATTGGAAACAAGTCATTTCAGACATACACTCTAACGACTTTCCAGTTAATTGGTCAAGCGTCCGTAATGTAATGGACATGAATGCTGGTTATGGAGGGTAAGAGAAGATAATTTGTGCTGATCAATTTTGTGCGTAGTTATCTTTTATTTAGCAAGGTATAGCTGTTACAGAACTAACCAAAGACTATTTCATGATGGGGATATTAATCAGGCTGTTTTTTTTTTTTTTTGACCAGATTTGCAGCAGCACTTGTTGATCAACCTTTATGGGTCATGAATGTTGTACCTATTCAACAGCCAGATACCTTGCCGGTTATTTTTAGCAGAGGTTTGATTGGAGTATATCATGATTGGTGTGAATCTTTCAACACGTACCCAAGGACCTATGATGTTCTTCACATGAGTGATCTCCTTGGAAGTCTTACAAAAAGGTAAACGTGCATGCCTTGATAAATTTACTACCTGTGTTCCCTTCTTCAGGGTATCGCCTGACATCAGTGTCTACCTTTAGGTGTGACATCCTTGAAGTAGCAGCCGAAATCGACAGGATATTGAGGCCTGGCAGATGGTTCATGTTGAAAGACACCATGGACATGATAAAGAAGATGCGCCCAGTTCTTCGTTCCCTGCACTATGAAACTGTAGTTGTGAAGCGGCAATATCTTGTTGGTACAAAGAGTTTCTGGCGTCCCGGGGCTTCCAGATCATGATGGCATGGACCCAAGCTTCTAAGGGAGTTGTCAACGCACAAAGATTCCTTTTATTCTTTTGAGTTCTTGTATACAGCAGAGATGTGATCTGGTCTGAACCAGACAGCCCTGAAGTTTTGCTGGTATAGGTACACACTTCTGCTGTCTGTTGTGCCGATTCTTCTTCTCGTCAAAGCAAAATCATAGGGATGTTACAGTTTGTAGGGTAGTGCTAGCTAACAGATGCGCACAGACAGGTCATGAGATTATCTTTTGTATACCTGTTCATCGGTTAATCTGTATATTCGACGATAAAGATTTTGAAGGTTGTAGAGATATGAGAACCCCCTCATTTCTTCTCCCTGTGTCCAAAGTTTTGCAAAAAGGAATGTGCACCAATACTGTACATGTGTATGTACACATGTCCAATAACTGCAGGCTACCAGCACTTGCATGCCCTGGGTATGGACGATCTGATTGCTGTTCCTCAGTTTTCCATGTGTCTCTTCTTCAGGTTCTCTTTATCGTCCTAATGCGATTGAATTTGATATGTAAAAACTCAGTTGTACATAGAACCTCGCCCCTTTGACATATCTAAAGATGTAATTGGTGAGACCCCTGGGAGATCTCAAAGACGTTTGGATTTGTGGCCGTTAAATGGCACCTCGCAATGCATCTCAACCTTCCATGTTTTTTAGCATCTGATATAAAAACGAGCCCAAGCAGTGAAAACCCTAGCCGCCGCTGCCAATTCCCCTCATGCTGTTCCTCCTCCCCTATCACCTCCCTGGCTCGCTCCTCCCCAATCGCCTCTTCCCTCTCGTGTCTCCTCCCCGAATCAGCTCATGGGTCTCCTCCCCCAGGCCATCAGCCGCCCTCCTCATCTCCCGGTCCAGCCGCCGCCCTCCCCATCTCCCTGTCCAGCCGCCGCTCCACCTACCCCATCTCTCGCTCAATCCCGTCATGCCCCAGTACCTTTCTCCTCCTCTAACCTATCTCTTGGTTTCTCCATGGTTGTATCAGGGAGAGAGGCGGAGGGCAGGAGAGGTGCCATGGCTCGAGAAGCGGAGCTCGGCCTGGAGGTATGCAGAGAAGCGGCGGACCGATGTCCTCTTCCTTCTCCTCAACGCCTAGGATGAGGAGCACAAGGTGCCACTAAACCGAGCGCGATGCGTAGGCCGCCACTGCAAAGATGGAGGTTAGCAAGTCAAGGCGTTGTTTTCTCTATTAGAGGATTAGGATGTTGTTCACTATAGCTTTACTGACTAAATTTTGTCATATTATTATACTGATGTATGTTGCTGAAAATACTACATTGTCTTTTGCATCTAGATCTACTTAGAAATCTGAACTGTAGTGTATACGAACTAAACTATAGATTTCTTGCATGATCAGGGAAGGCAATCAACAGGAAGTTAAAGAAAAATAGAGGTTGACATTCATGTATATTATCTACTATCTTACCTAAGACCTGATTAGGTGATAGAGAAGCAGTCAATACACCTATAGCATTATGGAGGAGACCTGGGGGAGGTCGACCTTGTCCCTCCCGAGCTCTGTCTCCATTATCGTCCGGCACTCCGCCTCTGAGCTCGCGTCTCTGCAGCGTTCCACCCCACGAGACCGACAACATGGAGGACTTCACGGTGAAGCGGTGGAGCGATGCGGGAGTCAGCCGCCGGAGCTTCATGGGGAAGCGGATGAGAATATATTTATGATTGATGGTCTGAGACACACATCGGATAATATTTATCAGATTTAGATCTCATGTACATAAACAGGTCACCCAACGGCTTGAAAAATACAAGATAATTTCAATGTTTGTTGTACTAACCAAGAGAAGAGCAGGGGCATTTAGAAATATTTGAGAAAATTAGCTTCAGGTAATTTATTTGGATGCATATGGTACTTTTTCAGCAATGTGAAATGCATAACCGCATAGGTGCGCTGCATCATGATGAGAGGATGGTTTATGCTGAATGTATCGAGGGTAGAAACTAAGATGTTGTAAACAATTTTTTTGTAATATTTGAGATGAAACCTAGCTATACTAAAAGGTAACACCAGGCTTGTCTGATGATGCAGAAACAACTCATCGAAGGCTGATTTATTTAAAGTGTGAGGGTGGCTATTTGTTGATCTGTGTAAGGACATGGGTACATAAGAGGTGAAATATCTTATTCGGATTAGCAACCTTTATATTCGCTAAAATATTTGTAGTTGGACATGCTATCTAATATGTGGTTTTTAGTTTTTCTTTTCCTTCTTCGGGTGAAAGTATTGTTCTATATAAGACTGTATATGTGGTCAACAACATTTGATTTTGTTGCAATTTTTAGGGGCTTTTTTGCACCCTCATTTTCTTGCAATGCTGAAGAGAATATATAGACAGGAGTATGTGGAGCAGTGGGGTAAGGGCGATGATTGTGGGCAGTGGCCACGTAGCTCGACATACAGTTTATCTTCAACCCAGTACTGTCAAATAGATAGAGCAGCATGTTTCGCAAGCAAAATCCATACAAGTATGCTTTCCTTGGTCACTTGTTGCATAAGGCCTCATCTACGTATGGTTTGAGTCCTCTTTAGTTTCTCTGCAGTTTCTTGCAGTGTTAATTTTCTGATCCAACTGCAACCTGTGTACCAAGCTTGAAGAAATCCTTAAATTAAAGAAGCAAAAGTCCGAGAGCCTGCTGAGCTGGCATGGTATGCCCTTCGTCTTTTCATCAATATCATTTTAGTGAAACCAACATTTTGTATTGCCTACAACTTTGATTTAACTAATCTTTAGAAAATACTAGCATGCCCAAACGACATAATAAGCCCACAATTTAAGGCTTGAGAACTGTAGTAATATTTCTGTCTTCATGGGCTTCAGGTGTGGCTGCAAGATGGAAATATATGACACTCCGGAGATTCTATATTCTCCAGATTAGTGGCTTCAAAAATATGCCCCTAGGGTGCTGGCACATGCGTGCTTCTTTACATTTTTTCTCTTTTCCTCACTTCTTAATTCTCTTCCATTTCTATTCACATTTTCTGTCATTAGCTGCATATGGGGCCAGGACATTTTGTCTTGTGGAAATTTGCAGGGGCTATTTTGGGATACGGGCTTTGATTACTTCAAATGATTGCCTCTGATATTTCAGCAGCTCTCACAAGAATGCGGATCATGGAGTATGCAGAGCCCTGTGGTGAGGGGTTGTGGTTGAAGAGAACCAGCATCCACGGATTTCTAACATAATTAATATACCGATGAAGGGGTATACTGCCTACTCCTACAGTCTTATTGTTTAAGTGGTTCTGCTACATTCTTCAAATAAGTAGCTCATTCTTCTACTATGCTAAATGCAATGATCTAATTATTTTGCAGCTGATGAAGTAGAAAATGGTTGCGAAGTAATTCTATCTACAAATGAACCATGTTATTTTTGCGATGCTTTTCAAAATATTCGTGCTTCCGTGATTTGAAAAATTGTAGCAACATTAAATATAGTGTTTGTTTTCAACTCTTCCCTATTCCCTTGCACCTCCGAAGCAATTTTTGTCATGGGCCTGATCGGCTTTTCAAAATATTCGTGCTTCCGTGATCTGAAAAATTGCAGTAACATTATGCGGTAGAAAATATAGTGTTTGTTTCAACTCTTCCCTATGCCCTTGCACCTCCAAAGCAATTTTCCATGGGCCTGATCGTGCCATTTAGGTGTGAAGTTATATTTACCATGATTGCTTTCTTGCTAGATTTAGTTGATCCATCTCAGTGTTGGCTTCAGGGAATATTTGTTCATTGTCATTGATTTTCTTTAAATAAAGTTTAGTACACATTGAAAGAATATTTTATAATCTCTAGTGTTTTGTGTGTTAGATAACAATATCAAGGATTATTTAATGTGTGTTGAAGTGTTGCAGCTCTCTTTGAGAAAAAGGGAAAAGGATTCTGCCTTGGGGGGCGGATAATCCGCCCCCACCAGGAGCGGATAATCCGCCCCTCCCTCTTCCCAAGCAGGCGCAAGCCCCAGAAGGGGGGCGGAGTTTTGGCCGGATTTTCCGGCCCCGCCGGATAATCCACCCCTCAGGGGGGGCGGATAGTCCGCCTCCCATGCTCATCGCCAAGGCGCAAGCCCCAGAGAGGGGGCGGAGTGTTGGCCGGACTTCACCAAGTTTTGCAGGCGCCAGCCCCAGAGAGGGGGCGGAGTTTCCCCTGGAGAATCCGCCCTGGGGGCAGAGTTTTCCCAGGGGCGGATAATCCGCCCCCAAAGTTGTGCAACGGCCAGATCTGGGGATGGGGTATTTAAGCCAGCCTTCCCCCTCCTGCCAGATATCTTGATTCATTCAAAAAATACGAGATCTAATCTACAAACTTCATCCAAGAGAGCTCCACCTAGATCCACCCAAAGGTCCCGTCCCTTGGGGAATCGAAGGAGGATAACTCGATCTTCATCATCAGCAATCAAGCGCTTCATCTCCTCTCCATTTATTTGGAGAACCACCGATCTAGTATTACTTGCAAATACCTAGATCCTTGTTTTTGTTTATATTGATAAACCTTGTTCTTGTGGCAGCTTGTTGTCATCTCGAGAGCCCCCAATTCGGTTGTGGGTGTGTGCCCCGATAGTATTGTAAAAGGCGCCGGTTCCTGCCTCGAAGGGATCCAATAGTGGAGAAGGTGGATCAGGCCTCTCGTGGCGAGATCCATCGGAGAATAGGGTGAGGCCTATTGTGGCGTGGTGGTCTTAGAACCGCCCACCCCTCCAACGCAGTACTTCCCTTAACAAGGAAGGAACTGCGGTAAAACAAATCTCTGTGTCTCCGCGTGCTCCACTACGGTTTCCTCGCTCCTCTATTTACGTGCTTAGTAGTTAGGGTTGCATATAGGGAAATTCTCGTAGTTGCATATCTAGAGAATTTACTTTGTATCAAGCCTAAAATTAAAAAAGTATTAAAAATTGGTTAGCACCTATTCACCCCCCCTCTAGGTGCTCATACGATCCATTTCATTTGGTATCAGAGCCTCGGCTCTTATTTCAGGCTTAACCGCCTAAGAGTAGTATGGGTTCCAAGGTAGATGGGAGTGATGCTCCGGAGGTAGTCACCATGAACGATCTCAAGACGTTGGAAACAACCTTGGTGAGTTCAATGGAGGCTAAGATGGAAGAGATGCGTCAATTGATAATGCGTCTCTCCACATCCGCAGCATCACCTCCATCTAACTCTGAGGATACCACTCCGCAATCCAAGGAAACGGGTAAAACTGTTTCCAAAGATAACGAAGTGGTTGGTGATGATACTAGCAAGAGCTCCTCCTCGAAAAAGGATAGTGGTAAGGATGGATACAATGAGGTTTCTCATGTGTATTCCCCTAATCCACCTATCCCTCACCCACATATACATAATAGGGGTGATCCACCCAAACTTTCTGCATCTACTTTTTCTCAATGGCAATTTTTGATGAAGTCTCATGTGTGCAGTTCCTCCATTGAGTTGTGGAAAATCATAGAAAATGGTCTTCATGTTGGAAACCCCAACAATCTCACAAGAAGAGAAATTGTTGATAGCCAACTCAATGCTACAGCTCTACACATGATACAGCTTGGTGTGGGTGACAAAGACATGCCATACATTCAGCATCTTAGCACAGCTAAAGAAGCTTGGGATGCCCTCACCGAGCTTTTCATCGGAAATGAAAGTATGAGAAGGAATAGATATGATGCGTTGAGCAACGAAGCTGAAGGATTCTATATGCTGGATGGAGAAGACCACAAGGACATGTATAGGAGGCTCAAGGCTATAGCCCCAACCTTCAGAAACCACGGTGCAGCTCATGTTGATGATGCTTGGATCAAGCGCAAGTATGTCAGTACTCTTATGTCATTTGAGCCCACAGATTTGAAAAGTCTCCAAGGTAGGCATAACTATCACCTCATGTCATCCAATGAGGTACTGCAAGAAATGGCCGCTTTCAAAGTGGCTGCCAAGAATGCCGAAGATGCTCGTGCTCGAGCTATGGGGATGCAAAAGGGGGTCAATATGGCCTTGAAGACTAGTGTGATTGATCATGATGAATATGCTCTAGAAGGTCTGGACTGTCCTGAGGATATAAAAAGGATTCATGGACAATACTTGGCTCTTTATGCTAGAAACTTCTGGAAAGATCCAGCCAAGGCTAAAGCTGAACTAGAACGCAAGAGTGGAGCATATGGAAGAAAAGAAAATGGTCCCAAGCTGAGAACATGTTTCAACTGTGGTGACCGGCTGCACTTCGTAGCTGAGTGTCCATATCAAAGTAGGGAAGATAATGGAGGAAGACTCATTTTCAAGGACAAGTCAAAGGCTCCACACAAGAAACAGTTTGTAAAGAAGAATGCTCCTTTCAAGAAGCAACCAAAGATTGTTCTAGTGGCTCAAGAAGAATATTCATCGGGAAGTGAAGATGAGGACGAGGACGATAGCTCTCAAGAGGTGGCTGCTATAGCCACCACATCTACATCAACTTTTCTCTTCGACTCTCCGAACAAAAACATCATCAACAAGAATGCTACTTGTCTCATGGCAAGGAGCTCTGAGGTAACTTCTTATAACTCTTATTTTCCTAAGGCTATGATTGACATGGATGATCCTACTAGCCTTAAGGTTAAAGAAGAGATTATTGCTTTGGATTATTTCTATACTAACTTGCAAGGTGAGCACAAAGTTCGTTTTGAAGCTCTTATGGATCAGCTAGCCCAAAATGAAGCTCTCCTTGAAGAAAAGGGCAGAATTGAAAGCGAGGATGCAATGGAAATTGCATCCTTAAAAAATGCTCTTGAAGAAGAGGAAGAGGCTCGGGTCTCTCTTGAAGAGAGGCTTGAGTCTATTGAAGAGTCACATGATGAAATTGTGACTAAACTTGTTAAGGAACGTGACAATGCTGTCACCAAAGCAAAGAAGTTAAAGAAGGAAAAGATTGACTTTGGGGCTACTCATGATAGACTCTCCGAGGAATTGGAGAAACTTGACAATGCTCACAAGGCGTTGAAAAACGAGTTCTCTATTCTCAATGAGTCACATGATCAGCTTCAAAGTCGATTGGCCAAATATGATACTCCTAGCTCATCCAACTCAACATATAGTAACAAGGAAAATGTTAGTGTGGAAAAAGAAGTGATCAAGGACATCACTCCCAAGGATAAAGGTGTGCTTGATGAAGTCCTTGGCAAACAAAGGTCAAATCATGGTAAAGAGGGACTCGGGTATGTCATCAAGTCCAAGAAGAAGAAAACCAAGAAGAACAAGACCAAGAATGTGCAATCAAAGATAAGCACCGCTGAGAAGAATATCACAAAAGACAAGACTAACAATATTGGTTTTGCAGGGTCTCACAATCCGAATTATGAACTCTTTTGTGATGTCTATGGTGATGTTTACGCTTATTATGTCGGTCCCGTTGATGAATATATTGCTTGGTCTATTTGGGTCCCAAAGACCCTTGTTACTAACATGAAAGGACCCATTGAAAAATGGGTACCTAAAACCAAGAAGTAATTTTCTTGCAGGGCTATGCTTCCGGTGGGTCGAAATGGGTGCTGGATAGTGGCTGCACTAGTCATATGACCGGAAGCAAGGAGATCATCACGGAGATGCGTCCAAATAATGATAATATCATAGTCTCCTATGGTGATAAGTCTAAATCTCAGGTATTGGGTCTTGGCAAGGTTGTGGTTGCCCATGATATCTCTCTCATGGACGTCATGCTTGTTGAGACCCTCGGTTACAACCTTCTTTCTGTTCGTGCCCTTGGCAAGATGGGTTTTGCTGTTTTTATCGATGATGATTTGGTGGTACTCTTGTGGAGCAAGTCTCTAAAGGTTGCTTTCGTTGGATACGTCGAAAATGACCTGTATGTGGTGTACTTCTCAGGGAAAACCACTTCGGATCCATGTGTCTATTCGGAAAGGCCGACGTGGGCTGGCTATGGCATCGCCGTTTAGCCCATGTCAACATGAGAACTTTGCAAAGTCTCCAGAAGGGTGGCCACATCCTTGGACTAAAAGACAATGTCTCTTTTGCCAAAGATCGTGTTTGCAGGGCTTGTGTAGAAGGAAAAATGCATGACTCTCCCCGCAAGAGGAAGACTATTGTGTCATCAAAGAGGATCTTGGAATTACTTCATGTGGATTTATTTGGTCCTCCCTCTCATGCAAGTCTTGGTGGGAAGAAATATTGCTTGGTCATTGTCGATGATTACTCAAGATATACATGGGTCTATTTCTTCAAGCTGAAAAGTGAGACTCAACAAACTGTCATTGACTTTGCCAATGAAGTTCAACGTCAACACAATGTTCCTATCTTGGAAATAAGAAGTGACAACGGCTCCGAATTCAAGAACTACACTTTAAATGAGTTTCTTAGCGAAGAGGGGATTAGACATCAATATTCCGCTGCGTACACCCCTCAACAAAATGGTGTAGCCGAGAGGAAGAACCGGACTTTGATGGATATGGCAAGATCAATGTTGGCTGAATTCAAGTCTCCCTATAATTTTTGGGCTGAAGCCATATCCACCGCTTGTCACTCATCGAACCGGCTCTACCTCCGAAAGATTTTGGACAAGACTCCATATGAAATACTTACCGGTAACAAGCCCAACATCTCATACTTCAGGGTATTCGGGTGTAAGTGTTTCTTTCTTATTAAAGGTGTCCGTTTGTCAAAATTTGAGTCCAAAGCTTTAGAAGGTATTTTTGTTGGTTACGGTGCTGAATCCCACACTTATAGAGTCTACAACAAGCTCACTGGGATTGTTGTAGAATCTTTCAGTGTGGAGTTCGATGAAAATAACGGCTCCTTTGTAGGGCAAGTTGATGTTTGTGATGCAGATGTTGAAATACCCTAAGATGCCATAATAAGAATGGGCGTGGGATTTTTCCGCCCCATTGAGGAACCCCTTGTGGCGGATCGGGAAGGACAATGCTCCACTCATGTGGAGCCCTCATCTACACAAGATCAACAAGCTCCTACTGTTGGAGAAAATCCTGCACCAACACCGCAATCTGCTGAAGATCATCTATCCCCTGGACAAGTTGGTAGTCCCAGGCCGGACTATCCGCCCCCTCCAAGGGGCGGAAAATCCGCCCCTGGCACTCCAACTCGTTCCAGAGGATCCGGAGGAGAAGTCAACAACTCTGAAGCTCCCAGGCCGGATTCTCCGGCCCCTGAGGGCGGATTATCCGGCCCTGGGTCTCCAACTCCTGTCAGGCACTCTCAAGAAGAAGGCTCTGGTGCTTCACCTCCCAGGCCGGATAGTCCGGATCCTCCAAGGGGCGGATTATCCGGCCCTGAAGTACAAACTCAGCAGCAATCTTCTGGTGTTAACACTGATCAAGATCAAGGGCAAGGCAGTGATCAAGGCAAGGATACAAATACTGAATCAACTCCTTCCAGAAACAATAAGGACATTGAGGCTCGTCACAAGGCTCGTGCTGATCGGAACCTTGAACTAAGGGGTCACACTCTTGACAAGGTTGTTGGTGATTTACGAAGAAGAGTATCTACTAGAAGAGAACTTGCAAGCTTCTGTGATCATCAAGCTCACATTTCCATGGTTGAACCGAAGAAGGTCTTTGATGCTCTTGAAGACCCCGATTGGGTTGTTGCAATGCATGAAGAATTAAATAACTTCGAACGCAACAAAGTTTGGAAGCTCGTAGAGAAACCAAAGGATTGCCGCAATGTTATCGGCACCAAGTGGATCTTCAAGAACAAACAAGATGAAAATGGCATTGTTGTGAGGAATAAAGCACGACTCGTGGCTCAAGGATTCTCTCAAGTGGAAGGAATTGACTTTGGCGAGACCTATGCTCATGTGGCTCGTCTTGAGTCCATTCGTATCCTTCTTGCATATGCAGCCCATCATAATTTTAAATTACAACAAATGGATGTTAAGAGCGCTTTCCTTAATGGTCCTCTACATGAGTTAGTATACGTCAAGTAGCCCCCGGGGTTTGAGGACCCCAAATTTCCGAACCATGTCTACAAACTCGATAAGGCGCTCTATGGCCTTAAACAAGCCCCACGTGCGTGGTATGAGCACCTTAAAGAGCTTTTGCTAGACCGTGGATTCGAAGTTGGGCAGATCGATCTCACTCTTTTTACTAAGAAGGTTAATGGGGAGCTTTTTGTATGTCAACTTTATGTAGATGACATTATTTTTGGCTCTACTAACCAAGCTTTTAACAATGAATTTTCAAAGCTTATGACTGACAGGTTTGAGATGTCCATGATGGGTGAGCTGAGGTTCTTTCTTGGATTTGAGATCAAACAACTTAGAGAGGGAACCTTTATTAATCAATCTAAGTACATCCAAGACATGCTCAAAAGGTTCAAGATAACAGATATCAATGGCGTTGCTACCCCAATGCAAACAAAGTGTCATCTTGAGCTCAATCCCAAGGGTAAAGACGTGGATCAAAAGGTATACCGATCCATGATCGGCTCTCTCCTTTACCTTTGCGCATCTAGGCCCGATATCGTGTTAAGTGTAGGAGTGTGTGCAAGGTACCAAGCCGCTCCTAAAGAAAGCCACTTAGTGGCGGTCAAGAGAATCTTCCGATATTTGGTTCATTCCCCAAATTTTGGGTTATGGTATCCCAAGGGTTCAAGTTTCTCTCTATGTGGTTACACTGATTCAGATTGGGCTGGTGACAAAGATGATAGGAAATCAACCTCTGGTGCATGTCAATTCTTGGGCAGGTCTCTAGTGTGTTGGTCATCAAAGAAACAGAATTGTATTTCACTCTCAACCGCCGAAGCTGAATATGTTGCTGCTGCAAGTTCTTGTACACAATTGTTATGGATGAGGCAAACTTTAAAGGAATATGGTGTCAATTGTGACAAAGTGCCTCTATTATGAGATAATGAAAGTGCTATCAAAATTGCTTACAATCTCGTGCAGCATACAAGAACAAAACATATAGAGATTCGCAACCACTTTATTCGGGATCATGTTGCTCGTGGTGATATTGCCCTATCCTTTGTGAGCACGAAGAACCAACTTGCTGATATTTTCACGAAGCCTCTTGATGAAGCAAGATTTTGTTATTTGAGGAATGAGCTAAATATCATAGATTCAAGGAGCTTGGCTTGACTACCCTTGCACACTCACTTACTCTTATTCATGTATTTGGTTTAGATGCGGGCATAGACATAGGGGGAGTGTGGTCCTAATTGATTGGGCCAACCCTCCCCCCATAATGCCGAAAGCAAGTAAAATCATTTCCCTTAATATCATTTTGTGATATGTGGGTCATCGATGAGCATTGGTTTTGAACTCAAGATACATCTTTGCGGTGTCATGCCTTGCGCTCCAACATGGTGGCTTCGGCCACCGCCCTCTTCCTAGAGAAGAGTTGGTTTCTCATGGGTCTCGTTGGATTTTCTTGCATATCTCATGTTCTTATGGAAAACACACTCAAATTTGGCTTTTGGTTGATTTGATTCTTGCAACTTCAGGGGTGTTAGCATCGCTCTTCTTCCTTTTTGGCGTTTCGATGCCAAAGGGGGAGAAGTAGTTCTATTAGGTATCGTGGATTTGCAAGGGTCGGGCGCAAGCATCTATCTTTCAGTCGTCTTATTTGCTTGCTTGTGCCTTTTTCGCGTGAACTTATTTGCTATTTGTGTTGATTTTGTAAGACTATGTCGTGCTCCACTATGTTTGGTACTATGTGTGGTGTTCATGGAATTCTGGATTTATCTTTTGTGGATCTCATGGAATTCTGGAATTATGGAGCATATTTGATGGCATATGGATTCATGGGATTATCTATGTATGCATCAGTATTGTTGGGATGTGCTTGGAGAGGCTATCAAACAAACTATGTTCTTTGGCTAATTCTCATCCCGGTGGTATGACCTTGTTTCCCAAACCACCTTGTTTCAATTATCTTTGTTATGGAAGTTGTGTTCTCTCTAGTGTGTGTGTTTGTATTCAAATGCAAATTTTAATATGCACACATCTAGGGGGAGCGTCTTTCATTATTTAAGGTGGCATTAGCCGGTTTCATTGCAAATCCTAATATTGTCATCTAACACCAAAAAGACGGAGATTGAAAGAACATTTTATAATCCCTAGTGTTTTGTGTGTTAGATAACAATATCAAGAATTATTTAATGTGTGTTGAAGTGTTGCAGCTCTCTTTGAGAAAAAGGGAAAAGGATTCTGCCTTGGGGGACGGATAATCCGCCCCTCCCTCTTCCCAAGCAGGCGCAAGCCCCAGAAGGGGGGCGGAGTTTTGGCCGGATTTTCCGGCCCCGCCGGATAATCCGCCCCTCAGGGGGGCCGGATAGTCCGCCCCCCATGCTCATCGCCAAGGCGCAAGCCCCAGAGAGGGGGCGGAGTGTTGGCCGGACTTTCCGGTCTGGCCGGATTATCCCCCCCCAAGATCTTCACCAAGTTTTGCAGGCGCCAGCCCTAGAGAGGGGGCGGAGTTTCCCCCGGAGAATCCGCCCTGGGGGCGGAGTTTTCCCAGGGGGCGAATAATCCGCCCCAAGTGGGGGGCGGATAATCCGCCCCCAAAGTTGTGCAACGGCCAGATCTGGGGAGGAGGTATTTAAGCCAGCCTTCCCCCTCCTGCCAGATCTCTTGATTCATTCGAAAAAGACGAGATCTGATCTGCAAACTTCATCCAAGAGAGCTCCACCTAGATCCACCCAAAGGTCCCGTCCCTTGGGGAATCGGAGGAGGAGAACTCGATCTTCATCATCAGCAATCAAGCGCTTCATCTTCTCTCCATTCATTTAGAGAACCACCGATCTAGTATTTCTTGCAAATACCTAGATCCTTGTTTTTGTTTATATTGATAAACCTTGTTCTTGTGGCAACTTGTTGTCATCTCGAGAGCCCCCAATTCGGTTGTGGGTGTGTGCCCCGATAGTATTGTAAAAGGCACCGGTTCCCGCCTCAAAGGGATCCAACAGTGGAGAAGGTGGATCAGGCCTCTCGTGGCGAGATCCATCGGAGAATAGGGTGAGGCCTATTGTGGCATGGTGGTCTTAGAACCGCCCACCCCTCCAACGCAGATGTACTTCCCTTAACAAGAAAGGAACTGCAGTAAAACAAATCCCTGTGTCAAGCCTCTATTTACGTGCTTAGTAGTTAGGGTTGCATATAGGAAAATTCTCGTAGTTGCATATCTAGAGAATTTACTTTGTGTCAAGCCTAAAATTGAAAAATTATTAAAAATTAGTTAGCACCTATTCACCCCCCCCCCTCTAGGTGCCCATACGATCCATTTCACACATGTTGTGCAGTTCTTCTCCCTTTTTTATATAATTTTTATTTATTAGGTATTTTGTGATGCTTGAAACAAAATAATAGTCGTTTGTGATTTATACTTGCAACATTTTCTTTCAGGAACTCTAATTTTTAAGTGTGCCTTATAAAATAGCTTGAATGCATGTGATCTGATCTATCTTCTTGCTTTGGTGTTGCTCTTTTTGATCTTTAGTTTTCTTTTGCGGTTTGTTCTCTTTATATGCAAGAGAGCTATGAGTGTGGTCTCAAGTTAATGTGCTATATTATTCATTCCTTTGGGAGAGCATACTTGTTCTGATCATATATATTTATAATACATTTATCTCCTCACATCTGATGACATCCCTTCTACTTATGCATTAACTTTCCACATGACATTTTGTCAAGAGTTCATGATTCTTTTCTCTTAAGTAGTAAACCTTGATAATTTCTAGAAAGGACAAATGATATTTTAGTTAAAGTGCATTTTGTTAGTTACATTCCAAAGGAATACTTATTAATCTGATTGTTTGTCTAAAAAGTATTGCTACTTGTGCAGGCTGATCTGAACAAGGGATGATAGTTTGTGTGAGATGCATGTATTCTCAAGGATTTTGATCTAATACTTATAAATCAATGCACTGCTAGCCTGGTTATCTTCTCGTGACAGTCTCTTCTAATTAACTCCGATTCCTATTTCAACTCAACTGTAAAGTGCAACTAGTGCTTCCTAGGCCTTGAACTTTAGCATACCTTTCATAATTTCTATTGTTTCACTTCACATTTCATCTTTCATGGACACGTTTGTTCTTTAGAAAAATACCTCCTCTATCTGTAATAATGGCTCTTGCTGCTTTGTTGCTGAAACTTGTTCTGCAGAAGAAAAGGATGGTCCATGTATTTTCTTTTGGCTCTGAAAACAAACTAAAATGCCAGGTTGTTCAGTGTGTTGCCTTGCCATGAGAATCAGCGTACACCCGATGTTTGCTTGCAAACTTTAAGCTACTTATGGATTAAGCTGTCCAAGAATGATTTATCTTATTTTCTTGCTCTTTATTTATTCATTTTCCACTGAATGCTTTCTTATTTACTGTCCGCATAATAAGATAGTTCGCTGCCAACTTCAGATATTCAGAGGTGCTACCAATAGCATTTCGTCTTTGGTGCAGCGATAACTGAAAGAAAATTCTATATGTTAACACTTTCAACATAGTATTTCTGTACACAACATATTTCAAATTTTTAAAATCACCACTTCCCGCGCAATTATACATGAACCTATTTTCACTCAAGGCCAAACATTGCATGTTGTCACAATATTTTTAAAAATATATTTTGCCTCTTTTGGCGGGATCCCTTCATATTGTCTCGAACCTTTAATATTACCATCCATTGGCCTATTCAAACCAAGACCATGTATTGTCCGTAATAGCATCTCCTTACTCAGGATATTCTCTGCCAAGTAGTGTTGGAAGTATTTTTATTAGGCATAGTGTAAATATGCTCTCAATTTCCTCCATGCATATAGCCTACTACCAGTTAGATCACTCGTTCTTCTATTCAGAGCACCTGCCAACTCAAAGTCGAGTTGTCTCAGACTAGACCTATCTGACTATAAAGGTATGTCATATACATTTATGTTATAATTTAGTCATGCCTTTAAAAATATTAGTAATTATTAGATCATGCACTCCATATATCACATTTGTCAATAGCACTATCATTCCATCGGGGGATCATGAAAGCATTCACCAATTGCCTAGATGCAGTTCGGTCAAGCAAGAAAAATAAATCGCATGTCCTCAATGTGGTGACGTTCTGAAATAATCTCCAAGGCAACACTCGGACTTGTGACACTAAACCATACTAGCTTGTGATTCTTCAGATGGGAGGTCAAGAGGATTAGTCAACCTTACAGGGGTGCTTGATTCTATTCCAGCATCCATTATATCACCATGGCTTGTCAGATTCAGAACCAATAATGATGTATATGGTGCTTCATGCTCCACCAATGATCGGCCCCACCAGGACACGATTTGAACCAAGCCAAACTGACGAGAGCAACCGTTGCTTTTGGGATACTGCCCCATCCATCGGGTGTTTATCATGATAAGGACAACCTATGGAGTTTCATTCCAAAAATCATTGTCAGCAAGTAGTAATCAAATTGCAGATGGACAAAAGCACATGCACTCAAATGGGCCCAGTTAGGAGACAATTATCCATGTGCATTTAAGAACTACATTGTGAATGCTGGTGATTTCTCGATGACACATAACTTATGAATACAAGGATGATTTTTTCCAGGCAAGAACAAGTGCTGCAAATACAACCGCAGTGCTCTTTCGGTCCTGCTGCAAACCAAGTTATCTGCTCTTTTGGTCCTCCAGTGTCAGTTACTGCTAGACAATCAAGAATCTAACCAATTTGAATCCATCGCAGATTCTCCAGTGGCTACCAATATCGGCGATGTGTCACCAAGTAGGCGACTGTCCAAGGAAATCTGTTGCTGCAATGATCAACTTTGATATCTTCTAGGTGTTCGGAGGAACGTCCCGAGAAGATGAGATTGATGTCCTATACATAAACTTAGAACCGACGTTGTATCTAGAAAAATTGTGTATGTAATTTCGTTCTGGTTGTCGCCTTTTACACCTAAGGTTGTTGATATCCTTTTCAATTCAGCTATTTTTGTTACTTTTTGCACGCCATGTGTTATCACCTCTGATAGGTTAGACATATTTATATAATTTTGTTCTGGTTCTGGTAAATTATGTTTATTAGTTAAAAAAATATGTTTATGATGTTTTCTTTATTGGCTTACTATTTTATGAAATGTTCATCAATTTGAAAGATAGGGGCGTGTGCCAAGGTGCACCGCTAAAACGTACTACTATCTTCCGCGCACCTATAATTGCTAAATTGGCTTGAATCTAGCGGAGTTATGTACATCACATTTGAGGTTTGTCCATTTGTTATCCACACATGTCAGTTATATTTCTTAGTTCTACCATCATTATTGTTAGTTCAAAATTCACGAGTTCAAGGCTTTTCTTTATCTGCCAACAAGGGTAAGACTAGGTTGAAATTTTGCAACTATCCTCATCTCTCCCCTCCTTTGGTTGTGATGATTCCGCTCTAATGTTTGTAGGATGTACAGATTTATGGTTTAGTACCAAAGTATTTCTTCCTTATCTATGTAATTTAAAATAAATGCCTTGCATCGTTGGATACTGGCAAATTCCGATGCACCGAGTGCTTTTCCTTTTTCAATTTTGGGACTTTTTATATAATAATAATGTTCTGTAGTGACCTTATGAATAGGCGCGTGTATTATTGTCTCAAAGTATACATTTTGGTGAACAACAATATAATTATATTGTTTGTAAAAGCATTTGTCTCCTATGTGTTGCAGCCTCTAAAGACCATGGCCAAGAATGCCCATAGAAATAGATGTTACTTTTGTTGTTTGTTCCTTGCTTTTACTATCTTTCACAAAGTCATACGTTGTACTTACTATGCTATAATTTTAGTATTGGTTATTGTAATATATCCTCATATGTCACTGATTGCTTTTGTCGCCCGCTTTTTATTGTCACTACAACATGCTTTTATTTTAATATTTTTTTTTGCAAATTTATTATGCCAAATTGGTCCAGAATCAACGGGATCTTGCGTCAAGGCGCACCACTAAATCTAGTTGTGTTAATTTTTGAAACTTCTGCACGTAATTACCACAGAGCTCAGGCTGCCTGGCGTTTGTGTCTTTTGTGCGACAGACAGTAGGAGACCGGCCAGGAGCCGCTGCAAATTAATGGTTCTACAAGCATAAAAACCGACTGCTTCTTGCTGGTAAGTTAACACCCGGTGACCATTATCTTCAAATAAGTATTTCTAGCTCGGACAGCGTAGCCACAGCTGTAGAGGTTTATCGGCAAAATTACTCAAACCTGAGGAGACCGATGTAGCACTAGCTTGTACCCAGATTAAGCTAGCAGATGTAGCACTAGCTTGTACCCAGATTAAGCTAGCAGCTAGCTAGCCATGATTCAGGTGGTGAAGCTCCTCTTTGATCTGTTCCCAGTGTGCATGCCAACCATCAGTAATTAACAAGCATGAACGCACATAATGCATGTTTTGAGACCGTAGTAATCAGCTAGGATACGAATGCAATACCCATTACTTCTCAGGTTTCACAAATCCAAGGTGCGATCAAACGACCACAGTACAGATGCTGGACAAGGAGCACAACGTATCACATGTACTTTTTTTTAAACGAGGCAATACATGGGTGGAATCAATTAAAACTAGGGCAGACAGGTCCCTTCGACAGGCCAAGGCGAACCTCCATCCCATGGTGCATGTCCGGTATACGGAGGCTGTCAGAATCTTGGGGCACTGCAAAGTAGCCAGGTAATGAAGAATATTAATAGATGAGACATTTCTAGCAATATAGGAAAGGGTCAGTTGCAACTTGCAACGACAAAAATGAAGCACAAAGCTAAAGCAGAATTTATAGTGGTATAAGCACACATGACAGGATGTGCCTAAGTGAGTTGGTTACACTTCAGGCGCAAGCTTAGATCACTTAGCACGACAAAATTGTGAAACACTCTTGTTTATTGTTAAATAGATTCCTTTAGAAACCATTTCAGTACCATTAGCTACTTACCATGTAGATACAATTGCTTTTCATAATATATAGTTATCATCACCTCTGAGTATATCCTACAGCACAAACTTCATACTACTTGCCTGTCAAAGAAAAAAAATCACTCTAGACTACTTGCAGTAACTAGTTGGAGGTATGACAGGTGAGCAACAACCCCATTTTAATACACTGGTAAGATCTTGATTTTCTAAAAAAGTCCTTCAAAGTAACATCAGATTACAAAGACTACTATCCTACAGCACAAACTTCATACTACTTGCCTGTCAAAGAAAAAAAAACACTCTATACTACTTGCAGTAACTAGTTGGAGGTATGACAGATGAGCAACAACCCCATTTTAATACACTGGTAAGATCTTGATTTTCTAAAAAAGTCCTTCAAAGTAACATCAGATTACAAAGATTTGCTCGAGTGCATTCGACTGTGAGCAAAAGAATTACTGCCAATATAAAGCTGGAGAGAGTTCAGAGATAACAGTCCTCCCTAACTCGCCAAAGCAGTTCATATACTAGCAAGTTACTGCAAACACACTTGCACAAAAAATGTGAACATCAAGCAACAGGACTGATGGACAACAAAAGGATAACACGGTCTTACTGTTTAGATAATCTTCAAATCCAAAATCATCCAAGGAACCTGTCATTGCCTCATATCCCAGCAAAGATGATGGTAACGCACCTGGGGGCCTTTGAAACCTGGCAATGCATGATTCCATCAGACAAACTTTTTTAAGACATATCACCTATTTAAATTTCCAAAAATCCAACCTAAAATAATGCCAATAACTGGTCAGGTTTCGTATATGAATACAGTAATTCAAGGATAGTATCAACAGACTGTAGGCGCCACAATGCGATAGATTCATGTGGCGGTAGTTTATTGCTAAACTGGCTTCTGTTGCTTTCCTGAGGATGTGCTATATTTGTTTTGATTTTTCTGTCTGCATTTCATTATTTCAAATTGGACCTCGTCGTATGTTATCTAACTTTCCTGGAGGGGGAAAAGGAGGGGGCGACGAGCGAACTACTACCTGGAGAGGATTTGGGCGTCGAGATCCTTGCGGATGTTGAAGGCGGATCCGTAGATGGACTCCGTCCCGAACTTCTTCTTGTCGTCCCAGAACTTGCTCTCCTGCGAGCGCGTCAACACGGATTTTCAGCGCTAGAGTTTCACGAACGAATTGGGGAGATCGGAGAGGGAGGAAGGCGGCGGTTACCGATTGGATGGTGGCCTGGAGCGGGTGCGGCGGCGCTAGGTCGCCCCTGACGCTGTCGTTGACGCCGAAGCGGAGCACGTCGTGGCTCTCGCCGATCTCCTTCGTCATCCCGCCGTTCGCCATCGCCGTTTTTTCCTCTGTCTTCTCTTCCAATTTCTTTGTGGAGAAGAAAGAGGGCTTGCGGTCGTGGCTCTTGCGAGGTGGGGCTCGTCTTCTAGGATTTTAGTTTTTTTAGGGGTTCTAGGATTTTAGTTTTTTTTAGTCAATTGTAGGATTTGTTTTTTTAGGGAATTCTAGGATTTTACGCATTATTTAATTAATTTGAGTTCTATTATACGTTTTTTGTAATTTACAGATTTAGCACTTTATCGGCCGGCCAGGCCGCAGGTGGCACCATGCAGTCGGTTTGGTCACACACGTGCAATCGGCTTGCTCCAGGCCGATTAGGTCAATTGGTCTGGCACAGGCCGATTAGTGCAATCGGTCAAACCGAGACCGACAGCCTAATCGTCCTGTCCCTAACCAAATCCTGCATGATCAATGCAACCCTGCCTCTAAATAATCGCCCGCCGCTGTTTCTCGCCAATCCTTCCCGCCGATTTTTCCCGCTAGTACTTCCCGCCGATTTTTCCCGCCAGTACTTCCCGCCCTTTGTTCCCGCCACTACCTCCCGCCCTTTTTTTCCCGCCACTACTTCCCGCCCTTTTTTCCCGCCTATTCGATTCGGTGCCTCTATAAATCCGGGCAACGAGATGTATCTTTTAACCCAGTTCATCTCTTCCTCCTCTTACTCTCTCATTTCTCTCCTCTCCTCTTGCTCCCGCATTTCCCTCCACTCCTCTCCACTATGACCGACGTGTTTCCCTGGCCGACAGATATGTCCATTGGGTTTCTCCAAATAGCCAGAAGTGTTATGATAGGCGATGAACCAGCCCACTGGGATACGTTGGTAACGAACTATGATGCTCTCGTTATGCTTGGTAAGTCACTTCATCGGAGAGGGTGGAAACTGAAGACCCCAAATCAGGTACGAGCAGAGCTTATCAGGATCCAGGCAAGGTGGGAGAAGCTCGACTTCAAGAGTGAAGCTCGCATGATGGAGTGGGCTGATGCACCTTGGTCCTGGATAGAAGAGAGCGAAGATGAGGATGACATCTTCATGCCGCCACCCGTTGGAAGCAAGGCAAGAGCTGAGTGGGACAAGAGGCAGGAGAAGAAGAAAGCGCAGGCCAAGAAGAGTCAAGCTGACATGACGGAGCAGGTTGTGGCACTTAGGGGCTGGATAGAAGAGAGCGAAGATGAGGATGATATCTTCATGCCGCCACCCGTTGGAAGCAAGGCGAGAGGTGAGTGGGACAAGAGGCCAGAGAAGAAGAAAGCGCAGGCCAAGAAGAGCAAGTGCGAGGGATTGTCAAAGGGAAAGGGCGAGGCATCGAAGGGGAAGGGAAAGGCATCATGCTAGGGATAGATAGGACTCTTATTTATGTACCGCAAGTTATGTTGAACTCTATTGCAAGCTATGTTGAGTAGTTTGTCGAATAAAAATCGTGAAATAATAGAATGGTGTCTCATATATAGGTAGATATATGTCTCATACATAAATAGATGTCTCATGCATAGATAGACATGTCTCATACATAGATAAATATATGTCTCATACATAGATAAATATATGTCTCATATACCAATAGATAGATACGATCTGTCGTCTCAGCGATGTCGTCTACCACGTCGCTCGGGTGGTGGGTTAGGAGGCGTCGTCCAACCGAACCTGTGGGGCGGCCGAACCTGTCGGGGAGAGGGGGGAGTCTGAAAAATGTTCAGCCAACTGCTCTGCGTCATGAAATCCTGAGTGCTATGATCAGCGTCCTGATCCGTCCAGGCGGATCAGGACATAGACGACTGCATTTTGAATGCTCCTGCACATGAAAACGAAGTATGTAAGAACTTGTCATGAACTGAGCCTCGACGCTTATCTTGTAAGACACATACCATGTGGCTGTGGTTGTGGGCGAAACCCGAAGTTTGGCATGGGAGGGTGACCCCAAGGCTCCTGCTGCTGGTGCTGCCACAACGAACCTCCATCGTGTAAAGGTGGCTGATGCTGCTGCCAATAGTCGAAAGAAGACTGTTGATGCCACGTCAAACCTCTAGCCTGGTCTGGGGGAGGAGGTCTCGGAGTCGTCTGTGGTGAAAGCCGTGGACGGGGAGACTGTCGTAGGGGCGAGGGTGGCTGCTGCTGGTGGTGGTGCGTCGAGTGCCGCGGAGGACGCTGTGGTGTCGGGTGGTGAGCAATGTCCGAAGGGCGGGTGCACGTGATAACCCCGTAGATACGCCGTATCTTCTCCTCCAGGCGACTCAGCCAGGTCTCCTGGTCCTGACGGTGAATAAGTAGGGGTCCAGACGAAAGAGAGCGTCTGTACTCAGCACTCTCCGTCTCAAGATCGACTAACATCTTTGCCTGCAAGTGACACCACAAGGTTCGCCATATATAGATGGAAAATTATGTAATAAATAGGTGCATTAGATGAAGAACATATCGCGTGCTGTCTGCTGCCCACAGTCGACTGGCTCGGATAACTATCCCAAGTAGTCGTGCCCGACATCTCCTCTGGGTGAGATTGTTGCGTGATGCGTAGTCATGTTGCGCTCATGTAGCTATCCAAATACCTGTTGAACTCTTCCATGTCGAACTCGGCGTTCGAGTCCCAGACTCGGGCTGTAGCGGTGTCCCACTCTTGAACGTATACCCCAACCCTGTGTAGCCAACCCGTGGCGGTCTTGCTACTTCCCTTCCTCGACAACCTAACATTTAACATGGTTAGTGTCATGTCAATAAATCATATTAAGATGAAAGTAATGTGTAAAGGAAATATACGTGTGTACGACTGAAGGTATGACGCTCTCCGTAGGACGAGGATCAGCCAACTGGCGAAGACCAAACTGCCTCATTACTCTATGTAGGCTCATCTCCTCTGCCTGCATGTCGAAGATGATCTTCGATTTTGTGAGCCAATACGGCTCGTCCCTGGCGCATAGAACAGACATCAGTATGTTGTCCCCATCCCTATGGAATCTAGCAGCGACAGCTTCATTCTTGTAGGGCTCCCACATCATCGAACTCGCGAGCAGTACGTCAAACTGCTCGACAGTGCGGGGTAGCAACCCCTCACCTGACTGTGAGAAAAGCGTCTCTGCGAATAATAATTTGTTAGCTCCATCCACAGTTTATGTCAACTAAATAATGAATGTAACAAGTAACTTTGCACATACCTGGCGATGTGTCCAAACTGAACCGAAAGTAGGCAAGTCGATGAGGTCTGGATCGAACAGTCCAGTCAGAGGGTCGCCCAAAGTAGCTGTAGGGTAAGGCGTCTCAACCATAACGTCCGGTCGGCCGATAGGAAACCGCTCCCAGGACCAAAGCTGCAACAATAGTGGGCATTCAAGCAGGCCTGACTTCGGCGCCCTCCGTTGGCAACCGCTGCACATACCTCGGTACGTGGCCGCTAAGACCGCAGAACCCCAACTCCTCTCTATAATCATGTCAGCGCTAGTTGCATTGGCGATCTCCAATGCGATAGGGATGTAGCGAGCGGTGATAGTGGTGACATGGTTCTCGGTGAACATCACCTTACCGAGAAGCCAAAGTATGTATGCCTCCAAGGACCGAGTGATTTGTGCCTCTGTCAACCGAGTCTCTGGATAGCCTAGCTGTTGGATCTACATTAATCAAATATTCGATAAGTAACCAATAGCCTCTGCTTGTTCGCATTAGAGCAGGGTGTGGGATGTACTGCCTTTCACCAGAGTTCACGGTGTTGAAATTACCCATTACTTGAAATCCTAATATCTCACCCGTCCAGGTATTGACCACAGATTCTTTCAGGTAGTAGGGAGACACGAATGATACGGCGTCCAACCCTAGCTATCGACAAGCAGCAAGCACATGAGAGCAAGGCAGGTGAAGCAATTTTGGTTTGTTGCAGGTGCACTCGCAGGTTGGCCATTGCTCATTACCAATCTTCACCTCATGCGTTCTTAGTTCATTACCACACCCAAACTTATCGGTGGCTAGCCGCACCTCAAACCTTCTATCCTCATTACCTATGCACACGACAGTGTGTGACATAGCCTTCGTCATCTTCTTATCCATGTACCTCATAATCTTTTCACAGAAGCGTGTGCTTGGATTGTTCATGATATGCATCTGAGCACCCTGTCGCCTGGCTCTAAAATATGAAATCGTGCCATACAGAATACCTTCGACTATGGCTGTCAGTGGAAGTGCCCTGTTACCTCTGAGGACAAATTTATATGACTCAGCTAGGTTTGTAGTCATGACACCGTACCTAGCTCCATGTGTGTCGTGTAGCAAAGACCACCTCTCCAAAGGCTCGTGCTCTATCCACTGTTGGAAGTTCTTGATCGATCTGTCGAGCCTTCTCCTTGTACCAGGTGGATCAAATCCAGGCAAGTCACAAAGCCCTACAAGATCTTCCTCCACAGGCACAGCTCCAGTAGCTACATGTGCAGCTACTGTTGCTTGATGTGCAGCTACGACTGCGTTTTGCGCAGCTTTCCTTGCCCTCACATGTTTCTGAGTGAATTCATCGAGCTTTGCGCGTATGAAATCATGCTTTCATTCTTGGTTCTGCTTGCATAGTTTTTTGAATATATTCATGAGGTTCTTGTTTCTGAACTGTGAGAAGAAATTAGCACCCAAATGGCGCATGCACCACCGGCTTTGCATGTCAAGCCAAGGTGTTTGCTCTTCCGGCCCTGGCTGTGTCAGCTGTTTTACGGCATTGAGTATACCCGCATGCCTATCATGAATGATGCACACATTGGGCTTGTCTTTCACAACTGCTATTTTGAGCTGCCTAAAGAACCATGTCCAACTTTCAGTGTTTTCGCCCTCCACGAAAGCAAATGCGAGTGGTACAATCTGATTGTTGCCGTCTTGACCAATGGCGGTAAGGATCTGACCCTTATACTTGCCAGTGAGAAAAGTACCGTCTACACATATCACTGGACGACAATAAGTAAAAGCTTGGATGCATACAGCAAAAGAGAAGAACACTCGATGAAGCACCTTCACGGATGGATCCTCGGGTATCACATAATATTGTATGTCGACATAGGTGTCTGGGTTTCTATCCTGCAGTGTCTGAAGTTGTCGGACCACGGAGTCATACGAGTCTCTAAACGAACCAAACCTCTCCTCAAGAGCCCTTTGCTTTGCCCTCCAAGCCTTGCCATACGAAATGGTGTACTTAAACTGGGTCTTTACTTTCTTCTGTATACTGGGTACTGTCATCGCTTTGCACTCTACATAGTCCGTGTAAAGCAGCCGAGCTAGAAGTATGGAGGAGAGGTTAAGATGATCTTCAGGAACACTGTGTAGCTCACATGTGTGCTGCACAAAGTCGCTCACCAACCAATTTGTGTCATACGTAGGGACATAGGAATGCACCCTGCCTGGATAATTTATATCCACACATTCCATTGTCAAGTATTTCTTAGAGGACACCGTTGTTTTCAAAACCCTGTGTGTTGACATTGCCCAAGCAATGACTGCATCTTGCAAATGTTGCTTGTCTTGATATCTGACACCCTGAGAAATTTTGTTGCTGTGATATTCCCACGCAAAATCATGACCATCATCAACGGTCATTCCGGTTGACATATTTTGATTCCATGAAGCAGGAATCGGCATGTCCTCTCCACCATTGCCTTCTCCATCAGAATCCTTAGGGTCATCAGAATCACCACTCTCGCCATCCATGTAATCCTCCTCTTCCATCATGTTCTGCATCCAAGATGGCATTTTCCCCCGTGGAGACGGGTACCCGTGGGCATATACCCGCCAAGAACCGGGGATGGGGAATAGATTGGCCCCATGGGGATAGCGGGGCAGGTACCCGATAAGCTAGCGGGGCGGGTATGGGGTGAAAATTCCCTCCGTGAAAGCTCCATGGATACCAAACCCCACTTGTCAGTCTAATAAAACCTTAGCAGAATAGTCCACCATCGGCCCACCAACCACCATCGGCCCACCAACCACCATTCTTTCCCCCCTCCTCGCTCCACTCCCATCCCGCACGAGCCGCCGCCGCCAGTTCGCCATCGCCAACCTCCTGTCCACATCAACACCATCACCGGCACCTAACCCCTCCTTCCTCCACTCGGGATTCACACCGGCGGCCGCCGATGCAAGGAGGAGCTAGTCGCCCGCGTCCCCTGTGTCTCCTCGTCGCGGGCGTCCCCTGCATCTCCTTGTCGCCCGCGCCGTGGGATTCCCTGCATCTGCCCGCCCGCACCAGCCCATCGCCGGTGTCCTCCTGCATCAGCTCGCCGCGTTGGGCGCATCCCCGTGGAGTCCCCGGCGGGTATCGGGTACCCGTTGTTGGCGGGCACGGGGGATGTTTCCCCTCCGATAGTCTAGCGGGGATTCGCGGGTACGGGGATTTGCGGGGATCGGGGCGGGTACGGTGGAGCCATACCCGGCCATACCCGGCCCCGTTGCCATCTTGATTTTGCATGCCTCCATCTTCCTCGTCCGCATCTGCCTCTCCACTATAGTCTTCTCTATCTCCAGCCTGACTGCTCTGCCCCGATTCATAACCACCGCCTCCTCCTCCTCCTATCTGACTGCTCTGCCTCGATTCATAACCACCGCCTCCAGCACTGGACATAGAGTACATCCCGTAACTTGAATCAGCACTATGGCGAGAAACATGTCCACCATCGGTCTCCTTCAAGACAGGAAGCACTAATGCGACAGGGTTTACATGCCTATCTTCACAGCCTTTTAACCACTTAAACCAGTCTCTGTCAGTATCTACATGCCTTAAAGTCCAGAAAATATTTTTTCTTGACTTTGTCCATAATGCTTGCACGCTGACGGTGTACGTCTCGATGTTATAGCCTAAACATCCTGTCAACCATTCCTTCAACTGACTAACACTCTAGGTTTGAGGGGCAGTCAAATCTAACTGTATACACATGAACTCTCCCAGATCTGCTCCAAAGTCATTTGTTCGAACATTCCTAGGACCGTAATAAAACACGAACTTCACTAAATTGGCCATCTCCGCTGACATAAAATAAACAACCTAATCAATTAATTATCGACAACGCGTATAACTTTGGGCAATGCTTGCAAATATTCTAAAAAATATGATATTATTGCTACCGGTCAAATATTGCTACTAATCCATCGGCCAAATTTTTGTGTCTAACCCATCGGTCAAATATTGTTACTAATCCACTAGCCAAATATTCTAATAGACTAAGCATACCCACGTACGTAACCATATACAATAACCATAATTATCGAGGGATTAGAGTTTACCCTTGAAGCGAGAGAAGCCACTCGGTCCACCACCACAGCTCCACCACAGACAACCTCAGCTCCTCCACCACAGCTCCACCACCATTGCCATTGCTCCACCACAGCTCCACCACCGTTCCTCCAACAAACCAACACCAAATCGAGCCATGAGCTAACCCATCCGTAGATCGGGCTTCCACTACCTCTCTACTGGTTTTGGATTGAAGTTTTTGTGGTCAAATCGAGCAAAATCGGGCAAAATAGGTGAGGGAAATAGAGGTTGTTCGAACAAGAGAGAGAGAGAGAGCAAGGCGGCTGCGCGAGAAAGAAAGGGTCTGTCCGACCGTGCGGCTCGGCGACGCCCTTATCACCCCCCAGTCGGCCTGGCCCACGCCGAGTGGGCAATCGGCCTCGGCCTGGCCGATTGAGCCTGTCGGCCTGGGCGGGCCCCGCGGCCCCACCGGCCGACCTTCTGTCGGCTTGCTCTTGGACAACTGAGGTGCTGTCGGCCAGGGCCTGGCCGACTGGCCCAATCGGCTTCCCCTTGGCCGACAAAGTGCTAGATCTGTAATTTCCAAAAAACGTATAATAGAACTCAAATTAATTAAATAATACGTATTATTTAAAAAAAATCGCAGTTGTGTCCAGGTCGTTCTCGTCTCGTTGGGCCGGCCCAATATCGTGTTGCTACTCGCAGCTTCTATTTTTCCGAGAACTTCTTTATTCAATGCTGGAAAGAATTACATGAAAGTTTTAGCCTGACTGTCAGGTGGGGCTGAAAACAACACACGACGTCCTATCGAAAGAGAAGTAGCTAATGCTCAAAAAAAGAGAGAAGTAGTTATGCGCGCCATGCTTGTCATGCTCAACAAAGAGAGAAGTAGTTATGCTTGTCTTACAACACACGACTTCTCTCTTTTTTCAGCGTTAAGTGTTGAAGCAGTGATACCTATGCTTGTCTTACAAAAAGGTAAACATTCATATCTCGATGAATTTTACCACGTACATGTTTTCCCTTCTGTCAGAGTATAGCATGGTTATTAATGTCTACCTTCAGATGTGACATCCTTGAGGTGGCAGCCGAAGTCGACAGAAAATTGAGGCCTGGCAGATGGTTTGTGCTGAAAGACACCATAGAAATGATCAAAAAGATGCGCCCAGTTCTGGGCTCTCTGCGTTAGGAAACTGTAGTTGTGAAGCCGGCGGTATCTTTTTTTTCTCTCTCCCTCCGATCCATATTAATTGAATTAGATTCATCTAGATATATACTCTTTCCGTTTGAAAATATAAGATGTTTTAGGTTTGTGAAAAAGATAAATCTAGACTGGTTTTAGTATGTAGGTTCATTCAACTTTAAGATGAATCTACATACTAAAAAAGATTTAGATTCATTTTCTTCACAAACCTAAAACATCTTATATTTTAAAACGGAGGGAATAGGTCGGAGTAAGTAGTACTAAGAGTTTCTGGCGCCCCGGGGCTTCCAGATCAGGATGATATGGACCGGACTTCTGAAGGAGTGATCAGCGCACAGAAATTCTGTTTATTCTGATTGGATCGATTCTTGTATACAGCAGGCCGGGATCCAGACAGCCCTGAAGTATTGCTGTTATAGATACGCACTTCTGCAGCCTGTTGTGCCCATTCTTTTCTCGTCATAGTAAACTGTAGGGATTTTATAGTTGTATAAGGATAGTGCTAATCGGTATTTTGTGTACACTGAACAACAAAAGTGCGTTTGGTACTGCATGAGCGTCAGGCAGCTTCTGAAGAGACAAAATCGGCTTGTTTAATTGTCTACATGCGAGTTTGGGCTGCGCCAGCGTGCTTCTTCATGCAGCCTAGGGATAGATCGAAGAGGAACGCTTGAATCGGCTGTTTCTCTGGAGGCAGTCTGAGCGTGGACTTTAAAGCAGTCCATCGAGCTTCACAGGGCTCATTCTTGCACGCCTCTTTTTCTCTCTCCTCTCTTAAACATCTTCATCCCAAACCACTTGTGATTAGCGCAAAAAGACTTCAAATCGACTCGAGCTCTACATAAAAAAGATGCATATCAGCAACAGGGTTCAATTCTGACCATAGGCTTCGAGGTTTGTGAACCATATCTTCTTTGATTCTTGGTCAAAGTTGAGCTTTTTAGAGTAATTTTTTTAGATTCCTCGCATAGAATTAACCGCTCGGAATTTTCTTCTAGGAACTGTTTGATCTTGTTGTTCCATACAATTTGTGTGTTGCAAGTGGTTCGTTTTATGGAGATAGAGGATAGCTCAGCTCTGTCAACTGTCAACTATAGGTGTACCTACGAGGATGAACTTCTCAGCTTGTGTGTGGGTTGAAGATAAGGTAGAGGAAGATAGTCTACTCGACAGACGGGTCGTGCAGGTAGAGGAACGCCAAGGTCGTCGTCGCCGTCGACCGCTCGTAGCTCCCCTTCGTCACGTATGTGTTCCAGATGATCCAGTCCGCGAATTCGAGTTCAGAGTTCCTAGATGCCGCGTCAGAAGTCCACCGATCTCCGTCGCAGCCGTAGCCACAGGAGGTGTCCCACCAACCCCCATCGCCGGCGCAACTGCAGAAGTTGTCTTGCTATCCTCCGTCACTGCCGCAGCGGCAACAACTGTCATGTCGCCTCTGCCGCCAAGATGGAGTATGAACACAAAGAACAAGAGCTACTAATGACTGTTTAGGAATGCATATTATTGTGACAGGCAATCCGATACAGGCAACCAAACAACATGCATTTGTTGTTGTCCTCGTGCAAAAAATTTCATGCAGATTATCAAACAAGATTTAAAAGGTGGCTCGGATGTCGGATTAATGTGGCAGTGCCTTCCGCAGCACTACCCGACCGAGCCAAAAAAATCGGTGCAGGCTAGCAAACGCGCCCCAATACTATTGTTTTGGAGTTAGTAGAAGTATGAGGCCCCATAGTTTTGTAAGAGCAATATATGCGTACCAACACATGTCCAGGACCTGTGTAGGCTGCTCACGTACACATATGTACCACGTGCCCGGGGTCATGTTGCTGCCGTGCGCGGTTTGTGTCTTTCGTGCGACAGCGGTACGAGACCCTTCAGGCGCCGGTGCAAAATAATGCTCCTACACACGTAACAAAACCCGAATGCTGCTTGCTCGAGAGCAAACACCTGGCCGTCTTTGTGTTTCTCGCTGCCTTTTACTAGAATATTATTTACTCGCTCCGTTTCATAGTTGTCGCTCCTACGAAGTTGTACTACAGTACTAAATCAGCGAAATATAGTACAGTACATATTTGATATTTATCGCTAGCAGGGAGTCTGTCGCGGCTGCAGGGGGTATTATCTAGTTGCTTAAGCGTGAGATGCAGGGAGGCATCTCAGCGCTCCTGCGATGCGACTGTGCCTCTGCCTGTGGGCCAGCGTAGTATATAGTATAGCCGCAAAATTACTCAAACCTGAGGAGACTAATTAATCAGAACGATGTTGAACAGTTACACTTAGCCTGTACCAGGATTAAGCTAGGAACTAGCTAGCCATAAGTCAGATGGGGAAGCTCCTCCTTGATCCATTCCCTGTCTGCAAGCATCGGTGTCTAGATCGAGACTAGCTGGTACTCCCTCCGGTAGGGATTATAAGGACTAAGAGCTTTTTTAAAATGTTAGAAATTATAAGTCTTTTCTTATTTATTACCATCTCTCGTCTCCTCGAAACAGGCATAAGCCCAGCTATATAAATATAGCAACCAGTTGAGACCGCTGCTGGACCAGACAGCACATCGCCCAAGAAATAACAAAGAGAAACACAGAAGAAAAAGAAAAGAAAGCAAAGCCGATAACAGTGGCTTGACGAAAACGATGACGACCCGCAACTGTTGTGCCCTCCAACTAAGTTCCACCGCATGCCTAGCACTACGAAGCGCCACACACCAAGCAACACCTCCAAGAAGGAAAGCGACGATGACGACGCTGCTGCCCGGACAGGTCCTAGGGTTTCCCCCGGTGCGCTCCGGGAGGTGTGGAAGAGGTACACCCGACGCCCTTCAGGAAGGACGGTGGCACCCGCAGGCGTCACCGCGTCGATGTCAAGAAGACAAGGATTTCTCCCGACCCCTCAGAAAAAACACACTCCCGGACGCTAACGCGGTGCTCCACCAAGCTCGACGCCTGCCAATGCACGCCCACGGTCTTGCAGCCGCCACCGCCGTCGCACCGTGACCAACGAAGTAAGGCCGGTAGAACAGAAAAGAGCAAGCTTCTGCGGGGTTGCCGGGACAACAATGCACGGGAGGGAACTACCTCCACCACCAGAAGGTGGTAGCCGACCGGGTACAGCTGCAGGGCAAACCAGGCCCACCTAGCCCGGCCGAGCCCCCCGAGGGCTCGTGAAGCCCCACCGCCACACTGCAGCAAGGGAACCGTCGACCACGCCAACCCCACACTAGCCCCTACTGATCCGTCCACCAGGGGAACAACTGCCACCGTCGATCCCTGCCGCCAAGTGGCCGCACCATCACCACCGCGCTCACCCGGGACTTCCGGACCACCATCGGTCTGAGAAACACCACCTAGACCTGCAAGGGCGCCAAGAGACGGGCGTGACGAACACAGCAGCTCTGTGCTGCCCACGAGACCCCCGAGCACGGAGATAGAAGACCACCAGATCCAGGCCCGCTGGCCCAGATCTGGACTCCCAGCCGTCTCGAAGCCCGGAGGAGTTGCCTACCCGCTGGTGAACAAGGGCCCCGCCTAGCCCAGATCGGGCCCATTCTGGCCGAGATTGGGCCTGGCAAGGGCCACCGATGGGAGCACCTGCAGCGCCTCCGCCCCTCTCCATGCCGAGGGCCCCGCCGCCACATAGCCACCGTCGGGAGGGCTTGCTGTCGCTCACCGCTTGCCGGAGACCGAGGGCCCCGGCCGGAGCCCGCACGGCCCAGATCAGGCCCAACCTGGCCCAGATCGGGCCTACAGAGCTCGCGTCGGGCGCACCTGCGGCCTCGCCAGCCTTGCAGCCGAGCTGCCCACCACCCCCGCGCCATGGAGCCACCATGAACTCGCCGCCCCGTCCTGCAGACCCCCCGCCAAGCCCGTCATGGCGCGTCGCCGCCAGGGAGAGGTCCCGCGCCCCCTAACCGCCGCCGGGAACAGAGAGCCCGCCGCCGCCGGCCCCGCCCGGGCTTTGCCCGGCGGTGCGCGACGACGACGGTGGGGGAGGAGGGAAGAGGGAGGACGGGAGAGGGTGGCGCGGCGGCGCTCGCTCCGTCGCCCGCGGGGGGACGAGAGGTCTTTCTTCAGTGTTGCAGTGCCAACTTCCACCATCTCTCATCTAATGCATGGTCTTTTTTTTTTCTCTTCTCTCATGCATGTATAACTATTGGTGCATGTAGTAATTAAGAAAGTGAGTTATTAATTTTCTTAATCCTATCCTTACAATCCATAACAGAGGGAGTAATCAACAAGCCACCCATGAACACGCATGCACTGTGCATGTATGGAGATTGGAGACCCCGGTAATCAGCATGCCATGCATGCTTACGCGGTTACGCCTAGCTAGTAGTACTGTTTCCCCTATATATAAAAACACCAACCTTTTTTCTTTTTCTGTAAACAGCATATGCTAGCCGCTGATAAAATCATCTTATGTGATAAACATATAAAATTCCCTTTTTTCTTTTGCGGGAACCTTTATCTTGCTTTCGGTTTTCAATTTCCTTTTTTCTTTCCCGGTTTGAGTTCCATGGGTGCATGCACACTATAGCAACACTGTGCATGCCAACGTTGTTGATATTCCAGGTTCTCTCATAAAGCGCCCGTCCGTACATGTTATCATGGCGCATAATCTTGTGTGGGAAATATAAGTGTAGAGCTAATCTCGATCAGACCCCACTAATTCATTCGTGATCAGTGCTCCCTGCACCGGACAAAGAATCATTCTGCCTTACGTTTGCTTAACTTTGGCCCATAATCGTTATTCTATAACCGTAAACATAGCTATGGATGCATACACATAAGAAAAGAATTAAAATAACACGAGATAGTACAAGGACAAGCATGGATGTATTGTGTTGTGTCCCATTGCCACTGTAGAGGTGGATGCTTACATCAATCGATGCAGAGGTTTTGTTCGCCACCGTATTCGAAAAGAGTAATATGATGCTATTACTACAAAAATGGATATCATTTGATTTTATACATATCTAATGGATAATATTATATAGCAAGAGGGCAGTGTTATAAAATGTTACTATGCACTAATATTTTACTAGACCTCGCATACTATCAAAACCTTAGAGAGGGGGGAAATGAGAACCACTAGCTAGCTTCAATAGAAATTCTATCTTGTTCTAATTGAAAATTAATGTACAATCAATCAAGCATAATGCCAACATTACTAGTTGGTATTGTGTCTATTTTCAAGAGAAAATAATGGAATTGTGATCGTAGACCACTAGAGATCTTATTCATCTTACATTGATTGATGACCGCAAAGTTATTCGGATCATATTAATTAGTCTGATAAAAACAAGAATCTTTTCTCTAAGATGGGTTATGGATCTATAGCAAAATATTATGGAAAAAGTATGCTTTTGGTTACTCCACTTGCAGAAGTCTAAGTTTGGTCCCTCGACTCCAATACAGGAAAATGCCTCCCGAGTATCAAATCTGTCTAGATATTTTTGGTTGATGTAGCAAAGATGTTTTGAACATGGCAGCCCAGTCATCACAATAAATGGCCAAATTCGGAGAAATAAAAAATATTTTGATAAAGTTACTAGAGTTCACAAGAATTTTTAAAGTTCACAATAAGAATGATTCTAGAAAAAAAGGAACTCTATAAAGCTACAAAAAGTTTTAGTTTACAAAAACAAATCATATATTTAGATTATTTTATGTTTTTTTATTATTTTCCTTTTCCCATTCTTCCTATTTTCCCCTCATTTATTTATAAATCCTAATTTTAATGTTTTATTTAAACTATTATTTTTTGTATTTTTATATGTTTCACCATTCTAATTACCGTGTATTGAAAATACAAAATTCTATTCCTTTAACCCCTATTTTTGTCAAAAATATTATATTGTCTTTGTCATCACGTGCATGAAACTGTTACCACATCCATGTTAAAACTACATAGACTGCTTTTTTTTTTGCAGGGGAAAACTACATAGGGTGTCGCAAAGGGCTAAACTAGGCAGTGTATATTGGAGTTGAGGTAGCAAACATAAACTTTGGAAAAAGGTGAGCAGGCTCAAATATACTTTCCGAATATTAGCTGTGACATATTCTTTTGTTTGCAGTACCAAATTCACGGTTGGATTTATAATCCCATTAATTTTTACCATAATATAATGTCATTATTAATCGAGATGCAGATACAATAGTGTAAACAAATAATATTAGTAGTTCTGGATAAATCTGAAAACATGTAATGATGGATGATGTGTGAATGCAAGTACTGGGTGAAAATGTGGGGTATGTACAAATGAGTGCTCTGTTTTATACCCAAAATTTCAAGATCCACATGCACATCATCTAACAAATGAAGAAGGATCATCATGATTGGCGTGGGCCCACATACTGGTTGGACTTTATGGAGAAAAGAGTCTCGTGTGTAAAAGCTGCTGCATGCTTCATGCTTGTGTCTTCTACCTGGAGAAGCGTCGGCTATCCTACGCATGCATGCTCGTATAGTGCATGCTCTCTCCTACACAAGTACGTATGTTAGTACAAGTACAGTACCTTATGACGACGTACTGTATTGTGTGCACCTACGCACCCTGCACAAACTGCGTGGTCCGAAAACGAGACAACAGTATAGGATGTGGAAGCATTGGCCAGGTCCTGTGCAATTCCCCATCTGTTGCCACCGACAAGATGAACATACTGAAGTAGCTTCGTACTAAACACATGTGCGCAGCGCAGCTATTTACCCTTGAGCACACACATCAATCCAATCACCACCACACACCACGAGCTAGGTAGTAAGTAGCACTGTACATCGCCATGATGAAAAAAAACGAGAAGTCAGAGGGATAGATCACTAGTAAACAGTAAGAGACTCTTTGTTTTGTAGTATAAGAAAAATGAAAAAATAGGAATAAAAAACACATGATTACAATGGCATATACATGCTTCAATCTTACATGATTTTATATGCACCAAAAATTGTTATTTCATCAGATGAAAATAACATATTATAAAATCAAAGATTTGAGTGGATTTTAGATTTCCTATGAATCTAGTTCAAAGGACCCCTTAGGAAAAACTTCTATATGATTCAAATCCTACAAATTAAACAACCACCATAGGAATTTTTGTAAGCATTTGAATCCTTAAAAAAACCACGCAAATCTTTTTGAATTAAAGAGCCCCAAACTCACCATAGTTGTTTCAGACAAACATGTGTGACAAGTCGACATACTCAAGTATCAATATAGTACCGTGGTCTATGCATATGCCTTAAAAATCGTTAGGTTTAATGGAAATTCTAGCTAACGTGCGTATGCAAAAAATGGTGTTCATTATTGCGCCTTTCTCCTTTTGCATATATGTAGCTGTGTCACATGTTATTCTGACGTCATCAACATTAATTGTACATCCAAAAATTCAAGATGACACAAATAGTTAATCCCATTGGTGATTCCTGATCAGCGTTGAAATTATCCCGACAAGGGCAAACTAGATCATATGTCGTTATGTTTTTCTATCACACCAGTTGCTAGATTAACAACACCCAATGGTCCATAATGGTGTATGGTTATCCAATGCTTTCTACATGTCTATAGGCTTCGCAATGCTATATGAGGTAAAGAGTGCATATTCAAGTGTTCTCAACAACAAATAGAGAACACCATTCGATAAAGTGATAGGATGCGAGCATTGCAAGGATGACACGTGATGTTAAGGAACCTGGTATCCAAATTACTAATCTGCAGTCGTTGTTTTGGAGCTTACTAATCCGCGGACTAAGTGGTTAATTCTAATTATCGATAAAAAGAAGTTGTTTAAAGCATGTTAACATGAAATCTAGTTTCGAAGATACCCTCGCGACCAAACCAAAAGGCATAAAGATATTAACATTAAGTAATTAAGATCTGATAGAGTTGTAGATATCATTGGTGTAGGTAGTGGCATGTTGGTTACTTGGTTTTGAATGTCATGGGAGGTGTGACAACGTAACGCGTACTCCCTCCATTAAAAATTACCTCTCGTTCTCGGTTTAGTCAAATAATATGAAAATGCATATATATGAAAATATACTTTATGACAGTTTAATATAATATATTTTGCACTATTGATGTTGCTGTTTTTCGCTAAATATATGGTCAAAGTTTACAAAGCTTGATTCTGACTGAACTCATAACGTCGATGTAATTGTGAGTGGAACTAGTAGTACGGTCCTTATTATTAGTTATCTTGGCACGCACCAAGCATGTCACCAGTTAATCAAGACGACAACCTATGACAGCAAAGAACAAAGCGAGAGGAGGGGCCGGGGTGGCTTGTATATTAGCCTGCGCAGCGAAAGAGTAATGTACGGGCGCAAATACTTACTAATAACGTCACGGCCCCAATCATCACAGATCAAGAATCCAATGATGCGTGTGCCGCTCTACAAATAATCCTCCCTACCCCCTGTCCGTACGCCCTAGTACGTCTTCTAGTAGTAACAAAACTACAAAAGGACTACCAGTCGATCCGACGTCGCAACCACAAGCAAGCCCCCCCCGGCAGATCGAATAAAGCAGAAGCAACCGAGCTAACTACTTAACTAGCCTTGCGGCACTCCTTAATTAAGTGCCTAGCTAGCTTGCCACTATATGATAAAACAACCCTCAAGATTCAAAAAACTAACTGAATATGTAAGAAAAGGAGAGCTGGCATTCTTCCGAGAGAGGCATGAGTATGCAACATTTGTGTCATGACTTTTTTAATGGAAGCACTTTTTTCATCCATAGCAATGTATCTAGATGATGCAAGCACGTACAAAAAGGTTCAAGCTCCTGGACTGTCTCCCATGTTTAGGACTTAGGAGGGAGTGTAATAAGATAGCCCATGACCTTACTAAACAATGTGTATTGGTTATGAAATGTAGATACCATATAAGCATGGACAGACCATATCGTCCAAAGAGTATATGGGGTCCTTCAGGGCCAGACCTACTCGTGCTAAGACCGTTACTCTTTTCTATGCCGTTGTTGTTGTCTCTGACTAGACCCCCTCAGGCTACTACCTCATCTCTGCTATCTCCGCGACCTTCATTAAGATCATTAGATTGGCGGTAGATTAATCGTTGATGGTGTTATTGTCAAATTCACTTGTGTTAGTATTGCTAATTTCGTGAAGTCAACTAAAACATTTCCTTTTTTCTTCGAATGTTCATCCAAGGTAATGCATCCTTCATTCGAGTGTTGTGGGTTTTGTGTAAAGAGATAGGCGTCACCGTGCCATATTTTCTTGAGGAGGATTGATAGGACATTGGAAATGACATAATTTTTCTGGTCAACACATGTCAGTGGTAGAGAAGGATGAACATGGAGCAGACGATGGGGATCACCGTGAGAGTGGCGTAGGTGTGAATCTCACTGCTTCGCATGCCTAGAGGAAACCACTGCCAAGTGAACAAGCATTTGAATATGATATGATCGGTGGTTCCCATGGCCATAGGGTCGATGGATAACGACATTGACACATGTAGAACATGTTGAGAGCAGAGTGTATCTGGCGAGTGGGTGGATTCACGATTGGAAAAAAAAAGCCCTTTAAAAAAGATTACTCACAAAAAATATAGTTTTTGAAACGTTGCAGTTTTTACTTTAGGTCGTCTTTAAGTAAGAATTTAATAAATATTTTTATAAGGGGGTGATTACTTAGAAATAGTTATTTCAGGTAGACTGGTGTATAGGTAACCATCCATCAAGATCTTCTCAATTCTCTTTATGCTTGCATGAATTGTGGATTTTTTTTAGACTGAATGCTTTTTTTTTTGACTTTTGAATTAGAAATATCCCATATGTTTCAATGTACTTAGCATTTTAGCTACCATTTAGACAATTGTTTGACCATCAATTACTATATTATTTATATGCTTATGTGACATGAAATTGGTATTATTGAAGTCGTATCCAAAGTGCTTGTTTGTGCTAATCATTTTGTATCATAAAAGTCACATATTGGTGGTGTAATTGTTGGCCTTACCGAATATGCACAGTGATTTGAGGAGAGAGTAATTATACTCCATATTATTTGCTTCTCAAACAACTTAGAACTTGTAAAGTGGTTTTGAAAAAAAAATAGCCATCTTATGGATCAGCCGGGTGTGTGGTCTACCACGTAAATCTTTGACAAGACTGGACGAGGGGGAACTAAAAGCAAGCACACGGCCGGTGGGGTTTTAAGCTCTCGGAGTGTTGGCACGGCAGGGTCAGGATTCACGACTCACGGGGCGATCGAGAGGGCAAGTTTTTCCATGCATAAAAATGGGCAAAAGCGCATGCATGCACGCACAGTACGTAGCCACAGTGCCGCCGGTCGATCGATCGAGCGGATCAGAGCCGGTCAGCGTGTGCAGGGGCCGGGCGGCCTGTGATCCACGATGATGATGGCAATGATGCGAGGCGGGGCCATGCAAAAGACGAGACGAGAGGGCGATCGAGGTAGCATCGCTTTCCTCGCATCGATCGGGCGGTCAGGCCCTAGCGATCTGATTCCAGCCCAGGACACTGCACACGGCGCCGTGCGGATGTCCTCCCTTGGAGAGCAAAAGTTGGGGCGGGTAGAGAAAAAGGCTAGCTACTGTTCTTCTTCCTCTCTTTCCAAGGGTATCTCCTTTTTCCTGCATTCTCTCTCTCTCTCTCTCTCTCTCTCTCTCTCTCTCTCTCTCTCTCTCTCTCTCTCTCTCTCTCTCTCTCTCTCTCTCCTCACAAAACAAAAGGGCGCATGGCGGCTGCAGCCAAAAATTGCATTGGGGAGAGAGATCGAGCTCATTGGGGAGAGAAACGAGATCGATCGAGGTCAGATCAGGCAACGTGCATTTGAGAAGAGGGCCAGAGAGAGATGTACAGAAGCCAAGAACACGCCGTGGATCTGGACGAATCTATGGATCTGTAATCAGATGCATTTCACTCCGAATGTAAAATCGCAGGAGTGAAAAGATGATCGAGGGCATGGAATTGAAGCTCCAGGGAGTTGCACCGGGCATATGGGTGCATGCATGCAGACGAGCGCTGCATGCCCAACCCAGCCGCGCGCGCGCGCACGTCGGAGGCGGAAGATCGAGTGGGGGACGGTGGGAGCTAGCTAGGGAGATCTTTGGAGAGAGAAAGGGAAACAGTGGGTAGGCGCGCCCGCCCGCCCGCACGTGTGGTCGTCGCCATGGGCCTGGCTTACTTCTCCCCACGCAGTCTACAGTCCCATCCGATCCGCCCGGGGACCAGACACAAGATCTCCTCGAGCCTGCTCTCACTCTAGCTACTTCAAGAACCAGCTGGAGACAAATTTAGATCCAGCGAATTCCTTCACAATTAAACCAACCTGTGCTGCCGGTGGATGAACCCTCAGCCATAGCATTCCCCAAGTTTGAAGCCCTTATTTTTTTGCAGGGACAGTTAATTTGAAGCTGATTAAGCAAGAAATGCATGCATGAGAAATCGCAGGACTCGATCGAGTACACTAGTGTACTGGTTGATGACTGTATGTGTACATGCGCCATTGATGCAAAGCTTTTAATTTGCATCTGTGCATGTCTCCATTTGCACAGTATTAGTGAAACACAAATTTATTGAAGTGAAGATGTACTCCATGTGTGAGTAGTGACTAGCCAGTACGTGCGTCTCTATATATAGTGTCCTACTATTTGCCCAAAACCATAGAGAACAATCAGCAACATTAAATCAATATATATAGAAGAGGACGGAGGAGAGTACGGATTCCTTGTTGCAATGGATCGAAAATCTCTTAAAATATTTGATTAGCATCAAATCTTGCTAGTAGTTTATCACAATGGAGCGAACGAGGGTATGTATATATGGGACATGAGCAAATTAAACAGCGCAGCTAGCACTGCTTGATTTGTTCACTCCCCAAAACTTGTTCAAACCCCAATTTCTCATATTTTGCCGACCAACTGGCACATATATATACTTACCCAGCTACGTACTCACTGACCTAGGCAGCTATATTCTTAGGACTCGATAATCGAGATGACAAGAAGAAATTAAACAAGAAGCAAAGGGGGGAAGAAGCAGGCGGATGATGAAACCAAATGGCAAGAGAAAATAGCTGAAACCTTGCAAAATAAGAGCAATCGATGTATACCGACACGTACGGAAGCATATAAGACAAGAAGCTCTGCGAGGTGGTTCTACTATACTGATCGGGCGGTGCTTGGTGCAGCAGTACCGCTACTCCCGAGTCCCGCCGGGGCACCAGTGGCCGGGGCAGCCTCCACGGTGCCGCTTCCACTGCCACCTGGCTCTCCTTCAACGCCGCCAGCTGCTGAGCTCGTCCCCTCGCCAGCGGCTCCCGCCTGGAGCGGTGTCGGCGTCGGCGTGGGCTGCGTGCGCTTGCGCTTCTTTTTCTCGTAGGGTATCCCGCGCGCCTTGGCCTGCGAGTCGCGTACCTCGCGGAGGTAGATCCTCACGGCGCGCGCGGCGAAAGGGTTGGACTCCGGCGCGTGGCCCGACTCCTCGTAGGCGGCGCGGAGGCGGCCGATGAGCGCGTCGAGGGAGCCCCAGGCCTGGCGGAGCGGGCACGGGCAGGGCGCGGGCGGGCTGGGCTGGCCGTAGTGCGCGCACCCGGCGGCGTGCACCTTGGTCTTGCCGAACTGGTCGAGGTACTTGAGGAACTCGATGACGTGCGCGCCGCTGCAGCGCGCCAGCGTCAGCGGGGGGCGGTGGTTGCGCAGGTACTGCAGGAACGTGTTCCAGTCCCGCCGCTTCTGCGACTCGTACCTGCTCAGCTGCTGCGGAGGCGGAGGATCCTGAGGCGGCTGTGGTGGTGGCGGCGGCGTATGCTGCTGCTGCCGCGCGTCGCCGCTGCCGGCCGAGGAGGACGGGGGACCGGCGGCGGAGGTGCCCGAGGAATCCATGCGCGTGGCTAGCTGTAGCCGGCCGTCCGGCCGACAGAGCGGCCGCGCGCGGCTTGAGCGGGCGATCGGATAGTGGAAACGGGACGGTGGATGGGTGGCGATGGGGGAGGAGAGCGACGGGGACGGGGAGGTGAACCTGAGCTAGATGAAGTGAAGGGGACGGAGCGGAGGTGTGATGTGTGAAGGTGATAGCAGCAGGGGAGCGAAGGCGCGTGTGGGGGCCGGGGAGCATTTCACGTGGTGGGGCCCACCGAACAATTCCCTAAGCGCGAAGCTACGTACGTACGGCGCGCGCGTATGGATGAACAGTAGTGCATGTAGACTGTAGACACCTGTTGCATGGCCAAGCGGCCGTTCGTGTGCATCGGATGCGGCAGCGTTTAGTGTACCGCCCGTGTCAAACAGTAGCAGCTGCCGGCCTGCCGGACGAGGATAGTACTGGTCATCATCAATAACATGGTGTGTTGCTATGTAGACTGAAATTCTTGTGAAACATTTTTTAAGAAAGAAAAACCCTACACCTTGCATATTATCGATCTCATTGTCCACCACCGAAAAACCTTTTTCTCTAGGGTGCAACAAATTAAAGGAAGTCGCCCTAAAATATTGCAACTTATGAAAAGAGATTGTTCTCTTGATAAATTAATAATAATCTTAGGTACCAAAATCAGACATATAGCATCTTTATATGTTTTTATTGTTTTATTATAGTGTGGAACATATACATTTCATAGTCTAAAGGTTTGTGTGAACTTTTTCATAATCTAATAAAATCATGATATATCTATCTAAAGAAACCCATGATAATTTTAACCAGATTAATCATCAACTGGTAGTGTGATAGGTGGTGAGAGTCGTGGCCATAGACACTCTCTGGAGCTTACATTTCTTTAAGGAACATCACAGGGCGAAAAAACAGCCCGGACCATTCCCATTTATTTAGAAAAAAAAATAGTCATTTACAACTTGAAGAACCCAATAATCTAAGGGCAACCAAAAAAGTAAACTATATACCAACTATACAAGTTGCGGATGACTATAAGGGGAAACGAGGTTGGCAAACATAATGCTCAAGTCCTTAAGGAGAGCTATGGAGGTATGATGAGATCATCAATTCATCGATGCAATTATAAAAGACAAAATAGATATCTTCATCTTCATTGTTGAAGATCTTCCAATATATTGCACCATTTCCATAGGTCCCAGAGCACGGAGATTAGCACTGAACAAAGTACTTTGCATACATGGGCATAATATCGTAATCACGAACTCTCTACACCTAGGATATTCAAGTGATGAAGAAGAACGATGTAGCACCCTAGAGAAATACGAACGCTTTAGAAATGATTTGTAAAATGTGAAATTTGCATTGCGTGCATTTGAAAAGTGTAAAAAAATTAAACTTTTGTTTTCAGAGGGTGTAAGTGATTGAAGTTGAACTCTCGCATTGAATTTTGACTTTGGTCAACCCTAGGATTTAAATTCAAATTTTAGAAGGAACTTATATTTTTATAGGAATTTAAATTTCAACACACACATATTTGAGTAAAATACTCAAACACACTTACATTCAATAATTAAGATTCTAAAATAAGTTAGAATCAACTTTTGAATTCAACATTGAGGTTTGAATTATTCAAACTTGAGTTCAAATTCAAACATACATAATGAAATAAAATAAATTCAGAAAATGTAAAAAAATTATGACAGTGGTTAGAAAGAAATCTTTATTCATAATAAAATGAATACAAGGTTGTTTACAAGATGATCTCCCAAATAAAAATACAATAAATGATCTGATCCTATTACAAACTATAAAAGAAAAGGAAAAGACAAAACCTAAACTACATTAGATAGTCTTCTTATCTCATTCTTGCTCTTCATGATCTTCTTCTCATCTGATCGGCAAAATAAACAACAAATATTGAAAAACCATTTGTAATGGTTAAAATGTAGTTTTTACCCTCAAGTAAAACCAGTTAGTGTAGAATCCATTTAGAAGTTTAGGAACTTGTCATGAACCTCAATAGTTTGAGGTTTGAGCAAAGTGAATGGCAACTACCAGAGCAGCAAGTGATCAATGTATTGCATAAGAAAAATAGAGTAACAAAAAGTACACTCTATCATCAACAATTGATCATCAGGAGATACTAGTAGTAAACTATGGCAAGGATAACAACTCACAAAAGAACCAATAGTAACTATCTTGGGGAAATAAAGCAGTAGATCAAATAACAATACCAAGACAAATATAAGTAGTTCATAATTACAAATGAACACACCTTAGACTTTTGGATTCTTTGAAAGAACGAAGAATCAAGCTAGTGAACACTTGGCAGTTCACAAAGCTTGAAATTTAAATCATGAACATGTAAACATCTAAGTGAGAAAGTAGACTTCACTATAAGTAAAATATACACTGACAAAAATCCCAAACTTAAAAGAAATGTTTTGTCTAAATTGATAAAGGAAAAAGTCCTAAAATAGCCCTTAATCATCATGCCTAAATTGGCATCTGAGATAAGAAAACTTATACACTGAATCCACATATAAGACAACCTAGAGAGGTAGTATAAGAAGCATAGTTAGATGCATGAAAAAGGGAGGTTCCAACAGGACATGAACCCTAGAACACTATAAATATGAGCTTAAACCCAACCCTAGAGACCATAATGCTCATAGCACACTCAGGTCATAGGACGAGTGAGAGGACATAAATAGAAACCACAGTTTATTAGTGAGAGAGAGGGATCTGGTGAGGATAAAGGAGCAAGAACATAGGAAGAACTACATCCGATCTTCATCAAGCAAATTTAGGAATCTACAAAGGTTCATAGATAAAACCCAAGGATCTTAGAGCATATGGAGAGAATAGGGAAGAACATTACAGTAATTAGTAGACTAGTACCCATGCATCTTCACGAATGAAGAACCCCATAGGATTACTGATGGTGCTTGACGTGGAGCACTTCGTTGGAAACCCCAAGAGCAAGGTGTGATGAGCACAACAACAAGTCTTCCCTTAGTAGAGACCGAGGTTATCGAACCAGAAGGAGGAAGGAAACGTCACACAGGTGTTGCAAGCAACGCGGAGACCTGCACAACACAAACTCAAGACTTTGCCCCAACGAATCAGTGAGGTTGTCAAGCTCACCGGTTTTCTATAACAAAGGATTAAACGTATCGTGTGAAAGGTAATGGTGGTTTGCAGCAAGTAAACAAGTAACAACGGAAGATGTATCAATGGTAAAGATTGGGCCGGGGTCCATAGTTCGTAAATTTTCAGCTCAATCCAACTTACAGAGACTCCTCACAATTTTTTATGGTGGAGGACAGAAATCTGTTTTGGAACAGCAACTCCCCAAATCTTACTTCCCTCTTATTAGAGGTCATTCTTGGCACAAAAAGCAAACAAAAGGGATAAAGAGAGGTCATTACTGAAGTAGTACCTTCCAAGACTCAAGGAAACTCTTGGGTTATCTCCCAACAAGCACTTTTCTTTAGCGCCTTTAAGTTAGGCACAAGAAGCAAGAAGAATCAAGTATTTTAAAATGATGAAGCATTAACTGAAGGGGTTCGTAGCATGGAAAACAAAAAAATTCTACCGCATACAAACAAACAAGCCAAGATCTATCTACTAGATTGTAGCAACGAGTCGATAGAATAACTCACCCTCGAAGATTCCAAAGTGTTTAACGAGAGCGGATTCTCGTGGGTGATGTATTCATACTCTTCCCGATCTCAAGATCGCGTAGACGATCCTTTCGGCGCTGCGTTCCGGCAGCGCTTCCGCAGTCGGTCACACGTTCGGTACTCGACGAAGACCTTCCTCTCCCTTGTTCCACCAGGCAGCGGAGGTTGTAGCACTCTCCTCGCGATTCCGATAGCACGACGGCGTGGTACCGGAAGTAGAGGGGAGATCTTGCAGGGCTTCGCCTTAAGCCGGAGCGAGTATGGTGGACTATGAGAGAGCCTCGGTGATCTAGGGTTTAGACACACCAAGTAAAAGGGGCTAGGCCGGAGGCTAGGGCAACTAGAAGCCCCAATTCGGCGGCTTGGGAGAAACCCTAGGGCGGCGGCTATGGTGGGCGGCGGCGGCTAGGGTTAGGGTTTAGAGGGGCAAGGTGTAGGTCTTGGAGGGGCAGCCCTGCCCCTCCTTATATAGGTGGAGGGGGCGCGCCAAGGGGAGGGGAGTCCCTCCCCAACTCGTCTTCCAAGGCCGGCGGTGGAGGGAGAGGGACTTCCTCCCCAAGTAGGTTTCCTACTCTCCCTCCACCAAACAAAATAGCCACTTGACTTTTCAAATTGGCGTTTGACTTTTCAAACTAGGATTTGATTTAACCCTTTATTTTGTTCAGCGATGACACCTAGTACATGATGAAACCATTCCAACTTGTTATGACACATTCATGTACCCTTCCTCTCCGGAGTGCCGGACATTCCGGAACCTTCTAGAACATTCCCGATGAAAACAACGGAACCATTCTCCAACCCCGAAACAGGACTTTCCTTATATGAATCTTATTCTCCGGACCATTCCGGATCTCCTCGTGATATCCCGGATCCCATCCGAGACTCCGAACAACATTCGGTCTCTTACTCATCATTCCATAACTACTCAACAACGTCGAATCCTTAAGTGTGTCTCCCTACGGTTCGTGAATTATGCGGACATGATCGAGACACTTCTCCGAACAATAACCAATAGAGGAATCTGGAAATTCATATGGCTCCCACATATTTCTACGATTACTTTGCGATCGAATGAACCACTTACATACGATACCAATTTCCCTTTGTCTCACGATAGTTTACTTATCCGAGGTTTTGATCATCGGTATCTCTGCATACCTAGTTCAACCTCGTTACTGATAAGTACTCTTTTCTCGTTCCCGTGATATGTGATCCCTTGTGAGCTAGTCACATGCTTGCAAGCTAATTGGATGACATTCCACCAAGAGGGCCCAGAGTATATCTATCCGTCATATGGATGGACAAATCCCACTCTTGATCCATGTGTCTCAACCAATACTTTCCGAACACTCAATGCCACCTTTATAGCCACCCAGTTACGGTGTGGTGTTTGATGTCATGAAAGCATCCTTCTGGTGAAGGTGATATGCATGATCTCATGGTCGAAGGAATTAGGTTACTATGTATCTGAAAGCATATAGCAATTTGAACTATTAAAATGACTTGATCTTCATGCTACGCTTATCTATAGGAGTATGTCCATCATATCATTCTCCTAACGATATGATCTTGTTGTTAATAACATCTCAATGTTCATGATAGGGAAACCACAATCATTCATTAACCAACAAGCTAGTATTATAAAGAGGCTTTACTAGGGACTCTAATTTAGTTTACAAATCACACAAGTATTAATGTTTCCTTGTTAATACTATTATAGCATGAATGTAAACATTTATCATAAACACAAAGATATAATAATAACTACATTTATTATTGCCTCTAGGGCATATCTCCAACATTAACATCAAACCTTGCTTTCAAAGGAGGAGCAAAAAGAAACTTCTCTCTCCTCATAGGGAAGTTTTCAATACCTTTCTTGAATGGAAAATGATATTTAATGGTGCCTTCTTTCATATCAATGATGGCACCAACTGTTCTAAGAAAAGGTCTTCCCAAAGTAATAGGACAAGAAGCATTGTATTCAACATCCAAAACATAGAAATCAACAGGGACATAAGCATTCTTAACCATAATTAGAACATCATTAATACTCCCCATGAGTTTCTTCTTAGCATTATCATTGAGTGGGACATCCAAATAACAATCTTCCAATGGTGGCAAATCAAGCATTTCATAAATCTTCCTAGGCATAATAGAGACACTAGAACCAAGATCACATGAAGCTTTGAGATCAAAGTCATTCACTTGCATATTAATAATGGGTTCCCAACTATCTTCTACTTTCCTAGGAATAGAAGCTTTGTGTTTTAACTTCTCTTCCTTAATCTTACAAAGAGCATATGTAATGTGTTTGGTGAAAGCAACATGCATATCACTAGCATCAGGACTTCTAGCAAGCTTTTGTAGGAACATAATTACTTCAGAAATATTGCAACCATCAATATCAAAGTCAAACTTAGCATCACTAGTAGTAGGCTCAATATGCTTAGGCATAGTAGGAGGAGGAATAGGGACTACTTGTGGTTTAGTGGTTATGGTGCACACACTATTGTTTCTATCAATTTCAGCTTCCCTTTTCCACCTAGCATGAAGTTGAGCTAACAGCCTAACATTTTCATCAATAGTAACTTGTATGGCATGAGCAGTAGCAAAGGTATTTTCCATAATTTCAGGTTTAGCAGCCATTTTATTAATCAAGGAGGACTGTGCTTCAGATAAAGAGGATATATTTTTCTCAGCACTCAATTTTTTTACTGTAAACTAGGAATTTCTCTATTCAAATTCTCAAGCTGATGACTAATGTTTTTCAAGATAATAGATTGTTCCTCCATAGTTTTAGTGAAAATCTTATTTTTCTCATATTGCATTTGCATAAAATTCTTAGTGGATCTCTCTACTTCTAGAATCCTTTCTTCACTAGGCATTCCAGATCTACCATGATAAACATTTCCACTAGGAGGATAGGTCCTATAATTACCATAAGTGTTGTTGCCAAAATTGTTGTTTCTAATGAAGTTCACATCAACTTGCTCTTCTTGAGCAACCAAGGAGGCTAAGGGAACACTATTAGGATCTAGAGGAGCTTTCCCATTAACAAGCATAGCCATAATAACATCAATCTTATCACTCAAAGAGGAAGTTTTCTCAACAAAATTTACCTTCTTACCATGTGGAGCTCTCTTAGTGTGCCATTCAGAGTAGTTAACCATCATATTATCAAGGAGCCTTGTTTCAGAACCCAAAGTGAGGCCCATGAAGGTACCTCCAGCAGCTAAATCCAACAGATTTCTTGAGGAAAAGTTCAAACCTGCATAAAAAGTCTGGATAATCATCCAAGCAGTGAGTCCATGAGTGGGACAATTCTTAACCAAAGACTTCATTCTTTCCCAAGATGGAGCAACATGTTCATTATCATGTTGTTTAAATTTCATAATGTCACTTCTCATATATATAATCTTAGCAGGAGGATAGTACTTTCCAATAAAAGCATCTTTGCACTTAGTCCAAGAATCAATACTATTTTTAGGAAAAGAAAGCAACCATTCTTTAGCTTTTCCTCTCAAGGAGAAAGGAAAAAGCTTGAGCTTAATAATATCTCCATCTACATCCTTATACTTTTGCATCTCACAAATTTCAACAAAGCTATTGACATGGGCAGCAGGATCATCAGAACTAGCACCAGAAAATTGCTCTCTCATCACAAGATTCAACAAAGCAGGCTTAATTTCATAAAAGGTAGCATCAGGAGCATGCAGAGCAATAGGAGTGCTTAGGAAATCATTGTTGTTTGTGCTAGTGAAGTCACACAACTTGGTGTTCTCAGTAGAGTTTATTTTGGCAAAGGTGGGCAAGCCAAAAACAGCAGCAGCAACTAGAGCAGGAACTAATTTTTTTGTGTGTTTTGAATAAAGCAAGCAAACTAAACTAGACTATTTTTTTGGTTTTTTTGAAAAGAGGCAAACAAAACCAAGCAAAAGAAACAAAGCAAACTAAAAACAAAGTAAAGAGAAAGGAAGTGGAGAATTCCCCTTGTGAAGACGTCCTTAGCCTCCTCGGCAATGGCGCTAGAAAACTTGTTGATGGTGCTTGATGTAGGGGTTCGTAGCATGAAAAACAAAAAATTTCTACCGCATACAAACAAACAAGCCAAGATCTATCTACTAGATTTTAGCAACGAGTCGATAGAATAACTCACCCTCGAAGATTCCAAAGTGTTTAACGAGAGCAGATTCTCGTGAGTGATGTAGTCGTACTCTTGTCGATCTCAAGATCGTGTAGACGATCCTTCCGGCGTTGCGTTCCGGCAGCGCTCCCGCAGTCGGTCACACGTTCGGTACTCGATGAAGACCTTCATCTCCCTTGTTCCAGCAGGCAGCGGAGGTTGTAGCACTCTCCTCGCGATTCCGGCAGCACGACGGCGTGGTATCGGAAGTAGAGGGGAGATCTCACAGGGCTTCGCCTTAAGCCGGAGCGAGTATGGTGGACTATGAGAGAGGCCTTGGTGATCTAGGGTTTAGAGGCACTAAGGAGAGAGGGCTAGGCCGACGGCTAGGGCAAGGGGAGGGCCCCAACTCGGCAGCTAGGGCAAAAACCCTAGGGCGGCAGCGGCGACTTGGTGGCCGGCGGCTAGGGTTAGGGTTTGGTGGAGAGAGGTGTGTGCTAGATGGGCACCCCTGCCCCTCCTTATATAGGTGGGAGGGCACCGGTTGGGAGGAGGGAGTCCTCCCCCAACTCGTCCTCCTTGGCCGGCGGTGGAGGGAGGAGGACTTCCTCCCCAAGTAGGTTTCCTACTCTCCCTCCACCAAGCAAACTTGTCGTTTGGCTTTTCAAATTGGCGTTTGACTTTTCAAACTAGGATTTGATTTATCCCTTTATTTTGCTCAGCGATGACACCTAGTACATGATGCAACCATTCCACATTGTTATGACACATTCATGCACCCTTCCCCTCCGGAGTGCCGGACCTTCCGGAACCTTCTAGAACATTCCCGATGAAAACACCGGAATCATTCCCCAACTCCGAAACAGGACTTTCCTTATATGAATCTTATTCTCCGGACCATTCCGGATCTCCTCGTGATATCCCGGATCCCATCCGAGACTCCGAACAACATTTGATCTCTTACTCATCATTCCATAACTACTCAACAACGTCGAATCCTTAAGTGTGTCTCCCTACGGTTCGTGAATTATGCGGACATGATCGAGACAATTCTCCGAACAATAACCAATAGAGGAATCTGGAAATTCATATGGCTCCCACATATTTCTACGATTACTTTGCGATTGAATGAACCACTTACATACGATACCAATTTCCTTTGTCTTACGATAGTTTACTTATCCGAGGTTTTGATCGTCGGTATCTCTGCATACCTAGTTCAACCTCGTTACCGATAAGTACTCTTTTCTCGTTCCCGTGATATGTGATCCTTGTGAGCCAGTCACATGCTTGCAAGCTAATTGGATATCATTCCACCGAGAGGGCCTAGAGTATATCTATCCGTCATATGGATGGACAAATCCCACTCTTGATCCATGTGTCTCAATCCATACTTTCCGAACACTCAATGCCACCTTTATAGCCACCCAGTTACGGTGTGGTGTTTGATGTCATCAAAGCATCCTTCCGGTGATGGTGATAAGCATGATCTGATGGTCGAAGGAATCAGGTTACTATGTATCAGAAAGCTTATAGCAATTGAACTATTAAAATGACTTGATCTTTATGGTACGCTTATCTATAGGAGTATGTCCATCATACCATTATCCTAATGATATGGTCTTGTTGTTAATAACATCTCAATTTTCATGACAGGGAAACCACAATCATTTATTAACCAACAAGCTAGTATTATGAACAGGCTTTACCAGGGACTCTAATTTAGTTTACAAATCACACAAGTATTAATGTTTCCTTGTTAATACTGTTATAGCATGAATGTAAACATTTATCATAAACACGAAGATATAATAATAACTATATTTATTATTGCCTCTAGGGCATATCTCCAACACATGACGTGGAGCACTTCGTTGGAAACCCCAAGAGGAAGGTGTGATGAGAACACCAGCAAGTCTTCCCTCAGTAGAGACCGAGGTTATCGAACCAAAAGGAGGAAGGAAACGTCACATAGGTGTTGCAAGCATCGCGAAAACCTGCACAACACAAACTCAAGACTTTGCCCCAACGAATCAGTGAGGTTGTCAAGCTCACCGGTTTGCTGTAACAAAGGATTAAACGTACCGTGTGGAAGGTAATGGTGGTTTGCAGCAAGTAAACAAGTAATAGTGGAATATGTATCAATGGTAAAGATTGGACCGGGGTCCATAGTTCACTAGAGGTGCTCTCCTTAGATAAACAACATGGCATGAAGGGTAAACAAATTACAGCAGGGCAATTGACAGGAACTGAGCAAGGCATAACAATGCAATTACTAGTCAGAAAGATCCTATGAGATTCGATTGGGCAATACAACAAGATACATAGACCACCATCCAACTGCATCTATGACTAGAAGTCCACCTTCAGGTTATCATTCGAACCCCCTCCAGTATTAAGTTGGAAGCAATAGACAACTTCTTTAAGCAAAGTGTAAGGTAAACAGTCCACATGTTCCATGAACAAGAGACCGTTGTTTTCTCCCTAGTGGCAACAACACATCTACAACCGAAGAGATTTCTGTCACTTCCCTTGGAAACTAGAGGCATGAACCCACTATCGAGCATAAATACCCCCTCTTGGAGTCACTAGCAACTACTTGGCCAAGATAGCTACTAACAACGAAGATCATGCAAGATCACAAACAACACAGACATGATAGAATCATAAAGACAAAACCATTAACTAAACCAACATAATAATCTCAATATCCATCGGATCCCCGCAAACACAACATGCATGATTACAAATAGATTAGATCTTGACCATGAACGAAGCTCACAAGATCTATACATGAAAGCACAAAGGAGGAGATACAACCATGTAGCTACTACATGGACCCATAGTCCAAGGTGGAACTACTCACGCATCATACCAGAGAGAAGGCCTCCGGGATGATCTCCCCTCTGGCAGGGTGCCAGGAAGAACTTCAGATCCCCCCGATCTAGGGCTGATGGTGGCGACGGCTACAGACGGTTTCGTGGAGATTTGATCGGGTGCTTAGGGTTTCTGCATCGTGGGCTTCTTATAGGCGAAGGGGGAGGCCGAGGAGGCGACCAGAGGGGCCACACCCCTCCCAGGCGCGAGCCCACCCCTGGTTGCGCCTAGGGGGTTTTGGCTGCCCTGGCACGCCTAGTCGTCTCCCCTCTGGACTTCTTGTTTCCCACGGAAAGTTATTGACTTTGACGTTTGTCCCAACCAATTCCGAGAATATTTCCTTACTAGCTTTTTTGGAACCAAAAACAGTAGAAAACAGGCAACTGGCACCGTGTCAACTTGTTAATAGGTTAGTACCATAAAACATGTAGAAAGCACCTCAAAGTGTAGATAAAGCAAATCAAAGTAGATACTAAACAAGCATGGAATATCAAAAATTATAGATAAGTTTCCGACGTATCAAATACCATACCATCACCATATTATACTAGGCACAACCATTCTTATTTCAAAAACATTACCTGAGCCATATATTTAAGACCAAAATCCCCATAGCTGCCTCACATCGCTAAATAAAACCATAGGATTAGCCTAAGGATGAAAAGGTAGATATAAAGAAAGCATTCTAGTAATACAAGAGTAAACCTACACAAGTAAGTGTAGATAACAATTGAACAACATACTTACAATTAACACCTGAACCCAAGGTTTGGGGAAAAAGTGAACAACTAGACAATATCACTAATGACCACAAAGTTGAGAGCACAACTTTCTACCAGATTAACACTGATAGAAAACCTCACTAATCTATTAACTTTAAAGAAATACACTTAAACATGAATGATGATTGAGTTGTGGATTTTGACTATAGTCGTAGCAAGATCAACCACAAGTAGGAGTACATCATATTACTTGAACACCTAAGATAGCCAATTTAGCAACCACTTCTCCACTAACAATGGAGTAAACACTTTAATTTAAGAACAACACTTTTCATTGATAAAATTGTAAGTTAGAAAGTTCAATTAACTCAGCTATGACCAAACTCTAGAACTAAGTAGCTAGGATAGTCATAAGAACATCCCTTAGTACCTAAAATATACTAAAATATTCTAGAGGCACTAGAGATTATTAGGGGATCCAACAATATAAACAGAGAAGAGAGAGAACTAACCTTGGCCAACTGGCAACCGAGCTCATCAGCAGCGGAAGAGGAGGAAGAAGCACTCTGTGACATGCGACACAGTGAGCACCCACGGGTGGATGTCTCGGCCTGCACCAACTACTATAGCAATGGGGGACAATGAGTACATAATCCAACGCCATCATGAAGGTGGGGAATGCTAGTGTTGCGCTAGAGAGCAACAGTGCCATTAATATCAAAACCCTAGTTAGGGTTGTGAGTGATTGCCTGAGAGCGAGAGCGACGATTCTGAGCGATGAAAGCGTAGATCATAGAAAGAGGAAGCACTAACAAGCTACGACGGCGGGGAAGATGACCTGTAGTCTTTGGTTGGCGATGTCGGAGGCAACACACAGACGCGAGAGAACGGGCACGGGTGCGAGCGAGTGAGGGGACACAGTGGTTGCTTTGGTTGGGCTGAACTGTTTCAACTTGTTTTGACCTTTTGGTATGACTAGTGGGGCAAGGGGAAATTCAGTAATTTCACTTACTGGAAATTCCCAATTAATAGTGTAACATCCCAACATTTAGGAACCAATAAAGGGTAGAACTAGGATTTTGTGCATAAGCATGCATTCATCTGTAAAATGCGGGTAAATTTTTCGCCAAACAAAAAACCTAAAGTGATCAGAGTTTCTTTCACTCTGTGTGTATAGGAATAGCTATTGAGAGTGAGATCGTTATAATTTTTGACATGATCTTTATGAATCAATATGTTTTGGGGGGAAGAATTTGAATTCAAATTTGAAATTTGAACTTACATTTTAAAAGTTAAGATTTGGTATTTTGAAATGATTTTCAAAATGATTTAGTAATACCATTTGTTATAATAAAGAGATAATAAATAATAATAGAATTCAATATAAAGTAATTCAAATAAGAAATGACTCTTTATTTCTTATCCTTATTCCATACACATTTTTACAATGATGAACTCATTAAACCAATGAAGGGGTTCAATACAGTAAGGGAATTACAATAAATGGAATCCAAATAATAAACTATTACATGATTGTTACAAAAAGAATAAAATAAAAATTACAATGATAATATGTCTATCTATTTGATCATATACTAAATCTTGCATATCCAGATCTTGTACCTGCAAAAATTCAAAACAAACAAAATGAAAATAAAAGATTAGTTGTTAGGTGTACTCTTAGTGGAGAGCAGTGAAGTGCACTGCTCAAGTTTACATCATTGAGTAATTTTTAAAGGGGCAAGTTTCACCAATATGAAAGAATCTGTTCTTCCATATAAAGAAGCCACAAGTCAGATATTAGCAACAAGTAAAAGGGGCAAGTTTCACCAGGTGAGTGAAATGTAAAAGGTCAAAAGGTCAAACACATCATCGATCTGATCCACACCATGCACCAAACAGCCAGGCAGCACAGTCACCTAACTGCATGGTGTGTGCTATCAACACAGCAGCAGCAGCCACACAAGCAAAAGGGGAAGATCTCAGCCATGGCAAAGCTTCCAGCAGCTCATTCTCACTCTCAAACACCAAACCAGGAACACACCAAGCTTACCAAAGCCAAACAGATCACCGGCCAAACCATACACCAGTTCATCCAAGTACTCACCAGATGGTGACATAAGGAGGGGGTGGATCAGGTGGATAGCAAGGTCAAGGCCAAGCTTACAGGAACCAGAAGGTGAAGGACAAGATCAAGCCAGCAACACCATTAGCAAGATCTAGCCATCCAAATCAATCATCCACAACACCAACAATCTAATAGTTGTGGTGAGTAAGATAAAACCCTCACATGATCTAATCATCTTCTCTAGATTCAGATACATGTGTTGTTTTATATCTAGATCTCTCAGAAATCACCCAAGTGGGGTGGATCCATCACAGATGATCTTTTTGAATTAAGAGTATGCTAAAATCTTACAAATCAACCCAGGATCTGAGACCAGCATCATAGATCCTGGATATGATAGCCAAATCTTATATTCCAATATGTCCATAGCTTAGCTTCTGAATTTTGGGCACATCTTCTAGTGGAGTAGCACCCCAGAATCAATAAAGCTTATGAACCTATATAAAACCATGAGCACCCCAACCATCTTAGCCAAAAGGATTCAATATCCAGTAACTAATGATAATATCAGAACATGTCTATGGGGGACAACATGAAAGGAATATAATTCGTAAGCCTCAGACCAACATCATAGGCTATCATGTTTAAAAGGGGAGCTTCCAACTTAGCTTTGACATAAATCCAATGCTAAGGACCAATAGAATCAAGCCAGTAGTAGAACCTAGACTTGTGTGCCATTTTAAGATGGTGTCACAAGAATAGATTCTAAATCAAGAAGATCCATTATTTAGATTGCAAAAATAAACTTGTATGACACTAAATATCATCTTCCAGGAATCATTACCAAGTCTATATCCATGATATGTCCAAAATGTATCTACTTTCTCGAACACTTTTGCTATTGTTTCTCCTCTAAACTTGTGTTATTTGGATACAACTAACACGGACTGACGCTGTTTTAGAAGAATTACCTTGGTGTCTAGTTTTTGTGCAGAAAATCAACTATCAGGAAAAATCCCGGAAAATATGACAAAACTCCTATTTCACCAGAAGATCCACGGAGCCAGAGTAAGAGACGGAGTGGAGGCCTGTGGGGCCCACACCCCTGCCAGGCGCGGGCCAGTCCTGACCACGCCTAGGGGGGTGCGGCCACCCCAGGCACCCCCTAGGCCTCCCTATTCGCCTATAAGATGCCTTTTGACCTAAAAACTCAGGGAGGTTCGACGTTTTTCTAGAAAGAGTTCCACTGCGCCGCCACCACCAGAAACCAAGATTTGGATCCAGAAACTCCGTTCTGGCACCCTGCCGGGACAGGGAATTTGGGGAGGATCATCGCCATCGTCATCACCAATGCCTCTCCATCAACCATAAATGTTCCCCTCATCCATGAGTGAGTAATCCCCCGTTGTAGGCTATGGGGATGGTAGGGATAGGATGAGTTCTATCATGTAATCGAATAAGATTGTTAGGGCATAGTGCCTAGTATCTCTATTAGTGCTATTTGACTTTGTTGCAACTTGTTGTGCTTAATGCTTGTCACTAGGGACCGAGTGCCATGATCTCATATGTGAAGTTATTATTGAATCATTATGATAGTATTGTTTGTGATCTTATTTGCAAGTTGTGTATACATATCATTGTCCGGATCCAAAGGCCCCGAAGTGACAGAAATTGGGATAACTGGAGGGGATGGCTGTGGTGTGAGGATCACATGTGTTCACGGAGTGTTAATGCTTTGCTCTGGTGATCTATTAAAAGGAACACCTTAATTGCCAGTAGTTCCCTAGAGGCCCCGCTGCCACGGGCTGGCTGGACAGAAGATGTTGTGCAAGTTCTCATTGCGAGCACGTATGACTATATATGGAGAATATGCCTAGGGTTGTTTAGTACTTGGATGATTATTCTTATTTATCTGTAATGCCCTAGATCTTGAAGTTACATGTTTAGACTCGTTCATGCAACGCCCGTCCATCCATCCCTATGCCTACCGCACTCGAATCCTACTGTTTACTGTTACTGTTACTATTGCTCTTGTTTCACTGTTGTTGTTGCTATTATAAACTATTGCTACTGATAAACTTCTGTGAGCAAGAACTATTTCCAGGTGCAGCTGAATTAACAACTCAGTTGTGTCAAATCAATAAATTGGGTAATACTACCCTCAAAGACTGTTGCGATCCCCTATACTTGTGGGCCATCAATCCATCCACATAATCAGAGTATCAATATAATCACATTATGAACTTAATTCTGAGTATAATCTCACAAGTTAGAGCTCAATAATTCAGTGGGCAATCACTAACAGTACTAATATCTTGACATTTGATACGTCGGAAACGTATCTATAATTTATGATGCTCCATGCTTGTTTTGTATCTACTTTGCTTTGCTTTGTCTATACTTTGAGGTGTTTTTATATCTTTTCTAGAACTAACCTATTAACAAGGTGCCATAGTGCCAGTTGCCTGTTTTCTTCTGTTTTTGGTTCCAGAAAGGCAGAAAATCAATATTGTCGGAATTGGACGGTACAAAAGCCAAACTTATTATTTTCCCGGAGCAACTCGGAACCACGAAGCAGAGCCGGAGGGGGGCCACAGGGTGGCCGCACCCCCTAGGCGCGGGCAAGCCCTGGAGGCGCCTGGGAAGGGTGTGGCCCCTGGCCCTCCATCGACCTTGCCTCCTTCGCCTATAAGAAGGCTCCGACCCAAAAACCCTAAATAATCTGGTGGAAATCCATGAAAACCTCCACAGCGCCACTGCCACCGAAGGGGAGATTCGGGGGACAGAAAGTCTCTGTTCTGTCACCCTGCCAGGATGGGAAGTGCCCCCGGAGCCATACCCATCGATCTCCACCACCATCTCCATCAGCGTTGCTGATTCCCATGATGTGGAGGGAGTAGTTCTTCCTCAGGGCTAAGGGCTCTACCGGTAGCTATGTGTTCATCTCTCTCTCTATGCATGATCTTGTGGTCATGAGCTTTGTAATCAAGTAGATCTACCTTGCTACTCAAGTGCTTCATTAGATCTCTGCTCTCCCCATGTGTGTGAAAGTGATAGCATGCACGCCATGGTGGCACTTAGGCTTGAGTCTACATAAATACTCTTTGTGCTTTAATAGATCTATGCTTTTCCCCACGTGTGTGAAAGTGATAGCGGGCATACCGTGTGTGGCACTTTGGCTAGATTGAATATTTGGTATGAGTTATATTTGGAGTTGGATGTCTCTATGAAATTGTGGTGTTTGTTGTAACCATCTAGCGCTCAAGGTGATAGTGTGGGGTTATCTAAATTGGGGAAGGCGGACTTTGAGGTGTGCTGTTATATCCCTACCATGGATTAGAGTGTCCAACCGGAGAGTAGTTTAGAGTAGTATCATGAAGAGAGGATATTTATATGAGAGAGTGTTCACTAGTGAAAGTATGATCCCTAGGCCTTATTTCTAAGCATTGAAACACCATTTGCTACTAGATCTGTTGCATGTTTGCTTGCTTCATTCAGTTTGCCTTTAGTCTTTACCTCACCATCAAGCTCTTTTCTAGCACCATTACCACTTGTATTTCACTATCTCTTCGCCGAACTAGTGGACCTATATTGGGTGTGTTGGGGACACAAGAGACTTATTGTATCTTGATTGCAGGGTTGCTTGAGAGGGATACCTTTGACCACTTCCTCCTTGAGTTCGATAAACCTTGGGTAATCCACTTAAGGGAAACTTGCTGCTGTTCTACAAACCTGTAACACCCTCAGATCGACCCTATGCAAGTTTTAGCGATTCCCGCCAAACCCACATAGAAACGATTCAAAGGTGCCCACCAGGCACTTGCGTGTGGGTGGAAAACGAAGTAATATCATTACACATTAGTCCACGATGGAACCCACAAAACAGATATATACAACACGACTCCATGAGTCAAGAATACAGATATGCAGTACAAAGATCCAAATCACCTTGAAAATGATATAATGTCCGACTATGGACAAGATGCAAATGGGGCTAAGAGCTCTGAAGAATAACCCATGGCGTCCATAACCCTGCCCAGGCCAGGCCGGAAGGGTAACCCTGCTAACGACGTCGATCTCAAAACCTGCTTAAACAAAAGGGGTGCCGACAAAGGGCAAAGGGAAAAAGAGAGCAGTCAGTACTGAGGCCAGTACACGGCGAGACTAGAAATCGGCGGTCGTTGCCTACATAGGTATGGTGGACTGAAGCGGCAGCGCAGCATGTACTAAACAACCTATAGAGACTCGATACAACTGGCGGCTATTAGATAGGGATAAGAAAGACCTATTCGGATCCAACCTGATTCTAACACCAAACATACCCATCCTGGTATTCCCCCTCGATACCAACCGAGAAAGTCAACCGAGGAACTCACACAGTTGGTAGTTTTATTACTTTCATTATAGTTGCGACAATTACTAGTCAGATATAGATAACATGAGTCATCCTGATATAATAAGCAGTGGGCAGTTTTAATTAACCATTCCGTTGTATTTGTAGTATTTACTAGTCAGATACATATAGCATGAGGCATCCCAAAACCCAGCAGTCGTTGGCACTTTTATTTAGCCATTCCGTTGTAGTTGCAATACTTACTAGTCAGATACAATGGTAACAGGTGACAACCCAAACCAGCAATTGTGGGCACTTTTATTTAGCCATTCCATTATAGGGAAGCTGATTACTAGTCATTATAAAGTCAAATTTATAGCACTACTTTAGTTATAGTTGTCTATGATCAAGATACTGTGCTCCAAGTCGTCCATAACCACGGACACGGCTTTCAGAAAGTTTTACCCTGCAGGGGGGCACAAATAGCAACACACGCACGATCAACGTCGGGAAAAACCAAATAAAACCCAACGAGGCATCACGACAGAGCAATTGCAAGATTCATATAAATTTCAGGGGGCCACCCCACTAAGCTACCCGTGACGAAGTTGGCTGGCTCCGAGACGGACCCAGAGGTTTGTGTCGACGGCTGTAAACGACTGGGAACCCGAAAGTGTGACTGGGCTTGTCGATACCGCATAAACGTATCACAATTCCTAAATAGTACAGGCGCTCCACGCGCAATCGTGAATAAAGCAGTAAAGCATGGCATAAGTACAGGATAGTAATAAAGCCCCAAACTACTTTGTGGCCCTAAGAAATAAATATGACTCAAACTCTGGCTAGGGGGATTCATGGTCCCACATGCGGATAGTGCGAATATTCAAAGAACAGGTATCAAGTACTCGGGATCCTACGGGACACAAGTGGACGGTTAAAAACCAAATAACATCTATTGCCCACCTGTGCCTCTGCATTATTTACCTACTTCAATTTTAGTTATTAAACGATAATTAAAGTTTTAATAATCTCCAACATAAAGCATATGGCAGTCTTCCAACAACTGTGGTACTTGACGACACGCAACAACACTGGAGCAAGCGACTACGACACGCAAGTCCAACTATCTACCAAGCAACAAGTAATAGGAGGTGTCCAAGGCAATATAAGGCCGCAAGGGATATCACGGGTACGAAACTAGAGCATCGCAACACAGATAGCAATATATCAACAGGAGGAAATAAAGACTATAAAAATAAAATAGGTAGAAGGGGGGAGAATGCTCGCCTGAAAACATTGCCGAATATTCATCCGAAGATCAGGTCGACACTCGCATCAACTCATCGGCCTAATCCGTGAAGAAGCAAAACACTAGAAGAAACACCGGATGCACTATTTATTACTACGGCAAAAGATCGGGCATGATGCATGTATGATGTTTGACATGGCAAAGATGCGATGCAATTAGGCCATATTAAGCGGAACCAGGGTCCCGACAATTATTAAGTTCATGTTGTTTAGATACCCCGCAATTTAAATGTTGTCTTAACAAGGCAAAATATAGCACCGGTTCGCTACACAAATTTAAATGGGGCCAATATTACACTAGATTCGCCCGCATATGGCCTCCATATTTAATTTAGGTGAATCGGCTAAAGCCCCCAAACCACATGATATGTATGCAAGCATGTCAATTTTATATGCAACAAGTATATATATCATTTATAAATAGGGATCTCGGGAAAATGGTCACACATGGCGGTCGAAGATCTTGGGTTTTTGGGGGGGGGGGGAGGGGGGGTTCGACGAGGTTTGGAGGAGGGGGTCCGGGTCTTCGGCCAGAACGGTCTTCGGATACAGGATCAGGATGAACTTGGTGCTCCAAGGGTTCGGGTTCCGTCTCGGTGGTGTCTGTCTTCGGGGTTTCGTGAGGGAGGCCTTGTAGATGGGTCTTGCCCGAAGAGCTTGGCGGTGGTCGTTGTAGTAATTGTCCCTCGGAAGGCCTCGATCAACCAAAGCAGTATCCATCGGGCAGAACTTGCAGAGCCCACTCACACCACAGATAACTCAAAGCACCATCTTCATGTATCTACACAGTTGATGCTCTTGTTTTTAGGAAGATCCCCACGGTCGGGGTATCACGTCAGCATCACATCACAACAAAACTGTATCACAGAAAAGAGCTAGCCAAAAGAGGATACGACTATTGAAACCTTCCTGGACGCATAGCCCTGTGCTCGACGCAGACGTCCAGGTCGGGGATGGTGTGGCCGGCGATGGTTGCAGGCGAGGACGACCTTGCGGGCATGACTGAGGCAAGTGGCAGTGGGCAGGGACACCGGCGAGGTTAACGAGCAGGGCATGCGGCGGCGATGATGGACGTGACGCGGGAGGCGGGCGCCAGGGGCGGCCAGCAGGCCGGCGGTCCGACGCAAAGCAGGAGGCAGCGGCGGCCACGCAGGCGGTTGCTGCTGGCCGGGGAGGAGGACGGCCAGGACGAGGAGCTTGAGGCGGTAGCTGTGCAGGCCGACAGAGACAGTGCCCGCAGCGACAGGGAGAGGAGCTCCGGCAGGCCCGCATGCGGCCGGAGACACAACTGCACGGGGAGGAGGCGAGGGTCGACGGCGGCCAGGGAGAGAGCGCCACGCGCAGGGGCATCACGGGCTCGATGTAGAGGAGGAGGGCAGGAGTGGTTGGCGGCGAGGGGCGCGGCCTCAGGGCAGGCGACGAGCGAGGCGAGGCCAGTGAGGAGGGTGACCGGGAGGACGAAGGCGGTGCCAAGCGGCGGCGGATGAGATGAGGAAGGGAGCGATGGGGAGAGAGGAAGCGGTCGCGAGAGGAGAGGGAGACGGACGCGTGCGTTACACGTCGATGGGGTGGGTGGGTCACGCCTCGCGCGCAGGAAGCGGGGCTACGGGGTGGGCCAGCGGAGCGGGGGCCGAGAAGCGGTCGTGGTGGGGCTGAGGACCTTGTCGTGGGGTGGCCAGAGGGGTGCGGGATCGATGGGGTTGGTGGCTATATGATGTGGGGTCACGTCAAGTACAAGGATAGGTGGATCCAGGGACTGCGTGCGGTGTGGCGTGCGGGTTGTGTCGGTTGTGTGTGGTGCGGTGAGCTAGCAGGGGTGGCGGCAGGGATAGGGAGCAGGTGGGGATGGGTTTGGTCTAGGGTTAGGGTTTGAAGGGGGAGGTTGGTTGGGCTAGGGTTTGGGGGTCTTGGTTTTAGGGTTAGGTGTGGGGTTGTAGGTGGCCTGCGGCTGGGCCTTTGGGCCTGGCCGGTGGCGACCTCCTCCAGGGTTTAAAAATAGGGTTTTATGTTATAATATATTTATTTTGTTTTGTTTAAACCAAAACTGTTGCAACTATATTGTAGAAAAAAATAAAATATTTGAACAGACCGGGTTTTGATTTGAACAAAGAGGGGAATATCTAGAAAAGAAAATGATCTTTTTATAAAATAGTTTTGGCAAACAAATGCATGCAGATGTCATGATTATGCACAAAGTATTATTTAGCACGCAATTTTCTAGTAGTGGTTTTACCCGGGGTGCTACAAAACCTCTGCACTTGGAGGCCCAACAACTGTCTACAAGAATAGAAGTGCGTAGACATCAAGCTCTTTTCTGGCGCCGTTGCCGGGTAGGAAAGGTAAAAGGCACTCACACACATTACCCCACGGCAACAGCAAGCCGGAAAGTTCTTTTCTAGCGCTGTTGCCGGGGAGGTAAGGTAAAAGGTACTCACATCCTCCCGTGTGAGTGCTCGAAGTTATTTCCTTTAGATTCTGCAATTTTGTCTTTTTGTTTCTTGTTTTCACTAGTTAGGCTTAATGAAAAACAACAACAAATTAGAGATCTCTATAGTGTTTATCTTAAGTTAGGACATGAAGTGTTTGAAGAGAAAATTAAAAAACCTATGGAGCTTTATTTGCATGCTAATAGCAATGTTATTAGTATGAATTCTTTGGACACCATTATTGCTAATGCTATGGAAAATTCTAAGCTTGGGGAAGCTAGTTTTTATGAAAATGATCTTATTAGTTCCCCAGCTTTGGAAGATAGCTATTCTATTGCTTATGATGATACCAAACCTCCAATATATGATGATTACATTGACAAAAATATGATATTTTCAGTCCACCTACTATTGAGGAGAAAATTAATTGTGATTACAATATGCCTCCTCTATTTGATGATTATGGTGAGGAGAATAACAATGATAGCTATTTTGTTGAATTTGCTCCCACTATAATTAATAAGAATGACTATGCTTATGTAGAGAGTAATAATTATTTTATGCATGTGGCTCATGATAAGAATGTTTTATGTGATATATATATTGTTAATTTCATTCATGATGCTACTGAAAGTTATTATGAGAGAGGGAAACATGGTTTTATGCATCTCAACAATATTAAGTTTCCCCTCTTTATGTTGAAAATCTTGAAGTTGCACTTGTTTTGCTTTCCTATGCTTGTTGCTTTGTGCTTCTTTGATTTATTTTCTTACAAGATTCCCAAGCATAGGAAGTGGGTTAGACTTAAATGTGTTTTGAATTTGCTTCTTGATGCTCTCTTTTACTTCAATTCATATTTCTTATGTGAGCATCTTCTCAAACTATCAAGCCTAACTTAAAGGAGTTAAAGAAAAGTACTTGTTGGGAGATAACCCAAGAGTTTTCTTGAGTCTTGGAAGTAATTACTCTGTAATGACCTCTCCTTATCCTTTTTGTTTGCTTTTAGAGGGAAGTAAGATTTGGGGAGTTGTTGTCCCGAAACAGATTTCTGTCCTCCACCATAAAAATTCGTGAGGAGTCTCTGTAACTCGGATTGAGCTAAAAATTTACGAATAAATCCTCCAGTATGTTAGATAACTTTAGTTAGTTCAACACTTTTTGATTTGAGCAACAGAAGATTTTCGAAAAAAATCGGTTTCTACCTGCTGGTCTGTTTTAATAGATTTCTTCCATTATTTGCATTTGCTTCTTATTGATTCCTTTTTGAGTTATTTTTTAGGGAATTAAGATTTTTGAAGGATTTGCTATAGTAGCTTGTGTTTTCAGTGAAAAGTTTTGCTATTCTAAAGCTTTGCCTAAAGGTCTATTATCTTTCGAATACACTAATGTTGCTAATGAAGATTGTGTGAAGTTTTGTATGAAGGAAAAATTTTAGGTGTAGAGAGAGAATGATGTATGAGATGAAGAATGAACAAAAGCTCAAGCTTGGGGATTCCACCATGGTTTCATCCCAATAAATATCCAAGAGGTACAAGCGTCAAAGCTTGGGGATGCCCAAGGCATCCCCTTCTTCATTAATAAAAAGCTAAGGTCTGTCTAGACACTTTGTTTTTATTGTTTCATGCACTATTATGTTGTTCTTGGAGCGTCTTAGTTTTTGTTTTTGGTTTTCGTTTGCTTAGTTTGCTTGAGTAAGTTGGTTGGTTACACCACACTTCTTTTGGAGAGAGACACACTCTATTTCCATTGCCTAGAAAACTCTAGTTTTCACTCTTATTGTTTTGTGAGTGTTCACTTTTGCTAGCACTGCGTTCAGCCTTAGTTTTCTTGTGCTTTTATCTTAGAACTTTTTAGTTCTTCTTTGTGGATTTGTGAGACATTCTCACTGATCTTTATTGATTATTATCTTTGTGAGTTGTTTCAAATAAGTTGTTTGGTGTTGGAAAAGAGTAGGAAGCTTCATGCTTAAGTGATATAAAGGGAGTTTGCTTTGACTGTGACTTAGACTTTATCATGTCATGCTAGGTGTTATTTTGACCTTATGATTAGTGATTATTGTTGTAGCATGTCTTGTTCAAACAATTGGGATTGCTTAGTGTGCCTTGAAAGAATCATGCGTTGTTTTAGCATACAAAAGCATAGTATTGTGGTATTCTCCTTTGATGCTTTGTTTGGGTTGACTTGGCACATGCTCACACCATGTTATGACTATGAAAAAGTCACCATAACCTCTATGATCATTTAGTCCTTGACTTGTAGTACCACTCTATGCTTTGATTAGTAATGTTTTGTTGATCTTCATGATTATGGCCATTATTGCTCTCTTAGTTGGTTGCTCCCAGTCATTTGCTAGCCTCCACTTATATGAGTAAGCTCTACTCATGCTTCCAAATCCCAAGAAACCAAGTTATTCCAAAGTGCCCACTATAAATTCCTATGCATGGTGTGTTACACCGTTCCAAGTATATTCTTGTTTTCAGCTATCTTCCAATTAAAAACTATTTTGTTATGTGAAAACTTAGTGATTAAAGCCCTCACAAACTTGATGGCACACTTTATTATTCTTTTCGCCTAATAAACTTGAACCATTGTGTCGTCTATGTTGTATATGCTTGCACTTATACGTTGGAATTAGCAAAACCATGCTGTTATGGGGAACGTTTTCAACATTGCACTTGTACTTTGTACTCAGTTGATATCATGCTCTTTTTTCTATGGATGTCAGCGGTGTGAAATAATGTAACATCTCAAAAATACTAAGCTTGGATCATCAAACTCTAATCATCAAAATTAGGGTTAACAAAAACTTTTCCAACTAAAAATATGAAAGCATTCATATGTGTGTGTATTAAAATTTGGATTCTTTTGAATTGCCATGATTCTGTGTTTCTTTGCTTGTAAAATGATTCTTAGGTGAAATAAACATCATCTAAACAATCCCCTAACTTTTCCCAAAGACAAACAACTCAAAATGAATAAATTAAGTGAATGGTCACTTTGGCCAAATTAACTCCCATGCCTACTTTGGCTATCTCTAATTTTCAAAACTCAACAGAAACATGTATGGATCTTTGCACCCCTTGTTAGTACTCATAATAAGGTACCAAGGCCCACTTTGGGATCATCCAAAAACATTCAAGTGTTCAGTTTAAATGACAGTTTAAAATTGAATCTATCTCATATGGGAAGATCCCACTATTTCAAAAACCACTCAAACAAGCTCAATTTTCAAAACCCAAGCACCTACAGAATCCCCAACACATGCCTAGCACACCCACCAAAAATCTTTTCAAAATTCAAATATAAATTTCTTGCAGCCATTTCATCAAACAGTTTGCAGATTCAAATCAACCAAATCACAAACACTATTTTGAGCAGTGATTCGGCCAAACTTGTTCCCTCTCTGGTTGCAACCAGCCTTAGTAGATCATCTAGATCCCTTTAACTAACCTCTAGCACCACTGTAAGCTTGCCATTGTCATCAATGGTGAGCAGGCCGAGCCTTACCATGCCACCCCAGTGTGGACAGCAAGCTAGGAGAAGAACTAGCTGTGCCAACCTTGTCTAGGAGGTAGACCATGCCTCACCGCCCCCTCTCGACCAGCCCTAGCTCGAAGACAGAGACCAGCACTGCAAGGAACGCCGCGCCCGCGCCGTTGTCGACCATGCCGCCGCGCATCGCAGAGCACGCACCGTTCCCAAGCAACCCGACCAACTCGATCCCTTGCTGCCCGCCAGCATGCACCCCACCGTCCCAGGAGACCACCAGACATGTTCATTTCATCGCCCGTACCCCGTAGCCACCGCTCGCCGCGGAGTTCGCCGCCTCTGCCTCGTAGAGCACCGCACGTTCCCGACCGATTGCCACCGCACCTACACGCGCATTTAAGATCTAGAGCATCGCCAGGAGACCGCTTGTCGATCGCCAGGAGACCGCCCGTCGATCGCCAACCTCAGCCATGCCTCTAGCCGCCCGTAGCCGTGTAGCCACCGTCGCCTGCCCATCCCTCTTGGTCTCGCCGTCGACCCTATAAAAGGAGGCCACCCCAGCTCGATTTCTTCACACCATCTCACTCCCCACCTCTCACTGAGACTTCCCACCTCTTCCCAGAGCAAGGCGAGCAGCGCATCGCCGGAATTTAGCCGGAGCCCGCCGCTGCTGGAGAAGAAGTGCGTCGTCGATTGGAGCCACCCCAGGAGGAGCTATCGGTGTCAGGAGGATCACCATCGTCGACTTCGTCGTTCGCCCCCATTGCCGACCCTCGCCTGAGCCCCGGTGAGCCTTCCACGACCCCCACCTGCCGCGTTAGGGTTCTGTCTCGTCGGCGCTGCCCAACATGGACGATGAGCCGTAGCCATTCGATTAGACTTAGATCGTGCGACCGAGATCGCCCCGTACCGCTTCGCGTGTTATGAGCCACTGACTGGTGGAACCCCCTGTCAGCTGAGTCCCGCGCTACAGAGTGACACTGGGCCAGCCCATCAACCTTTCCCGCGCAGCCCAGCCGTTTGAATTTAGCTTTTTCCATTTTAATTCAAACATAGTTCTGTACCAATATTCAAAAACCAACCCAGCTCGATTCAGTGAACCAAATTGCATGAAACCATTTTTGTTAGAGAGATACTAAAATGCTTAATCCAAGCCCGTTGGATTCAAATCATTTAGATCTGTAGATCAACCTTGGTAAAAATAACAAGTCAGAAGCTTTTCTGCATTCAAACATTTTTCAAATTTCAACCATAATAGCTTTTGAGTTGATTCCAACTCTCAAAAATCACATTTGATCATACCTTTTAGAATATATAAAAACATTTGGGTTTACTTACAGAAATAATGTCCAAGTAATAAAAGAAGGCCACATAGGCATTTCTAGTCATTTTATGTAATTAAAATGAAAGGTTAAACCTTATTAAATTGTGACACCACTTTAAATCACATTCCCATGTACTGAAATATGTGGTGATGACATGTGTCAACAAGATCCCATGTTTGAGTTGGAGAATATTAAATCTTAAGTATCTTTTCAATGAGTAGAAATTACTTTTCTCAAATGAAAATAAATAAGACAAATGTTTTAAGCTTGTAATATAGGTGATGATGCTAGATCATCCATAGTACACCTTTGTGTGATGATTGAAAATAGTTAAGTATTGTTTGGTGATTGTGTACCTCGTATTTATTCATAGACGCTAGTACCGACCAAGGATACGAGGAGGAAGGAGGATACTACGAGGAAGAAGCCGAGGAGAACTTCAACCACTGATCTGCACAAGGCAAGCCTTACTAACCAAGTTGACCAATGCAAGCTAACACTTGCAACTTAGAAAGCTTATACTGATACTTATGCAAGCCTAATACTACTAGTTGATTGAGCAAGCTTATACTTTATCTATGCAAGCAAATACTTGCTTGTTACCATGCCAACTATATGCCTTAAGCATATGTGATCATACCCACTTGATAACCCAATCCTAGTTTTACTTGCAAGCTTTTTACTTTATTTCTTTATCAAAGCTTTCTCTTAGAGTTTACTTAAGTGAATTGTAGATTCAAGAAAGATAATTGAAGGTTGCATAAAGAGCATTAAATTTGGCCTAAGCTAGGTAATCTTGATGTCATCCTAAGGCATGAGATTGAACTTAATTAATCTCCACTTGTTTACCACCCCTCCTTAGTATTTAGAACCCCATGGTAGATGCTAGTGCTAAGCATAAAACTTGATCAACTTTAGATGGGAATACTTGGTGAAAATGGTTATGAAAACCTTAGAATGATGAGTCATTCTACTGAGATGTTTTGACATGTGTTTCTGAACACCAGATGATTTTGATGATGAAAATGTTGAGGCATGAGCCTTACCCCTTTATAAAACTGATGGTTGTCTGGATGCGATACCATTCCAATTTTACCGTACAACCACAATACCCGAAAATTGGGTAGGGCTTGACTGGAAACTTATATACCTTAGTATGGGTTCCCTCACGGCCAAGGTCTGAGTTGAGGCTACCTTGTGAAGATTGTACACCTGCAGTACCCAATATGACAGGCCAAACTCACAGGAGAGGTGCTTATACTACGGTGTGTAATCGAAAGGTTAGGATTGATTATCCGCATACTGAGTATGGTGAATTCAGGATTTGTTCCTGACGAATGTATTGAATGTTGTGGTGAAAGTGTACAATCTCTGCAGAGTGTCAAACTATTCGAATAGCCGCGTTCGCGGTTATGGACAGTTGGAGTGGCCATACTGTTCCCCCGTAAGAGGTTTTCAAAATGACTTGTGAAATGATCTGAGACTTTGACTTGACCACAACAGAGTTGTGACATGAAATTCAAGTTCCTACTTAGGTGTTATAAAACTTCAACTAGTTGTTCTTTTCTTATGAACTTAGTAGAGGTAAATCTGGCTTTTTGCAAAACAACCCTAGAGCTTAGTGTCCTACTACAAAAAACCCCTTCACTTGTTAGTATTAGTTTGCGAGTACTTAAAGAGTACTCAGGGCTTTGTCCCTGTCTATCCCTGTGGCCAAACTATGAAGAGGAGTACCAGGATGATGGACCCCAAGAAGGTTACGACAACTAGGATCATCTCCCATCGTCAGCATTGCCTGTGACCCCGAAGATGGAGCTTCGTCTAGGCTACCTTTATTATTACGTTATTCCGCTGCTTGAGTTGTATTAAGAACTGGATCATGAGATCCTTATTTGTGTAAGACCTTATGTATGGTTTGTAATGGATGATGTACTGTGATATCCAAATCTGTTATGTCTCGCAAAAATGGTAATCCTGGGATTGCGATGTATGGCATAACAGGCATCTGGGATTAAAAATCCGGGTGTTGACAAGTTGGTATCAGAGCCATCCTGACCATAGGAGACCCTAGTTAGACTGGACGTTTGGAATCAAAAACTTAGTTTCAAAACCAAAGAAAGCAAATATTTACAAAAACTTATTCCCATTCTAATCACTTTGATTCTTTCATGAAAATTCATGTTCCTCAAAAACTCTTGCAAAATACATAAAATTTGACACACTTGATCACTCTACTAACTTACTCATCTTATATTATTTTAGATGGACGTGAAGTACATCAAGTTTTACCAGTTGGGAAATGGAGGAGACCTTATCTTTGAGAGGGATTTGGACCAGCTTTCGGAACTTCTAGAGCGTCCGCACCCCATGTTCTTCGGAGCTCAGCTCAATGATTAGGAAGGAGAAGATCCGCAATGGCTAGTTGTTGCAAGTCTCCGAGGAAAGATTGAACCTCCCACTGCCGAGGGAATTTAGTTCACCTTAAGAGAGAACAACTGGCTCGATGGACTCGCCAGGGCCATGCAGGAAGCTCTCGCCCGTCTATGTGGGCAGTGTATCAACCAGATCAAGGGTACCCGCTTTGAGTTTTGTCCAAGGCGTGATGCTATGGGACAACCACTGGAATCCCCATATCACCCCGAGTTGAAGACTCAGTTGGACCACCTTAGCTTCATGATGTATGATCGTCAACAATAACTGGACAATGCCCGCGACTACTCCAACCACAAGTCCGCCATCATCAGGACGAAGGATCAGACCATCGCCATGCTAGCGAAGGACCGCAAGTCTCGCTGCCGTCAGCTGGACAAAAAGGAGCGCATCATTGCCCGTCTTCGCCACCGTATCTCGGATTTGGAGGAGACCATCCATGAGAGAGACATGCAATTGGAGGAAAGGGAGAATGCCGGAGAAGATCTTCGTGGAGACCCCTACTCTTATCTCAGTGATGACGATGACTTTCTGGAAGACCAGGCCATGGACTTCTTCACCGATGAGGAGGATTTCGCCTTCATCAATGACGATGAGGATGATGATTACACCGACTCCGAGGAGTAGTAGCACTTAAGCACTAGCATAGTGAGTTGTATACGGTCCCACTGTATCGTAGTTTCCAGAATGGTTCTTAAAACCATCTGTTTTCCCTTGTTGTGGTGTGTGTTGTATCGTGTGCTATGAATGAATGAGAAGCAAGTTGCTAGAAAAAACTGAGTCAAACCTTAAAAACTTTTCAAAAGTCCCCGAACCTTAGAAATTTCCCTCTTTTCTCATGATCTATCTCAATCTTCAGATGCCTCGCGGAGGAAGTGGTTCATCCCCGGACCCGATGTTGCAGATCCTGCAAATGTTGGTTTCTGACCGCGAAGCTGAAAGAGCCAAACGTCAAGCCAACTTAGCCACCCTTCAGCACATAGCTCAGATGGCCAACAATAACCAAGGCCACGGAAATCAGGACAACCATGGATCTAAGCTCAAGAATTTCTAGAACACCAACCCACTTGTTTTCACTAAGTCAGAGGAGCCCCTAGATGCAGATGATTGGCTGCAAAACATGGAGAACAACCTGGAAGTCGCCGGAGTGGAAGCTAACGAGAAAGTTCTGTTCGCCACCCACTATATAGCCGGAGATGCAAGAGCATGGTGGAACAACGTTCGTGCAATGACCGGAGGACAGATGATGACCTGGGAGGAATTCAAGGTCAAGTTCAGCAGAACCCATGTGCCACCGGATTTGATCAAGAGAATGAGAGATGAATTCAGAGAACTGAAGCAAGGAAGGATGACCGTAGTGGATGTAGGGTTCGCAACATAGAAAACAAAAATTTTCCTACGATGGGAACATCTATGTACCAAGATCTATCTACTAGATACAAGCAACGGGTGGATATACATCCATAGAATACATACCGTCGAAGACCGAATAGCGTTAACGAGGTTGTACTCGTGGATGATGTAGACGAACGCTTGTCGATCTCAAGATCGTGATGAAGTCCATATGGTCCAGCCGGTCCAACGCGATCAAGTCCAGCACCTCAAAGCAGTGGTGCATCCATGATCGCACACACGTACGGGTACCCCGACAACCTCCACGCCCTCGCTCCAGCGAAGCAGCGGAAGCAACAAATCCTTCCAGAAAAATCCACCGGGAACATGTATCTCGCTGATCCGAGACCATGGGGAAATTATAAAGGGGGGAGAGGGATCCTTCGCGAGGAGGTGTACTTTGAGAGGAGGAGAGGGGGGCCTTTTATAGGGGAGAGGGGGGCACCCAAGGGGCATGGCGCCCAGCCATGGGGCTGCCCCCACCTCTTCCACATTCATGTCGGTGGAGCTCCCACTCAAAATGAAAAGCCTCCACTCCCATTAAAAAGCCTCCACTCAAAAATCCACTCACATGCATTAAATTTCCACCAAATTTAATGCAAGCTCTCATTTAAATAAAACTCTTTTATTTATTTATTCAGAATTTTGTTAATTAATTTAATTAACAAACATTCACATAAAACCCCTTACAACATTTCAATTTCACATGCAGAACCAGTTTCAGCAATTTCAACCGAAATAGTTTCGGTGTCTAGTGAAATAAATTCCTGCGCTTTACTTTTCTTTTTCTCGCATATCATTTGCTCCGAATGGTGTCGGTATCCCTTAAGTGTGTCACCCTACGGTTCGCGAATAATGCGGACATGATCGAGACCCTTCTCCGATCAATAATCAGTAGCGGGACCTGGAGATCCATACTGACTCCCACACATTCAACGATGACTTCTGTGATCGTGTGAACCTTTTACGCTAGTATCTTAATCCCTTTGTTTCACGATATATTACATGTCCGAGATTCGATCATCGGTATCTCCATACCTAGTTTGATCTCGTTACCAACATGCACTCTTTTCTCGTTCCCGTGATATAACATTCTAGTGATCAAATCACTTGCTTGCAAGCTAATCAATGTGATATCACCGAGAGGGCCCAGAGCATATCTATCCGTCATCGGGATGAACAAATTCCACTCTCGATCCATGGGTCTCAACATAACACTTTAGTAGTTCTGAAGCCATCTTTATAATCACCCAGTTACGGTGTGACGTTTGATGTCATCGAGAAAATCTTCCGGTGTTAGTGATTGACATGATCTCATGGTCTAAGGATTAGGATCACTTCGTAAGTTGCTATAGCAATATAAACTCAATGACTTTGATCGTAATGCTATACTTCAGATGAATGTTCATCACATCATTACACTAATGTTGTGACCTCGTTATTAACAACATCCAATGTTCATGATTAGGAAACTTTGATCATCATGTTAATCAACGAGCTAGTTTATAAGAGAGGCATAACTATGAACTTCCTTTTTGTTTATTAAACACACATGTATTAACGTTTCCGTATTAATACAATTATAGCATGTAAAATAAACATTTATCATAAATAAGGAATATGATAATAACCACTTTATTATTGCCTCTCGGGCATATTCCCTTCAGTCTCCCACTTGCACTAGAGACAATAATCTAGTTTGAAAACTTTGCGTATTGAACACTTATGGCTTTTCGGTGTTCCATATACGCAATTGCAAGTGGTTAACATAATCTACGGATCTGACACTTTCAGGTCTGTGTGTATTTGCATGTCTTTGCGTCTTCACGCATCACTCATTCTCTAATGAGATGGCATTGTATAAATTTGGTCTTTCGGTGAGACCTTTAGTTCCTTGGGGTTAAAACACGTCGATACTATTGTCATACAATATATCTTTAGTGTTAGCCCATTGCAAACCACACCTTAGTTTGATAACAAACTACTTGACACAAATTCCCTCCTTTGCTGCTACTATAGCAGTCATATACTTAGCCTTTTTGTTGTAGTATTCGTCACAATGTCTTAACTTTGGAACTCTTCCAAATCCATCATGGAATCTCCTTTCCATTACATTGTGCCACCCATAGTTTAAATTGAGATAAACTTAATTTGTATCTTGTGACAAAACTAGTATCAATGTAACGCTTTACAATGAACTATTTGTAATAGTTTGTCGCCTCTACACAAATATATTCTTAGTTCTTCCAAAAGATCATAAGAATATCCTCACTATCGTCCAATGATCATTTTATGATTCATTCTGGTATATGCTCATAACACTTGGAGCATAGGACATATCTGGATGTGTACATATCATGGTATTATTGATCAAAACATCCTTGTGATTTCACTCATCAAGTGTCAAAGCACTTGAATCTTGTTTCACTTATCAAGTGTCAATACACTTGAATCTTGATTCAATTCCTTTCCATGCGACAAGAACCATTTCTTGTTGTTTCTATATTGAACTCCTTCAATATCTCATATATGTACGTTTGGCACAAACATATTAGCGTCACAGTCTATCCACTATAGACATTCATGCTAAATATTCGGGTTTTGCCTAAATCTTTCATCGAAATGAAATTCTTAACCTTTGTCAATAAAAGATACATCATTTCTAATCAACAAGATGTCATCCACATAATGTATTAGAAATGTGTCTCAGCGCTCCCACTTAATTTCTTGCAAATGCAAGCATCTTCATCGTCTCCGGATGAAAACTCCTTTTCATCACGGTGAAGATTCCAACTCCGCGATGCTTAGTTCAACCATTGAAGTTTGCATGCCCTTTTAGCATCCTTTGAATTTAACAAAACCCTTTGGACCATGTCATGTACACGTCCTAGGTAACCATTCTATTAGAAGAACTTTGTTTTGTTTATTCATCTACCATATACCAAATTATATGTAGTGGTTGCTACTTTAATCCATCCAGACTAAATATCGCAATGAAAGATCAAATCTTGTCATAATCAACTCCTTGAACATTGTCATAAAATACTTTACGACATGTCAACTATTTCATAGATTTGAAACATCCATGTCTGTTTCTTTATAGATCCAAATACGACCGATAGGTTTTTACACCTTTCCGGAGGGTCTTCCAAGTTCAAAACTTGATTTATCGTGTATGGACTTATCACGGATTTTATGGCTTCAAGCCATTTGACGGAGTCAGGGCCCATCATCGCTTCTTTGTATGTATTCGGTTCATCATTGTCAAACAATAATGATTTACTCTCAAATCTTAGCATTTGATTATTTAACCGACCTACTTGGTTCAATAGGAACTTAGATCTCCGTGACCACAACCTTTGAGGCACATAAGCTATGAGCATTATGGTAGCCTCCAGAACGATTTCCGGCGCTGCGCAACTCAGCACATTTAGCTAAGGTTCGTTAACCTTATCAAAGTTCTATTGTCCTCCCACTTAACTTTTGCGAAAAATTCCTTTTTTTAAGAAACTTCACATTTCAAGCGACAAACCCTTTTGTCCTCGGTGTTATGGAGGAATAACCAATTGTTATTCGAAATAACCTACAAAGACATGCTCATCCGACTTTGGTTGTAAACATCTTACTTATGTTTAGCATACCAAAATTTAAGAAAGGACAACTTGGGTTTTACCCCAAACCATAACTCATATGGTGTCATTTCAACGGATCAAGATGGAGCACTTTTCAGTGTAAAAGCGGTAGTCTCTAAAGCTTTAATCTTTTAAAACATAATGGCAGTTTTATAAATAACACCTTTGATCCAACCATGTCAAACAAGGTTTCCTTACAAATCTCAAACACTCCATATTCCTATGGTGTTTCGGGAGATGTAAATCTAGGTGTTTTGCTAAACTTGTAACTCAAATAAATCCCTTTTATGATAAAATCATAAATCATTTATTTTCTTGTTACAATGATTTTCACTTCATCTTGAAAGTCTTTGAAACGTTTTTCAAATATTTCATACTTCTTTCTCATTAAGTGATAATTCACTCAAATTTCCGGAGAAAGCATATGAAGTTGAAACCCATCGCTTACGACTACACATAATGGAATACATTCATCGATATGTATAAATTCCAATAATTTAGTCGTTTGTTCTTCTTTGGCCTTTGAACGAAGTTTTAATTATCCCGAGGAAAGTCTCACAAGCGTCACTTGATCAAATCAAAGACTCCAAAAATCCATGAATATGGAGATTCTTCATGTTTTCTTTCCAATATAATTTAAACGGTGATGTCACTTCGTAGTGATCTTTCAATCATTTGTATTGCGACATTTTAGCATCAGGTTTTATGGATGTGATTTCTCCAACTAGATTTGTAAATCATCCATCTTATATGGAATACGGTAATTATTTGAACAACCTTTGTTCTCATAATACCTGATTCAAATAACAATTATTAAAACAAATCTTGAAGTCAAGCTTTGATGTCAACGAGAAATACAAACAACGGTTTATTTGTTTTCGATGAACATCATCACATATTCTCTTGCTAGTTACTTAGGCCATTGTGGTTCATGAATTGCGTTGTTCCGTATGAAATTTCATACCAACTAATTCGGTATCCAATACCCAAGAACCACATTGTTTAACAAGCAAAGAATACAACCATAACATGTATATCATCCATATACCAAAATTGGATATTTCCAATCTTTTCTTTTCTACCAAATATATTTTATAGATTCTCTTTCAGCATTTCCTTTTCCTTTTTAAAAGAATCTATCAACATCAAAAGTGGCGCCATATACATGACACATAGTCCAAAGTGTGTATATTCAAATAATAATACCTTTGGACTTGCACTTTGAAGTAGATCACCATCATCAAAATGATCGGTATTCTTTCAAAATCCATTCTTTAGTAATCTTTGAGTGTAGTAAACATTTTACATACATATTCTATTCACCCTCATCATGACGACTTTCATGATCAAGCTACTGTAGCTTATAAAGGCGAATCGTGAGTATAACATTACTTTACAAAACCCTTTTGGATGATTAGGATGTGTAGCATCTCCAACCTTTGCAAATTCTCATCCAATATGAGAACATATATTATACTCTATCATATTTCAACCAAAACATTGTTTCAGATATCGTTATATCTGCCACACATGATAATTTCTGAAATAATTCTTTTAGCTCCTAGATAATCTCGATATTTAAATCAAGAATCATGGAGGCAAACATGATACTTAAGATACTAACACTGGAATTGTTACTCTCGATTTAATACCAACTATTAAATTTCATGGAGTAAATAGAGTTTGCTGAAAGTTTGCAATAGGACTTTAAACTTTGATTGACACTCAACACAATACGATACCAGTTCGTAAAGTATATATCCAGAATTCTATAGTTCTATTATCTCAATTACAACTATGCATATGGTGGTGAACGAATGCCAATGACTACAACAAATTATGCAAATTCACTTTGATTTAATTTATGATAAATTGAGTTCTACTAATCCAAATTAGAAATGAACTCCCACTCAAAAACGACATCCCTCGTGTCTTTTTGGTGATTACGTGAACCAAATCCACTACACCAAGTCCGATCATCACGTGAGTCGGTGTAGCTTCAAAGGCGAGCATCCATATGGTCATCATATCAAAATATATGACTCATGCTTAACCTTTCGGTCCGTGTTCCGAGGCCATGTCTTTACATGCTAGGCTCGCCAAGTAAGAACATTAGTATTCGCATGTGTAACTGTCTTACACCCGACATATGCTCGTGGATTCAAGTACACCCGATCATCACGTGATGTCTTGAAGCGACGAAACATTGTCGGTGCATACTTAAGGAAGAACACATTTTTATCTTGATATCTAAATGAGGGATCATCTTATTATGCTAATAAAACGCCAAACAAGCAATATAAGATGCAACCAAAACATCACATGTTTATTAGTGAAATGATATGGTTCCCGTATATGATCTCCATCATGTGCATCGTGCTATGATCTCTATCATACCTTTATGTGTAAGGCCAAGGTCTATGGAACTTACACGCTATGTGTGTTGTAAGAGTATCATCTCATACTTCTACTTACAACATCACCATATCATAACACTAGCCCAGCAACAATCTAAACTAGACGCCTCTAATTTATCCATTGCAAGTTTTACGTGGCTTAGGGCTTTCGAAGATAGAACCGTTCTTACCTACGAACATGAACCACAACAAGGATAACCAAATTGTTGACAAATCGTTGCAAATTAGATATTGACTATAGTAGGAGAGACAGACACCCACTAGCCACTTATGCAAAACTAGTTGCATGTCAAGCGTGGAACAGGTCTCATGTGCGAGGACATGTAAAGTTTGTCCGGGCCGCTTCATCCCACTATGCCACCAATATCCAAAGTACAACTAAGAAGCAATAAAATGATCATCATCGCCCACATACTCATATGTGTACTACCCGTGCAAAGTATCTACGCATAGATCCTGCTCTGATACCACTGTAGGGTTCGCAGCATAGAAAACAAAAAATTTCCTACGATGGGAACATCTATGTACCAAGATCTATCTACTAGATACAAGCAACGGGTGGATATACATCCATAGAATACATACCCTCGAAGACCGAATAGCATTAACGAGGTTGTACTCGTGGATGATATAGACGAACGCTTGCCGATCTCAAGATCATGATGAAGTCCATCTGGTCCAGCCGGTCCAGCACGATCAAGTCCAGCACCTCAAAGCAGTGGTGCATCCGTGATCGCACACACGTACGGGTACCCCGACAACCTCCACGCCCTCGCTCCAGCGAAGCAGCAGAAGCAACAAATCCTTCCAGAAAAAGCCACCGGGAACATGTATCTCGCTGATCCGATACCATGGGGAAATTCTAAAGGGGGGAGAGAGATCCTTCGCGAGGAGGTGTACTTTGAGAGGAGGAGAGGGGGGCCTTTTATAGGGGAGAGGGGGGGCACCCAAGGGGCATGGCGCCCAGCCATGGGGCTGCCCCCTCCTCTTCCACATTCATGTGGGTGGAGCTCCCACTCAAAATTAAAAGCCTCCACTCCCATTAAAAAGCCTCCACTCAAAAATCCACTCACATGCATTAAATTTCCACCAAATTTAATGCAAGCTCTCATTTAAATAAAACTCTTTTATTTATTTATTCAGAATTTTGTTAATTACTTTAATTAACAAACATTCACATAAAACCCCTTACAACATTTCAATTTCACATGCAGAACCAGTTTCAGCAATTTCAACCGAAACAGTTTTGGTGTCTAGTGAAATAAATTCCTGCGCTTTCCTTTTCTTTTTTTGGCATATCATTTGCTCCGAATGGTGTCGGTATCCCTTAAGTGTGTCACCCTACGGTTCACGAATAATGCGGACATGATCGAGACCCTTCTCCGATCAATAATCAGTAGCGGGACCTGGAGATCCATACTGACTCCCACACATTCAACGATGACTTCTGTGATCGTGTGAACCTTTTACGCTAGTATCTTAATCCCTTTGTTTCACGATATATTACATGTCCGAGATTCGATCATCGGTATCTCCATACCTAGTTTGATCTCGTTACCGACATGCACTCTTTTCTCGTTCCCGTGATATAACATTCTAGTGATCAAATCACTTGCTTGCAAGCTAATCAATGTGATATCACCGAGAGGGCCCAGAGCATATCTATCCGTCATCGGGATGAACAAATTCCACTCTCGATCCATGGGTCTCAACATAACACTTTAGTAGTTCTGAAGCCATCTTTATAATCACCCAGTTACGGTGTGACGTTTATGTCATCGAGAAACTCTTCCGGTGTTAGTGATTGACATGATCTCATGGTCTAAGGATTAGGATCACTTCGTAAGTTGCTATAGCAGTATAAACTCAATGACTTTGATCGTAATGCTATACTTCAGATGAATGTTCATCACATCATTACACTAATGTTGTGACCTCGTTATTAACAACATCCAATGTTCATGATTAGGAAACTTTGATCATCATGTTAATCAACGAGCTAGTTTATAAGAGAGGCATAACTAGGAACTTCCTTTTTGTTTATTAAACACACATGTATTAACGTTTCCGTATTAATACAATTATAGCATGTAAAATAAACATTTATCATAAATAAGGAATACGATAATAACCACTTTATTATTGCCTCTCGGGCATATTCCCTTCAGTGGAATATCGTGACAAATTCTTGTCGTTAGCTAGGTATGCCCCAGATGAAATCGACACTGAAGCCAAGAAGAAAGAAAGATTCTTGAATGGTCTGCATGATGAGATGCAGACGGTGTTAGTCAATATCCCTTTTGCTGATATTGAAGCCCTCGTCGACTCTACCATCCAGATGGAAGGAAAGATCAACCAAGCCAATGATAACCGCAAGCGCCGCATGATGCACCAGCTAGGAACCCATCATACCCCAAAGTATCGCCCTAACCCATCTCCAGGATTTGCCCCGAGAACCAACAGACCCCTGACGAACCGTCTGACCTATCCCAATCATGGAAACCCAAGGCCCGGAGGAAATCACAACAATCCCGGCAACTCTGGCAATTTCAACCGTGCGCCACCCAAGTTCAACAACAACAATGTTGCCGCCAACACCAACACTGCCCCGAGGACTGGAAGCAATGTTGTGCCTGTAGCAGCAAAGGACAAGTCGCAAGTGACTTGTTATGACTGTGGAAATAAGGGTAACTAATCCAACGAGTGCCCCAAGAAGAATGCCCCAGCTCAGCAGCAGCATCGTGTTCAACCTGGAAGAAGGTTTGCCCCAGGGAATTCACTCAATCGCAACGGCCGTCTTTTTCTCATGCATGCTGAAGAAGCCCAGGAAGCGCCAGACGTCGTGTTGGGTATGTTTTCTGTTAATTTAGTACTTGCTAGAGTGTTGTTTGATTCTGGTGCATCGCATTCATTTGTCACCGAAGAATTTGCATGCACTAGTAAGATTCAACCAACCAAACTGAAGCATGTTATGATCGTTCAAATCCCCGGTTCAACCACCAAAGCTAGGCAAATTTGCAAAGTCGTCCCTATCCGAATCCATGGCATAGATTTTTATGCTAATCTTATAGTACTCAGAACTAAAGGTTTGGAAGTAGTACTAGGAATGGATTGGATGTCCAAGCATAAAGGATTAACTGACTGTGCCAAGAAAGCCATAACCATGACCAGTACAGCCGGAATATCAGTCGAGCATGTATCTGAAACCTTACCTCGTCAATTCAAGTGCAACAAGAGTATAGCCCAACCTACCATTGACCAAGTCCGGATAGTCTGTGAATACCCCGATGTATTTCCAGATGTTTTGCACGGTATGCCCCCAGATCGGGATATCGAGTTTATCATTGAACTAATCCCCGGAACAGGACCCATAGTCCAGAGACCATATAGTATGAACCCGTTTGAACCAGCAGAACTAAAGAAACAACTGGATGCCATGTTGGAAATTGGATTGATTCAACCAAGTGCGTCACCATGGAGATCACCCGTCTTATTTGTGGACAAGAAGGATGGAGGTAACCGTTTGTGTACGGATTATCGGAAGTTGAATGATCTCACTATCAAGAACAAGTACCCATTGCCCAAGATAGAAGATTTGTTTGATCAATTGACCGGTGCCAAAGTGTTTTCTAAGATTGATCTTAGAACTGGCTATCATCAACTCAAGATTCGCGCAGAGGATATCCCCAAGACTGCCTTTACCACCAGATATGGATTATACGAGTATACTGTCATGTCTTTTGGATTAACCAATGCCCCCGCTTATTTCATGAATCTCATGAATAAGATTTTTATGGACTTCCTAGATAAGTTTGTCGTTGTTTTCATCGATGACATTCTGATTTATTCCAAATCAGAAGAAGAACATGAGCTACACCTAAGGACCATCCTTGGAACCCTTAGAGAGCATCAGTTGTATGCCAAGTTTAGCAAATGTGAATTCTGGTTACTCGGCCACATTGTATCAGCGGAGGAATTGCCGTTGACCCTGCAAAGGTGAAAGATGTTGAAGATTGGCAAGCCCCAACCACCCAAACCCAAGTTCGTGCATTTCTCGGATTGGCGGGATACTACCGCAAATTCGTAGAAGGATTCTCAAGTATCGCTCGACCCATGACCCAATTGCTGAAGAAGGACAAGAAGTTTGAATGGATAGACAAATGTGAAGCAAGTTTTCAAGAACTCAAGAGGAGATTGATTTCAGCCCCAATCTTAATCATGCCAGATATCACGAAGCCCTTTGACGTGTATTGTGACGCATCCAAGATCGGTCTCGGATGTGTGCTAATGCAAGAAGGCAAAGTTATATCTTAGCTATCTCGGCAACTGAAACAACATGAGCAGAACTATCCCACCCATGACCTCGAGCCCGCAGCCGTAGTTCTAGCCCTGAAGACATGGAGGCATTACCTAATGGGAAATCGTTGCGAGATTTATTCGGATCACAAGATCCTGAAGTATATATTCACTTAGAAGGAGATGGATATGAGGCAAAGAAGATGGATTGAGCTAATCAAGTATTACGATCTGGACATTCACTATCACCCCGCTAAAGCCAACGTGGTAGCAGATGCCCTTAGCAGATTGCCGTGCCGCTTGAACTCCATGATTTTGAAGGAGCAACCAAGCTTGCACAAAGAGATGGAAGATTTCCGAATGGAATTAGTGAGTGAAGGATTTTTGGCTAGCATAGAACTTCAACCCACTTTGATCAGTTAGATCAAGGAGGCGCAGAAGGGAAATGCTAGTATCGACGGAATCAAGCGTCATATCGGTACAGGCAAAGTACCCGGATTCACCGAAGACGAAGAAGGAGTTCTGTGGTACAAAGTACGCCTTTGTGTACCAGCAGATTCTGAGTTGAAGGAAGTTATTTTGAAGGAAGCTCGTGATACTCTTTATTCTATCCATCCCGGAGGAACGAAGATGTATCAAGATCTGAAGGAGCAATTTTGGTGGCATAAGATGAAGAGAGAAATCGGAAGCTATATTGCCAAGTGTGATATATGTCAGCGAGTCAAGGCAGGACATCAAAGACCCGCTGGATTGTTGCAACCCTTGCAGATTCCGGAATGGAAATGGGATTCCGTTGGAATGGACTTTATCACCGGATTGCCTACTTCTAGTAGGGGAAATGACTCTATCTGGGTCATAGTGGACAGGTTGTCCAAAGTCACCCATTTCTTACCCGTCAAGACCACATATCAGAGTTCGAAACTATCGGAGTTATACATCGCTAGAATCGTCAGTTTGCATGGAGTCCCCAAAAACATCGTATCTGACCGAGGAACTCAATTTACCTCGAGATTCTAGAAGAAAGTACAAGAAGGTTTAGGAACCCGACTAGATTCCAGCACTGCTTATCACCCTCAGACCGATGGACAAACGGAGCGAGTAAATCAAATACTCAAAGACATGTTGAGAGCCTGTGTGTTAGAGTATGGATCTAAATGGGAAGACTGTCTGCCGTTCGCAGAATTTTCATACAACAAAAATTACCAAGCTAGTTTGCAAATGGCCCCATTTGAATTCATGTACGGAAGGAAGTGTCGCACCCCTTTGAACTGGTCGGAAGTAGGAGAGAATCGGATTTTTGGACCCGACATCCTACGAGAAGCAGAAGAGAAAGTTCACAACATTCGTGAGCACCTCAAGACAGCCCAGTCCAAACAGAAGAGTTACACCGACAAGAGACGTCGAGACCTCGCCTTTAACATAGGAGATTTTGTGTATCTGAAAGTGTCGCCATTGAAGGGAATGCAGCGTTTCCAACTAAAAGGAAAGTTAGCCCCCAGATATATCGGACCCTTCAAGATTCTGAACTGTCGAGGAGAAGTGTCGTATCAATTGGAACTACCCGAAGAAATGTCAGCCGTGCACAATGTGTTCCATATCTCATTACTTCGCAAGTGCCTCGAAGTTCCAGAGAAGACGGAAGTGTTCAAGAATATTGATCACCAGACCATAGAGATCAACGATGACCTGACCTATCCTGAAGTACCCATCCGTATTTTGGAAGAAGCTTTCAGAACTACCAGAATCCGAAGCATCAAGTTTCTCAAGATTCAGTGGAGCAACCACATGGAAGAAGCTACCTGGGAGCGCGAAGATCACATCAGGACAGAGTTTCCCGATCTCTTCAAATCCTAGGTAATCTTTTTCGTTCTTTTTCAAATCTCGGGACGAGATTTTGTTTAAGGGGGGAAGGTTTGTAACATCCCAAAAATACTAAGCTTGGATCATCAAACTCTAATCGTCAAAATTAGGGTTAACAAAAACTTTTCCAACTAAAAATATGAAAGCATTCATATGTGTGTGTATTAAAATTTGGATTCTTTTGAATTGCCACGATTCTGTGTTTCTTTGCTTGTAAAATGATTCTTAGGTGAAATAAACATCATCTAAACAATCCCCAAACTTTTCCCACAGACAAACAACTCAAAATGAATAAATTAAGTGAATGGTCACTTTGGCCAAATTAACTCCCATGCCTACTTTGGCTATCTCTAATTTTCAAAACTCAACAGAAACATGTATGGATCTTTGCACCCCTTGTTAGTACTCATAATAAGGTACCAAGGCCCACTTTGGGATCATCCAAAAACATTCAAGTGTTCAGTTTAAATGACAGTTTAAAATTGAATCTATCTCATATGGGAAGATCCCACTATTTCAAAAACCACTCAAACAAGCTCAATTTTCAAAACCCAAGCACCTACAGAATCCCCAACACATGCCTAGCACACCCACCAAAAATCTTTTCAAAATTCAAATATAAATTTCTTGCAGCCATTTCATCAAACAGTTTGCAGATTCAAATCAACCAAATCACAAACACTATTTTGAGCAGTGATTCGGCCAAACTTGTTCCCTCTCTGGTTGCAACCAGCCTTAGTAGATCATCTAGATCCCTTTAACTAACCTCTAGCACCACTGTAAGCTTGCCATTGTCATCAATGGTGAGCAGGCCGAGCCTTACCATGCCACCCCAGTGTGGACAGCAAGCTAGGAGAAGAACTAGCTGTGCCAACCTTGTCTAGGAGGTAGCCCATGCCTCACCGCCCCCTCTCGACCAGCCCTAGCTCGAAGACAGAGACCAGCACTGCCAGGAACGCTGCGCCCGCGCCATTGTCGACCATGCCGACGCGCACCGCAGAGCACGCGCCATTCCCAAGCAACCTGACCACCTCGAGCCCTCGCCGCCCGCCAGCATGCACCCCACCGTCCCAGGAGACCACCAGACATGTTCATTTCATCGCCTGTACCCCGTAGCCACCGTTCGTCGCGTAGTTCACCGCCTTTGCCTCGCAGAGCACCGCACGTTCCCGACCGATTGCCACCGCCCCTACACACGCATTTAAGCTCTAGAGCATCGCCAGGAGACCGCCCGTCGATCGTCAACCTCAGCCATGCCTCTAGCTGCCTGTAGTCGTGTCGCCACCATCGCCTGCCCATCCCTCTCGGTCTCGCCGTCGAGCCTATAAAAGGAGGCCACCCCAGCTCGATTTCTTCACACCATCTTACTCCCCACCTCTCACTGAGACTTCCAACCTCTTCCTGGAGCAAGGCGAGCAGCGCGTCGCCAGAATTTGGCCGGAGCCCGCCGTTGCTGGAGAAGAAGAACGCCGTCGATTGGAGCCACCCCAGGAGGAGCTGCCGGTGTCAGGAGGATCGCCGTCGTCGACTTTGTCGTTCGCCCCCATCGCCGACCCTCGCCTGAGCCCCGGTGAGTCTCCCACGACCCCCACCTGTCACGTTAGGGTTCTGTCTCGCCGGCGCTGCCCGACGTGGACGATGAGCCGTAGCCATTCGATTAGACTTAGATCGTGCGTCCGAAATCGCCCCGTACCGCTTCGCGTGTTATGAGCCACTGACTGGTGGAACCCCCTGTCAGTTGAGCCCCGCTCTGCGGAGTGACACTGGTCTGGCCCGTCAACCTTTCCCGCGCAGCCCAACCGTTTGAATTTAGCCTTTTCCATTTTAATTCAAACATAGTTCTGTACCAATATTCAAAAATCAACCCAGCTCGATTCATTGAACCAAATTGCATGAAACCAATTTTGTTAGAGAGATACTGAAATTCTTAATCCAAGCCCGTTGGATTCAAATCATTTGGATCTGTAGATCAACCTTGGTAAAAATAACAGGTCAGAAGCTTTTCTGCATTCAAACATTTTTCAAATTTCAACCATAATAGCTTTTGAGTTGATTCCAACTCTCAAAAATCACCTTTGATCATACCTTTCAGAATATATAAAAACATTTGGGTTTACTTACAGAAATAATGTCCAAGTAATAAAAGAAGGCCACATAGGCATTTCTAGTCATTTTATGTAATTAAAATAAAAGGTTAAACCTTATTAAATTGTGACACCACTTTAAATCACATTCCCATGTACTGAAATATGTGGTGATGACATGTGTCAACATGATCCCATGTTTGAGTTAGAGAATATTAAATCTTAAGTATCTTTTCAATGCATAGAAATTACTTTTCTCAAATGAAAATAAATAAGACAAATGTTTTAAGCTTGTAATATAGGTGATGATGCTAGATCATCTATAGTACACCTTTGTGTGATGATTGAAAATAGTTAAGTATTGTTTGGTGATTGTGTACCTCGTATTTATTCATAGACGCTAGTACCGACCAAGGATACGAGGAGGAAGGAGGATACTACGAGGAAGAAGCCGAGGAGAACTTCAACCACTGCTCTACACAAGGCAAGCCTTACTAACCAAGTTGACCAATGCAAGCTAACACTTGCAACTTAGCAAGCTTATACTGATACTTATGCAAGCCTAATACTACTAGTTGATTGAGCAAGCTTATACTTTACCTATGCAAGCAAATACTTGCTTGTTACCATGCCAACTATATGCCTTAAGCATATGTGATCATACCCAGTTGCTAACCCAATCCTAGTTTTACTTGCAAGACTTTTACTTTATTTCTTTATCAAAGCTTTCTCTTAGAGTTTACTTAAGTGAATTGTAGATTCAAGAAAGATAATTGAAGGTTGCATAAAGAGCATTAAATTTGGCCTAAGCTAGGTAATCTTGATGTCATCCTAAGGCATGAGATTAAACTTAATTAATCTCCACTTGTTTACCACCCCTCCTTAGTATTTAGAACCCCCTGGTAGATGCTAGTGCTAAGCATAAAACTTGATCAACTTTAGATGGGAATACTTGGTGAAAATGGTTATGAAAACCTTGGAATGATGAGTCATTCTACTGAGATGTTTTGACATGTGTTTCCGAACACCAGATGATTTTGATGATGAAAATGTTGAGGAATGAGCCTTACCCCTTTATAAAACTGATGATGGTTGTCTGGATGCGATACCATTCCAATTTTACCGTACAACCACAATACCCGAAAATTGGGTAGGGCTTGACTGGAAACTTATATACCTTAGTATGGGTTCCCTCACGGCCAAGGTCTAAGCTGAGGCTACCTTATGAAGATTGTCCACCCGTGCAGTACCCAAGATGACAGTTGGTCATGGTTGGGAGGCCAAACTCACAGGAGAGGTGCTTATACTAGGGCGTGTAATCGAAAGGTTAGGATTTATTATCCGCATACTGAGTATGGTGAAATCAGGATTTGTTCCTGACGAATGTATCGAATGTTGTGGTGAAAGTGTACAATCTCTGCAGAGTGTCAAACTATTCGAATAGCCGCGTCCGCGGTTATGGACAGTTGGAGTGGCCATACTGTTCCCCCGTCAGAGGTTTTCAAAATGACTTGTGAAATGATCTGAGACTTTGACTTGACCACAACAGAGTTGTGACATGAAATTCAAGTCCCCACTTAGGTGTTATAAAACTTCAACTAGTTGTTCTTTGCTTATGAACTTAGTAGAGGTAAATCTGGCTTTTTGCAAAACAACCCAAGAGCTTAGTGTCCTACTACAAAAAACCCCTTCACTTGTTAGTATTAGTTTGCGAGTACTTAAAGAGTACTCATGGCTTTGTCCCTGGCTATCCCCGTGGCTAGACTATGAAGAGGAGTACCAGGATGATGGACCCCAGGAAGGTTATGACAACTAGGATCATCTCCCATCGTCAGCATTGCCTGTGACCCCGAAGATGGAGCTTCGCCTACGCTACCTTTATTATTACGTTATTCCGCTGCTTGAGTTGTATTAAGAAATGGATCATGAGATCCTTATTTGTGTAAGACCTTATGTATGGTTTGTAATGGATGATGTACTGTGATATCCAAATCTGTTATGTCTCGCAAAAATGGTAATTTTGGGATTGCGATGTATGGCATAACAGGCATCTAGGATTAAAAATCCGGGTGCTGAAAAATAAAGAGGGAACTTGTAAGTCCATGGAGTATGTATTTTGTGTTAGAGAAATGCCTGGGCCGCTAGCCTAATCCATGCCTAATCATGGTGGAAACTTGGAGCATCACCATAGTGAGCTATCTATGAAGCATCCTCAATAAAAAGCTATGCATATAGTAAATAAAAAGATTGCTGAGATGCTCATTGTCTGCTTGCCTTGTCATTTTGGTTATCGGAAAGCTCCTGTACCATGTGCAAGGGGTACCCCGTTGGCGGTTCTCAATGATATGCAAATACTTAAAATGACAAGAACTTACCTGTGCCCAAAGTTGAGTATGCATGAGGTGTGGCCCTCATATTCAAGGGACTTGAGATTGCCAACTTATACTTCGTCAAGCATATACTCCACCTTTGCCACTTTAACCTTAATCACTTCAAGATGCTTATGATAGGGGCAATGAGGGATGAAAGCTAACAAGTACCATAATTTTTGGAAGCTCTTTTTGAAACTTGAAATCCCTGCTTCCTTTACAAAAGGCCTTTCTTCCACTATTATTGAGTCTCCACCTTCTACCTTTAGGCACCATTAAGAGAGCATAGTTGTCATTCTATGTGCAGTGTCCCAAAACTTATTGATTGATGCATATTGTGATATTACTTGTTCTTGTGCTACTTGTTTCTAGTCACCCTTGTGAACTTTGAAGGTGTCCTATGCATCTATTTGCTACTCTATGAGGGACAAGCTAAATGCCACTATGCCATGTTTTATGTATCTGAAACAAACAAACGTTTTTCAATGCATATTATTCATGATCTTTGTTTGTAGCCTTTCATGTTGCTTGCATAGTTACTATGTCCTATTGTTAGAAATCCATCATTCATGCACATATTTAGAGTTCTTTGATCCCAGCTTTCAATGCTTGCAAATGGTTTGATCTTGGTTTTGATGGTGCATGTCCCCTCAAAAATTATTCTTTTTATCACTTACCTACTCGAGGACGAGCAGGAGTTAACCTTGGGGATGCTTGATACGTCGGAAACGTATCTATAATTTTTGATGCTCCATGCTTGTTTTGTATCTACTTTGCTTTGCAGTGTCTATACTTTGAGGTGTTTTTATATATTTTCTGGAACTAACCTATTAACAAGTTGCCACAGTGCCAGTTTCCTGTTTTCTTCTGTTTTTGGTTCCAGAAAGGCAAAAAATCAATATTCTCGGAATTGGACGGTACAAAAGCCAAAGTTATTATTTTTCCCAGAGCAACACGGAACCACGAAGCAGAGCCGGAGGGGGGCCACAGGGTGGCCGCACCCCTAGGCGCGGGCAAGCCCTGGAGGTGTCTGTGGAGGGTGTGGGCCCCCTGGCCCTCCACCGACCTTGCCTCCTTCGCCTATAAGAAGCCTTCGACCCAAAAACCCTAAATAATCTGGCGGAAAATCCACGAAAACCTCCACAGCGCCGCGGCCATCGAGGGGAGATTCGGGGGACATAAAGTCACTATTCCGGCACCCTGCCGGGACGGGGAAGTGCCCCCAGAGCCATCTCCATCGATCTCCACCACCATCTCCATCACTGTTGCTGATTCCCATGATGAGGAGGGAGTAGTTCTTCCTCAGGGCTAAGGGCTCTACCGGTAGCTATGTGTTCATCTCTCTCTATGCATGATCTTGTGGTCATGAGCTTTGTAATCAAGTAGATCTATCTTGCTACTCAAGTGCTTCATTAGATCTCTCCTCTCCCCATGTGTGCGAAAGTGACAGCGTGCACACCATGGTGGCACTTAGGCTTGAGTCTACATAAATACTCTTTGTGCTTTAATAGATCTATGCTTTTCCCCACGTGTGTGAAAGTGACAACGAGCATACCGTGTGTGTCACTTTGGCTAGATTGAATATTTGGTATGAGTTATATTTGGAGTTGGATGTCTCTCTGAAATTGTGGTGTTTGTTGGAACCATCTAGCGCTCAAGGTGACAGTGTGGGGTTATCTAGATTGGGGAAGGCAGACTTTGAGGTGTGCTGTTATAGCCCTACCATGGATTAGAGTGTCCAACCGGAGAGTAGTTAAGACTAGTATCATGAAGAGAGGATATTTATATGAGAGAGTGTTCACTAGTGAAAGCATGATCCCTAGGCCTTGTTTCTAAGCATTGAAACACCATTTGCTACTAGATTTGTTGCATGTTTGCTTGCTTCATTCAGTTTGCCTTTAGTCTTTACCTCACCATCAAGCTCTTTTCTGGCACCGTTACCACTTGTATTGCACTATCTCTTCGCCGAACTAGTGCACCTATATTGGGTGTGTTGGGGACACAAGAGACTTTTTGTATCTTGCTTGCAGGGTTGCTTGAGAGGGATACCTTTGACCACTTCCTCCCTGATTTTGATAAACCTTGGATAATCCACTTAAGGGAAACTTGCTGCTATTCTACAAACCTCTGCACTTGGAGGCCCAACAACTGTCTACAAGAATAGAAGTGTGCAGACATCAACAGTGGTGAATTCACAAATCACCAACACCACAAGTAAAACTCCACAGTAGCATTACCATTTAGGTGATGACCAATTATCAATTGGAATCAGTACTGTAAGGCCACTAGCATTATAAAAATCAACTGTAACAGTGATCAACTTAGTGTATTTTATCACAAACCTCACTAATCATCACCATTAGTTCCAATTCATCATATATAACCCAAATGAGAGGGAGGAACCCTAAAACAGGACATGGACCCTAAATAGGGATACACACTTGAGTCACACAGATAAGATCGAGGGAGGCATATGACAGCAGACATGGGGGAGATCATGATTAGACTCACCAAGGGTCCTCGCTGTAGTTTAGAAGAGGAATTAGAGGGGCCGACGAGCGCACGATGGCACGGGGAGCACCGAAGGGCGCTGCAACCCGCGCCGAGCCGAGGCGGCGGACACAACAACACTTGAGGATGAGCAGCACCACCATAGCAACATACAAACACCCCACAACACCACTGGAGCAGCGGCGGTGGCATCACCGGCACCACCCCAAACCCTAGGGTTCGGGACGGAGCTAGACTGGCCGCATGAGAGCCCCAAAGCCAAATCGAAATGGACTAGATGACGGAGCAGGGTCAACAACCATGCTATGCACCACGGCGGCAGCCAGGGCGGACCACGGCTGCATGAATCGCACGGCGGCGGTGTCGGCAACCATAGGGTTGAGGAAGAAGAAGATATGAGAATGAGAGAGAGGGGGAAGTGTACTGGGCCAATAGGGCCAGTACCACTTCGGAGAGCTATTTTGACAAGGCCAATTGGGCCAAGATGGGCCCAAATAGCCCAATGGGGTTAGCCCAAACACTAAAGGGATTTTTATGATTTAGCAAAAGACCAAAATGCCCCTATAAGTTAATAAATTTCAGAAAATAAAATAAAGGTCTTAAAAATCCAAATAATATATTTTTAAGTTTATAATAATACATGTTACTTAATTAAATTAAGAAGTTTATTTTCAATAGCATCAATTTAGGTTAAAGATTTTTATACTATATATTCCTTATGGAATTTTGTAAAAATCAAGAAAATACCTAAAAATAAAGTTTATCATATTTAGTTATTATAGTATTTTAGAAAAATACTAAATTAATATTTATACCAAAATAAAATCTCCTTAATTAAAATACTTATTCTTAACAAGAAATATTAAGAAAATAATTATAAGAGTTAAAATTAAATAAAAATTAGTTTTTTTTAAACTCTATTAATAATATACTACATTAAAAAATAGTGTATGTAATATTTATAAAATATTAAGGTTATTCCTTAAAATAAATTATTTTATTACATAAAGAAATTCCAGAAACTAAAATATTGGGTAAAATACACAAAGAAGATAAATAATAAATGATGCATTACATTACTATGCATATTCATTTTTTGCTTCTTTAAATATTGTCGTTACTGGGCAATAATGGTGTTTTGTAGACATAGAAGCTCATGGATCAGTGCAAGCATCCGACTTCACTACCTTGCAATCACAAGGCAAGTTCATCACTTGCTCATGTCCTTTGAAGAGTCTTATTCAAAGTAATTGCAAAACTGTGTGTTATCATCTATGTCTTAGAGAATGAAAATATTATTTTCTCAAAACAAATAAATGTTGATATCATCCTAAGTGATGATATGGATTAGGTGAGCAATAGAACTTAGGTTTCTATTTGCAACAAGATTAATCACCTAGGAATTAACAACCCATGACATCAATGATTCTAGAGCCGTATATCACGCGTTAACCATGGGATTTGGAATGGGACGAAGAAGTCAGCTGGATCCTCCTCCTTTCACATGAACGGATGACCATCTCGTGACGCTGTTGTTCCTTACAAGGCTCAGCATGGGTGAGAGCCCTTAGTTCCCCGCGATTTTGGTGTCTAGACTATCCCTGAGAGACCGTCGTAGGTATGTCCTCATATTGATGGGGGCGACCAGGTTCCTGTCTGCTCACTGGAGTCCTCAAGGAGTCAACCATAGTTATACCCGCTATGCGGAATAACAAAGGTCTTTCTGCTTGGGGGGTCGTGTTCTATGTGGGGTCGCGAGAAAGGGCAGTGATGGGCTTGGATCACCTACTGGGCCCCACATCATGGAATTGTGGACGAGAAAGCACGCCCGGTTGTGCAACAAGGAGTTGATCTCTCATGGGTAAAGTAATGCACCTTTACAGAGTGTAAGAATTATAACTTGTTACTCCCTGTTCCGGGAAGGAGCTACAAACGCGGCAGGAAAGGAACTCCATGAAAGTTCTGGTTAACTTGAGAAGGCTGATGGGCATAGTTTTTAACAATAAAATCAATCTTTGGAGAAAGATTTATAAAAACTGCATAGTGCCAAGGACTAATAGTCCGAGGTAGTCGATAGAGCATCAAACTTCCCACCTTGCACATAATGAATTTGTGGGTAACGCTGTTACTCACCCTTTTCTTTGATCCCCTGCTTAGACTCTAAGGATCCAGAAGATATCCCACTATATGCAGCTGAAATCCAAGAGGAGGTCTACTACGAGGAGCCAGACCTATCTGGTGTTGTCGAAGGGGTGGACTACGACATCGTCTATGGAGGAGAGCACAATGAGTCGGAATAACTACCTTAGTTATTAGTAACTATTTGAGCCGAGCAACATGAACTATATATAATAAGTTGTTGAGCTTAATTCGGAGTTGAAGTTGCCACTTTAAAACTTCCGCTGAAACAGTTTATATTTGGTTTGTAAGTTGAATCTTTTGAAGTCTTAAACTTCTGGTATTGTAATAATAATATGTGTATGTTTGTAATATGAACCAGAAATTTTTCTGTTGTACCACTGTGAGGGATGTGATATTTACGGAACGATGTTGTGTGAATGTCATGTCAACGACTATAGTGTACTATACATGCAGTGGTATGCTGGGTCACCGCAAATATAAAAGACCCTAGAATTTTTCAGAAATAAAATAAAAATAGTTTCGAGTAGAGAAAAACAAGGAATTCAAAAACTTTTCTTATGGATTTATTAAAAATACTTTTTCTTGAAGAATTTTTGAGTATTTTAAATCACCATTTAAAAATACTTTGATAATTCAAACATAAACCTAAATAAGGATGGCAATGAGCAGGATATAGGCAGGGTCGAGCAATACCATACCTATAACCGTGTAATCAATGGTAGGGGTGGGCAGAAAAACAGAAAACCGAATCTGAAAAGACCGAGACCAAAACCGAATAGACCGAGATCGAAAGGGCCGATCAAACAATTGGGTAGCAAATTTTGTAGACCGAAATTAGTTCAGTTAATTCGGTCATTAGTTCTTTGTAACCAAATGGATCGAACTGAGCAAACTTTAGGTGAGAGTGGCCTAGTTCCAAAACCCTAGTTGCTCATAACTATAGATTTATCTTCCTTGACTAAGCCAAATTTAGTATTATTAAATGTTAGTTTCCGCCAATTAATATGACTATATGAAGTGTATTTTATATTCAAATTACAACTGAAATAGTACCAAATGGTTTACCAAATATTATCCAACTTTTTGTATTTGATAATATCTACCACACAATTCGTTAATGACTGAAACCGAACCTGAATTATCGGGTAACCAAATTTGTCAATTAGTGAAAATAACAAGTAAATTTCGGTCTTTATTTTTCGAAGACCGGTTTCAAAATAGATCGATATGTAAAGACTGAATTTTCTGTCATGACCAAATGCCCACCCCTAGTCAATGGGTACAAAAGCTTACCCATACCCATACCCGCGGGTATAAGACTTTACCCATACCCATACCCGGCGGGTATCTATAGCCACTGGGTACCCGGCGGGTACCTGTAACCATTGGGTACCCGGCGGGTAGATCCAATAGTACACAAGTTATTCAAAATTTTACTTTTATCAATATCATATTTGAAAAAATATAATAATATTTACTTACTAATAATATACGAGTACATGAAAGTATCAAAGTTTAGAAGTCGCAATTTCATACTCGTACCTAGGCTTCTTGGTTGCATAGGTTAAAACTCTATAGGTAAGTTTGACATGTCAATTTAAATGGTCAGGATAAGAGTATACTCATGGATACAATTCTATCCGTGACTTAATGAGTATGATATGGATATTATCCATGGGTATAAAAATGTGTCCATACCCTACCCATGCGGGTACGGTGCCCGCGGGTACCCGTACCATGGGTAAAATTGACATCCTTAAACCTAAAACACAAGGAATTGGTAGAAACAATTTATAAACTTAATTTTCACAAATATATGAAAATTCTAAAGTGAAATTCATATAAAGTTGTGAAAATTATAAAATAAGAATTATATGAAAATTCTAAAGTGAAATTCATATAAAATCCTAAAAGGAAAAATCCATTTAAAAGCAAAGAAATTCAAATCAAAGTAAATTTGAACACAACACATGAAGAGATTGCATTTCAATTAGTTGCATTACAACATCAATTAGTTTTTCCCAAAACATTATCTATCAGAAAATGATTGCTATTTACAGAACTCGAGGTCAAGGGTCAAGTATAACCTTCGAACTGTATTATCTCATTATGAGGCAAATTTAATCTTACATATACTTATATTATATATATAATACATATCAAAAGTATCACAAATGGAAAGCAGAACAAATCATTGTTTTATGAATGAAATGATTATGAGTTGGTGGACAATAAAATCATGGTTGGAATACATGATGGGAAATCATGTGGTGGAGATTTTATTGTATCGGGAAAGTTAAACCGGGATATGAACAACAAATATAGTTAGTTATTCCAAGGCATCGTATAAATCGCGTTGACCACACATGTTGAAATGGGACGAGCGAGTCAGAAGTTTCTTCTTTGTTTCGTATATCTTCGAATAGCTATGTCGGGATGTATTCCAAGCGAGGAATGGAAGTTCATGAGAGCCCCTAACGTCCCCATACTGTGTTGCAAGATGACGACTCTAGTGTCTTAGTCAGGATGGCATTTAAATAGTGGACATTGACCAGATTTAGTGCAAAAGGGTTGATTACGTAATTCGGCAGAGCTTGTCATGACTCGTAGAAACTTGATAACATGTATCACACCTAAGGATGTGGGATACGTACAATAAGGCCAAGGAAGTTTGTCGAAAAAGTAGAGCACCTCTTGAGAGTTTATAAATATAACATGTACTCCCTATCCGGGGAATAAATTGCGAACACATTGTAAAAAGGAACTCGATAAATTTCTAACAGTTCGTGAAGACTGGCGGGCATATTTTTCTAAACTAAAACTTACAACGAGGTTTTTGAAAACCAAAAGAACCTGGATGGTTGATCCATGGTTACACATCACAGACCCAATTATAAAATTTGTTGAGTATGCTCGTACTCAATCGTATCTTCTTTAATCCTTGATAGACTTTGAGAGTTATAACACCGAGGACCACGGCGACACCAAAGACAAAGAAAAGATCTACTAGGAGGAGCCAGATATTTCAGGAGGCATGTAAGTCATAGATTACGGTATAAAATATGAAGTGAAGTATGAGGACACTGAAATAGAAGCGTAGTTTATACTTTATAGGCTAGTGTAAATGAACATATCAGTGTAGGCTTACATAAATAAGTTGCTAAGCTCCGGTGATACTAAGTGTAGTAGTGCAATCGATAGTTAAGCTATCCAAACATACTGAATCGGTTGTATATCGAGAAGGACTCCTCTGGGTTCTTCTCCTCTCTCCCCTCTCCTGTGAACAGTAGCTGAAACAGGTCTCAGTTCTTCCGAGCCAATCCCGAGCCCCTCCGGCGGCGATGCCGGCCGGAGGTGGCGGAGGGGAGGCGTCGGAGTAGTTAGGATAGGTAGCTGGTAGGTTTTGCAGCGGGTTCGCTGCCGTGTTGGGCGTTTTTTGCCCGGAGTTTTGTCTCCAGATTGCTGGCCTAGATCTGGAGCGGGCCGGTGTTGTCCTCCCTGCAGTACCCCGGTGGTCGGAGTTTGTTAGGGTGTGCGGATCTTTCGCCGGAGACTCTCAATAAAGGCCTAGGACCTGGCGTCGGGTGAGGAAGTTGGAGCTGCGACCCTCTCTTGGCCGGCCGTGGTGGCGGGGGAGTGAGGTGTGGTGGAGGTCGGCTTGTGCGCTTCTCCTTCTCGGCCGGCCGTGGAGGCGAGGGGGATGTGAAGTGCTGAGCTCGTCTGCCTCTTTCTTGCCTGGATGCTAGGGCAGTTCTTGTCGCGGCGGGTTCCCCTCCTGCTCCTCCAAGCGGCCATGGAGGTGGCTTGTGATGTGCAGGTTTTGGCTACCTGTGGCGGCGGTTTCGATTCGGGAGCTTCTCTCCGGCGGCTTCTTGGCGGCAGATGCTTCGTCAACGCGTCGGACTCAAGGGCAGTAGGGCTGCCGCTCCATCGCTGCTTTGCCCTGTGTGTCGGTCGTCCCCTGTGGCAAGGTGCGGGCCGATACCGGAGCTTCATCGTCGATCTGGAGGAGGGAGAGGATGGTGGACTTGATGGCTTTTTCAAGTTTCCTTTAGGGTCATCGGTGCTTAATTTCTGGGCCTCTGTGTAATTCTTAATTTCTCAGGCCTTTGTATTCCAGCGACTTTATTGCAGCTATAAATTTCGGGTGCTCTGCACCCGTTATCCGTTCAAAAAAAAAGATAGTTAAGCTATCTATTTTTATTCAATTTCAAATATGAATGCTCATTGGGCCAAAGAGAATATCGATTCTTTTGTACACTTTTGGTTGATAGTTATGAATATGATGTTTTTGTTATTCCACTCCGAGTGATGTAATATCTACGTAATGGTACTATATCAACGGCTTGCATACTATAACATGCAGTAGTGTGCTGGATCATCGCAAGCGATAATCAAGAACTACCGAATCATGTTGCAGTGCAGAAAGAACATGCTTTACAGTCTCTTATCACGTATGTGCATGGAACGGACGGGGCAATCCTCCCATGGTTGCCTAGAGCCTAGATCGTCCCCTTTTTGAAACACCATTATTTTGTGAACAACGGTTCGCAGGACACATGAACACGCGACATCGATTCAAGGAGTAATTTCTCCAAGACGGAGTTTGAGAAGCAATATCCGGCAAAGGTTTAAAATGTTGACTATGTTGATTTAGTGGTTAGAGTCTAATCATGGAGTTGCGAAACACTTTTTCGTCACTACCACGAGCAAGGGCTCGAAGGGTACGTTCAGTGGTAGTACAATTGTTTGGCGGCGTAGGGTATGTAGGGTCGGTCTTTTTCCAAGGAAGTCAACCACATGGCCATGGTTTTGTACTGATAAAATGGGAGTATCTGCCTTTTAATTTCCACGTCACTAAAGTTGCGCCGGTTGAATATCAGTGGAAAACTACCAAACAGGTGTCGTCCTTTCCATCAGAAAGAAAGGGGTCAAGAATTTTGAAAAACATGGCGGAGAGTCCACATCTTCATTTCCAGTTCCAAACATTCTTTCCCAAGACCCCTTCGATCGGCCCTTCCAACACTCATCACGCGTCTCGCCCCACACCTGAGAGCCGCCGCGCCTAGCATTTTTTACATGTGCATCCATGCATGTGGACTCAATTCCGCCGGAAATTAAGGACCATCGCGCACAGAGTCGTTTAATTTCTTTCGCCGTACGTGGCGCGCTTCGCTTCTTGGACGAAATAAGTGTGACTAATAAGTCGTGATCGATCGTACGTACAGTGGCCCAAGTCACGCGCACTGTGTAGTGTGTACACATTGTGCCTTCTTCACTATTCGAGCTACAGTACCTAGTTTAGTCACTATCACCGGCATGCATGTACCTTGAATGTGTCTGTGCTAATTCAGAAAATAAAATTGATCGCTCAACAGGTTGATCGATGATGATCCTAGCTACGATTCGAACCTATCCAGCTGGGCAGGATCCCGATCGTGACAATCTTGATACTGACATGCATGCTCCAGTTCGAAAAAAAAACCCGGATTATGCATGCCTTTAATTAATATCATTTTCATTTCAGACGTGAAGGAAGCAAAACAGTGCTAATTAAGCCAGCTCATGTATATATGTAGAGTACCTTTCTACGTACACCGAAATTAAAGAGACGGAAAGCGAGAGCTAGCTAGAGCTATCGCGGTTTTGGAATTTGAATTGATGGAGCTACTACGTCACAGGATCAATCGATCGAGGGAGATCGGACCGGATCGAGATTAGTACAAGCTTTAAGCTTTCTCCGAGCACTAGCTAGCTTGATTGGCGATTATTTTAGCCGCTATATCGGCAAAGCCTGGCAGCCCCAACGTACTATATATTCTGGGGAGACATCGATCGCTTGGAAAATCTTCGACGGCGACGGCCAGATTTCCCCATCGTCGGTCTGAATACGATGGTCGGGTCGTCGGAGAATCGAAGTGGTGTCAGGTCAGGTGCCGATCGGAGCGTCGTGGGGCTTCGGCGCGCGCCGCCGTGGCCCGTGGCCCGTGGGGGTTCTGGAAGGGGTTTTGATCTGATGATCGTCGGTTTGACCGCGGGGACGCGAGCTGCTACTAGTGCCTAGCTAGCGCTGCCTGCGTCCTAACTGCAGACCGCGCGCTTGAAGAATTTTCCTGCTTTCGTGTGGCACCCGTCAGACCTGCTGGTTCCACCGATTGTTTATTTTCAGCACGCGCCACACGATATGCGTACCGGAACGTGACGTCGTCTGACGGAGGGAGGGAGGGGCAGAAACATGGCATATATAGCTATGTGTCATCACGCACCACTACTCAGGGCATGCATCGGTCAAAAATTGTGCACGGACGTTCCACGGCTATTAGCTTGCAGTGGATGATCAATTTGATATGTTGTCAATTATCAATGTTATCAATGGACGTTTTACCAAAAAATGAACATGGTAATTAGAAAACAAGAGGGGGGGGGGGGGGGGGGGGGGGAGGCAACAACGGGAGAAAGAGATCAGTGCGGATTCAGGGTGTTGATAACAATATGGTAGGAAGATACGGTAAACATGCATAGGCCAGGCTCCGCTCCCCATTTCGAAAAAAAAAGATACGGTAGGAGATAGGTTGAGACTGCAACGAAAAAGGACGGGCATTTGGGAGTGTTCGCTTTCCTTCATATGAGAGAGCGGACATCATCCCTTGAATATACCCATCATGGGACGGCATTCGTCTTTCTTGAAGTACCATGTATTCCATGTACTCGTTAATATGAGCCATGGATTAGGAGCAGAATTCTCGATAAGGAGTCAGAGGCATCACCAACTTAGAATTAATACAAGGCAATCTTACACATAGCCGGAATAAATGGGATAGTTTGTTTCCGACTACGAATCTACTTTTATGTCTATTTGGGCACCTTTTTTTGAACAAGATAAGGCCCTAGAAGCTGTATTCAACGCGGTGGGTACAAAGAAACACAAAGGCCACTAAGAGATAGGGGAAGTAAAGGTAAGGATACAACTTTTACAGAAAAGACCCTAGAGAAAAATTCTAAAAGCCAATCAAGGCCCCGGTCTTCTGCACCGCAACCGAGCTACCTGCCACAGTGGGTGCAGTCGCTGCCACCGGGGAACGAGCCACTTGGGGCATCACCAGCCATGGATCCCGCTTCGAGATTGAGGAAGATCCTCCCAAACGGCCCGAGGCAAGGAGGAAGAATAACCACTTCACCGTGGTGATAGAGGGTTGCCTTTTGACAATTTGAGGCAGTGGCAAGATGGGCCACGCCATCGCATATGGTCCTCTGCTGAAGAACTCCACGAACAGAAGCTTTCGATCAGCGTCTGCTATCCGCCGTCCACCCGCTGTTTCCCCCTTCTCCCTCTCCACCAAGGCCGGCCGAGAAGAGGTAGGCATCCTTGAGACCTAAGCTGGAGACCTAGGGGCAAAAGTCCCTTTATTTGTGGAGGATTTGACCAGAAACCTCCTCAACGCCTTTGACTCCCACCATGGGAGCTCCGCATCAAAGAAGAAGACCAGCAAAGGAATCCAGATCTTGGCCAAAAGACCTAAAACCACCTCCTGGCATGACACCAAACTAAGGCATAAAGACAACTCGAAAAGCTACAGCAACTAGAGCTATCTACAGTTACTCCAGCGTCCCACCCTCGCCACCTCCGGCCAGCTAGTTTAGCGAGAGGATCTTGGGTGCAACCCGATCTCTCACATGAGACTCTCAAGAGGGGAAGGGTGGGAGGGGGAGGAGGAAAAAGTTCCTATCGGGGCACCTTGTAACCCCTGCATGCATGTCCGTATACATAGGGGGTTGGTTGTGGTAGGGAACACCTAGAAGGGTCAACTTTACACGACTCCACCACATGACATGACATGACAGAAATCAACACGACTTGATATAGTCCAAACATGCGCGATCACATCCAATTTAGAGAAATCAGAGAATACAAAATAGATTATGCCTCAAACAGGAGTACAATTATACCAGCAGAGGTATTTCCCAGGACACAAACATGTCTAAATAGTTTTCTATGTACCAACCCGTATGATCTTGGCATGTATGCCGCCCCCTTCTCATTATTGTGGGTAGAAAACACGCCACATGTATCTAAATGACATTTGCTTCGATGTTGCATTCATAGTTTTAAAAACCGAACCACGGGTTAAACCGGAACCAGGCGCTCCGCCGATTGTTTAAGCGCACCGAGCCGGAAAAAACCGTCTAAACCACGGTTGAACCAGAGGTTTTAGTCGTAAAACCGGACAACGGATTGACCGGCTCAACTGTACGCTCGCTTTAAAATTTTATTAGCGCATGCAGGACTCAGAACCTTGCACCCGGCGCTTGCCTGACTGTGTAGTGCACAAGGCTACGAGCTGATGACCATTTCTTCCACGCGAGTTTGCTGTTGATATGAGAGACAACCATCTTTTGTACTTACTCTGCACGCTAGAGCACTAATAGTTACACTCAATATCAATTCGTGTGAGAGACAGACATCTTTCACATGAGTTTACTGTTGATAGAGAGACAGACATATTTTATAGTCAATCTTTTGTTGTGATACGTGTGAGAACTTGTAAAAGGTTATAAAATTATTTTCTCAAAGTATCAATTCGTGCGAGACACACCATGTTAGAACTTAGAATTTGGAAATGGTTTGAAATTGGCATTTGAGCCTAATTATAACTTATTACGTGAATTATTGTTTTTTGCAGATTCCAAGTCTAGACACACTCAATATCTTTGCATGTATATTTATCTATTTATTGCAGTATTTATTAATAAATATATATATCATTTTATAGTTTAAAAACCAGACAGTCAACCGGTGGTCCGACCAGTAAAAACCTGAACCAACAGTCTCACCGGTTCGATCATCGGTCCGGTTTTTTAAACTATGGTTGCAGTCGGTTCTTTTTATAGTGCAAAATTCAAGCGAGCTAAAGATTTAATGTTTAAATGAAAACAATATGGATTTTCATAATTCAAGCACAAGTAAAGCCTTGTATATATATTAAAAAGAGCGTATGCCTTAATTAAGTGATCCACCTACGGTGTGACATTAAGTTAGGGGAATCCAGAAAATAGAGAACATTTTCCGGACATGCTATACTTATTTCTATTCTAGAAAATGGAATAGTAGCAACTTTGTTGTTGACAGATGAATCTAGTGATTGAACACTCCTATTACGTACTCCCTCCGTTTCAAAATATAAGATGTTTTAGGTTTGTGAAGAAAATAAATCTAGACTTGTTTTAATATGTAGGTTCACTCAACTTTGGAATGAATCTATATACTAAAAAAAGTCTAGATTTATTTTCTTCACAAACCTAAAACATCTTATATTTTAAAATAGAGGGAGTACGTCGTGTGTTCACTTGTCCCCGCTACTTTGCCCTGCGACGGAATGGGGAAAGGGGACTGTGATGACACAGCATAATTAAACCCCTACGTGACTACGCCTCAGCCCTCAAGGCTCGACCTAGCTAGCAAGGGCAGATCACGACTAGCTCGGCCCGGCATTGACGGGAAACGACGAGACAGCAGGTGCGTTGCATCTCGCGCGAAACGAGCTGGGAGCTTGGATAGGGAGGGCGCCGGATCGATCGACGCCGGCGAGGGGTGCGTGGGCCAGCCATGGGCCTGGCGACCACGACCCAGTCGATCGACGACACAGGCGAGGGTGCGTCTTGCCTGCTCGACGACATGGACTTGTGTGCGTTCCCGTCCTGTTGAGGTGGCGTCCGAGACAGCCCGTAATCATGGCGTTCGTACGGCCGACCTAACATCATATTCTTGACATTTTGCCATTCTTGTACTACCTCCGATCCATAATAAGTGTCGCCCTTTTGAACTAACCTTAGTTTAAAACTGCGACGCTTATTATGGATCGAAGGAGTACCATTTTGGCATTTACGGCCGAACTAGCATATGGAATAGATGGCCAAGATACTCCCAAAACCCTATCTGACGGCCCAGAGGCGCTAATAGCTGTGAGCTGCCTTCCGAGAGGGATCAATTATACCTTTAGTTTCTTGGCATTTTAGCATTCTTGTATCGTTTGGATAGCAGGACAGAGAAAATAGTGTTGCACAACGCATGGCGTACAAGTGGAATTAATCAGGATAATCATCTTGGGACTTCGATCCCGTGGCAGGCCCAACGACCTTGATCGTCCGCTCCTCGTTATATATAGCTGGTCATGTCAATAGATCCATATTAGGGAAAACATAATGACACATATAACAGTGCATATATCATTAATTGCTTATGGGGCCATTACGATAAGTGACAACCATGAGCCAATCGACAACACAGCTCACACAAAGACACGACGTCAAACTCAATAGTAACACACACAGCTAGCTTAGCGCAGTACACATGCATTGCACAGACACGCAGATTGAGCCTGGCTAGGACTTCCGATTACCTACATGCCTCACATGAGCGATTATTCACCAGTAGCTAGATAACAACGCGGGCTGTGATGGCCATGCATGGGGTCTATCGAGAACGTACGAAGCTTATCATTGCATTCCTAGCTAGATCAGTCGGCATATCGTCTGCCGCCCGACCAAGTTTCAGAGGAATTCCACGATCAACCGTATGAGCTGCTCTGTGTCAGAGATCGAGCGAGGAATCTAGGGCCCACATCGACTGCCTGCTGAAAATGTTGATATGTACAGTAACAGTTAGGCCCCATTTTTTTTTTTGAACATAGTTAGGCCCCATTTGAAACAAAGAAAAAACATACTCTCCCTAACTAAAAATGATGATGCAGATTTGTCTAAATTAGATGTATTTACACATTATTTAGTATATAGATATATCCAAATTTTGACACTATAAAAGAATTCTTTGGGTGCCATTTGGAATATGGGAATAGGAATCCTAGATTCTTTTGAAATTCCTATGAAATAGCCTATTTTATAGAAACTTGGGAGGAAAACTAACACCTCATGTTTCCATCTTATCCTACTTCTCTAAAATATATCTACTAATATGCTTTTCTTGTATGGTGTCCAAACGACCCTTTAAAGTGTTCCTATGGTTTTGGTCCGCGTGGGAATTTTGGATACATGACATATCAATTTCTGCATTATTTTCTATTATTCCTACCTTTTGAGTTGAGTTGGTGCCTCAAAAAACGGGCCCCAAATAAAATGTGTGTACGACTGTACTGTACGCGGTTCCTCTAGATCGATCTCGGATCCTTTCAACCGGTCCATGACCAGTTCTCCACCAATGATCGATCATACCTATAGATAGCTAAATCTGGCCATCATTGCGCCGCAACCACCCGATCCACGCCGGTTTTATGGGATGATTAGAAGTGATCATCATCAGATGGACACAGTATTACACAACATACTTGATGGCCCTGTACGTACTGGTGGCAATGCTGCTTGTTCCATCATGCATGCATGCATGCTGGCCAGTGTACCTTGTATGTCAGGCCCCAGCCCGGCAGTGGCGAGCTCAGTAATTTCATAATGGATATTCATGGTAAAAAAATGAAGAAAAAATAACAACAAAAAAAGTATGGGTAGTACTTGATCTTGTGATCTATTAGCTCTAAGAATTTGAACTAACCAACTAACCCTATGTATAATTGTGATAGAATTTCAATTAGTTTCTTATACAAGCAGACTAAAATATAAGATATTATTATATAATTTAAAAGTTTTGGCAAAAATTTTGGGTATTCAGCTGAATACCCTTGATATAATCTGGGCCCGCCCCTACAGCCCGGTACAACCACGTCTACATCAGTTGCCACGTCAACGGGAAATGCGCCTATCACCACGGCCCACGTCAGACGATTGGGCCTTCAAATAGTAGCGATCACGAGAAGGAAGGTGTCGAAGATATAACTGAACTCCTCTCTCTCTATCTCCCTCTCTCTCTCTCTCGTTACTTCCTATGCAAACTTACTCTGATTCCCCTTTGTATCTGAACTCCGAACTACCAAAAATATATCGAGAGAGATCCTGGGCCTTACATTTGGTATCTCAGAGCTAGTTTCAATCGGGGCTATCAAAGAAGGATGGAGGACCTGATGACGGCGATTCGCGAGATGTCGGCTTCTCTGTCGGTGGTCAAGACCACCGTCACCGAGACGCAGTGCATCATCCAGGACCTAGTGGCGTGGAATCCGTAGGTGGAGGGCGCCTGGTGGAGATGCGCAACGACATCAACGTGCTGCGCCAGCAGTTGGGGCTTGTGGCGCTTAATCCGATCCTCAGCGTCGATCCGGCGGTGCTGCATCCACGGGCGACCCACGAGCTCGCGGAGGGCAGAGGAGTGGAGGAGCACCACGACGAGTTCCACCACGGGCCAGATGGCCACCACAACGTACATCAGCATCGGGGGTTGTCGGGTGGAGGGGATCCGTCCCTCTCGACACCTCCGGCAAAGGGTACGTCCTTGGCTCCTGATCCTTTTGCATTTGGCCACGATTACGGCGGGAAGTATTATCAGGGAGGAGGGAGTTCGTCGGGTGGGCATGTGCCTCGGCCACGAATGGATTTCCTTGCGTTTGGAGGCGAGAGGCCAAAATCGTGGCACTGTCAGTGTGAATCTTATTTTCGGGTGTTTCGTGTGCCACCAGAGGATTGGGTTGATTCGGCAACTATGCATTTCGAAGGGGGGGCATAGTTGTGGATAGAGAATAGTGGAATTTAGCTAGACCAATTAACTTGGAGTAGATTGTGTGCGTTGGTGTGTGAGCAGTTTGGCAAGGATGATTTTCAGCGGTTGCTGCGGAAATTGTTTCACCTCAAGCAGACGGGGACGGTAGCTGCTTATGTTCAGGAGTTCATGGAGCTAATGCATTCCTTGCGTGCACACTCCAATACCTGGGATCCTGAGTTGTTTCCATCTCGTTTTGTCAATGGGTTGCGGGATGAGATTCGTGCCGTTTTGCTTGTTCATCAACCAAAAGGATTGGAAGCTACTGTTTCTATGGCTCTCTTGCAGGAAGAAGCGTTGGAGATTCTGAAGCGGAAGGACTCACGACGCGTTGAGTGGTCCTCTCATGGCGAATTGCCACCGTGACCATTCCCGACGGCAAGCGGTGGGGATCATAGCGGGCTTGCCATCACACCGATGGCGAGTGTGTCTGCTGCTCCACAGGCGCCGAGGACTACGGAGGACAAGCGCGGTCTGGAGGCGGCACGGGAGGCGACACCGGTCAAGCCCGACGAACGTGCTTCTGCACTCAAGAGCTACCGTCGCTCTCGCGGCCTTTGTTTTATCTGCAGCGAGAAGTGGACACCAGGGCATCAATGCGCTACGACAGTGAAACTGCACGTCGTGCAAGAGATTCTTGATGCCATGGGTTTTGATGCCTTGGAAGAACCAGCTGGGGAGGCCGAGCATCAAGCGGAGTCGCTAGCAATTTCGGCAGCTGCAGTGGGTGGAACTGAAGCTCCTAGTACCTTTAGACTTCTTGGACAAATTCAGAAACATCCAGTGCTTATGTTGGTGGATTCGGGAAGTTCACATTGCTTTGTCAACGAGAAAATTGCCGATCAACTCAGTGGCACGATTGGTGCCATTCCACCTATGCAGGTCAATAATGCGAATGGGGGCGTCCTTACCTGTGATAAGGAACTTCTGGGTTGTGAGTGGTGGTGTCAGGGAACTACTTTCCGTTATAATCTGAAGGTGCTGCCATTGGGAAGTTATGATGTTATCATTGGCATGGACTGGTTGCAGTCTCATAATCCTATGGGCATTGACTGGGTTGGTAAGCGCCTAGCCTTTTGGAACGAGGGCAAGATGGTGGTCCTCTCAGGCATCCGCGCACAGATTGGTAGCTTTCAAGAGGTGGACCCAAAGGTGTTGATTAGCATGCTTCAACAGGCATCAGTTTTGGCTGAATTTGACAAAGTCTTTGCTGCTCCTACAACATTTCCACCAGCACGCTCATTTGACCATGCTATACCTTTGATTCCTGGTGCTAAACCGGTCAATCTCAGACCATACTGTTATAGTCCTGCTCAAAAGGATGAGATTGAGAAGCAGATTGCAGCAATGCTAAAACAAGGAATTATTTAGCCCAGTTCTAGTCCCTTTGCTTCCCTGGTGCTGCTAGTGCTCAAAAAGGATTTGACATGACGTTTCTGTATCGATTATCGGCACCTCAATGCGATCACCATCAAGAATCGTAATCCATTGCCAATTATCGAGGAACTGATTGATGAACTTGATAGGGCCCAGTGGTTCACTAGTTTAGATTTGAGGGCCGGTTACCATCAGATATGGATGCAACCTGAGGATGAGGGGAAAATAGCTTTCAAAACACATAATGGTCACTATGAGTTTCGGATTATATTCTTCGGCTTGACGGGCGCACCAGCCATGTTTCAGAACACCATGAACACGGTTCTAGCACCATTGCTACGCAAAGGGGTGTTGGTGTTTATTGATGACATCCTGGTATATAGCAAGACCTTTTTCATGGTAGCCGACGAGTACGCCATGGAGGGATCCTCACAGTGCGTGTTTAGAGACGTGGGGGAAGGCGAACGGTTGACGGGTACGAGGTAACACAGCTTACCCAGGTTCAGATCCCACAATGGTGGCGGAATCCTACTCCTGCTATAAATCACTATAATGGCAATACGCCGAGTTACAGAGATAGGTTCGTTGTGCGAGGTGTGTCGTAGTCGATACTAGATCGTCTATGATTGTCTGAAGTTATGCGTAGTTGTTCCCTAAAGGCTCCTATAGGCCCGACTTATATAGTCGCCAGGTCCTAGGGTTATAGGGAAAAGTCCTAGCCGGACAGGTTACAGAGTCCTACACGGGCTATTATTAGTCTAGCGTGTCTTGCACTCCAAGGCTCCGAGTACGTCGGTGACTCCTTCGTAGCTTTCTTTTATCCGGCATGGGCTTCCCTTCTGGATCCATCTAACTAGGCCTCCCAGCAGGCCATGGGCCATGCTACCAACTGTGGGCCACCCGGGTTATCCGGATAAGAGACATGCTATGAGGTTACCCATATAGCATATCCCCAACAATAGCCCCTAGAGAACTCCGAGATCTTGCGCCGTCTTGCCTCTTCAGGTTGAATGCTCCGTCTCGATAGATGTCGGCAAATCGTCAAGCAACATCTTGTAGTCCTCCCAAAGAACCCTGCAAGGTTTTCTCCGTCTTCAATTTGTAAGTCGTAGAATTGATGAATCTTCTATCGTACTCTTCTGTAGCCGGACTGGATCCGTCCATGCCGGAATATTTCGATGTGATGGTTCATCTGCCTATGACAGCTAGGGCGACGTAGACATAGGTCAGCAACGCCTCGTAACTCACACATGAAGAGAACGCAATCATGTCCACTTTTCCCGCGCGGACGATACGAACCGTTGGCGGCGATGGTTGGTACGTGGCAAAATTTCCGCGCACGTCTCCGCACACGTCGTCTACGCGGCGACCATTCGATCAAGCTGCACGAATCTTGATGCCGGAGACCATAAATAGTAACTATGGTGGAAGATTTACTTTTTCACCTCATTCTCCTCTGCATCGTCTTCTTCCTCCAGCGAGCGCCTCCTCGAGCTCTCCACGCAACGTGCGAAAAACCCTAGCTCTTCAATCTTTCCCAGTCACCACCGAACACACCCAATGGCCAGCAGCAGCTCCTCCCCTTTGATGGAGGCGTCGGACGAAGCCGTGGTGAAGTCGGCGAGATCCGTCGTCGTGCCCCCAGAAGGCTCGGTCATCCCCAAGTCTGCGGTGGTCGAGGCCACCGGCGGTGGCCATAATCCAACGGCGCTGGAGCTGCTGGAGGAGGAGTATGACTCGCACAAGGTCGACTGGCGCGGTTCGGATATCACGGACCATGACATCAAAGAGCTGATCAACGAGGGCTACCTCCCCGCGACGGAGGGGCTCGCCTGGCGGGCGGTGCCGGCTGGCGAGGTTACCCCTTCTCCCCAAGTCGGAGAGAAGGTGTACCTCAAAGCATAGATGGTACGTGGCGTCTCCCTACCCATCTCCAACTTTTTCCTTGCTGTCCTGAATCATTACCGAGTACAGCCATAGAACCTCTCCCCCAAGAGCATCTTAGCGCTTAGCAACTATGCGGCGCTTTGCGAGGGTTATCTAGGGATTAGGCCTAGGCTATATCTCTTCATATATTTCTTTACCGTCAAGCGTGAAGCCAGAGCCGGCAAGGACGAGCTTAGAAATCGTGGAACCATTAGTTTTAAGATCCGGCCTGGCCGGCGCTTCCCCGACATTGTCGACCACGAATCCTGCAAGAACTGGCAGCGAACGTACTTCTACGGCCCAGATATCCCTCTAGCTGGCCGAGAAGTCATGTATCCGGACTTTGTCGATGGAGCAGATGCCGAAGCCTCGACATGGAGATCCCAGGCCTCCCTTACCTCCGACATCGATGCTTCCCGCGCTATAAGGCAGATAGAGTGGTTCGTAGATACATGTTTGACCGGATTGGACCTAGACATGTGCTGGTTCATCAGGAGGATCCAGCCTCTGCAGCATCGCTTGAAGCTGATGCACGAGTATTCCAACAATAGAAGGGATAGCCTCCGCATCTCTGAGGAAAACTTCTCGAGCGACTCCGTCAAGCTCCGCCTCAAGGACATCGTCAAGGTGAAGGACATGAAGCGTGGCTTCACCATCACCTACGACATGTTCGTAGAGAGCAAGTGCCCAAAGGTAACTGTTTATTTTCCGTGTATGACATATACTCCAGTTCTTCTGTCTAGCCATTACCATCTTATCTAACACGGTGGTTCTTCACTTAAACAGCTCAGCGACATAGATGAGGACAGCATGGCTCCTCAAATATATGATCCAAAGATGAAGGAAGTCACCGTCGTGTCCGACGACGATGCTCCGTTGGCGCGAAAGCGGAGGAGCTCCACCTCTGACGCTGCCGACGGAGGCAAGAAGAAAAAGACGGAGGGTGGAGCCTCCAAGAAGACTACCGCCGCCCTGGAGGCGTAGGAAAGAAAGGTTACTGGGATCCCCTTTGCTAAAGCACCCCCTCTTGTGTAAGCTTCTTTCCCTCCGACATTATCCATTTGTCTGTCTTGTTCCCATACTTATGCGTTTTGCACGTTTCAGCAAGAAAGCCACAACCAGCTTGAAGAAGACCTCCAAAACTTTGGGGGTTTCTAGAACCATAAAGGATATGCTGCATTGTGTCGTATCTCCCTCCATCGCCCCTATCACTCCCGTAGTCCAGCCCTCGTCCGCTCCGACAAGCTCTCAAGCTAAAGAAGCATTTGGCCCTTCCGCCATGGAAGTGTACTCAGGCGCCTCCACATAGCTCGTTGTTGTCGGTGAACAGGCGACGCAGGAGAGTGCCGCACACCAAATGGCCGAAGCTCTGGCTAAGGATGCCATGGGTAGCGGTAAGGCAGTGGTGGAAGGTGGTACATCTGCCGAAGGCGGCGCCCTCGCCCCCAGGAAGACCATAGAGTTCCCTAAGATAGTCTACCCGACATTTACACTGAGTAGCACCTCTCTGGTTCCTGGTGCGGCGCCGACATCTCCAACGTGCAGTCTCGAGGAGCTTCTCTGGCAAGTAGAAATCTTGCAAGGAAATAGTGTATCCTTCGGCAAGTTGCTGGCTGAGAGTGCTACCAACCTCAAGACCATTGCACTTGTAATTTTTATTTGCCTTTTGCATTTTATATGAGTATCCCACTGTAGCCCCCGAGGATTTAGACGGAAAATCATAGGTCTTTGTGTATAAATGCTCTAAGAGTGACTAAGCTAGAAAACTTCTCACTGTAGCCCCCAAGCATATAGTCTGAATGAACTATTCCGACTAAATGCTTTAATAGTAGCATACACAGTGTTCATAAATTTCGATACTGTAGCCCCCAAGCTTCTAGTTGTAACTGAATTAATTCCGACTAGATGCTTTAAAGAGAAGCTAAGCATACGTCTAGGTTAAAAACTTTATACTGTAGCCCCCAAGCTTCTAATCGAAAACTGAATTAGTTCCGACTAGATGCTTAAAGAAAGACTAAGCATATGGCCAAGTTAAAAAACTCCCGCTTTAGCTCCCGAGCGTCTAGGTGGAAATTTTCCGGCTAGATGCTCCAAGTAGACCAAACAACGTTTAACTTTTTCCTTTCCACAGAATGAGAATGCTCGGAGGGGCATGGCCAACGACAAGTACCAGAAGATGCGCGCGACCTAGAAGCTGAAAAGGGTAAAACTATCTTCTTGAAGGAACAAATCATTAAGAGCAAGCGTCTGTTTTTCCTTTCTTTTTCGTATTCCGACTTGATCTTGTGTATTCTCTGAGTACTCAATGTGTACTTTTATTTCTCCGACTTGCAGAAACCATTTCCAAGGCTAAGGATATTGTCGAGCAATCCAAGCACATTCAGTAGCTGGAAAGCGAAAACAAGATCCTTAAGAAGGAGAGGGAGGAGATGCTAAAAATGCATGAAGACTCGATGAAAGCCATGCAGGACTCCGCCAACAAGGATATGAACCGCTTGAAGGAGGAAATCGCGATCTTAAAAGATCAGAAGAAAGCTGCCGATGAGCAAAATCAACACCATCATGAAGCGTATAAGATTCTCCAACAAGAACAAGACTCCATGGCGGAGACTCTCTAGCAGGCCGAGGCTAGCATCTTCAGTAAGTGATTCTCCGTCTTGGATTTCTGTACTCTAGATACTCTGAACTTTTGAAGTCATGCGCTCCTTTGTCGGAATTTTGCAGCTCCGATGGGTTTAACCCGTTTGCCTCCTCCGCCAAATGAATGCATGATCCTTGACGGCAAATTTATCAACACCGCCATCGCGCAGACCAAAGAGATAGCCAAGTCCCTCCAGATTAACATCAAGGCATCGGACTCTGTGGCGAAGTTCTCGGAGATCCTGCGTCGAGCCCCCGAGCGTGTATCAAGCGGGAAAGCTTCATGTGCACGGGCCGGCGCCAGGATGGCATTGTCAATGGTGAAGGCACACTATGAGAATGCTGACATCGACATGGGAACCTCCGGTATCCCCGACGTAGACGACGAAGGCCAAAAGATAAACCACGAATCTATCTTGGCGTCGCTCGCGGGTTATGACACTAGAGTTGCCGAGTTGGTCGACGTTAACGTCTTTGTCCCCCTGAAAACCGTTGAAGACAAAGGCCAAAGCTCCTCCGAGTCCCTCAACACTGCCGACTTCGAGGGTGACTCTCCTGCTGCCGATGATGTTGCTTCCAAGTCGCCTGCGCCAGAGGAATAAAAATAACTTGTAATATTTGTTTCCTCTGTAATGTGTTATGCGGAAAAAACTATGTGTTAACTTAAGGCGGAAAACAATGAAGTATGTCCTGCTACTTAAGAACTAGTTCCAGCATGTATATATTTTTAAGCAAGTGTTGGCTTATCCTTTACTTTGGTTTATATGCTTGACCTTTCGTGAGTCGGAAGACTCATTGTCGGAACCATGCGCTCAGGCGATGATGCCCAATGGCGCCGTCAATAACCTAAGCACAAAATCTCCGACAATAAGTGCCAAAAGTCACTACTCCAGAATCCACATAAAGACGACAAAGAACGTGTAGACCAGAAAACTTAAGCTAACGCCCGTAGGCGGAATTTTCACAAGTGCAATCGCAAAGCTTGTGCATAAAGGTTTTATATGATCCAAAAATGAACACTAAAGGAGGTAAAAGACTCAGAAATATGAATGAACCAAAGAGCTTTATTTCATTGATCATACAAGAGGTACACAATTAGATAAAAAATGCTAAGTGTAGAAAGGACGTAGCTGTGCTATGTTCCATGGTCGATCAAGCTCCGGGTAGTAATCATCCGGGTCACGTCGCTTGCGCTTATGATCCTCGCTGGGTCTATCCTTCAGTTCACGATTGTCAACGAGGTAGTAAGACCTATTGAGTAGTGCCTTTCTTATGATGAACGGTCCTTCCCATGGCGGGGATAATTTGTGTGACTTCTTCTGCTTAAGTCAGAGGACCAGGTCCCCCTATTTAAACGAGTGATGCCTAATGCGGCGACTATGGTAGTTGCGTAGCTTCTGCTGGTAGATGGCAGATCTTTGGCATGCCAAAACGCGCTCCTCCTCGAGAAGGTCCACATCTAGGCGTCTGGATTCTTCAGCGTCATCTTCGTCGTAGGCGGCAACCCTTGGTGCATCGTGAAGTATGTTGGAAGGTAGGATGGCTTCTGCTCCATATACCATGAATTAAGGGGTGTAGCCGGTGGATCTGTTGGGTATAGTTCGTAAACTCCACAACACAGATGGCAATTCTTCCGTCCAGGCTCCAGCTGCTCTATGTAGCGGTGCCTCAAGATGTGGCTTTATTCCCTGCAGAATTAATCCATTGGCTCGCTCAACCTGACCATTGGATTGTGGATGTGCCACAGATGCAAGGTCAAGTCAGATGCCCTTCTCCCAAAAATATGCCTCCATTTCTCCGAGTGACAAGTTGCTACCGTTGTCGGTGATAATGCTATGTGGGAGACCAAATCTCACCACTAGATCCCGGACAAACCTGAGGGCGGTTGCCCCATTAAGCTTTCTAATGGGTTTAGCTTATATCCATTTAGTGAATTTATCAACTTCTACTAGCAGATGTGTAAACCCGCATGGTGCCGTTTGTAACGGTCCCACCATGTCTAGACCCCAGACTGCAAACGGCCAAGTTATTGGTATTGTTCGCAATTCTTTAACAGGAATATGTGGTTGTCGGGCATAATACTGGCATCCCATGTATGTCTCAACCAGCTTGTCGGCGTCCACCTTCGCGGTCAGCCAGTAGAATCCTTGCCGGAAGGCTTTCACGACCAACGATCGAGGAGCAGCGTGATGCCCGCAATCTCCAAGATGGATTTCGCGTAGGATTTCAATACCTTCTTACTGGGAAACACACTTAAGGTATACACCAGTAGTGCTTCTTTTGTAGAGATTTCCATTGATTATGGTATAGTCCTTTGCTCGACGTACTATTTGCCGTCTTTCTACTTTGTCGTCGGGCAAAGTTCTGTGTTCAAGATATTCCATGAACGGTTTTGTCCAAGCCGGAGGGACTTTTGCCACCATGTGGACAAAAGAGTCAACTCTATACGTGTTGTCGATGTCTGATCCCTTCATGGATGGTGTCCATAGATGCTCTAGGAAAACTCCTGGCGGAATTCGTTTGCGCCCTGATCCAAGCTTAGACAGCAGATCAGCCACCTCGTTTTGCTCCCTAGGTACATACTTGACCTCGTAGCCCAAGAAGCTCTTGGCTATCTCGTCCACTTCGTCTCGATATGCCGCCATCATAGGGTTCCGCGCATTCCAAGTGCCAGCCACCTGCTGGACAACCAAGTCGGAATCTCCACAACAAACTATGCGCTTGATGCCAATATCCTTGTCTACGCGTAATCCATGAATGAGTGATTCATACTCCGCCATGTTGTTCGTAGCCGCGAAGTGGATCTGCAGAACGTAGTGTAGCTTGTCCTCAGTTGGTGACTATAGCAGTACACCAGCCCCCGAGTCGTTGAGCAGCTTTGATCCGTCAAAGTGCATCACCCAGTGTTCTGGTTCCGGAAATGGGGTAGGATCTGGCATCTCCGTCCAATATGCAATAAAATCCGCCAAGGCTTGTGACTTGATAGCGTCGCGTCTCTTGTAGGTGATCTCGAAGGCGGCAAGTTCAATGCCCCACTTCGCGACCCTTCCTGTAGCGTCGCTATTGTTGATGATGTCGGACAGTGGAGTCTTGCTCACCACTGTGATGGGGTGCTCCTGGAAATAGTGCCTCAGCTTCCGAGAAGCAAGGAATACTCCATAAGCTATCTTCTGGTAGTGCGAGTAACGCGGCTTGGACTCCGTCAAGACCTCACTTACATAGTAACCTGGTCGTTGAACTCCGTGCTCATAGCCTGGTTCCTTCCGCTCTACCACGACGACGATGCTAATTACCCGGTTGGTGGCCGCCATGTAAATTAACATGGGCTCTCTAGGCTCGGGTGCTGCAAGGATGGGCGCTAAGGAAAGAATCTCCTTGAGCTGCTTCAATGCTGCATCTGCTTCATCCGTCCACGTGAATTTGTCTGTCTTCTTCAACAACTTGTATAGCGGCAGAGCCTTCTCTCCAAGTCAGCTGACGAACCGACTAACTGATGCAACACAACCCGTTAGTCGTTGAATGTCCTTTAGGCATGCCGGACGGTTTATGTTTAAGATGGCCTTGATTTTCTCCGGGTTGACCTTGATTCCACGCTGGGAAACTGAAAGGGTAATTGCCCCTATGTGTGGTTTTGGTGATTAATGACAATCCCTATGGACTAATGTTTTCAATGAGTTTTATATGAAGGTATATTCCATAGGTCATGCTTGTAGTCCATGTGTTGGATTCAAGTATGGATGCCATGAAGATAAAGATATACCTTGAGTATTGGCATCAAAATCATCGAGTTGAAGAGAAGAATATGATATGATCAAGATCTTGAGAGTGTGATCTCAATAGAAGAATTCAAGATATGGCTCTAAGTCAGTGTCATGATAGCCTCATTAGTTGAGATATGGTTGACTAAGATTTAGAGAATGTAATCAAATGAAGAGTTCCTTATGTACCTCAAGATATTAAGACGGAGCACGAGAAGATACTTGGTTGACCAATACAAAGAGTGAAGAGTGATTTCAAGTTGGTCAACACATGAAGCATAAAGAATGTACCACATGGTATTGTGGTATGGTAAGCCTTGTCAATTATGCATCATGAACTAATCCATTATATATTTGCCTTTGCATTTTCTATATGGGCAGGTATCTTTCCATGGGCATTCTTCAAGAGAGGATGACATCAAGTGGTGATCGTCATCAAGGTTGAGAAGGGCAAGTTCAAGATAAGCATCTCGAGAAGATCATTTGCTTGAAGCTTGCCGTCCATATTGGTGATAATGGACATGTGAAGACATGTATTAATGAAGCTATCCCATAGTGGTGTATGTGGAGCAAATTAGGAGTCTTCACGAAGCAACAATGATCAAGTGTTGCATTCCGGCTTGGGTGGAGCTTGAAGCGTTGTCATCAACATCAAGCGGTTTGCGTAAGGCAAAGGTATGGCCTTGCTAGGTTTTCCTTTTACCGGTCTCAGGGTGGTTGTTGAGAGACCGGGTTATGGGATAGATAGCCGCACTATCAAGAGGCGCTTTCGGTTGTGTAACTTGATAACATCGTCATAGGAAGCTCAATCCTTTGCATACTTTGCATCTTCCTATTTTTTTTCTTCTTGGTGTTTCTCCATGTGAGGTTCTTGAGCTTGTTGCTAGCTCTTCAACAAGCCCAAGTTCATCGAAAATGGAATTCGTGTGCATCTTCTATGGCGTTTTCGAGTTTGAAGGTTTTATCGGTTCTTATTTAGGGAGGCTTCTTACCTTTCTTCATTTTGTTCTATCCTCCTTTGTTGGGCTATGATGTTTCTCTGTACAATATTGTAAATCTTGTTGTCCTCGTCAAAACAAGCCCAAGATCATCAAAATCGGAGTCTGGATGCAAAAGTTATTGCATTTTTTGTGAAGCCTGGTTCATCCCGGTTGTGGATTCGGTTCAACCGGCTCCCAGACCGGGTGGTCCGGTGTCAGGACCGGAAAACCGGATCTGAAACCGGGATTTTCGGTTTTTCTATACCGAGTCTATCCGAGACTGTGTACTGACCCTAATTCCGGTTTTAAGTTCGGTTTTCCGGTCCAGGAACCGGACCATCCGGTTCTGGAGCCGGTCCAACCGAACTTTCAACCGAGTTCGCACAAATTTCTTCCAACGGACATATTTGCTTTCCACTATAAAAGGGGGTTCTTCCCCCCAACGTTTTAGGGTGTTCTTGACCATGAAATTGACCTCCATTGTTGAACCTCTTGAGCTTGCTTCCTCCCCCTTCCCTCCTATGATTCTTGCATCTTTTTGAGGGCTTTGGAAGAGGAGATCTAGATCTACAATCCCCACCAACCAATTCCTCCTCTAAGTGAGGGGAACCCATTGGATCTAGATCTTGGAGTCATTTTTTGACTTCCACCATTATTCTTCCTCTCTAATTCCTCCCTAGCACTTGTTGCTTTGGTGGGATTTGAGAGTGAAGGATTTGATCACCCTTGGTGGTCTTGCTTTGCATTCTTGCATAAGTGTTGAGATCTTCATTACGATTTGCAGTGTCGATTGGTATGGGTGGCCTTGCCATTGACATCGAGGTGTACGAGGCACGGCATATCACACTACTCCTTGTAGGTTTGGGGAACGCGGAGCGCTGCCGAGGTAGTTTCACAGCCTTGCTGCTGCCCACGACCAACTCCCTGTCCTCGGCCACGTTGTCCGCCATCACCTCGTCCTGCGAAGGTCATAGCGACCATGTCGGGAGTTTGCTTTTCTTCTGGAGCGGTTTTCCGCTTTGTGCTGTTGTTCCTCCGAGCTTGAGTTGGAACGGCCATTGCCGGTAGAGAGCCGCGAGCATCGTCGTTGGCGGCTGCGAACTCACTAGCCAACTGAATCATCTGATTCAAGTCCAGCTGGTGATTGTCCTGCAAGCGCTTCAGCTTATGTCGGAGCAACGTGCCCCTTTCCAACCCATCGATAAAGGCGGCCATGGCGATCTGAGTGTGCACTCATACGCAGGAATTCTTTATATTCAGCCAGCAGGAGAGGTAGGCGCAATATGTCTCGTCTTTCTCTTGCACGCACCACTGTAGATCGCCAACAGTGCAGGGACGTTTGTACGTACCCTCGAAGTTCTTGGTGAACGCTTCTTGCATGTCCAACGAATTGCAGATGGATTTCTCTGGCAAGTCATCAATCCATTGACGGGCTATGCCCGCCAACATCAATGGGAGGTACTTGACGGCAACATTGGGGTTACCCCCGGCGATCTCCACCACGTTGTCGTAGTCCTGCAACCATGTAGCTGGCTTAGCGGTGCCGTCATAGGGCTTGATGGTCTTTTCAATCCGGAAACCTTTGGGGTAAGTTGCGGACCGTATCGCAGGTCCAAAGCAACGTAGTCCCTGGTATGGTCCTTCCCGGGCCTCGTGGATCTTGTCTATCCGCGAACGTGCGTCATATGGCTCCGGGTTTCTTTTCTTCTTGTCAACAGGGGATGGGCTGCGTGAACGACGTGGGCCTCCTCCGCCATGATGACTGCTAGGTGGTGATGGAGGCGGAGGTGGCGGTGGGTTAGCTTTCTTGCTGTTACCCTCCTGCAACCCCTCACGCTTGTCGCGGTTGCTTGTCGGACGCAGAGGGTCATGGCGCGACCTGCTCTTGTGTCCCTGGTTGCGCTCTCTATCATGACGGTTCTGCTCCACGTTGTCGCGGATGACGATGCTGCTCTGCCTTGGCGGGGGCATATTCGTAAGACGGTGATCCTTGGGGTATTCGCGATGTCGGGGGGAGCAGGGCGGTGGCGATGGGCGATGAGGTTGGGCCTTTCCTCCATGGTCGGAGGATATGGGGATAGCATCCTTCCTGTTGCGCGCATCCCTCTGTCTTCGTTCTGATGAACCCGTCTGAGACCCGACATCAAGAGGAGATCTGTCCCTTGGAGGCTTATACTGGCTAGACTGGCAAATCGCTGGGTCAAACTCAAGCCTCTGAGATGTGGACTTTTCCTGTTGTTTTACCGCCTTGGCCACTAGGTCATAAACCTGGTCCACCGCCTCAGGCGATCTATCCTACTCCAGAAGGGTCTTGGCAACGACGAGGTTGAGGAGAGGAGTGGGCATCACCTGCCTGCCTTCACTGTCAATGTATGGCTTGGCCTGTGCCGGCTTCGGGGGAGCCCATCCTAGGTTTCGCTGTACACCAGGATCGTTGATGATGCGAGACAGAGCTTTTTTGGCCTTCTAATGCAGCTGCAGAGTCTTGTACTCGGCCTCCATTGCTCTAGCCTTCTCTATGGATTTCTGCGTGTTGACCAGATCTCGATCTAGCTTAGCGCCTTGCTCCGCGATGGCCTTCCCTTCCTCCAGCAGCTGCTGGCGCTTCTCGTCAAGCTGGTCACATTCCATATATGAGCTATGGTTAGTGGCTCGACGAGGAGATTGCCGTACATCACTATCAGCTGGAGTAACTTGGGCAGCAACAGATGTAGATGCTGGAGGCGGCAAGTTTGCGGTGTTGTTGTTGCTCGGGTCGGTGCCGAGTTCCTGCGGCTGTTGCACTAGGTTAGGTGGAGGGGCATGACCTTTGCGCGATCATTGTCGGCAGCAACAGGTGGTCCCTTCCCTTTGTCCAGAGCTATAGGCGGAGCTCGTCCGGGCTGATCTTCATCCATCGATGTCCCAATGGTGATGAACACTTCTCGAGACGTGACGACGTTGTTGGATTCTCGTCGCGCGTGTACTCTTCCTCCATCTCCTGCATGGCAGAGTCTAGTTCCTGTAGGGTTTCGTAGCATGGAAAACAAAAAAATTCTACCGCATACAAACAAACAAGCCAAGATATATCTACTAGATTGTAGCAACGAGTTGATGGAATAACTCACCCTCGAAGATTCCAAAGTGTTTAACGAGAGCGGATTCTCGTGGGTGATGTAGTCGTACTCTTCCCGATCTCAAGATCGCGTAGAAGATCCTTCCGGCGCTGCGTTCCGGCAGCGCTCCCGCAGTCGGTCACACGTTCGGTACTCGACGAAGACCTTCCTCTCCCTTGTTCCAGCAGGCAGTGGAGGTTGTAGCACTCTCCTCGCGATTCCGGCAGCACAACGGCGTGGTACCGGAAGTAGAGGGGAGATCTCGTAGGGCTTCGCCTTAAGCCGGAGCGAGTATGGTGGAGTATGAGAGAGTCCCTCGACGATCTAGGGTTTAGACATGCCGAGGAGGGGCTAGTGCCGGCGGCTAGGGTTTCACCTAGGCGTTGGCCGCGAGTGCCCTAGGGCCGTCGGCGGCTTTGAGGCGGCGGCGGCTTGGTACTAGGGTTTGGAGGAGAGGATCTTGTGTGTCTCTAGGAGGGAGCCCTGCCCCTCCTTATATAGGTGGAGGGGCCGGCCGGCCAAGGGGAGGGAGAGGAGTCCCTCCCCAACTCGGCTTGGAGGGTGCGCCGCCGGTTGGAGGAGGGAACTCCTCCCCAACTCGGTTTCCCCTTCCTCCTCTTTTCCTCTTTCCAAATTTAGCGGTTTGACTTTTCAAACTAGCTGTTTGACTTTTTCAAACTAGAATTTGAATTAATCCTTTATTTGGTTCAGCGATGACACTTAGTACATGATGCAATCATACCAACTTGATACAACACATTCATGTACCCTTCCCCTCCGGAGTGTCGGACATTCCGGAACCTTCTAGAACATTCCCGATGAAAACACCGGAACCATTCCCCAACTCCGAAACGGGACTTTCCTTATATGAATCTTATTCTCTGGACCATTCCGGATCTCCTCGTGATATCCCGGATCCCATCCGGGACTCCGAACAACATTCGGTCTCTTTCTCATCATTCCATAACTACTCAAAACAACGTCGAATCCTTAAGTGTGTCTCCCTACGGTTCGTGAATTATGCGGACATGATCGAGACACTTCTCCGAACAATAACCAATAGAGGAATTTGGAAATTCATATGGCTCCCACATATTTCTATGATTACTTTGCGATCGAATGAACCACTTACATACGATATCAATTTCCCTTTGTCTCACGATAGTTTACTTATCCGAGGTTATGATCGTCGGTATCTCTGCATACCTAGTTCAACCTCGTTACCGATAAGTACTCTTTTCTCGTTCCCGTGATATGTGATCCCTTGTGAGCCAGTCACATGCTTGCAAGCTAATTGGATGACATTTCACCGAGAGGGCCCAGAGTATATCTATCCGTCATATGGATGGACAAATCCCACTCTTGATCCATGTGTTTCAACCAATACTTTCCGAACACTCAATGCCACCTTTATAGCCACCCAGTTACGGTGTGGTGTTTGATGTCATCAAAGCATCCATCCGGTAAAGGTGATATGCATGATCTCATGGTCGAAGGAATTAGATTACTATGTATCAGAAAGCATATAGCAATTGAACTATTAAAATGACTTGATCTTTATGCTACGCTTATCTATAGGAGTATGTCCATCATATCATTCTCCTAACAATATGATCTTGTTGTTAATAACATCTCAATGTTCATGATAGGGAAACCACAATCATCTATTAACCAACAAGCTAGTATTATATAGAGGCTTTACTAGGGACTTCAAATTAAGTTTACAAATCACACAAGTATTAATGTTTCCTTGTTAATACTATTATAGCATGAATGTAAACATTTATCATAAACACAAAGATATAATAATAACTACATTTATTATTGCCTCTAGGGCATATCTCCAACAGTCTCCCACTTGCACTAGAGTCATCTAATCTAGATTACATGGTAATATACCGAACACCCATGGCAGTTTGGTATTGGTCATGTTTTGCCCTCGGGAGAGGTTTAGTCAACGGATCTGCCACATTCAGATCTGTGTGTACTTTGCAAAACTTTATATCCCCATCTTGGATATGTTCTCGAATAGCGTGAAAATGCAGCTTGATATGCTTTAGCTTCTTGTGTGACCTTGGTTCTTGCGCATTGGCTATGGCGCCCATGTTATCACAGTAGATAGACATTGGGTCCAGCGCACTAGGAACCACACCCAGCTCTGTAATGAACTCTTCCATCCATATCGCTTCTTGTGAAGCCTCCGAAGCAGCCATGTATTCCGATTCAGTTGAAGATCTCGCCACAACACTTTGCTTTGCACTCCTCCAGCTAACTGTTGCACCATTCAAAATAAATACGTATCCAGATTGTGATTTAGAATCATCCGGATCGGTGTTCCAACTAGCATCGGTGTAACCATTAACAACGAGTTGTTCATCACCTCCATAAGAAAGAACCATATCCTTAGTTCTTCTCAAGTACTTAAGGATGTTTTTGACCGCTGTCCAATGATCCACTCCTGGATCACTTTGATATCTGCTAGTTAAACTAACAACATATGCAATGTCGGGTCTAGTACATATCATGGCATACATTAGAGATCCTATGGCTGAGGCATAGGGAGTCTTACTCATCCTTTCTCTATCTTCTGCCGACGTCGGACTTTGAGTTTTACTCAAGGTCGTATTGGGCAACATGGGCAAGAACCCTTTCTTGCTATCTTCCATTCCAAACCTCTTTAGAACTTTGTCCAAATATGTACTTTGTGACAATGATATTTGGCGTTTCGATCTATCTCTATAAATATTTATGCCTAATATGTAAGCTACTTCGCCAAGATCCTTCATTGAAAAACTATTATTCCTTGACACTATTAAGAAGGTCTACATCATTCCCAATCAACAATATGTCATCTACATATAGTATTAAGAATGCTACAGAGCTCCCACTCACTTTCTTGTAAATACAAGCTTCTCCATAAGTTTGTATAAAACCAAAACTTTTGATCACCTTATCAAAACGTTGATTCCAACTTCGGGATGCTTGCTTCAATCCATAGATGGACCGTTGAAGTTTGCATACCTTGTTAGCATCTTTAGGATCAACAAAACCTTTGGGTTGCATCATATACAACTCTTCATCAATGTCTCCATTGAGGAATGCTGTTTTGACATCCATCTGCCATATCTCATAATCGTAATATGCAGCGATTGCTAACATAATCCTCACAGACTTTAGCTTCGCTACTGGTGAGAAAGTCTCATCGTAGTCAACTCCTTGAATTTTTCGAAACCCTTTTGCGACAAGTCGAGCTTTATAGACAGTAACATTACCATCAGCATCTGTTTTCTTCTTGAAGATCCATTTGTTCTCGACAGCCTTCCGGCCATCCGGTAAGTCCACCAAAGTCCATACTTGGTTTTCGTACATGGATCCAATCTCGGATTTCATGGCTTCTTGCCATTATTGGAATCTGGGCTCATCATCGCTTCCTCATATGTCTCAGGGTCATCGGTGTTGTCCACCAACATGACACTCATAACGGGATCATACCAATCTGGAGTGGTACGAGTTCTCGTTGACCTGCGAGGCTCTGTAGCAACTTCAACCGAAGTTTCATGATCATCATCTTTAGCTTCCTCTCTTATTGGTGCAAGCACCACAGGAACTTCTTCCGGTGCTGCGCTACTCGCAATTTCGAGAGAAGGTTCGACAACCTCGTCGAGTTCTACTTTTCTTCCAGTCACTTCTTTCGAGAGAAATTCCTTCTCTAGAAAGGATCCATTCTTGGCAACGAAGATTTTGCCTTCGGATCTATGATAGAAGGTATACCCAATAGTTTCCTTCGGGTATCCTATGAAGACGCATTTTTCCGCTTTTGGTTCAAGCTTGTCCGGCTGTAACTTCTTTACATAGGCTTCGCACCCCCAAACTTTAAGGAACGACAATCTAGGTTTCTTCCCAAACCATAATTCATACGGTGTCGTTTCAACGGATTTAGACGGTGCCCTATTTAAAGTGAAGGCAGTTGTTTCTAACGCATAACCCCAAAATGATAGCGGTAAATCCGTAAGTGACATCATAGAACGAACCATATCTAAGAGAGTTCGATTACGACGTTCGGACACACCATTACGCTGTGGTGTTCCCGGCGGTGTCAACTGCGAAAGTATTCCGTATTTCTTCAAATGCTCGCCAAACTCGTAACTTAGATATTCACCTCCACGATCAGAACGTAGAAATTTAATCTTCTTGTTACGTTGATTCTCTACCTCACTTTGAAATTCCTTAAACTTCTCGAAAGTTTCGGACTTATGTTTCATGAAATAGATATACCCATATCTATTCAAGTCATCCGTGAAGGTAAGAACATAACGATAACCACCGCGCGATGCTACACTCATTGGACACACACATCGGTATGTATGATTTCCAATAAGTCCGTAGCTCGCTCCATCATACCAGAAAATGGAGTCTTAGTCATTTTACCCATCAGACATGCTTCACATCTTTCAAGTGATTCAAAATCAAGTGATTCAAGAAGTCCATCGGAATGGAGTTTCTTCATACGCTTCACTCCAATGTGACCAAGACGACAGTGCCACATATAGGTCGAGTTTTCGCTCGATTTCAAACGTTTAGCCTCAATGTTATTAATATGTGTATTTCCACTATCGAGATTCAATAAGAATAGACCATCTATCAAAGGTGCATGTGCATAAAACATATTACTCATATAAATCGAACAACCATTATTCTCGGACGAAAATAAGTAACCGTCTCGCAATAAACAAGATCTCGATATAATGTTCATGCTTAACGCAGGCACCAAATAACAATTATTTAAGTATAAAACTAATCCCGATGGTAGATGAAGGGGTAGCGTGCCGACCGCGATCACATCAACCTTTGATCCGTTTCCAACGCGCATCGTCACCTCGTTCTTCGCTAGCTTCCGTTTATTCTGCAGCACCTGTTTCGAGTTACAAATATGAGCAACCGAACCAGTATCAAATACCCAGGCACTACTACGAGTACTAGTGAGATACACATCAATAACATGTATATCAGATATACCTTTCTTCTTGATGTTGCCGTTCTTCAAATCCACCAAGTACTTTGGGCAATTCCGCTTCCAGTGACCTTCTCCCTTGCAGTAAAAGCACTCAGTATTAGACTTAGGTCCAGCCTTGGTCTTCTTCGTCGGCGTGGTAACTTTCTTACCACCCTTCTTGAAGTGTCCCTTCTGCTTAGACTGGCCTTTCTTGAATTTGGTGGTCTTATTGACCAACAACACTTGGTGCTCTTTCTTGATCTCCACTTCTGCAGACTTCAACATGGCAAAGAGTTCTGGCAACGTCTTGTTCATGTTTTGCATGTTGTAGTTCATCACAAAGTTCTTGTAACTTGGTGGTAGTGATTGGAGGACACGGTAAATCCCCAAAGCATTGGGAATCACTATACCCAAGCTTTGAAGTTTGTTTGCGTTCCCAGACATCTTAAGCACATGCTCGCTGACGGAGCTGCCCTCTTCCATCTTGCAGTTAAAGAACTTTTTAGAAGCCTCATAGCTTTCAATTGCCGCATGAGTCTCAAAGATCAATTTGAGATCCTCGACAATATCATATGGGTCTGAATTCTCAAACCTTTTCTGAAGCTCCGATTCTAAACCATACAAGATAGCACACTGAACTGTGGAGTACTGAGTCTTCCGAGTGAGGTAAACATTCTTTACTTCATCGGCGGCATCAGCTGCAGGTGGGTCACCCAGCGGTGCATCCAGCACATAGGTCAAATTACCAGCTGTGAGGACAATCCTCAAATTGCGGAACCAATCCGCGAAGTTGCTTCCATTGTTTTTCAACTTTTCTTTCTCTAGGAACGCATTAAAATTGATGGTAGGGGCTGCCATTGATCTACAACATATTTGTAATAGTTTAGACTAAGTTTATGACAAATTGAGTTCAAATTAATAAATTTAATCTAGGTGAACTCCCACTCAAAACAATATCCCTCACATTGTTTTAGTGATCACACGAACCAAATCCACCACATCAACACCGATCATCACGAGAGTTGATATAGTTTCAATGGCGAACAATCGACATGTTCATCATATCTACTATATGATTCATGCTTTACCTTTCGGTGATCCGTGTTCCGAGACCATGTCTGTACATGCTAGGCTCGTCAAGATCAAACCTTAGTTTCCGCATGAGCAAATCTGGCTTGCTCACGTTGTATACACTTGCGGAATCTAACACACCCGATCATCACATGGTGCTTCGAAACAACAAGCTTTAGCAACGGTGCTAACTAAGGGTGAACACTTTATTACTTGAAATTCATGTGCATGAGGGATCATCTTATAATGCTACCGTTGTCTACTAAGCAATACAAGATGCATAAAGGATTAACATCACATGCAATTCATAATATGTGATATGATATGGCCTTTCTTCTTTGTGCTTCCGATCTCCATCTTCTAGCACGAACATGATCTCCATCACCACCGGCATTGCATCAAGGTCAATGACGCTTCTCCATGGTTGTCGTCCACCGGCTTCAACTATTACAACTACTTTGAATAGACACGCGGGTCTTAACATAAATTAAAGACAACCATATGGCTCCTGCCGGTTGCCAACTTACAATAAGGAACATTGCATACATCAAATATAATCACAATCATGGCCATATCACATCACATCACACCCCTGCAAAACAAAGTTAGACGCCTCTACTTTCTTTGCATGTTTTACGTGGTTTGGGGCTTTCAATAAGTGTCATTCTAACTTACGAACAAGAACCACAACATTGATACTAGTATTGTTAATCACCCGTTGTAAATTGGATCTTAACTATGCTAGGAGAAACAGGCACCCGCAAAGCCACTTATGCAATACAAGTTGCATGTCAAGCGTGGAGCAAGTCTCATGAACGATGTCATGTAAGGTTAGCCCGGGCCGCTTCATCCCAACATCCCGCAAGATGCAAAGTACATAAGAAGCAATTGACAATAAAAGCATCAACGCCCACAATGACCATTGTGTTCTACTCGTGCAACAGATCTACATATAGACACGACTCTGATACCACTGTAGGGTTTCGTAGCATGGAAAACAAAAAAATTCTACCGCATACAAACAAACAAGCCAAGATCTATCTACTAGATTGTAGCAACGAGTTGATGGAATAACTCACCCTCGAAGATTCCAAAGTGTTTAACGAGAGCGGATTCTCGTGGGTGATGTAGTCGTACTCTTCCCGATCTCAAGATCGCGTAGACGATCCTTCCGGCGCTGCGTTCCGGCAGCGCTCCCGTAGTCGGTCACACGTTCGGTACTCGACGAAGACCTTCCTCTCCCTTGTTCCAGCAGGCAGTGGAGGTTGTAGCACTCTCCTCGCGATTCCGGCAGCACAACGGCGTGGTACCGGAAGTAGAGGGGAGATCTCGCAGGGCTTCGCCTTAAGCCGGAGCGAGTATGGTGGAGTATGAGAGAGTCCCTCGATGATCTAGGGTTTAGACACGCCGAGGAGGGGCTAGTGCCGGCGGCTAGGGTTTCACCTAGGCGGCGGCGGCGAGTGCCCTAGGGCCGGCGGCGGCTTTGAGGCGGCGGCTTGGTACTAGGGTTTGGAGGAGAGGATCTTGTGTGTCTCTAGGAGGGAGCCCTGCCCCTCCTTATATAGGTGGAGGGGCCGGCCGGCCAAGGGGAGGGAAAGGAGTCCCTCCCCAACTCGGCTTGGAGGGTGCGCCGCCGGTTGGAGGAGGGAACTCCTCCCCAACTCGGTTTCCCCTTCCTCATCTTTTCCTCTTTCCAAATTTAGCCGTTTGACTTTTCAAACTAGCTGTTTGACTTTTTCAAACTAGGATTTGAATTAATCCTTTATTTGGTTCAGCGATGACACTTAGTACATGATGCAATCATACCAACTTGATACAACACATTCATGTACCCTTCCCCTCCGGAGTGCCGGACATTCCGGAACCTTCTAGAACATTCCCGATGAAAACACCGGAACCATTCCCCAACTCCGAAACGGGACTTTCCTTATATGAATCTTATTCTCTGGACCATTCCGGATCTCCTTGTGATATCCCGGATCCCATCCGGGACTCTGAACAACATTCGGTCTCTTTCTCATCATTCCATAACTACTCAAAACAACGTCGAATCCTTAAGTGTGTCTCCCTACGGTTCGTGAATTATGCGGACATGATCGAGACACTTCTCCGAACAATAACCAATAGAGGAATCTGGAAATTCATATGGCTCCCACATATTTCTACGATTACTTTGCGATCGAATGAACCACTTACATACGATATCAATTTCCCTTTTTCTCACGATAGTTTACTTATCCGAGGTTATGATCGTCGGTATCTCTGCATACCTAGTTCAACCTCGTTACCGATAAGTACTCTTTTCTCGTTCCCGTGATATGTGATCACTTGTGAGCCAGTCACATGCTTGCAAGCTAATTGGATGACATTTCACCGAGAGGGCCCAGAGTATATCTATCCGTCATATGGATGGACAAATCCCACTCTTGATCCATGTGTTTCAACCAATACTTTCCGAACACTCAATGCCACCTTTATAGCCACCCAGTTGCGGTGTGGTGTTTGATGTCATCAAAGCATCCATCCGGTAAAGGTGATATGCATGATCTCATGGTCGAAGGAATTAGATTACTATGTATCAGAAAGCATATAGCAATTGAACTATTAAAATGACTTGATCTTTATGCTACGCTTATCTATAGGAGTATGTCCATCATATCATTCTCCTAACAATATGATCTTGTTGTTAATAACATCTCAATGTTCATGATAGGGAAACCACAATCATCTATTAACCAACAAGCTAGTATTATATAGAGGCTTTACTAGGGACTTCAAATTAAGTTTACAAATCACACAAGTATTAATGTTTCCTTGTTAATACTATTATAGCATGAATGTAAACATTTATCATAAACACAAAGATATAATAATAACTACATTTATTATTGCCTCTAGGGCATATCTCCAACAGTTCCTCTGGACTGAAATCTATCGCCTCTTAATATGCACTGAAGTCGGCGTATAGCGCGTCAATCACAGAGTCGGAGGGTGCCAGGACTTCCTCGATGACGGGGGGTGGAGGTGCGATAGCAGCGATGATGACTGGAGGTGGTGGTACAACTGCGGCGATGGCGGCCGGAGGCAGTGGCGGCGGTTGCTGAGGCGGTGGCACTCCGCCAATGAGCGCAAGATCCGCCTGAGCTGCCCCCTCGGCCTCCGCATAGCTATTGACGGTGTTCACCATGCTTTCGAAAATGAGGCGTCCTGAAGCTTGATGCCGCCTTAGGGAGTGCCGGAGAAGCGTTCCCTGGTCCAGTCCTTCCACAAAGTGATACATATCGTCATCATTGGGGTAGTGGGCCAGATCGGCTCGTATATAGAGCCATCTGGCAAGGTAATCGCGGTGGTTTTCGCCCTCTCTCTGAACGCAACGCGCCAGATCGAAAATAGTAACCACGCCGACGAACTTGGATCTCTGTTGTCCAGACGCACAGACGAAGCCGGTGGACTTGCAGTGATCTTCCACTGTTATATCCTGCACAGGGGTGGTTTGGGTGGGCCTTGAATTTTTTCGATCTTTGCCGGCAAACTCCGAAGAGAGATCCGACATCGATCCTTCCGCGAACGTATCTTGCCTGTAGGAGGTCCGCGCGAGTCTTGATGCTCCTCCGACTCCCAAGGAACTAGTGCCCGAGTCGGTTTCGCCAATGAAGAGGTGGATGCCTTTGATAGGAACGATCGAACACCGTGTAGGGTTCGTGTTCGTCGGGATCTAGAACTCGTCGGGAGGGACGATCAGAACGTTGCCGGAGAAGAGAACACGACCGATGGCTACGGTTTTGCCAATTCCCGCGAAGATCTTGGTCCTCGCCCGCTGAAGAGTCTAAGCGCCTCTTGCCCCATGGTGGGCACCAACTGTCGTGGGATTACCGACGAGTACACCATGGATGGGTCCTCATAGTGCGTGTTTAGAGACGTGGGGGAAGGCGAACGGTTGACGGTTACGAGGTAACACAGCTTACCCAGGTTCAGATCCCACAATGGTGGCGGAATCATACTCCTGCTATAAATCACTATAATGGCAATACGCCGAGTTACAGAGATAGGTTCGTTGTGCAAGGTGCGTCGTAGTCGATACTAGATCGTCTACGATTGTCTTAGGTTATGCGTAGTTGTGCCCTAAAGGCTCCCATAGGCCCGACTTATATAGTCGCCAGGTCCTAGGGTTACAGGGAAAAGTCCTAGCCGGACAAGTTACAGAGTCCTACACGGGCTATTATTAGTCTAGCGTGTCTTGCACTCCAAGGCTCCGAGTACGTCGGTGACTCCTTCGTAGATTTCTTTTATCCGACATGGGCCTCCCTTCTGGATCCATCTAACTGGGCCGCCCAGCGGGCCATGGACCATGCTACCAACTGTGGGCCACCCGGATTATCCGGATAAGAGACATGCTATGAGGTTACCCATATAGCATATCCCCAACAACCTTGGAGGAGCATGCTCGCATTCTGCGTCAAGTGCTAGATCTGTTAGACCAACACCAGCTCAAGGTGAAGAAGAGTAAGTGTACTTTTGCACAACAACAACTAGTGTACCTGGGACATGTGATCAGTGCATCAGGCGTCGTAACCGACCCCAAGAACATTGCAGCAGTACAGAAATGGTCTTCTCCTCGGTCAGTCAAAGAAGTGCGCGGGTTTCTTGGATTGGTGGGATACTACCGCAAATTTGTGTGTCATTTCAGCCAGATCAGCAGGCCACTGACAGATCTGTTGAAGAAAGGGGTGGAATTTCGCTAGACAGAAGTGGCAGAAACAGCTTTCCGACAGTTACAACAAGCGCTAGTGACAGCCCCAGTTGTGGCAATTCCGGATTTTGCCAAACCCTTTGTGGTGGAGACGGATGCATCAGATGGTGTTGTGGGTACGATTCTATCCCAGGAGGGGCACCCTATTGCCTACTTGAGTCAGGCATTGGGCCCAAAGAACCGTGGATTATCTGCATACGAAAAGGAATTCTTGGCGATTCTGCTTGCGGTTGATCAGTGGCGGTCGTACCTGCAGGTTCAGGAGTTCACAATTCAATCTGACCATCACAATCTAGCTTGTTTGGATGAACAACGCTTGCACACACCATGGCAAAGAAAAGCGTTGACTAAGTTGTTGGGTCTCCGTTACAAGATTATGTATTGACCTGGACGGGAGAATGGTACCGCGGATTCTTTGTCTCGAGTCGCGGGTGGTGAATTGCTCGCCCTTACTGTCAGTGTGCCTAGTTGGCTTGAGCAGGTCATTCAGAGTTACAGTTCAGACTCGGAGATTCAAGAGTTGCTGACCAAGATTGTTGCTGGTGATGCATCGGTGGTCGATTTTGAGTTGCAAAATGGGTTGATTCGCAAGAATGGTCGCGTCTGGATTCTCAAGGATCCAGTACTCTGGAATATGATCCTTCGATCGGTTCATGATAGTCGTGTGGGTGGCCACTCGGGACAGCGAGCTACTTACCATCGGCTGCACCGTCATTTTGCTTGGCATGGGATGAAGCGGTCAGTGGAGGAATATGTGGATCACTGCACAGTCTGCAAACAAGCTAAATCTGAACGCGTCAAGTATCCTGGCCTCCTGCAAGCTCTTCCGGTGCCTCCACACGCGTGGCATATGGTGACTATGGATTTTATCGAAGGTCTCCCTCGCTCACGGAACTGCAACTGCATTTTGGTGGTCGTTGACAAGCTCACTAAGTATGCACATTTCATTGCCCTCTCTCATCCGTTCAATGCACAGCATGTGGCCATGGCTTTCGTCGACAACGTGTTCAAGCTGCACAGTTTGCCGGAGATCTTGGTGCTAGATCGTGATCCCATCTTTACCAGCACTATATCGCGTCACCCGCAAATGGACGGCCAAACTGAACGCGTCAATCAGTGCCTGGAGACATACTTGCGCTGCTTCGTGCATGCTTGCCCGCGACAATGGCTTCATTGGCTTCCTCTTGCAGAGTACTGGTACAATACCTCTTACCACACTGCCATTCATACATCGCCTTTTGAAGCTCTCTATACGCACCCACCACGACACTTTGGCATCATTGATACATCTGTCTTCAGTCCGCTGATTTGGCCACTTGGTTGGAGGAGCGGGCTCTGATGCAGGACATGTTGAAGCATCACCTCACTCGTGCTCGACGGATCATGAAGGATCAGGCTGACAAATATCGATCTGAACAACAATTTGATGTGGGAGATTGGGTGTTTCTCAAGATTCAACCGTATGTGCAAACATCAGTGGCTGACAGGGCTAGTCACAAGCTGGCTTTCCGTTATTTTGGACCATTTCAGGTGGAAGCACGGGTGGGTGCGGTCTCTTACAAGCTCAAGTTGCTGGAGAGAGCTTTGATTCACCCAGTGGTGCATGTCTCTCTCCTGCGTCGAGCTCATCCTCCTTTCAGCGATGATCAAGTGCGACTGCCACCTACACCAAGCAAAGATGCGTCGGATACCACAGCGAGCCCGGACGAACCACTGCAAGTTCTCCAACGTCGTCAGTACTTGCGGGTCGACGGTGCGTTCTCAAGTGTTGATCCAGTGGTCGTCGCTGCCTATTTCCTTGGCCACTTGGGAAGATGAAGCGCAGCTACGTGCTCGTTTTCCGCAAGCTCCGGCTTGGGGTCAAGCCGGTAGTGAAGGAGGGGGGAATGTCAGGCCCTAGCCAGGTACAACCACGTCTACATCAGCTGCCACGTCAACGGGAAAGGCGCCTATCACCACGGCCCACGCCAGACGATCGACGCGACCCCGCCAGCCCAGCAAGAGACTCGACCCCAAGGATTGGGTCTTCAAATAGTAGCGATCCCAAGAAGGAAGGTGTCGAAGATATAACTGAACTCATCTCTCTCTCTCTCTCTCCTTCCTCTGCAAACTTACTTTGATTCCCCTTTGTATCTGAACTCCGAACTACCAGAAAGATCCTGGGCCTTACATTGTACTACCAGTGAAGTACTAATCATGTACTAGTGTTTGTGTTAGTGCACTAGCTAGCTGGCTATCTTAGGTAATGAGAGTCCCAATCAACCCCATCCCCCGTAACTTTGGCTTTGTCCGAGCGCGCGCATGATGCGCCCGCGCGCGCCGGCCGACCGACCGAGCGTACAACGTACAGTACATTACGTGGACAGCGTCCTCCGGTGATCTGACTTGGTGCCTCCATCGGTCGATCTCAGATGCAATTGCCGCGCATGCATGCGCGCGTACCTACGTACGTCGTACTCGTGCACGTACCTACGGTGCGTTGAGCTTTTTTTTTTTTTGCAAAATTCCATCTGTTCTATTAATAATCATTAACATAAGCACAAAGAGCCCTAAAAGTCATAAAGATTACTCCATCACCAAAGCCGAGCAAAGCTTGTCGTAATAGAGCTTGTCATAGTAGATATATAGAAAGTCGTCGTGCTAAGGTTACAAAAGACCAGCGCACTAGAGCAGTAATTATTGTCGATGATAACAACCGTAGATCGAAAAAGACTGGCATGAAAGCAAACCAACAAAGATGAAAACGGACAGAATCACAGAAAATCCGTCGGACAAATAACTTCGCGCGCCCTCTGTCAATACTAGATACACCATCAGAGCAAGAATAGAATGGGGAGGACCTTATTGACCTTATCGTTGAGCTTCGTGTGGTGGTGTCTATACTCTCGGCAGCATGCATGGAAAGATTAGTAGTCCGTTCTCCATTTTAAGAGGTTGATCAGATTGGTTCTGGGGAGACTGAGACTGCACACTACCTCCCACTAATTCATTAATCGACTCACCACGTTTTCAATTACCACCATCCAGATTGTATATAGGCAATGTGGCTTGGCGTGTGGGTTTCTATTACATGCGTTCAAACATGATAACGACTGCTAGCTACAACAAAGATAAGAAATTGTATTGATGGGATATCCTCCGGCACTCAGCAGAAAATCACAATCCGCTAAAAGCAAGGACGATGATTCTCTTCAAAGTAGCTGCTGCTGATCCATCTTCCAGTCAAAACGCTTTTAACCCGGCGGCCTGTAAGATAAATAATCTTCACCTATCGATCGACTAGAATTGCACCAGCTGTATATATACATAGGCATCAAAATCTCGATGGATCTTCTCTTTAGTAGCAGGCAGCTGCTAGCTAGCTGATATATCTTCCAGTCAAATGTCAAAACACTTTTGATCTTTATGGATCTTCACTTTAGAAGAAACAATATAATCTTGGTAGGATCTCTATCTCTATACATTCAGAGCTGTACGCACCCATCGTTTTAACTTTTAATGGAAAACCTCTGAATGATTCATCGTGTCTCAGTTCCCGATCAGCTTGTTCGACGACAGAGGCCGGCACTGTTGCCAGGCGATGCTAGTGGACTATGGGATTGGTAGTATACGCTACAGTCTATCAGGCCCCATCAACTAATGATTGGGAAGCAAAGGAAATAATGGCGACTAGCGTGGCCAGAACAGTAACACCAACAGTTTCCATCCCTTCTGATGAGTAAAGCTGGGGAATTTTAGGAGTTTCTCTTTCCGAACAGTGAAAGGCTACATACATATATTCCGGCCAAAGCTGCGTGCGTTCTTTGGCTCTGTTTTCTGGTTTGCTTTTGGCATCTGGGCCGGGGAGGGGAAAGGAGAGATCGTAACGGCGAGATGCTTCTTCTTCTGATGGATGCGCAGTGGCAGGCAGGGGCTGACCTGTTTTAACTAGATTTTTTTATAAATATAACCCTCTGTAATTCGTTATCGCCAAAAATACCCTCCTCACACCGTAAAAGCTAAAAATCAGCTAGTGGACTATGGGATTGGTAGTAGAGCCTGGCACGTATACGCTACAGTCTATCAGGCCCCATCAACTAATGATTGAGAAGCAAAGGAAACAATGGCAACTGGCGTGGCCAGAACAGTAGCACCAACAGTTTCCATCCCTTCTGATCAGTAAAGCTGGGGAATTTTAGGAGTTTCTCTTTCCGAACAGTGAAAGGCTACATATATTATTCCGGCCAAAACTGCTTGCTTTCGCTCTGTTTTCTGGTTTTTGCTTTTGGCATCTGGGCCGGCTGCTGGGGAAAGGAGAGATGCTTCGTCTGATGGATGCGCAGTGGCAGGCAGGGGCTGACCTGTTTTAACTGTACGAGAGAGCCATATCGAGATGGTGATGCGACTTTGCCCAAGCTGACTTTCCGTGCTTGCAACCTTGTAGCCAAACTAGTTGGCGACAAACTCAAAGGTTGGATGAAACATTTCCTGCATCCGTATGCATAAGGGAACGGTATGTCTAGCAGCTGGATGCCTGGTACTAAAAGGCATATTAACAATGGTGAAAAAACTTTATTTTGGGAAGACATTTGGACGAAGAATTCACTTATTTTACCATCAATTACACCCAAGTAATTAAAATTCAGTAAACCAAGATATAAAATACCATCAATTGCACCCAAGTAATTAGCCAATCGGCCAAGCACATCACTTATTTTACTGTAAGGAATTGGAAACAATTCCAAAGCTCAAGTATATGGTGTATCTGCTAGTATTAATAGACGCATACTAGTTCTAAGAGAAAACATTATCCAGGTTACCAGATTAGATAGATCTTGTATATATTCTTATTATGCCAACTCAGAAGTACTTCAAAAGTACATGGAACATACTAGGATGGTTAGAACTGAATGACAAGTATTCAGTTTTGTCAATAATAGAGCAACAACATGTCACAAGCTAGCACCCAGACATAGCATAATCTGAACCACATCAGGCCATAGATAGAGTAAGGAGGACATTTAACTAACAATGCCATTCAGGAAGTGGGAGCAGAGCAGGTGCCGGGGTTGCGTCCGCAGCGTCGTCCCACCGGTATCAGGAGAAGAGACGCCGGGGTTGCGCCTTGTGCAACTTCCCGTCGGTGTCGAGTTGAGGAAGGTGAAGTCCAGGTCGACGGAGAGCACCAGGAGGCCACGGCCAACCATGGCCATAGGCAGTAGCAGTAGCACCACACCACCATGGCAAGGCCGAGGTCGTGTGGTTGAGCTGGGGCTCGTTGTAGAATACACGGGTGTCGAGACTGTGTAGCAACAGCTCGGCGAGGTCGACAAGGAGGCTCGCTCGACTAGGGGAGGCGGCCAGAACTCCGGTACAGGGAGAGGCGCTCCGGCGGACCGAGCCCTAGGCGGGGTTAGGGTTTCGGCTGGGCGCTCGGGAAGAGAGAGAGCAGCAACACGGCTCAAGGAATTAGTGGAGGAGGCAACGACAAAGCCGTATTAGCGGTCATCGTTATCGGAAGCGGTCGGTGGTGATCGGGGAAGTAGCAGGAGGCAGTGCTAGCGGCGGTGGCTGCGTCCCAGGAGCGTGAGAAGGGGAACGAGAGGAGAGATCGTGTGTGTGTGCGCGAGAGAGAGATGGGCCTGGGTCAGGGTTGACCCCGAAGTCTAGTGGGCCGAATTGGCTGATGGGCTGGCTCACTGGCCGGGCCCAATTCCAAAAATAAATTCATAGAACAAGAATAGAAAATAAATCGAATGACCATGTTACCCTGTGAGAATATAGGCCATAGAAAAATGTAGGAAAATCCTAAAAATACATATCATATATCAAAATGTTAATAAAAATAATACCCACCTAAGAAAAATATAAAACTACTTGTTTGAGTTAAATTAAATTAAAATAAGTATTAAAACTACTAAAATCCTAAATGAAAATTTAATAAAATAAGAAAAAACTCTAAAAATGAATAAAAAATCATTTTGTATATAAAAATAAATCTACTATTTTATAAAAAACACTAACTTAAGTTTTTGCAACTAAAACTTGAAGCAAATGTTTATGGACATTTAATCCTTTGAGGAATTTATAAGAATAAAAATGATAAATATATTTTACTAGAAAAATACTAAGTCTATTTTTCCAAAACATTTTAAGGTTCCTAGGTAATAAAATTTCATTTACCTATTTTATTAAAATGAGATAACTGTTTTTAATTCTTTAAATTGTTTCCTAAGTAAGAAATAATCACATCTCTTTATAAAACGCTAAATCCTTTAAGCTTAATTACTAAGTCTAAATCCATAATTATGATTCATAATAAAACTTAAATGTAAATTATCAACTTTATAATACTCTTTTGAAGCCTTTAATCAAATTTAAACCCACAACCTTTAAGATAACCTAATGCATCATTCACTATTATTAAGGGTGAATGATCTTTATTTCTTAACCATACTCAACATGACTTTAAACCCTAACATATTAATATGATCATCTAATTATGCTTTCATTAATAAGTTGCACATTAGCAAAACAAACCTAAACTAATCTTTCGCTTAAATACAAAGTGAATAATCTCACAACCTTAATCATAAACCTAAAACTTGTCAATAACTAAAACATATTACACCTTAGTTTATTTATGCTTTTAAGGTCAACTTTAGTAAAGCTTATAAACATGTCTAAAGACAATTTATATATTTTTATAGTTAACTTTGGTCTATTTTAATTAAGACATAAAGCATCTCAAGTCCAAACTAATTGAGCAAACGCAAAATACATTGATTACATTCTATTAACCATAAAGATTATTTAAACCCTTTCTTCAAAGGTTATTCTTTTTTCCACTTCAAACAACCACTCTATAATAATTTCCTTCAACTCTTAACAACCCAATTCATGGACATTCATCATAGTCACCAGATGGCAATTAACCTCAATCTTAGATTGCTTTATACTCTACTTTTATATTTTGTATGTTAAAACCAAAATTCTTTATAAATACATTTGCTTGTGAAGTAAAAATTGAAGACAACCCAACTCTTAAAAAATCACCTAAGTTTAATTCACTTTCATTAGTGGGGGTTCAGTTTGGGAGTTTTACAAAAATGTATAGCATTACTTATGCATAACTTTATATTGCTTCTTTAAACATTAGTCCTTATCGGACCAATGATGCCGTTTTCAGATATTGGATTTTCTATTGTCTCGAAGACTGTGAGTGCATAATCTTGCATTCAAAAAAGGCAAGTTCACACTTTCTCATGTCCTTTGATTATTTTATATCAAGTATTTGCAAAATTTTGTTGTCATCACCTGCATTTCAAAAAGGATGGAAGAAAATACTATTTTCTTAATAATATGACTTAATGGTTATCGACCCAAGTGGTGTTAACCTAATATGGCGGGAAAATGGAACCACTGTATGGTTTATGGATTGGTGGAGGTACCATTTGCACGGGAAAGTATCATGTAGGAATTAATAACAAATATCGTCAGTGATTCTTGCGCCGTATATTGCGTGTTAACCATGAGATCTATATGGGATTTGGGGAAGTCAGTTGGATTTTCTCCCTTTCGTATGCTAACAGACAACTTTATCGGAGCCGTGGTCCTACATCTAGGCACGTGCAAGGGTGGGAACCGTCAATTCCCCGATATTAGATGTCTATGACAGATTGCTCTCTTCAGGAATGTAAATCGGCGCTGCCGTTGTCCTGAGCTAGGAAAAGGGTGAGTATACGGGGTCACCGAGAAGGGCAATGATTGGCTTGGATCTTAGACCAGGCCTCATACGAAGGAAGTGTGAACGAGCCTATAACTCGGATGTGCAACAAAGCTAAGATCTCTCGTGGGTAAAGCAATGCACCTATGCGGAGTGTAAGAACTGTAACTTGTTACTCACTATTCCGGGGAGGAGCTACGAATGCAGCAGGAAAGGAACTTCATGAAGTTCTAATCAACCTATAAAGACTGACAGACATAGCTTTTCAGAATAAAAGCAACCTTCAAAGAAATGTTTACGAAAACTTGAATAGCCTATGACCTATGGTCTATGGCTGTAGATAGTGCATCAAAAACTCCTTTTTAGTGAACTTGATGAGTATGCTCGTACTCAACGTATCTTCTTAACCTTGCTAGATTCTGAAGTCAATAAAGACGACGTCTACGCCAATTTATGCTTAAGGAATTGACATCGAAAGCTCAATTTCTTCAATGAAGTCAAGATATACATCAACTAAAATGAAGACGAAGTTGCTGATTAGATAGGAGTACAATATCTAGCCATAGAACCTAATTCTATAGAGCAATGCAATAGCAGCATTTGCAAGACAAATAGTTAGATACTAGTATACTAGCAGAGTAGTTTTGGGTTGTTATTTCTGGCTCTTATTTGTAAGAAGTTTCTTTTTCTCTCTATAACCTAAATTGTTCTCTGGATCTTTTGTAAAGAGTCAATTTGTAACATATAGTCATGTCTTGGACCTGCTATGTTTCTTTTGTACCACTTTGAGGGATGTAATACTGATGGAACAGTGTTTAATTAGTGTTATGTCAATGACTATAGTGTACTACTGATACGTCGAAAATGTATCTATAATTTTTGATGTTCCATGCTTGTTTAGTATCTACTTTGCTTTGATTTGTCTACACTTTGAGGTGATTTTTACATGTTTTCTGGTACTAACCTATTAACAAGATGCCACAGTGCGAGTTGCCTGTTTTCTGCTATTTTTGGTTCCAGAAAATCTAGTAAAGAAATATTCTCGGAATTGGACGGGACAAAAGCCAAAGTCAATATTTCACCGAGGAGAACACGAAGTCCAGAGGAGAGACGGAGGGGTGCCACAGGGTGGCCACACTTATGGTGACTCCTTGATGGCGCCAGAGAACCTGGTGCTTGACGTGGAGTCTATTGGAAACCCCAAGAGCAAGGTGTGAACCAACACAACAACAAGTTTTCCCTCAGTAAGAAACCGAGGTTATCGAACCAGTAGGAGGAAGGAAACGTCACACAGGTGTTTCAAACAACGCGGAGACCTGCACAACACAAACTCAAGACTTTACCCCAATGAACAGTGAGGTTGTCAAGCTCACCGGTTTGCTGTAACAAAGGATTAAACGTATGGTGTGGGGTAATGGTTTGCAGCAAGTAAACAGGTAACAGTGGAAGATGTATCAATGGTAAAGATTGGACCGGGGTCCATAGTTCAATAGAGGTTCTCTCCTTAGATAAACAACATGGCATGAAGGGTAAACAAATTACAGCAGGGCAATTGACAGGAACTGAACAAGGCATAACAATGTAATACTAGTCAAAAAGATCCTATGAGATTCTATTGGGAAATACAACAATATACATAGACCGCCATCCAACTTCATCTATGACTAGAAGTCCACCTTCAGGTTATCATCCGAACCCCCTCCAGTATTAAGTTGCAAGCAACAGACAACTACATTAAGCAAAGTGTGTAAGGTAAACAATCCACTTGTTCCATGAACAAGAGACCGTTGTTTTCTCCCTAGTAGCAACAACACATCTACAACCGAAGAGATTTCTGTCACTTCCCTTGGAAACTAGAGGCATGAACCCACTATCGAGTATAAATACCCCCTCTTGGAGTCACTAGCAACTACTCGGCCAAGATAGCTACTAACAATTGAGAGCATGCAAGATCACAAACAACACAGACATGATAGAATCATAAAGACAAAACCATTAATCAACATGACATAATAATCTCAATATCCATCGGATCCCCGCAAACACAACATGCATGATTACAAATAGATTAGATCTTGATCATGAATGGAGCTCACAAGATCTATACATGAAAGCACAAGGAGGAGATACAACCATCTAGCTACTACATGGACCCATAGTACAAGGTGGAACTACTCACGCATCATATTGGAGAGAAGGCCTCCGGGATGATCTCCCCTCCGGCAGGCTGCCGGGAAGAACTTCAGATCCCCCCCGATCTAGGGATGACAGTGGCGGCGGCTACAAAAGGTTTCGTGGAATATTGATTGGGTTCTTAGGGTTTCTGCATCGGGGGCTTCTTATAGATGAAGAGGTGAGGCCAAGAGGCGGCCAGGGGGGGCCACACCCTGCCTAGGCGCGGGCCTACCCCTGGCCGCGCCTAGGGGGGTTTGGCCGCCCTGGTTCATGTCTCCGCCTCGTCTTCTGGTTTCTTGTCCCTCACGGTAAAATATTGACTTTGGCTTTTGTCCCGTCCAATTCCGAGAATATTGATTTTCTGCCTTTCTGGAACCAAAAACAGAAGAAAACAGGCAACTGGCACTGTGTCAACTTGTTAATAGGTTAGTTCTAGAAAAGATATAAAAACACCTCAAAGTGTAGACAAAGCAAAGCAAATTAGATACTAAACAAGCATGTAGCATTAAAAATTATAGATACGTTTCCAACATATCACACACACCCCCAGGAGCGGCCTAAGGTGGGCCCGCGCCTGGCAGGGTGTGGGCCCCCTGGCCGCCCCTGCCTCGCCTATTCGCCTATAAGAAGCCCTGATGCCTAAACCCTAAGGACCCGATCAATATTCCATGAAACCGTCTGTAGCCGCCGCCACCATCGTCCCTAGATCGGGGGGATCTGAAGCTCTTCCCAACACCCTGCTAGAGGGGAGACCATCCCGGAGGCCTTCTTCCCATCATGCCAGCCTCTGGTATGAAGCGTGAGTTGTTCCACCTTGGACTACGGGTCCATGTAGTAGTTAGATGGTTGTATCTCCTCCTTGTGCTTTCATGTCTAGATATTGTGAGCTCCGTTCATGATCAAGATGTAATCTATTTGTAATCATGCATGTTGTGTTTGTGGGGATCCGATGGATATTGAGATTACTATGTCAGATTGATTAATGGTTTTGTCTTATTGATTCTTGTAGGGGTTCGTAGCATGGAAAACAAAAAAATTCTACCGCATGCACACAAACAAGCTAAGACCTATCTAATAGATTGTAGCAACGAGTCGATAGAAGCACTCACCCTGGAAGATTCCAAAGCGGTTAACGAGAGCAGATTCTCGTGGGTGATGTAGTCGTACACTTGCCGATCTCAAGATCGCGTAGACGATCCTTCCGGCGCTGCGTTCCGGCAGCGCTTCCGCAGTCGGTCACACGTTCGGTACTCGATGAAGACCTTCTTCTCCCTTGTTCCAGCAGGCAGCGGAGGTTGTAGTTCTCCCCTCGTGATTCCGGCAGCACGACAGCGTGGTGTAGGAAGTAGAGGGAAGATCCCGCAGGGCTTCGCCTAAGCCAGTGCGAGTTATGGTGGATCTAGGGTTTCCCGGTGATCTAGGGTTTAGAAGACCGGGAGGAGGAGAAGGTGTCGTCGGCGGCGACGAGGCGGCGCTAGGCAGCGGCGTGGCGGCGGCGCGGGTGTGGGGAGGGCTTGGCTCTTGTGTGTTTGGGGCATCCCTCCCCCTCTATTTATGAGAGGGGGGAAGCCTTGGGCGAGGTGGGTTTTAATCCAAACCCAAACCCAAGTTGGATTGAGAAAAGGACTTGTTCCTTCTTCCACTAGGAAACCATTGTTCCAATTTGACTTTTCAAACTCCCGTTTGACTTTCAATTTAGAGCTTTAATTCTCTCTTATAAATGCACACACCAAAAGACCTAGGATATGATCCAATCATTCCATTTACCCATGACACATTCATGGTCCATTCCCCTTCCGGTTCGGTGAACCTTCTAGAACCTCTCCGATGAAAACATCGGAATCTTTCCCAAACTCCGGAATCAGACTTTCCTTATATGAATCTTATTCTTCGGACCATTCCGAATTTCCTTGTGATATCCCGGATCCCATCCGAGATTCAAAACAACATTCGGTATCCCTACTAACATTCCATATCTACTAAACAACATCGAATCCTTAAGTGTGTCTCCCTACGGTTCGTGAATTATGCGGACATGACCGAGACACTTCTCCGATCAATAACCAATAGAGGAATCTGGAAATTCATATGGCTCCCACATATTTCTACGATTACTTTGTGATTGAATGAACCACTTACATACGATACCAATTTCCCTTTGTCTCGCGATAGTTTACTTATCCGAGGTTTTGATCGTCGGTATCTCTGCATACCTAGTTCAACCTTGTTATGATAAGTACTCTTTTCTCGTTCCCGTGATATGTGATCCCTTGTGATCCAGTCACATGCTTGAAGGCCAATTGGATGACATTCCACTGAGAGGGCCTAGAGTATATCTATCTGTCATATGGATGGACAAATCTCACTCTTGATCCATGTGCGTCAACACATACTTTCCGAACACTCAATGCCACCTTTATAGCCACCCAGTTATGGTGTGGTGTTTGATGTCATCAAAGCATCCTTCCGGTGATGGTGATTAGCATGATCTTATGGTCAAAGGAATTAGGTTACTATGTATCAGAAAGCTTATAGCAAACGAACTATTGAAATGACTTGATCTTAATGCTATGCTTATCTATAGGAGTATGTCCATCATACCATTCTCCTAATGATATGATCTTGTTGTTAACAACATCTCAATGTTCATGATTGGGAAACCATGATCATCTATTAACCAACAAGCTAGTATTACAAAGAGGCTTTACTAGGGACTCTAATTTAGTTTACAAATCACACAAGTATTAATGTTTCCGGTTAATACTATTATAGCATGAATGTAAACATTTATCATAAACACAAAGATATAATAATAACCACTTTTATTATTGCCTCTAGGGCATATCTCCAACAGTCTCCCACTTGCACTAGAGTCAACTAATCTAGATTACATGGTAATATACTAAACACCCATGGCGGTTTGGTGTTGTTCATGTTTTGCCCTCGGGAGAGGTTTAGTCAACGGATCTGCCACATTCAGATCTGTGTGTACTTTGCAAATCTTTATGTCACCATCTTGGACATGCTCTCGAATAGCGTGAAAACGTAGCTTGATGTGCTTCAGCTTCTTGTGTGACCTTGGTTCTTGCGCATTGGCTATGGCGCCCAATGTTATCACAGTAGATAGATATTGGGTCCAGCGCACTTGGAACCACACCGAGCTCTGTAATGAACTCCTTCATCCATATCGCCTCTTGTGAAGCCTCTGAAGTAGCTATGTATTCCGATTCAGTTGAAGATCTCGCTACAACGCTTTGCTTTGCACTCCTCCAGCTAACTGTTGCACCATTCAAAGTAAATACGTATCCAGATTGAGATTTAGAATCATCCGGATCGGTTTTCCAACTAGCATCGGTGTAACCATTAACAAGAAGTTGTTCATCACCTCCATAAGAAAGAACCATATCCTTAGTTCTTCTCAAGTACTTAAGGATGTTTTTGACCGCTATCCAATGATCCACTCCTGGATCACTTTGATATCTGCTAGTCAAACTAACAACATATGCAATGTCGGGTCTAGTACATAGCATGGCATACATAAGAGATCCTATGGCTGAGGCATAGGGAGTTTTACTCATCCTGTCTCTATCTTCTGCCATTGCAGGACTTTGAGTTTTACTCAAGGTCGTATTGGGCAACATGGGCAAGAACCCTTTCTTTCTATATTCCATTCCAAACCTCTTTAGAACTTTGTCCAAATATGTACTCTGTGACAATGATATTAGGCGTCTCGATCTATCTCTATAAATCTTTATGCCTAATATGTAAGCTGCTTCGCCAAGATCTTTCATTGAAAAACTATTATTCAAATAATCCTTGACACTATTAAGAAGGTCTACATCATTCCCAATCAACAATATGTCATCTACATATAGTATTAAGAATGCTACAGAGCTCCCACTCACTTTCTTATAAATACAAGCTTCTCCATAAGTTTGTATAAAACCAAAGCTTTTGATTACCTTATCAAAACGTTGATTCCAACTTCGGGATGCTTGCTTCAATCCATATATGGACCATTGAAGTTTGCATACCTTATTAGCATCTTTAGGATCGACAAAACCTTTGGGTTGCATCATATACAACTCTTCATCAATGTCTCCATTGAGCAACGCCGTTTTGACATCCATCTGCCATATCTCATAATCATAATATGCAGCGATTACTAACATAATCCTTACAGACTTTAGCTTCGCTACCGGTGAGAAAGTCTCATCGTAGTCAACTCCTTGAATTTGTCAAAACCCTTTAGCGACAAGTCGAGCTTTATAGACAGTAACATTACCATCAGCATCTGTTTTCTTCTTGAAAATCCATTTGTTCTCGACAGCCTTCTGGCCATCCGGTAAGTCCACCAAAGTCCATACTTGGTTTTCGTACATGGATCCAATCTCAGATTTCATGGCCTCTTGCCATTTATTGGAATCTGGGCTCATCATCGCTTCCTCATATGTTGCAGGGTCATCGGTGTTGTCCACCAACATGATACTCATAACAGGATCATACCAATCAGGAGTGGTATGAGTTCTTGTTGACCTGCGAGGTTCCGTAGTAACTTCAACCGAAGTTTCATGATCAACATCATTAGCTTCCTCTCTTATTGGTGTAGGCTCCATATGAACCACTTCCGGTGCTGCGCTACTCGCAAGTTCGAGAGAAGGTTCAACAACCTCGTCGAGTTCTACTTTCCTTCTAGTCACTTCTTTCGAGAGAAACTCCTTCTCTAGAAAGGATCCATTCTTGGCAGCGAAGATCTTGCCTTCGGATCTATGATAGAAGGTATACCCAATAGTTTCCTTCGGGTATCCTATGAAGACGCATTTTTCCGCTTTGGGTTCAAGCTTATCGGGCTGTAACTTCTTTACATAAGCTTCGCAACCCCAAACTTTAAGGAACGACAATTTAGGTTTCTTCCCAAACCATAATTCATACAGTGTCGTTTCAACGGATTTAGATGGTGCCCTATTTAAAGTGAATGCGACTGTTTCTAATGCATAACCCCAAAACGATAGCGGTAAATTTGTAAGTGACATCATAGAACGAATCATATCTAAGAGAGTTTAATTACGACGTTCGGACACACCATTACGCTGTGGTGTTCCCGGTGGTGTCAATTGTGAAAGTATTCCGCATTTCTTCAAATGCTCGCCAAAATCTTAACTTAGATATTCACCTCAACGATCAGATCGTAGAAATTTAATCTTCTTGTTACGTTGATTCTCTACCTCACTTTGAAATTCCTTAAACTTCTCGAAAGTTTCGGGCTTATGTTTCATGAAATAGATATACCCATATCTACTCAATTCATCCGTGAAGGTAAGAACATAACGATAACCATCGCGCGATGCTACACTCATTGGGCCACACACATCAGTATGTATGATTTCCAATAAGTCCGTAGCTCGCTCCATCATACCAAAAAATGGAGACTTAGTCATTTTACCCATCAGACATGCTTCGTATCTTTCAAGTGATTCGAAATCAAGTGATTCAAGAAGTCCATCGGAATGGAGTTTCTTCATACGCTTCACTCCAATATGACCAAGACGACAGTGTCACATATAGGTCGAGTTATCGCTCAATTTCAAACGTTTAGCTTCAATGTTATTAATGTGTCTATTTCCACAATCGAGATACAATAAGAATAGACCATCTATCAAAGGTGCATGTGCATAAAACATATTACTCATATAAATCGAACAACCATTATTCTCAGACTTAAACAAGTAACCGTCTCGCAATAAACATGATCCAAATATAATGTTCATGCTCAACGCAGGCACCAAATAACAATTATTTAAGTATATAAAACTAATCCCAATGGTAGATGAAGAGGTAGCGTGCCGACCGTGATCACATCAACCTTTGATCCATTTCGAACGCGCATCGTCACCTTGTTCTTCGCTAGCTTCCGTCTATTCTGCAGCACCTATTTCGAGTTACAAATATGAGCAACCGAACCAGTATCAAATACCCAGGCACTACTACGAGTACTAGTGAGATACACATCAATAACATGTATATCGGATATAACTTTCTTCTTGATGTTGTCGTTCTTCAAATCCACCAAGTACTTAGGGCAATTCCGCTTCCAGGTCTTTAACGGAATTAAAAGACAACCATACGGCTCCTGCCGGTTGCCGACTTACAATAAGGAACATTGCATACATCATATATAATCACAATCATGGCTATATCACATCACATCACACCCCTGCAAAACAAAGTTAGATGCCTCTAATTTTCTTTGCATATTTTACGTGGTTTGGGGCTTTCAATAAGTGTCGTTCTAACTTACGAACAAGAACAACAGCGTTGATGTTTGAACTATCAAGTGCCCGTTGTAAATTGAATCTATACTATGATGGGAGAGACAGACACCCGCAAAGCCACTTATGCCTGGGCCGCTTCATCCCATCATACCGCAAGATGCAAAGTACACAAAAAACAATTGATAATAAAAGCACCACCGCCCACAATGACCATTGTGTTCTACTCGTGCAACAGATCTACATATAGACACGGCTCTGATACCACTGTAGGGGTTCATAGCATGGAAAACAAAAAAATTCTACCGCATGCACACAAACAAGCCAAGATCTATCTACTAGATTGTAGCAACGAGTCGATAGAAGCACTCACCCTCGAAGATTCCAAAGCGGTTAACGAGAGCATATTCTCGTGGGTGATGTAGTCGTACACTTGCCGATCTCAAGATCGCGTAGACGGTCCTTTCGGCGCTGCGTTCTGGCAGCGCTTCTGCAGTCGGTCACACGTTCGGTACTCGATGAAGACCTTCCTCTCCCTTGTTCCAGCAGGCAGCGGAGGTTGTAGTTCTCCCCTCGTGATTCCGGCAGCACGACGGCATGGTGTAGGAAGTAGAGGAAAGATCCCGCAGGGCTTCGCCTAAGCCAGTGCGAGTTATGGTGGATCTTAGTGTTTCCGTGTGATCTAGGGTTTAGAAGACCGGGAGGAGGAGGAGGTGTCAGCAACGGCGCTAGGAGGTGGCGCGGGTGTGGGGAGGGCTTGGCTCTTGTGTGTTTGGGGCAGCCCTCCCCCTCTATTTATGAGAGGGGGCAGCCTTGGTAGGGGTGGGTTTGAATCCAAACCCAAACCCAAGTTGGATTGAGAAAAGGACTTGTTCCTTCTTCCACTAGGAAACCATTGTTCCAGTTTGACTTTTCAAACTCCCGTTTGACTTTCAATTTAGAGCTTTAATTCTCTCTTATAAATGCACACACCAAGTGACCTAGGATATGATCCAATCATTCCATTTACCCATGACACATTCATGGTCTATTCCCCTTCTGATTCGGTGAACCTTCTAGAACCTTCTAGAACCTCTCCGATGAAAACATCGGAATCTTTCCCAAACTCCGGAATCGGACTTTCCTTATATGAATCTTATTCTCTGGACCATTCCGAATCTCCTAGTGATATCCTAGATCCCATCCGAGACTCCGAACAACATTCGGTATCCCTACTAACATTCCATGTCTACTAAACAACATCGAATCCTTAAGTGTGTCTCCCTACGGTTCGTGAATTATGCAGACATGATCGAGACACTTCTCCGATCAATAACCAATAGAGGAATCTGGAAATTCATATGGCTCCCACATATTTCTACGATTACTTTGCGATCGAATGAACCACTTACATACGATACCAATTTCCCTTTGTCTCGCGATAGTTTACTTATCCGAGGTTTTGATCGTCGGTATCTCTGCATACCTAGTTCAACCTCGTTACTGATAAGTACTCTTTTCTTGTTCCCGTGATATGTGATCCCTTGTGAGCCACTCACATGCTTGCAAGCCAATTGGATGACATTCCACCGAGAGGTCCCAGAGTATATCTATCCGTCATATGGATGGACAAATCCCACTCTTGATCCATGTGCCTCAACACATACTTTCCGAACACTCAATGCCACCTTTATATCCACCCAGTTACAGTGTGGTGTTTGATGTCATCAAAGAATCCTTCTGGTGATGGTGATTAGCATGATCTCATGGTCGAAGGAATTAGGTTACTATGTATCAGAAAGCTTATAGCAAACGAACTATTGAAATGACTTAATCTTAATGCTACGCTTATTTATAGGAGTATGTCCATCATACCATTCTCCTAATGATATGATCTTGTTGTTAACAACATATCAATGTTCATGATTGGGAAACCACGATCATCTATTAACCAACAAGCTAGTATTACAAAGAGGTTTACTAGGGACTCTAATTTAGTTTACAAATCACACAAGTATTAATGTTTCCGGTTAATACTATTATAGCATGAATGTAAACATTTATCATAAACACAAAGATATAATAATAACCACTTTTATTATTGCTCTAGGGCATATCTCCAACAGTTCTATCATGTCTGTGTTGTTTGTGATCTTGCATGCTCTCCGTTGTTAGTAGCTATCTTGGCCAAATAGTTGGTAGTGACTGCAAGAGGGGGTACTTATGCTCGATAGTGGGTTCATGCCTCTACTTAATCAAGGGAAGTGATAGAAATCTCTACGGTTGTAGATGTGTTGTTGCCACTAGGGAGAAAACAACGGACTCTTGTTCATGGAACAGGTGGATTGTTTACCTTACACACTTTGCTTAAAGCAGTTGTCTGTTGCTTGCAACTTAATACTGGTGGGGGTTCGGATGATAACTTGAAGGTGGACTTCTAGTCATAGATGCAGTTGGATGGCGGTCTATGTATATTGTTGTATTGTCCAATCGAATCTCATAGGATCTTTTTGTCTAGTATTGCATTGTTATGCCTTGCTCAGTCCTGTCAATTGCCTCACTGTAATTTGTTTACCCAGCATGCCATGTTTGTTTATGTAAGGAGAATACCTCTAGTGAACTATGGACTCTGGTCCAATCTTTACCATTGATACATCTTCCACTGTTACTGTTTACTTGCTGCAAACCATCATCACCTTCCACATCATATAGTTAATCCTTTGTTACAGCAACCGGTGAGATTGACAACCTCACTATTAATTGGGGCAAAGTCTTGAGTTTGTGTTGTGTAGGTTTCCACGTTGCTTGCAACACCTTTGAGGCGTTTCCTTCCTCCTATTGGTTCGATAACCTCGGTTTCTTACTAAGGGAAACTTGCTGTTGTGCTGTATCATACCTTGCTCTTGGGGTTTCCCAACGGGGCGTTCAACACGCATCAACTACATCATGCGGTGGTATGCTGGGTCGTTGCAGCGTGGCAGGCCCGCCTGGCTTCCACCACTTCTGGCCGTTCGGCCGGCGCCGCCTGGCTGCTGTTGTTGCTGGCTCGACGCGGTGGGCACTGCGGCCCACCCGGCTAGCTACTCGGTTTTTTGCCTTTTTCCTTTAGATTTTAGTCCCACATGGGGCACCTAAAGGGGAGGGAACATGTCCCTCTGCCTACATATAGAGGTGCCCACAGGAGGATTAAAATACACAATAAAATAAGAAAAGGAATTTGGTTGCATATCTCTCTCTCTTTCTCTCTCCCTCTCTCCCTCTCTCTCGTGACTGTGGCCCCCTTGTCAGGGATGTGTAAGCGAGGAGTTCTTCACCGTGGAGCACCGTTGCGATGCGGGATTCGGCGCCGGGAGATCTACTTCCGCAATATCGACTGGATCAGGGAGAAGCGGGAGTCATCGTCAAGCAATATACGTGTCTGACTCCCTCGGGCGGCGCCGTGCTTTCGACACTAGGAGTTGTCGGGGCCGGTTGACATCGTGACCTCGAGGTCAGCATCGATACGACTTCATCAACCACGTTCCCCGCGGTAAGTTAACAACATTCGGTCTTCAAAGTTATGAATACCGTGTCCCCTTCTTTTACTGCATTACTAGTAGATAGATCCTGCCATTAGGGTTTTGATCGTAGGAATTTTTTTGTTTTCTGCCCTCGAACCCCGATACATAGTTACACTCAAACACCTAAGCTAGCCAATTGAGCAACTAGTTCTTCATTGCCAGTAGAGTAAACACTTTAATTGAAGAACATCGCCTTTCAGTGATACAACTATAACTTGTAAAGCTTAGTTAACTTAGCTATGACCAAACTCTAGAACTGACTAGCTAGGATAGTCATAAGAACATTCCTTAGTACCTAAAATATAATAGAATATTCTAGAAACTTCTATAGACCCTATAATCACCATTACATAAGCGAGAATTAGAAAACCCTAAAAATTACTATGCTAGAGAGCCATCATTAAAAATAGAGAAGAGGATATATATATATATATAGGGAGAGAGAGAGGTAACCTTGGCTAACTGGGAGCCGAGCTCACTTGCGGATGGAGAGGAGGAATAAGCACATGGAGACAGGCAGCACAGGGAGCACCCACGAGTGGGTGTCTGAACCTGCACCAGCTACTCCAGCAAGGGGAGACGACGAGGATGTACTCTAGGTTCATCGCGATGATTGATACGCCCAATTTGCATCACCTTTCTATATCATAGTTTACCTCTATTCATTGATATAAGTCTTATTATGAGGTATTACTTATGGCTTTTCATCTGTTTATGCATGTTGGATGATTCTTGGAGAATGAACTGCCGGAGTCGGGATTCTGATGGAAAAGAAGGCGTTTCGGTGCAATTTCGCGAAGATCAGAAAAATACCAGAAAAATATGGGAAAATATTATTTTTCCAGAAGATTGAGGAAGCCAGAAGGAGGAGCGAAGAAGGGCCACATGGGGCCCACACCCCCTAGGCGTGGGCCCACCCTAGGCTGTGCCTAGGGAAGGTGTGTCCCACCTGCCCGGCTCCCGACTCCGCCCCTTCGCCTATATCTTCCCTACGAAACCCTAAGGCCAGGGGAGCGGCCAAAGATAGATTTCCGCCGCCTCTAGGGGCGGAAAACACCGAGAGATAAAGATCTCTCCAGCAGACAAATTTCTGCTGGGGAAATTCCTTCCCGGAGAGGGGAGATCGTCGCCATCAACACCATTGTCAAGATAGGCTTCATCGGGGTCATCATCATCCACAACATCATCTCCACAAGCACCATCATCATTACTCCATCCCGCTGTAACAATTGTGTTGGATATTGCTTTAGTTCTTAGGGGAAACTTTCCCGGTGTTGATTACTCTTGTAGTTGATGCTTGTGAGTGGAACCATTGGATTATTGTTTATGTTCATATTGTTATGCATTACCATATCATCTTTGATCTTGATCCATATGATGTCTTGTGAGTAGTTCGTTTAGTTCTTGAGGACATGGGATAAGTCATGTTGTTATTAGTGGATTTGTGTTGATTTATTATTCAATGGTTTAGTATTTAAGTTGTGGTGCTATTCTTCTAGTGGTGTCATGTGAACGTCGACTACATGATACTTCACCATTTATGGGCCTAGGGGGATACATTGTGTATTTTTCTACTAACTAGCATGGTGGCCCTCACAAATGCGAGGGCATCATTTTTAATATGTCTAAAATAATATATTTTCCTAGCTTATGTTTTTTCTCTAGGTACATCTGTCATTGTAAAATACACATGTTTTTTTTCTATTTCATTATCGATCTAATAGGAATAGGCTTAGTTAGTGTTTGTTTATCTTAACACCTAAATGAGTACATAATATAAAAGTTCCTAAAACAAAAGATTTCTCCTAGAGAGCAATTTTTATCCCTCATCATATATTGACATCTAGATGTACTTGCATTAAAAAATTAGTTCACCTATGAATCAGATAAATGGTTGGGTGCATCGTCCGAGCTTCCTATGTGCTTTAAACCACGGTTAAACCTTTTGAGTGTTGTCGGTCTATTGTGTATATTTTTTGAATAAATAAATTCATATTAGTGTTAAATTTTCTACTTGCAAAATTTTGAAAAAATGTTTTTGAACCGCTTTATATGTTTTAGTCCTATAACCTAATTATTCTAGAGCAACCATTTTCCATTTAAAAAATAGCATGTGCATTTTCCATGCCACGGTTCTACATTTCTAGTGGGACTTATATGTCTATTTTTTAGATATAGGGACTTACATATCTTATACCCACGTCCAATGTGAAGAGAATTTATTATTTGTTCTACCGATTTTAATAAGACAAATGGTTAGGTTTATCTTCGCCATTCCAATGTCCTTTGAACCACGGTAAACCTCTTTAGTTTAGTTGATCTATTGTACATATTTTATGAATAAATAAACTTTGGATTCATCTAAAAAGCTGATTAATGCAAATTTTTGAATTTCACTAAATACGTGTTTTAGATATATATATAGCCTAATTACTTTAGAGCATCCCGCGTACCATTTTCCATCTAAAGAATAGCCCATGCATTTCCCATACCACGATTCTAGGGTTTCCGGTGCGACTTATATGTCTTTATTTAGATGGAGGTAGTTACATATCTTACACCTACATCCAATATAAAGGGAAGAAACCACTTGAATGTGCCAAATTAGGCACCATGGCGATCTAAGTTTTCAATGTAGATGCAAATCCGAAGAACAAAAGTGTAATGTGCTAGGCCCCATACGTAAATTACCCTAGCAACTGAGGTATGTCAATGCGCGACGGGGCTTCCGCATGAATGTTACGCCGTTATGAATATAAGAAAATAATATAATTGATCAAAATGGATAATAAGGATTATGTCACTGTCATTTTTGCATTTCTCGACAAATATAATTTTTTGGCTATCTTAAGTGGTTCTTTTTCTAATCAAAATCATGTCCATATTTATTTGGAACACGATTCGGTTTCCACTTTAATTAAACGGATGGTAGATATTAGTAGTACCTTGCACGGACTCTATCATCTTAAATCTTGTCAAACAGAAATAAACGACCTCATGGCTCTTGGTGTTTGCAGTCCGATCCATAGTTAAATCCTAGCTACTACATAACTTAACCCCACGTCTAATACAGAGGAAAGAATTTTTGATCCAGAATTATTTTGAGGGATTTTCGTCTAGAAATTAGTAGTAGATGGTACCGACTATATCAATGAAATTGCGTACACCTTTTTGTTTGGAAGCTACTCGGTTTCTACTTCAATAGAATATACCGTAGCTTGTTAGTCAGCTTAGATCTCAAATAAATGAGCACATGTTTTTTAGGAAATGAGCACGTGGATTTTCATGTTTGCAATCACGTTAGGTGACCTAGGTGAAACAGTCTAGTTAAATCCTGACCTGTTAATTTTTGTTTCCTTATTTCTGAAAAAATATTCTCAGCCAGCCGGAAGGAAGTCCACGTACAGGGATCTAGACTTTAGCTTCCTTTTAAACTACATGTCACATATCCATGTGTGCATGTTTAATATTTTACATAACACCTTTTATACCTTTTAATCTAAACCGTTAATATGCAGATCAACATAGTATATTTTTAAGGCCTACGTGAATCAACCTCGTGCCTCGAAAAACACCCTTAGAATGTGTTTGGTTCACGTATTTGTAACGTAACCCCATTACACCGGTAATGGATTCCTTTAAAACACGTTTGGTTCAAACACACCGGAATCAACTACCACGAAATCAACTTTCACCCACGTAATAACTCGTTACCGGTCGCACCCCTCCGGAAACAAATCGTTACCGGGCGCGTCGCTGCTCTCGATCGGATCTCGCATCTCCTCCCCTCTTCTAGCCCTCCTCCCACCGAGTCCCGCCGCCGGCGACACAGAAGTTGGGACTAGCGACCGGTCCCTCGACGTCCTTTACTCCACCTGCAGCGGCGCCACGCGAGGGCAAGCAAGGTGCTGTGGCAGTAGCTTAGTTGATGGTATCCACAATACTGTTCCATTATATTGCTGATCAACTTTTTTATGTAATTAGGACAAATGTGTTGTTGACTGCTTGACCAAAGCGTACTAGGGGCAAAGTAATATTTTTTATGGAGCAGTTAAAGGGTTAAATCCTGACTAATTAATTATATTGACTCTACCTGACTAATTAATTATTATCTTGTTCATATCTTGGTCTTTGTTTACTGATGTTTTCAGTTCCAAGTGATTAGTGTCCCACTGTATGTACACTTCCAATTACTGCCCATGGTCTTTTTTAAGTTACTTATCAATTGTTGTGCAAAGTGACACCATGCTAGTTAAGTCAAAGCTCGGTCAGATATACTACTGGAGCTTCAGTTTTGACTGGCCTAAGTACAGGTTTCCTTTACTCTTTTTTAAACAACTAAATTAGCACGTTAATTAATTTTTATCAGAAACACTTGAAAATCCTTCTTATGCTAGTAATAGAACATGCACTTGAAAAGCCTTTTATCACAAACACTTGAAGTGCATGATACGGCTATGTTCAGGCAGTGGTCTATGTCTCGGTTGTCCTTTTTCTGCTAGTAATAAGATTTTGTCCCATGAATACTATCTGTTACAGCAGATCAGGGATAGTGTACTACTACTACAGTGTGTAGACATCTAAGGAGTCTTCTTGTAGCGGTTCCATTATATTTATCTTGAAAAATGAATTATGCAATACATATGCTTATCTCGTTGTATTCTACTTTTTATTTTCAGTGTTATGGCTCGTCTCCCTTTAAATACGAGATATCGACGAAGGAATATATCAACTAGAAATCTCATGACTAGCATCATGCTCTTGTATTATCACGTGTGGTTACTTTTTGCATTAGCCTATAGAAGAAGTGTTTGAAAATAGAACGGAGGATTAAAATTAGAGAGCTAAGAGGGCACAATCTATATGAACTAATTAGTCAGAGCGACACAATATGTATAAGTCAGCTTCGTATGGATAGGAGAACATTTAGCATACTGTGTGAGATGGTTCGAGATGTTGGTGGTCTAGAGGGTTCAAGAAATATGTCATTGGAGGAGATAGTGGCATCATTTCTCTACATACTATCTCATCACTTCAAGGACAGGACGGCAGGGATTTTTTTACTGAAACCCTAAATTAGTTAGTAGAAACTTCAATACATGTCTTCTAGTTGTTTTGAAGCTGCACCGGCTGCTACTTAAGAAGCCAGAACCTATACCTAAGGATTGCACGGATGGTAGATGGAAATATTTCAAGGTAAATAGCTGGTTAATAAAAATATAGTATTCACTAGCTAAAAATGTAATATTTGTAGAAGATACTAATATTATATCATGGTTGTTTATGTTGTAGAATTGTTTGGGTGCTCTAGATGGTACACACGTAAGGGTAACTGCCCCGGATAACCTGAAAGGAAGATATAGATCAAGGTTGGGTGATATATATACAAATATGTTAGGTGTATATGCACCTGACATGCAGTTCATCTATGTATTACCTGGCTGGGAGGGTTCTGTGCATGATGGTCGTGTGTTTAGGGATGCCATCACAAGGCCAAATGGGTTACGCGTCCCCGAAGACCAATATTACCTCGTTGATGCTGAATACACTAATGCTAGAGGATTTTTAGCTCCATACGGAGGTGAAAGGTACCACCTAGGTGGTTGGACAGTGCAAAACCCACCTAATAGTGAAGAGGAGTATTTTAACATGCTACATGCTAAGGCCCGAAATATTGTAGAAAGGTGCTTTGGAAGACTCAAGGGAAGGTGGGCTATTTTGAGGTCCCAATCTTTTTATCCTATCAAAGCCCAAGGAAGAATTATAATGGCATGTGCACTCTTACATAATATTATATTGCAATAGATATCTTTCGAAAAAACTCGATAATGAAGACTACATAATGGAAGATACATGGGATGTCGTGGAGGGAGAATTAGCCGAACCAGAATTTATTACATCTATCTCAACAAGTAATGAGTGGACCAATTATCGGAATGTTCTTGCTCAGGAGCTGTATAATAGCTATAGGGTTGCTAGGAATCAGAGGTACAATGCTTATGTTGTTTTATTTAATCTTGTGCATTATGTAGCTTAATTTTAATTCATGATACCTTGTACATATGTGTTTTGTGTTAATTCTGTGGTTGAATCTTACATATATGGATTCTTTGAGTAGCTCAAGTGTGTCGCGTGGAAGAGGCAGGAATAAACGGACGTGGACTTATACTAAGGATGATGATCTCATTAAAGCATTGTATGATTTGTCTTTAGATCCAAGATGGAAAGGAGAAGGCGTTTTCAAGAATGGTTACTCTACAGTGATAGAGAAGATACTTGCTAAGAAGTGCCCAGGTTGTGGTCTTACCGCAGTTCGACATATCGAGTCACGAGTTAGGCACTTCAGGAAAAAATATGGTGCAATTGAAGTAATGTTATCAAGAAATGGTTTCACATGGGATGGAAACAGGCATATGATTCAGTGTGAGAAGGCACAATATGATGCACATTGTAAGGTAAATCCCTTACCTACTAATTAATGAGTGACCTGGTTGTTCTTCTTTACTTGATTTTTTATTACGAAATCACATCAGTAGTTTTGTGTTGGAAATTTATACTATGTTTTAAACTTCTAGATCAACAAAGAAGCTAAAGGATTGTATGGTGTTTCATTTCCTTACTTTGAGAAGTTGTGTGCTATCTATAGCAAGGATATAGCAACAGGGGAAGGTGTTGAAGGTTTTGATGAGGCTGTGACAAATTTGGCCATTGAAATAGATGCCGAGGAAAGGGAGAGGGGCGAAGAGGATAGGATGTATAGAGGGACTCCAAGAAGGTCTGTTGACTCACAGAGCCACTCATTGGATACATCAAGAAGTGCTAAGAGGCCAAGAAAGGTTGCTGGACCTAGAAAGGCACCACAAACTGACCCAATTGTTATCATGCTTGAAGATGTCAACCACCAGCTTAATGCCGTGTCACAACATGTGGGAACAATGGCAGCTGTAGCGGAGCGTGAAGCTACACTTCATGAGAAGGCGGTCCACCAAGATCCTAACCAAAAGCTGAAAGAGAATGCTATCAGTGAATTGCACAAGCTTGGATTTGCCGGAAGTGACATAGTAGATGCAGCAATAATATTTGCAAAAGCACCCGAACAGATGCAAATGATGATGGCACTTCCAGATATTCTGAGGAGGGAGTATGTGCTGAAGATGTTGAAAAGTAAGATGATTTCTCATCTGAATTTAGATGCCTTTTGTTGCTATGAAACCCCTCTCATGTGTGTGCTTATAAATGTTCTATTTGTTGGTAGATGAGGCTGGTAGATGATGCAAAGGAGAACATGAGAGATTGAAAAGGAAGCTTAATTAGGTATTCATGCCCTTCTGCTATTTTTATGCACAGTTGTTCTTATAACCTAGACAGTGACTTGTCTCTCATACCATAGTTGTTCTTATAATCTAGATAGTGACATTGAATTAATTCTCCATGATCATGAGTTTGGAACTTGTGCTAAAGCTTATACATGTGCTTTTATTTATTGGCAGAGATGACAGGCTGACAAGTAATGCTGATCTGGAAGAAGACTGGATCAAGACTATAAAATAATATGACCTAGGATTCAAATTATCAGACTTATTTTGGCTCATTAAGTGGATTCAAGTACACCATGCTATTTGTAATGCCATGAAATTCTTCTACCTATGAAGTCCTTTTAAATTATTAGTATCTTATTATTATCAAGTGCCATTTTTTTTTATTTGTGCTGATTTCTTAAAATTTGATGCTTCAATGTTAAGAGGTATTGAATCAGTATATATAGCATGTTCTAGTTTGAAGTTACACGGTTTAAATGAGTTATCTTTTCTGGAAAAACTATCAGCTTTAAAGCTGGTCTTATTCTGTGGTTAATTGAGACCAATGTATAACTGTTACTAGCTGCACAACCAAACAGTGGTAAGGGATCTATTTACTTTACATTAGCGAACCAAACAAAAATAAAGTTTGTCCATTTCACCTGTCATACCCCCAGGTATCTGATTCCATTTACATTACCATTACCTTTTTGAACCAAACACGTTCTTATATTGCTTTTAGTATATAATAGAAATAGATTGTGGGGTTGCCGGAGTGATAGAAACCTGAACCCCCGTTAGGACACCTTTGCACAAGGGAGTGCAGGATCTCAGAGTTTAAGGCTGTGGTTAGATTTATATCTTAATTACTTTCCTATAGTTATGGATGTTTGCGGGGAGTTTAATCACAAGTATGTATTACTCCAAGTAAGGTCGGTACATTAGCACAGGTTCACCCACACAACACTTACAACACCAGAGAAGAGTACTCAGCTATTTGAAGCGAAAGCACTTGACAGAATTCCCATGTGTCCTCGAGAACGTTTGGTCCTTATAAGTATTTCCACCGCTTGTCCTTTGCTAAGAAAGGATTGGGCCACTTGCTGCATTTGTTCTTTGTTACTTGCTCTTTGTTTTGTTGCCTTAGCAGAAAACCACTAAAAATTCGTTTGCCAAATATTTACAGAGAGTTCATGCTCCATACCACTATTCAGCACCTTTTGCTCCTCGTTGGGATCAACACTCCTATTTATCGAAAGTACTACGATACACCCCCTATACTTGTGGGTCATCAAGACTATTTTCTGGCGCCGTTGCCGGGGAGTGAAGCGCTACTGAAGAGTGGAACTGGTAAGGGAAACTTCTACTATCAGTATTGCTTTTGTTACTGCTTGTTGCTTTGTTTCCAATATGGATAACCCACTTGGTTTTCTATTTGGGAAAACTACTACCACTGCTATGGTAGTATATGAACCACCACCTGTTGAGATAGATCGTTTTAAGATACCTACAAGTATTGTTGATCGTGTTATGGATAATTATTATTTAGGGGATGGAACTTCACCCTGGTGATCACTTGCTTTTTATCCATGAATTATGCGGGTTGTTTAAGTGTGAAGGTATCACAACTGAACAGGTGAAGAATAAATTACTCTCCATATCCATGAAAGAGAGAGCTGAAGAATGGTATAAGCTGCTGAAGAATGGACAATCCATGGAATGGGAGGAAATGGCATCTCTCCTTTATTCTAAATTCTATCCTCCCAGTGAAATTCATAAGGATAGAAATCTTATATAACTTTTGGCCTCGTGATGGAGAGAGTACAACTCAAGCTTGGGGAGATTGAAGTTATTAATGCTTAAATGTCCTATTCATGAACTCCCTAACAATATTATTCTCAATAACTTTTATGCTAGGCTTTCTCTTCATGATAAAGATTTACTAGATGCTTCTTGTGCTGGATCATTCACACGCATGAAGGAAGAAGCTAAATGGGATTTACTAGACCATATTCAAGAGAACACTGAAGCTTGGGAGAATGAAAAAGGAAGAAAGTCAGGTATAAACTATGATTATGAATGCATTAAATCTTTTATGGGAACTGATTACTTCTGTGATATTAGCAATGAGTTTGGTCTTTATTCCCAAAGTATTGCCAACTGTTTTAAGGCCTTTGCCTCTTACATAGAAATTCCCAAAAAGAAGTTGAATAAATACCATGCTCCTTATAAAGATGTTGTTAGTCATGTTCCAGTTAAAAGTACTCAAGTTTTTACTACTAATCATATTGTGCCTGAACCTCATGTTGAGAAATTACCTTTACCAGCTAAGGTAAAGGAGTATTCTATGATTATTACCGCAAATAACAAAGGTACAAAGCAAACTGTGGAGCCTGATAAGCAATTGAATGTCGAACCTTTGGTAGCTACTATGAAAGACACTGTCACTAGAAATATAGAGGATGATCACATTGTCTTCTGTGAAGACGCTTCTAATATTATCTCTCATCCTAGTAAAGTTATAAAAGCTAGTGTTCTTGTGCTTTCTGTTAAAATTGGTGATCATTTTTATGTGACATTGGTGCTTGTTCTAGTGCTATTCCTTATGAGCTTTACGGGGAAATTATGCATGAGATTGGTCCTTGTGAGCTTGAGGACATTGACGTGGTTATTCACCTTTATAATAAGGAAACCATTTGCCTCATTGGAATTGTAAGAGATGTGGAGGTTCTCTGTGGTAAGATTAAGTATCCTGCTGATTTTCTAGTGCTTAATTCAGTAGTTAGCAAAACCTGTCCTATTATCTTTGGTAGAACCTTCCTGAACACTTGTGGAGCTATTATAGATTCTAAGAAGGAAAAAGGTTTAACTAAGTTTGATGAATATTCTTATGAGTTTAACTTTTCCAAATTTGCTAAAGCTCCTTGTGAAAATAGCTTGCCTAATAAAGATTTCAGGATGGAACAACTTGCTTCTATTGATCCAGTCTATGACCTTGGACCTCTTTTTGATGACTGTAAGTATGCTTATCCTGATGATAAATTCGTTGCTAGTGACAGTTATATTGTCAACTTTATTCAAAGTGCTACTGAAAGTTATTATGAGAGAGGGAAACACGGTTTTATGCATCTCAATAATGTTAAGTTTCCCCGTTTTATGTTGAAAGCTTTGAAGTTGAATTTGTTTTGTCTTCCTATGCTAGTGGCTTTTTGTTTCAACAATTCGTTTTCTCATGATACTCCCATGCATAGGAAGTGGATTAGACTCAAATGTGTTGGTTATTTTCTTCTTGATGCTCTCTTTCACTTCAAATATTTATCTCCTTTGTGAGCATCTTTGAAAGTTTGATGCCTAACTTAAAGACATTAAAGAAAAGTACTTGTTGGGAGATAACCCAAGAGTTTTGTCGAGTCTTGAAAGTTATTACTTCAGTAATAACCTCTCCTTATCCTTTTTGTTTTGGTTTTTGTGTCAAGTTCAACTACTTTTGTGAAGTAGAGGAGTTGTGAAAAGTGGCTGTCCTAGGACAGATTTTTGTGCTGCATTGTAAAAATTCGCGAGGAAGCTCAGTACTTCGGATGGAGCTGAATTTTTCTGAGCTTGTTGTCCAGGTTGTTACCCAACTTTCATTGGTTCTGCACTTTTTGATTTGAGCAACAGAAGGTTTTCGAAAAAATCAATCTTTACCTGCTGGTCTGTTTTGACAGATTTCTGCCGTCATTTGCATTTGCCTCTTATAGAAGCTTTTGTGTTGACGGGTTTTCAGTTGAAGTGTGTACCTAAAGGTTATTGTTTGTGCTTATACTAATGTTGCCATTGAGGTTTGTGTGAGACCTTATAGGAAAGGAAATTCCAGGGGAAGGAGAAAAGGATTCTGCAGAGTTCGACTTTGAATAGGTAAAAGTGGTGAAAACAGAAGGTTCTTGGAAATCCAATCTTTTTATTATTTTTGATGTTTTTAATACATAAGGAAGACTATGATACGGAAGAGGAAGAACCGGAGCCCGGGGTGGACAAACCCACCCCAGGCGCGGGCCCAGCCTGGCCACGCCTGAGGGGGGTGTGCCACCCTCGAACTCCGTCTCCGCCTCGTTTCTATGTCAGTACCTTATGCTTTGAAACTTCGTAATATATAACCCCCTAGACCCCCCGAGGTTCGTGGATCATGTTCTCGTCGTGTTTTTGTTTCAATCTGTTTTTGTCAGGAAATCTTCTCAAGTTTAGAGCACCATGGTCTCCGCCAACGATAAAGGCAAGAATCCCTAGGAAGAAGAACCTCAAGTCCCCAAGGAGGAGGAGATTTTTGTAGGGTATAAAGGTGACATGGAGGAGGACAAGCATCCGGACACCCGCGCTACCATCGCAAGCATTGGATCGGTGGCATGACCTACCAAGCTTAGGAGGACAGCACGGATGTCTACAAGAGGGATAACTCCTCAGCATATCCTTGCTCCACGCACACTTCCTCCTCGTACCACTTGTTATAACCATGCAAGGAAGGATTACTCCAAGAAGGAAGAATGGAGAAAGAATAACAAGGACTGGGATCCTCGGTCCGAGCTAATCATGAGCTGCATTGAGCATAACTCAGAGTTGATTCGTACTCTGACCTTCGATATGGAGGATTTGAAGAAACTTATTGAAGAGCTTATAAAAAGAATACCACCACCACCGAAGGAGTAATTCACCATCAGGTTTGACATCCCCTTGGCTTGTTCCAAGCTTGGGGGAGTGATGCGGTATCACCACCATTATCTTTTAACTTTTACCTTTTTAGTGGATTCATATCTTTGGTAGAGAGGTTATCTTATGGTTTGGTTTGCATGTGGAAGTATCTCTCCTTTAGTTGATTATCTATGTATCCATTGGTGTGAGTGCCTTTATTGAATATTAATGAGAAGTCTCATCTTTTACTTTTTTGCACTTCTTATTTTAGTTTGCAATCTATATTATATGATGGATCTTTTTGATCAGTATTGGCATCACTTTGGGATCATCAAGTGGATATAAATTGGTTTTGGCAAACCGAGCTCTGGTCAGTAGCAATAATTTTTGAGGTTTGAAAGAAAAAAGAAAGAGCTTACAGGTATTTTGTATCATTTATTTTCTTTCTTGTTGGCTCATAAGCTTAGTATTATTTATTTAAGATCTTTTGTGTCTTCAAGGAAGATTGCATGTTTGGCTTTATTACTTGTATGTTTTCTTGTTTCTTTAAACTCTCTTGCTTTCTACCCAGCCTTGCTAGCCAAAAACCTGTTTTGAGAAGGTATACTTCTCATGTTTCCAAATCCCTTTGAACCAAAATCTTTGCCATTTGTGTCCACTATATCTACCTAGTAGCACTTTTGCTATTCCAAGCAAATTATCAAGCTTCATCTACCTTTCGAATTAAAAAGTATTTTGTTATGTGAAAAATAGTTAGTAAAGCCCTCACGAACTTGATGGAACACCTTATTTTCTTGCCCCTAATAGACTTGAACCATTGTGCCATCGAAGTTGTATATGCTTGCATCTATACGTTGGAATTAGCAGAACAATGCTGTCACGAGGAAAGTTTTCAACATTGCACTTGTACTCTGTACACAGTTGATATCGTGCTCTTTTGTCTATGGATGTCAACAGTGTGAAATAAAGAGGGAACTTGTAAGTTCATGGAGTTTGTATTTTGTGTTAGAGAAACGCCTGGGCCGCTAGCCTAAGCCATGCCTAATCATGGTGGAAACTTGCAGCATCACCATAGTGAGTTATCTATGAAGCATCCTCAATAAAAATCTGTGCACATAGTAAATAAAAAGATCGCTGAGATGCTCATTGTCTACTTGCCTTGTCATTTTGGTTATGGGAAAGCTCCTGTACCATGTGCAAGGGGTACCCCGTTGGCGGTTCTCTATGATACACATGTACTTACAATGACAAGAACTTACCGGTGACCAAAAATGAGTAGCATGAGGAGTGGCCCTCATATTCAAGGGACACGAGGTTGCCAACTTATATTTCGTCAAGCATATACTCCATCTTTGTGCACTTTAACCTTAATCATCTCAAGATGCCTATGATAGGGCAATGAGGGCTCAAAGCTAGTAAGTACCATAATCTTTTGGAAGCTCTTTATGACTTGTAATCCCTGCTTCCCTCTATAAAGGGACCTTTCTCCTACTTCTAAGTTGAGTCAGTAAACCTACTTCCTCTCTATATCCAGCAAGCATTTGAGTTGTTGTGTTTCAAGCATTCATATGGTGATTTATTCAATCATGTTCTTTATCTTCCTTGTTTACACAAAACTCTTATCTATTGAGTATTACTTTGAAAGCATTCACTTGTGGAAGACATTTTTGAGCAAAGAGTGCTCCTGTTTTGAAACTTCTACGAAAAGCTTTTTGTGAAACTGTTTGCCAGCTGTTCTCTAACCAAGAACAAAGTTTGCCAATTCCAATTATGATTTATCTTTATGCATCTCTATTGTGACTACTGTGATTGTTTGCAAACTAAGTTATATAATGGTGAGTTGCTTTCTTCTATGAGTTGTGCAATGGTAAGTGTGATGCTTCTTGTTCGTATTCTTTTATCGACACTTCACTCAATAAACATGTGGACATGTTTTCTGAGCTCCGTTTTTGCTTGGGGACAAGCGAGGTCTAAGCTTGGGGGATTTGATACGCCCAATTTGCATCACCTTTCTATATCATAATTTACCTCTATTCATTGATATATGTCTTATTATGAGGTATTACTTATGGATTTTCATCTGTTTATGCATGTTGGATGATTCTTGGAGGATGAACTGCCGGAGTCTGGATTCTGATGGAAAAGAAGGCGTTTCGGTGCAATTTCGCGAAGATCAGAAAAATACCAGAAAATATGGGAAATATTATTTTTCCAGAATATTGAGGAAGCTAGGAGGAGCGAAGAAGGGCCGCATGGGCCCCACACCCCCTAGGCACGGGCCCACCCTGGGTCGCGCCGAGGGCAGGTGTGGCCCACCTGCCCGGCTCCCGACTCTGCCCCTTCGCCTATATCTTCCCTACGAAACCCTAAGCATAGGGGAGCGACCACAGATAGATTTCCGCCGCCTCTGGGGACGGAAAACATCGAGAAAGAAAGATCTCTCCGGCAGACAGATTTCTGCCAGGGAAATTCCTTCCCAGATAGGGGAGATCGTCGCCATCAACACCATCGTCAAGCTAGGCTTCATCAGGATCATTATCATCATCATCCACACCATCATCTCCACCAGCACCATCATCATTACTCCATCCCGCTGTAACAATTGTGTTGGATATTGCTTTAGTTCTTAGGGGAAACTTTCCGGGTGTTGATTACTATTGTAGTTGATGCTTGTGAGTGAAACCATTGGATTATTGTTTATATTCAGATTGTTATCCATTACCATATCATCGTTGATCTTGATCCATATGATGTCTTGTGAGTAGTTCGTTTAGTTCTTGAGGACATGGGAGAAGTCATGTTGTTATTAGTGGATTTGTGTTGAGTTATTATTCAATGGTTTAGTATTTAAGTTGTGGTGCTATTCTTCTAGTGGTGTCATGTGAACATCGACTACATGATACTTCACCATTTATGGGCCTAGGGGGATGTATTGTGTATTTTGCTACTAATTGTGGGGTTGCCGGAGTGACAGAAACCTGAACCCCTGTTAGGACACCTTTGCACAAGGGAGTGTAGGATCTCAGAGTTTAAGGCTGTGGTTAGATTTATATCTTAATTACTTTCCTGTAGTTTTTGCAGGGGGTTTAATCACAAGTATGTATTAGTCCAAGTAAGGTCGGTACATTAGCACAGGTTCATCCACACAACACTTAAAACACCAGAGAAGAGTACTCAGCTATTTGAAGCGAAAACACTTGACAGAATTCCCATGTATCCTCGAGAACGTTTGGTCCTTATAAGTATTTCCAACGGCTTGTCCTTTGCTAAGAAAGGATTGGGCCACTTGCTGCGTTTGTTCTTTGTAACTTGCTCTTTGTTTTGTTGCCTTATTAAAAAACCACTAAAAATTCGTTTGCTAAGTATTTACAGAGAGTTCCTTCTCCATACCACTGTTCAGCACCTTCTGCTCCTTGTTGGGATCGACACTCCTATTTATCGAAAGTACTACGATAAACCCCCTATACTTGTGGGTCATCAATGATTTGCGACACAAAGTAGAAACATCATTAACTCTGAAACCCTAGTTAGGGTTAGGGTTGTGAGCGACCGGTAGAGAGCGAGAGCGTAGATCATAGCGAGAGGAAGCGCTGCGAGCTACGGTGGAAGCAGAGACGATGTGTAGATCGACCGACGACTCCAGAGACGATGCAGAGATGCGAGAGCATGGGCATGGGCATGAGCGAGTGAGGGGATAGAATGAACATGTTTGGTTGGGCCGAATTGTTTCAACTGGTTTTGACCTTTTGGACTAACCAGTGGGGCCAAGGGCAATTTAGCAATTTCAGAATTACTAATAATGCCCCTAGAAATTGTTAGAAAAATAAAATAACAATAGTTTTGAGTAGATAAAATACAAGGAATTAAAAAACTATTTTTGTGGATTTATTAAAAATACTTTTTTTTGAAGAATTTTTGAGTGGTTTAAATCACCATCTAAAAATACTTTCATAATTCAAACATAAACCTAAAGCAAAAGGAATCGGTAGAAATAATTTATAAACTTAACTTTTATAGATATATGAAAATTCTAAATTGAAAGTCATATAAAGTTATGAAAATTCTAGCATAACAATTATATAAAATTTCTAAAGTAAAACTTATATAAAACCCTAAAAGGAAAATCCACTTAAAAGCAAATTAATTCAAATCAAAGGAATGTTTGCATTTCAATTAGTTGCATTAGTACATCAACTTGTTTTCCTGAAGCATTTACTTTATAATACAATGATTTCTATTTCTAGAACTCGAGGTAAAGGGTCAAGTAGAACCTTCGAACTGCTTTATTTCGTAGTTATGAGCCAAATTCAATATTACACATAGTTATATTTTATATAGAAAATACTTATCAAAAGAATCAGAAATGGAAAGTAAAACAAATCACTTTTGAATGAATGGAATGAATTATGAATTGGTGAGAAATAAAATCATGATTGGAATTCATGATGGGAAATCATGAGGTGGATATTTTATTGTACCGGGAAAGTTAAACCAGGAAATGAACAATAACTATAGTCAGTTATTTCAAGGCGTTATATAAATAGCGCTGACCACAGATCTTGGAATGAAATGAGCGAGTCAGAAGTTTCTTCTTTGCTCCGTATAACTTCAGATATCTAGGTTGGGCTATATTCCATGTGAGGAACACAAGTTGGTGGGAGCCCGTAACGTTCCTATCTTGTGTTGCAAGATGACGACTCTAGTGTCTTAGCCAGGATGATATTTAAACAGTGGTTGTTGACCGGATTTAATGCAAAAGGGTAGATTACATAATTCGGTAGAGCTCGTCATAACTCGAAGAAACTTGGTAACATGTCTCACACCTAAGGAAGTGTGACAAATGCAATAAGACCAAGAGCGTTTATAGGAAAAGTAGCGCACCTCTCGAGAGTTTATAAATGTGACATGTTACTCTTTATTTGGGGAATAGATTATGAACGCAGCGTGAAAAGAAACTCAATAAAGTTCTAATATTCAGTAAAGACTCATGAACATAGTTTTCTAAATTAAAACTTATGTTTTCTAAAAATATGTTTTCAAAAACCTAAAGAACCTAGATGGTTGATCCATGTTTACACATCACACACCGAATTATAGAATTTAATGGGTACGCTCGTACTTAATCGTATCTTTTTAAATACTTGCTATATTTTGAGAGTTACAACACCGAGGACCATGATGACACCAAACACAAAGGAAAAATCTACTATGAAGAGCCAAAAACTTTCAGGAGGCACTGGTGACATGGATTACGGTATACCTAGAATATAGAGTGGAGTATGAAGACACTGAAATAGAAGCCTAGTTTATAGGCTAGTGTAAATGAGCCGAGCAGCGTAGATTTATATAAATAAGTTGCCGAGCTCCGGTGGTACTAAGTCTAGTAGTGACATTGATAGTTAAGCTACCTAGTTTGTATTCAAATTCAAATGTGAATTCTCATTGGATCAAAGAGGACAGTGATTCTTTTGGACACTTTTGGTTGATAGTTATAAAAATGTAAAATCCCGTGTCTCCAATGTTTTTGTCGTACCACTTTAAGTAATGTAATATTTATAAAACGGTATTTTGTGAGTACTATATCAATGACTTGTACACGTCTTGCACACGACAACATGTAATGATCTAATGAGTCACTGCAAACAACAATAAAAAATAGTGAACAACAATAAAAAACTAGTGAATCATGTTGCAGTGCAAAACTAGTGAATCATGTTGCAGTGCAGAAAGAACATGCTTTGCAGTCTCTCGTCGCGTATGTGCATGCAACGGACAGGGGGTGATCCTCTCTTGGAACCAGTGGCGGACCCAGCCGTGAGCCGTTGCCATGCCCCCGGTGGCCTAGGGACTAAATCCGCCCTTTCTAAAACACCATTTCTTTGTGAACAGCCTCGGTTTGCAAGACATAGGAACACGCGACATCTATTCAAGGAGTAATTTCTCCAAGGCCGAGTTTGAAAAGAAATATCCGGCAAAGATTAAAATGTTGATCATGTTGATTTAGTGGTTAGAGTCTAATCATGGAGTTGCGAAACACTTATTCGTCACCACCACGAGCAAGGCTCAAAGGATTCGTTTAGTGGTAGTACTCGCTCCGTTTAGAAATAACTGATTAAGTTTGTCTAAATTTAAAAGTATCTAGACACGTTTTAGTGTATCTAGATGAACATGATGAAATATTCGTATCTAGACAACCTTAAATCAGTTATTTCTGGACGAATAAAGTACAATTGTTTGGCGGCGTAGGGTATAGAGGGTCGGTCATTTTCCAAGGAAGTCAACTGCATGGCCATGGTTTTGTACTACATACTACTCCAACTACACATGATAAAATGGGAGTATCTGCCTTTTAATTTCCACGTCACTAAAGTTGCGCCGGTTGAATATCAATGGAAAAATACCAACCAGTGTCGTTCTTTCCTTTCCATCAGAAAGGGGTCAAGAATTTTGAAAAACATGGAGGGGAGTCCACATCTTCATCTCCAGCTCCAGACATTCTTTCGCGAGAGGCGAGACCCCTCCAACACACTCCTCACGCGTCTCGCCCACACCTGAGACTGAGAGTGCCGCCGCCTAGCATGTTTTACATGTGCATCCATGTGGACTCAATTCCGCCGGAGAGGACCATCGCGTAAGGTCGTTTCTCTTTTGCCGTCGCGCGCTTCGCTTCTTGGACGAAATAAGTGTGACTAATAAGTCGTGATCGATCATACCTGTACAGCCGTGGTCCAAGTCACGCGCACCAGTGACCTTTCGTTTTTTTTTCTGCTCCAGCCTTTAGTCCCGGCCCTGTCTAAAACCGACACCAGTGTTAGCACTAGTCCCGGTTTGTAAACTTTATAACGGCTAGATGATGCCACATGACTAGTCCCGGTCCGTGGACAATCTCTGGCTGGTAACACAAACCGGGACTAGAGCACCTATTTGACCCATGGCTATATTTAGTCTGGGTTCTTGTTACCACCCGGGACTAGAGATCAACCTCTAGTCTAGGTTCGTTTTACCACCCGAAACAATTTATTACCACTATATATCCCTCTTCGACCCAGCACAAAAGCATGGCCATTTTCTCCAAGGAACAGCTCAAGTTCATCCTCATTTTTGTCCAGTTTGGTGGCAACTTTCAATCCAAGCTTTGTCAAGATTTGGTGGCATCATCTATCAATCCAAGCTTCTAAAATTGTTAGCAACTTCAATCTTTCATCTCTTATTGTTCTAGTTTAGCTTAATGTTCTAGAACTAGAATGAGAGATTTCATGCTTAGAAGTGTAGAGAGAATTTTAGATGTGTAATTTTAAGCATAGTTTGATTATACAAAAAGCTACTGAAAGTTGAGATGTGTATTTTAAGAGTTTTGGATCTCAGAATTGAATAAGGTTTTCACTGCTAGAGCAATAATTAAATAGTCAATATTTTTATGTTAACAGTTTTGTCCAATTCAAAAATTAGTGCATGTAATGACAGAAAATCTTAATTCAAAAATTAGTGCATGTAAAAGTAATTGTAGTAAAAATGATCCAAACTTTTTATATGATAGAAAATTTTAATTATACTGCAGATGAGCCGAGAATGGATGTACGACGCTCCCTGAATGTCTAACGCGTTCATTAAAGGCGTACATTCTTTTCTCGATTTGGCTGAGGCAAACAAGCGGAATTGTTTTATGTGTTGTCCGTGTTGTATTTGTCGGAATGAGAAGGATTACTCTTCATCCAAAACCATTCACATCCACCTGATTCAATCAGGTTTCATGTCCGACTATATTTATTAGACAAAGCATGGAGAAAGCGGGGTTATGATGGAAGACAACGAAGAAGAAAACGATGACAACTATCCAATGTTTCCTGAATACGGTGGTACTGCACTAGAAGACAATAAATAATAAGAAGGTGAAGAACGGGCATTAGATGAGACTGCTGATGATCTTCGTCAGGCCATTCTTGATGCACGGAGTGAATGCGAAAATGAAAGCGAGAAGAAGTTGGAGCGCATGTTAGAGGATCACAAAAAATTGTTATACCCAAATTGCGAAGATGGCAATACAAAGCTCGGTACCACACTGGAATCACTGCAATGGAAAGCAGAGAATGGTTTATCTGACAAGGGATTTGAGAAGCTACTGAAAATTTGGAAGAAAAAGCTTCCAAAAGATAACGAATTGCATGTCAGTACATACGAGGCAAAGAAGGTCGTCTGCCCTCTAGGAATAGAGGTGCAGAAGATACATGCATGCATTAATGACCTTATACTATATCGCGGTGAGGAGTAAGAGAATTTGGATGCATGCCCGGTATGCGGTGCATTGTGTTATAAGATCAGACGAGATGACCCTGGTGATGTTGAGGGCGAGCAGCGCCCCAGAAAGAGGGTTCCTGCAAAGGTTATGTGGTATGCTCCTATAATACCACGGTTGAAACGTTTGTTTAGAAACAAAGAGCATGCCAAGTTGTTGCGATGGCACAAAGAAGAGCGCAGGAAAGACTCGATATTGAGACACCCCGCTGATGGGTCGCAATGGAGAAAAATCGATAGAGAGTACCCGATCTTTGCAGATGACGCAAGGAACTTATGGTTTGGTCTAAGTACAGATGGCATAAATCCTTTTGGAGAGCAGAGCTATAGTCATAGAACCTGGCCTGTAACTCTATGTATATATAACCTGCCTCCTTGGTTGTGCATAAAGCGGAAGTTCATTATGATGTCAGTGCTCATCCAAGGCCCGAAGCAACCCGGCAATGACATTGATGTCTATCTAAGGCCATTAGTTGAAGAACTACTACAGTTGTGGCGCGACGAAGGTGTTCGTATGTGGGATAAGCACAAACAGGAACCATTTAACCTACGGACGTTGTTGTTCGTAACCATTAATGATTGGCCTGCTCTTAGTAACCTTTCAGGACAGTCAAACAAGGGATGTACTGTATGCACGCATTGTTTAGATGATACTGAAAGTATATATTTGGATAAAGGTAAGAAGAATGTGTACCTGGGGAATCATCGATTTCTTTCGGCCAGGCATCCCGCAAGAAATAAAGGCAAGCATTTCAATGGTGAGGCAGATCATCGGAAGAAGCCTATCCGCCGTACTGGTGATAATATATTTGGTATGGTCAAGGATCTAGAAGTAATCTTTGGAAAGGGCCATGGCGGTCAATCTGTTCCAAATGACGCTGACGGACATGTGCCCATGTGGAAAAAGAAATCTATATTTTGGGAGCTACCCTATTGGAAAGTTTTAGAGGTCTGCTCTGTAATTGACGTGATGCACGTGACGAAGAATCTTTGCATGAACCTGCTAGGCTTTATGGGCGTGTATGGAAATACAAAAGATACGCCAGAAGCACGGCAGGACCAGCAAGGTATGAAAGACCGAGACGGCGTGCATCCAATAAAGACAGATAAAAGACGTCTAAGTGCTGTCAGCTATGCTCTTACCAAAGAAGAGAAGGAAATTTTTTTTGAAGTCCTAAGAAGTATGAAGGTCCCCTCTGGCTTCTCGTCGGATATAAAGGGAATAATAAATATGGCAGAGAAAAAAATTCCAGAACCTAAAGTCTAATGACTACCACGTGCTTATGATACAATTGCTTTCGGTTGCATTGAAGGGGATTCTACCGGAAAATGTTCGACTGCCCATTGTGAAGCTATGTGCATTCCTCAATGCTATTTCTCAGAAGGTAGTCGATCCAGAAATTCTACCGAGGTTATAAAATGATGTGGTCCAGTGTCTCATAAGTTTTGAGCTGGTGTTCCCACCATCCTTCTTTAATATTATGACGCATCTGCTGGTACACCTAGTTGACGAGATTACCATTTTGGGTACTGTATTTCTACACAGTATGTTCCCCTTTGAGAGGTTCATGGGATTTTTAAAGAAATATGTCCATAACCGTGCTAGGCCAGAAGGAAGCATCTCGAAGGGCTATGGAACAGAGGAGGTCATTGAGTTTTGTGTTGACTTTATTCCTGACATTAAGTCGATTGGTGTTCCTGAATCACGACATGAGGGAAGACTGAGTAGAAAAGGCACACTTGAAAGAAAATCAATAATATGTAGGGACGGACATTCTTTCACTCAAGCACACTACACGCTTCTGCATAATTCCACCTTGACAGGTACGTATATAAAAGAACACAAGAATATTGTACGCTCAAACAAACTAGGAAAGCATGACTCCTTGATTAGAGATGAACACATAAAGACTTTTGGCGGTTGGTTGCAAACACATCTCATGAATAAAAACACTGTTTGTGATGAGTTGTACTTGTTGGCCAGCTCACCATCTTCGACTATATGGACTTTCTAAGGGTACGAGATAAATGAGAATACATTTTACACGATCGCCCAAGATAAAAAGAGCACCAACCAAAACAGTGGTGTCTTCTTTGATGCAACAAATGACAATGTGTCAAAGGACACATATTATGGTTACATAGAGGAGATATGGAAACTTGACTATGGACCTGCTTTGAAGGTCCCTTTGTTTCGGTGCAAATGGGTCAAGCTAACAAGAGGCGGGGTTGAGGTAGACAAAAAATACGGAATGACAACAGTGGATCTCAACAATATTGCGTACATGAATGAACCATTCGTCCTAGCCAACGATGTGTCTCAGGTTTTCTATGTGAAGGACATGTCTACCAAACCAAGAAAAAGAAAATATAAGCAAACGAATACATCATGAAACGATGAGCCAAAGCGCCACATAGTTCTTTCAGGGAAAAGAAACATCGTAGGATTGGAGGACAAGACAGAGATGTCAGAAGATTATGACAAGTTTCATGAAATTCCGCCGTTTATAGTGAAGGATGACCCAAGCATCATGTTACTTGATGAAGATGCTCCATGGTTAAGGCCACACGGTCATAAGCAGGTCATATGATGTATTCTGAATTTTGCCTTCGGCCGTTTTTATATGCAATCAATATCTACATATGTATATCATTTTGTGAAGCTTTTACCAAGTTTGTTATTTTTCTGTTTTATAAAAATAATTATACTAACTTTCCCTCTGACCGAATCTTTTAGTCCCGGTTGTAGCCACTAGCCGGGACTAAAGATATTTCCCGCCATTTCCCATCGCTTCCCGCCATGTTTTCCCGCCCTTTTCCTCTAACCGAAGCTTTTAGTCCCGGTTGTAGCCACCAACCGGGACTAAAGATATTTCCCGCCATTTCCTACCGCTTCCAGCCATATTTTCATGTCCTTTTCCTCTATATCTAGGCAGACCGCGTCATCGCTATCCACACATCCACACCTTCCTCTCTCACAACAATGGACAGCGCCTACTGGGCCATTCTGACCCTCGAGGAGACCGAGGCACTGTGCGCCTCCAGCAACCCTTTCCCTCCGAGCTACCGTCCTCCCGCCGGCTGGATGCTGAGCACTGGAGGGGTTCCTGTCCCTCCTATCCCTCAAGGTTCCGCACGCCAGGCGGCCATCACGAACCACTTCTACCACGAGCTCACGCCGAAGCAGCGGATGGATCCCCAGTGGGATCCCGACAACTATGACACATGGAATGCCTTTTTTCCTAACCGGCAAGAACGAGAGCTCTCTAGGTACGAGGGTGACGGCCCTCCCCCGGTGAGCCACAACAAATCCGGCCGCCGCCTGTGGTAGTCGAACCGGACTATCATCGGCGTGATGCGCTACATCGCCGGGGGAGACCATCCTCTCCTGTGGTGCCGACAAGGCCACCCGCCACAAAGCCACAAGAAGGCCCCTCCCCCGCCCGACGGTAGCGGCATCGTCTTCCAGGAGACCCCTCCCTCGTCCGCCGTGAATCCGAGGCCGGAGTGGCAGGTGCCCCCGGTATATGCCATGGCTAGGCTGAGGATCCCCGAAGTGGCTAGTGACAATGACGATGATGATGACGATGACGAAGAAGACCTTGAAGCTGCGTACTATAGGACTAGGCATGATTATGACTAAAGGGGCGGCTTTAGTCCTAAGTGTTAGCTAGTCCCGGTTTGTCCCGGTTTTTAATATTAATAAATGTATTGAGTGTTAGTCCCAGTTTGTGGCTGGACCGACACTAAAGGGGGGCCTTTAGTTTTGATTCATACTACGACTTTCCCAAACTATGAAGATGTTGTCCCGATTCGTACTTACCATGAAGATCTGATCTCCAAACACGTGTGGTCACATATTAGAGAGTGCCTCTATGATCAGTTTCTAGGAGATGTCGGAGGACTGGGCTCCGACGGCATCTCCCTGAAACTGGTTGTAGTGCTGTCCCTGCTCTCGAAGACCATCTTGCAGCTTGTAACTTCTCTAACTAGATCAATACTCATGGGAGCTAACCTAATTTCACATATTAGGGAGTGCCTCTATGACCATTTTATTGGAGATGCCGGAGGACTGGGCTCCGGCGGCATCTCCCTGAAACTGGCCGTAGTGGTGTCCCTGATCTTGCAGACCATCTTGGAGATGCCTCAAACTGGCTGGAGGAATGGACTCATAAGGATGCCTATTTATAGTACAAGTAGCTTAGCATAGTATCGACACTCACGACATAATGTCGACACTCAACCCTATTATTAGTGCTGACTCATGTTTTGTCCCGGTTGGTGTCTCCAACCGGGACTAAAGGGACAAGGTAAAATCCGCACGACATAATATCGACACTCACCCCTATCATTAGTGCTGCCTGCCCTAGCCTGTGTGCCCTAGTCCTGCCTGCCCTAGCCTGCCTGCCCTAGCCTGCCGCAAGCTTTAGTCTCGGTCTATATTTAGTATGCTTATAGATTTATATTATAGATCTTTTTTCCTGCAAATTTTGATATATGATAAATATTTTTTATCAGTAGAGAATAAAAGATATTGAAATAATAATATTAATAAATTGAAACTCTAGTATACAAAAGATATTTTTTAATTCAACAAAATATTAGTTTTATAATAGAATATGCTAATAGATTTATATTATAGATCTTTTTTCTGCAAAATTTGATATATAATACATATTTTTCATCATCACAGAACAAAATATATAGAAATAATAAAATTAACAAAAAATAACCTCTAGTCTCAGCCCATACCACAAACCGCGACTAGAGGTTTTTGCGCGCGAGAACGAAATGGTGTGCCGAAAAAACCTCTAGTCCCGGCTAGAGGCTAGAGCCCCCCCTCCCCTCTAGAGGCGGAAGGAGATAGATGAGGCAGACCGGTTGCGTAGCATGGAAAGAAAGAACGAGGAAATATATGCCATGCTAATGGAGCAACAGAAGCAACTGGACGAAATGTGCCAGCAAGGGCCAACTCATCAGCGGCTAGAAGAAAGTGTCGGTGTCCCATCTCAGCAGAGAAGCAATGTCGCTTCCACGGCGGCCGATCCGATAGATCGCTATCCCGTGGACAATATCACTAAGAAGACAAGCTGCGAGCTGCATGTGGGAGTGATGAACTTATCCTTCAAGATGGCTCTCGGCTATGCTTTATCTTGTGAACCTGAAGCACGCTGGCATTGCAAAGAGATTCCAGATGGCTATGCTCGTGTCAGGGTGGATGAGGTTCTACCTCAATATGAATCAATACAACTTGACATCCCTGGACCTGAAGATGAGAGAACGCTTGGAGAAGTCAGGGGCTCTATCATTCTATGGCGCAAGAAATATATCATGTTTCTAGGCTCTGCACCCAGGCCACCACCGTATCCTCCGCGTCAACCGAGTCTGCCACCTCTAGCAAGTCCACATGAGGAGTGGGACGACCACCATAGCACGAGTCCACCGCCGCATCAGCCCACTCCCCCGCCTCTTCAGCCCACTCCGCCGCCGCCGTGTCAACCGAAGAAGGCGGTTTCTCAGTCAACTAGTAATAATACTAGTCAGAAGAAAGCCAAAGGTAAAAAGGTGAAGAAAATCCCGCCGCCTCCTCCCAAGTTACCTTACGAGATGACTGATGAGGAAACCAAAGCGATCAGCGATGCCCAAGTGAAAGCCTTCTTTGCACCCAAAGCTCCCGAGCCAAAGCAAATATTTGATTCGAAAGCCAAAAAGTGGGCTAAGGGTTTTCTTGAGCAACCATCGCAATATGAGATAAATAAGGCTGATGACTACAAACGCTGTCTGCTGAGAATTGGTAGGAAGAATCTAGGAAATACTACTGCAAGCAGTGAGAAAAGAGATGTTGCGCAACTCGGAATGCAGACAAACAAATCGATCGCCCCGCTCAAGGTGTTATCCAATATTGATCATCAGAATATTATAGCAATGGAATTTGCCAAAGGTGCTAGTATTACAGTTGATCAAGCGCTAGGCGGGCATATCCCCAAACAAGAGGAATTTGCATGGAGATATGAATACGGGAAGACTCTGGTTAGACCTAATGAGGTCAAACTTCTACCAACTCAAATGCGAAGACTGCATGAGTTGTACGAGAAAGTCTCTACATGTGATGAAGAAGATCGATTGTCAGCGCTGCTTGTGAGAATTATAAGTGAGCATTTTAATGGTGAAGACCAGTTGCAAATTTATTTTGAGGAATTCTATATGCTATTCAAACAAGATGCCTTTGACTTGAGTCTCCTTGCTACCTATTGTCTGTAAGAGATTCATTTATTTCTATGATAAAGTCTCTAACTCAGCTCTTTCATTGCATGTAATTATCTTCACTATATGCTATTATACAGAATGAAGAGGGATGAATGTGACCGGAAGAAAATCTTTGACACTGGGTTCATCGACACACACCGGTTTAATCAAGCATTGCTAAAGGAATACCCCAAGGACATGGAGCATAACTTGCTAAGGGTCTTATTGAGGCAACATTACAAACGAAGAATATTATTTCCCTACAACTACAAGTAAGAGTGTTACTGTCTTATACAGATTCACTTGATTCTGCTAAGTGTAATTTATGAGTTATTGACGTATATAAACATGCGCAGCTTTCACTGGATTCTGCTAACCATTGAAGTTGACGCTGGAAGAGTTGAAATCAAGAACTCGCTAATGAGAGACGAATCAGAGTACGTATTCATTAAAGATATGCTCCAGAGGTAATTTTAGTCATTATCGCACTATATCGGTCTCTTTCGTTCATATATATCCTGAGATATCAAGTAACTAATAACTCATTTATTCTTTTTTTTATCAGACAGGGTTTGGAAAGCTTTTACCAATGCTACGGTTGGTGAATTTAAAGACGAGCTTAGTTTTCATCGGATTAATGTAAGTAGTACGAGCTAAATCCGCGTATCTCTTCAATTCTAGTTTCAATACCATTATGTCATGCTTGATTATTATTTGATTGAATTCTATTATCGTAAAGTGCGAGAGGCAGCCACCAGGTACTAATCTATGTGGATACTTCGTGTGCGAGTACATTCGCTCCGAGGTCAGTGAGCGGGACGGAGAGACATTTATAGAAGTACGTGAACAATATATTTACAATTTTTGTTGAGTGTCATTCATAATATTTGTTATGACTATTGATATTTATATTGACCTCCTTCTTTTATATATAGTTAGAAAGTTTGCGGGAGTATTTCGAACCAAGGAAGCGTCTGGTAGCAATTCAAGAGGAATTGGTGGGATTTTTTGTTGACCATATCATACACCCAGAAGGAAAATACTATACCTCCGGCTATTAGTGATTTAATGAACTTGTAACCGAATAGACGGGTTATGATCTCCATTTATGTATATATATTTATGTATATATGTAATGTAGATTTATATGTAATGTAGAATTATATCTATATAATTATGATGATGTTGTGTGTAATGGGTTTTTTCGTTGCATGTCACTTTACGCTCAACGCAACCCTCATCTATCTATCCTCTTGCCGCGGCAGAACCACACATTCGGCTACCGCCGCAGAAATCGGCCCCAAAATTCTGCCACGGCAGAAACCCGCATCGGCTGCCGCGGTAGAAAATGGCCCCAAAACTCTGCCGCGGCAGAAACCCCCATCGGCTTCCGCGGCAGCCGAATTGCTAAAATACTGTCGCCGTAGAAAATAACTACGCTGCCACGTGCAGAGCCTTTTGTCCCGGCCCGTAACTGACCCGGGACTAAAGGCTGAGACCCTAATCCCATTTTCATAGTCCCGACTGATGCCCCGTTCTCCCCTAGTGGTGCCTTCACTACTCGAGCTAGCTAGTTTAGTCACTATCACCAGCATGCATGTACCTTGAATGTGTCTGTGCTAATTCAGAAAATAAAATTGATCGCTCAACAGGTTGATCGATGATCCTAGCAACGATTCGAACCTATCCAGCTGGGCAGGATCCCGATCGTGACAACCCTTGATACTAACATGCATGCTTGAGTTCGAAAAAAAAAACAGATTATGCATGCCTTTAGTTAATTTCATTTTCATTTCAGACGTGAAGGAAACAAAACAGTGCTAAGCCAGCTCACGTACGTAGAGGAGTACCTTTCTACACTACACCGGGAATTAAAGAGACGGAAAGCGAGCTAGCTAGAGCTACGTACGTCACAGGATCAATCGATCGAGGGAGATCGGACCGGATCGAGATTACTGATAGCGCTTTAAGCTTTCTCCGAGCACTAGCTAGCTTGATTGGCGATTATTTTAGCGATTATATCACCGGCTAGCCTCGCTCGCTGCCCCGATCGACGTAGTACTACTATATATATTCTTGCTTGGAAAATCTGCGACGGCGACGGCCAGATTTCCCCATCGTCGGTCTGAATACGACGGTCGGGTCGTCGGAGAATCAAAATGCAATGCGCGTCGATGTCAGGTCAGGTGCCGAATGCCGATCGGACCGTCGTGGGGCTTCGGCGTCGTGGCCGTGGGGTTCTGGAAGGGGTTTTGATGTGATCGTCGGTTTGACCGCGGGGACGCGAGCTACTAGTAGTATGCAGCTAGCGCTGCATGCGTCCTAACTGCAGACCGCGCGCTTGAAGATTTTCCTTGTTTCGCGTGGCACCCGTCAGACCTGCTGGTTCCACGTACTGATTGTTTTTTTTTTCAGCACGCGCGCTACACGATATGCATACCATAAACGTACGTCCGAGGGAGTGAGGGCAAGAAGCATCACATAGCTTTAAAAAAAATCAATACCATGATATATTATACTCTTTTCGTTTGGAAATATAAGATGTTTTAGGTTTGTGAATGAGATGTATCTAGACACCTTTTAGTGTCTAGATTCGTTTGAACCTATACACTAAAAGGTGTCTAGATACATCTTCTTTATAAACCTAAAACATCTTATATTTCTAAACGGAGGGATTAATAACGAATATACATGGTAGAGATACATAAATTGTATCCAACGATTACAAATAGAGCCTAAAAGAAAATGAGCAAATCTTTGAGATGTTCGAACTCTTTTTATTCACTGACAAAATCTTGTACTTTTTTGAAGGCAACCGAGTAAACATGGCATAGATGTTAAACCTTATATCTGTAGATACCAATGAGGGTTCTTTCCCTCTGGTTTCGGTACGCGCTCTAGAACGTATTGAGGCTCTGTCAGACCACGCTCCCATTTTGCTAACCACTGGTTTACCATCACCACGTTGTGGCCATCCTTTCAAATTTGAGCTCGGATGGCTGCTTCGGGATGGTTTCTACGATACGGTTAAAGCAGTTTGGGAAAGACCGGTTGCTGGTGATACCCTAATCCATAGATGGAATAATAAAGTGCGTTTGACACAGAAACATCTCGGGGGTTGGGCGCTTCATACCGCAGGTATCCTCAAAAAAGAGAAACTTAGACTTTCAGCTATTATTGATGATCTCGAAGCTTTAGCGGAAACCCGGTTGCTTAATCCACAAGAAATTGAGCTAAAAAGCCAATCAAATGCGTGCTCGGTTACTGCACGAAGAGGAACTCAAGTGGTATCAGCGTTCTAAATCACAGTTTATTTTGCATGGGGATTCGAATACTAGATACTTCCATATTGTAGCCAATGGCAGACACAAGAATAAACATATTCATTCCTTAAGGCATAATGACGAGGTGATTGAAGGACATGAGCAGCTAAAGTCTTACATTACGAACTATTATAAGGGTTTGTTTGAGGATCGAGAGGAAGGTACTTTCTCAATGGATGAATTGTTGGAGATATGCCCTAGAGGCAATAATAAATGTAGTTATTATTATATCTTTGTGTTTATGATAAATGTTTACATTCATGCTATAACAGTATTAACAAGAAAACATTAATACTTGTGTGATTTGTAAACTAAATTAGAGTCCCTGGTAAAGCCTCTTTATAATACTAGCTTGTTGGTTAATAAATGATTGTGGTTTCCCTATCATGAACATTGAGATGTTATTAACAACAAGATCATATCGTTAGAAGAATGATATGATGGACATACTCCTATAGACAAGCGTAGCATAAAGATCAAGTCATTTTAATAGTTCAATTGCTATATGCTTTCTGATACATAGTAACCTAATTCCTTCGACCATGAGATCATGCATATCACCATCACCGTAAGGATGCTTTGATGACATCAAACACCACACCGTAACTGGGTGGTTATAAAGGTGGCATTGAGTGTTCCGAAAGTATTGGTTGAGACACATGGATCAAGAGTGGGATTTGTCCATCCATATGACGGATAGATATACTCTGGGCCCTCTCGGTGGAATGTCATCCAATTGGCTTGCAAGCATGTGACTGGCTCACAAGGGATCACATATCACGGGAACGAGAAAAGAGTACTTATCAGTAACGAGGTTGAACTAGGTATGCAGAGATACCGACGATCAAAACCTCGGATAAGTAAATTATTGTGAGACAAAGGGAAATTGGTATCGTATGTAAGTGGTTCATTCGATCGCAAAGTAATCGTAGAAATATGTGGGAACCATATGAATTTCCAGATTCCTCTATTGGTTATTGATCGGAGAAGTGTCTCGATCATGTCCGCATAATTCACGAACCGTAGGGAGACACACTTAAGGATTCGATGTTGTTGAGTAGTTATGGAATGATGAGTAAGAGACCGAATGTTGTTCGGAGTCTCGGATGGGATCCGGGATATCACGAGGAGATCCGGAATGGTCCGGAGAATTAGATTCATATAAGTAAAGTCCTATTTCGAAGTTGGGAAATGATTCCGGTGTTTTCATCGGGAATGTTCTAGAAGGTTCCGGAAGGTCCGGCACTCTGGAGGGGAAGGGTACATGAATGTGTCATAACAAGTTGGAATGGTTGCATCATGTACTAGGTGTCATCGCTGAGCAAAATAAAGGGATAAATCAAATCCTAGTTTGAAAAGTCAAACGCCAATTTGAAAAGTCAAACGGCAAGTTTGCTTGGTGGAGGGAGAGTAGGAAACCTACTTGGGGAGGAGTTCCTCTCCCTCCACCGCCGGCCTTGGAGGCAGAGTTGGGGGAGGACTCCCTCCCCCTTGGCCGGCGCCGTCCATCTATAAAAGGAGGGGCAGGGTTGCCCCTCCAAACACACAACTCCACCACCCAAAACCCTAACCCTAGCCGCCGACCCTCCTGCAGCCGCCGCCCTAGGGCAAACCCTAGCCGCCGACTTGGGGCTTTCCCCAAGCCCTAGCCGCCGTCCTAGCCCTCTCTCCTTGGTGTGTCTAAACCCTAGATCACCGAGGCCTCTCTCATAGTCCACCATACTCGCTCCGGCTTAAGGCGAAGCCCTGCGAGATCTCCCCTCTACTTCCGGTACCACTCCGTCGTGCTACCGGAATCACGAGGAGAGTGCTACAACCTCCGTTGCCTGCTGTAACAAGGGAGAGGAAGGTCTTCATCGAGTACCGAACGTGTGACCGACTGCGGAAGCGCTGCCGGAACGCAGCGCCGGAAGGATCGTCTACACGATCTTGAGATCGGCAAGAGTACGACTACATCACCCACGAGAATCTGCTCTCGTTAAACACTTTGGAATCTTCGAGGGTGAGTTCTTCTATCGACTCGTTGCTACAGTCTAGTAGATAGATCTTGGCTTGTTTGTTTGTATGCGGTAGAAATTTTTTGTTTTCCATGCTACGAACCCCTGCAGTGGTATCAGAGCCGTGTCTATATGTAGATCTGTTGCACGAGTAGAACACAATGGTCATTGTGGACGGTGGTGCTTTTATTATCAATTGCTTTTTGTGTACTTTGCATCTTGCGGTATGATAGGATGAAGCGGCCCGGGCTAACCTTACATGACATCGTTCATGAGACTTGCTCCACGCTCAACATGCAACTTGTATTGCATAAGTGGCTTTGCGGGTGTCTGTCTCTCCCATTATAGTATAGATCCAATTTACAATGGGCACTTGATAGTTCAAACATCAACGTTGTGGTTCTTGTTCGTAACTTAGATCGACACTTATTGAAAGCCCCAAACCATGTAAAATATGCAAAGAAAATTAGAGGCGTCTAACTTTGTTTTGCAGGGGTGTGCTGTGATGTGATATGGCCATGATTGTGATTATATTTGATGTATGCAATGATCCTTATTGTAAGTTGGCAACCGGCAGGAGCCATATGGTTGTCTTTAAATTCTGTTAAGACCCGCGTGTCTATTCAAAGTAGTTGTAATAGTTGAAGCTGGTGGACGACAACCATGAAGCGGCGCCATTGACCTTGACGCCATACCGGTGATGATGGAGATCATGTTCGTGCTTGAAGATGGAGATTGGAAGCACAAGAAGAAAGGCCATATCATATCACATATTATGAATTGCATGTGATGTTAATCCTTTATGCATCTTGTATTGCTTACTTAATGACGGTAGCATTATAAGATGATCCCTCATGCACATTAATTTCAAGTTTTAAAGTGTTCATCCTTAGTAAGCACCGTTGCTAAAGCTTGTTGTTTCGAAGCACCACGTGATGATCGGGTGTGTTAGATTCTGCAAGTGTATACAACGTGAGCAAGCCAGATTTGCTCATGCGGAAGCTAAGGTTTGATCTTGATGAGCCTAGCATGTACAGACATGGTCTCGGAACACGGATCACCAAAAGGTAAAGCATGAATCATATAGTAGATATGATGAACATGTCGATTGTTCGCCATTGAAGCTACATCAACTCTCGTGATGATCGGTTTTGATGTGGTGGATTTGGTTCGTGTGATCACTAAAACAATGTGAGGGATATTGTTTTGAGTGGGAGTTCACCTAGATTAATTTAACTATTAATTAGAACTCAATTTGTCATAAACTTAGTCTAAACTATTGCAAATATGTTGTAGATCAATGGCGGCCCCTACCATCAATTTTAATGCGTTCCTAGAGAAAGAAAAGTTGAAAAACAATGGAAGCAACTTCGCGGATTGGTTCCGCAATTTGAGGATTGTCCTCAATGCTGGTAATTTGACCTATGTGCTGGACGCACCGCTGGGTGACCCGCCTGCAGCTGATACTACCGATGAAGTAAAGAATGTTTACCCCACTCGGAAGACTCAGTACTCCACATTTCTGTGTGCTATCTTGTATGGTTTAGAATCGGAGCTTCAGAAAAGGTTTGAGAATTCAGACCCACATGATATTGTCCGTGAACTCAAACTGATAATTGAGACTCACGCGGCAGTTGAGAGCTATGAGGCTTCTGAAAAATTCTTTAACTGCAAGATGGAAGAGGGCAGCTCCGTCAGTGAGCATGTGCTTAAGATGTCTGGGCACGCAAACAAACTCCAAAGCTAGGGTATAGTGATTCCTAATGCTTTGGGGATTTACCGTGTCCTCCAATCACTACCACCAAGTTACAAGGACTTTGTGATGAACTACAATATGCAAAGCATGAACAAGCAGTTGCCAGAACTCTTCTCCATGTTAAAATCTGCAAAAGTGGAGATCAAGAAAGAGCACCAAGTGTTGATGGTCAATAAGACCACCAAATTCAAGAAAGGCAAGTCTAAGCAAAAGGGACACTTCAAGAAGGGTGGTAAGAAAGTTACCGGACCGACGAAGAAGACCAAGGCTGGACCTAAGCCTGATACTAAGTGCTTTTACTGCAAGGGAGAAGGTCACTAGAAGCGGAATTTCCCAAAGTACTTGGCGGATTTGAAGAACGGCAACATCAAGAAGAAAGGTATATCCGATATACATGTTATTGATGTGTATCTCACTAGTACTCGTAGTAGTGCCTGAGTATTTGATACTGGTTCGGTTGCTCATATTTGTAACTCGAAACAGGTACTGCAGAATAAACGGAAGCTAGCGAAGAACGAGGTGATGATGCGCGTAGGAAATAGATCAAAGGTTGATGTGATCGCGGTCGGCACGCTACCTCTTCATCTACCATCGGGATTAGTTTTATACTTAAATAATTGTTATTTGGTGCCTGCGTTAAGCATGAACATTATATCGGGATCTTGTTTATTGCGAGACGGTTACTTGTTTAAGTCCGAGAATAATGGTTGTTCGATTTATATGAGTAATATGTTTTATGCACATGCACCTTTGATAGATGGTCTATTCTTATTGAATCTCGATAGTGGAAATACACATATTAATAACATTGAAGCTAAACGTTTGAAATCGAGCGATAACTCGACCTATATGTGGCACTGTCGTCTTGGTCACATTGGAGTGAAGCGTACGAAGAAACTTCATTCCGATGGACTTCTTGAATCACTTGATTTTGAATCACTTGAAAGATGCGAAGCATGTCTAATGGGTAAAATGACTAAGACTCCATTTTCTGGTATGATGGAGCAAGTTACGGACTTATTGGAAATCATACATACCGATGTGTGTGGTCCAATGAGTGTAGCATCACGCGGTGGTTATCATTATGTTCTTACCTTCACAGGTGACTTGAGTAGATATGGGTATATCTATTTCATGAAACATAAATCCGAAACTTTCGAGAAGTTTAAGGAATTTCAAAGTGAGGTGGAGAATCAACGTAACAAGAAGATTAAATTTCTACGTTCTGATCGTGGAGGTGAATATCTAAGTTACGAGTTTGGCGAGCATTTGAAGAAATGCGGAATACTTTCACAATTGACACCGCCGGGAACACCACAGCGTAATGGTGTGTCCGAACATTGTAATCGAACTCTCTTAGATTAGGTTCGTTCTATAATGTCACTTATAGATTTACCGCTATCATTTTGGGGTTATGCATTAGAAACAACCGCATTCACTTTAAATAGGGCACCATCTAAATCCGTTGAAACGACACCGTATGAATTATGGTTTGGGAAGAAACCTAAATTGTCGTTCCTTAAAGTTTGGGGTTGCGAAGCCTATGTAAAGAAGTTACAGCCGGAGAAGCTTGAACCCAAAGAGGAAAAATGCGTCTTCATAGGATACCCAAAGGAAACTATTGGGTATACCTTCTATCATAGATCCGAAGGCAAAATCTTTGTTGCCAAGAATGGATCCTTTCTAGAGAAGGAATTTCTCTCGAAAGAAGTGACTGGAAGGAAAGTAGAACTCGACGAGGTTGTCGAACCTTCTCTCGAACTTGCGAGTAGCGCAACACCGGAAGAAGTTCCTGTGATGCCTGCACCAATAAGAGAGGAAGCTAATGATGATGATCATGAAACTTCGGTTGTAGTTGCTACAGAACCTCGCAGGTCAACGAGAACTCGTACACTCCTGATTGGTATGATCCCGTTATGAGTGTCATGTTGGTGGACAACACCGATGACCCTGCGACGTATGAGGAAGCGATGATGAGCCCAAATTCCAATAAATGGCAAGAAGCCATGAAATCCGAGATTGGATCCATGTACGAAAACCAAGTATGGACTTTGGTGGACTTACCGGATGGCCGGAAGGCTGTCGAGAACAAATGAATTTTCAAGAAGAAAACAGATGCTGATGGTAATGTTACTGTCTATAAAGCTCGACTTGTCGCAAAAGGGTTTCGACAAATTCAAGGAGTTGACTACGATGAGACTTTCTCACCAGTAGCGAAGCTAAAGTCTGTGAGGATTTTGTTAGCAATCGCTGCATATTATGATTATGAGATATGGCAGATGGATGTCAAAACAGCGTTCCTCAATGGATACATTGATGAAGAGTTGTATATGATGCAACCCAAAGGTTTTGTCGATCCTAAAGATGCTAACAAGGTATGCAAACTTCAACGGTCCATATATGGATTGAAGCAAGCATCCTGAAGTTGGAATCAACGTTTTGATAAGGTGATCAAAAGTTTTGGTTTTATACAAACTTATGGAGAAGCTTGTATTTACAAGAAAGTGAGTGGGAGCTCTGTAGCATTCTTAATACTATATGTAGATGACATATTGTTGATTGGGAATGACGTAGACCTTCTTAATAGTGTCAAGGAATATTTGAATAATAGTTTTTCAATGAAAGATCTTGGCGAAGCAGCTTACATATTAGGCATAAAGATTTATAGAGATAGATCGAGACGCCTAATATCATTGTCACAAAGTACATATTTGGACAAAGTTCTGAAGAGGTTTGGAATGGAAGATAGCAAGAAAGGGTTCTTGCCCATGTTGCCCAATATGACCTTGAGTAAAACTCAAAGTCCAGCAACGGCAGAAGATAGAGAAAGGATGAGTAAGACTCCCTATGCCTCAGCCATAGGATCTCTAATGTATGCCATGCTATGTACTAGACCCGACATTGCATATGATGTTAGTTTGACTAGCAGATATCAAAGTGATCCAGGAGTGGATCATTGGATAGCGGTCAAAAATATCCTTAAGTACTTGAGAAGAACTAAGGATATGGTTCTTTCTTATGGAGGTGATGAACAGCTCGTTGTTAATGGTTACACCGATGCTAGTTGGAACACCGATCCTGATGATTCTAAATCTCAATCTGGATACGTATTTACTTTGAATGGTGCAGCAGTTAGCCGGAGGAGTGCAAAGCAAAGCGTTGTGGCGAGATCTTCAACTGAATCGGAATACATAGCTGCTTCGGAGGCTTCACAAGAAGCGATATGGATGAAGGAGTTCATTACAGAGCTCGGTGTGGTTCCAAGTGCGCTAGACCCAATGTCTATCTATTGTGATAACATGGGCGCCATAGCCAATGCGCAAGAACCAAGGTCACACAAGAAGCTGAAGCACATCAAGCTACGTTTTCACGCTATGCGAGAACATGTCCAAGATGGTGACATAAAGATTTGCAACACACAGATCTGAATGTGGCGGATCCGTTGACTAAACCTCTCCCGAGGGCAAAACATGACCAACACCAAACTTCCATGGGTGTCCGGTATATTACCATGTAATCTAGATTAGTTGACTCTAGTGCAAGTGGGAGACTGTTGGAGATATGCCCTAGAGGCAATAATAAATGTAGTTATTATTATATCTTTGTGTTTATGATAAATGTTTACATTCATGCTATAACAGTATTAACAAGGAAACATTAATACTTGTGTGATTTGTAAATTAAATTAGAGTCCCTGGTAAAGCCTCTTTATAATACTAGCTTGTTGGTTAATAAATGATTGTGGTTTCCCTATCATGAACATTGAGATGTTATTAACAACAAGATCATATCGTTAGGAGAATGATATGATGGACATACTCCTATAGACAAGCGTAGCATAAAGATCAAGTCATTTTAATAGTTCAATTGCTATATGCTTTCTGATACATAGTAACCTAATTCCTTCGACCATGAGATCATGCATATCACCATCACCGGAAGGATGCTTTGATGACATCAAACACCACACCGTAACTGGGTGGTTATAAAGGTGGCATTGAGTGTTCGGAAAGTATTGGTTGAGACACATGGATCAAGAGTGGGATTTGTCCATCCATATGACGAATAGATATACTCTGGGCCCTCTCGGTGGAATGTCATCCAATTGGCTTGCAAGCATGTGACTGGCTCACAAGGGATCACATATCACGGGAACGAGAAAAGAGTACTTATCAGTAACGAGGTTGAACTAGGTATGCAGAGATACCGACGATCAAAACCTCGGATAAGTAAATTATCGTGAGACAAAGGGAAATTGGTATCGTATGTAAGTGGTTCATTCGATCGCAAAGTAATCGTAGAAATATGTGGGAACCATATGAATTTCCAGATTCCTCTATTGGTTATTGATCGGAGAAGTGTCTCGATCATGTCCGCATAATTCACGAACCGTAGGGAGACACACTTAAGGATTCGATGTTATTGAGTAGTTATGGAATGATGAGTAAGAGACCGAATGTTGTTCGGAGTCTCGGATGGGATCCGAGATATCATGAGGAGATCCGGAATGGTCTGGAGAATAAGATTCATATAAGGAAAGTCCTATTTCGAAGTTGGGAAATGATTCCGGTGTTTTCATCAGGAATGTTCTAGAAGGTTCCGGAAGGTCCGACACTCCGGAGGGGAAGGGTACATGAATGTGTCATAACAAGTTGGAATGGTTGCATCATGTACTAGGTGTCATTGTTGAGCAAAATAAAGGGATAAATCAAATCCTAGTTTGAAAAGTCAAACGCCAATTTGAAAAGTCAAACGGCAAGTTTGCTTGGTGGAGGGAGAGTAGGAAACCTACTTGGGGAGGAGTTCCTCTCCCTCCACCGCCGGCCTTGGAGGCCGAGTTGGGGGAGGACTCCCTCCCCCTTGGCCGATGCCGTCCATCTATAAAAGGAGGGGCAGGGCTGCCCCTCCAAACACACAACTCCGCCACCCAAAACCCTAGCCCTAGCCGCCGACCCTCCTGCAGCCGCCGCCGCCCTAGGGCAAACCCTAGCCGCCGACTTGGGGCTTTCCCCAAGCCCTAGCCGCCGACCTAGACCTCTCTCCTTGGTGTGTCTAAACCCTAGATCACCGAGGCCTCTCTCATAGTCCACCATACTCGCTCTGGCTTAAGGCGAAGCCCTGCGAGATCTCCCCTCTACTTCCGATACCACTCCGTCGTGCTACCGGAATCGCGAGGAGAGTTATACAACCTCCGTTGCTTGCTGGAACAAGGGAGAGGAAGGTCTTCATCGAGTACCGAACATGTGACCGACTGCGGAAGCGCTGCCGGAACGCAACGCCGGAAGGATCGTCTACACGATCTTGAGATCGGCAAGAGTACGACTACATCACCCACGAGAATCCGCTCTCGTTAAACACTTTGGAATCTTTGAGGGTGAGTTATTCCATCGACTCGTTGCTACAATCTAGTAGATAGATCTTGGCTTGTTTGTTTGTATGCGGTAGAAATTTTTTGTTTTCCATGCTACGAACCCCAACATGAATCCCAAACTAACGATGTACCCCAAGTTTCTGTGGAGGAAAACAACTACCTGGCTGCTCCCTAGTCTGAGGAGGAAGTCAAATTAGCTGTTTTCCAAATGGAGCATAATAAGTCACCTGGTCCGGATGGTTTCCCCGCTGAGTTTTACCAAACTTTTTGGGATGTAATCAAATCAGACCTTTTGAATATGTTAAGTGATTTACATAAGGGTCAACTCGATTTGTTTCGGTTGAACTTTGGTGAAATTATCTTACTACCTAAAGTTAATGAAGCAGAACGGATCCAACAATATAGACCGATATGTCTTCTTAATGTTAGCTTCAAGATTTTTACCAAGGTCGCCACTATCAGGTTGAACTATGTGGCTGATCATCTTGTTAGACCTTTGCAAACCGCCTTCATGCAAGGGAGACACATTCTGAACGGTGTGGCTACCTTGCATGAAACGGTTCATGAGCTTCATAAAAAGAAATTAAATGGGGTAATACTCAAAATTGATTTTGAGAAAGCTTATGACAAAGTTAAATTGTCTTTTCTACAACAAGCTCTTAGAATGAAAGGTTTTTTAGCAGAATGGCGATCCCTAATCGATATCTTTGTAGTCGGAGGTAGTGTTGCCATCAAAGTCAATGACGATGTTGGCATCTACTTTCAGACTAAGAAAGGGCTGAGACGGGGAGACCCATTATTGCCCATGCTTTTCAATATAGTTGCTGATATGTTATCCATTTTGATTGAGCGTGCTAAGTCTGATGGTCAAATTGAAGGTGTGATCCCCCACCTTGTCGATGGGGGGTTATCTATACTTCAATATGCAGACGATACAATTCTTTTTATGGAGCATGATCTTGAAAAAGCCAAGAATCTGAAACTCATACTTTCGGCATTTGAGAAGCTTTCTGGATTAAAAATCAACTTCCATAAAAGTGAATTGTTTTGTTTCGATGAGGCCCAGGAGGAGGCTGGTCTTTATAATGAACTCTTCGGTTTTTGTCACGGTGTTTTTTCGATTAGATATTTGGGCATTCCGGTACACTACCGAAGGCTTACAAATGCTGAGTGGAAAATTGTCGAGGAAAGACTACAGATACGTTTGAGTAGTTGGAAAGGCAAGCTTCTCTCTATAGGGGGAAGATTGATGCTCATAAACTCATTCCTTAGTAATATGGTTTTGTATATGTTTTCTTTTTTTCAACTACCAAAAGGTGTCCTAAAAAAGGTTGGATTACTTCCGATCAAGATTCTTTTGGCAGGGAGACAATGAGAAAAAGAAGTATAGGCTGGCTAAATGGAGTGTGTTGTGTAGACCCAAAGAACAGGGTGGGCTCGGTATTCATGATCTACAGGTTAAGAATACATCCCTCCTTAGTAAATGGCTCTATAAGTTATTAAATGAGGAAAAGATCTGGCAAACTATTATTAAAAGAAAGTATATTGGCTAAAAGGCATTGTCCCAAATGGTTTGGAAACCTGGCGACTCTCACTTTTGGGCTGGTCTGATGGCGTCAAAAAAACATTTTTTACGCTTCAGGACTTTCTCTATTAATACTGGGACATCGGATTGGTTCTGGGAGGATAAATGGCTTGATAACGCTACCCTTCCAGAACAATATCTTGCGTTATATTCCATTGTCCGTTATAAGGAGGAAACGGTTGCCACAGTATTCGAATCGTTCCCACCAAATATAACATTTAGATGAGATCTAATTAGTGCTAGACTTGACTCTTGGATCATGAATCTAACTAAGAATGGGTCTTTTTCTGTTAGCTCCTTGTACAATGCTTTAGCTCAGCCGTCTATTCCTGTGCTAGATAATAGGATGATCTGAAAGATGAAGATACCTCTTAAAAACAAAATCTTTGTTTGGTATCTTCGAAGTGGGATTATCCTTACAAAAGACAACCTTATTAAGCGGAATTGGCATGGAAATCCTGGGTGTGTGTTTTATCACCATGACGAGACAATTAAACACCTATTTTTCCAATGTAGTTTTGCTTGGTCTATATGGTCAATCACCCAAGCAGCTTCAGGCTTGTATCCACCACGTAGTATTGCCAACATTATTGGGAATTGGTTACATGGTATTGATAACAAGTACAAAAATCTTCTTAGGGTCGGAGCGATAGCCATTATATGGTCTCTATGGCTATGTAGAAATAATAAGGTTTTTAATGATATAAACTGTTCTCTTCTGCAGGTTCTCTATAGGTGTACTCATACCCTTCGGGCTTGGTCGACGTTGCATCGTGCGGAATATCGCGGGCTCTTTATGGAGGTGTGTATGCGGCTGGAGGATACGACATGGGACTTATTTACCGTACATGGATGGCAGCATAATCTTCGGATAGACTTGCCCTCTGCACCTTAGGCGCTATTACAATTTCTCACTTTGATATGTAATTCGCCTGTATCTTTTACTTTATATTGGACCTTGTGGATTGGTGTCGGCTGTGTGCATCTATATGCAGAGGCCGGGTGTAAGTTACTTTTAAAGTAATAAAGACACCCTTTATCGAAAAAAAAAACAATGAGGGTTCTTCCATACTTTTAGTTTGAGCTACAGTGCCAAGAATTCATGCATGAGTGTAGCCATTAGAGTAGTCAACCAATATCGGCAGGAGTACCAACACCAGTATTCTAGGGAAAAGAGATCGAATGGCGTGGTCGAGGTAACTGGAGAGCCGAAAAGTATTAAATTCCTTAATTGAGCGATCCGTCTATGAAAATTGTTATAGTTGCGACAAGTAAATAACGAAGAACAAAACCACGGGAGCCAGCCAGCGAAACTTCACTATATCGGGAAGTGTTTACAAACGCCGGGGATTTCACAGATGCAACTCATCCCAACCGGCGGCTTACAAGGGGTTTATATATCGGTGGAAACCTAGGTCTTCAACGATCTGTACCGCACCGATATAGTTGGCTTATACTTTATAGAATTCAAACTCCCCTGCTTGCCGGTGTTGATCGATCCATCGCCCTCTTATCCAAACTCCCAGCTAGTCTCGTGGCGGATGCAAGGCACCTGCTTTGTCGTTGTTTCCGGTCAAAGCCGGGCCTCGCTAGTCCTGATTTGCCCCTGCTCGATCCTTGAGGCGTACTCACGTGGGGCCCAAGCCTCCGGCGACGGTCATCGCTCCACTCGTCAGAAGTTGGCCTATACTTTGTAGAATTTGGATCAACATATAACAAAAATGGAAAGGCCTTGTACATGACAAATAATAAAATCCTTAACTAAGTGATTCGGCTACGAAGTGACGCAAAGTTTGGTGAATCTAGAAAATAGAAAACATTTTCGAGACAGGCGTTACTTCTTTTTCTAGAAAATGGAATAGCAACTTCCGGATGAATGTTGTTGTTGAGAGATGAATCTTGTGACGTGAACCCTCCTATATTTATCGTCACAAGTGCAGACCAGCGTACGTCGTGTGTTCACTTGTCCCCACTTTGCTCCGTGATGGAATGGAGATGGGACCACTAGTGGAAACGAGGCTTTTTGTTGATCCTGGAAAAGGGCTTTAACACCGGTACGAATCGGTGTTAAGGGGGGGGGGGCGTACCAGCGTGGCCCGTGCGGCAAAAAGGAGCCCCCCTTTAACACCGGTTCGTGCCACGAACCGGTGTTAAAGGACCCTACAACAGTGGCCCGCGCAGCCCCCCCCCTTTAACACTGGTTCGTGGCTTGAACCGGTGTTAAAGGGGGGGCTATATAAGACACCGCAGCCCACACCCCACTCTTCCATATTTTCACTATCTCATTTTGGAGCCTAGCAAGAGGGTGTGAAGAGTGCTAGTTTGTGTTTTTTCATATGCACAAGAGGTGTTCGGTGAAATGCCCGAGAGCTCAAAATAAGTTTTCTCGTTGCTCTTTCCTTCTCGGTCGAGGTCGGCAACTATCCTTTCATGTGTCATTGATGTACTATATATATAAATGGTCATCTCCCTATTAATTTTTGATATATACTACATATTAATGCAGATGAACCAACAATGGATGTACGGTGACCGTCGCACTTCCGAGTACATTACGGGCCTCCAAAATTTCATCGTTGTGGCTAATGCAAACCGTGGTCACAATGGTTTTATGTGCTGTTCGTGTGTTCACTGTCAGAACAAGAAAGACTACTCAAATACCAGAACCGGTTTCACGCCCACCTGCTTCGATCCGGTTTCATGCCCAGCTATAATTGTTGGACCAAGCACGGAGAAAAAGGGGTTGTGATGGAAGACAACAAAGAAGAAGAGGATGATGACAACTATCATAATATGTATCCTGAATATGATGATACTGCAACGGGGGTAGATAATGAAGATCAAGAGGCAGCAGATGGGCCCGCTGATGACGATCTTGGTCGGGCCATTACTGATGCAAAGGAAGAATGTGAAACTGAAAAGGAGAAGGAGAAGCTGGAGCAGATGTTAAAGGATCACAAAACATTGTTGTATCCAACTTGCGAAGATGGCCACAAAAAGCTAGGTACCACACTGGATTTGCTGCAATGGAAGGCAGAGAACGGTGTGACTGACAGCGCATTTTCAAAGTTGTTGGTAAAAATGAAGAATCTTCTTCCAAGAAATAATGAGTTGCCCGACAGTACATACCAAGCAAAGAAGGTTGTCTGCCCTCTAGGATTAGACGTGCAGAAGATACATGCCTGCATTAATGACTGCATCCTCTACCGCGGTGAGAAGTACGAGAATTTGTATGCATGCCCGGTATGCACTGCACTGCGGTATAAGATCAGACGAGACGATCCTGGCGATGTTGAGGGCGAGGCTCCTAGGAAGAAGGTTCCTGCCAAGGTTATGTGGTATGCTCCTATAATACCATGGTTAAAACGTCTCTTCAGAAATAAAGAGCATGCCAAGTTGTTGCGATGGCACATGGAAGACCGTAAGAAAGACGCGATGTTGAGACACCCCGCTGATGGGTCACAGTGGAGAAAAGTCGAGCGAGAGTACCCGGACTTCGCATGTGACACAAGGAACTTAAGGTTTGGTCTAAGTACAGACGGCATGAATCCTTTTGGTGAGAAGAGCTGCAGTCACAGCACCTGGCCTGTGACTCTATGTATCTATAACCTTCCTCCTTGGTTGTGTATGAAGAGGAAGTTCATTATGATGCCAGTGCTCATCCAAGGCCCGATGCAACCCGGCAACGACATTGATGTGTACCTAAGGCCATTAGTTGAAGAACTTTTACAACTGTGGGCGAAACCAGGTGTACGTATGTGGGATGAGCACAAAGGGGAGCCATTTGACCTACGAGCATTGCTTTTCGTAACCATCAATGATTGGCCTGCTCTGAGTAACATTTCAGGGCAGACAAACAAGGGATACAATGCATGCACACAATGTTTAGATGAGACTGAAAGTGTATATTTGGATAAATGTAAGAAGGTTGTGTACCTAGGGTGAAAGGATGCGGATGTTGCCTAGAGGGGGGGTGAATAGGCGATTAAAACTTTTCCTAGAGTGGCTCAACAAAGGCGGAATAAAACTAGTGTTTACTTTATAAAGCACAACCTAGAAACAACTAAGGTTTACCTATGTGCACCAACAACTTATGCTAAGCAATACAAGCAACAAAGTGATAGCAAGATATATATTACTTCAAGCACGAAGGCTATGACAATGTAAAGTGCATAAGTAAAGAGCTCGGGTATAGAGATAACCGAGGCACGCGGGGACATCGATATTTTACCGAGTTCCTCCCAACATGGAGTACGTCTCGTTTGGAGAGGGGGTGGTATCAAACCACCAATGCCACAAAAGGCCTCCCTTATTCTCCGGTGAATCTCACCCCAATGGGATCGATCCACGCTTCCACTATTGGTGCACTTGTCGGTGGCAACCGGAACCTCTCACAAGGTTGGGGCACAACTCCACAACTTAATTGGAGGCTCCCAACAAACGCCACAAAAGGCCACAATGCCACCAAGGCCACAAACCGTCTAGGGTTCCAAGAACCCAAGAGGGACAAGCTCCAATGAGCAACTCAAATCAAATCCTCCAAGGAGAACTCAAACCGATGCACCAAATGCAAATGGCAAGAACACCACAAAGGTGCTCAAATCCCTCACTCTCAAGTTCCAACAAAGCTACTATAGCTATTGGGGGAACAAGAGAGGAGGAATCAAAGAGAGACACAAAATCCCCCAAAATCTAGATCCCCAAAGATGCACTCACAAAGAGATGAATCGGTTAGGTCAAAACGTAGGGCTAGATCTCCTCTCTCTTCCACTAAAAAATAGGCAAGAATCATCGGAGGGAAAAGATTAGGCAAACTTCAAGATCTAGAGCAAGTGTGGACAAAGTTTAGCCTAATAGATAATAGAGGAGGTAACTAAACTTAAAACCGACAAAGTTTTAAATAGGGCCCCAAAAAATCTTGCCGTTGCGATAATTTTCTGGACGGTCCGATAGTACCGCAAAAACCCTGCCACACCCTGCGAGCTCAGCCAGGAAAAACAAATTGATGGCAAGCAAGTGGAGTAGAACAAGCTGCAGCGATGCAGAGCAGCAGCAGAGCATGCGGCCATGTGCGGGGCAGAGCAGCTGCGCATGCGCAGCAGCAGTCCCAATCGGCAGCAGCGGCTGGCCCAGCAGGTGCGATGCATGCAGCGGCAGCAGCTGGCCAGGCCCGCGTGCGAGGCCAGGCGCGGCTGCAAGCGCGCGCGTGTGGGGCAGGGCCGCAGCAGCGCAGCGCCGCGCGGGGCCAGGCGGGCGGCAGCGCGGGCCCAGCAGCGGCAGCTCATCGCGCGAGCGGGCGAGCGCGGGTCAACGCGCAGGACAGGTGGGTGCGGGGCTGGGCAAAACTGGATCTGGATCTGGGCGTTTTTGGAAAAAAACTGGGCCGGCCGGTACTACCGGCCCACCCGGTCGGTACTACCGGGCCGGTCGGTACTACCGTAAATAGGTACCTAGCGAGGCAGAAAAAAACGGGCCGTTTTAGGTCCGGGCGGTAGTACCGGCCCGTCCGGACGGTACTACCGCTTGGCCCAAAAAACAGACCGACATGCAAATATTCAAACGACAATAACTTTTGACTGGAAGCTCCGATTGATCTGATTCAAATTGCGTTGGATAGAGGGCGACAAGGGCTTCCCAATAATGTGATATACCTCACTTGGTGAGAAAGTATCAAGTAGAATAATGTGATATACCTCACTTGGTGAGAAACCGAAAAGCCGCATAAATCAAAATCGCAACAAGATACAAATGGGAGATCCGATTTAGATGAACAAGAGCTTGTTATGGAGATTACCACAAGCTATATATCCTCACATGGATAAGACCAAATAATAACCAAATATGATGATGCAAGTATGCAAAGGTTTGAGCTCTCTCCAAACGATGTGATCGAGTTACTCATTCGAGAGCCCCTCTTGATAGTACGGTTATCTATCCTAAACCCGGTCTCCTACTAACAATATGAGACCGGCAAAAGGGAAAACCTATCAAGATTATACCTTTGCCTTGAGCATTCCACTTGAGCTTGATGTAGACGATCTTCCCTTCTCAAGATGTAACGCCTTTCTTAATTCCTCATCATCGATCCATGACCACCGAGAATGGCAAGCATCAAACATGAGATCCTCTATAGATGGTGTATTTTGAGCTTGCACAACACATCTTCTTCTCATTTCATCAACCTTGAAGCCAACACATGCTCCAAGAGATGCTAATGGACAAATCCTACAAGTATAACTTAATACACACATTAGTCCATAAAGATTATCATTAATTACCAAAACCACACATGGGGGCCCACATGTTCTTTCATAGGGTATCGCCGATTTCTTCCGAACCTGCATCCAGTAAGAAAGAAAGGCAAGCATTTCAAACGTCTGGCAGAACCCCGGAGGAAGCCTGTCCTCCGTACCCGTGAGGAGGTATTTGGTATGGTCAAGGATCTAGAAGTAATCTTTGGAAAAGGTCCTGGCAGTCTATCTGATCCGAATGACGATGTCGGACACGCGCCCATGTGGAAGAAGCAATCTATATTTTGGGACCTACCCTATTGGAAAGTCTTAGAGGTTCGCTCTTCAATCGACGTGATGCACGTGACGAAGAATGTTTGCGTGAACCTGCTAGGCTTCCTAGGAGTGTATGGGAAGACAAAAGATACACCGGAAGCACGGCAGGACCAGCAACGTCTGAAAGCCCCTGAAGAGCCTATGCATCCTGAGAACGAGAAGGGTAAACGATGCCACTTAACTCCTGCCAGCTACGCTCTTACCAAAGTAGAGAAGGAAATCTTTTTTGAATGTCTGAGCAGTATCAAGGTCCCGTCTGGATTCTCGTCGAATATAAAGGGAATAATAAATATGGCAGAGAAAAAATTCCAAAACCTGAAGTCTCATGACTGCCACGTGATTATGACACAATTGCTTCCGATTGCATTGAGGGGGCTTCTACCTGAAAATGTTCGAGTACCCATTGTGAAGCTATGTGCATTCCTCAATGCAATATCTCAGAAGGTAATCGATCCAGAAAGCCTACCAGGGTTACAAACAGATGTAGCCCAATGTCTTGTCAGCTTTGAGTTGGTGTTCCCACCATCCTTCTTCAATATTATGACGCATCTCCTGGTTCACCTAGTAGAAGAGATTGCCATTCTCGGTCCTGTATTTCTACACAATATGTTCCCCTTTGAGAGGTACATGGGAGTCTTAAAGAAATATGTTCATAACCGTGCTAGGCCAGAAGGAAGCATCTCCAAGGGCTATGTAACAGAGGAGGTCATTGAGTTCTGTGTTGATTTTATTCCTGACCTTAAGGCGATTGGTGTTCCAGAATCACGACATGAGGGGAGACTGCGTGGAAAAGGCACCCTAGGATGTAAAGCAATGATATGTAGGGACGGGCATTCTCTCAATCAAGCACACTACACGGTTTTACAAAGATATATCTTGGTTGCCCTGTATATCAATGAACACAAGAATTTAATACGCCTCAAACACCCGGGGCAGTCTGATGAATGGATTATAAGTGAACACATGGCGAGTTTTGGCGGCTGGCTACAAAGACTTCTCACGAATAACACCACTGTTGGGGATCAGTTGTACTTGTTGGCCAGGACACCATCTTCGACTGTATGTACTTTCCAAGGGTACGAGATAAATGGGAATACATTTTACACGATAGGCCAAGATAAAAAGAGCACCAACCAAAATAGTGGTGTCTGCTTCGATGCAGCAGAAGACAATGGGCAGAAGACCATGTATTATGGGTTCATAGAGGAGATATGGGAACTTGACTATGGACCTAATTTTAAGGTCCCCTTGTTTCGATGCAAATGGGTCAAGCTAACAGGAGGAGGGGTTGAGGTAGACAAGAAGTACGGAATGACAACGGTGGATCTCAACAATCTTATAAAGGTAGACAAGAACTTAGACGAACCATTCGTCCTAGCCAATGATGTGGCTCAGGTTTTCTATGTGAAGGACATGTCCTCTAGACCAAAAAAAAGAAAAAATATGCAAACGAATACATCATATGATGAGCCAAAGCATCACATAGTTCTTTCAGGGAAAAGAAACATCGTGGGAATCGAGGACAAGACAGACATGTCATAAGATTATAATAAGTTTGATGAAATTCCACCCTTCATAGTGAAAACTAACCCAAGCATTGCGTTAAGTAAAGAAGATGCTCCATGGTTACGTCTGAAGCGATCATAAGGAAGGACATATCCCAAGAAGTTCATGCTCATATTATGTAACTCTAGTTCATGTCTTTCGCGGTTTGTGGCATGACCGAAGGATATCTTTCACGGTTTGTGGATTGATCGGGACTATATAGGGGGGACCGGTTTTGTACTCTCAGTTTTTAATATTAATAAATGTCTTGAGTGTTAGTCTTGTTTTGTGGATGGACCGGGACTATGAGAAGAAGTTGTCCCGATTCGTACTTACCATTAAGATCTGATCTCCAAACGCGCGCGGTCACATATTAGGGAGTGCCTCTATGACCAGTTTCTTGGAGATGCCAGAGGACTGGGCTCCGTCGACATCTCCCTGAAACTGGCCGTAGTGGTGTCCCTGCTCTCGAAAACCATCTTGCAGCTTGTAACTTCTCTAACTAGATCAATACACCTGGGAGCTAACTAATTTCACATATTAGGGAGTGCCTCTATGACCAGTTTCTCGGAGATGTCGGAGGAGTGGGCTCCGTCGGCATCTCCCTGAAACTGGCCATAGTGGTGTCCCTTCTCTCGAAAACCATCTTGGAGATGCCTCAAACTGGCTGGAGGACTGGACTCACAAGGATGCCTATTTATAGTACAAGCAGCTCGGCATAGTGTCGACACTTACGAAATAATGTCGATACTCACCCCTATTATTAGTGCTGACTCGTGTTTTGTCCCGGTTGGTGTCTCCAACCGAGACTAAAGGTTCATCTTTAGTCCCGGTTGGTGACACCATCCGGGACAAGGTACACGCCGCACGACATAATGTCGACACTCACCCCTATCATTAGTGCTGCCTGGCCCAGCCTGAAATCCCTCCAACCGTCCCATTTTTAGAACAATGTCATATTTCTTCTGTTAACAGTATATGTATTAAATGAGCCATTTTTCTTCCTTCTATTTCTTCCCTCCATTTTTTTTCCTGCCATTTTTTCCTTCCATTTTTCTTCCCGCCAGTTCTTCCCGCCAGTTCTTCCCTCCAGTTCTTCCCGCCAGTTCACTATATATATATGTAGGGTTGGCCTCCATTGTCATTGCACATCTCTAGACTCATATCTGCAACCTCATCACTCTTTCCCATGGCTTCCACCGTAGCACTAACCCCCAGGGAGGCGGAGGCGCTTTGTGCCTCGAACTACCCCTGCCCGTCGGGCTACTGTGTCCCCGTCGGCTGGATGATGAGCGCCGGAGGCATGCCGGTTCCTCCTGTCCCACTAGGTGTGGCGCGCCGGATGGCCATCACGAACCACTACTACTTCGAGCTCACGCCGGAGCAGCGGAGGAATCCCAGATGGCATCCCGACTATTTCCCTACTTGGGAAGCCTTCTTCGTGGATCGGCGTGAGAGGGCGCTCGCCAGGCACGAGGAGGACGTCCCACATCCTCCTAACTTCAACGAGGCCGGCCGTCGGCTATGGTGGCGCCGTCGGACTCTCTAGAGCGTCATGGCCTATGACACTGCCGCTGACTCTAACCCCCGTATGCGCTACCCTCAAGTCCAGCCCACGCGTACTCAGCCTTCAAGGTTCAATTAAGGCGACCCCGATGACGACAGCGATGACGGCGGCGGCGAGTACGACGACTACAGTGGCGAGTATTACAGGTGTAGGCAGGAGCATGACAGAATCACTCCAACATTCCGAAACAAGTTCGGCCGATTGTTACTTAATCTGGCCATGAATCTTAATTTTCAGTTCTTTTATGTATCTTAATTTTCAGTCGTGCTTTATGTAACTTACTATTAGTTGCATTCTGTATTTTAATTCCAGTTCTATCTCCTTCACAAAATGACCTATCTCATTCGAGGTTTCTTGGCTTTCGCGTCAAATGACCTAGAATCAAGGCATAGTTTGTGATAATATGGCCATATTGTGCATATATGTGCATCATGGCATGGCAAACAATGTTGCAAGAGGAAGTTTTCCTTTTTATCGCACCAAAAAGGCATTTTCCATTTTCCGAGCATAAAAACGGACGGTTTTGTGAAGCAACCACCAAATGGCTAATTCAAAAAACCACCAACACATTTTACAAAAATACTAGACCACCTTATATGGACAATGTACCAACAGGGGGATCTAAAACCTTTCCGTCCACCTCTGGTGAAAAAGACAAATTCCTGCCGAATCGGTAGGAAGTGGGTCAGATATGAACTACAGGTACATGATACGATGCTCATGATTTTTTAAAAAAATCATTTTTAGGTTCACAATATGCTATTTTATCAAAAATCCAATGCAAGTTGAGCGAGGCTTGGTCAGATTCAAGTGTATACAAAAGATGCGGCATTTAAATATCCAATCAATTCAAAAATGTTAATACAAAAGATGCGGCATTAAAATATGATTTGCTCTAATAAAATAGGGTTAGATTCCTTTTTAGATGCTTAATATTTCTTATGTTCAAAGTTTTAGGATTTGACAATTTATTTTTGTTTGAATTGAATAATCAAAATTTATATGTAAGTGTTTTAATCATTTTGAAAATTTTCATCTAAAGTAAATATAAAATGTTTTTACATGAATGGATAGATATTATTTTTCTGAAAATTATGATATATTATTCATATTTTTCTGAGTTGAAATGAAAAAGATATGAATTTTCTAAATTCATATCCTATTTTTTGAATTAAAAATGCCCCTTTAATGCATGAAATAAATGCCCCCCCTTTAACACCGGTTCCAACCACAAACCATTGTTAAAGGGGGGTACGCGCGCGAAACGAATTCCCCCCCTTTAACACCGGTTCGTGGCTGGAACAGGTGTTAAAAGGGGGGTATTAAATGCGCGCCTTCCCCTTCCTTCTTCCCCCTAGAGCTAGATCGAACCCGCCGCGCAGAAAAAAACAGAGAGCAGAGCCGCCGGCGCCGTCCAGCCCTCGCCGTCGCCGCCCTCGCGTCGGCCGCCACCGCCAACTCGATCGGAGCCGCCGTCGCCCTCGCACGCGCCAACACCGCCACCGCCACCGCCATCGCGCGCGCGCCACCAAAGCCGACAAAGACGCCGGCGCCTACAAGAAGCCCACCGTCGTGCTCGTGGTGAGCTAGCGGACCTCCTGGTCCCCTCTGTTTCCTCCCTTTTGCGTTGCTGTCCCGATGAGCTCGTGGCGGCGGTGGAGCTCGCGGTGGCGCCGGCCGGCAGTTTTCAGTGGCGGCGACACGCGCGGTCCTTGGTGTCTGGGCGGCGGGCGACGCCAGAGCAGTGGGGGATGGCCTAGGCCCAGGCACGGTATGAGGACGGCCTCCCCTCTCGGCTGCGGGGGCGGCCTAGGTGAGGTGCGAGCTCCGGTGGTGGCCATATGGGGTGCGAGCTCGCGCGGTATGCCAGCGATGTCGGGGTGTATGCATGGTCCTTCTCGGGTTGCAGGTGTGTCCGCTGGCAACAACGGCATGGCGTCCTTCTCTTCGGCGATGCGATGTGTTGTTGGTCGTCTGAGTGGTGGCTAGAGTTCGCGGATGTCGGTGGCGGCCTTAGAAGGTGGACTGCGCGGGCAGCTCTTTGGCGAGTGTCGTGGCTTCTCCCCTCGGTCTGGGGCCTATCTTGGGGACAACGGGCGGGGCAGAAGACGGGGAAAACCCTTTACCATAGGTCTCTGGGCCGCCGATGCTGCTACCTTCTTTGTCACAGGTCTCCGGGTGAAAACACTTTACCATAGGTCTCGTTGGTTGTTACCCTCTTGGGGGCTTCGTTGTGGAGCTCTGACTCATCCTGATCTTGGCTCATTGACTTCGGTGGCAAGTTTAGGTTCTCCGTGGTTTTTCTTGCTTATTTTGATCTGCTTTATAAAAGGGATATCCCCTCCACATTGTATCTGTTCTGCCAAGTTGTTTGTCGTCGCTGCCGTCGCTCCGGTGACCATACTGAGGCGTCTCCGCCACTATAATGCTTGCCTCGGCCTCCTCTTTCGAACAACACCCATTTTAGGTAGGCCGCATCACACTACCTCGCGCGCCCTAGGTCGCTCTCCAACGTCGCCAGCCTCCGGTCAGCCAATATAGCTAGCCCCTCTCATATGCATCCGGGATTTCTCCGAATTAGGGTTTGGACCCCTCGGAACTCGTTTAAAATGATCAAGCATCCTTAGGGTTTTAATTTTATTTGTGTATTTTTGTATGAATAATATGTATATTTGTGTATGAATCCAAGTCCACTTGAATGTATACTCTCTTACTCTAGATAATATTATTGTTTTAGAAACTATGGATCCACTTAGTAGAAACCTTGAAGAAGAAGAAATAATGGAGAACATTATTGATGAGGACACCTCACAATATCTGAACTTGGAGGGGCATGATGACAGCTCAAGTAGTCATGGAGATGATGACAGCTTAATGATTACAAAGTCTGGCGAGGTATATGCATTGATTAAGCCTCTGCTGACTTCCACCAACAATCTTCTTCTACATGTATTAATTAACGCTTCTTTCTTCTTTTAGCCCTCTGGATCGACCAGCCAGCAACCATCTTCTTCTACGAAAAAGAGCAAGCGAGGCGAGAGCCATCGGTTGAAAGATCGTGCAAAGTTCACGATCGAAGCAGTCCGTGTTGATGGCAGGCCGATGGAGCCCAAGAAGGCGGCAGACAAATTTGTACGTCAAGCTGGAGTTCTTGTTAGGGACCAAATCCCAATCATAATTGAATATTGGAATAAGCCAAAGAAGGGCGACGATACCTTTGTCGATGAAAGATCCAAAGAAACGCTTTGGAATTCATTGTTGGTTAATTTCACCCTTCCGCCAGAGGAGGATGAAAACAACCCGGTTATAAAGGAAAAGGTCAAAGAGTGGACTCTAAAGAAGATGGCTGACGCTTTCCGCAACTGGAAGACAAAATTGAACAAATTTGTCAAAGCTCGCGAGACTCTAAATTTCGAAGACGCATATTATGCGAAGATAAGACCTCACTGGCCCAAATTTGTGACATATAAAAAAGGTGCTATAGCTAAAAAGAGGTCAGAAACCAATACGCTAAATGCCCAGAAGAAGGAATATCACCAGAGGACGGGGTCAGGTGGCTACATATCTCAGAGGCCTAAGTGGGAGGAAGCTGAGAAGGCCCCGCGCGCTAGAGGGATCACACCCCAGACAGATGGGTGGGACCTACGTGCAAAGACTTGGTTCTACGAAATCGGGGCAAGGTTGGACCCAGAAACAGGATTGTGTATCTTCCCAACCCTCCTTTCCAAACCCGTCACTGAACTCATCACGGCATACGAGGAAACAGCCGCCAGGACCTTCCATCCCGACAGAGAGAATGACCAGCTCACACGCGCCATCGGTAAAAAAGAACACCCTGGACATGCACGAGGCACAGGGGGTATGACGTGGAAGGATGGGTTTGCCGAGTCGAGCGACTCTTACAGATGGCGCGGCAGAAAAGAAAAAGAGCGTACAGAGCGGATGACACAGATAGAACATGCACTTGTGGTGCTGCAGGCGCAAGTAAATGCACAACAGAGCCATCAAGCTACTGGCCCATCTCAGCGGCACGAAGAGCCTGCATTGGAAGCTGCCGGCGGCCTAGACTCTGCGCGGAAAAGCAGCTTGGCTTCCACGGAGAACGTGCAGCCCACACTTGAAATGGCGGGTCCTCGATACCCCGTGGATGAGATCACGGAGAGCGAACACGTTGAGCTGCATGTGAGATTAATGGGCTTATCCATTAAGGTGGTTGTCGGCTATGCCTTTCCTCCTGTAGCTGGTGGAACTTACCACTGCCGACCGATTCCAGATGGCTATGCTATTGTCGGGGTGGATGAGGTTGTGAAGGAATATGAGGAAGCACAGCTTGACCATGCTACAGGTGAAGGGGAAACTCAACTCAAATTTGCAGTGAAAACAACCATTCTTTGGAAGAAGGAACACATCGTGCTTCCAAATTGGAGGCCACTGGCACCCCCGCCGTCTCCGCAGCGTCAGCAGTCTGAGCCGCTTCAGCTATATCCTGCGCGGCAGCCATCTCCGGCGCTTCAGCCATCTACTGCGCGACAGCCATCTCCGGCGCGCCAGCCATCTCCTGCCCATCAGCCATCTCCGGTGCTTCAGCCATCTCCTCAGCGTAAGCGGAAGAGCACTGCCACGAAGAGCATCACTAGCACTGCCACAAAGAAATCCGCAGGAAACCGTACGCCAAAGAGTTCAAAAAACTACGTCCCGCAGCCTTCCGCCAAGCCATTGCCGGTTTTACCGTGGAATCGCAGCGACGAGGAGACCAATAGGATCTCGGAAGAAGAGGTCAAGAAATTCTTTGCACCTAGACGGGCCGAGCCAAAGGAGAAAATAGATCCGGCGGTGGTGGAGAAGTTTTACAAAAATCTTTTGAAACCTGAAACCCCACTTGTGCCGGACTACGAGCGCCAGCTTTTGAAGGGGGATGCAAGGCGCCGTAGGGAGACTGAAAGTAGCAGTCGTGCGGCAACCCAGAAAACAGTTCCCATGCTCAGAGAGCAGGAAAACCAATCATGTGCCCCGCTCCAAGTGTTCGACACACGGGACGCTCCTCCCGTAAATGATTACGAGGCAGAGTTACAAAGAAAGGCCAATGAGATGGGGATGACTTACATTGCATACTTGAACATCATGGGAGACAACTTGCCCAAATGCGATGCCAACCCCATACAGCCATGGAAGTATGGGAAGAATCTCGTCAAGAAAGAGGAGCTCAAGAATCTACCAACAAAGATGCGAAGATTGCACAAGTGGTACCTTGATTTCTGCAAGATGAGAAAGGAAGAATGGATCACGGCGCATATAAGAGATGAGATTTTCTTGTGCGGAGACGACGAGATCGACTTCAACATTCAAGACTTGCATTTTCTATTCAATCAGAAGGAACTCGACAAAGCTGCCATCAGCCTTTATTATGTGTAAGTACTATTTCTGTAATTTATATCTCATCTCATTCACTTCATTAATTGCATGTATATATATATGCTCACCATATATGTATATACTATTATGCAGGAAAAAGGTTATGGAATGCATGAAAGGAGGCCCTTTTGACATTGGGTTCGTTGACCCAAATAGAGTTCATGAAGAAGTGGTAAGAACCAAACCCGGGCAAACAGAAGATTACTTGCTAAGGTCTTTACTGAGACAACAAACCAAAAGGGAAATACTATTGCCTTACAACTTCTCGTGAGTACTGTTACCCTCTCTTGTACACATTCTGTTTTGGCTTACTCGTTGTTAAGTGTAACTGATGATGAGTTATGTGTGCGTAAGTTCCACTTTATTCTGCTAGTCATTCAACCCGACTCAGGAAAAGTCCTTGTCATGGACTCGTTACGAAAAGAAAAAGAGCTATGGGCAAACTTTAGAGAGATGCTCCAGAGGTAATTTCAATCATATTATCGCACTAGATCGGCAACTTTCATGACAACAAGTAATTAATTACTTCTTTATCTATTTTCTTTGCCGGACAGGGTTTGGAAAAGGTTCACGGGCATGGCCGTGGGTGAATGGTCAGAAGAACTAAAATTTGTAGACCAAAATGTAAGTAATACTAGCTAGCTAGGTCTACGTATCTCTTTGATTATGCTTCCAATTCCATTATATCATGCTTTATTGATTATTATTTTGATTGAACTCTCTATTCTCGTAAAGTGCGCGCATCAGGGACCCGTCAATAACTTATGTGGATAATATGTTTGCGAGTTCATTCGCAACACGATATGTGCGACAGGTCAAGCCGCACTAGAACAACTTAGAGTAAGTAAACAAAGTCCACAACATTATTTTATTACCATCAATTGTGTTGAGTTTTATTCTTATATATATTGACCCCATTCTTCATATATATTCAGATCGAACGGATGCGGGACCAACTCCTACCATTTGACCGTATACGAGCCATTCAAGAGGAATTGGCGGGGTTCATACTTGATGAGGTCGTCACGCCTGGCGGAGAACTCTTTAGATATCCACCAAAATTAATGTTGTATATATGCTTGAACGTGTTTGTCTTGTACTTGATGTTTCAATGTTTACGGAGAATACCACACAATGACGATGTTTGCGTATAATAATAGTTGCTTGATTATTCATGTACTCGTATGTACCGATGACGATGTATGTGTATACCGCTCCCGATCGATTCCCCCTCTCCCGCCCTCCCGCAGAAATACGCCCAGAACGAGGCAGAGGCAGAACTCTGCCGCGGCAGAGATTTAGGCCGTTTTCCTGCCGCGGCAGAGATTTAGGCCGTTTTCCTGCCGCGACAGAACTCTGCCGCGGCAGAGATTTATCTCTTTTTCCTGTCGCGGCAGAGAACCTTTAACACCGGTGTTACGAACCGGTGTTAAAGGGTGGGGCCTGAGCCCTGCGGCCGCCCCACGTGCGCCACCCTTTAACACCGGTTCGTATAAGAACCTGTGTTAAAGGGTCCCCCCTCTAACACCGAACCCTCAACAACGGTTCTACAACCGCTGTTAGAGGGCCCTCCAAACCGGTGTTAGAGGGGGGGGTCTGTACTAGTGGACTGTGACGACACAGCATAAATCCTAGCAGTACGTGACTACGACTCAAGGCTCGAGCAGGGGCAGAGGACTAGCTCGGCCGGCTTTGACGGGAGACGACGAGACAGCAGGTGCCTTGCTGCATCCGCCGCAAGACTAGCTGGGAGTTTGGATAGATAGGAGGGCGACGGATCGATCGACACCGGCGAGCAGAGGCCGGGGGTGCATGGGCCACATACGCGATCGGCCATGGGCCTGGCGACCTCGATCGACACCGGCGAGGGTACGGTGTGTCTTGCTTGCTCGACGACATGGACTTGTGTGCGTTCCCGTCAAGTTGAGGTGGCGTCCGAGACAGCCCGTATTCATGGCGTATGTACGTACGGCCGACCTAACATCATATTCTTGGTATTCTTGTATCGTCTGATTCTGTATTCAATTTGGGATTCCTGCACAGGAACAACAATTGGTTCGTGCCTTGGTGTAATTAATCTACCTACGTACGTGTGCTTTTCGGCGCTGTTTGGCGATTGGTGCGTCTCAGGCCGGACAGAGAAAATAGTGTTGTATATGCGATTCATCAACAAAGGTAATTAAATCTTCACCGTTCTTGCATAGATACTTCAGGAAAGCCACACAGTCCTTGTCCACTTCCTGTGCCTGGTGTTCAGGAGCCTTTCCATGTGGCCTATAAGAAGAGGGATGCCCGTGAGGTTTCCCTTGGGGCTTGGAACCCTGAAAGTTTCTCTTCTTGGTTGGGCTCGGGTAGTTCACGGAATCACCGGACTGCCCCTTCAGCCTCTCTTCCTCCTGCACGCACATGGCCATCATCTTCTCGATGCCCCACGTTTCTGGCTGCGCATTATAGTTCACAGCAAAAGCTTCAAACTGGTTTGGCAGCGAGGCAAAGATAAGATGAATGATGAACTCATCTGGGAGCTCCATACCCATAGGCTTAAGATTGGAAGATATGTTGCTCATTCGCAAGATGTGGTCCCTAACACCACCACCAGTATATCTTGTGGTGACAAGTTTCTTGATGAGTGAGCTTGCATAGGCCTTGGAGGACCTAGTAAACTGACTCTCTACCCTTTTCAGGTACTCACTGGTTGTGGTGCACACTGGGATTGCTCCCCTTATAGCTTCCACGATGGAGCTCTTAATGACCATTAGGCACTTCCTATTGGAAGAGTCCCACTTTGCACGCTCAAGGTCGTACTTCATTCTTATCGGAGCATGGTCACTGACCCTTTTCTTAAAATCCTCTTCACTTTCCTTTTCGCCCCTGACGGGGTCGACAGGTTCTTTAGGACAGGCTTCAATCAGTGCCAAGTCGAGGTCAAGCAGAGCAAGCCCCATCTCTACCTTCTCTCTCCATGAGCCATAGTTCCCTCCGTTGAGGGGCTCAATGGCCGAGATAAAGCTCATAGGATTGCCTGAAAGCAAAACATCATTTAAAACGAGTTAATTCAATGTTGGTCAAATTAAAACATGAAACTTCTCCATATTAATACTACATCACCGTTGGACAGAAATATGACTAATATGGATAAAACTTACTATGCATAGTGAAAATTTTACTAACAACGTTGGCCATCCAATAAAATAATCACTATTAAAAAAAAATTTAAATCTCTCTTCATTGCATTTAAGCAATTGATTCTTGCAGCGGAATAACATGAATAAAAAATGATGAACTTTACTTCTTTACAGAAACTTTACTGTCACTTTATAATTTTCTACACAAAATTTTCGTTGGAAAAAATTGTTATAGAAAAAAATGTGTGAAAACAATTAAAAACAGATAATAAAAGCTTATGTAAATAAATAAACAGGAGAAACTGTGCTGAAAAAACGGCCCAGCAGCGACATGAAAACGGCCCATTGTTTCCCCTGACTAGTTGCTGCGAGCCGCTGGTCTATTTCTATCTATCGCGCGCGCGAAAGAGTGCCAAAACAGCGCGCCGCCGCGGCCTGGCAGCAGCCCAACGACCCAAAACAGAGCACTCCCAGCGCGCCGCCGCTCTGCAGCCGCTTGATGCCATCCGACGGTCGGGCGCCGTTCTCGCCAGATCAAAACCAGCCGACCCAGCGCCCCCGTGAACCCTAAGTCATTCTCCCCCGACCCTCTGGCTAGCTCGTGCGGGGCTCCCTGGCGGCGCGCATGGTCCAGCGAGGTGAGGCGGCCGCGTCGGCCCAGCGCCGGCGGCGAGCCCCTCCCTCTCCCCCATCCTTTCACCTCTCTGCTAGCCCTACCACCCCTTACACAACATGCAGAAAAGGAGCAGCAAGCAGCAGTCGACGGCGCCCCCTTGGCCCTTTGCCGGCGCGCGCATCCACCCGACGGTGGGTGCGTCGCCGCCAAACGACCCAGGCGGTGGCTCCCTGTGCCGGCCCACGGCCGGGGACCCCCTCTTTTCTCTGTGTTTTTTTTCTTCGGGAAGAGAAAAAACGGGTTTTCTTTGTGGGATTTGGGGTGGAACTAGGCGAGATCTGGGGCTTTTCTGATTAGGGGTCGAGGATCTAGGGCGTTCCTTTGATTCCTTCTTCCCAAAAAAGTTTCGGTTGGATCTTAGGTGTTAGGGTTTCGATCTGTTGGGAGGTTCTTCTTCCCGACCTCGGCTTGCCGATGCGTCGGGATCGAGAGGAACGGCGCGGCCTCGCGGCGGCGCTTCTAGAAACCCTAAACCTCTATCTTTTCTTTGCCTTTGAAATGCTACACGAGTAGATCTACAGAGCAGTGGCTCTGATACCATTGTTAGTTTTATTGTGCTCAAGATCTAGTCGGTAGTGACTTTCTTCAAGATTCGATGTTGCTTACAGAGAGGGAGAGGGAGAGATGGATGCATACCATCGGCCTTAGGCGTCGAGGATGAGCTCGCCATCGGGCTCGTCGGAGTGGTGGCAGCGGAGAGGGGGTGATTCCTGTCGCTACAACGCAAGCCGATCGGTGGCTAGGGTTTGGGGTTTTCGGTGGGGTGAGTGGGCACGACGAACCTTGGCGTTCGTGCCCCCGGCCCCCACCTCTATTTATTGCACTGCACGACGGGGGCCCACCAACGATTGCGACATTGGGCGCCCTCGATCAGGGCGCGAGTCCAAGGTTTGTTCGGGCCGTTGGGCCAGAACGGGAGATAAACCTAACATTCTCCCCCTTGATCTCATCTTTCACTTAACTTATACTTTAATCTTATACTTTGGTACCTATTTCATCACAGATCAACATATAGAGCATGTCTCGTCATAATGGTCAGTTACGCACCATCGATTCAACAGCCACTATACACCTCTCTATTTTGAAACAGATTCTTGTACTAGGCCCTTAATATCCAGGTATCATAGGCTTTCCCTTAAACCCATGCCGGCTAAGTGTTCTCTAAACAAACTGGGTGGTAAGACTTTTGTGAGCGGATCCGCGAGCATTTATTTTGTACTTATATGCTCTAAACTTATGGTATGATCCTGGATTCTTTCTTTTACAACATAAAACTTAATGTTAATGTGTTTGGCAGCAACACTTGACTTATTGTTGTGAGCATAGAATACTACTGGCTCATTGTCGCAGTACATCTTGAGTGGTCTTTGAATGTTGTCTACCACTCTCAACCCGGGTATAAACTTCTTTAACCAGTTTGCCTGCCCCGTGGCCTCATAACATGCTACATACTCAGCTACCATCGTGGACGATGCCGTGATGGTTTGCTTGGAGCTTTTCCACGATACAGCTCCACCTGCGAGAGTAAACACATACCCTGACGTGGATTTTCTTTCATCTACATCTCCCGCATAGTCTGCATTTGAATACCCTTCTATCTCAAGAGAATCAGTTCTTCTATATGTTAGCATGAGGCCTTTTGTGCCTTTTGCATAACGCAATGCATTCTTCACCATTTTCCAGTGATCTATCCCTGGATTACTTTGGAATCTGCCAAGTACCCCGGTAACAAAGGCTAAGTCAGGGCGTGTACACACTTGAGCATACATCAAGCTTCCGACAGCAGAAGCATATGGAACCGCTTTCATTTGATCGATCTCATATTGGTTCCTGGGACACTGAAAGTTCCCAAATCTATCGCCCTTGACTATAAGAGCAGGCGTAGGATTACTCGCATGCATACTATACTTCTTCAGAATCTTCTCTAAGTATGCCTTCTGCGATAACCCTAAAACCCCCTTTTGTCTATCTCGGTGAATTTCAATTCCTAGAACGAATGAAGCTTCACCAAGATCTTTCATATCAAAGTTTGAGGACAAGAACTTCTTCGTCTCCAGTAGTAGACTAACATCACTACTAGCGAGTAGAATGTCATCCACATACAGGATAAGGAAAATGAATTTCCCATTCTTGAACTTTGCATATACGCAGTTGTCCTCCTCATTCTCATCAAACCCAAACTTCCTTATTGTTTCATGGAACTTTAAGTACCATTGCCTGGAGGCCTGTTTTAATCCATAAATGCACTTTCTCAGACGACATCCCATACGCTCTTTTCCTTCCACAACAAAACCCTTGGGCTGTGCCATGTAAACATTTTCTTCCAAGTCTCCATTTAGGAATGTTGTCTTTACAACCATCTGATGCAATTCTAAATTGTAGTGTGCCACTAAAGCCATTATGATTCTAAAAGAATCCTTACTTGAGAATGGAGAAAATGTCTCATTGTAATCTATTCCTTCTCTTTGGGTGAAGCCCTTAGCAACAAGTCGTGCCTTATATCTTTCAATATTCCCTCTAGAGTCACATTTGGTTTTGTAGACCCATTTACAGCCTACCGTTTTGGCTCCTTTAGGAACTTCTTCTAAATCCCAGACTTTGTTGCTACTCATGGATCTCATCTCATCTTCCATGGCTTCAAGCCACTTCGATGAGTGAGGACTTTTAATGGCTTCTTCAAATGTGGTGGGATCACCCTCCATTTGAACTTCTTCACTGACATAGATCTCAAATTCATTAGGAATAGCTGGCTTTCTAGTTCTTTGAGACCTTCTAAGGGTCTCACCTTCTGGCACATTCTCGGTGTGGGGTTGTTGCGGCTCCTCCTCATCTGTGGTAATGGGGTCTTCATTTTCATTCATTGTTACCACAGGAGAACCAATAGCGGGTGTCACATCGACATTGTCATGTGTTGGTGCAGCAGCAGGTATCAAGAAAAATGGTTCCTGAATCATCGGAGTGGGTGCATGCACCCGCTTCTCCTCAAGGTTGATTTCTCGGGATACCGTGCTCCCCCTGATCATCCGATCCTCCAGAAACACAGCGTGTCTCGTTTCTACAAACTTAGTAATTCTATCTGGACAATAGAAACAATAACCTTTTGACTTGTCTGGATAGCCAATGAAATGGCAACTTACTGTCTTGGGATCTAACTTCCCAAGGCTTGGGTTGAAGAGCTTTGCCTCAACTGGGCAACCCCACACTCGCAAATAATTGAGTGAAGGTTCGCGACTAGAACATAACTCATATGGTGTTTTAGACACCGATTTACTTGGAACTCGATTAAGTATGTGAATGGCGGTGTTTAACGCCTCCATCCACAAACCAATCGGTAAGGTGGAGTAACTTAACATGCTTCTCACCATATCCATCAAGGTACGGTTTCTTCTTTCATCTACTCCATTCTGCTAAGGCTCGCCCGGTGTTGAATACTGGGCGACTATACCATGTTTTTGTAGAAACCTCGCAAAGGGTCCCGGAACTTGGCCATATGGGGTATGCCGGCCGTAGTATTCGCCTCCACGGTCGGACCTTACTACTTTAATCTTTAAACTATGCTGATTTTCCACTTCAGCCTTAAATATCTTGAATTTATCCAGTGCTTCTGAACGTTCTTTAATAGGATAAATGTAACCATAACGCGAATAGTCATCCGTGAATGTTATGAAAGAGTCATAGCCATCCACAGATGTCACAGGAAACGGACCGCATATATCCGTATGAATTATTTCTAGTACTCCTGTGCTTCTTTTGGCGCCTTTCTTAATGTTCTTTACAAACTTTCCTTTAATGCAATCGATGCATTGCTCTGAATTTGAAAATTCTAGAGGTGGAAGAATTGATTCTTTTACTAAGCGTTCTATTCTCCCCCTCGAAATATGGCCTAAACGATAGTGCCATAATTTCGATGAGACTTCATCAATTCTTTTCCTCTTACTCTTTCCATTCAGGGATGAGGAGGCATTCTCATTCTCAACGCTTATTTCGTTCATATTCTCACAGAGTGATAATAAATAAAGCTTGTCTTGTCTGAAGGCAAGACCAACAATCTGATTATTCAATTTGATTTTACATTGACCATCGCCAAAATGGCAGGCAAAACCACAGTCGTCTAAGCGCGACACACTTATCAAGTTTCGATGCAAAGAGGGTACATAAAGAACATCTACTCAAAAAAGTACAAAGCCATTCGACAACTCTAAAGGAAGATCTCCAATGGCTTCGACTTCAGCTTGAACATCGTTTGCTACTTTAATTCTTCTTTCTCCTCTTTGCAGGGTCCTTCTCATACGGAATCCCTGTAATGAATTAGCAACATGAACAGTAGCACCTGAGTCAATCCACCAAGTAGATTTTGCATAACTTAAAAATAAGGATTCATCAACAAAGGTAATTAAATCCTCACCGTTCTTGCACAGATACTTCAGGAAAGCCACACAGTCACTCATGTAATGGCCCTTCTGCTTGCACCACTTGCAGGTGTCCTTGTCCACTTCCTGTGCTTGGTGTTCAGGAGCCTTTCCATGTGGCCTAGAAGAAGAGGGATGCCCCTGAGGTTTCCCTTGGGGCTTGGAACCCTGAAAGTTCCTCTTCTTGGTTGGGCTCAGGTAGTTCACGGAATCACCGGACTGCCCCTTCAGCCTCTCTTCCTCCTGCACGCACATGGCCATCATCTTCTCGATGCCCACGTTTCTGGCTGTGCATTGTAGTTTGCAGCAAAAGCTTCAAACTGGTTTGGCAGCGAGGCAAAGATAAGATGAATGATGAACTCATCTAGGAGCTCCATGCCCATAGGCTTAAGCTTGGAAGACATGTTGCTCATTCGCAAGATATGGTCCCTAACACCACCACCAGTGTATCTTGTGGTGACAAGTTTCTTGATGAGTGAGCTTGCATAGGCCTTGGAGGACACAGTAAACTGACTCTCTACCCTTTTCAGGTACTCACTGGCTGTGGTGCACTCTGGGATTTCTCCCCTTATAGCTTCCATGATGGAGCTCTTAATGACCATTAGGCACTTCCTATTGGAAGAGTCCCACTTTGCACACTCAAGGTCGTACTTCATTCTTATCGGAGCATGGTCACTGACCCTTATCTTAAAATCCTCTTCACTTTCCTTTTCGCCCCTGACGGGGTCGACAGGTTCTTTAGGACAGGCTTCAATCAGTGCCAAGTTGAGGTCAAGCAGAGCAAGCCCCATCTATACCTTCTCTCGCCATGAGCCGTAGTTCCCTCCGTTGAGGGGCTCAATGGTCGAGATAAAGCTCATAGGATTGCCTGAAAGCAAAACATCATTTAAAACGAGTTAATTCAACGTTGATGAAATTAAAACATGAAACTTCTCCATATTAATACTACATCACCGTTGGGCAGAAATATGACTAATATGGATAAAACTTACTATGCATAGTAAAATTTTTACTAACAACGTTGGTCATCCAATAAAATAATCACTATTAAAAAAAAATCTCTCTTCATTGCATTTAAGCAATTGATTCTTGCAGCGGAATAACATGAATAAAAATGATGAACTTTACTTCTTTACAGAAACTTTACTGTCACTTTATAATTTTCTACACAAAATTTTCGTTGGAAAAAATTGTTATAGAAAAAAATGTGTGAAAACAATTAAAAACAGATAATAAAAGCTTATGTAAATAAATAAACTGGAGAAACTCTGCTGAAAAAACGGCCCAGCAGCGACATGAAAACGGCCCATTGTTTCCCCTGACTAGCTGCTGCGAGCCGCTGGTCTATTTCTATCTGTCGCGCGCGCGAAAGAGTGCCAAAACAGCGCGCCGCCGCGGCCTGGCAGCAGCCCAACGGCCCAAAACAGAGCACTCCCAGCGCGCCGCCCCTCTGCAGCCGCTGGATGCCATCCGACGGTCGGGCGCCGTTCTCGCCAGATCAAAACCAGCCGACCCAGCGCCCCCGTGAACCCTAAGTCATTCTTCCCCCGACCCTCTGGCTAGCTCGTGCGGGGCTCCCTGGCGGCGCGCATGGTCCAGCGAGGTGAGGCGGCCGTGTCGGCCCAGCGCCGGCGGCGAGCCCCTCCCTCTCCCCCATCCTTCCACCTCTCTGCTAGCCCTACCACCCCTTACACAACATGCATAAAATGAGCAGCAAGCAGCAGTCGACGGCGCCCCCTTGGCCCTTTGCCGGCGCGCGCATCCACCCGACGGTGGGTGCGTCGCCGCCAAACGGCCCAGGCGGTGGCTCCCTGTGCCGGCCCACGGCCGGCGACCCCCTCTTTTCTCTGTGTTTTTTTTTCTTCGGGAAGAGAAAAAACGGGTTTTCTTTGTGGGATTTGGGGTGGAACTAGGCGAGATCTGGGGCTTTTCTGATTAGGGGTCGAGATCTGGGGCTTTTCTGATTAGGGGTCGAGGATCTGGGGCGTTCGTTTGATTCTTTCTTCCCGAAAAAGTTTCGGTTGGATCTTAGGTGTTAGGGTTTCGATCAGTTGGGAGGTTCTTCTTCCCGACCTCGGCTTGCCGATGCGTCGGGATCGAGAGGAACGGCGCGGCCTCGCGGCGGCGCTTCTAGAAACCCTAAACCTCTATCTTTTCTTTGCCTTTGAAATGCTACACGAGTAGATCTACATAGCAGTGGCTCTGATACCATTGTTAGTTTTATTGTGCTCGAGATCTAGTCGGTAGTGACTTTCTTCAAGCTTCGATGTTGCTTACAGAGAGGGAGAGGGAGAGATGGATGCATACCATCGGCCTTAGGCGTCGAGGATGAGCTCGCCATCGGGCTCGTCGGAGTGGTGGCGGCGGAGAGAGGGTGATTCCCGCCGCTACAGCGCAAGCCGATCGGTGGCTAGGGTTTGGGGTTTTCGGTGGGGTGAGTGGGCACGACGGACCTTGGCGTTCGTGCCCCCGGCCCCCACCTCTATTTATTGCGCTGCGGACGGGGGCCCACCAACGATTGCGACGTTGACGCCCACGATCAGGACGCGAGTCCAAGGTTTGTTCGGGCCGTTGGGCCCGAACGGGAGATCAACCTAACAAATCAGGCTAATCGTGTATCCAGACTTCGGTGCCATAACCATACCTTGATCGTCTGCTCAGTTGTTATAGCTGGTCATGTCAATAAACCCATACAGCATGCATGGTAGGTAAAACATAATCACATGGCCATTACGATAAGCGACAACACCATGCATGAACCGATCGACAACACAGCTCACACACAAAGACACGACGTCAAACTCAATAGGAACACACAGCAAGCTTAGCGCAGTACACATGCATCGCACAGACACACACGTACAGATTGAGCCTAGCTAGGACTTCCGATTACCCCCATGCCGCACATGACTACATGAATGATTATTCACCAGTCACCACTAGCTATAGAACTACGTACGCGCCTATCCGCCAAATCCCATTGACCACAACACATGCGCTAGCTGTGATGGCCATGCATGGGGTCTATCGAGAACAACGTACGAAGCTTATCATTGCATTCGGCATATCGTCTGCCGCCCGACCAAGTTTCAGAGGAATTCCACGATCAACCGTATGAGCTGCTCGGTGTCAGAGATCGAGCGAGGAATCTAGGGCCCACATCGACTGCCTGCTGAAAATCTTAATACGTAACAGTTAGTTAGGCCCCATTTGGAACAAAGAAAAAACATACTAGGAAATAATGAAGGATAGGATTTCTATCTATAAGAAAAATTCCTTTTTTTTGCCAGGTATAAGAAAAATTCCTTTGGTGCCGATTGGAACATGGGAACAATAGGGGATCCTAGATTCCTTTTAAAATTGATATATGGAAAAGCCTATTTTTAAAATTTCTAAACCGAAACTACTACACACACGATGAATAGCTATCCGATTTGTGTACGACGGTCGATCCAATGATGCTGGTGCATGCGGTCGATCCAATGATGCTGGTGCATGCAGCGAGCCTGATGGATGGCTCCCTCCCTTGCATTGTCGTGCCGACATCGGACAATTGTGTCGTGTGTATAGCACGGTTCTTAAAATTTTCATGTGCATGCGTTTCTTTTTGAGGGAAATTTTCCTATGGTTTTGGTTCACTTTTATAGGAATTTAGGATATGACATCTCAACCGGTCCATGACCAGTTCTCCACCAATAATCGATCATCCCTATAGATAGCTAGATCTCCCCATCATTACGGGCCGCAACTACCACCGATCCACGCCGGTTTTATGGGATGATTAGAAGTGATCATCAGATGGACACAGTGGTACACACTTGATGACCCTGTACGTACGTGCATGCGGTGACATGCTGGCAATGCTTGTTCCATCATGTACTAGTGTTAGTGCACTATCTTAGCTAATGAGAGTCCCAATCAACCCCATCCCCCGTAACTTTGGCTTTGTCCGAGCGCGCGCATGATGCGCCCGCGCACCCGGCCCAGACCACGCGCGCCGGCCGACCGACCGAGCGTACGTACATACATCGACAGCGTCCTCGGTGATCTGACTTGGTGCCTCCCTCGATCGACCTCAGATGCAATTGCCGCGCATGCATGCGCGCGTACGTACGTATACGTCGTACTCATGCACGTACGGTACGTTGAGCTTCGTGTGGTGGTGTCTGTACTCTCGGCGGCATGTCTGTGTCCGTAAGGGATTTTGCAAAAAAGAAAAAAAATTCTGAAGAGACTAAGACTCCACACACTACCTCGCACGAATTCATTAATCGGCGCACCACGTTTTCAGATTACCACCATCCAGATTGTATATATGTCATTATCAAGAAAAAAAGATTAATTGTATATAGGTAGTGTGGCTTGGCGTGTGGGTTTCTATTGCATGTCACATTGTTCCAACATGATAACGACCTCTACAACAAAGATAAGAAATTGTATTGATGGGATATCGATCCTCTGGCACTCAGCAGAAAATCACAATCCGCTAAAAGCAAGGACGGTGATTCTTCTCTTCAAAGTGCTTGTTGCTGATCCATCTTCTTCCGGTCAAAACGTACGCTTTTAACCCGGCCGGCGGCCTGTAAAATAAATAATCTTCACCTATCGATCGACTAGAATCGCACCAGCTGTATATATAGCACGCATCAAAATCTCGACGGATCTTCTCTTTAGAAGCAAAGTTGTTCCTCTAACAGGCAGCTGCATTCTATCTAGCTTCCGGTCAAAACACTTTTTCATTACCCTTGTAGTAGTAGAATAAATAATCTCCACGTACTTGTAGGCTTTTCCACTCGATCGATTTGAATTGCACCAGCTTGTAGCCAGCAAAATCTTTATGTATCTTCTCTTTAGAAGAAAAAACGATAGTATAATCTTGTGGGTAGGATCTCTATCTATACATCCAGAGCCGTACGCACCCATGGTTTTAACTTTTAAGAATGGAAAACCTCTGGATGACTTGTCGTCTCAGCTCTCAACCAACTTGTTCGACGACAGAGGGCACTGTTGCCAGGCGATGCTAGTGGACTACGGGATTGGTAGTAGAGCCTGGCACGTATACGCTACAGTCTACCAGGCATCCTGCAGGCCCCATCAGCTAATGATTGGGAAGCAAGGGCAACTGGCGTGGCCACAACAGTAACACCAACAGTTTCCATCCCTTCTGATGAGTAAAGCTGGGGAATTTTTAGAGTTTCTCTTTCTGAACAGTGAAAGCAGGCTACATACATATTCCGGCCAAAACTGCGTGAAGTGCTTTGGCTCTGTTTTCTCTGGTTTTTGCTTTTGGCATCTGGGCCGGGGAGGGGGAAAGGAGAGATCGTAACGGCGAGATGCTTCTTCCGATGGATGGATGGATGGATGGATGGATGCGCGGTGGCAGGCAGGGGCCGACCTGTTTTTACTGTAGGAGGGATCCAGATCGAGATGGCGATTCTTTGCCATCTCTGACTTCCGCTGCTTGCAGCCTTGAGCCTTGCAGTCGCAGGAGGCGGGTCTGGACTTTGCGGCCAGAGTTTTCTTTTTTTAGAGAGAAAACTTTGCAGCCAGAGTTGAAGCTAATTCGAGTAGCATTTTCTGAGTTTTTGTTTTTGATATAATCTCCACCATATGTCCCTCCGGAAACCCTGATCACAGAGTTAGGCGCAAGTGGGGATGGAGCTGAAGTTGTGCATACGGGCGCCAAGAACATTTGACACGAGATTGCTTCAGTGTTAGAGATGCTTTTGCCGCCGATCTGCACTGCTTCGGCTCTATCCTAGTTGGCGTCAAACCAAGAGGTCAGATGTTTTTTTTACAAGTATGACCCTCTGCAATTTGTCATCGTCAAAAATACCCTCCTCGCGCCGCAAAAGCCAAAAATGTCCTGACGGGGGGCTGAAAAGGTGACACGTGTCACCTCCCGCCACGGGGGGTGACGGGATGTTCCTTCCGCCAGGGAGAATGACGGGATGAGGTGGGCCCCACGGTCGGGCCAGCGGGGAGGTTCGACTTGGCGCTGGCGGGAGGTTCGACTTCACGCTCGCGCTGGTGGGCCCCACGGCGTCATTCCACCACTGCCAAAGGCGGAAGGAACATCCCGCCACCCCCTATGGCGGGAGGAACATCCCGCTACCCCCCGTGGCGGGAAGTGACACGTGTCGCCTTTTTAGCCTCTCGCTAGGGCATTTTTGGCTTTTGCGACGTGAGAGGGGTATTTTTGGCGATGGAAAATTGCAGAGGGTCATATTTGTAAAAAAATCAACATTTCCTGCATCTGTATGCATAATCAAACGGTATGCCTAGCAGCTGGATGCCTGATACTAAAAGGCATATGAACAATGGTGAAAAAACTTTATTGTGTGAAGACACTTGGGTGAAGAATTTACCCTTGGCGGTGCGGTCTGCCAAGATTATATGCTCTTACCTTTATTAAGTTGGTGACTGTCGGGAAAGTTAGAGATGAAGGCTGGGGTTCCATCAGATTCAGAAGATTGCTGTTTGAAGAGACACTAGTAGGGAAAACCTTACCGTAGGTTAACCAAAATGGCCTACTGCCGGCGAGTTTGGGCTCGTCGGCGACCATCTCGCTGGCGGTAAGGACACATCGCCGGCGATTCTGAAATTCACCGGGGGTATTCTATGTTATCGCTGACGAGTAGGCCTATTCGCCGGTGGTAGTGCCCTTACCACCGACGCCCATCCCATTTCGTCGGGATATTATGTACCAGAGCAAAAATAATAATAAGAAAATAGACAGAATACACAATATACATGAGAATACACAGTATACAAGATAATGATAGCAAAATACAAATTAACAGAGAAAACAGTAGCACAACATATATAGAAACTACCCAAATATCATATTCATCATCGACAAGCACACAAGATTCAGAATAGTACAATATTACTCAAGTTCTAAACACACACATAGATCCATGTCGAGTTCTAAATTAACACACACACTCCCAATTACTTAGTTGCGGGTGGTCAACATCTAAAGAGTAGGAACTATCACGGGAACATGACTCACATGAGATCCATGAAGAATCCTCTAGGTATTGTTAAAGTTGACCTCCAACGCAGCCATGTAGCGAAGGACGTGCGCGTCCTCTTCCCTGAGACGGTGACGTACCACCTCCTCGTTGGCCGGCTCTCTCTGCACCGCCCATGGATCACGCGACGGCCACCATAGAAACTCTGGATCGACGGCGGGACCCAGATTCCTCACCAACCTGCGTGCTCTGGATAAAGGAAGCACCTCCAAGTGCTATCCCGGTGGAGCCCAGTCCTGGACATTGCTCATCCCTATGAGAATGAAAACGAATTCCTATGAGATAAAATTCCTATATGATAAAAAATTCCTATTTTTGCTCATTATCCCCATATAATTGGTAAATTCTTCTCGCCAAAGTCGAAAGGAGAAAAAAATACTTTCCTATATGGCAACACTAAAACACAAGGAAAGGAGCCAGGGTCTCGACAGCAACAACTCCTTTCGGACCACCAAACCTTCAACTGTTCGAGAGGAGTGGTTTTCGACCCTGATCTCCTTTCTTTGTGTTTCTCTACGACCATGCTATACTTTGGGGCTACATAGTTTATCATTTCATTGTATCGCCAAAGACGAAAGGAAAGAAACTATTCCACGATTCATATAACAATGTCGTCTACATGCTATACGAATAGTGAAGTAATATCTTTCATTTCGACTTTGGGGCTACAATAACATATTTGAAACTACGTAGTTCACCATTTCATTTAATTCAAGCTATCTAATCTCTTCATGTGACCAAAGACGAAAGAAGAGAAATACTTCCACGATTCATATGGCATAAGCATGATATGTCAGTGGTAAGCTAAAGAAAGGATTCAGTCTCCACGGGAAAGATTCATTTCGAGTTTGGAGTGTCAAAATGAGTCGTTGCCGTGGACAACGAAACCTTTCCTTGACTTATCACTAGAGACATCATGTCTATGATATACTAATCTCGAAAATAATTGTCCTTTTCGACTTTGGGGCTACGAGATGAGATATTTGAACGCTAAACCATAACCTAGAATGAGATAGTTGAACTATATAGGACCGATTGAACTCAAGGCTGTGCGATATATAGTACTAATTAACAATTACAGAAAACAAACCTAGCAGTCTTGTTCCCTGCACTCGTCCCCGTTGGCCATGGTCATCAGACTTGGCGCTCGCGGCCACGTCCATGGCCTCCCCTACCAAACATTAATGCTAACAACTTATTCAAGTGTCAACACAGGTAAATGTTATGCACCTTATACGACTTATGATCATCACTCATGAACTAGTACAGTATCATGGAGTACTTTACTTCCATGATGAAATATATACTGAAATATACTAAAAATATCACTAATTAACATGAATCAACCAATACGGTGAAGTGGATATCAAGATCAAATCGGGAGTTACCACATTAAGTGCTTGGACCTTAGACCGAGCTAAGAAATAATAATATTCAACGGGGTGAAAGCCCGATTCGAGAGGTATCTAGGGCCCACATCGACTGCCTGCTGAAAATGTTGATGCGCTAGTGCAGACCCCCCCTCTAACACCGGTTTGGAGGGCCCTCTAACAGCGGTTGTAGAACCGCTGTTGAGGGTTCGGTGTTAAAGGGGGTCCCCCTTTAACACCGGTTCTTATACGAACCGGTGTTAAAGGGTGGCGCACGTGGGGCTGCCGCAGGGCTCAGGGCCCCCCTTTAACACCGGTTCGTAACACGAATCGGTGTTAAAGGTTATGTGCCGCGGCAGGAAAAAGAGATAAATCTCTGCCGCGGCAGGAAAACGGCCTAAATCTCTGCCGCGATAGAGTTCTGCCCCTGCCCCGTTCTGGGCGTATGTCTGCGGCGCGGCGGGAACGAGGAGGGGGAGGGGGAATCGATCGGGAGCGATATACACATACATCATCATCGGGTACATACGAGTACATGAATAATTAAGCAACTATTATTATACACAACATCGTCATTGTGTGGTATTCTCCGTAAACGTTGAAGCATCAAGTACAAGACAAACACGTTCAAGCATATATACAACGTTCATTTGGTGGATATCTAAAGAGTTCTCCGCCAGGCGTGACGACCTCATCAAGTATGAACCCCGCCAATTCCTCTTGAATGGCTCGTATGCGGTCAAATGGTAGGAGTTGGTCCCGCATCCGTTCGATCTAAATATATATAAGAATAGGTCAATATATATAAGAATAAAACTCAACACAACTGATGGTAATAAAATAATGTTGTGTGTACTTTGTTTACTTACCCTATGTTGGCTTGGCCCGTCGCACATATCGTGTTGCGAATGAACTCGCAAACATAGTATCCACATAAGTTATTGTCGGGTCCCTGATGCGCGCACTTTACGAGAATAGAGAGTTCAATCAAAATAATAATCAATAAAGCATGATATAATGGAATTGGAAGCATAATCAAAGAGATACGCAGACCTAGCTGGCTAGTATTACTTACATTTTGGTCTACAAATTTTAGTTCTTCTGACCATTCACCCACGGTCCTGCCCATGAACCTTTTCGAAACCCTGTCCGGCAAAGAAAATGGATAAAGGAGTAATTAATTACTTGTTGTCACGAAAGTTGCCGATCTAGTGCGATAATATGATTGAAATTACCTCTGGAGCATCTCTCTAAAGTCTGCCCATAGCTCTTTTTCTTTTCGTAACGAGTCCATAACAAGGACTTTTCCTAAGTCAGATTGAATGACTAGCAGAATAAAGTGGAACCTACGCACGCATAACTCATCATCAGTTAAACTTAACATTGAGTAAGCCGAAACAGAATGTGTACAAGAGAGGGTAACAGTACTCACGAGAAGTTGTAAGGCAATAGTATTTCCCTTTTGGTTTGTTGTCTCAGTAAAGACCTTAGCAAGAAATCTTCTGTTTACCCGGGTTTGTCTCTTACCACTTGTTCATGAACTCTATTTGGGTCAACGAACCCAATGTCAAACGGGCCTCCTTTCATGCATTCCATAACCTTTTTCCTGCATAATATTATATATATAAATATATGGTGAGCATATATATACATGCAATTAATGAATTGAATGAGATGAGATAGAAATTAAAGAAATAGTACTTACACACAATAAAGGCTGATGGCAGCTTTGTCGAGTTCCTTCTGATTGAATAGAAAATACAAGTCTTGAATGTTGAAGGTGATTGCGTCGTCTCCGCACAAGAAAATATGATCTCTTATATGCGCTGTGATCCATTCTTCCTTTCTCGTCTTGCAGAAATCAAGGTACCACTTGTGCAATCTTCGCATCTTTGTTTGTAGATTCTTGAGCTCCTCTTTCTTGACGAGATTCTTCCCATACTTCCATGGCTGTATGGGGTTGGCATCGCCTTTGGGCAAGTTGTCTCCCATGATGTTCAAGTATGCAATGTAAGTCATCCCCATCTTATTGGACTTTCTTTGTAGCTCTGCCTCGTAATCATTTACGGGAGGAGCGTCCCGTGTGTCGAACACTTGGAGCGGGGCGCATGATTGGTTTTCCTACTCTCCGAGCATAGGAACTGTTTTCTGGGGTGCCGCACGACTGCTACTTTCAGTCTCCCTACGGCGCCTTGCATCCGCCTTCAAAATCTGGCGCTCGTAGTCCGGCACAAGTGGGGTTTCAGGTTTTAAAAGATTTTTGTAAAACTTCTCCACCACCACCGGATCTATTTTCTCCTTTGGCTCGGCCCGTCTAGGTGCAAAGAATTTCTTGACCTCTTCTTCCGAGATCCTATTGGTCTCCTCGTCGCTACGATTCCACGGTAAAACCAGCAATGGCTTGGCGGAAGGCTGCGAGACGTAGTTTTTTGAACTCTTTGGCGTACGGTTTCCTGCGGATTTCTTTGTCGCAGTGCTAGTGATTCTCTTCGTGGCAGTGCTCTTCCGCTTACGCTGAGGAGATGGCTGAAGCACCGGAGATGGCTGACGGGCAGGAGATGGCTGGCGCGCCGGAGATGGCTGCCGCGCAGGAGATGGCTGAAGCGCCGGAGATGGCTGCCACGCAGGAGATGGCTGAAGCGGCTCAGACTGCTGACGCTGCGGAGACGGCGGGGGTGCCAGTGGCCTCCAATTTGGAAGCACGATGTGTTCCTTCTTCCAAAGAATGGTTGTTTTCACTGCAAATTTGAGTTGAGTTTCCCCTTCACCTGTAGCATGGTCAAGATGTGCTTCCTCATATTCCTTCACAACCTCATCCACCCCGACAATAGCATAGCCATCTGGAATCGGTCAGCAGTGGTAAGTTCCACCAGCTACAGGAGGTAAGGCAAAGCCGACAACCACCTTAATGGATAAGCCCATTAATCTCACATGCAGCTCAACGTGTTCGCTCTCCGTGATCTCATCCACGGGGTATCGAGGACCCGCCATTTCAAGCGTGGGCTGCACGTTCTCCGTGGAAGCCACGCTGCTTTTCCGCGCAGAGTCTGGGCCGCCGGCAGCTTCCAATGCAGGCTCTTCGTGCCGCTGAGATGGGCCGGTAGCTTGATGGCTCTGTTGTGCATTCACTTGCGCCTGTAGCGCCACAAGTGCATGTTTTATCTGTGTCATCCGCTCTGTACGCTCTTTTTCTTTTCTGCCGCGCCATCTGTAAGAGTCGCTCCACTCGGCAAACCCATCCTTCCACGTCATACCCCCTGTGCCTCGTGCATGTCCAGGGTGTTCTTTTTTATCGATGGCGCGTGTGAGCTGGTCATTCTCTCTGTCGGGATGGAAGGTCCTGGCGGCTGTTTCCTCGTATGCCGTGATGAGTTCAGTGACGGGTTTGGCAAGGAGGGTTGGGAAGATACACAATCCTGTTTCTGGGTCCAACCTTGCCCTGATTCCGTAGAACCAAGTCTTTGCACGTAGGTCCCACCCATCTATCTGGGGTGTGATCCCTCTAGCGCGCAGGGCCTTCTCAGCTTCCTCCCACTTAGGCCTCTGAGATATGTAGCCACCTGACCCCGTCCTCTGGTGATATTCCTTCTTCTGAGCATTTAGCGTATTGGTTTCTGACCTCTTTTTAGCTATAGCACCTTTTTTATATGTCACAAATTTGGGCCAGTGAGGTCTTATCTTCGCATAATATGCGTCTTCGAAATTTAGAGTCTCGCGAGCTTTGACAAATTTGTTCAATTTTGTCTTCCAGTTGCGGAAAGCGTCAGCCATGTTCTTTAGAGTCCACTCTTTGACCTTTTCCTTTATAACCGGGTTGTTTTCATCCTCCTCTGGCGGAAGGGTGAAATTAACCAACAATGAATTCCAAAGCGTTTCTTTGGATCTTTCATCGACAAAGGTACCGTCGCCCTTCTTTGGCTTATTCCAATATTCAATTATGATTGGGATTTGGTCCCTAACAAGAACTCCAGCTTGACGTACAAATTTGTCTGCCGCCTTCTTGGGCTCCATCGGCCTGCCATCAACACGGACTGCTTCGATCGTGAACTTTGCACGATCTTTCAACCGATGGCTCGCGCCTCGCTTGCTCTTTTTCGTAGAAGAAGATGGTTGCTGGCTGGTCGATCCAGAGGGCTAAAAGAAGAAAGAAGCGTTAATTATTACATGTAGAAGAAGATTGTTGGTAGAAGTCAGCAGAGGCTTAATCAATGCATATACCTCTCCGGACTTTGTAATCACTAAATTGCGTTTACCGGAGTCTTCATCTTCTCCATGACTACTTGAGCTGTCATCATGTCCCTCCAAGTTCAGATATTGTGAGGTGTCCTCATCGATAATGTTCTCCATTATTTCTTCTTCTTCAAGGTTTCTACTAAGTGGATCCATAGTTTCTAAAACAATAATATTATCTAGAGTAAGAGAGTAAACATTCAAGTGGACTTGGATTTATACACAAATATACATATTATTCATACAAAAATACACAAATAAACATTCAAGTGGACTTGAAATTAAAACCCTAAGGATGCTTCATCATTTTAAACGAGTTCCGAGGGGTCCAAACCCTAATTCGGAGAAATCCCGAATGCATATGAGAGGGGCTAGCTATAGTGGCTGACCGGAGGATGCTCCAGAAAGCGGCGGCTAGCGGCGCTGGAGAGCGACCTAGGGCGCGCGAGGTAGTGGGTTCGCCTCACCGTGATGCGGCCTACCTAAAACGGGCGGCGCCACTACCTAGGGGTCACCAGAGCAACGTTAACGACGACGGCCAGCGGCGGCGCTTGCAGAGCAGCGAGATGACGACCCTAAACTAAATAAACCCTAATTAAACTAATAACCCTAATAAATAAACCCTAAAATTATTCATACACAACAATATATATACATATATGCAACATTTATCCAATATACACATAAATGGGGTTGGCGGTGGTGGCTCCGAGTTGGCGGAGGCTTCAGTGTTGGCGCGCGCGGTGGCGGTGGCGGTGGGTGTTGGCGCGCGCGGTGGCGGTGGCGGTGTTGGCGCGCGCGGTGGCGGTGGCGGCTCCGAGTTGGCGGTGGCGGCCGACGAGGGCGCGCGCGGCAACGGCGCTCTCCTTTATATACATTTATATATATACAATATGTACATATATGCACCATTTATCATGACTTGAATCGGCTCTAACAATTATCATGACTTGAATGAACTACGAATTCCAGAGCTACTACATACTGTGGTGTGAGAGTACAACTACTTGGCTAGCTACATTAAGACCGCATAATTGGCACTGGCATCGTTCCGTGTATATATGTAAAGTAATAATTTGATGTTTGCTTCCTCTTGTGCGTAATACTGGAGTAGCTAGCTTAGCTTGCCCGCAAGAGTAGCTGCTGTTTTTTCATCAGTCTGGTCAATATACATGCAACATGGTCTGGGAATGGGTGGTATCACGGATGAGCACAACACATGGCCTTTGTCATCAACTGCATCTCGAGACATTTTCACAAGATGACCCTAGTCTGCTAGTTAACTGTCGAGCTAATTTGACTCCAAACATACAAAACAGGTTGCGCCTGGAAACTAAGTATGCGGGGCCCTGGGGCAAGAGGATAATGAGGGACCCTTGTTGACACAAATGTAGTTCAAATATTCTCTATCATCGGAGAACTACTTACTTCTTGGTCAGCACCGACAACGCGACGACGAGGCGGCGAGGGCGGAGGCGGCGGCGGGACGGCAGGCGTGGACGGCTGTTGGTCGGGGCAGTGAGGCGGCGAGGGCAGTGGCGAGCGCGGTCGGGGCGGCACGACGACGAGGCGGCAAGGGCGGAGGCGGCGGCGGACGGCAAGGGTGGCGACGCTGGACAGGCGTCGTGGCGAGGGCGCAGGCGGCGGCAGACGGCACGGCGGACGCGGCGGCGTGGACACGGAGGCGGACGACGAGGGCGGACGCGGCGACGTGGACGGAGGCGGCGGCGGACGGCAGGCGTGAACGGCGACGGCAACGACGCGCGCGAGCTCTGCCTCCTTCTGTTTCGATCGATCTCGCTGGGGGAAGAGGAAGAGGGAGGGGCTGCATTTAATACCCCCCCCCCTTTAACACCGGTTCCAGCCACAAACCGGTGTTAAAGGGGGGCGCATTTATTTGGTTTCGCGCGCGCACCCCCCCCCCCATTTAACACCGGTTCTAGCCACGAACCGGTGTTAAAGAGGGGGTGCGCACGCGAAACGAAATAAATGCGCCCCCCCTTTAACACGGGTTCGTGGCTGGAACCGGTGTTAAAGGGGGGGCATTTATTTCATGCATTAAAGGGGCATTTTTAATTCAAAAAATAGGATATGAATTTAGAAAATTCATATCTTTTTCATTTCAACTCATAAAAATATGAATAATATATCATAATTTTCAGAAAAATAATATCTATCCATTCATGTAAAAACATTTTATATTTAATTTAGATGAAAATTTTCAAAATGATTAAAACACTTACATATAAATTTTGATTATTCAATTCAAACAAAAATAAATTGTCAAATCCTAACTTTGAACATAAGAAATATTAAGCATATAAAAAGGAATCTAACCCTATTTTATTAGAGAAAATCATATTTTAATGCCGCATCTTTTGTATTAACATTTTTGAATTGATTGGATATTTAAATGCCGCATCTTTTGTATACACTTGAATCTGACCAAGCCTCGCTCAACTTGCATTTGATTTTTGATAAAATAGCATATTGTGAACCTAAAAATGATTTTTGTAAAAAATCATGAGCATCGTATCATGTACCTGTAGTTCATATCTGACCCACTTCCTACCGATTCGGCAGAAATTTGTCTTTTTCACCAGAGGTGGACGGAAAGGTTTCAGATCCCCCTGTTTGTACATTGTCCATATAAGGTGGTCTAGTATTTTTGTAAAATATGTTGGTGGTTTTTTGAATTAGCCATTTTGTGGTTGCTTCACAAAACCGTCCGTTTTTTATGCTCGGAAAATGGAAAATGCCTTTTTAGTGCGATAAAAAGGAAAACTTCCTCTTGCAACATTGTTTGCCATGCCATGATACACATGTATGCACAATATGGCCATATTATCACAAACTATGCCTTGATTCTAGTCATAACATTGGTCATTTGACCCGAAAAGCCAAGAAACCTTGAATGAGATAGGTCATTTCGTGAAGGTTTTTTTGAGACATAATCAATATACCAAGTTTGTGATTTTTCCTTCTAACTATGTCACATAATATAACACCACGCAAAGGTTTCGCACTGTTTCGATCTTTTTTTATTTTTTATCCCCGTTTTAAATTATCGTCAAACTTTGTCGAACAACGGGCATGAAGATTCTTAGCTCGGGGCCAAGCCTCGCTCAACTTGCATTGGATTTTTGATAAAATAGCATATTGTAAACCTAAAAATAATTTTTGTAAAAAATCATGAGCATCGTATCATGTACCTGTAGTTCATATCTGACCCACTTCCTATCGATTCGGCAAGAATTTGTCTTTTTCACCAGAGGTGGACGGAAAGGTTTCAGATCCCCTTGTTGGTACATTGTCCATATAAGGTGGTCTAGTTTTTTTGTAAAATGTGTTGGTGGTTTTTTGAATTAGCCATTTTGTGGTTGCTTCACAAAACCGTCCGTTTTTTATGCTCGGAAAATGGAAAATGCCTTTTTGGTGCGATAAAAAGGAAAACTTCCTCTTGCAACATTATTTGCCATGCCATGATGCACATGTATGCACAATATGGCCATATTATCACAAACTATGCCTTGATTTTAGCCATAACGTTGGTCATTTGACCCGAAAGTCAAGAAACCTCGAATGAGATAGGTCATTTTGTGAAGGAAATAGAACTGGAATTAAAATACAGAATGCAACTAATAGTAAGTTACATAAAGCACGACTGAAAATTAAGATACATGGCCAGATTAAGTAACAATCGGCCGAACTTGTTTCAGAATGTTGGAGTGATTCAGTCATGCTCCTGCCTACACCTGTAATACTCGCCACTGTAGTCGTCGTAATCGCCGCCGCCGTCATCGCTGTCGTCGTCGGGGTCGCCGTAATTGAACCTTGAAGGCTGAGTACGCGTGGGCTGGACTTGAGGGTAGCGCAGACGGGGGTTAGAGTCGGTGGCAGTGTCATAGGCCATGACGCTCTGGAGAGTCCGACCGCGCCACCATAGCCGACGGCCGGCCTCGTTGAAGTTCGGAGGAGGTGGGCCGTCCTCCTCGTGCCTGGCGAGCGCCCTCTCATGCCGATCCATGAAGAAGGCTTCCCAAGTAGGGAAATAGTCGGGATGCCATCTGGGATTCCTCCGCTGCTCCGGCGTGAGCTCGAAGTAGTAGTGGTTCGTGATGGCCATCCGGCGCGCCACACCTAGAGGGACAGGAGGAACCGGCGCTCAGCATACAGCCGACGGGAACACAGTAGCCCGGCGGGCAGGGGTAGTTTGAGGCGCAAAGCGCCTCCGCCTCCCTGGGGGTTAGTGCTACGGTGGAAGCCATGGGAAAGAGTGATGAGGTTGCAGATATGAGTCTAGAGATGTGCAATGACAATGGAGGCCAACCCTATATATATATATAGTGAAGAACTGGCAGGAAGAACTGGAGGGAAGAACTGGCGGGAAGAACTGGAGGGAAGAACAGGCGGGAAGAACAGGCGGGAAAAAATGGCGGGAAGAAAAATGGCGGGAAAAAATGGCGGAAGGAAAAATGGCGGGAAAAAATGGCGGGAAGAAAAATGGAGGGGAGAAATAGAAGGAAGAAAAATGGCTCATTTAATACATATACTGTTAACAGAAGAAATATGACATTGTTCTAAAAATGGGACGGTTGGAGGGATTTCAGCAGGCTGGGCCCGGCAGCACAAATGATAGGGGTGAGTGTCGACATTATGTCGTGGGGCGTGTACCTTGTCCCAGATGGTGTCACCAACCGGGACTAAAGATGAACCTTTAGTCCCGGTTGAACCTTTAGTCCCGGTTGGAGACACCACCGGGACAAAACACGATTCAGCACTAATAATAGGGGTGAGTGTCGACATTATTTCGTAAGTGTCGACACTATGCCGAGCTGCTTGTACTATAAATAGGCATCCTTGTGAGTCCAGTCCTCCAGCCAGTTTGAGGCATCTCCAAGATGGTTTTCGAGAGCAGGGCACCACTACGGCCAGTTTCAGGGAGATGCCGATGGAGCCCAGTCCTCCGGCATGTCCGAGAAACTGGTCATAGAGGCACTCCCTAATATGTGAAATTAGTTAGCTCCCAGGCGTATTGATCTAGTTAGAGAAGTTACAAGCTGCAAGATGGTTTTTCAGAGCAGGGACACCACTACGGCCAGTTTCAGGGAGATGCCGACGGAGCCCAGTCCTCCGGCATCTCCGAGAAACTGGTCATAGAGGCACTCCCTAATATGTGAAATTAGTTAGCTCCCAGGCGTATTGATCTAGTTAGAGAAGTTACAAGCTGCAAGATGGTTTTCGAGAGCAGGGACACCACTACGACCAGTTTTAGGGAGATGCCGCCGGATCCCAGTCCTCCGGCATCTCCAAGAAACTGGTCATAGAGGCACTCCCTAATATGTGACCACGCGTGTTTGGAGATCAGATCTTAATGGTAAGTACGTATCGGGACAACTTCTTCATAGTCCCGGTCCAGCCACAAAACAGGACTAACACTCAAGACATTTATTAATATTAAAAACTGAGACTACAAAACCGGGACTAAAGGCCCCCTATATATAGTCCCGGTCAATCCACAAACCGTGAAAGACATGAACTAGAGTTACATAATATGAGCATGAACTTCTTGGCATATGTCCTTCCTTATGATCGCTTCAGACGTAACCATGGAACATCTTCTTTACTTAACGGAATGCTTGGGTCAGTTTTCACTATGAAGGACAGAATTTCATCAAACTTATTATAATCTTCTGACATGTCTGTCTTGTCCTTGATTCCCACAATGTTCTTTTCCCTGAAAGAACTATGTGACGCTTTGGCTCATCATATGATGTATTCGTTTGCATATTTTTTTCTTTTTTTGGTCTGGAGGACATGTCCTTCACATAGAAAACCTGAGCCACATCATTGGCTAGGACGAATGGTTCGTCTAAGTTCTTGTCTACCTTCATAAGATTGTTGAGATCCACCGTTGTCATTCCGTACTTCTTGTCTACCTCAACCCCTCCTCCTGTTAGCTTGACCCATTTGCATCAAAACAAGGGGACCTTAAAATTAGGTCCATAGTCAAGTTCCCATATCTCCTCTATGAACCCATAATACGTGGTCTTTTGCCCATTGTCTTCTGCTGCATCGAAGCGGACACCACTATTTTGGTTGGTGCTCTTTTTATCTTGGCCTATCGTGTAAAATGTATTCCCATTTATCTCGTACCCTTGGAAAGTACATACAGTCGAAGATGGTGTCCTTGCCAACAAGTACAGCTGATCCCCAACAGTGGTGTTATTCGTGAGAAGTGTTTGTAGCCAGCCGCCAAAACTCGCCATGTGTTCACTTATAATCCATTCATCAGACTGTCCTGGGTGTTTGAGGCGTATTAAATTCTTGTGTTCATTGATATAAGGGGCAACCAAGATTGATCTTTGTAAAACCGTGTAGTGTGCTTGATTGAGATAATGCCCGTCCCTACATATCATTTCTTTACATCCTAGGGTGCCTTTTCCACGCAGTCTCCCCTCATGTCGTGATTCTGGAACACCAATCGTCTTAAGGTCAGGAATAAAATCAACATAGAACTCAATGACCTCCTCTGTTACATAGCCCTTGGAGATGCTTCCTTCTGGCCTAGCACGGTTATGAACATATTTCTTTAAGACTCCCATGTACCGAACATATTGTGTAGAAATACAGGACCAAGAATGGCAATATCTTCTACTAGGTGAACCAGGAGATGCATCATAATATTGAAGAAGGATGGTGGGAACACCAACTCAAAGCTGACAAGACATTGGGCCACATCTGTCTGTAACCCTGGTAGGCTTTCTGGATCGATTACCTTCTGAGATATTGCATTGAGGAATGCACATAGCTTCACAATGGGTACTCGAACATTTTCAGGTAGAAGCCCCTCAATGCAATCAGAAGCAATTGTGTCATAATCACGTGGCAGTCATGAGACTTCAGGTTTTGGAATTTTTTCTCTGCCATATTTATTATTCCCTTTATATTCGACGAGAAGCCAGACGGGACCTTGATACTACTCAGACATTCAAAAAAGATTTCCTTCTCTGCTTTGGTAAGAGCGTAGCTGGCAGGAGTTAAGTGGCATCGTTTACCCTTCGTGTTCTCAGGATGCATAGGCTCTTCAGGGTCTTTCAGACGTTGCTAGTCCTGCCGTGCTTCCGGTGTATCTTTTGTCTTCCCATACACTCCTAGGAAGCCTAGCAGGTTCACGTAAACATTCTTCGTCACGTGCATCACGTCGATTGAAGAGCGGACCTCTAAGACTTTCCAATAGGGAAGGTCCCAAAATATAGATTGCTTCTTCCACATGGGCGCGTGTCCAGCATCGTCATTCGGAACAGATAGACTGCCAGGACCTTTTCTAAAGATTACTTCTAGGTCCTTGACCATACCAAATACCTCCTCACCGGTACGGAGGACAGGCTTCCTCCGGGGTTCTGCCAGACGTTTGAAATGCTTGCCTTTCTTTCTTACTGGATGCAGGTTTGGAAGAAATCGGCGATACCCTAGGTACACAACCTTCTTACATTTATCCAAATATACACTTTCAGTCTCATCTAAACAGTGTGTGCATGCATTGTATCCCTTGTTTGTCTGCCCTGAAATTTTACTAAGAGCAGGCCAATCATTGATGGTTACGAAAAGCAATGCTCGTAGGTCAAATGGCTCCCCTTTGTGCTCATCCCACATACGTACACCTGGTTTGGCCCACAGCTGTAAAAGTTCTTCAACTAATGGCCTTAGGTACACATCAATATCGTTGCCGGGTTGCCTCGGGCCTTGGATGAGCAATGGCATCATAATGAACTTCCTCTTCATACACAACCAAGGAGGAAGGTTATAAATACATAGAGTCACAGGCCAGGTGTTGTGGCTGCAGCTCTGCTCACCAAAAAGATTCATGTCGTCTGTACTTAGACCAAATCTTAAGTTCCTTCCGTCACGTGCGAAGTCCGGGTACTCTCGCTCGACTTTTCTCCACTGTGACCCATCAGCGGGGTGTCTCAACATCGCGTCTTTCTTACGGTCTTCCATGTGCCATCGCAACAACTTGGCATGCTCTTTATTTCTGAAGAGACATTTTAACCGTGGTAATATAGGAGCATACCACATAACCTTGGCAGGAACCTTCTTCCTAGGGGCCTCGCCCTCAACATCGCCAGGATCGTCTCGTCTAATCTTATACCGCAGTGCAGCGCATACCGGGCATGCATCCAAATTCTCGTACTTCTCACCGCGGTAGAGGATGCAGTCATTAATGCAGGCATGTATCTTCTGCACGTCTAATCCTAGAGGGCAGACAACCTTCTTTGCTTGGTATGTACTGTCGGGCAACTCATTATTTCTTGGAAGAATATTCTTCATTTTTACCAACAACTTTGAAAATGCGCTGTCAGTCACACCGTTCTCTGCCTTCCATTGCAGCAAATCCAATGTGGTACCTAGCTTTTTGTGGCCATCTTCACAAGTTGGATACAACAATATTTTGTGATCCTTTAACATCTGCTCCAGCTTCTCCTTCTCCTTTTCAGTTTCACATTCTTCCTTTGCATCAGTAATGGCCCGACCAAGATCGTCATCAGCGGGCCCATCTGCTGCCTCTTGATCTTCATTATCTACCCCCGTTGCAGTATCATCATATTCAGGATACATATTATGATAGTTGTCATCATCCTCTTCTTCTTCGTTGTCTTCCATCACAACCCCTTTTTCTCCGTGCTTGGTCCAACAATTATAGCTGGGCATGAAACCGGATCGAAGCAGGTGGGCGTGAATGGTTCTAGTATTTGAGTAGTCTTTCTTGTTCTGACAGTGAATACACGGACAGCACATAAAACCATTGTGACCACGGTTTGCATTAGCCACAACGATGAAATTTTGGAGGCCCATAATGTACTCGGAAGTGCGGCGTTCACCGTACATCCGTTGCCGGTTCATCTGCATTAATATGTAGTATATATCAAAAATTAATAGGGAGATGACCATTTATATATATAGTACATCAATGACACATGAAAGGATAGTTGCCGACCTCGACCGAGAAGGAAAGAGCAACGAGAAAACTTATTTTGAGCTCTCGGGCATTTCACCGAACACCTCTTGTGCATATGAAAAAACACAAACTAGCACTCTTCACACCCTCTTGCTAGGCTCCAAAATGAGATAGTGAAAAACTGAAAGAGTGGGATGTGGGCTGCGGTGTCTTATATAGCCCCCCCCTTTAACGCCGGTTCAAGTCACGAACCGGTGTTAAAGGGGGGGCTGCGCGGGCCACTGGTACAGGGTCCTTTAACACCGGTTCGTGCCACGAACCGGTGTTAAAGGGTTTAGGGTTTAGGGTTGGTGTTAAAGGGGGCTCCTTTTTGCCGCACATGCCACGCTGGTACGGCCCCCCTTTAACACCGGTTCATAGAAGAACCGGTGTTAAAGCCCTTTTCCAGGATCAATAAAAAGCCTCATTTCCACTAGTGTAGTTAGGCCCCATTTGGAATAAAGAAAAACATAGTACTGGAAAATATGGAGGATAAGATTTCTATAAAAAATAATTTTTTTGGTGCCGTTTGGAACATGGGAATAATAGGCATCCTAGATTTCTTTAAAATTGGCATGGAATAGTTTATTTCATAGGAATTTGGAAGAAATCTAACATGAGGTTCCCAATTTTCTACATTTTTCTTGAAGCGACTCTCTGCAGTTTTCTGTGGTCTTGGTCAACGTAGGAATTCAGGATAAATAAATGGCATCTCAATTTCTACATTATTTTATGGAAAATGATATGATTCCCCCGGGGGATCCCGTCGTCGCGTCCCCCGGGTCCGGAATCGTCGATCGGTTTTGATCCGGCCGTTATTTTCGCGCCACGTGGCCCTCTTCTTTGCGGTTGCTACACCGCTCCGGGATATACGGGTCGGGCGGTTCCTTCCTCCTCGCATGATTCCAACCGCGGAGGAGAGGCAACGGAGAGGCGACCGAGGAGGCGACCGCGGTGCGACGCCACGCCGCCGCCGAACCCTTCATCGTCGACTGCCGCGCGACCGCTGCCGAGCGCCGCGCATCGGTTCGTGCTCGCCTGGCTCTGCTCCCTCTCTCCTCTCTCCTCTCTAATCTCTCTCTACTCTGTTTCCCGCAGAGTAACTCCCGAACGCCGCCGTCCGGTTCATCCTCGCCCGCCGCCGCCCGCTGCTGAGCGCCGCCGCCCATCCTCGGTTTGTGCCGCCGTCCTCCCCTCTCTAACCTCCCCTCTCTGATTTTGCGCAGGAACCCTAGGTGGCAGGAGGTGATGGGACCGCCGCCGACAAGAGATGCGGCAGGAGGGAGCACCTCCGGCGACGCAAACGTTGAGGTGATGACCCGGCGGCAGCCACCGTTCTGTCCTTGCTTCCATTATTTGCTATTTGCTATTTTGCTACGGGGATTTTTGCTACTTGCTACTGTGTTTTGCTACTCAGTAGCATGATTAGTACTAGGAGTATGATTAGTTCATTCATACTCCACATTGCTACTTGCTACTGTGTTGTGCCAAGCTACTGTGTTGATTAGTACTAGGAGTATGATTTTTGATCCCAGTAAGGAAGATTTGCTAATCCTAATACTTATGTTGTCTCGTGTCCTTGAAGTTTTGCTAGTCCTTTCTAGCAAGCTACTGTTGAAGATTTGCTAATCCTAGTACTTATGTTGTCTCATGTCCTAGTACTACTGTTGATTAGTACTAGGAGACATGAGACCTAGCAAGTAGCATGATTTGCTAATCCTAGACAGGAGGAAGATTTGCTAGTCCTTCCTAGCAAGCTACTGTATTGATTAGTACACTTGTTGATTAGTACTAGGAGTACGATTAGTACTAGGATTTGCTAGTCCAGTAGTTTTGCTACTTGTGCATTATGATTTTGATCCCAGTAGTTGCTACTCTAGTGTATATGTTTGCTACTTCAGTTTATTTTTTTGCTACTCTAGTATGATATAGTGTACTGGGATTTGCTACTCTAGTATGATATAGTGTATATCCTGGTAGTTGCTACTCTAGTATGATATAATATACTGGGATTTGCTACTTGCTACTGGGATTTGCTACTGCAGTAGCATGATTAGTACTAGGATTAGTGCTAGGACTATGATTAGTACTAGGATTTGCTATTCCAGTAGTTTTGCTACTTGTGCATTATGATTTTGATCCCAGTAGTATGATTGGTAATCCCAGTAGTTTTGCTACTTGCTACTTGTGCATTTTTTGTAATCCCAGTAGTATGATTAGTAGCCCAATGTTTAGTAGTTTTGCTATAACCATACATGTTTCTATTTTCCTTTTGCTGCAGGTTGCTGCTATTGATAAGAGCAAAAAGGGCAAAAAGGTTGTTGTGAGCCGCAAGAAAGTTGGCGAGGGAGCGAGTAATGTCAAGGAGGATATTTGGATGTCGAAGGACCGTTTCGGTGCCAAGCATTTGAGTATCCTTGCGGACAACCTTTCTCTAGCCAAGAAGCAGATTATTCAGTCAAAGAGTGCATTTCGAGCATTGTTGAATGTTGCACAGTTTAGAATTCCTAATGAGCTTACGGATTTTGTTGCTGCACATACTTCTGCTCGTCTCCGTGAGTACAAGCTTCCGAAGAACCAGATGGTGTATACCACGGATATGGTGAGGAAAGTGTTTGGAATCCGCTGCGGGAGCAAGCCTATTGATCTTTCTATTACTGGAGGTGCAGAGCTTGATGAGATTCGAGCCCTCTACCATGCTGGGAAGAAGAGGGCAGATTTAGCAACTACTATCAATATCTTGAAGAATTGTGCTGATACAGATGAGGAAACCATCATTCGCACTTGGAATCTTGTTTCCCTGGCCACTGTTGTTGCTCCAAAAAGCTCGAACCATGTTAACTTGGAATATGTTGGTCTCATGGCTGACCCAACCAAAACAGATGAGTATGCTTGGGATGAGCATTTGTTGGGTTTGTTGATGCAAACTGTGAGCAATATTCAGAAGAAGAAGAAGAAGCGAGCACATGTCCTTCCAAAGGACTGTAGCAAATTTGAGTTTTGGATAACTGGCCCATTCATTCTTCTTGGTGTAAGTTATCTCTCATCTTTTATATTTGTTTGTAGCGATTTGCAGTGTTTGTTTTGCTACTACTAACTTTATTTGGGCTCTTTTGTAGATTGCTTATATGGATCATTTGGATTTCCCACCCTGCGATCACACGTTCGAAAAGTCATTGCCTAGAGTATGCTATGTCAAGACCAGTGACTTCACTTTTTTGTACAAAATGACTCGGATAGGAAGATTTTATCGAACAAAACTATTTTCGGCAGGCGAGATGTAATGTTCTTTCCAGCACCACAAACATTCTATTCTTTCGTTAATCCTCTTAATGTTAACATTGCTTTTTATTGTGTGTAGTTCCTCCTATTGTCTGCAACACCTTATGGTACTGCTCCTGGTTATGATGATTTTAACAAACCTGCTCCAGTGGAAGATGTTGATGTTAATCCTTCTGCTTCATTGAATGAATGGCTAAATTTCCCTAGCAGCTAGGATTTGCAGGTATGAAATTGCTACTGTACTATTATTTGTTTGCTACTTCAGTGCATTTTATTTTGCTACTTAGCTACATTGCTCTGCTACCTCTTTTTGCAATCAGTGAACATGTATTATAGGTTTTGCTACTTTAGCTTATAGGTTTTCCTACTTTAGTATATAGGTTTTGCTACTTTAGTTTATAGGTTTTGCTACTTTAGTTTACAGGTTTTGCTACATTAGTTTACAGGTTTTGCTACTTTAGTTTACAGGTTTTGCTACTATAGTTTACAGGTTTTGCTACTTTAGTTTATAGGTTTTGCTACTTTAGTGTATAGGTTTTGCTACTTTAGTTTACAGGTTTTGCTACTTTAGTTTATAGGTTTTGCTACATTAGATTTATGAATTTGCTACTCCTTATGCGTTAGCCTTGGTGTTAGGGTACCGAGGCGGAGTCGCCGTCGACGCGATAGCCGCGACGGGCGACGATGCCTTGGTACCCTAACACCCTTCGAGGTTTCGTCGCCCGTACGACGCGGTAGCGTTGACGGGCGACGAAACCGAGCCGCTGTACTAGAGTTTACGCTTTATTTATGTTGACGACTTAGGGTGGGGGTGGTGGATAAGTTATCCCAAATTATATACCCGTATGCAAAAGAAGCTTAATATCACACCATTTTTTTCGAGGATTCGTCGCCCGTACGCCGCGATAGCGGCGACGGGTGACGAATCCGAGCCGCTATGCTTAGAATTTGATCATTTATCTTGTCTCTGGTTTACTAACTTGCTTCTAATGTTTGCTAACAGGTTCCCGCTCGTTTCAAAACATTGTATGAGAAGCACAAGGCTATTTTTGAAGTAGATGTTGATGTGACAATGAAGAACCTTTCTGCTGGATTGAAGCGCATGCAGGCTCAATGCATGGCTGCCCTTTTGGTTGATGTTGAATCATCAAGTAAAGAAGAAGAAGCTGGACCAAGTGTTGTTTTTCCAACCAAAAGTACAGCAGATGATGATGATCAGCTGCAGGATGATGATGGTTCAGAAACTGAGGATGATGAGAAGCTTTATGCTACATCGGAGCCCGAGGACCATGGTGTTGCTGCAGCAGCTGCTAAGGATACTGATGGTGATGCAGATGATGCTGTGGAGCAAGGTGGTGCTGCAGATGCTTGTGTGGAGCAAGGTGGTCCTGTAGCAACAGAACATGTCGATGTTCCTCAAGCAGCAATAATCATTGATTCTACGAGCAAGGGAGCTGATGCTACTGAGCAGCCGGATGTTGTTAGCCCTGACAGGTCTCCAATTCACAGCCCCAGGAAGGATATTTCTGATGAAGTTTGGGCCAATGCTCCGGACAAACCCCCGTTTGATCTTTTCGAGCCTGGGACCGATGTGTATGCAGAGTTTTGCATTTCACAGTCTCTCCCACCTTCCTGTGATGTCCCAACCGCTGTCGTGACCACTGCCTCTGACGCCTCTGAGAGTATTCCAGCATCACCTTCCACTTTGGTCGATCTTGCACCTTTCAGCTCTACTGAGCCTGCGACACCTGTTGTTCCCATTGCACCTGGTATGAACATTTTCTTGTAGTTTCTTAGATATGCTTCCGCTTGTTTGCTTTTTAGATATGCTTCCGCTTGTTTGCTTAAGACACAATTGTTTTCTCTTTTTGCAGTTGTTGTTAACATTGAGTCAAGTGTTAAAGGAGATGGTAGCTCGGATTTGTTGACACATGAGAAGAAGACAAGGTTTAAGAGGGCTGCCAAGGAGGAGCTCACACCTCCAAAGTTGAAAAAGATGAAGGTCTCTGAAGATGTAGAACAAACATACTCCACATTTGTGATGAATGGTCGGAAATTCAAGGGCCATCCGAAGGATAGGGAACCGTAAGTTTATGTTTTTTGCTACTCTGAAGTAATGTTTTTGCTACCTTGCATCTAGCTGATTGCTACATGTGTCAATGTGTTTTGCTAGTTTTCCATTTAATCTTCTACAGCTTGAACTACCTGCTACCTTATTTCATTTTTTTTGCTACTTTATATTGAACTGTTTGCTACTTTAGTTCATAGTTTTTGCTACTTTAGATTGAACTACCTGCTACCTTAGTTCATTCATTTTGCTACTTTACATTGAACTGTTTGCTACTTTAGTTCATAGTTTTTGCTACTGTACATTGAGCTGTTTGAGCACTTTAGTTTATTGTTTTTGCTACTTTACATTGAACTGTTTGCTACTTTAGTTCATAGTTTTTGCTACTTTAGATTGAACTGTTTGCTACTTTAGTTTATTGTTTTTGCTACTTTACATTGAACTGTTTGCTACTTTATGTAAAACTATCTGCTACATGTGCATTCCTTTGTGCAGGCCAGTTTTTGTGGAGATTGGGCGGTATTATACTTGCTACAGAACTTTCCAAACATCGCTTCGGCCGCGCCAAAATCTAGATAGTGAGTTGATGAATGTTTGGATTGAGAAATTTAACCATGAGTCAGACATTGTTTGCAAGAAAAGTGCACGGCAGAAGAGGAAGTACGCTTTCACACAGCACTTTGTGGTGAGTAGCACTTTTCTTGATATTTTACTTGCTCAATATGCATATGACAGGTACTCTGCTAGCATTTTGCTACCTTTTGTGTACTTGCTGAACCAATACAGATAGTAGCAAATTTTACTTGCTTTTGCTACTGCCTCATACTACTTTTTATCTTCAACACAAAACAGGAGAAGCTTATTGTTGATCCAAAAGCATTCAATGCTAAAGCATGTATGGATGAGTTGAAAGAGCAGAATGCAAAGTTCAAGATTTTCAAGTGTGACCTTGTGAGTTAACATCCTTGCTTCCTATCTTGTTCATGTTTGATTTCTATACAAGATGCTAAATATTAATTCATGTTTGAATGTATCTATACTTTCCTATTGTGAAGTTCAACCATTGGGCAGTTCCCTGTATCAACCTAGTAGCAAAGCAGATGCATATTTTTGATTCAATGAAAGGGGCCAAAGATGCTAGTGTGATGGATGATTGTGCACGCAATCTGGTTAGTAATCCAGCTACACTTGTTCATTGTGTTTGCTACATTTATAGTTGGGCCTTTTATTTGCTGCATATCATTAACCATGCAGTGTGTTTGCTTTGTTTTCCAGTTCGCAAACTTTGCAATTCTTGTGAAGCAATCAAAACTGGCAGACAATATCAACTTCGACACTTACCTGCTAACCAATCCTGATCACCCGCAGCAAACTACCATGTAAGATTTTGCTCACCTTTTTTCAATCGTTGTCCTGATCACTAGTTTCAACTTTTGCCAGATTATTGTTTTTTAATTGCTACCTAAGTTTACAACTCTTGCTACTTTAGCTTCCTACACTTGCTACATCAGTTTCTGCTTGTTTTTACTAATCTATCTATTTGTTTTTTGATAGATTTGATTGTGGATTCTTCAGCATGCTCTTCATGGAAAGCTTTACCGGCAAGGTCATGGCGGAGTTCGACAACAATGCTATACCACATCTAAGGAAACTTCTTGCATCTGATCTGATTGAGGCAAGGCAAAACAAAGGATCATTGCTACAGCTGATGGAAGAAGAGTTACAGAAGAAGCGTAGTTAGGTTGAAACTAATGTAATCGTTGAAACTGATGTCGTCCTTGTGATCTTATTTTGCACTTTGTAATGGTTCAAACTGATGTAATCGTGGATGTGTTCGTTGCTGCAGCATATGTGGATTATCTTTTGTGGATAGGTTATGTTGGATGGATAAGTGCTACATGTTTGGAATGGTTTTATATATAGCTTTTGAAGTTTGGGATGTTGATTATTGTCTTCTGAAGTTTCAAATAGTGTGATTGCTTTGATAAGTTCTGTACATGCTACATACATGCTGCATAAATGCTAAAAATGAGTATTTACCTAGACATGCTGTCAATTTTTTTTGGCCACCCCAGGTGTTAATTTGCTACATCTGTGTAGCCATATTGCTACATGCATAGAAATGGTGTGCTACCCAGGTGTACAAGATTTGCTACTAGGTTTAATGTAGCAAATATACCTATGACATTCATTCATAAGAACAAGTTTTGTCTATGGTAGCAATTTTATATACAAAATGCAGGCTGTATGCTCCAAAGTGGAAATACTTTTGCTACCAACAATATTCTGTCATATCACAAAATTCATATGTTGCATCAAGATGATGCTACATCTATACTGTATGTATGCTACATAGTAATGACAAAAATGCTACTCTCTGGTAGTACATGTAGTTTCAACTCTATTTTCGCAGCATTCCCCGCAATCAGTGCTTCCATGGAGACACATTGTTTCACGGTGTGACCTTATTCATTGCAGTATGGGCATTTTTGCTTTCTTGGCTTCTTCTTCTTCGACGTTGCATCAGTTTGCTTCTTATTTGTCTCTTGAGCTTTTTTCCTTCTCTTGGCATTTGCTTCATCACAAAGCTCAACCAATGGTTTGTTACGCTTCGACTTCTTGGTTGGTCTTCCTTTTGGCTTTACCCTCGCAGGGTCCTTGAGCGTGCTACTCGGAGCATCATTACGTTCTTCTTCTTGTCGTTGATTGTTTACACCATGCTGTGGAGGAATACTTTGCTCTTGTAGCAAAATTTCTGGCCCTCCTCCTTGCTGCTCTACTTCTTGCTCCTGTGTAGCATGTTGTGTGTTCCTCATATTTGCTACAAGACGCTTCGCATCATCAATCATCTTGGAAACAACAACATATGTTTCATCACTGAAGCAAGCATCTGAAGCGAGTTCATTCATCTTTCTGCACAATGCATTGTACTTGAGAGTATTGGTTCCTGGGATCCCAAATCTGATGGTATTTGTCCCGGGATCAGGTGCAGGCATTGTTGCTGTAGCATACCATCTTCGTAGCATGTATCTCTCTGGAATTTGATGGACATTCAAGTGCACCATCACCCTCACTATGTGCGGGCATATAAGGCCACACATCTCAAATGTGTTGCATCCGCACTTGTAGCACTCATCATCTAACTTGACTTGCACCTGGTAGGTTTTGACACCATAACCAGGGTTTGGAATGAGATCAAAGCACATGCCTTCACCCTCAACCTGCATTGGATAAAACCTGGTAGATTTCTCAATCATCTTTTGGAATCTTGTGAAGATCTCCCTTGGGTAGAACTCCAGCCCCTGCTTTTCAATGTTGTAGCTGCAAAATAAGGTTTGTTTTTGCTGACTGTCAGGTTGGTGCTACATCAGGTGTTACATTATGCTACAACAGTTTTAAAAATCTGCTACCACAGATATAAAATAATGCTACTAGAAAATCTGTCTATAAAGAGAAAATCTCACCTTCCCCATAGTGGTGCTATTGTTGTATCCATTGTGAATGCTACATTGTCTTCTCTGTCTAGCATCAGGTTTTGGCACAACTCGTATTGCTGCACGAAGTTCCAAACTGAGCCACTTGGGCGAATTAAAGTTTTAAAGTACGAGTTGAGGCCTTTAGATCTTCCTGTTGTGCTTGTGAAGGGAAAGAAACTTTGTCTGGAGTACACAGGTGCCCACATTTTTCTGCTCTTCCACATGTTCTGCAAATGAGTGTTCTCAGCCATAGCAAAAGTTTCCAACATATGCTGCCAGCATATCTCAAATTCTGCTACGGTGTCCGTGCTATAGATGCATGAGTAGAATGCTGCAGCAAATGGGCTACCTTCTCTCAAGTGAGGTCCAAGCTTTTTTCTTGCTAATCGTAGCACATGGAAGATGCAGCATCTGTGGACTGAATCAGGATATATGTTTGAAATTGTTGCATCCATTGCTTGGTCTTGGTCTGTCATGATATGGTCTGGCGCCAAACCGTTCATTGCTTCCTTAATTTTGGTGAATACCCAACTGAATGTTTCAGTTGTTTCATCAGGTAGCAAAGCACAGGCCAACACAATTGTCTGTGTGTGGTTGTTGATGCCCACAAGTGGAGCAAAAGGCATGTTGTACTTGTTGGTACAAAATGTAGTGTTGAAAAACACCGAGTCCTTGTACTTGGGGTACAAGGCCCTTGTCCTGCCATCCACCCAAAAGAGAGCTCCCACTGCATTGTTTTCATCCACTTGCTTATCAAAGAAGAATGTAGGGCTTTCTGCTTGTCTCCTTTCAAAGTACTCAATAGTCATTGACATGTCTCGCAGCGAAACTTCCTCACGTAGCATAGTCCTTATGTTGGACACATCACGCTTCACCAAACCAAGGCACCTCGGGTCGCCTCCGTGCACACTTCCAAGGCATCCCATTATCTGAGTTGTGGTAATGTTTTGGTTGTGTAAAGTTTGGATGAACTGAAAGTCCTCCTCAGTAACCTTCCTATGAGACCGCACTAGTGTAGACCCCCCCTTTAACACCGATTTGGAGGGCCCTCTAACAGCGGTTGTAGAACCGCTGTTGATGGTTTGGTGTTAGAGGGGGGCCCCCTTTAACACCGGTACTTATACGAACTGGTGTTAAAGGGTGGCGCACGTGGGGCTGCCGCAGGGCTCAGGCCCCCCCCCCTTTAACACCGGTTCGTAACACGAACCGGTGTTAAAGGTTCTCTGCCGCGGCAGGAAAACGGCCTAAATCTCTGCTGCGGCAGAGCTCTGCCTCGGCAGGAAAACGGCATAAATCTCTGCCGCGGCAGAGTTCTGCCTCTACCCCGTTCTAGGCGTATTTCTGTGGGAGGGGGGAGGGGGAATCGATCGGGAACGGTATACACATACATCGTCATCGGTACATACGAGTACATGAATAATTAAGCAACTATTATTATACACAAACATCGTCATTGTGTGGTATTCTCCATAAACGTTGAAGCATCAAGTACAAGACAAACACGTTCAAGCATATATACAACGTTTATTTTGGTGGATATCTAAAGAGTTCTCCGCCAGGCGTGACGACCTCATCAAGTATGAACCTCGCCAATTCCTCTTGAATGGCTCGTATGCGTTCAAATGGTAGGAGTTGGTCCCGCATCCGTTCGATCTGAATATATATGAAGAATGGGGTCAATATATATATAAGAATAAAACTCAACACAATTGATGGTAATAAAATAATGTTGTGTACTTTGTTTACTTACTCTAAGTTGTTCTAGTGCGGCTTGGCCCGTCGCACATATCGTGTTGCGCATGAACTCGCAAACATAGTACCCACATAAGTTATTGCCGTGTCCCTGATACGCGCACTTTACGAGAATAGAGAGTTCAATTAAAATAGTAATCAATAAAGCATGATATAATGCACTTGGAAGCAGAATCAAAGAGATACGCAGACCTAGCTAGCTAGTATTACTTACATTTTGGTCTACAAATTTTAGTTCTTCTGACCAATCACCCATGGCCCTGCCCGTGAACCTTTTCCAAACCCTGTCCGGCAAAGAAAATGGATAAAGGAGTAATTAATTACTTGTTGTCACGAAAGTTGCCGATCTAGTGGGATAATATGATTGAAATTACCTCTGGAGCATCTCTCTAAAGTCTGCCCATATCTCTTTTTCTTTTCGTAACGAGTCCATGACAAGGACTTTTCCTGAGTCGGGTTGAATGACTAGCAAAATAAAGTGGAACCTACGCACGCATAACTCATCATCAGTTACACTTAACATCGAGTAAGCCGAAACAGAATGTGTACAAGAGAGGGTAACAGTACTCACGAGAAGTTGTAAGGCAATAGTATTTCCCTTTTGGTTTGTTGTCTCAGTAAAGACCTTAGCAAGTAATCTTCTGTTTGCCCGGGTTTGGTTCTTACCACTTCTTCATGAACTCTATTTGGGTCAACGAACCCAATGTCAAAAGGGCCTCCTTTCATGCATTCCATAACCTTTTTCCTGCATAATAGTATATACATATATGGTGAGCATATATATATACATGCAATTAATGAAGTGAATGAGATGAGATATAAATTACAGAAATAGTACTTACACACAATAAAGGCTGATGGCAGCTTTGTCGAGTTCCTTCTGATTGAATAGAAAATGCAAGTCTTGAATGTTGAAGTCGATCTCGTCGTCTCCGCACAAGAAATCTGATCCCTTATATGCGTCGTGATCCATTCTTCCTTTCTCGTCTTGCAGAAATCAAGGTACCACTTATGCAATCTTCGCATCTTTGTTTGTAGATTCTTGAGCTCCTCTTTCTTGACGAGATTCTTCCCATACTTCCATGGCTATATGGGGTTGGCATCGCATTTGGGCAAGTTGTCTCCCATGATGTTCAAGTATGCAATGTAAGTCATCCCCATCTCATTGGCCTTTCTTTGTAGCTCTGCCTCGTAATCATTTACGGGAGGAGCGTCCCGTGTGTCGAACACTTGGAGCGGGGCGCATGATTGGTTTTCCTGCTCTCCGATTATGGGAACTGTTTTCTGGGGTGCCGCACGACTGCTACTTTCAGTCTCCCTATGGCGCCTTGGATCCCCCTTCAAAATCCGGCGCTCATAGTCCGGCACAAGTGGGGTTTCAGGTTTCAAAAGATTATTGTAAAACTTCTCCACCACCGCTGGATCTATTTTATCCTTTGGCTCGGCCCATCTAGGTGCAAAGAATTTCTTGACCTCTTCTTCCGAGATCCTATTGGTCTCCTCGTCGCTGCGATTCCACGGTAAAACCGGCAATGGCTTGGCGGAAGGCTGCGGGACGTAGTTTTTTGAACTCTTTGGCGTACGGTTTCCTGCGGATTTCTTTGTGGCAGTGCTAGTGATGCTCTTCGTGGCAGTGCTCTTCCGCTTACGCTGAGGAGATGGCTGAAGCACCGGAGATGGCTGGCGCGCCGGAGATGGCTGCCGCGCAGGAGATAGCTGAAGCGGCTCAGACTGTTGATGCTGCGGAAACAGCGGGGGTGCCAGTAGCCTCCAATTTGGAAGCATGATGTGTTCCTTCTTCCAAATAATGGTTGTTTTCACTGCAAATTTGAGTTGAGTTTCCCATTCACCTGTAGCATGGTCAAGCTGTGCTTCCTCATATTCCTTCACAACCTCATCCACCCCGACAATAGCATAGCCATCTGGAATCGGTCGGCAGTGGTAAGTTCCACCAGCTACAGGAGGTAAGGCATAGCCGACAGCCACCTTAATGGATAAGCCCATTAATCTCACATGCAGCTCAACGTGTTCACTCTCCGTGATCTCATCCACGGGGTATCGAGGACCCGCCATTTCAAGCGTGGGCTGCACGTTCTCCGTGGAAGCCATGCTGCTTTTCCGCGCAGAGTCTAGGCTGCCGGCAGCTTCCAATGCAGGCTCTTCGTGCCGCTGAGATGGGCCGGTAGGTTGATGGCTCTGTTGTGCATTCACTTGCGCCTGCAGCGCCACAAGTGCATGTTCTATCTGTGTCATCCGCTTTGTACGCTCTTTTTCTTTTCTGCCGCGCCATCTGTAAGAGTCGCTCCACTCAGCAAACCCATCCGTCCACGTCATACCCCCTGTGCCTCGTGCATGTCCAGGGTGTTCTTTTTTACTGATGGCGCGTGTGAGCTGGTCATTCTCTTTGTCGGGGTGGAAGGTCCTGGCGGCTGTTTCCTCGTATGCCGTGATGAGTTCAGTGACGGGTTTGGCAAGGAGGGTTGGGAAGATACACAATCCTGTTTCTGGGTCCAACCTTGCCCCGATTCCGTAGAACCAAGTCTTTGCACGTAGGTCCCACGCATCTGTCTGGGGTGTGATCCCTCTAGCGCGCAGGGCCTTCTCAACTTCCTCCCACTTAGGCCTCTGAGATATGTAGCCACCTGACCCCGTCCTATGGTGATATTCCTTCTTCTGGGCATTTAGCGTATTGGTTTCTGACCTCTTTTTAGCTATAGCACCTTCCTTATATGCCACAAATTCGGGCCAGTGAGGTCTTATCTTCGCATAATATGCGTCTTCGAAATTTGGAGTCTCGCGAGCTTTGACAAATTTGTTCAATTTTGTCTTCCAGTTGCGGATAGCGTCAGCCATCTTCTTTAGAGTCCACTCTTTGACCTTTTCATTTATAACCGGGTTGTTTTCATCCTCCTCTGGCGGAAGGGTGAAATTTACCAACAACGAATTCCAAAGCGTTTCTTTGGATCTTTCATCGACAAAGGTACCGTCGCCCTTCTTTGGCTTATTCCAATATTCAATTATGATTGGGATTTGGTCCCTAACAAGAACTCCAGCCTGACATACAAATTTGTCTGCGGCCTTCTTGGGCTCCATCGGCCTGCCATCAACACGGACTGCTTCGATCGTGAACTTTGCACGATCTTTCAGCCGATGGCTCGCGCCTCGCTTGCTCTTTTTCGTAGAAGAAGATGGTTGCTGGCTGGTCGATCCAGAGGGCTAAAAGAAGAAAGAAGCGTTAATTAATACATGTAGAAGAAGATTGTTGGTGGAAGTCAGCAGACGCTTAATCAATGCATATACCTCGCCGGACTTTGTAATCACTAAATTGCGTTCACCGGAGTCTTCATCTTCTCCATGACTACTTGAGCTGTCATCATGTCCCTCCAAGTTCAGATATTGTGAGGTGTCCTCATCAATAATGTTCTCCATTATTTCTTCTTCTTCAAGGTTTCTACGAAGTGGATGCATAGTTTCTAAAACAATAATATTATCTAGAGTAAGAGAGTAAACATTCAAGTGGACTTGGATTCATACACAAATATACATATTATTCATACAAAAATACACAAATAGTAGAATCGTATGCATCATGGCAGGATATGAAATGCTTTCGAAAACATAGGATTATATCATGGTGGGGCTATGCTTGCCTTTGCCTGTTGACAGCAGATAAACAGAACTTTGGGAGCCTTGTACTTGACTTGATTACAGTTGGTAAAGTATTGTTCCTCGATCTCCGATCTTCGACGGTGTTGTCCTCGGGCTTCGATCTTGATCTTGATATCGTATTCTACCGGGAAGAACCAAACACCGAAAATAAAAGGGAAACAATCAACACATGGCATCGATGCAATGCTCAAGCAAGTATGATGATATGATAAGTTAATTTGCTTTGAAATGTAACCCTAAGGCATGCTTGACAACTTAATCGGGGTTCCGAGGGGTGAAAACCCTAACTCGGGGGAAAACTCCGGAATCACCTATTAGGGTTACTAGGGTGTTCTAATTAAACTTGTCATTTAAGTTGTTGAACAATGCATGATTATAGCTTATATAGCTAGGTTTCATTTTTCTGAACATTTTGATATATTGTTTATATTTTTCTGATTTATAAATAAAAAGATATTGAATTTACAAATTTATATCAATTTCTGGAATTATTAAAGCCTTTATTGCATCAGGCTGACGTCAGCTGGGGGGGTTAATTTTTTTACACCGCACAGAACCTAGCCACTATGGCTGACATGTGGGCCACTGGGTCACGTATGCAACCAGGCTAGCCAAGCTGGACCAGCGCTGACGAGGGCGCCACGTCGTGGCCACGCAAGCGCCACGCAGGCTCGCCGGAGACACGTCGGCAGGCGGCCAGGGACGATGGAGGAGCGCGATTTGGGAAGCGGGATTGCACGCGTTTGAATCAGCGGAGCAGCGCGAACGAGATAGAGGCAACGCCGCTGATCCTAGGTCATCGGAGCACCAGATGCGTCGACGACTGGCGGCGGTATGCGGTGGTGTGCGACGCGGGCACGACAGAGAGAAGGAGGGGATTCGCGGGGTGGTGCCTGAGCACCGCATGCTCACCCTGAGCATGGTGATGACGGTGTCGAGGCCGGAGAAGCTCCACAACGATGGTGATTGAAGACAACGACGACGGCCGGACCTCGGGGGGATGAGCTCGTTGGGGCCTGCTAGGCGAGGGCGGCGACGGCGAGAGCGGCGACGGCGAGGGCGACGACGGCGAGGGCTGGACGGCGCCGGCGGCTGCTCTCTGTTTCTCTGCGCGGCGGGTTCGATCTGGCTCTGGGGGGAAGAAGGAAGGGGAAGGCGCGCATTTAATACCCCCCCTTTAACACCGGTTCCAGCCACGAACCGGTGTTAAAGGGGGGAATTCGTTTCGCGCGCACCCCCCCTTTAACACCGGTTCCAGCCACAAACCGGTGTTAAAGGGGGGTGCGCGTGCGAAACGAAATAAATGTGCCCCCCCCTTTAACACCGATTCATATCTTTTTCATTTCAACTCAGAAAAATATGAATAATATATCATAATTTTCAGAAAAATAATATCTATCCATTCATGTAAAAACATTTTATATTTACTTTAGATGAAAATTTTCAAAATGATTAAAACACTTACATATAATTTTGATTATTCAATTCAAACAAAAATAAATTGTCAAATCCTAAAATTTTGAACATAAGAAATATTAAGCATCTAAAAAGGAATCTAACCCTATTTTATTAGAGCAAATCATATTTTAATGCCGCATCTTTTGTATTAACATTTTTGAATTGATTGGATATTTAAATGCCGCATCTTTTGTATACACTTGAATCTGACCAAGCCTTGCTCAACTTGCATTGAATTTTTGATAAAATAGTATATTGTGAACCTAAAACTGATTTTTGTAAAAAAACATGAGCATTGTATCATGTACCTGTAGTTCATATCTGACCCACTTCCTACCGATTCGGCAGGAATTTGTCTTTTTCACCAGAGATGGACGGAAAGGTTTCAGATCCCCCTGTTGGTACATTGTCCATATAAGGTGGTCTAGTATTTTTGTAAAATGTGTTGGTGGTTTTTTGAATTAGCCATTTGGTGGTTGCTTCACAAAACCGTCCGTTTTTTATGCTCGGAAAACGGAAAATGCCTTTTTGGTGCGATAAAAAGGAAAACTTTCTCTTGCAACATTGTTTTCCATGCCATGATGCACATGTATGCATAATATGGCCATATTATCACAAAATATGCCTTGATTCTAGCCATAACATTGGTCATTTGACCCGAAAGCCAAGAAACCTCGAATGAGATAAGTCATTTTGTGAAGGTTTTTTTGAGACATAATCAATATACCAAGTTTGAGATTTTTCCTTCTAACTATGTCACATAATATAACACCACGCGAAGGTTTTGCACTGTTTCGATCTTTTTTTATTTTTTTTATCCCCGTTTTAAACTATCGTCAAACTTTGTCGAACAACGGGCATGAAGATTCTTAGCTCGGGGCCAAGCCTCGCTCAACTTGCATTGGATTTTTGATAAAATAGCATAAAATGATTTTTGTAAAAAATCATGAGCATCGTATCATGTACCTGTAGTTCATATCTGACCCAGTTCCTACCGATTCGGCAGGAATTTGTCTTTTTCACCAGAGGTGGACGAAAAGGTTTCAGATCCCCCTGTTGGTACATTGTCCATATAAGATGGTCTAGTATTTTTGTAAAATGTGTTGGTGGTTTTTTGAATTAGCCATTTGGTGGTTGCTTCACAAAACCGTCCGTTTTTATGCTCGGAAAATGGAAAATGCCTTTTTGGTGCGATAAAAAGAAAAACTTCCTCTTGCAACATTGTTTGCCATGCCATGATGCACATGTATGCACAATATGGCCATATTATCACAAACTATGCCTTTATTCTAGCCATAACATTTGTCATTTGACCCGAAAGCCAAGAAACCTCGAATGAGATAGGTCATTTTGTGAATTTTTTTTGAGACATAATCAATATACCAAGTTTGAGATTTTTCCTTCTAACTATGTCACATAATATAACACCACGCAAAGGTAAAATGTATTCCCATTTATCTCGTATCCTTGGAAAGTACATACAGTCGAAGATGGTGTCCTGGCCAACAAGTACAACTGATCCCCAACAGTGGTGTTGTTCGTGAGAAGTCTTTGCAGCCAGCCGCCAAAACTCGCCATGTGTTCACTTATAATCCATTCATCAGACTGCCCCGGGTATTTGAGGCGTATTAAATTCTTGTGTTCATTGATATACGGGGCAACCAAGATAGATCTTTGTAAAACCGTGTAGTGTGCTTGATTGAGAGAATGCCCGTCCCTACATATCATTACTTTACATCCTAGGGTGCCTTTTCCACGCATTCTCCCCTCATGTCGTGATTCTGGAACACCAATCGCCTTAAGGTCAGGAATAAAATCAACACAGAACTCAATGACCTCCTCTATTACATAGCCCTTGGAGATGCTTCCTTCTGGCCTAGCACGGTTATGAACATATTTCTTTAAGACTCCCATGTACCTCTCAAAGGGGAACATATTGTGTAGAAATACAGGACCGAGAATGGCAATCTCTTCTACTAGGTGAACCAGGAGATGCGTCATAATATTGAAGAAGGATGGTGGGAACACCAACTCAAAGCTGACAAGACATTGGGCCACATCTGGCTGTAACCCTGGTAGGCTTTCTGGATCGATTACCTTCTGAGATATTGCATTGAGGAATGCACATAGCTTCACAATGGGTACTCGAACATTTTCAGGTAGAATCCCCCTCAATGCAATCGGAAGCAATTGTGTCATAATCACGTGGCAGTCATGAGACTTCAGGTTTTGGAATTTTTTCTCTGTCATATTTATTATTCCCTTTATATTCGACGAGAAGCCAGACGGGACCTTGATACTGCTCAGACATTCAAAAAAGATTTCCTTTTCTGCTTTGGTAAGAGCGTAGCTGGCAGGAGTTAAGTGGCATCGTTTACCCTTCTCGTTCTCAGGATCCATAGGCTCGTCAGGGGCTTTCAGACGTTGCTGGTCCTGTCGTGCTTCCGGTGTATCTTTTATCTTCTCATACACTCCTAGAAAGCCTAGCAGGTTCACGCAAACATTCTTCGTCACGTGCATCACGTCGATTGAAGAGCGGACCTCTAAGACTTTCCAATAGGGTAGGTCCCAAAATATAGATTGCTTCTTCTACATGGGCGCGTGTCCGGCATCGTCATTCGGAATAGATAGACTGCCATGACCTTTTCCAAAGATTACTTCTAGGTCCTTCACCATACCAAATACCTCCTCACCGGTACGGAGGACAGGCTTCCTCCGGGGTTCTGCCAGACGTTTGAAATGCTTGCCTTTCTTTCTTACTGGATGCAGGTTCAGAAGAAATCGGCGATACCCTAGGTACACAACCTTCTTACATTTATCCAAACATACACTTTCAGTCTCATCTAAACAGTGTGTGCATGCATTGTATCCCTTGTTTGTCTGCCCTGAAATGTTACTAAGAGCAGGCCAATCATTGATGGTTACGAAAAGCAATGCTCGTAGGTCAAATGGCTCCCCTTTGTGCTCATCGCACATACGTACACCTGGTTTGGCCCACAGCTGTAAAAGTTCTTCAACTAATGGCCTTAGGTACACATCAATGTCATTGCCGGGTTGCCTCGGGCCTTGGACGAGCACTGGCATCATAATGAACTTCCTCTTCATACATAACCAAGGAGGAAGGTTATAGATACATAGAGTCACGGGCCAGGTGCTGTGACTACAGCTCTGCTCACCAAAAGGATCCATGCCGTCTGTACTTAGACCAAACCTTAAGTTCCTTGCGTCACGTGCGAAGTCCGGGTACTCTCGCTCGACTTTTCTCCACTGTGACCCATCAGCGGGGTGTCTCAACATCGCGTCTTTCTTACGGTCTTCCATGTGCCATCGCAACAACTTGGCATGCTCTTTATTTCTGAAGAGACATTTTAACCATGGTATTATAGGAGCATACCACATAACCTTGGCAGGAACCTTCTTCCTAGGGGCCTCGCCCTCAACATCGCCAGGATCGTCTCGTCTGATCTTATACCGCAGTGCAGTGCATACCGGGCATGCATCCAAATTCTCGTACTTCTCACCGTGGTAGAGGATGCAGTCATTAATGCAGGCATGTATCTTATGCACGTCTAATCCTAGAGGGCAGACAACCTTCTTTGCTTGTTATGTACTGTCGGGCAACTCATTATTTCTTGGAAGAAGATTCTTCATTTTTACCAACAACTTTGAAAATGCGCTGTCAGTCACACTGTTCCCTGCCTTCCATTGCAGCAAATCCAGTGTGGTACCTAGCTTTTTGTGGCCATCTTCGCAGGTTGGATACAACAATGTTTTGTGATCCTTTAACATCCACTCCAGCTTCTCCTTCTCCTTTTCAGTTTCACATTCTTCCTGTGCATCAGTAATGGCCTGACCAAGATCGTCATCAGCGGGCCCATCTGCTGCCTCTTGATCTTCATTATCTACCCCTGTTGCAGTATCATCATATTCAGGATACATATTATGATAGTTGTCATCATCCTCTTCTTCTTCGTTGTATTTCATCACAACCCCTTTTTTCCGTGCTTGGTCCAACAATTATAGCTGGGCATGAAACCGGATCGAAGCAGGTGGGCGTGAATGGTTCTGGTATTTGAGTAGTCTTTCTTGTTCTGACAGTGAACACACGGACAGCACATAAAACCATTGTGACCACGGTTTGCATTAGCCACAACGATGAAATTTTGGAGACCCGTAATGTACTCAGAAGTGCGGCGGTCACCGTACATCCATTGCCGGTTCATCTGCATTAATATGTAGTATATATCAAAAATTAATAGGGAGATGACCATTTATATATATAGTACATCAATGACACATGAAAGGATAGTTGCCGACCTCGACCGAGAAGGAAAGAGCAACGAGAAAACTTATTTTGAGCTCTCGGGCATTTCACCGAACACCTCTTGTGCATATGAAAAAAACACAAACTAGCACTCTTCACACCCTCTTGCTAGGCTCCAAAATGAGATAGTGAAAAAATGGAAGAGTGGGGTGTGGGCTGCGGTGTCTTATATAGCCCCCCTTTAACACCGGTTCAAGCCACGAACTGGTGTTAAAGGGGGGCTGCGCAGGCCACTGTTGTAGGGTCCTTTAACACCGGTTCGTGGCATGAACCGGTGTTAAACGGGGGCTCCTTTTTTGCCGCACGGGCCACGCTGGTACGCCCCCCCCCTTTAACACCGGTTCGTAGAAGAACCGGTGTTAAAGCCCTTTTCCAGGATCAACAAAAAGCCTCGTTTCCACTAGTGCTGGTACTACCGTCTTCTCCCAATTTGCTTCAGCAACTGGTGTGTGTGCTCTCCTTGAAATACCATTACAGTCCATATTCCATTTCTCTTTCCAACGAGCATTCTAGCTTTACAATCATGTCGCAGCACCCTATTCTTCTGCCTCAAATCTGCTACGTCCATTTTGAGTCCAGCTTGTTTGCTACGTGATTTCTGTGCACTGAAATTGCTCATGTCTATTGGACCTCCTTCTCCAGAACTATCCTTAGTAGCATTTTTTGCTTCGTCTACTGGTTTTCCGGCATGGACCCACTCAAAAACCTACTAAGAATTGCATCTTTTGGGACACCTCTTGTTGTGCTATACTTGGTGTTACCAATCCGTGTACCAAACCCGAGTTTGAAAGCATAGTCATTGTATACTTGCTTCGCAACTTCAAGGTCATCAAATGTCATTCCAACATATGGTACAAGAGGCTGCGAGCAAATCTCTTCACCACCTTCTTCATCAACAAATGAAGCATTGCTACTAGCTGCACTTTCTGCTCTTGTAGCAAATTTTTGTCCAAAGGTTCCTGCAGCAGATTGTGGTGGAGCAATCTCGTAAGAAGATTGTGGTGGAGCAGCATATCCTTCAGGACCGTATTCACCAGCAGGCTGGTTGAGGTCGAATCCTCCCAGTATACTGTCAGCAACAAACCCCTGCAATTTAAAATAAAAAAGTTTAGGTCGAAGCATAATGTGCTACATAAATGTGCTGCATGTAGTATTACCCTAATTTGCTACATTAATATGCTAGATCACCCTAATTTGCTACAATGTAGCATCACATGTGCCTAAACTTTTTCTGCACTGTAGCATATTGTCCAGCAAAGCATGTTGTAATTTTTCTTTTGCTACAATGTAGCACCCTAATCTATTTTGAGGTTTTCCTGCCATCTGCCTAGCATGTTGCTACAATGTAGCACCCTAATCAATGCAGCAAAGCATATTGTTTTCCTGCCATCTGCCTAGCAGCACCCTATTTTGCTACAATGTACAAGCCAATTAACTAGTATTTTGCTACATATGTAAGTATTTTCTGCTACCATGTAGCACAAACATGGACAACAATGGTGGAAACCTAATCTAGAGCTTACCGATGGTGCTGGAGGTTCTTCCTCAGGATTTTGATTGAAAAACACTGGAGGATTTGTGTGCTGGGCTAGATTAGGTTGCTGCGCTCGATTGGAGACATCGGCGTTGGCCGAATCGGAGCGCCGCCGGGTGAGAGGATTTGATCCCCCACTAGAAGCTACGATTGGCGGCGGTATAAGGTGGTGAGGCTGACCAGGAGGGGGGTAAAGTATGGTCCCTCGAATATGGCTCATCTCCGGCGCCGGCGAACGAGATCGACGGCGCAGTCTCCTCCGTTGTCCTCACGAGCGCCCGCACGCGCGACTCCCAGTTTGCCTCTATTTTGCTACTCTGAAGCGGTTTCTGCTGCGACGTAGCAAAAGCGGACGGGTGTTCCATTTGACGGTTCGAGCGGACGGTTTAGAAGGTTTGATTAGACGGCTCCAAACCCGGGGGATCGGGAACAAATATCTTCCGGAAAACGCGTAGCGCTGTCCTTATTTTATATTCCTACGGGTTTGAGATCATTCGTTCCAAAACGGGCCCCAAATAAATGGCATCTCAATCATTCGATCTCGGATCCTTTCAACCGGTCCATGACCAGTTCTCCACCAATAATCGATCATATACCTATAGGTAGCTAAATCTGGCCATCATTACGGGCCGCAACCACCGATCCACGCCGGTTTTGATGATTTAGAGGTGATCATCATCAGATGGACACAGTATTGCACAACACACTTGATGGCCCTGTACGTACGTGCATGCCGTGACATTGCGGCAATGCTGCTTGTTCCATCATGCATGCATGCATGCACGCTGGCTGGCTAGTGTATCTTGTACATAGTACTGATCATATACTCCCTTCATCTCAAGGCTTAACGCCTATTTTTTTTAAATTCAAGCCGCAATGAATTTGATCAAACTTTAAAAAAACTAGTATCAAAAACTATTACTCCTCCGACCTATATTAGTTAACTTGGATTTGTCAAAATTTGGATGAACCTATATACTAAATAGTGTCTAGATTCATCCAAATTTAGACAAATCCACGTCAACTAATATGAGTTAGAGGAAGTATATTATTTAAATATTAATATTTTTTAAAAAAAACTTGATCAAATTTAAAATAGTTTAGCTTTTAAAAAAAATATAGGCCTTAAAACTTGGAACGAGGAAGTACTGGTAATACTGCTAGTGCACTACTCCTTCCGTTAGGGATTATAAGTACTAAGAACTTTTTTAAAATCTTAGAAATTATAAATCTTTTTTTATTTATTATCATTTCTCATTCAATCTATGGTCTTTTTCTTTCTTTCTCTTCTCTCATGCATGTATAACTATTGATGCATGTAGTAATCAAGAGGGTGAGTTATTGATTTTATTAATCCTAATAAAATGTCTTATAGATCCTATAATATAATTCCTAACAGAGGGAGTAGATAGGTTAGCTAATAAGAGTTCCAATCAACCCCTTCTTCCCTAACTTTGGCTTTGTCTGCGCCCACCGCCCGCGCACGCGCGCCGGTCGACCAACCGACCCACCGAGGGTACAGCCTACATACAGTACGTCGACAGCGTCCTCGGTGCCAACATCCATCGATCTCACATGCCGCGCATGCATGTGCGCCTACGTACGTACTTCTTCTGTTTTATAATATTTTCTTCGTAGACTTAAATTTATTTAGATTTAAATATATTTATATACTTAAATATGTCTAGATGCATTAAATTTAAACAAAATTAAGTTATTTATTTTTAGATGAAGGGAGTATAAGATGTTTTAGCTTTATAAAAATAATATATCTAATCACTTTTAGTGTATCGATTCGGAGAGGTTTACGCCGCTCTACACACTAAAATATATCTAGATATACTATCTTCATAAACTTAAAACTTTTTATATTTTAAAACGGAGGGAGTACGTCGTACTCGTGCACATACGGTACTTTGAGCTTCTGATGGTGATGGTGTCTGTACTCTCGGCAGCGTGCATGGAAATATTAGTAGTCCGTTCCCAATTTCAAGAGGTTGTTCAGATTGGTTACGGGGAGACTGCATGATGAGACTGCACACTAGCTGGCACTAATTAATTTATCGGCGCACCACGTTTTCAGATTACCACCATCATCCAGATTGTTATAACTGGGCAGTGTGGCTTGGCGTGTGGGTTTCTATTGCATGTCACATCGTTCAAACATGACAACGACTGCTAAAACAAAGATAAGAGATTGTATCGATGGGATATCCTCCGCACTCAGCAGAAAATCACAATCCGCTAAAAGCAGGCGCTGATCCCACTAGTAGAAAACAGGTCATTCGTTCGCACCCCATCAGAGCATTAGTCCCGTTGCGCCATAAAACGGGACTAATGTTGACACGCGTCCCGGTTTGAGCGAACACGGGGCCCGGAGACATGCATCCCGGTTGGTAAGGGGGCATACGTCCCGGTTTGTAACACAAACCGGGACTAAAGGTTGGGCGTCAGCCACGTGGCGTGGCACACACCTTTAGTCCCGGTTTGTGTTATAAACCGGGACGTATGCTCCCACCCTCTATAAATGCAACGCCCCAGCCCTCTGCCTCCACTCTGTTTTTTCTTGGTGGAAGGTGTGAGGGGTGTGCTAGTTTTTTTCCCTATGCATGCATTCAAGGTATTTGATGAAATGTTTGAGTGAATGGTCCCGTTCAATTTCTCATAGAACAAACATATAGAAGGTGTCCGAGACGCACTTGAGCTTTCTCCTCTTTATTTTCCTCGATCGAGGTTAGCAATCTTATCTTTTCTCTGTCATTGATACAATGCATGTGTCGATGTGAATTGGTCATTTCACTATTTATTGTCATGTTTTTTGATAAACTTACTTATATGATGCAGATGAACGGTCGGGAATGGATGTACGGTGACCGGCGCGTAGCCGGGTATATGAAAGGCGTGGATAAATTTATCGATGTGGCTACGGCAAACAAAGAGAATGGTTTTATACGATGTCCATGTGTTCAATGTCGGAACAACAAGGAGTACTCTTCCTCGAAAATCATTCGCGGCCACCTGATTATGAAAGGTTTCATGCCCAACTATAATTGTTGGACCAAGCACGGGGAAAGAGGGGTTATGATGGAAGATGGTGAAGAAGAAGATGATGATAACAACTATCATCATATGTTTCCTGAATACAGTGATACTGCAATGGAAGACAATGGAGAGGAAGGAGGTGAAGAACGGGCATCAGATGAGCCGGCTGATGAACTTGGTAGGGTCATTTCTGATGCAAAGCGAGACTGTGAAACAGAAAATGAGAAGTTGAAGTTAGAGGGCATGTTAGAAGATCACAAGAAATTGTTGTATCCAAATTGTAAAGATGGCAGCACAAAGCTCGATACCACACTGGAATTGTTGCGATGGAAGGTGGAGTGTGGTCTAACTGACTCCTCATTTGAAAAGATGCTAAAAATAATGAAGCCGAAGTTTCCAAAACATAACGAACTTCCCGAGAGTACCTACGAAGCAAAGAAGACTCTCTGTCCTCTAGGATTAGATGTGCAAAAGATACATGCATGCATTAATGACTGCATCCTCTACCGCGGTAAGGAGTATGAGAATTTAGATAAATGCCCGGTATGCAATGCATTGCGGTATAAAATCAGACGAGATGACCCTGGTGATGTTGAGGGAGAGCCCCTCCGGAAGAGGGTTCCTGCTAAGGTTATGTGGTATGCTCCTATAATACCAAGGTTGAAACGCATGTTCAGAAACAAAGAGCATGCCAGGTTGTTGCGATGGCACAAAGAAGACCGTAAGAAAGACGGGAAGTTGAGACACCCTGCTGATGGGTCACAGTGGATAAAAATCGAGAGAGACTTCCCAGACTTTGCAGGTGACGCAAGGAACTTATGGTTTGGTATAAGTACGGATGGCATGAATCCTTTTGGGGAGCAAAGCTGCAGTCACAGCACCTGGCCAGTGACTATGTATCTACAACCTGTCTTCTTGGTTGTGCATGAAGCGTAAGTTCATTATGATGCCAGTGCTCATCCAAGGCCCGAAGCAACCGGGCAACGACATTGATGTGTACCTTAGGCCATTAGTTGAAGAACTCTTACAGTTGTGGGGCAAACCAGGTGTACGTGCGTGGGATGAGAACAAACAGGAGCCATTTGATCTACGAGGGTTGCTATTCGTAACCATCAATGATTGGCCTACTCTTAGTAACCTTTTAGGACAGACAAACAAGGGATATAAGGCATGCACACACTGTTTAGATAAGACTGAAGGTACATATTTGCATAAATGCAAGAAGGTTGTGTACCTGGCAAATCGACGATTTCTTCCAACCAATCATCCCGTAAGAAAGAAAGGCAAGCATTTCAAAGGCGAGGCAGATCACTGGAAGAAGCCTGAACTCCCTGCTGGTGATGATGTATTTGGTATGGTCAAGGACATAGAAGTAATCTTTGGAAAGGGTCCCGGCGGTCAATCAGTTCCGAACGACGTCGCTACAGGACACGCGCCCATGTGGAAGAAGAAATCTATATTTTGGGAGTTGCCATATTGGAAAGTCCTGCGTGTCCGCTCTTCAATCGACGTGATGCACGTAACGAAGAATCTTTGCGTGAACCTGCTAGGATTCCTAGGCGTGTATGGGAAGACAAAAGATACACTAGAAGCACGGGAGGACCAACAAATTATGAAAGACCCAAAGAACATGCATACACAGAACAAGACGGATAAAGGGCGTCACTTAAGTCGTGCCAGCTATGCTCTTACCAAAGCAGAGAAGGAAATCTTTTTTGAAGTCCTTTACAGTATCAAGGTTGAAAGGATACGGATGTCGCCTAGAGGGGGGGTGAATAGGCGATTAAAACTTTTCCTAGAGTGGCTCAACAAAGGCGGAATAAAACTAGTGTTTACTTTGTTAAGCACAACCTAGAACAACTAAGGTTCACCTATGTGCACCAACAACTTATGCTAAGCAATACAAGCAACAATGTGATAGCAAGATATATATTACTTCAAGCACGAAGGCTATCACAATGTAAAGTGCATAAGTAAAGAGCTCGGGTATAGAGATAACCGAGGCACGCGGGGACACCGATATTTTACCGAGTTCCTCCCAACATGGAGTACGTCTCGTTTGGAGAGGGGGTGGTATCAAACCACCAACGCCACAAAAGGCCTCCCTTATTCTCCGGTGAATCTCACCCCAATGGGATCGATTCACGCTTCCACCATCGGTGCACTTGTCGGTGGCAACCGGAACCTCTCACAAGGTTGGGGCACAACTCCACAACTTAATTGGAGGCTCCCAACAAACGCCACAAAAGGCCTCAACAAATGCCACCAAGGCCACAATGCCACCAAGGCCACAAAACCGTCTAGGGTTCCAAGAACCCAAGAGGAACAAGCTCCAATGAGCAATTCAAACCAAATCCTCCGAGGAAAACTCAAACCGATGCACCAAATGCAAATGGCAAGAACACCACAAAGATGCTCAAATCCCTCACTCTCAAGTTCCAACAAAGCTACTAAAGCTATTGGGGGAACAAGAGAGGAGGAATCAAAGAGAGACACAAAATCCCCCAAAATCTAGATCCCCAAGGATACACTCACAAAGAGATGTTTTGGTTTGGTCAAAACGTAGATCTAGATCTCCTCCAACTACCCCTCAAATATATGCAAGAATCAATGGAGGGGTGAGCAGAAATCAAGCTCAAAGAGTAAGGCAAATGGGAGCAAAGCTTAGACAAAAGGAGGAGGAATAAGCAACCCTAAACGAAAATGGACAAAGTCTATTTAAAGGGTGGGGCTAAATCTGCCCGGTGGGGCATTTTTCTGAACGGTCCGGTACTATCGGAATTTACCGGTAGTACCGCATGTGCCAGGAAAACAAAACATCAGCAAGTCAGAGCAACCGCGGTGCAGCAGGCGCGCGTGAGGTGGGGCCAGCAGGCGAGCGGCGGCGATGCGGCGCAGCAGCGCGCGGGCCTGGCCGAGCGGGCCAGGCGGAGGCATCAAGCCTCGCAACAGCTGCGCAGCGCTGGCAAGCGGCGGCAGCAGCAGCGCAAGCAAGCGGCAGGGCACGCGCGCGGGCGAGTAGCGCGGGGCCCGCAGGCCAGCGCGGGGCCAGGCGGCGGCAGCATGCGATGCAGCACGCGTAAGCAGCAGCGCAGCGCAGCGGCAGGCGCGCATGCGGGAAGCAGTGGCAGCACAGCAGCCCAGCAGCATGCCGCATGGGGAGCGGCAGGGGCCACTGCAGGCCAGCGCGGCGTGGGCGAGGCAGAGCAGCGCGGGACCCATCAGCGCATGGGCAGCAGGCGGGTCAACGCAGGCGTGCGATGCGAGGCGGACGCGAGCGAGCAGATCTGGATCTAGAAAAATATCTGGCCGTTTTTCCTGGGCCGACCGGTAGTACCGGCCCACGCGGGCGGTACTACCAGGTCGGCCGGTACTACCGCAAAAAGGTACCTAGCGAGGCAGAAAGAAAACGGGCCATTTTTAGGCCCGGGCGGTACTACCGGCCCGCCCGGGCGGTACTACCGCTCGGCCCAGAAAAACAAACTGACAGGCAAATATTCAAACGGCAATAACTTTTGACTGAAAGCTCCGATTGACCCGATTCAAATTACGTTGGATAGAGGACGACAAGGGCTTCCCAACAAATTGCGTTGGAAATATTGATTATCACCAAGTGATAAAGTATCAAGTAGAATAGTGTGATATCCCCCACTTGGTGAGAAACCGAAAAGCCGCATAAATCAAAATCGCAACAAGATATATATGGGTGATCCAATTTTGATGAACAAGAGCTTGTTATGGAGATTACCACAAGCTCTATATCCTCACATGGATAAGACCAAATAACAACCAAATACTATGATGCAAGTATGCAAAGGTTTGAGCTCTCTCTGAACGATGTGACCGAATTACTCATACGAGAGCCCCTCTTGATAGTACGGTTATCTATCATAAACTCGGTCTCACACACAACGTGAGACCGGCAAAAGGGAAAACCTATCAAGATTATACCGTTGCCTTGAGCGTTCCACTTGAGCTCGATGTAGACGGTCTTTCCCTTCTCAAGATGGAACGCCATTCTTAATTCCTCATCATCGACCTCGCATATTGAGCATGCCCAACATTCTTCTTTGCATTTCATCGACCTTGAAGCCAACACATGCTCCAAGCGATGCCAATGGACAAATCCTACAAGTATAACTTAATACACACATTAGTCCATAAAGATTGTCATTAATTACCAAAACCACACATGGGGGCCCAACATGTTCTTCCAAAGGTGTCGTCGGGCTTCTCATCTAATATAAAGGGGATAATAAATATGGCAGAGAAAAAGTTCCAAAACCTGAAGTCTCATGACTGTCACGTGATTATGACGTAGTTGCTTCCGATTGCATTGAGGGGGCTTCTACCGGAAAATGTTCGAGTACCCATTGTGAAGCTGTGTGCATTCCTCAATGCAATATCTCAGAAGGTAATCAATCCAGATATTATGCCAAGGTTACAGAAGGATGTGGTACAATGTCTTGTTAGTTTTGAATTGGTGTTCCCACCATCCTTCTTCAATATGATGACTCATCTCCTGGTTCACCTAGTGGAAGAGATTGCCATTCTCGGTCCGGTATTTCTGCACAATATGTTCCCCTTTGAGAGGTTCATGGGAGTCTTAAAGAAATATGTTCATAACCGTGCTAGACCAGAAGGAAGCATCTCCAAGGGATATGGAACAGAGGAGGTCATTGAGTTTTGTGTTGACTTTATTCCTGACCTTAAGCCGATTGGTGTTTCTGACTCGCGGCATGAGGGAAGACTAAGTGGAAAAGGCACGCTGGGAAAGAAAGCAATGATATGTAGGGACGAGGATTCTTTCACTAAAGCACACTACACAGTTCTACATAATTCCACCTTGGCAGCTCCGTATATCGAGGAACACAAGAATATTGTACGCTCCAAAAACCCGGGGAAGCCTGAATCATGGATTACAGATGAACACATGAAGTCTTTCGGTGGTTGGATGCGGACACATCTCTTGAATGACACCACTATTGGAGATCAGCTATACTTGTTGGCCGCGTCACCATCTTCTACTGTATTGAATTTCCAAGGGTACGAAATAAATGGGAATACATTCTACACGATCGCCCAAGAAAAAGAGCACCAACCAAAATAGTGGTGTCCGCTTTGATGCAATAGACGAGAATGGACAAAAGGACACATACTATGGTTACATAGAGGAGATATGGGAACTAGACTATGGAGTCTCTTTTAAGGTCCCTTTGTTTCGCTGCAAATGGGTCAACCTGAATGGGGAAGGGGTAAAGATAGACCAGTTGTACGGAATGACAACAGTGGATCTCAACAATCTTCGTTATAGAGATGAACCATTCGTCCTAGCCAATGATGTGTCTCAGGTTTTCTATGTGAAGGACATGTCCTCCAGACCGAAAAAAGAAAAAAATATGCAAACGAATACATCATATGATGAGCCAAAGCGTCACATAGTTCTTTCAGGGAAAAGAAACATCGTGGGAATCGAGGACAAGACAAACATGTTAGAAGATTATAATAAGTTTGATGAAATTCCGCCCTTCACAGTGAAAACTGACCCAAGCATTCCGTTAAGTAAAGAAGATGCTCCATGGTTACGTCTGAAGAGATCATAAGGAAGGACATATGCCAAGAAGTTCATGCTCATATTATGTAACCCTAGTTCATGTCTTTCGCGGTTTGTGGCTTCACCGAAGGATATCTTTCGTGGTTTGTGGCTTGACCGGGACTATATATAGGGGGGCCTTTAGTCCCGGTTTTGTAGTCTCAGTTTTTAATATTAATAAATGTCTTGAGTGTTAGTCCCATTTTGTGGCTGGACCGGGACTATGAAGAAGTTGTCCCGATTTGTACTTACCATTAAGATCTGATCTCCAAACGCGCGCGGTCACATATTAGGGAGTGCCTCTATGACTAGTTTCTTGGAGATGCCGGAGGACTGGGATACGGCGGCATCTCCCTGAAACTGGTCGTAGTGGTGTCCCTACTCTCGAAAACCATCTTGCAGCTTGTAACTTCTCTAACTAGATCAATACACTTGGAAGCTAACTAATTTCACATATTAGGGAGTGCCTCTATGACCAGTTTCTCGGAGATGCCGGAGGACTGGGATCCGGCGGCATCTCCCTGAAACTGGCCGTAGTGGTGTCCCTGCTCTCGAAAACCATCTTGCAGCTTGTAACTTCTCTAACTAGATCAATACGCCTGGGAGCTAACTAATTTCACATATTAGGGAGTTCCTCTATGACCAGTTTCTCGGAGATGCCGGAGGACTGGGCTCCGTCGGCATCTCCCTGAAACTGGCCGTAGTGGTGTCCCTGCTCTCGAAAACTATCTTGGAGATGACTCAAACTGGCTGGAGGACTGGACTCACAAGGATGCCTATTTATAGTACAAGTAGCTCGGCATAGTGTCGACACTTACGAAATAATGTCGACACTCACCCCTATTATTAGTGTTGACTCGTGCTTTGTCCCATTTGGTGTCTCCAACCGGGACTAAAGGTTCATCTTTAGTCCCGGTTGGTCACACCATCCGGGACAAGGTACACACCGCAAGACATAATGTTGACACTCACCCCTATCATTAGTGCTGCCTGGCCCAGCCTGCCGAAATCCCTCCAACCGGGACTAAAGATGAACCTTTAGTATATTGAAAATCTGAACATTGAAAATCCTTCACGTGGTGTCATATTATGTGACATAGTTGAAAGGAAAAATACCAAACTTGGTATATTGATCATGTTTAGAAAAAACCTTCAAAAAATGACCCATCATGTTCGAGGTTTCATGGCTTTCAGTCCAAATGACCGATGTTATGTGCTGAATCATGGCATAGTTTGTGATGTTGTGCCCATATTATGCATGTGTGTGGACATTGGTATGGAGAACAATGTTGCAGGAGGAAGTTTTCCTTTTTGTCGCACGGAAAAGCCCTTTTCCATTTTCCGAGCGCAAAAAACGGGTCGTTTTGTGAAGTAACCACCAAAATGCCATTTCAGAATGCTATCGTACCATTTTCCTAAAATACTAGACCACCTTACATGGACTATCTCCCAACTGGGACATCTCAAACCTTTTCGTCCATCCCGGATAAAAAGGACAAATGTCTGCCAAATCGGTAGGAAGTGGGTCCGGTTTGTACTATAGGTACATGATCTATCGCCCATGATTTTTTGAAAAAATCATTTTTAGACTCGCAATATGTGGTTTCTTCAGAGATCCAATGCAAGTTCTAACGATGCTCATCCCCTATCTTCATGCACACCGGTTCGACCATAGTTAGAAATACAGATAATTCAAAACGGGCATAATAAATTCAAAAAAATCCGAATAATGAAAATCCTTCGCGTGGTGTCATATTATGTGACATAGTTGAAAGGAAAAATACCAGACTTGGTATATTGATCATGTTTCGAAAAAACCTTCACAAAATGACCTATCATGTTCGAGGTTTCATGGCTTTCGGTCCAAATGACCGATGTTATGTGCTGAATCACGGCATAGTTTGTGATGTTGTGCCCATATTATGCATGCGTGTGGAAATTGGTATGGAGAACAATGTTGCAGGAGGAAGTTTTCCTTTTTGCCGCACGGAAAAGCCCTTTTCCATTTTCCGAGCGCAAAAAATGGGTCGTTTTGTGAAGTAACCACCAAAATGCCGTTTCAGAATGCTACCGTCCCATTTTCCTAAAATACTAGACCAACTTACATGGACTATCTCTCAACCGGGACATCTCAAACCTTTTCGTCCATCCCGGGTAAAAAGAACAAATGTCTGTCGAATCGGTAGGAAGTGGGTCCGGTTTGTACTACAGGTATATGAGCTATCGCCCGTGATTTTTTGAAAAAATCATTTTTAGACTCGCAATATGTGGTTTCTTTAGAGATTCAATGCAAGTTCTAACGATGCTCGTCCCCTATCTTCATGCACACCGGTTCGACCATAGTTAGAAATTCAGATAATTAAAAACGGGCATAATAAATTCAAAAAAAATCCGAACAATGAAAATCCTTCGTGTGGTGTCATATTATGTGACATAGTTGAAAGGAAAAATACCATACTTGGTATATTGATCATGTCTCGAAAAAACCTTCACAAAATGACCTATCATGTTCGAGGTTTCATGGCTTTCGGTCCAAATGACCGATGTTATGTGCTGAATCACGACATAGTTTGTGATGTTGTGCCCATATTATGCATGCGTGTGGACATTGGTATGGAGAACAATGTTGCAGGAGGAAGTTTTCCTTTTTGTCGCACGGAAAATCCCTTTTCCATTTTCCGAGCGCAAAAAACGGGTCGTTTTGTGAAGTAACCACCAAAATATCGTTTCAGAATGCTACCATTCCATTTTCCTAAAATACTAGACGACCTTACATGGACTATCTCCCAACGGGGACATATCGAACGTTTTCGTCCATCCCGGGTAAAAAAGGACAAATGTCTGCCGAATCGGTAGGAAGTGGGTCCGGTTTGTACTACAGGTACATGATCTATCGCCCATGATTTTTTGAAAAAATCATTTTTAGACTCGCAATATGTGGTTTCTTTAGAGATCCAATGCAAGTTCTAACGATGCTCGTCCCCTATGTTCATGCACGCCGGTTCGACCATAGTTAGAAATTCAGATAATTCAAAACGGGCATAATAAATTCAAAAAAATCCGAACAATGAAAATCCTTTGCGTGGTGTCATATTATGTGACATAGTTGAAAGGAAAAATACCAGACTTGGTATATTGATCATATCTCGAAAAAACCTTCACAAAATGACCTATCATGTTCGAGTTTTCATGGCTTCCGGTCCAAATGACCGATGTTATGTGCTGAATCACGACATAGTTTGTGATGTTGTGCCCATATTATGCAAGCGTGTGGACATTGGTATGGAGAACAATGTTGCAGGAGGAAGTTTTTCTTTTTGTCGCACGGAAAAGCCCTTTTCCATTTTCCGAGCGCAAAAAATGGGTCGTTCTGTGAAGTAACCACCAAAATGCCGTTTCAGAATGCTACCATCCCATTTTCCTAAAATACTAGACCACCTTACATGGACTATCTCCCAATCGGGATATCTCAAACGTTTTCGTCCATCCCGGGTAAAAAGGACAAATGACTGCCGAATCGGTAGGAAGTGGGTCCGGTTTGTACTACAGGTACATGATCTATCGTCCGTGATTTTTTGAAAAAATCATTTTTAGACTCGCAATATGTGGTTTCTTCAGAGATCCAATGCAAGTTCTAAATGAGCCATTTTTCTTCCCGCCATTTTTTTCCGGCATTTCTCCCGCTAGTTCTTCCCTCCAGTTATCTTCCTGCCATTTCTCACTATATATATGTAGGGTTGGCCTCCATTGTCATTGCACATCTCTAGACTCATATCTGCAACCTCATCGCTCTTTCCCATGACTTCCACCGTAGCACTAACTCCCAGGGAGGTGGAGGCGCTTTGCGCCTCGAACTACCCCTGCCCGCCAGGCTATTGTGTCCCCGTCGGCTGGATGCTGAGCGCCGGAGGCGTGCCGGTTCCTCCTGTCCCTCTAGGTGTGGTGCGTCGGATGGCCATCACGAACCACTACTACTTCGAGCTCACGCCGGAGCAGCAGAGGAATCCCAGATGGCATCCCAACTATTTACTGACTTGGGAAGCCTTCTTCGTGGATCGGCGTGAGAGGGCGCTCGCCAGGCACGAGGAGGATGGCCCACCTCCTCCGAACTTCAACGAGGCCGGTCGTCGGTTGTGGTGGCGCGGTCGGACTCTCCAGAGCGTCATGGCCTACGACACGGTCGCCGACTCTAGCCCCCGCCTGCGCTACCCTCAAGTCCAGTCCACTCATACTCAGCCTTCAAGGTTCAACTACGGCGACCCCGACGACGACAGCGACGACGGCCGCGGCGAGTACGACGACTACAGTTGCGAGTATTACAGGTGTAGGCAGGAGCATGACTGAATCACTCAAACATTGCAAAACAAGTTCGGCCGATTGTGGCTTAATCTGGCCATGTATCTTAATTTTCAGTTCTTCTATGTAACTTTGTGTTAGTTGCGTTATGTACTTTAATTCTAGTTCTATCCTAATAAAAATTTCTTTCCACCCATTATTTCCTGTCCTTTTTACCGCCCATTAATATATAAAAAATATAAGTTAATTCAAATCCAAATTAAAACACAGAAAATGGTTTTGAAGTATTTAAAAATAGAAAATGGTTTTGAATTATTTATTCAAATCGAGACACTTTTTATGTTTAAAGTTTTTCTAAATTCCAAATTAATATTCAAAAAATATAAGTTAATTCATTTTTAATTTTAAATGGTTCATAGTTTAAATGGTTACATTAATGATTTTTTAAAAATAGAAAATGGTTTTGAATTATTTATAAAAATCCAAACACTTTTTATGTTTAATTTTTTTCTAAATTCCAAAATAATATTCAAAAAATATAAGTTAATTCATTATTACTTTTAAATGGTTCATAGTTTAAATGGTTACATTAATTATTTTTTAAAAATAGAAAATGGTTTTGAATTAGTTATTCAAATCGAGACACTTTTTATGTTTAAATTTTTTCTAAATTCCAAATTAATATTCAAAAAATATAAGTTAATTCATTATTAATTTTAAATGGTTCATAGTTTAAATGGTTACATTAATTATTTTTAAAAATAGAAAATGGTTTTGAATTAGTTATTCAAATCCAGACACTTTTTATGTTTAAAGTTTTTCTAAATTCTAAATTAATATTCAAAAAATATAAGTTAATTCATTATTAATTTTAAATGGTTCATAGTTTAAATGGTTTCATTAATTATTTTTTAAAAATATAAAATGGTTTTGAATTAGTTATTCAAATTTAAACACTTTTTATGTTTAAAGTTTTTCTAAATTCCAAATTAATATTCAAAAAATATAAGTTAATTCATTATTAATTTTAAATGGTTCATATTTTAAATGGTTACATTAATTATTTTTAAAAACATAAAATGGTTTTGAATTGGTTATTCAAATTCAAACACTTTTTATGTTTAAAGTTTTTCTAAATTCCAAAGTAATTATCATTTAAAAAAATTACAAATTTAAACCCCAAAATAAAAATATGGCGGGAACAGAGAGAAAATTACTGTTTTTTTTAAAAGAGGGTCATATTTTCCGGTTGGTGCCACCAACCGGGACTAAAGACCCCTGCGCGCGCCCCTTGGGCTGATGAAAAAATAGTGGACTATACCTCCCGGTTGGTGGCTCCAACCGGGACGTATGACCCTTTAGTCCCGGTTGGAGCCACCAACCGGGACAAAAGGCCCTTCGTTTATAACTGACGCGCCTCCTCTTCTTCTTCCCCATCTCACTTCACTGCTTCTCACCGACGCGCACACAGGAACCGCCCCCGACGCCGGCAGGCTGCCCGAGCTCGCCGCCACCCGCGCGTTCTGTCTGCCACCACCGCTGCCTCCGTCCGTGTGTGCCCTGGCTACTTTTCCCCCTCGCGCGTGACCTCAATCGCCTAGATTGGAAGCTCCGTCCGCCATCTGTCTCCGTCGATTCCAGCGTCTCCCAAGCTCGCCCGGCCTCTCCACCACCTTTGTCGTGTTCCTGGTGAGCTGTTGATCCTCACGTTGCTCTTCTTTCTCTCCCTCTCCTCCTGTACTATTCTCCCTGCGTGTGCCCGCCGCCGCCGCTCGAGCTCGATGGAGGCGACGCTCCGGTGACCAAGAAGGAGCGGCGCCGCCACTCTCTTGCTCCCTGCATCGCCCTCTCTCTAACGCGCCCATCCGCGCGTCCAGGTGTGCCCGCTATCACCGTCGCTGTCGCTGCCTGGGAGCTCACCGCCAGCGTGACATCGTGCTGACGTCACTCGTGCGTCACCTTGCTCGTGTGGCAGCTGATGTGGCCTAGGGCCCATCAGTCAGCCTCAGTGGGTAGGCTCCTCTGTGGTATAAAAATGATCTGATGCGTGTGTTGACATCAGCATGCGTGGAGGCTGAGTTGGCATTGGGGCCCTTCTGTCAGTCTCACTGGCTAGGGGTCGCCCCGATGTAAAAACTATTTGCCTTTTTTTTAATTCCAGAAAATGATTTAATATTGTAAAATCAATAACTTATTGTTTATAAGTCAGAAAAATACAAATAATATATCAAATTGTTCAGAAAAATGAAACCTATCTATTTAACATACAATCATGCATTGTTCAACAACTGAAATGACAAGTATAATTAGAAGAACAAATGCACCCCTCTCATATGTTATGGAGTTTCCCCGAGTTAGGGTTTTCACCCCTCGGAACCCTGATTAAATCGTCGAGCATGTCTTAGGGTCACATTCCAATGCAAATTAACTTGTCATATCATCATACTTGCTTGAGCATTGCATCGATGCCATGTGTTGAACAAGCTAGGAGTTCGGTTCTTCGCGGTAGAATACGAGATCGAGATCAAAGACCGAGGTCAACACCATCGAAGATCGAAGATTTCTTGATAGCCATCGCATTGTAGATGCTTAGCCATGATATTAGTTGTCATAGACCCCGGTTGAATCGATGTTGCACCTAGGGTTAGCCGATGTGTCCTCGCCAGGGCATCCCGAACCCGAGGGTTGATTGATTGCCGCCTTTCTTTTCAGTATTGGTTCTTCGTGATAGGATCCGAACCCGATGGTTTCTCCGAATTGGGGTTTTTGATATTGTAAATTCATTTTTATTATTGTGTATGTATATATTAGGGTTTCTCCGAATTAGGGTTTATATCTCTCAACACCGTACCTAACATTCTCCCTTAGCCGCTTTGACTTATCTGTTTTTCCACCTATGCGGAAAATATGGACCCACACGACAGAGACGAAGAAAAGGAGGAGTTGATCCAAGGTGTGATCCGCGGGGAAGAAAATTTAGATGTATCGACGTTTCTGAACAACTCCGGTGAGGGTGATCCTCTTTTTGCCGGAAGAGACGACTTGTTTGAGGTTGAAGGTGATGCCTTCCGCGAGGGAGAAGGTGATGCCTTGTGTGATCGAGAGGACGACTGCTCCGGCGAGGTGCATGTAATATAATTAATTCATTAATTAATAATCTGCTATCTATATAGAAATAGTAACGACGATCTTTCTTCTTTTAGCCCTCCGGATCGAAGAAATCTACTGAAAAGAGCAGACGAGGCCCAACCAAAGAGTTGGAAGACCATGAGAGGTTCAGGATCGAACATGTCGCTGAAGACGACAAACCGACGGCTCCCGAAGTTGTCGCAAACAAATTTATGGCACAATCTGGAGTAATCGTTAGGGACTTAATCCCGATCACCATTCGAAATTGGAATAGGCCTGCTGATGCGGAAGAATAGGGAACATGTTTATTTGTCCCTAACCACGCCAAAGATTTACTGTTGAGGACGCCTTAGAAGATGGGAGAGCCATGGAGGCTAAGGTCAGGGAGTGGGCTTTGAAGAAGATGGCCCAGTGTTTCACCAACTGGAAGAAAAGATTGCACCTTGACTATGTCGTGAAAGAGAAGACTCCCGATTTCAAGAATATTCAGTTTGAGAAGATAAAACCATTCTGGGCTAAGTTTGTGAAATACAAGACATCAGAAAAAGCTAAGAAAATGTCTGCAACGAATAAGCTGAATGCTGCTAACAAGAAGTATCACCATACTATGGGGCAAGGTGGCTACAGGGCTGGCATTCCTAAGTGGGAGAAACTTGAGAATGAACTGCGTGCTAAAAAGATCACCCCAGAGACAGACGATTGGGTAGAACGTGCAAGGAATTGGTTTTACGGGCATGGGGGCACGTTGGACTCGGAAGGGAAGTGTATATATAACATACGACATAAATAAGACCCCTTGCCAATCGAGAAGATGAGAAAAGCAGTAAAGGTTGTTAAAGATGTGGACTTCATTCCCGATAGAGAGAATGATGAGCTCACACTCGCCCTTGGAAATAAGGAAGATGATGGACGAACACGAGGCACAGGCGGCTCCAAACCATGGAGGACTGGGTTTCCCGAAGAGAGGAAGAAATATCCTGATAGAAGACGTCAGAGGAGAAAGGACAGGGCGGAAGTTGAAGCAGATATTCAGAAAGAGCGAATGCGTATAATTGAAGAACGAATAAAGCAACAACAAGATGAAATTAACGCACTTAAAGAGCAAAGTACTACCGGCCCATTTCAGCAGCACACTGCATTCGATGCTACCGGCCTATCGAATAATCAAAAAAGCAGTGTGGCTTCCACCGAGGTCCCGGGTAATGACAATGGCGATGACGATGGTGCACCGATGATGGCTCCTGTTGGCTACCCAGTGGATGATATCACAGAGATGACACACTGCGAGCTACATGTCAAAGTTGTGAACATATCAATGAAGGTGGCGGTCGGCTATGCCTTACCAATTGGACCCACACCAACTTACCACTGCCGTTCGATTCTAGAGGGCTACGCTGTTGTCGGGGTGGATGAAATCATGCCCACCTTTGAAGTTTTGGATCTTCACTACCCTGCAGGTGAAGAGGATGTGACTGTACTAGGAGACGCAACAAACGTCACCATTCTATGGCCAAAGGAATGTATCGTGCTTCGAAATCGCATGCCAAGGCCATCTTCGCCGCCGCCTCACCCGTTTCCAGCGAGGTCGTCGCCGCCGCGGCAGCCGTCTTCGTCGCCTCACCCGGCTCCATCGCCTCACCAATCTCCGGCGCAACCATCGCCGCGGGAGCCATCGCCGGCGCCTCAGGATAAAAAGCGTAAGTGTACCGCTACTCTACGTCGTGGTAAGCGATCGCCGAAACGTAAACAAGATCCTCTTCCAAAAGTACCAAAGGTTCTTCCCAAGAGATCTTATGACTATACTGAAGAGGAGACTGCAGCGATCGTTGATGCGGAAACGACAGCGTTTTTGCTAAGCTGAGGCGGCCGAAAGAGCCAGAGTTCCCCAGCACCAAAGAAGAAAAAGCCAAAGTGTTGAAAATGCTAAAGGCTCTTCATCAACCCGAGCCAAAGCTATCATCAGACTATGAGCGTTCTATTCTCAAGTAACATGCGGCACAACAAGCCTCGAAGAGCAGTACTGATGGAAGCGAGAAATCTGTTGCCCAGCTCGGAGAACAAGCAAAACAGTCTTGTGCCCCTCTCAAGGTGATTTCCCAAACCAATGTGGGGTCGAGCAAATATGGGTCCGAAGAGCAGTATGATCCAGAGGTAGTTGCACAATACGGAGAAGCTGCCGCTGCTCAAGGTATGAGTATTGCCCAATACTTATCCCAGTTAGAGTACTTCCCCGTGAGTGAAGTAGCATACAAATACCAGTACGGCAAACCTCTCTTCAAACCTAAGGAGGTAAATAATCTTCCAACAAAAATGCGAAGATTGCATAACTGGTACATGCATGCCACAAAGGCCGGGGCTAACTGGATAGTGTTGAGGGTTACAAAAAAGCATCATGGGAAAGAAAAGGATGACATGATATCCATTGAATTTGATGAACTATTTCAATTATTCAATCAAGACGCCTTGGACAAATCGATCATCAGTGCCTATTGTCTGTAAGTACTAATTCTGTAATTAATTTAGTCTCCAGCTATCTCACCTTGTTTATTGCATGTATATAATCATACTGTAATATGCAGAATGAAGATTCTTGAATGCATCAGAGGACAAATCTATGACATTGGCTTCATTGACCCATATTGGATTCATGAAGCTAATCTCAAAACAAGCCCCCAGGATACGGAGGATAATATAGTACACGCGTTAAGGTTTCAAGAAACCAGAAGGGAAATACTTTTTCCTTACAACTTCGAGTGAGTGTTATTGTGTTCTATACACTTTCTATTTTGCTTACTCGATGTTAAGTATATAATTTATTAGTTATGCATTCGCAGATTCCACTATATTCTGTTAATCATTCAACTTGACAAAGGGCGTGTACTAGTTATGGACTCAAAACATAAACCCCTTGAGCAGTGGAAGAACATGCAGATGCTTCCAGCGGTAATTCTAATCATTACGACACTATATCTGCAACGTTCGTAAATTTTATGATATCAAGTAATTAATAACTTATTTTATTTGTTTTCTTCGCCGGGCAGCACTTGGAAACGGTTCACCAACAAGGCTAGGGGTGTTTGGAAAGCGGAGATTACATTTCAAGCACTAGATGTAAGCACCACTAGCTATATCCGCGCATCTCTTTGATTCTAGTTTTGATACAGTTATTATCATTCTTGATTATTATTTTGTTTGAACTATGTTCTCGTAAAGTGCCTGACACAGGGACCAGGTAACAATCTATGTGGATACTATGTTTGCGAGTTCATCCGGCAGACGTGTGATGAGAAGGGCAGAAATTTAGAGCAACTCCACGTAAATAAACAATTTCTATAGTTTTTACTTACAATCAAATTGTGTTTAGTTTCATTAATATAGGCTGACTCCTTTTTTAAATCAGGTCGAATGTCTACGAGACGGTCATCTGCCAAAGGATCGCGTACGAGCAATTCAGGAGGAATTGGCGGGATTCTTGGATGCAGAAGTCCTAAACCCAAAAGGGGGATACTATTCGGCTCTGTATAGACAATAGGGATTGTAAAAAGAGCAACTTTTGTAGGTAGTGCATGAACTCGATCCGTGTATCGAATGTAATATTGTCATGATGATCTTGTGTAATATAATGGTTCCTTCATTGATGAGTGCAAAACATTAAATAAACAATAAAATAACATAAATGAATTCTCTGCCGCGGCACGAAAAGTGGTGAAAATGCTGCGCGGCAACAAAAGTTGCCAAAATGAATTCTCTGCCGCGGCAGAGAAATGTACCAAATCTCTGCCGCGGCAGAAGGTTATTTGTCCCAGTTCGTGTTACGAACCGGGACGGTTGCTCCATCCCCCCTCGCCCTTTGACACCGCCACGTGTACCCCCATTTGTCCCGGTTGGTGGGACAACCAGGACTAAAGGTTGGGGCTTTAGTCGATTGCCCCGTCCCGGTTGGGTAACCGGGACTAATGCCCCTTACCAACCGGGACCAATGGGGCGTTTTCTACTAGTGTCCCTCTTCCAGTCAAAACGCTTTTAACCCGACGGCCTGTAAAGTAAATAATATCCACATATCCATCGACTAGAATTGCACTAGCTGTATATATAAGCATCAAAACACTTTTTACCCTTGTACTAGAATAAATAATCTCCACGTACTTGTAGTTTTTTCCATTGATTTGAATTGCACCAGCTGTACATATATATAGGCCGCAAAATCTTTATGGATCTTCTCTATGGATTTTTTTTCCTCCGTCCAGATTTGAATGTGCATTTTAGTGTATAATAAATAGATAACCTAAGTCAGTTATTTGTGGATAGAGAGAATATAATAATCTTGGTAGGATCTCTATCTATACATTCAAAGCCCGTACCCACCCATCATTTCAACTGGCATGTGACTTACCCACACCTCTCCCCTCCCTCCCTCCCCACCCCTTCTCCTTGTGAGTCGCCCTAGCTTTACCGGGCCGACCCCGAGCGGTTTCCGGCGGCGTTCCAGCCGGAGATGGTGGAGGAGAGGCGCCGGAGTAGGAGTTAGGATTAGGTGTAGTTTCCCGGCGCTTTGTCGTGTAGTTGGAGTAGGACATGGGGATTTTTTGGACCGATCCCTGTGCAGTTCGAGCGCTTCTCTCGTCGACAGCGCTCAGGTGGTCAGCGTCATCGCCAGCGGTTGCTTCCTCTAAGATCTCCGCAATAAGGTCCCCCTGCGAGCTCCTATTCAGGATTGTTGTGCCGCTGCTCCTCCTGTTCCTGGCCGGCCGTGGCGGCGAGGAGGAAGGGAGGTGCGTCTGGCCGCGCCTGTCTTCGGTGCTTCGCGAAGATCCTCCTACAGCTCAGTGCCTTGGTGTAGCGCCGACTAGAGTCCGCCTTTGCTCTTGTCCCGTCTTCCATAGCGGAAGCGGTTGAGATCCCTGGCGGCGGATCTTCTTACTAATCACCTCTGCTTGAGCTTCAACATCTCCCCTGCTCGAAGCATCGTCCCGGACGGCCAAGGTGGCGAGGGGGAAGTTGGTTTGGATGGTAGCCTCGATGTTCTGCGCAAGTTGCTGCTACATCGAGCTCATCGCCGTGTGGACATGGCGGCCATAAGCATCTTCAGCCGCAAGAGCGGCAAGCTCGCGCGCCCCTGTGGCGTCCTTGCAACCTCCAGGATGGATGCTCTCTGGGAACCCTACGCCGGCGCTCCTCATCTTCTTCTCGCCAAGTGGTGTGTCCCCGGCGGGAGCAAGATGGCCGGCGGCGAGGCTCCTTCGTCGGTGGTTTGGTCAAAGGATGTAACATCCCAAAAATATTAAACATTGATCATCAAACTCTAATCACTAAAATTAGGGTTAACAAAAACTTTGATTAATTAAAATCATATGAATGCATGTGTGAATGAGATGATTTGATAAATGCATGAATGAACTTTTGTGATTAACCTAAATAGCAAGAAATGGTTTAAAGAAGAAAATAACATCATATAAAACATTTCCATGCAGAAACAAATCAAGAGAAAATAAAAAACAAATCAAATAACGCAAATGGTCATTTTTTCCAATCCTCCTCACTAGGTCACTTTGAGTGTTTCTAGTCCAAGATTTTAAACAGAAACTTTCCCAATTCTTTTCACCCCTTGCTAGAACAAGTAAAAGTGAATCAAAGCCCACCTTTCAAACTTACAGAAACATTTGGAAACCTCGTTCAAATCACAATTCAAAATTGAATCTTTATTATATGTGAAGATCACCCATTTTCAAAACCCAGCCAAACCAGTGCCCCTTGTCTAATCCAACTAACCAGACACTCCCTAGTATGTGCCTAGCAAACCCAACAGGTTTGAATCCAAAATTCAAATTCAAAGTTCTTGCGGCCATTTTATCAAACACCTTGCAGATACAAATCAAACAAACATCAAACACTATAGTGTGCAGTAATTTTGGCCTAACTTGTTCCCTATCTAGCTCACTCTATATCCTCAGTAGATCATCTAACTTGTTTAAACCCTCTAGCTCACTTTAAACCAGACCATGCCATTAATGGCAAGCATGCCGAGCCTCACCTTGCCACCCCATTGTCGACAGCAAGCTATGAGCAGCACCAAGCCTAGCAAGCATGTCTAGCAGGCACTCCACCGTCCACCGCCACTCCCTGTCCCAGTCCCGAGCACTGCTAGCCCCTGGACCACACGACAAGACCATGCCAAACCTATCTGCATGCGAGCCGAGAGTGCGCCAGTGCGCCACCCTCGACCAGCACCCACAGACCGCGTGCCGCCCTTGCCGCGTGCGTGCGTGATCACCACCGCCCCAGCAACCCCGTAGACATACCCGTTCGCCGCCACGCGGACCACGCACGCTGTGCGCCATTAAAATTGCCGTCGGACCCGCCCAGGGCATCGACGCATTCCGACCGATCAGCACCGGCCCACGCCTCTCCACCACGCCGTTGAGCTTCGCCAGGGAGCACTACACCGCCCCCTAACATCGCCCATGCCAGTATCACTCTGTACCGTCGACCACGACAAGCTCAGCCCGCGCCCGTCGGTCCCGTTCATCCACTATAAATAGAGGCCTCCACCGCTCGTTTTCTTCACACAAGTTCACTCCCCTCTCCCTCAGAACCACCCCACCTCACTCCCGGAGCAAGGCGAGCAGCACATCACCGGAATTTGGCCGGAGCCCGCCGCTGCTGGAGGAGAAGGTAGCCGTCGATTGGAGCCGCCCCAAGAGAAGCTGCCGGTACCAGGAGAACCGCCATCGTTGACTTCGTCATTCGCCCCCGTCACCGACCACCGCCTAAGCCCCGGTGAGCCTCCCCACGACCCCCACCTGCCGCGCTAGGGTTCTGTCTCGCCGGCGCTGCCCGACATAGACGATGAACCAGAGTCGTTCGATTAGAACTAGATCCTACGGTCCACATTGCACCGTACCGCTTCGCCCCTCCCCGTCTGACTAACGCGTGGGTACAGCCACTTAACCAGCCCGTGCATGCGCTGTGCGTAGTGGGCCAGCTCAGTTAACCCTCCCGCGCGACCCAGCAATTCAAATTTAGTTTTATTCATCTAATTTCAAACACAGTTCTGTACATAGATTCAAAAATCAACCCAGCTAGATTCACTAAACCAAAATGCATGAAACTAATTTTGTTAGAAAGGTACTGAAATGCTTAATCCAAGCCCATTGGATTCAAACTATTTGGAGTTATAGATCAACCATGGTAAAATAACAAGGCAGAAGCTTTTCTGCATTCAAACATTTTTCAAAATTCAACCATAAGAGCTTTTGAGTTGATTCCAACTCTCAAAAATCACATTTGATCATACCTTTCAGAATATATAAAAACATATGGGTTTACTTGCAAAAATAATGTTCAAGTAATAAAAGAATGCCACATAGGCATTTCTAGTCATTTTATTTAATTAAAATAAAAAGGTTAAACCTTATTAAATTGTGAAACCACTTTAAATCACATTCCCATGTACTGAAATATGTGGTGATGACATGTGTTAACATTATCCCATGTTTGAGTTGGAGAATATTAAATCTTAAGTAGTTTTTCAATGAGTAGAAATTACTTTTCTCAAAATAAAATAAATGAGACAAGTGTTTCAATCTTGTAATGTTAGTGATGATGCTAGATCACCTAGTGTGAACCTTTGTGTGATGTTTATAAATAGTTAAGTATTGTTTGGTGATTGTGTACCTCATATTTATTTATAGACGCTAGTACCGACCAAGGATACAAGGAGGAAGAAGGATACTACGAGGAAGAAGCCAATGAGAACTTCAACCACTGCTCTACATAGGCAAGCTACTATCTGAGCAAGCTAACACTTGCAACTTAGCAAACCTAATACTACCAGTTGAATTAGCAAGCTTATACTTGCAATTATGCAAGCTAACACTTGCAAGATACCCTACATATGCAAGCTACTACTTGCTTGTTACTATACCAACTATATGCCTTAAGCATATGTGATTATACCCACTTGACACACCATCCTAGTTTTACTTGCAAACTTAGTATTTTATTTTCTTTATTAAAAGCTTTTTATCAAAAGTTCACTTAGTGACTTATAGATTCTAGAAAGATAATTGAAGGTAGCATAAAGAGCATAAATCTTGGCCTAAGTTAGATAATCTTAATGTCATCCTGAGGCATGAGATTTACTTAGATAAGATACACTTGTTTATTACCCACCATTAGTATTTACCCCCACTTGTAGGTGCTAGTGCTAAGCATAAAACTTGATCAGCTTTAGATGGGAATACTTGGTGAAAATGGTTATGAAAACCTTAGAATGATGAGTCATTCTACTGAAATGTTTTGACATGTGTTCTTGAACACCAGATGATTTTGATGATGAAAATGTTGAGGCTGATCCTTAGCCCTTTATAAAAGTGATGGTTGTCTGGATGCGATACCATTCCAATTTTTACCGTACAACCACAATACCCGAAAATTGGGTAGGGCTTGACTGGAAATTTATATACCTTAGTATGGGTTCCCTCACGGCCAAGGTCTGAGATGAGGCTACCTTGTGAAGATTATCCACCTGTGCAGTACCCAAGATGATGGTTGGTCATGGTTGGGAGGCCAAACTCACAGGAGAGGTGCCTATACTAGGGCATGTAATTGAAAGGTTAGGGTTGATTATCCGCATACTGAGTATGGTGAATTCAGGATTGTTCCTGACGGATGTATTGAATGTTGTGATGAAAGTGTACAATCTCTGTAGAGTGTCAAACTATTCGAATAGCCGCGTCCGCGGTTATGGACAGTTGGAGTGGCCATACTGTTCCCCCATCAAATGTTTTCAAAATGACTTATGAAATGATTTATGACTTTGACTTGACCACAACAGAGTTGTGATATGAAATTCAACTTCCCACTTAGGTGTTATTAAGTTTTTCAACTAGTTTTCTTTGCTTCTGAACTTAGTAGAGGTAAATCTCGCTTTTTGCAAAACAACCCTAGAGCTTAGTCTATCCCATTCAAAACAACTTCACTTATTAGTATTAGTTTGCGAATACTTAAAGAGTACTCATGGCTTTGTCCCTGGCTATTCCCGTGGCCAGACTATGAAGAGGAGTATCAGGATGATGGACTGCAGGAAGGTTACGACAACTAGGATCATCTCCCATCGTCAGCATTGCCTGTGACCCTGAAGATGGAGTTTCACCTACGTTATCGTTATCTTTACGTTATTCCGCTGCTTGAGTTGTATTAAGAACTGGATCATGAGATCCTTATTTGTGTAAGACATTATGTATGGTTTGTAATGGATGATGTACTGTGATATCCAAATCTGTTATGTCTCGCAAAAACTGGTAATCCTGGGATTGCGATGTATGGCATAACAGGCATCTGGGATTAAAAATCCGGGTGTTGACAAGTTGGTATCAGAGCCATCCTGACCGTAGGAGACCCTAGTTAAAATGGACATTTGAATCAAAAACTTAGTTTCAAAACCAAAGGAAGTTAGTATTTACAAAAACTTATTCTCATTCTTATCACTTGGATTATTTCATGAAAATTCATGTTCCTCAATTTTTTTTGCAAGATACATAAAATTTGACACACTTGTTCACTCTACTAACTTACTCATCCTATATTCTTATAGATGGACATGAAGTATAACAAGTTTCATCGGTTGGGGAATGGAGGAGACCTCATCTTTGAGCGTGACTTGGACCAGCTGTCGGAGATGTTGGAGCGTCCGCACCCCGAATTCTTTGGAGCTCAGCTCAATGATCAGGAAGGAGAAGATTTGCAGTGGATAGTTGTTGCAAGTCTTCGAGGAAAGATTGAACCTCCCACTGTAGAGGGAATTCGGTTCACCTTAAGAGAGAACAACTGTTTCAATGGACTTGCCAGGGCCATGCAAGAAGCTCTTGTCCATCTGTGTGGGCAGAGTATCAATCAGATCAAGGGTACCCGTTTTGAGTTCTACCCAAGGCAATGTTATGGGAAAACCACTGGAGGCCCCATACCACCACGAGCTGAAGAGTTAGTTGGACCACCTCAGCTTCATGATGTACGACCATCAGAAGGAGTTGGACAATGCTCGTTCCTACGCCAACCACAAGTACACCATCGCCAAGAAGAAGGATCAGACCATCGCCATGCTGGTGAAGGATCGCAAGTCTCGTCGCCGTCAGCTCGACAAGAAGGAGCGCATCATTGCCCGTCTTCGCCACCGGATCACGGATTTGGAGGAGACCATCCATGAGAGAGACATGCAGTTGGAGGAGAGGGAGAATGCATGGGAAGACCTTCGTGGAGACCCCTACTCCTATCTCAGCGATGATGATGACTTGCTGGAGGATCAGGCCATGGACTTCTTCACCGACGAGGATGACTTCGCCCTTCATCGATGATGATGAGGAGGAGGAGGAGGATGAGGATGATGAGGACACTGACTCCGAGGAGTAGTAGCACTTGAGCACTAGCGTTAGTGAGTTGTAGTCGGTCCCACTATATTGTAGTTTCCAGAATGGTTCTTAAAACCATCTGTTTTTCCTTGTTGTGGTGTGTGTTTGTATTGTGTGCTATGAATGAATGAAAAGCAAGTTGCTAGAAAAATCTGAGTCAAACTCAAAGACTTTTCAACAACCCCTGAACCTTATAAATTTCCCTCTTTTCTCATGATCTATCTCAATCTTTAGATGCCTCGTGGTGGAAGCGGTTCATCCCCGGACCTGATGTTGCAGATCTTGCAAATGTTGGTTTCTGACCGCGAAGCTAAAAGAGCCGAACGTCAAGCCAACTTAGCCACCCTTCAACACATCGCCCAGATGGCCAACAACAATCAAGGCCATGGAAATCAGGACAACCATGGATCTAAGATCAAGAATTTCCACCTGTTTTCACTAAGTCAGAAGATCCCCTAGATGCAGATGATTGGCTGCAAACCATGGGGAACAATCTGGAAGTCGCAGGAGTGGAAGCTAATGAGAAAGTTCTGTTCGCCACCCACTATTTGGCCGAAGATGCAAGAGCATGGTGGAACAACGTTCATGCAATGACCGGAGGTCAGATGATGACTTGGGATGAATTCAAGGTCAAGTTCAGCAGAACCCATGTGCCACCGGGTTTGATCAAGAGGATGAGAGATGAATTCAGAGAACTAAAGCAAGGAAGGATGACAGTGGTGGAATACCGTGACAAATTCTTGTCATTAGCTAGGTATGCCCCGGATGAGATCGACACTGGAGCCAAGAAGAAAGAGAGATTCCTGAATGGTCTGCACGATGAGATGCAGACAGTGTTAGTCAATATCCCCTTTGCTGATATTGAAGCCTTAGTTGACTCTGCCATTCTGATGGAAGGAAAGATCAACCAAGCCAATGAGAACCGCAAGCGTCGCATGATGCATCAGCCAGGAACCCATCATACACCAAAGTATCGCCCCAACCCATCTCCAGGATTTGCCCCCAGAAACAACAGACTCCCTATGAACCGTCTGACCTATCCCAACCGTGGAAACCCAAGGCCTGGAGGAAACTGCAACAACCCCGGCAACTCCAGCAATTTCAACCGTGCACCACCCAAGTTCAACAACAACAATGCCGCCACCAACACCAATACTGCCCCAAGAACTGGAAGCAATGTTGTGCCTGTTGCAGCAAAGGACAAGTCGCAGGTGACTTGTTATGAATGTGGAACCAAGGGTCACTATTCTAATGAGTGCCCCAAGAATATTGCCGCAGCCCCCAATGCAAATGCCCCAGCTCAGCAGCAGCGTCGTCTTCAGCCCGGAAGAAGGTTTGCCCCAGGGAGCTCGCTCAACCGCAACGGCCATCTTTTTCTCATGCATGCTGAAGAAGCCCAAGAAGCGCCAGATGTCGTGCTGGGTATGTTTTCTGTTAACTCGGTACTTGCAAGAGTGTTGTTTGATTCTGGAGCATCGCACTAGTTGTAGGGTTTGCAGCATAGAAAACAAAAAAAATCCTACGATGGGAACAACTATGTACCAAGATCTATCTACTAGATACAAACAACGAGCGGATGTATATCCGTAGAGAACATACCCTTGAAGACCAACAAAGCTTAACGAGTTAAACTCGTGGTTGATGTAGACGATCTCAAGATCGAGAGGAAGTTCTAGCGCCGCAAATCAGCAGCGCATCCGTGCTCGCACACACGTCTGAGGCATCGAGCAACCTCCGCCTCCTTTCTCTAGAGATGCAGCGGAAGCACAACTCTTTCTTGCCGAATAGCCACCGGGAACATGTATCTCGCTAGTTCGAGACAATGGGGATAAATTCTAGAGGGGGAGAGAGATCCTTCACGAGGAGGTGTGAGTGAGAAGTGAGGAGGGGGTGCCTTTTATAGGAGAGGGGGACACCAAGGGGGTGGCTGCGGTGACCCAACATACCACCGCATGTGTAGTACACTATAGTCGTTGACATGACATCCACAGAACACCGTTCTGTAAATATCACATCCCATCAGAGTGGTACAACAGAAACATTGCGGGTCCATATTACAAAAGTACACACATTATTATTATTACAATACCGGAAGTTCAAGACTTCCAAAAGATCCAACTTACAAACCAAAATATAAAGTGTTTAGCAGAAATTTAAAAGTAGCAACTCCGACTAGGAGTGGAACTCAACATCTTATTCTATAGAGTCCTTGCTGCTCGGCTCCGTTAGTTACAACTAACTAGATACTTAATTGGACTCGTTCTCATCGACACTGTAGCGGATCTCGTAATCCACTCCTTCAACTCCTCCAGACAGATCCGGTTCCTCGTAGAACACGTCTTCTTGACATTCGGCTGCATACATTGGCACGTCTTCGGGATCCTTAGAGTATAAGCAAGGGATCAAAGGAAAGAATGAGTAACAGCGTTACCCAACAAGTTCATTATATGCAAGGTGGGAAGTTTGATGCTCTAACTACCACCTCGGATTATAAATTCTTGGCACTATGTAGTTTTTTGTAAATCTTTCTTCAAAGATTGATTTTATTCCGAAAAACTATGACAATCGGCCTTCACAGGTTGACCAGAACTTTCATGGAGTTCCTTTCCTGCCGCGTTCGTAGCTCCTTCCCGGAACAGGGAGTAACAAGTTACAGTTCTTACACTCTGCAGAGGTGCGTTACTTTACCCATGAGAGATCAACTCCTTGTTGCACAACCGGTCGTACTTTCCCGTCCACAATTCCATGATGTGGGGCCCAGTAGTTGGTCCAAGCCAATAACTGCCCCCTTCGCAACCCCGCATGCCTCCTTGGTGTACACCATGCCCACATAATGAATTACGATGATGGTTTGTACAAACCGTTAGATGCCAGAACTATCGTGGGACGATGATGGTTCCCACCCATATGCTGCATATCCTCTACGAATTACCAATTAATATGCATGCTACGAGGATAACAGCCACGACCTGCACATCCGGCTTCATGCGAGAGGAAGAAGATACAGCTGACTTCTCTGTCCCATTCCAAATCTCATGGCTAACGCATGATATACGACGCTAGAATCACTGATGGCAGGGGTTATTAAGTCCCTACTTGATCATGATTGTTGCAAATAGAACCCTAAGTTCTATTGCTCCATTATATCATCACTTAGGATGATATCTATGATTTCTTTCTTCATGAAAATAATATTTTCTTTCTTTTATAGCATATATGATAACACACAATTTGCAAATACTTTGACAAAGACTCTTTAAAGCACATGAGCAAGTGATGAACTTGCCTTGTGATGGCAAGGTAGTGAAGTCTGATGCTTGCACTGGACCTTGAGCTTCTAGTTCTACAAAAACATCATTATTGCCCGGTAAGGACAATATTTAAAGAAGCAAAATGATTATGCAGGTAATGTAATGTATTTTTTAATTATATATGCATTTACCCTATAAGGTGCCTTTTAATACAGCATTTATAAATAATATTATTTTATATTTATTGCACATGTTGAATTATTTTATTTTATTTCTCTTTTTATTTGTATTTTATTAATTTAATAATTCTTTTAGGAATTATTAATTATACATTAAATTTATTACTAAATATTTATTTAGTATTTTTTATAAATACTATAATATTAATAAATAATGAAATTGATTTTTATTTATTTTTATCACCTTTCAATAATTTTGTAAAATTCCATAAAGTATATACAAATTACAAAATTCTTATAAAAATTTAAATGTCTAAAATTTGATATCTTATTTTATTTGGATACAGTGTATTATTGTGAATCCAAAAATATTTTATTTATAATTTTTGGAATTTTATTTTCTATAATTTTTTTGAGGTCAGGGGCGTTTTGGTCTTTTCCAATTGATCAAAAATCTATTAAACAACTTGGGCTGGCCCCTTGGGCTTATTGGGCCAGGGTGGCCCAATAGGGCAGGGTCAAAATATCACCTCGAGGGGTTTTGGCCCACCCAGCCCACACTCTCTGCCTCCTCTCTCCCTCGACCTCATCCTCTCCTCTTTCCACCGCCGTCGGCCGTTCTGGCCGCCGCCGTGGTGCGAGTTGGGGTTGTCGACGACGCTCGTTCGTTCTGTCCAATTGGATTTGACTCCAGGGCTTCCCCGTGGCCAGTTCTACCTCGTTCCTGAACCCTAGGGTTAGGAAAAGGTATTGTCGCCGCCGCCATGATCCCGCCTGCGGTGGTGTGCTGGGCTTATGTGCTGCTGTGGCTGCCGCCGTGGCAGGTGCAGGTTGCAGCTCCCCTCTAGGTGCTCCCTGTGCCGCCGCGGTTCGTCGGCCACTCTGCTTCCTCTTCTATTCATCAGCGAGGACCTCAGGTAAGTTGTCTCTTTGGTTCTTGTCCATGCTACTGCCATGATTCTCTCTGTGTGTATCTAGTGGCTTCTCATGCCGAGTGACTATGTGCTGATTGGGTTCATCTCTGGATTAGGGTTATTGCTCTGATTAGGGTTCATAACCCCCTGTTGATCATGTCTATGATGCTTTAGATCTAGTGTTGATCATATCTAAACATGAAGAATGATTGTCTGATGTGGTTAATGATTGGTAGTGGCTTTGATGATACTAGTTGTCTATCAGATTTATTCTAGTGGTAATCCACTATGATCCATGCTAGTGTTTCAATGAAATCCATGATTGGATTATGTTGTTGATCTGAGAATTTACTCTACTATCAGAATGCTTATACTGACAGTAGTTTCTCTCAGTAGTTGCTTACTGCAATTATAATATTGGCTTGTATGAGATTATACTCACTGGATCAAATCATTACATGTAATGATTTCTGTGGATGTATAGATGAATTAAATGTTGATTCCTGGCACTTGGCTTCAGGAAAATGATATGTAGTGGTTTGTCCCTTTTTCTGTGGGAACTAAACAAAGATTGATTTTAGCTTATTAAGAACTTGTCCTTGTGATACCTTTGTATTATGGCACACAATTGATTGGGTTTTTATTTCTGGGCTTAGATTGATAAGGCTTATGATTAAAACTGATAAGATGATATGGAAGCTTTTATTAACTTTCCTGCCTATGATGTTGGTCTGAGGCTCTAGGATGTAATTCCTAGTTAGTTGGGCAATAGTTTGTTTGAAACTTATAGAATTAGAGGTGCTACTCTCTTTGAGAGATGTGCCCTAATCTGATAAGATCAAATGAATGATCTAAGTTGCAAAAGTAACACTAAACTTAGTGATGTTGATCTGAGAGTTCAGTGCTTGTGGTTGAGCTTGATTTGTTATCTTATACTTTAAATCTCTAGGATAGATTCACCCTTCTTGGGTGATTATTGAGAGATCATTTCATAAAGCAACACATGCTTTTGTTTACATAATATGATGAAATCATGTGATGGTTTTATGAGGCTCACCACAAAATTTGATGTTGGTGTAGTAGATTGATGATGATCTTGATCTTGATCTTGATCTACTTTTGTTGGGCTCCTGAGCTTGCTCTTGAGCTTGACTGCTCCTCCTAGCTCCTGGGCTTGACCTTGTTGTCCACCAGATCCATTCCCCTCCTTATGTAACCATCCTGGTGATGTTTGGGTTGATCTAGGTGGTTTGATTTGGCTGTTATTCTTAGTTTAGCTGTTGTTTATCCTGGCTGTGCTGGTGTGTTGTGTAGTGGAGAGATGCACTGATGTGCTCCTCCATGGTTGTGCTGTGGTTTTGTGATATTTGGTCGTGCTTGTGAGGTCGACAGCACACCCTTTGCATGATGGTGTATGTCCAGCTTGTGTGCCTGCTATGCACTTGTGGATAGGTTCAGATTTTTTTGAACTTACCATTACTAGCTTACTTTCACCAGGCAGGTGAATTGATCCCTTTTGGCTGTCATTTGTATTCCGGCTGTGAATTTATGAAAGATGAAATCTTTCATATTGGTTAAACTTGCCCCTTTATAACATTTCTCAATGATGAGTTTGTCAAGTGCATCTCACTGACATATCTCAGAGAAATATACTAACACTAATCTTATTTTGTTTCTATTTAATCTTTGTTTTGCAGGTTCAAAGATATAGGATAGTTAGTAGATGTAATTTTCTTATTCTTTTGTAATTTTTCTTTTATAATTCTTGCAATCTTTATTTTATTCAATTGTAATAAATATTATATATTTATTAATAAAGAATATTCTTATTCTTTACTCTTTTGTAAATTGTGAAGTTTGGAATGACTTCAGTAGTTACATTCTTTGTAACTTGTTTAGGTGCTAATGAAATAAATTTCATATTCAATATTATTTTTGGATAAGATTTAAGTTATAATACTTTTCTCTTAATTAATTTAAGATTCAAATCTTATAAAACACTTAAGTTTTAAAATCCAAACTCATTTCAAACACACATTATTCCTTTAAGATCATATCAAAGTTTATAGCAATCCTCTTTTAAGACTAAACCTAATCACAAAGTAAGAAAGAAACATTGATCACTCAAGGTTTTATTTGGCGAAAAAATTTACCCACATTTTCACAAATGAATGCATGCAACAATTCATATTCCTAAATCTACCCTTCGTTAGGTCCTATATGTTGGGATGTTACAGACTTCCCCCCTTAAATTAAACTTCATCCCGAAGTTTGTGGAGATGTACCTGAATAGTTCTGGATAAGCTTTTCTTAAATCCTCTTCCTTCTCCCATGTGGCTTCCCTCTCAGGGTGATGTTCCCACTGTACCTTGCAATATTTGATTGCTCTGTTTCTCAGTCTTTTCCAGTTTTCTTCCAGAATCTTACAAGGCTTTTCAATATAAGTCAGGTCTACTTGTAGTTCTATCTCTTGATGTGTTATTGCATCATCTGGAACTTTCAAACATTTGTGAAGTTGTGACACATGGAAAACATTATGCACTTGAGCCAATCTTGATGGTAACTCCAAAGCATAAGCTATAGTTCTGTTTTGACTCAGTATCTTGAATGGTCCGATATATCTTGGACTCAATTTCCCTTTAACTCCGAATCTTTTCACTCCTTTCATTGGACTTACTTTCAAGTATACCATATCTCCCACTTCTGGATGCCATGATCTTCGACTTTGATCCGCATAACTTTTCTGCCTGCTCTGGGCTATTTTCAGTCTATCCCTAATTTTATCAATGATGTCTTGTCTCTCCTTGATATAATCTGGCGCAAATTCTTTGCTGCTTCTAGGTTCATACCAACATATTGGTGATCTACACTTCCTTCCATACAGAATCTCATATGGAGCTGCCCTCAGACTACTCTGATAGCTATTGTTGTAAGAAAATTCTTCCAATGGTAAGTGATCTTCCCATGTTCCACCAAAATCTAGTGCACAAGCTCTCAACATGTCTTCTAGTATTTGATTAGTTCTTTCAGTTTTACCTCCTGTCTCAGGATGATATGTCGTGCTGAAATCTAACTTTGAACCAAATGCTTCATGCAATTGCTTCCAAAATGCTGAAGTAAACACTGATCCCCTATCAGTTACGATCTTTTTGGGTACTCCATGCTTACTTACTATCTCTTTGACATATACTTCAACTAACTTCTCGGCATTATCCTTTTGATTTACTGGAATAAAATGTGCACTCTTAGTGAGTCTGTCCACAATTACCCATATCATATCCTTCCTTTTTGGCGTCATAGGTAATCCTGTAATGAAGTCCATACCTATTTCCTCCCATTTCCATTCAGGAATTTCTAAGGGTTGTAATGGTCCTGCTGGATTTTGATGTTCAGCTTTCACCCTTTGACAAGTATGGCATTCAGATATATATATTTAGCAATATCCCTTTTCATGTTATTCCACCAGAATAGTTCTTTCAAATCCATATACATCTTAGTACTCCCTGGATGTATAGAATATGGGGTATCATGTGCTTCTTTGAGTATGATATTCCTGATCAATCACATCTGGAACACATAGGCGATCTTGGAACCATAAAGATCCATAATCTCCAAGGCGAAAAACTAATTTTTTTTCCCTTGAGATATCCTCAGAATTTCTTCAGCAATAAAAGGATCTTCTTCTTGATGTCTAACAATTTCTTGCTTAAGATCACTGTCCTGCTCTGCAACTACCTACAAAGTCGCTAATCCTCCAAGAACCTCTGTTCTGATGAATTGAAGTTCTAATCTTTCCAAATCCATTTGTAACTCTTTTGGTAACTCCCTATTGCTTGGCTGAATATCTGCACTCTTTCTGCTTAAAGCATCTGCTACAACATTTTCTTTCCCTGGGGTGTAATTGATTGTTAAATCATAATCCTTGAATAATTCCAACCAACGCTTCTGTCTCATATTTAATTCCTTTTGAGTGAAGAAGTACTTGAGACTTTTATGGTCAGTGTATAACTCACATCTGGCTTCATAAATAAAATGTCTCCATCCTTTCAGTGCAAAGACCACTGCTGCTAATTCTAAATCCTGAGTTGGATAGTTGACTTCATGTGGTTTCAATTCTCTTGAACCATAAGCGATCACTTTCCTATCTTGCATTAATACACAACCCAAACCTTCTTTTGATGCATCACAATATACAGTGAAATCCTTCCCTATTTCAGGAACTGCTAAGATTGGAGCTGTGGTTAATCTAGTCTTCAACTCTTGGAAACTTGCTTCACACTTCTCATCCCACTTAAATGGTGTATTCTTCCTTAATAATTTGGTCATTGGTCCGGCTATTTTGGAGAAACCTTCGATGAATCTCCGATAATAACCGGCCATTCCTAAGAAACCTCGAATTTGTTTCACATTGGTCGGTGCAGTCCACTCTAGTACCGACTGAACTTTAGATGGATTAACAGCAATCCCATCCTTACTGATCACATGATCGAGGAATTCTACCTCATCTAGCCAAAACTCACACTTACTAAACTTAGCATAAAGCTTATGTTCTCTTAAAGTCTGCAATGCTATTCTCAAATGGTCAGCATGCTCTTCCTTATCCCTGGAATATATCAAAATATCATCAATAAATACAATGACAAACTTGTCCAAATATGGCATGAAGATCTTGTTCATCAGATTCATGAATATTGCCGGTGCATTGGTCAAACCAAATGGTACTACCAGATACTCATGGTGTCCATATCTTGAGACAAATGCTGTTTTCGGAACATCTTCCGGCTTGATTTTTATTTGATGGTATCCAGATCTTAAATCGACCTTTGAAAATACTCCAGCTCCCTTCACTTGATCAAACAAATCTTGAATTCTTGGTAAAGGATACTTATTCTTGATAGTCACGTTATTCAGATTTCTATAATCACCACACATCATTCTTCCACCATCTCTCTTATCCACAAAGATTACTGGTGTTCCCCATGGAGATACACTTTCCTGTATAAATCCTTTTCTCGCTAACTCATCAATTTGCTCCTTGAGTTCTTTCAACTCCTTGGGTCCCATTTTATATGGTGCTTGAGCTATTGGTGTTGTACCAGGTATTAAGTCAATGGTGAACTCTATCTCCCGGTCTGGTGGAATTCCCGGTAACTCTGTTGGAAAAACATCTTGGAATTCATTAACTATAGGGATCTCTTCTAATTTAACTTCCTTCATTGAATTCAACTGCAGATCCACCATGATATGACTGTGTTTATCTGCTTGGTAAACTATCCTTGCTCCACTTGGAGTTTTGATTGAGACAGTTTTCTCCTCACAATTAATCTGAGCTTCGTGTTCCATCATCCAATCCATCCCCAGCACTACTACAATTCCCTTCAAAGGAATCACATAAAGGTCTGCGAAATATGTACAACCACAGATCAAGATAACCTGATCTTGTTTTATGTGGCGTACAATCACATTCCCTCCTGCCGTAACTACGGTCATAGGACTTTCTAACGTTGCCCTTCTAATCCTGAACTTATCACAAAATTCTTTAGAAATGAATGAAGTAGTTACACCAGTATCAAATAGAACTTTGCCGGGATTGGTAAGGATATTGAGCGTGCCTATCACTGCATGCTCCAAATTATCCACCTCCTCGAGGGTTGCACAGTTCAGTTTTCCGGTAGGTCGGTTCCTCTTGCCATTGTTGTTCTTGCCATTATTTCCTCCTTTATTGGGCTGTACATTTCCTCCACTGGCTTATCCTCCTCCCTTGGTAGGCCATCCTCCTGGTGGTTTTCTCGGACAATCTGGCTTAATATGCCCCTTCTGGCCACAACCATAACAGATCACTACAGGCTTTTTGCACTCCCTCTGGAAATGTCCTGGAATTCCATAGTTGTTACAGATAACATTCCTTCTCGGATTAGATTGATTTCCACCACTGCCCTTGTTATTGTTATTATTGTTGTTGCCATAATTCCTATTCCGAGGTTTGAACTCTAGATTAGGTTTAGGTTTGCTTGGATGAATTCTCTTGGTTTCCTTCCTTGCTCTCTTCCTCCGATCCTCTTGGACATTCTTGTAGTCATCTTCAAAAGTAATGGCTGCATCCAACAACTGCTGATAAGTTTGCTTATTGGCTAACCTTAGCTGCATCTTCACAAATGGATTTAATCCACTCAAGAAACGCTTCTTCCTCTTCTCTTCGGTGTTAACATCCTCCTCAGCATAACGAGACAATTGGCTAAACTCCCGGATGTACTTCATGACACTAGTATATCCTTCTGAAGCTCCTCAAATTCTCTCCGTTTCAACTCCATGACACTTTCCGGAACATGATATTCACGGAATCTCTGCTTGAACTCATCCCAGGTAAACTCCCTTCCTGGTTGTTGCATGGCTAATTGATTTTCCCACCATGATGCTGCAGGTCCAGTCAACAGATGAGTTGCATACCTCAATTTTTCCTCATCATTGCAACCCACAGTTTTTAGCTTCCTCTCTGTATCTGCTAGCCAGTCTTCTGCATCCATTGGTTCAGGAGCTGATGCAAAAGGTAACGGTCTTGCATTCTGGAAATCAGATAAACTCACTCCTCCACCTTCTGGTGCCCTCTGATTTGCTCGCCCCAGCAACTCTTCCATAAACTTGTTCTGGGTCTCTTGCATCATTTGCATACATTGCATAAAGTTCTGCTCCATTAACGGCCTCATTGGTGGTGGTGGTGGTGGTGGTAATGCTCCTTGATTTGCTGTATCGGCATCGGCCTTTTCCTTGGCCTCACACTCTATCCGCTGCTGCCCAGTTTCCATTTCTACACCCGTATCCATGACCCCCTAGTCCTGCATCATAAAGCGAATACTCATAATTACATCATGCACATGTGTTCTGAGCTCGACTTTACGCACAGAACTAGTCACACAATGAAGATCCAAAGAAAATCCAAATATGCATTTCACACTTTATACATAATATCATAATGATACAAAATCATTACAACATATACCATATTGGTATTATTACAAAACTACCTTATTACTTGAAGTACATTACACGGTACTTGATATCACTAACTAGTTGTCTCTTTCTAGTAGTAACTACGCTCATCATACATGTCTGATGTCCAACTGTGATGACGTGTTGTCCGTCGCATAGTTTGTGGAACAAATGGCCTTCCAGAAGGAACATACTCTGTATCTGAAGTGTCAGGACTTGAGTCATTACTCAACCTGAGCGCATTGACTCCCTCCAGCTGAGCTGAAAAGTCTTCAGAAATATTGTCTCCAGCTTGCATCTCCTGAGCTTCATTCCTTGAGTTGTCAACAGAATACGCAGATCCTGCTGCTTCCTAGGTGCTCTCGTGGGCAAGATAATTGAACACTGGGTAATGTATATTCCCTGGGTTTTGAGAAGATGTTGATGATTCAAACACTCTATCCTCAGGATCTTCTTCTTCATCCGGATCATCTATTGACATGGTATTTCTACTTCTATTATTAGAGTTCATCCTTGCACCCATCCAACTAGATTGTCCAACATTTCTGTCAGAACCATCTGTGGACATCTGGTGTTCATGAGATTCATTGTATGATCCCATCCTCCAACCATCCGAATTCTCAATAGGAAGTTCTGAGTCAGAACCATCCTCTGAGCCCTGTGGTACTGCATACCGCATATCTATAGTAGGATCATGTGTAGGTTCAGTTCTTGGTGAGTAAGGATATGGTATAAAAGATTCTGGATCTATAGGTATATCCTTAAAAATAGGTGTTGCACTACTACTTGCTTCTTTTTCTAACTGGAATGATAACTGCTTTCTCCTTTCCGGATCAGTTAGATCCTCTAGCATATCATTTTTGTCTTCGACAATCACTTGATGAGTCTTATAAAAAGACGCAACGAGTGTCTGATATCTATCCATAAACTTGGAAGCTAACTTAGGATGCTTCTTAACCAAAGTAAGATGATCCGGTATAGGCTCTGAGTCTATAGAATCATGAGGTATCACAGAAAATGTGCTACCTTCTAGCTCCTTGGTTTTCTGCTCCCGGATATTAGCTATCGCCTCCACAACAGCAATATGATAGGCTGCTAAATGACTCCTGCCTTCTCCTATAGGTAGATCGTGATATAATCCAAGCTTCTCTGGAAGTTGGATACTCACACAATACTTGGATAACATCCGACCATCAAGGTAAGTGATAGTGTTCACTGGAATTCTAGTTGGACAATTAAAGACCTTTAAAAGTTGACAAAGTTGGTCTGTAAATGATCCTTGATAATCATCAAGAGTCTCCTCTTTCCTTACCAAAGTCTGTTTTGGAAACTTTGGTGCCATAACTCTGTGTATCAGAAAAAATAATTTTGAATAGTATCCAATGACATATTGCATCATAACAAAGAATTATCGCACTAAAATATATAATGGAATATTCTCATTTGAATACCCATTATATTACTTTTAGAGAATTATTTATCGTTGCTAATTCTCCTACAGGTAATACCCTTTACTATGTTTCCAACCTAAGGTCAAAGCAATTTGCTCTAATACCAACTGCGGTGACCCAGCATACCACTGCATGTGTAGTACATTATAGTCGTTGACATGACATCCACAGAACACCGTTCCGTAAATATCACACCCTCAGAGTGGTACAATAGAAACATTGTGGGTCCATATTACAAAAGTACACACATTATTATTACAATACCGGAAGTTTAAGCCTTCCACAAGATCCAACTTACAAACCAAAATATAAAGTGTTCATCAGAAATTTAAAAGTAGCAACTCCGACTAGGAGTGGAGCTCAATAGCTTATTCTATAGAGTCCCTGCTGCTCGGCTCCGTTAGTTACTACTAACTAGATACTTAATTTGACTCGTTCTCATCGACACCATAGCGGATCTTGTAATCCACTCCTTCAACTCCTTCGGACAGATCCGGTTCCTCGTAGAACACGTCTTCTTGACATTCGGCTGCATACATTGGCACGTCTTCGGGATCCTCAGAGTCTAAGCAAGGGATCAAAGGAAAGAATGAGTAACAACATTACCCAACAAGTTCATTATATGCAAGGTGGGAAGTTTGATGCTCTAACTACCACCTCGGATTATAAATCCTTGGCACTATGTAGTTTTTTGTAAATCTTTCTTCAAAGATTGATTTTATTCCGAAAAACTATGACAATCAGCCTTCAGAGGTTGACCAGAACTTTCATGGAGTTCCTTTCCTGCCGCGTTCGTAGCTCCTTCCCGGAACAGGGAGTAATAAGTTACAGTTCTTACACTCTCCAGAGGTGCGTTACTTTACCCATGAGAGATCAACTCCTTGTTGCACAACCGGTCGTACTTTCCCGTCCACAATTCCATGATGTGGGGCCCAGTAGTTGGTCCAAGCCAATAACTGCCCCCTTCGCGACCCCGCATGCCTCCTTGGTGTACACCATGCCCACATAATGAATTACGGCGATGGTTTGTACAAACCGTTTGATGCCAGAACTATCATGGGACGATGAGGGTTCCCACCCATATGCTGCATATCCTCTACGAAATACCAATTAATATGCACGCTACGAGGATAACAACCACGACCTGCACATCCGGCTTCATGCGAGAGGAAGAAGATACAGCTGACTTCTCTGTCCCATTCCAAATCTCATGGCTAACGCTTGATATACGGCGCTAGAATCACTGATGTCAGGGGTTATTAAGTCCCTACTTGATCATCATTGTTGCAAAAAGAACCCTAAGTTCTATTGCTCCATTATATCATCACTTAGGATGATATCTATGATTTTTTTCTTCATGAAAATAATATTTTCTTTCTTTTATAACATATATGATAACACACAATTTGCAAATACTTTGAGAAAGACTCTTTAAAGGACATGAGCAAGTGATGAACTTGCCTTGTGATGGCAAGGTAGTGAAGTATGATGCTTGCACTGGACCTTGAGCTTCTAGTTCTACAAAAACATCATTATTGCCCGGTAAGGACAATATTTAAAGAAGCAAAATGATTATGCAAGTAATGTAATGCATTTTTTAATTCTATATGCATTTACCCTATATAAGGTGCCTTTTAATACAGCATTATAAATATTATTTTTTTATATTTATTGCACATGTTGAATTATTTTATTTTATTTCTCTTTTTATTTGTCTTTTATTAATTTAATAATTCTTTTAGGAATTATTAATTATACATTAAATTTATTACTAAATATTTATTTAGTATTTTTATAAATACTACAATATTAATAAATAATGAAAGTGATTTTTATTTATTTTTATCACCTTTCAATAATTTTGTAAAATTCCATAAAGTATATACAAATTACAAAATTCTTATAAAAATTTAATTTCCAAAATTTGATATCTTATTTTATTTGGATACGGTGTATTATTGTGAATCCAAAAATATTTTATTTACAATTTTTGGAATTTTATTTTATTTTCTATAATTTTATTAAGGTTAGGGGCATTTTGGTCTTTTCCAATTGATCAAAAATCTATTAAACAACTTGGGCTTATTTGGGCCGGGGTGGCCCAATAGGGCAGGGTCAAAATATCACCCCCCAGGGTTTTGGCCCACCCAGCCCACACTCTCTTCCTCCTCTCTCCCTCGACCTCATGCTCTCCTCCTCTGACTCGACCCCGTGGCCGGCGATGCCGCCACCGTCGATTCCCACCGCCGTCGGCAGTTCTGGCCGCCGCCATGGTACGAGTTGGGGTTGTCGATGATGCCCGTTCGTTCTGTCCAATTGGATTTAACTCCGGGGCTTCCGCGTGGCCAGGCCTACCTTGTTCCCGAACCCTAGGGTTAGGAAAAGGTACTGTCGCCGCTGCCACGAACCCGCCTGCAGTGGTGTGCTGGGCTTGTGTGCTGCTGCGGCCGCCGTCGTGGCAGGTGCAGGTTGCAGCGCCCCTCTGGGTGCTCCCGGTGCTGGCGCGGTTCGTCGTCCACCCTACTTCCTCTTCGATTCGTCAGCGAGGACCTCAGGTAAGTTGTCTCTATGGTTCTTGTCCATGCTACTGCCATGATTCTCTCTATGTGTATCTAGTGGCTTCTCATGCCGAGTGACTATGTGCTGATTGGGTTCATCTCTGGATTAAGGTTCTTGCTCTGATTAGGGTTCATAACCCCCTGTTGATCATGTCTATGATGCTTTAGATCTAGTGTTGATCATATCTGAACATGAAGAATGATTGTCTGTTGTGGTTAATGATTGGTAGTGGCTTTGATGATACTAGTTGCCTGTCAGATTTATTCTAGTGGTAATCCACTATGATCCATGCTAGTGTTTCAATGAAATCCATGATTGGATTATGTTGTTGATCTGAGAATTTACTCTACTATCAGAATGCTTATACTGACAGTAGTTTCTCTCAGTAGTTGCTTACTGCAATTATAATATTGGCTTGTATGAGATTATACTCACTGGATCAAATCATTACATGTAATGATTTCTGTGGATGTATAGATGAATTAAATGTTGATTCCTGGCACTTGGCTTCAGGAAAATGATATGTAGTGGTTTGTCCCTTTTTCTGTGGGAACTAAACAAAGATTGATTTTAGCTTATTAAGAACTTGTCCTTGTGATACCTTTGTATTATGGCACACAATTGATTGGGTTTTTATTTCTGGGCTTAGATTGATAAGGCTTATGATTAAAACTGATAAGATGATATGGAAGCTTTTATTAACTTTCCTGCCTATGATGTTGGTCTGAGGATCTAGGATGTAATTCCTAGTTAGTTGGGCAAAAGTTTGTTTGAAACTTATAGAATTAGAGGTGCTACTCTCTTTGAGAGATGTGCCCTGATCTGATAAGATCAAATGAATGATCTAAGTTGCAAAAGTAACACTGAACTTAGTGATGTTGGTCTGAGAGTTCAGTGCTTGTGGTTGAGCTTGATTTCTTATCTTATACTTGAAATATCTAGATAGATTCACCCCTCTTTGGTGATTATTGAGAGATCATTTCATAAAGAAACACATGCTTTTGTTTAGATAATATGATGAAATCATGTGATAGTTTTATGAGGCTCGCCACAAAATTTGATGTTGGTGTAGTAGATTGATGATGATATTGATCTTGATCTTGATCTACTTTTGTTGGGCTCCTGAGCTTGCTCTGGAGCTTCCTCCTCCTCCTAGCTCCTGGGATTGACCTTGCTGTCCACCAGATCCATTCCCCTCCTTATGTCACCATCCTGGTGATGTTTGGGTTGATCTGGGTGGTTTGATTTGGTTGCTGTTCTTGGTTTAGCTGTTGTTTATCCTGGTTGTGCTGGTGTCTTGTGTAGTGGAGAGATGCACTGATGTGCTCCTCCACGGCTGTGCTGTGGTTTTGTGATATTTGGATGTGCTTGTGAGGTCGACAACACACCCTTTGCATGTTGGTGTGTGTCCAGCTTGTGTGCCTGCTATGCACTTGTGGATAGGTTCATATTTTTTTGAACTTACCATTACTTGCTTACTTTCACGAGGCAGGTGAATTGATCCCTTTTGGCTGTCATTTGCATTCTGGCTGTGAATTTATGAAAGATGAAATCTTTCATATTGGTGAAACTTGACCCTTTATAACATTTCTCAATGATGAGTTTGTCAAGTGCATCTCACTGACATATCTGAGAGAAATATACTAACATTAATCTTATTTTGTTTCTATTTAATCTTTGTTTTGCAGGTTCAAAGATAAAGATGAAGATTTAGTGTAGATTTAGATATAGGATAGTTAGTAGATGTAATTTTCTTATTCTTTTGTAATTTTTCTTTTATAATTCTTATAATCTTTATTTTATTCAATTGTAATAAAGATTATATATTTATTAATAAAGAATATTCTTATTCTTTACTCTTTTGTAAATTGTGAAGTTTGGAATGACTTCAGTAGTTACATTCTTTGTAACTTGTTTAGGTGCTAATGAAATAAATTTCATATTCAATATTGTTTTTGGATAAGATTTAAGTTATAATACTTTTCTCTTAATTAATTTAAGATTCAAATCTTATAAAACACTTAAGTTTTAAAAATCCAAACTCATTTCAAACACACATTATTCCTTTAAGATCATATCAAAGTTTATAGCAATCCTCTTTTAAGACTAAACCTAATCTCAAAGTAAGAAAGAAACATTGATCACTCAAGGTTTTATTTGGCGAAAAAATTTACCCACATTTTCACAAATGAATGCATGCAACAATTCATATTCTTAAATCTACCCTTCGTTAGGTCCTATATGCTGGGATGTTACAGTGGTCGGCGCATGGGGATGCCCCCTTGCCCTCCCCTCTTCATGTGGGTGGACACTCCAGTCACAAAAACCTCTTCATTTCCCTCCACTCAAAATCCCACTCAAACTTGCAATTAAATTTCCACCAAATTTAATGCAAACTCTCATTAAATAAAACTCTTTTTATTTATTCAGAATTTTGTCAATTACTTTAATGACAAACATTCACATATAACCCCTTGCTAGAATTCTATTTCACATGCAAAAACACTTTCTACAATTTCACCCGAAAACCTGTTTCGTTATCTAGTGAAATAAATTCCTACGCTTGTTATTCTTTTGGGCATGAAATTTTTGCTCCAATTGGATGTCGGTGTCTCTTAAGTGTGTCACCCTATGGTTCGCGAATAATGCGGACATGATCGAGACCCCTCTCGGATCAATGATCAGAAGCGGGATCTGGAGACCCATACTGACTCCCACATATTCAACGATGACTTTCTTGTGATCGTCGGAACCTGTTACGCTAGTATCTTAATCCCTTTGTTTCGCGATATATTACATGTCCGAGATTCGATCATCGGTATCTCCATACCTAGTTTGATCTCATTACTGACATGCACTCTTTTCTCGTTCCCGTGATATAACATTCTAGTGATCAAATCACTTGCTTGCAAGCTAACCAATGTGATATCACCGAGAGGGCCCAGAGTATATCTTTCCATCATCGGGATGAAAAAATTCCACTCTCGATCCATGGGCCTCAACATAACACTTTATTAGTTCTGAACCCATCTTTATAATCACCCTGTTACGGTGTGATGTTTGATGTTATCAAGAAACTCTTCCGGTGTTAGTGATTGGCATGATCTCATGGTCTTAGGATCACTTCGTAAGTTGTTATAGCAATATAAACTCAATGACTTTGATCGTAATGCTATACTTCGGATGAATGTTCATCACACCATTACACTAATGTTGTGATCCTGTTATTAACAACATCCAATGTCCATGGTCAGGAAACCTTGATCATCTTGTTAATCAACGAGCTAGTTTATGAGAGAGGCATAACTAGGAACTTTCTGTTTGTTAATTAAACACACATGTATTAACGTTTCCGTATTAATACAATTATAGCATGCAAAACAAACATCTATCATATACTTGGAATATACATAATAAACACTTTATTATTGCCTCTCAGGGCATATTCCCTTCACTAGTAAGATTCAACCAACCAAATTGAAGCATGTTATGATTGTTCAAATACCTGGTTCAACCACCAAAGCTAGGAAAATTTGCAAAGTCGTCCCTATCCGAAACCATGGCATATATTTTTATGCTAATCTAATAGTACTTGGAACTAAAGGTTTGGAAGTAGTACTAGGAATGGATTGGATGTCCAAACACAAAGGATTAATTGACTGTGCTAAGAAAGCCATAACCATGACCAGTACAGCCGGAATATCAGTCGAGCATGTATCTGAAACCTTGCCCCGTCAATTCAAGTGCAACAAGAGTATAGCCCAGCCAATCATTGACTAAGTCTGGATAGTCTGTGAATACCCCGATGTATTTCTATATGTTTTGCTCGGTATGCCCCTAGATCGAGATATCGAGTTTATCATTGAACTAATCCTTGGAACTAGACCCATAGCCCAGAGACCATATAGTATGAACCCATCCGAACTAGCAGAACTGAAGAAGCAACTGGATGCCATGTTGGAAATTGGATTGATTCAACCAAGTGCGTCACCATGGAGATCACCTGTTTTGTTCGTGGACAAGAAAGATGGAGGAACCGTTTGTGTACGGATTATTGGAAGTTGAATGATGTTACCATCAAGAACAAGTACCCATTGCCAAAGATAGAAGATTTGTTTGACCAGTTGACTGGTGCCAAAGTGTTTTCTAAGATTGATCTTAGAACTGGCTATCATCAACTCAAGATTCGCGCAGAGCATATCCCAAAGACTGCCTTCACCACCAGATATGGATTATATGAGTATACGGTCATGTCTTTTGATTAACCAATGCCCCCGCTTATTTCATGAACCTCATGAATAAGATTTTTATGGACTTCCTGGATAAGTTTGTCGTTGTTTTCATCGATGACATTCTGATTTATTCCAAATCAGAAGAAGAACATGAGCTACACCTAAGGACCATTCTTGGAACCCTTAGAGAGCATCAATTGTATGCCAAGTTTAGCAAATGTGAATTCTGGTTATAGGAGGTAGGATTCCTCAGACATATTGTATCAGCCGGAGGAATTGTCGTTGACCTTGCGAAGGTGAAGGATGTCGAAGATTGGCAAGCCCCAACCACTCAAACCCAAGTTCGTGCATTTCTCGGATTAGCGGGATACTACCGCAAGTTTGTAGAAGGATTCTCGAGTATCGCCAGACCCATGACCCAATTGCTGAAGAAGGACAAGAAGTTTGAATGGACTGACAAATGTGAAGCGAGTTTTCAAGAACTCAAGAGGAGATTGATTTCAGCCCCAATCTTGATCATGCCGTATATCACGAAGCCCTTTGATGTGTATTGTGACGCATCCAGGATCGGTCTCGGATGTGTGCTAATGCAAGAAGGCAAAGTTATATCTTATCTATCCCGACAACTGAAACAGCATGAACAGAATTATCCAACCCATGAACTTGAACTAGCAGCCGTAGTTCTAGCCTTGAAGACATGGAGGCATTACCTGATGGGAAACCGTTGTGAGATTTATTCAGATCACAAGATCTTGAAATATATATTCACTCATAAGGAGCTGAATATGAGACAAAGAAGATGGATTGAGCTAATCAAGGATTATGATCTGGACATTCACTATCACCCCGGTAAAGCCAATGTGGTAGCAGATGCCCTTAGCAGATTGCCGTGCCGCTTGAACTCCATGATTTTGAAGGAGCAACCAAGTTTGCACAAAGAGATGGAAGATTTCCGAATGGAATTAGTGAGCAAAGGATTTTTGGCTAGCATAGAACTTCAACCCACTTTGATCAGTCAGATCAAGGAGGCGCAGAAAGGAAATGCTAGTATCAACGGAATCAAGCGTCGTATCGGTACAGGCAAATTACCCGGATTTACGGAAGACGAAGAAGGAGTTCTATGGTACAAAGGACGCCTTTATGTACCCGCAGATTCGGAATTGAAAGGAGTGATTTTGAAAGAGGCCCATGATACTCTTTATTCTATCCACCCTGAAGGAACGAAGATGTATCAGGATTTGAAGGAACAATTTTGGTGGCATAAGATGAAGAGAGAAATTGAGAGCTATATCGCCAAGTGTGATATCTGTCAGAGAGTCAAGGCAGGACATCAAAGACCCGTAGGACTGTTGCAACCGTTACAGATTCCGGAATGGAAATGGAATTCAGTTGGAATGGACTTTATCACCGGATTACCTACTTCTAGTAAACATTGATCATCAAACTCTAATCACTAAAATTAGGGTTAACAAAAACTTTGATTAATTAAAATATTATACATTGATCATCAAACTCTAATCACTAAAATTAGGGTTAACAAAAACTTTGATTAATTAAAATCATATGAATGCATGTGTGAATGAGATGATTTGATAAATGCATGAATGAACTTTTGTGATTAACCTAAATAGCAAGAAATGGTTTAAAGAAGAAAATAACATCATATAAAACATTTCCATGCAGAAACAAATCAAGAGAAAATCAAATAAAGCAAATGGTCATTTTTGCCAATCCTGCTCACTAGGTCACTTTGAATGTTTCTAGTCCAAGATTTCAAACAGAAAATTTCCCAATTCTTTTCACCCCTTGCTAGAACAAGTAAAATTGAAACAAAGCCCACCTTTCAAACTTACAGAAACATTTGGCAACCTCATTCAAATCACAATTCAAAATTGAATCTTTATCATATGTGAAGATCACCCATTTTCAAAACCCAACCAAACCAGTGCCCTTTGACTAATCCAACTAACCAGACACTCCCTAGTATGTGCCTAGCAAACCCACCAAGTTTGAATCCAAAATTTAAATTCAAAGTTCTTGCGTCCATTTTATCAAACACCTTGCAGATACAAATCAAACAAACATCAAACACTATAGTGTGCAGTAATTTTGGCCTAACTTGTTCCCTATCTAGCTCACTCTACACCCTCAGTAGATCATATAACTTGTTTAACCCCTCTAGCTCACTTTAAACTAGACCATGACATTAATGGCAAGCATGCCGAGCCTCACCTTGCCACCCAATTGTCGACAGCAAGCTATGAGCAGCACCAAGCCTAGCAAGCATGTCTAGCAAGCACTCCACCATCCACTGCCACTCCCTGTCCCAGCCCCAAGCACTGCCATCCCCTGTACCACACGACAAGACCATGCCAAACCTCTTTGCATGCGAGCCGAGAGCACGCCAGTGCGCCACCCTCGACCAGCACCCATAGACCACGCGCCGCCCTCGCCGCGTGCGTGCGTGATCACCACCGCCCCAGCAACCCCGCAGACATGCCCGTTCGCCACCGCGCGGACCATGCACACTGTGAGCCATTAAAATTGCCGTCGGACCCGCCCAGAGCATCGACGTGTTCCGACTGATCAGCACCGCCCCACGCCTCGCCACCACGCCGTTGAGCTTCGCCAGGGAGCACAACACCGCCCCATACCGTCGCACATGCTAGTAGCACTCTGTACCGTCGACCACGACGAGCTCAGCCCGCGCCCGTCGGTCCCCTTCAGCCACTATAAATAGAGGCCTCCACCTTTCGTTTTCTTCACACCAGTTCACCTCCCTCTCCCACAGAACCACCCCACCTCACTCCCGGAGCAAGGCAAGCAGCGCATCGCCGGAATTTGGCCGGAGCCCGCCGCTGCTGGAGGAGAAGGTAGCCGTCGATTGGAGCCGCCCCAAGAGAAGCTGCCGGTACCAGGAGAACCGCCGTCGTCGACTTCGTCATTCGCCCCCGTCGCCGACCATTGCCTGAGCCACGGTGAGCCTCCCACGACCCACACCTGCCGCGCTAGGGTTCTGTCTCGCCGGCGCTGCCCGACATGGACGATGAACCAGAGTCGTTCGATTAGAACTAGATCCCACGATCCACATTGCCCCGTACCGCTTCGCCCCTCCCCTTCTCACTGACACGTGAGGACAGCCACTTAACCAACCCATGCATGCGCTGTGCATAGTGGGCCGGCCCAGTTAACCCTCCCGCGTAACCCAACAATTCAAATTTAGTTTTATTCATTTAATTTCAAACACAGTTCTGTACATAGATTCAAAAATCAACCCAACTCGATTCACTAAACCAAAATGCATGAAACTAATTTTGTTAGAAAGGTACTGAAATGCTTAATCCAAGCCAGTTTGATTCAAACCATTTGGAGTTATAGATCAACCATGGTAAAAATAACAAGGCAGAAGCTTTTCTGCATTCAAACATTTTTCAAAATTCAACCATAAGAACTTTTGAGTTGATTCCAACTCTCAAAAATCACATTTGATCATACCTTTCAGAATATAGAAAAACATATGGGTTTACTTGCAGAAATAATGTTCAAGTAATAAAAGAATGCCACATAGGCATTTCTAGTCATTTTATTTAATTAAAATAAAAAGGTTAAGCCTTATTAAATTGTGACACCACTTTAAATCACATTCCCATGTACTGAAATATGTGGTGATGACATGTGTCAACATGATCTCATGTTTGAGTTGGAGAATATTAAACCTTAAGTAGTTTTTCAATGAGTAGAAATTACTTTTCTCAAAATAAAATAAATGAGACAAGTGTTTTAATCTTGTAATGTTAGTGATGATGCTAGATCACCTAGTGTGAAACTTTGTGTGATGTTTAGAAATAGTTAAGTATAGTTTGGTGATTGTGTACCTCGTATTTATTTATAGATGCTAGTACCGACCAAGGATACGAGGAGGAAGGAGGATACTACGAGGAAGAAGCCGAGGAGAACTTCAACCACTGCTCTACATAGGCAAGCTACTATCTGAGCAAGCTAACACTTGCAACTTAGCAAGCCTAATACTACTAGTTAAATTAGCAAACTTATACTTGCAATTATGCAAGCTAACACTTGCAAGATACCCTACATATGCAAGCTACTACTTGCTTGTTACTATACCAACTATATGCCTTAAGCATATGTGATTATACCCACTTGACACACCATCCTAGTTTTACTTGCAAACTTAGTATTTTATTTTTTTATTAAAAGCTTTCTATCAAAAGTTCACTTAGTGACTTGTAGATTCTAGAAAGATAATTGAAGGTAGAATAAAGAGCATAAATCTTGGCCTAAGTTAGATAATCTTAATGTCATCCTGAGGCATGAGATTTACTTAGATAAGATATACTTGTTTATTACCCACCATTAGTATTTACCCCCACTTGTAGATGCTAGTGCTAAGAATAAAACTTGATCAGTTTTAGATGGGAATACTTGGTGAAAATGGTTATGAAAACCTTAGAATGATGAGTCATTCTACTGAAATGTTTTGACATGTGTTCTTGAACACCAGATGATTTTGATGATGAAAATGTTGGGGCATGAGCCTTAGTCCTTTATAGAACTGATGGTTGTCTGAATGCGATACCATTCTAATTTTTACCGTACAACCACAATACCTGAAAATTGGGTAGGGCTTGACTGAAAATTTATATACCTTAGTATGGGTTCCCTCACGGCTAAGGTATGAGCTGAGGCTACCTTGTGAAGATTGTCCACCTGTGCAGTACCCAAGATGACAGTTGGTCATGGTTGGGAGGCCAAACTCACAGGAGAGGTGCCTATACTAGGGCGTGTAATTGAAAGGTTAGGATTGATTATCCGCATACAGAGTATGGTAAATTTAGGATTGTTCCTGACGGATGTATCGAATGTTGTGGTGAAAGTGTACAATCTCTACAGAGTGTCAAATTGTTCGAATAGCCGCGTCCGCGGTTATGGACAGTTGGAGTGGCCATACTGTTCCCCCGTCATATGTTTTCAAAGTGTCTTATGAAATGATTTATGACTTTGACTTTACCACAACAGAGTTTTGATATGAAATTCAACTTTCCACTTAGGTGTTATTAAGTTTTTCAACTAGTTTTCTTTGCTTCTGAACTTAGTAGAGGTAAATCTGGCTTTTTGCAAAACAACCCTAGAGCTTAGTCTATCCCATTCAAAACCACTTCACTTATTAGTATTAGTTTGCGAGTACTTAAAGAGTACTCATGGCTTTGTCCCTGGCTATTCCCGTGGCCAGACTATGAAGAGGAGTATCAGGATGACGGATCGCAGGAAGGTTACGACAACTAGGATCATCTCCCATCGTCAGCATTGCCTGTGACCCCGAAGATGGAGTTTCACCTACGCTATCGTTATCTTTACGTTATTCCGCTGCTTGAGTTGTATTAAGAACTGGATCATGAGATCCTTATTTGTGTAAGACCTTATGCATAGTTTGTCATGGATGATGTACTATGATATCCAAATATGTTATGTCTCGCAAAAATGATAATCCTGAGATTGCGATGTATGGCATAACAGGCATCTAGGATTAAAAAGTCGGGTGTTGACAAAGGACCTGATTGCTTTGTTCAGGAAAATATTAGGGTCATTCGTGCATATGTTTAGGACTGCTTTCCATCTTATTTTCTTTTTAGTCCTGTTTGTAAATGTAACCGACCGACGGTAATCTAAAGGCAGCACCGGGGGTCCTTCGAGGCCCTTCCTTGTTCAAAAAAAACCCATCGTTTCAACTTTTATTGGAAAACCTCTGGATGACTTGTCGTCTCAGTTCTCGATAAGCTTGTTCGACGACACATGGCACTGTTGCCAGGTGATGCTAGTGGACTACGGGATTGGTAGTAGAGCCTGGAATGTATACGCTACAGTCTATCAGGCCCCATGAACTAATGATTGGGAAGCAAAGAAAACAGTGGCAACTGGCGTCGTGACCACAGTAACACCAACAGTTTCCATCCCTTAAAGTCATTTTCGTCGGGTTAACCCAAGCATCCGTTTTTGTCCATTTTAATCAGAACATGATTGGTTTTGGGTTGGATTTGGCCTGTCCAGCCAGCCATAGCTAGTGCTGGCCAGAATTTTCATATGTTTGCAGATTTTGCATCAAATTGCTAGATAAATTTATATTTTGACAAGCAAATAAACTAGATTAGATAATCTAATTAAAGTAGTACTTACATATGACTAGTTCACACTCACGTGGTTCGATAAAAAAATAACCAAATGTCATTCCAATTATAAGAAACAAATAAGGGATTAACCGTTTAGGTTTTCCACACGAACATATATATGCTCAATCAAATCTAGTTAAAGCCGGTCATGGGTGTGCCTGTCATGCAATTTTTTATGCACTTGCATGAAATCTTCCCAATACGCTAAACCTGGCTCTGGCTCAACCAAATGAGCCTAAATGTCCTAGCCTTGGTCCAAGATGTCGTCATCACGCTCGTCCTCAACGATCGTGTTATGCATGATTACACAAGCAGTCATCACATCCCACATCCTCTGTAGGGATTCGTAGCATGGAAAACAAAAAATTTCTATCGCATACAAACAAACAAGCCAAGATCTATCTATTAGATAGTAGCAACGAGTCAATGGAATAACTCACCCTCGAAGATTCCAAAGTGTTTAACGAGAGCGGATTCTCGTGGGTGATGTAGTCGTACTTTTCCCGATCTCAAGATCGCATAGACGATCCTTCCGGCGCTGCGTTCCGGCAGCGCTCCCGCAGTCGATCACACGTTCGGTACTCGAGGAAGACCTTCCTCTCCCTTGTTCCAGCAGGCAGTGGAGGTTGTCGCACTCTCCTCGCGATTTCGGCAGCACAACGGCGTGGTACCGGAAGTAGAGGGGAGATCTCGCAGGGCTTCGCCTTAAGCCGGAGCGAGTATGGTGGACTATGAGAGAGCCCTCGATGATCTAGGGTTTAGACACGCCGAGGAGGGGGCAAGCCGGCGGCTAGGGTTAGCTAGGCGGCGGCGGCGGTTTGCCCTAGGGCGGTGGCGGCGGCAGTGGAGGTGGCGGCGCCAGCGGCTAGGGTTTAGAGGTGGAGGAGTTGTGTGTCTAGGAGGGGAGCCCTGCCCCTCCTTTTATAGGTGGAGGGGCCGGCCAAGGGGAGGGGAGTCCCTCCCCAACTCGGCTTGGAGGTGGGCCGGCGGTGGAGGGGAGGAACTCCTCCCCAACTCGGTTTCCACCTCCCTCTCCACTTCCCAAAAATAGCCGTTTGACTTTCATATTGGCGTTTGAATTTTCAAACAAGGATTTGATTAAATCCTCTATTTTGTTCCGCGATGACACTTAGTACATAATGCAATCATACCAACTTTATATAACACATTCATGTACCCTTCCCCTCCGGAGTGCCGGACATTCCGGAACCTTCTAGAACATTCCCGATGAAAACACCGGAACCATTCTCCAACTCCGAAACAGGACTTTCCTTATATAAATCTTATTCTCCGGACCATTACGGATCTCCTCGTGATATCCCGAATCCTATTCGAGACTCCGAACAACATTCGGACTCTTTTTCATCATTCCATAACTACTCAAACAACGTCGAATCCTTAAGTGTGTCTCCCTACGGTTCGTGAATTATGCGGACATGATCGAGACACTTCTCCGAACAATAACCAATAGAGGAATCTGGAAATTCATATGGCTCCCACATATTTCTACGATTACTTTGCGATCGAATGAACCACTTACATACGATACCAATTTCCCTTTGTCTCACGATAGTTTACTTATCCGAGGTTATGATCATCGGTATCTCTGCATACCTAGTTCAACCTCGTTACCGATAAGTACTCTTTTCTCGTTCCCGTGATATGTGATCCCTTGTGAGCCAGTCACATGCTTGCAAGATAATTGGATGACATTTCACCGAGAGGGCCTAGAGTATATCTATCCGTCATATGGATGGACAAATCCCACTCTTGATCCATGTGTCTCAACCAATACTTTCCGAATACTCAATGCCACCTTTATAGCCACCCAGTTACGGTGTGGTGTTTGATGTCATCAAAGCATCCATCCGGTAAAGGTGATATGCATGATCTCATGGTCGAAGGAATTAGGTTACTATCTATCAGAAAACATATAGCAATTGAACTATTAAAATGACTTGATCTTTATGCTATGCTTATCTATAGGAGTATGTCCACCATATCATTCTCCTAACGATATGATCTTGTTGTTAATAACATCTCAATGTTCATGATAGGGAAACCACAATCATTTATTAACCAACAAGCTAGTATTATAAAGAGGCTTTACTAGGGACTTCAAATTCAGTTTACAAATCACACAAGTATTAATGTTTCCTTGTTAATACTATTATAGCATGAATGTAAACATTTATCATAAACACAAAGATATAATAATAACTACATTTATTATTGCCTCTAGGGCATATCTCCAACAGTCTCCCACTTGCACTAGAGTCATCTAATCTAGATTACATGGTAATATACCGAACACCTATGGCAGTTTGGTGTTGGTCATGTTTTGCCCTCGAGAGAGGTTTAGTCAACGGATCCGCCACATTCAGATCTATGTGTACTTTGCAAATCTTTATGTCCCCATCTTGGACATGTTCTCGAATAGCGTGAAAATGTAGCTTGATATGCTTCAGCTTCTTGTGTGACCTTGGTTCTTGCGCATTGGCTATGGCGCCCATGTTATCACAGTAGATAGACATTGGGTCCAGCGTACTAGGAACCACACTCAGCTCTGTAATGAACTCTTTCATCCATATCGCTTCTTGTTAAGCCTCCGAAGCAGCCATGTATTCCGATTCAGTTGAAGATCTCGCCACAACGCTTTGCTTTGCACTCCTCCAGCTAACTGTTGCACCATTCAAAATAAATACGTATCCAGATTGTGATTTAGAATCATCCGGATCGGTGTTCCAACTAGCATCGGTGTAACCATTAACAACGAGCTGTTCATCACCTCCATAAGAAAGAACCATATCCTTAGTTCTTCTTAAGTACTTAAGGATGTTTTTGACCATGTCCAATGATCCACTCCTGGATCACTTTGATATCTGCTAGTTAAACTAACAGCATATGCAATGTCGGGTCTAGTACATAGCATGGCATACATTAGAGATCCTATGGCTGAGGCATAGGGAGTCTTACTCATCCTTTCTCTATCTTCTGCTGTTGTCGGACTTTGAGTTTTACTCAAGGTCGTATTGGGCAACATGGGCAAGAACCCTTTCTTGCTATCTTCCATTCCAAACCTCTTTAGAACTTTGTCCAAATATGTACTTTGTGACAATGATATTAGGCGTCTCGATCTATCTCTATAAATCTTTATGCCTAATATGTAAGCTGCTTCATCAAGATCCTTCATTGAAAAACTATTATTCAAATATTCCTTGACACTATTAAGAAGGTCTACATCATTCCCAATCAACAATATGTCATCTACATATAGTATTAAGAATGCTACAGAGCTTCCACTCACTTTCTTGTAAATACAAGCTTCTCCATAAGTTTGTATAAAACCAAAACTTTTGATCACCTTATCAAAACGTTGATTCCAACTTCGGGATGCTTGCTTCAATCCATAGATGGACCGTTGAAGTTTGCATACCTTGTTAGCATCTTTAGGATCGACAAAACCTTTGGGTTGCATCATATACAACTCTTCATCAATGTCTCCATTGAGGAATGCTGTTTTGACATCCATCTGCCATATCTCATAATCATAATATGCAGCGATTGCTAACATAATCCTCACAGACTTTAGCTTTGCTACTGGTGAGAAAGTCTCATCGTAGTCAACTACTTGAATTTGTCGAAACCCTTTTGCGACAAGTCGAGCTTTATAGACAGTAACATTACCATCAGCATTTGTTTTCTTCTTGAAAATACATTTGTTCTCGACAGCCTTCCGGCCATCCGGTAAGTCCACCAAAGTCCATACTTGGTTTTCGTACATGGATCCAATCTCGGATTTCATGGCTTCTTGCCATTTATTGGAATCTGGGCTCATCATCGCTTCCTCATATGTCGCAGGGTCATCGGTGTTGTCCACCAACATGACACTCATAACGGGATCATACCAATCTGGAGTGGTACGAGTTCTCGTTGACCTGCGAGGCTCTGTAGCAACTTTAACCGAAGTTTCATGATCATCATCATTAGCTTCCTCTCTTATTGGTGCAGGCACCACAGGAACTTCTTCCGGTGTTGCGCTACTCGCAATTTCGAGAGAAGGTTCGACAACCTCGTCGAGTTCTACTTTCCTTCCAGTCACTTCTTTCGAGAGAAATTCCTTCTCTAGAAAGGATCCATTCTTGGCAACGAAGATTTTGCCTCCGGATCTATGATAGAAGGTATACCCAATAGTTTCCTTCGGGTATCCTATGAAGACGCATTTTTCCGCTTTGGGTTCAAGCTTGTCCGGCTATAACTTCTTTACATAGGCTTCGCAACCCCAAACTTTAAGGAACGACAATCTAGGTTTCTTCCCAAACCATAATTCATACGGTGTCGTTTCAACGGATTTAGATGGTGCCCTATTTAAAGTGAATGCGGCTGTTTCTAATGCATAACCCCAAAATGATAGCGGTAAATCTGTAGGTGACATCATAAAACGAACCATATCTAAGAGAGTTCGATTACGACGTTCGGACACACCATTACGCTGTGGTGTTCCCGGCGGTGTCAATTGTGAAAGTATTCCGTATTTCTTCAAATGCTCGCCAAACTCGTAACTTAGATATTCACCTCCACGATCAGAACGTAGAAATTTAATCTTCTTGTTACGTTGATTCTCTACCTCACTTTGAAATTCCTTAAACTTCTCGAAAGTTTCGGACTTATGTTTCATGAAATAGATATACCCGTATCTACTCAAGTCATCTGTGAAGGTAAGAACATAACGATAACCACCGCGCGATGCTACACTCATTGGACCACACACATCGGTATGTATGATTTCCAATAAGTCCGTAGCTCGCTCCATCATACCAGAAAATGGAGTCTTAGTCATTTTACCCATCAGACATGCTTCGCGTCTTTCAAGTGATTCGAAATCAAGTGATTCAAGAAGTCCATCGGAATGGAGTTTCTTCATACGCTTCACTCCAATGTGACCAAGACGACAGTGCCACATATAGGTCGAGTTATCGCTCGATTTCAAACGTTTAGCCTCAATGTTATTAATATGTGTATTTCCACTATCGAGATTCAATAAGAATAGACCATCTATCAAAGGTGCATGTGCATAAAACATATTACTCATATAAATCGAACAACCATTATTCTCAGACTTAAACAAGTAACCGTCTCACAATAAACAAGATCCCGATATAATGTTCATGCTTAACGCAGGCACCAAATAACAATTATTTAAGTATAAAACTAATCCCGATGGTAGATTAAGGGGTAGCGTGCCGACCGCGATCACATCAACCTTTGATCCGTTTCCCACGCGCATCGTCACCTCGTTCTTCGCTAGCTTCCGTTTATTCTGCAGCACCTGTTTCGAGTTACAAATATGAGCAACCGAACCAGTATCAAATACCCAGGCACTACTACGAGTACTAGTGAGATACACATCAATAACATGTATATCGGATATACCTTTCTTCTTGATGTTGCCGTTCTTCAAATCCGCCAAGTACTTTGGGCAATTCCGCTTCCAGTGACCTTCTCCCTTGCAGTAAAAGCACTCAGTATCAGGCTTAGGTCCAGCCTTGGTCTTCTTCGTCGGCGTGGTAACTTTCTTACCACTCTTCTTGAAGTGTCCCTTTTGCTTAGACTTGCCTTTCTTGAATTTGGTGGTCTTATTGACCAACAACACTTGGTGCTCTTTCTTGATCTCCACTTCTGCAGATTTCAACATGGCAAAGAGTTCTGGCAACGTCTTGTTCATGTTTTGCATGTTGTAGTTCATCACAAAGTTCTTGTAACTTGGTGGTAGTGATTGGAGGACACGATAAATCCCCAAAGCATTAGGAATCACTATACCCAAGCTTTGAAGTTTGTTTGCGTGCCCAGACATCTTAAGCACATGCTCACTGACGGAGCTGCCCTCTTCCATCTTGCAGTTAAAGAACTTTTCAGAAGCCTCATAGCTTTCAATTGTTGCATGAGTCTCAAAGATCAATTTGAGATCCTCGACAATATCATATGGGTCTGAATTCTCAAACCTTTTCTGAAGCTCCGATTCTAAACCATACAAGATAGCACACTGAACTGTGGAGTAATGAGTCTTCTGAGTGAGGTAAACGTTCTTTACTTCATCGGCAGCATCAGCTGCAGGCGGGTCACCCAGCGGTGCATCCAGCACATAGGTCAAATTACCAGCTATGAGGACAATCTTCAAATTGCGGAACCAATCCGTGAAGTTGCTTCCATTGTTTTTCAACTTTTCTTTCTCTAGGAATGCATTAAAATTGATGGTAGGGGCTGCCATTGATCTACAACATATTTGCAATAGTTTAGACTAAGTTTATGACAAATTGAGTTCAAATTAATAATAAAATTAATCTAGGTGAACTCCCACTCAAAACAATATCCCTCACATTGTTTTAGTGATCACATGAACCAAATCCACCACATCAACACCGATCATCACGAGAGTTGATATAGTTTCAATGGCGAACAATCGACATGTTCATCATATCTACTATATGATTCATGCTTTACCTTTCGGTGATCCATGTTCCGAGACCATGTCTGTACATTCTAGGCTCGTCAAGATCAAACCTTAGTTTCCGCATGAGCAAATCTGGCTTGCTCACGTTGTATTCACTTGAAGAATCTAACACACCCGATCATCACGTGGTGCTTCGAAACAACAAGCTTTAGCAACGGTGCTAACTAAGGGTGAACACTTTATGATTTGAAATTCATGTGCATGAGGGATCATCTTATAATGCTACCGTCGTCTACTAAGCAATACAAGATGCATAAAGGATTAACATCACATGCAATTCATAATATGTGATATGATATGGCCTTTCTTATTTGTGCTTCCGATCTCCATCTTCAAGCACGAACATGATCTCCATCATCACCGACATTGCATCAAGGTCAATGACGCTTCTCCATGGTTGTCGTCCACCGGCTTCAACTATTACAACTACTTTGAATAGACACGCGGGTCTTAACATAAATTAAAGACAACCATATGGCTCCTGCCGGTTGCCAATACAATAAGGAACATTGCATACATCAAATATAATCACAATCATGGCCATATCACATCACTGCACACCCCTGCAAAACAAAGTTAGACGCCTCTACTTTCTTTGCATGTTTTACGTGGTTTGGGGCTTTCAATAAGAGTCGTTCTAACTTACGAACATGAACCACAACATTGATACTAGTATTGTTAATCACCCGTTGTAAATTGGATCTTAACTATGCTAGGAGAAACAGGCACCCGCAAAGCCACTTATGCAATACAAGTTGCATGTCAAGCGTGGAGCAAGTCTCATGAACGATGTCATGTAAGGTTAGCCCGGGCCGCTTCATCCCAACATCCCGCAAGATGCAAAGTACACAAGAAGCAATCGACAATAAAAGCATCAACGCCCACAATGACCATTGTGTTCTACTCGTGCAACAGATCTACATATAGACACGGCTCTGATACCACTGTAGGGATTCGTAGCATGGAAAACAAAAAATTTCTATCGCATACAAACAAACAAGCCAAGATCTATCTACTAGATAGTAGCAACGAGTCGATGGAATAACTCACCCTCGAAGATTCCAAAGTGTTAAACGAGAGCGGATTCTCGTGGGTGATGTAGTCGTACTTTTCCCGATCTCAAGATCGCGTAGACGATCCTTCCGGCGCTGCGTTCCGGCAGCGCTCCCGCAGTCGGTCACACGTTTGGTACTCGACGAAGACCTTCCTCTCCCTTGTTCCAGCAGGCAGCGGAGGTTGTAGCACTCTCCTCGCGATTCCGGCAGCACAACGGCGTGGTACCGGAAGTAGAGGGGAGATCTCGCAGGGCTTCGCCTTAAGCCGGAGCAAGTATGGTGGACTATGTGAGAGCCCTCGATGATCTAGGGTTTAGACACGCCGAGGAGGGGGCAAGCCGGCGGCTAGGGTTAGCTAGGAGGCGGCGGCGGTTTGCCCTACGGCGGCGACGGCAGTGGAGGTGGCGGCGCCGACGGCTAGGGTTTAGAGGTAGAGGAGTTGTGTGTCTAGGAGGGGAGCCCTGCCCCTCCTTTTATAGGTGGAGGGGCCGGCCAAGGGGAGGGGAGTCCCTACCCAACTCGGCTTGGAGGTGGGCCGGCGGTGGAGGGGAGGAACTCCTCCCCAACTCGGTTTCCACCTCCCTCTCCACTTCCCAAAAATAGCCGTTTGACTTTCAAATTGGCGTTTGACTTTTCAAACAAGGATTTGATTAAATCCTCTATTTTGTTCAGCGATGACACTTAGTACATAATGCAATCATACCAACTTGATATAACACATTCATGTACCCTTCCCCTCCGGAGTGCCGGACATTCCGGAACCTTCTAGAACATTCTCGATGAAAATACCAGAACCATTCTCCAACTCCGAAACAGGACTTTCCTTATATGAATCTTATTCTCCGGACCATTCCGGATCTCCTCGTGATATCCCGAATCCTATTCGAGACTCCGAACAACATTCGGACTCTTTCTCATCATTCCATAACTACTCAAACAACGTCGAATCCTTAAGTGTGTCTCCCTACGGTTCGTGAATTATGTGAACATGATCGAGACACTTCTCCGAACAATAACCAATAGAGGAATCTGGAAATTCATATGGCTCCCACATATTTCTACGATTACTTTGAGATCGAATGAACCACTTACATACGATACCAATTTCCCTTTGTTCACGATAGTTTACTTATCCGAGGTTATGATCGTTGGTATCTCTGGATACCTAGTTCAACCTCGTTACCGATAAGTACTCTTTTCTCGTTCCCGTGATATGTGATCCCTTGTGAGCCAGTCACATGCTTTCAAGCTAATTGGATGACATTTCACCGAGAGGGCCCAGAGTATATCTATCCGTCATATGGATGGACAAATCCCACTCTTGATCCATGTGTCTCAACCAATACTTTCCGAATACTCAATGCCACCTTTATAGCCACCCAATTACGGTGTGGTGTTTGATGTCATCAAAGCATCCATCCGGTAAAGGTGATATGCATGATCTCATGGTCAAAGGAATTAGGTTACTAAGTATCAGAAAGCATATAGCAATTAAACTATTAAAATGACTTGATCTTTATGCTATGCTTATCTATAGGAGTATGTCCACCATATCATTCTCCTAACGATATGATCTTGTTGTTAATAACATCTCAATGTTCATGATAGGGAAACCACAATCATTTATTAACCAACAAGCTAGTATTATAAAGAGGCTTTACTAGGGACTTCAAATTCAGTTTACAAATCACACAAGTATTAATGTTTCCTTGTTAATACTATTATAGCATGAATGTAAACATTTATCATAAACACAAAGATATAATAATAACTACATTTATTATTGCCTCTAGGGCATATCTCCAACATCCTCTTGGTGCTACAGGTTTTTAGAAGGGTATCGAACAATAGCACACCTTGACTGAAGCACGTCAAATGATCGCTCCACATCCTTCCTAGCGGCCTCTTGCTCTTTCTCAAACCTCTTGCATTTCTCATATTGTGGGTTGCGGATTGTCTTCACAAAGATGGCCTAGGAGGGATAGATACCGTCAGCTATATAGTAACCCATATAATATTGATTACCATTGATCTCATAGGAAACCTATGCGGCATTGCCTTCTTACAGCCTAGCAAACACCGGAGACCGCTGCAGCATATTAATATCATTGTTTTATCCAGCCATAAAAAATAGTGCCAAATCCAGAGATCGTGTGATGCAACAGCCTCTAGTAGGACGGCTCATCCTTCCGCATGCCCTTTGAACTTCCCTTGCCAACCAAAGGGATAATTCTTTCACTACCAATGCATAAAGTCGATGCTGCCAAGCATCCCAGGAAACCCCCTTCTCTCGCTGATGGACAAAAGGCGGGCAATGTCTTTGGTGTTTGGCTCTCTCATATAAACTTTCTGTAACATCCCAAATTTCATCAAAGGCAAAACCATGTATTGCATTCATATCATCATAGCATATTTGTCTTGCACAAAAAATTTCAAACCAAAACCCTAAATAAAACCATATTTAACCCCTCTTTATATATTACATATGAGGCATGGTTTTATTTTTATTTTCAAAAGACCAAAGTGTTTTTGAGTGGACAGATGTGTTTGACTCACTTTTGAGTGCTAGGATCACAGTACAAAATTGTGGAAAAGGTTTGAATTCAAACAAGTTTGAATTAGGGTTTCAAATTCATTCCTGAAAATCAAGGATAAAAAAACCTGCGCTACCCTTTCAGCCTAGCGGCTCTTCTGGCCCAATAAGCCCACCCGAGGTTCTCTCCCTCTGCCCCCTCTCTCACCCGCGTGAACCTTACCCCGCACTCGCTGACACTGGGCCCAACGCCAGCTCACCCCTTCATCCCCAAATCCCGCGCCCGCAGACCACGTCGTCGCCACCGTTTCTTCCCTTCACTACCAGGAATGAATTCGCTTCAATTCGCGTTGATTGCTCGCGTGACTGTCGCCCCTGCTCTGGCTACTTAAGCATCACCTCGCAGCGGTCATTTCCCCTCACCTAGCCCCCACTTAGCGCCACCAGGCTGCCCACAATCAAGCTTGCACCGCCGCAGACCCGAGCACCTCCGGCGAGTGATTCAGGTGAGCTCCGTCCACCCCGTGCCCTCTGGTTCACCATGTCATACTCGCCACCCTCTTGCGCGTCTAACTATGTCCCTGGTTCGCCCTATACTTCCCCAGGTCGACGGCCCCGTCAACCCCTACAAGCACCCGACGTCGTCCACGACTCCGGCGAGTAATTCCGTTCAGGTTTGTACGCCCTTTGCCCTATGAATAAAACTAGCATGTGCGATGTGACCTTGTGCACCTCTTTGATGCCCTTCACTTGCCTTCCCGTGACCTAGGACGTCGCCTCCGTCACCGTTTGCGAAAGCCCGACGCCAGCAGCAACTCCGACGAGCTCCTACGCCTACGCCTACGCCCACGCCCGTGCGCCCCTGTCCAAACCAACTGCACCTTGAGCTTCCTCGCATCTACGCGATGCTGGTAAGCCACAGCATCACCCCCAGCCCCCTCTAGGTTCGCCGAAACGTCACCGACAGTAGCACTGTCGCTGCCAGCACCATCAGCGTCGCTAGCATAGGATCGCTTGGTCCAGGGCCATTAGATCTAAATCATGCATTGTAGATTAGATCTTTTAGTGAACCGTTTTGTTTAGATCTAGTGCGTTGGATCTGACTTGATCCAACAACGCGGAAATGTGATCCGCGCGAAGCGGTACGGGACAATCAGGCACAACCACGTGTCTAGTTGTTTGATTTAAAATCCAGATTTGAATCTATTAGGGATTTAAACTTGTATAATTCATATATTTTGATCTGTTTGTCCAAAAATTGCAAATAATATATAATTGGATTTGGAAAAATAAACCCTACACTTCTGTGGCCTTGAATTAGAATTTTGCTTCTGAAAAATAGGATTATTTGCAGAACCAATTATAGGCTTATTTTAACTATATAAAATGTTTAGAAATTTGGTTTAGAGTAAAATTTGTTTTATTTAAACTTTAGAAAGTTTACTTTGTGTTCAGTACTGTTTGGTTTGACTTGTTTAGTGTAGAAAATCACTCCATTACATTTGCATGCATTCATATATGTTTTTTTTTGAATATTTGAATGTGAATTTGGTGTTATGATTTTTGTGTAGATTTTGGTGATAGTGGTGATTGTGATTGTGAGGACTGTTGCTACTCTCCCAACTAACAAGGAAAGTGGTGCTTCATATATTTTGTCCTATTATTTTGACTATGCATTAGTGATATTTTGAGTAGTACTTGCATGGAAATTTTGCTAAGTATATACTATGCTATGCCTTGGGAAATCCTAGTAGTTGTAGCCTTAGTACATTATTACCTAAGTTAAGAAAAATTGTTATGTTATCATGCTTAGCCTAGCTAGTAGAAAACAAGTGGAATATTCATGCTACGAGATTTTGCTAAGCCTATGACTTGTGTTTTTGATTAATAAAACAACTATGTGAATGAATCACCTGGGTGGAATGGTATGGTTAGTTTATGTTGAGTGGTTACATAAGGCCCATGTCTATGGTTTACCTTGTGTATCACACTTGTGGATTGCCACCCAGAAACAAAGGGATTTGAGATGTTTAGTGTTGAGAAGCTTCTAGTGCAACCGCATGGCAAATGGGCTCTGCCTTGACCAAATAGGTTGCAAGAACTTAGCCAGATGGACAGTTGGTGGTAGGATGATAGGATGGAATGCATCCATGGTGGTCTAATGAAATGCTTCTAAAAAGTCTCCTCTCGATGCATGTCGAGTCTTGTGGGGAAAGTGCACCACCTCTCGAGAGGGTAAAACCTAAGTACTTAGCCATGTCCTCGGCAACGGACAATTTGAGCATCAAAGACATTGAAGCAATCAAGGATCTCCTCATCCCAACTTCTAAGTTAAAAACTTGTGGTTGAACAAGGGTAAAGGTTCACCAATGTCTATTGGTGGTTCCTTGGGTGTTTTGACAAACAAAAACTTAGTGTTTTTCAGCTAATAAGGAAAACCTTATTTTGAGCAAAGCAAGCCTAAGCTACACTTAGCCAAATACATATAGATGTTAGATACTACTATTCTACTAGGTATCACTTGCCAATACAATTTCAAATGTATTGACCCACTGTGGTTGTAACTTTTGATGTTGCAGGTTACTCTGATGGAGATTAGGGTTGTGAGTCTACACTCAACATGTTTGTCTGTGGCACATGAAGATGAAGACTTATAGTTATTTACTTATGTTATGAACTCTATGTACCAGCCTTAGGCTAATGAGTTGTAAAGACTATGTTATCTCTGGAATGACGATGTAATAATAACATTTGTTTCTGTGTACTTTATCTTAAATTGTGGATGCTAGCATTTGATCCAGGGACTAGCATTGCAATCACAGAGGCCTTTACCTTTAAAAGGTGGGGTCTTACACTTTCCCAAACACCGCAATTACCGCGCTGCAAAACCAGTACATTGCCTCATAGCACGTGGACTCGCTCATGCGCATGTAGTCGTCTAGGAGATCACCGGACACTTCATATGCAAGCTTCCGAATGACAGCGTAATATTTTTGGTTAGAGAAGATGCCAATTTTACCAGTACAATCGAACTTGGCCTCGAGGTAGTCATCGTACTCCCTAACCCCGTTAAGAATATCCAAGAACAAGTTCCTGGACATCCGATAGCGGCGACGAAATGCCTTCTCTTTGAAGACTGGATTAGTTGGGTGGTAGTAGTTCTTGTAAAAGCGTATGCGTCCTTCTTCTCAGTCGCGCTCATGGTTGGCTTCGTGTCGCTTGGCCGAGCCACCTCCGCATGGCGGCAAGAGGTAGTGGTCGTGCACCATCTGTGCAGCTGCCAGCAGAATTTTGGTCTCACCATTGGAGTCCTCCTCAGATAATGACTCGACAAAATTCTTGTAGAAGAACTCGATTGCCCTTCGAATGCTATCCATCTATAAAGTATGTGGCGGTCAATGGCGATGCCAACCGCAGCGGACCAGATAATCTAGAAAGGATTGTCGAATGTACCTCAACCGCGGTCAGGCAAACGACCGAGCAGGTTGTGCGCCACGCAGAGGTTGTCGCGCGTCCAGTCGACAGGCGAAGGCCGGGCGGCGGGATTGCCTGCGACGCGTCGAGACAACTCCGGCAAAGCGTGTGTCCTACGGTGCTGCTTGATATTGAGGTGCGTCGGTGGCAGTGGGCAGTGGCGGCAGCAACGGTTGCGCCTGCTCTGGTCGCGGGATATGGAGGGCGAGGGTTTGGGGGGAGGGGAGAGTGTCTATTTAGAGCCCCCACGCAAACTAGTGGGAGGACACGCGAGGACAACCATACTGTCCGGATCGACGCAACTGTTGTCTAGATTTGGTGCACGAATGGGTCGAGCCGAATACGCTCGTCCGGATAGGTCGTGCTGCTAGGGTGCTACGCACATCCGCACATCCGCGTAGACACTTTAGAGGCGGTAGGACGGGTTGGATGGACCAGGTGAAGATGCCCTAAACATGAACGGAAAAGCTGGGAAGGGCCGAGGAATTTTAGGAATTTCTTTCCAAACAGTGAAAGGCTACATATATATTCCGGCCAAAGCTGCTTGCTTTGGCTCTGTTTTCTGGTTGGCATCTGGGCCGGGGAGGGGAAAGGAGAGATCGTAACGACGAGATGCTTCGTCTGATGGATGCGCAGTGGCAGGCAGGGGCTGACCTGTTTTAACTGTAGGAGAGAGCCAGATCGAGATGGTGATGCGATGCGACTTTGCCCAAGCTGACTTTCCCTGCTTGCAACCTTTGTAGCCAAACTAGTTGGCGACAAACTCAAAGCTTGGATGAAACATTTCCTGCATCTGTATGTATGCTTAAGGGAACGGTATGTCTAGCGGCTGGATGCCTGATACTAAAAGGCATATTAACAATGGTGAATTTTTTTATTTTGGAAAGACACTTTGGGTGAAGAGTTCACCCTTGGCAGTGCAGAACAGTTCCCAAGATTATATGCTCTTACCCTTATCAAGTTGGTGACTGTCATGAATGTTAGAGATGAAGGCTGCGGCTCTATCAGATTCAGAAGATTGCTGTTTGGAGAGACTTTGGCACAGTTCAATGATTAAAAAAATATTGTGGATAATTTCTCCCTCAATGACCTGTTAGAGTGAGCTGGAAGATTGCCATAGCTGTGGCTTTCTCAGTTAAGAGTTTGCATATGCAACTGAGATCCATAGGATATCCACACAAATTTCTTTGGAAAATCAAAATCCCCTTTAAAATGAAAAAAAAATGTTTGGCTAGTTCTAAAAACAGAATCTTGACAAAAGATAATCTTTTGAAGAGAGGATGGACTAGAAATGATCAATGTCACTTCTGTAATATGGAGACTATTGATCATCTCCTCTCTTTTTTTACTTGTGTACTTGCCAAGTTAGTGCTATATATGGATCTAACTTCTAGATGGATTAGTTCCTTCCCAGTAAATCAGAGGGATCTGGTTCTTTGTTGGAGGAGCTGCTATCTACCGGACTATCTGGAAGACAAGAAATGAAGATTGCTTCAATAGAAAATTTCCTAATGATCCTGTCTGTGCAATATAATATACGGATTATGCAATTTCATGACGATCCTGGCTGTGTAATATAAAGATTATGCAACATGATATCTTCTTGGGCACTGTTGCAGATAAATCAAGGCAGAAAAAATCTTGAAGAGGGCGTGGAGATCTTGAAGCTGGTGATCCGAGAAGTTTACTCTAGGTCGTATGTGTGGGCGCCAACTACTTCAAGGATTGCTGACAGCTGATCTTCATCCTTGTTTCCCTTCTTCTGTTGCATGATATATTTCTCTATGTCTATTGTCTGGTCCTGGAGGGAGTGTATGCGCTTGTTTTAAAGCATCACTCTTATGCTCAAGGCATAGTTTTTAAAATCGGCCCGGTTCGGTGGTTTTAACCAGAAAAAATCTAAATCGATGGACCCACCGTTTTTTAAGAGGCAACAGTCCAAACAATAAGAAACCAGAAAAAAGATATTTATTAGAGGAATCAAACTCGTGAACCTTATGGTAGGCATAAATAGCAACACGTAAAGCCCAATACCACTTGGATATGCCATATTTTTGTGATTGCATATTAAAATATGCATTATATATACCTTTTGTGGTTATTTTGTTCTAAATTTTACTTAAATTTTGATGAAAAAAATGATTTTTTATCGCCATCGAACCGAATGAACCGGTAGTCCGACCATCAAACCAATAAACCAGTCACCTCACTGATTCAATGACCTGTCCGGTTTTTATCAAGGATAGGTTTATGTTGTTGTTGGTTTGAGTTTCTATACTCAAATAATTATTGTCCACTCCTATCTCTTTGAGATGGGTTTTTCCATTTCTGTTTCTTTTGCTTTGTTTTGGGCCGGACCTGTTTGGTAAATTAAAAAAGGGGTGGCCAGGCGTTCTGTGCGTCCGAATCGCAAGGCTCGATGGTCAAATGGCACGTACGCCTCCTGGGCCAATCAGCTGCAGGACACCTATTAAACAATTTGCGTACGTTCAGTTGACTCCATTATATTCAGTACAGAGTCATTTTCCTGTTTCACGTGAGCCTGGAGAAAATTACAGACAACACCACTTGTTGGTGTCGTTTTTGCAAAGAACACGATTTAAGAAACTTTTTGCACGAAACACCAAGTTTTGCTGTAAACTTGTGCGCAAAACACTAATTTCATCATTAACATGATAAATAAGGAATTAAGCGCACGTCAGGAACATTGCATTTGCATCAACTGCAGCTCCGGGAGGTTGGCCTTTGGTTACAGCAAGAACTGTGAGTAAAGGAGCTCCCGTATCTTGTAGTAGTCCTCGCACAACGGGCCCTCGATCACGATCTGCTGAGAACTCGTGCTGCCCTGCGATGCACGTCAGAGACACACGGACCGACTAAAATAGTACACGATGGATAGTTTCGCAAGGAAATGGGAGGCGGTTTGTCATAGCATCCACTCCATGGTGATCGAAGTCTGGCAAACTGATTGAAGTTGTGCCTAAATGTATGGCGGTTCGAGTGGTTAGTTACCTTTTGGTTAGAATCGCCAATCTTGCGCACCGTGATGTACTCGCCGCACCGGAGAGCGCCCCCAGCAAACTCAACCTACGAGAAATTTCTTGCCGTTACGTTTTGATGGTGTCAGAGTATATGACCAGAGATTAGTTTGATGCACATACTGAAACCACAACGTGGAGGAGATGATGGCTAAAGAGTAACGAATGCAACATCATAGATTAAAAACAGGGACCTACCTGTAAACCTTTATTTGCAAGGAGTTGCTTGAAATCAGCCAATTTCAGATCACCCACAAGAACTGATTTGTGGGCTGATGGAGTTGATGAGGGCGGTAGCAAAGTAAGCTTCCCGTCCACTTTCCCAACTTCTGCATCAACCCATGCAATTTCATGCTCACCTAACTAGAGACAGCGATAGTGTCAGAGTCAGTGCTTTCTTACAGTAAAAACTCAGTGAAGTAAACGAACACCAAAGCGAAGAATTCAACAAATAACCAAAATAAACCACATGGACAAACAATATGGTCGGTGGCTGTAGACTCGGACCAGGTTGTCTTTGGTGGTTACTGGCTCGGAGTTGATGAGAAAATTCAACTGGTTAGACATTTGTTAGCCTCATATGGCTGGTGACCAGCTGGGAAATGGAATGGGCTTCCTGGTAGGAAAGCAACGGCACTTTTTTCTAACAGCAAAAGGAGTTCTAGCTTTTTCCTTTTGTTTGCTAATTGGGGAGCTCTGGACGGGCTCTGAGTAGAGCTCAGCTATTCAAAGAGAGAACTTGAGTCATTAGGTTGCTAGCTTTACTTATGTCAAGTTTCTATCATGGCATGATCTCCACATCAAGATGACTTTAACATCAATAAAGAGATAAAATTAATTAACACTAAGGAATTAAATATAGCCCAAACCTTCTAAGAAATGACATTGCTCATGAACTTCTCTGATAAAAAAATACACAGTAAGGGAATCAAATATAGCTCATACCTTCTTGGAAATAACACTGCTCATGAACTTCTCTGAAAGTTGTACCTGAAATTTCATAAGCAGCACACACAAAATTAGCAAGTCAGTATACATATATGATTGGTTACAAACTTAGATTAGCCTCCTTGCTCAAATAAACAATGGCATATACAAAAAGTTCATTGCTGCTTAATATTGAGCGTCATGTTGGTGCAGTGACTTCAGTAATTGGCAATGCGCCTATTACTCACTAATATAGAGAATCATGATGGTGGGTGCAGTGAATTCAGAATAAGAATTAATACACCAGTATCTGAAAATGGCTTTACTTTCAGAATCTCCTAAGTAGAGCTCTAATACGAAAGAGTTTGTCAGTTAACAAACTAACCTTGTAAGCACATAAATCTGATGTTATGTCAACCGTTTCTTCTATCTGAGGAGCATAAACATGCAAGTCTGAGTTCATTTCACAATGCATTTTTAAATGCTCAGTAGCTTCTGCTGATCCATGCACCAAAACCTGGAAAAATATGAGAAGAGGTTCAGGAAGTTCTACAGAATCCCACATACAGCGGAAGTACTGACCACAGCCACTGCAACTGCAGGTCACTGATATCACACACGGTAAACCAAAAAACAAATCGTCAAAGTAATTATCTATGCAAAGTCTATGGTGGCATGTCCACCTTCGAGTGGATTGATATGCAAAGTTAGATTTACGTAACAGTTTTGGATTCAATAATCCAGGTGCTTCAGAACATAGGCTTGGAGAGAATTGAGATCTATCTTTGACTATGAAAAGTCCAAAAGGGAGCAAATAAGTCAAAACTTTAAGATTAAAGCCATATACATACTATATGATATAATATTCCAACTAAAGACACGCACAAGTTTTAGTGGGGCCACATGAGCAATAACTGATTTTACAGAACGCTCATCGGAACGACCTTCAAAGTCCATATATGCCAATGAGCACTTCACTTGCACCTGAAAAATGCCGAATATACGTAAACAAATGTAAAAGTTCAACCTGGATAGATGTACACTATCACTTTGATATAGATGCAGCGAGTAAATAAAAGACAGAAGAGAACTTACTGTCATCTCGTAGGAAATGACTTTTAGGTGTGCTGATCCCTCATCAAGCTTACCATCCATACCATCACCATCTCCAGCACCCTGAGAGAAAACATGCGCTTAATAATCTAGAGTACATGTAACTATATAAGACCATTTCGCCTTAAGTAAAAATAAATGAGCACAAATGAAGATGGGAAGGAATTTCCACTTCCATTTAAAGCTTCTTGCAGATTTCAATAAGCAAAACGGTCTACAAAGAGATGACTGCAACACAATAATCATACTGAAAGACATACAACTAAGTAACAATGGACTAAAACACATACTGAATAGTCAACACGAACAGAAAATGCATAATCGAACTTACGAGCATCAAATTATTATCTATTTCATCTTGTTTCATCATATAATCATCAGGATTGATAACCTCACCGAAGTCATCCCAGTCAGCAGTATTTTCAAAGAAAGGAAACATAGGAGCGACAATAGTCGCCGTAGGGACAAATCCATCAATTAGAATATCCACACTCCCGCCAACATCTGAGCCAGCTCATGGAACCAGAAAGTAAAGAAGGGCAGTTAATTACATACAACACATTATATCAGAAATAGATAGTAACAAGACCTGAACACAAGATCAGTTTGGAGAATAGATGGAACAACAGATCAGGTATCATCGATTTGCTTTTTCAGTACAGTAAACAAGAACGAAACAAGGATATTGAACTACATCAGGTCAATACACAAGAAAAGCAGAAAAAGATCAGAAGTAGAATATTTGGAAGAACTAGAACTGGCTATCAGGAGACACATAATATTTCAAACTATAATATACCATTGAAAATGTGATATGTTCAGGTAAGACAGCACACTTATGTTCCAAAAAAATGTGTAACTGTTGGTTCTGGGGGAAAATTTCTGGATGGGCTGGTTCCTTGGACCTCCACACCCTCTAATATATATAGCTGAACTTATGTACACCTTTACTAGTACACCAGAATACTCTAGAATCTAGTAGGACACTAACTTAGACTCTACATTCACTGGAATGTTCCAGGCAGTCCTAGGACAGCACTACTATACTAACACTTACTGGAATATTCCAGGCTCTCCTATGATAGTCTCTAACACTCCCCCTCAAGATGGGTGATAGATATCTATCATTCCCATCTTGTTACAAGCTGAACTGCACTCTTTATTTTCTAATCCTTTAGTTAAACAATCTGCAATTTGCTCGCTAGAGGTTACATGATTTATCATAACTAGGAAAACAGCCTGTGCGTTGCAGCGGGACTGACAAAATAATATTGTAACTTTTCTGAACAAAAGTTGCAATGGAGCTGATAAAACAGCTTAAAAAAACAATTTTAAACAAAAAATATCCATGACCTAAATTTTACCCAAACCGAAATGACCCAAGGCAGCCTAATTCTCCACCGGCAGCCCATCTAAGCTAAGCATTAATTAAACAACCATGCTAGTATTTACACATTGCAAATACATTCTAAATTTTTGAACAAACTAAACATAAGTTTGCTTTGCTTCTTTTCTTCCGTAAATACATCTAACAAGCATCAAAAATCATCAACTGGCTTTGATCAAACTTTTTTTGCAAACACATCTACTCCCTCTGTTTTAAAATATAAGATGTTTTAGGTTTATAAAGAAAATGTATCTAGACTATTTTTAGTGTGTAGGTTCACTGAGGTTTGGAGTGAATCTACACACTAAAAGTAGTCTAAATACAATCTCTTCATAAAATTAAAACATCTTATATTTTAAAACGGAGTGAGTAGCAAGTAGCAGCAACCATATCGAGCAGCTAGCAGCAAAAGCATTTGCAGCTGCGCGCTCTCACATGGCATAGAAGAAGTGCCGCGTCTCGCTTGGATCCCACAACACGTGAAGGCAAAAAAGAAAGTAAGACATTAGAAAACATACATACCGGGCTTAGACCAGTCAAAATCCCCAAATTTCTTTATGCTCTCTCCTTGCTCTGCTGCCGGCCGCCTTCCAACCGCGCTACCTCCGGCCATGCCAACGCCTCCGCATCCCGTCTTCCCTCCTGCGCCTCTACCATGCCGGCGACAACCACCGAACAAGACCGTGTGAGATATGAGTTCCTGATCTTTCTTAAACAAAAATCGAACACCACTTTTGATTCAGCCATCTTCCATGAAGATAGAGTTAATAGCTTGAAGAATTACGATCTAGTACAATATTTTATCATGGAACCAATAAATTGATCAGGCTTGGAAGTTGGAATCAATTGACTTGATTTGATTAATCCATGGGGACATGAAACAGGCCTTAACCTGATTGGGAACTTGATTGGATGAATGGCCGAACGCCAACTCCAGCAGGCTTGGGGGGGATGTTGCCGTCTACGCGTAGATGAAATCAGGACTATCCAGCGAACTTTTTCTCACCTCGGCACCACGACCCCGTCCGTGTCCGACGCCTCTACCCCACCGGCCACGCCTGCTGCTTGTGCCTGCATTTTTCGTGCGGTCGCGATGGAGTTGTCACGAGAGCAGTCTTGCTCTTGCTTGGGGGCGGTCTGCGCGACCCTGCCCATGCACGCCTCCTAGCCGAAGTCCTGGTCTGAGCTCGGTATGGAGATCGATGGGTGTTGCGCAACGCCTCCCCCTCGCCCGCAACCGAGCCCAGAAGCACGCCTCCGCGCGCAGACACCACCACGGCCTAGTCCCTTTCCTCCGGCGACGGAATAACGCCCAATTCGCCCCGGATTTTTGCCAGCAGTTGCGCCGTAGAGCTCCCCTCTTGAGTCTTGAAGCCCCGCCCCGAGCCCTTCCCCAGATCCTGGGTACTCCACCATCGTGAGATCCTCCGCGCCGGGGCTTGCAGACGATGCTGACATCTAGATGCGATGCGATGAGCTGATCCGGGACATCGAACTTGATGGCGGTGCAGTCCCGCAAGGTCGTGGCCGGTGGGAGAGCCAGCTGCAGCCATCGTTACCATCTACTCGGTGACATCTATGCGTGTCGCGTCTCTCTCTAGATAGAAGCAATGCAATGAGCTGATCCCTGACATCCAACTATCTAATCTCGTATATAGATATGATGCGGACCAAGATCTGCCTTCCTACGATAGGTGTTTTAGTTAGGATAGAACTCTGCTTAGAGGGATGTATGTATATGGCGTGTCCTGTTGGCCGGATCAAAGCTTTTTTTTTCTTGGACGTGGACTCCGTCTCAGCTCCGAAACATAGTTTTTTTACTCATCGATCCACGTAGCTTTGTCCGACTGTTTTTTTACTTATCGATGGCATTGGTTGTAATATGTAATTTGGTGGGAGGGTAAAACGGTCCGAAAAAGTGTAGGTACTACAAGAAACACTCCTTCCTTTATTATTAGGTATAGATTATACCGTCATCCAACTTCTCCTTTATGAAGAAGCGATCAATCTCCACATGCTTGGTTCGATCATGTTGAACAGGGTTGTTTGCGATGTTGATCGCCGACTTGTCACACCACAAATTTAAAGGGCCTTTTCTCAACACTTTCAGTTCTGAAAGAAGATTTCTCACCCATAACATCTCACTCAAACCTTGCGACATAGCTCTATATTCAGCTTCAGTTGTTGACTTAGAAACCACCAGCTGCTTCTTACTTCGCCATGACACTAAATTTCCCCCGACAAATACACAATAACCAGATGTTGATCTCCTATCATCCAAGCAACTTGCCCAGTCAGCATCACAATACCCATCCACATTTAGATGACCATTCCTTTTGAACAATAGTCCCTTTCCTGGACTATCCTTCAAATACCGGAGGATTTGATTGACCGCATCCAAGTGTCCGCTCCTAGGATCATGCATGTATCTGCTCACTACACTCACTGCATATGAAATATCAGGTCTTGTGTGACATAGATAGATGAGCCTTCCAACAAGCTTTTGGTACTTCTCCTTATCCACTGGTTCTCCAGATTCGGCACATAATTTGTGGTTTTGATCGATAGGTGTTGATGCAACCCGACACCCAAGCATGCCTGTGTCACTAAGCAAGTCCAATACGTACTTTCGCTGGGAGAGAACAATCCCTTTGGGAGATCTAGCAATTTCTATGCCAAGAAAGTACTTGAGTTGGCCAAGGTCCTTCACCTCAAATTCTTTGTGTAGGCTGTCTTTCAACCGTGATATCTCCACCTCATAATCTCCGGTGATTATGATATCATCAACATATACGGCAAGGATTGTAATCTGGCTATTTGAGTGCCGATAGAACACCGTATGATCCCCATTACACTGCTTATATCCCATACCGCATACAACTCGTCTAAATCTATCAAACCATGCCCGTGGAGATTGCTTGAGGCCGTATAGAGATTTTCTCAACCTGCATACCTTCCCTGATGTTCTAGGAGTGGAGAAACCAGGTGGGATCTCCATGTATACCTCCTCATGTAAATCTCCATGCAAGAATGCATTCTTGACATCCAACTGATGCAAAGGCCACCCGAAGTTAGCTGCACATGAGATTAGGATCCTCACCGTGTTCATCTTTGCCACCGGCGCAAATGTCTCATCATAGTCAATCACATATATTTGACTATATCCTCTCGCAACTAGTCTTGCCTTGTACCTTTCAATTTTCCCTTCTGGATTCTGTTTCACGGTGTAGATCCATTTACACCCAACAGCTCTCTTTCCTGCTGGAAGATGTACAAGTTCCCAAGTTTTATTCCTTTCGAGAGCATTTAACTCCTCTATCATGGCCTCACGCCACTTCGAGTCTTGCTTTGCCACTCTCCAGTCTCTTGGAATCATCACAGATTGCAATGATGCGATGAAGGCCATGTAGTTCATAGATAGGGATGTATATGATACATAATTAGCTATGTCATGCTCCTCCTGGTACCAATTTGGAGGTTTTCTAGCTCCAGCTCGGGTTCCTTTTCTTAAGGCAATGGGTAGATCCAATGAATCATCAGTGACACATGGCACACTCTCGGATGAGTCAACTTCATCGACCCCTGGAATTTGTTCTTGATGTTGCTCCCCCTGCAGCTGGATCTCACCATTTGTTTGACCCTGTTGTTGATGCGGTTGCCTCCTCGTATACACCCTTAAATTTTCTTCCTCATTTGGTTTTCTCCATCTCTCTTTATCCATAGGTTGTCTTCTTGTATACACCCTCAAATTTTGTTCCTCATTTGGCTTTATCCATTTCTCTTCACTCATAGGACATGGAATTGAATCAAGCACAAATCTCGATGGTTCATCTTCCCTTGTCCTGAGTGGTTCACTCTCCCCCTCTCGACTAGCATTACTTGTGCTAGGAGAGTCAAAGTCAAATAATGAGCTGAGATCCGTCTTCTCTCCATAGAACGGCTCAGACTCTCTGAATGTCATATCCATGCTCACAAATGTTCTCCGCTCACTAGGACTCCAACACTTGTAGCCCTTTTGTCCAGATGGGTATCCAATGAAGATGCACTTCACAACACGTGGATCTAATTTTCCCACTGAAGGTCTGTGGTCCCTAACAAAGCATGTACATCCAAATACCTTTGGAGGAACAATGAACTCATTTTTCCAATAGATCATTTCATACGGAGTCTTCATCCCAAGAACTTTTGATGGCATCCGATTGATTAGATAAGTAGCAGTCAAAACTGCTTCACTCCATAAGAATTTAGGCACATTCATAGTAAACATAAGTGATCGAGCTACCTCTAGCAGATGTCGATTCTTCCTCTCAGCTACTCCGTTTTGTGGAGAAGTATCAGGGCATGAAGTTTGATGAAGTACTCCCTTTTCTGAAAGAAAATTGCCAAATTCATGGTTCACATACTCTGTCACATTGTCAGTCCTGATAATTTGAACACCAATGTTGAAACGATTTTGGATATATGCATAGAAGTCCCTGAAACATGCGAACACCTCACTTTTTTGTTTCATGAGATATATCCAAGTCATCGGAGAGTAACAATCAATGAATGTGACAAAATACTTCATTCCACTAACAGAGACCACAGGGGACGTCTAGACATCAGAGTGAATCAGCACAAAGGGCGATGTGCTCCGGAGTCCACGACTCACATATGATGTCCTTGTGTGTTTTCCATACTCACATGCATCACACACAAGCTTGTCTTTATCCACCTTCTTCATCTCTTCAGGAAATACCTTACTCATAGTATCAAAGGACATATGGCCCAATCGATAATGTTGGAGTATCACCCTTGCCTCATCATTACTTGCAACTGTCAGAGCGGTGCACAATGCTCCATCACTTTCTTTTCTATCTAAGTACCATAGTCCCTTATGTCTCACTCCGATCCCAAGCCTCCTTCTGGTCTTCCTCTCCTCAATTATGCAATTGTATCGATCAACGATGATTCGACAATCAATATCATCAACCAAGGAGCTCATAGACACCAAACTCACCGGAAATGATGGAGCATATAAGACCGAAGACAATGTAATTAACGGAGTGCATTTCACTATGCCGACACCTTTGACAGGTTGATAAGTTCCATCGGCTGTTTGGATGGTCTCTTTATGCATGGGTGGATGTGGAGCATATGATGCAAACTCACTCCACCTACCCGTGACATGTGTAGTTGCTCCCGAGTCTAGTATCCAATTTGAACGAGAAGTTTCATCTAACGTAGGAGACTGATTTGAGATACCTTCTTCAATTTGTGCAAGATTGACAAAATTGCCAAGAACTGTTGTTTTCCCACTTTGATTGGCTCTTTCCGCACTCCTATTTGTTTTTCTCAATGTCTCCAGATCTTTGGTCGAGAATTCAAGCACCTCCCCTGATCCCTTGGCAGTCAAAATCAATGTGTCCTTGTCTTTTGCCTTGAACAGTTCAGCCAATTTATCGAGCAATTGCTCAATATCTCGATTCTCTCCCATTCTTGGAGCACCGCTATGCCCTCTTGTTCTCCCTTTAGTATGTGTCTTGCTGCACGAACTCTGCTTCTCCTTAGCACGAACTCTTTTGGACTGCTTTGTGAGCCTCCAGTCCACTCCTTGCAAATGCTGCTAACTATCTACAGCTGCTCTGGCTCCTTCTCCTCTCTTCCCTGTTGTAGCAGCAACTCTCCCTGCAACACCAAGTCAACCACGTCCAAGGGCAGGGTTTACTTCTCTGCACCAAGCCACCAAGCCGCCGGTGGCTTCAATTGCGTCCTCCTCACTAATCCTCTGTTGTTTCCAACTTGCTGCAGCGCCGCTAGTTCTCCTCGCCACACGCGCACTGCTGGCCACCGGTCTAGCCTTTTCCTCTTCCTAGAGTCACCACTGAGCCTCACCTATAGCTCGCCCCCCTGCTCCACCGCCGTGTCTCCAGCAGGGCACCTCCACGCACACGAGCTCCAGCACTTGGTGATTCACTGTCGGCCACCTCCAGGAACCAGCAGCACCTCCACCTTGTGCTCTGATACCATGTTGGTTCTGGGGGAAAATTTCTGGATGGGCTGGTTCCTTGGACCTCCACACCCTCTAATATATATAGCTGAACTTATGTACACCTTTACTAGTACACCAGAATACTCTAGAATCTAGTAGGACACTAACTTAGACTCTACATTCACTGGAATGTTCCAGGCAGTCCTAGGACAGCACTACTATACTAACACTTACTGGAATATTCCAGGCTCTCCTATGATAGTCTCTAACAGTAACCATCTTATATTGGATGATCGAGAGAAAAAATCTTATACCATTGGATGATTTACAAGACAAGCTTGCATCGACGACCATGGTATCAGAAGCCTTTGCATGAGAAGCCTTTAGCTCCTCCTTGCTGAGGCTAGCCTTTAGCGCTTCTTCCTTTTTTACCCGTTCTTGTTCCTCTTCATAAGCTTTCAGCTCCTCACCAACTAAAGGAATTCGCTTGCTCATAGTGAGCTTCACAGCTTTGGGGGGTGGATCCACTTGAAGCATCCGAGCAAGTGTCCCAAACTGGAATGCTAATATTTTGTAATCAGATATTTGTACATACATAGACATACATTGCACGAATTCTGCTACTGAATGAAATAAACAAAGATGTTTCATTTTTTGTAGTCAACTATGGAACGTGATGCAGATATAATGGTAAATTTTAGGGAAGTTGAGGCTTTATAATTTCTTTTCCACCAGGAATAAAAGATCAATTCAGCAGATAATTCACTAAAGCTTTGGCTCATGCTCGTCACATATCCAAAGTTTTAATTAAGTGTTATCAAGGCCTCTAGTCATTTATACCTTCAAAGCTCCATGGTTCTTATAACAATTTATTTAAGGTGGAAGCTACTGAACATATGTGAAGATTGAAGAGAAGTGTGATCCATTTGGAGAGGCTGCACAAATGGATGTACCTGTCCCTTCTCAGTAAAAAGCACCAGATTTTTTGCGTCATTTGCCAACTCAACAAATATGTCATGAGAAAAGCCAACCTCCAAACTTGCCATGGACGCTAGAACCACCTGCTAAATATATGTTAACTTCAAGGTCCCAAAAGTATGGTAGACATATACATTGTTACTCTAACCTTTGGAGCATCTCCCAGTTTCTCCAGCTCTTCTTTGTTAATTATCAGTGAAACATATCTACACCATAGAAAGGACACAAGTTCTAAGAAATAACACAAGAATCACATGGAGAATTGGAAAACCTAGAAAATATATTAAAAAGGCTCTGATAATAGTATTCCAAGAACGGACTCCAAAGTGAGAATATATCTGTTACTCCACTGGACCAACAGAGGGGAAAGATGTTAATTGACAAGGGACATGTTATACCTTAATAAAAAAGGCATTATCTCTAGTGTGTTCAAAAGACTTTGAGATTGAATCACTCATCCATTCAAGAAAACTCTGGACAAAATCAACAGTACTCGTAGAAACATTGGTAAGAAAGTAGATAGGATAGACCAAATGTCGTTGAGCCCAGTACTGAAATACATTAAGATAAGAGTTTAGCATATCATTAGCATGACAGATAAAAGAGTACAGTGATAATGAAATCACGATTTCACCTGCTCCATTATTAAAAGAAGTTCTAGCACTCTACCAGCTGTATCAACAGGCAGTAACACGCTACCACCACTTGATAGAACTTTCACCATTGAAACTGTATGAAACACGGTGACACTTCAAGGAAGAGCTTTTGACACATAGTGCACGTAAAATAACCTGCAAACAAGTAATGACTCGGTAGCAGCGCTGTACCAATAAAATCTTGATCCTGCTGCCTTTTGTAGACCTGATTGTTCAAGGCATTGTAAGCATCAGTAATCAAAACAGCTGGCCGTACAAAAGATCCAAGGGCAGTACCATTCAAATGTCTGAAAAGGCACATCGGTATTAGTTATTTAAGCTATAGAGTACTAAATCTGTACGTGACAGACACAACAGAGGATCTAACCTCTCTTTTCGGTGGTTGAAATCAACAGCATAGACGACGTCCTCTCCATCTTTTGTTATCTTCCATACTGTACCCCCCCAAGAGATGCCCAGACACATGCGGTGCAATAACTATTCCTTCGCCTTTATCTGCAGAGAAACAGTTATTGAGGGAATACAGCTGAGCATACTGAAGTGGTGTACATCAACATGATCTCACTGACCGTTAAGAAGGTGGTTTTGAGAGTATTTCAGCCTGACAACATTCTGGAATGCAGCATCTATATCATCCAAAGTAAATAAGTCAAAGTCTGCAACTTGCTGCGAAAGAGACATTAAAAATTGGTAAGAGTCATCCATTAACAATGAAGAGCGACAAATGACAATGGAGGCGAATATTAATTTGGTCCCACACAAACATACAAGGAGAATATATAAGCTGGCAATGCATATGGCTACAGAAGCACAAGCAGTTAGGAATTACGACAATGGGCACAAAAGAATCTTACCCATCGAGATAGGAAATGATCATACATGGTAAGAAGTCCAAGCCTAAACACAGGCTCTGTCGCATATACTGGTGCAGACAATCCAAGATGTTTCATAGCATAGGGTAAAGCTCCTAGATGCATCATGTCAGGATGAGACAGAAGAACAGCATCTATTGTTGGCGCAACCCTGAAAAGATATGAGGCACGCTTATCTGCATAAGTAAGAAAATGTTGCTCCATATGTTTGGACTAAAATAAGCTACTATACCCATGTAGCATCGCTTCGCCAGTAAAGGAAAACAAACAAAACAGATTTCACCGCTTAGGACAATGAAGTTCACGTATAACAGCCTGGGAGTACATGCCAGAGGTCATCTATTGATGCTTATTGATTACAGTGAGACATACATGATTAACGGTGGACACACCCTTGCCAGTTGGCATTCCATGATATCAACCAGTCAATCTTCCAACAGACTAAATATGTCAACCATTGCAGTGCACCAAATAGAACTACTAAGATCTGTCAAGCTAACATTGCCCCTTTTAGGAGAGCAGGTGGCTATCACTCTTTTCCCCTCCCCACAAATGTAGGCAATTGACCACCGGAGAGAATCCCCACTGGCGCGTCGCCCTAGCTGGCGCAATTCGTCGATCAGGTGGCGGGCGTCGAGTGAGGCACCCTCACCAGCGAACACGCACGCACGGTAGCACCGAGACAACCGGTTCTACGAGCAAGCAAGCAAGATCCTGGGGGGCGGAATGAATGATGCAGCAGTAGGTGCTCGCGTCGCGTGGTACCTTGCGAGAGGCTGGAGTAGCGCGGGGTCGCAGTGGTCGGTCCAGCCGCAGTCGAGGAGGAAGCGGAAGCCGTCTACGGCGAGCAGGTAGCATAGGGGCCCCTCGCCGTACGCACCGCTCAGCGGCGTCACCTGCACCGACGTCCCCATCCCTTCGCCGGCGGTGGCGAAGACGGCGAGGTGGAGAGTGGAGTCGGTCAGTCGGATCGACGGTTCGGGCGGCACGCTTGAGACCGAAGCCGGGAAAGGAGCCCAGCCCATTGTCTCGAGATAGAGGAAGGTATGCGAGTGAAACTGGGCCGGGCCAAGCTGCGCTCGGCATGGCGCTTCGGCCCGTATGGCTCGACCAATCACTCCTTCTGAGGACTGAACCGAAGAAGATCACAGCAAATGCAGTTGCAGTTTCAGTAACTGAAACCTGACTGAACTTTGTTTGAGTTTAAGGGAATTCACAAAGTTGGTCCCTTCGGAAACCCTAAACTTCACAGGGGAGGATACTCATTTGGCGGGCCTTGCAGTGGCAGGAGGCGAGCCTGGACTTGTAGTCACAGTCGAACCTCGATCAACTGCGAGTTTGAGAAGAAAATTTGTCAAAAAATTTCAATCAGCGTCTGTAGTCCAACGGTTAGGATAATTGCCTTCCAAGCAATAGACCCGGGTTCGACTCCCGGCAGACGCATTCTTTATGTCATTTATTTTCATGATTTCTGTAGTGTCATCAAGAGTGAGATGTTTGTTTTCCTAAAATAAATCCTGTTGGGTTTTTGTCCGATTGTTATTAATTAACTAGACAATTTTATTCTCTTCCTTAACAAGGAAGTATTTTTTTTTAAGGAAAGCTACCATGACAACTTTATTGATACTAGTAAAATGGTTACATCGTCTATAAGTTGGCTAAAATAAAGCTACGAGGTTCATCGACCCGGTTATAAAAGGTTTTCGTATCAAAACAAAACCTAGCGGGCACATAAGCAACTTCATGTGTTTCTCTAGGACAATACTCAAAGTAGACTTTCTCTATTACAGATATAGAATTGAACCAGCCGACTCCGCAAAAATAGCCATTGTCGAGCTCCACCATCTTCCCCTCCAGTGCATGTGTTAATAACCTCCACGGCATCTGATTGAGCTTGCACCATATTGCATCCAAGATCGTTTGCTAATTCCAGTCCATCACCCATGGCAATTGCATCCGTCACCATTGTATATCCAACATGCTCCAAAAAAGAATAAGAACCAGCGATGAACATACATGTTGCATCACGAAGAACTGTTGCCATAGCCCCCGTTCGAACCTCCTAAAAAAGTGACATCTACATTAAGTTTAACATGATTATACAGAAGCTCTACTTAATATGGTATCAGATCCAAGAAGTCTTGAATTTAAGAAGCTTCACCAGGGACTACAACATTAGTACAAGCTTTGATAAAGTTCACTGTGAGGCCTATAATATATGTTACACTTAATTTTAATGTTGGAACGGTTTCATTGTGGGTACGCCTCCTCCGTAGCCATCATAAGTACCAATCGGTAATGACTACGAGATACATTTTAGTATGAAAAATAAATTGATTTTTTGACCTCTTCTGAAGTAAGTGGGTCCCTCTATCCTCTTTAGTTTGAAAGATGAATTGATTTTTTGTTTATTTTCTTCAACTAAAAGTTTAATATACTACATTTTTTAGAACTATTTAATATATATACCCTAATAATAACACATTTGAATTTCTTGGGCTTTGCGTGGAATGGGCCTTGCCTGGAATGCGACGATTCTAAAGTTAACTTTACATGTCTATAGAGTTGTGAAACTGTCGTTTGCTTTTTCCGTCTCGTGGCAATGATGAGATTTTCCGGTGGACTCCTCCTCTGCATGCAACCACGGCTCCTCTGAGCATAAATTCACGCGTCTACATTGATGGACCAGTCACATACATCCTTCATGTATTAATTTTTAGAAGTACTAATTAATGGAACCGGATTAAAAGTAGTACACTTATTTTTTTAAAACTAATCAAGGCATAATTCGGTAGGGTAAATTAGCCGAAATCGCTTAATTAGGGCCATGCAAACAATTGTTAAGACACGCAACAGAAAACGACAGACGCCGGTAGATCAGAAAAATGTGGATCAATTCTGGCTTAATTTTTACTTTAAAAAATCCCACTTAATTGACCGCATGCAGGTGTGTGTTCTAGAGAAATTATAGGGAGAGAGAAGGGCGACCAAAAATTTAAAAGTAAGCAATAAATGATAAGAAGGCCTTAATTCACAGCTAATTTAGGCAGGTTTGAGTAGGTTTGCAATGGTTTTTTCACATAATTTTCATGGAAATTTGAGATAAGTTACTGAAATTAAAAAACAGGCTTCCATTTTTAATAGTTGCATAAATTTACCGAAAATTATGAACTAGACATCTATTTTAAAAAATCTACGTAATAGTACTATATCTGTTCCAACATAAGTGTCTAGATTTTGTCTAGACACGGATATTAAAGGTATTTTAGTGTTAGATACATGTGTACATATAGACAAATATGAGACTTATTCTGGAAACAGAGATTATTTTTGAATAGGTGTATATATGTTGAATGTAATGGGTTTTTTGGACGGTAGGCACCATCGAACACTACCTATTTACACTTCGAATCATGGCTTGATATGGTTGATAGTCAAATCATGGTTTCAATTGTTTCATAAAGGTTTGAGTTTGTTCCAATTGTTTCATAAAGGTTTGAGTTTGTTCCAATTGTTTTATAAAGATATTTTGTGGTTTTAATTGTTTCAAAAAGGGTTGGTGGTTCCACTTTTTCCATTAAGTTTTGATTTAACTTCAATTGTTTTATAAAGGTTTGATGTGTATTCATAAAGGGTCGATGTGGTTTCAATCTTTGTCGATGTGGTTTCAATTATTTCATAAAGGTTGGCTTGTGTTTCAATTGTTTTATAAAGGGTCGATGGGGTTTCAGATCGAATCTTTGTTTCATAAAAGGTCGATGTGGTTTGAATTGTTTCATAAATGGATTGATGTGGTTTTAAGGTTGGATTTCGATTGTTTCATAAAGGTTGGGTTGTGGTTCGATTGTTTCATAAATGTTTGATGTGGTTTCATGAAGGGTCAATGTGGTTCCAATTTTTATCGATGTGGTTTCAGTTGTTTCATAAAGGTTGGCTTGTGTTTCTATTGTTTCATAAAGGGTCGATGGGGTTTTAGAGTGAATCTTTGTTTCATAAAGGGTCGATGCGGTTTGAATTGATTCGTAAAGGGTCAATGTGGTTTCAAGGTTGGGTTGTGTTTTGATTGTTTCACAACACAACAAGCAAAGCAAGTTCTCTCTCCTAGGAAAGACTGTGTACTGTCAGCAAGTGTCTGAGAACTTACAAACTTGCCGACTCAAGGGCCTCCAGATCGAGCATGCTTGAAACATACCATTGTCAGGAAGATTTTATGGATTGGCGAAAACTCTCTACCATGTTCGCAAGAGCACCTCGGTCGTCAAGCATAATCACAAGTTGTGAATCTCTACCCCAACTACATCGAGAGTTGTCTGCAGACCTTAAAGCGCTCCTGGGGACTAATGTCTCGGGGATACCTAATGTGTAGGCCCAAGGCATGGACTAGCAAGCCTTGGTGACCGCACCGGGTGGCTCGAGCCTACCAGATAGAATTCGAGAGCCTAGTCGACCAACATAGAAAGTCTTAGCCGGATCCCTGAGGAGTCCACCCTAGTCAAGGCATCAACTGTCATGGAGTACAAGACACGTCATGTCCGTCGACTCAGTTGAGGACTTGTATCTCGAACCGACTCGAGACTTCCATGTAAGCCCTAGGTTAGCTAACTATATAAAGTAGGCCTAGAGGCGTCGTATACGCGTGATCTCGAGCTACGACAAACATAATGTAAGATGTACACATATATCGATAATCCCATCATAGTAGTAGTAGGGTTTGCATCCACTTAAGGGCTTGGAACTTGGGTAAACTCATGTGCAATCTCGGTCTTTGAATATCCTCGCCACCTCGACTCTCTCCTCGTCCCGAGCCACCCGTGATGGCTCGTGGCACGACTTTCCCGTGATAGAGAGGGCATGTGAGGGAGTCAGGTCAGTGATGGTGGTGTTTACTCGTCAGGTTGGTTGGGAGGAAGAGGAAGGGAGGAGTAAGAGAGGATGGGATCACGGAGATGCGAGGCACGTGCAAGATGATGGGAGGGGATAAGGGAGATGTGAGGCTATAGGTGGCAGGGGCCATGCTAGACGGGTGAGTGATGATAAGAACAACCCCTCGAAAACCTCCATAGTCAGCACAAAGTCTTGTCTCTTTGAGAGAGCTCGTTGAGAGTCGTGTGCCTCCTCCCCTTACCGGCCCGATCCCCAATCTTCTCCTACGGCAATTTTGGCCAGAGTAGATATGGGAAAGGAGCCTATGTACATACTAGGTCTAGGTCCAAGTTAGGTCTAAGTTAGGTCTTAGTCGCCATGGCCTGGAGGTGTGGCAATCTCGTCCTTCCAAGTGGCTTCATCCTCAACAATGACAAGGTGGAGCTCGAGCGGTGGCAAGGACCTGATCGCATTTTTGGTCTTTAGTTTGAGGTCATTTCTATCATAAAAGGGATCGTTTTGGTGTCTCATAAAAAGACGGAATATTTTTTGGTGGGATGTGACGTTTCCGTCACGTGTATAGTGATTTCGTTGATTTCAAGACCCACGGGATCGGTCTCTCAATTTTTCAAAAAATTTAGAGGTGCTCCTAGGGGTGCGGTATGGATGTCTGTTATACTCCCTCTGTCCTGAAATACCCTATATTCTGGGTTTAGTCAAAGTCTTCGGGACAGAAGGAGTACTGAGTTTCGAAAAAAATCTGATTTTCGTTGGAACTAGGCTACTCTGGTGCGTGCACCTCCGTCGTCGCACGTGCGATCCAGGCTCCGTTCCAACAACCATTCCATTCCATTGACCTCCCTCCGTCTATTTGTCTCTACCCAGAAAAAACAATGCACTGAACGAGTCAATCGTACCCCAACCGGGATATGCACAAATTATTTTTCTAGTGGTACACTGTACTCCCAGTCGTAGTAGTATATGCCTCGTTTCGTTTCTCAGGCTCGATCCAATCTGGACTGGACCCAAGGACCGACCGAGCCGACGGACGCCGCCATTTCCCTCTCAATCCGTTTGAACGATTCCCATTCCGCCTCCGCCTCCGCGTGAGCCCGCTTCCAGTTCCACGCCACCACCACCACCACCGCTACGTCGGCCCGATTACGCGTCCCACCGTCACCGCCACCACCATTCACACCCTTGCCAAGTCGCCATCGCCTTCCTCCCCCTTCTCCCGTTCGTCAGCGCTGATAGCAACTAAGCAGCGCTACTTTTCTTCCGAATCCGCCGAGATTAGGCACCTTCTCCTCTCGCGGGCGATTCGGTCGCCCGTTTATTTTGTTTTGCCCCCCCGGGGTCTTGATTCTTTCCTGGCGGCTGTTACGCTGGGGTTTTCCTCCCCTCTCCCTCTCCCTCTCCGCGCTCAACCCTCTCCGCGTCTCCGGCCCCAGTCAGCCCGCGTTCTACTCTCTCGACTCGCCCGAACTTGGAAGAGAGATCGCGATTGGTGGGGATCTTGGCGCCACTTCTCGGAGGGAGGACGTCCAGCGCCACGCCACCGCGGCAGCGGGCTTCGGGTGCTTCTTCGGGGTCGCAGCAGTCGTCCGCCGCGTTCTCGCGAAGCCGCTGCTCCGGCCTTCGGGCGATGGGGAATCGCCGGCGGAGAGGCCCGGCGGCGTGCCTCCTGCTCTGGTTCCTGCTGGGGTTCGACCTCTGCTGCGCGTCTCTCAATCACGAAGGTACCGGAATCGCGGTTTCCGTTCCGTTCCGTCCTTCCTTCGGTGGGGGGTTATCGTACCATCCGGCGTCTCGGTTTGTGACCCTGCTTAGGGTTTTGTCGTGCTGGGTTTGCAGGTCTCGCTCTTCTGAGGCTTAGGGAGACGGTAGAAGCCGATCCGTCTGGTGCTCTGGCGGGTTGGGACGAAGCGGACGCTAGCCCCTGCTCTTGGTTCGGCGTGGAGTGCTCGGATGATGGACGGGTCGTAGGCCTGTAAGTTTTCCTTTCTGCACCGCAAAAGACGAAACGCGAAATTCCCTTTACCGTTTCTACTTATTTGCAAGAAACGAACGCCTGAATTCAACTGTTCGGTAGAAAAACGATGATTAACCTTATATTTTTCCTGCTTACGTTGATTTTTTTCTTGGTATTCGTATTTGTGGCAGTTAGCAGAAACGTATTGTGTTCCCTTGCATCGTTGGAAGGATGGTTGTCATTTTCTTGTTCTAAAATAAGACATTTCAATTCAACTGCATGTCGTCGGGAACATCCTCCTGTGAATTGACAATTTGTTGATCATCCTGATAAAGAAGGTCCTTTATACAATTTAAAAATAAAGAAAGAGGACCCTTAACAAATTTGCCTGTGGGGCATCAGCTTATCTATTTGTGGTGACATTTTGTCCAACATCTGGTCTGGTTCCACTGACATGCAGGGGCTGTTTAGTATAGGATGTGCATCTTATGCGTCTATGTTCGCTCCTCTTTAAAGTAGCATCAATTCCTAAATGCTTGATGATTGCAATATCTCCCTGTGTGGCTGTGTTCTGATTGATCATATCTGCGTTGTTGTTTTCGCCTAAATTTGTGTGTGCAATTTGTTGTAGGAACTTGGCAAATCTTGGTTTGAAGGGCATGTTACCTCCGGAGATTGGACAGCTTACTTCTTTGCATTCTCTGTAAGCATATTATGCACTTCGTTCAATGATATTGTTTTGAAACACTTTTTTGTTGTTGTTGCAGGAAACACTTTGTTTTGATGATAGTCTGATAGTATTTGATATTTCTGAAACTACCTCTGAATTAGAATAATTGTACTTCGATCTAGACTTTTATGTAGCGCGTGCGTGCTTTCTCAATTTGGTGGGCACATGATTTGACTTGGCATGTTGTATATTCTCCCTAGGAACCTAGTTGGATACAAGACATTTGTTTCTTCTTGAATCTAAGGGACTTCTGAGAATATTATAATGATGAGGGGTGTAGAATAGTTTATCAGATATCGAGTTGTTTGAACCAAGAAGAACCCTGATTTCGTGCCCATATAAATTGCATGCATCTAATTTATGTAGATGATTGTTTGATAGTAACTGAATAAATATGTTCTACATATCATTACTTGAATCAGGAATCTAACAGTTTTATTATATAACCCATTCAGGAATTCACCGAGAAAGCATCTTATATCTGCAGATATTATTTTTGTGCATGTTATGTACTTGTGTTACTCGTGAAATGGTATTCAGCCTTTAAATTATTCTGATATATTTTTCATCCATCCGTACAGCATACTGCACAAGAACTTTTTCTATGGTATTATCCCTAAAGAGATAGGAAATTTACGGGAGCTGGAGGAGTTGGATCTGGGGTACAATAACTTCAGTGGACCAGTTCCATCGGAGCTAATAAACATTCTATCCTTGAAGTTCATGTGAGTGAGATATTTGATATGCTTTCTTTTCATCTCAGTTTAACTTCAAAACTTGACTAGCTTTACTACTTGAATTACAGCTTTCTTAAAGGAAACACACTTTATGGCGGTTTACCTCTTGAATTAAATGAGCTCATCAGTCTGTGCGAGTCTCGGGTTCACCAAGACAGGACTTTGTCAAGTAGGATGGCCGCTGCAAGGTTTGTCTAAGGCTCTAAACTGCTTCTACTCATATATGTGGCTGTTAAACTTGTGACCATATGCAAGGATGGAGCTGAAATTCAAATCAAGCAGGTGTTAGAGCAGCTTGATTTTGATTAAAATAAATCCTGCAACTACATGATGTCAATGATATCTGAAATATTTTTAAAACTATCTGTTTCAACTTAAGAAATGTCAAAGAAAGCGAAACTGGCCCTCCACAAAGTAAATTACATTCCAGTCTTTCTTAGCAGTTTAAGGCTACCTTAAGGCGACAAATGGATGTAAGGCAGTAGATATTTTCTTGTGACTTGTGAGGACTAATTATGTAACTCATCTCTGGAACTCACTACTCGTTTAGTCGGTATACTTGTTTTGGTCTATAAAGGGTTCTTGATCGATGAAACTTTCATTGAATATGTTTTGGTTAGGATTTATCTGGGAAGGACAACATGCAAATTTTACTGCTTCCTTTTTGGAAATAGTGCAAACTCGATCGTCTGTTTCCCTAACATTCAGTTATTCACTATGCAGGAGTAGGGAGAATGCTGCAATCAGAAGACTTCTAGCAAGCAAACAAACACATTCTCCGAAGAATGAGATGCTTGCCTCTGAACATTCTGTAGCAGAGCCATCAGACGTGAGCCCTTTTTTCTTAGTCCAAGACCCCCTCAAGAATCCAATGCCACCACATTTGCTTCCCAAACATGACCGACCAGGTCCTCCACTGGCATCACCCCCTTCTGAACCTGTTCCTTCCCTTTCCCCTCCTGTATCTTCCAACCAAGAGCAAACCGCAAGTCAAGATAGCAAGGACAATTCTTCACTAGCATATGCATTAATAGGAGCAGCGATTTTTTCTGTGAGTCTATCCTTGTCAGCTGCAATATTTCTTTACTACCGCCGCAGGAAGACTAGCATTGTTGTGCCCTTGTCTTCAAGTAGGCAATTGCAGACCGAGACCACTATCCTGGGAGGTTAGTATGCTTAAGGATTTGCTTTTTCTTGATTTATTGTTTATTAAATATTGCATGGTAAATTGCATTCCTGCGATTTAGTCATATTTTGCAGCAGTGTGTCTTTCTTTTAACGCATGCAACAAAAATTTAGAGTCAAATTCTAACTTCTGTTTTTTCAGGCATAACGTTGTTCAGACGGTCAGAACTCGAAACAGCCTGTGAAGATTTCAGCAACGTAATTGGTACAGTACCTGGATGTACATTGTATAAAGGAACCCTCCCATGTGGAGCGGAAATAGCTGTTGTGTCTACATTGATAAAACATGCCTATGGGTGGTCTCCTATAGCTGAAGCACAATTCAAGAATAAGGTATTCTCTAACTGTTCTTTCTGTTTAAATTGCTGTGTCATGCTGTAAGATGAGTCTCTAACATATATATATGATATGGTACTATAGGTTGAAATCTTGTCGCAAGTGAACCATAAGAATTTTGTGAAACTTGTGGGTTACTGTGAAGAAGAAGAGCCATTCACCCGAATGATGGTGTTTGAATATGTTTCAAATGGATCACTATTTGAGCACTTGCATGGTAAGAATTCCCACGTTCATTTTGTTAGTCTTCTTTCCACAAGCAGTTATTATGCTCCTATCATTAGCCAATAATAAAACTGAAACATTTCTGTTGCAGTTAAAGAGGCAGAGCACTTGGATTGGCAGGCACGCCTACGGATAGTGATGGGAGTAATATACTGTCTGAACCATTTGTACCAAGAGATTCCTCCTATGATCCTCAGAAATCTAGACTCTTCATACATATACCTGACCGAAGACAATGCTGCAAAGATTTCAGACATTTGTTTTGGCGGTGACAAGACAGACAGCGAAGATGAATTCGATGAGCCTGACGAGTGCAGCATAGTGTATAAGTTTGGGTTGCTTCTGCTTGAGACGATCTCTGGAAGGCGTCCGTTTTCCAACGACAACGGACTCCTGATTCTGTGGGCACACCGGTACCTCACCGGCGAAAAGCCCTTGGAAGGTATGGTCGACTCAACACTCGGATCAGTCCCCGAGGAGCAGGTCAGAGCGCTCACATATGTGGTAAAATCGTGCATAAATGATAACCCCTGGCTGAGACCGACAGTGGCAGAGGTGACCAGATGGATGCAAGAGATCACCGGGTTTTCTCAAGATCATTCGACCCCGAGGAACAGCGCGTTGTGGTGGGCTGAACTTGAAATCCTCACGTCATAGAGAAATACTACATATGCTAGTCCATTGTGGAATCGCGCTGCAGCAATTTCTGCAGTAGTAATACTGTCCGTTTGATAGAAGAAACAGAGAAAAATTGTACAGTTTGTGGGGTTCTTACTCTTTAGGCAGGGCATACAGTTGTACAGATATGCCTGCACTGCACTGACTATTCTTTCATTCTTTGGTACTAGATCCTTTTCTTTTCTTCTTGAAATGAAATTTCGCTAGGAAATCCTGGAGAGCTTGTACAGTGGAAGGATATGCCAGACAATTGTGAATAAAGTGAACAAAATATACGTTTTCAGTTGTAGAATTCCTACTTTGAAGTTATCTGTTTCAACCGTTAAGAGAACACAGATACCTCGGCCCTGAATTGATGTTTATTGTAGAACTATATAATAGTACGAATACTATACTTGTAGAAAGTTGAAAGAATGTGTATGTGCAGTTTTTGGCTCGTGCTATACATAAAACAACCTCATCATCTTTTGTTACTCACAGTATCGCTGCCGCGCGCGTGACGGAGCCACGACTCGGACGGCGGCGTCAGCTGCGGCATCCTCCCGGACGTCGAGTGCAGCGTCGACGACGCCGTCTTGCCGCTCCTCCTTTCCCTGCTCATCGCCCTCGGGCTGCCACCGCCCCCGCCGTCCGTCGCCGAACGCGCTAGTCTGCTTAGAGCCTTCCTTGCGTCGGCGCAGTACCTCCTGCTGGTGCCAAGAATCGACATGCCCAGCCCGGGGCCGCCGGGACTCGACCACTCCCTGCGCCCGCTGCCGCTGATCTTCTCCTCGTACCAGTGCGACAGGTCGCCGTTCTGTGACCCGCTCTCGACATTGCTCCGGCGAGTGGTACGGGGACGCGCTGGGCTCCACGGGAACCCGCAGAACACCGGCTTCACGCTCCAAGGGAAGAGCACCACGAACCCGCACGCCCTCGGAGACATGTCACCGTCGCCTCGCGCCTCCTCGTCGTGCTGCGCCTGTCCTCCGTTCTGCTGCTCCGGCGGCGTGTGCGTGTCGTACTCCCAGCTATCCTCCCGCTGGAGAGCAGGAACGTGGTGGTGCTCGCAGGAAGGGGCGCGGCACACCTTGTGCGCGTCGCGCCTGGCGTGGGCCGGCGACACGTCCTCCTCGTCGTCGTGCTTGGACCGGCGCGCGCCACGGCCGCGGCGCGGGGACTTCTTGGCGCGCTTCTCCGTGGACGTGGTGGCGATGGCGTTGGCCGCAGGGAGGAACCGGTCCATGATGAAGCTCGACAGGCGGCGCGACGTGGCGCCGCCGTCGACGGAGCTCAGGCGGGCGGCGAGCCGGTCGGACGACGAGATCCTGTCGAGCGCGTCGGAGAAGGTGTCGTCCTCGCTGCCTCCGCCGCCGCCGCCGCCGCCGTTGTCGTCGCTGCTCGTCGCGTCGGTGGTGGTGGCGTTGCCGTAGCACGCGGCGCGGGCGTGGCACGGCGTGCCCATGCCGATGCCGCCGCCGCGGCGCCGCCCCGGCGGCGGCTTCGGCGGCAGCACGTCCCGCTCGAGCGACGCGGCGCCGCGGCACGCGCTCCCGGCCTTGGGCACGCCCGGGGAGCTCTCCCAGGAGAAGGGCACGTGCGTGCGCTGCGGCGACGCGGCGCGCGCGCCGCGCGGCGTGCCCGCAGCCGACCCGCAGCACGAGCGGCGCGGCGTGGGGAGCGGCGAGTCGAGCAGCTGCGCCACCACGTGCCCGTCGCTCGCCTTGCGCCGCCGCCGGCCCTGACGCTGCTGCTCCTCCCCCTGACGGTCTCCGGAGGCGCTCCTCGTCGTGACGATCTCCATGTCGGCGACGCCACGGCGAGCGAGCTGGCCCTGCGCGCGTGGCCGGCCGACTATGCAACCACCGCTGCTGCTACACCGCGGCACGCCGGCGCGGCAGCGCATGCAACAGTGGTGTACGATCGAGTTCGAGTAGCGTACGATCGATGGCGCGTATAAAAGGCCGCGTAGCGAGGTGGTTGCAGCGGCGGGCATTGGCGCGATCGATGGAGCACCGGCAAAGGCGACGCGACGCTGGTGGTTGAGCTGGACTGCTCGACTGGAGGTGGTTCGGCCGGCGCGTGGGAGCTCTGTCGCTCTACTTCTCGTGACGCTGTTTATAGCCAGCCTCCATTGAGGTTGCCGAAAGGGGAGGGAGCCGCGCTAGCTTCGATCCGGTCGAAACTTTAGGCTCCCTCATGGAACGGGTGACAAGTTAGTGGAATTCCTGAGTAGTTTATATATATATATATATATACAGTAGTATAAAAATTTGCAAGATCGCTTAAAAATTACAAGGTTCAAGTAATTTCATACTTTCGTGCCGTGTCGGTGCTACACACAAAGTTGTGATTTTAAACTGACATCACAGCTTTTCCAACAGACTCTTTGAAGTTTTAAAATTTTAGACATAAATTTCTTAATGTTTAAGTCATTATTAGACATCGACCACGATGACCACCTGCTGCTGCGGCTGCCGTGGGGAAACCAGCGAGTGGCATGCAACCGCACGCGAGCTCCCGGCCTCCGCGTCGCGACGGTAGCAGCTCATTCCGGCCCATGCCGGAGATGAAGTGTGGCGGCGGGAGAGGTTTCCTCGTCCAGAGGCGGCTCATAGGACGGGGCAAAGGCGGCGCTCGTCCCGGGGCCAAGGAAGTAGGAGCTCTGGCCTAAGACTTGTAGTGTATATCTATATCTGTTTTCTATTTTTGAGATCCAATAAGTTGAAATATAGATGGCCTTATCTGTATAGTACGACTCTACTTACACTTCTCTTTTTTTAAAACGGTTTTGCTAGAAATCAGGAGTCTGAATTTTAGTTATGTCTCGGTCGTCTTTCTCACCATTGAATATACCTCGTGATTCGTGTAATGTAGGAGTTACACATGAGTTGTAACTAGGTTGTAACTGAGAATTTAATGAGTTGCAACTATGTTACAACTAAGAATTGATATAATTTGTATTAGTTGCAACTAGGCTGCAATTGAGAATTAACACAAAATAGTAGGTTCGCATCAGCGACTTAGACATAACTAAAAATCAGGCGCCTAGGATCTAGGCTCTCCCTTTTAAAAATATATTAAAAAAATTGTATAGAAAAGAGGAAATATTCTATTTAATAAACAAATACATTATTCAGTTTTGATCGCGGGAACCAGCATCAACATCGTCCAGTAAATTAAATATTTTTTCTCGATGACACCATTTCAATGGCCTCTCCAAATCTACAGAACAATACCGATCCTTATATACCTCTACAAGTTGTGAGTATTTATTAGTGAATACTAATGACACAAGTAGCTCTCCTTTGATTTCTAAAGGTTCTATTTGCCCCTATCATCCATGTTGTAGAGACTATTATATCCTTTTATTAATTCAGTGCCTAATATGTCTACTATTCTATTCATTTTTGGTACATGCATATGAAGGTACATATGTATATTACATGTGTACGCAAGTAGCAATTGATAGAAATAAGAATCATGATAAATAATTTGCTCGATCAATAGAAATGAGTAGTGTCGAATGTCTTCACCGAGATTCCAAAGATCATGGATCTAACAAATATACAGATTATATAATTACTTAGAGGTCTAAGAACTCTAATTATGCTTACACTTCGAGTAGTACTAATTTTTAGCACAAATATTAAAGGCATATTTAATCAATCTTCTGAAGTACGGGGGCCATTGCCCCCTTCCCCTTGACTCAGTAAAACTTTGCCACTTTAAACGAGGAGCTTTTGTGTCGTGTTGCCCTAGGAGACCCAATGTTGGCCAGTGTGTCAGCTTTGTCATTGCTGGCGAGTGGATCCAATGTTGGTCAGTGTGTCATCTTCGTCGTTGCTAGCGCGGTCGATGTGATGACAACATACCGATGGACGTTTTGCTCAAGGAGGTTGTACATGTCGCGGTAGACGACCATGTTGTCGTTGGAATGTGCAACACTTCTTCATCGTTTGTTGCACGACGAGGTTTGAGTCCCTGTAGATATCGAGGCGAGTAGCTCCACAAGCTTTGGCCATGTGCATGTCGTGCAATAGAGCCTCGTACTCGACTTTGTTGTTGGAGGCGTTGCAGAAGTTCATCCGTAAAACGTAGCAGATCTTATATCCTTATGGCGATATGAGGACGACGCTAGTGCCTACCCCTTCGGCTCTCTTGGAGCTACCGAAGTACATGGTCCAGGAGCTAGACAAGTCCGGTGGACCTGGTGTTTGGACCTCTATCCAGTCAGCGATGAAGTTAGGTATGATCTATGACTTAATCGCCTTGCACTTCTTGTAGGTAATATCTTGTGGAGATAGCACGATTCCCCACAAGGAGACTCGCCCGGTCGCCTCGGGGTTGTTGAGGATGCTGGACTATGGAGCGTCGCTCACAAGCATTATCATGTGCTCCTGGAAGTAATGGTGTAGTTTACGCGTCGTCATGAAGACATCATACACCATCTTATGGTAATGTGGGTGCCGCTTCTTGGTAGGGGAGAGGGCCTTGCTGAGGTAGTATACAGGTCGTTGCACCCTGTGAGCCTTGCCTTCTTCCGTGCGCTCGACAACAAGCATGATACTGACCACCTGATTAGTGGCACTGATGTACAGGAGCATATTCTCCCCTCCTTAGGAGTCACAAGACCGGGTGAGGTCAATAGTGCACGCTTGAAGTCCTCAAAAGATTCTTGTGCTACAGCCGTCCACTTGAACTTGTCGGATTTTCTCATCAGCTAATAAAATGGGAGAGCCTTTCTCCTAGCTTGCTAATGAAACGACCGAGTGTTGCCACGCGTCCTGCCAGCTGTTGCACACCTCTAAGTTTTCTCGGCTGCTTCATCGTCAGGATCGCCTTTATTTTCTTCGAGTTTTCTTTGATTCCTATCATGGATATGAGGTACCTAAGAAGTTGTCCCACAGAAACTCCAAGTGCGCACTTTGTCGGGTTCAACTTTATGTGGTACCGGTCGAGATTGTTGAAGGTTTGGTCGAGTCATCAGAGTCATTGGAGCCGGTGGAGTTGGATCTAGTGGATCCATCCACGACCTTGTGGTTTGTGTCGTTACAACTACATCATCCACGTTCCCCACAAAACGTTAACCGCGTTCAGTTTTCAAAGGTATGAACACAGAATCCCCTTCTGTTACCACATTACTATAGATAGATCCTAGCATTAGGGTTGTTTGCGTAGGAAAAAATATTGTTTCTGGCGCTAAACCCCAACATCTAATTGTAGCTATAGGCACTTCATGGTGGTGGTCTTGGTACCGCCCTCATGTCGTACCGTCATCATGTAGTCTTCCAGACAGGTTTTTAGTTCCTGGAGTATGTCATACTTTGGGTTAATCGGAGGGCAGCTTGAAGCCTTTCAGCTCTTGTTCCGCTAGATGTGGTAGCCAAAGTAGGTTGCTCCGCACAGCTTAGCATCATCATCGGAGTCGAACGAACAATGGCTCGAGCGTTCCGTGCGAGAGAGGTCAACCTTGTGTTGTGTCATGTCGTTGCAGGCATCTTGATCACATGATCCTCGTGCCCACAGGTCTCTCCACGGGCTATTGCGTTATCAGGGAGACTCGCTTCCTCGTGGAGGCGAGCAGACAGATCGTAATTGTAGGGTTCGCAGCATAGAAAACAAAAAATTCCTACGATGGGAACTACAAGCGCCAAGGTACATCTATCTAGATACAAGCAACGGGTGGATATACATCTATAGAATACATATCCTCGAAGACCGAAAGCTTTTTCGAGTATGAACTCGTTGGTGATGTAGTCGATCTCTTGCCGATCTCAAGATCGTGATGAAGTCCATCTGGTCTAGCCGGTCCAGCACCATCAAGTCCAGCACCGCAAAGCAGTGGTGCATTCGTGATCGCACAAACTTCGCGCCCTCACTCCAGCGAATCAGCGGAAGCAACAAATCCTTCCAGAAAAAGGCATCGAGAACATGTATCTCGCTGATCCGAGACCATGGGGAAATTCTAAAAGGGGGAGAGAGATCCTTCGCGGGGAGGTGTGTTGTGAGAGGAGGAGAGGGGCGCCTTTTATAGGGAGAGGGGCACCCAAGGGGCATGGCGCCACAACCATGGTGGCTGCCCCCACCTCTTCCACATTCATGTGGTGGAGGTCCCACTTAAAATGAAAAGCCTCCACTCACATAAACATGCCTCCACTCAAAAATCCACTCACATGCATTAAATTTCTACCAAATTTAATGCAAGTTCTCATTTAAATAAAACTATTTTATTTATTTATTCAGAATTTTTTAATTACATTAATTAACAAACATATAGATAAAACCCTTACAATATTTCAATTTCATATGTAGAACCAGTTTCAGCAATTTCAACCAAAACAATTTTGGTGTCTAGTGAAATAAATTACCGCGCTTTATTTTTCTTTCTATGGCATATTATTTGCTCCAAATGGTGTCGGTATCCCTTAAGTGTGTCACCCTACGGTTCGCGAATAATGCAGACATGATCGAGACCCCTCTCCGATCAATAATCAGCAGCAGGACCTAGAGATCCGTACTGACTCTCACACATTCAACGATGACTTATGTGATCGTGTGAACTTGATACACATGTAATTCAATCCCTTTGTCTCGCGATATATATTACATGTTCAAGATTCGATTATCGGTATCTCCATACCTAGTTTGATCTCGTTACCAACACGCACTCTTTTCTCGTTCCCGTGATATAACATTCCAGTGATCTCATCACTTGCTTGCAAGCCAATTATTGTGATATCACCGAGAGGGCCTAGAGTATATCTATCCGTCATCGGGATGGAAAAATTCCACTCTTGATCCATGAGCCTCTACATAACACCTTCGTAGTACTGAACCCACTTTATAGTCACCCTGTTACGGTGTGACGTTTAATGTTATCAAGATACTCTTCCGGTGTTAGTGATTAACATGATCTCATGGTCTAAGGACTAGGATTACTTCGTATGATGTTATAGCAATATAAACACAATGACCTTGATTGTAATGCTATACTTCGGATGAATGTTTATCACATCATTCCTACAATGTTGTGACCTCGTTATTAACAACATCCAATGTCCATGATCAGGAAACCTTTGATCATCTTGTTAATCAACGAGTTAGTATATAAGAGAGGCATGACTAGGAAATTTCTATTTGTTTTTTAAACACACATGTATTAATGTTTCCGTATTAATACAATTATAGCATGAGAAATAAACATTTATCATAAATAAGGAATAAGATAATAACCACTTTATTATTGCCTCTCGAGCATATTCCTTTCAGTCTCCCACTTGCACTAGAGTTAATAATCTAGTTTGAAAACTTTGCGTATTGAACACCTATGGCTTTCTGGTGTTTCATATACACAATTGCTAGTGGTTAACATAATCTCCGGATCTGACACTTTCAGGTCTGTGTGTATTTGCATGTCTTTGCGTCTCCACGCATCACTCATTCTCTAGTGAGATGGAATTGTATAAATTTGGTCTTTTGGTGAGACCTTTAGTTCCTTGAGGTTAAATCATGTCGATACTATTGTCGTGCAATATATCTTTATAGTGTTAGCCCGTTGTGAACTACGCCTTAGTTTGATAATAAACTACTTGACACAAATGCCCTACTTTGCTGCTACTATAGCAGTCATATACTTAGCCTTTTGTTGTAGTATCCGTCATAATGTTTAACTTTGGAATTCATACAAATACATCATGAAATCTCCTTTCCATTACATTGTGCCACCCATAGTTTTAAATTGAGATAAACTTAATTTGTATCTCGTGACATAACTAGTGTCATTTTACAATGAACTATTTGTCTCTTATACAAATAGAATATATATTCTTAATTCTTCCAAAATATTATAAGAATATAATTACTATCATCCAATGATCATTTTATGATTCATTCTGGTATATGCTCATAACATTTAGAGCATAGGACATACCTAGATGTGTACATATCATTATATGATTGATCAAAACATTCTTGTGATTGCACTCATCAAGTGTTAAAGCACTTGAATCTTGTTTCACTTATCAAGTGTCAATACACTTGAATCTTGATTCAGTTCTTTTCCATGTGACAGGAACCTTTTCTCGTTGTTTCCATATTGAACTCCTTCAATGTCTCATATATGTACGTTTGGCACAACCATATTAGTGTCACAATCTATCCATATAGACATTCATGACTAATATTCAGGTTTTGCTTAAGTCTTTCATCGAAATGAAATTCTTAACCTTTGTCAATAAAAGATACATCATTTACAATCAGCAATATGTTCTCCATATAATGTATTAGAAATGTGTCTCAGCTATCCCACTTAATTTCTTGCAAATACAAGCATCTTCATCGTCTCCGATGAAATTAAACTCCTTTAACAGTTTCATCACGGTGAAGATTCCAACTCTGCGATGCTTACTTCAACCATTGAAGTTTGCATGTCCTTTTAGCATCCTTTGAATTAACAAAACCCTTTGGATCGTGTCATGTACACGTCCTAGGTAACCATTCTATTAGAAGATCTTTGTTTTGTTTATTCATCTACCATATACCAAAATTATATGTAGTGGTTGCTACATTAATCCGTTCAGACTAAATATTGCTATGAAAGATCAAATATTGTCATAGTCAACTCCTTAAACATTGTCATAAATTTTTTACTGACATGTCGACTATTTCATAGATGTGAAACATCCTTTTCTGTTTCTTTATAGATCCAAATACGACCGATAGATTTTTACACCTTTTCGGAGGGTGAAAGGGCATGTATGCCCCCATGTGTAGTTTTGGTGATTAATGAAAATCTCTATGGACTAATGTGTAAATTGAGTTTCACTTGTAGGTTTGTCCGTTGGCATCGCTTGGGCCATGTGTTGGTCTCAAGGTTGGAAGATGAAGAAATGTCCAAGGGCTTTGTGCCCATTGGAATCATGAAGAAAGAAGGAGCTTGAAGGTTGCATCTAGGGATGTAAACGGATCGGATCGGATATTGCTATTACCATATCCTTTACCATATTTTTTCGACGGATTCTGATCGGAGCGGATAATAGCCGGATGCGGATTATATCGGATTGCCGATTCGGAGCGGATTCGGAGCAGACTCGGATCGGAAAAGGATAATTGAACAAATACACATAGAAAAATAAAAATATATTTACTTTACGCAAAGAAATGACAAGAAAGCATGCAACACTAGATATCAATATTATAAAGTGCAAGATTGGTAATAGCATAGGACAATATGCATATGTAGCATGTATAGCTAGCCGATAAACTAACTAGATTGTCTAGATATTATGGTTATGCTAAATATATCGGATTATCCTATTTGAATACCTCGGATAATCCGCATAAAATGTCGGACTATTCTTATCCGTCGGATATCATCAATACCATATCTGTAGGATATCCGCTTGACAAATATCCGCATCCTCATCCATATCCGTCGGATATCTAAAAATGCATACCATATCCTCAAAAACGGACGCGGATGTGGATTCGGAGCGGAAATTATCCGTACCAATTACATCCCTAGTTGCATCAAGATGGATCAACCTCTAGAAGGGATGAAGAAGGGCGAGCTCAAGATGCGCCATCTCTAGAAGATCTCATGATTGAAGTTGCCATCCTCGTGCTCATCGAATGATGAAGACAAGTTCAAAGAAGAGGTTTCCCCATGGAGTATGGGGGAGCAATTTGCAATTCTTCATCTTCATCAAGCAAGAGCATCCAAGAAAGGTGTTCCCACTATAGATTAACAAGACGGTCTATATCAAGTTCAAGTGGGATGCTCAAGGCAAAGGTATGTTCTTGATAGGGCTTTTATTTTGCCGGTCTCGTGTTGTTAATTGTGAGGCCGGGTTTAGGATAGATAACCGTTCTATCAAGAGGGGCTCTCAAGCGGGTGTCTCGTTTGCATCGTTAGGAGAGAGCTCAAACCTTTGCATTCATAGCATCATCTTTCTTGGTTGTTATTTGGTTCTTGTCCATGAGAGGATCTAGAGCTTGTGGTTATCATCATAACAAGCTCTAGTTCATCAAATAAGGATTTCACTTGCATATCTTATTGCGGTTTTTGATCTTGTGAGTTTTCCGGCTCCACACCTTGGGGGATACTTCACATATATATTCATGGTATTTTTTCCCAAGGTGATACCCAATATTTCGAACAAAATTGGATTCATCCCGTTTGGAGTTCGGATGCAAAAGTTATTGCATTTCTGGTTTTCTGGTTTCTGGAATTTCCCTGACCGGAAGTTCCGGCTTCTCATCGGAAGTTCCGCTAGGGCATTTTGCCGCCGGAAGTTCCGGTGGAAGTTCTGGTTCTTCTTCCGCTCATGATCAGCGACTTCTGTTTTGAAAGTGTTTATTTGACGGAACTTCAGTCGGATTTTCCACCGGAAGATCCGCTCCCACCGGAAGTTGCAGCTAGGGACCGGAAGTTCCGCTCAGGCCTAGTTGTTGCGTAAAGTACCGGTTGAATTTCCGGCTCTCGTTCCGCTCATGTTCAGTAAAATCTCTGTTTTTGTTTGCTCTATTTGACAGAACTTCTGTCGGAACTTCCACCGGAAGTTTCGCTCCCACCGAAAGTTCCGGTGAACCGACGGAAGTTCCGACCAGGACTCGCGTTTTGAGTTTCTCGCTTCGCGGTTTTTGACCGTTGGCTATGTGCCACCGGAACTTTTGTCCTCCCACCGGAAGTTCCGGCCATGGTCACGAATGCCCATAACAGGCAGATCTAGGAGCCCTTTAAAAGGGGCTCCTCTTCCCCTTCATGGGAACTAGCTTTTCTTCTTAGTTCTTGGCTTTCTCTCTGTCCTCCATTGTTGACCTTGAAGAAGCTTTCCCTCTCCCCTTTCCCTTCCTATGATTCTTGCATCTTTTTGAGGGATTTGAGAGAGGAGATCTAGATCTACAATCCCCCCGAGCTAAATCCCTTCTTTGTGAAGGAATCATTAAGATCTAGATCTTGGAGAGTTTTGTGTTCTCCTCTTTTGTTCTTCCTCCCTTATTTCCCCAATAGCTTTTGTAGCTTTATTGGAATTTGGGAGTGAATGACTTGTCCTTGCATTTGTTGCGTAGGTTTGAGTTCTACTTGGAGATTCGGCGAGTACAAGCTTGAGGGCTTGTTACTCTTGGGTTCCTTGGAACCCTAGACGTTTGTGTGGTTGGATTGTTGACCTTTTGTGGTCTTGTTGACCTTTTGTGGTCTTGTAGCCTTTTATGGTGTTGTTGGCCTTTTGTGGCATTGTAGCCTTTTGTGGCTTTGTTGTTGGGAGCCTACAATTGAGTTGTGGAGTTAGCCCCAATCTTGTACGTTTTCGGTGACCGCCCTCGAGCGTCCCATAGTGGAGCGAGTGCCCGCCTTTTGTGGTGTGCACTTGGGAGAATAGGGTGAGCCTTTTATGGCGTCGGTGAGTTGCGTGCTTCCGCATCCGGGGTGAGGCCTTATGTGGCGTTAGGTGAGCATCGAGCCACCACACCTCGAGGTGAGCCATTTGTGGCGTTCGGAGAGCATTGCGTCATTGCACCTCTCCAACAGAGACGTAGCTTCTTTGGAAGTGAACTTCGGGAAACAAATCTTCGTCTCCGCGTCCATCAGTTATCTCTCAACCGAGCCCTTTACTTATGCACTTTACATTGTGATAGCCATCATGCTTGAAGTATTTATATCTTGCTATCACCTTGTTGCTTGTATTGCTTAGCATAGGTTGTTGGTGCACTTAGGTGAACCTAGTGGCTAGATTTTGTACTCAATAAATAAAATGTTAGTTTTATTCCGCATATTCTTGAGCCTAAACCGTAATAATTTTAAAATCCTATTCGCCCCCCTCTAGGCGACGTCCATTGCACTTTCAGAGGGACTTCCAAGTTCAAAAACTTGATTTCTCGTATATGGAACTATCACGGATTTTATGGCTTCAAGCCATTTGACGGAGTCAGGGCCCATCATCGCTTCTTTGCATGTAGTCGGTTCATCATTGTCAAAAAACAATGATTTACTCTCAAATCTTAGCATTTGATTGGTTATCCGACCTACTTGGTTCAATAGGAACTTTGACCTCCGTGACCGCAACCTTTGAGGAACGTGAGCCATGAGCATTATGGCTGCCTCCAGAACATTATCCGGCGCTGCGCAACTCAACACATATAGCTAAGGTTCGTTAACCTTATCAAAGTTCTATTGTCCTTCCACTTAACTTTTGCGAAAAATTCCTTTTTCAAGAAACTCCACCTTTCAAGCGACAAACTCTTTTGTCCTCGGTGTTATGGAGGAATACCCAACGGTTATTCGAAATAACCTATAAAGACATGCTCATCCGACTTTGGTTGTAAAACATCTTACTTATGTTAGCACACCAAAATTTAAGAAAGGACAACTTGGGTTTTACCCCAAATCATAACTTATATGGTGTCATTTCAACGGATCAAGATGGAGCTCTTTTCAGTGTAAAAGTGGTAGTCTCTAAAGCTTCAATCTTTTAAAATATAATGGCAGTTTTATAAATAACACCTTTGATCTAACCATGTCAAACAAGGTTTCATTACAAATCTCGAACACTCCATATTCCTATGGTGTTTCGGGAAATGCAAATCTAGGTGTTTTGCTAAACTTGCAACTCAAATAAATCCCTTTATGATCAAATCATAAATTATTTATTTTCTTGTTACAATGGTTTTCCACTTCATCTTGAAAGTCTTTGAACAATATTTAAATGTTTCACACTTCTTCCTTATTAAGTAAATATATAGATATATTCACTCAAACTTCTGGAGAAAGCATATGAAGTTGAAAGATTCACCGCACATGGCTACACATAATGGACTACATACATCAACATGCACAATGTCCAAAGAGTTAGTCGTCCATTCCTCTTTGGCCTATGAATGGAGTTTTAATTATCCCGAGGAAAGTCTCACAAGCGTCATTTGATCAAAATCAAAGACTCCAAAAATCCATCAACATGGAGTTTATTCATGTTTTTCTTTCCAATATAATTTAAACGACGATATCACTTCGTAAGTGATCTTTTAATCATTTGTATTGTGTCATTTTAGCATTAGCTTTTATGGACGTGATTCTCCAACTAGATTTGTAAATCATCCATCTTATATGGAATATGATAATTATTTGAACAATCTTTGTTCTCATAATAACTGATTTAAATAACAATTATTGAAGACAAATCTTGAAGGCAAGCTTTGATGTCAACGAGAAATACAAACAACTAGTTGTTATTTTTTCGATAAACATCATCACATATTCTCTTGCTAGTTACTTAGGCCATTGTAGTTCATGAATTGTGTTGTTCCGTATGATATTTCATACCAACAAATTCGGGATCCAATACCCAAGAACCACATTATTTAACAAGCAAAGAATATATCCATAACATGTATATCATCTATATACCTAAGCTGGACATTTTCCAGTCTTTTCTTTTCTCTGCTAAATATTTTATAGATTCTCTTTCAGCATTTCCTTTTCATTTTAAAAGAATTTATCAACATTAACAGTGGCGCCATATACATGACACATAGTCCAAAGCATGTATATTAAAATACTAATACCTTTGGACTTGCACTTTGAAGTAGATCACTATCATCAAATGATTGACGTTCTTTCAAAAAACCATTATTTAGTAATCTTTTAGTGTAGTAAACATTTTACCTACATCTTCTATTCATCCTTATCATGACAACTTTCATGATCAAGCTAATGTATCTTATAAAGGCGAATTGTGAGTATAATGTTACTTTCCAAAACCTTTTTGGATGATTAGGATGTCTAGCATCTCCAACCTTCACAAATTCTCATGAACATATATTATACTCTATCATATTGCAACCAAAATATCGTTTCAGATATCGTTATATCTGCCACACATGATGGTTTCTGAAACAATTCTTTCAGCTCCTAGATAACCTCGATATTTAAAACAACTTTTGAATATCAAGAATCATGGAGGTAAACATGATACTTTAGATACTAACATTGGAATTTTCACTCTCGATTTAGTACTAATTATTAAATTTCACAGAGTGAACAGAGTTTGCTAAAAGTTTGCAATAGGACTTTCAACTTTAAATTGACACTCAAAACAATACGATACCAGTTCGTAAAGTAAATATCCAGAATTCTATAGTTCTATTATCTCAAGTATAACTAAGCATAAGGTGGTGAACGAATGCCAATGACTACAATAAATTATGCAAATTCACTTTGATTTAATTTATAATAAATTGAGTTCTACTAATCCAAATTAGAAATGAACTCCCACTCAAAAACGACACCCCTCATGTCTTTTTGGTGATTACATGAACCAAATCCACTACACCAAAGGCGAGCATCTATATGGGCATCATATCAAACATATGACTCATGCTTAACCTTTCGGTTCGTGTTCCGAGGCCATGTTTGTACATGCTAGGCTCGCCAAGTAAGAACCTTAGTATTCGCGTGTATAAAAATATCTTACACCTGATGTATGATCGTGGATTCAAGTACACCCGATCATCACGTGATGTCTTGAAGCGGCGAAACATAGTCGGTGCATACTTAAGGGAGAACACATTTTTACCTTGACATCTAAATGAGGGATCATCTTATAATGCTACTAAAGCGCTAAACAAGCAATATAAGTGCAAACAAACATCATATGCTACACTGATATGATATGGTTCTTGCACTTTATCACTATCTTGTGCATCGTGGAATGATCTTTATCATTCCTATATGTGTAAGGCAAAGGTCTATGGAACTTACACTTTGTCATATTATAATTTTCAATAGTATCAATCGATACTACAAATTATAACACTACCATATCATAGTACTTGCCTGACAAAACTAAAAACTAGACGCCTCTAATTTATCTTTTACATGTTTTACATGGTTGAGGGCTTTTGGAGATAGAACCGTTCTTACCTATGAACATGGAACCACAACGATGATAATAAAATTATTGACAACTCGTTATAAATCATATATTGACTATAGTAGGAGAGAGAGACACTCGCTAGCCACTTATACAAAACTAGTTGCATGTCAAGCGTGGAACAGGTCTCATGTGCGAGGACATGCAAATTTGGTCTGGGCCGCTTCATCTCACTATGCCACCAATATCCAAAATACAAGAAAGAAGCAATAACATGACCATCAGCACCCACATACTCATATGTGTACTACCCGTGGAAAGCATCTACGCATAGATCCGACTCTGATACCACTATAGGGTTCGCAGCATAGAAAATAAAAAATTTCCTACGATGGGAACTACAAGCGCCAAGATCCATCTATCTAGATACAAGCAACGGGTGGATATACATCCATAGAATACATACCCTCAAAGACCGAAAGCTTTTTCGAGTATGAACTCGTTGGTGATGTAGTCGATCTCTTGCCGATCTCAAGATCGTAATGAAGTCCATCTGGTCCGGCCGGTCTAGCACCATCAAGTCCAGCACCGCAAAGCAGTGGTGCATCCGTGATCGCATACACGTTTGGGTACCCCGACGACCTCCGCGCCCTCGCTCTAGCGAAGCAGAAGAAGCAACAAATCCTTCCAGAAAAATCCATCGAGAGCATGTATCTCGCTGATCCGAGACCATGGGGAAATTCTAAAAGGAGGAGAGAGATCCTTCGCGAGGAGGTGTGTTGTGAGAGGAGGAGAGGGGGGCCTTTTATAGGGAGAGGGGGCACCCAAGGGGCATGGCGCCACAGCCATGGTGGCTGCCCCCACCTCTTCCACATTCATGTGGGTGGAGCTCCCACTCAAAATGAAAAGCCTCCACTCACATAAACATGCCTCCACTAAAAAATCCACTTGCATGCATTAAATTTCCACCAAATTTAATGCAAGCTATCATTTAAATAAAACTCTTTTATTTATTTATTCAGAATTTTGTTAATTACATTAATGAATAAATATTCACATAAAACCCCTTACAATATTTCAATTTCACATGCATAACCAGTTCATCAATTTCAACCGAAACAATTTCGGTGTCTAGTGAAATAAATTTACGTGCTTTCTTTTTATTTCTCTGGCATATTATTTGCTCCAAATGGTGTCGGTATCACTTAAGTGTGTCACCCTATGGTTCACAAATAATACAGACATGATCGAGACCCCTCTCCGATCAATAATCAACAGCGGGACCTGGAGATCCGTACTGACTCCCACACATTCAACGATGACTTCTATGATCGTGTGATATATGCATGTAACTCAATCCCTTTGTCTCGCGATATATATTACATGTCCGAAATTCGATTATCGGTATCTCCATACCTAGTTTAATCTCGTTACCGACATGCACTCTTTTATCGTTCCCGTGATATAATATTCTAGTGATCTCATCACTTGCTTGCAAGACAATTAATGTGATATCACCGAGAGGACCCATAGTATATCTATCTGTCACCAGGATGGAAAAATTCCACTCTTGATCCATCAATCTCTACATAACACCTTCGGTACTGAACCCACCTTTATAGTCACCCTGTTACGGTGTGACGTTTGATGTTATCAAGATACTCTTCCGGTGTTAGTGATTGACATGATCTCATGGTCTAAGGACTAGGATTACTTTGTATGATATTATAGCAATATAAACACAATGACCTTGATTGTAATGCTATACTTCGGATGAATGTTCATCACATCATTCCTACAATGTTGTGACCTCTTTATTAACAACATCCAATGTCCATGATCAGGAAACCTTTGATCATATTGTTAATCAATGAGCTAGTTTATAAGATAGGCATAACTAGGTACTTTCTATTTGTTTATTAAACACACATGTATTAATGTTTATGTATTAATACAATTATATAATGAGAAATAAACATCTACCATAAACAAGGAATAAGATAATAACCACTTTATTATTGCCTCTCGGGCATATTCGCTTCAGTAATGGCACGGGAGCTCTTTCAGCGCTTTGCCTCTCATCTGGTTTGAACGCGGCTCCGATCAGTCCTAGGCCGGTGATGGTGGACTAGTGGAGTGCAACCCGGGGATCGCTTGTTGGGGGTTGATTGGCCAATAGGTATGTCATGGAGGCAATTAGGGTACCTTTGCTCTGATTTGGACACCATGTTGCCCGTCGTATCCCATGTCATGAAGGACATCTCGAGGTTTCTTGAGATCCCTTGCCTGTCGACCTCAGGTACATGTTGCAGTCAATATCGTTGCTTGTGAACCTTACCCATTGTATTGTTCCTTGACGATGAAGAGCAGAGGGAATAGAGTTGTTGTTGGGGTTCCGGTGCAGAAAACAAAAAAATTCCTACGAAGGATCGCCCTAATGCCCAAGATCTATCTATTATAATGCAGTAAAAGCCGAAGGTTTTGGATACATACCCTTGTAGTCCAAAAGCGGTTAATGTTCCAAGGGGAACGTGGTTGAAGTAGTCCTGCTCGTAGCCGACCTCAAGGTCGCAAAGCTCCTCGTAGGTTACCCTTGCTCCATCACCATGCAACAGTCCGGTTCACGACATCCAAGGTGCCCCAAGTGTGTCCCCTCGTGGTTTCGTACACATACGGTGTATGATGATGACCTTCGGATCCCCGATCCCGCCGGGAGTAGTCCTGTCAACGTCGTGCTGCTAGTGCATCGTCTCTTGCATGAGTAGTCCTGTCATGGGACCATACTAGAACAAGCATACAACTAGAGAGAGAGGAGAGGGAGGATGCACATAGAGGAGGGATGAGGGCTCCCAACTCGTGGTCTTGGTGTGCCACTCCTCCTCAAAGGGGGGTTCCTTTATATAGGGTTGGAGGGGGTAGGCTTGCCCCTCCCCCAAGGCATCCAGGCGATGGCCGTGGGAGGGGCAGCCCTAGGCGCCCCAAACCCTAGGAGCATGGGCCTTTCCTCTTGTGGTTTCCCTCATGGGCCCTTTTTCCCTAGGAAGTTTGGCCCATTAGTGGAATAACCTTTCAAATTATATTTTAATATTAATATGTAAATACATATTACAAAATCCGATTTGACCCGAAACACCTTTCGGTCTCCTTTCGATTTCCTCTGAACGGCTTCGGAACTTCCCGGAACAATTCCGGTTCTCTCAACGAACATTTCCGGTTTCCTTTCTCTTTATCTAAACAACTTCGGATCTCTCTCCACGGAACAATTCCGGCTTTCTCTTTCTCTACGATGATTCTAACTTCTAGATGATCTCTAGCTCATCGTACCCTTAAGTGTATCTCCCCACGGCTCGGGAATGGCACAAACATGATCTCCATCAATGATCAATAGCGGGACCGGATGCCCATAATGACCCCTGTACATTCCACGATGACGATGTCATTTTAACCGTAAACATTGAGTCCAATTCCCTTTGTTTCTTTGATACGACTTGTCCGATATTTGATAGTTTGGTATCACATACCTTGTTCGATCTTGTTACCGACAAGTACTGTTTCACTTGTTACCGCAATATTACATCCCCGTGACCTAGTCACATGTTGCAACATTATGGATGTAATCTCATCAAGTCGGCCTTATGTACCTTACCCGTCACTGGGTGAACAAATCCCAGTCTTGATTCATAGGCCTCAACCCGTTCCTTTGGAATACCCAACATACACCTTTATAATCACCATTTCACTGAGTGATGTTTGATGCATTCCACGCAGCATCGGGAGACAGTGATTAATATGATCTCATAGTCTAAGGATAAGGAGACTTCATTTCTGACTATTGCAATGATGAACATCGTGACTTGATCATGTCACAATCTTTGGGTAATGTCCATCACATCATTCTGTAGGGGTTCGTAGCATGGAAAACAAAAAAATTCTTCTGCATGAACACACACAATCCAAGATCTATCTACTATATTGTAGCAACGAGTCGATTAGAGTACTCACCCTCGAAGATTCCAAAGCGGTTAATGAGAGCAGATTCTCGTGGGTGATGTAGTCGTTTACTTGCTGATCTCAAGATCGCATAGATGATCCTGCCGGCACCATGTTCTGGAAGCGCTCCCACAGTCGGTCACACGTTCGGTACTCGATGAAGACCTTCCTCTCCCTTGTTCCAGTAGGAAGCGGAGGTTGTAGTTCTCTCCTCGCGATTCCGGCAGCACGACGGCATGGTGTCGGAAGTAGAGGGAAGATCCCGAAGGGCTTCGCCTAAGCCGGAGCGGGTTATGGTGGAGTATTAGGGTTTCTCGGCGTCTAGGGTTTAGAAGATAGAGAGGAGAAGGTGGGACCGGCGGCAGCGTTAGGCGGCGGCGGTGCGGGCTTGGGTGGTGGTGGTGTTGTGTGGAGGGGCAACCCCCTCCCCTCTATTTATGAGAGGGAGGGGCAACTAGGGAGAGGGGAGTTTGTATCCTACCCCAACTCCCTCTCCTTCTAGGCTTGTGGTGGAGGGAGAGAAGGATTCTCTTCTTCCTCTACCACAAAACATTGTCCCGGTTTGACTTTTCAAACTTGCCTTTTGACTTTCAATTTTGGAGTTTGATTTTACTCTTTATTTGCACATCCCTTTTACCTAGGACATGATGCAACCATTCCACTTAGTCATGACACATTGATTCACCCTTACTCTTCCGGTTCGATGAACCTTCTAGACCCTTCTAGATCATTCCAGTGAAAACACCGGAATCATTTCCGAACTCCAGAATTGGACTTTCCTTATATGAATCTTATTCTTCGGACCATTCCGGATCTCCTCGTGATATCCCGGATCCCATCCGAGACTCCGAACAAAATTTGGTCTCCCTACTTACATTCCATATCTACTAAACAACATTGAATCCTTAAGTGTGTCTCCCTACGGTTCGTGAATTATGCAGACATGACCGAGACTCATCTCCGATCAATAACCAATAGAGGAATCTAGAAATTCATATGGCCCTCACATATTTTTATGATTACTTTGCGATCGAATAAACCATTTACATACGATACCAATTTCCCTTTGTCTCGCGATATTTTACTTATCCGAGGTCTGATCGTCGGTATCTCTGCATACCTAGTTCAACCTCGTTACCAATAAGTAATCTTTTATCGTTCTCGTTATGTGATCCCTTGTGAGCCAGTCACATGCTTGCAAGCTAATTGGATGACATTCCACCGAGAGGGCTTGGAGTATATCTATCCATCATATGGATGGAGAAATCCCACTCTTGATCCATGTGCCTCAACACATACTTTCCGAACACTCAATGCCACCTTTATAACCACCCAGTTATGAAGTGGTGTTTTATGTCATCAAAGCATCCATATGGTGATGGTGATTAGCATGATCTCATGGTCGAAGGAATTAGGTTACTATGTATCAGGAAGCTTATATCAAACGAACTAATGAAATGACTTGATCTTTATGCTACGCTTATCTATAGGAGTATGTCCATCACACCATTCTCCTAATGATATGATCTTGTTGTTAATAACATCTCAATGTTCATGACCAGGAAACCATGATCATCTATCAACCAACAAGCTAGTATTATAAAGAGGCTTTACTAGGGACTCTAATAAATTTACAAATCACACAAGTATTAATGTTTCCATTTAATACTATTATAGCATGAATGTAAACATTTATCATAAACACAAAGATATAATAATAACTACTTTTATTATTGCCTCTAGGGCATATCTCCAGCACATTCACCAATGATATGACCTCGTTGTCAACTGGAACTATCACCCATGATCAGGAAACCTTGATCATCTATTGACCAACAAACTAGTATGAATAGAGGCTAATAGGGACTTCTGTTTCATATCACACTTATAGCAATGTTTCCACCTGATACAGTTATAGCACAATCTGAAACCATTACGAATTTATTGGGATATTACAATAATAACCCTTTTATTATTTGCCTCTAAGGCATATTCCCTTCAGTTGTCGCATTTGCTCGCTTGACGTGTTAGCGAGTCACTTGCGTTAATCGATATCCTCCTGCACCGCAGCTAGGCACATATGTTTTTGGTGGACGAGGTTGTGGTTGTAGGGTTCGTTGCATGTAAATTAAAAAAATCTACCGCAACAACACACAAAACCAACATCTAATATATGGACAAGCCAAGATGTAATCTACAAGATCGGTGCAACGAGTTTATAGAGAACTAACCCTCGTAGATCCAAAGCATTTAATGATATCGGACTCTCGTGGTTGATGTAGTCGATCACTTGTCGATCTCAAGATCATGTAGATGATCCTTCCGGTGCTGCATTCCGGCAGCGCTTCCACAGTCGGTCACATGTAGGGTAGTCGATGAAGACCTTCCTATCCCTTGTTCCAGAAGGGCAGTGGAGGTTGTAGATCTCCTCAGAATCCCAACAACACGACGTTGTGGTGGTGGTGGAGGAGCGATTTCTGCAGGGCTTCGCCTAAGCCGGATCAGGACGGTGGAGAAGAGAGAGGGGAACAGTGTCTAGGGTTAGGCTCCAAGGACTTGAGGTGTCAAGGGGGCGCCCTACCCCTCCTTATATGGGAGAGGGGGTGGTGGACAAGGCCCCCTTGCCCTAGCCGAGTTGCTCCCCAACTCGTCTAGGAAGGGAGACTCCTTCCCCAACTCGGCTAGGAGAAGGGGAGTTGTAAACTTGCCTTTCAAGTTTCCCCTTTCCTTACCAAACTAGGATTTGACTTTTCAAACTAGGGTTTGACCCTACCTTCCCAGTGCTTGGACAAGTTGGCCTAGATATTGGTGCGGCCATCCCCTTAGGGCATGGCGCATCCCAAGTGCCCCCTCCCGAGGTGGTGGACCTTCCAGAACATTCTAGAAGCTTCCGGTTAAAACACCTAAAACATTTCCGAACCCCGGAAATTGAATTTCCTTATATTAATCCTATTCTCCAAACAACATTCGGTCTCCAACTCACATTCCATATCTACTCAAACAACATTGAATCCTTAAGTGTGTCTCCCTATGGTTCATGAACTATGCAGACATGATCGAGACATCTCTTCGATAATAACCAATAGTGGGATCTGGAAATCCATAATGGATCCCACATATTTCTACGATGACTTCGTGATCGAATGAACCATTTACATATGATACCGATTCCCTTTTTCATGTGATACTTTACTTATCCGAGGTTTGATCGTCGGTATCTCTATACCTAGTTCAACCTCGTTACCGTTAAGTACTCTTTACTCATTTCGTGATATGACACCCCTTGTGACCTAGTCACATGCTTGCAAGCTAATTGGATGACACTCCATCGAGAGGGCCCATAGTATATCTATCCGTCATATGGATGGACAAATCCCACTCTTGATCCCATGCGCTTCAACGCATACTTTTAGAATACCTAATGCCACCTTTATAACCACCCAGTTACAGAAGTGGTGTTTGATCTCATCAAATCATTCATCTGGTGATGCTTATTAACATGATCTCATGGTCGAAGGATTAGGTTACAATGTATTTGAAAGCTTGTAGCAAATGAACTCTAAATGACTTGATATTATGCTATGATAACTATAGGAGTATGTCCATCACATCATTCTCCTAATGATATGATATTGTTGTTAATAACATCTAATTTCCATGACCAGGAAATCATGATCATCTAACAAGAGGCTTACTAGGGACTCTTTTATGTTTGCAAAACGCATAAGTATTAATGTTTCCTACTAATACAATTATAGCATGGGATGCAAACATTCATCATAAACACAAAGATATAATAATAACCATTTTTATTATTGCCTCTTCAGAATATCTCCCCAATAGTCTCCCACTTGCACTAGAGTTAATAATCTAGTTATTGAAAAACTTTCTGCATTCAAAACCTATGGATTTCTGGTGTTGTATATACACGATTGCTAGTGGTAAACATAATCTTTGGATCCAACACTTTCAGGTTCGTGTGTATTTGCATGTCTTTGCGTCTCTACGCATCACTCATTTTCCAATGATATGGCATTGTATAAATTTGGTTCTTTGGTTAGACCTTTAGTTTCTTGGGGTTAAAACATGTTGATACAATTGTCGTACAATATATCTTCATAGTACTATCCTACTGTGAATCACACCTAGTTTGATAACAAACTACTTGACACAAATGCCCTCTTTTGCTACTATAATAAAAGTCATATACTTAGCCTTTTGTTATAATATTTGTCACAATGTCTTAACTTTGGAACTCATCTAAATCCATTATGGAATCTCATTTCCATTACATTGTGCCACCCATAGTTTAAATTGAGATAATCTTAATTTGTATTTTGTGACAAAACTAGTATCAATGTAACGCTTTACAATGAAATATCTATCTATTTTTCACCTCTAAATAAATAACATATTCTTAGTTCTTCCAAAGATCATAAGAATATCCTTACTATCGTCCAATGATCATCTTATGAGTCATTCTGGTATATGCTCATACCATTTAGAGCATAGGACATATCTGGATGTGTAGATATCATAGTATGACTGATCAAAATACTCTTTGTGAGTTCATTCACCAAGTGTCAAAAACACTTGGATCTCATCTCACTTACAAGTGTCAATACACTTGAATCTCGATTCAATCCTTTCCGCGCGTCAAGTACCTTTCTTGTCGTTTCTATATTGAAATCATTCAATATCTCGTTTATGTACTTATGGCATAACCATATTAGCGTCTCAATCTATCCATATAGACATTAATGCCAAATATTCGAGTTTTGCCTAAGTCTTTCATCGAGATGAAATTCTTAGCCCATGTCAATAAAAGATACATCGTTTCTAATCAACAATACGTCTTTCACATAATGCATTAGAAATATGTCTTAGCGATCCCACTTAATTTCTTGCAAATGCAAGCATCTTCATCGTCTCTTGATGAAATTAAACCTTTTAACAGTTTCATCACGGTGAAGATTCCAACTCTGTGACGCTTACTTCAACCATTGAAGTTTGCATGCCCTATTAGCATCCTTTGAATTAACAAAACCCTTTGGATCATGTCATGTACATGTCCTAGGTAACCATTCTATTAGAAGAACTTGTTTTGTTTGTTCAACTACCATATACTAAATTATATATAGTGGTTGCTACATTAATCCGTCCAGACTAAATATCGCTATGAAAGATCAAATCTTGTCATAGTCAAATCCTTGGACATCATCGTAAACTCTTTCCCGACATGTCGACTATTTCATAGATGTGAAACATCCATGTCCATTTCTTTATAGATCCAAACACGACAGATAGGTCTTACACCTTTCCGGAGGGTCTTCCAAGTTCAAAAACTTGATTTTTCGTGTATGGAAATATCACAGATTTCATGGCTTCAAGCCACTTAACGGAGTTAGGGCCCATCATCGCTTCTTTGTCAGAAACTTGTAGTCAGTCCATCATTGTCAAACAATAATGATTTACTCTCAAATCCTAGTATTTGATTGTTTTACCTGACCTACTTGGTTCAATAGGAACTTATATCTTCGTGACCACAACCTTTGAGGCACGTGAGCCATGAGCATTGTTGTTGCCTCCAGGACACTTTTCGGCGCTGCGCAACTTAGCACATATTGGCTAAAGTTCAATAACATTAGCAAATTTCTATTGCACTCCCACTTAACTTTTCACGGAAAATTCCTTCTAGAAAAACTTGACGTTCTAAGCGACAAACATTTTTGTCTTCGGTGTTATGGAGGAATACCCAATAGTTATTCTAAATAACCTACAAATACACGCCCATTCGACTTGGTTGTAAACATTTTACTTATGCCTAGCATACCAAAATTTAATAAAGGACAACTTGAGTTTTATCCCAAACCGTAACTTATATGGTGTCATTTCAACGGATTAGGATGGAGCTCTTTTCAGTGTAAAAGTGGTAGTCATTAAAGCTTCAATCTTTAAAATACAATGGCAGTTTTATAACTGACACCTTTGATCTCACCATGTTAAACAAGGTTTGATTACATATCTCAAACACTCCATACTCCTATGGTGTTTCGGGAAATGCAAATCCATGGAACGATTCCTCAAATCTTTAGGTTTTTGCTAAACTTGTAACTCAAATATCTTCCTTTATGATCAAATCATAAACTCTTTATTTTTTTGGTACAATGATTTTCCACTTCATCTTGAAAGTCTTTGAACATTTTCAAATGTTTCACACTTATTCCTTATTAATTAAATATACACATATATTCACTCAAATTTCTGGAGAAAGCATATGAAGTTGAAATCCATCGCTCACGACTACACATAATGGACTACATTCATCAATATGTACAAATTACAATAAGTTAGTCATCCATTCTTATTTTGCCTTCGAATGAAGTTTCAAATATCTTCAGGAAAGTTTCACAAGCTTCATTTGATCAAAATCAAAAGACTCCAAAATTCCATCAACATGAAGTTTCTTCATGCTTTTCTTTCCAATATAATTTAAATGACGATGTCACTTCTTAAGTGATCTTTCAATCATTTGTCTTGCGACATTTTTAGCATTTAGTTTTATGGATGTGATTTCTCTAACTAGATTTGTAAATCATCCATCTTATATGGAATACGGTATTTATTTGAACAACCTTTTGTTCTCATAATACCTGATCATAATAACAATTATTAAACAAATCTTGAAGGCAAGCTTTAATGTCAACGAGAAACACAACAACACCTTGTTTATTTTTTATGAACATCATCACATATTTTCTTGCTGGTTACTTAGGCCATTGCAGTTCATGAATTGTGTTGTACTGCATGATATTTCACACCAACCAATTCGGTATCCAATACCCAAGAACCACATTGTTTAACAAGCAAAGAATATAACCATAACATGTATATCTTCTATATACCTAAGCTAGACATTTCCAACCTTTTATCTTTTTGCCAAATATTTCAAAGATTCTCTTTCAGCATTTCATTTCCCTTTTAAAAGAATCTATCAACATCAACAGTGGCGCCATACACATGACACATAGTCCAAAGTGTGTATAGTCAAATACTAATTCCTTTGAATTTGCACTTTGAAGTAGATCACCATCATCAAATGTTTGGCGTTCTTTCAAAATCCATTCTTTATTAATCTTTTAGTGTAGTATACATTTTAACTACATCTTCTATTCATCCTTATCATGACAACTTTCATGATCAAGCTACCATAGCTTACAAAGGAGAATCGCGAGTATAATGTTGCTTTCCAAAACCTTTTTGGAGGATTATGACGACTAGCGTCTCCAACCTTCACAAATTCTCATCAAATATGAGAACATAAATTTTGCTAAATCATACTCTATCATATTGCAATCAAAACATGTTTTCACATATCGTAGTATCTTCCACACATGACGGTTTCTGAAACAATTCTTTCACCTCATAGATAACCTTTGATACTAAATCAACCTTTTGAATATCAAGGATCATGGAGGCAAACATAATACTTAGATACTAACACTGAAATTGCTACTCTTGATTTAATACTAATTATTAAACTTTATGGAGTAAACGAAGTTAGTTGAAAGTTTTCAATAGGACTTTTAAACTTTAGAGTGACACTCAAAACAAAATTATAGCAGTTTGTAAAGTAACTATCCAAAAATCTATAATTCTATTATCTCAATTATAACTAAGCATAAGGTGGTGTACGGATGCCAATGACTACAATAAATTATGCAAATTCACTTTGATTTAATTTATGATAATTTGTGTTCAAATTTAATCATATTACTATCTGAACTCCCACTCAAAACAACATCCCTCATGTTGCCTTAGTGATTACACGAACCAAATCCACTACACCAAGTCCGATCATCGCGGGAGATGATGTAGCTTCAAAGGCGAACAATCAACATGTTCATCATATCATCCATACGACTCATGCTTTACCTTTCGCTATTCTGTGTTCCAAGACCATGTCGGTACATGCTAGGCTCGTCAAGGTTAACCTTAGTATCCGCATGTGCAAATCTGGCTTGCACCCGTTGTATGCACACGTAGAATCTATCACACCCGATAATCACGAGATGCTTCGAAACGACGAGTCTTAGCAACGGTGCCTACTAAGTACGAACACTTTATTACTTGATATTTAGTGAGAGGGATCATCTTGTAATGCTACCGTCACGATCTAAGAAATACAAGATGCATAAATGGATTAACATCACATGCAATTCATAATATGTGATATTGATATGGCCTTTATTATTGTGCCTTTGATCTCTATATCCAAAGCACGGACATGGTCTCCATCATCACCAGCATTGCGTCAAGGTCCGTGGCGCCGCTTCATGGTTGTCCATCACCAACAACAACTATTTCAACTACTTAAAACAAAGCTATTACATGATGAATAGACACGCATGTCTTAACGAATTTAAAGACAACCATCAGGCTCATGCCAGTTGCCATATTATAATAAGGATCATTGCATACATCAAATATAATCACAATCACATCATGGCCATATCACATCACATCACATGCCCTGCAAAAACAAGTTAGACACCTCTAATTTTCTTTGCATGTTTTACGTGGCTTGGGGCTTTCGAATAAGAATCGTTCTTACCTACGAAAATGAACCACAACGCTGAGACAAGTGTTGTCAAGTGCACATTGTAAATTAAATCTTAACTATGGTGGGAAATACAGACACCCGCAAAGCCACTTATGCAATGCAAGTTGCATGTTGAGCGTGGAGCAAGTTTCATGTCCGACGACATGTAAGGTTAGCTCGGGCCGCTTCATCCCACCATCACGCAAGATGCAAAGTACACGAAAAGCATGCCACAACAAAAGCATCAACACCCACAAAACCATTGCTTTCTACTCGTGCAACAGATCTATGCATAGAGTCGGCTCTGATACCACTGTAGGGTTCTTTGCATGTAAAACAAAAATTTCTACCGCAAGAACACACAAAACCAAGATCTAATATATGGACAAGCCAAGATCTAATATACGAGATCGGTGCAACGAGTTTGTAGAGAACTAACTCTCGTAGATCCAAAGCATTTAACGAGATCGTATTCTCGTGGTTGATGTAGTCGATCACTTGACGATCACAAGATCGTGTAGACGATCCTTCCGGCGCTGCATTCTGGCAGCGTTCTTCCACAGTCGGTCACACGTACGTTAGTCGATGAAGACCTTCCTCTCCCTTGTTCCAGCAGGGCATCAGAGGTTGTAGATCTCCTCGAAATCCCAACAACACGACGGTGTGGTGGTGGTGGATGAGCGATTTCTGCAGGGCGCCTAAGCCGAAGCAGGACGATGGAGAAGAGAGAGGGGAAACGATGGCTAGGGTTAGGCACCAAGGACTTGATGTGTCAAGGGGGGCGCCCTACCCCTCCTTATATGGGAGAGGAGGCGGTGGCCAAGGCCCCCTTGCCCTAGCCGAGTTGCTCCCCAACTCAGCTAGGAAGGGGAGACTCCTTCCCCAACTCGTCTAGGAGAAGGGGAGTTGTAAACTTGCTTTTCAAGTTTCCCCTTTCCTTCCCAAACTAGGATTTGACTTTTCAAACTAGGGTTTGACCCTACCTTCCCAGTGCTTGGCTGAGTTGGCCTAAGGATTGGTGCGGCCAGCCCCTTATGGCATGGCGCATCCCAAGTTCCCCCTACCGGGGTGGTGTACCTTTCAGAATATTCTAGAAGCTTCCGGTCAAAACACTGAAAACATTTCCGAACCCCGGAAATTAAATTTCCTTATATGAATCTTATTCCCCGGACCATTCCAGATCTCCTCATGATGTTCTGGATCCAATTCGAGACTCCGAACAATATTCGGTCTCCAACTCACATTCCATATCTACTCAAACAACATCGAATCCTTAAGTGTGTCTCCCTACGGTCGTGAACTATGCATACATGATCGAGACACCTCTCCGATCAATAACCAATAGTGGGATCTGGAAATCCATAATGGCTCCCACATATTTCTATGATGACTTCGTGATCAAATGAACCATTTACATACGATATCGATTCCCTTTGGCACGCGATACTTTACTTATCTGAGGTTTGATCGTCGGTATATCTATACCTAGTTCAACCTCGTTATAGTTAAGTACTCTTTACTTGTTCCGTGATATGACATCCCTTGTGACCTAGTCACATGCTTGCAAGCTAATTGGATGACACTCCACCAAGAGGGCCCAAAGTATATATATTCGTCATATGGATGGACAAATCCCACTCTTGATCCATGCGCTTCACGCATACTTTCAGAATACCTAATTCCACCTTTATAACCACCCAGTTACGGAAGTAGTGTTTGATTTCATTAAAGCATTCATCTGGTGATGGTGATTAACATGATCTCCTGGTCGAAGGATTAGGTTACTATGTATTTGAAAGCTTGTAGCAAACAAACTCTAAATGACTTGATATTATGCTATGCTAACTATAGGAGTATGTCCATCACATCTTTCTCCTAATTATATAATCTTGTTATTAATAACATCTAATATCCATGATTAGGAAACCATGATCATCTATTAATCAATAAGCTAGTTTAACAAGAAGCTTACTAGGGACTCTTTTATGTTTGCAAAACACACAAGTATTAATGTTTCCTATTAAGACAATTATAGCATGGGATGCAAACATTTATCATAAATACAAAGATATATTAATAATCATTTTTATTATTGCCTCTTGGGGCATATCTCCAACAGTGGTATGCCATCGGCTCCTCTCGCATTGCCTCTGGTCCTAGGGAGGCGAGCCTCTTAGGACGTCCCTTGCCCTATTCCAGGTGTCTATAGAGATATTGATTGTGGTATGGGTGCATGATCTATGTGAGCATGGTCCTCCATTGTCTCCGTTAATGGGATTCCCACTGATACGTCCATAACGTATCTATAATTTTTGATGGTTTTATGCTATTATTATGATTTTGACACTTCTTTTTATATAAAGTTCATGAGTTATTTGGACTAATCTACTAATAATTTCAAAAGTGCACAATATTCTTGTTTTACACTTTGATGTGTAGGAATTATCAAGAATACAAGTGGAATCCTTGCTGGAGTCAAATTGGGATTTTCCAGAAATCTATCTCAGAACTCTTTTTAAAGATGGTCACGTTTAGGGTCAAAAACGGCGTCAAACGGAAAACTCTTCTACTGCAAAGTTTTAGGAAATTGCGCGGCAATCGTTCTGGGCATAAAATTTAGCTGATTCCGAGTCCGAATGGGCCCTCTAGGCCCGATTTACTTCAGCCCAAGATGGGGTGACGGGAATCCGAGAAGCTATACAAAGGGAGGAAATCTAATTCATGAGAGACACCTCCACACACGAATTTGCAGCCACCAAAGCCATGTTTTTTCCTCCCCCATGGATCCCATCTCCATAGGGGAGGTCTCCCAAGAAGCCATGAAGGAAGGGTGCTAAGGGGCGGTGCTCCCCCACGATACCGACGGCGGGGAAGGAGTCCCCCGCGCCGCCGTCGGCGGTGCCGCTGCGGCCCTCTTCACCATCTTCACCGCCATCTCTATCACCTAATCCTCCTAGTATACAGTGGTTCATCATCCCACACACCTCTGTACCGTCCTATGTAAACATGGTGTTTGATGTTTTAAGTTATAATCCTATGATCTATGTCATGTTTGTGTAGTTTCTTTGTTCTTAGATTGAATGGTTGAACGTCTTTGGTTCATTAGAGTTGTATGTTAATATGGTACAGTCCTTTGGTATCCATTATATTTGTGCGCGCATGGATTAAGCATCATAGGGTTTGTAGTATGTGTAAGAGTAAGGGGAAGTTCTGCCGGAGTGTCAGAAACCTGAGGACGCGAACCGGAACGTTGCACGTATGGGAGTAAGAGGACCATTAACTTAAGGCTATGGCTGAGGAAACCTTAATGCATTGTTATTAGTTACGGATGTTTGCTAACAATCCAATCATATAGTACATGTAATTCCATGTAGTGAAGCGCATGTATATTTAGCATCTTCCAGATAGAAAATTGCATCGAAGACAATGAACCCGATTTATTCGCCAATTAAACTTGGACAAAGCCACCACAATTACCACCACTATTCCATACTCATAGTTCTGTTAGTTTATTGTATTTTATTGCTGCAGCAACTACCTTTAATTTCTTTTTATTTATTATCTTGCAAATCCTTCTCTAGTATTCGTTTTGTTGCTCTAGTTTTATTTTCTAGATAATGCAAACGCTTAGTGTGCATAGAGTTGTATCAGTGGTTGATAAAACTTGAGAGAATATTTATCCTACCTTTAGCTCCTCGTTGGGTTTGACATTCTTACTTATCGAAAAGGCTACACACGATCCCCTGTACTTGTGGGATATCAAGACCTTTTCTGGCGCCGTTGCCGAGGAGCAATAGCGTGTGGGTGAATATTCTTGTGTGCACTTGTTTGCTTTATCTCTAAGTAGTTTTTACTTTCAGTTTTAAGTTGGTATTTATCTTAGTATGGATAGGGATTACGAATTACAAAAAAAAAGTTGTACTTGTTACCTAAAAACGTCTTCAAAAAGGAAAGTGATTGGAAATATGAGTAATGGTTAAGTGGGGATCGACCTTGAACACTTGTGTTCATGCCTATGAAACCAAAACAAATCTTCCCATGGAAGATTTTTAACTGAAGGAAGGCACCATTAAATATCAATTCTCATTCAAGAAAGGTATAGAATACCTTTTGCCTCTCCTATTAACACAAAAGTTACTCTTAAAGCTTCTTTATTTGAAAATACTTGAATCTTGCTGCTTGTGCCTAACTTAAAGGCGTTAAAGAAAAGTACTTCTTGGGAGATAACCCAATAGTTTTCTTGAGTCTTGAAAGTTATTAATTCTGCAATAACCTATCCTTATCCTTTTTATTTGATTTTTGTGCCAAGAATAACCTCTAATGAGAGGGAAGTAAAATTTGGGGAGTTGCTGTCCCAAAACAGATTTTTGCGCTCCACTGTAAAAATTCTTGAAAAATCTCTATAAGTTAGATTGAGCTGTACTTTTCTGAATAAATCCGCCAGGTTGTTAGACAAATTTTATTAGTTCAACAATTTTTTATTTGAGCAACAAAAGGTCTTCTAAAAAGTCGATTCCTACCCGCTGGTCTGTTTTGACAGATTTCTGCCATTATTTGCATTTGCTTCTTATTGATTCCTTTTTGGGTTCTTTTTGGGAAATTGAGATTTTTGAGGGAATTGCTATAGTAGCTTGTGTCTTTAGTGAAAGTTTTATTGTTTTGAAACTAAACCCAAAGGTCTATTATCTTTTGAATGCCCTAATGTTGCTAATGAAGATTGTGTGAAGTTTTGTATGAAGGAAAATTTTCAGGTGTAAGGAAAGAATGATGTAATGAGATGAAGAATGTACAAAAGCTCAAGCTTGGGGGCATCCCCTTCTTCATCAATAAAAATCTCAGGTCTTTCTAGACACTTCATTTTTATTATTTCATGCACTATTGTGTTGTTCTTGGAGCGTCTTAGTTTTTGTTTTTGGTTTTTGTTTGCTTAGTTTGCTTGAATAAAGTGGTTGGACCCCTGTTTTCGCTGCGTTGTTTCAAATAAGTTGATTGGTGTTGGAGAAGGAGTAGAAAGCTTCATGTTTATAAGTGGTACAAAAGGAGTTTGTTTTGACTGTGGTCTAGACCTTATCATGTCATGTTTGGTGTTGTTTTGACCCTATGCTTAGTAGTTATTGCTATAGCATGACTTGTTCCAAACAATTGGGATTGCTTAATGTGCCTTGAAAGAATCATGCATTGTTTTAGCATACAAAAGCATAATATTATGGTATTCTGCTTTGATGCTTTGTTTGGGTTGACTTGGCACATGCTTACACCATGTTATGACTATGAACTAGTCACCATAGCCTCTATGATCATTTAGTTTTTGACTTGTGGTACCTCTTTATGCTTTGATTAGTAATGTTTTGTCGCTCTGCATGATTATGGTCATTATTGCTCTCTTAGTTGGTCGCTCCAAGTCTTTTGCTAGCCTCTACTTGCATTGAGTAAGCTCTACTCATGCATCCAACTCCCAAGAAATCAAGTTATTCCAAAAGTGTCCACTATAAATTCCTATGCATGGTGTGTTACACCATTCCAAGTATATTCTTGTTTTATCTACCTTCCAATTAAAAAGTCATTTTGTTATGTGAAAATTTGTGATTAAAGCTCTCACAAACTTGATGGCGCACTTTATTTTTCTTTCTCTAATAAACTTGAACCATTGTGTCATCTATTTTGTATATGCTTGCACTTATACGTTGGGATTAGCAGAATCGTGATGTCATGGGGAACGCTTTCAACATTGCACTTGTACTTTGTATATAGTTGATATCATGCTCTTTTGTTTATGGATGTCATCGGTGTGAAATAAAAGGAGAGCTTGTAAGTCCATGGAGTTATGTATATGTGTTAGAGAAACGCCTGGGCCGCTAGCCTAAGCCATGCCTAATCATGGTGGGAACTTGCAGCATCACCATAGTGAGCAATCTATGAAGCTTTCTTCTTATAAAAAAGAGAGATATTGAAAAGAGGAAAGAGAGAAAAAAACACCATTTTCCCATGGTAAATAAGAAGATTGCTGAGATGCTCATTGTCTGCTTGCCTTGTCATTTTGATATGGGATAGCTCCTGTATCATGTGCAAGGGGTACCCCGTTGGCGGTTCTATATGATACACATGTACTTACTATGACAAGAACTTACTGGTGACTAAAGTTGAGTAGCATGAGGAGCGACCCTTGTACTCAAGAGATATGAGATTTCCAACTTATACTTTGTCAAGCATATACTCCATAGTTTGTTGACTTTAACCTTAATCACTTCAAGATGCTTATGATAGGGGCAATAAGAGCTGAAAGCTAACAAGTACCATAATTTTTGGAAGTTCTTTATGAAACTTGAAATCCCTTCTTCCCTTTGAAGGCCCTTTCTTCTACTATTATATTGAGTCTCCACCTTCTATCCTTAGGCACTAATTAAGAGAGCATAGTTGCCATTCTTAGCTCTATGTGCATTGTCCCAAAACTTGTTGATTGATTCATAAGGTTGATATTGCTTGTTGTTGAACTATTTGTATCTAGTCACCCTTATGAACTTTGAAGGTGTCCTATGCATTTATGATTTTCTATACCATGAGGGACAAGCTGAATACCACTCTTATTATGTTTTCTTTATGTGAAACAAATAAAATTTTTTCAATGCATTGTTATTCATGATCTTTGTTTGTAACCTTTTCATGTTGCAACTTGGTTGCTATGTCTTATTGTTAGAACTATATCTTTCATGCTCGTGTTTAGAACACTTTGATCCCAGCTATCAAGATTATGATGGTGCATGTCACCTTAAAAATTATATTATTTTTATCGTTTACCTACTCGAGGACGAGCAGGAACTAAGCTTGGGAATGTTGATACGTCCATAACATATCTATAATTTTTGATGGTTTTATGCTATTATTATGCTTTTGACATTTCTTTTTATATAAAGTTTATGAGTTATTTGGACTAATCTACTAATAGTTGCAGAAGTGCACAATGTTCTTGTTTTGCACTTTGATGTGTAGGAATTATCAAGAATACAAGTGGAACTCTTGTTGGAGTCAAATTGGGATTTTTCAGAAATCTGTCTCAGAACTCTTTTTGAAGATGGTCACGTTTTGGGTTGAATACGGTGTCAAACATAAAACTCTTCAACTACAAAGTTGTAGGAAATTTCGCGACAGTCGTTCTAGACATAAAATTTAGCTGATTCCGAGTCCGAACAGGCCCGCTAGGCCTGATTTACTTCAGCTCAAGATGGGATGACGGGAATCCGAGAAGCTATATAAAGGGAGTAAACCTAATTCGTGGGAGAAACCTTCACCCACGAATTTGCAGCCACCAAAGCCATGTTTTTGCCTCCCCATGGATCCCATCTCCATGGGGAGGGCTCCCAAAAAGCCATGAAGGAAAGGTGCTAAGGGGCGGTGCTCCCCCACGATACCGGTGGCGGGGAAGGAGTCCCCCGCGCCGCCGCCGGCGCCGCCGCCGCTCTCTTCACCATTTTCACCGCCATCTCCATCACCTAATCCTACTAGTATGAAGTGGTTCATCGTCCCACAAAACTCTGTACCGTCCTATGTAAACATGGTGTTTGATGTTTTAAGTTATAATCCTATGATCTATGTCATGTTTGTGTAGTTTCTTTGTTCTTAGATTGAGTGGTTGAACATCTTTGGTTCATTAGAGTTGTATGTTGATATGGTACAGTCCTTTGGTGTCCATTATATTTGTGCGCGCATGGATTAAGCATCATAGGGTTTATAGTATGTGTACGAGTAAGGGGAAGTTCTGCCGGAGTGTCAGAAACCTGAGGACACGAATCGGAACGTTGCACGTATGGGAGTAAGAGGACCATTAACTTAAGGCTATGGCTGGGGAAACCTTAATGCATTGTTATTACTTACAGATGTTTGCAAACAATCCAATCATATAATACATGTAATTCCAAGTAGTGAAGCGCATGTATATTTAGCCTCTCCCACATAGAAAACTGCATCAAAGACAATGAACCCGATTTATTCTCCAATTAAACTTGGACAAAGCCACCACTATTCCACACTCATGGTTATGTTAGTTTAGTGTATTTTATTGCTATAGCAACTAGCTTTACTTTCTTGTTATTTATTATCTTGCAAAGCCTTCTCTAGTACTCGTTTTGTTGCTCTAATTTTATTTCCTAGATAATGCAAACGTTTAGTATGCGTAGAGTTGTATCAGTGGTTGCTAGAACTTGAGAGAATATTTATCCTACCTTTAGCTCCTCGTTGGATTCGACACTCTTATTTATCGAAAAGGCTACACACGATCCCATATACTTGTGTGATATCACCCACCGTCGGCTTTGTTGGTTTTGTTGTTGGGCTCGATAAAGGCCGCACATTTGAAACATGTCAAATCCACACCGATGTTGCAGCTCTTGTTGATGATGGAGTCGCTACCGCGATGCCCAACAAGATTGTTCGGAACCACGACATGGAAGGCTTCATAGTCTATGCAGAAGATCGATGCGGAGGTCGATTTTGGCTCACTAGTGGAGCTAATGGAGGATGTCGGGGTAGTCAATGGCGATGTCGACCTTGCCAAAATCAAGCAGATTGGATCCGGGAGGCGAAGGGTGCCCACCGTGTTGAAGTGGAATTAGAGTCCTCCAAGCACAAGATCCATCCCCACAAGGAAGGAACTGAAGGTAGGGCATGAGGCTTTTGGGTGTGGCGTGAACTCCAGGGAGCCTAGGAAGATCTTCTCTCGGTAGACCGGCGAGTTGTAGATCGCTGAAGATGGAACCGCAAAAACCGTGACTCCAGCGAACGAATTTCCCATAGACGACGCCAATTAACGTGGGGTATCCACGGTAATGCCCATGGTTGATAGACTTGGGTTTATAGGAAGATGGGTGCGCTGGTGAATTCGTTGGATAACAAACAAGAATAGGGGAACGGTTTACCTAGGTTAAGGCTCCTAGAGGGAAAACTCTACTCATGCTGGTCTATTCTTGATTGATGATGAAGATTACGGGGTTACCGTAATGGCTATGGTGTAGACCGGATCTTGCCTAGGGAAGATTCCAATGCGTGCGAGAGAGCCTCCTCGGTGGACCCTACTTATATAAGAGGTTGGGTCTCAGGTACCATGACCGGGTCAGTTATAGGCTAAGGGCTAACCCTAGATCTTCCTAAGATAGGGATTGTTCTTGCTCCACGCGCCAGGATCTTAGGTCTCTAAGACTCCGTGGCTACCAGCTCATCTTGGGCTTCGTCGTCTTTAGCTCATCATTACGTTGGGCCTGCAGTTGGACTGGACCTGATATACCAACAGGCAACAGTGCATACTCGAAGGGTTATATCCACGGCAGTCCCCAAAATCTATGGACCGGCCCTGCCCTCGTCGACGTGCGACCTCCGATATGCGCTGATGTCGCTCCTCCTCCGACGGCGGGCTGTCACGACCACCCGGAGGAACCTCGTCCATAGCGAAGCGAACAACCGCCACGATTGCCAAAATTGAGCGGCGATTGGCCCGCAACCGGTAGATCAGCGACGCGGGGTGAAATGTTGATGTGGGATCCTGCATTGAGAACTCCCCGACCTGCATATATAATGGGTGTGGGCAGTGATACGCGGGAACCGAATAAAATTGTCGGGCCGCCCTTGGTATGTAGGATCTGCTCGAGCCTTCTTTTCAACCTAAACCCACAAAACAAACGAAGTTTTTTTAATTTTTTTGGGGATCCGCTAGAGATCCTCGTGGCAGATTAATAGAGATCTTAAAGAACTGTAGCCGCGTGCATGCGCAATTGAAGTTCCCTTACAAAAAATAAAATTGCAAGGCGGCTTCAAGCATGTATACATCGTGGAAATATATATGTGTAGCACCAAACAAGCCGTCGATCGGCTTGTGTCTGATGAGTCTGTTTAATGTTGTTTTAAGCTCTTGTTCCACATGGATCCGTGCGGCCGTGCCGGATCGAGAGGTTTTACTCCACTCGGGACTCGGCTAGCTATATGGGATGTACTAGTACTAGGACGAGACACGTTTAGTTAGTGGTTAATCCCCAGGCCGACAGTCCTAACGGTACCATGGGGTCACTGGCATTCTATCCGCTCTGCACGAAACGAAGGGCAACTTCAACTGCAGTACTGCTTCTTCTGACGACCCGTTGTTTTTTCCTGAACTACAGTATGGAGGCGTTTAAATGGTGATGCTACCGGAGGAAGCATTTCTCGGAAACACCGTTGCGACAGGAGATCAGGTGCTACTGTCTGCAATTATAATTTTAAATTTTAGCCGCTGACCTGATTAATTTAGCGAGGAGCTCACGCTGCGTTCGAACGGTGGAAACATATGCTGATATACTATCAGCGATCGAGTGTTGTCCCGATACTGTCACCCGGTGGACTACCGGAGAATCTGATGCCGTGCCGGCGGCCGCCGGCCGGTGCGCCCTACTGACACATGACCAATTGACCATCTGACATCGGGGGTTCCGGCAATGCAAATTTAATTAACCTTGGATCTGTTCATAATTCATCTACAGTACTCCCTCCTTCCTAATTTAGAACGTCTATCAGTTTTGGTCAAACTCAAATCTCATAAAGTTTGATCAACTATATAGATAAATACATCGAATCAGCAACATGAAATGCATATAATAAGAAAATATATTTCATAATGATTCTAATAGCATTGAGGTGATATTATAGAGATTGATATTTTATTCAATAAACTTGGTCAAAGATTATAAAGTTTGACTTTGATCAAAACTAATAGGCAGTGGCGGATCTACGGGGTATGCCAGGTATGCCGCGGCATACCCCACGAATGTCCGGCTTCCGTATAGCTAGCTGATCGTGGCTGATCGATCTTCGATCCGTTCCATCTTTTCATGTATGCAGGCAGGACCGGCATGTTAAGCCAACAGGCCGTGCGTGCACTAATCCCTCGTGGCCCATTAACCCGCACTTAGCTGCAGGTGGTGCAAACCACGTTAGGCACTTTTTTTTTCGTACTTACATGCAGCTACTAATTAACTTGCCATCTATTAATGTGGATACACACACCACCTCATGTATATTTTGAATACATTACAAAATATCTTTAAAGAGATGTTATTACCATACACATGCACGGTTTTGATCCATCGGGAAATGCCTAATTTTCTCCCTAAACAATAGTAAATCAGGAGAATTGAGCAAAAACTGGGAAAAACAAAATATATATAATGTTTCAAGTAATTATCAAGTTGAAACCGTGGCAGAAGTACAGACTTATCCAGAATTGTGAAAAAATGTTTTTTTATAAATATACTCCCTCCGTTCCATATTATAAGATGCTTTAGCATTTTTCTATAATGCATGTATTTAGATATCTTTTAGTGTGTAGATTCGGAACAAAATAAATGAACCTAAACAGTAAAGAAAGTGTAGATATACGTGTTTAAGAAAAAGACTAAAACGTCTCGTATTTAGATACACGTGTTAAAAAAGACAAAAGCATCTTATATCTTAAAGGGGAAGTAGATCATAATTTTAGCACGGCATACCCTGTGAAAAAATCCTAGATCCGCCACCGCTAATAGGCATCCTAATTTAGAAAGGATGGAGTATATATATACGGTCCTAATAAGTGAAACTTTCATGAAAAATTATATCTACTAAAAAATATAAGATGTTTAAGCCTTGCGACTGGAATGTATCTAGACTTCTTTTAATGTATAGGTTTATAGAGATTTGAAGTGCGTGGCGGACCCAGGATTTGGATATCACCGGGGCTGATTCCCAAAAGCTATGGAAAAATATTACCTTCTTAACCCCTCCCAACAACATAATATATTAGCTAAAACAAACTACAACTGCATAATGTCAGTTTGACGTGAAATGCATAAATTTCATTTTGAAGCGAAACATAAGCTCAATGTTTAACCAAAGGACAATACAGAAGGTACATAGCATAATTGCATAACCACATAACATTTTTAGTACTCTCTTCGACCCATATTAGTTGACTAAATTTGTCTAGATTTGATAAATCTAGACACTATTTAGTATATAGATTCATTCCAATTTTGATAAATCTAAATCAAGTAATACGGGTGAGAGAGAGAGTATCTAAATGACGGAAGATCTGCTCTGATCGCAGCCTATCATTTCCTCACTATCGTAGAAGAAGGAGAACCTACAAAGAAAAGAACAAATTGTACAAATAAGTACATGGTACATGATCAGCAATTTTTAAGGCTGATGGAGAGAGATCTTGATGATAAGTCCTTGATCTCTTTCTCCGGTTCATCTTCTACAAAGCCCGTGGGTTGCTACGGCGCCATAATTTGCATATGCTAGAACTGAATTTAATTTTTTATAAACATGAATTTAATTTTATCGGTGTATAGATAGATTTTAATTTAAAAAAATGGCCACCAAGAATTTTACTACGGCTACTTGTTTTTTCTTTAGAATCAACTACGGCTATTTCATTGACGGGACATGCTATGTCAGGAATGACAGGGTTTTTTGCGGTTATCTTAGACTATCAAGATATGTTGCTCTCTTTTTTACATTGGCGTATCCATGCCAATAAAGGCTCACTTCATGTCTTACATCATACTTCATCGGTTCTATAATATAAATTTTATTACATTCGATCGTGAAAAAACCCCGTTCACACGTCCATGTAGCCTCGCGCTAGTGCATTCGTAAAGGCTAGTATATATATTCAGGTCAACTTATTACGATTAATAGAACATATCCGTGTCATCTCTATACCATCTAATTTGAGTTAAGTGATAAATCAATTAAGACAAACAATAGCGTTACAGTAAATTACTAACCCTTTTATTCGGCGCCATTACTTGGTGATTAAATTTATCCCTACAGCAATGTTGCACTCTAATTATACTAAGTAGATTGATGTGAGTAGTACCTAGTTTTTTTCTGACAGCAATTTGCCTTCTTAAATACCTTTGCTTGAGACCTTGTCCGACACTTTCGCATGGGACTGCCCGCTTCTTTCACAACAGATAAAGACCTAACACATGACACATGCTTAATTCAGTGGAAGATTTTACATTGCTTCATGCATTTGCTTATTCAGTAAATAGGGAGCATTTAGATTGTAGTGATCATAAGAGAACATATCGTGAGGCATGCTTCACCATGACCATTTGGAGTTTTTGGTTCACATCTTAGATCCCAAGGAGGAAAAGAACCATCCCTTGAACCAGAAACAATGAGCTTTGCACAGAAAATAAATTATATGAATTCAGATTCCAGCAAATTGCTGCAGACATGGTTTATGAAGGAGTAGAGCTAAACAAATTCAGGATATACAATACTGACCAGGATTCGAAGAATGACATGACATCGACTTCACACTGCTGTTGTACCCTGACAACACACTGAGGCACTTCTTATTTTCGTCCTAAATAATTGTTACAGTCAAGCTGCCCTAGTGAGATAATTTGGTTTATGAAGAAACATGTAGCTACTGATTGGTTTATGGATGAACTAAACAAATTGTGTTGCATTACTCACAGTTTAATCTCCTGATGCAGTCAGTAATTTGGATCCATCCTAAATAACTGACACAAAAACGCTGTTGTGACTTTGCCAGAGAAAAATATAGCACGGATTGTGTAGAGCTTAGGAAAAGCAGTTGGCTGGACGGATGCCGCCATCGCTCTCCCGTCCTCTAAGGCAAGGTAGCCAGACTGTCCTCCTCCGGCGAGGTAGGCAAGGTAGACTCCTGCACCCTCCCATCCCCTCCTCCTTCGGCGAGGCCCGGCCTAGCTCCTCCCTGAGTTTGACACAGGCTCCCTCGGCAGCGCCGTAAGGCAGTGGCGGAGGACAAAAATATTTTTGGTGTGGCGAAACTAATAACATCACAATATTTTTTAGTAAATATATGCTTATAAAATATACGACAATCAATATTACCTCTGTAATTAAACTGAACTTAAGACAATAATTCACTACAAATTTATTAAATATATAGACTTGACCTGTCAAGGAAACATGAAAATATTACTTCAGAATTAGTTTATGCAAGACAAAACTGATGGAAAGAGAAGACATGAGACAACGGGAACATACCACTTAAGCACTAATTGGGTCTAGAAGACTAGAAGCACCGGAATTATGGTATGGCGGACGCCATAGCTTGCCACACAAGGTCCTCCGCCCCTGCCGTAAGGTCTGTTTTCTCTGTTTCTCCGTGCTATGAGTCTTGCTTCGGTATCCCCCCTAAGCAAAAGTTTGAAGGGATAGCGGGTTATGGGTGGGTACCGGGTGAGGTATGTACATAGTAGCCCGTATATGAACATATTTGTATACGATTTGGAGACGGTCTTTTGATGGCGTTTTCAGAAGAAAAAAAATGTCGGTCCCACCTCCGTTATTCAACGTGACGGTCCCCAAATTAATATCTTAGATAGTCATTCCAGACCAAGCCCAAAAAAGCGATTTATTTATAATCTTTCTAATTTTTAACAACTAATACCTAGTTTGCAAATTTTCACCTAGTTTTTAGCAAGATGTTTATCTATAGTCTATTTTAAAATACAATTTATTTGTGGCAAATAGATCAGGTTGCTCTTTTCAAACTAATTATAGTCTTTTATTTCTTTTCCATAAGCTCGCAGCATAAACAATTTTGTTACAATATAATCCTTCAGAGACCGCAACGCTGTGCATCTTGGTCGCGTCTGAAACCGTCACGTGCATGCCCTTTCCGGCCGCGGCTACTGCGACAACTCCAACACCTCCCCGAACTTCGGCCACGCCTCCAGATCTGTTCGACGCAGCTAGCTTACCCACGATGGCCACGACAGCTGCCGAACCGCCATGCGACTTCGTCTGGTCCAGATCCGCCATCGGAGCGCCATCGCTGGCCGCGGAATCTGCTGCATCCCCAATCCATCTTCCAACATCCTCCACGCCTACATATCCGACCATGGCCTTCTTCTCTTCTACGGTGGGTTGCGACGATACAGTTCCTTCCATCGTCTCCACCAACGGCTGGTAGCTGACTGGGAGTTCGCCGGGAGCGGTGGGATGAGGACAGTGGACTTATCTAAGAGCATCTCTAACCCATCCCCTTTCTGCGGCTGGGTGACAAATTTTCCCTTTAAAGGGGATCGAATTCGGCGGCCAAAGTTTAGTGGAGCAAAAATATAGGAGGTGGCCAAGGAGGCCGCCAAAGTCGTCGTCCGCGAGTTTCGCCACGCCGCCAAAGCGCGTAGTGAGGCGGAAGCGGTGCAGTGCGAGCACGCTGCTGACATGGCGGCAAAGGAGGAGCGTGTGGCTACGGCCGCTGAGGTGGCGGCCGTGTGGGATCTCATCGACAACGACGAGGCAGAAGTGGAGGAGGACAACGAGAAGGGGGAGGAGGTGGGTTAGCTGGAGGCGGCGGAGGAAGAGGGGGAGGAGGTGATCGTCGTCCCCTTGCAGATCGCGTAGGCGCTAGGCTTCGGCCCCAACGGTGCTCTGGCTCCGGCGGGGTTGATCGCGGCTGAGGCAGAAGCCGCATGTCAGGCGACGGAGCTCACCGACCAGGAGGCAAGGGACCACTGAGCCGCCGAGATGGAGAAGGGCCTGGCGTACCAGGCGACGAAGGACCGCAGGAAGGCGGCGGGCAAAGCGGTGGTTCGCGGCCAGGCGCGTGACCATCACCGCGAACGCGTCCAGGCAACAGGCCATCTGGTTCGCTAGGGCGATGATCGACGGAGCCGGCGGCATGACAACGGTGGTCATGGCAACGGTGGCCATGACAACGGCGACGAGTAGCCATAGCGACGTCCTCCTGCAGTAGCAGTAGCAGTCCCTTTTATTTAGCTTAAACGTGCCTTTTTAAGGGATAAGGCTAATCTATTGAAAAACTATCTTTTAAGTACGAATGTTTCACTTATATATGTGTCCGAGTGGCCGACTGGCAGAACACACCCACGCGTCTGGGCCGATGCAACCGTTGGATCGAGCCGTACGCGTCAGTCCAAATCAATCGTGCCGCTAGAGCACCGCGTACGTCTCGCGGCCGCGCTCGGACGGATTGAATCGACTCGGTAAAAATACATACTCCCTCCATCCTAAAATAAGTGACGTAGGTTTATCTAGATACAGATGTATCTAGACATATTTTAATATATAGATACATATGAATTTAGATAAACTCACGTCACTTATTTTGGGACGGAGGGAGTAAATAAGATGGGGACAAATGGGACGAGGACGGATATTTCCTAATTTTATCGGCCAACCAGCCCCTCAACATCATCCGGGTAACAAACGTACGCGCTTATACAGGTAGATCTCTCACCCGGAACGCGCCAAAACAAACCCGGACCCAGTTTCCCAGTTAAAATTTGCTTTAGGGGGATACCGAAGCAAGAGTCATCCAAGTAGCAAATCTGATCAGGAGCAAGCAGAGACGGCTCTCGTGTTAGACCAAGGGGGCAGGGGCTGCTCTCCATACGGCCGGTGCGGCACAAAAAAAGCTTAGGTGGCAGCTGAGGCCGGAGAAGATGGCTTCTCCGTGGTGGAAGATGCGGGGATGGCGGCCAGCTCAGGGCCTGGGTTCCGTTCTCCCGCCCGAGAAGGTAGGCGGCGGTCGCTAGGGGTCGACCTTCGCACCGGGTTGCAGCAGGGAAGAACTTAGATCAAATTTTCTATCCTTCGTTTGGTTTCCTATCCTTCTCCCCGTGTTGCTTGTTTGCTACACAGTTCAGTTCTACACGGAGACATCACCGCCGTGGGACTCGAGCAAAATTGACGGGGCACCCGCTCACGCTAGCGCTGATAGCCCTTGGCGCCGGAGTTTCTGGTGGCCCTCCTATATTTGGAGGAAGGATGACGCCGGGAACGACATGGCCGTGTAGCCAGCATACCCGTCTGGCCATCTCCTCCATGCCACTTACCTCTGGCGCCCAAACACCAACACCGCCCACGATTCAAATCCCTGCACCGCCTCCTGTCCTTTCTCCTGCCTCCGCCGTTGATCCCCTTGCTTCCACTGTCGTTTTCGTGAAACTGATGGAACAAGTCTACGCCACCACTGATGCGGCGCCCCACCACTGCCGCCGCGGGAATATGCGGCTAGTCCGCCCAGGTACCCGTCTTAAGAAACCATGGCCCTCCATTCAGGCGAGCTCCCACATGAAAGGCGGCGAGGGGACGGAGGAGAGACATGCACAGTTCGGAGATGAGGGGAGGAGAGGGGAGGGGAGGGAAGGGTGGGGTCGGCCGTGGTGGAGGTGGGGGAGTCCATTGGCAGGAGAGGGGATGGAGGAGCTCCAGCAGGCTCGACATGGCCGGCCGCTGACATGGTTATACCCCGCAGGTACACGATCTCAGCATACCTGGTCCAGCCCAAGGAAGGCCCACGGCAAATATACGTCGGCCCATGAAGACTTTCGGGTGGTCAAGGCCCATGACGCCTTCGGATCCTTGGAGATTAAGACTAGAGTAGATAGGAAATTCAAAGGAGTAAACCCTAAAACCTGTAACCGACTCGATCTGTGCCTGGGACCTGCCTATCACTATATAAAGGCCAGGAGGGCACGACGAGGAGGCTCTCTTACGATCTCTCGCACACCACCGCATACACACCTCCACGCCAGATCGCATCTGCGCACCCCTATAACCTTCGGTTCCGCCGTAATCAAGAGCAGACAAGCAGGAGTAGGGTTTTCCCTCCGGGGGCCTGAACCTGGGTAAACCTAGTGTCCCCATGTTGCTTGTTTGCTAACCGATCCGCGATCTCCAGCATCCCCATCTTCTCCAAAACCCAAGCTCATAACAATGGGCATTGACGAGATTAAACCTCGTCAATTGGCGCCGTCTGTGGGAACTGGGGACGCTGATTGTGCGATCATGAGGGTCCCAACCCAAGCGATCTACAACTCCGCGGCGACGGAGAGTCATCTCCTCTTCGGCGCCTTCGACTTCACCGGCCACCATGAAGGACTTCGAGCCCATTGGCGACGGACTCGAGATCCTGCTCTGGAGCTTCTGCTTCCAGGTGGGGCAGACTGGCACCCTCCGCCTTCCAGAGCGGGTGCCCCTGCCATCGATCAGGCCCGCCTCATGGGCTCCACACCCTGTGCTACGCACATCATCATCGACAGACGAGTCCTATGACTGCAGCAGCTGCAACTCCGATCTGTGTGATCCACCGTCGGACGAAGGAACCTACAGTTCCGGATCCAAAAGCTACGGCAGTAGCAAACCGATCTACGAGCGCTACCAGTGCGCCGCAGTCATCCAGGATCAGGAACACAATCCGCCACCCAACCTGCAGGGTAGAAACGGTGGGAACAGAAGAAGCCAGTCCCCCCACCCAACGGGGACAACACCGATCGGGTCATCCACCTCAGCGAGGAGGGATGGGCTCAAGCACACGAAGCCGTGGCAAGCAACAAGATCCTGCCCGTCGATGCCTCGCGAGATCTGCTGATGGCATACCACCTGCTCCTAATCGAGGAGCACAAGAAGCAGGTGAAGATGCAGGAGGTGCTTGACAAACGCAAGCAAGCAACCTCAGAGTCCAGTGCGCGACGAGCTGCGCTCTCCGCCATGGGCATCGGCTCCAGCTCGCACGACAACAACAGCAACAAGCACCATTCTCGGATGGAGAACATGGACCCCAAGGAGCGTCGCGAGGTGACTCGGGCCCTCAACGCGTCCTTCATGGAGATGGATGCTGATGGCAACGTCACCCCAAAGACGCCCCAGGCCGCAATCATGGCGGCCACAGCGTACCTCGCGTCTCACCCACCTCCGGAGGGGGACCCGAAAAGGGCCATGCATAAGTCCGCGCTTACCGGACTCGGACTCGTCGGAGCTGCGCTCCACGAAGAAGCTCCCGTGGAGCCGAAAAAGAAGGCTACGGTTAAGTTCAACCGCAGCCCCACACCTTCATCTGAAGATGAAGAGCACGACCTTCCTCGAAGGCACAAGAGCTCGCGCCATCGCAGCCGCAATTACGACGCCCAAAGCGAGCCCCACAAGGCGCGCGCCAAGCGCGCATGCTCGTCTGAATCCGAGATGGATGAAGAAGAGGGAGAACTCTACGGAGCCTGATGCTTTAGCAGATCTATTTGACGGACGAGGATGCCGCGAAACTTCAAGCTTCCTTCGGACACTCCGAAGTTTGATGGCACACAGGACCCCAAGGCGTGGCTCAACGACCACCTGTCGTCCGTCAAGCTACACGGTGGAAACAAGGAAACCGCCATGCAATTCCTTCAGCTGCAGCTGACAGGCGCAGCTCATATCTGGCTTAGCATCCTATCCTCAGGATCCATCCGAAGTTGGGAGGAGCTGGCGTACAGTTTCGTCCGAAACTTCAAGGGCACCAGCAAGAGGCCTACTTCGACGAGGAGTTGCGGGCCTGCACTCAACGAACGGGCGAATCCATTCGCTCGTATATACTGTGATGGTCTAACACCAAGAACTCCGCGTCGCACATCTTCGAAGAGAGGGCTATCGACTCCTTCAAGGACGGCGTCAAGCGCCAGGACTTCAAAGAAGAACTTGGGGGCGTCAAGCCCAAGACACTTGACCACCTCATGGACATCGCCAACAGGTGGGCCGATGGCAAGGACTCCGTCCACCGAGCGTACTCGGAAGAAGAGGACGACTACGGCCAGCGACGTGAACGCCGTAGCAAGAGAAGATCGCGCGTCTACAGCGATCGCGATGGACCCGACATGGTCGCGGCTGGCTACGCCGACCGCCGCAGCGACGAAAACCGCAACAACAGCGGATATCGCGGAAGCAACTTCTGCGACGGAGGACGCCCAACACAGTCGTGGTAGCGCTGCGGCCGCAACGACGGACCGTCAGCATACGAAAAACTGTCGGGTCCATGCACCATCCACTTTTACATCGACAAGCAGGATGGTAAGAAGAAGGCGAGCCACATGCTCAAGGACTGCCGCGACTTCCAGAAACTCAGCGAAAGCATGGCTCAGATGAGGCAGCAAGCCCCAAACCCTGGATACGGGAACGCACCCGCACCAGGCAAGATCGCACATGGAGCTCCTCCACCACCACCTGCGGGAGGCCCGGACCACCCAGTCGCACCCGCACAGAATAACGGTGGGCACGGGTATCCCCCGCCGAAAGGAGCGCTGATGATCCAAAAAGGGCGCCCAACGAATAGGGTGCAGAAGAAAATCACCCTTTAGATCAATCTGGTCGTGACAGCACCACCTGCCATCCCTGAGTACCTCAGCGGATCGGAGTCCTGCATCACGTTCAGCCGTTCGGATCACCTTTGCCAGGTCCCTCGCCCAGGTCATGCTGCCCTGGTGCTTGACGCGCAGATCGGAGGTTTCGAGATGAGTCGCGTCTTCATGGACGGCGGCAGCGGCATCAACCTGATGTTCGCCAGCACCTTAGCAGCAATGCGGATCCCGCTATGCAGCCTGGAACAGTCGGACACAACGTTCTACGGCATCGTCCCAGGAAAGGGCATATTCCCCCTGGGAAAGATATGGCTCGACGTCATCTTCGGCAAGCCGGACAACTTCCGATACGAGCGACTCGAGTTCGAAGTGGTGGACTGGCCATCACAATACCATGCCATCCTTGGGCGTGTGGCATTCGCACGATTCCTGGCAATACCGCACTACGCGTACCTGCTACTCAAGATGCCAGGACCCAGGGGCGTCATCACAGTCCACGGGAGCTTCACCCGATCGGACCACTGCGACAGGGACTTCAATAGAATCTCCCAGTCATTCGGCATGCAAGAGGAGCTCGTAAGGCTCCGCTAAGTGACAGACAATGGGGCACCCCTAGTCGCCAGACAGAACGCACCTGACATGTCCTTCGACTCCACCATCAACACAAAGAAGGTGCAAGTCCACCCGACGGATGCCTCCAAGACGGCGCTGATCGCCAATGACCTCAGTCCCGCATAGGAAAGCGCGCTCGTCGAATTCCTCCGTGAGCGCTGGGAAATCTTTGCCTGGTGTCCTGCGGACATGCCAGGAGTTCCCAGTGAATTTGCCGAGCACGCATTCAACGTCTTTCCAGACGCCAAGCCCGTCAAGCAGTCCATCCGACGACTGACCGAACCCCGGGCCGAAGCCATAGGAGTTGAAGTCAACAGGCTACTCGCTGCAAACTTCATCAGGGAGATTAAGGAAAGCGAGTGGCTCGCCAATACAGTGATGGTCCCCAAAAAGGACACGGACATCCTGTGGATGTGCGTGGACTTCACGTCGCTGAACAAGCACTGCCCGAAGGACCACTTTCCTCTCAGTCAGATCGATCAGATCACCGATTCGGCTACAGGATGCGAGAAACTCTCCTTCCTTGACGCCTACTTAGGCTACAACCAGATTCGACTGAAGGTCGAAGATCAGGAGAAAACGGCGTTCATCACGTCGTTCGGAGTGTTCTGCTACAACACAATGCCCTTCGGGCTAAAGAACGCAGGTGCCACGTACCAGCGGTGCATGCAGGCATGCCTGAAGGACCAGATCGGTCGCAATATCCAAGTCTATGTCGACGACATAGTCATCAAAACTAGGGAGGCGAGAACACTCATCGACGATCTCCGCAAGACGTTCGATAATCTCGACCGCTACAGGATCAAGCTTAACCCTAAAAAGTGCGCCTTCAGCGTCCCATCTGGCCAGCTGCTTGGTTACTTCATCTCCCAGCGAGGGATCGAGGCGAACCTGAAGAAAATCCGGGCCATAATGGCCATGGAGAAGCCGGAGAACCTCAAGGGTATCCAGCAGCTTGCAGGACGAATCGCGGCATTGAGCAGGTTCATCAGCCGCATGGGCGAGAAAGCCCTGCCATTCTACCAGCTGCTACACAAGGCAGACAAATTCGAGTGGACGCCTGAGGCGGATGATGCATTCGAAGATCTAAAGCGGCTGCTCTCTACCTCGCCCGTATTGGTTATGCCAAAGGAGCGCGAGCCTCTACTGCTGTACACAGAAGCTATACACCAGGTGGTGAGCACTGTACTGGTGGTTGAGCAACCCGAAGAGGGCAAGACCCATGGGGTCCAATGCCCAATCTACTACTTCAGCGAGGTACTGATGGCGACAAATCAGAGGTACCCTCACTACCACAAACTCACCTACGACGTGTTCATGACGGCTCGTTGGCTGAGACATTACTTCCCGGATCACCAGGTGATGGTCGTCAACGAGGCACCCCTGAACAGCATCCTGAACAATCCGGAGGCCATAGGACGCGTGTCCCTGTGGGGCATCGAGCTGTCACCTCTAGACATCGTCTATGAGAAACGCCACGCGATCAAGTCTCAAGTCCTCCCGGACTTCCTTGTACACTGGATGGAGCTGCAGCTGCCAGACACCCCAGACATGACACAGTCATGGACGATGCACTTCGACAGCTCCAAGCGTGAAGCCGGAGTAGGAGCCGGGGTCATACTGACCTCTCCGCAGAGCGATAAGATGAAGTACGTCCTCCGGATGAAGTTTCGAGCTTCCAACAACGAGGCAGAATACGAGGCCCTCATCCACGGCATGCGGATGGCCAAGATATGTGGCGCAACACGCCTCGTCATCTACGGTGACTCCAACCTCGTCGTCCAGCAGACGATGAACGAGTGCGATGCGCACGTCGCCAACATGATCGTGTACCGCGCACTCTACAACGCACTCGAAGGAGGCTTTGACGGCTGCGAGCTTCTGCACGTTGGCAGAGAAAGCAACGAAGAATCCGACAGACTCGCCAACATCGGCTCCACCTGCGCACGGGTGCCACCAGGTGTGTTCCTCGAACAGATCTGCGTACCATCCATCAAGCGGAAATTCCCAAAGGGATCACCCGAAGAAGCAGAACACTCGGGGGCTACGCTGCCCGAAGGATAGGAAGGACCCGAAAAGCTAAACTTGGACACGGCCATACCTTTGGTACTTGATAGACGGAGAACTGCCTGATAGCCCAACAGATGCCCGGCGCATATATCGCCGGACCAAAGCCTTCACCATCATCAATGGCGAGCTGTACGAGCGCAACATTTCGGGTGTACTACAAAGGTGCATCACCATCGGCGACGGAAAAACCATCCTCCAAGACATCCACGAGGGCATCTGCGGCCATCATGCAGGCAACCGCTCCCTTGTCGCCAAAGCTCTACGAGCTGGATTCTACTGGCCAACGTCCATGAATGACGCCAAGGACATCGTCCGAAGATGCAACGGGTGCCAAAGGTTCGCCGACAAACCACACGCACCTGGATCAGAGCTCAGGCCCATACCTTTGGCCTGGACCTTCGCCCAATGGGGCCTCGACATGATCGGCAAGCTGCCAAGGTCTTCGAAAGGAGGACACGTCTACCTCCTGGTCGCAGTCGACAAATGCACCAAGTGGATTGAGGCCATGCCGGTCACTAACCAAAAGGGAAAAACTGCTGTCAAGTTCTTTGAATCCATTGTCTACAGGTTCGGCGTGCCGCATAGCATCATCACCGACAATGGGTTGAACTTCATCTCCAAATAATTCCAGGACTTTTGCGAAGGCCTCGGAATCAACATCACATACGCCTCAGTGGCGCACCCACAAACGAACAGGCAGGTCGAGAAGGCCAACGGCCTTGTCGGCGCTGGCATCAAGAAGCGCCTAATGAGCCCACTCGAGCGGCTCGCAGGAGCTTGGACAAAAGAGCTGTCCTCCGTCCTGTGGAGCCTGCGTACAACGCCAAACAGCTCAACCGGCTACACGCCATTCTTCATGGTACACGGAGCCGAAGCCGTGCTACCAGCAGAGGTACGCCACAAGGCCCCATGGGTCGTCGCTTACAGCGAAGCCGAATCGACGGCCGCACTCGAAGACGTCGTCGACACACTCGACGAAGCACGCGACATAGCAGCAGCTCGATCAGCGGTGTACCAACAGAATCTTCGTAACTACCACTGCCGACGGCTGCGCCCAAGGTCCTTCGTCGAAGGAGACCTAGTCTTGCGACTTAAGCAAGAGCGACCAAAGAAATTCGAGTCATCATGGGAAGGACCCTACATCGTCACCGAGGTCATCCCAGGTGGCGCCTATCGCCTCAAACACGTGGAGTATGGAGTCGCATATTCCAACCCATGGAACGTCGCACAGCTGCGACGGTTCTACCCCTAGCTACCTTCCTCTTTTACTTTCAATAAGGCTATTCAGCCAAGGCTACTCAGCCGAACAATGTACCTCCTCCATTACGAAATGAATAAAGCTAAGTGTCTCGCCCCAAAATTTTGTTTACTATTCGCATTTTACTCCATGCTACAAACGCACTCGGGGGCTCCCCCACCTCACGACTTCGTGGACTGAGGATAACACGTGTACACCTGAGTAGCTGACCACGTCAGGCTAACGAAAAGGACACGTATATAAACAAAGCACTACGTGCTAAAAGAACAACCAAACCTTTACAACAAAGGGCAAAACATGCCCAGTCAAATATATACAAATTTTACATCTATGTTTTTTTACAGGTACTACCTATTCTGAAGAATAACCTGAGCACGCTGTTCAAACAGATCTACGATCTGTTCGGCATACTTCCTTATAGCCGCATAGTGCGGACGCATATCCCACTCGCCACCATCTGGCCAAAGAGGCGGCCCAGCCACCACAACAGATAGATCTAAATCAGGATGATGTAACCGCACAAGGGAGAGTGCGGCCTTCACCCCTGCGATGAGCTGATGCCGTACCAGTTCCCTGACATGATGCACATTTCGAAACTTCGACAACAGACCAGAGAGAGTCGATGGCGCATCATCCAGCGGAAACATTACATGCAGAACCGACGCAAGCGAAGACTTCACCTGACGAAGCACCCGCGATACCTGGTGGACATGATCCTGCACTGTTGAAAGGACCATGGCACGATCACGGTCCATCCAGAAGAACCCGCCGGCCTCCATGTCCTGCTGAGTCAAGCAGTTGATCCGAACAGCAACACGCTCCTTCTCCTCCCTTGGAGCAATGTTAGCACCTGCAATACTTGCAGAAGAGTAAGATGAAAGGCCAGCAGGCGCACCCGAAGTAACCAGCAACAGCTCGAAAAACTCACACTGAAGCTGTTCGGACAAACGAAGCAGCTCCGCCATCAAGTACTCATCTCTGGCAGCGCCTCGATCCGCTTTGGATCTCCAAACATCAGCGTGGCCACGCACCACAAGCAACTCTTTCTCGAGGCTACGGATACGGTCTCGAAGAAACACAAGCTGCGACGCACCATCCAAGGATGGCCGTAGCTGCGCCGCAGACGAAGTGTCAACAGGATCATCACCCGAAGGACACTAGAGTAACAGAAGACAAAGATATGAACAAGCAGACGAAGGAGCACAAAACTCAGGAAATTCATTATGTACAACAAAAAGCCACTACGTGGCGCAGGGTTTGTTCATAAACATAGTTACAAAAGCTGAAACCAAAAGCTATCGTACTACTACAAAGCCTACGAAGCTGCATCCTGAGTAGCCTCGGAGCCGGACTGCTTCGCCTTAGCCTCCCCCTATTGCCTCAGGGCGTACTCGGCCAACAAGTCAATCAACTTCGGCCCATAACGCTTACAGCGAGCAGCATAGATGGCGAAGGCTGCCTCGGGTCCATCGGCATACGGGAGGTGACCTGAGGAAGATCCAGCTTCGCTCCAGCCGCCAAGGTCGTTGCCAGCCCGACGGACGCGCCAATGCCTTTCTGCTTGCGCTTGTACGCTGCAGACGCTTTGGCTGATAATGCATCCGCCAAGGCATCGACATCCTCGAGGGCCATGCCCTTAGGGACGAGCTCCTTGTAGAAGCGCCCGACGACCTCCTTGGCCTTGGCAAGCGAGCTGACGACGGTACTGCAGCGGTCTTCGACCACCGCAACAGGATCATCCAAAGCACTCCCGTGCTCCGGAGCACCGCGATCAAACTCGATGTCCGCGTCATCTAAAGAAACAAAAAGGAAGCAGCGGGAATAAAAGCACTGCAAAAGAAAGACAAGGAAGTCGAAAAGAGGAAGGCGAAGAAACTCACCCGAAACAGCCTTGGCAACCGCCATAAGCTTGTTGGCTACCTCTCTCTCACGCGAAGCCGTGGCGGTGGCAAGCTTCTCCTCGCGATCCGTCGCCTCCTGCTGCAGGCGCTCCTTGGCAGCAGCCGCGTCGACTAACTCCTGCTCAAGGCGCCCTTTCGCAGCAACGACGTCCTCGTCCTTCTTCTCCGCCTGCCCAAGGCTCTTTTTGAGAGCATCAAGCTTGCGGACAGAGACATTGTGGTCCTCTGCAGTCATCAACAAACCTATTAAATCGAAGGACAAAAAATACATAAAGAAGCAAAAAGACCAGGTCGTAAACATACCTTGAAGTTGTTTGAAGCTGGCCTCCAATGCCAGATGCTGCTGCACCAGCTAGTTGGCGCCTTGCACAAAAGGCTGCAAAAGGAATCACTCATCAAAAGGATGGCTCGGGGGCTCCCCCCGAGACAAGAAGCAAAAAATAAGGATCAGCAGATCATCTAAAAAGGTTCGGGGGCTCCCCCTGCGGCAGAAAGCAAAAATTACTTACACGGTTAGACGGCGACTCCGAAGGTCCGCTCATAGTCTTCTGAGGGACAACCACCCGATCCTCCTGCGGAGAAGGGTTCGGGGCAGCGCCCTCAGAGGTGGCCACTGTCTGAGGAGGAGGGGGCACAACCTTCGACTCCCCCACCATCTCCCGAGCACCATCACTGGAGGAGCCGTCGGAGGAACTGCTACAAAAGAAATATCAGCAAATCTCAAAAACAAACAGACAAGAGAAAGCAAAAACGGGCTGAGGAAACTTACGAGTCGAGATCGCTCAAGTCGAAGACAGGAGGGGTCTTCCTGCCCTTCTTCTCCTCTTTCTTCTCTTCCTTCTTCTCTTCCTTCTTCCGCTTCACCGGCGGGTGCGGTGCCACAGCTCGCACGGGAATGGCAGGAATGGGAGAAGAAGAGCCCCCATGATCTCCATTGTGACGTTCAAGGCACAGCGGATTCCTCGGCGTCAGCGGAGTCGAAGCATCTGACGACTCGCTGGAGCTCCGTGTCCTCTTGCGAGTATGATCCTTGCTCGACTCGATGGCCTCTTCGGCCGACGACAGCGCTGACGGAAGCTTAGACATGGAGTCCACCACCTCATTGTCCGGCGCATTCGAAAACAATTCGGGAAGCGGCGGCGACATGCCCGACACCTTGAACTCCTGCACAAAAGACGCAAATTTGTCAGCAGACAAATAAATACAAGTAAAACACAGTCGAAAATAGCGCCACGCGCACGTCCCAGATCTACATATGTGGAACCGGACGAGAAGCAGAGAACGGAGAAGTCAGCGACTTCCCCGGGATATCCTCTCCAGCCTTGAACTTCAGCAGCGGACGAAGGACCCCGTCGAGATCTCCCTTGGAGAATTCCTCAGCCGAAACCCTAGTCGGATCACGACGACCAGCATAAAGGAACATCGGGTGCACCCTAGCCTGGAGAAGCTGCACCCGACGTTTGAGAAAAGTGCGGATGATATCCACATTGTTCACCTCTTTATCCGGAGTCAATTGAATATCCTCCACTCGACGATAGAGAGCCTCTATCTCCGCTACCTCGCCATCCAAGATCTGGTTCTTCTAGGACCTCTTTGGCTCAATTTTCTAGGAAGGGTCAAAAGGAACAAGTCCAAAATCCTGCCCAGCAACCGTGGAGTCGTGGATGTAAAACCATCGCCTCCGCCAGTACTGGACAGATTCGGACATGGAAAAGGAGAAGAAAATAAGATTGGATCGAAGGGAGATGATGCAACCCCCAATGGGATAAACACCATCAGAACCAGATTGCCTCTTCACGAAATAGAGTTTCCAGAAGAGGCCAAAGTGCGGCTCGATACCGAGCCAACACTCGCAGAAAGTGACGAAACAAGCAATGTGAAGAAGAGAGTTGGGGGAAAGATGATGCAGCTGGATGTCGTAAAGAAAAATCAGTCCACGAAGGAAATTGTGGACTGGGAAGGAAAAGCCCAAAAGAACAAAAGCGAGGAACATAATCCGAAACCCAGCGGGGGGACGGGGAATTACCTTGTTTCCAGGGAGTTTGACGGCCTCCCTATCATGCGGGATCAAGCCCCGCACACGAAGCTTGCGGAGACCACTCTCCCGCGTCTCCGATCGCTGCCAGCCACCATCGGTGACACGGGCAGTGGTAGAACCTTTCTTGCCACCAGCAACGCTGGTGCCAACTGCAGAGGAGGACTTCTTCGGTTTCCCTATCGCAATGCGGCGGTGCCGGCGAAAAGCACGCAGGATCAAGGAAGGAAAAACTCGGGGAAATCCCAACGCGCAATGAGAAAGCTCAGAGAAGATGGGAGCAGTGAAACAAGAATGGCTGCGTTGAAAACAAAATACCTTTTCCCCAATGATTATAAGGACGAGGACGATGCACGATGACCGTCCATCAGGAAGACCTAGAGACAACATCAAGATCTGGCCGTCCATGTGTCAGTACAGTAGCGAACCGTCGCTAACACGCCGTCCACTACGCTCGGAAATCGAGACGACGCCGTAATTATCTCCACGCCGCGCATGACCGGTCAACTCAAAGTCAGAAGGTGGGTCCCATGTTCGTCCAGTCACGTCATCTCTGGCGTAGCAGACGCTTGAGGTCACCGATCGTCAGCACTGACGTCATCAAAAGCTATACTAGCAACGGTTACAATTCTTCGGCTACACAGCTAAGAGTACTCACTCGAATCTACGATTCGACTAACTACTCGGGGGCTACTTCTATCAGGAGCACTGGCCGCGCACCCGAAAATGAACAAAACACTTCAGCACTGAACTAATTTCTTCGAGTCCTACGTCGAGTCTGTGACTCCACTAAGGACTCGGGGGCTACTCCCATAGGGAGGATGGATTCAAGCATCCGAAAAATTTGTGTCCTACGGACCGGAAGCCGAAAAACGGCTGAATTAAAGTCTCCGCTCGAGTCTACGACTCGAGCAGACACTCGGGGGCTACTCCCATAGGGAGCGCTGGTCGCGCACCCTATGAATTCTTCGACTGCGATCCTTCGGATCAGCATGCAAAACTTTTTGGCAACTCTGCCCCAATTAACGCTAAGTGAGCAACATTCTCCTTGGCCACCCGAAACACCCCCGCGGTGATAAACATTCGGATGTTGTGTCTGCGACGCAAAGATAAGACCTACAGATATCATCTGATGGCCTGGCAACACACACGACTGCGCTCTGCTAGTACGAATCCGTGGCAACAGGTGTGATGAAAAATCCCGACGGACGCGTTGGGTACATCATTTAAATTCACTGGAATTTCGCTCCTCTAAGTCCTCCACAATCTGAGTCGAATTACGCCAGCATATGTTCCGGGTTCGAGTCGAGGGACTCGAACCTGAAGAAGATCGTGTTGTTTTGTCCTAAGACAGTTAACTGACCCTGATCCGTCGGGAGAGTCAGGCACACGCATCAACAATCCCTACACATTCTCTTGAAAGACAGAGTTGCATCCGAAGGATTGAAGAGTCCTCAGCCGAATATACGATTCGACTGAACACTCGGGGGCTACTTACATGGTTATACCCCGCGGGTACATGATCTCAGCATACCCCGCTGAAGAGACTGTTGGAGATATGCCCAAGAGGCAATAATAAAGTGGTTATTATCATATCTTCATACTTATGATAAATGTTTACATACCATGCTATAAGTGTATTAACAGGAAACATTAATACTTGTGTGATTTGTAAACATAAAAGAGTCCCTAGTAAAGCCTCTTATTAAACTAGCTTGTTGGTTAATATATGATCATGGTTTCCTGATCATGAACATAGAGATGTTATGAACAACAGGGTCATATCATTAGGAGAATGATGTGATGGACATACTCCTATAGTTAAGCGTAGCATAAAGATTAAGTCATTTAATATAGTTCATTTGCTATAAGCTTTCTGATACATAGTAACCTAATTCCTTCGACCATGAGATCATGCTTATCACCATCACCGGAAGGATGCTTTGATGACATCAAACACCACACCGTAACTGGGTGGCTATAAAGATGGCATTGAGTGTTCAGAAAGTATGGGTTGAGACACATGGATCAAGAGTGGGATTTGTCCATCCATATGACGGATAGATATACTCTGGGCCCTCTTGGTGGAATGTCATCCAATTAGCTTGCAAGCATGTGACTGGCTCACAAGGGATCACATACCACAGGAACGAGAAAAGAGTACTTATCGGTAACGAGGTTGAACTAGGTATGCAGAGATACCGACGATCAAAACCTCGGATAAGTAAACTATCGTGAGACAAAGGGAAATTGGTATCATATGTAAGTGGTTCATTCGATCACAAAGTAATCGTAGAAATATGTGGGAGCCATATGAATTTCCAGATTCCTCTATTGGTTATTGATCGAAGAAGTGTCTCGATCATGTCCGCATAATTCACGAACCGTAGGGAGACACACTTAAGGATTCGATGTTGTTGAGTAGTTATGGAATGATGAGTAAGAGACCGAATGTTGTTCGGAGTCTCAGATGGGATCCGGGATATCACGTGGAGATCCGGAATGGTCCGGAGAATAAGATTCATATAAGGAAAGTCCTGTTTCGGAGTTGGGGAATGACTCCGGTGTTTTCATCGGGAATGTTCTAGAAGGGTCCGGAAGGTCCGGCACTCCGGAGGGGAAGGGTACATGAATGTGTCATGACAATGTGGAATGGTTGCATCATGTACTAGGTCACTTGGCTGGGCAAAATAAAGGGAGAAATCAAATCCTAGTTTGAAAGTCAAACGCCAATTTGAAAAAGTCAAACGGCAAGTTTGCTTGGTGGAGGGAGAGTAGGAAACCTACTTGGGGAGGAAGTCTCCTCCCTCCACCCGCCGGACAAGGAGGAGGAGTTGCAGGAGGACTCCCTCCTCCCAAGCCGCACCCTCCCACCTATAAAAGGAGGGGCAGGGCTGCCCCTCTCCCACACACCCAAACCCTAGCCCCAAGTCGCCGGCCACCTCCTGCTGCCGCCGCCTAGGGCCTCCTCTAACTCGGCGAGTTAGGGTTTCCCCAAACCCTAGCCGCCGGCCAAGCCCTCCCCTTGGTGCCCTCTAAACCCTAGATCACCAAGGCCTCTATCATACTCCACCATACTCGCTCCGGCTTAAGGCGAAGCCCTGCGAGATCTCCCCTCTACTTCCGACACCACGCCGTCGTGCTGCCAGAATCACGAGGAGAGTGCTACAACCTCCGCTGCCTGCTGGAACAAGGGAGAGGAAGGTCTTCATCGAGTACCGAACGTGTGACCGACTACGGGAGCGCTGCCGGAACGCAGCACCGGAAGGATCGTCTACGCGATCTTGAGACCAGCAAGTGTACGACTACATCACCCATGAGAATTTGCTCTCGTTAACCGCTTTGGATCTTCGAGGGTTAGTATTCCATCGACTCGTTGCTACAATCTAGTAGATAGATATTGGCTTGATCATAGATTAGATCTTGATTGTGTGTTCATGCGGTAGAATTTTTTTTCCATGCTACGAACCCCTACAGTGGTATCAGAGCCGTGTCTATATGTAGATCTTTTGCACGAGTAGAACACAATGGTCATTATAGGCGTTGATGCTTTTGTTGTCGATTGCTTCTTGTGTACTTTGCATCTTGCGGGATGGTGGGATTAAGCGGACCGGGCTAACCTTATATGACATCGTTCATGAGACTTGCTCCACGCTTGACATGCAACTTTTATTGCATAAGTGGCTTTGCGGGTGCCTGTTTCTCCCAACATAGTTAAGATTCAATTTACAACGGGTGATTGAAAATACTAGTATCAATGTTGTGGTTCTTCTTCGTAAGTTAGAATGACGCTTATTGAAAGCCCCAAACCACGTAAAACATGCAAAGAAAATTAGAGGCGTCTAACTTTGTTTTGCAGGGGTGTGCTGTGATGTGATATGGCCATGATTGTGATTATATTTGATGTATGCAATGTTCCTTATTGTAAGTTGACAACCGGCAGGAGCCATATGGTTGTCTTTAAATTCTGTTAAGATCCGCGTGTCTATTCAAAGTAGTTGTAATAGTTCAAGCTGGTGGACGACAACCATGAAACGGCGCCATTGACCTTGACGCCATGCTGGTGATGATGGAGATCATGTTAGTGCTTAAAGATGGAGATCAGAAGCACAAGAAGAAAGGCCATATCATATCACATATTATGAATTGCATGTGATGTTAATCCTTTTATGCATCTTGTATTGCTTAGTTAACGACGGTAGCATTATAAGATGATCCCTCAAGCACACAATTTCAAGTTTTAAAGTGTTCATCCTTAGTAAGCACTGTTGCTAAAGCTCGTTGTTTCGAAGCACCACGTGATGATCGGGTGTGTTAGATTCTGCGAGTGTATACAACATGAGCAAGCCAGATTTGCTCATACGGAAGCTAAGGTTTGATCTTGACGAGCCTAGCATGTACAGACATGGTCTCGGAACACGGATCACCGAAAGGTAAAGCATGAGTCATATAGTAGATATGATGAACATGTTGATTGTTCGCATTGAAGCTACATCAACTCTCGTGATGATCGGTTTTGATGTGATGAATTTGGTTCGTGTGATCACTAAAACAATGTGAGGGATATTGTTTTGAGTGGGAGTTCAACAGCAATATGATTAAAAGTTGAACACTATTTATCATAAATTAAATCAAAGTGAATTTGCATAGTTGTTGTAGTCATTGGCATCCGTTTACCACCTTGCGCTTAGTTATAATTGAGATGATAGAACTACATAATTCTGGTTAGTTACTTTACGAACTGGTATCGTATTGTTTTGAAGTGTTAATCTAAAGTTTAAAAGTCCCATTGCAAACTTTCGGTAAGTTTCAATTACTCCGTGAAATTTAATAGTTGGTATTAAATCAAGAGTAACAATTCCAGTGTTAGTATATAAGTATCATGTTTATCTTCATGATTCTTGATATTCAAAGGATTGTCTTAATATCAAGGTTATCTAGGATCTGAAAGAGTTGTTTTAGAAACCATGATGTGTGGAAGATATTGTGATATCTGAAAAGAAGTTTTGGTTGCAACATGATAGAGTATAATATGGCAAAAGTCATGTTCTCATATTTGATGAGAATTTGCAAAAGGTTGGAGACACTAGTTGTCCTAAACCTCCAAAAGGTTTTGGAGAGCAACATTATACTCGCGATTCACCGTTATAAGCTAAAAGTAGCTTGATCATGGATAATTCCATGATAAGGGTGAATATTTGATGTAGGTAAAATATTTACTACACCAAGAGATTACTAAAGAAAGGAATTTGAAAGAACACCAAACATTTGATGATGGTAATCTACTTCAAAGTGCAAGTCCAAAGACATTGGTATTTAACTATACACGCTTTGGACTATGTGTCATGTGTATGGCTCCACTATTGATGTTGATAGATTCTTTCAAACAGAAAAAGAAATATTGAAAGAGAATCTCATAAATATATGGCAGAAAATAAAAGACTAGAATTGTTCAGTTTAGGTATATAAAGGATATACGTGTTATGGCTATATTCTTTGCTTGTTAAACAATGTGGTTCTTAAGTATTTGATACTGAATTTGTTGGTATGAATCATCATACAAAACAACAGAATTCATGAACTACAATGGCCTAAGTAACTAGCAAAAGAATATGTGATGATGTTCATCGAGAACAAATAAAGGGTTATTGTGTTGCTCGTTAAAACCTTGCCTTCAAGATTTGTTTTATCAGGTATTATGAGAACAAAAGGGTTGTTCAAATAATTGCCGTAATCCATAAAAGATGGATGATTGACAAATCTCGTTGGAGAAATCACATCCATAAAACTAGTGCTAAAAATGTCGAAAGACAAATTGATTAAAAGATCACTTAGGAAGTGACATCGCCGTTTAAATTATATTGGAAAGAAAACATGAAGAAACTCCATGTGGATGGAATTTTGGAGTCTTTTGATTTTTGATCACATGACGCTTGTGAAACTTTCCTAGAGATAATTAAAACTTCGTTCATAGGCCAAAAGGGAACGAATGACTAGCTTATTGGAACTTGTACATATTGTTGTATGAAGTCCATTATGTGTAGTCAAGAGCGATGGATTTCAACTTCATATGCTTCCTCCGAAAATTTGAGTGAATATATGAATATTTACTTAATAAGGATGAAGTATGAAACATTTGAAAAGTTCAAAGACTTTCAAGATGAAGTGCAAAATCATTGTAACAAGAATATAAATAGTTTATGATAAGATCATAAAGTAAGATATTTGAGTTACAAGTTTAGCATAATACCTAAGATTTAAGGAATCGTTCTGTGGATTTGCATTTTTCGAAACACCATAAGAGTATGGAGCATTCGAGATTTGTAATTAAACCTTGTTTGACATGGTAAGATCAAAGGTGTAATTCATAAAACTGCCATTATATTTTAAAGATTAAAAGCTTTAAAGACTACCATTTTTCCACTGAAAAGAGCTCCATCATAATCCGTTGAATTGATACCATATAAAGTTATGGTTTGGGATAAAACCCAAGTTGTCCTTTCTTAAATATTGGTATGCTATGCATAAGAAAGATGTTTGCAATCAAAGTCGGATGAACCTGTCTTTGTATGTTATTTCGAATAACTGTTCCTCCATAACATCGGAGACAAAAATGTTTGTCGCTTAAAACGTCAAGTTTCTTAGAGAAGGAATTTTTCGTGAAAAGTTAAGTGGGAGGACAATAGAACTTTGATAAGGTTAAAAGAACCTTAGCTATATGTGTAAACTTGCGCAACACCGAAAAGTGTTCCGGAGGCAACAACAATGCTCATGGCTCACGTGCCTCAAAGGTTGTGGTCACGGAGATCTAAGTTCCTATTGAAACAAGTAGGTCGGGTAAACAATCAAATACCAAGATTTGAGAGTTAAATCATTATTTGACAATAATGATCCGACTACATGCAAAGAAGCGATGATGGGCCCTGACTCCGTCAAATGGCTTGAAGCCATAAAATCCGTGATAGTTCCATATAAGAGAGATCAAGCTTTGAACTTGAAAGACCCTCTGGAAAGGTACAAGACCTTACAGTCGTATTTGGATCTATAAAGAAATACACATGGATGTTTCACATCTATGAAATAGTCGACATGTTGGGAAAGAGTTCACAACAATGTTCAAAGGTTGACTATGACAAGATCTGATCTTTCATAGCGATATTTAGTCTAGACGGATTAATGTAGCAACCACGACATATAATTTTGTTATGTGTTGAATAAACAAAACAAGTTCTTCTAATAGAATGGTTACCAAGGACGTGTGCATGACACGGTCCAAAGGGTTTTGTTAATTCAAAGGATGCTAAAAGCATATGCAAACTTCAATGGTTGAAGTAAGCATCGCGGAGTTGGAATCTTCACTATGATGAAACTGTTAAAAGAGTTTAATTTCATCGGAGATGATGAAGATGCTTGCATTTGCAAGAAATTAAGTGGGAGCGCTAAGACATGTTTCTAATACATTATGTGGAAGACATATTGTTGATTGGAAATAATGTATCTTTTATTAACATAGGATAAGAATTTCATCTCGATGAAAGACTTAGGTAAAACCTAAATATTTGGCATCAATAGACGCTAATATGGTTGTGCTGAAAGTACATAGATGATATATTGAATGAGTTTAATATAGAAACTACAAGAAAGGTTCTTGTCGCACAGAAAGGATTGAATGAGTTCAATATTGATGATATATTCAAGTGTATTGACACTTGGTAAGTGAAACAAAGATTCAAGTATAGATTGATACTTGATGTATAAAATCACAAAGAGTATTTTATCAATCATGCTGTGATGTGTACAAATCCAGATATGTCTTATGATATAAATGTTATGAGCGTATACCAGAATGATTCATATGATTATTGGACAATAGTAAAGATATTCTTATGATCATGTAAAAGAAATAAGAATATATTATTTTGTAGAAGTGACAAATAGATGGTTAGTTCATTGTAAATGAATTACATTGATACTAGTTTTGTCACAAAGTACAAATTAAGTTTATCTCAATCTAAACTAAGGGTGGCACAATATGATGGAAAGTAAGTTCCATAATGGATTTGGATGAGTTCCAAAGTTGAGACATTGTAACAGATACTACAACAAAAGGCTAAGTATATAACTGCTGTTATAGCAGCAAAAGAGGGCATTTGTGTCAAGTAGTTTGTTATCAAACTAAGTGTAGTTCACAGCAGGGATAATACTATGAAGATATATTGTATGACAATATTATCAACATGTTTTAACCCCAAAGAACTAAAGGTCACACCAAAGGACCAAATTTGTACAAAGCCATCTCATTAGAGAATGAGTGATGCGTAGAGACGCAAAGACATGCAATTACACATGGATCTGGAAGTGTCAGATCCGGATATCAGCTGACCACTAGCAATCGTGTACATACGACACCAGAAAGCCATAGGTGTTGAATACACAAAGGTTTGAAACTAGATTATTGACTCTAGTGCAAGTGGGAGACTGTTGGAGATATGCCCAAGAGGCAATAATAAAGTGGTTATTATCATATCTTCATACTTATGATAAATGTTTACATACCATGCTATAATTGTATTAATAGGAAACGTTAATACTTGTGTGATTTGTAAACATAAAAGAGTCCCTAGTAAAGCCTCTTGTTAAACTAGCTTGTTGGTTAATATATGATCATGGTTTCCTGATCATGAACATAGAGATGTTATTAACAACAGGGTCATATCATTAGGAGAATGATGTGATGGACATACTCCTATAGTTAAGCGTAGCATAAAGATCAAGTCATTTAATATAGTTCATTTGCTATAAGCTTTCTGATACATAGTAACATAATTCCTTCGACCATGAGATCATGCTTATCACCATCACCGGAAGGATGCTTTGATGACATCAAACACCACACCGTAACTGGGTGGCTATAAAGATGGCATTGAGTGTTCAGAAAGTATGGGTTGAGACACATGGATCAAGAGTGGGATTTGTCCATCCATATGACGGATAGATATACTCTGGGCCCTCTTGGTGGAATGTCATCCAATTAGCTTGCAAGCATGTGACTGACTCACAAGGGATCACATACCACAGGAACGAGAAAAGAGTACTTATCGGTAACGAGGTTGAACTAGGTATGTAGAGATACCGACGATCAAAACCTCGGATAAGTAAACTATCGTGAGACAAAGGGAAATTGGTATCGTATGTAAGTGGTTCATTCGATCGCAAAGTAATCGTAGAAATATGTGGGAGCCATATGAATTTCTAGATTCCTCTATTGGTTATTGATCGGAGAAGTGTCTCGATCATGTCCGCATAATTCACGAACTGTAGGGAGACACACTTAAGGATTCAATGTTGTTGAGTAGTTATGGAATGATGAGTAAGAGACCGATTGTTGTTCGGAGTCTCGGATGGGATCTAGGATATCACGAGGAGATCCGGAATGGTCCAGAGAATAAGATTCATATAAGGGAAGTCTTGTTTCGGAGTTGGGGAATGATTCCGGTGTTTTCATCGGGAATGTTCTAGAAGGGTCCGGAAGGTCCGGCACTCCGGAGGGGAAGGGTACATGAATGTTTCATGACAATGTGGAATGGTTGCATCATGTACTAGGTCACTTGGCTGGGCAAAATAAAGGGAGAAATCAAATCCTAGTTTGTAAGTCAAACGCCAATTTGAAAAAGTCAAATGGCAAGTTTGCTTGGTGGAGGGATAGTAGAAAACCTACTTGGGGAGGAAGTCTCCTCCCTCCACCCTCCGGCCAAGGAGGAGGAGTTGGAGGAGGACTCCCTCCTCCCAAGCCGCACCCTCCCACCTATAAAAGGAGGGGCAGGGCTGCCCCTCTCCCACTCACCCAAACCCTAGCCCCAAGTCGCCGGCCACCTCCTGCTACCACCGCCTAGGGCCTCCTCTAACTCGGTGAGTTAGGGTTTCCCCAAACCCTAGCCACCGGCCAAGCCCTCCCCTTGGTGCCCTCTAAACCCTAGATCACCAAGGCCTCTCTCATACTCCACCATACTCGCTCCGGCTTAAGGCGAAGCCCTGCAAGATCTCCCCTCTACTTCCGACACCACGCCGTCGTGCTGCCGGAATCACGAGGAGAGTGCTACAACCTCCGCTGCCTGCTGGAACAAGGGAGAGGAATGTCTTCATCGAGTACCGAACGTGTGACTGACTGCGGGAGCGCTGCCGGAACACAGCGCCGGAAGGATCGTCTACGCGTTCTTGAGATCGGCAAGTGTACGACTACATCACCGATGAGAATCTGCTCTCGTTAACCGCTTTGGATCTTCGAGGGTTAGTATTCCATCGACTCGTTGCTACAATATAGTATATAGATCTTGGCTTGATCATAGATTAGATCTTGATTGTGTGTTCATGCGGTAGAATTTTTTTGTTTTCCATGCTACGAACCCCTACAGTGGTATCAGAGCTGTGTCTATATATAGATATGTTACACGAGTACATCCATGGGTGGATTTTACTGAAGACTTGTATGTCTTGTGCACTAACTTCGTCACACTCTGATAGACCACAAGTTAGAGAAGTTTTATCAGGTCAATCAGCGTTTGGTTTAGTTAGTACTTCCTTCGTTTAAAAATATAAGATGTTTTAGATTTGTGAAGATGTATCTGGACATCTTTTAGTGTCTAGATTTATTTGAACCTAAACACTAAAAAAATATCTAGATACATCTTCTTTATAAACCTAAAACAACATATATTTCCAAACGGAGGGAGTACCATACTTGTGGTAAGATTTCTTTTTTAACAATATGCAATTCTATATCCTACCTACGTGTTACACGGACTCACATAAGGGTGATAAGATTTACTTAGTTGTGAAGGAAAATGATATTAATTTTGATCCGCTAACTTTGCACATACTCGGATAAAAACTAGCAACTCTAACACAACGACCATACATGCTCTTCAGCCTTAGTTATTTTTTTCCTTAATTAAAAATAATATATTAATATAAAAAAGTACAAATTACACGTACATCCCAATTTTTTTTTTGGAAAAAAGTATATATTAATATCACAGGGATATCAATTACAACCAACCTCTGCAATAACGCATGCCCTAGTGGCCCTACGGATGCACACATCCCAGAAAAAAGAAAAAAGAAAAAAGAATTACAAAAAAAATTCCCGCTACAGAGAACTAATCCTCAAAGCAACGACAATGACATCATCAGAACAACACCAGTAGTCCTCCACTCCAATAACAACGCCTTTAAGAAGGAAACAGTGTCCAAGCGTCGTCGTTGTCCGATCAAATATCATAGGTTTTCATCCTGGAGAACGTCCTCGCTCACAAAACAATGCCTTCAACAAAGTCATTGCCAGGCACAACCAGTTAAGGCCAGACCTTGGATTTTCACCCTGTAAGGTAAGACTGGAAACTCTCCCTGTGTTGTCTTCTCACACCAACAGTCGCTGCAACGTGTTCTAGATCACGCAGTTAGTTCTCCATCGCCACAAGAACAAAAATCACCATTGCTACCCTTATATTTTCGCTTTTCTGACATTTTCCGCATCTGACTTCACCATGGCTCTAAGAATGACACTTGGTGGAAACAAACAACAGAGCTTCGCAACGCTCCCGCTGAAACCAAACGACCAGAAGAACAAGGTGCGCACGACCGAATACCTTCTGATCCAGCAATCTCCAGGCATGATACGCCCATGGGAGTTCGCCGGCGGAGACTTCCGAAACCCGCCTCTCCAGAGCAGAGAAACGAGGGCAGACATCAAGCAGATCTTCGTCTTCGTGCGAAAGAAACCAAAGGACCACCTCCTTTATTGGATCCAACACAGCGATCCCCACACCGCCAGCCGGTTTCCGAAGAACGGATCGAGCAGGCCCACCATCGGAGTCGATGAGCACGCAGGCTTAGCACCGCCACTAAGGGCGCGCCATCGCCTCCATCCTGCAGCACCACGTCCGCCGCTTCCTCCAGATCTCGGCCAACACCGCCCACGACCCTCGCCGCCCCGGTCCAGCAGCCGCCGGCTCCGAGCACGAAACCTCCGCTCCACGCAGCCCTCCTCGCCATAGCAGGGTGACGCCACCGCGCCGAGCCGCGCCACCAAGCCGGACGCCGCCGCGCCCCGCGCACGCGCGCCGCCGCTAGTCGTCGATCTTGTCCCGCGCCTAGATATGGCGAACCAGGGGGAGAAGAGGAGCCCCGCCGCCACCGACGCTGAGCGGCTTTGCCACCGGCGCGTCCCGGTGGCGGCGAGGCGGGAGGAGTGGAAGGGGGTGCGGCCCGGCGGCGGAGGTAGGGTTCCCCCGGTCGCTCGCGGGAGCGACGCGGGAGACACACATCCCAAATAAATAAATAAAGCCTCGTCCAAATGACCAGGGACTTAAAACAGTAGGAACTACCCAAAACACGTCAAGTTCAAGACAGCATGCGCACGGTTTTTATATGGACACCGCCACCCAATGAAACCGCGTCTGCATGACGCGATGTCCTCTTCAGTCCATCCATCACGAACATCTCGAATGTCGATCTCTTTCATCACTGTGACTTTTCTCACCTCCTGCGACACCATGATAATCATGGCGAAGAATTTACCATGGTCGTCGTGCTAGTGGTGCTGATGGACATCATACGGATGGAGATCACAAAGAAGACTGGCTTAGGTGAAGCCTGCCTCACCGACGACATGAGGCAGCGAGGTCCCTAGCCTCACATTCGTAGGTCTACCGGTAGGAGGACATAACTTGACGCACATCCGCCATAGGCCAAACTTATATGGACGTGCAGATCTGGCAGCCCGCCAGCAGGAGAGTACGACACCCATGCCATGCAAATCCACCGTCAGCCGAGTAGCCATGAACATGTAGACCCGACAACTTGCCAGCCGGAGAGCATGGCGACCAAACCGTGCAAATCCACTGTCAGCCGTGTAGATCCTAGCCTACCACCACGCAAATCCACTGCCGCTACATGCTCGTGGTGTTTGGAAATTAAAGAATGTAGGAGGGCTGATGCCTAAGAGTGGACGAAAAGGATGGGAGTCGTCGCCATAAGACGGCCTCCTCTGACGTTGACATGAAGATCTGAAGGGAGGGTTGGAGCTTTGGCAGCGGGCCAGAAGAGACTATATTTTGTGTGATACATGCCCAGAAAAGACCATCATGCACATGTTCTTTGAGTGTAGCTTTAGCCCAAGCTTCTGGTGGACAATTGGCATTGAATGGACTTTCTTGTGGAAATTTTTATTACTAGTTCTTGGAGCATATGGGAACAAAAATGATGCTATATTCAGAGATATACCTCCCTATAACCAGAGATGCCTGACTAGATTTAAGTCCTTCATCTCTTTGAATTTGTATAGAGCTAAGACTAGCCTTAAAGAAGGTCCACAATCTTGGCTAGATATTTATGAACTCTCAATAAGCTGAGCTGAAGCACACTGTAAATATTTGTACTCCTTTTTATAAAATGAAAATGACATATTAGGGAGTATTTTCCTACTATATTTGTGTAAAAAAACTTTCCCGGTTAATTGACAGAAAACCAAGTTAAACCTAAATAAACCAGTTGTTTATTTGTGTTAGGATATGCTATCTAGAAATAATCATGTATTCATGAAAAGGAAAACATAAAATAAAAGAAAAAATAAAGGGGAAATAAAAATGAATATAATACTTTCTTCCTTTGAATATAAGTGTCGCATATTTATCTAGACAACCATGTATTTAGACGTGTTTTATGCGTATAGAGATATGTGTATCTAAACAAATATGCGATAATTATTTCTAAACAGAGGGAGTATAGAAATTATATGAAAACAGAAATATAAGAGTATATCTCAATAAAAATAAATAAATAATATAAAAGGTAAAAAAGACACAAAAACATGGAAAAGAATAAAAAGTAAAATAAAACGGTCTTATTGGGCCAGCCCATCGTGCGAGTTGCGTGGATGTCACCTCCGTACTCAAATAGGATTCCTCGTTGGCCCCGTTTGTCGTCAGCTGATCTTTCAATCAAAAAGGAAAAAAAAAGTTTGTCCTGAGCTTGCTAAGCAGGAAATATTGTCGAAAGGAAAAAAAGAGCTTGGTAAGCACGAAAGACTGCATCTAAAAGAGGAGAGGCTCTGTCTCTTCCCCCAAACCCCAACCATGGCCGACGCCTCCGACCCCGCCGCCGACCAAAACCCTAAGAACGCCGGAGCCCACATGCCGGACCCGTGGGCTGGATCCAATGGCGAAACCGCCGAGGAGGAGTACGAGTACGAGGAGGTGGATGAGGATGAGCTCGACGGGCCGGGGGCCGCCGCCGTCGAGCGGGAGAAGGTGCAGTCCGTGTTCCGGAGGCTCTCTTCGAACCCCGTGGAGATCCGCGTCCACGACGTCATCATCAGGGGCAACGCCAAGACGAAGGAGCAGCTCATCGAGGCGGAGGCCGCCGACATCCTCCGCGCCGCCACCACCGTGCAGGACCTGCTGCAGGCCGCGACTGTCGCCAGCGCGAGGCTCCGCGAGCTCGACGTGTTCGACGCCGTCAACATCACGCTCGACGCCGGCCCGCCCGAGCTCCCCGGCACCACCAACGTCGTCATCGAGGTCGTCGAGGCCACCAGCGCCATCACGGGTAACGCCGGCGTCTTCACCAAGCCCGAGGTGCGTGGTCCACTTGGTTCGATTTGTTGGTGATTGCATTGGATGGCCTGATTGCTTGTGGCTATAGACTTAGAGCAACACTTGTTCGTTACCACGGGGCCTGGATTGAGATCTAGATTCGTAGTTAACCCATTGTCAGAATCGTTTTTCCGGAATTGGTCATATTTCCAAATGTTTTCTTATGCTTAGATTAGTGTTATGATTCCTTAATCATCACAAGTTCCTGCTAGTTGGATGCACAGCACTAGTGGAGATTGTATCCTGCAACTGTAAGGCTGTTGAATTTCTGAACGATCATCATGTAATAATAGAAACTGCATAAGTAAATTGCCAAGCGGCATTGAGAAAGGATGATTTTCGGTATTAACTTCACTGTCGGTATGTAGTCACCTAAAGTAGCCAGGTAGTAACATTAGGATGCTAGATTAGCTGAATGCTTAAACTTAACTATAATCTACCATTTTAATCAATACTATTTATCAGTAGTTTTTCTTTTAAATACAGTATAGGCCTGCAAAAGTGAATTAATGGAACACATAGAGCTTTGTAATTAAGAAGGAACACCTGGAGCTCTATAAGTTCTACTCCCTCCGTTTCAAAATATAAGATGTTTTAGCTTTATGAAGCAAATGTATCTAGACTTCTTTTAGTATATAGGTTCACTCAACTTGGGAGTGAATCTACACACTAAAACAAGTCTAGATACATTTTCTTCACAAACCTAAAACATCTTATATTTTGACACGGAGGGAGTAAGAAGGAACACCTAGAGCACATATGAACTGAAGTAGAATTCTACATCTAACATATTAGTCTGCTTGGACGTCATCTTAGCTGATAATCAATCTCAATTAGTTGGAGCAGAATTGTATGATTTGGATTGTTGGAGATTGAAGAATTGAAGAAGCAAGAAGCATGCAAATATTATAGTAGTGTGAAAATGCTACTCCCTCCGGCCCATATTAGTTGACTCAAATTTGTCTAGATTTGGATGAATCTAGACACTATTTAGTATATAGGTTCGTCCAAATTTTAACAAATCCAAGTCAAGTAATATGGGTCGGAGGGAGTAGTAAAATCCATACTGTAATAACATGGTAAAGGCTGAGCTTGATCATAAAGTTATATTTCAATATTTGGGAAAAATATGGCCCCTGATGGACACAATAATTTTACTGGAAACAATTATATTTTTGACATCCTACATACTATATTACACATGACTCTTTCCGGGCATTTACTGATTTTTGTGGCCCTCCACCCACTATGTAACAATGGGATAGACAATGTGGATACGGTGTAGGTGTAGGGTGCTCCTGAGCTCATGTACTATCTTCGCCTCCAAAAAAGGCCCGAGAGAAAATTTGCACTTGATATTTGACCTTGAAATCATCCTACCTACTACACTGAAAATGTTTACTAAGAACTGATTTAGTCATTCATGTTATTAGTTACACTTTATTCCTGCCAGCTGGTAGCTAGTATGTAATCCATCAACTTCTTCAATTGTGATGGAGTCAGCTTAATCCCAATCTGTGGTAAATCTTGGTCAACTGATAGATGTTCATACAGAAAGTAAGTTTAGGTGCCCAAAAGAGAATTGACCTGGCAATTGATACTAATTTTATAGTTTACTGTATGACTTTAATATCTGATCCAGTAGTGTGGTACATAAAAAAACAGGATATTAATTTGTCTGATTAAGAGGGCAACTTTGAGAGTCAAGCGATGAGTTCGGTTGTTGGCGTTTAGCATGCAACTTTCACAATTATAGATTAACTTGTGTGTTTGCTCTTCTGCACACTCTCCTCGTGTTTTTAACTACCAAGAAAATTATATACTGACGGTTTTAACAGTTATTTTAAGTACTGAACAAAATGCTGCAATTAGTAACGTTCAGCATAGGTCTCACACTCTCACTGTGCTCTAATCAAAAGATACAGTGGTTGGGATCAATTGTTTCAGAATAATAACTAAAATCATGCTCTCATGCATTGTGTTAAAAATAATTATTCGGCCGAGATGTGCTTAACTCCTCTTTTTTATTGATAGTTACCTTTATCTCGTAATGAAAACAAATACTCCAGTACAACTTTAAGTGTATATAAGTCATGATCTTATTCAAGCTGTATTGTCGGCATCATAAGGGTAGAAAAAAAAATCTACTGTTGTGATTACTGCATGCCTATAACCTCCACTTAACTATTTTAGAGGTTTCCACTCTGATGATGTATATTGGTTTGTAGGCGAAATCCTGGTCACTGGAAGGGGCTCTTAAGTTGAAGAATTTGGCTGGCTATGCAGACATCTGGGATGCTTCAGTTGGATATGGTTGGGACCAAACATCAGAAGTTGGTGTTGGTGTCTCGGTACCAAGATTTAAATCAATACCAACGCCCCTGATGGCTCGGGCATCATTGATGTCACAAGATTGGCTGAAGTTCTCATCATACAAGGAGCACCTACTTGGCCTTTCGCTTGGTTTGCTCTCAACCAGGAACCACAATTTGTCTTATAACCTTACATGGCGTACGTTAACTGACCCATCACAGCTCGCATCAAAGTCCATAAGAAGGCAGTTAGGGCACAATCTTCTATCTGCAATGAAATATACATACAAGATTGATCAAAGGGATTCACGTCTGAGGCCAACAAGGGGATATGCATTTCAGTCGGCCTCTCAAATTGGTGGTCTTTGGGATAGCAAAGGATTAAAATTCTTTCGCCAGGTTTGTTTTCAGCTTCTTCTGCCCCCCTTTTTCATAATTTATTTTGCTCTAATAATCCCTTTATCGATTTCTCTTCTCTTGTTGGTTGCTCCTTACAATAATGGAGAAGTATTCTTATTATTGTTATATTTCACATTATGTCGTTGTTGACTTTGCTTCAGGAGTTTGATGTTCGTGCTGCTGTGCCTTTTGGATTCTACAATGCTGCTCTCAACGTTGGTCTAGGAGCGGGTGTCATCCTCCCGCTAGGAAGAGGATTTATGGATTCGTCTACCCCAGTGACTGATAGATTTAACCTTGGAGGCCATTCTTCCCCAGTCTGCAGCCTGGGTGGAATATCGTCCTTGCTGGGTTTCAGAACAAGAGGAGTTGGCCCGACAGAAGCACGAAGGGTTGTCCCCGGCGAGTCGGACACTGTTCCAGGGAATGACTACTTGGGTGGCGATCTTGCTGTTTCCGCCTTTGCTGACCTTTCTTTTGACCTGCCTCTGAAGGCATTTAAAGATGCTGGCATCCATGGCCACGCGTTCCTCACTGCTGGGAACGTCGCGAAACTGTCGGAGGGTCAGTACAAGAACTTCTCCCTCGATGAGTTCCGGCGTTCGTTTAGGAGCACGGCCGGCGTCGGCATTATTCTGCCCACTAAACTCTTCAGGGTAGAGGTATGTTTCAGTAACCCTTTTTTGGATTTCAGTTACCAAATTACTACTGGTCATGTATGCCTGCTTCCTGGGACTAGCTAACTTCTTCTACTGTGTTTGTTCAGGTGAACTACTGTTACATTCTGAAGCAGGCTCAGCACGACAGTGGGAAGACGGGCATTCAGTTCAGCTTCTCCTCGCCACAGTAGAGACTTGCTACGAAGCGTACTGCGCCTGAAGTAGAAAAATCCCTCTTGCCTTGTCGACCGCTTGGCTTACACTATCGTTCTTTTCTTTCTCAAGTTAACTGCTCAGCAAGTGTATTTGCGTAAGCCGTGACTCGTTTTTTGGGCATGAGGAGCCTAGAGATGGTACTGTTGGCCGTTTTGCACATCTCCGGGAAGAGTTTACTTTTGACGCTAATGATGTGTCACGGACAAGCCTTTTTAACTGAAACACCCATGCTGCAATGGTGAATAAAACTCTTCTCTAGAACATAAACTATCGAAACTTTGTATATTCCGTTTCGCAAGCGTTCCGTGCTTGCACTTATTTCGTGTGTGGAACAGCTTATCCTCTTTCGGTCTAGATTGGGTTGCCACGCGGGCGCGAGAGCTCACTTGACCAAACTAATAAGCATCCCTATTCGTTGGGAATCCGGACCAAATTTTGGCCCGGACGAAACTTGATTTTGGTCTAAGAACGTCGAGTTTTCCGCTCGCGTTTTTAGGCCGAGTTTTCGCGTTCGGCTAAATTTCAGATCTCAGACGAGTATAGCAAATTCAGCCGGATTTTATTAAAGATGGCCGAATATAGACGAATTACATCGAATTTAAACTAAAGTACTACATCATAAACTAAAAACATTAAAAAAGGCCGCTGCCGTCGTTGCTTCTACATGTCGAAGTTGTTGTACAAGGACGTGTAGCCGGGATCGCCCTGCCATCGTCCTCACCGCCATCGTCGTCGTCGTCGCTCGGCGGCTGTGGCGGGCGGGAGCTCCCTTGGCCGGCGTCGTCGCACCTCCACGGCTGGTAGGAGGGCGACGAGCGGCGAGTCCTTGTAGGCGAGAACGTGACCAGGCCTGGCGATCGGCCTCCTGTTGCAGGCGGTGGGTGCGTCGCCGCTTCGTCCCCTCCCAGTCCATCCTGGACCATTCCAGGATGTCCGGCGAGGACGGCTTGCGGTGACCTAGCATATCACTGCATGTGTAGTACACTATAGTCGTTGACATGACAATATCACATTCCTCTGAGTGGTACAACAGAGACATTGCGGGTTCATATTACAAACATTCACACATTATTATTACAATACCAGAAGTTCAAGACTTCTGAAGGATTCGACTTACAAATAAAAATATAAAGTGTTTTCAGCGGAATTTAAAAGTAGCAACTCCCACTAGGAGTTGAGCTCAGCATCTTATTCTATAGAGTTCATGCTGCTCGGCTCCGTCGGTTACTACTTAACTATCATACTTAGTTGGACTCGTTGTCATCGAGACCATAGCGGATTTCGTAATCCACTCCTTCAACACCTCCTGACAGGTCAGGATCCTCGTAGAACACATCTTCTTGGCATTCAACTGCATACATTGGCACGTCTTCGGGATCCTCAGAGTCTAAGCAAGGGATCAAAGGAAAGGATGAGTAACAACGTTACCTAACAAGTTCATTATATGCAAGGTGTGAAGTTTGATGCTCTAAATACCATCTTGGATTATAAATCCTTGACACTATGCAGATTTTGTAAATCTTTCTTCAAAGTTTGATGTTATTATAAAAATCTATGACCATCAGCCTTCACAGGTTGACCAAAACTTTCATGGATTTCCTTTCCTGCCGCGTTCGCAACTCCTTCCCGGAACAGGGAGTAACAAGTTACAATTCTTACACTCTGCAGATGTGCGTTACTTTACCCATGAGAGATCAACTCCTTGTTGCACAACTGGTCGTACTTTCCCGTCCACAATTCCATGATGTGGGGCCCAGTAGTTGGTCCAAGCCAATCACTGTCCCCTTCGCGACCTCGCATGCCTCCTTGGTGTACACCATGCCCACATATTGAATTACGACAATGGTTTATACAAACCGTTAGATGCCAGAATATCGTGGGACGTTGAGGGTTCCCACCCATATGCTGCATATCCTCTACGAATTACCAATTAATATGCACGCTACGAGGATAATAGCCACGACCTGCACATCCGGCTACATGCGAGAGGAAGAATATACAGCCGACTTCTCTGTCCTATTCCAAATCTCATGGCTAACGCGTGATATACGGTGCTAGAATCACTGATGTCATGGGTTATTAAGTCCCTAATTGATCATCATTGTTGCAGCTAGAACCCTAAGTTCTATTGCTCCATCATATCATCACTTAGGATGATATCTAAGATTTATTATCTTGAGAAAATAATATTTTATTTTTCTATAATATAGATGATAACACACAATTTGTAAATACTTTGATAAAGACTCTTCAAAGGACATGAGCAAGTGATGAACTTGCCTTGTTATTGCAAGGTAGTAAAGTCGGATGCTTGCACTGGACTTTGAGCTTCTATGCCTACAAAGTCATCATTATTGCCCGGTAAGGACAATATTTAAAGAAGCAAAATGATTATACAAAATAATGTAATGCATTATTTAGCTTTATGTGTATTCTCCCCCATTATTTAAGTTATAAAATTCTTTTAATCATAAAGAATTTATAGATATTAATTTCTTAAGATTTATTGAATATTGTATTCTTTTATTTTATTTCATTTTATTTGCATTTTATTAATTTAATAATTCCTTTAAGAATTATCATTTAAATACCCAAAAATATTTATTTCGTATTTTTCCAAAATACTACAATATTAATCTATAATGAAAGTGATTTTTATTTATTTTTATCAACTTTCAATAATTTTGTAAAATTCTATAAGAAATATTTATATTACAAAATTCTTAATAAAATTTATATGTCTAAAATTTTATTTCTTAATTTATTTGGCTAGTTTGGATTATTGTGAATCCAAAAATATTACATTTATAATTTTTGGATTTTTATTTTATTTTCTAAATTTATTTAAATTTAGGGGCATTTTGATCTTTCCTATTTATTAAAAATAGCCTTTAGGTAAATGGGCTGCCTGTGTTGGTTTATTAGGCCCTTCTGGCCCAATAGGACAGAACCAAAACCACACCCCAAAGGGGTTTTGGCCCAGTCCAGCCCACTCTCTCTGTCACTCGCTCGATCTAACCTCTATCCTCTCCTCCTCGACCCCGTGGTCGATGGCGTCGCCGCCGTGCTTGGCTCGCCGTCGTGGCCCTTCCTGGCCGCTGTCGTGGTGCAAGGCTAGGTTGTCGATCACGCGCTACCCTCATGTCCAATCCGATTTGGCTTTGGAGCTTTCCCGTGGCCAGACTAGCTGCATCCCGAATCCTAGGGTTTGGGGTGATGCTGGGGCCGTCACCGTCGCTGCTGCCGTGCGCTGTGGTGGTGCTCCTTGCCTTCGGGCGAGGCTATGGTCGCGGCCTCGGTGTGGTGTGGGTTGCAGCGCCCCCTTGGGGGTGCTTCCCATGCCGCCGTGTTTGTCGACGACCCTCTGATTCCTCTTCTAATCTACAATGAGGACCACAGGTGAGTTGATCCTTGGGTTTCCCCCCTGCCTCTACCTCCTCTAAGTTCATATGTGTGTAACTAGTGGACATCCCTCATTAGGGTTCAACTCTGTTCTAGGGTTCTTCCCTGGTTCTAGGATTCATCCCTCTTTGTGCTTGTAAGATGATGGTTTGATTTGGTAGTGATGACTAGTGAAGATTGTGCTCACTGCACTTCAGTGCTTTCTGTCATGATTTGATTACCTGATGACATTCTTGATTTGATGCTGATGGTTTAGTAGTGTTGCCTCTAACTGGTGTTTAAGCTTGGTTAAGTTGGTGATTTAACTGTGAAACCTGGTTAGTTAATTTGATGCTTAGTGAGTTTCTCTACTGTTAGTACCCAATACTGATAGCAGCACTGTCAGTGAAGATGTGCAGATTAAAGTTACTTAGTTTCTTACAGTAACACTTTGCACATATAAACCTAATCCTGATTCCTGGTTGTTCTTTCCAGGAATATGATAGTGATTATTTTATTGGTTTATTTATGAAAGCTCAATGATTGTTGGCTTGTTTTAGAATTGGTTCTTGTGACACCATCCTAGGATGGCACACAAGTAGTGATTCTACTGCTGGGCTTTTACTTTAGCAGTGCTTAAGATTGGATGTCTATTAAAGAGAAATTGTAAGCTTTTTTTCTTTAAAAGATCAATGCCTATGATGCTGGTCTGAGGCTTAGGAATTAAATTCCCATCCTACTGCCCCTCATAGATATTCTTAAGTATCAGGGTTGTTTACTGAACCTTGGATCCTAGTGGGCTAAGATGATTGGTTTGCTTGTAGCTTAATGTTGGTGCATATAGTTTGTAAAATCTGAGGTGCTACTCCATCATGAGATGTGCCCAAATTTTATAGGCTATTTGACAATATTTTGGAATATATGAGTTGTTTATGATTACCAGGACCTATGATGCTGGTCTGAGGTCCTGGTGGATTTGGTAGAGATTACTACTGGCCTTTATGTTTCAAACTTCCTCTATGATAGGTTCACCCCACTTGGGTGATCACTGAGAGGTTTAACTTGTAAAACATCACATGCTTTTCTGTTGGACTAAGATGAACAAAATATATGGATGTTTTATGATACTCACCACACTTGGGTGTTGTTGGGGTTGCAAGTTGTGGATCTTGTGGTTGTGTGCCTAGCTTGATCTGGTGCTCCTCCTGATACTTCCAGCTCCTAGGTGTGTCCTTGATCTAGCTCTTCACCTCCTGGTCCTGATGGCTTGATCTTGATCTTGCTATCCACCTGATCTACCCCCTCCTTATGTCACCATTTTGGTGATGTGATCCAGGGTTTTGATTGGTGTGATCTTGCTTGGATTTGATTTGGTTTAGCTGGGCTGCTGTTCTTGGTGTGTATGAACAAGGAAATGGTGTGGGGTTGGCTTGCCCACGGCTGGGCTGTGTAGTTTTGTGTGTTGGAGCTGTTGCTGCTATGCTGACAGCACACACCATGCAGTTTGGTGTGTGTGCTGCCTGTGTGTCTACTGCACACCCTGTGGATATGCTCTGGTTATGAGGTTACTTTTATTTGGTTACATTTTACTTGGCTAGTGAAACTTGCCCCTCCTAGCTGTTTATTTGTCTTATGGCTTTAAAAATTATGAAAGATATAATTCTTTCATATTGGTGAAACTTGCCCCTTAAAAGATTACTCAATAATGAACCTTGAAGAGCGCACTTCATTGTCAAGTCTGAGAGTAAAACCTTTTTAACCTTAACTTTCTTTCTTTTTGTTTGTGTTTGTTTTGCAGGTACCGGACTTGGATATTCAAGACTTTAGTCTAGGTTTTCTTTTTCTTTATAGAATAGTCACATGTAATATTTCTTTTATTGTTTTGTAATTTTTTTATTTAATTCTTTTGTAATTTTTATTTTCTTCTGTTGTAATAAAGATTGTACTATTTACTCAATATATAGAGATTATTCTTTTATTTAATTACTATTGTAAAGATTGTTGCTTATTTTCATAAGTTACATTTTGTAACTTCTTTCTTAAATATAATTATGGAATAAATATTCATTTTATTGATTGTGTCCTTGATTTAAAGTTTGAATAACTAATTGTTAACTCTTGACTAAATCATAATACTTTAAACAAAATTCTAAATCCTTTTGAATTTTAAATCCAGCATTCAAATTCAAATTCAAATTTCATTTACCAAAACACACTTATCCACAAAGATCATATCAAAGTCTATCATAATCATTCTCCAAGACTATTCCTAATCTTAAAGAGTGAAAGAAACTTTGATCACTTTAGGTTTTTATTTGGCGAAAAATTTACCCACATTTTTACATATGAATGCATGCCATTTCACAGATTCCTAAATCTACCCTTCATTGGTTCCTAAATGCTAGGATGTTACATACTTCCCCCTTAAATTAAACTTCGTCCCGAAGTTTGTTGAGGTGTACCTGATCAGTTCTAGATAGGCTTTTCTTAAATCCTCTTATTTCTCCCAAGTGGCTTCCCTTTCAGGGTGATGTTCCCACTGTACCTCACAGTACTTGATTGCCCTATTCCTCAACCTTTTCCAGTTTTCTTCCAAAATTTTTACAGGGCTTTTCAACATAGGTCAAGTCTGCTTGTAGTTCTATCTCCTGATGTGCGATTGCATCCTCCGGAACTTTCAAACATTTACGAAGTTGTGACACATGTAAAACATTATGCACTTGAGCCAATCGTGATGGTAACTCTAAAGCATAAGCTATATTCCTGTTCTGACTCAGTATCTTGAATGGTCCGATATATCTTGGACTCAACTTTCCTTTAACTCCGAACCTTTTAACCCCTTTCATTGGACTTACTTTCAAATATACCATATCTCCCACTTCTGGATGCCATGATCTTCGACTTTGATCATCATAACTTTTCTGCCTACTTTGAGCTATTTTTAGTCTATCCTTGATCTTATCAATGATATCTTGTTTTTCTTTGATATAGTCTGGCGCAAATTCCTTGCTGCTTCTAGGATCATACCAACACATTAGTGATCTACATTTCCTTCCATACAGAACCTGATATGGAGCTGCCTTCAGACTACTCTGATAGCTATTATTGTAGGAAAATTCTGCCAATGGTAGATGATCTTCCCATGTACCTCCAAAATCTAATGCACAAGCCCTTAACATGTCTTCTAGTATCTGATTTGTTCTTTCTGTTTGACCTCCTGTTTCTGGATGATAAGTTGTGCTAAAGTCTAACTTTGAACCAAGTGCTTCATGTAATTGCTTCCAAAATGCTGAAGTAAACACTGATCCCCTATCAGATACAATTCTTTTAGGCACGTCGTGCTTGCTTACTATTTCTTTGACGTAAACTTCTACTAACTTCTCAGCATTATCCTTCTGGTTGACCGGAATAAAATGTGCACTTTTGGTGAGTCTATCCATAATTACCCATATCGTATCCTTCCTTTTAGGTGTCATGGGAAATCCTGTGATGAAGTCCATACCTATTTCCTCCCACTTCCATTCGGGAATTTCCAAGGGTTGTAATGGTCCTATAAGACTTTGATGTTCAGCCTTCACCCTTTGACAAGTATGGCATTCAGATACATATTTAACAACATATCTTTTCATGTTATTCCATCAGAATAGTTCTTTCAAGTCCATATACATCTTAGTACTTCCTGGATGTATAGAATATGGTGTTTCATGTGCTTCTCTGAGTATGACATCTCGAATCTCAGTCACATATGGAACACAAAGACGATCTTGGAACCACAAAGACTCATAATCTCCAAGGCGAAAAACAGATTTTTTCCCAGATATCCTCTGAATTTCTTCAGCAATGAAAGGATCTTCAGCTTGATATCTAAAAATTTCGTGCTTAAGATCACTGTCCTGCTCTGCAATTACCTGCATAGTAGCTAATCCTCCAAGAACCTCTGTTCTAATGAATTGAAGCTCTAACCTTTCCAAGTCCATTTGTAACTCTTTTGGTAGCTCCCGATTGCTAGGCTGAATGTCGGCACTCTTTCTGCTTAAAGCATCTGCTACAACATTTGCCTTCCCTGGAGTATAGTTGATTGTTAAATCATAATCTTTGATTAGTTCCAGCCAACGCTTTTGTCTCATATTCAATTCCTTTTGGGTGAAGAAATATTTAAGACTTTTATGGTCAGTGTATAACTCACATCTAGCTCCATAAAGAAAATGCCTCCATCCTTTCAGCGCAAAGACTACTGCTGCTAACTCTAAATCATGAGTTGCATAGTTGACTTCATGTGGTTTCAGTTGTCTAGAACCATAAGCAATCACCTTTCAATCTTGCATTAACACACAACCCAAACCTTCTTTAGATGCATCACAGTACACTGTAAAGTCCTTCCCTGTTTCAGGAACTGCTAAGATTGGAGCTATGGTTAACCTAGTCTTGAACTCCTGAAAGCTCGCTTCTCACTTCTCATCCCAATTTAATGGTGTAATATTTATTAACAATTTGGTCATTGGTCCAGCTATTTTGGAGAAACCTTCATTGAATCTCCGATAATAACCAACCATTCCCAAGAAACCTCGAATTTGTTTCACATTGGTTGGTACAGACACTCCAGTACTGACTGAACTTTAGATGGATTTACAACAATTCCATCTTTACTGATCACATGGCCAAGGAATTCTACCTCATCTAGCCAAAATTCACATTTACTGAACTTAGCATAAAGTTTATGTTCCCTTAAAGTCTGCAATGCTATTCTTAAATGATCAGCATGCTCTTCCTTATCCTTGGAATATATCAGGATATCACCAATGAATACTATGACGAACTTATCCAAATATGGCATGAATATTTTGTTCATCAGATTCATGAATACTGCTGGTGCATTGGTCAAACCAAATGGTACTACCAGATACTCATGGTGTCCATATCTTGAGACAAATGTTGTCTTTGGAACATCCTCAGGCTTGATTTTTATTTGATGGTATCCAGATCTTAGGTCGATCTTTGAAAATACTCCGGCTCCTTTTACTTGATCAAACAAATCTTGAATCCTTGATAACGGATACTTATTCTTTATGGTAACATTGTTCAGATTTCTGTAGTCTCTACACATCCTTCTTCCACCATCCCTCTTATCCACAAAGATTACTGGTGTTCCCCATGGAGATACACTTTCTTGAATAAATCCTTTTCTGGCTAACTCATCAATTTTCTCTTTGAGTTCTTTTAATTCTTTGGGTCCCATCTTATATGGTGCTTGAGCTATTGGTGCTGTACCGGGAATTAGATCAATAGTGAACTCTATCCCCCGATCTGGTGGCATTCCAGGTAGCTCTGCTGGAAAAACATCTTGAAATTCATTTAATATAGGAATATCTTCCAATTTGACCTCTTTCATCGAGTTCAACTGCAGATCCACCATGATATGACTGTGCTTATCTGCTTGGTAAACTATCCTTGCCCCACTTGGAGTTTTGATTGAGACAGTTTTCTCCTCACAATTTATTTGAGCCCCATGTTCCAACATCCAGTCCATCCCTAGTACTACTACAATTCCCTTCAAAGGAATCACATAAAGGTCTGCAAAGTATGTACAACCACAGATCGAGATAACCTGGTCTTGTTTAATGTGGCGTACAATCACATTTCCCCCTACCGTAACTACAGTCATAGGGTTTTCTAACGTTGCCCTTCTAATCCCAAACTTATCACAGAATTCTTCAGAAATGAACGAAGTAGTTGCACCAGTATCAAATAGAAATTTGCCGGGATTTGTAAGGATATTGAGCGTACCTATCACTGCATGCTTCGAATTATCCACCTCCTCTAGAGTTGCGCAATTCAGCTTCCCGGTAGGTTTGTTCCTCTTGCCATTGTTGTTCTTGACATTATTTCCTCCTCGTTTGGGCTGTCCATTTCCTCCACTGGCTTGTCGTCCTCCCTTGGTAGGCCAACCTCCTGGTGGTTTGGTCGGACAATCGGGCTTGATATGCCCCTTTTGACCACAACCGTAACATATCACTATAGGCTTTTTGCATTCCCTCTGAAAATGCCCTGGAATTCCATAGTTGTTACAAATAACATTCCTTCTAGGATTGGATTGATTTCCACCATTGCCCTTGTTATTGTTATTGTTACCATAGGTCTTGTTCCGGGGTTTGAACTCTAGATTGGATTTAGGTTTACTTGCCTGAATTCTCTTGGTTTCCTTCTTGTCTCTCTTCCTCCTATCCTCTTGGACATTCTTGTAGTCATCTTGAAAAGTAATTGCTGCATCCAGCAACTATTGATAAGTTTGCTTATTAGCCAACCTTAACTGCATTCTCACAAATGGATTTAACCCACGCAAGAAACGCTTCTTCCGCTTCTCTTCTGTGTTAACATCCTACTCAGCATAACGAGAGAGTTGACTAAACTCCCAGATATACTTCATGACACTAGTATATCCTTGTTGAAGCTCCTCAAATTCTCTCTGCTTCAACTCCATAACACTCTCCAGAACATGATATTCACGGAATCTCTGCTTGAACTCCTCCCAGGTGTACTCCCTTCCTGGTTGTTGCATGGCCAACTGATTCTCCCACCATGATGCTGCGGGTCCATTCAGAAGATGAGTTGCATACCTCAATTTCTCCTCATCATTGCAACCTACAGTCTTCAGCTTTCTTTCTGTATCTTCTAGCCAATCTTCTGCATCCATTGGTTCAGGAGCTGATGCAAAAGGTAACGGCCTTGCATTCTAGAAGTCAGAAAGACTCAATCCTCCTCCTTCAGGTGCCCTCTGATTTGCTCGTCCCAGCAACTCCTCCATGAACTTATTCTGAGTCTCTTGCATCATTTGCATACACTGCATAAAGTTCTGCTCCATTAAAGGCCTCATTCGTGGTGGTGGTAATGCTCCCTGATTTGCTGCATGTACATCGACCTTCTCCTTGGCCTCATGTTCCATCCGCTGTTGCTCAGATTCGGTCTCTAAACCCGTATCCATGACCCCCTAGTACTGCAACATAAAGCGAATACTCATAATTACATCATGCACATGTGTTCTTAGCTTGACTTTACACACAGAACTAGTCACACAATGAAGATCCAAATAAAATTCAAATATGCATTTCACATATTATACATTACAATATCATAATAATACAAAGTCATTACAACATATACCATATAGGTATAATCACAACACTACCTTATTTCTCGGATTACAATACATGGTACTCGATACCTCTAAACAATTGCCTACTTCTAGTAGTAACAACGCTCATCATACATGCCTGAAGTCCAACCGTGATGACGTGACGTTCGTCGCACAGTTTGTGGAACAAATGGCCTTCCAGAAGGAACATACTCAGTATCTGAAGTGTCAGGACTTGAGTCATTACTCAACCTGAGCGCATTGACTCCCTCCAGCTCAGCTGAAAAGTCTTCAGAAACATTTTCAACATTATCTTCCACTTGCATCTCTTGAGCTTCATTCCTTGAGTTAGATCCTGCTGATCCCCAGGTGTTCCTTTGGGCAAGATAGTTAAACACCGGATAATGTATATTCCCTGGGTTTTGAGAAGAGGTTGATGATTCAAACACTCTCTCCTCAAGATCTTCTTCTTCATCCTAATTATCTATCGACATAGCATTTCTACTACTGTTACTAGGGTTAATTCTTGCACCCATCCAGCTAGATTGTCCAACATTTCTGTCAGAACCATCTGTGGACATTTGGTGTTCATGAGATCCTTCATATGATCCCCTTCTCCAACCATCAGAATTCTCAATAGGAAGTTCTGAATCAGAACCATCCTCTGAACCCTGTGGTACTGCATACCTCATATCCATAGTAGGATCATGTATAGGTTCAGGACTTGGTGAATAAGGATATGGTGTAAAATATTCAGGATCTATAGGTATATCCTTAAAGATAGGTTTTGCACTACTACTTGCTTACTTCTCCAACTGGAATTCTAACTGCTTCCTCCTTTCCGGATCAGTTAGATCCTCTAACATGTCATTTCTATCTTCGACAATCACTTGATGTGTCTTATAAAAAGACGCAACGAGTGTTTGGTATCTATCCATAAACTTGGAAGCTAACTTAGGATGCTTCTTAACTAAAGTAAGACGATCCGGTGTAGGCTCCGAGTCTATAGAATCATGAGGTATCACAGAAAATGTGCTACCCTCTAACTCCTTGGCTTTATGCTCCCGGATATTAGCTATCGCCTCCACAACAACAACATGATAGGCTGCTAAGTGACTCCTACCTTCACCTATAGGTAAATCGTGATATAATCCAAGCTCCTCTGGAAGTTGGATACTCACACGATACTTGGATAACATCCGGCCATCATAGTAGGTTATAGTGTTCACTGGAATTCTAGTTAGACAACTAAAAATTCTTAAAAGATGACGAAGTTGGTATGTGAATGATCCTCGATAATCATCAAGAGTCTCTTCTTTCCTTACCAAAGTCTGTTATGGAAACATTGGTGCCATAGCTCTGTATATCAGAAATATATTTTTATTAGTAACCAATAATATATTGCATCATAATAAAGAATTATCGCACTAAAACATATAACGGAATATTCTCATTTGAATACCCATTATATTTTTTTAGAGAATTCTTTATCGTTGCTACACACTCCTACAGGTAATACCCTTTACGAGGTTTCCAACCTAAGGTCAAAGAAATTTCCTCTGATACCAACTGCGGTGACCCAGCATACCACTGCATGTGTAGTACACTATAGTCATTGACATGACATCCACAGAACACCGTTCTGTAAATATCACATCCCTCAGAGTGGTACTGTCACATCCCAAGATTTTGAAAATTGGGACTATAATTTTTTTTTTGCATTGGCGTAGCATTTTTCATTCATGGAAAAATTTGAATTGAAAAACCTCATTTATAAACCCTATTTTGAATCACCAAAATGCACCTACAAATGAATATGCAAGGATTTCTAAATCCACTATTTTCAAACTAGTGGAAAAGGTATAAAATGATCTTAGATTGATCCTCTGAATTTTAGAGAAATTTAGGAACTGGTTTGACCTCATTTGGAGGTCATATGAAAAATCTATAAAATAAATAGTGAAAATAGTAAAAGAAAAGAATAAAACATAAAAAAAAGGGAAACCAGCCAGCTGGGCCGCTGACCCAGCAGCCCAACCGGGGCCTGCCAGCCCACGAGCCCGCCAGCAGTCGCGACAGCACCCTGCAGCAGCATGCGCCCGCGCGGCGTGTAATAGCCGTCGCCGCCGCCTCGCCAGCCCGCTGACGAGCGGGACCCGCCCGTCAGCCGCCGCCAGCCACCACCAGGTAGGGCCCACCTGTCAGCCAGCAGCCAGCGATGAACAACGTTGCCGCCTTGCCCGATCTTCGCGCGGCCGTTTCAGAGAAGGACTCCGCCCGAGCCCCCCCCCTTAAACCCTCGGGTGCCACTTATTTTCCCCTCTCGAACCCTAGCTCGCTCCGAGCTCCGCCGGCGCCGACATCGCCATCGCTGCCGCCGACCTCGCAGACGAGGTAAAGCGTCACCGCCCTGCACTCTCCTTCTTCCCCCGCGAGCACCGCCCGCCCGACTGATTCGCGCCGCCGCCTTTGCCCCCTCCGCAGAGCACGTCGTCGCGGGGAATTCGTCGCTAGAGCGCGCCACCGCCGCCGCGCTCCAGCCGCCAATCGTCGTCGCCTCCGATCGCGTCGTCCGTCGCCACCGCCTCCACAAGCTCCATCGCTTCGCTCCCGATGCCGTTGCACCGTGAGCCGCCGCCGGAGACACCTGCACCGCCACCGACCTCGCCGCCCGAGCCGCACTGCCGCCCTCCCCGTCAGCGCCGGTGAGCCCCCTTCGCGCCCCTCCCTCTGCCGCTTGATCGACATCCAACGGTCCAGATGGACCGTGGAAAAGTCAGCCCAGGGCGCTGACTGGTCAGCGCCACGTCAGCGCCACGTAGTCATAGTCAAACGGTTAGGTTTGACCGATTAATTTTAATTCGAGTTAATAGGCAGATTTTATCTAGAACTTGTAAAATTCATAGAAAATAATCTACTGGGCCAAAAATTGCAAATAAAATATGTATGGATTCAGTGTCTCGCGTAGAATGTTGCTGTATAGTTTATTTAGGCTTTTGAAGCAAGGTTTTGTCCTGGTTAATTAAATGAGTTAATGCTTTTTTAGAGTATTAAATTCATAGAAAAAGTTCTGTAACTCCAAAAATTGCAAATAAGATGTCCCTGGATTCAGTAGAACAAAAGGAATATTTTAGTGAATTAAAAAGTTAGGCTTACAGTACTGGTTTTGGCAGAACCTGTGCAAAGGATTTCTGGAGTATTTTAATTACCCAGGGCTTTATACAAAACCTTTTTGAGAAATTCCAATTGGTACTGACTCTATTTTGAGTTGCCTACACAGTGGAAGTTTTCCTAGATTTTTACAAATAGTATGTTAGTAGTGGCTAATTATTTAGTTTCTAGCTCTATTATTTGAGCATTATAAATTGCATGTCTTGTTTTCTTTGCATTTAAAATATTTTCCATGCATGCATACAGTAGGTATACTGAATAATATTGTGAGATGCTACTGTAGCAATGTCAACTTGTCATTCATGCATCTTCCATTGTCATTGTTTGCATATGAATGTGTATGGTTTGTTTATGTGATTGCAATTGTATCGTGTAGATTGTGACGAGCTCAACGTTTGCTCGTGTGTGGATTGTTCATCCGACCGCTACAGCCAAGGCAAGTAGATGCTACTTTGTTCATGATGTTGTCCTACTATTTTCAATGCATTGTCGTGTATTTTTGTAGATGCATGTGTAGGAAATTACTATCGCTATGCTATGTCCTATTATGTGGTAGGGTTTTCCCTGTAGATGAACCACAGTTGGTAGATGTGCTTAGCCAAGCTATGTTGAACGAGGGCTGGGTTACATCACTGAAGTTGTTTTGAAATGTGTTGGTTTGCGAAAACTAAAAAAACAACTTAATCAATGAATCTCCTGGGTGTGATGGGATTGATAAATTTTGGTGGTATCATTGCGGAAAGGCACCCAGGTATCAAGAGAAAATGATTGGCTTCTTTATTCTGTAGCTTACGTGTACAACCATGTGCCAATAATTAAATGGGCGGTTGATTGGACTCAGTAGGTTGTGGTAACTCGAACCCACGTATCCAGAGATGTAGAATTTTGGTAGGTTGGACCGGTGCGTGTCGGGTTTGGGAAGCTACTTCCCGAACGGTTCCTTCTTGGACTTCTCCCTATCATCACCCAATATGAGAGTGGTGGTACGAGCTGGGCTGGCCAAGTCACATGGGTAAGGTGTACTAACCCCTGCAGGGTGTATAATCTAATCGATTAGCCGTGTCCTCGGTTATGGACGTCTGAGTTGCTTGATATTGATTCCATGACATGTTTCTCGCTCATTCCAATTTCATAATTGCTTTAATGTTGATGGGTTAACTTAATTGGGATCTTTTGAAAGAAAATCAAAAACTATTTATGAAAGTAGGACAAAGGTATTTGTAAATGCAAGCTAGCCACAGCTCCATTTGCCAAATATGAATGTAGATGTTAGCACTATTGTCTCCTTTAATATCTCTACTTGCCATACATTCCATGTATTGACCCTTCGGGGCTGCTACGTCTCATGTTGCAGGTTATGATTCCGATTATGAGTGATTGACTAGGTTACGATACTCCACTCAACAGTTGTTCGCCTATGGCACAATTGAAGATGGAGCCTATCAATTGTTTATGCTTCTGTATGCTACTTGATATTGAGCTAGCCTTGAGCTAAGCATTATTGTAATAATTGCAAATTCTGGATCAATTCGTTATTTATGATGCACTATTAAATTCTTTGGTATTCATCTGTACTGTGTGTGCCAGTGAACCGATTCAGGGATTGGCACTATACACATGAACTCAGCCTTATCAGGCGAGGGTGTTACAGGATGGTATCAGAGCAGTGCGTTGACTGTAGGATCGTGACCTAGCAATGGATTAGGAAAACCATATGAAAATTATAAACACTATATGATTCTATCTATTCTGTTCTTACACTTCTTTCTAGTATATCCTTACCATTTCAACTCTCATACTCTTCCCTTTTAAAATACAGAAGGAAGGCTCTCTCTAGCAATGAACTTATAATTTTGTACTTATTAGATTCTTGTAATCCTTCATCTATCTTTTCTAATCTTGTCTTGTTCAAACTTGTAGATGAACACTTGTGCAAGATCAAATATAGTTAGATGATGTCCACCATATAGTTTGGTATGACTCCATTTAGATCTAGCAACCGATCATTGAAAGAACTTGTTTGAAAGTTGATTTATTGTGATTATGTTGTGTTATTTGATACCTTAAAGTTCCAAAATATTTTTGTGAGATTTCATAATATGTTAATGAAGGTTTTGATTAGAAATTCGTGATAGTTTCGCTGCAGTTTTCTACTGATCCAGCTGTACTGTACGATTTTTCATATATTTTTGGTAACTGGTAAAAATCTGAAACAATAGAGATTGGTGCGAAACTTGCTGTACTATATGTAAAAAAATTGGATAAAATTTATGATGAGTTTAAGGTGTCTAGAAAAATTCGTGAACACTTCTGTAGTTTTAGGATAGATTTTGTCTATTGCCTTTATGATTGTAGGTTCACCCCCAAACGAATATTAGTCAATGAGAAACTATTTTTTGGATGATATGCCACTAAAACAAAACTTCTAGAACATAAATGAAACTATTTTGGTTTGAGTGTTAATTGCAATGATTGTTTGCTTCATATAGTTATGGGTAATATTACTTCTCTAGTCTTTCTATCTATAATTTATCTATGTTGTCCCAACAGATGCCGCCCCGCCGCCAACCCACTGAGATGGAGCAGATTATGTCAGCTCAAGCATAGCTAACCCAAGTGATGACCTAGTTCATGGAAGCTCAGAACAACTATAACAACAACAATGGGAACAACTAGCCCCAGGGAGATGCACTTACAAGGTTCCTGAAGCTAAGGCCAGCAAAGTTCTCTACTGCAACGGAGCCGATGGTTGCTCTCGAGTGGTTGCGTTCAGTGAATAAGGATCTGGTAACTGTTGGATGCACATATGCTGCAAAGGTGAGGTTTGCTGCTCACCGACTGGAGGGACCAGCCGCTTCGTGGTGGGACACTTTTCAGATCACCCACCCGCTGGACACTGTAACTTGGGCCATGTTTGAGGAAGGTTTCAGGACCAACCACGTTTCTTCAGGAGTTCTGAGCCTGAAGAGGAAGGAGTTTTGCAACTTGCGCCAAACCAACCGCACCATGGCTGAATATATAGAGGAGTTCAACAACCTATCGCGATATGCCCCTGAGGATGTTGACACTGATGCCAAAAGGAGAGAGAGGTTCCTGGATGGCCTCTGTGATGAGCTTTCGGTACAGCTGCTAGTGGTTTATTGTCCCACTTTCCAGGAGTTGATGGACAAGGCTAGAATTCTTGAAGGGAAGCACAAACAAGTGGAACGACGTAAGAGGAAGTACAATGATCACAATTCAGGATCACACCATAAGCGTACCTACAATGATGGTAATGGAAAATCTGGACATCACAAGCATGGAGGCAATGGACACAACCACAATGGTGGCAATGGACACAATCGCAATGGAGGCAATGGCTATCACCGCAATGGAAATCGGGATCTCAGCACCGTGGAATGCTTCAAGTGCAAGAAGATGGGACACTATGCTGATAACTGTCCGGAGAAGAAGATTGAAGTTGGAGCCAAGCCGGATTCACCTCCGAAGGCAACTGTGAACCATGTGAGCATGGGGAAAGCACTCAATAAGCCATGTCGTGTGACTAGTAAGTTCCCGCTAATTCATACACCGCAGTCGTGATATTTTAATACTGGTGCATCATATTCATTCATATTGAGGCATTCATGGATAAGAATAGTTACATATGGAGTTACTTAGAGGATCTGTTGAAGAGAACCCACTGGAAAGGATTGATAGCTAGCACAAGATTCCGCAATTGAGTATTGGATGTTGGATATGCCAGGTTCAATTTTCTTAAGGGGGGTAGCCTCGACAACAACACCCATAACCTTGCTAGCCATTTCGAATCTCGGGACGAGATTCATCTTAAGGGGGTTAGTCTGTCACATCCCAAGTTTTTAGAAATTGGGACTAGAATTTTTTTTTTGCATTGGCATAGCATTTTGCATTCATGAAAAATTTGAATTGCAAAACCTCATTTATAAACCCTATTTTGAATAACTAAAATGCACCTACAAGAGAATATACTAGGTATTTGTAAATCCACTATTTGCAAACCAGTGGATAAGATACAAAAATGATCCTATGTTGATCCTCTGAATTTTAGAAAAATTTGGAAACAAAAATCAATTCAATTGGATTATCTAATAAAAAGATATTAAAGAAACTAGAAAATGAAAATGAATAAAAGTAAAAGAAACAAAAACCCTAACTAGCCTAACCTACCCACAGCTCCCTGGTCCGGCCCACTCACCCCGCGGCCCAGCCACTTGCCCTGTCCCCACTATCCACCGCCCGCCCGCTCGCGCAGCGCAGCCCAGCCACACTCCTCTCCCGCTATCGCTGACAGGTGGGGACCATCCCGTCGTCCCCAACCTCCGGCGCTGGAAACCAGCTTGAACACGACCCCGACCCGGCTTCGATTTCAGCCAAAATCTCAACGAATCCATTTAGATTTCCTTGCCCTCATGCAAGTAACCTCTCCCATAAATATCTAATCCTCTCCCACCTTGTTTTCTTTTCCCAAAATCCCTAACCCTAGCCTCTAACGGAAGCTTCCGTTCTGCCGCCGCCGAGCTCCATTACCGGGCCAGGTAGACCTCGCTCCCGACGCCCCGACCCTCCTTCTCCCTCTGATCCTCCTCGCAACCCTTTCCTGCACCTTATCATAGACTTTTCCCCTTCGCAGTGCGCCAGACCCGCCCGCGATTGCTTGCCGGAGCACTGCCGACGCCGCCCGTCTCCAGCCATCCGACGCAGTCGCCCGAGGAAGCGTCGCGCCTCGCCAAGACTACCCCCGAGACCGCCTCGCCCTCCCGCATCGAATACACCGCCGCCACGCCGTCGAGGACCACCGGAGCACCCCCAACTGCCGCCACCTGTGCCACTCGCCGCCGTCCACCACCGGTAGCCACCGTCCATCGTCGGAGTTGAAGAAGCTTTCGTTCATGTGCGTCGGATTTCGGAAGAACGACCCAGATTAGATCGAGCAGCAAAGGGGTACCGGCAACTCAGGCTTCGACGCGTGGAAGCATAGTCAGCGTGCAGCTTCACCACTCCGTCAGTGTACAGTCAGCGCCAGGTCAGCTCCTGCGCCCAGTCAGCGAAGAATATTCTCTGTAAATTTGAAATTGAATTAAAATTGCAGAAAATTGTATAAACTTGTAAAATTCATAATAAAAGATTAGTTGGTCCAAAAATATCAAATTATATATCAATGGATTCATAAAAACGTGTAGAATATTATTATGGCACTAGATCTAGCTTTTACAGTATGGATTTACTGTAGTAATTTAATTAGTTTTAATGGCTTTAGAAATCATTAAATTCATAGTAAATTATTTGCATATCACAAAAACATAAATAATATACCGATGGAAAGCTGGTTCCATATAGATCATCAATATGCAAATGGTTCAGGCAAATAATGCAAGGTTTTGCAGCAATTAAATAAATAGTTTAATGGCTTATTTAGAGTATTAAAATCATACTAATTCAAGTATGGCTCAGAAAATTACAAATAATATATCCCTGGAATCACAATTCCGTGGAGATTTCAGATATAATTTTAGTTTGATTTTTAGGCAACAGAAACTGTATGAATCATTTAAAACCCATTAAACACTATTTAAATCAAACAAAAGATCTATAACTCCGATTAGGGTGAATCCAACGCCTACTGGTTCGTATTAACGTCCTCTATCCAGTAAAGCCAAGAAACAAATTTAATTCGACAGTTAGAACAGGCGTTACAATAGAACTACTAAAAACCCTATATTGGCAAGTAATTATTAATAACAAGTACTCCATTGCATTAATTGGCCGCTTGCATGCATCATATATTTCAGTATTGTTTAGATAACTAAAGTAACAACCATTATGACTTATTAAATTGTCATGCATGCATTTGTTGCATTTGTTTGATCTCTATGTGCTATTGTTTATGTTATATGCAATTGTTTGCTCGATAGATTGCGAGGAGTGCAACATGTGTGATTGCAATGAGTGTTTGAAAGACTTCACCAACTACCAAGGCAAGTAGATGCTACCTTGTTCATGATGTTGTCCTACTATTTTCAATGCATTGTCGTGTATTTTGTAGATGCATGTGTAGGATATTACTATCGCTATGCTATGTCCTATTATGTGGTAGGGCTTTCCTGTAGATGAGCCACCGTTGGTAGATGTGCTTAGCCACCTTGTTCATGATGTAGTTTGGATCATCGAACTTCGTTTCCTCAAACACCTCTCCTGAAGGTATGTATTTGGGATGCCTAGCTTCTTTATCTAACTTCTTCCTATGAGCCATTGCTTTATCAGGATTAGTAAAATCCTCAATGACTATATCGAGTTCCTGAACTAAAACTTGGTGAGTATTATGATAAGTTTTTAGCAAGGACCAATAACGATCCATATACTCTATAGCTAGAGTAGGTTCAGCTTGGACTAAGGTAGAGTGATCTATCTCAGGTTCTGAGTTTGAGGTTTCATGTGGTATAATGGTGTGAGTACTACCTTCTAGAGCTTGGGATTTATGCTCTCGGATCATGGTTATAGCTGCTGCTACGGCAATCTGATATGCAGATGTCATGCACCTTGCCTCTCCTGCTAGTATTTCTCCCTTCAGTCCTAACTTCTTGGGTAACATGATCATGACACGGTATTTAGCTAATACCTGCCCATCATAGTAAGTGTAAATCTTGACCAAAAGTCTTGATTCACATTCCAAACTCCATAGAAGTTTTTAGAGATTGTCTGTTCAATCCCCTTCGTAGTCATCCAACGTCATGTTCATCACTTGAACATTCCGGGGTGGATATCGAGGTGCCATGTGGAACCGTAGATAAGAAATTATCGTCAGTCACATAGATTTAAAACTCTTGGGAAATGATTGGAATTGCAATCATATAAAATAGGTATCGCACTAGTAACATAACAGGATTATTCTTAAGTGAATATCCCTCATATCACTAGAGAACTCTTCATTATTGCTAGGATGTGTCCTATAGGTTCTACCCATTTACTAGGTTTCCAACCTAAGGTCAAAGCATATGCTCTGATACCAACTGCGGTGACCCAGCATACCACTGCATGATGTAGTATGCTATAGTCGTTGACATAACACCAATGAAACACCGTTCACTAGTATTACATCCCTCAGAATGGCACAACAGAAACACAACGGGTCCAATACATGGCTTAACGGTTACAACTCACTCTTTACATAAGATCCAAAGAACACTCTAGGTTAATAAGATAGAGAAAGGCTTCTTACGGAGAAGAATCAAAAATTAACAACGCAAGAATGATTATACTAATAAGTCTAATATTTAGACTAAGAGGTTGACATTGTTGCCATTGCAACGCACTACAGAAATAGGTTCTTTGGCAAGAGATAATATTCCTATCAGAACAATAACTTTTGTCTTCACTTAAGTTGAGATAGATGTTGACTTCCTTGACTTTGTTGAAGAGCTTTAGCTGCTGAATATGTCCTGGAGCATATCTTGATGTAGTCATCGTTTTAAGGGCTTCAGAATCTAGCAAGGGTTAAGAAGATACTTTGAGTACGAGCGTACTCGGCAAATTCACTAGAAAAGGAGTGTTTGATGCACTATATCTACATCCACGGACCGTAGGTCGTAGGCAATGCAAGTTTTCATAAACATTTCTTCAAAGGTTGCTTTTATTCTGAAAATTTATGTCCGTCAACCTTCAAGGGGTTACCAGAACTTTCATGGAGTTCTTTTCCCGCCGCGATCGCAGCTCCTTCCCGGAACAGGGAGTAACAAGTTACAGTTCTTACACTCTGCAGAGGTGCGTTACTTTACCCATGAGAGATCAACTCTTTGTTGCACAACCGGGCAGCTTATTCCCGTCCACAATTCAATGATGTGGGGCCCAGAAGATGATCCAAGCCAATCACTGCCCCCTTCGCGACCCCGCATGCCTCCTTGGTGTACACCATGCTCACATAAAGAATTACGGCAATGTTTTGTACAAACCGTTAGATGTCAGAACTATCGTGGGACGTTGAGGGTTCCCACCCATATGCTGCATATCCTCTACGAATTACCAATTAATATGCACGCTACAAGGATAACAGCCACGACCTGCACATCCGGCTTCATGCAAGAGGAAGAAGATACAGCTGACTTCTCCGTCCCATTCCAAATCTCATGGTCAACACATAATATACGACGCAAGAATCACTGGCGACATTGGTTGTTAAGTCCTAGGTGATATAGTTCTGAATAGTGGTATCCCACTGTCAGATTTAATAGATTAGCTGATCACCCTGGATCAATAATCAATAGTCCTCATTATTATTGAAAAATAGTGTTTTCTCACCTTTTTCAAATGCAGGTGAAGACAACACTAGATTTGTAAAATACTTTACAGAAAATAAACAAAGGATATGAGCAAGTGTGAACTTGCCATTTGTGGTTGCAAGATTATGCATTCACCGTCTTCGAGTCAGTATAAGATCCAAAAATCTGAAATCAGCATCATTGGTCTGGTAAGGACTAATGTTTAAAGAAGCAATATGCCTTTATGCATAAGTAGTGTGATGCATGTTCTAAGCGCAAATCCCGGAAACAACGTTGTCCTAAGGTTTAGATTCCGAAAGTGGTTACTTTGGAATGCGTGGTCCTTTTGGATAAATTTCGTAGTTGTACTTTTATTAGAGTTTATGAGTGGTTGGAGTCAACACATATGTAGGAGTAAAGTATACATACTTATGATATACTAGTTAGGATTATTTATACAAGGTTTCTTATTTTAAGTGGCAAAAAGGATAACCTTCGAAGAAAAGGTTTCTCTTCTAAGGTCTAAACAAACCTTGTACTTAGTTAGTGATGGTTGATGTTATTTGTTTTGATCAAATGGTTTGGGCTTGAGCTGCTTTATAGATTAACTACTTCAGACCAAAGTTAACTATAAAACATGTAGTAATGTGTATGGTATTATATTTAGACTCTTGGATACTAAAGTTAACTTTAAAATATAGTTAGTTTTGAAAGTATGATACTTACACATTGGTATCTTGTATATCTGAAATGTGTTCTTTAAGTTACTTAAGAATGTTTGTTCTGTTACTTGAGATAATGGTTTCTTAATTCTATGATAGAGTAGTATCATTTACCTTTTATAGATAAGTGAGTAGAGTTTATAATTCCAGATATATTTTCAATTAACTATCTTTGAACTTTCTATAGTGTTGTGGTAATTGTTAAAATTTGATTATTTAAAATAAATGGTAAGGATCTGATTTATCCACAAGATGTTCTTTAAGGTTTTTATCATGAATTGGAATCCTTTGAGAATATAATCTTCACTTAGAATTGAAGATAGTTTAATATAAAGATGTTTATAATGTTTTTAAACCATTAGAGTTTCATTTCATTAATATTTAAGATTCGTACTATACATTAAACTTATTTTACTCATTTTAAGGATATTAATAAATGTTATTTATCCTTTTATGAATTATTAATGAAATAAATGGGTTTAAATTTGAGTTATTAAAATATTTGAATTTTTATTTAATTCAAAGTATAATATAAGATTTTTATCATGTATATATTATTTTTATGATCATTTTGGTATGTTTATTTTTGTGATTAATAAATAATAGGATATGATTTATTATTATTATTATTACTTTATAATTACTTAATAAATAAGAAATATTTAATTAAGTGAAATAATAATACATGATTATATTTTAAATTAGAATTCTTATTTTTTTACAAGATTTTTGGTATTTTACTTATATTATAAACATTTATCATTATAGGAATATGAATTATTAAAGTTTTATTACTAAATATTTATTTAGTATTTTTCAAAAATACTATAATATTAATAAATAATAAAAGTGATTTTTATTTATTTTTTATCATCTTTCAATAATTTTGTAAAATTCCATAAGGAATATATAAATTACAAACTTCATATAAAAATTTAAATGTCCAAAAATTTAAAGTGGATTATTGTGAATCCAAAAATCTTTCATTTATAAATTTTGGACTTTTATTTTATTTTCTATAATTTTTATTGAGGCCAGGGGCATTTTGGTCTTTTTTAATTGATAAAAAAAATTAAATAACTTGGGCTGGCCCTTTGGGCTTATTGGGCCAGGGTGGCCCAATAGGGCAGGGTCAAAAGATCACACCGAAGGGTTTTGGCCCATCCAGCCCACTCTGCCTCCTTCTCTCCCTCGACCTTATCCTCTCCTCCTCTGGCTCGACTCCATGGCCGGCGATGTCGCCACCGTCGATTCCTGCCATCGTCGGCCGTTCTGGCCGCCGTCGTGGTGCGAGTTGGTGTTATCGATGACGCTCGTTCGTTCTATCCGCTTGGATTTGACTTCGGGGCTTCTCCGTGGTCAGGTCCACCCCATTCCTGAACCCTAGGGTTCGGAAAAGGTGATGTCGCCGCCGTCGCGATTCCGCCTGTGGTGGTGTGCTGGGCTCGTGCGCTGTTGCGGCTGCCGTCGTGGTAGGTGCAGGTTGCAGCGCCCCTCTAGGTTCTCCCTGTGCCGCCGCGGTTCGTCGGCCACCCTGCTTCCTCTTCAATTCGTCAGCGAGGACCTCGGGTAAGTTGCCTCTGTGGTGTTTGTCCATGCTACTGCCATGATTCTCTCTGTGTGTATCTAGTGGCTTCTCATGCCGAGTGACTATGTGCTGATTGGGTTCATCTCTGGATTAGGGTTCTTGCTCTGATTAGGGTTCATAACCCCCCTGTTGATCATATCTATGATGCTTTAGAGCTAGTGTTGATCATATCTGACCATGGGAAATGATTGTCTGCTGTGGTTAATGATTGGTAGTGGCTGTGATGATGCTAGTTGCCTGTCAGATTTATTCTAGTGGTAATCCACCATGATCCATGCTGGTGTTTCAATGAAATCCTTGATTGGATTATGTTGTTGATCTGAGAGTTTACTCTACTGTCAGATTGCTTATACTGATAGTAGTTTCTCTCAGTAGTTGCTTACTGCAATTATAATATTGTCTTGTGTGAGATTATACTCTCTGGATCAAATCATTACCTGTAATGATTTCTGTGGATGTATGGATGAATCTAAGGTTGATTCCTGGCACTTAGCTTCAGGAAAATGATATTTATTGGTTGTCCCTTTTATATGTGGATTCTAAACAAAGATTGGTTTTAGTTCATATATAACCCGTCCTTGTGATACCATTATGATCTAGCACACAAGTGATTGAGTTTTATTTTTGGGCTTAGCTTGATAATGCTTGTGACTAATACTGATAAGTTATCATGAAAGCTTGTATTAACTTTCCTGTCTATGATGTTGGTCTGAGGCTCTAGGATTTAATTCCTAGTTAGTTGAGCATTAGTTTGTTTGAAACTTGTAAGATTAGAGGTGCTACTCTCTTTGAGAGATGTGCCCTGATCTGATAAGATCATACGAAGAATGATCTAAGTTGCAAAAATAACACTGAATCCAGTGATGTTGGTCTGAGGGTTTAGTGTTTGTGGTTGAGCTTGATTTCTTATCCTTGTACTTGAAATCTCTAGGATAGATTCACTCCTCTTGGTGATTATTGAGAGATCATCTCATAAAGCAACACATGCTTTTACTTAAATAATATGATGAAATCATGTGATGGTTTTATGAGGCTCACCACAAATTCTGATGTGGATGTAGTAGATTGATGATGATCTTGATCTGGATCTTGATCTTGATCTTGATCTTGATCTGCTTTTGTTGTGCTCCTGAGCTTGCTCTTGAGTTTGCCTGCTCCTCCTAGCTCCTGGGCTTGACCTTGCTGTCCACCAGATTCATCCCCCTCCTTATGTCACCATCCAGGTGATGTTTGGGTTGATCTGGGTGGTTTGGTTTGGCTGCTGTCTACACTTGTTGTTCTTGTGTGATGTATAGTGGAGTGATGCACTAGTGCTTTCCCCACGGTTGTGCGGTGGTTTTGTGATATTTGGCTGTGCTTGTGAGTAGGGGTGGACTTGAAGCTTGAAGCTCGAGGCTCGGCTCGGGCTTGACAGGGCTTGGCTCGGGCTCGACTTGGCTTGAATGTCGGACAAGCAAAGCCTAAACCTTCTGACCAAAGCTCGAGGCTCGACAAGCCCGCTCGACGAAGCTTGCAAGCCGGCTCGAAGGCTCGATGTAATTAAAAATTCGCCATGACCTTTGCTAAAAGTTGTCATATTTCACAATTATAAACAACAATTCAGCAAGAATACATTCAAACAAGTTTCACAAAGCATGAATAACGACAATAATATCATGTATCACAAATTCAACCACACGAATGCCTGCACTTAGTTCAATAGAGTTCCATACATCTCAAACACATGCACTTAGTCTGATAGAGTGCCATACATCTCAAGCACATGCACTTAGTTCAACATATTACATATACTAACAGGGCAAGTAGAATAGGAGCCGTAGCTCAATCAAACAACAAGTCTTCACATGAACTTAAACCACAAAAGAACCACCACTCCATCATTTCATCTTCCTCGACCATCATTGCCCACTTGCCATTGCCTGTCACTTTGTAATTTGTAACCCACCATGTTGAATCTTCACCACACAAACAAAAGAAAATTAGTTTTGCTTCAATTTTGATGTTGTAATAGAGATATTCTAGCAAGTAGAGAGATAAAAAGGCACTAGCAACTCAGTTTTGATGATGTACAAAATGTTTCAGCAATTAAATAGACCAGAAAATCACTATTAAGTCAGTTTTACTAAGTTCTAATATTGTACAAAAGATTCCAGCAACTAAAGTGACCAAACAAACAATAAATACTCAAGTTTGCTTCAGTTTTGATGTTGTACAAAATGTTCCAGCAACTAAAGTGACCAAACGAACAATAAATACTCAGGTTTGCTTCAGTTTTGATGTTGTACAAAATGTTCCAGCAACTAATAGACTAAAAATCACTACCAACTCAGTTTTCATGATGGTAATTGCACTTACTAGTTGCTCTCCACCACACTTTTTGGAAATGGAACAGTCTCAATATCATCATAAACAAAGAGAGTAGAAAATTTTTAGTTACATATGCATAAGAAATGCAGTGAAGAAATAAATCATAAACAGCAAGGCACATACCACATTCATAGAATTTTTGTTGTCATTGTGGGCACCTTTGATCTAGCTAGAAGCACAAACCAACGCCTCCACCATCGCCGGCTTTAGAGAACTCCTATAGTCATCTAGAACTCGACCCCCAGTGCTGAAAGTTGACTCCGAAGACATAGAAGTGGCTGGTATTGTCAAGAAATTCTTTGCCATCTTTGCAACGACGGGGTATCTATGTGCATTCAGCTTCCACCACAATAGCACATCAAAGTTTTTATTTAGCAAGCTCTCATTCTCCTCACCAAGATACTTGTCAAGCTCATTCTTTGTTGTCTCCAAAGAAGTTTCACTTAAGTACGAGGTAAACTCGCTAGCACTTGAGGGTAGAGAGGTACTTGTATCCATGGTTGTAGATGACGATGCACCCGCTCTATAAGAATCAGCTTTCTCATGTCGGTGATGCATGTCATATGTCTCATACAACTTTTTCACCTCGATCTCGATCAAATTATATTCAGCAGCAGCCTTTTCACGATCATAGATCTTATAGAAACCCTAGTTGATGTATTTCAGCTTGTACCTTGGGTCAAGAATAGTAGCAATCACCATGACATTATTGGGTTCTTCCCAATACTTGTTGAATTTGTCCATCATTGCAACCCCCATAGCTTTCAAATCTGGTTTCTTGGACTCACATGCCTCTCTAAGTGCAATCTTTACATTGACAATGTGACGATAAAATATATTGGATGTAGGGTATGTAGAGCCAGAGAATGCAGTAGAAACCTCATCCAAACGAGCAAGTATTGGTGTAACGGTATCAAACAATGCCCATTCATCATTTGTGGGCTTCCATTTATAGTTTGCATCGGTGTCCGAATAAGAATCCAATGCATACCTATATGTAATTGCTGTTTTTAACATGTTGAATGTTGAATTCCATCTCGTGGTCACATCAAGTTTCAGCCCCCACCAAGTGTCATTGCAAGATTACGACAAATTTCAACAAACTTGAACAATCTAGATACTGACTTCTTTATGTACTTCACAGAGTACCTCACATTGGCTGTCAAATGGGAGATGGTTGCAGTCCCATCGGTTACCACCAAGTTGATAATATGGGCACAACAACGAACATGAAAATATTTTGGAACAAAGCAATAGGAACCTCTAGCAGCAAACATAGCCTTCAAATTCCGGATTGCGACATCATTGTTGGATGCATTATCTAGAGTAATTGAGATGATTTTATCTTCTATCTTCCATGCAACCACACATTCAAACATAGCTTGAGAAATCACATGCCCACTATGTGGAGGGTCCAACTCCACAAAATTTATCACACGACATTGCATATTCCAGTCTTTATCAATGAAGTGTGCAACTAAACACATGTACGAAATTGTTTGGTTGGATGTCCACAAATCAGTAGTTAAAGCAATGTTTTCCACACCTTTGAAAACCTTCATAAGGCTATCTCTTTCAGATTCAAACACTTTCAAGCATTCCTTTCTAATGGTTTTTCTACCAATAAACTCATAACGAGGATTCAAATATTTCATCACTATGTTGAACCATGTGTGCTCTACCATCTTAAATGGATAATCATGACATATCACCATCTTAGCAATTAAATTCCTAGCTTCCTCTTGACTATACTCCCTAGAAGATTGTATCACGGGAATGCCGGTATCACTTGCATTAGATGGCTGAAAGTTGAGAAGGGTTTGAGAAGCAACCTTTGCTATTGCGATCTTGTAATCTGGACATGATTTTGTGTAGTGTCTCTTGAGATGTGTAGTGGCTCCGGTACCACCTACATCGGATTTGTAGGATAAGAACTTCTTGCAGTAATTGCATTTTGCCGTAATTACCATGACACCGGACTGCGTGGTGGATGGCACCGGAACCTTCTCAAAGTGATCCCAAACTTTTGACTTGCTGCTCGGTTGAACGGTAACCTTCGGACCAACCTTCATTCCCTTTTTTCGCTTGTTCCCTCTCTGAGAATCTCCACCGTCATCGGATATCTCAATATGACCATCACCAAGTACATCTTCTTCGGACATGTCATCATTCTTGTCATAAGAGTTTTCTTCCTCATCGAACACATCTACCGGCTGCACCTGCACATAAGAGTTATCACAGTCATTCAATCACATTAAACAAACATGTAGTAGTGTTGTGACTAAATTTTCAAACGTTGAAAGAAAATTACCATTGGTTGAGTCGCTGATGTCGGTTGTGATGATTCTGGTCTAGTTTGAGGAATGCCAAGGTAACCAGCTGTCTTAGAGTTCATCGCATTGTTGTATGCGCGCCTCCTTCCTTGTGTAGGCATCCTCACCGGACGTGCATGGGATCCTTCACTCTCTTGTCCAGGTTGCATCTTTGGTAGAGAAGATAGTGTACAGTCTGCAGCAGGCATGGTATTCGATTGAGCGCAAACAAACTAACTCAAAAATTTATATCCTAGTCTAACTACAAGAATCGCTGTAGCCTAACCTACCAACTAACAACTCCAACATAGCAGAAATTAATCATAGTCACTAGAGTCAGTACCTACTTACAGTGTCTGATTGTAGTTGTAGGTCTGTAGACTGTAGCGCTTGAGCTTGAGAAGTTGAGAAGCAACAGTTCGTCCTTGGATTCTCGCCTCGGTCGTGTTGTCTGTTGTGGGCTTGTGGCCGATTCCGTAGGGGGATAAGAAGGAGGTCAGACGGGAGGAGGAGGAGGAGATGGGGCGATGTCGACCGGAAATGACGGCGACCGGCCGGCAAGAGGAGGGCCAGCAGGCGGAGAGCCGGCGGGCGGAGGCCTCCCCTAACCCTAGGGCGATTGTCCTGCGTGCCCTAGTCTGGGAGTGGGAGGGGTATGTGGTAGGGAGCAGGAGCCATGGGAGGAGTCGGAGGAGACCTCGGCCGAAGGTTGGTGGCGGCGGCGGCGAGCCTAGCGGCCAGCAGCGCTAACCCTAGCGTGGGAGGCGGAGAGGGGAATCGTGCCTGGGAGGATTTGGTTTGGGAGTCGAGGCCTCGAGGGGAATCACGTCTGGTCTTTGACCAATTTTTTTTATGTCGTGTGACCGGCAGGGCGGGGCTGGATTATGGGGTACGGCTCGTGAGCCCTTCGAGCCGAGCTGCAAGCCCTTCGAGCCGAGCCTTGATCTCTATTTTCAGTTTTCAAACTGCAGCGAGCCAAGCCAGGCTCGGCTTGAATTTTACCGAGCTTCAATGAGCCGAGCCTCGAGCCGGCTCGGCTCGGCTCGATTCCACCCCTACTTGTGAGGTCAACAGCACACCATATGCATGCTTGTGTGTGTGCAGCTTGTGTGCCTGCTATGCACATGTGGATAGGTTCAGAATTTTTGAACTTACCATTACCTGCTTACTTTTACCTGGCAGGTGAATTGATCCTTTTGGCTGTAATTTGCATTCTGGCTTTGAATTTATGAAAGATGAAATCTTCCATATTGGTGAAACTTGCCCCTTTTTTTTATCATTTCTCAGTGATGAGTTTGTCACGTGCACCTCACTGACGTATCTGAGAGAAATATACTAACACTAATCTTATTTTGTTTTCTATTTAATCTTTGTTTTGCAGGTACAAAGATAAGGATGAAGATTTAGTGTAGTTTTAGATATAAGATAGTTAGTAGATATACAATTGTAATTTTCTTATTCTTTTGTAATTTTTCTTTTATAATTCTTGTAATCTTTATTTGGTTCATTTGTAATAAAGATTATATAATTATTAATAAAGAATATTCTTATTCTTTACTCTTGTGTAAATTGTGAAGTTTGGAATAACTTTAGTAAGTTCATTCTATATAGCTTGTTTATGTATATGAAATGAATTTCATATACAATATTTTTTTGATAAGATTTAAGTTATAAAACTTTTCTCTTAATTAATTTAAGATTCAAATCTTATATCAAAATCTTTTAAATTATAAAACACTTAAGTTTTAAAATCCAAACTCATTTCAAAACACACATAATTTCTTTAAGATCATATCAAAGTTTATAGCAATCCTCCTTTAAGACTAAACCTATTCTCAAAGTAAGAAAGAAACATTGATCACTCAAGGTTTTTATTTGGCGAAAATTTTACCCACATTTTCACAAATGAATGCATGCAACAATTCATATTCCTAAATCTACCCTTCGATAGATCCTATATACTGGGATGTTACAAAGGGCTGGGGTACATCACTGAAGGTTGTTTCTAAATGTGTTGGTTTGCGAAAACTAAAAACAACTTAATCAATGAATCTCCTGGGTGTGATGGGATTGAAAATTTTGGTGGTATCATCGCGGAAAGGCACCTAGGTATCAAGAGAAAATGACTGGCTTCTTTATTTGGTAGCTTACGTGTACAACCATGTGTCAATAATGAAATAGGCGGTTGGTTGGACTCAGTAGGTTGTGGTAACTCGAACCCACGTATCCAGAGATGTAGAATTTTGGTAGGTTGGACCGGTGCGTGTCAGGTTTGGGGAGCTACTTCCCGAACGGTCCCTTCTTGGACTTCTCCCTATCATCACCCAATATGAGAGTGGTGGTACGAGATGGGCTGGCCAAGTCACATGGGTAAAGTGTACTAACCCCTGCAGAGTGTATAAACTAATCGATTAGTCGTGTCCCCGGTTATGGACATCTGAGTTGCTTGATATTGAGTTCATGACATGTTTCTCGCTCATTCTAATTTCCTAATTGCTTTAATGTTGATGGGTTAATCTATTTGGGATCTTTCAAAGAAAATCAAAAACTGTTTAAGAAAGTAGGACAAAGATATTTGCAAATGCAAGCTAGCCACAGCTCCACTTGCCAAATATGCATGTAGTTGTTAGTTATATTGTCTCCTTTAATAGCTCTACTTGCCATACATTCCAAATATTGACCCTTCGAGGTTGCTATGTTTTATGTTGCAGGTTATGATTTCGATTATGAGTGATTGACTAGGTTACGATACTCCACTCAACAGTTGTTCGCCTGTGTCACAATTGAAGATGGAGCCTATAAATTGTTTATGCTTCTATATGCTACTTGATATTGATCTAGCCTTGAGCTAAGCATTATTGTAATAATGTAAATTCTGGATCAATTCGTTATTTATGATGCACTATTAAATTCTTTGATATTCATCTGAACTGTGTGTGCCAGTGAACCGATCTAGGGATTTACACTATACACATGAACTCAGCTTTATTAGGCGAGGGTGTTACAACGATGGCCGCCGCTATCTCATCGTTGAGCTCCTCAGGCTTCGGTTCCGACGGGATAGGGATCCCACCGGCGCTGAGCTTCCAGCCGGTTGGGAGGCGGATGTTCGGAGGCGCCATGTAGCCCGCCTCGTACAATATGCGCGCCTCCCAAGACTGGAGGGTGCGGCGGACTAAGCCATTCGCCGCCGCCGGGTCGCCGGGGTACCTTTAGCCCATGGTGTGCAGGGAAGGAGAACTCGAAGTTCGCCGGAGTTGGGGAGCTGTGGAGGGGAAGTGGAGGAGCGTTGGAGGTGAGTGAAATGAGACGGCGATGCCGCCGGATTTTATAGGCTGAGAGTGGTGGCGAGGGCGGGAAAAGGGGAAACGATGAGAAGTTAGTGCCCGCCGGTCCGTCGCGGGAGCTTAGGCGGAGGCAGTGGCGCGGTACTTCGGCGACGCGTGGCCGAAGCAACGAGCAATTTATTGCCCAAGGGTCGTCACGTGGTTCCGGGGAGGAGGACGACTCGGCTTCCGTCGTTGACTCGGCGGGTCCACACGCCGCTTCGCTTTGTTCGGCGTTCCCGGGGCGTTCCTGGGATCCTGGGAATGGCCTGGGAAGCCCAGACCAAAGTTGGCCCAAATTCAGACGAAAAGAGGTTCTTGGGAACACGACTGGGCTAATTTTCAGCGCCCGGACCTAAATTCGGCGTCCAGATCGGCGTCCTGGGTAGCCGAGTGGAGATGAGCATCTCTAGTTGGGTCGGGTTTCAGGAGGCCATTTCTAGGGCGAAATTTTTATCCTAATGATGAAAAATGGTTCAGTCGTATTTTTAGGATGCCGATTTGGTCTAGATTTAGCCCAGATTTTTGTAGGGGTTCGTAGCATGGAAAACAAAAATTTTCTATCGCATACAAACAAACAAGCCAAGATCTATCTACTAGATTGCAGCAACGAGTCGATAGTGGAACTCACCCTCGAAGATTCCAAAGCGGTTAACGAGAGCAGATTCTCGTGGGTGATGTAGTCGTACTCTTTCCGATCTCAAGATCGCGTAGACGATCCTTCCAGCGCCGCGTTCCCGCAGCGCTTCCGCAGTCGGTCACACGTTCGGTACTCGACGAAGACCTTCCTCTCCCTTGTTCCAGCAGGCAGCGGAGGTTGTAGCACTCTCCTCGCGATTCCGGCAGCACAACGGCGTGGTACCGAAAGTAGAGGGGAGATCCCGCAGGGCTTCGCCTTAAGCCGGTGCGAGTATGGTGGAGCTTATGAGAGAGGCTATTAGTGGTCTAGTAATTAGACACACCAATTAGAGGGCTCTAAACCAATTAGAAGGCTCTAAACCGAAACAGCTCTAAACCGGGGTCTAGGTCTAGTTTCTAGTTTAGAGGATAGGAACTTGTGTGTCTTGTGTTGTGTTGGGAGGGGAGCCCTGCCCCTCCCTTTATAGGTGGGAGGGCTGGCGCGCTAGGGGAGGGAGGGAGTCCCTCCCCAACTCGGCCTAGGGCTGGCCGCCGGCTTGGGGAGGAGGACTCCTCCCCCAATTCGGTTTCCTCCTCTCCTCCCACTTCCCAAAAACTGCCGTTTGACTTTCAAACTAGCCGTTTGACTTTTTCAATTTAGGATTCAATTTAATCCTTTATTTGGGACAGCAAGAACACTTAGTACATGATGCAATCATTCCAACATGCAATGACACATTCATGTACCCCTTCCCCTCCGGAGTGCCGGACATTCCGGGAACTTCTAGAATGTTCCCGATGAAAACACCGGAACCATTCCCCAACTCCGAAATGGGACTTTCCTTATATGAATCTTATTCTCCGGACCATTCCGGATCACCTCGTGATATCCCGGATCCCATCCGAGACTCCGAACAACATTCGGTCTCTTTCTCATAATACCATAACTACTCAAACAACGTCGAATCCTTAAGTGTGTCTCCCTACGGTTCGTGAATTATGCGGACATGATCGAGACACTTCTCCGAACAATAACCAATAGAGGAATCTGGAAATTCATATGGCTCCCACATATTTCTACGATTACTTTGCGATCGAATGAACCACTTACATATGATACCAATTTCCCTTTGTCTCACGATATGTTACTTATCCGAGGTTATGATCGTCGGTATCTCTGTATACCTAGTTCAACCTCGTTACTGATAAGTACTCTTTTCTCGTTCCCGTGATATGTGATCCCTTGTGACCAAGTCACATGCTTGCAAGCTAATTGGATGACATTTCACCGAGAGGGCCCAGAGAATATCTATCCGTCATGTGGATGGACAAATCCCACTCTTGATCCATGTGTTTCAACCAATACTTTCTGAACACCCAATGCCACTTTTATAGCCACCCTGTTACGGTGTGGTGTTTGATGACATCAAAGCATCCATCCAGTAAAGGCAATATGCATGATCTCATGGTCGAAGGAATTAGGTTACTATGTATCAGAAAGCATATAGCAATTGAACTATTGAAATGACTTGATCTTTATGCTACGCTTATCTATAGGAGTATGTCCATCACATCATTCTCCTAATGATATGACCCTGTTGTTAATAACATCTCTATGTTCATGATCAGGAAACAATGATCATATATTAACCAACAAGCTAGTTTAACAAGAGGCTTTACTAGGGACTCTTATTTTAGTTTACAAATCACACAAGTATTAATGTTTCCGGTTAATACAATTATAGCATGGTATGTAAACATTTATCATAAGTGTGAAGATATGATAATAACCACTTTATTATTGCCTCTTGGGCATATCTCCAACAGTCTCCCACTTGCACTAGAGTCAATAATCTAGTTTCGAACCTTTGTGTATATAACACCTATGGCTTTCCAGTGTTGTATGTACACGATTGCTAGTGGTCAACTGATCTCCGGATCTGACACTTCCAGGTCCGTGTGTAATTGCATGTCTTTGCGTCTCTATGCATCACTCATTCTCTAATGAGATGGCTTTGTATAAATTTGGTATTTCGGTGTGACCTTTAGCTCTTTAGGATTAAAACATGTTGATAATATTGTCGCACAATATATCTTCATAGTATTATCCCACTGAGAACTACACCTAGTTTGATAACAAACTTCTTGACACAAATGCCCTCTTTTGCTGCTATAATAGCAGTCATATACTTAGCCTTTTGTTGTAGTATCTGTCACAATGTCTTAACTTTGGAAATCATCCAAATCCATTATGGAACTCACTTTCCATTATATTGTGCCACCCTTAGTTTAGATTGAGATAAACTTAATTTGTACTTTGTGACAAAGCTAGTATCAATGTAGTACTTTTACAATGAACTAACCATCTATTTGTCACTTCTACAAATAATATACTCTTAGTTCTTCCAAAAGATCATAAGAATATCCTTACTATTGTCCAATGATCATCTTACGAATCATTCTGGTATATGCTCACAACATTTAGAGCATAGGACATATCTGGATTTGTACATATCACAGTATGATTGATATAAATACTCTTTTGTGATTTCATACATCAAGTATCAATCTATACTTGATTATTTGTTTCACTTACCAAATGTCAATACACTTGAATATATCATCAACATTGAACTCTTTCAATCCTTTCTGTGCAACAAGAACCTTTCTTGTAGTTCCTATATTGAACTTATTCAATATCTCATCTATGTACTTCTGGCACAACCATATTAGCATCTATTGATGCCAAATTTGGGTTTTGCCTAAGTCTTTCATCGGGATGAAATTCTTAATATGTGTTAATAAAAGATACATTATTTCCAATCAACAATATGTCTTCCACATAATGTATTAGAAACATGTCTTAGCGCTCCCACTTAATTTCTTGCAAATGCAAGCATCTTCATTGTCTCCGATGAAATTAAACTCTTTTAACAGTTTCATCATAGTGAAGATTCCAACTCCGCTATGCTCACTCTAACCATTGAAGTTTGCATATGCTTTCAGCATCCTTTGAATTAACAAAACCCTATGGACCGTGTTATGCACATGTCCTAGGTAACGATTCTATTAGGAGAACTTGTTTTGTTTATTCAACTACCATATAACAAATTATATGTAGTGGTTGCTTTCATTAATCCGTCTAGACTAAATATCACTATGATAGATCAAATCTTGTCATAGTCAACCTTTGAACATTGTTGTGAACTCTTTCCCAACATGTCGACTATTTCATAGATGTAAAACATCCATGTCTATTTCTTTATAGATCCAGACACAACTGTAAGGTCTTACACCTTTCTCGAGGGTCCTTCAAGTTCAAAACTTGATTTCTCGTGTATGGAACTATCACGGATTTTATGGCTTCAAGCCATTTGACGGAGTCAGGGCCCATCATCGCTTCTTTGCATGTAGTCGGTTCATTATTCTCAAATAATGATTCAACCCTCAAATCTTGGTATTTGATTGTTTACCCGATCTACTTGTTTCAATAGGAACTTAGATCTCCGTGACCACAACCTTTGAGGCACGTGAGCCATGAGCATTGTTGCCGCCTCCGGAACACTTTTCGGCGCTGCGCAACTTTGCACATACAGCTAAGGTTCTTAACCTTATCAAAGTTCTATTGTCCTCCCACTTAACTTTTCACGAAAAATTCCTTCCAAAAGAAACTTGACGTTCTAAGCAACAAACACTTTTGTCTCCGGTGTTTATGGAGGAATACTTAATAGTCATACAAAGACAGGTTCATCCGACTTTGGTTGCAAACATCTTTCTTATGCATAGCATACCAATGTTTAAGAAAGGACAACTTGGGTTTTATCCCAAACCATAACCTTATATGGTGTCATTTCAACGGATTATGATGAAGCTCTTTTCAGTGGAAAAACGGTAATCTCTAAAGCTTTTAATCTTTAAAATACAATGGCAGTTTTATGAATTACACCTTTCGATCTTACCATGTCAAACAAGGTTTAATTACATATCTCGAACGCTCCATACTCTTATGGTGTTTCGGGAAATGCAAATCCACGGAACGATTCCTTAAATCTTAGGTATTATGCTAAACTTGTAACTCAAATATCTTCCTTTATGATCTTTATCATAAACTGTTTATATTCTTGTTACAATGATTTTGCACTTCATCTTGAAAGTCTTTGAACTTTTCAAATGTTTCATACTTCATCCTTATTAAGTAAATATTCATATATTCACTCAAATTTTCGAAGAAAGCATATGAAGTTGAAATCCATCGCTCTTGACTACACATAACGGACTTCGTACAACAATATGTACAAGTTCCAATAAGCTAGTCATTCGTTCCCTTTTGGCCTATGAACGAAGTTTTAATTATCTCTAGGAAAGTTTCACAAGCGTCATATGATCAAAAATCAGAAGACTCCAAAATTCCATCCACATGGAGTTTCTTCATGTTATCTTTCCAATATAATTCAAACAGCGATGTCACTTCCTAAGTGATCTTTCAATCAATTTGTCTTTCGACATTTTTAGCACTAGTTTTATGGATGTGATGTCTCCAACGAGATTTGCGAATCATCCATCTTTTATGGATTACGGCAATTATTTGAACAATCCTTTTGTTCTCATAATACCTGATAAAACAAATCTTTGAAGGCAAGCTTTGATGTTTAACAAGCAACACAATAACCCTTTATTTTGTTCTTGATGAACATCATCACATATTCTTTTGCTAGTTACTTAGGCCATTGTAGTTCATGAATTGTGTTGTTTCGTATGACGATTCACACCAACAAATTCAGTATCAAATACTTAAGAACCACATTGTTTAACAAGCAAAGAATATAGCCATAACATGTATATCATCTATATACTTAAACTGAACGATTCTAGTCTTTTTCTTTTCTGCCATATATTTACGAGATTCTCTTTCAATATTTCCTTTTCTATTTGAAAGAATCTATCAATATCAATAGTGGAGTCATACATATGACATATAGTCCAAAGCGTGTATAATTAAATATCAATGTCTTTGGACTTGCACTTTGAAGTAGATCACCATCATCAAATGTTTGGTGTTCTTTCAAATTCCTTTCTTTAGTAATCTCTTGGTGTAGTAAACATTTTACCTACATCAAATATTCACCCTTATCATGGAATGGTCCATGATCAAGCTACTGTTAGCTTGTAACGATGAATTTATGAGTATAATGTTGCTATCCAAAACCTTTTGGAGGATTAGGACAACAAGTGTCTCCAACCTTTTGCAAATTCTCATCAAATATGAGAACATGACTTTTGCCATATTATACTCTATCATGTTGCAACCAAAACTTCGTTTCAGATATCACAATATCTTCCACACATCATGGTTTCTGAAACAACTCTTTCAGATCCTAGATAACCTTGATATTAAGGGAATCCTTTGAATATCAAGAATCATGGATACAAACATGATACTTATTTACTAACACTTGGAATTGTTACTCTTGATTTAATACTAATTATTAAACTTCATGGAGTAACCGGAACTTACTGAAAGTTTGCAATAGGACTTTTAAACTTTAGATTAACACTTCAAAACAATACGATACCAGTTCGTAAAGTAACTAACCAGAATTCTATAGTTCTATTATCTCAATTATAACTAAGCGCAAGGTGGTAAACTGATGCCAATGACTACAACAACTATGCAAATTCACTTTGATTTAGTTTATGATAAATTGAGTTCTAATTAATAATTAAATTAATCTAGGTGAACTCCCACTCAAAACAATATCCCTCACATTGTTTTAGTGATCACACGAACCAAATCCACCACATCAAAACCGATCATCACGAGAGTTGATGTAGCTTCAATGGCGAACAATCAACATGTTCATCATATCTACTATATGACTCATGCTTTACCTTTCGGCGATCCGTGTTCCTGAGGCCATGTCTGTACATGCTAGGCTCGTCAAGATCAAACCTTAGCTTCCGCATAAGCAAATCTGGCTTGCTTACGTTGTAGTCACCCGCGGAATCAAAGACACCCGATCATCACGTGGTGTTTCGAAGCAGCAAGCTTTGGCAACGGTGCATACTAAGGGTGAACACTTTAGAACTTGAAATTTATGTGTATGAGGGATCATCTTATAATGCTACCGTTGTCTACTAAGCAATACAAGATGCATAAAGGATTAACATCACATGCAATTCATAATATGTGATATGATATGGCCTTTCTTCTTTGTGCTTCCGATCTCCATCTTCAAGCACGAACATGATCTCCATCATCACCGGCATAGCATCAAGGTCAATGACGCTTCTTCATGGTTGTCGTCCACCAGCTTCAACTATTACAACTATTTTGAATAGACACGCAGGTCTTAACAGAAATTAAAGACAACCATATGGCTCCTGCCGGTTGCCAACTTACAATAAGGAACATTGCATACATCAAATATAATCACAATCATGGCCATATCACATCACTGCACACCCCTGCAAAACAAAGTTAGACGCCTCTACTTTCTTTGCATATTTTACGTGGTTTGGGGCTTTCAATAAGTGTCGTTCTAACTTACGAACAAGAACCACAACATTGATACTAGCATTGTTGATCACCCGTTGTAAATTGGATCTTTACTATGCTAGGAGAAACAGGCACCCGCAAAGCCACTTATGCAATACAAGTTGCATGTTAAGCGTGGAGCAAGTCTCATGAACGATGTCATGTAAGGTTAGCCCGGGCCGCTTCATCCCAACATACCGCAAGATGCAAAGTACACAAAAAGCAATCGACAATAAAAGCATCAACGCCCACAATGACCATTGTGTTCTACTCGTGCAACAGATCTACATATAGACACGGCTCTGATACCACTGTAGGGGTTCGTAGCATGGAAAACAAAAATTTTCTATCGCATACAAACAAACAAGCCAAGATCTATCTACTAGATTGCAGCAACGAGTCGATAGTGGAACTCACCCTCGAAGATTCCAAAGCGGTTAACGAGAGCAGATTCTCGTGGGTGATGTAGTCGTACTCTTTCCGATCTCAAGATCGCGTAGACGATCCTTCCAGCGCCGCGTTCCCGCAGCGCTTCCGCAGTCGGTCACACGTTCGGTACTCGACGAAGACCTTCCTCTCCCTTGTTCCAGCAGGCAGCGGAGGTTGTAGCACTCTCCTCGCGATTCCGGCAGCACAACGGCGTGGTACCGAAAGTAGAGGGGAGATCCCGCAGGGCTTCGCCTTAAGCCGGTGCGAGTATGGTGGAGCTTATGAGAGAGGCTATTAGTGGTCTAGTAATTAGACACACCAATTAGAGGGCTCTAAACCAATTAGAAGGCTCTAAACCGAAACAGCTCTAAACCGGGGTCTAGGTCTAGTTTCTAGTTTAGAGGATAGGAACTTGTGTGTCTTGTGTTGTGTTGGGAGGGGAGCCCTGCCCCTCCCTTTATAGGTGGGAGGGCTGGCGCGCTAGGGGAGGGAGGGAGTCCCTCCCCAACTCGGCCTAGGGCTGGCCGCCGGCTTGGGGAGGAGGACTCCTCCCCCAATTCGGTTTCCTCCTCTCCTCCCACTTCCCAAAAACTGCCGTTTGACTTTCAAACTAGCCGTTTGACTTTTTCAATTTAGGATTCAATTTAATCCTTTATTTGGGACAGCAAGAACACTTAGTACATGATGCAATCATTCCAACATGCAATGACACATTCATGTACCCCTTCCCCTCCGGAGTGCCGGACATTCCGGGAACTTCTAGAATGTTCCCGATGAAAACACCGGAACCATTCCCCAACTCCGAAATGGGACTTTCCTTATATGAATCTTATTCTCCGGACCATTCCGGATCACCTCGTGATATCCCGGATCCCATCCGAGACTCCGAACAACATTCGGTCTCTTTCTCATAATACCATAACTACTCAAACAACGTCGAATCCTTAAGTGTGTCTCCCTACGGTTCGTGAATTATGCGGACATGATCGAGACACTTCTCCGAACAATAACCAATAGAGGAATCTGGAAATTCATATGGCTCCCACATATTTCTACGATTACTTTGCGATCGAATGAACCACTTACATATGATACCAATTTCCCTTTGTCTCACGATATGTTACTTATCCGAGGTTATGATCGTCGGTATCTCTGTATACCTAGTTCAACCTCGTTACTGATAAGTACTCTTTTCTCGTTCCCGTGATATGTGATCCCTTGTGACCAAGTCACATGCTTGCAAGCTAATTGGATGACATTTCACCGAGAGGGCCCAGAGAATATCTATCCGTCATGTGGATGGACAAATCCCACTCTTGATCCATGTGTTTCAACCAATACTTTCTGAACACCCAATGCCACTTTTATAGCCACCCTGTTACGGTGTGGTGTTTGATGACATCAAAGCATCCATCCAGTAAAGGCAATATGCATGATCTCATGGTCGAAGGAATTAGGTTACTATGTATCAGAAAGCATATAGCAATTGAACTATTGAAATGACTTGATCTTTATGCTACGCTTATCTATAGGAGTATGTCCATCACATCATTCTCCTAATGATATGACCCTGTTGTTAATAACATCTCTATGTTCATGATCAGGAAACAATGATCATATATTAACCAACAAGCTAGTTTAACAAGAGGCTTTACTAGGGACTCTTATTTTAGTTTACAAATCACACAAGTATTAATGTTTCCGGTTAATACAATTATAGCATGGTATGTAAACATTTATCATAAGTGTGAAGATATGATAATAACCACTTTATTATTGCCTCTTGGGCATATCTCCAACAATTTTATCCGGTGTTCCTAGGCGATCCTAGGGCGCTAGGAACCATCTGGAACATCGGACGAAGCAGAATCAGCAAAAAAACAGCTCTGATTGTAGCCTCGCTCTGTCAGCGACTGGAAGCCGAGTCGTCCTCATCCCTTCGCCTCGGCTCCCGCGACAGACCGCCAGACAATGACTGCATGTCTCATCGACCACACTTCGCCTTAATGGCGTGCCACCGCCGTCTAGCTTTCCTGTCGTGTCATGTTCTTTCGCCCACGCCGTTACACCCCTCCCGCCTTTGCCACCCCTTTCGGCTATAAAAGTCGGCGCCCTCACCGGTTCACAGCCCACACTCCCGCCTCTGCCATCCCTTTCGGCTATAAAATCCGGCGCCCTCACCGGTTCACAACCCACACTCTCAAGCATCCCAATTCCCCCGGCCACGAACTCCACCTCCAGCGATAAGGAGAAGCTCTCAGCGAAACCAATGGTGGAGAGGTACCTAGGCGACCCCGCGACGGCGAACGGCTTCGGCTGGCGTTCCTTCCATCCGTGGGAGGCCCGAATGCTTCACGACGTCGGCTACATGGCGCCGCCAACCTGGAAGCTCAGTGTCGGTGCCACCGGTGCCTCAGGACGACGAGATGGTCGAGGGATCCAGGTCGCCATCGCGACAATGGAGGATCCGGACCTCGCCGAAGACCCCGGTAACCTAGTTTACTGGGAGCAGTTCTTCGCCGAGCATCGGAACCGGGAGCTCGCTGCCCATGACGGCTCGCCTAGCACGTCGAAGCGTAACAACACGGCGGCACGCCGTTGGTGGTGGAGTGCGCCAGGACGGACGCTCGCCGTGGACATGGAGCATATCGCCATCGGCAACCGCCCGAGGCTAGGCTTCCCGCCTCGCTCACCGCTGTCCACGGAGAGGTGCGGTGCGGCGGCGAACTGGCTGCCCAGGAGGATGGGTCTAGGCAGCCTCAGTTCGTCGTCCTCCGCCGCCACGGCCTCGCGCTCGTTTAGCTTTGTGTCTGCACAATCGCCGCGAGCTAGCGGGGAGGCCACACTGTGGCCCGTGAAGCGGGAGGCCGAGACGCTAATGCGCTCGCCGCTGAGAACATGCTCACGCGGCCTCGTCATTAACGAAGGTCGGGCGCCATCGCTGCCAGTTGGCTACCTTCGTCTGCGCGTGCCAAAGCCCGAGCCGGCGGAATGGGCCGTCCCAGTCGACGAGGACGTGTTCGTCCTCAAAATGGTGATGGAGAACTCATTGAACGACGTCCTGCAGATGCAGGCGACTGAAGCCTGCGCCCAGTTCAGGACCGACTGGGAGCATGAGGAGGCCAACCGCATTCACCGTCGGCAGGAACAGGCCGACCGCGCTAGCCGGCAGCACGTCTTCTAGGGCACACTGCTTATCGTCCTCGACGATGACGACGAGGCCGGGCCATTGTCTCAGCCGTGGCGCTGCGGCGACTCTAGGCCAGGGTAGCTCGCGCCCACCGCAGCCGTCGAGCGACGACGACACCCGGGACACCGAGTATACATGCTTCTACCGTAACTTCGGCATGTGAACGACGTCATCTACATCGGCATCAGTATCTACTTCGTCTAGTAGTTATTTTATGTTATTTTGTTTTTCTTTTAGCCTAAATGCATTCAAAATTTGGCTATATATATACAAACTTGCCTTTGTTTAAATGAAATCGTCTATATTCATACAAATTTCACTAAGTTTTATTAAAATTTGGTTAAACACGAAAACTCAGCCTGAAAACGCAAGTGAGAAAAAGACAATTTACAGACCGAAAGTTACGCCCGTCCGACATAAAATAGCACCGGAAATCGGCCTGGAAGAGGTGTTCTAATATTCTTAGATAGCTGGTACTTACTTTTCTGTGTTTTACACACAATACTACGACACTGCACGGCTGTTCATCCGTATGTTTTACGCCCGTGCACGTGACAAAGTTGACAATTATCCGCACACAACGCATACGTGGCGGCCAAGACAATACAGTACGATTATCCATACACAGCACATACGTGGCGGCCAATACAATCCTGGACAGCTAGGACGCGATGATGCATTCTGCTGCTGGTCGAGCTCACCGACCGCCGGATGGCGCCGCTGATGGCTTGTGGTACGTGGCACGTGGTCGAGAGGAGCGGTTCCACTCCACCAAGGCCATGGCCCATGGGTGAGACCGTGAGAGCAGTCGCCATGTGCACGCACGAAACGAAAGAGATTATTACGTGCGGAGCTTGATGGAGTGCGCGCGCAACAGCGGTCATGATCCCTCGATGGATGCCATTGATATTTTCGTTCTTATTACGGGGTCCAGATCTTTTGTTCTCCTGTCTTAAAAAAAAAAGATACTCCGTATTTTGTTCCGAACAGGAATCGTCAAGGCTGCCTACAGTGTGCACTCACAGATGTTTCAACCGAAACACTAGTGCGTCGCGACTTTGGATTTGGTCCTCTTCGAAGAAACACGTTATCAACCGAGAACTTATTACTCTCTCCGACCTATATTACTCGATTTGGATTTGTCAAAATTTAGATGAACCTATATCCTAAATAGTGTCTAGATTTATCCAAATCTAGACAAATTTGAGTCAAGTAATATGGGTCAAAGTTAGTATCATTTTATTTTGCTCTGTTCACACAAGTCATCTTCAAAATAAAAAGGTACACCTGCAAAAAAAACAATAAAAGCGTATGATCCACAAATTCTGATTCACAGGTATTCCTGACGCAACCGTTGCAATAAAAGAAGGATCATGGTGAAGTCAGGGGCGGATCTACACCCCGGGCAACCCGGGCCATGGCCCGGGGTGTAGAATTTTTTTCATCTATATATTAGTAGAAATGCATTATTTTTTAAGGATTTGGATCTATTCTTAGACCGGTTACTAGTTGTCCAAACCTGGCAGGAGGTGTGAATACGCGCTGTCACCTAGCTTATAATCAAACCAAAAATTTAAAATGTCTTGTAGATTAAACCATTTGTTCGATTTAGGATCCGTTTTCACCGTTGGATTAGTTGCGACGAGATCTTTAGAGCTAGATCCCATATTGATATGTTTCGCTGAATTTGCCCCCGGACCAAACAGTTATCCGCCCCTAACACATGAGTTATCCATGCTATAATATGTAAGTTATCCATCCTATAACACATATGTTATCCACCATATAAACGTGTTTGATAGAGGCGTTTTCTCGTATACGTGTTGAGCATCATCAATTGAAACATGACAGCCTAGGTGTTAGGGTACCGAGACTTTATCGCCGTCGATGCGTTAGCATAGACGAGCGATGAAGACTCGGTACCTAACATCCTTCGAGCTTTCATCACCCATATACCGCGGTAGCAACAATAGGCAAAGAAGCCGAGCCGCTAGACTACTGGTTGCACGGTTTGTTCATTACGACTTAGAATCGTGGATGGTAGGGTATAAGACCCCATTTATTATATCGTATAGAAAAAATTAAGATTTATTTTTAAAAAATTATCCTTTATGTTTAACGTGGTAGCCTTTCAAGATTGAGTCATTCATACGCCGAAAGAGCAGCGATGGGCGACGAAGCCGAGGTGATAGAATAACTTGTATATTTATCTATGAGTAATTTTTATAGTGATCATAATTCATATGTTATTTGGTGGGTAACTTACATACTGAAGCCTGGATAACACTAGTATTACTCGTGGATAACTTCTGGGACAAAACAAAGTTGTGTTATCCACCATTAACACGTGACTTATCAATGCCATAGCAGTTAAGTGATCCATCCTGGTACATATAAATTACCCACCATATAAATTAATTTTCTTAGAATGGTCGCCGGATACTTTTTCTACATCCATCTAAAAAAATCTTCGTGCACATGGTTTATAGGGTGGGTAACTTATATAGTACAGCATGAATAACTTATGTGTTACACGTGGGTAACCTTTTGGTCCGAAAAAAGTTTTTGAAACATATTAACATGGGATCTAGTTTCGAAGATCTCGTCGCGACTAGTCCATCGGTGAAAACGGATTTTTAATTGGATAAACGTTTTGTGCTAGAAAACTTTTAAAATTTTCCGATTTTGCATTAAATATTGACGATGTCAGCTTTTTGCATGCATGGTAGGACTGCCTTTTGACATCCGGAATTTCTCTCTGTACATGCATGCATGCAGGTTAGAGGGATTGGGTTTTCTAATCACACGGAATGTTAAAACTGTCCGCTAGATTTTATCAATTTTAGACCGGTCGCAAAGTAGCAATGTCTAATCTTGACCTTGTTTCATGGAATTCTGGATCCGTCACTGTGGTGAAGTACTAATCACAAGGAATGGTGAACCATCAGCGGCGCCATTTTTTTGCGATATGTCTAAACAAAAAAATCCATGTCTCGTGGGTCGACCGCATTGCCCGGTCGAACTAAGCGGGCGAACCGTGCAGTGGTGGCATTTAGGACGGGACAGGGTGGCGAGGCATTGGCCATGGGTGGCTGGCCAGGAGCAGATCCGGCAGCCTAACACGAGGAAAATCCGTGACAGTTTTGACGGGTAAACCACGATGAGCAGTAGCTGTCGGGATCAACCCACATGGGAATCCCAAGGCGGCTGACCGAAAAATAGCATCCCCCGTATCTTTTCAGGATAGGACATACTACAATCACCTGCCACAGCCACACCACCGTGGCCGTGGAGCAGCGAAATTCAACGGAGGAACCAATGCTGAACATACAAGACACGCCCGCATGAGTCGCAGGCCCCATATTCCCACGGAGGCTATTCCGCACAGCATCCACGTGCCAGCCTCCAACGCCCAAATGGCACGGCAAACTCGACATTGCACAACATTCAGTTTGGTGGCGCTGCCTAGCTTCGCCGGTGCCGTCGGCGGCGATCCACCGCCGGCCGGAGGCAAGATCCGAGTACCAAGCGGCGGGGGCAGCAGCAAAAGCCAAAGGCTGCGACGGAGCAGAACCAACCACGGGAGTGGCAGATCGGTCGAGGACGATCTGCCTGGGCGGCAGGTGGGATGGTTGGTGGCCGTGTCATGTCACCCTGTCAGCTGTGCCTGTGTCGCCCATTGAACGCGAGTGGACCGGAGGAAGATAAAGACCATAGTACCTTGCAAGATAAAGATCATAGTACCTTGCACTGAAATGGGTGTATCCGCACCAGTGTATCGACAGTTCGTACTAGTACTACAGTACTAAAATGGCATGTAAAGCACCAGGATTCAGTACGGACGACAGGATCATATTACTACTAGGAGAAAGCGATGGAATAGGCTTACAAGACGGGCACATATTTTGGGTTTGGAAAATGTAGCAAAGGGACTTCAGGTTTTCAGAGCAAGAGCGCGCTAACCCGACAGAGGATATTTTTGCAGTCATCTGTGGACGCTATTTGCTGGGACTGTTCAACGGGACAGAATGTTCAACCCCCATCATGATGCCAACTGCCTTGGACATCTATGCACGGCAGTATATCAGGTTACAGATTTTGCTCGGTGGGTAGACCAGTGTTCAGTCGTGCTCCATAACAGAATTGACATTCCAGAAACAGATGGATGAATTTGGTATCAAATTAAAACATGCATACATGCATACTATCATGCGTAGCCAAAGCTTGCTAAATTTACATGACAGCAGCTATTACTGATCGACAGAGCTGTAAGCAACTTTAAAAAGACTATGAATCATGCTTTGCTTAAAAGTTCACCGTGATATAAGTCTACGAGAACAACACAACTAGATTTCACCACCCAATCTGAACCATCAACCAAGAACATAGCTACTAGTGTGAAGTCATAAGATGAGACTATCATACAAAATTTGTTTTTTCCCATTTGCTACATAACACTTTGCCCAGTAACAAGATAAATTACAGAGCAGAGTATGGCGACAACGTAATCTGTTACTTGGTATTGATTCATTTCATCCAACTAAATATCATGCCAGCTTGACATGTTCATCGAGGACTCTTGAAAATCAGAGGCCATCTACAGCCTAGGTTCGAATCATGGTACATTATTATTCATGACATTACAAGACAGGTGGTACATATTTGCACATCTGATTTTTACGATAAAGGGAAATTTCATCTGATGATCATCTCTCAGGTTTTCCTTGGTATACATGCCTCTAGTAACAGCATAAATTAAACAGGCAGGGAGGAACTAAACAAACAGCCTACTAAGCAGTACCTATTAAACAGGCAGAAGAAGCAGAAAGAGTTTTATCACACCCAGCATATAGCAGTGCCGCCCAAAGAGATAAAATGGGGTCGCCGAGAAGAGCGAACCATGAAAACTGGAACAACCTGAAACCTGCAAGACTCGGTTTTTGGCCTTCTAGTTCAGTCGCCTTCTCTTGTTCCGGTGTGCGTCCCCACCGTCCACGTCCAATGAAGCCAAGGCGTCGCTTCTTCCCCTCCTCCTCAGGGTTCTCGAAGACCCTGCATTGCTAGGTTCTCCCACGCTTTCGGTGAAAGCAGCATCCTCCTGAATCACAGCCATGGTGCTTGAATTAGAAACTTGATCTGCAGCCAACGCTGCAGCGGCATGAACTCCATCAACTGCCGGCTCATGATTTGGCGAATTTGACGAAGTTGATGCTCTGTGACTGAGTAATGGGCTTGGCCTAGAATATCTTCTAAGATCGCTCACTGCTGTTGCCAACCTTTCTGTATTTGCAAGGCCGACAAGGGTAAGTCGTTGGAATAAATCAATTCCTTCCGAGGAAAGTGGGCTTGAACTCCGCCTAGGTGGATCTGGCACGCTGTTTACGGGCACCCCACTGTCGGGAGCGGAGGAAGCGACAAATGTAGGGTTCTCTGCTTCTCTTTGCAGCCTCCTTGCTCTCATCCTAGTAGTAATCCGGCCTAGGCGGCCAGTCTGATGAGCATGGTCTATCATCTCCTGGACAGATGACTCCGGAGGCCCTTCAAGCCTATCAACGCTACTCATAATCTGCTGATCAAGAATGCGCCTCCAAGAAGACAATATCCCATGTGCCTCGCCAAGCCTCCTAGAAATCGGGCGCAAATGGTGGAACTGTTGTCGGAAACTCTCGAGCCGATTCCCATGTGGCCTTGCGGGAATGTTAGGACCGGACACATTGCCACCATCCTCTGCGACCTTCTTCTCCACATCTGAGGTTGAATTCCCTCTCCCATAGATAGGAGTGATGTTCCCTTCGGTGACCTCACCTTTGCAGACAGGGCACTCCTTGTGGGTGGAATGGACATGCAGCCACTGGTATAAACAAGGCCAGCAGAAGAGATGGCCGCAGGAAGTGACCACGGGCTCGTCGGCCATCTCAAAGCAGATGTTGCACTCAAACATGGCAGTGCTCTTGTGGCCCTCCGCTGGCTCATCCTCAGCATCCACCACGGCAGCAGCAGCGGCAACCACCACCTTATTCTCCTCCACGGTATCGTCGTGCGTAGGCTCTTGGGGTGGTTGCGCTGGAGCCTCGTTCTCCAGGGTAGGGGTACCGGAGCTGAGAGGAGGAAGATCCGACCGGAACCGTCTCGGACGGAGGTAGCGTAGCTGGCGGCCAGTCGGGCAGATCGCGCGGCGGTAGCGCTCCGAACGCTCCGGGCGGAAGGTAGAGGAGGCCGTCGAGGAGGACGGGCGGTCCGCCCATCCGAGCAGCTCGCTGGACCGCAGCGGCGGGGGCGGGGGCGGCGGCGGGTGCAAGAAACCGAATTCGAGGTCGTCGGCGAGCTCAGGCATCAACCCCGAGGCCGTCAGGTAGTGCGGCGGGTGCGCATCGGGGGCGGAGAGGTCGTAGAGCTCGGGCGGTGGGCGCATCAGGTCGGCGCGGGTGGGGGAGTAGGGCGGGTGGAGCGGCTCCGCCTCCGGCGGCGGCGCGTCGGCCGAGGCGGCGGAGGAGGAAGGGGACGAGGACAGCATGGAATTGCCGAGGGCGAGGTCGGAGCCGAGATCGGGGCGACGCGTGCGCGCGGCGCGGGGGAGGCCGAGGTAGAGGTTCAGATCCATCCTTCTGCGGCTACGGGCGGCATCGTCGGCGGCCATCCGGCGGTGGCGCGCCTAGCTGCGTCCTAATCCCACGCCCCCTCCGTAACGGCGTGCCGCAACCAACCACCTCACAACCATCACGGCACGCCGGCGCGCGGACCCCGGGCGCGGGGAGGCACGATCCGCCGGTGCCGCGGTCGGAGGGAGGCTGGGGTGGGTAGGTGGATGCGGTGGGGCGGCGGCGGCGGTGGGAGAGGTGGGGAATTAATAGAGGGGGCGAGGCGAGAGGAGGGTAGCTGCCTAGGGAAGGGATGGGAGAGGAGGAGAAATGGAGGAACAGGAAACACGCCGTGCAAGTTTTTTTTGCTGAGGGAAAAAAGAACGCCACGTCAGCGCGCACGCAAAGAGCAGTAGGTTGTCCGGTGAACTGCGCCGTGTCCAGTTGCCTTTTGCGGCCTATACGAATACGATACTCGGCAGTTCTCTAAATAATTCCACAAGAAATGGGTGCAAATGAATCTGTTGCGAAAATAGATAAAAATAAAATTTAAATTGTCAAAAACTTCTGAACAATTTTTTTTTCATATACATCGAGACATTCTCTACCCATACACAAGTTTTCAGAAAGAATGAACATTCCATGTGGCTTATATGTAGAAAAGACAAAAAATATATTCATGAATAGACTCTTGGGAGCACTGAAATTTATCTTTTATACATGGGCATTTAAAATGTTCTTTTCCCCCGCAAACTTGTATGCAAATATTTAGTGTTCTTATGTATATGCAGATATTTTTTCTAATTTTTTGATATTTTGAAATATGTTTTCACATAATGGGTTTATTTGTAACCGTGAGCCAGCTTGGATTTTCAACAAGAAATACTGCTATTTATGAGACGTGAATTTTCTTTGAACCTATTTTAAACCATTTAATTGAAAAGGTATTCCCACAATGCCAAATTTGTTGTGTCGGATGTATCTAGATAAAGACCTGTTTATACATTCGTATCTACATAAAATTTAAGACAACTAATTTGAGAGGGAGGAAGTACCAATTAGAAAAATATGGTATAAATCATGCGTATATATAATATGTACATGTCACATCTCAAACTAAAAATGTAGAGAATGTAATATATATAATATATCGACGCGGATTTGCTAAACACAGACATAGTTATATATAGGCTTAGGTCCGTTGGATAAAGAGATCACATGCAATGCTAGTTTAGATGGTAGTGGCTGGCTCTTGGAAGGACTAACGGTTTCTAACGGCGGTTGCACCACACCGACTGTGTACATGCATGCAATGCCTAGACCCTAATTTTTTAGCTCGCTGTTTGGCAAAGAAACTTTTAGCATCTAAAATAGAAAGATAAAGTGAACAAGGCTTAAAATGAGTTCTGCATGCAAACGTTTCGTGCTATGCAAACCCTAGTGAAAGTAGCATCTAAAGTATCTAGGCATTGCTAAACACAGGGGAGCAGGTGCATGCAGAACTCTTCGTACTATGCAAACCCTAGTGAAAGTTTGTGGTAGTATGCAAACTCTAACTTTTCATCTAAGTGGTTTAGTGTCTTATATTTTTGGCACGAGAGAGCTACTTCTCGCGCGGCACCTGGGTGAAAGTTTTTGTGTTTTCCCGCCACATGGTACTATGCTACTCTATAAAAGAGAGAATAAATAAGTGAGGCTTGTCCAGCAGCTCGTAAAACAATACATAAAGTGAAAAAGTGTTAAGTTCTGCATGCAATAGCTACCTAAAAGGAATAAGACTTATCTAAGGCTTATTTGGGTTAGGGTTACAACACGAAATAAGGTTTGACTAAAAAAGGAATAGCTACCTAAAAGGAATAAGGCTTATTTGGGTTAGGGTTACAAAACGAAAATAAGGCTTATTTGGGTTAGGGGTCTGCTTCTGTAGTACATTAGGGTTTGACTCAAAAACGCCTAAATCAGATAAGCTTTGTTTTCTCGGTTTTCGTGAAGTAACGGCGTTACTACCCATCAAATGAGAATCTAACGTTTTGGTTCAGGAAATATGTGTTCCCTATATCAAAAGAGGAGAGAATCAACGGTGGATAGGCTATGCGCAGCTATGTCTGTGTTTAGCTGGATATTTATATATATATATATATATATATATATATATATATATATATTAAAAGGGAAATGATAGAGTCTCCCGGGGGATCGTAGTTTTCCATCCCCCGGATAGACTCGTGACGGGATGGTTCCTCCCAACATGCTCCCTACCGCGGGCCCCACTACCGACGTGTCTACTTCTTATCTTTCCCTCAACCACTCCTTTTCTTCTCTGTGGGTTTCTTCTCTGTTTTGCCCCGACAAGTCCCTCCATGGGAGAGCTCTAGTAGCTAATGGCCTCTTCCCTATCCGGCACTGCCGCTAACCAGGCCACACTCCTCCCCCAAAAAAGCCACGCGCCGCCGCCTACCCCCATCTCCATGGGTGCTGCGAGGACTTGCGGAGCGCTATCGACTGAGATGCTTCAGGTCAGCACCTCCGTCCTCGTGATCCGCCATGGCCATGGAGAGGGGGAAGCCGAGGCCACTGCGAGCAAGGGGGCCTGTAACGAGTGGCTAGCGGCCCTGCCCCTCCTTGCTACAGGGTCACGGTGTCTCTGCTAGAAGGGATTTGCCGGCCCTGCTGCAGCGGGTGGTGGGCGCTCCTAACTTTGGAAGCCGACCTTGCTACAATGGCGTGACGGTGGTGCTACAGATGGTGGCCAACCTTGCTATACACACACACACACACACGACGGCGCTGCTACAGAGGGCGGATGACCTTGCTACACATACACGGCGAAGCCGCTACAAAGGCGCGATGGGGCTACTGCATAGGACGACCAGCCTTGCTACAACGGGGCGAGCGGCCTCTCTGGCGACGGCTTCTTCTCTGACAAGGTTTTCTGCGAAAGTCTCTGGCAAAGTCGGTTTGCTACATCAGCACAATATTTTTGCTACATTAGTAAGATATTTTTGCTACAAAGTTTCCGGCGAGATCTCCGGTGAGGATATTTTTGTTGTTCTATTTTTTTAGTCGTACCGTTTTTTGCTACAACGTAGCAAAAGCGGGACAATTTGTAGCAAATATGGATATTTTTATAGCAAAAACAGGATTTGGGGCTTTTTGAGAGACACGTGTCAGCAGGGAAAGGCGGGGGATCCGGGGGAAATATCCCCCGGAGGGACACGTAGGGCTACCCATATTAAAATGCAAAATTATACTGTTCACAACTTAAGAAGTGTACATATACTATTTAAGTTATAATTTCTCTTTATCGTGTACCACATTGGGTGGTATTTATTTCTTGAAAATTACATGTACATGTGTGAATTATGTAAATTTTTTTGAAACATTTAAACAGAATTTTCTGAATTTTTAAAATATCGGGATGCATAAAACTCTAGCTATTTGTGTGTGTGGGGGGGGGGGGTCTTTGGGAAAAACAAGAGAAGTAGTGGAGATAAAGTAAAATTATAGGAGAACCCTCATTGAAATTGATATTGATATTTATGTATCTAAGTTATTTTGTTTGATTGCTTTTAGAAAAATATAAGATTGTGTCATGGAATTTTTTTTAATACCTTGAATATTTGCTTATGACTTTATTTTTTAATTGTTGGAGACATCTATGTATGGTAGATGTACTACTTGCTACTTTAAATATATCGTGATATTAATTTTTTTAAAGAAAAATTAGAGAACTAGTGGAGACAAAGTAATCAAATTGTCTTGTATTCAATGGTTGATGAATTTACCCGAGCAGAGAGACGTCTTGTCGTGGTATTACCGACGAGTACGCCATGGAGGGGTCCTCACAGTACGTGTTTAGAGACGTGGGGGAAGGCAGACGGTTGACGGGTACGAGATAACACAGCTTACCCAGGTTCAGATCCCACAACGGTGGCGGAATCCTACTCCTGCTGTAAATCACTATAATGGAAATACGTCGAGTTACAGAGATATGTTCGCTGTACGAGGTGTATGCTAATCGCTACTTGGTCGTCTGAAGTTGTGTCCTAAAGGCTCCCATAGGCCCGACTTATATAGTCGTCAGGTCCTATTGTTACAGGGAAAAGTCCTAGCCGGACAGGTTACAGAGTCCTACACCGTCTATTACTAGTCTTGTGTGTCTTGTACTCCAAGGCTCCGGGTACGTCGGTGACTCCAGCGTAGCCTTCCTTTATCTGGCATGGGCTTTCCTTTTGGATCCATCTAACTGGGCCGCCTAGCAGGCCATGGGCCATGCTACCAACTGTGGGCCACCCGGGTTATCCGGATAGGAGACATGCTATGAGGATACCCATATAGCATATCCCCAACAGTAGCCCCCGGAGAACTCCGAGATCTTGCACCATCTTGCCTCTTCACGTGGAATGCCCCGTCTAGATGGATGTCGGCAAATCGTCAAGCAATATCTTGTAGTCCTCCCAAAGAACCCTGCAAGGTCTTCTCCGTCTTCAACTCGTAAGTCGGAGAATTGCTGAATCTTCCATCGTACTCTTCCGTAGCCGGACTGGATCTGTCCATGCCGGAATCTTCTGATGTGATGGCTCATATGCCTATGTCAGCTAGGACGACTTAGACATAGGTCAGCAACGCCTCGTAACTCACACATGCAGAGAACACAATCATGTCCACTTTTCCCGCGCGAGCGATACGAACCGTTGGCGGCGATGGATGGAACGTGGCGAAATTTCCGCGCATGTCCGCACACACGTCGTCTACGCGGCAACCATCCGATCAAGTTGCACGAATCTCGATGCTGGAGATCATAAATAGTAACTGCGGTGGAAAATTTACTTTTCACCTCATTCTCTCCTCGCATCATCTTCTTCCTCCAGCGAGCGCCTCCTCGAGCTCTCCGCGCAACTTGCGAAAAAACCTAACTCCCAATCTCGCTAGTCACATCCAAACACTCGCAATGGCCAGCAGCAGCTCTTCTCCCTCGATGGCGGTGTCGAGCGAAGCCACGACGAAGCCGGCGAGCTGCATCGTCGTGCCCCCAAAGGGTCTGGTCATCCCCGTATTTGTGGTGGTCGATACCACTGGCGGCAACCACAATCCAGCGGCGCTGGAGCTGCTAGAGGAGGAAAACGACTCCCAGAAAGGCGACTGGCGCGGTTCGGACATCACGGACCGCTACATCAAAGAGTTGATCGTCGAGGGCTATCTTCCCACGACGGAGGGGCTCGCCTGGCGGGTGGCGGCGGCCGGCGAGGTCACACCTTCTCCCCAAGCCGGAGAAAAGGTGTACCTCAAAGCACAATTGGTATGCGGCGTCTCCCTGCCCATCTCTAACTTCTTCCTTGTTGTCCTCAATCATTACCGAGTATAGCCTCAAAACCTCTCTCCCAATAGTATCCTAGCGCTCAGCAATTACGCGGCGCTTTGCGAGGGTTACCTAGGGATTAGGCCTAGGCTAGATCTCTTTGTCTATTTCTTCACTATCAAACGCGAAGCCGGAGCCAGCAAGGATGAACTTAGAAATTGTGGCACCATTAGCTTCAGCATCCGTCCTGGCCGGCGTTCCCCGACATCGTCGGCCACGAGTCCTACAAGAACTGGCAGCGTACTTACTTCTACGGCCCAAATATCCCTCTGGCCGACCGAGAAGTAACGTACCCGGACTTCGTCGATGGAGGCGCCGCCGAAACTTCGACATGGAGATCCCAGGCCTCCCTTCCCTCTGACATCGACGCTTCCCATGCTATAAGGCGGATAGAGTGGTTCGTAGAGACGGGTTTGACCGGCTTGGACCTAGCCATGTGCTGGTTCATCAGGCGAATCCAGCCTCTACAACACCGCTCGAAGATGATGCACGAGTATACGAGCGATAGAAGGGATAGCCTCCGCATATCCGTGGACAATTTCTCGAGCGACTCCGTCAAGCTCCGCCTCAAGGACATCGTCAAGGTGAAGGATAAGAAGCATGGCTTCACCATCACCTACGACATGTTCGTAGAGAGTAAGTGCCCAAAGGTAACTGTTTATTTTCCGTGTATGACATATACTCCAGTTCTTCCGTCTAGCCATTACCATCTAATCTAACACGGAGGTTCTTCACCTTAACAGCTTAGCGACATAGACGAGGACAACATGGCTCCTCAAATCTATGATCCAAAGATGAAGGAAGTCACCGTCGTGTCCGACGATGATGCTCCGTTGGCGCAAAAGCGGAAGAGCTCCACCTCTGATGCTGCTGATGGAGGCAAGAAGAAGAAGACGGAGGGTGGAGCCTCCAAAAAGACTACCGCCTCCCTGGAGGCGGAGAAAAGAAAAATTACTGGGATCCCTTTTGCCAAAGAACCCCCTCTTGTGTAAGCTTCTTTCTCTCCGACATTGTCCATTTATCTGTCTTGTTCCTGTACTTATGCATTTTGCACGTTTCAGGAAGAAAGCTACGACCAGCTTGAATAAGACCTCCAAAACATCGGGGGCTTCTAGAACCATCAAGGACATGCTGCATCGCGACACATCTCCCGCCATCGCCCCTGTCACTCCCATCGTCAAGCCTTCCTCCGCTCCGACAAGCTCACAAGCTAAGGAAGCATCTGGCCCTTCCGCCATGGAAGTGGGCTCAGGTGCCTCTACCGAGCTTGCTGTTGTCGGCGAGCAGGCGACGCAGGAAAGTGCCGCACACCAAATGGCTGATGCTTCGGCTAAGGATGCCATCGGTTGCGGTAAGGCGGTGGTGGAAGCTGGTAGTTCTGCCGAAGGCGGCACCCCCGCACCCAAGAAAACCATAGAGTATCCAAAGATAGTCTATCTGGTACTTACACCGGGTAGCACTGCTCTGGTTCCTGGTGCGACGCCGACATCTCCGACGTGCGGTCTAGAGGAGCTTCTCCGGCAAGCAGAGATCTTGAAAGGAAATAGTGTATCCTTCGGCAAGCTGCTGGCTGAGAGTGCTACTAACCTCAGGATCATTGCACTTGTAGGTTTTAGTTTTGCCTTTTGCTTTTCATATGAATATCCCACTGTAGCCCCCGAGGATATGGATGGAAAACCATAGGTATTTGCGTCTAGATGCTCTAAGATTTACTAAGCTAGAAAACTTCTCACTGTAGCCCCCAAGCATATAGGTGGAATGAATTATTCCGACTAGATGCTTTAAGAGTAGCATACGCAGTGTTTATAAATTTCAATACTTTAGCCCCCAAGCCTCTAGTTGTGACTGAATTAGTTCCGACTAGATGCTTAAAGAGAAGATAAGCATATATCCAAGTTAAAAACTTTATACTGTAGCCCCCAAGCTTCTAATCGAGAACTAGTTCCGACTAGATGCTTAAAGAAATACTAAGCATATTGCTAAGTTAAAAACTCTCGTTGTAGCCCCCGAGCGTCTAGGTGGAAAATTTTCTGGCTAGATGCTCCAAGTAGACCAAACAACGTTTAACTTTTTTCTTTCCACAGAATGAGAATGCTCGGAGGGGCATGGACAACGACAAGTACCAGAAGATGCGCGCGAACTTGGAAGCCGAAAAGGGTAAAACTGCCTTCTTGAAGAAACAGATCATCAAGAGCAAGCGTATGTTTTTCCTCTCTTTTTTGTATTCCTACTTGAACTTGTGTATTCTCCGAGTACTCACTGTGTACTTTGCTTTCTCCGACTTACAGAAACCATTGCCAAGGCTAAGGACATTGTCGAGCAATCTAAGCACATTCAAGAGCTGGATAGCGAGAACAAGATCCTTAAGCAGGAGAGGAAGGACATGCTGAAGATGCATGAAGAATCAATGAAAGCCCTGGAAGACTCCGCCACCGAGGATATGAACCGCTTGAAGGAGGATATCTCGATCTTAAGAGATCAGAAGAAAGCTTCTGACGAGCAGAATCAATGCCATCATGAGGCGTACAAGCTCCTCCAACAAGAACGGGACTCCTTAGCGGATACCCTCTGGCAAGCTGAGGCTAGCATCTTCAGTAAGTGATTCTCCGTCTTGGATTTATGTAGTCTAGATACTCTGAATTTTTGAACTCATGTGCTCCTTGTCAGAATTTGCAGCTCCTATGGGTTTAACCCGGTCGCCTCCTCCAGCCAAGGAATGCATGGTTCTTGCCGGCAACTTCATCAACACCGCCATCGCGCAAGCCAAAGAGATTGCCAAGCCCCTCCAGATCAACATCAAGGCATCGGACTCTGTGACGAAGTTCTCGGAGATCCTACGCCGAGCCCCCGAGCGTATCACAAGCTGGAAAGCTTCATGTGCACGGGCCGGTGCAAGGATGGCGTTGTCCATGGTTAAGGCACATTACGAGGATGCCGACATCTACACGGTAACCTCTGGCATTCCCGACGTAGATGACGATGACAAGGAGATAAACCATGAGTCCATCTTGTCATCACTCGCGGGTTATGACACTAGAGTTGTCGAGTTGGTCGATGTCAACGTCTTCGTGCCAAGGAATACCATCGATGGCGGCGACCAAAGCTCCTCCGAGTCCCTCAACACTGCCGACTTAGAGGGTGACTCTCCTGCTGCCGATGACGCTGCTTCCAAGTCGCCTGCGCCAAAGGAATGAAAAACAACTTGTAATATTTGTTTCATCTTTGATGCTTATGCGGAAAAAAACTATGTCTTAACTTAAGGCGGAAAACAATGATGTATGTTCTGCTACTTAAGAACTAGTTCCAGCATGTATATATTTTTTAAGCAAGTGTTGGCTTATCCATTACTTTGGTTCTTATGCTTGACTTTTCATGAGTCGGAAGACTTGTTGTCGGAACCATGCGCTCAGGTGATGATGCCCAATGGCACCTTCAATAACCTAAGCACAAAATCACCGACAATAAGTGCCAAAAGTCACTACTCCAGAATCCACATAAAAACGACAAAGAACGTGTAGACCAGAAAACTTAAGCTAACGCCCGTGGGTGGAATTTTCACAAGTGCAATCGCAAAACTTGTTCATAAAGGTTTTATATGATCCAAAAATAAACACTAAAGGAGGTAAAAGACTCAAAAAATGAGTTAACTAGAGTGCTTCATTTCATTGATCATATAAGAGGTACACAATTAGTTAAAAAATGCTAAGTGTAAAAAGGACGTAGCTGTGCTATGTTCCATGGCCGATCAAGCTCTGGGTAGTCATCATCCGGGTCATGTCGCTTATGCTTATGATCCTCGTTGGGTCTATCCTTCAGTTCATGATTGTCAACGAGGTAGTAAGACCCATTGAGTAGCGCCTTGCTTATGATGAACGGTCCTTCCCATGGCGGGGATAATTTGTGAGACTTCTTCTGCTTAAGTCGGAGCACCAAATCCCCCTCTTTAAACGAGCGATGTCGAACACGGCGACTATGATAGCTATGTAGCTTATGCTGGTAGATGGCAGATCTTTGGCATGCCAAAACGCGCTCCTCCTCAAGAAGGTACACATCTAGGCGTCTGGATTCTTCAGCGTCATCTTCGTCGTAGGCGGCGACTCTTGGTGCATCGTGAAGTATGTCGGAAGGTAGGATGGCTTCTGCTCCATATACCATGAAATAAGAGGTGTATCCGGTGGATCTGTTGGGTGTAGTTCGTAAACTCCACAGTACAGATGGCAATTCTTCCGCCCAGGCTCCAGCTGCTCTATGTAGCGGTGCCTCAAGACGTGGCTTTATTCCCTGCAGAATTAATCCATTGGCGCGCTCAACCTGACCATTGGATTGTGGATGTGCCACCGATGCAAGGTCAAGTCGTATGCCCTTCTCCCAACAATAAGCCTCCACTTCTCCGAGTGACAAGTTGCTGCCGTTGTCGGTGATAATGCTATGTGGGAGACCAAATATCACCACTAGATCCCAGACAAACCTGACGGCAGTTGCCCCATCAAGCTTTCTAATGGGTTTAGCTTCTATCCATTTAGTGAATTTATCAACTGCTACTAGCAGATGTGTAAACCCACATGGTGTCGTTTGTAACGGTCCCACCATGTCTAGCCCCCAGACTGCAAATGGCCAAGTTATTGGTATTGTTCGCAATTCTTCAGCAGGAACATGTGGTTGTCGGGCATAATACTGGCATCCCATGCATGTCTCAACCAGCTTGTCGATGTCCGCCTTCGCGGTCAGCTAGTAGAATCCTTGCCGGAAGGCTTTCACGACCAACGATCGAGGAGTAGCGTGATGCCCGCAATCTCCGAGATGGATTTCACATAGGATTTCAATACCTTCTAGCTAGGAAACACACTTTAGGTATACACCAGTAGTGCTCCTTTTGTAGAGTTGTCCATTGATTATGGTATAACCCTTTGCTCGTCATACTATTTGTCGTCTTTCGACCTCGTCGTCGGGCAAAGTTCCGTGTTCGAGATATTCCATGAACGGTTTTGTCCAAGCCGGAGGGACCTTTGCCACCATGTGGACGAAGGAATCATATCTATCCGGGTTGTCGATATCGGCCCCCTTCACGGATGGTGTTCGTAGATGCTCTAGGAAAACTCCTGGCGGAATTCGTTTGCGCCCTGATCCAAGCTTAGATAGAAGATCAGCCGCCTCGTTTTGCTCCCTAGGCACATACTTGACTTCGTAGCCCAAGAAGCTCTTGGCTATCTCGTCCACTTCGTCTCGATATGCCGCCATCATAGGGTTCCGCGCATTCCAGGTGCCAGCCACCTGCTGGGCAACCAAGTCGGAATCTCCATAGCAAACTATGCGCTTGATGCCAATATCCTTGGCTACGCGTAGTCCGTGAATGAGTGCTTCATACTCCGCCATGTTGTTCGTAGTATCGAAGTGGATTTGCAGAACGTAGTGTAGCTTGTCACCAGTTGGTGACTGTAGAAATGCACCCGCCCCCAAGCCGTTGAGTAGCTTTGATCCGTCAAAGTGCATCACCCAGTACTCTGGTTCAGGCAACGGAGTAGCATCTGGCATCTCTGTCCAATCTGCGATAAAGTCCGCCAAGGCTTGTGACTTGATAGCGTCGCGTCTCTTGTAGGTGATCTCGAAGGCGGCAAGTTCAATGCCCCACTTCGCGACACTTCCCGTAGCGTCGCTGTTGTTGATAATGTCGGACAGTGGAGTCTTGCTCACCACTATGATTGGGTTCTCCTGAAAGTAATGCCCCAGCTTCCGAGAAGCAAGGAATACTCCATAAGCTATCTTCTGGTAGTGCGGGTAACGCTGCTTGGACTCCGTCAAGACCTCGCTCACATAGTAAACTGGTCGTTGAACTCCGTGCTCATAGCCTGGTTCCTTCCGCTCTACCACGACGACGATGATGATTACCCGGTTGGTTGCCACCATGTAGATTAACATGGGCTCTCTAGGCTCGGGTGCTGCAAGGATGGGCGCTGAGGAAAGAATCTCCTTGAGCTGCTTCAATGCTGCATCTGCTTCGTCTGTCCACGTGAATTTGTCCGTCTTCTTTAGCAACTTGTATAGCGGCAGAGCCTTCTCTCCAAGTCGGCTGACGAACCGACTAACTGCTGCAACACAACCTATTAGTCGTTGAATGTCCTTCAGGCATGTCAGACGGTTTATGTTTAAGATGGCCTTGATTTTCTCCGGGTTGACCTCGATTCCATGATGGGAAATGATGAAGCCCAACAATTTGCCGGCGGGAACCCCGAAGACGCACTTCTTAGGGTTAAGCATCATGTTGTATTTCCGGAGATTATCAAAGGTTTCTTTTAAGTCGGAGATTAAGTCATTTGACTTTTTAGACATCACCGTGATATCGTCCACATAGGCATGAACGTTCCGACCAATTTGGTCGTGAAGGCAATGTTGCATTGTCCGCTGGTACGTAGCACCTGCGTTTTTTAGCCCAAAGGGCATCGTAACCTAGCAAAACGTGCCGTATGGGGTAGTGAACGAAGTGGCCAATTGGTCCGACTTCCTCATCTTGATCTGGTGGTATCCTGAGTATGCATCGAGAAAACACAAAAGTTCTGAGCCAGCCGTCGAGTCAATGACTTGGTCAATGCGAGGCAAAGCAAACGGATCTTTGGGGCAAGCCTTGTTCAAGCCAGAGTAATCAGCGCACATTCTTAATTCTTTGGTTCCCTTTTTGGGGACAAGTACAGGATTGACCACCCATTGGGTGTGAAGGATGTAGGGTTTCGTAGCATGGAAAACAAAAAATTTCTACCGCATACAAACAAACAAGCCAAGATCTATCTACTAGATTGTAGCAACGAGTCGATGGAATAACTCACCCTCGAAGATTCCAAAGTGTTTAACGAGAGCGGATTCTCGTGGGTGATGTAGTCGTACTCTTCCCGATCTCAAGATCGCGTAGACGATCCTTCCGGTGCTGCGTTACGGCAGCGCTCCCGCAGTCGGTCACACGTTCGGTACTCGACGAAGACCTTCCTCTCCCTTGTTCCAGTAGGCAGCAGAGGTTGTAGCACTCTCCTCGCGATTCCGGCAGCACAACGGCGTGGTACCGGAAGTAGAGGGGAGATCTCGCAGGGCTTCGCCTTAAGCCGGAGCGAGTATGGTGGACTATGAGAGAGATCCTCGGCAATCTAGGGTTTAAACGTACCAAGGAGGAGGCTTGGCTGGCGGCTAGGTTAGCTAGGCGGCGGCGGTTTGCCCTAGGGCGGCGGCGGCTGCAGGAGGGCCGGCGGCTTAGGGCTAGGGTTTGCGGGTGGAGGTGTTGGGTGCTAGGAGGGGCAGCCCTGCCCCTCCTTATATAGGTGGAGGGGACGCGCCAGGGGAGGGGAGTCCCTCCCCAACTCGGTTTCCCAAGGGGGCCGGCGGTGGAGGGGAGGAACTCCTCCCCAACTCGGTTTCCACCTTCCCCTCCACTTCACAAAATAGCCGTTTGACTTTTCAAACTAGGATTTGATTAAACCCTTTATTTTGTTCAGCGATGACACCTAGTACATGATGCAATCATACCAACTTGATATAACACATTCATGTACCCTTCCCCTCCAGAGTGTCGGACATTCCGGAACCTTCTAGAACATTCCCGATGAAAACACCGGAACCATTCTCCAACCCCGAAACAGGACTTTCCTTATATGAATCTTATTCTCCGGACCATTCTGGATCTCCTCGTGATACCCGAATCCCATACGAGACTCCGAACAACATTCGGTCTCTTACTCATCATTCCATAACTACTCAAACAACGTCGAATCCTTAAGTGTGTCTCCCTACGGTTCGTGAATTATGCGGACATGATCGAGACACTTCTCCGATCAATAACCAATAGAGGAATCTGGAAATTCATATGGCTCCCACATATTTCTACGATTACTTTGCGATCGAATGAACCACTTACATACGATACCAATTTCCCTTTGTCTCATGATAGTTTACTTATCCGAGGTTATGATCGTCGGTATCTCTGCATACCTAGTTCAACCTCGTTACTGATAAGTACTCTTTTCTCGTTCCCGTGATATGTGATCCCTTGTGAGCCAGTCACATGCTTGCAAGCTAATTGGATGACATTCCACCGAGAGGGCCCAGAGTATATCTATCCGTCATATGGATGGACAAATCCCACTCTTGATCCATGTGTCTCAACCAATACTTTCCGAACACTTAATGCCACCTTTATAGCCACCCAGTTACGGTTTGGTGTTTGATGTCATCAAAGCATCCTTCCGGTGAAGGTGATATGCATGATCTCATGGTCGAAGGAATTAGGTTACTATGTATCAGAAAGCATATAGCAATTGAACTATTAAAATGACTTGATCTTTATGCTACGCTTATCTATAGGAGTATGTCCACCATATCATTATCCTAACGATATGATCTTGTTGTTAATAACATCTCAATGTTCATGATAGGGAAACCACAATCATTTATTAACCAACAAGCTAGTATTATAAAGAGGCTTTACTAGGGACTCTATTTTAGTTTACAAATCACACAAGTATTAATGTTTCCTTGTTAATACTTTTATAGCATGAATGTAAACTTTTATCATAAACACAAAGATATAATAATAACTATATTTATTATTGCCTCTAGGGCATATCTCCAACAGTCTCCCACTTGCACTAGAGTCATCTAATCTAGATTACATGGTAATATACCGAACACCCATGGCAGTTTGGTGCCGGTCATGTTTTGCCCTCGGGAGAGGTTTAGTCAACGGATCCGCCACATTCAGATCTGTGTGTACTTTGCAAATCTTTATGTCCCCATCTTGGACATGTTCTCGAATAGCGTGAAAACGTAGCTTGATATGCTTCAGCTTCTTGTGTGACCTTGGTTCTTGCGCATTGGCTATGGCGCCCATGTTATCACAGTAGATTGACATTGGGTCCAGCGCACTAGGAACCACATCGAGCTCTGTAATGAACTCTTTCATCCATATCGCTTCTTGTGAAGCCTTCGAAGCAGCCATGTATTCCGATTCAGTTGAAGATCTCGCCACAACGCTTTGCTTTGCACTCCTCCAGCTAACTGCTGCACCATTCAATGTAAATACGTATCCAGATTGGGATTTAGAATCATCCGGATCAGTGTTCCAACTAGCATCTGTGTAACCATTAACAACGAGCTGTTCATCACCTCCATAAGAAAGAACCATATCCTTAGTTCTTCTCAAGTACTTAAGGATGTTTTTGACCGCTGTCCAATGATCCACTCCTGGATCACTTTGATATCTGCTAGTTAAACTAACAGCATATGCAATGTCGGGTCTAGTACATAGCATTGCATACATTAGAGATCCTATGGCTGAGGCATAGGGAGTCTTACTCATCCTTTCTCTATCTTCTGCCGTTGTCGGACTTTGGGTTTTACTCAACGTCGTATTGGGCAACATGGGCAAGAACCCTTTCTTGCTATCTTCCATTCCAAACCTCTTTAGAACTTTGTCCAAATATGTACTTTGTGACAATGATATTAGGCGTCTCGATCTATCTCTATAAATCTTTATGCCTAATATGTAAGCTGCTTCGCCAAGATCTTTCATTGAAAAACTATTATTCAAATATTCCTTGACACTATTAAGAAGGTCTACATCATTCCCAATCAACAATATGTCATCTACATATAGTATTAAGAATGCTACAGAGCTCCCACTCACTTTCTTGTAAATACAAGCTTCTCCATAAGTTTGTATAAAACCAAAACTTTTGATTACCTTATCAAAACGTTGATTCCAACTTCGGGATGCTTGCTTCAATCCATAGATGGAACATTGAAGTTTGCATACCTTGTTAGCATCTTTAGGATCGACAAAACCTTTGGGTTGCATCATATACAACTCTTCATCAATGTCTCCATTGAGGAATGCTGTTTTGACATCCATCTGCCATATCTCATAATCATAATATGCAGCGATTGCTAACATAATCCTCACAGACTTTAGCTTTGCTACAGGTGAGAAAGTCTCATCGTAGTCAACTCCTTGAATTTGTCGAAACCCTTTTGCGACAAGTCGAGCTTTATAGACAGTAATATTACCATCAACATCTGTTTTCTTCTTGAAAATCCATTTGTTCTCGACAGCCTTCCGGCCATCCGGTAAGTCCACCAAAGTCCATACTTGGTTTTCGTACATGGATCCAATCTCGGATTTCATGGCTTCTTGCCATTTATTGGAATCTGGGCTCATCATCGCTTCCTCATATGTCGCAGGGTCATCGGCGTTGTCCACCAACATGACACTCATAACGGGATCATACCAATCAGGAGTGGTACGAGTTCTCGTTGACCTGCGAGGCTCTGTAGCAACTTCAACCGAAGTTTCATGATCATCATCATTAGCTTCCTCTCTTATTGGTGCAGACACCACAGGAACCACTTCCGGTGCTGTGCTACTCGCAAGTTCGAGAGAAGGTTCGACAACCTCGTCGAGTTCTACTTTCCTTCCAGTAACTTCTTTCGAGAGAAATTCCTTCTCTAGAAAGGATCCATTCTTGGCAACGAAGGTTTTGCCCTCGGATCTATGATAGAAGGTATACCCAATGGTTTCCTTCGGGTATCCTATGAAGACGCATTTTTCCGCTTTGGGTTCAAGCTTGTCCGGCTGTAACTTCTTTACATAGGCTTCGCAACCCCAAACTTTAAGGAACGACAATTTAGGTTTCTTCCCAAACCATAATTCATACGGTGTCGTTTCAATGGATTTAGATGGTGCCCTATTTAAAGTGAATGCGGCTGTTTCTAATGCATAACCCCAAAATGATAGCGATAAATCTGTAAGTGACATCATAGAACGAACCATATCTAAGAGAGTTCGATTACGACGTTTGGACACACCATTACGCTGTGGTGTTCCCGGCGGTGTCAATTGTGAAAGTATTCCGCATTTCTTCAAATGCTCGCCAAACTCGTAACTTAGATATTCACCTCCACGATCAGAACATAGAAATTTAATCTTCTTGTTACGTTGATTCTCAACCTCACTTTGAAATTCCTTAAACTTCTTGAAAGTTTCGGACTTATGTTTCATGAAATAGATATACCCATATCTACTCAAGTCATCCGTGAAGGTAAGAACATAACGATAACCACCGCGCGATGCTACACTCATTGGACCACACACATCAGTATGTATGATTTCCAATAAGTCCGTAGCTCGCTCCATCATACCAGAAAATGGAGTCTTAGTCATTTTTCCCATCAGACATGCTTCGCATATTTCAAGTGATTCAAAAACAAGTGATTCAAGAAGTCCATCGGAATGGAGTTTCTTCATACGCTTCACTCCAATGTGACCAATATGACAGTGCCACATATAGGTCGAGTTATCGCTCGATTTCAAACGTTTAGCCTCAATGTTATTAATATGTGTATTTCCACTATCGAGATTCAATAAGAATAGACCATCTATCAAAGGTGCATGTGCATAAAACATATTACTCATATAAATCGAACAACCATTATTCTCGGACTTAAACAAGTAACCGTCTCGCAATAAACAAGATCCCGATATAATGTTCATGCTTAACGCAGGCACCAAATAACAATTATTTAAGTATAAAACTAATCCCGATGGTAGATGAAGAGGTAGCGTGCCGACCGCGATCACATCAACCTTTGATCCGTTTCCCACGCGCATCGTCACCTCGTTCTTCGCTAGCTTCCGTTTATTCTGCAGCACCTGTTTCGAGTTACAAATATGAGCAACCGAACCAGTATCAAATACCCAGGCACTACTACGAGTACTAGTGAGATACACATCAATAACATGTATATCAGATATACCTTTCTTCTTGATGTTGCCGTTCTTCAAATCCGCCAAGTACTTTGGGCAATTCCGCTTCCAGTGACCTTCTCCCTTGCAGTAAAAGCACTCAGTATCAGGCTTAGGTCCAGCCTTGGTCTTCTTCATCGGCGCGGTAACTTTCTTACCACCCTTCTTGAAGTGTCCCTTTTGCTTAGACTTGCCTTTCTTGAATTTGGTGGTGCTATTTCTTAATCTCCACTTCTGCAGATTTCAACATGGCGAAGAGTTCTGGCAACGTCTTGTTCATGTTTTGCATGTTGTAGTTCATCACAAAGTTCTTGTAACTTGGTGGTAGTGATTGAAGGACACGGTAAACCCCCAAAGCATTAGGAATCACTATACCCAAGCTTTGAAGTTTGTTTACGTGCCCAGACATCTTAAGCACATGCTCACTGACGGAGCTGCCTTCTTCCATCTTGCAGTTAAAGAACTTTTCAGAAGCCTCATAGCTCTCAATTGCTGCATGAGTCTCAAAGATCAATTTGAGATCACGGACAATATCATGTGGGTCTGAATTCTCAAACCTTTTCTGAAGCTCCGATTCTAAACCATACAAGATAGCACACTGAACTATGGAGTACCGAGTCTTCCGAGTGAGGTAAACATTCTTTAATTCATCGGTAGCAGTAGCTGCAGGTGGGTCACCTAGCGGTGCATCCAGCACATAGGTCAAATTACCAGCTGTGAGGAGAATCCTCAAATTGCGGAACCAATCCGCAAAGTTGCTTCCATTGTTTTTCAACTTTTCTTTCTCTAGGAACGCATTAAAATTGATGGTAGGGGCCGCCATTGATCTACAACATATTTGCAATAGTTTAGACTAAGCTTATGACAAATTGAGTTCTAATTAATAGTTAAATTAATCTAGGTGAACTCCCACTCAAAACAATATCCCTCACATTGTTTTAGTGATCACACGAACCAAATCCACCACATCAAAACCGATCATCACGAGAGTTGATGTAGCTTTAATGGCGAACAATCGACATGTTCATCATATCTACTATATGATTCATGCTTTACCTTTCGGTGATCCGTGTTCCGAGACCATGTCTGTACATGCTAGGCTCGTCAAGATCAAACCTTAGTTTCCACATGAGCAAATCTGGCTTGCTCACATTGTATACACTTGCGGAATCTAACACACCCGATCATCACGTGGTGCTTCGAAACAACAAGCTTTAGCAACGGTGCTAACTAAGGGTGAACAATTATAGGACTTGAAATTCATGTGCATGAGGGATCATCTTATAATGCTACCATCGTTAACTAAGCAATACAAGATGCATAAAAAGATTAACATCACATGCAATTCATAATATGTGATATGATATGGCCTTTCTTCTTTGTGCTTCCGATCTCCATCTTCAAGCATGAACATGATCTCCATCATCACCGGCATCGCATCAAGGTCAATGATGCCGCTTCATGGTTGTCGTTCACCAGCTTCAACTATTACAACTACTTTGAATAGACACGCGGGTCTTAACATAAATTAAAGACAACCATATGGCTCCTGCCGGTTGCCAACTTACAATAATGAACATTGCATACATTAAATATAATCACAATCATGGACATATCACATCACAGCACACCCCTGCAAAACAAAGTTAGACGCTTCTACTTTCTTTGCATGTTTTACGTGGTTTGGGGCTTTCAATAAGTGTCGTTCTAACTTACGAACAAGAACCACAACATTGATACTAGTATTGTCAATCACCCGTTGTAAATTGAATCTTAACTATGTTGGGAGAAACAGGAACCCGCAAAGCCACTTATGCAATACAAGTTGCATGTCAAGCATGGAGCAAGTCTCATGAACGATGTCATGTAAGGTTAGCCCGGGCCGCTTCATCCCACCATCCCGCAAGATGCAAAGTACATAAGAAGCAATCGACAACAAAAGCATCAACACCCACAATGACCATTGTGTTCTACTCGTGCAACAGATCTACATATAGACACGACTCTGATACCACTGTAGGGTTTCGTAGCATGGAAAACAAAAAATTTCTACCGCATACAAACAAACAAGCCAAGATCTATCTACTAGATTGTATCAACGAGTCGATGGAATAACTCACCCTCGAAGATTCCAAAGTGTTTAACGAGAGCGGATTCTCGTGGGTGATGTAGTCGTACTCTTCCCGATCTCAAGATCGCGTAGACGATCCTTCCGGCGCTGCGTTATGGCAGCGCTCCCGCAGTCGGTCACACGTTCGGTACTCGACGAAGACCTTCCTCTCCCTTGTTCCAGTAGGCAGCGGAGGTTGTAGCACTCTCCTCGCGATTCCGGCAGCACAATGGCGTGGTACCGGAAGTAGAGGGGAGATCTCGCAGGGCTTCGCCTTAAGCCGGAGCGAGTATGGTGGACTATGAGAGAGCTCCTCGGAAATCTAGGGTTTAGACGCACCAAGGAGGAGGCTTGGCCGGCGGCTAGGGTTAGCTAGGCGGCGGCGGTTTGCCCTAGGGCAGCGGCGGCTGCAGGAGGGCCGACGGCTTAGGGCTAGGGTTTGCGGGTGGAGGTGTTGGGTGCTAGGAGGGGTAGCCTGCCCCTCCTTATATAGGTGGAGGGGACGCGCCAGGGGAGGGGAGTCCCTCCCCAACTCGGTTTCCCAAGGGGGCCGGCGGTGGAGGGGAGGAACTCCTCCCCAACTCGGTTTCCACCTTCCGCTCCACTTCACAAAATAGCCGTTTGACTTTTCAAATTGGCGTTTGACTTTTCAAACTAGGATTTGATTAAACCCTTTATTTTGTTCAGCGATGACACCTAGTACATGATGCAATCATACCAACTTGATATAACACATTCATGTACCCTTCCCCTCCATAGTGCCGGACATTCCGGAACCTTCTAGAACATTCCCGATGAAAACAACGGAACCATTCTCCAACCCCGAAACAGGACTTTCCTTATATGAATCTTATTCTCCGGACCATTCCGGATCTCCTCGTGATATCCCGGATCCCATCCGAGACTCCGAACAACATTCGGTCTCTTACTCATCATTCCATAACTACTCAAACAACGTCGAATCCTTAAGTGTGTCTCCCTACGGTTCGTGAATTATGCGGACATGATCGAGACACTTCTCCGATCAATAACCAATAGAGGAATCTGGAAATTCATATGGCTCCCACATATTTCTACGATTACTTTGCGATCGAATGAACCACTTACATACGATACCAATTTCCCTTTGTCTCACGATAGTTTACTTATCCGAGGTTATGATCGTCGGTATCTCTGCATACCTAGTTCAACCTCGTTACTGATAAGTACTCTTTTCTCGTTCCCGTGATATGTGATCCCTTGTGAGCCAGTCACATGCTTGCAAGATAATTGGATGACATTCCACCGAGAGGGCCCAGAGTATATCTATCCGTCATATGGATGGACAAATCCCACTCTTGATCCATGTGTCTCAACCAATACTTTCCGAACACTTAATGCCACCTTTATAGCCACCCAGTTACGGTGTGGTGTTTGATGTCATCAAAGCATCCTTCCGGTGAAGGTGATATGCATGATCTCATGGTCGAAGGAATTAGGTTACTATGTATCAGAAAGCATATAGCAATTGAACTATTAAAATGACTTGATCTTTATGCTACGCTTATCTATAGGAGTATGTCCACCATATCATTCTCCTAACGATATGATCTTGTTTTTAATAACATCTCAATGTTCATGATAGGGAAACCAAAATCATTTATTAACCAACAAGCTAGTATTATAAAGAGGCTTTACTAGGGACTCTATTTTAGTTTACAAATCACATAAGTATTAATGTTTCCTTGTTAATAATTTTATAGCATGAATGTAAACTTTTATCATAAACACAAAGATATAATAATAACTATATTTATTATTGCCTCTAGGGCATATCTCCAACAAAGGACTTCTCGGATAAAACTAGCCTTAAGTAACCTAGCTATCTCTTTGCCTATGGCGCGTCTCTTCTCATCTCCAAAGCATCGTAGAGGTTGCTTCACTGGTTTGCATTTTGGATCAATGTTTAAGCTGTGCTCGGCAAGTTCCCTAGCTACACCTTTCATGTCGGAAGGTTGCCAGGCAAAGATGTCCCTATTATCATGGAGGAACTCAACGAGTGCGCTTTCCTATTTGGGATCCAGGTTCGTCCCAATGGCGGTGGTCTTGGAGGCATCGCCTACCACAAGTTCCACCAGCTTGCTCTCGATGGTGGCCTTGAATGCAGGAGAGGAGTCAGAAATCCGTTTCTTCAACGCGGGCATCTCTGAGTCATCGACCTTGCTTTGGATCTCTTTGAACTCTTCGCTGTAGAGGACAGCTTCCGTGAAGGCTACTTCATTAATCTCGCAGTCCCTTGCCTTGGTAAAGCTTCCGGATACGATGATGACACCGTTTGGTCTGGGTATCTTGAGTTTGTTGTAGACGAAGCATGGCTTGGCCATGAAGGTGTGGAATATGACGTGGTACACGCTCTTGAAGGGGACCAGCTCAAAGGTCATGCGCTCTTGGCGGTAATTATTAACATCGCCAAAGGCAACCTGAAGTGTGATGCACCCAAGGGAACGAGCCTCCCGACCAGGAACTACGCAGTGGAAGATGGTGTTGGTCCGCCTTAGGTTTGCCTCCGTCAAGTTCATCTTCTACAGTGTATCCAGATACATTATGTTGATGCTGCTTCCACTATCCACCATACACTTGGTGAACTCCATGCCGTCAATCAAGGGGTTGATGACCATGGCCTATTGGTTCTCCGTAGGGATGAGGTCTAGGTGATCCTTCCTTCCTGTCCCAAGTAATTGGAACCTTTGACCAACGTAGGTACTAGGGAACTGGGGGTAGAGTGGCCATCAGTATCCTCATAGAGGTCTTCTGTTGTCGGACGGTGGGGGTGCCAATGAAAGTGTGGTAGACTTGTGCCTTCTTCACGAAGGGGTTCTTGCCTTTGTCGTCGCTCTTGGTGGCATGCTTGGGGTCAACATCCTCGTCCATGTCACTTGAATCCTTGGACTCCTCCTCCTTCTTCCCCTTGCCCTTGCCTCACGGTCTGTTCTTTCGACTTTGCTTGTAGCCGGACTCCGGGTCTTCCTTGAGGTTGTTGACGAACTTGCAGTGTCGATTGGTATGGGTGGCCTTGCCGTTGACATCGAGGTGTACGAGGCACAGCATATCGCAGTACTCTTCGTAGGTTTGGGGAACACGGAGCGGTGCCGAGGTAGTTTCACTTCCTCGTTGCTGCCCACGACCAGCTCCCCGTCCTCGGCCACGTTGTCTGCCATCACCTCATCCTGCAAAGGTCATGGTGACCATGTCGGGAGATTGCTTTTCTTCTGGAGCGGTTTTCCGCTTTGTACTGTTGTTCCTCCAAGCTTGAGTTGGAACGGCTGTTGCCGGCAGAGAGCCGCGAGCATCGTCGTCGGTAGCTGCGAACTCACTAGCCAACTGAATCATCTGGTTCAAGTCAAGCTGGTGATTGTCCTGCAGCGCTTCAGCTTATGTCGGAGCAATGTGCCCCTTTCCAACCCATCGATGAAGGCGGCCATGGCGGTCTGAGCGTGCACTCTTGCGCAGGAATTCTTCATATCCAGCCAGCGGGAGAGGTAGGAGCGAGATGTCTCGTCTTTCTCTTGCACGCACCGATGTAGATCGCCAATAGTGCAGGGACGTTTGTACTTACCCTTGAAGTTCTTGGTGAACGCCTCTTGCATGTACAACCAATTGCAGATGGATTTTTCTGGCAAGTCGTCAATCCATTGACGGGCTATGCCTGCCAACATCAATAGGAGGTACTTGACGGCAATGTTGGGGTTTCCCCCGGCAATCTCTACCGCGTTGTCGTAGTCCTGCAAACATGTAGCTGGCTTAGCAGTGCCGTCATAGGGCTTGATGGTCTTGTCAATCCGGAAACCTTTGGGGTAAGTTGCGGACCATATCGCAGGTCCAAAGCAACGTGGTCCCAGGTATGGTCCTTCCTAGGCCTCGTGGATCTTATCGATCCGCGAATGTGCATCATACGGCTCCGGGTTTTTCTTCTTCTTGTCAACAGGGGATGGGATGCGTGAATGACGTGGGCCCCCTCCGCCATGGTGACTGCTAGGTGGCGACGGAGGCGGAGGTGGCGGTGGGTTAGCCTTCTTGCTATTACCCTCCTACGACGCCTCATGCTTGTCGCGATTGCTTACCGGACGTGGAGGGTCATGGCGCGACCTGCTCTTGTGTCCTTGGTTGCGCTCTCCGTCATGACGGGTCTGCTCCATGTTGTCGCGGATGACGATGCCGCCCTGCCTTAGTGGGGGCATATCCGTACGATGGTGAGCCTTGGGATCTTCGCGATGCTGGGGGATCGGGGCGGTGGGGATGGGCGACGAGGTCGGGCCTTTTCTTCGTGGTCGGAGGATATGGGGATAGCATCCTTCCTGTTGCGCGCATCCCTCCGTCTTCGTTCTGATGAACCCGTCTGGGACCCGACATCAAGAGGAGATCTGTCCCTTGGCGGCTTATGTTGGCTAGACTGGCAAAACGCTGGGTCAGACTCAAGCCTCTGAGAGGTGGCCTTTTCCTGCTGCTTCACCGCCTTGGCCACTAGGTCATAGACCTGGTCCACTGCCTCGGGTGATCTATCCTGCTCCAGAAGGGTCTTGGCGACGGTGAGGTTGAGGAGTGGAGTGGGCATCACATGTCTGCCTTCACTGTCAATGTATGGCTTGGCTTGTGCCGGCTTCGGGGGAGCCCATCCTAGGTTTCGCCATACACCAGGATCGTTGATGACGCGAGCTGGAGCTTTCTTGGCCTCTGCTGCTGCAGCAAAGTCTTGTACTCGGCCTCCATTGCTCTGGCTTTCTCTATGGATTTCTGCGTGTTGACCAGATCTCGATCTAGCTTAGCGCCTTGCTCCGCGATGGCCTGCGCTTCCTCCAACAGTTGTTGGCGCTTCTCATCAAGCTGGGTCATGTTCCGGATATGAGCTACGGCCAGTGGCTCGACGAGAAGGTTGTCGTACATCACTCTATCAGCTGGAGTAACTTGGGCAGCAGCAAACGTAGATGCCGGAGGCGGCAGGTTTGCGGTGTTGTTGTTGCTCGGGCCGGTGCCGAGTTCCTGCAGCTGTTGCATTGGTTTAGGCGGAGGGGCATGACCTTTGCGCGATCATCGTCAGCAGCAACAGGTGGTCCCTTCCCCTTGTCCAGCGCTGTAGGCGGAGCTCGTTCGGGTTGATCTTCATCCATCGCTGTCCCAATCGGCATATAGCGCATCAATCACAGAGTCGGAGGGTGCCAGGATTTCCTCGATGATGGGCGGTGGAGGTGCAACAACAACAACGATGACTGGAGGCGGCGGTTTGACTGCGGCGATGGCGGCCGGAGGCGGTGGCTGAATCGGAGGGGCTCCGTTAATGAGCGCAAGCGCTGTCCGAGTTGTTGACGGTGTTCACCATGCCTTCGAAGGTAAGGCATCCCGACGCCTGCTGCCGCCTTAGAGAATGCCGGAGGAGCGTGCCATGGTCCAGTCCTTCTACAAAGTAATACATAGCATCATCATTGGGGTAGTGGGCCAGATCGGCTCGTATACGGAGCCACCTGGCCAGGTAGTCGCGGGGTTTTTCGCCCTCTCTCTGAACGCAACGCACCAGATCTAAGATGGTAACCACGCCGACGAACTTGGATCTCTGCTGTCCAGACGCACGGGCGAAGCCGGTGGACTTGCAGCGATCTTCCACCGTTATATCCTGCACAGGGGCGGTTTGGGTGGGCCTTGAATTTTTCCGATCTTTGTCGACAAACTCCGTAGAGAGATCCGACATTGATCCTTCCGCATGTAGGGGTTCGTAGCATGGAAAACAAAAAATTTCTACCGCATGCACACAAACAAGCCAAGATCTATCTACTAGATTGTAGCAACGAGTCTATAGAAGCACTCACCCTCGAAGATTCCAAAGCGGTTAACGAGAGCAGATTCTCGTGGGTGATGTAGTCGTACACTTGCCGATCTCAAGATCGCGTAGACAATCCTTCCAGCGCTGTGTTCCGGTAGCGCTTCCGCAGTCGGTCACACGTTCGGTACTCGATGAAGACCTTCCTCTCCCTTGTTCCAGCAGGCAGCGGAGGTTGTAGTTCTCCCTAGCGATTCCGGCAGCACGACGGCGTGGTGTCGGAAGTAGAGGGAAGATCCCGCAGGGCTTCGCCTAAGCCGGATGCGAGTTACGGTGGATTAGGATTTCCCGGAAATCTGGGGTTTAGAAATTCGGGAGGAGGAGGAGGTGTCGGCGGCAGCTAGGGCGGAGGCGACGAACCGGCGGCGGAGCGGGCGGTGGCGGGTCAGCGGCGGCGCGGGCTTGGGTGGAGAGGGCTTGGAACTTGTGTGTTGTGTTGGGGCAGCCCTCCCCCTCTATTTATGAGAGGGGGGCAGCCTTGGGAGGGGTGGGTTTGAATCCAAACCCAAACCCAAGTTGGATTGAGAGAAGGACTTGTTTCTTCTCCCACTAGGAAACCATTGTTCCAGCTTGACTTTTCAAACTTCTCGTTTGACTTTCAACTTAAAGCTTTATTTCTCTCTTGCATATACCAGCACCAAGTGACCTTGGACATGATCCAATCATTCCACATACCCATGACACATTCATGGACCATTCTCCTTCCGGACCGGTGAACCTTCTAGACCCTTCTAGAACCTCTCCGATGAAATCATCAGAAACTTTCCCGAACTCCGAAATAGGACTTTCCTTATATGAATCTTATTCTCCGGACCATTCCGGATCTCCTCGTGATATCCCGGATCCCATCCGAGACTCCGAACAACATTCGGTATCCCTACTAACATTCCATATCTACTAAACAACATCGAATCCTTAAGTGTGTCTCCCTACGGTTCGTGAATTACGCGGACATGACCGAGACACTTCTCCGATAAATAACCTATAGAGGAATCTGGAAATTCATATGGCTCCCACATATTTTAACGATTACTTTGCGATCGAATGAACCACTTACATACGATACCAATTTCCCTTTGTCTCATGATAGTTTACTTATCCGAGGTTTTGATCGTCGGTATCTCTGCATACCTAGTTCAACCTCGTTACTGATAAGTACTTTTTTCTCGTTCCCGTGGTATGTGATCCCTTGTGAGCCATTCACATGCTTGCAAGCTAATTGGATGCCATTCCACCGAGAGGGCCCAGAGTATATCTATCCGTCATATGGATGGACAAATCCCACTCTTGATCCATGTGCCTCAACCCATACTTTCTAAACACTCAATGCCACCTTTATAGCCACCCAGTTACGGTGTGGTGTTTGATGTCATCAAAGCATCCTTCCGGCGATGGTGATTAGCATGATCTCATGGTCGAAGGAATTAGGTTACTATGTATCAGAAAGCTTATAGCAAACGAACTATTAAAATGACTTGATCTTTATGCTACGCTTATCTATAGGAGTATGTCCATCATACCATTCTCCTAATGATATGATCTTGTTATTAACAACATCTCAATGTTCATGATCGAGAAGCCACGATCATATATTAATCAACAAGCTAGTATTATAAAGAGGCTTTACCAGGGACTCTAATTTAGTTTACAAATCACACAAGTATTAATGTTTCCGGTTAATACTATTATGAATGTAAACATTTATCATAAACACAAAGATATAATAATAACTGCTTTTATTAATGTCTCTAGGACATATCTCCAGTAGTCTCCCACTTGCACTAGAGTCAACTAATCTAGATTACATGGTAATATACCGAACACCCATGGCGGTTTGGTGCTGGTCATGTTTTGCCCTCCGGAAAGGTTTAGTCAACGGATCCGCCACATTCAGATCTGTGTGTACTTTGCAAATCTTTATGTCACCATCTTGGACATGTTCTCGAATAGCATGAAAACGTAGCTTGATGTGCTTCAGCTTCTCGTGTGACCCTTGTTCTTGCGCATTGGCTATGGCGCCCATATTATCACAGTAGATAGACATTGGGTCCAGCGCACTTGGAACCACACCGAGCTCTGTAATGAACTCCTTCATCCATATCGCCTCTTGTGAAGCCTCCGAAGCAGTTATGTATTCCGATTCAGTTAAAGATCTCGCCACAATGCTTTGCTTTGCACTCCTCCAGCTAACTGCTGCACCATTCAAAGTAAATACGTATCCAGATTGAGATTTAGAATCATCCGGATCGGTGTTCCAACTAGCATAGGTGTAACCATTAACAACCAGTTGTTCATCACCTCCATAAGAAAGAACCATATCCTTAGTTCTTCTCAAGTACTTAAGGATGTTTTTGACCGCTGTCCAATGATCCACTCCTGGATCACTTTAATATCTGCTAGTCAAACTAACAACATATGCAATGTCGGGTCTAGTACATAGCATGGCATACATAAGAGATCCTATGGCTAAGGCATAGGGAGTCTTACTCATCCTTTCTCTATCTTATGGATGGGGATATGCCTACCGGGGTATACCCAGCAGGACGTTTCCGACTGGCCCAAGACTTGGCGAGTGGGCCTGCAAGACGGCGACTGGATTGAAGCCCAGCGAGGAACCAAGCGACTGGAAGCTGAAGGCCCAGGCGAGTAGATAGGCCCAGTCGGATTAGGTTAAACGAGTATCGAAGATTTAACTGAATCGGTTGAGATATGTAAACCCTAGGGGAGGTGAGCCTATATAAACCTCCCTGCGGGGCGTGTAGAGATACGTTCCATCATACCCCCACGCGACTCGCCGCCTAGCCGCCGAGCTCGCCATTGTACCACCTTCATAATACAATCTAGCAGGAGTAAGTCTTTACCCTCTGGGGGGCCGAACCTGGGTAAAACCCTGTGTCTCCGCCCTCATCTCACTCCGCAGATGGCTGGCCGCCCTTGCCCCTCGTTCTACTACTCGCTGCCGATTGCAGCATCTGCCGTGACCATTCCCACGACAGCGGCACCCACCGTGGGGCCTGGCCGGTCTGGCCGGTGTTCTGCGGCGAGATCCAATCTGCCCATCAACGAGACGGTCGCCACCGGCCGCATGATAGCGATCGGCGAGATGCTCCAAATCTTGCCGAGCAGATACGTCCCGGCGGCGCGACCCGTCATGCACAGCATGATCCTGCCAATCGGCACGATCAGCCTCTTCGTCGGCCTCACCGACGTCATCGTCTCGGAGGACTCGGCTCGCATCCGCGAGTCGCCGCCACGCGATCGACTCTCCGAAAGCCAGATCCGCACGATCCATCGCCTCGCCTCCGAGTACAATTCGGCCCACAACGGCGTGGCCGAAAACTCAGCAGCCGCGGAAGACGTGGCCCTCAACGACGACGCCGACTCGGCGACCCCGGCGTCACTCGCCAGGTCCATCACCGCGGCTTCACCCACGGGCTCCATTACTCAGGTCTCCAACGTGGGAGACTTCGCGGACCCCTCCATCCTCGGGATCTTCGAATTCGACTCCGGGTCGGAGAACTCCGCTGACCTCCGTGACGGAACTAGCCGCCACGCTGCGACCTACATGGCGACCGGCACCGATCCGCCAGAGGATCCATTCTCCACCCCAATCCCTCCTAACGCCACGGCGACGGAGGTTGAGGAACTCCGCCTGAAACTGGCGGAGGCAGTGCGCAAGGAGCAAGCCGAGCGCGAGAAATTTCGCCTCGAGCAGGTGACGGCGCAGGAGCTATCGCGCTACCACCAACAGCGGATCAGGTCGCGCCTGAACCCCACCGTTCAGGGGCGCGCCCTGAACTTCGACGATGAAAATGACCCGGCCCGCGTGGCCGAGCGCGCGATCTGCGAGAACGCGCCACCAGGAGGAAGCGCCTGACCCCCGCCAGGGTCGACAGCGATGGGCGCCCCGCCTCCACCCAACCGCACACCCCCCAGGGACCAGCCGCGGATAGTAGTCTCCTCACGGGAGCGAGACGCAAACGGCGTCCCACTGTTCTCCACCCCTATGGACAACCTCGTGGCAGGCCGAGCAGCAGCCGACAGCATCACGGCCACCGGCGACGGCGTCCTACAGATCCAATACGTCAGGGCCCTGCTCGCAAAGGCCGTCGAGCAGCAAAGAGCGGGCGCCGACTCGCAAGGTCGAGTATACTCGCGTTCTTCGGGAAGCAGGGCGGCCTCGAGCGGCCGCCCAATGGTGGCAAACACACTCAACTGCCCACCACCGGAGCCACTGCAGCTCCAACACCGACCCGCGAATGCGGCACTCTCCACCAACGACCCCAGGCCGGCGACCAACCTCGTCGCCGCCAACGGTCAGCCCATCGACGCCCGCACCCACATCATCAACAACCAAAGCTGGCGCGCACGCCAGCCCGACGACCTGCGGCACACCCTAACCAATCGCCGCGATGGCGAGCCCATGGGGTCGCTCAGTCGACTCGGCCCCAAGTGCTTCGGATCGATGATCCGAGGCGAGAAGTACCCGCCAAACTTTAAGGCGCCGAAGGAGATAGAAAAGTACGATCCCTCGTACGACCCCGCCGTCTGGCTCGACACATACCTCATGGCAATGGGGATCGCAGGCCACACCGACCTACTGGCCGCCCGTTACCTCCCCCTGATGATGGAGGGGACGTGCAGGCAGTGGATCAACACCCTCCCTCAGGACAGTATAGACTCCTGGGAGGAGATGCGCGACGCTTTCGTCAGGCACTTCGAGTGCTCCTACACCCGCGCCACCACTATCGAGGACCTGGAGCGATGCATCCAGGGACCCCGCGAGTCGACCCGCAACTGGGTCCAACGGTGGCAAGAACTCTGGTACAACGCGGTCGGCATCCACCCGGACACCGCGATCCATTGCTTCAAGACCTCGTGCCGATACGAGCCCCTGGTCGCCAAGCTCAAGCGACACTCTCGCACACTCGACAACATCCCCGACCTCCTCGAGATCGCCAAACGGTACACGGAGGAAGATCCAAACCAGGAAACTGACGACGAGTCAGGAGGTCAACGCCGCACGAGCGGCAACGACAGCGGACGACGGTCCGACCTGCGCTACAGCAACACTCGCCTCACCGGCAAGCGCCGCAGTGACGGGCGAGTCGACTTCGTCGCCAACGCCGGGCATGCGCAACGCGAGCCTAAGAGCTTCCGCCGTGACGGAGGACAACGACGCGATGGCGGCAACTACAAGGCCAAGCCAAGGTTCGATCCCGCGGCTCTCCTTAACCAACCATGTGCGTTTCATAGCAGGGAAGGAAAGCCCGCCACGCACACCACCGCCGACTGCCACACCCTCAGGGAGATCGAGAAGGCACGACGAGCACGGGAGGACCCCGACAATGACCCGCCAAACGGCGGAAAATTCGGCAAAGTGGCCGGCTCGCTCCACACCTTCACGGGCTTCAACACGAAGCGCGAGAAGAAGGTCATCGCCCGCGCCGTCGCCGTCAACGCGGTGGCCCAGGTGGACGTCCCCCAGTTCCTCAACTGGTCGGAGAAGCCCATCACCTGGAGTCGACAAGACCACTCGCCACGCATCGAGTACCCAGGTCGAGTCGCCCTGGTGGTCAAGCCCAAGGTCGGCGACTACTGGCTCCCCAAGACATTGATGGACGGCGGAAGCTCCATCAACATCCTGTACCTGGACACCTTCAGGCGGCTGCGGCTCCCGCAGTCGATGATCGAGACGACCCACACCACGTTCCACGGCATCGTCCCCGGTCGGAAGGCATACCCGATCGGCAAGGTCACGCTGCCAGTCACCTTCGGCACACTAGCAAACTTCCGCACCGAGCGGATCGTCTTCGAGCTCGTGCCATTCGACAGCCCCTACCATTGCGTCCTGGGGCGCCAGGCGTTCGCCAAGTTCATGGCAGCGCCCCACTACGCGTACAACGCGATGAAGCTCCCCGGGCCGTGCGGCGTCATCACCATCAACGGCGACCCCGACATGGCCGCCGAGTGCGAGGCCAAAGGCGCCAAGCTCGCTGACGCCGTCATCGCGGCGGAGACCAACCACGCGGATGAACTCGCCAAATACGCGAGCGGGGTCAACAACGACGACCCCACCATACTCAAGAAGCCCAACTCGGAGGGCGCAAACACCTCAACCTTTGAGGCCACCACGCACACCCGTACCGTCGAGCTGGTCCCAGGCGACTCCAGCCAGACGGTGACGATCGGGACGGGCATGAGCCCGGCATAGGAAGGCGCGCTCATCGAGTTCCTCCGTGAGAACAGGGACATCTTCGCATGGAAGCCCTCTGACATGCCCGGTGTCCCCAGGGAGCTCGCTGAGCACAAGCTAAACGCCGACCCCAAAGTGCGACCTGTCAAGCAGTCGCTGCGACCCTTCAATGAAGAGCGCCGCCGAGCAATCGCCGAAGAGGTGCAGCGTCTACTCGCTGCAAGCTTCATCCGGCCGATCAAATACTCCAAGTGGCTAGCAAACCCAGTCCTGGTCGAGAAGAAAAACGGGACCTGGAGGATGTGTATCGACTACACAAACCTGAACAGCGCCTGCCCAAAGGAGCAGTTCGTCCTCCCGCGGATCGACCAGATAATCGATTCCATCGCGGGCTCGGAGTCGCTGTGTTTCCTCGACGCCTACTCTGGTTACAACCAGATCAAAATGGCTGTCGCGGACGAGGAGAAGACGGTGTTCATCACGCCATTCAGAGCCTTTTGCTACACCGCCATGACCTTCGGCCTCAAGAACGCCGGGGCAACCTACCAGCGGTGCATGCAAGAATGCCTTGCGAGCCAAATTGGCCGCAACATCCACGTCTACATCGACGACGTGGTCGTAAAGTCCGCTCGCCAGGGCGACCTACTCGCCGACCTAACAGAAACATTCGCCAACTTGCGAAAATACAAGATAAAGCTCAACCCAGGCAAATGCACCTTCGGTGTACCCGCAGGGCAGCTACTGGGCTACGTCGTCTCCAAGTGCGGGATCGAGGCGAACCCCACCAAGATCGACACGATCGCCCGACTCGGCAAACCCGAGTGCTTGCGCGACGTTCAGAAGCTGGCCGGGCGAGTAGCAGCTCTCAGTCGCTTCATCCCCCACTTGGGCGAGAAGGCAATGCCTCTATATCGCCTGATGCGCAAGAACCCCACATTCCAGTGGGACAAGGAGGCGGACGACGCCCTCCGCGACCTCAAGAAGGTGCTACTCGCCGCACCGCTACTCGCCGCCCCGGTCGACAAAGAACCCATGCTAGTCTACGTCGCGGCTTCCGAGCGCGTCGTCAGCGTGGTCATGATCGTCGAGCGACCGGAGGAAGGAAAGGAGCGCCCAGTACAGCGACCGGTCTACTACATCAGCGAGGTCCTCACCGAGTCGCGCCAGCGGTACCCGCAGTACCAGAAGCTGGTATACGCGGTCTTCAGGGCACAGCGACGCCTACCGCACTACTTCCAGGAGCACCCGATCACGGTCGTCTTCTCCGCACCGTTGCAGGACATCATCCGCAACCGTGAGGCGACCGGGCGAGTCGCCAAGTGGACCGTCGAGATCGGCGTCCACAACATCAAATACGAGCCATGAAGAGCGATCAAGTCGCAAGCCCTAGCGGACTTCATCGCCGACTAGGAAGAAGCCCAGCAGCCAGAGAAGCTGCCATACCTCCACTACTGGAGCCTGCACTTTGACGGCTCCAAGAACGCGGACGGCGCAGGCGCAGGGATCGTGTTAACTTCTCCGAAGGGCGACAAGCTCCGCTATGTCCTCTGCCTGGACTTCACACCCTCCACAAACAACATGGCCGAGTATGAGGCCTTACTACACGACATGAGGGCCGCCAGGGAGATGAATGTCAACCGCCTACGCTGCTACGGCGACTCCGACCTCGTCGCAGGACAAGTCGCTGGCACCTGCGACGTCGTCTCCCCCACCATGGCGGCGTACCGCCAAGCAGTGGACAATCTGGGCGGACACTTCACAGGCTACTCCGTCGAGTGGATCGACAGGCGGAAGAACGAGGAGGCCGACGCCCTCTCTCGCATCGGGTCGGCTCGACTCGCACCACCCGCCGGCGTCTTCCTCGACACGATCACCAAGCCATCAGTCTCTCCCCCAAGGGAGATCGACATCGGAGTCCCGCTCCAACCAGAAGCAGCCCTGGTCGCACCCGTCAACGAGCCTGACGACTGGACCAAGCCCTACATCGCCTACCTGGAAGCCGGCACCTTGCCGGCAGACGAGACGGAAGCTCGCATGATCGCCCGTCGATGCAAGTCCTACGCCATCATCGACGGTGAGCTCCACAAGCACAGTGTCACCGGTGTGTTCCAACGCTGCGTCCAACCCGCCGAAGGACGCAAGATCCTCCACGACATCCACTCCGGTGACTGCGGCCACCACGCCGGCGCCCGCTCCCTCGTCGCCAAGGCTATGCGACATGGCTTCTACTGGCCCACCGCATACGCCGACGCTGTCGACATTGTCCAGCGGTGCGCCGGGTGCCAGAAGTATGCCAACCAGACGCACGTGCCGAGCTCAGCGCTCAAAACAATCCCCATCACCTGGCCATTCTCCGTATGGGGCATGGACATGGTGGGCCCCTTCAAGAAGGCTCCCTCCGGTTACACCCACCTCCTGGTCGCAGTCAACAAATTCACAAAGTGGGTGGAGGCCAAGCCAGTCCGGAAATGCGACGGGAAGACCGCCACGAAATTCCTACGCGAACTCATATATCGCTACGGGTTCCCCAACAGCATCATCACGGACAACGGCACCAACTTCGCCAAAGGAGCCATGGCCGAATTCTGCGAAGAGCACCACATTCGGCTCGACCTCACGTCAGTCGCCCACCCGGAATCCAACGGCCAGGCGGAACGGGCCAACCAAAGCATCCTCCACGACTTGAAGCCGCGACTCCAAGTACCACTCGAGCGCACCGCCGGGTGCTGGGTCGAGGAGCTACCCTCCGTCATCTGGGGAATCCGCACCTCGGTCAACAGGTCGATAGGATTCACCCCTTCTTCATGGTGTACGGCACCGAGGCAGTCATGCCCACCGACCTTGAGCACGACTCGCCAAGGGTCGTCCACTACACGGAAGCTGCGAACGAACTCGCACGACAGGATGGAGTCGATCAACTCGACGAGGCACGCGACCTAGCTCGCCCGCGCACCGCCATCTACCAACAAGGACTCCGCCGCTATCACAGCCGGCGGGTGAAAACTCGCACCTTCCAAGAAGGCGACCTGGTGCTGCGTCTCATCCAGGACAAGAAGGGCATGCACAAGCTTTCCCCTCCATGGGAGGGACCATTTGCCATCGGCCGTGTACTCGGCAACGATGCCTACTACCTCACCGACGTCCGCGGGGACGGCGAACTCGACGTCAAGCGACCATGGAATGTAAACCTCCTACGGAAGTTCTACGCCTAGAACCCCACATATGTACTCTCCAGTCGCTACGAAATAAAAAGAAACGGTTACCGCAAATTGCGCCTACTCTCCGTGTCTTGTGCCACTCGCACTCGTAATAACAGCAACACGCTAACCGCAGAAGTCAACCTTTGGTACAGCGATCGGCACGGCTAAGTAGTGCGGTGCAAGAGCACTGAGTCACCTCAGGTCTTGCATCGTCCACGAAAAACGCCTACCCGGAGCCCCATTGGATTCGCCTAGCTCGACTGGTTCTACGAACCAAGACTACTGCCTACGCTTCTTACAGCGACCACGATCCTCCGCATCCTCGACATAGCGACTCGAACGGCTAAGTACCACGCTCGGGGACTGCGGACCAGTTCACCTCGAGCGGTCCGGGAAAACGCCAAGTAGGAGAGCATGCCCAGGACTCGCCACGCGACTGACCCCACGGGCCAGGCAGGAGTGACGCGCACAAACTAACGCGCCAAGTCCTCACTCACCCTCGAGTCGTGCCTGGAACAGCCAAGTATCACGCTCGGGGACTCGGCCACCCGACCTCGTTCGCGCACGGGAAAACGGCGAAGTACAGCGCGTTCAAGGGAGTCGCCTAGCGACTGGCTCTTCGAGTCCAGGCGAGTCGACCACAATAATAAAACACACAAAGACAACAAACCCATCACATACGAGGTAAACCCCATAAAAGGGCGGACACGCTCGGGGACTCGTTCAAACAACAATCACAAACACTTGACAAATACCAAAATAGACACGACATCTCATTCGATAGCATGTTGCATTGTATCGCATTACAAAATATGCCCGCATGGCAGAACTGCTGCTAATGCCACAGGGCAAACTATCCTATTCTGCAGGTTTAGACGACAACTCGCCAACTCCCCGATGATTGCGGATGAACGGCGTGTACGGGTTCGACGGATACGTTGTCAGTTCACCCGCCATCGCCGCGCGGAAGGGTTGCTCAACCTTGAAAGCGGCGGCTCGGGGTCGCCAGACACGACGACCGTCTCCTGGTACGGAAGGAGGTCGCCCATCGCCAAGACACGCTCCGAGTACTTGGAGGCGCGGTCTTGCAACTTGAGGACCTCGGAAAGCTCCACCGCGCCGGTCGACGATGGGTAGCCACTCGTCACGTCGTCAATGTCGAAGTCCTCGGGGAAGTGGGCAAGTCCAAGACTAAGCGCCGTTGCCGCCCCGCGCCGAAACGCCGACCGCGTCATTAACTCAACGACCGCGGGCGCCTTCTCCAAATACCTCCACACCTCAACGAGGTTGCTGGGAATCACTTCCGTGGGCGATATCTCCTGGAGATAGGCACGGATGCACGTCGCCGACAACATTGCCGAATCGACAAGCGTGCTCACACACTGCCGCGCATTGAACGTGCTTGCTTCTTCCACGTTGTCAATGATGCGACCTGCGAGTAGAAGGCAATTCGGGGACTGGTACTCAAAGAAATTCCTGAGTGCCCACCCGCTGAAATTCAGCGAGTGCGCACTCGGGGACTAGATGCGAAAAGTGAATATAAGACACTAAAATGATCAGGCCGCTGCAAAGCACCGACCTGATCCTCGGGGACTGGATGTACCTGGATGGCTGCGCCAAGCATGCCGTGGAGTTGTATCGCATCCACGGACGCGAGGAGAGCTGGCGTATGCCCACGGCGCTGGTCGACTTCAGCGTCGGCGACTCCTGGAGCGTGGCTCGAAGGCGAAGTTCCACTCGCCGCGGCCGCCTTGGTCATGAAGCGCGGGAAGGTGGCGATAGAGGCACCCGCCCCAAAGGAGGTCGGCTCGGCCGTTCCAGGCAACGGAGCTCCCTCCTTCGTGGACGCGGCCGCCTCCGTTGCAGGACCAGCCGGCGCGGCCGCCGTGTCGTCAGAAATCGTGACGACGGCGTCACCCTTGGCCTTCTTGCCGCCATCCGCAGGGACGACGACTTCGTCCGCCTTCCTCTTGTGGGAAGAATCCTCCTCGCTGACGACGGACGGCACCTTAGCCACGGTTGGGTGGACCATCTTCTTCACTCCGGTCCTGTACATCGATCATATAAGCAAGATAATTCAATGATTATGGGAGACAAAGGAAGGCGAGTGCACTCACTTGGCGACCGGAATGAAGCGTAGCCCCGTACGGAGGCCAGCTGGCTTCTCCAGCTCAGGGCCCAGTCGGCGGCTGAGCCCCATGTCCAGGACATCACGTGCCCAAGACACGGACGGCTTCTTCGTCATCGAAGCTGCGACCGGAGCCTCTGTAACTTCTTCGACAGGAGCTTCCCTGCGAGGCGAAGTCGCTGCGGCCGGAGCCTCCCCCAGCCCCGAGACCGGGGCGAATGGCGGAGGCATCGACGCCAGGGGTACCTCGATGGTGGCCGTGTCCAGCGCGGCCGTCGTCGACGGCACCTCATCCTTGGCCGGGCTGGGGGCTGATGGGGATATGCCTACCGGGGTATACCCAGCAGGACGTTTCCGACTGGCCCAAGACTTGGCGAGTGGTGCTTGCAAGACGGCGACTGGATTGAAGCCCAGCGAGGAACCAAGCGACTGGAAGCTGAAGGCCCAGGCGAGTAGATAGGCCCAGTCGGATTAGGTTAAACGAGTATCGAAGCTTTAACTGAATCGGTTGAGATATGTAAACCCTAGGGGAGGTGAGCCTATATAAACCTCCCTGCGGGGCGTGTAGAGATACGTTCCATCATACCCCCACGCGACTCGCCGCCTAGCCGCCGAGCTCGCCCATTGTACCACCTTCATAATACAATCTAGCAGGAGTAGGTCTTTACCCTCCGGGGGGCCGAACCTGGGTAAAACCTGTGTCTCCGCCCTCATCTCGCTCCGCAGATGGCTGGCCGCCCTTGCCCCTCGTTCTACTACTCGCTGCCGATTGCAGCATCTGCCGTGACCATTCCCACGACATTCTGTCATTGCAGAACTTTGAGTTTTACTCAAGGTCATATTGTGCAACATGGGCAAGAACCCTTTCTTGCTATCTTCCATTCCAAACCTCTTTAGAACTTTGTCCAAATATGTACTCTGTGACAATGATATTAGGCGCCTTGATCTATCTCTATAAATCTTTATGCCTAATATGTAAGCTGCTTCGCCAAGATCTTTCATTGAAAAACTATTATTCAAATAATCCTTGACACTATTAAGAAGGTCTACATCATTCCCAATCAACAATATGTCATCTACATATTGTATTAAGGATGCTATAGAGCTCCCACTCACTTTCTTGTAGATACAAGCTTCTCCATAAGTTTTTATAAAACCAAAGCTTTTGATTACCTTATCAAAACGTTGATTCCAACTTCGGGATGCTTGCTTCAATCCATATATGGACCGTTGAAGTTTGCATACCTTGTTAGCATCTTTAGGATCGACAAAACCTTTGGATTGCATCATATACAACTCTTCATCAATGTCTCCATTGAGGAAAGTTGTTTTGACATCCATCTGCCATATCTCATAATCATAATATGCAGCGATTGCTAACATAATCCTCACAGACTTTAGCTTCGCTACCGGTGAGAAAGTCTCATCGTAGTCAACTCCTTGAATTTGTCGAAACCCTTTTGCGACAAGTCGAGCTTTATAGACAGTAACATTACCATCAACATGTGTTTTCTTCTTGAAAATCCATTTGTTCTCGATAGCCTTCCGGCCATCCGGTAAGTCCACCAAAGTCCATACTTGGTTTTCGTACATGGATCCAATCTTGGATTTCATGGCTTCTTGCCATTTATTGGAATCTGGGCTCATCATCGCTTCCTCATATGTCGCAGGGTCATCGGTGTTGTCCACCAACATGATACTCATAACGGGATCATACCAATCAGGAGTGGTACAAGTTCTCATTGACCTGCGAGGTTCTGTAGTAACTTCAATCGAAGTTTCATGATTAACATCATTAGCTTCCTCTCTTATTGGTGTAGGCACCACGGGAACTACTTCCGGTGTTGCGCTACTCGCAAGTTCGAGAGAAGGTTCAACAACCTCGTCGAGTTCTACTTTTCTTCCAGTCACTTCTTTCGAGAGAAACTCCTTCTCTAGAAAGGATCCATTCTTGGCAACGAAGATTTTGCCCTCGGATCTATGATAGAAGGTATACCCAATAGTTTCCTTCGGGTATCCTATGAAGATGCATTTTTCCTCTTAGGGTTCAAGCTTGTCTGGCTGTAACTTCTTTACATAAGCTTCGCAACCCCAAACTTTAAGGAACGGCAATTTAGGTTTCTTCCCAAACCATAATTCATACGGTGTCGTTTCAATGGATTTATATGGTTCCCTATTTAAAGTGAATGCGGCTGTTTCTAATGCATAACCCCAAAACGAGCGGTAAATATGTAAGTGACATCATAGAACGAACCATATCTAAGAGAGTTCGATTACGACGTTCGGACACACCATTACGCTGTGGTGTTCCCAGCGGTGTCAATTGTGAAAGGATTCCGCATTTCTTCAAATGCTCGCCAAACTCGTAACTTAGATATTCGCCTCCAGGATTAGATCGTAGAAATTTAATCTTCTTGTTACGTTGATTCTCTACCTCACTTTGAAATTCCTTAAACTTCTCGAAAGTCTCGGACTTATGTTTCATGAAATATATATACCCATATCTACTCAAGTCATCCGTGAAGGTAAGAACATAACGATAACCACCGCGTGATGCTACACTCATTGGGCCACACACATCAGTATTTATGATTTCCAATAAGTCAGTAGCTCGCTCCATCATACCAGAAAATGGAGTCTTAGTCATTTTACCCATCAGACATGCTTCGCATCTTTCAAGTGATTCGAAATCAAGTGATTCAAGAAGTCCATCGGAATGGAGTTTCTTCATATGCTTCACTCCAATATGACCAAGACGACAGTGCCACATATAGGTCGAGTTATCGCTCAATTTCAAATCGTTTAGCTTCAATGTTATTAATGTGTGTATTACCACAATCGAGATTCAATAAGAATAGACCATCTATCAAAGGTGCATGTGCATAAAACATATTACTCATATAAATCGAATAACCATTATTCTCAGACTTAAACAAGTAACCGTCTCGCAATAAACATGATCCAGATATAATGTTCATGCTCAACGCAGGCACCAAATAACAATTATTTAAGTATAAAACTAATCCCGATGGTAGATGAAGAGGTAGCATGCCGACCATGATCACATCAACTTTTGATCCATTTCCAACACGCATCGTCACCTTGTTCTTCGCTAGCTTCCGTTTATTCCGCAGTACCTGTTTCGAGTTACATATATGAGCAACCGAACCAGTATCAAATACCCAGACACTACTACGAGTACTAGTGAGATACACATCAATAACATGTATATCAGATATACCTTTCTTCTTGATGTTGCTGTTCTTCAAATCCGCCAAGTACTTTGGGCAATTCCGCTTCCAGTGACCTTCTTCCTTACAGTAAAAGCACTCAGTATCAGGCTTAGGCCCAGCCTTGGTCTTCTTCGCCGGCACGACAACTTTTTTACCGCCCTTCTTGAAGTTTCCCTTTTTCTTAGACTTGCCTTGCTTCTTGAATTTGGTGGTCTTATTGACCAACAACACTTGATGCTCTTTCTTGATCTCCACTTCTGCAGATTTCAACATGGAGAAGAGTTCTGGCAACGACTTGTCCATGTTTTGCATATTGTAGTTCATCATAAAGTTCTTGTAACTTGGTGGCAGTGATTGGAGGACACGATGAATCCCCAAAGAATTAGGAATCAGGTATACCCAAGCTTTGGAGTTTACTTGTGTGCCCAGACATCTTAAGCACGTGCTCACTGACGGAGTTGCCCTCTTCCATCTTGTAGTTAAAGAACTTTTCAGAAGCCTCATAACTCTCAACTGCCGCGTGAGCCTCAAATATCATTTTGAGTTCACGGACAATATCATGTGGGTCATGGTTCTCAAACCTTTTCTAAAGCTCCAATTCCAAACCATACAAGATAGCACACTGAACTGTGGAGTACTGATTCTTCCGAGCGAGGTAAACATTCTTTATTTCATCGGTAGCAGTAGCTGCAGGCGGGTCACCCAGCGGTGCATCCAGCACATAGGTCAAATTACCAGCATTGAGGACAATCCTCAAATTGCGGAACCAATCCTCAATTGCGGAACCAATCCTCGAAGTTGCTTCCATTGTTTTTTAACTTTTCTTTCTCTAGGAATGCATTAAAATTGATGCTAGGGGCCGCCATTGATCTACAACATATTTGCAATAGTTTAGACTAAGTTTATGACAAATTGAGTTCTAATTAATAGTTAAATTAATCTAGGTGAACTCCCACTCAAAACAATATCCCTCAAATTGTTTTAGTGATCACACGAACAAAATCCACCACATCAAAACCGATCGTCACGAGAGTTGATGTAGCTTCAATGGCGAAAAATCAACATGTTCATCATATCTACTATATGACTCATGCTTTAGCTTTCGGTGATCCGTGTTCCGAGACAATGTCTGTACATACTAGTATCGTCAAGATCAAACCTTAGCTTCCGCATAAGCAAATCTGGCTTGCTCACGTTGTATACACTCGCAGAATCTAGCACACCCGATCATCACGTGGTGCTTCGAAACAACGAGCTTTAGCAATGGTGCTTACTAAGGATGAACACTTTAAAACTTGAAATTGTGTGCTTGAGGGATCATCTTATAATGCTACCATCGTGAACTAAGCAATACAAGATGCATAAAAAGATTAACATCACATGCAATTTATAATATGTGATATGATATGGCCTTTCTTCTTGTGCTTCTGATCTCCATCTTCAAGCACGAACATGATTTCCATCATCACCGGTATGGCTTCAAGGTCAATGGCGCCGTTTCATGGTTGCCTTCCACCAGCTTCAACTATTACAAGTACTTTGAATAGACACGCAGGTCTTAACGGAATTTAAAGAACAACCATATGGCTCCTGCCGGTTGCCAACTTACAATAAGGAACATTGCATACATCATATATAATCACAATCATGGCCATATCACATCACAACACACCCCTGCAAAACAAAGTTAGACGCCTCTAATTTTCTTTGCATGTTTTATGTGGTTTGGGGCTTTCAATAAGTGTCGTTCTAACTTACGAACAAGAACCACAACGTTGATGCTTGAACTATCAAGTGTCCGTTGTAAATTGAATCTATACTATGATCGGAGAGACAGACACCCGCAAAGCCACTTATGCAATACAAGTTGCAGGTTGAGCGTGGAGCAAGTCTCATGAACGATGTCATGTAAGGTTAGCCCGGGCCGCTTCATCCCATCATACCGCAAGATGCAAAGTACACAAAAAGCAATTGATAATAAAAGCACCACCGCCCACAATGACCATTGTGTTCTACTTGTGCAACAGATCTACATATAGACACGGCTCTGATACCACTGTAGGGGTTCATAGCATGGAAAACAAAAGATTTCTACCGCATGCACACAAACAAGCCAAGATCTGATGGGGATATGCCTACCGGGGTATACCCAGCAGGACGTTTCCGACTGGCCCAGGAACTGGCGAGTGGGCCTGCAAGACGGCGACTGGATCAAGGCCCGGTGTGGATCCAAGCGACTGGAAGCTGAAGGCCCAGGCGAGTAGATAGGCCCAGTCAGATTAGGTTAAACAGGTACCGAAGCCTTAACTGATTCGGTTGAGATATGTAAACCCTAGGGGAGGTGAGCCTATATAAACCTCCCTACAGGGCGTGTAGAGATACGTTCCATCATACACCCAAGCGACTCGCCGCCTAGCCGCCGAGCTTGCCCATTGTACCACCGTCATAATACAATCTAGCAGGAGTAGGTCTTTACCCTCCGGGGGGCCGAACCTGGGAAAAACCTTGTGTCTCCGCCCTCATCTCGCACCACAGATGGCTGGCCGCCCTTGCCCCTCGTTCTACTACTCGCTGCCGATTGCAGCATCTGCCGTGACCATTCCCACGACAGTGGCGCTCACCGTGGGGCCTGGCCGGTCTGGCCGGTGTTCTGCGGCGAGATCCAATCTACCCATCAACGAGTCGGTCGCCACCGGCCGCATGATAGTGATCGGCGAGATGCTCCAGATCTTGCCAAGCAGCTACGTCCCGACGGCACGACCCGTCACACACAGCATGATCCTGCCAGTAGGCACGATCAGCCTCTTCGTCGGCCTCACCGACATCATCGTCTCGGAGGACTCGGCTCACATCCGCGAGTCGCCACCACGCGATCAGCTCTCCGAGAGCCAGGTCCGCACGATCCATCGCCTCGCCTCCGAGTACAACTCGGCCCACAGTGACGTGGCCGAAAACTCCGCGGCCGCGGAAGACGCTGCCCTCAACGACGACGCCGACTCGACGACCCCGGCATCACTCGCCGGATCCATCACCGAGGCTTCACCCGCGGGCTCCATCACCTAGGTCTCCAACGTGGGAGACTTCGAGGACCCCTCCATCCTTGGGATCTTCGACTTTGATTCTGGGTCGGAAAACTCCGCCGATCTCCGCGACGGGAGCGGTCGCCACGCCGCAACCTATATGGCGACTGGCACCGATCCGCCGGAGGATCCATTCTCCACCCCGGTCCCTCCCAACGCCACGGCAATGGAGGTCGAGGAACTCCGCCTGAAGCTGGCATAGGCCGTCCGCAAGGAACAGGCCGAGCGCGAAAATTTTCGCCTCGAGCAGGTGACGGCGCAGGAGCTGTCGCGTTACCACGCGCAACGAATCAGGACCCGCCTGAACCCTACCGTTCAGGGGCGTGCCCTGAACTTCGACGAGGAAAACGACCCGGCCCGCGCGGCCGAGCGCGCGATCTGCGAGAACGCGCCACCAGGAGGAAGCGCCCGGCCCCCTCCAGGGTCGACGGCGATGGGCGCACCACCGCCACCCAACCGCACGCCCCCCAGGGATCAGCCGCGGATTGTAGTCTCCTCACGGGAGCGAGACGCGAATGGCCTTCCACTATTCTCCACCCCGATGGACAACCTCGTGGCGGGCCGTGCAGCGGCTGACAACATCACGACCACCAGCGACGGCGCCCTATAGATCCAGTATGTCAGGGCCCTGCTCGCAAAGACCGTCGAGCAGCAAAACACAGGCACCGACTCGCAGGGTCGAGTGTACTCGCGCTCTTCGGGAAGCAGAGCGGCCTCCAGCGGCCGCCCACTGGCGGCAAACACCCTCAACTGCCCGCCACCAGAGCCACTGCAGCTCCAACACCGACCCGCAAACGCGGCACTCTCCACCAACGACCCTAGGCCAGCGACCAACTTCATCGCCGCCAACGGTCAACCCATCGACGCCCGCACCCACATCATCAACAACCAAAGCTGGCGCGCACGCCAGCTCGACGACCTGCGACACACCCTAGTCAATCGCCGCGACGGCGAGCCGATGGGGTCGCTAAGTCGACTCGGACCCAGGTGCTTCGGGCCGATGATCCGAGGTGAGAAGTACCCGGCGAACTTCAAGGCGCCGAAGGAGATAGAAAAGTACGACCCTTCGTACGACCCCTCCGTGTGGCTCGACACATACCTCATGGCGATGGGGATCGCCGGCCACACCGACCTGCTAGCCGCCCGTTACCTCCCCCTGATGATGGAGGGGACGTGCAAGCAGTGGATCAACACCCTCCCCCAGGACAGCATCGACTCCTGGGAGGAGATGCGCGACGCCTTCGTCAGGCACTTCAAGAGTTCCTACACCCGTGCCACCACCATCGAGGACCTGGAGCGATGCGTCCAGGGACCCCGCGAGTCGACCCGCAACTGGGTCCAGCGGTGGCAGGAACTATAGTACAACGCGGTCGGCATCCACCCGGACACTGCGATCCATTGCTTCAAGACCTCGTGCCGCTACGAGCCCTTGGTCGCCAAACTCAAGCGACATTCTCGCACACTCGACAACATACCGGACCTCCTCGAGATCGCCAAACGGTACGCGGAGGAAGATCCAAACCAGGAAACCGACGATGAGTCGGGAGGCCAATGCCGCACGAGCGGCAATTACAACGGACGGCGGTCCGACCTACGCTACAACAACACTCGCCTCACTGGCAAGCGCTGCAGTGACGGGCGAGTCGACTTCGTCACCAACGCCGGGCACGCGCAACACGAGCCCAAGATCTTCCGCCGCGACGGAGGACAACGCCGCGACGGCGGCAACTACAAGGCCAAGCCAAGGTTCGACCCCGCGGCCCTCCTTAACCAACCTTGTGCGTTTCACAGCAGGGAAGGGAAACCCGCAACGCACACGACCGCCGACTGCCACACCCTCAGGGAGATCGAGAAGGCACGGCGAGCAAGGGAGGACCCCGACAACAACCCGCCAAGCGGCGGAAAATTCGGCAACGTGGCCGGTTCGCTCCATACCTTCACAGGCTTCAACACGAAGCGCGAGAAGAAGGTCATCACCCGCGCCGTCGCCGTCAATGCGGTGGCCCAGGTGGACGTTCCCCAGTTCCTCAACTGGTCGGAGCAGCCCATCACCTGGAGCCGCCAGGACCACTCGCCGCGCATCGAGTACCCAGGCCGAGTCGCCCTGGTGGTCAAGCCAAAGGTGGGCGACTACTGGCTCCCCAAGACATTGATGGACGGCGGCAGCTCCATCAACATCCTGTACCTGGACACCTTCAGGCGGCTGCGGCTCCCGCAGTCGATGATCGAGATGACCCACACCACGTTCCACGGCATCGTCCCCGGTCGGAAGGCGTACCCGATCGGCAAGGTCACGCTGCCAGTCACCTTCGGCACGCCAGCAAACTTCCGCACCGAGCGGATCGTCTTCGAGCTGGTACCCTTCGACAGCCCCTATCACTGCGTCCTGGGGCGCCAGGCGTTCGCCAAGTTCATGGCAGCGCCCCACTACGCGTACAACGCGATGAAGCTCCCCGGGCCGTGCGGCGTCATCACCATCAACGGCGACCCCGACATGGCCGCCGAGTGTGAGGCCAAAGGAGCCGAACTCGCCGACGCCGTCATCGCGGCAGAGGCCAACCACGCCGACGAGCTCGCCAAGTACGCGAGCGTGGTGAACAATGACGACCCCACCATACTCAAGAAGCCCAATTCAGAGGGCGCAAACACCTCAGCCTTCGAGGCAACGACGCACACCCGCACCGTCGAGCTGGTACCAGGCGACTCCAGCCAGACGGTGACGATCGGAACAGGGATGAGCCCAACCTAGGAAGGCGCGCTCATCGAGTTCCTCCGTGAGAACAGGGACATCTTCGCATGGAAGCCCTCTGACATGCCTGGTGTCCCTAGGGAGCTCGCTGAGCACAAATTAAACGCCGACCCCAAAGTGCGACCCGTCAAGCAGTCGCTGCGGCCCTTCAATGAAGAGCGCCGCCGAGCTATCGCCGAGGAGGTGCAGCATCTACTCGCTGTAGGCTTCATCCGGCCAATCAAGTACTCCAAGTGGCTGGCAAACCCAGTTCTGGTCGAGAAGAAGAACGGGACCTGGAGGATGTGTATCGACTACACAAACTTGAACAGCGCCTGCCCGAAGGAGCAGTTCGTCCTCCCACGGATCGACCAAATAATCGACTCCACCGCGGGCTCGGAGTCGCTGTGTTTCCTCGATGCCTACTCTGGGTACAACCAGATCAAAATGGCTGTTGAGGACGAGGAGAAGACGTCGTTCATCACGCCATTCGGAGCCTTCTGCTACACCGCCATGATCTTCGGCCTCAAGAACGCCGGGGCGACCTACCAGCGGTGCATGCGGGAGTGCCTCGCGAGCCAAATTGGCTGCAACATCCACGTCTACATCGATGACGTGGTCGTGAAATCCGCTCGCTAGGGCGATCTACTCGCCGACCTGGCGGAAACATTCTCCAACCTGCGGAAATACAAGATAAAACTCAACCCAGGTAAATGCACCTTTGGTGTACCAGCAGGGCAACTACTGGGGTACGTCGTCTCCAAACGCGGGATCGAGGTGAACCCCACGAAGATCGACACGATCGCTCGACTCGGCAAACCCGAGTGCCTGCGTGACGTCTAGAAGCTTGCCGGGCGAGTAGCGGCCCTCAGTCGCTTCATCCCCCGCCTGGGCGAAAAGGCGATGCCCCTATACCGCCTGATGTGTAAGAACCCCACCTTCCAGTGGGACAAGGAGGCGGACGATGCACTCCGCGACCTCAAGAAGGTGCTGCTCGCAGCACCGTTACTCGCCGCCCCCGTCGACAAAGAACCCATGCTGGTCTACGTCGCGGCCTCCGAGCGCGTCGTCAGCGCCGTCATGGTCGTGGAGCGACCGGAGGAAGGAAAGGAGCGCCCGGTACAACGACTGGTGTACTAAATCAGCGAGGTCCTCACCGAGTCGCGCCAGCGATACCCGCAGTACCAAAAACTGGTATACGCGGTCTTTAGAGCACAGCGGCGCCTGCCGCACTACTTCCAGGAGCACCCGATCACGGTCGTCTCCACAGCACCGTTGCAGGACATCATCCGCAACCGTGAGGCGACTGGGCGAGTCGCTAAGTGGGCCTTCGAAATCGGCGTCCATAACATCAAGTACGAGCCACGAAAAGCGATCAAGTCGCAGGCTCTAGCAGACTTCATCGCCGACTGGGAAGAGGCCCAGCAGCCAGAAAAGCTGCCATACCTCCACTACTGGAGCCTGCACTTTGACGGCTCCAAGAACACGGACGGCGCAGGAGCAGGGATCGTACTGACTTCACCAAAGGGCGACAAGCTCCGCTACGTCCTCTGCCTCGACTTCACCCCCTGCAACAACAACATGGCCGAGTACGAGACACTACTCCACGGCATGCGAGCCGCCAAGGAGATGAACGTCCACCGCCTACGCTGCTACGGAGACTCCGACCTCGTCGCGGGGCAAGTCGCCGGCACTTGCGATGCTGTCTCCCCCACAATGGCGGCATACCGCCAAGCAGTAGACAAGTTGGGGGACACTTCGCAGGCTACTCCATCGAGTGGATCAACAGGCGGAAGAACGAGGAGGCTGACGCACTCTCTCGCATCGGGTCGGCTCGACTCGCGCCACCCGCCGGCGTCTTCCTCGACACGATCACCAAGCCGCCAGTCTCACCCCCAAGGGAGATCGACATCGGAGTCCCACTGCAGCCAGAGGCGGCCCTGGTCGCACTCGTCGCCGAGCCAGACGACTGGACCAGCCCTACATCGCCTACCTGGAGGCTGGCACCTTGCCGGCAGATGAGACGGACGCCCAGATGATTGCACGCCGACGCAAATCCTTCACCATCATCGACGGCGAGCTCCACAAGCGCAGCGTGACCGGCGTGTTCCAACGCTGCGTCCAACCCGCCGAGGGACGCAAGATCCTCCACGACATCCACTCCGGCGACTGCGGCCACCACGCCGGTGCCCGCTCTCTGGTAGCCAAGGCTATGCGGCACGGCTTCTACTGGCCCACTGCACATGCCGATGCCGTCGACATCGTCCAACGGTGCGCCGGGTGCCAGAAGTACGCCAACCAGACACACGTGCCGAGCTCAGCACTCAAGACAATCCCCATCACTTGGCCGTTCGCCGTGTGGGGTATGGATATGGTAGGCCCCTTCAAAAAGGCCCCCTCCGACTACACCCACCTTCTGGTCGCGGTCGACAAGTTCACAAAGTGGGTGGAGGCCAAGCCAGTCCGGAAATGCGACGGGAAGACCGCCACCAAGTTCTTACGCGAGCTCATATATCGCTACGGGTTCCCAATCAGCATCATCACGGACAACGGCACCAACTTCGCCAAAGGAGCCATGGCCGAGTTCTGCGAGGAACACCACATCCGGCTCGACCTGGCGTCAGTCGCCCACCCGGAGTCCAACGGACAAGCCGAACGGGCCAACCAGAGCATCCTCCACGGCCTAAAGCCACGGCTCCAAGTACCACTCGAGCGCACCGCCGGGTGCTGGGTCGAGGAGCTACCCTCCGTTATCTGGGGCATCCGCACCTCAGTCAACAGGTCGACAGGGTTCACCCCCTTCTTCATGGTGTATGGCGCCGAGGCAGTCATGCCCACCGACCTCGAACACGACTCGCCAAGGGTCGTCCACTACACGGAGGTTGCGAACGAACTCGCACGACAGGATGGAGTCGACCAACTCGACGAAGCACGCGACCTAGCTCGCTCACGCACCGCCATCTACCAGCAAGGACTCCGCCACTACCACAGCCGGCGGGTGAAAACTCGCACCTTCCAAGAAGGCGACCTGGTGCTGCGCCTCATCCAGGACAAGAAGGGCATGCACAAGCTATCCCCCCATGGGAGGGACCATTCGCCATAGGGCGAGTACTCGGAAACGACGCCTACTACCTCATCGACGTCCGTGGGGACGGCAAACTCGACGTCAAGCGACCATGGAATGTAAACCTCCTACGGAATTTCTACTCCTAGAACTCCACATATGTATCCTCCAGTCGCTATGAAATAAAAATGTTGGTTACCGCAAATTGCGCCTACTCTCCGTGTCTTGTGCCACTCGCACTCGTAATAACAGCTTCAAGCTCACCGCAGAAGTCAACCTCTGGTACCGCGATCGGCATGGCCAAGTAGTGCGATGCAAGGGCACTGGGATACCCCAGGCCTTGTAACATCCACGAAAAAGCCTACCCGGAGCCCCATTGGAGTCGCCCAGCTCGACTGGCTCAACGAGCCAAGACAACTGCCGTCGCTTCTCACAGCGACCATAATCCTCCGCACCCTCGACATAGCGACTCGAACGGACAAGTACCACGCTCGAGGACTGACGACCAGTTCAGCGCGAGTGTTGGAATTATGCCCTAGAGGCAATAATAAATATATTATTATTATAATTCTTGTTCATGATAAAGTTTATATTCCATGCTAGAATTGTATTAAGCGAAAACATTAATACTTGTGTGGTTTGTAAACAACACCGTGTCCCTAGTACGCCTCTATGGACTAGCTCATTGATTAATGATGGTTAAGGTTTCCTAACCATGGACATGAGTTGTCGATTAATAATGAGATCATATCATTGGGAGAATGATATGATGGACAGACCCAAACTAAGCGAAGCAATTAGATCGTGTCATCGTGTTCATATTTGTGAAGCTTTTCCTATGTCAAATATTGTATTCCTTAGACCATGAGATAATACAACTCCCTGGTATCGGAAGAAAGCTTTGAGGTCATCAAACGTCATCCTATGAGAGGGTGATCATAAAGGTGTCTCTCAGGTGATCGGAAAGTGCCTGTTGGGTTGTATGTATCGAGATGGGATTTGTCCCTCCCAAGTCGGAGAGATATACTTCGGGCCCACTCGGTAATCGATATCAACACCGCTTGCAAGCATGTGGTTAAGGAGTTAATCACAAAGTGATATCGGATTACGGAATGAGTAAAGTACTTGCTGTGAACGAGATTGAACTAGGTATGACGATACCGACGATCGAATCTCGGGCAAGTAAAATATCGCGAGACGAAGGGAATATATATATGGGATTGAGTGAATCCTGGCATCGTGGTTCATCCGATATGATCATCGATGAATGTGTGGGAGTCAATATGGGTTTCTAGACCCCGCTGTTGATTATTGATAGAAGATCATGTCCGCATATTCTCGAACCCGCAGGGTCACACACTTAACGTGTCTCGACGCTAGGATAGATTGGATAATTGGTTTATGAGTTTTTGTTCGGAGTCTCGTATGGGATCTGGGACATCACGAGAGGTTCCGGAGTGGTCCGGAGAATAAGATTCATATAAGGCAGTGCAGTTTTTGGAGTTCGGAATTGTTCCGGGTTAATCGGTATTGTACCGGAAGCTTCTAGAACCTTCCGGAAGGGGACCAACGTGGCCCCACCTTCCGGGAGGGGGCTTGGGCCTATGAGGGAGTGCCCTGGCCGCATTGGGCCAGGGGCACAAGGACCCATAGGGCCCAGCCGGCCAAAGAGGGTTTAAACCCAAGATAGACCTTCTAGAAGGGGGGGTTTCCTTGCCCCCCACTCTTCCTCCTTGGGGCCGCCGGTTTGGGCTTGGGGGAGAGGCTAGGGCTGCGCCTCCCCTCTATATAAATAGGGGTGGGGGCGCACCACCCCCTACACCTTCCCCTCCAACCCTAGCCGCCCTGCTGCCCTCCTCTCTCCCTCCCAACTGCTTGTAGGCGAAGCCCTGCTGCAGAAATTCTCCACCATATACACCACGCCGTCGTGTTGTAGATCCAATCCGTCTCTCCACCCCACTTGCTGGACTGAGGAAGGAGGAGACGTCGAGGTGCCGCACGTGTGCATCTCATGGAGGCATCGCCACTTGTGGTGCTAGATCGGATCGGATCGCGAGGAGGAGAAGCGAGTACGACTACATCACCCACGTTCCGACGAACGTTTCGCTGTGCGAATCTTCAAGGGTATGAAGATCTAATCCAATCTCTCTCGTTGTTTGCATCTCCTAGATTAGATCTTGGCTTTCCCTCTGTTCGCTCCATAGAAAATTTTGATTTACCATGCCGCGAAACCCTTCAGTGGTATCAGAGCTAGATCTATGCGTAGATGTGATTCACGAGTAGAACGCAACATGGTTGTTGCGGGCGTTGATGTTTTATGTTGCAAGCCTCTTGTTTGTGTTCTTCTTATGACGCGGGATAGTGAGATTGAAGCGGTCCAGGCCAACCTTACGCGACGTCGTTCGCGAGACCGGCTCCGCACTTGACGTGTGGCTTGTTCCACACATGCGGCTGGTGGATGCCTGTTTCTCTCACTATAGTTGTCATGGGTTTAACACCGGAGTTTGGCAACCATAATATCACCGTTGTGGCTTTCCGTAGGTAAGAATCGTTCTTAGCATCTACTCCCATAAGCCACGTAAAACATGCAACAACAAAGTAGATGCGTCTAACTTGTTTTTGCAGGGAGTGTTTTCTGTGATATGGTATGGCCCAAGATGTGATGTGTATAATGTATGCGATGATCATGTTTTGTAATGTTTCACGACTTGCATGTCGATGAGTACACAACCGGCAGGAGCCATATGGTTGTCTTTATAATTGTGTATGACCTGCGAGTCAACTTCTTATACGCCATGTAATAGCTTTACTTTATCGCTAAGTAGTTAGCAATAGTTGTAGTTGCTATTCGTGGTGGAGGCAATCATGGTGGAGTGATGGAGATCATGCCAACACGCACAAGATGGAGATCATTGAGCGAAGATTGGTTATACCATGTCACATAAAGTTATATGCATGTGATGTTTATCCTTTTATGTATCTTATTATGCTTAGATCGCGACGGTAGCATTATAAGATGATTCCTCACTTAAAGATCAAGATAAAACTGTGTTCTCCCCATGTATGCACCGTTGCGAAAGTTTGTCGTGTCCAAGCATCACGTGATGATCGGGTGCTATAGACTCTACGCTCACATACAACGGGTGCAAGCTAGTTTTGCACACGCGGAAATACTTGGGTTTGACTTGACGAGCCTAGCATGTACAGACATGGCCTCGGAACACAAGAACCGAAAGGTTAAGCATGAGTCATATGAATGATATGATCGACACTTTGTTGTCCACCATTGAAACCACATCTCTTCTCGTGATGATCGGATTAGGTGTGGTGAATTTGGATCATGTTCACTAAACAACTTGAGGGATGTTGAATTTAGTGGGAGTTCATCTAGTAATTTGATTAAGTTGAACTATTTATCATGAACATAGTCTAAATTGTACTTGCAAATACTATAGATCCAATGGCCAAGTCCAACTTCAACTTCAACGTTTTTGCTGAGAAAGAAAAACTTAAAAACAATGGGTCTAACTTCACCAATTGGTTCTGCAATCTGAGAATCATTCTCTCTGGCGGTCAAAAGGACTATGTCCTTGAGAATGCGTTAGGTGACGCCCCTGCTGCTACTGCGCCGGCTGATGAGAAAGCTGTCTATCAGTCGCGCAAAGATGATTATGATGTGATTAAGAGCACCACGTTGTTTCCTATGGAATCGGACCTTCAAAATCGTTTTGAAGAGTATCCCGGGCCCTTTGAGATTCTCGAGGAGCTGAAAACCATGTTTCAGACTCAGGCCCGTTCTGAGAGATATGAGATCTCTGAGAAGTTCTTTAACTGCAAGATGGAGGAAGGGAGTTCCGTTAGTGAGCACGCCATAAAGATGTCGGGCTACACTCAACGCCTTGAGAAGCTGGACTGCAAGATTCCAGAGGAGCTCAAGATTGACAGGGTTCTGCAATCACTCCCTCCCAGCTACAAAAGTTTTGTAGTGACTCATAATCAGATTGGTTCCACTGATACGATCACCGAGCTCTTCGCAAAGCTGAAGGCTGCGGAGGTGGACATCAAGAAGGATAGTCATGTGTTGATGGTCAACAAGCCCTCCTTTAAGAAAGGTAAGGGTGCAAAGAAGCCCTTCAAGAAAGGCGGCGGCAAGCGCGTTGCCCCTGCTGAGAAGAAGCTCAAGTCTGGTCCTAAGCCGGACACTGAGTGCTTCTATTGCAAGGACAAGGGTCACTGGAAGCGCAACTGTCCGAAGTACTTAGCAGACAAGAAGGCTGGCACCATCAAAGGTATATTTGATATACATGTTATTGATGTTTTCCTTACTAGCCCTCGTTGTAGTGCCTGGGTATTTGATACCGGTTCAGTTGCTAATATTTGTAACTCGAAACAGGAGCTACGGAATAGACGGCGGCTTGCGAGGGATGAGGTGACGATGCGCGTTGGCAACGGATCAAGAGTTGATGTGATGGCCGTCGGCACGCTCTCCTTAGTTTTACCTTCGGGATTAGTTTTAAACCTTAATAAATGTTATTATGTGCCTGCGTTGAGCATGAACATTATTTCTAGATCGTGTTTATTGCAAGACGGTTATTCATTTAAATCGGAGAATAATGGTTGTTCCATTTATATGAGTAACATCTTTTATGGTCATGCACCTATTGTGAATGGTTTATTTCTTCTAAATCTCGAAAGGGATGAAACACACATCCATAACATTGAGGCTAAGAGATGCAAAGTAGATAGTGATAATACTACTTATTTGTGGCACTGTCGTCTAGGTCATATTGGTGTAAAGCGCATGAAGAAACTCCATTCTGATGGACTTTTGGAGTCTCTTGATTTTGAATCATTTGACACATGCGAACCATGCCTCATGGGCAAGATGATCAAAACCCCGTTCTCCGGAATGATGGAGCGAGCAACGGACTTGTTGGAAATCATACATACCGATGTATGCGGACCGATGAGTGTTTCGACGCGCGGTGGATATTGCTATTTTCTCACTTTTACCGATGACTTAAGTAGATATGGGTATATCTATTTAATGAAACATAAATCTGAAACATTTGAAAAGTTCAAGGAATTCAGAATGAAGTGGAGAACCATCGTAACAGAAAGATTAAGTTTCTACGATCCGATCGTGGGGGCGAATATTTGAGTTATGATTTTCTCACGCATCTTAAAGCAAGCGGAATTGTTCGCAACTCACGCCACCCGGAACACCACAGCGCAATGGTGTGTCTGAACGCCGGAATCGAACTCTATTAGATATGGTCCGATCGATGATGTCTCTTACTGATTTGCCGTTATCATTTTGGGGTTATGCATTAGAAACCGCTGCATTCACTTTAAATAGGGCACCATCTAAATCCGTTGAGACGACACCGTATGAACTATGGTTTGGTGCTAAACCTAAGTTGTTGTTTCTTAAGGTTTGGGGATGCGAAGCTTACGTCAAGAAGTTGATGCCGGACAAGCTCGAACCCAAAGCGGAGAAATGCGTCTTCATAGGATACCCTAAGGAAACTATTGGGTATACCTTCTATCACAGAACCGAAGGCAAAGTGTTTGTCGCAAAGAACGGTTCCTTTCTTGAGAAGGAGTTTCTCTCGAAAGAAGTGAGTGGGAGGAAAGTAGAGCTAGACGAGGTTATTGAACCTTCTCTTGAATTGGAGAGTAGCGCAGCACCTGAAATTGTTCTAGTGCCGCCTGCACCAATGATAGAGGAAGGTAATGATAAGGATCATGAAGCTTCGGACGATGCTGCTACTGAACGTCGCAGGTCGACAAGGTCGCGTGCCCCTCCTGAGTGGTATGGCAACCCTGTCTTAACTGTCTTGTTAGTAGAAGACAGTGAACCTACGAACTATGAGGAAGCGATGATGAGCCCAGACTCTGAGAAATGGCTAGAAGCCATGAAATCCGAATTGGGATCCATGAGCGAAAACCAAGTATGGACTTTGGTGGACCCTCCTAGCGACCGAAAGGGCGTTGAGTGCAAATGGATTTTCAAGCAGAAAACGGACGCGGATGGTAATGTTACCGTCTATAAGGCACGGCTTGTCGCGAAAGGTTTTCGACAAGTTCAAGGTGTTGACTACGATGAGACTTTCTCTCCCGTAGCGATGTTTAAGTCCATTCGGATTTTATTAGCAATTGCTGCGTTTCATGATTATGAAATTTGGCAGATGGATGTCATGACTGCGTTCCTCAATGGCAACATTGATGAAGAGTTGTATATGATGCAACCCGAAGGTTTTGTCGATCCTAAGGATGCTGATAAAGTATGCAAACTTCAGCGTTCCATTTATGGACTGAAGCAAGCATCTCGGAGTTGGAACCTTCGTTTTGATCAAGTGATCAAGAGCTTTGGATTTGTTCCAAATAGCTACGAAGCTTGTATCTACAAGAAAGTGAGTGGGAGCTCGGTGACATTTCTGGTACTATATGTGGATGACATATTGATTATTGGAAATGACATTAACATGCTTAACAATGTGAAGAGTTATTTGAACAAGTGTTTTTCAATGAAAGACCTAGGTGAAGCTGCTTATATATTGGGAATCAAAATCTATAGAGATAGATAAAGACGCCTGATAGCTTTAAGCCAGAGTACATACCTAGACAAAGTTCTGAAAAGGTTCAGAATGGATAAGGCAAAGAAAGGTTCAGTGCCTATGTTGTCAGGTAAGACATTGAGCAAGGCTCAGTGTCCAGCTACGGTAAATGATAGGGAAGCTATGAGCAAAGTGCCTTATGCCTCAGCCATAGGTTCTATCATGTATGCCATGCTGTGTACTAGACCGGATGTGTCCAATGCTCTTAGTTTGACGAGCAGATATCAAAGTGATCCAGGAGTGGAACACCGGACAGTCGTGAAGAACATCCTAAAGTACCTAAATAGGACTAAAGAAATGTTCTTAGTCTATGGGGGTGATGAACAGCTCGTCGTAAAAGGTTACGTCGATGCTAGTTTCAACACTGACAAGGATGATTCTAAATCTCAGACAAGATACGTTTATATTTTGAATGGAGGAGCTGTGAGCTGGAGAAGCTGCAAGCAAAGCGTGATCGCGGGATCTACAGTAGAAGCGGAATACATGGCTGCTGCAGAAGCGTCAAGTGAAGGAGTTTGGATCAGAAACTTCATCACTGAGCTTGGCGTGGTTCCAAGTGCATTGGACCCAATGGAGATATTGTGTGACAACACTAGCGCCATAGCACTCGCTAAGGAACCAAGATATCATCCAAAGACCAAGCATATCAACCGCATGTTTCATATAATCCGAGATTATATAGCAGATGGAGATCTGAAGATTAGCAAAGTACATACAGATCTGAATGTCGCAGATCCATTGACTAAACCTCTTCCACGTGTAAAACATGATCAGCACCTTAGTGCCATGGGTGTGAGATTGTTGCCAAATGTAAAATAGATTATTGACTCTAGTGCAAGTGGGAGACTGTTGGAATTATGCCCTAGAGGCAATAATAAAGATGTTATTATTATAATTCTTGTTCATGATAAAGTTTATGTTCCATGCTAGAATTGTATTAAGCGAAAACATTAATACTTGTGTGGTTTGTAAACAACACCGTGTCCCTAGTACGCCTCTATGGACTAGCTCATTGATTAATGATGGTTAAGGTTTCCTAACCATGGACATGAGTTGTCGATTAATAATGAGATCATATCATTGGGAGAATGATATGATGGACAGACCCAAACTAAGCGAAGCAATTAGATCATGTCATCGTGTTCATATTTGTGAAGCTTTTCCTATGTCAAATATTGTATTCCTTAGACCATGAGATAATACAACTCCCTGGTATCGGAAGAAAGCTTTGAGGTCATCAAACGTCATCCTATGAGAGGGTGATCATAAAGGTGTCTCTCAGGTGATCGAAAAGTGCCTATTGGGTTGTATGTATCGAGATGGGATTTGTCCCTCCCAAGTCGGAGAGATATACTTCGGGCCCACTCGGTAATTGATATCAACACTGCTTGCAAGCATGTGGTTAAGGAGTTAATCACAAAGTGATATCGGATTACGGAACGAGTAAAGTACTTGCTGTGAACGAGATTGAACAAGGTATGACGATACCGACGATCGAATCTCGGGCAAGTAAAATATCGCGAGACGAAGGGAATATATATATGGGATTGATTGAATCCTGGCATCGTGGTTCATCCGATATGATCATCGATGAATGTGTGGGAGTCAATATGGGTTTCCAGACCCCGCTGTTGATTATTGATAGAAGATCATGTCCGCATATTCTCGAACCCGCAGGGTCACACACTTAACGTGTCTCGACGCTAGGATAGATTGGATAATTGGTTTATGAGTTTTTGTTCGGAGTCTCGTATGGGATCCGGGACATCACGAGAGGTTCTGGAGTGGTCCGGAGAATAAGATTCATATAAGGCAGTGCAGTTTTTGGAGTTCGGAATTGTTCCGGGTTAATCGGTATTGTACCGGAAGCTTCTAGAACCTTCCGAAAGGGGACCAACGTGGCCCCACCTTCCGGGAGGGGGCTTGGGCCTATGAGGGAGTGCCCTGGCCGCATTGGGCCAGGGGCACAAGGCCCCATAGGGCCCAGCCGGCCAAAGAGGGTTTAAACCCAAGATAGACCTTCTAGAAGGGGGGTTTCCTTGCCCCCCACTCTTCCTCCTTGGGGCCGCCGGTTTGGGCTTGGGGGAGGGGCTAGGGCTGCGCCCCCCTCTATATAAAGAGGGGTGGGGGCGCACCACCCCCCCTAAACCTTCCCCTCCAACCCTAGCCGCCCTGCTGCCCTCCTCTCTCCCTCCTGACTGCTTGTAGGCGAAGCCCTGCTGCAGAAATTCTCCACCATATACACCACGCCGTCGTGTTGTAGATCCAATCCGTCTCTCCACCCCACTTGCTGGACCGAGGAAGGAGGAGACGTCGAGGTGCCGCACGTGTGCATCTCACGGAGGCATCGCCACTTGTGGTGCTAGATCGGATCGGATCACGAGGAGGAGAAGCGAGTACGACTACATCACCCACGTTCCGACGAACGTTCCGCTGTGTGAATCTTCAAGGGTATGAAGATATAATCCAATCTCTCTCGTTGTTTGCATCTCCTAGATTATATCTTGGCTTTCCCTCTGTTCGCTCCGTAGAAAATTTTGATTTACTATGCCGCGAAACCCTTCAGCGAGCGACTAGGGAAAACGCCAAGTATGAGAGCATGCCCAGGACTCGCCATGCGACTGACCCAACGGGCCAGGCAGGAGTGATGCGCTCAAACCAACGCGCCAAGTCCTCACCCACCCTCGAGTCGCCCAAGTACCACGCTCGGGGACTCGGCCACCCGACCTCGTTCGCGCAAGGGAAAACGGCGAAGTACAGAGCACTCATGGGAGTCGCCGTGCGACTGGCTCTCCGAGCTCGGGCGAGTCGACCTCATTAAAACATCCAAAACCGCAAACACATAACAAACGAGGTAAACCCCATAAAAAGGGCGGACACGCTCGGGGACTCGCTCAACCCTCAATCAAAATAAAACACACGACAAAATTGCACAAAACACGATATGTCATTAACAGCATGTCGCAAACTGTCTCAAAATACATAGTATGCCCAGCGGCAGAACTGCTACTAACGCCCCAGGGCAAACCAGTTCACTCTACAGGCTTCAACGACGACTCGCCAGCACCCTTGCGATTGCGGATGAAGGGAGTGTACGGGTTCGACGGATACGTCGTCAGCTCACCCGCCATCGCCGCACGAAAGGGTTGCTCGACCTTGAAGTCCCGGTGCTGCGGCTCGGGGTCGTTGGGTGCGACGACCGTCTCCTGGTAAGGAAGGAGGTCGCCCATCGCCCAGACGCGCTCGGAGTACACCGCGGCGTGGTCCGTCAGCTTGAGCACCTCGTAGATCTCCACTTCGCCAGTCGATGACGGGTAGCCACTCGTTACGTCGTCCAGATCGAAGTCCTCCAGGAAGTGAGCAAGACCAAGGCTAAGCACCGTCGCCGCTCCGCGCCGGAACGCCGATCGCGTCATGAACTCAACGACCGACGGTGCCTTCTCCAAGTACTTCCACACCTCGACGAGGTCGCTGGGAATTACTTCCGTGGGCGACATCTCCTGAAGGTATGCCCGTATGCACGTCGCCGACAACGTCGCCGAGTCGACCAGTGTTGTCGTGGGAATGGTCACGGCAGATGCTGCAATCGGCAGCGAGTAGTAGAACGAGGGGCAAGGGCGGCCAGCCATCTGCGGTGCGAGATGAGGGCGGAGACACAGGGTTTTACCCAGGTTCGGCCCCCCGGAGGGTAAAGACCTACTCCTGCTAGATTGTATTATGGATGTGGTACAATGGGCGAGCTCGGTGGCTAGGCGGCGAGTCGCATGGGGGTATGATGGAACGTATCTCTACACGCCCCGCAGGGAGGTTTATATAGGCTCACCTCCCCTAGGGTTTACATATCTCAACCGATTCAGTTAAAGCTTCGGTACTCGTTTAACCTAATCCGACTGGGCCTATCTACTCGCCTGGGCCTTCAGCTTCCAGTCGCTTGGTTCCTCGCTAGGCTTCAATCCAGTCGCCGTCTTGCAGGCCCACTCGCCAAGTCTTGGGCCAGTCGGAAACGTCCTGCTGGGTATACCCCGGTAGGCATATCCCCATCAATAGTCCCCGAGGCCGTCGTCGATTTGGCGCAGGTGGCTGCTGGCAGTCGGAGCATACGGCTGCTGAGTAGACATCCAGTTGAATCAACGGCGGGCTCCTGTATAAAGGAAAAACTAATCACACTACTCGCAGCTTTGGCGAGTCGAGTCGGCGAAACACTGTCATAGTGGTTGGGTCGGCGAGCCGAGTGGCTGAAGTTGGACCGTTAAACATGGTCAAACTAGCCGTTGGAGTTAATCCAACGGTAACTTTTGGCGTAATCATCGCGCGGTAACGGTTCCCTGATTTGGCGGGTAGCAACCGCTATATAAGAGGAATGGCTAGCGATCAGAGGACCACCGTCTCACCATTTCCTCCGACTGTGCGCACCTTTCGCCTCCCTCCGCACCGCGACCCAGCCAACCGGAAATCCTCCGAGCCCCCACAAATCTTTCCGCCATGGCCCTCTCCACCGAACCTTGGGGCAGATCGAAATGCACTAGGGCGCAACTGGCTTCCTTTGAGGAGGCCGGGATTCTGCAAGCCGGCTGCTGGCGCATCCCCGCGGCCGGAGAGGTGACTCCAAACCTACGAGAGAGGGAGTTCATCTGCTTCACCAGTCATCTCGAACGGGGGCTAGGGTTCCCCACGTCCCTATTCTTCCGACGCTTCTGCTCCTACTACGGGATCCAGCCGTCGGATCTGGGCCCCCATAGCGTCGAGCATCTCGCCATCTTTGTGGCGTTCTGCGAGTGCTACTTGGGCTGCCGGCCCTACTTCCCTCTTTGGCAAGATCTGTTCCATGGACGGATCAGCCGCGAGGAGGCAGGCGGCCCAATGCTCGCCGCGGGTGGCCTAACCTTCCAGCTGAAGTCGAAGGCCTCATTCTTCGACCTGATGCTGCCCGCCAAGGCAGCGAGCGACTGGGAAAAGTCGTGCTTCTACGTTGCCGAGGCGACTTCGGAAGGCGAGACGGCGATTCCGCGGTACTCCGCCGATCGGTCCGAGCCGCGCCGCCTTCAAATCGGCAAGCTTCCCGGCGACCAGCGGATGGTTGTCGACGAGATGCTTCAGACCATCCGCGGTCTGAAGAAGAAGGGCCTCCAGACGATAAACTTGTACAACTGCTGGCTCGGGCGGCGACTCGTCCCGCTGGCCAGGCGCGAGCACTACATGTACCAGTACACCGGCCGGGACGACCCGACAAAAGCTAGCTTGACCGAGTGGAGGCTCGATGACTACACCGCGGCCCTGAAGAAAATCACCCAAGCGGTGTACTTGGACGCTCAAGCTGGGGTCGCCCCCTATACCGCGAAGCGCTCAGCCCCAACGGTAATCACTTCATATCATTCGCAGTCGCAGTCCTTTTGCAGTCGCGGTCATACTAACTTCAATTTGCCTTTGTTGCAGCTGTTCCAAGTGGTGGAAGGGTGGCTCCCGCCCTCGGATGACGAGAATTCGAACTCGTCCGTCCGAGACATGGGCGGGTCGCCTGCTAGGAGCGACGAAGGCGACAGCGACGACGAATCCGAGGAGGAAGCTGCCTCGCTGGCTCGCAAGACCCGCGGGCAACGTCAGCGCGAGCTCGAGGCGAGCAAGAGCCTCGAGCGTCATGATGATGAAGAAGAACTTCCGGAGACGACCTCGCGCCGCCAAGCTACTCCATCAAAGAAGAAGAAGAAAGAGAAGGAGGCGAAGGCCCCTCCAAGAAGGAAGACGAAAACGTCGAGGCCGGCCTCGCCACCACACTCGGCAAGCAGTTCCGACGCCCCCAGCCCGGCCAAGGACGAGGCACCGCCGACGATGGCCGCGCTGGACACGGCCACCATCGAGGTGCCCCTGGCGTCGATGCCTCCGCCATTCGCCCCGGTCTCGGGGCTGGGGGAGGCTCCGGCCGCGGCGACTTCGCCTCGCAGGGAAGCTCCTGTCGAAGAAGTTACAGAGGCTCCGGTCGCAGCTTCAACGACGAAGAAGCCGTCCGTGTCTTGGGCATGCGACGTCCTGGACATGGGGCTCAGCCGCCGACTGGGCCCTGAGCTGGAGAAGCCAGCCGGCCTCCGTACGGGGCTGCGCTTCATTCCGGTCGCCAAGTGAGTGCACTCGCCTTCCTTTGTCTCCCATAATCATTGAATTATCTTGCTTATATGATCATTGTACAGGACCGGAGTGAAGAAGATGGGCCATCCAACCATGGCTAAGGTGCCGTCCGTCGTCAGCGAGGAGGATTCTTCCCGCAAGAGGAAGGCGGACGAAGTCGTCGTCCCTGCGGATGGCGGCAAGAAGGCCAAGGGTGACGTCGTCGTCATGATTTCTGACGACACGGCGGCCGCGCCGGCTGGTCCTGCAACGGAGGCGGCCGCGTCCACGAAGGAGGGCGCTCTGTTGCCTGGAACGGCCGAGCCGACCTCTTTTGGGGCGGGTGCCTCTATCGCCACCTTCCCGCGCTTCACGACCAAGGCGGCCGCGGCGAGTGGAACTTAGCCTTCGAGCCACGCTCCAGGAGTCGCCGACTCCGAAATCGACCAGCGCCGTGGGCATACGCCATCCCTCCTTGCGTCCGTGGACGCGATACAACTCCACGGCATGCTTGGTGCAGCCATCCAGGTACATCCAGTCCCCGAGGATCAGGTCGGTGTTTTGCAGCGGCCTGATTCTTTTAGTGTCTTTTATTCGCTTTTCGCATCCAGTCCCCGAGTGCGCACTCGCTGAATTTCAGTGGGTGGGCACTTTAGGAATTCCTTTGATTGCCAGTCCCCGAGTGCGCACTCGCTGAATTTCAGCGGGTGGGCACTTTAGGAGTTTCTTTGATTGACCTTTTGGTGATGTGCAGGGTCTGCAGCTTGAATCGGCCGACCGATTGGCGGCGAAGCAGCGCGCGGAAAAGGAACTGGCCATCGTCCAGGAGGCGAACGAAGGGCTTCGGGCTGTTGCCGCGAAGGCAGAGGAAGCTCGCCAGGGGCTTGTCCCCGCTAGTGAATTGGCGGCGGCGCAGTCGGCTTTGAGTTCGGCCGAACAACGGATCGCCGACCTCGAGCGCCAGCTGCGGGAGGCGAAGAAAGAAGCAAGCTCAGCCGATGGGCGAGCCAAGGCCGCCGTTGCAGCCGCCGAAGAGGATCGCAGAGTGTCGGAAGTCCTTATTGCTGGGCTTCAGGACGACCATACGTCGCTTCAATGCTTCATCACGACCCTCACCCGCCCATTGATTGGTAAGCGCGTCTGCCTCTTTCAGTAGCTGTGCCATTTGTGGTGTCCGTCGTATTCATTATTGTCTTTTACTCGCAGGTCGCATCATCGACATCGCGGAAGAAGCAAGCACGTTCAACGCGCGGCAGTGTGTGAGCACGCTTGTCGATTCGGCCACGTTGTCGGCGACGTGCATCCGTGCCTACCTCCAGGAGATATCGCCCACGGAAGTGATTCCCAGCGACCTCGTTGAGGTGTGGAGGTATTTGGAGAAGGCGCCCGCGGTCGTGGAGTTCATGACGCGGTCGGCGTTTCGGCGCGGGGCGGCGACGGCGCTTAGCCTTGGTCTTGCCCACTTCCCCGAGGACTTCGACATCGATGATGTGACGAGTGGCTACCCATCGTCGACTGGCGCGGTGGAGCTTTCCGAGGTCCTCAAGTTGCAAGACCGCGCCGCCAAGTACTCGGAGCGTGTCTTGGCGATGGGCGACTTCCTCCCGTACCAGGAGACGGTCGTTGTGTCTAGCGACCCCGAGCCGCCGCATCGTGATCTCAAGGTTGAGCAACCCTTCCGCGCGGCGATGGCGGGTGAACTGACGACGTATCCGTCGAACCCGTACACGCCGTTCATTCGCAATCGCCGGGGAGTTGGCGAGTCGTCGTCTAAGCCTGCAGAATAGGATAGTTTGCCATGTGGCGTTAGCAGCAGTTCTGCCATGCGCGCATATTTTGTAATGCGAAACAATGCAACATGCTATCGAATGAGATGTCGTGTCTATTTTGGTAATTGTCAAGTGTTTGTGATTGTTGTTTGAACGAGTCCCCGAGCGCGTCCGCCCTTTTGTGGGGTTTACCTCGTATGTGGTGTGTTTGGTGTCTTTGTGTGTTTTATTATTGTGGTCGACTCGCCCGGACTCGAAGAGCCAGTCGCTAGGCGACTCCCTTGAACGCGCTGTACTTCGCCGTTTTCCCGTGCGCGAACGAGGTCGGGTGGCCGAGTCCCCGAGCGTGGTACTTGGCTGTTCCAGGCACGACTCGAGGGTGAGTGAGGACTTGGCGCGTTAGTTTGTGCGCGTCACTCCTGCCTGGCCCGTGGGGTCAGTCGCGTGGCGAGTCCTGGGCATGCTCTCCTACTTGGCATTTTCCCGGACCGCTCGAGGTGAACTGGTCCGCAGTCCCCGAGCGTGGTACTTAGCCGTTCGAGTCGCTATGTCGAGGATGCGGAGGATCGTGGTCGCTGTAAGAAGCGTAGGCAGTAGTCTTGGTTCGTAGAACCAGTCGAGCTAGGCGACTCCAATGGGGCTCCGGGTAGGCGTTTTTCGTGGACGATGCAAGACCTGAGGTAGCTCAGTGCTCTTGCACCGCACTACTTAGCCGTGCCGATCGCTGTACCAAAGGTTGACTTCTGCGGTTAGCGTGATGCTGTTATTACGAGTGCGAGTGGCACAAGACACGGAGAGTAGGCGCAATTTGCGGTAACCGTTTCTTTTTATTTCATATCGACTGGAGAGTACATATGTGGGGTTCTAGGCGTAGAACTTCCGTAGGAGGTTTACATTCCATGGTGGCGCCCATCACCGTCGACCCTGGCGGGGGTCGGGCGCTTCCTCCTGGTGGCGCGTTCTCGCAGATCGCGCGCTCGGCCACGCGGGCCAGGTCATTTTCGTCGTCGAAGTTCAAGGCGCGCCCCTGAACGGTGGGGTTCAGGCGCGACCTGATCCGCTGTTGGTGGTAGCGCGATAGCTCCTGCGCCGTCACCTGCTCGAGGCGGAATATCTCGCGCTCGGCTTGCTCCTTGCGCACTGCCTCCGCCAGCTTCAGGTGGAGTTCCTTGACCTCCGTCGCCGTGGCGTTAGGAGGGATTGGGGTGGAGAATGGATCCTCCGGCGGATCGGTGCCGGTCGCCATGTAGGTCGCAGTGTGGCGGCTGGTTCCGTCATGGAGGTCGGCGGAGTTCTCCGACCCGAAGTCGAATTCGAAGATCCCGAGGATGGAGGGGTCCTCGAAGTCTCCCACGTTGGAGACCTAAGTAATGGAGCCCGCGGGTGAAGCCGCGGTGATGGATCCGGCGAGTGACGCCGGGGTCGCTGAGTCGGCGTCGTCGTTGAGGGCCGCGTCTTCCGCGGCCGCTGAGTTTTCGCCCACGTCGCTGTGGGACGAATTGTACTCGGAGGCGAGGCGATGGATCGTGCGGATCTGGCTCTCGGAGAGCCGATCGCGTGGCGGCGACTCGCAGATGCGAGCCGAGTCCTCCGAGAAGATGACGTCGGTGAGGCCGACGAAGAGGCTGATCGTGCCGACCGGCAGGATCACGCTGTGCGTGACGGGTCGCGCCGCCGGGACGTAGCTGCTTGGCAAGATTTGGAGCATCTTGCCGATCGCTATCATGCGGCCGGTGGCGACCGTCTCGTTGATGGGCAGATTGGATCTCGGCGCAGAACACCGGCCTGACCGGCCAGGCCCCACGGTGGGCGCCACTGTCGTGGGAATGGTCACAGCAGATGCTGCAATCGGCAGCGAGTAGTAGAACGAGGAGCAAGGGCGGCCAGCCATCTGCGGTGCGATATGAGGGCGGAGACACAGGGTTTTACCCAGGTTCGCCCCCCCGGAGGGTAAAGACCTACTCCTGCTAGATTGTATTATGGATGTGGTACAATGGGCGAGCTCGGCGGCTAGGCGGCGAGTCGCTTGGGGGTATGATGGAACGTATCTCTACACGCCCCGCAGGGAGGTTTATATAGGCTCACCTCCCCTAGGGTTTACATATCTCAACCGATTCAGTTAAAGCTTCGGTACTCGTTTAACCTAACCCGACTAGGCCTATCTACTCGCCTGGGCCTTCAGCTTCCAGTCGCTTGGTTCTTCGCTAGGCTTCAATCTAGTCGCCGTCTTGCAGGCCCACTCGCCAAGTCTTGGGCCAGTCGGAAACGTCCTGCTGGGTATACCCCGGTAGGCATATCCCCATCAAGTGTGGCCACACACTGCCGTGTGTCAAACGAGCTCGCCTCTTCCGTGCTATCAAGGATCTGACCTGCGGGCAGAAGATGACAGTGAGTACATCAAACAATACACAACGCATATGCAACAGGCAGGAGCAGGCACACCTACCAATCAAGGGGCGGGAGAGATCCGTGATGAAGCTTTGAAGAGAAGTATAGTCGTCCTGAAGCCCAGCGACAAGGGCGTCAGAATCTTTACGTTCCTCTGTGGCGGCTGTAACAGCGGCCTTGGCTTGCCCATTCGCCGAACTCACTTCCTCCTTCGCCTCCTTCAGTTCACGTTCGAGGTTGGCGATACGCTTCTCAGCCGAGCCCAACGCCGATCGAGCTGCTTCCAACTCACTCGCTGGGACAAGTCCCTGGCGGGCCTCTTCTGCCTTCGCAGCAATCGCCTAGAGCTCCTTGTTCGCCTCTTGGACGGTGGCCAGCTCCTTCTCCGCACGACGCTTCGCGGCTAGCCGGTCAGCCGACTCATGCTGCAAGCCCTGCACACATACCCATAAGAATTAATAACAGCGAAACCCTAAAGTGCCCACCCGCTGAAATTCAGCGAGTGCGCACTCGGGGACTGGCAATCAAAAAACCCTAAAGTGCCCACCCGTTGAAATTCAGCGAGTGCGCACTCGGGACTGGCAATCAAAAAACCCCAAAGTGCCCACCCGCTGAAATTCAGAGATTGCGCACTCGGGGACTGGCAAACAAAAATCCTAAGTGCCCACCCGCTGAAATTCAGCGAGTACGCACTCGGGGACTGGACGCGAAAAATAAAACAAGACGCTAAAAGAATCAGACCGCTGCCAAACACCAACCTAATCCTCGGGGACTGTACATACCTGGATGGCTGCGCCAAGCATGCCATGAAGTTGTATCGCGTCCACGGATGCGAGAAGGGCTGGCGTGTGCCCGCGACGCTGCTCGACCTCCGTATCGGCGACTCCAGCCGTTCGGCTCGAGGGCGAGGTACCACTCGCTGTAGCCGCTTTGGCCATGAAGCGCGTGAACATCGCGATGGAGGCTCCGGCACCAAAGGAGGACGGCTCGGCTGCCCCAGGCGAAGGAGCACCCTCCTTGGTCGGTAGGGCCGCCTCCGCGACGGGTTCACTTGGCATGATCGCCGCGTCATCAGACACCGTGACGACATCATCGCCCTTGGCCTTCTTGGCGCTATCCGCGGGGACGACGACCTCGTCCGCCTTCCTCTTCCGGGAGGGATCCTCCTCGCCGATGACGGGTGGCACCTTGGCCACGGTCGGATGGCCTATCTTCTTAGCTCCGGTCCTACAAATTGGTCGCATGAGCAAAATAATCCGAGTATAATGAAAGACAAAGTAGGTGAGCAAAACTCACTTGGCGACTGGAATAAAGCGTAGCCCCGTGCGGATGCCGGCCGGCTTCTCCAGTTCGGGGCCCAGTCGGCGACTAAGGCCCATTTCCAAGACATCGTGTGCACAAGACATGGATGGTTTCTTTGTCGTCGAGGCCGCGACGGGAGCCTCCGAGACATCTTCAGCGGGAGCTTCCCTACGAGGTGAAGCCGCCGCGACCGGAGCGGCCCCTAGCCCAGAGATTGGGGCGAATGGCGGAGGCATCGAGGCCAGTGGCACCTTGCTCAGGACAGTGGCCGTGTCCAGCGCGGCTACCGTCGGCGGCGCTTCGCCCTTGGCCAGGCTGGTGGCGTCGGAGCTGCTCGCCGAGTGCGGCGGGGATGCCGGTCTCACCGGCTTCGTCTTCTTCTTCAGAGGGGCCTTCACCTCCTTCACTTCCTTCTTCTTCTTCTTCTTCTTCGACGGAGTGGCCTGGCGGCGCGAGGTGGTCTCCGGAAGTTCGTCATCATCATCATCATGACGCTCGAGGCTTTTACTCGCCTCGAGCTCGCGCTGACGCTGCCCGCGGGTCTTGCGAACCAGCGGGGCGACTCCCTCCTCGGACTCGTCGTCGCTGTCGGTCTCGTCGCTCTCGGTGTCGCCCTTGGCGGGAGGCGACTCGCCCATGTCCCGAACGGACGAGCTCGAGTTCTCTTCGTCTAAAGGCGGGAGCCATCCTTCCACCACTTGGAATAGCTGCAATGAGCACAAGACGAAATTAGAATGACCGCGACTGCATAAACTGCGACTGCGAGTGATGCAAAGTAACTTACCATTGGGGCTGGATGCTTCGTGGTGTAGGGGCGACCCCGGCCTTTGCGTCCAGGTACACCGCCTGGGTGATCTTCTTCAGTGATAGAATATAATCCTCGAGCCTCCACTCGGCGAGGCAGGACTTCGTCGAGTCCTCCCGGCCCGTGTATTGGTACATATAGTGGTCGCGCTGAGCCAGGGGGACGAGCCACCGCCCGAGCCAGCAGTTGTATAAGTTAATTGTCTGGAGGCCCCGCTTCTTCAAACCGCGGATGGTTTGAAGCATTTCGTCCACGACCATCCGCTGGTCGGTGGGAAGCTTGCCGACCTGGAGTCGGCGCGGTTCGGGCCGGTCGGCGGAGTATCGTGGGATCGCCGCCTCGCCCTCTGGAGTCGCCTCGGTAACGTAGAACCAAGACTTCTTCCACTCGCTCGCCGCCTTGGCGGGCAGCATCAAGTCGAAGAACGAGGCCTTTGACTTCAGCTAGAATGTTAGGCCGCCCGTGGCAAGCATTGGGCCGCCCACTTCCTCGCGACTGATTCGTCCATGGAACATATCTTGCCGCAGAGGGAAGTAGGGCCGGCAGCCTAGGTAGCACTCGCAGAACGCCACGAAGATGGCGAGCTGCTCGATGCTGTGCGGCCCCAGATCCGACGGTTGGATCCCGTAGAAGGCGCAGAAACGCCGGAAGAACAAGGACGTAGGGAATCCTAGCCCCCATTCTAGATGGCTGGTGAAGCAGATGAACTCTCCCTCGCGTGGGTCCGGAGTCACCTCTCCGGCCGCAGGGATGCGCCACCTGCCGGCGCGCAGGATCCCGGCCTCCTCGAAGGACGCCAGTTGCGCTCTCGTACACTTGGATCTACCCCAAGGCTCGGTGGAGGGGGCCATTGGCGGAAGGATTCGTGGGGGTCGGAGGATTTCGGTTCGACTGGGTCACGATTCGGAGAAATACGAAGGGCCGCGCAATCGGAGGAAATGACGAAGGGATGGCTCTCCGATCGCCTACCATTCCCCTTATATAGCGGTTGTTACCCGCCAAATTAGGGAGCCGTTACTACGTGGTGATTACGCCAAAAGTTACCGTTGGATTATCCCAACGGCTAGTTTGACCGCGTTTAACGGTCCAACTTCAGCCACTCGGCTCGCCGACCCGATCACTACGACAGTGACTGAGTATTTCGCCGACTCGACTCGCCAAAGCTGCGATCAGAATGACTAGTTTTCTCCTTTAATTAGGAGCCCGCCGACGATTCGACTGGATGTCTGCTTTGAAGCCGTATACTCCGACTGCCAGCAACCACCTGCGCCCAATCAACAACGGCCTCGGGGACTACTGATGGGGATATGCCTACCGGGGTATACCTAGTAGGACGTTTCCGACTGGCCCAGGAACTGGCGAGTGGGCCTGCAAGACGGCGACTGGATCAAGGCTCGGTGTGGATCCAAGCGACTGGAAGCTGAAGGCCCAGACGAGTAGATAGGCCCAGTCGGATTAGGTTAAACAGGTACCAAAGCCTTAACTGATTCGGTTGAGATATGTAAACCCTAGGGGAGGTGAGCCTATATAAACCTCCCTACAGGGCGTGTAGAGATACGTTCCATCATACACCCAAGCGACTCGCCGCCTAGCCGCCGAGCTCGCCCATTGTACCACCGTCATAATACAATCTAGCAGGAGTAGGTCTTTACCCTCTGGGGGGCCGAACCTGGGTAAAACCTTGTGTCTCCGCCCTCATCTCGCACCGCAGATGGCTGGCCGCCCTTGCCCCTCGTTCTACTACTCGCTGCCGATTGCAGCATCTGCCCTGACCATTCCCACGACAAGATCTATCTACTAGATCGTAGCAACGAGTCTATAGAAGCACTCACCCTCAAAGATTTCAAAGCGTTTAACGAGAGCAGATTCTCGTGGGTGATGTAGTCGTACACTTGCCGATCTCAAGATCGCATAGACGATCCTTCCGGCGCTGCGTTCCGGCAGCGCTTCCGCAGTCGGTCGCACGTTCGGTACTCGATGAAGACCTTCCTCTCCCTTGTTCCAGCAGGCAGCGGAGGTTGTAGTTCTCCCTCGCGATTCCGGCAGCACGACGGCGTGGTGTCGGAAGTAGAGGGAAGATCCCGCAGGGCTTCGCCTAAGCCGGATGCGAGTTATGGTGGATTAGGGTTTCCTGGAAATCTAGGGTTTAGAAATCCGGGAGGAGGAGGAGGTGTCGGCGGCGGCTAGGGCGGCGGCGCGCGGTGGCGGCGCGGCGGCGGCGGCGCGGGCTCGGGTGGAGAGGGCTTGGAACTTGTGTGATGTGTTGGGGCAGCCCTCCCCCTCTATTTATGAGAGGGGGCAGCCTTGGGAGGGGTGGGTTTGAATCCAAACCCAAACCCAAGTTGGATTGAGAGAAGGACTTGTTTCTTCTCCCACTAGGAAACCATTGTTCCAGTTTGACTTCTCAAACTTCCCGTTTGACTTTCAATTTAGAGCTTTATTTCTCTCTTGCATATGCCAACACCAAGTGACCTTGGACATGATCCAATCATTCCACATACCCATGACATATTCATGGACCATTCTCCTTCCGGATCGGTGAACCTTCTAGACCCTTCTAGAACCTCTCCGATGAAATCATCGGAAACTTTCCCGAACTCTGAAATAGGACATTCTTATATGAATCTTATTCTCTGGACCATTCTGGATCTCCTTGTGATATCCCGGATCCCATCCGAGACTCCAAACAACATTCGGTATCCCGACTAACATTCCATATCTACTAAACAACATCGAATCCTTAAGTGTGTCTCCCTACGGTTCGTGAATTACGCGGACATGACCGAGACACTTCTCCGATCAATAACCTATAGAGGAATCTGGAAATTCATATGGCTCCCACATATTTCAACGATTACTTTGCGATCGAATGAACCACTTACATACAATACCAATTTCCCTTTGTCTCACGATAGTTTACTTATCCGAGGTTTTGATCGTCGGTATCTCTGCATACCTAGTTCAACCTCGTTACTGATAAGTACTCTTTTCTCGTTCCCGTGGTATGTGATACCTTGTGAGCCAGTCACATGCTTGCAAGCTAATTGGATGACATTCCACCGAGAGGGCCCAGAGTATATCTATCCGTCATATGGATGGACAAATCCCACTCTTGATCCATGTGCCTCAACCCGTACTTCCCGAACACTCAATGCCACCTTTATAGACACCCAGTTACGGTGTGGTGTTTGATGTCATCAATGCATCCTTCCGGCGATGGTGATTAGCATGATCTCATGGTCGAAGGAATTAGGTTACTATGTATCAGAAAGCTTATAGAAAACAAACTATTAAAATGACTTGATTTTTATGCTACGCTTATCTATAGGAGTATGTCCATCATACCATTCTCCTAATGATATGATCTTGTTATTAACAACATCTCAATGTTCATGATCGAGAAACCACGATCATCTATTAATCAACAAGCTAGTATTATAAAGAGGCTTTACCAGGGACTCTAATTTAGTTTACAAATCACACAAGTATTAATGTTTCCGGTTAATACTATTATGAATGTAAACATTTATCATAAACACAAAGATATAATAATAACTGCTTTTATTATTTCCTCTAGGGCATATCTCCAACACCGCGAACGTATCCTGCCCGTAGGCGGTCTGTGCGGGCCTTGATGCTCCTCTGACTCCTAGGGAACTAGTGCCCGAGTCGGTTCGCCAATGAAGAGGTGGATGTCTTCGATAGGAGCGATCGAACACCACGTAGAGTTCGTCTTCGTTGGGATTCAGAACTCGTCGGGAGGGACGATCAGAACATTGTCGGAGAAGAGAACGCGACTGATGGCTACGGTTTCGTGGATTCCCGCGAAGATCTTTGTCCTCGCCCGCTGAAGAGCCTGAAGCGCCTCTTGCCCCACGGTGGGCACCAACTGTCGTGGTATTGCCGACGAGTACGCCATGGAGGGGTCCTCACAGTGCGTGTTTAGAGACATGGGGGAAGGCAGGCGGTTGACGGGTACGAGGTAACACAGCTTACCCAGGTTCAGATCCCACAACGCTGACAGAATTCTACTCCTGCTATAAATCACTATAATGGCAATACGTCGAGTTACAGAGATATGTTCGCTGTGCGAGGTGTATGCTAATCGCTACTTGGTCATCTGAAGTTGTGTCCTAAAGGCTCCCATAGGCCTGACTTATATAGTCGCCAGGTCCTAGGGTTACAAGGAAAAGTCCTAGTCGGACAGGTTACAGAGTCCTACACCGTCTATTACTAGTCTTGCGTGTCTTATACTCCAAGGCTTCGAGTACGTCGGTGAATCCACCGTAACCTTCCTTTATCCGGCATGGGCTTCCCTTCTGGATCCATCTGGCCGCCCAGCAGGCCATGGGCCATGCTACCAACTGTGGGCCACCCGGGTTATCTGGATATAATACATGCTATGAGGATACCATATAGCATATCCCCAACACGTATGTTTGGAGCGGAGGCATGAGTGAACCAATGTGATAGTTGTCAACTGAATAGGCGAAAAAATTGTATCATTCTTTTTAGTTTTGAATATCTCATCATACGGGCTAAAACACTCTGTGTTGGCTACTTACGTGGGCTTAAGAGGTATGTTTCACAAATATGTTGAGTATCACTTCCGGAAGGAATGCATGTTAGATTTTGTCTCCCACCCATGGTCTAGCCAGCCATTTTATACCAAATCCAGGGACAAATCTACCGGCCAGGCTTCGTTAGACTCAAGCTCACCCTTTCAATATGCAAGGTTGCAAGGATATAGAGCGATGGAACTCGTAGATTTTGGAGCATACATGTAAACGAGAGCAGGTATCCTCGGAACAAAGGGTCAGGCAGATGCTCTACTCATCTTGGGACTTAAATTTCCATTGCCCATCATCCCAAGGAGAATGCACTACTCATCTTGGACCAGGAAGCAGTTGCCGATCGCTTGTTTTGCTCAACAATTTTTTTAGAGATATTGATGAGTCCACCAATGCGGCAATGCAGTTCCGAGGAAACACTACAGTTGCACAATAACCATTGGTGCCGAATGGAACTTATAGTTATCCTCTCCAGGAACTAGCTGATCAGTGACATTTTCTGTTGTGAATTTATGCAACATTGTATACCTGTGTTTGTTCCTTGACCTTTTTTCTGAGGGAGAATTTAGTTTAATTTTAGTATATCCTATCTCATTTTAACTATGTGATCACCTTTTTCTGAGCCCACCCTCTACACTCATCCTAGATTCGTCACTGACCAAATCCATATGTGTAGCACCCCGGGTAAAATCTCTTGTAGAAAATCGATGTTGTTTATACTTTGTGCATTATCATGACATTAGCATGCATCTTTTTGTCTAAAACTATTTTACTAAAAGCCTTATTTTGTTTTCTACATTAATCCCTTCCCTTTTATTTCAAAACAAAAACCCGATCGATCCGGATATTTAGCTGGTCTAAAATCTAATTGTAAAGTATTTTGTTTTAAATAATTAAGTAATAAAAACCTTTTTTTAATCTAGGGGGAGGCAGCCCGCCAGGCCCAAAAGCCCGGCTAGCCAGCCTACTACCCCAAAAACCTAGATCCCAAACCCTAATACCCCACCTACTCCTATCCATCCAACCGCGTCCACCCCGCGTGGAACTCACGCGGTCAAACCGCGGCCCACCTGTGGGCCCCACCTGCCGCGACGTGCCCACCAACCCCTCACGCGATCCCCAGTCCCTACCCCGACCTGTTCCGCTCCCCATCCCGCGACTCGGTCGCCTCCACCCACCCCGCGATATCCCTCTCTCTCCCCACGTTCCCCGCCGCCAGATACCCTCGCCACCAACCGCTCTCGCTCCCATCGCCGGCGACCCCGTCTAGAGCTCTGGACCCCACTGCGCCCTTTCCTGCATCGCGCCTGCCTCGCCGTTGCCTGCAACCGCGACCACCGCTCGAGCCCGCGGCGTCGACAGCAACCGTCACGCGGCAAGTCTGCAGCCCGCACCCGCGTCCTCGCCTCGTGCCTTCCTTCGCCAGGCCGACGCCCGCCTCCTCGCCATCGTCCTCGATCCGGGCGCCTCACCGAGCGAGGCCGCCTCTGCTCGAACCGCGCCCCGCAGTGAGTTCGGCGTTGCCTCACCCCGTCCTCCTCTACACCTCGTCGTCGCCGCCCAGGTCCAACGCCGCCACCAGGACCGCCCCTCCGTCTGCAGCACAGCGCCGTGCCGCCCCCTGGAGCCGTCCCCGTCTGGCTCCTCCTCGCCGGACGCCCGTGGCCCCCTCTCCACCGGACCCCAGCTTCCCTGCACCCTCCCGTCCGTGTTGGCCTCCGCCCTGTCGCCGTTTCCACGGGTCCTCCTCGCCGGCCTTCCCTCCGCGACAAGCTATGCTTCCGCCCAGGCCTCGGACAACTGCTGCCATGGGCCCGTCTGCCTCGATCCCCCTCCCTGTCGTGGTCGTGTCGTCTCCTGGCAGCACTGCGTCTCTCTGCTTGCAAGCCGACCGGTGTGGCCCTGCGGTGCTCTTGGCGTGTACTAGTTGATCTCTGTCCTACGTGGCAATAAGTCTCGTGCTCGCCTCTACTTGACTCCCTAGAGCACCTCACTTCAATTTTTGCAATTTTGTTCTGTCCCGATGCCTCTATCCCAACGGTGCGGCGACACCACAAGATCTACACTCGTGCCATCAAGACCGACCACCGAAGACGAAACTCCAAGGTCTCCATCATGGAACCCGAAAGCCATACTCCCGAGATTCGAAGGCCCTAACCTCGGACCCGATCCCGAACCCGGCGTCGCGCCAAGTTCTCCTTCCAGGAGTCCGAAGATCGTGAACCTCGTCGAGACCCCGATGCACCGATTCGAAGACCAATCCCGGTGTTTGAAGACCGAACCCCAAGATCGTCGAACCCTAAAGTGTGACCCCTATCTAAGACCCCTATTTTTGTAAATGTCATCTATATAAATTGTTGCATATTAAATTGTTCATACTCGCATGCATATTGTGGATGTTTGGGGGCATTATGCCGATTCACCTCATAATTAAATATGGAGATCATATACTGACTATTTCAGTCTTAGTTTGTCTCCATTTAAATTTGTGTAGCGAACCGGTGCTATCTTTTTGCCTTGTTAATGCCACATTTAAATTGCGGGGTATCTAAACCACATGAACCATCTAACTAATTGTTGGGACCCCGGTTCCGCTTAATATTGAATAATTGCATCGCATCTTTGCCATGTCATACATCATACATGCATCATGCCCGATCTTCTGCCATAGTATTAAATGGTGCATCCGGTGTTTCTTCTAGTGCTTTGCTTCTTCACGGATTAGGACGATGAGTTGATGCGAGAGTGTCGACCCGATCTTCGGATGAACCTTCGTCAATGTTTTCAGGCGAGCATTCTCCCCCTTTCTACCTATTTTACTTTTATAGTTTTTATTTCCTCATGTTGATCTATTGCTATCTGTGATGCGATGCTCTAGTTTTCGTACCCGTGATATCCCTTGCAGCCTTATATTGCCTTGGACACATCCTATTGCCTGTTGTTTGGTAGATAGTTGGACCTGCGTGTCGTAGTTGCTTGCTCAAGTGCTGTTGCGTGTCGTCAAGTACCACGGTTGTTGGAAGGCTGTCATATGCTTCATGTTGGAGATGATCATGGCTTTAATTATTGTTTAATAACTAAAAGTGAAAGTAGGTAAATGCAGAGGCACCGGTGGGTAATAGACAATATTTGGTTTTTAACCGCTCACTGGTGTCCCGTAGGACCCCGAGTTCTTGACACCTGTTCCGAGATCGAGCGCGCTAACCACAGGTGGGGTGTGTGGGCACCCCCATCGATTAGTACCTGATTTCAAAGTACTGTACCGGGGGCCACAAAGTAGTTCGGGGCTTTATTACTATCCTGTACGTATGCCATGTTTTACTGCTTTATTTATGATTGCGCGTGGAGCGCCTGTACTGTTTTGGATCGCGGCACGATTTTGCGGTATCGACAAGCCCAGTCACACTTTCGGGTTCCTAGTCGTTTACAGCCGTTCTCGCAAACCCTGGGTCCATCTCGGAGACCGGCCGACTTCGTTACGGGTAGCTTAGTGGGTGGCCCCCCATGTGCTTGCTTTGGGTCTGGGAAACGTCGTGTGCGAAACCCCGTCGACATACCGTTGGGTGTATGTTTTGTGATCTTGCACCTACCTGATCTGACAACAAGGGTGTAGGTGCGTGTGGAAACTTTGGTGCACCCCTGCAGGGTTAAATCTTTTCGAGAAGCCGTGTCCGTGGTTATGGACGACTTGGAGCACAGATCTCGATCATAGAAAACTATAACTAAAGTTTACTGTTATAATTTGACTTGTATCCGATATGACTAGTAATCAGCTTCACTACAACGGAATGGCTAAATAAAAGTACCAACAACTACTGGGTTTGGGATATCTCATGCTAATTGTATCTGACTAGTAAGTGTTGCAACTACAACGGAATGGTTAACTAAAAGTGCCCACTGCTTATTATATCAGGATGACTATCTATATCTGACTAGTAATTGCTGCAACGATAACTGAATAAATAAAACTGCCAACTGTGTGAGTTCCTCGGGTGACTTCCTCGTTTGGTCTCGAGGGGGAAATACCAGGATGGGTATGTTTGGTGGTAGTATCAGGTTGGTTCCGAATAGGTCTTTCTCATCCCTCTCTAATAGCCGACAGTTATATCGAGTCTCTATAGGGTGTTTAGTGCATGTTGCGCTGCCGCTTCAGTCCACCATACCTATGTAGGCGAGGACCGCCGAATTCTAGTCTCGCCGTGTACTGGCCTCAGTACTGACCGCTCTCTTTTTCCTTTGACCTTTGTCGGCACCCCTTTTGTTTAAGCAGGTTTTGAGATCGACATTGTTAGCAGGGTTACCCTTCCGGCTTGGCCTGGGCAGGGTTATGGACGCCATTGGTTATTCTTCAGGGCTCTTAGCTCAATTTGCATCTTGTTCGTACTCGGACGCCGTATTGTTTTCAAGGTGATTTGGATATTTGTATTGTATATCTGTATTCTTGACTCTTGGAGTCGTTGTTGTATATATCTGTTTTGTGGGTTCCATCGTGGACTAATGTGTAATGATATTACTTCGTTTTCCACCCGCACGCAAGTGCCTGGTGGGCACCTTTGAATCGTTTCTATGCGGGTTTGGCGGGAATCGCTAAAACTTGCATAGGGTCGATTCTGAGGGTGTTACAGAGTGGTATCAGAGCTCAGCAGTTACGATACCCCACTGGTCCAGCCTGTAGGATAACCTAGCTAACAAACGTCGTAGAGTGTCAAAACTATTTTGGAAAGTTGATTGGATAGATCTGATTAGGTCTGCTTTTACTCCTTACCCTCTGCTACTCTCCTCTTACCTTTGCGTGCTTTGAATCTGTTCTCTTATCTTTTCTTCGAGTCCAGGAATTCTTGTGGTTGGGTTTCCGTCATACCTTTAGGGTTTCACTTCCATCCTTGGTTAACGGTGCTTCGACAACTGGTCTTCATGCTATCTGATGGATCTTTCATCTGTTGTACCTTTTAGTGGACCGAAAATTCACTAATTTTTTTTTCTTTCTATCCTCTGGTGTTTTCCAATATGACGAAGTCATATACTTCAGATCCGATGAGAATTTCCATCCCTCCTTTGTTTCCAAACCTCGCTTGTCGAGACCTTCAGTCTGAATTACAAGAGTTGGTTGCACAATTCTCCTATTCATGTGCAGAGTAATGCTTTGGGTGCGCGATGGACTGATCACCATCCGACTACCCTTATCATTCGCTTTTGTACATTGAATCGGTGGATCAAGCAATTCTACTCCGTTCGCCGAAGTTAGAGGTGGCCTTAATTTTTGATATCTCTACCTTCGACCTTTGTTGTCCGGAGTGTTCTCTTGACGAACGGGAGCATCAATCCTTGTTAGTGGTGTCGCAAGGATCTACAACAAGCGAGAAGATTCAGACCGTCGGTCTTCTTCCCCGTACCATGAGGCGGATCTCGAGGGCGAGATCCATTGTTAGTGGTGTCGAATTGTAGCACCCCGGGTAAAATCTCTAGTAGAAAATCGATGTTGTTTATACTTTGTGCATTATCATGACATTAGCATGCATCTTTTTCTCTAAAACTATTTTACTAAAAGCCTTATTTTGTTTTCTACATTAATCCCTTCCCTTTTATTTCAAAACAAAAACCCGATCGATCCGGATATTTAGCTGGTCTAAAATCTAATTGTAAAGTATTTTGTTTTAAATAATTAAGTAATAAAAACCTTTTTTTAATCTAGGGGGAGGCGGCCCGCCAGGCCCAAAAGCCCGGCCAGCCAGCCTACTACCCCAAAAACCTAGATCCCAAACCCTAATACCCCACCTACTCCTACCCATCCAACCGCGTCCACCCCGCGTGGAACTCACGCGGTCAAACCGCGGCCCACCTGCGGGCCCAACCTGCCGCGGCGTGCCCACCAACCCCTCACGCGATCCCCAGTCCCTACCCCGACCTGTTCCGCTCCCCATCCCGTGACTCGGTCGCCTCCACCCACCCCGCGATATCCCTCTCTCTCCCCATGTTCCCCGCTGCCATATACCCTCGCCACCAACCGCTCTCGCTCCCATCACCGGCGACCCCGCCTAGAGCTCTGGACCCCACTGCGCCCTTTCCTGCATCGCGCCTGCCTCGCCGTTGCCTGCAACCGCGACCACCGCTCGAGCCCGCGGCGTCGACAGCAACCGTCACGCGGCGAGTCTGCAGCCCGCGCCCGTGTCCTCGCCTCGTGCCTTCCTTCGTCAGGCCGACGCCCGCCTCCTCGCCATCGTCCTCGATCCGGGCGCCTCACCGAGCGAGGCCGCCTCTGCTCGAACCGCGCCCCGCAGCCAGTTCCGCGTCGCCTCACCCCGTCCTCCTCTACACCTCGTCGTTGCCGCCCAGGTCCAACCCCGCCACCAGGACCGCCCATCCGTCTGCAGCAGAGCGCCGTGCCGCCTCGCTGGAGCCGTCCCCGCCTGGCTCCTCCTCGCCAGACGCCCGTGGCCCCCTCTCCACCGGACCCCAGCTTCCCTGCACCCTCCCGTCCGCGTTGGCCTCCGCCCTGTCGCTGTTTCCGCGGGTCCTCCTCGCCGGCCTTCCCTCCGCGACAAGCTCTGCTTCCGCCCAGGCCTCAGACAACAACTATCATTGGCCCGTCTGCCTCGATCCCCCTCCCTGCCGTGGTCGTGTCGTCTCCTGGCAGCACTGCGTCTCTCTGCTTGCAAGCCGACCGGTGTGGCCCTGTGGTGCTCTTGGCGTGTACTAGTTGATCTCTGTCCTACGTGGCAATAAGTCCCGTGCTCGCCTCTACTTGACTCCCTAGAGCACCTCACTTCAATTTTTGCAATTTTGTTCTGTCCCAATGCCTCTATCCCGACGGTGCGGCGACACCACAAGATCTACACTCGTGCCATCAAGACCGACCACCGAAGACGAAACTCCAAGGTCTCCATCATGGAACCCGAAAGCCATACTCCCGGGATTCGAAGGCCCTAACCTCGGACCCGATCCCGAACCCGGCGTCGCGCCAAGTTCTCCTTCCAGGAGTCCGAAGATCGTGAACCTCGTCGAGACCCCGATGCACCGATTCGAAGACCGATCCCGGTGTTTGAAGACCGAACCCCAAGATCGTCGAACCCTAAAGTGTGACCCCTATCTAAGACCCCTATTTTTGTAAATGTCATCTATATAAATTGTTACATATTAAATTGTTCATACTCGCATGCATATTGTGGATGTTTGGGGGCATTATGCCGATTCACCTCATAATTAAATATGGAGATCATATACTGATTATTTCAGTCCTAGTTTGTCTCCATTTAAATTTGTGTAGCGAACCGGTGCTATCTTTTTGCCTTGTTAATGCCACATTTAAATTGCGGGGTATCTAAACAACATGAACCATCTAACTAATTGTTGGGACCCCGGTTCCGCTTAATATTGAATAATTGCATCGCATCTTTGCCATGTCATACATCATACATGCATCATGCCCGATCTTCTGCCATAGTATTAAATGGTGCATCCGGTGTTTCTTCTAGTGCTTTGCTTCTTCACGGATTAGGACGATGAGTTGATGCGAGAGTGTCGACCCGATCTTCGGATGAACCTTCGGCAATGTTTTCAGGCGAGCATTCTCCCCCTTTCTACCTATTTTACTTTTATAGTTTTTATTTCCTCCTGTTGATCTATTGCTATCTGTGATGCGATGCTCTAGTTTTCGTACCCGTGATATCCCTTGCAGCCTTATATTGCCTTGGGCACATCCTATTGCCTCTTGTTTGGTAGATAGTTGTACTTGCGTGTCGTAGTTGCTTGCTCAAGTGCTGTTGCGTGTCGTCAAGTACCACGGTTGTTGGAAGGCTGTCATATGCTTCATGTTGGAGATGATCATGGCTTTAATTATTGTTTAATAACTAAAAGTGAAAGTAGGTAAATGCAGAGGCACCGGTGGGTAATAGACAATATTTGGTTTTTAACCGCTCACTGGTGTCCCGTAGGACCCCGAGTTCTTGACACCTGTTCCGAGATCGAGCGCGCTAACCATAGGTGGGGTGTGTGGGCACCTCCATCGATTAGTACCTGATTTCAAAGTACTGTACCGGGGGCCACAAAGTAGTTTGGGGCTTTATTACTATCCTGTACTTATGCCATATTTTACTGCTTTATTTATGATTGCGTGTGGAGCGCCTGTACTGTTTTGGATCGCGGCACGATTTCGCGATATCGACAAGCCCAATCACACTTTCGGGTTCCCAGTCGTTTACAGCCGTTCTCGTAAACCCTGAGTCCGTCTCGGAGACCGGCCAACTTCGTTACGGGTAGCTTAGTGGGGTGGCCCCCCATGTGCTTGCTTTGGGTCTGGGAAACGTCGTGTCCGAAACCCCGTCGACATACCGTTGGGTGTATGTTTTGTGATCTTGTACCTACCTGATCTGACAACAAGGGTGTAGGTGCGTGTGGAAACTTTGGTGCACCCCTGCAGGGTTAAATCTTTTCGAGAAGCCGTGTCCGCGGTTATGGACGACTTGGAGCACAGATCTCGATCATAGACAACTATAACTAAAGTTTAATGTTATAATTTGACTTGTATCCGATATGACTAGTAATCAGCTTCACTACAACGGAATGGCTAAATAAAAGTACCAACAACTGCTGGGTTTGGGATATCTCATGCTAATTGTATCTGACTAGTAAGTGTTGCAACTACAACGGAATGGTTAACTAAAAGTGTCCACTGCTTATTATATCAGGATGACTATCTATACCTGACTAGTAATTGCTGCAACCGTAGCTGAATAAATAAAACTGCCAACTGTGTGAGTTCCTCGGGTGACTTCCTCGTTTGGTCTCGAGGGGGAAATACCAGGATGGGTATGTTTGGTGGTAGTATCAGGTTGGTTCCGAATAGGTCTTTCTCATCCCTCTCTGATAGCCGACAGTTATATCGAGTCTCTATAGGGTGTTTAGTGCATGCTGCGCTGCCGCTTCAGTCCACCATACCTATGTAGGCGAGGACCGCCGAATTCTAGTCTCGCCGTGTACTGGCCTCAGTACTGACCGCTCTCTTTTTCCTTTGCCCTTTGTCGGCACCCCTTTTGTTTAAGCAGGTTTTGAGATCGACGTTGTTAGCAGGGTTACCCTTCCGGCTTGGCCTGGGCAGGGTTATGGACGCTATTGGTTATTCTTCAGGGCTCTTAGCTCAATTTGCATCTTGTCCGTACTCGGACGCCGTATTGTTTTCAAGGTGATTTGGATCTTTGTACTGTATATCTGTATTCTTGACTCTTGGAGTCATTGTTGTATATATCTGTTTTGTGGGTTCCATCGTGGACTAATGTGTAATGATATTACTTTGTTTTCCACCCGCACGCAAGTGCCTGGTGGGCAACTTTGAATCGTTTCTATGCGGGTTTGGCGGGAATCGCTAAAACTTGCATAGGGTCGATTCTGAGGGTGTTACAATATGTATTTAGCCACACCCTCTAATGAATCCCTAAGATTAGAATAGTTCACAAATCTCCCTCACATCACCACTTTTCATGAAGGATAAAAAATCCCACAAAACAAATTAGTGATCATCTCCCATGGACAAGGCAACCTTCCTCCATGGACCAGTCAACATGGACCAAATAAGACAAGTTTATCCATGTTTTTTTTCATAGAGGTATTTTCGGTTTTCCTAGAGCTGACACTTCTGCGCTTACTTTTCCTTACTAGTCCAGTGTATTGGTGGTACTTTTTATAAGGATCTAGGTCTATGAAGGCGCCCCATGATTCATATGTAGCTCATATTTTTGCATCTATGAAGTTACACCTCTCACTAAAGTTGTGACCAAAGTCTTGTACAAAATAATCCATTCAGTCTTAAGGGTTTGAGTTAACTTTCTTCCAAGCTAAAGACTTGGGAATGGGCATCCATTCTTCTCAAGGTCCAAGTGATCTTCTCCTTTGGGCTAAAGGCTAGGAAGTGAGCGTCCATCCCGTCGAAAGGTTCGAGTCGACTTTCTTCTGAGCTGAAGTCTTGTAAGCGGCCGTCTCAAGGAGATCTTGTCATTTTTGCAAAAATTCTACAGATCTATTAGTAATCATCAGCAATAGTACAAAGAGTGTCAAAGGTTTTACAATGACACGTTCTAGAGCACCAGAGGTGTTTGTGGTCTTGCAACAACTGCATTATGGCTCAATCATTAGGAGTTTACACTCATAATCATATGTCGGCCCATCACATGAACGTAGTATACACGCATGTCTTTATAGATTGTCACCTATGACAGCCGCTGGCCTCACATCACGTCGACCCGAGCAATTGGGGACACCTACCTCTCGTATGTTGTTTTTCACCCACGACCTAGTTAAACAAGCATCGCTTTAGGAACAAAATATGAAATATTTCGCATTGGTGGCCTTGTGTGTGTGTGAGAGAGAGAGAGAGAGATGGTTATCTTTGTCCACGAGAAGATATCAAGGAACACCCATGATCTAGGTGGTCCAGTGACCTATTTATAATTTTTATTATTTTTAGATTTCTTTGTGTTACTATTGATGATTATTAATAGATCGGTGATATTTTACAAAAAAAGGAACAACCATGATCATATGCTTGTTGGATATATGCCCTAGAGGCAATAATAAATGTAGTTATTATTATATCTTTGTGTTTATGATAAATGTTTACATTCATTCTATAACAGTATTAACAAGGAAACATTAATACTTGTGTGATTTGTAAACTAAATTAGAGTCCCTAGTAAAGCCTCTTCATAATACTAGCTTGTTGGTTAATAGATGATTGTGGTTTTCCTATCATGAACATTGAGATGTTATTAACAACAAGATCATATCATTAGGAGAATGGTATGATGGACATACTCCTATAGATAAGCGTAGCATAAAGATCAAGTAATTTTTAATAGTTCAATTGCTATATGCTTTCTGATACATAGTAACCTAATTCCTTTGACCATGAGATCATGTTTATCACCATCACCGGAAGGATGCTTTGATGACATCAAACACCACACCATAACCGGGTGGCTATAAAGGTGGCATTGAGTGTTTGGAAAGTATGGGTTGAGACACATGAATCAAGAGTGGGATTTGTCCATCCATATGACGGATAGATATACTCTGGGCCCTCTCGGTGGAATGTCATCCAATTAACTTGCAAGCATGTGACTGGCTCACAAGGGATCACATACCACGGGAACGAGAAAAGAGTACTTATCGGTAACAAGGTTGAACTAGGTATGCAGAGATACCGACGATCAAAACCTCGGATAAGTAAACTATCGTGAGACAAAGGGAAATTGGTATCGTATATAAGTGGTTCATTCAATCGCAAAGTAATCGTAGAAATATGTGGGAGCCATATGAATTTCCAGATTTCTCTATTGGTTATTGATCTGAGAAGTGTCTCGATCATGTCCGCATAATTCACGAACCGTAGGGAGACACACTTAAGGATCCGATGTTGTTAAGTAGTTATGGAATGATGAGTAAGAGACTGAATGTTGTTCGGAGTCTCATATCACGAGGAGATCCGGAATGGTCCGGAGAATAAGATTCATATAAGGAAAGTCCTGTTTCGGGGTTGGAGAATGGTTCCGGTGTTTTCATCGGGAATGTTCTAGAAGGTTCCGGAATGTCCGGCACTCCGGAGGGGAAGGGTACATGAATGTGTCATTGCAAGTTGGAATGATTGCATCATGTACTAGGTGTCATCGCTGAGCAAAATAAAGGGATAAATCAAATCCTAGTTTGAAAAGTCAAACGCCAATTTGAAAAGTCAAACGGCAAGTTTGCTTGGTGGAGGGAGAGTAGGAAACCTACTTGGGGAGGAGTTCCTCTCCCTCCGCTGTCGGCCAAGGAGGCCAAGTTGGGGAGGGACTCCCCTCCCCTTGGCCGCGCCCTCCCACCTATATAAGAAGGGGCAGGGCTGCCCCTCCAAGACACACAACTCCACCACCTCTAAACCCTAACCCTAGCCGCCGGCGCCACCACCACCAAGTCGCCGCCGCCACCTAGGGTTTGCCCTAGCCGCCGAGTTGGGGCCCTCTCCTTGCCCTAGCCGCCGGCCTAGCCCTCTCTCCTTGGTGCGTCTAAACCCTAGATCACCGAGGCCTCTCTCATAGTCCACCATACTCGCTCCGGCTTAAGGCGAAGCCCTGCGAGATCTCCCCTCTACTTCCGGTACCACGCCGTCGTGCTGCCGGAATCGCGAGGAGAGTGCTACAACCTCCGCTGCCTGCTGGAACAAGGGAGAGGAAGGTCTTTATCGAGTACCGAACGTGTGAGACTGCGAGAGCGCTGCCGGAACGCGGCGCCAGAAGGATCGTCTACACGATCTTGAGATCGGCAAGAGTACGACTATATCACCCACGAGAATCCGCTCTCGTTAACCGCTTTGGAATCTTCGAGGGTGACTTCATCTATTGACTCGTTGCTACAATCTAGTAGATAGATCTTGGCTTGTTTGTTTGCATGCAGTAGAATTTTTTTGTTTTCCATGCTACGAACCCCTACAATGCTTGCTCCCAATTTTCTAGCTATAGTCTCATACCCTCCTCGGATATTGCATCTGTAGCTTTGAGTAACAAAGTTTTCCATAATAACACAAAATCTTTGCATGTACACGCGAAAATGAACCCGTGCAAGTTAGGCTCGACAACTAGTAGTCCTTAAAAGCCACCGCCTTATTTCATGATTAAGGAACCTAAAATTTTATTGCATCTTGCGCCGTATAAATCAAATATCTAAAGCAATGTACACACTTCTACTTAAGAATACGCGAGTGCATCATGAATAAAGACTTGGTAGTTTTTCCTTTGATTGGGTTAAGAGACCCTACTACGACAAAAGACGGCTCCCCTCCCCCACCCCCACCCCTCGCTCTATCTCTCATTAACTTTGCAAAAAAACTTTGCATTGCAGACAAGAATCTTATGTACATAACTAGATAAAAGCATCTTGGAGCATTTAGATTGGACTAAGGAACTCACATGGAGGCAATATTTATTTTCTATTACTATTATGATATATCCGGTCAACTCTATATTTTGGGAAAATACAGGTTATTTCCTTCATTTGGTCCATGTTAGTTTGTTATACCACGAAATTAATACCTCGCAAAAAAGGGTCCCCCTATGTAACCCTTAAAGTGAGTCTTAGCTCCACCTCACTGACATGGGACGACACACCTTACTTTACTTGATAGATTCCTCATGGACCTAACATAGGACGATACTTGATGCATTAATTCAACATGCACCATTTTCTACAATTTTTGAAAGTTTGTTTACTTCACTATATTTAAAGGATCATTTCAAGAAGAAACAAATTGTTCATGTGTTGCGGTAAAGTGTTCACTCGGAAAATAAATATCCATGCATTTGAATTTTTTTTATTTCTTGTAAAAGTATTTGGGTATTGAAAAATGTTCATAGAAAATAAATTCAAAATGTTCATAGAAAATAAATTCAAAATGTGTATATCAGGGTTCATTTATTTAAACTAAAATGTCCTTGCACGAGAACTTTTTTTTGCTTATCTTCAAAAGTTCACTGTTTGAAAATAAAATTATCATTTGTTCATCAACTTTTTATATTTTCCAAAAGACTGTTCTTGCATGTGAAAATTATTGTTTGTGTATCTTCAAAAGGTGCTGATGTTTTGAAAATTAAAACTTTTTGGGTGCCCAAAAATTATTTATGCTCTCATAAATAAGTTCATGTATTTATCCTGACAAATATTATTATTAAAAATTTACAAAAGGAAAATGAACCAAAAATAAAAATTCAAAAGTGAAAATAAAATATTGAGAAAGTTTTTTCATGTAATTAAAATATTTAAAAAGGAAAGTGATAATATATAAATACAGAAATAGAAAAAAAAAAGGTACATGAGAAAAAAATACGAATAGAACAGAAAAACAACAGTGGATAAAAGAAAAAACTCTACGTGTTGGGCCAGCCGGCAGGAACAAGCGAGATATAAAGCTCGCGGCAAAAGAAGGAGGAGCAGAGAGATACAGACGAAGCGGCCGCTCTGCAAAGTGGGTGCAGTACAGAGTGGCCCGTGGACTGTGGCCGAACAAATTTAGAAACTCACTGGACATCATCAGGCCATTGTAGCCTGTCGTTAACGTAAACTGGGCCATAGTTAACACAGGGGCCACTACATTGATCGCCCTTGGTTCATACATCGGGCAGTTTTCTTGTTCATGGCCCGGACCAAAATATTCAATTTGCAATGCTGCAAATGATGCCTGCTGATAGATTGCTCAATGATGCGGTGTACTCCCTCCGTTTCAAAATATAAGATGTTTTAGATTTGTAAAGTAAATGTATGACTTATTTTAGTATATAGGTTCACTCAATTTTTGGGTGAATCTACACACTAAAAGAAGTCTAGATTCATTTTTTTTACAAACCTAAAACATCTTATATTTTAAAACGGAGGAAGTATCTCTTAAGAAAAAAATGTGAGCTTCATTGATTAGGCACTAGTGTTCATAGAACCATTAGCGAGAGGCGCCGACCAGGAAGGTCGACACCCTTCCACTTTACACTACTCGACGCACACTTGCATAACCGCGCCACAGAGTGCACAAAGCCGTTGCTCACACGATCCACCTTGCGAACGCTAATGTCCTGGTAAACTTTCAGCAGTTCAAGACCTCCACGGTATAAACTCCAGCACGAAGACCTATCCTGGTTTTGTCCCTTCAGATTTTGAACAGTCAGATTCCAAGATTGATGACAGGCACTTCGAGACAGATTCCTATATCTATCCTGGTTTTGTCCCTTCAGATGTTTTAGCCCTTCGAGACAGCCAAGAACTTCAGCCTCTTTAGCACTTGCACACCAGGTCATATGCTTCCATTCCGACAGGACTAATCCTCCTTGATGGTCTCGGATAATAATGACTCCAATCCCAGCTTGCTCAGTATGTGCACGTTCAACCCAGCATCCGCATTAGCTTCGAGACTTCCTTCTTCCGGGTTTTGCCAATTGGACATGATCTCTCGGACTGGACTGATGCCTGCATCACGGTCAAGTAGGACAGGCGCTTTGCCCTTCAGGTATGGTTGCACTGACTGGATTGCCGCATAAGTTCCAGGCTAGTTTGCTAAATAGTATTTTTTTACTTGAAACAGGTCTTCGCTCTGTTTTATAAATAAAACACACAGGTGAGACCACTGCTGGGTCAGACAGCACAATGCCCAAAGAAAGATCCGAGCACTGCTGGAGCCGAACAACACAAGCAAAAGCCCAAGAAAAATACAAAAGAAAGAAAAAGAAAAAATGCACAACGGCACCGGATTGACCACCGACAAAGACTCGCGACAGTTGCGCCCTCCGAAAAAGTCCCACCACGATCCAATGCCTCCGAATTGCCGTGTACCAAGCAGCACCTTCAAGAAGAGGGACGTCGATGACGATGCTGCTGCCTGGACTTCTCCTAGGATTTCTCCCGGTACACGCAGGAGAGTGAGAAGGGGGTACATCCGGCGCCCTTCAAGAAGAAAGGCGGCACCCGCAGATGTCACCGTGCCGGAGCCAGCCTAGCCGACAAGGATTTCTCCCGACCCCCTAAAGACCCAAACCCCTAACCAATCCTTGCACTCCACCAACTAGCCGTCTGCCAACATGCGCCAAAACGGTCTCGCCGTCTTCATCGGCGTCTCGCCATGGCAAACGGCACGAGGTTGGCCGGCGCGAGGAACCTACCGAAGACAAGGGACAGCGGCGCCGCTGCCGCGTGGGAGGGATCGACCTCCACCGTCAAAGCGGTAGCAGTCCGGACGCAGCAGCAGGGGCATACCAGGCCAACTAGGCCCGACCGAGCCCAGAATGGGCCCGTGAAGCCCCCGCCACCGCGCTGCAGCAGACGCATTGGCGTTGTCACTCCCCTGTCCCGAAGCATTTCCCTAACCAACCATGGTAGCGACCTGAGAGCGAGTTAGCCCGCCGAGACCCAACTCAGGCCCAACGGGCCTAGATCCAGGGTTTGAAGCGTCCATCCAAGCTCGTCTCTGCCACCACCGCCGCCAATCAGCCGCACCCTCACCCCGCCGCCATCCGGGACACCGCCGGAACGCCGCCTGCCGAAAAACACCGCCGCAAGAAGAGAAAGGCACGCGAAGCCGCGTAGCAGCCCACCATCTGCCACCGAGAGAAGGCCCGAAAGGTCCCGGACCCGAAGATCCAGATAGGACCTGGGAGGGGCCAGCACCATGCCCCTCCGTAGCCCCCACCTCGCTGGCCCTCCCCGGGGCCCGCCGCCACGAGTCCCGCACCATGGCCAGTCGCGCCCCCGAGTCCCTGGCAGCCCCACCGCCGCAGCCCAAAGCTGCACGCGCACCGCTGCCAGGGAGCTAGCCCGCGCCTCCGCCCCGTCGCTGCGTCGAAGGAGCGCTAGGTTTGGCTCCCCCGTCGCCCTGGAGGAGGCGACGCGAGGGAGCGGGTCTGCTAAATAGTACTTACTCCGTTTTAAATTTTAAAATATAAGATGTTTTAGCTTTGTGAAGTAAATGTATCTAGACTTCTTTTTATACGTAGGTTTACTTAGGTTAAAGTGAATGTACACACTAAAAAAATCTAGATACATTTTTTCACAAATCTAAAACATCTTATATTTTAAAACAGAAGGAGTAGGAATAAATGCGTCAACCGAGGCCGTCACCGTGAACAATGTTGATTCGATGATGCCAGGCTAGGCTAGCCAAGCCACAGGAGGAAAATGATTCGGCTCCTTGTTTTATTTGGTACGTTACCAGTTAAGCCAGCTTCAGATGGAAGATCCCATGTACTATGTCGCATACCCTGTTGTAGCTTCGTCGTCCTGATACAGCGAACCAGAGGGTGGTGCCCGTCCTCCGGTTTCAGGCCACAAATGGAGCATGTAGGAGGAATCGATCGGATGCGTCGGTGAAGATTAGCAAGGACCGGCAGGGTTGACGTTGCTGGTTTCCGTGCGAAGACTCAGCTTCCGGGGAACACCAGCTTTCCAAACATGATCCCAAATGCTACGATCTTCTTCTTGAGCGGAGCTTTTGTTTTTTTTTTAAACGGAGGCGAAAGATTTGCCCTCATCTCATTTAACTAGAAAACGTTTTACACGGATTAAAACCAAGCGATAGCTCGGCGACACTAAAGCCACTCTCTCGGCATGATTGAACCAAGTGCTTAGCACCCGGCACACTCCACAAGGCCTCCTCTAACTTTTTTTTCCCGAAAAGATAACTGTTTTATTAATCAAGGAACAGGAGTTCCATCCTGAGTACAAACTATAAGAAGTTCATCTGGTACAGAACGTAACCAAACTTTTGTACACAGTTTTAAACGACCAAGCTGGGCAAGACTATGACTCACTCTATTTATTTCTCTAGGAACATGCAGCACCTGGCATTCCCTACCTCCACAGCACAACTGCTTTATTTCATGAATTATAGCAGCATAGCTAGATCTGTTAACCTCTTTATCATTAATCATCTGCACTGCTTCCAAACAGTCAGACTCCAAAATTATAGGCTTGTCTGTCCATTGTAATGCCAAATTCATCCCCTCAGCACATGCCTGTAGCTCGGACTCAAGAGGGCTGTCACATTTGAAAAGATGGCGACAAGAGGAGAAGATAACAGTACCGAGGTCATCACGGAGTATCATGCCAGCGCCTCCCTCCATCGTACCAGCAGTCCATGAACCATCCACATTAAGTTTAGCCCAGCCTGGAGGTGGCTTAGACCATTTACATTTGAAATGTAACTTCTGGCTTTGATCTCCCTTGGTCCTAAGCCTCACAGAGGCCTGATCATATGCAATCACCGTTTTCCCTTTTGCTGCATCCGCCATTGGAGCTTGTTTGATGCAGAGTAGGGAATCCATATAGCTGCTTAAAAATCGACGAGAAGCTTCAATGGCCGGCGCCGGCTTGTGATGGATGATCTCATTACGAACATGCCAGATACGCCACCAGACCATCATCATCATCATGCGTTCCTGCTCAGATGCATGGGAAAGCACCTGCAAGATACATTCCGCGCCAGTGTTGACGATGTCCTCACACGCTGGCAGTGGCCAAACGTCCTTCATTGCTTCCCAGAGATCTCTCGCCATGGGACATCTACAGAAGGCGTGGAAGGTATCCTCCCGTTCCAAGCCACAAAGGACACAAATGTCAGAAATAACAATATTGCGTTTATGTTTATTCTCCCAAGTAACAAGACCATTGGTAGCAATACGCCATGCCAGGACGCGTACCTTAGGAGGAGCAGGGCACCCCCATACCGTGTCCCAGACGGCACGGCGACCGTCCGGTGCCCTGCTCGCGGCGCACATAGACGTGCGATGATTTAACTCCCATGCGACCTTGTACGCGCTGCTGACGGAAAAGAGTCCCCTACGGTCAGGGGCCCAAGCAATTACATCATTGCACTGGCTTGTCGACAGCTTGATCTTGAGTATCTGCTCGGTGTCCGCCGCGCAGAAGTGCTTGCGTAGAAGTTCCCCATTCCATTCTCCAGCTTCGGTGATCAGCGCTGCCACTCGACGAAGACGACAGTCCCCTTGTATAGAGATGGGCCTGTACGAGGGTGGTCTAGGTAGCCACTGGCGGAGCTAGACCAAAGCTGTTGGGGGGCGAAATGTAAATTTTGATTGATTGGGGGGGCAAAAGGCTATTTTTTCTTCCATCTAAGCCCTGCTAAAAAAAATTCTTCAAGAATATCTTTAAAGCTGGGGGGCGGTGGCCCCTGCTGGCATGCATGTAGCTCCGCCATTGTAGGTAGCCAAGCATCCCGCCAGATACGTATCTGACTGCCATCGCCCACCCTCCATACAAGCCCTCTCTTAAGGAGCTCGAGGCCATACGTGATCGCCTGCCAGGTTGACGAAGCGTTACCTGCAAAGACAGTATCCTCAAGATGCCCGTTAGGATAATACCTGGCTTTTAAGACAGAAACACACAAGCTGTCAGGCTTAACAATCAGCCGCCACGCCTGTCTCGCCAACAAGGCTTGGTTGAAGAGGCGAAAGTCACGGAAACCTAATCCACCATATTTTTTGGGACTAGTCAGAACATCCTAAGACTTCCAATGGACCTTTCTTATCCCTTTCTTTGATCCCCACCAGTAGTTTCTCACCATGCGGTTTAAGTCGTCACATAAGGCCATGGGCAATTTAAAAACGCTCATGATGTAGGTTGGAATAGATTGGGCAACAGCTTTAATGAGTGTTTCCTTAGCAGCTTGGGACGGAAATGAATCACCCCATTCCATGAAACGTTTAGTGAATTTGACCTGCAGGTTTTGTAGTTTACCTCTGTTCATTCTACCTTCAGGCGTTGGCAGCCCTAAGTACTTGGCTTCGAATGCTCTGGGTGGCAGCTGCAAGGTCGCCCGGATCTGCTCCTGTATATGAGACGGACACCCTTGACCGAACATGATCGAGCACTTCTCCAGATTTATCAATTGTCCCGTGGCATGTGCATACGTACCAACAACCTCCCGTAACACCTCCGCTTGCTGATTTTCTGCCTTAAAGAAGAGTAGTGTGTCATCTGCAAAAAGGAGGTGCGAGACTCCTGGGGCTCTCCGGCACACCCTGACTGGAGTTATCTCATGTTGCAACACATGTTGTCTCAACAAAGCCGACAAGCCATCTGCCACAAAAAGGAACAAGAACGGGGAAAGGGGATCACCTTGCCGTAGCCCTCGCGACGGTGTGAACGAATCCAAGATGGCTCCATTAAATTTTACCGAGTACCTCACCGTGGTGACACACATCATGATCCACTGCACCCACCGATGAGAGAAGCCTAACTTTTGCATCGTTCGCTCCAAGAAACCCCAATCCACACGATCATATGCCTTAGATAGGTCCAACTTATACGCGCAGAAGCTTTTCTCCGGGTCCTTCTCCTGCTGAATATAATGGAAACACTCAAAAGCCAATAACGCATTATCTGTAATAAGACGCCCTGGTACAAATGCGGATTGGTTTGAAGATATTATTCCATCAAGGAGGGGACGCAACCTGTTAGCCAAGCACTTTGCCACTACCTTGTAGATGACGTTACATAAGCTAATGGGCCTGAACTCGGAGACTTTCAACGGTTGAGCCACTTTGGGGATAAGCACAATGGTTGCATCATTTACTCCTGTTGGCATGATCCCGGAACGAAAGAATTCCTTCACTGCTGGTATAATCTCCTCCTTCAGAACAGCCCAATTACGCTGGAAAAACCTTGCAGGAAAGCCATCCGGGCCAGGAGCCTTGAGAGGGCCGATCTGAAATAATGCATCTGCAATTTCCTTATCCGAGAATGCTGCACATAGTTTCTCATTCATATCCTCTGTAACCTTTTCCTCAAGTAGCTCAAGGACTATAGAAGGGTCAAGGCTGGTATCAGCAGTGAACAATCTCTCAAAATATTCAGAGAACACATGCCTCATACCTTCTTGACTCGTGTATTCAGCGCCATGTTCATCAACAATTTTCTTGACTTTATTTTTACGTGCCCGCCAGACTGCCTTGTTGTGAAAAAATTTTGTGTTTCTATCCCCTTCACGTAGCCAATCAATTCTAGATCTCTGCATCCACATCATTTCTTCTCTATAAAGGAGTTCATTCATACTATTAGACACACGTCGTATAAATACGATCGGCGTTCATGTTCAGAAGTTCTTCTAATCTGGACCGTGATTTCTCTAGTTGCCTTTTCACGCTACCAAACTTCTCCTTACTCCAGTGCTGCAAGTGTTGCATTACCCTGCCTAAACCAGACCGAATCTGTCCCAGATGATGTTTCGGTCCAGCAGCTTCCCATGCATTTGAAATGTGTTCAGGAAGTGAGGCCTCCCTCTCCCACATTACTTCATACTGCCGCCGGCAGATTCTCGGAATTTCCTCCTCACCCTTTTCACACTCAAGGATGATTGGTCCATGATCCGAACAAGAGGATACCTTGTGCACAACCTTTGCTTCTGTAAATATATCACGCCACGCGTTGTCAGCAACAACACGATCAAGACGGACACGGACGTTGCGACGCCCTTTTCTCTTGTTATCATAAGTAAACGGGAGACCTGAGAAGCCCAAGTCAACCAAGCCACACACCTCAAGTGTATCTCTAAAGGCAAGCATTTGCGCCTCTGGGCGAGGAGTTGCCGAGAAATGTTCAAATGACCACATCGCTTCATTGAAGTCTCCGAGGACACACCAAGGAAGATCAGACTCATTCCTTAAATTTTGTAGCAGCGTCCACATATTATGTTTGTTCTCTGTGCGTGGCTCACCATAAACACATGTAAGGCGCCAGGTTGGTTCATGATCCGACGCATGGATATGCACATCAATATATCTCTCACAACTTGACTGCACCTCCACATGAAGAGAGTCACACCAGAAGAGGGCAAGACCGCCACTCAGGCCGTCACTATCCACCCCAGTGAAGCCACGCAGCCCTAATCTTCCTCTAAGCCTTCGAACCTTTTCAACCTTCAGTCTAGTCTCACACAGGAAAAGAACACGTGCCCGGGTGTCTCTTACGAGCTCACCCAAATCTCGAACTGTCGGTTTGTTGCCAGCGCCCCGACAGTTCTAGCCACAGCAATTCATTGCCCCTGACGGGGCGCGTCGTGCATCCCCGTCAGTTGACCAGCGGCCCCAAAGCTGGTTGCCTCCAAATTTCCAACACCTTCCACTGGATCCTGCCCCGCCATCAGTTGACCAGCATCATTGTACCATACCCTACCCCTTTTCTGGCCGGAATTGTTTTCTGTGTTTTCTCTCAGCACTATTGCTTGATCGATGGTTTTTGAGTCCACCTCTTCCTCCTTATGACTTGCCAATCTCTTCCCTAGCACCGAAGAGGCGTCCGCCATCGTCGTATCCGCACTGTTCTCTGAAGGCACCCACGAACTTAGGCCACGAAGTGCTGGTATCATATCAGAGCTACCATGCGGAAAAGGTTGTTGGATAAAAGCCAAAGGTTGAACAAACACCGCCGTCCTCTGCTCAGATGGAACAATATCTTCCAAAGCTGGCATCTCATCTAGAGGATTATTATTGAGTGTGTCTCGTTGATTTAACAGTCTCTCACGGATGGATGTCAGTGACTCGTCTGGGTACTAAACTTGTAATGCTCTAAGCATCGTCGCGATGTCCACATCAGTTCCCGTATCTCCCTGCTTTTCAGTACTGTCAAATCCATCTCTCACATCAACAACCTCAGGAATTTTGGTTTCCACCCGTTTATACACTGGTCTAGATTTTCTCTGTAAAGTGGGCTTGCCCAACGAAGCTGAATTATCATCACACCGAAAAATCTAGCCCCTTCTTTGCTGTTGTTTTATTGGCCGGAGGCTCATAAGCTTCCCTGTACTCAAACTTACGCATAGGAGAGCACCTCAAAGTAGAGTCATATGCAAGCGATGGGATACCAATCCTTTTCTTCTCACAGACTGTGTCATTATGTCCAATAAAACCACACCAGAAACAGAAAAACGGAACTCTCTCATACCTTAGGATGTAGGATGAGTGTGTCTTCGGTCTTCCTTTAACTCCAGTGGTGATCTTAGTTTGCAGACGTTTGTCAATGGGTATCTCAATTCTAACACGGAGGAAGTCTCTGAACATTGACCGATATTTGTCTGCCTCCACTTCTAAAACATGACCAAGTTTACTTCCCCACTTCCTACCATTTGCATCAGTCTGCTTATCCCAAGGTACATCGTAAATCTTCACCCAGATTGGAATCGTAGTAAGATCAGTAGCCGAGGGACGCTCTGCACCATTCATAGCTTTAACCAACAGAGCATTGCCAAGATGGATCCATGGCCCTCCCTTCACCACAAAATTAAAATCCCCCTCCGAGAAAAGAGTTACAGTAAACCATTTAGGCTTGATTGGAGCGAAGAGCACTCCCGTACGCTAATCTCCACACTTTTGTGAAGTGGTTCTTCATGGTTTCAGCAGATGGAGATCCTTGGCCTAGATATCTCGCCACTAGTCTCCATGGCACCGGGTCAGGGACCGGTTCCTCATCAGGATCTTCTTCTACAAAGGCATCATCCTCCATGTCCACCTCTCCGCCCAGATGTTCCTCATCATCCGCCCCTAAGCCCTCTGCTTTCGCTGCATGCCAATTGCTTGAGCTCACCTCCTCCACCACATACTCCTCCACCGCCGGTTTGTCCTCTAACAGCAAGACACGGCCGCCAAACGACTTCGGGTGGGTAGGATCCTCACCGGAGCCTCCTTTTTCACCCCCATCGTTGGAAGTCGCCATTGCCGTTTTCAGACGAGATTTCCCGGGATCTGGATCGAAAAGTGGATTGGTGAAGGATGTAGATCTGTTTGGGACCCCTCCTGTCGCCCGCCTCCTCATAAGATCCTCCCGATCTTCGTTTCCCATCCGGATACCGCGTTTCCGATCGATGAGATCAGATCCAACATGATTCTCCAAACACATAGACTCCGTAAGGCTCACAAACTTTTGATTTCTCAAATCCATAATGCTCCCTGCCTCGAGAGGTGGCGGCGCCGCAGTCGCCCGCGAGACGCCTACCAAGTCCTAGTCCGTAGCTAGACGGCAATACCTAAGGCCTCCTCTAACTTAATCTCGTGTACAACTACGATACGCATGGTAGACACATTAGTAAAAACTCACGCATTCCACTGATTCCAAATCTCGCACCATGTGCGCATGATAATGTAATCCAAGGATTTGATTCTGGTGTCGTTGGTGTACATAATCGACTCCCACCATTCTTTGATGTCCTGGAGTCAGAATAAGGTACTCCCGGTCCTATCCTCACTCCGGTGGTGCGTCTAGCATCGACGGAGGACATGTGAAGTCGTGTGTCTAGCGGATCCCTTGGAATCTGGTCGTTTTACGTTGCTGTGTTATTTTGAGGTCAATCTCTTCCGATCTATGTTGGTCATCTTCGGCGATGGTTGCTGCTCTGGTGCGTTGGTCCTTTGGGGCCTTAGCATGACAACTTTCCATATGTCTACTACAACAAGCTCTACTACGACAAGATTTGCCCGTCTCCGATGATGGAGGGGCGAGGACGGCGGCGCGCCTTTGGCTCGTGTGTCAGTGTTTGTAGTCGTCGCTAGGTGGTCCATTGAACTATTTGTAATTTTTATTACTTCTAGAACTCTTTTTATCGTTGATGATTATTAATAGATCTGTGGAATTTCGCAAAAAAAAAGTATATCCCAGTGGTTTTTTCCAAAAAAGGGAACGAACCCCTTAGTTGCTTGTTCCCACTGGGTATATGTCATTGCAAAAATCTCCTTGTTCCGTCGGCCGCTCAAGCATACACCTAAAAATAAACCAATACTAGAAGGCAAGCGCGGCGTAACACCGCGCCGGCTACAATGCTTTTGTTATTTATGTGTTAAGACGTGCTGGTGCTAGTCATGGATATGGGTGTGATCTGATTGTTGTTGTCGGTTGTTGACACGATTGAGTTTTATTATTTTAGTAAAGTTAATGGGAAACTCTCATAGTCACAATTATCACAGTATATACGGTTATAGTGGGTCATACATTTACGCGTTTTTTATGACAGCAAAAACATACAACACTGTTATAGTAATAAATATATATAAGACCTATTTTCTTCCATTTAAATTAGTTGACTCAGCTTTGTCTACATACAAATGTATGTAGATACAAAATGTGTATACAGAGAAAGTTAGGTCAATTAATCTAGATCAAAGGGAGTACATGAAAGAAATATTGTTTTGGGCTGACAATTATCTAGAATAATGTACATACATGTTCATCCATCAACATGTTTTCCTAATGCTTGTCCTTGTCAGGAGAAGTGAAATGCTTTCAGATGTGAATCAACATTTTAAAGAATTATTAGCTCAAAAAATATCACCTAAAAGAATCATCAGCATAGAAAACACTTATTTGCAGTGATTCATATCTTTGCATCAATATATATCACCTTAGACAATATGTTTAGCCTGCTTATTGTAAAATGCAGTTGTAAGTACCTCTTGACCTATACGTTGGCATAATTGGCCTCAAATTCATATTTACGTCAGGTTGATTCACGCGTTTATGTTCAAGTGCAATAGAAATTCAAATAAACTTTAAAGAGAGAAAATAAAGATGATCATATATTAACATACATGCGTGTATGTTGCAGGGGACTTCCATCAGGAGGTTGCAGAAGTGTGTGCGAAAGTATCATTCTATCCCTAAGCCTGATAAATACAAACAGAAGCAATAATTATATATATTTGCATCACTTCAACTGGTCTGAGACAAAAATTGGTTGAATCAAATATCTATCTATCACGTAACATATCTTCCACAGTTCTACCAAAGACTCTGAAATGTTCTCACAGTCAACACGAAGAAATACCCATGTGTATATGTCCTTGACCTAAACACGATCACATTCCAAAATTCCCGATTCTCAGAGTTCCCATCACGAGTTCGCGACTTCTTGAGTCGCCGCTAGGGCTAGTGCCAGCCACCAGACCGCCGACGCCTCCAGGTTTGGCCGCTATTCCAGCCATGACATTTGCATCAGAGTCAGCATTCAGCATAAGTGGCAGAATAATTTCTGAGCATAGGAGCCATATAAGCATTAGATTGTGCATCAGATCAGTTTTGCCATATAAGCATACCTGAAACTTCTGTTTTGATTTTTTTATCGCCCAGAGGCCAAAGCAGCCATACATAACCTACAAAAAAGTCTGTGAAACTCTAATATGACAAACTAAATTGGAAAAAATGAAGCTCCAACAGCCCGACACACAGATCTTTGAAATATCCAATGATGCTCTGAAATGGTGAGCAAGGAAACTGCCTAATGAACTGCAATTCCATAACAAAGCAACACCAACTATTGAGCCTGGAATTTTCAAAGAGTATAAAGAATGGAATTTAAAAATTGCACGATAATTTGATGGACAAAATCATCACACATTCCCACAACCTACTAAATAATTATCAAATAATACAGAGAACCCCTAACATTTGTAGCTATTCATATGAGATTACCTTCATATTTAACATTCCAACAACAACAAATTTAATCAATGAAGCACCACAATCACTGGCAGATTCATGGCATAGGTGAGGATAGAGACCGGCCCACCATTCAACTCGCTAGACCCTGCCACCACTTCCAATCACCAGCCATTGTAAGTGCGACTTATGGGTGCTCCAAAAACTATACGGGGGAAGCAACATGCATGAAGATCCAGCGAGGTTCCGGGGAAAAGTTATGACTGAAGTTGGTTATTAGGGTGGCGCTGAAATCAAGTATCGCCAAAATGGGCCCACCTGGCAGCCACGCAACAGCAAAAGCGGCCTAAGAGAGCTCCCAGCCGACATGGCTTAAGAATTGTAGGTTATTATGTTGAATGGTATTCAGGGCTTGTTCCTTTACTGTTGGATTTAATGAAACATGCCCTGAAATCACAGGGATGCATCTCCTTATGGATAGATATATCCATATACCTTCAGATGTGTGATAGTGTTGGTCATCATTCAAATCCCACATCATGAGACTTCTCAATATCCAAGTATAAGAACTTAAGACGTAATCATGCTTTCTCTTTGACAACAAGCAAAAAAGAAAACAGTAATTAACAGTAAATTTTCTAGTCGATAACATACCTCTCCTGATAAAAACGAGGAATATGTTGTAACAATAGAAGATATGTGTGTATAAAGTAGCATGTATATATGTTTCTTGCTCAAAACGCTTCACTGAATTGAACTCAAGTTCTCTGGTACTTTTTACTTAGTAATTCAGAGATATAGAAAGATGCTCAACTAATAGTTGAACCAGTGGAAAAATATAGCAATATGGACAAAGGAGTATAAATAGAATACCAAAGAAATAGAAGAAAGAAATAAATTAGGTATGGCAATATATTGATATTACAAACCTGCAGGATCAAAAGCTAATCTCAGTAGCAGAAGACTTTAAAATGTGGCACACCACTAGGCATAAAAAGGTCTTGAAACCAAATCAACCTATGGGTCTTCTTGAGAAGAGATGTGCTATACTACTTTTTTCAGTCACTACTTATGTGATTATGTACAGTACTTGAACAGGTAACAAAAAGGAGATTCGACCTTCCTAAGCTCATAGACATTTCTTACGCCAAACACATGAAACAGAATCACATCAACATGTCATCGGTCACACGCATCTATCGAATGCTAACTTAATAAAATATTGCAGTGGATATCGTGTATACTACTCTAAATTACCAAGAAAGTAATATTAAACTGGGTGAGATTTTGCCAAGATATACTACAATCAAATATGATGTAAGCACATACCATAGAGAAATAAATCCTTGTTCTTCATCCATTGAATATAAAAGCAATAAAGGAGCAACCAAGCCCCCTAAGACATGGAGATGATGAGCCGGCATCGTAGCACGCCACCGACACCCACCTTAGCGAGGCTGGGACGACTTCAGCGTTGCAAGAGCAGACAGACAGCAAGTGCGCGCGCTGTACCAAGGGGCCGATAGCGAGAGTTAGAGTAGTAAACCAGGTTTTCCAGGATTTATAGTTCTGGAAACACAATAACAATTGGTGTTAGAAGGAAGGTATGCCATGTTCCTCGCTACTTAGTTGTAAACCAAAACAAACTCAACAGCCAAATAACACCTTCTAATGAGCAACAAAGAAGAAGGAAAATAATACAAACATTCATAGTTATACATACCATATTATAGATTTTCCATGGGGAACGACAGCTTCAACTTCTCTTGGATTCCAAAAAAGAATAGCCTCTTCCTCACACGGGTTTTATAATTATAGGAATTGGTTCCATAACCAACATTGGACTCAATGTAGATTTTTTAAGCGACCCTAATTGAATATCACTTCAAACTGAAGCATTCAAATTCCATGGAATCCAAATAAACTGAAACTATTGTGTTTACTCGAAAAGTGGAAGATTTTCTTCAGCCTGCATTTACAATACATCATCACACATGAGATAAATATGTACTGCATATTTTAGCAAAGAAAGGGGAGCCTTGAGAGAGAGCGAATCAAAACTTTTATACACTGCATGTTTCTCGTGTAATATAAAGGCGGATGCTATCTTTCCAGTAAAAAATATTGTCGATGCTCACTAAAAACATCCCCACATGATACCATTCCAAATATAGCCTTCTCACTCCGAAGGCATCAGAGAGCCCATAATATGCTTTTATGACACTAAGTTAGTTATGTGGACCAGATCATCTACCTTGATTAAAATGATAAATATCAGATGACCGGTGGTTTGGTCATCCATACTACACATTAATGGAAATGAAGACGAGTAAAAAAGGAAAGTAAAAAATCACAATTAAATGTGCACGAGTCCAAACAATAAAATGGCGTAGAGTAATTTCCAGAAGCATGAGAACAACATGCAAGACTTGAAAATAAGACCGAAAGAGGAGATGCACCTTCAGGCTGCCGTTTCAAGTACATGGCTTCTCAAGATTCTTCTCCTGGCATACGCCGCACTCTGCAGCCTGGATGAGGGGCTCATCCTCACCACCATCCTCCTCGACCAAATCAACCGTAGACATGGCCACTGATGCACCAGTCACATCCTCAGATGGCTTCTCAGCAACACAATCCGCCTTGGCGTTTGCCAAACCGCCACGGTCACAACCACAGGGTCACCCATCCAAAATTCAGTTTGACAAATCAAATTCCTAGAACAACTGAACACAATAGTTTCTAAATGATTAGATACTTGCAGATCGCAGTTACATGACCAATTCATAAAAAGCGTGGAAACACATCACCTTGACCAATATAGGGTGCTCATTGTTCCATGCCGCCAGCGCTCACCTACTCGCCGCCAGTGACAAAGAAAGGCAGAGGATAGTGCGACAAAGGAGAGGCCATGGGAGAGAGCAGAGGACGCCCTAGCCTTCCCCATCGTTCCTCCTCACTAGCAAAACACTACCGCCTCCGTCCTCTACACCGTCGCCGCGACCGCGAAGGAGGTGCGAGAAATCACGGCATCGCGGCCGAGCAGAAACTCCACACAAACCGATCCCACTGACACGATATCCGGAACGGCGAATTCCCTCAGAGTGCCGACAGTTAAACGACCCAGGAGGAAAATAAAGGCAACACCCACCAGAGGAACAATCTGCCTAGTCGTTCATGGCAGAAGCAAACAACAGCGAGCGGCAGAGGACTGCACACCACCAAGAGAGGAGCCGCCGGTAGCAACGACATCCTCCAAATATCCAGTCCAAATCAACCCCCACCGGTCAAAGCACGGAGAAATCCACGAGATAAAACCTACACCGCGCAAGCAGCCTTAGGCCCATGACAACCGGGCCCCATACAACCACCCAAATGATAACAGGCCCCATACAACCATCCGAAGCAACCAGGCAGGAGACGCGTGGGGAAAGGACATCTGTGACAGACCGACATAGGGGACGCTGGCCAGAAGCAGCAGTGCTGAGCCCCACAACCAGCGACCACATGCGAACGCGTTGCGCGGCAGAGGCCTCGGAGCGCTTGGTTTTGCTCACGATTAAGTTATAGAATGTATAAGAGTCTATAACCTGGAGTGGAAAAGAGACCTTTATCTTTCAAACACAATATTATACCTTAATAGTAAAAAATTCTAGCACAAGACCACCACCCCTACGGTGATATGGGATCTATAATTATTATAAATTCTCCGTAACCAACTTCCCAACATAAGTTCTAATAAAAGCAGTCTGCCAGGCTATCCCCACTTACTCGATGAGCTGTTTCAAACTTTCCAAAAAACTTTGCAAAAAAATTATGAGTGCCCTGGCTCGTTTTTGGTTGGGTGGGGATGAGCAGAAAAGGAAGATGCATTGGAGGAAGTGGGAAAATATTGCCATCCCTAAATCGTCTGGAGGGATGGGTTTCCGGGATCTGATCCTCTTTAACCAATCCATTCTGGCTAAGCAAGCTTGAAGGCTGCTGGACAAACCTGACTCCTTATGCTCTCGGGTTTTAAGAGGGAGGCGCTAAAAAAGGCCTGATTAGAAGAGTGGGAGATGGATCATCCATCAGGGTGTGGGATGATCCTTGGATTCGCTCTCATATTGGTAAGAGGCCTATTGTCAGATCTAATAATTCTGAAATTACCAGAGTAAATGAACTGATCATAATGGATCAGGCCTAATGGAATGAGGAAAAGGTGACTGAAAACTTTGTGGAACCTGATATTTCTTCTATCCTCTCTATCCCACTTGGTCGTTGCATGGAGCATTTCTGGGCGTGGGATCCAGAGAAGAGTGGCTCGTTCACCGTCCGGTCGTGCTACCGTTTACTGGCTACAGATAAACATGGCATTCCACAATAATCATCGCCGAGTGAGCACAATAATGCTGATTGGAAAAGCCTATGGAACCTCCAGGTACCTCCCAAAATTAAAACATTCTGGTGGAGGGTGCTTTGCGAGTTCATCCCTTGCAAACAAGTCATGAAGGATAAGCACATGGATAGACTATCTCATTGTGACACTTGTGGTGCTGAAAGCGAGGCGATCCACCATGCCTTTTTTGAGTGCACTTGGGCTCTTCTTTTCTGGGAGGAACTCAAGAAGGTAACTAATATCAATCTCCCCAATCTGCATTCGAGGACGTGGTCTTTAGATCTTATTAGGGGGAACATAATCCCTCACTCTCACGCTTGCGTAATTATGTGCGGTTGCTGGGTCGTTTGGTCGGAAAGCAATGCTAGGAGGCATGGTGATGTAGGCAGGACCATTGTTGGGTTGGTGCATTGGGATCTGGATACTACTTATGACCTTGCTCAATTTGGAAAGAATCAACCCCCTGCACTAATTAAAACTGTGGCCAGATTGAAGAAACCTGAAGAGGGTGCCCTGAAAATAAACGTGGATGCCAGTTTCAACGATGAAGATGGCATAGGAGCTATTGGGTTAGTTGTCAGAGACGACGAGGGGCTCTTGATTATGGCACAAACAAACTGGAATGATCATGCTGCTAGCCCAATGGTCATGGAGGCTCTGGCAATTCTGGAAGGCGTTCGACTTGCCGTTGAGTGTGTCTACCAAAATGTGGAGATTGAATCGGACGCTCAGCAAGTCATCAAGCTCATTGAAGACCCAGGTGGCACTAAATCCTGTATCGCCACCATTCGGCAGGAAATTGAGGAGCTAAGCGGGAATCTTTCTAGCATGGAACTTTTGCACGTTGGACGCCTAGCAAATGAAGCCGCTCACCTTTGTGCTAGGAGAGCTAGCTCTGTTAGAAGGAGATGCCTATGGTTGAACTTTATTTCATCCTTCCTGTCTGACACTCTAGCTAAAGATTATAAGACCGCTTGATTATTAATGAAACTCCTTATTCGCAAAAAAAACTTCCCAACGTACATATTTGGCATACTATAGGGTGGGTATAAATCACAACCACATGGAAAATCGACCACACCTATCGAACGTGTGCTCTATTGACTTCTCGTGGTAAAAATGTATTTGATACTACACTGCTAATTTCGTATGACTAGATTATCCTTGGTCAGCCTTCTACGGACATAAAGGAAAATCTAAATTTCTAGACGATATGTTTTCGGTGTTACATATTATTCATTGGAACATGAGAAAGCACTGGAGAAAAGGTACACGTGATTTCATATCCATCATGGTTGATGAAGATCATTGTTAATTTTGGTCTTATAATAATGGAAATGGCCAGGACCGGCCCATAGGCCAGGCAAATAGGGCGATCCTCCTGAACCCCGACAGAATGAGGGCCCCAAATACTAAAACATAATGTTAAGGCGATAACATAGAAAGATAGTGTGTACATATAATCGTAAGAACTAACAAACATAAGTGGTGATGACGAGTTCAATCACTACTAGTCTTTCTAATGGAAATACAACACATTCGGACTTTTGATTTTGTTGGCTAGTACATGAAGTTTAACATGATATTAGAGTGTAAGGTCCCAAGTTTAAGTCATGGCTTTCACAATTTACTAGTTTCTCCTTTAGCCCTCTTTCTTTTACCATTCGCCCTTTGTGTCCATGTATGGGACTTCTGAGCCATATCTCTGATACTTCTATGCACGTATTGGCCTCGCGAGTCACACGTGAGAGGAGGTGTTATAGTATATGATTACACTGGTCCTTGCATGAAGCTTAACGGTACATAAATCCACGTTAGCTAGATTCCATTTCTAATATATGGACAACCATTTTATTTTGGAAACCGGCACAAGCACTTGTATACACCAGATGATATCATACACATTGCAGGCGAGCATATAGAACAATCAAATTGAATGTCTGCAAATAACTAAGATTCACATCTTTATTAGTTATCAAATAAATGTATGCTATACCAACAACAAATACAAATCATGCGCATATTGTCAACATATTACTGAATGTAACGAAACTCGAAAGACACATTTGATAACAAAAGCCCAATAAAGAAACACGCATATTGTTTCAATTTAACCTAGAAGTTTCTTTTAATATTTTTACCTAATCATAATCAAAAAACAACTAATAAGATATTTGCTATACCATATGATTCACACTTTATGTGCATAAACACATATTCAATATATTATTTCTGTAATTTTCCAAAAATAAATAAATTAGAAAGCTTTGTTACAAAATATTGTTTAAGTTTAAAACAATAAAGGTGTATCTTTGAATTGATAACAACTATAAACAAACCACACTTTGAATAATGTTTATTGACATTTTTATCTGGTTAACTATGCAAAATAAATAATAATGATAATATATATTGGTTAAGACTCCAACATGGAAAATTAAATTCTAAACAATTACAAAACTTTAGTATAAGTTAGTTTTTATTTTAGTTCGCCTTTTGGTCAAAATTTTGTTTTTACCAGCCCTAGAAATGCTACGAAAACCATCACCTCTATTACACAATGTCGTAGGATATACCATAATACAAGAGGAAACTAACTAAAATTTATGGAGTTTCTCCGAACATAGGGAGAATGTGTCATGAAGTGATGACATGTAGGGTTATAGTTGGATATGGACATGAACTTGTAATGGATTGTCTACAGACTTTCAGGCACCTAAAAAATTGGGACTTGACTTTACGTATAGTTTTCTTTCAGAAAGATACACCAGAAAAGCTAATGTTATCAACAATCCTCATACAACCTAAACTTACCAGAACAAATTTTGAAGAACATAGTTTGTCAAAGAGGAAGAGGCACAGGATCGGTTGCCTCTCCGACCGATTGATTTGACTTTAGTTTTGGATTATGTGAGTCCGGTCATGACAAAAACAAAAAACAATGCATACAAAATCTAGGTACATGAGTTCTTTCAGCATTTTCTCATTAACAACAAAGAAATAACCCCTTTCATCCGAAAATAAGTAGATACTATTACAAATTTTCAAACACATCAATGCAACAAAATCTATCATGTATGCAATAAATCCACATTGGTCACAAAAAATATTTGAAAATATTCATAAAAACATATGGAATATATAAATCACTATTTATAGCAACACGAAACCAACTTAACAACATGGACACAACGATTTGTAAATAAATAGTTAAAAATCAATGCTACATGTCTCATGTGTCTAAGTGATGCGGCTCAGATCACTGTAGAGCTTCGTTGGGAAACCCCAAGAGGAAGGTATGATGAGCACAACAGTAAGTCTTCCCTCAGTAAGAAACCAAGGTTATAGAACCAGTAGGAGAAAGGAAACGACCGGAAGGTGTTGCTAACAACTTGGAACCTGTACAACACAAACTCAAGACTTTTCCCCAATGAACAATGAGGTTGTCAATCTCACAGGTTTGCTGAAAACAAAAGATTAAATGTATGGTGTGGAAGGTAATGGTAGCTTGCAGAAAGTAAACAGTAATAGTAGAGGATATATCAATGTTAAGATTGGACCGGGGTCCATAGTTCACTAGAGATGTTCTCCTTAAGATAAACAACATAATATGCTAGGTATACAGCGGGGCAATTGACAAGACAGAGCAAGGCATAACAATGCAATATTAGACATTCATGATCCTATGAGATTTGATTGGGCATTACAACAATATACATAAACCGCCATCCAACTGCATCTATGACTAGTAATCCACCTTCAGGTTATCATCCGAACCCCCTCCAGTATTAAGTTGCAAGCAACAGATAACTGCTTTAAGAAATATATGTAAAGTAAACAATACAATTGTTCCATGAACAAGAGATTGTTTTTTCTCCCTAGTAGCAACAACACATCTACAACCTTAGAGATTTCTGTCACTTCCCCAGATTCAATAGAGGCATGAACCCACTGTCGAGCATAAATACTCCCTCTTGGAGTCACTAACATCTACTTGGCCAAGATAGCTACTAGAAACAGAGAGCATGCAAGATCTCAAACAACATAGACATGATAGAATCAATCAGATAGAATCATTAATCAATCTGACATAGTAATCTCAATATCCATCGGATCCCCGTAAACATAATATGCATGATCAACAAATAGATGATCTTGATCATGAACGGAGCTCACAAGATCTAAACATGGTAGCACAAAGGAGGTGAAACAACCATCTAGCTACTGTATGGACCCATAGTCCAAGGTGGAACTACTCATGCATCACATCGGAGGTTGGCATGGTGATGAAGAAGGCCTCCAGGATGATATCTCCCCTCCGGCAGGGTGCCAGGAAGAGCTTCAGACCCCCCCCCCCCCCGATCTAGGGACGATGGTAGCAGCGGCTACAGACTGTTTCATGGAGATCTGATCGGATACCTAGGGTTTTGGCATTGGGGGCTTCTTTTAGGCGAAGGTGCGAGGCAGGAGGCGGCCAGGGGAGCCACACCCTGCCCAGGCGCGGCCTAGGGTGGGCCCGTGCATGGGGGGTGCGGCCACCCCGTGGCTCCTCTCCGGTCGCCCTTTGGTCTCTATGTGCTCCTCCGTGAAATATTGACTTTGGCTTTTGTCTCGTCCAATTCCGAGAATATTTCTTTACTAGCTTTTCTGAAACCAAAAACAGCAGAAAACAGGCAACTGGCTCTGTGGCAACTTGTTAATAGGTTAGTCCCAAAAAATGTATAAAAATACCTTAAAGTGTAGACAAAGCATAGCAAAGTGAATACTAAACAAGCATGGAACATCAAAAATTATAGATACGTTTACGACGTATCACTAAGCAACAAAACATAAAGAACTTTCATCTCGTCAAAAGAAACATATCCAATATGCATAAATACCAAAACTAACTAAACTTTTACAAGTCATCGACCTCACCACCTAGGTTTTGAAGGTGACAAATGCAAATCGACGGATCCGGATCTGATGAGCCTAGATCCATCCACTTATGCACATCATCCTCTTCATGCTCGATGACATTGTAAGTTTCCATTCCGAGGACCATTTCTTCCTCAGAACATCACAACAAACTCGGTTTGTGGGCTCTATTTAAGATGAAGGAGAAAGGGAGGAAGATGGGGATGGGTAAGAAAAAGAGGGTAGTGAACGAGGATGTACACTATAAATAACTTGTGGACCTAGGGGTGGAAGGGTGAGCCACGGTCCTTCCTTTGATTTTCTAACAACATCATAGCCAAAATAATATATTGAAAAATCCCACCTTCTTCCATCCACCCTGGCCCAATATCCTCCTATACTACTATTGTAGAGGAGAATAAGGAGTTAAGGCGAATAAGAAAATTTTACTGACAGAATGAACCCCATGAGAAAACTACGAAGCGCTTCCAAGGAGAAGACCAATCGAGGTTAATCGTTACCCTTTAGCAAGGATTGTGCTCTTTGTAACCGTTCGCTGTTATATTTGGTTGTTATGACCACCTAGCAGCCACAAGTATAACTTAGATATATAAATCTATTACAAAGGCTGGAGTGATCTTTCCCATTTCAAAGAAATTAGAAAAATTTCCCATGACGTAGAAAAAGAGTGGGTTTCACAAAAGAACCAAAGCTTTGTTGGATAATTTGTGGCGTGGATGTGCCTTCAACTCCCGAGATCAAACACTATCTACACTTTGGGCATCTCATTAATTGTTGAGGTGACTGAACATTTTGGGGAAAAAACGCTTCGTCCCTGTCCGCTCCCCGCGAGCGACGGGGCGAACCAGTGACGCGCCGGCTCCAGTTCCCCTTCCCCCTCCCCCTCCAGCAAGATCCATTGAGCAAAGCTCGTGCGCTGCTAGCGACAACGGGCTTGCTTCTACCTGTGGGCTGGAAGGGAGGCACGGGGGCTCCCGGTTGGCGGCGGTACGCTGGTGCCATGGGGTCCAAACTTGGCGTCGGTGGGCAGTCGGGGTGGCGGCGGTCTGGATACGGTGCTGGGCGGTGGTAGGCGCAACGAGGCATGGGGCGGCGGCACTGTGCACAACAGTGCTCGGGCAAGCTGGCTAGATTTGGGCCTGTAGGGCTCTGATCGCCATGTCTTTGGCTCTAGGCAGGAGGCTGTGCACAGATGCCCTGGCCCTTCGAGGCCGGGGAACAGATCCGAGCCATGTGGGCCCTGATCCGATGACTACTAGGCATTCCATCTAAGGTTGTAGGGTTCAACGGTCAGGCAACCTGGAGGTGCCATGGCTACCATGGTCGGACCTTGTGTTGCCGCGTGTTGGATCGTGCCGACCACCCTTGTACTGTCCGTTGGCCCCGGTGGCGACCGCCACTTGCTAGGTCTTGGATGCTGCGAGAGACGGGCTTGACCGGCGGCGGCATCGCGATGTCGGCTATGGTGTTGCCTGTTTCCAGTTGTTGTGGTTGGGGTATTCTTTTGTGCGGTTGTGGGCCATGGGTTGACCCATGAGGAGTGAGGCGGTGACGAGACCTCTCATGGCTGCAGACGACAAAGCATGGTGGGTTGGACGGTGGTGGCGAGGGACGGTTCAACACGAAGTTGTACATGGACGACAACAAAGGCCTAGGAGCGCGGCGGCGGGGCTTATAGGACCTGATCAGGGCCTGGTAGGTGACTGGGCCTAATCTAGACCTACTCGGCCCTGCTATTGCGTCCGGAACAGGTAGTTTGTTCTCTGCACCGAAGGGAGTTCGAATTTTTTGAGGGAAAACGATACGGTTCCCCCGGGGGATCGAACGTTTCTAGCAAACCGTCCGAGGCCCACCCACATGCTATTCGCACCGTTCGAGGCCCACCCACGCGGTGTTCTTATCCCTTTGAGACGGCCTCCGTCTCTCTCGTGTGCGCCCCCGCTGCAGCTTGCTCCACCAGTAGCCGTGCCCTCCGCTGCAGCTTGCTTCGCGGGCAGCCGCGCGCGCCCCCGCTGCCAGACTAGGTACTCTCTGGCGATGTCTCTAACGAGATTTTTTGCTACATTTGCTAATATTTTTTGCTACACACGTTTTCAGTTTTTTCTATAATAGCACAAATATTTTGCTATAGAGTCTCCGGCGAGGTCTCCTGATGAAAGTCTCCGGCGATATCTCCGATGGAGTTGGTTTTGCAGCACTAGGTTTTTTTTTTGCTACACGGTTGCCGACGAGGTCTCCGGCGAGATCTCCAGCGAGGTCCAGTCTGTTTTTGTATTTTTTGGGCCAAACCGTTTTTGCACATGTAACAAAAACGGGACCGTTTGTAGCAAAAGCAAAAATGACAAAAATCATATCTGACCATCGATCTGGCCAGTGTCTTTTTTGAGACGCATCTATGCGATCAATCTAGTCAGCAAAAGTGGCGGCGCAGCTCGTGGCAAGAACGGTACAGCAACAGAGGCGGAAGGGCATGCATGAGCCGATGATGAACATGGCCAACAACGGCGTCGTGCCCGATCTTGTCCTCACATGGTCCAGGGGGCGCCATCATCTCATCAGCTCGATCATCGCTTCCAACTTGGCTCTACCCCTTTCCCTTTTGTCGTGGAAAAGACATGGCGTCAACCACTGCCCTCCGATCCGGTTCATCAAATTGCACCTGGGACTGGGAAAGACAGATAGAGAGTGGGGGCGCACCACTGGCACTGATGACAGCCCAGTGATTTGATTAGAGATAACCCAATCCCTTACAAATCCTGCTTTAAAGCAGCTGCAAGTGAAAAAAAGGAACACAGCACCAGATTTGTTATCCTTTTCACCTTTTTCTGCGGAGACATCGGCCCGTTAGCTAGTTGCCTCTTCTGGATCAGAGCGAATGTCCGGTGCTTGGACGAGACGCTCGCGCGCGCCATGATGGATGAGCTTGACATGCATGGAGACCTCGCGCAGATGCGTGAGAACTAATCAAGTCTCGGTTAAAATATTTGCCTACTAGCTAGTGCTTGCTAGATGTGGCACTGGGCACTGTTGTTTATGATAACTCCAGCAGCTAATCGAGCACAAATAGCATTGCTTATCTAGTGCATTAACAACAGATAGATAAGCTAGCTGAAGACGCTCCCTCCCTAAACTAATCCTAATCGCAACCGTTCGGATAGGAGATGGCTGAAAATTAAATTAAAGTGTGCGTGTTCCCAACGAAGAAGAAAGGGGCGAGGTGTTGCTTAGAGACGCAAACCTTTGCGCCACACCACATTACAATTATGCACAAGCTTACAAAGTACGGATTACTATATGCGAACGCAATCAGGACAGGGACAAACAAAATCTTCTGACTAATTAAAGACGAGGCAGCGACTGTCAGTGCTGTTAAACAACAGATCGAGATTCCATTAGTTCCACCATCGTACCAGTAGTGAACTGCCACCACGATTTTGAATACTGCTACGGAGTAGACAAGATGCTAGAGATGACCAATGTACAGAGTACAGCAATTCCTCCTGTGGAGCCTTGAACAGAAAATTTTAAGCTAAAGAATGGCCGGCCGGCGTGGTGACCGGATCCCACGCCGGCCGGCCTGCGAGGAGCGCCTCCCGTAGTGGCATGGCAAAGCTAGCTCGCCTTTCCGGTCGGCGGTGCCTCCACCAGATCGACGACGAAGCAACTCGGCGGGGCCAGTTACAGCGTGAGCCACATTGGTCGTTTGGCTTTGGCTCTGTTAAACCGGACGGACCAGGTAATACTTCTTGTGGTCAAGCCAGTAGTAAGTGGGCGGCTTACAGGTGGGGCTGCTTGTCATGATGCGGTGAGTTGGCGTGCGACCAAGTTGTCTTCTTCGCGGTTGACGAATCACACCGGGGACGGGGAGTCGCTTCCGTTGACGACGGCGACGGCGTCCGGTTTGGCGGCGGCGGTGGCTTTTGGGAGGAGGAGGGTGCGGCAGAGCGGGCAGCTGGCGTGGGAGCGGAGCCAGGCGTCGACGCAGTCCGGGTGGAAGCAGTGGCCGCAGGGAGGGAGCGCCTTCACCTTGTCCCCGGCCGCCAAAGCGCTGATGCATATCGAGCACTCAGCCTCCCGCTCCTCCTCCTCGCCGCCGCCGCCTTTCTGCCCAGTCGTATGCGGCGGGCTGTAGAGGGTGACAGGGAGCCCGTTGATGGCGTCGGCGTCGAGGCCGGGCGACGCCGCGGCGGCGGATGACGAAGAGGCCTCGAGGTCGGCTTGTTGCCGGCGGTGGCGGCGGCCGCACACCCAGTGGAGGTAGAGGCAGACGGCGACGAGGGCGACGATGAGGGCGAGCAGGCCGACGAGCAGCGGCACGGCGCGGCCGTGCAGCGCGAAGTTGCTGTCGCCCACGTCGCCGTACCGCACGGAGCGCACCACCACCTGGTTCGCCGTCCCCGCCGCGCCCTCCTGCGCCGCCATGGACAGCGCGAAGTAGTTTTCTCGTCTCCGCAACGGCCGGTTCCGCTTCCGCACGGGAGCCTCGATCTACGGGAACTGTTGTAGAAGCTAGCAGCCCACGCTGTCTCTCATGTACACGACATGTGTGGACGTGTGGTAGTCAAAGCCTGCGCATGGGAGGGACACTGCCGGCTTGTGGGTATAGGCGATCGATCGACGGAGCAAGCGACGAAATTTCCGGGCAAGTGGCGGCGTGGTTTGGCCTGGGGAGCGAGCGTCGCGCGAGGTCCGAGAGAGCGATCGGCAGGGGAGAGTGGAGATGGGCGTGGTTTTAAAAATTCAAAGTCCTCGGCCCGGCCGTCCCTTTTAAGGTTGGAAAAAATGGGTTCCAGCCAAGCTAGCTAGCCGCGAACTCGGGTCGGCCGGCGGATGACTGGGGCCGTCCCTAGGTTGAAAAAAACTGGGCAGATGACTGGGGCCGGCTAGCCGCTCGGGTCGGCCGGTGTGGTGCACCAGTATAATACTAGTACGTACTAGCTTCGTAGTCTTGGGTTTCGATCGCGTGTCACGATCTATGAGGAGAATAATGTACGTCTTGTTGCGAGCATGCATTCAGACCAGTAGTTTTTGACCTGCACTCGACCTACGACGATTATTCAGCGACGGATATTTATTTCTTACGGGTATCTATCTTTGACTATTGCATCACTAGCATTTCTATTTTTTATGGCAAATTAGCTGGACGAACTCGTGGCAACAACATGGCCGCCAAAGGTGAATTGGCCGTCGTACTCCTGCCGGGCTAGTGCTCATCTGCTTCCATCGTTTTGTGCTGACCTGCTCCCGTCCACGTGACTCAAGGGGATCTATATATCTCACTTTTCTCCAGTTTTTTTCTTAAACAAGGCAAAATGCTTGCCACTTTCATTAATAGGGAAGAGGTTTTAGATAGGTCTTACAAACCGGCTCTTGACCAAAACCTAATACTCCCTCCGTTTCAAAGATTAAGGCTTATATTTTTTTAAAGTCAAACTATGTAAAGTTTGACCACATTTTTTAAAAAATATGTTAATATTTAAATCCATACCTTTTGATATATCATGAAACATAGTTTCACATGGTATCTATATAGTATCATAGTTTTTTATACTTTTTTTTCTAAAAGTTTGGTCAAACTTTTCGTAGCTTGACTTTAAAAAAAATTATAAGCCTTAAACTTTGGAATGGAGGTAGTAGCAAACAAGCAACAAGGGAAAAAAACTCTACTCTCGCCAAAAACTGGCATTGGCTCTCGAGTTCACCGGAGCCTGTTTTCTGAAACAAAAAAAAAGTATTTTTAAGACTCAAAAAATATTAAAAAAATCACAAACAAACATTTATACATTTTGAAGGCAGGCAAGAATTTTCAGACAAAAATACGTTTTATTTGGCAAAATACACAAAAGACAAACCTATGATAAAAATACATGTTTTTTATACTATATACAACTGGAATTTGTTTTTTCTGTAGCTCAAAACAAAACGAGTTTTTTACTGAAACCTGTCACGGTCATTCAACCGGCAAATATTATTCCCTAAATAAATTTTGGATTTTTTTGAAACAAAAAATATGAATATTGAATTTTTCAAATACCGAGATCACTGGAACTCGGGAGCCAAAAATCCCTTCTCTACTCTCGCGGCATAATATTACAAAATGTTTTAGCACCCGCAAGTAGATTATGTTTTTTTTTGGATGAAAGGAGCTCCCGGAACGAAAATGCATTTGGAACTCGGGCTACCTACATGTAGCTATTTATTTTAAACATTTGAAATGTCTATTTCAAAGCTTCTAAAAATATTACACATGGGCAACGATGTATACTCCAAGTGTGAATAACTCTATATAAAAATTCGTTGTATTATGGGTTACAGAAAGAAAATATAAGATTGGATATCTATGAAGGTGTCATGGTAATTTTGGGGAAGACTTGAGTGGCAAGGCTCATAGGAGGCATTTGATTTGAATTTATCGATGTTTTGACCAATTTCATGCATATCACAAGATACAAATGAATGATTTGATCTTTTACTAGCCCGATCTTGTAAGCATGATGTACAGGCGCATCATGCCATCTTCTACTTCCTTAAACCGGTGATAGGTGCCTCCTCTGTGTGTGTGTGTGCACTTTGTGAGACATTGTAGTTGTCCTTGTGTACATGGGTGCTAAAATGAGTTGATACTTCTCAACAAGTCTATTAGAATCAGGGTGAGAATCACAACCATCAATAGTTAAAAAAAATGTTTGCTAATGGTCCATATAAAAAATAATGGGTATTGTAGAAAGTAATATCATGTGCATATGATTTATTTTGCATGACTCTAAAAATTCAAATTGCTTATAAAAATATTCCACATCATATATCAGGACTTAACTTAATTTACAAACAACAATTATCAATAAACTTTAACGGATTAAAATTGCATTTATTATTTGTTATAGCTAAAGTCATGTCATCACATTAATTATGATTAATTTTAATATTTTATAAAACCTTGTGACGATAAACTATTCTATATTATTCACTATTAGATCATTAATAACATCATTTTGGTTAAACAATTTTGACTTGGTCACAACTAGGCTACAGTTAACTAGATTCTTAACTGCAATCTCTCCCCACGTGAACTTCAAAACTAGTCAATATCAAATAAAATTTGAACATGTGAGAATTTGAGGTGGTTCTCATTTTCATATATATAACTCAAAAGTAAGAACACATTTATGACAAAATTTCAATAGTCTTGCATTGTTTTGATATTTTCACAAGTATTGTCTATTATAATTACATGATGATATGTGAGATTATACGATGCAATATTAAAACTGAATTTATCTGTTACATAACTTGAACTTTATCAATTAAATAATTTCAAACTACAACCTAACCTATGTAACTAATGAAATGTCCCTAAATTCAGTATGAAATTGAATTAATGCATGATTTTAGAAAGTTGGAATCTTGAAATTCCACCGATCTACACTCTTGTGAAGATATAGATAAATTATATAATTTGATGTGTGTATGCTAAGAAAAATCTACAAAGCATAAGTTGAATCAAGCGACTAAGCAATTTTTTCCTTTAAATTTAGTGTGAGAAAAAAATCCACATTGCAACCATTATTTATTAAAAGGCAGTTGTATAAATATAAGATAGTTTTAGAATATACAACTATCTAACATATATCATATATGATATTTCTAGAGTAAATGATTTGATGCAATTTGATCGAAGAATACTCTAGTGTGTAAACAAACGCACTGGTGACATAGTTCTTGTGTTTTGTTTATGCGTAACTTAAGTTCCATGATGATGTGTTGGGCTATTTTCTGGCATCTTTCGGTAGATTTAGGCTACGGGTCCTTAGTTTAGATCAGAATACTGCAAAAGCATTCTTGCGTATGATAAAAACAATATGTACATACTTGCAAAACACAAGTTTGTAAAAACAATGAAAGACAACATGGATTCCACATTTCTTAGGAAACAATTTCATGGCAAATCTTTCAGATGAATTAATTATTTTCTACTAAAAGCTAGCAAACATTTCATGGCCTTTTTTCCACACCATGCAACAACTTTATGACAATGCAAACATATCTTATGTGGCTAGTAGAACTTGTTTTCATACTTGAAGAAAGCTTGCCTGCTTCCAGTGAAAGCTACCTCAAATAACTTTATTTGTGTAATCTAGCATATCACATTTATATGGCCGTCCAGCAGAGGCTGTCGCTCCAATAGGTGGAACACGTACACACATGAAAACTATACTTCACGTCATATTTTTGTTCCTGTGATATATACACTGCTTATGCATGAAATGTTGTCTGTATATCTCAAAGAACTTTTATGTGTAATGTGTATCAGGTTAAATTTCTGTTCCCGTCTAGCAGAGGATTTGACTCCAATAGGTGGAACACGTGTATGCATGCATGAAAAACATACTTCATGGCATATTTCTCCGTGCAAGTGTTAAGTACTCCAATAGGTGGAACACGTGCATGCATTTGAAGTACTATACATGCATCTCGCACTAATCGTACAAGTAGTATGCTTGTTTATAAGCGTGTACTACATACATTTCTGCCAACTTTCCATGACGGAACTGACGCGGACTCTTCCCTGATTAACCAAAGTTGTACTCAATCATACTCCATAATACCCGCCAGGGCAAAGTTTACCACGCGCAGAGTAGTAAATTGCCCACTTTAATTTGTCCTTTTTTTCCGTTTCATTCTCAGCACTACACATAAGGTGCGATCGTTACGTGCAATCTACCCCCTCTCTTTGAGCTAGCCTCTGCTATCGAGCCAACAACACTGGCATGGCATGCTCCCTTTGAGCTCGAGATAGGCCTGAGATAAACAAAAGAGATCGAGCACCGCCGGACCTTCACATGCCCCCCCCCCCCCCCCCCCCCCCCCCCGCCCGGCCGGCCGACTCTTGTGAGTAGTAGTGCTCGATCATACATATCACTAGCCATACATATCAGCATCCTTTTTCCAATCCGATCACTTAGCTTGCTAATAATAAATTATTAGCGCACAACAGAGATCGGTGCACACTCGTTTAAAAAAAAGCAGAGACAGGTGCACACGGCACAGCAATTCCTAGAGCAGTAGAGCAAGATAGCTAGCTGAAAAGGGAAAGGCGGATCAAAAGCAAAAAAACCGTGTGTCTCTACACTACACATCCTCCTCCTCATCATCTCTCTGTTTCTGAAAGGAAAAAAAATATCCTAGCAGGAAGAAGATCGAGACGCTAAGCTGTCATCTCCGCGTTTGACGCTTTCTGCCATCAGCATTCTTGGTGGCTTTTGCCTGGACGAACAGTGAAATGCAGTATGTACGTGCCGATCGATCGGGTTCTCGATCGGCGTTTAGCTCGAGGCCGGGCGGGCGACCGTCGTGCTCGCGAAAGGTGCGTACGGGCCTGCCCCGCCCAGGCAGCTGCATGCATCTGGGCAGAGTGCGGCCTAGCTAGCCGTGGGAGCGAAAGCGGCGGTCCAGCCGGGCAAAAGCCACCATATGTCTTAGCCAGCATCGCACTATCATGCCTGCATGAGGCAAGATTAGGTCATTTCCACCGGACCAACCCATCCGGTAACCCTAAATGGTCCGTTTCTGTCCGTCTGGGTCGGAACCTGATCAATTTAGGGCCATAGTCCGGCCTGTACGGCCGACCGCGCACAGCGGTCCGATCTATTTGTCCGTATCCCTCCCGCTGTCACCGGTTGACACCCTCGCGATGGGATGTTAATGGCGACGCGACGTGGGTTGTCAGCGCCGGCGGCTTCCCGCGCGGCCGGCGTTTCCCGCGGTAAGAAAACTTCCCGCGCATCCAAGTCCGTTTCCCGCCTCCGTCACGGTCTATAAAAGACGGCCGCCGGCGCGGCAAAGACAACAAGCCCCAAAGCAAGAGAAAACCAGCAGCCGAAAAACTCCAGCAGCCATGCTTGGCCGCAAGATCGCCACATGGTCCAAGATCTAGGAGATGTGCCGCATCCGCTACCCAGACGTGGAGGTCGACGAGATCCACCTCGAGGCCACGGTGCTGGCTCGGCGCATGAGCGAGGCGCAGGTGCTAGCCTTTGAGAAGGAAGGCGAGATCGCTGAGTGTGCGCTGCAGCGGGTGGTGGAGGCAACGGCAACAGCGGCCGCCCAATGGGCGGTGACCGACATACACCACGTTGCCGCCAAGGAGGCGGTGGCCTTGGAGACCGCATCATCGGCTCTTCGCGAGATTCGCCACGAGGCGGCCATGATCACGCTGGAGGAGGTGGCCAAGGAGGCCGCCAAGTCCGCCATCCGCGAGCTCCGCCACGCCGCCAAAGCGCGTAGCAACGCTGAAGAGGCGCGGTGTGAGCACGTCGCCGACTCGACGGCGGAGGAGGACAAGCGCGTGGCTCTGACCGTTGAGGCGGTGGTCGCGTGGGCTCTCGTCGACGCCGATGACACGAAGAAGGCAGAGGACAACGACGAGGAGGGGGAGGAGGTGGACCAGCTAGAGGCGCCACTCGTTGTCCCCGTGCAGATAGCGCATACGCTGGGCTTTAGCCCCAATGGTGCTCCGATCCCGACTCCGGCTCCGGCTCCTTCTCCGGCGGAGTTTCTCACCCAGCAAGAGGCGAGGGACCACTGGGCCACCGATATGGACAAGGTCCTGGCGAACCGGGCGGTGGAGGACAGCCTGTAGGCAGAGGGCAGGGCGGCGGCTCGTGGCCATTCTTGCGGCCGTCTCCGCGAACGCGTCTAGCAACGGGCCATCTGGGCCGCTAAGGTGGCGATCGACGGGGCCAATGGCCACGACAACGATGGCTGTGGTAACGAGGCGAATAGCCATCGCGCCGTCCTCCTCCAGCAGTAGCCATAGCCGTAGCCACAAGAGCAGGAGCAGTAGTAGCACCCCCACCTAGTTGGTTTGAATGGCTTTTTTGTAACTTGCATGACTTAATCTTATAAAAAGCTATCGTTAAGTACTAATGTCTCTTTTACATATGTGCTTGGGTGGCCAACGGACAGGACACCCCGCTCTGTCCACGCGCGTCCGGGACGACGCAACCGAGTTCCAGATTAGATGAATGGATGGATCGAGCCGGACACGTTTCTCCGGATGGGTCGCCCCACTGAGACGCCGCGCACGCCACGCGCATTAGTATGGATAGTTTATGACACGCGTGAACCGAATAGGTCAGCCCGGTGAAAACGCCCTTAACTCCTTGCAATTTTCTCTTTGTGCCTGCGACGGCGGCGGCCCAAGTATTATCTGACTAAAGTGTCCTCCTCTGACTCGGTTGGACAATGTCGACTCAATGTCTGAATCTGCGCTAGGATGGTAGTCATGCGATGCGATTGGACGGGTCGGTGCGTTGGGTACCTTTGTGGGATGATGAGATGTGTGAGTCGATCTGTTGGTGTGGGATGACGAGCCAGGTGAGGCTGCAGCCTGCAGGTCAGGTGGACTACTTGCAAACTTGAGTGCAAGCCTGATGCGATGGTAGTGTGTAGCCAGTTCGTGTGACCACTGTGCATAATGGGGTGGATGCAGGTTTGATCAGACCAACTTGATGTCACAAATTGCCCGCCTGCATGCGCCTTAAGGAGTAGATAGATCGATCGGTGGGCGGTGATGGTGAACGAACGGAAGAATTTATCCTCACGGTTGACGAACGGAGTCGCTTCCATTGACAGCGATGGCGGTGTCCGGTTTTGCGTCGGTGGCTTTTGGGAGGAGGGTGCGGCACAGCGGGCAGCTGGAGTGTGAGCGGAGCCAGGCGTCGACGCAGTCTGGGTGGAAGCAGTGGCCGCAGGGAGGGAGCGCCTTCACCTTGTCCCCGGCCGCCAGTGCGCTGATGCATATCGAGCACTCTGCCTCCACCGCCTCGCCATCGCCGTTCGAATGCGTCGGGCTTTAGTGGTTGACGGGCAGCCCGTTGATGGCGTCGGCGTCGAGGCCGGGGAGCGCGGACGAGGCCGCGGAGGCGGCCGATGACGAGGCCTCGAGGTCGGCTTGGCGGCGGCGGCCGCATGCCCAGTGGAGGTAGAGGCAGATGGCGACGAGGGCGACGATGAGGGCGAGCAGGGCGACGAGCAGCGGCACGACGCGACCATGCAGCGCGAAGTTGCTGTCGCCCACGTCGCCATACCGCACGGTCCGCACCACCACCGTGTTCGCCGTCCCCGCCGCGCCCTCCTGTGTCGCCATGGGTTCACTAGTTTGTTTCTCCTCCTCGAAACAGGCATACGTCCAGCTATATTAATATAGCAACCATGATTGAGACCGCTATTGGGCCAAACAACACAACGTCCAAAAGAAACCAAAAAAGAAAAATAAGAGAAAACAAAGCCGACGACAGTGGCTCGACGAAACCGAGGATGACCTTCAACCGCTGCACCCACCGAAGAAGTGCCACCCCTCTCCTAGCCTCGCTGAAGCATCGCGCATCAAGCATCACCTTCAAGAAGGAACACGACGACGACGACGCTGCTGTCCGGACAAGTCCTATGGTTTCCCCTGATACACAACGGGAGATGGGAAAGAGATACACCCGACGCCCTTCAGGAAGGATGACGACACCCGCAGGCGTCACCACGTCGGTGTCAAGACGACAAGGATTTCTCCCGACCCCTAAAAAAAACCACACTCCCGGACACTTCGAAGCTCTCCACCAAGCTTGCCGCCCATCAACCCACGCCACCACGGTCTTGAAGTCACCCCCGACGTCTCACTATAACCCACCATGTGAGGCTGGTCCGACCGAAAGGAAGAAACACCCGCGAGGATCCACATGACAGTAATGCGCGGGAGAAAACTACCTCCACCGTCGGAAGACAATAGTCGCCCGGATATAGCAGCGGGGATAAACCAGACCCTCTCTGGTCCAGCCGAGTCCAAATAGACTCGTGAAGCCCTGTCCCCACACTGCAGCAAGGATGTTACCGTCACTGCTGACCCTAGCGCTAGTCACTACCCTCCGCCCACCAGTGAAAACACTTGCACCACAGATCCCGCCGCCAAGCAGCAGCGCATCGCCACCATGCTCCGTCCAGGATTACTGGTCCACCGCTAAGAATCGCCACTAGGGCCCGTGAAAGCGAAGAGGGACGAAAGTGGCGAACAGTGCACCTCCGTGCCGCCCCGAGCCGTCTCCGCAACGGCCGGTTCCGCTTTCGGACGCACGGGAGCCTCGATCTACGGGAGCTGTTGTAGCTAGCAGCCCACGCTCGCTCTCATGTAGTAGTACAGGCCATGTGTCGACGTGTGGTAGTCAAAAGCCAGAGTATGGGACACCACCGGGGCTGTCGGCCTGTGGTTCTCTATAGGCGACCGACCAACATAGCAAGCGACCAAATTTCGGGGCAACTGGCGGAGAGTGACGCGCGAGGTCCGAGAGCGATCGGCAGGGAGAGTGGAGCGGTGCGAGAGATGGGCGTGGTTTAAAAAAAAATACATTTTTAGTCCCATAACTTGTAACCCGGGAGCAGTTTAGTCCCATAACTTGTAAAGTAAGCAAAAATAGTCCCACAACTTGCAATCTAGCAACAATTTAGTCTAATTTATCCAAATTTCAGCAAGTTTGACCGACTTCGTTCACATTTGCTGGTCTGAACCATAGTTTTAAAAGTCGACCGGTTCAACCTCAAGAAAACCGAAATAGACATGGACAGTACACGGGACCGATTCAAAATAAACCGGCTGAACTAAGATATGTTTTACGCATTAAGCCACCATGACCGGCTTAATCAGCTAGATTGTTAAAAACTATTTGGCAAAGATGGGGTTCGAACCCTTAACGTGCAGCCCAGCTGGGAGAAACAGCCATTAACCACTTGAGCTGTACGGTTGCTTCTCACAAAAAACTAGAGAAAAATGTATTTTGTACATACTATGTACAACAACATTTAAATTAAACAAACACAAAAACTAACACCTTGTTGACCTGCAGCTAGTACTACAGTACCTTTTGGAAGGTAAATTGCAGATTGTTATCTCAATTATTATGCCAAGCAAACATAAAAACCATTGCAACATCCAAAACGGTGTCAAAGATGGCGATGTTCCTCTGTTCGGCGGTGTGCAGAGTTGGGTACGCTGGGACGGTGGCCCTTGGTAGTGGGAGTCATGTTTGATGGCGGGCGAACCATGGACTCTAGTGCTGGCTAGAGACCACGATCATTTAACAGTGTGGTGTTCGGCGAGTTGCATGTTGTGGTCGTGGTCCGGGTGTCATTCGCCTCGGTCTTTTTCCAATATAGTTGGCGAAGAGTTTATGTTGAGGCGAAACCCTTGCCCGTTTGGGCCACGACGGCAACGTCCGCAGATGTCGTTCTCTTCCTGAAGGTGTCATTGGTCAGTGATAGTCGATTCTTGGTGGTTTTCGGCTTCCTTGTTGGGTTCTACTCTGGTGCTTCAGGTTGATGGTGGGCAGTGATGGTCGATTCCTGGTGGTGGTCGGCTTTCGCTGGTGTTGCCTGCACGGGTGGAATTGCCTCGATGATATAGCTTGTTGGTTGGTTCGCTTTGGTGAACTCCGGTCTGACTCTGCAGCTCGTTTGGTTTGTGCTCTTCTTTTGTGTAGCTAATATAATGGTCGTCCCTGCTGCTTGCGTTTTCCGGCTGTAGCTAATATAATGGTCGTACCTGACTCTGCAGCTCGTTCTCTTCTGTTGTGTAACTAATATAATGGTTGTACCTGTTGCTTGCGTTTTTCAGCCGTAGCTAATATAATGGTCGTGCCTGCTACTTGCGGTAGTGCATTGCTAGCTAGATCGAGTATGAAGCCGAACAGACGAGTGTGTGGTCATCCTTGCGTGACTAATATATATTTTTACTGTGTCTGGTTTTTAAAAATATAAAGTATTATATTTTTACATATAAATGATGCAATAAGTACATAATTGTTTATGCAAAATATTTTTATGCAAAATATTTCAAAGTCATAGGTTGATATAACAATTTATTTTGACAATCGTTTGACATAATAATTAAGATAATGAGGTGCAATTTGCCTTCCAAAACGTACTGCAGTACTAGCTGCATGCCACAAGCTAGCCCGTTAGTTTTTTTTTTGTTTAATTATAATACTGCCGTACACGATATAATATCTGTCTTGTTTCTGCATGGAAGAAAGAATCAAAGCTCAACTCATCTGGCAAGATCGTAGGTAGCCTTCGAGATAGATTTTAGTGTAGGGTTCGATCCCCACCTCTGCCAATTATTATTTTTCTAACAACGTTTAGCTATTGGGCGGTCGTGGCTGTTTAATGTCTAAAACCATCAGCTGGACCGAATCGGTGAGATCTACGTTTATGGTTTTTTAGGTTATACCAGTTCGGTTTTTAAATTATGGGATAGCTCAAACATGGATAAATTCGGTTAAACTTGTTAAAATTTGGTTAAATTAGACTAAACTGTTTTCGAGTTGCAAGTTATGGGACTAGTTTTGCCCAGTTTGCAAATTGTGGGACTAAACTGCTCATAGACTACAAGTTGTGGGACTAAAACTGTATATACCTCTTTTAAAAATTTAAAGTTCTCGGCCGTCCCTTTTAATAAGCTTGGAAAAAACCAGTCAGTGGGGCAGAGACGGAAGCTAGCGGCGAACTCAGGTGCAACTGGGCAGATGACTGGGGCCAGCCGGCTAGCCGCTCGGGTCGGCCGGCGGACTCGGGATGGCTATATGCTGGTGTGGTTTCGTTTCTATCCATAATGCATTCAGACCAATAGTTTTTGACCTGCAGGGTGCCCCTACGACGATTATCCAGCGACGAATATTTTCTACGGGTATGTTTGACTTGCATTTCTATTTTTTTAGCAAATTATAGCTGGATGAACTTGTGGCAACAACTCCTCGAAATAGGATTTCGCCCTACTTTATAAATAAAGCAACCATCCACGACAAGTCACAAGGTTCACACCAACCACACAACACATGCTGGGGCCACTCAACACAAGGCGGCCCAAAAAAGACGGAAAAGACCACCTCGGCAAGCGAGGACACACCGAAAAGTGAGAGGCCACGCTTGACTATGGGGGAAGACACCGCGCTGCCTCCAAGAGACGTCGTAGAGTCGCGTCCAGCCTCGCCTTGTCCCGCTGTCTACACAACGGGTACCAGAGCTGCAAGGAGGCCAGAAAGTGGAAAACCGAGTCAGAGGCACGCCGGGGAAGTATCTTCTCAATAATCATGTTACTCCGGATGTTCCATAGTGACCAAGACATCACAGCAAACACCAGCAAAAAAGGCCGGCAGCCCTTTCCTGCTTGGTTTGCTTGGGTCTCGAGGAATTCACCGAGATCATGGGCCTGCCAGTCCGGGCCCAACGCATCTCTGATGAAGCTCCAAAGAAACCTAGCCGCGGGGCAGACGAACACTATGTGGGCGCCCATTTCCGGGATCCCACATAATGGACACAGCCCATCCCCTGGCCCATGTCGCTTGGACACCTCCACTCCCTAGGGGAGCTTATCGCGAAGCAGCTGCCACACAAAAAATTTAGTCTTCAGCGGAAGGGGAGCCTTCCAGAGAGGTTTGGTCCATGGAAGAGCGTTGCAACCAAATAGGGCCCGGTAGGCCGAGCTAACCGAGAAGGACCCGGACGGAGAAAGGCTCCACGACACCCTGTCGGGCTCATCAGCCAAGGAGTCTGGGAGCTTCGCCCTAAGTTACCTCCAAGCTTCAGTTTCCTCCGGGCCGAAGGTACGACGGAATGAGATGTTCCACGTACCCTCTCGAGCCGTGGCGGATACACGGAGCGTTGGATCGGAACAGATAGCGAAGAGGCTCGGGTATACCTCCCGTAGGGGGCGCCCCCTGAGCCAGGAATCCATCCAGAACATGGTCCCCTCCCTATTCCCAATAGAGAGCGTGGCCCCTAGCCGGATCTCGTTCTTGATCTCCTGGACGGAGTGCCAGAACTGGGAGCCGTCCCGCCTGTCGCTGTCCAATAGGGACCGACCCCGAAGGTACTTGGCCTTAATAAGTTTGAGCCAGAGGCCCCCATCATCACGCAGAATCCTCCACACCCATCTCAGCATCAAGGCCTTATTGAACTAGCGGGAAGCGAGGATACCTATGCCTCCAAATTCCTTGGGGGCGCAAATGTCTGCCCACTTAACCATGTGGTACTTCTGGCGTCCTACAGGGTCTTGCCAGAAGAACCAAGAGAGCTCCTTGTCAAAAGCCCCATGTACCCCCTCTGGAAGGAGGTACATGCCCATCATGTACATGGGTAGACTAGACAGGCAGGAGTCAATCAAGACAGTCTTGCTACCCTTCGACGTGAATCTCCCACACCAAGGTTCGAACCGAGAGCACACCCTGTTCACGAGCGGATCCAGGTCCCTGATGAGGATCCTGGTGTCACGAACCGGCATCCCCAGGTAGGAAATGGGGAAGGAGGCAAGCCGACAGTTAAAATTGTCAGCTATCCTTTGTTGCTCGTCCTGAGAGAACCCTAGTGCGATGATCTCGCTCTTGTCGAAGTTGATTCGAAGGCCCGACATTTCCTGGAAGCAAAGGAGGAGGAACTTGAGGTTCACAATATCCAGAGTTGAGCCTTCAATCATGATCATGGTGTCGTCTGCATAGTGGAGATGGGTGATTCCCCCTCCCGGAATGAGGTGGCGGACCACTCCGGAGATGTGGCCAGCTCCCTTGGATTTTTCAAGCATTTCCGCGAGGGCATCCACCACCGAGTTGAAGAGGAGGGGGGATAAGGGACCCCCTGTCTAACGCCACAAGTGGGGCAAAAATAAGGCCCGATCTTGCCGTTGATGTTAATAGCGTTGCTCCCGGTCATAACAAATTGCATTAACCAGGTGATCAGGCGATCATCAAATCCCCGTCTAATGAGGACCTGACGAAGAAAGCGCCAATCCAGAGGGTCATAGTCCTTCTGGAAGTCTAGCTTCAAGAAGATGCCCTTCAACCTTCTGGATTTGATCTTGTGGATAATCTCATGGAGGGCCAGGATCCCATCGTGTATGAATCTGCCCTTGAGGACGGCAAACTGATACTGGTGGGTGAGGCGCTCCATGACCGGGGCAAGGCGAGAGGTGCAGACTTTCGCGAAGATCCTATGAATCACATTGAGAACTGTGATGGGTCTGAATTGGTGAATGTCCGAGGCCCCCATGACTTTAGGGATCAAGGTGATAACACCAAGGTTCAAGCGCCCCATCACAAGAGTCCCCATGTAGAATTCGTGGAACATTGGCATGATGACTAGTTGGAGTTCCTTCCAGAAGGCCTGGAAGAACGCTACCAGGAGGCCATCGGGGCCCGGGACGGAGTTGGTCTTCATGGCCTTCACCGCCCACTCTACCTCTTCCAGCAGGAATGGGAGGGTGAGCTCCGCATTCTCGTCAATTGTGACCCTGGCCCTAAGTGGACAGAAGTCATGTGCCAACGCAACCCCGGTGTGGGGTCCTGCCGAGAAGAGCTCCTTATAGAAGGAGTAAATATGGGAGGAGAGCGCCCTCGCCTCCACGATGAGGAGCTCATTGTCCCAGAGACATGGGATCGAGCATTTCCTATGGCGACCATTGGCCACCGCATGGAAATAGGCGGTGTTCGCGTCTCCCTGGAGGAGCCAGTTCTAGCGGCTGCGCTGCCGCCAGAACAGCTCCTCCCCCTTGTAGATCTCCACAAGAGAGGTCTCTAAGGCATAACGATGGGACCACTATGTTGGAGATATGCCCTAGAGGCAATAATAAAAGTGGTTATTATTATATCTTTGTGTTTATGATAAAAGTTTACATTCATGCTATAATAGTATTAACCGGAAACATTAATACTTGTGTGATTTGTAAACTAAATTAGAGTCTCTAGTAAAGCCTCTTTATAATACTAGCTTGTTAGGTAATAGATGATCGTGGTTTCCCGATCATGAACATTGAGATGTTGTTAACAACAAGATCATATCAGTAGGAGAATGGTATGATGGACATACTCCTATAGATAAGCGTAGCATAAAGATCAAGTCATTTTAATAGTTCGTTTGCTATAAGCTTTTTGATACATAGTAACCTAATTCCTTCGACCATGAGATCATGTTAATCACCATCACCGGAAGGATGCTTTGATCACATCAAACCCCACACCGTAACTGGGTGGCTATAAAGGTGGCATTGAGTGTTCGGAAAGTATGGGTTGAGGCACATGGATCAAGAGTGGGATTTGTCCATCCATATGACAGATAGATATACTCTGGGCCCTCTCGATGGAATGTCATCCGATTAGCTTGCAAGCATGTGACTGGCTCACAAGGTATCACATATCACGGGAACGAGAAAAGAGTACTTATCGGTAACGAGGTTGAACTAGGTATGCAGAGATACCGACGATCAAAACCTCGGATAAGTAAACTATCGTGAGACAAAGGGAAATTGGTGTCATATATAAGTGGTTCATTCGATCGCAAAGTAATCATAGAAATATGTGGGAGCCATATGAATTTCTAGATTCCTCTATTGGTTATTGATCGGAGAAGTGTCTCGGTCATGTCCGCATAATTCACGAACCGTAGGGAGACACACTTAAGGATTCGATGTTGTTGTGTAGTTATGGAATGATAAGTAAGAGACCGAATGTTGTTCGGAATCTTGAATGGGATCCGGGATATCATAAGGAGATCCGGAATGGTCCGAAGAATAAGATTCATATAAGGAAAGTCCTGTTTCGGAGTTCGGAAATGATTCCGGTGTTTTCACTAGGAATTTTCTAGAAGGGTCTAGAAGGTCCGGCACTCCGGAGAGGAAGGGTACATGGATGTGTCATGTCAATGTGGAATGGTTGCATCATGTACTAGGTCACTTGGCTGGGCAATATGAAGAGAGAAATCAAATCCAAGTTTGAAAGTCAAACGCCAATTTGAAAAGTCAAATCCGAAGTTTGATTGGTGGAGGGAGAGTAGGAAACCTACCTAGGGTAGGAGTCCCACTCCCTCCACCCGCCGACCAAGGAGGAGGAGTTGGAGGAGGACTCCGTTCTCCCAACCGCCTCCCTCCCACCTATATAAGGAGGGGTAGGGCACCCTACCCCTCACACCCAAAAACCCTAGCTCCTTGGCGCCAACATCTCCAAGTGCTGCTGCTGCCGCCTAGGGCCTCCTCCAAGTCGCTGACTTGGGGATTCCCCAAGCCCTAGCCGCCGGCTACACCACTCCCCCTTGGTGCCTCTAATCCGTAGATCCCCAAGGCTCTCTCTTACTCCACCATACTCGCTCCGGCTTAGGCGAAGCCCTGCGGGATCTCCTCTCTACTTCCGACACCACGCCGTCGTGCTGCCATAATCGCGAGGAGAGTGCTACAACCTCCGCTGCCTGCTGGAACAAGGGATAGGAAGGTCTTCGTCAAGTACCGAACGTGTGACCGATCGCGGAAGCGCTGCCGGAACGCAACGCCGGAAGGATCGTCTACGTGATCTTGAGATCGGCAAGTGTAAGACTACATCACCCACGAGAATCTGCTCTCGTTAACCGCTTTGGAATTTTCAAGGGTGAGTTCCTCTATCGACTCGTTGCTACAATCTAGTAGATAGATCTTGGCTTGTTTGTGTGCATGCGGTAGAATTTTTTGTTTTCCATGCTACGAACCCCTACATTGGTATCATAGCCGTGTCTATATGTAGATCTGTTGCACGAGTAGAACACAATGGTCATTGTGGGCGGTGGTGCTTTTATTATCAATTGCTTTTTGTGTACTTTGCATCTTGCGGTATGATGGGATGAAGCGGCCCGGTCTAACCTTACATGACATCGTTCATGAGACTTGCTCCACGCTCAACATGCAACTTGTATTGCATAAGTGGCTTTGCGGGTGTCTGTCTCTCCCATCATAGTATAGATTCAATTTACAACGGGCACTTGATAGTTCAAGCATCAACGTTGTGGTTCTTGTTCGTAAGTTCGAACGACACTTATTGAAAGCCCCAAACCACGTAAAATATGCAAAGAAAATTAGAGGCGTCTAACTTTGTTTTGCAGGGGTGTGCTGTGATGTGATATGGACATGATTGTGATTATATTTGATGTATGCAATGTTCCTTATTGTAAGTTGGCAATCGGCAGGAGCCATAAGGTTGTCTTTAAACTCCGTTAAGACCTGTGTATCTATTCAAAGTAGTTGTAATAGTTGAAGCTGGTGGACGACAACCATGAAACGACGCCATTGACCTTGACACCATACCGGTGATGATGGAGATCATATTTGTGCTTGAAGATGGAGAATGGAAGCACAAGAAGAAAGGCCATATCATATCACATATTATGAATTGCATGTGATGTTAATCCTTTATGCATCTTGTATTGCTTAGTTTGCGACGGTAACATTATAAGATGATCCCTCAAGCACACAAATTTCAAGTTTTAAAGTGTTCATCCTTAGTAAGCATCGTTGCTAAAGCTCGTTGTTTCGAAGCACCATGTGATGATCGGGTATGTTAGATTCTACGAGTGTATACAACGTGAGCAAGCCAAATTTGCTCATGCGGAAGCTAAGGTTTAATCTTGACGAGCCTAGCATGTATAGACATGGTCTCGGAACACGGATCACCGAAAGGTAAAGCATGAGTCATATAGTAGATATGATGAACATGTTGATTGTTCACCATTGAAGCTACATCAACTCTCGTGATGATCGGTTTTGATGTGGTTCGTGTGATCACTAAAACAATGTGAGGGATATTGTTTTGAGTGGGAGTTCACCTAGATTAATTTAACTATTAATTAGAACTCAATTTGTCATAAACTTAGTCTAAACTATTGCAAATATGTTGTAGATCAATGGCGGCCCCTACCATCAATTTTAATGCGTTCCTAGAGAAAGAAAAGTTGAAAAACAATGGAAGCAACTTCGCGGATTGGTTCCGCAATTTGAGGATTGTCCTCAATGCTGGTAATTTGACCTATGTGCTGATGCACCGCTGGGTGACCCACCTGCAGCTACTACTACCGATGAAGTAAAGAATGTTTACCTCACTCGGAAGAATCAGTACTCCACAGTTCAGTGTGCTATCTTGTATGGTTTGGAATCGGAGCTTCAGAAAAGGTTTGAGAACCATGACCCACATGATATTGTCCGTGAACTCAAAATGATATTTGAGTCTCACGCGGTAGTTGAGAGTTATGAGGCTTCTGAAAAGTTCTTTAACTACAAGATGGAAGAGGGTAGATCCGTCAGTGAGCACGTGCTTAAGATGTCTGGGCACGCAAATAAACTCCAAAGATTGGGTATAGTGATTCCTAATTCTTTGGGGATTCACCGTGTCCTCCAATCACTACCACCAAGTTACAAGAACTTTGTGATAAACTACAATATGCAAAACATGGACAAGACGTTGCCATAACTCTTCTCCATGTTGAAATCTGCAGAAGTGGAGATCAAGAAAGAGCACCAAGTGTTGTTGGTCAATAAGACCACCAAATTCAAGAATCAAGGCAAGTCCAAGCAAAAGGTAAACTTCAAGAAGGGAGGTAAGAAAGTTGTCGCGCCGACGAAGAAGACCAAGGCTAGGCCTAAGCCTGATACTGAGTGCTTTTACTGCAAGGGAGAAGGTCACTGGAAGCGGAATTGCCCAAAGTACTTGGTGGATTTGAAGAACGGCAACATCAATAAGAAAGGTATATCCGATATACATGTTATTGATGTGTATCTCACTAGTACTCGTAGTAGTGCCTGGGTATTTGATACTGGTTCGGTTGCTCATATTTGTAACTCGAAACAGGTGCTGCAGAATAAACAGAAGCTAGCGAAGAACGAGGTGACGATGCGTGTTGGAAATGGATCAAAGGTTGATGTGATCGCGGTCGGCACGCTACCTCTTCATCTACCATCGGGATTAGTTTTATACTTAATAATTCTTATTTGGTGCCTGCGTTAAGCATGAACATTATATCTGGATCATGTTTATTGCGAAACGGTTACTTGTTTAAGTCCGAGAATAATGGTTGTTCAATTTATATGAGTAATATGTTTTATGCACATACACCTTTGATATATGGTCTATTCTTATTGAATCTCGATTGTGGTAATATACACATTAATAATATTGAAGCTAAATGTTTGAAATTGAGCGATAACTCGACCTATATGTGGCACTGTCGTCTTGGTCATATTGGAGTGAAGCGTATGAAGAAACTCCATTCCGATGGACTTCTTGAATCACTTGATTTCGAATCACTTGAAAGATGCGAAGCATGTATGATGGGTAAAATGACTAAGACTCCATTTTCTGGTATGATGGAGCGAGCTACGGACTTATTGGAAATTATACATACCGATGTGTGTGGCCCAATGAGTGTAGCATCGCGCGGTGGTTATCGTTATGTTCTTACCTTCACGGATGACTTGAGTAGATATGTGTATATCTATTTCATGAAACATAAGTCCGAAACTTTCGAGAAGTTTAAGGAATTTCAAAGTGAGGTAGAGAATCAACGTAACAAGAAGATTAAATTTCTACGATCTAATCGTGGAGGTGAATATCTAAGTTACGAGTTTGGCGAGAATTTGAAGAAATGCGGAATACTTTCATAATTGACACCGCCGGGAACACCACAGCGTAATGGTGTGTCTGAACGTCGTAATCGAACTCTCTTAGATATGGTTCGTTCTATGATGTCACTTACAGATTTACCGCTATCGTTTTGGGGTTATGCATTAGAAACAACCGTATTCACTTTAAATAGGGCACCATCCAAATCCGTTGAAACGGCACCGTATGAATTATGGTTTGGGAAGAAACCTAAATTGTCGTTCCTTAAAGTTTGGGGCTGCGAAGCTTATGTAAAGAAGTTACAGCCGGACAAGCTTGAACCCAAAGCGGAAAAATGCGTCTTCATAGGATACCCGAAGGAAACTATTGGGTATACCTTCTATCATAGATCCGAGGGCAAAATCTTCGTTTCCAAGAATGGATCCTTTCTAGAGAAGGAGTTTCTCTCGAAAGAAGTGACTGGAAGGAAAGTAGAACTCGACGAGGTTGTTGAACCTTCTCTCGAACTTGCGAGTAGCGCAGCACCAGAAGTAGTTCCTGTGGCGCCTACACCAATAAGAGAGGAAGCTAATGATGTTGATCATGAAACTTCGATTGAAGTTACGACGAAACCTCGCAGGTCAACAAGAACTCGTACCACTCCTGATTGGTATGATCCAGTTATGAGTGTCATGTTGGTGGATAACAACGATGACCCTGCGACATATGAGGAAGTGATGATAAGCCCAGATTCCAATAAATGGCAAGAAGCCATGAAATCCGAGATTGGATCCATGTACAAAAACCAAGTATGGACTTTGGTGGACTTACCGGATGGCTGGAAGGCTGTCGAGAACAAATGGATTTTCAAGAAGAAAACATATGCTGATGGTAATGCTACTGTCTATAAAGCTCGAGTTGTTGCAAAAGGGTTTCGACAAATTCAAGGAGTTGACTACGATGAGACTTTCTCACCAGTAGCGAAGCTTAAGTCTGTGAGGATTATGTTAGCAATCGCTGCATATTATGATTATGAGACATGGCAGATGGATGTCAAAACGGCGTTCCTCAATGGAGACATTGATGAAGAGTTCTATATGATGCAACCTAAAGGTTTTGTCAATCCTAAAGATGCTAACACGGTATGTAAACTTCAACAGTCCATATATGGATTGAAGCAAGCATCCCGAAGTTGGAATCAATGTTTTGAATAGGTAATCAAAAGTTTTGGTTTTATACAAACTTATGGAGAAGCTTGTATTTACAAGAAAGTGAGTGGGAGCTCTGTAGCATTCTTAATACTGTATGTAGATGACATATTGTTGATTGGGAATGATGTAGACCTTCTTAATAGTGTCAAGGATTATTTGAATAATAGTTTTTCAATGAAAGATCTTAGCGAAGCAGCTTACATATTAGGCATAAAGATTTATAGAGATAGATCGAGGCGCCTAATATCATTGTCATAGAGTACATATTTGGACAAAGTTCTAAAGAGGTTTGGAATGGAAGATAGCAAGAAAGGGTTCTTGCCCATGTTTCCCAATACGACCTTGAGTAAAACTCAAAGTCCTGCAATGGCAGAAGATAGAGAAAGGATGAGTAAGACTCCCTATGCCTCAGCCATAGGATCTCTAATGTATGCCATGCTATGTACTAGACCCGACATTGCATATGCTGTTAGTTTGACTAGCAGATATCAAAGTGATCCAGGAGTGGATCATTGGACAGCGGTCAAAAACATCCTTAAGTACTTGAGAAGAACTAAGGATATGGTTCTTTCTTATGGAGGTGAAGAACAGCTCGTTGTTAATGGTTACACCGATGCTAGTTGGAACACCGATCCGGATGATTCTAAATCTCAATCTGGATACGTATTTACTTTGAATGGTGCAGCAGTTAGCTGGAGGAGTGCAAAGCAAAGCGTTGTGGTGAGATCTTCAACTGAATCGGAATACATAGCTGCTTCGGAGGCTTTACAAGAGGAAATATGGATGAAGGAGTTCATTACTGAGCTCGGTGTGGTTCCAAGTGCGCTGGACCCAATGTCTATCTACTGTGATAACATGGGCGCCATAGCCAATGCGCAAGAACCAAGGTCACACAAGAAGCTGAAGCACATCAAGCTACGTTTTCACGCTATTTGAGAGCATGTCCAAGATGGTGACATAAAGATTTGCAAAGTACACACAAATCTGAATGTGGCGGATCCGTTGACTAAACCTCTCCCGAGGGCAAACCATGACCAACACCAAACTTCCATGGGTGTTCAGTATATTACCATGTAATCTAGATTAGTTGACTCTAGTGCAAGTGGGAGACTGTTGGAGATATGCCCTAGAGGCAATAATAAAAGTGTTTATTATTATATCTTTGCGTTTATGATAAAAGTTTACATTCATGCTATAATAGTATTAACCGGAAACATTAATACTTGTGTGATTTGTAAACTAAATTTGAGTCCCTAGTAAAGCCTCTTTATAATACTAGCTTGTTGGTTAATAGATGATCGTGGTTTCCCGATCAGGAACATTGAGATGTTGTTAACAACAAGATCATATCATTAGGAGAATGGTATGATGGACATACTCCTATAGATAAGCATAGCATAAAGATCAAGTCATTTTAATAGTTCGTTTGCTATAAGCTTTCTGATACATAGTAACCTAATTCCTTCGACCATGAGATCATGTTAATCACCATCACCGGAAGGATGATTTGATGACATCAAACACCACACCATAACTGGGTGGCTATAAAGGTGGCATTGAGTGTTCGGAAAGTATGGGTTGAGGCACATGGATCAAGATTGGGATTTGTCCATCCATATGACGGATAGATATACTCTGGGCCCTCTCAGTGGAATGTCATCCGATTAGCTTGCAAGCATGTGACTGGCTCACAAGGGATCACATATCACGGGAAGGAGAAAAGAGTACTTATTGGTAACGAGGTTGAACTAGGTATGCAGAGATACCGACGATCAAAACCTCGGATAAGTAAACTATCGTGAGATAAAAGGAAATTGGTGTCATATGTAAGTGGTTCATTCGATTGCAAAGTAATCGTAGAAATATGTGGGAGCCATATGAATTTCCAGATTCCTCTATTGGTTAATGATCGGAGAAGTGTCTCGGTCATGTCCGCATAATTCACGAACCGTAGGGAGACACACTTAAGGATTCGATGTTGTTGTGTAGTTATGGAATGATGAGTAAGAGGCCGAATGTTGTTCGGAGTCTCGGATGGGATCCGGGATATCACGAGGAGATCCGGAATGGTTCGGAGAATAAGATTCATATAAGGAAAGTCATGTTTCGGAGTTCGGAAATGATTCCGGTGTTTTCACCAGGAATTTTCTAGAAGGGTCTGGAAGGTCCGGCACTCCGGAGGGGAAGGGTACATGGATGTGTCATGACAATGTGGAATGGTTGCATCATGTACTAGGTCACTTGGCTGGGCAATATGAAGAGAGAAATCAAATCCAAGTTTGAAAGTCAAACGCCAATTTGAAAAGTCAAATCCGAAGTTTGCTTGGTGGAGGGAGGGTAGGAAACCTACCTAGGGTACGATTCCCACTCCCTCCACCCGTCGGCCAAGGAGGAGGAGTTGGAGGAGGACTCCCTCCTCCCAATCGCCTCCCTCCCACCTATATAAGGAGGGGTAGGGCGCCCCTACCCCTCACACCCAAAAACCCTAGCTCCTTGGCGCCAACACCTCCAAGTGCTGCTGCTGCCGCCTAGGGCCTCCTCGAAGTCGCCGACTTGGGGCTTCCCCAAGCCCTAGCTGCGGCTACACCACCCCCTTGGTGCCTCTAATCCATAGATCCCCAAGGCCCTCTCTTACTCCACCATACTCGCTCTGGCTAAGGCGAAGCCCTACGGGATCTCCCCTCTACTTCTGACACCACGCCGTCGTGCTGACGGAATCGCGAGGAGAGTGCTACAACCTCCGCTGCCTGCTGGAACAAGGGAAAGGAAGGTCTTCATCGAGTACCGAACGTGTGACCGACTGCGGAAGCGCTGCCGGAACGCAGCGCCGGAAGGATCGTCTACGCGATCTTGAGATCGGCAAGTGTACGACTACATCACCCACGAGAATCTGCTCTCGTTAACCGCTTTGGAATCTTCGAGGGTGAGTTCCTCTATCGACTCATTGCTACAATCTAGTAGATAGATCTTGGCTTGTTTGTGTGCATGCGGTAGAAATTTTTTGTTTTCCATGCTACGAACCCCTACACACTCGTCTGCTGAGAGGCCCACCGAGTCTGCCGCCTGATCGAGGGCCTGGATCTCCTCTAGTAGCACGCCCTTCTGAAGCCTCGTCGCTGCGCCCAAGTTTTCCCCCAACCCTTCATGAATTGGCGGGAAATTTTGGCGCAATGGTGCCATACGTCCACCGCATTGAATCGTCTAGGGGGGGCTCCGACGCCGCCAGCCATTTGGCCTGAACCGCCTCCACAAAACCTGGCTGGTGAATCCAGAAGTTTTCGAAGTGGAAGCGGTTCAGCCTCGGTGGGGAGCGCCCCCTGTCGATAGAAGCAGGGGAACATGGTCCGAGCCTACCCTGGTAAGGGCGCGGAGAGAGCAGAGAGGGAAGGCGACCTTCCATTCTACATAGACCAACACTCAGTCGAGGACGGTCCTGACGGGACCAGCTCTGTTGTTTGTCCACGTGAACCGGGCTCCCACTCGCGTGATCTCACTAAGAGCGAGATCAGCGATACATTCGTTGAACATCCTCATACGTGGGATGTCCACATTGTGGGAGATCTTGTCTTCAGGGGAGCGAATAAGGTTGAAGTCACCCGCCATAACCACAGGTAAGGTGCAACGCTCCACTTTGTCCTTCAGTTCTTCTAGGAAAGCTAGGGATCGACTATGATCCGCGGGGCCATAGACGATGATGACCTCCCACCGGAGGTTGGATTGTGTATGGGTGAGGGTCATGCTCAAAAAGAATTCCCCACGGTCCATATCATCCACCTTAAAGGTGTCCTCCTTCACGCCAAGGAGGATACCCCCGGAGTGCCCCGACGCCGGGAGCCAGTTCCACGCAAACTTGTGGCGCGATAAGCCCTGGAGTTCTGAGATCTGGAAGTCTTGTTTGATTGTTTCTTGGAAGCCCACAATGTCCACATTCTCCTGTCGCATATAGTCCTTTATTTTCCGTTTGCGACCATCATTACCAAATCCCCGAATGTTCCAAATGAGCGCTATGATTGCTGACCAATTCATTGGATAACATTCTTGGGTTTGGTACCCTTACGGGGGACAGATCGTGTCATGTCGGATGGCGGAGGCCTGGAACTCGGACTTGGCTGCCTCCCTAGAGACCCCTGGCTAGGGGGATCTCCTGGGTGGCGGCCGGGGGGCATTGCCGCGGAGAATCCACCTTTCTGGAACCGGGATCAGATGTCCCAGTTCCTGGCGGTGTCAAGGTTTCCCCCTGTTGCCGTGCAACACATGCACACGCCACAGCGAGGGACCCCTCGTAAATCTTCTTAGCTCTAATCGCCTCAATCTGTTCGAGCCTCGGGCCTCGCTCCCCGCGAAAGACCACGCCACTGTCAACTGCTACTTGTGCGAGGTGATCAAGTGGGGTATCGTCTAGAACCGAGAATCTGGAGCCCGAGGGAGAGGGGTAGGGAGGAGAGGGAGGATAGGGAGACGGGTAGGGAGGAGAGGGAGGATAGGGAGACAGGGTTTTCTGGGGAGTACCTGAGTCGAGGTTGCGTGCTGCAGTCCTCTAGGACGCTAGCTGGGACACCGTGGGCACCACCCCCGAACTATTGGCAACAACATGGCCGCCAAGGCTGAATTGGCCGTCGTACTCCTGCCTGCTAGTGGCCCACCATATGCTTCGATAGTTCTGTGTTGTGTTGCTCCCGTCCAGGTGACTCAAGGGGATCTACATATCTCACCCTCCTCTACAAATTTTTTTGGATGAAAGGAGCTCCCGGAACGAAAATTAGTTTGGAACTAAGCCTGCATGTAGCCCGTTATTTTAAACATTTGAAAAATCTATATCAAAGCTTCTAAAATCTTTTAAAAAATGTACATGTGGGCAAAATACTCCAATTGTGCAAAAATCTCAATCTGAAATTCTTTGCATTCATGGTTACACACACAAAAAAGAAAAGATTGTGCACCTTCATACCTCGTTAGGTTTTGTTTTTTAGCGTAAGAATACAATGCATTCGAAATTCATATAATGCACACTTGAAGTATACATCATTGCCTATATGTGATTTTTTTTTCAAATGTTTTATAAAACTTTGAAATCTATGTTCCTAATGTTCAAAATAAAGGGCTATTGGTACCCCGAGAGAGCTATAACGACACACTTGCTCCTAGCACCCATTTTCATTCACACGAGAAATAGTAAACCACCCTTTATTGACTTCTCCCTCTACACGCTCATTCTTGAACAATGCCGCAATAACGGGCTGGTCGAGAGACGACTAGAGGAATAGCTTTCCTAGGAACCTATCATGGTTATTTTTATGAACACATGAGTGGCGAGGGCGCATGGAAGATATTTGATCTAAGCTGATTGGATTTGACATCAACTTTTTCACGTACGCGAACCGGTACGGCAGGAGCTCTAGCAATCGCGACTGCGGCTGCCTAAAAACCCATCTAGGTTCCTCGTTCCTCTCGCCAGTAAGGCTATCGGTCCATTCCGTCTCCGATAGCCTTGGGGCCTCGGAGGTGTGGCGGACCGCGGTCTCTCGCCAGCGGGAGGGTTTTTTGTTTCTTTACTTAGACTGCTTTTCTTGTCAGTTTCAGGGTGGAGGCGACGGCTACATCCTCGAGTCAAAATAAAGTCCTCTATGCCCTATTCTCGCTCTGGTGGTGCGTCTAGCCCTGGCGGAGGGCGTGTGGAGTCGTTTGCCCGGCGGATCTCAAGGAATTTGGTCGTTTCTCATGTTTATTGGTGTGGCTTTAGGCCAGTCTCTTCCGATCTACAATTATCATCATTGGCGATGATTACTACTCCTGTGCGTTGGTCTTTCGGGGCCTTAGCATGACTTTCCGTCTGTCTACGATAACAAGTTCTACTACGATTAGCTTTGCCTGACTCCAGAGATGGAGGGACGAAGACGGCGGAGCGCCTTCGGCTCGCGTTAGTGTCTACAGTCGTCGCTAAGTGGTTCATGTACCTATTTGTAATTTTTATTACTTTTGGGTCTTTTTGTACTGTTATTGATAATTATTAATAGAACGGTGAAATTTTCGCAAAAAAATGTTTTGATGATTTGGCCATGTTTTCATGCTTATCACGAGATAAAAAATCTCGATCTGATCTTTACTGGCCGAATCTCATAAGGATGTACACACACATACACACGCTATCATGTCATCTTATCCTTTCTTAAGCCAGTGATAGCTGATAGGTGCCTTCCTCTCTTTGTATGCTGTGCACCGTGTGAGACATTGTAGTCGTTCTTGTGTGCATGGTCTGGGTGGCTAAAACGAATTGATTCTTCTCATGACAAGTATTGTAGAAACAAGGTGAGAACCACAACCATCAATAGTTCATAAATATGTTTGCAAACGATCTACACAGAAAATAAAGGGTTGCATAGTTAACAACATCATGTGCAAATAATTTTTTCCACGACTCAAAAAATTCAAATTTCTTATAAAAATATTTCACGTCATATATCGAGAACTTAACTTACTTTACAAACAACAAAGATCAAGAAAAACTTGAATATATGAAGACATTTGTGATTTGATTCAACTCATGTCATCACATTAATTAGAACAAATTTTAATAGTTCAGAAACATTTTGGCCATAATCTACTCTGTAATTTCCACTGTTATCTCACCGATGATAACATTATTTAGTTTTAAACACATATTTTGTGAGCACAATCATGGTAAAAATACTTGATCATATATGTATTGTTGTCCCCACATGAATTTACCAACTACACAATATGTGAGAACTTGAGGTGCTCCTTTTCATACATATAAACCAAAAGTAAAAACTCATTTTTAACAAAATGTTAACAAGTTTGCATTTATTTGATATTTTCATAAGTATTTTTACTATAATTACATGATGATATGTGAAAGTTATATGATACAATATTAAATTAGAATATATCTCCAACATAACTTGAATTTTGTCAGTTAAATAATTTTAAACTACAAACAAACATGTGTAAATAATGAAATTGCCTTATATTTTAGTATGAAAGTGAAATAATACATAATATTAGGAAGTTGGAAGGTTCAAATTCCACCGATCTACACTCGTGTGAACATAAATTAGAAAATTTTGGTGTGTGTATACTAAGAACAAATCGAAAAATCATAAGTTGAATCAAGCAACTAAGAAATTTTTCCATTAAATTTAGTGTGAGAAAAAATCCACATTGCAACCATAATTCATTAAAGGGTAATGGTATAAATATAAGATAGTTTTAGAATGTACAACTATCTATCATATATCGTATATGAAATTTCTAGAGTAAATGATTTGTTGCAATTTGATCGAATAATACTCTAGTACTCTAGCTTGCAAACAAACGCACCGGTGACATAATGTTCTCTAATGTGTTTTGTTTATATGTAACTTAAGTTCCATGATGGCGTGCCAGACTATTTTCTAGCAGCTTTCGATGGATTTTGACTACGGGTCCTTAGTTTAGACCAGAATACTACGAAAGCATTCTTGCGTATGATAATAACAATTATGTATATACGTGTGAAACAAGTTTTAAAAAAAACACAACATGAATGCCACATTTAATTTTCCAGGAACAACTTTGTGCAAATCTTTGGGATGAATTATTTTATACTAAAAGCTACTATTAAACTTTTCTTTTCCTTTTACCACACCACGCAACAACTTTATGGCAATGCAAACTAAGGATGGCAATGGGTAGGGTATGGGCACGGTAGAGCAATACCATACCCATACTCGTATAGCCAATGGGTACAAAAACTTACCCATACCCATATCCGTGGGTATAAAACTTTATCCATACCCATACCCGGCGGGTACCCGTACCCATTGGGTACCTGTCGGGTATATCCAATAGTATACAAGTTATTCAAAATTTTACTTTTATCAATAACATATTTGAAAAAAGACAATAATCTCTACTTACTAATAGTAGATGAGTACATGAAAGTATCAAATTAAAGTTTAGAAGTCGCAATCTTATACTCGTCTCTAGGCTTCTCGACCACATAGGTTCAAACTCTATAGATAAGTTTGACATGTCTGTTTAAACGGACAGGGTATGAGTATACCCATGGGTACAAGTCTATACTCGTGCCCGTACCCGTGATTTAACGGATAGGGTATGGGTATAACCCATGGGTATAAAAGTGTGCCCATATCCTACCCATGCGGGTAGGGTATGGGTATTACCCATGGATAAAATTGCCATCCTTAATGCAAACATATCTTATGCAGCTAGTAGAAGTTGGTTTCATATGAAGAAAACTTGTGTTTCCGTGATACACTTATGCCTGCTTCCGGTGAAAGCTACCTCAAATAAAGAACTTTATTTGTGTAGTAATCTAGGATATCACATTTCTATTCATGTCCGGTAGAGGATTTCACTCCAATAGATAATGGAACACGTACATGCATGAAAACTATACTTCACAGCATATTTTTCCGTACATGCGTACATGCATCTCGCAGCACTAACGTGCAGGTAATATACTGTATATAAGGGTGTACATACATTTCTGGCCAACTTTCCACGACGGAACAGACGCGGACTTATCCCTAACTAGCGAAATGTCCGTGCGTTGCAACGGTTACTACAAGTCTAAAAATGACTGCAAATGATACCACATAAACATTTAAGTTTTTTATACTGATTTTGGTTGTATTCCTATTAGAATTTTTGAATCATAATGTTTGGTTGCACTCCAATTTTAATCCTCCCATCCCTAATTGTGATTTGATTGAATAAAATGTTTGTACAAGGTTGTCCAGATCTTATAGAAGTTGTAAAACTTTAATCTTGAACATCGTCTCAAACAATCATGTCGGCAAACAAAAAACTTCCTAAAATCGTACTATGAAGGTTGGCAACTACATGGCGCAACAATTCAGATAATCATCAACCAAACAAACAATGTTCATTCATCACTCAATGAGTCTTCTTCTATAAAAATATATCTTCAAGGGGTAGTCCTGGTTGGTATTTTTTTTCCAGTAAATTACCAACAAACAACACTACTGTAAATAATGAGATACCAAAGATACCACTTGCAGATCAATATTTTTTCTTGGCATAGTGTGCTGATCGGTAGACCACTAATCTGTTTGACTATGTAGGTCTGTTTCTCATGCACATTCAGGCTATTTCGTGATTAACAGAATAATGCACGTGCTAATTAACGTACAAGGACATGATGCATCACTAACAGTGAACACTTGAGCATCCGATTAACACATGAAGATCCGGGTAGAAGCAACTGCTAGTGTTTTGTGTGCTTGCCTGTATCATCCATGATTAGATTGGTTAACTAAGTAAACATAATCTTTCCAAAACCCCTACAAAATAGATAGTGGTTCCCAATATTTTTGTTTTGTGAAGGTATCCACAAACATGGTTAGAATAGTCCGCCTCCCCTATCTAAATAAACGATCCATCTTTGTTCTATGAGTTCACTTTTACTTTTTGATCTGGGTCAACTCTTTCAGTGGCTAATCTCCAGAGAGATATAGAACTGAAAATGACAAATCCAGTCGAGTCGAGTCTATACGTATCAAATAAAAAGATCTAACGGAACAAATTTCCTGATGGCATGCCTCACATATTCGCCTAAATTTCACTGATTTAAAAAACGAGCAACTGCCCAAGACAGCTCCCAACTATTCATAGGTATAGCAGCATCAGAATTCAGCTAGAACACAAGAGCTAATCAAAATTGTGACCGCACGCCATGGTATACAATACCACAATTCAATCTCAATCGAGGTAACTACCTTGTAGGGTCAGTTCTTCACGACGATGTGTCCACTCTTGTGGATGGTGCCGGCCTGCATCGGGTAAGTCTTGGACGCCCCAGCGTCAGCCTTGGACTCGAATGTGTCCAAGCACGCACGTGCATGCCGGCAGCCGGTGAATCCCTCTTCTAGCTCCCCTCTCCTGCGCGGAACCCCACCGCCAAGCCTCGTCTCCGATCTCCTAGCGCGGTAGCGCCGACAGTGCCCTCCATCTCGTCTCCTAGTGCCTGCCGTATCCACCGCGAGATCTTGGTCCGGTTTGACCGGACAGATGCTAAATTTCAGGAATCGAACAACGCGAGGTCCGGGCTTCCGCCTCCACGGTCCCGTTCCACCGCACAAAGAAGGTGGAGGTCGCAGGTAGTCAGAGATCGACTGGTGGTGGCGGCGGTTCTTCACGGGAGGAACCTCTAGGCTCCCTCGGGCTCGGTTGAGTAGAAAAGAAGACACTGAACCGTCCAGTTTCAATCGGCGGTGGCAGGTGAAGTAATATCTCCAACTAACCAGGGGCAAAATCGTCCACAGAAAATCGAAACGAAAAATCAGGTGACGGACGAACCTACCTCTGTGTAAATTAGTAGATAGATTAACCAACCCAATTGCTAAAAAAGTGAATGGTGGCCGGATTGCACGAACGAGCCATCGCTTCTCGTCCGTCCGATGCGATCGATCAAGAGGCGCGACGACAGCCCGTTCCGACAGCCCCCGCTTCTCTCTCTCTCTCTCTCTCTCTCTCTCTCTCTCTCTCTCTCTCTCCCCAATCTGGTCCCCTCCCATGTCTTTCCAAAATCTGCTTCCCGAATCGAGAGGAAATCAGCGGGGGCGAGGGCGGGGGCGACTAAGATCGAAACACACGGCTGGGCGGGGAGGTCGGGGACGGAGAAGAGGGAGCGGATCAGCTCGGTGGCGGGAGACCGGCGGTTCGGGAGGGAGCAGATCTCATCGGCAGAGCGCTCGGTGGCGGAGTCTGTCTACGCGTTCACGGACGGAGGAGCATTCCGAGATTACGAGGTGAGTTATGGCCTAAAATCTTTTCTCAATGTGTGATTGAATTATCCTTATAGTTCAACATCTCGGTTCAGTTCATATTTATGGGTAGGTTTTTGACTAAAATTGCGTCTTGGAATCAATTGGATTCATTATTTTGCGTCCGTCTCTGGTTCACGTCCATGGAGGAACCTAGACACGGTTTACTTCATCTCCCATCGACCCTCACTTCCGCGTCACCTTGACCAAACAGAGGAGTTGCGTGCGCCGAAGCGGCGGTTGATTCTTAGTTGCCGCCAGAAGTCCTAGAATTGTCGCTATGGTCCGCGTCGGGAGCAGGAAGGGCACCGTCATTGTCTTGTGGAACCCCTTGCTTTGGCTCCTGCTGTTGGCCCAGCCCCTACACGCTGGGTAGTTCCGTCATCGACGACGACGAGTTCAGTGAGACGCGCACGAATTCATTACAGCAGCGCCTCTAAACATAGAATTTAGAAGGACTTTGTCAGGTCACAAGTGGACCGCTTGGATAGCGCTAGTTCAACGGCTTATGGTAGTAACTTTGTCTAACGAACAAGATGTATTTGTTTGGAAATTATCCACCGATGGATCTTTTTCAGTCAAATCAATGTATGCGGACTATATGAATGGGCACACGGTTTATTTGCGTAAGTATATTTGGAAGCTCAAAGTTCCACTAAAGATCAAGATCTTTATGTGGTTCTTGCATAAGAAAGTCATCCTCATGAAAGATAATCTAGCTAGACGAAACTGGATTGGTTGTAAGAAATGCGCTTTTTGTGATTCAGAGGAATCAATCAACCATCTATTTTTCGATTGTCCCTTCGCAAAACTAATTTAGAGAGTTATCCATTTCACTTTCAATATTCCACCCCCAACCAATGTTACGAATATGTTTGGAAATTGGTTGAATGGAGTGGACAAGATTTTAAAGAATAGAATTAGAATTGGTATTTGCGCTTTAATGTGGGCTATATGGAACTGTCAAAACGATATTGTCTTTAACAAGAGCACGAACTCTAATTTTTTACAGGTTATCCGTATGGTGTCACATTGGATCCACAATTGGTCTCTCTTGCTCCCGGATGCGCAACGGGAGCCTATGCGTGCTGGATGCAGCCGTCTGGAGGCGGTTACACGGGCTATATACAGCCAGGCTGGGTGGCAGCCTTTTAAACGTCTTCATAATGCATAGACCTGTATCTATTTTATTTCGCTGGCTAATTCATGTATACACGCTAGGTGATCCGTGAGATATAAACTTGTTACTTATTCTTGGGTAATAAAAAGGGCTATGTGCATCGATTGATGCAGAGGCCGGGGCTATGCTCCCATTTCGAAATGAAGTGAGACGCGCACGAATCTGTAGTAGCTAGCTCTATTTTGAATGGATCTGATGATCTTTAGGTAGCTAGCACACAACACACGCAATACAACAAGAATCGATTTTTTGCCACAGGAATGTACCATGCCTGTTTGTTTATGCATTGGAGTCATGGTGTAGTTACAAGTCAGGGGATTACATGCTTATACAATCTACCTTAGCTACTAGCTGAGCTCGGATGACATACAAAGTGCTGCCGGTGTCTCATCTTGATTATCGTTTCCAACACCCGCACCTCTCCTCCACGCACATCTACTTCTATCTGATACCAAACTGATCCATTTTTCTTAGTACCATTGTAGTTGTGAGTCGTAGGAGTATATCGATTTAGTGTGTAGGTTTGCTTTTGCACTAGTGTGGAAATGAGACCATCGTATATTTTCCCAAGCAACTTTAATGTTAATTTATTCTAAATTGCGTATCCCATTTAATTAAGTTGACTCATCAATTTGGATTAAGTTGCTTTCCATTTTTCCAAGTTTCTTATCACATTTAATTAAGTCATGGACATTGTAGAAACAATTCTTGTCAGCATGCTATGTATGTACACATGTGCTTGTTCCTCACTGAATTGTTGACCCCTAGCACTTTATTTTTCGAAATCACCACCCGCTGCCTCTTGGTCAGTAATGGCCGGGTCTAGAGATTTCTCGAACATCTCTTTGGGACATCTTGATTGCAGAATAGCGGCTCCGTGCCGTTTTTATCAGCATCTTGAGTGTCCAAAGGACACTTTGAGGTCCAAATCACACTTCTACAACATGGGAAAGTAATTTAGTTATATAGATATTTTTTTGCATAGCTAGTTCAGCAAGACATATGAAAGTAACTTATGCATGCCTTTGCAAACTTAAAACATGACTTATGTTTGTTTCTAGATGCAACTTTTTAATTATGTAGATAGCGAGTGTAATATATTGTGTTGGCATCATGGGAGCAACAACAGATATTATCCTACTTTTTTCTGCTAGCGGATACTATGCCCTAAGAACTTTAATACGTCGACATATCTTATTTACATGATACCTAGGAAATGTTTTCTAAGTTTTGTTTTGTGAAAAGATTTTCTCCGTTCCTTGATGCATGAAACCTGGGGTTTTCTATCTAAGTTGATGTAGATTTGTTATGTTGTTGCCATGCATGAAACCTATGGTTTCCTATCTATCTAAGTTGATCCAGATTTGTTATATTGTTGTTGTTTCATGAAACCTGGGGTTCCTATCTATCTAAGTTGATGCAGATTTTCTATATTGCTTTAGCACCTAGGACCTCTAGTTCTAACTCAGTTGGTGCAGGGATTGTTGTTCTTGCTAGCAACGATCTGGACTTTTCTATATATCTAATTTAATAAGTTGTATCAGGTTTGTTCTTTTGTTGCATACAACTGATATACGTGGATACAACTAAGCTACTTTAGTGATTGTTCTTGTTGTGAAGGACCGAGATTTTCTAGCTGCCTAAGGTGTCCTGTGTTTATTCTTTGTCGCATGCACCCGGTATCAAAGAATACAACAAATTTGCAGCAAAGATCATGTAGAGTTGTATGTTCGTGTATGATTAGTTTGTTCTTCTTAAATCCCTGCACCTAAGTATGGGTACATGATTTTTCATCTAGTTTTTTTACTCTAGCAAAAGTTGGAGTAGGGATGATGTAGAGTTGTATGGTGATTTCTTGTTAGTTGCTTTTTTAAATCCATGTGACCAAGTTTGGGTACATGGTTTTCAATCTAGTTGTATCTACCGTACCTCTTAGTTGCAGTAGGATGATGTAAAGTTGTTGTGATTTTTTGGTAGGTTTTTTTATGAAATCTAGGCAACCAAGTTTGGGTACATGGTCTCCATCTAGCTGTATTTTATTGTACTCCTTAGTTGCAGCAAGGATCATGTAGTGTTGTATGGTGATTTTTGGTTAGTTGCTTTTTCTAAAATCTATGCAATCAAGTTGGGTACATGACTTTTCATCTAGCTGTATTTACCGTACACCTAAGTTACAGCAGGGGTCATATAGAGTTGTATGGTGATTTTTGGTTAGTTGTTTTTTATGAAATCCATGCAACTAAGGTGGGTAGATGTTTTTCATCTAGTTGTATTTACTGTACCCCTAAGTTGCAGTAGGAATCATGTAGAGTTGTATGATGATTTCTGGTTAGTTGTTTTTTCTAAAATCCATGTAGTCAAGTTGGGTTTTGTCAATGCTTCTCTTGCTTTTTAACAGCATACTCAACCTACTTTTTTACATGCACACAAGTTGTTTACATGTTGTAATATAAGTTGATTTTTACTTTCCATTTTAGGTTTCGTACTTGCTTACACCTGATATGCACAAGCGTAGCCTGCCTTACCAGAACCTGAAGAAGGTGGAGAGAGTCACCCTACACCTCAAGTACAAGTCGATCATTAGGTATGTGAAAAGGAGGGCACGCATTGTTTTTGGAGTTCATGACATGTTATCCCTCCACACTAATGCGTCTTTTTCTTGATGCATTCCCTTATTAATCAGCAACCAACTGCTGCAAGTAGTGGACATCCAGTTGTTGCATCAAATTATAGCGTGGTTGCACCTAAAATTTATGTAGGCGCACCTGCAAATACTAAGTCTCCTCGCGCACGACGAAAGGTTGAGTGCAAAACAGTGATTCCATTTTATTGAAATTATCTTTGTTGTCCACATTTGCAAAATGAAAAATTCATTACTATTAGGGTTATTTATTTTTCCTGTAACACTTGTTAATACAAGCAACATGAAAGTAAATCCATACATTCACTTGGACACAAATACTTCACTGATCTTTATATCTTGTGTGCAACTTTTCAGGTTTCTTCGTCAATAAAAAATAATACCAGTGTGGATGCCGGCGAACGGTAGTAACGAAGAATGACATCATACATCAACATGTGTACAAAACAATCGACAAACTATGTGTTAACTCTTCAATAACTAGCATAATTTTGTAGCTAAGAAAAATATTTGAAGCGTTCCAAATTACTAGGTTCTGCATAACCAACTTCTAGTGAATGCACTTCTTTCAGTTGCTTTACTTTCTACATTGCCACAAAATATTCACTCTTTCCATCACAACTATCTTGTTAACTTTTTACCATGCGGTGGGTAGCGTGTACCAAAGTTTGATTTTCTACCTTCTGAAGTCAAGTTGTCTACTTGGTCTTTGCTAAGTTTCTCACTAGGTTAATGTTATACAACTCTCTTGTCATTTCATTAACTGCATGTATTTGTCAATGCCTTGCTCTTGCTGTTCCGAAAAGATAAGAAACTAGCTGACGGGGCCCTATCTGTGCGAGAGGAATCACGCACACCTAAGTGGAGAAATTGTGCGTGCACGTATATGGTAGTGGCATCCACATATGCTTGCTGATCTGGTTAGGCATCCCAACTATTTTGTTATAGGGGAACATCAGATGCACTATCAGCTGGTAGTATCCTTAAGAGAATTGCCTATCTCAAGTTGGCTACTAGTTGTATCTAAGTTGTTTTTTTTCTCTAATTAAGTTGCAATTATAAGTCCTTATGTTGCTCTCAACTGAGTTTTAAGTTACAGGTTATATGCACTATATTGGTGTTTCTATCAAAGAGGATTTTCTGTGATTTTTGATTACCTTCCTTTGATCCCCCTAGAACTGAGCCTTCTGATTCATGGAAATCTGAATAACTGTAGATCGAATGGAGATCTGGAAGAGGAGGAAGAAGAGAGAGATAGGAGGACCAGGGGACGACGGCGTCACGTGGTCTGGGTTTCCTTTTGTAGTAGTTGGTGCATGCAGTTTTGGCGTGTGGTGGGGCAGTGCATGCCTGTGAGGGTGTATTCTCTCGTCCTAGTCTGTTTCGGGGTCAGTTGACCGGGATGGAAACTTTCCTAATTGGTCGGTGGCTGGTTTCGACTAACCAGCCACCGATCGCTGCCTAGACGCTCCCTTAACCAAAGTTGTACGTCTATATTTAGCATCCAAGCTCAGGGGCCCTAGACCGATCATACATAGCACCCGACACGGAGTATGTAAAACTGCTCAGTTCAATTGGCTCTTCTCTGTTTTTGTTCTCAGCACTACATAATAAGGTGCAACGTTATGTGCAATCTTACCCGCAAAAAAAAACGTTACATGCAATCTACCCCCTCTCTGTGAGCCTGTGCGATCGAGCCAACAACTGCTCTGGCATGGCATGCTCCCTTTGACCCCGAGATAAGCTTTTTTTAAGGAGTATATATTAATATCATGAAAGATATTAATTCTATCCGGTCTCTCCAACAACGCAATGTTCTAGAGCATGACTAACAACATCCATAAACGCCTGATCCATAAAACGCGAGTACATGTCCCAGTACTCGTGATTTTCACGTATATTCTGTTTTACAGATTGCGAGTAAGGGCGCTGATCTGCGCCGGATGGTTCCTGGCCCTAAAAGAGGGATCTAGACAGATTTTCATACACAAAAGCAATATGCATAAATATGCAAACATTTGATGCATAGTTCATAGTTTTACATCAATTCAACAAAGTAGTTCACAATAAATTCATAGCAAACAGTTCAAGGGATAATCATGCAAGGGAGAATCATGAATATGAGTTATCACCATGATCAACCACGACATCTCTCCTCGAGCACGTGTGGGGCGGCGGAAAAGGATACAGATGCCGCCTAGAGGGGGGGGGGGGGTGAATAGGCGGTTTAAAACTTTTATGAGATGGGCTTAACAAAGGCGGAATAAAACTAGCGTTTACTTTGTCAAGCACAAAACCTATATAAACTATGGTTCACCTATGTGCACCAACAACTTATGCTAAGCAAAACAAGCAACTATGTGATAGCTAGATATAAGAAATCAAGCACGAAGGCTATCACAAAGTAAAGTGCATAAGTAAATAGCTCGGGTATAGAGATAACCAAGGCACGCGGAGACGATGATTTATTACCGAGTTCCTCCCATAAAGAGAGTACGTCTCGTTGGAGAGGGGGTGGTATCAAACCACCTACGCCACAAAAGGCCTCCCTTATTCTCCGGTGAATCTCACCCCAACGGGATCGATCCACACTTCCACTATCGGTGCACTTGTCGGTGGCAACCGGAACCTCTCACAAGGTTGGGGCACTTCTCCACAACTTAATAGGAGGCTCCCAACAAACGCCACCAAGGCCACAACCTGCAACACCAACAAACCGTCTAGGGTTCCAAGAACCCAAGAGTAAAAAGCTTCTCAACTTTCACTCACCAAATCCTCCGAGGAGAACTCAAACCTATGCACCAAATGCAATGGCAAAAACACAGGAAGTGCTCAAGTCCTTCTCTCCCAAATTCCACAAAAGCTACAAAAGCTAGTGGGAGAATAAGAGAGGAAGAACACACGAGGAAATCCACAAAAGAAACCCCAAGATCTAGATCCCAATATGTTCCCCTCACATAGAGGAGAGATGGATTGGTGGAGTTGTAGATCTAGATATCCCCTTTCAAATCCCCCAAAAAGATTCAAGAAATATGGGAGGGATTGAGAGTATTTGCAAGCTCTTGAAGGTCAAAACAATGGAGGAGAGAGAGAGAATGCAAGCAACCAACCTAAGGAGGAAGAATGGGTCTATTTATACCACTCCCCAACGAAATATGACCGTTTGGGACCTTCTAGGCCGGATAATACGCCCCTCCCCCGGATATTCTGGGTTCCCCGGGCCAAAAAAAATGGCTAAAGACTTCGCGGCGCGACTCTCAGTATAGGGGCGGATATTTGGGGCGGATAATCCGCCCCCGAAGGACCAGAAAATCCGCCCCCATTACTGGGAGCCACGTCTCAAAGTCCTTAGCCATTTTCCAAAAATTGGGCCAGATAATCCGTCCCCATGGCCGGATAATCCGCCCCCCTAAAAACTGGCAGGAACAGCAAAACTGAAACCATCATAACTTTTTCATTCGGACTCCGATTTTGATGATCTTGGACTCGTTTCGAAGATAGTAACGAGCTCTAAAAGATCATGCAGGGAACCATCATATTCCAGCAAGGGAGGATAGAACCAAATGATGAAAGGTTTAACCTATCTATAAAAGACAAATCGGTAAAACCTCCAATATCGAAAACACAATAGAGAATGCATATGAAATCCGTTTTCGATGAACTTAAGCTTGTCATAGAGATTGACACAATATCTAAAACCTCTCATGGATAAGAACCAAGAAATATGATGCCAATTATGCAAAGGTTTGAGCTCTCACCGAGGGATATGATCAAGTTACTCACTTGAGAGCCCCTCTTGATAATACGGTTATCTATCCTATAAACCGGTCTATCCAACTAACACCACGAGACCATTTAGAAAGAAACCCTATCAAAATCAAACCTTTGCCTTGTATATTCCACACCTCAGGGTGGAGCACCTTTCTTGATTGCACTAGCTTGGTGAATATGCTCCCCAATACTCCACTATGGAAGAGCCTCTCTTTTAGGCATATCTTCACATATCCATGATCACCATATGGATGACACGATACACTTGAGATCATCTTATGAAACCTTGATCAACACTTGATCTTATTCACTTTATTCTTATTCCAACCTTGAAGCCACCATATGGTTCAAGCATTGTCTATGGATATCCATGATCACCATACGGATGGCACGATACACTTGAGATCATCTTATGAAACCTTGATCAACACTTGATCTTCTTCACTTTATTCTTATTCCAACCTTGAAGCCACCATATGGTTCAAGCATTGTCTACGGACAAATCCTACAAGTAAAACTCAATGCAAACATAAGTCCATAAAACATTGTCATTAATTACCAAAACCACACATGGGGGCACACATGTTCTTTCAGCGGCGGCAGGGGAAGACGGCATCAGAGAGGCAGTGACTGGCGGGAGGGCGCTGCGGTGGACGGTATCTTTTGCTTCTTCCCCGGCCTGGCCGACTACGATTTTTGGCGCGACACCCTCTTCGGCTTCGGCGCCGACGCAGGGGCATGGGCAGCCACGGGGATGGCGGCCGGCGCAGGGGCAGCCGCGGAGCCGGGCGAGCTCCTAGTTGCTGGACGAGGTGTGTTCCCGCCCGCTTCCTCTTCTTCACGCTGGTGGCGGCGACCATTTTTTCCACGCCGGCGTTCGTCGGAAGCCCTCCGCTAGCCCCCGGAGATACGGCCAATGCTGGAGAGGGTGGCTGCTGTAGATTGCCTCCAGAGGTGAGCAGGGCCGATTCGAGGTCCATGCCGCCGGGATCTGGCCGCGGTGTTGCAGGAGAAGGTGAGGGCGCGGAGATCGGCGGCGGTGACGGCTGGGCGGGACGGGGGAAGAGCTAAAACGAACTCGCGTGCAAACAACTTGTGGAGTGCAGGCCGCATCCGGGTCTGTTTCCCAACCCATGTTTGTATAGGTCGATGGGCGATTTTTGGGCCGACCCTCAATTTATTTTACGGATCGCAATGTTTACGGGTGCTGATCGGTGACGTTTATTCGCCGAAACCCGTAAACTGGCGGTTATTATAAGGGTTTACCCCTTTTACGAATGCTGGTAGTCATGCTCTAAAGACATTATAGATACACACAACCCTATTGCACTATGGTGATCAAGACATTGTTGCTGCAACACCGAACATCACCAAGACAACACCCAGAGTCCGCGCTCACAAAACAATGCCTTTAACAAGGACATTGTCAGGCACAACTAATTAAGGTCAGACCTTGGATTTTCACCCTAGAGCAAGTCCGCCTCTCTCAAAACAATGCCTTCAAGGCCATTGCCAGACACAACCAGTTAAGGCCATATCTTAGATTTTCACCCTAAAAGATAAGACCATGTACTCTTCCTATGCTGTCGCCCCCGCTTTTCATTGTCGTTGCTACAAGTCAAGAATCAACAAGGAAGGTCCTCATCACTACCAAGACATAGCCCACCATTACTAGCCTCGTATCTTAGCTGACTGACATTCTCCGCCACTGTATCCTTCATGAAAATCGAAGACCGACATGTTCCATGTTGGCAACAGTCAGCGCAACTTCGTGTCGCTCCTTTGAAACAGGAACACAAGACCGAATCTCACCCGATCCAGCAATCTGCAGGCAACTTGTGCGCAAAGGAGATCGTCGACGGAGCCTTCCGGAACTCGTCACCGGCCAGAAAATGAGAACCGGCATCAAGCAACCCATCTTTTAGGCGCGAGAAGCCCCGAAGGATCACCCCATTTATTGGGCAGATCGGTAGGCCCCCACGCCGCCGTCTGCTGGCCGACCCCCTCTGGCGGAAGAGGAAGCAAGCTTGCGACCGAACCACACGCACGTGTTGTCCCACTAGAAGCCTACGAGGTCGACCGAGAGCATCGCGCCGCCTCCCCACGCACATCCGGGAGTCCAAAGGCCGCACCGATGGTAGGTCTAGGCAGGAGCCTAGGCCTACGGCCGCCGCCTCCACCTCAAGCATGGATGCCGAATGAAGTCTCTAATCTCCGTGTCCGGGGTGACGCCCAGTGGCCTTGAGCGGAAGAACTCCACCCCGCGCGGACGCCACCGCATTCGCATGATCTTTGTCGCCCCCAGATCCCGCACGCAAAAGATTACAAACGTCGTCCCCAACCGCCACCGGAGATCTGTCCCCCCCCCCCCACCCCACCCAGCACCTTCAGCGGTGGCGACAAGAGAGGCCATCAGCCTTTGGTTTTTCGGCCGCTAGGGTTTCACCCCGGTGCCGCCCCGGGGGATGGCACGGGAGCTGTCTAGAGGAGAATTTTCGCTCGAGATAAGCCTGAGATAAACAAAAGAGAGCATGGACCCGTTCCCCTTGCCTGCAGGCCGACTCTCGTGAGTAGTAGTGCTCGATCATACATATCACTAGCCATGCATATCATCATCCTTTTTCCAATCCGATAACTTGCTTGCTAATAAATTATTATCGCATAAAAGAGACCGGTGCACACGGTACAGCAATTCCTTGAGCTAGATGGCTAGCTGAAAAGGGAAAGGATCAAAAGCCGAAAACCGTGTGTCTCATCACTCTAGCCACGACCATCTAGGCCCTCCTCCTCATCATCTTTGTTTCTGAAAGGAAAAAAAACATCCTACTAGCAGGAAGAAGATCGAGACGCTAGGAAACAGGCTGTCATCTCTGCGTGTGTGTGGTGCTTTCTGCCATCAGCATTCTTGGTGGCTTTTGCCTGGACGAACAGTGAAATGCAGTACGTACGTGCTGATCAATCGGGCTAGATAGTTCTCGGCGTTTAGCTCGAGACCGGGCGGGCGACCGTGGTGCGCGGGAAAGGCGCATCGGGGCTGCATGACCAGGAACTCCGGCTAGCTGCACAGTGCGGCCTAGCCGTGGGAGCAAAAGCGGCGGTCCAGCCGGGCAAAAGCCACCTTATATCTTAGCCAGCATCGCACTATCAGCCTGCCTGGTGTATCAGGCAAGGTTGCCTCGTCCTTTACGCACAGTTTCCATCATGGCCGCAACTAATCTGCGTGCGACGGCGGGGGCGCAAGTAGTATCTGCTAAAGTGTCCTCTCCTCTGCCTCAGTTGGGCAATGTCGACTCAGTCGGCGCCCACATTGACACTGGATGCGCGCAGTAGTACAATGGTTGCGATTGGACGGGTCGTTGCGTTGGGTTCCTTGTGGGATGATGGAGATGCGTGAGTATGTGTGCTGGGGCAGGAGATCGTGGGGGAGGGTATATAGAGGTGAGGCTGCATGTCAGGTGGACTACTTGCAAACTTGAGTGCAAGTCTGATGCGAAAGTTGTAGTAGATAGTTCGTGTGACTACTGTGCATAGTGGGGTCGATGCAGGTTCGATCAGACCAACTAGCGAGTTCATTAGGTCAGTGATGAACGGGACGGAGCGACACTTCTTCTAGATGTACGTGAGCAATGTATTCAAAAATTGAATTTATTACCATCAGTTGTGTTGAGTGTTATTCATAGTATTTGTTATGACGATTGATATTCATATTGATCTTCTTTTATGTATTATAGTTGGAAAGATTGCGAAAGAATCTCCAACCAAAGAAGCGCTTGATAGCAATTCAAGAGGAATTGGCGGGATTTTTGTTTGACCATGCCACATACCCAAATGGAAAATTACATACCAAGGGATACTAGTGGTTTAATGATCTCTCGCATGTAATCGAATAGACGGGCTATGATCTCCATGTAATCAAATTATATATATATAATAGAATTGTATCTATATAATCATGACGATGTTGTGTGTAATGGGTTCCTTCGTTGCATGTCACTTACGCAAAACACAACCCTCCTCTACCGATTCTTCTGCCACGGCAGAAATCGGCCCCAAAATTCTACCGCGGCAAAACAAACCATCGGCTGCCGCGGCAAAAAACGGCCCCAAAATTCTGCCGCGGCAGAAACCCCCATCGGCTGCCACGGAATCCGAATATGTAATATGCTGCCATGACAGAGAATGTATACGAATCGGGACTAAAGACCCTCCACCCCACGCCCTTCTGCGTGGCCATGTGCAGAGCCTCTAGTTCCGGTTCGTAACTGACCCCAGGACTAGAGGATGGGACCTCTAGTCCCGATTCCGTAGTCCCAGTTGTAAAACCAGGACTAGAGTCCCGTTATCCACTAGTGGTAGTTGTCCTTGTGTGCATGGTTTGAGTGTGGCTAAAATGATTTGATCCTTCTCTGGACATGTCTTGTAGAAACAGGGCGAGAACCACAACCATCAATAGTTCATAAAAAATATTTGCAAATGATCTACATAAAATATAAAGGGTAATATAGTTAGCAATATCATGTGCGCATAATTTTTTTGCATGACTCAAAAAATTAAATTTCTTGTAAAAATATTCCACGTCGTATATCGAGAACTTAACTTACTTTGCAAACAGCAAAGATCAAGAAAAACTTGAATAGATGAAAATTACATTTGTGATTCGTTTCAACTAAAGTCATGTCATCACATTAATTAGAATGAATTTTAATAGTTCAAAAATGGGCTTATAACTCCCATGCGACGTCTTTACGCAGAAATGGAAGGAACACGACATCGTTGAAAAGAATAGCTCGCATGTGACGCTTGTGAGGCAGCTAATAGCCCAGGGCCACACGGGCCATAAAACGGTCGTTAAGGACACATTTAACTTTGTTTCAAGATTAGGGTTAAGCCAAACCGGTCGGTTGGAACGGCCAGTCAAACCAACCGCTTCCGACCGAGAGCGCGTGTCACACTGACTGTAGCTTCCCCAACGGCGGCGGCGGACCTCACCCATCGTTCTCGGCGGCGGCGGCGACAGGGCAATTCATTTAGGCGGCGACGCTTTCGTTCGACGGCGAAGGTGGTGAGTGCCATTTGAAAGCTAATTTCTCTCCCATTCTTCTCAATTCGAGATCTGAGCGTGCCCATTGATGCTAGATTGTGGAGGCGAGGGTGTGTTGAACGGGGCGAGGGGGAACAAGATGGAGCATGCAGAGGGAACTTCTAATCGGTATATCCCGTATCTCTAAACTTAATTTCTCTAAGGTTGGGCTCTTTGTTCGCTTCCGCTAGCTCACAGTGCCCGCCAAAAACAGGGGAGACGATGTTGCGCGCCAAACCTTCGAATTTCGCATCAATTTCTTTCCCTCTAGGGCTGTTTTAGTTGATGGCAGCACGCAACTCATTGAGAGAGACAATGTTGTTAAATGGGAGGTGGAATTAGAACATGTTGATCCCCAAGAGCTAATAAACATGGGAGAGGAGGCGGTGAGGAAAATGGTGGAAAAAATTGGGGATAGTGTGGTTTGGGGGCCAGAGCAAGAAGTTTCTTTGTTACGATTTGGTGATTGCAAATGTGACTATGTTAGGGTTGAGACAAGGGAACTATAGTTGATGAAATCGATGAGCGAAACGGTTGGACAAGCAAAACTGTTCTGTTTTTAGCAGAGCTCATTGATCTGAAACCTGATTCGAGGGTTGGATATGTGTGTTGGAGATATGCCCTATAGGCAATAATAAATATAGTTATTATTATATCTTTGTGTTTATGATAAATGTTTACGTTCATGCTATAATAGTGTTAACAAGGAAACATTAATGCTTGTATGATTTGTAGACTAAAATAAGAGTCCCTAGTAAAGCCTCTATATAATACTAGCTTGTTGGTTAGATGATTGTGGTTTCCCTATCATGAACATTGAGATGTTATTAACAACAAGATCATATCATTAGGAGAATGATATGGTGGACATACTCCTATAGATAAGCGTAGCATAAAGATCAAGTCATTTTAATAGTTCAATTGCTATATGCTTTCTGATACATAGTAATCTAATTCCTTCGACCATGAGATCATGCATATCACCTTTACCGGATGGATGTTTTGATGACATCAAACACCACACCGTAACTGGGTGGCTATAAAGGTGGCATTGAGTGTTCGGAAAGTATTGGTTGAAACACATGGATCAAGAGTGGGATTTGTCCATCCATATGACGGATAGATATACTCTGGGCCCTCTCGGTGGAATGTCATCCAATTAGCTTGCAAGCATATGACTGGCTCACAAGGGATCACATATCACGGGAACGAGAAAAGAGTACTTATCAGTAACAAGGTTGAACTAGGTATGCAGAGATACCGACGATCATAACCTTGGATAAGTAAACTATCATGAGACAAAGGGAAATTGATATCGTATGTAAGTGGTTCATTCGATCGCAAAGTAATCATAGAAATATGTGGGAGCCATATGAATTTCCAGATTCCTCTATTGGTTATTGTTCGGAGAAGTGTCTCGATCATGTCCGCATAATTCACGAACCGTAGGGAGACACACTTAAGGATTCGACGTTGTTTGAGTAGTTATGGAATGATGAGAAAGAGACCGAATGTTGTTCGGAGTCTCGAATGGGATTCAGGATATCATGAGGAGATCCAGAATGGTCCGGAGAATAAGATTCATATAAGGAAAGTCCCGTTTCGGAGTTGGAGAATGGTTCTGGTGTTTTCATCGGGAATGTTCTAGAAGGTTCCGGAATGTCCGGCACTCCGGAGGGGGAGGGTTCATGAATGTGTTATATCAAGTTGGTATGATTGCATCATGTACTAAGTGTCATCGCTGAACAAAATAGAGGGTTTATTCAAATCCTAGTTTGAAAAGTCAAACGACTATTTTTGGTAAGTGGAAAAGGAGGAGGAAACCAACCGCCGGCGCAACACCAAGCCGAGTTGGGGAGGGACTCCCCTCCCTCCCCTTGGCCGGCCGGCCCCTCCACCTATATAAGGAGGGGCAGGGCTCCCTCCTAGAGACACACAAGATCCTCTCCTCCAAACCCTAGCCGCCGGCCTATCCCCCTCCTCGGCGTGTCTAAACCCTAGATCGTCGAGGGCTCTCTCATCGTCCACCATACTCGCTCCGGCTTAAGGCGAAGCCCTGCGAGATCTCCCCTCTACTTCCGGTACCACGCCGTTGTGCTACCGGAATCGCGAGGAGAGTGCTACAACCTCTGCTGCCTGCTGGAACAAGGGAGAGGAAGGTCTTCGTCGAGTACCGAACGTGTGACCGACTGCGGGAGCGCTGCCGGAACGCAGCGCCGGAAGGATCGTCTACGCGATCTTGAGATCGGGAAGAGTACGACTACATCACCCACGAGAATTCGCTCTCGTTAAACACTTTGGAATCTTCGAGGGTGAGTTATTCCATCGACTCGTTGCTACAATCTAGTAGATAGATCTTGGCTTGTTTGTTTGTATGCGGTAGAAAATTTTTGTTTTCCATGCTACGAAACCCTACAGTGGTATCAGAGCCGTGTCTATATGTAGATCTGTTGCACGAGTAGAACACAATGGTCATTGTGGGCGTTGATGCTTTTATTGTCTATTGCTTCTTGTGTACTTTGCATCTTGCGGGATGTTGGGATGAAGCGGCCCGGGCTAACCTTACATGACATCGTTCATGAGACTTGCTCCACGCTTGACATGCAACTTGTATTGCATAAGTGGCTTTGCGGGTGCCTGTTTCTCCTAGCATAGTTAAGATCCAATTTACAACGGGTGATTAACAATACTAGTATCAATGTTGTGGTTCATGTTCGTAAGTTAGAACGACACTTATTGAAAGCCCCAAACCACGTAAAACATGCAAAGAAAGTAGAGGCGTCTAACTTTGTTTTGCAGGGGTGTGCAGTGATGTGATATGACCATGATTGTGATTATATTTGATGTATGCAATGTTCCTTATTGTAAGTAGGCAATCGGCAGGAGCCATATGGTTGTCTTTAATTCAAAGTACTTGTAATAGTTGAAGTCGGTGGACGACAACCATGGAGAAGCATCATTGACCTTGATGCAATGCCAGTGATGATGGAGATCATGTTCATGCTTGAAGATGGATATCAGAAGCACAAAGAAGAAAGGCCATATCATATCACATATTATGAATTGCATGTGATGTTAATCCTTTATGCATCTTGTATTGCTTAGTAGACGACGGTAGCATTATAAGATGATCCCTCATGCACATGAATTTCAAGTCATAAAGTGTTCACCCTTAGTTAGCACCGTTGCTAAAGTTTGTTGTTTCAAAGCACCACGTGATGATCGGGTGTGTTAGATTCTGCAAGTGCATACAACATGAGCAAGCCAGATTTGCTCATGCGGAAACTAAGGTTTGATCTTGACGAGCCTAGCATGTACAGACATGGTCTCGGAACACGGATCACCGAAAGGTAAAGCATGAATCATATAGTAGATATGATGAACATGTCGATTGTTCGCCATTGAAACTATATCAACTCTCGTGATGATCGGTGTTGATGTGGTGGATTTGGTTCGTGTGATCACTAAAACAATGTGAGGGATATTGTTTTGAGTGGGACTTCACCTAGATTATTTTTCTTATTAATTTGAACTCAATTTGTCATAAACTTAGTCTAAACTATTGCAAATATGTTGTAGATCAATGGCAGCCCCTACCATCAATTTTAATGCGTTCCTAGAGAAAGAAAAGTTGAAAAACAATGGAAGCAACTTCGCGGATTGGTTCCGCAATTTGAGGATTGTCCTCACAGCTGGTAATTTGACCTATGTGCTGGATGCACCGCTGGGTGACCCACCTGCAGCTGATGCTGCCGATGAAGTAAAGAATGTTTACCTCACTCGGAAGACTCAGTACTCCACAGTTCAGTGTGCTATCTTGTATGGTTTAGAATCGGAGCTTCAGAAAAGGTTTGAGAATTCAGACCCATATGATATTGTCGAGGATCTCAAATTGATCTTTGAGACTCATGCGGCAATTGAAAGCTATGAGGCTTCTGAAAAGTTCTTTAACTGCAAGATGGAAGAGGGCAACTCCGTCAGTGAGCATGTGCTTAAGATGTCTGGGCACGCAAACAAACTTCAAAGCTTGGGTATAGTGATTCCTAATGCTTTGGGGATTTACCGCGTCCTCCAATCACTACCACCAAGTTACAAGAACTTTGTGATGAACTACAACATGCAAAACATGAACAAGACGTTTCCAGAACTCTTTGCCATGTTGAAATCTGCAGAAGTGGAGATCAAGAAAGAGCACCAAGTGTTGTTGGTCAATAAGACCACCAAATTCAAGAAAGGCAAGTCTAAGCAGAAGGGACACTTCAAGAAGGGTGGTAAGAAAGTTACCACGCCGACAAAGAAGACCAAGGCTGGACCTAAGCCTGATACTGAGTGCTTTTACTGCAAGGGAGAAGGTCACTGGAAGCGGAATTGCCCAAAGTACTTGGCGGATTTGAAGAACGGCAACATCAAGAAGAAAGGTATATCCGATATACATGTTATTGATGTGTATCTCACTAGTACTCGTAGTAGTGCCTGGGTATTTGATACTGGTTCGGTTGCTCATATTTGTAACTCGAAACAGGTACTACAGAATAAACGGAAGCTAGCGAAGAACGAGGTGACGATGCGCGTTGGAAACGGATCAAAGGTTGATGTGATCGCGGTCGGCACGCTACCCCTTCATCTACCATCGGGATTAGTTTTATACTTAAATAATTGTTATTTGGTGCCTGCTTTAAGCATGAACATTATATCGGGATCTTGTTTATTGCGAGACGGTTACTTGTTTAAGTCCGAGAATAATGGTTGTTCGATTTATATGAGTAATATGTTTTATGCACATGCACCTTTGATAGATGGTCTATTCTTATTGAATCTCGATAGTGGAAATACACATATCAATAACATTGAGGCTAAACGTTTGAAATCGAGCGATAACTCGACCTATATGTGGCACTGTCGTCTTGGTCACATTGGAGTGAAGCGTATGAAGAAACTCCATTCCGATGGACTTCTTGAATCACTTGATTTTGAATCACTTGAAAGATGCGAAGCATGTCTGATGGGTAAAATGACTAAGACTCCATTTTCTGATATGATGGAGCGAGCTACGGACTTATTGGAAATCATACATACCGATGTGTGTGGTCCAATGAGTGTAGCATCGCGCGGTGGTTATCGTTATGTTCTTACCTTCACGGATGACTTGAGTAGATATGGGTATATCTATTTCATGAAACATAAGTCCGAAACTTCGAGAAGTTCAAGGAATTTCAAAGTGAGGTAGAGAATCAACGTAACAAGAAGATTAAATTTCTACGTTCTGATCGTGGAGGTGAATATCTAAGTTACGAGTTTGGCGAGCATTTGAAGAAATGCGGAATACTTTCACAATTAACACCGTCGGGAACACCACAGCGTAATGGTGTGTCTGAACGTCGTAATCGAACTCTCTTAGATATGGTTCGTTCTATGATGTCACTTACAGATTTACCGCTATCATTTTGGGTTATGCATTAGAAACAGCCGCATTCACTTTAAATAGGGCACCATCTAAATCCGTTGAAACGACACCGTATGAATTATGGTTTGGGAAGAAACCTAGATTGTCGTTCCTTAAAGTTTGGGGATGCGAAGCCTATGTAAAGAAGTTACAGCCGGACAAGCTTGAACCCAAAGCGGAAAATGCGTCTTCATAGGATACCCGAAGGAAACTATTGGGTATACCTTCTATCATAGATCCGAAGGCAAATTCTTTGTTGCCAAGAATGGATCCTTTCTAGAGAAGGAATTTCTCTCGAAAGAAGTGACTGGAAGGAAAGTAGAACTCGACGAGGTTGTCGAACCTTCTCTCGAAATTGCGAGTAGCGCAGCACCGGAAGAAGTTCCTGTGGTGCCTGCACTAGTTAGAGAGGAAGCTAATGATGATGATCATGAAACTTCGGTTGAAGTTGCTACAGAGCCTCGCAGGTCAACGAGAACTCGTACCACTCCAGATTGGTATGATCCCGTTATGAGTGTCATGTTGGTGGACAACACCGATGACCCCGAGACATATGAGGAAGCGATGGTGAGCCCAGATTCCAATAAATGGCAAGAAGCCATGAAATCCGAGATTGGATCCATGTACAAAAACTAAGTATGGACTTTGGTGGACTTATCGGATGGCCGGAAGGCTGTCGAGAACAAATGGAGACATTGATGAAGAGTTGTATATGATGCAACCCAAAGGTTTTGTCGATCCTAAAGATGCTAACAAGGTATGCAAACTTCAACGGTCCATCTATGGATTGAAGCAAGCATCCCGAAGTTGGAATCAATGTTTTGATAAGGTGATCAAAAGTTTTGGTTTTATACAAACTTATGGAGAAGCTTGTATTTACAAGAAAGTGAGTGGGAGCTCTGTAGCATTCTTAATACTATATGTAGATGACATATTGTTGATTGGGAATGATGTAGACCTGCTTAATAGTGTCAAGGAATATTTGAATAATAGTTTTTCAATGAAAGATCTTGGCGAAGCAGCTTACATATTAGGCATAAAGATTTATAGAGATAGATCGAAACGCCAAATATCATTGTCACAAAGTACATATTTGGACAAAGTTCTAAAGAGGTTTGGAATGGAAGATAGCAAGAAAGGGTTCTTGCCCATGTTGCCCAATACGACCTTGAGTAAAACTCAAAGTCCGACATCGGCAGAAGATAGAGAAAGGATGAGTAAGACTCCCTATGCCTTAGCCATAGGATTTCGAATGTATGCCATGCTATGTACTAGACCCTATATTGCATATGCTGTTAGTTTAACTAGCAGATATCAAAGTGATCCAGGAGTGGATCATTGGACAGCGGTCAAAAACATCCTTAAGTACTTGAGAAGAACTAAGGATATGGTCTTTCTTATGGAGGTGATGAACAGCTCGTTGTTAATGGTTACACCGATGCTAGTTGGAACACCGATCCGGATGATTCTAAATCACAATCTGGATATGTATTTGTTTTGAATGGTGTAGCAGTTAGCTGGAGGAGTGCAAAGCAAAGCATTGTGGCGAGATCTTCAACTGAATCGGAATACATGGCTGCTTCGGAGGCTTCACAAGAAGCGATATGGATGAAAGAGTTCATTACAGAGCTGGGTGTGGTTCCTAGTGCGCTGGACCCAATGTCTATCTACTGTGATAACATGGGAGCCATAGCCAATGCGCAAGAACCAAGGTCACATAAGAAGCTGAAGCATATCAAGCTACGTTTTCACGCTATTCGAGAACATATCCAAGATGGGGATATAAAGATTTGCAAAGTACACACAGATCTGAATGTGGCGGATCCGTTAACTAAACCTCTCCCGAGGGCAAAACATGACCAACACCAAACTGCCATGGGTGTTCGGTATATTACCATGTAATCTAGATTAGTTGACTCTAGTGCAAGTGGGAGACTGTTGGAGATATGCCCTAGAGGCAATAATAAATATAGTTATTATTATATCTTTGTGTTTATGATAAATGTTTACATTCATGCTATAATAGTGTTAACAAGGAAACATTAATGCTTGTGTGATTTGTAGACTAAAATAAGAGTCCCTAGTGAAGCCTCTATATAATACTAGCTTGTTGGTTAATAGATGATTGTGGTTTCCCTATCATGAACATTGAGATGTTATTAACAACAAGATCATATCATTAGGAGAATGATATGGTGGACATACTCCTATAGATAAGCGTAGCATAAAGATCAAGTCATTTTAATAGTTTAATTGCTATATGCTTTCTGATACATAGTAATCTAATTCCTTAGACCATGAGATCATGCATATCACCTTTACCGGATGGATGCTTTGATGACATCAAACACCACACCGTAACTGGGTGGCTATAAAGGTGGCATTGAGTGTTCGGAAAGTATTGGTTGAAACACATGGATCAAGAGTGGGATTTGTCCATCCATATGACGAATAGATATACTCTGGGCCCTCTAGGTGGAATGTCATCCAATTAGCTTGCAAGCATGTGACTGGCTCACAAGGGATCACATATCACGGGAACGAGAAAAGAGTACTTATCCGTAACAAGGTTGAACTAGGTATGCAGAGATACCGACGATCATAACCTTGGATAAGTAAACTATCGTGAGACAAAGGGAAATTGATATCGTATGTAACTGGTTCATTCGATCACAAAGTAATCGTAGAAATATGTGGTAGCCATATGAATTTCCAGATTCCTCTATTGGTTATTGTTCGGAGAAGTGTCTCGATCATGTCCGCATAATTCACGAACCGTAGGGAGACACACTTAAGGATTCGACGTTGTTTGAGTAGTTATGGAATGATGAGAAAGAGACAGAATGTTGTTCGGAGTCTCGAATGGGATTCGGGATATCACGAGGAGATCCGGAATGGTCTGGAGAATAAGATTCATATAAGGAAAGTCCCGTTTCGGAGTTGGAGAATGGTTCCGGTGTTTTCATCGGGAATGTTCTAGAAGGTTCCGGAATGTCCGGCACTCCAGAGGGAAAGGGTTCATGAATGTGTTATATCAAGTTGGTATGATTGCATCATGTACTAAGTGTCATCGCTGAACAAAATAGAGGGTTTATTCAAATCCTAGTTTGAAAAGTCAAACGGCTAGTTTGAAAGTCAAACGGCTATTTTTGGGAAGTGGAAAAGGAGGAGGAAACCGAGTTGGGGAGGAGTCCCTCCTCCCCACCGTCGGTGCACCACCAAGCCGAGTTGGGGAGGGACTCCCCTCCCTCCCCTTGGCCGGCCGGCCCCTCCACCTATATAAGGAGGGGCAGGGCTCCCTCCTAGAGACACACAAGATCCTCTCCTCCAAACCCTAGCCCCAAGCCGCCGCCGCCTCCATAGCCGCCGCCGGCTCTAGGGCAAACTGCCGCCGCCGCCTAGCTAAACCCTAGCCGCCGGCTTGCCCCTCCTCGGCGTGTCTAAACCCTAGATCGTCGAGGGACTCTCTCATACTCCACTATACTCGCTCCGGCTTAAGGCGAAGCCCTGCGAGATCTCCCCTCTACTTCCGGTACCACGCCGTTGTGCTGCCGGGATCACGAGGAGAGTGCTACAACCTTCGCCGCCTGCTAGAACAAGGGAGAGGAAGGTCTTCGTCGAGTACCGAACGTGTGACCGACTGCGGGAGTGCTGCCGGAACGCAGCGCCGGAAGGATCGTCTACGCGATCTTGAGATCGGGAAGAGTACGACTACATCACCCACGAGAATCCGCTCTCGTTAAACACTTTGGAATCTTCGAGGGTGAGTTATTCCATCGACTCGTTGCTACAATCTAGTAGATAGATCTTGGCTTGTTTGTTTGTATGCGGTAGAAATTTTTTGTTTTCCATGCTACGAAACCCTACAATGTGGCCTCGAAGCTGGCTGCTCAGATGGTCGAGGATGATTGGGCTGCACAATGGCAAGTAATGCCTACACTTACTGAGTTGGAAGTGTTAACAATGGAGGATGATGCTAATGCACAAGAGGAGGCTGCAGATGCTAATGCATAAAGGATTGTAACTGTTGATTGGAATTCAGTTGAGATACATGATCGGACTGATTTGGTCATTACACCAATAGATGACATTGAAATGGCAAAGCTTTTTGGAATTCCTATAGATGACAGAGATAAGGAGAAGAAGAGGGATGAAGCTACAAATGATGGTGACAACCATTTAAGAGATGAAGAGGCAGATATAGATCTAGAGTTGTTGGAAAATGCTGCAGTTCATGTAGATGATGCACATGATGATGAGCTAGTAACAGTTTATGACAAAGAGGACCCAGTTATTGAAGTTGGGTGATTGTTTCCAAGCATGGATGAATTCAGGATGTGTTTCAGGACATATGCAGTCAAACGTGAGTTTGCTACCAAGACTATGTGGACTGATAAAAAGAAGTTCTATGCAAAATGCATAGGTTATGATGGTGGTGACAAGCCTTGCAAGTGGTATATATCTGCTAGACGCCAACCTGATGGAAGGACAATAAGAGTGAATCAAATTCCAAAACCTCATACTTGCATTACAAGTTCTCAAACAGTTACAAAGATGACATCACAATTATGGGTTGCAGAAAAGATCAAGCCCATTTTAGCCACAACACCAAACAGCACTACAAAGAGACTGATAATAGACTTGGAGAAGTAGTACCCCATTAAGCTGAATTATACTACAGTGTGGAAGGCAAATAAAAGGGCAATGAAAGAGCTATATGGTGATTGGGCAAATACCTTTTGAATTCTTTATAACTTCAAAGCAGAAGTAGAGAAAAGGTCACCTGGCAGTGTTGTGGAGATAGATACTGAGGTAACAGCTGATAGGAAAGTCTTCTTCTCTAAATTCTTCATGGCTTTAAAGCCTTGCATCGATGGCTTCAAAGCAGGGTGCCGTCCATATTTGAGTATAGACTCATCTTTCTTGACTGGAAAGTGGAATGGCCAACTAGCAGCATGCAATGCTTTAGATGGACACAATTGGATGTTCCCTGTAGCTATTGGCATGTTTCAGTCTGAGACAGAGGCATCATGGACATGGTTCATGATGCAGTTGAAAAGATGCATAGGGCCAGTCTCTCCATTGGCAGTGCACACAGATGCATGTAAAGGTTTAGAAAATGCAGTGAAGATTGTTTTCCCTCATGCTGAGAAGAGGGAGTGCTTCGGCCATATGTGGATGAATTTGATCAAAAAATTCAGAGGAGATAATTTTGGACGCATGTGGCCAGCAGCAAGATCTTACACCAGACAGACACATTCATATCACCTTGAGAAGATTAAGGCGGCATGCTATGAGGAGAATAGGGTCAAGTTTTGTACATGGTTGGAAACCTACCATTCTCTGTTATGGTACAGGTCAGGTTTTAACACTGCCATCAAATGTGATCATATCAAGAATAATTTGGCAGAAAGTTTCAACAACAAAGTGAAGGAGTTAAAAGACTTGACTGTCCATGACATGGTTGACCAGATCAGGATCAGGATCATGAGGTTGTGGGAATTGAGAAGAAGGCTTGGTGATGTTCTTCAAGGAGATAAGCTTCCTGATGTTGTGCAACAGGTGGTCAACAGGAGCAGAAATCTTGCACATTTGCGTGTTGAGAAATCCTCATTGTGGGGTGCTGAAGTCAGAGATACAAAGACTGGCAGGAGGCATGTTGTTGACACTCAATTGCATGAATGCACATGCCTTGAGTGGCAACACACTGGGAAGCCGTGTGAGCATGCCATACTTTTCTTGGCCTCCAGCACTTACAGATCAGTCTTAGTGGCCTGAAGTGGACATTCAGTTCTCCTTGTGTCCTCCTTTGATGAAAAGAAAGGCTGGCAGGCCCAAGCAGAGTAGATTCAAGGCTTGGTTTGAGAAAGGTGGGAGCAGCAAGAAGAGAAAGAAAGATGAAAAGAAAGATGCCAAGCCAAAAAGGGCCCAAAAAGGTAACAGGAATAGATGCAAACTCTGTGAAGAACTTGGACACCGAGCTGGCTCTACCAAGTGCAGATACACTGCTGAAAAGCCAAAGTATGTTCATCCAAAATCTATCCTATTTCTTGTTGATGATTTTTCTCCCCCAGCTAACTTGCTTGTTTTCAGGAGGAAGCGTGGAGAAAAAGGCCCACCTCTTGTTGTTGACGAATGTTGGCCAGTGAAAATGGCAAGAATCAATGTCGAAAGAAAGAAGAGAACTAACCAGATCATGTTTGGTGCTGCTGAGGTGCAATCTGAACTTGTTTTGGAGGATGATGTGCAAACTGTTGAGTCTTTAGGGAACACCGTTTCTGATTTGGAAGCGCTGGTGCAAAATGAGGGGCAAAATGAGCATGTTGTTGAGGCTCTAGTGCAAAATGAGCCTGTTGTTGAGGCTCTGGTGCAAAATGAGCATGTTGTTGAGGCTTTGGTGAGCATGTTGTTGAGGCTCTGGTGCAAAGTGACCATGTTGATGAGGCTCTGATGCAAAGTGACCATGTTATTGAGGCTCTGGTGCCAGATTGTGTTGTTGAGGAGGTGCAGGAGGTGAAGGAGACTCTTGGACGTGTTGTGGGAAGGCCAGATGGTAATGGTAAGAAAAAGAAGAGCATAAACATGTTGTGTGGTGTGAAACTTGTGAAGGAGAAGAAAACGAGGGGTAAGAAGAGCCAAAAGAAATAGACTTTGAATTTGGCACTTCTTGTTATTGTAAACATTTGTTATTGTAATAATTTGGCACTTGTGTTGTTGTAAACATTTGTTATTATAATATTTGGCACTTGTTGTTGATAATTTGGCCAAAATTCAAATATGATGGAAAATTTGAATTTCAACAAATGTAGCTATGTGTATTTTTCTATGTTGGTATGAGCTTCCAACGTTTTTCTCATATGTAGAGTACAACTCATCTTCACCCTGATCCCTTTTGTGAAGTACAACTCACCCTCACCCAAAATATGGTAGAAATGGGCTCCAAAGCTAGCGTAAACCACCCAATTTTTAAGCAAGTTTTTTTCGACCATTTCTAAAACCAAGTTTGATATTTTTCCTCACAATATGTCATATAACATGACACCATGTGAAGGTTTTGTATTTTTTTGATTTTTTTGAATTAGTTATGCACATTTGAATGTCTAGTCAAACTTTTTGAAGGGTTTTCATAAATATTCTTAGCTAGGGGCTGAGGCTCACAAAACTAGCATTGGATCTATGATGAAATAGCATGTTGTGAACCTAAAAATGATTTTTACAAAAAATCATCAACATGAAATCATGTACCTGTAGTTCATATCTTACCCAATTACAGCCGATTCGGCAGGATTTGTCTTTTTCACCAGGGATGGAATAAAAGGTTTGAGATACTCAAGTTGGGAAATTGTACATGCTAGGTGGTCTAGTACTTTTGAAAAATAGGATGTTACCATTTTGAAACTTCAATTTGGTGGTTTCTTCACAAATCCCCCCCTCTTTCGGCACTCAGAAAATAGAAAATGGATTTTCTGTGCGTCGAAAAGGAAAACTTTGTACTACAACATTGTTAGTCATCCCATTATACACATGCATTCGCAATATGGTCACATTATCACAAACTATGCCTTGATTCTAGCCATATCATTGGTCATTTGACCCGAAAGCCAGAAAACCTCGGAGGAGATAGGTCATTTTGTGAAGGGTGTTTTGAAATATGATCAATAGACCAAGTTTTATATTTTTCCTCACAAATATGTCACATAACATGTCACCATGCAGAGGTTTTTTATTTTTTTTATTTTTTTTGAATTAGTTATGCACATTTGAATGTCTGGTCAAACTTTTTGAAGGGTTTTCATAAATATTCTTAGCTAGGGTTGAGGCTCACAAAACTAGCATAGGATCTCTGATGAAATAGCATGTTGTGAACCTAAAAATGATTTTTACAAAAAAATCATCAGCATAAAATCATGTACCTGTAGTTCATATCTTACCCACTTCCAACCGATTTGGCAGGATTTGTCTTTTTCACCAGGGATGAAATAAAAGGTTTGAGATACTCAAGTTGGGAAATTGTACATACTAGGTGGTATAGTAATTTTGAAAAATAGGATGTTACCATTTTGAAACTTCAATTTTGTTGTTGCTTCACAAATCCCCCCCTCTTTTGGCACTCAGAAAATAGAAAATGGATTTTATGTGCTTCGAAAAGGAAAACTTTGTACTACAACATTGTTAGTCATCCCATTATACACATGCATGCCCAATATGAGCACATTATAACAAACTATGCCTTGATTCTAGCCATATCATTGGTCATTTGACCCGAAAGCCAGAAAGGAGGAGATAGGTCATTTTGTGAAGGGTTTTTTGAAATATGATCAATAGACCAAGTTTATATTTTTTTCTCACAACTATATCACATAATATGACACCATGCGAAGGTTTTGTATTTTTTTGATTTTTTTTAATTAGTTATGCATATTTCAATGTCTGGTCAAACTTGTGAAAACGCCGTTGACTGCATCCTATCCCAGCTAACCCTAAGGCCGAATGAGGAACGTAGATATAACCCTAGCGCGACAATGTGGCCGTCTGATCGCGTCTTCTAGAAGGATTCCACGGGTAGCTCTGGGCGATCCGTGGACGGGTTTGTTCTGCAACCTGATTGGTTGACGTCTCTTAGAAGGATTTCGCGGCTAGCTCTTGGCGATCCGTGGGATGGATGATTCTGGAATCTGATTGGCTCGCATCGTTTTTCCATGAACAGATAAGATACAGCGTGGCACGCTCCATTGACCGTTGGATCGAGCGTGGCATGCAAGGGTGCTGTACGGGGCGGGCTGCACCATGCATGCATGCCATGCAGCTGCCTCTCGCGTCGCAATCTAGCTATTTTGCGTGCAGTCAACCGACGTAGCAGCCCTGCAGCGTATTTACTTTCTACGTTGCATTAAATAAGTGTACGTCTAACAACTTTCTTCAGTCAAACTTACTCCCCTCCGGTTCATGCGTCATAAAAAAGTCAATATTTATAAACTTTGACTACGTATATAAGAAAAAATATCAAAATCTAAAATATGTAATAAATATAAGGTACAATGTGACACACTATATTGACCGTTGGAGCGCTGGGCGGGGCGGGCTGCACCATGCATGCAGCTGCCTCTCGCGTCGCAGTCTAGCTATTTTGCGTGTAACCAACTGACGCAGCAGCGCTGCAGCTTATTTACTCCCTCCGTCGCATTAAATAAGTGTACGTCTAACAACTTTCTTCAGTCAAACTTACTCCCCTCCGGTTTATGCGCCATATAAAAGTCAGTATTTATAAACTTTGACTACGTATATAAGAAAAAATATCAAAATCTAAAATATGTAATAAATATAATTAGATTCACATAACACGTACTTTTATATTATATAGAATTGATATTATAAATTGATATTATAAACTTAGTTTCATACTCCCTCTATTCCCTCCAATTAACATCCCTCTGATTACTCCCACCGATTTTTCTTCTCACCCGTTGAGTTTTCATGTGTGATTTTGTTGCATGCGGTGTATAAAAATGAACGAGTTTGTTGCATGTCATGTGACAACTATCTTGGTCCTAGATTCCTGTATTTATTACCGAGTAAATCAAGGTCAAATTTTATTTTCTCTTTTATTTTTCACTGCCAATGAACAACTACCTTAGACGTTTTTTTTCTCTTTCCTATTAATGCATGCATACATGCAGGGGCAGGGGTGACGTTGCAGGGGTCACGTCGCATCCTAGCAATTTTTTTTTGCATTGACCGCATTGATCACGCATGCGGATACGCCCGCTGCCTACACACAACGCAGCGCACGCGGCTGCGCCAACGCCGGATTCCCACGCCGTCCTTCACGCTGAGCCCTCAATAAATAGGCAAAACGCCTTTTCCTCCTCATCTCATCTTGCCCCTCATCTTCAACCTCGAGCCCGTCCTTTTGCCTCCTCTCAGCCCCAAAAAACACTCCGGCGACCATGACGACCTCCCCCCGGCTTCCCTTCGGAATCCGAGGTCAATGACGAGGACAACCACCCGGACCACATGCAGGTCTGGGAGCAGGAGGCGCCCACGCGCCTGAGGCATGGCAACAAGGGGGCGATGCAAAGCCCCGCCCTGCCCCTGGGCCGAAGGCCACTTCGTCCACAACCCCCTCTCCAGCGTCGACGACAACCTTCCCGACGACGGCCCCTCCGACGAGTATTGGAAGGCGGCGGAGAAGCAGGAGGCGAAGGAGCTGGCTGCTTACGCCAAGTGGGAGGAGAAGAAGGCCGCGCGCGCCTTGTAGAAAAGGCGGAAACGGGAGGAGGAGGACCGAGGGGAGGCCAATCGCCGGACCTTCCAGGAGGAGCAGTGGCGGCGGGAGCAACGGGAGAGGGCGGCGGCTTGGAATGCGGCGGCGGCGGCTTGGAGGGCGTCGGCACCGCCCCCACTGCCGATGGAGTAGGGCAGCCTCCCGGCGGCGAGGTTGACCGCAGCCAGGCTAAACCCACGTAGTAGCTAGGGTTAGGGTTTAGCCCAGGGTTTAGGTGTCGGGCCCTTAGGATTAGTTTCCGTTAGGTATATATTGTACCCCTTGTCTTTTATTGTAATGTTATCTAATATATTATCTATCGCGTGTTTTACTCGTGCAATATTTATAATCTGTTATCACTCGACTTGTGTTTTATTGTATTGTTATTTGTCAAAACACCCAAAACAACAAGTACATAAAACAAAAGACACAAAAAAAAGTTCTCATATAATACTCGTGCAATATTTATAAAATGAGTGAAATTAGAAAAGCTTAAAATGAAGAATAAGTTAACGTTATGATGGTTGATTATTTTCAAACAACACATGCAACACATGGTTCATTTTCAAACAACACATTTACATATTTACATAAGTTAAAGGGGCGTCCAAGTTAAAGTGCTCGGCTTGTTAGTTAAATGGATGTTCTTGGCCTTCATTTATGTATTTACTTTCACAAAAAAATAAAAGATTGCGACCTGAGCACGAGTATCTGCAGATCCACACGTCCCTAGTTAGATTGTAATGTGAGTACTATTTTTTTGCCCAATCTATAAGTAGTTACTATTGGGCCTGGATACGACCATTTTGGCCTGGCTAAGTTCTATTTGGGCCTGGCCTTTTTCAATCACTCCTCGTCAATTGTTTTTTTAACTTTTCAATCCCTCCCCCTTCCCTGCACACTGATGAAACTGAAGGAACACTGACGAAACTGAAGGAACACTGATTTCGAAAACAGAGCAGCTCAAAATTTCCCCGAATTTGTGTTGCATTTTATTCAAGCCAAAGACATAGACCATTACATCTATCTCCGCAGGTTCTACGATAACAAAGCATCACTCGAACACTGATTACGCTGTCTAATGACTAATGATCAGGAGATAAACTAATCCGAGAGAAATTACACAAAAATAAAAAACGGCCATCAGATTGTCCTGCTTCTTCAATTCGATGATTTGCCTTAGCTGCTTGTTCATCTTCTTCAACTCGGCCTTCACTTCCACATCCACCGTAGTACCAGCGGAAATGGGGTTGCCAGATCCCCCCAATTGCTCCACCACGGACGGGTTTTCGAGCTCCCGGGATGCTACCTCCACCCCAATTCGCTCGATGTACTCATCAAGCCACTCAAAATGCCCACATTTTGGTAGTTCCTAAAATCGCAAAGATGAACCCTAAATCCCAAATTCGATGAAATGCATGAAATTTTGAAAGAAAAGCGAGAAATTGGCGCTCAGAACACTCAGATCTCACCTTTCCCGGCTCGGGCTTGCTCTCACACTTCACAAATTCCCGGCCAATGTTGCCGTTCTTGTCGGTGGATGTGACAAGCCGCTTTAGGGGAGCGGTACGGGGGCAATCGGGGCACCTCCTCATCGGCACCGCACCATACCGAGGCCATGAGCGGAGGAAGGCTGAAGCAGAGTTCGACATCCCTCGCCGGTGTTGCCGCACTTGCTCGCCGGAGAAGAAAACGGAAGGGGATGAGATGCTGGAACGGTGGTGGGAGTGCTCGGGTGCGGGGACGGATCGGGCCAACGCCTCTCTTCAACCACAGCGTGGGCCCCACGATATGAGGTCGACAGCATGTGAGTTCCGCCGTGACGTGGAGAGACTGTGGGTCCTACTCTACTCAACTGATTCGAATTCGTTGACGGTCTCGTGAGGTTAAGTGGAAGTGTCGCACAGGAGCTATTTGCCGCTTTAGAAGTGTCGCATGCGAGCTATTCTTTGCAACGATGTCGTGTTCCTTTCAATTCCACATAAAGACGTCGCATGGGAGCTATAAGCCCGTTCAAAAATAGTGTGGCCATAATCTACTCTGTATTTTGCATTGTCATTGATAACACTATTCACTTTAAACATTTATTTCCCTAAGCCGTCAACGTTACAATTATCTTGATTCTTAATTGCAATCTTGCCTCCACATAAATTTACCAACCACTCAATATCAAGTAAAATTTGTATATGTGAGAATCAAGTAGGTGCTCATTTTCATATATATATAAGCCAAAAGTCGAAACTCACTTATGACAAAATCTTAACAACCTTGCATTGATTTCATATTTTCACAAGTATTATCTATTATAATTACATGATGATATGTGAAATTATACAATACAATATTATATTAGAATATATCTCTTACTGTCTTATATAACTTGAATTTTGTCAATTAAATAATGTCAAACTACAACCTAACCTATGTAAATAATCAAATGGCATTACTGCATCTGTCCTTAGATAAGTGTACTTCTAGGTTTGTACTTAAGACAATGCTAGAAGTAAATTTGTTTTAGGACGGAGGGAGTATATGTTAGTATGGAAGTGAACTAATATGTAGTATCGACAAGGTATGATTATTGCCTCGGAAGCTCATTCGAAAGGAATGAAGAAGTTAAGCGTGCTAGAGCTATAGTAGTGTTAGGATGGGTGACCGAAGGGAAAGTTTGATTATGTGTGCAATTTAACCTAATATTAAGCATACTTAGGGTAAGAATATCCTGTATGAGATTAACGAGTCAAAAATATTCAAAAAAATTGAAACAAAATTGATTCATTTTTCAATTTTTTTTTGAAAAGACAGCCTCTTTACCGTGTACTTTTACACGAGACACACAACGAAGAAATCTTCTTTGCCGTGTACTTTTTAAGGAGACACACGACAAAGACAACTTCTTTGCCGTGTACTTTTTTAGGAGACACACAACAGAGAATAGACATTGTCATCTCCACGGAAACCGTCATCTCACTTTACTTTGCCGTGTCTACGCGTAATACACACGGCAAAGGCTTTGCCGTGTCTTATTTAAAAAACACGCGGCAAAGGGTCTTTATCGTGTTTTATTTACGGCAAAGGGTTTTTGCCATGACGAATGTTGCCGTGTGGCATTCACACGGCAAAGCCTTTGCCATGTTTCGAAAGGCCTTTGCCGTGTCTTTTTCCCACACGCAAAGAGCCGGTGTGCCGTAGTGTCACATTTTGCAAGAAACATCTTTGTGCAAATCTTTCACATGAATTGTTTTCTACTAAAAGGTAGCAAACATTTCTTGGCCCTTGTCCCACACTACGCAACAACTTTATGGCATATGCAAACATATCTTATGCAGCTAGTAGAACTTGTTTTCGTATGAAAGAAAATTTGTATTTCATGTGATACACTTATACCTGCTTCCGGTGAAAGCTACCTCAAAGAACTTTATTTGTGTAATCTAGCATATCACATTTCTATGTCTGTCCAGCAGGGGATTTAAAAACCGTGCAAGTGTTAAGCACATACATCTCGTACTAACGTGCAAGTAATGTATTGTGTAAGCCTGTACATACATTTGTTCTCGGCACATATATCTCGTACTAACGTGCAAGGTGCGACGTTTCGTGGAATCTACCCCCTCTATTTGAGCCTCAGCCAACAACGACATTGGCATGGCATGCTCCCTTTGAGCTCGAAATAAGCCTGATAAACAAAAGAGATCGAGCACCGTACCTTGACCCCCCCCCCCCCTTCCTGCCGGCCGACTCTTGTGAGTAGTAGTGCTCCATCATTACATATCACTAGCCATACATATCATCATGCTTTTTCTAACCCGATAACTCGAACAAAGAGTGTCCCCGAAGGGACTAGAGGCTTCACATATATTTCAAGCAGTGGAAGTCACAAAAGATTACAAAGACCCCATCAAATAAGAGTAAACACATAGGTCCCTGATATAGATAGAAAAGACCTCTCTGGAAAAAGACAAATGACAAACCGATCCTTCCCGTTCTCCACCACCGAGCAGGAAGATAGGCACGCCACCATCAAGAACAGGAGCGGGGATGAAACCACTTGCTCCTGAGCCGACGAGCAGTGCGGCGGCTGACTTCAAAGGCCTCACGAAGGAGGTTAGAAAATTGTCGGAATCCTTTATCGGCTTTTTGATAGGCCATGTGCTGACCTTGGATGTCGGACGGCTATGACCCGCCGCCGAGATGATGCTCAAGAAGATAGCCTCCCAACTCCACTGCTGCCTGGCACTGAATCTAGCAGAATAATCCAGCAGCAGAGGGCTCCTTACCAAACCCAACGGTGCTACCTGACCGACCGACTCACCACACCTGCCATGGGTGGGAGACAGACGGCGAAGAGAATCAGCTTGGCGCAGAACCCACGAACCCTTCTTCAAACCTTCATACCTACAGAACATCGAATTAACTTCGCCCCTCTCCTCGCCACCATGGCCGGCCTGAGAAGCGACAGCAAGTCCATCTCCACGGGCAAAGGCACCATCGCTACTCCATCCCCTCGCCACCATGGCCGATCAGCAAGAAGAGAAGCAGCAACAGGATGCCCCGGATTGAAGAAGCACCACACTTATTTGCACAGCTCCCGGTTATTCCCCACCTCACAGAGAATCCCCACCATGGGGCCACACTGGAGAGGAGCAAGGACCGTCGCCGGTCATTGTGCGGAAGCGACCAGGACAAAGGAGACTACAGGCGGAGAACTCCAAACGTTAGGCCGTCTCCGCTCGTTCTTCCCTCGCCGCCACTACCAGCCGAAGAAGGCGGCGACTCCAACGCCCTGGAGCAGCGCCTAGAAATGGCCTTATGTGGGGCACAAGTAGCCCACGAACTTCCCTCCACTGCCGTCCTGGCAGCTTTGAAGAGCAGCGGCCGCTGCCATCGGTTCCGGCCAGAGGAACGCGACGGACGCCACCCGGCAGGACGCCAAACCCTGGCACAAAGCCAGACCCTACAACTACTATTTATAGGAATGGATCCGGTGCCGCACCTCCGCCTCCCTCGACCGGCGACGCCGGCGAGGTCGGCTTCGGTTTGGCCCGATGCGGCCGGCGGCTGAAGCAGCTACAGTAGCGGGGAGAGGGAAAGAGATAACGTGCGGAGGCAGCCCCAGGGCGCTGATGCATATCGAGCACACCGCCTCCACCACCTCGCCACCGCTGTTCAAACGAGAGTGGATTTCCCCAACGTAAGTTGGGCCCCCGGCACCATCTATGCCCTCCCCCGTGTTAAAGATTTGTGCGCAAGTCAACTAGTCTTTGTCTGAAATATTTTTACATTTTGGCCCTCTTATTATTTCTATATCATGATCCGGTCCGGGGAGAGGATAACCACCAGCACCCCCGCGTACCCATCTCGTCGCCCCACCTACCTCACCTAGTCGCCCTCCACCTCTCCTCCTCCGTCGCCCACCCCTCCCAGCGCTGCCACGAACTGCCTCCCTTCCCAGCGCCGCCACGCCATGCCTCCCCTCCCCTCCCTAGCGCGCCTCCTCCTCCCCGAGCTCTCCCCTCCCCCGTGCATGCGCCGCCACCTCTCCTTCTTGTCACGTCGTCTCCCATGGAGAACAACCATGGAAGTCTCGACCACACAGCCATGGAGGCTGCAGATCCCGACGTGGTGCCTCCTCGCCAGATCACGACTTGTATGCATGTTTTATTTTTAGAACCCGAAGCGGTGCCTCCTCCCCAGATCCCGACGTCGTGCCTCCTCCCCAGGTCCCGACGCGCCTCCCCTTTCTTCCATCTCCGGCCAGCACCTCCTCTGGCCGTCGGAAGTGGAGAACACGGCCTCGTCCTGTGGAGCCTCCTTGTCCAGTTCAGATCCTCCTCTTTCTCTACGAATATTCTTGGAGGGCTTCTTATTTCTTTGTAAAGATTCGATGTTCGTTCTTGGATGAAAAATATGTCCATGCATATTGGATCCGAAAAAAGCATGTTGATGTTCATATAATTTTCTGTCTTCTCCAAAAAATTCTCATCCATGTTGGTGTTCATACTTATACTTGTATTTTCTTTAGGTTGATTTTTTGTAAAGTCTTATTTGGGTAGATTTTTCTATGTTTATGCTATGAATTCTTTATAAATCTTCTGTCAATCTTGTATCTCGTGTTGATTACAAGTCCAGCAACGATTTGTTATGTATATGGATGTTTTTCCCTATTCGGCCGGTATCATACTGAATCATTAATAAATCTTACATGAATTTATCGAATTTATATGTCATGTATATGAATTTTTCCCCTATGTTGGAAGAATCGTTAATGATTCTTACATGAATGTATGGAACTTGTATGAATCTTCAGGTGTATGGAACTTGTATGAATCTTTAGGTATATGGAACCTATGAGATATCCTGTTATTTGTTTGAATCGTAGACCAATATTTCATAAAATAATTGTTCAATTTTCGGTGAAGATCTATGAAATATGTAGTTTCTTATTTTCTAGATCAGGTTATGTATGAAACCTCTTTGAATCATGGACTAATCTTTCTATTTTCCAAACATCATTTTCCACCTCTTTTTATTTAGAAACATGTTCTTTAGTACTAATCCTCTATGAAACCGTGTTGTTTCTTGAACGGGTTTGAATCGTACTTAAATTTGACAGTTACAGAATGCGACAAGGAGAAAATCGTATTGTCCATGATAAGTGAATTATCTACTAATTTTTTCTTCGATCTTTGAAGGCACGGGTGTCGAATTTTCTATCGAAACATACATGCAACAATGATAATCTTTAGAAAAATTATATGAATCATGTATGATTCTTTGCAGAAAATATATGATCGGGTTGGCGCTGGTAACATCATATTTCCTGGCATATTTGGTTTGCAGAAAGTTGTGTCCTCCCACAAGAATCTTGTGTGGATCCGTTGTGAATCTTATGTTGAAAAAATTATATGAAAATCTCGTGTGAAAAACATCTAGTAAAGATTCATTTCAGTTTTGGTGTTGCCCATGTATTTAAAAATAATAATAATCAAATTTGATTGTTGTTAGTAGTTTTAAAAAAGATCTAGTGAAGATTCATTTGAGTTTCGGTGTTGCCCATATATCTTAAAAAAATATCTTGGAAAAAATATGAAACTTGTACGGATATTTCTAGAAAAATTCTTAAAAATATTCTATAAAATATTGTTGAATATTATTGAAAAATTAATTATGTAAGAATTTGTTAATTAAATTATATTAATTAGATTGGCTAATTAAATTAAATAAAGATGTATCTGTGAATCACGTTCTTTTCTTGAAGACGGTGACGAAAATGTATAAAACATGAAAAATAGAGGCTAATAAGTAAAATAGCAATGGACTTGAAAAGTAAAGTGGAAGGGTTATTCTATAAAAATGATAGCACGAATCTTTAAAAAATAAAGAACAAAGATGATACCGAAGAGCCAACTTACAGGGGGATTGTATTGCCCCGTTCAAACGCATTGGGACGTAGAGCGTGACGGGGAGCTCATTGATGGCATCCATTAAAAATTCAAAGTCTTAGGCCATCCCTTTTAAGGTTGGAAAAAATTCAAATTCAAATGGTTTTTTGGAAGAAGTGGAGATTGGTCAAACCCCTCGCACCCGTCCGCCCCTGTCGCCCCCCCGACGGGCGACGGGGGCGCCGCCACCCCCTCCCCGGTCGAGACCCCTCCCCTCCTCTCCTCCCGTCGCCGTCGTCGACAGGATCCGCCGGGCCCAGCCCGTGTGGAGCCGGCGGAGGCGGTCGGCCTCTCCCCGTAGCTTGGAGGCGGGGTCAGGGACCCGTTTCTTCCGGCGGCGGTGCTGTAGGGTTTCGTAGCATGAAAAACAAAAAATTTCTACCGCATACAAACAAACAAGCCAAGATCTATCTACTAGATTGTAGCAACGAGTCGATAGAATAACTCACCCTCGAAGATTCCAAAGTGTTTAACGAGAGCGGATTCTCGTGGGTGATGTAGTCGTACTCTTTCCGATCTCAAGATCGCGTAGATGATCCTTCCGGCGCTGCGTTCCGGCAGCGCTCCCGCAGTCGGTCACACGTTCGGTACTCGACGAAGACCTTCCTCTCCCTTGTTCCAGCAGGCAGCGGAGGTTGTAGCACTCTCCTCGCGATTCCGGCAGCACAACGGCGTGGTACCGGAAGTAGAGGGGAGATCTCGCAGGGCTTCGCCTTAAGCCGGAGCGAGTATGGTGGAGTATGAGAGAGTCCCTCAGTGTTCTAGGGTTTAGACACACCAAGGAGGGGGCAAGACGGCGGCTAGGGTTTAGCTAGGCGGCGGCGGCGGTTTGCCCTAGGGCCGGCGGCGGCTATGGAGGCGGCGGCGGCATGGTGCTAGGGTTTGGAGGAGAGGATCTTGTGTGTGTCTAGGAGGGAGCCCTGCCCCTCCTTATATAGGTGGAGGGGCCGGCCGGCCAAGGGGAGGGAGAGGAGTCCCTCCCCAACTCGGCTTGGGTGGGCGCCGCCGGTTGGAGGAGGGAACTCCTCCCCAACTCGGTTTCCCCTTCCTCCTCTTTTCCTCTTTCCAAATTTAGCCGTTTGACTTTTCAAACTTGCTATTTGACTTTTCAAACTAGGATTTGAATTAATCCTTTATTTGGTTCAGCGATGACACTTAGTACATGATGCAATCATACCAACTTGATACAACATATTCATGTACCCTTCCCCTCCGGAGTGCCGGACATTCCGGAACATTCTAGAACATTCCCGATGAAAACACCGGAACCATTCCCCAACTCCGAAACGGGACTTTCCTTATATGAATCTTATTCTCCAGACCATTCCGGATCTCCTCGTGATATCCCGAATCCCATTCGAGACTCCGAAAAACATTCGGTCTCCTTCTCATCATTCCATAACTACTCAAACAACGTCGAATCCTTAAGTGTGTCTCCCTAAGGTTCGTGAATTATGCGGACATGATCGAGACACTTCTCCGAACAATAACCAATAGAGGAATCTGGAAATTCATATGGCTCCCACATATTTCTACGATTACTTTGCGATCGAATGAACCACTTACATACGATATCAATTTCCCTTTGTCTCACAATAGTTTACTTATCCGAGGTTATGATCGTCGGTATCTCTGCATACCTAGTTCAACCTCGTTACCGATAAGTACTCTTTTCTCGTTCCCGTGATATGTGATCCCTTATGAGCCAGTCACATGCTTGCAAGCTAATTGGATGACATTTCACCGAGAGGGCCCAGAGTATATCTAGTCGTCATATGGATGGACAAATCCCACTCTTGATCCATGTGTTTCAACCAATACTTTCCGAACACTCAATGCCACCTTTATAGGCACCCAGTTACGGTGTGGTGTTTGATATCATCAAAGCATCCATCCGGTAAAGGTGATATGCATGATCTCATGGTCGAAGGAATCAGATTACTATGTATCAGAAAGCATATAGCAATTGAACTATTAAAATGACTTGATCTTTATGCTATGCTTATCTATAGGAGTATGTCCATCATATCATTCTCCTAACGATATGATCTTGTTGTTAATAACATCTCAATGTTCATGATAGGGAAACCACTATCATCTATTAACCAACAAGCTAGTATTATATAGAGGCTTTACTAGGGACTTCAAATTAAGTTTACAAATCATACAAGTATTAATGTTTCCTTGTTAATACTATTATAGCATGAATGTAAACATTTATCATAAACACAAAGATATAATAATAACTATATTTATTATTGCCTCTAGGGCATATCTCCAACAGTCTCCCACTTGCACTAGAGTCATCTAATCTAGATTACATGGTAATATACCGAACACCCATGGCAGTTTGGTGCTGATCATGTTTTGCCCTCGGGAGAGGTTTAGTCAACGGATCCGCCACATTTAGATCTGTGTGTACTTTGCAAATCTTTATATCCCCATCTTGGATATGTTCTCGGATAGCGTGAAAACGTAGCTTGATATGCTTCAGCTTCTTGTGTGACCTTGGTTCTTGCGCATTGGCTATGGCGCCCATGTTATCACAGTAGATAGACATTGGGTCCAGCGCACTAGGAACCACACCTAGCTCTGTAATGAACTCTTTCATCCATATCGCTTCTTGTGAAGCCTCCGAAGCAGCCATGTATTCCGATTCAGTTGAAGATCTCGCCACAACGCTTTGCTTTGCACTCCTCCAGCTAACTGCTGCACCATTCAAAATAAATACGTATCCAGATTGTGATTTAGAATCATCTGGATCGGTGTTCCAACTAGCATCGGTGTAACCATTAACAACGAGCTGTTCATCACCTCCATAAGAAAGAACCATATCCTTAGTTCTTCTCAAGTACTTAAGGATGTTTTTGACCACTGTCCAATGATCCACTCCTGGATCACTTTGATATCTGCTAGTTAAACTAACAGCATATGCAATGTCGGGTCTAGTACATAGCATGGCATACATTAGAGATCCTATGGCTGAGGCATAGGGAGTCTTACTCATCCTTTCTCTATCTTCTGCTGATGTCGGACTTTGAGTTTTACTCAAGGTCGTATTGGGCAACATGGCAAGAACCCTTTCTTGCTATCTTCCATTCCAAACCTCTTTAGAACTTTGTCCAAATATGTACTTTGTGACAATGATATTTGGCGTTTCGATCTATCTCTATAAATCTTTATGCCTAATATGTAAGCTGCTTCGCCAAGATCCTTCACTGAAAAACTATTATTCAAATATTCCTTGACACTATTAAGAAGGTCTACATCATTCCCAATCAATAATATGTCATCCACATATAGTATTAAGAATGCTACAGAGCTCCCACTCACTTTCTTGTAAATACAAGCTTCTCCATAAGTTTGTATAAAACCAAAACTTTTGATCACCTTATCAAAACGTTGATTCCAACTTCGGGATGCTTGCTTCAATCCATAGATGGACCGTTGAAGTTTGCATACCTTGTTAGCATCTTTAGGATCAACAAAACCTTTGGGTTGCATCATATACAACTCTTCATCAATGTCTCCATTGAGGAATGCTGTTTTGACATCCATCTGCCATATCTCATAATCATAATATGCAGCGATTGCTAACATAATCCTCACAGACTTTAGCTTCGCTACTGGTGAGAAAGTCTCATCGTAGTCAACTCCTTGAATTTGTCGAAACCCTTTTGCGACAAGTCGAGCTTCATAGACAGTAACATTACCATCAGCATCTATTTTCTTCTTGAAGATCCATTTGTTCTCGACAGCCTTCCGGCCATCCGGTAAGTCCACCAAAGTCCATACTTGGTTTTCGTACATGGATCCAATCTCGGATTTCATGGCTTCTTGCCATTTATTGGAATCTGGGCTCATCATCGCTTCCTCATATGTCTCAGGGTCATCGGTGTTGTCCACCAACATGACACTCATAACGGGATCATACCAATCTGGAGTGGTACGAGTTCTCGTTGACCTGCGAGGCTCTGTAGCAACTTTAACCGAAGTTTCATGATCATCATCATTAGCTTCCTCTCTTATTGGTGCAGGCACCACAGGAACTTCTTCCGGTGCTGCGCTACTCGCAATTTCGAGAGAAGGTTCAACAACCTCGTCAAGTTCTACTTTCCTTCCAGTCACTTCTTTCGAGAAAATTCCTTCTCTAGAAAGGATCCATTCTTGGCAAAGAAGATTTTGCCTTCGGATCTATGATAAAAGGTATACCCAATAGTTTCCTTCGGGTATCCTATGAAGACGCATTTTTCCGCTTTGGGTTCAAGCTTGTCCGGCTGTAACTTCTTTACATAGGCTTCGCACCCCCAAACTTTAAGGAACGATAATCTAGGTTTCTTCCCAAACCATAATTCACACGGTGTCGTTTCAACGGATTTAGACGGTGCCCTATTTAAAGTGAATGCGGCTGTTTCTAATGCATAACCCCAAAATGATAGCGGTAAATCTTTAAGTGACATCATAGAACGAACCATATCTAAGAGAGTTCGATTACGACGTTCGGACACACCATTACGCTGTGGTGTTCCCGGCGGTGTCAACTGCGAAAGTATTCCGCATTTCTTCAAATGCTCGCCAAACTCGTAACTTAGATATTCACCTCCACGATCAGAACATAGAAATTTAATCTTCTTGTTACGTTGATTCTCTACCTCACTTTGAAATTCCTTAAACTTCTCGAAAGTTTCGGACTTATGTTTCATGAAATAGATATACCCATATCTACTCAAGTCATCCGTGAAGGTAAGAACATAACGATAACCACCACGCGATGCTACACTCATTGGACCACACACATCGTTATGTATGATTTCCAATAAGTCCGTAGCTCGCTCCATCATACCAGAAAATGGAGTCTTAGTCATTTTACCCATCAGACATGCTTCGCATCTATCAAGTGATTCGAAATCAAGTGATTCAAGAAGTCCATCGGAATGGAGTTTCTTCATACGCTTCATTCCAATGTGACCAAGACGACAGTGCCACATATAGGTCGAGTTATCGCTCGATTTCAAACGTTTAGCCTCAATGTTATTAATATGTGTATTTCCACTATCGAGATTCAACAAGAATAGACCATCTATCAAAGGTGCATGTGCATAAAACATATTACTCATATAAATCGAACAACCATTATTCTCAGACTTAAACAAATAACCGTCTCGCAATAAACAAGATCCCGATATAATGTTCATGCTTAACGCAGGCACCAAATAACAATTATTTAAGTATAAAACTAATCCCGATGGTAGATGAAGGGGTAGCGTGCCGACTGCGATCACATCAACCTTTGATCCGTTTCCAACGCGCATCGTCACCTTGTTCTTCGCTAGCTTCCGTTTATTCTGCAGCACCTGTTTCGAGTTACAAATATGAGCAACCGAACCAGTATCAAATACCCAGGCACTACTACGAGTACTAGTGAGATACACATCAATAACATGTATATCAGATATACCTTTCTTCTTGATGTTGCCGTTCTTCAAATCCGCCAAGTACTTTGGGCAATTCCGCTTCCAGTGACCTTCTCCCTTGCAGTAAAAGCACTCAGTATCAGGCTTAGGTCCAGCATTGGTCTTCTTCGTAGGCGTGGCAACTTTCTTACCACCCTTCTTGAAGTGTCCCTTCTGCTTAGACTTGCCTTTCTTGAATTTGGTGGTCTTATTGACCAACAACACTTGGTGCTCTTTCTTGATCTCCACTTCTGCAGACTTCAACATGGCAAAGAGTTCTGGCAACGTCTTGTTCATGTTTTGCATGTTGTAGTTCATCACAAAGTTCTTGTAACTTGGTGGTAGTGATTGGAGGACACGGTAAATCCCCAAAGCATTGGGAATCACTATACCCAAGCTTTGAAGTTTGTTTGCGTGCCCAGACATCTTAAGCACATGCTCGCTGACGGAGCTGCCCTCTTCCATCTTGCAGTTAAAGAACTTTTCAGAAGCCTCATAGCTTTCAATCGCCGCATGAGTCTCAAAGATCAATTTGAGATCCTCGACAATATCATATGGGTCTAAATTCTCAAATCTTTTCTGAAGCTCCGATTCTAAACCATACAAGATAGCACACTGAACTGTGGAGTACTGAGTCTTCCGAGTGAGGTAAACATTCTTTACTTCATCGGCAGCATCAGCTGCAGGTGGGTCACCCAGCGGTGCATCCAGCACATAGGTCAAATTACCAGCTGTGAGGACAATCCTCAAATTGCGGAACCAATCCGCGAAGTTGCTTCCATTGTTTTTCAACTTTTCTTTCTCTAGGAACGCATTAAAATTGATGGTAGGGGCTGCCATTGATCTACAACATATTTGCAATAGTTTAGACTAAGTTTATGACAAATTGAGTTCAAATTAATAAGAAAAATAATCTAGGTGAACTCCCACTCAAAACAATATCCCTCACATTGTTTTAGTGATCACACGAACCAAATCCACCACATCAACACCGATCATCACGAGAGTTGATATAGTTTCAATGGCGAACAATCGACATGTTCATCATATCTACTATATGATTCATGCTTTACCTTTCGGTGATCCGTGTTCCGAGACCATGTCTGTACATGCTAGGCTCGTCAAGATCAAACCTTAGTTTCCGCATGAGCAAATCTGGCTTGCTCACGTTGTATACACTCGCGGAATCTAACACACCCGATCATCACGTGGTGCTTCGAAACAACAAGCTTTAGCAACGGTGCTAACTAAGGGTGAACACTTTATGACTTGAAATTTATGTGCATGAGGGATCATCTTATAATGCTACCGTTGTCTACTAAGCAATACAAGATGCATAAAGGATTAACATCACATGAAATTCATAATATGTGATATGATATGGCCTTTCTTCTTTGTTCTTCCGATCTCCATCTTCGAGCACGAACATGATCTCCATCATCATCGGCATTGCATCAAGGTCAATGACGCTTGTCCATGGTTGTCGTCCACCGGCTTCAACTATTACAACTACTTTGAATAGACACGCGGGTCTTAACATAAATTAAAGACAACCATATGGCTCCTGCCGGTTGCCAACTTACAATAAGGAACATTGCATACATCAAATATAATCACAATCATGGCCATATCACATCACAGCACACCCCTGCAAAACAAAGTTAGACGCCTCTACTTTCTTTGCATGTTTTACGTGGTTTGGGGCTTTTCAATAAGTGTCGTTCTAACTTACGAACATGAACCACAACATTGATACTAGTATTTTTAATCACCCGTTGTAAATTGGATTTTAACTATGCTAGGAGAAACAGGCACCCGCAAAGCCACTTATGCAATACAAGTTGCATGTCAAGCGTGGAACAAGTCTCATGAACGATGTCATGTAAGGTTAGCCCGGGCCGCTTCATCCCAACATCCCGCAAGATGCAAAGTACACAAGAAGCAATCGACAATAAAAGCATCAACACCCACAATGACCATTGTGTTCTACTCGTGCAACAGATCTACATATAGATGCGACTCTGATACCACTGTAGGGTTTCGTAGCATGGAAAACAAAAAATTTCTACCGCATACAAACAAACAAGCCAAGATCTATTTACTAGATTGTAGCAACGAGTCGATAGAATAACTCACCCTCGAAGATTCCAAAGTGTTTAACGAGAGCGGATTCTCGTGGGTGATGTAGTCGTACTCTTTCCGATCTCAAGATCGCGTAGATGATCCTTCCGGCGCTGCGTTCTGGCAGCGCTCCCGCAGTCGGTCACACGTTCGGTACTCGACGAAGACCTTCCTCTCCCTTGTTCCAGCAGGCAGCGGAGGTTGTAGCACTCTCCTCGCGATTCCGGCAGCACAACGGCGTGGTACCGGAAGTAGAGGGGAGATCTCGCAGGGCTTCGCCTTAAGCCGGAGCGAGTATGGTGGAGTATGAGAGAGTCCATCAGTGTTCTAGGGTTTAGACACACCAAGGAGGGGGCAAGACGGCGGCTAGGGTTTAGCTAGGCGGCGGCGGCGGTTTGCCCTAGGGTCGGCGGCGGCTATGGAGGCGGCGGCGGCTTGGTGCTAGGGTTTGGAGGAGAGGATCTTGTGTGTGTCTAGGAGGGAGCCCTGCCCCTCCTTATATAGGTGGAGGGGCCGGCCGGCCAAGGGGAGGGAGAGGAGTCCCTCCCCAACTCGGCTTGGGTGGGCGCCGCCGGTTGGAGGAGGGAACTCCTCCCCAACTCGGTTTCCCCTTCCTCCTCTTTTCCTCTTTCCAAATTTAGCCGTTTGACTTTTCAAACTTGCTATTCGACTTTTCAAACTAGGATTTGAATTAATCCTTTATTTGGTTCAGCGATGACACTTAGTACATGATGCAATCATACCAACTTGATACAACATATTCATGTACCCTTCCCCTCCGGAGTGCCGAACATTCCGGAACATTCTAGAACATTCCCGATGAAAACACCGGAACCATTCCCCAACTCCGAAACGGGACTTTCCTTATATGAACCTTATTCTCCGGACCATTCCGGATCTCCTCGTGATATCCTGAATCCCATTCGAGACTCCGAACAACATTCGGTCTCCTTCTCATCATTCCATAACTACTCAAACAACGTCGAATCCTTAAGTGTGTCTCCCTACGGTTCGTGAATTATGCGGACATGATCGAGACACTTCTCCGAACAATAACCAATAGAGGAATCTGGAAATTCATATGGCTCCCACATATTTCTACGATTACTTTGCGATCGAATGAACCACTTACATACGATATCAATTTCCCTTTGTCTCACGATAGTTTACTTATCCGAGGTTATGATCGTCGGTATCTCTGCATACCTAGTTCAACCTCGTTACCGATAAGTACCCTTTTCTCGTTCCCGTGATATGTGATCCCTTGTGAGCCAGTCACATGCTTGCAAGCTAATTGGATGACATTTCACCGAGAGGGCCCAGAGTATATCTATCCGTCATATGGATGGACAAATCCCACTCTTGATCCATGTGTTTCAACCAATACTTTCCGAACACTCAATGCCACCTTTATAGCCACCCAGTTACGGTGTGGTGTTTGATGTCATCAAAGCATCCATCCGGTAAAGGTGATATGCATGATCTCATGGTCGAAGGAATCAGATTACTATGTATCAGAAAGCATATAGCAATTGAACTATTAAAATGACTTGATCTTTATGCTATGCTTATCTATAGGAGTATGTTCATCATATCATTCTCCTAACGATATGATCTTGTTGTTAATAACATCTCAATGTTCATGATAGGGAAACCACAATCATCTATTAACCGACAAGCTAGTATTATATAGAGGCTTTACTAGGGACTTCAAATTAAGTTTACAAATCACACAAGTATTAATGTTTCCTTGTTAATACTATTATAGCATGAATGTAAACATTTATCATAAACACAAAGATATAATAATAACTATATTTATTATTGCCTCTAGGGCATATCTCCAATAGTCTCCCACTTGCACTAGAGTCATCTAATCTAGATTACATGGTAATATACCGAACACCCATGGCAGTTTGGTGCTGGTCATGTTTTGCCCTCGGGAGAGGTTTAGTCAACGGATCCGCCACATTTAGATATGTGTGTACTTTGCAAATCTTTATATCCCCATCTTGGATATGTTCTCGAATAGCGTGAAAACGTAGCTTGATATGCTTCAGCTTCTTGTGTGACCTTGGTTCTTGCGCATTGGCTATGGCGCCCATGTTATCACAGTAGATAGACATTGGGTCCAGCGCACTAGGAACCACACCTAGCTCTGTAATGAACTCTTTCATCCATATCGCTTCTTGTGAAGCCTCCGAAGCATCCATGTATTCCGATTCAGTTGAAGATCTCGCCATAACGCTTTGCTTTGCACTCCTCCAGCTAACTGCTGCACCATTCAAAATAAATACGTATCCAGATTGTGATTTAGAATCATCCGGATCGGTGTTCCAACTAGCATCGGTGTAACCATTAACAACGAGCTGTTCATCACCTCCATAAGAAAGAACCATATCCTTAGTTCTTCTCAAGTACTTAAGGATGTTTTTGATCGCTGTCCAATGATCCACTCCTGGATCACTTTGATATCTGCTAGTTAAACTAACAACATATGCAATGTCGGGTCTAGTACATAGCATGATATACATTAGAGATCCTATGGCTGAGGCATAGGGAGTCTTACTCATCCTTTCTCTATCTTCTGCTGATGTCGGACTTTGAGTTTTACTCAAGGTCATATTGGGCAACATGGGCAAGAACCCTTTCTTGCTATCTTCCATTCCAAACCTCTTTAAAACTTTGTCCAAATATGTACTTTGTGACAATGATATTTGGAGTTTCGATCTATCTCTATAAATCTTTATGCCTAATATGTAAGCTGCTTCGCCAAGATCCTTCATTGAAAAACTATTATTCAAATATTCCTTGACACTATTAAGAAGGTCTACATCATTCCCAATCAATAATATGTCATCCACATATAGTATTAAGAATGCTACAGAGCTCCCACTCACTTTCTTGTAAATACAAGCTTCTCCATAAGTTTGTATAAAACCAAAACTTTTGATCACCTTATCAAAACGTTGATTCCAACTTCGGGATGCTTGCTCATGGTCGAAGGAATCAGATTACTATGTATCAGAAAGCATATAGCAATTGAACTATTAAAATGACTTGATCTTTATGCTATGCTTATCTATAGGAGTATGTCCATCATATCATTCTCCTAACGATATGATCTTGTTGTTAATAACATCTCAATGTTCATGATAGGGAAACCACAATCATCTATTAACCAACAAGCTAGTATTATATAGAGGCTTTACTAGGGACTTCAAATTAAGTTTACAAATCACACAAGTATTAATGTTTCCTTGTTAATAATATTATAGCATGAATGTAAACATTTATCATAAACACAAAGATATAATAATAACTATATTTATTATTGCCTCTAGGGCATATCTCCAACAGGTGCTCCTTGGGCGGCGGCGATCCCTCTGCGGCAGGGAGTCTCCTGAGCGGCGGCGTGGCTGCGGCGGCGGGGCAGCGCCCCGCGGCTGGCGGCAGGGGTGCGCATTCATTTTTTTTGGTTAATTCGGTTTGGTTTTCCGGGTTTTTTCTATAATTCGGTTTCTACAAAATAGGCATCAAAATTATTTCGGTTTTCTAATTAATCGATAGTTCGGTTAGTGGATAATTCGGTTCGGTGTTCGGTTTTTAACTGAACTTCTGGAAATAACAACATTGTGCTATAATTTATGTCAGATCCATACGAGTTAAATCACTCATCGATGCACCGGAAGCAACCTCCAGGTCGGCGAGTATCTGAAGCAATACATTGCTAGCTAATGTCTTAGACGCATGTGTAGAAAAAGAACATAATAAGCATGATGTCTATCTTGCTTGTTCAAAAAAATGATGTCTATATTCCTAGCCATATACATTCAACAAATTGTATTTGTTGAGAGTTTAGCTAAAATATATGATTATATTCGAAACACGAAAACAACTGAAAGGCTTCCAACAAATTTATAGATACAATTGACAGTTAAACCACGAACATGTACGTGCATGTGGCTGGAGAAATACGTACATACATGGGCTGCCTCGCAGCTTTTGCATGCTTGTCTTTTTGTGGCATGAGCTAGTATCTACGTACAGTAATGAACGTCTGGGACAGAATCACAAATATATTTAGCTCTGTCACGTATATTTTTCGGTTTGTACGGTTATTTCGGTTAACAGAGAGTCAAAATCGAATTAATATTTATAAATTCGGTTAATCATATTTACTAACTGAAATTAGTTTCGGCTAATTCGGGTTTGGTTTATTCGGGTTCGGTTCCGGTTAATTTGGTTTCGGTGTTTGGTTTCGGTTTTTTATGTCCACCCCTACCGGCACGGCCATCCCGAGTACGCCGGCTAGCCGGCCCCAGTCATCTGCCCAGTTGCGGCTGAGTTCGAGGCTAGCTAGCTTGGCTGGAACCCATTTTTTCCAACCTTCTTCTTCTTCGAATCAGGATTTCGTCCCGCTTTATAAATAAAGCACATAGATGAGACAGCTGCTGGGCCAGACAGCATAACGCCCAAAGAGAGACACCACTCGATACAAGATACTGGGACAGCAGCACAAACACGCTCGAACTATAAAAGGAAAACAAAATGGAGACAAAGGCGGATCAACTAAATGACGATGACCCGCAACCGTTGCGCCCCCCGGAGAAGTACCACCACACTCCTAGCATCGGCTCATCAATCATCAAGCAGCACCTTTAAGAAGGAAAGCAAACGCTGCTGCCCGGACCATAGCTGGTTCTAGGGTTTCCCCGGCACACAGAGGTCAACGATAGGATAGCCACGAGTGCCGGTGTGGTGCAACGGTATAATAGCTTCGTAGTCTTCGGCTTCGATCGCGTGTCACGATCTACGAGGAGAATGTACGCCTTGTTGCGAGCATGCATTCAAACCAATAGTTTTTGACCTAAAGTGCACCTACGATTATTCAGCAACGAATATTTCTTACGGGTATCTTTGACTATTTGACTAGCATTTCTATTTTTTTTGGCGAATTAGCTGGACGAACTCGTGGCAAGAATATAGCCGCCAAAGGTGAATTGGCCGCCGTACTCCTGCCGGCTAGTGGCCATCTGCTTACATGGTTTTGTGCTGAGCTGCTCCCGTCCAGGTGACTCAAGGGGATCTATATGTCTCACCCTTATCTAGCTTTTTGTTTGTTTGTTTTGGGATGAAAAAGGAGACCCCGCACCGAAAAATCTATTTCAAAACTCCTAAAATCTAAAAAATTACATATGGGCAAAATACTCCATGTGTGCAAAAATTTCAATCCGATTTTTTTTTTGTATTCCTGGTTACACACACAAAAAAAGGTAAGATTGTGCACCTTCATACTTTGTTAGTTTTTTTAGTGTAGGAATACATTGTAACCAAAATTCATATTATCCAAATTTGAAGTATACATCATTGCCTACATGTGATTTTTTTTTCATTTTTTTTATAAAACTTAGAAACTTGTTTCGCGGACGTCCAAAATAAAGGGCTATAGTAGCCCTAGAGATATAACGTCACACTTGCGCCCCATCCCTCATTCTTCATAAACATCAAATACAGTAAACCATCCTTCTCTGGATTCTCTCTCTACACGTTCGGTCTTGAACAATGCCGCAACAATGAGCTGGCTGAGAGATGACTAGAGGACTGGCTACCCTAAGAAGGTATCATGGTGATTTTTGTGAACATCGTGAGTGGCGAGGCTCATAGGAGGCATTTGATCAAAAATTATTGGATTTGACATCGATGTTTTGATGGTTTTGCCATGTTTTCATGCTTACCACGAGATAAAAAATCACGATGTGATCTTTACTAACCGAATCTCGTAAGGATGATGTACAAACACATCATGTAATCTCCTTTCTTAAGCCGATAATAGGTGCCTCCATCTCTTTGTATGCATGTGCACTGTGTGAGACATTGTAGTCGTCCTTGTGTGCATGGTACGGTGGCTAAAATGAGTTGATTATTCTTGATAAGTCTTCAGGAAATCGGGCGAGTACCGCAACCATCGATAGTTCATAAAAATATCTGCAAATAATCTACATAAAAAATCAAGGATATATTGTTAGCAATATCATGTGCACATAATTTTATTTGCACAGACTCGATAAATTCAGATTTCTTATAAAAATATTCCATGTCATATATCGAGAATTAACTTACTTTACAAACAACAAATATCGAAAAAGACTTGAATATATGAAGACATTTGTGATTTTTTGAACTAAAGTCATGTCTCACATTAGTTATAATGAATTTCAATAATTCATAAAATATTGTCTCCCATAATCTACTATGTAATTTCTAGTGTTAGATCGGTAATAACATTATTTAATTTAAACATATGTTCCCTAAGCACAATCATGTTACATTTATCTTGATCGTGTTTGCGATCTTATCCCTAGGAATTTACCTACTACTCAATATGTGAGAACTTGGGGTTCTCATCTTCATAAATATAAACCAAAAGTCAATACTCATTTCTTAGAAAATGTTAACAAACTTGTTTTCATATGAAGACAATTTGTGTTTCATGTGATACACTTATGCATAGTGAAAGCCTATTTGTACCTGAGTTGTGAGGCTCTCCCCTGATGGATGGCCTTATTTATACTCCTTTAGGAGCACTCTATGACTACACCTATGGGTTTTGCATGGCTGTATAAGCTGGTTGGGTTTATGTAAACCATATCTTTGTTTTGGTCTTATATACAACTACAATGTATTTGGTGGTTACTCAATTGTTTTCAAGTTGGTTTTGAGTTTTCCTATTTTGGTAGGTTGGTTTGAGATGGAATATTGTCCTATTGCTTATTCTCGCAGTTGCTAAGTGGAATTAGTTGCCGTTATATTTTTCTTAAACTACAGATTTATCTATAAGCTTGTTGTGACTTTTAGATAAGGTATTAAGGTATTATTGACCATTAATGTCAATTTAAATATTTTTTGATTAAATAGTGGTTTTATTTTTAATTGGATTTAGCTAATTGAGTACTTAGCTGACTATTGTTGTCTAATGATACATTTATTGGATTTGTTGGCTTTGTTTCCTTCTGTTGCCAAATCTATTGATGATCTAGTGCAACGCACTACTCCTCTTACATCTCTATCACTTACATTTATTGACTAGAATTGATGAAGATCCAAGAGTTGCCTTTTGTAGTTGATCTTACTCAGTCTGAGCAAGTATTCTAGTTCTTCCAAGAATGCATAGTTGAATCCAAAACACCAATTTTCTCACCCTTGTGGTGAAGGAAATATTTTAACCACAACCAAGAATTCTCTTTTGTTGTCTTTATTGGTTTTAGGGGTACCAACAAGAATAAGATGAGAAAACAAGATAGAAGAATAATAGATATGATTTTTATTTTGTAGTTTATATAACATTTTATATTCTTGCAATTTTATCTTTCCATTCTTGTCGAAATAAATCTTGTAGAAATATCCTTGTGCATAAAAATAATTTTCTGAGCATTGTGATATTTTTATTGTATTTTTTGAATTTTATTGTTTTGAATTCCAATGCATATATGTTCTTTCTAACCAAGTGATTGTTATATGTAAGTGTACATGAGCTAGAAACTCATCTTATTGTGTTGTTTAAATTTGAATTGCCAAAATTTTAATTTACACAAAGGTCATGTAAAAATTCAGATAAAATCTAGTGATGACGTAGCTCAAATTCATCACTAGATGTAAATTCCAATCTCTTTGTCTTATTTAAAAAAATTCTCACGTTTTCAGATGCATGAAATCCAATTGCACATATTCTAAATCTACAACTTTCGTGTCCTTAGTCTTCGGACTGTTACAAAAACGTTTTTGTGAATATTCAAAATAAAGGGATACAGGTAGCCCGAGAGAGCTATAATCACACACTTGTCCGTTGCCCCCTTTTTCATTCACATGAGAAATAGTAAACCACCCTTCTCTCGGTTTACTCTCTACACGCTTAGTCTTGAACAATACGGCAATGACGGGCTGGTGATGACTAGAGGAAAGACTATCCTAGAAAGTATCATGGTGATTTTTGTGAACACATGAGTGGCTAGACTCATGGGAGGCGTTTGATCTAAACTGATTAGGCCTAACATCGATGTTTTGATGGTTTGACCATATTTTCAGGCTTTTCACGAGATAAAAGTTCATGATCTAATCTTTACTGGATGAATCTCATAGGGACGATGTACATGCACATAATGTCATCTTCTCCTTTTTTAAGCCAGTGATAGCTGCCACACTCTCTTTATATGCATGTTCATTGTGTGATACATTGTAGCCGTCCTTGTGTGCATGGTGTGGGTGGCTAAAACGAGTTGATTCTTCTCGACAAGTCTTGTAGAATAGGGCGAGAACCGCAACCATCAATAGTTCATAAAAATGGTTGTAGATGATCCACATAAAAAATAAAGGGTAATATAGTTAGCAATATCATATACACATTTTTTTGCCTGACTCAAAATTCAAATTTCTTATAAAAAACACTCCACATCATATATTGAGAATTTAACTTACTTTACAAATACCAAAGATCAAGAAAAACTTGAATAGATGAAACTTACATTTGTGATTTGTTTCAAATAAAGTCATGTCATCATATTAATGAGAATCGATTTTCATGATTCAGGAAACATCCTGCCCATAATATGGTCTGTTATTTACACCGTTAGCTTATTGATAACATTATTTAGTTTAATAATATATTTCCCTAAGAATAAGCACACTATAATTATATTGCCTCTTAACGGCAACGTCCTCCTCACTTGAATTTACCAACCACTCAATATCAAGTAAAATTTGAATATGTGAGAGCTTGAGGAGGTGCTAATTTTCATTCATCTAAACCAAAAGTGAAAACTCAGTTATGAAAAAATGTTAACAATCTTGCATTGCTTTGGTATTTTCACAAGTATTTTCTATTATATTTACATGATGATATGTGAAATTATACGATACAATATTAAATTAGAATATATCTCTTACATAACTTGAAATTCATCAATTGAATAAGTTCAAACTACAACCTAACCGATGTAAATAACAAAACAGACTTATTTTTAGTATGAAAGTGAACTAATACATAATATAGGAAGTTGGAAGGTTGAAATTCCACCGATCTACACTCATGTGAGGATAAATTAAAGAATTTTGATGTGTGTATACTAAGAACAAAGCATAAGTTAAATCGAGCATCTAAGCAAATTTTTCCATTAAATTTAGTGTGAGAAAAAAACCACACTACAACCATAATTTATTAAATGGTAGTTGTATAAATATAATATTGTTTTAGAATATACGGCTATCTAACATATATCTTATGTGAGATTTCTAGAGTAAATGATATGGTGCAGGTTGATCGAAATATACTCTAGCATGTAAACAGACGTAGAAAATTGGTGACATAATGGTCTCTCGTGTTTTTTTATGTGTAATAACTTAAGTTCCATGATGGTGTGTCAGACTATTTTTTGGCAGCTTTCGATGGATTTAGACTACGGGTCCTTAGTTTAGATCAGAGTACTATGAAAGCAGTCTTGCGTATGAATAAAAAACTTATGCATATACTTGCGAAACAAATTTGCAGAACTGATGAAACACAAAGGATTGCCACATTTCACAGGAAACAACTTTGTGCAAATCTTTGAGATGAAAAAATTTCTACTAAAAGCTAGCAAACGTTTCTAGGCCTTTCCCACACCAAGCAAAAAACTTTATGGCAATGCAAACATATCTTATGCAGCTAGTAGAACTTGTATTTTCATATGACGATTTTTTTTTGTTTCATGTGATACACTTAAACGTGCTTCAAGTGAAAGCTTGTCTGTACATCAAAGTTCCGTCCAGCAGAGGATTTACTCCAATAGATTGAACACGTACATGCATTGAAACTATATACTTCACGGCATCATATTTCTCCGTGCAAGTGCACATGCGTCTCGCACTGACGTGCTGAGTACCGTATAAGCGTGTACATACATTTCTGGCCAACTTTCCAGGACGGAACTGACCCGGACTTATCCCTAATTAACCAAAGTTGTACACATATACGGTACGTCGATTTATCATCCCCAACTCACGGGCCCTACACTGATCATACATAGCACCCGACACGGCAAGCTTTACCACACGCATGGTGTATGTAAAACTGATCAGTTAAATTGCCCTTCTCGGTTGTCGTGTGCTACACGTTCCCCGACGATGGAAGCTCCCATCGTCCTGCTTCCGCGCGCCACATTTTCCTAAAATCGCTCCAAATTCTGTTTCTCTGCAAAACACCTTTTTTTTCTATAAATGTCCCCGCTTTTGCTACCGAAGCAAAAAAAAAAAACGATTAGTTCCAGAAAGAAAATGTCTCGCAGGAGACCTCGTCGGAGACCACATCGCTGGAGACATTGCCAGAAAAACTCTCGCCGGAGTCATCGTAGCAAAAACTTTGCACAACTGTAGCAAAACCACAAAATGATGGTAGCAAACAAAATATGCTAATGTAGCAAAAAACGACTTCGCCGGAGACTTTTGCCGGGAGACCTCGCCGGAAAACATTGTAGCAAACGTTTTATATTTGTAGCAAAAGTACAGAACTTATGTAGCAATACAATTTTGCCATTGTAGCAAAAAATGCCCCCTTTTTGCTGCAAAAAAGTCCCCCGCAGCCACGATGGTGGCCAACCCCTTTGCAACACCGCAGGGAGCAATATGGGCCGCCGTAGGGAGCAGCAACTATGTTCCATTGCAGCACCGCCATATCACCCCGTGGGTCGTTGGGGTGGATGTCGTCGGGGTGGAGGTGGGCAGAGGTCGCCGGGGCAGCGGTCGCCGGGGCGGAGGTTGCCGGAGACTGAGCCTCGTGGGAGACGGAGCCTGAGGTCGTCGGGGCGGAGGTCGCCGGGGTGGAGGTGGGCAGAGGTTGCCGGAGACAGAGACAGAGGTCGCCGAGGCAGAGGTCACCAGAGACAGAGGTGCGCGTACAAGGAAGAGGCGGCGGCGGAGGTGGTCGCTGGCGCCACAAACGACGGCCGTGGTCGCTGGCGATGGGTGGCAAAGCGAGGCCGAGGGGGGGCGAGGCCGGCGGAGGACGGCGGTGGTTGCTGCCGGCGAGGTGACAGGGTGGGTCGCTGGTGAGGCGAGGCGGAGCGCCCTTTCGATTTGGTCTCCGTTCGTGAAAGAGATAAGGAAGCTGCTATCGGGGTCGGTCCCACAGAGGGCAACGCACGTACGTGATATTCCAACCTGAACGATCATCGTCCGGGAGAAGGAAATCATTTTCCTTCTCGGGTTTGTTCTCAGCACTACATAAGGTGCGACGTTACGTGCAATCTACCCCCTCTATTTGAGCCACTCCGATCGAGCCAACAGCACTGGCATGGCATGCTCCCTTTGAGCTCGAGATAAGCCCGAGACAAACAAAAGAGAGCACCGTACCTTGCATGGACCCCCTGCCGACTTGAGTAGTAGTGCTCGATCATACATATCACAAGCCATCATGCATATCTCATCATGCTTTTTCCAATCCGATCACTTAGCTTGCTGATAAATTATTAGCGCATAAAACAGAGACACCGGTGGTGCACACGGCACAGCAATTTCCTTGAGCTAGAATAGATAGATGGCTGGCTGAAAAGGGAAATGATCAAAAGCCGAAAACCGTGTGTCTCATCTCATCTCATCTCATCACCCGAGCCACCACCACCATCATGGTCATTCTGAAATATTCTGGGCAGGAAGGAAAAAGAAGATCGGTCGCGATGGAGACGCTAGGCAAGAACTAGCTGTTATACATCTCTGTGTTTCGTGCTTTCTGCCATCAGCAATATAGTTGGTAGCTTTCGCTTGGACTGGACGAACAGTGAGACGTAGCAGTACGTGCTGAACTGCTGATCGATGAGTTGGGCTAGTACATAGTCGTTCTCGGCGTTTAGCTCGAGGCCGGGCGGGCGACCGTTGTGCGCCGGAAAGGCGCATCGGGACCTGCCTGCCTGCCCGCCCAGTGCATCTGGGCAGAGTGCAGCCTAGCTAGCTGTGGGAGCGAAAGCGGCGGTCCAGCCGGCAGGCAAAAGGTGCCATGATATCTTAGCCAGCATCGCACTATCAGCCTGCCTGGTGTATCAGGCAAGGTTGCCTCGTCCTTTACTTACGCACAGTTTCCATCATGGCTGCAGCCAATCTACCGTGCGACGGCGGCGGCGGCGAAAGTAGTAGTATCTGACATCGCACTGTCATCTCCTCTGCCTCAGTTGGACAATGTCGACTCAGTAGTCGGCGCCCACATTGACACTGGACATACATGCGTACGCGCGAGGTAGTAGTACAATGGTTGCGATTGGACGGGTCGTTGCGTTGGGTTCCTTTGTGGGATGATGAGATGCCTGAGTCGGCCTGCTGGTGAGGCTGCAGGTCAGGTGGACTACTTGCAGACCTGAGTGCATGTCTGATGCGACACTAGTGTGTAGACCACTGTGCATTATGGGGTGGATGGAGGTTCGATCAGACCAAGTTGATCCCACAAATTGACTGCCTGCATGCGTCTTGATGACTAGATAGATCGATCGATGGGATGGGCGGTGATGGTGGACGAACGGAAGGGTTTATCTTCGCGGCTGAAGAATCACACCGGGGAGGAGGAGGAGGGTGCGGCAGAGCGGGCAGCTGGGCTGTGAGCGGAGCCAGGCGTCGACGCAGTCCGGGTGGAAGCAGTGGCCGCAGGGAGGAAGCGTCTTCACCTTGTCACCGGCCGCCAGCGCGCTGATGCATATCGAGCACTCAGCCTCCACCACCTCCCGCTCCTCCTCGCCACCGCCGTTGGTCGAACGCGTTGGGCTGTAGAGCGTGACGGGCAGCCCATTGATGGCGTCGGCGTCGAGGCCGGGGAGCGCGGGCGAGGCCGCGGAGGCGGCCGACGACGAGGCCTCGAGGTCGGCTTGGCGGCGGCGGCGCCGGCCGCACGCCCAGTGGAGGTAGAGGCAGACGGCGACGAGCGCAACGATGACGGCGAGCAGGCCGATGACCAGCGGCACGGCGCGGCCGTGCAGCGCGAAGTTGCTGTCGCCCACGTCGCCGTACCGCACGGTCCGCACCACCACCGGGTTCGCCGTCCCTGCCGCGCCCTCCTGCGCCGCCATGGTTTTGCTAGTTCGTTTCTTGTCTCCGCAACGGCCGGTTCCGCTTCCGCACGCGCGCACGGGAGCCTCGATCTACGGGAGCTGTTGGAGCTAGCAGCCCACGCTCTCCCTCATGTAGGAGTATACGCCATGTGTGGACGTGTGGTAGACTGGTAGTCAAAGGCCGCGCATGGGACACTGCCGGCTTGCGGTATAGGCGATCGACGGAGCAAGCGACGAAATTTGCGGGCAAGTGGCGGCGTGGTTTGGCCTGGGGAGCGAGCGACACGCGAGGTCGGAGAGCGATCAACCGGGGAGAGTGGAGATGGGCGTGGTTTAAAAAATTCAAAGTCCTCGGCCGTCTCTTTTAGGCCTTGTTTACTTTTAGGATATTTCAGGGATGGAAGGGGATTATTTTGTATCCCGAAATTTTTCCGATAGGTTGTTTACTAGGCCGGGTTTTGAGGGGATAATCCCGGCATATCCCCACAAATCTCCTCCACACTAGTGTATTTTTGACTAGATTAAAAACTCTCCATCATGGTAAAGTATTTTTGGGGAAGGGGATTTGAGAGTATTGGGCGAACACCAAATCCCCGCATATCCCCGCGTCTTTTCGGGATAAAAATACCGGAGAAGTAAACAAGACCTTAAGGTTGGAAAATGGGGGCAATTTAAATAAAAACAATCTAAAAGTAAAAAAAACCTTTGGGCAAAAAAACTTCACACAATCTAACCATTTTCTTCAACTACTACCCGCACAGCGCACAGTTCTGCACGCACGTTTGTAACTCTAGGACACATGACGCCGCACAAGTGTCACGCTGGCTCGACGGGGAACGGGGCGCTAGGCGGTGAGCCCAGCCTCGTACGCGCTGCGCCAGACGACGCGGTGTCGCACGCTAGTATGCAGCGCCAGGACTAGCGGCACCGCACAGCTCGCCAGCATGGACGAGTTGGGCCAGGGCGGGTTCCTGCCCGTAAGTGCCACGCCAGGACGCACGACGTCGCACGCATGCCTACAGCGCCAGCACGCACGGCGCCGCTCATCGCTGTATGAGAATCCCCACCGGCCTCGGCCCGGCCTGACCCCTCCTTCTCTCCTTCTCCACACAAGCACGGACATAGAGGTCCATGGCGGCGGCTAGGGTTCTTCTCCCTCTCTTATAAACATCCCTTGTGATACCACAGATCTGAAATCTTTGTGCATCTTGTTGCTGACCACATCTCCCATGTATTTGCCCTCATTCGGCTCAATTTCATCCGAGAAATCTCTCTCTTTTGCCATAGTTTTGCTAGTTCATCCCAAAATCTAGAACTATGGTTGTTTTTTGATGATTTTTTGTGGGAATAGAAATTGTGGGAATATGTTTAGGTCTAGGATGATCTTCTACATTTGTCCATTTGTTTGCAATATTGGTTCATCTTTGAAATATGTGTAGAACTAAGTGTGTTTGTTTGAAATACTTCTTCATATTATGATTTGTTCATATTATTAGGTGGTTTATAATATGCTCACATATTTGTATGTATTATCTTTATAGTAATCATTCATATACATATTAGTTTTAATTTGTTGGTATAGTAAACGATTCATACTAGAGTTTGTTGATATAGTAATCCTTCCTATACTTGGTAGGAATTCCTCATGTACTTGTTACCGATGCCATCCTCGTATGAATTGCCATGTATCACCCAAATGAGATCCTTACATATGTTCTTATTCTAAAGGCTAAAGATCAAGATGAGGCCATTCCTGACGACATGCCGTTGGAGAAGTATCGAGTAAAGGTACGATCCGCAATCAAGCTAAGGCCAAGTAAGAAAGTTGCTAACGAGGGGTGATCTCGGAAATGCCCATTTTTATGGACTTCGGGTTTCATGGAAAAGAGAGCGCTAGTGATTTCGTCGGCTTAACAGACAAACAAGGGATGCGATTTACCTAGGTTCAGGCTCTCGTAGAGGAAACCCTACTCCTGCTTGTCTGCTCGTATTATCATTGGAGATTACAAACTCATTGAGTCGACTTCGTTGAGTCGACTAGATGCGATCTCGTCGAGAGAGAGAAAGGTGCGTGTATATTGTCTAGATCTATTGCGGGATGTAGCGTATCGGGTGCCCTCCTCGTTGGTCCCTCCTAGCCTTTATATATGGGGATGCTAGGTCTTGGGTGCCAATACGAGTTGGTTATAAGTGTAGAGTATCTATGAAATCTAGTCTTGGACTTTCCTTGTCTTGTATCGCCAAGAGTCTGTGTCCTTGTAGGCTTCGTATCTGCTGAATTGTCATGGGCTTCATGTATCTTACCATATCTTCGGGTGAGCCTTCCGTTGGGCCGCACCATATATACTAACGATGGGCACTCGAAAAGTCATGCACATGTCAGTAGCTCCCGAGGCAATGTTAAGATGCGTGCGTTCGAGCATAGACTCAAAGTCATTTTCAATATGCCTAGAAGGTGAACTCGAAGATTTCTTTGGATGCGTGAATTTCTCGGTTGCCTTTTTCGGCTGTTGCAATGGATGATGTTATCTTGTTCTTAAAATGATGTTTGCATTCTTCAGGTGCTCTCTATGGGAGTAACCGTTGAGGCTACACTCGGGTAGGCTCAAGGTTATTCTTCATCATTGTATATTTTGTCGACTCCTGTTAGAGGGTTTTGTTTTTTCTATCGGGTGCACGACTAGCGCTCCAGATGGGAGTAGCCCCCGAGGCTACATTCGAATGCTTGCAGTCGAGTGTAGGCACAAAATTTGTCTTATTGAGTTCTTCGGTCGACTCCGTAGGAGGGTTTGTTGTTTCTATCAGGTGCACGGTCAGCTCTCCCGATGGGAGTAGCCTCCGAGGATATGTTCGGGTGCTTGCATTCGAGCATTGGCTCAGGATCATATTCATCCAAGGAGGTACTGTTGGGCCACACAGAGATAAAACAAAACTTTTCTATCTAACGTGGTGATCCCAAGATCTAGCCGAGGTAGAAGGCCACGAGGTTTACCACTAGACGCGCAGTTGCGGATTACTGATGAAGCGCGTCAGTTGATGCAGTGTAGTCCTTTGCCATCCGGTCGTCCTGGTGCTGATCGTATAGCACCTCTGCTGGTATCCATACGTGCAAGGAGGAGCACCGGCGGCGAACTGCTAGGTTCATATTGACGGCAGGACTGCTGTGGAGCTAGGGTTTTCAACACATGGAATGACCTAACCGATCAACGATTAACCTTTCTCGGTTACGGCGCTCCACTATATATAGGGAGTGAACGTGGGCTCCACTCTCGTGGCCCATTCACTAAAGCCCATATAACACTAGTCACCATGAGTCCGACTCACTGACTCAGTCCTGATCCGGCTTGGGTCCAACCCAACCAGATTTCCGGTTCAGATCCAATCGGAACTTGCTCCTGCTCTTAAGTGTGTGACCCGGCAGGATCATGGATACTCAGACAGAATTGGAGTCCGACTCAAAATCGATCAGTCGGCAGCGGCTCCTAGCAGAACGTGCCGACTCCCAAGTACCAAAGAGTCATGACGACTTGCCTTTCCAATGCGACTTGCGTCCGAGTCCCTTTTGCCTCACGATATACCTTGTTAGACTATAGGCGAATAATTGTCATCCCTTAAATAGTCCGACTCTCTTCTCGATCCGAGATAAATGATTCACCCGACTAACTCTTAGTCGATCGCCTCGGTTAACACTTAACCGAGTCGTGCATGGCCATGCTTTCCGAATCATATCATCCGAGAGGGCCCAGAGAATATCTCTCCGAGTGGAGGGGCAAAATCCCATCTTGGTTATTCACATCACGCATCTTGATTCTTAGTCGGCCCAAACTCTGCCTTTATGACTGCCTAGTTACGGATCAGCGTTTGATAGAACCTAAGTTGGTGATCCTCAACTCGGACTATGCAACAACCTCAGGTCTAAGGATTACATTGATTGAGATATACAAATGACAACTTGTTCGTTGTACCTCAATATGGGTCAATCCGACTCGCGAAACTCTTTATCCGAATATGTGTAAGTCGGAATAGCATCTCCATGCCTATGACAAGTGGAACCGAGTCATCAAGCCGACTTTCACATTGGTCTAAGTTGTGTGTCCAGCACAACCTCGATGACCAAGGACATTTAGTACAAACAACATGAATGCATAGTTCCACAACCGAATCACATATTCAATGATACACATCAGATGTTTTTACAAGGACAACTTAATAACTTCATGAATACAATGGGAAATATCATCATACATGATTGCCTCTAGGGCATATTCCCAACAGTCTCCCACTTGCACTAGAGTCATTCTTCCGACATCACATGTCTAGGCATCTAATGCCCATGGCTCTCAGGTGCGCCTCATTCTTCGGCTGTGGTAACGGCTTTGTCAACGGATCCGCAATATTTGCATCCGTGTGTACCTTGCATAACTTGATATCACCCTGATCCATGAACTAGCAAATCAGGTGGTACCACATGAGTATGTGCTTGTTCTTCTGGTGTTGTCTAGGTTCCTTGGCTTGTGCAATAGCACCATTGTTGTCACAATACATGTCTAACGGATTGGACGAGCCCTGAACCACACCAAGATCCATGAGGAAATTCCTCATCCAAACAGCTTTCTTTGCTGCCTCTAAGGCGACAATATACTCAGCCTCTGTTGTAGATGCAGACACAGTCTCTTGCTTGGAACTCTTCCAGCTCACAGCACCTCCGTTTATAATAAACACGTATCCGGATTGTGAACGAGAATCATCAGAATCGGTAAGATAACTCGCATATGTGTAACCCTTTACACTGAGTTCATCTTCACCACCATAAACCAAGAACATATCCTTAGTCCTTCTCCAGTACTTTAGGATATTTTTAGCCGTTGTCCAGTGGATTTCTCTAGGATCAGCCTGGTATCTGCTCACAACACTTAGAGCATAGGAAACATCCGGCCTAGTACAAATCCTGGCATACATGATGGATCTGACTGCAGAAGCATACAGAATCACACTCATCCGACTTCGCTCATCAGTTGTCGAAGGACACTGAGTCTTGCTAAGTTTTACACCATGGGACATCGGTAAGAACCCCTTCTTAGACGATTCCATGTTGAACTTCTTCAACACTTTGTCCAAATAAGTACTCTGACTCAATCCAATGAGCCTCCTTGATCTATCTCTATAGATCCGAATTCCGAGGATGTATGTTGCCTCACCCAAGTCTTTCATTGAGAAACTCCTTTCCAATGATTCCTTGGTTTCTTACAACATCTGGACATCATTTCCAATCAGTAATATTTCATCCACATATAAGATTAGAAAGTTTACTTTTCTCCCACTAAACTTCTTGTATAAACAAGAATCAGGATCACTCTTGATGAAGCCAAACGATTTGACTACCTCATCAAAGCGAATATTCCAACTCCGAGATGCTTGCTTCAACCCATAAATGGATTTCTGAAGTTTACATACCTTGTCAGCATTCACCGGATCGACAAAACCCTCGGGTTGTATCATATACACGTCCTCGGTTAAATTTCCATTAGGAAAGCCGTTTTGACATCCATCTGCCATATCTCATAGTCGAAATAGGGTGCTATAGCTAACATGATCCGAACCGATTTAAGCATCGCTACGGGCGAGAAAGTCTCGTCCTAATCAACTCCTTGAACTTGTCGGAACCCCTTCGAGACAAGACGTGCTTTATAGACGGAAACATTTCCATCCATGTCAGTTTTCTTCTTAAAGACCCATTTGCACTCGACGGGTCTAGCACCGTCTGGCAGATCAACCAAGTTCCAAACTTGATTTTCATCCATGGACTTTAACTCGGATCTCATGGCTCCAAGCCATGAATCGGAATCAGATCCCACCATCGCTTCCAAATAATTTGCCGGCTCATCACTGTCTAACAGTAACACATCACGAACACTTCGTAATCTCGACGATCTTCGTAGTACAGGTGCTTCTGCCGGCTCAGCTACCACGACCGGCTCAACCTCCAAGGTTTTTGCTGACTCGCTACTAGCCGGTTCCTCTCGAATTTCTTCGAGCTGCACCGCGCTCCCACTTACTCCCTGACTGAGAAACTCTTTCTCAAGGAAGACACCGTTCCGTGCGACAAACACTTTGCCCTCTTCTCTCTTGTAGAAGTAGTAACCCAATGTTTCCCTCGGATACCCCACGAAAATACACTTATCCGACTTGGCCGTAAGCTTGTCCGACTGAAGTCGCTTGACAAATGCTTCACAACCCTAAATCTTAAGAAAAGACAAACTCGGCTTTTTGCCTGTCCACATCTCATTTGGTGTCTTGTCTACCGATTTTGATGGTACTCTGTTTAGTGTGAATGCCGCTGTTTCTAGACAATTACCCCAAAATGATAAAGGCAGATCTGTCTGACTCATCATTGATCGTACCATGTCCAACAAGGTTCGATTCCGCCTTTCCGAAACACCGTTCCTTTGCGGCGTTCCTGGTGGAGTAATTTGAGGAACTATTCCATAACTTTTCAGATAGTCATTAAACTCATGGCTCATGTACTCGCCTCCTCGGTCCAACCGAAAAACTTTATTTTCTTGCCGAGTTGATTCTGTGCTTCATTCTAGAATTCTTTGAACTTTTCAAAGGCTTCCGACTTATGTTTCATCAAGTAGATATATCCATACCTACTCAAATCATCAGTGAAGGTAATGAAGTACTCATAACCACCTCTGGCTGTCGTGTTCATTGGTCCACATACATCACTATGTACTAGTCCCAACAAGTCGGACGCCCTTTCGCAACTCTTTGCAAAAGGTGTCTTGGTCATTTTTCCGAGTAGGCAAGATTGGCATGTCTCGAACGACTCCAAGTCGAACGAAGTTAGGATTCCACCATCATGGAGCTTCTTCATGCGTTTCCAACTTATATGACCAAGCCGACAGTGCCAAAAGTAAGTCATATTCAGATCATTTGGTTTCAACCTTTTAACATTTATGTTATAAACCGACTCACCATCGAGATTTAAAATAAATAACCCGTCCTGGACGGGTGCAAAGCCGTGAAACATATCATTCAAATACAAAGAACAACCATTATTCTTGATATTCGACTCATAGCCTTGCCTCATCAAACATGAAGCAGAAATAATGTTTCGAATAAGAACTGGAACATAATAACAATTATTCAGTTTTATAATGAACCCGGAAGGTAAATGAAGCTACATCGTGTCGACTTCCAACATAGCAACTCTTGCTTTGTTGCCGACTCGAATATCAACCTCGCCTCTTGCTACGCTCCTAGTTCTTACCAGTCCCTGCAACGAGTTGCAGATGTGAATAATTGATCCAGTATCATATACCCAAGAACTATTAGGTGCATCAACAAGATATATGTCTATAACATTGCAAACAAGTGTACCTGAGTCGGAAGTCATACCTCCACTCTTGGCTTTGTCGGCCAAATACTTGCTGCAGTTCCTCTTCCAGTGGCCATCCGCCTTGCAGTAGAAGCAAGTGGATCCGGCTGAAGGAGATGGATTAGTCCCTGAGGAAGCGCTTGGGACCGGGTCCTGAGCCTGCTTTCCTTCCGACTTAGCCTTCTTCTTAGTCCAAGAACTCTTCTTGAACTTAGCCTTATTCTGCACCATCAACACTTGACTGGCGCCCTTCTTGAGATCCGCCTCTGCCTGCTTGAACATCCCATACAATTCAGTGAGCTTCTTATCCATACCATGCATGTGGTAGTTCGAAATGAACTGCCCATATGCACTAGGAAGAGAGTTCAGAATTATATCTGTAGCGAACTCTTCGCTTAGCCAAGCCTCTCCAAAGACTGCACATAACCAACCATTTTGATCACATGCGGACTCAGTGGATCACCATCCTTAAGCTTGCAACTCAGCAAAGCCTGAGAGACTTGATACCTCTCAGTCTTCGCCTGAGCCTGGAACATACTTTTGAGGCTTTCGATCATATCGTAGGCCTCAAGATTCTCGAACTTCTTTTGCAAGTCCGGTTCCATGTAAGCAAGCATAAGACAGCTAATATCAGTGGACTCATCCTTAGCCCGACGATAGGAATTGGTGGCAGCGACAGTCGCATTCTCATTCGGCTCATCTGGAAGTGGGTTGTCTAGGACATGGTCCTTCTTTTCTTGTTTGAGAACAATTCTCAGATTTCGATACTAGTTGGTAAAACTAGTGTCGTTCAGTTTATCTTTCTCAAGAATGGTTCTCAACGCAAAACCGGATATCTGAGAGTGACTGCTACTTGGTGCCATGATCTACAAGAGAAAATATGCAAAACACTTATGACATGTATTCATATAAGAGCAAACATATTAAACACTTTAATATTTTAATGCTCCTACTAGAACCAACACCCCTCCGATGGTTACTTAGTGATTAGGATCCTAAATAAGCAAGTCGGCTAGTGAGCTTTAGCATCACCGCTAGCCGCCAAGTGATCTAGGTAGACAACTCCTTGTCAATCACATCTCATACGACTCCTGTTGGACGGGTGACATCACATTCCCCGGCTCCCATCCGACTTTTCCTCGAGCCCCACAACCGTTGTGATAGACCCGTCTAGCTTACCGAGTGTTTCCACAGTAAGAGTTCGACTCGAACCCACCTAGTCGGAAAGAATAGGCAGCACCTCAATTTTATGAGCCCACTACCAAAAATGTCCGACTTGTGATGGTGCAAACACTGACGGGGAAAACTGACTAGACCTTCTTTGAGGGATTAAATTTTACCGACTATCTAATAGAGGTAAAACAGAGACATGACAATAACACAAAATAAAGCAATTATAATGTGAAATGGTATGGCTCCCTTCATGGCGATCTCCATCTCCACAAAGCCTGTAATCTGACTCATGCCAACTCTTGTCACTTGTCGTCTTACTCCATGTCACCGACATGTACAACTCCTTGCATGCCATCCGGGTTCTCCAAACAGCTACACTAGCTTAGTAAAGTAAATTACAAGGAGAATCCGGACACGCATGTTGTTATACAATAATATGATAGCACATAGGCTCCAGCCGGCTGACAAAAACCATGATTTGCAGATCACGTATGGATTACACACATACATCATATGCACATGAACCATACCATTCACAACTTCCTGCAAAAACAAGTTATGCATAGATACGATATCTACCGGCGTTGTGAAACTCTCAACGACGTCTAACGCACTACGACAGGGCGAAGCCGGCGGTCCCGCTAGCCGGATAGCACGCGGGGATCGAAGGGGCAGCGCCCGACGATTTTTCTGAAAACGTAGATCTCATCTACGATCCGGACATGGATTCCGACCACTGTTCCGATTCGATCAAACTTTTTGATCTTCGATCACGGCCTCTAGATTTACATGTCACAGTCTACCCTGATATCGGAAGCCAAACGGTAGGGGTATGCTGTTCCACGACCTTAGCAGTATGATCACGGATATCAGATCTACCATTCCCCGAGTACAGTTGATCCAATCAACCTCGTACAAAACCGATCTATCTCATAGATCGACCACCAAAATAGCACATAGATCTCATCTACAGTCAACCGCACATCACATATGCGAGATCTCGAGCCTAAAACCAGAAGCTATCGCTCCGATACCACTGTTGGGCCACACAGAGATAAAACAAAACTTTTCCCTCTAACGTGGTGATCCCAAGATCTAGCCGAGGTAGAAGGCCACGAGGTGTACCACTAGACGCGCAGTTGCAGATTACTGATGAAGCGCGTCAGTTGATGCAGTGCAGTCCTTTGCGATTCGGTCGTCCTGGTGCTGATCGTACATCACCTCTGCTGGTATCCACACGTGCAAGGAGGAGCACCGGCGGCGAACTGTTAGGTTCGTATCGACGGCAGGACTGCTGTGGAGCTAGGGTTTCCAACACATGGAATGACCTAACCGGTCAACGATTAACCTTTCTGGGTTACGGTGCTCCACTATATATAGGGAGTGAACGTGGGCTCCACTCTCGTGGCCCATTCACTAAAGCCCATATAACACTAGTCACCGTGAGTCCGACTCACTGACTCAGTCCTGATCCGGCTTGGGTCCAACCCAACCAGATTTCCGGTTCAGATCCAATCCGAACTTGCTCCTGCTCTTAAGTGTGTGACCCGGCAGGCTCATGGATACTCGGACACAATTGGAGTCCGACTCACAGTCGATCAGTCGGAAGTGGCTCCTAGCATAACATGCCGACTCCCAAGTACCAAAGAGTCATGAATACTTGCCTTTCCAATGCGACTTGCGTCCGAGTCCCTTTTGCCTCACGATATGCCTTGTTAGACTATAGGCGAATAATTGTCATCCCTTAAATACTCTGACTCTCTTCTCGATCCGAGATAAATGATTCACCTGACTAACTCTTAGTCGATCGCCTCGGTTAACACTTAACCGAGTCGTGCATGGCCATGCTTTCCGAATCATATCATCCGAGAGGGCCCAGAGAACATCTCTCCGAGTGGAGGGGCAAAATCCCATCTTGGTTATTCACATCACGCAGCTTGATTCTTAGTCGACCCAAACTCTGCCTTTATGACTGCCTAGTTACGGATCAGCGTTTGACAGAACCTAAGTTGGTGATCCTCAACTCGGACTATGCAACAACCTCAGGTCTAAGGATTACATTGATTGAGATATACAAATGACAACTTGTTCGTTGTACCTCAATATGGGTCAATCCGACTCGCGAAACTCTTTATCCGAATCTGTGTAAGTCGGAATAGCATCTCCATGCCTATGACAAGTGGAACCGAGTCATCAAGCCGACTTTCACATTGGTCTAAGTTGTGTGTCCAGCACAACCTCGATGACCAAGGACATTTAGTACAAACAACATGAATGCATAGTTCCACAACAGAATCACATATTCAATGATACACATCAGATGTTTTTACAAGGACAACTTAATAACTTTATGAATACAATGGGAAATATCATCATACATGATTGCCTCTAGGGCATATTCCCAACAGGTACTCGACTCGGGTCTTCTTTTTTGCGGATGTAGATATTTTTTGTCAACTCCTATTGGAGGATTTTTTTCGAGTAGGCGAACTATAAGTTCAATGAATGTGTCATGGGCATTTTGGTATAATGATTTTGATGCATCCGGTGGATCATGAACCAGTTAATTGCTCTTGGGCAAAGACATCATGAACCTACTCTAAACTTGAGTCTCCAGACTCGAATTTGGTATATACTGGCGAAATTTAGCTTGGGCCGCGGAGGTCTTATCGAGTACTGTGTTATGTTTTGTGTACCCAACGCGTTCGTCGGGATTTTTCATCGTATCGTGGATACAGATAAAATACTAGAAGAGCACATTCGTATGCGATTATCAGGCCACACAGGAGGAATCCCGGGGTCTTATCTTCATGTCATGGACATGGCATTTAGACATGTTATCGCGGTGGAGGCGGTATGAGAATTTGAAGTTTTTGTCGACACCGTAGGAGGATATTTATTTTTATTTCGGGTGCGCGAACAGCGTACAAGGATGATCTTCATCCGAGGAGGTTCTCTACCCTGGTCTTGTTTCATAGCGGGTAAGTTGTTTTCGTCGACTTCATTGGAGGATATGTTTTCATCAGGTGCGCGTCAAACACTTGATGATGATCTTCATCCGAGTTGATTCTCGACTCGGGTCTTGATTTTTAACGGGTGGAGATAGTCGACTCCATTGGAGGACCCGATAAAATAGCTTGATGTAGCCGATGTTTTTGTAAGTTGCAGAAAATATAAGGAATAGTGAAGTACATGTATCTTGTAAACAATATTTGCATCTCGACTTGTTATGACTATTGGAGATATGCCCAAGAGGCAACAATAAAGTGGTTATTATCATATCTTCATGCTTATGATAGATGTTTGCATCACATGCTATAATTGTATTAACCGGAAACATTAATACTTGTGTGATGTGTAAACATAAAAGAGTCCTTAGTAAAGCCTCTTGTTAAACTAGCTTGTTGGTTAATATATGATCATGGTTTCCTGATCGTGAACATTGAGATGTTATTAACAACAAGGTCATATCATTAGGAGAATGATGTGATGGACATAGTCCTATAAGTTAAGTGTAGCATAAGATCAAGTCATTTAAATAGTTCACTTGCTATAAGCTTTCAATATAACCTAAATCCTTTGACCATGAGACCCCGACGAGTAAAGGTATGGTCCGCAATCAAGCTAAGGCCAAGGAAGAAAGTTTTTGACGAGGGGTGATCTCAGCAATGCCCATTTTTATGGACTTAGGGTTTCATGGAAAAGAGTGCATTGGTGATTTCGTCGGCTTAACAGAAAAACAAGGGAGACGATTTACCCAGGTTCAGGCCCTCGTAGAGGAAACCCTACTCCTTGTCTGCTCGTATTATCATTGGAGAGTACAAACTCGTTGAGTCGACCAGATGCGATCTTGCCGAGAGAGAGAGAGAGAGAGAGAGAGAGAGAGAGAGAGAGAGGTGTGTCTATTGTCTAGATCTATTGTGGGCGGTAGCGTATCAGGTGCCCTCCTCGTTGGTCCCTCCTAGCCTCTATATATAGTGATGCTAGGTCTTGGGTGCCAATAGGAGTTGGTTACAAGTGTAGAGTATGTATGAAATCTAGAGTTGGACTTTCCTTGTCCTCTATCGCCAGGATTTTGTGTCCTTGTAGGCTTCGTATCTGTTGAATCGTCATGGGCTTCATGTATCTTAGCATATCTTCGGGTGAGCCTTCCATTGGGCCGCACCATATATACTAACGATGGGCACTCGAAAGGTCATGCCCATGTCAGTATCCCCCGAGGTTATGTTCGGATGCTTGCGTCCGAGCATAGACTTAAAGTCATTTTCAATATGCCTGGAAGGTGAACTTGAAGATTTCTTCGGATGCGTGAAATTCTCGGTTGCCTTGTTTGGCTGTTGAAATGGATGAAATTGTCTTGTTCTTGAAATAATGTTCGCATTCTTCGGGTGCTCCCGATGGGAGTAACCGTTGAGGCTACACTCGGGTAGGATCAAGGTTATTCTATATCATTGTATCTTTTGTCGACTCCTGTTGGAGGATTTTTGTTTTTTGTATCGGGTGCGCGACTAGCGCTCCAGATGGGAGTAGCCACCGAGGCTATATTCGAATGCTTGCAGTCGAGTGTAGGCTCAAAAATTGCCTTATTGAGTTCTTCTATTGACTTTGTAGGAGGGTTTGTTGTTTCTTTCGGATGCGCGGTCAGCTAGGGACAAATCCAATGGAATTTAGGTTTTGAACAAATTTTACCAACTCGGGACAAATAAATAGAAATATTTGGAAGAAATGGAGGGGAGTGGAGGAGAGTACCTGGGGAAAGCGAAGAAATCCCCTAATTTTTCTTTCAAATCTTGTGGCTTTTGGTGGAGATGAGAGGAGGGTAGAAAGAAGAGTCGCTACGCTGCCTCCTCCTTGCTCGACCTGGAAATGGGGCAAGAATGCTAGGGTTGGGTCAGGTTAGGGAGGGCCAGCGTGGCTAAGTCCTGGTGGTCGTGTGGTGTCAGCCATCGCGGCGCTCCAGGCGTGAGTGCAGCGCCATCCTGACTGTCGCCATACTTACGCAGCCGGGCCCACGGCGCCAGTGTAACAGGTGATACAGCGCCGTCCGGCCTGATGCAGCAGCGGTTGCGACGCTGTACAACCTGGCACCGCACGTGCGCGCCAGCGTGAGAGGGCTGCAGCGGCGGGCGTGGTGGAGTTGCAGGCATATACCATAAAGTTTATTACTTAAATTTATTTGCCATTTAAGTTATTTTTATTTAAATTGCCGAAAATGGGTTCAGCAGTGGAGCACAGACGGAAGCCTAGCGGCGAACTAATGTGCAACTGGTCATGCGGACTGGGGCCAGCCGGCCAGCCGCTCGGGTCGGCCAGCGGACTCGGGATGGCTATGCCGGTATGGTGCAACAGTACATCTTCCTAGTCTTCGGCTTCGATCACGTGTCACGATCTAGAAGAATGTCCTACGCCTTCCTGCGAGCATGCATTCAGACCAATAGTTTTTGACCTGTACTCAACCTACGATTATTCAGCGACGAATATTTCCTACGGGGTATCTTTGAATATTTGACTAGCATTCCTTATTTTTATGTTTTTGGCAAATTGCACTTGTAGAAAAAGGTCTTCATATACGTATTGTGAGTGTTTGTGTTTGTACTGTGTTTTTTAAAAAAAGTCTTCGGTTCGGTTCAGAGTCTAACATTATTTCTGATTTGTTACGGGCCGGAACTAGTATGAGCAGTCCCGGTTCGTATCGTTTTCAACGCATAGGAGCCCAAAAAAACTCTAATCCCGGGTCGTGATACATCCCGGAACTAAAGAGATTCGGGCACGGACAACACCCTTTAGTCTCGGGTCGTGATACGGCCTAGGACTACAGGGGTGCGGGCCGCAGCAGGAAAACTTAAAATGACTATATCTTTTGCGTACGATGTCGGAAAAAACGTACAACCTACCAAAATGTGCGGAAAAAATTATGAGTTCAACTTCAACAGACTTAGGCCGTTTTGGATTCTTTTACATTTTTAAATTCAAAAAAGGAAAAAAAGTTATTTAAAAAATTAAATTTTTTTGCAATTTTTATTCCATATTTGGATTCCTCACATTTTTCTGATAATTATGGATATATTATTTTTTTGTCAAATTTTTATTTACAGATTTAAAGATATTATTTATGCCATATTAAATGAATAAATGGCAAAAAATGAATAAAATATTATTTTATTTAGTTTTTTACTTTCATTGGATTAAAATATTATTATTACTTATTTATTGTTGTTTACTAAAATAGTTGTTTGTAATTTCAAAAGTAAAGATGTATGGCATTTTGATATAGGCTAATAGGATTGATATGATAGTGTTGACAATAAAATACAAATGGACTTTGCGCAAGGACATCCTGATAAAACAGAGAAGTTAAGCGTGCTGAAGATGACGTAGTGTTAGGACCGTATTACGACCCGGAACTAAAGATCCTTCGTCTCTCTCGCTACAGAAACAACCATATGGTGGCCTCTAAATCCAGGTTATAACAAACCGGAACTAGAGGTAGGGGCCAGGGGCGGAGCCAGAGTTTGAGTATGGGGGGGGGGGGGGGGGGGGGGGGGGCGAAGAAGACAAGGGTAAAGCTCCACTTTTTTTCTCAAAACCGTATAGTTCAACATATACTATAACACATCAATATGTAATTATGTCTTAATAAGCAAACAAACTAATATGTAAGTGTGGATTTATGGCTAGCTACCGGAACCATCGAGCAAATTGATTATCTATTTTGATGGAAATACCCCAAAAAATTGTGTGGTTATTTTTTAGCAAAACGACTTGGTTATGAATTAAACAAGTGAAATGTTAATTCGAGAAACTAAAACAAATACAAAGGAGGGATGACGATGATGATAAACAAATAAACCAGATTTGTCTTTGCCAATTGATTGATTATTAATTAATTTCTCTCTAGTAAGCAACTTTGTGATCTCCCTACAAAAAAAGCAACTTTGTGATCAACGAAACAGAAACCCTAGCACATACGGAATAGTAAAGGATACCTTGCGCGTCCATTATCAGTTGATTAGATGTAACTTGTTGGCCGGAGAGCGGGCGGCCGGCTGCACCCGGCTAGAATCCTGCAAGGTCGATAGTAGGTAGAAACAGCATGATCGGCGGCGGCTACAAGGTGATTTCTCGTCAATTATTATGAAGACGAAGGAATGGATCGTTTCCCTGGAGTCACACTTACGCGATTGGACTTGGCAGCGGTCAGCTTGTGAGAGGTGGGCTTATTGATTGTGGGCTTGTGAGATATAAGTCACGCAATGCTAATTTTGTTTTGGCAATTAGGCATCTAATGAGCTTAGCAATGATTAATATACGTATCTAACTTACTCCGACACCTCTACGGGTACACCTTCCTAACGAATTCCCTTCCCCCCCCCCCCCCCCCCCCCCCCCCCCTCCCCGTCCCGTCTCCGCCTCTGGTAGAGGCCTTTAGTCCCGGATGCAAAACCGGAACTAAAGTCCCTTATAACCCGGATGTATATGTCTTTTTCCCACTAGTGTTGGCTGGACGAGCTTGTAGCGACTGGCGAGAACATGGCCCAAGGTGAATTGGTCGTCGTACTCCTGCCGGCAAGTGGCCATATGCTTCGATGTTTTTGTGCTGAGCTGCCCCGTCCAGGTGACTCAAGGGAATCTATATATCTCACCCTTCTCTAGTTTATTTTTTGGACGAAGAGCTCCGGGAACTAAAATGCATTTTGAACTCAGCCGACCTACCTGTAGCTCTTTATTTTTTGAACATTTGGAAACTTTTTCAAAGTTTCTAAATATGGGCAACGATGTATACTCCAAGTGTCTAAAAAATTCAATACAAAATTCTTTGTATTCCGGGTTACAAAAAAAGAGATAAGATTGTGCACCTTCGTACCTTGTTAGATTTTGTCCTTTTAGCGTGGAATACACTGCATTTAAAATTCATATATGCGATTTTTTCAATTTTTATAAAACTTCAAAATTTAATTTTTATAAAAATGCATTTGGAACTCAGCCTACCCGTAGCTCTTTATTTTAAACATTTGAAAAATCGATTTCAAAGCTCAATCCAAAATTCTTTGCATTACACAAAAGAAGATAAGATTGTGCACCTCCATACCATGTTTGGTTGTCTTTTTTAAAAAAAAAAGGGGCAAAAGCTTTGCCCTATAGATTAATTAAGGAGAAGTTTTACATGAAAGGTTCATTGAAACAAAAAAATTATAAAATCCTACTCTCCCGGCATTATTTTATCCAATTTTTTCACCCGCAATAACCCAAAGTCTAGCTTCCTTCTTAATGTTAGCAAGAAGAACAAACGGTGGTGCATGTTTGTTGCGGAAGACACATGCATTTCTTTCGTTCCAAACCTCCCAAGAGACGAGGAGAGTGAGGGATGCCATCGCCTTGCGATTGAAAGATGAACCGGATGACATCTTTGTCGACCAACTTTTGAGGGATATGGTAGGCCATTGATGGGTAGCGATCGATTGAATACCAAGCCAATATCTTATGAGGCTCCAAAGAAAAATGGTGTAGCAGAATTTGTGGAAGAGGTGCGAGGCCGACTCCGTCACTTGCTTACAAAGTGGACATAAGCCACAATTAGGATACCCTCTCTTGGTCAAACGGAGAGCCGTCCTATGAAAAATATTGAATCCCTAGAATATTGTGTTGTATTGCTTGACCCTTGTGGGAGTTTATATAGAGTTACACGGGGGTAGGTAGAGACTTGGAGTACAAGTTGTAGCGTTCTAGTCTATCTCTAGCCATACATGTATACGTACTCTAACATTCCCCCTCAGTCGGAGCGGGAGTGAAGCGGACGCTTGCAACTGAATTTAAAGTCTTGCACTTCCATCGTCTTCACCTCCTTGTCATTATCACCTGCGTGGACATGATCATGGCTGGCACATAGGGACGGTGACTGCGTCCCCTTCTAGTGCCTCTCTTCCCCCCTCCCCCCCCCCCCCCCCCCCCCGCAGTCACAACGGGAGTGGCGTGGACGCAAGTGACGACGCGGACGCTGTTGACTGGAGTTCTTGAGTTGTTGTAGACGTTGTTCTTGATGTCGAGGTAGCCAATCGTTATGTAGCCGTGGTCGAGGTGGGTGTGGTCGATGTTGTAGTCGTCGTATGTTGTGTGGCCGCCATTTGAAGGCGCAAAAAATTGCGCATTTTTGTTGTTGTTGTTGTAGGGTTTTTGTAGCATGGAAAACAAAAAATTTCTATCGCATACAAACAAACAAGCCAAGATCTATCTACTAGATTGTAGCAGAGTCGATAGAATAACTCACCCTCGAAGATTCCAAAGAGTTTAACGAGAGCGGATTCTCGTGGGTGATGTAGTCGTACTCTTCCCGATCTCAAGATCGCGTAGACGATCCTCCCGGCACTGCGTTCCGGCAGCGCTACCGCAGTCGGTCACACGTTCGGTACTCGACGAAGACCTTCCTCTCCCTTGTTCCAGCAGGCAGCAGAGGTTGTAGCACTCTCCTCGCGATTCCGGTAGCACAACGGCGTGGTACCGGAAGTAGAGGGGAGATCTCGCAGGGCTTCGCCTTAAGCCGGAGCGAGTATGGTGGACGATGAGAGAGCCCTCGACGATCTAGGGTTTAGACACGCCGAGGAGGGGGATAGGCCGGCGGCTAGGGTTGCTAGGCGACGGCGGCGGTTTTACCCTAGGGCGGCGGCTGGCGGCAGCAGGTGGCGGCGCCGGCGGCTTAGGGTTTGGAGGCGGGGATCTTGTGTCTAGGAGGGGAGCCCTGCCCCTCCTTATATAGGTGGAGGGGGCCGGCCAAGGGGAGGGGAGTCCCTCCCCAACTCGGCTTGGTGGTGCGCCGGCGGTGGGAGGAGGAACTCCTCCCCCAAGTCGGTTTCCACCTCCCTCTCCACTTCCCAAAATTGCCGCTTGACTTTCAAACTTGGCGTTTGACTTTTCAAACAAGGATTTGATTAATCCCTCTATTTTGTTCAGAGATGACACTTAGTACATGATGCAATCATACCAACTTGATATAACACATCAATGTACCCTTCCCCTCCGAAGTGCCGGACATTTCGGAACCTTCTAGAACATTCCCGATGAAAACACCGGAACCATTCCCCAACTCCGAAACGGGACTTTCCTTATATGAATCTTATTCTTCGGACCATTCCGGATCTCCTCGTGATATCCCGAATCCCATTCGAGACTCCAAACAACATTCGGTCTCTTTCTCATCATTCCATTACTACTCAAACAACGTCGAATCCTTAAGTGTGTCTCCCTACGGTTCGTGAATTATTCGGACATGATCGAGACACTTCTCCGAACAATAACCAATAGAGGAATCTGGAAATTCATATGGCTCCCACATATTTCTACGATTACTTTGCGATCTAATGAACCACTTATATACGATACCAATTTCCCTTTGTCTCACGATAGTTTACTTATCCGAGGTTATGATCGTCGGTATCTCTGCATACCTAGTTCAACCTCGTTACCGATAAGTACTCTTTTCTCGTTTCCGTGATATGTGATCCCTTGTGAGCCAGTCACATGCTTGCAAGCTAATTGGATGATATTTCACCGAGAGGGCCCAGAGTATATCTATCCGTCATATGGATGGACAAATCCCAATCTTGATCCATGTGTTTCAACCAATACTTTCCAAACACTCAATGCCACCTTTATAGCCACCCAGTTACGGTGTGGTGTTTGATGTCATCAAAGCATCCATCCGGTAAAGGTGATATGCATGATCTCATGGTCGAAGGAATTAGGTTACTATGTATCAGTAAGCATATAGCAATTGAACTATTAAAATGACTTGATCTTTATGCTATGCTTATCTATAGGAGTATGTCCACCATATCATTCTCCTAACTATATGATCTTGTTGTTGATAACATCTCAATGTTCATGATAGGGAAACCATAATCATTTATCAACCAACAAGCTAGTTATGTATAGAGGCTATACTAGGGACTTCAATTTAAGTTTACAAATCACACAAGTATTAATGTTTCCTTGTTAATACTATTATAGCATGAATATAAACATTTATCATAAACACAAAGATATAATAATAACTACATTTATTATTGCCTCTAGGGCATATCTCCAACAGTTGTTGACGAAGCTGCATTTGTGGACGTTTTGCACCTTATAGAGGAACCGTCGGGGCGTCTTTTGGACGCGGTCATAAGTGAGACCACCGGTTTTGCCAGGACCGGAGGAACCCACCAAGCACACACGGTTTTGCCAGAACCATATGCGCGATCGTAGGGGCGTCACAATTGTGATGCCGATTTGTTGTTGCAGTCGTCGGGGTCATGGACGCGGCGATGCCGTCGTCGGGGTCGTGGACGCGGCAATGCCGTCGTCGTGCCTTGTAGTACGTGTATTGTCAGAGGGCGTCGTAGTCGTATGTCCATTATGTGGACGGGTATAGCGGCGGCGGTGATGTGTCGACGAAGATGTTGATGAAGACCATGTAGATGTAGACCTTGGCGATGATGTATCGGCGATGATAGAGTAAGCGTGTCGGCGATGATTGTCGCTTAAAAGCGTCCCTTGTGGCGGCGATGATGTCGAAGCCTTGATGTCGGAGAAGTCGGCAAAGTCGTGTTTCACACCGGCCTGGCGTGTGGATGATGTTGATGTCGCTTCTCCGTGGATGTGCTCGACAAAGATCTTGGCTTGTAGCCTGGCGTAGTCGTACAGCTTGATGTAGATGTTTTGGTCGGTGTAGTCCGGCTTGATGCAATGCAGATCGGTATGACTTAATGTAGAGGAAGCGTCCAGGGTCGATGAAGTCGGCTTGGCGAAGATTGCGTGTGGACGCCTGTCCCGGAGTCGATGAAGACCCATGGCCCTTCCGGTGTCCTGTGCTGCGATCCCGCGGCACGTTCGTTGATGGTGCATAGCTTGTGCTGACGAGAAGCCATGCCTCGAAAATCTGGTCTGCATGTGCCATATAAACAACTCGTGGTATATTAGAAACCCAACGTGCAATAGTTTCGCTGTATGAGCCTGTAGTTCGTGGATCTCCTGATTCTTTAGGAGGTGTGGGTCTTCTCGATCGGCAAACGCGCGTGCAGCCTGTCGACTTGCGGCGGCGGCAGCACTGGCCCTAGATCGTTGATGTAAAGGCCGCGCGGCGTAGCGCTGGTGGTAGTAGTTCGATTGGACCGCCGTGGAGTGTTCCGTCGTAGGGATCTGAACTTGCGCATGTTACTGGAGATTTAAGGATTGCAGCTAGGGATTTATTTGTGGCTAACTGGATCTAATCTATGAGATTGGAAATTCGAAAATTGATCTAATCTATGAACTAGGAATTATTGGAATTGATCTAATCTAGTCTAAAGAGCTGATCCGATCTTTGACCGAGACCGGGTGCCGCGTCCCCGAGGAGTAATCTCCCCGGGGGCGGCGCATTGCGGAAGTGGTGGAAGAACCTAGGATCGGCGCCGTGAGGCTAACCGCTCTGATACCATATGAAAAATATTGAATCCCTAGAATATTGTGTTGTATTGCTTGACCCTTGTGGGAGTTTATATAGAGTTACACGGGGTAGGTAGAGACTTGGAGTACAAATTGTAGGGTCCTAGTCTATCTCTAGTCATACATGTATACGTACTCTAACACGTCCAAAGGTGGCTTTGGATGGCAAGCCAAGCAAAAGAACTTGATTTTTGGAGGGGCCAAGCCTCCCAAACCATGGGGTTCATTATCGATAGTGTTGCCCCTAGGAATTAAGATTTATACGTCCTGACCGCCATGTATTTCCCATACGCCAAAAACTTCCAAACAATGGCATCATCAATATTGTTGTTGAGATGGAAATATTTTTTGCTATACCCAAATATCAACATATTGGTGAGCGTGAGCCATGGAGAAGGATCACCGAGCTTCACTTTTCCAATCCAAGCATCCTCATGCAAAGCTCATTTTACATTCCATTTCTTCCTCTTAGACGTCGCATAGATGAGGTGGGGATTTCTACTGGCTCAACCCATTGAGCCATGGGGCATCCCAAAAAGGGGTCGTTTGACCATTTCCCACGACCATTTCCCACTATGATGAAGGTGGAAGCATATAACAAGTCCATATGAAGCTCCGAGCAAGGGTTTTCCTTTCCCACCCAATTTTTTGTTGGATCCTTCCATTCAAGCCATGTCCATCTTCTTGAAGATATGCCCAAGAGGCAATAATAAAATGGTTATTATTATATCTTTGTGTTTATGATAAATGTTTACATCCCATGCTATAATTGTATTAACCGAAAACATTAATACTTGTGTGTTTTATAAATATAAAAGAAGTCCCTCATTTTTTGGATGCATGTTGAGGGGGTTAAATGGTATACCGATTGAGAGGTGAGCACCGATTGACTAGGGATGTGCGACCGACCATGGTGATGAGCTTCCCATTGAAAGTTGGGAGTTTGCCGACAACCTTATCTTCAAGATGTTGAAAGTCCACACGACTAAGGCACCACACAAAGTGAGGAAATCCGAGGTATCTCATGGGAAAGTAACGCGCGCAATCAGGATCCCATCAAGAACCTCATCAAGGTTGATGTTTTCACATCGAATTGGAACCACATAGCTCTTTTGAAAGTTTGCGCAAAGACCGGTAACTTCACCAAAATTCTCTAGGATGATAAGTTTTGATTGTCCTCCTTGATAGGTGCCACAAAAATGGCCGCATTATCCACATAGGGTGATGTTCTTAAGATGGATCATCGACCTCGTATTTTGTGAAGAAGGTGATGACTTGTGGCAATGCCAATAATTTGAGTGAGTGGATCAATGGAGAGCACAAACAAAAGTGGGGGAGAGGGGCCCCCTTGTCGAAGGCCTCCCACATGGAGCTAGGGTAGGCCGGCCACCCCATTTAGGAGCACACAGAAGGTTGAAGTTTAAAACAAGGGGGTAATCTAATTCTTAAATTTACTTGGGAACCCTCGGCGTTGGAGAAGCTATAGAACGTAATCATATCTTATAGAAGCAAAAGCTTTACGAATGTATAGCTTCAACAAGAGTGCCACTGTCTTATTCTTTAATCTTTTCGCCATGTTCTTGACATAGAACAAATTGTCGTGTATGCTTATTTTTATGAACACACTTTGGGCATTGGAGATGAGGTCATTCATGAGCGTCCCTAGACGGAGGTCAAGAACCTTCACAATGATCTTGGCTATTGCATGGATTAGGATAATATGCCTAAAGTGCCCCTCTTTTTTTGGCAATAGGATAGTGTTGGCGGAGTTGAGCCCATGAAAGTTCTCTATGTGGATGTGTTGGAGATATGCCCTAGAGGCAATAATAAAAGTAGTTATTATTATATCTTTGTGTTTATGATAAATGTTTACATTCATGCTATAATAGTATTAACCGGAAACATTAATACTTGTGTGATTTGTAAACTAAATTAGAGTCCCTGGTAAAGCCTCTTTATAATACTATCTTGTTGATTAATAGATGATCGTGGTTTCTCGATCATGAACATTGAGATGTTATTAATAACAAGATCATATCATTAGGAGAATGGTGTGATGGACATACTCCTATAGATAAGCGTAGCATAAAGATCAAGTCATTTTAATAGTTCGTTTGCTATAAGCTTTCTGATACATAGTAACCTAATTCCTTCGACCATGAGATCATGCTAATCACCATCACCGGAAGGATGCTTTGATGACATCAAACACCACACCGTAACTGGGTGGCTATAAAGGTGGCATTAAGTGTTCGGAAAGTATGGGTTGAGGCACATGGATCAAGAGTGGGATTTGTCCATCCATATGACAGATATATATACTCTGGGCCCTCTCGGTGGAATGTCATCCAATTAGCTTGCAAGCATGTGACTGGCTCACAAGGGATCACATATCATGGGAACGAGAAAAGAGTACTTATCGGTAACGAGGTTGAACTAGGTATGTAGAGATACCGACGATCAAAACCTCGGATAAGTAAACTATCATGAGACAAAGGTAAATTGGTATTGTATGTAAGTGGTTCAATCGATCGCAAAGTAATCGTTGAAATATGCGGGAGCCATATGAATTTCAAGATTCCTCTATTGGTTATTGATCGGAGAAGTGTATCGATCATGTCCGCATAATTCACGAACCGTAGGGAGACACACTTAAGGATTCAATGTTGTTTAGTAGATATGGAATGTTAGTAGGGATACCGAATGTTGTTCGGAGTCTCGGATGGGATCCGGGATATCACGAGGAGATTCGGAATGGTCCGGAGAATAAGATTCATATAAGGAAAGTCCTATTTTTGAGTTCGGGAAAGTTTTCGATGGTTTCATCGGAGAGGTTCTAGAAGGGTCTAAAAGGTTCACCGGACCGAAAGGGGAATGGTCCATGAATGTGTCATGGATATGTGGAATGATTGGATCATATCCTAGGTCACTTGGTGTTGGCATTTGCAATAGAGAAATAAAGCTCTAAATTGAAAGTCAAATAGAAAGTTTGAAAAGTCAAACTGAAACAATGGTTTCCTAGTGGGAGAAGAATCAAGTCCTTCTCTCAATCCAACTTGGGTTTGGGTTTGGATTCAAACCCACCCCTCCCAAGGCTGCCCCTCCCTCTCATAAATAGAGGGGGAGGGCTGCCCCAACACCACAAGATCTAAGCCCTCCCCACACACCCGCGCCGCCGCCGCACCCAAGCCACCGCCGCCGCCTCGCGTCGCCGCTGGTCCATCGCCGCCGCCCTAGCCGCCGCCGACACCTCCTCCTCCTCCTCCTGGTCATCTAAACCCTAGATCTCCGGGAAACCCTAATCCACCATAACTCGCATCCGGCTTAGGCGAAGCCCTTCGGGATCTTCCCTCCACTTCCGACACCACGTCGTCGTGCTGTCGGAATCACGAGGGGAGAACTACAACCTCCGCTGCCTGCTGGAACAAGGGAGAGGAAGGTGTTCATCGAGTACCGAACGTGTGACCGACTGCGGAAGCGCTGCCGGAATGCAGCGCCGAAAGGATCGTCTAGCGATCTTGAGATCGGAAAGTGTACGACTACATCACCCACGAGAATCTGCTCTCATTAACCGCTTTGGAATCTTCGAGGGTGAGTGCTTCTATCAACTCGTTGCTACAATATAGTAGATAGATCTTGACTTGTTTATGTGCATGCGGTAGAAATTTTTTGTTTTCCATGCTACGAACCCCTACAGGATGCTCCCAAAAGTTTTAATCACCTTCATCACATAATGTTTGATTGTGCTCCAACACTTTTTGAAGAAAGCTCCCGTGAAACGGTTCGCCTACAGAGCCTTGTCCCTAGGCATTTGGTTGATTGATATCATAACTTCCTCCTTAGTAAAAGAGCCATCGATGCCCTCCAACTCCGGACTCTCGGAATAAATCTCATTCCAGAGCTCCCAGATAGAAAATTCATTTGGAAGTCAGCCTACTTTTGGCCCTTTTATTTTGAACATTTGGAAAATCTATCTAAAAAAATAAAAATAAAAGTACGTATGGTTAACGATGTATAATCAATTGCGCAACAATATCAATCCAAAATTATTTGTATTTTGGGTTACACAAGAAAAAATACAAGATTATTGCGGTGACCCAGCATACCACTGCATGTGTAGTACACTATGGTCGTTGACATGACATTCACAGAACACCGTTCCGTAATTATCACATCCCTCGGAGTGGTACAATAAAAACATTGCGGGTCCATATTACAAACATACACACATTATTATTACATACGAGAAGTTCAAGACTTCAAAAGATTCAACTTACAAACCAAATAGAAAATGTTTTAGCGGAAGTTTTAAAGTGACAACTTCAACTCCGAATTGAGCTCAGCAACTTGTTATTATATATTGTTCATATTGCTCAGGTCGATTGGTTACTACTACTAGGACAACTAGTCTGACTCCTTGCCGCCCACACCATATCTGATCTCGTAGTCCACCCCTTCCACACCGCCCAACAGGCCAGGCTTCTCATGGAAGACATCTTCTTGACATTCTGCTGCATACATTGGGGTATCTTCTGGATCCTCAGAGTCTAAGCAGGGGATCAAAGGAAAAGGTGAGTAACAACATTACCCAAGAAGTTTATTATATGCAAGATGGGAAGTTTGATGCTCTATCTACCACCTCGGACTATAAGTCCTTGGCACTATGCAGTTTTCGTAAATCTTTCTTCAAAGTTTAATTTTATTGTTAAAAACTATGTCCGTCAGCCTTCATAGGTTTACCAGAACTTTCATGGAGTTTCTTTCCTGTCGCGTTCGTAGCTCCTTCCCGAAACAGGGAGCAACAAGTTACAATTCTTACATATGCAGAGGTGCGTTACTTTACACATGAGAGATCAACTCCTTGTTGCACAACCGGGCGTACTTTCCCATCCACAATTCCATGATGTGGGTCCCATTAGGTGATCCAAGCCAATCACTGCCCCCTTCGTGACCCCGCATGTCTCCTTGGTGTACACCATGCCCACCCATTGAATTATGGCAGTGGTTAGTACAGGCCGTTAGATGCTAGAACTATCATGGGACGTTGAGGGTTTCCACCCATATGTTGCATATCCTCTACGAATTACCAATTAATGCATGCTACAAGGATAACAGCAACGACCTGCACATCCGGCTACATGCGAGAGGAAGAAGATACAGCTGACTTCTTCGTCCCGTTTCAAATCCCATGGTTAGCGCGTGATATATAGCGCTAGAATCACTGATGTCATGGGTTGTTAATTCCTAGGTGATTATCCTTGTTGCAATTAGAAACCTAAGTTCTATTGCTCCATTATATCATCACTTAGGATGATATCAACAATTTATTTATTTGAGAAAATAATATTTTCTTTCCTTGAAACATAGATGATAACACACAATTTACAAATACTTTGATAAAGACTCTTCAAAGAACATGAGCAAGCGATGAACTTGCCTTGTGATTGCAAGGTAGTGAAGTCGGATGCTTGTACTGGACCTTGAGCTTCTATGTCTACAAAACATCATTATTTCCCGATAAGGACAATATTTAAAGAAGCAAAAATGAACATGCATAGTATTGTAATGCATTATTTGTTATTTCTTTTATTTATATGTTTTACCCAATATTTTAGTTTCCTGGAATATCTTTAGAAACTTTAGAAATTCATTTTTAAGGAATAACCTTGATACATTATTTTCACTATTTTATAATGTAATATATTATTAATAAAGTTAAAAACTAATTTTTATTTAATTTTAACTCTTATAATTATTTTCTTAATAATTCTTTTTAAGAATTAGCATTTAAATAAAAGAGATTTTATTTTGGTAACTTTAAATATTTATTTAGTATTTTTCTAAAATACTATAATGACTCAATATGGTAAAAGTTATTTTTATTTATTTTTATGCATTTTATTTATTTTTTATAAAATTCCATGAGTAATATATACTCCCTCTGTTCCTTGATATAAGGTGTATAATTTTCTATAAAAAATTCCAGAATATAAGGTGTATGATGGGATTGTGGGATTTTTTAACACAATTTAGGAGTCAATTTGATTAGGAAAGATAAGATACAAAGATTTCCCTATTTTTGCTCTATTCTCACATTGATCACCTACCTGTATTAACGTTTACAAGTATCAAAATTTTCCATTTTAGCCTATGCGCTAATATTCGTGCAAAAAAACTATACACCTTATATTAAGGAACGGAGGGAGTATATTATAAAATCCTTAACCAAAAATTCATTTATTAAAAATGGTTTCTTGATTTAATTTAATAGTTTGTTTTATTATGAGTCTAAAAATATATTGTTTGTATTTTTAAGACTTTTATTTTATTTTCTAGGATTTATTGAGGTGTAGGGGTATTTTGGTCTTTTACTTAATTATTAAAATCTCTGTTAGGGTTTTGGGCTAACCCATTGGGCTATTTGGGCCCATCTTGGCCCAATTGGCATGGTCAAAGGACCTCCCTGAAGGGGTACTGACCTTATCGGCCCAGTCACTACCTCCACTCTCTCTCAATCTCACCTCTTCTCCTACTCGACCCCGTGGTCGCTGACACTGCCGCCGTGCGATTCCCACCGCCATGGTCCTCTCTGGCCGCTGTCGTGGTCTATGGTATAGTTGTTGACCTTGCTCCGTCATCTGGTCCAATTCAATTTGTATTTGGGGCTCTCCTACGGCCAGACTGGTTCCGTCCCGAACCCTAGGGTTTGGAGTGGTGCCGGTGATGCCTCCGTCGCTGCCCCTAGTAGTGTTGTGGTGGTGCTGCTCGACCTCAAATGTTGTTGTGGCCACCGCCTCGGCTCGGTGCGGGTTGCAGCGCCCCATGGGTGCTCCCCGTGTCGCCGTGTGCTCGTCGGCCTCTCTGCTTCCTCTTCTAAATTACAGCGAGGACCTACGGTGAGTTTGATCTCGGGCTTCCCCTGGTGATTACTGTCCTATGCCCCTCCTGATCTAGGTTGTGTGTCTCTTCCATGTATCCCTAATTAGTATTCATATCCTGTTCTAGGGTTCATCCCTCTGTTTATTTGTATAAGATGAACTGAAATTGGTGGTGATGACTGATGAGGATTGTGGTATTTTCCACTAGATTGCTCACTGTTCTTGTTTGGTTATATGATACTAGTGACCTTGTAGTGTTGATTCTAGTTGGTAGTTGAGCTTGGCTAAGATGGTATTGTTACTATGGAATCTATCTGGTGGTGATTTGTGGGTTCATCTACTATCAATACATTAGTACTGACAGTAGCACTGTCAGTGATTACTCATTGAGCTGTTGAGCTTTCACTTGTGAGATGAGATTCAGAAGTGGGTAGTAATATGATTATAGTGATACCTTGATTATGTGGATGAGTATAATCTTGATAATGATTCCTGGTTTGATTCTAGGAAGATGATATTATAAATTTAATTATGCAAGATCAATAATGGATCTGCTTGATTTAGAACTTGTTCTTGTGACACCATCTTAGTATGGAACACGAGTTCTTGGGTTCTACTACTGGGCTTAAATCTAACTATGCTTGAAATTTGGTAAGTGCCAAATATAAGTTGAATCATAACTGCCTATGATGTTGGTCTGAGGCATAGGAACTAGTTTCCTATCTTGTTGTCCTTTATAGAAATGTTCTGGGATTATAATTGGTTACTGGATCTTCTATCCTCTTGGCTAAGATGGTTGGGTGCTCATGGATTTATATTGGTTCATAGGATTTGTAGATTCTAAGGTGCTACTCCACTAGGAGATGTGCCTAGAATTTATAAGCTATGCTATGTATATTTTGGAATATATGAATTGTCTATCATCTCCAGGATCTATGATGCTGGTATGAGATCCTGGTTGATTGGTAGAATTTAAGTGTACTTTTTATTTAAAAGATTCTCTATGATGGATTCACCCCACTTGGGTATTTTCTGAGAGATCTAGATATAAAAAAACACATGAATCTTAATCTAGAGAACATAATAAGATCACGTGATGGTTTTATTTCACTCACCACAATAATTGATTTTTCCGGTGTTGTGGATGTTGATTTGGTTGGCTGGATCTTGCTGATGATGCTGCTAGCTTGAGCTTGTCCTTCTCCTTATGGGTCCTGTAACTTGGCCTTGATCTTGCCCTTCACCTCCTAATTCCTGTAACTTGGCCTTGCTGTCCACCTGATCCACCCCCTCCTTATGTCACCATCTGGTGAGTACAAGGATGATCTTGTGTGTGGTTGGCTAAAGGTTTGCTTGGTTCTTGTTAAGCCTAGTGTGCTTCTGGTTTGGTGTTGAAAATGAGAAGGTGCTGCTGTGAGCCTTGACACGGTTGGCTCTTCCTTTTTCTTGAGTAGCATCTATTGTTGTGTTGACAGCTCTCACCATGCATTTAGGTGATTGTGCTACCTGTGTGCTTGGTACACAGTCTAGATCAGATCGATGAGGTGTTTTACCTTTTGATCTTTTAACATTAAACTCTCCTGGTGAAACTTGCCCCTCTTACTTGCTGTGAATATCTGTATTGTGGCTTATTTATGATGAAAGAACAATTCTTTCATATTGGTGAAACTTGCCCCTGTATTGATACTCAGTGATGTAATATGAGCAGTGCACCTCACTGCTCTCTATTGAGAGTATTCTCACAATTAACCCATTATTTTCCTTTTTGTTTGTTTTAATTTTTATTGCAGGTACAAGATCTGGGGTTTCAAGATTTAGTATAGGTTTAGATAGATAAGTAGATTGTAAGCTTTACTGATTCATTTGTAAAGATTTTGTAATATCTTATTTTATTCTTTATAATTATATTGTAACAGTTTATTATTTAAATATCAATTGTTGATATTTCTTTACTGTAATGAACCTTTTCATCAATGGAATGAATGCCTCTTTGTAAACTGTTTATGAAATAAAGATAAATAATAAGAATTCATTTCTTATTACTTTACTTTGAATTCTATTATTTATTATTCTCTCATTATTATAACAAATGATATTACTAAATTAGTTTATAATTCATTTAAAAAATAACAATTCTTAATCTTTAAATATAAATTCAAATTTCAAATTTGAATTCAAATTCTCCCCTCCAAAACACACTTATCCAAAAAGATCATGTCAGAATCTATAACGATCATTCCCAATAGCTATCCCTACACACCGAGAGTGAAAAAAACTCTGATCACTTTAGGTTTTTAGTTTAGCGAAAAATGTACCCGCATTTTACAGATGAATGCATGCATATGCACAAATTCCTAATTCTATCCTTCGTTGGTTCCTAAATGCTGGGATGTTACAATTATCCACTTTCATACTTTGTTAGGTTTAGCATTTTTTAGTGTAGAATGCTCTGTATTCAAAATTCATATTGTGCATACTTGAAGTATACGCCATTGCCATTTTGTTTGACAAAGATAATAATTAATATCGTGAAGATACCAATTACAGTCAGCATCTGCACCAATACATCATTGCCCATATGGGATTTTTTAAAATCTTCATAAACTTTGAAATTCATTTTCCTAATGTTTTAAGAAGGGCTATAGGTAGCCCGAAAGAGCTATAGTGACACACTTGCCCCCAGCCCCCATTTTCATTCACATGAAAAATAGTAAACCATCCTTCTGTGGTGGGATGGTCAAGAGACAACTAGGGTAATGGCTATCCTAGGGAGCTATCATGGTGATTTTTGTGAACACATGAGTGGGTCGAGGCCGTCGAGCACACTTGCCTCCAGCCCCCATTTTCATTCACATGAGAAATAGTAAACCACCCTTCTCTGACTCTCCCTCTACACGCTCGGTCTTGAACAATGTCGCAATGACGGGCTGACAGAGAAACGACTAGAGGAATTGCTATCCTAGGAAGGTATCATTGTGATTTTTGTGAACACGTGAGTGGGTCAAGGCCATCGAGCACACTTGTCTCCATCCCACATTTTCATTCACATGAGAAATAGTAAACCACCCTTCTTTGGCTTCTCCTCTACATGCTCGGTCTTGAATAATACCGCAACGATGGGCTGGTCAACAAACGCCTTGTGGAATTTCTACCCTAGGAAGGAGTCATGGTTATTTTTGTGAACACATGAGTGGCGAGGCTCTTGGGAGGTGTTTTATCTAAGCTGATTGGGTTTGACATCGATGTTTTGATGGTTTGGCCATGTTTCATGCTTATCACAAGATAAAAAATCATGATATGATCTTTAATGGCTGAATCTTATAGGGATGATGTACATGCACATCTTGTCATCTTATATTTTCTTAAGCCGGTGATAGGTGTCCCCCTCTTTTTGTCTGCATGTGCACTGTGTGAGACATCGTAGTCGTCCTTGTGTGCATTGTCTAGGTGTGAAAAAAACGAGTTGATTCTTCTCGACAAGTCTTGTAGAAATAAGGGGAGAATAGCAACCATCAATAGTTCCTAAAAATGTTTGTAAATGGTCTAAATAAAAAAGTCTAATATAGTTAGTAATATCATATGCACATGATTTTTTGCATGACTCGGAAAATTCAAATTTTTCATAAAAATATTCAACATCATATATCAAGAATTTAACTTTAACAACAAAGATCTTGAATAGCTGAAAATTACATTTGTGATTCTTTTCAACTAAAGCCATGTCATCATATTAGAATGAATTTTAACAGTTCAAAAAATAGTGTGGCCATAAGCTACTCTGTAATTGCAATGTTAGCTCATTGAGAACATTATTTAGCTTAAACCTAGTAGGTTTCCTTGAGGCAGCCACGAACTAATTATCTTTACTCTAAAGGGCATCTCCCTCCGCATGAATTTACCAACCACTCAATATCAAGTAAAACTTGAATATGTGAGAATATGAGGAGGTGTTATTTTTCATACATATAAACCAAAAGTCAAAACTCAATTATTAGAAAATGTTAACAAGCTTGCATAGCTTAGGTATTTTCACAAGTATTTTCTATTATAAATACATGATGATATGTGAAATTATATGATACAATATTAAATTAGAATATCTCTCTCACATAACTTGAACTTTATCAATTAAATAATTTCAAACTACAAACTAACCTATGTAAATAATGAACCGGCCTTATATTTTATTATGACGGTGAACTAATACTCCATCCGATCAATATTACTTGTCATAGAAATTAATGTATTTAGATATGTTTTATTGCTACATACATCCAATTCAGTAACAATTAATATGAATCGGAGGGAGTGCATAATATTAAGAAGTTGGTAGGTTGGAATTCCACCAATTTACACTCATGTGAAGATAAATTAAAGAATTTTGATGTTTGTATACTAAGAACAAATCGCCAAAGCATAAGTTGAATCGAGGAACTAAGCAATTTTTTCATTAAATTTAGTGTGAGAAAAAAATCTGGATTACAACCATAATTTATTAAAGGGTAGTTGTATAAAATATAAGATAATTTTGGAATATACATCTAACAAATATCTTATATGAGATTTCTAGAATGAATGATATCGTGATATTAAAAAATGCAGAGAGTTGGTGACATAATGTTCTCTCATGTTTTGTTTATGCAACATAATGTTCTCTCATGTTTTGTTTATGCGTAACTTAAGTCCCTAGTCCCATGATGGCGTGTCGGGTCATTTTCTAGATTTAGGCTATGAATCTTTAGTTTAGATCAGAATACTATAAAAGCATTCTTGCGTATAATAAGAAAAATTATGTATATAGTTGTGAAACAAGTTTGTAAAATATGGATGCCACATTTCGCAGAAAACAACTTTGCGCAAATCTTTCGGATGACATATATTTTACTAAAATCTAGCAAACATTGTTTGGCCCTTTTCCCACACCAGGCAACAACTTTATGTCAATGCAAACATATCTTATGCACCTAGTAGAACTTGTTTTCGTATGAACAAAAATTGTTTTCGTAGAACTTGTTTTCGTATGAACACTGTACTTTACGCATATTTTTCCGTGCAAGTGTTCATACATCTGGGCGCCCTTCTCCGTTTTGTTCTCAGCACAACATAAGGTGCGCGACGTTACGTGCAATCTACCCCTCTCCCCTGGCATGGCATGCTCCCTTTGAGCTGGAGATAAGCCTGAGATAAACAAAAGAGAGCATGATGGACCCATCCCGTTGCCTGCCGGCCGACTCTCGTGAGTAGTAGTGCTCGATCATACATATCACTAGCCATACATATCATCACCCTTTTTCCAATCCGATCACTTAGCTCGCTAATAAATTATTAGCGCATAACAGAGACCCGGTGCACACGGCACAGCAATTCATATATAGAGCTAGATAGCAGCTACTAGCTGAAAAAGGGAAAGGATCAAAAGCAGAAAACCGTGTGTCTCATGCATCTCTCATCTCATCACCCGAGCGCGGCCGAGCCACCGGCCACCACCATCATCGTCATTCTGAAAATAAATATCCTGGGCAGGAAGGAAGAAGAAGATCGGGACGTTTGGTGCTTTCTGCCATCAGCATTCTTGGTACTAGCTTTTGCCTGGACTGGACTGGACGAACAGTGAAATGCAGTACGTGCGCTGAACTTCTGATCGATGACTCGGGATACATACTCCAGTTCTCGGCGTTTAGCTCGAGGCCGGGCGGGCGACCGTCGTGCGCCGGAAAGGCGCATCGGGGCCTGCCTCTGCCTGCCCAGGAACTCCGATCCGGCTAGCTAGCTGCATGCATCTGGGCAGAGTGCGGCCTAGCTAGCTGTGGCAGCGAAAGCGGCGGGCCAACATCGCACTTATCAGCCTGCCTGGTGTATTAGGCAAGGCTACCTCGTCCTTTACGCTCAGCTTCCATCATGGCCGCAACTAATCTACTTGCTCTGCGACGGCGGTGCAAGTAGTACTGTATCTGACTAAAGTGTCCTCCTCTGCCTCAGTCGGCGCCCACATTGGCACTGGGCATGCATGCGTACGCGCGCAGTACGATAGTTGTCGCGTGATGCGATTGGACGGGTCGTTGCCTTGGGTGCCTTGCGGGATGATGAGATGCGCGAGTCCCTTCTGTTGGGGATTGGTGTGGGAGATCGTGGGGAGGGTATATAGAGGGGAGGCCGCAGGTCAGGTGGGCTACATACAGACTACTTGCAAACTCGAGTGCAAGTCTGATGCGAAAGTTGTAGTAGATAGTTCGTGTGACCACTGTGCTGTGCATAATGGGGTGGATGCAGGTTCGATCAGATCAAGTTGATCTCACAAATTGCCTGCCTGCATGCGCCTTAAGAGCATCCCCACTCATTCGGCGCGATCCCATGCCAAATTCCGGACCAATTTTGGCCGGATGAAACTTGATTTTAGCTTGGAAACGTCGAGTTTTCCACTCGCGTTTCCAGGCCGAGTTTCCACATTCGGCTAAAATTTAGACGAATTTGACGAATTCAGGCGGATTTGATTAAGCATGGACGAATATAGGCGGATTACATCGAATTTAAACTACATTACTACATAATAAACTAAAAACATTAAAAAAGGCCGCCGTCTCCTTCGCCGATGCCGTCACCGCTTCTACATGCTGAAGTTGTCGTAGAAGGGCGTGTAGCCGGGATCGGCCCTGCCTTCGTCCTTGCCGCCGTCGTCGTCGTCGTCGCTCGGCGGCTGTGGCGGGCGGGAGCTCCCCTGGCCGGCGTCGCCGCACCTCCAGGGATGGTAGGAAGGGCCGGCTTCGTCGTCGTCGTCGAGGACGACGAGCGGCGCGCCCTGGTAGGCGAGAACGCGGCCAGACCAGGCCTGACGTTCGGCCTGCTGCTGCAGGCGATGGACGCGCTGCCGATCCGTCTCCTCCCAGTCCGCCCTGGACCAGGAGAATATGTCCGGCGAGGACGGCTCCACCGGCGGCTGAGGCGCCGCCTCCCGCAGGGACTGCTCCACCGCCATCTTGACGGCGAATGCATCCTCGTCGACGGGCACCGCCCAGTCCTGCGGCTCCGGCTTCGGCTTGCGAAGGAGGAGACGACCGGTGGGCGACGACGCAGCGCGCGGCTCGTTGATGGTGATGTCACGTGACCTGGTCCTCGGCGGCGAACGGACCGGCGTTTCCGGCTCCCGCTTAACGGGCAGGAGCGGCGGCGAAGCCACCGGCGCGGAGCCCGACGAGTGGAAGGCCGAGGACGAAGAGGATAGGCTGGCCATCCTCCTCGGTAGCCAGTTGGCCGGAGGATGGCACCTTACCCTTGACGCTGGCGTGGGGTTGCGGGGGAAGCCGAGGCGGGGATCGTTGCCGGCGTGGATGTGCTCCAGTACGGCGGTGAGGGTGCGCCCGGGAGCGCTCCACCAGCAGCGACGCCCAGCCGCGTTGTTCCTCTTCAGCAGCGAGCCTGACGGCCCTTCGTGGCGGGCGAGCGCCTGCTGCCGCCGGTCCGCGAGGTATTGTTCCCAGAACACGCGGTTTCCCGGATCCTCGGCGAGGTCCGGGTCATCCATGGCGGCGATGGCCACCCGGATCTCATTGTCGAGTTCCTCGGACTTCAACTCCGGCGGAATGGGGATCCCATCGACGCTGAGCTTCCAGCCGGTCGGGAGGCGGATGTCCGGCGGCGCCATGTAGCCCGCATCGTACAACATGCGGGCCTCCCACGGCTAGAGGGTGCGGCGGCCGAAGCCATTTGCCGCCGAGCCGTCGTCGGGGTACCTTTCACCCATGGTGTGAAGTGTGGCAGTGCCGGAGTTGGAGAGCTGTGGAGGGGGAAGTGAGGAGCGTTGGGAGTGAGTGAAGTGAGCCGGTGAGGTCACCAGATTATATAGGCCGAAGAGGCGGCGAGGACGGGAGGGGTGTAGCGGAAACGGCGGGAAGTTAGTGCATGTCGGTCCATCGCGGGAGCTGAGGCGGCAGCGGTGGCGCGACATCATGGCGACGCGTGGCCGACGCGACAGGCAGTTATTGTCCAGCGGTCGCCACGTGGTTCCGAGGAGGACGACGACTCGGCTTTCGTCGCTAACTGGGAGGGTCCACATGCCGCTTCGCTTCGTTCGGCGTTCCCAGACCGTTCCCGGGATCCTGGAAATGGACTAGAAAGTGCGGACCAAAATTGCACCAAATCCGAACGAAAAGAGATTCTTGGGAACGCGACTAGACCAATTTTCGGCGTCCGGACCTAAATTCGATGTTCGGATCGGCGTGCTGAAAATGTAGTGGAGATGCTCTAAAGAGTAGATATAGATCGATCGATGGGCGGTGATGGTAGACGAACGGAAGGGTTTATCTTCGCGGTTGAAGAATCACACCAGGGAGTTAAGGGCGACTGCGTCCGGTTTTGCGGCGGTGGCTTTTGGGAGGAGGAGGGTACGGCAGAGCGGGCAACTGGGGCGGGAGCGGAGCCAGGCGTCGACGCAGTCCGGGTGGAAGCAGTGGCCGCAGGGAGGGAGCGCCTTCACCTTGTCCCCGGCCGCCAGCGCGCTGATGCATATCGAGCATTCCGCCTCCCGCTCCTCCTCGCCACCGCCGTTGGTTGAACGCACTGGGCTGTAGAGCGTGACGGGGAGCCCATTGATGGCGTCGGCGTCGAGGCCGGGCGACGCCTCGGCGGCGGACGACGAGGAGGCCTCGAGGTTGGCTTGACGGCGTTGGCGTTGGCAGCGGCCGCACGCCCAGTGGAGGTAGAGGCAGACGGCGACGAGCGCGACGATGACGGCGAGCAGTCCGATGAGCAGCGGCACGGCGCGGCCGTGCAGCGCGAAGTTGCTGTCGCCCACGTCGCCGTACCGCACTGTCCGCACCACCTGGTTCGCCGTCCCCGCCGCTCCCTCCTGCGCCGCCATGGATTAGTTTCTCGTCTCCGCAGCGGCCGGTTCCGCTTCCGCTTCCGCACGCGCGCACGGGAGCCTCGATCTACGGGAGCTGTTGGACGACTTAGCCAGAGCTAGCACACGCTCGCTCTCATGTAGTCCACGCCATGTGTGGACGTGTGGTAGTCAAAGCTAGCGCGCGCATGGGGACACTGCCCGGGCTGCCGGCCTGTGCTACTCTATAGGCGATCGACGGAGCAAGCGACGAAATTTCGGGGCAAGTAGCGGTGGTTTTTGGCCTGGCGAGCGAGCGACGCGCAAGGTCCGAGAGAGATTGGCTGGGGAGAGTGGAGACGCGCCTGAGTTTTAAAAATTCAAAGTTCTCGCCGCCCCTTTTAAGGTTGGAAAATCACAGCCGCACAGGCAGAAGCTAGCCGCGAACTCAGGCGGCAACTGGGCAGATGAGATGACTGGGGCCTGCTAGCCGCTCGGGTCGGCCGGCGGACTCCGACTCGGGATGGCCATGCCGCTATGGTGCAACGGTACATCTTAAGCTTCGAAATCTTCGGTCTCGATCGCGTGTCACGATCTAGGAGAATGTGCTACGCCTTGTTGCGAGCATGCATAGTTTTTGACCTGCAGTTCACCTACGACGATTTTTCAGCGACAAATATTTCCTACGGGTGTCTTTGACTTTTTTTTTGAAAATAGACGCTTTATTACATAACAGTAAGTTTACACCAGGCCTCTGCATAGCTAGAATGCACACAGCCGATCAATCACAGAGTCTCGGCCAACAATAAAAACGGGATTACAAAGTAATGTAAATGAAAACACAGTGTTTCCAACTATCTAGGGAGGGTCTAATCGCAGCGCTTGCTGCCATCCATGCCGGGAGAATATATCCTGCGTCGTATCCTCCAACCACCTATAGCCCTCCACAAATAAGTCGCGAAACTCCATACGTTGTAGAGGAGTCTATAATCGAAGAATAGCCGTGGCTCGATAGATAACCTGCAAGGGAGAAGTTACAATATTATTAAAAATCTTATCCTTTCTATATAGCCAAAGCGACCAAATGATGGCAAGAGCTCCCACCCTAAATAAAGTCCCATATTTATCCTCAATCTCATTCATCCAGTTGCCAAATACATTGACTACCGATCGAGGAGGAGATAAACCAGAGGCTATTTGGATGATTGACCATGTAGCACGAGCAAATTTATAATGGAAGAATAAATGACGTATTGTCTCATTATGGTGACAAAATACGCATTCAGAGCTACCATGCCAATTCCTCCTAACAAGATTATCTTTTGTGAGAATTACCCCTTTACAGGGATATCAAGAGAATATCTTCGTTTTAAGGGGTATCCTCATCTTCCAAATTTTACTATTGTTATCGACTGAAATATTAGGTTAGATCAAAAATCTATAAAATGAATCAATGGAGAAATTATCACTATGTAGTAATTTCTATTTGAATTCGTCCATGCCCTCAGATAGCTGTATTCTGGATAATCTTACTAAAAGATTATTCCAAGACACCAGTCTAGGACCTAACAGACTTCTTCTGAAAGACACATTAGGAGGATTGGTTTCCATTACCTCAGCGAGAGTATCCCCTTTGTGCCTAACGATCGAGTATAGAGTTGGATATTGTTCACGAAGAGAATTTTGGCTAAGCCATTTATCCTCCCAGAACCTAATTTGTGAACCATCCTTAATATTAAAATTGCCAAACCGGAAGAAATGCTTTTTGGAAGCCATTATCCCAGTCCAAAAGTGTGAATCACCTGGTTTCCAAACCAGTTTAAACACCGCTTTTAAGCCAACATATTTCCTCCATAAAATGGTTTGCCATACCCCTTCTTCGGTAAGAAGTTTGAATAACCATTTACCCAGTAATACGGTGTTTTTGACTTTTAAATCATGTATGCCCAATCCACCATATTCTTTGGGTCGGCAAACGACATTCCATTTGGCCAGTCGATATTTTTTTTCTCACTATCCCCCTGCCAAAAGAATCTTGAACGGAAATAGTCCACTTTAGACAAGACACCTTTTGGTACCTGGAAGAATGAAATCATATACAGTACCATGTTGGTGAGTACTGAATTAATGAGTACCAGTCTTCCACCAAGGGATAGCAATTTACCCTTCCAACTATTAAGGCGTTTTTGTAGTCTTTCCTCAACGAGTTTCCATTCAGCAATCGTGAGACGCCGATAATGTATCGGTATTCCCAGATAATTGATTGAAAATTGCCCCTAATCACAACCAAAGAGATCGGCATACAGGTGGGCCTCGTCTTTAGCCTCGCCAAAACAATACAAGTTATTCTTATGGAAGTTTATTTTCAATCTAGAGAGCTGCTCAAATGCTAATAGTATTAATTTCAGATTCTTGGCTTTCTTCAGATCATGTTCCATGAATAGTATTGTATCATCGGCGTATTGAAGAATAGATAGTCCACCATCAACAAGATGTGGAACCAATCCTTCAATTTGGCCATCAGCCTTTGCTCTCTCAATAAGGATAGCCAATATATCTGCCACTATATTAAATAGTATAGGCGATAGTGGATCCCCTTGTCGTAGTCCATTTTTGGTCTGGAAGTAATTACCTATGTCATCGTTGACATTTATGGCAACACTTACACCAGACACAAAAGATTGTACGAGAGCACACCACTTTTCTAAAAAACCTTTCATACGAAGTGTTTGCTGTAGAAAGACCAATTAACTTTATCATATGTCTTCTCAAAATCAATCTTGAACAATACACCATTTAGTTTTTTTTAGTGCAGTTCATGTATCGTTTCATGCAGGATTACCACTCCATCTAAGATGAACACAGAGAGAAAAAGCTCTCCGGCAGACAGATTTCTGCCGGGGAAATTCCTTTCCGGAGAGGGGAGATCGACACCATCAACACCATCATTAAGATATACTTCATCGGGATCATTATCATCATCCACACCATCATCTCCACCAGCACCATCATCACCACTCCATCCCGCTGTAACAATTGTGTTGAATACTTGCATAGTTTTTAGGGAAAACTTTCCCGGTGTTGATTACTATTGTATATGATGCTTGTGAGTGGAACCATTGAATTAACATTTTCTCCCTTGCATGAAAGCAGTTTAAGAAGGGCGAACGACATGATCAGCCACTGAGTTCAGTCTAATCGTAGCAACCTTTGTAAAAAATTTAAAACTAACGTTAAGGAGGCAGATTGGACGATATTGTTGTATACGTTCTACGTTGTTAACCTTAGGTAGTAAAATTATGTTGCCAAAATTTAACCTGAAGAGGTCGAGCTGACCAATATGCAAAAACTCAAACAAGCGCACCAAATCCACCTTGATAACTTCCCAGAATTTTTGATAAAACTCTGCTGGAAAGCCATCAGGCCCTGGCGCTTTGTTATGTTCCATTCGGAAGACAACCTTCTTAACCTCCTCCTCAGTATAAGGTGCAGTCAGAAAATTGTTTTCCTCAATAGAAACCTGAGGAATATCCTTCATCCAGGACTCATCCAAGAAAAAGGAATTTTCTGGTGGTGCCCCAAACAAGAATTTATAGTAGTTGGTAATATAAGATTTAATTTGTCGTTGTCCTTCAATCGTCCCTTCATCCTGAACTAGAGAGTGAATAAGTTTCTTCTTATGCTTGCCATTTGCAACAGCATGGAAGTATCTTGTATTCGCGTCTCCTTTAAGGATGAATTTAGATTTAGAACGTTGGTACCACTTGAGTTCTTCCTCACGCAGTAGTCTGGCAATTTCTGCATTCGATTCCTTTTTAAGCTCAATCTCCTGTGCAGTCAATAACCTAACCTCCGCTGAAGTCTCCAAGTCATTAATAATAGCAGAAAGACGTATTTTTCCTTTTTAAGAATACCAGCAGTATGTCTAGCCCAACCACGTAGGAATTTGCGCAAGGCACGCATTTTGTTGTTCCAGCGTTGTATAGGTGGTGTACGACCACTAACTGATTTTTCCCAAATAGCCTTCACCAGGTCATAAAAACCATCACGATCAATCCATCCCAGTTCAAACTTGAAACTGTTTTTTGATTTTCGTGATGGTGTTTCGACAGATAATAGTAATGGAGCGTGATCCGACAAAGCTTCAATACGCTCTAGAGCGCGAACAGTTACCATAGGAAATTTATCTTTTCATTCGGTATCCATAAGCACCCTATCTAATTTTTCGTATGTAGGCTCCGGAAGACTATTACCTCAAGTAAATTGTCTTCCTAACATTGTAACCTTTCTTAAGTTCAAGCTATCAATGACAACATTAAACATGAAAGGCCAATGTTCATCAAACCAGCCCCGACTTTTCTCATGAGAAAATCTTAGCAAATTAAAATCTCCATCTATAAGGATAGGATAGGGATTGCATTTCTATTTTTTGGCGAATTATAACTGGACGAACTCGTGGCAAGAACGTGGCCGCCAAAGGTGAAATTGGCCGTCGTACTCCTGCCGGCAAGTGGCCATTTTTTTTTAAAATGGGCTTCCATAGTTTAGTGCTGAGTTGCTCCCGTCCTGGTGACTCCAGTTATCTATTTCATTTCAAAGCTTCTAAAAATCTGAAAAGGTACATACGGACAACGATGTATACTCAATTGAGCAAAAATTTCAATCTGAAATTCTATGTATTCAGGGTTACACAAAAAAAAAAGACTATGCATCTTCATACCTTGTTAGGTTTTGCCTTTTTTAAGCGTAGAAGGCACTATATTAAAAATTCATATAATGCACACTTGAAGTATCCATCAATGCATATATGTGATTTTTTTTCAAATGTTTTCTAGAACTTTGAAATCTATGTTCCTAATGTTCAAGGTAGCCCAAGAGAGCTATAACGGCACACTTGACCCTAGCCCCATTTTCATTCACACGAGAAATAGTAAACCACCCTTTCTTGGCTTCTCCCTCTACACGCTCGGTCTTGAACAATGCCGCAACAACGGGCTGACCGAGAGACGACTAGAGGAATGGCTTTCCTAGGAACGTACCATGGTGATTTCTTGTGAACACATGAGTGCCGAGGCTTATGGGAGGCGTTTGATCTAAGCTGATTGGATTTGACATCGATGTTTTGGTGGTTTAGCCATGTTTTCATGCTTATCATGAGGTAAAAATTCATGACCCGATCTTTACTGGCCGAATCTCATAGGGATGATGTACACGTACATCGTGTCATCTTCTCCTTTTGTAAGCCAGTGATAGGTGCCTCACTCTATATGTATGCATGTGCACCGTGTGAGACATTGTAGTTTTCCTTGTGCGTATGGTCTGGGTGGCTAAATGAGATTATTCTTCTTGACGAGTCTTATAGAAACAGGGTGTGAACCGCAACCATCAATAGTTCACAATTTTTTTTGTAAATGATATACACATACATAAAGGGTAATATAGTTAGCAATATCATGTGCACATAATTTTTCTACAAGACTCGAAAAAATCAAAATTCTTATAAAAAGATTTCATGTCATATATCAAGAATTTAACTTACTTTACAAACAACAAATATCAAGAAAAATCTTCGATAGATGAAAATTATATATGTGCTTCGTTCCAACTAAAGTCATGTCATCAAATTAATTAGAATGTATTTTAATGGTTCAAAAAATAGCGTGGTCATAATCTACTTTGGAAATGCCACTATTAGCTTAATGATAACATTATTTAGTTTTAAACCTATATTTCTTGAGCCAACCATGCTATAACTATCTTTATCTTAATTGCAATCTGAACTCTATCTGAATTTACTAACTACTCAATATCAAGTAAAATTTGAATATATGACAATTTGATGCTCATTTTCATACACATAAACCAAAAGCCAAAACTCTGTTATGACAATATGTTAACAATATTGCATTGCTTTGGTATTTTCACAAGTACTTTCTATTATAATTACATGATGATATGTGAATGGTAAATTAGAATATATTTCTTACATAACTTGAATGTTATCAATTAAATAATTTCAAACTACAAACTAACCTACGTAGACATTGAAATGGCCTTACATTTTAGTATGAAAGTGAACTAATACATAATAAGGAAGTTGGAAGGTTGAAATTCCACTAATCTACACTCGTGCGAAAATAAATTAAAGAATTTTGATGGGTGTATACTAAGAACAAATAAACAAAGCATAAGTTGAATCAAGTGACTAAGCAACTTTCTATTAAATTTAGTGTGAGAAAATCGACATTGCAACCATAATTTATTAAAGATGCACTTGTATAAATATAAGATAGTTTTAGAATATACAACTATCTAACATATATATTATATGAGATTTCTAGAGTACTCCCTCAGTTCACTAATGTAAGACCTTTTAGATATTTTAAAATTGACTATATACACTCCAAAACGAGTGAACTTACACACTAAAACGTGTATAGATACATGTGTTTTAGAAAAGGGCTAGAATGCCTTACATTAGTGAATGGAGGGAATACATGATATGGTACAAGTTGATCGAAGAACTCTCTAGCATGTAAAAGAATGTAGAGAGCTAGTGATATAATGTTCTCTCGTGTTTATGGGTCCTTAGTTTAGATCAGAATACTATGAAAGCATTCCTGCGTATGATAAGAACAATTATGTATATAGTTGTGAAACAAGTTTGCAAAACATGGATGCCACATTTTGCAGGAAACAACTGTGTGCAAACTTTTCAGATAAAATACTTTTACTAAAAGCTAGCAAACATTTCTTCTTCTTTTTCCCACACCACACAACTTTATGGAAATATGCAAACATATCTTATGCAGCTAGTAGAACTTGTTTTCATAGAAAGAAAATTTGTGCTTCACGTGATACACTCATGAATGCTTCCAGTGAAAGCTTGTTTGTACCCCAAAGAACTAAATGTGTAATCTAGCATATCACATTTCTATTCCCGTCCAACAGAGGATTTCACACCAATAGGTGGAACACGTATATGCATGAAAATTATACTCCAGGGCATATATATATAGTTTTCCGTGGAAGTGTTAAGTACATGCATCTCGCACTAACGTGCAGATGCAGGTAATATAAAAAAATTTAGACGAAGGGCTTGAGCAAAACCTGGATTTAAATTAATAAAGCTAACACAGGCAAAGTCAGTTACAACATGATCATAGTTTCACACACATAGTCTGATATACAGTCGACGCACAACAAGGACTAATCCTGGCTATGCTCAAGCTGGAGAGGAGAGTCTTGATCCTGTTGATGGCAACTCCCAAAGCCTCCATGTTCTTCCGCTTAGCCACAACTCTCCACACCTGTAAATAAGAAGCCATTTTGTACAGCACATGAGACGGTTAGTTGGGAATCTTCCCTCAATGGTAAACTTGTTTCTAGTGGTTTCCCCCGGTACGTTACGGGAGGTGGGGAAGATATTCACACGAAGCCCTTTAGGAAGAACAGCGACACCCGTAGACGACACCACGTCCGTGTTTAGACGACAAGAATTTCTCCTTACCCCTCAAAAAACCACACTTTCGGACACTTCGAATTGCTCCACCAAGCTCACTGCCCACCAGCACACGCCACCACGATCTTCCAGTCACCATCGTCGTCTCATCATGACCCACAATGTGAGACTGGTATGACCAAAAAGCAGAAACTTTGGCGGAGGTCGGCGGTACATAGACACGCGGGAGGGAACTACCTCCACCGTCGGATGGCGATAGCCGACCGGATGTAACAGCAAGGGAAAACTGGACCCTCTCTGGCCATGCCGAGCCCAAAAGGGCTCATGGAGCCCCGCCGCCACACTGCCGCAAGGGTGTCACCGTCGCCGCCAACCCTAGCACTAGTCCCTACTCCTCCGTCTACCAGTGGATCCGTTGCCACCGCAGATCCCCGCCGCCAAGTAGCAACGCCATCGCCACCATGGTCACTCGGGCCTACCGGACCGTTGCCGGTCCGAGGTTCACCACCTAGCCCCGGCAGGGCAAGGAGGAGCGATCATGGTGCGCATGGCAACTCCATTCTGCCGACAGGCCATCCCTAGCAGGTCAGGTGGCCACTAGCTCTAGGCCTGCCCGGCCTCGATCCAGTGTCTCGACCGCACCGTAGCCAAGCCAGGAGGGGGCACCTACCACCCGTCGGAACAGGGAGACCCAGGGCCCCAGCTGGGGCCCACCCGGTCCAGATCTGGCCAAGATCTGGCCCTACAGGATCCCACCACCGGGAACACCTCCAGCCCTCCCTACCAAGCAGCTCGCCGCCACGCCGCGCAGAGCCGCCATGCCCACTGAGCTCGCCCGCAGCCGCCCCTTCGGACCCGATGTGGTGCGCCGTCGCCAGCAGAGGACCCCACAGATTCACCGCCGCCGCCGGGGAAGATTGTTAGAAATGGTAATCACGTCTGACACTGGCGCGGCGTCATGTGCCGTAGTTCCTACGCATACGGATCGTATACGTATATGGTTTAGAGTATGACTCGTGCACGTATCAGGTTAGGAGTTAGGCACCGAGTCAATCTAGTGTTTGAGTCGGTGAGCTACCTCTAGTATATATATATACGTGTAACCTGCCCGTGTAACCCGTGCTCCTTCTTGAAACAGATATATGCCCAGCTATATAAATATAGCAACCACAATTGAGACCGCTGCTCAGCCAGACAGCACAACGCCCAAAGAAAAAACAACAAAGAAAGAAGAAGAACAAAAGGTGAAAACAAAGCCGACAAGAGTGGCTCGACGAAAGCGGACGGCCCGCGACCATTCCGCCCCCCAGCTAAGTACTACCACATGCGTAGCACTCCGAAAAGCCGCGCACCAAGCAACACCTCCAAGAAGGGGATGACAATGACGACGCTGCTGCCCGGACTAGTCCTAGGGTTCCCCCCAGTGTGCTCCGAGAGGTGGGGAAGATGTACACCCGACGCCCTTCAGGAAGGACAATGGCACCCGCAGGTGTCACCGCGCCGGTGTCACAAAGACAAGGATTTCTCCCGACCCCTCAAAAAACACACTCTCGAATGCTTCGCAGTGCTCCACCATGCTCGCCGCCCGCCAAAGCACGCCACCACGGTCTTGCAGCTACCACCGCCGTCTCACCATGAAACCCGAAGCATGGCCAGTAATATAGAGAAAAGGAACCTCGGCAGGGGTCGGTGGTACAATAACACGCGGGAGGGAACAACCTCCATCGTTGGGAGGCGATAGCTGACCGAATGTAGCAACATGGACAAACCAGACCCTCGCTGGCCTGGTGATACGTCGGAAACGTATCTATAATTTTTTATGCTCCATGCTTGTTTAATATCTACTTTGCTTTGCTTTGTTTACACTTTGATGTGCTTTTTACATGTTTTCTGATACTAACCTATTAACAAGTTGCCACAGCGCCAGTTGCCTGTTTTCTACTGTTTTTTGTTCCAGAAAAGCTAGTAAGGAAATATTCTCGGAATTGGACGGGACAAACGTCAAAGTCAATAACTTCCCGTGGGGAATAAGAAGTCCAGAGGGGAGACGGAGAGGCATGCCAGGGCAGCCACACCCCCTAGGCGCGGGTGGGCCCTGCCCCGCGCCTAGGCAGGGTGTGGGGCCCCTGGCCACCGCCTCGGCCTCCCCCTTCGCCTTTAAGAAGCCCCCGATGCAGAAACCCTAAGTATCCGATCAATATTTCACGAAACCTTCTGTAGCCGCCGCCACCATCGTCCCTAGATCGGGGGGATCTGAAGTTCTTTCCGGCACCCTGCCGGAGGGGAGATCATCCTGGAGGCCTTCTCTCCGGTATGATGCATGAGTAGTTCCACCTTGGACTATGGGTCCATGTAGTAGCTAGATGGTTGTATCTCCTCCTTGTGCTTTCATGTATAGATCTTGTGAGCTCCGTTCATGATCAAGATCTAATCTATTTGTAATCATGCATGTTGTGTTTGCGGGGATCCGATGGATATTGAGATTATTATGTTGGTTTGATTAATGGTTTTGTCTTTATGGTTCTATCATGTCTGTGTTGTTTATGATCTTGCATGATCTCCGTTGTTAGTAACTATCTTGGCCAAGTAGTTGTTAGTGACTCCAAGAGGGGGTATTTATGCTCGATAGTGGGTTCATGCCTCTAGTTTCCAAGGGAAGTGACAGGAATTTCTTCGGTTGTAGATGTGTTATTGCTACTAAGGAAAAAAACAACGATCTCTTGTTCACGGAACATGTGGACTGTTTATCTTACACACTTTGCTTAAAGAAGTTGTCTCTTGCTTGCAACTTAATATTAGAGGGGGTTCAGATGATAACCTGAAGGTGGACTTCTAGTCATAGATGCAGTTGGATGACGATCTATGTATGTTTTTGTATTGTCCAATCGAATCTCATAGGATCTTTCTGACTAGTAATTGCATTGTTATGCCTTGCTCAGTTCCTGTCAATTGCCCTATTGTAATTTATTTATCCTTTATGCCATGTTGTTTATCTAAGAAGAGCACCTCTAGTGAACTATGGACCCGGTCCAATCTTTACCATTGATACATCTTCCACTGTTACTTGTTTACTTGCTGCAAACCATCATTACCTTTCACACCATACGTTTAATCCTTTGTTACAGCAAACCAGTGAGCTTGACAACCTCACTGATTCGTTGGGACAAAGTCTAGAGTTTGTGTTGTGCAGGTCTCCATGGTATTTACAACACCTGTGTGACGTTTTCTTCATCCTTCTGGTTCGATAACCTCCGTCTCAACTGAGGGAAAACTTGTTGTTGTGCTCTTCACACCCTGCGCTTGGGGTTACCAACAAAGTGCCACGTCGAACACCGTCACCTGGCCGAGCCCAAACAAGATCGTGAAGCCCCGCTGCCACACTACATCAAGGGTGTCACTGTCGCCGCCAACCCTAGCACTAGGTCCTACTTCCTCGTCCACCAGTGGATCTGCCGCCACCGTAGATCCCGGCGCCAAGGAGCAGCGCCATCGCCACCGTGCTTACCCGGACATACCGGACCACCATTGGTTTGAGGATCACCACTGTGGCAAACTGGCACATGGGGCGAAAGGCACGACCACGACGAGACTGACTGCAGATCTGAGCGCGGTAGGCAAAATTGGAGGACGCGACAAGCGCTCGCCATCCGAGCCTGCAAAACGATTGCTCGAGCTGGACCCGCCTAGTCCAGCTCGGGAACCTGCCCATGGCACAACAAGGAGAGGTCTCTGCCGCCTGCAGAGCCAGCCGCCAGCCCTGTGTGTGGCCCGCCCGAGCCCAGATCGAGCCATGGGCCCGAATGTGGGCCAGCAAGCCCATGCCGCCAAGGATCCATGGCAGACGCGTGAGCCTCCACTGCCTGCCGCCCTGCCATCGCAGAGCCAGCATCGTTGTGCCGCGCAGAACCGCCATAGCACCGCCCGCCACAGAGGAGCACCGCCGCCATGGGGAGCACTCGCACCTCTCTCGGCACGCGCGGGAGAGGAAGGCCACCGCCGTCGGCACCGCGCGGGCTTAGCCCGGCGGCACACGCCGGCGGCGGCGGGGGAGGAGAAAGGGAGGGGAGGCCTAGAGTAGGGCGGCGGCGGGGGCTCGCTCCGTCACCCCGCGGGGGACGAGCGAAGCGAGCCACTTTTTTTTCTCCGAATATTTGCTACGTTATCAATTTTCGTGTAAACCGTACTATGACCGTGAATTTGAAGCAATAGAAGAGAACCCAGGGTCAAGACGGACCTGTAGCAATCTTTGTGCGTGCGTGAGTTGTACTAGCTTGATCAAAAGAATCGATCCACTAGCCGTACATCTCGACGGAATTTATTGAGTACGTGCGTGTCGCTCATCAGAACTTTATCATCAGTATCGTCGGAAAATACTCGACGGCAGGGGCTGTGTTATTAAAGAGGAGGCTGTAAACTTGAGTAGCACTTGATCACCAACCTGATACTCCTTTTCTATTCTGTTTCGGTCAGCCTGAATTTTCATCCGCAGTTGGGCAGCTGTCAAGTGTTCCTTCAAGCGATCTAATTGATGTTGCCGCTCAGCGAGCATGGTCGCTGCATCTGTGTGTATAGTATTGACATCCTCGGGAATATGTCCCAGGTTGGGCTCACAGCCATAGACAACCTTGAATGGTGAGCATCCAAGAGCAGAGTGGAATGTAGAGTTGTACCACAATTCGGCTAGCGGAAGCCATCTGCGCCATTGTTTGGGAGTGTCGTGAACCATGCACCGCAAGAACATTTCAAGACACTGGTTGACGCGCTCGGTTTGCCCGTCGGTCTGAGGATGATAGGCTGTCGAAAAGTGCAGATTAGTGCCCATGGTTTTGAACAGTTCCTTCCACAGTTGGCTGGTGAAGATCTTGTCGCGGTCTGAGACAATTGACAAGGGAACACTGTGTAGTTTGACTACATTGTCCAGAAAAGCTGATGCCGCGAAAGCAGCTGTGAAGGGGTGCTTGAGTGGCACAAAATGTGCGTATTTTGACAGCCTATCCACCACCACCATAATGACATTTGCGCCTCCAGATAACGGAAGACCTTCGATGAAATCCATCGTCAACTCTCTCCAAATTTCAGCTGGAATAGGTAATGGTTGCAAAAGTCCAGCAGGCTTGGTGTGTTCATGCTTGGCATGTTGGCATATGCCACATTGCTTGACAAAGTTTTCAACTGCCAGTTTCATACCAGTCCATGAAAACATGCGTTTTAGCCTTTGGTAAGTAGGTGAAATGCCGGAGTGACCACCAATCGTACTCGAGTGAAATGCACTGATCAACTTAGTTTGGAGCGCTGTATTGTTGCCAATCCATACACGCTCCCGAAATTTGATCAAGCCATTAGTGAGGGAGTAGCCGTGCTCATCAGGAGATGCCACCGCTAGAGCTTGTAACTTGGACTGTGCATCACTATCAGTGGCATACGAGTTGATTACTTCCTGGATCCACACTGGGCGAGCTTCGGAAATTGCTTGCAACTGAAGAACATGAGCTACCCGGGACAACGAATCAGCCATAGTGTTGTCAGCACCCTTCTTGTATTTGATACGGAACTGAAGTCCCATCAAGCGAGCCATAGCCTTCCGCTGCATCGGGGAATGGAGTGTTTGATCTTCTAAGAAGGTGAGGCTTTGATGGTCTGTCTTTATGATGAACTCGCTGCGTTGTAAGTATGAGCGCCAGCGCTCGACAGCCATGATCAAGGCCAGAAATTCTTTCTCGTATATTGAAAGAGAGCTGTGGTGTGCACTAAGAGCCTTGCTTAAGAAGGCGACGGGGTGGTCGTCTTGCATAAGTACTGCGCCCACGCCAGAGTCGCATGCATCAGCCTCGACTACAAACTGTTTGGAAAAATCTAGAAGCATGAGCACAGGAGTCGTGGACATGGCCTTCTTGAGAGCAAGAAAGGCTTCTTCAGCTTCAGCAGACCACTCAAATGCCTTTCTTTTCAACAGATTTGTCAAAGGCTTTGCCAGAATGCCGTAGGCGCGACAAACTTTCGGTAGTAGCCTGTTAATCCCAGAAAGCCTCGCAATTCTGTGATCGTGGTAGGCCGTGGCCACGCCACCATGGCTATTGTCTTCCTAGGATCAGTGGCCACCCCTTCAGCCGAGACAATGTGGCCAAGATACTCCAATTGAGCTTGCGCAAATGAGCACTTGAATTCCTTTACAAAAAGCTTGTGTTGGCGAAGCAAGTCAAGTACCGTGGACAAGTGAAGAACATGCTCTGCCAATGACGGACTGTAGATGAGTATATCGTCCATGAACACCAAGACAGATTTGCGCAGGCAGGGTTGTAGTACCGCATTCATCACACATTGGAATGTGGCTGGTGCGTTCGAGAGGCCGAACGGCATGACTCGGAACTGGTAGTGTCCGTGATGGGTCTTGAATGCGGTTTTCTCCTCATCTCCTGCACGCATGCGGATCGGATGGTATCCTGCTCGCAAATCGAGCTTGGAAAAGAGCTTAGACCCCGCAAGCTCGTCAAGCAGCTCATCGATTACTGGCATCGAAAAGGTATTGCAGATTGTAATCTCATTTAGACGCCGATAGTCGATGTAGAACCGCCATGATCCGTCCTTTTTCTGAATTAGAAGGATTGGTGAGGCAAATGGACTCATGGAGGGAATGATGAGACCCGCCTCAAGCATGACGGGAACTTGCCGCTCGATCTCGTCTTTGTGAAGCGGCGAGTATCGATATGGACGGGCATTAATTGGGGCAGCGCCAGGTACAAGTGTAATTGCATGGTCATACTCCCGAGGAGGAGGTAGTGTTTGAGGGTCACTAAATACATCTGCATATTGGTGCAGCACTGACTGAATTTCATCAGGAACAAGGGATGATGGTTGTTCAGTACATTCTTCAAGGACAGCAAGGGCCCATAGATCATTGCCCTTACTCCACTTCAACACTTGACTGATAGGAACTTCAGTGAGCTCTTTAGGTTGACTGGACTGGATGCCATGCAAGACAATTGTTTGGCCTTTATATTCAAACTGAAGTGTGTGTTTTTTCCAATTACACCACATGTCCCCATGCTGTTTCAACCAGTCCATACCCAGAATCGCATCGTAAGCCCCCAACGACAAAATGCGCATGTCCGTGGAGAAGGTATGACCTTCAGTCAACCATGCAAAATCCTTGGTTTATCACAGTGAAGAATTTCATCATTAGCCACACGCACTGTCACTGCTGGAATGTCTGTAAGCTGACAACCAACACGAGTTGCAAATTTTGAACTGAGAAAACTGTGACTGCTGCCGGTGTCGATCAGAATAAGCAACACCTGGTTCTGAACAAGAGCACGAAGACGAACAGTGTCATGATTTTCAGCTCCAGACAAAGCATACACGGACAAGGATAGCTGTTGCGTTTCTTCAATGTCTTGCAGCTCCAACAGATTTAAAACCTCCGGTGACAGTTCTGATGCATGCTCCTCCACTGTCAGAGCATGCACTATTGCTTGTTGTTGCTTGGCACACATATGGGTTGGGTCATATTTATCACCACATCGATAGCAGAGGCCATTGGAGCGACGGTATTCCTTCAACTGTCGTTCCTTCCACAAGTCACTCTGCCCAAACTTAGCTGTGTTCTTGACTGTATCAGTTTTTGTATTAGCCAACTGCTTCCCTGCCCATGGTTTATGATGAGTACTCAAATCCTCTTGCACATGTGCCAGCAAAATAGCTCTGTCGACAGTGCCAGGTAGTTGAGAAGCAACAGGAACTCTAATCTCATATTTTAATCCTTGGAGAAAATGACCAACGAACATTGGTCCATCATAATAAGGGTTATGTCCACACAACTTAAACATGAGCTCCTGAAACTCATTGCAGTACTCACTGACAGTTCCCTTTTGCTTCAACTGAATTAATGCAGTCATGAATTGCCTATGATCATCTACTCCAAACTTGGCTTCTACTGCATTGATAAACTGAGGCCAGTTTTGTACCTCATTGCGGAGTTTGTAAGCTTGATACCAGTGGGCTGCGTTCCCCTCCAAGTGCAAAGTCGCTGCCGTGAGCCACATGGCTGGTGAGGTGTTGCAAACTTTGAAGTAATCCAAGCACTTGTCATGCCAAATTCTCGGATACGAGCCGTCGAACTTGGGGAACGATGCCTTGAAAGGAGCCTGTCTACCACCGCCATTGTGTTCATCCGTGGTACACCCCTGCACACGACCACCATCGCCACTGAATACCCCCTCGCGAGTACCCGAGTCTGAAGGGCGTAAAGCTGATGAAGACCTTGGCACCGTCCCGCCTCCTGGCGGCGCTCCTCTCCAGCCGCTCGCCTGTGCTGTGTGTAGAAGTCCCCGGCGGACCCCCATAGCATCCCCTCCTGGGTCGTCTGTGTCGACCATGGACGGTGCCTTGGAGCTGCTGAGTCGGCTCACCGCCTCCGCCGTCGCCGCCATCTGCTGCGAGAGGGACTCCTGGCGCCGCTCGATGGCGTCCATGATTCGAGTGTGGTCACCCACCGCCCTAGAGTTGAGATCGAGCTGCCCCGCCACCTGCTGGTACGCGGTGTCGAGGACCCCATGCGGGCGTCGAGGGAGCCCATCTGGGTCTGCACGAGCGCCAAGCTCGCCTGGATCGCTGCCAGCGACTCGTCAGTTCGCGTCGCCGCTTCGCCCATCGCCTCCAACACAAATAGGGTCTGCACAGAAGGCTTCGGAGGCGCCGTCGTGAGGAACGCTCAATCCAGCAAACCAGAAACGGGACTTACAGGATTTCAGGGAGAAATTGGACCGAAATCACAACTTCTCCACCAAATTCACCAACCAGTTCAGGGATTTTACAGCTGTAGATCGATTGCTCCGAGGAACGACTGACCTCTGATACCACTGTAACTATCCCTTGGCCACTTACGAATCAGGACGTGAGATGCAGCACCAAATCAAGATCCAGAAGATACAAGGGAAGGGAGAGAATTCAGAACAGAGAGAAGGTAGCAGACAATAGTGTTTCATTCATTCTCTTTCTTCCTTCTGATTACAGACTCTGGACTTATATTTCCATCCACACTTACAGCTGGGGTCCACCATACACACAAGTCCAGGAAACGCCTATGGATTATACGCCTCCACTATAGTATCTTCAGTGTAACCTGTACCAGCTGTTACAGAGGCCCGCCGCCGGCGACAACATATGGGCTTAGCCCGGCGGAGGGAGGGGAAGAAAGGGACCAGGGAAGGGTGGCGCCGAAGCGCTCGTCCCGTCGCCCCGTGGGGAAGAGAGACGAGCCCTTTTTTCTCAACTACCCGCCCGTCCGATCAGCCATACATACCATCAACCTTTTTTCAATCCGATCACTTGCTCGCTAATAAATTATTTGCGCATAACAGAGACCGGTGCACACGGCACAGCAATTCATAGAGCTAGATAGCAGCTACTAGCTGAAAAAGGGAAAGGATCAAAAGCAGAAAACCGTGTTTCTCGTCTCATCTCATCTCATCACACCCGATCTACCACCACCATCATGTCATTCTGAAGATATCCTAGGCTGGAAGGAAGAAGATCGATCGATACGTTATATATATATCTCTGCGTTTGGTGCTTTCTTGCATCAGCATTCTTGGTAGCTTTTGCCTGGACTGGACGAACAGTGAAAAATGCAGTACGTGCGCTGAAGCTGAACTGCTGATCGATGACTCGGGCTACATAGTTCTCTCGGCTTTTAGCTCGAGGCCGGGCGGGCGACCGTCGTGCGCCGGAAAGGCGCACCGGGGCCTGCCTGCCCGGGGAACTCCGGCTAGCTAGAATGCATGCATCTGGGCAGAGTGCGTCCTAGCTGTAGCTGTGGGAGCTAGCGAAAGCGCATGCAGCGGTCCAGCCGACGAGCAAAAGCCACCATATATCTTAGACCAACCACACCGTATGTGAAAAACGGTTCAAATGCTCCCATGAATCGGTTTCATACGGTGCAGCGAACCGATTCAATGTGTCAGAGCAGAGAAGCGGATGAAAATTTTGGTTCGCTTTTCTCCTGCTTTTGTGGGCCCAAGTGGCAGATTTGTGAGTGAAAGACTAATACATACATGAAAAGGCATCTGAACAATGGGCTCCACTATCGATTCAATACACTGCAGCGACAATGCATCGATTCGCTTTTTTCTTTGAATCGAATAGACGGTGTGGTTGGTCTTAGCCAGCATCGCACTATCAGCCTACCTGCTGGTGTGTATCAGGCAAGGTTGCCTCGTCCTTTACGCACAGTTTCCATCATGGCCGCAACTAATCTGCGTGCGACGGCGGGGGCGCAAGTAGTATCTGCTAAAGTGTCCTCTCCTCTGCCTCAGTTGGGCAATGTCGACTCAGTCGGCGCCCACATTGACACTGGGTGCGCGCAGTAGTACAATGGTTGCGATTGGACGGGTCGTTGCGTTGGGTTCCTTGTGGGATGATGGAGATGCGTGAGTAGGTGTGCTGGGGCAGGAGATCGTGGGGAGGGTATATAGAGGTGAGGAGGTTGCAGGTCAGGTGGACTACTTGCAAACTTGAGTGCATGTCTGATGCGAAAGTTGTACTCCCTCCGTTTTTTATTACTTCCGCGTTCTAGGATTTTATTAAGTCAAACTTTTTCAACTTTGACCAAAAATATAAGATAATATATAAACATTTATTATTCCAAATACATATATTATGAAAATATAACTTACAAAGATTTTAATACTATAAGTTTTATATCATAGATATTTTTATTTTTTGCTAAATATTTAGTCAAACCTTAAAAAGTTTGACTTTGACTAAACCCAGAATGCGATCTAATTGTGAACGGAGGGAGTAGTAGATAGTTCGTGTGACCACTGTGTATAATGGGGTGGATATGCAGGTTCGATCAGACCAAGTTGATCTCGCAAATTGCCTGCCTGCATGCATGCGCTTTTGAAGATATACAGATCGATGGGATGTGAGTGACGGTGAAAGAACGGAAGGGTTTATCTAACAGTACAGCACTTTCCAAGGCGCGCGTAGGTACTGATGCGGCCGGAAGGATGATGGAAAGTGGTACCGACATCATTACCGTTGAACCGAATTATTCATTTGTGTTGAGAAACCAGTGAGTGTACTGTGTACCGTCTTTCAGTTAAAAGAAAAAGGAAGTATCATGTACAAAGTAGTTTTGTAAACACGACTTTGATACTTCTTAGACGACCGAGCGATGCTAAAGAACCGTCTGAACCCAAACGTTGAGATTTCTGCAAGTATAAAATATTGACAAGATACCGGTAGAACGAGTATCGATGTCGACTAATAAATAAGTAGTACTAACCCTGTTCCACAATGGAAGATTTTTTTAGTAAACTAAAACAGCTAGCTAAAAAAATTATATTGTGAAACGGTGGGAGTATGTAAGTTGATTGAACTATCTTCACGCCCTTTGCTTAAGGGCTAAGTTTGTACAAAACCACCAAAAGGGCCGTAGGAGTATGAGGCTTAGAGTATCTTCACTCGTTGGGCGTACACAAACCGAAATCCGGACCAGACTTACTCTTCAGGCCTTGTTCGGTGACAGCGTTTTCTAGTGTTTTGCTGTGTATTGTTTCGAGGGGACTCGGTGAAAACACCCAACTCATCCAATCCACCTCTCCCGTTCAATCCACTTCCTAAAAAATCCACTAGCAAAATACGTTGTTTTGGAAAGGGCGGGCGTCACGTAGTGTTGTTGCTGGAGTTTTCTGAAAAAACGCTTGTGATCAGCCCGTCCGATTCCGGCCTGCCGAATAGCCCTTTGCGTGTTTCCGCGTGTCTCAAGTTGGGCCAGGAATTTACATAAAAAAAAGGTCCAAACACCGTTACCGAACGAGGCTTCAGAGAAAACACACTACTATGCCTATGAAAGTGAATTCTTTGCCAAACCTTATACGGAGTAGTTGGTACTTTCTAGTAAGTGGGCCTCTTTCCTTCAAAAGCACGGTGATGGTGCGGGACTCGGGCCAACTCCAAACTTCTACTTAGACTTAACTAAGCCGACTTCCACAAATTCGATCCACCACGCGTAATAACTAGACCCCTTGTTAAGCACGTATTCGCTTCGCTTTAAAATATAAAATGTTTTAGATTTGTAAAATAAATATATCTAGACTACTTTTAGTATGTAGGTTCACTTATATTTAGAATGAATCTAGACAATAAAAAAGTCTAAATATATTTTTTTCATAAACCTTAAACATCTTATATTTTAAAATGAAGGAAGTACTCATCAAGGTCAGCGGAAAACCTAACTAGCCACTGACACAATTACTAATTCATCGGTGTTCCGCCGCTTCGTTTCTGGTGGCCTTTTTACCACTTGTAGAAGGAACCATGACTCAATGCTTAGAGTCCCACGGTGCTATCACATCATGGTTTTATTGTCTCAGTAGCTAGCTTTTCCTACAAGGGAGTTGCCCCAACCTAAATGTGTTCGACACTTTTGGGTATCACCTATTCTGGTAGGCCGCTCTTTAAAATCACAGCGGTTCAGGTAGTTTTTGTATTTTGGTTCAGGCTAGTCATAGTGGTAGTAACTTGAATAGTAACATAGTCCTATATATATTGTCATTTAAGCATTTAGATGACATGGCATGCAATTAAATGATAAGAGAGAAACTTGCGGTAACTAGCTATGTTACCATAACATCACAAATTTTAAGACAAAATAAGTCTATATTGTAATAAATAAGCCTTTACATGACACCACACATATGTTATTTTCTACTATAGAGATAGTAACTTAGACTAATAACATACGCATGTTACTACTCTAAGTTACTCCCCACTATGACCAGCCTCAAGGTGCAAAGGACGATGACCTTGAAACTTCTTGATGTAACTTACACTTTAATCAACGGCATTTATCATTCACGTTTATATCAATTTCTTTGAACCCGTATACTAGTTTCCTCGGTTTAAAAAGTTAGCATTTTTAATAATAGATAATAAAAATTTAAATAGCTTACTAGAATTCTTAAAAAAGGGGATCATGCTTTAATCAGGCTTTTTAAGCAAACGATCCAACTTTGTTAATCAAGTTAGCCAAGTTACACTAGACCAATAAAGTGAAATACACATCAATAAAATATCCATGATAAAATTAGAAATAATATACTACCTCAGATCTATATTAGTTGACTTGGATTTGTCTAGATTTGGATGAATTTAGACACTATTTTGTATATAGGTTCATCCAAATTTTAACAAATCCAAGTCAACTAATATGGATCGAAGGAAGTACAAATTAGCCCCAAGTTTATGGGATTGGTTAAATCTTTGTTATACAAAGGATATGTTGGTGTGATAATTAATGACACCAATAGTGAATTTTTTGAAAATGGTACGGGTGGAGGTGTCAGGCAAGGAGATCTTGCCTCTCTCATGTTCTTTAATTTTTTGGCTGGTGGTGCATACTCCCTCTGTTTCAAAATATAAGATGTTCTAACTTCGTGAAGCAAATATATCTAGACTTCTTTTAGTATGTAGGTTCACTCGGGTTTTGAGTGAATCTACACTCTAAAAGAAGTCTAGGTCCATTTTCTTCACAAACCTAAAACATCTTATATTTTGAAACAAAGGGAGTAGATTTAAGGGTTGTTGAAATCCTTATGTCCATTTGTTATAATCAGTATTGAGTATGCCGACGACACATTATTTATAAACAAGATCCCCAAAAAGGGGTTTATAAGATAGCAAAAGGTTGGGGTGGTAAGGAAAGTTGGTTTTTTATAAAGCTAAGCTTATTCTTATCAAAGCTTTGTTTAGCCAGTATTCTAGTTAACTTGCTTATTTTTATCAAAATTTCTAAGTGGGCTATCACACCTATAAACTCCTACATAGATCAGTTCTTATGGGACAATTATGAAGGACATCATAGTGTTTTTTTTAGGACAATGAAGTACATCATAAGTACCACCAACCATCATAAGCTCAGTTCTTAAGGTAGGCACGAAAGGCCCACCTTGAAGGAACACATCTGCACTGTGCTCCCTGGTGCCAATGAGCCCAGCTCCCCTCCGGGCCGAGATACCGCCATTTCGTCGCATCCAGCTACACCAGGCCTTATAATGTGCCAAGCATAGCCCATCGTAGCTTGCCACTAATCTACACGACCTAAGGCCCAATTACGGCCACGCTTGCAGGAAGCGAAATCCAATTCCACGTCGCCTTTCTACGCGCGGAAAGGCACAGCACGCGCTGCCCGCCACCAGGACATCTGGCATGGCGTGATACGTCTGACGCGATTAACTATAGTGTGCTAAACCTCCAACTCTCTCAAATCTTCCTGGCGCTGCCGGTCCCTCCCCCTGCCGTCCGAAGTCCAGAGAGCACGCCACGCCTCCCGTAACCGCGGCGCCGACTCCACGTACCCCTGACACGCGTTCGCCGAGCACCGCGCTCCCGACGCCGCTCTCCTCCTCATTAAAACCCCACGACCACGCGGCGACCCCTCACCTCACTCATCCCACGTACACCAGAGAAGTCTAGAACAATCCGAAGCAAGCGTTCGTCCGAGCTCAATCAAGCCAAGGGGAGGGAGCCAGTCGTCGACGGAGCAGCAGCTAGCTAGCTAAGCCATGGCGCAGGAGAGCCTGAGGCTGGTGTGCCCGCCGGTGGCGGCGCACGAGGGGCGGCTGCCGCGGCAGTACACCCTGGAGGGGCAGGGCGCGAAGAAGGACATGTCGCCGCCGCTGGAGTGGTACGGCGTGCCCGACGGCACCCGCTCGCTGGCGCTGGTGGTGCAGGACATCGACGCGCCGGAGCCCGGGGGTCCCATCGTGCCGTGGACGCACTGGGTGGTCGCCAACATCGCCCCCGAGACCAAGGGCCTCCCCGAGGGGTTCTCCGGCGCCGGGGGCAACGCGCGCGGCGACAACGGCGTCCAGGAGGGGATCAACGACTGGAAGCAGCCCGGGTGGCGCGGGCCCGTGCCGGACTCCCAGGGCCACCGCATCCAGTTCAGGCTCTACGCGCTCGACGACGTGCTCAGCCTCGGCAACAAGGTGAGTGAAGTTCAGACCGTTCTGAACTCTCTCGAGTACTATGTCAGTACTGATTTGTTGTGATTTTTTGTCTGTAGGTGACTGTGGATAAGGTGATGGAGGCCATCGACGGGCACGTGCTGGGGGAGGCAGAGCTCACGGCCGTGTTCATGGGATAGACTCTGTCACACTGGAGTTTGACAAACCGTGTCTGTGTGTGTGTCTGACCTGGTGCTTGTTACCTCCTGCAAATTGTGTGTGGCCTGTTCCGCAGTGTGCCTTGTATACACATGAGAACGTCTGGCCTTGTAATTTTTATCCAATAAAAGAAGTGACTCCTTCTCAGCACTAGTGTCCAATAGATCTGTGTGTTTCTTACCCATTAAGCTGCCCAACCCATAAACTATATACATTATTACTACCACTGAAGACATCAAGCACCAGTGGTCTAGTGGTAGAATAGTACCCTGCCACGGTACAGACCCGGGTTCGATTCCATCTGAGCATTGTTTGAGCTGTGCGCCAACTCCATCTGAGCATCCTGCACGCACATTAACAGATATCGCCACCAATATATGTCACAAAAAGCCCAAGATTACATCAGAAATCTACACCATCTCACACCCTGCAGTTAAAAAGCATCACTACTCTTCCTACAGTCGAAACTAAACACCAAAACCCGGGCACAACGACGCCCTGAATCGGTCGATCCTGCTACAAGCCTACAACTGGATTGTGACGCCCCTGGCGCCCATGCCGGCGAGCCGCTGCTCGGCGGTGCCCATCTCCCTCTCCCCACCAGCGCCTCCCCTCGACACGTCATGCCTCGTGGCATCGAACTTCTCGCCGTCGCCCCAGAGCGCGTACGCCTCCTCACCGTGCGCGGCGTCGTCGCCGATCATGAGCTGGTCGTCGGGCATCCGGAGCGGGATGAACAGCCCGATGCCGAGCAGGATGAGCGTGGTGACCACGAGGTTCCACGCGATGACGAACGCGGCCCCGGCCAGCTGCTTGCCGACCTGCCCGATGCCGCCGCCGTAGAAGGCGCCCCGGGCGCCCGGCACGGGGGACTCCATCGCCATCAGCTCCGGGGTGGCCAGCAGCCCCGTGAGGACGCCGCCCAGGAGCCCCGCCACGGCGTGCGTGTGGAAGACGGCCAGCGTGTCGTCGACTCTCATCAGCAGCGTGGACTTCTTGTGCAGGATCATCATGCTGAACCACGGCACGCTCCCCGCGCACATGCCCATGATCACCGCCGCCCACGTCTGCACCAGCCCTGTTGTAAGAGTAATTACGTGTCAGAAAACTATGCTCTTGGCTGGCAGCTACGAACTTTAGTTTGTTGGTAGTGTTCGTTGTAGTATATTTTTGAATTCAGATCGAACTTTCTGTCGATGTCAGCTCCAATAAACAAGAACACGACTTTTCCGCTGCCCTAATTTGACTTTCTGCCGCTAGTACTATACACAACAAGCATTTGATTGATTTATTGTCACCTGACATTTCCTTTTCTAATCCACTAGTACTACTACTAGTATTGCGAATCAAAACCCAAATTAACTAGGCCGATCCATCGGTCCCTGTGACCCGTACGGGCAAGGAGGAGATGTTGTGGTGTCCGTACGTACCTGCGCCGGGGGTGATGCAGACGAGGCCGGTCATCATGCCCTGGACGGCGCCGATGACGGACGGCTTGCCGAAGAAGATGACGTCGAGGCAGGTCCACGTGAGCAGGCTGGTGGCGGCGCTGACGTTGGTGTTGAGCACGGCTATCGACGCCGTGATGTTGGCGGCGTAGGGCGCGCCGCCGTTGAACCCGGCCCACCCCATCCACAGCAGGCCGCCGCCGGCGATCATGAGCAGGATGTTGTTCGGGGAGAACCGCTCGCGGTCGCTCTTCAGCCTCGGGCCCACCTGCCAGGCACCCGCAATATACAGGGTCAGTGAGCAGCCATCGACCGCGTGGGAATTGAGTAGCAGCAGCTCGGCACTACGGGCTCGTCTTCTGAAGTTGGTGTGGTTAAACCGCATTACAGAAGCAACACCAAGAAAGTTAAACTAAGTTCAGAAACTAGATCTACTCAATTTGTAACTAGTCTTTTTCTTTGAAATGAAATTCATGCATGGCTAGTCATAAACCGAGTTGCGGAATTTGTACCACACCATTTGGATAACGAGCGCCACGGGGATATTTGTAGGCGTAAATTTCGACCCATCGTGATCAGATATTAAATTTGGACCTGCTGCTGCAAGACGACATAGCGATGGAGACCTGGAACAGCGGCATCCACCACATCCAGAGTCTTCGGTGTTGCCATGACCGACGCACGCAGCCCACGAGCATAGCCGAAGCTAACGACATGGTCCAGCTCGTTCACACGTTCCATGAGCTAAAGAGGTTTTTATTTCTTCCTAGACCGCCTTTTTTGGGTGTGATTGCGGCTATCAACCGAATACTTTCTACTCCTAACATGTGACTGCCTAAATAAAGAAAATCTGCATCACTGGTTGGAGACAAATTAGTTCTTTCTAAGATGACTTGCTTTTAGAAACCTTCCAAGGTTTTACTTTGAACACATGCGCAGAACTAATTCCAATCCAGACTTATAGAGTACAGATTGTACAGATGTACAAGTACTTTATTGCGTGTTTGTCTTGCGGTTGCGGCAGTCATGCAATTATCCTTACGGTGACATCGGCAGCATGGCAGTCCAACGAGGAATCCACGTTGGTGTGCAGCCGGGTCAAACTAGTCGCTCGATCGGCTAGCAAGCCAGCACCACCACCACCTAACACGTCGCCGCCGTTCCGACCAGGACATTTGACCCAAAAATGGGGGGAAAAGATCAATAGTACAGTAGTAGCACATACCCAGTAGGCGGCGGTGAAGCCGGCGATGCCGGAGGAGAGGTGGATGACGTAACCGCCGGAGTAGTCAATAACGCCCCAGTGGTACAGAAACCCGCCGCCCCAGAGGCTGAACGCGCCCACCGTGTAGGACAGCATCAGCCAGAGCGGCGTGAACGCCATCCAGGCCTTGATGTTCATCCGCCCCAGCACGGAGCCCGCCAGCAGGATGAGCGTGATGGCGGCGAACTCGAACTGGAACAGCACCAGCGTCGCCTCCGGGTACAGGGGCTCCGTCGCGGCGGGGGTTCCCCCGCCGGGCGCCGCCGTCGCCGACAGCTTCGCGCGGCCGGCGAGGTACCCCTGCGAGAGCGCCACGCCGGCTTTGCCCCAGAAGGGGAGCAGCCGCTCCCCGAAGGCCATGCGGAAGCCGACGAGGACCCAGACCAGCAGCGAGGAGGCGTAGGCGTAGAGCGCCATGAAGGCGGAGTTGACCGCCCACTTCTTCTTCACGATGCTGCCGTAGAGGACCACCAGGCCTGGCATGGACTGGATGCCCACCAACGTCGCCGCCGTCAGCTGCCACGCGTTGTCGCCCTTGTTCAGCCACTCGGGGACCGCCGGGAGGTCCGCGCCGTACGCGCCGGCGGCCGCCATCTTGGCCGCGCCCTTTGCGGAGGACGCGCGGGTTCAATTGGTCTGGTGGTGACCGGGGCGCTGCTTGGGACTTGGGAGGCGTCGAGGCCGCGCGCGCGCGTTTAATAGAAGGAAATCGTTCAGTCACCGAGGGAGCAAGTTGAAACCGTTGAATAGGATTGATCATCCATCTGTCAGTCGTGTCACTTGCACAAGGGCGCTGGTCCCACGCGTCGTAGTCAGACCGTATGATATTTTCTAGTACCACGTAAGTATTTCTTACCTGCTGATCTTCTCGTGTTCACGGTTTGCTGCAGCGTTCGCGTACTGTTTGGGCTGTACAAGCAATTGCACGAATTACAGCCGACGATCGTGATGGGCATGAAGCAGCCGACGATCGAGGGGGACCGGATCGAGCCTCCGGGTCAACCCGAGGCAGCCACGAATGGCCCATTGGATGTGGCGTGTTGCGTGATGCACTTTTCATTCCTTAACTATACCAGTTTTGTAGATTATAGTACAACAAACTAAAACGATTTTTTTGTTAATCTTCTCCCTCTGGATGTGATGTGACACGTCTTTGGTAGTAGGCGTATTTTTTTTTCTCAAGAAATAGTACGTATAGGGGAGTCGTTTCGTCTCACGACTTCGGGTTTTGTCCGTACCACTGCGTGCCCAGTTCGTCAACTCCTGGTGTTTGGTCGCGAAGATGCTCAGGAAAATACAAGGCGAGGGGGAAGACTTTGGTTTGGAGTCAGAGTGGGATCAGACATTGCTAGGACCTAGGACGGTGGCTCACCGTCGACGACCTCGACCGAGAAGATTTTGACGAGGAGGGGCGGTCCCACGTCGAGCTTCTCAGAATCTGCAGAGCAGTTGGCGAGAAGTTCAGCTGACGATGATTGCACCCTCGCGATTGCTTGCCTGTATGGAGTCCAAACACGTCCCCTCGGACTAAATTTGGGCTCACTGAATGTCTTTTTTTTTTTAAAAAAAAAAGGGAAAGGCCGTGAAAGGCGGTGGGTGTGTAATGTAATTATAAAAAGGACATTCAGAAAGAAAGAAAATACAGCACCGTCATTCACTTTTACAACGAACACCCTACAAAGAATAAAACGTGATCAGGTCCCTCGTCATCGTTGATCTTTGACCACCAGCCGCGACCGCGAGCGCATCCACCGGGGACACTACCACTTGTTGGAGAGGCGGCGTCGTTCGCTGCGCCGGGATCGGAAAAGACCCTCCAATCAAGGAGGGAGACGATGCCTGAGATCACCAACTCAGGCACCAGCAGAGCCCATGCCTATGGCCAAAGATAGCATCGGCCGACACGAGTCGGCGCTAGGGCTAGAGATTTTTTATCGGCTTGGTCTAGGAGCTCGGCGGTGGTCGTCGATGGAGTGTCTTCTCCATCTTCCCCAAGCTATATAGTGTTGAATCCTCTCACGGTGTCAGTAAGAAACCTTTAACTCTTCATGTGGTAGCTTAGATATGTAAGTATGTGCTAGATCTGCGTAGATCTTTATGGATTTGATGGTGCTTGCTTGTACTAATTGACCAATTTAGGTTATATGCAACCCATTTTCATGCTTACCATAGTTTGTATTTGTGATGGTCGATGTAGGATTCAAGTTCCATGCTTGAGGTGTTAGCTCTATTGTAGGTCATCATGCATTCTTCCCCATCGAGCACAGCGACGGTGGTCCTTCCTACTTCTCCGTCGAGCACGACGACGGTGGTCCTTCCGGCTTCTTTGTCAAGCATGGTGATGAATAATGTCAGTGTTCTTCCAGCGTCCCCCTTATCCCCAACCTCTATGCTAAATCCTCCTCCTTTGTTCGTAAGAACCTCTTTCTCTTGAAGTCGTAGCTTAGATCCGCAATCATGTGTGTAATTCCTTCTTGAGATTGATTATAGAACATGTTCAGCCGATTTTCATGCTTAGCATGATTAATGTGTTAGCTCTATTGTAGGCCATCATGCCTTCTCCATCTCCCAATCTATTTTCTCTCTCTCGCTGAAACCTGCCTTATCTTGGATGCTTCCTGACAAACAAATTCATGTTCCAGCTAAGTATCTTCCAAAACCTCCAATGGTGTGGGAACCATCTCTATCAGAGTTCGTCATGAATAGGATATGTGATCTCTTCAACAACGAGATCGAATGTTACCAGGGCTTTAAAGAAAAGCACATATAGAGTGTGCAATTATGTTATTGACTTCATAGGCATTACATCAACCCCAATTGAGATTTAGAACCACATGAGGAAGTGGAGACAGAAGTGGGTCATGGTGTTCAAGGTTAGGGATATTTTCTCTTAATAAAGGGCGCTTTTGTTAGACTCGGAAGTTTGCATTAAGGTGATACAATCTAAAGATCCACAACCGGCCACTGCACAACGAAGGTGCACACAGCTGAAAGAAATAGAGGGATAGATAGAAATCTCATAGACACATCCTAGAATACATAAAACTATAAGAAAGGCCTATGGTGGAGGAGGTTCAATCCGCAATCTATATTGCCACCCATGATGGGAAAAAACTTCTTTGGCCACTTACTCTAACCGCAAACACACCTCCATATATATGTCTTTGTGTTTCTGTTTTTGAAGAGTAAACTACTCTCGGAGTAAGTGTGCATAATGAAAGATAACCTGCATGGGAAAGATAATTTAGCATAAATTACCACATTATTTTTACATAACCATAGCGGCCATAATAATTCTATCGCTCCCACCTTTATATGTACCATATCCTCGTTATCAACACCATGCAACCAGTTACCATAAATATTGGTAACTAAGCTTGGTGGAGACAAACTAGAGCCTATTTGGATGATTGACCATATAGAAAGTGCAAACTGACATTCAAAAAACAAATTTTTTATAGTTTTATCATGGTGGAAGAAACAACATTTTGTATTTCCTTGCCAGTTGCGCTTAACCAGATTATCTTTGCTTAAAATCACACATCGATGAAGATACCAAGAGAAAAAATTAATCTTCAGTGGTATCTTTATTTTCCAGGTGTGTTTATTTTTATTAACTGATATTTTGGAGTGTAGTAGTGCTTTGTACATGGAATCAACTGAAAACTTTCCATTCTCAGTCAAATTCCGACGAAACTCATCATGCTCATATGTTAGTTGTATGTCCACTAACTGCTCTTGTAGAGCATGCCAAGAGGCCAGACATGTATCAATGAGATTTCTTCTAAAAGCCACGTTAGGAGGAGAGGTGATTAACTACCTTGGCGATTATATCACTCTTATTACGTGCTATGTTGTACAAAGTCGGATATTGTTCTATGAGAGATAAATTTCCAAACCAGGAATCCTATCAGAATCTAATTTTCGAACCATCCTTGATAATAAAAGATCCAAAGAGAAAGAATGAGTTGTTTACATGCATTAGACCAACCCAAAAGTGTGAATACCCTGGTTTTCAGTATACTTGGGATAGGGATAGATCTTTTCAACCTATGTATTTCCTTCTCATTAGGGTTTTCCATACTCCATCCCTATTTCATACCTTGAACATCCATTTCCCCAGTAGTGCAGTATTTTTGGCTTCAAGATCATGAATCCCAAGTCCCCCTTGGATGGCAGACTACATTCCATTTTGTCACTCTATACTTCTTTTTTTAATCTTCTTGCCAAAAGAATCTCGAGCGGTAGTAGTCTAATCGTTGTAGAACTCTCTTTGGCACTTGAAAGAAGGATAGCATATACAAGACCGCCAGATCGGTGAGGATTGGCTTAGTTAGAACTAGTCTTCCACCAACTAATAAGAGTTTTGCTTTCTAGCTGCTTAGACGTTTCTATAACCGTTCCTCGTCCGCTTTCCATTTCGCATTTGGGAGTCTTCGATAATGAATCAGGATTCCCAAATACATCATTGGAAATTTTCCTTGTTCACATCCAAACAATTGGGTATACTGATCCATAGCCTCTTTTCTTCTCCAAAACAAAACATTCACTCTTATGGAAATTATTTATAGACTAGAAAGTTGCTCAAATGTTGATAGAATTAACTTCATATTTTTGGTCTTTTTGAGGTCATGTTTCATAAAAAGAATTGTATTGTTAGCATATTGTAGATTCGACAGAACCCTATCAACTAGATGTGTTACGATCCCAAAAATTTGCCCATCGTTTTTGGCTCACTCTATAAAAATGGCCAACGTATCAACCACGATGTTAAACAAAATCGGAAATAGTGGATCACATTGACGTAAACCTTTCTTTGTTTGGAAATAATTGTCAATGTCATCATTAAATTTTATGGCAATATTACCCCCTTGTACAACGTTTTGGATTAAAGCACACCACTCTAGGGAGAAGCCTTTCATTTTAAGAACTTGAAAAAGAAAAGGCCACTCGACTATTATAGGCCTTTACAAAGTCAATCTTAAAAATCACACCGTTCATATTTTTTCGGTGCAGCTCATGCATTATTTCATGAAGAGCTACTACTCCATCGAGTATGTGTTGCCCTTGCATAAAAACAGTCTATGTTGGCTGAACCACATTGTCTGCCACTGAATTTAAATGAATAGTTGCCTCTTTGGTAAATATTTTGAAGCTAACGTTAAGGAGATAGATCGGTCTATATTGCTGAATTTGTTCTGTATTCCTTAACGTTAGGCAATAAAACAATTTCATTCCTTAACCTTATGATGATTTTTTTAATCTGAATTGTCAACAGTATTGAGTGGTAGATACCGGAATAACCTCACCACTCAATGGAAGAGGTTACCCCATTAGTAGGTTGGGTTGCAACCAAACACCGGGTAGTTGCATTTGTCTTCCCTAGAACGCAGTCAACCAAACGTCAGGATCCCGTTCCTGGCAACCAAACAAAGTTCACGGCATGCATGGATGCCATTTTCCCGGCCATGCCCCCCAAGAGCAGGTGCATGGGAGCTCCAAAATAGGCCGAGGCGGTGAATCAATCACGCCCTCAGGGACCAAGAGTTGTAGTTTAATCGGCAAATAGAATTAATTCCGAGGACGAGCTCAAACGTGGCCTAGTTGTGGCGCCAACCATAGCGTAGGCCTAGGGTCGATGCTCCCCAATCAGGAGTCAGAAAACCAGCTGCAGTGACGCCGTTTGACACCTTGGATCATGTTCCTGGGCGGTTGCAGTGCACCTGAAAAACTAGCTGGAGCAGCGGCAATATTCTCACCCGAACCCCCAGGCTCCGTAAGGGCCATGACAACATCCGGAAGAATAGAACGAGAACCGAAGAAGCTCCACGAATCGGAGGCCATCGTCGATCGATTACTTTTCTGGTTGCGAACAAGTTGCGCCTCGTGAACAGTTTTCTAGCTGCAACTTGAACTTATACAACAACAGGTAGCTATAAGCCTATAAGGCTATGCAGCTGGTGAAGCACATGAGTGCACGTTATGGCAAGATTAAGATTTAAGACAACAGTAACCAGTTCCAGTTTTGTCTCTGTATATTTTATGGAGCAGTGATCCAGATGGTCAGGTACAGCAGGACACTTAGCGGGCATGCTGAAGAGCTGGGAGACATGTCCATCGTGCAGCCTGATATAAACTTGTGCTGTTACCACATCGAAGGAGTCAGTTTCAGTGTCAGTAATTTAGACATAGGTGAAAAACCTTCTGTCCCTGTGTCCAGGGACAAGAGGCTAGCCTCCTGGATCTGCCCAAATGAATCTAGAACCGTAGCTGACCTTGGTATCTGGGGAACAGGTTCTAGTTTATTGATATGTCAGTGACCCATAGTATGAAATCGGGCATCAAATCATCCTCTATAGTAAAACAAAAAACAGAGCATGCGCACCAGGTAGCAACGTAACCCTGCATTTATATATCGGCAACATATGCAAAGACAAATCAGGACTCTCACAATGAGTAATTTTCTCCCTTAGGCCTTCTTGAGCTAAACACCAGAAAAAGGCACGATTTCATTTGCTTCGTATAGCAGATTCTGGGTATCACGCAGATACGAATAGGATGCAGAGAACGAACACAAGATAATGAGATCCAAATGAGTGAATCATTGGTATTGCACTACTGCAGGACGAAGTTCAAGATACAAATGGATCTTCAATGCTTAGCAGCTTCGGGAACTTCGGGAGAATGCTTATTCTCCTCATCATCGAGAAATGTCTTAGTATGTACATCACTCCTAAATGGTTAGGAGAATATGCAGAATAGCAGGCTTTGATATGCAGTCTACTGTACAACAGTCTATACAGGCCCATTTGCCCTTTTACAACAGCACCTACAGGCTGGAGTTCATCTAACCAAAACTATTTGTCAAACGTTGCCCTCGATATAAATTTACCTAGCCGGCAACCAATGAATCAAGAATCTACAGTTGGTACTATCTCCTTACAGCTCTACCATATTCAACTTCACGTGTGCACCATCTACTGTATACTCCCAGTACCAAGATCCGCTGTCCATCATTTCCTCGCTTATAGGATCTAACTGGACAACAAAACCTGATGGAAAAAAAAGAAACGACCGAGCTTGTCAGATGCACGACATTTAGGACTTGAGCACACTAGTTTACTGCATGAACAACCTCGAGGGAAACAAAATGAGGATGTGCTTTACGCACGTCCTTTTCGAACCAGAAAGTAGGGTACAAGTAACTAACAGACCTGATTCGTCCTGAATGACACGCATTCTATGACCATCGGGTACTTCAAAGATATGGTTACCCTGGTAGAATAAATAAATCAGATGATAAGAAAAGGAAAAAAAAGGGGGAGGGAGATAAACTTCACACTGTTTCGTATAAACACACCTTCAGGAGAACATCTTTGGCTTCAAATTCTGCATTGCCATGAAGAATGATCTTCAAAGATTCTGATCTTTCAACATCATTCTTCCAGTAGACATTACTGGGAGAACCCCAGCTGATCCCATCGTTCACAATTTTAACACTTTCCAGCCTGCATCTCCCACACCTTTAAACAAACAGGGAATTTAGAGTTTCATCCCTATATTTTAGATATGTGCTTAAGAAAAAATGTGCCTCAGAGTAGATGATACCTGGCACCATAGTGCAGTATTTGTTCACCATGAGTGTTCTTCTTGGTTGAACCCATAATGTTATCAGCTAAAATAATAAGGCTTCCATCCAGCTACAGTTCAAGGAAATAAATTCAGTTTGACATATAACAAGGGGAATAAATGCAAAATCATCTGTTTCGATTGTTACCTCCACATCTTTCCATACAAATTCCGCTACCTCTATTTGCAATTCTGAACCTTTAGAGATGGACCCACCTACAAACTGCATGTGTGGAAATTTAAGTAACCAACTAACCACAAAACGTAGCTAAGCTCAGAACTGAAAAACTGACACGCACACGCACACACACACACACACACACACACACACACACACACACACACACACACACACAAGAGTTTCAGACTGTAAGCGCTAACGACTAAACATGGAAGTCATGTAGAAGGAAATTCCACAAGGGCCGACTTGTCAATTACGATATTTGTAAGAGCAAGCACGCTGCATCTCCCTTTTCTTTTTTCTGAATTTCGATATAGTTTCTCTTCCCCGAGTTCTAGTTTAAAATTGACCGCCACTTCAAACTATCCAGCTTTGTCATGCTCAACGTTATGTTATGCATATCAGATCAAAACTCAAAATAACATGTCACAGCACCAAACAGCAGCATAGTGTTTCTCGCTTCATCTGCAATATGGTTACTGAAAATTCCAGATCTTAATGCAGATTACAAAATTATCTCGTGATAGATGTTAACAGTGTTGTAACGTGATAGATACTCGTTCTGTTCAATATTCAGGAAAGAGATTATAAACTGTTGGCATTTATCTCCACATATAGATAAAATGGGGCATCAATGAGACCTGGGAAAATAAGTTTGCTTTTCTCAACTGTGCTTTGCCGGTGGAAGGTCAAAACATATACCATGTGGAAAAACTAACTTAGTCAAGAGATGAAAGCCACGTCGCATTCTTTACCCATTTACGTTTTGAGTAACATACCTTTTGCTTTACGATATCCCAAAATGGACCTAAAGCAGGATGAAGAAATATGAGAAACGGTAGTTCCAAACGCAAGTATTCATTATTGTCTTTCACCTGATAAGTAAAAAGGTACTTCAAGTCATGATAAAGAATTAGTCCAGAACGCATGTACCCGTTATTACATCACCCAGAGAATTGAAAAATAACGCAAACATTATGATGCCTAAAAGTAAATGGGATGTTAGACATCAATTAGCATGTAATATTTGCATGTATTAACTTTCAGCAAATACCCCATGAGAACTACATTGTTTTATCTTTTCCCAGAGATAAATCTGAAATAGGGTATGAAAATGTATGTCCATAATCTAAGCTTCGAGTTTCAATTTCCTAAAGAAAACTGCTAGCCTACTGGGCCCTTCTACTTCCAGAGGGTAGGTGTATAAATCACTAACCAGTATTGTTGTATATTGATAACCATAGGAATAACATCATGTCAAGATGAGGAAATGGTCCATGAGTTCAGGTATCCGTACCTACAAGACTAACCAGTGGTCTATCTTGCATGTTGTAGCTGAAGTAAATCAGATATCCATATGTAAATACACGATTCACACTGTTTTCCAGATTGTAATATTATTCCAGTTGAGTAAGATCAATATGGCTTATCGACCTTTACGGATATGACTGGACGCATTATAGGTCAATACTTAATATTGAGAATCCTCAGGTTTACTGGAGATTAAAATTTTCCAAACATGAATCAAGAACAGAGATTTCAAGATATCGCGCAGATAAAATACCACATGGAATGCCACTCATGTTACATGTGAAAAAATAAGGCATAAAATTACATTCACCTTCGGAACCTCTATGCTGCAGCTAGAAAGGAGATCATGAGCATTACGCATAATATCGAGGAGTGAACCTTCTGGAGTCTGTAGAACAAGCAAAGTGAATATTATAAAACCCAAGTCAAGAAAAATTTCAACTGTTAAGGTTACAACATAAGTGCTTGGAATGTATGCCAATTAAACGTAGCAGTGTCAGAAGCATCTTATACTAATGTTTTCATGCTACTAGGGACACAATTGAGTCCAGAAGAAACTTGGATCAGTCAGCAGTTTTATGTTATGTGGACAGGATTATTCTTATACCTGGTAGGATAGATTATTCTTCCAATGAGTACAACTACATGTGGCTATACAATGACATTTACTAAACATAAAATTAGGTAAAAGAAATATGACAACATTTAAGTTTTACTCATAATCAGTAAGCAAATTAAGTCTGGGTTTTCAATCTGTCCTGAGAGTACTTTCAGACATACAGGCAGACTTTGAATATATGCTAATTCAGAATGTGAGCAAAAAATGATCACATATGATGCCTCGGAGTTTATAAGAGATGAAAACCTTAATAGGCACCTTCAAATTATAGAATCCACAACAAGTTACATAGAAGGCTAGAATTCCTATTTTGCTAGCAGTAGCAAGATAATCCGTTTCACTGGACTGTAAAGTATATATATTAACCTGGTGCAGTGATTTATCTTCTGGTTTGAGCTTCCTTTTAGCTGATGAAGTGACTTTTTTCCGTTCATTGTACACAATGAATGTGTCGAGCTCACCTGTTAGATATGAGAATGCTAAAACTCGAGACACAAACAAAAATGTAGCTAGATAGAGACAATGAATACATAGGAAGCAAAAATGTAACTACTTACATACTTTCTATTCCTTTATTGCACCTGTAGCTATATGTGTTCACAAAATTATCTGCTATATTTTGCATCGTGCACTCTAGCCTGCCACCAGCAGCACTGTCATGGAGGAAAATTGAAGTAACAGAAATAAGATAGCTACTCATAGTAAATAACTTAATTTAAACATGACATGGTTATGTATTCTAATTTTTCCCGTGTCCCCACTTTGTATAAGCTCAATTGACAACAGTACATGTGCAGAAAAGGTCAGAAGTCCGCAATGAAATTACTGGAAAGCAAGTACCTACACTCAAAGCCCAGATGATCCACATATGATATTGTCTTCTTCAGATTCATTACCATTCCAGGCAAGCAACTAGCATTTCTACGTGATCCAACTTCCTCCACTGCTTGAAGATCAACATACATAATGTTTGTATTTGCCGGATAGCTAGCCTGCAAACTAAATTAACAAAGCATAATTGGCTGAACAACCAATAAATAGGGATACACAAAATGATATAATCTTAACGGTAAACACATCACTTCATCCAACCGAACTGAATAAACTGAGGCAAATATCCTTCATGAAAACTGAAGCTGAGAAAACAAATGCCTAATACTACAGCATATGCAACCAGATCAACATCCCAATGGTACCAGCAAATGACTGCAAGCATGCGATGATAACTGGATGGAAATACTTATAACAACAGGCAAAGATTTGCATCTATAGTTTTCAGTACATGTAACCAAACCTGGCTATTTATATTTTCCAGGGTTTATTCTACAAATACTTTATTTACCATCACTCATGGAGATATTTCATAGGATACAGGTAAAGTTTTGGCGCTAAGAACTATAGTATGTAGCTTACACTTCCAAAAATAAATAAATTTACCATCCTTCTGAATCAGATGGAATATCCCCACACAGTCCACATATTAAGACAGAAAACTGGAGGGAATAAGTAAAGCATCATGAGCAATAAATGTATAACTGGGCACTTTAGCCCTCTATTTCTCGATGTAGGATATGCAATAGGGATGTTTGATAGAGCTATTCTGTGTATTACCTGCCATTAGTTGCTGTAGGTTCTGATATGCCATACTTTTCAAATTCGGTGTACTCAATGCAAGTAATACCATATTCCCAAAATCCATCCAAGTTTTGTTTTTCAATAAGAACATTCACCCCTTCAGTAGCACCTGGTCTTCGCTCACAAGATGCAAAACCTAGTTTCTGAGGTATATGATATGGAGTTATATGTCAAGCATTGTAAAGATAAAAAATACAATGCAAGAATCCAGAGGTGCAAGATAGATATCAAAATCTCAGTAATATAAGGAATAATAGTGAAAAGGAGTGTCTCACATAAATAAATAAAATATATTGTCTTTCTTTACCTTATTATGCCGCATGCCTATTCCTGCCAATGCCATCAGTGTCAAATCAGTTGCAGCAACAACATTGCTGGAAATTGTGAAAGAGATCTAAAGTTATTCCCCTTTTCAAATAATTCGTTTACACAGCGGAGAAAAAAAAACAGAAACATATTCCAGATAACCTGACTTGACGAACAGTTGCACCTTTTCTGCCATGACGATAAAGCCATTCAAATACACCTCTGTCACAAGCAAGTTTCCAAATAGCACCATGACCACCGGGTTTACCCACAGGGAGAAGCGATTTGCCGATTAACCATTTTCCATCCTCAGCATTAACTACAGGTACCAAAGGCTAGAAAAGCCATTATGCAATCTAGTTAGGACTCTACAAAGTTCTTGGCATGGTGGGCAGATGACAATTGTTCAGAATATAAATGCACACTCTAATGAATAGATATTACCAGAAGTGTGCAATTAATATACCTGTTCAAATAAGCGGAAATTCTCACGTCCTCTACCAAACCATTCAAGTCTTTGACAGATTGCAGTTATATGCCCATTGTTATTCTTCACAGAGCTCGTCATGATTGCCACAGGGGTTATACATTGTTTCCCAAAGATCTTGAAATGCAGAAACTCTCTAGCCTGTCAAACAAGGATGCTTCACATAATAAGGTAAGTACAGCATGTTATGGGGGTGGCTATGGCACAGAATTAGATTGTTTTAAGCAATTCCTTGGTAAAAGATTGTGCTCAAAGGTAAGTGTCATATAGAAAAACACAAGTACCTGCAGATCTCGCATCAGGCCTTCGAGTAGTGATCTCCCACAGTAAGGAAGCAATGCGGCAGGCAGGGACTCACCAGTATCTGAGTCCACTAACCCAAGACGATCACCGGCACCACCAATCGGATAAATTTCACCCAGTTCTGGCAAACCCTAGAAATGATCATATTTCAGTTCGTACGCGAGAGCAGATAAATATCTTTGACATAAACAATGTTGATTTTCTCTTTTTCATTAATCTTAGTTAAAGTGGCACTCGGGATAACCTCGATTCCCCACAGAGCAGCTTGAGATGCATATTCTGTGTCCTCCGATAGATTAACTCCAGTGGGAACATGAAAGTCGACAAACTTGTCTTCTCTATGCCGGTGCTTGCTGTCCTTGGATTTCGAGGCTGAGATCAGCTCCAATGCCATAATTTGGTAGCTGGAGCAAAGCAACAACAACAATACTTCAAATGCCAATGTCAAAGGCTCAAAGCTAAATGACATGGTCGGAACAGAAGTTTCAACCTATAACACCAGAGTAGGACAAATAACTAAATAAGTTGTAGCGATCAGGCAATCAGCTTACTTGCCAGTTGGCAGTTTAATAGATTCAGATTTAAGGGACGGCCACATTTGGCAGCATTCGCTACTTCGCCGTGTAGTGTACTCGGTCTCCAAGTCTAGTATGCACTAAGCAATGCAGACAGAAGAAGCGATTCTCACCCGATGATGCCGCCGATGCAGTCGTAGAACTCCTCGATGTCTCCGAGAAACTTGAGCAGCTGCCGGAGCAGCTCCGTCTCCTCGCCCCCCGCCGCGTCGTTCGCCGCCGACTCCTCGCTCCACTTCCCTACCAAGCCGGCCAGGCTATGCAGCGCCTGCCGCAGAGCGCTCCCGCCGCCGCCCCCGTTGAGGTGGCGCTCGTGGCTGGCATCGGCGGCCCAGCCGAGCTCCGCGCCTAGCACGTGATCCTGGCCGGACGCGACGAGGCATTTGAGCAGGTACGTCTCCCGGGGCTCGAGGCAAGACAGAACCCCGCCGCCCGAGGACTCGCTGAAGAAGGCCGCGACGCGGGGCTCGGCGTCGAGCGCGCGGAGCTTGTCCTTGAGGGAGCGCGCCGCGTCGAGGCGCGCCCGGGCGGCGGAGAGCCGCGCGACCTCTGCGGCGAGCGCCTGGTCGCGGCGCGGCTGCTGCTCGAGGGAGGGTCCGGGCGCGCGGTCGAGGGAAGCGGTGGAGACGCGCTGCTGCGAGCGCGAGGGCGGGGAGGGGGCGGGAGACGGGGAGGGGAGGGCGGAGAGGATGCGGGTACGGCCGCGGCGGCGTCGAGGGGGGCAGAGAGCGGGCAGGCTCGGGGAGAGGAGGCGGAGGTGGGGCGGTGGCGCTGGGCGAGAGGCCATGAGTCGAGTGGAGAGGGTGGTGGCGCGGGGAGGCGAGGGCGAGGGAGGGGGATAAGAGGAGGACGGCGACAGCGAAACGGTTGGGGGATATGCTCCCAGCGATACGGAGCCTCCCGAGCGCGCGGCCGACCAGAGCCGCGACACCAGACGGGGAGGGAGGTAGCGGCCACGGGGTATATTCGCTCGGCGCGTCGGCCGTCGTTTACATTCGGCTCAAATCTCAATTCTTTGGGGGCTTGGTGAAGGCCAGATTCGGCCTTGGATTTTGAACAACTGGGCCTAGCCTGTTCCATTTTTCAAACACCATGTTGTATAAGAAAGCGGGAAAAAAAGTTCAGAAGCTTTACTCTTTTTCTGGCCAAATAAGCTTTCCATTTTGTGTTACACATAAAACACTGTAAATTGAAAAGGAAAAATAATGTTTGCTCAAAAACAAAGAATGTTTCTCGTATTTAACCTCATTGGTGTCTACAGAAAGAAAAAAACGTTGACCAACGGGAATTCTCTCCCTTGGTTATACTTGTTAGGTAGAAATGCGATCTCTCTAGGCTTTTTTTTCACGTATAGCACCCCGATTCAAAATCTGGTGAGCGAGTTCACAACCGTGAGCACAAGCCACTAAGCGAGCGTTTGGTTCTCGTCTAGAGAAAGAAACAAGAGAGCCTCCATCAACTCTAACCCATTTTTTCATCTAGGTTGGTTTTCCTCAAGCTAGATGGTCAATTTGTTGTCGATAGGTGACAACGTATCTATAATTTTTTATGCTCCATGCTTGTTTTATATCAACTTTTTTATGTTTTGTCTACACTTTGAGGTATTTTTATATATTTTCTGAAACTAACCTATTGACAAGATGCCGCAGTGCCAGTTGCATGTTTTCTACTGTTTTTTGTTTCAAAAAAGCTAGTAAGGAAATATTCTCAGAATTGAACGGGACGAAAGCCAAAGTCGATATTTTATCAGAAGGAACACGGAGTACGGAGGGAAGCCGAAGTGGGGCCACGAGGTGGCCACACCCTATGGCGGCACGGCTGATGCGTGCACCCGGTGTTGACGTGGGACGCTTCGTTGGAAACCCCAAGAGCAAGGTGTGATGAGCACAACAACAAGTTTTCTCTCGGTAGAGACCGTGGTTATCGAACTAGAAGTAGGAACGAAACGTCTCAAAGGTGTTGCAAGCAACGTGGAAACCTGCACAACACAAACTCAAGACTTTGTCCCAACGAACAGTGAGGTTGTCAAGCTTACGGGTTTGCTGTAACAAAGGATTAACTGTATGGTGTGGAAGGTAATGATGAATTGCAGCAAGTAACAGTAACAGTGGAAGATGTATCAATGGTAAAGATTGGACCGGGGTCCATAGTTCACTAGAGATGCTCTCCTTAGATAAACAAACATGGCATGAAGAGTAAACAAATTATAGCAGGGCAATTGATAGGACTGAACAAGGCATAACAATGCAATACTAGACATAAAGATCCTATGAGATTCGATTGGGCAATACAACAATATACATAGACCGCCATCCAACTGCATTTATGACTAGAAGTCCACCTTTAGGTTATCATCCGAACCCCCTCCAGTATTAAGTTGCAAGCAGCAGACAACTGCTTTAAGCAAAGTGTGTAAGGTAAACAATCCACTTGTTCCATAAACAAGAGACCGTTGTTTTCTCCCTAGTGAAAACAACACATCTACAACCGTAGAGATTTCTGTCACTTCCCTTGATTAAGTAGAGGCATGAACCCATTATCGAGCATAAATACCCCCTCTTGGAGTCACTAGCAACTACTTGGACAAGATAGCTACTAACAATAGAGAGCATGCAAGATCACAAACAACACAGACATGATAGAATCAAATAGACAAAACCATTAATCAATCTGACATAATAATCTCAATATCCATCGGATCCCCGTAAACACAACATGCATGATTATAAATAGATGAGATCTTGATCATGAACGGAGCTCACAAGATCTATACATGAAAGCACAAAGGAGGAGATACAACCATATAGCTACTATATGGACACGTAGTCCAAGGTGGAACTATCACGCTTCATACTGGAGGCTGGCATGATGAAGAAGAAGGCCTCCGGGATGATCTCCCCTCTGGCAGGGTGCCGGGAAGAACTTCAGTTCCCCCCGATCTAGGGACGATGGTGGCAGCGGCTACAGACGATTTCGTGGAATATTGATCGGGTGCTTAGGGTTTAGGCATCAGGGGGACTTTATAGGCAAAGAGGCGAGGCAGGGGGGCCACCAGGGTGGCTGCACCTCCCCCCTAGGCGTGGTTGGGCCCAGCTCGCGCCGCCAGGGGGTGTGGCTCCCTGGTGAGCCTCCTCCGTCTCGTATTCAGGCTTCGTGTTCCCCATGGTAAAATATTGACTTTGGCTTTTGTCCCGTCCAATTCCGAGAATATTGATTTTCCGCCTTTCTGGAACCAAAAACAGAAGAAAACAGGTAACTGGCACTGTGACAACTTGTTAATAGGTTAGTAACAGAAAACATATAAAAACACCTCAAAGTGTAGACAAAGCAAAGCAAAGTAGATACTAAATAAGCATGGAACATCAAAATTTATAGATACGTTTCCGACGTATCAAGCATCCCCAAGCTTAATTCCTGCTCGTCCTCAAGTAGGTAAGTGATAAAAAAGAATAATTTTTTAGGTGACATGCACCATCAAAACCATGATCAAACCATTTGCAAGTATTGAAAGTTGGGATCAAAGAACTCTAAACATGTGCATGCAAGATGGAGTTCTAACAATAAGACAAATTAACTATGCATGCAACATGCAAGGCTACAAACAAAGATCATGAATAACATGCATTGAAAAATGTTTGTTTGTTTCACATACAGAAAACATGGCATAGTGGCATTCAGCTTGTCCCTCATGGAGTATCAAGTAGATGCATATGACACCTTCAAAGTTCATAAGAGTGACTAGATACAAATAGCACAAGAACAAGCAGTATCAACAATATGCATCAATCAATAAGTTTTGGGACAATGCATATAGAACTGAGCAGGGACGAAGCTAAAAAAATCTGCCAATGGGGTCAGCTTTATAACCTCTAAATTACATTAGGGTCATCTTCTATAAATAAATATCACTTAGTACAAATTAGTGAAGATTTTGCTAGTTTTCATTGGGGTCAGCTGACCCCAATGCCCATAAGGCAGCTCCGTCCCTGGAACTAAGAATGGCAACTATGCTCTCTTAATGGTGCCTAAAGGTAGAAGGTGGAGACTCAATATAATAGTGGAAGAAAGTCCCTTCATAAAGGGAAGCAGGGATTTCAAGTTTCAAAAAGAGCTTCCAAAAATTATGGTACTTGTTAGCTTTTAGCCCTCATTGCCCCTATCATAAGCATCTTGAAGTGATTAAGGTTAAAGTGAATAAACTATGGAGTATATGTTTGACAAAGTATAAGTTGGAAATCTCATGTCCCTTGAATACGAGGGCCACACCTCATGCTACTCAAATTTAGTCATCTGTAAGTTCTTGTCATAGTAAGTACATGCGTATCATAGAGAACCACCAACGGGGCACCCCTTGCACATGGTACATGAGCTATCCCATAACCAAAATTATAAGGCAAGCAGACAATAAGCATCTCAGCGATCTTTTTATTTGCTATTTGCATAGGTTTTTATTGAGGATGCTTCACAGATGGCTCATTATGGTGATGCTGTAAGTTTCCACCATTATTAGGCATGGCTTAGGCTAACGGCCCAGGCGTTTATCTAACACAAATTACATAACTCCATGTACTTACAAGCTCCCTTTTTATTTCACACCGGTGACATTCATAGACAAAAGAGCATGATATCAATTATGTACAAAGTACAAGTGTAATGTTGAAAACGTTCCCCATGACATCATGGTTCTGCTAATTCTAACGTATAAGTGCAAGCATATACAACATAGATGACACAATGGTTCAAGTTTATTAGGGGCAAGAAATATAAAGTGTGCCGTCAAGTTCGTGAGAGCTTTAATCACTAAGATTTCACATAACAAACTACTTTTTAATTGGAAGATAGCCGAAAATGAGAATATACTTGGAATGGTGTAACACACCATGCCTAGGAATTTATAGTGGAGACTTTGGAATAACTTGGTTTCTTGGGAGTTGGAAGCATGAGTAGATCTTACTCATACAAGTGGAGGCTAGGAAAATACTGGGAACAACCAACTAAGAGAGCAATAATGGCCATAATCATGCAGAGCGACAAAACATTACTAATCAAAGCATAGAGTGGTACTAAAAGTCAAGGACTAAATGATCATAGAGGCTAAGGTGACTGGTTCATAGTCATAACATGGTGTAAGCATGTGCCAAGTCAACCCAAACAAAGCATCAAAGAAGAATACCACAATACTATGCTTTTGTATGCTAAAACAACGCATGATTCTTTCAAGGCACACTAAGCACTCTCAATGACTTTGAGCAAGTCATACTACAACAATAATAACTAAGCATAAGGTCAAAACAAAACCTAGCATGACATGATAAAGTCTAAGTCACAGTTAAAGCAAGCTCCTCTTGCACTTTCAAGCAAGAACTTTCTACTCCTTTCCAACACCAATCGACTTATTTGAAACAACACAGCGAGAATGGGGGTCCAAACTACTTTATTCAAGCAAACTAAACAAACTAAGCAACGCAAACAAAAAGTAAGATGCTCCAAGAAAAACACAGCAGTGCATGAAACAGTAAAAACGAAGTGTCTAGAATGACCTGAGCTTTTTATTGATGAAGAAGGGGATGCCTTGGGCATCCCCAAGCTTTGACGCTTGTACCTCTTGTATATTTATTGGGTGACACCGGGGTGGCATCCCTAAGCTTGATCTTTTGTCCATTCTTCATCTCATTACATCATTATCTCTCTACACCTTAAATTTTTCCTTCATACAAAACTTCACACAATCTTCATTAGCAACATTAGTGTATTCAAAAGATAATAGACCCTTGGGTTTAGCTTTAGAACAGCAAAACTTTCACTAAATACACAAGATACTGAAGCAAATTCCTTTAAAAAGCTCAATTCCCCAAAAGAGAACTCAAAAAAAATCGATAAGAAGCAAATGCAAATAATGGCAGAAATCTGTCAAAACAGACCAGCAGGTAGAAACCGATTTTTTAGAAGAAATTATGTTGCTCAAATCAAAAAGTGTTGAACTAACAAAAGTTATATAACATATTGGGGGACTTATTCGTAAATTTTCAGCTTAATCTGACTTACATAGACTCCACACAAAATTTTATGGTAGAGGACAGAAATCTATTTCGGGACAGAAACTCCCCAAATCTTACTTCCTCTCATTAGAGGTCATTCTTGGCACAAAAATCAAACAAAAAGGATAAGGAGAGGTCATTACTAAAGTAATAACTTCCAAGACTCAAAAAAACTCTTGGATTATCTTTCAACAAGTACTTTTCTTTAACGCCTTTAAGTTAGGCACAAGAAGCAAGAAATCAAGTATTTTCAAATGAAGAAGCATTAACATCAAACCTTGCTTTCAAAGGAGGAGCAAAAGGCAACTTCTCTCTCCTCATAGGGAAGTGTTCAATACCTTTCTTGAATGGAAATTGGTATTTAATGGTGCCTTCTTTCATATCAATGATGGCACCAACAGTTCTAAGAAAAGGTCTTCCCAAAGTAATAGGACAAGAAGCATTGTATTCAACATCCAAAACATAGAAATCAACAGGGACATAAGCATTGTTAACCATAATGAGAACATCATTAATACTCCCCATGAATTTCTTCTTAGCATTATCATTAAGTGGTACATCCAAATAACATTCTTCCAGAGGTGGCAAATCAAGCATTTCATAAATCTTCCTAGGCATAATAGAGATACTAGAACCAAGATCACATGAAGCTTTGAGATCAAAGTCATTCACTTGCATATTAATAATGGGTTCCTAACGATCTTCTACTTTCCTAGGAATAGAAGCTTTGTGTTTTAACTTCTCTTCCTTAATTTTAACAAGAGCATCGATAATGTGTTTGGTGAAAGCAACATGCATATCACTAGCATCAGGACTTCTAGCAAGCTTTTGTAGGAACATAATCACTTCAGAAATATTGCAACCATCAAGATCAAAATCAAACTTAGCATCACTAGAAGTAGACTCATTAGGCTTAGGCGTTGTAGGAGTAGGAATAGGGACTTCTTGTGGTTTAGTGGCATCCATATGAGTGGTGGTGATAGTGCACACACTATTGTTTCTATCAATTTCAGCTTTTCTTTCCCACTTAGCATGAAGTTTGGATAACAGTCTAACATTTTCATCAATAGTAACTTGTATGGCATGAGTAGCAGCAAAGGTACTTTCCATGGTTTCAGATTTAGCAGCCATTTTATTAATCAAAGAGGATCGTGCTTCAGACAAAGAGGAAATTTTTTCTCTACATTTAAAAGCTTTCCCTCTATAGTCTTATTGAAAGTGGTTTGTTTACTAATAAAGTCCTTGAGCATGACTTCAAGTTCATAGGGGGCATTTCTAGCATTGTTGTAGGAGTTTCCATAGGTATTGCCATTATTAGGAGGATAAGGCCTATAATTTTTGTTACCACCAAAATTATTCCTATAGGCATTATTGTTGAAATTATTGTTTCTAATGAAGTTCACACCAACTTGATCTTTTTGAGAAACCAAAGAGGCTAAGGGAACACTATTAGGATCTAAAGGAGCTTTCCCATTAACAAGCATAGCCATAATAATATCTATCTTATCACTCAAAGAGGAGGTTTCTTCAACAGAATTTACCTTCTTACCATGTGGAGCTCTCTTAGTGTGCCATTCAGAATAATTAACCATCATATTATCAAGGATTTTTGTTGCAGAACCCAAGGTGATGGTCATAAAGGTACCTCCAGTAGCTGAATCCAACAGGTTTCTTGAAGAGAAGTTCAAACCTGCATAAAAATTCTGGATAATCATCCAAGCAGTAAGTCCATGAGTGGGACAATTCTTAACCAAAGATTTCATTCTTTCCCAAGCTTGAGAAACATGTTCATTATCAAGTTGTTTAAATTTCATAATATCACTTCTCATAGATATAATCTTAGCAGGAGGGTAGTATTTTCCAATAAAAACAACTTTGCACTTAATCCAAGAATCAATACTATTTCTAGGTAAGGATAGCAACCATTATTTAGCTTTTCCTCTCAAGGAGAAAAGAAACAACTTGAGCTTAATAATATCTCCATATACATCATTATACTTTTGCATCTCACAAAGTTCAACAAAATTATTGAGATGGCCAGCAGCATCATCAGAACTAGCACCAGAAAATTGCTCTCTCATCACAAGATTCCACAAAGCAGGCTTAATTTCATAAAAGGTAGCATCAAGAGAAGGTGGAGCAATAGGAGTGCTTAGGAAATCATTTTTGTTTGTGCTAGTGAAGTCACACAACTTGGTGTTCTCAGCAGAGTTCATTTTGGCAAAAGTGGAGCCAGCCAAAAACATCAGCAACAGCTAGAGTAGAAACTATTTTTTTTGTATTTTTTATAAGAGAAAGCAAACCAATCTAAACTATTTTTTTGGAGTTTTTGATAAAAAAGAGGCACACAAAACCAAACAGAATAAACTAAGCAAACTAAAAACAAAGTAAAGAGAAAGATTAAGAAGGACTCCCCTTGTGAAGACGTCCTTAGCCTCGATGGCAACGGCGCCAGATATCTTGATGTGTACACCTGGTGTTGACGTGGGACGCTTGTGATAAGCACAGCAACAAGTTTTCCCTCAGTAGAGACCGAGGTTATCGAACCAGAAGGAGGAAGGAAACGTCTCAAAGGTGTTGCAAGCAACGTGGAAACCTGCACAACATAAACTCAAGACTTTGTCCCAACGAACAGTGAGGTTGTCAAGCTCACCGGTTTGCTATAACAAAGGATTAACTATATGGTGTGGAAGGTAATGATGAATTGCAGCAAGTAACAGTGACAATGGAAGATGTATCAATGGTAAAGATTGGACCGGGGTCCATAGTTCACTATAGGTGCTCTCCTTAGATAAACAAACATGGCATGAAGAGTAAACAAATTACAGCAGGGCAATTGACAGGAATGAGCAAGGCATAACAATGCAATACTAGACACAAAGATCCTATGAGATTCGATTGGGCAATATAACAATATACATAGACCACCATCCAACTGCATCTATGACTAGAAGTCCACCTTCAGGTTATCATCCGAACCCTCTCTAGTATTAAGTTGCAAGCAGCAGACAACTGCTTTAAGCAAAGTGTGTAAGGTAAACAATCCACTTGTTACATAAACAAGAGACCATTGTTTTCTCCCTAGTGGCAACAACACATCTACAACCGTAGAGATTTCTGTCACTTCCCTTGATTAAGTAGAGCCATGAACCCACTATCGAGCATAAATACCCCCTCTTGGAGTCACTAGCAACTACTTGGCCAAGATAGCTACTAACAACAGAGAGCATGCAAGATCACAAACAACACGACATGATAGAATCAAATAGACAAAACCATTAATCAATCTGACATAGTAATCTCAATATCCATCGGATCCCCACAAACACAACATGCATGATTACAAATAGATGAGATCTTTATCATGAACGGAGCTCACAAGATCTATACATGAAAGCACAAAGGAGGATATACAACCATCTAGATACTACATGGACCCGTATTCCAAGGTGGAACTACTCATGCTTCATACTGGAGGCTGGCATGATGAAGAAGAAGGCCTCCGGGATGATCTCCCCTCCGGCAGGGCGTCGAGAAGAACTTCAGATCCCCCTGATCTAGGGACAATGGTGGCGGTGTCTACAGACTATTTCGTGGAATATTGATCGGGTGCTTAGGGTTTAGGCATCGGGGGGACTTTATAGGCGAAGAGGCGAGGCAGGGGGCCACCAGGGTGGTTGCACCCCCTCCCCCACGCGTGGCTGGGCCCAGCCCGCGCCGCCAGGGGGTGTGGCTCCCTGGTGAGCCTCCTCCTTCTCGTATTCAGGCTTCGTGTTCCCCACGGTAAAATATTGACTTTGGCTTTTGTCCCGTCCAATTCCGAGAATATTGATTTTCTGCCTTTCTGGAACCAAAAACAGAAGAAAACAGGCAACTCGCATTGTGGCAACTTGTTAATAGGTTAGTACCGGAAAACATATAAAAACACCTCAAAGTGTAGAAAAAGCAAAGCAAAGTAGATACTAAACAAGCATGGAACATCAAAAATTATAGATACGTTTCCAACATATCAATGGCCAGGGGGCATGCCAGCCCTAGGTGTGGGCCCCTCAGGCGCCCACCGACCTTTCCTCTTCACCTATAAAAGTGCCCCGATGAATAAACCCTAAGCACCTGATCAAATCTCCACGAAACATTCTGTAGCTGCCGCCACCATCGTCCCTAGATCGGGGGGATCTGAAGCTCTTCTTGGCACCATGCCGGAGGGGAGAGATCATCCCGGAGGCCTTCTTCATCACCATGCCAGCCTCCGGAGTGATGTGTGAGTAGTTCACCCTTGGACTATGGGTCCATACAGTAGCTACATGGTTGTTTCTCCTCCTTTGTGCTATCATGTTTATATCTTATGAGCTCCGTTCATGATCAAGATCATCTATTTGTAATCATACATGTTGTGTTTGCGGGGATCCGATGGATATTGAGATACTATGTCAGATTGATTATTGATTCTATCATGTCTATGTTATTTGTGATCTTGCATGCTCTCCGTTGTTAGTAGATGGTTTGGCCAAGTAGATGCCTGCAACTCCAAGAGGGGGTATTTATGCTCGATAGTAGGTTCATGCCTTTAGTAATCTGGGGAAGTGACAGAAATATCTAAGGTTGTAGATGTGCTGTTGCTACTAGGGAGAAAACAACAATCCTTTGTCTAAGGGCAATTGTATTGTTTACTTTACACACATTGCCTAATATAATTATCTATTGCTTGCAACTTAATACTGGAAGGGGGTCGGATGATAACCTGGAGGTGGATTATTAGTCATAGATGCAGTTGGATTATGGTATATGTATTATGTTGTAATGCCCAAACAAATCTCGTGGGAGTCAAGATGTCTATTATATGCATTGTTATGCTTTCTCAATCTATCAATTGCCCCGTTGTAATTCGTTCACCCAACATGCTATCTATCTTAAGGAGAACACCTCTAGTGAACTGTGGACCCCGGTCCATTCTTTTATCATTGATATACCATCTACTATTTACCGTTACTTTCTACAAGAAAATCTCTATCTTCCACACTATACGTTTAAACCTTTGTTTTTAGCAAACCGATGAGATTGAAAACCTCATTGTAAGTCGGGGCAAAGCTTTGTGGTTTTTTTGTGCAGGTTCCAAGTTGCTAGCAACACCTTGGAGTTGTTTCCTTACTCCTACTGGTTCAATAACCTTGGTTTCATAACTGAGGAAACTTGTTGTTGTTCTCATAATACCTTCCTCTTGGGGTTTCCAACGAGCTCTACATATCTGAGCCATCAAGCACTTTTCTGGCACCATTGCCGCGGAGTTAAAGACATCTTCAATCTCTTCCTCCTCGTCAATCACTTTTCTGGGAGAAAGAAGATTCTTGCAAGGGGAGTCTATCATAATCAATCTCTTTACTTTGTTTTTGTTTTGCTTAGTTTATTTTGCTTTTCTTGTTTCTTTTTATCAAAAATAAAAAAATTAGTTTTGCTTGGTTTGCTTTTTCTTATCAAAAAAACAAAAAAATAGTTCCTACTATAGTTGTTATTTTTGTTAGTCTGTTATTGTCTTGCTTTATCATGCTTTCTATCAATGGTCGGTTTCTTTGAAACTAGATCTTATTGGCAAGGTTGGTTCATGGAAGAACAAAAATATTATTATGAGGAACACCGCTTGTCACAAAAAGGGAAACACTTATGGTAACAAATTAATAAATTGCATATCATTGCTAGAAACGTGTGCTCTACTTATAATGTTACTTATTGTTTTGATAAATCTTGTTGCTGTAGGAGCTATAAATACCTCCATTTTCAATGTGAGTATAATTATAATGTTACCATATCTTCTTATGTTAAGGGAAATTATGACTTTATGATGTGGAACAAATTTAAGAATTTATTGCTTGGAAGGGTGCATTCGAACTTGCGAATTTCCTTGAAAATACTGATGGTGCACCTTATAAATATGAGGTTTATGATATACTTAAATTTTGCTTTGATAATTACAAGGAAGAAAATGGCTATATTCTTGAATATTTTAATATATGCTTTCCACCAACGAAAGAGACTAATGCCTTGCAGGAGCCTATGGAAGAAGAAATTGCTGAAACTGGAAGCTCATTAGATGAAAAATAGGAGAAGAGTGATGAACAAAAGGAGCACGAATGGATTAGCTACCCATGCCTACCTTCTAATGAGAGTAACTCTTTATCCCTTACATTATTTGATTGTCCCCCATGCTTATCAAAGGAGGATGATTGTTATGTTCCTATGGATTCTTTTAAAATATCTACTATGGGTAAAACTTGTGATAATAATTATCCTCCTGTTATCTATGATGATCCTTTATTTGTGCCTAACTTCGAAATGCATGGCTTAGAAAATGTTTATGATAAAGCTCTAGATGATGTCCTATATTGGTTGATAATACTAATTGTATTACTATTGAAAATGAGATTGGAGGGGTCTTGAATTTATTTTGGAACCCCATACCTCTTGAGAATGGCCAGTCATCTTGTTATAAAATTGTTAAAAGTGGGTTTGAAGGTTTTAATCCCACTATTTTTGAGCTTGATAAAAATTATGTGTTTGTAGATCATGAAAAGCATACTTTATGTGATATTTATATTGTTGATTTTATTCATGAGGCTATTGAAAATTATTATGAGAGAGGAAAATATGGTTGTAGAAATTTTCATGGTACTGAAACACCTCTCTATGTGCTGAAAGTTTTGAAGTTACTCTTGTTTTATCTTCCTATGTCTGTCACTTTGTTCTTTGTGAATTTATTTGCGTACAAGATTCCTATGCATAGGAAGTGGGTTAGACTTAAATGTGTTTTTAATTTGCTTCTTGATGCTCTATTTTACTTTAATTCATATTTCTTATGTGAGCATCTTCTCAAACTATCAAGCCTAGCTAAAAGGCAATAAAGAAAAGTACTATTGAGAGATAACCCAAATTATTTTTATTTCAGTAAGTTTTCCTTTTGTCTAGTCTTGAAAGTTATTACTTCTGTAATAACCTCTCCTTATCCTTTTTGTGTGGTTTTTGTGCCAAGAATAACCTCTAATGAGAGAGAAGTAAGATTTTGGGAAGTTGTTGTCTCGAAACAGATTTTTGTGCTTCACTGTAAAAATTCGTGAAAAATTCCAGTACATCGGATTGAGCTATAATTTTCTGAGAATATGCCCCAGGTTATTATATAACTTTAGTTAGTTCAGCACTTTTCTATTTGAGCAACAGAAGGTCTTCGAAAAAATCGGTTTTTACCTCCTGGTCTGTTTTGACAGATTTCTGCCATTATTTGCATTTGCCTCTTATCGGTTTCTTTTGGAGTTCTCTTTGATCACTTGAGCTTTTAAAAGGAGTTTCTACAGTAGCTTGTGTTTTAATGGAAGTTTTACTTGTGTTGAAACTAAACCCAAAGACTTATTATTTTGAATACACTAATGTTGCTAATGAAGATTATGTGAAGTTTTGTATGAAGAAAAATTTTAAGTGTAGGGGAAGAATGATGTGATGATATGAAGTATGGACAAAAGCTCAAGCTTGGGGATTCCACCCGTGTCACCCCAATAAATATTCAAGAGATACAAGCGTCAAAGCTTGGGGATGCCCAATGCATCCCCTTCTTCATCAATAAAAATCTCAGGTCTTTTTCTGGACATTTTATTTTTATTGCTTCATGTGCTTTTGTGTGGTTCTTGGAGTGTATTTGTTTTTGTTTTTAGTTTTAATTTGTTTGGTTTGCTGGAATAAATTAGTTGTACCCCCACATCAATATTTTGTTTCAAATAAGTTGATTGGTGTTGGAAAAGAGTAGGAAGTTTCATGCTTAAGTGGTACAAAAGGAGAATTGTTTTGACCGTGGCTTAGACCTTATCATGTCATGATAGATGTTGCTTTGACCATATGCTTAGTGATTATTGCTGTAGCATGACTTGTTCCAAACAATCGAGATTGCTTAATGTGCCTTGAAAGAATCATGCATTGTTTTAGCATACAAAAGTATAATATTGTGGTATTATCCTTTGATGCTTTGTTTGGGTTAACTTGGCACATGCTTACACCATGTTATGACTATGAGCCAGTCACCTTAGCCTCTATGATCATTTAGTTTTTTATTTGTGATACCACTATATGCTTTAATTAATAATGTTTTGTCGCTTTGCATGATTATGGCCATTATTGCTCTCTTAGTTGGTCGCTCTTAGTAGTTTGCTAGCCTCCACTTGTACTGAGTATGAGATCTACTCGTGCATCCAACTCTCAAGAAACCAAGTTGTTCCAAAGATTCCACTATAAATTCCTATGCATGGTGTGTTACACCATTCCAAGTATATTCATGGTTTTATCTATCTTCCAAATTAAACTAGTTATGTGAAAATTAGTGATTAAATCTCTCACAAACTTGATGGCACGCTTTACTTTCTTGCACCTAATAAAATTGAACCATTGTGTCATCTATGTTGTTTATATGCTTGAAATTATAAGTTGGGAATTAGTGGAACCATGTTGTCATGGGGAACGCTTTCAACACCTTTACATATTATCCAGTTGATATCATGATCTTTTGTTTATGGATGTCGGCGGTGTGAAATAAAAGGGGAGCTTGTAAGTTCATGGAGTATTATATATGTGTTAGAAAAACGCCTGGGCGGCTAGCCTAATCCATGCCTAATCATGATGGAAACTTGCAGCATAACTATAGTGAGAAATCTATGAAGCATCTTCAAAAAAAATATAGAAAAAAGAGAAGAGAAAAGGAAAAAAAGAACCATGCTCATGGTAAATAAAAAGATCACTGAGATGCTCACTGTCTTGTCTGTTGCCTTGTCATTTTGATATGGGATAGCTCCTGTGTCATGGGAAAAGGGGTACCCCGTTGGCGGTTCTCTATGATACACATATACTTACAATGACAAGAACTTGCTTATGACTAAAGTTGAGTAGCATGAGGAACGACCCTCGTACTCAAGGGAAATGAGATTGCCAACTTATGATCTGTTAAGCATATACTTCATATTTGTTTCACTTTAACCTTAATCATTTCAAGATGCTTATGGTAGGAGAAATGAGAGTTGAAAGCTAATAAGTACCATAATTTTTGGAAGCTTTTTATGAAACTTGAAATCCATGTTTCCCTCTGTGAAGGACCTTTCTTTTTTACTTTTATGTTGAATCTCCATCTTATATCTTTATGCACCAATTAGGACAACATAGTTGTCATTCTTGGTTCACTATGCATTGTCCCAAAACTTATTGATTGATTCATAATGTTGATATTGCTTGTTCTTAAACTATTCGTATCTAGTCACCCTTATGAACTTTGAAGGTGTCCTATGCATTTATGTTTTGCTATACCATGAAGGACAACCTGAATACCGCTCTTGCTATGTTTTCTGTATGTGAAACAAACAAACGTCTTTTAATGCATTGTTTTTCATGATATTTTGTTTATACCTTTTCATGTTACAACATAGTTTCTATGTATTATTTTTAGAACTATATCTTTCATGCTCATGTTTAGAGTACTTTGATCTCAGCTATCAATGATTTACAAATACCTTCAAAATTGGGATAGCATGTCACCTCAAAAATTATTCTTTTTATTACTTACCTACTCGAGGACAAGCATGAGTTAAGCTTGGGGATACTTGATACGTCGTAAACATATCTATAATTTTTGATGCTCCATGCTTGTTTTATATCAACTTTCTTATGTTTTGTCTACACTTTGAGGTATTTTTATATGTTTTCCGGAACTAACCTATTGACAAGATGCCGCAGTGCCAATTTCATGTTTTCTGCTATTTTTGGTTTCAGAATAGCTAGTAAGAAAATATTCTCGGAATTGTACGGGACAAAAGCCAAAGTCAATATTTTACCAGAAGGAACACAGAGTCCGGAGGGCAGCCGAAGTGGGGTCACGAGGTGGCCACACCCTGTGGTAGCGCGGCCAGCCCTAGGTGTGGGCCCCTTGGGCGCCCACCAACCTTGCCCCTTCGCCTATAAAAGCACCCCGATGCAGAAACCTTAAGCACCCGATCAAATCTCCACAAAACAGTCCGTAGACGCCGCCACCATCGTCCCTAGATCGGCGGATCTGAAGCTCTTCCTGGCACCCTACTGGAGGGGAGAGATCATCCCAAAGGCCTTCTTCATCACCATGCCAGCCTCCGGAGTGATGCGTGAGTAGTTCACCCTTGGACTATGGGTCCATACAGTAGCTAGATGGTTGTTTCTCCTCCTTTGTGCTATCATGTTTAGATCTTGTGAGATCTGTTCATGATCAAGATCATCTATTTGTAATCATATATGTTGTGTTTACGGGGATCCGATGGATATTGAGATACCATGTCAGATTGGTTATTGATTTTATCATGTCTATGTTATTTGTGATCTTGCATGCTCTCCGTTGTTAGTAGATGCTTTGGCCAAGTAGATGCCTGCAACTCCAAGAGGGAGTATTTATGCTCGATAGTAGGTTCATGCCTCTAGTAATCTGGGGAAGTGACAGAAATCTCTAAGGTTGTAGATGTGTTGTTGCTACTAGGGAGAAAACAACAATCCTTTGTCTAAGGGCAATTGTATTGTTTACTTTACACACATTGCTTAATGAAATTATCTGTTGCTTGCAACTTAATACTAGAAGGGGTTCAGTTGATAACCTGAAGGTGGATTATTAGTCATAGATGCAGTTGGATTACGGTCTATGTATTATGTTGTAATGCCCAAAAAAATCTCGTAGGAGTCAAGATGTCTAGTATATGCATTGTTATGCTTTCTCAATCTGTCAATTGCCCCGCTGTTATTTGTTCACCCAACATGCTATCTATCTTAAGGAGAACACCTCTAGTGAACTGTGGACCCCGGTCCATTCTTTTATCATTGATATACCATCTACCGTTTACTGTTACTTTCTACAAGCAAATCTCTATCTTTCATACTATACGTGTAATCCTTTGTTTTCAGCAAACCGGTGAGATAGACAACCTTGCTGTAAGTTGGGGAAAAGTTTTGTTGTTGTGTTGTGCAGGTTCCAAGTTGCTAGCAACACCTTGGAGTTGTTTCCTTACTCCTACTGGTTCGATAACCTTGGTTTCATAACTGAGGGAAACTTGCTGTTGTGCTCATCATACCTTTCTCTTGGGTTCCCAACAAGCTCTACATATCTGAACCATCAATAGGTGAGGCCATGGATCAACATATGTGCGGTGACCCAGCATACCACTGCATGATGTAGTATTCTATAGTCGTTGACATAACACCAATGAAACACCGTTCACTAGTATTACATCCCTCAGAATGGCACAACAGAAACACAGCGGCCCAATACATGGCTTAACGGTTACAACTCACTCTTTTACATAAGATCCAGAGAACACTCTAGGTTAAAGAGAGAGAAAGAACTTCTTATGAAGAAGAATCAAAGATAAATAACACAAAACTATTATACTATTAAAACTAGTATTTAACTAAGGAATTGGCATTGCTGCTATTGCAACGCACTACTGAGATAGGTTCTTTGGCTAGAGATTGTATTTCTATCTAATCAGTAACTTCGTCTTCACTTGAGTTGAGTTATATGTTGTCTACCTTGTCTTCATTGAAGCGCTTTAGCTGGTTTTGATAAGTCCTGGAGCATAACTTGATGAAGACATTGTTTTAATGGCTTCAGAATCTAGCAAGGGTTAAGAAGATACTTTGAGTACGAACATACTCAGCAAATTCACTAGAAAAGGAGTGTTTGATGCATTATAACTACAACCACAGACCATAGGTCATAGGCAATGCAAGTTTTCGTAAACATTTCTTCAAAGGTTGCTTTTATTCTGAAAAGCTATGTCCGTCAGCCTTCACGGGTTTATCAGAACTTTCATGGAGTTCCTTTCCCGCCGCGTTCGCAGCTCCTTCCCGGAACAGGGAGTAACAAGTTACAGTTCTTACACTCTGCAGAGGTGCGTTACTTTACCCATGAGAGATCAACTCTTTGTTGCACAACCGGGTAGCTTATTCCCGTCCACAATTCCATGATGTGGGGCCCAAAATATGATCCAAGCCAATCACTGCCCCCTTCGTGACCCCGCATGCCTCCTTGGTGTACACCATGTCCACATAATGAATTACGACAATGGTTTGTACAAACCGTTAGATGCCAGAACTATCGTGGGACGATGAGAGTTCCCACCCATATGCTGCATATCCTCTACGAATTACCAATTAATATGCACGCTACGAGGATAACAGCCACGACCTGCACATCCGGCTTCATGCCAGAGGAAGAAGATACAACTGACTTCTCCGTCCCATTCCAAATCTCATGGTCAACGCGTAATATACGGCGCAAGAATCACTGGCGACATTGGTTGTTAAGTCCTAGGTGATATAGTTCTGAATAGTGGTATTCCAACTATCAGATTTAATAGATTAGCTGATCACCCTGGATCAGTAACCAATAGTTCACATTATTATCGAAAATAGTGTTTTTAGACCTTTTGCAGGTGATAACAACACTGGATTTGTAAAATACTTTACAGAAAATAAACAAACGACATGAGCAAGTGTGAACTTGCCTTTTGTGATTGCAAGATTATGCACTCACGGTCTTCGAGTCAGTATAAGATCCAAAATCTGAAATCAGCATCATTGGTCCGGTAAGGACTAATGTTTAAAGAAGCAATATGCCTTTATGCATAAGTAATGTGATGCACGTTCTACACGCAAATCCCGGGGATAATGTTGTCCTAAGGTTTGGATTCTAGAAATGATTACTTTGAAATGTGTGGTCCTTTTAGATAAGCTTCATAATTGTAGTTTTATTAGAGTTTATGAGTGGTTGTAGACAACACATATGTAGGAGTAAAGTATAAATACTTATGACATACTAGTTAGGATTTCTTATACAAGAGTTCTTATTTAAAGTGGCAAAAAGGATAACCTTCGAAATAAAGGTTTCTCTTCTAAGGTCTAAACAAACTTTGGGGTTAGTTAGTGGTGGTTGATGTTATTTGTTTGCTCAAATGGTTTGGCTTGAGTGGCTTTGTAGTTTAACAACTTCAGACCAAAGTTAACTATAAAACATATAGTAATGCTTATAGTGTTGTATTAAGATTCTGTAGACTAAAGTTATCTTTAAAACAAAGATGATTTTGAGAGTATAATACTTATAGCATTTGTATCTAGTGTATCTAAAATGTTTTCTTTAGGTTACTTAAGAATGGTTATTCTTTTTTTACTTTGGATAATGGTTTCTTGATTTGATTATGGAGTAATATTATTTATCTTTTATAGATAAGTGAGTATAGTTGATAATCTAAAACATACTATTACTTAACTACTTATGGTTTTATATAATGTTGTGGTAGTTTTTGCAATTAGGTAGTTAATATTGATAGAAAAGGTTTGGTGGATTCATAAGTTGTTTTTTAAGGTTTTTATCATGAATTGGAATCCTTTGAGAATCTAATCTTCACTTAGAGTTGAAGATAATTTAATACAAAGATGTTTATAATGTTTTAATCCATTATGGTTTCATATTATTAATATTTAAGACTAATATTATTTATTAGACTTAATTGATTTATTTTAGAAATATTAATAAATTTTATTTATCTTTATATGAATTATTAATGAAGTAAATAAGTTTATATTTGAGTCATTAAAATATTTGAATTTTTATTTAACTCAAAAGTATAATATTAGATTTTTATCATGTAGACATTATTTTTGTGATCATTTTAGTATATTTATTTTTGTGATTAATAAATAATAAGAAATGATTTTTTATATTTCTTATTATTTTATAATTACTAAATAGATATCAAGTATTTGTTTAAGTGAAATAATAATACATAATTATAGTTCTATATTGAAATTATTACTTTTCCAAGATTTTTGGTATTTTATCTATATTTTTTTAATATTTACCATAATTAAAATATGAATTATCAAAGCTTTATTACTTATAAAACTTTTATTAAATAATATTTATTTAAATAATCATCATAATAATATTTTATAATAATTTTAAGTTATAGATTTTTTTTTTACAAATTTTCATATATTATACACATTTTTCTGAATTATAAATCAAAAGTTATTAATTAAACAAGATTTAATTATTTATTTGATTTCTGGAATATTATTAATTGAATTATAACATTTTATTTATTTCTTAACAGAAAAATACTTTTTATACCACGTCGAGAGCTAGCCCCAGTCACTGACCTGTGGGCCATTGTCCACCTCAGCTCTTAGGTCTGGAAATGCTTTTGCTACTGACCTCCTCTTTACTCACTATCGATGACATGTGGGCCCTAGGCCATGTCATCCACCACGCGAGGCAAAGACCAGTCAAACGAGCTAACGTGGCTCGATCATGAGGTAAGCATGGCATCAGCATCACCACCGCCGCCAGAGATTGGTCGCCGGCGACGATCTACTGCGCCCCAGAAGCGAGATAGATCTAGTTCAAATCAGTGCAACCTACTGAACCTAATAGTGGCAGCACCGCTCGGAAATGGTCATCGGAGGGTCATCGACGACGAGCTACTGCGACGGCCAGCGGCGATGCTCAACAAAACTAGACCTACGGTGCGAATCTGCAAACGAAACTAGGGTCCAGAGATGCATATGCTTACCCTGATAACGATAGAGTGGTCGACGAGGACATGCGCGGTCGGAATCGAGCTCCCCGACGAGGATTCCGACGAACTGCTGCGAAGGAGAAACGACCAAATTCACCCGCTCCAGTGCTCCCCTTGATGCAAGCTTCTACCCAGAGGATGTACGGAGGAAGGCGCTTCTCCATGACGATTTAGAATGGTGTGGGGAGACATGGTTCGACGGCGAGAGGTGGCTCCGGTGAGCTAGGGTTTCAGTCTCGTTCGTATCTGAGAGGATAAGGAGAAATTGGAGATAGGGATGGAGGCAATGCGTCACGGTAGCCTTCTTATCCCCTCCTGGCAACGGCGGCGAGTATCTTGGCGCAATGACGGCGATGACGGCATCGGGCGGCGGCGAGCTCCGCCAGCGAGCTGTCTGTGTGCGTGACGATGACGATGATGGTCGTTTTGTGGATAACCCCCTGGAGATTTCTTTAGCTCAACCCGCGGTCCTCTCCTGACCTCACTTGTCAGTCTCAGATGGAAAAGGACAGAGCTGGTTACTGGGCTATTATGGGCTGCACATAGGCGTCAGATAGGTGTAGGGTGTTGGGCTGCGGCTAGGTTTGGTTTTTTTATTTGTTTTATCCTTTTTCTATTTTCTATTTTCTTATTCAGATTTTAATTTGATTTACATTTTGAATATTTCTTTGTATAATTTGTTTGCTGGATATTTACAACAATACAAAAAATATACCTAGTCTCACTTGTGAATTCTTATTATATCCTCTTTTTGTATTTCTTGTATTTACTTAATGTGAACCCCCTTGGTAATATTTTATATAAACTTTTCTTATTATTTTTCTCTACTTATTTTAGTTAGAGATTTATTGAATGATATATTCTTATTTGCTTATCAACTTAATTTTAGTAAGCTCATAGTTTGAATAGAAACTTTATATATAAGTATAATGATTTTATACCATTATTTGATGCATGAAATATAAAGACATTGATATGGTGATTATTACTTCCATTAATTTGGAAAATAGCAATGTATGTGATAAACAAAGAAGTTTAGGGTTTTAAATTATGAGTATTACCCTTGGCTTTAGGTTTTTGTATAAGCTTAGGTTCCTTTTAAGAGTTAAGATTTAATGGCTGAGCATATTGCCTTATGTATATAGTATTTGATGAAATCTTCCTTTTTAATAGGAAGTTGTAATTAGAGTGTTTTATAGAAGTGAGTATACTTAAGCACATATAGTTAGGATGTTTGGAATTAACAGAGATGTGCTTATGTAATTTGCTATAGGAAAATATTTCTATAAAGTGTTATAGACATCAGATGATGGATCAATGGTATAAGATGGATATTATGTTTGAGTTGAGATTTAGAGTTGATTGCTTACCAATATTAAATAGGAAAATGATTTATAACATATAAATATATTTCACAATCTTAGATCTCTAATTAAGGAATTCCTTTCCTAGATATAATACCTCTTTCTATCCATCACCATGGTTAGTTTGATGGACTTACTTATTAAAATATTATTATTAAATATATCATTCTTCTAACTTATGGATGAATTCAATGAGTTTGATACAAAGGCACTTCATAGCTTTCTCATATCCCTGCTTGGTTGTATTTACTATTCTACTGTTGATAATCTTCCATCGAACCAGTAATTCCTTCAAACTCTACTCCCAAACTTCCTTAATCCTCCATCACTAATCTTTCTCTAAAGTAAACTTTCCTTAAGGATGAATAACACCAATTTTATGACTCTATGCTACACTAGCTTTAGTTGAATAACACCATCTTATAAGTACTTAACCCTCATGACTTACACTTCAATCCCTGAATTATATTTATGTGGTTTGCAAAGACTTCTCTAGGATCACTTATCTTTACTAAGGTTCCAATCATGTTCTACCCACCAGTATTACCTATACTAAATATAAGCATTCCATGTTGGTGGCCAAAACATTACCATTATAATACTTTAATCATTTATTACTGAAGTTTTTAGTTGGCTAAGCAGGGATTTATCAATCCTATCTTTTAATGTCTGGAAATTAGCTTCTTAGTATCTTATATTGGATTAAGGTTATTAATGGACTATGCCCTCATTAGAAGATTTGAGTAGATGTTCTGATAAGATCAAAGACTAATAGTTAAAGAAGTTGTGAATCAATGGGAAATTATCCAACATTGATGAACAACAGATATTGAGATAAGTTCCATAAATATTGTATAGAAAGAAAGATATATATATATAGTGGATGATCTTGACTTAATCTCTTTCCAACTCCAACTCATCAAAAGAGTTTTTAAGGTTAGGTGTTACTATGATACTTAGAATGTATGCAGATGGGATTTAAGATATAGTGGTTACATTCTTATTATTTGTTTTATATCCTTAACTTTGTACTTATGAGTGATTATAATGAATTCTATAACATGATCACCTAATGATCAAATATAATTCACATTATTTTAAGGTTTAACTTACAGTACATTTGAGCTACCCTTAGATCAAATCTCTCTTACCCAAAATGAGATTTTAACAAAGGTCTTATTGAGACTTATCACAGTCAACTTGATGATCTACTTCAATTCCATCAAGATAAAAGAAGCTTCAATCACTTTGACAAGTTTTGTTTAAAAGCGTGAAAATTATTCAGATTTTCTATGCATGAATGCAATGCACATATCTAGGTTCAACTTATTTCTAGGCTCTAATGCTGGGATGTTACAATATGCCTAGTTGTTTAAGTACATCTTTGTGAGGTTTGTATGCCCTTCACAGCGACAGCTAGGCGTGGAGGTGACATCGAAAAAAATAAATGTATATTGGCTCAATTGCAGTAACGATGTTGTTGTCTACACCATGGAGCTAGTAGACCTTATGCTTCATATTTATGTTTTTTTGTCTTCTTACTTGTTGATTGAGCAACAAATCATTTGTTTAATAGCCTTCCTTGTAAGGGTTGTGTCATCATCCACAATACAGCTGACCCACCCAACCGCTCGAGGCGCTCCCTCCCGAGCGTCTCTGGTGGCGCCCCCGCTGCCAAAACCTAGGCGGCGCTTTCCAGCCCCCGCCCCCGTCCGCCACCAGCCCCTCCGCATAAAATACGGCGGCATGGATGGCGTGGTGCTATTGATGGTTTTCCTCGGGAGTTGGAGGAACACCGGCGGAAGCGCAAGGCGGCGCGGCTGTTCGGCTGGGGCCTGAGGCCCTCCGACGGGGCGACAGTGAGGAGGTGGCGGTGCACCCTTTGCACGTCTTCGGAGAGCATGGTGGCAAGCTGGGTCGTTGGGCCAAGATCTAGGATGCGAGGCCGATCTAGCCAGATGGGTCCAACCACGGCCGGGGCAGAGGGATCTGGCGGGTCCTAGGATGACCGGTACCTGCAGCCTTGCACTTGGAATGCCTCTTTCCTCTCTTGTCACTCCGGAATGGAGGTGACTGGCGGTGTGGGGGGGCAGCTAGTCTTGCGAATAATTGCGGCAGTCCTAGGATTTCTTATATCGCCAAGATGATGATTTGTCGGTGCTTATACCCGTCGATCTGGCGGAAGTGGCGTGTTCCGGAAGGCTACGCCGGCGAACTCCCATGGGCGAATAATGGCGGCGATCCTAGGATTCCTTATATCGCCAAGATGATGATCTGCCGGTGCTTATCCCCGTCGATCTGGCGGAAGTGGCGTCTTCCAAAAGGCTATGCCGGTGAACTCCCATGGGCAAATAATGCCTGGAGATTGCCGGATTGGAGGGATTTGGTCGTACACACCCATGTTTTACTCTAACTGTTTGGGTTCAGAGGGAGTGCTTCGAAGCTCTCTTGGCTGTTAATATCATGGAGTATGTTCTAGTTCCATGATGCTTAGGGAGAATGTCATGGAGACTAAGAGGACTGAAAATGTTTGTTTGAGTCTGGGTGGTGACGAGGAATTGCTTGGTGACTCATGACTTGGTGCAGTAGAATGCAAGCGGGGCAACTGCACATAAGAGATTCACAATCCTACATTTCAGGGTGAAAACCAGGGTCTAGCCTTAATTGGTTGTACCTGACAATGGCTTTATTGAAGGTATTATTTTGAGAGCATGGATTTTCTTTAGGGTGAAAATCTAAGATCTATGATCGGGCAATGACGATGTTTGTGCACTGTTTCCTTCTTGGAGGCGCCGCTTTTGTAGAAGCCGGACTTCTGGTGTTGTCTTGGTGGTGGTAGTACCGTTGTTTCAACGAATGGGTCACTGTAGCAAGACTTTTTTTTATGTAATTCTTTTTTTGGCTATGTGCATTCGTATGACCGCTAGGACAATGCGTTGTTACAGAGGCTGAGTGTAATTGATATCTTCTGATATTAATATATGATCATTTTCAACAAAAAAAATCATTCACAATACATTGCACGATCTTAGGTTTCCGTCCTTTGTGGTGGTTAGCTCATCAACTTATAAGAGGGTATAGCTTGTGTAGGTCTATTCTCGGATGATTTCCGTCATTTTGGGAAATACCAACATGTGAGAGCTGGAGTTAGAGATGATTACTTTGAAGATTTTTCATGTAACTTTCAAGTTTATCAAAAAAAATCTTGTTTGTTTTTGCTCATTTTGGTTTGTACAATCTTTTGAACGCTTCTTTCACAATAAAGCTAGCTAGTTCATTCTAAAAAAGTTCACCGGCTATTATACATACTTGACCTCTTAGCCTATTCATGTGGACATAGGCCGCATTTGGAGCAAAGGAAAAAACGTAGGAATTCTAAAAAGGACGGGATATTTGTTAGAACAATAACCCATGCTTATGAAATGAGCAATTACGTAGGAGTTTTGGAGAAAAACAAACATGATCTCTTACCTAATATTTGCAGTGATCCAGCACACCACTATATGTTGTAGCGCACAAATTATTAACATAATACTCATGAGGTATCATTTCGTAAATATTATATCTCTGAGAATTGTACAGCAGAAACATTGTAGGTCTGTAACTTTACGTGATTATCAATATCACTCAAAATTGTACAAAAGATTCAATATCTTCTTTGGTATTTGAATTTCAAAGCAAACTAAGTAGCTTGACTATCAATGACACCACTATACTTAGTACCACCGGAGATCATCAAATTATTTAGGTAAGTCTATGTTGCTCAGCTCATATACTCTACCCTATAAACTACACCCCGTTCAAAAAAAACTACACTTATGTTTCGGGGTCTTCATACTCTACTCCAGACTCTATTCCTTCAATGTCTCATGAAAGCTTTCGCTCCTCATAATAGATATCTCCTTCGTTGTTGATTTTGTCCTTGTTATCTAAGTCATAACTCTCAAAGTCTAGCATAGGTTTAAGAAGATATTTTAAGTATGAGCATACTTAGCAAATTCTATAATTAGATGTGTAATGTGTAAAAGTGATCAATCATCCAGATTCCTTGGTTTTTTGTAGAAAAAAATAGAAAAGATAAGTTATAGTTCAGAAAAACTATGTATGCCTGTCTTCACGGACTGTTAGAACTTTATTAAGTTCCTTTTCATGTTGCTTCGCAATCTTCCACGGATAGGGAGTAACATGTCACATTTTATACACTCTCGAGATGTGCGCTGTTTTTACCATAAACAGCCTTGGCATTATTGCACTTATCACACTTCCTTAGATGTGAGGCCTATTACTAAGTTTCTCAAAGTCATGTTGAGCTCTATCGAATTCAGTAACCTACCCATTGCATTAAACCTGGTCAACGACCACTGTTTGGTATGCTATTCGGCTAAGATATTAGAGTCATCATATTGCAGCACAAGATGAGGATGTTATATACTCCCATCCATTGTCATTCCTCTCCGGGAATACATCCCCACCTAGTCATCCAAAGGTATACATAACTACGAAGAAACTTCTAACTCGCTCATCCCATTCCAAGATTTGTGGTCAGCGCAATTTATACGGCTCCTTAAAATGACTGACTACAGTTGTTGTCTACATCCTAACTAATTTTCCCCGGTACAATGAAATCTTTTTCACATGATTTCACATCAAGTAATCCACCCATTATTCCATTGACCAACAATTTATGATTCAATTTATCTAGTAAACAATATTTTTTTGTTCTTCGTCTATGAAGCTTTTGAAAAGTCTTTTACATATACTCCCTCTGTTCCATAATATAAGATGTTTTAGCTTTTATAAAACAAATGTATCTAGATGCCTTTTAGTGTAACATCTTATATTATAGAACAGGGGAGTAAAATATAAGGATATGTAAGATTCTTACTTGCAAGATGTGTGCAAGGTTGAACTTGCCTGATAACTACGAGATAATGCAGTTCAAAGGTTCTACTTGATCCTTGACATCAGGTTCTGAAAATAACAATTATTATCCAATAAAGACAACACTTTGGTAATTCAACTATATAAAATGTTATAATGCAACTATATGAAATGTTATAATGCAACTATATGAAATGCAAACTCTTCATGTGTTGTAATTTTTTCTTGATTTGAATTTCTTTGACTTTTAGGTGAATTTTCTTTTGTTAGGGTTTTATTTAAATTTCACTTTAGAATTTTCATATAATTTATATTAATTTTACTTTAGAATGTTCATATGTCTTAAGAAAGTTATGTTTAATACTTCAAAGTGTGTGTTTTCAAGTTGAAAATAATATTCCTATATTGGAAAATATTATTTGGGCTTAAAGATTTTAGGATTATTTTTTACTCAATTAAAACTATTTATTTAATTCCAATAATCAACTTGGAATTTTTATTCATGCAAAAATATTTTTAATAATTCCGAAAAAATAGGATTTGGAATCTTTGTATTTTCCCTATTTGGAACTATTTCATTTTAATTTTTTGAAATGTATTTTATAGGTTTCAGTTAATTGGCATTTTAGAGTAAATGTGAAATTACCTTTTTCCCCCTAGTCCCACTAGTCAAACCAAATTGGTCAAAACCAGCCAAACCGTTCAGCTCTCTATCCCTTCTCTCTCGCTCTCGCACACACCTGCGCACCGCTGTCGCTTTGCTGGTCGATTCTGTCCTGCTCAGGACATCTCCACCGCTGCCATGGCACTCAATCTCCTCTATGCTCTACACTTCTACTGTGTAGATTTGTCCCTCTTGTTCTCTTGTCGCTATGCGCAACCCTAACCTGAGGGTTTTTGTAGATTGGCTCTATCGTGTCTAGGTGCTTCTCCGACGCTTCCTCGTCGTCGATATGGCACTAGAGCACATTAAGGACGTCAATCCCTTGTTGGCGTGGCCTGGCACAGGTCGAGGTGCCCACTCGTGGGTGCTCCTTGTGTCACCTTCACTGCGGTGGCCGTCTTCCTCTACTCCGGCACCAACGAGCTCATCTCCCTTTTGGCCAAAGGTTAGTACTCTCTCTCTCTCACACCTACCATTTGTATTATTGGATCACTAAGGTTCTAAGGTTTGTCTCTTACACTATTGATTCTAGTGCTGAATTTGCCTTCTAGATGTTTCTAGGATGTTCTAGTATCTTCTAGATCATGTATGACGCTTTTACCACTAGTATGGTCCATGGATTCTAGGTTTAGTGTCTACTTGGTTAACTAAATTCTTTAGTTTGTAGTTTTGACATTTAACTGTCTAATTCTTTAGTTAAAGTATTATTTCTCTAGTTAAAGTGTAATGTGCTACTGTTAGTGAAGATCTGGTGTATGTGATTGTCTAATATGTTGTATAGGTTGATTCTAGGTTTGCTTAGTACTGATCCTTGCATTTGTATGATCAATATTGTCCATGTGTTGTTTGTACATTATTCTTCTTCTTAGGTTTAATGTCAGTGGTGATGGTTTCTAGTGTGAGTTGCTAGTTGTAATTGTTTTGGCTACCATTGGAGTCAAAATCCACAACTCAAGCATTTTATTTAAGTTTAATTGTATTTCCTTTGTTACATTTGTTAGCTGATTTGTGGTTTTGTCTATTATGAATACACTTATAAAGAATTGTGCTCTTAAGTTGGTATCCATTATTGGTATGATAATTACTTGTTCATTTGTTTACTAAACTTGGTTCGGTGGTTAACTATATGCGTGCTATTTAATTACTATCTATAGTTACTTGTGTAGGTTTACTATGTATTAGAAGAATTATTTCTTTGTATCTACCTTCTCATCCTTAGGCTGATCCTATGATCTTATCTAGGGATGGGAGGATAGATATGAAGATTGTGTTCTTAATCTATACTTTATTATAAAGCAAAACCCCACTAACTAGCAATTATGGTAGTATATCTCAATATGCAAGCTATCCACATCATCTACTCTATTAGACAATCAAATATCCATGTCATCCCACCAATATATAATAATAATAGTATTTATTTACATACAAGCTATTCACGTCACCTCATCTAATTGTCCACACCACCAATTTATATCCATCTAATAAAAAATAATTTCATGTCAGTTATATGCTTGTGCTCCTAATTGGCTTGGTATCTATGGTGTTCTTCCCCGAGGAAGATGACTATTACGATGCTATGTTCGGGTTTTAACTATAAACCTTTGAAGATTCCAAAGCTTGCTTGAGGGAGATCTGGTATTGTTCTTCCTGTTTCCTGCTCCTATTCTTGCTTCTTCTTCCTCTCAGATATCTCTCACTCACTAGGCTATGCAGATTGTTTTTGTGTCCTCTCACTGGCCTAAGTGTGTGTTCTTATGAGCTCTATTCTAAGGATTGTGATCTTTGGAGCTGGGTTTGAGTCATATTTATAGTGTTCTAGGGTTCATCTGGTACTGACACCTCAGGTTTTCATGCATGTGACTGATCTGCTTATACCGCCTCTCTAGATTGGTTTTTAGTTGGGTATTTATGTTGCAATATGGGCTATAGTCGGTTTCATCATATGCCTAATTGGGCATGTTGGTCTAGGGTCAATTTGGTAATTTGTCCTTTATCAATTTGGACAAACATTTCTTTTAAATTTTGGGATGTTGTCCCTGTCTATTTTTACTTGTAGTGAACTTCATTTTGTTACTTAGAGATTTATTTGCCCATGATTCAATTGTCAAATTTGGTGAACTGCAAGTGTTCACTGACTTTAAACTTTGGTTCTTTTAAAGAATCCAAAGTTTTAGGTATTGTTGTTTGCAATTGTGAGTTATCTTGTTATTATTCCATACTGCTGTTTGATCTGCTGCTTAAATTCGTAAGATAGTTTCTACTGGTTCTTGCCATAGTCTATTGTTGCTACTATTGTTATCACTCTCTACTAAGGTTTTACTATATATTGATGTAGTGTACTGTTAGTTGCTCCTTATTTTCCATTTTGTACATCATCTTCTTGCTGTCAACTTTGCAATCATTTGAGTTTGATCTAAACCTCAAAGTTTGAGGTTCGGGACAAGTTCCTGAGCTTCTAATTGGATTCTAGAGCAAAAGGTTTTGTCCTAAGGTAAAACCAACATTTTAACCATGACCAAATGGTTCTTTTTACTGTTTATCTTGCAGGTTAGATGGGCTAGATGATTGAGAAGAACAAGACCAAGATCAGAAGCTAGATAGGTTATAGTTTAGGATTTTCTTTCTTTTTCTTGTAGTTTATAAAAGGATCAAATCACTTTGTATTTTTTGTGTGAAATCCACTTGTAAACAACCTTCTATTCATTTTATTACGAAAAAAGATTCTCTTAAGTGCATTGTCATACTTTTCTTATATTTTTCTGATTTTTATTTATTTTCTATTATAAGTTTGTATTTGAACTCAAGATTGAATAATCCAAACCTCAATTTTGAATTTAAAGTTGATTCTACTAGTTCTAGAATCTTAATTGTTGAGTGTAAGTGTGTTTGAGTTTTTAACTCAAATTTAAATGTGTGTTGAATTCTAAATGTGGAAAGGAAAAACACAAGTTTTTTTTTTGAAATCCAAGTGTTGACCCAAGTGGACTCAGTTCGTTTCGAGAAATCCAAAATCTTCCCTGTCATCGTTTGAACGTAAGGCACCTGCAGATCGACCGATCGTTCAGAGTTGTTGACGGATAAAATCTACTGGAACAAAGTTTGAAGCGCAGAACTGGATTAGGACTTGAAAATTAAGGATAAGCAGCTTTAGGGTGAAATTACAGGCGTGTCGGCGCTGGTCACCACGACCGATCAGGATAGCCTCCCGCGCAGTACGTACGGTCCCAGATGAGACACGGGCACGTGTACGAACATACCGCCTGTCCGCCGTCGTTTAAACTTTGAAACCTTGAGGAACACTTGTTTATCTCTCTTCCCGCCCCGGCCCCTCGATCCACTATATAGTCCAACCTCCCCGGACCCTTAGGCACCAAACACAATCGATCGATCTACACAATGGCGCCGAGCCTAGCCACCGTTGCGTTCTTCATCGCCGCCCTCCTCGTCATCTCCTCCCCCGCGGGGGCGGCGGCGGCGAGGTCGAGCAGCAGGCACGACAACCCTGCGGTGGCGCCCGCGCCTGCGCCTGCGCTGGCCAAGACGTCGCACGACATCCCGGCCGTGTTCGCGTTCGGCGACTCGACGCTGGACCCGGGCAACAACAACCGGCTCCTGACGCTGGTGCGCGCCGACCACGCGCCCTACGGCCGCGCCTTCCCGGCGGGCGTCCCGCCCTCGGGCCGCTTCTCCGACGGCAAGCTCATCACCGACTACATCGTGTCCGCGCTCGGCATCAAGGACCTCCTCCCGGCGTACCACGCCCCGGGGCTCACCCACGCCAACGCCACCACGGGGGTCAGCTTCGCGTCGGGGGGCTCCGGCCTCGACGACCTCACCGCGCACGGCACGATGGTGTCCACGTTCGGGTCGCAGATCAGCGACTTCCAGCAGCTGCTCACCCGGATCGGCGAGCCCCAGGCCGCCGACATCGCCGCCAAGTCGCTCTTCATCCTCTCCGCCGGCACCAACGACGTCACCATGAACTACTACATGATGCCCTTCCGCGCCCTCAACTTCCCCACCATCGACCGCTACCACGACTACCTCATCACCACCTTCCAGTCCTACATCCAGGTCAGAGTCAGATCGATATACTTAATAACTTAGCAAATCTTCTTCTTCTTCTTCTTTGTCGATCAGTCAGGTTAACTAACTAACGGTCGATCGATGATGTGAACGCGCATGCAGAGCCTGTACAAGCTGGGCGCCCGGAGGTTCATCGTGGCGGGGATGCCGCCGGTGGGGTGCCTGCCGGTGATGAAGAGCCTGAGGGGGCTGCAGCCGCCGCTGTCGTCGGGGCACGGCTGCGTGGAGCTGCAGAACCAGGAGACGCAGAGGTACAACGCCAAGCTGCAGAAGGCGCTGGCGCAGCTGGAGGCGGACTCGCCCGGCGCCAGTGTCAACTACGTCGACAACTACACGCCGCTCATGGACATGGTGACGCAGCCGGAGAAGTACGGGTTCACGCAGACGGGGCTGGGCTGCTGCGGGACTGGCATGTTGGAGATGGGGGCGCTCTGCACCAGCCTGCTGCCGCAGTGCAAGTCGCCGGCGGAGTACATGTTCTTCGACTCTGTGCACCCCACGCAGGCCGCCTACAAGGCCATGGCCGACCAGATCATCGAGGCCCACATCTCCCAGTTCAGCAACTAGACTAGTTCTGCCGCAGTATATTACTACGTAGATAAGAGAGATTTAGTTCATGGTCATGGATAGCGTGTCAGTTGCGTGTGTTAAATATTAGATGGTCCATATACTAGGTTAGATTTCCAGTATTCAGTGTGCTTCATATATACTCCCTCCGTTTCAAAATATAAGATGTTTTAGGTTTGTGAAGAAAATGAATCTATACTTGTTTTAGTGTGTAGATTCATCCTAAAGATGAGTGAACCTACATACTAAAACAAGTCTAGATTCATTTTCTTCACAAACCTACAACATCTTATATTTTGAAACGGAGGGAGTATATAGTAAGTTGAGTGGCTTGTGATTTATTCAAAAAGACTTCAGATTTTCAGGTTTTCTATAATCACAGATTCAGATTGATTTTTCATAACTTTCTTACTACCGAATAGTAGTATATATAAGTTCATCGATTAACACGTAACAGAAAGTACATGTAACTAAGCATACCAGACAGCGAATACTGAAACCCTCATCAGCAATTCATCACATATGCCTCCTACTGTGAGTAGGACGGGTAAGAAGAGGAGATCCTCAGATATAAGATTTCTCCCAGTCTGATGCATTTACCTACAAAAGGATGAGTATTATCTAAGCATATCATGAGTTAAGCCTACAGGATTGCGCTAGCGTCAACTGAAAGTCAACTCCCAGATTTCGCCCAGACTAGGATTTGTTCATCATCAAACTCCAAAAAATCTAAACTTCTCCAGATTTTCTGCAAAATCAGGGCCCCACAAACTTCCACCGTCCGCGACACTACTTGATTGTTAGATTTGAGAAACCTGAAGAGAAGGCATAAGAAACATTAAAAGGACGTTTCACTATAAAATCAAAGTAAACTGAAACGCTAATATAGTCTATCTCTCTCCCTAAAGGAAGCGAAATGAATTGTGAATTATCATATGTTTATGAATGTCTTGACAGAGGAATTGCAGCCAAAACTTACACCATGCATGATCCTTGTTATCCTTTTGATAAATTGAAATAGCAAGCTTCAAACCCAGGCTTGGTCAGTTGGTGAAGATATTTCAGGAAAAGAAAAAGGCGATGGTCAATTGGACATTATATGATCCCTACACAAAAATGGACATTATGATTACAATGCTAGGCATTTCTTGAGGTTATTATAACGATGCATTGCCCAGTTTCTAGCTCTGCATGCACATCCATGCTAAAAGACGTGTCGATAATTTCCAGCAGCATCACAGGTTGTCACCACAAGACTGTATGCCTAAAGGAACAAATTCAAGTAACTGCATTCTACAGACTGATCCTAACAATTTAAATTTTGAGTATGTGTATAGTAAACAATAACGCCTGTCAGAGACATACTGAAATGTAATTCTCTAACTAGTTCAATTGGCGTAAATATTACTAGTTCCACTACAGTACCAACTAGAACTTAGTCAGTGACAGGCTAACTTTGAAGGATGACAATACACCAAGCAATACATACATACTACTATTGGTTGTAGTGGGCAAAAGGAGCACCACATTGTTCCTCCAAATCATAGCTGCGTGTATTGTACTTGTAAGAGAAATGCAAAATCCTAAACATGTATGACATACAGCTAGGTGATCGATATTGAAGCATGGACTAAAGAGATAGTAGTACCCAGAGATATGTTGGCTGGTAACTTGTCACGCTTCACTTCGCCTGGTTTGTGTCTGAACGAACCAGAACATCTGCCAGAGTCTTGTTTGTGGCGACGTCCTTCTTACCTGAAATGAAGATCCTGTGATCAAGGTACAAGAACTTGGAACACGACGACAGTAACGAAACACAATTTATACGTGCAGTAACAGTATGTATCTGTGCATTTTGCATAAGAATTCATCTAGCAAGCGGAAGCTAAATTAGAGAAGCCAGTGATCACCTGGAATGGGGCTTGATCCGAGAAACGATGGGAGCACAAATGGCAGATAGGACGTTGTCCCGGATCGTCTCGGAGGAGAAATGCCACTAGGTAATGCACTAGTCTCAATGATCTTCTTCCGGCGCATGTCCACACTGACATTGAATTCCTCCACGTTGAGATGCAGGACATCAGTGCTGAGTGGGTCGATGGTAGCAATCAGAGGCATCGTCTTGGCATTGGGCCAGAGATCGGCAACCTGCACCCGGTGCTCCAGCGTCCAGGTGCCGCTCTCGTCGTCCAGCGTGAAGGACCTGACATGTGACGGCCCGACCTCGGCATAGCACAGCCTGCCTGCGCTGACGCCCATGTGGCGATGCTTGACAAGCTGCTTCATCTCGTCGTGGCTTTGCTGGCCAGGGAGCATGCTGCCTGCCGGCAGCTCGACGGAGCGGAGCTCAGGCCTGTCGCTGAACGGGTCGACGCAGACGGTGCCCCAGCTCACGTCCACCCACCAGAGCCGTCCGCCCAAGTCCAGCACCTCGTGAATCATGTGCATCCGCCTGCCAGGCGGCAGTGGGGACGGCAGCACCAGGTCGTCCCAATCCCCCGTCTCCGAGGAGAACCGGCGCAGCAGGAAGCGCCGCCCACCCCAACCGTCGACCTCGGAGAGCTGAGCAGCGGCGTACCTCTTGGGCGGGCCGTTGGCGCCGCCGGACTGGGTGATGAGGCCCATGCCGTCCGTCAAGGTCTTCTCCGTGCCGTCGAAATCCGGGAGGCGGACCAGCTGCCCGGTGACCGGGTTGCAGACGAAGCGCGCGAACCTCCGGTAGAGGGTCTCGAAAGGGGCGATCTTGTAGAGCACTTGGACCGGGAGATCGAGGTCCGAGAGAGGATGGGCCTTGAGGCGGACCATGTGAGTGTCCAGGAGGAGGAGGCCCTGGCCGCTGGCGGCGAGGAGGAGGCCGCGGTAGATGCTGATGCACCTGGGCTCGGCCGGATGGGGGTCGATGTTGTGGGCCTGGCTGGGCATGGACATGAAGGAGACGGACGGGGGCGTGGCAAACGAGAAGGACACGCTTTCCGTGGAGTTCGCCTCCTGCGGGACCCGGTACATCATCGCCCAGGGCGTGCGCGAGGCGGCGGTGGAGAGGGAGCGGCGGAGGCGGCCGGAGACGACGCCACGGAGAAGGGGTAGCATTTCGGCGGCGGCCTTTGGTTGTGGTAGCAACTGGGATCCAGAGAAGGGAGGGGACAGGGGAGGATACTTGTGTGCAGTCGGGGAGAAGGAGGCGAGAAGTGGCTGCTTTCCTGTCCTCCTGGTTCCCGCAGCTTTGACAACTCAGCTTTTTCCATGTGCTCGGTATGGGTATGGACCCGCCGCCTGCGTGTCAGAGACTCGCTCCGTTGCCTATTGGCTATCATCCTAACTTTATTTACAAGGCGATGGGTACGTGGAGAACATCTCCAGCGGTTGGTGTCCTCGAGCCGATTCCCGACGTTGTTTTGAGAGGCCCAATCGAAAAATTTGACTACGGCGAAACTTTGCTCAAACAAGAACAAAATACGGCGGAGTTCATAGACAGAACGAAATACGGCAAAGTTCATACAGTAAACAACGAAATACGGCGAAGTTCATAGATAGAACAAAATACAGCGTTTGATGTCGATGTTGATGTCGACATGGTTGCCGCTGCCACTATTGTTTCTGCTTGGCCTGCGCTAGTGCCGCCGTCGCTGGCACCATCCTATGAATGATGATTTCTTGCAAGATGGAGTCACAGAGGAACATGTGCACCGCCTTCACCTCCGGATCCATGTACGAAGTGTCGGCCATCAAGATCATGAAGTCCTCTTTTGTTTTTTTCACATGCCACTTTCTCCTTCTCGGTCTCGATCTTCTGGTCTTGCTTAGACATCAACAACTCCCACCTTTGATCACTCTTTTGAGCTCGGATGATCAAGTTTGACGAGACCTTGAAGAGGCACTTGTCAATCGACGGTTGCACCCTATAGGTTGACGCCGCTACAACAACGGCTGCATTGGCCTTATTATTGCCGATTGGGTGTCCCACCGATACCCTTCTTCCTAAGGGCATCACCTATGTATGTGGAAAAACTTGTCTACAAGCTGGGGCCCACATACCACACCACAAGCTTATTGATTACATCACAATGTATCTAGTTAAACTTGTCTACAAGCTGGTCCCACGTGTCAGATAAAGTTGCACACATGCAAGAGAGAGGGGAGAAGCTAAAATAATATTCTATTGCTTATGGACAACCCACAATCTTGTAGGTCACCCTTAAGGTTTTGAGCTTATGGATAGCTTATTGATAGCCTCCACTATGTATGTGGAACTCCTTGTTGACTACTTTTTACTTATGGATAGCCTTATTGCCAACATAGTGGATGCCCTAATAGACTTCACCGGCCACACTAGGCGCTCCCCCCATCGCGAACCGCCGCCGCACCATGTCTTTGTCCTACTAGTCGCATGTCATCCAGTCGGGCTTCGTCTTTGGCGTCGGCACCTTGCGCGGTAGCTGGAAGGCCTTCGGGCCAGTGGCCTTCGTCGTCTTCCCCTTCGCAGCTTTGGGCGTCATGGTTGCAACGACGCTTGGACGACAGGCGAGAGATGGTGGAGGCAAACGGCATGAAATGGTAGGGAAGAAAGGAAAAGAAAATAGTGGTGAGAAAATGGTTCTGCCAATGACAGGGGTGGCCCATGTCGTCGCTGCTTTTTTCTGACGCGTCCGCAAGGAACCCTGTGGAGCGAGGACGGACTGTGCACGCCGGGCACGTTATTGGGCCGTGCTGGACAGAAACGACCCTTGGGACACGTGGTTGGGCACGGATTTCTCTTCGGTGCACCCAATAGCTGTTTGGGGCATTGTTTGGAGACGGCGGGCTGAAGATGCTCTCACTCGGCGCACCCGATGCAGGCCGCCTACAAGGCCCTAGCCGACCATATCATCAAGGCCCCACATCTCCCAGACTCCCAGTTCACCAACAACCAGACTGCTAGATGATGCTACTTCTGCTGTGTAGGAGTAGATAAAAGGATTAAGTTCAGAGTTAGTGTTCTAAAAAAAAGTTCAGATAGTGTCGCATGTGTTAGATGGTCCAATGGTCCATACACACAGGACTATACTAGAGTAGATTAGGCATCCAGGTCAGTATATAGGAATCCGAGTTCAGACATCCATATTATCTTTCGAGTCATAGATAATATCAGACAGTGAATGCTGAAGCGCTCATCAACAATTCATCGCATGTGTGACATGTGTCTCATGCTGTGCATGCGTAGGTCGGGTAAGAGGACAACCCCAATACAGATTTCTCACGAGAGAGTTCTACACGTGAATACATGACCTTTTAACCTACATACAGAAAGAGAAATTTCTTGCAGCTAACCCATATCATGCTGCTTTAATTCACTAATTCTGCTGGATTGCCCTAGTGTCAACTGAAATTCTGAACTAGCTTCCAGATTTCCACCAAAATGAGATAGTTCATCAGCAAAGTCCAAAAAACCTAAACTTCTCCAGATTCTCCACAAAAGTCAAAGTCCCACACACTGCCACCATCTGCCACTACTTGATTGTTAGTTTTAAGAAACCTGAAGATAAAAAGTATAGAAAACATTAACAACATTTCGATACAAAACATACAAGGTCCCAACATATAAAGAGAGTGCGTGATAGAGAGTTAAAGTAAACAGAAACGCTACTATAGTCCATTTATCACCCTAAAATAGGTGGAATGAATTGTGAATTATCATCTGGGTATGTGAATGTCTTGACAGCAGGGTTGCTGCCAGAACTTACACATACATGATCCTCGTTAGCCTTTACGAAAAATCAAACAGTATGCTTCGTATTCAGCCTTGGTCAGTTGGTTAAACACTAGGGGATTTTGAGTAAATGTACGAAGAGAGTGAGTGATATGAAAAAACAACCGAAAGTAACTGACTGAACTGGAAGGCTACTTTAGTCCTTCTATGTCTATTTTCTATCCATGTCTTTATTGCAGCAGAAAATTGTACCATTAGCACTTGCTAATAAATAGAAAGAGCTTCACTTTCAGGCTTCATCAGTTGTTGAAAATAATTCAGCAAAAGGAAACATAATTTACAAGCTGATGAAATGGCTGTAGGAACTCTTCAGGTTCTTATACAGTATTCAGTAAGAAAAAAGTACAATCGTCCTTGCCACTCCTATACACCTATATTAATGGTTTGAGTAGTCTGTAATTTCACACTTAAATACGCTGCTAGTTCAGAAAGTGCTAATACACCTGGATGGAAGATCCATGCTAAAATACCAATGATCAGCAGTGTGGCAAGTTGTTTGCATGACAATTGCTCAACAACATGCCGGTATGATAATCTCAGCAGTATGAAACTGTGGAATGCAACTGAATTTGAGCCCCCAAAAATACTTCTAGTTCCATGAAAACACTGAGTAGAACTCAATATTGACTATTAAGGAAGTTGATATATCGGACTACAGAGAAAATCAGTTGAAGATAGCAATAACTGGCTACATAAGAACAACGTTGTTCTTCTAGATTATAAAATGCATGGATTGAGTAACAGATTTAGGCAGCACCCTAGACATGTGAATGGATGATATACAACCAAAAAATGTATTGACAAAGAAGCATTAGCTAAGAGAAAGTACTGAGAGATTCATTAGCTGGTAAATAGGCACCCTTCAGGTCTTCGGGAGTCTGTCTGAACGAACCAGAACATCTGCCAGAGTCTTGTTTTTTCGGACGTCGTTCTTGCCTAAAAAGGGTTCGTTTGATCAAGATTTCAAACAAGAGCCACAACACTAACAAAAACGAATTTATAACAGTAAAGATATCTCTGCAGTGCACACTAGACATAGCAAAGAAAAAAAATCAGATGCTTAGAGCAAAGCTATGAAGAATTCAGTACATCGTACACATAAGCTATAAGAAGACCATAATCAGAAGAATACATTATTTTGAAGAGAACACTTGAGTAGTAAGTCAAATAAAGTGGTGCGTAGGAGTTATTAAAATGGACAAAAGGTACTTAAATCCTTAAGGAATCTTTTAACAACAGATTAAAGCCAGATTGAAATAACAAATGGGGCATGTAGTGTAAATTAGAAATTCATAAACAACAAATAACTCTAACCATGCTCTAAACTGGAAATTCTAACTCCCGAATCACCAAATGGGGCTGCTGATATTTAACTGCACTAGTAATCCACTACCGATAAGATACTATTGCCGCCAAGATATATCAGATTCATCCCGCAAAGATCCCCACAGTAATGAACTCATTTCAAAAATAGTTTCAGATAAAGGTGTACAACTTCATAACTGAGAATATGCATGATGATCATTATAGGATTAACCTAAGATACAGACATACAGTGTACCATGAGGGCAACATAGTTTATAAAACACAGCACACAATTGTTTCAAATAATTTATTATGACCATTGCAATAGCGAACATGATTAGAAAACCAGTAGGTTGAAATTCCTGAAGAAACATATGGAGAAAGTGCAAGATATGCTCAAGAACACAACCAATGCGGCACACACAAGGGGTCAAACACACATGAATTAAACTAGTCTCATCTATACTCATAACCCATGCCCTTAGACATGATTGCAAGTTTGCAACTAAAGAGAAATGTGTGACTTTGGATCACCTGGAATCAGGGTCGATCCGAGAAATGGCGAGAGCACACATGGCAGATAGGAACTTGACGCGGACTGTCTGGGAGGAGAAATGCCACTCCGTAAAAATGCACTACCCTCAAGGACCCTCTCCAGGCGTATGTCCACGCTGATAGTAAATTCGTCCACGTTGAGATGCAGTACATCAGTGTTGAGTGGGTCAATAGTAGCAATGGAAGGCACCACCTTGACATTGGGCCAAAGATCGGCAACAGACGCCTGGTGCTCCAGCGTCCAGTTGCCGCTCTCGTCGTCCAGCGTGTAGGACCTGATGTGGAACGGATCAGCCTCGGCATAGCAGATCCTGCCGGCGCTGACACCCATGCGGCGGTGCTTGACGAGGCGCCTCATCTCTTCCTCGCGCTGCTGGCCAGGGAGGATGCTGCCTGCCGGCAGCTCGACGGCGCGGAGCTCAGGGCGGTCGCTGAATGGGTCGACGCAGACGGCGCCCCAGCTGACGTCCACCCACCAGAGCCGGCCGCTGAAGTCCAGCACCTCGTGCTCGTGGTTCATGTGCATCCGGCGGCCAGGCGTCAGCGGCGACGGCAGCACCAGCTCGCCCCAGGCCCCCGTCTCCGAGGAGAACCGGCGCAGCAGGAAGCGCCGCCCGCCGTCGACTTCGGTGAGCTGTGCAGCGACATACCTCTCGGGCGGCCCGTCGGCGCAGTCGGCCTGGGTGAGGAGGCCCATGCCATCCGTGGAGGTCCTGTCCGCGCGTTGGAAGCCGGGGAGGCGGAACAGCTCGCCGGTGACCGGGTTGCAGACCCGGTGCTCGAACCTCCGGTAGACGACCTCGGAGTGCGCGTCCTTGAGGAGCACCTCGACCGGGAGGTCCAGGTCTGGTACCTTGACGCGGGACTTGTAAGCGTCGAGGAGGAGGAAGCCGTCGCCGCTGGCGGCGAGGAGGCGGCTGCGCATCGTGTCCACGTACTTGCTGTTGTCCCCGGGGCGCTCCAGGTCGAAGGACCAGACGGGGATGGTGATGGAGGAGGCGGACGGGGGCGGGCGGAACGAGGAAGACACGCCTACCGGGGATCTCGTCAGCTGCGTCTCCCGGTCCATCATCGCCCACGGAGGGCGCGGGGCGGCGGTGGAGAGGGAGCGGCGGAGGCGCCCGGAGACGACGCTGCGGAGAAGGGGCAGCATTTCGGTGTGGTTGCGAGTGAGGGGAAGGGAGGGGAGGGCCGGAGGGGACAGGGGAGGCTTCGCCGGCGCCGGGTTCACCTGTACTTGCGAGAACGAGGCGAGATGTGGCTGCTGCTTCTCTGTCCGCCAGGTTCCCGCAGCTGAGACAAGTCGGCTTTTTCCATGTGCTCAGTACGAAATATGGACCCACGTGTCAGAGAATCAGTCTACTCCCTACTGTTGTTGGTTCATGCTTAACTTTATGGTCAATGACACGTACTCATTCCGTTTTAAAATATAAAATATTTTATGTTTATAAAGAAAATGTATTTAGACTTTTTTTTAATGTATAGACTCGCTTCAAACTCGAGTGAACCTAGGGTACTAAAAGAAGTTTAAATATATTTGCTTCGTAAAGTTAAAACATCTTATTATCTTTTGAAACGGAGAAAGTACATAGCGAAGACCAAACGAGGAAGGAATTGCAATTTTCTATATATATAAGAAGAAAATGGTAAACTAATAACAGATCTAGTAGTAACCATCATTTTTTCAAACCATTAGACTTGGATGTCGGGAGGACACGTTCGTCCCGTGCGCTCCACGCCTCCGACCCGGGGTCCTGTTCATGGCGGGGACACCTCGATCTCCTCCAATGGATGGCCCAGGTGGAGAGCTGGTAGCCACGCGTCGCCGGGAAGCTCTCCCCCACCTACCCCTCCCACTCTCCACTCTTTTCACGCTCAAGCTTCACTGAGTCCAGCGCCATTGCTACGGATTCCATCTCGCTCTGGACCTTCCCGTCGATTGATGCTTTCAAGAGACAAGGATGAAGATCCGAGGGAGACGGGTGATGGAGCGCGACAAGGAGAAGCTGCGAAATCAGGAAGAGGTGAAGAAGAAGGGTTCCCCGGAGTTTCCTGGCCGGATCGTCTCCATCGGCTCAAATTGGGGATTGCGGAAAGTCAGATCAGTAAGGCTACCTCTCCTAGCTCGATTAAGGACAGTTTCAACCTCTGCATTGGATCGTTCGGCCCAATCTACATCGAAGCAAGTAATCTGACAGGATTGCTACCTGATGTCGCCTATTCGAGTGGGTCAGAAATTGGGATCGATGGCGAAAATTCTGTAGATCAAGCCAACCACTGTTCGAGCGTGTCGAATGAAGACCACACTCAAGAGGGGGAGGCCACGCAGAGACACATCTCCAATGTCGAGGTTGGTTCAGGATCTTCGTAGGCCGTTGCTCAGATTTCGAGATTCAATCCAGATGGTGCTTGGGTTTTTAAGGAAGGAAATGGGGGCAGTAGTGGGGCTACTAGATCTCAATGTGTAGACATGTCTGTTCGACAAAATTCTACTCTCGCTTCTGCGCCAGGAAAAGTTCGGGGGAACCAGCTAAGTCAATGGCGGTAACCTCTAGGTTTGGATGCTTGTGGTAGGCAGAAGAGGAAGTACATGCTGGTGGAAAATTCTAGGGAGAAGCAGGTAGGGCTGGGAAGTTGTGGTTCTGATGGGGACATGGAATCCTTTTTCTTTCATCTTTGGTGCTCTCCTTTGCAGCCCATGTGCTGCCCACCTCAACCACTACAGCCGTCGCAGCATCCCCCTCCCAGCCACTTCATCCCATCCCTAGCAGGACACCTATCCCATCCTTTATAAGGAAGGTAGCTGCTAGACCTAGGGTTTATTCCTCCCCCCTCCAGGTGGCGACGGTGTTAGAGATCACCTCTGGGTTATAGTGCTTGGGGCTTGAAGATTTGCAGTCAGACAGCTTCTGTGAAGAAGTGATGGGGGATCGTGGCAGGGGAAATCAAGGGAGAGGCATGAAAGAGGAAAGGAGCAGGAAGGCTGGTCAAACCAAGGAGGACAGTAGATGTAGCAACATCAAAACCCATATGAGTTTGGGCAGTTCAATCCTCAATTCTTCCGCAACCAGCACCCCTTTGGTTTTATCCCAAGTATGCAGCCACCCTGGGGGTTCAATAACCCCTTCCCTGCATTCCCTCCTCAGCAGAATTTTGGATTGCAATCGAATCAGTGGGTTGCACCCCAGCAACAACAATTTTCTCAGGGGATGGAGCAGAGTGACAAGGTGAAGAACCAACAGAAAACAAAGAAGAAACAGGGAGCTGCTCAAAAAGAAACTCCTCCTATGAAACTTATGAAGGGAATATGCCCGAGAGGCAATAATAAAGTAGTTATTATCGTATTCCTTATTTATGATAAATGTTTATTTTGCATGCTATAATTGTATTAATACGGAAACGTTAATACATGTGTGTTTAATAAACAAAAAGGAAGTTCCTAGTTATGCCTCTCTTATAAACTAGCTCGTTGATTAACAAGATGATCAAAGTTTCCTGATCATGGACATTGGATGTTGTTAATAACGAGGTCACAACATTAGTGTAATGGTGTGATGAACATTCATCCGAAGTATAGCATTACGATAAAAGTCACTGATTTTATATTGCTATAACAAATTACGAAGTGATTCTAATCCTTAGACCATGAGATCATGTCAATCACTAACACCGGAAGAGTTTCTTGATAACATCAAACGTCACATCATAACTGGGTGATTATAAAGATGGGTTCAGAACTACTAAAGTGTTATGTTGAGGCCCATGGATCAAGAATGGAATTTGTTCATCCTGATGACGGATAGATATGCTCTGGGCCCTCTCGGTGATATCACATTGATTAGCTTGCAAGCAAGTGATTTGATCACTAGAATATTATATCACGGGAACGAGAAAAGAGTGCATGTCAGTAACGAGATCAAACTAGGTATGGAGAAACCGATGATCGAATCTCGGACATGTAATATATCGCGAAACAAAAGGACTAAGTTACTAGCATAAAAGGTTCCGACGATCACAAGAAAGTCATCGTTGAATGTGTGGGAGTCCGTATGGGTCTCCAGATCCCGCTTCTGATTATTGATCGGAGAAGGGTCTCGATCATGTTAGCATTATTCGCGAACCGTAGGGTGGCACACTTAAGAGACATCGACATCCATTTGGAGCAAAAGTTTCATGCCGAAAAGAATAACAAGCGCAGGAATTTATTTCACTAGATACCGAAACAGGTTTTCGGGTGAAATTGCAGAAAGTGTTTTTGCATGTGAAATGAAATACTAGAAAGGGGTTATATGTGAATGTTTGTCATTAAAGTAATTGACAAAATTCTGAATAAATAAATGGAGTTTTATTTAATGAGAGTTTGCATTAAATTTGGTGGACATTTAATGGGAATTTGAGTGGGATTTTGAGTGGAGGGAATTGAAAGGCATTTGAGTGAGTGGAGTGTCCACCCACATGAATGTGGAAGAGGTGGGGGTAGCCCCATGGCTGGGCGCCATGCCCCTTGGGTGCCCCCTCTCCCCTATAAAAGGCCCCCTCTCATCCTCTCAAAACACACCTCCTTGTGAAGGATATATCTCCCCCTCTAGAATTTATCCCCCATGGTCTCGGACTAGCGAGATACATGTTCCCGGTGGCTATTCGGCAAGAAAGAGTTGTGTGAAAGGACTATACCTTCCCATAATGTTTTTTGGTGTTAAATGACAATCCCAACCGTGTTTTTAACTGTGCTCTTGAGTTTTAGGGGAAACGTCGTTGTTGTCTCAATCTATTGTGATGGATGCTCTCTTGTGATCTTTTGAAGACGGTGGCCTTTTAGTCTTCTCCTAGTTTCTTTCTGGTTGATGTTTTTAGGTCACCGTACTATTAAGAGGGGGTCCATGTTGGAAGGCTGTGGGAAATCACTTATTCTTGCACAAACCTATATGCACCGCCACAGCCATCCCATTATTCCGTGAGAGAGAGCGTTTTCCTGTTCTGTTGGGGCCTTTTGTGTCTCACCGGAACTTCCGGTCATAGACCGGAAGTTCCGCTCAAACCTTTTTCTGCGGGCTGTTCTTCAGTTTGTTCCGACGCTAGTTCCGCCCAAGTTCCGGTGGCAGTTCAGTAACCTTCTGTTTTGAAGTGTGCTATTTGCCGGAACTTGGCCGGAACTTACTCGGAACTTTTCCTGGCAAAAGTTCTTGAGCGGAACTTCCGCTTGAGGCCGGAACTTCCGCTTGAGGCCGGAACTTCCGGTCTGACCCGCTCGCGACCCAAATGTTTTGCTGCTTGTTCCGCCCAAGTTTCGGTGGCAGTTCAGTAAACTTCTGTTTAGAAGTGTGCTATTTGCCGGAACTTGATCGGAACTTGATCAGAAGTTCACCGGAACTTCCGGTCTGTTTTAACCGGAACTTCTGGTTGCGCTTCTGGAGCGTGCGTCAACGGTCTTATGACCGTTGGAGCCAGGCTCAGGCGGAACTTCCGGCCTATCACCGGAACTTCCGATGATGTCGCGGGGGCTCTACCGGTTCAGTGCGAGGGGGCCTATTTAAGGCACCCCTCTTCTTCCTCCCATCCTCTCTCGAATTTTTCTCTCTCCTCCATTAAAGCTTGAGCTTCACCTCACTAGATCTCTCTCTCTAGCCACTCAAATGACCTGATCTTTTGAGAGGTGAGGGAGGTGACCTAGATCTACACTTCCACCAAAGAAGAATTGATTTCCCCTTCCATCCTTTGTGGATCTTGTTGCTCTTGGGTTTCTTGGAACCCTAGACGGTGTAGGGCATCCCCGGAGCTTAGGCATGTGTTGTAAAGCTTCGAGGTGTCGTTGAGGGCCTCCAATTGAGTTGTGGAGCCTCCCCCTCAACCTTGGTGTAAAGGTTTCGGTTGGCGCCTTCAAGGTCACCGGTTAGTGGATTGTGAGGCCTCCTTTGTGGGGGAGCTCACTGGAGAAGAAGGTGAGGCCTTTGTGGCGCTCGGGTGACCTTGTGTGGCCCCGACACCTCTTCAACGTAGACGTAGCTCCTTGGGAGTGAACTACGGGAATTACATCTCCGTGTCCCCTCGCCGGTTACTTTGTTCCCTTCCTTTACTCCTCGCTATTTACTGTTTATGGTCTGTGTTCGCTTTCTTGCATTTAGGTTGCTCACTTAGTTGCATCTCTAGATAACTTCCTTTCTCGTTGAGCCTAAAAGTGCGAAACAAATTAAAATTGGTAGACGCCTATTCACCCCCTCTAGTCGTATCAAGTCGGTACTTTCAATTGGTATCAGAGCCCAGGCTCTTACTTCAGGCTTTACCGCCTAAGATACTATGGCCGACGAAGGGGGTAGTGAAACTGAAAAAGCCAAGAACTTGGCCACTATGGATGACCTCAAGCAATTGGAGTCATCCATGATGTCCAAGTTCGAGGAAATTATGACTCTCTTGCAGTCTCTAAAGCCAAACCCCATAGTTGCTATTGACACACCCCAATCCAACGAGGTTCCTCCCACCGTTACGGTGTCCGCCCCCGGGGTAACTCCCGCGGCGGCTACCACTCACTTGGGACTTGGTTTTGTTGCTCAAACCTCTACCAAGGTGCCAAGTGAGAACATCGAGGAGCCCGAGAATCCAACTTCCAAAGGGGGGAATGGAGAAAAGGACTACTCGGCGGTTCCCCCACCGCCGAAGTACACTCCGGATCCACCCATTCCCATGCCACACATTATCCCTCAAGGAGCACCACCTATGCTAGATACGTCTAATTTCGCCAATTGGCAATATCTAATGCGCTCACATATTTCCAGCTCTTCCATTGAGTTAATGAGGATTGTGGAGGATGGGTTCTCTCCTTTTGACCCAAAGAAGTTGACACGAGGTGAAGTGGTGGACAAGCAACTCAATGCTACAGCTTTGGGAATGATTCAAAAGGCTTTGACTCCAAAGGATTTTGCTCACATTCGCCAATTTGACACCGCCAAGGAAGCTTGGGATCAACTCACCGAGCTTTTTGTTGGGAATGCTAGCATCCAAAGCTCCAAGTTTGATGAGATCAACAACGAGTGCGATGGTTTCGCAATGCAAGATGATGAGACCCCTGAGGACATGTATAGGCGCCTTAAGGTCCTTTGTTCTACCATGAGGGACCTTGGGGCTCACTACGTTGATGACAAGTTTATGAAGAGGAAGTTCATTCAAGCTCTTCTCCCATTTGAAGAACAAAAGCTCAACTCTATTAAGGGAAGAACCAACTTTCACTTAATGACCTCCCAAGAAGTCTTGAGTGAAGTAATTGCCATGACTATTGCTAAGAAGAATGCGGAGTCCGCTCGAGCTAGAGCCATTGGATCAACAAAAGTGAACCTTGCTTTGAAGGCCAAGGCTATTGAAGTTGATGATGATGATACATCAAGTGAGTGGTCCCAAGAAGATCTCAAATGTGCTTTCAACGAACATCTTGCTCTCGCTTCAAGGGCCTTTTGGAACAAGTCCGGATTCAAGCCAAGATCGAGGGACAACTCAAGATTCAACTCACCCAACAAGTCTCCCAAAGCAAGGTCTTGCTACAATTGCAACGACAAGAGCCACTTCGTGGCCAAGTGTCCCTTTGAGAACCGTGAAGACAATGGTGGTCGTCTCATTCGCAAGATCAAGTCAAGATCTCCTCATCCCATAAACAAGAACTACACCGTCAAGAACGCCACTAACAAGGAACGAGCAATTGTGGTCCATGAAGAATATCTTTCGGGCACGGATGAAGATGATGATGATGAAGTTCATGGTGGAAAGATTGTGGGGGTTGCTGCTATTGCCACTACCTCAACTCCACGTCTATCCCTCTTCGACTCGCCAAATGAAAATGTCATCTCCTCCAACCAAAAGTGCTTCATGGCCAAGGCCACCGAGGTATCACCGAAACCCACTCCTCAACCCATCTCTAGTGAGCCTTCCTCTATTGATCTTGTTGGTCTAGAGGTGAAGAAAGAGATGATTGACATGTGTGAATTTGTTGCTACCTTAGATGAAGAAACTAAAAACTGCTTTGAGTCCTTACTTGCTCAACTTGAGAATGCTAGGGATGCCTTAGATGAAAAGGAAGAACTTCTTGACTTGCTAAGTAAAAATGAAAGAGATGCCGCCGATGAAATTGCCTCTCTCACTCAAAGTCTTGAGGATGAACAAAATATGAGAATTAATCTTGAAGAAAATGTGTCTAAGCTTGTAGATGATCATAACAACACTTTGACCTCTACTATTAAAGAACGTGACCATGCTCTTGCTTTGATTAAGGTTCTCAAGAAATAAAATGCTAAGTTTGTGGGTGGTCATGATAAGACTCAAAAGTATCTTGAGAAACTCAAAGAGGAACACAAAGCCTTGGAGAGTAAATTCACAAGTCTTTTTGAGGCTCATGAACAGCTTCAAACTCAATTAACTTGTGATCTTTCTAAGTCTTCCGCTGTGCAAATTATAGACTTGTCTAGCTCTCCTAACCCTTGTTGCAAGCATGAGCATCTCATAGAGGAGGTCAAGGTTTTGAAGGATCAACTTGCCAAGACCAAGAAGAAGAAGAAGAAGAACAAGAAGAAAAAAAAGAACAAGGGCATGGCCCAAGGAGTACCAAATGGCCTAACTCTCTTGCAAAGTGACAACTTTGCCGGAAAGAACAATCCCTCTTATATTCTTTGCAAATCTTATGATGGTCATGTATATGCTAGATATGTGGGGACATCTTACACGCATGATTATCATTGGGCCATTTGGGTGCCAAAGGTTCTTGTCACTAACAAAAGGGGACCCATTGAAAAATGGGTACCTAAAACCAAAGCTTGATTTTCTTGTAGGACTATGCTTCCGGCGGATCAAAATGGGTGCTTGATAGTGGCGCCACAAGTCATATGACCGGAAGCAAGTCTATCATGACCGAGTTGAGACCCAATATTGCCAACACCATGGTCTCTTACGGTGACAAAACAAGCTCTCAGGTTTTGGGTTTTGGCAAAGTGGTGGTAACCCCGGATGTATCCTTGGTTGACGTCATGCTTGTCAAAACTCTTGGTTACAACTTACTCTCTGTTCGTGCTCTTGCTCTTATGGGTCTTTCTTCTTTCTTTAATTCTCATTCCGTGGTCCTCATGCGGAGCAAGTCTCTCAAGGTGGCTTTTGTAGGATATGTAGAACATGACTTGTACGTGGTGGACTTCTCAGGGACCACTACTCCTCATGCTCTATGTCTCTATGCTAAAGCCGACAAGGGCTGGTTGTGGCATCGACGCCTAGCCCATGTTAACACGAGAACTTTGCAAAGACTTCACTCCGAGGGCCACATCCTTGGTATTAACGATATTTCTTTTGCCAAAGATCGTGTTTGCAGGGCTTGTATCGAAGGGAAGATGCATGAAACTCCTCACAAAGCGCTCAATCAAATCACTACCGAGAGATGTTTGGAGCTCTTGCATATGGATCTCTTTGGTCCTCCCTCTCATGATAGCCTTGGAGGCAAGAAGTATTGCTTGGTTATTGTGGATGATTTCTCAAGATACACTTGGGTGTTCTTTTTCAAGTACAAAAGTGAGACTCAACAAACCGTCATTGACTTTGCAAATGAGGTTCAACGGAAGCACAATGCAACTATTCTCTCAATTCGAAGTGACAATGGCACCGAGTTCAAAAACTATACCTTGGATGAGTTTCTCAGTGATGAAGGAATCAAGCATCAATACTCCACTCCCTACACCCCTCAACAAAACGGAGTTGCTGAAAGGAAGAATCGCACTTTGATGGATGCGGCTCGGTCTATGCTAGCTGAGTTCAAGTCTCCATACAACTTTTGGGCCGAGGCCATCTCCACTGCTTGCCATGCAACCAACCGGCTTTATCTCCGCAAGAACAAGAACAAGACCCCCTATGAACTTCTCACCGGGAAAAGCCTAATGTTAGCTACTTTCGGGTGTTTGGGTGCAAGTGCTACATACTCAAGAAAGGAGTTCGGTTGTCAAAGTTTGAATCCAAGGCTCAAGAAGGAATTTTCGTTGGTTACTCAAATCAGTCCCATGCTTATAGAGTCTACAACAAAGCCAATGGAAGAGTTGAAGAGACGAGCAACGTGAAGTTTGATGAAAATCATGAGTCTCTTGTTAGGCAAGATGGTGTTTGTGATCCAAGTGATGAAATTCCTCCCAAGGCCATTGGAAGAATGGGTGTGGGTTTCCACCTCCCCATTGAGGATCCCCTTATGGACGAAGGAGAAGGACCAAGCTCTACTCAAGTGGAGCCCTCACTCTCACAAGATCATCTTGCACCTCAAGGACCTACTGTTTTGGCACAAGCTCCCTCAAGCTCTTCTGAAGCTTCCCATGCTCATGACTCTCCAAGCTCTAAAGAACAAGCTCTTCATCCTCATGATGAGGCTCCTCCTCAAGGCACTTCTCACGGACAAGCTCTTCATCAACCTCATCAACCTCCCCAAGATGGGGCTCCTCCTCAAGGTCAAGATCGTCGAGAACAAGATCAAGTCAATGATCCTCAAGGATCCTCTCCAAGTGATGACTCCCCCGAAGTGGAAATCGATGAAGATGACCCTCGTGTTCGTGCTTATAGTCAAGGGGGCGGCTCAAATGGTGGGAATGACCAAGTGGTAGCTCAAGAATCTCGAATTGAAGCACAAGCCCATCGCCAAGCCTATCGTCTCGCCAAGCTTGTTCGAGATGGCCATATCCTTGATAATGTCTATGGAGATTTCAATAAAGGTTCCACTACTAGGAGGCAACTAGCTTCCTTTTGCTCTCACCATGCGTTTATCTCTCTTGTGGAACCACAAAAAGTCTTCGAAGCTCTTGAAGATGATGATTGGCTTGATGCTATGAACGAGGAACTTCACAACTTCAAGAGGAACAATGTTTGGACATTGGTTGAGCGGCCTAAAGACTGTCAAAATGTCATTGGAACCAAGTGGGTCTTCAAGAACAAGTGCGATGCGAATGGAATTGTCGTGCGCAACAAGGCAAGGTTAGTTGCCCAAGGATACTCACAAGTTGAGGGCATCGACTACGGTGAGACTTATGCCCCCGTTGCTCGCCTTGAATCCATTCGTATGCTTCTTGCCTTTGCTACCCATCATAACTTTAAATTGTATCAAATGGATGTTAAGAGTGCTTTTCTTAATGGTCCTTTGAAAGAGTTGGTATACGTCAAGCAACCTCCGGGCTTTGAGGATCCACTTTTTCCGAACCATGTCTACAAGCTCAATAAGGCACTCTATGGCCTCAAGCAAGCCCCACGTGCGTGGTATGATTGCCTTAGGGAGCTCTTGTTAGACCGTGGCTTCGAAGTGGGTCTCATTGATCCCACTCTTTTTACTAATAAAGTTGGAGGCCACTTGTCCGTATGCCAAATCTATGTTGATGACATTATCTTTGGGTCTATTAACAAAAATTTTAATGAGGATTTTGCCAAGCTCATGACCGACCGCTTCGAGATGTCCATGATGGGGGAGCTGAAGTTTTTCCTCGGGTTTGAAGTCAAACAATTGAGGAAAGGGACATTCATCAACCAAGCCAAGTACATCCAAGACATGCTTAAGAAGTTCAAGTTGATCAAGTCAAAGGTGCCAAGACTCCCATGCCAACTAAGGTTAATCTTGATCTCGATCCCAAGGGTAAGGAGGTGGATCAAAAACTCTATCGATCGATGATTGGTTCTTTGCTCTATCTTTGTGCATCCCGACCGGATATTATGTTGAGTGTGGGTATGTGTGAAAGATTTCAAGCCGCACCAAAGGAGAGTCACATGGTGGCTGTCAAAAGGATCTTTCGATATTTAGTTCATACCCCAAACTTTGGGTTGTGGTACCCCAAGGGAGCCAGCTTTGATCTCATTGGTTACACGGACTCGGACTGGGCTGGTGACAAAGTGGGAAGAAAATCAACCTCCGGAGCTTGTCAGTTTCTCGGAAGATCCTTGGTTTGTTGGTCCTCGAAGAAGCAAAACTGTGTGTCTATGTCTACTGCCGAAGCTGAGTATATCTCTGCCGCAAGCTGCTGTGCTCAATTGCTATGGATGAAGCAAACCTTGAAGGATCTTGGACTATCTTTTGACAAGGTGCCTCTACTTTGCGACAATGAGAGTGCAATTGCAATTTCTCACAATCCCGTGCAACACAACCGAACCAAGCACATTGAGATTCGTCATCATTTCATTCGGGACCATGTTGCTAGAGGAGACATTTCTTTGGAGTATGTTCCCACCAAGGCAAATCTTGCGGATCTTTTCACGAAGCCTCTTGATGAAGCAAGGTTCCGAGAGTTACGGCATGAGCTAAATATCATTGATTCGAGCAATGTTGCTTGAGCCCTTGCACACCTACCCGTGTCTCAATGTGTATCTTGTTTGGATGTAGGCATGGATTTAGGGGGAGTGTAGTTCCTCTTATGAACAAACACTATCCCTATTATGCGCACATTAAAGTTTTCATACTCTATAGTCTCTAAAGGAGACCATTTGAGCTTCATGATGAGTGTTGGTAATGAACCCAAGATATATCTTTGCGGTGTCAAGCCATTTACTCTTATATAAGGTGGCTTCGGCCACCGACTCGTTTTATTTGGTACTTTGACCTTTTTGTTTGTCATTTTTTTTGTTTTGTTGTTTTTGGTTCTTCACAGTTTGAGCTATCTATCCTAAGCCTTTCCTCACCTCAAGCCCTCTCTATTCCATGCACAAGTTCTTCCTTGTTATCCTATCCCGAGATGTTCCTTCTGGCGTCAGCGGAACTTCCGGTCAGTCTGACCCGGAAGTTCCGGTCCACCGGAACTTCTGGTCCCTGACCGGAACTTCCGGTGGTGCTTCCTGTACTATAAAAGGTGGGCCCTGGGGGAAAACGGGATCTTCTTCCCTTTTTCCCCCAAGACTCATCTTCTATCAGGAGCGCCGCCGGCCAGGACATCTCCAAGAGGGCGCTCCGGCCCCCTCTTCTCCAACTGCTCCTCTCCAGATCTGCTCCGTGGGATCCTTCCCCACCTCGATCTCCCGCCATGGACTCCGGTATTTGCCCTTAACTCCCTCCATTAATGGAGATCTTGCTCTCACCATGGCTTGAGTTAGGGCACACCTTGTCTAGGCTAGTTCTTTGGCTAGAACTTGTTGGAAGATCTTGGTAGGCCTAGGGTATCATGCTAGAGTAGATTGGTCCAATACATCCTTGGAAAAAATTTGTGCATTGGTGGTCTTTAGATCTACATCTAGGGAACTCCTGTTGGAACTGTCAGTTCTTGGCCTCACCGGAACTTCCGGTGAGCCACGATCGGAACTTCCGGTCTAGACCGGAAGTTCCGCGGTTTCAGCGGAAGTTCCGGCTACACTGCAAATTTTTTCTCCTGTTTGTATTTTTCCAATCTACTCTTTTTGTTTCCTCTTCCAAACTTGTGCACTTATCCCAACTTCCCTCCTTATTCTTGTTCTTTCTTCTCAGGGGAAGGAGAGACTCGCCAAGGCAAGCGTGCCCGCCGACCATCCGCTGACATTCCTCCTGAGATTGATGAGGAAGATGCTGAAGTTGTGCGTCCAACCGCTCAGACTTCTCGCCAGAAGGCTGCTGCTGCTCGCCGTGCTGCTGCTGCAGGGAAGAGGCCTGCTCTTTCTCAGAAGGCCACTGCTGCAGGGCCAGACATGACCAAAGCCAAAATTTCCAAGTGGACTCAGAAGGCTTACGCTGCATTCAGGGCTACAGATCCCTACCTCGTGCCTCGTGATCGTCTCTGCTTGGACCCTCATTTCCACACCTGTCGTCAGGAGCAGATTTACGAAGAAATTTATGCATCCAAGAAGAAGTTTGTGGTTGCTCCTCAGAAGTACATCAATGTGCCTCACACGGAAGAGAAGCAAGTCTACTTTGGGGAGGCTCTTGATATCTGTCAGAGGTTTGGGTTGATTCCCCTCATGGAGCACCGTCAGAACTTTGATGTGACTGCTATTGCTCAGTTCTACTCCACTCTGTATATTCACATGCATTCATCTACTGAAGGAGTGATGAAGTGGATGACCAGGGACGTGTTTCTTACCGCTACTTGGGCTGAGTTTGCTGAGCTTCTTGGTTATCCCATTCAGCCTGACCGCGGGGCAAATGGTTGGCGTGTTCATGGTCCTACAGCTGCTGATCCTGAGGTCCTGGAGCCTCTCTACATTGAAGGGTGGGGAAGTGTTGGGTTTGTGAATCATCTGCTGCCAACTTATGACATTATGCGCCGGGTGTACTTGAATACCATCTCTCCCAAAGCTGGCAACTTTGATCAGTTTCATGGATATCAGGTTGACCTCATGCATCAGACCCATCGTCGCCGAGGCACTGACAGGTCAATGGATGTTATGCACTTCATCTTCTCAGAGATGTGGGGGGCTCTCATCGAAAAGCGCTCCTGCATCTATGCTCCCTACATTCAGACTCTCATCAATCACAAGTGGCTCGAGAAGACTGGCACCCCCTTTCCTCAAGACAACATCACCATTCATGAAGAGAAAAGGCTCCGTGTGAGTAAGCACCAGAAGCCTCGCACTCAAGAAGAAAAGGAAGCTGCTCTCAAGAAGACTCAAGATGTTGCTAGTGGTCCCTCCTCTGCTCCTGGTGGATCTAGTGGTGGTGGTCCTTCTCTCCAGAGGCAGCCATCTTGGGCAAAGAAGCTGCTTGGGAAAGTGAAGAAGACTTTCTGCTTTCTGCAGGACCGCGAGTATCAGGCTTATGTTGATCAGCGTCACAATGTTCAGCGCCAGAAGGCCATCATGGCAGCCCTCAATATTCCTTGCTCACCAGTCTCTAGCTCTGTCACTGCTCCCAAGGAGGATTGGGTTCGCAACAACTGCAACTGGTCTGAAGATGAGTCTGAGGAGGAGGTCACTGGTCCGCATGAGTCTTCTCATCCTTCCCCTTCTCATGGCTGGGACATGTAGTTTGATCTCTTCTTCCTTTTTGGTGTCTCGATGCCAAAGGGGGAGAAAGATGTCTATTAGGTTGTCTACGGGATTTGCATGGGTTGAGTCGCGAGCCTGTTCTTGCCTTTGATCTTTTCTTACTCGCGAACTCTCTAGTTTATTTGTGTGCTTGTGGTTTTATGTCCGTGAACTTATGTATGTTTGAGACTATGTGATATCTCTTGTGGTTTCTTTGTGGTATCTTATTCTATGACTGTGAGTGTGGTATCTTATTGTCATCTCTTGGGCTGTTGCTATGGTGGTGGAGCCTCATTGCTCTTGTTGTTATTATTACTCCGTTTGTCTCCACCACTTTTAGTTGGTTCTGGTATGATCTCTATCCCTTTTTGTACTTGTGCTATCTTTGCAATTGTTAGGGGGAGCCTCCGTGTATATGTGCTAGTTCAGTCCTTAGGGGTCTTCTCTTTACCTTGCACACATACAGGGGGATCCTGCCCCGTCCATTGCAAAGATTGCGTTGTTTCTATGCAAATCTGTGGGATTGTCATCTAACACCAAAAAGGGGGAGATTGAAAGGACTATATCTTCCCATGATGTTTTTTGGTGTTAAATGACAATCCCAACCGTGTTTTTAACTGTGCTCTTGAGTTTCAGGGGAAACGTCGTTGTTGTCTCATTCTATTGTGATGGATGCTCTCTTGTGATCTTTTGAAGACGGTGGCCTTTTAGTCTTCTCCTAGTTTCTTTCTGGTTGATGTTTTTAGGTCACCGTACTATTAAGAGGGGGTCCATGTTGGAAGGCTGTGGGAAATCACTTATTCTTGCACAAACCTATATGCACCGCCACAGCCATCCCATTATTCCGTGAGAGAGAGCGTTTTCCTGTTCTGTTGGGGCCTTTTGTGTCTCACCGGAACTTCCGGTCATAGACCGGAAGTTCCGCTCAAACCTTTTTCTGCGGGCTGTTCTTCAGTTTGTTCCGAGCTAGTTCCGCCCAAGTTCCGGTGGCAGTTCAGTAACCTTCTGTTTTGAAGTGTGCTATTTGCCGGAACTTGGCCGGAACTTGGCCGGAACTTACTCGGAACTTTTCCTGGCAAAAGTTCTTGAGCGGAACTTCCGCTTGAGGCCGGAACTTCCGATCTGACCCGCTCGCGACCCAAAAGTTCCGCTGCTTGTTCCGCCCAAGTTCCGGTGGCGATTCAGTAAACTTCTGTTTAGAAGTGTGCTATTTGCCGGAACTTGATCGGAACTTGATCGGAAGTTCATCGGAACTTCCGGTCTGTTTTGACCGGAACTTCCGGTTGCGCTTCTGGAGCGTGCGTCAACGGTCTTATGACCGTTGGAGCCAGGCTCAGGCGGAACTTCCGGCCTATCACCGGAACTTCCGGTGATGTCGCGGGGGCTCTACCGGTTCAGTGCGAGGGGGCCTATTTAAGGCACCCCTCTTCTTCCTCCCATCCTCTCTCAAATTTTTCTCTCTCCTCCATTAAAGCTTGAGCTTCACCTCACTAGATCTCTCTCTCTAGCCACTCAAATGACCTGATCTTTTGAGAGGTGAGGGAGGTGACCTAGATCTACACTTCCACCAAAGAAGAATTGATTTCCCCTTCCATCCTTTGTGGATCTTGTTGCTCTTGGGTTTCTTGGAACCCTAGACGATGTAGGGCATCCCCGGAGCTGAGGCATGTGTTGTAAAGCTTCAAGGTGTCGTTGAGGGCCTCCAATTGAGTTGTGGAGCCTCCCCCTCAACCTTGGTGTAAAGGTTTCGGTTGGCGCCTTCAAGGTCACCGGTTAGTGGATTGTGAGGCCTCCTTTGTGGGGGAGCTCACCGGAGAAGAAGGTGAGGCCTTTGTGGCGCTCGGGTGACCTTGTGTGGCCCCGACACCTCTCCAACGTAGACGTAGCTCCTTGGGAGTGAATTACGGGAATTACATCTCCGTGTCCCCTCGCCGGTTACTTCGTTCCCTTCCTTTACTCCTCGCTATTTACTGTTTGTGGTCTGTGTTCGCTTTCTTGCATTTAGGTTGCTCACTTAGTTGCATCTCTAGATAACTTCCTTTCTCATTGAGCCTAAAAGTGTGAAACAAATTAAAATTGGTAGACGCCTATTCACCCCCCTCTAGTCGTATCAAGTCGGTACTTTCATTGTGCTTCCACTGCATCGCTGGAGCAAGGAGGCGGAGGTTGCTCGGTGTCTTGTACGTGTGTGCGAGCACAGATGCGCTGCTGTTTTGCGGCGCTAGGACTTCCTCTCGATCTTGAGATCGGCAAGAGATCATCTACATCAACCACGAGTTTAACTCGTTAAGCTTTGTCGGTCTTCAAGGGTATGTTCCCTACGGATATACATTCGCCCGTTGCTTGTATCTAGTAGATAGATCTTGGTACATAGTTGTTCCTATCGTAGGAAATATTTTGTTTTCTATGCTGCGAACCTACAGTGGTATCAGAGACGGATCTATGCGTAGATGCTTTGCACGGGTAGTACACGTATGAGTATGTGGGCGATGATGATCATTTTATTGCTTCTTAGTTGTACTTTAGATATTGGTGGCATAGTGGGATGAAGCGGCCTGGACAAACTTCACATGTCCTCGCACATGAGACGTGTTCCACGCTTGACATGCAACTAGTTTTGCATAAGTGGCTAGCGGGTGTCTGTCTCTCGTACTATAGTCAATATCTAATTTGCAACGAGTTGTCAACAATTTGGTTATCCTCGTTGTGGTTCATGTTTGTAGGTAAGAACGGTTCTATCTTTGAAAGCCCTAAGCCACGTAAAACTTGCAATGGATAAATTAGAGGCGTCTAGTTTAGATTGTTGCTGGGCTAGTGTTATGATATGGTGATGTTGTAAGTAGAAGTATGAGATGATACTCTTACAACACACATAATGTGTAAGTTCCATAGACCTTGGCCTTACACAAAGAGGTATGATAGTGAGGTGACCCAGCATACCACTGCATGTGTATTACACTATAGTCATTGACATGACATCCACAGAACACCGTTCCGTAAATATCACAACCCTCAGAGTGGTACAACAGAAACATTGCGGGTCCATATTACAAAAGTACACACATTATTATTATTACAATACCGGAAGTTCAAGACTTCCAAAAGATCCAACTTACAAACCAAAATATAAAGTGTTCAGCGGAAATTTAAAAGTAGCAACTCCGACTAGGAGTGGGGCTCAACAGCTTATTCTATAGAGTTTATGCTGCTCGGCTCCGTTAGTTACTACTAACTAGACCCTTAAGTGGACTCGTTCTCATCGACACCGTAGCGGATCTCGTAGTCCATGCCTTCAACTCCTCCGGATAGATCAGGTTCCTCGTAGAACACATCTTCTAGGCATTCGGCTGCATACATTGGCACGTCTTCGGGATCCTCGGAGTCTAAGCAAGGGATCAAAGGAAAGAATGAGTAACAGCGTTACCCAGCAAGTTCATTATATGCAAGGTGGGAAGTTTGATGCTCTAACTACCACCTTGGATTATAAATCCTTGGCACTATGCAGTTTTTGTAAATCTTTCTTCAAAGGTTGATTTTATTCTGAAAAACTATGACAATCAGCCTTCACAGGTTGACTAGAACTTTCATGGAGTTCCTTTCCTGCTGCGTTCGTAGCTCCTTCCCGGAACAGGGAGTAACAAGTTATAGTTCTTACACTCTACAGAGGTGCGTTACTTTACCTATGAGAGATCAACTCCTTGTTGCACAACCGGGCGTACTTTCCCGTACACAATTCCATGATGTGGGGCCTAGTAGTTGGTCCAAGCCAATCACTGCCCCCTTCTTGACCCCGCATGCCTCCTTGGTGTACACCATGCCCACATAATGAATTACGGCAATGGTTTGTACAAACCGTTAGATGCCAGAACTATCGTGGGACGATGAGGGTTCCCACCCATATGATGCATATCCTCTACGAATTACCAATTAATATGCACACTACGAGGATAACAGCCACGACCTGCATATCCGGCTTCATGCGAGAGGAAGAAGATACAGTTGACTTCTCTGTCCCATTCCAAATCTCATGGCTAACGCGTAATATACGGCGCTAGAATCACTGATGTCAGGGGTTATTAAGTCCCTACTTGATCATCATTGTTGCAATTAGAACTCTAAGTTCTATTGCTCCATTATATCACCACTTAGGATAATACCTATGATTTCTTTATTTATGAAATTAATATTTTCTTTCTTTTATAGCATATATTTTGATAAAGACTCTTCAAAGGACATGAGAAAGTGATGAACTTGCCTTGTGATGGTAAGGTAGTGAAGTCTGATGCTTGCATTGGACCTTGAGCTTCTAGTTCTACAAAAACATCATTATTGTCCGGTAAGGACAATATTTAAAGAAGCAAAATGATTATGCAGGTAATGTAATGCATTATCTAATTCTATATTCATTTTCCCTATATAAGGTGCCTTTTAATAAAGCATTTATAAATATTAGCTTTTTTATATTTATTGCATATATTGAATTATTTTATTTTATTTCCCTTTTTATTTGAATTTTATTGATTTAATGATTCTTTTAGGAATTATTAATTATACATTAAAATTTATTATTAAATATTTATTTAGTATTTTTCAAAAATACTATAATATTAATAAATAATGAAAGTGTTTTTTATTTATTTTATCACTTTTCAATAATTTTGTAAAAATCCATAAGGAATATATAAATTACAAAATTCTTATGAAAGTTTAAGTGTTCAAAACTTTATATTTTATTTTATTTGAACAGAGTGGATTATTGTGAATCCAAAAATATTTTATTTATAATTTTTTGGACTTTTATTTTATTTTCTATAATTTTATTGAGGTTAGGGGCATTTCGGTCTTTTCTAATTGATAAAACAAATTTATTAAGCAACTTGGATTGGCCCCTTGGGCTTATTGGGCCAGGGTGGCCCAATAGGGCAGGGTCAAAAGATCAACCCGAAGGGTTTTGGCCCACCCAACCCACTCTGCCTCCCTTCTCTCCCTCGACCTTATCCCCTCCTCCTCTGACTCGACCCCGTGGCCGGCGATGCCGCCACCATCGATTCCTGCCGTCGTCGGCCATTCTGGCCGCCGCCGTGGTGCGAGTTGGGGTTGTCGATGATGCTCGTTCGTTTTATCCACTTGGATTTGACTCCGGGTGATGAGTTTTGATCTCATCAATGCCCATTGTTATGGACTTGGGTTTTGGAGAAGATGGGGATGCTGGAGATCGCGGAACGGTTAGCAAACAAGCAACACGGGGACACGAGGTTTACCCAGGTTCAGGCCCCCGGAGGGAAAATCCTACTCCTTGTCTGCTCTTGATTATGGCGGAACCGAAGATTATGGGGGTGCGCAGATGCAATCTGGCGTGGAGGTGTTGAAAGGATACAGATGTCGCCTAGAGGGGGGGGTGAATAGGCGATTAAAACTTTTCCTAGAGTGGCTCAACAAGGGCGGAATAAAACTAGTGTTTACTTTGTAAAGCACAACCTAGAAACAACTAAGGTTTACCTATGTGCACCAACAACTTATGCTAAGCAATACAAGCAACAAAGTGATAGCAAGATATATAGTACTTCAAGCACGAAGGCTATCACAATGTAAAGTGCATAAGTAAAGAGCTCGGGTATAGAGATATCCGAGGCACGCGGGGACATCGATATTTTACCGAGTTCCTCCCAACATGGAGTACGCCTCGTTTGGAGAGGGGGTGGTATCAAACCACAAACGCCACAAAAGGCCTCCCTTATTCTCCGGTGAATCTCACCCCAATGGGATCGATCCATGCTTCCACTATCGGTGCACTTGTCGGTGGCAACCGGAACCTCTCACAAGGTTGGGGCACAACTCCACAACTTAATTGGAGGCTCCCAACAAACGCCACAAAAGGCCTCAACAAATGCCACCAAGGCCACAAAACCGTCTAGGGTTCCAAGAACCCAAGAGGGACAAACTCCAATGAGCAATTCAAACCAAATCCTCCGAGGAGAACTCAAACCGATGCAACAAATGCAAATGGCAAGAACACCACAAAGATGCTCAAATCGTACGTACGTGCGCGCAGCAGTTTGCAAGCAGCGGCAACGCGCGAGCCAGCGAATCGTGCGCGCAGCAAGCAAGGCCAGCGAGGCGAGCGGCAGCAGCGCGCCGCGTGGGTCAACGCGACCCAGCTCGCGCTAGCGGGAGGCGGCGGCAACACACGCGCATGCGGGCGAGGCGCGTGGGCGACGACCGATCTGGGACGCATGCGAGACGCGGTGGGGCGAGTCAAAGCACGGGAGCGCGTGAGAGAGAGATCGAGTGCGGGGCGGCACAGATCTAGCTGGGCCAGGGAGTGGGCGGCCCGGTACTACCGGCCGCATGGGGCGGTAGTACCGCACGGGCCGGTAGTGCCGGCCTGGACTACCGCATGGGCCAGGAGTTGAGTTACGCGCTGCCAGGTGCGACCGGTACTGGCCCACGGTAGTACCGGTCGGCCCAGCCAAACCCTTTTTTTCTTTTCTTTTTCAAACCGAATAAAGCAAAATACAAACGGTGATAACTTTTGATTGGTAATTCCGATTGACCTGATTCTAGTTGCGTTGGATAGAGGACGACAAGGGCTTCCCAAGAAAAAGTGGAAATATTGGTTATCACCAAGTGAGAAAGTATCAAGTAATATAATGTGAGATACCTCACTTGGTGAGACACCGGAAAACCGCATAGATCAAAATCGCAACAAGATATAAAAGAGAGATCCGATTTTGATGAACAAGAGCTTGTTATGGAGATTACCACAAGCTCTAAATCCTCACATGGATAAAACCAAATATCAACCAAATACGATGATGCAAGTATGCAAAGGTTTGAGCTCTCTCCGAACTATGTGACCAAATTACTCATACGAGAGCCCCTCTTGATAGTACGGTTATCTATCCTAAACCCGGTCTCCTACACACAACAAGAGACCGGAAAAAGGGAAAACCTATCAAGATTATACCTTTTCCTTGAGCATTCCACTCGAGCTCGATGTAGACGATCTTTCCCTTCTCAAGATGGAACGCCTTTCTTAATTCCTCATCATCGACCTTGCATATTGAGCTTGCCCAACATATCTTCTTTGCATTTCATCGACCTTGAAGCCAACACATGCTCCAAGCGATGTCAATGGACAAATCCTACAAGTATAACTTAATGCACACATTAGTCCATAAAGATTGCCATTAATTACCAAAACCACACATGGGGGGCCAACATGTTCTTTCAATCTCCCCCAGTTTGGTAATTGATGACAATCCCTTTAAGAGGGTTTATATAAGGAATATTAATGAATAAAATGGTAATACCAATATCAAACACTACAAAAGTATGTGATATGAGTACCACCACCATATATAGAGCAAACTCCCCCACAATCTATGCATGTGATGAACTTGAATTTCATTGCATGAACTTGAATTTCATTGCATATATTGCCAATCATTATCATTGGTGGAGTTTCCTCTATATATACCACATGCTAAGCAACAACAAAGATGCAAGAGCATGAGAGGCAAATGCACAAGAACAAACTCAATGCATAGCCCATCTTCCCTTAAACCCTCTAAAACTTCTCCCCCATTGGCATCGATTGCCGAAATGGGTGACAAGTTCTAGAAGGCAAATATAGTAATAATTTCTCCAAAGGTGTGCCTTCGCACATATCCAATGATGAATACTTGGGAGGGAGTAGAACTATATCGAGGACCCGGAGATTGCTAAAATAAAGTCAAATGATGCAAGCAACTACAAGTCCGACAAACCAATTTGAAAACAACAAATAAGTCCAAATGGAAACTACAAGATATTATGATATGAGCAAAAAGGTGCTTTAAATAACTAATAGAGAAGCTCCCCAAGATCTATGCACTATTCAACATAAATGCATTAAATGAATTAGATGAGCTCCCCAAAAATAATGCACCAATTATGATAATTATATTTGGGAACAAGGTGCATAATCATGGAATCCTCACTCATCCAAATCCATTTAACAATACAAGGCATGCGAGAACAAGTATGAGTGCCCGGAGATGCAAACAAGAGGAACAAGCACTCATAGGCAAATAAATTTGGAAGCCACCGAAAAATCAAAATGAATGAAAGGAGGTATCCAAGGAATAAAATTAACTAAAATTATCTTCTCATATGTGCATATGTCTCTAATTGGAAAACATCACAAAGACATATGCCAAATAATAAATATGCACACATAAAGAATATTATACAAGAAAGCACATGAAAGGCAAAAATGAAGTCATAACATATATCAATAAGATTTTAGCTTCAAAGCATGGCCAAAGGCTCACATATATCTTATTGTACATTAACGAGCTTCAAAAACCAACACACTACATATATTACAACTATCACCAAGAGAAAAGGAGAAAGTTGGAATATATGGAGAAAGGTAACAAGTATCATAAGATAAAATAGACTAGCAAAAATCTCACTATTGCACATGAGAGAAGTTGATGAAATGATAGGCAATAAAATTGCTAGATTGACATATTTGGGATTGGAGGATCATATGCATGATTTTGTATAGTCCCAACTATATGTACTCATCTCAACTTATACACATTTACAATAGAGAGTTCTATTAAAATCAAGGCTAGAACCACACAAATACAACTACAACAATTCATGCCAAGATGCAACCTACAAAAGGTTGGAAGCAAGATAAATATGCATGAGAAAGAGATACTTGTTACCGAGATATAATTGGTAGGATGTAGAGGATATGAATTCATTCATCATCCTATAGCTTGCCTCCAATTTTCATTAATGCACCACTTCTTCAAGATTTGAGAGACAAGCATCCAATATATCTCCAATGTACCTAAACACATTTAAGTACAAAATGGTCCCCAAACTAATTGGTTTCAATGTAGTTAGTACAACTACAATACATAGGAGAGACTCCACTTAACTATGTGCATATTGATATGAAATTGAATTTCATGCACAACTTAACCGATGGGATTTGGTGGAGTTTCCCCTATATATTGGATCAAAGAAAGCAAGCATGCCACATTATAAACATATAGTAAATATGCATGCATAAAGCTTTCAAGAACCAAAAGGAGATACAATTTGAACAAAAACACCAAGTAAATCAAGATTGCACACACAAGAGTGTGACATGACAAATGATGTCCAAATTATATCAAAGAACCAATTCAACACATGAAAGATCACTTGTTCAACAAATGAACTAGGCTAAAACCAAAGGAGCAAAAGATAGATAGAAATAAAATTGCTCAAGGATTTATCTCATTCTAAAATGGTCAAATCATGAAACAAGGAATGAGACAAAACCAACTCCCAAAAAGAGCAAGGTTCCAATAAGAAACCAAACTCCCCAAACTTCTCATGATGGCACAAAGTACCAAAACGAAAAGATTGAGGTTCCAAGCACAAATAACCCGATATGGATCAAAACAAAGAAGCATAAATATGAGTGGTCTAAATAATATAGGATAACTCCCCCATGGATAGCGCATTATGTAGGATTTTCCTTTTGAATGCAAAATGCACACAAATGGGATCATCACTACTACCTACATTAAATAAAACACAAGAGGATACCAATAAAATAAGAAGATCCAAAAAGTAGCAAGGAATACATGGGAGCACACACAAAACATTTACCTGGCCAAAGATAGGACAATATTAAGCAAAGGCCAAAGTGAATATGATCAATCAATTCTACCATAAATTGAGTACTCATTGTCCAAGAATAAGAAATATTGGGAAGAATTGTCCCAAGGTAGTTTGTATGGATATCCAAGATCATAGTCACAACAAGAAGCATATAACTAAAGATAGGAATTAAGCATGATACTTCGAACAAGATTCTTGGTAGCTTCCAATAGTCACACAATCACTAGTGATTAAAGTAACTTGAAGCAAATGGTTTCCATGAGGATATATATATCTAAATATGAGGAAACACATACCAAGTGTCACATCCCAAGATTTTCCAAATCTTGTAATGTGAAAAATAAATAAACAAAATAAATAATTGCTGAAATTTAGGGTGAAAAGAAACTTTTGTTTCTAAATGGAAACTTAAAATCCCATCTTGAACAAACTTTGGTTAATGTTTGAATCCAACTAAAATTCAAATCAGGTGAAATGCATTCTTCATAAATGCATCTGGAAATTTAAACACTTGAGTAATAAACCAAAACCCTAAAACCCTAATGGAAGAAAATCATTTCCAAGTTATCTCCAAGCCTATGGATTTGATCCATATAAAAATTGGTCAAACAAACTTTTCAAATTGATCAAGAATGACTATTAGAAATATTATAAAACCATATGAATTGGATTCACTTACCTTGGAGCCATGAATAAAATCCTATGAATTTAATAAGGTAAGGAAAAGTAATTTCCAAAGCTAATAAAGCACTTATCTAAAATCCATACCAAATGGTGAACAAATAATCCTAAAAGGATTTAAAAAGATAAACAATTAATAAATAATGTTATAATAGTTGGAAATCACTATTTTTGGATCTTTAAATAAAAAGTTATGGTTTTGATAAGCATAGGTAGAAATATAAATAAGGATCATTTTATAGAGCCAAATTAAATCTTGGCCAAGCTTTTGAAATAAAATATTTCTATTTGATAAAAAGAGTAAAGGTCTATTTAAATAAAATAATGAGGATTTATTAATATCCATTTTTATTAAAGTAAAGGCTTTTCCACTTTAAATAAACACTAAAACTTGTTAATTTATTTTAAATAAGATTTCCAAGTGTTTTAGTTTTTCAAATGAAACCTACTGAAAAGATTTTGGTATTATTTAGTTTTCAAAAAGATTTTTTAAAAATAAATTAAAACCTATTTGAATTAAAGACTATGGTGTATTTAATTTAGTTATTACTAGATCCTAAAAGAATTATTTTATTCTGAACCTTGAAATATGTTGACAAACAGAATTAAAAATTCACCAAAGTTTGGTGGTGATTTGAATTCAAATGGGGATTGAAAAGTATTATTAAATCTTATTTAATTAATACTAGAGCCTATTTTAAATAATTAAAAGGCACTAAAAAGAATAAATAAATTATTCCAAATTTGACTTTGGAATGTGTTATTAATCAGTATATGAATCTACACAAATTTTGGTTGAGGTTTGAAATCAAATTGATGTTTGAAATAATTAAACAAAATCAAAATAGAATAAAAGAAATGGAAAAAAGAAAAAAAACAGAACAAAAAAATGGAAAAAGGAACAGCCCAACCCAGCTAGCCCACTAAAGCCCAGCAGCCCATCTCTCCACCCCCTCGGAGTGAACCGTTTTTCACCTGCGAATCGACCCACACAGTGGATGACTGCCAGGACCCACCTCTACTCTCTCTCACTCGCTGACGCCAGGCCCCACTGCCACCTCACCATCTTCTCCACCCACGCGAAGACCGTGCCCTCCCGGCCGTTTCCTGCCGTTAACTCCTCGGAGTAAATTCCTGGTAAAGGCTCGACGTTTAATCCTCGCGATCACGCCAGATAAATCTCCTCCCTCTCCGCTCCCTTTCCCCTCAAACCCTGCTGCCAGAGAGCCACCAGGCTGCCTCCATTTTGCCTTGCGTTGCCGCTGTCTCCGACGTCTTCCGGCGATGATTCCAGCCATACCTCGCCGCCCCTTGCCTCCTCGACCACACGAGCCTGCTTCCCTCTTCCATGCGCATCTCCTAGTGGCCTCAGCTCGCTCGCGCATGCCCCCTATCGTTGGCAACCACCTCGACTGACCGCGCCACCGTCTGCTCCAACTCCGACGAGCTCTACTGGTAATCTCCGACCGTGCCGCCCCCTCTCTTTGATGCTCCCACACTCCCTACTCTCCTACGCGTATAACAACACCCTCTGTACCCTCTCCTGTGCCCTGTAGCGACGTCTTCGACAACGGCCGAGCGAACCCGACGCCAGGCAGACCTCCGACGAGCGATTGCCGTCACCACCGTGCTCCCCTTCGCCAGCAAGGACCACCTTGAGCATCACCACGACCCCGCGATTCTAGTGAGCATCTCCTTTTGATCTCTTGCTTCCTGTAACGTCGACACCGTCGCCGTCTGACCGCACGCCGCCACACGCCGCCGCTAGCGCTGCCACTCGATGGCAAGCGCGATGTGCACCGTCCGATCTTGATCGCGTGGCCACGATAGATTGATTAAGCGAAGGGGTACGCTTGCTTCTGAGCCACACGATCTGTTTAGATCCAACTTGCCAGAGAAGCTGATCCGAACGAAACGGTATGGGCGAATAGAATCGTGACGTGTGGCCCGGTCTGTTTATAAAAACCAGGAATTGTTCTATTAGATGTTTCAATTTGAAAAATTCATAACTTTCAAACCACACATCCAAATTTTGCAAATTTTATATCAATGGATTCAACAAAACAAGTACTTTCTGACCATGCACTTTTTTTTAGTAAAATGCTTCTGTTAAATTGGTTGTTTTTGCAGAAACTTGTGTATGCATGTTTAGAATATAAAAATTGTTCTAAAATGATTTTTGAGATAAAACCTTTGGCAAATGGATTTTTTTGAACCTACTGACCATAGAAATCAATTTGTGGTTTCCAAAATATATTTGGTGAAGCAAAAGAATAAACCTTTGATTTAAACCATTTCTAGTCAAATAAAAATATTGTTTATTTGTTAAAAATGCTTTTTGAAGGAAACCTTTGGGAAATGTTTTGGAATAAATCTCTGACCCCAAGCACCAAGTTTTATGATTTAAAAATGTATTTGGTAAACCCTATAAAGATTTCTACTTTGATAAAGGCATTTTCAACCACATAAAATAATGATTTGGTTTGAAAATGGTTTATAGGTAAAATATTTTGCAAATAGTTTTGCCACTTTATAAAATGACCAATAAGTGTTTTAGAATGTTTATAACCTATTATAAACCACTTTTGTAAATAAAACAAAGTTTGGCATGCTTGCATGCATTGTTTTGTTTCTATTATTTTATGTGATGTGTTGCTGGAATGGTAGATTGAAATATTGCTTGCTTGATTGAATTGTAGTGATTTGAAGAGTGTGAATATTGCAAAGATCAAGGAGTGAACTTATATTCTCTACCAAAAAGGCAAGTGATGCTTCATATTTGTCCCACTATTTTCACTATGCATTAGTGATATTTCTAAGTAAGACTTGCATGGAATTTTGCTAAGTATATACTATGCCATGGGAAATCCTAGTAGATGAAACCTTAGTAGAATTTCCTAAGTTAAGATTCCTACTACTATCATGCTTAGCTTAGCTAGTAGAAAACAAGGGTGGAATATATATTCATACTATGGAATATTTCTAAGTCAAGGACTTATGTTTTGTTTAATAAAACAACTAAGTGAATGAATCACCTGGGTGGAATGGAAGGAATGGTTTGTGTTGAGTGGTTCACAAGGCCCATTTCTATGGTTTACCTTGTGTATCTCACTTGCGGATGGCCACCCAGGAACAAAGAGATTTGAGATGTCAAATGTTGAGAAGCTTCAAGTGCAACCACTTGGCATTATGGGCTCTGCCTGGATCATATAGGTTGCAATAACTTAGCCAAATGGACAGTTGGTGGTAGGGGATTGATAGGTTGGAACGCGTCCATTCCGGTCTAAGGGAAGGCTTCTGAAAGACCGTGTCTTGGTGAAACCAAGTCTTGTGGGGAAAGTGCACCACCTCTGCAGAGTGTAAAATCTAAGTACTTAGCCATGTCCCTGGTAAAGGACAATTTGAGCATCAAGACATGGAAGCTATCAAGAATCTCCTCATCCCAATTTCTAAGTTAAAAACTTGTGGTTGAACAAGGGTTGAAGGATCACCAATTTCTATTGGGAGATGCCTTGGGTGATTTTGTCAAGCAAAAACTTAGTGTTTTCAAATGATAAGGAAAATCTATTTTGAGCAAAGCAAGCCTAAGATCCACTTAGCCAAATGCATATAGATGATAGACTCCACTATACTACCATAGTATCACTTGCCAATACAATTCAAATGTATTGACCCTTGTGGCTGTAACTTGTTATGTTGCAGGTTTGTTTGATATTAGTGAAGTTTAATGATTAGGATTACAAGTCTACAACCAACATGTCTGCCTGTGGCACTTTGAAGATGAAGGACCCCATGCTATTGTTATATTCTGCTGCATTGTAATGAGATAGCCAAATGATCTATGTAAGATGTAATAAAATTATTTTATTCCTGGTTATAAAATTGTATTATGACCTTTGTTTCTTGATATTACATCTTAACTGTGGATGCTAGCTATTGATCCAGGGACTAGCATTGTAAACACAGGGATCTTTACCTTATTAAAGGCTGGGAACCTTACAGATGGTATCAGAGCATTATGTTGCCTGTAGGATTTGTAACCCTAGGATTGGACAAAACCCCTTAGAAAAATAGGAGTTGTATTTGTTCCAAAACTTATTTACAAACAATCTTGTAAACTCTTTCCTCAACCATTTTGGTTTTGACTCTACATCTCTTCTATTTCAACTTGATGGATAAACCCTTTCCATGGCCAAAGACTTCACCATGTGCAAAGGACTTCATCAATTCTAATGACTTCAACATCTTCAAGTGATTTCAACCTTATTCTCAACAAGGACTTCAACCTTGGATATCACTAAGGACTACAAGTGAGACAAGAAATCTTGCTCAAGACTTGAAGACTAAGGAAACACAACTTGGAAATCATCATCACCTTTGAAGTTTTTGTGACCAAGAATTTTCCCAAGGAAACCATGATCTCATTCAAGAAGAATCCACCAAGAAGGATAGAATGATCTCAAGTGAACCATATAGATGGACCACCATATTAAGTATAGATCAAACACACCAACTTAATGTGGTGTAGCAAAAATATTTTGTTGCCTAAAAATATGCTTGAGACTTGTTGTTTGAGTGGAATGTTTGTTTGTGATTGCTTACACTTTGCTTGTGTGAATTGTGGTGTGTGTGATTAGAATTATTCCCTTAGAAATATTTTGCCTATTCTAATCCCAATCCAACCCAAACAGATGATTACTCCAAGAGACTTCAACATCAGGAATGACAACAACAATAACCAAGAGATGCACATGAGAGAACAACTACTAGCAAACCAAACCCAGTTGAACCAAGTGACAACTCAGTTTTTAGCCAACAACAATGGATTAGACCCAACCATACAAAAGTTTTTGGAAATTCAATCCCAATTGTTGCAAGGGATGGCCACTCAAATGATCAACATGGGAGACAACCTTTCCCAAGGAGTTTGTGACAACAAGGATGTCAAGGATGATATTTTAGAAGGAACCCAAGCTTGCAATATTTGTGGAGACAAGGATCACACTTCCAAAGAGCATGAAGATCAATGCCCCAATTGTGAAGAGAAACATCCAACTAATCAATGCCCCACATCTCAAGCTACCTGTTTCCTATGTGAAGGAAATAATCATGTCCCTATCCAATGCCCCATCTATTCCATAGTTCAACAAAGGAAACAAGGTGGAGTGCAACAACAATTTATAAACCCTCATGAAGGAACAACTTCTACCAAGAAGGATGAAGGCAAAGTCAAAACTATGCACCATAAGGCCAAATCCAAAGTGATCACAAAGTGTTGCTACTCTTGTGAAGAAGAAGGTCATATCTCCACCAAAATGGGATAATCCATTAATTTCTCACAAGAGCCAAATAAGATATCAAATATAATCAAGAAGGCTCGAACATAAGAAACACACATACGTGGTGTGCCACCTAATCATACACAAATATGCTTGATATATCAAGATAATTGAGTGGATAGCACAACATGTACAAAAGCATGGAAGATACAAAACCAACACATGCACAAGGGGCGAGTAACTTTCAATGTAAAGAATTTAGCATATGTTACCGCAAGGAGGAACATTGGAAATATAATATAATCATGATAATCCAAATGGCTTGGCTTGACAATAATAATTGATGAATATCCCTCAATTCTTCATAATGTAGCCACGTCTCCAATGCCCTCCAACAAACACCTATTGATCAAGTTTTGGCTTGTTGGTCCCCAACCAAGTTGGGTCCTAAGAGGTTAGTCACAATAGGCTTGGCAACCCAAATGTATCTTTTCTTGACACCACATTGGCCACCAACAAACTTGGCAAACACATTGCCAACCTCATCCTTACAAAGAGAATAAGCATCATAAATAATGATAGGGTTGGATGAGGAGATACCGATAGTGCATGAGGAAGAAATGTGCCCCTTCCCACGGCATATGTAGCAAGTTCTACTCTTGCCATCTTTCTTCTTAGGTGAAACCACTACTCGAGGAAGAGCTCGAGTAGTCCACTTGGGAAGTGGTCCATTAATGACTTGAGGTGGAACTTGAGACCGCTTCCCTTGATGCTTCACACTAAGAGGCTTTTTCTTCAATGGGCAAGATCTAACATGGTGCCCTTCTTCCTTGCACTTGAAGCAAACAATGTTGGCCGGATTCTTGACTTGATCTTGGCCATTCTTCTTGTTGTCCTTGTGCTTCAACTTGATAGTGGACTTGTTCTTTACATTGGAGTTGAATCCAAGCCCACTCTTGTCATTGGGGGATTTTTGCACACTCAAAATTTTGTTGAGTGTGGTCTTTCCTTGATGACCCTTTTCAAGTCATTCTTCAAAGAAGTGACTTGAGCCTTGAGCTCTTTTATTTCCTCTACATGGTTAGTTTCAACAAAAGCACTAGAGGAAGTAGAAGCTACATTGTTAGAGCAACAAGGCACAGAATGTAATTCATCACGAGATATAGCATGGTTGTGAGAGGATGAATTACAAGGACTAGCACATGGCAATATAACATTTGGAGTAGATGTAGTGCTAATGTCCACATGAGGCCCACTAGATGTTACCTTTGACATGATGGCCTCATGAGCTACCTTTAGCCTACCATGGGAGACTAGAAGATCCTCATGCGAGCTCGAGAGCTTAACATGATTTTCTTCTAATTTCCCATAGTTGCTAGTTAGCAACGCAAGTTGAGCCTTTAGCTCAACATTCTCCTTCAAAGTAGATGCTTCACAAGAAATAGAGTTAGTAGCACAAGCATCATCACTATTTGCAAGAGGTGAGGGCAACTTGGCAAGATCTTTTGAATATGAGGCTTTAAGTTGCTCATGTGACTCGGTGAGTTTGATGAGCTCACCCTTTATGACCCTAGAGCCATTTTTGAGGTGCTCAAAATCCTCAAGGAGTTTAGCATAAGCAACTTGAGTCTCATCATTTTTATGTTTGAGATCACTTGCCACCTCAAGATCTCTATCATGAGATTCCTTTACTCTAGATAGCTCTAAAGCAAAGGTCTCCTCAAGAGATTCCTTGGTGGTTTGTTCCTCTTCAAGAGCTTTATTTAGGTTTGCAATTATATTAGCATACTCACGCTCAAGACTACACATTTTATCGATGTTGTTATCATGCACCTCAATTTGTGTTTCTAACTTATCAATATGTTCTTTGCTCTTAATAGCAAAATCCAAGACTTCAACAAAGTTAGAACAAGCAATATCCTTTTTAACAAGGGCACGATAAACAATCTCACCCTTCTCATATAAATCATCAATATCAAGCTCTTCTTCCACATTATCCACATCCTCCTCATCACAAGAGGCAATGGGTTTCAAAGTAGGAGTTACCTTAGAATCCCTAGACATAAGGCATAGGTGGGTACCGGAAGAAGGTGAAGATGAGATTGCATTTATGGCTTCATTCAAAACCATGTCTTGACCCATAGAATCTTCGGTTTCCTCTACATGATTAGCAACACAAGCACTAGAGGAAATGGAAGCATTTTTATCATGGCCACAAGACAACACAAGCATATCATCATGAGATTTATTCAAGTCATTTCTACATGATATGCAAGGACTATTAACACAATCATGTAAGAAGTTTGTAGTGCTAGACGTGTTAAGGTCCAAAGATAGATCATTGCAACTAGATAGAGATGAGGGATTACAAATAGTAAGCACACTATCCAAATTGCAATTTCTATCACCACTCACCATATCATTACCTTGTGAAAAGTCACATGTTGGTGAAGTGGTAGAGGAAGAGAACTCATCTCGACCGGAAGTGGAAGCAACACAATCATCCTCAATAATGTTGGACACAACATATTTATCTTGAAGTTTTGTACATAACTCATGAGCGCTCCAAAAAGGAATGATTGAAGATGTAACTACATGGCTCAAGGCATTAACAAGCACATTAGAAGCTTGAGCATCGAGATATAAGTTTTTCTCATCCTCACTAGATAGATTTTTGAAATCCATTGGAGGAGAAAAACCTAAATCTACAATACGCTCCAAATTTGGGTCCATGTCCCGAAAATGAATGAGCATGCAATTTTTCCATATATCATAATTTGTGCCATCGAATGTGAACATGTCATTGTGCACAAATCCTCTAGCCGACATCTTTACTCTCAAGGCGGTGAAGCCTAAAATGAGAGACCGTGCTCTGATACCAATTGAAAGGATACAGATGTCGCCTAGGGGGGGGTGAATAGGCGATTAAAACTTTTCCTAGAGTGGCTCAACAAGGGCGGAATAAAACTAGTGTTTACTTTGTAAAGCACAACCTAGAAACAACTAAGGTTTACCTATGTGCACCAACAACTTATGCTAAGCAATACAAGCAACAAAGTGATAGCAAGATATATAGTACTTCAAGCACGAAGGCTATCACAATGTAAAGTGCATAAGTAAAGAGCTCGGGTATAGAGATAACCGAGGCACGCGGGGACACCGATATTTTACCGAGTTCCTCCCAACATGGAGTACGTCTCGTTTGGAGAGGGGGTGGTATCAAACCACCAACACCACAAAAGGCCTCCCTTATTCTCCGGTGAATCTCACCCCAATGGGAACGATCCACGCTTCCACTATCGGTGCACTTGTCGGTGGCAACCGGAACCTCTCATAAGGTTGGGGCACAACTCCACAACTTAATTGGAGGCTCCCAAAAAACACCACAAAAGGCCTCAACAAATGCCACCAAGGCCACAAAACCGTCTAGGGTTCCAAGAACCCAAGAGGGACAAGCTCCAATGAGCAATTCAAACCAAATCCTCCGAGGAGAACTCAAACCGATGCACCAAATGCAAATGGCAAGAACACCACAAAGATGCTCAAATCCCTCACTCTCAAGTTCCAATAAAGCTACTAAAGCTATTGGGGGAATAAGAGAGGAGGAATCAAAGAGAGACACAAAATCCCGCAAAATCTAGATCCCCAAAGATGCACTCACAAAGAGATGAATCAGTTAGGTCAAAACGTGAGGCTAGATCTCCTCTCTCTTCCACTCAAATATGGGCAAGAATCATCGAAGGGAAAAGATTAGGCAAGCTTCAAGATCTAGAGCAAGTGTGGACAAAGTTTAGCCTCATAGATAAGAGAGGAGCACTCCAAACTAAAAAAGGGCAAAGCCTTAAATAGGGGCCCCAAAAAACTAGCCGTTTGGGGTATTTTTCAGAATGGACCGGTAGTACCGGTTTTGACCGGTACTACCGCATGTGCCAGGAAAAACGGAGCAGTAGCGGCACCGCATGCGAGTCAACGCGAGCTGGGCGCGTAGAAGAGCAGCGAGTGAGCTGTACGGGGCCAGCAAACAGCGCGCGTGCCAGCAGCAGCACATGCGCGCGCGATGCATGCAGCGGCAGTAGCCGGCCAAGCGAGCGCGCGTGTGCAGGAACCTGGGCCAGCGCTGGCCAGCAAGCAGCAGCATCACGCGAGGCAGAGCGGCAACCAGCAGTGCAGCAGCGCAGCAGCAGGGCGGGGCCAGGGGGCGAGCGCGCGGGTCAACGGGCGCTGCAGGATCTGGCGATGCATGCGGGGCCGCACGGGAGAGCGAGCCGCAGCGAGCGCGCAGCGCGCGCGGGCCCAGGCAGCAGCGGCGGTCAATGCGGCATCGCGAGCGAGCGCGTGAGAGCGGCAGCGCGGCCCAGCACGCGAGGCCAGCAGAGCGTGGGCGCAGCGCGCGACAGAGAGAGAGGCAAAGCTGGGCTAGATCTGGGGGATTAGAGAAAAATATCTGGGCCGGCCGGTAGTACCGGCCCACCGGGCGGTACTATCGGGCCGGGCCGGTAGAACCGGTTGGAGGTACCGGGCCACACAGGAATGGGCTGCGCGCAGCCAGGCACGAGCGGTACTGGGCTGCGGTAGTACCGCTCGGCCCAGTCAAGATATTTTTCTTTTTCAATTTAAATAAAGTAAATATACAAACGGTCATAACTTTTGATTGGAGACTCCGATTGATCCGATTCCAATTGCGTTGGATAGAGGAACCGAAAAGCCGCATAAATCAAAACCGCAACAAGATACATATGGGAGATCCGATTTTGATGAACAAGAGCTTGTTATGGAGATTACCACAAGCTCTATATCCTCACATGGATAAGACCAAATAACAACCAAATGCGATGATGCAAGTATGCAAAGGTTTGAGCTCTCTCCGAACGATGTGACCGAATTACTCATACGAGAGCCCCTCTTGATAGTATGGTTATCTATCCTAAACCCGGTCTCCTACACACAACAAGAGACCGGCAAAAGGGAAAATCTATCAAGATTATACCTTTGCCTTGAGCATTCCACTTGAGCTCAATGTAGACGGTCTTGCCCTTCTCAAGATGAAACGCCTTTCTTAATTCCTCATCATCGACCTCGCATATTGAGCTTGCACAACATATCTTCTTTGCATTTCATCGACCTTGAAGCCAACACATGCTCCAAGCGATGCCAATGGACAAATCCTACAAGCATAACTTAATACACACATTAGTCCATAAAGATTGTCATTAATTACCAAAACCACACATGGGGGCCCAACATGTTCTTTCACCCCTGTTGATCATATCTATGATGCTTTAGATCTAGTATTGTTCATATCTGATCATGGGAAATGATTGGCTGCTGTGGTTACTGATTGATAGTGGCTTTGATGATACTAGTTGCCTGTGAGATTAATTCTAGTGGTAATCCACCATGATCCATGCTAGTGTTTCAATGAAATCCTTGATTGGATTATGTTGTTGGTCTGAGAAGTTTCTCTACTGTCAGAATACTTGTACTGATAGTAGATTTCTCTCAGTAGTTGCTTACTGCAATTATAATATGGATGTATACACTCTGAATCAAATCATTACATGTAATGATTTTTTGTGGATGTATAGATTCATTTTAAGGTTGATTCCTGGCACTTGGCTTCAGGAAAATGATATTTATTGGTTGTCCCTTTTATATATCTGTGAAGGCTAAGTAAAGATTGGTTTTAGCTCATTAAGAACTTGTCCTTGTGATACCATTGTATTCTGGCACACAAGTGATTTGGTTTTTATTTCTGGGCTTAGCTTGATTATGCTTGTGATTAAAACTGATAAGATGATATGGAAGCTTTTATTAACTTTCCTGCCTATGATGTTGGTCTTAGGCTCTAGGATGCAATTCCTAGTTAGTTGGGCAATAGTTTGTTTGAAACTTATAGATTTAGAGGTGCTACTCTCTCTCTGAGAGATGTGCCCTGATCTGTTAAGATCAAATGAAAATGATCCAAGTTGCAAAAATAATACTGAACCCAGTGATGCTGGTCTGAGGGTTTAGTGCTTATGGTTTAAGCTTGATTTCTTATCCTTATACTTGAAATCTCTAGGATATATGCACTCCTCTTGGGTGATTATTGAGAGATTATCTCATAAAACAACACATGCTTTTATTTAGATAATATGATGAAACCATGTGATTGTTTTATGAGGCTCACCACAGATTTTGATGTGGATGTAGTAGATTGATGATGATCTTGATCTTGATCTGGATCTTGATCTGCTTTTGCTGAGCTCCTGAGCTTGCTCTTGAGCTTGCCTGCTCCTCCTAGTTCCTGAGCTTGGCCTTGCTGTCCACCAGATCCATCCCCCTCCTTATGTCACCATCCTGGTGATGTTTGGGTTCATCTAGGTGGTTGGTTTTGGCTGTTGTTCTTGGTTTGGCTGCTGCTCACCCTGGCTGTGCTGGTGTGTTGTGTAGTGGAGTGATGCACTGATGTGCTCCTCCACGGCTGTGCTGTGCTTGTGAGTTCGGCAGCACACCATCTGCATGCTTGTGTGTGTGTGCAGCTTGTGTGCCTGCTATGCACATATGGATAGGTTCAGAAAGTTTGAACTTACTATTACCAAACTACTTTTACCTGGCTGGTGAATTGCTCCCTTTTGGCTGTCATTTGCATTCTGGCTTTGAATTTATGAAAGATGAAATCTTTCATATTGATGAAACTTGCCCCTTTTTAACATTTCTCAATGATGAGTTTGTCAAGTGCACCTCACTAACATATCTGAGAGAAATATACTAACACTAATCCTATTTTGTTTTCTATTTAATATTTGTTTTTTACAGGTACAAAGATGAGGATGAAGATTTAGTGTAGTTTTAGATATAGGATAATTAGTAGATATACAAATGTAACTTTCTTGTTCTTTTGTAATTTTTCTTTTATAATTCTTGTAATCTTTATTTTATTCATTTGTAATAAAGATTATATATTTATTAATAAAGAATATTATTTTTCTTTATTCTTTTTGTAAATTGTGAAGTTTTGAATAACTTCAGTAAGTTCATTCTTTATAACTTGTTTATATATATAAAATGAATTTCATATACAATATTGTTTTTAGATAAGATTTAAGTTATAATACTTTTCTCTTAATTAATTTAAGATTCAAATCTTATATCAAAATCATTTAAATTATAAAACACTTAAGTTTTACAAATCCAAACTCATTTCAAAACACACACAATTCCTTTAAGATCATATCAAAGTTTATAGCAATCCTCCTTTAAGACTAAACCTAATCTCAAAGTAAGAAAGAATCATTGATCACTCAAGGTTTTTATTTGGCGAAAATTTTACTCACATTTTCTCAAATGAATGCATGCAACAATTCATATTCCTAAATCTACCCTTCGTTAGATCCTATATGGTGGGATGTTACAGACTTCCCCCCTTAAATTAAACTTCGTTCCAAAGTTTGTGGAGATGTACCTGAATAGTTCTGGATAAGCTTTTCTTAAATCCTCTTCCTTCTCCCATGTGGCTTCTCTCTCAGGGTGATGTTCCCATTGTACCTTGCAATATTTGATTGCTCTGTTCCTTAATCTTTTCAAGTTTTCTTCCAGAATCTTGTAGGGCTTTTCCATATAAGTCAGGTCTGCTTGTAGTTCTATCTCTTGATGTGTTATTGCATCATCTGGAACTTTCAAACATTTGCGAAGTTGTGACACATGGAAAACATTATGCACCTGAGCCAGTCTTGATGGTAACTCTAAAGCATAAGCTATAGTTCTGTTTTGACTCAGTATCTTGAATGGTCCGATGTATCTTGGACTCAATTTCCCTTTAAATCCAAATCTTTTTACTCCTTTCATTGGACTTACTTTCAAATAGACCATATATCCTACTTCTGGATGCCATGATCTTCGGCTTTGATCCGCATAACTTTTCTTCCTGCTCTGGGCTATTTTCAGTCTATCCCTGATCTTATCAATGATGTCTTGTCTCTCCTTGATATAATCTGGTGTAAATTCTTTGCTGCTTCCAGGTTCATACCAACATATTGGTGATCTACACTTCCTTCCATACAGAATCTCATATGGGGCTGCCTTCAGACTACTCTGATAGCTATTGTTATAAGAAAAATTCTGCCAATGGTAGGTGATCTTCCCATGTTCCTCCAAAATCTAGTGCACAAGCTCTCAACATGTCTTCTAGTATTTGATTAATTCTTTCAGTTTGACCTCCTGTCTCAGGACGATATGCCGTGCTGAAATCTAACTTTGAACCAAGTGCTTCATGCAATTGCTTCCAAAATGCTGAAGTAAACACTGATCCCCTATCAGTTACGATCTTTTTGGGTACTCCATGATTACTTACTATCTCTTTGACATATACTTCAACTAACTTCTCGGCATTATCCTTTTGATTCACTGAAATAAAATATGCACTCTTAGTAAGTCCGTCCACAAATTACCCATATCATATCCTTCCTTTTGGTGTCATAGGTAACCCTGTGATGAAGTCCATACCTATTTCCTCCCATTTCCATTCAGGAATTTCTAAGGGTTGTAATGGTCCTGCTGGATTTTGATGTTCAACTTTCACCCTTTGACAAGTATGGCATTCAGATACATATTTAGCAATATCCCTCTTCATGTTATTCCACCAAAATAGTTCTTTCAAATCCATATACATCTTAGTACTCCCTGGATGTATAGAATATGGGGATATCATGTGCTTCTTTGAGTATGACATTTCTGGTCGCAGTCACATCTGGAACACATAGATGATCTTGGAACAATAAAGATCCATAATCTCCAAGGCGAAAAACTGATTTTTGCCCTTGAGATATCCTCCGAATTTCCTCAACAATAAAAGGATCTTCTTCTTGGCGTCTAAAAATTTCTTGCTTAAGATCACTGTCCTGCTCTACAACTACCTGCATAGTCCCTAATCCTCCAAGAACCTCTGTCCTGATGAATTGAAGTTCCAACCTTTCCAAGTCCATTTGTAATTCTTTTGGTAACTCTCTATTGCTTGGCTGAATATCTGCACTCTTTCTGCTTAAAGCATCTGCTACAACATTTGCTTTCCCTGGGGTGTAGTTGATTGTTAAATCATAATCCTTGATTAATTCCAACCAACGCTTCTGTCTCATATTCAATTCCTTTTGAGTGAAGAAATATTTGAGACTTTTATGGTCAGTGTATAACTCACATCTAGCTCCATAAAGAAAATGCCTCCATCCTTTCAGCGCAAAGACTACTGCTGCTAACTCTAAATCATGAGTTGGATAGTTGACTTCATGTGGTTTCAATTGTCTTGAACCATAAGCAATCACTTTCCGATTTTGCATTAATACACAACCCAAACCTTCTTTAGATGCATCACAATATACAGTGAAATCCTTCCCTGTTTCAGGAACTGCTAAGATTGGAGCTGTGGTTAATCTAGTCTTGAACTCTTGGAAACTTGCTTCACACTTCTCATCCCACTAGAATGGTGTATTCTTCCTTAATAATTTGGTCATTGGTCCGGCTATTTTGGAGAAACCTTCAATGAATCTCTGATAATAACCAGCCATTCCTAAGAAACCTCGATTTTGTTTCACATTGGTTGGTGCAGTCCACTCTAGTACCGACTGAACTTTAGATGGATTCACAGCAATTCCATCCTTACTGATCACATGACCGAGGAATTCTACCTCCTCTAACCAGAAGTCACACTTACTGAACTTAGCATAAAGCTTATGTTCTCTTAAAGTCTGCAATGCTATTCTCAAATGGTCAGCATGCTCTTCCTTATCCTTGGAATATATCAGAATATCATCAATAAAGACGATGACAAACTTATCCAAATATGGCATGAAAATCTTGTTCATCAGATTCATGAATATTGTCGGTGCATTTGTCAAACCAAATGGTACTACCAGATACTCATGGTGTCCATATCTTGAGACAAATGCTGTTTTTGGAACATCTTCCAGCTTGATTTTTATTTGATGGTATCCAAATCTTAAATCGATCTTTGAAAATACTCCAGCTCCTTTCACTTGATCAAACAAATCTTGAATTCTTGGTAAAGGATACTTATTCTTGATAGTCACGTTGTTCAGATTTCTATAATCACCACACATCTGTCTTCCACCATCTCTCTTATCCACAAATATTACTGGTGTTCCCCATAGAGATACACTTTCCTTTATAAATACTTTTCTTGCTAACTCATCAATTTGCTCCTTGAGTTCTTTCAACTCCTTGGGTCCCATTTTATATGGTGCCTGAGCTATTGGTGATGTACCAGGTATTAGGTCAATGGTGAACTCTATCTCCCGGTCTGGTGGCATTCCCGGTAGCTCTGTTGAAAAAACGTCTTGGAATTCATTAACTATAGGAATCTCTTCCAATTTAACTTCTTTCATTGAATTCAACTACAGATCCACCATGATATGACTGTGTTTATCTGCTTGGTAAACTATCCTTGCTCCACTTGGAGTTTTGATTGAGACAGTTTTCTCCTCGCAATTTATCTGAGCTCCGTGTTCCATCATCCAATCCATCCCCAGCACTACTGCAATTCCCTTCGAAGGAATCACATAAAGGTCTGCGAAATATGTACAACCATAGAGCGAGATAACCTGATCTTGTTTTATGTGGCGTACAATCACATTCCCTCCTGCCGTAACTACGGTCATAGGACTTTCTAACGTTGCCCTTCTAATTCCGAACGTATCACAAAATTCTTCAGAAATGAATGAAGTAGTTGCACCAGTATCGAATAGAACTTTGCCGGGATTGGTAAGGATATTGAGCGTACCTATCATTGCATGCTCCGAATTATCGACCTCCTTGAGGGTTGCACAGTTTAGTTTCCCACTAGGTCGGTTCCTCTTGCCATTGTTGTTCTTGCCATTATTTCCTCCTTTATTGGGCTGTCCATTTCCTCCACTGGCTTGTCCTCCTCCCTTGGTAGGCCATCCTCCAGGTGGTTTGCTCGGACAATCTGGCTTGATATGCCCCTTCTGACCACAACTGTAATAGATCACTACAGGCTTTTTGCATTCCCTCTGGAAATGCCCTGGAATTCCACAGTTGTTACAGATAACATTCCTTCTCGGATTGGATTGATTTCCACCACTGCCCTTGTTATTGTTATTATTGTTGTTGTTGCCATAATTTCTATTACGAGGTTTGAACTCCAGGTTAGGTTTAGGTTTGCTTGCCTGAATTCTTTTGGTTTCCTTCTTGGCTCTCTTCCTCCAATCCTCTTGGACATTCTTATAGTCATCTTCAAAAGTAATGGTTGCATCCAACAACTGCTGATAAGTTTGCTTATTGGCTAACCTTAGCTGCATCTTCACAAATGGATTTAATCCACGCAAGAAACGCTTCTTCCGCTTCTCTTCGGTGTTGACATCCTCCTCAGCATAACGAGATAGTTGGCTAAACTCCCGGATGTACTTCATGACACTAGTATATCCTTGCTGAAGCTCCTCAAATTCTCTCCGCTTCAACTCCATGACACTTTCCGAAACATGTTATTCACGGAATCTCTGCTTGAACTCGTCCCAGGTAAACTCCCTTCCTGGTTGTTGCATGGCTAACTGATTTTCCCACCAAGATGCTGCAGGTCCAGTCAGCAGATGAGTTGCATACCTCAATTTTTCCTCATCATTGCAACCCACAGTTTTCAGCTTTCTCTCTGTATCTGCTAGTCAGTCTTCTGCATCCATTGGTTCAGGAGCTGATGCAAAAGGTAACGGTCTTGCATTCTGGAAATCAGATAAACTCACTCCTCTACCTTCAGGTGCCCTCTGATTTGCTCGCCCCAGCAGCTCTTCCATGAACTTGTTCTGGTTCTCTTGCATCATTTGCATGCATTGCATAAAGTTCTGCTCCATTAACAGCCTCATTGGTGGTGGTGGTAATGTTCCTTGATTTGCTGTATCGGCATCGGCCTTTTCCTTGGCCTCACGCTCCATCCGCCGCTGCTCAGTTTCCATTTCTACACCCGTATCCATGACCCCCCTAGTCCTGCAACATAAAGCGAATACTCATAATTACATCATGCACATGTGTTCTGAGCTCGACTTTACGCATAGAACTAGTCACACAATGAAGATCCAAAGAAAATCCAAATATGCATTTCACATATTATACATAATATCATAATGATACAAAGTTCTTACAACATATACCGTATAGGTATATTCACAAAACTACCGTATTCATCTCACTACCTTATTCCTTAAAGTACAATACACAGTGCTTGATACTATTGACTACTTGTCTCTTTCTAGTAGTAACTACGCTCATCATACATGCCTGATGTCCAACCGTGATGACGTGTTGTCCGTCGCACAGTTTGTGGAACAAATGGCCTTCCAGAAGGAACATACTCTGTATCTGAAGTGTCAGGACTTGAGTCATTACTCAATCTAAGCGCATAGAGTCCCTCCAGCTCAGCTGAAAAGTCTTCAGAAACATATTCAACATTATCTCCAGCCTGCATCTCCTGAGCTTCATCTCTAGAGTTGTCAACAGGATACGCAGATCCTGATGCTCCCCAGGTGCTCTCGTGGACAAGATAATTGAATACTGGATAATGTATATTCCCTGGGCTTTGAGGAGATGTTGATGATTCAAACACTCTCTCCTCAGGATCTGCTTCTTCATACTGATCATCTATTGACATGGTATTTCTACCTCTATTATTAGGGTTCATTCTTGCACCCATCCAACTGGATTGTCCAACATTTCTGTCAGAACCATCTGTGGATATCTGGTGTTCATGAGATCCATTATATGATCCCATCCTCTAATCATCTGAATTCTCAATAGGAAGTTCTGAGTCAGAACCATCCTCTGAGCCCTGTGGTACTGCATACCGCATATCGATAGTAGGATCATGTGTAGGTTCAGGTCTTGGTGAATAAGGATATGGTGTAAAAGATTTCGGATCTATCGGTATATCTTTAAAGATAGGTGTTGCACTACTACCTGCTTCTTTCTCTAGCTGGAATGCTAACTGCTTCCTCCTTTCCGGATCAGTTAGATCCTCTAGCATGTCATTTTTGTCTTCGACAATCACTTGATGAGTCTTATAAAAAGATGCAACGAGTGTTCGGTATCTATCCATAAACTTGGAAGCTAACTTAGGATGCTTCTTAACCAAAGTAAGATGATCCGGTATAGGCTCCGAGTCTATAGAATCATGAGGTATCACAGAGAATGTGCTACCTTCTAACTCCTTAGTTTTCTGCTCCCGGATATTAGTTATCACCTCCACAACAGCAACATGATAGACTGCTAAATGACTCCTACCTTCTCCTATGGGTAGATCGTGATATAATCCAAGATTCTCTGGAAGTTGGATACTCACACGATACTTGGATAACATCCGGCCATCAAGGTAAGTGATAGTGTTCACTGGAATTCTAGTTGGACCATTAAAGAGATTTAAAAGTTGACGAAGTTGGTCTGTAAATGATCCTTGATAATCATCAAGAGTCTCCTCTTTCCTTACCAAAGTCTGTTTTGGAAACTTTGGTGCCATATCTCTGTATATCAGAAAAAATAATTTTGATTAGTATCCAATGATATATTGCATCATAACAAAGAATTATCGCACTAAAATATATAACGGAATATTCTCATTTGAATACCCATTATATTACTTTTAGAGAATTCTTTATCGTTGCCAAATCTCCTACAGGTAATACCCTTTACTAGGTTTCCAACCTAAGGTCAAAGCAATTTGCTCTGATACCAACTGTGGTGACCCAGCATACCACTGCATGTGTAGTACACTATAGTCGTTGACATGACATCCACAGAACACCGTTCCGTAAATATCACATCCCTCAGAGTGGTACAACAGAAACATTGCGGGTCCATATTACAAAAGTACACACATTATTATTACTACAATACCGGAAGTTCAAGACTTCCAAAAGATCCAACTTACAAACCAAAATATAAAGTGTTCAGCGGAAATTTAAAAGTAGCAACTCCGACTAGGAGTGGGGCTCAATAGCTTATTCTATAGAGTTTATGCTGCTCGGCTCTGTTAGTTACTACTAACTAGACCCTTAAGTGGACTCGTTCTCATCGACACCGTAGCGGATCTCGTAGTCCACTCCTTCAACTCTTCCGGATAGATCAGGTTCCTCGTAGAACACGTCTTCTTGGCATTCGGCTGCATACATTGGCACGTCTTCAGGATCCTCGGAGTCTAAGCAAGGGATCAAAGGAAAGAATGAGTAACAGCGTTACCCAACAAGTTCATTATATGCAAGGTGGGAAGTTCGATGCTCTAACTACCACCTCAGATTATAAATCCTTGGCACCATGTAGTTTTTGTAAATCTTTCTTCAAAGGTTGATTTTATTCCAAAAACTATGACAATCAGCCTTCACAGGTTGACCAGAACTTTCATGGATTTCCTTTCCTGCCGCGTTCGTAGCTCCTTCCCGGAACAGGGAGTAACAAGTTATAGTTCTTACACTCTGCAGAGGTGCGTTACTTTACCCATGAGAGATCAACTCCTTGTTGCACAACCGGGCGTACTTTCCCGTCCACAATTCCATGATGTGGGGCCCAGTAGTTGGTCCAAGCCAATCACTGCCCCCTTCGCGACCCCGCATGCCTCCTTGGTGTACACCATGCCCACATAATGAATTACGGCAATGGTTTGTACAAACCGTTAGATGCCAGAATGTAGAGGGAGTGACCTTCAAATATGGTAGAGTCCCCTGTGTTTACAATGCTAGTCCCTGGATCAATAGCTAGCATCCACAGTTAAGATGTAATATCAAGAAACAAAGGTCATAATATAACTTTATAACCAGGAATAACATAATTTTATTACATCTTACATAGATCATTTGGCTATTACATTACATTGCAGCGGAATAACTATAAGCATGGGGTCCTTCATCTTCAAGGTGCCACAGGCAGACATGTTGGTTGTAGGCTTTGTAATCCTATTCAACACACTTCACTAAATCAATCAAACCTGCAACATAACATGTTACAGCCACAAGGGTCAATACATTTGAATTGTATTGGCAAGTGATACTATGGTAGTATAGTGGAGTCTATCATCTATATGCATTTTGCTAAGTGGAGTTGAGGCTTGCATTACTCAAGATAGATTTTTCCTTAACATTTGAAAACACAAAGTTTTTGCTTGACGAAACATTTTTCTCAATCAAAGATTGAAGATCCTTTAACCTTTGTTCAAACCACAAGTTTTTAACTTAGAAATTTGAATGATGAGATTCTTGATTGCTTCCATGTCTTGATGCTCAAATTGTCCTTTACCAGGGACATGGCTAAGTACTTAGATTTTACACTCTGCAGAGGTGGTGCACTTTCCCCACAAGACTTGGTTTCCCAAGACAAGATCTTTCAGAATCCTTCCCTTAGACCAAAATGGACGTGTTCCAACCTATCAAACTCTACCCCACCAACTGTCCATATGGCTAAGTTCTTGCAACCTATATGATCCAGGCAGAGCCCATAATGCCAAGTGGCTGCACTTGAAGCTTCTCAACATTTGACATCTCAAATCTCTTTGTTCCTGGGTGGCAAACCACAAGTGAGATACACAAGGTCAACCATAGACATGGGCCTTGTGAACCACTCAACCAAAATCCACCAAGCAATTACCATTCCACCCAGGTGATTCATTAACTTAGTTGTTTTATTAAACAAAAACACAAGTCCTCAGACTTAGAAACTTTTCCATATTATGAATATATTTCCACCCTTGTTTTCTATTAGCTAAGCTAAGCATGATAGTAATAGGTATCTTGACTTAGGAATTTCTACTAAGGTTTCATCTACTAGGTTTTCCTATAGCAAGGTTTACACTTAGCAAAAATTCCATGCAAGTTTTACTTAGAGAAAATCACTAATGCATAGAGAAAGTAATGGGACAAAAAGTATGAAGCATCACTTGCCTTTTTGGTAGAGTATAGGTTCACTCCTTGTCCTTGCAACAATCACACTCTTCAAGTCACTACAATTCAATCAAGCAAGGCACAAACTCAATCTACCAATCAAGCAAAACATCACATAAAATCATAGAACCAAGATAATGCATGCAAGCATGCCAAGGATTGTTTTATTCGAAAAAGTGGTTCCTAATGGGTCTTAAGCATTTGAAAACACCCAATGGTCATTTTATAAAGTGGCAAAGTTATTTGCAAAAGATTTCACTTCATAACCCTTTTTCAAAACAAAGTATCATTTTATGTGGTGTAGAAATATTTTTACTAAGGCATTAATCTATAGGGTTCACCAAATATGTTTTCAAACCACAAAACCGTGTTTAGGGTCAGAGAGTTTAAAACAAAACATTTCCCAAAAGTTTTCTTCCAAAATCATTTTCAATAAATAAACTATATTTTTATTTGACTAGAAATGGTTTTAAATCAAAGAATCATTCTTTTGTTTCACCAAATACATTTTTGAAACCACAAAGTGTTTCCTATGGTCAGTAGGTTCAAATCACACCATTTGCCAAAGATTTTATCCCCAAAATCATTTTAGAACAATTTTTATAATCTTAACAAGCACACAAATGTTTCTGCAAAAACAAACATTTTTCCAGAAGCTTTTGACTAAACAAATGGCATGGTTGGCTAGGGCTTGTTCCACTGATTCCAATGATATAAAGTTTGCAAAATTTGGACGTGTAGAACTAAAGTTACAAGGTTTTTAAAATTGCATCTAAATCTGATTTCCAATTATATTTTAAATCGTCTGGTGCCACGCGTCCTATTCTCATTCGTCGGTACCGCTTCACTCGGATTGGCTATTCTGGCACGTTGGATCAAGTTGAATCATGCGGCTCAGAAGCGTGCATACCCATTCGCTTACTTTCTATCCTATCCACCAGATCAAGATCGGACGACTGTCGTGAGCTCGACCCTAAACGAGCGGCGCTGCGGCGGTGGCTGACGGCGGAGCGGCCAGACGGTGGCGGCATCGGCGATACAGGAAGCAAGGGTGGCTGGGAAGGTACTCACAGCGTTCGCAGAGGCCTGGGGAAGCTCAAGGTGATGTCGTCTTGTCGAGGGGCGCACTGGAGCGGGCTTGATTGCTCGCCGGAGATGAGCTGGGCCTCGGGCGGCTCTGGAGGTCGTCGAGGGCGAGGATAGGGGGCACCCTAGGACAAACAGGAGGCACCGTTAGGTTCGCAAGAGCATGGCAATCATTATCGCGTCCACGGGGAAGAGAGGGGTGGTCGGGTTTACCGGGGAGACGTCGTCGGAGAACGGCAGAAGACGGCGGCGCTCTGTCGTGTTTGTTGTCGGCGTTCTAGAGCACGTGCGGACGAGTGGTTGGTGCTGGGAGATGCGTAGGGATATGGGGATCACGCTCGGGTGGTCGAGGGGGCCAGGCGGTAGCTGGGCTCGCCGGAATCGTCCGGGTTGTTCGTCGGAGATAGGGGTGGTTGAGCAAAATTCGACAGCCTGGGGGCATGTTGAGGAGGGGCGACAGAGGGGAACCAAAGAGGAGACGCTGGCGTTTAATCAGGCATGGTCAATGGCAGGTTTAATCCATTCATCAACGTGAATTCAAGGGAATTAACACGGTAGTAAACGGCGAGGAACGGTCGACGCGGTGGAGACGATGAGCTGAGTTGGCAGGTGGGGCCTGGCGTCAGCGAGAGAGGAAAGTTTCAGGTGGGCTCCAGTTGTCATTCACTGCGCGGGTTTGTTTTGCGGTAAGGAAAACGTTTCGGGGGCGAGGGTGAGGTGGGCTAGGTTGGGCTGGGATGGGCTTTAGCTGGGCTGGGTCGCTTTGCTCTATTTTTTTTCTGTCTGATTGATTTATCCTTTTCTATTTCTATTTACAGTTTTGAAATTCAAACAAACAATTCAATCAACCAAATCAATTCAAACAAACACCACACTTCACAACATTGAACTTGGTTCTGTTCAGTAACATAATCCAAATCCCAAAATAAAATAATATTTTTATTCTTTTTAGGATCCATTCATTAATTAAATAAAATGGACCTTTAGTTATTTAATCAAATAGGTTTGATTTATTTAATAAAACTCCATTTGAAATCCAAATATTTTCAAAACCAAATCAGTAGGTTTTATTTGAAAATAAAGAATACTTGGAAAGCTTGTTTAAAATAAAATAACATTTTTGTTATAGGGTCCATTAATAATTAAATAAAATGGACCTTAGTTAATAATTCAAATAGGATTTGTTTATTTAAAATCTTTATTTTGAAGTCTAAAATAAAACCAAAACACTTCAGTAGGTTTTATTTGAGAATATAAAATACTTGGAAAACTTATTTAAAAATAAGTTTTAGCGTTTAATTAAAATGGGAAAAGCTTTTACTTAAATAAAATTTGGATATTAATAAATCCTCTTTATTTAAAATAGACTTTTATTCTTTTAATCAAAGCAAAACATTTTACTTCAAAAGCTTGGCCAAGGTTTAATTTGGCTTTATAAAATAATCTTTGTTTATAAACTTACCTTTTCTTTTGAAAACTAAATCTTAAAAAGATTTCAAAGTAGTAATTCTAAATATTTTTATATTTCTTTAATAAAAGTTTATCTTTTTAATCCCTTTAGGATTTATTTGACCCAAATTGGTTTGAAGGTTTCCAATTGGATTCAAAAGTTTCTTCTGGCCCTGAAAATCAACAAAGTTTTTATTTTATTCATTTATTTTTCACATTACAAGATTTGGAAAATCTTGGGATGTGACACAGAACTATCGTGGGACGATGAGGGTTCCCACCCATATGCTGCATATCCTCTATGAATTACCAATTAATATGCACTCTACGAGTATAACAGCCATGACCTGCACATCCGGCTTCATGCGAGAGGAAGAAGATACAACTGACTTCTTTGTCCCATTCCAAATCTCATGGCTAACGCGTAATATACGGCGCTAGAATCACTGATGTCAGGGGTTATTAAGTCCCTACTTGATCATCATTGTTGCAATTAGAACTCTAAGTTCTATTGCTCCATTATATCACCACTTAGGATAATATCTATGATTTCTTTATTTATGAAATTAATATTTTCTTTCTTTTATAGCATATATGATACCACACAATTTGCAAATATTTTGATAAAGACTCTTCAAAGGACATGATCAAGTGATGAACTTGCCTTGTGATGGTAAGGTAGTGAAGTCTGATGCTTGCACTGGACCTTGAGCTTCTAGTTCTACAAAAACATCATTATTGTCCGGTAAGGATAATATTTAAAGAAGCAAAATGATTATGCAGGTATTGTAATGCATTATCTAATTCTATATGCATTTTCCCTATATAAGGTGCCTTTTAATAAAGCATTTATAAATATTAGCTTTTTATATTTATTGCATATATTGAATTATTTTATTTCCCTTTTTATTTGAATTTTATTGATTTAATAATTCTTTTAGGAATTATTAATTATACATTAAAATTTATTATTAAATATTTATTTAGTATTTTTCAAAAATACTATAATATTAATGAATAATGAAAGTTATTTTTATCACTTTTCAATAATTTTGTAAAATTCCATAAGGAATATATAAATTACAAAATTCTTATAAAAGTTTAAGTGTTCAAAACTTTATATTTTATTTTATTTAAACAGAGTGGATTATTGTGAATCCAAAAATATTTTATTTATAATTTTTTGGACTTTTATTTTATTTTCTATAATTTTATTGAGGTCAGGGGCATTTTGGTCTTTTCTAATTGATAAAAAAGATTTATTAAGCAACTTGGGCTTATTGGGCCAGGGTGGCCCAATAGGGCAGGGTCAAAAGATCAACCCGAAGGGTTTTGGCCCACCCAGCCCACTCTGCCTCCCTTCTCTCCCTCGACCTTATCCCCTCCTCCTCTGACTCGACCCCGTGGCCGGCGATGCCACCACCGTCGATTCCTGCCGTCGTCGGTCGTTATGGCCACCGTCGTGCTGCGAGTTAGGGTTGTCGATGACGCTTGTTCGTTCTATCCACTTGGATTTGACTCTGGGGCTTCCCTGTGGTTAGTTCCACCCTATTCCTGAACCCTAGGGTTCGGAAAAGATGTTGTTGCCGCCGCCGCGATCCCGCCTGCGGTGTTGTGCTGGTCTCGTACGCTGTTGCGGCCACCGCCATGGCAGTTGCAAGTTGCAGCGCCCCTCTGGGTGCTCCCTGTGCCGCCGCGGTTCGTCGACCCCTCTGATTCCTCTTTGATTCATCAGCGAGGACCTCGGGTAAGTTGTCTCCGTGGTGTTTGTCCATGCTACTGCCATGATTCTCTCTGTGTATCTAGTGGCTTTCATGCCGAATGAATATGTGCTGTTTGAGTTCATCTCTGGATTAAAGTTCTTGCTCTGATTAGGGTTCATAACCCCCTGTTGATCATATCTATGATGCTTTAGATCTAGTATTGTTCATATCTGATCATGGGAAATGATTGTCTGTTGTGGTTACTCATTGATAGTGGCTTTGATGATACTAGTTGCCTGTCAGATTAATTCTAGTGGTAATCCACCATGATCCATGCTAGTGTTTCAATGAAATCCTTGATTGGATTATGTTGTTGGTCTGAGAAGTTTCTCTACTGTCAGAATACTTGTATTGATAGTAGATTTCTCTCAGTAGTTGCTTACTACAATTATAATGTGGGCTTGTTTGAGATTATACACTCTGAATCAAATCATTACATGTAATGATTTTCTGTGGATGTATAGATTCATTTTAAGATTGATTCCTGGCACTTGGCTTCAGGAAAATGATATTTATTGGTTGTCCCTTTTATATATCTGCGAAGGCTAAGTAAAGATTGGTTTTAGCTCATTAAGAACTTGTCCTTGTGATACCATTGTATTCTGGCACACAAGTGATTTGGTTTTTATTTCTGGGCTTAGCTTGATTATGCTTGTGATTAAAACTAATAAGATGATATGGAAGCTTTTATTAACTTTCCTGCCTATGATGTTGGTCTGAGGCTCTAGGATGTAATTCCTAGTTAGTTGGGCAATAGTTTGTTTGAAACTTGTAGATTTAGATGTGCTACTCTCTCTCTGAGAGATGTGCCCTGATCTGTTAATATCAAATGAAAATGATATAAGTTGCAAAAATAATACTGAACCCAGTGATGCTGGTATGAGGGTTTAGTGCTTATGGTTTAAGCTTGATTTCTTATCCTTATACTTGAAATCTCTAGGATATATGCACTCCTCTTGGGTGATTATTGAGAGATTATCTCATAAAACAACACATGCTTTTATTTAGATAATATAATGAAATCATGTGATGGTTTTATGAGGCTCACCACAGATTCTGATGTGGATGTAATAGATTGATGATGATCTTGATCTTGATCTGCTTTTGCTGAGCTCCAAAGCTTGCTCTTGAGCTTGCCTGCTCCTCCTAGTTCCTAGGCTTGGCCTTGCTGTCCACCAGATCCACCCCTCCTTATGTCACCATCCTGGTGATGTTTGGGTTGATCTGGGTGGTTGGTTTTGGCTGTTGTTCTTGGTTTGGCTGTTGTTCACCCTGGCTGTGCCGGTGTGTTGTGTAGTGGAGTGATGCACCGATGTGCTCCTCCACGGCTGTGTTGTGGTTTTGTGATGCTGGTTGTGCTTGTGAGGTCGACAACACACCATCCGCATGCTTGTGTGTGTGCAGCTTGTGTGCCTGCTATGCACATATGGATAGGTTCAGAAAGTTTGAACTTACTATTACCAAACTACTTTTACCTGGCTGTTGAATTGGTCCCTTTTGGCTGTCATTTGCATTCTGGCTTTGAATTTATGAAAGATGAAAACTTTCATATTGGTGAAACTTGCACCTTTGTAACATTTCTCAATGATGAGTTTGTCAAGTGCACCTCACTAACATATCTGACAGAAATATACTAACACTAATCCTATTTTGTTTTCTATTTAATTTTTGCTTTGCAGGTACAAAGATGAGGATGAAGATTTGGTGTAGTTTTAGATATAGGATAATTAGTAGATATACAAATGTAACTTTCTTGTTCTTTTGTAATTTTTATTTTATAATTCTTGTAATCTTTATTTTATTCATTTGTAATAAATATTATATATTTATTAATAAAGAATATTCTTTTTCTTTATTCTTTTTGTAAATTGTGAAGTTTTGAATAACTTCAGTAAGTTCATTCTTTGTAACTTGTTTATGTATATAAAATGAATTTCATATACAATATTGTTTTTAGATAAGATTTAAGTTATAATACTTTTCTCTTAATTAATTTAAGATTCAAATCTTATATCAAAATCATTTAAATTATAAAACACTTAAGTTTTACAAATCCAAACTCATTTCAAAACACACACACAATTCCTTTAAGATCATATCAAAGTTTATAGCAATCCTCCTTTAAGACTAAACCTAATCTCAAAGTAAGAAAGAATCATTGATCGCTCAAGGTTTTTATTTGGCGAAAAATTTACTCACATTTTCTCAAATGAATGCATGCAACAATTCATATTCCTAAATCTACCCTTCGTTAGGTCCTATATGCTGGGATGTTACAGACTTCCCCCCTTAAATTAAACTTCGTCCCGAAGTTTGTGGAGATGTACCTGAATAGTTCTGGATAAGCTTTTCTTAAATCCTCTTCCTTCTCCCATGTGGCTTCACTCTCAGGGTGATGTTCCCATTGTACCTTGCAATATTTGATTGCTCTGTTCCTCAATCTTTTCCAGTTTTCTTCCAGAATCTTGTAAGGCTTTTCCATATAAGTCAGGTCTGCTTGTAGTTCTATCTCTTGATGTGTTATTGCATCATCTGGAACTTTCAAACATTTGCGAAGTTGTGACACATGGAAAACATTATGCACTTGAGCCAGTCTTGATGGTAAATCTAAAGCATAAGCTATAGTTCTGTTTTGACTCAGTATCTTGAATGGTCCGATGTATCTTGGACTCAATTTCCCTTTAACTCCGAATCTTTTTTACTTCTTTCATTGGACTTACTTTCAAATAGACCATATCTCCTACTTCTGGATGTCATGATCTTCGGCTTTGATCCGCATAACTTTTCTGCCTGCTCTGGGCTATTTTCAGTCTATCCCTGATCTTATCAATGATGTCATAATCTGGTGCAAATTCTTTGCTGCTTCAAGGTTCATACCAGCATATTGGTGATCTACACTTCCTTCCATATAGAATCTCATATGGGGCTGCCTTCAGACTACTCTGATAGCTATTGTTATAAGAAAATTCTGCCAATGGTAGGCGATCTTCCCATGTTCCTCCAAAATCTAGTGCACAAGCTCTCAACATGTCTTCTAGTATTTGATTAGTTCTTTCAGTTTGACCTCCTATCTCAGGATGATATGCCGTGCTGAAATCTAACTTTGAACCAAGTGCTTCATGCAGTTGCTTCCAAAATGCTGAAGTAAACACTGATCCCCTATCAGTTACGATCTTTTTGGGTACTCCATGCTTACTTACTATCTCTTTGACATATACTTCAACTAACTTCTCGGCATTATCCTTTTGATTCACTGGAATAAAATGTACACTCTTAGTAAGTCTGTCCATAATTACCCATATTATATCCTTCCTTTTTGGTGTCATAGGTAACCCTGTGATGAAGTCCATACCTATTTCCTCCCATTTCCATTCAGGAATTTCTAAGGGTTGTAATGGTCCTACTGGATTTTGATGTTCAGCTTTCACCCTTTGACAAGTATGGCATTCAGATACATATTTAGCAATATCCCTCTTCATGTTATTCCACTAGAATAGTTATTTCAAATCCATATACATCTTAGTACTCCCTGGATGTATAGAATATGGGGGTATCATGTGCTTCTTTGAGTATGACATATCTGATCTCAGTCACATCTGGAACACATAGACGATCTTGGAACCATAAAGATCCATAATCTCCAAGGCGAAAAACTGATTTTTGCCCTTGAGATATCCTCCGAATTTCCTCAGCAATAAAAGGATCTTCTTCTTGGCATCTAAAAATTTCTTGCTTAAGATCACTGTCCTGCTTTGCAACTACCTGCATAGTCGCTAATTGTAATGCCCCCGAATCGGGTCTATGCAGATCTCAGCATTTCCCGCCAAAACCCGCATAGAAGCGATTCAAAGACGCCCACCAGACACTTTCGTGTGGGTGGTATTTGATTACAAGTAGTTACATCACAGTAGTTTACAACAGAGTCCACAAGAACTTATATATACAACAACGACTCGGCGAGTCAAGAATATAAATGATACAAATCATAAAGAAAGCCAAATAGTATCCGAGTATGAACAAGATCCAAATGGGACTAAGAGTCCTGAAGAATAACCAAGCGGTGTCCAACCCTGCCCAGGCCAAGCCGGAAGGGTAACCTTGCTAACGTCATCAATCACATACCTGTCAAGCCAAAAGGGTGCCGACAAAGGGCAAAGGAAAACAAAAAGAGAGAGAGAGAGAGAGAGCGGTCAGTACTGAGGCTAGTACACGGCGAGACTAGAATTCGGCGGTCCTCGCCTACATAGGTATGGTGGGCTCAGCGGCAGCAAGGCTTGCACTATCTAACTTATAGAGACACGCTACAACTTCGGCTATTAGAGCGAGATAAGAGAGCACTATACGATAGCATAATGTAACACCAAACATAACCCATCCGAAGATTTCCCCCTCGAAGACCAGTCGAGGAAGTCCCCTTGCGGAACACACACGGTGACAATTTTAGTTAAGCAGGTGTTTAGTTGATAAGGCTGATTACTATTCATGTTATTAGAGGCAAAACATTAGTGGCGTTGTCTATGATCATGACACTGTACTCCTGAGGCGTCCATAACCGTGGACACACGGCTTCTCGAAAAGATTTACCCTGCAGGGGTGCACTACTGTACCCAAACGCATGCTCAACCCTTCAGGCAACATATTTCGCGTGCCGTCTGAATCTCACAACAAGAACTGTCCTTTAACTACGCGCATATCCAGATGCATCACCTACTGTGTTTTACCCACACAAGAGATACAGTTGATTCTCTAGGTGGCACAACGTTTGAGTCTACGGCCAGGCGATGATCAGAAGATAACTTGTAGAGCTCCATCCCACCTCCGACACGATATCCCGATTTTATGCAATGCAAGCCATGGAAGTCCACCAAAACATCAAGTCCGAAGACATATCAACTCACCCATGTCCGAGGACATATTATGCGTATGCAACAAATGGAAAACCAAAATTGTAACCCTCTGGATATACGAATAGCGCCGGTAGCTGAGGGGAGGATCCCAGAGGCCCCCACGTTTGGTTAGCGCGATCAACTCAGAACTGGTATCGTAGAACGAACGGATCCTAGGTCGGCTCAAGAAGTTCCCAAAGGTGGTCCCTGCCGGGGCCTTATCATTAGGTGAAACCATAACCAACAACATCAGATTAATTATCTTATCACCAACAATATCCGAGTAATATGTTCCACCTGTATGATAGCGGTACTAAGCATGCCTACGACTCGGAAGGACAAACTAACTACTCAAACAAGGCAATAGGATAACCAAGGCAATATAGTGGAGCAGGTGATTAAAGGGGACAATACTAAAGCATCGACAATAAAGATAGCAATAGATCAAAGGAAGGAAGTAAAGACTATAAATGCAAAATAGGTGGAAGGGGGAGAATGCTCGCCTGAGAAACAAAGTCGGGTAGCCGGAGGCTTGTCGTATCTCGCACCAACTCAACGGCCTATCCGAGAAGAAGCAAAGCACTAGAAAGAAACACCGAATGTACTATTTAATACTAGGGCGGAAGATCCGGCACGTTTATGATATGATGCATGGCATGGCATGGCAATATGCGGTCCCCTTAACAATATTAAGCGGAATCGGGATCCCGACATTTAAATAGAAGGTTCAAGTTATTTAACTACCCCGCAAATTAAATGTTGATTAGCAAGGAAAAAGCATGGCATGTGTGAGCTATACAAATTTAAATGGAGTCGAGATAATATAAATATAACCCGCATTTGGTCTTCATATTTAATTTAGGTGAATCGACAAAGTACCCCCAACAAATAAATATGTATGCGAGTATGAACGATTTAATATGCAACAAGTTTAATATGGCGATTTATAAAATAGCGGCTTGGATAGAGGTCTTACGGTTTTGGATCGGAGAGGCAAAGAGATGATCTTTGCAATATAGTTGAAGTAGCGGTTACCAGAAGATCTTGTCCGAGGGTGACGGCATCGAACGACAAATCGGACAAGTTGAATTAAAAGGAGACACTACCACAACTCTTGCGGGTATTTTGTCAAACACGTTACAGTCATAGCTCCAGGAGCAGCTGCGGCGAGGACATGAAACCAAAATTTAGTAAGCAACAGATTGACGAGACAAAATAGCGCGCACGCCGTGAAAAATTGAAGCACCTAGTTGTCCTGCTCCCAAACGACACTTGAAGACGTGCGGCCAGTGGCCTGCTGTTTGCAGAGCGTCAAGAAGACCAGGTGTGGCACGGCTCAGGAAGGGATCACCTACAGCGATGTATGTTGAGCTGCAGGTCCGAGGCGGGGCAAGGCCTGGTTAGCGGTTGGGTCTGGCGCGTGCCCGAGCGAAGACCGAGGCGAGGCCAGCGGAGTGGCGATTTATAGTTGCTCCAGCTGCTGCCGCGAAGAGCCAAGGCGGCGGGGTGGTGGCGATTCGGTGATGTGTGGCTGCTGTTGGTGGATTAGATGGGGAGGCAGAGGAGCCCCTGCAGGGTCAGAGATCTGGGCGCCTCTGTGCACGCACGAAGGGCCAAGTCGGCGGCCACCTGCTCCTACAGTGGTGGAACCCGATGGTGTGGAGTAGCAGATAAGAACAGAAGGAGATATGGCGTGTGGATACATGAGAAGCTCTTGAGGATTTGCATGCGGAGGTCAAGGAAATGAAGGACATAGTGAACTGATAGATTGATTGATCCCGATCAGCTAGCTAGATCTTGGATAAAAATTGTACGAGGCTGTTGTTGATCTACTGCTGTCCGACAAGAGAAAATAGAAGCGCTGGCGGCGGAGGATAAAGAAAGAGGTGGGGAATTTGGCTCAGTTTTGGAGGCTAGGGTTTGAGAAAGAAAAAGGGGCAATAGACTATTTATCTAGTCCAAAGTAGGCTAGATGGGGCTAGTTTTGGGCTAAAACTTTAGACGGGCCTTTAGCCTAGTTTTATTTTTAGTCAAATAAGAAAACTATTTATGGTCACGTATCGGACCGAAAATTTTATTTTGTTTTAATTTGAAAATAAGAAAAGAGGGACCGGTTTAATAAAACCATAGGGATATTTTAGTAAGACAAAAATAGGTCTTTACCAAAATAGTTTGCGGTCAAATTGTCAAACAAAATGTGCATGATGATGTCATGATGATGCATAAAATCAAATAACAAATAATTTATCTCGGAATATTTTCTCGGGCATTACACTAATCCTCCAAGAACATCTGTCCTGATGAATTGAAGTTCCAACCTTTTCAAGTCCATTTGAATTCTTTTGGTAACTCTCTATTGCTTGGCTGAATATCTGCACTCTTTCTGCTTAAAGCATCTGCTACAACATTTGCTTTCCCTGGGGTGTAGTTGATTGTTAAATCATAATCCTTAATTAATTCCAACCAACGCTTCTGTCTCATATTCAATTCCTTTTGAGTGAAGAAATATTTGAGACTTTCATGGTCAGTGTATAACTCACATCTAGCTCCATAAAGAAAATGCCTCCATCCTTTCAGCGCAAAGACTATTGCTGCTAACTCTAAATCATGAGTTGGATAGTTGACTTCATGTGGTTTCAATTGTCTTGAACCATAAGCAATCACTTTCTGATCTTGCATTAATACACAACCCAAACCTTCTTTAGATGCATCACAATATAAAGTGAAATTCTTCCCTGTTTCAGGAACTGCTAAGATTGGAGCTGTGGTTAATCTAGTCTTCAACTCTTGGAAACTTGCTTCACACTTCTCATCCCACTTGAATGGTGTATTCTTCCTTAATAATTTGGTCATTGGTCCGGCTATTTTGGAGAAACCTTCAATGAATCTCCGATAATAACCAGCCATTCCTAAGAAACCTCGAATTTGTTTCACATTGGTTGGTGCAGTCCACTCTAGTACCGACTGAACTTTAGATGGATTCACATTAATTCCATCCTTACTGATCACATGACCGAGGAATTCTACCTCCTCTAACCAGAACTCACACTTACTGAACTTAGCATAAAGCTTATGTTCTCTTAAAGTCTGCAATGCTATTCTCAAATGGTCAGCATGCTCTTCCTTATCCTTGGAATATATCAGAATATCATCAATAAAGACGATGACAAACTTATCCAAATATGGCATGAAAATCTTGCTCATCAGATTCATGAATATTGCCGGTGCATTGGTCAAACCAAATGGTACTACCAGATACTCATGGTGTCCATATCTTGAGACAAATGCTGTTTTTGGAACATCTTCCGGCTTGATTTTTATTTGATGGTATCCAGATCTTAAATCGATCTTTGAAAATACTCCAGCTCCTTTCACTTGATCAAACTACTTTTACCTGGCTGGTGAATTGGTCCCTTTTGGCTGTCATTTGCATTCTGGCTTTGAATTTATGAAAGATGAAATCTTTCATATTGGTGAAACTTGCCCCTTTTTAACATTTATCAATGATGAGTTTGTCAAGTGCACCTCACTGACATATTTGAGAGAAATATACTAACACTAATCCTATTTTGTTTTCTATTTAATCTTTGTTTTGTAGGTACAAAGATGAGGATGAAGATTTAGTGTAGTTTTAGATATAGGATAATTAGTAGATATACAAATGTAACTTTCTTGTTCTTTTGCAATTTTTCTTTTATAATTCTTGTAATCTTTATTTTATTCATTTGTAATAAATATTATATATTTATTAATAAAGAATATTATTTTTCTTTATTCTTTTTGTAAATTGTGAAGTTTTGAATAACTTCAGTAAGTTCATTCTTTGTAACTTGTTTATGTATATAAAATGAATTTCATATACAATATTGTTTTTAGATAAGATTTAAGTTATAATAATTTTCTCTTAATTAATTTAAGATTCAAATCTTATATCAAAATCATTTAAATTATAAAACACTTAAGTTTTACAAATCCAAACTCATTTCAAAACACACACAATTCCTTTAAGATCATATCAAAGTTTATAGCAATCCTCCTTTAAGACTAAACCTAATCTCAAAGTAAGAAAGAATCATTGATCACTCAAGGTTTTTATTTGGCAAAACTTTTACTCACATTTTCTCAAATGAATGCATGCAACAATTCATATTCCTAAATCTACCCTTCGTTAGGTCCTATATGCTGGGATGTTACAGACTTCCCCCCTTAAATTAAACTTCGTCCTAAAGTTTGTGGAGATGTACCTGAATAGTTCTGGATAAGCTTTTCCTAAATCCTCTTACTTTTCCCATGTGGCTTCTCTCTCAGGGTGATGTTCCCATTGTACCTTGCAATATTTGATTGCTCTGTTCCTCAATCTTTTCCAGTTTTCTTCCAGAATCTTGTAGGACTTTTCCATATAAGTCAGGTTTGCTTGTAGTTCTATCTCTTGATGTGTTATTGCACCATCTGGAACTTTCAAACATTTGCGAAGTTGTGACACATGGAAAACATTATGCACTTGAGCCAGTCTTGATGGTAACTCTAAAGCATAAGCTATAGTTCTGTTTTGACTCAGTATCTTGAATGGTCCGATATATCTTGGACTCAGTTTCCCTTTAACTCCGAATCATTTTACTTCTTTCATTGGACTTACTTTCAAATATACCATATCTCCTACTTCTGGATGCCATGATCTTCGGCTTTGATCCGCATAAATTTTATGCCTGCTCTGGGCTATTTTCAGTCTATCCCTGATCTTATCAATGATGTCATAATCTGGTGCAAATTCTTTGCTGCTTCCAGGTTCATACCAGCATATTGGTGATCTACACTTCCTTCCATACAGAATCTCATATGGGGCTGCCTTCAGACTACTCTGATAGCTATTGTTATAAGAAAATTCTGCCAATGGTAGGTGATCTTCCCATATTCCTCCAAAATCTAGTGCACAAGCTCTCAACATGTCTTCTAGTATTTGATTAGTTCTTTCAGTTTGACCTCCTGTCTCAGGATGATATGCCGTGCTGAAATCTAACTTTGAACCAAGTGCTTCATGCAATTGCTTCCAAAATGCTGAAGTAAACACTGATCCCCTATCAGTTACGATCTTTTTGGGTACCCCATGCTTACTTACTATCTCTTTGACATATACTTCAACTAACTTCTCGGCATTATCCTTTTGATTCACTGGAATAAAATGTGCTCTCTTAGTAAGTCTGTCCACAATTACCCATATCATATCCTTCCTTTTTGGTGTCATAGGTAACCCTGTGATGAAGTCCATACCTTTTTCCTCCCATTTCCATTCAGGAATTTCTAAGGGTTGTAATGGTCCTGCTGGATTTTGATGTTCAGCTTTCACCCTTTGACAAGTATGGCATTCAGATACATATTTAGCAATATTCCTCTTCATGTTATTCCACCAAAATAGTTCTTTGAAATCCATATACATCTTAGTACTCTCTGGATGTATAGAATATGGGGGTATCATGTGCTTCTTTGAGTATGACATTTCTGATCTCAGCCACATCTGGAACACATAGACGATCTTGGAACCATAAAGATCCATAATCTCCAAGGCGAAAAACTGATTTTTGCCCTTGAGATATCCTCCAAATTTCCTCAGCAGTAAAAGGATCTTCTTCTTGGCGTCTAAAAATTTCTTGCTTAAGATCACTGTCCTGCTCTACAACTACCTGCATAGTCGCTAATCCTCCAAGAACCTCTGTCCTGATGAATTGAAGTTCCAACCTTTCCAAGTCCATTTGTAATTCTTTTGGTAACTCTCTATTGCTTGGCTGAATATCTGCACTCTTTCTGCTTAAAGCATCTGCTGCAACATTTGCTTTCCCTGGGGTGTAGTTGATTGTTAAATCATAATCCTTGATTAATTCCAACCAACGCTTCTGTCTCATATTCAATTCCTTTTGAGTGAAGAAATATTTGAGACTTTTATGGTTAGTGTATAACTCACATCTAGCTCCATAAAGAAAATGCCTCCATCCTTTTAGCGCAAAGACTATTGCTGCTAACTCTAAATCATGAGTTGGATAGTTGACTTCATGTGGTTTCAATTGTCTTGAACCATAAGCAATCACTTTCCGATCTTGCATTAATACACAACCCAAACCTTCTTTAGATGCATCACAATATACAGTGAAATCCTTCCCTGTTTCAGGAACTGCTAAGATTGGAGCTGTGGTTAATCTAGTCTTGAACTCCTAGAAACTTGCTCCACACTTCTCATCCCACTTGAATGGTGTATTCTTCCTTAATAATTTGGTCATTGGTCCGGCTATTTTGGATAAACCTTCAATGAATCTCTGATAATAACCAGCCATTCGTAAGAAACCTCGAATTTGTTTCACATTGGTTGGTGCAGTCCACTCTAGTACTGACTGAACTTTAGATGGATTCACATCATTTCCATCCTTACTGATCACATGACCGAGGAATTCTACCTCCTCTAACCAGAACTGTTGGGGAGGTGACCTCGGATAGGGTAAGGACGGGGAAAGACGAAAGGATGTCCTCCGTCCAGTTTCCGAGTTACAGTCTGAGTCGGCCGAATCCTGTAGAGGTCAGCCGATATAGGAAAGGGCGGGACCCTTATGATAATGGCAAGGCATTACCCGGCCGAGGTACTGCGTAAGTCGGCCGGGTTAGCCCGAATAATATTAATGTAGGTGATGGACGAGCCGAGTTACGCGAGACGGAGCCGAATGATGCAAAGCTTGCAGGAGAAGGAGAAGCCTAAAGTCAAACTCTAGCCGCAGGCTAGGGAGAATCTGAGCGGAGCCAAGTGCAAGGGACAAATGCACAGAGCGACAGAGGGGCAGAAGGAGGTCACGGAGGTGACAGTCCTGAAGCCCGAGGCACGCGGGAGGGGCCCTCTGGAACCTTGCCGTTGTTAGAAGGGCGACAGGGAAAGGAGGCCGCCGAACTACTATTTTGGGACGAGCATATTCCTCGAATATGCTTGCCACGTCAGCCCTAAAGGGACCCAAGGCTCTCCTTTATAAGGGGAGGCTAGGACCGTGAAGAGGGCATCGGCTCATTTAGTACCGTTAGGCTGGTAAAGTTCTTCCTTTCTCCTTGTATACAGCTCAAGGAGCACTTGTAGCCCAAGGAAGGAGAAATAAAGATCTTTGCCTTAGTCTTTTGTGTGTAGAATCAACTGCATCTTCCCTCCCTAGATCCCACTAGCATCCATTGGCCCTTTACTTTAGCCTACCCATGGAATCTTCCGTGTCACCACCACGACAGTTGGCGCCCACCGTGGGGCCAGCAGCGGTGCTAGCTGGAGTCATGATCCGGACGGGAAACTTCATCAACACTGGCGAGCGCATTGTCTCTGGCTTGGTCCGGAGACTTGATCTCGGTGACTACGTCAGCGACAACGCAGGCAGCTTCAGGGGAAAAACTCCCCCACGCAACGGCGTCTTCATCAGCTTGGGCATGCACCAGGTCTACGTCGGCGTCGGCATCTCCGGCGTTTATCCTCACCAGGTTGTTGTTGCAGGAGAACCTCCCCTTAGCGCCGCGAGCTGTCCACGCGGAGCGCGCCCAGTCGGCAGCGTCGAGGTGATGGTCGCGGCCGGGGTGCAGGCTGGAGCAGCAGGCGCCGGATCAAGCAGAGACCCAGCGGCGGGTGTGCCGGTCGCGCCCAGGCAGACAGCTCCATAACCCACCGAGGTAATCCCCTCAGCGGCCAACCAGACCGAGGTGCAGGAAACAACCCCAAAGGCACCAAGGGTAAGAGGGCCACCTCTGGAAAGACCAGAAAACATTCTTCAGGCGACTATAGATAACTTGACTACACCTGTAGCGCCGATACTTGATCCGGCAAATGCTCAGGCAGAATTGGAAGAAACTAGGCAAAAGGTGCTGGTAGAGGCAAAAAAGGTGTCGGCCTTGCGGGAGTCCTTAAATAGGACCCTGCGAGAGTATGCCAAAGCAAACAAGCTTGACGTCGCTCCCGAACGGGTTGACGAGTTGAGATTAAGAGGAAAGAACCTCATAGATGATATCAACAAGGAGCATGATGCTCATAATGCAGAATCAGTTGATTTAGGCTTGCCGAGGTACAGTACCCCGACAAAGAACCTGAGAGCGGCAAATGTCGCAGCATTAGAGTTAGAGGGATTGACCGGCGAAGCCCGACAGAAACAACAAGAAAGAGTGAATGAGCTGGTACGCATTGCGAACCAGCAGAATGAAGAGATGCTCAGGGCAGATCCGGCAAGGCCAGGGGCTTCGCGGATGGTTCACTCGGCTGGAGCAGCACCTGCCTTATCTGTGGCGGCAGCATCTTCACCCGGAAACAAGGCACGAAAGGACAGAGCGGTAACTTCAGGAAAGAGAAACAAGCAAATTGTTCCATATGATCCGGCGATAGACGGGAAAGCAAACGAGAATAGAGGCAATGGAAGCCGAGGTAACAGTGGCGAGAGAAACCCCGGCCGTGCTGAGAAAGGCGGCGGAAGCCGAGGCAATGGAGATCTCGGCAGAGCTGAACTCGGAAGAGGAAATCACGAGAACAATATCCCGGTCGAAGAAAGGAGAGAACCGCCGCACAACCCGCAGCCGAGACATGAACCTCGGCAGGAAAGAGAAGCGAGACCAGCTCGCCACAATCAGATAAATGAAAGGTACAATGATGGTTATTCCGAGATGGAATATGCGATCCATGGTGGAAATAACCACTATGGAATGCAGGACAGAGTTCTGTACAGAGATTTGCTGTCAAATGATGCCAGACTAAAGCTAGACCGGCTATACCGATCCAAGTTGCTGGAAGAACAGGGTCCACCGGGTCCGACATGCTTCGGAAAAACGGATCATGGGCGGACCACCTGTGCCAAACTTTCAGCTGGCAAGAGGCACAAAAACATATAATGGGAGCACCAAACCACAAGACTGGTTGATTGATTATGCCACTGCTGTGAAAATAGCAGGTGGGAACTTACGATGGGCAGTGCAGTATGTCCCACAAATGTTGGAAGGACCAGCTAGAGTATGGCTGAATAATCTGCCAGCAGGCAGCATCAACTGTTGGTTGGATTTTGAAGAAATGTTCGTTAGCAACTTTACCAGTACTTACAAGAGGCCAAACAGGCCGCAACAATTAGCCATGTGCAAGCAAAGACCGAATGAGACGGACAGAGAGTTTTTAACTCGGTGGTGTAACCTGAGAAACTCGTGTGAAGGAGTTATAGAATCACAAGCAATAGCTTGGTTCGCTCAAGGATGCCGCTATGGTAGTGTGTTATGGCAGCGACTGGAAAGAGATATGCCAACCACATTGGCAGAAACGATCAGGATAGCAGATTCCTATGCATTGGGAGATCCGACGCAACCAGAGTTAATGTCGGCAGATCATCGGGAGCATCAAGATCAATATGCAAGAGATATGGCCGGGTCATCCAGGCGCAATGACTTCAGAGGAAGAAGAAGAGAAGAGAGACCGGATTATAGATATGGTTCAGCCAAGGTGGCAGCAGTAGCGCAAGATCAGCCGAGTCACGGAACCACTCAACGGCAAAAGAATGGTCCTCAGCAGTGGACACCAAGGAATGAAGGAAAAAGACAGTGGACACCAGAACAAAAAAAGCAATGGCAGGAGAGGCCGAAGTACATGTTCGAGTCTATGTTAGATCAGCCGTGTAAATTTCACACGTCAAACCCAGCCAGGCCAGCCAACCATACGACCCGCCAATGTGCATGGATGAAAAATGCAATGGGAAACCCCGCAGGCATACAGGCAGCGCCTCTCCAGGCACATCCGCAGCATCAGCCGCAGTTGACTGGAGCAAATGCACAGCAACTGATGTTACCACCTCCTCCCCCGAGGTATGACAACTCGGACCGGAGGGATGCGGTGCATCAAGTGATGAACCAAGGTTCGGATGGAAGGACAAATCCAGGAAATAATGAACGCAATGATTACAGAGAACATCATCAGTCGTATTGCGTGTTCACAACAGAACAGCAAGACAAGCAGAGTGTGCAGAGCCGGCATATGGAAGTAAATGCAGTGATGCCGGCAGTACCAAGGTATGTGCCTTGGTCGGATCAGGAGGTAACCTGGAGCATAAATGATCACCCCAAGATAATGCCGAGTCTAGGGTCGTATGCACTCGTGTTAGATCTGACATTTGTCGGACCAAGCATTAATGTGAAATTTTCAAAGGTACTCATTGACAATAGGAGCAGTATCAACATCATGTACAAAGATACAATGCATAAACTCGGAATATCGCAGAACATGCTGCAATCCACGAGGACCACTTTCCATGGGATAGTACCAGGACTTTCATGCGAACCCATTGGTAAGGTTCGAGTGGATGTATTATTCGGCACAAGAGATAACTGCAGAGCAGAAAACTTAGAGTTTGAGGTGGTGGATCTAGAAAGTTGTTACCATGCTCTACTCGGACGGCCAGCGTTGGCCAAATTCATGAGCAGCTACCATGTAAGTTATCTGAAAATGAAGTTACCCGGACCACAAGGGGTGATAACAGTAGCAGGGGATTACAGGAAGTCAATGGAATGTGCTTCAGCCGGGTCAAATTTGGCCGAATCATTGGTAATAGCAAGGGAAAAAAGAAGGATTCAGGAGGTAGCAGCCCTCGCTCAGTCGGCACAGCTGAATATGCCCGCATTAGCCAACCCACATGGAAGTGTCTCCTTTCAGCCGACTAAAGAAACAAAAAAGTTCCAGATAGATGAGCAATTCCCAGAGCGCACCGTCACTATTGGTGCCGGCCTAGATGCTAAATAGGAAAGCGAGCTCACCAACTTCCTCCGTGAGAATCGGGATATCTTTGCATGGTCAACTCAGGATCTGCAAGGTGTGCCGAGGGAGTTGGTTGAGCACTCTCTAAATGTAAGGCCAAGAGCAAGGCCGGTGAAGCAACCTCTCCGCTGCTTCGCCGAAGATAGGAGAACAATAATAGGGGATGAAATAGCTCGGCTCCTTGCGGCTGGATTCATCATGGAGGTGCTTTATCCGGATTGGCTATCAAACTCGGTGCTAGTAGAAAAGAAGAAGGATGATCCAAATGTAGCCATTGTATGGCGAATGTGTATCGATTACACGAACCTGAATAAGGCGTGTCCAAAAGATCCTTTTCCTTTACCTAGAATAGACCAAGTCATTGATTCGACCGCTGGTTGTGAACTATTATCATTTGTAGACGCGTATTCTGGTTTTCACCAGATACCATTAAATCCGGCCGATCAAATAAAGACTGCGTTTATTACCCCGTACGGGGCTTATTGCTATCGCACAATGCCATTCGGCCTGCGCAACGCAGGAGCGACGTATCAGAGATGCATGCAAAAATGTCTACATGACCAGATAGGAAAAAATGTACAAGTATATGTGGATGATGTGGTTATCAAAACCGAAGAAAGCAAAACGCTACTGGATGATATACGACAGACTTTCGCGAACCTGAGAAGGTTCCGAATGAAGCTTAACCCGAAAAAATGCACATTTGGCGTGCCAGCGGGAAAATTGCTCGGTTTTCTCGTATCTAGCCGAGGTATAGAGGCCAACCCAACTAAGATAAAAGCAGTAGAAAGGATGGAATTGCCAAGATGTCTAAACGATGTACAAAAGTTCACAAGTTGTTTAGCCTCGCTCAGCCGATTTGTATGTCGGCTAGGAGAGAAAGCACTACCACTTTACCAGCTGATGAAAAAATCAGATAAGTTCATTTGGACTCCACAAGCAGACAGTGCATTTCATGAATTGAAAAAGATGTTGGTCACAGCGCCCGTCTTAGCTTCTCCATTATCGAAAGAGCCTATGTTACTCTACATAGCGGCCACCAACAGAGTAGTGAGCGCTGTGATCGTGGTAGAACGAATTGAAGATGATAAATCAGTACAAAGGCCGGTGTATTACCTAAGCGAGGTACTATCCGCCTCAAAACAAAATTACCCACATTATCAGAAAATGGCTTATGGAGTGTACATGTCGGCAAAGAAACTTAAACATTACTTCGAAGAGCACCCCATCAAAGTGATTTGTGAAGCACCTATAGCCAACATATTGAGCAACAAAGATGCAAGTGGCCGAATAGCAAAATGGGCAATTGAATTGTCATCTTATGCTCCGCAATTTGGTAGGAGAGATGCAATCAAATCGCAGGCTGTGGCCGACTTCTTTGTAGATTGGGCCGAGGTGCAATATGAGCCACCATTACCAGATCCGAACTATTGGACGATGCACTTTGACGGTTCCAAACTGAGAAATGGTTTGGGGGCAGGAATAGTGTTAACCTCGCCAAAAAGAGATCAGCTGAGATATGTGCTGCAGATACATTTTGCCGCGTCAAACAATGTAGCCGAATATGAAGCACTAGTCCATGGATTGAAGGTGGAAAAAGAGATTGGAATACGCCGAATCTTATGCTATGGAGATTCAGATCTAGTAGTACAGCAAGTCTCAGGCAATTGGGATGCGTTGGATGATAATATGGCTTTGTATAGATTTCATGTGCAAAAACTCAGTGGATACTTCGAAGGATGCGAATTTCACCATGTACCTCGGGCAGAAAACGATGCCGCAGACACGTTGTCAAAACTAGGATCAACTAGACAGTCAATTCCCCCAGGTATCGCCCTAGAGCACCTAAGGAAACCATCAATAACACCGTCACTAGAGTCCGAATCTATCTTTATTCCGGCAAAATCAAGAGAAGATAATGTGCCGATGGAAATTGATAAGCAATATAACCCGGAATTCCCAAAAATAAAGACAGCTGATGCAAGCATGAGTATGGAGAAATCCGAGGTAGTTATGTCGGCAGAAAATATGGAAATAGATAGTGAGACTACACTAGAGAAAATCACACCTATATGGGCGCAACCCATATTCTCTTTCCTTAGAGATGCCATTTTGGCGAATAACGAGGTATTGGCAAGACAGACAGTGAGAAGAGCTAAAGCTTATACAATCATAAACAATGAGCTGTATAAAAGGAGTGTCACAAGTGTATTGCAAAGATGTGTAAGCTCGGCAGAAGGCCAGGAGATCCTCCTAGATATACATCAAGGAGAACGTGGACATCATGCCTCATCCCGAGCCTCTTTTATAATTCTTGTAATCTTTATTTTATTCATTTGCAATAAATATTATATATTTATTAATAAAGAATATTATTTTTCTTTATTCTTTTTGTAAATTGTGAAGTTTTGAATAACTTCAGTAAGTTCATTCTTTGTAACTTGTTTATGTATATAAAATGAATTTCATATACAATATTGTTTTTAGATAAGATTTAAGTTATAATAATTTTCTCTTAATTAATTTAAGATTCAAATCTTATATCAAAATCATTTAAATTATAAAACACTTAAGTTTTACAAATCCAAACTCATTTCAAAACACACACAATTCCTTTAAAATCATATCAAAGTTTATAGCAATCCTCCTTTAAGACTAAACCTAATCTCAGAGTAAGAAAGAATCATTGATCACTCAAGGTTTTTATTTGGCAAAAATTTTACTCACATTTTCTCAAATGAATGCATGCAACAATTCATATTCCTAAATCTACCCTTCGTTAGGTCCTATATGCTGGGATGTTACAGACTTCCCCCCTTAAATTAAACTTCGTCCCGAAGTTTGTGGAGATGTACCTGAATAGTTCTGGTAAGCTTTTCTTAAATCCTCTTCCTTCTCCCATGTGGCTTCACTCTCAGGGTGATGTTCCCATTGTACCTTGCAATATTTGATTGCTCTGTTCCTCAATCTTTTCCAGTTTTCTTCCAGAATCTTGTAGGGCTTTTCCATATAAGTCAGGTCTGCTTGTAGTTCTATCTCTTGATGTGTTATTGCATCATCTAGAACTTTCAAACATTTGCGAAGTTGTGACACATGGAAAACATTATGCACTTGAGCCAGTCTTGATGGTAACTCTAAAGCATAAGCTATAGTTCTGTTTTGACTCAGTATCTTGAATGGTCCGATGTATCTTGGACTCAATTTCCCTTTAACTCCGAATCTTTTTTACTTCTTTCATTGGACTTACTTTCAAATAGACCATATCTCCTACTTCTGGATGCCTTGATCTTCGGCTTTGATCCGCATAACTTTTCTGCCTGCTCTGGGCTATTTTCAGTCTATCCCTGATCTTATCAATGATGTCATAATCTGGTGCAAATTCTTTGCTGCTTCCAGGTTCATACCAGCATATTGGTGATCTACACTTCCTTCCATACAGAATCTCTTATGGGGCTGCCTTCAGACTACTCTGATAGCTATTGTTATAAGAAAATTCTACCAATGGTAGGTGATCTTTCCATGTTCCTCCAAAATCTAGTGCACAAGCTCTCAACATGTCTTCTAGTATTTGATTAGTTCTTTCAGTTTGACCTCCTGTCTCAGGATGATATGTCGTGCTGAAATCTAACTTTGAACCAAGTGCTTCATGCAATTGCTTCCAAAATGCTGAAGTAAACACCGATCCCCTATCAGTTACGATCTTTTTGGGTACTCCATGCTTACTTACTATATCTTTGACATATACTTCAACTAACTTCTCGGCATTATCCTTTTGATTCACTGGAATAAAATGTGCACTCTTAGTAAGTCTGTCCACAATTAACCATATCATATCCTTCCTTTTTGGTGTCATAGGTAACCCTGTGATGAAGTCCATACCTATTTCCTCCCATTTACATTCAGGAATTTCTAAGGGTTGTAATGGTCCTCCTGGATTTTGATGATCAGCTTTCGCCCTTTGACAAGTATGGCATTTAGATACATATTTAGCAATATCCCTCTTCATGTTATTCCACTAGAATAGTTCTTTCAAATCCATATACATCTTAATACTCCCTGGATGTATAGAATATGGGGGTATCTGTGCTTCTTTGAGTATGACATTTCTGATCTCAGTCACATCTGGAACACATAGACGATCTTGGAACCATAAAGATTCATAATCTCCATGGCAAAAAAACTAATTTTTGCCCTTGAGATATCCTCCGAATTTCCTCAGCAATAAAAGGATCTTCTTCTTGGCATCTAAAAATTTCTTGCTTAAGATCATTGTCCTGCTCTGCAACTACCTGCATAGTCGCTAATCCTCCAAGAACCTCTGTCCTGATGAATTGAGGTTCCAACCTTTCCAAGTCCATTTGTAATTCTTTTGGTAACTCTCTATTGCTTGGCTGAATATCTGCACTCTTTCTGCTTAAAGCATCTGCTACAACATTTGCTTTCCCTGGGGTGTAGTTGATTGTTAAATCATAATCCTTGATTAATTCCAACCAACACTTCTGTCTCATATTCAATTCCTTTTGAGTGAAGATATGTAACATCCCTAAAATCATGTTTCAAACTCATGCATATCATCCATGCATCCATGATCATATATAATTCATCTCAAACAAAACAATTCAAAAACAGGAGCATATGAGCTCATTATTTTATGTGATCATCGTTTGAAACCAATGCTACTCTTTCTATGAGAGGTTGTTGTTCATGAAACCAAACCTTGTGCCTTATTGCTTTCAGAATGAGTTGCTAGATTGCTAAGACCTAAACCCAAGTTTTCAAAGCAAATACAATTTGAAAACCAAATTCAAAACCAATATAAAACAGTGCTAAATCACTGTTTATTTTTATTTATCCAAATGACCAAGCCAATTCAAAGTGACCACTTGGTTTTATGCCCAAATTTGTGACTGTTGCACATTGCAAAAATCCTGAAAAGATTTGAATTCAAATAGAGTTTGAATTCATTTGAAAATCATTCCAGAAAATCAAATTAGAAAAAGAAAAGGAATAAAGAAAAGGAAAAGGGCCGGCGCTAGACTTTGGGCCCAACAGCGAAACCAGCCCAGCTAGCCCACCCGGGTTTTTCCTCTCTCTCTCTCACGCGCAGACGCACCCAGCGAGTCGCTGACGCCAGGACCCCACACCCCTTCTGTTCCTCTCGTAGACAACTGGGCCCTCTCCACGTCGACTCCTTCTTCCCCAAATCTCGCGCGCAGACGCCATCGCTGCTGGCCGTTGCTGCGTTGATTCCGTGGCGTAATTGCCATTGATTCACCAGGCGTTTCTTGTCAAGCCTATGCCTAGTTAAACCCCTCCCACTCCGCTCCATTCCCCTCACTCAATTTTCTCTCCACGCCACCAGGCTGCTCGTAACTCGCCAAACACCGCCGCAACTCCAACGACCTCCGGCAGCAAATTCCGGTGAGTCCCGACCGCCCCTGTGCCTCTGATTCAAACGAGCATGTCCAGCAGGACCTCGTGCATCTTCTGATACCCTTTGCTTCCCTGCTTGTGACCCAGGACACCGTCCCCGTTCGTTCCTGTAAACGACCGAGCCGCCACTCAACTCCAGCGACCAATTACGGTAAGCATAGCGCGCCCCTTGATCTCTCTCACATACGAGGTTGTTTGCCACCGTCTTGCGCATCTCCTAAACCATCTGGTTCATGCTAGGGAGACGCGGAACCTCGGCAACGACTTCGACAGCAACCACCCGACGCCGTGCACGACTCCGACGAGCTCCCTCAGCCACTACAGCGCGCCCCTTGACCAGCCGCCGCCACCTTGAGCATCAGCAACTCCCTGCGAGTCTGGTAAACCCTTCTCCCTCTCCCGCGCGACCTAGAATGCCAGCTCCGCCACTGACAGACGCACCGCCGCCAGTCGCCGCCGCTAGCGCCGCTCGACTTTGGTCAGAGCAGCGACAGCCGTTAGATCTGTATCGGAGGGACTAGATTAGATCTGGAGCGAAGCGTTTTCTTTAGATCTGGCGCGTTGGATCTAACTTGATCCGACAGCGCGGAAGCGTGATCCTGAGAGAAATGGTGCCAGCCAATAGGATAGCGCCGCGTGGCAGTAGTTTAGATTTAAAACAGATTTTGAATCAGATTTTAGTTCAAATTTGTTTTGTTTGTAACTTTTGATTCCCACGTTAGATTTTGGCAAATTTTATACCGTTGGAATCAGGAGAACAAGCCCTTTCAGATTATGCAATGTGTTTAATGTTTTGCTTCTGTTAAAAAGGTTTTATTTGCAGAAACATGTGTAGGGCTTATTTGAATATATGAATTGTTTAGAAATTGTTTTTAGTGTCAAATGAATTTGGTTTGGCAAGTTTTTGACTTGTTTAAGATTCAGTACTATGCACTTGCTTGGTTGGGTTTTAAAAATCATCACTTAGCATCTTGCATGCATGCATATATATTTTTGTTTGTATATGACTTGTATGTGATTGTGGCTATATTCTATGTGTAGATTTTGGTGCTAGTGATTGTGATTGTGAAGAGTGCTACTCTCCCAACTATCGAGGAAAGTGGTACTTCATGAATATTTTTATCCTATGTTTTCTACTAATCATTAGAATTATTTTGCTAAGTCTTGCATGTAAATATTTTGCCTTTATGCCATGTTGGGAAATCCTAAGTAGTTGTAGAAATGCTCAGGAATTTCTAAGTTAAGTTACTATCTATGCCATGCTTAGCCTAGCTAGTAGCAAACAAGGGTTGGTGAATTATACATGCTATGATGAAAATAATTCTAAGTCTTTGGACTTAAGTTTTGCTTAATAAAACAACTAAGTTAATGAAACACCTGGGTGGAAGGGAAAGAATGGTTTATGTTGAGTGGTTACACAAGGCCCATTTCTATGGTTTACCTTGTGTATCACACTTGTGGTAAGCCACCCAGGAACAAAGAGATTTTAGAGGCCAAGTGTTAAGAAGCTTCTAGTGCAGCCACTTGGCAATATGGGCTCTGCCTGGACCATATAAGTTGCTAGAACTTAGCCATTTGGACAGTTGGTGGTAGTGGGATGATAGGTTGGAACGCGTCCATTTGATCTAAGGAAAAGCTTCTGAAAGGTCCTGTCTTGGTGAAACCAAGTCTGGTGGGGAAAGTGCACAACCTCTGTAGATGGAAAAATCTAAGTACTTAGCCAAGTCCATGGCAATGGACAACTTGAGCATCAAGACATGGAAGCTATCAAGAATCTCCTCATCCCAATTTCTAAGTAAAAACTTGAGATTATTGATAGCTTCCATGTCTTGATGCTCAAGTTGTCCATTGCCATGGACTTGGCTAAGTACTTAGATTTTTCCATCTGCAGAGGTTGTGCACTTTCCCCACCAGACTTGGTTTCCCAAGACAGGACCTTTCAGAAGCCTTTCCTTAGACCAAATGTACGCGCTCCAACCTATCATTCCCACTACCACCAACTGTCCAAATGGCTAAGTTCTAGCAACCTATGTGATCCAGGCAGAGCCCATATTGCCAAGTGCCTGCACTATAAGCTTCTCAACACTTGGCCTCTAAAATCCCTTTGTGCCTGGGTGGCATACCACAAGTGAGATACACAAGGTAAACCATGTCCATGGGCCTTGTGTAGCCACTCAACCAAAAACCACCATTCAAGTCCCATTCCACCCAGGTGATTCATTGACTTAGTTGTTTTATTAAGAAAAACATAAGTCAAAAGACTTAGAAATATTTTCATTATAGCATGTATATACTTTACCAACCCTTGTTTGCTACTAGCTAGGCTAAGCATGGCATAGTAACTTAACTTAGGAAATTTCCTAGCAATTCTACAACTACTTAGGATTTCCCAACAAAGCATTTGGCAAAATAGTAACATGCAAGACTTAGCAAAATATTTCTAATGCTTGTACAAAATATAGGGATGGAAATATTCATGAAGTACCACTTGCCTTGGTAGTGGGGAGAGTAGCACTCTTCACAATCACAGTCACTAGCACCAAAGTCTACACAAAAAATGGTAGCACAAATTTTACACACAATTCATATACAAACATAAATATATGCATGCATGCAAAAAAAATGCTAAGTGATGATTTTAAAACCCAACCAAGCAAGTGCATGATACTGAATCATAACCAAGTCAAAAACTTGCTAAACCAAACTTATTTAGCACTAAAACAAATTTCTAAACAAATCCTATACTCAAAATAGCCTTAAACAAGTTTCTGCATATAAAGTCATTTTAACAGAAACTTTTCACTAAACACATTGCATAAACAGAAAGGGCTTGTCTTCCTGATTCCAACGGTATAAAATTTGCAAAAATCTAACGTGGGATTCAAAAGTTATAGCCTAATCAAATTTGAATCCAAATCTGTTTTAAATCCTGTTTTAAACTCTAACCCTAGCCACGTGTCTTAATTTTACTGGCGCGTACCGCTTCGCACCGGATCACGCACGCGAGCCGTAGGATCTAAGTGGCGATGCATGGTTCAGATCGAAACAAAACGGTTCGATAAATGGACTAATCCTACGCGCTGGATCTGGATCTGACGGCTACAATTCATCTAACCAAAACCGAGCGGCGCTAGCGGCGGCGACTGGCGGCGGCGCGTCTGTCAGCGGCGGCGCTGGCGTTCTAGGTCGCACGGGAGTGAGGGAAGAAGCTTACCAGAACCGCAGCGGTGTGCTGAAGCTCAAGGTGGTGATGGCTTGGGAAGGGGCACACGAGGTCGTCGGAGATTCCTCGCCGGAGTTCGCGAACGCGTCGGGTGCGGCTGTCGTCGATGTTGGCGAGGTTCTGCGTCGCGCTAAGTCAAAAGGAAGGTACGGTCAGATGCGCAAGACGATGGGGATCCTAATCGTATCAGACAGAGGGCAAGGGGCGGCCGGTACTTACGAGGAGAGGTCGCCGGAGTTCGTGCAGAGAGCGGCGGCGCTCGGTTGAAGTCGTTGTCGAGGCTACAGATCATGCGACAGCAAACAAGGCGTGTCAGTGGATGCGCAAGAAGTTGCTGAGCATGATAGCATGAGTCAGGGGCAGAGGGGAACACGGAGCTCACCGGAATTCGTCGGCACGGTCGTCGGAACAGCGGCGGCGTCGAGCGAGTTGTGGGCAGCCTGGTGGCGTGAAGGAGGAATTGGTTGAGGGGAAATGGTCGCGAGAGAGTGGGGATTATATAGCCAGAGGCTCGACAAGAAACGCCCAGGGAATCAATGCCATTTACCTCGTGGAATCAAGGCAGCAACGGGCAGCGGCGGAGTTCGTGCGCGGGATTTGGAGAAGAAGACGATGACGTGGACGGGGCCCGCTCGTCAGCGAAACACGCAGAGAGAAAGTGGGGTCTGGGTGTCAATGGCCGCGTGGGTGCGTTTGCGCGTGCGAGAGAGAGAGAGAGGGAGGCCGGGTGGGCTAGCTGGGCCGGTTCTGCTGCTGGGCTAGAATAGGAGCGCCTGGCCCTTTTCCTTTCTTTATTCCTTTTCTTTTTCTGTTTTGATTTTCAGGAATGGTTTTCAAATGAATTCAAACTCTTTTTGAATTCAAATCTTTCTGGGGTTTTTGCAGTGTGCAACAGTCTCAAATCTAGGCATAAAACCATGTGGTTACTTTGTAAAGGCTTGGTCATTTTTGGAGAAACAAAATAACAGGGACTTTGCACTTGATTTGCAAATGTTTGAAAAATGGGTTTTGAAACCATTTCCATTTTGTAAAGCTTGGGTCAAATTCCACACTCAATCCATTCAACAAGGGAGACAAACAATCTAGGTTTAAAACATTCAAACTCTCAAATGGGGATGGCCATTTGATTTAAGTTTGCTCACATAAAATGATAGCACTATGTGCTTCTGTTTTTCTGAAATGAGTTTTGAAATTGATCTCAATTCTACATGCATGCATGAATGATATGCAATCTTTGAAATCATGATTTTAGGGATGTTACAAATCTAACCCCCTTAAGGTGAATCTCGCCCCCGAGATTCGGATTGGCTAGCAAATAGGTGAGGGTGGTCTTTCCGAAGATCTTCTTCTCTTTCCCATGCTGCTTCCTCTTCGGAATGATGATTCCACTGCACCTTGCAAAACTTGATAGTCTTTGTCCTTGTGACTCTTTCTGCAGTCTCAAGAATCTTGATAGGTTTCTCTTCATAAGTGAGATCACTTTCTAGTTGAACCTCCTCCAAAGGTATAGTATCCTTCAAAGAAGTTTCTTCCATTTCTGGGTGACATTTCTTAAGCTGACTCACATGAAACACAATGTGGACAGCTGATAGAGATTCTGGTAGTTCTATTTCATAGGCAACTTCTCCTTTGCGACTCAAAATCTTGAATGGCCCAATATATCTTGGTGCCAATTTTCCTTTGACTCCGAATCTTTTCACTCCACGAAGTGGTGATACTCTAAGATAAGCTCTATCACCAACTTCGTAGGTGACTTCTCTACGCTTAGGATCTGCGTAGCTTTTCTGTCGGGATTGTGCTATCTTCAACCTGTCCTTAACCAATTTGACCTTCTCTTCGGCTTCTTTGATAAGTTCTGGCCCGAATAAACTTCTTTCTCCCACACCATTCCATAACAATGGGGTGGTACACTTTCTTCTGTAGAGAAAATCAAACTGTGCCATCTCAATGCTGGCTTGATAGCTGTTGTTATAAGAAAATTCTGCGTAAGGCAGACTTTCATCCCAACTTGCTCCATAGTCTAGGGCACATGCCCTCAACATGTCTTCAAGAATCTGATTAGTTCTTTCTGTTTGTCCATCAGTTTGAGGATGAAAAGCAGTACTGAATTCCAACCTCGTTCCCAATGACTCATGTAGTTGTCTCCAAAAATGGGAAGTGAATTGAGTTCCCCTATCTGACACAATACTCTTGGGCACACCATGTAGACATACAATTCTACTCATGTAGATTTTGGCTAACTTGGCACTTGTATAAGTTGTCTTCACGGGTATGAAATGAGCCACTTTAGTTAGACGATCCACTACTACCCATATGGAATCATATCCTGACCTGGTCCTTGGTAATCCGGTAATTAAATCCATACCAATCTTGTCCCACTTCCAATTAGGAATAGGTAGTGGTTGAAGTAAACCTGCTGGTTTCTGATGCTCCGCTTTTACTCTGCTACACACATCACACAAAGCAGTATGTTCGGCGATGTCCCTCTTGAGATTATTCCACCAAAATCTTTCTTTCATGTCCATGTACATTTTGGTGTTACCCGGGTGGATAGAATACAGAGAGTTGTGTGCTTCCTGCAAAATCAGTTTCCGCAACTCCGGATCTTGTGGAACACAGATACGTTTCCCATGCCATAAAGTACCCTATTCGTCTTCGTGGAAATTTTTAGCTTTCCCTTGGCCAATCTTTTCCTTAATCTCTTCAATTTCCTTATCAGTCTTCTGAGCTTCTCGGATCTTGTCCAACAAAGTGGGTTGAACATTCAAAGACATGAGATGTCCTTCGGGCACAATCTCCAATCTGAGTTTTCTGAATTGGGTACACAAATCATCTGGCAATTCTCCTTTGGTAAGGCCATTCACAAATACCTTACGACTTAGAGCATCTGCTACAACATTTGCTTTACCGGGGTGGTATTGCAAACTTAAGTCATAGTCCTTGATAAGCTCTAACCATCTTCTTTGTCTCATATTGATTTCCTTTTGGGTGAAGATATACTTCAAACTTTTGTGATCCGTGAACACTTCACAACGCTTTCCCAAAAGGTAATGTCTCCATGTTTTGAGTGCATGGACGACTGAGGCTAACTCCAAATCATGACTAGGATAGTTTACTTCATGAGTTTTGAGTTGTCTCGAGGCATAAGCCACAACTTTACCGTCTTGCATAAGTACTGCACCTAAACCCTGATGAGATGCATCACAATATACTTGGAAATCTTTTTCCAAGTCTGGTAGACACAAAACTGGTGCTGTCACAAGTCTCTTCTTCAACTTCTGAAAGCTGACTTCACAACCTTCAGACCAAGCAAACTTCTTGCCTTTCTTTAACAATTCAGTCATTGGCTTAGCAACCTTTGAGAAATTTTCAATGAACCTTCTGTAGTAACCTGCTAAGCCAAGGAAACTACAAACTTCTTTCACGGACTTGGGAGATTCCCATTCAGTCACAGCTGAAACCTTAGCAGGATCAACTGCTACACCATCCTTTGTCATAACATGACCAAGAAAACCAACTTTCTCTAACCAGAATTCACACTTGCTGAATTTGGCATAAAGTTTATGCTCTCTTAACTTCTCAAGTATCAAGCGCAAATGTCCTTCATGCTCTTCTTTGCTCTTGGAGTAGACTAAGATGTCATCGATAAAAACGACAACAAACTTGTCAAGGAATTCCATGAACACTTTGTTCATCATGTTCATGAAGTATGCTGGAGCATTGGTTAAGCCAAAAGGCATTACGGTATACTCATATAATCCGTACCTTGTGGTAAATGCTGTTTTAGGTATGTCTTGCTCTCTTATCTTGAGTTGAAAATAGCCTGACCGGAGATCAATCTTTGAGAACACACATGCTCCTTCTAGCTGATCAAACAAGTCATTGATTCTAGGCAAAGGATATTTGTTCTTAATAGTTACCTCGTTGAGTGAACGGTAATCTATGCATAACCTTTGACTTCTATCTTTCTTCTCCACGAACAAAACTGGGGCTCCCCAAGATGAAGAACTTGGTTGAATGAATCCTTTCTGCAATTGTTCTCCAAGTTGCTTCTTGAGCTCTTTCAGTTCATCAACTGACATTTTATACGGTCTCTTTGCTATTGGTCCAGAACCTGGTACCAAATCTATCAGAAACTCCACATCTCTATCTGGTGGCATTCCCGGCAATTCTTCCGGAAACACATCCGGATACTCACTTACAACTGGTACACTGTCCATGCTAACCCCCTTAAGAGAATTTAGCTTACTTCCTTTAGATTCAAAGTTGGACTTGAATTTAATCCGTTTTCTTTCCGGGGTTGTGAGTGCAACAGTACGATTAGCACAATCTAGTACTCCTTCATACTTAGCCATCCAATCCATTCCCAATATTACGTCCAGTCCTTGGGAATCTAGGATTATCAGACTCACTGGAAATTTATGTTTCCCAAACTCTATTACTAGATCCCGGCATCCAAGACTTACTATCATATCTCCTCCCGGAGAACTAACTTTTATTGGACACCCAATGTTTTCAGTTGGAAACCCATTTCTATCAACAAATGCTTTTGATATGAATGAATGCGATGCTCCAGTATCAAAAAGAACAAATGCTGGAATAGAATTGAGTCTGAACTTACCAGCAACAGAGTCAGGCTCCTCATAGACCTCCTCCACACTGATGTGGTTCACCTGTCCTTTCTGGAAAGGATTGGGCTTGACAGGTCCTTCAACTTTCTTTTCGGGGCACTCGTTTGCATAGTGTCCCATCTTCTTGCATTTGAAGCATTCAACCTGACTGATTTCTCTCTTAGCAGGCTGACCTCCACTTCCACTTCCATTACCACCGTGGTGGCTCTTATGTCCACTCTTGTGGTTCTTGTACTTGTCATTGTCATGACTGCGATGATGCTTGTTGTCATGACGGTTGTGGTTGTGGTGCTTGTTGAATTTCCCATGCTTGTGGGATCCTGAGCTTCCACTGTCATCATAGTGAGATCATTTGTGAGACAATCCCGAGCTGTGCTTGTCGGAGTGCTTTCTCTTTCTACTCTCGACTTGCTTCATTTTGTTCTCCAATATAGCAGCCTTGTCACAGAGCGACTGATAAGTGGGAACATATGCCACAGCCAGCTGCAGATTCAGCTCATCATTCAAGCCTTCCAGAAATTTTTCCTTTCTTTTGGCATCTGTGTCAACTTCATCTGGTGCATAACGCGCCAGATTGTTGAACTCTTCAATGTATTCAGCCACACTGTGGTGGCGCTGCTTCAGCTTGTGGAACTCTTTCTTTTTCAGGCTCATTATTCCTGATGAGATATGAGCAGTGCGAAAGCCATCCTCAAAGATAGCCCAAGTCACGTCATCTATAGGAGTGGTGATTTGGAAGTTGTCCCACCAAGTTGCGGCTGGCCCTTCTAGCAGATGTGCTGCAAATCTGACCTTTTCAGCGTCCGTGCAGCCCACGGTCACTAAGTCCTTGTTTACTGAACGTAGCCAATCGTTGGCCACCATGGGATCAGTCGTCCCTGAGAACTTAGCTGGCCTCAATCTCAGAAATCTGGTAAGCATATCAAAGCCCGGAGGGTTGTTGTTGTTGTTATTGTTGTTGTTATTGGGGTTGTTGTTGTTGTTATCATTCTGGTTCTGGATGAATGTTGTCATCATCTGCATTAGCTGTGTTTGAGCAGTCATCATTTGCTGCATTTCTGGAGTGATGTTGTTATTGTTGTTGGGGTTGGGGTTTGCGCGACGGGGAGGCATCTGTGGTTTGTTCAAATAGAGATAAGAATGAGATACCCATAGATGCTTTCATGCACATTACATCACATAAGCAAACACAAGCATGCAACAGAAGATAAAAAGTTCAACAACAAGATAACAAGTTCATAAAGTAAAACACACAAGTGGCAAGCCATCCACATGTCGGATGGTCCAATAACAAGTTCTCAAATAATAAGTACGATAATAAAAGATAAACGAGTAGTCAAATCTACTCATCAGCATCAATCTCCTCCTCGACAAAGGTAAGACCTGCGTTCTCCATCGCGGTCTTGTTCTCCTCAATGGTAGTGGTCAAGGACTCAATCTTGGCCTTGAGATCCCTCTTCTGGGAACGAAGCCTCTCTATCACCGTCTGCTGCTGCTCTAGCTCGAAGTCCTTGGACTGCAGTTCTTCAGTCATATCCCGGATCTTCTTGTTCCTATCCTGGACACGCTTCTCCTGACTCTTGAACTTCCTGTCCTGGGTCTCGAACTTCGCCTCCATTTCCTTAACTATCTCGTCCTGCTGCGCGAAGAGCTTGTCCTTCTCGCGAAGCTGCACCTGGAGCTCGTCATTACTGAGCATGACATTGGTCCTGTCCGTGTTCACGTGCCTAATGAGAGACTCTAAGTCCTGGAGATACAGACGTATCGGCTCTGTTGCGTCCCTCGAGTCGTCCTCGAAGTCGATGGACTCTCCGTCCTCATCACGTCTTCCGAAGACGTGGAAGTGGGTGCCTCTAACCTGTCGGGAGTGTCGTCCTAGCAGACGTCCTATCAGGTCCTGCATAACTACCTCCATGCCTCTCTCCCTATCATCGTGCATAAGCTTGAAGACGATGGCCTCCGTAGTAGGCTCTGTCTGGCGTCCTGGCTGGTTCACCTTGAAGCCCCAGAGGTCCTTCCTCTCGAACTTGGTGAGTGGATGCACCATGATGGTGGGAAGAGGGAGATTGAGCAAAGTGGTAAGCTCAACGATACGAGGACCAAAGCGGGTAACCTGGAACTCCTCAACAATGCTGATGGTAATAGGCATCTATTTATAAGATAGAAAAGTTAGAACAACACAATTCAAGATAAAACAAGGACAAACATCACATACATATCCTTGGGAAGCAAAATCACACAAGTCATGCATACATGAATTCATTACATCAACCAAGTCCAATCATGTCTTAAGGTATTATTTTGGAAAATAAGGTGATAGGTGGTGGTCCAACTAACGAAGTACGTTTACAATCCTATCTCACTGGAACTGTTGGCTAACACAATGTTCCTATAAGCAATCAGCCTATCTTGCTCACATGATTCCATCACTAAGTCTATAATATCTCCTCTTAAGGTTTGGTTGGTAGCTTCCAACTCTTGGGTATGTTCCTTCTCTTTCATCAAGTCTTTTTGGAGGTTGAGCATTCTGCACTTGACTCTAGCACTAAGTTCTTTGATAGTCCTCCAAGTTGCTTCTCTTGCCGACTCAAAGAATGTGGTGTGCACCACAGTGTTGGTGTACATGCAGAATCCTTTTTCTTTGTGGTTGTCTTCCTTGTTTTTGTACAAGTGAAGTTGCACCCACCAGTACTCAACTCCTTCATCCATCACTGGAAAGCCTTTGTACACAGCTGCACCATGATTTCCATTGCCACCATGAGGTCCTTGAGAATTTTGGGGAACTCAGTCTCACACTCCAAGGTCATGGTCATGAGTGGTCCTTTCCTTACGGCTTCATTGATGGAGTTCATCTACAAATAGAGATGAGAATGAGAATGAGAAGATTAGAAAAGTTTACGAGAAGAATAGACAAGTTTAGAAGTAGTTGAAATTTTTTCCTTAGTGGTTTCCAATCCCAGGGTCATAATCCTACAGGAAACACAGTGCTCTGATACCATCTGTAAGATCCCTCCTTTGTAAAGGAAAAGGATCCCTGTGATTGCAATGCTAGTCCCTGGATCATTGCTAGCATCCACAGTTTAAGATGAAGTACACAGATACAAAGGTCATTTATTACATCCATTCCAGAGATAAAACATAGTCTTTTACAACTCAAGGCCACAGGCCTAATACAAGAGTTTGGAATAAGTAAATAAACATAAGTCTTCATCTTCATGTGCCACAGGCAAGCATGTTGAGTGTAGACTCATGACACCTAATCATCATCGGAGTAACCTGCAACATCACAAGTTACAGCCACAGTGGGTCAATACTTTGGAATAGTATTGGCAAGTGATACCTTAGTAAATTTTAAGTGGACTATATTACTATATGCATTTTGGCTAAGTGTAGTTTGGCTTGCTTTGCTCAAAAATAGGTTTTTCCTATTAGTTGAAAACTCTAAGTTTTTCTTTGTCAAAACTTTTCCCAAGAAACCACCAATAGACATTGGGGTCCTTCACCCTTGTTCACCCACAAGTTTTACTTAGAAGTTGGAGTGATGAGATTCTTGATAGCTTCCATGTCTTGATGCTCAAGTTGTCCATTGCCATGGACTTGGCTAAGTACTTAGATTTTTCCATCTGCAGAGGTTGTGCACTTTCCCCACCAGACTTGGTTTCCCAAGACAGGACCTTTCAGAAGCCTTTCCTTAGACCAAATGGACGCGCTCCAACCTATCATTCCCACTACCACCAACTGTCCAAATGGCTAAGTTCTAGCAACCTATGTGATCCAGGCAGAGCCCATATTGCCAAGTGCCTGCACTATAAGCTTCTCAACACTTGGCCTCTAAAATCCCTTTGTGCCTGGGTGGCATACCACAAGTGAGATACACAAGGTAAACCATGTCCATGGGCCTTGTGTAGCCACTCAACCAAAAACCACCATTCAAGTCCCATTCCACCCAGGTGATTCATTGACTTAGTTGTTTTATTAAGAAAAACATAAGTCAAAAGACTTAGAAATATTTTCATTATAGCATGTATATACTTTACCAACCCTTGTTTGCTACTAGCTAGGCTAAGCATGGCATAGTAACTTAACTTAGGAAATTTCCTAGCAATTCTACAACTACTTAGGATTTCCCAACAAAGCATTTGGCAAAATAGTAACATGCAAGACTTAGCAAAATATTTCTAATGCTTGTACAAAATATAGGGATGGAAATATTCATGAAGTACCACTTGCCTTGGTAGTGGGGAGAGTAGCACTCTTCACAATCACAGTCACTAGCACCAAAGTCTACACAAAAAATGGTAGCACAAATTTTCCACACAATTCATATACAAACATAAATATATGCATGCATGCAAAAAAATGCTAAGTGATGATTTTAAAACCCAACCAAGCAAGTGCATGATACTGAATCATAACCAAGTCAAAAACTTGCTAAACCAAACTTATTTAGCACTAAAACAAATTTCTAAACAAATCCTATACTCAAAATAGCCTTAAACAAGTTTCTGCAGATAAAGTCATTTTAACAGAAACTTTTCACTAAACACATTGCATAAACAGAAAGGGCTTGTCTTCCTGATTCCAACGGTATAAAATTTGCAAAAATCTAACGTGGGATTCAAAAGTTATAGCCTAATCAAATTTGAATCCAAATCTGTTTTAAATCCTGTTTTAAACTCTAACCCTAGCCACGTGTCTTAATTTTACTGGCGCGTACCGCTTCGCACCGGATCACGCACGCAAGCCGTAGGATCTAAGTGGTGATGCACGGTTCAGATCGAAACAAAACGGTTCGATAAGTGGACTAATCCTACGTGCTGGATCTGGATCTGACGGCTACAATTCATCTAACCAAAACCGAGCGGCGCTAGCGGCGGCGACTGGCGGCGGCGCGTCTGTCAGCGGCGGCGCTGGCGTTCTAGGTCACGCGGGAGTGAGGGAAGAAGCTTACCAGAACCGCAGCGGTGTGCTGAAGCTCAAGGTGGTGATGGCTTGGGAAGGGGCGCACGAGGTCGTCGGAGATTCCTCGCCGGAGTTCGCGAACACGTCGGGTGCGGCTGTCGTCGATGTTGGCGAGGTTCTGCGTCATGCTAAGTCAAAAGGAAGGTACGGTCAGATGCGCAAGACGATGGGGATCCTAATCGTATCAGACAGAGGGCAAGGGGCGGCTGGTACTTACGGGGAGAGGTCGCCGGAGTTCGTGCAGAGAGCGGCGACGCTCGGTTGAAGTCGCTGTCGAGGCTACAGATCATGCGAGAGCAAACAAGGCGTGTCAGTGGATGCGCAAGAAGTTGCTGAGCGTGATAGCATGAGTCAGGGGCAGAGGGGAACACGGAGCTCACCGGAATTCGTCGGCGCGGTCGTCAGAACAGCGGCGGCGTCGAGCGAGTTGTGGGCAGCCTGGTGGCATGAAGGAGGAATTGGTTGAGGGGAAATGGTTGCGAGAGTGTGGGGATTATATAGCCAGAGGCTCGACAAGAAACGCCTAGGGAATCAATGCCATTTACCTCGCAGAATCAAGGCAGCAACGGGCAGCGGCGGAGTTCGTGCGCGGGATTTGGGGAAGAAGACGATGACGTGGACGGGGCCCGCTCGTCAGCGAAACACGCAGAGAGAAAGTGGGGTCTGGGTGTCAGCGGCCGCGTGGGTGCGTTTGCACGTGCGAGAGAGAGAGAGGGAGGCCGAGTGGGCTAGCTGGGCCGGTTCTGCTGCTGGGCTAGAATAGGAGCGCCTGGCCCTTTTCCTTTCTTTATTCCTTTTCTTTTTCTGTTTTGATTTTCAGGAATGGTTTTCAAATGAATTCAAACTCTTTTTGAATTCAAATCTTTCTGGGTTTTTTGCAGTGTGCAACAGTCTCAAATCTAGGCATAAAACCATGTGGTTACTTTGTAAAGGCTTGGTCATTTTTGGAGAAACAAAATAACAGGGACTTTGCACTTGATTTGCAAATCTTTGAAAAATGGTTTTTGAAACCATTTCCATTTTGTAAAGCTTGGCTCAAATTCCACACTCAATCCATTCAACAAGGGAGACAAACGATATAGGTTTAAAACATTCAAACTCTCAAATGGGGATGGCCTTTGATTTAAGTTTGCTCACATAAAATGATAGCACTATGTGCTTCTGTTTTTCTGAAATGAGTTTTGAAATTGATCTCAATTCTACATGCATGCATGAATGATATGCAATCTTTGAAATCATGATATTAGGGATGTTACACCACTCCCATAGATGAAGTGACATGGGCTATCTTTGAGGATGGCTTTCGCACTGCTCATATCTCATCTAGAGTGATGAGTCTGAAAAAGAAAGAGTTCCATAATCTGAAGCAGCGCCACCGCAGCGTGGCTGAATATATTGAAGAGTTCAACAATCTGGCGCGTTATGCACCGGATGAAGTTGACACCGATGCTAAGAGAAAGGAAAAATTTCTTGAAGGCTTGAATGATGAGCTGAATCTTCAGTTGGCTGTGGCATATGTTCCCACTTATCAGTCGCTCTGTGACAAGGCTGCTATTTTGGAGAACAAAATGAAGCATGTTGAGAGTAGAAAGAGAAAGCACTCCGACAAGCACAGCTCGGGATCGTCTCACAAACGTTCCCATTATGATGACAGTGGAAGCTCAGGATCCCACAAGCATGGGAAATTCAACAAGAACCACAACCACAACCATCATGACAACAAGCATCACCGTAGTATGACAATGACAAGTACAAGAACCACAAGAGTGGATACAAGAGCCACCATAGTGGTAATGGAAGTGGAAGTGGAAGCCAGCCTGTCAAGAAAGACATAAGTCAGGTTGAATGCTTCAAGTGCAAGAAGATGGGGCATTATGCAAATGAATGCCTAGAAAAGAAGGTTGAAGGACCCAACAAGCCCAACCCCTTTCAGAAGGGACAAGTGAACCACATTAATGTGGAGGAAATCTATGAGGAGCCTGATGCTGTTGCTGGTAAGTTCAAACTCAATTCTGTTCCAGCATTTGTTCTCTTTGATACTGGTGCATCTCATTCATTCATATCAAGAGCATTTGTTGAAAGAAATGAACTGCCGGTAGAAACTATTGGGTGTCCTATAAAAGTAAGTTCTCCTGGTGGAGAAATGATAGTGAATTCAGTATGTCATGATCTAGTCATAGAATTTGGGAAGTATAAGTTTCCCGTTAACTTGATAATTCTAAACTCCCAAGGATTGGATGTCATTCTAGGAATGGACTGGATGACTAAGTACAAAGGAGTGATAGATTGTGCCAACCATACTGTCTCACTCACAACTCCAGAAAATAAAAGGATCAGATTCAAGACCAACTTTGAAGAAAAAAGGAGTATGCTAAATTCTCTTAAGGGGGTTAGCATAGACAGTGTGCCAATCGTGAGTGAATATCCGGATGTGTTTCCGGAAGAATTGCCGGGAATGCCACCAGATAGAGATGTGGAGTTTCTGATAGATTTGGTACCAGGATCTGGACCAATAGCAAAGAGACCCTATAAGATGTCAGTGGATGAACTGAAAGAACTCAAGAAACAACTTGGAGAACAGTTGCAGAAAGGATTTATTCAACCAAGTTCTTCATCTTGGGGAGCCCTAGTTTTGTTTGTGGAGAAGAAAGATAGAAGTCAAAGGTTATGCATAGATTACCGTTCACTCAATGAGGTAACTATCAAGAACAAATACCCTTTGCCTAGAATCAATGACTTGTTTGATCAGCTAGAAGGAGATTGTGTGTTCTCAAAGATTGATCTCCGGTCAGGCTATTTTCAACTCAAGATAAGAGAACAAGACATACCTAAAACAGCTTTCACTACAAGGTATGGATTGTATGAGTATACCGTAATGCCTTTTGGTTTGACCAATGCTCCAGCATACTTCATGAATATGATGAACAAGGTGTTCATGGAATTCCTTGACAAGTTTGTTGTCGTTTTCATCGATGACATCTTAGTCTACTCCAAGAGCAAAGAAGAGCATGAAGGACACTTGCGTTTGATACTTGAGAAGTTAAGAGAGCATAAACTTTATGCCAAATTCAGCAAGTGTGAGTTCTGGTTGGATGAAGTCGGATTTCTTGGTCATGTTATGACAAAGGATGGTGTAGCAGTTGATCCTGCTAATGTTTCAGTTGTGACTGAATGGGAATCTCCCAAGTCAGTAAAACAAGTTCGTAGTTTCCTTGGCTTAGCAGGTTACTACAGAAGGTTCATTGAAAATTTCTCAAAGGTAGCTAAGCCCATGACGGAATTGCTAAAGAAAGACAAGAAGTTTGCTTGGTCTGAAGGTTGTGAACTCAGCTTTCAGGAATTGAAGAAGAGACTTGTGACAGCACCAGTCTTGTGTCTGCCAGATTTGGAAAAAGATTTCCAAAGTATATTGTGATGCATCCCATCAGGGTTTGGGTGCAGTACTTATGCAAGACGGTAAAGTTGTGGCTTATGCCTCGAGACAACTCAAAACTCATGAAGTGAACTATCCTACTCATGATTTAGAGTTAGCCTCTGTCGTCCATGCGCTCAAAACATGGAGGCACTATCTTTTGGGAAAACGTTGTGAAGTGTTCATAGATCACAAGAGTTTGAAATATATCTTCACCCAGAAGGAAATTAATATGATACAAAGAAGATGGCTAGAACTTATCAAAGACTATGACTTAAGCTTGCAATACCACCCCGGTAAAGCAAATGTTGTAGCAGATGCTCTAGGTCGTATGGTTTTTGTGAATGGCCTTACCAAAGGAGAATTGCCAGATGATCTGTGTACCCAATTTAGAAAACTCAGATTGGAGATTGTGCCTGAAGGACATCTCATGACTTTGGATGTTCAACCCACTTTGTTGGACAAGATCAAAGAAGCCCAGAAGATTGATAAAGAAATCGAAGAGATTAAAGAAAAGATTGGCAAAGGAAAAGCCAAAGGGTTCCATGAAGACGAACAGGATACTTTATGGCACGGGAAACGTATCTGCGTTCCACAAGACCCGGAGCTGCGGAAACTGATTTTCAGGAAGCACATAACTCTCCGTATTCCATTCATCCAGGTAACACCAAAATGTACATGGACATGAAAGAAAGATTTTGGTGGAATAATCTCAAGAAGGACATCGCCGAACATATTGCTTTGTGTGATGTGTGTAGTAGAGTGAAGGCGGAACATCAGAAACCAGCAGGTTTACTTCAACCACTACCTATTCCTGATTGGAAGTGGGACAAGATTGGTATGGATTTCATTACCGGATTACCAAGGACCCGGTCAGGATACGATTCTATTTGGGTAGTAGTGGATCGCCTAACTAAAGTGGCTCATTTCATACCCGTGAAGACAACCTATACAAGTGCTAAGTTAGCCAGAATCTACATGAGTAGAATTGTATGTCTATATGGAGTACCCAAGAGTATTGTGTCTGATAGGGGAACTCAATTCACTTCCCATTTTTGGAGACAGTTACATGAGTCATTAGGAACGAGGTTGGAATTCAGTACTGCTTTTCATCCTCAAACCTATGGACAAACGGAAAGGACTAATCATATTCTCGAAGACATGTTGAGGGCATGTGACCTAGACTATGGAGCCAGTTGGGATGAAAGTCTGCCTTACGCAGAATTTTCTTATAACAACAGCTATCAAGCCAGCATTGAGATGGCACCATTTGAGTTTCTCTACGAAAGAAAGTGTACCACCCCATTGTTATGGAATGGTGTGGGAGAAAGAAGTTTATTCGGACCAGATCTTATCAAGGAAGCCGAAGAGAAGGTCAAGTTAGTTAAAGACAGATTGAAGATAGAACAGTCCCGACAGAAAAGCTACGCAGATCCTAAGCGTAGAGAAGTCACCTACGAAGTTGGTGATAGAGCTTATCTTAGAGTGTCACCACTCCGTGGAGTGAAGAGGTTCGGAGTCAAAGGAAAATTGGCACCAAGATATGTTGGACCATTCAAGATTCTGAGTCGTAAAGGAGAAGTTGCCTATGAAATAGAACTGCCAGAATCTCTGTCAGCCGTTCATAATGTGTTTCATGTGAGTCAGCTTAAGAAATGTCATCCTGAAATGGAAGAGACTTCTTTGAAAGATACTATACCTTTGGAAGAAGTTCAGTTGGAAAGTGATCTCACTTATGAAGAGAAGCCTATCAAGATTCTTGAGACTGCAGAAAGAGTCACACGGACTAAGACTATCAAGTTCTGCAAAGTGCAGCGGAATCATCATTCCGAAGAGGAAGCAACATGGGAAAGAGAAGATGATCTTCGGAAAGACCACCCTCACCTATTTGCTAGCCAATCCGAATCTCGAGGGCGAGATTCACCTTAAGGGGGTTAGATTTGTAACATCCCTAAAATCATGTTTCAAACTCATGCATATCATCCATGCATCCATGATCATATAGAATTCATCTCAAACAAAACAATTCAAAAACAGGAGCATATGAGCTCATTATTTTATGTGATCATCATTTGAAACCAATGCTACTCTTTCTATGAGAGGTTGTTGTTCATGAAACCAAACCTTGTGCCTTATTGCTTTCAAAATGAGTTGCTAGATTGCTAAGACCTAAACCCAAGTTTTCAAAGCAAATACAATTTGAAAACCAAATTCAAAACCAATATAAAACAGTGCTAAATCACTGTTTATTTTTATTTATCCAAATGACCAAGCCAATTCAAAGTGACCACTTGGTTTTATGCCCAAATTTGTGACTGTTGCACACTGCAAAAATCCTGAAAAGATTTGAATTCAAATAGAGTTTGAATTCATTTGAAAATCATTCCAGAAAATCAAATTAGAAAAAGAAAAGGAATAAAGAAAAGGAAAAGGGCTGGCACTAGACTTTGGGCCCAACAGCGAAACCAGCCCAGCTAGCCCACCCGGGTTTTTCCTCTCTCTCTCTCACGCGCAGACGCACCCAGCGAGTCGCTGACGCCAGGACCCCACACCCCTTCTGTTCCTCTCGCAGACAACTGGGACCTCTCCACGTCGACTCCTTCTTCCCCAAATCTCGCGCGCAGACGCCGTCGCTGCTGGCCGTTGTTGCGTTGATTCCGCGGCGTAATTGCCATGTGATTCACCAGGCGTTTCTTGTCGAGCCTATGCCTACTTAAACCCCTCCCACTCCACTCCATTCCCCTCACTCAATTTTCTCTCCACGCCACTAGGCTGCTCGCAACTCGCCAAACACCGCCGCAGCTCCGACGACCTCCGGCAGCAAATTCCGGTGAGTCCCGACCGCCCCTGTGCCTCTGATTCAAACGAGCGTGTCCAGCAGGACCTCGTGCATCTTCTGATACCCTTTGCTTGCCTGCTTGTGACCCAGGACACCGTCCCCGTTCGTTCCTGCAAACGACCGAGCCGCCACTCAACTCCGGCGACCGATTACGGTAAGCATAGCGCGCCCCTTGATCTCTCTCGCATACGAGGTTGTTCGCCACCGTCTTGCGCATCTCCTAAACCATCTGGTTCGTGCTAGGGCGACGCGGAACCTCGGCAACGACTTCGACAGCAACCACCCGACGCCGTGCACGACTCCGACGAGCTCCCTCAGCCACTACAGCGCGCCCCTTGACCAGCCGCCGCCACCTTGAGCATCAGCAACTCCCTGCGAGTCTGGTAAACCCCTTCTCCCTCTCCCGCGCGACCTAGAACGCCAGCTCCGCCACTGACAGACGCGCCGCCGCCGCTAGCGCCGCTCGACTTTGGTCAGAGCAACGACAACCGTTAGATCTGTATCGGAGGGACTAGATTAGATCTAGAGCGAAGCGTTTTCTTTAGATCTGGCGCGTTGGATCTAACTTGATCCGACAACGCGGAAGCGTGATTCTGAGCGAAACGGTGCCAGCCAATAGGATAGCGCCGCGTGGCAGTAGTTTAGATTTAAAACAGATTTTGAATCAGATTTTAGTTCAAATTTGTTTTGTTTGTAACTTTTGATTCCCACGTTAGATTTTGGCAAATTTTATACCGTTGGAATCAGGAGAACAAGCCCTTTCAGATTATGCAATGTGTTTAATGTTTTGCTTCTGTTAAAAAGGTTTTATTTGCAGAAACATATGTAGGGCTTATTTGAATATATGAATTGTTTAGGAATTGTTTTTAGTGTCAAATGAATTTGGTTTGGCAAGTTTTTGACTTGTTTAAGATTCAGTACTATGCACTTGCTTGGTTGGGTTTTAAAAATCATCACTTAGCATCTTGCATGCATGCATATATATTTTTGTTTGTATATGACTTGTATGTGATTGTGGCTATATTCTATGTGTAGATTTTGGTGCTAGTGATTGTGATTGTGAAGAGTGATACTCTCCCAACTATCAAGGCAAGTGGTACTTCATGAATATTTTTATCCTATGTTTTCTACTAAGCATTAGAATTATTTTACTAAGTCTTGCATGTAAATATTTTGCCTTTATGCCATGTTGGGAAATCCTAAGTAGTTGTAGAAATGCTAGGGAATTTCTAAGTTAAGTTACTATATATGCCATGCTTAGCCTAGCTAGTAGCAAACAAGGGTTGGTGAATTATACATGCTATGATGAAAATAATTCTAAGTCTTTGGACTTAAGTTTTGCTTAATAAAACAACTAAGTTAATGAAACACCTGGGTGGAAGGGAAAGAATGGTTTATGTTGAGTGGTTACACAAGGCCCATTTCTATGGTTTACCTTGTGTATCACACTTGTGGTAAGCCACCCAGGAACAAAGAGATTTTAGAGGCCAAGTGTTAAGAAGCTTCTAGTGTAGCCACTTGGCAATATGGACTCTGCCTGGACCATATAAGTTGCTAGAACTTAGCCATTTGGACAGTTGGTGGTAGTGGGATGATAGGTTGGAACGCGTCCATTTGGTCTAAGGAAAAGCTTCTGAAAGGTCCTGTCTTGGTGAAACCAAGTCTGGTGGGGAAAGTGCACAACCTCTGCAGATGGAAAAATCTAAGTACTTAGCCAAGTCCATGGCAATGGACAACTTGAGCATCAAGACATGGAAGCTATCAAGAATCTCCTCATCCCAATTTCTAAGTAAAAACTTGTGGGTGAACAAGGGTGAAGGACCTCAATGTCTATTGGTGGTTCCTTGGGAAAAGTTTTGACAAAGAAAAACTTAGTGATTTCAACTAATAGGCAAAACCTATTTTGAGCAAAGCAAGCCAAGCTACACTTAGCCAAATTGCATATAGTAATATAGTCCACCTAATTTATACTAAGGTATCACTTGCCAATACTATTCCAAAGTATTGACTCACTGTGGCTGTAACTTGTGATGTTGCAGGTTACTCTGATGAGGATTAGGTGTCATGAGTCTACACTCAACATGTTTGCCTGTGGCACATGAAGATGAAGACTTATATTTATTTACTTATTCAAACTCTTGTAATAGGCCTGTGGCCTTTGAGATGTAAAGACTATGTTATCTCTGGCAGGGCCGGCCCTGGGGGTGGGCAGGGTGTGCCACCGTCCAGGGCCCCAAAAATCCAAGGGCCCTACACTAATATGTTACACTAGTACTTCATATACGTATATACTACAGTACATCTGATTGAATTTTTTTTTGGCCTAATGGACATGGGCCTCTACGGTGAGGCTTGCGCTCAGGAAACAGGACCGCTCAGCTCAGGAAACGAACCGTCATGACTCAAAAAAAAAGGAAACGAACCGTCAAATCCATCGATCGATGCTCTACCTCCCTCGCCCCTGCGGCGGAGTGACCTGTCGGACGGAGCGATCAGAAGTGACCTAGCGCTAGCGGCGACGCTGGACACGGCCAGGCCGTGATCAGAATACGTACGACAAGGGTATGCACCACTGTTCGGCAATCAGGGTACGCAGGGCTTGAGGGTATGTACGCCGGCGCCGGCACACAGAGCCAACGAGACAGTGGATTAGGCTTTCAGCATTAAACCACGACCATGGTACGTACGGCAAGGATTCAATCTATTCGATTCAGAATCGATTTAGGGTTCTTATTTACTTTAAAAAAATTGCCTAATTTTGATTTCTCATAACCAGTTCATCGAATCATCCTAATATATCCTCGGATGGAGATGGTGTGATGTCTAGTATGTAGATTTTTGAGCAGGTTAGAGAAGTGGATTGTTATCCTATAATATATTCATTGCTTATCACATCTTATTTACTGCCCCTGTGACTGTCGCATCGGCTGAAAGAAGCTTTTCAAAATTGAAATTATTGAAGAACTATCTAAGATTAACAATGTCTCATCAAAGATTAAATGGTTTGGCAACATTATGCATCAAGAAGAAATTATATGACGACGTCGACATCGAGCCTATCATAAGTGACTTCGCATCGAGAAATGCTAGAAGAAAATTTTAAGGTAATATGTATAAATTGTTCGATATGCTACTACTTTTTGATGCATTCAAGTACTATTGTCAACATATTTTTTACGCACATAATATTTATTAATAATATTGTGATTCTTATAATAAGGGCCTCAAGTTTTGGCCTCGCCCCGGGCCCCTAAGATCTCAGGACCGGCCCTGATCTCTGGAATGGATGTAATAATGACCTTTGTATCTGTGTACTTCATCTTAAACTTTGGATGCTAGCATTGATCCAGGGACTAGCATTGCAATCACAGGGATCCTTTTCCTGTAAGGGTCCCAACCTTTAAATAAGGTAGAGTCCCCTGTGTTTACAATGCTAGTCCCTGGATCAATAGCTAGCATCCATAGTTAAGATGTAATATCAAGAAACAAAGGTCATAATACAACTTTATAACCAGGAATAACATAATTTAATTACATCTTACATAGCTTATTTGGCTATTACATTACATTGCAGCAGAATATCTATACGCATGGGGTCCTTCATCTTCAAAGTGCCACAGGCAAACATGTTGGTTGTAGACTTTGTAATCCTAATCATTCAATCTTCACTAAAATCAATCAAACCTGCAATATTACAAGTTACAGCCACAAGGGTTAATACATTTGAATTGTATTGGCAAGTTTCACTACTATGTTGAATATGAGTGGATCCTATTATTACATGCATATTTGGCTAAGTAGGGTTTTAGGCTCATTTGCAGAAAGCAATAATTTATCCTATCTTTTCAAAATGGTTTTGATCTTTTGTTACCTCTTTCTGAACTCCTTGGAATCCACCAAGTGTCTTTGTAAAAAATCTCTTGAGCTCCTTGGTACATCCCAAGTACTTCAAGTTTTTATCAAAATCTCTTGAGCTCCTTGGTAAATCCCCAAGTGCTTCAAGTTTTTATCCAAATCTCTTGAGCTCCTTGGTACCCCCAAGTGCTTCAAGTCTTTTGTTGTTACTTTAAAGTTTTTCTTTTAGAAATTGGAATGTCGAGATTTCCCATAGCTTCAAGCTTTAGTTGCTCAGTATTGTCCATAACCGGGGACACGACTAAGTACTTAGAATTTTATTATCTTCTGCAGAAGTTGTACACTTTACCCACATGACACAATCTCATCTTGTTGCCACCAGTGGCCGCTGGATAGGTACTCACCAAGATGGAGTACTGGCAGATTGAGAATGTGTCGAAGTCTTTCAAGAGGGTCCTCCCATACACCATTGCTAGCTTGTCTTCAGACACCCATGTAGGGTTTTGATTTCCCTCATTTTCAGTGACCTGAAGACAATGCATGGGTCTTCCCAATGTAGTTGACCAAGCCAGATCCATATGTAGCATGTGGTTGTACACGAAAGCCACAATTGGAGAAACATGTTCAATATCTAAGTTTCCTGGGTGGTTTTCTTTTGGTGCACAACACAAAGAGATTGCCATAGACATGGTTCCTTTTGTTGCCACCTTGTCCAAAACTCAAAGTATCCTTGTCCACCCAGGTGGTTCATTGAGTCCTTGTTTTATTATATAAAACACAAGTCTTTTCTCAACTTCATAAAATCTCAACATGTATCTCTTCTCAAAATATTTAGCATGGCCAAGCATTTTACAACTACATTGTTTTCACTAAGGTATATAAGGTATCCTATTAGGATTTAGCATAGCATAAGTATAGAAATTCTTTTCATGCATGTTTCAAAATCCACTAAGTATAATGAAAATAGTAGGACTTTAGATGATAGTGTAACTTGCCTTTTTGGTAGGGAATGTTGGTTCACTTCTTGATCTTTCTAGTTTCACACTTTTCTAACTTCACTACAAATCAATCAATCAAACACAATATCAACTAGCATTCCAACCAATAATCAATCAAACAAAACACACATAAAATAATAGGAACTAAGTCATGCATGCAAGCATGCAAAAGATAGTTTTATTTGCAAAGATGGTTTCTACTAGGCTCTAAACTTTGTAAAGTTCAAAGTGGTCATTTTCCAAAGTGGCAAAGTCATTTGCAAAAGGGTTTTGTCCATAAACCATTTTTAAATCCATTCATTATTTCATGTGGTGGAAAATGTTTTTATCAAATAAAAAACTTTATGTTGTTCACCAAATAAGTTGTTAATTCTCAAAACTTGGTGTTTAGGGTCAGTAGGTTTGATTCAAATCATTTTCCCAAAGTTTTCATTCCAAAATCATTTTCATAACAAAAGCAATATTTTATTTGACTAGAAATGGGCTAATTCAATTAATCCATCCTATTCTTCACCAAATCCATTTTTAAAACCACAAGTTGGTTCCTAGGGTCAGTAGGTTCACAACAAACCAATTTGCAAAGATTCCAACCCCAAAATCATTTTGGAATAATTTTTATAACCTAAACAAGCATACAAATGTTTCTGCAAAAACAAACATTTTACCAAAGGCTTTTTACTAAACAAATTGTATGGTTGGCTAGGGCTTGTTCCACTGATTCCATTGATATAAAGTTTGCAAAATTTGGACGTGTGGATCAAAAGTTACAAGGGTTTCAAATCTGCATCTAAATCTGATTCCAAATTTCTGTTTTAAACAAACTAGTGCCACGCGGCGTGAAGTTACTGGTCGATACCGGTTCGCACGGATCGAGCGAGGCAGGCCGTTGGATTAAATTACATCGCACGGCGCTGAGACGCTACTTACCGCTTCGCCTAGTTTCTATCGTGTGCGTCCGATCTAGATCCTACGGACACCACTACTTGGTCAACAACGGACGGCGCTGTGCGGCGGCTGGCGGCGGCGCATGCTCAGACGGTGGGCTAGCGGCGGTTCTATGAAGCAAGAAGGGAAGGGGAGGTGCTTACCGTGTTCGCAGTAGCGTGGGGAAGCTCAACGTGTTGTTGGTTCGACGAGGGGCGCACAGGGACGGGAGTAATCGCTCGCCGGAGTGGAGCTTCGCCTCGGCCACGTTTTGTCGTCGTCGGGGACGGTGCTACGGGTCATGAGGAGACAAACGGAGGGCATGGTCAGACGCGCAAAGCCAAGGCGATGATGCGTGCGTGATTGAGAGGGCGCGGGGTGGTCTGTCTTACCAGGAAACTTCACCGGAGAAGAAAGCAGACGCGGCGGCGCTCAGTGGTTGTCAGAGTCGAGGTTCTGGGGCGCCCGCGGTTGAATGGGAGGTATAGGGAGAAGCGTCTAGGTCTGGGGAATGTACTCGTGTGCTTGGGAAGGCAAGGGGTGGCGAGGTTCGGCCGGAATCAAGGAGGAAGCTCGTCGGAGCAGTGAGGGGTCTCTGGTGAAATTAGCGTAGCCTGGTGGCATGTTGGTTATGGCGACAGAGGGGAAATGGGGAGGAGAGGGAGACGTTTAAGGGGGCGTGGTCGCCAGGGGAGTAATGGATGTTAATCACGCGAATTGATCGCCGGAGTAAAGACAGGAAACGGCGAGGAGGAATCAGCGCGGTTGAAGACGATGAACAGTGCTGTGGGGCCATGCTGTCAGTGGGGGAGTGAGAGGGAAGGAGGGTCCACCAATCAGTGTCTCTGCGGGTACGAGTTTAAGTGGAAAACGTTTCGCAGAGGGGAGAGAGACTGGGCTGCGAGTGGGCTTCCTGGGCCAGGTGGGTTGGGCTGCTGTCTGATCCTTTTTTTTGTTCAGTAATCTTTTCCTTTTTCTATTTCTATTTCCTGTTTTGAATTTCAAACAACAAATCAAACATTCAATTCACATCAAACTTTCACCAAACATTGCATTGAGTTTTGGTTCTGTCTAACAACAATATTCCAAGTCCCAAAATAATATAACAATTTTATTTTTAGGGTCCGTTTATAATTAAATGAAATGGACATTAGTTAATAAATCAAATGGGTTTTAATTTATTTAAAAACTCCGTTTGAAATCTATATTTTCAAAACCAAATCAGTAGGTTTTATTTGGAAATAAAGAGCACTTGGAAAGCTTGTTTAAAATAAATAGATAAGTTTTGATGTTTAATAAAAATAGTAAAACCTTTATTTTTAATAAACTTGGATATTAAATCCTTATTATTTTATTTGAATAAACCTTTACTAAAATAAAAATATTTTTATTTCAAGGGCTTGGCCAAGTTTTAATTTGGCATATAAAATAATCTTTATTTAATTTCTTCCTTTTCATTTGAAAACCCAAATCTTTTTATTTAAAGATTCAAATTAGTAATTCTAAATATTTTTATTTTCCTTTATTAAATGTTTATCTGTTTAAATCCCTTTAGGATTTATTTGATCAAATAGGTTTGAAGGTTTCCAATTGGAATCAAAAGTTTCTTCTCACCCTGAAAATCAACAAAGTTTTATTTTATTCATTTATTTTTCACATTACAAGATTTGGAAAATCTTGGGATGTGACAGGCTACCACCCTTAAAATAAATCTTGTCCCGAGATTTGGGAAGGCTAGGGTTACAAGTAGGCTCAAAACATCTAGGGTACTACCACCCTAAAAAAAATTCCCAACTAAATTACATATTGGTTTGCTTGGGATCCTAGGGAAACTTCTCTGGGCAATCATCTGCATAGTGTCCTTTGTTTCCACACTTGACTCATGGGCCAAGGTTGAGATCTTTCATAGGCTTGTTTAACTTGTTCTTCATCTTTTCTGGACAATTGCTTGCATAATGTCCTGGGTTTTTGCAATTGAAACATATGATAACTTTGAGTTCTTCACGTGTCTCTTGTGGACAAGTTGCTGCATAATGGCCTAGTCCTTTGCAGTTGTTGCACCATACTTGGCCAATTTCCTTATACTTCTGCTTCTCTGGACATTCACTGGAATAGTGTCCCATTTCTTTACAATGATGACATTGCACATTGCTTTTGTCCATCTTTTTCTTCTTGGGCTTCTCCAAAGCTAGGAGTGCATCTAGTTCATGTTTTTCATATGTTATATGGTAGGTAGGAATGTCTACATTCTTCTTGGACCTTCTATTGCTCTTTGGAAAATTCATATGCCTCTTCTTTGGTCCTTTGAATTGGGTTGTATTGCATGGAGGTATAAGTGGAGCTTTTCCCTTGTCATCATTCTTCTTGGTAGACTTGGATCCTTCTTGATAGTTTGCTATCATTTGTTGCACTCCACCTTGTTTCCTTTGTTCAACAATGGAATAGATGGGGCATTGGATAGGAACATGATTGTTTCCTTCACATAGGTAACAAGTAGCTTGAGAGGTGGGACATTGGCCAACAGGATGTTTCTCTTCACAGTTAGGGCATTGATCTCCATGCTCCTTAGTAGTGTGATCTTTATCTCCACAAATATTGCAAGCTTTGGCTCCTTTTAGAATAACATCCTTGTCTTTGGAAAAGTTGCTCTCCATGTTGAGCATTTGGTCTGTCAATTTAAGCAACATTTGAGCTTGGTTCTCTAAAAATCCTTGCAGGGTTGGATCTTCCCCACTGGTGTTAGCTATGAACTGAGCTTTCATTTGGTTCAACTGGTTTTGGGTTGATATGAGTTCTCTCATGTTGTCCTCTTGATTGGTGTTGGTGTCATCAACCTTGGAGTTTCTTGGAGTAGTCATCTGTTTGGGTTGAATTGAGATTAGAATAGGCAAGATATTTCTAAGAGAATAATTCTAATCACACACATCACAATTCACTCAAGCAATGTGCAAGCATTCACAAACAACTTTTCACTCAAATAACAAGTTCAAGCACATCTTTAGGCAACAAAAATATTTTTGTTACACCACATAAGTTGGTGGGTTTGACTTAACTAAAATATGGTAGTCCATCTATAGGGTTTACTTGTGATCTTTCCATCCTCCTTTTTGGTTGATTCTTCTTGCATGAGATCATGGTTTCCTTGGGAAAACTTTTGGTCACAAAAAACTTCAAGTGAAGTAAACTCCTTCTAATTTTGCATTTCCTTAGTCTCCATATCTTGAGCAAGATTTCCTTGTCTCACTTGTCCTTAGTGACATCCAAGATTGAAGTCCTTGGTGAATATGCTGAAGATGTTGAAGTCACTAGAGTTGAAGAAGTTGAAGTCTTTAGAGTTGAAGAAGTTGAAGTCATTAGAGTTGAAGAAGTTGAAGTCTTTAGAGTTGAAGAAGTCATTTGCACATGGTGAAGTCTTTGTCCATGGGGTAGGTTTTTCTATCAAGTTTGAAATAGAAGAGAATGTAAAACCAAAATGGTTGAGGAAAGAGTTTACAAGATTGTTTGTAAATAAGTTTTGGAACAAATACAACTCCTATTTTTCTAAGGGTTTTTTGTCCAATCCTAGGTTTACAAATCCTACAGGCAACACAATGCTCTGATACCATCTGTAAGGGTCCCAACCTTTAAATAAGGTAGGGTCCCCTGTGTTTACAATGCTAGTCCCTGGATCAATAGCTAGCATCCACAGTTAAGATGTAATATCAAGAAACAAAGGTCATAATACAACTTTATAACCAGGAATAACATAATTTTATTACATATTACATAGCTTATTTGGCTATTACATTACATTGCAGCAGAATATCTATAAGCATGGGGTCCTTCATCTTCAAAGTGCCACAGGCAAACATGTTGGTTGTAGACTTTGTAATCCTAATCATTCAATCTTCACTAAAATCAATCAAACCTGCAACATTACAAGTTACAGCCACAAGGGTCAATACATTTGAATTGTATTGGCAAGTTTCACTACTATGTTGAATATGAGTGGATCCTATTATTACATGCATATTTGGCTAAGTAGGGTTTTAGGCTCATTTGCAGAAAGCAATAATTTATCCTATCTTTTCAAAATGGTTTTGATCTTTTGTCACCTCTTTCTGAACTCCTTGGAATCCACCAAGTGACTTTGTAAAAAATCTCTTGAGCTCCTTGGTACATCCCAAGTACTTCAAGTTTTTATCAAAATCTCTTGAGCTCCTTGGTAAATCCCCAAGTGCTTCAAGTTTTTATCCAAATCTCTTGAGCTTCTTGGTACCCCCCAAGTGCTTCAAGTCTTTTTTTGTTACTTTAAAGTTTTTCTTTTAGAAATTGGAATGTCGAGATTTCCCATAGCTTCAAGCTTTAGTTGCTCAGTATTGTCCATAACCGGGGACACGGCTAAGTACTTAGAATTTTATTATCTTCTGCAGAAGTTGTACACTTTACCCACATGACACAATCTCATCTTGTAGCCACCAGTGGCCGCTGGATAGGAACTCACCAAGATGGAGTACTGGCAGATTGAGAATGTGTCGAAGTCTTTCAAGAGGGTCCTCCCATACACCATTGCTAGCTTGTCTTCAGACACCCATGTAGGGTTTCGAGTTCCCTCATTTTTAGTGACCTGAAGACAATGCATGGGTCTTCCCAATGTAGTTGACCAAGCCAGAGCCATATGTAGCATGTGGTTGTACACGAAAGCCACAATTGGAGAAACATGTTCAAACTCTAAGTTTCCTTGGTGGTTTTCTTTTGGTGCACAACACAAAGAGATTGCCATAGACATGGTTCCTTTTGTTGCCACCTTGTCCAAAACTCAAAGTATCCTTGTCCACCCAGGTGGTTCATTGAGTCCTTGTTTTATTACATAAAACACAAGTCTTTTCTCAACTTCATAAAATCTCAACATGTATCTCTTCTCAAAATATTTAGCATGGCCAAGCATTTTACAACTACATTGTTTTCACTAAGGTATATAAGGTATCCTATTAGGATTTAGCATAGCATAAGTATAGAAATTCTTTTCATGCATGTTTCAAAAATCCACTAAGTATAATGAAAATAGTAAGACTTTATATGATTGTGTAACTTGCCTTTTTGGTAGGGAATGTTGGTTCACTTCTTGATCTTTCTAGTTTCACACTTTTCTAACTTCACTACAAATCAATCAAGCAAACACAATATCAACTAGCATTCCAACTAATAATCAATCAAACAAAACACACATAAAATAATAGGAACTAAGTCATGCATGCAAGCATGCAAAAGATAGTTTTATTTGCAAAGATGGTTTCTACTAGGCTCTAAACTTTGTAAAGTTCAAAGTGGTCATTTTCCAAAGTGGCAAAGTCATTTGCAAAAGGGTTTTGTCCATAAACCATTTTTAAATCCATTCATTATTTCATGTGGTGGAAAATGTTTTTATCAAATCAAAAACTTTATGTTGTTCACCAAATAAGTTGCTAATTATCAAAACTGGGTGTTTAGGGTCAGTAGGTTTGATTAGAATCATTTTCCCAAAGTTTTCATTCCAAAATCATTTTCATAACAAAAGCAATATTTTATTTGACTAGAAATGGGCTAATTCAATTAATCCATCCTATTATTCACTAAATCCATTTTTAAAACCACAAGTTGGTTCCTAGGGTCAGTAGGTTCACAACAAACCAATTTGCAAAGATTTCAACCCCAAAATCATTTTGGAATAATTTTTATAACCTAAACAAGCATACAAATGTTTCTGCAAAAACAAACATTTTACCAGAGGCTTTTTACTAAACAAATTGTATGGTTGGCTAGGGCTTGTTCCACTGATTCCATTGATATAAAGTTTGCAAAATTTGGACGTGTGGATCAAAAGTTACAAGGGTTTCAAATCTGCATCTAAATCTGATTCCAAATTTCTGTTTTAAACAAACTGGTGCCACGCGGCGTGATGTTACTGGTCGATACCGGTTCGCACGGATCGAGCGAGGCGGGCCGTTGGATTAAATTACATCACACGGCGCTGAGACGCTACTTACCGCTTCGCCTAGTTTCTATCGTGTGCGTCCGATCTAGATCCTACGGACACCACTACTTGGTCAACAACGGGCGGCGTTGTGCGGCGGCTGGCGACGGCGCACGCTCAGATGGTGGGCTAGCGGCGGTTCTAGGAAGCAAGAAGGGAAGGGGAGGTGCTTACCGTGTTCGCAGTGGGGGGGGGAAGCTCAACGTGTTGTTGGTTCGATGAGGGGCGCACAGGGACGGGAGTAATCGCTCGCCGGAGTGGAGCTTCGCCTCGGCCACATTCTGTCGTCGTCGGGGACGGTGCTACGGGTCACGAGGAGACAAACGGAGGGCATGGTCAGACGTGCAAAGCCAAGGCGATGATGCGTGCGTGATTGAGAGGGCGCGGGGTGGTCTGTCTTACCAGGAAACTTCGCCGGAGAAGAAAGCAGACGCGGCGGCGCTCAGTGGTTGTCGGAGTCGAGGTTCTGGGGCGCCCGCGGTTGAATGGGAGGTACCGGGAGAAGCGTCTAGGTCTGGGGAATGTACTGGTGTGCTTGGGAAGGCAAGGGGTGGCGAGGTTCGGCCGGAATCAAGGAGGAAGCTCGTCGGAGCAGTGAGGGGTCTCTGGTGAAATTAGCGTAGCCTGGTGGCGTGTTGGTTATGGCGACAGAGGGGAAATGGGGAGGAGAGGGAGACGTTTAAGGGGGCGTGGTCGCCGGGGGAGTAATGGTTGTTAATCGCGCGAATTGATCGCCGGAGTAAAGACAGGAAACGTCGAGGAGGAATCAGCGCGGTTGAAGACGATGAACAGTGCTGTGGGGCCTTGCTGTCAGTGGGGGAGTGAGAGGGAAGGAGGGTCCACCAATCAGTGTCTCTGCGGGTACGAGTTTAAGTGGAAAACGTTTCGCAGAGGGGGGAGAGAGACTGGGCTGCGAGTGGGCTTCCTGGGCCAGGTGGGTTGGGCTGCTGTCTGATCCTTTTTTTTGTTCAGTAATCTTTTCCTTTTTCTATTTCTATTTTCTGTTTTGAATTTCAAACAACAAATCAAACATTCAATTCACATCAAACTTTAACCAAACATTGCATTGAGTTTTTGTTCTGTCTAACAACAATATTCCAAGTCCCAAAATAATATAATAATTTTATTTTTAGGGTCCGTTTATAATTAAATGAAATGGACATTAGTTAATAAATCAAATGGGTTTTAATTTATTTAAAAACTCCATTTGAAATCTATATTTTCAAAACCAAATCAGTAGGTTTTATTTGGAAATAAAGAGCACTTGGAAAGCTTGTTTAAAATAAATAGATAAGTTTTGATGTTTAATAAAAATAGTAAAACCTTTATTTTTAATAAACTTGGATATTAAATCCTTATTATTTTATTTGAATAAACCTTTACTAAAACAAAAATATTTTTATTTCAAGGGCTTGGCCAAGTTTTAATTTGGCATATAAAATAATCTTTAATTAATTTCTTCCTTTTCATTTGAAAACCCAAATCTTTTTATTTAAAGATTCAAATTAGTAATTCTAAATATTTTTATTTTCCTTTATTAAATGTTTATCTGTTTAAATCCCTTTAGGATTTATTTGATCAAATAGGTTTGAAGGTTTCCAATTGGAATCAAAAGTTTCTTCTCACCCTGAAAATCAACATAGTTTTATTTTATTCATTTATTTTTCACATTACAAGATTTTTAAAATCTTGGGATGTGACATTTCCTTTATAAAGGAGGGATCTTACAAGATATATTTGAGACTTTTATGGTCAGTGTATAACTCACATCTAGCTCCATAAAGAAAATGCCTCCATCCTTTCAGCGCAAAGACTACTGCTGCTAACTCTAAATCATGAGTTGGATAGTTGACTTCATGTGGTTTCAATTGTCTTGAACCATAAGCAATCACTTTCCGATCTTGCATTAATACACAACCCAAACCTTCTTTAGATGCATCACAATATACAGTGAAATCCTTCCCTGTTTCAGGAACTACTAAGATTGGAGCTGTGGTTAATCTAGTCTTCAACTCTTGGAAACTTGCTTCACACTTCTCATCCCACTTGAATGGTGTATTCTTCCTTAATAATTTGGTCATTGGTCCAGCTATTTTGGAGAATCCTTCAATGAATCTCCGATAATAACCAGCCATTCCTAAGAAACCTCGAATTTGTTTCACATTGGTTGGTGCAATCCACTCTAGTACCGACTAAACTTTAGATGGATTCACATCAATTCCATCCTTACTGATCACATGACCGAGAAATTCTACCTCCTCTAACCAGAACTCACACTTACTGAACTTAGCATAAAGCTTATGTTCTCTTAAAGTCTGCAATGTTATTCTCAAATGGTCAGCATGCTCTTCCTTATCCTTGGAATATATCATAATATCATCAATAAAGACGATGACAAACTTATCCAAATATGGCATGAAAATCTTGTTCATCAGATTCATGAATATTGCCGGTGCATTGGTCAAACCAAATGGTACTACCAGATACTCATGGTGTCCATATCTTGAGACAAATGCTGTTTTTGGAACATCTTTCGGCTTGATTTTTATTTGATGGTATCCAGATCTTAAATCGATCTTTGAAAATACTCCAGCTCCTTTCACTTGATCAAACTACTTTTACCTGGCGGGTGAATTGGTCCCTTTTGGCTGTCATTTGCATTCTGGCTTTGAATTTATGAAAGATGAAATCTTTCATATTGGTGAAACTTGCCCCTTTTTAACATTTCTCAATGATGAGTTTTTCAAGTGCACCTCACTGACATATTTGAGAGAAATATACTAACACTAATCCTATTTTTTTTCTATTTAATCTTTGTTTTGCAGGTACAAAGATGAGGATCAATATTTAGTGTTGTTTTAGATATAGGATAATTAGTAGATATACAAATGTAACTTTCTTGTTCTTTTGTAATTTTTCTTTTATAATTCTTGTAATCTTTATTTTATTCATTTGTAATAAATATTATATATTTATTAATAAAGAATATTCTTTTTCTTTATTCTTTTTGTAAATTGTGAAGTTTTGAATAACTTCAGTAAGTTCATTCTTTGTAACTTGTTTATGTATATAAAATGAATTTCATATACAATATTGTTTTTAGATAAGATTTAAGTTATAATAATTTTCTCTTAATTAATTTAAGATTCAAATCTTATATCAAAATCATTTAAATTATAAAACACTTAAGTTTTACAAATCCAAACTCATTTCAAAACACACACAATTCCTTTAAGATCATATCAAAGTTTATAGCAATCCTCCTTTAAGACTAAACCTAATCTCAGAGTAAGAAAGAATCATTGATCACTCAAGGTTTTTATTTGGCGAAAATTTTACTCACATTTTCTCAAATGAATGCATGCAACAATTCATATTCCTAAATCTACCCTTCGTTAGGTCCTATATGTTGGGATGTTACAGAATTCCCCCCTTAAATTAAACTTCATCCCGAAGTTTGTGGAGATGTACCTGAATAGTTCTGGATAAGCTTTTCTTAAATCCTCTTCCTTCTCCCATGTGGCTTCACTCTCAGGGTGATGTTCCCATTGTACCTTGCAATATTTGATTGCTCTGTTCCTCAATCTTTTCCAGTTTTCTTCCAGAATCTTGTAGGGCTTTTCCATATAAGTCAGGTCTGCTTGTAGTTCTATCTCTTGATGTGTTATTGCATCATCTAGAACTTTCAAACATTTGCAAAGTTGAGACACATGGAAAACATTATCACTTGAGCTAGTCTTGATGGTAACTCTAAAGCATAAGCTATAGTTCTGTTTTGACTCAGTATCTTGAATGGTCCGATGTATCTTGGACTCAATTTCCCTTTAAATCTGAATCTTTTTTCTTCTTTCATTGGACTTACTTTCAAATAGACCATATATCCTACTTCTGGATGCCATGATCTTCGGCTTTGATCCACATAAATTTTCTGCCTGCTCTGGGCTATTTTTAGTGTATCCCTTATCTTATTAATGATGTCATAATCTGGTGCAAATTCTTTGCTGCTTCCAGGTTCATACCAGCATATTGGTGATGTACACTTCCTTCCATACAAAATCTCATATGGGGCTGCCTTTAGACTACTCTGATAGCTATTGTTATAAGAAAATTCTGCCAATGGTAGGTGATCTTCCCATGTTCCTCCAAAATCTAGTGCACAAGCTCTCAACATGTCTTCTAGTATTTGATTAGTTCTTTCAGTTTGACCTCCTGTCTCAGGATGATATGCCGTGCTGAAATCTAACTTTGAACCAAGTGCTTCAAGCAATTGCTTCCAAAATGCTGAAGTAAACACTGATCCCCTATCAGTTACGATCTTTTTGGGTACCCCATGCTTACTTACTATCTCTTTGACATATACTTCAACTAACTTCTCGCCATTACCCTTTTGATTCACTGGAATAAAATGTGCACTCTTAGTAAGTCTGTCCATAATTACCCATATCATATCCTTCCTTTTTGGTGTCATAGGTAACCCTGTGATGAAGTCCATACCTATTTCCTACCATTTCCATTCAGGAATTTCTAAGGGTTGTAATGGTCCTGCTAGATTTCGATGTTCAGCTTTCACCCTTTGACAAGTATGGCATTCAGATACATATTTAGCAATATCCCTCTTCATGTTATTCCACCAGAATAGTTCTTTCAAATCCATATACATCTTAGTACTCCCTGGATGTATAGAATATGGGGGTATCATGTGCTTCTTTGAGTATGACATTTCTGATCTCAGTCACATCTGGAACACATAGACGATCTTGGAACCATAAAGATCCATAATATCCAAGGCGAAAAACTTATTTTGCCCTTGAGATATCCTCCGAATTTCCTCAGCAATAAAAGGATCTTCTTCTTGTCGTCTAAAAATTTCTAGCTTAAGATCACTGTCCTGCTCTGCAACTACCTGCATAGTCGCTAATCCTCCAAGAACCTCTGTCCTGATGAATTGAAGTTCCAACCTTTACAAGTCCATTTGTAATTCTTTTGGTAACTCTCTATTGCTTGGCTGAATATCTGCACTCTTTCTGCTTAAAGCATCTGCTACAACATTTGCTTTCCCTGGGGTGTAGTTGATTGTTAAATCATAATCCTTGATTAATTCCAACCAACGCTTTTGTCTCATATTGAATTCCTTTTGTGTGAAGAAATATTTGAGACTTTTATGGTCAGCGTATAACTCACATCTAGCTCCATAAAGAAAATGCCTCCATCCTTTCAACGCAAAGACCACTGCTGCTAAATCTAAATCATGAGTTGGATAGTTGACTTCATGTGGTTTCAATTGTCTTGAACCATAAGCAATCACTTTCCGATCTTGCATTAATACACAACCCAAACCTTCTTTAGATGCATCACAATATACAGTGAAATCCTTCCCTGTTTCAGGAACTGCTAAGATTGGAGCTGTGGTTAATCTAGTCTTCAACTCTTGGAAACTTGCTTCACACTTCTCATCCCACTTGAATGGTGCATTCTTCCTTAATAATTTGGTCATTGGTCCAGATATTTTGGAGAAACCTTCAATGAATCTCTGATAATTACCAGCCATTCCTAAGAAACCTCGAATTTGTTTCACATTGGTTGGTGCAGTCCACTCTAGTACCGACTGAACTTTAGATGGATTCACATCAATTCCATCCTTACTGATCACATGACCGAGGAATTCTACCTCCTCTAACCAGAACTCACACTTACTGAACTTAGCATAAAGCTTATGTTCTCTTAAAGTCTGCAATGCTATTCTCAAATGGTCAGCATGCTCTTCCTTATCCTTGGAATATATCAGAATATCATCAATAAAGACGATGACAAACTTATCCAAATATGGCATGAAAATCTTGTTCATCAGATTTATGAATATTGCTGGTGCATTGGTCAAACCAAAAGGTACTACCAGATACTCATGGTGTCCATATCTTGAGACAAATGCTGTTTTTGGAACATCTTCCGGCTTGATTTTTATTTGATGGTATCCAGATCTTAAATCGATCTTTGAAAATACTCCAGCTCCTTTCACTTGATCAAACTACTTTTACCTGGCTGGTGAATTGGTCCCTTTTGGCTGTCATTTGCATCCTGGCTTTGAATTATGAAAGATGAAATCTTTCATATTGGTGAAACTTGCCCCTTTTTAACATTTCTCAATGATGAGTTTGTCAAGTGCACTTCACTGACATATCTGAGAGAAATATACTAACACTAATCCTATTTTGTTTTCTATTTGATCTTTGTTTTGCAGGTACAAAGATGAGGATGAAGATTTAGTGTAGTTTTAGATATAGGATAATTAGTAGATATACAAATGTAACTTTCTTGTTCTTTTGTAATTTTTCTTTTATAATTCTTGTAATCTTTATTTTATTCATTTGTAATAAAGATTATATATTTATTAATAAAGAATATTCTTTTTCCTTATTCTTTTTGTAAATTGTGAAGTTTTGAATAACTTCAGTAAGTTCATTCTTTGTAACTTGTTTATGTATATAAAATGAATTTCATATACAATATTCTTTTTAGATAAGATTTAAGTTATAATACTTTTCTCTTAATTAATTTAAGATTCAAATCTTATATCAAAATCATTTAAATTATAAAACACTTAAGTTTTACAAATCCAAACTCATTTCAAAACACACACAATTCCTTTAAGATCATATCAAAGTTTATAGCAATCCTCCTTTAAGACTAAACCTAATCTCAAAGTAAGAAAGAATCATTGATCACTCAAGGTTTTTATTTGGCGAAAAATTTACTCACATTTTCTCAAATAAATGCATGCAACAATTCATATTCCTAAATCTACCCTTCGTTAGGTCCTATATGCTGGGATGTTACAGATAGTGATCATACCAAGGAGCACATGATGGAGATGATATGCGGGAACCATATCATTTCACTTATAAACATGTGATGTTTGATTGCATCTTATATTGCTTGTTTGGCGTTTTATTAGCATAATAAGATGATCCCTCATTTAAATATCAAGATAAGAATGTGTTCTTCTTTAAGTATGCACCGATTATGTTTCATCGCTCCAAGACATCACGTGATGATCGGGTGTTCTTGGATCCACGACCATATTACGGGTGTAAGACAGTTACACACGCGAATACTAAGGTTTTTACTTGGTGAGCCTAGCATGTACATACACGGACTCGGAACACGGACCTAAAGGTTAAGCATGAGTCATATGGTAGATATGATGCCCATTTGATGCTCGCCTTTGAAGCTACACTGACCCACGTGATGATCAGACTTGGTGTAGTGGATTTGGTTCATGTAATCACCAAAAAGGCACGAGGGATGTCGTTTTTGAGTGGGAGTTCATTTCTAATTTGGATTAGTAGAACTCAATTTATCATAAATTAAATCAAAGTGAATTTGCATAATTTGTTGTAGTCATTGTTATTCGGTCACCACCTTATGCAGAGTTGTAATTGAGATAATAGAACTATAGAATTTTGGATATTTACTTTACGAACTGGTATAGTATTGTGTTGAGTGTCAATCTAAAGTTTAAAGTCCTATTGCAGACTTTCAGCAAACTTTGTTTACTCCATGAAATTTAATAATTGGTATTAAATAGAGAGTAATAATTCCAGTGTTAGTATCTTAAGTATCATGTTTGCCTCCATGATGCTTGATTGTTTTAATATCAAGTTTATCTAGGAGCTGAAAGAATTGTTTCAGAAACCATCATGTGTGACAGATATAACGATATCTGAAACAATGTTTTGGTTGAGATATGATAGAGTATAATATATGTTCTCATATTGGATGAGAATTTGCGAAGGTTGGATATGCTAGACATCCTAATCATCCAAGTTTTGGAAAGTAACGTTATACTCACGATTCGTCTTTATAAGCTACATTAGCTTGATCATGAAAGTCGTCATGATAAGGATGAATATAAGATGTATGTAAATTGTTTACTACACTAAAAGATTACTAAAGAATGGATTTTGAAAGAATGCCGATCATTTTGATGATGGTGATCTACTTTAAAGTGCAAGTTCAAAGATATTATTATTTGATTATACACGCTTTGGACTATGTGTCATGTATATGGCGCCACTGTTGATGTTGATAGATTCTTTTAAAAACGAAAAGGAAATGCTGAAAGAGAATCTATAAAACATATTTGGCAGAAAAGAAAAGATTGGAAATATCCAATTTAGGTATATAGATGATATACATGTTATGGTTGTATTCTTTGCTTGTTAAACAATGTGGTTCTTGGGTATTGGATACCGAATTGGTTGATATGAAATTTCATACAGAACGATGCAATTCATGAACCACAATGGCCTAAGTAACTAGCAAGAGAATATGTGATGATGATCATCGAAAACAAACAAGCTGTTTGTATTTCTCGTTGACATCAAAGCTTGCCTTCAAGATTTGTTTTAATAATTGTTATTTAAATCAGGTATTATGAGAACAAAGGTTGTTCAAACAATTACCATATTCCATATAAGATGGATGATTTACGAATCTAGTTGGAGAAATCACATCCATAAAGCTAATGCTAAAATGCCGCAAGACAAATGATTGGAAGATCACTTACGAAGTGACATCGCCATTTAAACTATATTGGAAAGAAAACATGAAGAAACTCCATTTTCATGGATTTTTGGAGTCTTTGATTTGATCAAATGACGCTTGTGAGACTTTCCTCGGGATAATTGAAACTTCATTCAAAGGCCAAAGAAGAACGAACGACTAAAATATTGGAATTTATACATATCGATGTATGTAGTCCATTATGTATAGTCGTAAGCGATGGGCTTCAACTTTATATGCTTTCTCCGAAAATTTGAGTGAATATTCACTTAATGAGAAAGAAGTATGAAATATTTGAAAACGTTTCAAAGACTTTCAAGATGAAGTGGAAAATCATTGTAACAAGAAAATAAATGATTTATGATTTTATCATAAAGGGATTTATTTGAGTTACAAGTGTAACAAGAAAAATAAATGAATTATGATTTATCATAAAGGGATTTATTTGAGTTGCAAGTTTAGCAAAACACCTAGTTTTACATCTCCCGAAACACCATAGGAGTATGGAGTGTTTGAGATTTCTAATGAAACCTTGTTTGACATGGTTGTACCAAAGGTGTTATTTATAAAACTGTCATTATGTTTTAAAAGATTAAAGCTTTAGAGACTACCGCTTTTACACTGAAAAGAGCTCCATCTTGATCCGTTGAAATGACACCATGGAAGTTATGGTTTGGGGTAAAAACCCAAATTGTAATTTCTTAAATTTTGGTATGCTAAGCATAAGTAAGATGTTTACAACCAAAGTCGGATGAGCATGTCTTTATAGGTTATTTTGAATAACCATTGGGTATTCCTCCATAACACCAAGGACAAAAAGGGTTTGTCGCTTGAAACATGAAGTTTCTTGAAAAACAAGTTTTTCGTAAAAAGTTAAGTAGGAGGACAATAGAACTTTGATAAGTTTAACGAACCTTAGCTAAATGTGCCGAGTTTCGCAACGCCGGAAAATGTTCCGGAGGCAGCCAGAATGCTCATGGCTCACGTGCCTCAAAGATTGCGGTCACGGAGGTCTAAGTTCCTATTGAACCAAGTAGGTCGGATAAACAATCAAATGTTGAGATTTGAGAGTAAATCATTATTGTTTGACAATGATGAACCGACTACATGCAAAGAAGCAATGATGGGCCCTGACTCTGTCAAATGGCTTGAAGCCATAAAATCCGTGATAGTTCCATACACGAGAAATCAAGTTTTGAACTTGGAAGACCCTTCGGAAAGGTGTAAAAACCTATCGGTCGTATTTGGATCTATAAAGAAATAGACATGGATGTTTCACATCTATAAAATAGTCGACATGTCGTAAAGTATTTTATGACAATGTTCAAAGAGTTGACTATGACAAGATTTGATATTTCATAGCGATATTTAGTCTGGACGGATTAAAGTAGCAACCACTACATATAATTTGGTATATGGTAGATGAATAAACAAAACAAAGTTCTTCTAATAGAATGGTTACTTAGGACGTGTACATGACATGGTCCAAAGGGTTTTGTTAATTCAAAGGATGCTAAAAGGGCATGAAAACTTCAATGGTTGAAGTAAGCATCGTGGAGTTGGAATCTTCACCTTGATGAAAAGGAGTTTTCATCAGGAGACGATGAAGATGCTTGCATTTGCAAGAAATTAAGTGGGAGCGCTGAGACATATTTCTAATACATTATGTGGAGGACATCTTGTTGATTAGAAATGATGTAATTTTTATTGACAAAGGTTAAGGATTTCATTTTGATGAAATACTTAGGCAAAATCCTAATATTTAGCATGAATGTCTATAGTGGATAGACTGTGACGCTAATATGGTTGTGCCAAACGTACATATATGAGATATTGAAGGAGTTCAATATAGAAAAGACAAGAAACAGTTCTTGTCGCATGGAAATGAATTGAATCAAGATTCAAGTGTATCGATACTTGATAAGTGAAACAAGATTCAAGTGCTTTGACACTTGATGAGTGAAATCATGAGAGTGTTTTGATCAATCATACCATAATATGTACACATCCAGATATGTCCTATGCTCTAAGTGTTATGAGCATATACTAGAATGAATCATAAAATGATCATTGGACGCTAGTAAGGATATTCTTATGATCTTTTGGAAGAACTAAGAATATATTTGCGTAGAGGTGACAAACAATTACAAATAGTTCATTGTAAAGCGTTACATTGATACTAGTTTTGTCACAATATACAAAATTAAGTTTATCTCAATTTAAACTATGAGTGGCACAATGTAATGGAAAGGAGATACCATGATGGATTTGGATGAATTCCAAAGTTAAAACATTGTGACGGATACTACAACAAAAGGCTAAGTATATGACTACTATAGTAGCATCAAAGGAGGGAATTTGTGTCAAGTAGTTTGTTATCAAACTAAGGTGTGGTTCGCAACGGGCTAACACTAAAGATATATTGTACGACAATAGTATCGACATGATTTAACCCCAAGGAAATAAAGGTATCACCAAAAGACCAAATTTATACAATGCCATCTCATTGGAGAATGAGTGATGCGCAAAGACGCAAAGACATGCAAATACACACGGACCTGAAAGCGTCAGATCCGTAGATTATGTTAACCACTTGAAATTGCGTATATGGAACACCAGAAATACATAGGTGTTCAATACACAAAGTTTTCAAACTAGATTATTGTCTCTAGTGCAAGTGGGAGACTCAAGGGAATATGCCCGAGAGGCAATAATAAAGTAGTTATTATCGTATTCCTTATTTATGATAAATGTTTATTTTGCATGCTATAATTGTATTAATATGGAAACGTTAATATATGTGTGTTTAATAAACAAAAAGGAAGTTCCTAGTTATGCCTCTCTTATAAACTAGCTCGTTGATTAACAAGATGATCAAAGTTTCCTGATCATGGACATTGGATGTTGTTAATAACGAGGTCACAACATTAGTGTAATGGTGTGATGAACATTCATCCGAAGTATAGCATTACGATCAAAGTCATTGAGTTTATATTGCTATAACAACTTACGAAGTGATTCTAATCCTTAGACCATGAGATCATGTCAATCACTAACATCGGAAGAGTTTCTTGATAACATCAAACGTCACACCATAACTGGGTGATTATAAAGATGGGTTCAGAACTATTAAAGTGTTATGTTGAAGCCCATGGATCGATAATGGAATTTGTTCATCCCGATGACGGATAGATATGCTCTGGGCCCTCTCGGTGATATCACATTGATTAGCTTGCAAGCAAGTGATTTGATCACTAGAATGTTATATCACGGGAACGAGAAAAGAGTGCATGTCAGTAACGAGATCAAACTAGGTATGGAGATACCGATGATCGAATCTCGGACATGTAATATATCGCGAAACAAAAGGATTAAGATACTAGCATAAAAGGTTCCGACGATCACAAGAAAGTCATCGTTGAATGTGTGGGAGTCAGTATGGGTCTCCAGATCCCGCTTCTGATTATTGATCAGAGAAGGGTCTTGATCATGTCCGCATTATTCACGAACTATAGGGTGGCACACTTAAGAGACATTGACATCCATTTGGAGCAAAAGTTTCATGCCGAAAAGAATAACAAGCGCAGGAATTTATTTCACTAGATACCGAAACAGGTTTTCGGGTGAAATTGCAGAAAGTGTTTCTGCATGTGAAATGAAATACTAGCAAGGGGTTATATGTGAATGTTTGTCACTAAATTAATTGACAAAATTCTGAATAAATAAAAGGAGTTTTATTTAATGAGGGTTTGCATTAAATTTGGTGGAAATTTAGTGGGAATTTGAGTGGGATTTTGAGTAGAGGGAATTGAAAGGCATTTGAGTGAGTGGAGTGTCCACCCCATGAATGTGGAAGAGGTGGGGGCAGCCCCATGGCTGGGCGCCATGCCCCTTGGGTGCCCCCCTCTCCCCTATAAAAGGCCCCCTCTCATCCTCTTAAAACACACCTCCTCGTGAAGGATCTCTCTCCCCCTCTAGAATTTATCCCCCATGGTCTCGGACTAGCGATATACATGTTCCCGGTGGCTATTCGGCAAGAAAGAGTTGTGCTTCCGCTGCATCGCTGGAGCGAGGAGGCGGAGGTTGCGCGGTGTCTTGTACGTGTGTGCGAGCACGGATGCGCTGCTGTTTTGCGGCGCTAGGACTTACTCTCGATCTTGAGATCGGCAAGAGATCGTCTACATCAACCACGAGTTTAACTCGTTAAGATTTGTCGGTCTTCAAGGGTATGTTCTCTACGGATATACATCCGCCCGTTGCTTGTATCTAGTAGATAGATCTTGGTACATAGTTGTTCCCATCGTAGGAAATTTTTTGTTTTCTATGTTGCGAACCTACATCTTAATGCTCAGTGGAACTATGTCAATGTCATTTGCATGTGTTGTGGTGATCCAGGGCATTTGCAAAGCAGCTGTGAGAAGACTCTCCTATGTTTCATATGTAAGAGTGCTTCCCATGTAGTTGATAAGTGCCATGTGAGGAAAAGGCCACATCATATGGCTAAGTATGTTGGTAGTGGGGCACCAGGTCTAGGTTTTTATCATATAAAGGTTCGTGAAGTGGTGGTGAATCCAATTAATTCTACAAAAAAACTGTGGGATAGTGTTGGTAGAAGAGGGATCTATGTCTGCTGCAGAGTTAGCCCAGGAGTTCTCTAAGATATACAAGACTAATTGGCCTTGGAAGATTAGGGAATTAGGAGTCGGAACATATTCCTGGTAAGTTCCCTCCACACATTGTGGTTGAACAAGTCACTCGCTACCCCAAGTTTGGAGTCTCAAAACCAGGAGTGTGGGTGAAAGTTGAAGCTTGGAATGATGATAAAGAGCAAGTAGAAACTTTGAAGAAGGCTTGGGTGATCATTACAGGTTTGCAAACTAAATGGTGTGAGTGGAGTACCCTGGACCAAGCTGTGTAAACATGTGGTATTCTAGAGGATGTGGATTGGCAAAGCATCTTTAGGAACAATGCCAAAGAGGTTAGAGTGTTGATAAAGTGTAAGGATCCTACCAAACTCCCTGCTAGTAGGCTTTTCAACTTCCATGATCATTTGTTCCACTTGGGGGTCACTTTGGACACTTCTGTGGCTATTTTGGAATCTGAAGAACAGCCAAATGAAGACCAAGAGGATCAGAATAAGAGGAATGAAGATGAATCTACTGGTCACGGGGGAACTTGGGTCAGAATGGCTCTTCTGGCAGTGGTCTGTCATCACAATAAGCAAGCACCAATAATCTGACTAGGAATGGTGGACAGGGAGCTAGTAAAGTTAGGATGGCAGCAAACTCTGACTTTAGTGCCAATGCAGTGTTTCAGTTGATGGTACAGAAAGGTGTAATGGATAAAGAGGGGAATTTCATTTGGGACAAAACTTCTGTGGCACCTGATACTGATACTGAGATTCAGAAATTCTGGATGGAAGGACAACATGAAGATATGAGTTTTGCTTAGAGAATGGACCTGGAAGCAAAGAAGATAAATGTTCCTATGATTGATCTTCCTGATGACATCATGTCTAGCTTCAAGGACTTGGTGATGAGGGAGAGGGATGATTCTCTCTTGAAGGAAGAAGCTCTAAAGAAACAGAAACAGTGGGCCCCTGCTCAACCTCCGAGACAGAGCTCCATGGTGGATAGGTCCAAGAATATCCTTGCAAAAGTTGTTGATTTGAAAAAAATCAACAACCTAGAGGTCCCAACATCCTTGAAAGGTATAATGTCTTCTAACCCTTTTGCAGTTCTTTCTACTGTAGAATTGGATGTTCTTTCTGATAATATAGGGATAGAAATTAATGAGGATAGTTCTGCTCAAACTAATTTAGATAATGGTACTTGTACTCCTTATATTTCTGCATCCAATTCTAGAGATTTAGATGAGGAAGCGAAAGGTTGGATAGAAGTTTTACATAGATCTCGGGGCAAGCACCCCAGGAAGAAATGCTTATGATTAGTGCTTTCTAGAATAGTAGGAGCATTAATGCTCCTGGTAGGCAGAAATATATCGAGGATAATTTCATTCCCCTTAAAGTAGATTACAATGGTTTTCAAGAAACCAAGAAAGTTAGTTTTAGTCACTCCTTTCTGAAAAATCTTCTAGGAAATAGAAATTTTGCTTGGAATTACTTGCCTTCCATTGGTACTACAGGTGGCATTTTATTTGGTGTTAAATTAGATCTTTTTGATGTAGTTTCTTGGGATGTTAAATACTTTTCTGTTAGTGTTGTTCTTAGAAATATAATTACTGAGTTTGTTTGTAGGATTACTACTATCTCTGCATATGAAGATGGAAAAGAAAATTTCATCTCTGAATTGCATGAGCTTTTCATTAATTGGGATGGTCCTGCTATGGTAGGAGGGGATTTTAACTTGATTAGATCCCCTGCAGATAAGAACAATAGGAACATAGAGTACAAGTGGGTTGATGAGTTTAATGCTTGGGTTGAGCTTTGGGCTCTTATGGAAATTGGTCTTTCTGGTAGGGCTTACACTTGGGGTAATAACCAAGTTGATCCTACAATGTGTAAATTAGATAGGATCTTTTGTTCTACTGATTTTGATAGGAATTTTCCCCTGGATAGTGCTAGGCTCTTCCTAGAGTTGGGAGTGATCATACTCCCATCATTTGGGAGTCTGGTGAACACTGTATTCCAAAACCCTCTAGGTTTAAATTTTAAAAATGGTGGTTAGCTAGAGTAGATTTTAAGGACATTGTTGTTAAAGCATGGTATCTAAGATTAAACAGTTCTAATCCTATGAATATTTGGCAAGGTAAGGTTAGATATTTTAGGAAATTAGCCAAGGGTTGGAACATTAATCTAGAGGATGCCATTAGGAAGAATAAAAAGGAGCTCATGGAGGAGTATGACTCTTTAGATATCAAAGCTGAAACTCACATACTTTCTGATGAGGAAAGGAATAGACTATATTGGATATATAAAGGGCTACAACAATTTTGGGCTATGGAAGAAACCAAAGCTAGACAAAGATCTAGAGATAGGAACATTTTAGAAGGAAATAGAAACACTGCCTACTTCCATGCAGTGGCCAATCAGAGAAGAAGGAAGAAATTAATTACAGTCCTTGAAGGACCTGATGGTCCAGTAACTGAGATTAGTGATATGCTTAAAGTTGATACTAATTACTATAAAGATCTTTTTGCCTGGGAACCTAGACCTGCTATTAGTTTGAAGCATGACTTTTTCTCAAAAGAAGAAATGATCAGTGAGTCTAAAAATATAGAATTAGGTTCTCCTTTCACTGAGGAAGAACTTAGAATAGCAGTGTTTGGTTCTTATGCTGATGGGGCCCCTAGTCCTGATGGCCTTTCCTTTATGTTTTACTAGTCTTACTAGGAGATTGTTAAGTATGATTTACTAGCTATGTTTAATGCCTGACATGAGGATCATGTCAATCACTAACACCGAGAAATAAGTTAGAATAGCAGTGTTTGGTTCTTATGCTGATGGGGCCCCTGGTCCTGATGGCCTTTCCTTTATGTTTTACTAGTCTTACTGGGAGATTGTTAAGTATGATGTACTAGCTATGTTTAATGCCTCGCATGAGTATCATGTTAAGTAATCTTAGTCCTTAGACCATGAGATCATGTCAATCACTAACACCGGAAGAGTATCTTGATAACATCAAACGTCACACCATAATAGGGTGACTATAAAGATGGGTTCAGTGCTACGAAGGTGTTATGTTGAGGCTCATGGATCAAGAGTGGAATTTGTCCATCTTGATGACGGAGAGATATACTCTGGGCCCTCTCGGTGATATCACATTAATTAGCTTGCAAGCAAGTGATTTTTATCACTAGAATGTTATATCACGGGAACGAGAAAAGAGTACATGTTGGCAACAAGATCAAACTAGGTATGGAGATACCGATGATCGAATCTCGGACATGTAATATATCACGAGACAAAGGGATTGTGTTACATGCGTATAAGGTTCACATGATCACAGAAGTCATCGTTGAATATGTGGGAGTCAGTACGGATCTCCAGGTCCCACTGCTAATTATTGATCGGAGAGGGGTCTCGATCATGTCTACATTATTCGCGAACCGTAGGGTTACACACTTAAGGGATACCGACACCATTTGGAGCAACTAATATGCTAGAGAAAGAAAAAGGAAAGCACAGGAATTTATTTCACTAGACACCAAAACTGTTTCGGTTGAAATTGCTGAAACCGGTTCTGTATGTGAAATTGAATACTAGCAAGGGGTTTTATGTGAATGTTTGTTAATTAAAGTAATTAACAAAATTCTGAATAAATAAATAAAAGAGTTTTATTTAAATGAGAGCTTGCATTAAATTTAGTGGAAATGTAATGCATGTGAGTGGATTTTTGAGTGGAGGCTCTTTTATGGGAGTGGAGGCTTTTCATTTTGAGTGGGAGCTCCACCCACATGAATGTGGAAGAGATGCGGGCAGCCACCATGGCTGGGCGCCATGCCCCTTGGGTGCCCTCCTCTCCCTATAAAAGGCCCCCTCTCCTCCTCTCAAAGCACACCTCCTCGCGAAGGATCTCTCTTCCCCCTTTAGAATTTCCCCATGGTCTCGGATCAGCGAGATACATGTTTCCGGTAGCTTTTTCTGGAAGGATTTGTTGCTTCCACTGCTTCACTGGAGCGAGGGGCGGAGGTTGTCAGGGTACCCGGACGTGTGTGCGATCACGGATGCACCACTGCTTTGCGGTGTTGGACGTGATGGTGCTGGACCGGCTAGACCAGATGGACTTCATCACGATCTTGAGATCGGCAAGAGTTCGACTACATCATCCACGAGTACAACCTCGTTAACGCTATATGGTCTTCAAGGGTATGTATTTTATGGATGTATATCCACCCGTTGCTTGTATCTAGTAGATAGATCTTGGTGCTTTGTTCCCATCGTAAGAACTTTTTTGTTTTCTATGCTGCGAACCCTTCAAAAGTGTGGTCACTTCCCATGAAATCATTCATGAGGTACATAGCAATAAAGATAAAGGCCTTGTACTTAAAATAGACTATGAAAAATCCTATTATAGGGTTAATCTTGATTTTCTTTTTGAGGTCTTAGAACTTAGAGTTTTTTGTCCTACCTTCATTAGATTTATTAAGCAAATCTCACTAGGAGGCTCCATTGGGGTTAAAATTAATGATTTTGAGAGTGATTTTTTCTTGACTGGTAAAGGTCTTAGACAGGGTGATACCATTTCACCCCTTTTGTTTAATATTATGATTGATGTCTTCTCTAGAATGTTAATAAAAGGTTCTATTTGTGGAGCCATTACAGGGCTTTGTCCTAATTTTGTTCCTGGAGGAGTTATCTGTCTGCAATATACAGATGTCACTTTGCTTTTTCTGAAACCTAACAAGTTGGGTGATGTCAACCTTAAGTGGATTCTTACCTACTTTGAGGATGAGGATAAATTACCATAAAAGTGAGCTTATTCCTATTAACCTAGATGAGGAAGAGATGAAACCTTTTCTAGACATTTTTGAGTGTGTGCAAGGTAGTTTTCTTGTCAAATATTTAGGGATTCCTTTACATTTTGATAAGTTGAGGAGATAAGATCTCCAGCCTTTGATAGAAAATCTTCTTAATAGGATTACTGGTTGGAGGGGTAAACTTCTCTCTTATGCAGCTAAGAAAGTTCTTATCCAAGCTTGTTTTTCAAGCATCCCTATATATCTTCTATCCTTCTTTAAATTCCCCAAATGGGCACTGAAGCTTTTAGATTCTCATATGGCTAACTTTTTCTGGAATGATGCAGAGGATAAGCACAAAATTCACTTAGCTAATTGGTCTTCTGTCTGTATGAAGAGAGAATTTGGTGGCTTTGGGGATTCCAAACCTACAAGACCTTAATTTGTGCTTGAAGAGATATATCCAGGGGGAGGGAACACTTTGGAGAAAAGTTATATATGCAAACTATATAACTAGAAACCCTAATATCATGTGTTGTCATGATGTACACCCCTCTACTTTTTGGAAGGGTGTCATGTGGGCTTCTAGGGCATTAGAAGTAGGATATAGATGGCATGTAGGGAATGTAAGTCTATTAAATTTTGGGAAGATGTTTGGTTTGGTAACTCTACTTTAGCTACCCAATTTTGGGAGATTTATTTAGTTTCCAACCAATAGACCAAAACTATAGCTGATCTCTGGGATGGGACACAACTTAAATGTGATTTTAGGAGAACTTTTAATGACCAAATGATGATCCAATGGCATGAGATCCTAGGGATTGCCCAGTCTGTTTCTCTTAGAGATGATGAGGATCAGTTAATTTGGTAGTATGAAACTAAAGGAGTGTATTCTTATAGCTCTATGTACGCTTTGGTAAATTTTATACGGATAACTAAAATTTACCTACCTGCTGTTTGGAAATTAAAAATTCCACCCAGGATTCAGATTTTCCTTTGGCTTTTCTATCAGAAAAAAATTCTGACAAGAGATAACCTTAGGGCTAGAGGTATTCCTAAACCCCTAGAATGTAATCTTTGTAGGGAAATAGAAATTGTTCACCATCTTTTCTTTGATTGTGTAGTCTCCAGGATGATCTAGGCTGATGTCCAGGACAATTTTTGGTATTTTAGTTGATAATTTTGAATCCATTGCTCTGAGATGGTTAGTGTTGGAGATATGCCCAAGAGGCAATAATAAAGTGGTTATTATCATATCTTCATCTTTATGATGAATGTTTAGATACCATGCTATAATTTTATTAACCGGAAACATTAATACTTGTGTGATTTGTAAACATAAAAGAGTCCCTAGTAAAGCCTCTTGTTAAACTATCTTGTTGGTTAATATATGATCATGGTTTCCTGATCATGAACATTGAGATGTTATTAACAACAAGATCATATCATTAGGAGAATGGTGTGATGGATATACTCCTATAGATAAGCGTAGCATAAAGATCAAGTCATTTCATTAGTTCATTTGCTATAAGCTTTCTGATACATATTGAAAGGATACAGATGTCGCCTAGAGGGGGGTGAATAGGTGATTAAAACTTTTCCTAGAGTGGCTCAACAAAGGCGGAATAAAACTAGTGTTTACTTTGTTAAGCACAACCTATAACAACTAAGGTTCACCTATGTGCACCAACAGCTTATGCTAAGCAATACAAGCAACAAAGTGATAGCAAGATATATATTACTTCAAGTACGAAGGCTATCACAATGTAAAGTGCATAAGTAAAGAGCTCGGGTATAGAGATAATTAAGGCACGCGGGGACACCGATATTTTACTGAGTTCCTCCCAACATGGAGTACGTCTCGTTGGGAGAGGGGGTGGTATCAAACCACCAATGCCACAAAAGGCCTCCCTTATTCTCCGGTGAATCTCAACCCAACGGGATCAATCCACGCATCCACTATCGGTGCACTTGTCGGTGGCAACCGGAACCTCTCACAAGGTTGGGGCACTTCTCCACAACTTAATTGGAGGCTCCCAACAAATGCCACAAAAGGCCACAAAACCGTCTAGGGTTCCAAGAACCCAAGAGGGACAAGCTCCAAAGAGTCACACAAACCAAATCCTCCGAGGAGAACTCAAACCGATGCACCAACTGCAAATGGCAAGAACACCACAAAGGTGTTCAAATCCTTCTCTTCCAAATTCCACCAAAGCTACAAAAGCTTATGGGGGAATAAGAGAGGAAGAACAATGGAGGAAATCCACAAAAGACTCCAAGATCTAGATCCCAATATGTTCCCCTCACTTAGAGGAGAGATTGATTGGTGGGATTGTAGATCTAGATCTCCTCTTTCAAATCCCTCAAGAATATGCAAGAATCATCGGAGGGATTGAGCGAAAGCAAGCTCAAGAAGTTCAACAATAGGAGGGGAAAACTTGCAAAAAGGTTAAGGAACCATTAGGGAAGAAGGCCCCTTATATAGGCTCTCCAAAATCCAACCGTTGCAGCCCAAAAACGCGATTCCCGGTACTACCGGACTTTTTCCCGGTACTACCCGACTTTCCCGGCACTACCGGACATTTCTTGGGGTTCCTGGGGCTCCAAATGCATTTTTTCTCTGCGCTCCCCGGTACCAAAATGCGGTACTACTAGACCCCGGTACTACCGGATCCTGGTCTGGTACTACCGGTCATCACAGAACGAAAACAACCATAACTTTTGCATCCGGACTCCGATTTCGATGATCTTGGGCTCATTTCGAAGAGGACAACAACCTCTACAAGAAAATGCAAAGAAACATCATAGTCCAGCAAGGGAGGATAGATCCAAATGACGAAGTAAAAAATTGTCGTGGTATTGCACGGCAGATGCTACTGGGGTAGCTTACATAGAGGGAGCAAGGCGACGTAGGAGAATCCGGGAACGAGATTGGCACACGATGTACCCAGATTCACGTCCCCTCGATGGAGGATCGCTACGTCCTGCTATCAATCCAGTATATGATCACAGATTGGTTTACATGGGAGCCGCCGTAGGCGGAGGGAGAGACTAGATCTAGTCTAATGTGGAAGAAGATGCCATATGACATACCTCGTGGGGTGCCCCTGGTGGCCTTATTTATGCAGCCAGCTAGGGTTTACAAGTATTTTGGGCTTTGTATTGAAGTCGCCGTCTTGGGCCTCTAGTCGGCGCCACTCGTCTGGGTCCAGCATGCACCAGTCGCCGTATTGAGCGAGTCGACCCGCTCAGGGCTAGGCTTCAGTCGAATCAATCCAGCTGGCGACTCCGCTTCGTGGGTATACCCCGATTGGTATTCCCCCATCAGTAGTCCCCGAGCGCGTTGTCGATTCGACGCGGGCTTAAGGCAGGGCACGGAGAGTCTTGACGATGGGTCGTGGCGAATCGGCGACGAGCTCCTGAACAGAGAAAAGAACCGTGAAGCGGGAGGCGGTCGGCGTGAGCTAGTCGGTGATGGCCAGTTGGCGAAAGACGCAGGGTGTCGGTGAAGCCGCTAGTTGCGGCGAGTCCCCGAACGTGGAGCGTGCCGAGTCTCCGAGCGTGGCGAGTGGCGAGGTCGAGCGACCGGCGAGTGCCGAGTCCCCGAGCGCGCCGAGTGGCGAGGTCGAGCGACCGACGAGTGGCGCTGTCTGTAGCGTGCCGAGTCCCCGAGCGCGTTGAGTACGCGAGGGCGAGTCCGCGATGGCGAGTCCCCAAGCGCGTTGAGTACACGAGGGCGAGTCCGCGGTGGAGAGTCCCCGAACGTGTCGAGTACGCGAGGGCGAGTCCGCGGTGGCGAGTCCCCGAGCGTGTTGAGTCCGCGGTGGCGAGTCCGTGGTGGTGAGTCCCCGAGCGCATTGAGTACGCGAGGGCGAGTCCGCGGTGGAGAGTCCCTGAGCGTGTCGAGTACGCGAGGGCGAGTCCGCGGTGGCGAGTCCCCGAGCGTGTCGAGTACCCGAGGGCGTGTACATAGTGGAGAGTCCCCGAGCATGGAGAGTACGCGAAGGAGAGTCTACGGTGGCGAGTCCCCGAGCGCGTTAAGTACGCAAGTGGAGAGTCCGCGGTGGCGAGTCGACAAGGGCGAACCGTGGTCGCGGAACCACGCGTACACACAGCATGCCTATGAGTAGTCCCCGAGGCTCGAGTTGTCTTGTAGAGGCGACTTGAGGCTCATATTTTGAAAATAGTAGTGGTTGTTGCCGAGCGTGGCGAGTGGCGAGGTCGAGCGACCGGCGAGCACCGAGTCCCCGAGCACGGCGAGTGGCAAGGTCGAGCGACCGGCGGGCGTCGAGTCCCCGAGCGCGTTGAGTACGCGAGGGCGAGTCCGCGGTGGCGAGTCCCTGAGCGTGTTGAGTACGCGAGGGCGAGTCCGCGGTGGCGAGTCCCCGAGCGCGTTGAGTACGCGAGGTCGAGAGATCAGCGAGCGCCGAGCCACCGAGCGCGGCGAGCGGAGAGGTCGAGCGACCGGTGAGCGCCGAGCCCTCGAGCGCGGCTAGCGGCGAGGTCGAGCGACCGGCGAGCGCCGAGCCCCCGAGCGCGGCGAGTGGCGAGGTCGAGTGACCGGCGAGCGCCGAGTCCCCGAGCGCGGCGAGTAGCGAGAAAGACACCATTTTGCTGAGAAGGAAGAAAAAGTACGACTGCAATAAGATGTATTTATGAAATATATTAAATATTTGTAAGACGTGTAAATTATAAACGTTAAAGAAAATGCACTTTTGTTATGTGGATCGATGGGCAGTATGTAAGGTTTATACGTGTCTTTTCATGAGTAGGCAGACCTCCAGCATCAAACGCTTGCCGGGTAACAGGGACGCGATGCCAGACTGTTGAACCCGGAGACAAGGTCGGCCTTTTGGTACCCAGCCTCACTACTTCGACGGACGCGAATAAACAGCAGACAAAACTGAAAACGATTCCAAATATAATTTTGGTCACTGAAAGGATCATATGCGACTGCATGGTCGGATTTGGAGAATGAATGGAGAGGTGTATATGTTTTGATCCCATAACATGTACAAGTGTAAAGAAACTTAGTTGTTAGCATTGTGATTCTGCAACGGGCGAGTCCATGAGCATGGCGAGTCCGTGCTGGCGAGTCCGCGACGAGCGAGTCGCCAAACGTGGCAATTCTGTGATGGCAAATCCGCAATATCTTGAATTAATTAATCTGCATAGTGTTCGCCAAGTCCGAGGACAGCCCGAGGATAAACTGGCGGCTAAGAAACCGTGGACCACGACCTCCTGACGCTGACGTTCCTCCGCCTCATCTCAATGAACAATTGTGTAGAAGGTTAGATTCAAATAAAAAACCGAGATTCAAATAAAAAACCGAGAGCTGCAGAGTTATCAATAGTCATCGATAAGAAGCAAGAAAGATGGGATCGAATAAAGAAAACCCATTAATCATAGCCATGCAATCAATCATGGTGCATGTCTGCCCTTGTGATTCAAGCAGTCGATTCAGGGCAGCGGTAGAACAATTTGATTTGACCTATCGTTTAGTCATCATACATATGTGGACCGAAGCGATGTGCATGGGGTGAGTCGCGGATCTTCCTGCTGATTTTTCCTGCACTCGCATTGGCAATCGGCAACGCTCGTGACTGAAACAGTCTCTCGCTATCATGTTTGTCGGCGAGAAACTAGAGCATCAGGATCCAGCGCCGCCATGCAGAACAAATCAGGAAAAACTTTAGATCAAATAGAATAATGAATTGATAAAAACAATTAAATCAGAGGGAGATAGATAATCAGTCGTCATCTGGTGCCGTGCAAATTTCCGAGATGACTGCGCGTGCTTGCTCCGCGCAGGCAATGTTGGGCTGTATCAGATCAGATTGATCAGCTTTTCCCACACAGCGGGCAGGATGCAATCTAGCTGTCGGTGATGGTGAGGGATCTCGCCCGGATCATCACCCTCCAAGAGTCGCTTTCCCCACGGTGGGCGCCAACTGTCGTGGTATTGCACGGCAAATGCTACTGGGGTAGCTTATGTAGAGGGAGCAAGGCGATGTAGGAGAATCCGGAAACGAGATTGGCACACGATGTACCCAGGTTCACGTCCCCTCGATGGAGGATCGCTACGTCCTGCTATCAATCTAGTATATGATCATAGATTGGTTTACATGGGAGCCGCCGTAGGCGGAGGGAGAGACTAGATCTAGTCTAATGTGGAAGAAGATGCCATATGACATACCCTGTGGGGTGCCCCTGGTGGCCTTATATATGCAGCCAACTAGGGTTTACAAGTATTTTGGGCTTTGTATTGAAGTCGCTATCTTGGCCTCCAGTCGGCGCCACTCATCTGGGTCCAGCATGCACCAGTCGCTGTATTGGGCGAGTCGACCCGCTCAGGGATAGGCTTCAGTCGGCTCAATCCAGCTGGCGACTCCGCTTCGTGGGTATACCCCGATTGGTATTCCCCCATCAAAAACCTTCTGCCGCGCTAGGTACTAAAATGCGGTACTACCGCTTTTTGGTACCTAGCCCGGCAGTGGATTTTGGCAACTTTCCAAAACCTTCTGCCTCGCTAGGTACTAAAATGCGGTACTACCGCATTTTGGTACCTAGGAGACCAGCAGATATTCAAACGACTATAACTTTTGATTGGTAACTCCGATCGACCCGATTCCAATTGCGTTGGAAAGAGGACGACATGAGCTTCCCTATAAAAGGTGAAAATATTGGTTATCACCAAGTGAGAATGTATCAAGTATAATAATGTGAGATACCTCACTTGGTGAGAAACCAAAAAAACGCATAGATCAAAATCGCAATAAGATATAAAAGAGGGATCCGATTTTGATGAACAAGAGCTTGTTATGGAGATTACCACAAGCTCTATATCCTCACATGGATAAGACCAAATAACAACCAAATACGATGATGCAAGTATGCAAAGGTTTGATCTCTCTCCGAACGATGTGATCGAGTTACTCATTCGAGATCCCCTCTTGATAGTACGGTTATCTATCCTAAACCCGGTCTTCCACTGACAATATAAGACCGGCAAAAGGGAAAACCTATCAAGATTATACCTTTGCCTTGAGCATTCCACTTGAGCTCGATGTAGACGATCTTTACCTTCTCAAGATGGAACGCCTTTCTTGGTTCCTCATCATCGATCCATGATCACCGAGGATGGCAAGCATCAAACATGAGATCTTCTAAAGATTGCGTATTTTGAGCTTGCACAACATATCTTCTTCTCATTTCATCGACCTTGAAGCCGACACAAGCTCCAAGCGATGCCAATGGACAATTCCTACAAGTATAACTTAATACACACATTAGTCCATAAAGATTGTCATTAATTACCAAAACCACACATGGGGGCCCACATGTTATTTCACATATTAACCTAATTCCTTCGACCATGAGGTCATGTTAATCACCATCACCGGAAGGATGCTTTGATGACATCAAACACCACACCGTAACTGGGTGGCTATAAAGGTGACATTGAGTGTTCGGAAAGTATGTCTTGAGGCACATGGATCAACAGTGGGATTTGTCCATCCATATGACGAATAGATATACTCTGGGCCCTTCTTGGTGGAATGTTATCCAATTAGCTTGCAAGCATGTGACTGGCTCACAAGGGATCACATATCACGGAAACGTGAAAATATTACTTATCGGTAACGAGGTTGAACTAGGTATGCGGAGATACCGACGATCAGACCTCGGATAAGTAAACTATCGCGAGACAAAGGGAAATTGGTATCGTATGTAAGTGGTTCATTCGATTGCAAAGTAATCGTAGAAATATGTGGAAGACGTATGAATTTCCAGATTCCTCTATTGGTTATTGATCGGAGAAGTGTCTCGGTCATGTCCGCGTAATTCATGAACCGTAGGGAGACACACTTAAGGATTCGATGTTGTTTAGTAGATATGGAATGTAAGTAGGGAGACCGAATGTTGTTCAGAGTCTCGGATGGGATCCGCGATATCACGAGGAGATCCAAAATGGTCTGGAGAATAAGATTCATATAAGGAAAGTCCAATTCCGGAGTTCGGGAATGATTCCGATGATTTCATTGGAGAGGTTCTAGAAGGGTCTAGAAGGTTCACCGGACCGGAAGGGGAAGGGTACATGAATGTGTCATGGATAAATGGAATGATTGAATCATGTCCTAGGTCACTTGGTTGGGCATTAACAAGAAATAAACCAAGCTACAAATTGGAAGTCAAAAGGCAAGTTTGAAAAGTCAAACTGGGACAATGTGTCCTGGTGGAGGAAGGAAAGAATCCTTCTTTCCCTCCACCACAAGACAACAAGGAGAGGGAGTTGGGGAAGGATTCAAACTCCCCTCTCCCAAGCTGCCCTCCCTCTCATAAATAGAAGGGAGGGGGTGCTCCAAGGCCACACAACACCAGCCCTTCCCCACCTAGCCGTGCTGCCGCCCCCCAGCGCTGCCGCCGCTCACCGTTGCCGCTGCGCAGCCGCCTAGCACCTCCGCCACTGGATCGCCGTCGTCGCCCTAGCCTCCATCGGCCACGCCTCCTCCTCTCCGGACTTCTAATCCCTAGATCGCCAGAAACCCTAGATCCACCATAACCTGCTTCGGCTTAGGCGAAGCCCTGCAGGATTTTCCCTCTACTTCCGACACCACGTCGTCGTGCTGCCGGAATCGCGAGGGGAGAACTACAACCTCCGCTGCCTGCTGGAACAAGGGAGAGGAAGGTCTTCATCAAGTAACGAACGTGTGACCGACTGCGGAAGCACTGCCGGAACGCGGCGCCGGAAGGATCGTCTACGCGATCTTGAGATCAGGAAGTGTACGACTACATCACCCACGTGAATCTGCTCTCGTTAACCGCTTTGGAACCTTCAAGGGTGAGTACTCTAATCGACTCGTTGCTACAATCTAGTAGATAGATCTTGGCTTGTTTGTGTGCATGCGGTAGAATTTTTTTGTTTTCCATACTACGAACCCCTACAGTTAGCTCCCAAGAGACATTTGCATTTCAATGTAGTTTCTGCTGCTATTCTCTAGAGTATTTGAAACAATAGGAATAATTTAGTTTTTAATCATACTCCTTGGATTAATCTGAAGCAGGTCTAGCGTCTGGTTCTCTCTTATTTGAGAAATTGGAAGATACTATTCAAAGAGCTAGAAGATGTTGGAGATATGCCCTAGAGGCAATAATAAATATAGTTATTATTATATCTTTGTGTTTATGATAAATGTTTGCATTCATGCTATAATAGTATTAAAAGGAAACATTAATACTTGTGTGATTTGTAAACATTAATACTAGCTTGTTGGTTAATAGATGATTGTGGTTTACCTATCATGAACATTGAGATGTTGTTAACAACAAGATCATATCATTAGGAGAATGGTATGATGGAAATACTCCTATAGATAAGCGTAGCATAAAGATCAAGTCATTTTAATAGTTCAATTGCTATAAGCTTTCTGATACATAGTAACCTAATTCCTTAGAACATGAGATCATGCTAATCACCATCACCGGAAGGATGCTTTGATGACATCAAACACCACATCATAACTAGGTGGCTATAAAGGTGGCATTGAGTATTCAGAAAGTATGGGTTGAGGCACATGGATCAAGAGTGGGATTTGTCCATCCATATGACAGATAGATATACTCTGGGCCCTCTCGGTGGAATGTCATCTAGTTAGCTTGCAAGCATGTGACTGGCTCACAAGGGATAGCATACCACGGGAACGAGAAAAGAGTACTTGTCAGTGACGAGGTTGAACTGGGTATGCAGAGATACCGACGATCAAAACCTCGGATAAGTAAACTATCATGATACAAAGGGAAATTGGTATCGTATGTAAGTGGTTCATTCGATCGCAAAGTAATCGTAGAAATATGTGGGAGCCATATGAATTTCCAGATTCCTCTATTGGTTATTGATCAGAGAAGTGTGTCGATCATGTCCGCATAATTCATGAACCGTAGGGAGACACACTTAAGGATTCGATGTTGTTGAGTAGTTATGGAATGATGAGTAAGAGACCGAATGTTGTTCGGAGTCTCGGATGGGATCCGGGATATCACGAGGATATACAGAATGGTCCGGAGAATAATATTCATATAAGGAAAGTCCTGTTTCGGAGTTGGGGAATGATTCCGGTGTTTTCACCAGGAATGTTCTAGAAGGGTCCGAAAGGTCCGGCACTCCGGAGGGGAAGGGTACATGAATGTGTCATGACAATATGTAATGGTTTCATCATGTACTAGGTCACTTGGATGGGCAAAATAAAGGAAGAAATCAAATCCAAGTTTGAAAGTCAAACACCAATTTGAAAAAGTCAAACAGCAAGTTTGCTTGGTGGAGGGAGAGTAGGAAACCTACTTGGGGAGGAAGTCCTCCTCCCTCCACCCGCCGGCCAAGGAGGCCGACTTGGGGGAGGACTCCCTCCTCCCAAGCCGCGCCCTCCCACCTATATAAGGAGGGGCAGGGATGCCCTCTTCCCTACACCTCAAACCCTAGCTCCTGCGCGCCTCCACCTCCAAGTGCAGCCGCCGCCTAGGGTTTCCCCTCCAACTCGGCGACTTGGGGATTCCCCAAGCCCTAGACGCCGGCCACACCCTCTACTTGGTGCCCTCTAACCCTAGATCACCAAGGGACTCTCTCATAGTCCACCATACTCGCTCCGGCTTAAGGCAAAGCCCTGTGAGATCTCCCCTCTACTTCCGGTACCACGCCGTCGTGCTGCCGGAATCACGAGGAGAGTGCTACAACCTCCGATGCCTGCTGTAACAAGGGAGAGAAAGGTCTTCATCGAGTACCTAACGTGTGACCGACTGCGGAAGCGCTACCAGAACGCAGCGTCGGAAGGATCGTCTACGCGATCTTGAGATCGGCAAGAGTACGACTACATCACCCACAAGAATCGGCTCTCGTTAACCGCTTTGAAATCTTCGAGGGTGAGTTCCTCTATTGACTCGTTGCTACAATCTAGTAGATAGATCTTGGCTTGTTTGTTTGCATGCGTTAGAATTTTTTTGTTTTCCATGCTACGAACCCCTACAAGTAGTTGACCCTTGGACTATGGGTCCATACAGTAGCTAGATGGTTGTTTATCCTCCTTTGTGCTATCATGTTTAGATCTTGTGAGCTCCGTTCATGATCAAGATCATCTATTTGTAATCATACATGTTGTGTTTGCGGGGATCCGATGGATATTGAGATACTATGTCAGGTTGATAATTGATTCTATCATGTCTGTGTTATTTGTGATCTTGCATGCTCTTAGTTGCTAGTAGCTATCTTGGCCAAGTAGCTGCTTGTGACTCCAAGAGGGAGTATTTATGCTCGATAGTAGGTTCATGCCTCTAGTAATCTAGGGAAGTGATATAAATCTCTAAGGTTGTGGATGTGCTGTTTCTACTAGGGAGAAAACAACAATCTCTTGTTCAGGGAACAATTGTATTGTTTACTTTACACACATTGCTTAATGCAATTATCTGTTGCTTGCAACTTAATACTGGAGGGGGTTCAGATGATAACCTGAAGGTGGATTATTAGCCATATATGCAGTTGGATTACAGTCTATATATATTGTTGTAATGCCCAATCAAATCTCATAGGAGTCATGATGTCTAGTATATGCATTATTATGCTTTCTCAACCTGTCAATTGCCCCTCTGTAATTTGTTTACCTAGCATGTTATCGATCTTAAGGAGAACACCTCTAGTAAACCATGGACCCTAGTCCAATATTTATCATTGATACATAATCTATTGTTACCTTTTACTTTCTACAAGCAACTATTACCTTCCACACTATACGTTTAATCCTTTGTTTTCAGCAAACCAGTGAGATTGACAACCTCACTGTAAGTTGGGGCAAAGTCTTGAGTTTGTGTTGTGTAGGATTCCAAGTTGTTAGCAACACCTTGGAGTTGTTTCCTTGCTCCTACTGGTTCGATAATCTTGGTTTCATAACTGAGGGAAAACTTGATGCTGTGCTCATCACACCTTGCTCTTGGGGTCTCCAAACGAGGCTCTACAGTAAACTGAGCCACCGTCAGAAAACCACAACGTCGTCGAGCTATGGAGGACGTGCGTCTCTGGCATCACTTCAGGCCCATCCTAAGACCGGAGACGAAGTCCATGTGGTGATCTGAGTGTGTGTAGCCTGTTTGGCCTGCTTTTCACTTCCACCTCCTTTCCCATATCTGCTTTGTTGTAAGGATCTCTAGTGTCAGTCGAGTAGCTCTTGTTTTTGGCCTATGCCTTTAGTTCCAGCTTTAGTTGGTTGCCTATGGGGCTGGAGTTTTTAAGTTCTATAACTAATACCTGAAGACCTTCTCGTGGTTTCATTCCTTGAAATGGAACCGGGAGAAAATCCCTATTGATCTACAAAATGGTAAACTAATTTGTGGAAGGAATTTGCAGATTTGTATCCGTCGTATCCACTACTTATCCGCAAATTTCTCCCTGTATTATCTATCAACCACATACAGGAGAGAAACCATCTAGTCCTGATCACAAATGCAAAGACGAAGAAAAAAAGATCACAACCGAGTCGAGGCTCTCATTCTCTCCTCACACTTCTCACTCCTCTCTTTCCTTCAGTGGCCTCCGCATCTCTAGATCCCTTCTTTCCCCCTCCTACGGTGGCCTCCCCGCTTCGAGTGAGAGGAAGAGGGAGAGGGGAGGACGGGCCTCCTCTGTACATAGTAGTCTAGGGTTACTATGGAGTGTTCAGGCCCTGCCCGGTTTGGTGTTATGCCGATCTTCGGGAGATTTTCTTGGTTTCCCACAAGCAGCGACTAGGGATGGGCGCCGAGCTTCTCTACTAGGCCTCCATGAAGGAGGAGGTCAGCGATGCATCGATTTGGTCAAGGCTCCATCAATAAGCTCGATGGAGATCTGGTGAAGGATCTTTTCTCCTCTATTTTTCATCGTGGTGGAGGATTTGGAGAGGGGAGATCTCGATCTGATATATCTAGGGAAGTTCGTGAAGCTGTAGCATCGAATGGCGGAGAACATTAAGGACGACCAGATCCCTTCTCTGTTAACCATGGTCAAGAAGGTGAACACTTCGTGCGCAGCTGCCATGTAGGCCTAAAATCTTCCTTCCTCCTGGTCGGCGAGCCACTTAGAAGGGTTTTCTTCAATCTCGAACTGGAAATGTGCATCTGCCTCGCCGCAAGTGGTGAAGTCCGCGGTGATGAGGTCGATGGCCATATTTTGAGATCACGGTGCAAAGACGGTTGTAAAGGACTTGATTGTGTTTTTATTTTATGTTCTAGGGTCCTTTTTGTAATATGTGAGGACTATGGATTAATTTTATTTTTTTGGATTCTTCCCTGTAATTGTAATCCAATCGGCGAAGTGAATGCGGTTTTGGGTCCTTCAACAAGACCAAAGTGAAGGGAATATGCCCGAGAGGCAATAATAAAGTGGTTATTATCGTATTCCTTGTGTATGATAAATGTTTATTTTACATGCTATAATTGTATTAATACGGAAACGTTAATACATGTGTGTTTAATAAACAAAAAGGAAGTTCCTAGTTATGCCTCTCTTATAAACTATCTCGTTGATTAACAAGATGATCATAGGTTTTCTGATCATGGACATTGGATGTTGTTAATAACGAGATCACAATATTAGTGTAATGGTGTGATGAACATTCATCTGAAGTATAGCATTACGATCAAAGTCATTGAGTTTATATTGCTATAACAACTTACGAAGTGATCCTAATCCTTATACCATGATATCATGTCAATCACTAACACCAAAAGAGTTTCTTGATAACATCAAACGTCACACCGTAACAGGGTGATTATAAAGATGGGTCCAGAACTACTAAAGTGTTATGTTGAGGCCCATGGATCGAGAGTGGAATTTGTTCATCCCGATGACGGATAGATATGCTCTGGGCCCTCTCGGTGATATCACATTGATTAGCTTGCAAGCAAGTGATTTGATCACTAGAATGTTATATCACGGGAACGAGAAAAGAGTACATGTCAGTAATGAGATCAAACTAGGTATGGAGATACCGATGATCGAATCTCGGACATGTAATATATCGCGAAATAAAAGGATTAAGATACTAGCGTAAAAGGTTCTGACGATCACAAGAAAGTCATCGTTGAATGTGTGGGAGTCAGTATGGGTCTCCAGATCCCGCTTCTGATTATTGATCCGAGAGGGGTCTCGATCATGTCCGCATTATTCGCGAACCGTAGGGTGACACTCTTAAGAGACACCGACATCCATTTGGAGCAAAAGTTTCATGCCGAAAAGAATAACAAGCGCAGGAATTTATTTCACTAGATACCGAAACGGGTTTTTGGGTGAAATTGCAAAAAGTGTTTATGCATGTGAAATGAAATACTAGCAAGGGGTTATATGTGAATGTTTGTCATTAAAGTAATTGACAAAATTCTGAATAAATAAAAGGAGTTTTATGTAATGAGAGTTTGCATTAAATTTGGTGGAAATTTAATGGGAATTTGAGTGGGTTTTTGAGTGGAGGGAATTGAAAGGCATTTGAGTGAGTGGAGTGTCCACCCACATGAATGTGGAAGAGGTGGGGGCAGCCCCATGGCTGGGCGCATGGCCCCTTGGGTGCCCCCCTCTCCCTATAAAAGGATCCCCCTCCCTCTCTCTCACTCACACCTCCTCGTGAAGGATCTCTCTCCCCCTCTAGAATTTATCCCCCATGGTCTCGGACTAGCGAGATACATGTTTCCGGTGGCTATTCGGCAAGAAAGAGTTGTGCTTCCGCTGCATCGCTGGAGCGAGGAGGCGGAGGTTGATCGGTGCCTCGAACGTTTGTGCGAGCACGGATGCGCTGTTGTTTTACGGCGCTAGGACTTCCTCTCTATCTTGAGATCGGCAAGAGATCGTCTACATCAACCACGAGTTTAGACTCGTTAAGCTTTGTCGGTCTTTAAGGGTATGTTCTCTACGGATATACATCCGTCCATTGTTTGTATCTAGTAGATAGATCTTGGTACATAGTTGTTCCCATCGTAGGAAAATTTTTGTTTTCTATGCTGCGAACCCTACACAAAGGGGGCACATGTATCGTCTTGTCTGTCGGCTATAGGCTTCCTAACGCCCCGACTAACCAAAACCATCGACTAAGTCGGAGCTCCGAGTGCCACCAACACTGAGGCAACACCACTTAGCTATCCCTCGTGGTCATGGGCATCGAAACAAACTTGAACTTCGAGAAGACAAACGATGCCACAATAGCGCTTCTAGGTTGCTTAGCAATGGATGGAATCGTTGATCTAGAGCACCATCAACTAGCACATAGTATCCCAAGAAGCAAATGATGTGTGCGCGCGCGTGTGTGTGGCTGTGTGGGAGGGGGATCGTTTCTGCCAACTCTGAACGACACCATGACGGAAGTATAGGAGGAACAAAGCCACACATGAACAGACGATCATCAACACATCTAACTAGAAGGATTTGTTTGTTATAAGAGATGAAAACCCATAATAACTAGTGGCACTAGTAGAAATCCGAGTATAAGAGTAAGTTTTAGCGGAAAAGGCAAACAGACTCTAAACGGCACCCTTCGAGCTGGTTCTTTCAAAAATAAAACTCTTGAGAAAAAACCAATTCTAATACTACTGTATTGTAGAGTTGTTCGTGCGAACTTCTGTTGTTGATGTTATTGAAGATTTTTAATAGAGTGGAATTTCGCAAGAAAATAATATTAGAGCCGATTCGAATTCAAAACCGTCTATAATGATTCCAGAGTCGGTTGAATTAGAGAGTCAGTCCCCCAAAAGACCAAAGCCACTTATATACGTTATGCCACACGGCAACCAGCATACGCCAATTCACCCTAAAAAGTTACTATTAGTTGTGTGATCGACTTGTCATGGTTCAAAAGTATCTTTCTGAATATATCTAAGGCCTATTTTAACTTTAGGGGACACTCAACTTCCATAATCTCGAGCTATTTTATTCAGAATTTCTCATTTTTCTTAAAATCTATTGATCATTCTAACGGCTAAAGTCCTATACTTACTTTTTTTACCCAACATGGATGATAGCATAATTTGCGGATAAACCTTCCACCACCTTAGTCATTTTTTCTCGGTTTAATTTAAAAATTAACTTTTTCTTTATGACTTTCTATACTTGTGTTGGCTACGTGGATTCTATCTACGCATACCAGCTATAATGCTTAGCATGACGACTTCTCGTTCGTCTGCTACAACAAGCTCTATTATGACAAGTTTTGTTCGAATTCGCCGTTCGTGCAAGTGTGTGTAGTCGTCACTAGGTGTTCCAATAATCTATTTATAATTTGTATTACTTTTAGGACTCTTTATGCTGCTGTTTATGATTATTAATAGATTGGTAAATTTTTTTAAAAAATCTTTAATTAATAATTATCTTTTATTTTTTTAAAAAAATCTAAACTGATATGTGTACTTTGCGCAAGCGAGATATGTCAAATTTTGCAGCCCGCCGGCCAGACTCGACCCACCCAGTGACCAGTGTTTATACCACTCTCCTTCTCATTTCCCCTCCCCAAAAGAAAAATCCCCTCCCAGCTAGGGTTCCGCGGCGGCGACGGCGATTGCTACCCCCCATCCGCCGAGGCGCTCGTGGGCAAAGGCGAGAGGGAGGTTCCCGCGCGGCCCAGCTGGTCGAGTGTCGGGCCCAGGCAGAGGCGGTAGCCGCCATGGCCAAGCGCGGCGACGAAGGTGCTGAGGCAGAGGCGATGGAGCCGGCGGTAGCCGCCGACCCCGGCGAAGAAACTGCGGGTGGGCGGGCCCGCCGTGGGTCCAGGCGCCCCCAAGCTAATCGGCTTCTCGACAATAATCGTCGCCACACCGGCCGGCCACAAGCACAAGCACAGATGATGCCGCCGCAGCATGTGCGGGAGCTTTGGCAGATGGACGAAATCGTGGAGGAGATCCTTTTCCGCCTTCCCCCGGACGAGCCGGGGAATCTCCTCCGCGCCTCCCTCGTCTGCAAGCCATGGTGCCAACTCCTCTCTGACCAAGGCTTCCGTCGCCGATACAGCGAATTCCACAAACAAAAACCTCCCATGCTCGGCCTCCTCAAGAGCTGGTCAACCTCCACCTCCGCCGAGTTCTTCCCCATCACAGGCTTTCGCCCTCGCGAGCCCGATCCCCGGCACTATTATTCTGTGTGCGACTGTCGGCACGGCCGCGTCCTCCTTCGGTACAGGGATGATGGTATGGAATTCTTAGCCGTCTGGGATCCCATGACGGGCAGCCAAAGAGTGCTGCGTGCCCCCAAACATTCGGGGATGAGCGACTGGTGTGTCCGGGTGCTCTGTGCTGCAAACAGCTGCAACCACAGCGACTGCCATTTGGGTCCATTCCTTGTGGTTTTTGTCAGCCTTCACGAGCAAGAAGGGGTTGCTAAGGCATCCGCATACTCGTCGGAGACGAGTAATTGGAGCTCTCCAGCCTCTCTCAATGTCGGTTTCTTTGAGAACGAGATCTACTTCACTGCAATGTCTAGTGTGCTCGTGGGAGATGCTCTCTATTTCCTCATTTCACGGGATAGTAATAATGGTATTCTCAAGTATGACTTGGGCAACTCCCGACTATCGGATTTGTCACCATGCCCCTACGCTCCTATCCTCATGGTGGCGCAAGACGGTCGGCTGGGTCTGGCTGACCTGTACGATTTCCACCTCTACATTTGGTGGAGGGAGGTTGGTCCTGATGAAGTTGCGGTATGGTCACAATGTAGAATCATCGACCTCAAGAATCTCCTTCCTGCCATTTCCAAAAAAGAGAATCTCTTTCCCATTGGTGATCCTAAGATTGCAACACAGTTGGTTGGCTCAATTGAGGGCAGCGGCATCATTTTCGCGATCACAGATCTCGGCACCTACATGATTGATCTTGAGTCACTAACGTCGAAGAAGATCTCCACCGAGCTATATCATCGTGAAGATGTTGAATGGGCCCTCTTTCCCTATCTTAGCTTCTACAGTCCACCAGGTATCTTAACTGGTACTTTGTATATGTTCTCTTAGTTGCTATTTGGGTGTAGATGTTAATTAATACTCAGTTGGTGGCAAAATTAGAAATAGTAAACGTGTAATCAGATTGTAAAGTAGTTTCTCATCCTACTAACTTATTTCTTCATTTAGGGGCAGGAGTTGTGGCTAAAGAATCAAGTAAGGCTGGACATGGCAATGAGGAAGTATAAGTCTGAAGAAAGATGCTCAAGCATGGAAGTTTGGTTTGCTGTTTTGGTGTTCGCTTTCGTTTTGGATTTCGAGTTTGCCGAATGATGGGAGAGTAGTGTGAGTTCCATGTATTTTGGAGAGCTGTGTTATGTCATGTTAATTAAGAACTTATCTCTGTTGTCGGTAACCATGCTACCAATGTGTTAGTTGTTCAACCCCTGATTTCATTTAAGCAGTGGAAGGTTGCCTTTTGTCTGAAAATTGACTGCAAGTTTTATGCATAACAACAATATATTTCTCTCTAGAAACAACTATATATTTTGGTACTGGTAGCTGGAAACTGCTGTGCGAGGACACATAGCACCTTTACAAACTGATAATGAACTTGTCTACTACTGTTGATGTCTTCCAGAGCCAATGCTTTAGGTGTTCTGTTTCTGCCTTGGCAATTTAACCGAGAATGGAGTGACTAATTTGTGAGTATGATGAATACTATGTTCAAAGGTTTAAGTTTAAGCTTTTATCCGTTGACCGTTTGATAAATGTTTGGATATCACTTGATGAATGTCCGAGATATTTGTGCTCCTCTTATTAGTTTTACTACCAGGTTTCTGTGCATGCTCTTTGGTTTATAATAAATTGTACTCCCTCCGTTTAAAAATATAAGTTGTTTTAGCTTTATAAATATAAGTTGTTTTAGCTTTATGAATCAAGCGTATCTAGACTTCTTTTAGTATGTAGGTTTACTAAGATTTTGAGTGAATCTATACACACAAAAAAGTCTAAGATATATTTTTTTCACAAAACTAAAAGATCTTATATTTTGAAACGGAGGGAGTATGTATGTGTGCATCTTTGTTGCATAGGTCGGTGTGAAATGTTTTTTTTCTAGGATACATCCTAGAAGACGTACCAAACACATAGAGGAGAAGGCCGACGGCCGATATAACGCCATAAGGCAACCACACCACACACCCAGCACGATACAACTCACAAGAGAACGCCAGGAATGACCGACACAACGCTAGTAAGGCAACGCCGATACAAACACAACACCACACGACATACAACGCAACCCCCGGCAACCAAGCAACGAGAACTCTCCTTGCAACGTCTCCTGCCAAGAATGGAGAGGAGACGAAACAGCAAGCTTATGAGCCGCGCCACAATCGAAGGAGGAGACTTTGGAAGACCGACTTGCCTCAAAGAGGCACGGCCAACGCATTACCTGCCCATGTGCGCTAAGGTGGCAAGCGAGCAGCGGGACCGGACCGCCCGAGAGAAGAAGACCGAGAAGCGCCGCCGACGATGTACATTGTGCCCCGAGCGCCCAAGCTCAAAGCGGTCGCCAACCGGGACTCCGTCATGCCGATCCGGGGACTTCATGAGCCACCTAGACAACGCCTCCAAGAAGGGGGACGACACCATGGTGCCGTCGTTGTCCGATCCGGCGAAACGGATAAAGGGTTTCCCCCGACGCTCAAAGCGGGGCAGCACGGACAGGGCCATGACGACACCCCCAAGGAGACAGCGCTCAAAGTGTGAATTGTTTTCATGTTGTATTGCTTTGATATATTGTAGAAAAATCAATAGAAGTTTTCTTAAAAGAAGAATGACAGATGAAAAATGTACTACTTCCTCTGTTCATAAATATAAGATGTTTTAGTTTTGTGAATTGAATGTATCTAGACTGTTTTAGTATTGTGAATTGAATGTATCTAGACGTTTTAAAATGTCTTATATTTCTGAAAGGAGGGAATACTATGCAATCTTTGGGAAATCACGGATTCAGGGTTGTTTAATTCGGACCAGCTTCGACCATCCAGCCGGAAAGGTTGCTACTCCAGAAATACTGTGGGCAACAGATGAACAGAATATATCTAATCATCACGGAAGCTTTAAAAGAATACCTCTACTGATTCGACCTGTGTAAGTATCTTGCCTTGGCTTGCTGGAGTTGCTCTGTGCACCAGTGTGCTGCTGCTGCCACAATGATGGTTACACTTGTAGTGTGTCTTCTCCAACAGGTCAAAGCGATATATCTTATTCCTCAAAAGAGAAAAACGTATTTTGTCCTATGCGATTCAGTCATGGTGTCAATAGCAAATTGATCTGTTATGTTTACTTAACAAGAACAACATACCATCAAATTGTCATAGAAACATATATAACTTTCTACAGCGATCAGCAAACAGTGAACCATTGGAGCGAATCATGAAGGCAGCACGGAGGAACACAAGAATAGGTTCTTAAATAAGATTTCTCAGAAGGGTTAACACATGAAAGCATCAATCTTTCCAAACAGATGGAATGTCTTGCTAGTAAATACAGCGCATACATACGATGTTCTTGATAGTCGTTACACGCTGAATTTATTTAGCAACTCTGCTGGAATGTTCTATCCGCGAACTGAAAGTCTGAAAGAACTCCCAAATTACCACCAAAAAGAGGTACAAGACAGGTTGAGCCTTCTGAAATGACAGTTCTGTCAACCATGATCTTCCTAATTTATTAGGGCAGCAGCTGCTGTTAGTTTTAAGAAACCTGAAAATAAAAAAGGAAAATATTGCGGACATTTGAATAAGTAAGTCAGTATTTCGCAAAAAAAAAAGTAAGTCAGTAAGTGTAGAAGACAACAGTCAAAGGAAATTCTCGAGTAATAAACACGAAAAAGAGAAGCTACTATTGCCCATCTATGTCTATTTCTAGAACTGAAATACAATAGCGAGTTATCATCTGGATAACATGTTTATTTTCTATCTAGGTCTTGATTGCAGCAGAAAACTACAGGACGACCAAATGTTCAGAAATATTAAACTTCAATTCAGTTGGTGGTAACATTTCAGGGAAATGGAAGACAAATGTGATCATGACGAAAAGGCTAGGTATCCTTAAGGTTCTGATACAGTGTGCAGCAGATGGCACAAGGCTAGGAAGAATACTTTGTGCCGGCTAGTTCAGAAACACTAATACACCTGGATGGATGGATGGTTGCTGTCACAAGAATATCAATGCAATAACATGTGTCCAGGTAACACTACTTGCAATAACAGTAACAATTTTACAGAGTGAACATGTTAGCAGTCTTGACTAAAAGAATATCAATGCAATAACATGTGTCCAGATACCTTCATCTCTTCTACGGACTGTCTGCACGAACCAGAACATCTGCCAAAGTGCTGTTTTTCTTGGCGGTCCTTCTTGCCTGAAAAATAACACCATCAGCACTAAGACAACAAAATCAGATCGAGAGATGGAGAAGTATGGAAGAGAGTCCCAACCTGCAGAAGGGATCTGGCTGGATCCGAGCCACGGTGGGAACACACGGGGCACGAAGGTAGGGTCGGCCCATATACACGGGCAACGCAGAATCAGGTCGTCGTCGCGGTTCATGTCCACGACGAGGACGACGGAGGCTGGCGTATCCGCGGGAGTAGTGATGCGAAACGATAGGTACATACAACTGGCCTTGAGCGGGTCTAGACATCCAACTTGTAGCCATGGGTGGTGTACTGCTCGCTGGTATGATAGCCAGCGGAGGCAGGATGATCTTCGTGGAGAAGAAGTTTGAAACAAAGCAAGGGGGAAGAGATAGCGAGGGAGTTGCATCTCGTACTTTTCTCTTCATTCAGATCATAGTTACAGCATTCCGGTTTTGGTCTGATATAGTTTTCTATCCTGACACTCTGGTCCCACACACACCCGTCACCAGCTGTCACACTTGACACACCGCTGGTGACCACGCACACACACTACAGCGTGCCAGTCGTGACAGTACCCCCCCCCCGTTAGGAGAACTTGCTTGCCCCCAAGCAAGGAGAGCTGGAAATCAAGTGCTGATCACTTCCCAGTCCTCCTAGGTAGCTGCTTCCGCGGGTAGATTCTTCCATTTGATCAAGGCCTGAACAATAGCTGCACTCCCTTTCTTCACCAGACGACGATTCAGTACTTGCTCAGGTTCAGTGTCCGTTGCATCCAATGCTGGTATAAGAGGCAAGTCATCAAATACTGGGCTGTAGTTAGCATGATACTCCTTGAGCTGTGAGACATGGAATACTGGATGGATGAGGCTGCTTTCTGGAAGTGACAGGCGATAGGCGACCTTGCCCACACGCTCCACGATCTCATAAGGACCAAAAAACTTATAGGCCAACTTGGGAAAAGGCCTGTTGACAACTGAACTTTGGACATATGGTTGTAACTTGAGCAGTACTCGCTCCCCTTTCTGGAATTCTTTTTCCGTGCGGTGACGGTCGGCTTTTTGTTTCATGCGATTTTGAGCTGCCGCCAAATTCTTTTTCAGCATTTCCATTTGTGATGCCCTCTGAGCCACCACTTGCGCCACTGGTGAAGATGGATCTGCTGGTTCCGTAGGTACCATGCCAAGATTTGGCTCATATCCATAGAGAGCCTAAAACAGTGAACATTCCAAGGAACTATGGAAAGAAGAGTTGTACTATAACTCAGCCATGGGTAACCAGCTTTTCCAGGCCTTAGGATTGTCTTGCACACTGCAGGGAAGAAACATCTCTAAACTTTGGTTCACCCGCTCTGTTTGCCCATCCGTTTGAGGGTGGTAGGCAGTAGTGAATTTCAGTTTCGTGCCCAGCTTGGCAAATAGAAACTGCCAAAAATGACTTGTGAAGATACGGTCACGGTCAGACACAATGGACCGAGGCATGCCATGGAGCTTGACCACCGAATCCACAAAGACCCGAGCCACGATCTGAGCTGTGAACGGGTGTTTTAAAGGGAGGAAGTGAGCATACTTGGTAAAACGATCCACGACAACCATGATGGTATTAGCTCCTTCAGAATTTGGCAGGCCCTCGATAAAATCCACCGTGATGTCCTACCACGCCCCATCTGGTACTGGAAGAGGTTGCAAGATCCCTTGAGGGTGCTTGTTGGAGTGTTTGGCATGCTGACACGTATCACATTGTTGGACAAATTCGGTTACTGCTCGTTTCAAACCATTCCAGGCAAATAGCCGATGCAGGCGTTGATATGTACTCTGAACACCAGAATGGCCACCAATAGCACTGGCATGGAATGCTGAAATCAGCTTTGTTTGCAGCGCAGAATTAGCCCCCCAGCCAAACACGTCCATGTTGACGGATAATGCCATCCTGAAGAGAAAATCCCTCGTCATCTGGGCTGACAATGGCAAGTTCCGCCAATTTTTGCTGAGCCACCGCATCAGTCATATAAGAATTGAGGACTTCTTGAAGCCATGCTGGTTGGACCCGAGCACAAGATTGTATTGTCATGAGATGACCCACCCGTGAAAGAGAATCTGCTGCATGATTCTCAGCTCTCTTTCTGTATACAACCTTAAATTGAAGGCCCATGAGACGCGCCATAACCTTGCGCTGCAGAGGCGACTGTAACTGTTGTTCGTCCAGATAGCAGAGGCTATGGTGATCTGTACGAATCAGAAATTCGCCCCTTTGCAAGTATGGTCTCCATCGTTCGACTGCTAACAGGAGAGCGAGGAATTCCTTATCATAAATAGACAACTGTCGATGTGCCTGACTGAGTGGTTTACTGAGAAATGCAATGGGGTGTTGGTCCTGCATCAACACTGCCCCAATGCCCAGATCACACGCATCCGTTTCCACCACGAATTGCTTCTGGAAATTTGGTAATTGTAGGACTGGTGTAGAAGCCATTGCTTCCTTCAGTGCAGTGTATGCTGTGGTCGCCTCGTCTGTCCACAGAAATCCCCTTTTTTAAGCAAATTAGTCAGTGGCCTAGCGATAACAGCATAGTTGCGAACAAACTTTCTGTAGTACCCAGTCAAACCCAGAAACCCCCGCAATTCCGTCACCGTGGTTGGTTGGGGCCATTTCACCATCGCTTCAGTCTTGCGTGGGTCCGTGGATACTCCATCTGCCGAGATGATATGACCCAGGTACTCCAGACTCGAGCAATCAAACGAGCATTTACTGTCTTTGACAAACAACTTATTGCTTCTGAGCAGAGTGAGCACTTCGGTGAGATGCTGGACATGGTCTTGTAATGATGCACTGTATACTAGGATATCATCCATGAAAACTAGTACAGATTTCCGCAGACATGGGCCGAGCACCAAGTTCATGACGCACTGAAACATTGCTGGGGCGTTGCACAACCCAAACAGCATAGCTCGAAACTGATAGTGACCGTGGTGAGTTTTGAATGCAGTTTTGTGCTCATCAGCTGGTAGCATACGAATCTAATGATAGCCCGCACGAAGGTCAAGTTTAGAGAAGATCTGAGCACCTGCTAATTCATCGAGGAGCTCGTCGATGACAGGCATGTGAAATGTGTTTTTAACAGTGAGCTCATTCAATCGGCGATAATCGATGCAGAAACGCCAAGACCCGTCTTTCTTTTGTACTAGTAACATAGGGGAGGCATATGGGGACATACTGGGAACGATCGTACCAGCTTCAAGCATAGCCTTCACCTGTTTCTCAATTTCGTCCTTGTGTGCTGGAGAATATCGGTATGGGCATGTATTAATAGGGTTTGCGTCCTGGCGGAGAGGAATAGTGTGATCATACTCACGCTCAGGAGGCAGCTCTGTTGGAGTAGCAAACACATCGAAAACTGAGCGAGCACTTCACTGATCTCAGGTGGCAATGGAGATGATGAATTATCACCAGAAGGATGCACAATTGCCATGGCCCAGATTTCATTCCCTTTATACCACTTGATTAGCTGTTCCACTGGTAATTCTTTGACATGTTCTAAAACTGAAGCGGCAATACCCGTAAGTTTGATGAATTGCCCGTTATGTGAAAAAGCAAGACAATGATTTTCCAATCAGTAACCATTGGACTATGCAACTCTAACCAATCCATCCTAAGAATGGCATCATATGCGCCCAACTGTAGCACTCTCATGTCTGTGGAAAATGTCTCGCCCTGACACCACCATGTTAACTGAGGAACCATCTCCGTGCACTGCATGTAAGAACCATTTGCAATCTTGACAGGGACTGAAGCTGTAGTCTTCACTGTACAGTGTAAACACTCCACCAGATTTGCATTCACGAAACTGTGGCTACTTTCTGAATATACTAATATAATTAGAACTTGATTGCCAATCATAGCCCGTAATTTCAGTGTCTCTCGACCCTCTGTACCATCCATAGCATGAATGGACAGACTCAGATGGTCAGCATGCGCCATATCCTGCATTTCTATCATGTTTAGAATCTCCTTTGATAGAATCTCAGCCTGTTCTTCAAGCTGAACATCATGAACTTCTGTGCCTGGCTTCTTGCCACGTTGATGTGTAGGCTCAAATTTGTCCCCACATTTGAAACAGAGCCCATTGGCTCGCATGTAATCCCGCAGTTGTCTGTCACGCCACATTTCACCACCATTTAGTTTTAGAGTTGGCTTGGCCGCGTTAGGACGATGTACTGCAGCACCAGCCTTCAGGTAGGAGGTTTGCTTGGTTGCCCAAGGTTTGGCGTCAGCAAACACTTCCTCCTGAACCAGAGCTAAAAGAATTACACGAGCCACTGTTGGAGGAACTTGAACTTCTACTGCCACACGAATGTCTGACTTCATACCGCGAATGAATTATGTGACAAAGAACTGTTCATCATAGTTGGGATTTTGAATAGACACCAAGTAAGACAACTCTTTGAATTTGAGGTGGTAATCAGTAACTGAACCCCGCTGTTTGAGAGCGAAAAGTTGTTTCAGGTGTTTGCGATGCTCGTCAGAACCAAATTTCTCTGTCACTGTAGCCATGAGCTCAGGCCAAGTATTGATCTCATGGCGAAGACGATAGGCTTTCAACCAGAGTGCGGCGTTACCTTCCATGCGTAAAGTCGCAGACACAAGCCACAAGGATGGATGAACGTTGAATAGACGAAAATAGTCCAAGCATTTGTCCTTCCAAATCTTCGGCCGATCTCCATCGAACCGGGGAAAATACATCTTCAAATTGTGTTTCAGAGAAACTTCATCCTGATGTCCGTGTCTACCGCCCCCAGCACCGCCGAGAACACTGCCCCCCGCGCCACCTGATCGACCTCCTCCTGTACTTCCCAGCAGTCCACCGCCCGTGCTCCGGGGCGCATGAATGGACGCCGAAGCACCTGGATCATCACCTGACCAGTGAACTATGGTGGATTGAAGCACGGTCTTCCAGCGAGTCGCCCATCCCCGGGATCTGGATCATCCTCCTCCGGAGATGGGGAACGCGCAAAATGCTGCTCCAGACGATCGAGGGTTGCCGAAATTTTGTCCTCCAGGGCCGAGATTTGCCGAGTCGCATCCTCCTGCGCCTTCGAATTTGCCTGGACCGCCTCCGAGATGAGTCCCATCTGAACGACGAGCCCTTGCTGGGTCGTGTCCATCGTCGCGACGCGCCCGTGCAACAGATCGACGGCTTGCCGACACTCAGTGAGAGTTGCGCCCGCCGTGGCTGCCGTCTCGCCCATCGCCGCCAGCACAAGGAGGGTTTGCGGAGAGGGCCTGGAGATCTTGGAGGGCGCCGTTGCTCCTCACCGGTCGATGCCAACCACACCCCCGAAGGTTAGTGGAATTTTACGGCAAATCTGACGCGATGAATTGGGAGATCAACAGCGAACGCGCCGCCGCGGGGATGAGGATATTACCGGAAGAGCGACCCGAGGATGGCCTCCCGAACCTGTCGAACCTGCGGAGCACTCCCAGAACCGGCGAATCTGATACCAATTGTACTGCTTGTAGCAATTGCTGGTCTGATAGCCAGCGGAGGCAGGATGATCTTCATGGAGAAGAAGTTTGAAACAGAGCAAGGAGGAAGAGATAGCGAGGGAGTTGTGTCTCGTACTTTTCTCTTCATTCAGATCATAGTTACAGCATTCCGGTTTTGGTCTGATATAGTTTTCTATCCTGACACTCTGGTCCCACACACACCCGTCACCAGCTGTCACACTTGACACACCGCTGGTGACCACGCACACACACTACAGCGTGCCAGTCGTGACAGGTGGTGGCGTGCCATTCCCTGGTAGCGGCTGGTATTCCAGTGTCCAGCCGTTGCCCTCGTCAGAGACCGCAACGGTCTCCCACTCCTCTGTTTCCGAGAGAAACCGGACCATCTGGTTCCCCTGCAGCTCGGCGACGGCGAACCTCTCGGGCGGCCCATCGTGGCCGCGGTCGGCTCGGGTGAGGAGGCCCATGTGGGTGCCGCACATGGCCTCCCTCACATGGTCGGGGACGACGTCCGGGAGGCGGGAAAGCTCGCTGGTGACGGGGTTGCAGACGAAGCGCGAGTCGGGGACGTCGTCCGGGTCGAGATCGGCAGGTTTCTTGCCGTACTTGGCGAGGATGGGTCTCGACCCGCGCACCTTGAAGTGGGAGAGAAGGAGGAGGCCGCCGCCGCTCGCGGCGGAGACGATGCCGGGAAAGAACTGGATGGCGCCGGTTTCGGGGTCGGGGCTGCCGCTAGTGTTGACGAGCTGCATCGGGGCAAGTACTTGGGAGACGTGCGGTGGGTCATAGAGGTGCACGGGTGCCACCCCGTCGTATGCCGCCAGCGAGTGGCGCTTGATGACGGCCCACGAAGGGTGCGTGGAGGCCATGGCGAGGGAGCGGCGGAGGCGTCCGGAGATGGCAGACGCGGCGGCGGAGAGACCTAGGAGGCGCCGGAGAGACATCGCTGTGTGCTACGGCGACTGGATGTGGAGTGGGGAACGGATGAACTGGTCTTGCCGTGTGCGTAGAACAAATACATGGGGTTGGCAGGACGACAAGAACCGTGCGGTGGTTCCACAGCAAGAACTAACGCGGCACCCAAAAGTCATTCAGATTGGTCCACTGCGGCGGCGTTCACGAACCGATTTCCGTATTAGGAATGGTTGTAGACTGTACGCCTTTTTTGTAGAAGCCAAGGAATGCCGTTCTGAGTGTTTGAACAGCTGTTGCCCATTCGTTGAGCTCAACGGCACCATTTTCCCGCCGAAACGCTCCGGGCTCCTTGTGCAATATAGTCAATTCAAAGCCATTCAAAACAATGTGTGCGGCCCAACTTGATCGGGCTCGATTACTCGTTCTACTTGTTTTATTTCATTCCTCAAAAGTAATAATTTATATTTTGTAACTTGTGTTTAGCAATATTGATTTTATCAGCTATATTTTTTTAAAAGGCTACATTTTTAAAAAAAACTCTCAAATATGTTTCATGGTGTATGAAAATTGTTCACGTATGTCCAGTAAAATGTCCAATCAACTTCTAAAATCTATTTCAGCGCGATAAACACATTTGACCATGTATCTAAATAAAATGTTCATGCAACTCTTTTTTTTGCGAATTAATGTTCATGCAACTCACTCGGTCATATTCCACGTGCAAAGAGAAGGAATGCAAGAAGCTTTCTCCCAAGAACCTTCTTGTCCACTATAGCGATGACGTTCTAGGGTTCAGGCTACGATCTAATGAGTGTGATTTATATCCCACTTCATCTTGTTTTCACCGAAACCAAATCTCTTTCCTCCACTCCCAATACTTTCGAGCACTCTGGTCTCCAGTAATTATTTGGGTGACTAAGGAGAAAACCCGGTTTTGATATCCACCCTTGTCTTAGGAATGATGTCCTAGAAGCACCACTTTTCGTGTGTATTCATAAGTAGTCCATGTGTGAACTATTTGTACTTGTCATCGAATAAGCGATTCCATCGCGGAACCTTATATTAATTCAGTTCATGCAAGATGTCTTTAGTCCTTTGACGTAGTGGTTGGACACACACTTTTCCAAAACTAATGTGTAAACCGGGGATGACTAGGTTCCACTCCTCACGTGCGTGAAAATGCTATCCGACTTACACTGGCTATACAAAAGAGCTATGCTAGCCAGAGGGGCCCAAGGTTTGAGCCAGCGTGAGTATGCGTCATATGAGTACAACTCATGCAATAGAATCTTTAGACCTGAGGTTGTAGCATGATCCAGGCTATGGATTCGTCGGCTTTGAGGCTGCCAAACGTTGTCCGTAATTGGCTCCTATAAATGTGGCTCATGCACCGACTAAAAAGTAAATCGCGTGACATGGATCGACCAAGAAAAAATTTGCCCCTTCAACCATGAGAGATATTCTCTAGGACCTCTCGTGTGATATAATTTGTAAACATGCCCATTCATTTCTTGGTTAAGTGTTAACCAAGGTAGTCTGACTAAGGAGTTGCGCTTTAAGGTGGCCCGACACTCACAATAAAGAGTTTAGTGAGTTGCTAAGGTTTTTTATCTAATAACACCTAATAAGAATAGTTCCTTTACTCAGGTTACTAGTAGGAGCAAGGGTGATACACCTCAATGCGTCTACGGGAGGTCTAACTTACATCACGATACGCAAGATAATAAGCCATCATGTTTCTAACCAGAAGCCCTGATTTCCCGGGAGGGAGCCGTCTGAGGTTCTCGTGACTATTGTCTAAGCTAAGCCGGCCTGACCACCCTTAACTCGGTTGTTGATTCTACGAGTAAAAACGTGTAGAAATCGCTAAAACAAATGGAAAGCAAGGACAAATGTTTCATGGGTATGAAAAAAATAGATTGTACTGATGTATGTTTATTGTGTGCTTAATTTCAATTAGTCGTCATGCCTCTCATATATGGGATGCCGATCTTTCCATGCAAGTCTAGGAGAGCTATTACACATTTTACAATAGGGATTCCTTAATAGGAAACTATCCCTAAACTAGGAAAAACTACTACCGGCTTCGTACTGGTTCTTGACTCCAAGCGCCCGAGTCAACCCATCTAGAGTTGCTTTTCCTTCCGTGTAGGAGTAGTTTCCGCTTTGTCCTTGTGTTGCTTCTGGTTAAGTCTTGGTCTCCTAGGCATGAGTCAGTTTACACCCCTCTTTCTATCTTGACGATGTTTCAAGATTGTTCTGACTTGTTCCTTCCCGTGTCTAAGTCGTATGTGTTTTGGCCTTCCTTCTTATAGTGGCTTCTACAATCCCCACTAGCACCGAGTTGTACTCAAAGGAACTTGCTTCGTAGCCTACTTTCACCAATCTTTTGTCTGTAGCCATATTCTCACCTATCAATTTTCGTCTTCCATCATCCAATCCACATTTGGCCAAAAACAGGTGTCAAGAGGAGTTAGCCAGAAGGAATCACGTATCAAGAATATGAGAAAAAAGAGTTAATACGGCACTGGCATGATGAGTAAGTCGCTACGGCTTACCACCAATATCGTGTGGCAAAGGGACTTAGACAGACCGTGACTTCGAGGGGGCTTCTCATATAGGTATCTAGGAGCCGACATGCCTTGCTACAGGCCGCTTCCGTCTTATCAGTTCTGAGTGTGTCTCATGGAACTATGCTCGGCTTACTTTAATCTTGCGGTGCCACATATTTTGTTGGAGATATGCCCTAGAGGCAATAATAAATGTAGTTATTATTATATCTTTGTGTTTATGATAAATGTTTATATTCATGCTATAATAGTATTAACGAGGAAACATTAATACTTGTGTGAATTGTAAACTTAAATTGAAGTCCCTAGTATAGCCTCTATACTTCACTAGCTTGTTGGTTAATAGATGATTGTGGTTTCCCTATCATGAACATTGAGATGTTATTAACAACAAGATCATATCGTTAGGAGAATGATATGGTGGACATACTCCTATAGATAAGCGTAGCATAAAGATCAAGTCATTTTAATAGTTCAATTGCTATATGCTTTCTGATACATAGTTATCTAATTCCTTCGACCATGAGATCATGCATATCACCTTTACCAGATGGATGCTTTGATATCATCAAACACCACACCGTAACAGGGTGGCTATAAAGGTGGCATTGAGTGTTCGGAAGGTATTGGTTGAGACACATGGATCAAGAGTGGGATTTGTCCATCCATATGGCGGATAGATATTCTCTGGGCCCTCTCGGTGAAATGTCATCCAATTAGCTTGCAAGCATGTGACTGGGTCACAAGGGATCACATATCACGGGAACGAGAAAAGAGTACTTATCAGTAACGAGGTTGAACTAGGTATGCAGAGATACCGACGATCATAACCTCGGATAAGTAACATATCGTGAGACAAAGGGAAATTGGTACCGTATGTAAGTGGTTCATTCGATCGCAAAGTAATCGTAGAAATATGTGGGAGCCATATGAATTTCCAGATTCCTCTATTGGTTATTGTTCGGAGAAGTGTCTCGATCATGTCCGCATAATTCACGAACCGTAGGAGACACACTTAAGGATTCGACGTTGTTTGAGTAGTTATGGTATTATGAGAAAGAGACCGAATGTTGTTCGGAGTCTCGGATGGGATCCGGGATATCACGAGGTGATCCGGAATAGTCCGGAAAATAAGATTCATATAAGGAAAGTCCCGTTTCGGAGTTGGGGAATGGTTCCGGTGTTTTCATCGGGAACATTCTAGAAGGTCCCGGAATGTCCGGCACTCCGGAGGGGGAAGGGGTACATGAATGTGTCATTGCATGTTGGAATGATTGCATCATGTACTAAGTGTTCTCGCTGTCCGAAATAAAGGGTTAATTCAAATCCTAATTGGAAAAGTCAAACTGCCAGTTTTTGGTCAAACTGCCAGTTTTCGGAAAGAGGAGAAAGAGGAGGAGAGGTGGAGGCCGAGTTGGAGGAGGGTTCCTCCCCTTGGCCGGCGCACCTCCCAAGGCCGAGTTGGGGAGGAACTCCTCCCCTTGGCCGGCCAAGCCCTCCCACCTATAAAAGGAGGGGCAGGGCCTCCTCCTCTAGACACACTAGTTCCTACCCCTCTAAACTAAACCTAGATCTAAACCCCGGTTTAGAGCTATTTTGGTTTAGAGCCTTCTAATTGGTTTAGAGCCCTCTAATTGGTGTGTCTAATTACTAGACCACTAATAGCCTCTCTCATAAGCTCCACCATACTCGCACCGGCTTAAGGCGAAGCCCTGCGGGATCTCCCCTCTACCTCCGGTACCACGCCGTTGTGCTGCCGGAATCGCGAGGAGAGTACTACAACCTCCGCTGCCTGCTGGAACAAGGGAGAGGAAGGTCTTCGTCGAGTACCGAACGTGTGACCGACTGCGGGGGCGCTGCTGGAACGTGGCGCCGGAAGGATCGTCTACGCGATCTTGAGATCGGAAAGAGTACGACTACATCACCCACGAGAATCTGCTCTCGTTAAACACTTTGGAATCTTCGAGGGTGAGTTATTCCATCGACTCGTTGCTACAATCTAGTAGATAGATCTTGGCTTGTTTGTTTGTATGCGGTAGAAATTTTTTGTTTTCCATGCTACGAGCCCCTACATATTTAATTAAGAGAGTGGAGCTAGGCGAATGTGATCTGACTAACATGAGCCGAATAAATGGAAACTTCACCGGAGATGAACATATGTCAATGGCTAGGAACTACTTTGTCTAGGGTTAGGATTGTGGATTGAGGGGCAAAAGGAGTTGTGTCGCGTCTCCTACTCCTTGCATATAGAAGGGTGGGCTGGTGGAGGCAGATGAACTGCTTCACCCGAGAGCAGTGGAATCGAGGCTAGCACCTCCCATCGATGCTCCTCCTTGTATGTGTGTGACCTAGCAAAGGCACCATGTTTGGGATGCTTGAGGCGGTGGAGTTACCAGAACAAGAGACGAAGGAGATCACCGGAGCCTGACATGAGACGTACGTTACAAGGACTTCACTGTTCGTACGCACCTCATCGAGCTTCTGTACCTGCACGTCTAGGGGTAAGCGACTATGGCCATCTTCCTCAGCCGGATCTTGGCAGTGCCTCACTAGAGGTGAGATTTTTTTTGTTGCTTGTTGTTGCTCCGAGCATGGCCCAACACCTTGACCATGGGTGATATATTTAGATTGGAGGTCATTGGCGACGACATTGGTAAGCGGTGATTCGAGGTTGAAAGACCACGGATGCCGCCTAGAGGGGGGGGGGTGAATAGGCGGTATAAAACTTTTACGAGATGGGCTTAACAATGGCGGAATAAAACTAGTGTTTTCTTTTGTTAAGAACAAAGCCTATATATACTAAGGTTCACCTATGTGCGCCAACAACTTATGCTAACCAAGACAAGCAACAATGTGATAGCAATAGAGAATACTTCAAGCACGAAGACTATCACAATGTAAAGAGCATAAGTAAAGAGCTCGGGTATAGAGATAACTGAGGCACGCGGGGACGATGATATTTTATCTAGTTCATTCCATAATGGAAGTACGTCTCTTTGGAGGGATGGGCGGTACTAAGAACACCAACGTCACAAGAGGCCTCGCCCTATTCTCCCGAGCACCCGGCGCACGGAAAGCACCCGATCCACTATGGGACTCTTGAGGGCGGTCACCAAACCCGTACACAGATTGGAGCAATCTCCACAACTTAATTAGAGGCTCCCAATAAACGCCACCAAGGCTACACAACCATCTAGGGTTCCAAGAACTCAAGAGGGATAAGCTTCAGTGAATATCACCAACCAAATCCTCCGAGGAGAACTCAAACTGATGCACCGTATGCAAAAGGCAAGAACACCACAAAGATGCTACAATCCCTCGCTCTCAAGTTCCAACAAAGCTACTAAAACTATTGGGGGAACAAGAGAGGAGGAATCAAAGAGGAACACAAAAATCCCCCAAGATCTAGATCCCAAAGATACACTCACAAAGAGATGTTTTGGTTTGGTCAAATTGTAGATCTAGATCTCCTCTACCTTCCACTCAAATATGGGCAAGAATCGTTGGAGGGGAACGATTGAATCAAGCTTCAAAGATTAAGAGCAAATGGGGCAAAGCTTAGACAAAAAAGAGGAAGAAGAAGCACCCAAAAAGAATAAGGGGAAGCTATTCAAGGGGGGGGGGGCAGATTCTGCCCGTTGGGGCCTTTTCAACTTGGGTTGTCCGGTAGTACCACTTAGGCCCGGTACTACCGGACCTAGGCCAAACAACACCAACGCGATCGAGGAAAAAGAGGCAGGCGAGCGAGCAGGTCAACAGAGTGAAGCAAGGCGCGCGCGCGGGCGCAGGAAACGCGGGAAACATGGGCGAGCGGGCGGGAGCGAGGCCTGGAGAGCGGGTGCGCGCGGGAGTGTGAGGCAGCACACGCAGGATCCAGCGGCAGCATACGCGCGCGGCCCAAGATCACGGCGGCGGCAGATGGTCCAGAGAGCAGGGCATGCGCAGGGGAAAGGAAGCACAGAAAGCAGCAGGGCGAACTGGGTCTGGCCCAGTAGTACCGGACCACATGAGTGGTACTACCGCACTAGGCCGGTACTACCGGTTACCACTACCGTGCGGGCCAGAAGGTTGGACACAGCCCAGACGCGGCCGGTAGTACCGCCCGGCCCAGTCACAATCAGATTTTTCTTTTTTCCTTTTAAAACAAATAAGGGCAAACTTCAAACTGCGATAACTTTAGTTTGGTAACTCCGATTGACCCGAATTTAATTGTGTTGAAAAGAGGACGAAAATATTGGTTATCACCAAGTGAGAATACTTCATGTATTTTAAAGTGAGATACCTCCCTTGGTGACAAATCGGAAAATCTCAAAGATCAAAATCGCAACAGGATATAAAAGGGATATCCGATTTTGATGAACAAGAGCTTGTTATGAAGATTACCGCAAGCTCTATATCCTCATGGATAAGACCAAATAACAACCAAATATGATGATGCAAGTATGCAAAGGTTTGAGCTCTCTCCGAACAATATGATCGAGATACTCACTTGAGAGCCCCTCTTGATAATACGGCTATCGATCCTAAACCCGGTCTCCCAACTAACAACATGAGACCGGCAAAAGGGAAAACCTATCAAGAATACCTTTTCCTTGAGCATTCCACTTGAGAGCGATGTAGACGGTCTTGACCTTCTCAAGATGGAACACCTTTCTTGATTTCTCTTCATTGATCCATGATCACCGAGGATGGCAAGCATCAAACATGACATTTTCTAGAGATGACGCATCTTGAGCTTGCAAAATGCATCTTCTTCTTTATTTCATCGACCTTGGAGCCAACACATGCTCTAAGTGATGCCATTGAACAATTCCTACAACTGCAACTTAATACACACATACTACATAAAGATTGTCATTAATTACCAAAACTACACATAGGGGCCCACATGCTCTTTCAGAGGTTGAACATGGATATTTTTCCAATCCATTCTTGGCCCTATAGGGGACCTGGATAACAACAAAATGTCTTGGGGCATGTGGTGCCCCAATTGAAAAGTGGAATACAAGATGGCATAATTAATGGAAAATATCGATCTCACATCTAAAGATGCAAGGACCATCATCAGTGCATAATCATAGCTATGAAACATATTATCCCCCAACCAATCTCCATGTTCAGACGACTATGGCACAGTCAATACCAGCTTGGGGAACTTCCAAGGGAGTGGATGCTAGATCTATTGGAGTTGATACTTCAATGGTTAAATTTCTACTAAGGCCCCTGACCCCTGCGTCCCTCCCAGAGGCGACATGGGGGGAATCCTAGATCTCGCTAGCGGCAGCCTCCTCAGCCTCTCCCCTACTCGCCGCCGCCAGGAGACTCCGTCAGGAAAATCCCAGGTGTGGATGTCAGCGGCAGGGCCTCTCTCCCCGGGCGGCGGTTCCCCCGCGGGTGGCGACGGCGTGTGGCCTCCCCTGGATTAGGCGGCATGGAGCAGCGGGTTTCCGGTGGCTGGAGGCTCTTCGGCGGCGGACGTAGGGGCTCGGCCTCTGCTCAGGGCTGGTGCCCCTGTTGCTATGGACGGCAGCTCCGGGAACGTCTGTGCCCTCTGGGCTCGGGAGGGCCTATGGGTCTCGGCCCATGGCAGCAGGTGGTGTGGTGTTGGCGCCTGGAAACTGCGGCCCCAGGCACAATGGTGGTGCTGGTGACCGGCTAGGTGGCGGCGGCGGGCTGGTCCTCCACCGTCCAACTCGTTTGTTGTTGGTGAAATTGTTGGAGATATGCCCTAGAGGCAATAATAAAAGTCATTATTATTATATCTTTGTGTTTATGATAAATGTTTACATTCATGCTATAACAGTATTAACCGGAAACATTAATACTTGTGATTTGTAAACTAAATTAGAGTCCTTAGTAAAGCCTCTTTAATAATACTAGCTTGTTGGTTGATAGATGATCGTGGTTTCTCGATCATGAACATCGAGATGTTATTAACAACAAGATCATATCATTAGGAGAATGGTATGATGGACATACTCCTATAGATAACCGTAGCATAAATATCAAGTCATTTCAATAGTTCGTTTGCTATAAGCTTTCTGACATAGTAACCTAATTCCTTCGACCATGAGATCATGCTAATCACCATCACCGGAAGGATGCTTTGATGACATCAAACACCACACCGTAAATGGGTGGCTATAAAGGTGGCATTGAGTGTTCGGAAAGTATGGGTTGAGGCACATGGATCAAGAGTGGGATTTGTCCATCCATATGACGGATAGATATACTCTGGGCCCTCTCGGTGGAATGTCATCCAATTAGCTTGCAAGCATGTGACTGGCTCACAAGGGATCACATATCACGGGAACGATAAAAGAGTACTTATCGATAACGAGGTTGAACTAGGTATGCAGAGATTCCGACGATCAAAACCTCGGATAAGTAAACTATCGTGAGACAAAGGGAAATTGGTATCATATGTAAGTGGTTCATTCGATCGCAAAGTAATCGTAGAAATATGTGGGAGCCATATGAATTTCCAGATTCCTCTATTGGTTATTGATCAGAGAAGTGTCTCGATCATGTCCGCATAATTCACGAACCGTAGGGAGACACACTTAAGGATTCGATGTTGTTTAGTAGATATGGAATGTTAATAAGGGATACTGAATGTTGTTCGGAGTCTTGGATGGGATCCGGGATATCATGAGGAGATACGGAATGGTCCGGAGAATAAGATTCATATAAGGAAAGTCCGATTCCGGAGTTCGGGAAACATTCCGATGTTTTCATCGGAGAGGTTTCTAGAAGGTTCACCGGTCCGGAAGGAGAATGGTCCATGAATGTGTCATGGATAAGTGGAATGATTGGATCATATCCTAGGTCACTTGGTGTGTGCATTTTCTAGAGAGAATTAAAGCTCTAAATTGAAAGTCAAACGGGAGTTTGAAAAGTCAAACTGGAACAATGGTTTTCTAGTAGAAGAAGAAACAAGTCCTTCTCTCAATCCAACTTGCGTTTGGATTTGGATTTAAACCCACCCCTCCCAAGGCTGCCCCTCCCTCTCATAAATAGAGGGGGAGGGCTGCCCCAACACCACAAGAGCCAAGCCCTCTCCACACCCACGTCGCCGCCGCCGCTCGCCGCCGCCTCCCTGCACCGCCGCGCCGCCGCTGCCGGTTCGTCGCCGCCGCCCTAGCCTCTGGCAACACCTCCTCCTCCTCCCGGTCATCTAAACCCTAGATCTTCGGGAAACCCTAATCCACCATAACTCGCACTGGCTTAGGCGAAGCCCTGTGGGATCTTCCCTCTACTTCCAACGCCACACCGTCGTGCTGCCGGAATCACGAGGGGAGAACTACAACCTCCGCTGCCTGCTGGAACAAGGGAGAGGAATGTCTTCATCGAGTACCGAACGTGTGACCGACTGCAGAAGCGCTACCAGAACGCAGCGCCGGAAGGATCGTCTACGCGATCTTGAGATCGGCAAGTGTATGACTACATCACCCACGAGAATCTGCTCTCGTTAACCGCTTTGGAATCTTCGAGGGTGAGTGCTTCTATCAACTCGTTGCTACAATCTAGTAGATAGATCTTGGCTTGTTTGTGTGCATGCGGTAGAATTTTTTTGTTTTCCATGCTACGAACCCCTACAGTGGTATCAGAGTCGTGTCTATATGTAGATCTGTTGCACGAGTAGAACACAATGGTCATTATGGGCGGTGGTGCTTTTATTATCAATTGCTTTTTGTGTACTTTGTATCTTGCGGTATGATGGGATGAAGCGGCCCGGGCTAACCTTACATGACATCATTCATGAGACTTGCGCCACGCTTAAAATGCAACTTGTATTGCATAAGTGGCTTTGCGAGTGTCTGTATCTCCCATCATAGTATAGATATTCAATTTACAACGGGCACTTGATAGTCCAAACATCAATGTTGTGGTTCTTGTTCGTAAGTTAGATCGACACTTATTGAAATCCCCAAACCATGTAAAATATGCAAATAAAATTAGAGGCGTCTAACTTTGTTTTGCAGGGGTGTGCTGTGATGTGATATGGCCATGATTATGATTATATATGATGTATGCAATGTTCATTATTGTAAGTTGGCAACCGGCAGGAGCCATATGTTTTTTTAAATTCCGTGAAGACCTGCGTGTCTATTCAAAGTAGTTGTAATAGTTGATGCTGGTGGACGACAACCATGAAGCGGCGCCATTGACCTTGACGCCACACCGGTGATGATGGAGATCATGTTCGTGCTTGAAGATGGAGATCGGAAGCACAAGAAGAAAGGCCATATCATATCACATATTATGAATTGCATGTGATGTTAATCCTTTTATGCATCTTGTATTGCTTAGTTAACGACGGTAGCATTATAAGATGATCCCTCAAGCACATAATTTCAAGTTTTAAAGTGTTCATCCTTAGTAAGCACCGTTGCTAAAGCTCGTTGTTTCGAAGCACCACGTGATAATCGGGTGTGTTAGATTCTGCGAGTGTATACAACGTGAGCAAGCCAGATTTGCTCATGCGGAAGCTAAGGTTTGATCTTGACGAGCCTAGCATGTACAGACATGGTCTCGGAACACGGATCACCGAAAGGTAAAGCATGAGTCATATAGTAGATATGATGAACATGTTGATTGTTCGCCATTGAAGCTACATCAACTCTCGTGATGATCGGTTTTGATGTGGTGAATTTGGTTCGTGTGATCACTAAAACAATGTGAGGGATATTGTTTTGAGTGGGAGTTCATCTAGATTAATTTAACTATTAATTAGAACTCAATTTGTCATAAACTTAGTCTAAACTAGTGCAAATATGTTGTAGATCAATGGCAGCCCCTACCATCAATTTTAACGTTCCTAGAGAAAGAAAAGTTGAAAAACAATGGAAGCAACTTCGCGGATTGGTTCCGCAATTTGAGGATTGTCCTCAATGCTGGTAATTTGACCTATGTGCTGGATGCATCGCTGGGTGACCCGCCTGCAGCTGATGCTACCGATGAGGTAAAGAATGTTTTCCTCGCTCGAAAGAATCAGTACTCCACAGTTCAGTGTGCTATCTTGTATGGTTTGGAATCGGAGCTTCAGAAAAGGTTTGAGAACCATGACCCACATGATATTGTCCGTGAACTCAAAATGATATTTGAGGCTCACGCGGCAGTTGAGAGTTATGAGGCTTCTGAAAAGTTCTTTAACTACAAGATGGAAGAGGGTAGCTCCGTTAGTGAGCACGTGCTTAAGATGTCTGGGCATGCAAGCAAGCTTCAAAGCTTAGGTATAGTGATTCCTAATGCTTTGGGGATTCATCGTGTCCTCCAATCACTACCACCAAGTTACAAGAACTTTGTGATGAACTACAATATGCAAAACATGGACAAGTCGTTGCCCGAACTCTTCTCCATGTTAAAGTCTGCAGAAGTGGAGATCAAGAAAGAGCACCAAGTGTTGTTGGTCAATAAGACCACCAAATTCAAGAAGCAAGGCAAGTCTAAGAAAAAGGGAAGCTTCAAGAAGGGCGATAAGAAAGTTACTGCGCCGGCGAAGAAGACCAAGGCTGGGCCTAAGGCTGATACTGAGTGCTTTTACTGCAAGGGAGAGGGTCACTGGAAGCGGAATTGCCCAAAGTACTTGGCGGATTTGAAGAACGACAACATCAAGAAGAAAGGTATATCTAATATACATGTTATTGATGTGTATCTCACTAGTACTCGTAGTAGTGCCTGGGTATTTGATACTGGTTCGGTTGCTCATATTTGTAACTCGAAACAGGTGCTATAGAATAAACGGAAGCTAGCGAATAACGAGGTGACGATGCGCGTTGGAAATGGATCAAAGGTTTATGTGATCGCGGTCGGGATGCTACCTCTTCATCTACCATCAGGATTAGTTTTATACTTAAATAATTGTTATTTGGTGTCTGCGTTGAGCATGAACATTATATCTGGATCATGTTTATTGCGAGACGGTTACTTGTTTAAATCCGAGAATAATGGTTGTTCGATTTATATGAGTAATATGTTTTATGCACATGCACCTATGATAGATGGTCTATTCTTATTGAATCTCGATTGTAGTAATACACACATTAATAACATTGAAGCTAAATGTTTGAAATTGAGTGATAACTCGACCTATATGTGGCACTGTCGTCTAGGTCATATTGGAGTGAAGCGTATGAAGAAACTCCATTCTGATGGACTTCTTGAATCACTTTATTTTGAATCATTTGAAAGATGCGAAGCATGTCTGATGGGTAAAATGACTAAGACTCCATTTTTTGGTATGATGGAGCGAGCTACGGACTTATTGGAAATCATACATACCGATGTGTGTGTCCCGATGAGTGTAGCATCGCGCGGTGGTTATCGTTATGTTATTACCTTCATGGATGACTTGAGTAGATATGGGTATATCTATTTCATGAAACATAAGTCCGAAACTTTCAAGAAGTTTAAGGAATTTCAAAGTGAGGTACAGAATCAACGTAACAAGAAGATTAAATTTCTACGATCTGATCGTGGAGGTGAATATCTAAGTTACGAGTTTGGCGAGCATTTGAAGAAATGCGGAATACTTTCACAATTGACACCGCCGGGAACACCACAGCGTAATGGTGTGTCCGAACGTCGTAATCGAACTCTCTTAGATATGGTCCATTCTATGATGTCACTTACAGATTTACCGCTATCATTTTGGGGTTATGCATTAGAAACAACCACATTCACTTTAAATAGGGCACCATCTAAATCCGTTGAAATGACACCGTATGAATTATGGTTTGGGAAGAAACCTAAATTGTCGTTCCCAAAAGTTTGTGGTTGCGAAGCTTATGTAAAGAAGTTACAGCCCGACAAGCTTGAACCCAAAGTGGAAAAATGCGTCTTCATAGGATACCCGAAGGAAACTATTGGGTATACCTTCTATCATAGATCCGAGGGCAAAATCTTTGTTGCCAAGAATGGATCCTTTCTAGAGAAGGAGTTTCTCTCGAAAGAAGTGACTGGAAGGAAAGTAGAAATCGACGAGGTTGTTGAACCTTCTCTCGAACTTCTGAGTAGCGCAACACCGGAAGTAGTTCCTGTGGCGCCTACACCAATAAGAGAGGAAGCTAATGATGTCGATCATGAAACTTCGGTTGATGTAACTATAGAGCCTCGCAGGTCAACGAGAACTCGTACCACTCCTGATTGGTATGATCCCGTTATGAATGTCATGTTGGTGGACAACACCGATGACCCTGCGACATATGAGGAAGCGATGATGAGCCTAGATTCCAATAAATGGCAAGAAGCCATGAAATCTGAGATTGGATCCATGTACGAAAACCAAGTATGGACTTTGGTGGACTTACCGAATGGTCGGAAGGCTGTCGAGAATAAATGGATTTTCAAGAAGAAAACAGATGCTGATGGTAATGTTACTATCTATAAAGCTCAACTTGTCGCAAAAGGGTTTCGACAAATTCAAGGAGTTGACTACGATGAGACTTTCTCACCAATAGCGAAGCTAAAGTCTGTGAGAATTATGTTAGCAATCGCTGCATATTATGATTATGAGATATGGCAGATGGATGTCAAAACGGCGTTCCTCAATGGAGACATTGATGAAGAGTTGTATATGATGCAACCCAAAGGTTTTATCGATCCTAAATATGCTAACAAGGTATGCAAACTTCAACGGTCCATATATGGATTGAAGCAAGCATCCCGAAGTTGGAATCAACGTTTTGATAATGTGATCAAAAGCTTTGGTTTTATACAAACTTATGGAGAAGCTTGTATCTACAAGAAAGTGAGTGGGAGCTATGTAGAATTCTTAATACTGTATGTAGATGACATATTGTTGATTGGGAATGATGTAGACCTTCTTAATAGTGTCAAGGATTATTTGAATAATAGTTTTTCAATGAAAGATCTTGGCGAAGCAGCTTACATATTAGGCATAAAGATTTATAGAGATAGATCGAGACGCCTAATATCATTGTCACAGAGTACATATTTGGACAAAGTTCTAAAGAGGTTTGGAATGGAAGATAGCAAGAAAGGGTTCTTGCCCATGTTGCCCAATACGACCTTGAGTAAAACTCAAAGTCCCGCAACGGCAGAAGATAGAGAAAGGATGAGTAAGACTCCCTATGCCTCAGCCATAGGATCTCTTATGTATGCCATGCTATGTACTAGACCTGACATTGCATATGCTGTTAGTTTGACTAGCAGATATCAAAGTGATCCAGGAGTGGATCATTGGACAACGGTCAAAAACATCCTTAAGTACTTGAGAAGAACTAAGGATATGGTTCTTTCTTATGGAGGTGATGAATAGCTTGTTGTTAATGGTTACACCGATGCTAGTTGGAACACCGATCCGGATGATTCTAAATCACAATCTGGATACATGTTTACTTTGAATGGTGCAGCAGTTAGCTAGAGGAGTGCAAAGCAAAGCGTTGTGGCGAGATCTTCAACTGAATCAGAATACATAGCTGCTTCGGAGGCTTCACAAGAGGCGATATGGATGAAGGAGTTCATTACAGAGCTCGGTGTGGTTCCAAGTGCGCTGGACCCAATGTCTATCTATTGTGATAACATGGGCGCCATAGCCAATGCGCAAGAACCAAGGTCACACAAGAAGCTGAAGCATATTAAGCTACGTTTTCACGCTATTCGATAGCATGTCCAAGATGGTGACATAAAGATTTGCAAAGTACACACAGATCTGAATGTGGCGGATCCGTTGACTAAACCTCTTCCGAGGGCAAAACATGACCAGCACCAAACCACCATGGGTGTTCGGTATATTACCATGTAATCTAGATTAGTTGACTCTAGTGCAAGTGGGAGACTGTTGGAGATATGCCCTAGAGGCAATAATAAAAGTGGTTATTATTATATCTTTGTGTTTATGATAAATTTTTACATTCATGCTATAACAGTATTAACCGGAAACATTAATACTTGTGTAATTTGTAAACTAAATTAGAGTCCCTAGTAAAGCCTCTTTAATAATACTAGCTTGTTGGTTGATAGATGATCGTGGTTTCTTGATCATGAACATTGAGATGTTATTAACAACAAGATCATATCATTAGGAGAATGGTATGATGGACATACTCCTATAGATAAGCGTAGCATAAATATCAAGTCATTTCAATAGTTTGTTTGCTATAAGCTTTCTGATACATAGTAATCTAATTCCTTCGACCATGAGATCATGCTAATCACCATCACCGGAAGGATGCTTTGATGACATCAAACACCACACTGTAAATGGGTGGCTATAAAGGTGGCATTGAGTGTTCGGAAAGTATGGGTTGAGGCACATGGATCAAGAGTGGGATTTGTCCATCCATATGACGGATAGATATACTCTGGGCCCTCTCGGTGGAATGTCATCCAATTATCTTGCAAGCATGTGACTGGCTCACAAGGGATCACATATCACGGGAACGATAAAAGAGTACTTATCGGTAACGAGGTTGAACTAGATATGTAGAGATACCGACGATCAAAACCTCGGATAAGTAAACTATCGTGAGACAAAGGGAAATTGGTATCGTATAAAAGTGGTTCAGTCGATCGCAAAGTAATCGTAGAAATATGTGGGAGCCATATGAATTTCCAGATTCCTCTATTGGTTATTGATCAGAGAAGTGTCTCGATCATGTCCGCATAATTCACGAACCGTAGGGAGACACACTTAAGGATTCGATGTTGTTTAGTAGATATGGAATGTTAATAAGGGATACCGAATGTTGTTCGGAGTCTCGGATGGGATCCGGGATATCACGATAAGATACAGAATGGTCCGGAGAATAAGATTCATATAAGGAAAGTCCGATTCCAGAGTTCGGGAAACATTTCGATGTTTTCATCGGAGAGGTTCTAGAAGGTTCTAGAAGGTTCACCGGACCGGAAGGAGAATGGTCCATGAATGTGCCATGGATAAGTGGAATGATTGGATCATATCCTAGGTCACTTGGTGTGTGCATTTGCTAGAGAGAATTAAAGCTCTAAATTGAAAGTCAAACGGGAGTTTAAAAAGTCAAACTGGAACAATGGTTTTCTAGTAGGAGAAGAAACAAGTCCTTCTCTCAATCCAACTTGGGTTTGGGTTTGGATTCAAACCCACCCCTCCCAAGGCTGCCCCTCCCTCTCATAAATAGAGGGGGAGGGTTGCCCCAACACCACAGGAGCCAAGCCCTCTCCACACCCGTGCCGCCGCCACCGCTGCCGCCCGCGCGCCGCTGCCGCCTCGTGCCGCCGCCGGTTCGTCGCCGCCGCCCTAGCCGCCGCTGACACCTCCTACTCCTCCTCCCGATCATCTAAACCCTAGATCTCCGGGAAAGCCTAATCCACCATAACTCGCACCGGCTTAGGCGAAGCCCTGCGGGATCTTCCCTCTACTTCCGACGCCACACTGTCGTGCTGCCGGAATCACGAGGGGAGAACTACAACCTCCGCTGCCTGCTGGAACAAGGGAGAGGAAGGTCTTCATCGAGTACCGAACGTGTGACCGACTGCAGAAGCGCTGCCGGAACGCAGCGCCGGAAGGATCGTCTACACGATCTTGAGATCGGCAAGTGTACGACTACATCACACACGAGAATCCGCTCTCGTTAACCGCTTTGGAATCTTCGAGGGTGAGTGCTTCTATCGACTCGTTGCTACAATCTAGTAGATAGATCTTGGCTTGTTTGTGTGCATGCGGTAGAATTTTTTTGTTTTCCATGCTACGAACCCCTACAGGAATGGCGGTTGGCGCATCTCCTTCATCGGCATCGGGGTTCGTCTCCTCTCCTGTCGGTTGTGCGGCCAAGCATTGGCTCAAGACTGCTCCTTTTGGTGGACTTCAGGGCTGACAGATAGGTCGGGTGAAAGCCCTGCTTGATGCTGACGACGGCGACGCCTGCGGGTGCCGTCTCCTCCTTGGGGGCATCGTCATGGCTCTGTCCGTGCTGCCCCGCATTGAGCGTCGGGTGAAACCCTTGATCTGCCACGCCGAATCAGGCAACGGCGGCACCATGGTGCCATCCCCCTTCTTGGAGGTGGTGTCTAGGTTGATCAAGAAGTCCCTGGATCGGCATGACGGAGTCCGGGTTGGCGACCGCTTTGAGCCTGGGCGCTTGGGGCGCAATGTACATCGTTGATGGTGCTTCTCGGTCTACTTCTCTCGGGCGGTCCAGTCCTGCTGCTCGCTTGCCACCTTAGCGCACTTGGGCGGGTAGTGCGTTGGTTGTGCCTCTTTGAGGCAAGTTAGTCTTCCAAAGTCTTCTCCTTCGATTGTGACGTGGCTCGTGAGCTCGGTGATTCGCCTCCTCTCCATTCGTGGCGGGAGACGTTGCAAGGAGAGTTCTCATTGCTTGGTTGTTGGGGGGTTGTGTTGTATGCCATATGGTGTTGTGTTTGTATCGGCGTAGCATTCTTGGCATTATACTGACTTTCTAGGCCTCTCTTCTATATGATCAATACACCTCCCAAGGTGTATTCTAGAAAAAAAAATCTACTAAGGCAAACAAGATGGGTTCGAAGCGGGAGCTCCATGGACTATTGGCTAACATGCAATGCTCATTGACAATTATGATGCTAGATACATACCATTAGATGCTATCTTGGAAAACCTAACAGTCTAGGCTCATGTAAAATACCCAAGATTTGAAGTAAGACATATACATGGTGAGAAGAGCTTGGAGAAAATCTAAGAAAAGTGGAGAGTGTTGATGCAGATTGTCAGGACAAAGCTGGGGGCCTATCTATGAGTCATACCAAACAGTTGTTAGGATGGGTCACGGTTTTTTTTTTTTGAGAATGGACAGCTTCATTCATTCACTTAAACACCGTTCATTACAAACAATGGTCCTAATAACATCAGGAATCTCACTAAACCAGCAGGACCCTACGTCATATTCAGCTGACTTTGCCAGAACATGAGCTGCCTCATTACTAGATCGATCAACATGACCAAAGTTACAGGTTACAAACTTCAGAGCTTTGCATTTGATATCGTAAACAACGGCACCCGTGTGAGACCTATCTTGATCCATACTCTTCACCTTGTTAATCAGAGACAAGCAATCTGACACAACCATGAGGTTCTGAAAGCCTGCCTGCGCAGCAAAGTTCAGAGCATGCCTTACAGCCATAGCTTCAGCTAGTTCCGGGTTAACAACATGATTCACATAGCCTCTGCTAGCTGCATGCACAAATCCAGAATAGTCTCGTATTATTACTCCATAGCCCATGCGCCCAGAATTAGAGAAGATCGCTGCATCGACATTCATCAGTAACAACCCAACCGGCGGCGGGGACCATTTTTGAATTGATATCTGGTTCACACGCCTTATGGTCGAACTGAAATCATTCATAAGGATAAAATCAATATATGCTTTGATCTTCCCCAACACACGACCCGGATGAGGCACAACCTCCCCGTTTCTTATATTATTTCTATTTTCCCAAATATGCCAAATAGCTACTGCAAAAACTACCATGTGATAGTCTGAAGCCTCGGAGACCCAGTCCAGTAGCCATTGACGCATGTTGCTGAAATTTTTTAGCCTTAACCGAATACCATAAAAGCACTTCAGATCAGCCCAAATTCCTCTAACATAATGACAGTAAAAGAAACAGTGCTCCACTGTTTCATATCAGTTGCAAAAAGAGCAATCATACCTTGTGGGGATCGATCGGAGGTGTAGTTGGTCTCCTGTAGGCAAGCAGTTGTGGGCCATCCTCCAAAGCACAATTTTCATTCTGTTTGGGCATTAGATCCTCCACAGGTTCGTCCATATCTTCCCATTTGATTCATGTGTTGAAGCTGACCCCCTTCCTATAGAGCTTCTATCTATCCAAAATGTTTGTGTTCTGGCCAGGTTGTATGTAGATCTAACAGAGTAAACGCCAGCTTTTGTATGTGGCCAAGATGCGAAATCACCGCAACCATCCAAACTTAACTGGATTTTGAGAATTTTATCAGCTATGTCTTCTTTAAATAAACGTCTTATGGCATCCTTATTCCATGCTTGGCCGTCAGCTGTGACCAATGAGCTTACAAGTTGATTGTCAGGGACAGAGACGGTAGTGAGTACTGTCCCTGGTGTGAGCTCTGGGATCCAGTTGTCTCTACAAAGAGAAACTCGCTTCCCGTCTCCAATTCTCCATAGCACGCCCTTCTGCAAAAGCTCCTTTCCATGCATTATACTCCTCCATGTATAGGAGGCTGATCTTGGACAATTAGCAGTCCAGAAATCCCCTTCGGGAAAATATCTCCCTTTCAAAACCCGAGCACAAAGGGAATTTGGATCTGTTAACAGCCGCCAGCACTGTTTACCAAGCATCGCTTGGTTGAAGAGTGTCATTTCTCTAAAGCCCATTCCTCCAAGATTCTTTGGTGCAGATAACCAACTCCAAGATTTCCAATGTAATTTCCTTCTACCATCCTTTACACCCCACCAGAAGTTTGAAATTGGTCTCTGAATCTTTTCACAAATGGATATAGGGATTCTAAAGCAGCTCATTACATATGTTGGAATTGCCTGCGCTACAGATTTTAGAAATATTTCTTTGCCTGCTCTTGATAGCGGTCTATCACTGCATCCATTGAGCCTTTTCCATAGCCTACCAGTGAGGAAGTTAAAATTGCTTGTTGGAGATCTTCCAACCCAAGTAGGCATACCCAAATAGTTGGACTGCAATGATTCTTGATGTACGCCTAATTTTTCCTTCACCCTCATCTTGGTATTGTTGTCACAGTGTGGGCCAAAAAATATAGAAGATTTCTGAAGATTTAACTTCTGGCCTGACCCTTGGCAATAAGATTGCAGAGCCGAGCACAGGGTGTTTGTGCTCTTGTCATCACTCTTGGCAAAAAAGACACTGTCGTCTGCAAATAACAGATGGGATATGGGTGGCCCATTTTTCCCATTACGGATGCCTTTTAGCTCCCCTGTATCTTATTTTTGCTGCAAAATACAAGATAACACTTCAGCACATAATAAAAATAAATAAGGGCTAATTGGGTCACCTTGACGAATCCCTCTTGTCGGGATAAAGGGTTCGGTTAATTCACCATTTACTTTTACAACATATTTTACGTTCGTGACACACCTCATTACAGTCTCCACCCAAAGAGAATTAAATCCCATTTTTAAAAGCACGCCTTTCAAATAGCCCCATTCTACCCTGTCGTAGGCTTTTGTCATGTCAACTTTAAGGGCAAAATAAGGGGATTTAGCTTTCTGCTTTCTAATGGTATGAAGACATTCATACGCTATGAGGATGTTGTCGGTTATCATCCTCCCGGGCACAAAGGCACTTTGTTGCTCAGAGACAATATCAGGTAGAAAACCTTTTAAGCGATTAGCAATTACCTTTGAAGCCATTTTATAGATAACATTACAGAGGCTTATCGGTCTGAAATTAGAGAGGGAATCAGCATTGTTCACCTTAGGAATCAGGACAATAATGGAGTCACAGAAGCCATCCGGTATATCAGAGCCTAAAAGAAATCCTTTAACTATAGAGCAGATGTCCTCTTCCAATAGATCCCAATGCTTTTGATAAAAGAGGGAGGGGAAGCCATCTGGTCCAGGGGCCTTGGTAGGTCCTATTTGAAACAGCGCCTGTTTAATCTCATCGTTTGTGTAGTCCCGGTTGAGAGCTTCATTCATTTCAATGCTCACTTTAGTCGGAATGGCATCTAAAATTGCATCCATGGACATGCATTGTTCCGAGGAAAAGAGATTCACATAGAAGTCTCGGACCATGCCTTGGATTCCCTTGGGGTCCTCACACTTTGAGCCATCGGCCTTGAGCAGATATCTGATTCTGTTTGTTCTCCTTCTTGCGGATGCTCTAGCATGAAAAAAGGAAGTGTTTCGATCACCTTCTAAGAGCCAATCCACTCTTGAGCGTTGACGAGCCATGATTTCTTCCCTCTCGAATAGTTCGCACAACCTTTTTTCCAGCTCACCCTCCTCCTGTGTGTTGCTAGTCTTGTAACTACAACTTCGAATAGAAGCAAGTTGTTTCTCCAATTTCCTAATTTCCTTTTTGGTTGACCCGAATGTGTGTTTGCTCCAGCCCATAAGTGTGTTGGACAATTTATTTAGTGATGTCCATGTATTATGCAAGGATGGGAAGCCATTTTTCTGATCCTCCCATGTCTTCTCAACCACTTCCATGTAATCTGGAGCTCGCATCCATGCAGCCTCAAACTTGAAGGAGTTCTGGACTGGTTGGGAGACCTTTACATCACCTCTTTTAGCTAAAGTTATTAGTATTGCAAAGTGATCAGAGGAGGTGGTGATGATGTTTTCCACACTGCAGTCATCATACAGATTTAAAAAGTCACCGTTTGCAACTGCTCTGTCTAGCCTTACTCTAATGTTGTTTCCACCTGTTTGTTTATTGGACCATGTGTATTTTGGGCCTCTGAACCCCAAGTCCATCAATCCACAGTCATCTGGCCAATTTCTAAACTGAACCATTTGATTATGATCTTTGTCTCTAGGTCTCATGTGCTCATCACCACTTAGTACTTCGTTGAAGTCACCGGCACAAATCCATGGACCCCTCCACTAAGCACTTAAAAATCTTAATCTGTCCCAAAATTGGTGCCTTAGTTCCTTTTGTGGTTCACCATATACAAGAGTAGCTCGCCATTCCTTGTCATCTCCTTGAGAAACTGTGATGTCAATTAGCTGTGAGGAATAGCCTTTTAAGGTCACTGACAGAGAAGAGGACCAAAAAAGAACTAAATCCCCACTCAATCCATCGCTGCTGACTCCTAGGGAACATGTATAACCCAAAGACCACATAAATTTCTGAGCTCTTTTATCCCTCATCTTCGTCTCAGATAAGAAGAGGAGGGAGGGACGGTATTTCTTTACGAGCCAACGAAGCTCGCCCACTGTCGCGTCCGTCCCTAGACCGCGACAGTTCCACCCCATGAGATTCATTGCGTGTGGCGGGGCTGCGTCCCGGCAGCCTCCGCCTGATCCGCCGATCCCGAGAGGTACAAGGTAAGTTCCTTCTTCATCTTCTTACAGGAATCACCGAGACCATCACCATTGATCTGACCCAGAGGTGGGCATAATTCATTTGGTTTCTGCATGTTGCCTTCAACCATTATCGCCAGATTGTTTGTGTCTTGAATCATATTCTCATTTGTGCTCAAGGCCCGTTAAATCTGGGTCTGTAGGCCTTCATTTGCTTTCTTTTCTGCCCTCTGACCTGTGTTGACAAAGCCTCAACCTCTACTGGAAGAACTTCCTTACTGGTATTGCCTTTCTCCACACTGCCTTTTAGCTTCTGATCTTGCGCGTTTAGCTTCATGGGGGAAATGATCTCCTCATTACCCTCTCCAACCAAAGGCATTTTTTCACTTGGCATGACATTATATGGGGCCTGGTTGTCACCCCTATTGTCTTCGAAGTGTGAGTTCCTACCACTAGACAGTGAGCTCTGTCCAGATTTAGAACTTGAGAACGACCGCTTCCTGTCATCTTTGACACAAAGTCTGTCTGCATTCCAAGGAAGTTTACCATCCTCGTCCCTCTCAGCCGGAGTTGGGCATTCCATTGAAGAGTGCCCCAGAAGACCACATGAGAAGCAATAATGTGGCAATCTTTCGTACCCAACCTCATAAGTGTCAAGTTGCTTGTGCTTTTTAGAGTAGGTAGTGACACATCTTAGCAAAGGTTTAGAGATATCCACAGTTACCCTGACTCGTAGGCTATCTCCCCATGCTCTGCCTTGACTGTCAACATCAACGCTCTCCATCTTACCTAGTTTAGCTCCAAGTGTCTCCCCCTAGAGCTTGAATCTTGGGTTTCTAATATGTGCCCATACGGTTAGTTTGTCAAAGCTGACCTCTGAAGGCTTCTGTTTGGCATCAAAATTGTTAATAAGCACAGCATGTTTGCCCACAGACCATGGAGCCCCTGCTTGGACCCTCTCCTTGTCAGCTTGAGTTGCAAATTCAACAATGAAAATATTATCTCCCACAGATCTGGGATTCATGCCTTTTGGATTTCCCCAAGCTGGCCTTACTGCCGCCATGATTGTTTGAATATGTAGCACAGTTGGGGATAATACCTTTCCTATGATTGCCCACTCTAGGGACATCAAATCGTCCTCATTTTCATCCTCTAGAATGATCGCCGTAGCTTCTTCCGAGGTGAGTTTGAGTCGCTGCATCAAATCCTCTGCACTATCTGCACCTACGATGTTGGCGCTGCTAGCCCTGGCACCCTCGGTGCCCTTCTGTTCCGCCGCCATCACAGCCGAGCATGGGTTGGGATCAGTCTCCATACTTGGCCTCGCACCACCGTCTTCCAAATCGCTGCCGACGCCCCCCAATCCCAATTGTCCACCGTAACCCAGGGTGGGTAGCAAACCCAAGTTTGCCCCTGATTCACCCCGAACCACAGCAGGAGAACGGAGATAGGAGGCGCACGAGAGTGAACTGGGAGTGGGGAAAAGAGATCTGGACTTGGTGTATCGATTGGGTGCAAGCAAGATCGAAATCACGCTCACCAGATCGAAGCCTAAACTCTAGGAGCGTCTATCGCCGGAGGGGCCGAGAAGGTTCCTAGAAGGCAGGTCACGTGTAAGCTTCTCCCAAAGGTTCTATGCTTCGGTGATTTCCGTGACAAGGAAGAAATAACTCACGGACTCTCCAGGAGAGGAAAGAGGAGAATCGATGTGGAACGGTCTGGTGGCAACCGCACGAAGCGATGGGTCACGGGTTACTCCAAAAGATATAAAAACTTAAATTTATTAGGTGTTATATGAGGGGCTTCCATACTAGTGCTTCTCATATGTTCTACCTCCTGTAACAGTCATCTACGGAATGCCCAGCACTTGCTAGCTGAGAGAGATGCGAAGGATAAACTCCCGACAAACCGTGTGTCAATGATTTCTCATATTTTAATTTTATTTTATTAAAATTGTTTCTTATACATAACAGCAAGGAGAAAACTTTGCTTCAAGGTGGCGCGGTTCGGACGGAGCGATGTCACCCCGACACGTCTCTCCCACTGTTCCGACCCATGGCGATTCCTCGATCTCCACCCATGGCGGTCTTCGGGGGTCAAGCTCGGGTCCTCCTACTCTGTCCCTGCCTGCTTCTCCCCCACCCACTCCTAGAAATCCGCTCAGGTTCCGCGACTCGCAAAGCTCATTGCCGACAGCGAGATTCCTGGACTTCGAATCAGGAGATCATCGGAGGTTGACGCTGGCGAGTCCTGGAGGTGATGGAGGAGGTTCGGGAGGGGGACAGAGGAGGAATGGGAGGGAGATTTGGTGGCCTGAATCACCCTCCACCAGGACGTCGGTTCTCTGGGGTGGTTTCGGGTTGGGGAGCGCGACGGGGACGCTCCCGGCGGCTTCGTGCGGGGAAGGCGCAAGTGCTTCCGGCGATTCATTCAATCTCTGCATCGGATCATTCGGCCCCATCCCCTTCCGGGGTTTGTCAGACCAGGCGAGGAACACGGAAGAGGCGGCGGAGCATGGCGTTGAGCAAGCTCATGGTACGTACCGCACCGGGGATTGCACTGGAGTTGGCGGAGACTCCTCTGAAGGACTATCGAAGGAGGGGAAGACCGAGGCAGGAGGGCTCTCCGCTCTCCCGATTTGTGCAAGTTCGCCGGCGGGGTTTGCTGAAGGGGCTTGGGACGGTCCCTGTGGCACCGGAGTTCTCGAGGCTGGAATGGTCGGCTGCTCTGGCTCTGCTCGACCTCAACTTGCAGACAATGTTGTTTGCGGCGACACTGGAAGCTCTGCGAGAAGACCGGATTTCATGGCGCCCATCTGTTCCACAAGTTGTCAGTTCAGACAGTTAGCATGTAAGGAGGAGAGGCAGCGAAGGAGAAGATTCAGCCTCTGGAGGGGGCCAGTGGTCAGTGGGGGTGAAAAAGGGATGGTGGTTGGAGGTGGAGGGGAAAGTTTTGAGGACTTTTTCTCTCAGCTCTGGTTGCCTGGAGATCCACACATCCAGCTGCAGAAATCTCAACCACATGCTCGAACCACTACACTAAAGCCCAGTATAAAAAACCACCTCCGGAATCCTAGGGTTCGTGTCCCTCTCACTCTAGTGGCGGCGCATACTGAGCTTATTTCTGGCTTGCAGTGCCTTGGGCTGGAAGTTTCTCTAGATCTCGAAGCTTGTGTTGGTGAAGAAAGGATGGGAGATCGTGGAAGGGGAGGAAAGGGACATGGGAGAGGGAATGCTGCTGGTCAGGATCAATGGCAGAACCAACTTCCTCAACCTCAACAGGGGCAGCCTCAGCAACAAGGTATGCATCAGGGGCAGTTTAGCCAGTTCCCTCAGTTCTTTGCTGGGCAAACTCCTTTTGGTTTTTCTCCTGGTGGTGTGATGCCTCCCTGGGGGTTCAATGGCCCTTTCCCTCCACTCCAACATCCTCCACAGTTTGGAGGGGGCTCCAATCAATGGATTGCCCCTACAATCAATTCTTCTCAAAACCAGCAGTTTCAGAGCCAGGGGTTTGACCAGGAGGATAAAACAAAACCCACCCAGAAAGCTAAGAAGAAGCAGGGGGTGCCTGTGGGGAGAGAGGACCAGGGTTTTGCTAATCCCAGTGGTCAGATGAGTTATTTTGATGGTATATGCTTGGGTTGTGGGGAACCAGGACATTTGCAACTTGCCTGTGAGAAGAAGCCAATGTGTTTCATATGCAAAAGCTTTGCTCATCTAGTGGACAAGTGCCCTGTCAGGAAAAGACCCCATCAGGTTGCTAGATACATTGGTAGTGGTGCACCTGGACTTGGGTTCTATCATATTGAGATCCCTGAGGTTGTGGCTACTCCAATTACTTCAACTAAGAATTGTGGTATTGTGTTGATTGAGGAAGGCTCCTTGTCTGCTAGAGAGCTTGCTGAGGAATTTTCAAAAATCTACAAGACCAACTGGCCATGGCAGATTAGAGACTTAGGGGCAGACAATACCTTTCTGGTCAAGTTTCCCCCCCCCCATATTGCTGTGGAGCAGGTGATTGGTTATCCCAAATTTGGTGTGTCCAAGCCAGGGGTATGGGTTAAAGTTGAGGCTTCGAATGATGACCCTGAACCTGTGGAATCTTTAAAGAAAGTTTGGATTATCATCACTGGCCTTCAGTCAAAATGGTGTGAATGGAACACCCTTGATCAAGCTGTTTCTGCCTGTGGGATCTTAGTGGATGTAGATTGGTTATCTATTTTCAAAGACAATGCTAAGGAGGTTAGAGTGCTAGTTAAGTGTAGAGACCCTTCCAAGCTTCCTATGGGGAGACTTTTTGAATTCAACAGTCACTTATTCCAGCTGGGGTTTTCTCTAGATGATTCTGCTCCAAACCTGGATGATGAGGATGATCTTCTCACTAAGGAATTGAATGACCATAGGAGGGAGAATGAGGAGGGGGCTGCAGGAGGAAATGACAGGGGTGTCTCTAAGGATACTAATGGTTTCAGGAATTCTGAACCCAGTCAATCTCAGCAGAACAGGGGTAGCCACCAAACTGGGGGGCTGGTGCTTCTACAGTTAGGATGTTAGGGGGTCAGAATCCTGCAAATGCTGTTTTTAACTTGCTCCTTCAGAAGAAACTGGTTAGTCTGGATATTCTCAAGTTGGGGCCACAGGAGAGGAATGTTGAGGAGGTTACCCTTGAGGCCCATCAGTTCTGGGCTGCAGAACAGGAAGAGCAGCTGACTTATGGTGGAGAAAAAGAGATCAGTGCCCAGATTATAGCTTTGCCTGAAGATATCTTACCTTCCTCTGCTGATCTTCAGGGTTTTAGTGAGGATGCTGTTTCTAACAACAAGAAAAAAAGAAGGTGTGGGGCCCAGTTCAAGCTGTTAGACAGAGTGCTAGGGTGGACAGTTCTAAAAGCATTCTGGAAAAAGCCATGGACCTGAAGAAAGTGGTAAATCTGGATGCTCCCAAATCCATGAAAGGTATAATGCACTCCAACCCTTTTAATGTTTTAGATGTTGCTGATATTGAGATGGTTTCTAGAGATATAGGTGTTGTTTTTCCCATTAAGGAGATAGTTGTTAGTAGTTCCTCACCTTCCAAATCTTTGCATAATGCCAAGGATTTGGAGGATGAAGCTGATGACTGGATAGAGGTAGTAAATAAATCTCGGGGCAAGCACCCCAGGAAAAAGTTACAATCATTTGTGCCTTTTGGAACTGCAGGAGCATTTCTGCTCCTGGTAGACAGAAATTTCTAGAGGATAACATATTTTCTTTGCATGTTGACTATATTGGTTTTCAAGAGACTAAGAAAGATAGTTTTAGTAATTCTTTCTTGAAAAATCTTTTAGGTAACAGAAATTTTGCTTGGAACTTCCTGCCCTCTGTTGGGACTGCAGGTGGGATCCTAGTAGGAGTTAATTTAGATCTCTTTGGTGTTATTTCCTGAGATATTAAATCTTTCTCTGTTAGTACTGTTCTTAGGAATAAAAGTAATAATATAGTTTGTAGAATTACTACTGTGTATGGTTCTGCTTATGAAGAAAAGAAGCAGGAGTTTATCTCTGAACTCCATGAACTGTTTTTGAATTGGGATGGGCTTGCTTTAATTGGGGGAGATTTTAATTTAGTAAGATCTCCTGAGGATAAAAGCAATAGAAATGTAGATTTTAGATGGGTTGATAGATTCAATGCTTGGGTTGAGCTCTGGGCATTGATGGAGATTGGTCTTTCTGGTAGAGCTTTCACCTGGGGAAATAATCAGGAGGATCTAATTATGAGTAGGATTGATAGGATTTTTTGTTCCACTCAGTTTGATGCTGGATTTCCTTTAGCTAGTGCCAAAGCTTTGCCTAGAGTGGGTAGTGATCACACCCCCATCATCTGGGATTCAGGGGAGGGGCAGGTGATCAGGACCAAAAAGTGGTGGGTTGGTAGACCAGACTTTAAGGATATTGTCATTAAAGCCTGGTCACATAGAGTGAGTAGTTCAAATAGCTTGGATATTTGGCAGAGCAAGGTTAGATGTTTTAGGAGACTAGCTAAGGGCTGGAATCTTAATGTTGAGGCAGCTTTAAGAAGAGATAGAAAACTTCTTATGGATGAGTATGATGAATTAGATATAAAAGCTGAAACTAATTTGTTGTCTTCAGTAGAAAGAGAGAGACTAGATAAGATCCTGCAAGACCTTAACTCTTTTTGGATCATGGAGGAAGTTAAGGCTAGACAAAGATCTAGAGATAGGAATATTCTAGAGGGTGATAGGAATACAGCATATTTCCATGCTGTAGCTAACCAACGTAGGAGGAAAAAACTGATCCATGTCTTAGAGGGTCCTGATGGCCCTGTAACTGAGATGGATGACATGCTTAAAGTGGCTACTGATTTTTATAAGGACCTTTTCAAGAAAGAAGATAGACCTGACATCTGTTTATGTCAGGAGTTCTTTAGTGAGGAGGATAAAATTAGTGCAGATGAGAATCTGTCCTTGTGTGCCCCCTTTATGGAGGAAGAGATTAAGGATGCTGTCTTTGGCTCTTATGGGGAAGGTTCCCCTGGACCTGATGGCTTGTCTTTCCTTTTTTATCAGACCTATTGGGATATCATTAAGATGGATCTTCTTTGTATGTTTCAGGAGTGGTTTGATGATAAGTTAGATCTTTTTAGGCTTAATTTTGCTATGATTACTTTAATTCCTAAGGAGAATGATGCTAGAGTTATGAAGAAGTTTAGACCCATTAGTTTACTGAATTGCTCCTTTAAAATTTTCACTAAGGTTCTCACCAATAGACTTGCTAAAGTGATTGGTAGGATCATTTCTATGAATCAATCTGCCTTCATTAGAGGTATATTCATTCTAGAGAGTGTAGTTACTGCTCATGAAGTCATACATGAGGTGCATAGGAAAAAAGATAAAGGTTTAGTTTTAAAAATATACTATGAGAAAGCTTATGATAGGGTCAATTTAGATTTCCTTTTTGAGATCCTTGAGCTTAGAGGCTTTGATCCTTTCTTTATTAGGCTGATTAAACAGATCTCTCATGGAGGGTCCATTGGGGTTAGAGTTAATGATGTTGAGAGTAACTTTTTCCTGACTGGCAAAGGCCTTAGGCAAGGAGACCCCATTGCCCCTCTTTTGTTTAATATCATTATTGATGTTTTTGCTAGGATGCTCAGTAGGGGGACTCATTCAGGGGCCATTAGAGGTTTGTGCTCTGGTTTTGTCCCTGGTGGTGTAGTTTGTCTTCAGTATGCTGATGATACTCTGCTTTTTCTTGAAAATGATGAAAGAGTAGCTGTGAATCTGAAATGGATCCTTACCTGCTTTGAACAGATTTCTGGAATGAGAATTAATTATGCCAAAAGTGAACTCATTCCAATAAATTTGGAGAGTGAGGAATGCCAACCTTTCATTGATATTTTTCAGTGTGTATTGGGTAGTTTTCCAGTGAAATATTTGGGCATTCCTCTTCATTATGATAAACTTAGAAGGGAGGATCTTCAACCTTTGGTTGATAACATTCTCCATAGAATTACTGGTTGGAGAGGAAAATTGCTTTCTTATGCTGCTAAGAAAGTCCTTATACAAGCCTGTCTTTCTAGCATCCCCATTTACTTGCTTTCTTTTTTCAAATTCCCTAAATGGGCTTTGAAAATCTTAGATTCACATCTTGCCAATTTCTTTTGGAATGATGAAGAAGGGAATCACAAAATTCATTTAGCTAATTGGCCTTCGGTTTGCATGAAGAAGGAGTTTGGAGGTTTGGGCATTCCTAATCTCAAAGATCTCAATTTGTGCTTACTTGGCTCCTGGGTTAAGAGATACATTCAGGGGAGGGCACCCTTTGGAGGAGAGTTATTGATGCCAAGTATCATACTGGATCCCCGAACATCTTGTGCTGTAGGGATGTTCATCCTTCTACCTTCTGGAATGGGGTGATGTGGGCATCTAGATCTGTAGCTTTAGGATATAGGTGGAAAGTGGGTAATGGTAGACAGGTTAGATTCTGGGAGGATATCTGGTTTGGTAATTCTCCCCTAGCTACTCAATTCTGGGACCTCTATGTTATCTCAAATCAACAAACAAAAACTACTGTTGATTTGTGGGATGGTGCTCAGCTTAGATGTGACTTTAGAAGAAACTTTTCTGATAATATGATGGTCCAATGGCTAGAACTTAGAAGTATTGCTGATACTATATGTTTGTTGGATTCAGATGACCAACTTGTTTGGCAATATGAAACCTCTGGAGTGTATTCTTCTAAATCCATGTATGCTGTGATTAATTTTAGAGGTGTTACTCCTGTTTTCTTGCCTGCAGTTTGGTCTTTAAAAATCCCCCCTAGGATTCAAATTTTCCTGTGGCTTCTTTCACAGAATAAAATCATGACTAGAGATAATCTTAGGGCCAGGGGGATTCCTAAACCCCTTGAGTGCAATCTCTGCTCTGAGTTTGAATCTGTGAACCACCTTTTCTTTGAATGCATTGTCTCTAAACTTCTCTGGGATGATGTGTTCGAAGTTTTTGGGATTGCAGTAGATAATTTCTTTTCAGTTGCTTCCAAGTGGATTGCTAATAAAATACATTTACATTTCAATGTTGTGTCTTCGGCTGTTCTTTGGAGTATCTGGAACAATAGAAATAACTTAGTTTTTAATGCTTGCTCCTGGATAAATATGAAACAGATTTGGCGCCTCGTCCTGCTGTACCTTCGGAACTGGAAAGTTCCATTCAAAGAGTTGGAGGGGGGGGCCTTGGAGATGTTCATGGACAAGATGGCCAACAACCTAAAAACGCCTCTAAGGCTCCTGGCGAGTTGAAATGTCCTGGCTTCGGGTGGGCTTCCACCTAGAAAGACAATGCTGTCTCAACCCACGCTGGGAGAGCGACGGTGGAGCATTTGAAGGCGCACCCTGAAGATGAAGATTCAGTGCATGTGATCTTTGGGTGATTCGGAGTCTTCAGTGTTCCTACCGTGTGGTGGCTATGCCTGGGTTGTTGTCCTCTGCGCTTTTGCTTTAGGCTTGTTGCGGTTGCTCTAAACTGTGCTCTTAGTCTGCTTTAGTGTTCGGTTTGTCGGTCTCCTAGTTTCACTGTGTGGAGTTTGTATTTTCGTTTAGTTCTGAACTCGGGTGGTCTCGTTTTAATGAAAATGGGGCTGAGGGAGTGATCCCTTTTCATCTAAAAAAAAAACTTTGCTTCAAACAACGATTAGTTCCAACAATTTTTAAACCAATTTAGCAAAAATCTGATATCAAACCCAAAGTAAAGTGATCTGAAAAGTACATACATTTTGGACGCATCGGTGATAACGACATGGCCGATAGGGTCCACTTGTCAGAGACTCATCAAAACCTTGTATGGGCTTTGTCTGGGAAGAGCCGAAACAAAAACAGGGAAGCAGACTGTGGTAATGGACTGCCGAGCTTTTGGCCGAGCTGAGGGAAGAGTTTTTTTTTCCTTAATGTTTTGCTTGTAATTATGAAAAAAAATTGAATTATTTGAGGGTTCAAACTAGGTTCAAATATTTTGTGAATTTTGACAAGCTTTTTATCTGTTCATTCTTTTTAAAAGCTTTTATTGATTCTTTACAATGCCACGTATTATAAAACAGTGCTTCACGGTTCTGTAATTTGCAACTACAACTATGCAGCTAAAAAAAAAACTATGCAGCTCAAAAGGTTGCTGACTTGCTGGACCAGAAATACCGCGAGGATCAGATGAACATAATGGTGTAATCATCACGGAAGCATCAAGAATGCCACTATCTTGCAGAACCAGCTTGATGTAGAAGCTCCGTGCACCAGCATCTGCTGCGACAGCCGGTTACACTAGTAGTTTATGTTCTTCGACAGGTGAAGATATGCATTTCGCAAATGCATATTAAATCTAATCAAAGTGATATATACTACTCCCTCTGATCCATATTAATAGTCTCGACATTATCTATATTTGTATGTATAGTTAAGCATTTGGACTAGATGCATTCGTATCTAGACAAGGTTAAGGCCATTAATATGGATCAGAGGGAGGGGATTCAGTCATGGTGTCACAAATGCAAATAGATTTCTTATCCTTCTTGCTTAACAAGAACAATATACCACCAAATTTGGCATGAAAACATAAATAACTTATACGTAGCAGCAAACACTGATTTGAAGTTTTGAACCAATCCTGAATGCAGCGCAGACAACATAAGCATAGTACAGATGCAGTCCATGAACAAGACTTCCGGTACCCGTAGTACGGATGCAATGTCTTTCTAGCAAACACAGGCACACAGCATATGTGATGTTCTGTGATTGTCATTACAAGCTGAATTGACTTAGCACCAAACCGAAGCAGGTCTGAGAAAATTCCCGATTACCACCAAAACGAGATACAGTGAGTTGATCGGCAAGCTCTATCAGGCTAGACTTCACCAGATCCCAAAATGACAGTTCAGTATGCTACCGCCACCAGCTTCCTAATTTATTATAGCAGCAGCTGCTGTTAGTTTTAAGAAACCTGCAAAAAAAGGAAAATTCAGGGACACTTGAATAAGTTGAAGAGGTGTTCTTAACATGCAAATCAACGGTGTTTAGTACTTAAAAGGGTAGTATAGTATATATTTTAGTCTTATAAACAAGTGAAGAGACCGAGTGAGATGGAAAAACAGTCAAAGGAAATTTTTGAGGAAACAGAAAAGCTAGTACAGTCCATCTATGTCTATTCCAAATCTGAAATAAAATAGCGAGTTATCATCTGGATAACATCTTTATTTTCTATCCAACTTTTCAATCTCTTGTTTGCTGCAGAAAATTACACCGCGACCAAATGTTATTGAAATATGAAGCTTCAATTCCAGTCCTTAATCAGTTGACAGTAACATTTCATGAAAAGGAAAGACAATGATTATCATAAAAAGGCTAGGCATCCTCCAGGTTCTAACATAGTGGCCATGGTCACCAGATGAACACGGCTAGGTTGTGCCGGCTAGTTCAGAAACACTAATACACCTGGGTGGAAGGGTGGTAGGCCAATACTGACACAATAAACGGTATTTATTGGCAGCATGGCAAGTTGCTATCACAATAATATGAATAAAAGAACAGGTTCAGGTAGCACGCTTTCTGTAATAACCATTCTACAGAGTGAATATGTCGATATTTTTTATTTGAGTTCCAAAATATATTACTACCTTCACTAAACCCCAAACTAGAGCTCAACCAACAAGAAGCTGGTATTAAAGGAAACAATACAGAGAAAACCAGTTGAAAATAGTGTTAGTAATTGGCAAAATATGCACCCGTCATTTTTTTTCTATGCATAAATTGCGTCGATAGAGTAAGAAAGACTAGTAACAAGAATGTAGTATCCTAAACATGTCGACGAGACTTTACTGATAGTGCATCACTTAAAGAACTCAATGAGAGATGCATTGACTGGTAAATTGGTACCTTTTATTCGAGAAATAAATTAAGAGCTCGGGTAAATTGGTACCTTCATCTCTTCTACGGACTATCTGCACGAACCAGACCAAGGCCTTGCTTTTTCTTGACGACCGTCTTGCGTGAAAAGGTGCATTTGATCAACGTACAAGAATTTGAATAACCGCAACAAAAATAACACAATAAAATTTGTCACACTATAAATTCTTTGCACCACGTACTGGAATCGAACTAGCAAAACAAACTGACAGTTAGCGAAGGTTATCAATTATTCAACAGAGTGTACCCATAAGCCCATAGTACAGGGATACCTTTTTGTTTTATTTTTAAGCACAGGGATAAATAGGTGGAAGATAACAGCTAAGTAGTGTACAGGAGTGATTAAATGGGTACACCAAATTTAAATCCTTAAGTTTTCTTTTTTTTTTTTGGGGGGGGGGGGGGGGGGGGGGGATAAATCCCCACCTGAATCATTATATATCAAAATGGCTCACATATTTAAATCCTTATTAGGTCACCTTCTAAAACCAACATACCGAACTAAAATGTGGAACAAGCAGTGTAAATTGGAAAGTCACAGCAGCACAATACTATAATCAGTTAATCACTATCTAGATAGGAGCATTCCAGCGAAGGAAGTGTTGTTTCGAGGCAGAAGATAGTCAATGATTCAGTTACTTAGGTCAAGGCCTATCATATTTTCCCATGATTGAAGAGATAAGAGATTGATGTGATAACAACCATTTACAAACAGTTCTCAGAAAAGATCAGCATTTTCACTGAGAATCTGCGCCAACAGTAACAAGGATAAGATTATCAAAACTGTTAGTCGCTCTGATTACCATGGAAGCACTTGCAAATTTTGTGTTCAAAAGCTAAATCGCAGGCAGTGCCGTAAAAATATGTTTCCAGAAAGATTCTTTATGACCAGAGCCAACAGGTTCAAAACTTCAAACAACCACATGTTAGAAGTTTCAACTTAAGGAAATGTTTGGGACTGAAAACTTGAGATCCCAAGTACTTCCACAGTCTTGCACCATTATAAGTTGTGCTTTTGGATAAGATTGACACATTGTAATCTATGACTGCAACTTATTTAGGATACCTTATTGGCTACTAAAGATCAACATATTGCCATTTATCATACACCTCAACAATCAAATTCAAACTAAATCCCTTCAAAACTTTTATTTTCCCTCCCAATAGTTACCAAACACAGGTATGAGTATATTTTCGGGTCACTGTTTTAGTTATGCAGAGACAGAATATTATGTCGACTGGATGCAGAAAACAAATTCTGCTGATGGTGATATACAAAGAACTCATGCATAAATGCATTGCACATCTTAAGCTTAAAGTGAAAAAAAAAACTAGTAATGTAACAGCTTAAGGAGAGAGAGAATGACAACCTGCATTAGGGATCTTGCTTGATCCAAGCCATGACGGAAGAACACACGGTACGAAGGAGGGGACGCCTGATCTATACGCAGAACTGATGATCACCATCTCTTCCTTCATGTCCACGATGAAGACAACCTGTGGTGTATTCTGAAGAGTAGTAATGGTAGCCGACATGTACACCCAATGGTCGTTAAACGGGTCAAGAAACCCAATCTGCGGCGTATTGGTCCCCTCCTTTAAGGGTAGCCATGGGTGGGGGCATTCTCCGAAGCTGAAGCGGCTGAGGTCTAGCCGGTGCTGCAGCGTCCATCCACTGCCCTCGTCGTCTAGCACGAAGGTGCTAAGCAGAAACGGCTCATGTTGAGAGACCTCGATGTACCGCAGCCGCCCTTCGCTGACACAGAGGCGCCGGTGCTTCGACGTACCGCAGCCGCAGGGCCCTCCGCAGTCGCAGCAACCCGCCCTGTGCGGCCGCAGGCAGCAGGCTCTCCCTCGGCAGCTCGACGAAGCAGAGCTCCGGCCGGTCAGCGAAGGGGTCGGCGGAGATGGCGCCACAGGTGACGTCGAGCCACCACAGGCGTCCGGCAAAGGCCACCACCTCCCTGTCCAGCACCATCTGGCGCGCGAGTGGAAACTGGGACGGCGAGACCGCCACGGTTTCCCACTCCTCTGTTTCCGAGAGATACCGGTCCATCTGGTTCCCGTGCAGCTCGGCCACGGCGAACCTGTCGGGCGGCCCGTCGTGGCCGCCGTCTGCTCGAGTCAGGAGGCCCACGTGCAGGCCGTACATGACCTCACCCACAGGGTCGGAGGACCGGGGATCGGGGAGGCGAGACGATAGCACGCCGGTGACGGGGTTGCAGACAAAGTGCGTGAAGCGGGCGCCCTGGCCGGGGACGAGCTCGCCTGGACCCTTGCGCAGCCGAGAGGCGCCCCGTTGGGCGATGATGGGAGCCTTCAGGCGCAGGTCGGCGAAGGAGAGGAGGAGGAGGCCGTCGCTGCTCGCGGAGCAGACGGAGCCGGAGATTGACTGGATGACGTCGCTGTCGAGATCCGGGCTGGCGCTGGTCCTGACGAGGTGCTTCGGGACACATAGAACGGAGATGTTCGGTGGGTAGTCGAGTTGCCGGAACGCGCCAGGCCCAGTCCCTTCCACCGCCGCCGTCTTGCGCTCGACGAAGGCCCACGGAGGGGGCGGGGTGGCCGTGGATAGGGAGCGGCGGAGGTGTCGGGGGACGGCGGTGGTGGCAGCGGCAGCGGAGAGACCAAGGAGGCGCCGGAGAGACATCGCGGTGTACTACTGACGCTGGCTGTGTGAATCGGGGAATGGCCTAGTTCACATGGACTTGGGTGTGCTCTGTGGCGTGTGCGCAGCACAAAAACTACTTGATTTCATGCTAGTGTTTACAGCACATACTGCAGCGTTCTCTTCCGAACCGAAAGTCTGACAAAACTACTTGATTTCTGCAGAAAAAGATAGAATGAGTTGGTCAACAATCCAAAAAAAAAAAGCCTTCTCCAGCTACCACCATCAGCTTCCTAATCGATTACAGCACCAGCACCTATTAGTTTTAAGAAACCTGAAAACAGAAATAAGGAACATTAGAGGCACAAACACCACATGTTTTTTTTATTTTTTCTACGATCAAGGTGGGAATTTAAAAGGGAGGTCTTAATTAGGATAGTGATTAATTTGAATAAACATGTGAAGATAATGGTTGATATAAAAGCAGCAAAAGGAAATTATTGAGTGAAAACTGATGTCCAGATAACATCTTTTACTTTAGATATCTTTTGTTGCGTGCAATGTGGTTTGGCTTTCGTGAATGGAGGATATGTCCAGCTTCTCCTCGTATCCCTTATGACCGCTTTACTTTCCCATGAGAGTTAAACAAAAACGCTACCATAGTCCATCTATGTGCATGTTACAGAACTGAAATGAAATATGTTTGTCAACATGTTTATTTTCTATCCGAGTCTTGGTTGCAGCAGAAAACTACACAACAATCAATTGTCAATAATTATCAAGCTTCAGTTTGAAGCTTTAATCGGTTGGTTATTATATTTTGAGGGAAAAGGAATCCTCATGATAAGGTGAGAAATGCTTCAGGATAGTATACAGTGATCACCATGATGGACTACGGCCTTCATGCTGTTTGTTCAGAAACACTACCTGGATGAAAGGTCCAAGCTGAGGCACAAACTGATAATTTCTAGCAGCATGGCAAGTTGCTGCCACAAGAATATGAATGGACGAACAAGTTCAGGTAGCACACGTTAACAGAATAACCTTTCTATGGAGTGATTATGTCACTAGTCTAGGTTCCCAGCAAATATTACTAGTTCGACTAAAACAACCAACTATAACTCAATCAACGACAAACCAGTATTAAGGATAACACATTTTTTATGGTATGGAGAAAATCAGTTCAAAATACTAGTAGTAATCATCGGCAACATATGCACATAATTGTTCTTCCAATCCATAGACTGAATGAACTGAGTAAGAGATACATGTACGAAAAATGCAGTATCCTGAACATGTGAATGGATGAAATACAACTAACAACAAATAATGAAGCATTGGATGAAGGAAAGCAACAAGAGATTCATTAGCTTGTATACATTCATCTCTTTTAGTGGCTGTCTGAACGAACCAGAATGTCTGCCAGAGTGAGAGTCTTGTTTTTGCCAACAGCCTTCTTGCCTGAAAAAGGTAATCGACGCAAAAGAATTTGTTGATCAGTTCTGCATATTGCAGTATAGTCCATGATTTTTCTATCGCTAAGTGCACATACCGCGTAACGGTACGCACAAGAATTTGAAGAGCAATAACAACAATAACCAGCAGAAACAGTACACTACAAGAAATTGAGCTAGCAAAAAGAAACGGATACTTGTAGCAAGTCATCAGACTGTACACATAAGCCATGACCAGAGGATATTTTACCTATGAAATGATAATTTGATTAAAGTGGACAGATCAAATCTTTAAACCTTACTTTTTCAAACCAGATTACAGATAGATGGAAATAGATAAAACATGCACTGCAAATTAAAATTTCACAAACAGCAGATAACTCTAATCAGGTTTTAGACCTGAAAGTTCTAGCTTCCAACAAGGCACAAAGGAGGAGGATGCTAATTTGGGGCAGAAGATAGTCACTTATTAAGTTGTTTAGCCCAAACCGTCAAATCCATTGGCCAAAAGGTGTATCGGACATCAGCTTTCTCCTTTGAAAATCCCCACACGTTTAAGAGATCGAAGTGATGGCACCAGTTGACAGAACAGTTCTTAGAAAATACCCAACTTCATAACTGAGAATCCATACCAGCACCGACCAGGTAAAGATTATTCAAACACTTAAGCGATTGTGTACCAAGAAAGCAATAACATGTATATGACCAGACTTTGGAACTTCTGAATCAAGAAAAGGTTTTGCTTTTTTGCTTTCTATATGAACTGCCGACCCAAAGGTCTTTTGTCCAAAAACCTTCTATTTGCCATATCAATCATTACGGGCTCATGGCACAAGAAATGTAACTAATTGCATGATTGGTCATTTTGAGTGATTGGTTGTGCACATACAAAATATTATGGCAGTTGGACAATTGTCGAAGATGGTCTACTACAAAGCATCTCATTCACGAGGAGTGCTTCGGTCCCCCACCCCTAAACTTAAGCTACATGGGCCGTTTTATTTTTTTGACCGGTCGAAACCCATATCGAGATCACGTCTATCTCTGTATATGTGTACTCGGTCGAACTAGGTATAATCCACGTTTCGACCGGCTGATCCCACCTCCTATTATCACGATCTACGTCTTTATATGTCATATTTTAATTTTTTTTGTTGTTGTTATATAACTTCTGATTTTCGCCTTCCGCAGGCACATGAGCATACGTATATGGTGAGTATACGTCTAAGAGGACCGTACGAAGTTCGGGTGGGTTCGTACGATCCTCTAAACAATCGGAATCGAGTTTTTGTTTGTCAAAATTTGAAAGAGGGAGGAGGAGGGGGTGGGGGACCGAAGCAAAAGTGCTCATTCACGAGAAGCATTGCAGGTCTAAAGCTGAAACCAAAACTGGGAACTACGTAGTATGCTAGCAATTAAAACATACTTGCAGAAGGGATCCGGCTCGATCCGAGCCAGGGTGGAAGAATACATGGTATACAGGGAGCATCGTCGCTATAGAGACAACTCTCAATCACCTCCTCCCTCTCCATGTCCACAACCACAATTTGCGACATTACCATGAGGTACACGACACTAGCATTGAGTGGATCAATAAGGAAAATGTGTGTGTCTGCGCTCTTCTGTAAAGGTATCCACATGCTGCGCGTCTGCGCCCCCAGATCTTGTTGAGCACCACCCGGTGCTCCAGCGTCCAGTCGTCGCCCGCGTCGTCAAGCACAAACGAGCTGAGAAGAAATGGTTCCTCTTGAGAGATCTCGACATACCGCAGCCGCCCTTGGCTGACGCCCACGCGCCTATAGGTGATGGGACTATAAAACTTGCCCTGGAGACAAAGGAGAGCTCTGGCCGGTCGCTGAACGGGTCGACTGAGAGTACGCCACAGGTCACGTCGAACCACCACAGGCGACCGCCGAATGCCAGTGGCTCCTGTTGTATATCCATTATTGGCCGCGCACCTGGGGTCACTAGGCTCCTGGTGAACCGCGAGAGCTCCACCTCTTCCCAGTCCTCTGTTTCCGAGAGAAAACGCAGCATCACGCCCCGCCACGGCATGGGCATGGCGGCGGCGAACCTGTCAGGCGGCCCGTGCCCGCGATCAGCTTGGGTGATGAAGCCCATGTGGGGGCCGAACATAACGTCCTGCACAGGGTTGCAGATGGAGTCCGGGAGGCGGTATAGCTCGCGCGTGACAGGGTTGCAGACGAAGCGTGTGACGCCGGGGACGTGGGTGGGGTCGAGGCCGGGGGGTCCCTGCTTGCCGACGATGGGAGCTGTGGAGCGCAGGTCTAGGTAGGTGAGGAAGAGGAGGCCACCGCTCGTGGCGCCGCTGAGCGATTTATGGACGCGGCTCGTGGGGTCGGGGCTGCCGCCGCAGGTCTTGACGAGGTGCTCCGGGACGCGTATTTCGGAGATGCGCGGCGGCTCGGCGAGGCGCACGTCCACGCTCGGCGCTCCGACGACCTCCGAGGAGAAGCCCATCACAGCCCAGGGGGGATGGGAGGCGGCCATGGTGAGGGAGCGGCGGACACCGCCGGCGACGGCGGCGGAGAGGCGAAGGAAACGGCTTCCCAGGAGCATCTCGTGGTGGGGGATTTCGTTCTCTGGTCTAGTGAAGTGGTGGTGGAGGATTTCTTCCTAGAGCCAGGCTCGGTTCACATGGACTAGCCGACTACATACAGTACAGGCAGGAGCAGGATGGAAAGGACAGAAGGCTGTACAGAGAGTAGAGAGCTCCGTGCAGTTGGTCCACCGAACGAGAGCTACCAGGGGCCCATACGTCAGTGACGCTGGTCCACTGCGGTGTAGTCCAGGAGCCAGTTTCCCTATTAGGAATGGTTATCCACTGCACGACTTTTCGTAGGAGCCGAGGAGGCCGCTTTGGTGTTTGAACAGCTGCTGCCCATTTGGTTGAGCTCAACGGCACCATTTTCCCGCCGAAACGCGCTGGTAGACCAGTCAAGCTTCAACGGCATTCGTTTCTTCCCTGTCCAGTAAAAGGCTGAACTCCAGCAGTTATCATCTAGCACAAAGTTCCACTAGCTATCATAATCTCAAAAAGAAATGCAGCAGTCATCATTAAAAATAATTGAATACGTCTAAACTGCAGCACGGAGAACACAAAACACACGTTGGTAAAGATGCGCATCTCGAAAATAGTCAGGGTGATGTAATCTACTGATTTCAGAGTCATCGTCATTCTCACTTATCAAGAGCAATGTGCCATCAACTGGCACCAAGTCATGCTTAGCTTAGAGCAATGGACACTGACCAGTTGCAAATAATCGTCAATTCGCCACATACTACGACATAAGCAAATGTCCCTAAATAAAAATTTCATCGGTGATGATGCGGAAGGAAGAGTCGATTTGCTACCAACGAATTGTCTTACTAGTGTTTACAACACATGCTGCAGTGTTCTACTGTGAACCGAAAGCCTGATCGAAGTCCCAGATTTCTACATACAGTGAGCTGATCGGCACTCTAAAATCCCAGGCGGTGATGTGGAAAATGGAAAAAGGAAAGATTGACTAAATTGATGTGCGGATAACTTTTTTTAGATATATCATTTAATGACCATGTGCAATGTGTCCAGCTTCTGCTGGTATCCCAGATTTACTTCCCCCCACAAAAAATTCTTGAGTAAACAAAAACGTTTGGTTGCAGAAGATAATTACACAACGATCAATTTTTAAATAATTATCAAGCTTCAGTTTCAGCCTTTAATCGGTTGGTGCTAATATTTCAGGGAAAGGACGTCATGACAAGGCAAGATATTCTTCAGGCTCTTTACATTGATCACCATGATTTGGCTACATCCTTCATGCCTGCTAGTTCCGAAACACTCCTGGATGATAGGTCCATGCTGACGCACCAACTGACGATTTTTGGTAGCATGGCAAGTTGCTGCCACAAGAATATGAATGGAAGAACAAGTTCAGGTTCTGCAGAGTGAATATCATACTAATCTCTGTTCCCAGCAAGCATAGTACTAGTTCCACTAAAACACCAACAAAAATTCAACCAGCAGCAAACCAAAACAATATGCCGAGCGATACATTGAAAATCTGTTCACATAGGACAATTAAACATGTAGATGCATCAACCTTTTCCTACAAAAAGATCCGGACAGAGAGACATCGCGGAATCCTGGCACTGTTTATGAAGTTGGGGGAGGTTCACACGAACTGGTGATACAGTGTAGCCAGAACAGATACCATCGAGGCAGAAATAGCAAACCGATTTCATCCTTCTCACTTAACGATACATAGCTTAGGGCACATACTGATCCGTTAGAAAAAATCTTCATTTAAGCAGGCCTATGGCATAAGCAGAGATCCCAAAATGAGATTTCACATTAGACAAAACATGCGGAAGCATACCAATGAATTGTCTCGCTACTGTTGACAGCAGATATTCGAACCTTCTGCTGCCAACTGAAAGTCTGACGGTACTGGCAGGTTTCCCCTGAAACCACATACAGTGAGTTGATCGAGATTCTATAGATTTCCCCCAGCATCAGTAAGCTACCACCATCAGCTTCCCAGTTGATATCTGTTAGTTTTAAGAAGACCTGAGAATAAAAGTAAGGAACATTAGACTCTAATTAGTATGGTGATTGATTTGAAAGAATACTGGAAAATAGCAAAAGCAAGTTACTGGGTGAACTTATGTTGGAGTATGTCCAGCTTCTGCTGGTATCCCACCCTATGGAAAATCTTGAGTAAACGAAAAAAACGCTAACATACTCCATCTATGTGCATTTCCAGAACTTGATTATAAATGTAAGTCTAGTAAAAAAATATTTTCACTCTGAGTCTTGGTTGCAACAGAAAATTACACAATGATCAATTATTAATAATTATAAAGCTTCAGTTTCAGGCTTATTTCAGGGACATGATGGCCATCACGATGACAAGGCAAGAAGCCACGTATTGTTCAGGCTCTTATGTAGTTGTCACCATGAATCCATGATGAACATGACTGCATCCATCATGCATTCATGCCTGCTAAGTTCGGAAACACTAATAGACCTGGATGAAATGTCCATGTTGACACACCAACACATATTTTTGGCGGCATGGCAAGTTACTGCCACAAGAATATGAATGGAAAGAACAAGTTCAGGTATTACACTTAACCATTCTACGAGTGAATATGTTACTAATACGTCTTGGTTGCCCTAAAAAAATATTACTAGTTCCACTAAAACACTAACTATAACTCAACTAACAACAGACCGGTATGAAGGATACCAGTATGTTGGACGATACAGAGAAAATTAGTTCAAAATAGTAGTACTAGTAACCAGTAAAAGCATGCAAATAACTATTTTTTCAACTCATAACTGATCAATTCAGTAAGAAGAACGCAACATCCTAAACATGTGAATGGATGTGATACAACTAACTGTCAATCAAGGTTGTTAACACGGTAAGGCGTCATAAGGCAATCAAACCCTGCATTGTCGCCTAAGCGCCTACGGCGGGAAAAATGCCAAGGCATTGCAGCCTTTCCTCCTTGCTACCTAAGCATCCATAAGGCGACGCCTTAAAAACCATGCTATGAACTGTGAAGCATCAGCTGAAGAAAAACGACGAGAGATTCATTAGCTGGTAAATCGGTACCTTCATCTCTTGTAGTGGCCGGATGAACGAACCAGAACGTCAGCCAAAGTATTGCTTTTCTCAACGTCTTTCTTGCCTGAAAAAGGTAACCCACACACAAATTTAAACAGAACCAATAGCACTAACCAACAAAAATTATAGAAGTATATATGTACATGCACCGCATACAAGAAATTAAGCTAACAAAAGACTAACACTTAATTAGAACAGGTTATTAACAATTGATCTGACTGTATCCACAAGACAAACGAAAAATTTACCCAAGAAAATAACGCTAATTTTATAAATATATTTATATGAAGATAACACTTGCATAGTGTAGATGCGTCATTAATCCTTCTAAAAAATTACAGAGAGATGGAAGAAAAATGGACAACATGCCATGCAAATTACAAATTTAGAAACAGCAGATAACTCTAATCAGGTCTTAGACAGAATGTTCCAGCTCACAACAACGCACGAAAAGAGGAGCATGCTACTTTTGGGCAGAAAATAGTCACCGATTGAGCTGTTTACGTCAAACCGTCAAATCAGTTGGCCAAGGTCTATCAGCTTTGTCCTTCGAAAATTCCCACATATTCAAGTCATGACACCATTTTACAGAGCAACTCTCAGAAAATATGTATAACGCCATAACTGAGAATCCAGACAGGCACAGAGCAGGATACGACTATAGGAACACTCGAGCTAATATGTACCATGAAAGCAACAAAAATAACCAAAAAATATATGTTCAAAAGCTAAATCACTGACACTAGCATAGATATGTTTCAAGAACTCTTTATGACCGAGACAACATATATAAATGACCAGAGGTTGGAAGTTTCCGATCGAGGATAGGTTTAGGATTGAGATATTGAGGTCCCACCCACAATTACTTGCACCTTTTTAAACCAAAGAGAATAAGAATAGAACTGCAGTTAGATCAATGCATCACCATTTCTCATACACCTCACCGATTAGATCAATGCATCACCTTTTCTCAAAACTTATTTCTTTTGGCTTTTTTTTTAATTAATCTTTTGGCTTTTTATGAACCAACAGACCCAAAGGTCTTTATTTTGTCAAATGAACTTCTATTTTGCCATACCAATTGTTACGGGACAGATGGCATAAAATAGTTACGAGTCACGTGTATTAGTCATTTTGAGTGATTTGGTTATGTACAGAATTTTTTTGTCCAAGGTGATCTACAAGGCATCTCCTGCATTGGCAGCATTGCACATCTAAAACTGAAACCAAAACTGAGAAGTATGTAATCCAGGAATTAGAAAGAGCGGGTGACTACCTGAAGAAGGGATCCGGCTCGATCCAAGCCACGATGGAAGAACACATGGTATACAGGGAGCATCGTCACCTTCATACTGACAACTCTCAATCACCTCCTCCTCCTCCATGTCCACGACAACAACTTGCGACATTACCATGAGGTACACGATATTGGCGTTAAGCGGATGGATCAGCACAATGCTTGTCGTCCCCTTCATCTGTAAGGGTATCCACATGCTGGGCCCCCAGATCTTGTTGAGCACTACCCGGTGCTCCAGCATCCAGTAACCTTCCTCTTCGTCAAGCACGAACGAGCTGAGAAGAAAAGGTTCCTCTTGAGAGACCTCCACGTACCGCAACCGCCCTTCGCTGACGCCCACGCGCCGGTAGTTGACAGGAGCTTCGTCCTCCGCGCCTGCCGGCAGCACGCTGCTTTTCGGCAGCTGGACGAAGGAGAGCTCCGGCCGGTCGCTGAACGGGTCGGCGGAGATTGCGCCCCATGTCACGTCGACCCACCACAGACGACCGCCGAATGCCTGTGCCCCCTGGTACAGCTGCATCCGCCGCGCAAGCGGGAGCCGGCACGGCGAGACCTCCACGATTTCCCACTCCCCTGTTTCCGAGAGAAAACGGATCATCATGTTCCCCTGCAGCACGGCGACGGCGAATCTGTCCGGCGGCCCGTGCCCGCGGTCGGCTTGGGTTATGATGCTCATGTGGCGGTCGCAGAGGACGTCGCCCGTAGGGGTGCAGATGGAGTCCGGGAGGCGGGATAGCTCGCGGGTGACGGGGTTGCAGACGAAGCGCGTGACGCTGGGGACGTGGGCGCGGTCGAGGCGGGTGGGTTCCTGCTCGCCACCGATGGGAGCCGTGAAGCGCAGGTCCACGTAGGAGAGGAGGAGGAGGCCGTCGCCGCTCACGGCGCGGATGCCGCCGCGGATATCTTGCAGGACGCCGCTGGCGGGGTCGGGGATGCCTCTGGTCTTGATGAGGTGCTCCGGGACGCATATTTCGGAGACGTGCGGCGGCTCGGCGAGGCGCACGTCCACGCTCGGCGCTTCGACGGCCTCCCCCAGGACGCTCATCATAGCCCACGGGGGATGCGAGGTGGCGGTGGCGAGGGAACGTCGGAAGCTGCCGGCGACGGCGGCGGGGAGACCTAGGAGGAGGCGGCGGAGAGCCATCGCGTGCAGTCTGGTATTGGGGAATTTCTTTGGAGTGGACTCGATGCACACTTGGTGAGCAGAGGATTCCAGTGCCCGGTTCATGTGGACTGGGTGTACGCAGACAGGTACCAGTACCACGGTGTCGCACACTTTTCACCGGCTGAGAGCTTTCAGGCCCACACGTCAGGGATGACGGTCCATTGTGGTGTAGGTCCATGAACCATTTCCGTGTTAGGAATCGCTGCACGACCCTGCAGAAGCCGCGGAGTGGCTGAACGTTTGAACAGCTGTTTCCCATTGGTTGTGCCTCTGACGTCATCATTTTCCCGCCAAAGAAATTCGCAGCGTTTGGGGTTGGGCTTCTAACTTTTTTTCGTGTGTGTGTCTGGTACACAACCTTTTTTTTTTCTTTTTCCAATAGAAGTGTTAAAAATCAATACCAAGAGAGCCCAAGAGGGACTGGCCACTGCCCGATTCTTAATAATTAGTAAACAGGGAGCGACCGTGGCTCATCGGGTCATGTCAATTGATCATCCATGTTTATATAGAAAAATAGATTAATACTACTGTCTCCGATTCAGATTAGTTGATTTAAGTTTATTAAGGTATGAATGAATCTAATATATTAAATCATGTCTAGATACAATCGAGTTTAGACATATCTAAGTCAACTAGTTTAGGTCTAAGAGAATACTATAGTAGAAAATTGGATATCAAAATCTCTGATCTAAAAAATAATTGAGCTATGCGAGAGGTTTTGGCACTGGACCGAGATATTGAGTTTGGCTACAGCACAAGTAGTAGTAGTATGCGGTTCTCTTAGACCATACTCCCTCTGTCCGCAAATAAGTCAAATATAACCAAATTTGACTAACTTTATAGAGAAATATAGAAACATATATTACATCAAATTGACATATTATGAAACTAGATTTAAAAATAATTCTAACGGTAACAATTCGGTGTCATAAATGTTGATACTTGTCCTAAAAAATTAGTCAAACTTTACTATGTTTCACTTAGGACAAGCAGTGGCGGAGCCAGGAAAAAATAGGAGCCGGGGCGGGCCGTAAGCTACGTAAAAAATTGAGAACCGCAACACAATATTTTATATATATATATATATATATATATATATATATATATTGCAAACATAAGTACTAACTTGAAACACCATATATTCATGATAGTTTTGAATAGCCGTAATATGTGATTAAATATGATAACAATAGCTCACTAGACAAAAGGAGTCATAAACATAGATTGATATATCCAAATGTGTGTCGAGACACCCAAAATAGAACCTACAAAATTAAAAAGAGAGTAAGAAGTACTAACTCATAGAGTTATAAAAACTTATTCACACTAGGAAGCATACCACATACCATTAAAATATTAAGGACGCCATGGCAAAACCCCTTTACGACTCTTGAAGGCATGAAACCGTCGAGTAATAACAGCATTCATCAAGTGATTTAAATATCTCCCGCTCCGTGTAACATATCATCAAGTGATTGAACCAATCATCATTTATCTTGTTACGCAATTTAGACTTTATAATTTTCATTGCCGAGAAAGCTCTCTCAACAGATGCCGTTGACACCGGTAGTAACAAAGCCAACTCAATAAGCTTGTAAACCAATGGAAATACTAAGTGCTTCTCAGTTTCAACCATTTTTGCAGCCAAACTTTCAACATCTTTGCAAGAAGAAAAGGCAACATGATTTCTCAAATAAAGAACATAAGTCTCAAGTTGATCCCTCAATATTGCACGATCACCATTAGAGAAATCCGCACTATAAATTTCAGCAAGACGATAAATCTTCTCTACATTGAACTTGGATAAAGAATTATTGGGATCAAGACATGAGAAACAAGCAAGTACCTCCTCATTTGAGTCACCGAAGCGGTGATTCATCTCAACACATATTTTGTCAATAACAACATAGAAAATTTCAGCCCGATAATAATGAAGATTGGTGATGGTCCTTCCCTCTAGCCTTGAGCGACCTCGAACTGGTATTTCATCATCCATATTAGGCACCGGAATACCTTTAGAGCTGCAGAATTGTTGTACTTCTCCAAAAAGACTATCCCAACCACTATCTCTCATGGTGGCCAACCTGAATTTGACATCATGAACTAACTCCATAGCATGCACAATATTCATATCTTTTTTCTGCAGAAGTCGTGAGAGCTCATTCGTAATACCAAGCAACTTTAGCATAAGCTTCAAAACAAGAGCAAATGAAAAACACTGCATCTTTTCAACGCAACCCGCCGCATGACTCGGATTACGTCCATTTGCATCAACGGTGCTAAGAACTTTTATCACTCGGGTCCACATTTCATCCAAACGAAGCAAAGTTTTATGATGTGATCCCCATCTAGTATCTCCAGGTCTAGCAAGACTAGTTTGTTGATTCAAGCCTCTTCCTGTAGATAATTCACCTTTTTCAAGTCTATCCAATAATTTTTTGTGACTTTCTTCCACCAACACTTCCATCTTTTTGCAAGATGAAGTTGTTGTTGTCACAATCAAGGATACATACTCAAAAAAGTCATGAATATATGAGCAAGATGAAGTAGCAATAGCGACAACAACCAGTTGCAAACGATGGGCAAAACAATGAACATAGAAAGCATAAGGGTTCTCATCAAGAATTTTTCTTTGCAAGCCATTAAATTCACCTCTCATGTTTGAAGCTCCATCGTAACCTTGCCCTCGTAGCCTTGAAATAGATAATTTATGATTGTCAAGAATCTTAAAAAGAGCTAACTTTAGTGCCTCAGATGTGGTATCTTTTACGTGGTATAGACGAAGAAATAGTTCCACGACCTTCCCCTCATTGCTTACATACCTACAAAACAATATAGATAATGATTAAATAAAGCACGGCCCCGTTGAGAACAGAAAATAAGAAAATTAAACCAAAACACCAGCAAAGTACTACTAACCTCAACATCACTGCCATTTGTTCTTTAACGGATATATCTCGTGATTCGTCGATAAGCACGGAGAACTTTTTATCACCAAGCTCTCCCATAATTACTTCAGTTACTTCTTCCGCACAACACTTTGCAAGTTCCTTTTGTATTTCACCGGAAGTCATCTGGCAATTTCTCCCACCACGATCAAAAGCATTTCTCACTTCTTCGTTGCTATCCTTGTACCAATCTATCATCTCTAGAAAATTTCCCTTGTTCAATGAAGTAGAAGATTCATCATGGCCACGAAATGATAAACCTTGTGCTATGAGATATCTTGAACACTCTAGAGAAGAAGTCAAGCGAATTTTGTATAATTCTTTTGATTCCTCGGTTGCACGCGCCAAATTATTTGCCACACTCTGTCTTTGATTTTTGAAAGCATCACAATGCCTAACACAATTATTGTGGCTACTATCCAAACCACCAACATGCTCGGGTAAAGCTCTATATGCATGCTTCCAATCCCTAAAACCTGTCTTAGTGAAGACATCAAAGCCAAAGTGTTCGGCCCTTCCAGGTTGCTTAAATAGGAAACAGTAGAAACAATAAGCTGCATCCATGGATTCACTATATTCTATCCAGTTATACCTAGAGTACCATGATTGAGAAAATGCTCGTGAATCTGTACGCGGAAATTTCAATATTGGTTGGTTTGGACCTTTCAATATGTATGCCCTTCTAACTTGGTCTTGAATTTCCGGAGCATATTCAGCAACTTGTTTTCTAAGAGCGGGATCACACAAAATTTCAGCCGGATCAAACTCTTTACTGTTTGGAACATCAACTATGGGCTCTTGCTCTGGCTGCACAACATTAGTATCCTCGATACTTGCTCTTGGGACCAAAAACCTCCTCATATCTGAAATTGGGAAATAACTAAAAGTAAAATGCATTGATTTGAAACTTAGATAAATTAATGGTGTTCAGGTTAGAGGAGTCATCAGAGAAATACTACCTTCGGATGATTAGGATCAATTTTCTTTAACCAATGCGCTGGAAATCCCCAAATCTAATTTCCTATTTGTTTATGAACCTGTGATGCAAACCAATGTCAACAACCCTAAGAACTACTGAGCTGAGCAGTTAATTATCTAAGAAAAAAAAGCTTGACACGATTGAACGAACAGGCGGGAGGAAGTGCTGCCTCCTTGCGTCGGGAGGATCTGCGTGCGGCGCGCCCGTGACTCGCAAGTTGCCGCTCGGAGCCTCGGAACTGCGACGCGATGGCCGACGAGATGAGTCTGTAGACGATAACGAACAACACGAGCAGCCGCCTCGAGCGCGTATCAGACTCGCGTGGTTCACGTCTTGGCGGTTTGGGAGCTGGCTGCCTAGGAACCCACGATTCACCTAGGAACGGATTTAAGCTAGCTAGCTAGATTAATTAACTAGCTGGGCTGCTGGCCAGGACGTACTAATAAAGGCCTAATTACTATTTGTCCGGGCAAATTACTCTGAAACGAGTTGGAAACTCAGCTGACTCGTATGTATTTGTCCACGTCCGCGAGCGAACGAGCCCGGGCAGCTGCCCCGGGTCGCCGGGTGCTGTCTCCGCCCATGAGGACAAGGCTAGAAGTATATTTATTTGCGGACGGAGAGAGTACTTCTTTGTTAAAAACAGTTCGGGCTTTTAAATTAGGCTATCGACCAATGAATGGAAAAATTGTATAACCTCTGTTTCAAAACGTACTAAGTATGTTTTGGTTCCTTGGACCACTATATTTACGTGCTAAGCAAGCTACAATTGATACTGGAAAAAGGGAGAGGTTCCTCTTGATCAACTATAACCTAGCTCAGACATACTGGTCTAGCACAGAAATATCAACGGTTAGAGTATTTCTAGTCGCGTGTTTCAAACGATGTCCCAAAGGCCAATGGGCATATGGGGCAGAAAAACACATCTAACGGTATGTCCCAAAAACGTTTTCCTTCTAGTGTGGACCAATTGTGTGTCCTGCACATCGAGGCCATCCCCGCTCAGGTAATGTGCTTGGCTCCCCAGACAAACACACTGGCGACATGACGCTTGCCATGTTAGTCGCGTCGTTGGCATAACGGCTAGTTAGCATTATTTATTGTGACATCGTAGCGACCGCTTAATAGAGGTGTCGGTTTATCAGGTCGGCGCGGAGAGTCGTTATGTTGTCGCATTGACGTGTGGTCGGCGCAGGGAGTCATCCCATCGTCACAATCCAGTGTGGCCGACGTAGTGTAGGGATTCGTCCCGTTGCACTGGTGCGCAGCCAGCATAGGGAGTCATCCCATCGTCGTACTCACCATTGATGTACGCATCGTTCGACTCCTGCGCCGCTTAAATGCCGCCTGCTCAAGCCCTACGACAGTATCAATGAGACGGCTACTCGGTCTTTGTAAGCTTACTACGCAAGCCGCATCTTATCTCCATAGGCTCTCCATTGCCGGTTTGATTCCTTAGCTCGTCCACACGCACACCATGACTAGAGGTTCTAGGGAAAGGAGTCTTGCACTATTCGGGAAAAACCTACTCAAGGCACATATGTGATGCGTCTCGAGGCCCGTGCTATTAGTATCTCTTACCCGAGTCGCATTTTACATGCGCCTTGTATAACTTATATATGCGAGGCGCATATCCTATAAATATATACGAGGCGCATGTTGATATGCGTCTCATATATATAGGTTATACAAGGCGCATATGAGATGTGACTCGAGTATGTCTGAGAGATGCGGTTTGACTATGTCTGACATATGCGCCTCTAATAAATTTATAGATGCGCCTCTAATAACATTTTCTAACATTAAATTTTACAGAACCACAGTATAGTCTAGAATACACAGTGTACAAATATTATACAGTCCACAATACAGTATAAACAACACAGAATTTTCAGAAAGTTGCAATTGGCCAAAATATAGTATAATCCACTTAAATTTATCCACGACATACGAGAGTTCACACATCAACCAACTAGAGTACATCACACACAACACCAAGTTCATATCCCTTGTGTACCGAGTACAAGTTCACTCTGCTTCGCTCACGGTGAATTGCGCGGTGGATTGCCGTTGTAGAAGAGGACGCGGCGGTGCTCAGGATGCTCATTTTTCCAACCTGTCATATGCAGCGAAATAAACATAAATAAAAATATACGCGGCAATTTAGGTTCACTGTATTTTCAGAAGTGCAAGCACATGTCCAGAAAACCAAGGAGCAAACAAAAATAGTATATATGGGTGATCATTGCTGAAAGCACAAAGCAGGTACAGCTACTGCATTGGTAGAAGTGATGCATGGTGAAGTGAGCACAAAGGGACATCAGTAGTCCAAAATCATGCATGTGTGAAGTGATAGATGCCTCAAAATAGAATAAAGACATAATTGTTATTTTTGCCTGCATTTGATAGTGAGCATCTTTGAACTATGCACTGTTCTACTTGTGTGCTGGAGTTCTGGGCAGAAAATCGAAAATTTTACTACAACGGATCGCCTCGATGCCCAAGATCTATCTACTAGTAATGCAGTAACGGCCGAAGGTTTCGGATACATATCCTTGTAGTTCGAAAGTGGTTAACGTTAACATGGTTGATGTAGTCGTGCTCGTAGCCGACCTCAAGGTCACGATGCTCCTCGCAGGTCACCCCTTGCTCCAACACCGTGCAACCGTCCATCTTATGACATCACAGTGCCCCAAGTGTTGCACCTCGTGGCTTCATACACATACGGTGTATGACGAGAACCTCCGTCTCCTCGATCACGCCGGGAGTGTGGAAGTAGATCTCCGGCTTCAGAATCCCCGTAGTGCAACGGTGTGATGTGGATGCGTCGTCTCTTGCTCGAATAGCCCTAGACCGTGCCAATGCATGAAGACAACTAGAGAGAGAGAGATTGAAGAGGAGGAGAAGTTTCCAACTCATGGGATCTATAGATTGATCTGTGTCTCCAAGGGGAGAGGGGGGCCTCTTTATATAGGTGAGGAGGGGGCAGCCTTGCCCCTCCCCCAAGCCATCTAGGCGGTGGCCAAGGGGGAAGGAGGCGGCGGCCAAGGGTGGGGGACAACCTTGAGGCTATCATGTTCTAAGGAGAAGGAGACTTTGTTTCTGACTATTGCAAGGATAAACTTTGTGACTTGATCGTGTCATAATCTTTGAAGATGTCCATCACATCATTCACCAATGATATGACCTCGTTGTCAACCAGCGCTATCACTTCATGATCAGGAAACCTTGATCATCATGTTACCCAACGAACTAGTAATAGAGGATACTAGGGACTTATGTTTCATATCACACATGTATCAATGTTTCCACTTGAATATAGTTATAGCGCAGTATGAAACTATTACAAATTTATTGGATATGACAATAATAAACCATTTATTATTTCCATCTAGGGCATATTCCCTTCAATGCATGGTAAAGTGAGCACAAAGGGACAGCAGCAGTCCAAAATCATGCATGGGTGAAGTGATAGATGTATGATAGATGCGCGTTAAAACAGAATAAAGACACAATTACCATTTTTGGCTGCATTTGCTAGTGAGCATCTTTGAACTTTGCATTGTTCTACTTGTGTGTGCATGCTCTTGTCCACAGGTGCTCTCAGCCAAACTTGATGGCTAGTTACTACGGGGCACATTCCAATTAATGGAAGGAGCGCTAGCACAACAAGAGCCACTAGTCTAGTAGATTATGTACTCTGACCATATGCTACTATGCATCCTCCAAAGAGGTACCACAACATCAAGATCTAAGAACAGAAGCCACGAGGCTAGAGTTTTTATCATTAACTTTAATATACATAAATAAATGAATTAATCTAAAGTATATTTTGAGAGGATGGCGGATAATCTGAGGAAAGAAAAAAACCAGTGTCGAGAATGCAGCTTAGTGGATTATCTCGAATCTGTGAACATAATCATGCTTGCAAGTGGTTGAATTTTTCTCATAGCCACATACCGCAGCCGCAGCCGCCCTTGGCTGACACCCACGCGTATGTAGGTGATGGACCCTTTGTCCGGCGCACCTGCCGGCAGCACGCTACGGCTCGGCAGCTCGACAAAGGAGAGCTCCGGCCGGTCGCTGAACGGGTCGACTGAGAATGTGCCCCAGCTCAGGTCGAACCACCACAGGCGACCGCAGAATGCTAGTGGCTCATGCTGTATATCCATTGGCCGCGCACCTGGGTTCACCGCGAGAGCTCCACCTCTTCCCGGTCCTCTGTTTCCGAGAGAAAACATGATGACTCCAGGCGAGAACACAAATAATTTTAGCTAATATCAACTAGATATTAGAGGCGTAAAGTACATGTAACATATCTGTATGTAACACTGGTTCATGCTAAACTCCATAACATAAAAGTCCTTTTTTCTCGTCATATATAGATGGGTATAGTTTTCTAATGCTTGTACAAAAAATTAATCACATACAAATGGGCTATGAATATGCATCTCAGCTTACCTGAAATGCACTACAAAATTTGACCCTGGACTTATATTGCATCAACTCATATGAATGTCTTGCAGAAAATCTAAAAAACAGTCTTGGAAGATCCTTCATTCTCAAACACGAGTATCAAAGCAAAGACGCATCTATCTCATGTCAAGTGCACTACAATTTTCAACCCTATTTATTCGAGTATCAAAACAATAAGTAAATGTGTCTTGCATTTAATTGAGATGAATGTCCTAGAGGGAATAAAAATTACAGTCTTGGGACATCCTTCATTCTTAGAAACAACACTAATTCAAGAGAAGGGTGATTGCAAATTAAAGGGAACTGTCATCATGGTAAAAAATAAATAAAGGAACCGTTATTAGTCATCAAAAATTAGTAATGTTGAAAATATGCATCATAACATGGAATAGCATGCTACATCATCTCCCAGGCCACCTAGAAGATCTATGGTGGAGAAACCAGCATACATAGTTGCAATGCAACGTAAACCTAGTGAACCGAGAAAAGGGATCGGGTACCTCCAGAAGTCCTCGACGGTGGATAAGGTGTGAATGGGGTGGATGGTGCTCCCCCAGGCCTGCTGCCTGGACTTGCCCTATGGGTTGTCGAACTAGAATGTCCAGGCGTTCTCTAGCGGGTGGCTCACCGTCCCACCGCACGGTCCCAAGGGCGAGTCCTCGTCGTCCATGATATCCCCCTCTTCCCTCTCCTCCCCTCCCGCCGATGTAGGCCTCGTCTCAGCGTCCTCAGCCATGACAGCGGCGGCGGTGGCGATCCGCTTCTATGGCCGGTGCTCTCGCAGCAACAGTGGCAGGTGTAATTGAAGGGAATATGCCCTAAGAGGCAATAATAAAGTGGTTATTATGTATATTCCAAGTATATGATGGATGTTTATTTTGCATGCTATAATTGTATTAATATGGAAACATTAATATATGTGTTTTTAATAAACAAATAGAGAGTTTCTAGTTATGCCTCTCTCATAAACTAGCTCGTTGATTAACAAGATGATCAAGGTTTCCTGATCATGGACATTGGATGTTGTTAATAATGAGGTCACAATATTAGTGTAATGGTGTGATGAACATTCATCCGAAGTATAGCATTATGATCAAAATCATTGAGTTTATATTGCTATAACATCATACGAAGTGATCCTAATCCTTAGACCATGAGATCATGTCAATCACTAACACTTGAAGAGTATCTTGATAACATCAAACGTCACACCGTAATAGGGTGATTATAAAGATGGGTTCAGTACTACTAAAGTGTTATGTTAAGGCCCATGGGTATCAAGTGGAATTTGTTCATCCCGATGACGGATAGATATGCTCTGGGCCCTCTCAGTGATATCACATTGATTAGCTTGCAAGAAAGTGATTTGATCACTAGAATGTTATATCACGGGAACGAGAAAAGAGTACATGTCAGTAACGAGATCAAACTAGGTATGGAGATACCAATGATCGAATCTAGGACATGTAATATATCTCAAAACAAAGGGATTAAAATACTAGCGTAAAAGGTTCTCGCGATCACAAGAAAGTCATCGCTGAATGTGTGGGAGTCAGTATGGATCTCCAGGTCCCGCTTCTGATTATTGATCCGAGAGGGGTCTCGATCATGTCCGCATTATTCGTGAATCGTAGGGTGACACACTTAAGAGACACCGACACCATTTGGAGCAAATATTTCATGCCGGAAAGAATAAACAAGCACAAGAATTTATTTCACTAGATACCAAAATGGGTTTTCGGGTGAAATTGCAGAAAGTGTTTTTGCATGTGAAATGAAATACTAGCAAGGGGTTATATGTGAATGTTTGTCATTAAAGTAATTGACAAAATTCTGAATAAATAAAAGGAGTTTTATTTAATGAGAGTTTGCATTAAATTTGGTGGAAATTTAATGGGAATTTGAATGGGATTTTGAGTGGAGAAAATTGAAGGGGTTTTTGTGAGTGGAGTGTCCACCCACATGAATGAAGGAGGGGAGGGGCAGCCCCCATGGCTGGTGGCCACCCCCTTGGGAGCCCCCTCCTCCTATAAAAGGAGCCACCCTCCTCACTTCTCACTCACACCTCCTCGTGAAGGATCTCCCTCCCCCTCTAGTATTTATTCCCCATGGTCTCAGACTAGTGAGATACATATTCCCGGTGGCTATTCGGCAAGAAAGAGTTGTGCTTCCGCTGCATCACTGGAGCGATGAGGCGGAGGTTGCTCGGTGCCTCGGACGTGTGTGCGAGCACAGATGCGCCGCTGATTTGCGGTGCTAGGACTTCCTCTCGATCTTGAGATCGGCAAGAGATCGTCTACATCAACCATGAGTTCAACCTCGCTAAGCTTTGTCGCTATTCAAGGGTATGTTCTCTATAGATGTACATCCGCCCGTTGATTGTATCTAGTAGATAAATCTTGGTACATAGTTGTTTCCATCGTAGGAATTTTTTTGTTTTCTATGCCGCGAACCCTATAGTGGTATCCGAGCTGGATCTATGCGTAGATGATTTGTACTTGTAGTACACATATGAGTATGTGGGCGATGATGATCATGTTATTGCTTCTTTGTTGTACTTTGGATATTGGTGGCATAGTGGGATAAAGCGGCCCGGACAAACTTTACATGTCCTCGCACATGAGACCTGTTCCACGCTTGTCATGCAACTAGTTTTGCATAAGTGGCTAGAGGGTGTCTGTCTCTCCTACTATAGTCAATATATAATTTGCAACGAGTTGTCAACAATTTGGTTATACTCATTGTGGTTCATGTTCGTAAGTAAGAATGGTTCTATCTTCGAAAGATCTAAGCCATGTAACACTTGCAATGGATAAATTAGAGGCGTCTAGTTTAGATTGTTGCTGGGCTAGTGCCATGATATGGTGATGTTGTAAGTAGAAGTATAAGTCGATACTCTTACAACACACATAACGTGTAAGTTCCATAGACCTTGGCCTTACACATAGAGGTATGATAGTGATCATACCACGATGCACATGATGGAGATCGAGTGCAAGAACCATATCATTCCACTAATAAACATGTGATGTTTGATTGCATCTTATATTGCTTGTTTGGCGTTTTATTAGCACAATAAGATGATCCCTCATTTAGATATCAAGATAAAAATGTGTTCTTACTTAAGTATGCACCGATTATGTTTCGTCTCTCCAAGACATCACGTGATGATCGGGTGTTCTTGGATCCACGACCATATTTCGGGTGTAAGACAGTTACACAAGCGAATACTAAGGTTCTTACTTGGCGAGCCTAGCATGTATAGACATGGCCTCGGAACACGGACCGAAAGGTTAAGCATGAGTCATATGGAAGATATGATGCCCACTTGATGCTCTCCTTTGAAGCTACACCGACTCACGTGATGATCGGACTTGGTGTAGTGGATTTGGTTCATGTAATCACCAAAAAGAAACAAGGGATGTCGTTTTTGAGTGGGAGTTCATTCTTAATTTGGATTAGTTGAACTCAATCTATCATAAACTTAGTCTAAACTTTACAAATTCGGTTGTAGATGGCACCACCTGCTTTTAATTTCAATGTGTTCATGGAGAAAGAGAAACTTGCAACGAACGATAGCAACTTTACCGAATGGGCCATGAATTTGAGGATTTTCCTCTCTACTGCACAAAAGCAATATATGCTAGAAGCGCCGCTAGGCCCCCCACCGTTCGATGATGTCCCTGACAAGGAGAAGAATGTCTATCAGACTCGTCAGGAGGACCACAATTTAGTTCATTGCGGCATATTGTATGGGATAGAGCCAGAACTTCGAAAGCATTTCGAAAACAGCAATGCATTTAATACAATGGGTGATTTGAAAATGATTTTCGACACCCATGCTACTATAGAGAGCTACAATGCTTCAGAAAAGTTCTTTAGCTGCATGATGGAAGAGAATAGCTCTGTAAGTGAGCATGTACTCAAGATGTCGGGTTACGCCGATAAGCTTGTGTCCTTGGGAATAACGATTCCCATTTTCTTAGGCATCCATCGTGTTCTGCAGTCTCTACCACCTAGCTATAAGAGCTTCGTGATGAACTATAATATGCAAGGCATGAAGAAGTATCTCCCCGAGCTTCTGTCAATGCTTAAGACTGCAGAAGTGGAGATCAAGAAAGAACATCAAGTGTTGATGATCAATAAGACCACTGGTTTCAAGAAAGACAAAAAGGGAAAACGGAAGGGAAGTAAGGGCTGCAAGCCGGTTGCCGTGCCTGAAAAGAAACCCCGAGTTGGCCCTAAGTCTGATACCGAGTGCTATTATTGTAAGGGGACTGGCCACTAGAAGCGCAACTGCCCCAAGTATTTGGCAGACAAGAAGGCCGGCAAGGCAAATAAAGGTATATATGATATACATGTTATTAATGTGTACTTGACTAGTACTCGTAGTAGCACCTGGGTATTTGATACCGGTTCGGTTGCTAATATTTGTAACTCGAATCAGGGGCTGCAGAACAAGTGACCGCTAGCAAGGGGTGAGGTCAAGATGCGTGTCGGCAATGGGTAAAGTGTTGATGTGATCGCCGCCGAAATGCTACCTCTCCACTTACCATCGGGATTAGTTATAAACTTGAATAATTGTTATCTGGTGCCAGCACTGAGCATGAACATTGTATCTGGATCGTGTTTGATGCGAAGTGGTTATTCATTTCAATCCGAGAACAATGGTTGTTCTATTTATATGAATGAAATCTTTTATGGTCATGCATCGATGATGAATGGTTTATTTCTGTTGAATCTCGATAATAATGTTACATATATTCATAATATTGATGCTTAAAGGATTAAACTTAATGATGATATATCCGCATATATGTGGCACTATCGTCTAGGTCATATTGGCGTTAAACACATGAAGAAGCTCCATTCGGATGAACTTTTGGAATCACTTGATTTTGAATCATTTGATACATGTGAGCCATGCCTTATGGGCAAGATGACTAGAACACCATTTTTAGATTTATTGGAAATCATACATTCCGATGTATGTGGTCCAATGAGTTTGTCGGTGCAAGGTGGATATTATTATTTTGTTACTTTCACAGATGATTTAAGTAGATACGGTTATATCTACTTGATGGAACACAAGTCTGAAACCTTTGAAAAGTTCAAGAAATTTCAGAGTGAAGTGGAAAATCATCGTAATAGAAAGATCAAATTTCTACGGTCCGACCATGGAGGAGAGTATCTAAGTTACGAGTTTAGCACTCATATGAAAGAGTGTGCAATTGTTTCACAACTCATACCTGCCGGAACACCACAGCGAAATGGTGTGTCGGAACGTCATAATTGTACTTTATTGGATGTGGTCCGATCTATGATGTCTCTGACGGACTTGCCACTGTCATTTTGGGGTTATGCACTAGAAACTGTTGCATTCACTTTAAATCGGGCACCATCTAAATCCGTTGAAAAGACACCGTATGAATTGTGGTTTGGAAACAAACCTAAGCTGTCATTTCTTAAAGTTTGGGGATGCGATGTTTATGTGAAGAAACTTCAACCGGATAAACTCGAACCCAAAGCGGAAAAATGTATCTTCATAGGATACCCTAAGGAAACTATTGGGTATTCCTTCTATCATAGATCCGAGGGCATGGTTTTTGTTGCCAAGAATGGATCTTTTCTAGAGAAAGAGTTTCTCGCGAAAGGCGTGAGTAGTCAGAAGGTAGAACTCGAAGAGGTTGTTGAACCTTCTCTTCATAGTATGGGGAGTAGCGCAGCGCCGGAAGTCGTTCTGGAGTTGGCTTCACCAAATGAAGAGGGAACTAATGATAATGATCATGAAGCTCCGAAAGACAATACTACCAAACCTCGCAGGTCTAGCAGGTCGCGTGCAACTCCCGAGCTATATAGAAATCATGTTATGAATTTCATGGTTGATGAAATTGATGACCCTGCGACGTATGAAGAAGTCATGATGAGCCCGAATTCCAACAAATGGTTAGAAGCCATGAAATCCAAGATGGAATCCATGTATGAAAATCAAGTTTGGAACTTGGTGTACTTACCTCATGACCAAAAGGCCGTGGAGAATAAATGGATTTTCAAAAGGCAAACTGATGTTGATGGTAATGTAACCGTCTATAAAGCTCGACTTGTCGCAAAGGGGCTTTGACAAATTCAAGGAGTTGACTACGATGAGACATTCTCTCCCGTAGCGATGCTAAAGTCAGTTAGGATTATGTTAGCAATTGCTACATATTTCGACTATGAGATATGACAGATGGATGTCAAAACTGCGTTCCTCAATGGCAATATTGAAGAAGAGTTGTATATGATACAACCAAAGGGTTTTGTCGATCCTAAGGATGCTAACAAGGTATGCAAGCTTTAGCGATCCATCTATGGACTGAAGCAAGCATCCCAGAGTTGGAACCTCCGCTTTGATGAGGTGATCAAAGAGTTTGGATTTGTCCAAACTTATGGAGAGGCTTGTATTTACAAGAAAGTGAGTGGGGGCAATGTGGCATTTCTGATATTATATGTGGATGACATATTATTGATCGAAAATGATATAGATCTTTTAAACAGTGTTACAAGTTATCTAATCAGCAAATTTTCAATGAAGGACCTAGGTGAAGCGTCATACATATCAGGCATAAAGATCTATAGAGATAGATCTAGGCGCCTAATAGGGCTATCACAAAGTACATACCTTGATAAGATTTTAAAGAAGTTTAAAATGGGTGGAAGTAAGAAGGGGTTCTTACCTATGTTGCAAGGCAAGACATTGAGTAAGACTCAAAGTCCGGCTACGGAGGAAGAAAGAGAGATAATGGACAAAGTCCCCTATGCTTCAGCCATAGGATCTATAATATACGCCATGCTATGTACAAGACCGGATGTGGCACATGCTATTAGTTTGACTAGTAGGTACCAATCAGATCCAGGTTTAGAACACTCGAAAGTGGTCAAGAATATCCTTAAGTACTTGTGAAGAGTTAAGGATATGTTTCTTATGTATGGAGGTGAAGAAGAGCTCGTCGCTAAGTGTTATGTTGATGCTAGCTTTGACACCGATCCGGATGACTCTAAGTCTCAATTCGGATACGTATTTCTCATGAATGGTGGAGCGGTTAGTTGGAGGAGTTCCAAACAACCCGTGGTGGCGAGATCAACAACGGAGGCCGAATATGTTGCTGCTTCAAAAGCGGCTCAGGAAGCAGTTTGGATGAAGGAGTTCATATCCTAACTAGGTGTGGTTGCGAGCGCGTTGGACCCAATGGTGATCTATTGTGACAACAATGGTGCCATTGCCAATGCCAAAGAACCAAGGTCTCAAAAGAATTCCAAGCATATTAAGTGCAAGTTTCACTTCATCCGCGAGCATATCAAGGATGGAGATATAAAGATTTGTAAAGTACACAAGGATCTCAATGTAGCAGATCCGTTGACTAAAACTCTCCCTAGAGCAAAACATGATGAACACCAGAACTCCATGGGTGTTAGATTTATCACTATATAACTAGATTATTGTCTCTAGTGCAAGTGGGAGACTGAAGGGAATATGCCCTGAGAGGCAATAATAAAGTGGTTATTATGTATATTCCAAGTATATGATAGATGTTTACTTTGCATGCTATAATTGTATTAATACGGAAACATTAATATATGTGTGTTTAATAAACAAACAGAAAGTTCCTAGTTATGCCTCTCTCATAAACTAGCTCGTTGATTAACAAGATGATCAAGGTTTCCTGATCATGGACATTGGATGTTGTTAATAACGAGGTCACAACATTAGTGTAATGGTGTGATGAACATTCATCCGAAGTATAGCATTATGATCAAAATCATTGAGTTTATATTGCTATAACATCATACAAAGTGATCCTAATCCTTAGACCATGAGATCATGTCAATCACTAACACTGGAAGAATATCTAGATAACATCAAATGTCACACCATAACAGGGTGATTATAAAGATGGGTTCAGTACTACTAAAGTGTTATGTTGAGGCCCATGGATCGAGAGTGGAATTTGTTCATCCCGATGACGAATATATATGCTCTGGGCCCTCTCGGTGATATCACATTGATTAGCTTGCAAGCAAGTGATTTGATCACTAGAATGTTATATCACGGGAACGAGAAAAGAGTACATGTCAGTAACGAGATCAAACTAGGTATGGAGATACCGATGATCGAATCTCGGACATGTAATATATCGGTAAACAAAGGGATTAAGATACTAGCGTAAAAGGTTCTCGCGATCACAAGAAAGTCATCGTTGAATGTGTGAGAGTCAGTATGGATCTCTAGGTCCCGCTTATGATTATTGATCCGAGAGAGGTCTCGATCATGTCCGCATTATTTGCGAACCGTAGGGTGACACACTTAAGAGACACCGATACCATTTGGAGCAAATGTTTCATGCCGGAAAGAATAAACAAGCACAGGAATTTATTTCACTAGATACCGAAACGGGTTTTCAGGTGAAATTGCAGAAAGTGTTTTTGCATGTGAAATGAAATACTAGCAAGGGGTTATATGTGAATGTTTGTCATTAAAGTAATTGAAAAAATTCTGAATAAATAAAAGGAGTTTTATTTAATGAGAGTTTGCATTAAATTTGGTGGAAATTTTAGGGGAATTTGAGTGGAGAAAATTGAAGGGGTTTTTGTGAGTGGAGTGTCCATCCACATGAATGAAGGAGGTTTTTGTCCCCTTGGGTGCCCCCTCCTCCTATAAAAGGAGCCCCCCTCCTCACTTCTCACTCACACCTCCTTGATACGTCGGAAACGTATCTATAATTTTTGATGTTCCATGCTTGTTTAGTATCTACTTTGATTTTTTTTGTCTACACTTTAAGGTGTTTTATATATTTTCTGAAACTAACCTATTAACAAGTTGCCACTGTGTCAGTTGCATGTTTTCTTCTATTTTTGGTTCGAGAAAGGCAGAAAATAAATATTCTCGAAATTGGACGGGACAAAAGCCAAAGTCAATATTTTACCATGGGCGACACGAATCCAGAAGACGAGACGGAGGGGTGCCACGGGGTGGGCACACCCCCTAGGCGCGGCCAAGCCTGGCCCACGCCTAGGCAGGGTGTGGGCCCCCCAGGCACCCCTGCCTTGCCTCTTCGCCTATAAGAAGCCCCTGATGCAGAAACCCTAGGCACCCGATCAAAACTCCATGAAACCGGCTATAGCCGCTGCCACCATCATCCCTAGATCGGGGGGGTCTGAAGTTCTTCCCGGCACCCTGCCGGAGAGGAGATCATCCCGGAGGCCTTCTTCTCCGGTATGATGCGTGAGTAGTTCCACCTTGGACTATGGGTCCATGTAGTAGCTAGATGGTGTAGGGGTTCGTAGCATGGAAAACAAAAATTTTCTATCGCATACAAACAAACAAGCCAAGATCTATCTACTAGATTGTAGCAACGAGTCGATGGAATAACTCACCCTCGAAGATTCCAAAGTGTTTAACGAGAGCAGATTCTCGTGGGTGATGTAGTCGTACTCTTTCCGATCTCAAGATCGCGTAGACGATCCTTCCGGCGCCGCGTTCCCGCAGCGCTCCCGCAGTCGGTCACACGTTCGGTACTCGACGAAGACCTTCCTCTCCCTTGTTCCAGCAGGCAGCGGAGGTTGTAGCACTCTCCTCGCGATTCCGGCAGCACAACGGCGTGGTACCGGAGGTAGAGGGGAAATCCCGCAGGGCTTCGCCTTAAGCCGGTGCGAGTATGGTGGAGCTTATGAGAGAGGCTATTAGTGGTCTAGTAATTAGACACACCAATTAGAGGGCTCTAAACCAATTAGAAGGCTCTAAACCGAATAGCTCTAAACCGGGGTCTAGATCTAGGGTTTAGTTTAGAGGATAGGAAACTTGTGTGTCTAGGAGGAGCCCTGCCCCTCCTTTTATGGGAGGGGGGTCTTGGCGCGCCAGGGGAGGGAGGGAGTCCCTCCCCAACTCGGCCTTGGGCTGGGCGCCGGCCTGGAGGAGTCCAACTCCTCCTCCAGGTTGGTTCCAACTCCTCTTGCTTGTTTCCCACAGTTTCTTGTTTTGGCAGTTTGACTTTCAAACTGGACATTTGACTTTTCTGTTTTAGGATTCAATTTAATCCTATATTTGGGACAGCAAGAACACTTAGTACATGATGCAATCATTCCAATATGTAATGACACATTCATGTACCCCTTCCCCCCCGGAGTGCCGGACAATCCGGAACCTTCTAGAATATCCCCGATGAAAACACCGGAATCATTCCCGAACTCCGAAACGGGACTTTCCTTATATGAATCTTATTCTCCGGACCATTCCGGATCACCTCGTGATATCCCGGATCCCATCCGAGACTCCGAACAACATTCGGTCTCTTTCTCATAATACCATAACTACTCAAACAACGTCGAATCCTTAAGTGTGTCTCCCTACGGTTCGTGAATTATGCGGACATGATCGAGACACTTCTCCGAACAATAACCAATAGAGGAATCTGGAAATTCATATGGCTCCCACATATTTCTACGATTACTTTGCGATCGAATGAACCACTTACATACGATACCAATTTCCCTTTGTCTCACGATAGTTTACTTATCCGAAGTTTATGATCGTCGGTATCTCTGCATACCTAGTTCAACCTCGTTACTGATAAGTACTCTTTTCTCGTTCCCGTGATATGTGATCCCTTGTGACCCAGTCACATGCTTGCAAGCTAATTGGATGACATTCCACCGAGAGGGCCCAGAGTATATCTATCCGTCATATGGATGGACAAATCCCACTCTTGATCCATGTGTTTCAACCAATACTTTCCGAACACTCAATGCCACTTTTATAGCCACCCTGTTACGGTGTGGTGTTTGATGACATCAAAGCATCCATCCAGTAAAGGTGATATGCATGATCTCATGGTCGAAGGAATTAGGTTACTATGTATCAGAAAGCATATAGCAATTGAACTATTGAAATGACTTGATCTTTATGCTACGCTTATCTATAGGAGTATGTCCATCACATCATTCTCCTAACGATATGATCCTGTTGTTAATAACATCTCTATGTTCATGATCAGGAAACAATGATCATATATTAACCAACAAGCTAGTTTAACAAGAGGCTTTACTAGGGACTCTTATTTTAGTTTACAAATCACACAAGTATTAATGTTTCCGGTTAATACAATTATAGCATGGTATGTAAACATTTATCATAAGTGTGAAGACATGATAATAACCACTTTATTATTGCCTCTTGGGCATATCTCCAACAGTCTCCCACTTGCACTAGAGTCAATAATCTAGTTTCGAACCTTTGTGTATATAACACCTATGGCTTTCCAGTGTTGTATGTACACGATTGCTAGTGGTCAACTGATCTCCGGATCTGACACTTCCAGGTCCGTGTGTAATTGCATGTCTTTGCGTCTCTACGCATCACTCATTCTCTAATGAGATGGCTTTGTATAAATTTGGTCTTTCGGTGTGACCTTTAGTTCTTTGGGGTTAAAACATGTTGACAATATTGTCGTACAATATATCTTCATAGTATTATCCCGCTGTGAACTACACCTAGTTTGATAACAAACTACTTGACACAAATGCCCTCTTTTGCTGCTATAATAGCAGTCATATACTTAGCCTTTTGTTGTAGTATCTGTCACAATGTCTTAACTTTGGAACTTATCCAAATCCATTATGGAACTCACTTTCCATTATATTGTGCCACCCTTAATTTAGATTGAGATAAACTTAATTTGTATTTTGTGACAAGACTAGTATCAATGTAGTACTTTTACAATGAACTAACCATCTATTTGTCACTTCTACAAATAATATACTCTTAGTTCTTTCAAAAATCATAAGAATATCCTTACTATTGTCCAATGATCATCTTACAAATCATTCTGGTATATGCTCACAACATTTAGAGCATAGGACATATCTGGATTTGTACATATCACAGTATGATTGATATAAATACTCTTTGTGATTTCATACATCAAGTATCAATCTATACTTGAATCTTTGTTTCACTTACCAAGTGCCAATACACTTGAATATATCATCAACATTGAACTCTTTCAATCCTTTCTGTGCAACAAGAACCTTTCTTGTAGTTTCTATATTGAATTCATTCAATATCTCGTCTATGTACTTCTGGCACAACCATATTAGCGTCTATTGATGCCAAACATTTGGGTTTTGCCTAAGTCTTTCATCGGGATGAAATTCTTAATATGTGTTAATAAAAGATACATTATTTCCAATCAACAATATGTCTTCCACATAATGTATTAGAAACATGTCTTAGCGCTCCCACTTAATTTCTTGCAAATGCAAGCATCTTCATTGTCTCTGATGAAATTAAAATCTTTTAACAGTTTCATCATAGTGAAGATTCCAACTCCGCTATGCTTACTTCAACCATTGAAGTTTGCATATGCATTTAGCATCCTTTGAATTAACAAAACCCTTTGGACTGTGTCATGCACACGTCCTAGGTAACCATTCTATTAGAAGAACTTGTTTTGTTTATTCTACTACCACATAACAAATTATATGTAGTGGTTGCTGCATTAATCCGTCTAGACTAAAAATCGCTATGGAAGATCAAATCTTGTCATATACAACCTTTGAACATTGTTGTGAACTCTTTCCCAACATGTCGAATATTTCATAGATGTGAAACATCCATGTCTATTTCTTTATAGATCCAGACACAACTGTAAGGTCTTACACCTTTCTCGAGGGTCCTTCAAGTTCAAAACTTGATTTCTCGTGTATGGAACTATCACGGATTTTATGGCTTCAAGCCATTTGACGGAGTCAGGGCCCATCATCGCTTCTTTGCATGTAGTCGGTTCATTATTCTCAAATAATGATTCAACCCTCAAATCTTGGTATTTGATTGTTTACCCGATCTACTTGTTTCAATAGGAACTTAGATCTCCGTGACCACAACCTTTGAGGCACGTGAGCCATGAGCATTGTTGCCGCCTCCGGAACATTTTTTCGGTGCTGCGCAACTCTGCACATACAGCTAAGGTTCTTTTAACCTTATCAAAGTTCTAATGTCCTCCCACTTAACTTTTCACGAAAAATTTCTTTTCAAAGAAACTTGACGTCCTAAGCAACAAACACTTTTGTCTCCGGTGTTTTATGGAGGAACAGTTTATACAAAGACAGGTTCATCCGACTTTGGTTGCACACATCTTTCTTATGCATAGCATACCAATGTTTTAAGAAAGGACAACTTGGGTTTTATCCCAAACCATAACTTTATATGGTGTCATTTCAACGGATTATGATGAAGCTCTTTTCAGTGGAAAAACGGTAATCTCTAAAGCTTTTAATCTTTTAAAATACAATGGCAGTTTTATGAATTATACCTTTGATCTTACCATGTCAAACAAGGTTTAATTACATATCTCGAACGCTCCATACTCTTATGGTGTTTCGGGAAATGCAAATCCACGGAACGATTCCTTAAATCTTAGGTATTATGCTAAACTTGTAACTCAAATATCTTCCTTTATGATCTTTATCATAAACTGTTTATATTCTTGTTACAATGATTTTGCACTTCATCTTGAAAGTCCTTGAACTTTTCAAATGTTTCATACTTCATCCTCATTAAGTAAATATTTATATATTCACTCAAATTTTTTTTTTTTTTCGGAGAAAGCATATGAAGTTGAAATCCATCGCTCTTGACTACACATAATGGATTTCATACAACAATATGTACAAGTTCCAATAAGCTAGTCATTCATTCCCTTTTGGCCTATGAACGAAGTTTTAATTATCTCTAGGAAAGTTTCACAAGCGTCATTTGATCAAAAATCAGAAGACTCCAAAATTCCATCAACATGGAGTTTCTTCATGTTTTCTTTCAAATATAATTTAAACGGCGATGTCACTTCCTAAGTGATCTTTCAATCAATTTGTCTTTCGACATTTTTAGCACTAGTTTTATGGATGTGATGTCTCCAACGAGATTTGCGAATCATCCATCTTTTATGGATTACGGCAATTATTTGAACAAATACCTGATAAAACAAATCTTTGAAGGCAAGCTTTGATGTTTAACAAGCAACACAATAACCCTTTATTTTGTTCTCGATGAACATCATCACATATTCTTTTGCTAGTTACTTAGGCCATTGTAGTTCATGAATTGTGTTGTTTCGTATGACGATTCACACCAACAAATTCAGTATCAAATACTTAAGAACCACATTGTTTAACAAGCAAAGAATATAGCCATAACATGTATATCATCTATATACTTAAACTGAATGATTCTAGTCTTTTCTTTTCTGCCATATATTTATGAGATTTTCTTTCAGTATTTCCTTTTCTGTTTGAAAGAATCTATCAACATCAACAGTGGAGTCATACAAAGTCAAAAACATGTATAGTTAAATACCAATGTCTTTGGACTTGCACTTTGAAGTAGATCACCATCATCAAATGTTTGGTGTTCTTTCAAATTCCTTTCTTTAGTAATCTCTTGGTGCAGTAAACATTTTACCTACATCAAATATTCACCCTTATCATGGAATCTTCCATGATCAAGCTACTTTTAGCTTATAACGATGAATTATGAGTATAATGTTGCTATCCAAAACCTTTTGGAGGATTAGGACAACAAGTGTCTCCTACCTTTTTGCAAATTCTCATCAAATATGAGAACATGACTTTTGCCATATTATACTCTATCATGTTGCAACCAAAACTTTGTTTCAGATATCACAATATCTTCCACACATCATGGTTTCTGAAACAACTCTTTCAGATCCTAGATAACCTTGATATTAAGGGAATCCTTTGAATATCAAGAATCATGGATACAAACATGATACTTATATACTAACACTTGGAATTGTTACTCTTGATTTAATACTAATTATTAAACTTCATGGAGTAACCGGAACTTACTGAAAGTTTGCAATAGGACTTTTAAACTTTAGATTAACACTTCAAAACAATACGATACCAGTTCGTAAAGTAACTAACCAGAATTTTATAGTTCTATCATCTCAATTATAACTAAGCGCAAGGTGGTAAACGGACGCCAATGACTACAACAACTATGCAAATTCACTTTGATTTAGTTTATGATAAATTGAGTTCTAATTAATAATTAAATTAATCTAGGTGAACTCCCACTCAAAACAATATCCCTCACATTGTTTTAGTGATCACACGAACCAAATCCACCACATCAAAACCGATCATCACGAGAGTTGATATAGTTTCAATGGCGAACAATCGACATGTTCATCATATCTACTATATGATTCATGCTTTACCTTTCGGTGATCCGTGTTCCTGAGGCCATGTCTGTACATGCTAGGCTCGTCAAGATCAAACCTTAGTTACCGCATAAGCAAATCTGGCTTGCTTACGTTGTATTCACCCGCGGAATCAAAGACACCCGATCATCACGTGGTGCTTTGAAGCAGCAAGCTTTGGCAACGGTGCATACTAAGGGTGAACACTTTAGAACTTGAAATTTATGTGCATGAGGGATCATCTTATAATGCTACCGTCGTCTACTAAGCAAAACAAGATGCATAAAGGATTAACATCACATGCAATTCATAATATGTGATATGATATGGCCTTTCTTCTTTGTGCTTCTGATCTCCATCTTCAAGCACGAACATGATCTCCATCATCACCGACATTGCATCAAGGTCAATGACGCTTCTCCATGGTTGTCGTCCACCGGCTTCAACTATTACAACTACTTTGAATAGACACGCGGGTCTTAACAGAAATTAAAGACAACCATATGGCTCCTGCCGGTTGCCGACTTACAATAAGGAGCATTGCATACATCAAATATAATCACAATCATGGCCATATCACATCACTGCACACCCCTGCAAAACAAAGTTAGACGCTTCTACTTTCTTTGCATATTTTACGTGGTTTGGGGCTTTCCATAAGTGTCGTTCTAACTTACGAACAAGAACCACAACATTGATACTAGCATTGTTGATTACCCGTTGTAAATTGGATCTTAACTATGCTAGGAGAAACAGGCACCCGCAAAGCCACTTATGCAATACAAGTTGCATGTCAAACGTGGAGCAAGTCTCATGAACGATGTCATGTAAGGTTAGCCCGGGCCGCTTCATCCCAACATACCGCAAGATGCAAAGTACACAAAAAGCAATCTACAATAAAAGCATCAACGCCCACAATGACCATTGTGTTCTACTCGTGCAACAGATCTACATATAGACACGGCTCTGATACCACTGTAGGGGTTCGTAGCATGGAAAACAAAAATTTTCTATCGCATACAAACAAACAAGCCAAGATCTATCTACTAGATTGTAGCAACGAGTCGATGGAATAACTCACCCTCGAAGATTCCAAAGTGTTTAACGAGAGCAGATTCTCGTGGGTGATGTAGTCGTACTCTTTCCGATCTCAAGATCGCGTAGACGATCCTTCCGGCGCCGCGTTCCCGCAGCGCTCCCGCAGTCGGTCACACGTTCGGTACTCGACGAAGACCTTCCTCTCCCTTGTTCCAGCAGGCAGCGGAGGTTGTAGCACTCTCCTCGCGATTCCGGCAGCACAACGGCGTGGTACCGGAGGTAGAGGGGAAATCCCGCAGGGCTTCGCCTTAAGCCGGTGCGAGTATGGTGGAGCTTATGAGAGAGGCTATTAGTGGTCTAGTAATTAGACACACCAATTAGAGGGCTCTAAACCAATTAGAAGGCTCTAAACCGAATAGCTCTAAACCGGGGTCTAGATCTAGGGTTTAGTTTAGAGGATAGGAAACTTGTGTGTCTAGGAGGAGCCCTGCCCCTCCTTTTATGGGAGGGGGGTCTTGGCGCGCCAGGGGAGGGAGGGAGTCCCTCCCCAACTCGGCCTTGGGCTGGGCGCCGGCCTGGAGGAGTCCAACTCCTCCTCCAGGTTGGTTCCAACTCCTCTTGCTTGTTTCCCACAGTTTCTTGTTTTGGCAGTTTGACTTTCAAACTGGACATTTGACTTTTCTGTTTTAGGATTCAATTTAATCCTATATTTGGGACAGCAAGAACACTTAGTACATGATGCAATCATTCCAATATGTAATGACACATTCATGTACCCCTTCCCCCCCGGAGTGCCGGACAATCCGGAACCTTCTAGAATATCCCCGATGAAAACACCGGAATCATTCCCGAACTCCGAAACGGGACTTTCCTTATATGAATCTTATTCTCCGGACCATTCCGGATCACCTCGTGATATCCCGGATCCCATCCGAGACTCCGAACAACATTCGGTCTCTTTCTCATAATACCATAACTACTCAAACAACGTCGAATCCTTAAGTGTGTCTCCCTACGGTTCGTGAATTATGCGGACATGATCGAGACACTTCTCCGAACAATAACCAATAGAGGAATCTGGAAATTCATATGGCTCCCACATATTTCTACGATTACTTTGCGATCGAATGAACCACTTACATACGATACCAATTTCCCTTTGTCTCACGATAGTTTACTTATCCGAAGTTTATGATCGTCGGTATCTCTGCATACCTAGTTCAACCTCGTTACTGATAAGTACTCTTTTCTCGTTCCCGTGATATGTGATCCCTTGTGACCCAGTCACATGCTTGCAAGCTAATTGGATGACATTCCACCGAGAGGGCCCAGAGTATATCTATCCGTCATATGGATGGACAAATCCCACTCTTGATCCATGTGTTTCAACCAATACTTTCCGAACACTCAATGCCACTTTTATAGCCACCCTGTTACGGTGTGGTGTTTGATGACATCAAAGCATCCATCCAGTAAAGGTGATATGCATGATCTCATGGTCGAAGGAATTAGGTTACTATGTATCAGAAAGCATATAGCAATTGAACTATTGAAATGACTTGATCTTTATGCTACGCTTATCTATAGGAGTATGTCCATCACATCATTCTCCTAACGATATGATCCTGTTGTTAATAACATCTCTATGTTCATGATCAGGAAACAATGATCATATATTAACCAACAAGCTAGTTTAACAAGAGGCTTTACTAGGGACTCTTATTTTAGTTTACAAATCACACAAGTATTAATGTTTCCGGTTAATACAATTATAGCATGGTATGTAAACATTTATCATAAGTGTGAAGACATGATAATAACCACTTTATTATTGCCTCTTGGGCATATCTCCAACAGATGGTTGTATCTCCTCCTTGTGCTTTCATGTATAGATCTTGTGAGCTCCGTTCATGATCAAGATCTAATCTATTTATAATCATGCATGTTGTGTTTGCAGGGATCCGATGAATATTGAGATTACTATGTCAGATTGATTAATGATTTTGTCTTTATGATTCTATCATGTCTGTGTTGTTTGTGATCTTGCATGCTCTCCGTTATTAGTAGCTAGCTTGGCCAAGTAGTTGCTAGTGACTCCAAGAGGGGGTATTTATGCTCGATAGTGGGTTCATGCCTCTAGTTTCCAAGGGAAGTGACAGAAATCTCTTCGGTTGTAGATGTGTTGTTGCCACTAGGGAGAGAACAACGGTCTCTTATTCATGGAACAAGTGGATTGTTTACCTTACACACTTTGATTAAAGCAGTTATCTGTTGTTTGCAACTTAATACTGGTGGGGCTTCGGATGATAACCCAAAGGTGGACTACCAGTCATAGATGCAGTTGGATGGCGGCCTATGTATCTTGTTGTATTGCCCAATCGAATCTCATAGGATCTTTTTGTCTAGTATTGCATTGTTATGGCTTGCTCAGTTCCTGTCAATTTCCCTGCTGTAATTTGTTTACCCTTCATGCCATATTTTTATCTAAGGAGAGCACCTCTAGTGAACTATGGACCCCGGTCCAGTCTTTACCATTGATACATCTTCCACTGTTTCTGTTTACTTGCTGCAAACCACCATACATTTAACCCTTTGTTATAGCAAACCGGTGAGCTTGACAACCTCACCGTTCATTGGGACAAAGTCTTGAGTTTGTGTTGTACAGGTTTCCACGTTGCTTGCAACACCTTTGAGACGTTTCCTTCCTCCTTTTGGTTCGATAACCTCGGTCTCTATTGAGGAAAAACTTGCTTATGTGCTCCGCACACCTTGCTCTTGGGGTTTCCAACGAAGTGCACCACGCACAACCAACACGATTTTCTGGCGCCGTTGCCGGGGAGGCCAAGGACGTCTTCACAAGGGGAGTCCTCCACTTCCTTTCTCTTTACTTTGTTTTTAGTTTGCTTAGTTTATTTTGTTTGGTTTTGTTTGCCGCTTGTTTTCAAAAACTCCAAAAAAAATTAGTTTAGTTTGGTTTGCTTTCTTTATTAAAAACACAAAAAATGAGTTCCTGCACTAGTTGCCACCTTTATCTAGCTCACCATGTTGTTCCCCAAGTTCTCCCTGAAGGATCTTGCAATAGGTAGTGGCTTCATAATTGGGAAAGATAATATTGAAGAATTCTTTAATCATGTTAGTAAGCATGAAGATATTGAGGATAGATCTATAGCAGAACTTGCTCCTAATTATGAGATTGATGCAGCTTCTTTAGTTCATATGTTGGAGGCTAGGTTTGTTAGCCTTAACCCCATGATACAATTCTTGTTCCTAAAACTAAAAGAAGAAATGAATGCTGAAAAGAGAGAATTCATTCTTGAAACTTTACTAAAAGAGTTCCATGATGTTGCTAGGGAAGCCAAAAAGGTCTTTGAGCGTTTCAATATGCTAGGCTCATGTGTAGATGTTGTGGGCACTTTAGATAAAACTAATCCTAGAGAGGAATTTAAGATACCCATACCCTTTAAGCTTGTTGGAATACATGAAGCCTTTGAAAAGAATTTTGATTAGATTGCTCCTGAAAATATTTTTTATGAAAGCAGTAAACAAAAGAGAGATGAGAATGGATCCTACAAAACTCATTTGGATGAGATAACTTTCATAGTTGAAGATTTTGCAAGTATTGATGTTAATGCTTCCTCATTTGAAAATACTTGATTCTTCTTACTTCTTGTGCCTAACTTAAAGGCGTTAAAGAAAAATACTTGTTGGGAGATAACCTAAGAGTTTCCTTGAGTCTTGGAAGTTATTACTTCAATAATGACCTTTCCTTATCCTTTTTGTTTGCTTTTTGTGCCAAGAATGACCTCTGATGAGAGGGAAGTAAGATTTGGGGAGTTGCTTTCCCGAAATAGATTTCTGTCCTCCACCATAAAAATTCATGAGGACTCTCTGTAACTCGAATTGAGCTGAAAATTTACAAATAAATCTCTTAGTATGTTAGCTAACTTTAGTTAGTTCGACACTTTTTTATTTGAGCAACAGAAGATTTTCGAAAAACTCGGTTTTTACCTGCTGGTCTGTTTTGACAGATTTCTGCCATTATTTGCATTTGCTTCTTATTGATTCTTTTTTGAGTTCTCTTTTGGGGAATTGAGATTTTTGAAGGAGTTGCTACTGTAGCTTGTGTTTTTAGTGAAAAGTCTTGCTGTTCCAAAGCTTTGCCTAAAGGTCTATTAACTTTTAAATACACTAATGTTGCTAATGAAGATTGTGTGAAAGAAAAATTTCAGGTGTAGAGAGAGAATGATGCAATGAGATGAATAATGGACAAAAGCTCAAGCTTGGGAATGACACCATGGTGTCATCCTAAGAAATATCCAAGAGTTACAAGCGTCAAAGCTGAATAGGGTCTTATTCTTTATGACTTTGTTGTCCAAATTCGAGCAACAACGGAGGAGGCTGAATAGGGGTCTGTTTGAGGGGTTGCTTTGTGAGATTCACAATCAACCCTCTTTCTTTTAAAAAATGAATCTATTTTCTTCTCAACCATTGCCTCATTAGTCCTCACAACATGTCCAGAAAACAATTTGTAAACAACAAGTTCATGACATATTTTGAAATCCCCCAATTTAGATGCAGAATTCGGAACCAAGAAAACCAAAATTGATCACGAAATTACCCCGGGAAGGAGAGGGAGATAAGCTTGCAGCGAGCCTTAGGTATCAACGAAGCTCTACGGACCGCCAAGATCAAAGCCGTCCATCGCCAGCGCTAGGAACACGAGTTCGGCGGCGGCTGCTGCTCACTGCGCGCATGGCACTGGCGAGGCGGCGACCGGCCTAACTTCCAGAGCTCTAAAAGTATGGGAGGAGCCCCGTCGCGGCGCAGTCCATCCCCCACCCTCAGCTCGACACTATGTTCGGGAATGGGAGAGAGGAGTCGAGAAGCAGTTTCTCTGGTACTCTGTTCTATACTGCGGTGAACGAGCTATTGGTAACGGTTTATGGGCTAATGAGCTACTAATGGGCTGCACGCCACCATACTATTACGGGGTAGTAGAAAAATTCTAATTTTTCTAGGGAGGCCACGACCCAGGTTGGCCTCGGTGATGGTCCGCTAGTGCTCCCATGTTGTCTCATGACCCTTATGCTCGTCTTCTCTCCAACGAACATCGTGAAGATGGTCCCATTCTACAGCCATGTATCCTCACTCGTCCAACACTGCAAAATTTGGTGTCAAGCCAAGCTTGACTTTGGCACCTGTTGGCTTGACTTTGGCATTTGGGTCTCCTTCATCAACTTCTCGCCCCAGTTCCTCTACACAGAAGTCGGCATATCCTCCCAAGAATGGAGGCGGTTCTGCTCCTTATGGAGGCCGCACGAACGAGCGTACTAATGGCCATGTCGGTGGTTTGCGTGCTTCTACTATTTGACAGCTTTGCGATCTGCCTAGACACGTATGTTATCGCCCGGTGCTTTAAAAGGTTCAACAAGTTCTTTCTTGGCGTGGGCAACATTGGTCGTTTTCTCAAACGCCAACTAATGATGGCGAATTATGTGTATGTCCTGCAAGGACAAACTACTTCGGTTCATGTTGATCCTACCTTCTACATGTATATTAGCGTCATGGAGAAATAGAAAAGATGCATATGGGGAAGCCCTATCAGGGAAAGGAGCACGTTCATACGGCCAACGGTTCAGGTATATGTATACTTCATGTTTGTTAAGCACTCCTCTCTACTCCTTCCTCGAAGCATCTTCATCTCTATAATGTTCTCCACGTTCTTAAAGTCACAAAAAATCTATTACCCATTTGTATACTTGCTCATGATAATAATGTCCTGGTTGAGTTCCATCCTAACAGTATTTTTGTTAAGGACCTAGATACGAAGGCCACACACTCTTTAGGCCTTGTTTTATACTAGTGGTTTTCAGTGGATTGAAGGGTTTAATCCTTAGGGGGATTGGGTGAAACCCCTACCTTCACCCAATCCCCTCAATTCCCCTCCCAAACCTCTTTCCTGCCAATACCCTCTCTCCAACTCTGTTGTTTGGCATAGTGGATGATCCCAATCCACTATTAGATTAGAAAGAATAAAAAATATGATCTTTCCAAACTGTTGGTTCCAATTATTATTGATCCAAATTACATGGAACTGCAACACCATCAGTAGATTGGATAATGGAGAGCGCGTCGATTCGGAGAACTCAGGGCACAAGGAAATGGAATTTACGATGACAGGAGAATGGAATTACAGAAAGTGAAGTCCTCAACTCACTGTGTATATTTAATATGATGTGCACAACAACTTTATTGCAAGTTAACAATTCTGGTACACCAAAAGAGATGCATCTTACATCTGCCATGAACTTGAAAACCATCATTGGCATAGACGCACAAGCAAACTAAACCTGAAGCAAATTGATCGCGGGCGTCAGTTGATTTTGTCTAGCCGTTCTTGTTTAGGTACTGGGCGATGCTAGCAGCAGTAGCACACGGCCGCCGCCGAGGAAAAACCTCTACTGTGTGGTGTGCTCCGAGGAAGGCGACCTCCAGCGTAGTGGAGAGCATGCCTTGGCTCGAGATCGAGAGAGATGACGAAGTTGGGGCGTGGCCAGGGCGTGCAGCGCTTGGGGCGGTGTAGCCAGCGCCAGGGAGAAGAAGATACTAGAGGAGGGCACAGGTGAGGAGAGGAGTGGACGGGCATACTGGCGAGCCAGATAGGAGACGATGTGGCAGCCTGGCACCTCCGGACGGAGACAGAGGCGAACGTAGCGACGACCCAGTGTGTTTCTTGTCGCACGCCACTCTCGCCCAGGAAAAACGCGAGGCAGGGGTCGTGGTTTAGCAACGCCCACGGTTTCAGGTTTGGCGTGGGTTTTCTTGGGGAACGTCGGGGATGAAACCAGGGAAACCTCAGTACAAAACGACTTTTTTGGCACAACAGAGGATTCGGGGTTTGGTGTGGTTATTCCCGGCTAATCCCCAAAAATACTCTCCAACAAAACGAGGCCTTAGAGATCGGTGTCATGATGGTCTTTATGCCCTTGATGCACAAGTCTTGAAAGCTCTTAAAGCCTCATCTGCTAAGTGGCATGCTTGCTAAGTGGAAATTTTGATTTTAAGCCTTCTTACTCAAACTGTTACATGGACAAGAAAACAACAATTGGCACGGAAGCATATATTATTTAGGGCAGCGAATACTCATACTGCCTCAGAAACAGATCGTCAATTCAGAGGATGTGATAAGCAAAGATCACTAAAATAAGATATCTCAGAAGAGTAAACATGTCCAACCATCAACCTTTCCCTGATAATGCATTTGTAGCTAGTAAACACAGCATACATGATGTTCTGTGAAGGTTGTTGTATGCTGATTTAATTTAGCAATTCTAGTGGAATGTTCTGCTGTGAACCAATAGCCTTTAAAATCTCCCATATTTTCCCTCAAAACAAGATAAAGTAAGATGATCACAAAGCTCCGCCAGATTTTTCCCAAAATAAGAGTTCAGTAAGCTACCACCATCAGCTTCTTAATTAGTTAACACCAGCATCTATTAGTTTTAAGGTACCTGAAAACAAAAGTACCAAAATGTTAGGGACATTTCAATAAACAGACAAGAGAATGAGTGATATGGGAATAGAGCACAAAGAAATTCAGTAAACAGAAACGGTAATATAGTCCATAATAAATGTATAAAGTAGTGGAGTATCTGGATCACAAGTTTATTATTTTACCCAAGACTTGATTGCAGCAACAAATTACACCATGAAAATTGTTAAAAAAAATAAAGCTTCGGTTTCAGGCTGTAATCAGTTGGGCATAACACAGTTTCAGGCTTTAAACAGTGGGTCACAATATTTATGAAAAAAATGAAGACAATCTGACAATGGAATCGTGATAACAGGACTGTATATCCTTCAGTTCTAATACAGTGGTCACCAGATGAACCAGGCTAACCATCCATTGCGCCGGCTAGTTCAGAAACACCTAATGCACATCCATGGAGGGATGGGGATTGGGGAGTCCATGAGCACACACCAACCGATAATATTTTGGCAGCCTGACAAGTTGATGTCAGTGCCACAATAATATGAATGAAAGAACAATTTCAGATAGCACATTTTAACACCAATAGCCATTCTATGGGGTGAGTATTAGAATTCTTGAGTCCCAATGAAATCTGAATATTACTAGTTGCATTGAAACACCAACAAGAACACAATGAACAAAATGGTATAAGGATAGCAATGTCATGGACAATACAGAGAAAACAAGCTGAAAATAGTTGTAGTAACATGCAAAATATGTACTAAGACTATAAGAGATACTTGTAATAGGAATACAGCCTCCCAAAAAAAACGTGAATGGATGATATAAAATGAACAATGGATGAATAAAGAAGCGTCATCTAGAAAACAATGTGAGGAGAGATTCACTAGATAGTAAATTGGTACCTTCATCTCTTTTACGGGATGTCTGAGCGAACCAGAACATTTGCCAAAGTTTTGTTCTTCTCGGAATCCTTCTTGTCTGAATAAGGTTAATTTGATCAATGCACAAGAATATAAATAACAGAAACAACACCAACAAACTTGAATTTACATTACTATAGGTTTCTATGCATCACACCCAAGAATTAAGGCAACAAAGAAAGGGAGAGTTAGAGCACGGAGCAGCGTCTGAAGAATTCAGCAAAGTGTACCTATATGCGATAGCACAAACAGTAATTAGAAGTAACACGTGAGTAGTGTAGAGGAATTACTCAAATGATATAGCACTTCAAATCCTTAAATTAACTTCTAAAACGAAATTATAGAGAGATGTTAATGGAAATAAAACGTAGAACCTACAGTGTAAATATGTTGTGCTACAGAGAGATGTAAATGAATTACCATCGAAGCAACCAAAACCTTGCAATTCTGTTCAAATGCTAAGTCACTCACACTACTGTAAATATGTTTCAAGAAAATTTTCCATGCCCAGCAAAACAGGTAAGGGGTGGAACACTCAAGTTGAGGAAAGGTTTGGGTTTGAGAACTTAAGATTCCACTCCCAAGTACTTGCACCATTTTAAACCCATGAAAAGAATAGGAATAGAAGTGGGAATATATTTTTGTTTTGGATATGATCGGTACATTTTAGTCCTTGATTACAAGTTTATAACTTATGGAATGATATGATATCCTAGTGGCCAAGATCAATGCATCTCCAACTGTTATCAAACACAAGATATATAAATAATGTTGTAGAGACAAGCATTATGTCTACTCGAATGTCGCCCACATTATGATCAACAAATCCAATCCCCGCATTTACGTCGAAGATGATCCACAGAGCACCTCAGATCATGCATTTACGCCTCTAAAACTGAAATAAGAACTGCGAAATCCGTAATCTAGGAAATGGAGTATGCAATACCTGCAGAAGGAATCCGGCTAGATCCAAGCCACGGTGGAAGAACACATGGTATACAGTTGAAGTCTGTTTTATACAGATAACTCGCAATCACCTCCTTCAAGTTCATGTCCACGACGACAACGTGTTTGTCAACCTTGAGGTACACGACACTGGCGTTCAGGGGATGAAGAAGGGCAATTCGTGGCGTCTTTCCCACCTTTACGGGTAGCCATGGATAGCCTCCATCCGCCCAGATCTTGCTGAGCGCCACCCGGTGCTCCAGCGTCCAGCCGCTGCCATCGTCGTCGAGCGCAAAGGAACTGAGCAGAAATGGTTCCTTCAGAGAGACCTCGACGTACCGCATCCGCCCTTCACTGACACCCATGCGCCGGTACAGATACCACGACACCTTGCCAGCATCGTCCTCATCATCAGATTGCTGGCTCCCCGCATCGTGCTGGAAACACATCGTGACAGTGACAGGCTTATGGGTCGGCGCCTCTGCAGGCAGCACACTTCCCCTCGGCAGCTCGACGAAGGAGAGCTCAGGCCGATCGCTGAACGGATCGACGGAGATTGCTCCCCAGGTCTGGTCGACCCACCACAGGCGACCGCGGAACGCAAGCACCTCATGGTGTATGTCCATTCGCCGCGCGGACGGGAGGTGGCACGGCGAGACAGTCACGGTCTCCCACTTGTCCTTCTCCGAGAGAAACCGGAGCATGAGGTCCCCCTCCGGAAGCTCTGCGACGGCGAACCTGTCAGGCGGCCCGTGCCGGCGGTCGGCCTGGGTGACGAGGCCCATGTGGACGTCGAAAAGCGGGCCCGCGTAGGCGTTGAACTTCGTCACACGGGGCGGGAGGCGGGATACCTGGTGCATGACGGGGTTGAAGACGAAGCGCGTGACGTTGGGGGCGTGGTCGGGGTCGAATCCTTGGGGCGGCACCCGCAGCGGAACGCCGCCCTGCTGGGCGAGGATACGAGCCGTGAGGCGCATCTGCGCGTAGACGAGGAGGAGGAGGCCGTCGCCGCTCGCGGCGCAGACGGTGCCGCTAACCCCTTCCACGACGTCGCTGGCGGGGTCGGGGACGGGGGCGGTCTTGACGAGGTGGCCCGGGACGTGCACCTCGGAGATGCGCGGTGGCTCGACGAGGCGCACCTGCGCGCTCGGCGCCTCGACGGGCCACGCGTTGCGGCGGACCATGGCCCACGGAATTCTCGCGGCCGCCGTGGTGAGGGAGCGGCGGAGGCTGCCGGAGACGGCGGCGGAGAGGCCTGGGAGACGGCGGCGGAGCAGCATCGCTTTGTCCTGACGCTGTGTGTGTACGCCGTGGTGGGGGATTTTGTGGTCTAGTGGAGTGGTGGTGGGGAAAGCAGACCCGGTTCAGGTGGACTACGTGCAGACAGCACGGATATCAGGTGGTGGCAGGACGAGGGCAAATGTGCAGTTGTTCCACAGGATATTCTAATGGGACAGCTCTCCGTGTCCCATTTGTCAGTGGGACTGGTCCATTGCGGCGTGGTGCATGGACTAGCTTTCCGATTAGGTGGAGACTGGAGACTTCCGAGAAAAGTCATTGCCTGGACCTCTGATGTCACCATGTTCCCGCCAAAATTTTCCGGCCTCGTTTCACAGACCCTGGTGCTGGGCCTCCCAGCTTTACTTTGTGATATGGCTGGTCTTTTGAAATGGCAAAAGAATCGCTCTACCAAAAGTCCAGAACAGTTGTAATGGATGATAGGACCCGTTTGGTCATGCAGGAAAATGGGCTGTCTGGAAGGCCGCATACAAGTTTAGTCCGCGTGAAACAAAAGCTTTAAATCACACCGCAGTCAGCCCTAACGACAATGTTTGATTTAGACGTTTCGGTGAGCCATCCTCGTCGTGCGCTCAACAGATGCAAAAGCGGCGCCGACATGTTGGGAGCTTTCCGCTGCAGCGAAAAACGGGGAGGGAGAGATTCGCTCAGCTCCCACCAAACCCTCACCTATTTCTACCCTCTTCGCTCACTGCCAAACCTCAACCCGCCATTTCTCCCGCATCGAGCTTCATTTCTCGGTCGGTCCTCGTCAGGTAAGCAGCTCCCTCGTCTCTGGTCATCATCGATGGCAGCTTCGGCGGCGGCATGAAGACTATTTCCTCCTCTTCCTGCAGTTGCCAACTACATCGTCCACCTCCAACGATGACGGTAACTGAGCACACCTTCACCTAGGGTTCTTAGGTATGCAATGTTACTAGGGTTTGTAGATATCATGTGTAGCTTTTAGGTTGATTCATAGCTTTGAACTGTAGATTGTAGATGGATGCGTAGACTTGATGTGTGTATTTCGAAATTGTCATGCAATCTGACATGATCCATCTGGTAGTTCATCTGTGTAGCTCGATTCACAGATCATCTTTGTGCGGCTAGATTTGTTTAAATGCATCTGTCTAGTGTGATGAATGAAGGATTCATTCTAGATAATTTTATCTAGGCTATGATCTGTATTGGGGACTCCTAGATCCCCTCCTATGTGGATGACAGTCAACCATTGACGTTGAATGCAGTGGTGTCCTCGTGACAGACATGTGAGTACAGTTGTTTCTTTGGACCCCAATGTGAAAATCTTTGTGTCCTCTTTGCTAGAAAAGTGGCAGCAAAATTTGCAAAAACACGAAAAAGAAGGGGACCATGAAATGGCTTTCCTACATGTCCACCTTTGTTCCCAAGATGTGTGATGACTATAAGTGCATAGTTCTTATGTAGCAAGTTTTGAAATAAGAGTATCCAACCACACAGAACATGGCTGAGGTCTTATGCTCCTATTACTATTCACCAAAGAGTTCTTGGGAAATGTCTTTGATTTCAAGAAAAAGGGTGTTTGAGAAAGGTTGTGTGTGAATAAATCAATACTAATCTAATGCAAGTAAATAGAGAGTAAGACTCGTGATGTAAATAGTATGAATCTGCAATAGGCTAAAACATTCTCAGGGGGTGTAGGATCCACCACTAGCAATTGTGTTATTCATGATTAAGAAACATCTATGTCTTTCTTTATTATGTCCATGTATGAGAGAAAATTCAAATTAGGTTATCATATACCAGCCATATGATATCTCACCTCTCAAAACCACATTCGTGATCATAGGCCAGCCATCGTGATCCCCAACAATTAAGGGTTAACCCCATGGTCATGGACATAGCTTTGTGAGTCCCCTTTTATCCCCATTTTCCACGTGAATGATGATCTGGTGTGGCATATCACTTGACACCTTCAACACCACCACATGTCCAATGGTAGTTCTCTCGCATGTCTCGAAGCGAATGTTATGTGATAGACATTCACATAACATCATGGGAGTGAACTAATACATACCCATAAACAAGGTTATAAATCATCTTTATTTCGATTCATAATAATGATAGGGTTTCTCCATCTCCCCAAGAACAACAGAAACTACTCACACATGGAGACAATCAACATCATCATAATAGTATGAATGGAATACATATGGATATATGAATACTTGTGCAAATCCATAATAGGGTTTAGGAAATATGACAAGATGGATGTAATTGAGATATAGGGGTGTTGATGGTGGTGGAGTTGCACCGGTTGATGATGAGGATGATGCCTAGACCTCCAAGGATCTTCTTAGCCTTAGGATAAAAGTCGTTCTATGAGTTCCCCTCCAGACCACTTCCCGAGGTGAGGTTTTTGCGAGTTCTGGTGTCTCTGAATGTCGGATCTCAGATCCGTATGCATGAGCTAAAAGTGTTTTGTGAGGCAGCTTCGACATCACATAGTACATGCGAGCCATATGGACGGGTTGTGTTCGTACTGATGCTCGTTAAAGGACCGGTATGCCTCTTGTGAATTGTATTCTCTTTGGCTTTTCTCCCAGGTGCATGAATAATTGTAAGGAGGTAGGCTTTCCTCCAATTAGCATATTTAAACCAAAATTGATAGCTTTAATTGTATTGTCCATCAACACCTTTGATTTCAGGATTCTAGTAAAATAAAGCATAGAAGGTGCGCGTGAGCGTGGTAAAATACCAAAATACTATTACTACTTATGCAATAGAATAAGGTAAATATGCTGCAAAAAATGCACTCATCAATGTGTGACCTTGTGAAGAGAGGTGTCATGACTGAAAAGGGATTCAAGGAGATCCATCTAAATGCTTGCGCCAAAGATCTGTTCGAGCAGTGTGACACTAAGATTTCAGGAACTCAACTGTACAACCACTTGACTAAGTGGAGGATGCGTTGGATCTATATCAGCAATATGAGAGACCTTAGCTACACACAATGGTGTGAGGACACCTACACCATTTCTGTCTACTGAGAACTACCAGAGGCATGTTCATCTTAGCACACTTGATCACTGCCTTCACCAATTGTAATTGGGATTTGCATAGGGAAACAAAATTTTCCATATCTATTGAACAGCCAAGATCAAACTACGCAAAGAAGACAAGATGGGTTAGATATAGTACTCACCAAAGTTGCAGCATAGGTTCGTTTGACGACCATAATGTTGGTGATGTGCTCGGCGTAGGATCAAAGTGATGATCCTTGTGCGGGTATCCATGCGTCTGGTGATCATGTTCCAGCAGAGCTTCGCCATCCAGGGGCCAGCAACACCGGAGCAGTAGAGAATCCCTCAAGCGTGTATGAGAGTTAGAGATAGTTCTATGGAGGGAGGGAGGAAGCCACAGGCCAATCGATTGGTGTTTGGAGGGCTACCCCTTCCTCCCTTTATATAGGAGGAGGGGGAGGGGCTAGGAGCATAGGGTTTCCCCTAGGGCGCCGCCAGCTATGGTGGCCCCTCCCCTTCCTACTAGGAAGGTTATGTTATCTTCGGTGATCATGTACACCACTACATGTTGAAGTGTACTAGTCGTTGGTATAACATCCACGAAAATCCTCTTACGCAAATATTACACCCCTTAAATTAGTACAACAGAACCGCTACGGGTCCAACTGATCATTTATTTCTTGATCACAACACAAGAGAAATACAATCTTCGAGTTCCTCCTCGGTCCATTGAAGATTCACAGCTACAAGCAAATCTACGAGCTTGAGTGATAATGGTAATTCTAAGCTAAGTACCATTGGGAAGTTGCAACAGTATCGGGTATAGATATATGTTGCTCAGCCCAACTATCCCATGCATGCAGAACCACTCTACTAATTCTACGTCTTTCACCTCACTTCCAAATTCTATTACATAATACGCGCCTTCAATGCCTCCTAAGATATCAGGTTCTTTGTAGTAAACCTCTTCTTTCATTGTATCTTCTATCGTAGATGATTCTCTAGTCTTTGGTGTATCCAAGAAGAAGGATAGATTGAGTAAGAGTGTATTTAGCGAGTTCTATGGTGGTTGTGTGATGCACTATCAACAGCTGTGGAGAAGAATCCTGGGCTTATGAGTTGTTTTCAAATTAAGTTTCTTAGAAAAGGTAAGTTTTAGTTTTAGAAAATACTATGTCCATCCATCTTCATTCATTGTACAGAATTTTACGGAATCTCTTTTCCGCTATGTCTGCAATCCTTTTTCAGGATAGGGAATAACATGTCATGTTTCATACTCTCTCGAAATAGGCACTACTTTTTTGACAAATGATCTTATACCTGAGTGCATACAATGGTATGCCTTCCCATACAAACTTCCTTGGTTCGAGGCTTAATTAAAGATCCAAGCCAATCATTGTCCTTCGCCACTACCCAGAGTCCACCTATTGTAACGAGTTTGGGTCACTGAACCTACGCTTAATTACCATCCCTTTTAATGTTCTAAGTCATTATCCGACATCACATGATATGGATGTTACGGACTCTCACCCGCTGATCTCCTTTTTGGATCTCAGGACGACTTAGAATACAAGGACATACAAAAGGAAAAAAGATACAGTTGACTTCTTCGTCCCATTTCAGAACTTGTGGTTAGCGCATTTAATATGACACAAAATTGCTTACTATATTTATTGTTAATCCTAAGAATATTTTTTCTGGTAAAATGGAATCTCCACCACATGGCTACCCAACCACGTAATCCAACCATGATTTCATTGCCCACCATTATAGATTATTCGACTATCCTGAGCTAATAATCTATAATATATATTCATTATGTAAATAATATGTTTTCTTTTGATAGTAAATCGTAGGTGATAATTTTTGGAAATTATTTTGGTTAAATAGTAATCAATGGACATGTAAGATTGAGCTTACAAATCATGCAAGTTTGGTCTCACAAGATAAATCCAAGTGTGAACTTACCTTGCAATTGGGTTTTGTTGTAGTTCAAATGTTCTATGATACCCTGAACCTCATGTACTAAAAAGAAGCATCATTGTCTAGTAAGGACAATGTTTAAAGATCCAAATGCATGTTTTTATGGAAAGATAGAATGCTCTACTTTTTAATGTGGTGTTCCCTTCCCTTTAATTTTAATGGATTTACGTTTATTAAGGGTGTTTTTAGATTTATTGATTTTTCACTCTGGAATTTTCATATTTATTTCACTTTAGAATTTTCATCTAATTTCACTTTAAATTTTTGATATATCTCAAGAAATTAAGATATAAATCCACTAATATTTAAATGTTGGTATTCTTAATATTAATATTTGAATTTTAAAACCTTTTTGGAATATCACTATTAATATCACAAGGCATTAAGATTCATTACTCTTTTTTGTAATTCTAGAGAAATACTACCTTCATCCCCAAGCTTAAGGCTTATATTTTTTTAAAAGTCAAACTACGTAAAGTTTGACCAAGTTTTTAGATAAAATATTAATATTTATAATATGAAATACCTATCCTTTGATACATCATGAAACATATTTTCACATGATATCTATATAGCATCATAGTTATTGATAGTTTTTCTAGAAGCCTGTTCAAACTTTCTGTAGCTTGACTTTTCCAAAAAAAATTATAAAGCTTAATCTTTGGGACGGAGGTAGTAGGATTTTAAGTCCTTATATTTTCCCCATTTGAAGTATTTTAATTTTTCTAAAAATATTTTTTCTTGTATCTATTTAACTTTATTTAGGGATTTTCTTGATTTGAATTTTCATCACATTATAACTCTTTTAAAAAATCTACCAAAAATACTTTCAGATTCTATTCTTAACTTCCTATCTAGTGGTATTTTTATTTTATTTTTGAAATGTTTTATGGTTTTTTTGTTAATTGTTCTTTTGTAGTAATTATGAAATTACTAAAATGCCCTTGGCCCCACGGGTCATTTTAACCCACTAAGGGAATGGACAACTTGTCCAACCCAACTAAGCCCACTAACCCTACGCACATTTCCTCTAGCCGTTAGGGCGCCCAACGCTTATCTTCAATCACCCAATGCTTGGAGATTAGTGATTATTTTTTGCAAAAAATACCATGAGCAAAGTGTTTAGGAAGTGCTTTGTATTTCCAAAGTGATTTTCAGTAGCAAATTTAAGAGATATCAAGAAGTTCTTCATACTCATTCACAAAAATCGGGCTACCGATTTACAAAAAGTTGTTCCAATCCCACATGAACTAGATACTTTCGGTTAATCCATTAACTGGATTCGAACAAAAAATCCCAATAAACCAAGGGAACTATGAACGAAAAATCCTAAAAAAATCGAGGGAAAAAAGAAAGGAAGAAAGATCGATTGTCGGTCGCCTAGATCCCAAAAAATCGAATTGGGATGCACAAACGGTCGCCTAGATGGACCCGCGAGACCTTTGCCTGCCGTGCGATCGTGAGGCCAGGTCGCGGCGGCAACGTGTCGGGATGGGGCGGCCTCATCGTGGGCTGGATCAGGGCGGCAACTGGGGTGGCGGTCTAGTGCGAGGAACGGGAGCGACGTCGTGGGCCGGGTCAGGGCGGCTGTGCAGTGCGGGGAGGGGGGTGGGGAGGAGGGAGGGGTGGGAAGGGGGAGGGTGTGTGGTGGCGTCGGGTGCGGGGGATCCGAGATGGGGTGGGATCTAAGGGGTTAGGGCTCGATTTTGCTTCTTACCCAATCCACCTTCTAGATTGCGGCCAATTTCTGTTTTTCTGGAGGATTATTTTGCAAAACAGCCTGTGTGAATCTTAGCACAGAAACGGATGGCCTGGTAAGCGCTGGGCGCCATAACCATTGGAGATGTTCATTTTCGACCTACTACCAACCACGATATGGGCGTGCACTGAGCACCTGCTTGGTCTTGACGTTTTGAATCATAATTTTGCTTCACTGAGTATAATAGTAGAACTAGCTACTTATGCAGTCATCAGGAGATCATGGATTCACACGTACTGTCTAATATGCAACAGATGTACGTGCGGTATCTAGTCAACAATTAGCACCAAAGCATATATCACTCAGGCACTAATGCTGCGTGGATACACAAAGATTCATAACTAAGATTTCTCATGAGACAAAACATGTCGAAGCCTGTGACTGTCGTTACATGCTGGTTTAATTCAGTAAATCTACAGAAATGTTCTGCTGTGAACCGATAGTCTGAAAGATAACCAAAATTTCCCCTAAAACGAGATAAAGTACATAAGTGGCAAAACCCCATGAAACCACCATTTCTCCAGAGTTTCCCAAGAATGAGAGTTTAGCAAGCAACCAACATGAGCTTCCTAATTGATTAGAGAGCAGCATCCGTCAGTTTTTGGGAAACCTGAAAACAAAATAAGAAACGTCAGGCACATATATTTTAAAGCATGTCATGACGATGAGTGACATGGAAAACAACAAGACACAATTTAGCAAACAGGAGATGCTACTATTGTCCATCAATGTGCATTTCTGAAATTTAAATAAAATAGAGAAATATCATCCGGATAACATGTTTATTTTCTACCCAAGACTTGATTGTAGAAGCAAATTACACCACAATCAACCTTAAAAAAGATCAACCTTCAGTCTCAGGCTGTAATCAGTTGATCATAACATTTCAGGAAAAGGAAGGAAAGAAAAAGCTCATCATCGTGCCAACGCTAGATATCATTCATGTTCTAATGCAGTGTGTCACCAGATGGACAAGGCCAGACATCCTTTGTGTCTGACTATGTGACGCACCAACCTATGATCTTTGACAGCCTGGCAACTTGCTTCCAGAAGAATGTGAATGGAAGAACAAGTTCAGGTACCACCAATAACCATTCTATGGGGTGGATATGTTACTGGTCTTGCATTAACCACCAACTAGAACAGAACCAACAAGAAGCTTATACTAAAAGATAGCAATATGTTGGAAAATACACAGGAAAACCTATTTGAAAATAATTGGCAAAAATATGCACATCATTTGTTTTTCAATCCATAAACTGCATGGATTGAGTGAGAGATACTTGTATCAAGAATGCAGCATTCCAAAAATGTGAATGGATGCAATACACCACTGGGTCAATAAATAAGCATCGGCTTAATTAAAACAGATTGAAGAGAGATACATTAGCTGGTAAATTGGTACCTTGAGCTCTTCCAAAGGATGTCTGAGCCAACCAGATCGTCTGCCAATGTCTTGTTTTTCTCCGGTATCTTTCTTGAAAGTTTCTTTTTTTGCGAAACTGAAAAGAGTTAATTTGATCATTCTACTGTAATTTCAACGGCAGCAACAGCACTTCAACATAATTTTCAACATTATAGATTTATGTCCATCATACATAAATTAAAGTAGCAAAATAATGATAGTTAGAACAGGTTCTCAAGGATTCAATAGTGTACCCATAGAGGATATCATAATATAGAGAAAGATAACAATCTAAGTAGCGTACAGGAATTGTTAATAGGATCAAATGCATTTAAACCCTTAAGTTACCTTCTAAAACCAAATAGTAGAGATATGGGAATATAATGTACAACCAATCTTGCAAAAGTTCTGTTCAAAAGCTAAATCACTTACACCGTGAATATGTTTGAAGGAAAATTCTTTACGACAGTGACAACAGGTAGAACTGACAAGGGGTTGGAAGTTTCAAATCAAGGAAAGGTTTGGGATTGAGAACTTAAGGTCCCACTCCTAGGTGCTGCTTGCACCGTTTCTCACCCAAGAAAAGAAAAGGAACAGAAGGGATTGGAAGTAAACATGAGGTATATTACTGTTTTTTTAGTCATGTTCTCATGCAGAAACAGGTATTATGTCTATTGGACCATTTCCACATTATGATCAACAAATCCAACCACTAGGATACACAAAACAAGTAGATCTACAAAGCTACACATGCACTACGCATCTAAACTGAAACAAAAGCTGAGAAGTATATGCAATCTAGCAATTGGACGAGCAAGTGAGTACCTGCATAAGGAATCTGGCTCGATCCAAGCCACGGTGGAAGAACACATGGTATATAGTCGGAGTTGCCTGTATACAGATAAGGGCCAATCACCTCCTTCCTGTTCATGTCCAGGACGATAACGTGTCGTTCGTCAACCGTGAGGTACACGACACTGGCGTTCAGTGGGTCAAGAAGGACAATCTGTGGCGTCTTCCCCTCCTTCAGGGGTAGCCATGGGCAGCCTGTACCATCCGCCCAGAGCTTGCTTAGCGCCACCCGGTTTTCCAGCGTCCAGCCGCTGCCTTCCTTATCGAGCACAAAGGAACTGAGCACGAACGGTTCCTTTCGAGAGACCTCGACGTACCGCAGCCGCCCTTCGCTGACACCCACCCGGCGGTAATCGACGGGCACGCCCTTGCCGTGCTGTGCGCCATCAGGCAGCACGCTGCCCCTTGGCAACTCGGTGAAGGAGAGCTCCGGCGGATCGCTGAACGGGTCGGCGGAGACCACGCCCCAGGTGACGTCGACGAACCAGAGGCGACCGCCGAGTGCCAGCGTCTCCTGGTTTATCACCATTTCCCGGGCAGACGGGAGATGGCACGGCGAGACCGCCACGTTCTCCCACTCGCCTTTCTCCGAGAGAAACCGGAGCATGACGTTCAGGTTGCCTTCCTCCGGCACGGCGACGGCGAACCTGTCGGGCGGCCCGTGCCCGCGGTCGGCCTGGGTGAGCAGGCCCATGTGGCCGCCGTACACCAGCTTCGTGGCGGGGATGCAGGCGATGTCGGGGAGGCGGGCCAGCTGGTGCGTGTGAGGGTTCAGGACGAAGCGCGTGATGTCGGGGAAGCGGGTGAGGTCGTACCGTCCAATACGACGGCCGGTGAGTCCCGCTGCCGCAGCCAAGAGCGGGTCGACGTCGGCGCCCCGCTTGACGTAGCGCAGGTCCGAGTAGAGGAGGAAGAGGAGGCCGTCGCCGCTCGAGGCGCAGACCTGGCCGACGACCTTCTGCGCGAGGTCGCTGTCGGGGCCTGGAAGGGGCGCGGTCTTGACGAGGTGCATCGGGACGCACAGATCGGAGGCGCGCGGCGGCTGGGCGAGGTGCACGTTCGCGCTCTGCGCTGCGGGGTCCGGCGCGATGAGGCGGGTCATCATACCCCACGGGGGGTGCGAGGCGGCGGTGGCGAGGGAGCGGCGGAGGCCGCCGGAGACGGCGGCGGAGAGGCGCAAGAGCCGCATCTCGCAGTCCTGAGTCCTGGGTAGCGCGGGTCTGGTTGTGCAGACTGCAGCCGGGGATTTTCCTTGTCTGGTAGTAGTGGTCGTGGACTGGTGGTGGGGAAAGCAGAGTGTTCTGGTCAAATGGACTAGGTGCACGCAGCGCAGATACCAGAGGCTGGCTGGACAAAATGCAGCGTGTAGTTGTTCTAACTTCTACAGGGTACACTACCGAGAGAGCTCTCTGGGCCTACAAGTCAGTGAGATAGCCTGCGACGTGGTGCATGGACCGAGTTCTGCATTCTGACTTTCTGAGTGGTAGGATTAGCTGCAAAAGCTGAGAAACCGCCGTGAACATTTGAATAGCTGTTTCCCATTGGCTATGCTTCTGACGTCACCGTTTTCCCGCCAAAATGCTCATGGGCTGATGCTGGGCCGCCGAGAGAGCAGGGCCCTCAAGAACATGAACATCTCAGAGCTGAACGCACCATTGTTCAAAGAAACTCAACAAACTTCCCCAAAACAAAAAGAGCCTACTGACAAAATAGCTTGGATACATTTTCAAGAGATATTTAGGTACGCAATACGTATAAGTATGCGCAACTGAACATACATGGCTAAGCACCGCAATTGCATCTCGTCTGTTATACAGTAAAACAATCATCAATTTGTCACGGCTGTCTCTAACAGGAGTGGATGGGTAAGCAGAGGAGACCCCAGAATAATATTTACCATAAGAGAGTCAAACAGAGATCCCTAGATAGGACTTCTCATGACAGAATTAAGCATACGGATGTATCGACCATCACAGTGCTGATTGAAGAGAGTGGTTCTACTTGAATATTCTAGTAGCATGAACTGAAAGTCAGGCAGCGGTTCCTACAGATTCCCCCCCCCCACAAAAAAACACGATAAGTTCATCAGCTCATAACTCCAAACAACCTAAACTCCTCCACATATTAACCAAAAATGAGATTATGGTGAACTACCACAATCAGCTTCCTAGTTGATCAGAAGATTTGAATCTGCAAGTTTTTTAAAGAGAAAAAAGAAATATTAGGGGCTTTTCGATGAACATACAAAGAGAGTGAAACACTAGGGGCTGCTGAACAAACATACGAACATAGTGAATAATATGAAACAATAACAAAAACTATCTGACCAAACAGGACGGCTGCTTTAGTCCATCTATGACTGTTTTCAATCCATGTCTTTATAATGCACCATAGTGCTTCATTTTCATGATACGTCAGTTGCTGATGATAGATACATCAGGAAAAGGAAACACAGTTTACATGCAGCCAAAATGGCTATAGACACCCTTCAGGCTCTTATGCAGCACTCAGTAATGCAATGGTCAGGATAATGAACAGAGCTAAGCATCAGCCTTAAAAGAAAAAGATATGCCTCGGCTTTCACACTCCTATACCTCTTAATGAGATGGACTGAACTATGTGTTGTCTAGTACTTAATCACCCTGCTAGTTCAGAAAGTACTAATACACCTGGTTGGAACGTCCATGCCAACATACAAATTGATAATTTCAGCAGTAGGCAATATACTTGCAAGGCAGTTTCTCACCAACATAGCAGTATGATAAGTTCAAGAGTATGAAACTGTCCAATCTAACTGGTTTTTAGTCCCAAAAAATATTTTTAGTTCCAGGACAACACTGAGTAGAACCTAAGTTACCCAATCAGAGACAATCAGGTAATGAGCTATTAAGGAAGTTGATATATTGGACTACAATGAGAATTAGTTGATAATAGTTACAACTGGCTACATATGCACAACATTGTTCTTCTAGGTTATAAAATTCATGGATTAAGTAACAGAGATACTCCTAGGCAAGAAGAATGCAGCATCCTAGACATGTGAATGGATGATATATTACCAAAAATGCATTAACAAAGAAGTATTAGCTAAGAGAAAGTACCAGAGGATCATTAGCTGGTAAACAGGTCCCTTCAGGTCTTCGGGTGTCTGTCTGAACGAACCAGAACATCTGCCTGAGTCTTGTTTTTCCGGACATTGTCCTTGCCTAAAAAGGGTTCTTTTGATCAGCGTACAAGATTTCATACAACAGTCACAACACAAGCAAAACGGAATTTATAACAGTATAAATTTCTCTGTGTTCCATACTAAGAAAAAAACTGACGCATTGAGCAAGGTTATCAAGAATTCAGAACATCGTACACATAAGCCATAACAAGATGGTAATCAGAGGAATACATTAAATTGAGGAGAACGCAGTAGTCTGTCAAGTAAAATAGTGTATACGAGTGAATAAAATGGATAAAAACACTTAAACCCTTAAACCTTTAAACAAAAAATTAAAGGGAGATGGAAATAACAAATAGAACATGTGATGTAAATTAGAATTCATCAATAACAGATAACTCTAATCATGCTTTACGCTGGAAATTCTTAACTTGCAACCAATCACCAAATGAGGCTGCTTGTATTTAGCTGCAGTAGCAGTCCACTACTGATAAGGGGCAGTTAGACACTGATTCAATTGCTAACATTAAAATTTATGCCAAAGATAAGGGGTAGTTAGATACTGATTCAATTGCCAAGATTAAAATTTATGCCAAAGATAAGGGGTAGTTAGACACTGATTCAATTGCTAAGATTAAAATTAATGCCAAACATATGTCAGATTCATTCCATAAAAATCCCCACAGTAATGAACTCCATGTCTGAACTAGTTTCAGAAAAAGATGCACAGCTTCAGATTTGAGAATATGCATGACCATTTTAGGATCAACCTAAGGTACATCATAGCATGACAGCAAACATTGCTTACAAAATTGCAGCTTCAAAGCTAAACTACTCATACTACCACATACTTGTTTCAACATAACTTTGTTATGACCAAGGCAATAGCTAACGTGATTAGAAAATCAGTAGGTTGAAATGCCTGAAGAAACATATGGAGAAACTGCAGGACATGCTCAAGAGCACAACCAATGTGGCACACAAGGGGCCAAACACACATGAATTAAACTAAACCTATGTGGGAGTCTCATTAATACAGTACTCATAACATATGCCCTTAGACATGATTGCGAATTTGCAACTAAAGAGAAATGTGTCACTGTGATCACCTGGAATCGGGCTTGATCCGAGAAACGACGGGAGCACACATGGCAGAAGGAAACTTGACTCGCACTTGCTTGGATGAATGCCACTACCTAGCGCCGTAGATTCAACCGGCCTCTTCCAGCGAATGTCTGCGCTAACACAGAATCCTTTGCCCACGGGCACATGGAGATGCAGCAAGTCGGCACTGAGTGGATCAATTGCAGCAATCAAAGGCGTCGCCCTGGCTTCAGAACAGAGAATTCTCCACGACATCTGGTGTTCCAGCATCCAGCGACCAATCTTCTCGTCCAGGATGAAGGATTTAATGCGGAACGGCTCCTCCTGAGAAACCTCCACAAACCGCAGCGCCCCGTCGCTTACCCCCATGCGCCGGTGCTTGGCAAGCTGCCACATCTGTTCCTCGCCCTGTTGGTCGGGAAGCATGACGTCTCCTGGCAGCTCGAAGGGGCAGAGCTCAGGCCGGTCGCTGAAAGGGTCGACGCAGACGGCGCCCCAGCTCACGTCCACCCACCAGAGCCGGCCTCCGAAGTCCAGCACCTCGTGATTCATGTGCATTCGGCGCCCAGGCGGCAGCGGGGACGGCAGCACCAGCTCGTCCCACTCCCCTGTCTCCGAGGAGAGCCGGCGCAGCAGGAATCGCTGCCCGCCGTCGAGCACGCCGAGCTGCGCGGCGGCGTACCTCTTGGGCGGCCCGCGCCCGGGCTCGGCGTCGGCCTGGGTGAGGAGGCCCGTGGCGGCGGAGAAGGCGTTCTCCGTGCCGTCGAAGTCCGGGAGGCGGACCATCTCGCCGGTGACGGGGTTGCAGACGAAGCGCGACACCCTCATGGGGTCGTAGAAGGAGCGCGCGTACACCTGGTCGAGCACCTCGAAAGGGGCAGGGGACGGGACCTGGTGCTAGAACATGGCCCAGGCGTTGGCGCGGTTCCTGTAGGTGCCGAGTAGGAGGAGACCGTCGCAGCTCGCGGCGAGGACGCCGCTGCCGAAGACGTTGATGAAGTTGTGGCATGTGTCCGGGTTCGAGCCCTCCTTGAGGGCCCTGGGGGCGATGCTGAAGAAGTTGACGGGGTCTCTGTTGGTGTTGTCCGGGAAGGGTTCCAGACCGAAGGCGTGCCTGGGGATGGAGACGCGGGAGGCGAGCGGGGGCGGGGCGAGCGAGAGGGACACGCCGCGCGCGGACTCATCCGCCGTGGAGATCCGGTAGACCATGGCCCAGGCGGGGCGCAAGGCGGCGGTGGAGAGGGATCGACGGAGGAGGCCGGGGAGGCGACGGAGCGGGAGCAGCATCTCGGCGGAGGAGGCGGGCGGTGGTCGGATTTGGTGAAGTAGCAAGGCGTGGATGGGGGCAGAGCAGAGGGTTTTGGTGGAAATCGGAGAAGCCGAGGAGGAGTGGGCTGGTTCACATGGACTTGGTTCGTGCAGGCGCAGCTCTGACAAAAGGCTGTCCCTATTTTCTAGGCGCTGGCCTATCCAAACGTTTTTTTTTTTGAACAAGGTCTCCATTCCAGCAAGTACTGGACACTCTAAGTTTGAATGGCTTATGTTCCTCCAAGAACTAGTCGGCTCAGATCCTAAGAATCTTCTTGCCTGATGAGCACAATAGTGGGCTACTCCATTGATTGATCTGTTAACATGGTATATTTTGGCCCTTAAAGGTTTTATTAGATTCTGGCAGTGGATGGCTTGCCTTCTTATCTCCCAAAGCGTATCCTAATTCCTTCCAGCTGCATTTGCTACTGCTTTTGCTAAATTGACTGAGTCTGTGAAGAAGATTGCATCTTGTAATTTTAGCTCTTGTGCTAGCTTTGCTGCAATCAAAAGAGCAGTAGCTTCAGCTTCAATGACTGAGTTAGAGTGAGCCATTGTAGCCATGATGAAGACATTTGTGTCAGTTCCTGCATTTTGCTCCTTATAGTGTAGATAGACTCCCAATCCTGTTCGAGTGTCTGCACCAGTCCTTCCAGCTATTCTTGCAGCATCTGTATACAGCTTTGGCCCTAAAAAAAGAAAATCAGAGGAAACAGTTTCTCCTTGGGGTGTTGTGATCAACTCTGAAACCACCCTCTTGCTGGTAGGCAGATTGGTAGTTTGCACCTCCTTGTGTAGCGTCATCTCCTGATTTTTAAGAAGAGCAAACATGCGAATGACAGGCTGGTTTGGCGAGTTTTCCTTTTGATTAAACAATTTTTCATTCCTGCATTTCCATAGGCACCAGAGGAAGGTGGAGATGTTTACAATATTAACATGAGGGTTCTTGATTTTTGCAAGGTTTGTTATAGAATCAGTTAAGCTTGTGACATTTGCAGTAAGGATGTCAGAGCGAATGCCCCATGGTGAGTAAAACCATGCTGCTCTTGCAAAAGTACATCTAAAGAAAAGGTGTAAATCATCTTCTAACAAACCACACCTGCAACAAGCTGCATTAATATGGGTAGAGAAAGCCGAACCTCTCGCTCCTATCAGTAGCGCTTTCCTGAGTAGCCTCCACATGAATGTTTTAATTCGTGGGATCATTGTTTTTGAATCCCAAACCTTCTTTAGTATTAGCTTTGTTGGATGATCGATACACTATGGAGTAGGAAGACCTGCAGAATACAAATTCTGCAAACAGGTTTTGTAAGCTGACTTAGTGGTGCAGTTACCTTTTGTGTGAGCTTCCAGCAAAGGATGTCGTCATGATCGTCAGTTTGAAGTATTTGCGTCTCCTTAATGGCCTGAGCTGTTCTAGGAGTAAAAATCCTGTCTATAAGAGCACAATTCCACACTTTTTGATGAGGAATCCATAGATCAGCTACTTTTGCAGGGTATATGAAGCCAGTACCCTGAACTATTAGGTCGTCATATATGGACTCCCAATTGGGAAACCAGGGAGTGCTCCAAATTGAAATATCCCCTTTTGTTATTTGGTAAAAAGAGTTTTCTTTGAGCATATGCATAATTCGCAGAATAGAAGTCCAGAAAGCAGACTTGGGGATGTTTACTTTGGCTCTCCATATCGAACTATCCGGAAAGTATTTAGACTTTAGAATTTTGTACAACATGCTATCAGTTTTCTGTGCTAAGCGCCAGGCAGCTGACAGAATTAAGCCACGATTGACTGCTTGGATATTACGAATGCCTAAGCCCCCATCTTCTTTAGGCGTACAGATGTTGTTCCAAGCAACCAAACAAATGGCTTTCTTGCCGGTGCTCTTATCTGCACCTGACCACCAGAAAGTTCTGATGATGGTCGTGATCTTAGAGAGGAACTTCTTGTTAAAAATTATGTTGGACATGTAGTGCACCGGGATCGAGGAGAAGACAGATTTAATTAGTTCAACACGAGCTGCATGAGATAGAGAGTTTGATTTGTATGTTGAGAGCTTGGTTTTGAACTTTACCAGGATGAAGTTGTAAGCTTGTGATCTGTTTTTTGCAGGTAAGATGAGTGGGTGACCCAGGTGCATAAAGTTTTCTGTGATGGTTGGGACAGGGAAAATGTTCATGATGTTTTGTTTTTCATTTTCATTTACCTTTTTGCTAAATATAATGCCTGATTTGCTCCAGTTTGGCATCTGTCCCGAGGCTTGACAAAAAAACTGTAGGATATTTTTCATTGCTATTGCCTCATTAATCGTAGCTTTACCACAAATAAGGAGATCGTCGGCAAAAAGGAGGGAGTGAATAGGAGGACAACTTTTACCAAGAACGATACCTGACAGGTTCTGGAGAGTGAGAGAAAGCTCATTGATAGCCATGACAAAAAGATAAGGAGAGAGAGGACAACCCTGCCTAATTCCTCTGGAACTTCTAAATCTAGCAAAAGCTTGGCCATTAACAATAACAGAAAATCTTGGAGAAGAGATGCAAGCATTGATAAGGTTAATGAAATGAGGATGAAGCCCTTTTCGCATTAATGCTTGTTTTATAAAACTCCATTCAAGCCTGTCAAAAGCTTTAGCTAAATCAATTTTGAGCATGAAGGCCTTATGATTCTAGGAAGAAAGTTGAAAGGAGTGGGTAATCTCTTGGGCCACAATAATATTATCACTAATTCTCCTTCCTTCAATGAAGGCTTGCTGTGAGTGATGAATGTAGTCAAGAAGGTGAGATTTTAATCTGTTTGCTAGACATTTAGCAATAATTTTGCAAATAACGTTGCAGAGGCTAATGGGTTTGTAGTCTGTTGGGACTAAAGGAACAAGTTTTTTAGGGATCAGAGTTATGTGTGTATCATTTATACAGTCAGGGATGGATGCAGAAGAGAAAAAGTTGGTTACCAAGTTAAGTACATCTTCAGAAATCCAATTCCAAGTTACAATGTAAAATTCCACATTGAAACCATCTGGTCCTGGAGAAGCATTCCTTTTCATCTCCTTGAGTACACCTAGAATTTCAGTTTTGTCAGGATAGGAGTAGGTGTAGTCATTGCTTGGAGGAGCCTGAGGGACCTGCAAGTTATAGTTGTTGTACATCGAGGAAGCAAAGATAGATCTAAAGTAGTTGACAAAAGTGTTTGCTATTTTGTCAGGCATGAAATGACTGACATCTTGCTCATCTTTTATTGATAGAATAGTGTTTCTTCTTCTTTTAGCAATAGCCCTATGGAAGAAAGATGTGTTTCTGTCTCCATATTTGATCCAATTTTTCTTAGCTCTTTGCATATAAAAATCATTCATTTTTGTGATGGCTTGTTCATACCTGGTTATGAGTTGCAACTCCTTTGACTGATCTTGCATCCTTAGAGGTTGAGCCTGGATCTTTTCAATTTCCTTCTCTGTTTCCTTGATGACGTCCTGTAGAGGTTTCTTTTTCCTGCACCACACTTTAAGATCTAAAGCAAGCATTTTAGTTCTGCAGGAGAAAGGTTTTGTAGCTGAACGACTCCAACTTTCCTTCGCAAAATCCTGAAAATCATTTTCCTTGAGCCACCAATTTTCAAATTTAAAGGCATTGATGGGCCTGTTTTCCTTTCCATTGGTAGACATTAAAATGGGCGCATGGTCGTTGAAGCAGTAAATGAGTGGCATGTTGTAAACATTTGAGATTTGAAATTAGACACACCATTCTCTGTTAACAAGACAACGATCTAGTCTCTGATAAAGAGGCTAAGAAGAGAATCTTTTGTTTGACCAAGTGTAAGCAGGACCACTAAATCCTAAATCAAACAAACCACAGTTTTTTACAATCGAACGGAAAACTCGCAGACGATTACGATTAATATTAGTACTACTTTTATCAGAGTCATACAGTATATTATTCATATCGCCAATACAAATTATGGGCAGATTACGATTATCGTACACAAAATTTGCAATCTGCTCCCAGATGGCTGTGGTTTGGCGATGGTAGGGGTCTCCATAAATACAAACTAGACCAAACTTAACACTAGTGGTAGTTTCAGTAGCTATGGCTAAGATAACATGAAAGCTAGACGACTGAACAGAGATTTGCAGATCATCATTCCACATCAACCAGAGGCCCCCTGCTTTCTTCAAGGAAGGAACTACAACAGCATTGTTCATGTTAAAGTGAGAGCAGAGGAAAATTTGGAGGTTTTAGTTTCGGATAGAAATATTACCTGGGCTCTTGTGGACATGATCATTTTAGCAAGGTGACACATTTTTGGGTTGCCAAGGCCCCTGCCAATACCTTGGCAATTCCATGCCATGGCTCTCATGGCGACCATGGCGCCTCCAAGGCTGGCGCCAGAGCCTGTTCAGTAAGGATGCCAACATGTTGTTTGCCATGTACCTGCATGTCCATCGGCATAGCAGCAGCATCTGCAGATTGAGTCTGGTCTGTACCATCTCTGTCATGACTGGTGTGATCAGAGCTAAAATTGTCATTGCCAGCCAAGTGGAATTGGAGAACCATCCTAGAATCTGGGCTGCCCCTGTTATGAGGATCCCCTGAGCCCGGCGTAAGAGACGACGGTGTGCCACTTCTGAATGGGTCAAAGTCGGCAGTGTCTTCAGAGACTATCGGAGATATTGTGCGCCTTGACGGAATCGAGGGCCTCCAAAGGTTTCCCACAGCAGGGCTCCCATTGCGGCTAGTAGTCCTGCCAACACCCACCTCACTGGCTCCGCCATCACGTCTCCAAGTGTAAGCACCTGGCCTATTGACAGTAAATCCCACAGGATGTCCGTGGTGATTTCTACTTTGAGTTGATGGAGTGACATCCCACCTAGACCGTCTGTGGCGAGGCCGAGACGTTGGAGTGGGGGTCCGACGATGGGGTTGGGGTTCTTCTCTTCCTGCCTCTGTTTTGTTGTCTGACATCCACATCTTCTTGGCTTGTTCTTGCTGCTCTCTGATACCACCTGCCTCACCTCTGATTCCACTAGATTCTCCTTCCAATAAGTCTCTAGCATTGAGTTCCATCAGAGAGCCTTCCCTTTCTTGGCCTGTTGCTCGACTCTTTGGTGGATTGTAGGTTGCATTGTCTTGGAGCGCAGTATCTCCTCCATACTCTCCACGTCCTATCTCCACACCCACTCTCTTGGTAGAGTGGAGAAGATGGCTATCTAGTATTTCAGCTGTTTTTTTTACAGAGCTGCGAAGTAGTTGTCCAGGTGTCCTTTTTTACATTGAGCTGTGTATCTGTCATCACCTCCATGGTTGCCAAGTGTTGCATGCATTCTTTCTCGGTGGGATTGGTGGAAATGCGCTGTAAACCGTGATCGAGGCTGGTAGGAGTTAATGCTGGGGTAGCAGTAGTAGGCACCTGCGGGCAGTTGCTGTCGCCCGCGAGGGGAGCTGATTCAGATCCGAATAGAAGCTCCCATCTGCTGCGAGGGATTAAAACCAGGCCCTCTTGTGGTTGTAAAGATTGGCCTGAGTGCAGCTGGGCCTGAATCGATGGGCCAGATGTGTTATTCTCAATCTGCATATTTTGTTTATTTTTCTCCGAGTTTGCAAGCTCCACTGTTTCCTTTCCTTTATCATCCCTCCACCGTGTGAATTCCTGCCTATCTATTCCTGAATATTGCTCTTTTTCCATGTGAACAAATGACTTCCCAGCATTGACTTCAATGTCCATGACCTCTGCTGCCATCGTGTTTTCCCGATGATGTTCAGAGTTAGTCAGCTATAGCAGGCACTCGTGGAATCCTTGGTGGCTCAAGTTTTCCATACTTGTCAGTTGTCTGCTAGTATGAGAGGTGACGTGTGTACATTGCATGTCTTCCTTCTGTGTCTGCATTTCCAATGTTTGACATGCTATGTCTCTTTGAACAATGTGTTCATTGACTTCTCTCTGATCCTTCATGACTGTAGAGCTACTCTGAATCCTAGCACTTTTTCCTCCTCTGCTCTCCTCTAATCTTTTCAGAAATTGTTCTGGAGTTTCTGCACTTTCTCTTTCTTTATTGATCTCATGTCTCTCAAAAACTTTGTTGAATCTGGATATTTCATTACTCTGAAAATTACTAAACATTGGAGATGAATGAACTCCTTTTTATGTAGGCACCTTCTCTGAATCAATGATCCATGGACCATATCTCTGAAATGGAACTTCCTCTGCTTCTAATCCTTTTGTCATTCTGTCAGTTATGATGCTCTTCCTCAGATGACAGTTTGCTGATATATGAAACATTACTCCACAGAACAGGCATATTCTTCCGATCTTTTCGTAATGTAGATAAGCTATACTTTGTTTTCCCTGATTGAGATTCAATTTGATTTTGTCAAAAACTGGATTGCATACTCTATGCTTCATAACCCCCCATATATAATCTGGATGTCCATATAGCATATTCTCTTTTGGCTGGTGAAATTCAAAGGGTGTGCCAACCAGTTTTATGATGTTCTCTAGTAATTGCAGAGATCTATTGTTCCAAGGGATTCCATACACTCTGACAGTAACATAAATATACTGAAATGTGTACCTTGGCCTTTCTAACTTTTGCAAAGATTCCTCCTGTTCCTTAACATATCCTTCACCATCAGGATCTGCTAGTTCTATGAGCATAGTATCTGGACCTATGAGCCAAGGCTGCCTCTCGAAAACCCACATCATAGCTTGGAAAGATGTAAAAATTGCTTTGAATACATGCTGATGTACCTGAACAATTTCTCCATAATTTCCTCTCCATGCTCTCTTGAATTGTTGCTGGATCATTGAGAGAGAGAGATGATCCTCGGTGCTCCTCTGGTTGTGGCCACTTTTAGGTAGGGGAAAATTGCCCCTTTCCTTTCTCTTGCTGGTCGCTGGAGTTTTATTCAGCGATCGACATAGCGTCCATATCGATCGCCAGTTGCGGAACCTCTGGCGCTTGAAGAACAGGTGGATTATGTGGAGCTGAAGCACTCCCTTTCTGCCGGATTGGAGAGAGCGGTGGTGATGCCATCATCCCACTCGGCTCAGTACATACACCAGGGATACCAGTGTAGTCTTCTCCTTCAAACTGAGCCTGCAGGAATTGGCTGGGCGTTGGAGTTGGTGGTTGGTGTAGATCTGGTGTCGATGGTCTTGTGGGGGTGGTGGTGCTTGATGGATTTGATGATGGATTCATGAGGGTTTGAAGCTAGGTGAGTTTAGAGCTTAGAACCGAAGGGGAGGAGGGATAACGGCATAGCGCCAGACGCCACTAAGGGACCGAAGGGCTATCTATGTTCTGGTATATTTCTTCTATTCTCCTATCCAAACGTTATGGGATGGTGTTTTAGCAAGCACACCGATACCAAACAACAATCTTTTTTCAACATGTCAAAAACAGTTTTTTCAAAAGTAGCACATATTTAGTCGAAGAACTCGTTTTCATGGTAGCTCCATGTTTTCCAGGGTTAAAGAGCATCTTCAGCAGGTGCCCTATTTTTGGGCGTCATTTTTTGGTTTTTGAGAAGTTTTGAACTTTTTGAACACGAAAATTGTCACTGCCGTTTGAGATGCCCAAACATACTGACACCCAGCCGACAACACTTTTTCCGGTGCCCAAAAAAAGTCACCCAGCCGGTAGCACTACATTGCAACATCTACTACTAGCAAACACAATTATTTAACAATCAAACATGTGAATCTAAATTAAAACAAGCCATCACTAAAACACGTGGATAACATAGAATTAAAGATCATAGCTTGATCATCACACACATATGAAGTTCAAAAGCATATCATAGTTCAAAGGCATAGTAGAGGTCGCCACAAACATAGTTCAAACAAACAAATCACATAAACATAAACAATGCAAATAGCACTCATTCCTCGTCTCCATTGTCAACAATTGCATTGTTGATATTTTCTTCTCCTTCCTTATGAGAAACCTCGGTGTTGTTAGTAGCAGATCCATCATCCATGCATGCATCAATGCCACCACCAGTTGGAGCGATTGGAGATACCATAAAAGCTATGAAATTACCCATACCTCCCATGGATGATCCCATGGAACCACCCATAGCTCCCATGTTTCCCATGACTCCCATGTTTCCCATTCCTCCCGTGCCACCTTCCCATAGCTCACATGAATCCCATCATCCGCTTTTGAGCAATGACTTGTTCACGGTATATTGTTATTGCATTTTTTCAAGATTTCTTGCGTCCATGAACATAAGGCTCTTCTCTTGCTCCATTAGGCGTTGAGCTTCCTCCATAGTCATCTTCCTCTCCTCAAATGCCAATTTCATCTCCTCTACCACGGCCTTCCTCTCCTCCATCTCCACCCTCCTCTCCTCGGTCGCCTTCCTCTCCTCTATCTCCACCTTCTTCATCGTTTTCCTCTCCTCGACCATCTCTTTTCTCACATTCACCATAGCATCCAATGAGTGCTTGATATCGTCGTTGTTGGTCCTCTTTCCTTTTTCTTTTGTGAACCTCCTTCCATCCGACCTCTTCCTAGCAACCGAGGCAGGAGTGGCACTTCTCTTACCATCTTCACTATCGGCATCATCACTATCATCAATGATAGTGGAATTTCCCATCGAGGACTTGACATCCTTATTTGGAACATCAATGATAGTGGAATTTCTCATCATTCTCTAGCTCTGCCCAACAATAGTGCAAAGAGAATGCTCTTCCTTCCTTCAATTTTCCCTTCTTGTTCTTCTTTGTGGTTCCTTTGAACGATCTTTGAGATACGTACATAAGAGAGTACAAATTAGTTACCATATGCATGAATGAAGCAAACAAAATAAATAATGCACACAAAACTAGAAAAAATCACCCTATCTCGATCATTTGTTCCACTTGGATTCATGGACACAACACTAGCCAATGCCGCCGACCACTTTTGGCAATCCGTTGAGATGGTGGACCATCGATGAAGAGAGGATGCAGTTATTTCAATGCTCATAGTGTTATGTGCATCGAAATACTCCTTCATCCTTGCCCAATATGTGTCCTTGGGTTGCTCGGTGCCCACAGCCAGGTCCATACCCACCATCTTCCATGTTGTACAAAGCAAGACGTCCTCCTCATCGGTGTAGTTGATCGCTCTTCCCTTCGGCGTCTCCTCTGCAAAACCCCTCACCATCCATGTCTAATTCATCCCTACCTTGTACCTCAACCTTCGCTATGGATTCTTGTGAACAATAATACTCGTGCAACCCAACTTTCATGAATGTGTCATTATTGGCACTAAAATTCACAAATATTCATTTTCACAATCCAAACAAAAAAAAGGAATTTATTTACCTTTCAGGAAATTTGTCGAGCATGTTGGGGGTGGCAGAGAACGTCGGTAGATGATCTGTGCTGGCCGACGATGGGGGAGGCGGCGGGTGAGGCAGCAGTTCCTAGAATTGGCAGGAGGAGGCGGATGACGCTGGTGACTGCCCATGCGGGATGACGACGACCTTCTTCTTCCTTACTTTTGGTCGTCGCTGCAGCTGCACATGGAGGCTGCTTGACGCCGCTGGCCTTGGTCCTCGCCATAGTGGTGGGTGCCACAACCACGGTTTTCCCGGCGCGACTAGCGATCGAGGGGCAGCGAACATGTTTCGGCGGATGACGACGTGACTAGGGTGTGCCATGATGGCTGCAAAGGGGACGGTGAGCGCAAGACCCGACAGGGTCGTGGCAGGGCCTAGGGGAGGGGTGGCGGTGTGGAGTCGGTGGCTTGCCGGAATGGCCATCCATGTCCAGTAGGAGGTGAAGCGAAGCGCATGGCCGGGGTTAAAGATCACTGATGCCACCTAGAGGAGGTGACTAGGCGGTTAAAAACTTTTACGAAATGGGCTTAACAATGGCAGAATAAAACTAGTGTTTTCTTTTGTCAAGCACAAAGCCTATATATACTAAGGTTCACCTATGTGCACCAACAACTTATGCTAAACAAGACAAGTAACAAAGTGATAGCAAGATGGATTACTTCAAAGTACGAAGGCTATCACAATGTAAAGTTCATAAGTAAAGAGCTCGGGTATAGAGATAACTAAGGCATGCGGGGACGACGATATTTTACCGAGTTCCTTCCTACGAGGAATTACGTCTCATTTGAGGGGTGGGCGGTACTAAGACCACCAAGGCCACAAGAGGCCTCACCCTATTCTCCTAAGCACCCGCCGCACGACAAGCACCTGATCCACTATGGGACACTTGAGGGCGGTCACCAAACCCGTAAAAGATTGGGGCAATCTCCACAACTTAATTGGAGGCTCCCAATAATCACCACCAAGGCCACAAACTTGGGGAGAGCTTCACAACTTAATTGGAGGCCCCAATAACATAGCACAAAGACCACAAACTGTCTAGGGTTCCAAGAACCCAAGAGGGACAATCTTCTTGATTTCACCAACCAAATTCCCTGAGGAGAACATAAACAGATGCACCTAATGCAAATGGCAAGTCCTTCACTCTCAAATTCCACCAAAGCTACAAAATCTATTGGGGAATAAGAGAGGAACAACATAAGAGGAAATCCACAAAAGAAACCCCAAGATCTAGATCCCAAGATGTTCCCCTCACATAGAGGAGAGATGGATTGGTGGAGTTGTGGATTTAGATCTCCTCTTTCAAATCCCCAAAAAAGATTTAAGAAATATGGGAGGAATTGAGAGTATTTGCAAGCTCTAGAAGGTAGAAATAATGGAGGAGAGAGATGATGCAAACCAGCCACTTGGGGAAGAAGGGGGCATTTTATAGGCCCCCACGACAACTAGCTGTTGCAGACCACTTATCCCGGAGTTTCCAGCCTTGAGGACCGGAGTCTCCAGTCCCAAGGACCAGAGTATCTAGGGTCTAGACTCTAAACAGAACTCTGTGCAGCCTCCAAATGCTCTCTGTACACCCCCAAATTGTTGGGTACGCAGCATAGAAAACAAAAAAAAATTCCTACGATGGGAACTATATTTATGCCACGATCCATCTATCTAGATACAATCAACAAGTGGATATACATCCAGAATAGATACCCTTAAAGACCGACAAAGCTTTACAAGTATGGACTCGTTGGTGATGTAGTCGATCTCTTGCCGATCTCAAGATCATGTGGAATTCCGGCAACACCGCAACTCAGTAGAGTATCCGTGATCGCACACACATCCAGGACCCCGACAACCTCCGCGTCCTCGCTCTAGCAATGCAGCGGAAGCAGTAAATCCTTGCTTCAGAAAAAGCCACTAGGAACATGTATCTCGCTAAGCCGGGACCATGGGGTAATAGTACTAGAGGGGGAGAGAGATCCTTCATGAGGAGGTGTGAGTGAGAGGGAGGGAGAGGGGAGCCTTTTATAGTTGGAGGGGGGACCCAAGGGCCATGGCCGACGGCCAAGGTGGCTTCCCCCACCCTTACTCCATTCACGTGAGTGGATCTCCCACTCACAAAATAACTCTCCATTTCCTCCACTCAAAAACCATTAAATTTCCACCAAATTTAATGTAATCTCTCATTAAATAAAAATATTTTATTTATTTATTCAGAATTTTGTCAATTACATTAATTAAAAAACATTCACATAAAACCCCTTGCTACATTTCAATTTCACATTCAGAACCAATTTCGGCAATTTCACCTGAAACAATTCTGGTGTGCATTGAAATAATTCCAGCACTTTGATATTATTTTTCTGGCAACTCATTTGCTCCAAATGGAGTCGATATCCCTTAAGTGTGTCTCCCTATGGTTCGCAAATAATGCAAACATGATCGAGACCCCTCTTCGATCAATAATCAGCAGCGGGGCCTGGAGATCCGTACTAACTCGTACACATTCAACGATGACTTCTTGTGATCGTGAGAACCTTAACATTGCAACTAAATTCTTTTGTCTCGTGATATTTTACATGTCCGAGATTCGATTATCGGTATCCCTGTACCTAGTATGATCTTGTTACCGACATGTACTATTTTCTTGTTCCTGTGATATAACATTCTAGTCATCCCCATCACTTGCTTGCAAGCTATATCAATGTGATATCACCGAGAGGGCCCATAGTATATCTCTCCGTCATTTGGATGGACAAATACCACTCTTGATCTCTAAGCCTCTACATAACACTATCGGGGTATCTGAACCCACCTTTATAGTCACCCTGTTATGGTATGACGTTTGATGTTATCAAGCTACTCTTCCTGTGTTAGTGATTGACATGATATCATGGTCTAAGTAAATTTACTTGTAATGATGTTATAGAAATTTAAACACAATGACTTTGATCGTATTACTATACTTCGGATGAATGTTCATCACATCATTCCACCAATGTTGTGACCTTGTTATTAACAACATCCAATGTCCATGATCAGGAAACCTTGATCATCTTGTTAATCAACGAGCTAGTTTATATGAGAGGGATAACTAGGAACACTTTATTTTTTATTAAACACATGTGTATTAATGTTTCCTTTTAATGCAATTATAGCATGTAAAATAAACATATATCATATACTTGGAATACGATAATAACAACTTTATTATTGTCTCTCAGGCATATTCCCTTCAGTCTCCCACTTGCACTAGAGTCAGTAAGCTAGTTTACATTGTGATAAATCTAACACCCATGGAGTTTTGGTGTTGATCATGTTTTGCTCTAGGGAGAGTTTTAGTCAATGAATCTGCCACATTCAAATTCGTGTGTACTTTGCAAACCTTTATATCTCCGTCATTGACATGCTCGCAGATGGAGTGAAACCGACGCTTGATATACTTGGAATTCTTGTGAGACCTTGGTTCCTTGGCGTTGGATATGGCTCCATTGTTGTCACAATAGATCACCATTAGGTCTAATGCGCTAGGAACCACACCCAGTTCCATTATGAACTCTTTCATCCAAACTGCTTCATGTGCTGCTTCCGAAGCAGCAACATATTTCGCCTCCGTTGTTTGGAGCTCCTCCAACTAACTGCTTCTCCATTCATGAGAAATACGTATCCGGATTGATACTTAGAGTCATCCGGATCGGTGTCGAAGCTAGCATCGACATAACACTTAGCGACGAGCTCTTCTTCACCTCCGTACACGAGAAACATATACTTAGTCCTTCTTAAGTACTTAAGGATATTCTCGACCGCTATCAAGTGTTCTGAACCTGGATCAGATTGGTACCTACTAGTCAAACTAATAGCATGTGCCACATCTGGTCTTGTACATAGCATGGCATACATTATAGAGCCTATGGCTGAAGCATAGGGGATTCTATCCATTATCTCTCTTTCTTACGTCGTAGCCGGACTTTGAGTCTTACTCAATGTCTTGCCTTGCAACATAGGTAAGAACCCTTTCTTACTTCCGTTCATTTTAAACTTCATTAAAATCTCATCAAGGTGTGTATTTTGTGATAGCCCAATTAGACGTCTTGATCTATCCTTGTAGATCTTGATGCCTAATATATATGATGCTTCACCAAGGTTCTTCATCGAATATTTGCTGTTTAGATAACTTTTAACCTCATTTAAAAGATCTATATCATTTCCAATCAACAACATGTCATCCACATATAATATTAGAAATGCCATAGAGCTCCCACTCTCTTTCTTGTAAATACAAGCTTCTCCGTCAGTTTGGACAAATCCAAACCCTTTGATTACCTCATCAAAACGGAGATTCCAACTCCGGGATGCTTGCTTCAGTCCATAGATGGATCGCTGAAGTTTGCAAACCTTGCTAGCATCCTTAGGATCAACAAAACCCTTTGGTTGTACCATATACAACTCTTCCTCAATATTACCATTGAAGGACGCGGTTTTGATATCCATCTGCCAAATTTCATAATCGAAAATGCAGAAATTGCTAACATGATCCTAGCCAACTTTATCATTACTACGGGAGAGAATGTATCATCGTAGTCAACTCTTTGAATTTTTCGAAAACCCTTTGCGACAAGTCAAGCTTTATATATGGTCACATTACCATCAGCGTCAGTTTTCTTCTTGAAGATCCATTTATTCTCAACGGCCTTTTGGTCGTGAGGTAAGTCCACCAAGGTCCAAACCTGGTTTTTGTACATGGATTCCATCTCGGATTGCATGGCTTCTAGACATTTGTTGGAATCTGGGCTCATCATCGCTTCTTGATACATCACAGGGCATGGACGGGCACAGGATATTTACAATGGGTATTCAAAGTCAGAAGGAAAAACCATTAAATCGCCATCTCAGCCGAGCCGTGCCCTGGAGCGAGCCTACAGCTACACAGTCGGAGGCCTCACAGGGCTAATACAGTAGTAGTAATGGAGCACATCTATTGCTATTATTGAGCCAGGTTCGGTGAAGATTCTATGGGCAAAAAGAAGAACTGGATTTCATGTGCTAAGTGGGCTGAATACTAAGTGATTTTTCTTTGCCAAAAATAATGGGTATTCAGCTGAATACCCATGAATACATGTGTGCCCGCCCATGTCACAGGGTCATCATTTCCATCAACCATGAAATTCATGTCAGGATTTCCGTACAGTTCAGGAGCTGCATGTGTCCTACTTGACTTGCGAGGTTTGGTAGTGTCCTCTTTCGGAGTTTCATGATCTTTATCATTAGTTCCTTCTTCATTTGGTGAAGTAAACTCTGGAACAATTTCTGGCGCTGTGCTACTCACCATTTCATGAAGAGAAGGTTCAATAACCTCTTCGAGTTCTACCTTCCGAATACTCACACCTTTCACGAGAAACTCCTTCTCTACAAGGATCCATTCTTGGCAACAAAAACCTTGCCCTCGGATATGTGATAGAAGGAATACCCAATTGTTTCTTTAGGGTATCCTATGAAGACGCATTTTTCCGCTTTGGGTTCGAGTTTATCCGGCTGAAGTTTCTTCACATAAACATCACATCCCCAAACTTTAAGAAATGACAAGTTAGGTTTTTTTCCAAACCACAATTCATATGGTGTCATTTCAATGAATTTAGATGGTGCCCTATTTAAAGTGAATGCAGCGGTTTCTAGTGCATAACACCAAAAAGAAATTGGCAAGTCAGATAGAGACATAATAGATCGAACCATATCTAATAAGGTACGATTACGACGCTCCGATACACCATTATGTTGTGGTGTTATGGCTAGCATGAGTTGTGAAACTGTTCCACACTCTCTCATGTGTGTGCCAAACTCGTAACTTAGATATTCACCCCCACGATCTGATCGTAGAAATTTAATCTTTCTATTACGATGATTTTCCACTTCTATTTCAAAGGTTTTAGATTTGTGTTTCATTAAATAGATATATCCATGTCTACTCAAATCATCCGTGAAAGTAACAAAATAACGATATCCACCTCATGCCGACACACTCATTGGACTACATACATCGGTATGTATGATTTACAATAAATTTATCGCCCGCTCTATTGTACCAGAAAACAGGGTTCTAGTCATTTTTCCCATAAGGCATGGCTCACATGTATCAAGTGATTCCAAAAGTTCATCAGAATGGAGTTTCTTCATGCGTTTTATGCCAATTTGACCTAGACGGCAGTGCTACATATATGTGGATATATCATCATCAAGTTTAATACTTTTGGCATCTACATTATGAATATGTGTATTACTATTATCGAGATTCAAAAGAAATAAACCATTCATCACAGGTGCATGGCCATAAAATATATTATTCATATAAATCGAACAACCATTATTTTCGGATTTAAAGGAATAACTTTCTTGCAATAAACATGATCCGGATACAATGTTTATGCTCAACGCAGGCACCAAATAACAATTATTTAGGTTTAAAACTAATCCCAACGGTAGATGGAGAGGTAGCATTCCAACAACGATCACATCAACTTTTGATCCATTGCCGACACGCATCATAACCTTGATGACCCACAAGTATAGGGGGTGTATCATAGTACTTTCGATAAATAGGAGTGTCGATCCCAACGAGGAGCAGAAGGTGTTGACTAGTGGTATGGAGCAGGAAATCTCTGTAAATACTTAGCAAACAGATTTTTAGGGGTTTTTGATAAAGCAAGGAAATGAAGTGCAAGTAAATAAAGACAACAAATAATTGCATCAAGTGGCTTAATTCTTTCTTAGCAAAGGACAAGCCGGTGGTAATACTTATGAGGACCAAACGTTCTCGAGGACACATGGGAATACTATCAAGCGCTTTCGTTTCATATTGTTGATTAATCTTCTTTGGTTTGATAAGTGTTGTGTGGGTGAACCTGTGCTAATGTACTGACCTTACTAGGACTAATACATACTTGTGATTAAACACCTTGCAAGCATCCGCAACTACAAGAAAGTAACTAAGATAAAAACCTAACCATAGCCTTAAACTCTGAGATCCTACACTCCCTTGTGCAAAGGTTTCCTAATGGGGGTTCAGGTTTCTGTCACTCCGACAACCCAACAATTAGTAGCCGAATACACAATGCATTTCCCTAGGCCCATAAATGGTGAAGTATCATGTAGTCGACGTTCACATGACACCACTATAAGAATAGCACCACAAATTAAATATTAAACCATTGGATAATACCTCAACACAATTCCACTACTAACAACATGACTTCTCACATACCCTCAAGAACTAAATGAACTACTCACGAGACATCATATGGATCAAGATTAGATATGATATGATGATGAATAACAATCTGAACATAAAAAATAATTCAATGGTTCCACTCACAAGCATCAACTACAAAAGTAATTAACATCGGGAAAGTTTCCCCTAAGAACTATGCAAGATTCAACATAATTGTTACAGCGGGATGGAGTGGTGATGATGGTGCTGGTGGAGATGATCGTGTGGATGATGATGATCCCGATGAAGTCTATCTTGATGACGGTGTTGATGGCGACGATCTCCCCTCTCTGGGAAGGAATTTCCCCGGCAGAAATCCGTCTGCCGGAGAGCTCTTTCTCTCTCTATAGTTTCTGCCTCGTAGAGGCGGCAGAATCTTTCTGTGGTCGCCCCTGACTTTAGGGTTTTGAGGAAAAGATATAGGCGAGAGGGCGGAGCCATAGGTGGGCTAGGGTGGCCACACCCCTGGTGGTTCGGACCAGGGTGGCCCACGCCTGGGGGTGTGGCCCAACTCTGCCTCCCCTTCTGGCTTCCTTCGTCTTCTGGGAAAATATTATTTTCCATAGTTTTCTCGGTATTTTTCCGATCTTCGCAAAAATTGCATTTAGACACCACTTTTTCCATCAGAATCCTGACTCCGACAGTTTATTCTCCAAGAATCATCCAACATGCAAAAACAAATGAAATAACATAAGTATCACCTCTTAATAAGAAATATATCAATGAATAACATCAAATTATGATATAGAATAGTGATGCAAAATGGACATATCAACTCCCCCCAAGCTTAGACCTCGCTTGTCCCCAAGCGAAAACTAAGCTCAGTAAACATGTCCACAGGTTTATGGAGTGAAGTGTCGATAAAAATAATACGGACAAGAAGCATCACACTTGCCAATACACAACTCATAGTAGAAGGCAACTCACCATATATATAACTTAACTTGCAACGAGTATGGAAGTTACAATAAAGATGCATAAAGATAAATCATAATTGGGAATGGCAAACTTTGTTCTTGGTCAGAGAACAGTTGACAAACAGTTTTCAAGCAAAGCTTTTGTAAAGAAGTTTATAACAGGAGTAATTTTGCTCAGACATAAAAGGCTTTTCACAATGATGGTTTTCAAAGTAATACTCATTCAGATAAGTGTCTTGTGCAAAATAATGAAGATAAGAAACATGATTGAATAAATCATCATACGAATGATTGAAACACAACAACTCAAATGCTTGTTGGAGAAAGAGAGGAAAATGTTTGCTGACTAAACTAAGACGTAAAAGAAAGGCCCTTTTCAGAGGGAAGCAAGGATTTCAAGTTCATAAAGAGCTTTCAAAGATTATGGTACTTACTAGCTTTGAGCTCTCATTGCCCCTATCATAAGCATCTTGAGGTGATTAAGGTTAAAGTGAACAAAGATGGAGTATATGCTTGATAAAGTATAAGTTGGCAATCTCATGTCCCTTGAGTACGAGGGCCGCTCCTCATGCTACTCAACATTAGTTACTGGTAAGTTCTTGTCATAGTAAGTTTATGTGTATCATAGAGAACCGCCAACGGGGTACCCCTTGCACATGATACAGGAGCTATCCCATATTAAAATGACAAGGCAAGCAGACAATGAGAATCTCAGCAATCTTATTATTTACCATGGGAAAATGGTGATTTTTTCTCTCTTTCCTCTTTTCAATATGTCTCTTTTTTTACAAGAAGAAAGCTTCATAGATTGCTCACTATGGTGATGCTGCAAGTTTCCACCATGATTAGGCATGGCTTAGGCTAGCGGCCCAGACATTTCTCTAACACACATACATAACTCCATGGACTTACAAGCTCCCCTTTTATTTCACACCGACGACATCCATAAACAAAAGAGCATGATATCAACGGGGTAGATATTTACAGGTGTTGAAAGCGTTCCCTGTGATAGCACGGTTCTGATAATCCCAACTTATAAGTGCAAGCACATACAACATAGATGACACAATGGTTCAAGTTTATTAAGGGTAGGAAAATAAGGTGTGTCATCAAGTTCGTGAGAGCTTTACTAACTAGTTTTCACATAACAAAAGAATTTTTAATTTGAAAGATAGATGAAGCTTGAGAATTTACTTGGAATAGCAATAATGCTAATAGGTAGATATGGTGGACAAAAATGGCATAGGTTTTGGTTTAAAGGACTGGATGCACGAGAAGTATACCCTCTCAATACAGGATTTTGGCTAGCAAGGCTGGGTAGCAAGCAAAAGAGTTGAAGGAAACAAGCAAACATACAAGTGATAAAGTCAAACATGAAATCTTCCTTGAAAACACAAAAGATCTTAACTAAAGAATACTAAGCTTATGAGCCTATCAAGAAGGAAAATAAACAATATAAAATACCTGTAAGCGCTTTTCTCTTTTCCTTTCAAACCTCAAAAAATGTTGCTACTGACCAGAGCTCGGTTTGCCAAAACCAATTTAGATTCATTTGATGCTCCCAAAGTCATACCAATACTAATAAACAAGATCAATCATATAATAGAGATTGCAAACTAAAATAAGAAGTGCAAAAAGTAAAAGATGAAACTTCTCATTAATATTCCATAAAGGCACTCACACCAAGGGATACATATATAACCAACTAAAGGAGAGATACTTCCACAATGCAAACCATCCTATATGATAACTTCCCTATTCAAGATAAGACTCTACTGAAAAGGTAAAAAGGTGAAAGATAATGATGTGATACCGCGACACTCCCCCAAGCTTGGAACAAACCAAGGGGATGCCAAAACCTGATGATGAATTACTCCTTCGGTGGTGGTGTTCCCTTGTCATCGTCGGACTTCCAAGGTAAAGGCTCCCCATCCATAAAGGATGTCTTGGTCTCAAATATCCTGAAACTAGCAGTAGAGCTTATGTGTTTAAACCTAGCCTCATACTCACAATTTTGATTCTTTATATCATAGAGTTGTGCTTGTAATTGGTTGGTGGTCTGATGGAGTGAGAGGATTTCATCTCAAAGCTCGGCAGTATCCCACTTGTGCTTGGCAGTTCTGAAGTTATCTTATGGATGACATCCACTTCGTGTTCCGCCATCTTCTTGTATCTAAAAACTTCCTGCTCCAATGCTTCCATCCTATCTTCCAGACTGCCTTCTCCTCTAGGGACCTAAACCTCCTTTATCTGTACCTTCCCATCCTTGAGTAACAACTCCTTGGGGTGAATCTTCAACTCATACATGTACGGGTTGATGACGTCTGCGGAGCAATCCTCCATGGATGATCTAGAGGAAGACATTGTGGCTCCAAAACTGAGAATCTGCCTGACAAAAATAGATCAAAACGAAAACACGAAGAGAACACAATATACAAACCTCGGGGGATCCGGGGAGGGTATATATTGTGAAGTTTAACAACATAAGGAAGGTACTATGCAAAAACGGGGCAGAGATGGACGCTGGGGTGGTCTCACCCCTGGTGGCACGACCAGGGAGGGCTCGCACCACTGGTGGGTGTGGCCCACCCAGGCTCCGTCTCCTCCTCTTTTTCGTCTCATAACCTTCCATATGGAATAAAAACAGCAAAAATATAAAGAGATAAGTTTTTCGCAAACCTTCTATTTTTGGCACTTTTACCTATTCAAAGACGGACTCTGCAGGTTCCAGAGTTTGGTCTCTAATAAATTCTTCCGAAGTTACCATTTGAATAACATCAACATCTTCATTATAAGAGTCTCCAGAGATATAATGTTTTAGCCTTTGGCCATTTACCACATGTGTAGTGTTGTCCCTCAAAGAAGATATTTTTATAGCTCCTTAACGATACACCTCCTCAATAACAAAAGGTCCTTCCCATTTTGAGAGTAGTTTTGCTGCAAAAAATCTGAGACGAGACCTATACAATATAACTTTCTCACCAACATGGAACTCCCTTTTTAAAATTCTCCTATCATGCCATCTTTTTACTTTTTCTTTAAAGAGTCTAGCATTTTCATAAGCTTCACTTCTCCACTCATCTAAGGTACTTAAGTCAAGTAATCTTTTCTCACCAGCAAGTTTAAAATCTCTATTCAGTTCTTTCACTGCCCAATAGGCTTTGTGTTCTAATTCTAGATCGAGTCAAGTGACAAGCTTTACCATAAACCATTTTGTAAGGAGACATTCCCATAGGATTTTTATAAGAAGTTCTATAAGCCCATAATGCGTCATTCAACTCTTTAGCCCAATTTTTCCTAGATCTATTAACAGTCTTTTGCAAGATAGATTTAATTTCTCTATTTGAAAGTTCTACTTCCCCACTGGTTTGGGGGTGATAAGCTGAAGCAATTCTATGGTTAACATCATACTTAGCAAGAGTCTTCCTAATACCACCATGAATAAAATGAGAACCTCCATCAGTCATGAGATATCTATGCACACCAAACCTAGGAAAAATAACATCTTTAAGCATTTTTAAGGAGGTCTTACCATCAACACTATTTGTAGGTATGGCTTCCACCCACTTTGTAACATAATCAAAGACAACAAGAATATGAGTATACCCTTTTGAAGGAGGAAAAGGACCCATGAAGTCAAATCCCCAATAATCAAAAGGTTCAATAACAAGAGAATAATTCATAGGCATTTCATGAAGTCTAGAAATGTTACCAACTCTTTGACATTCATCACATGATAAAATAAACTTCCTTGCGTCCTTGAAGAGAGTAGGCCAATAAAAACCTAATTGTAAAACTTTTTGTGCGGTCCTATCTCCAGCATGATGTCCTCCATAAGCACTGCCATGACATTTTCTCAATATCTCTTATTGTTCATATTCTGGAACACATCTCCGCATAATACCATCTACTCCTTCTTTATATAAATGTTGGTCATCCCAAAAGTAATGCCTCGGATCATAAAAGAATTTCCTTCTTTGTTGGGATGTAAAGGTTGGAGGCAAATACTTGGAAACAATAAAGTTAGCATAATCAGCATACCAAGGACTCTCTCGCGTGCTTACCTTTATTGCAGCCAACTGTTCATTTGGAAAACTATCATTAACACGCATAGGATCAAAATAAATGTTTTCCAAACGAGATAAATTACCAGCAACATGATTTTCAGCACCTTTCCTGTCTACAATATGTAGATCAAACTCTTGTAAAAGCAACACCCATCTAATAAGCCTAGGCTTAGCATCTTTATTTGTCATAAGGTGCTTAATAGCAGCATGATCAGTATGAATGGTAACTTTTGAGTCAACAATATAGGGTATAAACTTGTCACAAGCAAAGATTACAGCTAAGAACTCTTTTTCAGTAGTAGCATAATTATTTTGAGCAACATCAAGAGTCTTACTAGCATAATGAATAACATTCATTTTTTTATCTACTCGTTGCCCAAGAATAGCACCCATAGCAAAATCACTAGCATCACACATAATTTCAAAGGGTAAATTCCAATTAGGCGGTTGGACAATAGGAGCAGTAGTTAAAGCTTTCTTCAAGGTTTCCAAAGCTTCCTTACAATCATCATAAAAAACAAAAGGTACATATTTTTGGAGAAGATTTGTAAGGGGCTTTGAAATTTTTAAGAAATCTTTAATAAACCTTCTATAGAAACCATCATGACCAAGGATACTACGAATACCTTTTACATCCCTAGGACAAGGCATTTTCTCAATTGCTTCAACTTTGGCTCTGTCTACTTTAATACCTCTTTCAGAAATTTTGTGTCCAAGAACAATCCCTTCATTAACCATGAAGTGGCATTTCTCCCAATTAAGAACAATATTAGTTTCTTCACATCTCTGCAAAACTTTATCAAGGTTGTGCAAACAATTAACAAAAGAAGTTCCATAGACGGAGAAACCGCCCATGAAAACTTCCACAATTTCTTCACATAAACCATGAAAGATAGCAAACAAACATCTCTGAAAGGTAGCAGGAGCATTACATAAACCAAAAGGCATACGCCTATAAGCATAAGTTCCATAGGGACAAGTGAAAGAGCTTTTCTCTTGGTCTTGAGCCCTCACGGCAATTTTAGAAAGCCCGGAATAACCATCAAGAAAACAAAAGTGAGTCTTTTTAGACAACCGTTCTAGCATTTGATCAATTAAAAGGCAGAGGGTAATGATCTTTCTTAGTGACTTTATTCACCTTTCTAAAATCAATGCACATCCTATAACCAACCACTACTCTTTGAGGTATAAGCCCATTATTTTCATTAGGCACAATAGTTATACCTCCTTTCTTGGGGACACAATGAACATGACTAACCCATCTACTATCAGCAATAGGAAAAATAATATCAAAATCAAGAAGTTTTAATGCCTCACTTCTTACCACTTCCTTCATCTTAAGGTTTAGGCGGAGTTGGTGTTCAACAACTGGTTTTGCATCAGGATCTATCTTAATAGCATGCTGACATATAGTACGAGAAATCCCTTTTAAATCATCAAGAGTATACCCCATAGCTCCTCGGTGTTTCTTCAATACTTCCAATAATCTTTCCTCTTCCTTTCCTAAAAGTTTAGAACTAATAATAATTGGATATATTTTCTTATCGTCTAGATAAGCATATTTAAGATCATCAGGTAGAGGTTTTAAGTCGAAAACTGGATCCCCTTTACGTGGTAGTGTGGTACCGAGCCTTCCACGGGTAGGTTATGCTTAAGCATCTCAGGTTAACGAAGGAAAATCTCATCAATCTCATTTCTTTCCTTCATGAAGACCTCACTTTCATGATCTTCCATATATTGCTGCAAGGCATTGTTAGGAGCAAGAGAAACAGTATCAAGTTGTTCAACCCTGAAATCCTCATTAGGCAATTCATTTTCATAAGGAGTTTTAGCAAATTTGGAAAAATTAAACTCATAAGATTCTCCATCAAACTTGGTTAAAACTTTCTACTTCCTACAATCTATAATAGATCCACAAGTGTTCAAGAAAGTTCTACCAAAAATGATAGGACAGGTTTTACTAGCTTTAGAACCAAGCACTAGAAAATAAGCAGGATATTTAATCTTACCACAAAGAACCTCCACATCTCTTACAATGCCAATTGGGGATATTGTCTCTCTATTAGCAAGGTGAATAACCAAATCAATCCTCAAGTTCACAAGGACCAATTTCATGCATAATTTCCTTGTAAAGATCATAAGGAATAGCACTAGAACTAGCACCAATATCACATAAACCATAATAGCAATGATCACCAATTCTAACAGAAAGAACAAGGACACTAGCTTTCCTAGCTTTACTAGGATGAGAGACAATATTTGAAGCATCTTCACAGAAGATAATGTGCCCATCTTCTACATTTTTAGTGACAAGATCTTTCACAATAGCTACTACAGGTTCAATATTTATTTGTTCATCAGGTTCAACAGCTTTCTTTGTACTTTTTATAACTACATTACCCATAATAGAATGTTCCTTTAACTTAGTAGGAAAAGGGATTTTCTCAATATAAGGTTTAGGCAAAATAGGATCAACAGTACAAACTTCAGTGCTTCTAATAGGAACATGATTAACAATATCTTTATAAGGTGCATGGTACTTGTTCCACTTCTTTTGGGGGATTTCAATATAAGGCAAAGGCCTTAAAGCAATTTGCAAGAACTTGAGAATCAAGACCATACTCAGTACTAATATCACAAAAGTCATCAGTTCTCATAAAATATTTAATGCATTCATAATAATTTATACCTGATTTTCTTCCTTTGTCATTCTCCCATGATTTAGTGTTTTCTTGAATACGGTAGCTTCTTCTTTCATACATGTGAATTATCCAGCACAAGAAGCATCTAATAAATCTTTATCGTGAAGAGAAAGCCTTGCATAAAAGTTATTGATAATAATATTATTAGGGAGTTCATGAATAGGACATTTAAGCATTAGTAACTTCTTTCTCCCCCAAGCTTGGGTTGTACTCTCACCATCACGAGGCCAAACGTTATATATTTGATTCCTATCCTTATGAATCTCATTGGGAGGATAGAATTTAGAGTAAAAGAGAGGTACTATTTCCTCCCATTCCATAAATTGTCCATTCTTCAGCAGCTTGTACCATTCTTCAGCTCTTCCTTTCAATGATATAGAGAGTAACTTCTTCTTAACCTGTTTAGTTGTGATACCTGCACACTTAAACAACCCGCATATTTCATGGATAAAAATCAAGTGATCACCAGGATGGACAGTTCCATCCCCAAAATAATAATTATCCATAACACAATCAACAATTCTTGTAGGTATCTTAAAAGGATATATTTCAACAGGTGGTGGTTAATCTACTAACCTAAGAGTGGTAGTAGCTTTCCCAAATAGGAAACTAAGTGGGTTATCCATATTGGAAACAAAGTAGCAAACATAAATAAAAAGCAATACTCACAGTAGAAGTTTCCTTTACTAGTTCCACTCTTCAATAGTGCTTCACTCCCCAGCAAGGGCGCTAGAAAATAGTCTTGATGACCCACAAGTATAGGGGGTGTATCGTAGTACTTTCGATAAATAGGAGTGTCGATCCCAACAAGGAGCAGAAGGTGTTGACTAGTGGTATGGAGCAGGAAATCTCTATAAATAATTAGCAAACGAAATTTTAGTTTTTTTTATAAAGCAAGGAAATAAAGTGCAAGTAAATAAAGACAACAAATAATCGCAACAAGTGGCCCAGTCCTTTCTTGGCAAAGTACAAGCCGGTGGTAATACTTATGAGGACCAAACATTCTCGAGGACACATGGGAATACAGTCAAGTGCTTTCGTTTCATATTGTTGATTAATCTTCTTTGGTTTGATAAGTGTTGTGTGGGTGAAACTGTACTAATGTACTGACCTTACTAGGAGTAATACATACTTGTGATTAAACCCATTGCAAGCATTCGCAACTACAAGAAAGTAATTAAGATAAAAACCTAACCATGATCTTAAACTTTGAGATCCTACACTCCCTTGTGCAAAGGTTTCCTAACGGGGGTTCAGGTTTCTGTCACTCCGGCAACCCCACAATTAGTAGCCAAATACACAATGCATTCCCCTAGGCCCATAAATGGTGAAGTATCATGTAGTCGACGTTCATATGACACCACTATAAGAATATCACCACAACTTAAATATTAAACCATTCAATAATACCTCAACACAATTCCACTACTAACAACATGGCTTCTCCCATGTCCTCAAGAACTAAATGAACTACTCATGGGACATCATATGGATCAAGATCAGAGATGATATGATGATGAATAACAATCTGAACATAAACAATAATTCAATGGTTCCGCTCACAAGCATCAACTACAAAATTAATTAATACCGGGAAAGTTTCCCCTAAGAACTATGCAAGATTCAACACAATTGTTACAGCAGGATGGAGTGGTGATGATGGTGCTGGTGGAGATGATGGTGTGGATGATGATGTTCCCGATGAAGTATAGCTTGATGACGGTGTTGATGGTGATGATCTCTGCTCTTCGGGAAGGAATTTCCCTGGCAGAAATCTGTCTGCCGGAGAGTTCTTTCTCTCTTTGTAGTTTCCGCCCCATAGAGGCGGCGGAATCTTTCTGTGGTCGCCCCCCTGACTTTAGGGTTTTGAGGAGAAGATATATGCGAGAGGGCGGAGCCAGAGGTGGGCCAGGGTGGCCACACCCCCTGGTGGCGCGGCCTAGGGTGGCCCGTGCATGGGGGTGTGGGCCCCCTGTGGCCTAACTCCACCTCCCCTTCTCGCTTCCTTCGTCTTCTAGGAAAATATTATTTTCCATAGTTTTTCTGGTATTTTCTGATCTTCGCGAAAATTGCATCTAGACACCGCTTTTTCATCAGAATTCTGACTCCGGCAGTTCATTCTCCAAGAATCATACAACATGCAAAAACAGATGAAATAACATAAGTATCACCTCTTAATAAGAAATATATCAATAAACAACAGCAAATTATGATATATAATAGTGATGCAAAATGGACGTATCAAACCTCATCCCTTGCTAGCGGTCACCTGTTCCGTAGCCCCTGATTCGAGTTACATATATTAGCAAGCGATCCAGTATCAAATACCCAGGTGCTACTTTGAGTACTAGTCAAGTACACATCAATAACATGTATATCATATCTAGAGATGTAATTGGTGCCCCCTCAAGGCGTCTCCTGGTGAATTAGAATTTACATGCCATTCGATTAGCCCCTTAAGCTAGTTTTAACCATAGATTGCTTTTCATCGTAACGTATAAAAACCACCACATCGCACGTCCGCTTGGAAACATAGCCGCTGCCTCCTCTTTCCCTCCCGTGCGCCCCCTTGTCCTCCTGCGAGTGGCGTCCGCCTCCCTGGCGGTCATTGTCCCTCCTCCCGCAAACTCCTCCTCCCATCCCTTCCTCTCCCAGTGCCAGTCCCTTCAGTATTCGAGCTCGCCTCGTCTCCATTGATGGGAGCAGCACAAGACGATGCACACTGTGTCGCTGCTATGAGGAATGGGCGATGGATGGCGGCAGGCGTGCTCCACTTCCTTCCTTCCTCTCGTGATTTCCCTCCTCACTGGATACAGCCGCTCTGATGTCTCCATAGGAAGATTATTCCCCTTGGCCTGCTCTCTTCCCGAGCAAGAAGAGAGGATGGAGAGTTGTCGGCCTTCTTGTCAGCCAAATACTTGGGGCAGTTGCGCTTCCAATCGATATTCCCTTACAATAGTAGCACTCAGTATCAGACTTAGGTCCAGCTCGGGTCTTCTTCTCGGGCGCGGCAACAGATTTGCCGCCCTTCTTGAATCTACCCTTATGTTTGCCCTTCTTGTATTTCTTGAAACCAGTGGTCTTATTGATCATCAACACTTGATGTTCTTTCTTGATCTCCACTTCAGTAGTCTTAAGCATAGACATAAGCTCAGGGAGAGTCTTCTTAATGACATGCATGTTATAGTTCATCACGAAGCTCTTGTAGCTTGGTGGCAGAGATAGGAGAACACGATGTATGCCTAAGTCAATGGGAATCGTTATTCCCACGGAAACAAGCTTATCGGCGTACCCAGGAATTTTGAGTCTGTGCTCATTAACGAAGTTGTTTTCCTCCATCATGCAGCTAAAGAACTTTTCTGAAGCATCATAAATCTCCACAACAACATGGGTATCAAAAATCATTTTCAATTCACCCATGGTATCAAAGGCATTGCTATTCTCAAAACGCTTTTGGAGTTCTGGCTCTAGGCCATACAGTATGCCGCAATGAACCATATTGTGGTCCTCCTAATGACTTAAGTAAGCATTCTTTACTTCGTCAAGAGCATCATCAAGTGGTGGGGGGCCTAGTGGCGCTTCTAGCACATATTGCTTTTGTGCAGTAGTGAGGAGAATCCTCAAGTTCAAGGCCTAGTTAGTAAAGTTGCTACCATTCGTCGCAAGTTTCTCTCTCTCCATGAACACATTGAAATTAAAAGTGGTGGTGCCATCTACAACAGAATTTGCAAAGTTTATTTAGACTAAGTTTATGATATATTTGAGTTCAGTTAATCCAAATTACAAATAAACTCTCACTCAAAAATGACATCCTTCGTGTCTTTTTGGTGATTACATGAACCAGATCAACTATAACAAGACCGGTCATCACGTGATCAAAGTTGAGCATCTAGATGGTCATCATATCACCCATATGTGTCATGCTTTACCTTTAGGTTCGTGTTTCGAGACCATGTTTGTACATGCTAGGCTCCCCAAGTAGGAACCTTAGTACCCACGTGTGTAAAACTATCTTACACCCGTTGTATGCGAACGTTGAGTCTATCACACCCGATCATCACGTGGTGTCTCGAAACGACGAACTTTCTTAACAGTGCATACTAAAGGAAGAACACATTCTTATCTTGATATTTAAAAGAGGGATCATCTTATAATGCTACTAAAGCGCCAAACAAGCAATATAAGATGCATACAAACATCATATGCTAAAAGTGATATGATATGGTTCTTGCACTTTGATCAGTATCTTGTGCATCTTGGTATGATCTTTATCATCCCTATATGTGTAAGGCCAAGGTCTATGGAACTTACACTTTGGAATATTATAATTTCTAATAGTATCAATCCATACTACAAATTATAATACTACCATATCATAGTACTTTCCCGACAAAACCAAAAAACTAGATGCCTCTAATTTATCTTTTGCATGTTTTACGTGGCTAAGGGCTTTCGGAGATAGAACCGTTAATACCTATGAGCATGGAACCACAATGATGATAATAAAATTATTGGAAACTCGTTGTAGATTATATATTGACTATAGTAGGAGAGATATACACCCGCAAGCCACTTATGCAAAACTAGTTGCATGTCAAGCATGGAACGGGTCTTATGTGCGAGGACATGTAAAGTTTGTCCGGGCCGCTTCATCCCACTATGCCACCAATATCCAAAATATACATAAGAAGCAATAACATGACTATCAGCGCCCACATAACCATATGTGTACTACCCATGCAAAGTATCTACGCATAAACCTGGCTCTGATACCACTGTTGGGTTCACAACATAGAAAACAAAAAATTTACTACGATGGGAACTGTATACGCCATGATCCATCTATCTAGATACAATCAACGGGTGGATATACATCCAGAATATATACCCTTGAAGACCAACAAATCTTTACGAGTATGGACTCGTTGGTGATGTAGTCGATCTCTTGTCGGTCTCAATATCGTGTGGAACTTCGGCATCACCGCAACTCAGCAGAGCATCCGTGATCGCACACACGTCCAGGACCCCGACAACCTCCGTGTCCTCGCTCCAGCAATGCAGCGGAAGCAGTAAATCCTTGCTTCAGAAAAAGGCACTATAAACATGTATCTCGCTAAGCCGGGACCATGGGGTAATAGTACTAGAGAGGGAGAGAGATCCTTCATGAGGAGGTGTGAGTGAGAGGGAGGGAGAGGGGAGCCTTTTATAGGTGGAGGGGGGACCCAAGGGCCATGGCCAACGGCCAAGGTGGCTTCCCCCACCCCTTACTCCATTCATGTGAGTGGATCTCCCACTCACAAAATGACTCTCCATTTCCTCCACTCAAAGTCCCACTCAAAATCCATTAAATTTCCACCAAATTTAATGTAACCTCTCATTAAATAAAACTCTTTTATTTATTTATTCAGAATTTTGTCAATTACATTAATTGACAAACATTCACATAAAACCCCTTGCTACATTTCAATTTCACATGCAGAACCAATTCCAGCAATTTCACCCGAAACAATTCCACTGTCCATTGAAATAATTCCAGCGCTTTGATATTCTTTTTTTCTGGCAATTCATTTGCTCCATATGGTGTCCATATCCCTTAAGTGCGTCACCCTACGGTTCGCGAATAATGCAGACATGATCGAGACCCCTCTCCGATCAATAATCAGAAGCGAGACCTAGAAATTCGTACTGACTCCTACACATTCAACGATGTCTTCTTGTGATCGTGAGAACCTTAACATTGCAACTAAATCCTTTTCTCTCTCAATATTATACATGTCCAAGATTCGATCATTAGTATTCCCATACCTAGTTTGATCTCGTTACCGACATGTACTCTTTTCTTGTTCCTGTGATATACCATTCTAGTGATCCCCATCAATTGTTTGCAAGCTATATCAATGTGATATCACCGAGAGGGACCAAAGTATATATCTCCATCATTTGGATGGACAAATCCCACTCTTGATCCATGAGCCTCTACATAACACTATCAGAGTATCTAAACCCACCTTTATAGTCACCCTGTTGATGGTGGCTTAGTTGATGTAGAACCTGTTGGGAAACCCCAAGAGCAAGGTATGATGAGAACATCATCAAGTTTTCCCTCAGTTGTGAAACCAAGGTTATCGAACCAGTAGGAGAAAGGAAACAACTCCCAAGGTGTTGCTAGCAACGTGGAACCTGCACAACACAACCAAAATACTTTGCCCCAACTTACAATGTGGTTTTCAAGCTCACTGCTTTTGCTTAAAGCAAAGGATTAAACGTATAGTGTGGAAGATAGTAATTGCTTGAAAGTAATTGCAGAAAGTAAACAATAGATACTAGATGGAATATCAATGTGAAGGAATGGACCGGGGTCCACGGTTCACTAGAGGTGTTTCTCCATAAGATAAATAACATGTTGGGTGAACAAATTATAGGTGGGCAATTGACAGATAGAGAATGCATACCAATGAATGTACATGGCATGATGATGACTATGAGATTTATTTGGGCATTACAACATAATACATAGACCTTAATCCAACTGCATATATGACTAATAATCCACCTCCGGGATATCATCCGAACAACCCTCGGGTATTAAGTTGCAAGCAACAGATAATTGCATTAAGCAAAGTGAGTAAAGTAAACAATACAATTGCCCTTTGGACAAAGGATTGTTGTTTTGTCCCTAGTAGCAACATAAAATCAACAACCTTAGAGGTTTTTGTCACTCCCCCATATTACTAGAGGCATGAACCTTCTATCGAGCATAAATAATCCCTCTTGGAGTCACAAGCAAATACTTGGCCAGAGTAACTACTAGCAACGAAGTACACATGATAGAATTAATAATCAATATTTACATAGTACTCAATATCCATCAGATTCCAACAAACACAACATGTAGGATTACAAATAGATGATCTTGATCATGATAGGCAGCTCACAAGATCTAAACATGATATCACAAAGAGGATAAACAACCATCTAGCTACTGCTATGGACCCATAGTCCAAGGATGAACTACTCATGCATCACTCTGTAGGCTGGCATGGTGATGAAGAAGGCCTCCGGGATGATCTCCCCTCTTTGGCAGGGTGTCGGGAAGAGTTCCAGATCCCTCCCAATCTAGGGACGATGGTGGCGGAGGCTACGAACTTTTTCGTGGAATTCTGATCGGGTACTTAGGGTTTTTTCCTCGGGGGGTTTATATAGGCGAAGGGGCAAGGTCGGTAGAGGACCAGGGGGGACACACCATAGGGCGGCGCGGCCCCCTGGGCCAGGTGTGGCCGCCCTGGGGTGCGCCTCCCTCTGGCCTCTAGACTTCGTCTTCGCCTCTGAAAAATAGGAAGTTCGGCTTTTGTTTTGTCCAATTCTGAGAATATTTCTTTACTAGCTTTTCTAAAACCAAAACCAGTAGAAAACATGAACTGACACTGTGGCATATTGTTAATAGGTTAGTTTCAGAAAATGTATAAAAATGCCTCTAAGTGTAGACAAAACATAAGATAGTTGGTACAAAATAAGCATGGAGCATCAAAAATTATAGATACATTTACGACGTATCACCTATTACGGTATGCCGTTTGATGTTATCAAGCTACTCTTCCTGTGTTAGTGATTGACATGATCTCATGGTCTAAGGACTAAAGTTACTTGTAATGATGTTATAGCAATTTAAACATAATGACTTTGATCGTATTACTATACTTCGAATGAATGTTCATCACATCATTTAACCAATGTTGTGACCTCGTTATTAACGACATCCAATGTCCATGATCAGGAAACCTTGATCATCTTGTTAATCAACGAGCTAATTTATATGAGAGGAATAACTAGGAACACTTTATTTGTTTATTAAACACACATGTATTAACATTTCCTTTTAATACAATTATAGCATATAAAATAAACATATATCATATACTTGTAATATGATAATAACAACTTTATTATTGCCTCTCGGGCATATTCCTGTCATGGAGTCTGGGCCGGGTCTCCCCCCGAAAACCGACAGAAAAAACAAATACGAAAACAACCATAACATATGTATTTGGACTCCGATTTTGATGATCTTGGGCTCGTTTCGAAGATAGTAACGAGATCTACAAGATCATATAGAGAACCATCATAGTACAGCAAGGGATTATATAACCAAATTAAGAAAGGTTTAACCTATCTATAAAAGATAAACCGGTAAAACCTCCAACATTGAAAACGCAATAGAGAAGCATATGATATACGTTTTTGGTGGACTTGAGCTTGTCATGGAGATTAACACAAGCTCAAAATCCTCTCATGGATAAGAACCAAATAAGAATCAAGAAAGATAATGCCAAGTATGCAAAGGTTTGAGCTCTCTCCGAAAGATATGGTCAAGTTACTCACTCGAGATCCCCTCTTGATATTACGGCTATCTATCCTAAACTCGGTCTTCCAAGTACCAACAGGAGACTGGCAAAAGGAAAAACCTATCAAGATTATATCTTTGCTTTGAGCAATCCACTTGAGCTTTATGTAGACGATCTTGTCCTTCTCAAGATGGAATACCTTTCTTAATTGCACTTGTCGCGCTTATTTGATGAAGACTTACAAATTGCTCCCCTGTACACCATGGAGAAACCTCTTCTTTGAGATTTTCTTCATCGATCCATGATCACCGAGGATGGCAAGCATCAAACATGAGATATTCTAGAGATGGCACATTTTGAGCTTGCAAAACACTTCTTCTTCTTCATTTCATCTATATTGAAGTCAACACATGCTCCAAGCGATGCCAATGGATAATTTCCAAAGTGTAACTTAATACAAACATCAGTCCATAAAAAATATCATTAATTACCAAAACCACACATGGGGTCTCACATGCTCTTTCACGTGGAAGTTCACAACACAGCAATTGGGAGCGCGTGTGGCTAAGAATTTTAAGGCATGCATGTTCTCCTGCCGCAAATATGCATCACGGGGGATGGTTTTTTCTGTACGTTTGGTGGTTTCGACTAGGGTTGGGTTATAAACGGCGGCTTGGGCATCCTCCATCGCAGGCTAGGAGGTCTTGGCACCAGCCTATTCCAATTTTGGTGGGAAGTGGGAGGGATGGATGCCTATTTGGAGGGGGGGTGGGGTTTTTCACCCACTGGTTGGCGGGCCAGGGGAGGACAAGGAGACGAGGCACACGAACGAGTATGTTGTTCGGGCCAACACAAAACTAGCGCAAATTTGGGCTAGGAATGGGTCATCGCGGACCAGTCCGTTTCGCAGTGGTTGAATAGGTCGCCCCGCCGAGCCGACCCCTGTCTTTACGGACACATTCTGATACCGAATGGGCGAATGGGCCGGCCTCGTGGAGATGCCCTTAAACATGTGTTGCATCCAGCTTCTACTACAAACGGATGAGTGTATTGTCTTGCAACCAAACATATTGATTTAATTAAGAAGATATATAAAACTATTTTATTGTAAACTTGAAGTCTGAACCAATTCCCAGGTTTCCCCCAAAACTAGTAGTTCATGAGCGAACTCCAAAAGAAACCTGAACTTTTCCAGCTTTTGTGTAAAATTGGTGTCCCAGCGGAACTGCCACCATCAGCAACTACTTGATTGTTAGTTTCAAAAAACCTGAAAACAAAACATTGGAGACGTTTGAATATAAACATCTAAGTGGAACAAGTAGTGTCAAAGAATAAAAGTGGGAAAAATCAAAGTAAATAGAAATGCTAACATGGTCCATCTACATGATCAATAGATCACATGTATCTAATTTATTTTTAGGTTGATTGATTGGAGAAGCGGGTGCTGCAGCAGATAGCACTCAATGGCCTAGGGCTCCTGTGTCATCCCCCCAGGGCGATACCGGAGCGATCTCGCGCCGCCGTCTCAAAACCTCCTAGGGGGGCCCTCGTATCTGCCGCGGCCGCGGCGTTGGCCGCGGTGGCGGCGGCGCCTGGTACCAAAGGTACTGGGGGGATGCGGCAACTTCTCCGGAGGGGAGGCTGGGGCGACACCGACGGAGAGGGGCATGGGAGATGGTTGGGGCAATGACCTCGGCCAGGTGGTGGCAGGTGCTTCCGCTTCTGCTTTGCGAGCGACGGTGACATGCTGTGTGCCTAGGGTGTCTGCCTAGGCCTGCAGTCTTTCGGGCAGTGCAGATTGAGGGCTTGGGGAGGAGGTGTTGTGGTGGTAGCAATGAACGCGATTCAACAAGGACCTCCTCGGTAGCACTGACGTGTGGCCTCCATGGAAGGCATCGGTTGCATCGGGTCTGGCTCGGATCCGATCTGGGCCTCTGCCTGCGGAGGCAGCTGCACGCTGGGATCTGGCGAGTCGCTTCGGTGGCATGCTGGACTGTCTTCTCCTCTACCTCTGGCTACTAGTGTGGGGGCTGCTGGCTCGGTTTGAATAAAGGAGGTGGTCCTGGGGTTCATCTCATGCCAAGACAAAGATCTGCTTAATGTTTGTTTTCATTGATCCGGTTGCAGTGTCATGTTTTGGAAAACTCCGCCGGCAAACTCCACAGTGCGTACATTTCGGGAGATCGCTGGATCGGGTGGGATTTGTTCGTACGCATCCTTCTTTTACTCTGACCGTTTGGGCTCAAAGGGAGCGCTTCGCGGCTCTATTGGCTGTTAATATCATGGGGCATGTTCTCGTTCCATGATGCTGACGAAGAATGTCATGGAGACCGAGATCCAAGGACCAACAATGGTGATTCAAGCCAGGGTGGTGATGAGAAATTGGCTTGGTGACTTGTGACTTGGAGCAATGACATGTAAGTGGGGGGCGACAGTACATGAGAAGTTCATAGTCCTACCTTTCAGGGTGAAAACTCAGGGTCTGGCCTTAATTGGTTGTGTCTAGCAATAGCCTTGTTGAAGATATTGTTTTGAGAGTGAGGACTTTTTTTAGGGTGAAAAACTAAGATCTACGATTGGACGATGATAATGTTTATGCATTGTTCCCTTCTTAGATGCGTCGCTTTTGGAGAAGCTGGACTTCTAATGTTGTTTTAGTGGTGGTAGTTCCGCTGTTTCAAAAGAATAGATCACTGTAGCGGGACTTTTTTTTAATTTCTTCTTTTTTTGTTGGCTATGTGCATCTGTAAACACGATAGGAAAATACGTTGTTGCGAAGACCAGGTGTAATTGGTATCTTCGCGATATTAATATATGCTCTTTTCTAAAAAAAAATAGTCCATCTACGGGTCCCTTTTAGAAATGGATAGAACATGCATCAGCAATACATGCCGCTGCCACAGGACTCCATAAAGAACAAGTTCAATTAGCACGCTTAGAGCAACTCCAACAGCTTACCCATATATAGGTAAGAGGGGCAATAACAACTTTTTTAGGTAAGAGAGGCAAAAAACTTGCTCCAACAGCTTACCCATAAGTGGTCCCCTACCATAAAATTTTGGGTAATCACCCATTTTTTGTCACCTCCTACCCATCTATGGGTAGATGGACACAAAATTTGGGTAAGAGGCAACTCTTACCCATATTATGCCACATCAGCAGAAACGGGGGCGGGAGGTTCCAACTGCCCCGACGGAAAAATCGCCCCGACCCGCCCAACTCCATCGCCGGTCACTGCCGTCTGTCCGCTCGCCGGCGACCTCCCCGTGCGCCGCCACTCCTCTTCCCCACCACCATCCTGCCTCCACCGTGCCCGAGATGCCATCAATTTGGCAGAAAACAAGCCGCAACAGCCGCCCCCGTCGGTGCTCCACCGGCGCCGATTCGCAGCGATGAGGGCCTTGTAGGCATGGCCAAGCTCCCCCCAAGCCCCGGCCGACCACCTGCCTCCACCTCCCGTGCTCCCTCCCGACCACCCCTGTGAAGTAGCGAGGCGAGCCGCTAGTCGCGCGTGGCGGCCGCGCCCATGGCCACACATGGAAGGCCGCGCCGCCTAGCTGCGCTTGGAGGCTGTGCGAGGCCTCCGTGCCCCTGGCCTTCCCACTTGGATGGTCGCCGCCGGCCAAGGGAGGTTGCTCGCCGGAGCTCCTCCTTTCACAGTAACCAAATTGGCAAGGACCCGATTGCGTTTTCTCTTTTTTATCCAAGGTGCTTAGTGTAAAAACATGTACTATACTGTAATTTATTCATTTTTGAGGACCGGGTTATGTTTTGTCTAGACAAAAAATAGGCAAGCCGTTGGAGCAAACAAGATTTGTATTACCTATACCCTCTCTCTCATCTTACCCAAACAACTTTTGCTTACCCATATATGGGTAAGCAGTTGGAGTTGCTCTTAGCATTGCACAAAACGATCTGCGAAGTTGAAATATTTGAGCATGTGTATTACAACGCTTGACATAGACACTCCGAATGACTGAAATATAATTCTGTAACTAGTACGCGTGCTGAACATATTACCAGTTCCAATAAAACACGGATTAGAACTTGACCAATGACAGACTGGTATTAATTATGACGACATATTAAGCAACACATACTAGTAGTAGTACTAGTAATTGGCAAAAGGTGCACAACACTGCTCTTTGAAATCATAAACTGGATGCGTTGAGTTAGAAATATATGCAAGAAGAATACACCATCCTTAACATGTGAATCGATGGCATCCAGCTAAAGATGGGTCAATACAGAAGCATGATCTGAGAGATAGTAGAATATAGTACCCAGAGATACATCAACTGGTAACTTGGCGCGCCTCAGTTCGCGTTGCTTCTGTCTGAACGAACCAGAACATCTGCCAAAGTCTTGTTTTCCACGATGTCCTTCTTGCCTGAAAAATTGAAAATGCAAATCCCTGTGATGATGGTACATGAACTTGAACAAAATAGTACTGTAACACACCACAAATTATACATGCAGTATATCTCTGTGCATTGTATAGAATTAATGCCAAGTCATTCATTGTCTTGCTTACAGAGAGAAACCATTTATTCCTAGTAATGCTAATCATTTGACAAATATAAAAAGGGAAGCTTTAGCCTAGTGTGCCCAATCACCTCCTCCCTGCTCAATCACCTCCTCCCAATCTCTCACACTATGATAGACATATCCTACCTTCAGGACACTCTAAAACAGACTCTGTTGTGGATGACCCACAAAATATAATACATGCGCACATAAGTACATGGGCCTCTAGGTACATGTAAATGTAGAATTTTCCAATTAATAAAAAAACATTCAGCTACAATTTGGGAGGGGGGAGGTTTAAGGTAGGTGACATGCATGGCGCTTTGGAATTGAGATCTTGAGTTCCAAGTGCTATCACTGTTTTAAGCCCAAGTGATGAGAATTAGTAGCATGGTTACAATTTAGATAGAATAGGTAGTGTATTTTACTCCTAGACTGCAACTTATATTAATTAGTATATCTTGGAGGCGAAGAAGTTAGCAGTCACACCGCCACTATTATAAACCCAAAAATTCCCTGCCCCAGTTGTTATGGGACATGGCTAGAAATAATTCTGAGCATTGCTATTGTCTAGTTATGTAGAGAGAGAAATTATCCCGAAGCATTAATAACTTTTGGCACTATTTTCTAGAAAATAGGAAGAACATCATATTCCTTGACTGCATATTCCAGAATCCAGATGCATCACAGTTTCTCCTGCACCTAAATGATTAACAATCACATCATATTTCAAAGCTCTGCAAAACTTTTGTTCCCCATCCCAATAGTTACCAAACTATGAACTGCAGTTATATAGAATGAATTTTGCCCGTCTAATCTTTTAATCAATATAAATAAGGCGGCTCGATGGCTCCCACATTTTGATCAGCAAATACTCTCTTGGGACAATTGTAAAGAGACTATTTGGGAATACGATCGCACCCTCAAAAAAAAAAACTCACAGACAATGCAACATTGCAATCATTACATAATACTCCCTCCGTTTAGAAATATAAGATATTTTAGATTTATAAAGTAAATGGATTCATTTGAACCTACACACTAAAACATATCTAAATATATTAGATTTACTAATCTAAAATATCTTATATTTCCAAATCGGAGGGAGTACATTCCAAGCTTATGTAGCCTACTAGTAATTGAAACGACCTAGTGATTACCTGCAGCAGGGATCCTGCTGGTTTCAAGCCATGGTGGAAGCACGCATGGTAGACAGCACCCAGTGCCTCTGTGCAGAGAACTCCCAATCACCTCCTCCCTGCTCATGTCCACGCCAACGCTGTGCCTGCCGACCATCACGTAGATGACGTTGCCGTTCAGTGGGTCCAGAGCGCCAATTTGTGGCGTCGTCTTCTCCGGCAAAGGCAGCCACGGGTGATCTCCGCCAGCCCAGAGCCGGCTGAGTGCCACGCGGTGCTCCAGAGTCCAGCCCTCGTCGCCGAGAGCAAAGGAGCTGAGCACGAACGGCTCCCGATCCCACACCTCGACGTACCGCAGCTTTCCCTCGCTGACCCCCATGCGCCGGTACCTGCTCAGCGCGTACTTCCACATCTCCTCTGCGCCCTTGAAGTCAAGCAGCACGTCGTCGGTCGGCAGAGGGCGTGCAGGCATCACGCTGCCCCTCGGCAGCTCGACCAGCTGGACCTCCGGCCTGTCGCTGAACGGGTCCGCCGAGATGGCGCCCCAGGTCAGGTCCGCCCACCACAGCCGGCCGCCGAAGGCAAACGACTCCTGGTCGAAATTTCCCTCCTCCGAGTAAAACTGCCGCGCGTGCGGGAGCTGGTACGGCGCGGTGAGCGGCATGTCCCACTCGCCCGTCTCCGAGAGGAAGCGGAGCAGCCTGTTCGACTGCAGCTCGGCGACGGCGAGTCTGTCGGGAGGCCCGTCCCCGCGGTCGGCGTGGGTGAGGATGCCCATGTGAGGGCCGCACAGGAGCTTCCTCCTGCCATCGATGACGGGGAGGCGGGTGACCTGACCGGTGAGTGGGTTGCAGAGGAAGCGCGTGGTGTCTGGGCAGTGGCTGTGGACGTAGCCGGTTATGTTGCGCACGTGATCCGCGCCATGCCTGGCGAGGATGGGGGCCGTGGCGCGCATATCGTGGACCATGATGAGGAGGAGGCCGTCGGCGCTCGCGGAGCACACGCCGCTGCAGAGGACTTGCAGGACGTCGCTGTCGGGGTCGGGCACGTCGCTGGTGTTAACGAGGACCGCAGGGACGGTGAGGTCGGAGAAGCGCGGAGGCTCGACGATGCGCACGCACGCGCCCAGTGCCGACCCGGCGGCCGCTGACGCCTGCTCGAACAAGACCCAGGGAGGACGGGAGGTGGCGCCCGTGGAGAGGGAGCGGCGTAGGCGGCCGGGGACGGCGGCGGAGAAGCCTAGGAGGCGCCGGAGGGACATCGCGGTGTCCCGACGCTGACTGTAGTGGTGGTGGTGCGGTGAGGTGAGCAGAGACGAGAAGGATTCCCGATGGTACAGAGGTTGCCTCGGTTCACGTGGACTGGGTGCACACAGCTGAGAGAGCTATCAGGGACGCTAAAAAAGCAGAGAAGGGGGCGTCGCAGCATGGGGTTGTGGACTTGTGGTACCGCGTACTCCGACGTTACAGCTCCTTCAGGCCCGCAGGTCAGTGATGTCACTCTGCTGGACCTGGTCTATGCAGCGTATTCTCTATAAGGAAACGCCAGGCCCTGCAAAAGGTGGAGCGGGATGGTTGATTTCGAAACGGCGTCGCCCCATTGGCTGTGCAGCCTGCGCTAAGCATACGTCATCATTTTCCCGCCAAATTTCCATTTCCTTTACTTTTGGCTTCAGGTCTATTCTACTCTGACCGAGAGGACCAGTAGTGTTCTCAATCATCCTCCTTTTCCGAGTATTATAGTGTTTTGCGGTGAACACTTTAAGCCGTGGTCTCACATAACGGGTACCCAAAACTGAGATATAAATAAATTCAACATATTTTTATTTTTTTTATTTTTATCCTATATAGATACATATATTAAGGCGTGAAATTTTAGCGCTCTCTCGTTGATCTGATTACTATTCATCAGCTAATTTTAACCAATCCCCCCTGGGCGCGTGTCCCGTTCCGTCGGGTCCTTTTTTCCCTCGTTCGTTCGGTCAAAGCGGCGGCTGGTCAAGCGGTGCCCACGATCTCCACGACGGGTTTCCAGAGTTTTCTTCGCTCACGTGTTTCCACTGGGCCGATGCCCTCTTCTCCCTCTCTGGCCATCATTTATCTCGTGAGGCAGCAACCGTGGAGGAGGAAGAGCTCTGGGATCTCTCCTTCCCAAGGCAGCTGGTAGCGCGGTGGCCAGTGGAAGACCTAGGCCCCCTTCTCTTCCCCGTGTTTTTCCAGTGAATTTATTTAGGTGGAGAGGACATGCCCGTGGTCGCCGACGGGACGATGGCTGTGCCACGCTACCACGGTTCCCGCCTCCTCCAGCCGTACGTGCGCCTCAACCCCTCGACGAGGTCGCTGTCCGGAGTTTTCAGCACGGCGCCACCGACGAGCTCACACTTGTGGAGGGTGCCGCCTGGAGATGTCCGCCTCGACTCTCCTACGGGCAAAACAGGATTCCTGTCGGATTTGGGGCGGTGTCTTTGTCCCGGTGATTTTTATGCATGTTTCCTCTCTTTGCAGGTGTTGTATGAGTGCTTGTGGCGCTGCCGGCCATCGGTGATGTCGGACGCCGTCTACATCGCCTCCTCCGGTTGTGCGCCGTCGGCATGTCCTTGAGGATGTTACTGGTCAGCCACCTTCTTACCGTACAGGTCCATTCGCTGACGAGCGCCCAAGGCGGCCGCTTAGGCCTCTGGGTCATGGAAGGGGCCACGGTCGTGGCCATGCTTGCTCGCGACGAGTGGTCGGCTTCGCCTGTAGTTTCTGTGCTACCATCTGTGCATGTTGTGCTCGTGTCTAAGCTTTCTTTGTCGAGTGATGCGGATCGTTCATTGCCGCCAGGTACTGCTTCCTTTCCTTTTTTGGTATGGCCTTTCTTTTCAGTTTCAGCTGCTTGATTTTAAGGTTTGTTTGTCCGTTGGTTTGGCTTCTAGGTACCGAACCTTTTCTTGGTCAGCAGATATTTGCTCCCGTATATGCATGCCTCTGACTGAATTTCCACGGCCAGAAGTTTATCACCAAAAGGGGGTTTTCTCATTTGGGCCACCATTAAATTGTTCTTCTCAAGTCTGAACTAGATATTCAGAACGCCCAAACCATGCCACATGGGTTTCTATTGGCAAGATGCGAGTCCACGGCTGTTGAGTGGATTAGTTTCTTGCATTGCACTCCTTATGTAACAAGGTTTGATAATTACAGTATGTTTTTTCTGCTTATAGCAGAAACATCTGAGGTAAAAATTCCTGTTGTGTAAACTGTTACATTATACTTGCTCTTAGTAAAATCAGTAGGAAGATATGTAGTGCCTCATGTTATTCTAATACTTCAGATTAGGTATGTATGTAGATCCAAAATTACAGCACCCTGTTGTGGTTTATTACATATACGTAGCTTTGGATGTTTGTAGTTGACTAGTAGCTATGCACGTGCAACGCACGACCTAACTATTGAAATGGATGTTGTATGCAGAAGAATTCACCATTCAGTTTTTTAATGAACTTAATGCTATGGATACTATGCCTTATTCAATCTTTTTCGACTTCTTAAAAAATGGCCGTACATACCATGAACTCCTATTTATCGCCCCCAACCTAAGCCCTCACATCATATGCAGCTGCTACAACCCATTGCTTACTTCTAAAAATACAAGGAACACCTCACACAATCTTTTAGCTTCGGTATAAATGACAATTACCGTCTTGTGTGCTTTATACTTATCATGTGGCACCAAAATTGTCGAGCAACATACACCAAATGTAAATCTGGACAATAACAACCTGAGCATTCACTTTTTTGTGCACTAAAATACAAAAAAAAATTATATATGACCGCCGAGTATATATGTACAACGTTGTTAAGACGACAAAACAACACAAAATTAGCAACATAATTGAAGTGAAGTAAGGTTCCAAACTATATTTAGCAAAAACAAGCTTTGTTTCGACGGTTCAGAAGAATAATGTTTGATATTTTTTTCCAAGGGATGTAGTATGTAATATACAGGTTACAAGTCATAGACTCACACAGATAGAAGTTAAATAAAGTAAAATACTTCAGTCCGGCAAGAAAAATTGAGGCATCTTGTTGCGCAAACTAATCTTCTTTTTTCTCCATGATCCGTTTGAAGTTGATGAACATGTAGCCCAAGAGTCGTTGTGTGATCGGTGGCTCGGTAAGTGAAGAGTTGGTCAGTGAGTCAGTCAAATTGTTGAGCATACAATTAAGCAATCAGTAGTACAGACTCCATTTTATAGGAAATATAATAGGTTAATGATCACAATATTCTCATATTTAATAGTTTCATACACAGTCAAAATAAATACTCTAAATTAAAATGTACTCTAGATGGTTTCAACAATATGAGAAATCTAAAGACAATTTTAGGCTGAATGAGGATGCTTCTTTTATAGATCTTTTTGGCCAAATCAGATTACAAGTAAAAACAGTAATAAGAATAGAAACCAATTTTCTGTACCTCACCTCATCTCGGACTAAAAAGGATCCCGGTTGTTTATAGATCTTTTTGGCCAAATCAGATTACAAGTAAAAACAGTAATAAGAATAGAAACCAATTTTCTGTACCTCACCTCATCTCGGACTAAAAAGGCTCCCGGTTGAAAATAGCAAAGGAAACAAGTGCTATGCCAACACAAATTGAGACATCCATTTGTTCAGATTCTCAAATTACTAATTACTCATTCAACAGCTAAATAAGAACAGTGTGTCAACCAAACAATAAATAATCTTGCATGCCTGCAACCAAACTGTAATTGAATAGATGATGCTTAATTAATATACAATTAAGGGTTGTTCATGGATAATGTACATCCATAGGAAAATATACATGCCGAGAATGACTTTGAGACTGTAGGCAGGGTCAATTAGTATGCTCCGGTTTGTGTAATATCTTTGCTAGAAGTAGCGAAGAGCCATCATTGTCGTTCTTATATAATCAACGGGAAATCTAACTAAAACAAAAGTGACAAGAATCATATGACAATACAACTTGCCAAAAGATATGGTTCATCGTGAAAACAAGCAACTGTATGTAAAGTAAGCATTGCACACATGATACATCATACATAATCAATAAACCACTGGCGGCAACTGTACAACCAGATGGTTGCGCTGCTCCATCGGTATGACAAATACAAAAAATAAAACAGATGAGCATTTGAAAAAGCTAGAAAATATAGATATTAGTACCTTTATTGATTACTGGAGTTGTCACAAGCCTGAACTAACTCATCACTTAGTTGTTCAGAATTTCTTGAAAATATTCACGTACTTGCCCATCTTCACAATGCCAGCATATTAGAGACATACACTTTATGTGCAATACTAAAATTTCGTATGTGTTACATCACGGTGGTATTTTTGCAAGAATGATTTATTTGAATACAAGATAATTCTATTCTTCCAGAAGATAAAAAAAATGTTTCCAAATCAACTAAATCCATACTCCAGTTGTTGAGATGGGCCATATTGCCGAGTCTTAAAAAAGAGTAAGTTATTAGAGCTATTATCACAAACATGTAGAGTGCAGTACTAAGAGATTGATGAAGATAAGGGAGTAGCAAAGAGATGTCAGGCAATGGCATATATATTAGAGTAGACATGTATGGTATACTCGGTATGGAGAACCAGACCCTGGTGAGTTCCTTATTTCCTTAGGAGAGTGAGCAGGGGACTTTACACCGGAGATATAAATTGTTGGATCGCGATGGAGGTGGAATTTATATTGCTTTTCACGCATGCTAATTGGCAACCACCTTGGAGATAAGAACTCTGTGTCAAGTTCAAGAACAAGATATATACACTACAAACATCCGATGGATTGACTGTAAATCACAAAAGAAATACACTCCAGATTGACGTGTAACCCACCTTATATCCCTGCACATGGAGCCAACAGTGGTCCCCCTCTGCCACACCACAATCGGCCACAGAGGAGGCAACCTAGGCAACAGAACGGCTGGCGGATGCCAAGGCGCGTTGTTGTCTGACGGTGTTTTTGATGGTGCAGCAAGGCGATCTTCCCAAGCGCGAGCTCCGCCACGACCTCCCCTCTCTCCTCCGTCCTCGTTGGGGTGGAACCGCTCGCAACGGAGTATACGTGGAGAAGCAGCACCAGCAGCGACAAGCCTCGGGCGCGCTTAGTCGACGCTGAACCCATGGAGGAAGCCAAGACAATCCCTGCGCCGCCCTCAAAGCGAATTGGAGGAGGGGGGGGACCTGGAGGCAGTCGCATGCAGGCTGTGAGCCGCGTTGGAGGCGGAGATGCGTGGGTGGTGTCGGTGGAGACCGAAGGCGGCACACCTGGATGGAGATTGAAGCCGGCGGCGTGTAGGCGGAGGAGCACGTTGGAGGTGTTTTTGTTGGTCTCCAACGCATGCCACCGGGAGAGCTTTTCCTCAGATTTGGAAAACACTACTTGATTTGATTGGAATCAAGATTAGGTAATAACTGCCGTAATTTAGGGAAACGGCATTTGCCGGACGGGAGTTTCATGTTTTCCTCTGCGTTGGAGTGCGGTCAGTCAAGTTAAATTACTAAGTGCACACCAGATTAATCCTAGCCATTAGATTTAGTTTAGTGGACCTAATCATACGGTGATGATAAGCTTGTGTACATTTTGTGGGGTACATTTAGAGAAGATTGTGTTTGCTCTTTTATTAGTAGTAGTAGATACTCGTGGTCAGATCTACCATGTAGTTATTCTTATAAGTTAAATATAATCTGAACGGAAAAAAGGCATGCATTAGTTTTAGAGTTTGCTGCTAACCACCGGGAGGTAAAGAAAAGAAAAGCATAAAGAAAATTTTGTACATGTCAGTTTGCAAAAGTTAGAATAACATTTTAGTTTGGCCATGAACGTTGTTAATCTATTTGGTTTACAGTACGTGCAATATGGCCATCAGCGGCTTTTTGCTTATAACCTGATAGCTACCAAATCGTAATGTACTTCGCATTTTTAGTTGTGCACTCTAGGTATTATTTGGCCTCACTCTTCAAGGTATTTCCATGCAATGTAACACTACCATTTATTTACTTTTAATGCTTGCTTCATTAATACTTCTATTATAATGAATATTATATGACACAAAATCAATCAAGTAAAAGTAGTTTGGGCATGTGCTTAATTCTTGATGCATAGCTTGCGAGTTTCTTGCTTAACTTCTCTGTCTTTTTCTTCACTCAGATTATTCTGTACTCAGAGTCATCCTTAGTCCATCCTTTAGGATAAACTCTTTATGTGGTAAAATTTTGTAATACTTCTACTTAATAATAGCTAATAATCGTTGCTTATAAAATCAAATTACAGACTATTGATTTCATTTTCTCTATTATGTTGAATAAACACTAAAGGAGAATATGGATATCTGAAAGAACCCCATGAAAATTCTTAATGATCCATGATAGTTGTTGTCGTCAGGCAGGAATAACAATTGATGCCTACTGATTGTATGTAGTTACTTTTTTTCAACTTATATTTGTAGCAATGAGTTCAGTGTAATTCAAAACCAATCTATCTCCTTTGTGACATAGGTCCATCCATTGTAATGGAGGTCCATCAACTATGGAATTGAGGTCTTTTATGGTACCCTCAAGTAAATAATAGCCATTCATTTTGGCCAATCCAATGAACAATAATCATTTATACTGGTGTAAAAAAGAAGACCAGTATGATTCATACTGGTGCCTTTACCGACGGGCAGAATCCTATATCCCACAGAGAGGCCCGACCCAATAGAGCCCATCTACCCGTGTGTAGTAAAAAATAGTTAACCCTAGCTTTCAGTTCTTCCCCATCTGGACCTGATGGCAGCACTGGCGACGCCACCGAATGACCCTTGGTACGACCTTGCCGCTGCTGCTCTCTGGGTACGCGGCCACGACCATGTCTCCGGCGAGCTATTACGACATTCAGGGAGGACGCGGGGCGCTGTTGTGGCGCACCGAAGGACTTGGGCGCTAGATCTCCTGGCCACCTCCGCCTCCTGTTGGACCACCCTCTCCTCCCGGGCGTGGATGAGTACCTCGACGCCGAGCGCCTCAACGCCTTCGACCTCCTTGAGATCCTCACATACGCGGCCGACGGATGTTGTTTTGCTGGTTAGAACCATGGAACTGCATCGTGAAACATGCCATGTGTGTTTTTTGCATGTTCTTGCCTGTTGAGACCGTGATTCGACTCAAGGTTGCTGCTGCAACCTGGATTCCTTGAATCCAATTCTTGGATGCCGCAACATCTGCGTGTCTAATGTTTTTGTTGCTTGATGCACAATGATGGAGTTGGTATTATCATGATGCATTGGTTAATGGCCATGGATTAATATTTCAGTAACAAAGAATTATTGTTAGTTATTTAGCTGCTCAATTCTGCTTGACTTGGTTTTGAAACCCCATCCCCATTCGAGAAGTAAAGTTACGTTTTCCATACCATAACTTAAGTGGCTACTCATTTAACTACTTAATTAGCTATAGAAATTCCCGATAAGTGATAACCATTTTGATCTCGCAAAGGAGTAAATGGGTCGATGCTAATTTGCAAATCTCTTCTGTTAGATATCTGCGTTTGTCCTCTAAAAAAGAATCTGCGTTTGTCAAAATTATAAGTGCAGTTAGTGCATCATCACTCTGGGACCTGAACTGCGTTGGCATGCATTGTGTATTCCAAGCAGAGACAGCAACATCACAGAGAGTTTTCATCGGTTGCACACAAACCAGTCTTCCAGCGAGGAACAGCAAAAAAAATTGCAAGTGGACCATGGCGCATTCTGTAGTTTTCATCAGCTGCACACATGCCAGAGGAAAAACAAACATGCAACCTACATCTTGATTTTCAGTCACTGGAGCCAAGAGAATACCATATTTAAAAGAAAACAATTGACCGCAGAAACCAATCATGTGTCGTGTAGTTGCATACGTAACAATGAAGTCTCATGAACAATAGTGATTTATTTCCGGATACCGCACCAAAACGTCATAAGAATAAACAACACAATAGATTTAACAGATTCTGACCAGCTAATCTTTATTAAAGAATCGTTTCAACATATGAAATTTACAAAAACAAAAGTGTAAAGAGAACAAAATCTGTTAGGTAACTCCAGATCATTAGTTAGCACTAGAATGGTACAATCTCATGTCATTGATTCAACTGGCTACAGTGGCATATGATCCATGGCCTTCACTGTCCTGAAAAATTCGACCGTGAAGACACGTATCAGTACGAAGCTCGAGACAATTTACAAACAGACAGATTGGAGTTTGTGCTACTAGACTGTACAAAACTAAAGTAACTATAGCAGTTCTGACAATAGTAAACACCACCAGAATTAGCTCTCTGAACACTGCTTGCACGCCCCAGCTGAGGTTCAGAAAAGCTCGCGACAATATAGTAGTAGTATTCATCAGTGAGAGCTGGATCGCTGAAACTAGATTGCTCAAAGCCACAAACAGGATTAGAATGCAGTCGAGGGAAACCTAAGCAATTATTAGAAAGAGATTAATTCAAGTAGCAAAACAATGGTCTAACTAGTGGATAAGAGCCCTTCTATCATAATAACTAGTTATAAACTTGTGTAAAAATTGAGCATTTTGACTATTTAAATCCAACAACAAGGCTACATGGGTGCAAAAAACATTGCACCTTTCCAACAAACATCAAGCCTAGATGGATCATACGCTGCCTTGTTTGAACACATTAGTTCTGGACCGCTGGTTCTCTAATTTAACAGAAAATGGAACACTGGGAGTCTAGAACACAAGAGTGGTTTTCCCACATGCATCTACGGTATCACCAATTCACCATCATCAATTTGCATAGGTCATTTAAAATTTAAAATACCAACTGAGTTTTGTATTTTAATAAATCAATTAAGCAAAAGAAATCATCAGTCCAATGCGATGATGCAAGATTTGGCATGGATGCAATTTCAGTTTCGGGTGTGATGTGAGCAGAGACATAGAGTTCTAAAAGAATGCATCAATACCACTCAGCGGATACGGCAAGAAACGTCCCTGCCAGCGATCTAGATGCCGATGGCGTCGTGTTGGAGGCGGCGGCGGCGGATGCGTGCAGGCACGCGCGTGGGAGGTAGAGGCGGCGCCGGCTGCGGCGTCCCTCCTCCTGTGGGCGCGTGGGAGGTGGATGAGGCAGGCCGCGTGGGAGTTGGAGGCGGTGGCGGCGTCCTACTCACGTGCGTGGGAGATGGAGGAGACGACCGCGTCTTCATTTTTTTCCCAGATACTGGGGATTTTTTCTTCTAATTACAGCTAATGGGCCTCATGGGCTCAATCTCCATCGGATGATCTGAGCCGCATGATCAATTCATACTTGTCCCACTCCTATGACAAGTAAAAGGTACCGTAAAAGAAGCCATGGAATTGGATGTCGGCGCCATGTGAATTAGTACAGAAGGAACGTGCATCAACACCAGATCCAACGGGAATGCTCAACTGACAAGGAAGTGATGTAGAAGATCATGGACCAGAACAACCGAAGGAGTAGAAGTGTAGGAATACATTAGAATCAACAACATCCTTTTGTGTAAGATGATGCGGCGCTTGCCAGCAGTGGCATAGGTTAGAGTAAGTAGTAGTACTACCTAATGAGTTATAATCTACCCTGTAATTTGTTCTAAATATATCTATTGAAAACTTCACAATCCTCATTCATTGTCTTGCGCCTACTTAAAACCGGATCAATCATCTATCTAATGATGCAATCTGATAAAATAATTGTCGCCACGGGCACGGCGTGTCGCTGTGCCAAATTCCCTAATATCATATAATTTCCCATTCCCTTCGTCCCGAGCAAAGGTCGCACTCGCACCGCCCAACTACACGTGTCCACCCGCACATGCTCGCGGTTCTTTGCCTCGTCCTATCTCCAACCTCCCGCCACCACGAGGATCGGCATAAAATATCTTCACGGGAGGATGGAGACTGCCACCAGTAAAGAATCAGTCTTGTCGTCTGTAATTCATCAGAAATTACCCGAGTGTCACGACCATGGTGTTGTAGTGCGTATATGAGCCGGTGTGTGTTGGGATGAGAATCTAGGGTAATTGAGCCTTGTAAGTGTGAGTCAGTCATGGCTCTGTGTGTTGCTTGAGCCAGACGTCAATGTTATAAGGCGTCGGATGAGAGAAGAAACGACATAAAAGAAAATAGAACTAATTTTCGAATTCCCTCTCTTGTTCTTATTGTGCTTTTCTTCTATCTCCTTGCCCCAAACCCCTCTCCCATATCTCATCCCTCTTCCCGATCAGACATATGGGCGTGACAATTTGGAATCAGAGTCACACCTCCACCACCCAATCCGCTACAAAACCCTAAGTTGGCGCCATGCATGCCCAATCCCTTGGAGGCGCAGATGCAACAATCCATGGAGAACAAGATGGCAGAGAGCTCTGCCACCACGACGATGCTTAAGTAGCTCAGCGAATCCCTCATTGGAGTGCATCAACAACTCACAGAGCTGACGACAAAGACGGTCGACACCAGCACCACTCTCTGCAAAAACCGGGGAGTGCATGGAGGCGTTAGAGGCGCGCACGAAAGATCTCCCACATCGCTCATCCTCCTCCTGCTAGGGTCGCTCCACCTCACCAGGAGTGGTCTACACCACCATCCCAACGTCATTTCCTCCCATGCTTCAGATCAGGGTGAAACCAGAGAGAGGACTGACCTCCGTACTACCGTCTCCTGGAGGTAGAGTTTGGACTAGGTGCCACAGCGACGCTCGATTACACCGATGCTCCTGGGGTCCTTGGGATCCCTCCACCATCCTGGGATAGGTATCCCCACCGTGCCTCCTCTTATAGCTGATTCGCATGTGGGTGTTCGTTCTGAGTGTTGAATTTTAGGTGAAAATGTCTAATACTTTTCTTAATCTAGACCTTGGAGAGGTTTAGATTACATATAAACTCAGCTAGTTTTTTGTAACATAACATTTTGGTAAAGCCATCCGCAATCTAATCCTTGCTTGAGATGAACCTAACATCAGTTGCTTATTAGCAACTTGTTCTCGAACAAAGTAAAAATTAATCTCAATATGTTTCGTGCGTGCATGAAACATAGGATTAGAAGACAGGTAGATGGCACCAAGATTATCACATCATAGACATGGCTTCTCCTTAAGAGTGACACCAAGTTCACGAAAAAGTGCTTCAATCCAAATAAGCTTAGAAGTGGCATTTGCAAGAGCCTTATATTCAGCCTCTGTACTTGACTTGGATATAGTAGGTTGTTATCTGGCACTCCAAGAAAAAAAAGGTTAGAACCAAAAAATATGGCAAAACCACCAATTGTGTGTCTATCATCTAAATCTTCTGCCCAGTCTGCATATGAATAAGCACTAAGGAAGGTGGAAATTGACCTCTGAAAAGTGAGACCAATACTATGTATGTACCTCAATTCTCTTGAGAGCTGTCCAATATGCAATTGTAGGATCATGAATATACTGACATACCTTATTAATTGTAAAACAAATATCAGGTCTTGTCAATGTTAGGTACTGAAGTGCACCTATAATACTCCTATAGTGAGTCATATCTTAAGGTCCAAGAGGAGAACCATTTGTCAAGGCAAGAGTGTTAGTCGTGTAAAGAGGTGTTGGACAAGGTGTACAGTCCTTCATGCCAACACAATTCAATAGGTCGGTAGCATATTTTTCCTGAGTTAACAGTAAATTGTTGGACTGTTTGTGAACTTCAAGTCCAAGAAAAAAAAAGATCTCCAAGATTCTTAAGAGCAAACTCAGTACCGTAGTAGCGGCAGGTCCACATACTGTGTGGCCGCACCACAGTACTACGGCTATTCTAGCCGCCCGCGCTCTCGGGTGGGGAATGCCCATCCTGCCACTCCTTAGGCTGCTCCACCTGCGGCTCCTTCTCCGATGGCGGGGGGAGAGGGGTCCTCCACCATCTCGAATGCCTCGTATTCCTTGTCGTTGTCGTTGAGGCCCTCTAGTTGGGTTTCAATGAACTGCCACCAAGCATCGTGCTCGACCTATAAGTACCGCTTCCAAAGCTTCGAATCGATGGCGTATGCAAGGTCCCGCCGCAGATCTGACGGGAGGAACGCCTGATGCCACATGATCTCATAGCGGCAGGATAGTCTGGTTTCAGGGATGGTCAACACCGGTATGCAAGCCTAGTTGAGATGCCACTCGTGGGGTAGGTGGACAACGGTCCATGTCATGGGATAGCCCAGTGCGGTGACCCAGCATACCACTACATGATGTAGTGTACTATAGTCATTGACATAACACCAATGAAACACCATTCACTAGTATTACATCCCTCAGAGTGGTACAATAGAAACACATCAGGTCCAAGACATAACTATAGGTTACAACTCGACTCTTTACAAAAGATCTAGAGAACACTCTAGATTAAAGAGAGAGAAAGAAACTTCTTACAAAGAAGAACCAGAATTAATCAACTCATAACTATCATGCTAATAGACTAATATCTAAACTATTGGGCTCGCATTGATGTTATTACTATACTCTACAGAAGTAGGTTCTATGGCTGTTGGGGATATGCTATATGGGTATCCTCATAGCATGTCTCTTATCCGACTAACCCGGGTGGCCCATAGTCGGTAGCATGGCATGTGGCCTGCTGGGCGGCCCAGTTAGGTGGATCCAGAAGGGAGGCCCATGCCGAATAAAGGAAGGCTACGGTGGAGTCACCAGCGTACCCGGAGCCTTGGAGTGCAAGATACACAAGACTAGTGATAGACGGTGTAGGACTCTATAACCTGTCCGGCTAGGACTTTTCCCTGTAACCCTAGGACCTGGCGACTATATAAGTCGGGCCTATGGGAGCCTTTAGGGCACAACTTAGTATCGATTCATACAACCTCGCACAGCGAACCTATCTCTATAACTCGGCATATTGCCCTTATAGTGATTTATAGCAGGAGTAGGATTCCGCCACCGTTGTGGGATCTGAACCTGGGTAAGCTGTGTTACCTCGTACCCGTCAACCGTCCGCCTTACCCCACATCTCTAAACACGCACTGTGAGGACCCCTCCATGGCGTACTCGTCGGCAATACCACGACAGTTGGCGCCCACCGTGGGGCAAGAGGCGCTCCAGGCTCTTCAGCGGGCGAGGACCAAGATCTTCGCGGGAATCGGCGAAACCATAGCCATCGGTCGCATTCTCTTCTCCGGCAACGTTCCGATCGTCCCTCAAGACGAGTTCTGGATCCCGGCAAAGACGAACCCTACGCGGTGTTCGATCGTTCCTATCGGAGACATCCACCTCTTCATCGGCGAAACCGACTCGGGCACCAGTTCCCTGGGAGTCGGAGGAGCATCAAGACCCGCACGGACCGCGTACGGGCAGGATACGTTTGCGGTAGGATCGATGTCAGATCTCTCTTCGGAGTTTGCCGGCAAAGATCGGAAAAATTCAAGGCCCACCCAAACTGCCCCTGTGCAGGATATAAAGGTGGAAGATCACTGCAAATCCGCCGGCTTCGTCCGTGCGTCTGGACAGCAGAGATCCAAGTTCGTCAGTGTGGTTACCATCTTCGATCTGGCCTGTGTTCAGAGAGAGGCGAAAACCCCCGCGATTACCTGGCCAGGTGGCTCCGTATACGAGCCGATCTAGCCCACTACCCCAATGATGATGCTATCTATCACTTTGTGGAAGGACTGGACCATGGCACGCTTCTCCGACATTCTCTAAGACGGCAACAGGCGTCAGGACGCCTTACCTTCGAAGGCATGGTGAACACCGTCAACAACTACGCGGAGGCCGAAGCGGCAGCTCAGACAGCGCTAGCGCTCATTGACGGAGCCCCTCTGATTCAGCCACGACAACCGCCTCCGGCCGCCATCGTTGTAGCAGCACCACCACCTCCAGTCATCGTCGAGGCCGTTGCACCTCCACCGCCCGTCATCGAGGAAGTCCTGGCACCTTCCGACTCTGTCATTGACGCGCTTTATGCTGATTTCAGTGCAGATTCAGAGGAAATAGACTTCAGTCCAGAAGAGCTAGACTCCGCTATGCAGGAGATGGAGGGGGAGTACTCGCGCGACGAGCAAGCTAATAACACCGTCATGTCTCGAGGGGTGTTCGTCACCATTGGGACAGCGATGGATGAAGATCAACCCGGGCAAGCTCCTCCTACGGCGCTGGAAAAGGGGAAGGGGCCACTAATTGCTGCTGACGATGATCGCGCAAAGGTCATGCCTCCTCCGCCTAACCCAGTGCAGCAGCCGCAGGAACTCGGCACCGGTCCAAGCAACAACAACACCGCAAACTTGCCGCCTCTAGCATCCACGTTGGCAGCAGCCCATGTTACTCCAGCTGATAGAGTGATGTACGACAATGTCCTCGTCGAGCCACTAACCGTTGATCATATCCGGAACGTGACTCATCTTGACGAGAAGCGCCAACAGCTGCTGGAGGAGGCGCAAGACATCGCGGAGCAAGGCACTAAACTAGATCAAGATCTGGTCAATGCGCAGAAGTCCATAGAGAAAGCTAGAGCAATGGAGGCCGAGTACAAGACTCTGCTGCAGCAGCAGAAGGCTAAGAAGGCTCCAGCTCGCGTCATCAACGATCCTAGTGTACGACGCAACCTAGGATGGGCTCCCTCGAAGCCGGCACAGGCCAAGCCATACATTGATAGTGAAGACAAGCAGGTGATGCCCACCCCACTCCTTAACCTCGTCGTCGCCAAGACCCTTCTAGAGCAGGATAGATCGCCTGAGGCAGTAGAACAGGTCTATGTCCTAGTGGCCAAGGCGGTAAAGCAGCAGGAAAAGGCCACCTCTCAGAGGCTTGAGTCTGACCCAGCGCTCTGCCGATCTAGCCAGTACAAACCTCCAAGGTACAGATCTCCTCGAGATGTCGGATCACAAACGGGTTCATCAGAACGAAGACGGAGGGATGCGCGCAACAGGAAGGATGCTATCCCCATATCCTCCGACCACGGAGAAAAAGCCCGACCTCCCCGCCCATCGCCACCGCCCCGATCCCCCCGACGTCAGGAAGATTACAAGGCTCACCATCATACAGATATGCCCCCTCCAAAGCAGTGTGGTATCGTCATCCGTGACAACGCGGCACAGACCCGTCATGATGAAGAGCGCCACCAAGGACACAAGAGCAGGTCACACCACGACCCTCCGCGTCCGATAAGCAACCGTGACAGGCGTGAGGCGTCGCAGGAGGGTAACAACAAGAAGGCTAACCCACTGCCACCTCCGCCTCCGTCGCCACCAGGCATTCACCATGGCGGAAGAGGCCCGCGTCGCGCACGCAGCCCATCCCCTGTTGACAACAAGAAGAAGAACCCGGAGCCGTACGATGCATGTTCGTGGATCGATAAGATCCACGAGGCCCGAGAAGGACCATACCTGGGACCACGTTGCTTTGGACCTGCAATACGACCCGCAAATTACCCCAAAGGTTTCCAGATTGACAAGACCATCAAGCCCTATGACGGCACCGCCAAGCCCGCCACATGGTTGCAGGACTACGGCAACGCGGTGGAGATTTCCGGAGGCAACCCCAACGTCGCCGTTAAGTACCTCCCGTTAATGTTGGCGGGCACGGCCCGTCAATGGATCGACGACTTGCCGGAGAAATCTATTTACAACTGGTTGGATATGCAAGAAGCATTCACCAAGAACTTTGAGGGTACATACAAGCGTCCCTGCACTGTGGGCGATCTACAGCGGTGCGTGCAAGAAAAAGACGAGACATCTCGCGCCTACCTCTCCCGCTGGTTGGACATGAAAAATTCCTGCGCAGGAGTGCACTCTCAGACCGCCATGGCCGCCTTCATCGATGGGTTGGAAAGGGGCACGTTACTCCGACATAAGCTAAAGCGCTTGCAGGACAATCATCAACTTGACTTGAATCAGATGATTCAGTTAGCTAGTGAGTTCGCAGCTGCCGACGACGATGCTCGTGGCTCTTTGCCGGCAACGGCCGTTCCAACCCAAGCTCGGAGGAACAATAGTACAAAGCGGAAAACCACTCCAGAAGAAAATCAATCTACCGACATGGTCGCTATGACTTTTGCAGGACGAGGAGAAGGCGGACAACATGGCCGAGGAAGGGGAGCAGGCCGCGGGCAGCAACGAGGAAGTGAAACTAACTCGGCGCCGCTCCGCGTTCCCCAAACGTACGAGGAGTACCGTGATATGCCGTGCCTCGTACACCTCGATGTCAACGGCAAGGCCACCCATACCAATCGACACTGTAAGTTCGTCAACGACCTCAAGGAAGACCTGGAGTCCGGCTACAAGCGAAGTCGGAAGAACAGACCGCGAGGCAAGGGCAAGGGGAAGAAGAAGGATGAGGAGTCCAAGGATTCAAGTGACATGGACGAGGATGTTGACCCCAAGCACGCCGCCAAGAGCGACGACAAGGGCAAGAACTCCTTCACAAATAAGGCCCTAGTATACCACACTTTCCTTGGCACCCCCACCGTCTGACAACAGAAGACCTCTCTGAGGATCCTGATGGCCACTCTCCCCCCAGTTCCCCAATACCTGCGCTGGTCGGAGGTTCCAATAACTTGGGATAGGACGGACCACCCAGACCTTGTGCCCACGGAGAACCAGTACGCCATGGTCATCAACCCATTGATTGACGGCGTGGAGTTCACCAAGTGCATGGTGGATAGTGGAAGCAACATCAACATCATGTACCTGGATACACTGCAAAAGATGAACTTGACGGAGGCAAACCTAAGGCGGACCAACACCATGTTCCATGGCGTAGTTCCTGGTCGGGAGGCTCGGTGCCTTGGGTGCATCACACTTCAGGTAGCCTTTGGCGACGTTAATAATTACCGCCAAGAGCGCATGACCTTTGAGGTGGTCCCCTTCAAGAGCGTGTACCACGTCATATTTGGCCACGACATATTCCACACGTTCATGGCCAAGCCATGCTTCGTCTACAACAAACTCAAGATACCCGGACCAAACGGTGTCATCACCGTATCCGGAAGCTTTACCAAGGCAAGGGACTGCAAGATCAATGAAGCAGCCATTACAGAAGTTGTCCTCTACAGCGAAGAATTCAAGGAGATCTAGAGCAAGGTCAATGACTCAGAGATGCCCGCGTCGAAGAAGCAGATCTCCGACTCCGCTCCTGTGTTCAAGGCCGCTATCGAGACCAAGTCGGTGGAACTTGTGGTAGGCGATGCCTCCAAGACCGTCGCCATTGGGAGGAACCTGGATCCCAAATAGGAAAGCGCGCTCGTCGAGTTCCTCCGTGAGAATAGGGACATCTTTGCCTGGCAACCTGCCGACATGAAAGGTGTACCTAGGGAACTTGCCGATCACAGCTTAAACATAGATCCAAAATGTAAACCAGTGAAACAACCTCTATGACGCTTCGGAGACGAGAAGAGACGCGCCATTGGCAAAGAGATAGCTAGGTTACTTAAGGCCGGGTTTATCCGAGAAGTCCTTCACACCCGATGGGTGGCCAATCCTGTACTTGTCCCCAAAAAGGGAACCAATGAATTAAGAATGTGCGTTGATTACACCGCTTGAACAAAGCATGTCCCAAAGATCCGTTTGCTTTGCCTCGCATTGACCAAGTCATTGACTCGACGGCTGGCTCGGAACTTTTGTGTTTTCTCGATGCATACTCAGGATACCACCAGATCAAGATGAGGAAGTCGGACCAATTGGCCACTTCGTTCACTACCCCATACGACACATTTTGCTATGTCACGATGCCCTTTGGGCTGAAAAACGCAGGTGCTACCTACTAGCAGACAATGCAACGTTGCCTTCACGACCAAATTGGTCGGAATGTTCACGCCTATGTGGACGATATTGCTGTGATGTCTAAAAAGTCAAACGACTTAATCTCTGACTTAAAAGAAACCTTTGATAATCTCCGGAAATACAACATGATGCTCAACCCTAAGAAGTGCGTCTTCGTGGTTCCAGCCGGCAAATTGTTGGGCTTCATCGTTTCCCAGCGCGGAATCGAGGTCAACCCGGAGAAAATCAAGACCATCTTAAACATAAACCGATCGACATGCCTAAAGGACATTCAACGACTAATAGGTTGTGTTGCAGCAGTTAGTCGGTTCGTCAGCCGACTTGGCGAGAAGGCTTTGCCGCTGTACAAGTTGTTGTAGAAGGCGAACAAATTCACATGGACAGAAGAAGCAGATGCAACATTGAAGCAGCTCAAGGAGATTGTTTCCTTGGTGCCCATCCTTGCAGCACCCGAGCCTGGAGAGCCCCTTTTAATTTACATGGCGGCAACCAACCGGGTTATTAGCATCGTCGTCGTGGTAGAGCGGAAGGAACCAGGCTACGAGCACGGAGTTCAACGACCAGTTTACTATGTGAGCGAGGTCTTGACGGAGTCCAAGCAGCGTTACCCGCACTACCAAAAGATAGCTTATGGAGTATTCCTCGCTTCTCGAAAGCTGAGGCATTACTTTCAGGAGCACCCAATCACAGTAGTGAGCAAGACTCCACTGTCCGACATTATCAACAACAGCGACGCTACAGGAAGGGTCGCGAAGTGGGGCATTGAACTTGCCACCTTCGAGATCACCTACAAGAGACGCGACGCTATCAAGTCACAAGCTTTGGCGGATTTTATTGCAGATTGGACGGAGATGCCAGATGCTACTCCGCTGCTAGAACCAGAGTACTGGGTGATGCACTTTGACGGATCAAAGTTGCTCAACGGCTCGGGGGCTGGTGTACTGCTACAGTCACCAAAAGGAGATAAGTTGCACTATGCAGATCCACTTTGAGGCTACAAACAACATGGCGGAGTATGAAGCACTCATTCACGGACTACATGTAGCTAAGGATATTGGCATCAAGCGCATAGTTTGCTGTGGAGACTCCGACTTGGTTGCCCAGCAGGTGGCTGGCACCTGGAATGCGCGGAACCCTATGATGGCGGCATATCGCGACGAAGTGGACGAGATAGCCAAGAGATTCTTGGGCTACGAAGTCAAGTATGTGCCTAGGGAGCAAAACGAGGCGGCTGATCTACTGTCTAAGCTTGGATCAGGGCGCAAGCAAATTCCGCCAGGAGTTTTCCTAGAGCATCTACGCACACCATCCGTGAAGGGCGCCGACATCGACAACCCGGATAGAGCTGACTCTTTCGTCAACATGGTGACAAAGATCCCTCCGGCTTGGACAAAACCCTTCATGGAGTATCTCGAATACGTAACTTTGCTCGACGACGAGGTCAAAAGACGGCAAATAGTACGGCGAGCAAAGGGTTATACCATAATCAATGAGCAACTCTATAAAAGGAGCACTACCGGTGTATACTTAAAGTGCGTTTCCCAGCTAGAAGGTATGGAAATCCTGCGTGAGATCCATCTCGGAGATTGCGGGCATCACGCCGCTCCCCGATCATTGGTCGCGAAAGCCTTCCGTCAAGGATTCTACTGGCCGACCGCGAAGGCGGACGCCGACAAACTGGTTGAGACATGCACAGGATGCCAGTATTATGCCCGACAACCACATGTTCCTGCTGAAGAATTAGGAACAATACCAATAACTTGGTCGTTCGCAGTCTGGGGGCTGGACATGGTGGGGCCGTTACAGACGGCACCGTGTGGATTTACGCATATGCTTGTAGCAGTTGACAAATTCACCAAATGGATAGAAGCTAAACCCATTAGAAAGCTTGATGGGGCAACTGCCCTCAGGTTTTTCCGGGATTTAGTGGTGAGATTTGGTCTCCCATATAGCATCATCACCGACAACGGAAGCAACTTGTCACTCGGAGAAGTGGAGGCCTATTGCTGGGACAAAGGCATCCGACTTGACCTTGCATCTGTGGCACACCCACAATCCAATGGTCAGGTTGAGCGAGCCAATGGATTAATTCTGCAGGGAATCAAGCCACGTCTTGAGGCACCGCTACATAGAGCAGCTGGAGCCTGGGCGGAAGAATTGCCGTCTGTGCTGTGGAGCTTAGGAACCACACCCAACAGATCCACCGGCTACACCCCTTACTTCATGGTATATGGAGCAGAAGCCATCCTACCTTCCGACATCCTCCACGATGCACCAAGAGTTGCCGCCTACGACGAAGATGACGCTGAAGAATCCAGACGCCTAGATGTGGACACTCTCGAGGAGGAGCGCGTTTTGGCATGCCAAAGATCCGCCATCTACCAGCAGAAGCTACGCAGCTACCATAGTCGCCGCGTTCGGCATCGCTCGTTTAAAGAGGGGGATTTAGTACTCCGACTTAAGCAGAAGAAGTCACACAAATTATCCCCGCCATGGGAAGGACCGTTCATCATAAGCAAGGCGCTACTCAATGGGTCTTACTATCTTGTCGACAATCGTGAACTCAAGGATAGACCCAACGAGGATCATAAGCGTAAGCGACGTGACCCGGATGATGACTACCCGGAGCTTGATCGGCCATGGAACATAGCACAGCTACGTCCTTTCTACACTTAGCATTTTTTATCTAATTGTGTATCTCTTATATGATCAATGAAATGAAGCTCTTTGGTTCACTCATATTGCTGAGTCTTTTACCTCCTTTAGTGTTCATTTTTAGATCATATAAAACCTTTATGCACAAGTCTTGCGATTGCACTTGTGAAAATTCTGCCTACGGGCGTTAGCTTAAGTTTTCTGGTCTACACGTTCTTTGTTGTTTTTATGTGGATTCTGGAGTAGTGACTTTTGGCACTTATTGTCGGCGATTTTGTGCTCAGTTTATTGACGGTGCCATTGGGCATCATCACCTAAGCGCATGGTTCGGAACGACGAGTCTTCCGACTCATGAAAAGTCAAGCATAAGAACCAGAGTAATGGATAAGCCAGCACTTGCTTAAAAAATATATACATACTGGGAATTAGTTCTTAAGTCGCAGGACTTAACACTCATTGTTTTCCGCCTTAAGATTACATCAACAAGTTTTTCCCGTGCACATTGCCAAAGGTGAAATAGAAATTACAAAGTGTTTTTCATTCTTTGGGCGCAGGAGACTTGGAGGCCGCATCATCGCCAGCCGGAGAATCACCCTCGACGTCGGCGCTATGATGAGACTCGGAGGAATCTTGGTTGACGTTGTCGATGAAGTTCCTGGGCACGAAGACGTCAACGTCCACCAACTCGGCAACCCTGGTGTCATAACCCGCGAGTGATGACAGGATGGCTTCGTGATCGATCTCCTTGCCGTCATCATCCACGTCGGCGATACTAGAGGTCACCGTGTCGATGTCGACATCTTCATAATGTGCCTTCACCGTAGACAGCGCCATCCTTGCGCCAGCCCATGCGCATGAAGCTTTCCAGCTCGCGACACGCTCGGGGGCTCGACGTAGAATCTCCGAGTACTTCGTCATGGAGTCCGAGGCCTTGATATAAATCTGGAGGGGCTTGGCAATCTCCTTGGCTTGGGCGATGGCGGTATTGATGAATTTGCTGGCAAGAACCATGCATTCTTTGTCCGAAGGAGGCGAGCGGGTTAAACCCATGGGCGCTGAAAATTCTGACAAGGATCGCATGAGTTCAATAAACTCTAAATATCCAGACTACAGAACTACAAGGCGGAGGACACTTACTGAAGATGCTGGCCTTAGCCTGCCAGACGATGTCCGCCAAGGATTCCTTCTCTTGTTGTAGGAGCTTAAACGCCTCGCTATGGCGAAGGTTTTGCTCATCAGCAGCTTGCTTCTGATCCTTTAGGATCGCAAGCTCCTCCTTCAATCGATTGATCTCCACGGAGGTGGAATCCTCGTGCATCTTCAACATCTCTTCCCTCTCCTTCTTAAGGATTTTGTTCTTGCTGTCCAGCTGCTGGATGTGCTTGGACTGCTCGACAATATCCTTGGCCTTGGCAACATGCTCTGCAAGTTGGAGAAAACAAAGTACACAGTGAGTACTCGCAGAAGGAAGGCACAAAAGTAAGATGGAAATGCGCAAAAAGAAAACAGACTCTTGTTTTTGATGATCTGTTCCTTCAAGATGGCAGTTTTACCCTTTTCGTCTTCAAGATCTGCGCGCATCTTCTGGTACTTGTTGTTGGCCATGCTCTGCCGAGCATTCTCATTCTGTGGAAACAAATACAAAGTTAAATCGTTGTTTGGTCTGCTTGGAGCACCTAGTCGAAAACTTTCCATCTAGGCGCTCGGGGGCTACAGCAAAAGTTTTTCAACTTAGCAAAATGCTTAGCTTTTCTTTAAAGCATCTAGTCGAAGTTACTTCAGTTCTCGATTAGAAGCTTGGGGGATACAGTATAAAGTCTTAAGTTCGGAAAATGCTTAGCTTTTCTCTAAACATGTAGTTGGAACTAATTTAGTTACAACTAGGGGCTACAACACTAAAAATAATGAACACTGTGTATGCTACTCTTAAAGCATCTAGTCGGAATAATTTCTCCCATCTAAATGCTTGGGGGCTACAGTGAAAGTTCTTTCTAACTTAGTCACTCTTAGAGCATATAGATGCAAAACCTATGGTTTTCGGTCTACATCCTCGGGGGCTACAGTGGGATACTCATACGAAATGCAAAAGGTAAAGTAAAACTTACAAGTGCAATGATCTTGAGGTTTGTAGCGCTCCTGGCTAGCAGCTTGCCAAAGGAAATGCTATTTCCTCGCAAGATATCCGCTTGTCGGAGTAGCTCCTCGAGACCGCACGTCAGAGATGACGACACTCCTCCAGGAACCAGAGTTGTGTTACTCGGCGTGAGTGCCGGGTAAATTATCTTCGAGAACTCGAAGGGTTTCTGGGGAGTAGGGGCGCCGCCTTCGGCAGAGGTACCAGCTCCCACCACCGCCTTACCGCTACCGATGGCATCCTTAGCCGGAGCTTCAGCCATTTGAAGAACAGCGCTCTCCTGCATCGCCTGCTCGCCGACAACAGCGAGTTCGGTAGAGGCGCCAGAATCCACTTCCATGGCGGAAGGGCCTGGTGCCTCCTGGACTTGAGCGCTTGTCGGAGCAGAGGAGGGTTTGACGGCAGGAGTAGCAGGGGCGATGGCGGGGGAGGAGTCGCGATGCAGCATATCTTTGATATTTCTAGAAGCCCCAAGAGTCTTGGAGGAATTCCTGAGGCTGGTTGTGGCTTTCTTCCTGAAACGTGCAAAATGCATAAGTACAGGAATAAGACAGATAAATAAGATAATGTCGGAGAATGAGAGGCTTACACTAGGGGGGGCGCTTTGGCAAACATCCCAGTGGCTTTCTTCTTTTCCGCCTCCAGGGCGGCAGTACTCTTTTTGGAGGCTCCACCCTCCGTCTTCTTCTTCTTGCCTCCATCGGCAGCGCCAGAGGTGGAGCTCTTCCGCTTTCGCGCCAACGGGGCATCGTCGTCGGACACGACCGTGACTTCCTTCATCTTTGGATCGTAGATTTGGGCAGCCAGGTTGTCCTCATATAGATCGCTAAGCTGTTAAGTAAGAAATCACCGTGTTAGATAAGATGGCACTGGCAAGACGGAGAAACTGGAGCAATGTCGTACTCGGAAAATAAATACCTACCTTTCGGCACTTGCTGTCTACGTACATGTCGCAGGTGATGGTGAAGCCGCGCTTCTTATCCTTCACCTTGACGATGTCCTTCAGACGGAGCTTGACGGAGTCGCTCGAGAAGTTATCCATGGAGATCCGGAGGGTATCCCTTCGATCACCAGTGTACTCGTGCATGAACTTCGCGCGGTGCTGCAGAGGTTGGATTCGCCTGATGAACCAGCACATGGCTAGGTCCAAGCCGGTCAAACCCGTCTCTACGAACCACTCGATCCGCCTTATTGCGCGAGAAGCATTGAGGTCGGAGGGAAGGGAGGCATGGGATCTCCATGTGGAAACTTCAGCGGCGGCTCCATCCACGAAGTCCGGGTACGTCACTTCTCGGCCTGACAAAGAAATGTCGGGGCTGTAGAAGTACGTCCGCTGCCAGTTTTTGCACGACTCGTGGCCGACGATGTCGGGGAACCGCCGGCCAGGTCGGATCAAGCTTATGGTGCCGTAGTTCCTAAGCTCCTCCCTACTATGTCCGGCTTCACGTTTGACGGTGAAGAAGTACACGAACAAGTCTAACCTATGCTTAATCCCTAGGTAACCCTCACAAAGTGCCGCGAAGTTGCTAAGCACTAAGATACTATTGGGGGAGAGGTTGTGGGGTTGGACTTTGAAGTGGTTCAAGACGGACAGAAAGAAGTGGGAGATGGGCAGAGAAACGCCGCGTACCAGCTGAGCCTTGAGGTACACCTTTCTCCGGCTTGGGGAGAAGGTGTCACCTCGCCGGCCGACGCCACCCGCCAGGTGAGCCCCTCCGTCGCGGGGAGGTAGCCTTCGGCGACCATCTCTTGGATGTCGCGGCCGGTGATGTCCGAGCCGCGCCAGTCTCCCTTGTGCGAGTCTGGCTCTTCTTCCAGAGGCTCTAGCGCCGCCAGATTGTGGTCACCGCCGGTGGTTTCAATCACCGCCGACGCAGGGATGACCAGGCCCTCTAGGGGCACGACGAGAGAGCTCGCCGGCTTCACCGTGGCTTCGCTCGACGTCGCCATCGATGGGGAGGAGCTGCTGCTGGACATGGAGGACTGGGAGGATGCGACTGGTGCAGAGAGAGGCTAGGGTTTCTTCGAGGTTTTCCGCGGAGAGCTCGAGGAGGCGTGCAGCTGGAGGAAGAAGATGATGACGCGAGAGAATGGGGTGAAAAAGTGGCAAGTGTCCCATGGTTACTATTTATCTTACTCTGCATCAAGATTCGTGCAGCTAATCGGACGGTTGCCGCGTAGACGACGTGTTCGTGAACGTGCGCGGTAATTTCGCCATGTCTCCAACCGCCGCCAACGGTTCGTATCGCTCGCGCGGGAAAATCGGATATGATTGTGTTCTCTGCATGTGTGAGTTACGAGGCGTCGCTGACCTATAGCCTACGTCGTCATAACTGACATGGTAGATGAGCCGTCCCATCGAAGATTCCGGCATGGACTGATTTAATCCGACTACGGAAGAGTACGATGGAAGATTCAGCATTTCTCCGACTTACTCATAGAAGACAGAGAAACCTTTGCAAGGTTCTTTGGGAGGACTACAAGATATTGCTTGACGATTTGCCGACATCCATCTAGACGGAGCATTCCACGGGAAGAGGCAAGATGGCGCAAGATCTCGGAGTTCTCCGGGGGCTACTGTTGGGGATATGCTATATGGGTATCCTCATAGCATGTCTCTTATCCGACTAACCCGGGTGGCCCATAGTCGGTAGCATGGCCTGTGGCCTGCTAGGCGGCCCAGTTAGGTGGATCCAGAAGGGAGGCCCATGCCGGATAAAGGAAGGCTACGGTGGAGTCACTAGCGTACCCGGAGCCTTGGAGTGCAAGATACACAAGACTAGTGATAGACGGTGTAGGACTCTGTAAGCTATCTGGCTAGGACTTTTCCTTGTAACCCTAGGACCTGGCGACTATATAAGTCGGGCCTATGGGAGCCTTTAGGGCACAACTTAGTATCGATTCATACAACCTCGCATAGCGAACCTATCTTTGTAACTCGGCGTATTGCCCTTATAGTGATTTATAGCAGGAGTAGGATTCCGCCACCGTTGTGGGATCTGAACCTGGGTAAGCTGTGTTACCTCGTACCCGTCAACCGTCTGCCTTACCCCACGTCTCTAAACACGCACTGTGAGGACCCCTCCATGGCGTACTCGTCGGCAATACCATGACAATGGCTAGAGATTATACTCCTATCTAATCAACAACTTTGTGTTCACTTCTATGGATGTATATGTTGACTTTCTTGAATTCATTAAAGAGCTTGAGCTTTTGATGATGATTCCTAGAGCATAAGTTAATGTAGACATCGTCTGTATTAGCTTCAGAATCTAGCAAGGGTTAAGAAGATACATTGAGTACGAGCGTACTCAGCAAGTTTACTAAAAAGGAGTATATGATGCACTAACTATATCCACACACCATAGGTCATAGACAATGCAGGTTTTCATAAACATTTCTTCAAAGGTTACTTTTATTCTGAAAATCTATGTCTGCCAGACTTCACAGGTTTACCAGAACTTTCATGGAGTTCCTTTCCTGCCGCGTTTGTAGCTCCTTCCCGGAACATGGAGCAACAAGTTAAAGTTCTTATACTCTGTAGAGGTGCGATACTTTACCCATTAGAGACCTTAGCTTTGTTGCACAATCAAGTCATGAGCTTGTCCACACTTCCTTGGTATGGGGCTCAGTCTAAGATCCAAGCCAATCACTGCCCTTCTCCGTGACCCCATAGGTCTGCACGATCCTTCGGGGCTGACTACATCTCCGTTAAGCCCCCTTTCGATCAAGCTACCACCCGGATGAGTTCTTGGAGACTCTATTAGCCGTTGATGCCCCTGGCAAGCTCCATAAAGGTCCGACTATACCTCCGACAACTGCTCACAGATAATCTAGACACCAAAATCATAGGGCCTAAGGGTGCCCACCCATATGATGGATCCTCTCAAGGAATCATAACGTCACATTAAGGTCGTCTTGCCTACATATGAAAGGAAGAAGATCCAGCTGACTTCTTCGTCCCATTCCAAATCTCATGGTTAACGCGTGATATACGGCGCAAGAATCACTAGAGATATTGATTGTTAAGTCATAGATAATATGTTCATTTACCACCAGAACTGTAATAGTAGGTTATTACTATATGGTAAATAACCTATAATCATATTATTATGAAAATAGTGTTTTCTGACTTTTTGAAATGCAGGTGATGACAACACTGGATTTGCAAAATATTTGATAGAAAATAACCAAATAACATGAGCAAGTGTGAACTTGCCTTTTGTGATTGCAAGATTATGCACTCATGGTCTTCGAGACAATAGAAGATCCAATATCTGAAAATAGCATCATTGGTCTGGTCAGGACTAATGTTTAAAGAATCAACATGCAGTTATGCATAAGTAATGCTATGCAATTTGTAACACTCCCAAAATGAATCCCTAATACTTTAAGTGAAGTGAACTTAGGTGATTCCTTTAAGAGTTGGTTTGTCTCTAAATTTTACTTCACAGGCAAATGTATTTATAAGGAATTTAAGTCTTAACATATAAGTTATAAAAGTAGAGTGCAATAATAATCTAAGATTGAGGTTAATTGCTATCTGGTGATTATGATGAAATTCCAAGTGTTGGTTTTGAGAATTTGAATTATAGAATTGTTGTTTGAAGTGGAAAAATGTAACATCCCAAAAATATTGATCAATATTATCAAATACCAATCACCAAAATTAGGGTTAACAAAAACTTTTGTTAATTAAAATCAATATGAATGCAAGTGTGTATGTGATGATTGTATGAATGCATGAATGGACTTGTGTGATTTTTGTGAATAGCAAGGAATGGTTTAAAGATGCATCATCTAAAACATTTCCAAGCAGAAACAAATCAAGAGAATTTCAAAAACAAACAAAATGAGCTAATGGTCATTCTGCCAATCTTGCTCACTAGACCACTTTGAGTGTTTCTAGTCCAAGATTTCAAACAGAAACAATTCCATTTCTTTTCACCCCTTGCTAGACCAAGTAAAAGTGAACCCAAGCCCACCTTGAAAACTCACATAAACATTTGGCAACTTGATTCAAATGACAATTCAAAATTGAATCTATACCATATGTGAAGATCACCATTTCTCAAAACCCCACCAAACCAGTTCACCTTGACCTTTCCAAGCAACCATAGACTACCTAGTATGTGACTAGTACACCCACCAAGTTTCACTCAAAAAATTCAAATCTCTTGCAGCCATTTCATCAAACACCTTGTAAACACAAATCAAACAAAACATCAAACACTATAGTGAGCAGTGTTGTGCCTAACTTGTCTCCTCTCTAGCTCACAACACACTCTCAATAGATCATCTAACTAATTTAACTAGCCCTAGATCACTATAAGATTGACATTGTCATCAATGGTGACCATTGCCAAGCCTAACTTGCCATCCCATTGTCGACAGCAAGCTAGGAGCAGCTCTAGCCTCGCCAACCTTGTCTGGGACGCAAGCCACCATCCACCGCCACCCCCTGTCCAGTGCCCAAGCCTTGCCAGCCCCTGGACCACTCAGCAAGAGCACGCCCAGCCTCTCTGCAAGCATGCTGAGAGCGCCGCGGTCGACACGCAAGCACAGACCGCGCCCCGCCTTCGCCGACCTTGTGTGTGATCACCACCGTCCCAGGAACCGCCATGACATGTTCATTCGTCGCCACGCGACCAGAAGAGCCCGTGCGCCATTAAATTCCCCGTCGGACCCGCCCAGAGCGTCGCAGCGTTCCGACCAATTCGCACCACCCCATGCCTCGCCACCATGCAGTTGAGCTTCGCCAGGAGACAGTGCACCGTCCCCTACCCCCAGCCATGTCGTTAGCTCGTTGTGCAGACGACCACGACGAGCTCCACCCGCACCCTTCGGTCCCCTCTTGGCACTATAAATAGAGGCCTTCCCCTTCAATTTCAACACACCATCTCACTCCCCACCTCTCACTGATCACACCCACTCATCCCCTGAGCAAGGCGATTAGCAGGTCGCCGAAATTTCGCTGGAGTCTGCCGCGGAGGAGGAGAAGCGGAGCTGTCGATTGGAGCCGCCCTAGGAGGAGCCACCGGTACCAGGAGGATCGCCGTCGTAGACTTCATCGTTCGCCCCCATCACCGGAGCCACGATGAGCCCCCACAGACCCCCAATGGCCGTGTTAGGGTTCTGTCTCGCCGGAGCTGTCCAACGGAGATGACAAGCCCCAGACGTTAAATTAGATGTTAATCGCACGGTCCAGATTGCCCCATACCCCTTCGCACCCCCTGTCTCGCTGACTGGTGGGGACAACCACTTAAACCCACCCGTGCGTGCTGTGCGTAGTGGGTCGGCCCAGTTACACTCCCGCGCGGCCCAGTAATTCAAATTTAGGTTTTTCCATTTAGTTTCAAACTTAATTCTCTCCCTAGATTCAAAAATCGATCCAAAGAGTTTCACTAAACCAAATTGCATGAAACTATTTTTTCTAGAAATATATTGAAATTCTTAATCCAAGCCCGTGAGATTCAAACCATTTGGAATTATAGATCACCTATAGTAAAAATAACAAGGCAGGGGCTTTTCTACATTTAAACATTTTTCAAAATTCAACCATAAAAGCTTTTGAGTTGATTCCAACTCTCAAAAATCACATTTAACAAGACCTTTCTGAACATATAAAAATATCTAGGTTTACTTGCATAAATAATGGACAAGTAATAAAATAATGCCCCATAGGCATTTCTAGTCACTTTATTTAATTAAAATAAAAAGGTTAAACCTTATTAAATTGTGACACCACTTTAAATCACATTCACAAGTACTGAAATATGTGGTGATGACATGTGTCATAATGATCCCATGTTTTAGTTTGAGAATGTTAAATCTTAAGTAGTTTTTCAATGAGTAGAAATTACTTTTCTAAAATAAAAAATAGAACCTTTGCTTTAATCTTGGTAATAATAGTGATGATGCTAGATCATCTAGTGAAAACCTTGGTGTGATAAATAGAAGTAGTTAAGAATTGTTTGGTGATTGTGTACCTCATATTTATTTATAGACGCTAGTACCAACCAAGGATACGAGGAGGAAGGAGGATACTACGAGGAAGAAGCAGAGGAGAAATTCAACCACTGCACTGCACAAGGCAAGCTACCACTTGAATGTTACCTATGCAAGCTAACCCTTACAACTGTGAAAACTATATAATCTATGCAATGCATTAGGCATGTCTTGATTATACCACTTGATGATCCCAAATCCTAGTTGTACTTGCAAGCTTAGTTATTTTATTTCTTTATCTAAGCTTTCTATTAGGGTTTACTTAGTGAATTGTAGATGTTAGAAATATATTTAAGGGTAGCATAAAGAGCATACAACTTGGCCTAAGTTAGATAAATCTTGATGTCATCCTGAGGCATGAGACTGAACTTAGATAAGTCACACTTGATTATCACCCCTTATTAGTTTTACCCCCACTTGTAGTTGCTAGTGCTAATCATAAAATTTGATCACTTTATATGGGAATAATTGGTGAAAATGATTATGAAAACCTTAGAATGACGATTCATTCTACTAAAATGTTTTGACATATGTTCTTGAACACCAGATGATTTTGATGATGAAAATGTTGAGGCATGAGCCTTAGCCCTTTATAAAACTAATGGTTTTCTGGATGCGATACCATCCCAATTTTACCGTACAACCACAATACCCGAAATTGGGTAGGGCTAGACCGAAAGTTTATATACCTTAGTATGGGTTCCTTGCGGCCAAGGTTTGAGCTGAGGCTACCTTGTGAAGATTAACCACCTATGCAGTTCCCAAGATGACATATGGTCATGGTTGGGAGGCCAAACTCATAGGAGAGGTCCCTATACTAGGGCGTGTAATTGAAAGGTTAGGATTGAATATCCACATACTGAGTATGGTGAATTCAGGATTGTTCCAGACGGATGTATCGAATATTGTGGTGAAAGTGTACCACCTCTGTAGAGTGTCAAACTATTTGAATGGCCGCGTCCGTGGTTATGGACAGTTGGAGTGGCCATACTGTTCCGTCATCAGATGTTTTCAAAATGACTTGTGAAATGAATCACGACTTTGACTTGACCACAACAGGATTGTGATATGAAAACTCAAGTTCCCACTTAGGTGTTATAAAACCTTAAACTAGTTTTCTTTGCTTCCAAACTCAGTTAGAGATAAATCTGGCTTTTTGCAAAACAACCTAGAGCTTAGTATTCCTACTCAAACCCACTTCACTTGTTAGTCTTAGTTTGCGAGTACTTAAAGAGTACTCATGGATTTGTCCCTGGCTGTTCCCGTGGCCAGACTATGAAGAGGATTATCAGGAGGATGGACCGCAGGAAGGTTACGACAACTAGGATCATCTCCCATCGTCAGCATTGCCTGTGACCATGAAGATGGAGTCTCGCCCATGCTAACGTTACTGTTACGTTATTCCACTGCTATGATTGTATTAAGACTAGATCATGAGATCCTTTATTTGTTGTAAGACCTTATGTATGGTTTGTAATGGATGATGTACTGTGATATCCAATCTGTTATGTCTCGCAAAAATGGTAATCCTAGGCTTGTGATGTATGGCATAACAGGCATCTGGGATTAAAAATCCGGGTGTTGACACAAAAAGAATAACCTTTGAAGAAAAGGTTTCTTTGATAAGGTTTAAATAAGCTTTATGGCTAATAGAATGTGATCAATGCCTTTTGTGTTTTCTCAATTAGTTTGGACTTGAGATGCTTTATGTCTTAATTAATACATATCAAAGTTAACTAAAAAAATATAAATAGTCTTTAGACATGATGTTTATAATCTTTAAGACTAAAGTTAACCTTAAAAGCATAAATAAACTAAGGTGTAATATGTTTTAGTTATTGACAAGTATTAGGTTTATGTTAATGTTGTGAGATTATTCACTTTATATTTAAGCCAAGGATTGGTTTAGATTTTTTTTGCTAATGTGCAACTTATTAATGAAAGCATAATTAGATGATCTTATTGATGTGTTAGGGTTGAAAGTCATGTTGAGTATGGTTAAGAGATAAAGATCATTCACCCTTAATAATAGTGAATGATGCATAAGGTTATCTTAAAGGTTGTGGGTTTAAATTTGATTAAAGGTTTCAAAAGAATATTTTACATTTAAGTTTTATTATGAATCATAATTATGGATTTAAACTTAGTAATTAAGCTTAAAGGATTTAGTGTTTTATAAAGAAATGTGATTATTTCTTACTTAGGAAATAATTTTAAAGAATTAACAAAATAGTTATCTCCTTATAATAAAATAGGTAAATGAAAGTTTATTACCTAGAAACCTTAAAATGTTTTAATAATAATGTACTTAGTATTTTTATAGTAAAATATACTTATTTAAGATCCTAAAAATGAATTTTATTTATTTTTAAGTAGTATTATTATTTTTATAAAATTCATTAAAGGATTAAATGTCCTTGGATATTTATTTCAAGTTTTATTTGTAAAAAAAATAATTTAATATTTTTATAAAGTAGTAGTTTTATTTTTATATATAGAAATGATTTTTATTTATTTTTAGGACTTCTCCTTATTTTATTATTTTTCATTTAGTATTTTAGTAGATTTAATATTTAGTTGTATTTTGATTTAACTTAAACAAGTAATGTTATATTTTTCCTAGGTAGTTCTTATTCTTTTGAACATTTTGATATATTATATGTTTTGTTATGATTCTTTTACATTTTTCTATAGATTTAAATATCATAAGGGAATTTTGGTAATTTTTATTTTATTCTTCAATTGATTTTTCTATTTTTATTTTAAAACTAGGCCCAAAGGGTCTAGCTGGAGTCCGTTTGGCTGGCCGCTTCGGACGGCCCGGCCCATCTATCCCCTCACACGACACCCACGCACAGACCTAACACACGCACACACGCATCGCCCCTTCCTGGTTGCTTGCGATGCCGTTACCACCGCCAGCGCCGCCGCCTGCCTCACCGGCCATCGCCGACCGCCGTGACCGCCACCATGGTGTAGGACGACATGGTCAATGTCGCTGCTTGTCACTGTCCAGCTCGATTTGGTGCTGGCGCCCTCTACTGGATGTGCTTACCCCACCCCGTGGCTAGGGTTTGGGGCTCCGCCGCGCCCTCGACGCTCCAGTGATCCTTCGATGGTGCTAATGCTATTCTCTTTCTGCGGCTGCCTTCGATGTGTTGCTGGCGCGGGTCGTAGTGCCCCTTAGGGTGCTCCCTGTGCCGCCGCTCCTCTCTGCTGTCGGCCTCCTCTCTTCTTCCTCTTCGATAACCTTGTGAGGACCTCGTGTAAGTCTTTCCCTTCACCCCTCTATGCACTCTCTCTGTGCAATTGTAGGGATAGACTCCTAATTAGGGTTCACCCTTGTTCTAGGGTTCATCGCTGTAGTTGTGGGCAACAGTGATGGTTATTGATGTTCTAATTAGGCCTAGATTTGATTAAGTGGTTGATAGGTGTTTTGGTATAGATGCTATGCATCAATAATTTGCAATAGATGATTTTTGGAATGGCTTACTTACTGTAGTTTACTCTGGTTAGTCTGTTCGTGATGTTGTATGATTTTATCACCATAATGTAGCTATTCTAGGGATTAGAACTATGGCCTGGTTCCTCATAAATGAACTCTAGCGCTAAGTACAGAGCTAGGTTTATTTTAAGCAAATTCTTGTTAAAAATGTTTGATGATTTGCTGATATGTGATGTGATATGCTTCAGTTGAGAAAGTTGTATTTTCCATGGCATGTGATGAGTTTTCATGTGTTTACTTGAATTTAATTTAAACAAAGTTCCTCGCTGAACCATTGGCTTACTTCTAGGATTAGGTAACTCGGTGATAGGATCTTGAATATCTTGTACTATTGCACTCTTGTGTATAAACATGCTTAACTAAACCCTTTCTTCAATGACTCAAATTGTGTTTCTTTTTATGAACATGTCCTATACTAATTGTAACCATCTAATAGTAATGTAGAGGTTCTAGTTAGTCTCTAATTGTTGTGTTGATGGAGGTATATGCCCCTATTGTCTATAATTGAATGTTGTAATGCTTCAGGTAATTTTCTTAGTAACTTTGCTACTTGATTTGAATGGTCATTGACTATCTGAACATATGCTTACAATATCCATGACAGATTTGTGTTTTCAATTGCAAAGTGTGCTTGTTGTTTGCTTAAAAATCTGTAGGTGTCATGCTTAAAGAACATGCTTTTCTTTGTTATAAAATTCTAGTATATGTGTGGTGCATTATTGCTGATCTCCATACTTTATCTTACTGTCCTATTTTTGTGTGGTTAGGGTGTGAGCTCCTCGTTACACCAGGGATCACTAGTTCAATTGGTTGATCTAGCTCCCCTCTCTGCCTGTCTTATTAACTCTCTCTATAAACTGATAAGAACATTTATTATGCTTGATTACTTGGCTTGGCCTATGATGCAAAGTCTGAGGCCCAATTTATGGATAAGAACAGATCTTGGCTTTTTTTCCCTTTTAGCTCAATGATGAAATTTTCAAGTGGAGTAATCCCTTGCCAGTGATGCAAAGCCTGCGACTGTGATTGTAAAATAAGAAAATATACTATAGTTGCCTTACAAGCTCTATGTTGATCCTAGCATAGCTTTCCTATGTTGTAATGAGAGCTCTCTCTCCCCAAATGATTTGCTTGCTTCAAATGATAAAACCAAATACCAATATGGATCTAGTGGTTAACCTGATGCTTGTAGTGTGGATAAATGATTTGGTATTGTGACTTGTGTGAATTGACTGGATCTTCTATTTGTTGGGTTACTATTGTGGTATCTGCTGTCGTGACTGCTGTTGTGCTGCCTCATCCTAGAGTGTGCACAGCACCACTTAGGTACTTGCTATTATATTACAGCCAACTGGAAATTTCCCCTAGGCAAAGGATGCATAGGCTGAGGCTTAAATTGATATAAGAACATATTTATGTGCTTTGTTCTTGGTCCAACTTATGATGCAATAGATTTAGGCATAGATTCATATTGTAACAGATGCTAAGATAGATTGGTGATAAAGATGGATGATCACCTGATGTTGTGGAAATTCTTGGAACTTGTTGTGGATGTGCTTGATCTGTTATCTATTATAGTCCTTGTACTAGGTCCCCTTCTCTGTGTTGTTGTTCCTTCTCCTCCTAATCCAACCCCAACTATTCCTTCCAGCACCTTAACCTCCTCCTCTTTGTACCTTTGGCATGTTCTTGATCAGCTACTAGAACTTCTCCTTGAGCCCCTGGATGGCTTTCCCAAGCAACCAGGTGCCTGGGATGTGATGGAATCTGGCTAGTGGTTTGGTTGGTGAGGTAAGGATATACTGATATGAATCTGATGAGAACTAATGGTAAGATGGTGATAGTTTCTTGCTGTTCTGAGTGTTGTATAAAGTGTTCAGCAGAGTGTCCTCTCTCTGCTTCGGCTGCTACTTATCTTCCGTCCTGGTTACCTCATGTGTTGACGGCACCACACACCTGCATGTATGTGTGAGCTGCTTGCACTGTTCTGGATCAGTGCAAGGAAAAATATCTTGATTTCACCATTCTACTTCTACTTCTCTGGTGAAACTTGCCCCATAATTTAATCCCAATGAGGTTGTATTGAGGCAACTTATCTGATTAAGAACAGATACTATGATTTGGTGAAACTTGCCCCTTCAAATTAAGCTCTATGATGAGACAAAATAGTGCACTTCACTCTTGATATCCGAGGCCTCAATATATACTCTAAACCCTTATTCTTTTACTTTTGTTTTGTGTTCTTTTGAATTGTTTTGTAGGTATACAAGATCAAGAAGGAAATCCTTAGGACATGAAGATTTAGTTTAGGATTCCATCTATTATTCTTGTAATATTGTTTTGGGAAGTCAAACGGCCAGTTTGAAAGTCAAACGGCAATTTTGGGAAGTGGGAGGAGAGGAGGAAACCGAGTTGGGGAGGGAGTCCTCCTCCCCAAGCCGGCGCCCCACCAAGCCGAGTTGGGGAGGGACTCCCCTCCCTCCCCTTGGCCGGCCAGCCCCTCCCACCTATATAAGGAGGGGCAGGGCTCCCTCCTAGTACACACTAGTTCCTACCCCTCTAAACTAAACCTAGATCTAAACCCCGGTTTAGAGCTATTTTGGTTTAGAGCCTTCTAATTGGTTTAGAGCCCTCTAATTGGTGTGTCTAATTACTAGACCACTAATAGCCTCTCTCATAAGCTCCACCATACTCGCACCGGCTTAAGGCGAAGCCCTGCGGGATCTCCCCTCTACCTCCGGTACCACGCCGTTGTGCTGCCGGAATCACGAGGAGAGTGCTACAACCTCCGCTGCCTGCTGGAACAAGGGAGAGGAAGGTCTTCGTCGAGTACCGAACGTGTGACCGACTGCGGGAGCGCTGCGGGAACGCGGCGCTGGAAGGATCGTCTACGCGATCTTGAGATCGGAAAGAGTACGACTACATCACCCACGAGAATCTGCTCTCGTTAACCGCTTTGGAATCTTCGAGGGTAAGTTATTCCATCGACTCGTTGCTACAATCTAGTAGATAGATCTTGGCTTGTTTGTTTGTATGCGGTAGAAAATTTTTGTTTTCCATGCTACGAACCCCTACAGTGGTATCAGAGTCGTGTCTATATGTAAATCTGTTGCACGAGTAGAACACAATGGTCATTGTGGGCGTTGATGCTTTTATTGTAGATTGCTTTTTGTGTACTTTGCATCTTGCGGTATGTTGGGATGAAGCGGCCCGGGCTAACCTTACATGACATCGTTCATGAGACTTGCTCCACGCTTGACATGCAACTCGTATTGCATAAGTGGCTTTGCGGGTGCCTGTTTCTCCTAGCATAGTAAAGATCCAATTTACAACGGGTAATCAACAATGCTAGTATCAATGTTGTGGTTCTTGTTCGTAGGTTAGAACGACACTTATGGAAAGCCCCAAACCACGTAAAATATGCAAAGAAAGTAGAAGCGTCTAACTTTGTTTTGCAGGGGTGTGCAGTGATGTGATATGGCCATGATTGTGATTATATTTGATGTATGCAATGTTCCTTATTGTAAGTTGGCAACCGGCAGGAGCCATATGGTTGTCTTTAAATTCTGTTAAGACCTGCGTGTCTATTCAAAATAGTTGTAATAGTTGAAGCCGGTGGACGACAACCATGGTGAAGCGTCATTGACCTTGATGCAATGCTGGTGATGATGGAGATCATGTTCGTGCTTGAAGATGGAGATCGGAAGCACAAAGAAGAAAGGCCATATCATATCACATATTATGAATTGCATGTGATGTTAATCCTTTATGCATCTTGTATTGCTTAGTAGACGACGGTAGCATTATAAGATGATCCCTCATGCACATAAATTTCAAGTTCTAAAGTGTTCACCCTTAGTATGCACCGTTGCCAAAGCTTGCTGCTTCGAAGCACCACGTGATGATCGGGTGTCTTTGATTCCGTGGGTGAATACAACGTAAGCAAGCCAGATTTGCTTATGCGGTAGCTAAGGTTTGATCTTGACGAGCCTAGCATGTACAGACATGGCCTCAGGAACACGGATTACCGAAAGGTAGAGCATGAGTCATATAGTAGATATGATGAACATGTTGATTGTTCGCCATTGAAGCCATATCAACTCTCGTGATGATCGGTTTTGATGTGGAGGATTTGGTTCGTGTGATCACTAAAACAATGTGAGGGATGTTGTTTTGAGTGGGAGTTCACCTAGATTAATTTAATTATTAATTAGAACTCAATTTATCATAAACTAAATCAAAGTGAATTTGCATAGTTGTTGTAGTCATTGGCATCCGTTTACCACCTTGCGCTTAGTTATAATTGAGATGATAGAACTATAGAATTCTGGTTAGTTACTTTACGAACTGGTATCGTATTGTTTTGAAGTGTTAATCTAAAGTTTAAAAGTCCTATTGCAAACTTTCAGTAAGTTCCGGTTACTCCATGAAGTTTAATAATTGGTATTAAATCAAGAGTAACAATTCCAAGTGTTAGTATATAAAGTATCATGTTTGTCTCCATGATTCTTGATATTCAAAGATTGTCTTAATATCAAGGTTATCTAGGATCTGAAAGAGTTGTTTCAGAAACCATGATATGTGGAAGATATTGTGATATCTGAAACAAAGTTTTGGTTACAACATGATAGAGTATAATATGGCAAAAGTCATGTTCTCATATTTGATGAAAATTTGCAAAAGGTTGGAGACACTAGTTGTCCTAATCTTCCAAAAGGTTTTGGAGAGCAACATTATACTCGCGATTCACCGTTATAAGCTAAAAGTAGCTTGGTCATGGACGATTCCATGATGAAGGTGAATATTTGATGTAGGTAAAATGTTTACTACACCAATAGATTACTAAAGAAAGGAATTTGAAAGAACACCAAACATTTGATGATGGTGATCTACTTCAAAGTGCAAGTCCAAAGACATTGGTATTTAACTATACACGCTTTGGACTATGTGTCATATGTATGACTCCACTATTGATGTTGATAGATTCTTTCAAGCTGAAAAGGAAATACTGAAAGAGAATCTCAGAAATATATGGCAGAAAAGAAAAGACTAGAATTGTTCAGTTTAAGTATATAGATGATATACATGTTATGGCTATATTCTTTGCTCATTAAACAATGTGGTTCTTAAGTATTTTATACTGAATTTGTTGGTATGAATCGTCATATGAAACAACACAATTCATGAACTACAATGGCCTAAGTAACTAGCAAAAGAATATGTGATGATGTTCATCAAGAACAAATAAAGGGATATTGTGTTACTCGTTAAACATCAAAGCTTGCCTTCAAGATTTGTTTTATCAGGTATTATGAGAACAAAAGGGTTGTTCAAATAATTGCCGGATGATTTACAAATCTCGTTGGAGAAATCACATCCATAAAACAAGTGCTAAAAATGTCGAAAGACAAATTGATTGAAAGATCACTTAGGAAGTGACATCGCCGTTTAAATTATATTGGAAAGAAAACATGAAGAAACTCCATGTGGATGGAATTTTGGAGTCTTTTGATTTTTGATCAAATGACGTTTGTGAAACTTTCCTAGAGAATAATTAAAACTTCGTTCATAGGCCAAAAGGGAACGAAAGACTAGCTTATTGGAACTTGTGCATATTGTTGTACGAACTCCATTATGTGTAGTCAAGAGCGATGGATTTCAACTTCATATGCTTTCTCCGAAAAGTTGAGTGAATATATGAATATTTACTTAATAAGGATGAAGTATGAAATATTTAAAAAGTTTAAAGATTTCAAGATGAAGTGCAAAATCATTGTAACAAAAATATAAATAGTTTATGATAAGATCATAAAGGAAGATATTTGAGTTACAAGTTTAGCATAATACCTAAGATTTAAGGAATCGTTCCGTGGATTTGCATTTCCCGAAACACCATAAGAGTATGGAGCGTTCGAGATATGTAATTAAAACCTTGTTTGACATGGTAAGATCAAAGGTGTAAAATATAGAACTGCCATTATATTTTAAAGATTAAAAGCTTTAGAGACTACCGCTTTTCCACTAAAAAGAGCTCCATCATAATCCGCTGAAATGACACCATATAAAGTTATGGTTTGGGATAAAACCCAAGTAGTCCTTTCTTAAAACATTGGTATGCTATGCATAAGAAAGATGTGTGCAACCAAAGTCGGATAAACCTGTCTTTGTATAAATATTAAGTATTCCTCCACAAACACCGGAGACAAAAGTGTTTGTCGCTTAGAACGTCAAGTTTCTTTGAGAAGGAATTTTTCGTGAAAAGTTAAAGTGGGAGGACAATAGAACTTTGATAAGGTTAAAAGAACCTTAGCTATATGTGCAGAGTTGCGCAGCACCGAAAAGTGTTCCGGAGGCAGCAATAATGCTCATGGCTCACGTGCCTCAAAGGTTGTGGTCACGGAGGTCTAAGTTTCTATTGAAACAAGTAGGTCGAGTAAACAATCAAATACTAAGATTTGAGGGTTGAATCATTATTTGAGAATAATGAACGGACTACATGCAAAGAAGCGATGATGGGCACTGACTCCGTCAAATGGCTTGAAGCCATAAAATCCGTGATAGTTCCATACACGAGAAATCAAGTTTTGAATTTGAAGGACCCTCGAGAAAGGTGTAAGACCTTACAGTTGTGTTTGGATCTATAAAGAAGTAGACATGGATGTTTCACATCTATGAAATAGTCGACATGTTAGGAAAGAGTTCACAACAATGTTCAAGGATTGACTATGACAAGATTTGATCTTTCATAGCGATATTTAGTCTAGACGGATTAATGTAGCAACCACTACATATAATTTTGTTATGTGGTAGTAGAATAAACAAAATAAGTTCTTCTAATAGAATGGTTACCTAGGACGTGTGCATGACACGGTCCAAAGGGTTTTGTTAATTCAAGGGATGCTAAAAGCATATGCAAAATTCAATGGATGAAGTAAGCATAGCGGAGTTGGAATCTTCACTATGATGAAACTGTTAAAAGAGTTTAATTTCATCGGAGACAATGAAGATGCTTGCATTTGCAAGAAATTAAGTGGGAGCGCTAAAGACATATTTCTAATACATTATGTGGAGGACATATTGTTGATTAGAAATGATGTATCTTTTATTAACACATATTAAGAATTTCATCCTGATGAAAGACTTAGGCAAAACCCAAATATTTGGCATCAATAGATGCTAATATGGTTGTGCCAGAAGTACATAAACAAGATATTGAATGAGTTCATTATAGAAACTACAAGAAAAGGTTCTTGTCGCACAGAAAGGATTGAAAGAGTTCAATGTTGATGATATATTCAAGTGTATTGACATTTGGTAAGTGAAACAAAGATTCAAGTATAGATTGATACTTGATGTATGAAATCACAAAGAGTGTTTATATCAATCATACTGTGGTATGTACAAATCCAGATATGTCCTATGCTCTAAAAGTTATGAGCATATACCAGAATGATTCATAAGATGATCATTGGACGATAGTAAGGATATTCTTATGATCTTTTGGAAGAACTAAGAGTATATTATTTGTAGAAGTGACAAATAGATGGTTAGTTCATTGTAAAAGTACTACATTGATACTAGTTTTGTCACAGAGTACAAATTAAGTTTATCTCAATCTAAATTAAGGGTGGCACAATATAATGGAAAGTGAGTTCCATAATGGATTTGGATGAGTTCCAAAGTTAAGACATTGTGACAGATACTTCAACAAAAGGCTAAGTATATGACTGCTATTATAGCAGCAAAAGAGGGCATTTGTGTCAAGTAGTTTGTTATCAAACTAGGTGTAGTTCACAGCGGGATAATACTATGAAGATATATTGTGCGACAATATTATCAACATGTTTTAACCCCAAAGAACTAAAGGTCACACCGAAAGACCAAATTATACAAAGCCATCTCATTAGAGAATGAATGAGGCGTAGAGACGCAAAGACATGCAATTACACACGGACCTGGAAGTGTCAGATCCGGAGATCAGTTGACCACTAGCAATCGTGTACATGCAACACCGGAAAGCCATAGGTGTTGAATACACAAAGGTTTGAAACTAGATTATTGACTCTAGTGCAAGTGGGAGACTGTTGGAGATATGCCCTAGAGGCAATAATAAATATAGTTATTATTATATCTTTGTGTTTATGATAAATGTTTATATTCATGCTATAATAGTATTAACTAGGAAACATTAATACTTGTGTGAATTGTAAACTTAAATTGAAGTCCCTAGTATAGCCTCTATACTTCACTAGCTTGTTGGTTAATAGATGATTGTGGTTTCCCTATCATGAACATTGAGATGTTATTAACAACAAGATCATATCGTTAGGAGAATGATATGGTGGACATACTCCTATAGATAAGCGTAGCATAAAGATCAAGTCATTTCAATAGTTCAATTGCTATATGCTTTCTGATACATAGTAACCTAATTCCTTCGACCATGAGATCATGCATATCACCTTTACCGGATGGATACTTTGATGTCATCAAACACCACACCGTAACAGGGTGGCTATAAAGGTGGTATTGAGTGTTCGGAAAGTATTGGTTGAAACACATGGATCAAGAATGGGATTTGTCCATCCATATGACGGATAGATATTCTCTGGGCCCTCTCGGTGAAATGTCATCCAATTAGCTTGCAAGCATGTGACTGGGTCACAAGGGATCACATATCACGGGAACGAGAAAAGAGTACTTATCAGTAACGAGGTTGAACTAGGTATGCAGAGATACCGACGATCATAACCTCGGATAAGTAACATATCGTGAGACAAAGGGAAATTGGTATCGTATGTAAGTGGTTCATTCGATCGCAAAGTAATCGTAGAAATATGTGGGAGCCATATGAATTTCCAGATTCCTCTATTGGTTATTGTTCGGAGAAGTGTCTCGATCATGTCCGCATAATTCACGAACCGTAGGGAGACACACTTAAGGATTCGACGTTGTTTGAGTAGTTATGGTATTATGAGAAAGAGACCGAATGTTGTTCGGAGTCTCGGATGGGATCCGGGATATCACGAGGTGATCCGGAATGGTCCGGAGAATAAGATTCATATAAGGAAAGTCCCATTTCGGAGTTGGGGAATGGTTCCGGTGTTTTCATCGGGAACATTCTAGAAGGTCCCGGAATGTCCGGCACTCCGGAGGGGGAAGGGTACATGAATGTGTCATTATGAGTTGGAATGATTGCATCATGTACTAGGTGTCTTCGCTGCCCAAAATAAAGGATTTATTTAAATCCTAAATTGAAAAGTCAAACGGCCAGTTTGAAAGTCAAACGGCAATTTTGGGAAGTGGGAGGAGAGGAGGAAACCGAGTTGGGGAGGGAGTCCTCCTCCCCAAGCCGGCGCCCCACCAAGCCGAGTTGGGGAGGGACTCCCCTCCCTCCCCTTGGCCGGCCAGCCCCTCCCACCTATATAAGGAGGGGCAGGGCTCCCTCCTAGTACACACTAGTTCCTACCCCTCTAAACTAAACCTAGATCTAAACCCCGGTTTAGAGCTATTTTGGTTTAGAGCCTTCTAATTGGTTTAGAGCCCTCTAATTGGTGTGTCTAATTACTAGACCACTAATAGCCTCTCTCATAAGCTCCACCATACTCGCACCGGCTTAAGGCGAAGCCCTGCGGGATCTCCCCTCTACCTCCGGTACCACGCCGTTGTGCTGCTGGAATCACGAGGACAGTGCTACAACCTCCGCTGCCTGCTGGAACAAGGGAGAGGAAGGTCTTCGTCGAGTACCGAACGTGTGACCGACTGCGGGAGCGCTGCGGGAACGCGGCGCTGGAAGGATCGTCTACGCGATCTTGAGATCGGAAAGAGTACGACTACATCACCCACGAGAATCTGCTCTCGTTAACCGCTTTGGAATCTTCGAGGGTAAGTTATTCCATCGACTCGTTGCTACAATCTAGTAGATAGATCTTGGCTTGTTTGTTTGTATGCGGTAGAAAATTTTTGTTTTCCATGCTACGAACCCCTACATCTAAATCAATTTGAATTAAAATACATGTTTGAATCACTTCCACCTTCAACAAGGAATTCTACAAAGGTCATGTCGAAATCTATCACAATTGTGCTGACGTTTTCACCAGAAAAAGAGAGATCTCGATTCCTCTATAGCTCTTTTAGTTTTGCGCGAATTCTCGGGATTTTCTATGCATGAATGCAATGCACACATGTGTCCTCTCTATTTCTAGGTGCTAATCTTGGATGTTACACCCAGCTCCGTGAACCCAGCTCGGAGCAGGGCATGGGAGGTGGGCACGGTGGCCTTGGCACCACTCGAGGAGGTGGGACACATAGAAATGGCGGCCGCCGGAGGAGGATTCCACCTCGTGGTCAGGGCGACCGCGGCCGAACCATCCCTTGTCGCCACTCTTCGCCATTGGGGCCCTAGGGTTTCTATTGTGCGCACGTGGGGAAATGGAAGCTTCCAGTAGGGACTAGGAGTGGATAGAGACAGTGGACAACACCGGTCCCCTTTAAAAAGGACCAGAGAGGTTGGTGGCCCATGCAGGCTCCTCTCCCTTGTCGCTGATACGAGGGACCCGTGAGAACTACGTGCGGACGTGTGAGTTGTCTGCGTACCCGCAAAGCCGCCTGCCATCCAAAATTGGGCTAGCAATGGGGGCCAACCGGAAGGATTCGCTAGCATGGCCCATTTGCGTTGCCTCGTTGGGCCTTGGCCTCTATTCGTTCGGGCAGAATTGGACGAGTCGGGACAGTTTACGGGGCACCGTCGGAGTTACCCTAACTCACGTGCAAAACTTTCATGGAGGTGTCTCGGTAATAATAAAAATGCAAATAAGAATTTTATGTCAGACTTGTGAATGTGAATTTTCAGAAACTCTAATTGAACATTGAAATATAAATATGTCAAATGAAAACGGCTTTTGGTTAAAAATTGATACAACTTTTTTTCATAAAAATAAGTTCTCTATTGTTCCTTTATCAAAACAATGGCCTATGCAGCAAAGCCGTAAAGTGGACAATTCTGACATATGTAAGACAGTAAGTAAGATCAGTACCCTACCATCTCTACATCTCAAACTCACAGTAGCAGATTAACTCAAATGAAGAGCAAAAACTCATCAATTGCAGAGTATGCCAGGATTCCATGTCTCGAAGATTAGCCACACTCGAGAGCAGCTTAAATCTCTTCAAAATAAGGGTTCTTCTCAGTAGTAAGTACAAGCAGAGTACGCTCATCACATCTCTAACTCATATGTAGGGATGGATAAGCAGGGAAGTCCCTAATAAAATTACTCACGATGGAGTTGATCATGTGCTGAATCCATCTTTTACTACAAAACATTAGTGTATTGTCTTGGAACAAAACATATTGATTTAATTGAGCAGTTCTACAAAAATGCTCTAGTGTGAACTTGAAGTCTGAACCAACTCCCAGGTTTCCCACAAACGTGTACTAGTAATTCATGAGCAAACTCCAAAAAACCCGAACTTCTCTAGCTTTTCCGCAAAAATGGTTGTCCAGAAAACTGGCACCATTAGCAACTACTTGATTGGTAATTTTCAGAAACCTGGAAACAAAAATAATAAACATTAGAGACGTTTGAATATGAACATATAAAGGGAACGACTGGCAGAGAAAAAAGAGAAGAGGAAAAATCAAGGTAAACAGAAATGCTAATATAGTCCATCTACATATGTCCCTTCTAAACTGAAATGAATAGTGAGTTCCCATTTTGATAAAACCATTTATTGATTGCAGAAGAAACACACACTGTATGATCACCTGCTATGTGATAGCAAGTTTCAGTTTCGACCTTGATCAGTTGATGATAATATTTCAGGAAAGGGAAAACATGATGGTTAATTGTATATTATGGTGACAGGGCTAGACATCCTTCAGGTTCTTATCAATGACTTATTGATCAATTTGTAGACCTGCACTGAATCATGCCTACTAGTTCAGAAACACTTTTAGTCAATGGACTCTAGTTCAGCAAACACTAATACTCCTGGATAAAGGGTCCATGCTAAAAGACACATCAATAGTTTTCAGCAGCATGTAATGCTGCTGCCACAAGACAGTACGACTGGAAGAACAAGTTCAATTAGCACGCTTAGCATTGTACAGAACGATCTGCGAAGATTAAACATATGAGCATCTGTATTACAAATTGTACAGAACGCTTGCATCCTGATTTACAATGCTCGGCGTAGACACAATGAATTACTGAAAGGTCATGCTGTAACTACTAGGCGTACCAAATATATTACTGTACAGATAAAACACGAACAAGAACTTAACCAGCGGCAGGCTGGTATTAGTGATGACAACATATTAGGCAATATATATTAGTAATAATTGGCAAAACGTGCACATCATTGATCTTTGATATCATAAACTGAACGGGCTGAATTAGATATATATGTACAAAGAATACAACATCCTAAACATGTGAATGGATGACATACAGCTAATGATGGATCAATAAAGAAGCATGACTGCAGGAACTGAGAGATTTATAGAATGTAGTACCCAGAGATACATCAACTGGTAACTTGGTGCAACTCATTTCGCGTGGTTTCCATCTGAACGAACCAGAACATCTGCCAAAGTCTTGTTTTCCTCATCGTCCTTCTTTCCTGAAAAGGCAAATTTCTCTGATGCCGTACACAAACTTGAACAAATAGGAACAGACACAAATTATCTATACAGCATATCTCTGTGCATTGTATATAGGAATTCATTCAAAGTCATTAATGTCAAATATAAATAGGAGCGTGCCCAGTCTCAACTGTATGATAAACATATCCTACCTTTGCAAAAAAAAAACATAACACAAGCTCATAGGACTACATGAGCCTCTAGGCACATTTGAATGTAGAATTTTCCAATGTAACCATTTCAGTTACCTATTTGGAGGGGGGCAAGAAGTTTAAGATAGATATCGGAATTGAGTACTCGAGTTCCAAGTGCTACAAACATTTCAAACCCAAGTGAGTGAGAATTTATTATTATTACAACTTAGATAAATTTGATAGTGCATCTTATTCCTAGACTGCAACTTATGTTAGTAGGATATCTTGGAGGCAAAGATAGTGCATCACCATTTATCATACACCTCTCGCTTTTTACAGTCAGACCGCCGCTCTTCTAAACCTAAAATCTCTGCCCCAATTGCTACACGACATGTATAGAAATAATCCTGAGTCATTGCTATTGTCAGTGATATTTTGCATTATGCAGCAGTACTAATAGCTACTGGCATTATATTTTGGAATTGAGGAAGTACATCATATTCCTTGACTGGGACTTCTATAAGATGTTTATGTTTTAGTCTATAATAAGGCCGATGCATCACATTTTCTCCTACGGTTAACTGATTAACAATGACAGCATATTTCGAAGCTCTACAGAACTTTTATTCCCCATCCAAATGGCTAATAAACTATATACTGCAGTTATATAGAAAATAATTCAGCTCGTTTGATCTTTTGATTGATATAAATAGAGGGGCTTTACTCGAAGCACATTATGATCTGAAAATTCTACTCTTTTTTTAGGACACTGTAAAACAGATTCTTTGAAAATAAGATCGCTGAGAAAAAAATCCACATGGACGATGCAACATTGCAAACCCATCGACAACATGTTCCAAGCTTATGTAAAACTAAGAAAGCACGTCGAAGAACCAATAAGTGATTACCTGCAGTAGGGATCTGGCTGGATTCAAGCCAGGGTGGAAGCACGCATGGTACACAGGAACTGGTGCCGTCCTTGGGATAACTCCCAATCACCTCTTCCCTGTTCATGTCCAGGACGACGACGTGCTCGCCCACCATTAGGAAGATGACATCGCCGTTCAGTGGGTCCAGTGCGCCAATTTGTGGCGTCGTCTTTTCTGGCAAGGGCAGCCACGGGTGGTCTCCATCCGCCCAGATCCGGCTGAGCACCACACGGTGTTCCAGCGTCCAGCCGCTGGCCTCGTCGTCGAGACCAAAGACGGTGAGCACGAACGGCTCCCGATCCCACACCTCCACATACCGCAGCTTCCCCCCGCTGACCCCCATGCGCCGGTACCTTCCCAGCGCACGTAGCCGCGCGGCCTCCGCATCTTCTACGGTACGCAGCACGCCCCCGGTCGGCGGTGCGCGTTCAGGCAGCACGCTGCCCCTGGGCAGCTCAACGAACCGGAGCTGTGGCTGGTCGCTGAACGGGTCCGCCGAGATGGCACCCCAGGTGAGGTCCACCCACCACAGACGACCGCCGAACCCAAACGCCTCTTGGTCGTGCTGGCCCCTCTCGAAGTAAACTCGCCGCGCAAGCGGGAGTTTGCACGGCGCGGTGAGCGCGACCTCCCAGTCGCCCGTGTCCGAGAGAAACCGGAGCAGCATGTTCCCCTGCAGCTCCGCGACGGCCAGCCTGTCAGGTGGCCCGTACCCGCGGTCGGCGGCCTGGGTGAGGACGCCCATGTGAGGGCCGCACAGGAGCTGCCTCTGCCCCGTCCCGATGTCAGGGAGGCGGGTGAGCTGGCCGGTGAGAGGGTTGCAGAGGAAGCGCGTGGTGTCCGGGTAGTGCTCGGGGACGACTTGGGTGACCATCTGGCGCACGTGATGGGCGCCCTGCTTCGCGAGGATGGGGGCCGGGGCGCGGAGGTCGTAGACGGTGACGAGGAGGAGGCCGTCGCCGCTGGCGGAGCATACTTTGCCGCAGAGGATCTGCGTGACGTCGCTGTCGGGGTCGGGGACGGCGCTGGTCTTGACGTGGAGCGCCGGCAGCGTGAGTTGGGAGAAGCGCGGAGGCTCCACGATGCGCGCGCACGAGCGCAGTCCCGACCCGACGACCATTGACGCCTGCTCGAACAAGACCCAGCGAGGACAGGAGTAGGCGGCCGTGGAGAGTGGGCGGCGTAGGTGGCCGGGGACGGCGGCGGAGAGAGCCAGGAGGCGCCGGAGCGACATCGCGGTGTCCTGACGCGGGCGGCGCACACTGTAGCGGTGATGCGATGAGGTGGGCAGAAGGATTCCTGATGGTACAGGAGGCCTCGGTTCACGTGGGCTCGGTGCACGCGGCTGCGATATCGGGTGGTGGCTCGGTGAAAAGCTGTGTGGAGTTGTTTCACCGCGGGCTGTGACGTGCAGCTCCTTCAGGTCCACATACAGTGTGTGCGCTACCTGGAGTAGGTCTATACAGCTTGCTCTCTATAAGGAAATGCCGTGCAGCTGCATCCTTGCAGGCGCTGCAAAAGGTGAGGTGGCTGGTTTTGAACGGCGTCGCCCCATTGGCTGTGCTGAGCATGACGTCATCGTTTTCCCGCCAAAAATGCCTTCGCTACTGTGTGGAGGTGGCGTGGGCAGGTCGCTGCAGCTCTATTCTACTCTACGTTTGACCGCTAGGACCGGAGTGCACGCACACGCGAAACTTACACTTGGGGTCTCTAAAAAAAAGGCGCGCGCTACGCATATCGTCCTAAATTCTGATTTTAGTGCAAAACAACTTTTTTTTACTCCCTCCGATCCATATTACTTGATTTGAATTTATCAAAATTTGGATGAACATATATGCTAAATAGTGTCTAGATTTATCTAAATCTAGACAATTTAAGTCAACTAATATGGATCAGAGGAAGTACATATATTCCCATTTTTACTTCTGAAGCAATAAAACGGTTCGTTTTAGAAATAGAACATCTCTTCGGAGACCTCGCTGGAGATCTTGTCGGAGATCACGCAGCAATTTTTTTTGCTAATGTAGCAAAACCAATTTCGCCGAAGACTCGGCGACTACTCTTGCCGGAGACCTTGTAGCAAAATATTGACACTGTTGTAGCAAAATCATAAGACGGTCGTAGCAACAAAGTTCTTCTAATGTAGCAAAAAAAACTATTTCGCCGGAGACTCTCGCCCGCAAACATCGCCGGACACCTCATAGCAAAACCTTTACACAATTGTAGCAAAACCTCAAAACGGTTGTAGCAAACGAAATTTGATAATATAGCAAAACTTGACTTCTTCGCAAACTTTCGTCAGGAGGCCTCGCCAGAGATCTCGTAGCAAAAAAAAAGCACTATTGTTGACACCGTCGCTAGCAACTATATCCACCGTATGTAGCAACTATGGTTGCCATATGTAGCAAAGTCACCGACTTATCTAGCAGCGCCACTAGCCGATATATAGCAAAGTCGTCCGGCGTATGAAGCAGCGCCATTAGCCGTACTTAGCAAAAGTCGGTACGCATACATCGCCACCACCACCACGGGCGACACCACCAGCACCGCCATCGGCGCGGGAAACACATCCCAGCGACGTCCCAGCTCCAATGGAGAGGGCGGTCATGGCGTGAAGGCAAGATCCCCCGCTTGCAGAGGTCCACATGGGGGCATCTTCGGAGCACGTGCGGTGGGGGGTCATGGCCCTGGTGTCGGAGGAGTTCGGGAAAGGGAGACATGGGAGGCGGCAGAGCAGGGCGCCGCGACGAGGGATCGTGGCCCTGCTGCTAGAGGAGTACGGGACGACGACTTGGGAAGCGGCAGAGCAAGCAGGCGCCCAGCAGGAGCTCCTTAGGGTTCAGCGTGCGGCGGCGGCACCGGCGAGGGAGAAGGGGCCTGGGAGGGGAGAAGGTCCGGGAAGCTCCTCTGCGGCCACAGGGGCAGTTTGCGAGGAAGAGAACGAGAGGGTAAGGAAAGCATGAGGCCTACCACGCGTTCGCGAGTGTCGAATCGTCCGGGGGATCTACATCATTTTTCATAAAAAAAACCTTCTTACTAGGAATATTATGGTCAAGTTGTCATTTTATTTCAGAAACACAAATTGAGGATTTAAAATAGCTGGACTTGAAAATGCCAAATAATTAGGATTCCTTAATTAAAACTATGGCCTATGCAGCAAAGCGTACATTTTTGACATATCGAAGACAGTAAGATCAGTACCGCAGCATCTTTACATCTCAAGCTCACAGAAGCAGAATAGCCCAGATGAAGGGGGAAAAGACAGGCATGGAGGCATACATCCCTGAGTTATCAATTGCAGAGTAAACCAGGATTCCAAGCCTCCAAGATCAGCCGCAGTTCAGAGCAGCCTAAACCTCTCCAAAATAAAAGGTTCTTCTAAACCATGCCAATGCCAAGGAGGCAAGCATTAAACTAAGTTCCAGATTAAATAGCAATGCAAGAACACGTGGTATAAGCTTACAGAACCATTCAATCCAAAGAAACCATAATCAAGTTAAAACAAGATTCCAGATTCCAGAATGGAATATAGTAGTAGATGACAATAACAAGATATCAGAACAGTCTAGGCCATGATATTCATAGTTCTAACTTCTAATAGCTACTGATCCGTTCAAACATAAAAGGACATAAATCTGTTGTTCCCTGTCCATCCATGCTGAATTGCCGGCGGAATCAAAGCAGTTCTACTAGAACTCAACAGGCGCACAAGCAAAGCCCAGAATATGTAAACCATTCACCAGGTTTTGCCCAAACTGTGATTTGAGGAAATGGATGAGCAAAGTCTAAGAAACACAAACTTCTCGCTGAATTCCCCTAAACCGAGAGTTTAGAAAACTACCACCACCAGTTTCCCGGTCCTCCAAACAACTAGAAGCCTGCAAACCGAATTGTAAACATAAACATGAGTTCCTGCCAGTCTCTTTTTAATAGTACCAAAAAGCAAATAAACAAGGGATACCAATAATCTCTACAGGCATCTGAATACTCCTATGGAGAGAATGTGCGACATAAACAAGAGATGATTTTCTCCATTTCTTCTTGAGCACAATACATATAGAAGTTTAAACCTCAAAAAAAAAACATATAGAAGTAAACAGAAATACAAGTTCAGAAGTAAACAACAGCGCAAGGAATTCACATCAATATTACTTTGGAACAAACAAAGACAAAAAAAAGAGATACCGTCTAAAGACTGATCATGCTTTGCTTATTTTCTATTTTCTGTTGCAAAAATTATGACATGCTCATGTCAGCAAGTAGCAAGAGCATGGTTCAGTTTACACAAGATCAGTATTGATAACATTTTGGAATGATGAAAGGCAATGGTTCATTATAATGAAAATACTCTATGTACTAAACGCTGTAACGATTATGATTTTTCACTCCCCAATTATAACTTTGTAATACAAGTCATCTTCTGGCGAATCAGAAAATAGAATTACTCAATACTATTTGGCAGCCGGCAGACATAGGCACCAAATAGTACTTATGTTTTTCCATGCAAGAAATTGCAGAAATTTTAAGAGGAATGGAATATGATACAGCAAGAGATAGTTATGAAAAAGTACCAAAATAAGAATTAGCTGGTACACTTCATTTCATCAGCTCAATTTCTACACGCAGAGTCTTCGATTTGTCTGTATCTGGCAAAGCCTCTCTTTTAGCAGTAGTCTTCTTGCTGAGACCTTCAACAATGCAAGCAAGAACTTAAACAATCATAACAAGGTAAACATTTGGCTGCATAGTGCACATGACTTAAAGTGGCATACAAAATCGATACACTGAACAAGAGTACTGAGTTGATATACCTTAACAATAGTGATTTTTTAAGCAAGTTAACAATAGTTGGATGAATGAAATGCAATAGAGTGATAGATATACGGATATCCAATAAAACCATTAACAAAAAACACCATGTTCCTTAGGCTGTCATAATACACGGTACATGAGCAGTATGAAAATTCTGAAACAGGGATAGAGCACTACAGTGTATATATATTTAACCAAAATGAAATATATAGAGAGACTACAAGGAAATGAGAATACAAGGTGGCATACAAGCTCCAAGAGTGGCATTGAGAGGGGTCGAAGGAGTGGAGCGGCAAGATGGCATTCCCAGCAGCAATGGTTAAGGAGGCATGTCCACGTTGTGTGTGCATGCGAGAGGAAGGCCGTGCATATTGGAAGAATTTTTCAATTATTTTAACATGGACATAATTTTGATACTTGGCAGTACATAATTATGTATTGGCATAGGATGCAGCAGGTACGACAACTCAATGAAGTATCAGGGTAAACCTTTATCTACCAATACAAAGTTCATATGCTGATAATTACTCCATTTATATATCTAAATATAATAAAGTAACTTTCCAACAAAACAGGCCATACATTGACCGAGGTGGCAACTAGGACCAGATATAGCCCATTCTGATGTAAAGGCAGTTGAACCAGAATATGGGGAGGAACAGACTAGAACCATCTTAGTGCTTCACTTGGCTTTAATTCTACAGCCATTTTTTCCTACCTTAGCTGCACTTCTCCTTTTGTATCTAGAAGTGCTAGACCACAATAGAAAGGCTCCAAGCAGGCAAGCACTACTACTCTTCCCCATAATCACCTCAATTTCTCTCAATTCACACCAAATTCTAGCAGAAATTTGTATGCAGAGGACCCTACAATCTACACAAGCCTCCAAGCACATCATTTCAGAAGGCAGATAAATGACCTGTGTCCAATCTAACTATTTTATAGTACACATGACTCAAACAAGCAACACAAAGAAATGTGGAAGTTACCTGCATAAGGAATCTGGCTTGTTTCCAGCCAAGTTGGGAGCACACATGGTAGGAGGGGGATATCATGCATAGCTAGACGAGAACTCCCAGTAACTTTCTCCTTAACCATGTCCACGCCGACAAGTTGGTCGCCGCAGACAAGGTACACCACATTGGCATTCAGTGGGTCAATGGCCCCAATCTCCGGCATCTCCTTCAAGGGTCCAAACTGGTTGCTTTGGTTCATCCAGATGTGGATAAATGCCACCTCATGGTCCAGCGTCCAGGAGCTGCCCTCCTCGTTGAGCGAGAAGGAACTGATCACATAGGGCTTCTCCTTGGACACCTCAACGTACCGCATCTTCCCCTCGCTGACCCCCATGCGCCGGTAATTGCGGAGTTTCCTCATTAACACCATGCCCTCCAGGTCAGGCAGCACGCTTCCTCTGGGCAGCTCGGTGAAGCAGAGGTCCGGCCGGTCGCTGAGCGGATCCGCGGAGACGGCACCCCAGCTCTCGTCGATCCACCACAGCCGGTCGCCGAGAGCCACCACGGCGTTGTCGATGGTCATCTGGCGCCCAGGTGGCAAAGGGGATGGCAAGCCCACCAGCTTGTCCCACTTCCCTGTCTCGGAGAGAAACCGCCGCATGACGAAGCCCCCCTCCTCCTCGCCCTCGCCCCCGAGAGAAAACATCTCAGCTACCGCATACCTAGCAGGCGGTCCTGCTTGTCCGCCTTCAGCTTGGGTGAGGAGGCCGAGGTGGTGGTACATGATTGTCTTCTTGGTGCCGTCGAGGTCAGGAAGGCGGTACAGCTCGCCGCTGAGCGGGTTGCAGACGAAGCGCGTGCCTTCCGGGTTCATTTCCATCTCGGTCCAGGACAGGTCGCGTACCGCGGAAGCCAAGGAGGAGTAGCTGTGGTCCCCGATGACGGGGATGTCGAAGCGGGCTTCCCAGAAGCGCACCAGGAGGAAGCCGTCGCTGCTCGTGGCGGCGACGTCGCCCGAGACGAAGCCGTACTTGCCGGTGGCGGGGTCGGGGAGCGGGCGCGCATGGAGGAAGTGGGCGGGGACGCTGAGGTTGGTGACGAACGGGGGCTTGTCGAGGTGGAATGAAACGCCTGGCGCCGGCGCCCTTGACTCGTCCACCGATGTGAGCTGGAGCAGGGCCCACGGCGGGCGCGAGGGGGCCGTGGAGAGGGAGCGGCGGAGGCCGCCTGCGACGGCGCTGGAGAGGCGGCGGAGCATCTTGGCGAGGATGCGGCGATTTGGTCTAGAATGGAAGAGGGTTTTGGCCTTTGGGTGTGATTTTGGGGAGAGGGCGCCGCCGGGTGCCGCGTGGTGTGTTGCCGCTGCGGTGAAATTGGTTCACGCGAGGCTGTGACAGTGGTCACTGGTGGCAGGGCGCAGTGTACTCTCCGCCAGCTGTCTGTTTGAATCACCTCTCTGTGAGCTATGGCCGGTCCATCATAATATTTTCTTATGAATATTTCAATCGTTCATGTGAAAAATGGTGTAGATTCTTCCATAGTGTTTTATAGATGAGAAAAAAAATTGTAATAGAAAATGGTGGTTTTTTTTGGAAATGGGGAAGACCACTGCAGCATTTGCATCCAAGATACCCACACATTCTGTTTTATTAGATTATTCATAACATCCTAAGAGAAAAATTACAAAAATCAAACTGAAGTTCACCAAACAAGCGACAGATCGGTAATCCTACAACAGTGATGAAGAGGATGTCTATAAACAAGACCAACACCCTAGCATCACATGAAGGACTCGACAATTTGCCCAACGGCGAGCAAGTAGCACAACCGGCCCGGCAGATCCTCAACGCATACCAGTATACACGCTCCAGCGGTCCTCTCGCCGTCGCCATCTTCTGCATACCATCTTCTTGAGAGATCAGCGTAATGACCTTGTGAGGTATGCTGTCAACGCCACCATGACGCCAAACAGCTCCACCACCTTGCATGCTTCGAACATGCACGCACGGTCGACATCGAGATCCCTCGGCACCACGCCGCCAAGTCCCGCCACCTGATGCAAGTTGAAACCATCGGGAAATCCATCGTACATAGCACTTACCGAACCAGGCATGACTGAGTGTAGAACCTGGCGGTTAAGCATGACTTGACATCTCCATCGGAGTCTTTGTGCAAGATGAAGCCGCTCCACCTCCTGCCTCCATCATCTAGCGCTACTCCACGAACGATGCTCCCAAGAGAGAAAGCGACACCGCAGTGCCGCCATCGCCCAACCTGGAAAAACAAATCCTAGGGTTTCCCCTGGAGTAGCACGAGTAAGGTCGACACTAGTTGCAAGGTGATGCCTTCATCAAGGTAACAGTGTGGAACGCCGCCATCGCATGCTAGTTGGCTCGGTTTCACCGGCAACTAGGTCTCCCCGACTCGCAGCCAACTAGATGACGGATCCCGAGATCCGCTAAACCAGCGTCAAGCCGACCACCTCCAACATAGAAGACGATTAGCACGACCAAACCTAGGGCCTCCGCCACAGACGTCCTCATGATGTGGAGCAAGACCCAGGGCCTCCGCCATAGACGCCCTCATGATGTGGAGCAGGACCCAGAGGGCCTCGGCGTGATGTCCCAACCGACGACGAGGATGAAAAAATAGTTGGATAAGGGCCTCCTATTTCATGAAAAATCCTAGATCAACCACACCTCACCACTGCCTACAGCCCCACCGCCGATGCTCACCTGCCGCTGCCGCACGGCCAAAGATCAGGTGGCAGGCCACCACCTCCGCTTGGGATCAAGGGCCGCCGCAATCTCAGATCGAGGGCGTGAAGTGTGAAGGCCACCGCCACCGTCGGGGCTTTGCCCAGCGACGATGCCAGCAACGACGGGAGGAGGGTGGCTTGAGGGAAGGACTAGCCGGTCGGCCAGTTTTTTCTCGGTGCGGCCCGGCGGTCGCACGGGGTTAGGGGAGGAGGAGAAAATGGTGGCTTAAAGTGGAGTATATTTTAGACCATGCGCTATGTGGATTCGTTCAAAGCAAAAATATGTCAAAGTTAGGAACCGCTAGTGTTTCTTTGAAGCCCGATGAATGTGTCAGCCATGCAATCTTATTCGATGTGGCTTTTTCTCTCCTTAATGCGTGCATTTTTATCTCTGTCATGTGGACCTGATGTTTTGCTCCTGACGAATGAATCCCTTTGAATTGAACCAACTTTGTGGTGCGTTTTTTTCCTCTGACAACAAGCATCGGTGTACTATGTAGTGAACCGATTGATAGAACCCTTTGAATCGCTTTAAACCTACATAATACATGTTCTTAGAGCCAAAATTAAACCAGAATTGCTTTGGACAAGTCGACTGATTATGCTTTATTATTAGCTTGGGAAAAATAAATAGAAAATGGAGGCTTAAACTGGAATGTTCTACCAGAGCCCAAATTAGCATTGAGGGCCATAGGGACAGATCATTTTCCATAGGGGTCAGATTTTTTTCTCAAGGTCCACCGGAAAGAGTATTCTCAGGTCATTGTAATCAACATGCAGATGAGCTATGCAAGAACAATCTGATCAATCATAGCCTGAATTCCATGCTTCAAAAAAGGGTTTTGATCCAGTACAACCCCTTCCTGTTAAACTCGTACAAATACATTTACATATATATTAAACATGTATCTAAATATAAATATTATCCTATAAAGATATACATATTGGGATATGTAGTTATACACAATTCTAAATTCTCACAGGCACATGATCCGACTTGTCCCACCGTTGGCCATTGTCGCGACCGCCGCGGCCTCCGGCCGTCACGTTCGTCGTCGCCTCCGCCAGCCATCGTCATGACCGCCACAACCAATCTCTCCTGCGGCGTTTTCGCTGGACAGTCCGACGAGCCGCCGGACAAGTCACCAGACAGTCCGGCAAGTCGCCGAACAAGTTGCCGGACAGTCCAGCGAGCCGCCGGACAAGTCACCGGATAAGTTGCCGGACAGTCTAGCGAGCCGTCGGACAAGTCGCCGGATAGTCCGGCAGAGCTGCCTGACAGTTTGGTCACCGCCGCCTCTGCGCGCCGCCATTGCCTCCGTGCCAGCGCCGCCGACACACACCTATGAGGCCAAGCCGAGGCGTGCACTGCCCAGGCCGAGTCACCGGCTCGCCGGACCTAACTACCACTATTACCACCGCGCGGGACACGGCCATTCCGGCGATGATCCGACATACAACCATACTTTTTTTCCTTTGCGTAGGGCTCGTACTAGTACATGTATGGCTAGAAAACGTATTATTTAGTTAAGTTATATGGGGTTGTGTATATACTAATTACGAAGGGGTATCAAGTGATCTGAACCGTTCTTGTGTTTGACATTATACGAGTTTAGGAGGGAGGAGGTCTGGATCAGAGCCCTCAAAAAAAAAAACGTATCCTGATTTCCGTGATGAGCAAAGCGAAAGCTATGAGAACTAAACGCAAGAAGATGCGATTGCATTATATAGAGGAGATAATTATGTCTTGAAACAGTGCATTGTTCAAACTGTTCCATCCAAATTGCCGGTGGAATGCAGCCAATATTCGGCAGGTGTCGCTTAAATCATCTCATCCGTTCGTTTTGCCAAGAAAAAGGTTCAGGGAGCGCATCAGCAAATGGAAGCAACTAGGGATGTAAACGGCATCCCGTTTAGTGCCACTTATTTGCTGTTAGTTATAGATTTATGCTTGTAGAAACTAATCCAAAAGAGAAAGCCTATGACAAAATTATATGGCCATATGTGGCGCCGCTGGCGCGCCATTTGACATCCCTAGAAGCAACCCAGAATTTCACCAAAATGAGAGTTCATGTCTTTCAGTGCCACCAAAATGAGAGTTCATGTCTTTCAGTTGTCAATCAATTTAAATGCACCTGCAATGCAAAAGAGTAGATACAGTTTAGCAGAAATACCAGAACACACTCTCTGATACTTTTCTAAAATGCTAGCCGAGCAAGTCAGCAGTACGAGATCTTATGTCTATTTCGTAAATCTGAAACGCAGCAGAAATTTACAGCAAAGGGTTACTGCTCATTATGGAGAAAATAAACAGCAAAGTTACTGGGTAAGATATACTAACAAACAATACACTTTACTTCGGTCTTTATTTGGTGATAACACTTCAAAGGAAAAAAGCTTATCAATGGTGTACCAAGCCTTGAAGACTGATGAGTAAAGAGCATATGCAAGCAGCATGCATTATATTATTTCCCTAAAAAATGTAGCAATCTTGAAAAAAACAACTAATCCATGATGTAATGTGCCACAGTTTGAGTATACCATCCAGAAATAAGACACCGTCATATTCTCGCAGCTAATTCAATTACTCAACACGATTCAACTAAACAGCTTGGAATAAAGGTAACAACAATATTGCAGTATAAATATTGGAAAATTTAGATAACCAGTTCAATAATGACTTATAAAAATGATAAATAGTCCAAAACTACATATTCAAACACACATTGCACGGGCAATATAAGAGGAATGAAGAATCGTGAAATGGAAAAATAATGAGATATAATCAACATCGAATGACATGAGAAGGTTATCCAAAAGAAAGAGTTACTCAAGCAAAATAACACAGATAAGTTAGCGTGATCACAATTTTCTAGTCTTTGTCTACACAGACCAGCATATCAATAAAGTCCTCATTTTAAAATTGGTGTGCTTGCTTGAAAGGGTTCCTTCAATTATGATACACATACAAGAACTTTTAAAATAGTAACACGGAACAACAAGAGTAGTCTATGCTTGTTAATTGTGTCAACAATTGAATTAGAAAACACAGTTTAGATATTTAAAAAGGTAATTGCATTGATACACGTTAATAATAATTAAATAAGCAAAAGCATTTTTTTTCATGATAGACAATCTCATACTCCTACATACCACTGCAATCAACAAAATACACCAGATTGTCTAGTAACACCAAATCCACCTCTGATATTTGAAATAAAAACAGCTAATAATGGTCAATTTACTTCATAAAATGCTTGAGTATATGTGAAATAATTTACTACAGTTGGTTTATCAGCAAGATAATCCATACTAGACAATCTGCGAAAATCTCCCAACATCTACTTCATAATAATTCAAATTTGATGATAACAGTCAATTTACAGTATGCTCACTCGGTAAGAAATAGCAACATTACATCACTTCAGTCTTCATTAGGTGATAACATTTCAGGACAGTAATTAGTGAAAGACAAAATCCTATCATGGTGAAAAGGCAAACCTAGCATTTCAGTAGAACAGAGTCAACAGACTATGTAACAGATCTCAAAAAAAGAATGTAATAACCCTATACCGAGCACTGAAGAAAGTACGAGAAAATAACATATTCAAGCAGCATTCTCTATTCCGCTGAAAAACTGCAGCATGCTTAACATGCATCAGTTTTGGCATACACCCATAAATAAAAACCCCATTACATTTTCTCACAGACATGGCCCATATGCAAATAAAAATGATATAACTAAAAGAGTTCAAATTAAGGATAACAATAGTAACGCAGTCCAATATAAGTTGGAGATTAAGATAACTAGCTCAACATAGTGACTTGGAAGTTGGAAACATGACCATAGCTACTTGTCTCTTCAAGTAACACAAGTCATACAATAGAAATGCATAATCGTAAACACAAGAAAAAATGAGACATGTCCGATATCGGACAAGCAAGAAGAGTGCCTAAAAAAGAAGAGTTTAAGAGAAAGTACCAGAGATAAGTTAGCTAGCACACTTCAAACTTTCTGATCTCTGTCTACACGAACCAGCATGCCTGCCAAAGTGTTCCTTTTGGAACTCGCCTTCTTGCTCGCAAGGGTTCCTTCAATTATGTTTATATGTACAACTTAGTTACAGCCAATATTGAATTTAAAAACAGTTTTGACATTTAACAAGACAACTGCATAGGTATACGTTGGCAATAAATGAGCACAACACTTTTTGCATCATAACAAATGTCAGAATCTCATAGAAATGCAACAAAAGAAAATTCAGACTTTTTTAGCAATGCCAAGTTCCACCTTCAGGGCTGCAATATTATAAAATAAAATTTCTGTTAACAGTCAATTTACTCCAGAAGACTATGAGCCTATGGGCAACCAAAGTCTCCACAATATTTGAGATACCACAGATGACATATGAATCATTCGTTTCAGAATCTTCAATACAAACACAATCGGTTTCTATCAACAAAACAATCCGTCCTATGCACAAGGTTCCAAACATTATTTCAAAAGAAATATACTCAAATACATCTGCAATCTAACAATTATATCAGAGCAGACATGAGGGCTTTAATATCCAACGTGTCAAACTTACTGCCAATAATGGCTAATTTATTTTGGAACTTTGAGACTACTGGCAATGATAGTCTTCACAATATTTACCGAACCAGCTCATTGGCAATAAGGATGTTATCAGTGATTCTTCCGCCCTTAAAGAAGGCTTGATTGGCTTCCAGAGATAATATCGGCCAGCAAGCCCAGAGTGAGGATTTTTTAAGATACCATTGATGATACATGAATCACTAGTTTTAGATACTTCAATGCAAATAGCAAATGCAATTGATTTCTATAAGAAAGGCAATCCATGCTATGCTAAAGGTTCTGAACACATAATTTCAAAAGCAATGTAAACAAATACATCTACAAGATAACAATTATACCAGACCAAATATGAGCGCTTCAATACCTAAGTATCTCAAACCTAATACTCCCTCCGATCCATAATAAATGTCGCTCATTTTGTACTAAGCTAGTACAAACTTTGTACTAGATGGGCGACACTTATTATGGATCGGAGGGAGTACCAAAAATGGTCAATTTATTTCAGAAGTCTATGGGCCTATGGGCAACTAAAGTCTTAACAACATGTGAGATACCACTGATGATAGATGAATCATTTGTTTCAGAAATTTCAATATAAATACACTTGATTTCTATCATCAATCATCATGTGCACAATGTTCCAAGCACATGATTTAAAAAAAATACATCTGCAATCTAACAATTATACCAGAGCAAACATGATTCATATGCACAATGTTCCAATTACATGATTTCAAAAGAAAAAGAAAAAAAAATATCAGCAATCTGACAATTATACCAGAGCAAACATGAGGGTTTTAATATCAAACGTACCAAACTTACTGGTAATAACTGTCAATTATATTAGAAGTCTATGAGCAATACAAGTTTCCAACATTTAAGATATCACTGATAAAAGATGTATCACTCGTTTGAGAAACTTCAACGCACATACAATTGGTTTCTACCAATCAGCAAAATAATTCATACACACAAGGTTCGAAGCACATGATTTCAAAAGCAATGTAAACAAATACATGTGCAATCTAATACAATTATAATGCAGCAAACATGAGTGCTTCAGCTTAGATATATAGTACCTGCACAAGGGATATGGCTTGATTCGAGCCACGTCGGGAGCATGCACGGCACAAGGAAACCAGAGTGGCACAAGGTTTGGGAGCCGATGCTTTCCGGAAGATAAAACCCTCCCAAGTTTTTCCCCTTAGCCATGTCCATAACATAAACCATGCGAGGACCATAGTTGAGGAACACATAGTTGGCCCTCAATGGATCGACGAAAGCAATCCGCGGTATTTGGTGTTCCAACTGTTCGAAACCTTGGGGCAAGATCGTGGTAGCTTTTATCTTGTAGTCCAGCGTCCAGGAACTGCCCTTGTCGTCGAGCGAAAAAGAGCTGACCACGAACGGATTCATGGTGTTGGACACCTCGACGTAGCGCAGCTTCCCCTCGCTGACCCCGACACGCCTGTATCTGCCCAGCGTCGGAGTCCCCACCATGCCAACCAGGTCAGGCAGCACGCTGCCCTGGGGCAGCTCGACGAAGCGATAGTCTGGCTGGTCGCTGAACGGGTCGACGGAGCAGACGCCCCAGCTCACGTCGACCCACCACAGGCGGCCGCCGAAGGCCACGACCTCGTGGTTGAGGTCTGTGTGCATCACCCGCCCACCCGGTGTCGTGGACGGGCCGACCAGCTCCTGCTCGTCCCACTCCCCTGTTTCGGATAGAAACCGGCGCACGACTCTGCTGCGGCTCCCGAATTCCCCGCACCCGCCGCGGCCGAGCTGAGCGACCGCGTACATGTCAGGCGGGCCGTCGGAGCCATCGGAGGACTGGGTGAGAAGGCCGAAGGGCGTGCCCATCTTCGCGACGCCCGTGACAGTGTCCGGGGCAGGGAGGCGGAACAGCTGGCCGCTGAGAGGGTTGCAGACGAAGCGCGACACGTCCGGTTCGGCGAGGCCGTCGGGTGCTTCGAGCTCGTGTAGCCAGCTGTGGCGTATGCTGCCGATGACAGGAGCGCGGTGGCGGCTGTCGGTGAAGTCGAGGAGGAGGAGGCCGTCGGGGCTCGCGGCGCGGACGGTGCCGTCGAGGAAGACCGTGGCGTCGCCGTCGGGGTCGACGAGGTGGGCAGGGACGGAGAGCTGCGAGACCAATGGGTCCTCGAGGTCGAGGGACGCGCGCGCGCCCGGCGAAGGTGGCCCTGACGCGTCCACCGCCAGCTTGTTGTAGAGGATGGCGCAAGGAGGGCGACAGGGCGACGCCGCGGCCGTGCAGAGGGGGCGTCGGAGAGGGGCGCAGACGGCGCCGGCGAGGTGTCGGAGAAGGAGGGACATTTTGCTTTGGAGGAGCGGGAGCCGACGAGGCTATGCGTGCAGTAGGGATGGATCGTGGGCGTTGTGGAAGGGGATGGCCGTGGTGGCGAGAAGGGTCTCGAGGGAAAAAAAAAAGGAGGCTTTGGGTTTGGGTGCACATGGACTCGGTCCATTCTTCCCTGACAGCTTTTCTGGCAAAATGATGGGCCCCACCGAGTGTTCTTCCTTTGACCTCGGGTCATCATCCTGAGAAGACGACAGGAGAAGATGAGTTCAAACACGCGATGTTTCGAGACTGCTGTTTCTGTTTGGACGTCCCTGGATTTGATAAATTTACCGGTGTTAATTGGGGGCTGTATGGCCAAATTAAAAAATGCAAAAATAGTCGTTTCAAAAGAAACACACACATCGATTTACATGATTGAGTTTAAAAGAATTTATAAATTAAGGCAAAAATCCAATTTGTAAACATTCGAGTAGTACCATTCATGTGATCCAAAAACAATCCATTAAAAAATCCTAAGATTGCCATTCTATAAAATAACTCTAATCCAAAATAAAAATAAAAATGTGACTTGAGGGTAGCAAGGGGGCCCTCTAATCTAGATACATTCGAATCAAGACAAATTTAAGTCAACTAATATGATTGCCCTCCTATAAGATAACTATAATCCAAAAATATAAAATTATAACTTGGGGGTAGAAAGGGCCCTCTAATCTAGATACATTCGAATCTAGACAAATTTAAGTTGGTCGAAAGGAGTAGAAGATTTATATGTGTGTACACAGAGAGTGAGTGGTAGCATTGGAACTCAGGATCTCACGGATCGGACAGGTATCAGCATCAGCCAACCATCTGGGATATGCCTCTGTTCACAGAATACCTACGATCCAAATAGGTAACATACCCAAGGACGGCCCTTTCCAATATTTATCCCTAAGCAATGAGCATGTCAATATGTTGTGGAATAAGATCTCGCCAAGCAATGAGCATGTGATCACCCAACAAGGTAAAACAATGTGATTTTCATAAATAAAAGAATATAAGTAGTCCTTGAACATGACTACATAAGGTAATGACACGATATAAGGACTAACCAATTTCCTATGACGCAAGTATGAAGGAAAGCAGTTGTTGTTCCAAGAGAAGAATTGATTTTCTGAAATAGGAAACAATCCGGTATCTGTATCAATAGATACACACAACCCTTCATTACTTAGTCTGAAAGTTTAATAGTTTACAACTTCAAGCTCAGAGAGGGTCAATACAAAAATCAACAATCGGAAGATAAGCAACACGTTCAGCAATCTCAACATCTTGTATTCTATTAATAGGACGCTAAGTAGCCTAGCTAGTAGAAGATATCTTGTCCAACCATCAGCAGCCGGTTGCATTTAGAAACCATGCATTCGTGCTAATCCTCTGGGAGCGAGAAATACCATAGCTAAATCCAGTGAATATCCATATGAATAACCTACAAAAAATTGGTACAATCTTTCCTACTGAACACAATGTTAATTCTACAATTCCATATTGACCAAACCAAAGCGGAAACCCCTATGTGAATCCTAGCTTTAGTGTTTTTTCGATGTTATTCAATCAATTCCTAAACATATTTGTTATATTTGGTTGGTTGTGGTATGGTATATGTAGAATACACAATTCTACGTACTAATCTAGCAAAAGGACACGAGAAAAATAAATGTTTGACATTTTCCTCGGTATCACATAAGCAACACTTCTTACTCCCATTCCAATTCCATTTTGCTAGTTTATCTCGAGTTAACAAAAAAAATTACTTAGGAACCACATATTTTTTTTGGTTTTAGTGCGTTTTCTCAAATTCCAAAGATATTTGCGAAGAAACCTTGTATGTCCATAGTGTTAACCAAAAATTGTCCAATAGGAGTTAATTTCCAAACAAATTCAGCATGTTCGTTATTCAGCGATACCCTCATCAATCTTTGGAATAAGTGTAACCATGAGTTCCACTTATTTTCGGCCAGTTGCCTCTTGAAACCAATGTTTAAGGGAACTAACAATTAAACATTTGCAATTGTATCATTTTTCTGTTGCACAATGTTATATAATGAAGGGTATTAGTGAGCTAGCGGAGATAAGCCTAACCAAGTGTCTTTCCAAGGCCTAACCATAGTACAATCACCAATCTTAAAAAGCCCCCTGCCGAAGAACTCCTCTTTTAACTCTCATGAGACCCTTCCAAAACGGTGAATCTATCGGCTTACTCATAACATGGGCTAACGTATTTCTGGGATAGATACTTGTTATTAAGCAATTCCTGCCACACACCTTCTTCATTTGTAAATTAAACAACCATTTATTAGAAGACATTGTTTTTAATATCTAGGACTTCAATTCCCAATCTCCCTTGAACCTTTGGTCTACAAATCATATCCCATTTAGTTAACTGATATTTATGTTTACCACCCTCGCTTTGCTAGAAAAAATGGGATTTGTAAAAGTCTAGACGCTTTTGTAACCCTTGAGGTATTTCTAGGAAAGACAACATAAACATCGGTAAACTAGTTAAAACGAAAATAATAAGTACAAGATGGTTTCCATATTATAACATCTTGACCGCCCAACAACTTTCCTTCAACTGGGTTCCATTCAAAGGTCATGAATTTTCTATAATGGATAGGGATACTCAGGTATCTAAAGGGGGAAAGACCCAGACTCACAACCAAATAGTTGTCTATATTTCTCCTCCTCCTTAGCCTTTTCAAAATAGAAAATCTATTAATATTGAGACGGGATAGTAGTTCTAAAATGCATAAAATTAGCTTCATGTTGACAACCTTGGTGAGATCATGTTCCATACATAAAATCGTATCATCGGCATACTGCAGATTGAGAGCCCCCCTCAAAAGTCTGAAGTATAAGACCTCCTATTTGACCATCTTTTTTTCCTCTAGAAATTAAAATGGTCAACATGTCTGCAATAACATTGAAAAGCATTCATGAAAAAGGATCATCTTGTCTAATATTTTTTTCTACTTTGTAAATAATGTCCAATACCATCATTAACCTTTATTCTCACAATCCCTCTCTGAACAATCTGCTTAATTAACTTTCACTACCCTGGTGCAATTTCTTTCATGCTTAATTGTAAGAAGGGACATTTAAATTTATCATAGGCCTTTTAAAAATTACCCCATCCATTTCCCCTTTGAAGTTCATGGATAGTTTCATGCAACACAACAACCCCCTCTAAGATGTGTCTTCCAGGAATGAACGCTAATTTCATAGGTCAAATTACTTTTTTAGCAATTGTCATTTTAGATTGGTGCCTGCCCTTAGTAAATACCTCGAAGCTAACATTTAGTAGGCAAATAGGTATGTATTGTTCTATTTTATTTTTTGGTCAGCAGGGTACATCAATATTTAGTTTGAACAACTGCAAATCACCATTTCACAATTGTTGAAACATTGCCATCAAATCACCCTTAACAACATCCCAAAAGTCTGATAGAACAAAGCTAAAAAAAATATGGTCTAGGAGCTTTATTCAACTCCATGTGAAAGATTGCATCATGACCTCCTCCATGAAGTCAGCAGCGACGATGTTATTTTCTTAGAAGACAATTGTGGAATATCATGAGTTGCGTCCTCTCTAAACACGAAGTTAGATGGCACTGGTTCCCCAATTAACTTCTTGTAATACTCAGTTATATATGTCTTTCAATTATTCTCCCACTATGGTTCCTTCGTCTTGTTCTAGTTGAAATATTTTTTATTTATATGTTTCCCACTTTATTTCAAATGGAAATATTTCATATTGTTTCCTCGTTCTTGAATATGCTTAAATTTTTTTATTTGACCCCATTTTTGTTTCTTCATCTTGTCTTAGTTTTGTAATACTTTCATTAGCCTCCTATAGGGCATCCCTTTTGGGGTGGGCAAAGCGGCATTGTTTCTGCCTTTAGATCCAACATGTCAATGATATTTAACAAATGTTCATTTCATTTTTTTTGTGTTTGCCACTCAAATCTTTGGCCCAACCCTTTAAAAAAACGACAGACATGTCTTATTTTATTTTTTACATCTCTCAATTGATTACCCATCATGAGTCACTGCCTCCCATTCATCTTTCACCATCCCATAAAAATTATCTTTGCACAACCAATATAATTTAAATGAGAAATGGGACTTATTGCTGAGATGAGCATGTTGTCCTAAATCTATTAGGTGTATGATCGGACGTTGACCTTGTCATAGTCCTCAATGTTACTAAGGGAAATTTCTGTTCTCAGTCTACACTCGATAAAATTCAATCTAACTTCTTGAAAGTTGGATTCTCTCTTTGATTAGCCTAGGTAAATTGTCTAACTAAGAGAAAAGTTTCTCCCAAATCAAGACTTTCAATAATTGCATTAAAAACAAATGGCCATTTAGCATTACAACTGTCATTGTTCTTATCATCTTTCCATTTGAGAATATTAAGGTCTCCTCCTACCAAAATAGGAAGTGACTCTGATTCACACATTCAAACTAGTTCTCCAAAAAAAAATCCTTTATGATCATCTTGGACAACCCCATATACTGGAATCAAGACCCATTCAAAACCATCATATTTATTTCTAACTTGAAGCTTCACGTAGAAATCTCCACTTTGTGCCTTTTTTAATTTGTAAAGTGTTATTATTGATGCCTACCAAAATGCCTCCAGACCTCTCATGAGGTGGAAGGAAAAATCAGGAAAATCCATCTGATTTGCCAAGTGCTTAGGAAAGAGTATAGTAAAATTTGATCTCCCCGTATCCAATAAGGCGATAAAATCATTTTTTGTTCCCTTATAGTTTCTCTTACAAACATATGTTTTGCGGTGTCTCAAAAACCTTCGCTATTCCAAGTCAAACCTTTCAGACTATTCATTATGAGTTTCTCTTTTTTATATTAAATCTCCTAGGGTGTATTTGATATAAGCATATTGCATCATAGACTAAGAACAACGGTTAAATTTTTTGTGGTGGCTCGGACCTCCAAATCTATTGGCACGTGAAGACAGGTAGGTGGAGCAATGTCACGACCTCTTTGGATTGCAGGAATTGAAAATGTAAGAATAAGGATGTTACATATGGACTCCTACGTGATTTCAGAATACATGAATTTGGTAAGATGTGTGTCTGGATGGTGCATAGGAAGAAAACACAAAAATTCATAGGATACAGGAGAGTGAGTAGAAAATGCATTGGACTTCTTAATGTTGTGTTTGGATGTTAGAAAATAACCTTGGAAGTGAGTTGTACTAGAAATATCAAATCCAAGATGGAAAGAAAATGGGATCAATTTCAAATTCCAGTGTTTGGATGTGCATGGAATTTCCCTTGGAATCAAACGGTGTCACCTAATTCCAAAACATGTTTGGATAAATAAAATAATGGATAAATGCAGCAACAAACTGGGGAAGACAATAGAAAGATGAGGGACATGGAGATGTCGTCCTGAGGATGACCAGGGAGCCGCTGCCACTCATCTATCGCTGATGCTTGAGCTCTCGCGGCCAACTAGGGTTAGGGAGGGATCATGGTCGTAGTCGTCGGTCATTAGGGTTAGGGGCTTCCCTAGCTAGCCAGAGAAGGAGAGGGGAATGGGGATGGAGAGGAGGTGGGGAAGGGGAAGGGGAGAAGGGGCAGCTCACCGGCAGTAGCGCCGGGGACAACAGGGTGCGGTCGCATCGAGGAGGCCTCGCTCACTCCTTTCTATCGCAAATGGAAATGAACATGTATGCACAAGAGGAAATTCTATGAGTTTCCGAGCCTCCCGATGTTGGGCGGCGGGCGCTAGCGGGGCCAGGCTCGGAATTGCTTTCTCTTTCCACACTTTAATTCCAAGACCTTCCCAAATGCTAGAATTTGGTCCAACAATTCCATATTTCCAATTCTGAGCCTATTTTCCAACATCCAAACACAACATAAAATAAAAATAAAACAAGGTTTGAGCTCATAATTATATTCCTATGGAATGGATGGCGTAGGAATATATTTAATAGGGATTTGATGACCTCAATCCAATGATCTAAAGGGACTCCATTGAAAAGTTTCTTGCAGATTGAAATTCTCCAAAATTCTTATGAAATTCCTTGAATCCAAAGAGGACCTTAAAATCTAGTTAAAAGTGACATAATGTTTGCTCTGTACTACGTTTTGGGGAAGGGTGGAGGATAATATCTCTCTCGAAACAGGCTTTCGCCCAGCTTTATAAATAAAGCACACAAGTGAGACCGCTGCTGGGCCAGATAGCACAACGCCCAAGGACAGATACGCAACATGATACATGATGCTGGGGCAGCAGCACACACACGCTCGAACTAAAACAAGGAAAAAAACAAAAAGAAAGGAGACAAAGACGGATCGACTAGACGAGGAAGAGCGCAACCGATGCGCCCACCGAAGAATGCCCACCATGCTCCTATCCCCGACTCGTCAAGCACCAAGCAGCACCCTCAAGAGGGAAAACGACCGCTGCTGCCCGGACCAGAGAATCGCCCTAGGGTTTCCCCCGACACACAGAGGGGAATGGATGAAGGGAAGCCACGACGCGCTCTAGGAAGGAAGATGCCACCCGCGGGCGGCACCGCATTGGTGTCGGTCGAGCCGACAAGGATTTCCCCCGAGGGCCCTATCCATAACCCCCGGACGAGCCGAAGCAAAGGAGACCCGCGAGGGTGAGACCGTGCCACCACCAAACCTTGCCACCCACGAGCATGCGCCACTCCGGTTCCGATTTCGTCATCATCGTCTCACCAAGCAAGCCGACACGAGGACTGCAACATCGCGGCACAGATAGAAATGGACCGGGGCCCGTAGTACCGCGACCGCGCGAGAGGGAACTTCCTCCACCGCCAGCGGCGGTAGTTGAACGGACGTGACCGCAGACTAACCAGACCACCATAGGTCCGGTCGGGCCGAGCAGACCCGTAAAGCCTCCGCGGAGGCAAACCAGTTCCATGGCAGTTCGGCCAGGCCCTGACGGGCCCGTAAAGTCCGTCACCACGCTGCAACAAGACGGACGAGGACACCAAGGATCCCATCCACCCTAACCCGCCAAGATCTGCAGCACAGCCAAAGCAAAGCCGATCCGCCCGCCTAACCCAGGTCCGGACCCATATGGGCCCGATCTGGGCCGCCATGGCCATGCTCGCCCCGAGCTCTCCCTGCCGCGGATGCGCCACGCTGCCCCGCCGCCCAAGACCGCGCCGCCGTGCTGGCTCGCCCCTATCAACGCAGACCCACCCAGGAGCCGGGCCGAGGCAGCACAAAACCAGATCGGGCCCAGATCTGGGCCGCACCACTCTGGCTGCCAGCTCTTGCCAGAGCCCCGCCGCAGCACACCACCGCCGCCGCTTGCCGCCTCCTGGACCCGGCAGCTAGCAGGGAGACGCCCCGCCACCACCGGTCGCTACGCCGCCGCCGGAGAGCCGCGTCGACGCACCCCGGGGCCAGCGCGCCGCCCAGGCCCGAAGCTGCAGCCTGCGCCGCGAGCTCCGCGCAAGGGGGAGATGGGGCCCCGCCGCCGCCAGCGCCCGGCCTTCGGCTGGCGGCGGTGAGGGGAGGGAGGGGAAGGGAGGAAGACCCCTAGAGGTGGTGGCGTGGGAGCCCTCCCGTCGCCCACGGGAGCGACGAGGAGGGGCTGTTTTTTTCCTGCAGTTCGTTGCCCGGGGTGGAGGAATAATCCATGCATTAAAAAACAAGACCAGCAAGTACTAGACCTTGGTGGCATATTCTTATAGAAGAGTACTCTTTAGTAAGAATTCCAGAAATTGGCTTCCGACGAGAATTGAATTCTGATTTTGGGTAAACCACTATTATGTCACCCACTGTTATGGAGTAACAAGAATGCCAAATGGATAATCACCCAAGGTCACTACGTTTTTCCTACAAATCAGAACTCATAGTTCTTTCTTTTACTCTTTATTATTTTTTAAACACCGAGTTTTTACTCTAACCTGTACACACAAAACAAAACATAAAAAGAGGTATTTCGATGGTGAAGATTCAGATTCCCATTTACATTTACGTGGAGTCGGCGCGCAGAGGCACAGCTAGCTCAGGTACCATTTGGCAGAGAGGACGACGCAAGCTGCCGCAGGTCATTGGGGCCATAAGTCAGTCACATTGGTCGACCCGTGAAAGGTCAACGCAGCGAATTTCGTCTCAGGAAATGCCGTGCAGCAGGTCTCCCTTCAAATCGAGTTAAATATATCGGTGGTCACCGAACTCTAACCCCTTACCCACCTTGATCACCGTACATAGCGATACACAATTTACGATCATCAAATACGCTTAATGCTTCATGGAAAGTCACTGTTGGATTGTAGAGCTACGTATTTACTGACGTGACCCTTAGTTGACCCCGCATGTCAGGCTACAACAGTGTTTTACTTTGCAAAAGGATCCTAAATTTTGTTTTCCTTACACACAAAGGTTCCTACTCGATTTTTAATGAAAAAGAAAACAAAATTCCCTACCCGTCAGGCCACCGCCGCGTCCACTAGTAGAAAACGTGCCATGCGTCCCGGTTGGTAAGGGGCTTTAGTCCCGGTTGCCCAACCGAGACGGGGCAATCGGGACTAAAGCCCCAACCTTTAGTCCCGGTTGCCCCACCAACCAGGACAAATGGGGGCACACGTGGCGGCGTCAGAGCGCGAGGGGGTGGAGCATTAGTCCCGGTTCGTAACACGAACCGGGACAAATAACCTTCTGCCGCGGCAGAGATTTGGCCCATTTCTCTGCCGCGGCAGAGAATTTATTTTGGCACATTTTGTTGCCGCGGCAGCATTTTCGCCACTTTTTGTGCCGCGGCAGAGAATTCATTTAGGTTGATTTATTGTTTATTTAGTGTTTTACGCTCATCAATGAAGGAACCATTATATTACACAAGATCATCATGACAATATTACATTCGATACACGGATCGAGTTCATGCACTACATACAAAAGTTGCTCTTTGTACAATCTCTATTGTCTATATACAGCCGATTAGTATTCCCCTTTTGGGTCTAGGACTTCTGCATCCAAGAATCCCGCCAATTTCTCCTGAATTGCTCGTACGCGATCCTTTGGCAGAAAACCGTCCCGTAGACGTTCGATCTGATTTAAAAAAGGAGTCAGCCTATATGAATGAAACTAAACACAATTTGATTGTAATTAAAAACTATGAAAATTATTTACGTACGTGGAGTTGCTCTAAATTTCTGCCCTTCTCATCGTATGTCTGTCGGATGAACTCGCAAACATAGTATCCACATAGATTGTTACCTGGTCCCTGCGTCAGGCACTTTACGAGAACATAGTTCAATCAAAATAATAATCAAACATGATAATACTGTATCAAAACTAGAATCAAAGAGATGCGCGGATATAGCTAGTGGTGCTTACATCTAGTGCTTCAAATGTAAGCTCCTCTTTCCAAACACCCCTAGCATTTTTGGTAAACCGTTTCCAAGCGCTGCCCGGCGAAGAAAATGAATAAAATAAGTTATTTAGTACTTGATATCATAAAATTCACGAACGTTGCCGATACAGTGTCGTAATGATTAGAATTACCGCTGGAGAAGTATCTGCATGTCCTTCCACGTCTCAAGGGGTTTATGTTTCGAGTCCATGACTAGTACACGCCCTTTGTCAAGTTGAATGATTAACAAAATATAGTGGTAGCTGCGAATGCATAACTAATCAATTATATAGTTAACATCGAGTAAGCGAAATAGAAAGTGTATACAAGACAATAACACTCACTCGAAGTTGTAAGAAAATAGTATTTTCCTTTTGGTTTCTTGAAAAACCTTAACGCGTGTACTATATTATCCTCCGTATCCTGGGGGTTTGTTTTGAGATTAGCTTGATGAACCCAATATGGATCAATGAATCCAATATCATATATTTGTCCTCTGTTGCATTCGAGAATCTTCATTCTGCATATTACAGTATGATTATATACATGCAATAAACAAGGTGAGATAGCTGGAGACTAAATTAATTACAGAATTAGTACTTACAGACAATAGGCACTGATGATCGATTTGTCCAAGGCGTCTTGATTGAATAATTGAAATAGTTCACCAAATTCAATGGATATCATGTCATCCATATCTTTCCCATAATGCTTTTTGTAACCTTCAGCACTATCCAGTTAGCCCCGGCCTTTGTGGCATGCAAGTACCAGTTATGCAATCTTCGCATTTTTGTTGGAAGATTATTTACCTCCTCAGGTTTGACGAGAGGTTTGCCGTACTGGTATTTGTATGCTACTTCACTCACGAGGAAGTACTCTAACTGGGATAAGTACTGGGCAATACTCATACCTTGAGCAGCGGCAGCTTCTCCGTATTGTGCAACTACCTCTGGATCATACTGCTCTTCGGCCCCATATTTGCTCGACCCTACATTGGTTTGGGAAATCACCTTGAGAGGGGCGCAAGACTGTTTTGTTTGTTCTCCGAGCTGGGCAACAGATTTCTCGCTTGCATCAGTACTGCTCTTCGAGGCTTTTTGTGCCGCATGTGACTTGAGAATAGAACGCTCATAGTCTGATGATAGCTTTAGCTCGGGTTGATGAAGATACTTTAGCATTTTCAACACTTTGGCTTTTTCTTCTTTTGTGCTGGGGAACTCTGGCTCTTTCGGCCGCCTCGGCTTAGAGAAAAACGCTGTCGTTTCCGCATCAACGATCGCCGCAGTCTCCTCTTCAGTACAGTCATAAGCTCTCTTGGGAGGAACCTTTGGTACTTTTGGAAGAGGCTCTTATTTACGTTTAGGCGATCGCTTACCACGACGCAGAGTAGCGGTACGCTTACGCTTTTTATCCTGAGGCGCCGGCGATGGCTCCCGCGGCGATGGCTGCACCGGAGATTGGTGACGCGACGGAGCCGGATGAGGTGACGGAGCCGGGTGAGGCGACGAAGACGGCTGCCGCGGCGGCGACGACCTCGCTGGAGACGGGTGAGGCGGCGGCGAAGATGGCCTTGGCGTGTGATTTCGAAGCACGATACATTCCTTTGGCCATAGAATGGTGACGATTTTTGCGTCTCCCAGTACAGTCACATCCCCTTCACCTGCAGGGTAGTCAAGATCCAAAACTTCAAAGGTGGGCATGATTTCATCCACCCCGAAAACAGCGTAGCCCTCTGGAACCGGACAACAGTGGTAAGTTGGTGTGGATCCAATTGGTAAGGCATAGCCGACCGCCACCTTCATTGATATGTTCACAACTTTGACATGTAGCTCGCAGTGTGTCATCTCTGTGATATCATCCACTGGGTAGCCAACAGGAGCCATCGTCGGTGCACCATCGTCATCGCCATTGTCATCACCCGGGATCTCGGTGGAAGCCACACTGCTTTTTCGATTATTCGATAGGCCGGTAGCATCGAATGCAGTGTGCTGCTGAGATGGGCCGGTAGTACTTTGCTCTTTAAGTGCGTTAATTTCATCTTGTTGTTGCTTTAATCGTTCTTCAATTAAACGCATTCGCTCTTTCTGACTATCTGCTTCAACTTCCGCCCTGTCCTTTCTCCTCTGACGGCTTCTATCAGGATATTTCTTCCTCTCTTCGGGAAACCCAGTCCTCCATGGTTGGGAGCCTCTTGTGCCTCGTGTTCGTCCATCATGTTCCTTATTTCCAAGGGCGAGTGTGAGCTCATCATTCTCTCTATCGGGAATGAAGTCCCCATCTTTAACAGCATTTACTGCTTTTCTCATCCTCTCGATTGGCAAGGGGTCTTCTTTATGTCGTATGTTATATATACACCTCCCTTCCGAGTCCAACGTGCCCCCATGCCCGTAAAACCAATTCCTTGCACGTTATACCCAATCGTCTGTCTCTGGGGTGATCTTTTTAGCACGCAGTTCATTCCCAAGTTTCTCCCACTTAGGAATGCCAGCACTGTAGCCACCTTGCCCCATAGTATGGTGATACTTCTTGTTAGCAGCATTCAGCTTATTCGTTGCAGACATTTTCTTAGCTTTTTCTGATGTCTTGTATTCCACAAACTCAGCCCAGAATGGTTTTATCTTCTCAAACTGAATATTCTTAAAATCGGGAGTCTTCTCTTTCACAACATAGTCAAGGTGCAATCTTTTCTTCTAGTTGGTGAAACACTGGGCCATCTTCTTCAAATCCCACTCCCTGACCTTAGCCTCCATGGCTCTCCCATGTTGTAAGGCGTCCTCAACTGGATCCTCCGCATTTGGATCCAGCTCTATCTTCGGTAGTTTGAAATTAACCATGAGCCTCTTCCACAGTAAATCTTTGGCGTGGTTAGGGACAAATAAACATGTTCCCTCTTCATCCGCATTAGCAGGCCTATTCCAATTTCTAATGGTGATCGGGATTAAGTCCCTAACGATTACTCTCATTGTGCCACAAATTTGTTTGCGACAACTTCGGGAGCCGTCGGTTTGCTGTCTTCAGCGACATCTTCGATCCTGAACCTCTCATGGTCTTGCAACTTTTTGGTTGGGCCTCGTCTGCTCTTTTCAGTAGATTCCTTCGATCCGGAGGGCTAAAAGAAGAAAGATCGTCGTTACTATTTCTATGTAGATAGCAGATGATTAATTGATGAATTAATTATATTACATGCACCTCGCCGGAGCGGTCGTCTTCTCGATTACACAAGGCATCGCCTTCTCCCTCGCGGAAGGCAACACCTTCAACCTCAAACAAGTCGTCTATTCCGGTAAAAAGAGGATCACCCTCACCGGAGTTGTTCAGAAACGTTGATACGTCTAAATTTTCTTCCCCACGGATTACACCTTGGATCAACTCTTCCTTTTCTTCGTCTCTGACGTGTGGGTCCATATTTTCTGCATAGGTGGAAAAACGAATAAGTCAAAGCGGCTAAGGGAGAAAGTTAGGTACGGTGTTGAGAGATATAAACCATAATTAAGAGAAACCCTAATATATACATACACAATAATAAAAATGAAGAGAAACCCTAAACCCTAAACCTAGCTACAAAAAGGAAACTGTGTAGTAGATAGGTAACTCTAGCTAAAATCAACTAAAATCAATATTCCGGAGTTCCGAGGGGTGTAAAACCTAGTTCGGAGAAACCTCGGATGCATATGAGAGGGGAACATGAGTATAAGGCTACAAAAGGGAAACTATCCAGCAGATAGGTAACATTAGATACTAACAAAATACCATATTGGAATCGATTTAAGAGGGTTCGGAATGCCCTGGCGAAGGCACATCGTCGAACCCACATGCACCTAAGGGGTATTAATGATTCCTTATCTAAGATAGGGCTTTTAAGTTGCTTGACAATGTATGATGATAGCTTAGATAGGTAGGTCTCAATTTTCTAAACATTTTGATATATTATTCATATTTTTCTGACTTATAATTAATAAGTTATTGATTTTATAAGATTTATTCATTTTCTGAAAATATTAACCAAATGGGAATTACTTTTTATACACAGGCATCACCTAGCCGCAGTGGCTGACAGAGTGGCCCTAGAGCCACCTCAGCGTCCACGCGGGCAGGTGGGACCCGGGCTGGGTTTGACCGGGTCAGACCGTGCGCGGGTGACGTCAACATGACGTCAGCGCGACATCGCCGCACCTGGGCGTTTTGCACCAGTGCGTGGTCGCCCTGACGCGAAAAAAATGACAGGGATAACTGTGTTGAATAAAGTGCATAAGCGGGTTTTTATCGCTTCGCACATTGTCATCCGTGGAGATAGAGATCATCATTATCCAAACACAAATCCAATGGTGGGGACGAGTCAACTCTCCTAGAAGTGGGGCGGGTGTTGCCGCCCACACAGTCCGGCGATGGGGGCAGAGGTCGGGTGGAGCGCCCGGATTCTCAATAATTTCGCTTGATTAACTAACTATAATAAACACTCTAAAAGAAAAATGATTCCAATCAATCGGTCTGTGCATTTTCTTGAGATTTCAAGCGAGCGACTTTCGGGAGCGAAAACAACAACAGCTGGCAGCGACTCGCGCCGGCGCCGACCATGCCCCGTGGCGCCCGCATCCAATCCTCGCGTCGAACACCACCACCACCACCGCCGCCCCGTGGCGCCCGCACCCAATCCTCGCGTCGGTGCCGACCATGCCCGCCGTGTCCCGCGCCAGCGAGCTCAGCTTCAGGTCGCCAGCGCCACCCGCACCTACTCGCCAGCGCCGCCCGCGGCTCGCCAGCTCGCCGCCCCGGCCCCCGTATCCGCCCCGTAGCCCGCGCGCCGACGACGACGACAACGTGGCCCCTTAGCCGCCCTGAACCTCGTAGCCCGCGTATCGGAGAGGGGGCATACCTGCTGGCGGCGATGACGCACGGCGGCGGTTGGAGGTGCTGGCGCGCGCGGCTGGAGGGATGACGAAGAGCCGACGGAGGTGCTGGCGATTCGCACGGGGAGGAGCGCGCGACGGCCGAGGAGGAGCGCGCGACGGCCAAAGAGCCGACGGAGACGAAGGTGGAGGCGGCGGCGTCGATGAAAGCAGAGGAAGAAGCAGAGAAGTGAGATGGGGAAGAAGAAGAGGAGGCGCGTGCAGTTATAACCAAAGGACCTTTAGTCCCGGTTAGTGGCTCCAACCGGGACTAAAGGGTCATACGTCCCGGTTGGAGCCACCAACCGAGACGTATACTCCAATTTTTCAGCAGATAAAGGGGCGCGCGTGCAGGGGGTCTTTAGTCCCAGTTGGTGGCTCCAACCGGGACATATTCCCCTGTTTTCAAAAAATTTCAGGTATTTTCCCTCTGTTCCCGCCTTATTTTTTATTTTGGGGTTTAAATTTGTAATGTTTTTTAAATGATAATTACTTTGGAATTTAGAAAAACTTTAAACATAAAAAGTGTTTGAATTTGAATAACTAATTTGAAACCATTTTCTGTTTTTAAAAATAATTAATATAACCATTTAAATTATGAACTATTTAAAATTAATAATGAAATAACTTATATTTTTTAAATATTAATTTGGAATTTAGAAAAACTTTAAACATAAAAAGTGTCTGGATTTGAATAAATAATCCAAAACCATTTTCTATTTTTAAAAAATAATTAATGTAACCATTTAAAATTAAAAATGAATTAACTTATATTTTTTGAATATTAATTTGGAATTTAGAAAAACTTTAAACATAAAAGTGTTTGGATTTGAATAAATAATTCAAAACCATTTTCTGTTTTAAAAAAATAATTAATGTAACCATTTAAAATATGAGCCATTTACAATTAAAAATGAATTAACTTATATTTTTTTAATATCAATTTGGAATTTAGAAAAACTTTAAACATAAAAAGTGTTTGGATTTGAATAAGTAATACAAAACCATTTTCTGTTTTTAATGGGCAGAAAAAAAAGGACGGAAAATAATGGGCGAAAAGAAAATTTGATTAGGATAGAATTGGAATTAAAGTACATAACGCAACTAACACAAAGTTACATAGAAGAACTGAAAATTAAGATACATGGCCAGATTAAGCCACAATCGGCCGAACTTGTTTTAAAATGTTGGAATAATTCAGTCATGCTCCTGCCTACACTTGTAATACTCGCCACTGTAGTCGTCGTACTCGCCTCGGCCGTCGTCGCTATCGTCGTCGGGGTCGCCGTAGTTGAACCTTGAAGGCTGAGTACGAGTGGGCTGGACTTGAGGGTAGCGCAGGCGGGGGCTAGAGTCGGCGGCCGTGTCGTAGGCCATGACGCTCTGGAGAGTCCGGTCGCGCCACCACAGCCGACGACTGGCCTCGTTGAAGTTTGGAGGAGGTGGACCGTCCTCCTCGTGCCTGGCGAGTGCTCTCTCACGCCGATCCACGAAGAAGGCTTCCCAAGTCGGGAAATAGTCGGGATGCCATCTGGGATTCCTCCACTGCTCCGGCGTGAGCTCGAAGTAGTAGTGGTTCGTGATGGCCATCCGACGCGCCACACCTAGAGGGACAGGAGGAACCGGCACGCCTCCGGCGCTCAGCATCCAGCCGACGGGGACACAGTAGCCTGGCGGGCAGGGGTAGTTCGAGGCGCAAAGCGCCTCCGCCTCCCTGGGAGTTAGTGCTACGGTGGACGTCATGGGAAAGAGTGATGAGGTTGCAGATATGAGTCTAGAGATGTGCAATGACAATGGAGGCCAATCCTACATATATATATAGTGAGAAATGGCAGGAAGATAACTGGAGGGAAGAACTGGCGGGAAAAACTGGCGGGAAGAACTGGCGGGAAAAAATGGCGGGAGGATTTTTTTGAAAATGGAAAAGGGCTTTTCCGTGCGACAAAAAGGAAAACTTCCTCCTGCAACATTGTTCTCCATACCAATGTCCACACACATGCATAATATGGGCACAACATCACAAACTATGCCGTGATTCAGCACATAACATCGGTCATTTGGACCGAAAGCCATAAAACCTCGAACATGATAGGTCATTTTGTGAAGGTTTTTTCGAAACATGATCAATATACCAAGTCTGGTATTTTTCCTTTCAACTATGTAACATAATATGACACCACGCGAAGGATTTTCATTGTTCGGATTTTTTTGAATTTATTATGCCCGTTTTGAATTATCTGAATTTCTAACTATGGTCGAACCGGTGTGCATGAAGATAGGGGACGAGCATCGTTAGAACTTGCATTGGATCTCTGAAGAAACCACATATTGCGAGTCTAAAAATGATTTTTTCAAAAAATCAGGGGCGATAGATCATGTACCTGTAGTACAAACCGGACCCACTTCCTACCGATTCGGCAGACATTTGTCCTTTTTACCCCGGATGGACGAAAAGGTTTGAGATGTCCCAGTTGGGAGATAGTCCATGTAAGGTGGTCTAGTATTTTAGGAAAATGGGACGGTAGCATTCTGAAACGGCATTTTGGTGGTTACTTCACAAAACGACCCGTTTTTTGCGCTCGGAAAATAGAAAAGGGCTTTTCCGTGCGACAAAAAGGAAAACTTCCTCCTGCAACATTGTTCTCCATACCAATGTCCACACACATGCATAATATGGGCACAACATCACAAACTATGCCGTGATTCAGCACATAACATCGGGCATTTGGACCGAAAGCCATGAAACCTCGAACATGATCGTTAGAAATTGCATTGGATCTCTGTAGTACAAACCGGACCCACTTCCTGCCGATTCGGCAGACATTTGTCCTTTTTACCCGGGATGGACGATTTCGGCAGGCTGGGCCAGGCAGCACTAATGATAAGGGTGAGTGTCGACATTATGTCGTGCGGCGTGTACCTTGTCCCGGATGGTGTCACCAACCGGGACTAAAGATCAACCTGTAGTCCCGGTTGGAGACACCAACCAGTACAAAACACGAGTCAGCACTAATGATAGGGGTGAGTGTCGATATTATTTCGTAAGTGTCGACACTATGCCGAGCTGCTTGTACTATAAATAGGCATCCTTGCGAGTCCAGTCCTCCAGCCAGTTTGAGGCATATCCAAGATGGTTTTCGAGAGCAGGGACACCACTACGGCCAGTTTCAGGGAGATGCCGACGGAGCCCAGTCCTCCGGCATCTCCGAGAAACTGGTCATAGAGGCACTCCCTAATATGTGAAATTAGTTAGCTCCGAGGCGTATTGATCTAGTTAGAGAAGTTACAAGCTGCAAGATGGTTTTCGAGAGCAGGGACACCACTACGGCCAGTTTCAGGGAGATGCCGACGGAGCCCAATCCTCCGGCATCTCCGAGAAACTGGTCATAGAGGCACTCCCTAATATGTGAAATTAGTTAGCTCCGAGGCGTATTGATCTAGTTAGAGAAGTTACAAGCTGCAAGATGGTTTTCGAGAGCAGGGACACCACTACGACCAGTTTTAGGGAGATGTCGCCGGATCCCAGTCCTCCGTCATCTCCAAGAAACTGGTCATAGAGGCACTCCCTAATATGTGACTGCGCGTGTTTGGAGATCATATCTTAATGGTAAGTACGAATCGGGACAACTTCTTCATAGTCCCGGTCCAGCCACAAAACGGGACTAACACTCAAGACATTTATTAATATTAAAAACTGAGACTACAAAACCGGGACTAAAGGCCACAAACCGCGAAAGATATCCTTCGGTCAAGCCACAAACCGCGAAAGACATGAACTAGAGTTACATAATATGAGCATGAACTTCTTGGCATATGTCCTTCCTTATGATCGCTTCAGACGTAACCATGGAGCATCTTCTTTACTTAACGGAATGCTTGGGTCAGTTTTCACTGTGAAGGGAGGAATTTCATCAAACTTATTATAATCTTCTGACATGTCTGTCTTGTCCTCGATTCCCACGATGTTTCTTTTCCCTGAAAGAACTATGTGACGCTTTGGCTCATCATATGATGTATTCGTTTGCATATTTTTTCTTTTTTTTGGTCTAGAGGACATGTCCTTCACATAGAAAACCTGAGACACATCATTGGCTAGGACGAATAGTTCATCTCTATAACCAAGATTGTTGAGATCCACTGTTGTCATTCCGTACAACTGGTCTATCTTTATCCCTTCCCCATTCAGGTTGACCCATTTGCAGCGAAACAAAGGGACCTTAAAAGAGACTCCATAGTCTAGTTCCCATATCCCCTCTATGTAACCATAATATGTGTCCATTTGTCCATTCTCGTCTATTGCATCAAAGCGGACACCACTATTTTGGTTGGTGCTCTTTTTATCTTGGGCGATCATGTAGAATGTATTCCCATTTATTTCGTACCCTTGTAAATTCAATACAGTAGAAGATGGTGACGCGGCCAACAAGTATAGCTGATCTCCAACAGTGGTGTCATTCAAGAGATGTGTCCGCATCCAACCACCAAAAGACTTCATGTGTTCATCTGTAATCCATGATTCAGGCTTCCCCGGGTTTTTGGAGCATACAATATTCTTGTGTTCCTCGATATACGGAGCTGCCAAGGTGGAATTATGTAGAACTGTGTAGTGTGCTTTAGTGAAAGAATCACCGTCCCTACATATCATTGCTTTCTTTCCCAGCGTGCCTTTTCCACTTAGTCTTCCCTCATGCCGCGAGTCAGAAACACCAATCGGCTTAAGGTCAGGAATAAAGTCAACACAAAACTCAATGACCTCCTTTGTTCCATATCCCTTGGAGATGCTTCCTTCTGGTCTAGCACGGTTATGAACATATTTCTTTAAGACTCCCATGAACCTCTCAAAGGGGAACATATTGTGCAGAAATACCGGACCGAGAATGGCAATCTCTTCCACTAGGTGAACCAGGAGATGCGTCATAATATTGAAGAAGGATGGTGGGAACACCAATTCAAAACTAACAAGACATTGTACCACATCCTTCTGTAACCTTGGCAGAATATCTGGATTGATTACCTTCTGAGATATTGCATTGAGGAATGCACACAGCTTCACAATGGGTACTCGAACATTTTCCGGTAGAAGCCCCCTCAATGCAATCGGAAGCAACTGCATCATAATCACGTGACATTCATGAGACTTCAGGTTTTGGAACTTTTTCTCTGCCATATTTATTATCCCCTTTATATTAGATGAGAAGCCCGACGGCACCTTGATACTGTAAAGGACTTCAAAAAAGATTTCCTTCTCTGCTTTGGTAAGAGCATAGCTGGCACGACTTAAGTGACGCCCTTTATCCGTCTTGTTATGTGTATGCATATTCTTTGGGTCTTTCATAATTTGTTGCTCCTCCCGTGCTTCTGGTGTATCTTTTGTCTTCCCATCCACGCCTAGGAATCCTAGCAGGTTCACGCAAAGATTCTTCGTCACGTGCATCACGTCGATTGAAGAGCGGACACACAGGACTTTCCAATATGGCAGCTCCCAAAATATAGATTTCTTCTTCCACATGGGTGCGTGTCCTGTAGCGACGTCGTTCGGAACTGATTGACCGCCGGGACCCTTTCCAAAGATTACTTCTATGTCTTTGACCATACCAAATACATCATCACCAGCAGGGAGTTCAGGCTTCTTCCGGTGATCTGCCTCACCTTTGAAATGCTTGCCTTTCTTTCTTACGGGATGATTGGTCGGAAGAAATCATCGATTCGCCAGGTACACAACCTTCTTGCATTTATGCAAATATGTACCTTCAGTCTTATCTAAACAGTGTGTGCATGCCTTATATCCCTTGTTTGTCTGTCCTGAAAGGTTACTAAGAGCAGGCCAATCATTGATGGTTACGAATAACAACCCTCGTAGATCAAATGGCTCCTGTTTGTTCTCATCCCACGCACGTACACCTGATTTGCCCCATAACTGTAAGAGTTCTTCAACTAATGGCCTAATGTACACATCAATATCGTTGCCCGGTTGCTTCGGGCCTTGGATGAGCACTGGCATCATAATGAACTTACGCTTCATGCACAACCAAGGAGGCATGTTGTAGATACATAGAGTCACGGGCCAGGTGCTGTGACTGCAGCTCTGCTCCCCAAAAGGATTCATGCCATCCGTACTTAGACCAAACCATAAGTTTCTTGCGTCACCTGCAAATTCTGGGAAGTCTCTCTCGATTTTTCTCCACTGTAACCCATCAGCAAGGTGTCTCAACTTCCCGTCTTTCTTACGGTCTTCTTTGTGCCATCGCAATAACCTGGCATGCTCTTTGTTTCTGAACATGCGTTTCAACCTTGGTATTATAGGAGCATACCACATAACCTTAGCAGGAACCCTCTTCCGGAGGGGCTCTCCCTCAACATCACCAGGGTCATCTCGTCTGATCTTATACCGCAACGCATTGCATATCGGGCATTTATCTAAATTCTCATACTCCTTACCGCGGTAGAGGATGTAGTCATTAATGCATGCATGTATCTTTTGCACATCTAATCCCAGAGGACAGAGAGTCTTCTTTGCTTCATAGGTACTCTCGGGAAGTTCGTTATGTTTTGGAAACTTCGGCTTCATTATTTTCAGCATCTTTTCAAATGAGGAGTCAGTTAGACCACACTCTGCCTTCCATCGCAACAATTCCAGTGTGGTACCGAGCTTTGTGCTGCCATCTTCACAATTTGGGTACAACAATTTCTTGTGATCTTCTAACATGCCCTCTAACTTCAACTTCTCATTTTCTGTTTCACAGTCTCGCTTTGAATCAGAAATGACCCTACCAAGTTCATCAGCCGGCTCATCTGATGCCCGTTCTTCACCTCTTTCCTCTCCATTGTCTTCCATTGCAGTATCACTGTATTCAGGAAACATATGATGATAGTTGTTATCATCATCTTCTTCTTCACCATCTTCCATCATAACCCCTCTTTCCCCGTGCTTGGTCCAGCAATTATAGTTGGGCATGAAACCTTTCATAATCAGGTGTCCCCAAATGATTTTTGAGGAAGAGTACTCCTTGTTGTTCCGACATTGAACACATGGACAACGTATAAAACCATTCTCTTTGTTTGCCGTAGCCACATCGATAAATTTATCCACGCCTTTCATATACCCGGCTACGCGCCGGTCACCGTACATCCATTCCCGATCGTTCATCTGCATCATATAAGTAAGTTTATCAAAAAACAGGACATCATAAATAGTGAAATGACCAATTCACATCGACACATGCATTGTATCAATGACAGAGAAAAGATAAGATTGCTAACCTCGATCGAGGGAAATAAAGAGGAGAAAGCTCAAGTGCGTCTCGGACACCTTCTATATTTTTGTTCTATGAGAAATTGAACGGGATTATTCACTCAAACATTTCATCAAACACCTTGAATGCATGCATAGGAGAGAAAAAACTAGCACACCCCTCACACCTTCCACCAAGAGAAAAAACAGAGTGGAGGCAGAGGGGACTGGGGCGTTGCATTTATAGAGGGGGGGAGAATACGTCTCGGTTGGAGCCACCAACCGGTACTAAAGGTGTGTGCCACGCCACGTGGCTGTGGCCAAACCTTTAGTCCCGGTTGCTGGCTCCAACCGGGACGTATGCCCCGTTACCAACCGGGACGCATGCCTCCGGGCCCCGTGCCCGCTCGAACCCGGACGCGTGCCAGCATTAGTCCCGGTTGGTGGCGCAACCGGGACTAATGCTCTGAGGGGGCACGGACGGATGGCCCTTTTTCCACTAGTGGTCGTTTTGGCCAGAGAGCGACGCCTGCACGGGGCGGCCATCATGGGGCTCCACCGTCTCCTTGAGTGCCGAGCTTGAGGGATGCGGTCTCGTTGCCTGGGGAGCCGGAGGAGCGACGTGATGAGCTCCATCTGTATGGCGGCCGTCGTAGCGCAAGGGAAGGAGCCAGGGCTCTACCAGCCCCGATGGCAAGAACGGAGAGCGGAGAGACGCCCCTAGAGGTAGCGATAGGCGGTGATGGCAGAGGTGGTGCTCAGCCACCTAACGGAGGCCGGAGGTGGTGATGGAGGTGGGTCACGATGGGCCAGCGAGGCATCCCTCCTCTGCATCACGATGGGCCAGCGACACCACCCTCCCCCGTTCATCTTGCTTGGCTGGCAGTGCCTCGCCCTCGCCCGTGCATCCTGCGCAGCGGCGGCACCCGAGACCCCATCTCTTGCCACCATCCTGCTCACCGCCTCGGACGCGAGCTCCGCGTCGCTGCCTTTTGACCTCTGCCCCTCCGTGCTCTTCCCCTCCTCTCTCTATAGTGAGACGAGGACGATAGAGAGTGGCAGCGCTGCACGGGGTCGAGGTCGAGCGGTGGATTCGTTTGGGGGGAAATAGGAGGAAGAAGGTGGGTGGTGACTCTGACCAATGGGTCCCACCTGTCAGCTTACCCGTTAGTTTCTAAGCATTGAATAGAAAATTAGGATTGAGGAGGGTCTTCTTTATAAAACATCTCTCTGAAAGAGACTGGTCAACACAGTGCCACGTCAGCAGAATACGTAGCTCTACATGCTCCAGTGACCTTTGATGAACCACTGAACGTATTCGGTGACCGTAAATTGCGTATCTCTACCTACGGTAACTAAGATGGGTAAGAGGGTTGAGTTCGGTGACCTCCGGTGTATTTAACTCTTTAAAACCTGAGGCGATTCTACTTTTACTTTTGAACGGCGTCTCTCTATTGGCTGTACAGTCTGTGCTGAGCATACGTCATCGTTTTCCCGCCAAAATTTTCGGGCTGACAGGATGTGGCCATAGCTTTATTCTACGGTTGTCCGTTAGGCTCGGATCCTCAATCCAATCCTCCTCTTCTTTTTTTTGAGGGACTATCCTCCTCTTCCTAGTTTCCAACACTCAGTAAAACTCTCAACTGGGGGTTTATTGGAAAAATAATTCGAAAAAACTTTAAGTTACCATGTGAATTTTCAGAAACTCCAACCATGCATTTATTTTAAAATAATGGATTAATAAAATGTCAAACTGAAACAGTAAGTTTACCTAAATATAGCATACGCAGTAAGACGGAAATATTTGACATTGGTAACAGAGTAAGATCAGTTGGTTACCATCTTTACAGCTTAAATTCACTGTAGCTTACGTGAAGGAGAAAAAATGGCACAGAGTTATCCATTGCATAGTACAATTGGATTCAAAGTCTCCAAGATAAGCAACACTCAGCTTGTCCAAAATACATGTTCCTCTCTCAACATGTCAATGCCAAGGATTAAACAGAACTCCAGATTCCATAATAATGCAAGAACATGATGGTTTAAGCTTACACACCAGTTCAATTCAGTGCAAGCATTCTCAAGTTAAAGTAGCATTCTGGATTCCACGATGGCATATACTCCGTAGTTGATTATAAAGATCCCATAATAGACTAGGCCATAACATGCATGCTCCGAACTTCTAAAACATACTGGTCTATCCAAAGTTAGAAGTGCCTGACATTGTAGAATCCAAAACAAAGCTACAAAATATGTAAAGCCATTTGTGTTTTGCTGAACCTGTGATTGAGGAAGAGCATCGGCAAAGCCTCACTAGCTCAAACTTCTCACAGCATTCCCACAAAATGAGATTTCAGGAAACTGCCATCCTAGTCCTCCAAAACATATCTTGTCTAATAATTTAGAGAAACCTGCAAAGGGAATTGTAAAATATGAGCCTGACCAATCTCTTTGTAATAATTCTGAAGTAAACACTAGAGACATCTAGATATTCATAGGGAGAGAATGAGTGACATGAATATTTTTATCCTTTCCTTATTAAGCTCAATATAAGTACTACTCCCTCCGTTTAGAAATATAAGATGTTTTAGATTTGTGAAGCGAATGTATCTAGACATCTTTTAGTGTGTAGATTCACTTGAACCTACATACTAAAAGGTGTTAGATACATTAGGTTCACAAACCTAAAACATCTTACATTTTCAAACGGAGGGAGTAGTACAAGTAAACAGAAACATGAGTTTTGAAGTAAAGAACAGCACAAGCAGATTCCATTCACATTGTTTTGGAACAATTGCAGAAATGAGATGCCATATGAACACTGCAACATGCTTTGTTTATTTTCTGTTGAGACAATAAAAAGACATGGCCATGTGACGAAGTAGCAGGAGGGTTCAGTTTTGGAAAGATATGTTGCTGATACTAGCATAATAAATGACGATGGATCATCATAACGAAAAATCTGGGCATGTGTGAAACCAAATTTTAACTTTGTCATGATAAGGCACACATGCTGAATCAGAAAACAGTTTTACACAATAGAATTTGGCAGCTGGCAGAAATTATGAACCAAATTGTATCCATTTCTTTCAAGTAAAACAATGCAGAAAATATTAAGAAAAATGGGCTGTGATGAATAGTATATGAAATAAGGAGATAGTTATGAGAAAGTACCATGATTTAGGGCACTTCATTTCATCAGTTCAATTTCTACACGCAAAGTGTCATTTTTGACAGTGTCTGGCGATGTCTCCCTTTTGACCGTGGTCTTCTTGCTCGAACCTTCAACCAGGCAAGCAAGAACTTAAATAATCATAACATGTTATACATTTGTCTGCATAGTACACATGACTTGAAATGGCAAACGAGAATGAGGCACTGAACAGGTTTAAAAAAATGAATCAAATGCATATATAGACATTAAAGTATCAAATAAAAGCAATAACAGAAAATACACTGGTACATAATTATAGAAACTACAATGAAATGAGAGTACAAGGCGGCAAATGAGCTGTTGGATTTAGTCCCGACTGGTATGCCGCGATCAGCCGAGTACATTCCGCCCCTCGCGCCTATCTCCCAGAACGAGTGGTCAGGAAGTACGTCCACATTGTGCGTGATAGTAAGGCATGTCGATATTATAAGTATGTTTCAATTTTTTCCAGGAAAGGGGAATGTTACAAATATTTTAGCATGGAAATGATTTCGATACTCGGCAATACAAAATGGTGGCAATGATACAGGATGCAGCAGGTACCACAACTCACTGAATTATCAGGGTAACCTTTACCTACCAACACAAAGTTCATAGCTAGGGTGATATTTTCTCCATACCTATAAATCTAATTAAAGTAACAAAAATAGGTACTCACAAGTACCATGCGCCGTGGCTGCCGCTAGAATCACACTTGGCTCATTTTGATGGATTGAACAAGAAGATACAAATGAGCAGACTAGAACAGACTCAGCCTTTCGATCAGCTTTATCTCTCTATTCCTGCAAGAGCCTATTCTTCCTACCTTGGCCGCACTTCTCCTTTTGTATGCACTAGTGGTGGAGCACAATTTACCCCCAAATACCCCTCAATTTTGGCCCAATTTACCACCAAATTCTAGCACAAATTTCTACACAGAGAACCTTACACAAGCCACCAAGCACATAAGTTCAGAAGATATGTTGAAAGAAAATGTGCCCAATATAACAGTTATACATCGTATACTTGCCTTCACCAGTTCCATAGCTCAAAACAAACAACTCAAGGAAATGGGAATGTTACCTGCATATGGAATCTTGCTTGATTCCAGCCAGGTCGGGAGCACACATGATAGGATGGGGACACTGGGTATGGATAGACGAGAACTCCCAGTAAGTTTCTCCTTAACGATGTCCACGCCGACAAGTTGGTCGCCGCAGATGAAGTACACCACATCGGCGTTCAGTGGGTCGATGGCCCCAATGGCCGGCATCTCCTTCAAGGGTGGAAACTGGCTGCATTCGTCCATCCAAATGCGGATAAATGACACCTCGTGGTCCAGCGTCCAGGAGCCGCCCCCGTCGTCGAGGGAGAATGAGCTGATCACATAGGGCTTCTCCTTGGACACCTCGACGTACCTCAGCTTCCCCTCGCTGACCCCGATGCGCCGGTAGCGGCGAAGTTTCCTGAAAAACACCATGCCCTCCAGGTCCGGCAGCACGCTCCCTCTGGGCAGCCCGACGAAGCGGGGCTCCGGCCGGTCGCTGAGCGGATCCACCGAGACGGCGCCCCAGCTCTCGTCGATCCACCACAGCCGGTCGCCGAAGGCCACCACGGCGCTGTCGATGTGCATCCGCCGCCCGGCCGGCAAAGGGGACGGCAAGCCCACCAGCTTCTCCCACTCGCCAGTCTCCGAGAGGAACCGCCGCATGACCGATCCCTCCTCCTCCTCCTCGCTGCCTCTGCCAGGGAACATCTCGGCCACCGCGTACCTATCCGGGGGCGCGTCGCCCCCGCCTTCGGACTGGGTGAGGAGGCCGACGTGGCGGCGGGTGGAGGTCCTCTTGGTGCCGTCCAGGTCCGGGAGGCGGTACAGCTCGCCGCTGAGCGGGTTGCAGACGAAGCGCGTGGTCTCCGGATTGGTGTCCATGCCGGTCATGGACATGTTGAGTATCGCGGATACCAGGGACTCGTGGTGGTCGTCGCCGGTGATGGGGAACTCGAAGCGGGACTCCCAGAAGCGCACGAGGAGGAAGCCGTGGGCGCTGGTGGCGCAGACCTGGCCCGGGGCCGCGCCGTGCTGGCCGGTGGCGTGGTCGGGGGCGGGGCGCGGGTGGACGAAGTGGGCGGGGACGGTGAGGTTGGTCAGGAACGGGGGCTGGTCGAGGTGGAAGGACGCGCCCGGCGCCGGCGCCCCCGACTTGTCCATCGAGGTGAGCTGGATCAGGGCCCACGGCGGGCGCGAGGCGGCCGTGGAGGAGAGGGAGCGGCGGAGGCCGCCGGAGAGGAGGCGGATCATTCTGTCTGTGGCGGATGGGGGCGGTTTGGAACTGGAACGGGGGAGGTTTTGATGTGCTTTCGGAGAGCTAGCGAGCGCGCCGAGCCGCCGACTGCGTTGCGTTGCGTGGCAGCGGCGTGGGGTGGTGGGTGGGTTGGTTTGGTTCACGAGACGGCTGCCGTGGACTTGTTCCAGCGAATGCCCTGTGCAGAGGCAGTAAAGCGTCCTTCTTGCTTTCGAACTTTGACCCAGCTGTCTGCTCGAATTCACTCCGTGGGATGAATGATCGGGTCCACCAGACGCCACCTCCTTTGGTCATGCACAATAGGCAACGTTCAAGCTGACACAGGCACGCTAAGCTGCTGCATTCTTTCAATCTTCCTCCGATGCCGCACGGTATTTTCTTCCTCCGATGATTTTCAATCTTCCAGTTATTGCAGCCATTCCAGACTGAATTTCAGTGACTTTGTATCATCAACATCTGTCAGAATGTGCATTTCAGCAGTTCCAGGAACTTCAGGTACTCGTGCACTCCACCATTCTTTCTTTCCGAGTCATGTGATGTATGGAATTCCTCCTGGAAAACCACTAGCTACTCTACTGCTAGTCTTTACCATTCTTGATTGAGAATTATTATTCGTCTCTGCCCATTAGCCAGATACGGAAGTCTCGTTGCCAGAGAAAACATCAAATCTCTATTTTTTTTGTTGCTTCTCGGAGACAAGACACAATACTACAGTAGATCAATGATCAAAGGAAGACATTTGAAATTCTATCGCATGACCATTTCCACGTTAACGAAACAAGGCATCATCTTTTCTTTCAGCGTCGATCAGTTTGCAAAAACTGCTGGTCTTGCTTATGCCCCAACAATGATATGCACATCAATCCTTTCCGAATCAGGAGTTCAATAATGTCCCTTTATTCATGCGATGCAGACCATCACACTAGCATCCTAAAGTATCTCGAAGCACGAGGCAGTAATGATGCAACCTAAGTTCATTTCCTCCTTACAAACTGTTTGGCATCCATAAAGGTTTGGCTGCATTGAAGATACCCATATAGCATATCCCCAACAGAAACCAATTTTAACTTTGTAATAATAAGGTGCCCACCATGCTGAATCCGAAAACAGTGCTACACAAGGGAATTTGGCATCTAGCAGAAATTATGCAGCAAATAGCATTTATTTCTTTCAAGTAACACAATGCAGAAAATTTTAAGATAACAAGGAGAGATAGTTATGAGAGAAAGTACCATGATCTAGGGCACTTCATTTCATAAGTTCAATTTCTACATGCAAAGTGTCATTTTTGGCAGTGGTTGCGATGTATCCCTTTTGACTGTGGTCTTCTTGCTCCAACCTTCGACCAGGCAAGCAAGAACTTAAAATAATCATAACATGTTATACATTTCTCTGCAGAAGACATGAGTTGAAATGGCAAACGAGAATGAGGCACTGAACAGGTTTAAAAAATTAGATGAATCAAATGCATATATAGACATTCAAGTATACAATAAAAGCAATAACAAAAAACGAAGGGTACTGTCGAGCGAGCGTTCCTCGGGTCAGTTTGAATAGTCTCTCGGAGAAGACGACAAGTGGAGATGAGTTCGAACTCCAAGTCTTTGAAATACCAAACCGTATTCCAGTACACCAAGGTTAAGAAATACTAGTAATAGCAAGCAACATATACTTCAGTTCAATCATGAATTGGTGATATACATTTCAAGATAGCGACTACTGAAACAATGCAGTTTAGGGTTTATCTATGTCCAGTCGATTGAGATTTTCTTAAGTCTCAATCAACTGAGAAAAATGCAACCGTGGTTAAAAGAAATGTGCAACTCGTTCCGGTTGCACTTTTCTAATAAAAAAGTGCAATTGCATTTTTCTGTCAGAAATGTGGAACTGAAATCAGTTGCACATTTTTTTGCATAGACGGTTGCAATTTTTTTAGGTGACCAAGACTTCAGAAAATCTCAGTCAACTGAGAAATAACAAAACCCTACAGTTTATCAAGGTGAAAAGGTTGGGCATCTTTTAGCCTTTAACTGAATTTGTCATGGTGGTTGAGTAGTTCAGACAAAACACATGTACCAAGCACTAAAACGACCGTATTCAAGCAGCATGTTATATTCCCCAAATAAATACAGCATGCTTGAAGAAAGGTCCCCGCAAAAAAAGAAGAAGAAAGGTATACATTCTATAATGTAATCTGCCACAGTTTGAATATACAATCACAACAAAATAAGACTCCACCATATCCTCACCGACATTTTTAACTCGACACGATTCAACCACAATTTGAGGATTGGACTTTTTTTTCTCTCTGCCAAATGGAATGACAGAATGCGTTCGGTTATGTACTGTAGCTTATATTGCTTAGGCAAGCCAGATTAAACTAGATCATCTGGGCATTGCCAACGGAAGCAAGACATGCTACTGGGTTAACACCAGCTGTGAGGTTCTCCATGAAGAGGCCATGGGAATTCCATCTAACATATCCTAATTTTCCTGATGAGCATAGTGAAATTAAGATTAATACACTAGCGCATTAACATTTTACACATACTAAAGCATAATTTCTTCTAAGTAACATTGCATTTTTAAAGACTGTCATCCAAGTTGGTGTTGAAATGTAGCCCCAAATATATAAGAACAACCATCTGTTTCAAAGAGAACTGCATCCACAAATAAGCAAGCCCAAAATTGTCCCAGAATTCTCCAAAATGAGGGCCATGTCCTTCAGGTGCCACCTCAACGTTGCTCCATTCCAGAAAAAAAAAAGAACCATCGCCTTTGCTGCCAGTCAAATTTAAGAAATCTGCAAGGAAAAAGGGTAAGCAGAAACATCAACAGCCTTCCAGCTTTGGTACTGACATACCTGGATAACATTTCTATTTGGTGGGAAGTAAATTTACAGAACGGCCACTTGGCAAGAAAGAGCATACTTGAGTTCAGTCTAGATTTGGGATAATAATTTCAGGATACTGACTAGTGAAAGGCAAGAAACTTATCGTGGTGAAAAGGCAGGGCATCTTTTAACCTTTTGTGCATGTTTTAATTCACACAAGGTAAATGCTGCCAAGCAGTTAAGCAGCAGAGGTAACGTGTAAGGAACATATTCAAGCAGCATCCTTTATTCCCCTAAACTTTTTTTTTAAATAGGCGCATATATTAACAAAAACGTTTAATGTTTACACCCGGTCTCTGCATAACTAGGATGCACACAGCCACACAAACGACAGAGCTAGTGAATAAAGAGTAAACAAGCATTCTATGATGTAATCTGCTACAAACTCCCAATTTCAGTATACAATCAGGACCTAAAACACCATCCTATTGGCATAGACATATGAAACTGAATATGATTCTATAAAACGAGTTGGAACTAAGGATAACAATAGTACTGTAGTATATCAGCCACTTCAAGATAATGAATTGGTAACATGGCCAAATTATTTGTTTCTGCAAGTAGACAATGCACGGGCAGTGTAGGAGAAATGCAGAATCATGATCACGAAAAGTAACAACTATGACTAAATATCGGATATCCAAACAAGAAAAAATGATTTAAGAGAGAGTACCAAGGATAAGTTAGCTGGCGTGCTTCAGTTCTTCTGGCCTTTGTCTACCCGAACTAACATATCTGCCAAAGTCTTACTTGTGCAATTGGTTGTCTTTCTCGAAAGTGTACCTTCAGTTATATCCATAGATACAAGAACTTAAAACATAAATAACACAGAACGGCAAGCTATACATGTTTTTTTTATTCATAGCTGTAGTACATGTTTTTGGTTACAGCAACCATTGAATTCGAAATCACCATTTAGGCATTTAACATAACAACTGCAAGATACATGGTGACATTACATAGAGAACAAAAACATTTTTTATTCTACATGATATACAATCCAATGTCCAATGCAATCAACAAAATACACCAGTTAACAATACCAAATTCAGTCTCCGGTATTCCGAAGACAATCACTACTAATAATGGCCTACTTAGTTCTGAAATATATGAACTTATGTGCAATAATGATTAACTCTACACAATACTTGAGATAAGATAACAGCGACGAAATCACTCCCTTCAGAAACTACAAACAGATAAATTTGTGTGTGTCAAGAAAACAATCAGTGCTGCGACAAGGTTCGAAGCACTGAAGCACATGATTTGAAAGATAAGCTAAACGAAAACCTACGCAATGTAACAATTACAGTGCAATGAATTTCAGAGCTGCAATATCCACTGTATGGAACAAGCAACTTATTAGAGAAGCATATGTATATACCTGCACCAGGGATATAGCTTGATTCAAGCCATGCCGGAAGCAAGCACGGGAGAAAGAAAGCACTGCTGCAAGGACTCAGACATCTGATGCTCTCTGGAAAATGTCTCTTCCCGATCACCTCCCCCTTATCCATGTCCATGGCAATGATAGCACGGCCAGACTGGAAATAGAAAATGTCTGCGTTGAACGGATCTATGGCGACAATCCACGGCATGTCCTTCTCCAGTGGTTTTGATCTGTCAGGCAAGTTTAGGATAACCTCTGTCTGACGTATAGGCATCCAGCAGCACCCCTCGTCGTCGAGCAAGAACGAGCTGACCAGGAACTCCTTTTCGGTGGACACCTCGATGTAGCGCAGCTTCCCCTCGCTGATGCCAATGAGCCGGCGCTTGCCCAGCCAGAGATTCTCCCTTGTGGCGAAACTCGACCGCACGCAGTCCCGCGGCAGCTCGACGAATCTCTGCTCTGGCTGGTCGCTGAAGGGGTCGACGGACATGGCGCCCCAGGCGACGTCGACCCACCACAGCCGGTCGCCGAACGCCAGCACGCTGAAGTTCGTGTTCGTCTGCGTTCGCTCCCAGCCGGGCCACCTGGACGGGACGAAGTCGGCAAACAGCGGGCGCTCGTCCCACTCCCCTGTTTCGGACAGGAACCGGCGTACGACTGTGCGGTTGTCCGCCGCCCGGCAGCTGACCTGAGCGACCACGTATCGGTCAGGCGGGCCGTGGGAGCCGTCGGAGGAGTGGGTGAGCAGGCCGAAAGCCGTGCTGGTCGTGGCGGCGCCCATGTCAGGGACCGGGAGGCGGAAGAGCTGGCCGCTGAGAGGGTTGCAGACGAAGCGCGCGGCGTCCAGCTGGGAGGTGGCGCCGTTCGCGGACAGCTCGAGTAGAATTTCTCTGTCCAGGGACTCGCGGGCGCCGGGAGGTCCGGGAGGATACAGGTGGCGGGTTTCGGCCAGGTCCAGGAGGAGGAGCCCGTCGGAGCTCGTGGTGCGGACGGTCGCGGCGGCGAAGTCCATGCCGTGGGCGAGGTGGGCAGGGACGGAGATGTGGGAGACGTACGGGGCCGCGTCGAGGTCCAGGGACGCGCGCGGGGCCGGCGACGGCGCCCCTGACGCGTGGTCCAGCGCCGCCCTGCTGTAGACCATGGCCCAGGGAGGGCGCGAGGCCGCCGTGCAGAGGGAGCGGCGGAGGGGCGCGGAGACGGCGCCGGCGAGGCGTCGGAGCATTTTGCTTCCAGGGGTAGGACTGAATGGGGAAGGGTTTTGGGCAGCCTGTGTTGTGGTTCCAGAGGTGAGCGATCTGTGGTGCCGTGGTGGGGAAAGGGAAAGTAGGGGTTTGGTGCACATGGACGCGGTCCATGCGTCGGCTCTGACCAAAAGGAAGAGTCCCGTGTGGTCTCGCAGAGAAGACCCCCTGCTTCATTAACTCCTGTTTCATCAATCCCAAAGAAGGAAGAACTCCTGTTTCAGGTTACTGTAAAACAAATATGCCTATTTCGGGTCTTTTATACTAGCCCAATTGAGATATCATAGTAGTATCGGAGCATCTTCACTCGTTGGCCGAATCCAGGCCGAAATTCGGATCAAACTTCGGTCGGACGGCGCAAGTTTTCGGCCTGGGTACGCCCAGTTTTCCACTCGCGTACCCAGGCCGAGTTTCCGGGTCGCCCGTTTCCGCTCAAATTCGGCTCAAATTTGGCTAAACTTCGTCTAAATTTCGGCATAGTTCGTTATACGACGAATACAGAACACTTTAAGACCAAAATTCGGCGAAATTTTTAAGCAGAGTTCGGCGTACTGTAAACATAGTTCGGCCTGCAATAAAATTACAACATATTTCGGCCAAGTTCGGCCAGTTCATGCTCAACATCTACGTCGTGTTGCCCCTGCGTGTACATAGGTGCTCGACAAGATCATCCTGCAGCTGTTGATGCATCGCCGGATCTTGGATCTCCTGACGCATTGCGATGAATGCAGCCCATGTTAGAGGCACCTGATGATCAGGCTCGGCAAGAGGACCCTGTAGATGGTATGGCTCGTCCTCCTCGAGCAAACTCATTGGATCATTCTTCTCATCCTCAATGATCATGTTGTGCAAGGTCACACAACAGTTTATCACTTCCCACATCCGATCTTTCGACCAGGTCATAGCAGGGAACCGGACAACTGCAAACCTCTGCTGGAGCACACCAAATGCCCGCTCCACGTCCTTCCTGCAAGCTTCCTGTTCCTTGGCAAAGTGAGAATGCTTGGGGAGCATTGGGCCTGAGATAGTCTTCACAAATGTTGGCCATCTTGGATAGATGCCATCTGCTAGATAGTATCCCTTGTTGTAGTGATGCCCGTTGATCTCAAATTCCACAGGGGGAGCATGACCCTCAACAAGCTTGCCAAAGAAGGAGTGCCAGATCCAAAGATCATGTGTAGCAACTGCCTCAAGTATCACAGTGCATCCTCCTTTATGGCCTTTGTACATTTCTTGCCATTCAAATGGACAGTTCTTCCACTCCTAATGCATGCAATCTATGCTTCTGAAGCGACGAAAACCCAACCAAGCCAGTGCAGTCCTTCTTGCAAAGGAAATATGGGTCGAACTCCCGGATGGCATGCACGATCTTGAGAAAGAGCTTCCGACTCATCCTGAAACGGTGACGAAACACGTCTTCTCCATGTAGTGGCTGGTCGGCGAAGTAGTCGGCGTACAACATGCAGTAGCCCTCTATCCTCTGTCTCGCCTTGCACTTCATGCGACCTGGCGCCGAACCACCGCGCCGTCGGAGTCCATGGCCGAATCCGGCCAAATGTCGAACACCTGGCGGGTGTGGTGGTGGGCGCACCGAGCCGAAGCACAGCTACGGCAAGGGGTAGGTCGGCGAAGCGGCGGCGGCGGAGGCAGGGGATCTGGGCGGCAACGACGGCGAGCGTAGCTAGAGGCGTGGGCATGTCTCGGCGCGGGGGAGCTCCGCCGACGAAGTCATGGCGACAGAGCTTTCGCGGCAGTCTGGGCGAGTGGAGTGGGGTGGAAATGGGACTGTCTCGCCGACAGAGCTGGCCCACGCCCTTTTTTGCGGCGTCCGGTGTCCCCAGGGCGTACCCGGGAACCTGGGTTCGGCCTGGGTAGGCCGGACCAAAATACGCCGAAATCCGGACGAAAACAGATCCTTGGGTACGCGACTGGACCGATTTTCGGCGTCCGGACCGAAATTCGGCATCCGGACGGGCGTCCTGGGTAGGCGAGTGGAGATGCTCTCATACACTATAGATATGCAAAATGTTTATGTGTCACTGTAATTAATAATTAATAGTGAAAGGAATTGTGTTGATATCATGGTAGATATGATATCTTAGTATATAAAACTAAAAAAACTAATCTTAAATAAATTTTGTACACAATTTTATATTAAAATTCTACAAAATAATAAATTCACTAAGAGTACGTACTACTAAACAATATTATGCATTGTGGAGATGGTATCATATACTAGTATCATATACTCCCTTCATTTAAAATATAAGATGTTCTAGGTTTGTGAAGAAATATATCTAGACTATTTTAGTGTGTAAATTTATTTCAAACCTGAGTGAACCTATATAGTAAAAAAAGTTTAGATACATTTGCTTCATAAAGCTAAAACATCTTATATTTTAAAACAAAGAGAGTATATTAGTACTACTTCCTCCAATCCATATTAATTGACTCAAATTTATTTAAATTTAGATGAATCTAGACGCTATTTAGTATATAGGTTCATTCATATTTTGAAAAATTCAAATCAATTAATATGGGTCAGAGGGAGCCGGAAGAATGATGTTTGTTCCCAGCAATTTTACGTTCGAGAAATCACCGATTTTCAAGAAGACAAAAATGGTGCGACAAAGCACCGAGTTGACCACTTAGTTTCCCGCCAAAATGTTCTACGCCTGGGCCATCTACGAGCTCAAAGTAGCCCATGGGCTAATTTTTATCATTCGCCTAAAGGTCAATTCTGATGAGAACGAATTGGATACATTCCACTTCCAAAAACAATGAATCGGATAAACTGACACAATGCATTAAAGACGCAACAGACCAGACTCACTACTCTCCAAAAGCAGGACACTTTGGTACGAAGGTTTTCAAACTTCCACCAGTAGCATAGCAGTATCAGGCAATCACGATTATGGGAGGCGTTCATACAATAGTATCACTGTCACTGTCGCATGGCGTGTTACTTTTTAGGACCTTTACAAACCAGACACACACAAGTAGTGTTTACAGGCAAGCAAATGGCGTTTCAGAAAGATCAACACCCGATAGCTAATCATAAAATACCTTAGTTACATCACCACGGAGCATGGTATTCTGAAATCATGGTTTAAGACAACATGTTTCCCATACTTTTCCCAAAGGGGGAACGTGGCAGCCTGCTGCCGACGAGATCACGCAGCTCAAATTCGCTAGGGAACCTCTGTTCAGCTAATTTAGAGAAAACCTGGAAAGGTGGAAGCAATTTCAGTAGGGAACAAAAACGTTTAAATGTATTACGGCTCAAACTATGTAGGTATATATCAAGCCTTGTTCATGTAGCGGATTTTTTCTAGTAAGAGAGATAAAATGTCATTAAAGAAACATCTTTGTGATAACCCAACAAGGCAAAAGGGTACATTCTGTTTGTGGAAATACTTAAATAGAATGAACTTGTAGTGAAAAAAAGTGGGTACTCCTGAATATAATTTTATGATGCAAGCATGCAGGAAAGCAATTTATGTGTTAACAGGAGAGATACACGAAACGTACCAAATCTCCGTTGCAGTAAACTTCAAAGGCACCAGAACTTTGCAGGAAAGACTGAGCAAAATTGCCAAATAGCCAAATTGTCGCCATGGTTCCAAACCTATTGGCACGCAATTGGTAAAACCATGGAGGTGGAGCAATGCCAAGTCTGGGGAAAATCTGGTCACCAGCCATTATTGTTGCAATGACTCCAACTTGAACAACTGGCATAACTTTGCTCAGTACCCGTTTGGGGAAGGCTGGAGGATAATTATGCAAGAAAACATTAATGCCAGGAAATGATGTTTCCAGCATGCGCTTCATGGTCATCGCATTTCCCCTGCAAAATGGAGCTCACAGTTTTCAATTTGACCTGTATGTGCAAAGCATAGCATATAATTCACATGATATTATTTTGGATGGAATATTCTGGTAAGGCATTCTACTTAGCATGATCTCATTCGATGTCATTTTCAAGTAAGATCGGGAAACTCAAGATAAGAAAACTAGTTCAAGCAAAGCCCACAGAGTGATACAAGTAATTAATAAATGCAGTAATTAACTACTACTGCTTCTTTCTGTTAGAAGCAATAACTAATTAAATAGTAACTTGATTTTAGGAATTACTCATGATTTATGTTCAAGAGTCCTAATCTACTAGATCCATACCATGATTTAGTAATTACTAATTAGTTGTAGCAATTTCATATTTCACTTTACGGCCAGCTGTAAAATAACTATTAACCAAGCATCAGTTCAGATATTCCATATTCAATGATAGAAAATAGGCGCCTTCTCTGATGGAAAGGTGACATGTCATGCTTGCAGTTGCTGGCGCAAGAGAGTGGCCACTCACATTGCAGGCTACAATATGCGTCTCCTTGTTCCTAAAACCTCATAGTTTGGATGGCCAAGGAGTCAAGGAAAAACCAGTTTAACTAGATGAAAGTAAAGGTGGTGATAGGCTGATAGCTAGAACTTGGGAAGGGTGGGTCGCTGTGCACTCGTGATTGCAAGAGGAAACACAAAAAAGAGATATAGAAGTGGATAGAATGAAGGGAAACAAAGGGGTAAATGGAAGCGCAGTCATCATGGCATTGTTCTCTTAGAATCGGTAAACCATATCTTTTCAAAGCTCATATTTAATACATTGTTAAACGTTGGCATATATGCAGAAAACAGACCAAAGTGATAATGGCAATTTACAGCGCCTGGGTATTTTGTCAAAGAATGACCATAAAATAGAATTTTGGGCTGGTATTTATATACTTCTCGAACTCTGTAGCAATACCGTCCCAATCTTCCTATCAACATAATGTGATCTGTGTACCTTTCTAATTGTGTATTGACCTATATATTATACTAGCCCCTCCATTCACAAATGTGAGGCATTTTAGCCTTTTTCTAAAACACATGCATGTAGACGTGTTTTAGTGCATAGGTTCACTCATTTTGGAGTGTATCAAGTCCACTTTGAAATATCTAAAAGGTCTTACATTAGTGAACGGAGGGAGTACCGCCATTCCACAATATAAGATGTTTAGCATGCCAAAACATCTTATATTGTGGAGCAGAGGGAGTAATTTATAAGAGTCTGCATATAAAATCAGTAAGGGCATTGGAACTTTGAAACATCCTTAAGTGTATAAGACATGCTATCAAGGACTCCTGTAAAACATGTTGACACCATGATAAACGGGTGAAAACAATACAGCGACTCAGCGAGTTAAATATCAGACAATCACCAAGTCTAATTGGAGAAGTTATCTAAGCTGACTTGTAGCTAGAAGTCTTAAAGCCCATGAATGTCATAATGTCAGCTCATATATTAATGAACAATATGTGTTTTTCCTCACTCCCATCTGTAGGCAAACTCAAGCTAAGTACTGTGCAAACCAGCTGAAAACAAGGATAACACATAATGCTTACAAATTACAGAGGTATCATCATTAATAGTTTAAACTAAAGAAAGACTAAAGTAGAAGCCCAACAAATGTGTAAATCAATTTTTCTTTGACTGCTTAAGAAGTGGAAGGGTCCAGAGGAATGCAGCTTATGTAGTTTGGAAGAGAATGCAAACCACATCTTGTTTAACCGTGCTTGCCAATTTTGCCTGGATCAGCATCAAAGTGGCTCTGTCCAGGAACAAGGTCCCCAAACAACAGTAGCCTGGGGGGATTAGAATGTGAGCGAAAAGATGGTGATGGAGTTAAAGATGGCAAAGCAACCAGAAGATGTGTTTTGCAAGTATTCTATGTTTTGTGCAGCATGAAGACCATTGCTCAAGGAGAAGAAGCTGCCGATGAATAAGATTTTTCAACAGATGGCCATGCACAGTGGCCATACATAGGTGCACGAGGGATATTGTTTGTTCTTTGTGGTTTTCTTTGACATCAAAGTTTTTTTTTTTGCGAATGCTTTGACATCAAAGTTGATTGTGTCCTTTCTTCTTTCCAAAACTCTGGCCATGAGAGTTCTTTTGTTGATCAGTTCTAGGACGTTTCATGTTTGTAATCAGAAGCTGGTAACCCCAGCACATCTTCCCTATCCCTGTAGACTGTTGGATTTATAACCAAACCGGCAAAAGGCCTTTTGTCCAAATTAAACAGATGTTATAGTAATAAACTATGTAAAACAAACATAGGAGATTGGGAGCTAAGAACATATGTTGGGACTTGGGAGGATGAACAAGGGAGACAATAGATCGATAAAATATCAACTCTCAACAAACAAGTTATTTGTTAGTTCTCCCTCTTCTTGCTTCTTGATATCTGAAAGCCAGACGCTTACCTCCTCCCCAGAAACCTACATATCTGTCTGCTCAAACCACATCTCTAGAAGCAAGATTGTGAGGCGTCCCTATAACACATCGCTGACATACTCCAGGCTTATTGAAGAGTGAAGGATATCAAGTCCTCCATACGCCAGTTTCTATTCCTAGCTCAGCCCTTATATGAGAGGACTTACTTGACCCCTGAGTAATAATAATCCAAAGGATACTAATTCGATCCCTAACTCTAAGCTTATCTCTTTTCTATTTAAATAACTCTCTTTCCTAATAATATTCCGTACATATTTCGACATTTTCCCAATGTCATACCATGCATATAACAGTGTGACTTTTAATGTTTCACACTGTAAGCAAAGCATTCACGTTTTCATGAATAGTAGCTGCTCCTGTTCCCCACTACTAGTTTAACATGACCGTACAGGTTTAAGAATAACCTTGGAGAAAGTTACCAGCCAGCATTTCTGGTATTAGAAAATACACACTAGTGACCCTAGTGAACTAGAGCACCAAATAATACACCTCCTAAATCATTTTGCATCATAAGTTGGTCCATCTATGCCGACTGCGACAAGCACACAACTACTCCAAACACTCTGTATCCGCTACACTACGCATAGTTTAACTTGATCCACACAACCAAACTAGCACACCAATTGAGCAAGCAAGGACCACCATCCGCAGACACACAGAAGACACTGGTCCAATAGACCGATTGACCAGTTGAGCATTCACGTTTTCGTGAACAATAGCTGCTCAAGTTCCCCATTACTAGTTTACCACGATCTATAAGTTCAAGAATCGACTTGGAGAAAGATGCCAGCCATTAGCATTGGGTATTAGGAAACTAGGAGTATTTAACAATCACCAGTGACACTTTTTTTTGTGAAAAAATCACCAGTGACACTGGTGAACTGGAGTACCAAACAATCCACTGCCTAAATCGTTTTGCACCATCATTAATTAGTCTGTCTATGTCAACACTCTGTATCTGCTACACTACGCATATTTTCACTTGATCAATCAGCACAAGCAAAGTAAGCCACACTAATTGATCACGCAAGCAACCACTGGTCCAGAGAAACAGAGTACACACTGGGCTCGCGGACTCACTTGTAGGAGCAGGATGCACAGAATTGCAGCTCCACGGTGGTGCCGAATCCAGCTCCGTCCAGATCGGGCTGCAGCAATTGCACCAAAATAACGCATCAGTTTGCCGCTCAGATCGGAGCAAGCAGAATTCCGTGCTAGGGTCCAGGGAAAAGGAATTTCGGGCTAGGGTTTACGACTCACCTGTATGGCAGCGGCAGCGGGGTCCGGGTGATGGTGGTGCGGGGGGTGGGGTGGGTGGGGGTGGTGCGGCGGGTGGGGGTGATGGGGCGGATGGCCATGGTGGTGGTGCGGGGGGTGGTGAGGGGGGTGGCGGAGGTGGGGAGGCGGCGGCGCGAAGATGTGGGAGAGGTCGGAGAGGAAGAGGAGCGCGGGGAGGCCGACGAGGAGGAGCTGCACGCGGTCCATGGCTGCTGGAGGACCGCCTTCGCGTCCTCGGATTCCACGACCCGCTGTTCTTTTCTGGAGACGAGGAAAGGAGAGCGGAGCAGGTGCAGGTGGAAGGCGACCGTCAAACCGCTAGGCGGGCTCCGGTGATGTGGGTCCCCATTGTCTGTGGGCTCTAACCTCGTTGCGGGGAATCTTCGCGGGCTCGGGCTCTAAACACTTTGCTTACGTGTGATTGGGTTGTGTCTTCGGCCTTTCCGGGTTTCAACAAGCCATAACGGCCCAACTACGGAAATTTTGTTCAGAAAACATACTCCTACTTTTTTTTTCGAATGAAAAACATACTCCCGTTTGACCTAAAAAAAAACATACTCCCATTTGAGTACTGAAAATCTGAAATGGGACCATCGACCCATCCAACTCTGGACACTCGATAGCTACTCGAGTTGCAGTTCTCTCTCACCTACAAAAAAGTGTGTAGGTGTCTGTGTCTCTAGAAAAAGAGAGATCGGCAACTTGCATGGCAAGGGAAATGTTCTATGATGACCAGGTAGACAAAACCGACGAGTCAATAAAGTATGGTCCAAATCAGTTTGGCAAGCCAACTTTGGAAACTTTGGTCAGAAGAGTGTCGAACGGAATACCGGGTCCTACCGGCAAGATCGCATTCTCTACTTCAAGACTCCAAGTTGTGTGTCCTAACAAACCACACAATCAAAACACCCTTAATTAGGAACCCAGCTTTCTCCTTGATTTCTTTTTCTCCTTTAAGGCGGTTTGCAAGGCTACGGGGACGAAAGAAACCTTCATTTCACACTCGTTTTGCGGTGCATTAATTGACCCCGGCCGGCCACAGCCACACAGGTCTTGAATGGATCGGCAGTCTTTTCACAATCGGAAGAAGTCTATTGTGCATTCAAGAGATGCAAGTGAGTCGCCTTGATGTATGAACCTTAATCGGAAGAAGTCTAAAGCGTGATGTATGAACCTTGGCCGGTCCTGCTGTGGTTTCGTTGATCCAGGGCCGGGTCAGCAAAATCTGAGGCCCTGTGCAAAACTCTAAAATGGAGCCCCATGTCACTAGAAAATTTTAACTATTTAAGAGTTATAATATATATGACAAAGTATCTTACATTGCAATTGAATATATGAATAAACATACCTATCATACTCCCGGTTGCATAATGTTTATTTGAACAACATCATTCTCTTAGTGTTCTTCGAAATGAAATCTTCAATAATATTCTCATATTCGATCTTCTCTAACACTTCACTCTCAAGTGCTATTGTGGCTAAATAATTGAGTCTTTGTTGTGTCATCGTAGTACGCATATAGGACTTCAATAGCTTCAATTTAGAAAAGCTCCGTTCTGCTGATGCAACAGTCACAGGAATGGTCAATAAAACTCTGTATGCAATACTTGCATTGGGAAAACAACCATGCCTCTTTAAAAAATTCAGAACTTCAGCGGGCCCCATATTTTCTTTTGGAATGAAATCTTGAAGAAGCTTCAACTCAATATATAGTTCTTTGGCATCAATATCAGATTTTTTATCTTCATTGGCATCATTGTCAGGTTTTCTATCCATAAGGGAAGCCTCAAGATGATCACAAGAGGATCTCAAACTATCATTATCCAATGACTGCAATGTTTCAGAGGTAAATAAGAAACCAAATAAATTCTGATAACCCTTATATTGTTCAAATCTGCTTTTCAGTGAGGAAATCGCTTGATCAACAAGAGGTATAAAATAGTTGATTCGAAATGATTCCTCTGCAGACCGTGTGGCAATATCTGTGTCATCTGGGTTCTCATCAAATTGTTTCTTTCTTTTAATTTCTCGCTTTTCAGGAAAATTTGCACCAATATTCAACTCAAGTGCAATTCCTTTCGCCATCTTCAATGCTTGCAAGAAACCAGTTTCTCTGTACCGCTCAAAGAAAGAAATAAGCCCTTGTACTTTCTCAATAGCAACATCGATAAGCATATCTTTTGTTTGCAAACTTTTGCTTACTAAATTAATAGTAAACAATACCTCATACCAAATGACTATGGCCACTATAAATTCATAGTCTCCAAGTTTATTTTTTGCCAAACCTAAAGCCTGACTGCTTGTCATTGGATCCTTATCAATTTCGGATACCTGAAATGAAAGATAGGAAATAAATGTTATAGTTAGATGAATCCAAAGACCAAAGGAACTACATTGTAACATCCCAGCATTAGAGCATAGAAATAAGCTGAACACGGATGTGTGCATTGCATTCATGCATAGAAAATCTGAATATATTTTTTGCGCTTTTAAATAAAAACTTGTCAAAGTGATTGAAGCTTCTCTTAACTTGATAGTATTGAAGTAGATCATCAAGTTGACTGATATAAGTTTCAATATTACCTTTGCTAAAACCTTATTTTGGGTAAACATGATTTGATCTAAGGGTAGATCAAATGGAATAAAACTAAACCCTAATACCTTACTTAATGATTTATATTTGATCCTTAGGTGATCATATCATAGTATTCATTGTAATCACTCATGAGTACCAAGTTAAGGATATAACACAAATAATAAGAATGTAACAAATATATCTTAATCTTATCTACTTATACCATGTGTACCATGGAAGTACCTAACTTTAACTCTCTAGTGAGATTGAGTAGGAAAGAAACCAAAGTTAAGATCATTCACTATATATATTTCTTTCCATATCAATCTTTATCATCCCTATTGAATCCTATCTCAATATCTATTGTTCATCAATGTTGAGTAATCAACTATTGATTCACCAATTCTTAACCTATCAACTCTTGTCCTTATTATAGCATTCACTTAAGGCTTATAAAGAAAGAAGTAAGAGGAGATAAATAGATATGCTAGTTTTAGATATCATCTATAGGATGGGAGTGATTTGAGGAAATCAAATCAATATGGTAACAAAGAAGATTACAAGAATGAAGTCTAAAGATAGTTACCAGGAGTAGTCCTATTGGATCAAGTAGGTATAGTTAATGAATTATATCTCTTAATCCAATAGAGCTAAACAGAAGATAATTAGAATACAACTGTAGTGTTGTATTGAAGAAGCCTTGTTTAGTCAGCTGGAAACTTGAACCATAAAGGATCAAAGGATCATAATGATCATGCCTTACTCACCAATATTGAATGCTTATACCAAGTATAAGTGACATTGGTGGATAAAACATGAGTGAACCATAGTATAGATTTATTATCCTAGATTAGTAATTACAAGTCACATTAATATAATGTGAGGTTGAAATGTTAGATATTGGAGTTAAGAAGAGACAAGATAGTATGAATAAGATGATGTTAAAATAACATTGGATTATAGGAGTAGTATTTTCCTCTTTGGAAATACTAAACACTAGAGGAGAGTAGAACCTGATATAAACCTCTACTAGAGTAGTATTTGTGATGGATGATTTAGGAAGGGTATGAATGGAGTTAGAGGTAACCACTTGTTGGGTTAGAGATTATTAATAGTAGAATAGTTGTTAAAGCCAAGTATAAATATGAGAATATTATGAAAGCTTTAGTGTTAAGAACATTGCATTTATATATGGATTTAGAATAATAAAGGGTGGGTAAGAAGTTTCCATAAAGCAAATCTCATCATGTTAGTACATGATGATGGACATAGAGAAGTAATATATCTAGAAAAGGAATTCCTTAATCAGAAGTCCAGAATTATGAAGTATAGAAGATAGGAATTCTTGGTAAACATTAAACCCTAAATCTATAACCAAACCTATTATCCATTTCATCTAATTGATCTATCATTTTGTTTCCACAATGCTTCAGAGGAATATTTTCCCATATCAAATCACCTGAGCACATCTTTGTTATATTCAACCATCATTATCATAGATGCTTATGGAACTATCTTTATCAATTGTTTCTCATAAGTTAGCCTAGAAAAAAATTCCATTATTTTACTTTAAGTGGTGCTATTATTAAAATCACAATCATAAAGACAATGTGATTAACCATTAATCTTTACTCACATCCATAAAATAAACTTGTGAATATTAAATCTTCTAAGAACTTATGGTAAAGCATTTTCAATTCAAACTTTAACTCATTAGTTGGTAGTAATACATTTTATAATAAGTTTATGAATTTATGCCTAATTGAATTCATATTAAAGGCCCTCACAAATAATAAGAGAAAAAGGATCTATTAAAAGAAAATAAAAAAGAATATAACATTATATAATAAAAGATTATTATATGATTCTAAATACACCACATTACTGCTGCAAATACTTAGCAGGTAATTTCTATAAAGAAACCTTTAACCAATTGTGTAAAATTCAAATCTAAAAGTGAAACAGAAAATAGAAAATCAATACAGAAAGAAAAAAATAAAGGAACCAGCATCTGGCCCATCTCCTCTCTGGCTTATTCGTCGCCGCAAGCAGCCGATACCAGACCAACTGGCCCAACTCCTCGGCCCATACCGCTTCGCCCCTTCTTTCTCCTTTCTTCCTCCTCTCGCCAGAAGGACGCCGCCGGCGAAGCAGCTGCGTGGCGCCGCCGAAACCGTCCGCCGTTGCCGTGATACTCGCTGCAAGGAGATCTGCGCTACCGTCCTAAACGTCGTCTACAAGACCCTCCTGCGCAGAGATGAACCCTATCTCTTCCTTTTTTCCCATTTCCTCTCTGAGCCGAAACCAAGCTCGCCGAAGATCATCCACCTCGTCGTTCCCGACCACCCTAGGATCAACGGAGGACACCAACGTGCTCGCCGTGCTCTTCTTGTTCATCTTCGACGGATCACGCAAGCCGGCGCAGCCCCAATCGACTGGATCGAATCGTCTACCGCCGCCAGACGACGCCGTTCATCGTCGATTGCCACCATCCCAAACCTCCTCCGTCCTCTTCAACACGCTCTTCCTAATCCTGGCGAGCTACCGGTGCTCGAGAACCTCTTCGATTTGTCTTTCGAACACCGCAACGTCGTGCCGACGCTCACCTTCGTCCGCCGCTGCAGTTGCTCGTCGGAGCAAGTGCTTCGATGACCATTTAGAGGCGACGCAACCCTAGTTTGACTCGCCATCGAGTGCTGAATCTAACACAAACTTGCACTGCACCGCGCGCGCCCTAGATCATTGGATCGAAATCAATCCGAGAGGATCTGTTCGTGTGACGTCACGATGACGTTATGCTGGCGTCATCCTTGACCTAGTCCACCCTGTTGACTGGTCTTTTCCCATGTGACAGGTGACGTGGTCTTTGGCCCACCTGTCATTGGCTGTGGGTAGGGATTGGGTCAGTGACAAATAAATTCACCAATCTAAAGGATGATGTGGCATGCGGCCCACTGGTCAGTGGCTTGGGTAAGTTTAGGCTAGATATAAAAAGTTCTGTGTATGTTTAGTAAATTGGAAAACAATATTAATTCAAATATAAATACTTCTTGAGATATAATAAAGGAATTAAAACTTGTTTAATTAATAGCTTTTGTTTTATGAATCAGAAAAATACATATAATATATGAAAATGTTTAGAAAAATAAAATCTACAACTTAAAACTATTACTAAATATTATTATGATGATTATTTAAATAAATATTATTTAATAAATACTTTATAAAGTTTTAATACTTTGATAATTAATATTTTAATAATGGTAAATGATAAAAATATAAATAAAATACCAAAAATCTTAGAAAAATAAGAATTCGAGTTTAAAACTATAATCATGTATTATTATTCCTCCTAATTAAATATTTATTATTTATTAAGTATTTATAAAGTAATAAACCTTATTAAAATCATATCTTATTATTTTTAAATCACAAAAATAAATGTAATATACCAAAATGATCACAAAAATAATACCTACATGTTAAAAATGTGATATTCCACTTTTGAGTAAAATAAAAAGTTAAACAACTTTAATAACTTAAATATAAACTTATTTCCTAAATAGATAATTCATATAAAGGTAAATAAAATTTGTTAATGTTCCTAAAATTGCCAATTGAGATTTAATAAGTAATACAAGTCTTCAATATTGATATTATGAAGTCAAAATAGTTCAATACCTTTTAAAATGCAATTTATTTAAATTATACTTCAACCATAAGTGTAAATTATTTTATAAAAGAATCCTTATCTAATATAAAATCTCCAATAATAATTATAATAAGATAAAACCTATTCCTTTACTTTAACCACAAGTTTATAAACAAATCAAAACACTATAAGTGAATCCATAAGTAGTAAATAATATTGTTTACTTATCCATAAACCTTAACCACATCTATATATAAGAAGGTAAATTCCTTTATACCATTATAATATAAATAAATCACTACTCCAATAAAAGTAATACCATTCTTAAGTAACTCTAAGGGAACAATATAAAGTGAACAAGATACAAGTATCATAAGTAATACACCTTAAGTCTATCTACACTCTCAAAGTTACCTTTAGTTTGCAAAACTTTAAGTATGGTACTAAATACTTTATTACATGTCTTATAGTTTACTTTGGTCGGTTATAAATAAGTTATAAAACATCTCAAGTCCAAACTATTCAAGCAAGCACAAACAACATCAACCACATCTAATTAACCACAAAGATTGTTTAAACCTTAATAAAGGAATCTTTTCTTCAAATGTTATTCGTTTTGCCACTTCAATCAACATATGATAATTAAAATAAAACACCTTACTTTATACTACACTCGTATAATAAGATTGTTAATAATTAAATTCTTTATAAGTGACATTACTTGTAAAGTAAAACTTGAAGATAAACAATTAAGATATAAGCAACCTTGAGTAGCATTCCATACAATGTATTTTATTGTTATAGAAATACATGTTGTTTTCCACACACTCACAAGCCTTAATAAGAAGCACATGTATGAAACTTAATCTAAAGGGCAACACATTCCAAGGAAACCCTTTCCAGTACCCAAACCCTAGAACAACGTTATTCTTGGGATTCGCGTTTATCAACTTGCATTACATTACTTATGCATAAAAGCATCTTGCTTCTTTAAACATTTGTCTTTATCGGACCAATGATGCAGATTTCTGCTATTGGATCTTATATTGTCTTGAAGACCGTGAATGCATAATCTTGCAATCACAAAAGGCAAGTTCACACTTGCTCATGTCCTTTGATTATTTTCTGTAAAGTATCTTACAAATCCAGTGTTGTCATCGCCTACATTTGAAAAAGGACAGAAAACATTATTTTTATAATAAAGTAATTATAGGTTATTTACCATGAGGTAATAACCTACTATAAGAGTTCCGGTGGTAAAGGAACATATTATCTAGGACTTAACAACCAATGTCGCCAGTGATTCTTGCGCCGTATATTACGCGTTGACCATGAGATTTGGAATGGGACGAAGAAGTCAGCTGTATCTTTTCCCTCTCGCATGGAGCTGGATGTGCAGGTCGTGGCTGTTATCATTCATAGCGTGCATATTATTTATGGTAATTCATAGAGGATATGCAGCATATGGGTGGGATCCCTCAATGTCCCACGATAGTTCCGGCATCTGAACGGTCTGTACTACCATTGCCGTAATTCAATAGGTGGGTTGGCATACACCAAGGAGACATGCGGGGTCGCGGAGAAGGCAGTGATTGGCTTGGGTCTTAGTCTGGGCCTCACACCAAGGAAGTGTGAACGGGTTCGCGGCCCGGATGTGCAACAAAGCTAAGATCTCTCATGGGTAAAGTGACGCACCTCTACAGAGTGTAAAAACTGTAACTTGTTACTCCCTGTTTCGGGAAGGAGCTGCGAACGCGGCGGAAAAGGAACCCCATGAAGGTTCTGGTAAACCCGTGAAGGCTGACGAACATAGCTTTTCAGAATAAAAGCAACCTTTGAAGAAATGTTTACGAAAACTTGCATTGCCTATGACCTATGGTCTGTGGCTGTAGTTATAGTGCACCAAACACTCCTTTTCTAGTGGACTTGCTGAGTACGCTCGTACTCAAAGTATCTTCTTAACCCTTGCTAGGTTCTAAAGCCAGTACAGACGACGTCTACCTCAAGTTATGTTCCAGGAATCATCATCAAAAGTTAACGCTCTTCAATAAAGTCAAGAAAGTCAACATATACATCAACTCAAGAGAAGACGAAGTTGCAGACTAGATAAGAATAGAATTTCTAACCATAGAACCTACTTCTGTAGAGTATTGCAATAGCAGCAATGCAAGTCAGTAGTTTTGTTACTAGTTTTATAAGTATGGTAGCTATGAGTTATTTATTCCTGATTCTTCTTTATAAGAAGTTTCTTTCTCTCTCTTTAACCTAGAGTGTTCTCTGGATCTTGTGTAAAGAGTTGAGTTGTAACCTATAGTCATGTCTTGGACCTGCTATGTTTCTGTTATATTACTCTGAGGGATGTAATACTAGTGAACGGTGTTTCATTGGTGTTATGTCAATGACTATAGTGTACTACATCATGCAGTGGTATGCTGGGTCACCGCATACATCATTAGCAATATACAAAAAATGTTTACCTGAAGTAGAGCCTCTCGAATGTCTACACATTGGAATCTGATAGATTTAACACTTTCAACACGACTTTCCCAACGCGTAGCTGACACTGACTTGAGTGTCCATCCTGATATATTATCTTTCAGAATATGCCATTTCTTAGTAGAATTAGCAAAAATTGTGTAGATGCGTTGGATGATTTCAAAAAAGTCTTTAGCTCTACCGCGGGTCTTGGCCATATCACAAAGTGTTAAATTAAGGCTATGAAAACCACAAGCAAAATAGAAAGCTCTAGGATTCACATCCAAACGTTTCTTCTGTACGTCCTGATGTTTTCCTTTCATATTGGATCCATTGTCATAACCTTGTCCTCGCACATCATTTATGTGAAGATCAAGAAGCTTTAGTTCATTCTCTGGCACATCAAAAAGTCCTTGCCCAGTCGTATCATTTACATCTAGAAATCCTAGAAATGATTCTTCTATGAAAACATTACCTGAAGATAAGTCCACATATCTAATAATTAAAGACATTTGCTCTTGGTGACTTGCATCAGGAGTACAATCAAGTATGATAGAGAAATACTTTGCACGCTTTATTTTCTTAATAATTTCAAACCTAATAGAAAAGGCAAGCAAGTGGAGCAACTCATTCTGAATCTTATAATCAAGATAACGAGCATGAGTTTCTTCATTTGTAATACGACGGACATGCTCCTGAATAATAGGGTCAAATTCAGCCAACATCTCTATTAAACCCAAGAAATTACCATTGCTATCTTCATACAGTTTGCTGTTACTACCACGAAAGGCTAAATTATGCTTGGCAAGAAATTTCATAATGCAAACAATTCTGAACAAAACCTTTCTCCAGTGGTCCTTTTCTTTCTCAAGTTGACGTTGAGCAGCTTTATCAATAGTCTGATGCTTCTCCAATCTACTACGCAGCTCATACCAATTGGTCATATTCAAAACATGATCCACACTTGTTTCATGCTCTTTTAATCTATTGATGATATGTGTCCAATCATTACAACCCTCCTTAGCCAACTGACCTTTTTTGCTGCCCTTTTGTAAATAATTTACAGCCAAAGCAAAAGACTCTATCGAGCTCTTTAGAATAGACAAGCCAATCCCTGTCATACTCCTCCCTATTTGACATAAATCTAATGTACAATCGTGCAGAGAACCTTCTCTTATTTCTATCTTTAGGACCTTTCTTAATTGATAAATCTCTTCTCGGACCTTTCTGTGCTAAAATATCAATTTGTTTCTGATTAAGAGAATCCCAATATCTTGGATCAAATATATCAGGCTGGAAATTATTTTCCTCTACCTCGACAGTATCTTCCTCTACCTCGACATTATTTTCTGTCTGAGTTTGATCGTCTCTATGATCATTATAAGGAACAATAACAAGTGCAAGGGTTGAAGGATCAACTGACTGATTACCGGAGAAAACTTGCGGTTTCTTTTTAATAAATCTGTCCATTGCCCCTCTTTGAGATTGAATTAACTCTTCCACCTTTTCTTTTCTCTTACGTTTTTTATAACCAGAATCTTGCTTTCCCATATCGACTCCTGTAAAAGAGATTAACAACACAAATTAACGAAATTTAGAATTAAATTGTAGCAGAGTACACCTAGGGCTAGCCGACTAGGGCCTAAGGGATAGGGGACGCAAAGAGAGAAAATGCAGGGAGGCTGGATGAGATGTGAGAGATGGAGAATTAGAGATGCACGCACCGGTCCAGTTCAGGAAAAAAGAATTTGGCGACGGAAGAAAGGAACAGCGGCGACGCGACGATCCTCTCGAGAAGACGACGAACAGCCGCGACGGGACGATCCTCCAAGCTCCAGTTTAAAGAAAAATAATTTAGCGACGTAAGGTTTCCAGGCGGCTCCGCGTGAGGACTCCAGTCTCCTCGTCTCCTGATCCATCGATCGGGTGGATCAAAAATCAAAATCCTGCCCGCTGTAATGCTTTGTTAAGGCCCATATAGAGCCGGTCTTTTAATCCTCACGGGCCAAAATCTATCATCCGGTGAAATTTCCTTTTGCTGCATATATATATATATATATATATATATATATATATATATATATATATATATATATAGAGAGAGAGAGAGAGAGAGAGAGAGAGAGACCTATATAAAATTTGCGTGCCCCTAAAAAGAATAGGCCCTGTGCGGATGCACCATCGGCACTCCTGCCGGCCCGGGGCTGCGTTGATCTATCAATGGAACCGGCGATGGTGATCCCTGTGAATCTAAAAAAAAATGAGATGCAAGTGAGTCACCGCGAAGGTAGCTTTTACCCTTTTTACTTCAAAAAATAATAATGTCAGGAATAGTTAGTTTGTTTTATTTAAGCAAATGTTTCCTCCGTTTGAAATTGTAAGATGTTTCAGATTTTTTCTAAAACAGATGTGTGTAGGTTCGGAGCAGAGTAAACTTACACGCTAAAAAGAGTTTATATAAAAAATATAAAAAAATCTTATATTTAGAATGGAGTAATGTCTATCCACTTGCATCTCTCCTGTCCCTCACTTCCATGCAGTAAAATGAATCTGGTGCGGGTGAAGTGAAACATCAAACATGCACCGCAAGTCGGCAATGATGTGCATGCGGCTGTGGCATATGGGATGCCATGCCCGGCCTGCGCCGGACAGACGACCGCCGCACTACGCGCTCCTGCTCGGTCTCGTCTCGACTTTTATCTGGCCGACGCGACAGGTCAGCGTCACTCCAGCAGCACAAGATACTAGTACTACAGGGATACAAGCACAACGAGCCTCAGCATAAATAAAACTTTGGAAAAGCATAAAAATGTCTGCGCGATCAGCGGTCTTCTGATTCAAAAACCGAGCATCAAATCTGCAGATGGTTTTGGACCGCTGAGCAGACGGACGGCAGTTTAGGTGCTGTGTGTGTACATGAGCACGTCGTCTACGTAGCTTACGTGCAGCGCACGAGCGCGACCAGCTTGGCTGTCCCGCGCCGCGCCCGTGAATAATCGTGTTCGTTGGATCGAGTTGGCGCCACCGATCGAGAGCTTTTGGTGAAAGCGGACCGGGTCCGCGAATAGGAGGCGTACATCGTACATGCACTCGCTCATCGCCCCCTCCTTCTCTTTCTTGCTTCCTTCACCGAGAGGGGGAGGCGGAGAATCCCACCGCACGATCGGGAGCCAGCAGCTAGCTGGCATCGATCCATCCTTGACCAGAGAGGGTCGTGGGATTTCTAGGCGAACCTTGCCGCGGTTTCATCACAACTCACAAGGACGACCTGTGCTTGACTCGAATGTGCGTACACGCATCAGTGCTGTATCGAGAAGACTCGTCTCAACATATTCGGCTCACCTCACGTACCCCGCATAGAACCGTCCGTTTTCTACGGGAATATTGCAGGTGCAGGGGCGTGCAGCCAAAACGGGCCACGGTGCAGTGCTGGGTTTGGCGTTGGTCTTGTCGCACACAGGGCCCCAAGTAAATAAAGATACTCCTACTACGTACTAGGAATGTCCAGTTTCGAACGAGGAAAAGAACATACAGCTTGAGAGAATGTTTGTGAAAAAAATTCTCGTGTCTCGCCAACTCCGTTCAAACTACTCCCTCCTTCACGGTTTGCAGGGCGTTCTACAAAAATCTCACGAACCTAGGTGTGGACGTATTGGCTGAAAATTAGGCCTATTAGTGAGCGGTTAAGGCGCATGTATTGGTGGGAGACTGTTGCATGCATAGAAAGTTGGAAGAAAAGGTGTCACATTAATTAACAATTAATTCTTATGCGCTTAGAAACGTTGCAGTTTTAGAAAAATCTAAATTTGATTATGCGCCCTGCAAACCGTGAAAGAGGTAGTAGGAATAATTAAGCACGATAATTATCAGGTAGGCGAAACCAAAAAAGAAAGCAAAGTCCGGTTTAAGCTTTGACAAATGCTGGTACTGGTAGAAAAGATGGGCATTGCATGTCGAGTCAAAATCGAAAGCGTGCAGTTTTGAAGAATGTACGTACTACGTAGTATTACTACTACCATGCGAAGGACGACAAAGCGTACGTGTTTGCCGAATGAAACGTCCTCCTACTGGCAGCTATAGTACTAGGAGTACAATCTGTTGTACAGCAACCTAGCTTAGGAACTTTTTAGTATACAACAAATACAAAATTAGGTTTGTTTTCTAAGGCGGCCATAGGTGTTTGCGAATAACAGCGACACCGATTCATCGTAACTTAGAAGCTATACACCGAAAAAGTAAATGATTTTGGTGCACGTAATGACGCATGCAAGTAAAATCAACTACCACGAGGTCTGTCTATAGCTCAAGGGGCAGTTTTTGTAAATAACGACGGAGAGTTATTTATTTTCCTTTTCTGTCTTTTTTCCCACTACATTATCCTTCCCAATCCAAGCTCACCTCCTCGCTCGACTTGTCTTCGTTTTGGTACTTTGGAGAGAAAAATATTATATTTACAATACGAATTCATACCCTTTCATACATCACAAAACATACTTTACATGGTATCTATATAACATAATAGTTCTTGGTAGTTTCTCTAAAACCCTTTTGATTTTCTGGTGAACTTCCCAACCACAACTTTAGAACTGGTGCAACCTTTTTTTTTGTGTGTGTGTGGAAGGGTGCTTTAGCATTAATGTTGGGGCCACATCACTAGTGCTAGTACTCCCTCCTTTCCTATTGGCATAACAAACTTTCTTTTTTGTGATTCGTTTTGACCATTGGTTTGACCAATAACAACACGAGCCACGTGTCATAATTTTTTTGCACCGAAACTATTTAATAAAAAAATTGTTGATAACAATTTATGTTCATTGGTGTAACTATAACAATGTTATTTTAATACAAAGTATAGATCATGTCTACATTGTCAAGTGACTTGGTTATGACTTGTCACACAGATTTCACTCCAAAAATGTATAGAATCATGTTATTTTAATTTTCACAATGAGAGTTTCAATAATCATGCTTGCCTAATCATATATGAATACATTTTATTAAGATATTAGTAAGGTTAGTTTTGTACCCTAGAAATTTACACTATAAGTTATCTAATTGTCAAAAAAATAAGATGCCTCGTCTCGGACCTGGTCATGCAGATGCTTTGTTGCATCCGATCCAGAGGTTGGAGCAATGGAGGATTTAGGTTCATGCAAGAAGTGGAAGGATATCACTACAAGAAAAATGTTTTTTTACAACGGACGATTTTCGTGGTTGAAGGTCAGGAATTTGGATGAACAAATCTTATTCTTGATCCATGCGCTTCAACCCATACTTTCAGAATATCCAATGGCACCTTTATAACCACCCAGTTACGAAGTGGCGTTTGATGTCATCAAAGCATTCATCCGGGGTTGGTGATTAACATGATCTCATGGTCGAAGGATTAGGTTATTATGTATTTAAAAGCTTGTTGCAAAACGAACTTAATGACTTGATCTTATGCTATGCTTATTATGTGTGTGTGTCCATCACATCATTCTCCTAATGATATGATCTTGTTATTAATAACATCCAATGTTTATGATCAGGAAACCATGATCATCTATTAATCAACAAGCTAGTTTAATAAGAGGCTTACTAGGGACTCTTTTATGTTTACAAAACACACAAGTATTGATGTTTCTTGTTAATACAAGTATAGCATGGGATACAAATATTTATTATAAACATAGAGATATAAAAATAATAACTTTATTATTGCGTCTTGGGCATATCTTTAACAGTCTCCCACTTGCAATAGAGTCAATAATCTGGATTACATGGTAATATACCTAACACCTATAGCGTTCTGGTGTTGGTCATGTTTTGCTCTAGAGAGAGGTTTATTCAACAGATCTGCCATATTCGGACCTGTCTGTACTTTATAAATCTTTATGTCACCATCTTGGACATACTCGTGAATAGCATGAAAACGTAGCTTGATATGCTTCAGCTTCTTGTGTGACTTTGGCTCCTGTGCATTAGCTATGACACCCAAATTATCACAATAGATGGTCATCGGGTCCAACGCACTGGAAACCATACCAAGCTCAGTAATGAACCCCTTCATCCATATCGCTTCTTGTGAAGCCTCTCAAGCAGCTACGTATTCTGATTCAGTTGAAGATTTCGCCACAATGCTTTGTTTGGCACTCCTCCAGCTCATTGTTTCATCATTCAAAATAAATACGTATCCATACTGTGACTTTGAGTCATCCGTATCAGTGTTCCAACAAGCATCAGTGTAACCGGTTCCTGTCAATTGCCCTGTTGTAATTTGTTTACCCTTTATGCCATGTTGTTTATCTAAGGAGAGCACCTCTAGTGAACTATGGACCCCGGTCCAATCTTTACCATTGATACATCTTTCGCTGTTACTCGTTTACTTGCTGCAAACCATTATTTTTTACACCATACGTTTAATCCTTTTTTACAGCAAACCGGTAAGCTTGACAACCTCACTGATTCGTTGGGACAAAGTCTTGAGTTTGTGTTGTCAGGTCTCCACGTTGCTTGCAACACCTTTGAGACATTTCCTTCCTCCTTCAGATTCGATAACCTCGGTCTCTGCTGAGGGAAACTTGTTGTTGTGCTCATCACACCTTGCTCTTGGGTTCCAACGAAGTGTCCCACGTCAACACTGGTGCACGCATCAAGATTTCTGGCGTCGTTGCCGGGAAGGCTAAGGACGTCTTCACTAGGGGAGTCCTTCACTTCCTTTCTCCTTACTTTGTTTTTAGTTTGCTTTGTTTATTTTGTTTGGTTTTGTTTGTCTCTTTAAAAAAACAAAAAAAATAGTCTAGTTTGATTTGCTTGCTTTATTCAAAAACACAAAGAAAATAGTTCCTCCTCTAGCTGCTGCTGTTGTTTTTGGCTTGCCCACCTTCGCCAAAATGAACTCTGCTAAGAACACCAAGTTGTGTGACTTCACTAGCACCAACAACAATGATTTTCTAAGCACTCATGTTGCTCCACCTACTCCTGATGCCACCTTTTGTGAAATTAAGCCTGCTTTGTTGAATCTAGTGATGAGAGAGCAATTTTCTGGTGTTGGTTCTGATGATCCCGATGCCCATCTCAATAGCTTTGTTGAACTTTGTGAGATGCAAAAATATAAGGATGTAGATGGAGATATTATTAAGCTCAAGCCTTTTCTTTTCTCCTTGAGGGGAAAAGCTAAAGAATGGTTGCTTTCTTTGCCTAAAAATAGTATTGATTCTTGGACTAAGTGCAAAGATGTTTTTATTGGAAAGTATTATCCTCCTGCTAAGATTATATCTATGAGAAGTGATATTAAGAAATCTAAACAACTTGATAGTGAACATGTTGCTCCAGCTTGGGAAAGAATGAAATCTTTGGTTAAAAATTGCCCTACTCATGGACTCACTGCTTGGATGATTATCCAGACCTTTTATGCAGGTTTGAACTCTCCTCAAGAAATCTGTTGGATTCAACTATTGGAGGTACCTTTATGGGCCTCACTTTGGGTGCTGCAACAAGGCTCCTTGATAATAATATCACTGTTCAAAAAATAGGCCAATTAGCGATTAATAGGCCGATTAATCGCTACTAGGGACCTAACCGTGTCGATTACCACTAATCGTTTGTATTAATCGTTTAGCCCGATTAATAGGTCCGACACTCCTATTACTAGGTATGTTCTCGATTAACCACTACACTTGATCAAAAAAGTTGCAAAATTATCAACACATATCGCCCACCCATCCGCTAGCCCACCCCAATGAAGTAGGTTTTGTGAAGCTCCCGCTCGATCCCTGCCTCTAGGATCTTGATTTCCATCATCACTAACCAGTTCCTTGTCGTTGTTGACCAGTTCCTCATAGTTGCTGACCAGACCTCAGACACAAGAGCTCGAGCACCTTGAGGATCTCATCCGGGAGCTTAAGGCTGCCTTTAATTGGGTAGATGGTTGAGGTGCAAGAGGATTCATACCTATTTTAGGTGCTAATTTTTGTAGGCTACACCGATTAATAGCCGACCGACTAAATCAGTTAATCGTCCGAATTCCGATTAGTCGCTACTCCCAAGCCAACCGAGCAGTTAACGATTACCTATTTCCTTACCATTGGATAATATGATGGTTAACTACTCTGAATGGCATATTGAGAGAGCTCCACATGGTAAGAAGGTAAATTTTGTTGAGAAAACTTCTTCTTTGAGTGAAAAGATTGATGTTATTATGGCTATGCTTTTTTAATGGGAAAGCTCCTTTAGATCCTAATAGTGTTCCCTTAGCCTCTTTGGTTGCTCAAGAAGAGCAAGTTGATGTGAACTTCATTAGAAACAACAATTTCAACAACAATGCCTATAGGAACAATTTTGGTAGCAACAACAATTATAGGCCTTATCCTCCTAATAATGGCAATTCCTATGGAAACTCTTACAATAATGCTAGAAGTGCCCCCTCTGAATTTGAAGTCATGCTCAAAGATTTTATTAGTAAACAAACCACTTTCAATAAGACTATAGCGGAAAAGCTTTTAACTGTTGAGAAAAATATATTCTCTTTGTCTGAAGCTCAGTCCTCCTTGATTAATAAAATGGCTCTTAAACCTGAAGCCAAGTAAAATGCCTTTGCTACTGCTCATGCCATACAAGTTACTATTGATGAAAATGTTAGGCTGTTAGCTCAACTTCATGCTAAGTGGGAAAGGGAAGCTAAAATTGATAGAAACAATAGTGTATGCACCATCACCACTAAACCACAAGTAGTCCCTATTCCTCCTCCTACTACGCCTAAGCCTATTGAGCCTACTACTAGTGATGTCAAGTTATACTTTGATATTGATGGTTGCAATGTTTCTGAAGTGATTATGTTCTTACAAAAGCTTGCTAGAAGTCCTGATGCTAGTTATATGCATGTTGCTTTCACTAAACACATTACAGATGCTCTTGTTAAGATTAATGAAGAGAAGCTAAAACACGAAGCTTATATTCCTAGGAAAGTAGAAGATAGTTGGGAACCCATTATTAATATACAAGTGAATAACTTTGACCTCAAAGCTTTATGTGATCTTGGTTCTAGTGTCTCTATTATGCCTAGGAAGATTTATGAAATGCTTGATTTGACACCATTGGAAGATTGTTATTTAGATGTCCCACTCAATGATAATGCTAAGAAGAAACTCATAGGGAGTATTAATGATGTTCTCATTATGGTTAATAATGCTTATGTCCCTATTGATTTCTATGTTTTGGATGTTAAATACAATGCTTCTTGTACTATTACTTTGGGAAGGCCTTTTCTTAGAACAGTTGGTGCCATCATTGATATGAAAGAAGGCACCATTAAATATCATTTTCCATTCAAGAAAGGTATTGAACACTTCCCAATGAGAAGAGAGAAGTTTCTCTTTGCTCCCTCTTTGAAAGCAAGGTTTGATGTTAATGCTTCTTTATTTGAAAATACTTGATTCTTCTTGCTTCTTGTGTCTAACTTAAAGGCGTTAAAGAAAAGTACTTGTTGGAAGATAACCCAAGAGTTTACTTGAGTCTTGGAAGTTATTAATTCGATAATGACCTCTCCTTATCCTTTTTGTTTGCTTTTTGTGCCAAGAATGACCTCTAACGAGAGGGAAGTAAGATTTAGGGAGTTGCTGTCCCGAAATAGATTTCTGTCCTCCACCAAAAATATTCGTGAGGAGGCTCTGTAACTCAGATTGAGCTCAAAATTTACAAATAAATCCCCCAGTATGTTAGATAACTTTTGTTAGTTCAACACTTTTTTATTTGAGCAACATAATATGTTCGAAAAAATTGGTTTCTACCTGTTGGTCTGTTTTGACAGATTTCTGCCATTATTTGCATTTGCTTCTTATTGATTTTATTTTTGAGTTCTCTTTAGGTGAATGGAGCTTTTTGAAGGAGTTACTACAGTAGATTGTGTTTTTAGTGAAAAGCCTTGCTGTTTCAAAGCTTTGTCAGAGGTCTAATATCTTTTGAATACACTAATGTTGCTAATGAAGATTGTGTGAAGTTTTGTATGAAGGAAAAATTTCAGGTGTGGTGAGAGAATGATGCAATGAGATGAAGAATGGACAAAAGCTCAAGCTTGGGGATGACACCATGGTGTTACCCCAAGAAATATCCAAGAGGTACAAGCGTCAAATCTTGGGGATGCCCAAGGCATCCCCTTCTTCATCAATAAAAAGCTCATGTCTGTCTAGACACTTTGTTTTTATTGTTTCATGCACAATTATGTTGTTCTTGGAGCATCTTAGTTTTCGTTTGCTTTGCTTAGGTTGTTTAGTTTGCTTGAATAAAGTAGTTTGGACCCTCGTTCTCGCGGTGTTGTTTTGCAAATAAGTTGCTTGGTGTTGGAAAGGAGTAGTAAGTTCTTGCTTGAAGTGAAAGAGGAACTTGCATTGACTGTGACTTAGACTTTAGCATGACATGCTAGGTGTTATTTTGGCATTATGCTTAGTGATTATTGTTATAGCATGTCTTGTTCCAAACAATTGGGATTGCTTAGTGTGCCTTGAAAAATTATGCGTTGTTTTAGCATGCAAACGCATAGTATTGTGGTATTCTCCTTTGATGCTTTGCTTGGGTTGACTTGGCACATGCTCACACCATGTTATGACTATGACAAGTCACCATTAGCCTCTATGATAATTTAGTCCTTGACTTGTAGTACCACTCTTTGCTTTGATTAGTATGCTTTGTTGCACTGCATGATTATGGCCATTATGCTCTCTTAGTTGGTTGCTCCCAGTCTTTTGCTAGCCTCCACTTGTATGAATAAGTTCTACTCATGTTTCCAACTCCCGAGAAACCAAGTTATTCCAAAGTGTTCGCTATAAACTCCTATGCATGGTGTGTTACACCATTCCAAGTATATTCTTGTTTTCATCTATCTTCCAATTAAAAAATATTTTGTTATGTGAAAACTTAGTGATTAAAGCCCTCACGAACTTGATGTCACACTTCATATTCTTTGCACCTAATAAACTTGAACCATTGTGGCAAATTTGTTGTATATGCTTGCACTTATAAGTTGGAATTAGCAGAACCATGCTGTCACGGGGAACGTTTTCAACATTGCACTTGTACTTTATACTCAGTTGATATCATGTTCTTTTGTCTATGGATGTCACCGGTATGAAATAAAGAGGGAACTTTTAAGTCCATGGAGTTTGTATCCTGTGTTAGAGAAACGCCTGAGCCGCTAGTCCAAGCCATGCCTAATCATGGTGGAAACTTGCAGCATCACCATAATGAGCTATCTATGAAGCATCCTCAATAAAAAGCTATGCATATGGTAAATAAAAAGATTGCTGAGATGCTCATTGTCTGCTTGCCTTGTCATTTTGGCTATGGGAAAGCTCATGTACCATGTGCAAGGGGTACCCCGTTGGCGGTTCTCAATGATATGCAATTACTTACAATTACAAGAACTTACCTGGACCCAAAGTTGAGTATGCATGAGGTGTGGCCCTTATATTCAAGGGACTTGAGATTGCCAACTTATACTTCGTCAAGCATATACTCCACCTTTGCCACTTTAACCTTAACCACTTCAAGATGCTTATGATAGGGGCAATGAGGGCTGAAAGCTAACAAGTACCATAATTTTTGGAAGCTCTTTTTGAAACTTGAAATCCCTGCTTCCTTTACAAAAAGGCCTTTCTTCCACCATTATTGAGTCTCCACCTTCTACCTTTAGGCACCATTAAGAGAGCCTAGTTGTTATTCTGTGTGCACTGTTCGAAACCATTATTCAGATCTCCCCTTGTGAACTTTGAAGGTGTCCTATGCATCTATATTGCTACTCTATGAGGGACAAGCTGATTGTCACTATGCTATGTTTTCTGTATGTGAAACAAACAAATGTTTTTCAATGCATGTTATTCATGATCTTTGTTTGTAGCTTGTCATGTTGCATGCATAGTTGCTATGTCCTATTGTTAGAACTCCATATTTCATGCTCATGTTTAGAGTTCTTTGATCCTAGTTTTCAATGCTTGCAAATGGTTCGATCTTTATTGTGAGGGTGCATGTCACCTCAAAAATTATTCTTTTTATCACTTACCTATTCGAGGAGGAGCAGGAGTTAAGCTTGGGGATGCTGATACGTTGGAAACGTATCTATAATTTTTGATGCTCCATGATTGTTTAGTATCTACTTTGCTTTACTTGTATACACTTTGAGGTGCTTTTTACATGTTTCCTCGTACTAACCTATTAACAAGTTGCAACAGTGCCAGATGTCTGTTTTCTGCTATTTTTGGATTCAGAAAAGTTAGTAAGAAATATTCTCGGAATTGGACGGGACAAACGTCAAAGTCAATTACTTTCCGTGAGGAACAAGAAGTCCAAAGGAGAGCCGGAGGGGCCAGCCAGGGTGGCCAGACCCACCCCAGGCGCGACCATAGGTGGGATCGCGCCTGGCTAGGGTTTGGGGCCCCTGGCCACCGCCTCGGTCTCCCCCTTCGCCTATAAGAAGCCCCGATGCGGAAACCCTAAGCACCCGATCAAATCTCCACGAAACCGTCTTTAGCCGCCGCCACCATCGTCCCTAGACCGGGGGGGATCTGAAGTTCTTCCCGGCACCCTGCCGGAGGGGAGATCATCCCGGAGGCCTTCTCTCCGGTATGATGCGTGAGTAGTTCCACCTTGGACTATGGGTCCATGTAGTAGCTAGATGGTTGTATCTCCTCCTTTGTGCTTTCATGTATAGATCTTGTGAGCTCCGTTCATGATCAAGATCTAATTTATTTGTAATCATGCATGTTGTGTTTGCGGGGATCCGATGGATATTGAGATTATTATGTTGGTTTGATTAATGATTTTGTCTTTATGATTCTATCATGTATGTGTTGTTTGTGATATTGCATGCTCTCCGTTGTTAGTAGCTATCTTGGCCAAGTAGTTGCTAGTGACTCTAAGAGGGGGTATTTATGCTTGATAGTGGGTTTATGCCTCTAGTTTTCAAGGGAAGTGACAATAATCTCTTCGGTTGTAAATGTGTTGTTGCTACTAGGAAGAAAACAACGGTCTCTTATTTATGGAACATGTGGACTGTTTATCTTACACACTTTGCTTAAAGCAATTGTCTATTGCTTGCAACTTAATACTGGAGGCGGTTCGGATGATAACCTGAATGTGGACTTCTAGTCATAGATGTAGTTGGATGGCGGCATGTGTATATTGTTGTATCGCCCAATCAAATCTCATAGGATCTTTCTGACTAGTAATTGCATTGTTATGCCTTGCTCAGTTCATGTCAATTGCCCTGCTGTAATTTGTTTACCCTTCATGTCATATTGTTTATCTAAGGAGAGTACCTCTAGTGAACTATGGACCCTGGTCCAATCTTTACCATTGATACATCTTCTGCTGTTACTCGTTTACTTGCTGCAAACCATTATTTTTTACACCATACGTTTAATCCTTTGTTACAGCAAACCGGTGAGCTTGACACCTCACTGATTCGTTGGGACAAAGTCTTGAGTTTGTGTTGTGCAGGTCTCCACGTTGCTTGCAACACCTTTGAGACGTTTCCTTCCTTCTTCAGATTCGATAACCTCGGTCTCTACTGGGGGAAACTTGCTGTTGTGCTCATCACACCTTGCTCTTGGGTTCCAACGAAGTGTCCCACATCAACACTGGGTGCACGCATCAGCCACTTGCTGCGTTTGTTCTTTGTCTTTATTATTTGCACTTTGTTTTGTTGCCTTATCAGAAAATCACTAAAAATTCGTTTGCTATGTATTTACAGAGAGTTCCTGCTCCATACCACTAGTCAACATCTTCTGCTCCTCGTTGGGATCGACACTCCTATTTATCGAAAGTATTGCGATACACTCCCTATACTTGTGGGTCATCAATCTACTCTGTGAAAGCCCTATTAAGCGTTTTGATCTATCTCTATAAATCTTGATGTCTAAAATGTATGCTGCTTTGCCAAGATCTTCAGTGAAAAACTATTATTTAAACAGCCTTTGACACTTTCAAGAAGTTCTATATCATTTCCAATCAACAATATGTCATTTACATATAGTATCAGGAATGCTACAAAACTTCCACTCACTTTCTTGTAAATACAAGCTTCTCCAAAAGTTTGTATAAATCCAAATTTTTTTATTATCTTATCAAAACGTTGATTCCAGCTCCGGGATGCTTACTTCAGTCCATAAATAGAACGCTGAAGTTTGCATACCTTGTCAGCATCTTTAGGATCGACAAAATCCTTGGGTTATACCATATACAACTCTTCCTCAATGTCACCATTAAGGAACGCCGTTTTGACATCCATCTGTCAAATTTCATAATTGAAAAATGCAACGGTTGCTAACAAAATCCTCATAAACTTTAGCTTTGCTACTGGTGAGAAAGTCTCATTGTAGTCAACTCCTTGAATTTGTTGAAACTCTTTCGCGATAAGTCGTGCTTTATAGACAGTAACATTACCATCAGCGTATGTTTTTCTTTTAAAAATCTATTTGTTCTCGACAGCCTTGCGGCCATCTGATAGGTCCACCAAAGTCCACACTTGGTTTTTGTACACGGATTCAATTTCAGATTTCATGGCTTCTTGCCATTAGTTGGAATCTGGGCTCATCATTGCTTCCTCATACGTCACAGAGTCGTTAGTGTTGTCCACCAACATGACATTCAAGACAGGGTCATACCAATCAGGAGTGGTACGAACCCTCGTCGACCTGCGAGGTTCAGCAGCAACTTCGTTCGAAGTTTCATGATCATCATCATTATCTTCCTCTCTTATTGGTGCAGGCGACACAGAAACATCTTCCGGTGATGCGCTACTCTCAAATCCGAGAGAAGGTTCGACAACCTCGTTGAGTTATACTTTCCTTCCATTCACTTTTTTTGAGAGAAAATTCTTTTCTAGAAAGGATCCATTCTTGGCAACAAAAACTTTGCCTTTGAATCTACGATAGAAGGTATACCCAATTGTGCATACGCTGCGATAGGATCTTCACAATATTTCGTTGCGTCCTATGAAAAATATCCCAACATTATTTTTATATTTCCTTCTATCCAAATTAATTGATTTGAATTTATTTAGATTGCGGGTGTATCTAATACTAAAACATGTCTAGATACATCCGAATCTAGACAAATTCGAGTCACTTAATTTGGATCGGAGGCAGTACATTGTTTTTTTACATGTTCGAGTTTAAAGTGTCCCAACATTATTACACATTTGTTGTGAACCTAGAGAAGCATGCTTCAAAGGATATTACACACATGTATAAAACACACATTTGATTTAAGTAAAATTAGATGGCTACAAAGTCGGTTGATTATTTACTGAATGGACAAGTAAGGGCATGTATAACGGTCGATAAGACCGTTTCTTATCTTAATGTACAAATGGGTTATTTCTTAACCTTATCTCTAATAACTAGACCTGAATTTGTAGCGAGAAAAATTGTTGCTAAGAGATCATCACATCTCTTAATTATGGGAATGCAAACCCTTTGTTAAACTTTCTCTCTTATCTATCTTAGCCTTTAAAATATCATCATTGTACATGTCCTAACAGCACATTAACCGTAAGTTTACGATGCCGTCGTATGAAATCCTGTTTTAACCATAGAATTTCGGACTTCGGACAGAATCTTCCCGATTTTCTTTTGAACAGAGATTCTTTCCGATTTTGAACACTAAACAATGGCTCATGCTTTTATATCACACCGGATTCTCCGATTCCTCTGTGGCTTTGTCCACTCCAGCCTCTACGACCGTCGAAACTCCGGCCGCTGAATCCGGTCAAACTTGCCGACGACCATGGGTCCCAACGCCCCGAACTCCCCGTGAGAACCCACCTCCACTATCGAGGCCCACCTACCAGCGACCCACAGGGCTCCCAAAACAACGCCACGTGGGAATGTTCCCACCCTTGTCCTCGTCGATGCCTCACTGCTACGCGTCCCCGACGACTCTCTATACCGTTATACCCGACAGAGGTCTCGTCTCTACTCTGTCTAGCACTCTAGCTCCAGCTCTAGCCCACCTTCTCCCTCACAGTCCCCTGTCCTCTCTTCCTCCTCTCTCCCCCACCCCCACCCCACCCCCACCCGCGCGGTGCCCAATGCCGTACAAACCCTAGTGGCCCCACCCCCGATCTCGCGCGGCCATGGGCAACTGCTGCCGCTCGCCGGCGGCCGCGGCGCGGGAGGACGTCGCGTCCTCGCACTTCCCCGCCTCCGCCGGGAAGAAGAAGCCCCACCAGGCGCGGAACGGCGGCGCGGGGGGAGGGGGAGCCGGCGGCGGCGGCGGCACGGGAGAGAAGAAGCGGCTGTCGGTGCTCGGAGAGGAAGGGCGCGACGTGAGCGGCGGGATCGACGAGAAGTACGCGCTGGACCGGGAGCTGGGCCGCGGCGAGTTCGGGGTGACGTACCTGTGCATGGATCGGGGCTCCAAGGAGCTGCTCGCGTGCAAGTCCATCTCCAAGCGGAAGCTGCGCACGCCCGTGGACGTGGAGGACGTGCGCCGGGAGGTGGCCATCATGCGGCATCTGCCCAAGAGCTCCAGCATCGTGACGCTGCGGGAGGCCTGCGAGGACGACGGCGCCGTGCACCTCGTCATGGAGCTCTGCGAGGGAGGGGAGCTCTTCGACCGCATCGTCGCCAGGGGCCACTACACGGAGCGCGCCGCCGCCGCAGTCACGCGCACCATCGTCGAGGTCGTGCAGCTCTGCCACCACCACGGCGTGATCCACCGGGACCTCAAGCCAGAGAACTTCCTCTTCGCCAACAAGAAGGAGAACTCCCCGCTCAAGGCCATCGACTTCGGTCTCTCCATCTTCTTCAAGCCCGGTAAGCCGCCGAGATCCACCTGTGATTTGGACGAACTGCCTGCCGCACTTTTGGACTTTTTCGGTTCCAGCGTGATCCGTGGGTTGGTGGCCAGTTCTGGGTGGAATTTTCGGTGGCGGTCGTTGTTGGAGCTGAGTGCTATTTTCGTGCTTGCGTAATCTGACGAGAATTTTGTGGTTCTCTCTTTTTGGTAGTAGGACTTTCTAGATATATATTCCTTTTTGTTTCACACAAATTAGTGGTAGTATAAATGGACATGTCAGTACTCGGTAGCTAAATGTAGCTTCCTGCTTTTGCTTCTGCAGGGCTCGAATCTCTCGATAGTTGGCTCTTGCAGACGGTGCTGCTAGTACTTCCGATATTGGAATCTTAGGTCCTAGGTTGACTGGCTGCGTCATGGGGTCACTGCTATTTTGAGGATTTAGGAATCATTAGTAGGAGCACACGTCACATAGCTGTTGCCAAATATAGTGTAATGTTGTTTCCCTTATAGTCCATACCAAGTATTGTTATCTTGTATGCTGATCCCATGTTCAACCTGAGCTCAGTTATTTTGGGACATAAGGTTCAGTACAACAGTTATTTGGGATCAGGTGTTTGGATGTATGTTTCAACATTCAAGCAACTGTTAGTAGTCTTAGCATTATGTAAGCAGCTCATTTGGCAACAGTAGTATTGGTTATTTATAAGAACTCATATCGATCATGAAGAATATGCTGCAGGAGACTTGAACCAATACTGACAACAGGTGCACAAAGTTGTGCTCCTTTATGTAGTAGCTTAACTCAATAGGCACAATTCGTCCACTTCAATTCCCCTTGGCCTCTGGTTGAAAATATATAAGTTTGAAGCACATGAATTATTAACATCCGGTAAATCCTTGTTTGGTTCCAATGTTCTGTGCAAAATTTCATATTACGCAGTATGAACCTTACTGAGTTTATCATGGGATTCTCCCCTTGTCGGTGTACCATGGCTTTCATGCTACCAATACAAGCACCTAGTTTCCTTTCCCGTACTGACCTTCTTACTTGGTTGGCTAGTTTCTTTTCATCACTAAGAATTGGTTACAAAGTTACAATTACTTTTAATTTGTGTGTGGAGCAACCAAACTGTTGTAAATTGTGGACTTATATCTTGTAGTAGTAGCTTGATACATTTAACTTGCTTAACAAAAAGAAAGCGAGTTGTCTATTTTTTGTTGATATGTTCCCTGACGACTATAGGCATCCCAATTTGTTAAGTAGGTACCTCTATAACCAATCCTGGCTCTCAGCAGTGTACTTGAAAGCGGGAATAGATAAGCCATCTCAAATATGTAACATCATTTTCCTTATATGGTGCTGTTGGATTGGTATGGTTCTAGTATATGGCAGGAAAGCCCTCAAATATCACTTTATTATTTTGGTTCAGTGCATTATTCAAATCATTTGAAAATTTATGGTTTGATGATTTGCTTTCTGTCAGACCTTCAATTATTCACCGTGAAATGTATGTATGATATATATCATGTATCGTACATAATATGATGCCACTATCTGATGTTTAGGTGAGAAGTTTTCTGAAATTGTGGGGAGTCCATACTACATGGCTCCTGAAGTCCTCAAGAGAAACTATGGACCTGAAATAGACATATGGAGTGCTGGTGTTATCTTATATATATTGTTATGCGGCGTTCCTCCATTTTGGGCTGGTACTTCTCCTTTCCTCCATGAGAACCTTTTATCCTTTAGCTGTACTCCGTGCAAATGATCTTACTGGCTATATTGCAGAGACTGAACAAGGAGTTGCACAAGCTATCCTTCGTGGAAATATAGATTTCAAGAGAGAACCTTGGCCCCATGTTTCTGATAATGCTAAAGATCTGGTTCGGCAGATGCTTCAGCCTGATCCGAAAATTAGGCTAACTGCAAAGCAAGTTCTTGGTAAGATGTACCTTCAATATCCTCAACTTATGGAAGCGGCACAGTATTATGCTACTTTGAATATCGTCAGGTTCATGAAATATCATCGTTTGCCTTGTGTAATCTCGGCCTGACCCTCTCCCATTTTTGTTTTCCAATTGCCATTGTGTAATCTGATAACTAGAGGATCACTGGATCTGTCTGCCTTGTTCTGGATGCCTTTCCTTTTATGCCAGTGCATAACAATTTAGCCCTGAAGTCATATTATGTAGTTTGTTTCGGCTATGTGATAAGTCTGATGTTGCATTGGCTCTAGTACTGATATCCATTAAGGACGTACCAGTGGTAGAAAAGTTACATGTGATCTAGCTTGAATTCTTGTTCTAGTAGTTGGCTAGCTATACTCTGGTAGTATGTTGTTGACTTAGACAGCATGATATTGGTTTTCCACTCTATTGAGTTAGAATGTGCCTAATAATTTAGCAAATTAGATAAAAGCTATGTTTCTTCGTTTTACAGCTTCATGTTCTAATAGTTAAGCTACATGCATTCTTTCTTACAATCTTTGGATGCACGAACTGAATATCGAATTTTCTCATACTATCCACCTGATAATGCACGCATTTAATCGCCATATTTTAATGCACATTTCGTATTTCTTAATTCTTTTTGAGATAGTTTCATATTCATTGGGACTCTTCTTGATTTCTCTTACCGCAGAGCATACTTGGCTTCAAAATGCCAAGAAAGCTCCAAATGTTCCTCTTGGAGACATTGTTAAGTCAAGGCTGAAACAGTTTTCAAGGATGAACAGATTCAAAAGAAGAGCTCTAAGGGTTTGATTTTTTTCTCATGAATCAGATTTAGTTTCCTTTGATATTATTGTTTTTCTTCTCAGTTCTGCATGGCAAATATGTTGTACTGACGAAAATTGTTTGACTAGGTTATTGCTGACCACTTGTCAGCTGAAGAAGTTGAGGACATAAAGGAGATGTTCAAGGTGATGGATACTGATAATGATGGCATAGTCTCATATGAAGAGTTGAAGAGCGGGATCGCAAAATTCGGTTCTCACCTTGCAGAATCTGAAGTACAGATGTTAATAGAAGCTGTAAGTGTTTTCCTTGCTTGTTAAAATGTTCAGTCAGATTAAGTGAGTCCATATCTTTGATTACTGTCCATACTGAATCACTTTATTTGCTTCTAAAGTTTATGTATGATACATAATTCTTATCTTGTTCCATCAACCACTAACGCAGTAAAATATATTGATATATTTTGTGTAGCAGATGGTGGAAGTAACTTTGGTCCCTCTTGTTGCATTTTTTGGGTTCTTGGGGCCTTGATAAATAGCAATAAGGGATAAAGGATATAATCAAAATTCTCTTCCATTTATACTAAGGACCTGTCTATTCTACATTTCTACTTACTTCATATGTTGTTTATGATTTATAAGATCTAGAGCCTCAAGGCTAACATTTATCTGAAGTTTTTGTTTATATAGATCGAAAATATAAAGAACAATGAACTTGCTAATTATTTTTCGTTAGCATTCATTTTTGTGGTTAGCTTCGGTCCATGAGAAGATTCAATTACTTATGTTGAAAATTAGGTAGTCCAAATTGCTTGACTTTTGTAATACTCCCTCCGACCCATATATTAATTGACTTGCATTTGTTAAAATTTGAATGAACCTATATACTAAATAGTGTCTAGATTCATTCAAATCTAGACAAATGTGAGTCAATTAATATGGGCCGGAGGGAGTATCTTCTAGTATTACTGAGAACAAATGTTCAAGATATTAATATGTGGTCTTTGTGGTGGAAATTAGGTGGATACAAATGGTAGAGGAGCACTAGATTATGGTGAATTTTTGGCTGTCTCACTTCATTTACAAAGGATGGCGAATGACGAGCACCTTCGGCGGGCCTTCCTGTTTTTCGATAAGGATGGCGATGGTTTTATTGAGCCCGGGGAGCTTCAGGAGGCCCTGGCGGAGGATGGGGCAGGTGATATCACGGAAGTGGTGAAGGACATATTGCAAGAAGTTGACACCGACAAGGTGGAGGTTCATTTCTTATTTGTTTGCACCAAAATGAGGAACAACCTTTTGGATATACTAAACATATGCTTTGATTGTTTCTGCAGGATGGAAAAATTAGCTTTGAAGAGTTTGTAGCAATGATGAAAACCGGCACAGACTGGAGAAAGGCATCGCGGCATTATTCGAGAGGACGTTTCAATAGCCTTAGCATAAGGCTTATCAAGGATGGATCTGTAAAGTTGGGAAATGAATGAGTGAAATTGCACACTTGCAGCTGGTGCTATTACTCCGGTCATGCAAGTCCGGCCCGCGGGCAGCGACCCTCCTTCCCTTCTCTAATGATTATTTTGGCGGAAAATTTAGATAGTGTCTCCCCCCTGATTGGCTTACTCGTGTAAGTAGCTTTCCTGGTATCGCCGAGGATCACGCACTGAATGATGCACCAACCAATGTGCGCCTGCTTGCTCGCCCTCTGCCTGATATCTCCTTTTGCTGTACCTGATGCTAAGTGTTGTACAATATTTTGTTGTTACCCTTAGATGCACTTTGTTGGCTGGATGGATTCATCTGTATTGGTTAAGAACTAGGTATGCCTAGTAGTAGTAGCTCAGTGACAGTTAGTGCAGCTTCGCTTTCAACTATACCAGAAACAGCATATTGCCAGGGGAAAAGAACACGAGGCGTCATGTAGCTACAACTTTTGTACAGTGGTACCCGATGTGTGCCGTTACATTTGCACTTCTGCAGTCTTGCTCTACTTCGTCCGAAGATACGCTGGTTTGTTCCAGTAGTCTGAAACTTCCAAGTTTCAGCTACATGCCAAAGCAGGATCAGTGTAATCTGTAGATGGTCATACGGAGTAGTAGAATTCAGACTAGTTTCCCTGTCTGGTGTGCTTGTATCGATGCAGTGTCCGTGGGTCTAAACCTCAGTGCTCTTCGTGCCATTGTTTAAAAAAAATCATTGGAGAAAATCATGTGCCGCTCTACCCAATTAGCTGACTAATCATGCAGTCTTTACACTCAAGCTTCAGCTACCACTGTTTTCAAGCGGAAAAAGAAATCAAAATGGAAAGCGGCATGTTTAGCTTCACTTTTGGCTTTATCACTCCAACACTAATAACAAAGATAAAAAAGAGTGTCATGTATGTTAACAGGTGTTCTGGCTTGATCTAACTCCGTCGTCTTCCTCAAGGTAACCACTATTTGGGCGAGCTTACAAAATATACTACTACTGAAAACCTGTAAAATTACGTCATGTGTTTCCTGCCACGCTTTATCAGGTGGAGCTGAGTTTTCAGTGCAGATACTACTATATCCTGAAGTGTGAGTTCAAGTCACGAAAAGATGGTCAAATAATCATAGTAGTACTACTACAAAACTTTCTCCCCTTGTACTAGTATGAAATGTTTGCTGGGACTGTCTTCTTCTCTAACTCGCTTTCCCAGCGCAGTTATTTTTTTTTTGAGGCCAAGGCAGTCGATATCTGCCGCTCGATTAGATAGAAGAGATGATCCAGTTTATAAGAAAAACCGGGTCAAAAAACCATACAAACTATACAATGTCCGATTTATAAGGAAAACCAGGCTGAAAACCACACAAGCGAGGAGCCTGTCGTCCACACGACCCAAGGCAACCAACCGCCACAAACACACACCTCTGGCTTCGGGTCCGCCACCCCGACATACACCACTCGGCACCAAAGTCGCACACGAGCCACAGCGCCGCGCGACCCAGCCGTTTGTTAGCCCTCACTACCCAGGCGACCAACCGCAGGCCTCGAACACTACGCCAAAACCGGGGCCGCCGCCCCGGCAAAGCAACCAGTTCAAACTTCGCGTTGTCCGAAGACGAACCAGCCGAGTCGACGACATGCCACCCGTGTAGCTCCAAGCCATCACCCAACACCATGCAAGGCCATGATCCTGCCCCATAGCACCATCGCCGCATAGAGGTTCGAGGCCACCGCCTCGACGTCCAACCATAGTCCAGGGCCGCCGCCTCGACGTCCAACCATAGTCCAGGACCGCCACCCTCACAGCCCAAGGAAGGCCCACGACAAATATACGCCGGCCTATGAAGACTTTCGGGTGGCCAGGGCCCATGACGCCTTCGGATCCTTGGAGAGTAAGACTAGAGTAGATAGAAAATTCAGAGGGGTAAACCCTAAAACCTGTAACCGACTCGATCTGTGCCTAGGACCTGCCTATCTCTATATAAAGGCCAGGAGGGCACGACGAGGAGGCTCTCTTACAATCTCTCGTAAACCACCGCATACACACCTCCACGCCAGATTGCATCTGCGCACCCCTGTAACCTTCGGTTCTGCCGTAATCAAGAGCAGACAAGCAGGAGTAGGGTTTTCCCTTCGGCGGCCTGAACCTGGGTAAACCTCGTGTCCCCGTGTTGCTTGTTTGCTAACCGTTCCGCGATCTCCAGCATCCCCATCTTCTCCAAAACCCAAGTCCATAACAATGAGCATTGACGAGATTAAACCTCGTCAATTGGCGTCGTCTGTGGGAACTGGGGACACTGATTGTGCGATCATGACGGTCCCAACCCGAGCGATATACAACTCTGCGACGACGGAGAGTCATCTCCTCTTCGGCGCCTTCGACTTCACCGCCCACTCACCGGCCACCATGAAGGACTTCGAGCCCGTTGGCGATGGACTCGAGATCCTGTTCGGGAGCTTCTGCTTCCAGGTGGGGCAGACCGGCACTCTCCGCCTCCTAGAGCGGGTGACCCTGCCATCGATCAGGCCCGCTTCATGGGCTCCACACCCTGTGCTACGCACATCATCATCGACAGACAAGTCCTATGATAGCAGCAGCTGCAACTCCGATCTGTGCGATCCACCATCGGACGAAGGGACCTACGGTTCCGGATCCAAAAGCTGCGGCAGCAGTAAACCGATCTATGAGCGCTACCAGTACGCCGCGGTCATACAGGATCAGGAACACAATCCGCCGCCCAACCCGCAGGGTAGAAACGGTGGAAACAGAAGAAGCCAATCCCCCCACCCAACGGGAAAACAATGATCGGGTCATCCACCTCAGCGAGGAGGGATGGGCCCAAGCACGTGAGGCCGTAGCAGGCAACAAGATCCTGCCCGCAGATGCCTCGCGAGATCTGCTAATGGCATACCACCTTCTCCTAATCGAGGAGCACAAGAAGCAAGTGAAGATGCAGGAGGTGCTTGACAAACGCAAGCAACCTCGGAGTCTAGTGCGCGACGAGCTGTGCTCTCCGCCATAGGCATTGGCTCAAGCTCGCACGACAACAACGGCAATAAGCACCATTCTCGGATGGAGAACATGGACCCCAAGGAGCGTCGCGAGGTGACTCGGGCCCTCAACGTGTCCTTCATGGAGATGGATGCTGACGGCAACGTCATCCCAAAGACGCCCCAGGCCGCAATCATGGCGGCCACTGCGTACCTCGCGTCTCACCACCTCCGGAGGGGGACCCGAAAAGGGCCATGCATAAGTCCACGCTTACTGGGCTCGGACTCGTCAGAGTTGCGCTCCACGAAGAAGCTCCTGCGGAGCCGAAGAAGAAGGCTACGGTCAAATTCAACTGCAGCCCCACACCTTCATCCGAAGATGAAAAGCACGACCTTCCTCGAAGGCACAAGAGCTCACGCCATCGCAACCACGATTACCATGCCCGAAGCGAACTCACCTAGCGCAAAATCGACAAGGCGCGCGCCAAGCGCGCATGCTCGTCTGAATCTGAGATGGATGAAGACGAGGGAGAACTCTGCGGAGCCCGATGCTTCAGCAGATCCGTTCGACGGACGAGGATGCCGCGTAACTTCAAGCTTCCTTCGGACACTCCGAAGTTTGATGGCACACAGGACCCCAAGGCGTGGCTCAGCGACCACTTGTCGTTCGTCAAGTTGCACAATGGTAACAAGGAAACCGCCATGCAATGCCTTCAGCTGCAGCTGACAGGCGTAGCTCGGATCTGGCTTAGCAGCCTATCCTTAGGATCTATCCGAAGCTGGGAGGAGCTGGCGTACAGTTTCGTCCGAAACTTCAAAGGCACCAGTAAGAGGTCTGCTTCGATCGAGGAGCTACGGGCCTGCACTCAACGAACGGGCGAATCCATTCTCTCGTACATACTGCGCTGGTCTAACACCAAGAACTCCGTGGCGCACATCTCTGAGGAGAGGGCTATCGACGCCTTCAAGGACGGCGTCAAGCGCCAGGACTTCAAAGAAGAACTTGGGCGCGTCAAGCCCAAGACACTCAACCACCTCATGGACATCACCAACAGGTGGGCCGATGGTGAGGACTCCGTCCACCGAGCGCACTCAGAGGAAGAAGATGACTACGGTCGGCGACGTGAACGCCGTAGCAAGAGAAGATCGCGCGTCTACGACGATCGCGACGGACCAGACATGGTTGCGGCTGGCTACGTCGACTGCCGCAGCGACAGCAACCGCAACAACAGCGGATACCGCGGAAGCAACTTCCGCGACGGAGGACGTCCAACGCAGTCGTGGCAACGCCGCGCCCGCGACGACGGGCCGTCAACATACGAAAAACTGTCGGGTCCATGCACCATCCACTTCTACATCGACAAGCAGGATGGTAAGAAGAAGGCAAGCCACATGCTCAAGGACTGCCGCGAGTTCCAGAAACTCAGCGAAAGCATGGCTCAGATGAGGCAGCAAGCCCCAAACCCTGGATTCGGGAACGCACCCGCACCAGGCAAGATAGCGCATGGAGCTCCTCCACTGCCACCTGTAGGAGGCCCGAACCACCCAGTCGCACCCGCACAGAATAACGGTGGGCACGGGTATCCCCCGCCGAAAGGAGCGCTGATGATCCAAAAAGGGCGCCCAACGAATAGGGTGCAGAAGAAAATCACTTGTTAGATCAATCTGGTCGTGACAGCACCACCCACCATCCCTGAGTACCTTAGCGGATCGGAGTCCTGCATCACGTTCAGCCGTTCGGATCACCCTTGCCAGGTCCCTCGCCCAGGTCATGCTGCCCTGGTGCTTGAGGCGCAGATCAGAGGTTTCGAGATGAGTCGCGTCTTCATGGACGGTGGCAGCGACATCAACCTGATGTTCGCAAGCACCCTAGCAACAATGCGGATCCCGCTGTGCATCCTGGAACAGTCAGACACAACGTTCCATGGCATCGTTCCAGGAAAGGGCATATTCCCCCTGGGAAAGATATGACTCGACGTCATCTTCGGCAAGCCGAACAACTTTCGATGCGAGCGACTCGAGTTCGAAGTGGTGGACTGGCCATCACAATATCATGCCATCCTTGGGCGCGTGGCATTCACACGATTCCTGGCAGTACCGCACTACGCGTACCTGCTACTCAAGATGCGAGGACCCAGGGGCGTCATCACAGTCTGCGGGAGCTTCACCCGATCGGACCACTATGACAAGGACTTCAATAAAATCTCCCAGTCATTCGGCATGCAAGAGGAGATCATAAGGCTCCGCGAGGTGACAGACAACGGGGCACCCCCAGTTGCAAGACAGAACGCACCTGACATGTCCTTCGACTCCACCATCAACACAAAGAAGGTGCAAGTCCACCCGACGGATGCCTCCAAGACGGTGCTGATCGCCAACGACCTCAGTCCCGCATAGGAAAGCGCGCTCGTCGAATTCCTCCGTGAGCGCTGGGAAATCTTCGCCTGGTGTCCTGCGGACATGCCAGGAGTTCCCAGGGAATTCGCCGAGCACGCACTCAACGTCTTTCAAGATGCCAAGCCCGTCAAGCAGTCCATCCGACGACTGTCCGAACCCCGGGCCGAAGCCATAGGAGTAGAAGTCAACAGGCTACTCGCTGCAAACTTCATCAGAGAGATTAAGGAAAGCGAGTGGCTCGCCAATACAGTGATGGTCCCCAAAAAGGACACGGACATCATGCAGACGTGCGTGGACTTCACGTCGCTGAACAAGCACTGCCCGAAGGATCACTTCCCTCTCCCTCAGATCGATCAGATCATCGATTCGACTGCAGGATGCGAGAAACTCTCCTTCCTTGATGCCTACTCAGGCTACAACCAGATTCAACTGAAGGTCGAAGACCAAGAGAAAACAACGTTCATCACGCCGTTCGAAGTATTCTACTACAACACAATGCCCTTCGGGCTGAAGAACGCGGGCGCCACGTACCAACGGTGCATGTAGGCATGCCTGAAAGACCAGATAGGCCGCAATATACAAGTCTATGTCGACGACATAGTCATCAAAACAAGGGAGGCGGGAACACTCATCGACGATCTCCGTGAGACGTTCGATAATCTCGACCGCTACAGGATAAAGCTCAACCCTGAAAAGTGCGCCTTCGGCGTCCCATCTGGCCAGCTGCTCGGCTACTTCATCTCCCAGTGAGGGATCGAAGCGAACCCGAAGAAAATTCGGGCCATAATGGCCATGGAAAAACCGAAGAACCTCAAGGGCGTCCAGCAGCTCGCCGGGCGAATCGCGGCATTGAGCAGGTTCATCAGCCGCATGGGCGAAAAGGCTCTGCCGTTCTACTAGCTACTATGCAAAACAGACAAATTCGAGTGGACGCCCGAGGCGGACGATCCGTTCGAAGATCTCAAGCGGCTGCTCTCTACCTCGCCGGTCCTGGTCACGCCAAAGGAACGCGAGCCTCTACTGCTATACATAGCAGCCACACACTAGGTGGTCAGCACCGTACTGGTGGTCGAACAACCCGAGGAGGGCAAGACCCATGGGGTTCAACGCCCAATCTACTACCTCAGCAAGGTATTGACGCCGACAAAGCAGAGGTACCCTCACTACCAAAAACTCGCCTACGGCATGTTCATGATGGCTCGTTGGCTGAGCCACTACTTCCAGGAGCACCAGGTGATGGTCGTCAACGAGGCACCCCTGAACAGCATCCTGAACAATCCGGAGGCCACAGGACGCGTGGCCCTGTGGGGCATCGAGCTGTCACCTCTAGACATCGTCTATGAGAAGCGCCACATGATCAAGTCTCAAGTCCTCCCGGACTTCCTCGTACACTGGATGGAGCTGCAGCTGCCAGACACCCCAGACATGACACAGTCATGGACGATGCACTTCGACGGCTCCAAGCGCGAAGCCGGAGCAGGAGTCGGAGTTATACTGACCTCCCCGCAGGGCGACAAGATGAAGTACGTCCTCCGGATGAAGTTTCGAGCTTCCAACAACGAGGTAGAATACGAGGCCCTCATCCACGGCATGCGGATGGCCAAGATCTGCGGCGCAACACGCCTCGTCATCTACGGTGACTCCAACCTCGTCGTCCAACAGACGATGAACGAGTGCGACGCACACGCCGCCAACATGATCGCGTACCGCGCACTCTACAATGCACTCGAAGGAGGCTTCGACGGCTGCGAGCTTCGGCACGTTGGCAGAGAAAGCAACGAAGAGGCCGACCGACTCGCCAACATCGGCTCCACCTGCGCACGGGTGCCACCAGGTGTGTTCCTCGAATAGATCTGCGTACCATCCATCAAGCGAAAATTCCTAAAGGGATCACCCGAAGAGGCAGAACACTCGGGGGCTATGCTACCCGAAGGACAGGAAGGACCCGAAAAGCTGGACACAGAGGTCGCTGTGGTCAACCTGGTGCAGGTCATGGCAGTCGAAGAAACTTAGACACGGCCATACCTCCGGTACTTGATAGACGGAGAACTGCCTGATAGCCCGACAAATGCCCGACGCATATCTCGCTGGTCCAAGGCCTTCACCATCATCAATGGCGAGTTGTACAAGCGCAACATTTCGGGTGTACTACAAAGGTGTGTCACCATTGGCGATGGAAAAACATCCTCCAAGACATCCACGAGGGCATCTGCGGCCATCATGCAGGCAGTCGCTCCCTTGTCGCCAAAGCTCTACGAGCTGGATACTACTGGCCAACGGCCATGAACGACGCCAAGGACATCGTCCGAAGATGCAACGGGTGCCAAAGGTTTGCCGACAAACCACACGCACCCGGATCAGAGCTTAGGCCCATACCTTTGGCTTCGCCCTTCGCCCAATGGGGCCTCGACATGATCGGCAAGCTGCCAAGGTCTTCGAAAGGAGGACACGTCTACCTCCTGGTCGCAGTCGACAAATTCACCAAGTGGATTGAGGCCATGCCGCTCACTAACCAAAAGGGCAAAACTGCCGTCAAGTTCTTTGAATCCATTGTCTATAGGTTCGGCGTGCCGCATAGCATCATCACTGACAATGGGTCGAACTTCATCTCCAAAGAATTTCAGGACTTCTGCGAAGGCCTCGGAATCAATATCACATACTCCTCAGTGGCGCACCCGCAAACGAACGGGCAGGTCGAGAAGGCCAACGGCCTCGTCGGCGCTGGCATCAAGAAGCGCCTAATGAGCCCACTCGAGCGACTCGCCGGATCTTGGACGAAAGAGCTGCCCTCCGTCCTATGGAGCCTGCGTACAACACCAAACAGCTCAACCGGCTACACGTCGTTCTTCATGGTGCATGGAGCCGAAGCCGTGCTACCAGCAGAGGTACGCCACAAGGCCCCACGGGTCGTTGCTTACAGCGAAGCCGAATCCACGGCTGCACTCGAAGACGCTGTCGACACACTCCACGAAGAGCGTGACATAGCAGTAGCTCGATCAGCGGTGTACCAACAGAGTCTCCACAACTACCACAGCCGACGGCTGCGCCCAAGGTCCTTCGTCGAAGGAGACCTAGTCTTGCGACTCAAGCAAAAGCGACCAAAGAAATTCAAGTCACCATGGGAAGGACCCTACATCGTCACTGAAGTCATCCCAGGTGGCGCCTATCGCCTCAAGCACATGGAGTCTGGAGTCGCATACTCCAACCCATGGAACGTCGCACAGCTGCAACAGTTCTACCCTTAGCTACCTTCCTCTTTTACTTTCAATAAGGCTATTCAGCCAAGGCTACCTAGCCGAACAATGTACCTCCTCCGTTACAATATGAATAAAGCTAAGTGTCTCGCCCCAAAATTTTGTTTACTGTTCGCATTTTACTCCATGCTACAACGCACTCGGGGGCTCCCCCAACCTCACGACTTCGTCGACTGAGGATAACACGTGTACATCTGAGTAGCTGACCACGTAAGGCTAACGAAAAGGACATGTACACAAACAAAGCACTACGTGCTAAATCAACAACCAAATCCTTATAACCAAGGGCAAAACACGCCCAGTCAAATATATAGAAATTTTACATCTATCCCTTTTTTACAGGTACTACCTTTTCTGAAGAATAACCTGAGAACGCTGCTCAAACAGATCTACGATCTATTCGGCATACTGCCTTACAGCCGCATAATACGAACGCATATCCCATTCACCACCATCTGGCCGAAGAGGCGGCCCAGCCGCCACAATAGATAGATCTAAGTCAGGAAGATGTAACCGCACAAGGGAGAGCGCGACCTTCACCCCTGCGACGAGCTGATGCCGTACCAGTTCCCTGACATGATGCACATTCCGAAACTTCGACAGCAGGCCAGAAAGAGTCGACGGCGCGTCATCCAGCGGAAACATTACATGCAGAACCGACGCGAGCGAAGACTTCACCTGACGAAGCACCCGCGATACCTGGTGGACGTGATCCTGCACCGTCGCAAGGACCACGCCACGATCTCGGTCCATCCAGAAGAACCCGCTGGCCTCCATGTCCTGCTGATTCAAGCAGTTGATCCGAACAGCGACACACTCCTTCTCTTCCCGTAGAGCAATGTTAGCACCTGCAATACTTGCAAAAGAGTAAGACAAAAGGCTAGCAGTCGCATCCGAAGTAATGGGAAGCAGCTCGGAAAACTCACACTGAATCTGTTCGGACAAACGAAGCAACTCCGCTATCAAGTACTCCTATCTGGCAGCGCCTCGATCCTCTTTGGATTTCCAAACATCAGCGTGGCCACGCACCCCAAGCAACTCTTTCTCGAGGCTACGGATACGGTCTCGAAGAAACACAAGCTGCGACGCACCATCCAGGGATGGCCGCAGCTGCGCCGCAGACGAAGTGTCAACGGGATCATCACCCAAAGGACCCTAGAGTAACAGAAGACAAAGACATGAACAAGCAGATGAAAGAGCACAGAACTCAGCAAATTCATTACGTGCAGCAAAAGCCACTACGTGGCACAAGGATCGTTCATCAAAATAATTACAACAAAAGAAGCTAAAACTATCCTACAACTACAACGCCTACGAAGCTACACCCTGAGTAGCCTCGGAGCCGGACTGCCTCGCCTTGGCTTCCCCCTGCTGCCTTAGCGCGTACTCGGCCAGCAGATCAATCAGCTTCGGACCATAACGCTTATAGCAAGCATCATAGGTGGCGAAGGCTACCTTGGATCCATCGACATCCGGGAGGTGACCTGAGGAAGATCCAGCTCCGCTCCAGCCGCCAAGGCCATTGCCAGCCCGACGGACGCGCCAATGCCTTTCTGCTTGCGCTTGTACGCCGCAGGCGCTTCGGCTGACAATGCATCCGCCAAGGCATCGACATCCTCGAGGTCCACGCCCTTGGGGACGAGCTCCTTGTAGAAGCGCCCGAGGACCTCCTTGGCCTTGGCAAGCGAGCTGACGACGGTACTGCAACGGTCTTCGACCGCCGCAGCAGCATCATCCAAAGCACTCCCGTGCTCTAGAGCACCGCGATCAAACTCGATGCCCGCGGCATCTAAAGAAACAAAGGAAGCAGCATGAATAAAAGCACTGCGAAAGAAAGACAAGGAAGTCGAAAAGAGGAAGGCGGAGACACTCACCCGAAACAGCCTTGGCAGCCGCCATAAGCTTTCCGGATACCTCTCTCTCGCGCGAAGCCGTGGCGGTGGTGAGCTGCTCCTCGCGGTCCGTAGCCTCCTGCTGCAGGCGCTCCTTGGCCTCGGCCGCGTTGGCTAGCTCCAGCTCGAGGCGCTCCTTTGCACCAACGGCGACCTCGGCCTTCTTCTCCGCTTGACCAAGGCTCTTTTTGAGAGCATCAATCTCACGGAGAGAGGCATTGTGGTCCTCTGCAGTCAGAAACACACCTATCGGATCGAAGGACAAAAATACAAGAAGAAGCAAAAGACCAAGTCGTAAACATACCTCGAAGCTGTTTGAAGCTGGCCTCCAATGCCAGGTGCTGCTGCACCAGCTGGTTGTCACTTTGCACAAAAGGCTGCAAAAAAAACTACTAGTCAAAAGAACGACTCGGGGGATACGCCCAAAAGAACGAGCAGAAGCAAGTTACACATACGAAAAATGCTCGGGGGCTCCCCCCGAGACTCAAAGAAAATTCAGCAGATAAATGCTCGGGGGCTACCCCCGAGATAAGAAGCAAAAAAACAAGGATTAGCAGATCATCCGAAAAGGCTCGGGGACTCCCCCTGCGGCAGAAAACAAAAATTACTTACATGGTTAGACGACGACTCCGAAGGTCCGCTCGCAGTCTTCTGCGAGACAACCACCCGAACCTCCTGTGGAGAAGGGTTTGGAGCAGCGCCTTCAGAGGTGGCCACCGTCTGAGAAGGAGGAAGAGCAACTTTCGACTCCCCCATCATCCCCCGAGCACCGTCACTGGAGGAGCCGTCGGAGGAGTGGCTACAAAAGGAAAAAATCAGCAGAGCGCAAGGTAAATAGACAAGAGAAAGCAAAAAAGGACTGAGGAAACTTACGAGTCAATCTCGCTTAAGTCGAAGACAGGAGGGGTCTTCCGGACCTTCTTCTCCTCTTTCTTCTCTTCCTTCTTTTCTTCCTTCTTCCGCTTCGTCGGTGGGTGCGGTGCCACAGCCCGCACGGGAACGGCAGGAATTGGAGAGGAAGATCCCCCATGCCCATCACTGTGACGCTCAAGGCACAGCGGGTTCCTAGGCGTCGGCGGAGTTGAGGCGTCCGACGACTCGCTAGAGCTCCTCGTCCGCTTGCGAGTGTGATCCTTGCTCGACTTGTTGGCCTCTTCAGCCGGAGATCGTGCCGACGGCAGCTCGGACATGGAGTCCACCACCTCATTATCCGGAGCATCCAGGAATACTTCGGAAAATGGAGGCGACATGCCCGGTACCTTGAAATCCTGCGCAAAAAGATAGCAAAAATTTTAGCACAAAAGGCGGAAAGACAAACGCAGTCGAAAAATAGCGCTACGCGCACATCCAAGCTCTACACCTGCGGAACCGGACGAGAAGCGGAGAATGGAGAAGTCAGCGACTTCCCCGGAAGGCCCTCTCCAGCCTTGTACTTCAGCAGCGGGCGAAGGACCCCGTCAAGATCCTCCTTGGAGATTTCATCAGCCGAAACCCTAGTCGGATCGCGGCGACCCGAATAAAGGAACATCGGGTGCGCCCTAGCCTGGAGTGGCTGCACCCGACATTTGAGAAAGGTGCGGATGATGTCCACACCATTCACCTCCTTCTCCGAAGTCAATTGAAGATCCTCCACCCGGCGATAGAGCCCTTCAATCTCAGCCACCTCGCCATCCAAGATCTGGTTTTTCCAGGACCTTTTCGGCTCGATTTTCTAGGAGGGGTCAAAAGGAGCAAGCCCAAAATCCTGCCCAGTTACTGTTGAGTCGCGGATGAAAAACCATCGCCTCCGCCAGTACTGGACATACTCGGACATAGAAAAGGAGAAGAAAAGAATGTTAGATTTAAGGGAGATGATGCAACCCCCAATGGGATAAACACCATCGGAACCAGATTGACTCTTCACGGAATAGAGTTTCCGGAAGAGGCCAAAGTGCGGCTCGACACCGAGCCAGCACTCGCAGGAAGTGATGAAACAGGCGATATGAAGAAGAGAGTTGGGAGAAAGATGATGCAGCTGGATACCATAGACGAAAAGCAATCCACGAAGGAAGTCATGGACTGGGAAGGAAAAGCCCCGAAGAACAAAAGCAAGGAACATAACCCGAAACCCAGCGGGGGGACGGGGAATTACCTTGTTGCCAGGGAGTTTAACGGCCTCCCTATCCTGCGGGATCAAGCCTCGCTCACGGAGCTTGCGGAGATCACTATCACGTGTCTCCGATCGCCGCCAGCCACCATCGGTGACTCGGGCGGCGGTAGAACTTTTCTTGCCACCAGTGGCGCTGGTACCAACTGCAGAGGAGTACTTCTTCGGCTTCCCCATCGCAGTACGACGGTGTCGGCGGAGAGCACACAGGATCAAGGAAGGAAATGTTCGAGGAAATTCCAGCACGCAGCAAGAAAGTTCAGAGAAGATTGGAGCAGTGAAACAAGAATGGTTGCGGTGAAAACATATTAACTTTTCCCCAATGATTATAAGGACGAAGACAATGCACGACGACCGTCCATCGGGAAGACCTAGAGCCAACTGCAAGATCTGACCGTCCACGTGTCAGCACAACGAACCATCGCTCACACGCCGTCCACTATGCACGGAAATCGAGGAGACACCGTAATTATCTCCACGCCGCGCGTGACCGGTCAACTCAAGGTCAGAAGGTGGGACCCATGTTCGTCCAGTCACGTCATCTCTGGCGCAACAGACGCTTGAGGTCACCGATCGCCAGCACTGACGTCATCAAAAGCTATACTAGCAACGGTTACAGTTCTTCGGCTACATAACTAAGAGTACTCACTCGAATCTACGATTCGACTAACTACTCGGGGGCTACTCCTATCAGGAGCGCTGGCCGCACACCCAAAAATAAACAAAACACTACAGTGCTAAACTAATATCTTCGAGTCCTACGTCGAGTCTGCGACTCCACTACGGACTCGGGGGCTACTCCCATAGGGAGGATGGATTCAAGCATCCGAAAAATTTGTGTCCTACGGACCGGAAGCCAAAAACAACTGAACTAAAGTCTCCGCTCGAGTCTACGACTCGAACAGACACTCGGGGGCTACTCCCATAGGGAGCGCTGGTCGCGCACCCTATGAATTATTCGACTGCGATCCTACGGATCAGCATGCAAAACTTTTTTCGGCAACTCTACCCTAATTAAACGCTGAGTGAGCAACGTCCTCCTTGGCCACCCGAAGCACCTCCGCGGTGATAAACATTCAGATGCTGTGTCTGCAACACAAAGATAAGACCTACAGATATCATCTGATGGCCTGGTAACGCACATGACTGCGCTCTGCTAGTAAGAATCCGTGCCAACAGGCACGATGAAAAATCCCGACGGACGCGTTGGGTATATCATTTAAATTCACTGGAATTCCACTCCTGTAAGTCCTCTGCGGCCTGAGTCGAATTATGCCAGCATATGTTCCGGGTTCGGGTCGAGGGACTCGAACCTGAAGAAGATCGTGTTGTTTTGTCCTAAGACAGTTAACTGACCCTGATCCGTCGGAAGAGTCAGGTACACACATCAACAATCCCTACACATTCTCTTAAAAGACAGAGTTGCACCCGAAGGATTGAAGAGTCCTCAGCCGAATCTACGATTCGACTGAACACTCGGGGGCTACTGACATGGTTATACCCCGCGGGTACACGACCTTAGCATACCTAGTCCAGCCCAAGGAAGGCCCACGACAAATATACGCCGGCCCATGAAGACTTTCGGGTGGCCAGGGCCCATGACGCCTTCGGATCCTTGGAGAGCAAGACTAGAGTAGATAGAAAATTCAAAGGGGTAAACCCTAAAACCTGTAACCGACTCGATCTGTGCCTGGGACCTGCCTATCTCTATATAAAGGCCAGGAGGGCATGAAGAGGAGGCTCTCTTACAATCTCTCGCAAACCACCGCATACACACCTCCACGCCAGATTGCATCTGCACACCCCTGTAACCTTCGGTTCCGCCGTAATCAAGAGCAAACAAGCAGGAGTAGGGTTTTCCCTCCGGGGGCCTGAACCTGGGTAAACCTTGTGTCCCCGTGTTGCTTGTTTGCTAACCGTTCCACGATCTCTAGCATCCCCATCTTCTCCAAAACCCAAGTCCATAACAATGGGCATTGACGAGATTAAACCTCGTCAATGATCCTGCCCCATAGCACCATCGCCGCATAGAGGTTCGAGGCCGCCGCCTCGACGTCCAACCATAGTCCAGGACCGCCGCCTCGACGTCCAACCATAGTCCAGGGCCGCCACCCCAGCATCCGCCTCCCATGACCGCCGAGACACTCCGCCTTTCCGCCACGAACCAACCGCACCATGATGGCTAAGAAAGCTCCAAGACGACGCCTCCAACAAGGAAGCGACGCGTCCGTCGCCGTCGCCCGCTCCCGATGGAGCTTAGGTTTTTACCTGGAGATCTTAGGACCATACATGTCGGACGGGATTGATAGCTCCACAACGACGCCAACAAGAAGGTGAACGACGCCCGAAGGCGCCGCCGTCGTCGGCACAAACCGAAGCCCGTGCAAGGTTTCCCCCGGAGATCAAACCGACCACTAAGCGAGAGGAGTAGCAGGAAAGGTAGACTGCTCGAGCCGCCGTCCACCAAGCTCCTCTGCAGCCATGCCTGCCACGGCGCCTCAATCCGCGACAAACACGCCGCCGCCGCCACTGAACGCGATCAAAGATCCAGGGCCGCCGCCCCGGCCTCCACGCTGCCGGACGACCACAACCATGGCACCGGAAGGCAGTCGACCAGCCACCCCGGCACCCCACCCGCCCACTCCCACCTCCTGTGCCCCAACCTTCTACAGCCAGCAACCCCATCACCTCCACCACGCCGAGGACCTCCATGCCGGCGCCGCACGCACCTCCCACGCGCAAACCAGACCGTGCCCAGATCCGGCCCTCGCGGCCCAAATCGGGCCCGGACGGCCCTCGCAGCCAGCCGCCTCCCGCAGCTACGCCACGGCCACACCGCTCCCAGCAGTGGCCCCCTGCCGCGCCCCCACGTCGCTGCCCGCAGAGCCACGCCACTGCGGCGGCCCTCCGACGCCCCCCCGCAGGGCCACGCCGCCAAGAGCCACCAAAGCCGAGCGAGGGATCCCCATCGCCTGGGAGAAGGACCGCAGCCCCGCCGCTGCTGTCCGCCGTGTCGGCTTTGCCAGCGCCAGTTACTTTTGGAACCATATATTTCAACCGTCAGTTAAGATTACACCCGCTCGCTCGCTCGCTGCAACTACCCACTCAAACGTACAAACAAAAACACAACCCTCTCCTTTTAGTAGATCTCAATTTTTTACCCACATAGTCACCGTCAGGCCCCAGCTACCGTGACAGGACAGAAATCTCCAGTACGACGTCGTTTTTACAGGACGGTACGCCTAACCAGCCGAGATTTTTTTTTAAAAATAACACCGAGATGTTTTCTCAGGCGGTAAACAACAAGCGCGACATGATCCCTTGCAGTCGCCATTCTGCACTCACCTCACCAGCAGTCCTTTTCCTCCCTCGCTCGAAAAAAGGCCATGCCCCACGTACGAGCTCGCCCGTAACGCTCGTCCACCAAACCAAGCATAGTATATCGCGCAATTAATTTAATTTATGCGGCGTCGTTCGCTCGCTCACTAACCGGCTGCACGATCGCACGGCCGCTGGACTGGAATGTGTACTACCATCGCGCAGCCGGGCCGGCCGGGGCCTGTACGCGAACGCAATTATGCTTCGGCTGCTCGCTAAAGCCGGAGCAGGTGTGGGTCGAACGGGTAGGGTCGACGGTTCGGGAAAGGTGCGAGTGCGAGGCCGACCTGCCACGGCAAGATCTGGCGTCGCTGCCTTTGGCTGCCGATGGTAGATCCGTCCGCCGTGTCCGTCACGACCGAGCGCGCGCGGAGAATCACCCAGCGGGGCAGGGGGCCAGCGCAACAGCGACTGACAATAATGACGGCTCCCCTCCCTCCACATCGGATCGCGGCCAGGCCACCCCGACCAGACCAGAACCAGAACCACCCACCGCGTCGCCCCAGCGACAGCGGCCTCCGGGCCGACGCCGACATCGACACGCTGGCCTGCGGGCCCGGCCCGTCAGCCGAGGGGAAAGCTGCTGTGTACGGGCGCGGGCGCGTGTTGTTGGCTCGGATCCCGTGCGGCCGCTGCCTCTGCTAGTGCTCCACGCTTTGCTCCGCTCTCGCTCTCGTCGCGTACGGCGCCCACTCGCTTCAAATGGTGACAGCGCAGAGCGAGCGGCGGAGGCGCACCGGGCGCGCGTGAGCGAGTGAGTTCCTGGCCATGTCGTCCGGGGCGGAGGAGGTCTTCGGCGGCGGCGTCATGGGGTTCCCCGCGGACGACGGGCACGGCTTCGCGCTCCGGGACGGCGTCCTCGCGCCACGCTCCTCCGCCGCTGCCGGGACGGGCGGCGACGAATCCACCGACTCCGACGACCCCCGGCTCCCGCCGCTGCGGCTCGGCGTCTCCCACGCCGACTTCGGGCGCGCGCTCGCCAGCCCGGGCTCCAGCTCCTCCTCCTCCTCCGACGCCTTCCTCAGCATGAGCTCCACGCCTTCAGGTACACCGCGACACAGAAACTTCCTTCCCCCCCAAACGCGTCGAATCCTCCTCCTCACTCCCCAGCGCGCGCGGCCTCCCGGGACCGCAGCCGTAAATCTCGATCTCCGCGCGTGACTGAAGACACCCACTCGTCAACTCTGTATCGTGTGCTTTCGCTCGAACTCTGATCCGAATTTTGTCTGTTCTGTTTGTTTGGTTTGGCTGTTTTGCCTGGAGATCAGGGCTGCTGAATCCGTACGGGGCATGGTCGCCGCGACGCGCGCCGTCCGAGGCGTCGTCCTCGGACATGGAGTTCGGCACGGCGCGGGAGTACGACACCTCCGACCTCTTCTTCGGCGAGAACTGGCTCTACGACGACCACCTGTTCCGCCGCGAGCCGGAGAGCGATAAGTGCGGCGAGGAGGAGGACAAGTTCATCGTTGGCCCCGACGCAGCCGGCTCGCGGCAGAGCGAAGCACGCGACACTGGCGATGATGGCAGCAGCAGCAGCCGGCGGCATGCGCGTAGCAAGTACAGTGCAGACTCTGGAGGAGGGTGCGCGGAGGTGTACACGTCGCCTCCCTGCAGGTGCTGCTGCCATGGGGAAAGGAAGAAGAATGATCAGGAGGCTGTGAGGGATTCCTGGTCTGCTGTGTACGGGAGGTACCAGATCATGGATGACCTGACGGAGGTGCTGGATGAGTGCGGTGCAGACGCGCTTAAGTCCAGGCGTAATGTGGACGGCGGTGCCACGCTCGAGGGCGGTCCATTAGCAGATTCCAGGAGCACTGGGGATGCCCAGGAGTTTGATCTGAGTGCGCTGGAGAAGGAACTTCAGATGCTCAGTCCGTACTTGGCTGAAGACGCAGATGCTCTTAACAGTAAGTACTTCTGTGGCCTCCTTCATATTCCTCAGGATCAGTTGTTGTGTTTCGCAGAACTCTTTAACAAGCTCAACATACGATTCAGTTTGCGGTGTTGTAATTGGATTGTTTTCTGAAGAGTTTTGTACCAGCGCCTGAATGTTGCAGTTCTAGAATATTGATATATGCTTGAATTACAAACCGATAACAGACTTGAATTATGATGTATTTTTGCTGTTTAATGTGATAAAAGTTTTTCTGGCTGATCCAGATTTGCATGCCTTTTTAATTCCAAAATTCACTAGTGTGGACTAGATGGTTCCATTCTGACTTTACTAGTCTCTTTCAGACTGTAGGTTTGACCCGGACTTCAGAGTAAATGACGAAGTAGATATTGACATTGTAACAGATGAGAAAACTGTTGATGACAAAGAATTTCTAAAGAATAGTTACAGCGTGCATCCTTTTCCTGAGATTGGTACTCCTGAAGATGTTTATGAGATGCCGGACTTTGGGTCAGCAGATACAAATGTTCAAAATACCACTACTCATAAAATTAGTGAAGGTCCAAAAACCGATATTGATCTTGCAAGCTCTATTTTTTATCAAGAATATGACGAATTTGAGCTGAAAGTTTTCCACCGGAAGAACAGGTTCCTATCCAGTACCTTTCCTATTTATTTCTGCTCCCTAATAGTAGTTATTGGAATAAACTCATATGCTCATATGATAGGCTTCTCCTGCAGGACTGGCTTTGAAGAAACCAAAGAATTCCCTATTGTGGTAGATTCAGTTGTTGCCGGAAGATATCGCATCACTGAATATCTTGGTTCAGCTGCATTCAGCAGGGTCGTACAGGCACGCGATCTTTGCACGGGAATGGATGTCTGCCTTAAAATAATTAAAAACGACAAGGATTTCTTTGATCAGAGCTTGGATGAGATAAAGCTCCTTAAGTTTGTAAATAAACACGATCCGGCAGATGAACATCATATATTACGCCTATATGATTTTTTCTACTATCAGGTATTGACATGGAGATAAAATCAATTAAACTGCTGATTTGCTTTTATACCATACCTTACAATTTGAGGAGACAAATTTCATAAAAAAAGGGAAAATAATTATATTCACTCCAGGTCTTAAGGTTCATTTATTACATCAGCTATTCTTTTGATACATGATTTATTATTTCAGTTATTGGCCTGTTAAGTACTATTCCAGCAATTTTTTTCATTTTTGATGTCAGATAATGCTGACAGCTGAAACAATTGACAGGAACATCTTTTCATCGTCACCGAATTACTACGGGCAAATCTATATGAATTTCAAAAGTATAACCAGGAGTCCGGTGATGAGGTCTATTTTTCATTGCCCAGAATACAGGTACTGACCGTCATTGTCTTCTTCCTGAGAGTATCTCCGTCTATTCTGCTACGGAAGCACCCTCTTTAACCTTCTTGTATACATTCTGATTTTAGAAATTATCTCATCACTGAAAAATTAAAATTAAAGGCACCATATCAAATCATTCACGGCTGACCTTGTATGCTGTAGCTTTAAGGAAGATACATTCGTGTTTTGGCCCCTCTGTTCCATTTTCGTCTCTAAGCGACTTTGGGTAGTCTGGAATATAATTTGAGCATAATAGTTTATTTAAAATGTAGAAATACTGAAACATGAGACCTTCCATTTGTTTTCAGGCTATAGCTCGACAGTGCTTAGAAGCTTTGGTGTATTTGCATCATTTAAATATAGTTCATTGTGACCTGAAACCAGAGAATATCCTTATGAAGAGCTACAGCAGATGTGAAATCAAGGTTATTGATCTTGGAAGCAGTTGCTTCTTAACAGACAACTTAATCCTATATGTTCAATCGCGCTCTTACCGTGCTCCTGAGATCATTCTGGGTCTCCCATATGACCAGAAGATTGACATTTGGTCTCTTGGCTGCATCTTCGCTGAGCTGTACACTGGTGAAGTAAGTATACATGTTGACTTAATAACCATCTTTGTTTGGTTTACATGGCATTTTCAAGGCATATCGACATTTTATCTACTCCCTCCGGCCCATATTAACTGACTCAAATTTGTCAAGATTTAAATGAACCTAGACACTATTTAGTATATAGGTTCATCCAAATTTTGACAAATCAAAGTCAATTAATACGGATCGGAGGGAGTACAATAACATAGTTTAATCCAATCACAATAAAAGATACACCAGAGTTTATCTATGAGTAAATGAATATATGTCTCATTTTTGAACCTATCCCCGTAATCTCTGGCCGTTTGTGCTTGTTCAATCACTCACTTCATCCCAAGAAGACTGTAACATACTTGAATGCTATAGGTTCTTCTTCTGCCCTTCACATGTTGAGTAGGACCTCCTTTGTGGTCTTAAAGATGTTAATATGAAACTGCGCAGAAACTAGAGACTTAATTCAAAAGCCTGTGACTACATTCTGCAAAATACTAGTACATCCTCTGTTCCATAATGTAGTATGTTTTGGCAAACTAAATTATGGGACGGAGGAAGTACAATCTAAGAAAAGAAGGACCTTATAGTAACATTGGTATACAACATAACCATCTGTTTATATAGTATGAATTGAAGATTATGTGTCTAGAATCTTTGTTCAAACCATGTGAAAAATATTTTCAGAGGATCAGTGCACCCCCAGAGAAATACTCCCTCCGTTCCAAATTAATTGACACAGATTTGTCTAGATACATGTATCTAGACGCATTTTAGTGTGTAGATACATGCAAATCTAGAAAATCTGCATCAATTAATTTGCAGTGGAGGGAGTAGACAAGCTAATGTGATGCCTGGTACAGTTAGGATTACATCTGCCTGTATCAAATAGTCATGTTCTTCTGTTTCTCAAAGAAGTAGAACTCCTTGTGACCGAGGATGCTGGCTACATGTCACAGGTGCTCTTTCCTAATGAATCAGTGTCAACGATTCTTGCTCGCATAATTGGAATAGTTGGCCCAATTGACACCAAGATGCTTGCATTGGGACAGGAGACTCAGAAGTACTTCACAGAAGAGTATGACCTTTTCCACAAGAACGAGGTACAGAATCTTGTTCACTTCTTTCAGCTTGTGCCGATCTCGTCAAACATCATATAAGTTCCACCAGGAGCACTTTTAAGTGTATTTAAGAAAGCCAATATTATTTTGGTACTTTCTGATCCGATCTTTGTTTGACTTCGATGTGCTTGACGTGATATGAACCTAATTTACTTTGCATGCACACTTTAGTTGAAGCAAAATTATGGTGTTTTTCATTTTAATCATTGGATTTCTGCATTTCATCTGGAAAAACTAGTCTTAGTTCTGTCTTCAGGACCTCTTTGTGTCCCACATGCTTGGCATGTTGAATGCCACTGACATTATTGTTCACTAGTACGCTGCCATAGAAGGTTATTTACAGTGCAGCTTTTGTTCTAACTTTGTTATGCCACATACCTAAAAGAAATTATTATGCTGTATAGAACATTTTGAGTTGTGAAGAAACCAAAGTAAAAGAAAAATGAAATTATATGCATTAGCAGCTTCACAATAATAAGATACTAGTTGGAAGAACTGTTGCCTTCTGTTGGTGGAGGACTTGTGTCCTGGTGTTTTAGTAGTTGCCGGCGGTGTTCTTCGCAGTTGGTCTCACGGGATAACCATGTTGGTCTTTACTTCTTTGGGATCTGGTTCCCTCCTCATGTACATTGAGTATGCTTGTTAGGTGAACACCATCCTTGCACATAATCTTGAGAAACAAACTTGTTTGTCATCACTATAAACATCTCTGCCATAAGGATTTCATTTGTTCTATGGCACTTCCACTATTATCGTCACCACACCAGAGTTATTTAGAATGCCTCAAATATTTTTTCCAACTCCATTGATCTTTCTATTCTAGGAGACAGATCAGCTGGAGTATTTGGTACCAGAGAAATCCTCCTTGCGGCGCCACTTGCGATGCTCCGACTCCAAGTTTGTTGATTTTCTGTCTTGCCTTCTGCAAATTAACCCCAGAAAGAGACCAACAGCCAGTGAAGCACTGCGGCATCGGTGGTTTTCACACACATATCGTTGAGCTGCCTATCAGGACAATTCTTCACTTGGAGGGATATTTTTGTAGTTCCTCAGCTCATGACACGACACCTTTTTCTTTTCTTTTGCAGCTGGATTTTGTCCTTGTGTTTTCTTTTCCAGGCAATCCATGGCCTGTTTTGCGAGGTGAATACATACCTTCTCATGAATGTATATATGAGAAAAGGTTCCTATCTGTACAGCTAGCGTTTACTCTGACGGACCTTTTCTAAATACCACTCCAGTGTACTTCTAATTCATGATATAGCAAATCAAATTTGGTTTAAGCTGTCATGTGTTTATCTTTAGCACTTGGAGCTTGTTTGCGTGAGGTTATGTCTTTATAGGGCTTTGATATTCAGTTTGAACTAGTCTTTATAGGGCTTTGATATTCAGTTTGAACTAAATACTGAAGCTCCAATACTTCTTTTGGGTTCCGCTTATTGTGTCAATAGATTTCTTCAAATATGCCTGTTGGATTAGGGTGACTCAGTGCAATTTCCTTAAGCAGGTGAGTTTCCTTATGCTTTGAGGGCTAGCTAGGCCTGGATTATTTCACCTAATTCACAAAAAATACTGGATGTGTTTTTTTTTTGGGGGAAACGATTCCTGCTCGTACACAATTATTGTATGCATTTTTTTTCACTTAGTTGCTAATGACTCGTATTGTGAAAAAATCCTTCTAAACTTGACCAAGATGAAGACATCATTAAGGGGGTGAATAGTTTAAAACATATCATATAAACAAATTATTACGAAGACCTTTTTAGTCCTCAACATTGATGTGATGATATCCCGCAAGGCCCAAGCCACCCATAACATTTTGACTGCGGATTTTATTGAAAAAAAGTGGAATGGGCAGTTGTCCAAATAGAGATGAACAAAGCCCTAGGCTCTGATGGCTTCCCAACTCAATTTGGTCAAACTTTTTAGGAGGTCATTATTGAATTTTGGAGTCATAACTCTGCTACAAAGGGACCTGAGGCGACAAAGATTTAACAATATAGGTTCATTTGTCTTTTAAATATAGTTCCAAATTTTGTACAGATGCAGTGATAAATAGGTTAGCTTCGGTTGCTCTCGAGGTGATCCGATCTTCTCATAATGTTTGTAGACCAAAACATGTTAGATGGAGTCATTTTAAAAATTAACTTCGAAAAATCTTATGACAAAGCCGGTTGGTCTTTTTTCAACACGCTCGTCGCATGAACGGTTTTTCTCCTATATGGAGATCTTGGATAAAGAAGTTTATGTAAAAATGAAGTGTTAATGTTAAGGTTAATGATGATATGGGTTCCTACTTTCAATTAAACAAGGGTGTTAGACAAGGTGATCCTCTATGCATTTTAACATCCTGGTTGATATGTAGTTATGTACCCATTCTATTTAATAGAACAAAAGAAGAGAGTATGATTAGTGGCGTTATCCCACATTTTCTTGATGATGATTTAGCCATCTTGCAATATCCGGATGATATAATCTAACGCTGCAACTCTAAAACTCATTTTGAGTGTGTTCAAACAACTCTCCGAATAAAAGATTAACTTTCGTAAGAGCCAATTATACTGTTTTGGGACTGCTAAGGAGGGGAGGGCGCCTATGTCCAACTTCTTGGTTGTGTTGCAGGCTCTTGTTTAAATAGATTGACATCCCCATACATTTTAAAACACGTAGAAACAAGGATTGGAATGGCATCAAGGATATATTTGAGAAAAAGAGTTGCTCTAGAGCCCAAAATACTATGAAAGATATACTAGACTTAATAAAATTGTTCGGAACAAACATGCTAGAAACGATGTTTTACAATGTTGAGTTCTGACTCTCATTGTTCAACACTTACATGACTAACATTGTTAACAAAGTGGAAACTCTTTTAACATCAATCGTAAAATGACATGTTTAGATCGTACATAATACTAAATTATGTTTTACATTTATTAATATGTATTTTGCTTTGTTTGACTTTCCTGTACTGTCCGTTCTAAAAGACTAGGTAAGCTTAAAGCGACACTTAACTATAATTTATGAATTATATTTCTATAGTAAACTAAGGAGCACTTACCATGGAGAAATGTGCCTTTTTAGTAATAACAAAAGAATTATATTTCTTAGCTATCACCTAAGAGTATATATATAGCTATCAGCATTAGGTGATAGTACTTTTGCTCATGTTATATTGACGTTGGCAGCGGGACAGAACAGGCAAAATGAAGTTGCAAAAAATTTCGATACAAGAATTTAACAAAAGAAGTTGCAAATTTGACTGTCACCCCCGGCCCACGACTCTAGGCGTGTGTTATCAGGTTTACGGGTCCACACGACCTGGACCCAGCAACAGTCAAATTGCGCGCATTGCAACCTCTTTGCCCCCATTAATGGCCAATTAAGCTGGGTTACAAGCCCACGCTGCTGGGCTCGGCGAAGACAGAATAAGGGCTAGCATTTTAAACCAGTCACGATCCTCTTGAATTAGCGATGTGGGACTAATCCCGCTCCTCCTCGCCGCTGCTCTCTCCGCCCTGCCCCTGCGCAGCTCTCGTCCCGTCCGCAACCCCGTGAGCCTTCCTCTCGCTCTTGACCTCATCCTCTTCCAGCTAATCCCCGACGCCTCCTCTTTCCCCTCTCCTCCGCCGCCTGCCTCTCTCCCGGTTTATCGCCTCTGTAGTACTCCGTCGGCGTGGAGGAGCCGTCGAACCTGCTTCCGATCCTTGCTGCCGTCTTCGTCGTCTGTCACGGTGAGCCAGGATCTGAAGCTCCGCCCTTTAATAACCGGCCGTCATTGTCCTTTTCTTACAAATCCCTGCAGTTTCTTTTCGTGCTCGCCGGATCCAATTCCGGCGCTATGGTCCTTCCGATCTGGGGGAGAAGCATGCGTCCTGTTTCTTCGATTTGGCTTCCCCCAGTTCATTCTCTGCTGATGTGCTACCTCATTCTTGTGTGCACCGGAGAAGAACCACCTTCACCCAGGTTAGTTCCAAGTCCAAGGGGTTCTGGCCTAGTTCTGGGGCTGCTCGTTCGAGTTGCTGTTGGCCGTGGCTGGCTGCTCTCCACTTCGTTCCTCGTCTCCAGCAGACATGGGGATTCCGGAAGCGGAAAGCCCGTCATGAAGGACTCTCTTCTCTTCTCAAACTGTTTTGGGCGATGAGGCATGGCATTTAAACCTTCGTAAGAAAACTAATATTCCAGACATGATGATAGTCTAGTTGTCTCAGGTTTCACTTCCACATTTAATCAATACAACCATTTATTTCTCACAGATATGGCTTTACACTTGCCAGGGATTTCCCTTTTGCTGGTCTAATAATAAGAGGAAATCCAGCTTATGATTTCATCATTGTTCTAGTAATTTTGGCAAACCTTTTTGCGTCTTGGAAGAAATGTTAGTGACCAGTAGGTTGTAAGATAATGGCTAGAACATGGTCATTACAGCCAACTCCAGTTCTTGGGGATATTAGTATCTTCCGACATAAATAGAGGCTGGTGATTGATCACACTATGCTAATTATGATTATGTCGTAGAATTATTTTTAAACTTGTCAGACGTGCACATATAGCTTTTTCACAAACTGTGAATTATAGAGATCCTACTGTGATGTGGATTCTAGTACGAAGTTTTGCTGCACAAAATTTAGAACTAAAACACTTTCTGCAGAAAAATTCTTGTTTCTTGACCTTTGTATGGTTTATTAACACGCAATACTATCTGCCTCATCAGTATTGTTGGAGGGGCCGTCAGACAATAGATACTTTGCAATTTTTTATGCTCTGTCTCTTTGTTCTAAAACACAGTTTCTGTTTTGTGGATGTACTGGTCATTTACAACAGGGAAACAAACCAGATCCGTGGATTTAGGTTTGGCACCATGAGTACTGTTGAGGAGGCTGAGAAGGCTATTGAGATGTTCGGTCGCTACACTAGTGTACTGGGCTATTTTATTTACATATTCTGAATCTTAGAAAAATGAAAACTACCACTGTTCGTGTTTTACTTATGTTTGGAAATTGAAACTACACTTTAACCATTACCTTTTGTACATTCATCATTCATGTTAGCAAGAGTTATTCAGAGTGAAGTGAAATTAAAATATCTTTACTGAAATCCAGGCACCCAGGTCCGCAACTGCCTTCCGATCTTCCTCTGATTCTACCACAAACGGATTACAGGTCCTCTGATATGTATGTACATGACCCTGGAGATGAGGTTACGGCTGTAGATATTGAGGCAAAGCATCTTCCGTTGAGGAGCTTGACCACGGATGGCTTTGGTGCCTAGAGGTGTTGCCACTGTTCATAATCATGGTGTATGCATCTGCCCTTTTTTCCTTTGATATACTCTAGATTCTTCTCAGTAAATTGTTCTTTTCTTTCTTCAGATGGACCAGCAAGGTTTTGATGCAACATGAGATTGAGATGGAAGTGGAGAGGTCAAGACTATGAGGAATAAACATATCATTCCCTGGATTAGATTGAACAAGTTTGTTCTTGCAGACTACAGATCACAAGTTGTGCATTGCCTATATAGAGACAATTTTCGGAATGAAGAATGTAAAAAGTAGAAAGCCAATAGAGTAGCGATCAAACTGTAGACATAGATAGATTGTTACATAGAGGAATCAGAGAGAGGGAGAGGAATCCTCTGAACATGTTTAATATGATTAAGAAAACTATGGGATGAGGTAGTGAGGACAATGTCATCAACATAAATAAGCAAATAGGATATGTGAGAGTTTTTTGATAGACAAACAGAGAGGAATCAGAGAGAGGGAGTGAATCCGATGGTTTGAATGAGGGTGGAGAAGCGTTGAAACCATGCACATGGTGCCTGTTTTAAAACCATGGAGGGATTTTTGAAGGAGACAAACGTGATTTGGATAAGAAGAATCCTCGAAACCAAGAGGTTGCTGACAGTAGACAGTTTCTTACAAGGAGTCATGCAGAAAAGCATTTTTGACATCTAGCTAGTGAATGGGCCAAGAAGAGGAGATATCGATACCGAGAACGGTACAACTAGTGCTAGGTTTGACAACAGGGGAGAATGTTTCATGATGCCATGCTACTGAGAGTATCCACGATAGACCCAACGTGCTTTGTAACGAGCGAGAGAACCATCGGAATGATTATTTGTTGAAAGACCCACTTCCCGGAGATAACATTGGCACCAGTAGGACGAGGAACGAGCTTCCAAGTGTTGTTTTCGAGCAGGGCATGAAATTCATCCTACATCGTAGCAGCCCAGTTGGGGTCAAGAAGGGAAGCCTTATAGGATTTGGGAATAGGAGAAAGACATGGAGTGGCATGGAGGTTGAGCCGTTTGGTGGGTAGTAGAAATCTAGACTTAGCATGGGTTCGCATGACGTGATCATTAGAGGGTACGAGTATAGGAACGACTCAGGTGGTAAAGTAGGAGAAGTAGTGCCCGATGCAATAGATGAGGCAGACACATGAGGGGAAGTTTCGGCAGAGGTTTGGGAAGTTTTTGTTGCCGCAGTAGGAGTTTGGGGAGGTTCGGCTGGCGTGACAGAGCCGGCTGCCGCGATAGAGCTTTGGGTGTTCCGGCTTTCGCAGAGTTAGGCAGCGAAAAGTCTACCGCAGCAGGGAGTAGTGCTGAGCTAGAGGGTGGTGCGCCAGGTGTATGGAAGAGTGGGTTAAGGGGACGACGATGAGGACACGGTGGTGTAGAGGATGGGGAACCAACATGAGGCGGTCGGTCAGCAAAAGGAAAGATGTGTTCTACGAACATGACAAGACACATAGATGCAACCAAAGAGAAGATTGAGACAACGATAGCCTTTGTGCTCGTCAGAATAGACGATAAAGACACATGATATGGATCGTGGTGCTAGTGTAACATCCTAGCATTTAGGAACCAACGAAGGATAGATTTAGAAATTTATGCATACGCATGCATTCATCTGTAAATGTGGTTAATTTTTTTCGCCAAATAAAAACCTAAAGTGATCAGAGTTTCTTTCACTCTCTAGGTGTAGGAATAGCTCTGGAGAGTGATCGTTACAAATTTTGACAAGATCTTTATGAATTGGTGTATTTTGGGGAAAAGAATTTGAATTTAAATTTGAAATTTGAACTTATATTTTAAAGTTAGGATTTGGCATTTTAGAATGAATTCCAAACATGATTTAGTAATATTATTTGTTTTAATAAAGAGATAATAAATAGAAATAGGAATTCAAAATAAAGAAATTCAAATAAGAAATGAATCTTTACTCATTATCTTTATTCCATAAATAAAATATAAAGATTGACTCATTGAGTCAATAAAGGTTCATTACAGTAAAGATATTACAAAAAGAGAAATTCATATATGAATAAAGTATTACAATTTTTTACAAAAGAATGAAATAAAGGTTACAAAGGAATCTATCTATCTAAGTAATCCTAAAACTAAATCTTGAATCTCCAGATCTTGTACCTGCAAAAATACAAAGCAAACAAAGATGAAAATAAAAGTTGAATTGTTAGTTTTACTCTCAGTAGAGAGCAGTGAAGTGCACTACTCAAAATTACATCATTGAGTAATTGTATAGGGGCAAGTTTCACCAATATGAAAGAATTTGATCTTTCATAATAAATAAGCCACAAGTCAAATATTCACAGCAAGTAAGAGGGACAAGTTTCACCAAGAAAGTTAAAAGTTAAAAGATCAAAAGGTGAGACACCTCACTGATCTGATCCAAAACCATGTACCAAGCACATAGGCAGCATAATCACCAATCAACACAATCACCATGTAGCCGTTAGTGGAGAAAAAATGGGCCTCTAAAGCCCTTTTTGTAGGGTTCGCAGCATAGAAAACAAAAAAAATTCTACGATGGGAACAACTATGTACCAAGATCTATCTACTAGATACGAACAACGGGAGGATGTATATCCGTAGAGAACATACCCTTGAAGACCGACAAAGCTTAACGAGTTAAACTCGTGGTTGATGTAGACGATCTCTTGCTGATCTCAAGATCGAGAGGAAGTCCTACCGCCGCAAATCTGCAGCGCATCCGTGATCGCACACACGTCCGAGGCACAGAGCAACCTCCGCCTCCTCGCTCCAGCGATGCAGCGGAAGCACAACTCTTTCTTGCTGAATAGCCACCGGGAACATGTATCTCGCTAGTCCGAGACCATGGGGATAAATTCTAGAGGGGGAGAGAGATCCTTCATGAGGAGGTGTAAGTGAGAGAGAGGGAGAGGGGTGCCTTTTATAGGAGGAGGGGGGCACCCAAGGGTGCGGTGACCCAGCATACCATTGCATGATGTAGTACACTATAGTCGTTGACATAACACCAATGAAACACCGTTCACTAGTATTACATCCCTCAGAGTGGTACAATAGAAACACATCAGGTCCAAGACATGACTATAGGTTACAACTCAACTCTTTACACAAGATCCAGAGAACACTCTAGGTTAAAGAGAGAGAAAGAAACTTCTTACAAAGAAGAATCATAAATAAATAACTCCAAAACTATCATACTATTAAGACTAGTATCTTAACTAATGGTCTAGCATTGATGCTATTACAAAGAAGAATCAGAAATAAATAACTCCAAAACTATCATACTATTAAGACTAGTATCTTAAGTAATGGTCTAGCATTGATGCTATTGCAATACACTATAGAGATAGGTTCTATGGCTAGAGATTATATTCCTATCTACTCAGTAACTTCGTCTTCACTTGAGTTGATGTACATGTTGACTTTCTTGACTTCATTGAAGGGCTTTAGCTTTTGATGATGATTCCTGGAGCATGATTTCATGTAGACATCGTTTGTACTGGCTTTAGAACCTAGCAAGGGTTAAGAAGATACTTTGAGTACGAGCGTACTCAGCAAGTTCACTAGAAAAGGAGTGTTTGATGCACTATATCTACAACCACAGACCGTAGGTCGTAGGTAGCGCAAGTTTTCGTAAACATTTCTTCAAAGGTTGCTTTTATTCTGAAAAGCTATGTTCGTCAGCCTTCATGGATTTATGAGAACTTTCATGGAGTTCCTTTTCCGCCGCGTTCGCAGCTCCTTCCCGGAACAGGGAGTAACAAGTTACAGTTCTTACACTCTATAGAGGTGCGTCACTTTACCCATGAGAGACCTTAGGTTTTGTTGCACGGCCAGGAGTATGTCCCCGTTCAAACTTCCTTGGTTTGAGGCCCAACCTAAGATCCAAGCCAATCACTGCATTCTCCGCGACCCCGCATGTCTCCTTGGTGTACACCATGCCCACCTTTTGAATTACGACAATGGTTTGTACAGACCGTTCAGATGCCGGAACTATCGTGGGACGTTGAGGGCTCCCACCCATATGCTGCATATACTCTATGAATTACCATATAATATGCACGCTACGAGTGATAACAGCCATGACCCGCACATCCAGCTCCATGCGAGAGGGAAAAGATACAGCTGATTTCTTCGTCCCATTCCAAATCTCATGGTCAACGCGTAATATACGGCGCAAGAATCACTGGCGACATTGGTTGTTAAGTCCTAGATAATATGTTCCTTTACCACCGGAACTCTTATAGTAGGTTATTACCTCCTGGTAAATAACCTATAATCACATTATTATGAAAATAGTGTTTTCTGACCTTTTTCAAATGCAGGTGATGACAACACTGGATTTGTAAAATATTTTACAGAAAATAATCAAAGGACATGAGAAAGTGTGAACTTGCCTTTTGTGATTGCAAGATTATGCACTCACGGTCTTCAAGACAATATAAAAGATCCAATATCTGAAATCAGCATCATTGGTCCGGTAAGGACTAATGTTTAAAGAAGCAAGATGCTATTATGCATAAGTAATGTAATGCAATTTCGTAAACTCGAATCCCGAGGTAACGTTGTTCTAGGGTTTGGATACTAGAAAGGCTTTCCTTGGAATGTGTTGCCCTTTTAGATTAAGTTTCACACATGTGCTTCTTATTAAGGCTTGTGAATCTGTGTGAAAAAACATGTAAACATAATGGCATACAACAAGAAGATATACTAATGATATGTGCTACTCAAGGACTGCTTATATGTGAATTATCTTATCTTCAAGTTTTACCTTGCAAGTGATGACATTTATAAGGAACTGAAGTGTTAACAATCCTAGGTATATAAGTAAAGCTTAATGTAATGTGATTATTATTAATTGTCCTTTGATGTTTGAAGTGGCAAAAAGAATAACATTTGAAGAAAATCTTACTCAACTAAGCAGAAGCATTTAAGCTTTTAAGTTAACCTTATGAGGTGTTCTTTCTAGTTATAGTCTGTAAGTAAGAAAGAATTACTCTAATTGAATAATGACAACATTAGTATTTGAGACTTATCTATCTTGGTTTTTTAACTTGGTTGGTTTGGTATTAAGATACTTTATAACTTAATTGTAACAGACCAAAGTTAACTATAAAACATATGATAAAGTATTTAGTATTATATTTAAAGTTTGGTAGACTAAAGTTAACTTTAAAACATAGATGGAATTTAGGTGTAATGCTTGTTATACTTATGTCTTTTTCACCTTATAATTTTTCTTTAAAGTTACTTAAGAATGGCATTATTTTTAGTTGGTAATGGTTTCTTTACATTATAAATGTATAAAGGGATTTATCTCCCTATAAGGGTGTGGTTAAGGTTTATGAATAAGTAAACACTATTATTTACTACTTATGAACTCACTATAGTGTTTTGATTTGTTTATAAACTTGTCATTAAAGTAAAGGAATGGTTTTTATCTTATTACAATTATTCTTGGAGAATTTAGATTGGATAAGGATTCTTTTATAAAATAATCTGCACTTATGGTTGAAGGATAATTCAATAAAATTGCATTTAAAATGTTTTGAACCATTTTTACTTCATGTTATCAATATTGAAGACCAATACTATTTGTTAGACTCAATTGGCTAATTTTAGAATATTAGAAATTTTTATTTACTCTTATATGAATTACTAATTAAAGAAATAGGTTCAAATTCAAGTTATTAAAGTGTTTAACTTTTTATTTAACTCAAAAGTGGAATATTATATTTTTAACATATAGGTATTATTTTTGTGATCATTTTGGTATATTATACTTATTTTTGTGATTTACAAATAATAAGATATGATTTTATAATACTTATTACTTTATAAAGACTTAATAAATAACAAATATTTAATTAAGTGGAATAATAATGTATGATTACAGTTTTAAATTATAATTCTTATTTTTCTAAGATTTTTGGTATTTTATTTATATTTTTAATATTTACTAATATTAAAATATGATTTATCAAAGTTTTATTACTTATAAAACTTTTATTAAATTATATTTATCTAAATAATCATCATAATAATATTTGATAATAGTTTTAAGTTGTAGATTTTATTTTTCTGAAAATTTTCATATATTAAACATATTTTTCTGAATTATAAAACAAAAGTTATTAATTAAACAAGATTTAATTATTGTATTTATATTGGAATTAATATGGTTTTATTTAATTCCTAAACAGAAAAGACAATGTGCACCTAAGATAAATCTACCCACGGTCACTGACCAGTGGGCCAGTGACCCTGTCGTATTCCATGCGAGCAGTGGACTAAGTCCAACACGCTGACGTGGCTGGGGATGATGCGGTGATGATGTCAGAGTGACATCATCCAAGGATGAACCTCCCAGATCGCTTGTCGGTCGATGGATTTCGCTCGCGCGCGCGGCTGCGGTTGTGTGTATCAGAAAGAGGGCATCGCCAGGAACCCTACAGTGGCGGCGCCACCATTTTTTGGTCGCCGGAGCGTGGCCAGTGACGACGAACGACGACGGGGTAACAGATGCTCGGCGCGGGCTCAGTAGAGGAAAAGAGGAAGGTAGAGGGGAGGTACCTAAGGACCAGGAGCTCACCAAAAAGCTCGTTGGAGGGTCGGCGACGTGATTCGTGACCGGAATTGAGGTAGACGACGACGACCGGACCTCGGGAAGGATGTCTCGATTCATGGTACTTTGACCGTTTTAGGTTGCGTGGTTTGGCAGGAAGGATCAGGGAGACGAGGTGGAGGCAGGAGTGTGCTCGGTGGTGCCTGGGGTGATGCAGAACGATGTTGATTCGTCGGCTTCTAAAGCTAGGGTTCAGGACAGGGAAAACTCGGGAGGAAGAAGAAAGAAATGGGGATAAGGATGTGCGAGGCAGCGCCATGTCCTTCTTATCCCCTTCTGCTGACGACAGCCTCGGCACGAATCGTGGTGACCACGGCGGACGACGGAGCTCGAGCCATGCAGCTGCTTCGCCGGCGAGTCCTTCTGTCGAGAGGAAGAAGAAAAGGATTAAATCGAAAGGGTACGCAGGCTGTTGTTGGGACTCTGTGGGCTGCTGCGGAGCGAGCGGAAGAGAAAGGTTGCTGCTGCTGGGCAGTGGATAGTTAGTAGAGAAAATGGGCTGAGGCCTGGTTTCGTTTTTATTTTTAATTTCACATTTTTATTTCTGTTTTCTTTCCTAACTGTATTTATTCATTTGTTTTAACTTTCTAGGAATTCTTATTTAGAAAATTGTAAGTTTATGGAAATATACTTAAGATTCTGGTATTAATAAAAAAATTATAATAATATATTTTATTGATTTACCTTTTTATATACTTTCATATTCATAATTATATGAAGGTTATTATATCAAATAGAATAAGTAGAAATTAGGGTCTTAGGTTTTAGGATTTGTTTAGGATCTTATAAAATTGATGTTTAGGATCTTTATAATATTAAAGAAACTTTTATGTATCTTGATCCTTCATTATTATTTGATACATAAAGTTTTGAGGACTTAATAGGGTTAATATTATTCTCATAATTTAGGAAATAGCAATGTAAATATTTTATTATTACTAACATAAGGGTTAGAGGTTTGAGATTATAAATGTCTACCATAAATTTATGGGAGTTTTAATATTTTTATATCCTTTTATAAATGTGAATAAAGGTGAATGGTTCGCACAGCATAGTAAATCAAAATTTTCTATGGAAGCGAACAGAAGGAAAGCTTAGATCTAATCTAGGAGATGCAAACAACGAGAGAGATTGGATTAGATCTTCATACCCTTGAAGATTCGCACAGCGGAACGTTCGTCAGAACGTGGGTGATGTAGTCGTACTCGCTTCTCCTCCTCGCGATCCGATCCGATCTAGCACCACAAGTGGCGGTGCCTCCGTGAGATGCACACGTGCAGCACCTCGACGTCTCCTCCTTCCTCGGACCAGCAAGTATGGTGGAGAGATGGATTGGATCTACATCACGACGGCGTGGTGTATATGGTGGAGAATTTCTGCTGCAGGGCTTCGCCTACAAACAGTCGGGAGGGAGAGAGGAAGGCAGCAGGGCTACTAGGGTTTGGAGGAAGGTGTAGGGAAGGAGGGGGCGCCCTAGCCCCTCCTCCAAGCCTTGGGCCGGCGGCCAAGGGAGGAAGGAGTGGGGCTAGGGTTCTATCTCTAGTTTAAACGATTTAAACTTATCCCTTATCTAGAAACCCTATCCCGAGTTTAAAACTCTCTTGGGCCGACTGGGCCCTATGGGGCTTGTGCCCCTGGCCCAATGCGGCCAGGACACTCCCTCATAGGCCCATGCCCCCTCCCGGAAGGTGGGACCACGTTGGCCCCTTCCGGAAGGTTCTAGAAGCTTCCGGTACAATACCGATTAAACCGGAACAATTCCGAACTCCAAAAACTGCACTGCCTTATATGAGTCTTATTCTCCGGACCACTCCGGAACCTCTCGTGATGTCCCGGATCCCATCCGAGACTCCGAACAAAAATTCATAAACCAAGTATCCAATCTATCCTAGCGTCAAGACACGTTAAGTGTGTGACCCTGCGGGTTCGAGAATATGCAGACATGATCCTCTATCAATAATCAACAGCGGGGTCTGGGCACCCATATTGACTCCCACACATTCATCGATGATCATATCGGATGAACCACGATGCCAGGATTCAATCAATCCCATATATATATTCCCTTCGTCTCGCGATATTTTACTTGCCCGAGATTCGATCGTCGGTACCGTCATACCTAGTTCAATCTCGTTCACAGCAAGTACTTTACTTGTTCCGTAATCCGATATCACTTTGTGATTAACTCCTTAACCACATGCTTGCAAGCGGTGTTGATATCGATTACCGAGTGGGCCCGAAGCATATCTCTCCGACTTGGGAGGGACAAATTCCATCTCGATACATACAACCCAACAGATACTTTCCGATCACCTGAGAGACACCTTTATGATCACCCTCTCATAGGATGACGTTTGATGACCTCAAAGCTTTCTTCCGATACCAGGGAGTTGCATTATCTCATGGTCTAAGGAATACAATATTTGACATAGGAAAAGCTTCGCAAAGATGAACACAATGACACGATCTAATTGCTTCGCTTAGTTTGGGTCTGTCCACCATATCATTCTCCCAATGATATGATCTCATTATCAATTGACAACTCATGTCTATGGTTAGGAAACCTTAACCATCATTGATCAATGAGCTAGTCCATAGAGGCGTACTAGGGACACGGTGTTGTTCACAAACCACACAAGTATTAGTGTTTCCGCTTAATACAATTCTAGCATGGAATATAAACTTTATCATGAACAAGAATTATAATAATAACATCTTTATTATTGCCTCTAGGGCATAATTCCAACAGTCTCCCACTTGCACTAGAGTCAATAATCTAGTTTACATTTGGCAACAATCTCACACCCATGGCACTGAGGTGCTGATCATGTTTTACACGTGGAAGAGGTTTAGTCAATGGATCTGCGACATTCAGATCTGTATGTACTTTGCTGATCTTCAGATCTCCATCTGCTATATAATCTCGGATTATATGAAACTTGCGGTTGATATGCTTGGTCTTTGGATGATATCTCGGTTCCTTAGCAAGTGCTATGGCGCCAGTGTTGTCACACAATATCTCCAGTGGGTCCAATGCACTTGGAACCACGCCAAGCTCAGTGATGAAGTTTCTGATCCAAACTCCTTCACTTGACGCTTCTGCAGCAGCCATGTATTCCGCTTCTACTGTAGATCCCGCGATCACGCTTTGCTTGCAGCTTCTCCAGCTCACAGCTCCTCCATTCAAAATATACACGTATCCTGTCTGAGATTTAGAATCATCCTTGTCGGTGTCGAAACTAGCATCGACGTAACCTTTTACGACGAGCTGTTCATCACCCCCATAGACTAAGAACATTTCTTTAGTCCTATTTAGGTACCTTAGGATGTTCTTCACGGCTGTCCAGTGTTCCACTCCTGGATCACTTTGATACCTGCTCGTTAAACTAAGAGCATTGGACACATCCGGTCTAGTACACAGCATGGCATACATGATGGAACCTATGGCCGAGGCATAAGGCACTTTGCTCATAGCTTCCCTATCATTTACCGTAGCTAGACACTGAGCCTTGCTCAATATCTTACCCGACAACATAGGCACTGAACCTTTCAATGCCTTATCCATTCTGAACCTTTTCAGAACCTTGTCTAGGTATGTACTCTGGCTTAAAGCTTTCAGGCGTCTTTGTCTATCTCTATAGATTTTGATGCCCAATATATAAGCAGCTTCACCTAGGTCTTTCATTGAAAAACACTTGTTCAAATAACTCTTCACATCGTTAAGCATGTTGATGTCATTTCCAATAATCAATATGTCATCCACATATAGTACCAGAAACGTCACCGAGCTCCCACTCACTTTCTTGTAGATGCAAGCTTCGTAGCAATTTGGAACAAATCCAAAGCTCTTGATCACTTGATCAAAACGAAGGTTCCAACTCCGAGATGCTTGCTTCAGTCCATAAATGGAACGCTGAAGTTTGCATACTTTATCAGCATCCTTAGGATCGACAAAACCTTCGGGTTGCATCATATACAACTCTTCATCAATGTTGCCATTGAGGAAAGCAGTCTTGACATCCATTTGCCATATTTCATAATCATGAAACGCAGCAATTGCTAATAAAATCCGAATGGACTTAAACATCGCTACGGGAGAGAAAGTCTCATCGTAGTCAACACCTTGAACTTGTCGAAAACCTTTCGCAACAAGCCGTGCTTTATAGACGGTAACATTACCATCCGCGTCCGTTTTCTTCTTGAAGATCCATTTGCACTCAACGGCCTTTCGGTCGCTAGGAGGGTCCACCAAAGTCCATACTTGGTTTTCGCTCATGGATCCCAATTCGGATTTCATGGCTTCTAGCCATTTCTCAGAGTATGGGCTCATCATCGCTTCCTCATAGTTCGTAGGTTCGCTGTCTTCTACGAACAAGACAGTCAAGACAGGGTTGCCGTACCACTCAGGAGGGGCACGCGACCTTGTCGACCTGCGACGTTCAGTAGCAGCATCGTCCGAAGCTTCATGATCCTTGTCATTAGCTTCCTCTATTGTTGGTGTAGGCGGCACTGGAACAATTTCAGGTGCTGCTCTACTCTCCAATTCAAGAGAAGGTTCAATAACCTCGTCTAGCTCTACTTTCCTCCCACTCACTTCTTTCGAGAGAAACTCCTTCTCAAGAAAGGAACCGTTCTTTGCGACAAACACTTTGCCTTCGGTTCTGTGATAGAAGGTATACCCAATAGTTTCCTTAGGGTATCCTATGAAGACGCATTTCTCCGCTTTGGGTTCGAGCTTGTCCGGCATCAACTTCTTGACGTAAGCTTCGCATCCCCAAACTTTAAGAAACGACAACTTAGGTTTAGCACCAAACCACAGTTCATACGGTGTCGTCTCAACGGATTTAGATGGAGCCCTATTTAAAGTGAATGCAGCGGTTTCTAATGCATAACCCCAAAATGATAACGGCAAATCAGTAAGAGACATCATCGATCGGACCATATCTAATAGGGTTCAATTCCGGCGTTCAGACACACCATTGCGCTGTGGTGTTCCGGGTGGCGTGAGTTGTGAAACGATTCCACTTGCTTTGAGATGCGTGAGAAAATCATAACTCAAATATTCGCCCCCACGATCGGATCGTATAAACTTAATCTTTCTGTTACGATGGTTCTCCACTTCATTCTGAAATTCTTTGAACTTTTCAAACGTTTCAGATTTATGTTTCATTAAATAGATATACCCATATCTACTTAAGTCATCGGTAAAAGTGAGAAAATAGCGATATCCACCGCGTGTCGAAACACTCATCGGTCCGCATACATCGGTATGTATGATTTCCAACAAGTCCGTTGCTCGCTCCATCATACCGGAGAACGGGGTTTTGATCATCTTGCCCATGAGGCATGGTTCGCATGTGTCAAATGATTCAAAATCAAGAGACTCCAAAAGTCCATCAGAATGGAGTTTCTTCATGCGCTTTACACCAATATGACCTAGACGACAGTGCCACAAATAAGTAGTATTATCACTATCTACTTTGCATCTCTTAGCCTCAATGTTATGGATGTGTGTTTCATCCCTTTCGAGATTTAGAAGAAATAAACCATTCACAAGGGGTGCATGACCATAAAAGATGTTACTCATATAAATAGAACAACCATTATTCTCCGATTTAAATGAATAACCGTCTTGCAATAAACACGATCTAGAAATAATGTTCATGCTCAACGCAGGCACATAATAACATTTATTAAGGTTTAAAACTAATCCCGAAGGTAAAACTAAGGAGAGCGTGCCGACGGCCATCACATCAACTCTTGATCCGTTGCCAACGCGCATCGTCACCTCATCCCTCGCGAGCCGTCGTCTATTCCGTAGCTCCTGTTTGGAGTTACAAATATTAGCAACTGAACCAGTATCAAATACCCAGGCACTACAACGAGGGCTAGTAAGGAAAACATCAATAACATGTATATCAAATATACCTTTGATGGTGCCAGCCTTCTTGTCCGCTAAGTACTTCGGACAATTGCGCTTCCAGTGACCCTTGTCCTTGCAATAGAAGCACTCAGTGTCCGGCTTAGGACCAGACTTGAGCTTCTTCTCAGCAGGGGCAACGCGCTTGCCACCGCCTTTCTTGAAGGGCTTCTTTGCACCTTTACCTTTCTTAAAGGAGGGCTTGTTGACCATCAACACATGATTATCCTTTTTGATGTCCACCTCCGCAGCCTTCAGCTTTGCGAAGAGCTCGGTGATCGTATCAGTGGAACCAATCTGATTGTGAGTCACTACAAAACTTTTGTAGCTGGGAGGGAGTGATTGCAGAACCCTGTCAATCTTGAGCTCCTCTGGAATCTTGCAGTCCAGTTGCTCAAGGCGTTGAGTGTAGCCCGACATCTTAATGGCGTGCTCACTAACGGAACTCCCTTCCTTCATCTTGCAGTTAAAGAACTTCTCGGAGATCTCATATCTCTCAGAACGGGCCTGAGTCTGAAACATGGTTTTCAACTCTTCGAGAATCTCAAAGGGCCCGGGATAGTTTTCAAAACGATTTTGAAGTTCCGGTTCCATAGCAAACAACATGGTGCTCTTAATCACTCCATAATCATCTTTGCGCGACTGATAGACAGCTTTCTCATCAGCCGGCGCAGTTGCAGCAGGGGGGTTACCTAACACTTTCTCAAGGACATAGTCCTTTTGTCCTCCAGACAGAATGATTCTCAGATTGCGGAACCAATTGGTGAAGTTAGACCCATTGTTCTTAAGCTTTTCTTTCTCAGCAAAAACGTTGAAGTTGAAGTTGGACTTAGCCATGTGATCTACAATATTTGCAAGTACAAATTAGACTATGTTCATGATAACTAGTTCAACTTTTAATCAAATTACTAGATGAACTCCCACTAAATTCAACATCCCTCAAGTTGCTTAGTGAACACGATCCAAATTCACCACACCTAATCCGATCATCACGAGAAGAGATGTGGTTTCAATGGTGGACAACGAAGTGTCGATCATATCATTCATATGACTCATGCTTAACCTTTCGGTTCTTGTGTTCCGAGGCCATGTCTGTACATGCTAGGCTCGTCAAGCTAGACCCAAGCATTTCCGCGTGTGCAAAAACTGGCTTGCACCCGTTGTATGTGAGCGTAGAGTCTATAGCACCCGATCATCACGTGATGCTTGGACACGACGAACTTTCGCAACGGTGCATACTTGGGGAGAACACAGTTTTTATCTTGATCTTTAAGTGAGGAATCATCTTATAATGCTACCGTCGCGATCTAAGCATAATAAGATACATAAAAGGATAAACATCACATGCATATAACTTTATGTGACATGGTATAGCCAATCTTCGCGCAATGATCTCCATCTTGTGCGTTCCGGCATGATCTCCATCACTCCACCATGATTGCCTCCACCACGAATAGCAACTACAACTATTGCTAACTACTTAGCGATAAAGTAAAGCTATTACATGGCGTATAAGAAGTTGACTCGCAGGTCATACACAATTATAAAGACAACCATATGGCTCCTGCCGGTTGTGTACTCATCGACATGCAAGTCGTGAAACATTACAAAACATGATCATCGCATACAATATACACATCACATCTTGGGCCATACCATATCACAGAAAACACCCCCTGCAAAAACAAGTTAGACGCCTCTACTTTGTTGTTGCATGTTTTACGTGGCTTATGGGAGTAGATGCTAAGAACGATTCTTACCTACGGAAAGCCACAACGGTGATATTATGGTTGCCAAACTCCGGTGTTAATCCCATGACAACTATAGTGAGAGAAACTGACATCCACCAGCCGCATGTGTGGTACAAGCCACACGTCAAGTGCGGAGCCGGTCTCGCGAACGACGTCGCGTAAGGTTGGCCTGGACCGCTTCAATCTCACTATCCCGCGTCATAAGAAGAACACAAACAAGAGGCTTGCAACAGAAAACATCAACGCCCGCAACAACCATGTTGCGTTCTACTCGTGAATCACATCTACGCATAGATCTAGCTCTGATACCACTGAAGGGTTTCGCAGCATAGTAAATCAAAATTTTCTACGGAAGCGAACAGAAGGAAAGCCAAGATCTAATCTAGGAGATGCAAACAACGAGAGAGATTGGATTAGATCTTCATACCCTTGAAGATTCGCACAGCGGAACGTTCGTCGGAACGTGGGTGATGTAGTCGTACTCGCTTCTCCTCCTCGCGATCCGATCCGATCTAGCACCACAAGTGGCGGTGCCTCCGTGAGATGCACACGTGCAGCACCTCGACGTCTCCTCCTTCCTCGGACCAGCAAGTATGGTGGAGAGATGGATTGGATCTACAGCACGACGGCGTGGTGTATATGGTGGAGAATTTCTGTTGCAGGGCTTCGCCTACAAACAGTCGGGAGGGAGAGAGGAAGGCAGCAGGGCTACTAGGGTTTGGAGGAAGGTGTAGGGGAGGAGGGGGCACCCTAGCCCCTCCTCCAAGCCTTGGGCCGGCGGCCAAGGGAGGAAGGAGTGGGGCTAGGGTTCTATCTCTAGTTTAAACGATTTAAACTTATCCCTTATCTAGAAATCCTATCCCGAGTTCAAAACTCTCTTGGGCCGGCTGGGCCCTATGGGGCTTGTGCCCCTGGCCCAATGCGGCCAGGACACTCCCTCATAGGCCCATGCCCCCTCCCGGAAGGTGGGACCACGTTGGCCCCCTTCCGGAAGGTTCTAGAAGCTTCCGGTACAATACCGATTAAACCGGAACAATTCCGAACTCCAAAAACTGCACTGCCTTATATGAATCTTATTCTCCGGACCACTCCGGAACCTCTCGTGATGTCCCGGATACCATCCGAGACTCCGAACAAAAATTCATAAACCAAGTATCCAATCTATCATAGCGTCGAGACACGTTAAGTGTGTGACCCTGCGGGTTCGAGAATATGCAGACATGATCCTCTATCAATAATCAACAGCGGGGTCTGGGCACCCATATTGACTCCCACACATTCATCGATGATCATATCGGATGAACCATGATGCCAGGATTCAATCAATCCCATATATATATTCCCTTCGTCTCGCGATATTTTACTTGCCCGAGATTCGATCGTCGGTACCGTCATACCTAGTTCAATCTCGTTCACAGCAAGTACTTTACTCGTTCCGTAATCCGATATCACTTTGTGATTAACTCCTTAACCACATGCTTGCAAGCGGTGTTGATATCGATTACCGAGTGGGCCCGAAGCATATCTCTCCGACTTGGGAGGGACAAATTCCATCTCGATACATACAACCCAACAGATACTTTCCGATCACCTGAGAGACACCTTTATGATCACCCTCTCATAGGATGACGTTTGATGACCTCAAAGCTTTCTTCCGATACCAGGGAGTTGCATTATCTCATGGTCTAAGGAATACAATATTTGACATAGGAAAAGCTTCGCAAAGATGAACACAATGACACGATCTAATTGCTTCGCTTAGTTTGGGTCTGTCCACCATATCATTCTCCCAATGATATGATCTCATTATCAATTGACAACTCATGTCTATGGTTAGGAAACCTTAACCATCATTGATCAATGAGCTAGTCCATAGAGGCGTACTAGGGACACGGTGTTGTTCACAAACCACACAAGTATTAGTGTTTCCGCTTAATACAATTCTAGCATGGAATATAAACTTTATCATGAACAAGAATTATAATAATAACATCTTTATTATTGCCTCTAGGGCATAATTCCAACAGAAGACATATTATTTTTATGTTTATGATCATGAATGATATCACCATTTAAAGTAAAATAATGGGATTGTTTTCTAGGCTAACTTATGAGGAAGAATTGATAAATATAGTTCTTAAGCACCTATGATAATGATGGTTGAAAATAACAAAGATGTGCTTAAGTGATTTGCTATAGGAAAATATTCTTATAAATCTTTGTGGAAATAAAATGATTTATCCAACAGATGATATGGATGTTAAGTTTGGTTATAGATTTAGGGTTTAGTAGTTACCAAGAATTCCTATCTTCCATAATTCACAATCTTGGACTTCTAATTAAGGAATTCCTTTCCTAGATATATTACTTCTCTATATCCATCATCATGTGCTAACAGGATGAGTTTTACTTTACAGAATCTTCTTATCCACCTTTTATTCTTCTCATTTCATTTATGAATCCAATGAGCTTGTCATTAAAGCTTTTCATAATCATTTCATATCTATACTAGGCTATACCAATTCCTCCACTACTGATAACCTCCAATCCAACAAGTGGTTACATCTAACTCTATTCATATCCTTTCTAAATCATCCATCACTAATACTACTCCAGTAGAGACATATATCAAGTTCTACTCTCCTCAAGTGATTAGTATTTCCCAAGAGGAAAATACTACTTCTACATTCCAAGGTTGCCCTAGCATCATCTTAATCATACTATCTTCTCTCTACTTAACTGTAATAACAAAATACCCCAACCTCACATTATATTAATGTGACTTGTAATGACTAATCTAGACTAACATATATATATTAGGGGTTAATCATGTTCTATCCACCAATGTCACTTATACATGATATAAGCATTCAATCTTGGTGAATAAGGCATGATCACTATAATCTTTCGATCCTTTATGGTTTAGGTTTCTAGTTGGCTAATCAAGGCTTCCATCCATACAACATTACAGTTGTATTACAATTATCTTCTATTTACCTCTATTGGATTAAGAGATATAATTCATTGACTATACCTACTTGATCCAATAGGATTACTCTTGGTAACTTGATTCAATATTCATCCTTGGAATCCTCTTTGTTACCATATGAATATATATATTCCAAATAACTCTTCTATCATTACAGGAGTGAATTAACTCCATCGATTAACACATTGATCTTATTCTCTTCCAACTCTCCCATCCTATAGATGATATTTAAAACTAACATTACCACCTATCTCTTCTCACTTCTTTCTTTATAGGTCTTAAGTGAATGCTATAATAAGGACAAGAGTTGATAGGTCAAGAATTGATAGATTAAGAATTGGTGAATCAATGGTTGATTACTCAACATTGATGATCAACAGATATTGGAATATGATTCCAATAGGAATGGTAAAGATTGATATGGATAAAAAGATATATGGTGAATGATCTGGATTTTGTTGGGCCACGCAGAGATAAAATATTTTTTTTTCCTCTAACGTGGTGATCCCAAGATCTAGCTGAGGTAGAAGGCCACGAGGTTTACCACTAGACGTGCAGTTGCGGATTACTGATGAAGCGTGTCAGTTGATGCAGTGCAGTCCTCACGATCCGATCGTCCTCGTGCTGATCGCACAACACCTCTGCTGGTATCCACACGTACAAGGAGGAGCACCAGCGACAAACTGCTAGGTTCGTAACGACGGTAGGACTGCTGTGGAGCTAGGGTTTCCAACACATGGAATGACCTAACCGAACAACGATTAACCTTTCTGGGTTACTGTGCTCCTCTATATATAGGGAGTGAACGTGGGCTCTGCTCGCGCGACCCATTCACTAAAGCCCATATAACATTAGTCACCGTGAGTCCAACTCACTAACTCAGTCCTAATCCGGTTTAGGTCCAACCCAACCAGATTACAGGTTCAGATCCAATCCGAACATGCTCCCGCTCTTAAGTGTGTGACCCCGCAGGCTCATGGCTACTTGGACACGATTTGTCGTCGGAATGGTCACGGCAGATGCTGCAATCGGCAGCGAGTAGTAGAACGAGGGGCAAGGGCGGCCAGCCATCTGCGGTGCGAGATGAGGGTGGAGACACAGGGTTTTACCCAGGTTCGCCCCCCCAGAGGGTAAAGACCTACTCCTGCTAGATTGTATTATGAGGGTGGTACAATGGGCGAGCTCGGCGACTAGGCGGCGAGTCGCTCGGGTGTATGATGGAACGTATCTCTACACGCCCTATAGGGAGGTTTATATAGACTCACCTCCCCTAGGGTTTACATATCTCAACCGAATCAGTTAAGGCTTCGGTACTCGTTTAACCTAATCCGACTGGGCCTATCTACTCGCCTGAGCCTTCAGCTTCTAGTCGCCTGGATCCACACCGGGCCTTGATCCAGTCGCCGTCTTGCAGGCCCACTCGCCAGTTCCTGGGCCAGTCGGAAACGTCCTGCTGGGTATACCCCGGTAGGCACATCCCCATCAGTAGTCCCCGAGGCCGTCGTCGATTGGGCATAGGTGGCTGCTGGCAGTCGGAGTATACGGCTTCAGAGCAGACATCCAGTCGAATCGTCGGCGGGCTCCTGTATAAAGGAGAAAACTAGTCATCCTGATCACAGCTTTGGCGAGTCGAGTCGGCGAAACACTGTCGTAGTGATCGGGTCGGCGAGCCGAGTGGCTGAAGTTGGACCGTTAAACGTGGTCAAACTAGCCATTGGGGTAACCCAACGGTAACTTTTGGCGTAATCACCGCGTAGTAACGGCTCCCTGATTTGGCGGGTAACAACCGCTATATAAGGGGAATGGCAGGCGATCAGAGAACCATCTTCTCGCCATTTCCTCCGATTGAGCGCACTTTCGGCTTCCTTCGCATCGCGATCCAGCCGACCCGAAATCCTCCGACCCCCCCCCCAAAATCCTTCGCCATGGCGCTCTCCACCGAGCCTTGGGGCAGATCTAAGTGTACGAGGGCGCAATTGGCTTCCTTCGAGGAGGCCAGGATTCTGCGCGCCGGCTGTTGGCGCATTCCTGCAGCCAGAGAAGTGACTCCGAACCCGCGCGAGGGAGAGTTCATCTGTTTCACCAGCCACCTAGAACGGGGGCTGGGATTCCCTACATCCCTGTTCTTCCGGCGCTTCTACGCTTACTACGGGATGCAACCGTCGGATCTAGGTCCGCACAGCATCGAGCAGCTCGCCATCTTCGTGGCGTTCTGCGAGTGCTACCTGGGCTGCCGACCCTACTTCCCTCTATGGCAAGATCTGTTCCACGGACGGATCAGCCGCGTGGAAGCAGGCGGCCCAATGCTTGCCGCGGGCGGCCTGACGTTCCAGCTGAAGTCGAAGGCTTCATTCTTTGACTTGATGCTTCCCACCAAGGCGGCGAGCGACTGGAAGAAATCTTGGTTCTACGTTGCCGAGGCGACTCCGGAGGGCGAGACGGCGATCCCACGATACTCCGCCAACCGGTCCGAACCGCGCCGACTTCAAGTCGGAAAGCTCCCCAGCGACCAGCGGATGGTCGTGGACGAAATGCTTCAGACCATCCGCGGTCTGAAGAAGAAGGGCCTCCAGACGATCAACTTATACAACTGCTGGCTTGGGCGGCGGCTCGTCCCTCTGGCCCGGCGCGACCACTACATGTACCAGTACATGGGCCGGGAGGACTCGACGAAGTCCTGCCTCGCCGAGTGGAAGCTCGAGGACTACACCCCAACACTGAAGAAAATCACCCAGGCGGTGTACCTGGACGCAAAGGCTGGGGTCGCCCCCTACACCGCAAAGCATCCAGCCCCAACGGTAAGCCACCTCGCATCATTCGCAGTCGCAGTTTTTTGCAATCGCGGTCATACTAATTTCATTTTGTGTTCATTGCAGCTATTCCAAGTGGTGGAAGGATGGCTCCCGCCTTCAGACGACGAGAACTCGAGCTCGTCCGTCCGGGACATGGGCGAGTCGCCTCCCGCCAAGGGCGACACCGAAAGCGACGAGAGCAACAACGACGACGAATCCGAAGAGGAGGTCGCCTCGCTGGTCCGCAAGACCCGCGGGCAGCGTCAGCGTGAGCTTGAGGCGAGTAAAAGCCTCGAGCGTCACGATGACGATGACGATGACGAACTCCCGGAGACCACCTCACGCCGCCAAGCCACTCCGTCGAGGAAGAAGAAGAAGAAGGAGAAGGAGAAGGAGGCGAAGGCCCCTCCGAAGAAGAAGACAAAGCCGATGAGGCCGGCCTCGCCACCGCACTCAGCGAGCAGCTCTGACGCCCCCAGCCCGGCCAAGGACGAGGCGCCGCTGACGGCAGCCGCGCTGGACACAGCCACTATCGAGGTGCCACTGGCCTTGATGCCTCCGCCATTCGCCCCAGTCTCTGGGCTAGGGGCCGCTCCGGCCGCGGCGGCTTCACCTCGCAAGGAAGCTCCTGCTGAAGACGTCCCAGAAGCTCGCGTTGCAGCCTCGACGACGAAGAAGCCGTCCGTGTCTTGGGCACGCGACGTCCTGGAGATGGGCCTCGGCCGCCGACTGGGCCCCGAACTGGAGAAGCCGGCCGGCATCCGCACGGGGCTACGCTTCATTCCAGTCGCCAAGTGAGTTCGCTGACCTACCCTTGTCTTTTATAGCAGCTTGAATTACCTTGCTCACACGATCGATTTTCAGGACTGGAGCGAAGAAGATAGGTCACCCGACCGTGGCTAAGGTGCCACCCGTCGTCAGCGAAGAGGATCCCTCCCGGAAGAGGAAGGCGGACGAATTCGTCGTCCCTAGCGATGGCACCAAGAAGGCCAAGGGTGACGATGTCGTCACGATCTCCGACGACACGGCGGTCGTGCCGAATGAACCCGCAATGGAGGCGGCCATGCCCACGAAGGAGGGTGCTCCCTCGCCTGGGGTGACCGAGCCGGCCTCCTTTGGTGCCGGTGCCTCCATCGCCATGTTCCCGCGCTTCATGGCCAGATCGGCTACAGCGAGTGGGACCTCGCCCTCGAGCCGTGCACCTGGGGTCGCCGACGCGGAGGTCGAGCAGCGTTGTGGGCACACGCCAACTCTCCTCGCATCCGTGGATGCGATACAACTTCACGGCATGCTTGGCGCAGCCATCCAGGTATGTCCAGTCCCCGAGGATCAGGCCGATGAGTCGCAGCGGTCTGATTCTTTTAGTGTCTTGTTGTTATTTTTCGCGTCCAGTCCCCGAGTGCGCACTCGCTGAATTTCAGCGGGTGGGCACTTAGGATTTCTTGATTGCCAGTCCCCGAGTGCGCACTCGCTGAATTTCAGCGGGTGGGCACTTAGGATTTCTTGATTGCCAGTCCCCGAGTGCGTACTCGCTGAATTTCAGCGGGTGGGCACTTAGGATTTCTTGATTGCCAGTCCCCGAGTGCGCACTCGCTGAATTTCAGCGGGTGGGCACTTAGGATTTCGCCTTGGTTAACTGTTTGAATTGTGTGCAGGGTCTGCAACGTGAGTGAGCTGACCGATTGGCAGCGAAACACCATGCGGAGAAAGAACTGGCCGCCGTCCAAGAGGCGAATAAGGGGCTTCAGGCAGTTGCCGCGAAGGCAGAGGAGGCTCGCCAGGGACTTGTCCCCACGGGTGAGTTGGTGACAGCGCAGTCGGTGTTGAGCTCGGCTGAGAAGCGGATCGCCGATCTCGAGCGCGAGCTGAGGGAGGCGAAGGAGGAAGCGAGCTCGGTGGATGGGCGAGCCAAGGCCGCCGTTACGGCCGCCGCAGAGGAACGTAAAGTGTCTAACGCCCTTTATGCTGGGCTTCAAGACGACTATACTTCGCTTCAACGCTTCATCACGGATCTCTCCCGCCCCTTGATTGGTAAGTGTATCTGCCCCTGCATGTGCCTTTTTGCGATATCCGACGTACTCACTATTATCTTCTATTCGCAGGTCGCATCCTTGATAGCGCGGAAGAGGCGAGCTCGTTCGACACGCGGCAATGTGTGGCCACGCTCGTCGACTCGGCGACATTGTCGGCGACATGCATCCGAGCCTACCTCCAGGAGATATCGCCCACGGAAGTAATTCCTAGCGACCTCGTCGAGGTGTGGAAGTACTTGGAGAAAGCGCCCTCGGTCGTTGAGTTCATGACGCGATCGGCGTTTTGGCGCGGAGCGGCGACGGCGCTTAGCCTTGGGCTTGCTCACTTCCCGGAGGACTTCGACCTCGACGACGTGACGAGTGGCTACCCGTCGTCGACTGGCACGGTGGAGCTCTCCGAGGTGCTCAAGTTGATGGACCACGCCACGATGTTCTCCGAGCATGTCTGGGCAATGGGCGACCTCCTTCCGTACCAGGAGACGGTCGTCGCACCTAACGACCCCGAGCCGCAACACCGGGATTTCAAGGACGAGCAGCCCTTCCGTGCGGCGATGGCGGGTGAGCTGACGACGTACCCGTCAAACCCGTACACGCCGTTCATCCGCAATCGCCAGGGTGCTGGCGAGTCATCGTCGAAGCCTGCGGAATAGGATAGTTTGCCCTGGGGCGTTAGTAGCAGGTCTGCCGTTTGGGCATATTTTGTAATTTGAGACAATGCGACATGCTATTGAATGAGATATCGTGTCTGTTTTGTGATTTGTCATGTGTTTTGTGATTGAGGGTTGAACGAGTCCCCGAGCGCGTCCGCCCTTTTGTGGGGTTTACCTCGTGTGTGATGTGTTTGTGGTTTTTGAATGTTTTGTTATTGTGGTCGACTCGCCCGGACTCGAAGAGCCAGTCGCAAGGCGACTCCCTTGAGCGCTCTGTACTTCACCGTTTTCCCTTGTGCGAACGAGGTCGGGTGGCCGAGTCCCCGAGCGTGGTACTTGGTTGTTCTAGGCGCGACTCGAGGGTGGGTGAGGACTTGGCGCGTTATTTCGAGCGCATCACTCCTGCCTGGCCCGTTGGGTCAGTCGCATGGCGAGTCCTGGGCATGCTCTCATACTTGGCGTTTTCCCGAGCCGCTCGCGCTGAACTGGTCGTCAGTCCCCGAGCGTGGTACTTGGCCGTTCGAGTCGCTATGTCGAGGATGCGGAGGATCATGGTCGCTGTAAGAAGCAAAGGCAGTTGTCTTGGCTCGTAGAGCTAGTCGGGCTGGGCGACTCCAATGGGGCTCCAGGTAGGCGTTGTTCGTGGACGATGCAAGACCTGAGGTGACCCAGTGCTCTTGCGTCGCACTACTTAGCCGTTCCGATCGCTGTACCAGAGGTTGACTTCTGCGGTTAGCTTGACGCTGTTATTACGAGTGCGAGTGGCACAAGACACGGAGAGTAGGCGCAATTTGCGGTAACCAATTCTTTTTATTTCATAGCGACTGGAGAGTACATATGTGGGGTTCTAGGAGTAGAACTTCCGTAGGAGATTTACGTTCCATGGTCGCTTGACGTCGAGTTTGCCGTCCCCGCGGACGTCGACGAGGTAATAGGCGTCGTTGCCGAGTACTCGCCCGATGGCGAATGGTCCCTCCCACGGAGGGGAAAGCTTGTGCATGCCCTTCTTGTCCTGGATGAGGCGCAACACCAGGTCGCCTTCTTGGAAGGTGCGAGTTTTCACCCGCCGGCTGTGGTAGCGGCGAGGTCACGTGCCTCGTCGAGTTGATCGACTCCATCCTGGCGGGCGAGTTCGTTTGCAGCCTCCGTGTAATGGACGACCCGTGGCGAGTCGTGCTCTAGGTCGGTGGGCATGACTGCCTCGGCGCCGTACACCATGAAGAAGGGGGTGAATCCTGTCGACCTATTGACCGAGGTGCGGATGCCCCAGATGACGGAGGGTAGCTCCTCGACCCAGCACCCGGCGGTGCGCTCGAGTGGTACTTGGAGTCTCGGCTTCAGGCCGTGGAGGATGCTTTGATTTGCCCGGTCCGCCTGGCCGTTGGATTCCGGGTGGGCGACTGACGCGAGGTCGAGCCGGATGTGGTGTTCTTCGCAGAATTCGGCCATGGCACCTTTGGCGAAGTTGGTGCTGTTGTCCGTGATGATGCTGTTTGGGAACCCATAGCGATATATGAGCTCGCGTAGGAATTTAGTGGCGGTCTTCCCGTCGCATTTCCGGACTGGCTTGGCCTCCACCCAATTTGTGAATTTGTCGACCGCGACCAGGAGGTGGGTGTAGCCGGAGGGGGCCTTTTTGAAGGGGCCTACCATATCCATGCCCCACACGGCGAATGTCCAGGTGATGGGGATTGTCTTCAGCGCCGAGCTCGGCACGTGCGTCTGGTTGGCGTACTTCTGGCACCCGGCGCACCGCTGGACGATGTCGACAACATCGGCGTGTGCGGTGGGCCAGTAGAAGCCATGCCGCATAGCCTTGGCGACCAGGGAGCGGGCACCGGCGTGGTGGCCACAGTCGCCGGAGTGGATGTCATGGAGGATCTTGCGTCCTTCGGCCGGTTGGACGCAGCGTTGGAACACGCCGGTGACGCTTCGCTTGTGGAGCTCGCCGTCGATGATGGTGAAGGATTTGCATCAGCGTGCGATCATCCGGGCGTCCGTCTCGTCTGCCGGTAAGGTGCCGGCCTCCAGGTAGGCAACGTAGGGCTTGGTCCAGTCGTCTGGCTCGGTGACAAGTGCGACCAGGGCTGCCTCTGGCTGCAGCGGGACTCCGATGTCGATCTCCCTTGGGGAGAGACTGATGGCTTGGTGATCGTGTCCAGGAAGACGCCGGCAGGTGGTGCAAGTCGAGCCGACCCAATGCGAGAGAGTGCGTCAGCCTCCTCGTTCTTCCGCTTGTCGATCCACTCGACGGAGTATCCTGCGAAGTGTCCGCCCATCTTGTCCACTGCTTGGCGGTATGCCGCCATGGTGGGGGAGACGGCGTCGCAGGTGCCAGAGACTTGCCCAGCGACGAGGTCGGAGGCTCCGTAGCAGCGTAGGCGGTTGACGTTCATCTCCTTGGCAGCTCGCATGCCGTGGAGTAGTGCCTCGTACTCGGCCATGTTGTTGGTGCAGGGGGTGAAGTCGAGGCAGAGGATGTAGCGGAGCTTATCGCCCTTTGGTGAAGTCAGCACAATCCCTGCTCCTACGCCGTCCGCGTTCTTGGAGCCATCAAAGTGCAGACTCCAGTAATCGAGGTATGGCAGCTTTTCTGGCTGCTGGGCCTCTTCCCAGTCGGCGATGAAGTCCGCTAGAGCCTGCGACTTGATCGCTTTTCGTGGCTCATACTTGATATTGTGGACGCCGATTTCGATGGCCCACTTAGCGACTCGCCCGGTCGCCTCGCGGTTGCGGATGATGTCCTGCAACGGTGCCGAGGAGACGACCGTGATTGGGTTCTCCTGGAAGTAGTGCGGCAGGCACCGCTGTGCTCTAAAGACCGCGTATACCAGTTTCTGGTACTGCGGGTATCGCTGGCGCGACTCGGTGAGGACCTCGTTGATGTAGTACACCGGTCGCTGTACTGGGCGCTCCTTTCCTTCCTCCGGCCGCTCGACGACCATGACGGCGCTGACGACGCGCTCGGAAGCCACGACGTAGAACATCATGGGTTCTTTGTCGGCGGGGGCGGCGAGTAGCGGTGCGGAGAGTAGCACCTTCTTGAGGTCGCGGAGTGCGTCGTCCGCCTCCTTGTCCCACTGGAAGGTGGGGTTCTTGCGCATCAGACGGTATAGGGGCATTGCTTTTTCGCCCAGGCGGGGGATGAAGCGACTGAGAGCCGCTACTCGCCCGGCCAGCTTCTGGACGTCGCGGAGGCACTCGGGTTTGCCGAGTCGGGCGATTATGTCGATCTTAGTGGGGTTCGCCTCGATCCCTCGCTTGGAGACGACGTACCCCAGTAGTTGTCCTGCTGGTACACCGAAGGTGCATTTGCTTGGGTTAAGCTTTATCTTGTATTTTCGCAAGTTGGCGAACGTTTCCGCCAGGTCGGCGAGTAGATCGCCCTGGCGAGCGGATTTTACGACCACGTCGTCGATATAGACGTGGATGTTGCGGACAATTTGGCTCGCGAGGCACTCTTGCATGCACCGCTGGTATGTCGCCCCGACGTTCTTGAGGCTGAAGGTCATGGCGGTGTAGCAGAAGGCTCTGAATGGCGTGATGAACGCCGTCTTCTCCTCGTCCTCGACAGCCATTTTGATCTGGTTGTATCCAGAATAGGCGTCGAGGAAACATAGCGACTCCGAGCCCGCGGTGGAGTCGATTATTTGATCGATCCGCGGGAGGACGAACTGCTCCTTTGGGCAGGCACTGTTCAAGATTGTGTAGTCGATACACATCCTCCAGGTCCCGTTCTTCTTCTCGACCAGGACTGGGTTTGCCAGCCACTTGGAGTACTTGATTGGCCGAATGAAGCCTGCAGCGAGTAGACGCTGCACCTCCTCGGCGATGGCTCGGCGGCGCTCTTCATTGAAGGGCCACAGCGACTATTTGACGGGTCGCACTTTGGGGTCGGCGTTTAGCTTGTGCTCAGCGAGCTCCCTAGGGACACCGGGCATGTCAGAGGGCTTCCATGCAAAGATGTCCCTGTTCTCACGGAGGAACTCGATGAGCGCGCCTTCCTAGGCTGGGCTCATGCCCGTCCCGATCGTCACCGTCTGGCTGGAGTCGCCTGGGACCAGCTCGACGGTGTGAGTGTGCGTCGTTGCCTCGAAGGTTGAGGTGTTTGGCCCTCCGAGTTGGGCCTCTTGAGTATGGTGGGGTTGTCGTTGTTGACCCCGCTCGCGTACTTGGCGAGCTCATCGGCGTGGTTCATTTCTGCCGCGATGACGGCGTCGGCGAGTTCTGCTCCTTTGGCCTCGCACTCGGCGGCCATGTCTGGGTCGCCGTTGATAGTGATGACGCCGCACGGCCCAGGGAGCTTCATCACGTTGTACGCGTAATGTGGCGCTGCCATGAACTTGGCGAACGCCTGGCGCCCCAGGACGAAGTGGTAGGGGCTGTCGAAGGGTACCAGCTCGAAGACGATCCGCTCGGTGCGGAAGTTTGCTGGTGTGCCGAAGGTGACAGGCAGCATGACCTTGCCGATCGGGTACGCCTTCCGACCAGGGACGATGCCATGGAACATGGTGTGGGTTGTCTCGATCATCGACTGCGGAAGCCGCAGCCGCCTGAAGGTGTCCAGGTACAGGATGTTGATGGAGCTGCCGCCGTCCATCAATGTCTTGGGGAGCCAGTAGTCGCCGACCTTAGGCTTGACCACCTGGGCGACTCGGCCTGGGTACTCGATGCGTGGCGAGTGGTCCTGGCGGCTCCAGGTGATGGACTGCTCCGACCAGTTGAGGAACTGGGGAACGTCCACCTGAGCCACCGCGTTGACGGCGACGGCGCGGGCGATGACCTTCTTCTCGCGCTTCGTGTTGAAGCCTGTGAAGGTATGGAGCGAGCCGGCCACTTTGCCGAACTTTCCGCCGTTTGGCGGGTCGTTGTCGGGGTCCTCCCATGCTCGCCGTGCCTTCTCGATCTCCCTGAGGGTGTGGCAGTCGGCGGTCGTGTGTGTTGCGGGCTTCCCTTCCCTGCTGTGAAACGCACAAGGTTGGTTAAGGAGGGCCGCAGGATCGAACCTTGGCTTGGCCTTGTAGTTGCCGCCGTCGCGGCGTTGTCCTCCATCGCGGCGGAAGCTTTTGGGCTCGCGTTGTGCGTGCCCGGCGTTGGTGACGAAGTCGACTCGCCCGTCACTGCGGCGCTTGCCAGTGAGGCGAGTGTTGCTGTAGTGTAGGTCGGAGCGTCGTCCGCTGTCGTTGCCGCTCGTGCGGCGTTAACCTCCCGACTCGTCGTCGGTTTCCTGGTTTGGATCTTCCTACGCGTACCGTTTGGCGATCTCGAGGAGGTCCGGTATGTTGTCGAGTGTGCGAGAATGTCGCTTGAGTTTGGCGACCAAAGGCTCGTAGCGGCACGAGGTCTTGAAGCAATGGATCGCGGTGTCCGGGTGGATGCCGATCGCGTTGTACCAGAGTTCTTGCCACCGCTGGACCCAGTTGCGGGTCGACTCGCGAGGTCCCTGGACGCATCGCTCCAGGTCCTCGATGGTGGTGGCGCGGGTGTAGGAGCACTCGAAGTGCCTGACGAAGGCGTCGCGCATCTCCTCCCAGGAGTCGATACTATCCTGGGGGAGGGTGTTGATCCACTGCCTGCACGTCCCCTCCATCATCAGGGGGAGGTAACGGGCAGCTAGCAGGTCGGTGTGGCCTGCGATCCCCATCGCCATGAGGTATGTATCGAGCCAGACGGTGGGGTCGTACGAGGGGTCGTACTTTTCTATCTCCTTAGGCGCCTTGAAGTTTGGCGGGTACTTCTCGCCTCGGATCATCGGTCCGAAGCACTTGGGGCCGAGTCGACTTAGCGACCCCATTGGCTCGCCGTCGCGGCAATTGGTTAGGGTGTGTCACAGGTCGTCGGGCTGGCGTGCGCGCCAGCTTTGGTTGTTGATGATGTGGGTGCGGGCGTCGATGGGTTGACCATTGGCGGCGACGAAGTTGGTCGCTGGCCTGGTGTCGTTGGTGGAGAGTGCCGCGTTCGCGGGTCGGTGTTGGAGCTGCAGTGGCTCTGGTGGCGGGCAGTTGAGAGTGTTTGCCGCCATTGGGCGGCCGCTCGAGGCTGCTCTGCATCCCGAAGAACGTGAGTACACTCGACCCTGCGAGTCGGCGCCTGCGTTTTGCTGCTCGACGGCCTTTGCGAGCAGGGCCCTGACGTACTGGATCTGTAGGGCGCCGTCGCCGGTGGCCGTGATGTTGTCGGCTGCTGCTCGGCCCGCCACGAGGTTGTCCATCGGGGTGGAGAACAGTGGGAGGCCGTTTTTGTCTCGCTCCCGTGAGGAGACTACTATCCGCGGCTGGTCTCTGGGAGGTGTGCGGTTGGGTGGAGGTGGGGCGCGCATCGCCGTCGACCCTGGCGGGGGCCGGGCTCTTCCTCCTGGTGGCGCGTTTTCGCAGATCGCGTGCTCGGCCACGCGGGCCGGGTCGTTTTCATCGTCGAAGTTCAGGGCGCGCCCCTGGACGGTGGGGTTCAGGCGCGACCTGATTCGCTGCTGGTGGTAGCGCGATAGCTCCTGCGCCGTCACCTGCTCGAGGCGAAATTTTTCGCGCTCGGCTTGCTCCTTGCGCACTGCCTCCGCCAGTTTCAGGCGGAGTTCCTCGACCTCCGTCACCGTGGCGTTAGGAGGGATTAGGGTGGAGAAGGGGTCCTCCGGCAGTTTGGTGCCGGTCGCCATGTAGGTCGCGGTGTGGCGACCGGTTCCGTCACGAAGGTCGGTGGAATTTTCCGACCCGGAGTCGAAGTCGAAGATCCCGAGGATGGAGGGGTCCTCAAAGTCTCCCATGTTGGAGACCTGGGTGATGGAGCCCGCGGGTGAAGCCGCGGTGATGGATCCGGCGAGTGACGCCGGGGTCGCCGAGTCGGCGTCGTCGTTGAGGGCCGCGTCTTCTGCGGCCACTGAGTTTTCGGCCACGTTACTGCGGGCCAAGTTGTACTCGGAGGCGAGGCGATGGATCGTGCGGATCTGGCTCTCGGAGAGCCGATCGCGTGGCGGCGACTCGCGGATGCGAGCCGAGTCCTCTGAGACGATGACGTCGGTGAGGCCGACGAAGAGGCTGATCGTGCCGACCGGCAGGATCACGGTGTGCGTGACAGGTCGCGCCGCTGGGACGTAGCTGCTCGGCAAGATTTGGAGCATCTCGCCGATCGCTATCATGCGGCCGTGGCGACCGTCTCGTTGATGGGTAGATTGGATCTCGCCGCAGAACACCGGCCAGGCCCCATGGTGGGCGCCACTGTCCAGATGCTGCAATCGGCAGCGAGTAGTAGAACGAGGGGCAAGGGCGGCCAGCCATCTGCGGTGCGAGATGAGGGCGGAGACACAGGGTTTTACCCAGGTTCGCCCCCCCGGAGGGTAAAGACCTACTCCTGCTAGATTGTATTATGAGGGTGGTACAATGGGCGAGCTCGGCGGCTAGGCGGCGAGTCGCTCGGGTGTATGATGGAACGTATCTCTACACGCCCTATAGGGAGGTTTATATAGACTCACCTCCCCTAGGGTTTACATATCTCAACCGAATCAGTTAAGGCTTCGATACTCGTTTAACCTAATCCGACTGGGCCTATCTACTCGCCTGGGCCTTCAGCTTCCAGTCGCCTGGATCCACACCGGGCCTTGATCCAGTCGCCGTCTGCAAGCCCACTCGCCAGTTCCTGGGCCAGTCGGAAACGTCCTGCTGGGTATACCCCGGTAGGCACATCCCCATCACGATTGGAGTCCGACTCTCAATCGATCAGTCGGTAGCGGCTCCTAGCAGAACGTGCCGACTCCCAAGTACCAAAGAGTCATGACGACTTGCCTTTCCAATGCGACTTACGTCCGAGTCCCTTTTGCCTCACGATATACCTTGTCAGACTATAGGCAAATAATTGTCATCCCTTAAATAGTCCGACTCTCTTCTCGATCCAAGATAAGTGATTCACCCGACTAACTCTTAGTCGATCGCCTCGGTTAACACTTAACCGAGTCGTGCATGGCCATGCTTTCTGAATCATATCTCACGAGAGGGCCCAGAGAATATCTCTCCAAGTGGAGGGGCAAAATCTCATCTTGGTTATTCACATCACGCAGCTTGATTCTCAGTCGACCCGAACTCTGCCTTTATAACTGCCCAGTTACAGATCAACGTTTGACAGAACCTAAGTCTGTGATCCTCAACTCGGACTATGCAATAACCTCAGGTTTAAGGATTACATTAATTGAGATATACAAATGACAACTTGTTCGTTGTACCTTAATATGGGTTAATTCGACTCGCTAAACTCTTTAGCCGAATCTGTGTAAGTTGGAACAGCATCTCCATGCCCATGACAAGTGGAACCGAGTCATCAAGCCAACTTTCACATTGGTCTAAGTTGTGTGTCCAGCACAACCTCAATGACCAAGGATATTTAGTACAAACAACATGAATGCATAGTTCCACAACCGAATCACATATTCAATGATGCACATCAGATGTTTATACAAGGACTACTTAATATCTTTATGAATACAATGGGAAATATCATCATACATGATTGCCTCTAGGGCATATTCCCAACAGTCTCCCACTTGCACTAGAGTCAATCTTCTGACATCACATGTCTAAGCATCTAATGCCCATGGCTCTCAGGTGCGCCTCATGCTTTGGCTGTGGTAACGGATTTGTCAACGGATCCGCAATATTTGCATCCGTGTGTACCTTGCATAACTTGATATCACCCTGATCCACGAACTGGCGAATCAGGTGGTACCGCATGAGTATGTTCTTGTTCTTCTGGTGCTGTCTAGGTTCCTTGGCTTGTGCAAAAGCACCATTTTTGTCACAATACACGTCCAACAGATTGGACGAGCCCTGAACCACACCAAGATCCATGAGGAAATTCCTCATCCAAACAGCTTCCATCGCTGCCTCCGAGGCGGCAATATACTCGGCCTCTGTTGTAGACGCAGACACAGTCTCTTGCTTGGAACTCTTCCAGCTCACAGCACCTCCGTTTATAATAAACACATATCCGGATTGCGAACGAGAATCATCAGATTCGGTAAGATAAATCGCATCCATGTAACCCTTTACACTGAGTTCATCTTCACCACCATAAACCAAGAACATATCCTTAGTCCTTCTCAAGTACTTTAGGATATTTTTAGCCGCTGCCCAGTGGATCTCTCCAGGATAAGCCTGGTATATGCTCACAACACTTAGAGCATAGGAAACATCCGGCCTAGTACAAATCATGGCATACATGATGGATCCGACTGCAGAAGCATATGGAATCGCACTCATCCGACTTCGCTCATCAGTTGTCGAAGGACACTGAGTCTTGCTAAGTTTTACACCATGGGACATCGGTAAGAACCCCTTCTTAGACGATTCCATGTTGAACTTCTTCAACACTTTGTCCAAATAAGTACTCTGACTCAATCCAATGAGCCTCCTTGATCTATCTCTATAGATCCGGATTCCAAGGATGTATGTTGCCTCACCCAAGTCTTTCATTGAGAAACTCCTTTCCAATGATTCCTTGGTTTCTTGCAACATCTGGACATCATTCCAATCAGTAATATGTCATCCACATATAAGATTAGAAAATTTACTTTGTTCCCACTAAACTTCTTGTACAAACAAGAATCATGATCACTCTTGATGAAGCCAAACGATTTGACTACCTCATCAAAGCGAATATTCCAACTCCGAGATGCTTGCTTCAACCCATAAATGGATTTCTGAAGTTTGCACACCTTGTCAGCATTAGCCGGATCGACAAAACCCTCGGGCTGTATCATATACACGTCCTCGGTTAAATTTCCGTTAAGGAAAGCCATTTTGACATCCATCTGCCATATCTCGTAGTCGAAATAGGCCCTATAGCTAACATGATCCGAACTGATTTAAGCATCGCTACGGGCGAGAAAGTCTCGTCGTAATCAACTCCTTGAACTTGTCGGAACCCCTTCGCAACAAGGTGTGCTTTATAGATTGAAACATTTCCATCCATATCAGTTTTCTTCTTAAAGACCCATTTGCACTCGACGGGTCTTGCACCGTCTGGCAAATCAACCAAGTTCCAAACTTGATTTTCATCCATGGACTTTATCTCGGATCTCATGGCTCCAAGCCATGACTCGGAATAAGATCCCACCATCGCTTCCGAATAATTTGCCGGCTCATCACTGTCTAACAGTAACACATCACGAACACTTCGTAATCTTGCCGATCTTCATAGTACAGGTGCTGCTACCAGCTCAGCTGCCACGACCGGCTCAACCTCCAAGGTTTTTGCCGACTCGCTACTAGCCGGTTGCTCTCGAATTTCTTCGAGTTGCACCGTGCTCCCACTTACTCCCCGACTGAGAAACTCTTTCTCAAGGAAGACACCGTTCCGAGCGACAAACACCTTGCCCTCTTCTCGGTTGTAGAAGTAGTAACCCAAGGTTTCCCTCGGATACCCCACGAAAATACACTTATCCGACTTGGCCGTAAGCTTGTCCGACTGAAGTCGCTTAACAAATGCTTCACAACCCCAAATCTTAAGAAAAGACAAACTCGGCCTTTTGCCTGTCCACATCTCATGCGGTGTCTTCTCTACCGATTTTGATGGTACTCTGTTTAGTGTGAACGCCGCTGTTTCTAGACAATAACCCCAAAATGATAAAGGAAGATCTGTCTGACTCATCATTGACTGCACCATGTCCAACAAGGTTCGATTCCGCCTTTCCGAAACACCGTTCCTTTGTGGCGTTCCTGGAGGAGTAAGTTGAGGAACTATTCCACAACTTTTCAGATGGTCATCAAACTCATGGCTCATGTACTCACCTCCTCGGTCCGACCGAAGAAACTTTATTTTCTTGCCGAGTTGATTTTGTGCTTCATTCTGGAATTCTTTGAACTTTTCAAAGGCTTCCGACTTGTGTTTCATCAAGTAGATATATCCATACCTACTCAAATCATCAATGAAGGTAATGAAGTACTCATAACCACCCCTGGTTGTCATGCTCATTGGTCCACATACATCACTATGTACTAGTCCCAACAAGTCGGACGCCCTTTCGCAACTCTTTGCAAAAGGTGTCTTGGTCATTTTGCCGAGTAGGCAAGATTCGCATGTCTCAAACGACTCCAAGTCGAACGAAGTTAGGAGTCCATCATCATGGAGCTTCTTCATGCGTTTCCAACTTATATGACCAAGCCGACAGTGCCAAAAGTAAGTCATATTCAGATCATTTGGTTTCAACCTTTTAACATTTATGTTATAAACCGACTCACCATCAAGATTCAAAGTAAATAACCCGTCCTGTACGGGTGCAAAGCCGTGAAACATATCATTCAAATACAAAGAACAACCATTATTCTTGGTATTCGACTCATAGCCTTGCCTCACCAAACATGAAGCAGAAATAATGTTTCGACTGAGCACTGGAACAAAATAACAATTATTCAGTTCCATAATGAATCCGGAAGGTAAATGAAGTTGCATCGTGCCGACTTCCAACGCAGCAACTCTTGCTTTGTTGCCGACTCGAATATCAACCTCGCCTCTTGCTACGCTCCTAGTTCTTACCAGTCCCTGCAACGAGTTGCAGATGTGAATAACTGATCCGGTATCATATACCCAAGAACTATTAGGTGCATCAGCAAGATATATGTCTATAACATTGCAAACAAGTGTACCTGAGTTGGAAGTCATACCTCCACTCTTGGCTTTGTCGGACAAGTACTTGCTGCAGTTCCTCTTCCAGTGGCCATCCGCCTTGCAATAGAAGCAAGTGGATCCGGCTGAAGGAGATGGCTTAGTCCCTGAGGAAGTGCTTGGGACCGGGTCCTGAGCCTGCTTTCCTCCTGACTTAGCCTTCTTCTTAGTCCAAGAACTCTTCTTGAACTTAGCCTTATTCTGCACCATCAACACTTGACTGGCGCCCTTCTTGAGATCCGCCTCTGCCTGCTTGAGCATCCCATGTAATTCAGTGATCTTCTTATCCATACCATGCATGTGGTAGTTCGAAATGAACTGCCCATATGCACTAGGAAGAGAGTTCAGAATTATATCCGTAGCGAACTCTTCGCTTATGGGGTAGCCAAGCCTCTCCAGAGACTGCACGTAACCAACCATTTTGATCACATGCGGACTCAGTGGATCACCATCCTTAAGCTTGCAACTCAGCAAAGCCTGAGAGACTTGATACCTCTCAGTCTTTGCCTGAGTCTAGAACATACTTTTGAGGCTTTCGATCATATCGTAGGCCTCAACATGCTCAAACTGCTTTTGCAAGTCCGGTTCCATGTGAGCAAGCATAAGACAACTAATATCCGTGGACTCATCCTTAGCCCGACGGTAGGCATTGGTGGCAGCGACAGTCGCATTCTCATTCGGCTCATCTGGAAGTGGGTTGTCTAGGACATGGTCCTTCTTTTCTTGTTTGAGAACAATTCTCAGATTTTGATACCGGTTGGTAAAATTAGTGTCGTTCAGTTTATCTTTCTCAAGGATAGTTCTCAACGCAAAACCGGATATCTGAGAGTGATTGCTACTTGGTGCCATGATCTACAACAGAAAATATGTAAAACACTTAAGACATGTATTCATAAAAGATCAAGCATATTAAACATTTTAATATTTTGTGCTCCCACTAGAACCAACACCCCTCCGATGGTTGCTTAGTGATTCAGGATCCTAAATAAGCAAGTCGGCTAGTGAGCTTTAGCATCACCGCTAGCCGCCAAGTGATCTAGGTAGACAACTCCTTGTCAATCGCATCTCATGCGACTCCTGTTGGACGGGTGGCATCACATGCCCCGGCTCCCATCCGACTTTTCCCCGAGCCCCACAACCGTTGTGATAGACCCGTCTAGCTTACCGAGTGTTTCTGCAGTAAGAGTCCGACTCGAACCCACCTAGTCGGAAAGAATTGGCAGCACCTCAATTTTATGAGCCCACTACCAAAAATGTCCGACTTGTGATGGTGCAAACACTGGAGGGAAAGCGGACTAGACCTTCTTTGAGGGATTATCTTTTACCGACTATCTAATAGAGGTAAAACAGAGACATATCAATAACACAAAATAAAGCAATTATAATGTGAAATGGTATGGCTCTCTTCATGGCGATCTCCATCTCCACAAAGCCTGTAATCCGACTCGTGCCAACTCTTGTCACTTGCCATCTTACTCCATGTCACTGACATGTACAACGCCTTGCATGCCTTCCAGGTTCTCCAAACAGCTACACTAGCTTAGTAAAGTAAATTACAAAGAGAATCCGACACGCAGGTCGTTATACAATAAAATGACAGCACCTAGGCTCCAGCCGGCTGACAAAAACCGTGATTCGTAGATCACGTATGGATTACACACATACATCACATGCACATGAACCATACCATTCACAACTTCCTGCAAAAACAAGTTATGCATAGATACAATATCTACCGGCATTGTGAAACTCGGCAACGACATCTAAGGCGCTACGACATCCGAAAACATAGATCTCATCTACGATCCAGACATGGATTCCGACCATTGTTCCAATTCGATCAAACTTTTTGATCTTCGATCATCGCCTCTGGATTTACATGTCACAGTCTACCCCGATGGCGGAAGCCGACCGGTAGGGGTATGTCGTTCCACGACCTCAGCTGTATGATCACGGAAATCAGATCTACCATTCCCCGAGTACAGTTGATCCAATCAACCTCGTACAAAACCGATCTATCTCATAGATCGACCACCAAAACAGCACATAGATCTCATCTACAGCCAACCACATATCACATATGCGAGATCTCGAGCCTAAAACCAGAAGCTATCGCTCTGATATCACTGTTGGGCCACACAGAGATAAAATAAAAAAATTCCTCTAACGTGGTGATCCCAAGATCTAGCTGAGGTAGAAGGCCACGGGGTTTACCACTAGACGCGCAGTTGCGGATTACTGATAAAGCGCGTTAGTTGATGCAGTGCAGTCCTCACGATCCGATCGTCCTGGTGCTGATCGCACAGCACCTCTGCTGGTATCCACACGTACAAGGAGGAGCACCGACGGCGAACTGCTTGGTTCATAACGACGGTAGGACTGCTGTGGAGCTAGGGTTTCCAACACATGGAATGACCTAACCGAACAACGATTAACCTTTCTGGGTTATGGTGCTCCACTATATATAGGGAGTGAACGTGGGCTCTACTCGCGCGACCCATTCACTAAAGCCCATATAACATTAGTCACCGTGAGTCCAACTCACTAACTCAGTCCTAATCCGGTTTAGGTCCAACCCAACCAGATTACAGGTTCAGATCCAATCCGAACATGCTCCCGCTCTTAAGTGTGTGACCCCGCAGGCTCATGGCTACTTGGACACGATTGGAGTCCGACTCTCAATCGATCATTCGGTAGCGGCTCCTAGCAGAACGTGCCGATTCCTAAGTACCAAAGAGTCATGACGACTTGCCTTTCCAATGCGACTTACGTCTGAGTCCCTTTTGCCTCACGATATACCTTGTTAGACTATAGGCGAATAATTGTCATCCCTTAAATAGTCCAACTCTCTTCTCGATCCAAGATAAGTGATTCACCCGACTAACTCTTAGTCGATCGCCTCGGTTAACACTTAACCGAGTCGTGCATGGCCATGCTTTCTGAATCATATCTCACGAGAGGACCCAGAGAATATCTCTCCAAGTGGAGGGGCAAAATCCCATCTTGGTTATTCACATCACGCAGCTTGATTCTCAGTCGACCCGAACTCTGCCTTTATAACTGCCCAGTTAGGGATCAGCGTTTGACAGAACCTAAGTCTGTGATCCTCAACTCGACTATGCAATAACCTCAGGTCTAAGGATTACATTGATTGAGATATACAAATGACAACTTGTTCGTTGTACCTCAATATGGGTCAATCCGACTCGCTAAACTCTTTAGCCGAATCTGTGTAAGTTGGAACAACATCTCCATGCCCATGACAAGTGGAACCGAGTCATCAAGCCAACTTTCACATTGGTCTAAGTTGTGTGTCCAGCACAACCTCAATGACCAAGGATATTTAGTACAAACAACATGAATGCATAGTTCCACAACCGAATCACATATTCAATGATTCACATCAGATGTTTATACAAGGACTACTTAATATCTTTATGAATATAATGGGAAATATCATCATACATGATTGCCTCTAGGGCATATTCCCAACAGATTTGGTTTCTTCCCTACTCAATCTCACTAACGAAGTAGGGTTAGGTATTATCAGGATACTCATGGTATAAGCAGATGAGATAAAGATAGATCAAGATTTAGTTGTTACATTCTTATTACTTAAGTTATATTTATAACTTGGTATTCAGGGGTTGTGTAATGAGTACTATGATATGTTCACCTAAGGATCAAACATAAATCATTAACTAATGTATTAGGGTTTAATTTTATTACATTTGATCTACCCTTAGATCAAATCTTCCTTACCCAAAATAAGGTTTTAACAAAGGTCATATTGAAACTTATCGCCGTCAACTTGATGATCTACTTCAATTCCATCCAGTTAAGAGAAGCTTCAATCTCTTGGACAAGTTTTTATTTAAAAGCGCAAAAAATATTCGGATTTTCTATGCATGAATGCAATGCACACATCGGTGTTCAGCTTATTTCTAAGCTCTAATGCTGGGATGTTACAAAGGGGGTGGCCGCCGGCCATGGGGGCTGCACCCTCCCCTCCTTCATTCATGTGGGTGGACACTCCACTCACAAAAACCTCTTCATTTCCCTCCACTCAAAATCCCACTCAAACTTGCAATTAAATTTCCACCAAATTTAATGCAAACTCTCATTAAATAAAACTATTTTTATTTATTCAGAATTTTTTCAATTACTTTAGTGACAAACATTCACATATAACCCCTTGCTAGAATTATATTTCACATGCAAAAACACTTTCTACAATTTTACCTGAAAACCTGTTTCGGTATCTAGTGAAATAAATTCCTGCGCTTGTTATTCTTTTCGGCATGAAACTTTTGCTCCAATTGGATGTCGGTGTCTCTTAAGTGTGTCACCCTACGGTTCGTGAATAATGCGGACATGATCGAGACCCTTCTCGGATCAATAATCAAAAGCGGGATCTGGAGACCCATACTGACTCCCACATATTCAACGATGACTTTCTTGTGATCGTCGGAACCTTTTATGCTAGTATCTTAATCCCGTTGTTTCACAATATATTACATGTTCGAGATTCGATCATCGGTATCTCCATACCTAGTTTGATCTCGTTACTGACATGCACTCTTTTCTCGTTCCCGTGATATAACATTCTAGTGATCAAATCACTTGCTTGCAAGCTAATCAATGTGATATCACCGAGAGGGCCCAGAGTATATCTATCCATCATCGGGATGAACAAATTCCACTCTCGATCCATGGGCCTCAACATAACACTTTATTAGTTCTGAACCCATCTTTATAATCACTCTGTTACGGTGTGACGTTTGATGTTATCAAGAAACTCTTCCGGTGTTAGTGATTGACATGATCTCATGGTCTAAGGATTAGGATTACTTCGTATGTTGTTATAGCAATATAAACTCAATGACTTTGCTCATAATGCTATACTTCGGATGAATGTTCATCACACCATTACACTAATGTTGTGATCCCGTTATTAACAACATCCAATGTCCATGATCAGGAAACCTTGATCATCTTGTTAATCAACGAGCTAGTTTATGAGAGAGGCATAACTAGGAACTTTCTGTTTGTTTATTAAACACACATGTATTAATTTTTCCGTATTAATACAATTATAGCATGCAAAATAAACATCTATCATATACTTGGAATACACATAATAAACACTTTATTATTGCCTCTCAGGGCATATTCCCTTGAGTCTCCCACTTGCACTAGAGAAAATAATCTAGTTACATAGTGATGAATCTAACACCCATGGAGTTCTGGTGTTGATCATGTTTTGCTCTAGGGAGAGTTTTAGTCAACGGATCTGCTACATTGAGATCCGTGTGTACTTTACAAATCTTATATCTCCATCCTTGACATGCTCGCGGATGGAGTGAAACCGACGCTTAATATGCTTGGAATTCTTGTGAGACCTTGGTTCTTTGGCATTGGCAATGGCACCATTGTTGTCACAATAGATCACCATTGGGTCCAACGCGCTTGCAACCACGCCTAGTTCGGATATGAACTCCTTCATCCAAACCGCTTCCTGAGCCGCTTCCGAAGCAGCAACATATTCGGCCTCCGTTGTTGATCCCGCCACCACAGGTTGTTTGGAACTCCTCCAACTAACCGCTCCGCCATTCATGAGAAATACGTATCCGGATTGAGACTTAAAGTCATCTGAGTCGGTGTCAAAGCTTGTGTCAACATAACACTTAGCGACGAGCTCTTCTTCACCTCCGTATACAAGAAACATATCCTTAGTTCTTCGTAAGTACTTAAGGATATTCGTGACCGCTATCCAGTGTTCCGAACCTGTATCCGACTGGTACCTACTAGTCAAACTAATAGCATGTGCCACATCCGGTCTTGTACATAGCATGGCGTACATTATAGAGCCTATGGCTGAAGCATAGGGGACTTTGTCCATTATCTCTCTTTCTTCCGCCGTAGCTAGACTTTGAGTCTTACTCAATGTCTTGCCTTGCAACATAGGTAAGAACCCCTTCTTACTTCCGTCCATTTTAAACTTCTTTAAAATCTTATCAAGGTATGTACTTTGTGATAGCCCTATTAGGCGCCTAGATATATCTCTATAGATCTTTATGCCTAATATGTATGACGCTTCACCTAGGTCCTTCATTGAAAATTTGTTGTTTAGATAACTTTTAACACTGTTTAAAAGATCTATATCATTTCCCATCAATAATATGTCATCCACATATAATATCAGAAATGCCACATTGCTCCCACTCACTTTCTTGTAAATACAAGCTTCTCCATAAGTTTGGACAAATCCAAACTCTTTGATCACCTCATCAAAGCGGAGATTCCAACTTTGTGATGGTTGCTTCAATCCATAGATGGATCGCTGCAGCTTGCACACCTTGTTAGCATCCTTAGGATCGACAAAACCTTTTGGTTGTATCATATACAACTCTTCTTCAATATTACCATTGAGAAACGCAGTTTTGACATCCATCTGCCATATCTCATAATCGAAATATGCAGCAATTGCTAACATAATCCTAACTAACTTTAACATCGCTACGGGAGAGAATGTCTCATCGTAGTCAACTCCTTGAATTTGTCGAAACTCCTTTGCGACAAGTCGAGCTTTATATACGGTCACATTACCATCAACATCAGTTTCCTTTTGAAAATCCATTTGTTCTCCACGGCCTTTCGGTCGTGAGGTAATTCCACCAAGTTCCAAACTTGATTTTCATACGTGGATTCCATCTCGGATTTCATGGCTTCTAACCATTTGTTGGAATCCGGGCTCATCATCGCTTCTTCATACATCGCAGGGTCATCAATTTCATCAACCATGAAATTCATAACAGGGTTTTCGTATAGCTCGGGAGCTGCACGCGCCCTGCTAGACCTGCGAGGTTCGGTAGTACTCTCTTTCGGAGTTTCATGATCATTATCATTAGTTCCCTCTGTAGGGGTTCGTAGCATGGAAAACAAAAAATTTCTACCGCATGCAAACAAACAAGCCAAGATCTATCTACTATATTGTAGCAACGAGTCGATAGAGGAACTCACCCTCGAAGATTCCAAAGCGGTTAACGAGAGCAGATTCTCGTGGGTGATGTAGTCGTACTCTTGCCGATCTCAAGATCGCGTAGACGATCCTTCTGGCGCTGTGTTCCGGCAGCGCTTCCGCAGTCGGTCACATGTTCGGTACTCGATGAAGACCTTCCTCTCCCTTGTTCCAGCAGGCAGCGGAGGTTGTAGCACTCTCCTCGCGATTCCGGCAGCACGACGACGTGGTACCGGAAGTAGAGGGGAGATCTCGCAGGGCTTCGCCTTAAGCCGGAGCGAGTATGATGGACTATGAGAGAGGCCTTGGCGATCCAGGGTTTAGAGGCACCAAGGGAGGAAGCTTGGCCGGCGGCTAGGGCTTGGGGAGATCCCCAACTCGGCGGCTAGGAGGAAACCCTAGGGCGGCGGCGACTTGTGGTGGCCGGCGGCTAGGGCTAGGGTTTGGGTGGTGTTGGGTGTAGGGAAGAGAGGCAGCCATGTCCCTCCTTTTATAGGTGGGAGGGCGTGGACAAGGGGGAGGGAGTCCTCCCCCAAGTCGGCCTCCTTGGCCGGCGGGTGGAGGGAGAGGAACTCCTCCCCAAGTAGGTTTCCTACTCTCCCTCCACCAAGCAAAACTGCCGTTTGACTTTTCAAATTGCGTTTGACTTTTCAAACTAGGATTTGATTTCTCCCTTTATTTTTCCCAGCCATGATACCTAGTACATGATGCAACCATTCCACATTGTCATGACACATTCATGTACCCTTCCCCTCCGGAGTGCCGGATCTTTCGGAACCTTCTAGAATATTCCCGATGAAAACACCGGAATCATTCCCCAACTCCGAAACAAGACTTTCCTTATATGAATCTTATTCTCCAGACCATTTCGGATCTCCTCTTGATATCCCGGATCCTATCCGAGACTCCGAACAACATTCAGTCTCTTACTCATCATTCCATAACTACTCAATAACATCGAATCCTTAAGTGTGTCTCCCTACGGTTCGTGAATTATGGGGACATGATCGAGACACTTCTCCGATCAATAACCAATAGAGGAATCTGGAAATTCATATGGCTCCCACATATTTCTATGATTACTTTGCGATCGAATGAACCACTTACATACGATACCAATTTCCCTTTGTCTCACGATAGTTTACTTATCCGAGGTTTTGATCGTCGGTATCTCTGCTTACCTAGTTCAACCTCGTTACCGATAAGTACTCTTTTCTCGTTCCCGTGGTATGTGATCCCTTGTGAGCCAGTCACATGCTTGCAAGATAATTGAATGACATTCCATCGAGAGGGCCCAGAGTATATCTATCCGTCATATGGATGGACAAATCCCACTCTTGATTCATGTGTCTCAACCCATACTTTCCGAACACTCAATGCCACCTTTATAGCCACCCAGTTATGGTGTGGTGTTTGATGTCATCAAAGCATCCTTCCGGTGATGGTGAGAAGCATGATCTCATGGTCGAAGGAATTAGGTTACTATGTATCAGAAAGCTTATAGCAATTGAACTATTTAAAATGACTTGATCTTTATGCTACGCTTATCTATAGGAGTATGTCCACCATACCATTCTCCTAATGATATGATCTTGTTATTAACAACATCTCAAATGTTCATGATCAAGAAACCATGATCATCTATTAATCAACAAGCTAGTATTAAGAAGAGGCTTTACTAGGGACTCTAATTTAGTTTACAAATCACACAAGTATTAATGTTTCTGGTTAATACTATTATAGCATGAATGTAAACATTTATCATAAACACAAAGATATAATAATAACTACATTTATTATTGCCTCTAGGGCATATCTCCAACAGTCTCCCACTTGCACTAGAGTCAACTAATCTTGATTACATGGTAATATACCGAACACCCATGGCAGTTTGGTGTTGGTCATGTTTTGCCCTCGGGAGAGGTTTAGTCAACGGATCCTCCACATTCAGATCCGTGTGTACTTTGCAAATCTTTATGTCACCATCTTGGACATGTCCTCGAATAGCATGAAAACGTAGCTTGATGTGCTTTAGCTTCTTGTGTGACCTTGGTTCTTGCGCATTGGCTATGGCGCCCATGTTATCACAGTAGATAGACATTGGGTCCAGCGCACTTGGAACCACATCGAGCTCTGTAATGAACTCGTTCATCCATATTGCTTCTTGTGAAGCCTTGTAGCATCCCAATTGTCTAACAATTGTAATGCTACTTGGTCTAGTAATATAATGTCTACTTCCTACATATAATTGTTGCATCATAATTATATCATGCTCATGTCATCATGCCACCTTGCATTTGAGCATCATATAAAACCCTTTTTGTTTTGGTTCTTCTCTCATATGCATTGTTAATTGTATTTGCCTCTTGATATTGTATTTGGTTATTGATATATTGTTTAAATGCCCAAGTTGAGTTGGGGGCATATCTTTTATTCAACTCCATCACCTTTCTCTGTCACCACCTTATAATTCCACCATCCAACTAAATATGAGCTTTGCACTTTATTGGGTTTTACCTCTAGCTCATGTGGGTTGGGATGGATCCAATTCTATTTCCACATGCTCTCATATTAGCATCATGTTGTTTTCACATTATTGATATGTGGAGCCACCTTTGCATGCATTATGAGTAGTGCTCCTTTTCCTAGCTTTCATATGGATTATTATGGATTTATGCTCATGTTGGGATATTTTTGGGACTATTAAACATCTAGTGGAATATACACACTAGCAAGTCCCAATTATAATCAAATATGATCATCTCCATCTACTCCACTTGGAACTTTCATTTAAATTCTTTTGCTTGGCCTTACTCCACATTTTGGGTAATGCACAGGAATAATGCCATGTTTATTATTTTGTTTTCACAAGGTTAAAATATGGCTTTGAATGCTTTTGCATGGGCCATGCAAATCTCCACCACCTCTTCTCCTTTGGGTTTAGTCCTTGTTTTTAAAGTGGATCTTGTCCTTTGTTTTCATACCAAGTGATCCTTAATATTTTTTTTGTGGGGCTCCACATTTATCTCCTACCACCACCATGTGTGCACCACAAGCCTCACCATCTTGATCTCCTCACTTTTCTCTCCTTTTCACCTCCATCCATGCATGATCAAGCGGATCATAATAAAACCCTAACCCTATCTAACCTCCTCTCTCTAACCCTAACCCTAACCCCTTACCCTAACCCTCACCTCACTACCCTCCTCTCTCTAACCCTAACCCTAACCCCTTACCCTAACCCTCACCTCACTACCCTCCTCTCACCATGCCGAGGCACACCTCCCTCTCTCTGCCAGCAAGGGACCACCTAGCCCCTCTCTAACCATGCGAGCTACCCCAGTCCCTAACCTAAACCCTAGACCGAACCTTTGCCATCTATCCGAGCCTCCCCTCTCGGCTCTCTCTCTCTCTGCCAAAGCTACCACCACCCGAGCCAGCCCTCCCTCTTCTCTTTGGTCCACCTGCAGCCACACCCTGTCCCTGCCCCTGCCCTGATCAGCCACGCCGAGCACGTGAAGGAGAGGGAGAAAAAGGTAACCGATGCCACCTTTTCTATCTACCCCACTCCCCCACGGCACCTCCCCTCTCCCTCTCAGCTTTATCTCCTCCCCACGCCTCCTCTGCCCCCCAGATCCCCAGGACCTCGCCCTTCTCCCCACCACCACCTGCTGCTACCCCGCTCCTCTCCGTTGTCGTCCACCGTCGGTCTCCTACCTCTCCTCGTTGTTGCAGCCACTGGCGTGGCGATCTTGGGTGTCGAGGAAGCCAGCCAGGTCCCCTGCGTCACCCCCGTACACGCCAGCAAGGAGGAGCCGATCCCTGTGTTGCTGATCGTTGACGGCCACCGCAAACCCTAGCTCCGACCGGTCTCTGTGTCGTCGCCGTTCTGCTACCCCTCGGTCCGATCCGACCTCTCCGTCGAACTCGCGGTGAGCTGATCCACCTCCCTGACATCCCCTCCCTCGCTAACACCCTCTGGTCTCGCCGGTCGTCGTGTCGAACACGCTCTGTGCGCCGGCGGCATTGGCTTCGGCTCGTCTCCGTGCCACATCACACCTTAGCTATGCCCCGCTCTCCCTTCTGTCAACCTCCCCTCACCAGTCGCACTGGTTCCAGCCCTCGTCGCGCACACCGCAGGTCGCGGGGTCGAAACCCCGCACCGCGCGCGTCGCGCATTCACCTGTCGATCACGGATCTGTCGGTCGATTCAGAGTAGGAGAAGAACAGTGGGCCTACGGTCACTTTACAATAACCCCCCCTTTTTATTTCGCTCTTAACCTGCGGTACACCGGGCCCCACCGGTCAGCCTCCCGGTTCTTTTTTACAGCTAGGCACCCCAGTTTACCGCCCCTCAACCCGCACTCCCCTCTGCGCCACGTGGTTGTGTCCGTTTCCCCGCTGGCAAGTGGACCTACGAGCCCACTGGCCCCACTTGTTTGTCTCCGAGGCTGGCCACTCCCGCGGTGTAAAAAAAAGTTTTCGCCGCGCCAGTTCGTCCAGTCAGCATCGGCCCCACTTGTCTGTGTCTATGGCTAGGTTTGTCTGAGTACGAAAAGGTTTTCTGTTTTCTGTTTAAATTTAAAACTTTTCAAATTTGTTTCAAATTCAAATTCAATCTGTTTTTAAATAACTTTTGAATTATAATTCCAAATTAAACATGTAATATATGTTTTGAAATCAGAAAAATGGGAGGATTTCAAATATGCCCTTCAAAATATATTTTGAACACTTTAATTTTCGAGTTGATTAAAATTACAATAAAATGCCCTTTTTGCTTAAGTAATTAATAACTTTTGATTTATAACTCCAAATTTGACAAATGATATGTCTAAAATGATCAGCTCGACGAGACCTTTCTGTTTATGCATTCCATGTTCTGAATTGCAACATGCATCATATAAATATAAAGTATACAGCAACTTATTTGAGGATAAAAGGTGACTAAAACTCCATAAAATGCTTTATTTTTGTATTCCACACCTCACCCATGCCATGCTACATTGTTGCCATGCAAATTGTGCATCATTCATCATGGCATGATTGTTTGCTTGTCGCATTTTATTCATATGCTTGCGCACTTTATTTATGTTGGCCCTTGTTTGTTTGGTTCTTCTTCGAATAGACGCTGAGCAGGGGATATATCAAGAAACCCAGGAGCACTACCCAGATCCTTCTCTCGCTTCAACTGAGCTGCCAGGCAAGCACTACCACATGCTTGCATACATATAGTACCTATTGCCTCTATCTTATTCTTGCATCATTTGAGTCGCGATTGCATTAAACTGAATCCCAAGTACTGCATAGCCTTTACTTTTAAACCCCACCGAAGCTTGTTCCTCCATCCCATGAGCCATTACTACAGGAGTTGTTTGAGCCATGCGGGTCGTAGAACAGCATGTGTAGGGTATGTGAGTGTCTGATGGATAACGAGGTACTAAACAACTTAACCTGAGTAGTAATGGGATAACTAATGAAAGTGGCACCAGTGAGAAATATCTGCTATTTGGTTTTTCATGCTCACTTGTGTCCCGTAGGACCCCGAGTACTTGATTCCTATTCCTTGAATATTCGCGCTATCCACATCCGGGAGGCTTATGAACCCCCCTGAGCCAGAGCTTGATTCATTCTTATTTCTTGGGGCCACAAGTAGTTTGGGGCTTTATTACTATCCTGTACTTATGCCATGCTTTACTGCTTTATTTAAGATTGTGCGAGGAGCACCTGTACTGTTTTGGATGCGGAGTGTTTTCGCGGTATCGACAAGCCCAGTCACACTTTCGGGTTCCCAGTCGTTTACAGCCATTGACGCAAACCTTGAGTCCGTCTCGGAGCCGGCCAACTTCGTTGCGGGTAGCTTAATGGGGTGGCCCCCTGAAATATTTCTGAATCCTGTGATCGCTTTGTCGTGAATGCCTCGTTGGGTTTTGATTTGGTTTTTCCGAGGTTGATCGAGTGTGTGTTGCTATTTGTGCACCCCTGCAGGGTAAATCTTTCTGAAAGCCGTGTCCGCGGTTATGGACGACTTGGAGCACAGTTTCTCGATCATAGACAGGTATAACTAAAGTACCGCTGTTAATTTGCCTAAGTACCTGACTAGTAAATAGTGCAACACTCATGGAATGGATAATAAAACTGCCAACGGATGGGGGTTGTTCGTCCGCTTCCTCGTTGGTAAGCGAGGAGGAGGATGGATCTGTTAATTTTACCGTCATAACTGTTGTTATTAATTCACGGACATCCGTCTATCTATGGTTAGGCGGATGGTTAGAGAGTATCTATAGAATTGTTAGGTATTATCTTTTGCTGCAATTGCGTCACCCCAGGTTGTGTCCCCTTTAGAGGCATAAAGACTTGCTGAGTACCCCTAGGGTCTCACACGATAAATTGTTTGATTCAGATGAACAGGTAAACTCGCAAGATGGATACTGGGTGGAGGAGACGGACGATGTTGGCAACGATCACTCGGTGTAGAGATTCCGGGAACGGGGATCCGTGAGATCTGTGGGCGGGATGTGTTTATTTATGGGGCATCTTATGCCGATTTGCTTCTTATCCGTACTCGGATCTTGTTTTCCGCTTCCGCTTGATACTCTGATGTTTGATGTATGAGGAGATATCCTAAACTATTATATCTATCTAGGATATTTGGATCTTGCCGTATGGCGTTGCAATATTTCTATTTCTTTTAGATGGAATGGCTCTGAGGACTGTTGTATGGTGGCTTGCATACATACTCATTTGTGTATGTAGTTGATCCCTTCGCCTGCCGATTACGCCGCTCGTTCTTGTCCCGATGTTTGGAAATGGTTAGGACGACCGAAAGGTCTACCTGTGAGTGGCATTTGGGCCCCACCGTACTATTTTAACCATTTCCGCTCATCCAGGCTTGTAACTAAGAGCGTAATTCACCGAGGTAGTTACAATTGGTATCAGAGCCATCCCGCCCTTCAGGGTCTCAGCCAAATGGTCGTTGTCAGTCTAGCAAATATTTTTGGTAGCTATGTATACTAGGGAAAAACAAAACGCGAGAGTAGGACTGCTTCCACTTTTCTTCTTACCCACCCACCCACCCTTTTCTGGTAAGGAAGTGTAACGTTTTCAATCCTCTTCTTAAAATTCAAACTAGGATTCACGTGTTCTGGGTTCCGTAGTACCATAGGGTGTGTGTGTGTGTGTGTGTGTAATTCCTTGTCTATCTGTTGCATCCAATTTGTTATCACAATCTGCCTTTGGTTATCAACTGTTGGTACATTCCATACCGACAGGCTTTTGCAAACCGACGCGATCTATCTGATTCGTTGTATACCGCCGCGATCTGTCTTACTCTTTGTTATCCGACGTTATCTTGTTTGGGGTGTTCGTTTCCGTAGTTACTAATCCTTAGGTTCATCTTGAGAAGAAGGTGTTGGGATACGTGTTCTACTTATTCATGTGCGGAGTAATGATTTGAGTGCCATATGATGTTATCTTGGGCATGGATTGGTTGACAGCAAATGCAGCTGTGATTGATTGTGCTGAACGATCGGTTTCTCTGAAAATTCCTGAAGGCCATATAGTCTATTCTCCAAGTCTGACTCCTGCTATCCAGCTTTTCTCTTTGGCGGCTCTGAATGATGATGCTATGGAAGCTATTCAGAGTGTTCCGGTGGTCTGTGAGTTCCCAGATGTCTTTCCTGAAGAGTTGCCAGGTATGCCTCTGGATCGTGAGGTTGAGTTTGTAATTGAGCTTGAACCTAGAACGGCTCCTATCTCCAAGCGGCCTTATAAAATGGGTCCTGCTGAGTTGGCTGAACTCAAACGTCAGCTTGATGAACAAGAGAAGTTGGGTTTCATTCAACACAGCACTTCTTCTTGGGGTAGCCCAACCATCTTTGTGAAGAAGCGAGACAAGACTGATAGACTTTGTGTTGACTATCGGGCTCTCAATGCTAAAACCATCAAGAATAAATATCCCCTTCCGCGGATTAATGATCTCTTCGATCAGCTAGCTGGAGCTGTGGTATTCTCTAAGCTGGACTTGAGAAGTGGTTATCATCAAATCAAGATTCGCAAGGAAGATGTTCCTAAAACAGCTTTCACCACCCGCTATGGCCTGTATGAGTACACGGTCATGTCTTTCGGTCTACCAACGCACCTGCCACCTTCTCGAGGCTTATGAACTTGGTTTTCATGGAGTATCTTGATAAGTTCGTTGTGGTCTATCTGGATGAGATCCTAGTCTATTCTAAGTCAAAGGAAGAACATGAAGAACACCTTCGGTGTGTCCTAAACAAGCTTCGTGAGAACCGCCTGTATGCAAAGTTCTCCAAGTGTGAGTTTTGGCTGCCTCAAGTCACCTATCTTGGTCACGTCATCTCTGCCAAGGGCATTGCCGTCAACCCAGAAACTGTAAAGACAATTGTTGACTGGCTTCCTCCTGTAAATGTCAAAGAAGTCCGGAGCTTCCTTGGTTTGGCTAGTTATTGCCGTCGCTTCGTTCAGAATTTTTCGAAGATAGCGAAGCCTCTTACCGATCTCCTCAAGAAAGGCAAGAAATACCTTTGGACTCCTGCATGTCAAGCAAGCTTTGAAACACTCAAAGAGAAGCTCACTTCCACACCAGTCTTGGTTCCTCCAGATACATCCAAGCCTTTCCAGATATTCTGTGACGCATCTTTGCAAGGATTGGGTGCGGTCCTTATGCAAGAAAAACAAGTTGTTGCTTATGCCTCTCGACAGTTGAAGACGCATGAGATCAACTATCCTACACATGACCTCGAACTCGCAGCAGTTGTCTTTGCTTTGAAAGTATGGAGGCATTACTTGCTGGGCAACCGTTGTGAAATCTTTTCTGATCACAAGAGTCTGAAGTATATCTTCACTCAGCCTGATCTCAACCTTCGGCAGAGGAGGTGGATTGAAGCAATCAATGATTTTGATTTGACAATCAACTACACTCCGGGCAAAGCTAATGTCATGGCCGATGCTCTCAGCCGCAAAGCTTATGTCAGCAACCTCATGCTGGAAGAACAACAGCCGCTCTTGTGCGAGGAATTCCGTCAGCTCAACCTTGAAATTGTGGATCAAGGGTATCTTCTGAACCTTCTAGCAACCCCTCTCTTGGAAGAAAAGGTTCGCTCCATTCAACTTGGTGATCCGTACACCAAAAAGGTCATCTCCAACATGCAGCTTCCGAAGTATGAGTCCTTCCACGTCGATGATCAAGGCACGCTTTTCTTTGAACACCGGATGTTTGTTCCGAACTACCCGGGGTTGAGAGAGCAAGTTCTCAAGGAGGCGCATGATTCTGTTCTTTCTATCCACCCTGGCAGCACAAAGATGTACATGGACTTGAAAACACAATATTGGTGGCTGGGATTGAAACGATATTGTGCCAAGTATGTCTCAGAGTGTGATGTCTGCCGCAGAGTGAAAGCTGTCCATCAGAAACCTTCCGGTCTTCTACAGCCATTGAAACCCCCGGAGTGGAAATGGGAGAAAGTAGAGATGGACTTCATAACTGGTTTTCCAAGGTCGCAGAAGGGCAACAATGCAATCTTTGTTGTCATTGACAGGCTTTCTAAAGTGGCTCACTTCTTTCCCGTCAAGGAACAATTTCTGCAATTCAGTTGGCTGAGCTCTATATCAACAGAATTGTCTCTCTGTATGGGGTTCCTCTTGAGATCAGTTCAGACCGTGGAAGCATCTTCACTTCCAAGTTCTGGGAAAGTTTCCAAAATGCTTTGGGAACAAAATTGAACTTTAGCACAGCTTACCACCCTCAGTCGCAAGGACAAGTTGAAAGGATCAATCAGATTCTGGAGGATATGCTTCCTGCTTGCGTCATCCCTTTTGGCATGAAGTGGGAAGAATGTCTTCCTTATGCTGAATTCTCTTACAACAACAGCTTCTAGAAAAGTCTAAAGATGGCACCATTTGAGGCTCTCTATGGTCGCAAATGCAGAACTCCGATTGGTTGGTCGGGTGCAGGAGAAAGAATATTGTTTGGCCCTGACATTGTAACTCAAGCAGAGGAGAAAGTTCATATCATTCTTGAAAATCTGAAGATTGCTCAAAGTCGCCAGAAGAGCAATTACGACAGAAAGCACACGGACATGGAGTATGTCCCTGGTGATCTCGTTTACCTTCGTGTCACTCCCATGAGAGGCACGCACCGCTTTGGTATCAAAGGAAAGCTGGCTCCTAGATACATCGGTCCATTCAAAATTCGTGGAAGAAGAGGAGAAGTTGCTTATGCTCTCCAGCTCCCGGAAAAACTCAAGGTCCATGATGTTTTCCACATCTCTCAACTCAATAAGTGCTTCAAGGATCCCGGCAGGACCGTGGACCATGAGCTTATCAATCTCCAAGAAGACCTGTCTTATCAAGAACACCCCACAAAAATCCTTGAAGTCGCAGAAAGAAGGACTCGCAACAAGTCCATCAAGTTCTGCAAGGTGCAGTGGTCGCACCATTCTGTTGATGAAGCCACTTGGGAACGCGAAGATGAGCTCCGTGCCAAGTATCCTACCCTCTTTGAGTCTTCTTCTTCCTAGAATCTCGGGGCGAGATTCCTGTTTAGTGGGGGAGAGTTGTAGCATCCCAATTGTCTAACAATTTTAATGCTACTTGGTCTAGTAATATAATGGCTACTTCCTACATATAATTGTTGCATCATAATTATATCATGCTCATGTCATCATGCCACCTTGCATTTGAGCATCATATAAAACCCTTTTTGTTTTGGTTCTTCTCTCATATGCATTGTTAATTGTATTTGCCTCTTGATATTGTATTTGGTTATTGATATATTGTTTAAATGCCCAAGTTGAGTTGGGGGCATATATTTTATTCAACTCCATCACCTTTCTCTGTCACCACCTTATAATTCCACCATCCAACTAAATATGAGCTTTGCACTTTATTGGGTTTTACCTCTAGCTCATGTGGGTTGGGATGGATCCAATTCTATTTCCACATGCTCTCATATTAGCATCATGTTGTTTTCACATTATTGATATGTGGAGCCACCTTTGCATGCATTATGAGTAGTGCTCCTTTTCCTAGCTTTCATATGGATTATTATGGATTTATGCTCATGTTGGGATATTTTTGGGACTATTAAACATCTAGTGGAATATACACACTAGCAAGTCCCAATTATAATCAAATATGATCATCTCCATCTACTCCACTTGGAACTTTCATTTAAATTCTTTTGCTTGGCCTTACTCCACATTTTGGGTAATGCACAGGAATAATGCCATGTTTATTATTTTGTTTTCACAAGGTTAAAATATGGCTTTGAATGCTTTTGCATGGGCCATGCAAATCTCCACCACCTCTTCTCCTTTGGGTTTAGTCCTTGTTTTTAAAGTGGATCTTGTCCTTTGTTTTCATACCAAGTGATCCTTAATATTTTTTTTGTGGGGCTCCACATTTATCTCCTACCACCACCATGTGTGCACCCCAAGCCTCACCATCTTGATCTCCTCACTTTTCTCTCCTTTTCACCTCCATCCATGCATGATCAAGCGGATCATAATAAAACCCTAACCCTATCTAACCTCCTCTCTCTAACCCTAACCCTAACCCCTTACCCTAACCCTCACCTCACTACCCTCCTCTCTCTAACCCTAACCCTAACCCCTTACCCTAACCCTCACCTCACTACCCTCCTCTCACCATGCCGAGGCACACCTCCCTCTCTCTGCCAGCAAGGGACCACCTAGCCCCTCTCTAACCATGCGAGCTACCCCAGTCCCTAACCTAAACCCTAGACCGAACCTTTGCCATCTACCCGAGCCTCCCCTCTCGGCTCTCTCTCTCTCTCTGCCAAAGCTACCACCACCCGAGCCAGCCCTCCCTCTTCTCTTTGGTCCACCTGCAGCCACACCCTGTCCCTGCCCCTGCCCTGATCAGCCACGCCGAGCACGTGAAGGAGAGGGAGAAAAAGGTAACCGATGCCACCTTTTCTATCTACCCCGCTCCCCCACGGCACCTCCCCTCTCCCTCTCAGCTTTATCTCCTCCCCACGCCTCCTCTGCCCCCCAGATCCCCAGGACCTCTCCCTTCTCCCCACCACCACCTGCTGCTACCCCGCTCCTCTCCGTTGTCGTCCACCGTCGGTCTCCTACCTCTCCTCGTTGTTGCAGCCACTGGCGTGGCGATCTTGGGTGTCGAGGAAGCCAGCCAGGTCCCCTGCGTCACCCCCGTACACGCCAGCAAGGAGGAGCCGATCCCTGCGTTGCTGATCACTGACGGCCACCGCAAACCCTAGCTCTGACCAGTCTCTGTGTCGTCGCCGTTCTGCTACCCCTCGGCCCGATCCGACCTCTCCGTCGAACTCGCGGTGAGCTGATCCACCTCCCTGACATCCCCTCCCTCGCTAACACCCTCTGGTCTCGCCGGTCGTCGTGTCGAACACGCTCTGTGCGCTGGCGGCATTGGCTTTGGCTCGTCTCCGTGCCGCATCACACCTTAGCTATGCCCCGCTCTCCCTTCTGTCAACCTCCCCTCACCAGCCGCACTGGTTCCAGCCCTCGTCGCGCACACCGCAGGTCGCGGGGTCGAACCCCCGCACCGCGCGCGTCGCGCGTTCGCCTGTCGCGCGTTCACCTGTCGATCACGGATCTGTCGGTCCATTCAGAGTAGGAGAAGAACAGTGGGCCTACGGTCACTTTACAATAACCCCCCCTTTTTATTTCGCTCTTAACCTGCGGTACACCGGGCCCCACCGGTCAGCCTCCCTGTTCTTTTTACAGATAGGCACCCCAGTTTACCGCCCCTCAACCCGCACTCCCCTCTGCGCCACGTGGCTGTGTCCATTTCCCCCGCTGGCAAGTGGACCTGCGAGCCCGCTGGCCCCACTTGTCTGTCTCCGAGGCTGGCCACTCCCGCGGTGTAAAAAAGTTTTCGCCGCGCCAGTTCGCCCAGTCAGCATCGGCCCCACTTGTCTGTGTCTATGGCTAGGTTTGTCTGAGTACGAAAAGGTTTTCTGTTTTCTGTTTAAATTTAAAACTTTTCAAATTTGTTTCAAATTCAAATTCAATCTGTTTTTAAATAACTTTTGAATTATAATTCCAAATTAAACATGTAATATATGTTTTGAAATCAGAAAAATGGGAGGATTTCAAATATGCCCTTCAAAATATATTTTGAACACTTTAATTTTCGAGTTGATTAAAATTACGATAAAATGCCCTTTTTGCTTAAGTAATTAATAACTTTTGATTTATAACTCCAAATTTGACAAATGATATGTCTAAAATGATCAGCTCGACGAGACCTTTCTGTTTATGCATTCCATGTTCTGAATTGCAGCATGAATCATATAAATATAAAGTATACAGCAACTTATTTGATGATAAAAGGTGACTAAAACTCCATAAAATGCTTTATTTTTGTATTCCACACCTCACCCATGCCATGCTACATTGTTGCCATGCAAATTGTGCATCATTCATCATGGCATGATTGTTTGCTTGTCGCATTTTATTCATATGCTTGCGCACTTTATTTATGTTGGCCCTTGTTTGTTTGGTTCTACGCTGAGCAGGGGATATATCAAGAAACCCAGGAGCACTACCCAGATCCTTCTCTCGCTTCAACTGAGCTGCCAGGCAAGCACTACCACATGCTTGCATACATATAGTACCTATTTCCTCTATCTTATTCTTGCATCATTTGAGTCACGATTGCATTAAACTGAATCCCAAGTACTGCATAGCCTTTACTTTTAAACCCCACCGAAGCTTGTTCCTCCATCCCATGAGCCATTACTACAGGAGTTGTTTGAGCCATGCGGGTCGTAGAACAGAATGCGTAGGGTATGTGAGTGTCTGATGGATAACGAGGTACCTAAACAACTTAACCTGAGTAGTAATGGGATAACTAATGAAAGTGGCACCGGTGAGCAATATCTGCTATTTGGTTTTTCATGCTCACTTGTGTCCCGTAGGACCCCGAGTACTTGATTCCTGTTCCTTGAATATTCGTGCTATCCACATCCGGGAGGCTTATGAACCCCCCTGAGCCAGAGCTTGATTCATTCTTATTTCTTGGGGCCACAAGTAGTTTGGGGCTTTATTACTATCCTGTACTTATGCCATGCTTTACTGCTTTATTTAAGATTGTGCGAGGAGCACCTGTACTGTTTTGGATGCGGAGTGTTTTCGCGGTATCGACAAGCCCAGTCACACTTTCGGGTTCCCAGTCGTTTACAGCCATTGACGCAAACCTTGAGTCCGTCTCGGAGCCGGCCAACTTCGTTGCGGGTAGCTTAATGGGGTGGCCCCCTGAAATATTTCTGAATCCTGTGATCGCTTTGTCATGAATGCCTCGTTGGGTTTTGATTTGGTTTTTCCGAGGTTGATCGAGTGTGTGTTGCTATTTGTGCACCCCTGCAGGGTAAATCTTTCTGAAAGCCGTGTCCGCGGTTATGGACGACTTGGAGCACAGTTTCTCGATCATAGACAAGTATAACTAAAGTACTGCTGTTAATTTGCCTAAGTACCTGACTAGTAAATATGCAACACTCATGGAATGGACAATAAAACTGCCAACGGATGGGGGTTGTTCGTCCGCTTCCTCGTTGGTAAGCGAGGAGGAGGATGGATCTGTTAATTTTACTGTCATAACTGTTGTTATTAATTCACGGACATCCGTCTATCTATGGTTAGGCGGATGGTTAGCGAGTATCTATAGAATTGTTAGGTATTATCTTTTGCTGCAATTGCGTCACCCTAGGTTGTGTCCCCTTTAGAGGCATAAAGACTTGCTGAGTACCCCTAGGGTCTCACACGATAAATTGTTTGATTCAGATGAACAGGTAAACTCGCAAGATGGATACTGGGTGGAGGAGACGGACGATGTTGGCAACGATCACTCGGTGTAGAGATTCCGGGAACGGGGATCCGTGAGATCTGTGGGCGGGATGTGTTTATTTATGGGGCATCTTATGCCGATTTGCTTCTTATCCGTACTCGGATCTTGTTTTCCGCTTCCGCTTGATACTCTGATGTTTGATGTATGAGGAGATATCCTAAACTATTATATCTATCTAGGATATTTGGATCTTGCCGTATGGCGTTGCAATATTTCTATTTCTTTTAGATGGAATGGCTCTGAGGACTGTTGTATGGTGGCTTGCATACATACTCATTTGTGTATGTAGTTGATCCCTTCGCCTGCCGATTACGCCGCTCGTTCTTGTCCCGATGTTTGGAAATGGTTAGGACGGCCGAAAGGTCTACCTGTGAGTGGAAATTGGGCCCCACCGTACTATTTTAACCATTTCCGCTCATCCAGGCTTGTAACTAAGAGCGTAATTCATCGAGGTAGTTACAAGCCTCCGAAGCAGTTATGTATTCCGATTCATTTGAAGATCTCGCCACAACGCTTTGATTTGCACTCCTCCAGCTAACTGCTGCACCATTCAAAGGAAATATGTATCCAGATTGAGATTTAGAATCATCCGGATGGGTGTTCCAACTAGCATCATTGTAACCGTTAACAACGAGTTGTTCATCACCTCCATAAGAAAGAACCATATCCTTAGTTCTTCTCAAGTACTTAAGGATGTTTTTGACCGATGTCCAATGATCCACTCCTGGATCACTTTGATATCTGCTAGTTAAACTAACAACATATGCAATGTCGGGTCTAGTACATAGCATGTCATACATTAGAGATCCTATGGCTGAGGCATAGGGAGTCTTACTCATCCTTTCTCTATCTTTTGCCGTTGCAGGACTTTGAATTTTACTCAACGTCGTATTGGGCAACATGGGCAAGAACCCTTTCTTGCTATCTTCCATTCCAAACCTCTTTAGAACTTTGTCCAAATATGTACTTTGTGACAATGATATTAGGCATCTCGATCTGTCTCTATAAATCTTTATGCCTAATATGTAAGCTGCTTCGCCAAGATCTTTCATTGAAAAACTATTATTCAAATATTCCTTGACACTATTAAGAAGGTCTACATCATTCCCAATCAACAATATGTCATCTACATATAGTATTAAGAATGCTACAGAGCTCCCACTCACTTTCTTGTAAATACAAGCTTCTCCATAAGTTTGTATAAAACCAAAACTTTTGATTACCTTATCAAAACGTTGATTCCAACTTCGGGATGCTTGCTTCAACCCATATATGGACCGTTGAAGTTTTCATACCTTGTTAGCATCTTTAGGATCGACAAAACCTTTGGGTTGCATCATATACAACTCTTCATCAATGTCTCCATTGAGGAACGCCATTTTGACATCCATCTGCCATATCTCATAATCGTAATATGCAGCGATTGCTAACATAATCCTCACAGACTTTAGCTTCTCTACTGGTGAGAAAGTCTCATCGTAGTCAACTCCTTGAATTTGTCGAAACCCTTTTGCGACAAGTCGAGCTTTATAGACAGTAACATTACTATCAACATATGTTTTCTTCTTGAATATCCATTTGTTCTCGACAGCCTTCCGGCCATCCGGTAAGTCCACCAAAGTCCATAGTTGGTTTTCGTACATGGATCCAATTTTGGATTTCATGGCGTCTTGCCATTTATTGGAATCTGGGCTCATCATCGCTTCCTCATATGTCGCAGGGTCATCGGTGTTATCCACCAACATGACACTCATAACGGGATCATACCAATCAGGAGTGGTACGAGTTCTCGTTGACCTACGAGGTTCTGTAGCAACTTCAACTGAAGTTTCATGATCATCATCATTAGCTTCCTCTCTTATTGGTGTAGGCGCCACATGAACTTCTTCCGGTGCTGCGCTACTCGCAAGTTCGAGAGAAGGTTCAACAACCTCGTCGAGTTCTACTTTCCTTCTAGTCACTTCTTTCGAGAGAAATTCCTTCTCTAGAAAGGATCCATTCTTGGCAATGAAGATTTTGCCCTTGGATCTATGATAGAAGGTATACCCAATAGTTTCCTTCGGGTATCCTATGAAGACGCATTTTTCCGCTTTGGGTTCAAGCTTGTCCGGTTGTAACTTCTTTACATAGGCTTCGCAACCCCAAACTTTAAGGAACGACAATCTAGGTTTCTTCCCAAACCATAATTCATACGTTGTCGTTTCAACGGATTTAGATGGTGCCCTATTTAAAGTGAATGCGGTTGTTTCTAATGCATAACCCCAAAATGATAGCGGTAAATCTGTAAGTGACATCATAGAACGAACCATATCTAAGAGAGTTCGATTACGACGTTCGGACACACCATTACGCTGTGGTGTTTCCGACGGTGTCAATTGCGAAAGTATTCCACATTTCTTTAAATGCTCGCCAAACTCGTAACTTAGATATTCACCTCCACGATCGAACGTAGAAATTTAATCTTCTTGTTACGTTGATTCTCCACCTCACTTTGAAATTCCTTAAACTTCTCGAAAGTTTTGGACTTATGTTTCATGAAATAGATATACCCATATCTACTCAAGTCATCCATGAAGGTAAGAATATAACGATAACCACCGCGCGATGCTACACTCATTGGACCACACACATCGGTATGTATGATTTCCAATAAGTCCGTAGCTCGTTCCATCATACCAGAAAATGGAGTCTTAGTCATTTTACCCATCAGACATGCTTCGCATCTTTCAAGTGATTCGAAATCAAGTGATTCAAGAAGTCCATCGGAATGGAGTTTCTTCATATGCTTCACTCGAATGTGACCAAGACGACAGTGCCACATATAGGTCGAGTTATCGCTCAATTTCAAACGTTTAGCTTCAATGTTATTAATATGTGTATTTCCACTATCGAGATTCAATAAGAATAGACCATCTATCAAAGGTGCATGTGCATAAAACATATTACTCATATAAATCGAACAACCGTTATTCTCGGACTTAAACAAGTAACCGTCTCGCAATAAACATGATCCCGATATAATGTTCATGCTCAACGCAGGCACCAAATAACAATTATTTAAGTATAAAACTAATCCCGATGGTAGATGAAGAGGTAGCGTGCCGACCATGATCACATCAAACTTTGATCCATTTCCAACGCGCATCATCACCTCGTTCTTCGCTAGGTTACGTTTATTCTGCAGCACCTGTTTCGAGTTACAAATATGAGCAACCGAACCAGTATCAAATACCCAGGCACTACTACGAGTACTAGTGAGATACACATCAATAACATGTATATCGGATATACCTTTCTTCTTGATGTTGCCGTTCTTCAAATCCTCCAATTACTTTGGGAAATTCCGCTTCCAGTGACCCTCTCCCTTGCAGTAAAAGCACTCAGTATCAGGCTTAGGTCCAGCCTTGGTCTTCTTCGCCGGTGCGGTAACTTTCTTACCACCCTTCTTGAAGTTTCCCTTTTGCTTAGACTTGCCTTTCTTGAATTTGTTGGTCTTATTGACCAACAACACTTGATGCTCTTTCTTGATCTCCACTTCTGCAGATTTCAACATGGAGAAGAGTTCTGGCAACGTCTTGTTCATGTTTTGCATATTGTAGTTCATCACAAAGTTCTTGTAACTTGGTGACAGTGATTGGAGGACACGGTAAATCCCCAAAGCATTAGGAATCACTATACCCAAGCTTTGGAGTTTGTTTGCATGCCCAGACATCTTAAGCACATGCTCACTGACGGAGCTGCCCTCTTCCATCTTGCAGTTAAAGAACTTTTCATAAGCCTCATATCTCTCAACTGCCGCGTGAGCCTCAAATATCATTTTGAGTTCACGGACAATATCATGTGGGTCATGGTTCTCAAACCTTTTCTAAAGCTCCGATTCCAAACCATACAAGATAGCACACTGAACTATGGAGTACTGATTCTTCCGAGTAAGGTAAACATTCTTTACTTCATCGGTAGCATCAGCTGCAGGCGGGTCACCCAGCGGTGCATCCAGCACATAGGTTAAATTACCAGCATTGAGGACAATCCTCAAATTGCGAAACCAATCCGCGAAGTTGCTTCCATTGTTTTTCAACTTTTCTTTCTCTAGAAACGCATTAAAATTGATGGTAGGGGCCGCCATTGATCTAAAACATATTTGCAATAGTTTAGACTAAGTTTATGACAAATTGTGTTCTAATTAATAGTTAAATTAATCTAGGTGAACTCCCACTCAAAACAATATCCCTCACATTGTTTTAGTGATCACACGAACCAAATCCACCACATCAAAACCGATCGTCACGAGAGTTGATGTAGCTTCAATGACGAACAATCGACATGTTCATCATATCTACTATATGACTCATGCTTTACCTTTCGGTAATCCGTGTTCCGAGACCATGTCTGTACATGCTAGGCTCGTCAAGATCAAACCTTAGCTTCCGCATGAGCAAATCTGGCTTGCACACGTTGTATACAATTGCAGAATCTAACACACCCGATCATCACGTGGTGCTTCGAAACAACAAGATTTAGCAACGGTGCTTACTAAGGATGAACACTTTAAAACTTGAAATTTATGTGCATGAGGGATCATCTTATAATGCTACTATCGTTAACTAAGCAATACAAGATGCATAAAGGATTAACATAACATGCAATTCATAATATGTGATATGATATGGCCTTTCTTCTTGTGCTTCCGATCTCCATCTTCAAGCACGAACATGATCTCCATCATCACCGGCATAGCGTCAAGGTCAATGGCGCCGTTTCATGGTTGTCGTCCACCAGCTCCAACTATTACAACTACTTTGAATAGACACGCGGGTCTTAACAGAAACTAAAGACAACCATATGGCTCCTGCCGGTTGCCAACTTACAATAAGGAACATTGCATACATCAAATATAATCACAATCATGGCCATATCACATCACAGCACACCCCTGCAAAACAAAGTTAGACGCCTCTAATTTTCTTTGCATATTTTACGTGGTTTGGGGCTTTCAATAAGTGTCGATCTAACTTACGAACAAGAACCACACCGTTGATGTTTGAACTATCAAGTGCCCGTTGTAAATTGGATCTATACTATAATGGGAGAGACAGACACCCGCAAAGCCACAATACAAGTTGCATGTTGAGCGTGGAGCAAGTCTCATGAACGATGTCATGTAAGGTTAGCCTGGGCCGCTTCATCCCATCATACCGCAAGATGCAAAGTACACAAGAAGCAATTGATAATAAAAGCACCACCGCCCACAATGACCATTGTGTTCTACTCGTGCAACATATCTACATATAGACACGGCTCTGATACCACTGTAGGGGTTTGTAGCATGGAAAAAAAATTCTACCGCATGCAAACAAACAAGCCAAGATCTATCTACTAGATTGTAGCAACGAGTCGATAGAGGAACTCACCCTCGAAGATTCCAAAGCGGTTATCGAGAGCAGATTCTCATGGGTGATGTAGTCGTACTCTTGCCTATCTCAAGATCGCGTAGATGATCCTTCCGCCGCTGCGTTCCGGCAGCGCTTCCGCAGTCGGTCACACGTTCGGTACTCGATGAAGACCTTCCTCTCCCTTGTTCCAGCAGGAAGCAGAGGTTGTAGCACTCTCCTCGCGATTCCGGAACACGACGCCGTGGTACCGGAAGTAGAGGGGAGATCTCGCAGGGCTTCGCCTTAAGCCGGAGCGAGTATGGTGGACTATGAGAGAGGCCTTGGCGATCTAGGGTTTAGAGGCACCAAGGGAGGAAGCTTGGCTAGCGGCTAGGGCTTGGGGAGATCCCCAACTCGGCGGCTAGGAGGAAACCCTAGGGCGGCGGCGACTTGTGGTGGCCGGCGGCTAGGGCTAGGGTTTGGGTGGTGTTGGGTGTAGGGAAGAGGGGCAGCCCTGCCCCTCCTTTTATAGGTGGGAGGGCGCAGCCAAGGGGGAGGGAGTCCTCCACCAAGTCGGCCTCCTTGGCCGGCGGGTGGAGGGAGAGGAACTCCTCCCCAAGTAGGTTTCCTACTCTCCCTCCACCAAGCAAAACTGCCGTTTGACTTTTCAAATTGGCGTTTGACTTTTCAAACTAGGATTTGATTTCTCCCTTTATTTTGCCCAGCCATGATACCTAGTACATGATGCAACCATTCCACATTGTCATGACACATTCATGTACCCTTCCCCTCCGGAGTGCCGGACCTTCCGGAACCTTCTAGAACATTCCTGATGAAAACACCGAAATCATTCCCTAACTCCGAAACAGGACTTTCCTTATATGAATCTTATTCTCCGGACCATTCTGGATCTCCTCGTGATATCCCGGATCCTATCCGGCACTCCGAACAACATTCAGTCTCTTACTCATCATTCCATAACTACTCAACAACATCGAATCCTTAAGTGTGTCTCCCTACGGTTCGTGAATTATGCGGACATGATCGAGACACTTCTCCGATCAATAACCAATAGAGGAATCTGGAAATTCATATGGATCCCACATATTTCTACGATTACTTTGCGATCGAATGAACCACTTACATATGATATCAATTTCCATTTGTCTCACAATAGTTTACTTATCCGAGGTTTTGATCGTCGGTATCTCTGCATACCTAGTTCAACCTCGTTACCGACAAGTACTATTTTCTCATTCCCGTGGTATGTGATCCCTTGTGAGCCAGTCACATGCTTGCAAGCTAATTGAATGACATTCCACCGAGAGGGCCCAGAGTATATCTATCCATCATATGGATGGACAAATCCCACTCTTGATTCATGTGTCTCAACCCATACTTTCCGAACACTCAATACCACCTTTATAGCCACCCAATTACGGTGTGGTGTTTGATGTCATCAAAGCATCCTTCCGGTGATGGTGATAAGCATGATCTCATGGTCGAAGGAATTAGGTTACTATGTATCAGAAAGCTTATAGCAATTGAACTATTTAAAATGACTTGATCTTTATGCTACGCTTATCTATAGGAGTATGTCCACCATACCATCCTCCTAATGATATGATCTTGTTATTAACAACATCTCAAATGTTCATGATCAAGAAACCATGATCATCTATTAATCAACAAGCTAGTATTATGAAGAGGCTTTACTAGGGACTCTAATTTAGTTTACAAATCACACAAGTATTAATGTTTCTAGTTAATACTATTATAGCATGAATGTAAACATTTATCATAAACACAAAGATATAATAATAACTACATTTATTATTGCCTCTAGGGCATATCTCCAACACCCTCTTCAACAGGTGAAGCCAACTCCGGAACAACTTCCGGCGCTGCGCTACTCGCCATACTTTGAAGAGAAGGTTCAATAACCTTTTCGAGTTCTACCTTCCGACTACTCACACCTTTTGCGAGAAACTCTTTCTCTAGAAAGGATCCATTCTTAGCAACAAAAACCTTGACCTCGGATCTATGATAGAAGGAATACCCAATAGTTTCCTTAGGGTATCCTATGAAGACACATTTTTCCGCTTTGGGTTCGAGTTTGTCCGGTTGAAGTTTCTTCACATAAACATCACATCCCCAAACTTTAAGAAATGACAGCTTAGGTTTGTTTCCAAACCACAATTCATACGGTGTCTTTTCAACGGATTTAGATGGTGCTCGATTTAAAGTGAATGCAGCAGTTTCTAGTGCATAACCCCAAAATGACAATGGCAAGTCCGTTAGAGACATCATAGATCGAACCATATCCAATAAAGTACGATTACAACGTTCCGACACACCATTTCACTGTGGTGTTTCGGCAGGTGTGAGTTGTGAAACAATTCCACACTCTTTCATGTGAGTGCTAAACTCGTAACTTAGATACTCACCTCCACGGTCGGACCGTAGAAATTTGATCTTTCTATTATGATGATTTTCCACTTCATTCTGAAATTCCTTGAACTTTTCATAGGTTTTAGACTTGTGTTTCATCAAGTAGATATAACCGTATCTACTCAAATCATCCGTGAAAGTAACAAAATAACGATAAACACCTCGCGCCAACACACTCATTGGACCACATACATCAGAATGTATAATTTCCAATAAATCTGTCGCCCGTTCCATTTAACCGGAAAACGACGTTCTAGTCATCTTGCCCATAAGGCATGGCTCACATGTATCAAATGATTCAAAATCAAGCGATTCCAAAAGTCCATCCGAATGGAGCTTCTTCATGCGTTTAACGCCAATATGACCTAGACGGCAGTGCCACATATATGCGGATATATCATCATTAAGTTTAATCCTTTTAGCATCAACATTATGAATATGTGTAACATTATTATCGAGATCCAATAGAAATAAACCATTCATCATCGGTGCATGACCATAAAAGATTTCATTCATATAAATAGAACAACCGTTGTTCTCGGATTTAAATGAATAACCACTTCGCATCAAACACGGTCCAGATACAATGTTCATGATTAGTGCTGGCACCAGATAACAATTATTCAAGTTTATTACTAATCCCGACGGCAAGTGGAGAGGTAGCGTTCCGACGACGATCACATCAGCGCTTGATCCATTGCCGACATGCATCTTGACCTCACCCCTTGCCAGCGGTCGCTTGTTCCGCAGCCCCTGATTCGAGTTACAAATATTAGCAACTGAACCGGTATCAAATACCCAGGTGCTACTGCGAGCACTAGTCAAGTAAACATCAATAACATGTATATCATATATACCTTTGTTTGCCTTGCCGGCCTTCTTGTCTGCCAAATACTTGGGATAGTTGAGCTTCCAATGGCCAGTCCCCTTACAATAGTAGCACTCGGTATCAGACTTAGGGCTAACTCGGGGTTTCTTTTTAGGCACGGCAACCGGCTTGCCTCCCTTACTTCGCTTCCGTTTTCCCTTCTTGTCTTTCTTGAAACCAGTATTCTTATTGATCATCAACACTTGATGTTCCTTTTTGATCTCCACTTCTGCAGTTTTAAGCATTGAAAGAAGCTCGGGGAGAGACTTCTTCATGCCTTGCATATTATAGTTCATCACAAAGCTCTTATAGCTAGATGGCAGAGACTGTAGAACATGATGGATGCCTAAGTCAATGGGAATCGATATTCCCAAGGACACAAGCTTATCGGCGTAACCCGACATCTTGAGTACATGCTCACTTATGGAGTTGTGCTCTTTCATCATGTAGCTAAAGAACTTTTCTGAAGCATTGTAGCTCTCTACAGCAGCATGTGTGTCGAAAATCATTTTCAACTCACCCATTGTATCAAATGCATTGCCATTTTCGAAACGCTTTCGAAGTTCTGGCTCTAGCCCATACAATATGCCACAATGAACTAAGTTGTGGTCCTCCTGACGAGTCTGATAGACATTCTTCTCCTCGTCAGGGGCATCCTCAAAAGGTGGGGGCCTAGCAGCGCTTCTAGCACATATTGATTTTGTGCAGCACAGAGGAGAATCCTCAAATTCATGGCCCATTCGGTGAAGTTGCTACCGTTCGTTGCAAGTTTCTCTTTCTCCATGAACACATTGAAATTAAAAGCAGGCGGTGCCATCTACAACAGAATTTGTAAAGTTTAGACTAAGTTTATGATAGATTGAGTTCAACTAATCCACATTACGAATGAACTCCCACTCAAAAACGGCATCCCTCGTGTCTTTTTGGTGATTACATGAACCAAATCCACTACACCAAGTCCGATCATCACGTGAGTCGGTGTAGCTTCAAAGGCGAGCATCAAATGGGAATTATATCTACTATATGACTCATGCTTAACCTTTCGGTCCGTGTTCCGAGGCCATGTCTGTACATGCTAGACTCGCCAAGTAAGAACCTTAGTATTCGCGTGTGTAACTGTCTTACACCCAAAATATGGTCGTGGATCCAAAAACACCCGATCATCACGTGATGTCTTGGAGCGACGAAAACATAATCGGTGCATACTAAAGGAAGAACACATTCTTATCTTGATATTTAAATGAGGGATCATCTTATTATGCTAATAAAACGCCAAACAAGCAATATAAGATGCTATCAAACATTACATGTTTATTAGTGGAATGATATGGTTCCCGCATATGATCTCTATCATGTGCATCGTGGTATGATCACTATCATACCTTTATGTGTAAGGCCAAGGTCTATGGAACTTACACGTTATGTGTGTTGTAAGAGTATCATCTCATACTTCTACTTACAACATCACCATATCATAACACTAGCCCAGCAACAATCTAAACTGGACGCCTCTAATTTATCCATTGCAAATTTTACGTGGCTTAGGGATTTTGAAGATAGAACCGTTCAGACATACGGACATGAACCACAACGAGGATAACAAAATTGTTGACAACTCGTTGCAAAATAGATATTGACTATAGTAGGAGAGACAGACACCCGCTAGCCACTTATGCAAACTAGTTGCATGTCAAGCGTGGAACAGTTGTCATGTGCGAGGACATGTAAAGTTTGTCCGGGCCGCTTCATCCCACTATGCCACCAATATCCAAAATTACAACTAAGGAGCCTCGACCTCGCATCTCCAGCCTTGGCCATGCCACGGCTGGTTCGCCTCCAATTCCTGCCTCACCTCCAGCGAGTAGGGATGTAAGCGACACACCACTTAATCCCGCGTAATACCATTTATTAGTACTTTAGTTTAATGACGTTTTTAACAAAGAACTAACAATTTAAATAAATAGGACTTGCAGACGTATTTACATCCCTACCGATGAGCGTGGAGGAGCAGCTTGAGGTTGGACGGGGGCTTTAGAAACTGAAAAAGCAAAAAGGAGTTGCAAACTCTCATTAAATAAAACTCTTTTTGTTTATTCAGAATTTTGTCAATTACTTTAATGACAAACATTCACATATAACCCCTTGCTAGAATTCTATTTCACATGCAAAAACACTTTCTGCAATTTCACCCGAAAACCTGTATCGGTATCTAGTGAAATAAATTCCTGCGCTTGTTATTCTTTTCGGCATAAACCTTTTGCTCCAATTGGATGTTGGTGTATCTTAATTGTGTCACCTTACGGTTCATGAATAATGCGTACATGATCGAGACCCTTCTCGGATCAATAATCAGAAGCGGGATCTGGAGACCCATACTGACTCCCACATATTCAACGATGACTTTCTTGTGATCGTCGGAACCTTTTACGCTAGTATCTTAATCCCTTTGTTTCACGATATATTACATGTCCGAGATTCGATCATCGGTATCTCCATACCAAGTTTGATCTCGTTACTGACATGCACTCTTTTCTCGTTCCCGTGATATAACATTCTAGTGATCAAATCACTTGCTTGCAAGCTAATCAATGTGATATCACCGAGAGGGCCCAGAGTATATCTATCCGTCATCGGAATGAACAAATTCCACTCTCGATCCATGGGCCTCAACATAACACTTTATTAGTTCTAAACCCATCTATATAATCACCATGTTACGGTGTGATGTTTGATGTTATCAAGAAACTCTTCCGGTGTTAGTGATTGACATGATCTCATGGTCTAAGGACTAGGATTACTTCGTAAGTTGTTATAACAATATAAACTCAATGACTTTGATCGTAATGCTATACTTCGGATGAATATTGATCACACCATTACACTAATGTTGTGATCCCGTTATTAACAACATCCAATGTCCATGATCAGGAAACCTTGATCATCTTGTTAATCAACGAGCTAGTTTATGAGAGAGGCATAGCTAGGAACTTTCTGTTTGTTTATTAAACACACATGTATTAATGTTTCCGTATTAATACAATTATAGCATGCAAAATAAACATCTATCATATACTTGAAATACACATAATAAACACTTTATTATTTCCTCTCAGGGCATATTCCCTTCAGTCTCCCACTTGCACTAGAGACAATAATCTAGTTACGTAATGATGAATCTAACACCCATGGAGTTCTGGTGTTGATCATGTTTTGCTCTAGGGAGAGTTTTAGTCAACGTATCTGCTACATTGAGATCCGTGTGTACTTTACAAATATTTATATCTCCATCCTTGACATGCTCGCGGATGGAGTAAAACTGGCGCTTAATATGCTTGGAATTCTTGTGAGACCTTGGTTCTTTGGCATTGGCAATGGCACCATTGTTGTCACAATAGATCACCATTGGGTCTAACGCGCTTGCAACCACACCTAGTTCGGATATGAACTCCTTCATCCAAACCGCTTCCTGAGCCGCTTCCGAAGCAGCAACATATTCGGCCTCTGTTGTTGATCCCGCCACCACAGGTTGTTTGGAACTCCTCCAACTAACCGCTCCGCCATTCATGAGAAATACATATCTGGATTGAGACTTAGAGTCATCCGGGTCAGTGTCAAAGCTTGCGTCGACATAACACTTAGCGACGAGCTCTTCTTCACCTCCGTATACAAGAAACATACCCTTAGTTCTTCGTAAGTACTTAAGGATATTCTTGACCGCTATCCAGTGTTCTGAACCTGGATCCGATTGGTACCTACTAGTCAAATTAATAGCATGTGCCACATCCGGTCTTGTACATAGCATGACATACATTATAGAGCCTATGGCTGAAGCATAGGGGACTTTGTCCATTATCTCTCTTTCTTTCGCCGTAGCCAGACTTTGAGTCTTACTCAATGTCTTGCCTTGCAACATAGGTAAGAACCCCTTCTTACTTCCGTCCATTTTAAACTTCTTTAAAATCTTATCAAGGTATGTACTTTGCGATAGCCCTATTAGGCGCCTAGATCTATCTCTGTAGATCTTTATGCCAAATATGTATGACGCTTCACCTAGGTCCTTCATTGAAAATTTGCTGTTTAGATAACTTTTAACACTGTTTAAAAGATCTATATCATTTCCGATCAATAATATGTCATCCACATATAATATCAGAAATGCCACATTGCTCCCACTCACTTTCTTGTAAATACAAGCTTCTCCATAAGTTTGGACAAATCCAAACTCTTTGATCACCTCATCAAAGCGGAGATTCCAACTTCGTGATGCTTGCTTCAATCCATAGATGGATCGCTGAAGCTTGCACACCTTGTTAGCATCCTTAGGATCGACAAAACCCTTTGGTTGTATCATATACAACTCTTCTTCAATATTACCATTGAGAAACGCAGTTTTGACATCCATCTGCCATATCTCATAATCAAAATATGCATCAATTGCTAACATAATCCTAACTGACTTTAGCATCGCTACGGGAGAGAATGTCTCATCGTACTCAACTCCTTGAATTTGTCAAAACCCCTTTGCGACAAGTCATGCTTTATAGACGGTCACATTACCATCAGTATTAGTTTTCCTTTTGAAAATCCATTTGTTCTCCACGGCCTTTCGGTCGTGAGGTAATTCCACCAAGTTCCAAACTTGATTTTCATTCATGGATTCCATCTTGTATTTCATGGCTTCTAACCATTTTTTGGAATCAGGGCTCATCATCGCTTCTTCATACGTCGCAGGGTCATCAATTTCATCAACCATGAAATTCATAACAGGGTTTCCGTACAGCTCGGGAGCTGCACGCGCCCTGCTAGACCCGTGAGGTTCGGTAGTACTCTGTTTCGGAGTTTCATGATCATTATCATTAGTTCCCTCTTCAACAGGTTAAGCCAACTCCAGAACAACTTCTGGCGCTGTGCTACTCGCCATACTTTGAAGAGAAGGTTCAATAACCTCTTCGAGTTCTACCTTCCGACTACTCACACCTTTCGCGAGAAACTCTTTCTCTAGAAAGGATCCATTCTTGGCAACAAAAACCTTGCCCTCGGATTTGTGATAGAAGGAATACCCAATAGTTTCCTTAGGGTATCCTATGAAGACGCATTTTTCCGCTTTGGGTTCGAGTTTATCCGGTTGAAGTTTCTTCACATAAACATCGCATCCCCAAACTTTAAGAAATGACAGCTTAGGTTTGTTTCCAAACCACAATTCATACGGTGTCTTTTCAACGGATTTAGATGGTGCCCTATTTAAAGTGAATGCAGCAGTTTCTAGTGCATAAACCCAAAATGACAACGCCAAGTCCGTCAGAGACATCATAGATTGAAACATATCCAATAAAGTACGATTACGACGTTCCGACACACCATTTCGCTGTGGTGTTTCGGCAGGTGTGAGTTGTGAAACAATTCCACACTCTTTCATGTGAGTGCTAAATTCGTAACTTAGATACTCACCTCCACGGTCGAACCGTAGAAATTTGATCTTTTTATTACGACGATTTTCCACTTCATTCTAAAATTCCTTGAACTTTTCAAAGGTTTCAGACTTGTGTTTCATCAAGTAGATATAACCGTATCTACTCAAATCATCCGTGAAAGTAACAAAATAACGATATCCACCTCGCGCCGACACACTCATTGGACCACATACATCAGAATGTATAATTTCCAATAAATCTGTCGCCCGTTCCATTGAACCGGAAAACGGTGTTCTAGTCATCTTGCCCATAAGGCATGGCTCACATGTATCAAATGATTCAAAATAGAGCGATTCCAAAATTCCATCCGAATGGAGCTTCTTCATGCGTTTAACGCCAATATGACCTAGACGGCAGTGCCACATATATGCGGATATATCATCATTAAGTTTAATCCTTTTAGCATCAACATTATGAATATGTGCAACATTATTATCAAGATCCAATATAAATAAACCATTCATCATCGATGCATGACAATAAAAGATTTCATTCATATAAATAGAACAACCGTTGTTCTTGGATTTAAATGAATAACCACTTCGCATCAAACACGATGCAGATACAATGTTCATGCTTAGTGCTGGCACCAGATAACAATTATTCAAGTTTATTACTAATCCCGACGGCAAGTGCAGAGGTAGCGTTCTGACGGCGATCACATCAACGCTTGATCCATTGCTGACACGCATCTTGACCTCACCCCTTGCTAGCGGTCGCTTGTTCTGCAGCCCCTGATTCGAGTTACAAATATTAGCAACTGAATCGGTATCAAATACCCAAGTGCTACTACGAGCACTAGTCAAGTACACATCAATAACATGAATATCGTATATACTTTTGTTTGCCTTGCTGGCCTTCTTGTCTGCCAAATACTTGGGGCAGTTGCGCTTCCAGTGGCCAGTCCCCTTACAATAGTAGCACTCGGTATCAGACTTAGGGCCAACTCGGGGTTTCTTTTCAGGCACGGCAACAGGCTTCCGCCCTTACTTCCCTTCCGTTTTCCCTTCTTGTCTTTCTTGAAACCAGTGTTATTATTGATCATCAACACTTGATGTTCCTTTTTTATCTCCACTTCTGCAGTTTTAAGCATTGACAAAAGCTCGGGGAGAGACTTCTTCATGACTTGGATATTATAGTTCATCACAAAGCTATTATAGCTAGGTGGCAGAGACTGCAGAACACGATGGATTCCAAAGTCAATGGGAATCAATATTCCCAAGGACACAAGCTTATCGGCGTAACCCGACATCTTGAGTACATGCTCACTTACGGAGCTGTGCTCTTCCATCATGCAGCTAAAGAACTTTTCTGAAGCATTCTAGCTCTCTACAGCAGCATGTGTGTCGAAAATCATTTTCAACTCACCCATTGTATCAAATGCATTGCCGTTTTCAAAACGCTTTCGAAGTTCTGGCTCAAGAGAAATTCTTCTGACGAGTCTGATAGAAATTCTTCTCCTCGTCAGGGGCATCCTCAAAAGGTGGAGGGCCTAGCGGCGCTAAAAGAGCATTTCCTATCCCTAGTGATTTTGATGTTTTATAACAACACACATATCAGACTAATTATTTGCCAAGTGTATCGCAGGTGCATTGAAAGAGGTTTGGCAATGGTTAAACAACAGTCCAAAAATGTTTGCCTACCGTGTTTTGCTACCGGACACGGCGGTAGGTTTTGACTAGTTGTCAAAAAGCCACTGCCGGGCTAGGTACTAAAAAGCGGTAGTACCGCATTTTAGTACCTAGCACGACAGAAGCTTTTTGACCACTTGTCAAAAGCTACTGCCCGCTCCGGTACTAAAATGCGGTAGCAGAGGCTTTTTCCAACCTATAAAAGGTACCGCATTTTAGTACCTAGCGTGGCAGTAGCCTTACCGCATTTTGGTACCTGGCGTGACCGAGAGTTTTTCGACCATGTTGCAGATACCATTGGTCATCCGGTAGTACCGGTTCCCATAAGCGGTACTACCACTTTACGGTAGCACCACATTGTGGTACCGCTGTGGCTAGGGCATATGAATTTCGAAAGGTGCTCTTCCGGTACCAGGCCTGGTAGTACCGAAGTTTTTCGGTAGTACCGCTTAAGCTTCCGGTACTAGCGCTGAATTAAAGGCTCCAACGGCCAGATTTCTTGGAGGGGTATAAATACCCCTCCACCTACCTTGGGACAAAGTGCTCATCCACATTAAAGTCAAGACCACCATTGGAGCCACCAAATCTTCAAGATCTCCTCAATCCACCACCCAAAGTCTTTGATCTTTGGGGAATCGAAGGAGGAGGCCCCGATCTACTACTTCACCAAAAGAGATCTTCATTTCCCCCTCATTTCATTGAGGGCCCCTTTGCTCTAGTGTTTTCTTGAAAACTCTAGTTATAGATTTGGTTCTTACAAGCTTGTCTTTGATTGTCTTGACAACTTGCTTGTATTTGGGAGCCTCCAATTCAGTTGTGGATGTGTGCCCCAAACTTGTAAAGGTGTCGGCTTCCACCTTGAAGGTTGCTGATATAGTGGAAGGTGGATCGAGCCCGTTGGGGTGAGATTCATCGGAGAACAAGGGAGGCCTCTCGTGGCGTTGGTGACGAGGTTTAATCTCGTCAATGCCCATTGTTATGGACTTGGGTTTTGGATAAGATGGGGATGCTGGAGACCGCGGAACGGTTATCAAACAAGCAACACCGGGACACGAGGTTTACCCAGGTTCAGGCCCCCGGAGGGAAAACCCTACTCCTGCTTTTCTGCTCTGATTATGGTGGAACCGAAGATTACAGGGGTGCGTAGATGCAATCTGGCATGGAGGTGTGTATGCGGTGGTATGCGAGCGATTGTAAGAGAGCCTCCTCGTCGTGCCCTCCTGGCCTTTATATAGAGGCAGGCAGGTCCCAGGCACAGATTGAGTCGGTTACATATTTTAGGGTTTGACCCTTTGAATTTTCTATATACTCTAGTCTTGCTCTCCAAGGATCCGAAGGCGTCATGGTCCCTGGCCACCCGAAAATCTTCATGGGCCAGCCTATATTTGTCGTGGGCCTTCCTTGGGCTAGACTAGGTATGCTGAAGTCGTGTACTCGCAAGGTATAACCATGTCAGTAGCCCCCGAGTGTTCAGTCGAATCGCTGATTCGGCTGAGGACTCTTCAATCCTCCGGGTGAAACTATCTCTGCCTTTCAAGATAAATGTGTAGGGATTGCTGATGCGTGTGCCTGACTCTCCCGACGGATCAGGGTCAGTTAACTGTCTTAGGACAAAACAACACGATCTTCTTCAGATTCGAGTCCCTCGACTCGAACCCGGAACATATGCTGGCGTAATTCGACTCAGGCCGCGGAGGACTTACAGGAGTGGAATTCCAGTGAATTTCAATGACGTACCCAACGCGTCCGTCGGGATTTTTCATCGCGCCTGCTGGCACGGATTCTTACTAGCAGAGCACAGTCGTGTGCGTTGCCAGGCCATCCGATGATATCTGTAGGTCTTATCTTTGCGTCTCAGACACAGCATCCGAATGTTTATCATCGCGGAGGTGTTTCGGGTAGCCAAGGAGGACGTTGCTCACTCAGCGTTGAATAGGGTAGAGTTGCCCGAAAAGTTTTGCATGCTGATCCGAAGGATCGCATTCGAAGAATTCATAGGGTGCGTGACCAGCGATCCCTATGGGAGTAGCCCCCGAGTGTCTGTTCGAGTTGTAGATTCGAGCAGAGACTTTAATTCAGCCGTTGTTCAGCTTCAGGTCCATAGGACACAAATTTTTTGGATGCTTGAATCCATTATCCCTATGGGAGTAGCCCCCGAGTCCGTAGTGGAGTCATAGACTCGACGTAGGACTCGAAGAAATAATTCAGTGATGTAGTGTTTTGTTCACTTTTCGGGTGCGCGGCCAGCACTCCTGATAGGAGTAGCCCCCGAGTAGTTAGTCGAATCGTAGATTTGAGTGAGTACTCTTAATTGTATAGCCGAAGAATTTTAACCATTGCTAGCATAGCTTTTGATGACGTTAGTGCTTACGATCGGTGACCTCAAACGTCTGCGGCGCTAGAGATGACGTGACTGGACAAACATGGGTCCCACCTTCTGACCTTGATTTGACTGATCACGCACGACGTGGAGATAATTACGATGTCGCCTCGATTTCCACGCATAGTGGACGGCGTGTGAGCGATGGTTCGCTGCTGTGCTGACACGTGGACGGCCAGATCTTGTCGTTGGATCTAGGTCTTCCCGATGGACGGTCATCGTGCGTCGTCTTCGTCCTTATAATCATTGGGGAAAAGTTATTTTGCTTTCACCGCAGCTATTCTTGTTTCACTGCTCCAATCTGCTCTGAGTTTTCTTGCTGCACTGGAATATTCTCGAGCATTTCCTTCTTTGATCCTACGTTCTCTCCGCCAACGCTGCCACACCGTGATGGGGAAGCCGAAGAAGTCCTCTTCTGCAGTTGGCACCAGCGCTGCTGGTGGAAAGAAAGGTTCTACCGCTGCCCGTGTCACCGACGGTGACTGGCGGCGATCGGAGACGCGAGAGAGTGATCTCCGCAAGCTCCGTGAGCGGGGCTTGATCCCGCAGGATAGGGAGGCCGTCAAACTCCCTGGTAACGAGGTAATTCCCCGTCCCCCTGCTGGGTTTCGGGTTATGTTCCTCGCTTTTGTTCTTCGGGGCTTTTCCTTCCCAGTCCACAATTTCCTTCGTGGACTGCTTTTTCTTTACGGCATCCAGCTGCATCATCTTTCCCCAAATTCTCTTCTTCATATCGCTTGTTTTGTCACTTTCTGCGAGTGCTGGCTCGGTATCGAGCCGCACTTTGGCCTCTTCCGGAAACTCTATTCCGTGAAGAGGCAATCTGGTTCTGATGGTGTCTATCCCATTGGGGGTTGCATCATTTCCCTTCGATCCAATCTTCTTTTCTTCTCCTTTTCTATGTCCGAATCTGTCCAGTACTGGCGGAGGCGATGGTTTTACATCCGCGACTCCACGGTGGCTGGGCAGGATTTTGGTCTTGCTCCTCTCGACCCCTCCCAAAAGATCGAGCCGAAGAGGTCCTGGAAGAACTAGATCTTTGATGGTGAGGTGGCGGAGATAGAGGGGCTCTATCATCGGGTGGAGGATCTCCAGCTGATTCCGGATAAGGAGGTGAACGGTGTGGATATCATCCGCACTTTTCTCAAACGTCGGGTGCAGCCGCTCCAGGCTAGGGCGCACCCGATGTTTCTTTATTCGGGTCGCCGTGATCCGACTAGGGTTTCGGCTGAGGAATTATCCAAGGGGGATCTCGACGGGATCCTTTGTCCGCTGCTGAAGTTCAAGGCTGGAGAGGATCTTCCAGGGAAGTCATTGACTTCTCCGTTCTCCGCTTCCCGTCCGGTTCCGCAGGTGTAGAACTGGGGTGTGCGCGTAGCGCTATTTTTCGACTGTGTTTGTCTTTCCACCTTCTATACTGAAATTTTTGCTATCTTTTTTGCAGGAATTCAAGGTGCCAGGCATGTCGCCTCCAATGCCCGAACTATTCTCGAATGCTCCGGACAATGAGGTGGTGGATTCCATGTCCGAGCTGTCGTCGGCGCGATCTCCGGCTGAAGAGGCCAACGAGTCGAGTGAGGATCACACTCGCAAGCGCACGAGGAGCTCCAGCGAATCGTCGGATGCCTCGACTCCGCCGATGCCTAGGAACCCGTTGTGCCTTGAGCGTCATAGTGATGGGCATGGGGGCTCTTCTTCTCCAATTCCTGTCGTTCCCGTGCGGGCTGTGGCACCGCACCCGCCGGCGAAGCGGAAGAAGGAAGAGAAGAAGGAAGAGAAGAAGGGCAAGAAAACCCCTCCTGTTTTCGACCTTAGCGACCTTGACTCGTAAGCTTCCTCAGTTCCTTTTTGTTGAAATTTTTGCTTGATTGTTCTTGGCTGACGTTTTTCTTTTGCAGCCACTCCTCTGATGGCTCTTCCAGCGATGGCGCTCGAGAGATGGTGGGGGAGTCGAAGATTCCTTCTCCTCCTCCTCAGACGGTGGACACCTCTAGGGGCGCTGCTCCGAGGTCCTCTCCGCAGGAGGCTTTGGTGGTGTTCCCTCAGAAGACTGCAGGCGAACCTTCGGAGTCGCCGTCTATCCATGTAAGTAATTCTGTTTTCTGCCATAGGGGGAGCCCCCGAGCCTTTTCGGATGATCTGTTGATCATTGTTTTCTTCCTGCCTCGGGGGGAGCCCCCGAGCATCTGTAGGGTAATTTGTTGTTCGTTTTTCCTTCGAGTCTCGGGGGGAGCCCCCGAGCATTTTTCGCATGTATACCTTGTTTTTGCGCGTTCTCTTGGGTGTAGCCCCCAAGCCGTTCTTTTGACTGGTATTTCTTTTTGCAGCCTGTTGTGCAAGGCGCCAACCAACTGGTGCGGCAACACCTGGCATTGGAGGCCAGCTTCAAACAGCTTCAAGGTATGTTTACGACTTGGTCTTTTTGCTTCTTTTTGTATTTTTGTCCTTCGATCTGATAGGTGTGTTGCTGACTGCAGAGGATCACAATACCTCTCTCCGTGAGCTTGATGCTCTCAAAAAGAGCCTCGGGCAAGCGGAGAAGAAAACCGAGGTCGCCGTTAGTGCGAAGGAGCGCCTCGAGCTGGAGCTGGCCAACACGACCGAGGCCAAGGAGCACCTGCAGCAGGAAGCTACGGACCGCGAGGAGCAGCTCGCCACCGCCACGGCTTCGCATGCGAGAGAGGTAGCCAACAGGCTGATGGCGGCTGCCAAGGCTATTTCGGGTGGGTTTCTCTGTCTTCTCTTTTCGGCTTCCTTGCCTTTCCTTGTAGTGCTTTTATTTATGTTGCTTCCTTTGTTTTTTTAGATGCCGCGGGCATCGAGTTTGATCACGGTGCTCTGGGGCAGGGGAGTGCTCTGGATGATGCTGTTGTGGCGGTCGAAGACCGTTGCGGTACCGTGGTCGGCTCGCTTGCCAAGGCCAAGGAGGTTCTCGGTCGCTTCTACAAGGAGCTCGTCCCCAAGGGCGTTGCCCTTGAAGATGTCGATGCCTTGGCGGAGGCATTGTCATCTGAAGCACATGCGGCATACAAGCGCAAGCAGAAAGGCATTGTTGCGTCCGTCGGGCTGGCGATGGCCCTAGCTTCTGGAGCGGAGCTGGATCTTCCTCATGTCACCTCTCGGATGCCAACTGCTGCTGACGGATCCGAGGTAGCCTTTGCCATCTATGCTGCTCGCTGTAAACGTTATGGGCTGAAGTTGATTGACTTGCTGGCTGAGTACGCGTTGAAGCAGCAGGGAGCAGCCAAGGGGAGACAGTCCGGATCCGAGGCTACTCAGGATGCAGCCTCTTAGATCTTCTAGTCATAGGATAGCTTTTGTTTCCAGCTTTTGTAACTATGTTTATGAACAATCCTTGCGCCACGTAGTGGCTTTTTGCTGTACATAATGAATTTCCGAGTTTTGAGTTCATTCGTCTGTTTGCTCATATCCTTGTCTGCCTTTACTCTAGGGTCCTTCGGGTGATGACCCCGCTGACACTTCATCTGTACCACAGCTGCGGCCATCCTTGGATGGTGCGTCGCAGCTTGTGTTTCTTCAAGACCGCATCCTTAGTCTTGAGAGGGAATTGCTTGGAGTGCGTGGCGATGCTGATGTTTGGAAGTCGAAGGCGGAGCGAGGCACTGCCCGAGAGGAATTTTTGATGGGAGAGTTGCGTCATCTGGCCGAACAGCTTGAGTGTGAGTTTTTTGAACTGTTGCCCATTACTTCGGATGTGCCTGTTGGCCTTTCGCCTTACTATTTGCAAGTTTTGCAGGTGCTAACCTTGCTATGAGGGAGGAAAAGGAGTGTGTTGCTGTTCGGATCAATTGCTTGACTCAGCAGGACATGGAGGCCGATGGGTTTTTCTGGATGGACCGTGATCATGCCTGGTCCTTGCGACAGTGCAGGATCATGTCCACCAGGTATCGCGGGTGCTGCGTCAAGTGAAGTCTTCGCTGGCATCGGTTCTGCATGTGATGTTCCCGCTAGATGATGCACCGTCAACTCTCTCTGGCCTGCTGTCGAAGTTTCGGAGTGTGCATCGTGTCAGGGAACTGGTGCGGCATCAGCTCATCGCGGGGGTGAAGGTTGCGCTCTCCCTTGTGCGGTTACATCATCGTGATGTAGATCTGTCTGTTGTAGCGGCTGGGCCGCCTCTTCGGCCAGATGGTGGCGAGTGGGATATGCGTCCACATTATGCGGCTGTAAGGCAGTATGCCGAACAGATCGTAGATCTGTTTGAGCAGCGTGCTCAGGTTATTCTTCAGAATAGGTAGTACCTGTGAAAAAGATAGATGTAAAATTTGTATATATTCGACTGGGCGTGTTTTGCCCCTTTATTGTAAGGGTTTGGTTGTTGTTTTAGCACGTAGTGCTTTGTTTGTATACGTGTCCTTTTTGTTAGCCTGACGTGGTGAGCTACTCAGGTGTACACGTGGTATCCTCAGTCGACGAAGTCGTGAGGTGGGGGGAGCCCCCCGAGTGCGTTTGTGGCATGGAGTAAAATGCGAAATAGTAAACAAAAATTTTAGAGCGAGACACTTAGCTTTATTCATATCGTAATGGAGGAGGTACATTGTTCGGGTGAGTAGCCTTGGCTGAATAGACTTATTGAAAGTAAAAGAGGGGTGTAGCTAGGGGTAGAAGCGTCGCAGCTGTGCGACGTTCCATGGGTTGGAGTATGCGACTCCAGACTCCACGTGCTTGAGGCGATAGGCGCCACCTGGGATGACTTCAGTGACGATGTAGGGTCCTTCCCATGGTGACTCGAATTTCTTCGGTCGATCTTGCTTGAGTCGTAGGACCAGGTCTCCTTCGACGAAGGACCTTGGGCGCAGCCGTCGGCTGTGGTAGTTGTGGAGACTCTGTTGGTACACCGCTGATCGAGCCGCTGCTATGTCGCGCGCTTCGTCGAGTGTATCGACGGCATCTTCGAGTGCAGCCGTCGATTCGGCTTCGCTGTAAGCAACGACCTGTGGGGCCTTGTGGCGTACTTCTCCTGGTAGCACGGCTTCGGCTCCGTGTACCATGAAGAAAGGTGTGTAGCCGGTTGAGATGTTTGGCGTTGTGCGTAGGCTCCACAGGACCGAAGGTAGCTCTTGTGTCGAGGCACCCGCAAGTCGCTCGAGTGGGCTCATTAGGCTCTTCTTGATGCCAGCATCGACGAGGTCGTTGGCCTTCTCGACCTGCCCGTTTGTTTGCGGGTGCGCCACGGAGGCATATGTGATGTTGATTCCGAGGTCTTCGCAGAAGTCCTGGAATTCTTTCGAGATGAAGTTCGACCCATTGTCGGTGATGATGTTGTGCGGCACGCCGAACCTGTAGATAATGGATTCAAAGAACTTGACGACAGTTTTGCCCTTTTGGTTAGTGACTGGCATGGCCTCAATCCACTTGGTGAATTTGTCGACTGCGACCAGGAGGTAGACGTGACCTCCTTTTGAGGACCTTGGTAGCTGGTCGATCATGTCGAGGCCCCACTGGGCAAAGGGCCAGGCCAAAGGTATGGGCCTGAGTTCTGATCCGGGTGCATGTGGTTTGTCGGCAAACCTTTGGCACCCGTTGCATCTTCGGACGATGTCCTTGGCGTCGTTCATGGCCGTTGGCCAGTAGAATCAAGCTCGTAGAGCTTTTGCGACAAGGGAGCGGCTGCCTGCATGATGGCCGCAGATGCCCTCGTGGATGTCTTGGAGGATGGTTTTGCCGTCACCGATGGTGATGCACCTTTGGAGTACACCCGAAATGCTGCGCTTGTACAGCTCGCCATTGATGATGGTGAAGGCCTTTGACCGGCGAGAGATGCGCCGGGCATCTGTCGGGCTATCAGGCAGCTCGCCGTCTATCAGGTACTTGAGGTATGGTTGCGTCCAAGTTTCTTCGACTGCCATGACCTGCATCATGTTGACCACAGTGACCTCTGTGTCGAGCTTTTCGGGTCCTTCCTGCCCTTCGAGTAGCGCAGCCCCCGAGTGCTCTGCTTCTTCGGGTGATCCCTTTGGGAATTTCCGCTTGATGGATGGCAAGCAGATCTGTTCAAGGAACACGCCTAGTGGCACCCGTGCACAGGTGGAGCCTATGTTGGCAAGTCTGTCGGCCTCCTCGTTGCTTTCTCTCCCAACGTGTCGAAGTTCGCAGCCGTCGAATTCTCCCTCGAGTGAGTTGTAGAGTGTGCGGTAAGCGATCATGTTTTCGGCGTGTGCGTCGCACTCATTCATCGTCTGCTGGACGACGAGGTTTGAGTCTCCGTAGATGACCAGGCGCGTTGCGTCGCAGATCTTTTCCATCCTCATGTCGTCGATGAGGGCTTCGTATTCGGCCTCGTTGTTGGAAGCTCGGAATTTCATCCGAAGTACGTACTTCATCTTGTCGCCCTGCGGGGAGGTCAGTATGACCCCGGCTCCTGCTCCAGCCTCGCGTTTGGAGCCGTCGAAGTGCATCGTCCATGACTGTGTCATGTCCGGTGTGTCTGGCAGCTGCATCTCCATCCAGTGGACGAGGAAGTCCGGGAGGACCTGATACTTGATCGCAAGTCGCTTCTCGTAGACGATGTCTAGAGGTGACAGCTCAATGCCCCATAGGGCCACGCGTCCTGTGGCCTCCGGGTTGTTCAGGATGCTGTTTAATGATGCCTCGTTGACGACCATCACCTGGTGCTCCTGGAAGTAGTGGCTCAGCCGACGAGCCGTCATGAACACGTCGTAGGCGAGTTTCTGGTAGTGAGGGTACCTCTGCTTTATCGGCGTTAATACCTCGCTGAGGTAGTAGATTGGGCGTTGGACCCTATGGGTCTTGCCCTCTTTGGGTCGCTCGACCACCAGTACGGTGCTCACCACCTGGTGTGTAGCTGCTATGTACAGCAGTAGAGGCTCGCGCTCCTTTGGCGTAACCAAGACAGGCGAGGTAGAGAGTAGCCGCTTTAGATCTTCGAATGCATCATCCGCCTCAGGCGTCCACTCGAATTTGTCTGCCTTGCGCAGCAACTGATAGAATGGCAGGGCTTTCTCGCCCATGCGGCTGATGAACCTGCTCAATGCCGCGATTCGTCCTGCAAGCTGCTGGACACCCTTGAGGTTCTTCGGCTTCTCCATGGCCATTATGGCCCGGATTTTCTTCGGGTTTGCCTCGATCCCTCGCTGGGATATGAAGTAACCAAGCAGCTAGCCAGATGGGACGCCGAAGGCGCACTTTTCAGGGTTAAGCTTGATCCTATAGAGGTCGAGATTATTAAATGTCTCGCGAAGATCGTCGATGAGTGTTCTCGCCTCCCTGGTTTTGATGACTATGTCGTCGACATAGACTTGGATATTGCGACCGATCTGGTCCTTCAGGCATGCCTGCATGCACCGTTGGTACGTGGCACCTGCGTTCTTTAGCCCGAAGGGCATTGCGTTGTAGCAGAACACTCCGAACGGTGTGATGAACGCCGTTTTTTCCTGATCTTTGACCTTTAGTCAAATCTGGTTGTAGCCTGAGTAGGCGTCGAGGAAGGAGAGCTTCTTGCATCCTGCCGTCGAATCAATGATCTGGTCGATCTGAGGGAGAGGGAAATGATCCTTCGGGCAGTGCTTGTTTAGCTATGTGAAGTCCACGCACATCCGCGGGATGTCCGTGTCCTTTTTGGGGACCATTATGGTGTTGGCGAGCCACTCGCTCTCCTTGATCTCCCTGATGAAGTTTGCGTCGAGTAGTCTGTTGACTTCGACTCCGATTGCTTCGGCCCGTGGTTCGGACAGTCGTCGGATGGACTGCTTGACAGGCTTGGCGTCTGGAAAGACGTTGAGTGCGTGCTCAAAGAATTCCCTGAGAACTCCTGGCATGTCCGCAGGACACCAGGCGAAGATTTCCCAGCGCTCACGGAGGAATTCGACGAGCGCGCTTTCCTATGCGGAGCTGAGATCATTGGCGATCAGCGCCGTCTTGGAGGCATCCGTCGGGTGGACCTGCACCTTCTTTGTGTTGACGGTGGAGTCGAAGGACATATCTGGTGCGTTCTGTCGTGCGACTGGGGGTGCCCCATTGTCCGTCACCTCACGGAGCCTTACGAGATCCTCTTGCATGCCGAATGACTGGGAGATTATGTTGAAGTCCCTGTCGCAGTGGTCCGATCGGGTGAAGCTCCCGTGGACCGTGATGACGCCCCTGGGTCCTAGCATCTTGAGTAGCAGGTACGCGTAGTGCGGTACTGCCAGGAACCTTGCAAATGCCACACGCCCGAGGATGGGGTGGTATTGTGATGGCCAGTCCACCACTTCGAACTCGAGTCGCTCGCATCAAAAGTTATCCGGCTTGCCGAAGATGACATCGAGCCATATCTTTCCCAGGGGGAATATTCCCTTTCCTGGGACGATTCCATGGAACGTTGTGTCTGACTGTTCTAGGCTGCATAGCGGGATCCGCATTGCTGCTAGGGTGCTAGCGAACATCAGGTTGATGTTGTTGCCGTTGTCCATGAAGACGCGGCTCATATCGAACCCTCCGATCTGTGCCTCAAGCACCAGGGCAGCATGACCTGGGCGAGGGACCTGGCAAGGGTGATCCGAACGGCTGAACGTGATGCAGGACTCCGTTCTGCTAAGGTACTCAAGGATGGCGGGTGGAGCTATCACAGCCAGGTTGATCTGACGGGTGATTTTCTTCTGTACCCTATTCGTTGGGCGCCCTTTTTGGATCATCAGCGCTCCTTTCGGCGGGGGATACCCGTGCCCACCGTTATTTTGTGCGGGTGCGATTGGGTGGTTCGGGCCTCCTGCAGGTGGCGGTGGAGGAGCTCCATGCGCGATCTCGCCTGGTGCGGATGCGTTCCCGAATCCAGGGTTCGGGGCTTGCTGCCTCATCTGAGCCATACTTTCGCTGAGTTTCTGGAACTCGCGGCAGTCCTTGAGCATGTGGCTTGCCTTCTTCTTACCATCCTGCTTGTCGATGTAGAAGTGGATGGTGCATGGACCCGACAATTTTTCGTATGCTGAGGGTCCGTCGTCGCGACCGCGGCGCTGCCACGACTGTGCTGGGCATCCTCCATCGCGAAAATTGCTTCCGCGGTATCCGCCGCTGTTGCGGTTGTCGTCGCTGTGGCGGTCGGCGTAGCCAGCCGCGACCATGTCGGGTCCATCGCGATCGTCGTAGACACGCGATCTCCTCTTGCTACGGCGTTCGCGTCATCGGCCGTATTCGTCTTCTTCCTTCGAGTGCGCTCGGTGGACAAAGTCCTCACCATCGGCCCACCTGTTGGCGATGTCCATGAGGTGGTCGAGTGTATTGGGCTTGACGTGCCCAAGTTCTTCTTGGAAGTCCTGGCGCTTGACGCCGTCCTTGAAGGCGTCGATAGCCCTCTCTTCGGAGATGTGCGCCGCGGAGTTCTTGGTGTTGGACCAGCACAGTATGTACGAGCGAATGGATTCGCCCATTCGTTGGGTGCAGGCCCGCAGCTCCTCGATCGAGGCAGGCCTCTTGCTGGTTCCTTTGAAGTTTCAGACGAAACTGTACGCCAGCTCCTCCTAGCTTCGGATGGATCCTGAGGATAGGCTGCTGAGCCAGATTCAGGCTGCGCCCGTCAGCTGCAGCTGAAGGCATTGCATGGCGGTTTCTGTCGTGGGAATGGTCACGGCAGATGCTGCAATCGGCAGCGAGTAGTAGAACGAGGGGCAAGGGCGGCCAGCCATCTGCGGTGCGAGATGAGGGCGGAGACTCAGGGTTTTACCCAGGTTTGGCCCCCCGGAGGGTAAAGACCTACTCCTGCTAGATTGTATTATGGAGGTGGTACAATGGGCGAGCTCGGCGGCTAGGCGGCGAGTCGCTTGGGGGTATGATGGAACGTATCTCTACTCGCCCTCCAGGGAGGTTTATATAGGCTCACCTCCCCTAGGGTTTACATATCTCAACCGATTCAGTTAAAGCTTCGGTACTCGTTTAACCTAATCCGACTGGGCCTATCTACTCGCCTGGGCCTTCAGCTTCTAGTCGCTTGGTTCCTCGCTGGGCTTCAATCCAGTAGACATCTTGCAGGCCCACTCGCCAATTCTTGGGCCAGTCGGAAACGGTTTGCTGGGTATACCCCGGTAGGCACATCCCCATCAGTTTCCTTATTCCCACCGTGTAGCTTGACGGACGATAGGTGGTCGCTGAGCCATGCCTTGGGGTCATGTGTGCCGTCGAACTTCGGAGTGTCCGAAGGAAGCTTGAAGTTTCGCGGCATCCGCGTCCACCGGACGGATCTGCTGAAGCATCGGGCTCCGCAGAGTTCTCCTTCATCATCGTCCTCCTCGGATTCGGACGAGCATACGCGCTTGGCACGCGCCTTGTCGATTTTGCGCTGGGTGAGCTCGCTTCGAGCATCGTAATCGCGGCTGCGATGGCGCGAGATCTTGTGCCTTCGAGGAAGGTCGTAATCTTCATCTTCGGATGAAGGCGTGGGACTGCGGTTGAATCTGACCGCAACCTTCTTCTTTGGCTCCGCATGAGCTTCTCCGTGGAGCGCAGCTCCAACGAGTCCAAGTCCGGTAAGCGCGGACTTGTGCATGGCCCTCTTCGAGTCCCCCTCCAGAGGTGGGTGGGACGCGAGGTACGTGGTGGCTACCATGATCGCAGCTTGCGGCGTCTTCGGGATGACGTTGCCGTCGGCGTCCATCTCCATGAAGGACGCGTTGAGGGCTCGGGTCACCTGGCGACGCTCTTTAGGGTCCATGTTCTCCATCCGAGAATGGTGCTTGTTGCCGTTGTTGCCATGCAAGCTGGAGCCAATGCCCATGGCGGAGAGCGCATCTCGTCGCGCACTGGACTCCGAAGCTGCTTGCTTGCGCTTGTCAAGCACTTTCTGCATCTTGATCTACTCCTTGTGCTCCTCGATGAGGAGCATGTGGTATGCCATTAGCAGATATCATGAGGCATCAGCGGGCAGGATCTTGTTGCCTGCTACGGCCTCGCGTGCTTGAGCCCATCCCTCCTTGTTGAGGTGGATGACCCGATTATTGTTGTCCCCGTTGGGTGGGGGATTGGCTTCTTCTGTTCCCACCGTTTCTACCCTGCGGGTTGGGTGGCGGATTGTGTTCCTGATCCTGGATGACTGCGGCGCACTGGTAGCGCTCGTAGATTGGCTTGCTGCTGCCACAGCTTTCGGATCCAGAACCGTAGGTCCCTTCGTCCGATGGTGGATCGCACATATCGGAGTTGCAGCTGCTGCTGTCATAGGACTCGTCTGTCGATGGTGATGTGCATAGCATAGCGGGCCTGATCAATGGCAGGGGCACCCGCTCTAGAAGGCGGAGAGTGCCGGTCTGCCCCACCTGGAAGCAGAAGCTCCCGAACAGGATCTCGAGTCCGTCGCCAACGGGCTCGAAGTCCTTCATGGTGGCCGGTGAGTGGGCGATGAAGTCGAAGGCGCCGAAGAGGAGATGACTCTCTGTCGCCACAGAATTGTAGATCGCTTTGGTTGGGACCGTCACGATCGCACAATCAGCACCCCCAATTCCCACAGACGGCGCCAATTGACGAGGTTTAATCTCGTCAATGCCCATTGTTATGGACTTTGGTTTTGGAGAAGATGGGGATGCTAGATATCGTGGAACGGTTAACAAACAAGCAACACGGGGACACGAGGTTTACCCAGGTTCAAGCCCCCGGAGGGAAAACCCTACTCCTGCTTGTCTGCTCTGATTATGGTGGAACCGAAGGTTACAGGGGTGCACAGATGCAATCTGGCATGGAGGTGTGTATGCGGTGGTATGCGAGCGATTGTAAGAGAGCCTCCTCGTCGTGCCCTCCTGGCCTTTATATAGAGGCAGGCAGGTCCCAGGCACATATCGAGTCGGTTACAGATTTTAGGGTTTGACCCTTTGAATTTTCTATCTACTCTAGTCTTGCTCTCCAAGGATCCGAAGGCGTCATGGGCCCTGGCCACCCGAAAATCTTCATGGGCTGGCATATATTTGTTGTGGGCCTTCCTTGGGCTAGACTAGGTATGCTGAAGTCGTGTACCCGCAGGGTATAACCATGTCAGTTGGTGGTTTGAAACCACCCCCTCTCCAAATGTAGACGTACTTCCCTTCAAAAGGAAGGAACTACGGGAAACAAATCCTTGTGTCTCCGCGTCCACTCCTTTGGTTACTTCTATCCTTTACCGCACTTTACTTACTTGTTCTTGCTTAGTGTTGTGTTAGCTTGTGCATGGTTGACATATAGGTAAATTCACCTTAGTTGCATAATCTAGAGAATTTACCTTTCTTATCAAACCCTAATTTGAAAAAGAAGAAAATTTGAAGTAGCACCTATTCACCCCCCCCCCCTATTCACCCCCCTCTAGGTGCCCATACGATCCTTTCAATTGGTATCAGAGCCTAGGCTCTTTATTTGGGCTTTACCTCCTAAGAGAATATGGGTAGCCAAGAAGGGGAAGGTGATGGTGAGCATACTACGGTGAACATGGAAGATCTCAAAAACTTGGAAACAAGATTGAGATCTTCCTTGGTCAACGAAGTCAAGAAGATGCTTGAGCAACTTCTTAAAGACAAAGATGGCTCATCATCCCTTTCTCCTCAAGGGTATCCTCCATCCGTTTTACCTAAAGGGGATACTCCCATATCTCCTGAGGATAGAATGGTTAGGGGTAAACAAGACAACACTAATTCCTCCACACAAAATGATGGTGGGAAGGGTGAGCACCGTGATTCATGGTACTCTCCCGACCCTCCAATCCCTCACCCTCATGTATACAATAGAGGTGACCCACCTAAGCTTGAATAATCCGCTACCTTTGCTCAATGGCAATCACTAATGAGAACTCATATGTGCAGCTCTTGCATTGAACTATGGAACATCATCGAGCATGGACTCTTTATTGGGGATCCAAACAACCTGACAAGAAGAGAGGTTGTGAATAGTCAACTCAATGCCACTGCTTTGCATATGATTCAACAAGGATTGGGGACAAAGGATTATCCACACATTGGGCACTTTAGCATTGCCAAGGAAGCTTGGGATGCCCTCACTGTATTGTTTGTTGGAAATGAGAGTATGAGGAGGAACCGATATGATGCTCTAAGCAATGAAGTCGAAGGCTTCTACATGAAAGAAGGTGAAGATCACGAATACATGTATCGAAGGCTCAAGACCACCGCCACCGCTTTTAGAAATGTGGGTGCCTCACATGTGGATGATGCATGGATAAAAAGGAAATATGTGAGTGCACTCATGCCTTTTGAGCCCACCGACTTGAAGAGCTTACAAGGAAGACACAACTACCATATCATGACCTCAAATGAAGTTATGCAAGAGATGATCACCTTCAAAGTTGCCGCCGAGAATGCCAAAGATGCTCGTGCCCGTGCCCTTTGTATGAGCAACGTTGTCAATGTTGCTTTGAAGGCCAAAGTTGTGGACCATGGGGATGAAGATGATAGTGATGAAGGGATCTCCATGGACCACCCCGATGAAGTCAAGATTGCTCACAGTCAATATATGGCCTTCTATGCAAAGAACTTTTGGAAGAACCCCGCCAAGGCCAAGATGGAAATGCAAAGAAAAAGCAACCCAAATGGGAAAAGAGAAAATACAACTAGATTGAGAACTTGCTTCAATTGTGGTGACCACTGTCACTTTGTGGCAAGTTGTCCCTATGAGAAGAGAGAAGATCATGGGGGTAAGCTTGTGTTGAAGAAGACTCTCAAAGCACCTTACAAGAAACCCTTCATTAAGAAGAATCCCATCAACAAGAAGTCAGGATAAATTGTCTTGATCACTCATGAAGAATACTCCTCCGACAATGAAGATGATGAAGAAGAGGAAGAGGAAATGTCTAATGGTGTGGCGGCTCTAGCTACTACCTCTACTCCGACATTCTCTCTCTTCGATTCTCCAAATGAGAATTCTCCCATCAAGAACGTCACTTGCCTTATGGCAAGGGGAACGGAGGTATCATCATCATCTCACTCCACTCCCTTAGCTAATGATGAAACCGATGATGATATGTCTCTTGATGTTAAAAAGGAATTAATTGCTTTTGATGAGTTCATGACTAACCTACAAGGGGATGCTAAGATACATTTTGGTAACATCCTAGATCAACTTTCACACACACAAGAGCTCCTAGATGTAAGATGTAAACTTGGGCATGAACACATGATTGAACTAGAGGCTCTAAACAATGTTCTAGAAGAAGAACAAGAGACTAGGTTGTCTATTGAATTAAAACTTGAAGGGCTTGATGAGGCAAACAATATTATTGTTAAAAAACTCATCAAAGAGCGTGATCATGCTATTGCTAAATACAAAAGGGCTAAAAAGGACAAGGTTGAGTTTGGTGTGGTTCATGAAAAACTTGTCGAGGACTTTAGTTTGCTTAACAAGGCTCACAAGGCTTTGAAAAGTGAACTCTTGTCACTCACAAAGTCCCATGAAACGCTTCAAACTCAATTGGCCAATATTCCTACACCTAGTAACTTCATTCCATCTAGTAGTACAACTATTCTTGAAGAGAATGCTAGGTTGAAGGGGGAGCTTGCTAAGGCCACATTTCCACAAGTCAACAAGTCCATTGATGATCTTTTGAGTAAGCAAAGGGCTAGTGGTGAAAAGGGGGCATTGGTTTTGTCTCCAATGCTAAGAAGAAGAACAACAACAAGAAGAAGAAGGCCAAGCCCTCACAAGAAACTAACAAGGCCATTGTGGATAGTAAGACCACAAGTGGTAAAACTATGTCTCATGATGACTTCGCGGGAAGTGCTAACCCTCACTATGTTCTAATGCGTGATTATTATGGTGATGTGTATGCACAATATGTTGGCCCATATGATGGTTATATTGCTTGGTCCATTTGGGTTCCCAAGACCCTTGTTGCTAACAAAAGAGGACCCATTGAAAAATGGGTACCTAAAAATTAGCTTGATCTTTTGTAGACATATGCTTCCGGAGGGTCAAAGTGGGTACTTGATAGTGGTTGCACAAGTCATATGACCGGAAGCTCGTCTATTGTCAAGGACTTAAAACAAAATGATGATCAAATCACCGTGATATATGCCGACAAGTCAAAGTCTAAGGTAATGGGTTTCGGCAAGGTTGTGGTTGCTCACGACATTACACTCGTGAACGTCATGCTTGTTGAGACCCTTGGATACAATTTACTTTCAGTCCGTGCTCTTGGAAAGATGGGTTTTACCGTCTTTGTTGATCATGATATTCTGGTCCTCATGTGGAGCAAGTCTCTCAAGGTCGCTTTTGTTGGGTACATCGAACATGACTTGTATGTGGTGGACTTTTCGGGGCAAGCCACTATAAGTGCGATGTGCTTATTCGGAAAGGCCGATGTGGGTTGGTTATGGCATCGCCGACTAGCCCATGTCAATATGAGAACTTTGCAAAGTCTCCACAAGGAGGGCCATATTGTTGGACTAAAAGAAAATGTTTCCTTTGCCAAAGATCGTGTTTGCAGGGCATGTGTTCTAGGGAAGATGCATGATGCTCCTCACAAGCCTAAGAACCGCATCATGTCCACCAAGATCTTGGAGCTCCTCCATGTGGACCTCTTTGGTCCTCCATCTCATGCAAGTCTTGGTGGGAAGAAATATTGCTTGGTGATCGTTGATGACTTTTCAAGATACTCATGGGTATATTTCTTCAAGTTGAAGAGTGAGACCCAAAAGACATTCATCGACTTAATCAACATGGTCCAACGTCAATACAATCTTCCCGTATTGATCATAAGAAGTGACAATGGCATTGAGTTCAAGAACTACACCTTAAATGATTTTCTTAGTGATGAGGGGATTAAACATCAACATTCCGCTGCATACACCCCTCAACAAAATGGTGTGGCCGAAAGGAAGAACCGGACTCTTATTGAGATGGCTAGGACCATGTTGGCAGAGTTTAAATCTCCATACAACTTTTGGGCCGAAGCCATCTCCACTGCTTGTCATGCTTCAAACCGGATCTACCTCCGCAAAGAAATCAACAAGACCCCATATGAAATACTTACCGGCAACAATCCCAACATATCATACTTCCGGGTGTTCGGTTGTAAGTGTTTCTATCTCATAAAAGGTGTTCGGTTGTCCAAATTCGAGTCTAAAGCATTAGAGGGTATTTTTTGGCTATGGTCTCGAATCTCACACTTATAGAATCTATGATAAGCTCTCCGGAGTCGTCATAGAATCTTGTAGTGTGACCTTCGAAGAATATGATGGTCCCTAAGGGGGGCGTGTTGATGCTTGTGATGCAAATGATGAAATGCCTTAGGATGCCATAGGAAGAATGGGTGTGGGATATATCCGCCCCGTTGAGGAACCCCTTATGGCGGATCGAGAAGAACTATGCTCCACTCAAGTGGAGCCCTCACCTTCACAACATCAACATGCTCCATCCACCGAGGAGGGTAATGACACAAGCCAAAGACAAGATATGGACCCTCAACATGATGATCATAGTGACGACTCTAGTCAAGGGGAGCTTGATTCTTTCGCCCGGGTGTCAAGTGGTGCCAAGGCAATTGCTCAAGGAAGATCCGTACAAACTGCTTTGAAACAAGCTCAAATTGATGCTAGAAGAGCACTTGATCATGACCAAGGTCAATCTTTGCCTCTAGATGAAGAGAATGATTCCAATGATGATCAAGGTCAAGTTAATGGTCAAGACGAGGATCAAAATGATGAAGAGGAGACCCCAAGAAACAACACGGAGATCCACGCTCGTCGCGAAGCTAGAAAGGAAAGAATGTTGGAATTAAGATACCACACTCTACAAAATGTAGTTGGTGATCTAAGGAAAGGTATTTCCACAAGAGCACAATTGAAGAGGTTTAGTGAACATCAAGCACACATCTCCATGATTGGACCAAAGAAAGTGTGGGAAGCTCTTGAAGATTCGGATTGGTTAGAAGCTATGCACAAAGAACTCAACAACTTTGAGAGAAACAAAGTATGGAAGTTAGTAGAGAAGCCAAAGGATTGCCGCAATGTTATTGGAACAAAGTGGATATTCAAGAACAAGCAAGATGAGCATGGAATCATAGTGAGAAACAAGGCTAGATTGGTTGCACAAGGTTTCTCTCAAATTGAAGGCATTGACTATGGAGAGACATATGCACACGTGGCTCGCCTTGATTCCATCTGTATCCTTCTTGCTTATGCGGCACATCATAACTTTAAGTTGCAACAAATGGATGTAGAAAGTGCATTTCTTTATGGCCCATTAAATGAATTGGTATATGTTAAGCAACCCCCGTGATTTGAGGACCCCAACTTCCCAAACCATGTCTACAAACTTGATAAGGCGCTCTATGGGCTCAAGCAAGCCCCACGCACGTGGTATGAGCACCTTATAGAGTTATTGTTTGACTGTGGATTTGAGGTTGGGAAAATCGATCCCACTCTTTTTACTAAGAAAGTCAATGGGGAGCTTTTTGTATGGAAAATATATGTTTATGATATCATCTTTGGCTCTTCTAACAAAGCTTTTAATGATGAATTCTCAAAGCTTATGACTAGTAGGTTCCGGATGTCTTTGATGGAGGAGTTGAGAGTATTTCTTGGTTTTGAGATCAAGCAAGTTAGAGGAGGGACATTCTTCAATCAAGCCAAGTATACTCAAGATATGCTCAAGAGATTCAATATGCAAGATTTAAATGGAGCTCCAACTCCCATGGCTACAAAGACTCATCTGGAACAAAATCCAAATGGTAAAGATGTGGATCAAAAGGTATACCGGTCTATGATTGGTTCTTTGCTTTACCTTTGTGCATATAGACACGATATTGTGTTGAGTGTAGGTGTGTGTGCAAGATATCAAGCGGCTCCTAAGGAAAGCCATTTAATGGCGATCAAGAGAATCTTTTGATATTTAGTTCATACCCCATTTTATGGTCTTTGGTATCCTCGAGGCTCAACATTTGCTCTTTGTGGATACACGGATTCGGATTGGGCGGGGGATAAGGATGATAGAAAATCAACATCCGGGGCTTGCCAATTCCTTGGTAGGTCCTTGGTATGTTGGTCTTCCAAGAAGCAAAATTGTATATCTCTCTCCACCGCTGAAGCCGAGTATGTGGCAGCTGCTAGTGCTTGCACCTAATTGCTATGGATGAGGCAAACTTTAAAGGAATACGGTGTCCATTGTGACAAAGTGCCTCTTCTATGTGACAATGAAAGTGCCATCAAGATTGCCTACAACCCGGTGGATCACACAAGGACAAAGCATATTGAGATTCGCCATCACTTCATTAGAGATCATGTTGCTCGAGGTGATATTGATCTATCATATGTATCAACCAAAGATCAACTTACCGATATCTTCACGAAGCCACTTGAGAAGCAAGGTTTTGCTACTTGAGGAATGAACTAAATGTCGTAGATTCAAGGATCTTGACTTGATTTTCTTGCATTCTCACCGATGTTTCAACTCATATTTGGTTTAGGTGCAGGCATGGATATAGGGGGAGTGTGGTCCTAATTGATTGGACCATCCCTCCCCCCATTATGCCCAAAGTAATCAAAATCATTCCTCTTAATATCATTTAGTGATATGTGAGCTTAATGATGAGTTTCGGTAATGGACCCAAGATATATCTTCGTGGTGCCAAGCCGAGTATACTCATATATGGTGGCTTAGGCCACCACCCCCTTCTCATTTGAGAGGTTTGTTCTTACTCGTGTTTGTCATCCTCTAGTTGGTTTTGTTCTTCTGGTCGTGCACTCACATTTGGCTCTTCATATGTTTTTAGTAATTTTTGAGTGCATTGACCCATATTAGTGTGACTCTCTAAACCCAAGCCATTCTTATCCCTCGACAAAACTCATCTACTCTGCACAAGAACCTTCCACTTTATGTATCCTGGATCTCTGTTCTGGTGGTTACGGTAATACCGGTGCTAACTAGCGGTACTACCGCCAAACGGTACTACCATAAAAGGCTAGCGGTACTACCGCTTCTGGATCAGTTTCCAGGGTATTGTCTGGAAACTTCCCAGGTGCGGTACTACCGGTAGCTTTCTACGGTACTACCGCTCGTGGCTCTGGTACTACCGCTCTGCGTTTCGGTTAAGATTGGAGACGTGGGAGAGGCACCTCTCAGTGCCTCATTAGTCCCCCGTCTCCACTCCTCACCACCGTCGCCGTCGGAGCAGGAGAACGCCGCCGGAGCACCGCCCCCCTTCTCCTTTTCCCGAATCCACACCGGATCCGGCCTCCTCGCGGGCTCCTCCTCATTCTCCACCGCCATGGACACCGGTACTACCGCCCTCCTCTTCTTCTCACTTGTTTTCTCCATTGAATCTAGGGTGACTTTGATTATTGGCTAAAACACGTATTCTTGAGGTTGTATCGTGTGCTATCTACCAGATCTACCTCTTAGACCGATGGAATTCCTGTTTTACTTCAATTTTACTGCCCGTACATGGATCTATGTCTCAGATCTGCACTGTGGTCGCTGGCCGGTAGTACCGGAATCTTTTTCCGGTACTACCGCTGTGCGGTACTACCGCCTGTGCAGATCCGGTACTACCGCTCTGTACTGAGAGCAAATTTATTTTAAAACCAAGAGTTCCATCATATGTTTGTCTCAGGTTCTTGTGCCCTTACCCCTATGCTATCTCCCTCGTTCTTTCACATGTGCAGGGGGTTCCCGGGGATCTCGCAAACGCTCCAAAGCTCACCATGAGATTGAGGACTATGAGTCAGAGTCAGAGACTGAGTCAGAAGAGGAGATCATGCCTCAACCTAGCTCCCGTCTGAAACTGCAAACGACTCATGGTCGTCGGGGTGGGGGGTCAGGCAAAGTGCTGGTCATGGTAAGGCTCCTCCACCTCCTCCTCCCTCTGGTCCTCGCAAGATCCACAATTCAGGGCCATCTGGGCCAAAGCTGCTATCTGATTTGTCTAAGACAGAATTTCATGAACTGCGGACTGTCAATCCATATGTGGCTGCTTTCTCTCAAGCTCGGCAAGGTAGCCTCTTCTATACGTATTTCCAGGAGCGGGTGTTCCATGAGATACTCATGAAAGATAACAAATTTGTGGTCCCTCAAAAGTGGATCGAGATGAATCATGTGAGGAAGAACCTGCAATACTTTGGTGAAGCTCTTGAGATTTGCACCAACATTGGCTTGCTTCCCATTATGGAGTTCCGGTGCAACTATGACCCAATGCTCATTACTCAGTTCTATGCAACCGTTCACTTTGCCAAGAATCAGACTCGGACACTCACCTGGATGACCGAGGGTGTTGTCAAGCAAGCAACTTTGGCTGAGTTCGTGGCTATTCTCGGATACGAAGACCATGGCAAGGACACTCCCGTTGGCTTTCGGTGCCACAACAATGATCGCCCCATGAAGAAGGACGCTCTTGCACCACTGTACATCCGGGGGCGCGGTATCCCTGGAAAGATCAAAAGGCTTCTACCTACATATGACAACTTGCATCGCATCTTCTATGAGACTGTCGCCCCCTGAGCTGGGAATGTTGATGAGATACATGCCTTCATGGTGGATATCATTCTCGCCACCTTTCACCACCATGACTCCGGCCAACCTATGGATGTGATGGATGTTATTTGGAATGAAATGGTTTGTGCCACTTTTCAAAGGAGGGTGCCTCCTTTTGCTCCGTATATCATGGCTCTCATTATTAGCAAGTGCCCTGTGATTGCCCGTGACATACCTTCTCTTCGCCTTGTCACTCGCCGCCATAAGAATCTATTTATCAAGACCCATCTCAAACCACGCAATGCCGATGGTCAGATTGTTGATGAGGATGGGAACCCTGTTGTGGAGGGATCCGGTGATGCTGATGATGCCCAGAAGGATGCTGGCTTTGTGGTCTCACGTCGCAAGCCTACTCAGCCATCTTGGGCCAAGAGGATTGAGGCCAAATTCAAGAAGGTATTCTGCTTCCAAGTGGACAATCAGAAATGCATGTACGAGGCCCATGTCTATGCCATGAAGTCATGTGCTCGTCAGAAGGAAATGATGGAGGCTCAAGGTTTGACCATCTCCAAGGGCTCCGGGAACAACATTACCCCAGAATACCAATGGATCTCCAAGCACAGCCACTGGGATGATGATGCCACCTCCTCCTTCCGTGCCCCGCCAACTCATGATGATGCATGGAATGCATATGATGATGATGATGATGATGAGTGATCTACGGGACGTTAGTATTGCTCTTGTCCCTTTTTGGCGTCTTGATGCCAAAGGGGGAGAAGTTGCACATTAGGTATGCGGGATTTGCGAGGGAAAAGTCACAAGCTCGTTCTTGCCATTGAGTTTTATTCGCTTGTGAACTTTATTTGCTTGCCTCTTATTATGTGTGAACTAACTATGTGTGCTATGTATGGTGAGACTATGTGGTTATCGTATGGATCCATCTTGTGTGTAATATGGCTACTCTCATTTGGATCCATCTTATGTGGTGTATGTTTACGACCTTCCCTACCCCTAATCAATATTAGTCATCACATGTGATTTAGCAAAGGTATGTGCTCTATGTGCGACTTCTACTCCCAGGTAGCTTATTAGATAGATTGGGGCTTGATTCTACATATCTAGGGGGAGCCCCATCTCTATATTTTCATCATTGGATTACCCTGCAAAATGTGTGTTGTCATCAAACACCAAAAAGGGGGAGATTGAAAGGGCATTTCCTATCCCTAGTGATTTTGGTGTTTTATAACTACACACATATCAGACTAATTATTTGCCAAGTGTATCGCAGGTGCATTGAAAAAGGTTTGGAAATGGTTAAACAACAGTCCAAAACTGTCTGCCTACCACTTTTTGCTACCGGACGCGGCGGTAGGTTTTGACTAGTTGTCAAAAAGCCACTGCCGGGCAAGGTACTAAAAAGTGGTAGTACCGCATTTTAGTACCTAGCGCGACAGAAGCTTTTTGACCACTTGTCAAAAGCTACTGCCCGCTCCGGTACTAAAATGCGGTAGTACCGCATTTTAGTACCTAGCGCGGCAGAGGCTTTTTCCAACCTATAAAAGGCCACTGCTCGCCCCGGTACTAAAATGCGGTAGTACCTACCTAGCGTGGCAGTAGCCTTTTGTTTGTTGGCAAAACCCACTGGCTGCCTAGGTACCAAAATGCGGTAGTACCACATTTTGGTACCTGGCGTGACAGAGAGTTTTTCGACCATGTTGCAGATACCATTGGCCGTCCGGTAGTACCGGTTTCCATAAGCGGTACTACCGCTTTACGGTAGCACCACATTGTGGTACCGCTGTGGCCAGGGCATATGAATTTCGAAAGGGCTCTTCCGGTACCAGGTCCGGTAGTACCGGAGTTTTCCGATAGTACCGCTTAAGCTTCTGGTACTACCGCTGCATTAAAGGCTCCAATGGCCAGATTTCTTGGAGGGGTATAAATACCCCTCCACCTACCTTGGGACAAAGTGCTCATCCACATTAAAGTCAAGACCACCATTGGAGCCACCAAATCTTCAGGATCTCCTCAATCCACCACCCAAAGTCTTTGATCTTTGGGGAATCGAAGGAGGAGGCCCCGATCTACTACTTCACCAAAAGAGATCTTCATTCCCCCCTCATTTCATTGAGGGCCCCTTTGCTCTAGTGTTTTATTGAAAAATCTAGTTCTAGATTTGGTTCTTACAAGCTTGTCTTTGATTGTCTTGACAACTTGCTTGTATTTGGGAGCCTCCAATTCAGTTGTGGATGTGTGCCCCAAACTTGTAAAGGTGCCGGCTTCCACCTTGAAGGTTGCCGATATAGTGGAAGGTGGATCGATCCCGTTGGGGTGAGATTCATCGGAGAACAAGGGAGGCCTCTCGTGGCGTTGGTGGTTTGAAACCACCCCCTCTCCAAACATAGACGTACTTCCCTTCAAAAGGAAGGAACTATGGGAAACAAATCCTTGTGTCTCCGCGTCCACTCCTTTGGTTACTTCTATCCTTTACCGCACTTTACTTACTTGTTCTTGATTAGTGTTGTGTTAGCTTGTGCATGGTTGACATATAGGTAAATTCACCTTAGTTGCATAATCTAGAGAATTTACCTTTCTTGTCAAACCCTAATTTGAAAAAGAAGAAAATTTGAAGTAGCACCTATTCACCCCTCCTCTAGGTGCCCATACGATCCTTTCAGGCGCTTCTAGCACATATTTATTTTGTGCAGCAGAGAGGAGAATCCTCAAATTCATGGCCCATTCGGTAAAGTTGCTACCGTTCGTTGCAAGTTTCTCTTTCTCCATGAACACATTGAAATTAAAAGCAGGTGGTGCCATCTACAACAGAATTTGTAAAGTTTAGACTAAGTTTATGATAGATTGAGTTCAACTAATCCACATTACGAATGAACTCCCACTCAAAAACGACATCCCTCATGTCTTTTTGGTGATTACATGAACCAAATCCACTACACAAAGTCCGATCATCACGTGAGTCGGTGTATCTTCAAAGGAGAGCATCAAATGGGCATCATATCTACTATATGACTCATTCTTAACCTTTCGGACCGTGTTCCGGGGCCATGTCTGTACATGCTAGGCTCGCCAAGTAAGAACCTTAGTATTTGTGTGTGTAACTGTCTTACACCTGAAATATGGTCGTGGATCCAAGAACACCTGATCATCACGTGATGTCTTGGAGCGACGAAAAAATAATCGATGCATACTAAAGGAAGGACACATTCTTATCTTGATATTTAAATGAGGGATCATCTTATTATGCTAATAAAACGCCAAACAAGCAATATAAGATGCTATCAAACATTACATGTTTATTAGTGGAATGATATGGTTCCCGCATATGATCTCTATCATGTGCATCGTGGTATGATCACTATCATACCTTTATGTGTAAGGCCAAGGTCTATGGAACTTACACGTTATGTGTGTTGTAAGAGTATCATATCATACTTCTACTTACAACATCACCATATCATAACACTAGCCCAACAACAATCGAAACTAGACGCCTCTAATTTATCCATTGCAAATTTTACGTGGCTTAGGGCTTTCGAAGATAGAACCGTTCATACCTATGAACATGAACCACAACGAGGATAACCAAATTGTTGACAACTCGTTGCAAAATAGATATTGACTATAGTAGGAGAAACAGACACCCGCTAGCCACTTATGCAAACTAGTTGCATGTCAAGTGTGGAACAGGTCTCATGTGCGAGGACATGTAAAGTTTGTCCTGGCCGCTTCATCCCACTATGCCACCATATCCAAAATTACAACTAAGGAGCAACAACATGATCATCATCACCCACATACTCATATGTGTACTACCTGTGTAAAGCATCTACGCATAGATCCGTCTATGATACCACTGTAGGGTTCGCAGCATAGAAAACAAAAAAATTCCTATGATGGGAACAACTATGTACCAAGATCTATCTACTAGATACAAACAACGGGAGGATGTATATCCATAGAGAATATACCCTTGAAGACCGACAAAGCTGAACGAGTTAAACTCGTGGTTGATGTAGACGATCTCTTGCCGATCTCAAGATCGAGAGGAAGTCCTAGCGCCGCAAATCAGCAGCGTATCCCTGCTCGCACACACGTCCGAGGCACCGAGCAACTTCCGCCTCCTCGCTCTAGTGATGCAGCGGAATCACAACTCTTTCTTGTCGAATAGCCACCGAGAACATGTATCTCGCTAGTCCGAGACCGTGGGGGATAAATTCTAAAGGGGGAGAGAGATCCTTCACGAGGAGGTGTGAGTGAGAGAGAGGGAGAGGGGTGCCTTTTATAGGAGGAGGAGGGCACCCAAGGGGGTGGCCGCCGGCCATGGGGGATGCCCCCTCCCCTCCTTCATTCATGTGGGTGGACACTCCACTCACAAAAACCTCTTCATTTCCCTCCACTCAAAATCCCACTAAAACTTGCAATTAAATTTCCACCAAATTTAATGCAAACTCTCATTAAATAAAACTCTTTTTATTTATTCAGAATTTTGTCAATTACTTTAATGACAAACATTCACATATAACCCCTTGCTAGAATTCTATTTCACATGCAAAAACACATTCTGCAATTTCACCCGAAAACCTATTTCGGTATCTAGTGAAATAAATTCCTGCGCTTGTTATTCTTTTCGGCATGAAACTTTTGCTCCAATTGGATGTCGGTGTCTCTTAAGTGTGTCACCCTATGGTTCGTGAATAATGCGGACATGATCGAGACCCTTCTCGGATCAATAATCAGAAGCGGGATCTGGAGACCCATACTGACTCCCACATATTCAACGATGACTTTCTTGTGATCATCGGAACCTTTTACGCTAGTATCTTAATCCCTTTGTTTCACGATATATTACATGTCCGAGATTAGATAATCGATATCTCCATACCTAGTTTGATCTCGTTACTGACATGCACTCTTTTCTTGTTACTGTGATATAACATTCGAGTGATCAAATCACTTGCTTGCAAGCTAATCAATGTGATATCACCCAGAGGGCCCAGAGTATATCTATCCGTCATTGGGATGAACAAATTCCACTCTCGATCCATGGTGAAAGGATACACATGTCGCCTAGAGGGGGTTGAATAGGCGATTAAAACTTTTCCTAGAGTGGCTCAACAAAGGCGGAATAAAACTAGTGTTTACTTTGTTAAGCACAACCTAGAACAACTAAGGTTCACCTATGTGCACCAACAACATATGCTAAGCAATACAAGCAACAAAGTGATAGCAAGATATATATTACTTCAAGCATGAAGGCTATCACAATGTAAATTGCATAAGTAAAGAGCTCAGGTATAGAGATAACCGAGGCACGCGTGGACACCGATATTTAACCGAGTTCCTCCCAACATGGAGTACGTCTCGTTTGGAGAGGGGGTGGTATCAAACCACCAACGCCACAAAAGGCCTCCCTTATTATCCGGTGAATCTCACCCCAATGGGATCGATCCACGCTTCCACTATCGGTGCACTTGTCGGTGGCAACCGGAACCTCTCACAAGGTTGGGGCACTTCTCCACAACTTAATTGGAGGCTCCCAACAAATGCCACAAAAGTCCACAATACCACCAAGACAACAAAACCGTCTAGGGTTCCAAGAACCCAAGAGGGACAAGCTCCAATGAGTCACTCAAACCAAATCCTCCGAGGAGAACACAAACTGATGCACCAAATGCAAATGGCAAGAACACCACAAAGGTGTTCAAATCCTTCTCTCCCAAATTCCACAAAAGCTACAAAATCTTATGGGGGAATAAGAGAGGAAGAACAATGGAGGAAATCCACAAAAGACTCCAAGATCTAGATCCCAATATGTTCCCCTCACTTAGAAGAGAGATTGATTGGTGGGATTGTAGATCTAGATCTCCTCTTTCAAATCCCTCAAGAATATGCAAGAATCATCGGAGGGATTGAGAGAAAGCAAGATCAAGAAGGTCAACAATGGAGGGGAAAACTTGCAAGAATGGTTGAGGAACCATTGGGGAAGAAGACCCCTTATATAGGCCCCTCCAAAATTCAACCGTTGCAGCCCAAAAACGCGATTCCCGGTACTACCGGACTTTTTCCCGGTACTACCGGACTTTCCCGGCAATACCGGACATTTCCTGGGGTTCCTGGGGCTCCAAACGCATTTTTTCTCTACGCTCCCCGGTACCAAAATGCGGTACTACCGGACCCCGATACTACCGGATCCTGGTCCGGTACTACCGGTCATCACAGAACGAAAGCAGCCATAACTTTTGCATCCGGACTCCGATTTCGATGATCTTGGGCTCGTTTCGAAGAGGACAACAACCTATACAAGATCATGCAAAGAAACATCATAGTCCATCAAGGGAGTATAGATCCAAATGACTAAGTAAAAAACCTTATGTCGCGCTAGGTACTAAAATGCGGTACTACCGCTTTTTGGTACCTAGCCCGGCAGTGGCTTTTGGAAACTTGTCAAAAACCTTCTGCCGTGAGGGCAGTGGCATTTGGCAACTTGCCAAAACCTACTGCCGCGCTAGGTACTAAAATGCGGTACTACCGCATTTTGATACCTAGGAAAATTCAAACCTCTATAACTTTTGATTGGTAACTCTGATCGACCCGATTCCAATTGCGTTGGAAAAAGGATGACATGAGCTACCCTATGAAAGGTGAAAATATTGTTTATCACAAAGTGAGAATGTATCGTGTATAATAATGTGAGATACCTCACTTGGTGAGAAACCGAAAAGCCGCCAGGATCAAAAGCGCAACAAGATACAAACGGAATATCCGATTTTGATGAACAAGAGCTTTTATGGAGATTACCACAAGCTCTATATCCTCACATGGATAAGACCAAATAACAACCAAATATGATGATGCAAATATGCAAAGGTTTGAGCTCTCTCCGAACAAAGTGAACGAGTTACTCATTCGAGAGCCCCTCTTGATAGTACAGCTATCTATCCTAAACCCGGTCTCCTACTAACAATATGAGACCGGCAAAAGGGAAAACCTATCAAGATTATACCTTTGCCTTGAGCATTCCACTTGAGCTTGATTTATAAGATCTTTCCCTTCTCAAGATGTAACGCCTTTCTTAATTCCTCATCATCGATCCATGATCACCGGGAATGGCAAGCATCAAACATGAGATCTTCTATAGACGGTGCATTTTGAGCTTGCACAACACATATTCTTCTCATTTCATCGACCTTGAAGCCGACACAAGCTCCAAGCGATGCCAATGGACAAATCCTACAAGTGCAACTTAATACACACATTAGTCCATAAAGATTGTCATTAATTACCAAAACCACACATGGGGGCCTCACATGTTCTTTCAATCTCCCCCATTTTGGTATTTGATGACAATCCCTTTAAGAGGATTTATATAAGGAATATTAATGAATAAAATGGTAATACCAATATAAAATACTACAAAAGTATGTGATATTTGCTACCATCACCATATATAGAGCAAACTCCCCCACAATCTATGCATGTGTGATGAACTCGAATTTCATTGCATATATTGCCAATCATTATCATTTGTGGAGTTTCCTCTATATATACCACATGCTAAGCAACAACAAAGATGCAAGAGCATGAGAGGCAAATGCACAAGAGCAAACTCAACGCATAAACCATTTCCCTAAAACCCTCTAAAACTTCTCCCCCATTGGCATCGATTGCCGAAATGGGAGACAAGTCCAAGAAGGCAAATATAGTAATATTTCCTCCAAAGATGTGCCTCCGCACATATCCAATGATGAATACTTAGGAGGGAGTACAACTATATCGAGGACCCAAAGATTGCTAAATAGATAAAATAAAAGAGGCATCAACAAATGAAGCAGGCAATTACAAGGTCCGGCAAACCAATTTGAAAACAACAAATGAGTCCAAGATATTATGATACGAGTAGATGAGTGTTTTAAATAACAAATAGAGAAGCTCCCCAAGATTTGTGCACAATTTAAAATAAATACATGAGAATACATAATGCACAAATATGGAATCCTTGCTCCCCCATAGGCATTTAAACATACAACAAAATAAAAGATCAAATAAATGCTTAAGTAAAATAGAGAAGCTCCCCAAGATTTGTGCACACTTTAGAATCGTTGTATTTCAATACAAAATTGCACAAATATGGAATCCTCACTCCTCCATAAACATTTAAGGCACAAAAATGAGAAAGAAGACAAATGAGCATTATTAAGTGAATTAGATGAGCTCCCCAAAGATAATGCACCAATTATGATAATTGTATGTGGGAACACGGTGCATAATCATGGAATCCTCACTCCTCCATAAAAATTTAATAATACAAGGCATGAGAGAACAAAATATGAGTGCCCAAAGATGCAACAAGAGGAACATGCACTCATAGGCAATTAAATTTGGAAGCCACCGAAGAATCAAAAGGAAGAAAGGTGGTCTCCAAGGATTAAAACTCAACTAAAATTATCTTCTCATATGTGTATATGTTTCTAAGTGTAAAACATCACAAAGACATATTCCCATAAAGAAACAACCACACACAAAGAAGATATACAATAAATCACATAAAAGGCTAAAATGAAGTCATAACATATATCAATAAGATTTTTGCTTCAAAGCATGGCCAAAGGCTCAAATATATCTTATTGTACATTAATGAACTTCAAACACCAACACACTACATATATTACAACTATCACCAAGGGAAAAGGAGAAAGTTGGAACATATGGAGAAAGGCAACAAGTATCAAAAGGAATAAACAACTAGCAAAATCTCACTATTGCACATGAGAGAAGTTGAGGACAAGATAGGCAATAAATTGCTAGATTGACATATTTGGGATTGGTGGATCATATGCATGATTTTGTATAGTCCCAATTATATGTACTCATCTCAACTTATACACATTTACAATAGAGAGTTCTCTTAAAACCATGGCTAGAACTACAACAATTACAAATACATGAATTCATGCTAGAAGGCAACCGACAAACGGTTGGAATCAAGATATATGATCATGAGAAAGAGATACTTGTTACCGAGATATAATTGGTAGGATGTAGAGGATATGAATTCATTGATCATCCTATAGCTTGCCTCAAATTTTCATGTATGCACCACTTCTTCAAAATTGAGAGACAAGCATCCAATCTATCTCAAATGTACCTAAAACATATTTAAGTACAAAATGGTCCCCAAACTTATTGGGTCCAAAGTAGTTAGTGCAACTACAATACATAGGAGAGACTTCACATAAATATGTGCATATTGATATGAAATTGAATTTCATGCACAACTTAGTCGATGGGATTTGGTGGAGTTTCCCTTATATATTGGATCAAAGAAAGAAAGCATGCCATAATATAGATATGTAGTAAATATGCATACACAAGGCTTTCAAGAACCAAACATGAGATACAATTTGAACAAAAACACCAAGTAAACCGAGATGGCACACACAAGAGTGTGACAAGACAAGCGGTGTCCAAATTGTATCAAAGAACCAATTCAACACATGAAATATCACAAGTTCAACAAATGAACTAGGCTAAGGCCAAAAGAGCAAAAATAGATAGAAATAAAAATGGTCAAGGATTTATCTCATTCTAAAATTGTCAAATCAAGAAACAAGGAATGAGACAAAACCAACTCCCAAAAAGAGCAAGGTTCCAACAAGAAACCAAACTCCCCAAACTTCTCATGATGGCACAAATACCAAAACGAAAAGATTGAGGTTCCAAGCACATAAAACCCGATATGGATCAAACAAAGAAGTATAAATATGAGTGTTCTAAATAATATAGGAGAGCTCCCCCATGGATAGTGCATTATATAGGATTTTCCTTTTGAATGCAAAATGGACACAAATGGGATCATCACTAGTACCTATAATAAATAAAACACAAAAGGATACCAAGAAAAGTAAAAGGATCTAAATGTAGCAAGGAATACATGGGAGCACACAAAATATTTACTTGGCCAAAGATAGGACAAGATTGAGCAAAGGCCAAAGTGAATATGATCAATAAATTCTACCATAAATATAGTACTCATTGTCCAAGGACAATAAATATTGGGAATCATTTTCCCAAGGTAGCTTGCATGGATATCCAAGATCATAGTCACAACAAGAAGCATATAATAAAATATAAGAATTAAGCATGATACTTCGAACAACATTCTTGGTAGCTTCCAATTGTCACACAATCACTAGTGATTAGAGTAACTTGAAGCAAATGGTTTCCATGCGGATATATATATATCTAAATATGAGGAAACACATACCAAGAAGCACTCTCACAAACAAGATCCAAAATATGAGCAATAAGGGCATTCAAGCAAATTGGAACTTGTATGAGCATATGTGTCACATAGGAGCTAGATGATTATAAATATCAATTTTAAGTGACACAACCTCGAATTTTCACATTTTCTAGGATTGTAATAAGCACTAAGCATATGACTCCCCCATAATGTGATACTACCATAAAACCAACACGAGGCAAAAGGATACAAATAGATATAATTAATGGACATTATAAAACTTAAATTTCTCATGAGAATTATACCACATAGGGACTACACAATAATCCAATATAAATACTAGGTGGTATTCCTCATGTACACACAATTTTAGGATTGTGGAATGCCCAAGCATAACACTCCCCCAAAATGGGATAACCATTAATCTCTCACAAGAGCCAAATAAGATATCAAATATAATCAATTAAGGCTCCAATACAAGAAACACACATACATGGTGTGCCACCTAATCATATACAAATATACTTGATACCTCAAGATAATTAAGTGGAAAGCACAACATGTACAAATGCATGGAAGATACAAACCAACACATGCACAAGGGGCGAGTAACTTTCAATGTAAAGAGTTTAGCATATGTTACCACAAGGAGGAACATTGGAAATATAATATAATCATGATAACCCAAATGGCTTGGCTTGACAATAATAATTGATGAAGATCCCTCAATTCTTCATAATGTAACCAAGTCTCCAATGCCCTCCAAATATTACCTATTGATCAAGTTTTAGCTTGTTGGTCCCCAACAAGTTGGGTCCTAAGAAGTTAGTCACAATAGGCTTGGCAACCCAAATGGTTCTTTTCTTGACACCACATTGGGCACCAAAAAATTTGGCAAACACATTGCCACCTCATCCTTACAAAGAGAATAAGCATCATCAATAATGATAGGGTTGGATGAGGATATACCGATAGTGCATGAGGAAGAAATATGCCCCTTCTCACGGCATATGTAGCAAGTTCTACTCTTGCCATCTTTCTTCTTAGGTGAAGCCACAACTCGAGGAAGAGCTCGAGTAGTCCTCTTAGGAAGAGGCCCATTAATGACTTGAGGTGGAGCTTGAGGCCGCTTCCCTTGTTGCTTCACCCTAAGAGGCTTTTTCTTCAATGGGCAAGATCTAACATGGTGCCCTTATTCCTTGCACTTGAAGCAAACAATGTTGGCCAGATTCTTGACTTGATATTGGCCATTCTTCTTGTTGTCCTTGTGTTTTAACTTGATAGTGGACTTGTTCTTGACATTGGAGTTGAATCCAAGCCCACTCTTGTCATTGGGGTATTTTTGCACACTTAAGATTTTGTTGAGTGTGACCTTCCCTTGATGACCCTTTTTCAAGTCATTCTTCAAAGAAGTGACTTGAGCCTTGAGCCTTTTGATTTCCTCTACATGGTTAGTTTCAACAAAAATACTAGAGGAAGTAGATGCTACATTGTTAGAGCAACAAGGCACGGAATGTAATTCATCATGAGATATATCATGGTTGTGAGAGGATGAACTACAAGGACTAGCACATGGCAATATAATATTTGGAGTAGATGTAGTGCTAATGTCCACATGAGGCCCACTAGATGTTACCTTTGACACGATGGCCTCATGAGCTAACTTTAGCCTACCATGGGAGACTAGAAGATCCTCATGCGAGCTTGAGAGCTTAACATGACTTTCTTCTAATTTCCCGTAGTTGCTAGTTAGCAACGCAAGTTGAGCCTTTAGCTCAACATTCTCCTCCAAAATATATGCTTCACAATAAATATAGTTAGTAGCACAAGCATCATCATTATTAGCGAGAGGCGAGGGCAACTTGGCAAACTCTTTTGAATATGAAGCTTTAAGTTACTCATGTGACTCGGTGAGTTTGATGAGTTCCCTCTTAACAACCCGAGAGTCATTATCAAGATGCTTAAAATCCTCAACAAGTTTAGCATAAGCAACTTCAAGTTCATCATTTTTAAACTTGAAGGAGTTTGCCACCACAAGTTCTCTATCATGGTATTCTTTTACTCTAGATAATTCTAGAGTGAAAGTCTCCTCAAGAGATTATTTGGTGGTTTGTTCTTATTCAAGGGAGTCATTTAGTTGAGCAATTTCATTAGCATACTTACGCTCACGCACAAATTGTTCATCAATTAAGTTTTCTTGCTCCTCAATAAGATCATTGCCTTCTATAGCATAATTCAAGATTTCAAGAAAGTTGGAGGAAGCAATTTTATTTTTGAAGAGAGCGCCATAGACAACCTCTCCCATTTTGTTAATAGAGGTAATATAGTACTTACCTCTATAATCATCATTATCATTTTCAACCTCATCATCATCATCATCATCATGAGATACAATGGGATCCAAAGAGGTTACCTTTGTTCCCTTAGCCATAAGGCATATGTGAGAACCGGAGGAAGGTGATGATGAGCTATCACTTGTAGCTCTATTCAAGACCTTGTATTGGTCCATAGAATCTTCGGTTTCCTCTACATGGTTAGCAACACAAGCACTAGAGGAAATAGAAGAATTTTTATCATGGCAGCAAGACAACACAAGCATATCATCATGAGATTTATTCAAGTCATTTCTACATGATATGCAAGGACTATTAACACAAGCATGTAAGAAGTTTGTAGTGCTAGAAGTGTTAGGGTCCAAATATAGATCATTGCAACTATATAGAGATGAAGGATTACAAATAGTAAGCACACTATCCAAATTACAATTTCTATCACCACTCACCATATCATTACCTTGTGAAAAGTCACATGTTGGTGAAGTGGTAGAGGATGAGAACTCATCTCGACCGGAAGTGGAAGCAACACAATCATCCTCAAAAATGTTGGACTTGCTATATTTATCTTGAAGCTTGGTCCATATCTCACGAGCACTTGAATAAGGCATGATAGAAGAAATAACTACATTGCTCACAACATGCAAAAGAATTTTAGTAGCTAGAGCATCTATATGAGAGTTCAACTTCTCCTCTAAAGATTCGTTTTGGGTATCCATAGGAGAAGAGAAACCCACATATAGATATCCCTCGATAATTGGGTGAATTTCCCAAAATAAATTAAGCATGTGAATTTTCCAAACATCATAATTTGTGCCATTGAATGTGAGCGTGTCCTTGTGCACTAATCCCCTAGCCGACATCTTTACTCTCAAGGCGGTGAAGCCTAAAATGAGAGACCGGGCTCTGATACCAATTGAAAGGATACGGATGTCGCCTAGAGGGGGGTGAATAGGCGATTAAAACTTTTCCTAGAGTGGCTCAACAAAGGCGGAATAAAACTAGTGTTTACTTTGTTAAGCACAACCTAGAACAACTAAGGTTCACCTATGTGCACCAACAATATATGCTAAGCAATACAAGCAACAAAGTGATAGCAAGATATATATTACTTCAAGCACGAAGGCTATCACAATGTAAATTGTATAAGTAAAGAGCTCGGGTATAGAGATAACCGAGGCACACGGGGACACTGATATTTTACCGAGTTCCTCCCAACATGGAGTACGTCTCGTTTGGAGAGGGGGTGGTATCAAAACACCAACGCCACAAAAGGCCTCCCTTATTCTCTGGTGAATCTCACCCCAATGGGATCGATCCACGCTTCCACTATCGGTGCACTTGTCGGTGGCAACCGGAACCTCTCACAAGGTTGGGGAACTTCTCCACAACTTAATTGGAGGCTCCCAACAAATTCCACAAAAGGACACAATTCCACCAAGGCCACAAAACCGTCTAGGGTTCCAAGAACCCAAGAGGGACAAGCTCTAATGAGTCACTCAAACCAAATCCTCCGAGGAGAACACAAACCGATGCACCAAATGCAAATGGCAAGAACACCACAAAGGTGTTCAAATCCTTCTCTCCCAAATTCCACCAAAGCTATAAAAGCTTATGGGGGAATAAGAGAGGAAGAACAATGGAGGAAATCCACAAAAGACTCCAAGATCTAGATCCCAATATGTTCCCCTCACTTAGAGGAGAGATTGATTGGTGGGATTGTAGATCTAGATCTCCTCTTTCAAATCCCTCAAGAATATGCAAAAATCATCGGAGGATCGAGAGAAAGCAAGCTCAAGAAGGTCAACAATGGAGGGGAAAACTTGCAACAATGGTTGAGGAACCATTGGGGAAGAAGGCCCCTTATATAGGTCCCTCCAAAATCCAACCGTTGCAGCCCAAAAATGCGATTCCCGGTACTACCGGACTTTTTCCCGGTACTACTGGACTTTCCCGGCACTACCGGACATTTCCTGGGGTTCCTGGGGCTCCAAACGCATTTTTTCTCTGCGCTCCCCGGTACCAAAATGCGGTACTACCGGACCCCGGTACTACCGAATCCTGGTCCGGTACTACCGGTCATCACAGAACGAAAGCAGCCATAACTTTTGCATCCGAACTCCGATTTCGATGATCTTGGGCTCGTTTCGAAGAGAACAACAACCTATACAAGATCATGCAAAGAAACATCATAGTACAGCAAGGTAGTATATATCCAAATTACTAAGTAAAAAACCTTCTGCCGCGCTAGGTACTAAAATGCGGTACTACCGCTTTTTGGTACCTAGCCCGCCAGTGGCTTTTGGAAACTTGTCAAAAACCTTCTGCCGTGCTAGGTACTAAAATGCGGTACTACCGCATTTTGGTACCTAGGAGGGCAGTGGCATTTGGAAACTTGCCAAAACCTACTGCCGCGCTACCGCATTTTGGTACCTAGGAAAATTCAAACCTCTATAACTTTTGATTGGCAACTCCGATCGACCTGATTCCAATTGCGTTGGAAAAAGGACGACATGAGCTACCCTATGAAAGGTGAAAATATTGGTTATCACCAAGTGAGAATGTATCATGTATAATAATGTGAGATACCTCACTTGGTGAGAAACCGAAAAGCCGCCAAGATCAAAATCGCAACAAGATACAAACGGAAGATCTGATTTTGATGAACAAGAGCTTGTTATGGAGATTACCACAAGCTCTATATCCTCACATGGATAAGACCAAATAACAACCAAATATGATGATGCAAATATGCAAAGGTTTGAGCTCTCTCCGAACGAAGTGAACGAGTTACTCATTCGAGAGCCCCTCTTGATAGTACGGCTATCTATCCTAAACCAAGGCTCCTACTAACAATATGAGACCGGCAAAAGGGAAAACCTATCAAGATTATACCTTTGCCTTGAGCATTCCACTTGAGCTTTATGTATACGATCTTGCCCTTCTCAAGATGTAACGCCTTTCTTAATTCCTCATCATCGATCCATGATCACCGGGAATGGCAAGCATCAAACATGAGATCTTCTATAGACGGTGCATTTTGAGCTTGCACAACACATATTCTTCTCATTTCATCGACCTTGAAGCCGACACAAGCTCCAAGCGATGCCAATGGACAAATCCTACAAGTGCAACTTAATACACACATTAGTCCATAAAGATTGTCATTAATTACCAAAACCACACATGGGGGCCTCACATGTTCTTTCACATGGGATCTTCTATAGACGGTGCATTTTGAGCTTGCACAACACATCTTCTTCTCATTTCATCGACCTTGAAGCCGACACAAGCTCCAAGCGATGCCAATGGACAAATCCTACAAGTGCAACTTAATACACACATTAGTCCATAAAGATTGTCATTAATTACCAAAACCACACATGGGGGCCTCACATGTTCTTTCACATGGGCCTCAACATAACACTTTATTAGTTCTGAACCCATCTTTATAATCACCCTGTTACGGTGTGAAGTTTGATGTTATCAAGAAACTCTTCCGGTGTTAGTGATTGACATGATCTCATGGTCTAAGGATTAGGATTACTTCGTAAGTTGTTATAGCAATATAAACTCAATGACTTTGATCGTAATGCTATACTTCGGATGAATGTTCATCACACCATTACACTAATGTTGTGATCCCGTTATTAACAACATCCAATGTCCATGATCAGGAAACCTTGATCATGTTGTTAATCAACGAGCTAGTTTATGAGAGAGGCATAACTAGGAACTTTCTGTTTGTTTATTAAACACACATGTATTAATGTTTCCGTATTAATACAATTATAGCATGCAAAATAAACATCTATTATATACTTGAAATACATATAATAAACACTTTATTATTGCCTCCCAGGGCATATTCCCTTCACTTTTCGGCTTCGGTTCTTTTTCGGCTTGGGTTAGAGATGCTCTGAGCATCTCTAGCCAGCTTCCCAAAGGCTCACTAGACATCCTTTATTAGTTTTGGCGACAAAAATGCTTCGAGTCGTGTCACCAGGAGCCATTTTTAGCCGACAAATAACAAATTTACCATCAGGCGCTCCCACTACACACCCAAGACAAAGGGGCGCCAATGGAAACCACCAGGCCGACCTAGCACCACATATAAGTGACACAAGATGTGAGAAATAATCAAATTGCAAAGTGAAGCGGGACAAATCGTCAAATCCCTCTTTTTCTCTCCCCATGGCGCCTACCTTTCTGCATAGCACCACCGACTACCGCCCTCGCCATCGACCGACGTTCTCAGGTCGCCTCCCTACCCTCGCTGCCGACGTATTTACATCCCTACCGACGAGCGTGGAGCAGCAGCTTGAGGTTGGACGGGGGCTTTAGGGTATGTTTGGATTTTGCCCAAGTTCGCCCAGCCAACGCGCGGGCGAGCCAAAATTTTGGCGTGGCTTTTCGCCGCCCGTAGCTAGCCAAATCGTTGGCGTGAATCTGTACTGAAAAGGTGAAGGTCACGTGAACACGCCAAATAGTAGGCTTTGATCCAAACGGTGTCCAAGCAATCGGTCAACGACAATTATTTGGCTTGGTAGCCTCGGGCTCCAAACCAAACATACCCTTAGAAACTGAAAAAGCAAAAAGGAGTTGTAATTTCTTTGACACGTTGCCCCCGGCACATCACTGAGGATGAGTAATCAGGTTAGCGGGCGACACGACCTGAGCCCAGCAACGATCAAGTCATCAATTGCACACAACTCCTTTGCCCCCATTAATGGCCAATTAAGCTGGGTTACAAACCCACGCTACTGGGCTCGGCGAAGACAGAACTGAGGGCTAGCATTTTAAACCAGTCACGATCGTCTTCAATTAGCGATGTGGGACTAATCCCGCTACTCCTCGCCGCTGCCCTCTCCGCCATGCCCCTCGTCCGCAACCCCGTGAGCCTTCCTCTCGCTCTTAACCTTGTCCTCTTCCAGCTAATCCCCGACGCCTCCTCTTTCCCCTCTCCTCCGCCGCCTGCCTCTCTCCCGGTTTATCGCCTCTGTCCTCGTTGCGGAGTACTCCGTCGGCGTGGAGGAGCCGACGAACCTGCTTCCGATCCTTGCTGCCGTCTTCGTCGTCTGTCACGGTGAGCCAGGATCTGAAGCTCCGCCCTTAAATAACCTCCAGCCAACCGGCCGTCACTGTCCTTTTCTTACAAATCCCTGCAGTTTCTTTTCGTGCTCGCCGGATCCAATTCCGGCGTTCTGGTCCTTCCGATTTGGGGGAGAAGCATGCGTTCTGTTTCTTCGATTTGGCTTCCCCCAGTTCGTTCTCTGCTGATGTGCTACCTCATTCTTGTGTGCACCGGAGAAGAACCACCTTCACCCAGGTTAGTTCCAAGTCCAAGGGGTTCTGGCCTAGTTCTGGGGCTGCTTGTTCGAGTGGCTGTTGGCGGTGGCTGGCTGCTCTCCACTTCGTTCCTCGTCTCCAGCAGACATGGAGATTCCGGAAGCGGAAAGCCCGTCATGAAGGACTCTTCTCTTCTCAAACTGTTTTGGGCGATGAGGCATGTCATTTAAACCTTTTGATTTGAATTCACCAGTTGCACAATCTGTATAAACTTTTTTGCATTTGACCAAACATGCAAATTCAGGTATAGGTCATCAGTGCAACTCTGACCTGATGGAAAGGATGACAGACAGCACTATATCAGTGTGATTTGTTTTCCTGTACAATCTCATGCCACGACTCGCACTCACGTTGCAAAGTTGTTTCACTTACACCAGTGTGCAATCTCATCGCAGAGAATGTGCAACTGAAACTCATTTGGACTTTTGTGATGCGTACCACCAAAACATGCCCTTTGAAATTCCTGGATTTATTTTTGGGTCCTTGCTATTCACTTTTGCACTTTTATTCAACAAATTCTGGGATATTGTAACAAATATTCCTGTCTATTGTTTCGCATATCCCAAATAGGAAAGTCTGTTACAAATAAAACTGACAGAAGTAACTAGCTTCCAGGACTTAAGCAAATGCTGGCAGTGTGATGACAAAACGTTGGATGTACTATGAGAAGTGCCTGGAATCTTCTTAAATTCCAGGCGCCTGCAATTACTGGAAGTAATAGGCGACTAGTTTTGGGCTAAATTACAGGCTCCCGGGCATTAGACAGAGCAAAACATTTTTATCTAGATTCTAGGAAGACACCAATTAGCTAGTTTCCTCATTGTATTGTCTATGAGTTCACAGAAGCAGGCTCCGTTAGCTTTTCCTCGTGTTTCTGGGTGTATAGGAGTACTAGACACACATTCCAGAAGACCCTATCACTGCTGTCAGTTGTGTATCAGCAGTTGGGGTTTGTAACTTGTTGGGTCATTTTATCAAGGGAACAGAGAATAAACCACCTTTTGTATCATTGATGCATTTTGTGTTGACTTTGGCAACTATTTTGTTGATACTTTGGACAAGGATGGGCTGAGCTCTGTCTTAACTAGTTGATGTTAGTCTGTTGATGTGGTCTGTGGATAAGGCTTTCCTAGTTTCGGTGTCCAAGAAGCGTGCTCTATAGTAAAATAAATACCCTCTAAACCTAATAGTTGCCATGATTTCTATCATTCAGTACATAGATCATCAGGATTATTTGTTGTTAGTCTAGGCTCTGGACATCAATTTATTAAGCCAAAGGGGTTCATTAACAAGGTTGTTTGTAACTCCATTAACTTGGTTGTTTCTTAACTCTATTAACAAGGGTGCTTAATAGACCATGGACTTGCATGCTAACTTTTCCTCAAGAAACTGCCTCTCTAATGCATGTTTTTCTTAATATTCAGTTTGACATAGCTGACAACATTTGACATGTGCTCCAATGTATTTTAACTTAGTGATTCATCAGAATATAGCATTAGTAAATGCAGTAGATACATTGTACTATACTGGCCATTAAAGTCAACTCCACTTCTTGGGGATATTAGTATCCTCTGACGGTAAATAGAGGCTGGTGATCGATCATAATTTGTTAATCAGAATTATGTCTTACAATTATTTGTAAACTTGTCAGACGTGCACATATAGCTTTTTCAGAAACTGTGAATTATAGAGATCCTACTGTGATGTGGCTTCTAGTACGAAGTTTTTCTACACAAAACTTAGAATTAAAATGCCTTTTGCAGAACAATTCTTGTTTCTTGACCTTTCTATGGTTTATTAACGCGTAATACTATCTACCTCATCAGTATTGTTGGAGGGGCAGTCAGACAATAGATGCATTTTTTATGATTTGTCTCGTTGTTCTAATACACAGTTCCTTGTTAATGATGGCTAAATAATTTGATGTCTAGAGGCTAGGCTAAAAACAAATAATCCTGATGATCTATGTACTGAATGATACAAGCATCAACTAGTTAGAGCACCTCCACTCGGCTTCCCAGCAGGCCACTCTCAGGGCATTTTTTTGGTCCGGACGCCGAAAATTGGCCCAGCCGCGTTCCCAGGACCCTGGTTTCGTCCGGATTTGGGCCAAATTTGGTCTGGACTTCCCAGGCCGTTCTCGGGGCGACGGGAACGCCCTGGGAACGCCGGACGAAGCGAATTCGGCGGGAAAAAATGTTCGGCCTCGTGGACCCGCCCAGTCAGCGAGAGAAGCCAAGTCGTCGTCATCCTCCCGCCTCGGAACCCCGCGACGGACCGCCGGGCATTAACTTCCCGTCTCGTTGACCACGCGTCGACGTAATGGCGCGCCACCGCCGCCTCGGCTCCCGCGATGGACCTGCGGGCAATAACTTCCCGCCGGTTCCCCTTTTCCCGCCCTCGCCGCTACACCCCTCCCTCCCTCGCCGCCCGCCTCGGCCTATAAAAGTCGAACACCTCGCCGGCTCCCATCACACTCTCGCAGCTCCCCCGCTCTCCCAACTCCGGCGAACTCCAAACTCCGTCGAACTCCAAACTCACAGCTTCCCCACTTCCCCATGGCCGAGAGGTTTCCCGGAGATCCCGCGACGGCGAACGGCTTCGACCGCCGCATGCTCCAGCCGTGGGAGGCCCGGATGCTCCACGACACGGGCTACATGGCGCCGCCGGACACCCGGGTCCCGCCCGGCTGGAAGCTCAGCGCCGGCGGGATCCAGTGCCACCGGTGCCGGCCGACGAGGAGATCGTCGAGGAGATCCAGGCCTCCATCGCGGCCATGGAAGACCCGGATCTCGTCGAGGATCCGGGCAACTTGCTCTTCTGGGAGCAATTCTTCGCCGACAGGCGGCTCCAGGAGCTCGCTCGCCACGAGGGACCGCCAGGGTCGCTGCCGAAGCGCGACAACGCGGCGGCACGGCGGCGATGGTGGAGTGCTCCTGGACGGACGCTCACCGCCGTGCTGAAGCACATCCACGCCGGCAACAACCCTCGGCTCGGCTTCCCCCGCAACCCGACGCCGGCGACAAGGGTGAGGCGCCATCCTCCGGCCAACTGGCTGCCGAGGAGGATGGCCAGCATCAGCTCCTCCTCCTCCGCAGCCTCGGCCTCTCGCTCGTCCGGGTCCACGTCGGCGGCGTCGCTGCCACTCCGGCTTGTCAAGCGGGAGCCGAAGACGCCGGTCCGCTCACCGCCCACTGGCCGTCTCCGTCTTCGCCAGCCAAAGCCGGAGCCGGCGGAATGGGCGGTGCCCTTCGAAGAGGATGCCTTCGCCATGAGAATGGCGATGGAGTAATCCCTCCGTGACGCCGTGCCCCCGCCGGAGCCTGCGTCGCCGGACATCCTCGCCTAGTACGGAGCGGCGCCGTGTCTAGCGCAAGCAGGAGCAGGCCGAGCGCCAGGCCTGGGCTGGCCGCGAGCTCGCCTACCAGGGCGCCCCGCTCGTCGTCCTCGACAACGACGAAGAGGCCGGCCCCTCCTACCAGCCATGGAGGTGTGGCGACGACGGCCAGGGCAGCTCCCGCCCACCGCAGCCGCCGAGCGACGACGACGGCGACGACGACGGCAAGGCTGATCCCGGCTACACCTGCTTCTATGACAACTTCGGCATGTAGAAGCGGCGTCCGGCATCGGCATCGACGGCGACCTTTTAAGTTTTTCTAGCTATTATTTAGCCTAAATGTAGTTTAAATTCAGGTGTTCGCACCAATTCGCTGTAATATCTATGAATTCGCCCTATATTAATGAAATCCGCCTATATTTTCCTAATTTTTGCCGTATTCGACTAGACGCGGGAACTCGGCCTGGTAACGCGAGTGAGAAAGTCGGCGTTCCCAGCCCGAAAACTAGTTTCGTCCGGCCCAAAATACGTCTAGATTTTGGCCTAGAAACGACTGAAGATGCTCTTATAAGACAGGGCTCAGGCTATCCTTGTCCAAAGTATAAAAAATAGTTTATTAGTTTAAGAGTCTCCAAAGCCAACACAAAATGCATCAACGATACAAAAGGGTAGTTCGCTAATTGCATGTTGGTAGCACGAAAGGTTGCATGCTGCCAATGGTACAAATTGTTGTCATGCATGGTTTTCACTGTACACATTGTGTGGAGTTAATCATCCTACCGTACCCTCCCTCCCGCATACTTGCCAGCGTCAGTGCCGGGCTAGCACAGTAGCACAGTGCGTGGTGGTCGGCGTTTGGCCAGGCTGCTCGCTTCACTTGTCTGACAGGTGTGCCGCTTACATCCCTACTCGCCGGAGCTGAGGCGGGAGTTGGAGGCGAATCAGCCGGTGGCATGGCCAACAGGCCAAGGCTGGAGATGCGAGGTCGAGGCGGCGTTCGGCAGCAAGGGTAGGGAGGCGAGCCGAGAACGTCGGTCGGCGGCGAGGGCGGTAGTCAATGGTGTTGTGCAGAAAGGTAGGCGCCATGGGGAGATTCAAAGGGCGTGTTTGATGAATTTCAAAGGGCGTGTTTTGGTGGTAGGCATCATAAAAGTCCAAACGAGTTTCAGTTGCACATTCTGTGCGATGAGATTGCACACAGGTGTAAGTGAAACAACTTTGCAACGTGAGTGCGAGTCGTGGCATGCGATTGTACAGGAAAATAAATCACACTGATATAGTGCTGTCTGTCATCCTTTCCATCAGGTCAGAGTTGCACTGATGACCTATACCTGAATTTGCATGTTTGGTCAAATGCAAAATAGTTTATACAGATTGTGGAACTGGTGAATTCAAATCAAAAGGTTTAAATGCCATGCCTCATCGCCCAAAACAGTTTGAGAAGAGAAGAGTCCTTCATAACGGGCTTTCTGCTTCCGGAATCTCCATGTCTGCTGGAGACGAGGAACGAATGTGGAGAGCAGCCAGCCACGGCCAACAGCAACTCGAACGAGCAGCCCCAGATTCCCTTGGACTTGGAACTAACCTGGGTGAAGGTGGTTCTTCTCCGGTGCACACAAGAATGAGGCAGCACATCAGCAGAGAACGAACAGGGGGAAGCCAAATCAAAGAAACATAACGCATGCTCCTCCCCAAAATCGGAAGGACCAGAACGCCGGAATTGGATCCGGCGAGCACGAAAAGAAACTGCAGGGATTTGTAAGAAAAGGACAGTGACGGCCGGTTGGCTGGAGGTTACTAAAGGGCGGAGCTTCAGATCCTGGCTCACCGTGACAGACGACGAAGTCGGCAGCAAGGATCGGAAGCAGGTTCGTCGGCTCCTCCACGCCGACAGAGTACTTCGCAACGAGGACAGAGGCGATAAACCGGGAGAGAGGCAGGCGGCGGAGGAGAGGGGGAAGAGGAGGTGTCGGGGAGTAGCTGGAAGAGGACGAGGTTAAGGGCGACAGGACGGCTCACGGGGTTGCGGACGAGAGCTGTGCAGGGGCAGGGCGGAGAGGGCAGCGGCGAGGAGTAGCGGGATTAGTCCCATATCGCTAATTGAAGAGGATCGTGACTGGTTTAAAATGCTAACCCTCAGTTCTGTCTTCGCCGAGCCCAGCAGCGTGGGCTTGTAACCCCAGCCTAATTGGCCATTAATGGGGGACAAAGGAGTTGTACAATTGATGATTTGACCGTTGCTGGGCTCAGGTCGTGTCGCCTGCTAACCTGATTACTCATCCTCAGTGATGTGCAGGGGGTAATTGTTAGTTTTGCTAGGACCTCTAGTGGTAGATCTAGGAGTGTGCGAGATAGATAGGCTTACCATCGGCCTTAGACGTCGAGGATGAGCTCGTCATCGGACTCGTTGGAGTGGTGGCGGCGGAGAGGGGATGATTCCCGCCGCTACAGCGCAAGCCGATCGGTGGCTAGGGTTTGGGGTTTTCGGTGGGGTGAGTGGGCACGACGAACCTTGGCGTTGGGCCCGAACGGGAGATCAACCTAACATTCTCCCCCTTGATCTCATCTTTTATTTAACTTATACTTTGGTAACTATTTCATCACAGATCAACATATAGAGCATGTCTCGTCATAATGGTCAGTTACGCACCATCGATTCAACAGCCACTATACGCCTCTCTATTTGAAACAGATTCTCATACTAGGCCCTTAATATCCAGGTATCATAGGCTTTCCCTTAAACCCATGCCGGCTAAGTGTTCTCTGAACACACTGGGTGGTAAGCCTTTTGTGAGCGGATCCGCGAGCATTTCTTTTGTACTTATATGCTCTAAACTTATGGTATGATCATGGATTCTTTCTTTCACAACATAAAACTTAATGTTAATGTGTTTGGCAGCAACACTTGACTTATTGTTGTGAGCATAGAATACTGCTGGCTCATTGTCACAGTACATCTTGAGTGGTCTTTGAATGCTGTCTACCACTCTCAACCCGGGTATAAACTTCTTCAACCAGTTTGCCTGCCCCGTGGCCTCATAACATGCTACATACTCAGCTACCATCGTGGACGATGCCGTGATGGTTTGCTTAGAGATTTTCCACGATATAGCTCCACCTGAGAGAGTAAACACATATCCTGACGTGGATTTTCTTTCATCTACATCTCCCGCATAGTCTGCATCTGAATACCCTTCTATCTCAAGAGAATCAGTTCTTCTATATGTTAGCATGAGGCCTTTTGTGCCTTTTGCATAGCGCAATGCCTTCTTCACCATTTTCCAGTGGTCTATTCCTGGATTACTTTGGAATCTGCCAAGTACCCCGGTAACAAAAGCTAAGTCAGGGCGTGTACACACTTGAGCATACATCAAGCTTCCGGCAGCAGAAGCATATGAAACCGCTTTCATTTGATCGATCTCATATTGGTTCCTGGGACACTGAAAGTTTCCAAATCTATCGCCCTTGACTATAGGAGCAGGCGTAGGATTACTCGCATGCATACTATATTTCTTCAGAATCTTCTCCAAGTATGCCTTCTGCGATAACCCTAAAATCCCCTTTTGTCTATCTCGGTGAATTTCAATTCCTAGGACGAATGAAGCTTCACCAAGATCTTTCATATCAAAGTTTGAGGACAAGAACTTCTTCGTCTCCAGTAGTAGACTAACATCACTACTAGCGAGTAGAATGTCATCCACATACAGGATAAGGAAAATGAATTTCCCATTCTTGAACTTTGCATATACGCAGTTGTCCTCCTCATTCTCATCAAACCCAAACTTCCTTATTGTTTCATGGAACTTCAAGTACCATTGCCTGGAGGCCTGTTTTAGTCCATAAATGGACTTTCTCAGACGACATCCCATACGCTCTTTTCCTTCCACAACAAAACCCTTGGGTTGTGCCATGTAGACATTTTCTTCCAAGTCTCCATTTAGGAATGCCGTCTTTACATCCATCTGATGCAATTCTAAATTGTAGTGTGCCACTAAAGCCATTATGATTCTAAAAGAATCCTTACTTGAGACTGGAGAAAATGTCTCATTGTAATCTATTCCTTCTCTTTGGGTGAAGCCCTTAGCAACAAGTCGTGCCTTATATCTTTCAATATTCCCTCTAGAGTCACATTTGGTTTTGTAGACCCATTTACAGCCTACCGTTTTGGCTCCTTTAGGAACTTCTTCTAAATCCCAGACTTTGTTGCTACTCATGGATCTCATCTCATCTTCCATGGCTTCAAGCCACTTCGATGAGTGAGGACTTTTAATGGCTTCTTCAAATGTGGTGGGATCACCCTCCATTTGAACTTCTTCACTGACATAGATCTCAAAATCATTAGGAATAGCTGGCTTTCTAGTTCTTTGAGACCTTCTAAGGGTCTCACCTTCTGGCACATTCTCGGTGTGGGGCTGTTGCGGCTCCCCCTCATCTGTGGTAACGGGGTCTTCATTTTCATTCATTGTTACCACAGGAGAACCAACAGCAGGTGTCACATCGACATTGTCATGTGTCGGTGCAGCAGCAGGTATCGAGAAAAATGGTTCCTGAATCATCGGAGTGGGTGCATGCACCCGCTTCTCCTCAAGGTTGATTTCTCGGGATACCGTGCTCCCCCTGATCATCTGATCCTCCAGAAACACAGCGTGTCTCGTTTCTACAAACTTAGTGTATCTGTCGGGACAGTAGAAACGATAGCCTTTGGACTTATCTGGATAGCCAATAAAATGGCAAGTCACTGTCTTGGGATCCAACTTCCCAAGGCTTGGGTTGAAGAGCTTTGCCTCAGCTGGGCAACCCCACACTCGCAAATAATTGAGTGAAGGTTCGCGACTAGTCCATAACTCATATGGTGTTTTAGACACCGATTTACTTGGAACTCGATTAAGTATGTGAATGGCGGTTTTTAACGCCTCCATCCACAAACCAATCGGTAAGGTGGAGTAACTTAACATACTTCTCACCATATCCATCAAGGTACGGTTTCTTCTTTCAGCTACTCCATTCTGCTGAGGCTCGCCCGGTGTTGAATACTGGGCGAATATACCATGTTCCTGTAGAAACCTCGCAAAAGGTCCCGGAACTTGGCCATATGGGGTATGCCGGCCGTAGTATTCGCCTCCACGGTCGGACCTTACTACTTTAATCTTTAAACTATGCTGATTTTCCACTTCAGCCTTAAATATCTTGAATTTATCCAGTGCTTCTGAACGTTCTTTAACCATAACGCGAATAGTCATCCGTGAATGTTATGAAAGAGTCATAGCCATCCACAGATGTCACAGGAAACGGACCGCATATATCCGTATGAATTATTTCTAGTACTCATGTGCTTCTTTTGGCGCCTTTCTTAATATTCTTTACAAACTTACCTTTAATGCAATCGATGCATTGCTCTGAATTTGAAAATTCTAGAGGTGGAAGAATTGATTCTTTTACTAAGCGTTCTATTCTCCCCCTCGAAATATGGCCTAAACGACAGTGCCATAATTTCGATGAGACTTCATCAATTCTTTTCCTCTTACTCTTTCCATTCAGGGATGAGGAGGCATTCTTATTCTCAACGCTTATTTCATTCACATTCTCACAGAGTGATAATAAATAAAGCTTGTCTTGTCTGAAGGCAAGACCAACAATCTGATTATTCAATTTGATTTTACATTGACCATCGCCAAAATGGCAAGCAAAACCACAGTCGTCTAAGCGCGACACACTTATCAAGTTTCGATGCAAATAGGGTACATAAAGAACATCTACTAATAAAAGTACAAAGCCATTCGACAACTCTAAAGGAAGATCTCCAATGGCTTCGACTTCAGCTTGAACGCCGTTTGCTACTTTAATTCTTCTTTCTCCTCTTTGCAGGGTCCTTCTCATACGGAATCCCTGTAATGAATTAGCAACATGAACAGTCGCACCTGAGTCAATCCACCAAGTAGATTTTGCATAACTTAAAAATAAGGATTCATCAACAAAGGTAATTAAATCCTCACCGTTCTTGCACATATACTTCAAGAAAGCCACACAGTCACTCATGTAATGGCCCTTCTGCTTGCACCACCTGCAGGTGTCCTTGTCCACTTCCTGTGCCTGATGTTCAGGAGCCTTTCCATGTGGCCTGGAAGAAGAGGGATGTCCCTGAGGTTTCCCTTGGGGCTTGGAACCCTGAAAGTTCCTCTTCTTGGTCGGGCTCAGGTAGTTCACGGAATCACCGGACTGCCCCTTCAGCCTCTCTTCCTCCTGGACGCACATGGCCATCATCTTCTCGATGCCCCACGTTTCTGGCTGTGCATTGTAGTTCACAGCAAAAGCTTCAAACTGGTTTGGCAGCAAGGCAAAGATAAGATGAATGATGAACTCATCTGGGAGCTCCATGCCCATAGGCTTGAGCTTGGAAGACATGTTGCTCATTCGCAAGATGTGGTCCCTAACACCACCACCAGTGTATCTTATGGTGACAAGCTTCTTGATGAGTGAGCTTGCATAGGCCTTGGAGGATCCAGTAAACTGACTCTCTACCCTTTTCAGGTATTCACTGGCTGTGGTGCACTCTGGGATTGCTCCCCTTATAGCTTCCATGATGGAGCTCTTAATGACCATTAGGCACTTCCTATTGGAAGAGTCCCACTTTGCACGCTCAAGGTCGTACTTCATTCTTATCGGAGCATGGTCACTGACCCTTTTCTTAAAGTCCTCTTCATTTTCTTTTTCGCCCCTGACGGGGTCGACAGGTTCTTTAGGACAGGCTTCAATCAGTGCCAAGTCTAGGTCAAGCAGAGCAAGCCCCATCTCTATCTTCTCTCGCCATGAGCCGTAGTTCCCTCCGTTGAGGGGCTCAATGGCCGAGATAAAGCTCATAGGATTGCCTGAAAGCAAAACATCATTAAAACGAGTTAATTCAACGTTGGTCAAATTAAAACATGAAACTTCTCCATATTAACACTACATCACCGTTGGGCAGAAATATTACTAATATGGATAAAACTTGCCATGCATAGTGAAAAAATTTACTAACAACGTTGGTCATCCAATAAAATAATCACTATTGCATTTAATCAATCAATTCTTGCAGCGAAATAACATGAATAAAATCATCAACTTTACTTCTTTACAGAAACTTTACTGTTATTATGTTATTTTCTAAGCAAAATTTTCGTTGGAAAAAAAATGCTATAGAAAAAAAACTGTGCACAACTTATTAAATGCAGATAATAAAAGCTTCTGTAAATAAGGAAAAACAGTGAACAGACTTATGCAGTTCTTGGCACGCGCGGCCCACACGGCCCACGCGGCCCGCTGCGGCTGCTATCCTATCTAACGCGCACGCGCGCTTGCAGCACCGTCTGTTACGGCCCGTTTCGCCCCACCAGTCTAACAACGCGGCCTACTTGGCCCGGCCGCCGCCCGCCCTGGCCGCATCGCGACCGTCCGATGCATCTGACCTGCATCCGACGGTCACGCGCGCATCTCGCCAGATCAAAACCGGCGGCCGAGTGCCCCTTGCAAACCCTAACTGTCATTTCCCCCATCTCCCACTCGTTGTCCCGCGAGCGCCTGCTCTCTGGCGGCGCGGCCGCGCGAGCGAGGTGAGGCGGAGCCTCTCTGCGAGTGGGGTGAGGTGGCTGCGCCGCCCGGCGCGACGCCGGCGGCGAGCCCCTCCCTCCTCTGGCCGCGAGCCCCTGTCCCCTCTTCCTTCCACCGCTCCCATCTACCTCCCCTTGCTCCAGATGCAGAGGGAGAGAGCGGCAGCGGGCGATTGATGGCGCCCCCTGGCCCTTTGCCGGCGCGCGCATCCACCCGACGATGGGTGCGTCGCCGCCAAACGGCCCAGGCGGTGGCTTCCTGTGCGGCCTACAACCGGTGACCCCCTCCCTTTTTCTTTGGGCTTTCTTTCGGGGATCGAGTAGGGAGCACGGGATCTGGGGCCTATTCTTTTGTTTGGTTCTTCCCGGAAAAAAAATTCGGTTGCATCTTAGGGGTTAGGGTTTCGATCTGATGGGATGTTCTTCTTCCCGACCTCGGCTTGCCGATGCGGCGGGATTGAGAGGAACGGCGCGGCCTCGCGGCGGCGCTTCTAGAAACCCTAGCCTCTAACTTCTTTCTTTTCTTTTTGATTTCTACTACCTCGACTAGATCCACCAAAACTAGCAGGCTCTGATACCATTGTTAGTTTTGCTAGGACCTCTAGTGGTAGATCTAGGAGTGTGCGAGATAGATAGGCTTACCATCGGCCTTAGACGTCGAGGATGAGCTCGCCATCGGACTCGTTGGAGTGGTGGCGGCGGAGAGGGGGTGATTCCCGCCGCTACAGCGCAAGCCGATCGGTGGCTAGGGTTTGGGGTTTTCGGTGGGGTGAGTGGGCACGACGAACCTTGGCGTTCGTGCCCCCGTCCCCCACCTCTATTTATTGCGCTGCGCGACGGGGGCCCACCAACGATTGCGACGTTGGGCGCCCCCGATCAGGGCGCGAGTCCAAGGTTGGTTCGGGCCGTTGGGCCCGAACGGGAGATCAACCTAACACTAATGTGTCAAAGAAATTACAACTCCTTTTTTGCTTTTTCAGTTTCTGAAGCCCCCTCCAATCTCGATGTAAATGGCACTTAAATAGCGTCCGCACAACGAGGGTAGGAAGGCAAGCCGAGAACATCGGTCGGCGGCGAGGGCGGTAGTCGCAGGTGTTGTGCAGAAAGGTAGGGGCCATGGGGAGAGAAAAGGAGGAATTTGACGATTCGTCCCACTTCACTTTGCAATTTGATTATTTCTCACATCTTGTGTCACTGACATGTGGTGCTAGGTCGGCCTAGTGGTTTCCACTGGCGCCCCTTTGTCTTGGGTGTGTAGTGGGAGCACCTGATGGTAAATTCGTTATTTGTCGGCTAAAAAGGGCTCCTAGTGACACGGCTAAAAAGCACCTGATGGTAAACTCGAAGCATTTTTGTCGCCAAAACTAATAAAGGATGTCTAGGGAGCCTTTGGAAAGCTGGCTAGAGATGCTCTGAGCATCTCTAACCGAAGCCGAAAAAGAAGCAAAGCCGAAAAGGGATTTAGAGGCCCATTTTTTCTCCACGCAAGCCGAGAACATCGGTCGGCGGCGAGGGCGGTAGTCGCAGGTGTTGTGCAGAAAGGTAGGGGCCATGGGGAGAGAAAAAGTAGAGTTTGACGATTCGTCCCGCTTCACTTTGCAATTTGATTATTTCTCACATCTTGTGTCACTGACATGTGGTGCTAGGTCGGCCTGGTGGTTTCCACTGGCGCCCCTTTGTCTTGGGTGTGTAGTGGGAGCACCTGATGGTAAATTCGTTATTTGTCGGCTAAAAAGGGCTCCTAGTGACACGGCTAAAAAGCGCCTGATGGTAAACTCGAAGCTTTTTTGTCGCCAAAACTAATAAAGGATGTCTAGGGAGCCTTTGGAAAGCTGGCTAGAGATGGCCACCTATACCTGCTCGGCCTCCAAGTGGTGACAAAAAGTTCCCCGACCACCGCCAAATCGCCCACCTTCACCGCATCCGTGCCGGAAGATGGCCGAAACCTTCACGCCGCCGCTCCCCACCTCCCATCCGTAGCGCCAACCTCCGTCCCCGCAGGCCTTCTGTCGCCGTCGCAACTGCGCTACCACGGCGTCTGGTAGCGGGAGTGGGGCACCTGGGTCACCGAAATCACCGACCGGAACACCGGTCGGCGCATCTGCCGAGGGACCTACCAGACGGCTACCCAGGCCGCGTGGAGGCACAACGTCGGGGACATTCGCCTCCACGGCAGCCACTGCGGCTAGCTCAACTACCCTTTCGGCTACGAGGAGCCGGTGCTAGAGATATCTATGCCGCCCAGACGCGACCACATGGCCCAGATGACGAGGGAGGACTGCGAGGCGTGGGAGCGCATCAAGGCCGAGCGCAACGACTAGGCGCACATGGCTGAGCTCAGGCGGCTAAACCCTGAGATCGTGGCGGAGGAGGCCGTGGCGTACACCAAGTATGCCAACAAGAAAGCCAATCACGCACAAGCGTCCTCGGCAGCGGCGACGTCTTCCACAGTGGCCGCCTCGTCTTCGTCTTCGCCTAGCGTCCGCCTCATCAACTCCGGTCGCCATCGACCTTGAGGACGACGAGGACAAACTCGACACCGACGAGGAGATCGAGAAGTGGCTAGGTGACTACCGATGGTGGCAACGACCGCGACGCCAATGTTTAAGTTTAGGTTAAATTTCGTCTATGTTTTAGCTAAATTGTACTATGAACTATGTATGAAATCGGTTTGAAAACTGTTGAAATCTATCGAAATTTATGTTTAGTCATTTAAGTTATTGGGGTTCCAATCTCGCGGCCACCGTTTAAAGGATTTAAATTTAAAGTCCAGCTTTTGTATGTGGTATATTTGTCCAACTCAAAATGAACGGGAAAAGATGTTTAATATGTGGTATATTTGTCCAAAAATTAAAAGCTAACATGAGGAATATTGAAAACCACATTGTTCTCCAGATAGCTCATTGAACACGTCACCATTTCCTGTCAATACAAAATCTCTCTACATCTACAGTCTGATTGCTACACTATTGGCTTGCTACTTTCTACATTCACCATGATCATGAAGAGTGGCAACACCACCTCTAGGCACCAAAACCATCCATGGTCAAGCTCCTCAATGGCAGATGAACTCATAGCCGTTGCGATTTGCCACCGTGACCATCTCTTCTGCCTCAATATCTGCAGCCGTAACCTCATCTCTAGGGTCATCTACATACATAACAGAGGACCTGTAATTCGTTTGAGGTAGAACGAGAGGAAGATCAGAAGCCAGTTCCATACATGGGTGCCTGGATTTTAGTTGAAAGATATTTTATTTTCACTTCACTCTAAATAAGCCTTGCTAACATGAATGTGTAAAAGGTAAGGGTTGAAGGTGTAGTTTCAGTTTCCAGGTGATAAGTAAAAAATGAACAGAGATAGTATACATTTTTCTAAGATTCAGAATATATGAAGAAAATAGCCCAGTACACGCACATAGCGGTGGAACATCTCTACAACCTTCTCAGTCTCATCAACAGTACTTATGGTGCCAAACCCAAATCAATGGCTCTGATTTGTTTCCCTGTTGTAAATGATCTGTACATCCAAAAAAAAGAAACTGTGTATTAGAACAACGAGCCAAAGCATGCAAAATGCAAACATCTATTGTCTGACTGCCAACAATACTGATGAGGCATTTAAATAAACCATACAAAGGTCAACAAAAAATATTTGTTCTGCAGAAAGGCATTTAAATTCTATGCTTTGTGCAGCAAAACTTCATACTAGAAGTCACATCACAGTAGGATCTCTGTATTTCTCAGTTTCTGAAAAAGCTATATGTACACTCCTGACAAGTTTTAGAATAATTATAAGACATAATTCTTATAAAAAAGATTGTGACCGATCGCCAGCCTCTATATACTGTTTGAAAAAGCAAATATCCCCAAGAACTGGAGTTGGCTGTAATGACCATGATCTAGCCATTATCTTACTACCTACTGGCCAGTGGCCACTAACATTTCTTCCAAGAAGCAAAAAGGTCTGCCAAATTTACTAGAGAAATGATGAAATCATAAGCTGTATTCCCTCTTACCATTCGACCAGCAAAAGGGTTGCACCGAGATCCGTGAGAAATAAATGGTTGCATTGATTGAAGCAAAAGTGAAATTTGTGAATTAGACTATCATCAAGTCAGAGTAAATTCTCACAAGAATTTACCATGAACAACTACACACAAGAATTTACGTGAGTGCGATTTGTAAAAAAATCACCAACCACACAGATGATGATCCCTAACAACGTGAGTGCAATTTGTAAAAAAATCACACCGATAAGTGGTGTTCCTAATTTTTTTCCATCAGGTCAGAGTTGCATTGACCTATACCTGAATTTGCATGGTGGCCAAATGCAAAAGGTTTATACAGATTGTGCAATTGGTGAATCCAATACATTCAATGTCATTTTTTTGAAATTCAAGCAATATGTTATCTATTAACTATCTATCATTGTGTATAGAAAAGAATCACACAAAGCAGGTACCTAGAAGTAAATAATTAAACTATATGAACATTTTGAAATTACACGGCATTCCACTAATCAGCATAAATTTCGGTTGAGATGCGGAAAATGCGCTGACAACACAAATGACCAAAACAAACAACAGAAAGTGTTCCTAGCAAAGGAAATTGCATCCTGCAAAATTGCACGGTGGTGCATTAGTGCAAAAGGTTCTAATGTGGAGTGCAATTCTTTTCCGAGTAACAGCTGATATCAGAGGTATGTGGAAAGCTAAAAAGATTAACTGTGTTTTGATACAGTGGCATAAGAAGATACAACCATGAATTGTTCTTAGCGCAGTAACAAAATAAAACTTATGTGATAAGCAATACTAATACTCATACTTGAAAACTTCCAGCCACGCACGAAGGACTTCGGCCTTGGACAAACAAATGGGCCTACCATACTTGGCAGCGTCAGTGCCGGGTTAGCACGGTAGCACAGTGTGTGGTGGTTGGCGTTTGGCCAGGCTGCTCGCTTCACTTGTCCACTGAGAATTAGCCCTTAAAATGTCTGACAGGGTTGTTTGGGACGCAAAAAGGGGTTGCCGGCGGTGCTTCTTGGCGTGGGGATCGAGGATTCAGATCAAGCTACTATTATCTGAGGAAGAATCTCAGTCTCAGCGATGAACCTAAATGAAGCAAAAATGATGAGCAAACACGGACAGCATTTTACCTCGGCGATGAAGAGGGAAGACAGCACGTTGGGACGGATTCGTGGAGGAGAGTTGAGAAAGAGGGCGGATTCGAGGGAGGGAGGACGGGGAAGGGAATGGCGATTGCTCACCGAAGCTCGCGGGGGTGGGAACGAGAGCTGCGCAGGGCGGAGGGCAGCGGCGAGGAGTTCATCGAATCTGGACTGGCCCGATGGATTTGAGACGGGGAGCACGAGCAGCGGGTCGGGCGTCGGGCGCGGGGATTAGTCCCACATCGGTAGGACAGGATGTTTGTGACTCGTTTAAAAGGGTAGAGCTCGTCCTCTCCTTCGCCGAGCCTAGGTAGCGTGGGCTTGTAACCCAAGCGTAATTCGCTATTAGCGGGGGGCAAAGGAGTTGCAATTAATGATTTGATCGTTGCTGGACTCAGGTCGTGTCGCTCACTAGCCTGAATACTCATCCATAGTAATGTGTCAAAGAAATTACAACTCCTTTTTATTTTTTCAGTTTCTTTCATTTATTTTTTAGTTACGACTAATAACCAAGAATTATATTTTTGTTTGTCAGCTTCATCAGTCACGATTAGACATCATATTATTTTACGAAAATTCTATTCTCAGACTGGTCGTTAGGTTGTAAATCCCGGTAGGAAGTATGGACATGTGCTGTCAATCAGCTTAGAATCATACCAAAATTTTAAAATATTTTGTATATCAAATCGTTTATCTGATTTAAGATCTGTTTTCACTATTATAAAACTAGATCTCATGTTGATATATTTCGATGAAATTTTTACGGATCAAAATGTTATCCATCCTAACATGTGAGTTAAGTTATCCACCATATAAAATGTTAGATAGAGACATTCTCGCGTTCTCGCATTTGTGCTGAGCAAGTTTAATTAGAACGCGGTAACCTAATTGTTAGGGTACCGAGGCATCATTGCTATTGATCCATTAGCATCGACGAGCGATGAATGCTTGCTACCATAAAACCCTTCGAGACTTCATCACCTGTACGTCGCGGTGGCAGCGGTAGACGAGAAAGCTGAGCCGCTAGACTACTAATTGTGTGTTATGTTATTCACTACGACTTAGTGTGGTGGGTGGGAGAAAAATGCCTTTGGGGGCCGTCCTCACTAGAGGACTTTATTTAAATTTTTTGAAAACTTGATTTTAAAGTTTCAAAAAAGCCCTCTTTCACATCATTTCATCAAAAGTAACCCAAAGGTTCTGATCAAGTTACAATAAGCTCAAACTTAGTATGCCATGGCACTGATTCGTCGTCGAGTTGTTGCCAAGCTTCTGAAAGACTGGCCACTAGTCGAGCATACAGACGGAGGACTACATACCACAAATATAAAGTTACTCCACCATGTAAAACCGTAATAAGAGGAACTGTAACCTCAACAAGCGACTAAGATCACAAATGCGTATGCAGTTGCTAGGTAATCACTGATGCAGAACCTTGACCAAACTTCGCAGATCTTTACTCCCTCATACACATAGAAAACCTTCAGCCAGATTATCTGAACCATCAACAACAACATGCTATACAACAATAAGTTAAGGTTCATGAGATAAAAAATGTCTGTCAAAACCTACATTGCATTTTCTTTCCTTGACCAAACTTGCAGATATTTACTCCCTCATACACATAGAAAACCTTCAGCCAGATTATCTCAAGTCTCAACCATCAACAACAGCATGCTATACAACAATAAGTTAAGGTTCATGACATAAAAAATGTCTGTCAAAACCTACATTGCATTTTCTTTCCTTCTCTCTGGGAACGGTTACTCCGTTTGAACAATTGCCCGTACGGAAAGAACTAAATGAATATAAATGTACAAGTATGCTGCCGAGCAGAGCAGCTCGCCTTTGAGCTTTCACCTAATAACCCAATTCAGTTGCTGTGAAACTCATGTTGCCTGATCAATATGTGGGATGATCCCATGTCTTCGGAACCACTCTGGCATATGATATGTATCATATAGTGCCGGTCTAACATCCTTCTGGATAGAAAGGTGCTTGAGTAGAGGAAAGATCACTCCCATGAGCTAAAATTTCAGGAACATAACTGGTTCAATAACACGTACTGGAAACTAATTTTAGAAGCAAAGAATGATATACTATCCACAGTATCGCTTTACCTGATTATCCACGGGCTGTCCAGCTGAAAACGTAAGGCACGGTATCCCATTCAGCGGCTGTAGTAGGAAACTATATGGATTGTTATCGACAAGTACAATTCTACTGAAATCTTCCGACAGACAAGAAAGATCCTTTACATGGTCTCTGTATTCCCTGGAATTGAGAGTATCACAGCATTAGAAAACTGAATCAGCTCAACTAATGCAGCAGAAAGCATAGTTTCGTACAGAAAGACATGAACAGAATGATCAACCACATATACAAGTTGACGGGATATAAAACATGATAACATCAGGCAAAGGTAGCAAGCAAAAATTAATATCATGAATGCTTATGCTGGCAAACAGTTCAGTGCAAATGTGCACCCAATAGAACTGGTTTCAATCATTTCTGGAAAAATAATGGTTTCAATAGATTCTGCAAAAAAATATGTGGATTCAATTGATTAAAAAAAGAGACTGTTTCAATCTTGGATATGTATATACTGGTACTGTACCTTAAATAATGCACACCGTAATAATTAAAATGGTTTGGACTTATTAGTTGGCACCAATCAAACCAAAATTCCATGAGCACAAATGACTGCCACCAAAGTGGTTATAATACTGTTGAAGTCAGGAACAAAACTGTCCATTATCTATACCTTACAGGAATTTTAATGACAACTTACGTATTGACAGTTGATGGTCTGTAGAGACGGTGACAGAACCTGTTGTGAGCATCTATCCTGTCCACCAAAGGCTTTGCATATCCTGGCGGCAGCACAAATCAATTATGATGCATTGAAATCATCTTGGCTCTTGATGAGAGCAACATGAATATTCGGGAGGACAAACCTTCCAAACCAGCGGTGAAGAGTATAAGATCGGCGAATTCACTAGTTCTCTGCAAAAACTCGTGCAAACCAGGACGCTCAAATACAGTCACATGATTCACCCTCTGTCTGCCTTGGGCATCCTTTACACGAAAAAATACAAATTCCCATAAGTACCTCCCTAGAAAGTGAGAACTAAACTAAAACAGTAAGCACAAAGTTGGCCTCATGCTTGCCTTGTCAGATGATATGCACTCCATGTCAAAGCAATGCAACCCTGCTTCGACCGCCTGGGTGCGCACGGCAGCAGGAAGGCTCGATGACTCGTATGAACAGACTAACGTCTCATCCAAGTCCAGCACTACCTGAAGAAAATACTTCACAGGTTATGCAGGTAGCAAGGAAGTTCACTGAAGAAGACTTGATAACTAAAACAACAAATTAAGCAGACAATTACAGCCTACCATTCTGTTGAAGGTAGACATAGTGCTAATCAGTTAACCATGCCTAATAAATCAAAACCATACCACCATTTCACCTCAAAATTAACCTTGGTCAACACTACACAGCGATCAATTTCTAGAACCAGAACCAAATTTACTAGCTGCAGTCAACCACTAACCCCATAAACACCAACCACACAGATGATGATCCCCAACATACGCAAACTCCCAGAGCCCAACTGCCCAAGGTCAATTATACTTTCGTGCGCGTCCGTACCGTGAGCCGCCCAGGCGGCGGAGACAGGGGCGGCAGGGGACGCAGCTCGTCAGCGGGGGCCTGGGAGGGGAGCTGCGCGAAGGCCGCCGCGGGGGCGGCGGAGAGGAAGGGGTGGCGGAGGCCGAGGAACTTGAGGAGCTTCCCCAAGAAGGAGGGCGCGCCGCGGATGACCCCGATAAGGACCTGCAGGAGCAAACCGAGCCAACCCACCACCGCCCGCCACGCCGCCTGCCCCCGGTGCTGCAGCGCCGGCGCTGGCGTGTAGACATCCGCCGCCGCCGCCATGGAGACGGGATTACGAGGCGGAGACCAGGCGGGAGGAGCGTACTGGAGGAAGCAAGGCGCGGCAGTCGTCGGTCTTTGGTTCGTGGAGTCGGCTTCTGAAATTTGTGACAGACCAGTTTAACAGCTAATCGAGGTCGGCTGGCGTCCAGAAGGAAAAAGGATTTTCCACTCGATTTCTAGGGGGGAATTCTCGGAGTATAAAGGGAAGGATCATACGATTCGGTAAATTAATTAACTCATATTTATTTAGACTCGCATATAATTAATTGATTCAGATCTGTCTATATCTGAATGTAATATACTCCTCTATTTCAAATTATAAGATGGTTTAGCTTTTTTTCTGAAACGCATGTATCTGCATGTTTTTTAGTGTACGGTTTGGAGCAAAATGAGTAAACTTACACTAAAAAGTGTATAGTAAACATGTACACTAAAAAGTGTAGATACATGTGCTTTAAAAAAAGTCTAAAACATCTTATATTTTGAAATAGAGAAATTACATATAAATCTAGATAAATCTAAGTTAAATAATTTGAATCAGAGAGTAGACATTTTTCTTTGTTGTAGAAAACATACAACAGTATGTAAGTGGGATTTCACCAATGTCTCGGTTATAATTTATCTAGAATTTTTAGTTCAAAATTCTAGACAAACTAAACAAGAAATTCCCAAACGAACTAAAATATTATATTAAGGGAATCACACTTGACACCTTACCCAAGTAACTAGTTTAACATTTCGTTTAATTTGATACAAAACATTTGTACTTCTGAAGCACATAAACCAGGATGGGGCGGACTTAAATTACTGGAATAAAGTGTGAAAGATAAAGTGAGAATATCGTTTTGTTAATCCTTACATCCTCCGTCCGCAAATAAGTGTATTTTTAGCCTTGTCCTAAGTCAAACGTAGTAAAGTTTGATTAACTTTTTAGAAAAACGTACCAACATTTATGACACTGAATTGCTGTCATTAGATTTATTTTTAAATCTAGTTTTCATAATATGTCAATTTGATGTAATATATGTTTCTATATTTCTCTATAAAGTTGGTCAAATTTGGTTATGTTTGACTTAGGCAAAAGCTAGATATACACTTATTTGCGGACGGAGGGAGTAGATAACTAGAAATTTCTTAGTCGATATCGTGAGCGATTCATTGACACGATTTAAATGTTTAGAAATGTAAAAACAATTACTCGGTTGCTTTTGCTTGCACTATGTGAAAAAATTATTACATGTACATGAACAATTTTTAGAATTGACCGAGGACTAGTTGATTATCGGTCGGTTGAAACTTAGACGCTACCAATTCGTGGTTGCTTCCTCTAAAAAAAATTACAATTGCTCGCATTGCAGTGGTTAACTTATTTTACAATCTGCTAGGAAAAACTAGTACGCACTCCGTCCAAAAATAAATGATTTGAATTTATTTAGATTTGTATGTATCTACATATTTTAATATTTAAACAGTGGAGAAGCATGCCTCATAGTTGAGCCTGAAAAAGGTTTAGATGTAGTTGTTTGGACCAGAATCTGCCCCAAGAAAATCTTATTTAGACTAAGCTTTTTTGATAGACCTCAAAGGAGATTAGGAGCCGAAGTCCGGGCAGCCACCTGGGCATGTCGGGCTGAAGCTTCGCCACTGTATTTAGATACATGCGAATATGGATAAATTCAAGTCACTTATTTTTATATTGATGAAGTATGATTTTTTAGGATGATAAAATAGAAATGGAACCTAGATTATCCAAAAAAAAATGAATTAAACATCTTTTGTTGGGTAGCTTCTGGTTGGACAAAAGTATCGCCGTTCGCATAGATACAAATTCTGCATACTGAAGCTACCTAATATTTTTAATTACTCTGTCTTTTTCTCTTGGATGTAGTCGACCGGATAAAGCTATGCCATCCATATCTTTTACGAGTATTTTATTTATTTTATGAAAAGATCCCATATCTTTTATCTTTATTTTAAGAAGGTACCATATCACTTGTAACATTATCGTCGTGCAAGGAACAGCCGCTGTCACGTGGGTCATTTCTGCTTGAAAGTTATTGCATGGAGAATGACATGTCACCAAGCCACGCCACGGAGGAAAACAACGCCTACTACTAGTACCTTATCTAGATGGCGTCGGGTGATGGAGCGCATGTGCTTAAACCTTGATTCTCGTAATGGAGCCACGTGTCCTTAGACCTGAGAGCATCTCCAGCGGGCGATGCAAAATAGCGCAGCGCTATAATTTGCAGCGCGGGCGTGGCAAACGTCTCCAGGCAGAGGCTGTAAACTAGGGCGCGCGCGGCAAATTTTAGCGCACGCGCTATTTTGCCTATTCAAAGCGGTATATTTACAGCTCCATTTAGCGCGCGCTGCATGTCTGGAGCACTCGCGCTGCCTAAAACTTCTGATCGCGCTGCAAAATAGAGCCTCTGGTTTAGCTCGCGCTAAAATAGCGCGCGCAAACGCTGTAACGAGCGCTGTATCGAGATGTCTGTGCGTTTTATTTTTGGGCATCTGCTGGAAATGCTCTTAGACGTCAGTTTGCTCAATCGCAGATTTCCACTATTTCGCCTAACTACGCGTATTTGAATCTTCAGAGGAAGTCGCACCCGACGAGACAAGCAGCACCATAACTGTCACGACTTCGATCATTGGATATACTTCAGTTAGCGTGTACTACAACGTTGCCAAGAGCATCTTTTTGGTGGTTAAGATCGGGTCTAATCTTTGGAAATCCTGCAACTCACATTTTTGGTTGGTTGGTCTAATGGCGATCAAAAATATTTTTTTCGTTTTGGTGCTTTTAATATCAAAGATAAATCACAGTTTAGTTTTAAAAGATAAGTGGCTTGGCCAAACTTTTATTCGCGACAATATCCAGCTCTATATTCGATTGTTAGATACAAAAGGACACACTTTCCACTGTTATGGAAGATAATCCTCCTAATGTGTCTTTCAGAATAAGTCTCATAGGTCCTCGACTGGTATCTTGGAACAATTTATTATTATAATTATCCACGATACAGTTATCAGACGGTGTGGACGAGTTCAAATAAAAATTACAAGAGAGTGGTAACTAAATTTTCAGTTGCCTCACTATATAGAGCATTGGTTCAACCTAATATCCTGGTCAATGATAACAATAAAATTTGGAAAATGAAAATACCCCTTAAGATAAAGATATTCGCTTAGTATCTACATAAATATGTAATTCTTAGTAAAGATAATCTTGTAAAGAGGAATTGGCATGGTAGTACATAATGCGATTTTTGTCATCACGATGAGACAATTCGTTATTTATTCTTCTAATGTAAATTTGCTCGTTCTATATGCTCATTCAGCCAAATAGCTTCTGGTTTATCTCCTCCATGTTCAGTAATCAATGTTTTTGATAATTGGTTGCATGAAGTTAATGATAAATACATGATTTTGTTTAGGGTGAAAGCGATTGCCATTATTTGATCGCTATGGCTTTGTAGAAATGACAAGATTTTTAATAACATTGTGTCTTCTTCCTTGCATGTTATTTATTGGGCCACGACTATCCTTCGATCATGGACTATTCTTCAACGTATGAAGTTTCGCGACTTGTCTTTAGAGGAGATGTACGCGTTTAAGGGACACGACGAGGGATATTTTCTCCCTACATGGATAATGTGCAACTTGGTTATACAGAGACCTGGCTTACTATAAGTAATAATGAAAAAAGATCGGGTCTAATCATTGTTCAAAGCTGACCATTGTGGGGTGCGAAGTCCAGCAAAAAAAATCCCTGCAAGCCTTTTGTTACAATGAGCGAAAGAGGTGCCACCAAGGGCACCAATCTCCACATAATTCGCGTCACGTCACATCACGATGGCGGCCATCCGCCACGTTGCTGGCAAGCACACACAGCAAGAGAGCAACGCCCCCCATCACCCGTACCATCAAGGAAGAAAAAGTCCACAACAAACCCTGAATTGGTAGATGTTGGGCGATTTAGACCCCCACGTCGAAATTCCTGTCGATTGCACCCTAAACTATGAAATCCCAGTCTAAATCGAACCCTGGGAAGGATAGCCAAACAGGGATTGATGACGCGGCTAAGGGAGACCGGGAACGCTGGCTGTGCGAGGCGCGTCAGCGAACAAAAGGCTGGGCCGGCCCAGCGAGGCCCAAAAATCCTCCTCGTCCTCTCCGCTTCCCCTGTCGCTCCACCTTCTTTGGCGACGACAATGACGACCGGCGGTTGATCGGCGGGGCTACAACGATCCACACATTGCAACGACGTGGCGTAGAAGAAGGTAACAGTCTACACTACCTCTGCCTCAGTTCTCCGTAGTTTACCATCTATCTGCGCTAGTAGGGTTAGGGTTCCTGATGGGTCGATTTGGGCACTGCAAAGGAGGATTTTTTCTGGTGTGATTTTAGTAATGATTGTGTTCTAGATCGTAATGTTGGCTTATACTTGTGCGTTTTGTTGTTTTTCTCAGTTCAAACATGGATCCGACTGAGATTCTGAATGTTTGTTTTCACTATGGAGGGGAGTTCGTCCGAATTGGTAACAATTTAGATTATGTTGGAGGAGATGATGCCCTGTCAGAGATAGAGAGGGACAAACTCTCTCTCCAGGAATTGAAAGGGTTTGCCAAAGATCATTTACCACTGAAGGCCTCGATGAAGTTCTATTTCCTTCTTCCTAGGAAGGAACTAGCTGATGGATTAGTGTTTCTGAATGATGACAGTTGGTGTGTGAAGATGGCAGATTACATTTGTATTGGTGGGGTTGTTGATGTTTACATCGAGTACCATGGTGAGGAAGACACTGATGTGAGTAGTGGGGGTAGTGATTTTGAGAATGAAGTATGGGAATTGTCTGATGGAGATGATGAAGAACAGCCTGACACTGTCATCACAGCTGTTAAACCTGCTGAATCAGATACTAATGTGTTTGTTCCTGATGAAGATGGTGTGATCACACAAGTTATCAGTAGCCCAGTGAAGCAGAAAAAGAAGGAAATCAGAGAAGGAAAGCAAAATATGAATGCTAGAAGTGCAACTCCAGTACAAGTTGATCTTGGTGAAGATGAAATTGATTGTACTGGCACTCAAGCTCCAGTTTCTCAAGTGCATAATCCATCCCAAGGTCCAAATGCAGGGACTGAATCTGCTGAAGTGCAGTACTTGTTACTGACAGATGGAACAGAGCACAATGCCAATTCAGGTACTGATTCAGAGAGTGATGTGGAGTACATTGCACACAGTGAAGACAGTGGTGAAGATTCAGAGGTGGTTGAGCTTAGAGATTGATGATTTCATTCATCCATGTTACTCTGTTGAGGTGTTTAAGAGTATATATGCACACTGCTTGCAACCTATGGAAGGTGAGGAAATGTGGCCTATTTCTTCAAATCCCAGGCCTGTTGCTCCTGGGTATGTGAGGATGCCAGGAAGGCCTAAGAAAAATGACAGGAAAAGAGAAGAACATGAGAAACCAAAGGGGAAAAAGATGAGCAAACATGGAACTATTATAAAGTGTTCTATTTGTGGCAATTCAGGGCATACCAAGTCTGGGTGCAAGGCAAATCCTGAGAGAGGCAAGAAAAAGAATGCTCATCTAAGAAAGAAAAAGAATGATAAGGTACATGCTGGAAAAAAATCCATTTCTTGCTGCAATTTCCTTTGTTTATTAATTATTTTTGTGTTGACCCTTTTTGCAGCAACAAGAGAGTACTGGACCATCTACAACAGCACCTAAACAAGGTCCAGTATCTGCTTTTGCTCCATCTACATCAACACCTAAACAAGCTCCAAGATCTTCTTCTGCTCCATCTACAGCAGCACCTAAACCTCCCAGGAATGCTAGCACCTTCAAACCTCCCAGGAAGAGAACTGCACCATCAGGAGAAGCTGGACCATCTACTGGAGCAAAAAAGAAAAGAAAGCCAGTAGCATCTTCTCATCCAACCTACTCCTACTTCACTTGCAGTGGAAACTATTAGCCATGATTACTACCAGGCATGTTTAGAACTAAGTTATTTTGATGATGTTGCAATGCTGCAAACAGTTTGATGTAATATTACAAACAAGTTCTACCAGGCATGTTTAGAACTAAGTTATTTTGATGATGTTGCAATGCTGCAAACAGTTTGATGTAATATTACAAACAAGTTCTACCAGACAAGTACCAGGGTGATGAAAAATGCTATGAAATATGCTTCAGCTTTATGAAATATTTCTTCAGACAAGTACCAGGTTTACATTTCCTTTCTTTCACTACCATTGTTGTCAGCAATCTGGTATAACACAAGTACCATTGATGAAATATTGCAAACAAGTACCATTGTTGTCAAACAAGCAATCTGGTATAACACATGCAAACTTATGTAGCATTACCATCTTCATTACATCAAACCAAAATGACAGTAGTTTGGCTATGTTCATTACATTATTGCAAACTGAACCAAAATGACAGTAGTTTGCACATTACACAAGCTCACTGCATTACCATCTTCCCTACCACTAAACCAAAGAGAAATACAATCAAAACAAACACTACATTCTCATATTTTGCCTTCATTCGAACTATCTCTGCATTCTTCTCCATCATCTGGACTTGCATAACCTCTGCAATAGCTTCTGTTCCTGCATCTTCTTCAGGCCGAGGCACAAATTCTTCAGGCCGAGGCACAAATTCTGAAGCCCGCAGCCTCCACACTTCATCTCGCAAATCCCCCAGCAAATCACTCCAAAACTTGGGCAATGGAGGATCATGCCATTCAACGTATCCACATCCACCTCCATTCTGTTCAAATTTGTCCAGAAACAAACGAATCAGAGAGAATTTCAATCTCATCTAGAAAGAATGGATTGCAAAAAAAAAGTAAAATTCGAGCTTACCATCGCATCCACACATGCGTAGTACCTCCGGCCAAGGTTCTGTGCACTCCAGGACATCCACCTTGGCGCCTTCCTCCGCGGATTGCAGTGGCAGAGCTTCGCCGGCTCGTACTGCATCGGGTTCTCCCGATAAGGCACCGGCGACCTAGCCTCCATCCCTCTCCTTCTACCGGCGGCTCTACGGAAGCCAGGTGCCGAAGAACCACCCGAAGACCAACTCATTGTCCGCCGTCCTCACTCTGCCCTCACTCCGCCGTCCTCACTCCGCCGCCAGGGAAGAACCCTAATTTCCCCTCCCCAATTTCTTTCTCTCTCCCCGCGTGTACCGGTTTGCAACCCGCCGCAGCTGTTAAGTGAGCATGGAGCGCAGTTGCTGGCCCACTTCTGACTAATTTCCCAGCCTAATCAGAATCAGGGTTCGATTTAGACTGGGATTTCATAGTTTAGGGTGCAATCGACAGGGATTTCGACGTGGGGGTCTAAATCGCCCAACATCTACCAATTCAGGGTTTGTTGTTGACTTTTTCCTACCATCAACGACGTGCGCAAAAGGGCACGAACAAATTGAATAAATAAAGAAGAAGAAAAACGAAGGGGAGGAGGAGCCAGCGCGGCGCGGCGCGGTCGACCAACCTCCGCGGAGACCGTTGCCCACTTCGCCCTCCCTCCCAATCAAACCAACGAACCACTCTCTCCCTCTCTTCTCCTTCTCCCTCGCCCCGAATCGATCACCGATTCTGGTAGGTAGGTGCCGGCCGGAGGAGGGGAAGCATGGCGAGGACGGTCGACGGCTGCTACTCCGCCAAGGACGTCGCCTACAGGTTCGCTCGCCGACTCCCTTCCCTCCCTGTCCCTGCTGCCGTACTCTTGCCGCTGCGGCTGCTGATTAGTTGGTCAGGAACCGATTAAGCCCTAGCGAGGATCGAGAATCTGGTTTGATCGTTGCCTTGGACTAGGACTTGGTTCTCTTGTGGAACCTTACTTCCAATTCCCGCTGTGCTTGTCAAAAAGCCTGGCTGCTGTCTGTCTCTCTCCACCGAGACTAATTTCAGAATACTGTTGCAGTGTTGCTGGGTTTAGATGGGTGTACCCAGGATGCATACTGGACCGTTTGCAGACTTGCAGTGGAGCCTTAACTTCTTATAGTGTTTTTTTTCGAAATGTCTTCTGGTTACTGTCTATCCACGCAGATTAATTTTAGAGCACTGTTGCTGGGTTCAGATGGTACGGGATGGATACTGCAGTCTTTTGGTTCTGGACTCTGGTTGCTTAGCTAGGGACTCGAAGTAGATTGAGCATAGAGAGAACGTGCCGCAGGTTCTGAGCAAGTGGAAGTCTTGGACTACCATCCCAAGAGACCATGCTCTGTGACAAATACTAGTATTACAACTTGAGGAGATCAATTGGACGCGATGGCAATATGAGAGGACTACCATTCCAAGAGATCATGTCATTCTGTACAACTTGAGGAGATCAATTGGACGCGATAATTTTCAGTGCAGGCTAGCTAAACCTTGGCTGCTGATAGTTGCATCTTGATACCTGATCAGTGATCAGATATGAACCAATATTGTACTACATCATAATTTAAACTTGTGAGAGCATACAGGAAAACATCGAATTGTGGTTCATCCAAACACAACATTTCTGTCGAACCAGTAGGATGATGCTTTCATATTTGTAAGCTATATGTCCCGTTTGTTGATGTATGTTATTTGTTTCCTACTTGCAGCTGTGGATACTGTGGGTACGAATTGAACTTGAGCTCCTCCACACGGAACACCGCGAACATTGGATCGAAGTACGGGAAGCAGATCAGGAAAGGCGTCATCTCTTTCTTTGCGATCGACGAGGGCCGGTTCACGCAGACCGACGAGGTGAGCTGCACCCCATACTTCCGCTCGAGGTGTTCCTGGGGTTTCTTCAGAAACAGGACACGGCTGCTGTGCCGCAAGTGCGGTGCTCATATCGGGAGCGCCTACGAGGACGAGGACTCCGTCTTGTATGAGAGCTTAGATGACACCCAGAGGATCTCCCAGGGCGGCAGCGTGTCTGGCAGAAAGAAATATGTTATCAAGATCAATGCGCTGCAGCCCTCGTCCGACGAATCTGCTGCTCCATTCACTCTATGACAGCAATCTGAACTGCTGCAGTGTGTGCCTTGAACAGCACAGTTTCTCAACTCTACCGGAATGTGGTTCTGTGAATCGGGTAAATGAAGCATCAAGATCGAATCCATACTGCTTAGAGGTACCTAGCTTCAGTCATCCTGCTGCCTGTAGTTGATAGTGATTTTCCATTTCTTTCCTGCACAGGTATACATGTATATTCTTAACACGACTGTTGGATTTTGGCTGTGTTAATATTTAAATATGAGAGGGTCTTCTGTTGTGTACTTCAGTATATGTGCGTATCCTGCCTTCAGATTCTTTGCGCCATGTTTCTGACAGTGAATCATCTAGTTGTATCAAGTGTTCGGCTTCATCATACCTGTTCCTGAAGTTGTTCATATGGGAGGGACAAACCTGTATGCATAATAAGAAAAATGTACCGAAATGCTGTGATATGTCTACTAAATTTTGTCTATCAGAATGGTAAAGGTTCTCTTCAATTACTCTGTAAGGAGCAGAATTTGTTTTGTACAAGAGTATACTGAAGCCAGACAACAAGAATGGTCGCCAATTGGCGGCGAATATCGATCTAACTTGTACTTGTCGCGCTGTTGTTCTGACAGAATGATTGTTGTGTTATCTGTATCATGCCTTCTCAGGACAGATTATGGTTCCCTTGTCTGAGCTAATCGCGGGTAAATGCAGCAACAAGAAGAACATGATACTGTTTAGAGCTTTTGAGGGGAATTTTCCATTTATCTGCTGCTTCAGTGATCTTCCTGCCTATAGTTGATATTGAGTTTTCTTTCTTTTCTTGAAGTATTGATATTGAGTTTTCTTTTGTGTTTTGCACAGAAGTACATGTATATTTTTATGTAAGTGTTAAAGTTTCGGTGATTGCATATTACAGAATGGCATGGTCTTTTTTTGTTGTGTACTCGAGTATATGTGCATATCCTACCTTCAGACTGCTTGCACCAAGTTTGTGATACTGAACCGTCATGTTGTACCAAGCGTTCAGTTTCGTGATAGTCGTTCCTGAAGTTGTTCATGTGGGAGGGAAATTTGCCATCTCTATACAGCTTCAGTCATCCTACTGCCCATACCTGATACTGATCTTTCATTTCCCTTCTTGCACAGGCGTACATGTATTTTTGGAAGGAGTGCCAAATATTGATCGTGTTGATATTAGAATGAGGTACCTGTGTGCATCTTGCCTTCAGATTGTCAGCACCATGTTTGTGATATTGAACCGTCTAGTTGTGTCTTGTGTACATCTTGCCTTAAGATTGTTCATATGGGAGGGCCAAACCTGTAGGCATCATGACAAAAATGTATTGCAATGATGTAACCTTTCTACTGAATTTTGTCTATCGAAATGGTAAAGGATATCTTCAGTTACTCTGTAAATAGCAGACTTTGTTTTGTCAGTAGCAGGCATTGTCGATCTGACAGAATGGCTGTCTGTAACCTGTATCATGTTTTCTCAGGACAGATAAGCCAGGTAATTAGAACCTAGGCATGATTGCCAACTACTGTGAATTCCGGAGTACCAAGTTAAAATGATGTTCAAGCAATAAAGGTTGCTGAATCAAACGAGAACACAATGTTGCTGCTAAACTCAAGAAAATTGACATGACAAACCACAGGATGAAATCACGAAATTCAGACTTCGAAATACCACAAGATAATTTGGCAATTGTGAGATTTTCTAACATTGCCTGCAAATTTGTTCATCTTGATCTTCAGAGGTGAACCGTGGTTACAGAGAAAAAGGCACAGCAGCAGAGGCAGTTGACTTTAGAATTACAGAATAAATGCAGACTCAATGTAAAATGGCAGGTAATTAACTTCACAAACTACAGACAAAGCAGCAATCATCACAAGTACATGTTAACAAACTCACAAGATGATTTGGAAATTTTGAGATTTTTCGACGACATAGGGTATCCTGCAAATCTGGTCATCTTGAACTTCGAGGTGAACCATGGCCCTTCTTTCTTTTCTTTTTTTGACAAAAGAACCGTAGCTCTTCTCTGAAATGCAGGCTCAATACAAAATGGCAGGCAATTGACTTCAGACAACGCTACAGAAGAAACAACAATCGTCACAAGCACATATTCAGCGGGCAGAGCAAATAACTTGCACAAGAGCAGAGGCATAACATTTGCACAGAAACAAGTCGACTCCGAAATTCAGATCCAAACAACTTTGTTCCACGATTTCACGATACAGATCGATATACTACTAAGGAAACATGGAACTAAACAGAGCGGGGTGGATTTCATTCCATCTAAGCTTTCTTGACCGCAAGAGTGGTGAGCACAGGCGGACATCTGCAGCAGGCGGCAGCGACGAAGAAGAAGACGGCGAGCCTCTAGCCGCCAAAGCCGTAGAGGGTGCGGCCCTGGCGCTTGAGGGCGTAGACGACGTCCATGGCGGTGACGGTCTTGCGGCGGGCGTGCTCGGTGTAGGTGACGGCGTCGCGGATGACGTTCTCGAGGAAGATCTTGAGGACGCCGCGGGTCTCCTCGTAGATGAGCCCCGAGATGCGCTTCACGCCACCACGGCGAGCGAGGCGCCGGATGGCCGGCTTGGTGATGCCCTGGATGTTGTCGCGGAGCACCTTCCTGTGGCGCTTGGCGCCGCCCTTGCCCAGCCCCTTGCCTCCCTTGCCGCGGCCCGACATGGCTGACGAGATCTCTTTGCTTTGAGCGAGTGGAACTGGAGGAGCGGTGGTGGTGGTGGCGGCGCTGGTTGGACTGGTGATTTGGGGGAAAGGGAGGACGGGGTTTTAAAGGGAACGAGACGTGGGGGAGGTCGACGCCTGCCGTTCGATGTGGACAGAATGGATGGATGAGATGGCGATCCGCGGGTAGGTGCCGCGGATCGGTGACGTGGCGGAAGACTCAGCGCGGTAGATTGGCGGGACGGGCTGCAGTTTCGTTCCGGGAGGCGCCAAGTCGAAAAAAATTGGGCTGTGGGCGCGGTGGTTGCGCGTTTTCTTCTTTTTTCTGCAAGTTTCGTTCCGCGGTGCTCCAATGCTCTCGTAGGCTTTTTTTACGCACTCGGCCGAACAAGCAATGGCACCACGGTGGCTCTTTCCGAATGATTATTACTACCTCTGTTTCAAAATATAAGATGTTTTAGCTTTATTAGGTTACTTTTAATATATAGGTTTATTTAGGTTTAGAGTGAATCTAGACACTAAAAAAAGTCCAGATTCATTTTTTTACAAAACTAAAACATCTTATATTTTAAAACGGAGGGAGTACTCGATAAAAATTACAACACAAACTTTTTCGCAAAATCACGCCACAAACTTTTTCTGCACGGAGACCTATTTGGCCTGGACATGTCCATTTAGGACGGGCCCAGCTCAAGACAAGGTTATTCAGTTGAATACCCAAAATATTTTAGCAAATTATTGATAAGTAATTTTTATGCAATATATACTCCCTCCGTCCTATAATAGATGTTTCAGATTTGTCAAAATTTAGATGAATCTAGACACTATTTAGTATATAGGTTCATCTAATTTTTGACAAATGTCTTAGACACTATTTAGTATATATAGGTTCATCTAATTTTTGACAAATCTAAGACATCTATTTTAAGACGAAGGGAGTACAAAATATTAACCATCTTATAGTAAAACAAAGGTTGTAGTACTAGTAGTTCTCATCTAATAGTACATGTTGGTTAACATTGCTTTGGTGTTGAGTACTAGTAGTTTTCATCTGGTAGTACAGTCTTACACATGCAAGCAAGTTCTGGGGATAGATCTATGGTGAACTGTAATAATAAGTTTAAATTTTGTAGTATTGATTGATCCACGGCTAATGATGGTTTTGGAGCCACTCTACATGTTTTGGTTGGTTGGTCTCAAGGGCGTAGGTCCCTTTAACTTGGGCAATGTAGGGCGGTTGCTGCCCTACCCTGATTTTTGTCAAATTTTAAGTATATGTATGCATCTCTAGTATCGACAGCAGATAGAGCTAATCATGTTCATTTGTTCTTATGTTCGTGGGTGTTCCGTATTTGTACTAATCAATTATGGACTGCACTAATGTGATGCCCAGACCTTGGCAGTACTAATATAACCGGTGTTCATGCTAGCTAGAGGTAAGACTTTGTGTACTTTGATAAGAAAATTACTCCACTTTAGTACTTCCTTAGCTGATCTTTATATTGTACTTTACTCCCTCCATCCCTCGGAATAAGGCCTCCTTGTTTTGCATGTTTGGAGAGGATCATCGCCATCATCATCACCAACGCCTCATCACTATGTTGCAACATGAAAGGATACAAATAAAGATCATGAATAACAATGTATTGAAAAACGTTTATTTGTTTCATATATAAAAAACATGGCATAGTATTATTCAACTTGTCCCTCATGGAGTAGCAAAACATAAATGCATAGGACACTTTTAAAGTTCATAAGGGTGACTAGATACAAATAGTTCAAGAATAAACAATATATCAACATTATGAATCAATCAATAAGTTTTGGGACAATGCACATAGAACTAAGAATGAAAACTATGCTCTCTTAATTGGTGCCTAAGGATAGAAGGTGGAGACTCAATATAAAAGTGGAAGAAAGGCCCTTCAAATGGAAGCAGGGATTTCAAGTTTCATAAAGAGCTTCCAAAAATTATGGTACTTGCTAGCTTTCAGCTCTCATTGCCCTATCATAAACATCTTAAAGTGATTAAGGTTAAAGTGAATAAAATATGGAGTATATGCTTGACGAAGTATAAGTTAAAAATCTCATATCCCTTAAGTACGAGGGTCGTTCCTCATGCTATTAGTTATCGGTAAGTTCTTGTCATAGTAAATATATGTGTATCATAGAGAACCGCCAACGGGGTACCCCTTGCCCCATGACACAGGAGCTTTCCCATATCACAATGACAAGGCAACATACAATGAGAATCTCAGCAATCTTCTTATTTACCATGGGAAAATGGTGTTTTTTCTCTTCTTTCCTCTTTTTCTGTATCTCGTATCTCTTTTTTTATAAAAAGAATGCTTCATAGATTTCTCACTATGGTTATGTTGCAAGTTTACACCATGATTAGGCATGGCTTAGGCTAGCGGCGCAGGCGTTTCTCTAACACATATACATAACTCCATGGACTTACAAGCTTCTCTTTTATTTCACATCGCCAACATCCATTAACAAACTAGCATGATATCAAATAGGTAGATATTTACAGGTGTTGAAAGCGTTCCCCGTGACAACATGGTTCTGGTAATCCCAACTTATAAGTGCAAGCATATACAACATAAATGACACAATAGTTCAAGTTTATTAGGGGCAAGAAAAATAAAGTGTGTCATCAAGTTTGTGAGAGCTTTAATCACTAATTTTTCACATAACAAAGTGACTCTTTAATTGGAAGGTAGATAAAACAATAATTTACTTGAAATGGTGTAACACACCATGCATAGGAATTTATAGTGGAGACTTTGGAATAACTTGGTTTCTTGGGAGTTTGATGCATGAGTAGAGCTTACTCAGTACAAGTGGAGGCTAGCAAAAGACTCGGAGCGACCAACTAAGAGAGCAATAATGGCCATAATCATGCAGAGCGACAAAACATTACTAATCAAAGCATAAAGTGGTACCAAGAGTCAAAAAATAAATGATCATAGAGGCTAATGGTGACTTGTTAGAGTCATAACATGGTGTGAGCATGTGCCAAGTCAACCCAAACAAAGCATCAAAGGAGAATACCACAATACTATGCTTTTGTATGCTAAAACAACGCATGATTCTTTCAAGGCGCACTAAACAATCTCAATTGTTTGGAACAAGTCATGCTACAGCAATAATCATTAAGCATACGGTCAAAACAACATCTATCATGACATGATAAAATCTAAGCCACAGTCAAAGCAAGCTCACTTTTGTACCACTATAAACATGAAACTTTCTACTCTTTTCCAACACCAATCAACTTATTTGAAATAACTCACAAGGATAATCATCAACAGATATTAGTGAGCATGTCTCACAAATCCACAAAGAAGAACTAAAAAGTTCTAAGCTAAAAGCACAAGAAAACTAAGGCTAAACACAGTGCTAGCAAAAGAGAACACTCACAAAACAATAATAATGAAAACTAGAGTGTTCTAAACAATGAAAACAGAGCGTGTCTCTCTCCAAAAGAAGTGTGTTGTGATCAAACCAACGTATTAAAGCAAACTAAGCAAACAAAAAACTAAAACTAAAACTAAGACGCTCCAAGAACAACACAATTATGCATGAAACAATAAAAACTAAGTGTATAGAAAGACCTGAGATTTTTTATTGATGAAGAAGGGGATGCCTTGGGCATACCCAAGCTTTGACGCTTGTACCTCTTGAATATTTCTTGGGGTGACACGGAGTGTCATCCCCAAGCTTGAGCTTTTGTCCATTCTTCATCTCATTGCATCATTCTTTCCTTACACTTGAAAATTTCCTTCATACAAAACTTCACACAATCTTCATTAGCAACATTAGTGCATTTAAAAGTAATAAACATTTTGGGTTTAGTTCAACACAGCAAAACTTCCATTAAGAACACAAGCTACTGAAGCAACTTCCTTTAAATAGCTCAATTTCCCAAAAAGAACTAAAAAATAAATCAATAAGAAGCAAATGCAAATAATGACAGAAATCTGTCAAACAGACAAGCAAGTGAAAACCGATTTTTTTGAAGACCTTCTGTTGCTCAAATAAAAAAAGTGTTGAACTAACAAAAGTTATCTAACATCCAGGGGGATTTATGCAGAAAATTACAGCTCAATACGACTTACAAATATTTTACACGATTTTTTATAGTGAATAATAAAAATCTATTTCGGGACAGCAACTTCCCCAAATCTTACTTCTCTCTCATTAGAGGTTATTCTTGGCACAAAAATCAAACAAAAAATATAATGAGAGGTTATTACAGAGGTAATAACTTCAAACACTCAATAAAACTTTTGGGTTATCTCCCAAGAAGTACTTTTCTTTAACGCCTTTAAGTTAGGCATGATAGTTTGAGAAGATGCTCACATAAGAAATATGAATTGAAGTAAAAGAGAGCAACAAGAAGCAAATTCAAAACACATTTAAGCCTAACCCACTTCCTATGAAAAATAATCTTGTAAGGAAACAAGTCATGAAAGCACAAAGCAACAAGCATAGAAAGAAAACAAGTGTAACTTCAAAAAATTTAACATAAAGAGGGGAAACTTAATATTATTGAGATGCAAAAAACTATGTTTCCCTATCTCATAATAACTTTCAGTAGCAAAATGAATAAATTTAACAATATAACTATCACATAAAAGATTCTTATCATGAGCCACATGCATATAATAATTATTACTCTCCACATAAGCATAGTCATTCTTATTAATTGTAGTGGGAGCAAATTCAACAAAATAGCTATCATTATTATTCTCATCACCATAATCATCAAATATAGGAGGCTTATTGTAATCATAATTGATTTTATCCTCAATAGTAGGTGGACTGAAAATATCATATTCATCATTGTAATCATCATATATTGGAGGTTTGGTATCATCATAAGCAATAGAATAGCTATCTTCCAAAGCTGGGGAACTAAAAAGATCATTTTCATAAAAACTAGCTTCCCCAAGCTTAGATGTTTCCATAGCATTATCAATAATGGTGTTCAAAGAATTCATACTAATAACATTGCTATTAGCATGCAAATCAAGCTCCACGGGTTTTTTAATTTTCTCTTCAAATAGTTCATGTCCTAACTCAAGATAAATACTATAAAGCTCTCTAATTTTTTGTTGTTGTTTTCCATTAAGCCTAACTAGTGAAAACAAGAAACAAAAAGACAAAATTGTAGAATCTAAAGGAAATAACTTCAAGCACTCACACTGGAGGATGTGAGTACCTTTTACCTTACCTTCCCGGCAACGGCGCTAGAAAATAGCTTGATGTCTACGCACTTCTATTCTTGTAGACAGTTGTTGGGCCTCCAAGTGCAGAGGTTTGTAGAACAACAACAAGTTTCCCTTAAGTGGATGATGACCCACAAGTATAGGGGGTGTATCGTAGTACTTTAGATAAATAGGAGCGTCGATCCCAATGAGGAGCAGAAGGTATTGAACAATGGTATGGAGCAGAAAATCCCTGTGAATACTTAGCAAACGAATTTTTAGTGGTTTTCTGACAAGGCAACAGAACAAAGAGCAAGTAACGAACAATCAGATCAAGTGGCCCAATCCTTTCTTAGCAAAGGACAAGCCAGTGGAAATACTTATAAGGACCAAACGTTCTTGAGGACACATGGAAATTCTGTCAAGTGCTTTCGCTGCAAATAGCTGAGTACTCTTCTTTGGTGTTTGTAAGTGTTGTGTGGGTGAACCTGTGCTAACATACTGCCCTTCCTAGGACTAATACATACTTGTGATTAAACCCTCCTGCAAACATCCGTAACTACAGGAAAGTAATTGAGATATAAATCTAACCGCAGCCTTAAACTCTGAGATCCTACACTCCCTTATGCAAAGGTGTCCTAACGGGGGTTCAGGTTTCTGTCACTCCGGCAACCCCGCGATTAGTAGCCAAATACACAATGCATCCCCCTAGGCCCATAAATGTTGAAGTGTCATGTAGTCGACGTTCACATGACACCACTAGAAAAATTGCACCACAACTTAAATACTAAACCATTGAATAATAACTCATCACATATTCACTACTAACAACATGACTTCTCCCATGTCCTCAAGAACTAAATGAACTACTCACAAGACATCGTATGGATCAAGATCAAAGATGATATGATAATGGATAACAATCTGAACATAAACAATAATCCAATGGTTCCACTCACAAGCATCAACTACAATAGTAATCAACACCGGGAAAGTTTCCCCTAATGAACTAAGCAATATCCAACACAATTATTACAGTGGGACAGAGTGGTGATGATGGTGCTGGTGGAGATGATGGTGTGGATGATGATGATGATGATCCCGATGAAGCGTAGCTTGATGACGATGTTGATGGCGACGGTCTCCCCTCTCCGGGAAGGAATTACCCCAGCAGAAATCTGTCTGCCAGAGAGATCTTTCTCTCTCGCTGTTTTCCGCCTCCTAGAGGCGGCGGAGGTCTATCTGTGGTCGCCCCCTGGTGTTAGGGTTCCGTAGGGAAGATATAGGCGAAGGGACGGAGTCGGAGGCCGAACAGGTGGGCCAAACCCACCATAGGCACAGGTCAGGTGGGCCCGCGCCTAGGGGGTGTGGGCCCCCTGATCCCCCCTTCGCTCCTCCTTCTGGCTCCCTTCATCTTCCGGTAAAATAATATGTTTCCATATTTTTCTGGTATTTTTCCGATCTACACGAAATTGCACTGAACGCCGTCTTTTCCATTAGAATCCAGACTCTGGCAGTCCATCTTCCAGGAATCATCCAACATGCATAAACAGATGAAAATCCATAAGTAATACCTCATAATAAGACAAATATCAATGAATAGAGGTAAATTATGATATAGAATGGTGATGCAAATTGGGTGTATCAACTCCCCCAAGCTTAGACTTCGCTTGTCCCCGAGCGAATACTGAGCTCAGTAAACATGTCCACAGGTTTATGGAGTGAAGTGTCGATAAAAAGAATACGAACAAGAGGCATCACACTTACCTTTGCACAACTCATAGAAGAAAGCAACTCACCATTATACAACTTAGCTTGCAACCAAGTACAACAGTCACAATGGAGGTACATAAAGATAAATCATAATTGGAATTGGCAAACTTGTTCTTGGTCAGAGAACACCTGATAAACAGTTTCACAAAAGCTTTTTGTAGAAGTTTCAAAACAGGAGCACTCTTTGCTCAAAAAGGTTTTTCACAAGTGAAGGCTTCCAAAGTAATACTCAATAGATAAGAGTTTTGTGCAAACAAGGAAGATAAAGAACATGATTGAATAAATCACCATATGAATGCTTGAAACACAACAACTCAAAAGCTTGCTGGAGATAGAGAGGAAGTGGGTTTAGTGACTCAAATGGTAACCGGAGAAAGGTCTCTTTATAGAAGGTAGCAGGGATTACAAGTCATAAATAGCTTTCAAAATATTATGATACTTACTAGCTTTGAGCCCTCATTGCCCCTATCATAAGCATCTTTAGATGATTAAGGTTAAAGTGAACAAAGATGGAGTATATGCTTGACGAAATATAAGTTGGCAGTCTCATGTCCCTTGAATATGAGGGTCACTCCTCATGCATACTCAACTTCGGGTCTAGGTAAGTTCTTGTCATTGTAAGTATTTGCAAATCATTGAGAACCGCCAACGGGGTACCCCTTGCACATGGTACAGGAGCTTTCCCATAACCAAAATGACAAGGCAAGCAGACAATGAGCATCTCAGCAATCTTTTTATTTACTATGCCTATATCTTTTTATTGAGGATGCTTCATAGATGACTCACTATGGTGATGCTGCAAGTTTCCACCATGATTAAGCATGGCTTAGGCTAGCGGCCAGGAGTTTCTCTAACACAGAATACAAACTCCATGGACTTACAAGTCCCCTCTTTTTTTCACACCATTGACATCCATAGACAAAAGAGTATGATATCAACTGTGTACAGAGTACACGTGCAATGTTGAAAACGTTCCCCGTGACAGCACGATTCTGCTAATCCCAACGTATAGATGCAAGCATATACAAATTCGATGTCCACAATGGTTCAAGTTTATTAGGGGCAAGCAAATAAGTGTGCCATCAAGTTCGTGAGAGCTTTACTAACTAGTTTTCATATAACAAAATACTTTTTAATTCAAAAGGTAGATGAAGCTTGAGAATTTGCTAGGAATAGCAATAGCTATTAGGTAGATATGGTGGACACGAGTGGCAAAAGTTTTTGGTTCAAAGGGTTTTGGAAACATGAGAAGTATGTCTTCTCAAAACAGGGTTTTGGCTAGCAAGGATGTGTAGCAAGCAAGAGAGTTGAAAGAAGCAAACAAACGTACAAGTAATAGAGCCAAACATGCAATCTTCCTTGAAGACACAAAAGGATCTTAAATAAAGAATACTAAGCTTATGAGCCAACAAGAAAGAAAACAAATGATACCAAATACCTGTAAGTTTTTTCTTTCTTTCTTTTCTTTCAAACTAATGCCACTGACCAGAACTCGGTTTGCCAAAACCAATTTAGATCCACTTGATGATCCCAAAGTGGTGCCAGTACTGAACAACAAGATCCATCATATAATAGAGATTGCAAACTAAAAATAAGAAAAAGTAAAGATGAGACTTCTCATTAATATTCCAATAAAGGCACTCACACCAAGGGATACTTAGATAATCAACTAAAGGAGAGATACTTCCACATGTAAACCAAACTATAAGATAACTTTTCTACCACAGATATGAATCCACTAAAAAGGTAAAATATGAAAGATAGTGGTGGTAGTACCGCGGCACTCCCCCAAGCTTGGGACAAGCCAAGGGAATGCCAAACCTGATGACGATTCACTCCTTCTGTGGTGGTGTTCTTCCAATTATATCTCCACGGGCTTCTTGCCTTTGTGTTGGCGGAGGCCATGGTGCTCTAAACTCGAGAAGATTTCCTGACAAAACAGATTGAAACAAAAACACGACGAGAATATGATGCACGAACCTCGGGGGATCCGGGGGTTATATATTACGAACAATCAATACATAAGGAAGGTTTTGACACGAAAACGAAGCGAATACGGAGTTTGGGGGTGGAACACCCCCCTCAGGCGCGGCCATCGGGCCTTTGGATCCGGACAATGATATGTGTACACAACTTGCAGATAAGATCACAAACAATACTATAATAATGATTCAATAATAAGTTCAGATCTGAGATCATGGCACTCGGACCCTAGTGACAAGCATTAAGCACAACAAGTTGCAACAAAGTCAAATAGCACTAGTAGAGATACTAGGCACCATGCCCTAACAATCTTATTCGATTACATGATAGAACTCATCCAATCCCTACCATCCCCATAGCCTAATGCGGAGGATTACTCACTCATGGATGAGGGAAACATGGATGGTTGATGGAGAGGCGTTGGTGATGACGATGGCGATGATCCTCTCCAAATTCCCCGTCCCGGCAGGGTGCCAGAATGGAGTTTCTGGTTCCGAATCACGGTTTCTGGTGGTGGCGGCGCAGCGGAACTCTTTCTAGAAAAATGTCAAAACCTCCCTCGTTTTTAGGTCAAGAGGCATATTATAGGCAAAGAGGGAGGCCGAGGGGGTGCCTGGGGTGGCCACACCCCCTTCAGGCGCGGCCAAGCCTGGCCCGCACGGCTGGGGTGTGTTGGCCCCCAGGGCCCCACTCCATCTCGTACTCTGGCTCCGTGAGTCTTCTAGCGAAATAGGATTTTTGGCATATTTTCCCGGATTTTTCCTGATAGTTGATTTTCTGCACAAAAACTAGACACCAAGGTAATTCCGCTAAAAACAGCATTTGTTCGGGTTAGTTGTATCCAAATCACACAAGTTTAGAGGAGAAACAATAGCAAAAGTGTTCGGGAAGGTAGGTACGTTTTGGACATATCAACAACATGCATGATTACAAATAGATGAGATCTTGATCATGAATGGAGCTCACAAGATCTAGACATGAAAGCACAAAGGAGAAGATACAACCATCTAGCTACTACATGGACCCGTAGTCCAAGGTGGAACTACTCGCGCTTCATACCGGAGGCTGGCATGATGAAGAAGAAGGACTCCAGGATGATCTCCCCTCAGGCAGGGTGCCGGAAAGAGCTTCAGATCCCCCCGATCTAGGGACGATGGTGGCGGCGGCTATAGACGGTTTCGTGGAATATTGATTGGGTACTTAGGGTTTATGCATCGGGGGCTTCTTATAGGCGAAGAGGCGAGGCAGGGAGGCGGCCAGGGGCCCACACCCTGCCTAGGCACAACCTAGGGTGGACCTGCGCCTGGGGGGGTGCAACCGCCCTGTAGATCCCCTCCGTCTCTCCTTTGGACTCCGTGTTCTCCTCGGTAAAATATTGACTTTGCCTTTTGTCCCGTCCAATTCCGATAATATTTCCTTACTAGCTTTTCTGGAACCAAAAACAGAAGAAAACAGGAAACTGACACTTTGGCATCTTGTTAATAGGTTAGTACCAGAAAACATATAAAAACACCTCAAAGTGTACACAAAGCAAAGCAAAGTAGATACTAAACAAGCATGGAACTTCAAAATTTATAGATACGTTTCCGACGTATCACCCCCACCCCTCCCTATATGGAGGGGGAGTGTGGCCAAGGGTTCGCAGCCCTTGACCCACTCCTTCTCCAACTCGGCCAAGGGAAGAGGTGGGAAACTTCCCCCTTGTCAACACCCGGATTTTTAATCCTAGATGCCTATTATGCCATACATCGCAATCCCAGGATTACCATTTTTGCGAGACATAACAGATTGGATATCGCAGTACATCATCCATTAAAAACCATACATAAGGTCTCACAACAAATATAGGATCTCATGATCCAGTCTTAGTACAATCATAGCAGTGGAATAACATAATGATAACGGTAGCGTGGGCGAAGCTCCATCTTCATGGTCACAGGCAATGATGACGATGGGAGATGATCCTAGTTGTCGTAACCTTCTTGTGGTCCATCCTCCTGATAGTCCTCTTCATAGTCTGGCCACAGGAATATCCAGGGACAAATCCATGAGTACTCTTTAAGTACTCGCAAACTAATACTAATAAGTGAAGTGGTTTTGAGTAGGAAGTACTAGGCTCTAGGTTGGTTTGCAAAAATCCAAATTTATCTCTACTAAGTTCAGAAGCAAAGAAAGATAGTTGAAAGTTTTATAACACCTAAGTGGGAACTTGAATTTCATATCACAACCCTGTGTTGGTCAAGTCAAAGTCACGATTCATTTCACAAGTCATTTTGAAAACATCTGACGACGAAGTAGTATGGCCACTCCAACTGTCCATAACCGCGGATGCGGCTATTCGAATAGTTTGACACTTTTTAGAGGTGGTACACTTTCACCACAATATTCGATACATCCGTCAGGAACAATCCTGAATTCACCATACTCAGTATGCGAAAAATCAATCCTAACCTTTCTACGAAAACACTTGGTAAGCTAGACGGGTCTATCACAACGGTTGTGTGGCTCGGGGAAAAGTCGGATGGGAGCCAGGGCATGTGATGCCACCCGTCCAACAGGAGTCGTATGAGATGCGATTGACAAGGAGTTGTCTACCTAGATCACTTGGCGGCTAGCGGTGATGCTAAAGCTCACTATCCGACTTGCTTATTTAGGATCCTGAATCACTAAGGAACCATCGGAGGGGTGTTGGTTCTAGTGGGAGCATAAAATATTAAAGTGTTAATATGCTTGCTCTTTTATGAATACATGTCTTAAGTGTTTTGCATATTTCTGTTATAGATCATGGCACCTAGTAGCCGTCACTCTCAGATATCTGGTTTTGCGTTGAGAACCATTCTTGAGAAAGATAAACTGAACGACACTAATTTTACCAACTGGTATCGAAATCTGAGAATTGTTCTCAAACAAGAAAAGAAGGACCATGTCCTAGACAACCCACTTCCAGATGAGCCGAATGAGAATGCGACTGTCGCTGGCACCAATGCCTACTGTTGGGCTAAGGATGAGTCCATGGATATTAGTTGTCTTATGCTTGCTCACATGGAACCAGACTTGCAAAAGCAGTTCGAGAATGTTGAGGCCTATGATATGATCGAAAGCCTCAAAAGTATGTTCCAGGCTCAGGCAAGACTGAGAGGTATCAAGTCTCTCAGGCTTTGCCAAGTTTCAAGCTTAAGGATGGTGATCCACTAAGTTCGCATGCGATCAAAATGGTTGGTTATGTGCAATCTCTGGAGAGGCTTGGCTACCCCATCAGCGAAGAGTTCGCTACGAATATAATTCTGAACTATCTTCCTAGTGCATATGGGCAGTTCATTTCGAACTACCACATGCATGGTATGGATAAGAAGCTCACTGGATTACATGGGATGCTCAAGCAGGCAGAGGCGGATCAGGGCAATCTAAACCACACCAGTCAGCGAGACAGGGGGTGCGAAGCGGTACAGGGCAATCTAAACCACACGATCAACATCTAATCGAACGGCTGTGACTTATCGTCTCCGTCGGGCAACGCCGGCGATACAGAACCCTAGCGCGGCCAGTGGGGGTCGTGTGAGGATCACCGGGGCTCAGGCGAGGGTCAGCGATGGGGGCGAACGACGAAGTCGACAACGGCAGACCGAAGGGCACATGCGGAGCTCGTCGGGGTCGGCTGCACGCTAATGATTGGAGCCGAAAGGTGGCCTCTATTTATAGTGGGGCGAACGGTGAAGAAATCAAACGGGGGTGGCCTCTATTTATAGTGCAAAGAGGGGACCGAAGGGCACAGGCGGAGCTCGTCGGGGTCGGCTGCACAGCGAGCTAACGGCATGGGCGACGATAGGGGGCGGTGTTGTGTTCCCTGGCAAAGCTCAATGACATGGTTGCGCGGCTTGGGGCGGTGCGAAATGGTCGGAACGCTGTGGTGCTCTGGGCTGGTCTGACGGGCATTTTAGTGGCGCACATGTTGTCCTAGTCGCGCGGCGGCGAACGGGCATGTCTGCGGGGTTTCTAGGACGGTGGTGATCACGCATGCAAGCGGCAGGGGCGGCGCTTGGTCTATGCTCGTGTGTTGAGTGCGGCGCTCTGGTGCGCTCTCAGCATGCTCGCAGAGGCATAGGTCGCTAGGGTGGTCCAGGGGCTGGCATTGCTTTGGCGTTGGACAGAGAGTGGCGGTGGACGGTGGTCAATGTCCCAGACAAGGTGGCTAGGCTTGGTGAGGCTCCTAGCTTGTTGTCGACCATGGGGTGGCAAGTTGAGGCTCGGCATGCTCACCATTGATGGCTTTTCCCAGTTTACAGTGACCTAAAGCTTGTTAAATGAGCTAGATGATCTACTAAGAGGGTGATGTGAGCTAGAGAGGGAACAAGGTTGGCCAAATCACTGCTCACTATAGTGTTTTGTGTTTGTTTGTTTTCTGTTTGCAAGGTGTTTGATGAAATGGCCGAAAGAGATTTGAATTTGAATTTTTGGTTCAAACTTGGTGGGTGTACTAGTCACATACTAGGTAGTCTCTGGTTAGTTGGTTTTGCCAAGGTGCATTGGTTTGGTTGGTTTTTGAGAATTGGTGATCTTAACATATGAACTAGATTCAATTTTGAATTGTCATTTGAATCAAGTTGCCAATTGTTTCTGTGAGTTTGAAAGGTGGGCTTGGGTTCAATTTTACTTGGTCTAGAAAGGGGTGAAAAGAAATGGAATTGTTTCTGTTTGAAATCTTGGACTAGAAACACTCAAAGTGGTCTAGTGAGCAAGATTGGCAAAAATGACCATTTGCTTATTTGGTTTGTTTTTTTGAATTTCTCTTGATTTGTTTCTGCTTGGAAATGTTTTAGATGATGTTGTTTTCATCTTTAAACCAATCCTTGCTAATCACACCAATCACACAAGTCCATTCATGCATTCATACAATCATCACATACACACATGCATTCATAGGATTTTAATTAACAAAAGTTTTTGTTAACCCTAATTTTGGTAATTGAAACTTGATAACATTGTTCAATATTTTTGGGATGTTACACCCCTTTCCTTATTTAGGGTTTGACAAACTAGAGTTTGTCCCCAAATCCTTTGGTGTCCGAATTTGCCCCTTGGGCTTTGGTGCGGTAGGACCTAGTGCGCCCTGACGGCATGCCTCAGCCCAAGTGGCCCTCTCTTGGGGTGGTGGGCCCACTGGTGGTCCCTCTAGAACATTCTATAAGCTTCCTGTCAAAATACCAAAAACATTTTTGAACCTCGGAAAATGACTTTTCTTATATGAATCCTATTCTCCAGGCCATTACGGATCTCCTCGTGATGTACTGGATCCAATCCGAGACTCCGAACATGTAGTGGTTCGTAGCATGGAAAACAAAAAATTTCTACCGCATGCAAACAAACAAGTCAAGATCTATCTACTAGATTGTAGCAACGAGTCGATAGAGGAACTCACCCTCGAAGATTCCAAAGTGTTCAACGAGAGCAGATTCTCGTGGGTGATGTAGTCGTACTCTTTCCGATCTCAAGATCGCGTAGACGATCCTTCCGGCGCTGTGTTTCAGCAGCGCTTCCGCAGTCGGTCACATGTTCGGTACTTGATGAAGACCTTCCTCTCCCTTGTTCCAGCAGGCAGCGGTGGTTGTAGAACTCTCCTCGCGATTCCGGCAGCACGACGGCGTGATACCGGAAGTAGAGGGGAGATCTCGCAGGGCTTCGCCTTAAGCCGGAGCGAGTATGGTGGACTATGAGAGAGGCCTTGGCGATCTAGGGTTTAGAGGTCACCAAGGGAGGAGTCTAGCCGGCGGCTAGGGTTAGGGTTCACCCCAACTCGGCGAGTTGGTGGTGCCCTAGGCGGCGGCAGCAGGGGGTGGTGGCACCGTCGGCTTAGGGCTAGGGTTTGGGTGGTGTTGGGTGTTGGGAAGAGGGGCACCCCTGCTGAAAGAACATGTTGGGCCCCCCTGTGTGGTTTTGGTAATTAATTACAATCTTTATGGACTAATGTGTGTACTAAGTTATACTTGTAGGATTTGTCCATTGGCATCGCTTGGGGCATGGGTTGGCTTCAAGGTCAATAAAATGCATAGAAGATATGTTGGTCAAGCTCAATATGCGAGGTCGATGATGAGGTATTAAGAAAGGCATTCCATCTTGAGAAGGGCAAGATTGTCTACATCGAGCTCGAGTGGAATGCTCAAGGCAAAGGTATAATCTTGATAGGTTTTCCCTTTTGCCGGTCTCACGTTGTGTGTGTGAGACCGGGTTTAGGATAGATAACCGTACTATCAAGAGGGGCTCTCGTAAGAGTAATTCGGTCACATCGTTTGAAGAGAGCTCAAACCTTTGCATACTTGCATCATCGTATTTGGTTGTTATTTGGTCTTATCCATGTGAGGATATAGAGCTTGTGGTAATCTCCATAACAAGCTCTTGTTCATCAAAATCGGATCTCCCATTTGTATCTTGTTGCGATTTTGATTTATGCGGCTTTTCGGTTTCTCACCAAGTGAGGTATATCACATTATTCTACTTGATACTTTCTCACATTATTGGGAAGCCCTTGTCGTCCTCTATCCAACGCAATTGGAATCGGGTCAATCGGAGCTTCCAGTCAAAAGTTATTGCCATTTGAATATTTGCCTGGTGCGGTACCAAAAAGCGGTAGTACCGCTTTTTGCTACCGGATGCGACAGAAGGTTTTGACTAACTGTCAAAAAGCCTCTGCCGAGCTAGGTACTAAAAAGCGGTAGTACCGCATTTTATTACCTAGCGCGACAGTAGCTTTTTGACCACTTGTCAAAAGCTTCTGCCTGCTACCGCATTTTAGTACCGCACAGGGCAGAGACTTTTGAACGTTGGCAAAAATCTTCTGTCTGCCTTGGTAGTAAAATGCGGTCTACCTGGCGTGACAGAGACTTTTTTCGTCTAAACTGTTGATTCCACTTCACGTCCGGTAGTACCGGTTGCCATATGCGGTACTACCGCTTTACGGTAGCATCAATGGTACTACCGCTGTGGTCAGGGCTTATGAAGTTTGAATATTGGTCTTCCGGTACCAAGTTCGGTACCTGGTCCGGTAGTACCGGAGTTCTCCGGTAGTACCGCTTGAACTTCCGGTACTACCGCTACATTAAGGCTCCAACGGCCATATTTTGCCTAGCCCTTTAAATAGCTTTGCCCCTTTGTCTTTTAGGGTTACTTCTTCCTCCTCTTTTTGTCTAAGCTTTGCCCCTATTTGCCTTACTCCTTAAGCTTGATTTCTACTCACCCCTCCATTGATTCTTGCATATATTTGAGGGGTAGTTGGAGGAGATCTAGATCTACGTTTTGACCAACCAAAACATCTCTTTGTGAGTGTATCTTTGGGGATCTAGATTTTGGGGGATTTTGTGTCTCTCTTTGATTCCTCCTCTCTTGTTCCCCCAATAGCTTTAGTAGCTTTGTTGGAACTTGAGAGTGAGGGATTTGAGCATCTTTGTGGTGTTCTTGCCATTTGCATTTGGTGCATCGGTTTGAGTTCTCCTCGGAGGATTTGGTTTGAATTGCTCATTGGAGCTTGTCCCTCTTGGGTTCTTGGAACCCTAGACGGTTTTGTGGCCTTGGTGGCATTGTGGCCTTGGTGGCATTTGTTGAGGCCTTTTGTGGCGTTTGTTGGGAGCCTCCAATTAAGTTGTGGAGTTGTGCCCCAACCTTGTGAGAGGTTCCGGTTGCCACCGACAAGTGCACCGATAGTGGAAGCGTGGATCGATCCCATTGGGGTGAGATTCACCGGAGAATAAGGGAGGCCTTTTGTGGCGTTGGTGGTTTGATACCACCCCCTCTCCAAACGATACGTACTCCATGTTGGGAGCAACTCGGTAAAATATCGGTGTCCCCGCGTGCCTCGGTTATCTCTATACCCGAGCTATTTACTTATGCACTTTACATTGTGATAGCCTTCGTGCTTGAAGTAATGTATATCTTGCTATCACTTTGTTGCTTGTATTGCTTAGCATAAGTTGTTGGTGCACATAGGTGAACCTTAGTTGTTCTAGGTTGTGCTTAAAAAAGTAAACACTAGTTTTATTCCGCCTTTGTTGAGCCACTCTAGGAAAAGTTTTAATCGCCTATTCACCCCCCCTCTAGGCGACATCCGTATCCTTTCACCTGCCCCTGCTTTTATAGGTGGGAGGGCGCCTGCCAAGGGGAGGGAGTCCTCCCCCAAGTCGGCCTCCTCGGCCGGCGGGTGGAGGGAGAGGAACTCCTCCCCAAGTAGGTTTCCTACTCTCCCTCCACCAAGCAAAACTGCCGTTTGACTTTTCAAATTGGCGTTTGACTTTTCAAACTAGGATTTGATTTCTTCCTTTATTTTGCCCAGCCATGATACCTAGTACATGATGCAACCATTCCACATTGTCATGACACATTCATGTACCCTTCCCTCCGGAGTGCCGGACCTTCCGGAACCTTCTAGAACATTCCTGATGAAACCACCGGAATCATTCCCCAACTCCGAAACAGGACTTTCCTTATATGAATCTTATTCTCCGGACCATTATGGATCTACTCGTGATATCCCGGATCCTATCCGAGACTCCGAACAACATTTAGTCTCTTACTCATCATTCCATAACTACTCAACAACATCGAATCCTTAAGTGTGTCTCCCTACGGTTCGTGAATTATGCGGACATGATCGAGACACTTCTCCGAACAATAACCAATAGAGGAATCTAGAAATTCATATGGCTCCCACATATTTCTACGATTACTTTGCGATCGAATGAACCACTTACATACGATACCAATTTCCCTTTGTCTCACGATAGTTTACTTATCCGAGGTTTTGATCGCCGGTATCTCTGCATACCTAGTTCAACCTCGTTACCGATAAGTACTCTTTTCTCATTCCCGTGATATGTGATCCCTTGTGAGCCAGTCACATGCTTGCAATCTAATTGGATGACATTCCATCGAGAGGGCCCAGAGTATATCTATCCGTCATATGGATGGACAAATCCCACTCTTGATCCATGTGTCTCAACCATACTTTCCGAACACTCAATGCCACCTTTATAGCCACCCAGTTACGGTGTGGTGTTTGATGCCATCAAAGCATCCTTCCGGTGATGGTGATAAGCATGATCTCATGGTCGAAGGAATTAGGTTACTATGTATCAGAAAGCTTATAGCAATTGAACTATTAAAATGACTTGATCTTTATGCTACGCTTATCTTAGGAGTATGTCCATCATACCATTCTCCTAATGATATGATCTTGTTGTTAATAACATCTCAATGTTCATGACAGGGAAACCACAATCATCTATTAACCAACAAGCTAGTATTATGAAGAGGCTTTACTAGGGACTCTAATTTAGTTTACAAATCACACAAGTATTAATGTTTCCTGGTCAATACTATTATAGCATGAATGTAAAAATTTATCATAAACACAAAGATATAATAATAACTACATTTATTATTGCCTCTAGGGCATATCTCCAACAGTCTCCCACTTGCACTAGAGTCAACTAATCTAGATTACATGGTAATATACCGAACACCCATGGCAGTTTGGTGTTGGTCATGTTTTGCCCTCGGGAGAGGTTTAGTCAACGGATCCGCCACATTCAGATCTGTGTGTACTTTGCAAATCTTTATGTCACCATCTTGGACATGTTCTCGAATAGCGTGAAAATGTAGCTTGATGTGCTTCAGCTTCTTGTGTGACCTTGGTTCTTGCGCATTGGCTATGGCGCCCATGTTATCACAATAGATAGACATTGGGTCCAGCGCACTTGGAACCACACTGAGCTCTGTAATGAACTCCTTCATCCATATCGCTTCTTGTGAAGCCTCCGAAGCAGCTATGTATTCCGATTCAGTTGAAGATCTCGCCACAACGTTTTGCTTTGCACTCCTCCAGCTAACTGCTGCACCATTCAAAGTAAATACGTATCCAGATTGTGATTTAGAATCATCTGGATCGGTGTTCCAACTAGCATCGGTGTAACCATTAACAACGAGCTGTTCATCACCTCCATAAGAAAGAACCATATCCTTAGTTCTTGTCAAGTACTTAAGGATGTTTTTGACCGCTGTCCAATGATCCACTCCTGGATCACTTTGATATCTACTAGTCAAACTAACAACATATGCAATGTCGGGTCTAGTACATAGCATGGCATACATTAGAGATCCTATGGCTGAGGCATAGGGAGTCTTACTCATCATTTCTCTATCTTCTGCCGTTGCTGGACTTTGAGTTTTACTCAAGGTCGTATTGGGCAACATGGACAAGAACCCTTTCTTGCTATCTTCCGTTCCAAACCTCTTTAGAACTTTGTCCAAATATGTACTTTGTGACAATGATATTAGGCGTCTAGATCTATCTCTATAAATCTTTATGCCTAATATGTAAGCCGCTTCGCCAAGATCTTTCATTGAAAAACTATTATTCAAATATTCTTTGACACTATTAAGAAGGTCTACATCATTACCAATCAACAATATGTCATCTACATATAGTATTAAGAATGCTATAGAGCTCCCACTCACTTTCTTGTAAATACAAGCTTCTCCATAAGTTTGTATAAAACCAAAACTTTTGATTACCTTATCAAAACGTTGATTCCAACTTAGGGATGCTTGCTTCAACCCATATATGGACCGTTGAAGTTTGCATACCTTGTTAGCATCTTTAGGATCGACAAAACCTTTGGGTTGCATCATATACAACTCTTCATCAATGTCTCCATTGAGGAACGCCATTTTGACATCCATCTGCCATATCTCATAATCATAATATGCAGCGATTGCTAACATAATCCTCACGGACTTTAGCTTCGCTACTGGTGAGAAAGTCTCATTGTAGTCAACTCCTTGAATTTTTCTAAACCCTTTTGCGACAAGTCGAGCTTTATAGACAGTAATATTACCATCATCATCTGTTTTCTTCTTGAAAATCCATTTGTTCTCGACAGTCTTCCGGCCATCCGGTAAGTCCACCAAAGTCCATACTTGGTTTTCGTACATGGATCCAATTTCGGATTTCATGGCTTCTTGCCATTTATTGGAATCTAGGCTCATCATCGCTTCCTCATATGTCGCCGGGTCATCGGTGTTGTCCACCAACATGACACTCATAACGGGATCATACCAATCTGGAGTGGTACGAGTTCTCGTTGACCTGCGAGGTTCTGTAGCAACTTCAACCGAAGTTTCATGATCATCATCATTAGATTCCTCTCTTATTGGTGTAGGCGCCATAGGAACTACTTCCGGTGCTGCGCTACTCGCAAGTTCGAGAGAAGTTTCAACAACCTCGTCGAGTTCTACTTTCCTTCCAATCACTTCTTTCAAGAGAAATTCATTCTCTAGAAAGGATCTATTCTTAGCAACGAAGATTTTGCCTTAGGATCTATGATAGAAGGTATACCCAATAGTTTCCTTCGGGTATCCTATGAAGATGCATTTTTCCGCTTTGGGTTCAAGCTTGTCTGGTTGTAACTTCTTTACATAGGCCTCACAACCCCAAACTTTAAGGAACGACAATTTAGGTTTCTTCCCAAACCATAATTCATACGGTGTCGTTTCAACGGATTTAGATGGTGCCCCATTTAAAGTGAATGCGGCTATTTCTAATGCATAACCCCAAAATGATAGCGGTAAATCTGTAAGTGGCATCATAGAACGAACCATATCTAAGAGAGTTCGATTACAACGTTCGGACACACCATTACGCTGTGGTGTTCCCGGCGGTGTCAATTGTGAAAGTATTCCGCGTTTCTTTAAATGCTCGCCAAACTCGTAAATTAGATATTCACCTCCACGGTCAGAACGTAGAAATTTAATCTTCTTGTTATGTTGATTCTCTACCTCACTTTGAAATTCCTTAAACTTCTCGAAAGTTTCGGACTTATGTTTCATGAAATAGATATACCCATATCTACTCAAGTCATCCGTGAAGGTAAGAACATAACGATACCACCGCGCGATGCTACACTCATTGGACCACACACATCGGTATGTATGATTTCCAATAAGTCCGTAGCTCGCTCCATCATACCAGAAAATGGAGTCTTAGTCATTTTACCCATCAGACATGCTTCGCATCTTTCAAGTGATTCAAGAAGTCCATCGGAATGGAGTTTCTTCATACGCTTCACTCCAATATGACCAAGACGACAGTGCCACATATAGGTCAGGTTATCGCTCAATTTCAAACGTTTAGCTTCTATGTTATTAATATGTGTATTTCCACTATCGAGATTCAATAAGAATAGACCATCTATCAAAGGTGCATGTGCATAAAACATATTACTCATATAAATCGAACAACCATTATTCTCGGACTTAAACAAGTAACCGTCTCGCAACAAACATGATCCAGATATAATGTTCATGCTCAACACATGCACCAAATAACAATTATTTAAGTATAAAATAATCCCGATGGTAGATGAAGAGGTAGCGCGCCGACCGCGATCACATCAACCTTTGATCCATTTCCAACACGCATCGACACCTCGTTCTTCGCTAGCTTTCGTTTATTCTGCAGCACCTGTTTCGAGTTACAAATATGAGCAACCGAACCAGTATCAAATACCTAGGCACTACTACGAGTACTAGTGATATACACATCAATAACATGTATATCGGATATACCTTTCTTCTTAATGTTGTCGTTCTTCAAATCCGCCAAGTACTTTGGGAAATTTCGCTTCTAGTGACCCTCTCCCTTGCAGTAAAAGCATTCAGTATCAGGCTTAGGTCCAGCTTTGGTCTTCTTCGCCGGTGCGGCAACTTTCTTACCACCCTTCTTGAAGTTACCCTTTTGCTTAGACTTGCCTTTCTTGAATTTGGTGGTCTTATTGACCAACAACACTTGATGCTCTTTCTTGATCTCCACTTCTGTAGATTTCAACATGGAGAAGAGTTCTGGAAACGTCTTGTTCATGCTTTGCATATTTTAGTTCATCACAAAGTTCTTGTAACTTGGTGGCAGTGATTGGAGGACACGGTAAATCCCCAAAGCATTAGGAATCACTATACCCAAGCTTTGGAGTTTGTTTGCGTGCCCAGACATCTTAAGCACGTGCTCACTGACGGAGCTGCCCTCTTCCATCTTGTAGTTAAAGAACTTTTCAGAAGCCTCATAACTCTCAACTGCCGCGTGAGTCTCAAATATCAATTTGAGTTCACGGACAATATCATGTGGGTCATGGTTCTCAAACCTTTTCTGAAGCTCTGATTCCAAACCATACAAGATAGCACACTGAACTGTGGAGTACTGATTCTTCCGAGCGAGGTAAACATTCTTTACTTCATCGATAGCATCAGCTGCAGGCGGGTCACCCAGCGGTGCATCCAGCACATAGGTCAAATTACCAGCATTGAGGACAATCCTCAAATTGCGGAACCAATCCGCGAAGTTGCTTCCATTGTTTTTCAACTTTTCTTTCTCTAGGAACGCATTAAAATTGATGGTAGGGGCCTCCATTGACCTACAACATATTTGCAATAGTTTAGACTAAGTTTATGACAAATTGAGTTCTAATTAGTAGTTAAATTAATCTAGGTGAACTCCCACTCAAAACAATATCCCTCACATTGTTTTAGTGATCACACGAACCAAATCCACCACATCAAAACCGATCATCACGAGAGTTGATGTAGCTTCAATGGCGAACAATTGACATGTTCATCATATCTACTATATGAATCATGCTTTACCTTTCGGTAATCCGTGTTCTGAGACCATCTCTGTACATGCTAGGCTCGTCAAGATCAAACCTTAGCTTCCGCATGAGCAAATCTGGCTTGCTCACGTTGTATATGAAGGGTTTCGCAGCATAGTAAATCAAAAATTTCTACGGAAGCGAACAGAGGGAAAGCCAAGATCTAATCTAGGAGATGCAAACAACAAGAGAGATTGGATTAGATCTTCATACCCTTGAAGATTCGCACAGCGGAACGTTCGTCGGAACGTGGGTGATGTAGTCGTACTCGCTTCTCCTCCTCGCGATCCGATCCGATCTAGCACCACAAGTGGCGGTGCCTCCGTGAGATGCACACGTGCAGCACCTCGACGTCTCCTCCTTCCTTGGACCAGCAAGTATGGTGGAGAGATGGATTGGATCTACAACACGACGGCGTGGTGTATATGGTGGAGAATTTCTGCCGCAGGGCTTCGCCTACAAACAGTCGGGAGGGAGAGAGGAAGGGCAGCAGGGCAACTGGGTTTGGAGGAAGGTGTAAGGGTGTGTGAGAGGGGGCTCACCAGCCCTCTATATATAGAGGGGGGGTGCGGCCAGCCCTAGCCTCTCCTCCAAGCCTATCTCTAGTTTAAACAATTTAAACTCTCCCTTATCCAGAAATCCTATCTTATCTTATCTCTAGTTTAAACGATTTAAACTCTCTAGGATCGGCTGGGCCCTATGGGGCCTTGTGCCCCTGGACCAATGCGGCCAAGACACCCCCTCATAGGCCCATGCCCCCTCCCGGAAGGTGGGACCACGTTGGCCCCCTTCCGGAAGGTTCTAGAAGCTTCCGGTACAATACCGATTAACCCGGAACAATTCCGAACTCCAAAAACTGCACTGCCTTATATGAATCTTATTCTCCGGACCATTCCGGAACCTCTCGTGATATCCCGGATCCCATCCGAGACTCCGAACAAAAATTCATAAACCAAGTATCCAATCTATCCTAGCGTCGAGACACGTTAAGTGTGTGACCCTGCGGGTTCGAGAATATGCAGACATGATCTTCTATCAATAATCAACAGCGGGGTCTGGGCACCCATATTGACTCCCACACATTCATCGATGATCATATCGGATGAACCACGATGCCAGGATTCAATCAATCCCATATATATATTCCCTTCGTCTCGCGATGTTTTACTTGCCCGAGATTCGATCGTCGGTATCGTCATACCTAGTTCAATCTCGTTCATAGCAAGTACTTTACTCGTTCCGTAATCCAATATCACTTTGTGATCAACTCCTTAACCACATGCTTGCAAGCGGTGTTGATATCGATTACCGAGTGGGCCCGAAGTATATCTCTCCGACTTGGGAGGGACAAATTCCATCTCGATACATACAACCCGACAGATACTTTCCGATCACCTGAGAGACACCTTTATGATCACCCTCTCATAGGATGACGTTTGATGACCTCAAAGCTTTCTTCCGATACCAGGGAGTTGTATTATCTCATGGTCTAAGGAATACAATATTTGACATAAGAAAAGCTTCGCAATGACGAACACGATGACACGATCTAATTGCTTCGCTTAGTTTGGGTCTATCCACCACATCATTCTCTAATGATATGATCTCATTATCAATTGACAACTCATGTCTATGGTTAGGAAACCTTAACCATCATTGATCAATGAGCTAGTCCATAGAGGCGTACTAGGGACACGGTGTTGTTCACAAACCACACAAGTATTAATGTTTCCGCTTAATACAATTCTAGCATGGAATATAAACTTTATCATGAACAAGAATTATAATAATAACATCTTTATTATTGCCTCTAGGGCATAATTCCAACAGTATCCCACTTGCACTAGAGTCAATAATCTAGTTTACATTTGGCAACAATCTCACACCCATGGCACTGAGGTGCTGATCATGTTTTACACGTGGAAGAGGTTTAGTCAATGGATCTGCGACATTCAGATCTGTATGTACTTTGCTGATCTTCAGATCTCCATCTGCTATATAATCTCGGATTATATGAAACTTGCGGTTGATATGCTTGGTCTTTGGATGATATCTTGGTTCCTTAGCGAGTGCTATGGCGCCAGTGTTGTTACACAATATCTCCAGTGGGTCCAATGCACTTGGAACCACGCCAAGCTCAGTGATGAAGTTTCTGATCCAAACTCCTTCACTTGACGCTTCTGCAGCAGCCATGTATTCCGCTTCTACTGTAGATCCCGCGATCACGCTTTGCTTGCAGCTTCTCTAGCTCACAGCTCCTCCATTCAAAATATACACGTATCCTGTCTGAGATTTACAATCATCCTTGTCGGTGTCGAAACTAGCATCGACGTAACCTTTTACGACGAGCTGTTCATCACCCCCATAGACTAAGAACATTTCTTTAGTCCTATTTAGGTACCTTAGGATGTTCTTCACGGCTGTCCAGTGTTCCACTCCTGGATCACTTTGATATCTGCTCGTCAAACTAAGAGCATTGGACACATCCGGTCTAGTACACAGCATGGCATACATGATGGAACCTATGGCCGAGGCATAAGGCACTTTGCTCATAGCTTCCCTATCATTTACCGTAGCTGGACACTGAGCCTTGCTCAATATCTTACCTGACAACATAGGCACTGAACCTTTCAATGCCTTATCCATTCTGAACCTTTTCAGAACTTTGTCTAGGTATGTACTCTGGTTTAAAGCTATCAGGCGTCTTTGTCTATCTCTATAGATTTTGATGCCCAATATATAAGCAGCTTCACCTTGGTCTTTCATTGAAAAACACTTGTTCAAATAACTCTTCACATCGTTAAGCATGTTGATGTCATTTCCAATAATCAATATGTCATCCACATATAGTACCAGAAACGTCACCGAGCTCCCACTCACTTTCTTGTAGATGCAAGCTTCGTAGCAATTTGGAACAAATCCAAAGCTCTTGATCACTTGATCAAAACGAAGGTTCCAACTCCGAGATGCTTGCTTCAGTCCATAAATGGAACGCTGAAGTTTGCATACTTTATCAGCATCCTTAGGATCGACAAAACCTTCGGGTTGCATCATATACAACTCTTCATCAATGTTGCCATTGAGCAAAGCAGTCTTGACATCCATTTGCCATATTTCATAATCATGAAACGCAGCAATTGCTAATAAAATCCGAATGGACTTAAACATCGCTACGGGAGAGAAAGTCTCATCGTAGTCAACACCTTGAACTTGTCGAAAACCTTTCGCAACAAGCCGTGCTTTATAGACGGTAACATTACCATCCGCGTCCGTTTTCTTCTTGAAGATCCATTTGCACTCAACGGCCTTTCGGTCGCTAGGAGGGTCCACCAAAGTCCATACTTGGTTTTCGCTCATGGATCCCAATTCGGATTTCATGGCTTCTAGCCATTTCTCAGAGTCTGGGCTCATCATCGCTTCCTCATAGTTCGTAGGTTCGCTGTCTTCTACTAACAAGACAGTCAAGACAGGGTTGCCGTACCACTCAGGAGGGGCACGCGACCTTGTCGACCTGCGACGTTCAGTAGTAGCATCGTCCGAAGCTTCATGATCCTTGTCATTAGCTTCCTCTATTGTTGGTGCAGGCGGCACTGGAACAATTTCAGGTGCTGCGCTACTCTCCAATTCAAGAGAAGGTTCAATAACCTCGTCTAGCTCTACTTTCCTCCCACTCACTTCTTTCGAGAGAAACTCCTTCTCAAGAAAGGAACCGTTCTTTGCGACAAACACTTTGCCTTCGGTTCTGTGATAGAAGGTATACCCAATAGTTTCCTTAGGGTATCCTATGAAGACGCATTTCTCCGCTTTGGGTTCGAGCTTGTCCGGCATCAACTTCTTGACGTAAGCTTCGCATCCCCAAACTTTAAGAAACGACAACTTAGGTTTAGCACCAAACCACAGTTCATACGGTGTCGTCTCAACGGATTTAGATGGAGCCCTATTTAAAGTGAATGCAGCGGTTTCTAATGCATAACCCCAAAATGATAACGGCAAATCAGTAAGAGACATCATCGATCGGACCATATCTAATAGGGTTCGATTCCGGCGTTCAGACACACCATTGCGCTGTGGTGTTCCGGGTGGCGTGAGTTGCGAAAAAATTCCGCTTGCTTTAAGATGCGTGAGAAAATCATAACTCAAATACTCGCCCCCACGATCGGATCGTAGAAACTTAATCTTTTTGTTACGATGGTTCTCCACTTCATTCTGAAATTCCTTGAACTTTTCAAATGTTTCAGATTTATGTTTCATTAAATAGATATACCCATATCTACTTAAGTCATCAGAAAAAGTGAGAAAATAGCGATATCCACCGCGCGTCGAAACACTCATCGGTCTGCATACATCGGTATGTATGATTTCCAACAAGTCCGTTGCTCGCTCCATCATACCGGAGAACGGGGTTTTGATCATCTTGCCCATGAGGCATGGTTCGCATGTGTCAAATGATTCAAAATCAAGAGACTCCAAAAGTCCATCAGAATGGAGTTTCTTCATGCGCTTTACACCAATATGACCCAGACGACAGTGCCACAAATAAGTAGTATTATCACTATCTACTTGCATCTCTTAGCCTCAATGTTATGGATGTGTGTTTCATCCCTTTCGAGATTTAGAAGAAATAAACCATTCACAAGAGGTGCATGACCATAAAAGATGTTACTCATATAAATAGAACAACCATTATTCTCCGATTTAAATGAATAACCGTCTTGCAATAAACACGATCCAGAAATAATGTTCATGCTCAACGCAGGCACATAATAACATTTATTAAGGTTTAAAACTAATCCCGAAGGTAAAACTAAGGAGAGCGTGCCGACGGGCATCACATCAACTCTTGATCCGTTGCCAACGCGCATCGTCACCTCATCCCTCGCAAGCCGCCGTCTATTCCGTAGCTCCTGTTTCGAGTTACAAATATTAGCAACTAAACCAGTATCAAATACCCAGGCACTACAACGAGGGCTAGTAAGGAAAACATCAATAACATGTATATCAAATATACCTTTGATGGTGCCAGCCTTCTTGTCCGCTAAGTACTTCGGACAGTTGCGCTTCCAGTGACCCTTGTCCTTGCAATAGAAGCACTCAGTGTCCGGCTTAGGACCAGACTTGAGCTTCTTCTCAGCAGGGGCAACGCGCTTGCCGCCGCCTTTCTTGAAGGGCTTCTTTGCACCCTTACCTTTCTTAAAGGAGGGCTTGTTGACCATCAACACATGATTATCCTTCTTGATGTCCACCTCCGCAGCCTTCAGCTTTGCGAAGAGCTCGGTGATCGTATCAGTGGAACCAATCTGATTATGAGTCACTACAAAACTTTTGTAGCTGGGAGGGAGTGATTGCAGAACCCTGTCAATCTTGAGCTCCTCTGGAATCTTGCAGTCCAGTTGCTCAAGGCGTTGAGTGTAGCCCGACGTCTTAATGGCGTGCTCACTAACGGAACTCCCTTCCTCCATCTTGCAGTTAAAGAACTTCTCAGAGATCTCATATCTCTCAGAACGGGCCTGGGTCTGAAACATGGTTTTCAGCTCCTCGAGAATCTCAAAGGGCCCGGGATAGTTTTCAAAACGATTTTGAAGTTCCGGTTCCATAGCAAACAACATGGTGCTCTTAATCACACCATAATCATCTTTGCGCGACTGAAAGACGGCTTTCTCATCAGCCGGCGCAGTTGCAGCAGGGGGGTTACCTAACGCTTTCTCAAGGACATAGTCCTTTTGTCCGCCAGACAGAATGATTCTTAGATTGCGGAACCAGTTGGTGAAGTTAGACCCATTGTTTCTAAGCTTTTCTTTCTCAGCAAAAACGTTGAAGTTGAAGTTGGACTTGGCCATGTGATCTACAGTATTTGCAAGTATAATTTAGACTATGTTCATGATAAATAGTTCAACTTAATCAAATTACTAGATGAACTCCCACTAAATTCAACATTCCTCAAGTTGTTTAGTGAACACGATCCAAATTCACCACACCTAATCCGATCTTCACGAGAAGAGATGTGGTTTCAATGGTGGACAACGAAGTGTCGATCATATCATTAATATGACTCATGCTTAACCTTTCGGTTCATGTGTTCCGAGGCCATGTCTGTACATGCTAGGCTCGTCAAGTCAAACCCAAGTATTTCCGCGTGTGCAAAACTGGCTTGCACCCGTTGTATGTGAGCGTAGAGTCTATAGCACCCGATCATCACGTGATGCTTGGACACGACGAACTTTCGCAACGGTGCATACATGGGGAGAACATAGTTTTATCTTGATCTTTAAGTGAGGAATCATCTTATAATGCTACCGTCGCGATCTAAGCATAATAAGATACATAAAAGGATAAACATCACATGCATATAACTTTATGTGACATGGTATAGCCAATCTTCGCGCAATGATCTCCATCTTGTGCGTTCCGGCATGATCTCCATCACTCCACCATGATTGCCTCCACCACGAATAGCAACTACAACTATTGCTAACTACTTAGCGATAAAGTAAAGCTATTACATGGCGTATAAGAAGTTGACTCGCAGGTCATACACAATTATAAAGACAACCATATGGCTCCTGCTGGTTGTGTACTCATCGACATGCAAGTCGTGAAACATTACAAAACATGATCATCGCATACAATATACACATCACATCTTGGGCCATACCATATCACAGAAAACACTCCCTGCAAAAACAAGTTAGACGCCTCTACTTTGTTGTTGCATGTTTTACGTGGCTTATGGGAGTAGATGCTAAGAACGATTCTTACCTACGGAAAGCCACAACGGTGATATTATGGTTGCCAAACTCCGGTGTTAATCCCATGACAACTATAGTGAGAGAAACTGACATCCACCAGCCGCATGTGTGGTACAAGCCACACGTCAAGTGCGGAGCCGGTCTCGCGAACGACGTCGCGTAAGGTTGGCCTGGACCGCTTCAATCTCACTATCCCGCGTCATAAGAAGAACACAAACAAGAGGCTTGCAACAGAAAACATCAACGCCCGCAACAACCATGTTGCGTTCTACTCGTGAATCACATCTACGCATAGATCTAGCTCTGATACCACTGAAGGGTTTCGCAGCATAGTAAATCAAAATTTTCTACGGAAGCGAACAGAGGGAAAGCCAAGATCTAATCTAGGAGATGCAAACAACGAGAGAGATTGGATTAGATCTTCATACCCTTGAAGATTCGCACAGCGGAACGTTCGTCGGAACGTGGGTGATGTAGTCGTACTCGCTTCTCCTCCTCGCGATCCGATCCGATCTAGCACCACAAGTGGCGGTGCCTCCGTGAGATGCACACGTGCAGCACCTCGACGTCTCCTCCTTCATTGGACCAGCAAGTATGGTGGAGAGATGGATTGGATCTACAACACGACGGCGTGGTGTATATGGTGGAGAATTTCTGCCGCAGGGCTTCGCCTACAAACAGTCGGGAGGGAGAGAGGAAGGGCAGCAGGGCAACTGGGTTTGGAGGAAGGTGTAAGGGTGTGTGGGAGGGGGCGCACCAGCCCTCTATATATAGAGGGGGGTGCGGCCAGCCCTAGCCTCTCCTCCAAGCCTATCTCTAGTTTAAACAATTTAAACTCTCCCTTATCCAGAAATCCTATCTTATCTTATCTCTAGTTTAAACGATTTAAACTCTCTAGGATCGGCTGGGCCCTATGGGGCCTTGTGCCCCTGGCCCAATGCGGCCAGGACACCCCCTCATAGGCCCATGCCCCCTCCCGTAAGGTGGGACCACGTTGGCCCCCTTCCGGAAGGTTCTAGAAGCTTCCGGTACAATACCGATTAACCCGGAACAATTCCGAACTCCAAAAACTGCACTGCCTTATATGAATCTTATTCTCCGGACCATTCCGGAACCTCTCGTTATATCCCGGATCCCATCCGAGACTCCGAACAAAAATTCATAAACCAAGTATCCAATCTATCCTAGCGTCGAGACACGTTAAGTGTGTGACCCTGCGGGTTCGAGAATATGCAGACATGATCTTCTATCAATAATCCACAGCGGGGTCTGGGCACCCATATTGACTCCCACACATTCATCGATGATCATATCGGATGAACCACGATGCCAGGATTCAATCAATCCCATATATATATTCCCTTCGTCTCGCGATGTTTTACTTGCCCGAGATTCGATCGTCGGTATCGTCATACCTAGTTCAATCTCGTTCACAGCAAGTACTTTACTCGTTCCGTAATCCAATATCACTTTGTGATCAACTCCTTAACCACATGCTTGCAAGCGGTGTTGATATCGATTACCGAGTGGGCCCGAAGTATATCTCTCCGACTTGGGAGGGACAAATTCCATCTCGATACATACAACCCGACAGATACTTTCCGATCACCTGAGAGACACCTTTATGATCACCCTCTCATAGGATGACGTTTGATGACCTCAAAGCTTTCTTCCGATACCAGGGAGTTGTATTATCTCATGGTCTAAGGAATACAATATTTGACATAAGAAAAGCTTCGCAATGACGAACACGATGACACGATCTAATTGCTTCGCTTAGTTTGGGTCTATCCACCACATCACTCTCTAATGATATGATCTCATTATCAATTGACAACTCATGTCTATGGTTAGGAAACCTTAACCATCATTGATCAATGAGCTAGTCCATAGAGGCGTACTAGGGACACGGTGTTGTTCACAAACCACACAAGTATTAATGTTTCCGCTTAATACAATTCTAGCATGGAATATAAACTTTATCATGAACAAGAATTATAATAATAACATCTTTATTATTGCCTCTAGGGCATAATTCCAACAGTCTCCCACTTGCACTAGAGTCAATAATCTAGTTTACATTTGGCAACAATCTCACACCCATGGCACTGAGGTGCTGATCATGTTTTACACGTGGAAGAGGTTTAGTCAATGGATCTGCGACATTCAGATCTGTATGTACTTTGCTGATCTTCAGATCTCCATCTGCTATATAATCTCGGATTATATGAAACTTGCGGTTGATATGCTTGGTCTTTGGATGATATCTTGGTTCCTTAGCGAGTGCTATGGCGCCAGTGTTGTCACACAATATCTCCAGTGGGTCCAATGCACTTGGAACCACGCCAAGCTCAGTGATGAAGTTTCTGATCCAAACTCCTTCACTTGACGCTTCTGCAGCAGCCATGTATTCCGCTTCTACTGTAGATCCCGCGATCACGCTTTGCTTGCAGCTTCTCCAGCTCACAGCTCCTCCATTCAAAATATACACGTATCCTGTCTGAGATTTACAATCATCCTTGTCGGTGTCGAAACTAGCATCGACGTAACCTTTTACGACGAGCTGTTCATCACCCCCATAGACTAAGAACATTTCTTTAGTCCTATTTAGGTACCTTAGGATGTTCTTCACGGCTGTCCAGTGTTCCACTCCTGGATCACTTTGATATCTGCTCGTCAAACTAAGAGCATTGGACACATCCGGTCTAGTACACAGCATGGCATACATGATGGAACCTATGGCCGAGGCATAAGGCACTTTGCTCATAGCTTCCCTATCATTTACCGTAGCTGGACACTGAGCCTTGCTCAATATCTTACCTGACAACATAGGCACTGAACCTTTCAATGCCTTATCCATTCTGAACCTTTTCAGAACTTTGTCTAGGTATGTACTCTGGCTTAAAGCTATCAGGTGTCTTTGTCTATCTCTATAGATTTTGATGCCCAATATATAAGCAGCTTCACCTAGGTCTTTCATTGAAAAACACTTGTTCAAATAACTCTTCACATCGTTAAGCATGTTGATGTCATTTCCAATAATCAATATGTCATCCACATATAGTACCAGAAACGTCACCGAGCTCCCACTCACTTTCTTGTAGATGCAAGCTTCGTAGCAATTTGGAACAAATCCAAAGCTCTTGATCACTTGATCAAAACGAAGGTTCCAACTCTGAGATGCTTGCTTCAGTTCACCAAGGGAGGAGTCTAGCCGGCGGCTAGGGTTAGGGTTCACCCCAACTCGGCGAGTTGGTGGTGCCCTAGGCGGCGGCAGCAGGGGGTGGTGGCGCCGTCGGCTTAGGGCTAGGGTTTGGGCGGTGTTGGGTGTTGGGAAGAGGGGCACCCCTGCCCCTCCTTTTATAGGTGGGAGGGCGCCGACCAAGGGAAGGGAGTCCTGCCCCAAGTCGGCCTCCTTGGCCGGCGGGTGGAGGGAGAGAAACTCCTCCCCAAGTAGGTTTCCTACTCTCCCTCCACCAAGCAAAACTGCCATTTGACTTTTTCAAATTGGCGTTTGACTTTTCAAACTAGGATTTGATTTATCCCTTTATTTTGCTCAGCCATGATACCTAGTACATGATGCAACCATTCCACACTGTCCATGATCAGGAAACCATGATTATCTATTAATCAACAAGTTAGTTTAACAAGAGGCTTACTAGGGACTCTTTTATGTTTACAAAACACACAAGTATTAATGTTTCTTGTTAATACAACTATAGCATGGGCTGTAAAAATTTATCCTAAACATAAATATATAATAATAACCACTTTATTATTGCCTCTTGGGCATATCTCCAAAAGTATCCCACTTGCACTAGAGTCAATAATCTAGTTTAAAAAACGTTGTGCATTCAACACCTATGGTATCTGGTGTTGTATATACATGATTGCAAATGGTAAACTTAATATTCGGATCTGACACTTCCAGGTTCATATGTATTTGCATGTCTTTGTGTCTCTACGCATCACTCATTCTCCAATGAGATGACATTGTATAACTTTGGTCCTTTGGTGAGACCTTTAGTTCCTTGGGGTTAAATCATGTCGATAGAATTGTCATACAATATATCTTCATAGTACTAGCCTGCTGTGAACCACACCTAGTTTGATAACAAACTACTTGACACAAATGCCCTCTTTTGCTACTACAATAGCAGTCATATACTTAGCCTTTTGTTATAGTATCCGTCATAATGTCTTAACTTTGGAACTCATCCAAATCTATTATGAAACTTCCTTTCCATTACATTATGCCACCCATAGTTTAAATTGAGATAAACTTAATTTGTATCTTGTGACAAAACTAGTATCAATGTAACACTTTACAATGAACTACTACCTCCGTTTCAAGGCTTAAGGCGCACACGCTTTCCAAAGCAAAGTTTGACCAAAAGAATTGAGCAATAAAATCTTGATTATATTGTACATAATTAGTACCGTTGGATTCGTATTGAAAAATACTTTCCAGCGATACTAGTTTTATACCAAAACTCTTTAAGTATTTAGAGTAATTCTTGGTCAAAGAAAAAACACGCAAAACGAGGACGCCTTAAGCCCTGAAATGGAGGGAGTATCTGTTTGTTACTTCTACATAAATAACATATTCTTAGTTCTTCCAGAGATCATAAGAATATCCTTACTATCATCCAATGATCATCTTATGAATCATTCTGGTATATGCTCATAACATTTAGAGCATAGGAAATATCTGGATGTGTACATATCACAGTATGATTGATCAAAATATTCTTGTGATTTCACTCACCAAGTTTCAAAACACTTGAATCTTGATTCAATCCTTCCTGTGCGACAAGTACCTTTCTTATCATTTCCATATTGAACTCATTAAATATCTCATCTATGTATATTTGGCACAATCATATTAGCGTCTCAATCTATCCATATATACATTTATACCTAATATTCGGGTTTTGCCTAAGTATTTCATCGAAATCAAATTCTTAACCTGTGTCAATAAAATATACATCATTTCCAATCAACAATATGTCTTTCATATAATGCATTAGAAATATGTCTTAGCGCTCCCACTTAATTTCTTGCAAATGCAAGCATCTTCATCATCCCCGGTGAAATTAAACTCTTTTAACAATTTCATCACGGTGAAGATTCCAACTCCGCTATGTTTACTTTAACCATTGAAGTTTGCATATGCTTTTAGCATCCTTTGAATTAACAAAACCCATTGGATCGTGTCACGTACACGTCCTAGATAACCATTCTGTTAGAAGAAATTTGTTTTGTTTGTTCCACTATCATATACCAAACTTATATGTAGTGGTTGCTATATTAATTCATCCAGGCTAAATATTGCTATAAAGACCAAATCTTGTCATTGTCAACTCCTTGAATATTGTCGTAAACTCTTTCCCGACATGTAGACTATTTCATAGATGTGAAACATTCATGTATATTTATTTATATATCCAAATACGACTGTAAGGTTTACACCTTTCCAGAGGGTCTTCCAAGTTCAAAGCTTGATTTCTCATGTATGGAACTATCATAGATTTTATGGATTCAAGTCATTTGACGGAGTCAAGGACCATCATCGCTTATTTGCATACAGTCGGTTCATCATTGTCACACAACAATGATTTACTCTCAAATCTTAGTATTTGATTGTTTACCCGACATACTTGGTATAATAGGAACTTAGACCTCCGTGACCGTGACCTTTGAGGAGCGTGAGCCATGAGCACTTTTGCTGCCTCCGGGACACTTTACGACACTACAAAACTCCGCACATATAGCTAAGGTTCAATAACCTTATCAAAGTTCTACTGTCCTCCCACTTAACTTTTCATAAAAAAATTCCTTCTCAAGAAACTTGACATTCTAAGCAACAAACACTTTTTTCTTCAGTGTTATGGAGGAACACCCAACGGTTATTCAAAATAACATACAAAGATATGCTCATCCGACTTTGGTTGCAAACATTTTACTTATTCCTAATATACCAAAGTTTTAAGAAAGGACAACTTGGGTTTTATCCCAAACCATAACTTATATGGTGTCATTTCAACGGATCACGATGGAGCTCTTTTTAGTGTAAAAGCGGTAGTCACTAAAGTTTTAATCTCTAAAATACAATGGCAGTTTTATAACTGACACCTTTGATCTCACCATGTCAAACAAGGTTTCATTACATATCTCGAACACTCCATACTCCTATGGTGTTTCAGGAAATGCAAATCCATGGAACGATTCCTCAAATCTTAGGTGTTATGCTAAACTTGTAACTCAAATATCTTCCTTTATGATCCAATCATAAACTCTTTATTTTCTTGTTACAATGATTTTCCACTTCATCTTGAAAGTCTTTTAACATTTTCAAATATTTCACACTTCTTCCTCTCATTAAGTAAATATACACATATATTCACTCAAATTTCTGGAGAAAGTATATGAAGTTGAAATCCATCGCTCACGACTACACATAATGGACTACATACATCAATATGTAAAAATTCCAATAAGTTAGTCGTTTGTTCTTCTTTGGCCTTTGAACGAAGTTTCAATTATCTTCAGGAAAGTATCACAAGTGTCATTTGATCAAAAGACTCCAAAATTCCATCAACATGGAGTTTCTTCATGTTTTTCTTTCCAGTATAATTTAAACGGCGATGTCACTTCGTAAGTGATCTTTCAATCATTTGTCTTGCAACATTTTTAGCATGTAGTTTTAGGGATGTGATTTCTCTAACCAGACTTGTAAATCATCCATCTTTTATGGAATACGGTAGTTATTTGAGCAACCTTTTATTCTCATAATACCTGATCAAAATAAAAATTATTGAAACAAATCTTGATGGTAAGCTTTGATGTCAACAAGAAGCACCACAACACTTTGTTTGTTTTCGATGAGCATCATCACATATTCTCTTACTGGTTAGTTAAGCCATTGCAATTCATGAATTGTGTTGTCCTGTATGATATTTCACACCAACCAATTCAGTATCCAATACACAAGAACTGCATTGTTTAATAATCAAAGAATACCGCCATAACATGTATATCATCTATATACCTAAGCTGGACAATTCTAGTATTTCCTTTTTTTGCCAAATATTTCTAAGATTCTCTTTCAGCATTTGCTTTCCCTTCTAAAAGAATCTATCAACATCAATAGTGGTGTCATACACATGACACATAGTCCAAAGCGTGTATAGTCAAATACTAATACCTTTGGACTTGCACTTTCAATTAGATCACCATCATCAAATGTTTGGCGTTCTTTCAAAATCCATTCTTTCGTATTCTTTTATTGTAGTAAATATTTTACCTACATCTTCTATTCATCCTTATCATGACAACTTTGATGATTAAGCTACCATAGCTTATAAAGGTGAATCACGAGTATAATGTTGCTTTCCAAAACCTTTTGGAGGATTATGACATCTAGCATCTCCAACTTTCGCAAATTCTCATTAAATATGAGAACATGCATTTTGCAAAATCATACTCTATCATATTGCAACCAAAACATTGTTTCAGATATCAAAATATCTTCCACACATGATGGTTTCTAAAATATTTCTTTCAGCTCCTAGATAACCTTGATATTAAAACAATATTTTGAATATCAAGAATTATCGAGGCAAACATGGTACTTTAGATACTAACACTGGAATTGTTACTCTTGATTTAATACTAATTATTAAACTTCACGTAGTAAACGGAGTTTGCTAAAAGTTGGCAATAAGACTTTTAAACTTTAGATTGACACTCAAAACAATACGATACCAGTTCGTAAAGTAATTATCTAGAATTCTATAGTTCTATTATTTCAATTATAACTAAGTATAAGGTAGTGAACGGATGCCAATGACTACAATAACTATGCAAATTCACTTTGATTTAATTTATGATAATTTGAGTTCAACTTTTAATCATATTACTGTTTGAACTCCCACTCAAAACAACATCCCTCATGTTGCCTTAGTGATTACACGAACCAAATCCACTACATCAAGTCCGATCATCACGAGAGAAGATGTAGCTTCAAAGGTGGACAATAAACATGGTCATCATATCATCCATATGACTCATGCTTTAACTTTCGGTATTCCGTATTTCGAGACCATGTTTGTACATGCTAGGCTCGCCAAGATTAACCTTAGTATCCGTATGTGCAAATCTGGCTTGCGCCGTTGTATGCACACATAGAATCTATCACACACGATCATCACGTGATGCTTCGAAGTAACAAGTCTTAGCAATGGTGCATACTGTAGCATCCCAGTTGTCTAACATTGGAATGCTATAGAATCTGAAGCTTGCATAGGATCGATTCTGAGGGTGTTACACCTACTAAGGACGGACACTTTATTATTTGATATTTAGTGAGAGGGATCATCTTATAGTGCTACCATCGCGATCTAAGAAATACAAGATGCATAAAGGATTAATATCACATGCAATTCATAATATGTGATATGATATGGCCTTTATTCTTGTGCCTTTGATCTCCATCTCCAAAGCACGAACATGATCTCCATCATCACCAGCATTGCGTCAAGGTCCGTGGCGCCGCTTCATGGTTGTCCATCACCAACATCAACTATTACAACTACTTGGAATAAAGCTATTACATGGTGAATAGACATACAGGTCTTAACAAATTTAAAGACAACCATTAGGCTCCTCCCGGTTGCCATATTACAATAAGCATCATTGCATACATCAAATATAATCACAATTACATCATGTCCATATCACATCACATGCCCCTGCAAAAACAAGTGAGACGCTTCTAATTTTCTTTGCATGTTTTACGTGGCTTGGGGCTTTCGAATAAGAATCGTTCTTACCTACGAACATGAACCACAACACTGATAAAAGTGTTATAAAGTTCCCATTGTAAATTGAATCTTAACTAAGGTGGGAGAGACAGACACCCGTAAAGCCACTTGTGCAATGCAAGTTGCACGTTGAGCGTGGATCAAGTCTCATGTGCGACGACATGTAAGGTTAGCCCGGGCCGCTTCATCCCACCATCCTGCAATATGCAAAGTACATGAAAAGCAAGCGACAACAAGAGCATCAACGCCCACAAAACCATTGTGTTATACTCGTGCAACAGATCTACGCATAGATTCGGCTCGGATACCACTTTAGGGTTTGTTGGAAAACAAAAAAATTCTATCGCAAGAACACATAAAACCAAGATCTAATCTACGAGATCGGTGCAATGAGATTGAAGAGAACTAACCCTCGTAGATCCAAAGCGTTTAACAAGATTGGATCTTGTGGTTGATGTAGTCGATCACTTGCCGGTCTCAAGATCGTGTAGACGATCCTTCCGGTGTCGTGTTATGGCAGCGCTTCCACACCCGGTCACACGTATAGAGTCGATGAAGACCTCCTCTCCCCGTTCCAGCAGGCAACAGAGGTAGTAGATCCCCTCGGAATCCCAGCAACACGACGACATGGTGGTGGTGGAGGAGAATCCCAGCAGGGCTTCGCCTACGCCGGAGCAGGAAGATGGAGGAGGGAGAGAGGTGGCGGCTAGGGTTTAGAGCCAAGGGCAAGGGACAAGGGGTGGTGCGCCCCCACCCCTCCTTATATGGAGGGGGAGCACGGACAAGGGTTCCCAACCCTTGACCCACTCCTTCCCCAACTCGGAGGGAAGAGGTGGGAAACTCCCCCTTTCCTTATTTAGGGTTTGGCAAACTGGAGTTTGCCCCCAAATCCTTTGGTGGACGAATTTTCCCCTTGGGATTTGGTGCGGCAGGACCTAGTGCTCCCCTGTGTCATGCCTCAGCCCAAGTGGCCCCTTCCGAGGTGGTGGGCCCACTGGTGGCCCCTCTAGAACATTCTAAAAGCTTCCCATCAAAATACCGAAAACAATTCCGGACCCTGGAAAATGACTTTCCTTATATGATTCTTATTATTCAGACCATTCCGGATCTCCTCGTGATGTCCTGGATCCAATTCGAGACTCCGAACAACATTCGGTCTCCAACTTATATTCCATATCTACTTAAACAACATTGAACCTTAAGTGTGTCACCCTACGGTTCACGAACTATGCAGACATGATCGAGACACCTCTCCGGTCAATAACCAATAGCAGGATCTAGAGATCCATAATGGCTCCCACATATTCAACAATGACTTTATGATCGAATGAACCATTCACATACGATACCGATTCTCTTTATCGCACAATACTTTACTTATCCGAGGTTTGATCGTCGGTATCTCTATACCTAGTTCAACCTCGTTACTGATAAGTACTCTTTACTCATTACGTGACATGACATCCCTTGTGACCTAGTCACATGCTTGCAAGCCAATTAGATGATATTCCACTAAGAGGGCCTAGAGTATATCTATCCGTCATATGGATGGACAAATCCCACTCTTGATCGATGCGCTTCAACACATACTTTCAGAATACCCAATGCCATCTTTATAACCACCCAGTTACGGAAGTGGTGTTTGATGTCATCAAAATACTCATCCGGTGACGGTGATTAACATGATCTCATGGTCAAAGGATTATGCTACTATGTATCCGAAAGCTTATACCAAAACGAACTTAAATACTTAATCTTATGCTATGCTTATTATGGGTGTGTGTCCATCACATCATTCTCGTAATGATATGACCTTGTTATTAATAACATCCAATGTCCATGATCAGTAAACCATGATCATGTATTAATCAACAAGCTAGTTTAACGAGAGCTTACTAGGGACTCTTTTATGTTTACAAAATACACAAGTATTAATGTTTTCTGTTAATACAGTTATAGCATGAGATGTAAAAATTTATCATAAACATAAAGATATAATAATAACCACTTTATTATTGCCTTTTGGACATATCTCCAACAAAGAGAGACTTCGAGACAACACGTACAGTAACAAACCAGAGGAGGCAACCCTGACATTTACGTGAAGACCCCGACGTGCGGAAGGACCAACGGAGATTTGTAGTTTACCTTAGGACCTACGTGCAAAATGACTTTACGTGACATTTTTGTGGCTCGCTTTCACACCGGTCCGAGTGATTAGTTCATGTTAGGCAAGATGTGGGATGGCATGTTTTCATTTTGCAAGCTACGGGATTAATCTGCACCTCTAACTTTTGGGATGTGGTTGGTCTTTGGAGACTTTAACATGATCCTGTCTCTCTCAGATCGTTCTAACTCTAACTTTAACGACGCCGAAGCAGATAGATTTAGCCAGACGATCGACAGCCTGAGTTTGATTGAAAACCCTCTTTTGGACAGATTGTTCACCTAGTCAAATAATAGGATTGCCCCGATTCTTTGCCGTCTGGACAGAGCATTCGTCTCCATTGACTGGAACTTGGTTTTCCCAAACACCTCTCTTGGCTCAAGAACCAGGTCCGTCTCCGACCATGTCCCGCTTTGTCTTTCGGTTGCAACAAACGTTCCGTACCCTTCGGTCTTCCGCTTAAACAATCACGTTCTCTCCATTCCTGTCTTCAAAGATATTGTCCGTAGAATCTGGCTTAGCCTCGGACACGCTCATGATATCCTTGGCCCTGCAGGTAGGTTAAGACTTCGTCTTAAGCGCGTTAGAGCGGCAGCTAAAACCTGAAACAAAGAGGCGCGCTCCCCTTTGCTTCTTGCAAAAAACCGTGACACTGTAATAAAGATGCTTGACAAAATGGAAGAATTGCGACCTCTTTCACATCTAGAATCTAGACCGCGTTCCCTAGTAAAAATTTCGCTTCACGACCTGAATAAAATTAAAGCAACATATTGGCGGCAACGTGCTAAAATTAAGGATTGTGTTTTAGGGGACGAAAATTCATCTTACTTCCACCTTTCGGCCACTGTTAGACTGCAAAGAAACCAAATTAACTGTTTGGACGCAGATGGTGTTGCCGTCTCTTCCCACGACGCCATGCAGGCTGTTCTCCATAATTTATTCAAAAATCTTGTAGGCACCCGAGGGCTTCCTTCTTTTCCTTTGATATATTCGATCTAGCAAGGCACTCGTCGTTAACATCCTCTGATGCTATCAACCTGATTGTCCCTCTCTCTCTTCAGGAAATTAAAAATGTTCTTTGGGACATGGACTGCAATTCTAGCCCGGGGCCGATGGCTTCGGTCCATCGTTTTACAAATAAAATTAGGATCTTATAAAAAATGACATTCATACTCTCTTAAATAATCTTTTATTCTCCTCGGCGGACCTTAGACGTCTAAACCGCTCGTTCCTTGTTCTAATCCCGAAATGCCTGCGGGCTACAGATCCGGCACAGTTCAGACCTATCTTTTTCAAAATTGTTGTGTCAAGTTAGGATCTAAATGCCTAACCAACCGCCTACAACCGCTTATCCCAAAATTAATTAGCCAAGACCAGACAGGCTTCATCAGAGGGAGGTCAATCTCAGAGAACTTTATTTATGCCGCTGACATTGTGCAATATTGTTTTAAACGTAAAAAGCCTGTCATTGTTCTTAAACTGGATTTTCAGAAGGCGTTTGACTCTATTAGTTGGGATGCCCTGGATAAAATTCTGCTTGCCAAAGGTCTTCCTCCGCTTTGGTGCTTCTGGATAAAAAATCTAAATTCTTCCAGCCAATCGGCCGTCCTTCTAAATGGTAAACCTGGAAGGTGGTTTCAATGTCGTTGAGGCCTTCGCCAAGGCGACCCACTATGTCCATACCTATTTAACATTGTTGCCGATATCCTATGCCTCCTGATTCTCCAGGCATCTGACAATGGTCTGCTTCTTCATCCCCTTGTCGATGACCTGGCTTGCCCTGTTCTTCAATACGCTGATGACACTATCATCATCCTTCGTGCTACTCAGGATTGCATCTCAAACCTAATGCCTGTCTTACACGCCTTCTCGGAGGCGACGGGTCTTCAAATTAATTATCATAAAATCACATTTGCTCCAATTCATGTGGAGCTGAACATTGCCCAGGCCATGGCCCTTGACCTTGGTTGTCCTGTTGCCTCCTTCCCTCAGACCTATCTTGGCCTTCCACTTTCCACTCACAAGCTAAGACTGTCTGCCTTTCGGCCTTACTTAGAAAAGCTTCGAAACAGATTGCCCGGGTGGGTTGGGAAAGCTACACCTATCGGTGGTCGTGCAATCCTGGTAAAAGCCTCTCTTAGGTCCATGGCCTCCCACTTACTTTCGGCTATTGTCGTCCCTGCCGGAACCATTCTTGCTTTCGACAAAATTTGTCAGGCTTTCTTTTGGGCTGGCGATGACCATGTTACCGGTGGTCAATGCAAAGTTGCTTGGGACGAGCTTTGTGCTCGTGTTTCCAAAGGCGGTCTTGGTTTCCGATGTCTTAGGACTCACAATCAGGCTTTACTTATGAAGTTTCTTTCTAAGCTTCACTCCGATAGTTCTCTTCCGTGGGCACAGTGGCTATGACGTAGATATGGTTGGTCCCAAAACCGCGACTTGGGGGACATCCATTACCTTGACTCAGTTGTCTGGCAGGATTTACTCTCTTGCTTGCCCTCCTTTCGATGTCTAACAAAATTGGCCATCGGATCGGGTACGGATACCTCTTTCTGGCATGATCTTTGGATAGATGACCTAACCCTGGACATTTGTTTCCCAGCCCTTTACTCCCACATCACAAACAAAAACTGCTCGGTAGCCTTCTCCTGTCAATCGACGTCCGTTATGTTAGACACTCTCTCACGTCTCTCTCATGCCGCGTCTTCGGAGCTCTCGGATCTGCGGGCGCTTGTAGCTTCTGTTAACCTAAATGATAGTGTCCCGTACGTTAGAGTCGCGCGTTCGGACGGCAGGCCTCTAACCACTAAAACAACATATTTGGCAGCTTTTGATCATTTGCAGGAGGTCCCCTTCGCAACTACCACTTGGAAGAATTTTGCGACAAATCGGTGCCGTATCTTCCTCTGGCTGGTGGATCGGGACAAGCTTTTCACTAATGAGCGCAGGTTCAGAATAGGCATTGCGTCCTCTGATTCTTGCCCGTTCTGATCTTCGATGGAGTCTTCGGTTCACTTGTTGCTTCACTGCCCTTCGGTTTTGCCGTTCTGGATCGCGGTGCCCACCCTGCACGATGATGTTATGTCTTGTTCCTCGCTCATGGATCTCTGGGATGGTTCTCCTGCTTGCCAAGTGAGAACTTCGGTAATTATATACGCTCTCTGGAATATTTGGAAGCGGAGAAACACAAAAGTCTTTAGGAACGGCGAGCCTATCCACCTCGTTTTTTGCAGGTGTGCCGACATCTCTCTATGGTCTCATAGAACTAAAAACCCTTCTCATAAATCCTTAGCGGAGGATTGGGTGGTGAGGTTCTACCACCTTGCGAGAAATGAGTAGTCCACCTTCAGTCTAACTCTATCTTCTTGGTGTACAGTTTTCACCTCTATGTATTTTCCCAAACACCCAACTAACTCTTGCTCGCCCTTGCTAGGCTATAGACAGTTTTTTTAGTTTCTCTTTTTTTGGTTGCTCTCTTTCGGTTTTTTTTGTAATGACTTTTGCTATGTCGGCTATTCAATGAAATTGGTTCAGGCCAGCCTTGTGCCCGCCGTTGATTCCTCAAAAAAAAAATCTGCACCTCTAGGACAAGTTGTGTGATGATATGCAAATATACTCAATAAAAAGATGTTTCGGTGGGCTATTTTTCCTTCCATTGTTCCCATTACAAAAACACCAACTCAGCAGCCGAACATGTGCCTGTTGATTTTTTTAAAAAATTAGGCAGTAATTCGCTTGGACCACTTCTCAAATCAAACTTAAGAGTTATTTCCTAGGGCAACATCTAGGCGGCGATCGGTGGCTAGTTAGTCTAAACCAGCCACCGCTCTATTAGGAAAGTATATCCCCAGACCCACCAACCCCAAAACGGAAAGGAACCAAACCAGCACGTCTCCCCGCGCACGGGATCAAAAGTTCCTTCCCAGGCGTGCTATCCCAGGCCTCGCTCGCGTGCCAAAACCAAAACGCACCAACTCCAACTAACCCTCCCAGACCATGTGACGCCCATCATCCCCCCTCTCTCTCTCATTCTTTTTCCACAACACAAAACCTCTTCTTCCTCTCCCTTGAAATATCCATTAAACCTGCAATTTTATTTAGATCGCCATGATTCAAAAAGTAAGGAGTGAAAACTGAGTAGCAACTATGCAGGCTATGAGAAACAACTAGGAATTCTAACAACAACTATAGGTACATCTTAGAGGCAACTATGCCAGCTAACAAAAAATATGTAGGTCGTGAGAGAATTCTAACAACTATATGTGCATGTTAAAAGAAATTGTAGATCCTAAGAAGCAACCTAGAAATTCCAAACGACAACTGTAGATGTATCTTAACAACAACTGTAGATCATCAACAACAACAGATTGTGGGCTGGGTGTTGAGATCTTCCCTGAAGCATCATAAGGTAAAACGCTAAAACGCAGGTTGCGCATAGTCATTTTTTTCATGTGACATCCTCTCTGCACATAAGGAAAAAAGAAGCACTTAATTAAATGGTATAAGCAACTTAATTTACATGAATAAATTGTAAACTTTGTTTATTGCAGCCTAATTAAATCATACAAGCAACTTAATTAAACAGTAAGCAAACTTGTTTAAAAAAGGGACTCTAGCAGTACTGATTTTGGATATACCCAAGCCCTTACATGAGTCTCTAGAATGCCTATAACCCCATGAAAAAGTCACCCCATCTGGTTGCTTGCAACAAGTAATCTGTAGGATGCCTGGAACTTATGTCAGTACTTCCCTCAACTCATTTCAATCCACACAAAAAAATCAGGCTGAATTCATCTATAGGACACCTACAACAACTAATATCTAGGATTCTTGCAACTCATGTGAATACAATACGCAATTGATCCGATTCCACAAAAAATAGTCAGGCGAAACTCATGTATGGAACACATACAACAACTAATCTCTAGGATGAATGAAAATCATACCAATAATGCCTGCAACTCATGTGCTCCCAAAAGTGTTGGATTGAGGAGGTATAGATATGATTCTACCACCAGGGCACAAATCGAACCTAATTAAGTGGTAGAAGCAACTTAATCCTAAGTTGCATTTGATTGTGCAAAGAGTTGCTTCTAGCTATTCCTAAGTTGAATGTGGGTGTGCAATTAGTTTCTCATACTGCTTAGTAAGAAAAAATAGTTCTCACTAAATCCCCAAGTTGCTTGTGTATGTGAGCCTAGTTGCATTTGTTGGGCATCAAAATTGGTTACTAGAAAATGGTATGTGGGGAAACCTAGTTTGATAAGAAATCATTATGCAACTTAGTTGAAGATGTGTGATCAACTTAATTAGATTATAAAGTAACTTAACTATGCTACCAAAGCAACTTGATAAAAAAGAAACAAGGGCAACCTAGGCAACCATTTATACTTGGAAAAGCCAATTTAACAAGGGAGCAGTGTGCAACCTAGGCTAAGAGACATGTGATCAACGTAACTAGATGCTAATACCAACTTCACTATGTTGATAAAACAACATAATTTAAGCATGAATGGATGGATTTAAAACAACACCCACTGCAAAACCATAGATATGTGGGTAAACCAGTTTGATAAGAAATCACTATGCAACTTAGGCAAACACGTGTGATCAACTTAATTAGATTCGAGAAGTAGTTGAACTATGATGGCAAAGCAACTTGATTAAAAAGAAGGGACCAATATACAACTTAGGCTAAGATATATGATCAACCTAATGAGATGCTAAAATTAACTTAATTATGTTGGCAAAAACAACTTAGAAGGATGGAGCAGAACAACTAAACTACATCGCTGGATGCGTAGAAACCAAATTAATCTTGGAACCAAGAGAACCATAAAAGAAGCATGAAAGTAAAACTGAACATAAGATAAAATCTAGCCATGGTGAAGCAGTAATGATATGGTCATGGAATCCAAACTGAATTCAACACATTGTCACGGTTGTGAGAAGATTAGAAAATTTAAGAAACATTACAACATTCTATATGCAACTTAGTTGGCCGGAGTGATCAAGAAAATCTAGATGCGTTGGTGGCTTATAGTTTCGGAAACTAAACTGCATCCAGTAGGTATTTTAGCATTAAAGTCAGCCAAAATTAGAAGTATCATCAGCTTCCAGTGTACTTATGACAAAACAATATCATGAATCATATACAGTCAGCAGCATATTCAAAATGTGCATTCAAGGAGAAAACCAAAAATTGTTACAGTGCAAAAGGAAACATTCATTTTGTTATTTTCACATGGGTCCCAAGTTATCATAGTAATCTACTAGCGCATACGTGAAGCAAGGCAACTTAATGGTAGACAACTTAGCAACAATTTGTAGATAACTTAATAGTAGTCGATACGCGACTTAACAACAACCAATAGACAACTTAACATTGGAATTGGACAACTTTAAAAAAGGAAAATAATATCAGGTTTCGATGCATTGGTTTATTTTAACATAACAATATTGATACTTTACCAGATTAAAACTTAATAGAAATGAGTAGGACAACTTAACATCAACCTATAGCCACATGGCAAGTGTCACAAAAATTTGCGACGAATTCAAGCAATTTATCATTATCGTCCATAGAGAAACCTTTGAACTTAAGGAGATAGGATATACAACTTAGGCAAGTGAAGCGGGAACATGGATATTGCAACAAAACAAAGCTTTAAAAAATGAGCCGTAAAAACAACTAAAGTAAGGGTATGCGCAACTTAATGAACGGGGATAATCAACTTGGCTAAATTGACTAGCAACTCTACTAAAAGTAACAACCATGGGCATAAAAAACAAAAAATCTAGTACCAAAGGTGTATGGTTGCCCCTTAAAAAAACAGCTCATGCATGTTAGAGATACATGCTTACTACATAATACCCAGGTAGGTAATCGCTATAAATTAAAAAACTAAAATAAGATATAAGTATGCGAGTCAGTTGCACTAACCATACATATAGAGTAGCAGATATTGAGAACTCACACGGAGTAAGGGCAACAGAACCAAGATGTCGTGCACCGATGGATCATCATTGAAGGTTGTTATTTTCTTGATAACCTCGTACTCGGATCAGTCCTCTAGTAGATTGACCTCGTATGACTTGATACCAACCGCCTCGCACGCCTTCTTATTCCGCTCGTAGGTCTGGGATTTCTTCCTCGAGCCGACTAGGATGACCGCCGACCCGGGCAACACCCCGGTGACCTCCTTCATTCTCGCGATCTCGAAGCCGACGTTGCCTCTTATCTGCTTCGCCACCAGCTTCCAGTCGATGATCCTGGCGGAAGCATTTGCCAGGACAGTCACTATACAGATGAATCGATCCATCGACACAATCATAACACCGGAACAACATGAGGTAGAACAAGATTTACAGATAAGCAACTTGATTAATGACCTAAAACAACTTCTTAGTGTATGACAAATAATTTCCATTCTAGAGAAAAAAGGGTAGCTATACAAACATCTCTGCAGGAAAAATCCCTAAGTCTCCTGGATTGCACATCAAACTAACACTTACATGATTGCTCTAGAAAAAAATGCCTAGATCTACCCATCTGATTAGGACAAGAAACACCACCACATCAGCTACGTACAGACCAATGAGCTTGCAGTGCACAGCATAAAAATTGCCCTTCGCCCAAAATTGGATGGGGATCAGACTACGAGTCCATATTATCGGGGCCGAACTAGAATAGATTCCTGAAACTATAGTAATAAAATCACGAATTCATGGGGGGGGAGGGGGGGGGGGGATCTGTGCATATGAACTCACCTCGTATACCCTTGGTCGAAATCCATTCACCGCTGCCCTCCCTCGCCGTGAATCGGTCACCGCCGCCGAGCATCCCTGCACTCACGCGTGGGTTCGCTTTCTGTCACCAAGCTCCTATTCCTCTGGCGTGAGACACTCGCTGCCGCCGAGGACCCATGCACTCCCACGCGTGGCCGCCCGCTGCCGAGATCCTTGCCCTCGCGTGCAAGATGCCCACCACCGCGAAGCACCTCCACACTCCCGCATGGGTCCGCTCTCAATTGCCGAGCTCGACGCGCCCACCCGCAAAAAGCTCACCGCCGCCAAGCACCATCTGTGTGGTGCCGCTCTCCGTCTCCAAGCTCCACGCGCTCGCTCGCGCCGCCGACGAGCTCTCCCGCACCGTTCAGCTCGCGAACCCTAGCTAACTGGAAATGGGAAACGGGGTTTCAGGAGAGAGATACCGGGGTGGGGGTCACCCATACGCGGTTGTCGAAACGACATGTGCAACCGGGGCGTGATCAAATTAATCAGACGGCCACAAATCGATGGCTCAATGCAGCAAACTGGCCACCGTGCACTTTTTAGCGTTTGGGTTTCCTAGAGAGATTTCATACCTCTAGGAGAACGATTTCTTGGCTAGTACGGATTAATCCTTTTCCCCTCCCCAAGTAAAACGCTGCGGTGGTGCACGCTGGCAGGGCAGAAGATCTCAACAAACCTTTTTTTTTCTGTTTCTGTTTTCTTCCATAATTGTAGGAGGTACGAACCCGAGTGGACACGGATTCGGTTCTTCGCCCAGCCCAGGCGCGCGCACCAACTCCCAACTCCATCGCGCGCACGACGCTCGCTCGCTCGCTCTCGCTCTCGCGCCATATAAGGACCAACACATCCCACTGCCGCCGCTCCCATCCTCCCCACCCACAAGCACCAAACACGCCACACAACACCAGCGCGATTAGATCTCTCTCTTTCTCCCTCTCCCACACACACCGCGCCGCAACCAAACCCTAGCAAGTAGAGCGTGCTCGCTCCCGAGCTCAGCGCCGCCGACCGATGGGCGCCGATCCAGCCGACCAGCCCCGCTCCGGCGAGGAGCGCGAGCTCGTCGCCGGGAAGGACGACTCGGTCGGCTCCGACGACTTTGCGCGCTACGTGCTCCTCCATCGCCACGGCGGCAGCGGCGGCGGCCTGCCAGAGATCAAGCGCCGCCGCCTCGAGTTCGTCGTCGATGGAGGCGCCCTGCCTTCACCCACGCCCTCGTCCGAGCACGACTCCCACGGAACCATCAGCGACGTCGACGTCGACGCCGGCGCGGACCCCCTCGCGCAAGGACTGCCCTTCCCGTGCCCCGTCTGCCGGAGGGAGTTCGCAAGCCAGAAGGCGGTGTGCGGCCACATGCGCACCCACGATCCGCGCGAGCGCCGGCAGGGGGAGAAGGAGCGGCCAGCGTTGGTGACGGTGGCGATCGGCCTTGGTTGGGCCGTCACCCGCAAGCGCGGCTCCGTCGGCGGCAGGTCCGGTTCCCCCGAGAGCGAAGGAGTGGTCGATTCCATGGCCACTGTGGTCTCCGAGCACGTGGTAGACGCCATGCCGATCGCGTTCGCGAGCAGGAGCAGCAGCAGCAGCGCCGAGCCCAACCCTCCTCCCAGTGACGGCTCCACGGGCATCCTTGACGCGTCATCAGACAGTCCTACCAGCCAGGCCATCGTGCGCCCACCATGTTCGCGGCAATTCCTCGAAGGCCACCAGCCCTCCGCGCCTCAGCCTGCCGTCGCCCAAGCTCAGCACTTCGCAGAGGTGGCCGCGGCCGCGTCGCAATTCGTCGTCCGCCAGCGCGCTGCGCCTCAGGTCGTCGGGCACCACGTACAGCCCTCGTCGCCGCCGCAGCCGACAGCACGGGACGCGCAAGGCTGGTGGCTCTGCAAAGAGAAGGGGTGCGATCACCGGTTCGCCACGCACCAGGGGCTCGGCGGCCACATGGCCGCCCACAAGATCAGGCAGAACAACGAAGCCGCCGCTGCAGGCCTCCATCTTGGCGTTGGCGACCCGAGGCCGGCCAAGTTATTCCCATGCAAGATGTGCCCCAGCGTGTTCACCTCGGGAGTGCAGCTCGGCGGGCACATGAGGAAGCACTACCCAGGAAAGGTAACACCCAAGAAGAAGCGCGTCCCTCGACCCAAGGTGTCGGCGCGCGAGCTCGCGTCAGCTCTGTCACTGTCCCTGCCGCTGCCGCCCGCCGCCATGGAAGTAGCGCAAGCGCAGCCTGCTGCTTCGCCGGGCGTGCCGGGCGCCGTGAGGATTTTTGGCGTCAACATCGTGCCGCCGGGGATACCTGCCTCTACCGCAGAAGAAGCTTCTTCCGACGCGACAGAAACGGATCCGAGCTCCGCGGCGTCTACCGACATCGAGCAGTAGATTGGCGAGTATACTGAGGAAATGCTTGATTCGCTTGGATACGATAGACATTTGGGAGTATTACATACTGCATTAGTACTTCGCGTACGTTTTACCTAGTTTTTGTATCAATCACAGTTCCATTCATGGGGAGAGCTTCAATTTTGCGCCCTTGATATCAATACATATAGTATCTCTATAGTTTGAAATCAGTACACACTCAGTCGTATATGTATCTTCCGTGTGAGCTTAAGTAATTTCTGAATCGGGTTAGAGCTGAAAAGAGAAGGGTTTCCCGATTTCATTAAAGAAACCAAAAGTTCAACATAGTTCATCGCTCCAAAACGCAACACCCTAGTAAAACCATTCTAAATCTTTATTCTCTTGATGAAGAAGTGTGATGATGAAGATAAAAAGCATTGCGGATTTTCCTCATGGTGCTGGCTTATTGAGCAGTTCACAATGTTGTAAAAAATTACAATCTTACCCCTCCAAGACTGATAAATTAATCTGCGTTCCACCCTCTTATCATTATCCTCGACAAGAGATGTCCTCGCTTACTAAAGCTCTAAGGCCACATAGTGAATTTCACAAAACTCGACAATTATGGCCCTCATTGCACAAAACACTTTTGCGGAAAATCTCGACTACGAAGGTAATTTGTGGCAATGAGCCCAAATAAGGGTTTAACTCATTTAACACATGTCCCAACACACTTGGTTCACGTGTTACTGCCTCGGTGCAACCCAAATATTTGGATAAGACTCACAAACATGGTACATTATCCAAGGATCGTTCCATCTATATTTTTTTTGTTTGATATAGTTTTGGTACTAAATCTTAAGTAAACATTGCTATTTCTTAAAAAATAGGTCCATCACACTGAGTAAGCATGTATAAAAAAACACGTGTTGCTTGGAGATAGTTGTTCACCATGAATTTTAGTTTTTATTAAGTTTTTTTTTTTGCTTTGCTTTGCAAGAATAATCTAAATCACATCCTTTTAACATCAGTGTTTCTTCAACAATGGGTCTACGTCCTAAAATGCATCCACAAGAAAATCATATTTTTCTATCATAATTGTATATGCGCAAATTCTTAAGAAATTTTTATTGTTATTTAATAAAATTTAAAAAATTACACTAGGGCACTAATGGATCACCCAACATATCAGAATAGTTGTTGAATGAGTCAAACATCTGATCTGACTCCCTGCAAGAAGATGCCTCAATAGTTGGGCTTCATGGATAGATCTCAATAGTTGTAGGTTTGTATAAGAAGTGCCTAGTGATCGGGTTTTTCACAATTCCCGCAAGGCTAGGGCTTCCGTGGCGGTATCTATTGGTGAGGCGGCAAAGGAGAACTGACCCTACCCCGCCTTGCCATACATGAGCAGGGAGACCTCGTATCCCTCCACTTTCCGCAGTGACCGTATGAGGGTGGAAGGGCGACAAATGTCGGACCTTCCTTGACGAAACTATGTAGGAAAGCCATTTGAACCGGGCTGCCCCGCTGGAAGCTACAAGTGCATGTGACTCATATGTATTTCAACGGCTTGTAGGTTACAGAGCCCTATACGTGGACAACCAGACCCGATCGTGCAAAACCCATATCCGACCTTGGAGGGCCTAAATTTGGCTATATGGTGCTAACTTTTTATTTATTCATTTGGTTTTTCTACTTTTTAGTGAGTTATTTTTTGAATATTCTTTCAAGTTCATCTTCTTACTTACGTGAATAAAACCTCTTCGACCCCCTCCCACACCCCCAAGATCAATAAGAACTCTAACAAAGTTGCAGTGAAGTTTCTTAGATGTTTATTACCATACATGATTAGTGAATGGTACCTCCATTGTTCCGAGTGAAAAAAAAACTCAAGAAGCTTAAGATAACCTATATGAAACAAGTGAAATTGTATGTATGATGTATCTATGTTTAACTTTGATACATACTAGATGGACCTAGCGCGCTCTGTCGCGCCGTCCTCTGCTAATAAGGTTTAAATTTTGTGGTAGAGATGTTATTTACTAGAGTATTTACAGTTTTGTTTTTGATTTGATGTGCCCTAGGGCTCGTTTTGTTTTTGAATTCTAACTAAAGCTCCGCTTCATGAAACTGTAGGTAGAAAACAAACATAAACTATGAATTGTTGTTTTATCTACGTTCCAGTTACATCTCCACCTTAGGAAGAAACAAAATATTGTTAAATTCATATACCTTCACTATCCGATTCATCCATTTTTTCTACACCGAATTTTGTAAGTTATAAACCAGTTAACAACCGCAGAGATGCAGGTAGCCAAACAGAGGGAGAAACTAAGAGGCCTGTTCAATGAAGGCTCCCAATTTCATTAAGTCTGCACAAGTGTACCAACTGAATTCTATAGACTAAAGTTCCATACCAAGATGCAAGAGCTCACGATTACTAACGTATTACTAATACTTATAACCATGCTCAAACGCAATCTTTCATCAACATGTCGGCAATGCTGATGGTTATGAGTAATTTAAGCAAGATATGTACATAACAAAGTGTGGTCTATGGGCGGGTACTCTAGGAAAATCTAAATAATAATAATTTGAGGCTACCCACTGGCTGACAAAGAATCGAAAAGGATGTAGATGCAAAGCAAATACAACTTCATATCTGTATTTGACTATTCCCTTCCTTACTAAAACAACAAAATAATCAAAGATGAGTTGCCCATAAAATTACTGGAAAATAACATTTTACAGTGGAAAAGCAAACACGAGAGCAGGGAGAAAGGAACCCCCTCCCAGATGCGAGCCGTGACCATGCCCGCGAAACAAGGCACAACAACATTTGATTGGACATCAAGGAGGCATAAGAGCACCATTCATCGCGGAGAATCCGCCGCCACGCCAAAAACCAGAGGGGGAAGACTGACTTCACGGTCAAAAGAAAGGAGCGAAGAACCAACTCATCTACCCAGTGAACAATGCGCAGCTACGTCAGTCGGCAAGGAGGAAGAAGAGCATCGCTGGTCAAGGAGAAGACACCACACTAAACACCAGAACTGGAAGACGGACCCCACTGTAAAAAGATGAGCGAAGCTGCTTACCGACCCTGCATCGACTACCAGTCCAGCACAAAACAAGTAGGCAACAACACGTACACCAATGCAGTCACATTGCCACATGAGCTGGAAAAAACCAAGACGTAAGAGGCTGACGGTTAGTAGCAGAACCAAATCCCCATCTTAGTGCGCTTGTAAGATATGATACAAATAATTTAGTAGAAAAAATAAAAAAAATACCATGTACTACCAATGTTTTTTTCAAATAAAATAATTCAGATCATAATAAAAATCAATTTTACATGAGATGGTTACAATAGACATGATGTTCAGCAACATTTATAACACATCCGAATTGTCACACACCACTCAATGTCATTTCACTTTCAGTTTTGCAATTCAATTTTTGGTCAGACAATTTAGTATCACTTGTATCATAGCTTTCTAAAAGTTATATTCAACATGAACATAGTCTTCTTCAATGATCTTCTTGCGTGGGCATATTAAAAACAATACAAATATTCATCAGACAACATCCTTGGAATTTATTAAGTTCATAGGTGCATGCAATGTGTCACTCAACCACCAAATTACTTGAGGCTCTTAGTCAGATTTCTTCTAGTAGTATCTTGTCGAAATAGAAAGCACGGTGAGTTGAAACCGACCCATTGGTAAGTGATACGGTAGATACTTAGGAGCAAAATCACTATATTACAGAATATCTGACAAACGAAACGCTAACAGGGTCCGTCTAGTTTGAATAGTAATATGCCATTTGAGACAGATAAACTGCACTACTTATGTTTACTCCAATGAATCAGAAATTATACTAAGATGTGCACCGGTGCATCCACTATACTTATGTTTCATCCAATGAATCAATTTCATATATTAATTCCCTACGAAATCTTGCTTACTTTTCTAGATTTTTTTTCTTTTGATTGCTTGAATCTATTGTTGATTGCAAGACCAAGCCGTTCAACCTTTTATATCCTTTGTAATCTCGCTGCCACTAAACTTATACACCGTCGTCCTGTCAAAGTATCAAACAACGAAAGTGAAAAAAACCCTCAAAGCATCAGATTCCTCTCGGTGTGTTTAGTTAACTCAAAAGAAGTGAACTATCCAAGTTGTATGATTGAGCAACCATAACATCAGTTGGTCTACTTGTGAGATCTTGAGCAATCCAGGGAAAAAGACCATTTCAAGTCTTCAACCATTAATGGTTTATCTAACGCGATAACTCATACCTATATATCAAATAGAGAGTGTGCTGAAAGGGCAGAATTTATCTTAGACTGGGGCATAATTTATCTTGGACCTGCAGTCTCGTTCTATCAAGCATACTTCATACATTTCTATTTGGACTTGCTTCAGAGTATCATCCAAGCAGAACTAAAGCAGATGATAAGCATGCTCCTAGCCACTGCATTGGTGCTATTGATGTTATAATTGGCCATGCATGATAGAACTATATATACTCCACACAACAATTTGCATACATATATAGAGGCAATTAAGATAACTTGATTTCATCTAAACCTCTGTTTTATAAAGTTCATCTCAAACAAACCTAAAGCAAAGGGAAGGAAATTAAATACCAAAGCAACTAACAACATATAATTTGAAGTTTTAAACTATCATTTTGCTCTTACTATGTTGATTCAAGATGCTTAAATAAATAAACAGAGACAGAACCATGGCATACTACCATCAAGTTAATATGACCTGAAAACATAAAGTATACTAAGTCTAAATAACACTCGGAAGGAAGTAGATATGCATGTACATCGATCTAATAACATGACATGGTCCATGATTAGTGTATAGCATTTTAAATCCAGGCTCAAAAGAAGAAAAGAAAGGCATAACTCTACACCAAACTGAATAACCACATCCAAACAAAGTGGAAGCCTCTTCACTTGCAGCCAGGCCAAGGCCGTAACCATCATGTGTAAAACACACGATATCTGAAATGTTTTTTCATGCACAATGCAAATCTTCATATTTATATAAGCATATAAATGCAAAATAAAATCACCTTTAAATACAACAGTAAAAGGGCATACTCCACATTTCTAAGTGTTGCAAACACTGAACAATAATACTCACACTTGTGAACAGATACACACTTATGACATGCAACTTCAAATTTAGCATCAACTGGTAGATGATATATGATCTCCTGGAACCTTCTTTATTCCTAAATGCTGCAAAGAAACACTACCGTCCATGTTTGGTCAAGCTTCATACAAATGAAGGAATAAAAAGAATTGAATGATGCGGAAAGGAAATGATTGTATTGGCAACAGATTTGATTCGGTAGACACTTAAACTTGTTCTGCCACCCCTCCTCCACCTAAAACTCATAAGCAATAAACTGTACACGGGAATTCCTTCCAACCTCTAATTCCCTGAAATCCATACCACAAAGAACATGTCAAATTCGCTTGAAGAGAGGCTCAATCTTGGGCGCCCACATAAGCCATTCCCTTTGCACGGCAGAGGTCGGGTTCACGGTAAGATCTCCCATGATGTCGTAGGGGCTTGTTCATGGCCAAACCAATATATTATCGCAATTTAAAATAATAATTACAGCGAGCAACCACACCAATCAAACACAAGGATACTGATGTATGCAATCATATCACAAGATAAAGGAAATAATCAAGAAAGTATGGGCAAGCTAGAGTAGACCGTCCTCAATGGAGATGGTGTTGTACCGGTGTCGATGCGGTCGACGTCGAGGCTGGCCTCACATCAGGCATGAAGGTATTCCGGCCGGCCGTACACGACGCTTGTGCCGCTGACATCCCGCTGGATCCCAGACTTGGCCAAACCCAACTTCTCCCACACAAGCTGCTCGAGTAGTTGGAGCGACTGAGATTCACCACTGGTGGGGGATGGGAAAATCGTGAAGGAGATGGAGCGGTTGTGCTTGTGGGGAAGAAGGGATGAGAGGAGGCGGCGAAAAAGATTCGAGAGAGAGAGCGAGATGCAAGCTAGGGGACAGGATGAACCAGAGATCGGAGCTAGCACGGACGTGCCGCGTAGAAGCAACAGGACCCAGTGGACAATGTCGCCGATGAATCCGAATCAGCGGCAGCACGACGACGAGAGCGAAGGAGAATAGCGGCCGCCGACCCAAAAATAGAGCGGTGAAGACCCATGAGTCAAAAGGGCGGAACCGACGCTGGGTTACCAAGCCACGTACGTTCACAATAGAAACCTAACTCAACTTGCTAACAGACCTACAAAAACATACCGTCTTCCTTGAAACAACCATAGCTCGCAAATTCCAGGGAGCTTCGAGCTCCTTAGGGATATGAAACTGAGCTATCTTCCTAGCTACCTTTATAAATCTATGTAATGCTATGTGTGAAAAATTGCACGTATCTAGTTCAAGATTGATAGTGTATGAGACTAACTGATTTTTTTGACACCTTCGAAAATTACTATTTGTAATATTTATGAAAAATGCATGAATCTCTAATTAATCTTGATACCTTTTGAAAACATATATGTAATAAGAAATTTCATAAAAAATAGTGTTAATTTGGTTGTTTCAACTTGTATCCACACATCGAGTTTGAAATTAGGTTAAATATTAGATGGACAGAAGGAATGCAACATGAAAATATACTTGAAATATAAGGTTCGCTGCGCAAGAATGAAAGAATTTTAGAATAAGTATGGGGTAGAGGTGGAGGGGCATTTTGAAAAATTAGCAGCACAAATCTCCAAGCAATGGGCGGTGGCAGACAAACCATGGACATGAATAGGAGAGATGCTATTCTACATATATACATGTACTCCCTCCATTCTATATTAGATTGTGCATAATTTTGCGTGCTAGTCAAACTATACAAAGTTTGATCAAGATTATACAAAATAATATAAATTTATAAAATACAAAAATAATATTATTAAAATTGACTTAGTGTATACTTTCATATTATATAAATTTTATATCACACAAATTTATATTATTTTAATCTTAGTCAAACTTTGTATAGTTTGACTAGCACACACAATTATGCGCAACCTAATATGGGATGGAGGGAGTATATTGGATAATAAGAGCAGATGTATTAATGCTTCGACTTTTTGCATATCATGTATAATGTGCTGCCGTGATACAAATACAATGCCACGTAAGCGGAAAATAAGTTGCCACGTCAGGTAGCCCAGTGTCGTGTAGTCGATACACCACTAAGGGAACCACTCTTAGTGGCGTGTCTGGGACACGCCATTGATATCGAATACCTCTAGCGTAATACCAATGACGTGCAGCGAACACGACACTAAGGTTGATTTGTAACACCACTGATAGTTTTTTTCCTACTAGTGGTTAGATAATTGTGTTAGACCCTTTCTTGTTTGGTTAGCGGAAAGAAATAAATCTATTTATTTAGAAATGAAGGTCTTTCATATGCGTACACTAGAACTAATAAATATAGGGAGTGTGTTTTAGATTACTCATTTGTTCTATGGATTTAGGTGAAACCAAGAGAGTTTTCTTTCTAAGTAGTGCCATTAGAGATTATCATCTACTCCCTTCGTTTCAAAATATATGATGTTTTAGGTCCGTGAAAAAAACATATCTAGACTTGTTTTAGTGTATAGATTCATCCTAAATTTGAATGAACCTATATACTAAAAGTAGACTAGATACATTTGTTTCATAAAACTAAAACATATTATATTTTAAAACGGAGGGAGTAGTATTTGGTATTCAAAAAGAAAAAAGAAGAATTTCTTTGTATTTATTTACTTACTAAGTGGCCTATAAATTTGGTAAAAAAAGTCGAAGTTTCTAAGTCTGACACAATATATAGAAATGAATACACACAATATTAAATAAATATATTATAGAATTATATCTTATATTGATAGTGATTTAGTATTGTAGATATCATTTTGTCTATATACTTAGTGAAACTTAGAAAATAGAACTGAATGTTTCAACGCAATTTATACTTCACCTACCTGGGTACGAAGGGGGTAGTATCAGTGTGAGATTTAGCCTTTCTTGGTCCGGAGTTTCTTTGTGAGGGTTTGTGAGGGGGATGATCCAGTTGTAAATGACGATAAGTATGACTTTGTAGAAAGAAAAGTTGGTAAAGGGAGTACTTAGATCTGTCTGGGAATTTCTTATGTCTACGTCGCTGATGTCATTCTAATATTTATGCTAAAATCTCAGTTATAACCTAGTTGCAACTCATAACATTTGTACTAATTCTCAGTTGCAACCTAGTTGCAACTCATTAAATTCTCAGTTACACCCTAGTTACAACTTATATGTAACTTTCATTTTGCATGAATCACGAAGTAAATCGAACTGTGAAAGAGACGACTGAGACCTAAGAAGTTCTTAGACGCATGAGAACTAGCAAAACCGTTATTTCTGAAAACTAGCATAATCTATCCAAATTATGGACCCATCCCATGGATACCACCGGCTAATTAGCCTTTTTTTTAGGGGAAAACCGACGAATTACCCTTCCTTAACTCGCTCAACCCAATCGGGTAAGACTGATGGATGGCATCACTCTTTTTTTTTTTTCGAATCTTCCTCCTCTCTTGACCGGCAAGAAAAAAAGAAAGACCACGCTTACGTGGGATTTCACCGCATCGCACTTTTTTTTACCGAACTGTAACAAGCAAATTAACAGCTGGATATCTCTGGCGATACGTGATCCTAACAAACCGGCACAGACCCCTGCTGAGCGCGGCCGCCCCAGCGCGCGCAGGCCTGCGACGCTCGCGCCATATAAGCCACCGCCCACTGCTGCCGGCGTTCCCAACCTCGCCACCCACAAGCAAACCCCCACCACAACACCAGCCGACTCAGCCGATTAGTTGATCTCTCTCTCTCTCCCCCTCAGACGCACCGGCACACCGCCACGGCCAAACCCTGGAGCTCGGCGCCGATGGTGGCGGGCACCGAGTCAGCCCCTCTGTCCCCTTCCAGCGGCGTCTCCGACCTCGAGGAGGGCGAGCTCGTCTCCGGGAACGACGGCTCGGCCGGCCCCGACCTCGAGGAGGGCGAGTTCCTCGCCGGCCCCGACGACGACATCCACCACGTAGGCGATGGCCTACCAGAGAGTAAGCGGCGCGGCCTCGAACTCGAAGGCATCGTCGTGGATGGAGGTTCCCCCCTGCCGTCGCCCACGCCCTCCTGCGACCACGGCCGCGACTCGGACGGGACCGTCACCGACGTCGACGTCGACGTCGACGCCGATGCCGGCGCGGCCTCGCTCGCGCAGGATCCGCTCTTCCCAGGCCCCGTCTGCCGGATGGAGTTCACGAGCCAGAAGGCGGTGAGCGGCCACGTGATGAGCGCCCACGGTCCGCGCGGACGCCTGCAGGGGAACGAGGAGCGGCCAGCGGTCGGCGGTGGCTGGGACGTGACCGGCACGCGGCCGGATTCCGTCGGCGGCAGGTCCGTTTCCTCCGAGAGCGAAGGAGTGGTCGATCCCACGGCCACTGTGGCCTCCGAGCCAGTGCTGGACCCCATGCCACTCGCGTTCTCGAGCAGCAGCAGCAGCGCGGAGCCCAATCCTCCTGATGACGACTCCATGGACATCGATGTCGAGCCACCGCGCAATCATACCAACAAGATCGTCGTGCGCCCACCATGTTCGCCGCAATTCCTCCAAGGCCGCCGGCCAGCTGCGCCTCGGGTCCTCGTCGCCCAAGATCGGCCTACCGTGGCGCAAGGTCACCAACTCGCAGAGGACACCGCGCGGCAATTCGTCCTCCGCCAGGCCGCTGCGGCTCAGGCCGTCGCGCACCACGTACAGCGCACGTCGCTGCCGCGGGCGGGCGGCCACATGTCCGGCCACACAGCCAGGAAGAAGAACGAAGAACTCGCCGCCGCGGGCATCCGCCTTGGCGTCGGCGACCCCAAGCCGGCGAAGTTGCACCCGTTCACGCATTGCCCCAGCGTGTTCGCATCGGGAGGGCAGCTCGGCGGGCACATGAGGAAGCACTACGAAGGAAATGTGGCACCGATGCCACCGAAGAAGCCCGTGATAGACCCCATGCCAATCGCGTCCGCGAGCAGGAGCAGCAGCGCGGAGCCCAATCCTCCCAATGCCAACTCTGTGGCCATCGGCGTCGAGTCATCAGGTAATCATGCCAACAAGGTCGTCGTGCGCCCACCATGTTCGCCGCGATCCCTCCAAGGCCAGCAGCCCGCCGCGCCTGAGGTCGTCGTCGCCCAAGATCAGCCTACCGTCGCCCAGGGTCAACAACTCCCGGAGGAGGCGGCGCGGCAATTCTTCGTCCGCCAGGCCGCTGAGCCTCAGGCCGTCGCGCACCACGTACAGCACGCATCGCCGCCGCGGCCAGAGCGGGACGAGTACGGTTATTGGTTCTGCAGGGAGAAAGGGTGCGGTGCCTGGTTCTTGTCGTACAGCGGGCTCGGCAGCCACATTTCCTGCCACACGGCCAGGAAGAGGATCGAGCTCGCTGCCGCCAGCGTGTTCGCCTCGGGAGGGCAGCTCGGCGGGCACATGAGGAAGCACTACGAAGGAAATGTGGCACCGAGGAAGCCCGTGATAGACCCCATGCCAATCCCGTTCGCGAGCCAGAGCAGCAGCGCGGAGCCCAATCCTCCTCCCAATGACGACTCCGTGGCCATTGTTGTCGAGTCATCAGGTAATCATACCAACAAGGCCATCGTGCGCCCACCATGTTCGCCGCGATTCCTCCAAGGCCACCAGCCCGCCGCACCTCAGGTCGTCGTCGCCCAAGCTCAGCCTACCGTCGCCCAAGGTCACCAACACGCGGAGGCGGCGGCGCGGCAATTCGTCCCCCACAAGGCCGCTGCGCCTCAGGTCGCCGCGCACCACGCACAGCGCACGTTGCCACCGCCACCTCCGCCAGCGCGGGACGAGCAAGGTTGGTGGCTGTGCAAGGAAGAAGGGTGCGATCAGCGGTACGCCACGCCCCAGGAGCTCGGCGTCCACATGCTCAGCCACAATATGGGGCAGGACAGCGAAGCCGCCGCCGTGGCTCTCCACCTTGGCATCGGCCCGGCGACGTTCCACCCGTGCAAGCATTGCCCCAGCGTGTTCACCTCGGGAAAGCAGCTCGGCAGCCACATGAGGAAGCACTACGAAGGAAATGTGACGCCGAAGAAGCCCGGCGCTACGCCCAACGTGTCGGCGCGCGAGCTCGCGTCAGCGCTGGCACCGCCCGTGCCGATGCCGCCCGCCACCATGGAAGTGACGCCAGCGCAGCCTGCTGTTGCGCCTTCGACGCCCGTCCTTCCGGTTCCGGGAGGCCCGAGGATTTCCCGCGTTAACTTCGTGGTGAGTCCACCACCTGGTGCGGCGGCAGAAGAAAGTTCTTCCGTCGTGACAGAAACGGATCAGAGCTCCGGGGCGTCTACCGACATGGAGCAGTAGATCGGCGAGTAACTAAGGAAAAAGGAGCTACGCTAGGATATGACAGATGCTTGATAGTATTACACACAGTACCGTGTTAGAACTTCGTGTACATTTTATCAAGTTTCAGAATTCCGTTTATACTTCCCTATGGGGAAAGCTTCAATTTAGCGCCCTTGAATCAATACTACTCTTATCTCCATCATTCGAAATCAGTACACATCTCAGTTGTATGTGTCTTCCGTGTGAGCTCAAGTAATTTCTTATTCAGGGTACAGCTAGTATATAAGAGACCATTCGAGATCTTTATCCTGATGATGTTGAAACAAAGTCGCATTAGTAAGATGCCAAGTGGGATCCCGCGAAGTCCCACATACTGTTTACTACCCAATTTTAGTTTAAATATTTGTTCAGAATTTAAACTAGAATTTGGCAACGAACTAGAAGTGAGACTTTGGGGATCCCACTTGCATTCCTATTGTGTAGTCCATTTAATAACCGACACATACAACTGCTTGACAGATGAATGCTGAACAAAAACTCAATTAGTATGAGCTTGACAGATGAATGCTGAAAGAAAACTCAATTAGTATGTGGAGAGAGGATTTGTGGCTCCCGAGCCGGTGAGCTCGGTATTTGAAAAAAAACGAAATTTGTACTTCTTTGTTTCAAAAAGGTCCAAATTTTATTTTGGAAATACATATTTGTGGGCTCAATGATTGTGGCAAGTTTCGGTAAAAAACTCGCTTTGTTTTGGGCTACAGAAAAAACAATCCCCAGTTGTATATAATATAAAAAACAGATATTTTAGAGATTTGTCCTTTTTTATATTTCACAAAATAATACGTATTTATGTCTGAAAAACCTTGCTTACCTTTGGAATGTATAAATGTTGGTGCATGATTTTTTCATATTTTTTGGAGTCATATTTTTTATTTTTTTATTTTTTTCAAAAAAGAGCTCCAATGAGCCCGGGAGCTATTGTCAGTTTTCATAGTATGTGTATAAATTTAGACAAATTCATAGTAACCCCTTATTTTTTTGACTGAGAGGAGTTTTTGACCAACCAAGGACGCTAGGTGGAGTTCTTGGCCGACCAAGGACGCTAGGTGGAGAATACGTGGGGAGGCACATCAAGATGCGTGTTGAAGACGCTGATTCAAGTGATATATGAGATGTGCTAAGTCCGGTGTCTCAACTTGGATGAATTACTCATCCCTGATATCTTTGGCTTAAGCTAGTCATACTACAATTTAATTGATATATATGTACGGTGCTTGATCGAAACTAAATCATCTCTGTTGCAAGTTGTAGTAAATGTGTAATTATAGCTCTATTGATATGTTTTACACACATGCTAGGTGATGCCTCGGTTTGGAATGGTTAATTCATCCCTGGCTTAAATGACTTGTTGTGATTCTATTTCTATCGATCCTGAATGTACACTAGGCTGTTAACTAAAGAAAATTCAGTTCTAAGCATTTTAATGAGTGATGTGCTTTGTTTTGGTTCAAAAGGTTTATTTATAGTTGGATATATGCAATTTAGCTAAAAAAGAGCTCATGTAGATTAAAGTATATAATATATGGTACTGTATTCCTAGAAGTATTTCATTATGCTTGGCTTAAGATTGGTTGATTAGATCAGTGGCATCCATGCATTGCATGCTCAGATCATGCTTGGGTATGATCTGGTTGCTGGATATTCTTGAAGTGTTGAATGAGTGAATCTAGCTACCCTCCATTTATTTAGCTAAGCTATGGGATATTGTTGAAGTGTTGAATGAGTGAATCTAGCTATCCTCCATTTATTTAGCTAAGGTATGATCTCCTGATCTTGCCAGGGATCACCAGCTAAAGCCGTGTGATCTAACTCCCATTTCTACTGGCATATTTCTTCTTATTTTATTCCTAGATATGAGCTGACAAGAACAAATGTTGCTTTATTTCTTGGCTAGCAAATGATGCAAAGATTGAGACATGTGCTTCTTGAAATAGATCTCGATACTAGTGTTGCCCCCTTCTAGCTCTAGGATGAATTAGCATAGCACAACTATGCTGGACTGATCTCTCTCTCTCCCCATTCATATTCTTAACTGAAATGCTTAAGAAAAAATACTATAATTGGTCGAAGTGTAGCAACCTGCTGCTGTTCCTACTGGGCTTGTATTAGTCCTAAGATTGCTTGTTGACTCTTGTTAATCTTATTCAACTAAGATGATTGATATTATCCTCCTAGCACCCGGTCTCCACTTGACCTTCTCTTCCTAGCTCATGATCTTCACTTGACCTTCTCCTCCTAGCTCTTGGTACTGATTTTGATCCAGAAATTTATGTGTGCTGGCTAGTGTTTTTTGGCTAGGTGAAATATGCAAAGGACTAGCAGCTAAGATGCGGCTGTGCATCCCTTCTTATCTGACTCCTACTACCGTTGTTGTGTTGCCACACATAAGTGTGCATGTGTGTGTTGGCAGCAGCCTACTGGCTTACAGTTGAGGCCCACCAGGGTTAAAGTTTCTTAGTTGGACTTTCTCTCTTATGGATGAGCTTGACTTGGCATATATTTTCCTGGATGTAATTGCTATTTCTTTTGCTGCCAAGTGATTTTTTCCCCAAAGCCAGTGATTCATAGTCTAAGGCAATCTCTGATAAGAACAAATACTAAGCATAGCCCCTTAATTAAATACTCATTGATGTGAACAAGCAGTGCACCTCACCACTATACCTAGAGTATCACTAACCCCCACTAGTCTCTTTTCTATTTTCTTTTGTTTGTGTTTTTGTATTGTCTTACAAGAACAAAGGATAAGAACACAAAACGATCAAGGAGTTAAATAAGAAAATAGTCTAGGACTTTTTATTTATTTATTTTGTAATTTTCTTTCTTTCTCTAGTTGTAAAGACAATGTTTATAGTATTAGTCAATAAAGATATTCTTTATTGTAATCTTTTATTTTTATTTAGTTGTATAAAGAAATGACCTTATGTAATGAATTCTTCTTTTATTCTTCTATTTTCTTATTTCACTTTACCTACTGGTTATATTATTTTAATTTATTTACTTATTGTAATTCCTTCATTATTTCATACATGTAAATCATTAAGATGATATATAATAAAGAATAACATTCTATAATTATAATTATATTTAAATCGTGGAATTACTTGATTATTAGTAATTCATTTTTACTTAATTTTTAAATTCAAATCTTTTGTTTTGAATTATTCAAATTTGATTTGTTTCACCTTAAAATCAAGGAATTCACCAAAGGTCCTGTCAAAATCTATCGCACCCATATTGATGACCTGTTTCTATTCATCAACATAAGCGAGACCTCGATCACTTTGTGGTAATATTAATTCGCGAAAAATTTATCCAGATTTTTAAATGCATGAATGCGGATGCACAGACTCACTTTTGCACTTCTAATTGCCCTTATGTAGGGGTTCGTAGCATGGAAAATAAAAATTTCTACCGCATGAACACACAATCAAGATCTAATCTATGATCAAGCCAAGATCTATCTACTAGATTGTAGCAACGAGTCAATAGAGTACTAACCCTCGAAGATCCAAAGCGGTTAACGAGAGCAGATTCTCGTGGGTGATGTAGTCGTACACTTGCCGATCTCAAGATCGCGTAGACGATCCTTCCCGCTGCGTTCCGGCAGCGCTTCCGCAGTCGGTCACACGTTTGGTACTCGATGAAGACCTTCCTCTCCCTTGTTCCAGCAGGCAGCGGAGGTTGTAGCACTCTTCTCGCGATTCCGGCAGCACGACGGCGTGGTACCGGAAGTAGAGGGGAGATCTCGTAGGGCTTCGCCTTAAGCCAGAGCGAGTATGGTGGACTATGATAGAGAGCGATCTAGGGTTTAGACGCACCAAGGAGGATCTAGGCCGGCGGCTAGGGTTTAGCTAGGCGGCGGCGGCTTGCCCTAGGCGGCGGCAGCAGGAGGTGGCGGCGCCGGGGCTAGGGTTTGCGTGGTGGAGGTGTTATGTCTTGGAGGGGCAACCCTGCCCCTCCTTATATAGGTGGAGGGGGCGTGCCAGGGGAGGGGAGTCCCTCCCCAACTCGGTTTCCCAAGTGGGCCAGCGGTGGAGGGGAGGAACTCCTCCCCAAGTAGGTTTCCTACTTCCCCTCCACCTTCCAAAATAGCCGTTTGACTTTTCAAATTGGTGTTTGACTTTTCAAACTAGGATTTGATTAAACCCTTTATTTTGTTCAGCGATGACACCTAGTACATGATGCAATCATTCCAACTTGATATGACACATTCATGTACCCTTCCCCTCCGGAGTGCCGGACCTTCCGAACCCTTCTAGAACATTCCTGATGAAAACACCGGAATCATTCTCCAACTCCGAAACAGGACTTTCCTTATATGAATCTTATTCTCCGGACCATTCCGGATCTCCTCGTGATATCCCAGGTCCCATCCGAGACTCCGAACAACATTCGGTCTCTTTACTCATCATTCCATAACTACTTAACAACATCGAATCCTTAAGTGTGTCTCCCTACGGTTCGTGAATTATGCGGACATGACCGAGACACTTCTCCGATCAATAACCAATAGAGGAATCTGGAAATTCATATGGTTCCCACATATTTCTACGATTACTTTGCGATCGAATGAACCACTTACGTACGACACCAATTTCCCTTTGTCTCACGATAGTTTACTTATCCGAGGTTTTGATTGTCGGTATCTCTTCATACCTAGTTCAACCTCGTTACCGATAAGTACTCTTTTCTCGTTCCCGTGATATGTGATCCCTTGTGAGCCAGTCACATGCTTGCAAGCTAATTGGATGACATTCCACCGAGAGGGCCCAGAGTATATCTATCCATCATATGGATGGACAAATCCCACTCTTGATCCATGTGTCTCAACCCATACTTTACGAACACTCAATGCCACCTTTATAGCCACCCAGTTACGGTGTGGTGTTTGATGTCATCAAAGCATCCTTCCGGTGATGGTGATAAGCATGATCTCATGGTCGAAGGAATTAGGTTACTATGTATCAGAAAGCTTATAGCAAATGAACTATATTAAATGACTTGATCTTTATGCTACGCTTAACTATAGGAGTATGTCCATCACATCATTCTCCTAATGATATGACCCTGTTGTTAATAACATCTCTATGTTCATGATCAGGAAACCATGATCATATATTAACCAACAAGCTAGTTTAACAAGAGGCTTTACTAGGGACTCTTTTATGTTTACAAACCACACAAGTATTAATGTTTCCTTTTAATACAATTATAGTATGGTATGCAAACATTTATCATAAGTATGAAGATATGATAATAACCTACTTTATTATTACCTCTTGGGCATATCTCCAACAGTCTCCCACTTGCACTAGAGTCAATAATCTAGTTTCAAACCTTTGTGTATTCAACACCTATGGCTTTCTGGTGTCGTATGTACACGATTGCTAGTGGTCAACTGATCTCCGGATCTGACACTTCCAAGTCCGTGCGTAATTGCATGTCTTTGCGTCTCTACGCATCACTCATTCTCTAATGAGATGACTTTGTATAATTTTGGTCCTTTGGTGAGACCTTTAGTTCTTTGGGGTTAAAACATGTTGATAATATTATCGTACAATATATCTTGATAGTATTATCCCGCTGTGAACTACACCTAGTTTGATAACAAACTATTTGACACAAATGCCCTCTTTAGCTGCTATTATAGCAGTCATATACTTAGCCTTTTGTTGTAGTATGTGTCACAATGTCTTAACTTTGGAACTCATCCAAATCCATTATGGAACTTACTTTCCATTATATTGTGCCACCCTTAGTTTAGATTGAGATAAACTTAATTTGTACTTTGTGACAAAACTAGTATCAATGTAATACTTTTACAATGAACTAACCATCTATTTGCCACTTCTATAAAATAATATACTCTTAGTTCTTACAAAAGATCATAAGAATATCCTTACTATCGTCCAATGATCATCTTATGAATCATTCTGGTATATGCTCATAACATTTAGAGCATAGGACATATCTGGATTTGTACATATCACAGTATGATTGATATAAATATTCTTTGTAATTTTATACATCAAGTATCAATCTATACTTGAATCTTTTTTCACTTACCAAGTGTCAATACACTTGAATATATCATCAATATTGAACTCATTCAATCCTTTCTGTGCGACAAGAATCTTTCTTGTAGTTTCTATATTGAACTCATTCAATACATCATCTATGCATTTTCGGCACAACCATATTAGCGTCTATTGATGCCAAATATTTGGGTTTTGCCTAAGTCTTTCATCAGATGAAATTCTTAATATGTGTTAATAAAAGATACATCATTTCTAATCAACAATATGTCTTCCACATAATGTATTAGAAACACGTCTTAGCGCTCCCACTTAATTTCTTGCAAATGCAAGCATCTTTATTGTCTCTGATGAAATTAAACTCTTTTAACAGTTTCATCATAGTGAAGATTCCAACTCCGTGATACTCACTTCAACCATTGAAGTTTGCATATGCTTTTAGCATCCTTTGAATTAACAAAACCCTATGGACCGTGTTATGCACATGTGCTAGGTAACAATTCTATTAGAAGAACTTGTTTTGTTTATTCAACTACCACATAACAAATTTATATGTAGTGGTTGCTACATTAATCCGTCTAGACTAAATATTGCTATGAAAGATCAAATCTTGTCATAGTCAACCTTTGAACATTGTTGTGAACTCTTTCCCAACATGTCAACTATTTCATAGATGTGCAACATCCATGTCTATTTCTTTATAGATCCAAACACAACTGTAAGGTCTTACACCTTTCTCGAGGGTCCTTCAAGTTCAAAACTTGATTTCTCGTGTATGGAACTATCACGGATTTTATGGCTTCAAGCCATTTTACGGAGTCAGGGCCTATCATCGCTTCTTTGCATGTAGTACGTTCATTATTCTCAAATAATGATTCAACCCTCAAATCTTGGTATTTGATTGTTTACTCAACCTACTTGGTTCAATAGAAACTTTGACTTCCGTAACCATAACCTTTGAGGCACGTGAGCCATGAGCATTGTTGCTGCCTCCGGAACACTTTTTGGCGCTGCGCAACTTTGCACATATAGCTAAGGTTCTCTTAACCTTATCAAAGTTATATTGTCCTCCCACTTATCTTTTCACGAAAAATTCCTTCTCAAAGAAACTTGACGTTCTAAGTGACAAACACTTTTGTCTCCGATGTTATGGAGAAATACTTAACAGTTATTCGAAATAACATACAAAGACAGGTTCATCCGACTTTGGTTGCAAACATCTTTCTGTTGGAGATATGCCCTAGAGGCAATAATAAATATAGTTATTATTATATCTTTGTGTTTATGATAAATGTTTACATTCATGCTATAATAGTATTAACAAGGAAACATTAATACTTGTGTGATTTGTAGACTAAAATAAGAGTCCCTAGTAAAGCCTCTATATAATACTAGCTTGTTGGTTAATAGATGATTGTGGTTTCCCTATCATGAACATTGAGATGTTATTAACAACAAGATCATATCATTAGGAGAATGATATGGTGGACATACTCCTATAGATAAGCGTAGCATAAAGATCAAGTCATTTTAATAGTTCAATTGCTATATGCTTTCTGATACATAGTAATCTAATTCCTTCGACCATGAGATCATGCATATCACCTTTACCGGATGGATGCTTTGATGACATCAAACACCACACCGTAACTGGGTGGCTATAAAGGTGGCATTGAGTGTTCGGAAAGTATTGGTTGAAACACATGGATCAAGAGTGGGATTTGTCCATCCATATGACGGATAGATATACTCTGGGCCCTCTCGGTGGAATGTCATCCAATTAGCTTGCAAGCATGTGACTGTCTCACAAGGGATCACATATCACGGGAACGAGAAAAGAGTACTTATCAGTAACAAGGTTGAACTAGGTATGCAGAGATACTGACGATCATAACCTTGGATAAATAAACTATCGTGAGACAAAGGGAAATTGATATCGTATGTAAGTGGTTCATTCGATCGCAAAGTAATCGTATAAATATGTGGGAGCCATATGAATTTCCAGATTCCTCTATTGGTTATTGTTCGGAGAAGTGTCTCGATCATGTCCGCATAATTCACGAACCGTAGGGAGACACACTTAAGGATTCGACGTTGTTTGAGTAGTTATGGAATGATGAGAAAGAGACCGAATGTTGTTCGGAGTCTCGAATGGGATTCGGGATATCACGAGGAGATCCGGAATGGTCCGGAGAATAAGATTCATATAAGGAAAGTCCCGTTTCGGAGTTGGGGAATGGTTCCGGTGTTTTCATCGGGAATGTTCTAGAAGGTTCCGGAATGTCTGGCACTCCGGAGGGGAAGGGTACATGAATGTGTTATATCAAGTTGGTATGATTGCATTATGTACTCGGTGTCATCGCTGAACAAAATAGAGGGTTTATTCGAATCCTAGTTTGAAAAGTCAAACGCCTAGTTTGAAAGTCAAACGGCTATTTTTGGGAAGTGGAGAAAGAGGAGGAAACCGAGTTGGGGAGGAGTCCCTCCTCCACCGCCGGCCCACCTCCAAGCCGAGTTGGGGAGGGACTCCCCTCCCCTTGGCCGGCCGGCCCCTCCACCTATATAAGGAGGGGTAGGGCTCCCCTCCTAGACACACAAGATCCCCGCCTCCAAACCCTAAGCCGCCGGCGCCGCCACGTGCTGCCGCCGCCGCCCTAGGTCAAGCCGTCGCCGCCGCCTAGCAACCCTAGCCGCCGGCCAAGCTTCCTCCTCCGTGTGTCTAAACCCTAGATCGTCGAGGGACTCTCTCATACTCCACCATACTCGCTCCGGCTTAAGGCGAAGCCCTGCGAGATCTCCCCTCTACTTCCGGTACCACGCCGTTGTTCTGCCGGAATCACGAGGAGAGTGCTACAACCTCCGCTGCCTGCTGGAACAAGGGAGAGGAAGGTCTTCGTCGAGTACCGAATGTGTGACCGACTGCGGGAGCGCTGTCGGAACGCAGCGCCGGAAGGATCGTCAACGCGATCTTGAGATCGGGAAGAGTACGACTACATCACCCATGAGAATCCGCTCTCGTTAAACACTTTGGAATCTTCGAGGGTGAGTTATTCTATCGACTCGTTGCTACAATATAGTAGATAGATCTTGGCTTGTTTGTTTGTATGCGGTAGAAATTTTTTGTTTTCCATGCTACGAAACCCTACACTTTCTTATGCATAGCATACCAATGTTTAAGAAAGGACAACTTGGGTTTTATCCCAAACCATAACTTTATATGGTGTCATTTCAGCGGATTATGATGGAGCTCTTTTCAGTGAAAAAAACGGTAGTCTCTAAAGCTTTTAATCTTTAAAATATAATGGCAGTTTTATGAATTACACCTTTGATTTTACCATGTCAAACAAGGTTTTAATTTCATATCTCGAATGCTCCATACTCTTATGGTGTTTCAGGAAATGTAATTCCTTAAATCTTAGGTATTATGCTAAACTTGTAACTCAAATATCTTCCTTTATGATCTTATCATAAACTATTTATATTCTTGTTACAATGATTTTGCACTTCATCTTGAAAGTCTTTGAACTTTTCAAATGTTTCATACTTCATCCTTATTAAGTAAATATTCATATATTCACTCAAATTTTCAGAGAAAGCATATGAAGTTGAAATCCATCGCTCTTGACTACACATAATGGACTTTATACAACAATATGTACAAGTTCCAATAAGCTAGTTATTCGTTCCCTTTCATCCTATGAACGAAGTTTTAATTATCTCTAGAAAAGTTTCATAAGCGTCATTTGATCAAAAATCAAAAGACTCCAAAATTCCATCCACATGGAGTTTCTTCATGTTTTCTTTCCAATATAATTTAAACGGCGATGTCACTTCCTAAGTGATCTTGCAATCAATTTGTCTTTCGACATTTTTAGCACTAGTTTTATGGATGTGATTTCTCCAACGAGATTTGTAAATCATCCATCTTTTATGGATTACGGCAATTATTTGAACAACCCTTTTGTTCTCATAATACCTGATAAAACAAATCTTGAAGGCAAGATTTGATGTTTAACGAGCAACACAATAACCCTTTATTTGTTCTCGATGAACACCATCACATATTCTTTTGCTAGTTACTTAGGCCATTGTAGTTCATGAATTGTGTTGTTTCGTATGACGATTCACACCAACAAATTCAGTATCAAATACTTAAGAACCACATTGTTTAATAAGCAAAGAATATAGCCATAACATGTATATCATCTATATACTTAAACTGAACAATTCTAGTCTTTTCTTTTTTGCCATATATTTATGAGATTCTCTTTCAGTATTTCCTTTTCTGTTTGAAAGAATCTATCAACATCAATAGTGGAGTCATACATATGACACATAGTCCAAAGCGTGTATAATTAAATACCAATGTCTTTGGACTTGCACTTTGAAGTAGATTATCATCATCAAATGTTTGGTGTGCTTTCAAATTCCATTCTTTAGTAATCTCTTGGTGTGGTAAATATTTTACCTACATCAAAATTCACCCTTACCATGGAATTATTCATGATCAAGCTACTTTAGCTTATTGCGGTGAATCGCGAGTATAATGTTGCTCTCCAAAACCTTTTGGAGGATTAGGACAACTAGTGTCTCCAACCTTTTGCAAATTCTCATCAAATATGAGAACATGACTTTTGCCATATTATACTCTATCATGTTGCAACCAAAACTTCGTTTCAGATATCACAATATCTTCCACACATCATAGTTTCTGAAACAACTCTTTTAGATCCTAGATAACCTTGATATTAAGAGAATTTTTTGAATATCAAGAATCATGGAGACAAACATGATACTCATACACTAACTCTTGGAATTTTCACTCTCGATTTAATACCAGTTATTAAACTTCATGGAGTAACCGGAACTTACTGAAAGTTTGCAATAGGACTTTTAAACTTTAGATTAACACTTCAAAACAATACGATACCAGTTCGTAAAGTAACTAACCAGAATTCTATAGTTCTATCATCTCAATTATAACTAAGCGCAAGGTGGTAAACGGATGCCAATGACTACAACAACTATGCAAATTCACTTTGATTTAATTTATGATAAATAGTGTTCAACTTTTAATCATATTGCTGTTGAACTCCCACTCAAAACAATATCCCTCACATTGTTTTAGTGATCACACGAACCAAATCCACCACATCAAAACCGATCATCACGAGAGTTGATGTAGCTTCAATGGCGAACAATCAACATGTTCATCATATCTACTATATGACTCATGCTTTACCTTTCGGTGATCCGTGTTCCGAGACCATGTCTATACATTTTAGGCTCGTCAAGATCAAACCTTAGCTTTCGCATGAGCAAATCTGGCTTGCTCACGTTGTATACACTCGCAGAATCTAACACACCCGATCATCACGTGGTGCTTCGAAACAACGAGCTTTAGCAACGGTGCTTACTAAGGATGAACACTTTAAAACTTGAAATTGTGTGCTTGAGGGATCATCTTATAATGCTACCGTCGTGAACTAAGCAATACAAGATGCATAAAAGGATTAACATCACATGCAATTCATAATATGTGATATGATATGGCCTTTCTACTTGTGCTTCCGATCTCCATCTTCAAGCACGAACATGATCTCCATCATCACCGACATTGCATCAAGGTCAATGACGCCGCTCCATGGTTGTCTTCCACCAGCTTCAACTATTACAACTACTTTGAATAGACACGCGTGTCTTAACAGAATTTAAAAACAACCATATGGCTCCTGCCGGTTGCCAACTTACAATAAGGAACATTGCATACATCAAATATAATCACAATCATGGCCATATCACATCACAGCACACCCCTGCAAAACAAAGTTAGACACCTCTAATTTTCTTTGCATATTTTACGTGGTTTGGGGCTTTCAATAAGTGTCGCTCTAACTTACGAACAAGAACCACAAAATTGATACTAGTATTGTCAATCACCCATTGTAAATTGAATCTTAACTATGTTGGGAGAAACAGGCACCCGCAAAGCCACTTATGCAATACAAGTTGCATGTCAAGCGTGGAGCAAGTCTCATGAACGATGTCATGTAAGGTTAGCCCGGGCCGCTTCATCCCACCATCCCGCAAGATGCAAAGTACACAAAAAACAATCGACAAAAAAAGCATCAACACCCACAATGACCATTGTGTTCTACTCGTGCAACAGATCTACATATAGACACGGCTCTGATACCACTGTAGGGGTTCGTAGCATGGAAAACAAAAAATTTCTACCGCATGAACACACAATCAAGATCTAATCTATGATCAAGCCAAGATCTATCTACTAGATTGTAGCAACGAGTCAATAGAGTACTAACCCTCGAAGATCCAAAGCGGTTAACGAGAGCAGATTCTCGTGGGTGATGTAGTCGTACACTTGCCGATCTCAAGATCGCGTAGACGATCCTTCCGGCGCTGCGTTTCGGCAGCGCTTCCGCAGTCGGTCACACGTTCGGTACTCGATGAAGACCTTCCTCTCCCTTGTTCCAGCAGGCAGCGGAGGTTGTAGCACTCTCCTCGCGATTCCGGCAGCACGACGGCGTGGTACCGGAAGTAGAGGGGAGATCTCGCAGGGCTTCGCCTTAAGCCGGAGCGAGTATGGTCGACTATGAGAGAGAGCCTCGGTGATCTAGGGTTTAGACGCACCAAGGAGGAGCTAGGCCGGCGTCTAGGGTTTAGCTAGGCGGTGGCGGCTTGCCCTAGGCGGCGGCAACAGGAGGTGGCGGCACCGGGGCTAGGGTTTGCGGGGTGGAGGTGTTGTGTCTTGGAGGGGCAGCCCTGCCCCTCCTTATATAGGTGGAGGGGGCGCGCCAGGGGAGGGTAGTCCCTCCCCAACTCGGTTTCCCAAGTGGGCCGGCGGTGGAGGGGAGGAACTCCTCCCCAAGTAGGTTTCCTACTTCCCCTCCACCTTCCAAAATAGCCGTTTGACTTTTCAAATTGGCGTTTGACTTTTCAAACTAGGGTTTGATTAAACCCTTTATTTTGTTCAGCGATGACACCTAGTACATGATGCAATCATTCCAACTTGATATGACACATTCATGTACCCTTCCCCTCCGGAGTGCCGGACCTTCCGGACCCTTCTAGAACATTCCCGATGAAAACACCGGAATCATTCTCCAACTCCGAAACAGGACTTTCCTTATATGAATCTTATTCTCCGGACCATTCCGGATCTCCTCGTGATATCCCGTATCCCATCCGAGACTCCGAACAACATTCGGTCTCTTTACTCATCATTCCATAACTACTTAACAACATCGAATCCTTAAGTGTGTCTCCCTACGGTTCGTGAATTATGCGGACATGACCAAGACACTTCTCCGATCAATAACCAATAGAGGAATCTGTAAATTCATATGGTTCCCACATATTTCTACGATTACTTTGCGATCGAATGAACCACTTACATACGATACCAATTTCCCTTTGTCTCACGATAGTTTACTTATCCGAGGTTTTGATCGTCGGTATCTCTTCATACCTAGTTCAACCTCGTTACCGATAAGTACTCTTTTCTCGTTCCCGTGATATGTGATCCCTTGTGAGCCAGTCACATGCTTGCAAGCTAATTGGATGACATTCCACCGAGAGGGCCTAGAGTATATCTATCCGTCATATGGATGGACAAATCCCACTCTTGATCCATGTGTCTCAACCCATACTTTCCGAACACTCAATGCCACCTTTATAGCCACCCAGTTACGGTGTGGTGTTTGATGTCATCAAAGCATCCTTCCGGTGATGGTGATAAGCATGATCTCATGGTCGAAGGAATTAGGTTACTATGTATCAGAAAGCTTATAGCAAATGAACTATATTAAATGACTTGATCTTTATGCTACGCTTAACTATAGGAGTATGTCCATCACATCATTCTCCTAATGATATGACCCTGTTGTTAATAACATCTCTATGTTCATGATCAGGAAACCATGATCATATATTAACCAACAAGCTAGTTTAACAAGAGGCTTTACTAGGGACTCTTTTATGTTTACAAACCACACAAGTATTAATGTTTCCTTTTAATACAATTATAGCATGGTATGTAAACATTTATCATAAGTATGAAGATATGATAATAACCTACTTTATTATTGCCTCGGGCATATCTCCAACACCTTAATGCTAGGGAATTACAACGAGGTGGTTTGCCAGGAGGTTGGAGAAGATCTTGGATAGGTTATGGATGAGGCTAATGAGCCCGTAGTCACCCACGGCCGACCCGTTGGTCTTCTTAGCCAACAAGATGATGTTTGCGGAGTTGATCGGGTTCGTGCACCCGCCCTGAGCTATGACATGTGGATTATTGCCCTTACGAGGTCCCACTTGATGATGGTCCATCAAGACTTGAAGAAAGCGCCTATAAAACCGTCCAGTCTGATGCCTTGTCCAAATACAAGGAGAACACGGCTAGTAGTCAGCTACTTTGATCTCAGGCACCTAGAAAGGAGAGTGTAAGTATGATAGGTTGTGCAGTGTATACTCGAGGCCTTCCTAGTCGAGGCTTTAGCTGCCGGGGGTGCCAAATTGTTGTAAGATGACCTATTATTTGTCCTTTGCCATGATGGTCATGCCATTTGGGTGGCAAGCTACTGAGTGTAAACCTTTTTTGGCGTTCGTTCGCCTTAGCATAGAATAACTTGGAGATTCCACCCCCCTGCTGAGTCCATGTGAGCCTAGATCTTTGTCTTAGCCTTTTGTTCTCAATGGCAAGGAGGCCACGATGACTTTAAGTGGAGACGAAGAGCTCTTTCCTCCTTCGAGAGTGGCCGCACCTCCTCTGCCTGATCAAGGCGCCAGATAACCTCCGTAGCCGCCACAATTTACTTTCGAAGATCACCGGTACTCTGCCTTTGCCAGTTCTCAAGGGCTTTAGCGGTGCAGGACCACTTGATGTAAATGTGGCGGATAGGGTCCATGGCCTGGATAAGCTTGTTCCATGTCTCAGACACGGTTTCCTCAAAACTAGGCATACACAACTAGAGTTTCTTGAACTTGAAGGATGGCTTTCTCGTGGCGGAGAGAACACCTTGCATGAGGAGAGGGGTATGGTCGGAGTTTCTGAATTTCATTCTCCTAGTTAATTATGTCCAGATTAATTTGGAAGCATGATTCGTTATTTGTATGTACCAAGACCAATGTTAATAAACTTCACTGTTGTCCATCCTAAAACCGTAGTTACAACACTAAAAATCACATGGGTTATAGTCAGAACAGAAATGGAAATATGCAACTGAACTGATGTAGCGCTTCATGGGAAAACAAAGGAACTTTTCCCTATGAACAGAAAGACTGGAGTTAGCACAAAGATATGCCTACCGTCTTTCATATTTCTTGCCCGACATAGCGCATCCTCTAGGATATCTGAAAAAAATGGGATTAAAGCAGAAAGATCATGCGGTTATGTTAGGTCCATTAACTCTTAATGCACCGAGATTTTTAACATCTCGGTGAGCAAGGCAAGCACAGGCTGCCATAACCTGAACATACTGAAAAATGTATAGTATGAAGTGCAAGCTGAAGCAAGAAGAAGCACTGAACCTGAACATCTGATTGAGCAAAAGTATGATGCTGAGCGAACTGTGAGATAATTTTGGTCGATGGAGGGAGCAGAGGAAAGGTTAACAATGCACATTTAGCAGTAAGAATATTATTATGTTCTTTAAAGTCCCCCACATCTCTGGAGAAAAATCAAGGCGTTTGCACTCCAAATTACAACGAGAGAAGATTAGCAGTGTGACGTACTGCCATGTGCGTGCTGCGCTGGCCGGCTGACAGCGCTTAGCTGATTCGGCCGCGACAAGTTTGCGACGCACCATTCCAGAACCAGGCCGCATCCTGCGGTCCTGCCCCGCGAGAAGCCAGTTGCGACTAGCGAGCAGCAGAAAGGAGCGAGAGCAAACACACGCACACCCTAGCACCCTCGCTGGATCTGATGGTGGATCGCTCGCACCTCGCAGCCGTCGCGCTGCCTTGCTTCGCTGCTACCGGGCGGGCGTGGCGGCGTTCGTGCCCCCCGCCGCGGCAACCGGGCAAGGAGAGGAAGCAATGTCTGCGGCCGTTTCGTCGCCGCGCCGTTGCGCTGGGGAGGGAGAGGTTCGCCTGGGAAGGGAGGGGTGGCGCAGACGCAGCCGGCCCCGGCCGACGCCGCCAGCGCAGGAGCAGAAGAGGCTCGGGGACGGGGAAGAGACCTCGCGCTCGTGAGGGTTTGGGCCTGGCGGGCCGGGCCGATAAAAGAACCCACAGGCCCACATAGTGCCCGAAGCCTGGCTCGGCGATGGCTTGTCCCGCACCTTGAAATACCCCCCTTGGCGCCCGAAGGTAACCGTTTCTGTAGAACAGCTGAACGAGAGAGAGGTTGAGAATGGATGCACTCCGTGAGTGCTCCTCATCGTATTGCTCATCAATATATAGTACAAGATCGGGATCGTGCACCATGTGCAGATCGTGTCCAGTGAAAGTGGATAGACAGGCCTATCTCTAAGCTAACTGAATCCTGAAGACTAGGACTAGCAGATTACAACACAGCGGTCAGAGAAGGTTGACACGCTAACACCCCCCCGCAGTTTGAGGGTCGGGAGGCCTGACACACAAACTGGATCGGAACTCCTGGAACGTAGAGGTTGGGAGGCCCTTGGTCATCACATCGGCATATTGTTGGGATGTTGGCACATGAAGGACGCGGAGGTGGCCGAGGGCGACTTTCTCTCGGACGAAGTGTATGTCGAGCTCGATGTGCTTCGTCCGACGGTGATGCACTGGGTTCGCAGCCAGATAGACCGCGGAGATGTTATCGCAGTAGACGACCGTCGCCTTCGGAATGATGACGTGAAGCTCGCCGAGGAGTTGCTGGAGCCAGCAGCACTCAGCAACAACATTCGCCACGCCGCGGTATTCAGCTTCGGCGCTCGACCGCGACACGGTTGGCTGGCGCTTGGAGGACCAGGAGATGAGGGAGTTGCCGAGGAAGACCGTGTAGCCAGACGTCGAGCGACGCGTGTCCGGGCAGCCCGCCCAGTCCGCGTCAGAGTACGCTACAAGGTCGAGCGAGGAGGAGCGGTGGAGGTGAAGGCCATAGCCAGCGGTGCCGCGGACGTAGCGCAGTATTCGCTTGACGATGGCGAGATGGCAGTCCATCGGGGCGTGCATGTGCAGGCACGCCTGCTGCACAGCATAGCAGATGTCCGGCCGCGTCATCGTGAGGTACTGCAGGGCGCCGACGATGCTGCGGTAGTCTGATGCATCGGCGACGGGTGAGCCGGCGTCGGCGGAGAGCTTGGGACTGGTGTCAATGGGCGTCGTTGCAGATTTGCAATCCACCATGTTGGCGCGCTCCAGGAGTTCCTCGGCGTACTTGTGTTGCGACAGGAAGAAGCCTTGGCGCGTGCGCGACACGCGGATGCCGAGGAAGTAGTGCAGCTCACCCATGTCCTTGATGGAGAACTCGTGCTGGAGGCGGTCGATGACGCGTCGCAGGAGCGCCGTGGAGGAGGCAGTCAGCACGACGTCGTCCACGTACAGGAGCAGGTACGCGGTGCCAATGGGTTGGTGTAGCACGAACAGGGACGAGTCGGACTTGGCGCAGACGAAGCCGAGGGTTTTGATGAAGCTGGCAAAGCGATCATACCAGGCGCGCGGGGCCTGCTTGAGGCCATAGAGCGACTTGGTGAGGAGGCAGACGTCATCCGAGCGAGCTGGATCGACAAAGCCGGCTGGCTGCTGGCAGTAGACCTTCTCCTGCAGGAATCCATGCAAGAACGCGTTGTTCACATCCAGTTGGTGCACCGGCCAGTCCTTGTGCGAGGCAATGGAGAGAACAGCTCGGATCGTCGCGGATTTAACGACGGGACTGAACGTCTCGTCGAAATCCACTCCGGGTTTTTGGGAGAACCCCCGCACGACCCACCGGGCCTTGTAACGCTCCAGGGAGCCATCCGCCCGGAATTTGTGCCGGAACAGCCACTTGCCAGTGATCACATTAGCGCCGTGCGGACGGGGAACCAAGGTCCACGTCTGATTCGCCTGCAAAGCTCGAAACTCATCTTGCATCGCAGTTAGCCAATGGGGATCACGTAATGCCGAGCGCACGGATTTGGGCACGGGGGAGATGGTGGTGGTGGATGCGAGGTGGGCGTAGCGAGGGTTCGGGAGGAATATGCCGGACTGAGCACGTGTGCGCATTGGATCGAGGTCGATCGTGTGGGTGGGGGTCGGGGGCAACGAGAGGAGGAAGTCGTGGGCGTCGGGACGTGGTTGTTTGGGGAGCGTGGCGTAGGGAAACTGGCGTTCGTCGAAGAAGACGTGACGAGATACATATACACGGTTTGTGGATGGATCGATGCACCGAAAGCCTTTGTGATCGGCAGAATAGCCGAGGAAGGCGCAAGGGACGGACCGTGGTGAGAGTTTGTGGGGGGCGAGGGGCGTAGTGTTGGGGTAACAGAGGCAGCCGAAAACACGGAGTGAGCTGTAGTCAGGAGGGGCACCGTAGAGGAGCTGGAACGGTGTGACGAGTTGGCGAGGCCGACAGGGGCGGCGATTGATAAGGAACGTAGCAGTAGAGAGGGCTTCAACCCAGAGGTGGGGCGGCATGTGGGCATGTAGAAGGAGGGTACGGGTTGTTTCGTTGAGTGTGCGGAGGATACGTTCGGCACGGCCGTTTTGCGGCGACGTATAGGGACAGGACATGCGGAACGCAATGCCATTGTCGCCGAAGAAGGTGCGGGCGGATATGTTATCAAATTCCTTGCCATTATCAGACTGAATGGTGACAATGCGGAGGTTGAATTGGGTTTTGGTGAAGGCAGAGAAGCGGCGTATGGTGTTAAGAGTGTCAGATTTGTATCGCAATGGGAAGGTCCAGGAAAAGTGACTGAAATCGTCAAGTAAGATTAGGTAATATTTAAAACCAGATGCACTGGGCACCGGCGACGTCCACAAATCACAGTGTACAAGCTGAAAGGGAAAGAAGGAAACGGTGCTAGAAGTCTGAAAGGGAAATCTAATGTTTTTGCCTAGCTGACACGAATTACAAGTATGAGAGGGGGGGTGTATGGAGGGGTCGATCGTCTTCATCATGCGCGAGCAATTGGCACGGCCCGGATGCCCGAGGCGCTGGTGCCAAAGGTCTGGGCTGGGGACGGCGACGAGGCTGGTGGCGGCGGATGAGGGGGCGACGTGGTAGAGGTCGCCCGAGGAATCACATCGGAGGAGCTCCTGACGGGTACGGCGGTCCTTAACAGAAAAACCATCATTGTCAAATTCGACATTCACAGGGTTAGTGCGAGTGAGGGTGCGAACAGAGAGGAGATTGTGGATGAGAGAGGGGGAGACAAGCACGTTAGAGAGGTGGAGTGGGCGGGATGGTGTGTGCAGAGAGGATCGCCCGACGTGTGTGATCGGCATCAGGTGGCCATTGCCGACTACAATGTTAGAGAGAGTGGAGCAGGGTTGCAGGGAAGAGAGCATACCAGGGTTCGCCGTCATGTGAGAGGTGGCTCCCGTGTCCATGACCCAGGAGCCGCCGGCGGGGTGCTGCGGCTGCACGGACAACTGCTGCAGGGCGTGGATGAGGCCGGACTGGTCCCAGCTTGGCGTGGAGGGTGCGGGCGGGGCGCAGTACACCGGCGCGGGGGCGGTGTATGTGGCAGCTGCGCCGGCGAACGGCATCGGCGGGGCGCCGGCCGGGCGAGGGCCGAGGACACCGGCTCCAGGGTAGTGAGGCCGCCACTGGTACGGCCAGGCTTGCACCATGCCGGTCCAGGGGTACTGGGCCATGGTGGGCGCTGGGGCTGCAGTAGTGGTGGTCGTGGCCTTGGTCTTGCCCTTCCAGCCGCCGCCGGTGCGGTTCTTGTTCTGCGGCGGCGGCGTGGGCGCCGGCGGGGGCGGAGGTGGAGGAGTGGGTGCAGCGGGCGCCGGTGGAGCGGGGGCCGGTGTGCCGAACGCAGGGGCGGCGGCATGAAGGGCGGTGCCGGTCGGGGGATCACCGTCGCCATCGTGGTTCCTGGACTCTTGAAGCACCAAGAAGGAACGGACGTCCTGGAACGATGGGAGAGGTACCTCACGAGATAGAGTGGTGACAGCGTGGCGGAAGTCGGAGCGGAGGCCAGCGAGGACGCGGTGCACGAGGTCCGCGTCGGTGACGGTGCGCCCCAGGTCACGGAGGCGATCGGCGAGGGACTTGAGGCGCGAGCAGTACGCGGAGACAGTCATGTTGCCCTGGCGCTGGCCGTGGAACTCGTCGTCGAGGTAGACGGCGCGGGTGACGGCGTTGTCGAGGAAGAGGTTCTCAATGCGACGCCACACCGCGAACGCCGTGTCATCCGGCGTGATGATGAGGGAGAGGATCTCCTCCGAGACGGTGGAGTAGAGCCAGGAGACGATGGTATAGTCGTCCTGCACCCACTCCGGATCCTCGTGGCGGGGGTCGGTGTCGCCGTCGACGTGGTCGAGGACGCCGAACTGGCCGAGCGTGACGGTGAAGAGCCTGCGCCACATGGTGAAGGAGGGCCTCTGCAGATCAAGGGTAACCTGTACCTGCTGCTTGATGATGACGTGCCGGAGGTTCTGACGGGCAGCAGCGCGAGCCGGTGCCGGGCGAGCGGCCGGGGGAGCAGAGGACGGACCGGAGAGGACGCCGGCGGGGGCAGGTGCCGCAGGAGGTGGAGGTACGGCGGAGAGGGGGACGGGGCCGTGCGTCGCTTGGTGGGCGGCGAGCATGCTAGCGAGCGCCGCCAGGGTGTCGGGCTGGATGGGAGAGGAAGAGGAGGAGGGGTCGGCGTTGGAGAAGAGCACGCCGGCGGAGCGCGTGTGGTTGGTCATGGCGGTGGTTGGCAGCGGAAGGCAACGAGGATGGGCTCACAGGAGGATCGTGTGAGCCTCTGATACCATGTAGAACAGCTGAACGAGAGAGAGGTTGAGAATGGATGCACTCCGTGAGTGCTCCTCATCGTATTGCTCATCAATATATAGTACAAGATCGGGATCGTGCACCATGTGCAGATCGTGTCCAGTGAAAGTGGATAGACAGGCCTATCTCTAAGCTAACTGAATCCTGAAGACTAGGACTAGCAGATTACAACACAGCGGTCAGAGAAGGTTGACACGCTAACAGTTTCAACCAACATCGCTCTCCTCGCCTCTCCTCTCCTCCTCTGTCTTCTCCTCCCCTCGCCAGAGCGCCCAGAGGGCTAGAATCCGCCATCCTCACAATCCCTCTCTCCAGTTCTCCCTCCACCCCCTCTGCTCTTCGGCGGTCCGGCAGCGCCGGCAGCGACCGATGGACGAGTTCCCCGACGGGCACTACGTGTGGCTGCGGAGCCGCGTGCACGGCACCTACCTCCACGCCGACAAGGACGGGCGTGGCGTCTACCTCAGCGATCGTCGCATGTCCATGAAATCCGCGTGGGCGGTGCACCTCTACGGGGACGAGCAGCGCGTGCTCCTCCACAACGCCGCCAACGGCCGCTACCTCTCCGCCACCAACTCCTCGGCGTTCGGCTGCCGCGGCTGCCGCGTCGCTCTGCGAAACTTCTACGATGCTGACGATGTGGCCATCAGGTGGCAGCCCGTCAGGGCGGGGTCCCAGGGCCCAATCCTGCTGCGCCAGATCGCCGTCGAAGGCCGCGACGGCTACCTCCGCGCCAACGGGAGGAACTTCACCTTGAACGAGAACCGCGTCACCGTCGACTACCTCCACATCATCAGCACCATGATGGAGTGGGTGGTGTATGCCATCCCCACCAGTGTGCGCATACCTCAACTTCCAGGTCCGCCTATGGTGAGTTCGCCATGCCCCGCTTCTAGATTCTTCTCGAATTGGGAGCTGTTTGTTTGGGCTCTTGAATGTCGCTAATATGCATCGTAATTTAATCGCGGGGATTGCAGATTGTGTTAATTTCATTCGCCTCGGAGCAATCCTTGGTTCTGTTCTTGGTTGCCGCCCCTGTTTCTTGACTTCATGGGCCTCCGTATTTGTTGTTTACGATCATAAATTCAGCGCAATAACCTGCTTCTCTGTGCCCCTGTTGTTCTCTGCAAATCGCAACTGAACTCAGCTCCACCCCTCCGCCCTGATGCCGTCGCTAATCTGTTTCTTCACTTCCTGCTCCTACGTATTTGTGTTTCGATCATAAAATTCAGCGCAATAACCTGCTTCTTTAATCTTCTGAGTATAACCATGGTCCTTTGCAAATCGCACCTCAATGCAGATCGACTTCTCCGCCCTGCTGCTGTCGCGGGCAGTGACGGCGAACGGCCAAGGGTACCACGCCAACAACGTCTCGTTCAGTTTCAGGGGAAGGTACGTGTTCCGCCTGAGGGAGGAGCTGATCAGGCGGCTGGGCATCCACCCGGCCGACAACCTCGTCATGTACGTCCAAGCCGGCACATACGGGAGGCGTATCCCACTCGTCGTCAACCTACCCCACAACAGACATGCCCTCGTAATCACGGTCGAGACGCCAGGTGAGAGACCCTGATATGTATTGGGACTGGCAGATACCATTTGATGCATGTCCATCATCTTCTCTGGTTTGTTTAATGGAGTGCTAATTTGCCTGTGCCTGGAAAGCTTATACTGAAATCGTTGTAGTCTGGTATCAGATTATTCGAAATGGTAGCATCAAGAAACTGCTGTAGTCACTAGAACTTGGGAATTATAGTCTGAAAACCAGTTCACTGAACTGTCACTAATTTGCTTCAGTTAGAACTTGGGAATTTTTATGAACTGTTGTAGTCTTGTAGATATAAGTAAAAGCAGCTGAATGGAAACTATATGGAGTATTTACATTGTGCCAGTTGGACTTATCATCTGTGTGCAGATGCTAGAAAGGTGTCTAAAACTAGTTGGTTGTTGGGGAAAATCATTCCACAAGTGATATTTAAATGATTGGTTTTGAAACAACTGTCCTTGGTTCAGATGATTCAGTTCTTCAATTTAATACCATTTTCTGCTAGAAAAACTTTGGAACTTGTAGACCCAAATCAGTCCACTCATCTCGGTTCAGCTTCAAAGAAGAGGATACTGATTTTTATACGACTTATCCTGTTGTAATTGTTTTGAATAAACGTGAGTGAAATTCAATGCAGCACTACATGAAAGCTAGTTTCCGCACATTACATTATTTTCAGGTTTTATATACATCAGCCCTGTTCTTGATCTTTCTGTTTACTTGTTCTAGCAATATGGAATTATTAATCAGCTGCAAAGCTTGCAGTTCCTGTGGCATGGTGCCTAACTGTTTCTGCCATTTCAGACATCGGCGGGCCGCGATACCCGGATTTCGAGCTGTAGAGAAAGACCAGAGCAGGTCTCCTGACTGTTGCCTTACAGTTCACCTCTTCAGAAGTGTCGCTGCCTCGGATGCAGCTACATGAGAATTCTTAATATTTTGCAGAGATATAGGTTGAGAAAAACCCTGTGGCTCGTGTTGCTAGCTAAACTTGATCTGTTCTCATGACAATGCTTTTTGACCTCCCGGTTCTAAAGTTTCAGAACCTGTTTGAACAATTATGCAGTGACATTGGTCTGGTAATGGCTGTGTTGTTATTCTGGTCAATACTTCATTACTGTTAGCTGAATTTATCCTGGATGAAGCATCTGATGTGATGTAGTGGTTCTTGTATTGAGCTGAGCACTTGAGTTTAGTTGTGCCGTTTCAAGTTTCAGTCCAAGGAAAGGCGGCATGATTTTTTTCCTCATCTTGTTCGATCTGTTCTTATGACATTGTCTTGACCTTGCGGTTCTAAAAGTTTGAAGTTTGCACAATTATGCAGTCCATTGGTTTGTAATGGCCATGTTGTTATCCATCGCTGTTATCTGCATTTATCTTAATGAAGCATCTGTTGTGGTGGTTCTTGCAGTGAGTTGAGCATTTCACTTTAGATGTGCCATTTCAAGTTTCAGTCCAATGAAAGGCATCATCGTTTCTTCCTAATCTTGTTTGCTAGATATGTGCCGTTTCAAGTTTGGACACAACTCTGTCCAAACTCCAAACCCATTGGATGATTGTACTCCAAGGAAAAGAAAACAGCAATAAACATGAGAAAAAATGTACTTCCTGGTCAACCATTTTCCTTTTTCTTTGTATTTTATGAACTTGTTACTGCTACTGTTAGTGCTTCCTCTAAATAAGTGAATGTGGCGATGTTGTGTCCGATAAAACCAGTTCCTTGAAAATAGCAGACAAGACAAGCATTCATCTGCATACCAGGAGTTCTGCCCACTGCCGAGATATTTTGCAAATTTAAGTGTGTCACGAAGCTCTGCCCACTGCCGAGATATCCAGGAGTTCCTTTTCCATGTAATCAACTTTCGGAATGTGTTCTGGGGGACATCATCAGGATTCTACGTATGTGCCTGATCTTATCGCGATGGGTTCAAATAAACCTGAAACTTGTTCTGAAGATGTTCGAAGAGTAACTAGACAAACTTCTGAATGGATGTTGTTTACGTTTCTTTACATGAAACAAGCACATATGCCAGCGGTGAGAATAAATCGATAAATCCAACCACTGACAGCGTTGGGGATGCTAAGGAATCTCTTGAATCAGAATCAGGAGGTGACGAGGACGAGTCATCAGGAGAGGATACTGCTGATGAAGATGATGCCTTGCTGTCTTGCTGACAAGGCAGCTGCACAATCAAAGCAAAGAGGAAAAATGGCCTCTCACCTCAAGGAATGCTTAAAAGGACAGAGGGAAGGGCACCATGATTTCCAAGATCCAGAAACAAGCATGCCAATGGTGAATGTTTGGCCTGGTTAGTTATTTGTCTATACCAAGACCAATGTTAATAAACTTCACTGTTGCCCATCCTAAAACCATAGTTACAACACTGAAAATCACATGGGTGATAGTCAGAGCAGAAATGAAAATGTGCAACTGAACTGATGTAGCGCTTCACGGGAAAACAAAGGAACTTTTCCCTGTGAACAGAAAGAGTGGAGTTAGAGCAAAGATATGACTACCATCTTTCATATTTCTTGCCCGACATAGCTCTAGGATATCTGAAGAAAAATGGGGTTAAAGCATAAAGATCATGCGGTTATGTCAGGTCCATTAACTCTTAATGCTCCGAAGTTTTTAACAATTCGTTGAGCAAGGCAAGCACCTGCTGCCATAACCTGAACATACTGAAAATATGAAGTGCTAACTGAAGCAAGAAGAAGCACTGCTTTTAACCCATGGTCCGTCGATCAACCTTGTTTTTGCAGTGGTTGGACCCCGGCAGCAACTGAATCTTCTTGCACGGCAGCATGTAGTTGGTCCATCTAGGAGGAATGCATGTCCCCTGAATCACCCCTCTCGACAGTAGGAACTACACCATCTGTTTTAAAATATAAAATGTTTTGGCTTTTGTAAAACAAATATATCTGGACATATTTTAGTATATAAGTTCGAAATAAACTTACACACTAAAAGACGTCTAATACGTTCGTTTTACAAAACCTAAAACATTTTATATTATTAAACAGAGGGAGTAGAATGAACCCAGAAGCATCACCAACCAAAAACTGTCAGTAAGATGCTGGGCGAATTCCGAGCTAATTCTCTCGAAATAGGCTTTCGTCCCGCTATATTAATATAGCAATCACACCATACAACCACGATAGTTCCGACAAGAGGGATAATGCTGGGGCAGCAACAAATACACACCCGAAGAAAACAAAAAAGAAGAAATAAAATGGAGATAGAGATGGATCAACTAAACGAAAGTGACCCGCGACCGCTGCGCCCTCCGGAGAAGTACCACCACACTCATAGCACCGAGTCGTCAAGCACCAGGGAACACCTTCAAAAAGGAAACAAATACGTTGCTGCCCGGACCAGAGCACTAGTCCTAGGGTTTCCCCCAACACACAGAGGGAAGTGTATAGGGTAGCCACGACGCCCCCAAGTAGGAATGGTGCCACCCGAGGCGGCACCGCGTCGTTGTCAGGCAAGCCGACAAGAATTTCTCTCGAAGCCCTATCCCCAACCCCCGAACGATCCGTTGCCCAGGAGCCCCGCGAGGTCGAGGCCTCGACACCACCAAACTCGCCGACCACGAACATGCGCCCCCACGGTCCCGACGCCACCATCACCGTCTCACCGAGGTTACTGTCACGAGGCCTACATGACAGACGTAGATACTAGCTCGACACAGGACCGGCAGAACCGCGGCCGCGTGAGGGAACTGCCTCCACCACCAAAGGCAGTAGTCGACCGAACGTGGCTGCAGGGCACACCAGTCCCAGTTGGGTCCAGCTAGGCCCAGCGAGCCCGTAAAGCCCCCGCAGGGGCACACCAATCCCAAGAGGGTTCGACCGAGCCCAAATCGAGCCCGTGAAGCCCGCTGCCCCGCTGCAACAGGCCGGTCGTCGTTGCTGCTATCCCTGCACAAGCTAGATCACCGCCGCCCGCAGAACAAGCATAGGATACGAGCAGGCCCGCCCGCCCCAACCTAGATTGGGCCCAAAGGGCCCAGATCTGGGCCGTATGGGCCTGGTCAGCGCCGCCCCACCACCGCTTGCTGCAGCCCTGCCATGCCGCGCCGCCCCGCAGCGCTGCAGGCGCGCCACCGCGTCACCACCGCCCAGCCGGAGCCGGACCTCTACCGCCCTGAAGACACCGTCGTCGGGAGGGTGGAGCCCCCAAATCCTGCCTTCGAGCGCGCGGGGGAAGACTGACCACTGCCGCCGGCCACGGCGACCGGGGGAAGGTGTAGGAGGGGGGAACTGGGCGGGGCAGGCCGGCGGCGCTCCCTCGCCTCGGGGAGGGCGAGAGGAGCGCGAGGTTTTTTTTGGGGTTCTGGTCCCGCCTCAATTCCGAGCTAATTATGATCGATGGAGGGAGTAGAGGAAAAGTTTGCAATAAGAATATGAGCGTCTGCACTCCAAATTATTACTACAATGCGAGAAAATCAGCAGTGTGCCCTACTGCCGTGTGCGTGCTGCGCTGGCCGAGTCGAGCCGGCTGACAACGCTGGTTCGGCAGCGACAAGTTTGCTACGCACCATTCCACACATTTTTAGAACATTCCTGCCCTGCGAGAAGCCAGTAGCGAGCAACAGAAAGGAGCGAGAGCACGCACACGTGCACCCTAGCAGCCTCGCTGGATCTGATGGCGGTGGTTCGTTCGCTCCACGCCGTCGTTGCGCTGCCTCGCTTCGCTGCTACGGGCGTGCGTGGCGGCGTTCGTGCCCCTCGCCGCGGCAGCTGGGCCAGGAGAGGAAGCAATGTCTCTGGCCGTTTCGTCGTCGCCGTGGCGCTGGGGAAGCTCGGGGGAGAGGCTCCCCGGGGAAGGAAAGGGTGGCGCAGCCGGCCCTGGCCGACGCCGCCAGCGCAGGAGCAGAAGATGAGAAGAGGCTCGGGAACAGGGAAGAAACCTCGCGCTCGTGAGGGTTTGAGCCTGGCGGGCCGGGCCGATAAAAGAGCCCGCAGGCCCACATAATTCCCAAAGCCCGGGTCGGCGATGGCGTGTCCCGCACCTTGAAATACTCCCCTTGGCGCCCGAAGGTAACCGTCTCAACCAACATCGCTCGCCTGGCCTCTCTTCTTCTCCCCCCTCGCCAGAACCTCTCCCTCTCTCCTCTGTCTTCTCCCCTCGCCAGAGCGCCCAGAGGGCTAGAATCCGCCATCCTCACCAATCTCTCTCTCCAGTTCTCCCTCCACCCCCTCTGCTCCTCGGCGGTCCGGCAGCGCCGGCAGCGACCGATGGACCAGTTCCCCGACGGGCACTACGTGTGGCTGCGGAGCCGCGTGCACGGCACCTACCTCCACGCCGACAAGGACGGGCGTGGCGTCTACCTCAGCGATCGTCCCATGTCCATGAAATCTGCGTGGGCGGTGCACCTCTACGGGGACGAGCAGCGCGTGCTCCTCCACAACGCCGCCAATGGCCGCTACCTCTCCGCCACCAACTCCTCGGCGTTCGGCTGCCGCGGCTGCCGCGTCGCTCTGCGAAACTTCGACGATGCTGACGATGTGGCCATCAGGTGGCAGCCCGTCAGGGCGGGGTTCGAGGGCCCAATCCTGCTGCGCCAGTTCGCCGTGGACGGCCGCCACGGCTACCTCCGCGCAAACGGGAGGGACTTCCCCTTGTACAACAAGCGCGTCACCGTCGACAACTTGTACATCATCAGCACCATGATGGAATGGGTGGTGCAGGCCATCCCCACCAGTGTGCGCATACCTCAACTTCAAGGTCCGCCTATGGTGAGTTCGCCATGCCCCGCTTCTAGATTCTTCTCGAATTGGGAGCTGTTTGTTTGGGATATTGAATGTCGCTAATCTGCATCGGAATTTAATCGCGGGGATTGCAGATTGTGTTAATTTCATTCGCCTAGGAGCAATCCCGGCCCTGGTTCTGTTCTTGGTTGCGGCCCCTATTTCTTGACTTCCTGCTCCTACGTATTTGTGTCTCGACCATAAAATTCAGCGCAATAACCTGCTTCTTTAATCTTCTGAGTATAACCATGGTCCTTTTCAAATCGTATCTCAACGCAGATCGACTTCTCCGCCCTGCTGCTGTCGCGGGTGGTGACGGCGAACGGCCCAGGGCACCACGCCAACAACGTCTCGTTCAGTTTCAGGGGAAGGTACGTGTTCCGCCTGAGGGAGGAGCTGATCAGGCGGCTGGGCATCTACCCGGCCGACAACCTCGTCATCTACGTCCAAGCGGGCGCAATCGGGCGGCCTGGCCCACTCGTCGTCAACCTACCCCGCAACAGACATGCCCTCCTAATCACGGTCGAGACGCCAGGTGAGAGACCCTGATATGTATTGGGACTGGCAGATACCATTTGATGCATGTCCATCATCTTCTCTGGTTTGTTTAATGGAGTGCTAATATGCCTGTGCCTGGAAAACTTATACTGAAATCGCTGTAGTCCCGTATCAGATTATTCGAAACGGTAGCATCAAGAAATGCTGTAGTCACTAGAACTTGGGAATTGTAGTCTGAAAACCAGATCACTGAACTGTTACTAATTTGCTTCAGTTAGGACTTGGGAATTTTATGAACTGTTGTAGTCTTGTAGATATAAGTAAAAGTAGCTGAATGGCAATTATATGGAGTATTTACATTGTGCCAGTTGGACTTATCATCTGTCTAGAACTAGTTGGTTGTTGGGGAAAATCATTTCACAAGTCAATTGTCCATACACAACCTTGATATTGAAATAATGATTGGTTTTGAAACAAGTGTCCTTGGTTCAGATGATTCAGTTCTTTAATTTAATACCATTTGCTGCTAGTAAAAAACTTTGGAACTTGAAGAACCAAATCAGTCCCCTCATCTCGGTTCATCTTCAAAGAAGAGGATACTGATTTATGTACGACTTAGCGTGTTGTAATTGTTTTGAATAAACGTGAGTGAAATTCAATGCAACACTACATGAAAGCTAGTTTCCGCACATTACATTATTTTCAAGTTTTATACACATCAGCCGTCTTCTTGATCTTGCTGTTTACTCGTTCTAGCAATATGGTATTATTGATCAGCTGCAAAGGTTGCAGTTCCTATGGCTAACTGTTTCACTGTTTCTGCTATTTCAGACGTCGGCGGGCCGCGATACCCGGATTTCGAGCTGCCTGTTGCCTGACTGTTGCCTTACAGTTCACCTCTTCAGAAGTGTCCGCTGCCTCGGACGTGGCTACATGAGAATTCTTAATATTTTTCAGAGATATAGGTTGAGAAAAACTCTGTGGCTCGTGTTGCTAGCTAAACTTGATCTGTTCTCATGACAATGCTTTGACCTCCCGGTTCTAAAATTTCAGAACCTGTTTGAACAATTATGCAGTGACATTGGTTTGGTAATGGCTGTGTTGTTATTCTGGTGAATACTTGATTGCTGTTAGCTGCATTTATCCTGGATAAAGCATCTGATGTGATGTAGTGGTTCCTGTAGTGAGTTGAGCACTTGTGTTTAGTTGTACCATTTCAAGTTTCAGTCCAAGGAAAGGCAGCATGCTTTTTTTTTCCTAATCTTGTACGATCTGTTCTTATGCAGTCCATTGGTTTGTAATGGCCATGTTGTTATTCATCGCTGTTATCTGCATTTATCTTGGATGAAGCATCTGTTATGGTGGTTCTTGCAGTGAGTTGAGCATTTGACTTTAGATGTGCCATTTCAAGTTTAAGTCCAATGAAAGGTGCCATCATTTCTTTATAGTCTTGTTTGTTGGCTATGTGCTATTTCAAGTTTGTACACAACTCTGTGCAAACTCCAAACCCATTTGATGATTGGAAGCCAAGGAAAAGAAAACAGCAATAAACATGAGAAAAATTGTACTCCCTGGTCAACCAGTTCCCTTTTTCTTGTTACTGCTACTGTTAGTGCTTCTTCTAAGTAACAACAATAACTTGTTACTGCTACTGTTAGTGCTTCCTCTAAATAAGTGAAGGTGGCGATGCTGTGTCCGACAAAACCAGTTCCTTGAAAATAGCAGACTAGGCATTGATCTACATACCAAATATTTTGCTAATTTAAGTGTGTCACGAAGCTCTGCCCACTGCCAAGATATCCAGGAGTTTCTGTTTTGCCAAGTAATCAGTTTTCGGAATATGTTCTGGGGGACATTGTCAGGATTCTACCTGTGTGCCTGATCTTATCGCGATGGGTTCAAATAAACCTGAAACTTGTTCTGAAGACGTTCGAAGAGTAACTAGACAAACTTCTCAATGATATTGCTTACATTGTTTTACCTTGCAGCATGAAACAAGCACAAGTCCCAGCGGTGATCTCTTGAATCAGAATCAGGAGGTGACGAGGACGAGTCATCAGGAGAGGATAGTGATGATGAGATGATTCCTTGCTGTCTTGCTGACAAGGCAGCTGCACAATCAGAGGAAAGAAGGAAAATGGCCTCTCACCTCAAGGAATGCTTAAAAGGACAGGGGGAAGGGCACCATGATTTCCAAGATCCAGAAACAAGCATGCCAATGGTGAATGTTTGGCCTGGTTCGTTTATAGGAGTAGCAGGAAGGCTTACAGTGGGGTCTTGGGGTCTCTGTTCTCAGCTTTAGTTGCTGTACAGTTGACAAACAATGTAATACTCTCTCTGACCCATATTAGTTGACTTTTGATTCATCTAAATATAAATGTATCTACTCCTTCCGACCCATAGTATCTAGATTTATCCAAATCTAGACAAGTTTGAGTCAACTAATATGGGTCGGAGAGAGTAGTTAAATTTTTGTCCAGTATTTAGACAAATTTGGTCAACTAATATGGGTTGGAGGATACTATAGTACCGTCTCCCCGTTCCAAATTAACCTGAACATGTTGGAAAAGCTATGTACTTCCTCCGGCTATTAATGTTTTTAACTTTGTCCAAATTTGTATGTATATAGTTAAACATTTAGACTAGATGTGATGCGTTCATATATCTAGACAAAGTTAAGGAACACTAATATGAACCGGGGAGTAGTATAAAATGCAAAATGAAGCACTGTTTTCAACCAATGGTCCATCCACCTTGTTTTAACGGTAAGATTATTGTAAGAATATGTTCTTTAAAGTCCCCCTTCTTCTCTGAATAAAAAGCCCAAATTACAAAAAGAAGATTGATCAACAGTGTGGCCTGTGCGTGCTGTGCTGGTCGAGCCGAGCCGAGCCTGCCGACGACGCCAAACGGGTTCGGCCGCGACAAGTTCGCAACGCACCATGTCACAAATTTCGAGCAATTCCAGAACTCCACATTCGAGAAGCCACTAGCGAGCAGCAGAAAGGGGAGCGAGAGCACGCGCGCGCACACCCTCGCTGGATCTGATGGTGGTTCGCTCGCCCCTCGTAGCCGTCCCGCTGCCTTGCTTCGCTGGTGCCGGGCGGGGGTGGCGGCGTCCGTGCCCGCGCCGCGGCAGCCGGGCAAGCAGAGGAAGCAATGCCACCGGCCGTTTTCGTCGCCGCGTCGGCGCGCTAGGGCAGCACGGAGGGAGGGGTTCGCCGGGGAAGGGAGGGGTGGCGCGGGCGCAGCCAGCCCTGGCCGACGCCGCCAGCGCAGGAGCAGAAGGGGCACGGGGACGGGGAGAAACCTCGCGCTCGTGAGGGTTTGGGTCCGGCGGGCCGGGTCGACAAAAGAGCCCGCGGGCCCACATAGTGCCCAAAGCCCGGGTCGGCGATGGCGTGTCAGGCACCTTGAAATACTCGCCTTGGCGCCCGAAGGTAACCGTCTCAACCAACATCGCTCGCCTCGCCTCTCTTCTTCTCCCCCTTCGCCAGAACCTCTCCCTCTCTCCGCTTCTCCCTCCACCGCCTGTCCGCCTCTGCTCTTCGGCGGTCCAGCAGCGCCGGAAGCGACCGATGGACCAGTTCCCCGACGGGAACCACGTGTGGCTGCGGAGCCGCGTGCACGGCACCTACCTCCGCGCCGACAAGGACGGGGATGGCGTCTCCCTCAGCCGTCGTCGCATGTCCATGAAAGCCGCGTGGGTGGTGCACCTCTACGGGGACGACCAGCACGTGCTCCTCCACAGCGCCGCCTACGGCGGCTACCTCTCCGCCACCAACGCCTCGACGCCGCTCGGGTGCCGCGGCTGCCGCGTCGCGCTGCGGAACTACGACGATGGTGACGATGCGTCCGTCAGGTGGCAGCCCGTCAGGGCGGGGCTCGGGGTCGAGATCTGGCTCCGCTGCGTAACCCACGCAGGCGAGGGCGCCCTCTACGGCTACCTCCGCGCCAACGGGAGGCACTTCCCCTTGAACGACAAGGTCGTCAGCGTCGACGACTTCTACAACGTCAGCACCATGATGGAGTGGGTGGTGCAGCCCATCCCCAGCAGTGAGCGCATACCTCGCCTTCCACGTCCGCCTAGGCAGTGGGTGAGTTCGCCATGCCCACTTCTAGATTCTTCCCGAATTGGGAGCTGATTGGGCTGCTCTTGAATGCCGTTAGTCTGCATCAGAATTTAATCACCGGGGTCCGGGATTGCAAATTGTGTTAATTTCATTCGCCTAGGAGCAATCCTTGGTTCTGTTCTTGGCTTCCTGGGAGCAGTTCTTGGCTTCTTGACTTCATGCGCCTTCGTGTTTGTTGTTTTCGATCATAAATTCAGTGCAATACCCTGCTTCTTCGGTCTCCTGAATATAACCGTTGTTCTCTGCAAATCGCAACTGAATGCAGCTCCGCCTCTCCGTCCTGCTGCCATCGCGGGTGGTGATGGGGAACGGCCAAGGGTGCCACGCCAACAACGTCTCGTTCCCTTTCAGGGGAAGGTCCATGTTCCTCCTGAGGAACGAGCTGATCCACCGTCTGGGCTTCAGCCCAAACGTCTACGACAACCTCGTCATGTACGTCCTAGCGGGCAGCTATGGGCGGCTTACCCCACTCGTCGTCAACCTACCCCGCAACAGACAGACCCTCGTGATTTTAATCACGGCCGAGGCGCCAGGTGAGAGATCCTGATATGTACTAGAACTTGCAGATACCATTTGATGCATGTCCATGATCTTCTGGGGTTTGTTTAATGGAGTGTTAATCTGCATGTGCTTGGACAGCTTATACTGAAACCGTTGTAGTACGGCGTCAGATTATTCGAAATGCTAGTATCATTGTAGTCTGAAAAAGTGTTTACTGAAACTGTCGCTAATTTGTTTCAGTTAGGACTTGGGAATTTTATGAACTGTTGTAGTCTTGTAGATATAAGTAAAAGTAGCTGACTGGAAACTATATGGTTACATTGTGCCTGTCGGATTTATCAATCTGTCTACAGATACTAGAAAGTTATCTAAAGCTAGTTGGCTGTTGGGTAAAATCATTTCACAAGTCATTCGTTCATACTCAACCTTGATATGGAAATTATTTGTTTTGAAACAACTGTTCTCGGTTCAGATGATTAATTTATTCAATTTAATATAGTACTATTTGCTGCTAGCTAAAAACTTTGGAACTTAAAAACCCAAATCAGTCCACTCATCTCAGTTCAGCTTCATAAAGAAGTACTGATTCATACATGATTTAGCCCAAGGTAATTGTTCTGAATAAATGTGAGCACAATCCAATGCAGCACTACATGAAAGCTAGTTTCCACACATTACGTTATTTTCAGGTTTTATACATAAGCTGTCTTCTAGATCTTGCTGTTGACTTGTTTTAGCAATATGGGATTATTGATCTTCTGCAACCCTGTTGCAGTTCCTGTGGCATGATGCCTAACTGCTTCACTGTTTGCTGCTAATACTACTTTACTGTTTCTGTTAATGCAGCTAACGGTGGGCCGCGATACCCGGATTTCGAGCAGGTCTCCTGACTGTTGCCTTACAGTTCACCTCTTCAGAAGTGTCCCTGCCTCGGACACGGCGACATGAGAATTCTTAATTTTTTGCATAGAGATATAGGCCGAGAAAAACTCTGTGGCTCTTGTGTTGCTAGCTAAACTTGATTTGTTCTCATGACATGCTTTGACCTTGCGGTTCTAAAAGTTCAGAACCTGTTTGCACAATTATGCAGTGACATTGGTTTGCAATGGCTGCGTTGTTATTCTGGCCAGTACTTCATCGCCGTTAGCTGCATTTATATTAGATGAAGCATCTGTCTAGTGGTTCTTGCAGTGAGTTGATCACTTGAGTTTAGCTGCGCCGTTTCAAGTTTCAGCCCAACCAAAGGCGTTACTCTTTCTAATGTTGTTTGCTGGTTATGTGCAACACCAGCAACCCAGACCTACCATTTTGGGTTGGCCCGGTTTAGTTCTCTGATGAGTACTAGGGTGTAGAATTCAGTAGTGGAGAAGATTCTATAAAATCCGGATAATAATTCTGCCACGAAGGCTGTTCTGAATTTTTCATCCTTCTCCATTCTAGTTCTAGTTTCAGTACACTGATCACTGCAGTTTTTCTCCTTGTTTTGGGAAATTCTTGACATGCAGTGAACTCTGCTAGTTAGATTGCTGAGAACCTTTGTTCTTAAAATCGTAATGCGGAGGCGGGAGGTCATTTATTTTTGTGGAATGACACAAGCTAATCAAGATACAGTTTTCACATAAACACTGGTTACTTCTACTCCCTCCCTCCGTTTTATAATATAAGATGTTTTAGCTTTATAAAGAAAATGTATCTAGACTACTTTTAGTGTATAGGTTCAGAGTGAATCTCTATGAACCTACCGCACTAAAAATAGTCTAGATACATTTCATTTATAAAAAAAGCTTAAACATCTTATATTTTAAAACGGAGGGAGTACATCACAGCTGTATTCTGAGTTTGGAGTTGTAGCGAACGCTCATTGGGCAAACTGTGAACTGCCTCTAGTACACGAACACACACAAGGGCACAAATCTTTCCAATCTCCAAAGAGTCGAAGAATAGGAAACTGTTATATGTTGATCCAAATTCTACAAAGTATAGGCCAACTTCTGACGAGTGGAGCGAGGTCCGTCGCCGGGAGGCTTGTGCCGAGTCCCAATCAAGGCCCGTCCCAATCAACTTCTGACGGTACGGATCGTCGAAGACCTAGGTTTCCACCGATATATAAACCCCTTGTAAGCCGCCGGTTGGGAGAGTTGCATCTGTGAAATCCCCGGCGTTTGTAAACACTCCTCGATATAGTGAAGTTTCGCTGGCTGGCGCCCGTGGTTTTTTCCTCTCTTTGTTGGAGAGGTTTTTCCACGTTAAATCTGTGTCCCCCTTGCTGTGTTTTGTTTTCGTTCTTCGTTATCTTCTTGTCGCAATTGTAACAGAAACAGCAATAAACAGTTCATTGATGAGAATGCTGAAGAACACAATTCCAGCTCAGACAACAACGATGAGGATTCAACATCAGAACGCGAAAGTGAAGGTGGTGATGATGTCCGATAGAATAAGTTCCTTAAAAATTGCAAGGTATTGATTTTCATACCAAATATTTTGCTAATTCAATTGTGTCACAAAGCTTTGCCCACTACTACCGAGCTATCTAGCATGAAAGCTTACGGTGGGGTCAAAGTACTGATTGGTACATACCCCAAGAACACGTGCTGAGTTTTTCTAGAACTCGCGGGAGATCTGTGTGTTTATATATTAAGATAGAAGAGTTTGAAGTGCAATTTATCCGCACCACAAATTGGCCGCTTGATGACCCATGGACGAGCACAGGCCACTCCCAAACATGCTAGGCATCCCAATCACCTTCCCTAAAAAAAGGCATCCCAATCACCCAAAAGTTTTAGGAACTGATATTATTTTCACATCCGTCCTTATGAGCTATAGTAGTTTCATCTTGAAAGTTCCCATGATAGCATATATATAAAAATATAGGTAAAATTGTTTACTATATTTAAAGTTTGTTAAAGAACGGAATCCAGAAGAACGATCAATCATGTGATGATTGTGATCAACTTCATAGTGCCAATCAAGGGTGCTAGTATTTGACTAACACGCTTAGGAGTATGTGTTATTTAATTGGTGCCACTATTGATATTGATAGATTCTTATAAAAGGATAGGAAACATTAAAATGCAAAAATATTTGGCAGAAGAGAAAAGACTGGAGAAGTTCAGCTCCTGTATATAGATGATATACAAGTTGTAGATGTATCCTTTGTTGGTTAACAATATAATTCTTGGGTATTATATACCGGTTTGGTTGGTATGAAGTGTCATACAAAACAACACAATGCAAGAATTACAATGGTCTAACTAACTAGCAAAAAGATGCGGCGATGATGCTTGTCAAGAACAAAAATAAAGTGTTTTTGTTTTTTTTCATCGACATCAAACCTAGCCGAGATTTATATTAGAACTTAACAATCATTATTTTGTTCCGGTCATATGAAAACAATGGTTGTTCCAAGTATTACCGCATTCATAAATGATGGATAAATTATTATAAATCTTGTTGCTAAAATAACATCCATAAAACCGGAGAAAATGATGCAAAACTACCACATTGGGGGCAGCATTGACACGTAACTATCGATTTTGTCTTCTTTGTCCGAAACTATCAACATTAGGGTTGGTTTGTGACAGATAGCACTGATTGTTCCGTTTAGTCATGTTAAACCGTTTTTGGATAGTTTTGGCCCACCTGTCAGGTCGTCAGGTCTACGTGGCAATAATTAGAAAATTTATATTATTTTTTAGAATTTAATGAAAAAGGAGAAAGGCAAAAATTCTTGCCGTTGACCCGTCCCAACTGCCCTCGCCCGCTCGTCGGCCCCACCGCGCTCGCGCACTCCGGCCGCTGCGCGCCCTGCATCTCGTGTCCAAGCTGGCCGGGCCTGCGCAGTGCTCGCGCGCACTGCCTCCCACCGCCGCGCGCGCCTGCAGCCCGCCCGCGCCCGCACTGGAGCTGAGTCGTGCTCGCCCTGCTGGCTGCGCCGGAGCTGGCCGTGCTTGCCTTTCTGGCATTGCGTCGCCTGCGCTGTACAACAGCGCGCGAAGCTCGTCCGGGTAGGGCGCGTGCAGGTTGACGTCACGCTCGAGGATGGCGACGCCGAGGCCGTCAAGCAGGCGGAGCACGGTGGTGCGGTCCTGGAATGCCTTGCGCACCCCCACGTAGCGACATGTTGTAGAGCACCACCGCGTGTTCGCCGCCACCGGCTTTTGAACCTGGCCTCGCCTCGGCAATCGGCACCAGACGGCAGCCAGGGAGGGCAATACGGCCTCTGCCTGCGCCGCCGTCGGCACGGGCGCGGCCAGCAACGGCACGGGCGTGGGCAGCAGCGACCAGCAGAGGCACGGCCAGCACCGGCATGGGCGCGGGCGACGGCGAGCTTCGGACAGCAGCGGCATGGGCACGGGCGCCGGTGACTGTGAGCTTTGGACAGCAGCGGCGCGGGCGCCGACAAGCTTCAAACAGAAGCGTCGTGGGCTGAGCTCCGGCCAGCAGCGGCACGGGCACGTCCAGCATCGGCCGCAACTAGCTAGTTGTCGTGCGCACTATGCGTACGAGTGGCCAATTGCTAGTTGCCGTGCCCGTGCGCAGGGGCACTATGCCTACGAGTGCCGAATGGCCAGCAGCGGCACGGTCAGCAGCTCCATGGGCGCGACTGAGCTCCTGATAGCGGACGGCGAGCTCCAACCAGCACCGCTGCGGGCGCGGGCACCGGCGACCTTCCGCCAGCAGCGGCTCTAAGCTCCGGCAAATAGCGCCGTGGGCACGGCCAGCTCCCGCAGATGCGTGCGCGAGTCAACGCCAGGAAAAGAGCCTTTTTTCCTCTTCCCCTCGTTTATCCCTAATATTTGCCACATAGACCTGACACTAGGGCCGACCGGTCAAAAAACAGATTAAAACGGTTAATCCGAGCTATCAGTGCTATCTATCACAAAACAACATTATGTTGGTAGTTTTTGGAAAAAAAAGACAAAGTCGATAGTTATATGTCAATGTTGTCCTAAATGTGATAGTTTTGCGTCATTTTCTTATAAAACCGATGCTAAACATTGCAAGACAAAAGAGTAGAACTATTTTTGACACGGCCATTTAGGTTATATTCGAAAGAAAAGCATGAACAAACTTCATGTTGATGAAACTTTTGAGTCATTTGATTTTGAATCGATTGACACTTGTGAGACTTTTCTAAAGATGACTAGAACTTTGTTCATGGGCCAAAACATAACAGGCGAGTAACTTATTGATCTATATATGTTGATGCATGTAGTCCATTATGTGCATCCATGCATCATGGATTCTTCTACTTCGTATACTTTCACCGATGACTTGAGTAGTTATGTATGGGTGTATTTATTTGATGAGAAATAAGTATAAAGCATTTTGGAAATATTTAAAGGTTTTATCATCGTGACAAGAACAAGTATTTATGACTGGATCATAAATGAGAGTTACGAGTTTAGGAAGCATCTAAGAGTTGAGTTATTATTCCACAAACTTGCGTCTCCTTAATTATTATAGGAGTATGGAGTGTTTCAGATATGTAACCGAACCTTGTTGGACATGATAAGATAAAAAACATTTACAAATATACCATCATATTTTTGAATTATGCTTTAGAGACTACCGCTTTTATACTGAATAGAGCGCCGTCATAATCCGGTGAAACAACACCATGTGAGTTGTGAAATGAGATGAAAAACAAGTTGTTTTTCCTCAATTATGGTATGCAAGGCATAAGCAAAATCTTTACAACCAAATTTGAATAAATACGTCTTTGTAGGTTATCCCAAAACAAACATTGTGTATTCATTATACCATAAAACCGAAGACAAAGTGTTTGTCGCTAAAAAACGATGAATTTATGTTGGAATTATGCCCTAGAGGCAATAATAATGATGTTATTATTATAATTCTTGTTCATGATAAAGTTTATATTCCATGCTAAAATTGTATTAAGCGAAAACTTTGATACTTGTGTGGTTTATGAACAACGCCGTGTCCCTAGTACGCCTCTATGGACTAGCTCATTGATTAATGATGGTTAAGGTTTCCTAACCATAAACATGAGTTGTCGATTAATAATGAGATCATATCATTGGGAGAATGATATGATGGACAGACCCAAATCAAGCAGAGCAATTATATCGTGTCATCGTGTTTATCTTTGCGAAGCTTTTTCTTATGTCAAATATTGTATTCCTTAGACCATGAGATAATGCAACTCCCTGGTATCGGAAGAAAGCTTTGAGGTCATCAAACGTCATCCTATGAGAGGGTGATCATAAAGGTGTCTCTCAGGTGATCGGAAAGTACTTGTTGGGTTGTATGTATCGAGATGGGATTTGTCCCTCCCAAGTCGGAGAGATATACTTCGGGCCCACTCGGTAATCGATATCAACACCGCTTGCAAGCACGTGATTAAGGAGTTAATCACAATGTGATATCGGATTACGGAACGAGTAAAGTACTTGCTGTGAACGAGATTGAACTAGGTATGCCGATACCGACGATCAAATCTCGGGCAAGTAAAATATCGCGTGACGAAGGGAATATATATATGGGATTAATTGAATCCTGGCATCGTGGTTCATCCGATATGATCATCGATGAATGTGTGGGAGTCAATATGGGTTTCCAGACCCCGCTGTTGATTATTGATAGAAGATCATGTCTGCATATTCTCGAACCCGTAGGGTCACACACTTAACGTGTCTCGACGCTAGGATAGAATGGATAATTGGTTTATGAGTTTTTGTTCGGAGTCTCGGATGAGATCCAGGACATCACGAGAGGTTCTGCAATGGTCCGGATAATAAGATTCATATAAGGCAAAGCAGTTTTTGGATTTCGGAATTATTTCGGATTGTTCGGTATTGTACCGGAAGCTTCTAGAACCTTCCGGAGTGGGACCAACGTGGCCCCACTTGTCGGGAGGGGGCGTGGGCCTACGAGGGAGTGCCCTGGCCGCATTGGGCCAGGGGCACAAGGCCCCATAGGCCCAGCCGGCCAAAACCCTAGGGAAACCCTAGGGAAACCTTCTAGAAGGAGGGGGAAAACTTGCCCCCCACTCCAACCCTTGGGGCCGCCGCCCTAGGTATTGGAGGAGGGGCCAAGGGGGCCAGCCAGACCCCTATATATAGAGGGCAGGGGCGCAGCCCTCCTCCCCCACTCCTTCAACCCTAGCCGCCATACTGCTGCCCTCCAGATCTCTCTCTCCCGACTGCGCGTAGGCGAAGCCCTGCCGCAGAAACTCTCCACCGTTTGCACCACGCCGTCGTGTTGTAGATCCAATCTATCTCTCCACCCCACTTTCTGGACCGAGGAAGGAGGAGACGTCGAGGTGCCGTACGTGTGCATCTCTCGGAGGCATCGCCACTTGCGGTGTTGGATCGGATCGGATCGTGAGGAGGAGAAGCGAGTACGACTACATCAACCACGTTCTGTCGAACGTTCCGCTATGCGAATCTTCAAGGGTATGAAGATCTCATCTATTCCCCCTCGTTGTTTGCATCTCCTAGATTAGATCTTGGCTTCCCCGTTCGCATCCGTAGAAAATCTTTGATTTACTATGCTGCGAAACCCTTCAGTGGTATCAGAGCTAGATCTATGCGTAGATGTGTTTCACGAGTATAACGCAACATGCTTATTGCGGGCGTTGATGTTTTCTGTTGCAAGCCTCTTGTTTGTGTACTTCTTATGATGCGGGATAGTGAGATCGAAGCGGTCCAGGCCAACTTTACGCGACCTCATTCGCGAGACCGGCTCCGCACTTGACGTGTGGCTTGTTCCACACATGCGGCTGGTGGATGCCAGTTTCTCTCAATATAGTTGTCATGGGATTTACATCGGATGTTGGCAACCATAATATCACCGTTGTGGCTTTCCGTAGGTAAGAATCGTTCTTAGCTTGTTACTCCCATAAGCCACGTAAAACATGCAACAACAAAGTAGAGGCGTCTAACTTGTTTTTGTAGGGAGTGTTTCTGTGATATGGTATGGCCCAAGATGTGATGTGTATGTTGTATGCAATGATCATGTTTTGTAATGTTTCACGACTTGCATGTCGATGAGTACACAACCGGCAGGAGCCATATGGTTATCTTTATAATTGTGTATGACCTGTGTGTCAACTTCTTATACGCCATGTAATAGTTTTACTTTATTGCTAAGTAGTTAGCAATAGTTGTAGTTGCTATTAGTGGTGGAGGCAATCATGGTGGAGCGATGGAGATCATGCTGGCACGCACAATATGGAGATCATTGCGCGGAGATTGGCTATACCATGTCACATAAAATTATATGCATGTGAAGTTTATCCTTTTATGTATCTTATTATGCTTAGATCGCGACGGTAGCATTATAAGATGATTCCTCACTTAAAGATCAAGATAAAACTGTGTTCTCCCCATGTATGCACCGTTGCGAAAGTTCGTCGTGTTCAAGCATCACGTGATGATCGAGTGCTATAAAATCTACGTTCACATACAACGGGTGCAAGCCAGTTTTGCACACGCGGAAATACTTGGGTTTGACTTGACGAGCCTAGCATGTACAGACATGGCCTCGGAACACACAAACCGAAAGGTTAAGCATGAGTCATATGAATGATATGATCGACACTTTGTTGTCCACCATTGAAACCACATCTCTTCTCGTGAAGATCGGATTAGGTGTGGTGAATTTGGATCATGTTCACTAAACAACTTGAGGGATGTTGAATTTAGTGGGAGTTCATCTAGTAATTTGATTAAATTGAACTAGTTATCATGAACATAGTCTAAATTGTACTTGCAAATTTTGTAGATCAAATGGCTAAGTCCAACTTCAAATTCAACGTTTTTTATGAGAAAGAAAAGCTTAAGAACAATGGGTCTAACTTCACCAACTGGTTCCGCAATCTGAGAATCATTCTCTCTGGCGGATAAAAGGACTATGTCCTTGAGAAAGCGCTAGGTGACGCCCCTGCTGTAGATGCGCCGGCTGATGAGAAAGCTGTTTATCAGTCACGCAAGGATGATTATGGTGTGATTAAAAGCACCATGTTGTTTGCTATGGAATCGGACCTTCAAAATCATTTTGAGGAGTTCCCCGGGCCCTTTGAGATTCTTGAGGAACTGAAAACTATGTTTCAGACTCAGGCCCGTTCTGAGAGATATGAGATCTCTGAGAAATTCTTTAACTGCAAGATGGAGGAAGGGAGTTCCGTTAGTGAGCACGCCATTAAGATGTCGGGCTACACTCAACACCTTGAGCAACTGGACTGCAAGATTCCAGAGGAACTCAAGATTGACAGAGTTCTGCAATCACTCCCTCCTAGCTACAAAGGTTTTGTAGTTACTCATAATCAGATTGGTTCCACTGATACGATCACTGAGCTCTTCGCTAAGCTGAAAGCTGCGGAGGTGGACATCAAGAAAGATAATCATGTGTTGATGGTCAACAAGCCCCCCAGCTTTAAGAAAGGTAAGGGTGCAAAGAAGCCCTTCAAGAAGGGCAGCGGCAAGCGCGTTGCCCCTGCAGAGAAGAAGCTCAAGTCTGGACCTAAGCCGGTCACTAAGTGCTTCTATTGCAAGGACAAGGGTCACTGGAAGCACAACTGTCCGAAGTACTTAGCGGACAAGAAGGCTGGCACCATCAAAGGTATATTTGATATACATGTTATTGATGTTTTCCTTACTAGCCCTCGTTGTAGTGCCTGGGTATTTGATACTGGTTCAGTTGCTAATATTTGTAACTCAAAACAGGAGCTACGGAATAGACGGCGGCTAGCGAGGGATGAGGTGACGATGCGCGTTGGCAACGGATCAAGAGTTGATGTGATAGCCGTCGGCACGCTCTCCTTAGTTTTACCTTCGGGATTAGTTTTAAACCTCAATAAATGTTATTATGTGCCTGCGTTGAGCATGAATATCATATCTGGATCGTGTTTATTGCAAGACGGTTATTCATTTAAATCGGAGAATAATGGTTGTTCTATTTATATGAGTAACATCTTTTATGGTCATGCACCTGCTATGAATGGTTTATTTCTTCTGAATCTCGAAAGCGATGAAACACACATCCATAACATTGAGGCTAAGAGATGCAAGGTAGATAGTGATAATACTACTTATTTATGGCACTGCCGTCTAGGTCATATTGGTGTAAAACGCATGAAGAAACTCCATTCTGATGGACTTTTGGAGTCTCTTGATTTTGAATCATTTGACACGTGCGAGCCGTGCCTTATGGGCAAGATGATCAAAACCCCGTTCTCCGGAATAATGGAGCGAGCAACGGACTTGTTGGAAATCATACATATCGATGTATGCGGACCAATGAGTGTTTCGACGCGCGGTGGTTATCGCTATTTTCTCACTTTTACTGATACCTTAAGTAGATATGGGTATATCTATTTAATGAAACATAAATCTGAAACATTTGAAAAGTTCAAAGAATTTCAGAACGAAGTGGAAAACCATCATAACAGGAAAATTAAATTTCTACGATCCGATCGTGGAGGCGAATATTTGAGTTATGATTTTCTCACGCATCTTAAAGCAAGCGGAATCGTTTCACAACTCACGCCATCCGGAACACCACAGCGCAATGGTGTGTCTGAACGCCGGAATCGAACTTTATCGGATATGGTGCGATCGATGATGTCTCTTACAGATTTGCCGTTATCATTTTGGGGTTATGCATTAGAAACCACTGCATTCACTTTAAATAGGGCACCATCTAAATCCGTTGAGACGACACCGTATGAACTGTGGTTTGGTGCTAAACCTAAGTTGTCGTTTCTTAAAGTTTGGGGATGCGAAGCTTACGTCAAGAAGTTGATGCCGGACAAGCTCGAACCCAAAGCGGAGAAATGCATCTTCATAGGATACCCTAAGGAAACTATTGGGTATACCTTCTATCACAGATCCGAAGGCAAAGTGTTTGTCGCAAAGAACGGATCCTTTCTTGAGAAGGAGTTTCTCTCGAAAGAAGTGAGTGGGAGGAAAGTAGAGTTAGACGAGGTTATTGAACCTTCTCTTGAGTTGGAGAGTAGCGTAGCACCTGAAATTGTTCCAGTGCCGTCTGCCCCAACAATAGAGGAAGCTAATGACAAGGATCATGAAGCTTCGGACGATGCTACTACTGAACGTCGTAGGTCGACAAGGTCGCGTGCCCCTCCCGAGTGGTACGACAACCCTGTCTTAACTGTCTTGTTAGTAGACGACAGTGAACCTGCGAACTATGAGGAAGCAATGATGAGCCCAGACTCTGAGAAATGGATAGAGGCCATGAAATCCGAATTGGGATCCATGAGCGAAAACCAAGTATGGAATTTGGTGGACCCTCCTAGCGACCGAAAGGCCGTTGAGTGCAAATGGATTTTCAAGAAGAAAACGGACGCGGATGGTAATGTTACTGTCTATAAAGCACGGCTTGTCGCAAAAGGTTTTCGACAAGTTCAAGGTGTTGACTACGATGAGACTTTCTCTCCCGTAGCGATGTTTAAGTCCATTCGGATTTTATTAGCAATTGCTGCGTTTCATGATTATGAAATATGGCAGATGGATGTCAAGACTGCGTTCCTCAATGGCAACATTGATGAAGAGTTGTATATGATGCAACCCGAAGGTTTTGTCGATCCTAAGGATGCTGACAAAGTGTGCAAACTTCAGCGTTCCATTTATGGACTGAAGCAATCATCTCGGAGTTGGAACCTTCATTTTGATCAAGTGATCAAGAGCTTTGGATTTGTTCCAAATTGCTACGAAGCTTGTATCTACAAGAAAGTGAGTGGGAGCTCAGTGACATTTTTGGTACTATATGTGGATGACATATTGATTATCGGAAATGACATTGACATGCTTAACGATGTGAAGAGTTATTTGAACAAATGTTTTTCAATGAAAGACCTAGGGGAAGCTGCTTATATATTGGGCATCAAAATCTATAGAGATAGACAAAGACGCCTGATAGCTTTAAGCCAAAGTACATACCTAGACAAAGTTCTGAAAAGGTTCAGAATGGATAAGGCAAAGAAAGGTTCAGTGCCTATGTTGTCAGGTAAGATATTGAGCAGGGCTCAGTGTCCAGCTACGGTAAACGATAGAGAAGCTATGAGCAAAGTGCCTTATGCCTCGGCCATAGGATCTATCATGTATGCCATGCTATGTACTAGACCGGATGTGTCCAATGCTCTTAGTTTGACGAGCAGATACGAAAGTGATCCAGGAGTGGAACACTGGACAGCCGTGAAGAACATCCTAAAGTACTTAAATAGGACTAAAGAAATGTTCTTAGTCTATGGAGGTGATGAACAGCTCGTCGTAAAAGGTTACATCGATGCTAGTTTTGACATCGACAAGGATGATTCTAAATCTCAGACAGGATACGTTTATATTTTGAATGGAGGAGCTGTGAGCTGGAGAAGCTGCAAGCAAAGCGTGATCGCGGGATCTACAGTAGAAGTGGAATACATGGCTGCTGCAGAAGCGTCAAGTGAAGGAGTTTGGATCAGGAACTTCATCACTGAGCTTGGTGTGGTTCCAAGTTCCTTGGACCCACTGGAGATATTGTGTGACAACACTGGCGCCATAGCACTGGCTAAGGAACCAAGATATCATCCAAAGACCAAGCTTATCAACCGCAAGTTTCATATAATTCGAGATTATATAACAGATGGAGATATGAAGATTAGTAAAGTACATACAGATCTGAATGTCGCAGATCCGTTGACTAAACCTCTTCCACGAGCAAAACATGATCAGCACCTTAGTGCCATGGGTGTGAGATTGTTGCCAGATGTAAACTAGATTATTGACTCTAGCGCAAGTGGGAGACTGTTGGAATTATGCCCTAGAGGCAATAATAAAGATGTTATTATTATAATTCTTGTTCATGATAAAGTTTATATTCCATGCTAGAATTGTATTAAGCGGAAACTTTGATACTTGTGTGGTTTATGAACAACGCCGTGTCCCTAGTACGCCTCTATGGACTAGCTCATTGATTAATGATGGTTAAGGTTTCCTAACCATAGATATGAGTTGTCGATTAATAATGAGATCATATCATTGGGAGAATGATATGATGGACAAACCCAAATCAAGCAGAGCAATTAGATCGTGTCATCGTGTTCATCTTTGCGAAGCTTTTTCTTATGTCAAATATTGTATTCCTTAGACCATGAGATAATGCAACTCCCTGGTATCGGAAGAAAGCTTTGAGGTCATCAAACGTCATCCTATGAGAGGGTGATCATAAAGGTGTCTCTCAGGTGATCGGAAAGTACTTGTTGGGTTGTATGTATCGAGATGGGATTTGTCCCTCCCAAGTCGGAGAGATATACTTCGGGCCCACTCGGTAATCGATATCAACACTGCTTGCAAGCACGTGGTTAAGGAGTTAATCACAATGTGATATCGGATTACGGAAGTACTTGCTGTGAACGAGATTGAACTAGGTATGCCGATACCGACGATCGAATCTCGGGCAAGTAAAATATCGCGTGATGAAGGGAATATATATGGGATTAATTGAATCCTGGCATCGTGGTTCATCCGATATGATCATCGATGAATGTGTGGGAGTCAATATGGGTTTCCAGACCCCGCTGTTGATTATTGATAGAAGATCATGTCTGCATATTCTCGAACCCGTAGGGTCACACACTTAACGTGTCTTGGCGCTAGGATAGAATGGATAATTGGTTTATGAGTTTTTGTTCAGAGTCTCGTATGAGATCCAGGACATCACGAGAGGTTCCGGAATGGTCCGGAGAATAAGATTCATATAAGGCAAAGCAGTTTTTGGATTTCGGAATTGTTTCGGATTGTTCGGTATTGTACCAGAAGCTTCTAGAACCTTCCAGAGTGGGACCAACGTGGCCCCACTTGTCGGGAGGGGGCGTGGGCCTACGAGGGAGTGCCCTGGCCGCATTGGGCCAGGGGCACAAGGCCCCATAGGCCCAGCCGGCCAAAACCCTAGGGAAACCCTAGGGAAACCTTCTAGAAGGAGGGGGAAAACTTGCCCCCCACTCCAACCCTTGGGGCCGCCGCCCTAGGGCTTGGAGGAGGGGCCAAGGGGGCCGGCCAGACCCCTATATATAGAGGGAAGGGGCGCAACCCTCCTCCCCCACTCCTTCAACCCTAGTCGCCATACTGCTGCCCTCCAGATCTCTCTCTCCCGACTGCGCGTAGGCGAAGCCCTGCCGCAGAAACTCTCCACCGTTTGCACCATGTCGTCGTGTTGTAGATCCAATCTATCTCTCCACCCCACTTGCTGGACTGAGGAAGGAGGAGACGTCGAGGTGCCGTACGTGTGCATCTCTCGAAGGCATCGCCACTTGCGGTGTTGGATCGGATCGGATCGCGAGGAGGAGAAGCGAGTACGACTACATCAACCACGTTCCGTCGAACGTTTCATTTTGCGAATCTTCAAGGGTATGAAGATCTCATCTATTCCCCCTCATTGTTTGCATCTCCTAGATTAGATCTTGGCGTCCCCGTTCGCATCCGTAGAAAATCTTTGATTTACTATGCTGCGAAACCCTTCAATTTCATGAGAAGGAGTTTCACTTGAAAGGTTTTAGTAGGAGGACAATAGAACTTGATGAGTTTGATGACCTGAGTAAGATGGGCAAAGTAGCGCAGAGCCAGAAAGTATTCCGGAGACGGCCTAAGAGTCGATGGTCCCGCGCCTACAAAGGTTGTAGCCCCGTAGATCGAAGTTCTTATTGAACCACGTAGGTCAGGTAGTTTTTGTAATCAAATAGTAACATTTATGGACGAAGTATTATAGTTGGACAATAAGTAACCCACTAGATAGAATAAGGTATGATGAGCCCTAACTCGTTAAATGGCTGGATGCCATAAAATCCACGATACAATCCATGTATGAAAATCAAGTTTGGGCTATAGAGCGTAAATGGATCGATAAAGAAATAGACAAGGATGTTCACATCCATAAAAGGCTCGACTTGTTAAAAAGAAATTTGTGACAAAGTACGAAGAGTTGATTACAACGGGATTTGATCTTTCGCGGTGATGCTCAAGTCTATACATATTGTTTTAGCAATCACTATATATTTTAACTTTAAGATATGGTAGTTGAATAAACAAAACAATGTTTATATAATGGAATGCTAGCTGACGACATGTACATGATACGGTCCAAAGATTTTTTTTTGATTCAAAGGATGCTAGAAAGGTATGCAAACTTAAATGGTACAAGTAAGTATCACAAAGTTGGAATCTTCATTTTGATGAAATTGCTTAAGAGTTTAGTTTCATAGGGAAAGGTGAAGATGCTAGCTTGCATTTACAAGAAAATAAGTGGGAGAGTTAAGACATATTTATAATACTTTATGTAGACGACATATAGTTGATTGACAATTATGTATATTTTGATACAGTTAAGATTTCATTAAAATTAGTTTTGATGAAAGAGTTAGTCTAAACAACATAATAGGGACCAAGAATTTATAGAGATATATTGAGGCGCATAGTAGGTTCAAGCCAAAATAGATATATGAGATAATGAATTATTTCAATATGGAACGACAAGAAGGGTTATTTCCACATGGAAGAGGTTGGATAAAGATTCGAGTATTTTATCAATAGCGTACACCATGATATGTACACAACCAAATAAGTCCTATGCTCAAAAAGTTATGAGCATGTACCAAAGTGATGTATATATTTGATGATCACTAGGCTATAGTAAGAATATTCTTATGTGCTTTTGAAGAACTATAAATATATTTTTGTATGCGAAAGTGGCAAATGGTTTGTTGTATGGTGTTACATTGGTACTAGTTTTTTCACAAATATAAACAATTTTATCTAAAATTAGGCAGTGTGTTTAATAAAAGGTGGCACAATGGACTAGAAGAAAGTTTCATGTTAGATTTGGATGAGTTCCAAAGTTGAACATTGTGATGAATACTACAACGAAGGTTGTGTAAAAAATGCTCTAGTAGAAGCAATGGAGGAAGTTTGAGTCAAGAAATTTGTTTTGAAACTTGGTGTATTTCCAAGCGATCTAGTACTATGAAGATCTATTGTGTGACAATAGTGGAAGCATAGTTCCGGCCGAGGAACTAAGGTCCCACTAGACGACCAAACTTATACAATGTGCCATCTCATTCTAAAATGTGTGTGATGCGCGAAGACGCAAAGATATGAAAATACACATGGACCTGAACATGCCAGATCAGATGATGAAGTTTACCACATGCAGAACATATCAATAACACCGAACACCATATTGTTAACTTCGTAAACATTTACTAGATTATTGACTCTAGTGCAAGTGGGAGACTATTGAAATATGCCCTTGATGCAATAATAATATTGTTATTATCATATTTATACTTAATGATAAATCTTTATACTCCATGCTACAATTTTATTAATGGGAAACATCATACATATGCGGTTACATAAATAAAACTAAGTCCCCAATAAGCATCTACTTGACTAGCTTGTAGATTAATGATGGTAATGATTTCCTAATCATAGACATGTGTTTTCAATTAGTAACAAGGTCATGTCACTAGGAGAATGATATGATAGATATACCCAAACTAAGAAAATAAATTAGATCGTGTCACAAAGTTTAAATTTCCAAAGTTGATATATGTCAAGTATCCTAATTCTTAGACCATGAGATTATGTTACTCGCTAGTGCTGGAAGAATGCTTTGAGGGCATCAACCATCACAACGTAAAAGGTTGACTATAAAAGTATTTCAGGTACTTATAAAAGTACTTGTTAAGTTGCATGAATCAAGACTAAGATTTGTCTCTACATGTGACAAAAATATATATTCTAAGCCCACTTGGTAACACACACCCTACATAGCTTTCAAGCATGTGACTAATGAGTTTGGTCACAGGGGTTGTTGCATTATGATATGGGTAAATAGTACCTTCTAGTGACCATATTGAACTAGGTATAGTAATCAATTTGTTTATCACAGAGTACCGACAATCATATCTTAGGCAAGTAAAGTATGTGATATAAAGGGAATATAATATGCGATTATTTCGATCCTCGATAAATTAGATCAAACCGATAAAGATCTTTGTTTAACATCTGGGAGTCAGTATGGACATCTAGGTCCCGCTAATGGTTATTTGTTGAAGAGGTGTATCGACCATGTCTACATGTTCTCGAACCCGTAGGATATGATAACCCACAAGTATAAGGATCAACTGTAGTACCTTTAGATTAAAAAAGTTTTTCGAACTCACGAGGAACTAAATTTATAGGTGAGCTAATTCAACAAGTAAATAATAAAGGATGCAAAGATTTGTATTTTCTAGTTTATGATTTGTGGGAAAGAAAATGACAAGTGATACGTCGTAAACGTATCTATAATTTTTTATGCTCCATGCTTGTTTTATATCATGTGTCTTATGTTTTGTCTACACTTTGAGGTATTTTTATACACTTTCTGGAACTAACCTATTGACAAGATGCCATAGTGCCAGTTGCCTGTTTTCTGCTGTTTTTGGTTTCAGAAAGCTAAAAAATGAATATTCTCGGAATTGGACGGGACAAAAGCCAAAGATCATATTTTTCCCTGAACGATACGGAAAATTGAAGATGAGACAGAGGATGACACCAGGGTGGCCACACCCTAGGTGGGTGCGGGCCCACCCTGGCTGCACCCATAGGGGGTGTGGGCCCCCTAGCCCTCCACCGACCTTGCATCCTTCGCCTATAAGAAGCCCCCGACTCAGAAACCCTAGACAATCGACCAAAAAGCCATGAAAAGTTCTGCAGCGCCGCCGCCACCGAAGGGGAGATTCGAGGGACAGAAAGTCTCTGTTCCGGCACCCTGCCAGGACGAGGAAGTGCCCCCGGATCCATCTCCATCAATATCCACCACCATCTCCATTGTCGTTGCTGATTCCCATGATAAGGAGGGAGTAGTTCTTCCTGGAGGCTAAGGGCTCTGCCGGTAGCTATGTGTTCATCTCTCTCTATGCATGATCTTGTGGTCATGAGCTTTGTAATCAAGTAGATCTACTCTGCTACTCAAGTGCTTCAATAGATCTCTGCTCTCCCCATGTGTGTGAAAGTGATAATGTGCATGCCATGGTGGCACTTAGGCTAGAGTCTACATAAATACTCATCGTGCTTTAATAGATCTATGCTTTTCCCGACGTGTGTGAAAGTGACAGCATGCACACCGTGTGTGGCACTTAAGCTAGGTTACATATATATTTATCATGAGTATATTTTGAGTTGGTTGTCTCTATGAAATTGTGGTGTTCGTTGGAACCATCTAGCGCTCAAGGTGACAGTGTGGGGTTATCTAGATTGGGAAAGACGGACTTTGAGGAGTGTTGTTATAGCCCTACCAATGATTAGAGTATCCAACCGGGGAGTAGTTAAGGGTAGTATCATGACGAGAAGATATTTATATGACAGAGTGTTCACTAGTGAAAGTATGATCCCTAGGCCTTGTTTCTAAACATTGAAACACCGTTTGCAACTAGATCTATTACATGTTTGCTTGCTTCCATCTTTTTGCCTTTAGTCCGTACCTCACTGTAAAGCTATTTTCTAGCATCGTTGCCACTTGTATTTCACAATCTCTTCGCTGAACTAGTGCACCTATACACCTGGCAAGTGTATTGGGTGTGTTGGGGACACAAGAGACTTCTTGTATCTTGATTGCAGGGTTGCTTAAGAGGGATACCTTTGACCACTTCCTCCCTGAGTTCGATAAACCTTGGGTAATACACTTAAGGGAAACTTGTTGCTGTTATAAAAACCTCTGCACTTGGAGGCCCAACAACTATCTACAAGAATAGAAGTGCGTAGACATCAAGCTATTTTCTAGCGCCGTTGCCGGGGAGGTAAGGTAAAAGGTATTCACATCCTCCAGTGTGAGTGCTCGAAGTTATTTCCTTTAGATTCTGCAAATTTGTCTTTTTGTTTCTTGTTTTGTTTTCACTAGTTAGGCTTAATGGAAAACAACAACAAAATTAGAGAGCTTTATAGTATTTATCTTGAGCTAGGACATGAAGTGTTTGAAGAGAAAATTAAAAAACCTATGGAACTTTATTTGCATGCTAATAGCAATGTTATTAGTATGAATTATTTGGACACCATTATTGCTAATGTTATGGAAACATCTAAGCTTGGGGAAGCTGGTTTTTATGAAAATGATATTTTTAGTTCCCTAGCTTTGGAAGATAGCTATTCTATTGCTTATGATGATACCAAACCTCCAATATATGATGATTACAATGTTGAATATGATATTTTCAGTCCACCTACTATTGAGGATAAAATTTATTGTGATTACAATATGCCTCCTATATTTGATGATTATGGTGATGAGAATAATAATGATAGCTATTTTGTTGAATTTGCTCCCACTACAATTAATAAGAATGACTATGCTTATGTGGAGAGTAATAATTATTATATGCATGTGGCTCATGATAAGAATGTTTTATGTGATAGTTATATTGTTAATTTTATTCATGTTGCTACTGAAAGTTATTATGAGAGAGGGAAACATGGTTTTATGCATCTCAACAATATTAAGTTTCCCCTCTTTATGTTGAAAATCTTGAAGTTGCACTTGTTTTGCTTTCCAATGCTTGTTGCTTTGTGATTTCATGACTTGTTTATTTACAAGATTCCTATGCATAGGAAGTGGGTTAGACTTAAATGTGTTTTTAATTTGCTTCTTGATGCTATCTTTTACTTCAATTCATATTTCTTATGTGAGCATCTTCTCAAACTATCAAGCCTAACTTAAAGGCGTTAAAGAAAAGTACTTGTTGGGAGATAACCCAAGAGTTTTATTGAGTATTGGAAGTTATTAATTCAGTAATAACCTCTCCTTATCATTTTTGTTTTCTTTTTGTGCCAATAATAACCTCTAATGAGAGAGAAGTAAGATTTGGGGAGTTGTTGTCCCAAAACAGATTTTTGTGCTCCACCATAAAAAATTATGAGGAATCTCTGTAAGTCGGATTGAGCTGATATTTTGCGAATTAATCCCCCAGTATGTTATCTAACTTCCATTAGTTCAACACTTTTTGATTTGAGTAACATAAGGTCTTCGAAAAAATCAGTTTCTACCTACTGGTCTGTTTTGACAGATTTCTGCCATTATTTGCATTTGCTTCTTATTGATTCCTTTTTGGATACTTTTTGGGAAATTGAGATTTTTGAGGGAATTTCTACAGTATCTTGTGTTTTTAGTGAAAGTTTTGCTTCTCTAAAACTAAACCCAAAGGTCTATTATGTTTTGAACACACTAATGTTGTTAATGAAGATTGTGTGAAGCTTTGTATAAAGGAAATTTTTTAGGTGTAGAGAGAGAATGATGTAATGAGATGAAGAATGGACAAAAGCTCAAGCTTGGGGATGCCACCCCGTTTCACCCCAAGGAATATTCAAGAGGTACAAGCGTCAAAGCTTGGGGATGCCCAAGGCATCCCCTTCTTCATCAATAAAAATCTCAGGTCTTTCTAGACACTTCGTTTTTATTGTTTCATGCACAGTTGTGTTGTTCTTGGAGCGTCTTAGTTTTTGTTTTTGGTTTTTTTTCTTAGTTTGCTTGAATAAAGTTGGTTGATTACAACACACTTCTTTTGGAGAGATACACACTGTGTTTTCATTGCCTAGAACACTCTAGTTTTCATTCTTATTGTCTTGTGAGTGTTCTCTTTTGCTAGCACTGTGTTTATCCTTAGTTTTCTTGTGCTTTCAGCTTAGAACTTTTTAGTTATTCTTTGTGGATTTGTGAGACAAGCTCACTGGTCTTTATTGAGTATTATCTTTGTGAGTTGTTTCAAATAAGTTGATTGGTGTTGGAAAAGAGTAGAAAGTTCTTGCTTATAGTGGTACAAAAGAGAGCTTGCTTTGACTGTGGCTTAGACTTTATCATGTCATGCTAGAAGTTGTTTTGACCTTATGCTTAGTGATTATCATTGTAGCATGACTTGTTCCAAACAATTAGGATTTCTTAATGTGCCTTGAAAGAATCATGCGTTGTTTTAGCATACAAAAGCATAGTATTGTGGTATTCTCTTTTGATGCTTTGTTTGGGTTGACTTGGCAAATCATCACACCATGTTATTACTATGAACCAGTCACCATAGCCTATATGATCATTTAGTCCTTGACTTGTAGTACCACTTTATGCTTTGATTAGTAATGTTTTGTCGCTCTGCATGATTATGGCCATTATTTCTCTCTTAGTTGGTCGCTCCCAGCCTTTTGCTAGCCTCCACTTGTATTGAGTAAGCTCTACTCATGCATCAAACTCCCAAGAAACCAAGTTATTCCAAAGTGTCCACTATAAATTCCTATGCATGGTGTGTTACACCATTTCAAGTATATTCTTGTTTTATCTATCTTCCAACTTAAACTTGTTATGTGAAAGTTAGTGACTAAAGCTCTCACAAACTTGATGACACACTTTATTTTTCTTGCCCCTAATAAACTTGAACCAGTGTGTCATCTATGTTGTATATGCTTGCACTTATACGTTGGAATTAGCAAAACCGTGTTGTCAGGGGAATGCTTTCAACATTGCACTTGTACATTGTACACAGTTGATATCATGCTCTTTTGTTTATGGATGTCGTCGGTGTGAAATAAAAGGGGAGCTTGTAAGTCCATGGAGTTATGTATGTGTTTTAGAGAAACGCCTGGGCCGCTAGCCTAAGCCATGCCTAATCATGGTGGAAACTTGCAGCATCACCATAGTGAGCAATCTATGAAGCTTTCTTCTTATAAAAAAAGAGACACATTGAAAAGAGGAAAGAGAGAAAAAAGCACCATTTTCCCATGGTAAATAAGAAGATTGTTGAGATGCTCAATTCTGCTTGCCTTGTCATTTTGATTATGGGATAGCTCCTGTATCATATGCAAGGGGTACCCCGTTGGCGGTTCTCTATGATACACATGTACTTACTATGACAAGAACTTACAGGTGACTAAAGTTGAGTAATATGAGGAGCGGCCCTCGTATTCAAGGGACATGAGATTGCCAACTGATACTTTGTCAAGCATATACTCCATAGTTTGTTCACTTTAACCTTAATCACTTCAAGATGCTTATGATAGGGGCAATGAGGGCTGAAAGCTAACAAGTACCATAATTTTTGGAAGCTCTTTATGAAACTTGAAATCCCTGCTTCCCTTTGAAGGGCATTTCTTCCACCATTATACTGAGTGTCCACCTTCTACCCTTAGGCACCAATTAAGAGAGCATAGTTGCCATTCTTAGTTCTATGTGCATTGTCCCAAAACTTATTGATTGATTCATATTGTTGATATTGCTTGTTCTTGAACTATTTGTATCTAGTCAACCTTATGAACTTTGAAGGTGTTCTATGCATTTATGTTTGCTACTCCATGAGGGACAAGATGAATGCCACTATGCTATGTTTTATATATGTGAAACAAACAAACGTTTTTCAATGCATTGTTATTCATGAATCTTTGTTTGTAACCTTTCATGTTGCAAGCATAGTTACTTTGTCTTATTGTTAGAACTTCTTCTTTCATGCTCATGTTTAGAGTACTTTGATCCCAACTATCAATGCTTTACAATGGTTTGATCATGATTGTGATGGTGCATGTCACCTCAAAAATTATTCTTTTTATCACTTACCTACTCGAGGATGAGCAAGAGTTAACTTGGGGATGCTTGATACGTCGTAAACGTATCTATAATTTTTGATGCTCCTTGCTTGTTTTATATCATTTGTCTTATGTTTTGTCTACACTTTGAGGTATTTTTATAGAATTCTAGAACTAACCTATTGATAAGATGCCACAGTGAGAGTTGCCTGTTTTCTGCTGTTTTTGGTTTTAGAAAGCTAAAAAATGAATATTCTCGGAATTGGACGGGACAAAAGCCAAAGTTCATATTTTTCCTGAACAATACGGAAATTTGAAGACGAGACGAAGGAGGAAAAACCAGGGTGGCCACCTGGCCACGCCCACAGGGGGTGTGGGACCCCTGGCCCTCCATCGACCTTGCCTCCTTCGCCTATAAGAAGCCACTGACTCAGAAACCCTAGACAATCGACCAAAAAGCCACGAAAAGTTCCGCAACATCGCCGCCGCCGAAGGGGAGATTCGGGGGACAGAAAGTCTCTATTTTGTCACCCTGCCGGGACAGGGAAGTGCCCCTGGAGCCATCTCCATCGATCTCCACCACCATCTCCATTGACGTTGATGATTCCCATGATGAGGAGGGAGTAGTTCTTCCTCGAGGCTAAGGGCTCTACCGGTAGCTATGTGTTCATCTCTCTCTATGCATGATCTTGTGGTCATGAGTTTTGTAATCAAGTAGATATACTATGCTACTCAAGTGCTTCAATAGATATCTGATCTCCCCATGTGTGTGAAAGTGACAGCGTACACGCCATGGTGGCACTTAGGCTAGAGTATACATAAATACTCATCGTGCTTTAATAGATCTATGCTTTTCCCCACGTGTGTGAAAGTGACAGCGTGCACACTGTGTGTGGCACTTAAGCTAGGTTACATATATATATTTATCATGAGTATATTTTGAGTTGGTTGTCTCTATGAAATTGTGGTGTTTGTTGGAACCATCTAGCGCTCAAGGTGACAGTGTGGGGTTATCTAGATTGGGAAAGGCAGACTTTGAGGAGTGTTGTTATAGCCCTACCAATGATTAGAGTATCCAACCGGAGAGTAGTTAAGGGTAGTATCATGAAGAGAAGATATTTATATGAGAGAATGTTCACTAGTGAAAGTATGATCCCTAGGCATTGTTTCTAAACATTGAAACACCATTTGCAACTAGATCTGTTACATGTTTCTTGCTTCCATCTTTTTGCCTTTAGTCCTTACCTCACCGTCAAGCTATTTTCTAGCACCATTAACACTTGTATTTCACAATCTCTTCGCTGAACTAGTGCACCTATACACCTGACAAGTGTATTGGGTGTGTTGGGGACACAAGAGACTTCTTGTATCTTGATTGCAGGGTTGCTTGAGAGGGATACCTTTGACCACTTCCTCCCCGAGTTCGATAAACCTTGGGTAATCCAATTAAAGGAAACTTGCTGTTGTTCTACAAACCTCTGCACTTGGAGGCCCAACAACTGTCTACAAGAATAGAAGTGCGTAGACATCAACAAGTAAAGTAAATTTTAAGTTACTTGAATGCTCCTTTTAGAGAATTCCCAATCCTCTATGCATCAACATGACTATCTTGTGGTGTGTTATTATATGCGGAAAATGTTCCTGAGGATGGAACATATTTCATGTTATAAAGATTTCTAAACTAGCATGGTGAATATCTTGTCAAGTTTTATTCTCTTCGGACAGAGCCAAAATTAGGTGCTACCACATGCATAAGCAAATGCACCTCTAGTTTGTCCCTAGGCCTAGTAAGAACAATCTAGGGATTCATTAAGGCATACATGTCCAACTATTTCCTTAAGTTCTATGGTCCCCGATCATATAAACCCCTTACTATAGCTCCAAAGATCTTGACAAGGTTTATATCATCTCTTGCCATCCATTCTCCTTTCCAATACAATAAGTTGTAGCCCTATGAGCCCATATAAGTGAAGTAACACATAGTCGACGTTCGTATGTTACCATCATAGATCCACATAAAGCATAAAACTTGACCAAATACCCATAGCATACTGTATAGAAACCATAGCCAATTTATCTTATGCCCTTACGAACATGGGGAACTACTCACAATGGTGAAATATGACAATGATCAGTGGCATATGGTATATAAAATAATATGAAAATATAACTTCCCCTCAAAATAATAACAATTTACGGAGCACAAGCATACACACATCACTAAAAACTTATTCGGGGCTCCAATTTATCACAAACTATAAGGGGGATGAAGTGGATCTCGAAATGGATATGGGGCTGATGTTGGGGATGATGGATATGGTGGTGATGCTAATCATCCAAATGCTAAGGAGTAGTTGGTGATGATGATGGCTTCCCCAAGGTTATGGCCTTGGAGCTACAGGATCTGCCCTCTCTTGGAGTAGGAGAAGACTTTTGCCTCTGCCGCCTCTATAAATCTCGGGAAACATTGGCATAGGTTTTTCATCGATATGATGCCAAGAGAACCTTAGTATACCGTCTATGCGATAGTTTCTAACCCACATAATGAATGTCATTAGGTGCACACATGTTACATGACCCACACTAGTTGGAAACCCATGTTACGTGGCACCTAACTTAGGGAAAACACTTTTAAAACTTGAAATTTTTTAAGTGAGAAATTACCCTGTTTATTACGACTACCACACAAAAAATAAGGTGCATAAAATGATTAATAGCACATGCAATTCACAGTGATATGGTATAGCACTTCACGTCAACGATCTTCATCATCAACTTCTTCTAGCACTAGGGACTCCTTCCACATGCCTTGGGCATAAGATCGAGGTCCATTATTGCTTGATCATCATTTCCACATCTTGCTCTTAAAACTATTGATACTCTAGATAATAGATAAAAACAACTATGAATATTACAATAATAATATGACAATCATCACGACTTCTGTCACTCATGCCAAACAAGATTACAACATAACACATCTCATGCATCACATTGTAAACTTCAGCTATACCACATCACTTCTCTGCAAAAATCAGTTAAACGTCTCTAACACTCTTTGCAAGATTACATAACTCTATGGCTGCAAAGAGGACCATTATTTAACTTACATGGTAAGTGAGCACCATGATCATTATATGATATTTAACTTATTTGGGGCGTGATTCGTCCAATTTGCATCACCATTCTATATCATAAGTTGCCTCTATTCATTGATATATATCTTATTATGAGGTATTACTTATGTCTTTTCTACTGTTTATGCATGTTGGATGATTCTTGGAGGATGAACTGCTAGAGTCTGGATTCTGATGGAAAAGAAGGCGTTTTGATGCAATTTCGTGAAGATCAGAAAAATACCAGAAAAATATGGGAAAATTTATTTTTATAGAAGATTGAGGAAGCCAGAAGGAGGAGCAAAGAAGGGCCACAGGGGGCCCACATCCCCCTAGGTGCGGGCCCACCTGACCCCGTGCCTAGGGCAGGTGTGGCCCACCTGCCCGGCTCCCGACTCCGCCCCTTCGCCTATATCTTCCCTATGGAACCCTAATACAGGGGAGTGACCATAGATAGATTTCCGCCACCTCTGCGGGGCGGAAAACACCGGGAGTGAAAGATATCTCCGGTAGACAGATTTCTGCGGGGAAATTCCTTCTGAGAAAGATCTCTCCAGTAGATAGATGATGAGCCTATTGTCTTTTGTGAGGACGCTTCTAATATTGTCTCTCATTGTAGAAAAGTTAGAAAAGCTTGTGTTCCTGTGCTTTCTGTTAAAATTGGTGATCATTTTTACTATGGTTTATGTGATATTTGGTGCTAGTTCTAGTGATATTCCTTATGAGCTTTACAGGGAAATTATGCATGAAATTGGTCCTTGTGAGCTTGAGGACATTGATGTGGTTATTCACCTTGCTAATAGAGAGACAGTTTGTCCCATTGTCATTGTAAGAGACGTGGAGGTTCTTTATGGAAAGGTTAAGTATCCTGCTGTAAAGGGTCCCAACCTTTAATAAGGTAGAGTCCCCTGTGTTTACAATGCTAGTCCCTGGATCAATAGCTAGCATCCACAGTTAAGATGTAATATCAAGAAACAAAGGTCATAATACAACTTTATAACCAGGAATAACATAATTTTATTACATCTTGCATAGCTCATTTGGCTATTACATTACATTGCAGCAGAATATCTATAAGCATGGGGTCCTTCATCTTCAAAGTGCCACAGGCAGACATGTTGGTTGTAGACTTTGTAATCCTAATCAACACACTTCACTAAATCAATCAAACCTGCAACATACAAGTTACAGCCACAAGGGTCAATACATTTGAATTGTATTGGCAAGTGATACTATGGTAATATAGTGGAGTCTATCATCTATATGCATTTGGCTAAGTGGAGTTGAGGCTTGCATTGCTCAAAATAGATTTTTCCTTATCATTTGAAAATACTAAGTTTTTGTTTTGACAAAACTTTTCCAAGGCATCTCCCAATCAAAGATTGAAAATTCTTTAACCCTTGTTCAAACCACAAGTTTTTATCTTAGAAATTTGAATGATGAGATTCTTGATTGCTTCCATGTCTTGATGCTCAAATTGTCCTTTACCAGGGACATGGCTAAGTACTTAGATTTTACACTCTGCAGAGGTGGTGCACTTTCCCCACAAGACTTGGTTTCCCAAGACAAGATCTTTCAGAAGCCTTCCCTTAGACCAAAATGGACGCGTTCCAACCTATCAAACTCTACCACCAACTGTCCATATGGCTAAGTTCTTGCAACCTATATGATCTAGGCAGAGCCCATAATGCCAAGTGGTTGCACTTGAAGCTTCTCAACATTTGATATCTCAAATCTCTTTGTTCCTGGGTGGCCATCCACAAGTGAGATACACAAGGTCAACCATAGACATGGGCCTTGTGAACCACTCAACCAAAAACCACCAAGCAATTACCATTCCACCCAGGTGATTCATTAACTTAGTTGTTTTATTAAACAAAACACAAGTCCTCAGACTTAGAAATTTTTCATAGTATGGATATATATTCCACCCTTGTCTTCTATTAGCTAGGCTAAGCTTGATAGTAGTAGGAATCTTAACTTAGGAAAATTTCTACTAAGGTTTCATCTACTAGGTTTTCCTATAGCAAGGTTTATACTTAGCAAAATTCCATGCAAGTTTTACTTAGAAAAAAAATCACTAATGCATAGTGAAAGTAATGGGACAAAAGTATGAAGCATCACTTGCCTTTTTGGTAGAGGGTATAAGTTCACTCCTTGTCCTTGCAACAATCACACTCTTCAAGTCACTACAATTCAATCAAACAAGGCACAAACTCAATCTACCAATCAAGCAAAACATCACATAAAATAACAAAGTCAAGGTAATGCATGCAAACATGCCAAGCTTTGTTTTATTTGAAAAAGTGGTTCCTAATGGGTCATAAACATTGGAAAACACCTAAGGGTCATTTTATAAAGTGGCAAAGTCATTTGCAAAAGGTTTCACTTCAAAAACCATTTTCAAAATAAAGTATCATTTTATGTGGTGTAAAAATATTTTTGCTAAGGCATTAATCTATAGGGTTCACAAAATATGTTTTCAAACCATAAAACTTGGTGTTTAGGGTCAGTGAGTTTAAAACAAAACATTTCCCAAAAGTTTTCTTCCAAAACCATTTTTAATAAATAAACCATATTTTTATTTGACTAGAAATGGTTTTAAATCAAAGAATCATTCTTTTGTTTCACCAAATACATTTTTGAATCCACAAAGTGTTTCCTATGGTCAGTAGATTCAAATCACACCATTTGCCAAAGATTTTATCCCCAAAATTATTTTTGAACAATTTTTATAACCTAAACAAGCATACAAATGTTTCTGCAAAAACAAATTTTTTTCCAGAAGCTTTTTACTAAACAAATGGCATGGTTGGCTAGGGATTGTTTCACTGATTCCATTGATATAAAGTTTGTAATTTTTGGACGTGTGGATCAAAAGTTACAAGAGTTTCAAATCTGCATCTAAATCAGATTCAAATTTTGTTTTTAAACAGAAACTGGCCATGCGTCATGTTCCTATTGGGCGGTACCGGTTCGTCTGGATCACGTGCTGCAGGCCATTGGATCTAACTGATATCGCACGGCGCAGGTTCACTCTTACCCCTTCACTCTCTTTCTTTCCTAGCCGTTGGATGATGATCTCACGGCTCTTAGGAGGTTGACCAAAGTCGGGCGGCGCAGCGAGGGTGGCTGGCGGCGACGAGGTCAGATGGTGGCAGCGCTGGTGAAACAGGAAGCGAGAGAAGAGGAGGAGAGGCTCACCGTGATCGCAAGGACGTGGGGAAGCTCGACGTGCTGGTTGCAGGCGAAGGGGCGCTCGCGTGTGCTGGCGATTGCTCACCGGAGTTCGCTCGGTGTCGGGCACGCTCTGGTTGATGACGGAGGCGACGACTGAGGGCGCGCTAAGACAAATGGAGAGCAGCGTTAGACGCGTGTGAGAGAGGAGAGTGTGAGAGTATCCGTTAGAGGGCCCGGGGTGGTCTGGGCTCACCAGGAGATGTCGCCGGAGTCGAGGCAGGAGGCGGCGATGCTCGGTGGTCGTTGTTGCCGATGTTGTGGTGCGCGCGCGGGTGAGCTGGCGATGCGGGAAGGTCCGCCAGGTGATGGGGATCACGGCTGGGTGCTCGAGGAGGCAAGAGGTGGCGTGGGCTGGCCGGAATCCTCGCCGGAGCGTCGTCGGACAGTGGCGGTGTTTGAGCAAAATTCGCCAGGCTGGGGGCGTGTCGAGGAGGGGCGACAGAGGGGAACCAGAGAGGAGAGGGAGACGATTTATCGTGCGTGGTCGCAGCGAGGTTAAGGCGCGGCATTATGGCGAATTGATCGCGAGCTTTCAATGGAAGCAACGGCCGCGGCGTGGTCAGCGGCGGGTGGAAACGACGAACATGAGGGGTGGGGTCCATTGTCAGCGTGAGAGAGGAGAGGAGAGTTGGGTCCACCGGTCGGTGTCTGCGTGGGTCAGTAAGTTGGTGCCAAACGTTTTCTTCGGGAGGGAGAGAAGCTGGGCTGGTTGGGCCTTGTGGGCTGCTGGGTTGGGTCGACTGGGCTGGCTCCTTCTCATATTTTTTTGTACAGCAAGCTTTTCTTTTTCTATTTCCTATTTCTGTTTTGAAATTCAAACAACAATTCAAACAACAAAACAAACATTCAAACATTCACCACACTTGTAATTGAATCTGGTTCTGTTTATCAACATAAACCAATTCCCAAAATAAAATAATATTTTTAATCTTTTTAGGATCTATTTAATAATTAAATAAAATAGACCTTAATTATTAATTCAAAAAGGGTTTTGATTTATTTAATAAAATCTTCATTTGAAATCTAAATATTTTCAAAACCAAATCAGTAGGTTTTATTTGAAAATATAGAATACTTGGAAAACTTGTTTAAAATAAAATAACATTTTATTTTAGGGTCCATTAATAATTAAATAATATGGACCTTAGTTATTAAATCAATTAGGATTTGTTTTATTAAAATCTTTATTTTGAAATCTAAAATAAAACCAAAACTCTTCAGTAGGTTTTATTTGAAAATAATAAACACTTGCAAAACTTATTTAAAATAAATTAATAAGTTTTGGTGTTTAATTAAAATGGTAAAACCTTTTATTTAAATAAAATTGGATATTAAATCCTTATTATTTTGTTTAAATAAACTTTTACTCTTTTAATCAAAACAAAACCTTTTGTTTTAAAAACTTGGCCAAGGTTTAATTTGGCTTTATAAAATAATCCTTATTTATAAATCTATCCTTTTTCATTTGAAACCAAATCTTTTTATTAAAAGATCCAAAATAGTAATTTCAAAATATTTTTAGCTTTATTGTTTATTTAACTTTTTTTTTAAATCCCTTTAGGATTTATCTTGATCAAAATAGGTTTGAAGGGTTCCAATTGGAATCAAAAAGTTTCTTCTCACCCTGGAAATCAACAAAGTTTTATTTTATTCGTTTATTTTTCACATTACAAGATTTGGAAAATCTTGGGATGTGACAGGCTACCACCCTTAAAATAAATCTCGTCCCGAGATTTGAGGAAGCTAGGGTTACAAGTAGGCTCAAAAGCATCTAAGGTACTACCACCCTTAAAAATTTTCCAACTAAGTTACATATTGGCCTTCTGGGGAAACTTCTCTGGGCAAATATCTGCATAGTGTCCTTTGTTTTCACACTTGAAACATGTGACAAGGCTCAGATCCTTCATAGGCTGGTTTATATTGTGCTTCATCTTTCCTGGACAGAAGTTTACATAGTGGCCTAGTTCCTTGCATTTGAAACACATCACTTGGCTGATATCTTTCTTTTCCTTTGGTATCATTTTCTCTTGTTTGTTTCCTTGTTTCTTCTTCTTTTCTGGGCATTCATTGGCATAGTGTCCCATCTCTTTGCAATTGTAACATTGCACTTGAGTAATATCCTTCTTGTTAGGGTTGGGGCATTTCTTCTTCTTCTTGGGTCTCTCCAAAACTAGGAGTTCTTCTAGTTCATGTTCTTCATATCTCACCTGAAAGGTGGGAAATCTTTCTCTCTTCTTGGGGCATTGATCTTCATGTTCCTTGGATGTATGCTCCTTGTCTCCACAAGTATTGCTAGCTTGGGTTCCTTCTAGAATAGCATCTTTGTCATCCTTGTTGTCATTAGCTCTTTGGGAAAAGTTTTCTCCCATGTTGATCATTTGAGTAACCAATCCTTGCAACAATTGGGATTGAAGTTTCAAAATCCTTTGTATGGCTGGGTCTAGTCCATTGTTGTTGGCTAAAAGCTGAGTTGTCTCTTGGCTCAACTGGTTTTGGGTTGCTATAAGTTCTCTCATGTTGTCCTCTTGGTTGTTGTTGTTGTTGTTGTTGTTGTCATCAACTTTGATGTTGGTGTTTCTTGGAGAAGTCATCTGTTTGGGTTGGATGGAGATTAGAGTAAACAAAATATTTCTAAGGGAATAGTTCTAATCACACACATCACAATTCACACAAGCAATGTGCAATCAATCACAAAGAACTTTTCATTCAAATAACAAAGTTCAAGCACATACTTAGGCAACAAGATATTTTTGTTACACCACATAAGTTGGTGTGGTTGACTTAACTAAAATATGGTAGTCCATCTATAGGGTTTACTTGTGATCTTTCCATCCTTCTTGATTGATTCTTCTTGGATGAGATCATGGTTTCCTTGGGAAAAATTCTTGGTCACAAACTTCAAGTGAAGTGAACTCCTTCTAATTTTGCATTTCCTTAGTCTCCATATCTTGAGCAAGATTTCCTTGACTCACTTGTAGTCCTTAGTAGTATCCAAGATTGAGGTCCTTGGTGAATATGCTGAAGATGTTGAAGTCATTAGAGTTGAAGAAGTCCTTTGCACATGGTGAAGTCTTTGGCCATGGGGTAGGTTTTTCCATCAAGTTTGAAATTAGATGAGATGTAGAGTCAAAACCAAAATGGTTGAGGAAAGATTTTACAAGTTTGTTTGCAAATAAGTTTTTGGAACAAATACAACTCCTATTTTTCTAAGGGTTTTTGTCCAATCCTAGGTTTACAAATCCTACAGGCAACACAATGCTCTGATACCATCTGTAAAGGGTCCCAACCTTTAATAAGGTAGAGTCCCCTGTGTTTACAATGCTAGTCCCTGGATCAATAGCTAGCATCCACAGTTTAGATGTAATATCAAGAAACAAAGGTCATAATACAACTTTATAACCAGGAATAACATAATTTTATTACATCTTGCATATCTCATTTGGCTATTACATTACAATGCAGCAAAATATCTATAAGCATGGGGTCCTTCATCTTCAAAGTGCCACAGGCAGACATGTTGGTTGTAGACTTTGTAATCCTAATCAACACACTTCACTAAATCAATCAAACCTGCAACATACAAGTTACAGCCACAAGGGTCAATACATTTGAATTGTATTGGCAAGTGATACTATGGTAATATAGTGGAGTCTATCATCTATATGCATTTGGCTAAGTGGAGTTGAGGCTTGCATTGCTCAAAATAGATTTTTCCTTATCATTTGAAAATACTAAGTTTTTGTTTTGACAAAACTTTTCCAAGGCATCTCCCAATCAAAGATTGAAAATTCTTTAACCCTTGTTCAAACCACAAGTTTTTATCTTAGAAATTTGAATGATGAGATTCTTGATTGCTTCCATGTCTTGATGCTCAAATTGTCCTTTACCAGGGACATGGCTAAGTACTTAGATTTTACACTCTGCAGAGGTGGTGCACTTTCCCCACAAGACTTGGTTTCCCAAGACAAGATCTTTTAGAAGCCTTCCATTAGACCAAAATGGACGCATTCCAACCTATCAAACTCTACCACCAACTGTCCATATGGCTAAGTTCTTGCAACCTATATGATCTAGGCAGAGCCCATAATGCCAAGTGGCTGCACTTGAAGCTTCTCAACATTTGACATCTCAAATATCTTTGTTCCTGGGTGGCCATCCACAAGTGAGATACACAAGGTCAACCATAGACATGGGCCTTGTGAACCACTCAACCAAAAACCACCAAGCAATTACCATTCCACCCAGGTGATTCATTAACTTAGTTGTTTTATTAAACAAAACACAAGTCCTCAGACTTAGAAATTTTTCATAGTATGGATATATATTCCACCCTTGTCTTCTATTAGCTAGGCTAAGCTTGATAGTAGTAGGAATCTTAACTTAGGAAAATTTCTACTAAGGTTTCATCTACTAGGTTTTCCTATAGCAAGGTTTATACTTAGCAAAATTCCATGCAAGTTTTACTTAGAAAAAAAATCACTAATGCATAGTGAAAGTAATGGGACAAAAGTATGAAGCATCACTTGCCTTTTTGGTAGAGGGTATAAGTTCACTCCTTGTCCTTGCAACAATCACACTCTTCAAGTCACTACAATTCAATCAAACAAGGCACAAACTCAATCTACCAATCAAGCAAAACATCACATAAAATAACAAAGTCAAGGTAATGCATGCAAACATGCCAAGCTTTGTTTTATTTGAAAAAGTGGTTCCTAATGGGTCATAAACATTGGAAAACACCTAAGGGTCATTTTATAAAGTGGCAAAGTCATTTGCAAAAGGTTTCACTTCAAAAACCATTTTCAAAATAAAGTATCATTTTATGTGGTGTAGAAATATTTTTGCTAAGGCATTAATCTATAGGGTTCACAAAATATGTTTTCAAACCATAAAACTTGGTGTTTAGGGTCAGAGAGTTTAAAACAAAACATTTCCCAAAAGTTTTCTTCCAAAACCATTTTTAATAAATAAACCATATTTTTATTTGACTAGAAATGGTTTTAAATCAAAGAATCATTCTTTTGTTTCACCAAATACATTTTTGAATCCACAAAGTGTTTCCTATGGTCAGTAGATTCAAATCACACCATTTGCCAAAGATTTTATCCCCAAAATTATTTTTGAACAATTTTTATAACCTAAACAAGCATACAAATGTTTCTGCAAAAACAAACATTTTTCCAGAAGCTTTTTACTAAACAAATGGCATGGTTGGCTAGGGATTGTCTCATTGATTCCATTGATATAAAGTTTGTAATTTTTGGACGTGTGGATCAAAAGTTACAAGAGTTTCAAATCTGCATCTAAATCAGATTCAAATTTTGTTTTTAAATAGAAACTGGCCACGCGTCATGTTCCTATTGGGCGGTACCGGTTCGTCTGGATCACGTGCTGCAGGCCGTTGGATCTAACTGATATCGCACGACGCAGGTTCACTCTTACCCCTTCGCTCTCTTTCTTTCCTAGCCACTGGATGATGATCTCACGGCTCTCAGGAGGTTGACCAAAGTCGGGCGGCGCAGCGATGGTGGCTGGCGGCAGCAAGGTCAGATGGTGGCGGCGCTGGTGAAACAGGAAGCGAGAGAAGAGGAGGAGAGGCTCACCATGATCGCAAGGACGTGGGGAAGCTCGACGTGCTGGTTGCAGGCGAAGGGGCGCTCGCGTGTGCTGGCGATTGCTCACCGGAGTTCGCTCGGTGTTGGGCACGCTCTGGTTGATGACGGAGGCGACGACTGAGGGCGCGCTAAGACAAATGGAGAGCAGCGTTAGACGCGTGTGAGAGAGGAGAGTGTGAGAGTATCCGTTAGAGGGCCCGGGGTGGTCTGGGCTCACCAGGAGATGTCGCCGGAGTCAAGGCAGGAGGCGGCGATGCTCGGTGGTCGTTGTTGCCGACGTTGTGGTGCGTGCGCGAGTGAGCTGGCGATGCGGGAAGGTCCGCCAGGTGATGGGGATCACGACTGGGTGCTCGAGGAGGCAAGAGGTGGCGTGGGCTGGCCGGAATCCTCGCCGGAGCGTCGTCGGACAGTGGCGGTGTTTGAGCAAAATTCGCCAGCCTGGGGGCGTGTCGAGGAGGGGCGACAGAGAGGAACCAGAGAGGATAGGGAGACGATTTATCGTGCGTGGTCGCAGCAAGGTTAAGGCGCGACATTATGGCGAATTGATCGCGAGCTTTCAATGGCAGCAACGGCCGCGGCGTGGTCAGCGGCGGGTGGAGACGACAAACAGGAGGGGTGGGGTCCATTGTCAGCGTGAGAGAGGAGAGGAGAGTTGGGTCCACCGGTCGGTGTCTGCGTGGGTCAGTAAGTTGGTGCCAAACGTTTTCTTCGGGAGGGAGAGAAGCTGGGCTGGTTGGGCCATGTAGGCTGCTGGGTTGGGTCGACTAGGCTGGCTCCTTCTCATATTTTTTTGTACAGCAAGCTTTTCTTTTTCTATTTCCTATTTCTGTTTTGAAATTCAAACAACAAAACAAACATTCAAACATTCACCGCACTTGTAATTGAATCTGGTTCTGTTTATCAACATAAACCAATTCCCAAAATAAAATAATATTTTTAATCTTTTTAGGATCTATTTAATAATTAAATAAAATAGACCTTAATTATTAATTCAAAAAGGGTTTTGATTTATTTAATAAAATCTTCATTTGAAATCTAAATATTTTCAAAACCAAATCAGTAGGTTTTATTTGAAAATATAGAATACTTGGAAAACTTGTTTAAAATAAAATAACATTTTATTTTAGGGTCCATTAATAATTAAATAATATGGACCTTAGTTATTAAATCAATTAGGATTTGTTTTATTAAAATCTTTATTTTGAAATCTAAAATAAAACCAAAACTCTTCAGTAGGTTTTATTTGAAAATAATAAACACTTGCAAAACTTATTTAAAATAAATTAATAAGTTTTGGTGTTTAATTAAAATGGTAAAACCTTTTATTTAAATAAAATTGGATATTAAATCCTTATTATTTTGTTTAAATAAACTTTTACTCTTTTAATCAAAACAAAACCTTTTGTTTTAAAAACTTGGCCAAGGTTTAATTTGGCTTTATAAAATAATCCTTATTTATAAATCTATCCTTTTTCATTTGAAACCAAATCTTTTTATTAAAAGATCCAAAATAGTAATTTCAAAATATTTTTAGCTTTATTGTTTATTTAACTTTTTTTTAAAATCCCTTTAGGATTTATCTTGATCAAAATAGGTTTGAAGGGTTCCAATTGGAATCAAAAAGTTTCTTCTCACCCTGGAAATCAACAAAGTTTTATTTTATTCGTTTATTTTTCACATTACAAGATTTGGAAAATCTTGGGATGTGACACCTGCTGATTTTCTAGTGCTTAATTTAGCAGCTAGCAAAACTTGCCCTATCATTTCTGGTAGACCTTTCTTGAACACCTGTGGAGCTATTATAGATTGTAAGAAGGAGAAAGTTTTAACTAAGATTGATGGAGATTCTTATGAGTTTAACTTTTCCAAATTTGCTAAAGCTCCTTGTGAAAACAACTTGCCTAATAGAGATTGCAGGATGGAACAACTTGCTTTTATTGATCCGGTTTATGACCTTGGACCTCTTTTTGATGACTGTAAGTATGCTCATTCTTGTGATAGAGTTGTTTCCTTTGATGGTTATATTGTCAACTTCGTTCAAGGTGCTACTGAAATTTATTTTGAGAGAAGGAAACATGGTTTTATGCATCTCAATAATGTTAAGTTTCCCCGTTTTATGTTGAAAGCTTTGAAGTTGCATCTGTTTTGTCTTCCTATGCTAGTGGCTTTTTGTTTCAACAATTTGTTTTCTCATGATACCCCATGAATAGGAAGTGGGTTAGACTCAAATGTGTTGGTTATTTGCTTCTTGATATCTCTTTCACTCCAGATATATATCTCCTTTGTGAGCATCTTCGAAAGTTTCAAGCCTAACTTAAAGGCATTAAAGAAAAGTACTTGTTGGGAGATAACCCAAGAGTTTGGTTGAGTCTTGGAAGTTATTACTTCAGTAATAACTGCTACTTATCCTTTTTGTTTTGGTTTTTGTGTCAAGTTCAACTACTTTTGAGGAGTAGAGGAGTTGTGAAAAGTGGCTATCCTGGGACAGATTTTTGTGCTGCACTGTAAAAATTCGTGAAGGAGCTCAGTACATCGGATGGAGCTGTATTTTTCTGATCTTGTTATCCAGGATGTTACCCAACTTTCATTAGTTTTGCACTTTTTTATTTGAGCAACAGAAGGTTTTCTAAAAAATCAATCTTTACCTGCTGGTCTATTTTGACAGATTTCTGTTATCATTTGCATTTGCCTCTTAAAGAAGCCTTTGTTTTGATGGATTTCAGTTGAAGTGTGAACCTAAAGGTTATTTGTTTTTATTTACACTAATGTTGCCATTGAAGTTTGTGTATTGACTTGTGAGAAAAGGAATTTCCAAGAGAAGGAGAAAAGGAGTCTGCAGAGTTCGTCTTTGAATAGGTAAAAGTGGTGAGAATAGAAGGTTCGTGAAAGCCTAATCTTTTTATATTTTTGATGTTTTTATTACATAAGGAAAGTTACGAGACGGAACAGAGAAGGAACCGGAGGCCAGGGTGTCCAAACCCACCCCAGGCGCGGGCCCTAGCTGCCCCGCGCCTGGAGGGGGTGTGACCACTCCGAGCTCCGACTCCGCCTCGTTTTCGTATCAGCACCTTCCTTATGCTTTGAAACTTCGCAATATATAACCCCTGGATCTCCCGAGGTTTGTGCATCGTGTTCTCGTCGTGTTTTAGTTTCGATCTGTTTCTGTCAGGAAATCTTCTCAAGTTTAGAGCACCATGGTCTCCGCCAATGACAAAGGCAAGAAGCCCGAGGAAGATGATCCTCACAAACCTAAGGAGGAGGAGATTTTGGTAGGTGATGAAGAAGACATGGAGGAGGACAAGCATCCGGATACCCGCGCTACCGTCGCAAGCATTGGAGTGGTGGCAAAACCCATCAAGCTTAAGAGGACGACACAAATGTCTACAGGAGGGAAACCTCCACGTCTTATCTACAATCCACGGTCATCTCCTCCATGTACCAAGAGACCCTTCCATACTCTTATACATGATCATCAATACCAACATGTGCCCAAAGGAAACTTTCCCTCGATGTGGGATATGCCTCGTTCTAACCATGTAGGGAAGGAACACACTGAGAAGGAAGAGTGGGGAAAGAATAATAATGACTGGAGCTCTCGGTCCGATATGATCATGAATCACATTGAGCAAAATTCAGAGTTGATTCGTACTCTGACCTTTGAGATTGAGGATTTGAAGAAACTTATTGAGGAGCTTATCAAGAGAACATCACCACCACCTAAGGAGTAATTCGTCATCAGGTTTGGCATCCCCTTGGCTTGTTCCAAGCTTGGGGGGAGTGCCGTGGTATCACCACCTTTATCTTTTATCTTTTACCTTTTTAGTGGATTCATATCTTTGGTAGAGAAGTTATCTTATAGGTTGGTTTGCATGTGGAAGTATCTCGCCTTTAGTTGATTATCTATGTATCCCTTGGTGTGAGTGCCTTTATGGAATATTAATGAGAAGTTTCGTCTTTTACTTTTTGTACTTCTTATTTTAGTTTGCAATCTCTATTATATGATGGATCTTGTTGATCAGTATTGGCATCACTTTGGGATCATCAAGTGGATCTAAATTGGTTTTGGCAAACCGAGTTCTGGTCATTAGCAATACTTTTTGAGGTTTGAAAAAAAAAGAGAAAAGCTTACAGGTATTTTGTATCATTTGTTTTCTTTCTTGTTGGCTCATAAGCTTAGTATTCTTTATTTAAGATATTTTTGTGTCTTCAAGGAATATTGCATGTTTGGCTTTATTGCTTATATGTTTGCTTGTCTCTTTCAACTCTCTTGCTTGCCACCCAGCCTTGATAGCCAAAAACCTGTTTTGAGAAGGCATACTTCTCATTTTTCCAATCCCTTTGAACCAAAACCTTTGTCATTTGTGTCCACCATATCTACCTAGTAGCTTTTGATATTCCAAGCAAATTCTCAAGCTTCATCTACCTTTCGAATCAAAAAGTATTTTGTTATGTGAAAACTAGTTAGTAAAGCTCTCACGAACTTGATGTCACACCTTATTTTCTTGCCCCTAATAGACTTGAACCATTGTGCCATCGAAGTTGTATATGCTTGCATCTATAAGTTGGAATTAGCAGAACCGTGCTGTCACGGGGAACGTTTTCAACATTGCACTTGTACTCTGTACACATTTGTTATCGTGCTCTTTTGTCTATGGATGTCAACGGTGTGAAATAAAGAGGGAACTTGTAAGTCCATGGAGTCTGTATTTTGTGTTAGAGAAACGCCTAGGCCGCTAGCCTAAGCCATGCCTAATCATGGTGGAAACTTGCAACATCACCATAGTGAGCTATCTATGAAGCATCCTCAATAAAAAGCTATGCACATGGTAAATAAAAAGGTCGCTGAGATGCTCATTGTCTGCTTGCCTTGTCATTTTGGTTATGGGAAAGCTCATGTATGTAAGATCCCTCCTTTGTAAAGGAAAAGGATCCCTGTGATTGCAATGCTAGTCCCTGGATCATTGCTAGCATCCACAGTTTAAGATGAAGTACACAAATACAAAGGTCATTTATTACATCCATTCCAGAGTTTAAACATAGTCTTTACAACTCAAGGCCACATGCCTAATACAAGAGTTTGGAATAAGTAAATAATTATAAGTCTTCATCTTCATGTGCCACAGGCAAACATGTTGAGTGTAGACTCATGACACCTAATCCTCATCAGAGTAACCTGCAACATCACACGTTACAGCCACAGTGGGTCAATACTTTGGAATAGTATTGGCAAGTGATACCTCAGTATATTTTAAGTGGACTAGATACTATATGCAAATTTGGCTAAGTGTAGCTTGGCTTGCTTTGCTCAAAATAGGTTTTTCCTATTAGTTGAAATCACTAAGTTTTTCTTTGTCAAAACTTTTCCCAAGAAACCATCAATAGACATTGAGGTCCTTCACCCTTGTTCACCCACAAGTTTTTACTTAGAAGTTGGAGTGATGAGATTCTTGATAGCTTCCATGTCTTGATGCTCAAGTTGTCCATTGCCATGGACTTGGCTAAGTACTTAGATTTTTCCATCTGCAGAGGTTGTGCACTTTCCCCACCAGACTTGGTTTCCCAAGACAGGACCTTTCAGAAGCCTTTCCTTAGACCAAATGGACGCGCTCCAACCTATCATTCCCACTACCACCAACTGTCCAAATGGCTAAGTTCTAGCAACTTATGTGATCCAGGCAGATCCCATATTGCCAAGTGGCTGCACTAGAAGCTTCTCAACACTTGGCCTCTAAAATCCCTTTGTTCCTGGGTGGCTTTCCACAAGTGAGATACACAAGGTAAACCATAGCCATGGGCCTTGTGTAACCACTCAACCAAAATCCACCAATCAAGTCCCTTTCCACCCAGGTGATTCATTGACTTAGTTGTTTTATTAAGAAAAACATAAGTCCAAAGACTTAGAAATATTTTCACCATAGCATGTATATTTTACCAACCCTTGTTTGCTACTAGCTAGGCTAAGCATGGCATAGACAGTAATCTAACTTAGAAATTTCCTAGCAATTCTACAACTACTTAGGATTTCCCAACATGGCATTTGGCAAAATAGTAACATGCAAGACTTAGCAAAATATTTCTAATGCTTGTATAAAAAATATAGGGATAGAAATATTCATGAAGTACCACTTGCCTTGGTAGTTGGGAGAGTAGCACTCTTCACAATCACAATCACTAGCACCAAAGTCTACACAAAGAATATAACCACCATCACATACAAGTCATATACAAGCAAAAATATATATGCATGCATGCAAGATGCTAAGAGATGATTTTTAAAATTCAACCAAGCAAGTGCATAGTACTGAATTCTAAACAAGTCAAAACTTTGCCAAACCAAGTTTATTTGACACTAAAATCATTTCCTAAACAATTCATATGATTAAAATAGTCCTAAACAAGTTTCTGCAAACAAAGTCATTTTAACAGAAGCTAAACACTAAACACATTGCATAAACAGAAAGGGCTTGCTCTCCTGATTCCAACGGTATAAAATTTGTCAAATTCTAACGTGTGGATCAAAAGTTATAGCTAAATCAAATTTGGTTACAAATCTGATTCAAATTCTGTTTTTAAACTAAACCCTAGCCACGCGTCGCGCTCTGATTCGTCGGTACCGCTTCGCGTGGATCGACTAGCATGGACCGTCAGATCTAACTTACGCGCACGGTTCAGATTGTCACTTACCCCTTCGATGTAGATCTAATCTAGAGCGCTGGATCCAGATCCTACGGCTGCTAAGCGCGTGACCATAGACTAGCGGCGCTAGCGGCTGCGACTGGCGGCAGCGCGTCTTTCAGCGGCGGCACTAGCGTTCTAGGTCGTCCGGGGAGGGAAGAGTGTGCTTACCAGAACCGCGGGGTCGAGGCGAAGCTCAACGTGGAGGTGGCTTGGCAAGGGGCGCTCGGAGTCGTCGGGGATTCCTCGCCGGAGTTCGTAGACGCGTCGGGTACGGCTGCTGTCGACGTTGGCGAGGTTCTGCGTCGCGCTAAGTCAAAAGGAGGGCACCGTTAGATGCGCAAGACGATGGGGATCTTAGGCGTATCAGACAGAGGGCAAGGGGCGGCTGGTACTTACGGGGAGAGGTCGCCGGAGTTCGTGCAGAGAGCGGCGGCGCTCGGTCGAAGTCGTTGCCGAAGCTACAGACCATGCGAGAACAAACGGGGTGTGTCAGTAGATGCGCAAGGAGTTGCTGAGCTTGATAGCATGAGTCAGGGACAGAGGGGGACACGGTTCTCACCGGAATTCGTCGGCGCGGTCGTCGGAACAGCGGCGGCGTCGAACGAGTTGTGAGCAGCCTGGGGGCGTGGAGATGAAATTGAGTGAGGGGAATGGAGCAGAGTGGGGAGGTGCTTAAGTAGGCGGAGGCTCGACAAGAAACGCTCAGTGATTAAATGCCAATTACACCGTGAAATCAACGCAGCAACGGCCAGCGGCGGAGTTCGTGCGCGGAAATTTTGGGGAAGACGATGGCGACGTGGACGGGGCCCGCTTGTCAGCGAAATAAGCAGAGAGAAAGTGGGGTCCGAGCGTCAGTGACTGCGTGGGTGCGTCTGCGCATGCGGGAGAGAGAGAGGAGCCGGGTGGGCTAGCTGGGCCGGTTTTGCTGTTGGGCTAGAATAGGAGCGCCGACCTTTTTCTTTTTCTTTATTCCTTTTCTATTTCTGAATTGGTTTTCTGGATTGATTTTCAAATGAATTCAAACTCTATTTGAATTCAAATCTTTTCAGGATTTTTGCAGTGTGCAACAGTCACAAATCAAGGCATAAATCCATGTGGTCTCCTTGGAATGGCTTGGTCATTTTGTAAAATTAAAATAACAGGGACATTGCACTTGGTTTGAAAATGTTTGAAAATGGTTTTTGAAACCATTTCTATTTTGTAAAATTTTGTTCTAACTCCACACTCAAACCAATCAACAAGGAAGACAAACAATCTAGGTTTAAAACATTCAAGATCTCAAATGGGGATAGCCATTTGATTTAAGTTTGCTCACATAAAATGATAGCACTATGTGCTCCTGTTTTCTTGAAATGAGTTTGAATTTGATCTCAATTCTATATGCATGTATGAATGATATGCAATCTTTGAAATCATGATTTTAGGGATGTTACAATGTACCATGTGCAAGGGGTACCTCATTGGCGGTTCTCTATGATACACATGTACTTACAATGACAAGAACTTACCGGTGACCAAAGTTGAGTAGCATGAGGAGTGGCCCTCATATTCAAGGGACATGAGATTGCCAACTTATATTTCGTCAAGCATATACTCAATCTTTGTGCAATTTAACCTTAATCATCTCAAGATGCCTATGATAGGGGCAATGAGGGCTCAAAGCTAGTAAGTACCATAATCTTTTGGAAGCTCTTTATGACTTGTAATCCCTGCTATCCTCTATAAAGGGACCTTTCTCCTTTTCACCAAGTCGAGTCAGTAAACCTACTTCCTCTCTATCTCCAGCAAGCATTGAGTTGTTGTGTTTCAAGCATACATATGGTGATTTATTCAATCATGTTCTCTATTTTCCTTGTTTGCACAAAACTCTTATCTATTGAGTATTACTTTGAAAGATTTCGTGGTGAAAAACCTTTTTGAGCAAAGAGTGCTCCTGTTATAAAAATTCTACAAAAATATTTTTGTGAAACCATTTGCCAGCTATTCTCTGACCAGGAACAAGAGTTTGACAATTCCAATTATGATTTATCTTTATACATCTCTATTGTGACTCATGTACTTGTTGCAAGCTAAGTTATATAATGGTGAGTTGCTTGCTTCTATAAGTGGTGTAATGGTAAGTGTGTTGCTTCTTGTCCGTATTCTTTTATCGACACTTCACTCCATAAAGCTGTGGACATGTTTACTGAGCTTAGTTTTTGCTTGGGGACAAGTGAAGGTCTAAGCTTGGGGGAGTTGATATGTCCAATTTGCATCACCATTCTATATCATAATTTGCCTCTATTCATTGATATATGTCTTATTATGAGGTATTACTTATGTATTTTCCACTGTTTATGCATGTTGGATGATTCTTGGAGGATGAACTGCCAGAGTCTGGATTCTGATGGAAAAGAAGGCGTTTTGATGCAATTTTGCGAAGATCAGAAAAATACCAGAAAAATATGGGAAAATATTATTTTTCCAGAAGATTGAGGAAGCCAGAAGGAGGAGCGAAGAAGGTCCGCAGGGGGCCCACACCCCCTAGGCGCGGGCCCACCTGACCCCGTGCCTAGGGCAGGTGTGGCCCACCTGCCCGGCTCCTGACTCTGCCCCTTCGCCTATATCTTCCCTATGGAACCCTAATACGGGAGGATCAACCACAAATAGATTTCCGCCGCCTCTACGGGGCAGAAAACACCGAGAGAGAAAGATCTCTCCGGCATACAGATTTCTGCCCGGGAAATTCCTTCCCGGAGAGGGGAGATCATCGCCATCAACACCATCATCAAGATAGGCTTCATCGGGATCATCATCATCATCCACACCATCATCTCCACCAGCACCATCATCACCACTCCGTCCCGCTGTAACGATTGTGTTGGATATTGCTTTAGTTAGGGGAAACTTACCCGGTGTTAATTACTATTGTAGTTAATGCTTGTGAGTGGAACCATTGGATTATTGTTTATGTTCAGATAGTTATCCATTATCATATCATCTTTGATCTTGATCCATATGATGTCTTGTGAGTAGTTCGTCTAGTTCTTGAGGACATGGGAGAAGTCATGTTGTTACTAGTGGATCTATGTTGCGTTATTATTCAATGGTTTAGTATTTAAGTTGTGGTGCTATTCTTCTAGTGGTGTCATGTGAACGTTGACTACATGATACTTCACCATTTATGGGACTAGGGGAATGCATTGTGTATTTTCCTACTAATTGTGGGGTTGCCGGAGTGACAGAAACCTGAACCCCCGTTAGGACACCATTGCATAAGGGAGTGTAGGATCTCGGAGTTTAAGGTTGTGGTTAGGTTTATATCTTAATTACTTTCCTGTATTTACGGATGTTTGCAGGGGGTTTAATCACAAGTATGTATTAGTCCAAGTAAGGTCGGTACATTAGCACAGGTTCACCCACACAACACTTACAACACCAAAGAAGAGTACTCAGCTATTTGAAGCGAAAGCACTTGACAGAATTCCCATGTGTCCTCGAGAACGTTTGGTATTTATAAGTATTTCCACCGGCTTGTCCTTTGCTAAGAAAGGATTGGGCCACTTTCTGCGTTTGTTATTTGTTACTTGCTCTTTGTTTTGTTGCCTTATCAGAAAACCACTAAAAATCTGTTTGCTAAGTATTTATAGAGATTTCCTGCTCCATACCACTAGTCAACACCTTCTGCTCCTCGTTGGGATCGACACTCCTATTTATTGAAAGTACTACGATACACCCCCTATACTTGTGGGTCATCAGGGCGTGTTACCCAAGAGATATGAATAGCTCGAAGCCAACACTAAACTTCCTCTATACGTATGACACCCCGCGTGGAATTCAACCAGATCCGCATAGGCCCAATGTGAAAAATATCTTTCTCATACTATTGTGGAAATACCAACACCCGACAAAATTGTTTTGTGCACCCGAAGTACACTTCACAAAACGGTCTTGATCCAAAGATCGTAAAGTTGACTCGGGACGCTAATCACACAATGCCACCAATATAAAAATCGCAACATTGGGAAGCAAAACGAATTAAACAATGCCGAAATTCTCTAATTCATCTATTCGTACTTGTTGTCTACGCTTAACCTGGATCTGATAACACTGTTGGGAAACACGCTACGTAAAAAATTCTAGCACATAAACCGGATCAAGTTATGAAGGAACAGAGGCAACAGAACATACCCTCGAAGATCGAACTAGCGGAAGTTTGTCGATAACAAGGTTGATGAAGGCAATCGTCGATCCCTGCAACGAGACTTATCAAGTCGCGTGACTACATGTATTATCCCACAAACGGCTCCACGATCAAGTGCTTAACATGTCACACATCCGCTGCTATCCACATGTACAAGATCAATAGCACCGCATCGAATTGCGATCAAGAACAAATGCGAGGCATGAATGTATTGATGAAGATCCGATAGAGATTCTGTAGGACTATCTAGATTAGATCTAAGCAGAGGTAGAACTCTGAAAGCCCTCTAGGGATGTTGATGGATATCTCCGCATGATGACAATGACGATGACGTGAGGAAAAGGATCTTGGGGAAGCAAATCTGGAGGTGGCCAAGTACGGGCGACGGACGACAGCGACGGCGGCTTGGGAGGGCAGCATGGAACTTGTGTGCTCTTGCCCTTGTCCTTGCCCCTATTTATATAGGACAAGCCCCTATGTGATATCTTGGCATGGCTTAATAGGATTGATAGTATACTCATACCAACAAGTTGCAACTTCTTTTCCAAAAGCCCATCTAAAAAGAACTCTGAGGTTAAGTGTGCTTGGCCTAGAGCATTTTAAGGATGGGTGACCGACCGAGAAGTGGGTATCGGGTGCGCACGAGTGAGGACATGGTGCGCAGAAAAGATAGTCTATGGGGTTAGTCTAGAGATCCTAATGAGCTGCAAGGAGTGACAGAAGCTGGTTCGGAGAGGCTGATGGTGTTACAAGTGCTATCAGAGCCGACCCTCGTGGTTACACAGACGTGTGCGGGTCAGTGGAGGACATGTGGAGCATGGCGCGTGTGGCCCAGAGTGGAAACGACATACCACATGTGTCGGCACTGTACACACAGACGTATGCCAAGAGGGGACGTTCCTGGCTTGTGGTTGATCGACGAGGCATCGATCTTCTAAGGGTGGGTGTATGTGAGATCCTTGCGCATGGCTTAACAGGATTGATAGTATATCCATACCAACAAGTTGCAACTTTTTTCTAGAATCCCATCTAAAAAGAACTCTGAGGTTAAGCGTGCTTGGCCTAGAGCAATTTGAGGATGGGTGACCGACCAAGAAGTGGGTACCTGGTGCGTATGAGTGAGGACAAAATGCATAAAAAAACTAGTGTTGGTCTATGGGGTTAGTCTAGAGATCCAAATGAGCAGCCAGGAGTGACAACCGCTGGTCCGTACAGGCTGGGGTGTTACACCCTCCCTCTCCAAGTAAGAGTAGGAGTAGGAATCGGAGTCCCGGGAGGACTCTTCTCTCCCCCTCCAAAACCGACCTAGGGGAGGATTTCGAGTCCTCCTAGGATTCCTCCTTCCCCACCGCCTCTCCCTCCTCCCCCCACCGTCCAAGGAGAAGGCCTTGGCCAAGTTGGCCAGGGTTCCCCCTCTCCCTCTCGTGCGACCCTAGTGACCCAGTGCGTCCCCTACGACCATGGTGCTCACTAGATATTTTATTCATAATAAAGTATAACTGACTTTTCTGAATTATGAAAAAATTCCGAACACTTCCAATTTTTTCCTAAATCATTCCGACACCTCTCATACAATGTCAGAACCATTCTATACACTCTCCATGATACTCTAGACAATTCTGAATTATTCTGGGACTTTCTAAAACCTCCTTTTAGAATTACTTCATCTATAAATCTACAAAGCACACTCACATTCTAAACTATATTCAACTCTTAAGCGTGTGACCATGTGTATTCGGATATATGCGGACATGTACAAAACACATTTTAGCACAATGATTACTAGTGGTACCTTTATGTGCATAGTAACCCCCACATATAATCATGAAGTTGCTTTAATCGTGTGAACTACTGTATTACTTTGATACACGTTGTATTGCTTCTCTATACTTTACATTGCCCGAGGTGAAACACAAGGTTATCCTCGTTATACCCAGCATGTACTCGTTACTTATTCTGTATCACCGATATTCTAGTGATCAGCAACTTGATCACATGTCCGGCCAGATGATGAAGAACATCATAATACATGAGTGGGCCTAGAGTATATCTCTCCATCATTAGAAGTATTAATTTACACAACTAAACCATATCTAACATTAGCATACCATCCGGCAAGAATGAAGATTGACTTTATGATCACCCTATCACGAAGAAACGTTTGAAGGTCTTTATCACTTCCATATTGTATCCAAGTTATCATGTGTCTCATGGTATAACAATATTTCAGTAATGGTAATACTTGTTACTGAGAAACTACTGACAACAATATTCACGATGTTTTCATGGTGTATCATATTGGGTATATCCATTATTGGTGTTCTCTCCACAACTGCGATCTCATATATGATTGGCAACTCTACAAAACTTTGTATTTTTTCATATCAGGAAACCAGAACTATCAATGATACACAAACTAGTCTTAGAGGCAAGACTAGGGATATCTAAATGGTGTTTATAATTCAACACATGTATTAGGGTTTTCCTCCAAATACTCGTTATTCGAAACCAAAAAAATTATAGCACAGAATAATAAACTTAATTATAAAACAAAAATATAAATAATAATCCTTTATTATTGCCTCTAGGGCATATTTCCATCATGATATAATCATTAAGTCAATGTCATGGCATGTGACAAGATTAGGAGTGTCGTTCATTCTGATCTTCATCTAAGTCCATCACTACAACTTAAAAATGATTTATCAGATATGATCATTATTATTTAGGAAGGAACCTCTCTCATCCAACAATTCAAAATATGAAAGTGCCAAGTTAGAGATGGGAATGTTCATGGTCAATCATGCATGGGGAGTCTCTTAGTAGCGCCTATGCAAGACTATATGTTGTCCGAGTCAAGATTCAAGGTCTTGAATATGACAATAAGTACAATGACACTTTTAATGTGAATGATGAGTTCATCAAATCCAAGATCATCATAATGATTGCTCAAGATAATCAACAATTGGCTACTAATATGAAATTTCTTGATGCTCGCAAGGAGATGAACTTGTATCCTACTTCATCGCAAATGAGAACATGGTGGTGCAAGGCAATAAGGTCAAAGGAATGGTACATGCAATGAACTCACCCAACCTTGCTTTGAACTTAAAGCAAGTCCATGCCATGAATAAGAAGATGGTGACCAAGAAGATATGAAAATATAAGTGAGCTTCATGTGTACTTGTCTTTCATGGCCAATAAGTGGAGTGGAGGTGGTTGTAAGAAAGTAAACTCCAACTTAAATCCAAGAATGGAGTTTGAAATATGGACTTCTACAATTTTGGTAAACCGGGATACTTCTCCAACAATTTTCCATATGAAAAGAAAGAATATAAGCCAAAGTCTGAGAAGAATGAGGCAAAACCCAAGTTCAAGCCAAAATCCTCAACAAGAAGACATTCAAAGGCAAACCTTTCATCGACACAACATATATATATATGATGGTGATGAAGAGGAAGAAAATGTGGTTGGAAGGACTAACTTGGCTATACAGACCCCCAGCTCTCTCTTCAAGAAAGAATACTACAAGGACTATGATGGGGATATGCCGAGTGGGGTATACCTAGCAGGACGTTTCCTATTGGCCCAAGATGCCAGCGAGTGGGACTACAGGACGGAGACTAGATCAAGACCCAACAAGGAACTAGGCGACTGGAAGCTGAAGGCCCAGAAGCGTAGCTAGGCCCAATCGGATTAGGTCAAGCACCCTCCGAATCCTTAACTAATTCGGTTGTAGATCTGTAAATCCTAGCGAGGTGAGCCTATGTAAACCTCCCTAGGGTACACATAGAGGACAAATTCCATCATACACCCCCTGCGACTCACCGCCTAGTCGTCGAGCTCGCCCTTGTACTCTCTCATCAATACAATCTAGCAGGAGTAGGTCTTTACCCTCCGGGGGTGAACCTGGGTAAAACCCTGTGTCTTCGTCCTCATCTCGCACCGCAGATGGCTGGCTGCCCTTGCCCCTCGTTCTACTAATCGCTGCCGATTGCAGCATCTGCCGTTGCCATTCCCACGACAGTGGCGCCCACCGTGGGGCCTGGACGGTCAGGCCGGTGTTCTGCGGTGAGATCCAATCTGCCAATCAACGAGACGATCGCCACCGGCCGCATGATCGCGATTGGCGAGATTCTCAAGATCTTGCCGAGCAGCTACATCCCGGCGGCACACCCCATCACGCACTGCGTGATCATGCCGGTCAGCATGATCAGGTCCGCACCATACACCGCCTTGCCTCCGAGTACGACTCGGCCAACAACAACGTGGCCGAGACCAGCGTGGTCGCGAATGACACGGCCCTCAACAATGACACTGACTCGGCGACCCCGGCATCAGTCGCCGGATCCTTCATCACCGCGTCACCTGCGGACTCCATCACCCAAGTCTCCAACGTGGGGGACTTCGAGGATCCTTCCATCCTTGGGATCTTCGACTCTGATTCTGGATCGGAGAACTCCGGCGACCTCCATGCCGGATCCGGTCGCTACATCGTGACCTACATGGCGAGCGGCACGGACGCCTCGCCATACCCCTTCTCCACGCCGATCCCGCCGACTGCAACGGCGATGGAGGTCGAAGAACTCTGCCTGCGACTGGAGGAGGCGGTCCGCAAGGAACAAGCCGTGCGTGAAAATTTCGCCTCGAGCAGGTAATGGCGCAGGAGCTCTCGCACTACCACCAACTCCGCATCAGGTCACGCCTGAACCCCACCGTTCAGGGTCGCACCCTGAACTTCAACGACGAGAGAGACCTGGCCCACGTGGCCGATCGCGTGATTTGCGAGAACGCACCACCAGGAGGAAGCACTCGACCACCACTAGGAGCGTCAGCGAACGGTGCTCTGATACGTTGGAAACATATCTATAATTTTTGATGCTCCATGCTTGTTTTGTATCTACTTTGCTTTACTTGTCCACACTTTGAGGTACTTTTTACATGTTTTCTAGTACTAACCTATTAACAAGTTGCAACAGGGCCAGATGCATGTTTTCTGCTGTTTTTGGTTTCAGAAAAGTTAGTAAAGAAATATTCTCGGAATTGGATGGGACAAAGGAGAAAGTCAATTACTTTTCGTGGGGAACAAGAAGTCTAGAGGAGAGACAGAGGGTCCAGCCAGGGGGGCCAGACCCACCCCAGGCGCGGGGGCAGGTGGGCCCGCGCCTGGCTAGGGTTTGGGCACCCTGGCCGCCTCCCGGTCTCGCCCCTTCGCCTATAAGAAGCCCCCGATGTAGAAACCCCGAGGACCCGATCAAATATCCAGGAAACCTTCTGTAGCCGTTGCCACCGTCGTCCCTAGATCGGGGGATCTGAAGTTCTTCCCGGCACCCTGCCGGAGAGGAGATCATCCCGGAGGCCTTCTCTCCGATATGATGCTTGAATAGTTCCACCTTGGACTATGGGTCCATGTAGTAGCTAGATGGTTGTATATCCTCCTTTGTGCTTTCATGTATAGATCTTGTGAGCTCCGTTCATGATCAAGATCTAATCTATTTGTAATCATGCATGTTGTGTTTGCGGGGATCCGATGGATATTGAGATTATTATGTTGGTTTGATTAATGGTTTTGTCTTTATGATTCTATCATGTCTATGTTGTTTGTGATCTTGCATGCTCTCCGTTGTTAGTAGCTATCTTGGCCAAGTAGTTTCTAGTGACTCCAAGAGGGGGTATTTATGCTCGATAGTGGGTTCATGCCTCTAGTTTCCAAGGGAAGTGACACAAATATCTTCGGTTGTAGATGTGTTGTTGCTACTAGGGAGAAAACAACGGTCTCTTGTTCATGGAACATGTGGACTGTTTACGTTACACACTTTGCTTAAAGCAGTTGTCTATTGCTTGCAACTTAATACTGGAGGGGGTTTAGATGATAACCTGAAGGTGGAATTCTAGTCATAGATGCAGTTGTATGGCGGTCTATGTATCTTGTTGTATTGCCCAAACGAATCTCATAGGATCTTTCTGACTGGTAATTGCATTGTTATGCCTTGCTCAGTTCCTGTCAATTGCCCTGCTGTAATTTGTTTACCCTTCATGCCATGTTGTTTATCTAAGGAGAGCACCTCTAGTGAACTATGGACCCCGGTCCAATATTTACCATTGATACATCTTCCACTGCTACTTGTTTACTTGCTGCAAACCATTACCTTCCACACCATACATTTAATCCTTTGTTACAACAAACCGGTGAGCTTGACAACCTCACTGATTCGTTGGGACAAAGTATTGAGTTTGTGTTGTGCAGGTCTCCGCGTTGCTTGCAACACCTGTGTGACGTTTCCTTCCTCCTTCTGGTTCGATAACCTCGGTCTCAACTGAGGGAAAACTTGCTGCTTGCTGCTTCACACCTTGATCTTGGGGTTTCCAACGAAGCGCTCCCACATCAAAAAGGCGCCATCAACAAGTTTTCTGGCGCCGTTGCCGGGGACATAAATAAGAAGAAGCTCCCACGTCAACACAGCGCCAACAAGTTTTCTGGCGCTGTTGCCGGGGAGGCTAAGGACGTCTTCACTAGGGGAGTCCTTCACTTCCTTTATCTTTACTTGTTTTTCGTTTGATTTGTTTCTTTTGCTTGGTTTTGTTTGCCTCTTTCCAACAAACCCAAAAAAATAGTCTAGTTTGGTTTGCTTTCTTCTTTCAAAAACATAAAAAAATTAGTTCCTGCTCTAGTTGCTGGCATGTCTTTGCCTTGTTTGGTCGTGCTTTTTATCAATGGATGGTTTCTTTGAAACTAGTTCTTATTGGCAAGGAGGGTTCACGGAAGAACAAAAGTATTATTATAAGGAACACCGTTTGTCACAAAAAGGGAGACACTTATGGGAACAAATTGATAAATTGAATAATATTGCTAGACAGGTGTGCTCTACTTATAATGTTACTTATTGCTTTGATAAAGCTTGTTGCTGTAGGAGGTATAAACACCTCCCTTTTTAATGTGAGTATAATGATAATGTTACCATATCTTCTTATGTTAAAGGAAATTATGACTTTTATGATGTGGAACAAATTGAAGAATTTATTGCTTTCAAGGGTGCATTTGAACTTGCTAGTTTGCTTGAAAATACTGATGACGCACCTTATGAATGTGAGGTTTATGAGATACTTAAATTTTGCTTTGATAATTACAAGGAAGCAAATGGCTATATTATTGAATATTTTAATAGATGCTCCCACAAATGGAAGAGGCTAATGCCTTGAAGGAGCCTATGGAAGAAGAAATTGTTGAAACTGGAAGCTCATTAGATGAAAAAGAGGAGGAGAGTGATGAACAAAAGGAGGAAGAATGGATCTACCCATGCCTACCTTCTAATGAGATTAACTCTTTATCCCTTACATTATTTGATTGTCCCCCATGCTTACCAAAGGAGGATGAATGTTATGTTCCTGCGGATCCTTTTGAAATATCTACTTTGGGTAAAACCTGTGAAGGTTTTAATCCCACTATTTTTGAGCCTGATAGAAATTTAGTGTTGGAAGATCATGAAAAGCATGCTTTATGTGATACCTATATTGTTGAGTTTATTCATGATGGTACTGAAAATTATTATGAGAGAGGAAAGTATGGTTGTAGAAGTTTTTATGGTACTGAAACACCTCTCTATGTGCTGAAAGTTTTGAAGCTACTCTTGTTTTATCTTCCTATGCTTGTCACTTTGTTCTTTGTGAATTTATTTGTGTACAATATTCCGATGCATAGGAAGAGGGTTATACTTAAATGTGCTTTGAATTTGCTTCTTGATGCTCTCTTTTACTTCAATTCATATTTCTTATGTGAGCATCTTCTCAAGCTTCTTGTGCCTAACTTAAAGGCGTTAAAGAAAAGTACTTGTTGGGAGATAACCCAAGAGTTTCCTTGAGTCTTGAAAGTTATTACTTCAGTAATGACCTCTCCTTATCCTTTTTGTTTGCTTTTTGTGCCAAGAATGACCTCTAATGGGAGGAAAGTAAGATTTGGGGAGTTGCTGTCCCGAAACAGATTTCTTTCCTTCACTAAAAAACATCGTGAGGAGTCTCTGTAACTCGGATTGAGCTGAAAATTTACGAGTAAATCCCCCATTATGTTGGATAACTTTTGTTAGTTCAACACTTTTTTATTTGAGCAACATAAGATGTTCGAAAAAATCGGTTTCTACCCGCTGGTCTGTTTTGACAGATTTCTGTCATTATTTGCATTTGCTTCTTATTGATTGTTTTTTGAGTTCTCTTCAGGTAAATTGAGCTTTTTGAAGGATTTATTATAGTATCTTGTGTTTTTACTGAAAATCCTTGCTGTTCCAAAGCTTTGCCAGTGGTATAATATCTTTTGAATAAGCTAATGTTGCTAATGAAGATTGTGTGAAGGAAAGATTTCAGGTGTAAAGAGAGAATGATGCAATGAGATGAAGAATGGACAAAAGCTCAAGCTTGGGGATGCCACCATGGTTTCACCCCAAGAAATATCCAAGAGGTACAAGCGTCAAAGCTTGGGGATGCCTTGGGCATCCCCTTCTTCATCAATAAAAAGCTCAGGTCTGTGTAGACACTTCGTTTTTATTGTTTCATGCACAGTTGTGTTGTTCTTGGAGCGTCTTAGTTTTCATTTGCTTTGCTTAGTTTGTTTAGTTTTCTTAAGTAGTTTGGACCCCCGTTCTCGCTGTGTTGTTTTGCAAATAAGTTTTCTTGGTGTTTGGAAAGGAGTAGTAAGTTCTTGCTTGAAGTGCAAGAGGAGCTTGCATTGACTGTGACTTAGACTTTAGCATGACATGCCAGGTGTTGTTTTAGCATTATGCCTAGTGATTATTGTTGTAGAATGTCTTGTTCCAAACAATTGGGATTGCTTAGTGTGCCTTTAAGAAATTATGCATTGTTTTAGCATGCAAAATCATAGTATTGTGGTATTATCCTTTGATGCTTTCCTTGGGTTGACTTGGCACATGCTCACACCATGTTATGACTATGACAGGTCACCATTAGCCTCTATGATCATTTAGTCCTTGACTTGTAGTACCACTCTTTGCTTTGTTTAGTATGCTTTGTTGCACTGCATGATTATGACCATTATTGCTCTCTTAGTTGGTTGCTCCCAGTCTTTTGCTAGCCTCCACTTGTATGAGTAAGTTCTACTCATGCTTCCAACTCCCAAGAAACAAAGTTATTACAAAGTGTCCACTATAAACTCCTATGCAAGGTGTGTTACACCATACCAATTATATTCTTGTTTTTAACTATCTTCCAATTAAAAGCTATTTTGTTATGTGAAAACTTAGTGATTAAAGCCCTCACGAACTTGATGGCACACTTTATTCTTTGCCCCTAATACACTTGAACCATTGTGACAACTTTGTTGTATATGATTGCACTTATAAGTTGGAATTAGCAGAACCGTGCTGTCACGGGGAACGTTTTAAACATTGCACTTGTACCTTGTTGTACTCAGTTGATATCATGCTCTTTTGTCTATGGATGTCACCGGTGTGAAATAAAGAGGGAACTTGTAAGTCCATGGAGTTTGTATCCTGTGTTAGAGAAACGCCTGGGCCGCTAGCCTAAGCCATGCCTAATCATGGTGGAAACTTGAAGCATCACCATAATGAGCTATCTATGAAGCATCCTCAATAAAAAGCTATGCATATGGTAAATAAAAAGATTGCTGAGATGCTCATTGTCTGCTTGCCTTGTCATTTTGGTTATGGGAAAGCTCCTATACAATGTACAAGGGGTAACCCGTTGGCGGTTCTCAATGATATGCAAATACTTACAGTGACAAGAACTTACCTGGACCCAAAGTTGAGTATGCATGAGGTGTGGCCCTCGTATTCAAGGGACATGAGATTGCCAGCTTATACTTCGTCAAGCATATACTCCAACTATGCCACTTTAAACCTTAACCACTTCAAGATGCTTATGATAGGGGCAATGAGGGATGAAAGCTAACAAGTACCATAATTTTTGGAAGCTCATTTTGAAACTTGTAATCCCTGCTTCATTTACAAAAAGGTCTTTCTTCCACCACTATTGAGTCTCCACCTTCTACCTTTAGGCACCATTAAGAGAGCATAGTTGTCATTCTGTGTGTAGTGTTCCAAAGATTATTAATTGATGCATATTGTGTTATTACTTGCTCTTGTGCTACTTGTTTCTAGTCACCCTTGTGAACTTTGCAGGTGTCCTATGCATCTATATTGCTACTCTATGAAGGACAAGCTGATTGCCACTATGCTATGTTTTTTGCATGTGAAACAAACAAACGTTTTTCAATGCATGTTATTCATGATCTTTGTTTGTAGCTTGCCATGTTACATGCATAGTTACTATGTCCTATTGTTAAAACTCCATCTTTCATGCACATGTTTAGAGTTCTTTGATCCTAGCTTTCAATTCTTGCAAATGGTTGGATCTTTATTGTGAGGGTGCATGTCACCTCAAAAATTATTCTTTTTATCACTTACCTACTCGAGGACGAGCAGGTGTTAAGCTTGGGGATGTTGATACGTTGGAAACGTATCTATAATTTTTGATGCTCCATGCTTGTTTTGTATCTACTTTGCTTTACTTGTCCACACTTTGAGGTGCTTTTTACATGTTTTCTGGTACTAACCTATTAACAAGTTGCAACAGTGCCAGATGCCTGTTTTCTGCTGTTTTTGGTTTTAGAAAAGATAGTAAAGAAATATTCTCGGAATTGGACGGGACAAAGGACAAAGTCAATTACTTTCCGTGGGGAACAAGAAATCCAGAGGAGAGCCGGAGGGTCCAGCCAGGGGGGCAGACCCACCCCAGGCGCGGGGGCAGGTGGGCTCGCGCCTGGCTAGGGTTTGGGCACCCTGGCCGCCTCCCGGTCTCGCCCCTTCGCCTATAAGAATCCCCCGATGCAGAAACCCCGAGGACCTGATCAAATATTCACAAAACCTAATGTAGCCGCCTCCACCGTCGTCCCTAGATCGGGGGGATCTGAAGTTCTTCCTGGCACCCTGCCGGAGGGGAGATCATCCCGGAGGACTTCTCTCCGGTATGATGCGTGAGTAGTTCCACCTTGGACTATGGGTCCATGTAGTAGCTAGATGGTTGTATCTCCTCCTTTGTGCTTTCATGTATAGATCTTGTGAGATCCGTTCATGATCAAGATCTAATATATTTATAATCATGCATGTTGTGTTTGCGGGGATCCGATGGATATTGAGATTATTATGTTGGTTTGATTAATGGTTTTGTCTTTATGATTCTATCATGTCTATGTTATTTGTGATCTTGCATGCTCTCCGTTGTTAGTAGCTATCTTGGCCAAGTAGTTGCTAGTGACTCCAAGAGGGGGTATTTATGCTCGATAGTGGGTTCATGCCTCTAGTTTCCAAGGGAACTGACAGAAATCTTTTCGGTTGTAGATGTGCTGTTGCTACTAGGGAGAAAACAACGGTCTCTTGTTCATGGAACATGTGGACTGTTTACCTTACACACTTTGCTTAAAGCAGTTGTCTATTGCTTGCAACTTAATACTGGAGGGGGTTCGGATGATAACCTGAAGGTGAACTTCTAGTCATAGATGCAGTTGGATGGCGGTCTATGTATCTTGTTGTATTGCCCAAACGAATCTCATAGGATCTTTCTGACTGGTAATTGCATTGTTATGCCTTGCTCAGTTCCTGTCAATTGCCCTGCTGTAATTTGTTTACCCTTCATGCCATGTTGTTTATCTAAGGAGAGCACCTCTAGTGAACTATGGACCCCGGTCCAATCTTTACCATTGATACATCTTCCACTATTACTTGTTTACTTGCTGCAAACCATTAACTTCCACACCATACGTTTAATCCTTTGTTATAGCAAACCGGGGAGCTTGACAACCTCACCGATTCGTTGGGACAAAGTCTTGAGTTTGTGTTGTGCAGGTCTCCGCGTTGCTTGCAACACCCGTGTGACGTTTCCTTCCTCCTTCTGGTTCAATAACCTCGGTCTCAACTGAGGGAAAACTTGTTGCTTGCTGCTTGCTGCTTCACACCTTTCTCTTGGGGTTTCCAACGGAGCGCTCCCACATCAATAAGGCGCCATCAACAAGTTTTCTGGCGCCATTGTCGGGGACATAAAGAAGAAGAAGCTCCCACGTCAACATAGCGCCAACACGCTCCCCCCCACCGCCCGGCCGCACGCCCCCTCCAAACCAACCGAGGACACGAATTGGCCTCCCGCTGTTCTCCACTCTGATGGACAACATCATCGCGAGTCGAGCCGCGGTCGATAACATCAACGTGACCGGGGAAGGCGCCCTGCAGATTCAGTACGCCAGGGCCTTACTTGCCAAGGCCGTCGAGCAACAAGCTGCAGGAGCAGACTCGCGGGGACGCGTCTACTCCCGCTCGTCAGGAAGTAGGGTGGCCCCGAGCGGCCGCCCGACGATGGAAAACACTCTCAATTGCCCACCCTCCTGAGCCCCTACAGCTCCAGCCGCGACCCGCAAACGCGAGACTCTCCACCAACGACCAGCGTCCGACGAACAACATGGTCGCTGCCAACGGCCAGCCAGTCGCGGACCCACATCATCAAAAACTAGAGCTGGCGCGCACGCCAGCCTGATGACCTGAGGCATACCCTCACCAATCGCCGCGACGGCGAGCCAAGGGGATCACTCAACCGAGTCGGCCCCCAGTGCTTCGGACCAATGATCCGAGGTGAAAAATACCCGGCGAACTTCAAAGCACCGAAGGATATCGAGAAGTACGACCCCTCGTACGACCCATCCGTGTGGCTGGACACGTACCTCATGGCGATGGTAATCGCCAGCCACAACGACCTGCTCACCGCCCGCTACCTTCCCCTGATGATGGAGGGAGCGCGTCGGCAATGGATTAACACCCTCCCCATAGACAGCATCGACTCCTAGGAGTATATGCGCGACGCCTTCATTAGGAACTTCGAGGGTTCCTACACCCACGCCACCACCATCGAGGACCTAGAGCGATGCGTCCAGGGACCCCGCGAGTCGACCCGCAGCTAGGTCCAGTGGTGGTAGGACCTGTGGTACAACACGGCCGGCATCCACCCGGATATAGCGATACACTGCTTCAAGACCTCGTGCCACTACGAGCCCTTGGTCACCAAGCTCAAGCGGGTGTACAAGACACTCGATAACATACTGGACCTCCTCGAGATCTCCAAGCGGTACGCGGAGGAGGACCCGAACCAAGAAAACGACGACGAGTCGGGAGGAAACCGCCTCATGAGCGGCCATGACAACAGAAGACGACCCGAGCTATCCTACAGCAACACTCGCCTCACCGGCAAGCACTGCACTGACGGGCGAGTCGACATTGTCGCCAACACCGGCTACGCGCCACACGAGCCCAAGAGCTTCCGCCGCGACGGGGGCCAATGCCGTGATGGTGGCAACTACAAGGTGAAGCCGAGGTTTTACCCTGCGACTCTCCTCAACCAGCCCTGTGTGTTCCACAGCAGGGAGGGGAAGCCTGCCACACACACGACCGCCGATTGCCACTCCCTGAGGGAGATCGAGAAGGTACGGCGCGCACGGGAGGACCCCAACAACCACCCGCCAAATGGCGGGGCATTCGGCAACGACGTGGGATCGCTCCACACCTTCACCAGGTTCAGAACCAAGCACGAGAAGAAGGTCATCGCCCGCGCCGTCGCCGTCAACGCGGTGTCCCAGGTCGACGTCCCGCGCTCCTCAACTGGTCCGAGCAGCAGATCACCTGGAGCCGCGAAGACCACTTGCCACATATCGAATATCCGGGGCGAGTCGCCTTGGTGGTCAAGCCCAAGGTTGGGGACTACTGGCTCCCCAAGACGCTGATGGACGGTGGAAGCTCCATCAACATTCTCTACCTGGACACGTTTAGGCGACTGCGGCTCCTGCAGTCGATGATCGAGACAACCTACACCACCTTCCACGACATCGTCCCCGATCGGAAGGTGCACCCGATCGGCAAGGTGATGCTGCCAGTCACCTTCGGCACTCCGGTGAACTTCCGCACCGAGTGGATCGTCTTCGAGCTGGTGCCCTTCAACAACCCCTACCACTGCGTCTTGGGGCGGCAGGAGTTTGCCAAATTCATGGCGGCGCCCCACTACACGTACAACACGATGAAGCTCCTAGGGCCGTGCGGCATCATCACTGTCAACGGTGACCCCGACATGGCCGCAGAGTGCGAGGCCAAAGGCGCCGACGCCGTCATAGCCGCAGAAGCCAACCACGCGGAGGAGCTCGCCAAGTACACGAGTGGGGTCAACAACGATGACCCCATGATACTCAAGAAGCCCAAATCGTAGGGTGGCAACTCAACCGCCTTCGAGGCAACCACGCACACGCGCTCCGTTGAGCTGGTCCCAGGCGACTCCAGCCAGACAGTGATGATCGGAGTGGGCATGAGCCCACCATAGGAAGGCGCGCTCATCGAGTTCCTCCGTGAGAATCGCGACATCTTCGCATGGAGGCCATCTGATATGCCTGGTGTCCCGAGGGAGCTCGCTGAGCACAAACTCAACACCGACCCCATAGCGCGACCCATCAAGCAGTCGCTGTGGCCCTTCAATGAAGAGCGCCGCCGAGCAATCGCCGAAGAGGTGCAGCGTCTACTCGCTGCAGGCTTCATACGGCCAATCAAATACTCCCATGTTACTATCTTTGCACCTACTCCTTTCACCTTAGAAAATGTTGTGCCCTAATTGTTGAGGCTTTAAATGATGATATGCTGCTTTCATGAAGTTAGCTATGTTTTGCTCCTCTCTTCATGGAGATGTTTGCTCTATGTTTGAGTACTTAATGGACCGTGTGTGTGAACAAAGGGAGACCATATACGAAATGAACAATCTTTCTTGTGAAGAGGAACATATATTCAATCTCCTTTAGCAAGAGCTTCATGATGATAGGCACATGATCACCTCTCTTACTCAAACTATTGAAATATATGAGCTTGACAAAGTTAAGACTTTTGAGAACCTTGATGAGGCTTTTAAGAATTCACAAGATATTTATGATTCAAATAAAGAGCTTGAAGTTGGTGATGCTAATATCTGAAAGGATGTTGAGAAACTTGAGAAAGATCACTCACTTCTCAAAGAGAATCTCAGTAAACTTCGGTAGAATTATGACAACTTCTCAAAGACAACTATTTCCGTTGATCTTAATGCTTGTGTTACAAATATATTGAGTGATCCATCATCTCTCATTGAGGAGAACAAGAAGTTAAAGGCCCTACTTGAAAAGGGGGTCCTCTCGTGCATTCAAGGTGAGAAGGACCTCAAGGAGGTCCTTAATTAGCCAACAAAATGAGAGTTCATATCAAGGAGGACTTGGGTATAACTCAAGCAACAACAAGAAGAATGACAATTCCCCCAAAAATGTAAACTTTGTGTAGGGGGACACAAATGGCCAAAATGACGATGGAAATTGAGGTGTCATGAGTGGAAATACCACAAGGTGCTATCCTACTCATAGAAAATTTACGGGAAAGTACAACGGATAGGGCAAAGGTGTCTGATATTTCGATGAGATGGTGATAGTCGATTTAGGTGGAGTTAAGTTGCTCAGCACGAGATCGAGTGATCGGTCCTTGTATTTTTGTAGTTGTAGTTACAGCGGTTGTATCAATAGATGGGATGTCCTCATCATGCTCCCCTTCTTGAATTGAAGTCGTCCTCGACACAATATCATCTTCCTCACCAACATAAGACTTCAAATCTGCAATGTTAAATGTAGGACTAACCGAAGCAAAATCTACAGGTAACTCAAGTTTATATGCATTATCATTTATTTTCTCTAACACCTTAAAAGGACCATCAACACGTGGCATTAAATTAGACTTGTGCAAATCAGGAAAACGATCTTTACGCAAATGTAACCAAACAAGATCTCCAACATCAAACACAACATGCTTTCTCCCTTTATCCCCAACAAGCTTATACTTAGCATTCATGTGTTCTATGTTATCTTTAATAGTATTATGTAAGTTTAATAACATTTCAACGTGTTGTGTAGCATCTAAATTATTTTTCACCGAAGAAGGTAATGTCAATAAATCAATAGGTGCACGAGGAACAAAACCATACACAATCTCAAATGGGCACATCTTTGTGGTAGAATGTAGCGAACAATTATAAGAAAATTCTATATGAGGTAAACACTCTTCCCACAATTTTAAATTCTTCTTTGAAACAACCCGCAACATAGTGGACAAAGTTCTATTCATTACTTCAGTTTTTCCATCAGTTTGGGGATGACATGTAGTACTAAACAACAATTTAGTACCCAACTTAGCCCATAAACATCTCCAAAAGTGGCTAAGAAATTTAGCATCACGATCAGAAATAATAGTATTTGGCACACCATGTAAACGAACAATTTCACGGAAGAACAAATCAGTAATATGCGCAGCATCATCCGTTTTATGACAAGGAATAAAGTGTGCCATCTTAGAAAACTGATCCATAACAACAAAAATGCTATCCCTCCCCTTCTGTGTACAAGGCAATCCGAAAACAAAGTCCATAGAAATATCCTCCCAAGGAACACTAGGAACAGGAAGAGTCATATATAAACCATGTGGATTAAGGCGAGACTTATCTATTTGACAAGTAGTGCAGTGTGCCATGAATCTCTCCACATATCAACGCATGCGTGGCCAAAAGAAATGTGCAGCAAGAATATACTCTGTCTTCTTGACACCAAAGTGACCCATCAATCCTCCTCCATGCGCCTCCTGCAACAACAAAAGACGAACAGAACTATCTGGGATGCATAGTTTGTTAGCACGAAACACAAATCCATCATTAAAGACAAATTTGTTCCATGTTCTACCATCTTTACAATTCTACAACACGTATTTAAATTCAGCATCATGCACATATTGTTCCATAATAGTTTCTAATCCAAATATTTTGAAGTCAAGTTGAGATAACAAAGTATAACGGTGCGACAAAGCATCAGCAATAACATTATCTTTACCCTTTTTGTGTTTGATAACATAAGGAAAAGACTCAATAAATTCAACCAACTTTGCATGGCCACGATTCAGCTTAGCTTGACTACGAATGTGCTTCAAAGATTCATGATCAGAATGTATAACAAATTCTTTAGGCCATAAATAATGTTGCCAAGTTTCTAATATCCGAACCAGCGCATATAATTATTTATCAGAAGTAGAATAGTTCAGACTAGCCCCACTCAATTTCTCACTAAAATATGCAATAGGTTTTCCATCTTGTAATAACACACTGCCCAAACCAATTCCACTAGCATCACATTCAAGCTCAAAAGTCTTATTGAAATCAGGAAGTTGGAGTAATGGAGCATGTGTCAACTTATCTTTCAATATCATGAAGGCATGTTGTTGTGCACCGCCCCAAACAAAGGGCACACCCTTCTTGGTAAGTTCATTCAGTGGCGTGGCAATTGAGCCAAAATCTTTGACAAAGCTCCTATAAAAACTAGCAAGGCCAAAAAAACTCCTCACTTGTGTGACCGTCTTGGGATGCGATCAATTCTTAATTGCTTTAATCTTGGCTGTATCCACTTCAATTCCCTCTGATGTAACAACATAGCCAAGAAACGCAACTCGATCGATCCAAAAGGTGCACTTCTCAAGATTACCAAACAAACGTGCATCGCGTAAAGAATTGAAAATAACACGTAAATGTTCAAAATGATCCTCTAAAGATTTGCTATAAATCAGAATATCATCAAAGTAAACTACCTCAAATCGTCCAATGAAAGCACGTAAAACTTCGTTTATTAATATCATGAATGTGCTAGGTGCATTAGTTAAACCAAAAGGCATTACTAACCACTCATATAAACCAAACTTAGTTTTAAATGTTGTTTTCCATTCATCTCCTAATTTTATACGAATCTGGTGGTAACCACTATGCAAACCAACCTTAGAAAACATGGTAGAGCCACTCAATTCATCAAGCATGTCATCTAAACGTGGTATAGGATGATGGTAACGAATAGTAATATTATTGATAGCTCCACAACCAGCACACATGCGCGGCGAACCATCTTTCTTAGGTACCAAAATAATAGGAACAACACAAGGGCTAAGAGACTCACGAATATGATCCTTGTCGAGTAATTCCTGGATTTGGCGTTGTATCTCCTTTGTATCCCCTGGATTGGTTCGATATAGCACGCGGTTGGGTAGTGTGGCACCAGGAATGAGATCAAATTTGGTGTTAAATTCCTCTAATAGGAGGTAGTCCTGGTGGCATCTCAGCTGGAAAAACATCTTCATATTCCTGCAAAAGGTTAGCAACAGCAGGTGGCAAAGAAGGAGGCATATCCTCAAATGAAAACAAAACCTCTCTGAAGACAATTGCATAACATTGAGTATTGTTTACATCTAGCAGCAATATCAATTTTATTTGCAAGCATACATGGACCCTTCAAACGAATTTCAGTAGCATGTTTAGAATCAGATTTAATATTCTTTGGTGGTACAAAATCTGCAGCAACTATCTAATTCTCAATGTTGTGTTTCTCCTCAGTTTTAGCTCTACTAGCTCTAGCAATATCATCTTTTAAAAAATTTGTGCAGGAGTCATGGGTTTTAGACCAATTTTATTACCATCATGCATAAGATAATAGTGATTAGTTTTACCATTATGAACAGATTCTTTATCAAATTGCCATGATCTACCAAGTAACAAAGAAGAAGCTTGCATAGGTACAACATCACAATCAACAAATTCAGAATATGTATCAATAGTAAAATGCACGTGTACCGTTCTTGTTACCTTGATCTTATGAGAACTCTCAAACCATTGGATGTAATATAAGTGTGTGTGTTATCTTGTTGGGAGCGCAAGTTTCTCTATCATGTCAACACTAGCCAGATTATTAGAACTCCCTCCATCAATGATGATCCTTATAACTCTTTCTTTAACAACGCCTCGTGTTTGGAACAGGTTGTGGCGTTGATAATGCTTAGATTTTCTCAATTGCACACTAAACACACGTTGTGCAACTAAGCTCTTGTATTGATCAGCAGTTTCATCTCCCATTACCTTTGTCTCTTCTTCGGAATCAGAATTATCTCCATCTCGATAAGAAATAATAGCTAATGTATCTTCATCAAAGTCACTTGCTGAATCGTATTCACCATCATCACGCACCATCATAAGGCGATGTGTTGTGCACATCCTCTCAATATGACCATATCCCTAGCACTTGTGGCATTGTATACCCTTTGTTTTGCCCGTGGAAGCCATAGAAGAAGTACTACGAGCATACGCATTGGATGACAGCGGGGGCGCAGCTAAAGGAGACCGTGAGGTAGGCATGGTGGATTTGGATATGGTAGGAGCTGGTGGAGGACCACGAGAAGAAGGCGTTGATTCACGGGACGTCCAGGAAGATGTGCGACCTGTAGAATTATTAGTCCTCCTCCATGGTTGTTGGCAATCCTACACTTCATGTTCAGCTTTACAAGCAAGATAAAATAGACGAGTGATGGTAGTATATTCCTTATAGTCTAATATATTTTGAATGTCCTTATTTAAACCACCAAATAAACGTGCAATCATTTGTTCAGGAATTTCAACAATACCATACCGAACCATCCCTATTTGCAATTCCTGATAATACTCTTCTATAGAATTTTTCCCTTGTTCTAAACATGTTAGTTTCTTTAGCAAATCACGTTGATAAGTAGGAGGCACAAAACAAACACGCATAGCAGTTTTTAAGGCAGTCCAAGTGTTAGGAATAGTAGTAGGATTTAAGCGACAATGTTCATACCACCAAAGTGAAGCAAAATATGTAAACTCGCAAGTAGCAGCACTAACACGCATATTCTCAGGATATCTTAAACATGAAAAATGTTGATCTACTTCTAATTCACATGTAAGATATGCATCAGGATTATATCTTCCCTCAAAAGGTGGAATATTTAGCTTAAGCTTAGCAACATGATCATCATTACGTAGCGGTGGTCGAGTGTTGCGGTAGTAATGTCGAGGATGGCCTGCAGCTTGTTCGAAATACTCATCAAACTCATCCTCATCTTCATACCCATAGTCACCATCTTCATCATATGGCGCGGAAGCGTCATCCATGGTATCGGCAGTAGCCGGTGGTGCAGCAGCGTCAACAGCAGGTGCAGGAGCAGGAGGTGGTGCGGCTGCAGCAGGTGCGGAGGACCCGGCAGTAACTTGACCCGCCAGCACTCGCAGAGGGTGATGAAGCAGGCGATGTGGAGAAGAGAGTTGGGCGACATATGATGAAGATGAAGCCCATAGAGAAAAAGAAGCCCGCGAAGAAATTCATTGGCGGGCAACGAGAGACCATGAACAACAAACGCAAAGAACATAACCTGAAATACTTTGGGTGGGCGCGGAATTACCACCTGATCGGGAAGAATGGCGTCGCCCTTGTTCTTGGAGATTAAGCCGGACTCACGCAGCTTGCGCAAATACGCCTCCCTCATATTAGTATGCCGCCATCCCCCATCGATGGTGCGGCTAGGAGTAGCGGCCTTCTTGGCAGCGCCGACGATGCTCGAGACCGCTGCGGCGGACGAACTCTTCTTCGGCTTGCCCATCCTAGTGGTGCGGCGAGCACGGCGGTGCGAGCGGAGAAAGGATGAAAGAGAACACACGGAGGATGTCCGGTGCGCAGTGCAAGCAAGAGCTCAGGAAATGGTAGCAATGGTGGAAGAGCAATGCAAATGACGAAGGGGTAAAACTCTTATGTTTTCCCCACGGTATAAAAAGAGGAAGATGACGAAGTGGAGCCATTGATGTAGAATCCCTAACGCGTGCCCTAGATCTAACCGTACACGTGTCTGAAGGGAATATGCCCTGAGAGGCAATAATAAAGTGTTTATTATGTGTATTCCAAGTATATGATAGATGTTTATTTTGCATGCTATAATTGTATTAATACGGAAACATTAATACATGTGTGTTTAATAAACAAACAGAAAGTTCCTAGTTATGCCTCTCTCATAAACTAGCTCGTTGATTAACAAGATGATCAAGGTTTCTTGATCATGGACATTGGATGTTGTTAATAACAGGATCACAACATTAGTGTAATGGTGTGATGAACATTCATCCGAAGTATAGCATTACGATCAAAGTCATTGAGTTTATATTGCTATAACAACTTACGAAGTGATCCTAATCCTTAGACCATGAGATCATGTCAATCACTAACACCGGAAGAGTTTCTTGATAACATCAAACCTCACACCGTAACAGGGTGATTATAAAGATGGATTCAGAACTAATAAAGTGTTATGTTGAGGCTCATGGATCGAGAGTGGAATTTGTTCATCCCGATGATGGATAGATATACTCTGGGCCCTCTCGGTGATATCACATTGATTAGCTTGCAAGCAAGTGATTTGATCACTAGAATGTTATATCACAGGAACGAGAAAAGAGTGCATGTCCGTAACGAGATCAAACTAGGTATGGAGATACCGATGATCGAATCTCGGACATGTAATATATCGTGAAACAAAGGGATTAAGATGCTAGCGTAAAAGGTTCTGATGATCACGAGAAAGTCATCGTTGAATGTGTGTGATTTAATATGGGTCTCCAGATCCCGCTTCTGATTATTGATCCGAGAGGGGTCTCGATCATGTCCGCATTATTCACGAACCGTAGGGTGACACACTTAAGAGACACCGACATCCAATTGGAGCAAAAGTTTCATGTTGAAAGAATGAACAAGCGCAGGAATTTATTTCACTAGATACCGAAACAGGTTTTCGGGTGAAATTGCATAAAGTGGTTATGCATGTGAAATAGAATTCTAGCAGGGGGTTATTTGTGAATGTTTGTCATTAAAGTAATTGACAAAATTCTGAATAAAATAAAAGAGTTTTAATGAGAGTTTGCATTAAATTTGGTGGAAATTTAATGGCATGTTTGAGTGAGACTTTGAGTGGAGGGAATTTAAAGGAATTTTGTGAGTGGAGTGTCCACCCACATGAAGAGGGGAGGGCAAGGGGGCAGCCCCCATGCGCCGGCCACCCCCTTGGGTCCCCCCTCCTCCTATAAAAGGCACCCCTCTCCTCACTTCTCACTCACACCTCCTCGTGAAGGATCTCTCTCCCCCTCTAGAATTTATTCCCCATGGTCTCGGACTAGCGAGATACATGTTCCCTGTGGCTATTCGGCAAGAAAGAGCTATGCTTCCGCTGCATCGCTGGAGCGAGGAGGCGGAGGTTGCTCGGTGCCTCGAACGTGTGTGCGAGCACGGATGCGCTGCTGATTTGCAGCGCTAGGACTTCCTCTCGATCTTGAGATCGGAAAGAGATCGTCTACATCAACCACGAGTTGAACTCTTTAAGCTTTTTTGGTCTTCAAGGGTATGTTCTCTATGGATATACATTCGCCTATTGTTTGTATCTAATAGATAGATCTTGGTACATAGTTCACATCGTAGGAAATTTTTTGTTTTCTATGCTGCGAACCCTACAGTGGTATCAGAGCCGGATCTATGCGTAGATGCTTTACACGGGTAGTACACATATGAGTATGTGGGCGATGATGATCATGTTATTGCTCCTTAGTTGTAATTTTGGATATTGGTGGCATAGTGGGATGAAGCGGCCCGGACAAACTTTACATGTCCTCGCACATGAGACCTGTTCCACGCTTGACATGCAACTAGTTTGCATAAGTGGCTAGCGGGTGTCTGTCTCTCCTACTATAGTCAATATCTATTTTGCAATGAGTTGTCAACAATTTGGTTATCCTCGTTGTGGTTCATGTTCGTAGGTAAGAACGGTTCTATCTCAAAAGCCCTAAGCCATGTAAAACTTGCAATGGATAAATTAGAGGCGTCTAGTTTAGATTGTTGCTGGGCTAGTGTTATGATATGGTGATGTTGTAAGTAGAAGTATGAGATGATACTCTTACAACATACATAACGTGTAATCTCCATAGACCTTGGACTTACACATATAGGTATGATAGTGATCATACCATGATGCACATGATAGAGATCATATGCGGGAACCATATCATTTCACTAATAAACATGTGATGTTTGATAGCATCTTATATTGCTTGTTTAGCGCTTTATTAGCATAATAAGATGATCCCTCATTTAAATATCAAGATAAGAATGTGTTCTTCCTTTAGTATGCACCGATTATGTTTTCGTCGCTCCAAGACATCACGTGATGATCGGGTGTTCTTGGATCCACGACCATATTTTGGGTGTAAAACAGTTACACACGCGAATACTAAGGTTCTAACTTGGCGAGCCTAGCATGTACAGACATGGCCTCGGAACACGGACCGAAAGGTTAAGCATGAGTCATATAGTAGATATGATGCCCATTTGATGCTCGCCTTTGAAGCTATACCGACTCACGTGATGATCGGACTTGGTATAGTGGATTTGGTTCATGTAATCACCAAAAAGGCACGAGGGATGTCATTTTTGAGTGGGAGTTCATTCGTAATATGGATTAGTTGAACTCAATCTATCATACACTTAGTCTAAACTTTACAAATTCTGTTGTAGATGGCACCACCCGCTTTTAATTTCAATGTGTTCATGGAGAAAGAGAAACTTGCAACGAACGGTAGCAACTTTACCGAATGGGCCATGAATTTGAGGATTCTTCTCTCTGCTGCACAAAAGCAATACGTGCTAGAAGCGCCACTAGGCCCCCCACCTTTTGAGGATGCCCCTGACGAGGAGAAGAATGTCTATCAGACTCGTCAGGAGGACCACAACTTAGTTCATTGCGGCATATTGTATGGGCTGGAGCCGGAACTTCGAAAGCGTTTCGAAAATGGCAATGCTTTTGATACAATGGGTGAGTTGAAAATGATTTTCGACACACATGCTGATGTAGAGCTCTACAACGCTTCAGAAAAGTTCTTTAGCTGCATGATGGAAGAGCACAACTCCGTTAGTGAGCATGTACTCAAGATGTCGGGTTACACCGATAAGCTTGTGTCCTTGGGAATAACGATTCCCATTGACTTAGGCATCCATCGTGTTCTACAGTCTCTGCCACCTAGCTATAAGAGCTTTGTGATGAACTATAATATGCAAGGCATGAAGAAGTCTCTCCCCGAGCTTTTGTCAATGCTTAAAACTGCAGAAGTGGAGATCAAAAAGGAACATCAAGTGTTGATGATCAATAGGAACACTGGTTTCAAGAAAGACAAGAAGGGAAAACGGAAGGGAAGTAAGGGCGGCAAGCCGGTTGCCGTGCCTGAAAAGAAACCCCGAGTTGGACCTAAGTCTGATACCGAGTGCTACTATTGTAAGGGGACTGGCCACTGGAAGCGCAACTGCCCCAAGTATTTGGCAGACAAGAAGGCCGACAAGGAAAACAAAGGTATATATGATATACATATTATTGATGTGTACTTGACTAGTGCTCGCAGTAGCACCTGGGTATTTGATACCGGTTCAGTTGCTAATATTTGTAACTCGAATCAGGGGCTGCGGAACAAGCGACCGCTAGCAAGGGGTAAGGTCAAGATGCGTGTCGGCAATGGATCAAGCGTTTATGTGATCGCCATCGAAACGCTGCCTCTCCATTTGCCGTCGGGATTAGTTATAAACTTGAATAATTGTTATCTGGTGCCTGCACTGAGCATGAACATTGTATCTGTATCGTGTTTGATGCGAAGTGGTTATTCATTTAAATCCGAGAACAATGTTTGTTCTATTTATATGAATGAAATCTTTTATGGTCATGCACCGATGATTAATGGTTTATTTCTATTAGATCTCGATGATAATGTTACACATATTCATAATGTTGATGCTAAAAGGATTAAACTTAATGATGATATATCCGCATATATGTGGCACTGTCGTCTAGGTCATATTGGCGTTAAACGCATGAAGAAGCTCCATTCAGATGGACTTTTGGAATCACTTGATTTTGAATCATTTGATACATGTGAGCCATTCCTTATGGGCAAGATGACTAGAACGCCGTTTTCCGGTTCAATGGAACGGGCGACAGATCTATTGGAAATCATACATTCTGATGTATGTGGTCCAATGAGTGTGTCAGCGCGAGGTGGATATCGTTATTTTGTTACTTTCACGGATGATTTGAGTAGATACGGTTATATCTACTTGATGAAACACAAGTCTGAAACCTTTGAAAAGTTCAAGGAATTTCAGAATGAAGTGGAAAATCATCGTAATAGAAAGATCAAATTTCTACGGTCCGGCCGTGGAGGTGAGTATCTAAGTTCCGAGTTTAGCACTCACATGAAAGAGTGTGGAATTGTTTCACAACTCACACCTGCCGGAACACCACAACAAAATGGTGTGTCGGAACGTCGTAATCGTACTTTATTAGATATGGTTCGATCTATGATGTCTCTGACGGACTTGTCGTTGTCATTTTGGGGTTATGCACTAGAAACTGCTGCATTCACTTTAAATCGGGCACCATCTAAATCCGTTGAAAAGACACCGTATGAATTGTGGTTTGGAAACAAACCTAAGCTGTCATTTCTTAAAGTTTGGGGATGCGATGTTTATGTGAAGAAACTTCAACCGGATAAACTTGAACCCAAAGCGGAAAAATGCGTCTTCATAGGATACCCTAAGGAAACTATTGGGTATTCCTTCTATCACAGATTCGAGGGCAAGGTTTTTGTTGCCAAGAATGGATCCTTTCTAGAGAAAGAGTTTCTCGCGAAAGGTGTGAGTAGTCGTAAGGTAGAACTCGAAGAGGTTATTGAACCTTCTCTTCAAAGTATGGCGAGTAGCGCAGCACCGGAAGTTGTTCCGGAGTTGGCTTCACCTGTTGAAGAAGGAACTAATGATAATGATCATGAAACTTCGAAAGAGAGTACTACCGAACCTCGCAGGTCTAGCAGGACGCGTGCAGCTCCCGAGCTGTACGGAAATCCTGTCATGAATTTCATGGTTGATGAAAATGATGACCCTGCGACGTATGAAGAAGCGATGATGAGCCCGGATTCCAACAAATGGTTAGAAGCCATGAAATCCGAGATGGAATCCATGTATAAAAATCAAGTTTGGAACTTGGTGGAATTACCTCACGACCGAAAGGCCGTGGAGAACAAATGGATTTTCAAAAGAAAAACTGATGCTGATGGTAATGTGACCGTCTATAAAGCTCGACTTGTCGCAAAGGGGTTTCGACAAATTCAAGGAGTTGACTACGATGAGACATTCTCTCCCGTAGCGATGCTAAAGTCAGTTAGGATTATGTTAGCAATTGCTGCATATTTCGATTATGAGATATGGCAGATGGATGTCAAAACCGCGTTTCTCAACGGTAATATTGAAGAAGAGTTGTATATGATACAACCAAAGGGGTTTGTCGATCCTAAGGATGCTAACAAGGTGTGCAAGCTTCAGCGATCCATCTATGGATTGAAGCAAGCATCACGAAGTTGGAATCTCCGCTTTGATGAGGTGATCAAAGAGTTTGGATTTGTCCAAACTTATGGAGAAGCTTGTATTTACAAGAAAGTGAGTGGGAGCAATGTGGCATTTCTGATATTATATGTGGATTACATATTATTGATCGGAAATGATATAGATCTTTTAAAGTGTTAAAAGTTATCTAAACAACAAATTTTCAATGAAGGACCTAGGTGAAGCGTCATACATATTAGGCATAAAGATCTATAGAGATAGATCTAGACGCCTAATAGGGCTATCGCAAAGTACATACCTTGATAAGATTTTAAAGAAGTTTAAAATGGACGGAAGTAAGAAGGGGTTCTTACCTATGTTGCAAGGCAAGACATTGAGTAAGACTCAAAGTCCGGCTTCGGCGGAAGAAAGAGAGATAATGGACAAAGTCCCCTATGCTTCAGCCATAGGCTCTATAATGTACGCCATGCTATGTACAAGACCAGATGTGGCACATGCTATTAGTTTGATTAGTAGGTACCAATCAGATCCAGGTTCGGAACACTGGATAGCGGTCAAGAATATCCTTAAGTACTTACGAAGAACTAAGGATATGTTTCTTGTATACGGAGGTGAAGAAGAGCTCGTCGCTAAGTGTTATGTTGACGCTAGCTTTGACACCGATCCGGATGACTCTAAGTCTCAATCCGGATACGTATTTCTCATGAATGGCGGAGCGGATAGTTGGAGGAGCTCCAAACAACCTGTGGTGGCGGGATCAACAACGGAGGCCGAATATGTTGCTGCTTCAGAAGCGGCTCAGGAAGCAGTTTGGATGAAGGAGTTCATATCCGAACTAGGAGTGGTTGCAAACGCGTTGGACCCAATGGTGATCTATTGTGACAACAATGGTGCCATTGCCAATGCCAAAGAGCCAAGGTCTCACAAGCATTCCAAGCATATTAAGCGCCGGTTTCACTCCATTCGCGAGCATGTCAAGGATGGAGATATAAAGATTTGTAAAGTACATATGGATCTCAATGTAGCAGATCCGTTGACTAAAACTCTCCCTAGAACAAAACATGATCAACACCAGAACTCGATGGGTGTTAGATTTATCACTATGTAACTAGATTATTGTCTCTAGTGCAAGTGGGAGACTGAAGGGAATATGCCCTGAGAGGCAATAATAAAGTGTTTATTATGTGTATTCCAAGTATATGATAGATGTTTATTTTGCATGCTATAATTGTATTAATACGGAAACATTAATACATGTGTGTTTAATAAACAAACAGAAAGTTCCTAGTTATGCCTCTCTCATAAACTAGCTCGTTGATTAACAAGATGATCAAGGTTTCTTGATCATGGACATTGGATGTTGTTAATAACGGGATCACAACATTAGTGTAATGGTGTGATGAACATTCATCCGAAGTATAGCATTACGATCAAAGTCATTGAGTTTATATTGCTATAACAACTTACGAAGTGATCCTAATCCTTAGACCATGAGATCATGTCAATCACTAACACCGGAAGAGTTTCTTGATAACATCAAACCTCACACCGTAACAGGGTGATTATAAAGATGGATTCAGAACTAATAAAGTGTTATGTTGAGGCTCATGGATCGAGAGTGGAATTTGTTCATCCCGATGATGGATAGATATACTCTGGGCCCTCTCGGTGATATCACATTGATTAGCTTGCAAGCAAGTGATTTGATCACTAGAATGTTATATCACGGGAACGAGAAAAGAGTGCATGTCCGTAACGAGATCAAACTAGGTATGGAGATACCGATGATCGAATCTCGGACATGTAATATATCGTGAAACAAAGGGATTAAGATGCTAGCGTAAAAGGTTCTGATGATCACGAGAAAGTCATCGTTGAATGTGTGGGAGTCAGTATGGGTCTCCAGATCCCGCTTCTGATTATTGATCCGAGAGGGGTCTCGATCATGTCCGCATTATTCACGAACCGTAGGGTGATACACTTAAGAGACACCGACATCCAATTGGAGCAAAAGTTTCATGCTGAAAGAATGAACAAGCGCAGGAATTTATTTCACTAGATACCGAAATGGGTTTTCGGGTGAAATTGCATAAAGTGGTTATGCATGTGAAATAGAATTCTAGCAAGGGGTTATTTGTGAATGTTTTTCATTAAAGTAATTGACAAAATTCTGAATAAAATAAAAGAGTTTTATTTAATGAGAGTTTGCATTAAATTTGGTGGAAATTTAATGGCATGTTTGAGTGGGATTTTGAGTGGAGGGAATTTAAAGGAATTTTGTGAGTGGAGTGTCCAACCACATGAAGAGGGGAGGGAAAGGGGGCAGCCCCCATGCACCGGCCACCCCGGGTTCCCCCCTCCTCCTATAAAAGGCACCCCTCTCCTCACTTCTCACTCACACCTCCTCGTGAAGGATCTCTCTCTCCCTCTAGAATTTATTCCCCATGGTCTCGGACTAGCGAGATACATGTTCCCGGTGGCTATTCGGCAAGAAAGAGTTGTACTTCCGCTGCATCGCTGAAGCGAGGAGGCGAAGGTTGCTCGGTGCCTCGAACGTGTGTGCGAGCACGGATGCGATGCTGATTTGCGGCGCTAGGACTTCCTCTCGATCTTGAGATCGGCAAGAGATCGTCTACGTCAACCACGAGTTGAAATCGTTAAGCTTTGTCGATCTTCAAGGGTATGTTCTCTACGGATATATATCCGCCCGTTGTTTGTATCTAATAGATAGATCTTGGTACATAGTTCACATCGTAGGAAATTTTTTGTTTTCTATGCTGCGAACCCTACAGTGTCAACACCCACCTGAACCGTCACAAGCACGCCGCCTACTATGCATGGAAATCGAGGAGACGCCATAATTTCCTCCATGATTACGCGTGACTAGTCAAATTCTAGTCAGACGGCGGGACCCACGATCGTCCTATCGCATCATCTCTGCTGCCACGGACGTTTGAACTCACCAATATTTAGCAATGACGTCATCAAAACAAAACCAGCAACGGCTCGAAGAGTTCGTCTGAACATAAAGTACTTAGTCGAGTCTACGACTCAACCAATTACTCGGGGGCTACTCCTATCAGGAGCGCTGGCCGCGCAGCTGAGAAACTACAATGGTAACAACACCTTGAGGAGACCTTCGAGTCCTACGTCGAGTCTGTGGCTCCACTATGGACTCGGAGGCTACTCCCATATGGAGCATCGGTCGCGCATTCAAAAAAATGCGTCCTTTGGACATGCAATTGAAGCATCTGCAAATGAATGAACTAAAGTCTCTGCCCGAGTCTATGACTCGAACAGACACTCAGGGACTACTCCCATAGGGAGCGCTGGTCGCGCATCCTATGAACTATTTGAATGAGATCCTTTGGATCAAGTACGATAAAAATATTTTTGGCAACTTTGCCCAAATTAACGCTAAGTGAGAAACAATATCCTTTGGTCACCCGAAGCACCTCCACGGTGATAAAACTTCGGATAGAGCAAAGGTGTCTGATCTTTTGATAAGATGGTGATAGTCGATTTGGGTGGAGTTCTGGCTTGACGATCCGAATACACATGCGAGCACGAGCGCCAATGCAATTGCTAGGCAAATCTCCTGAAGGTTACCAATCTTGCAGAAGCACGATCAGCCTGACCAACGAGGTCTTAATTCCTACCTAAAATCGAGAACAAGTAAGAACTAATATTGCAATCAAGATATTGAGGATATAGATGAAAGCTTTATTGAAACTGTGGGATCATGTATAGGTGCGAAGTACAAGAGGCCTCTGTGACACTCAAGGCTTGGCGTAGTTGCGACGATGGCTAACTTTGAGTCTAAACAAAATCCGAGTCTAAAGTGACGGATATGGGGGTATTTAAGGAGGAAATGTGGGATTTTGGCCAGCCATAGAAGTGGTGGCCGAAACCAACCCTAAAAGTCCTTTTCTCCTCAAATACGGACTCTAAAATGTTGCTATTTTAATTCCTGCGAAAATTACATGGGCCTGGCCCAAAATAAAAGGTGTCGTAGCACCAAATTAAGCTATGGACGAATTTATGAAGTAATATCCTTGAATATTTCGTCTAAGCTTTATATTTTATTATGGCAGCTTTAAAGTTCTGAAATCTCCCCTCGTGGCGTCCTCTTCAATCCTGACATGCTTGCTGCCATCTCCATGCATGATCATGCTTCAATGCTTGTCCCTCTCGTCCATGCTTGGTCCATCATTTCTAAGAGTAAGCATCATATTCTCATGTATATGAGGAATAGTTCCAAGAAATGGAAGTACCTGATAGTTAAGTTGCTTGGCACGAGCTCGAGTGATAGATACTTATATTTGTGTAGTTGTAAGTACATCGGTTGTATCAATAGATGAGATGTCCTTATCAACAACCCATCTTATGTGTTTTGCAAAAGCAAAAATGGTAAAGTTTATGCAAAATATGTCGGTCCCCGCGATGGTTATGCTTATAGGAAATTTGCTATTTGGGTTTCTAAAACCCTTGTGACTAACGACAAAGGATCCATCATGAAATGGATACCTAAAACCAAATCTTGATTTCTTAATTCTATGTCACCTAATCCCTAGGTGGGTACTTAATTATATGTTTGTACCAAAACCAGTGTTAATAAACTCCACCGTTGGTCATCTTAAAACTAGCCATAACAAAAATGAAAATATCCAACCGATGGCAGGGGCTTCAGGGGACAACAAAGGAACTTTCCTGTGTGAATAAAGAAACCGGAGTTAACGCAAAGAAATGCCTACGATCTGTCATATTAGTTGCCCAACATTTCTCATCTTTCTAAGTCTGGTCATAGTGGGAGTATCATATTAGTAGTATCATGCATATGATACTAGCGTATGATACTATCTCTATGGTGCTTAGTATTATCTAGTTGTATCATAGTCTCATGATATTTAATTATTTGTAGAATCTCAATGCAATTTTATGTACAAGATGTATTTGACAATAAGTTTTCTTATTACATGTGCTATGATACTGTATCATATTATGATACCACTAGCAACTCTCTCTTTATTAATTGTTGTGCCACATCATCATTTTGCCAAGATGGCATGCATGATACACCTTATGATACTATTACTAGGGCCAGACTAAGAGCATCTCCACTCTTCCCCCCATACGGCATCCGACGCGGCCTTTTTTGCCTGTATGGGGGGCGCTGGCTCCTAGCCGTGCCCCAATACGAAAAATTTGAACATTCGGAATAATTGCCAAATACGAAATTAACATCCGAAATTAACATCTAGATAGTTCAAACAAGTTCACACATATTTGAACAAACGTGAGAAAAAGATGGAACTACTAGGGTCCACGGCTAGATGGGAGAGAAGGAGGTTGATTCTGGCGCCGAGCGCAAGCCTTGAGACTTTTAGTCCAGATGCGGGTTGTTCCCGACGGCGATGTAGTCGAGCACCCATTCAAGTGTGCGCCCTGGTGCGCTCCACAATCTGTGGTGAGGGGCTAGCGCGCACTGTTGTTCTAAGAAGATCGTCCACATGTGGTGATTGTCGGGATGCCATTGGGGGTCGTCCCTCTCCTCTGGCGTGAGGCCAGACTAGAAGTCGACGAATATGGCCGCGGATATGACCATGCCGACCGACACCGGAGGTATCGGCAAACCACCAGCGCTGAGCACCCATCCCCTCGGCAACCGAGTGTCTGGAGGGACCGTGTACTGGGCCTCCCAGAGCGCTTGCGGCTCCTGGACGCGTAGGCACCACCTCCCATAGCCATTGATGAAGGACCCATCTTCTAGAAAATGCTCCATCGATGGCGGGTATTCGACTACAGTTTCGACGATAAAGATTGTGGGCAGGTTGTGTGAAGAATGGCACCGACGAGGCCGTTTTACCTCCGACCACTGCCCTAGATGTAGCGGGAGAGGGGTGTGGGCATGGTGTAGATGCAGATTTGCAATGGCGATGGACGGCGCGCATATATATTAGCGAGAAAAGGACGGGTAGCCCGGGTGTGAAAACGGTGAAAAAAGGCGAGAAGGACATGGCGGGAGAACACGTTGGCGAGCAATTTCGCTGCCTCGTTGCCGGCGACGAGACGACGCTCGGGAGACGAGCCGTCTATCTCACTGCCAGGACTAGCATGTGTTGTTTTCAGTTCCATTCGGCGCCCCGCTATCCCCCTTCCCCCTCCCGTGGGTTGGGTTCGGTCTAGGGGCGTCAGATGAAAAAATGTTTCACGCCGGCACGAAAAAAAGATTGGGGGCCGGTTGAGCGCGATTTTGAGTGCCGGCACCCTATACCTTTTTAGGAGGGCCTTTGGGGACCCGAATGGAGATGCTCTAAGATGTCGGAATAAAAATGGGACTAGATAGTATAGTAGAAAGATTAGAGGGGAATGCCAGGTCCATTAATTCTTAATGCGCAGAAAATTGTAACAATTCAGTGAGCAAGGCAATCACACGTAGTATGTACACATGCTGCCATAACCTGGAAAAAGTTTGCAGTATAAAGTGCAGAATGAAGCAGGAAGAAGCATTGTTTTCAACCCCCTGGTCCATCGACCTTGCTTTTCAGTGCTCGGACCGCGGCACGGCATCAAGCTTTCAGGAAGCATCTTCTTGCACGACAACAAGTCATTGGTTTAGTTGAGCAAGAGTAATGGTATCTTTCAAAGTTGACTTCACAGGGGGAACTGAGGCGACCATGGCCGCGACGGGGGGACAGCTCACCGTCGCCGCCTTGATCTCCCACCTCTGGCCAACTCCGCCCTATCTAGATCCGGTATCCTCTCCGCGTCCTCCCTCCGTCCACCTCAAGGTCGACCGCTGTCGTCGCCGGGGTCGCCGGCCTCCCTTGCTCCGTGCCTTGTCCTGTCTCGCCAGCACCTCCGCGAGCTCCGCGGCGTGATCTCAGGATCCGCAACCTCTCCCTCCTCCAACCCTGGCCGGTTGCAGCTTAGCCTCCATGGAGCTCCGTCGACGGCAGCAACTCTAAGGTACCAGGATGCGATGAATGGGTCTCTCGCGGCCTCGTCCACGGCTGGTCCGTGCGCGCCGCGACTGTCCGAACCTCCTCCGGTCGGCCTCCTCTACTGGTTCAGTGACCAGTTCAGGAGCCCCTGCTGCGGCCTCTCTCCGCTCTAGCTGCCCGAGTGCCGAAGCTCCTCCTTCAGCCTCAGATTCGGCCTTCCGTGACGTGGGTGAGGTCGAACGGAGCCTACAGCCTGCTGCACCTGCCACCGCGCTCGCTGCCGCTGCGTTGCTCGTGCACTGGAGGTCCGACTCCGCCAATGGAGGAAGGCGGGTGCCTGCGGTGGTGCCGTCTTTGCAGCTGCCGCCTATCCATCCTGGTGGGATTCCGTCCCGGTGTGTGGGTATGGTAACAAGGGGCTCCGTCCATGTCGAGGATGATGAGATTGACGCCGCCGGATGGTGCACCTGTGCTGCAGGACACCCTGTTTGCCATCCGTTGCGGCAACATTGCGCCCCTCGAGGTCGACGGGCAGGTTGATGAGTGGCTCTCTGAAGAAGAGGTTGATGACAGGAGCGAGGCGTGAGCCGTTGGTCTTGTAGCTGTTGAAGGTGTTGTCTGCAATGCTGTCGACTTGTCCGTGCCGCCTCCGCTAGTGACCCTCCTTGTCATGCCTGCTTGGGTATCCGGCTCCAACGCTGCCATCGACGATGAGGCTAGCAAAGAGGAGTTGGCATGTCGGACGCAACCGCATGTTTTGACTTCGACTCTGTCGGCCCCCTTCATCGCGACGCAACCCTCTTTGTGGGCTTCTGCAACCAAGGATGATGAGGACAGTGATGATGAAGAGCTGGCCCCTCACACGCCACCGGCTGCCAAGTTTTGCGCTGCTACTATTGATGGCGAGGTCGAGGGCAACGTGGTAAAGATGTCCTGCACTGCAGCTTCCGCCGATGGAGATGAGGAAGGTTGGGTACAGGTGGGTCGGGGCGGCCGCCCTGACCGCGAGCCATCGTCTTTGCTTTGAAAGGAAGGGCTCGAGCGTAGTCTCGCCTTCAAACGTTAGACTCGTGGGAGATGGTTCCGGTGCCTTGGGCATGACCACCAGGTCAGCACTTGCCGTGAGACCTTCACATGCATCCGTTGTCATCGTCCTGGCCATTGGGAGCGTTTCTGTCGTGCTCGCTTTTCTGCCGCACTTGGAGACGAGGTGGTCACTTGTGCTCATTCTCCAGTCACCCGTACTCCCTGCCAGCGGAGCCGCTCTCCGTCTGCTCAGCCTCCTCATCCCTCGTCGACCCGGAGTTGGGATGAGGTCGTGGGGCACTCGTCGGTGCTTGCAGCGGTGCCGCCACGGCCCTCTCCTAGTTGTTGCGAACAGGTCAAGGTCAACGCCTCTTTGGACTCTCTCTTCCGGTCCTAGGTCGCCTTGATGCGCATGGAGCTCGTTCAACTGGTCGATGTCCGTATCGAGGAGGCGACTCGCTCCCTTCGTGAGGAGGTGGCATCTCTCAGGATGCTGTTTGCATGTGGTGGTGTTTCTTTGGAGCCAATGGAGGCATGCCCTTCTGATGGTATGGGGCTTGCCAAAGCACAGGATTCGGTTGCGTTTGACTCGTCTGAGCAGAAGTCGTATGTGATTGAGGAAGAGCAACTCTACGGTTGTCTATCTCCTCGTGGCCCATCGCCACAACCTATTGAGATGGTCTTTGTTGAGGCATTGGCGGTGTCCATGACGCCCTCGCCACCGCCTTTGCCCACCTCTGTGGGCAGTAGGGTGTTGGCGCATTGCTCCGAGGCTCTTTTTTCTAGAGAGCATTGTGGGTTGCTTGCTAGTTTGGAGGCGGCAAGCCCAAGTTATGGCAAGGACATTGACTGCGTCTTAGCTGAAAAGGCTTCGGATGGCTTAATCAGAAAGGTGGAGAAGTCACTCAGAAAGGTTTCTCTGAGAGGCAGAAGAAGAAAGAGGGGTGAAGTGAGGAAAGCTTCAACCGATGATTAACAGTTTGAGTTTATTTTGGGTCGTCCGTTAGGTGGGCCTTTTTGCGGCGTTGTGCTTCACGTGTCGTTGGTTTGCGGTTATAGTAGGTTGTGTGTGGTTGTTGGTTCTTAAAGTTGTGTTATCTAGATGTTGCTCTGTTGTGAGTTGGTGTTGGTTGTAACGGTTTTCGCCTAGTTTTCCGCTAATTAACTAGGCAATTCTCTTCTTCTTAATTAATAGATTGAGACAAATCTTTTGTCTCCGTTTCGAAAAAAAATATGCTGAACAAACTCTGAGCTAACTATGATCGATGCCTCAATGGAGGGAGCACAGGAAACATGAACGATGAACGTGTAGCAGTGAGAATATTTCTTCAAAGTCCATCTCTTCTCTGAAAAAAAAGCCCCCTCTTCTCTGAAGAAAACCAAGGCCAAATACTGAATCTATCACGTTGAGCTAGCACCGTCTGGTTTTTCCTGTTGGGAGTCTAAACTCCAAATTGCAAGCAGAGAATGACCAGCAGCGTGACCGTGACTAGCTTACCGTGAGCGTGCTGCGCTGATCGACGCCAAACTGGTTCAGCCGCGACAAGTTCAGATGCAGCGCACCATGTCACAGTTTTAGAACAATTCCAGAACCAAGCCGCATCCTGCGAGAACCCACTAGCGAGCAAGCAAAACGGAGCGAGAGCACGCACGCACGCGCACACCCTCGCTGGATCTGATGATGGTGGTTCGCTCGCTCCTCGGCGTCGTCCCGCTGCCTCGCTTCGCGCCCATGCCCCGCGCCGGGGCAGCCGGGCAAGAAGAGGGAGCGATGCCACCGGAAGATTCGTCGCCGCCCCGTCGCGCCGGGGCAGAGCGGAGGGAGAGGCTCGCCGAGGAAGGGAAGGGTGGCGCAGCTTGCCCTGGCCGACGCCGCCAGCGCAGGGAGCGAGAAAAGGCTCGAGGACGACGGGGAGAAACCTCGCGCTCGTGAGGGTTTGGGCCCGGCGGGCCGGGCCGACAGAAGAGCCCACAGGCCAACATAGTGCCCAAAGCCCGGCACGGCGATGGCGTGTCAGGCACCTTGAAATACTCCTCCCCTTGGCGCCCGAAGGTAACCGTCTCAACCAACATCTCTCGCCTCGCCTCGCCTCTCCTCTCCTCTTCTCCCCAGAACCTCTCCCTCCACCGCCTCTGCTCTTCGGCGCCGGCAGCGGCAGTGACCGATGGACCAGTTTCCCGACGAGCAGCACGTGTGGCTGCGGAACCGCGTGCACGGCACCTACCTCCACGCCGACAGCGACGGGCGTGGCGTCTCCCTCAGCCGTAGTCAGATGTCCATGAAGGCAGCGTGGGTGGTGCACGTCTACGGGGACGCCCAGCACGTGCTCCTCCAGAGCGCCGCCTACGGCCGCTACCTCTCCGCCACCAATGCCTTGGCGCCGCTCACCTGCCGCGGCTACCACGTCGCGCTGCGAACCTACGACGATGATGACGATGTGGCCATCAGGTGGCAGCCCGTCAGGGTGGGGCTCGGGGACGCGATCTGGCTTCGCCGCGTCGCCGAGGGCGGCCTCCTCGGCTACCTCCGTGCCAACGGGAGGTACCTCCTCTGGAACAACGTCGTCAGCGTCGACTACCTATACACCATGAGCACCTTGACGGAGTGGGTGGTGCAGCCCATCCCCAGCAGGGAGTGCGTACCTCGCCTTCCAAGTCCGCCTAGGCAGTGGGTGAGTTCGACATGCCCGCTTCTAGATTCTTCTCGAATTGGGAGATGATTGGGCTCTTGAATGTCGTTAATCTGCATCGGAACTTAATCGCGGGGATTGCAAATTTCATTCGCCTCGGAGCAATCCTTGGTTCTGTTCTTGGTTGCCGCCCCTGTTTCTTGACTTCACGCGCATCCGTATTTAAATTCAGCGCAATACCCTGCTTCTCTGGTCTCCTGAATATAACCGTTGTTCTCTGCAAATCGCAACTGAACGCAGCTCAACCCCTCCGTCCTGATGCCGTCGCGGGTGGTGATGGGGAACGGCGAAGGGTGCAACGCCAACAAGGTCTCGTTCCCTTTCAGGGGAAGGTCCGTGTTCCTCCTGAGGAAGGAGCTGATCCGCCGGCTGGGCTTCAGCCCAAACGTCTCCGACAACCTCGTCATGTACGTCCGAGCGGGCAGATACGGGCGGCTTACCCCACTCGTCGTCAACCTACCCCGCAATACACAGACCCTCGTGATTCTAATCACGGCCGAGGCGCCAGGTGAGAGATCCTGATATGTACTGGAACTTGCAGATACCATTTGCTGCATGTCCATGATCTTCTGGGGTTTGTTTAATGGAGTGCTAATCTGCCTGAGCTTGGACAACTTATACTGAAATCTTTGTAGTTCGGCATCGGATTATCTGAAATTCTAGCATCAAGAAACTGCTGTAGTCACTAAAACTTGGAAATTGTAGTCTTAGAAGCAGTTCACTGAACTGTGGCTAATTTGCTTCAGTTAGGACTTGGGAATTTTATGAACTGTTGTAGTCTTGTAGATAAGTAAAAGTAGTATTTACATTGTGCCTGTTGAATTTATCAGTCTGTGTACAGATACTAGAAAGTTATCTAAAGCTAGTTGGCTGTTGGGTAAAATCATTTCACAAGTCACTTGTTCATACTCAACATTGATATGAAAATTATTTGTTTCGAAACAACTGTTCTTGGTTCAGATGATTAATTTCTTCAATTTAATATAGTACTATTTGCTGCTAGCGAAAAACTTTGGAACTTAAAATCCCAAATCAGTTCACTCATCGCAGTTCAGCTCCATAAACAAGTACCGATTCATACATGATTTAGCCCATTGTAATTGTTCTGAATAAATGTGAGCACAATCCAATGCAGCACTACATGAAAGCTAGTTTCCGCACATTACGTTATTTTCAGGTTTTATACATCAGCTATCTTCTAGATCTTGCTGTTGACTTGTTTTAGCAATATGGGGTTATTGATCTTTTGCAACCCTGTTGCAGTTCCTGTGGCATGATGCGTAACTGCTTCACTAGTCTGCTAATACTGCTTTTTCTGCCAATTCAGCTAACGGCAGGCCGCGATACCCGGATTTCGTGCAGAGAAGAGAAGATCCAGAGCAGGTCTCCTGACTGTTTCCTTACAGTTCACCTCTTCAGAAGTGTCGCTGCCTCGGACACGACGACATGAGAATTCTTAATTCTTTGCATAGAGATATACGTCGAAAAAAATCTGTGGTTCTTGTGTTGCTAGCTAAACTTGTTCTGTTCTCGTGACATGCTTTGACCTCGCGGTTATAAAAGTTCAGAACTTGCGTTTGCACAGTTATGCAGTGACATTGGTTTGTAATGGCCGTGTTGTTATTCTGGCCAGTACTTCATCGATGTTTGCTGCATTTATCTGAGATGAAGCATCTGATGTGGACATGTGGTGGTTCTTACAGTGAGTTGAGCAATTGAGTTCAGCTGTGCCGTTTCAAGTTTCAGTCCAACGGAAGGCATTACCTTCTCTAATCTTGTTTGTTGGTCATGTGCAACAGCAGCAACCCACACTTACCATTTTGTAAAATTCTGAAGTGGAAAAGATTCTCTGAAATCCGGATAATGATTCTGCCATGAAGGCTGTTCTGAATTTATGCATCATCTTCGGTACGCTGATCATTGCAGTTTTTCTGAATATGCAACGAACTCTGCTAGTTCTGGAAATCATAATGTGGAGGCGGGAGGTCATTTATTTTTGTGGAACGACACAAGCTAATCAAGATACAGTTTTCACATAAACACTTTACTTTTACATCACAGGATTATTCCGAGTTTGGAGTTTTAGCGAACGCTCATTGGGCAAACTGTGAACTGCCTCTAGTACACGAACACACACAAGGGCACAATTCTGTCCAATCTCCAAGAGTCGAGGAATAGGAAGCGGCAATAAACAGTTCATTGATGAGAATGCTGAAGAACAAAGCTCAGACGACAACGATGACAATTCAACATCAGAACGCGAAAGTGAAGGTGGTGTTGCTATGTCCGATAAAATCAGTTCCTTACATATGGCAAGGTATTGATCCGCATACCAAATATTTTGCTAAGTTAAGGGTGTCACAAAGCTTTGCCTACTACTACTACCGAGCTATTGCGGTGATCCAGCATACCACTGCATGTGTAGTACACTATAGTCGTTGACATGATATTTACGAAATAGTACACTACAGTCGTTGACATGACATTCACGGAACACTGTTCCGTAAATATCACATCCCTCAGAGTAGTACAACAGAAACATTGTGGGTCCATATTACAAACATACATACATTATTTTATTACAATACCAGAAGTTCAGGACTTCAAAAAATTTAACTTACAAACCAAATATAAAGTGTCTCAGCGAAAGTTTTAAAGTACAAATTTATCTCCGAATTGAGCTCACCAACTTATTCCTATATAAGGTCCATGTTGCTCGACTCAATTGGTTACTTATACTAAGGCAATTATTCTGACTCATGGTACTCTCCTCCATAGACGACGTCGTAGTCCACCCCTTCTACAACACCGTACAGATCGGGCTCTTCATAGAAGACCTCCTCTTGGCTTTCAGCTGCATACATTGGGGTATCTTTTGGATCCTCAGAGTCTAAGCGGGGGATCAAAGAAAAAGGTGAGTAACAGCGTTATCCAACAAGTTTATTATATGCAAGGTGGGAAGTTTGATGTTCTATCTACCACCTCGGACTATAAGTCCTTGGCACTATGCAATTTTCGTAAATATTTCTTCAAAGATTGATTTTATTGTTAAAAACTATGCCCATCAGCCTTCACAGGTTTACCAGAACTTTCATAGAGTTCCTTTCCTGCCGCGTTCGTAACTCCTTCCCGGAACAGGGAGTAACAAGTTACAATTCTTACACTCTGCAGAGGTGCGTTACTTTATCCATGAGAGATCAACTTCTTGTTGCACAACCGGGCATACTTTCCCGTCCACAATTTCATGATGTGAGACCCAGTAGGTGATCCAAGCCAATCACTGCCCTTTTCACGACCCCATATGTCTGCACGATCCTTCGGGGCTGGCTCACCTCCGTTAAGCCCCCTTTCGGGCAAGCTATAACCCTGATGAGTTTCCGAAGACTCTATGAGCTGGTGATGCCCCTGGCAAGTACCATATAGGTACGACTATACCTCCGACAGCCACTCATAGATAATCTAAACACCAAAAACATGGGTCCTAAGGGTGCCTACCCATATGTTGGATCCGCACAAGGAATCATAATGTCACGTTAAGGTCGTCTTGCCTTCATACGAAAGGAAAAGGATACAACTGACTTCTCCGTCCCATTCCAAATCTCATGGTTAACGCGTTATATACGACGCTAGAATCACTGATGTCATGGCTTATTAAATTCCTAGGTGATTATCATTGTTGCAAATAGAAACCTAAGTTCGTTTGCTCCACTATATCATCACTTAGGATGATACCAACAATTTATTTATTTGAGAAAATAATATTTTCTTTCTTTGAAACATAGATGATAAAACATAATTTATAAATACTTTGGTAAAGACTCTTCAAAGGATATGAGCAAGTGATGAACTTGCCTTGTGATTGCAAGGTAGTGAAGGCGGATGCTTGCACTGAACCTTGAGCTTCTATGTCTATAAAACATCATTATTGCCCGGTAAGGACAATATTTAAAAAAGCAAAAATGAACATGCATAGTAATGTAATGCATTATTTGTTATTTATTTTATTTATGATTTTTACCCAATATTTTAGTTTTCTAAAATATTCTTAGGAACTTAAGAATTTCCTTCTTAAGGAACAATTTTAATATTTTATAAATATTATTTTCACTATTTTATAATGTAATATATTATTTATAGAGTTGAAGGCTAATTTTTATTTAATATAAACTCTTATATTTATTTATTTAATAACTCTTTTTAAGAATTAGCATTTAAGTAGAAGAGAATTTATTTTGGTAACTCTAAATATTTATTTAGTATTTTTATAAAATACTATAATAACAAAATATAATAAAAGTTATTTTTATTGATTTTTATCTTATTTCTTGAATTTTATAAAATTCCATAAAGAATATATTATAAAATCCTTAACCAAAAATTTATTTATTAAGAATGGTTTCTTAATTTAATCAAATAGGTTGGTTTATTATGAGTCTAAAAATATATTATTTGTATTTTTCAGACTTATATTTTATTTTCTAGAATTTATTGAGTTCTAGGGGTATTTTGATCTTTTATTTAATTATTAAAGTTCCTTTTAGGGTTTTGGGACAACCCATTGGGCTTTTTGGGCCTATTTTGGCCCAATTGGCCTGGTCAAAGGGTCTCCCCGAAGGGGTACTGACCATATCGGCCTAGTCCTTTGCCTCACCTTCTCTCGACCTCACCCCTTTCTCCTCCTCGACCCTATGGTCGCTGACACCGCCGCCGTGCGATTCCCGCCGCCATGGTCTGCCCTGGCTACCCCAGTGGTGAATGGTGTAGATGTTGACCACGCGCCACCGTTTGGTCCAATTCGATTTGGACCTGGGGCCCTTCTGCGGCCAGGCTAGCCCCGTCCCGAACTCTAGGGTTTGGGGTGGTGCAGGTGACGCCTTCGCCACTGCCCCCAGTGGTGCTATGGTGGTGTTGTGGTTGCAGTAGTGGTGCTGCTCGTCTTTAGACGTTGTTGTGGCCGCCGCCTCGTCTTGGTGCGGTTTGCAGCGCCCCTTGGGTGCTCCCCGTGTCATCGTGTGCTCGTCGGCCCCTCTGCTTCCTCTTCTAATCTACAGCGAGGACCTACAGTGAGTTGATTTGGTTTCCCCCTTGTGGTTGTTTGTCATCTGCCCCTCCTGAGCTAGGCTGTGTGAATCTGCCTTGTATCTCTGATTAGGGTTCATACCTGTTCTAGGGTTCCTCCCTGGTTCTAGGGTTCATCCCCCTGTTTAATTGTAAATGATGAATTGGACTGGTAGTGGTGCATAGTGAGGATTGTGATCAATTGCACTTCAGTGCATTACTGTTTGTTTTGATTATCTAATGCCAGTGGTTCTATAGTGTTGCCTCCAGTTGGTAGTTGAGCTTGATTAATATGATAGTATTACTGTGAAATCTGTCTAGTGGTATTGAGGATTGGTGAATTTATCTACTGTTAATACACTGGTACTGACAGTAGCTCTGTCAGTGATTACTCAATGCATCTATAATGTTGGCTTATGTATTCACATGCAGATTGAGGTTAATCAGTTTCTTACAGTGGTGCTCTGTATACATAAACTTGGAAATGATTCCTGGTGATTGATTCTAGGAAAATGATGATTAGTTGCTTGTCAGTTTATTTATGAAAGCTAGGTACTTAATCTGCTTGGTTTAGAATCTGTTCTTGTGACACCATCTTAAAATGGCACACAAGTCTAGGTTCTACTACTTGGCTTGATTCTATTGGTGCTTAAGATTGGATTAATGCCAAAGATAAGTTGAAAGCTTCTTTTTTTAAACATCAGTGCCTATGATGTTGGTCTGAGGCTTAGGAACTAGGTTCCTATCTTGTTGTCCCTCATAAATATGTTCTGGTAGTGATATCAGTTACTTATTATGAAATCCCTTTGATAAAATGATTGGTGTGTTCATGGTTTTGTATGGATCCATAAGATTTATGGATTCCGGGGTGCTACTCTTGTAAGAGATGTGCCCAGCATTCATAATCTTGGCTATGGTCATATAGGAATATAGGATTTGGCCTTAATATCCAGGATCAATGATGTTGGTCTAAGATCCTGGTTTTACTTGTATGGTTTTCTTATGACTATGACTTTAGTATTCAAAAATCCTCTATGATGGATTCACCCCACTTGGGTGATTTCCGAGAGATTTAATATAAGACAACACATGAATCCTTATCTAAATTAGATAGACAGATCATGTGAAGGTTTTATACTACTCACCACAACAGTTGAGTTGTTGGTGTTGTTGCTGGTTGATCTGGTGACTTTGATCTTGCTGGTTGTGTTGCTGGCCTGATCTTGTCCTTCACCTCCTGGTGCTGCTCCTGCTACTTCTGGTTCCTGTAAGCTTGTCCTTGATCTTGTTATCCACCTGCTCCACCCCCTCCTTATGTCGCCATCTGGTGAATGCTTGGATGATCTGTTGTATGGTTTGGAGTGCGTGGCCATGCAAACATACCTAGTCCAGCCCAAGGAAGGCCCACGGCAAATATATGCCGGCCCATGAAGACTTTCGGGTGGCCAAGGCCCATGACGCCTTCGGATCCTTGGAGAGCAAGACTAGAGTAGATAGGAAATTCAAAGGGGTAAACCCTAAAACCTGTAACCGACTCGATCTGCGCTTGGGACCTGCCTAACTCTATATAAAGGCTAGGAGGGCACGACGAGGAGGGCACCTTCATATCACCGCATACACACCTCCACGCCAGATTGCATATGCGCACCCCTGTAACCTTCGGTTCCATCATAATCAGAGCAGACAAGCAGGAGTAGGGTTTTCCCTCCGGGGGCCTGAACCTGGGTAAACCTCTTGTCCCTGTGTTGCTTGTTTGCTAATCGTTCTGCGATCTCTAGCATCCCCATCTTCTCCAAAACCCAAGTCCATAAAAATGGGCATTGACGATATTAAACATCGTCAATTGGTGCCGTCTGTGGGAACTAGGGACGCTGATTGTGCGATCGTGACGGTCCCAACCCGAGCGATCTACAACTCCGCGGCAACGGAGAGTCATATCCTCTTCGGCGCCTTCGACTTCACCGCCCACTCGCCGGCCACCCTAAAGGACTTCGTGCCTGTTGGCGACGGACTCGAGATCCTGTTCGGGAGCTTCTGCTTCCAGGTGGGGCAGATCGACACTCTCCGCCTCCTAGAGCGGGTGCCCCTGCCGTCAATCAGGCCTGCTTCATGGGCTCCACACCCCGTGCTACGCACATCATCATCGACATATGAGTCCTATGACAGCAGCAGCTGCAACTCAGATCTGTGCGATCCACCATCGGATGAAGGGACCTACGGTTCCAGATCCGAAAGCTGCGACAGCAGCGATCCGATCTACAAGCGCTACTAGTGCGCCGCGGTCATCCAAGATCAGGAACACAATCCGCCACCCAACCCGCAGGGTAGAAACGGCGAGAAAAGAAGAAGCCAGTCCCCCCACCCAACGGGGACAACAATAATCGAGTCATCCACCTCAACGAGGAGGGACGGGCTCAAGCACGCGAGGCCGTGGCAGGCAACAAGATCCTGCCCGCTGACGTCCCACGAGATCTGCTGATGGCATACCACATGCTCCTCATCGAGGAGCACAAGAAGCAGATCAAGATGCAGGAAGTGCTTGACAAGCGCAAGCAAGCAGCCTCGAAGTCCAGTGCACGGAGAGCTGCGCTCTCCGCCATGGGCATCGGCTCCAGCTCGCATGGAAACCATGGCAACAAGCACCGTTCTCGCACAGAGAACATGGATCCCAAAGCACGCCGTGAGGTGACTAAAGCCCTCAATGCGTCCTTCATGGAGATGCATGCCGACGGCAACGTCATCCCGAAGACGCCCCAAGCTGCGATCATGGCAGCCACCGCGTACCTCGCGTCCCATCCTCCTCCGGAAGGGGACCCGAAAAGGGCCATGCACAAGTCCGCGCTCACCGGACTCGGACTCGTTGGAGTCGCGCTCCACGGAGAAGCTCCTGCGGAGCCAAAGAAGAAAGTTGCGGTCAGATTCAACCGCAGCCCCACACCCTCATCCGAGGACAAAGAGCACGACCTTCCTCGAAGGCATAAGAGATCGCGCCGTCGCAGCCGCGACTACGATGCTCGAAACGAGCTAACGCAGCGCAAGATCGACAAGGCACGCGCTAAGCGCGTATGCTCGTCTGAATCCGAGGAGGATGACTACGAAGGAGAACTCTGCAGAGCCCGATGCTTCAGCAGATCCGTCTGACGGACGCGGATTCCACGAATTCAAGCTTCCTTCGGACACTCCGAAGTTCGACGGCACACAGGACCCCAAGGCGTGGCTCAGCGACCACCTGTCGTCCGTCAAGCTACACGGCAGGAATAAGGAAACCACATGCAATGCCTTCAGCTGCAGCTGATGGGCGCAGCCCGAATCTGGCTGAGCAGCCTATCCTCGGGATCCATCCGAAGCTGGGAGGAGCTGGCGTACAGTTTCGTCCGAAACTTCAAAGGCACTAGCAAGAGGCCTGCCTCGATCGAAGAGTTGCGGGCCTGCACCCAACGAATGGGCGAATCCATTCGCTCGTACATACTACGCTGGTCCAACACCAAGAACTCTGCGGCACATATCTCCAAGGAGAGAGCTATCGACGCCTTCAGGGACGGCGTCAAATGCCCGGACTTCAAGGAAGAGCTCGGGCGCGTCAAGCCCAAGACACTCGACCACCTCATGGACATCGCCAACAGTTGGGCCGACGATGAAGACTCCATCCACCGAGCGCACTCGGAGGAAGAAGACGGCTACGGCCGGCGACGTGAGCGTCGTAGCAAGAGAAGATCGCGCGTCTACGACGATCGTGATGGACCCGACATGGTCGCGGCTGGCTACGCCGCAACGACGGCAACCGCAATAGCGGCGGATACCGCGGAGGCAATTTCCGCGATGGAGGACGCCCAACACAGTCGTGGCAGCGCCGCGGTCGCGACGATGGACCCTCAGCATACGAAAAACTATCGGGTCCATGCACCATCGACTTCTACATCGACAAGCAGGATGGTAAGAAGAAGGCAAGCCACATGCTCAAGGACTGCCGCGAGTTCTAGAAACTCAGCGAAAGCATGGCTCAGATGAGGCAGCAAGCCCCAAACCCTGGATTCGGGAACGCACCCGCACCAGACGAGATCGCGCATGGAGATCCTCCACCGCCACCTGCAGGAGGCCCGAACCACCCAATCGCACCCGCACAGAATAGCGGTGGGCACGGGTATCCCCTGCCGAAAGGAGCGCTGATGATCCAAAAAGGGCGCCCAACAAATAGGGTGCAGAAGAAAATCACCCGTCAGATCAACCTGGCTGTGACAGCTCCACCCGCCATCCCTGAGTACCTCAGCGGATCGGAGTCCTGCATCACGTTCAGCCGTTCGGATCACCCTTGCCAGGTCCCTCGCCCAGGTCATGTTGCCCTGGTGCTTGAGGCGCAGATCGGAGGGTTCGAGATGAGCCGCGTCTTCATGGACGGTGGCAGCGGCATCAACCTGATGTTCGCCAGCACCCTAGCTGCAATGCGGATCCCGCTATGCATCCTGGAACAGTCAGACACAACGTTCCATGGCATCGTCCCAGGAAAGGGCATATTCTCCCTAGGAAAGATATGGCTCGACGTCATCTTCGGCAAGCCGGATAACTTCCGATGCGAGCGACTCGAGTTCGAAATGGTGGACTGGCCATCACAATACCACGCCATCCTCGGGCATGTAGCATTCGCAAGGTTTCTGGCAGTACCGCACTACGCGTACCTGCTTCTCAAGATGCCAGGACCCAGGGGCGTCATCACAGTCCACGGGAGCTTCACCCGATTGGACCACTGCGACAGGGACTACAACAAAATCTCCCAGTCATTCGGCATGCAAGAGGAGATCGTAAGGCTCCGTGAGGTGACGGACAACGGGGCACCCCCAGTCGCATGACAGAACGCACTAGATATGTCCTTCGACTCCACCGTCAACACAAAGAAGGTGCAGGTCCACCCGACGGATGCCTCCAAGACGGTGCTGATCGCCAACGATCTCAGCTCCGCATAGGAAAGCGCGCTCGTCGAATTCCTCCGTGGGCACTGGGAAATCTTCGCCTGGTGTCCTGCGGACATGCCAGGAGTTCCCAGAGAATTCGCCGAGCACGCACTCAACGTCTTTCCAGACGCCAAGCCCATCAAGCAGTCCATCCGACGACTGTCCGAACCACAGGCCGAAGCAATCGGAGTCGAAGTCAACAGACTACTCGACGCAAACTTCATAAGGGAGATCAAGGAGAGCGAGTGGATCGCCAACACCGTAATGGTCCCCAAAAAGGACACGGACATCCTGTGGATGTGCGTGGACTTCACATCGCTGAACAAGCACTGCCCGAAGGATCATTTCCCTCTCCCTCAGATCGACCAGATCATCGATTCAACTACAGGATGCGAGAAGTTCTCCTTCCTCGATGCCTACTCAGGCTACAACCAAATTCGACTAAAAGTCGAAGATCAGGAGAAAACGGCGTTCATCACACCGTTCGGAGTGTTCTGCTACAACACAATGCCCTTCGGTCTAAAGAACGCAGGCACCACGTACCAAAGGTGCATGCAGGCATGCCTGAAGGAGCAGATCGGCCACAATATCCAAGTCTATGTCGACGACATAGTCATCAAAACCAGGGAGGCGAGAACGCTCATCGACGATGCCCGCGAGACGTTCGATAATATCGACCGCTACAGGATCAAGATTAACCCTGAAAAGTGCGCCTTCGGTGTTCCATCTGGCCAGCTGCTTGGTTACTTCATCTCCCAGCGAGGGATCGAGGCGAACCCGAAGAAAATCCGGGCCATAATGGCCATGGATAAGCCGAAGAACCTCAAGGGTATCCAGCAGCTTGCAGGACGAATCGCGGCATTGAGCAGGTTCATCAGCCGCATGGGCGAGAAAGCCCTGCCATTCTATCAGCTACTACGCAAGGCAAACACATTCGAGTGGACGCCTGAGGCGGATGATGCATTCGAAGATCTAAAGCGGCTGCTCTCTACCTCGCCCGTCTTGGTTACGCCAAAGGAGCGCGAGCCTCTACTACTGTACATAACAGCTACACACCAGGTGGTGAGCACCGTACTGGTGGTTGAGCAACCCAAAGAAGGCAAGATCCACGGGGTCCAACTCCCAATCTACTACCTCAGCGAGGTATTGACGCCGACAAAGCAGAGGTACCCTCACTACCAAAAACTCGCCTACGGCGTGTTTATGACGGCTCGTCGGCTGAGCCACTACTTTCAGGAGCACCAGGTGATGGTCGTCAACGAGGCACCATTAAACAGCATCCTGAACAACCCAGAGGCCACAGGACGCGTGGCCCTATGGGGCATTGAGTTGTCACCTCTAGACATCATCTACGAGAAGCGACTCGCGATCAAGTCTCAGGTCCTCCCGGACTTCCTCGTCCACTGGATGGAGCTGCAGCTGCCAGACACACCAGACATGACACAGTCATGGACGATGCACTTCGACGGCTCCAAACGCAAGGCTGGAGCAGGAGCCGGGGTCATACTAACCTCCCCGCAGGGAGACAATATGAAGTACGTCCTTCGGATGAAATTCTGAGCTTCCAACAACGAGGCCGAATACAAAGCCCTCATCCACGGCATGAGGATGGCAAAGATCTGCGGCGCAACGCGCCTGGTCATCAACGGAGACTCGAACCTCGTCGTCCAGCAGACGATGAACGAGTGCGACGCACACGCCGAAAACATGATCGCGTACCGCGCACTCTACAACTCACTCGAGGGAGAATTCGACGGCTGCGAACTTCGGCACGTTGGGAGAGAAAGCAACGAGGAGGCCGACAGACTTGCCAACATCGGCTCTACCTGCGCACGAGTACCACCAGGCGTATTCCTCGAACAGATCTACGTGCCATCCATCAAGCGGAAATTCCCCAAGGGATCACCCGAAGAGGCAGAGCACTCGAGGACTGCGCTACACGAAGGACAGGAAGGACCCCAAAAACTCGACACAGAGGTCGCTATGGTCAACCTGATGCAGGTCATGGCAGTCGAAAAAACTTGGACGCAACCATACCTCAAGTACCTGGTAGACGACAAGCTGCCCGATAGCCCGACAGATGCCCGGCGCATATCTCGCCAGTCAAAGGCCTTCACCATCATAAATGGTGAGCTGTACAAGCGCAGCATTTCGGGTGTAATCCAAAGGTGCGTCACCATCAGTGATGGTAAAACCATCCTCCAAGACATCCACGAGGGCATCTGCGGCCATCACGCGGGCAGCCGCGCCCTCGTCGCTAAAGCTCTACGAGCCGGATTTTACTGGCCAACGTCCATGAACGATGCCAAGGACATCGTCCTAAGATGCAACGGGTGCCAAAGGTTCGCCGACAAACCACACGCACCCGGATTAGAACTCAGGCCCATACCCTTGGCCTGGCCCTTCGCCCAGTGGGGCCTCGACATGATCGGCAAGCTACCAAGGTCCTCGAAAGGAGGTCACGTCTATCTCATGGTCGCAGTCGATAAATTTACCAAGTGGATTGAGGCCATGCCAATCACTAACCAAAAGGGCAAAACTGCCGTCAAGTTCTTTAAATCCATTGTCTACAGGTTCGGCGTGCCGCACAGTATCATCACCGACAATGGGTCGAACTTCATCTCCAAATAATTACAGGACTTCTGCGAAGACCTCGGAATCAACATCACATACGCCTCCGTGGCGCACCCGCAAACGAACGGGCAGGTCGAAAAGGCCAACGGCCTCGTCGGTGCTGGCATCAAGAAGCGTCTCACGAGCCCACTCGAGCGACTCGCGAGAGCATGGACCGAAGAACTACCCTCGGTCCTGTGGATCCTGCGCACAACGCCAAATAGCTCAATTGGCTATACGCCTTTCTTCATGGTGCACGGAGCCGAAGCCGTGCTGTCAGCAGAGGTACGCCACAAGGCCCCGTGGGTCGTCGCTTACAGCGAAGCCGAATCTACGGTCGCACTCAAAGATGCAGTCGACACACTCGACGAAGTGCGTGACATAGCAGCAGCTCGATCAGCGGTGTACCAACAGAGTCTCCGCAACTACCACAGCCGACGGCTACGCCCAAGGTCCTTCGTCGAAGGAGACCTAGTCTTGCGACTCAAACAAGAGCGACCGAAGAAATTTGAGTCACCATGGGAAGGGCCCTACATTATCACCGAAGTCATCCCAGGTCGCCTCAAACACGTGGAGTCTTGAGTCGCATACTCCAACCCATGGAACGTCGCGCAGCTGCGACGCTTCTACCCCGATCTACCCCCTCTTTTACTTCCAATAAGGCTATTCAGCCAAGGCTACTCAGTCGAACAATGTACCTCCTCCCTTACGATATGAATAAAGCTAAGTGTCTTGCCCCGAAATCTTTTGATTATTATCTGAATTTTACTACATATTACAACACACTCGAGGGCTCCCCCTACCTCGCGACTTCGTCGACTGAGAAAAACGCGTGTACACCTAAGTAGCTGACCACGTCAGGCTAACGAAAAGGGCACGTTTGCAAACAAAGCATCACATGCCACACAAACAAGAAACCTTTACAATAATAAAGGGCTCAACATGCCCAGTCGAATATATACAAGTTTTACATCTATCTCTTTTACAGGTCCTACCTATTCTAAAGAATAACCTGCGCACGCTGCTCAAACAGATCTACAATCTGTTCGGCATACTGCCTTACAACCGAATAATGCGGACGCATATCCCACTCGCCACCATCTGGCCGACGAGGCGGCCCAGCCGCTATAATAGACAGGTTGAAAGGATACGGATGTCGCCTAGAGTGGGGGGGTGAATAGGCGATTAAAACTTTTCCTAGAGTGGTTCAACAAAGGCAGAATAAAACTAGTGTTTACTTTGTTAAGCACAACCTAGAACAACTAAGGTTCACCTATGTGCACAAACAACTTATGCTAAGCAATACAAGCAACAAAGTGATAGCAAGATATATATTACTTCAAGCACGAAGGCTATCACAATGTAAAGTGCATAAGTAAAGAGCTCGGGTATAGAGATAACCGAGGCACGCGGGGACACCGATATTTTACCGAGTTCCTCCCAACATGGAGTACGTCTCGTTTGGAGACGGGGTGGTATCAAACCACCAACGCCACAAAAGGCCTCCCTTATTCTCCGGTGAATCTCACCCCAACGGGATCGATCCACGCTTCCACTATCGGTGCACTTGTCGGTGGCAACCGGAACCTCTCACAAGGTTGGGGCACTTCTCCACAACTTAATTGGAGGCTCCCAACAAACGCCACAAAAGGCCTCAACAAATGCCACCAAGGCCACAAAACCGTCTAGGGTTCCAAGAACCCAAGAGGGACAAGCTCCAATGAGCAACTCAAACCAAATCCTCTGAGGAGAACTCAAACCGATGCACCAAATGCAAATGGCAAGAACACTACAAAGATGCTCAAATCCCCCACTCTCAAGTTCCAACAAAGCTACTAAAGCTATTGGGGGAACACAAGAGGAGGAATCAAAGAGAGACACAAAATCCCCCAAAATCTAGATCCCCAAAGATGCACTCACAAAGAGATGAATCGGTTAGGTCAAAACGTGGGGCTAGATCTCCTCTCTCTTCCACTCAAATATGGGCAAGAATCATCGGAGGGAAAAGATTAGGCAAGCTTCAAGATTTAGAGCAAGTGATAGATGAGAGAGGTGCCAACTAAACTGAAAAAGGGCAAAGCCTTAAATAGAGGCCCAGAAAAACTAGCCGTTTGGGCAGTTTTTCGGAGCGGTCCGGTACTACCGGATTTAACCGGTAGTACCGCATGTTACAGGAAAAAGCAGAAAGGCCTGTGGCCATACATGCGTGCAGTAAGGCAAGATGGGCAGCAGCAGCAACGCACTTGCGGGTCAACGTGCTCGCGTGCGTGGGCCAGCGCGCCTGGGACAGAGCAGCAGCAGCGCAGCTGGCGCGCGCGTTCGTGCATGCGAGCAGCAGCCGCAGCAGCTGCACGCGGTGAGCCAGAGAGCAAGCGGCGTGGGCCCATGCGGAGGCAGCAGCAGCTAGGGGCCAGCGCGGCAGGCAACGGCCGGAGCGGGGCCCAGCAAGGCAGCAAGTCAACTCGAGCAGGGGCCAGCGCGCGGGAGCGGCAGCGGCGCGCGCTAGCGAGCGATCCACGAGGCGGCGGCGCCATCGGGGCCCGTGCGGGGCCAGCAGATCTGGCAGCAGGCACGCGCAAGAGAGTGGGCTGTTCGATTTGGGCGAGATGCATTTGGGAAAAATCTGGGCCGACCGGTAGTACCGGCCCACCCGGCCGGTACTACCGGGCTAGGCCGGTACAGCAGGATGCGCGTATCGGGCCAGACGGAAAATGGGCTGCGCGCGCCAGGCCCGAGCGGTACTAGGCTGCGGTAGTACCGCTCGGTCCAGTTTTTCTTTTTCTTTTTCACTTAAAACGACAAATATTCAAACGGTCATAACTTTTAAACGGTAGCTCCGATTGACCCGATTCCAATTGCGTTGGATAGAGGACAACAAGGGCTTTCCAATAAAAAGTATAAATATTGATTATCACCAAGTGGGAGTGTATCAATTAATATAATGTGAGATACCTCACTTGGTGAGAAACCGAAAAGCCGCATAAATCAAAATCGCAACAAGATACATATAGGAGATCCGATTTTGATGAACAAGAGCTTGTTATGGAGATTACCACAAGCTCTATATACCCACATGGATAAGACCAAATAACAACCAAATACGATGATGCAAGTATGCAAAGGTTTGAGCTCTCTCCAAACGATGTGACCGAATTACTCATACGAGATCCCCTCTTGATAGTATGGTTATCTATCCTAAACCGGTCTCACACACACAACGTGAGACTGGCAAAAGGGAAAACCTATCAAGATTATACCTTTGCCTTGAGCATTCCACTTGATCTCGATGTAGACGGCCTTGCCCTTCTCAAGATGGAACGCCTATCTTAATGCCTCATCATCGACCTCGCATATTGAACTTGCACAACATATCTTCTTTGCATTTCATCGACCTTGAAGCCAACACATGCTCCAAGCGATGCCAATGGAAAAATCCTACAAGTATAACTTAATAAACACATTAGTCCATAAAGATTGTCATTAATTACCAAAACCACACATGGGGGCCCAACATGTTCTTTCACAGGTCCACATCAGGACGATGCAACCGCACAAGAGAGAGCGCAGCCTTCACCCCTGCGACGAGCTGATGACGCACCAGTTCACTGACACGATGAACACTCCAAAACTTCGACAGCAGGCCAGAGAAAGTCGACGGCACACCATCCAGCGGAAACATTACATGCAAAACTGACACCAGCGAAGACTGCACCTAACGAAGCACCCGCGATACCTGGTGGACGCGATCCTGCATCATCGCAAGGACCATGGCACGATCACGGTCCATCTAGAAGAACCGCCGGCCTCCATGTCCTGCTGGGTCAAGCAGTTAATCCGAACAGCAACACGCTCTTTTTCCTCCTTCGGAGCAAGGTTAGCACCTGCAATACTTGCAAAAGTAAGATGCAAGACCAGCAAGCGCGTCTGAAGCAATGAGCATCAGCTCGAAAAACTCACACTCAAGCTGTTCGACCAGACGACGCAGCTCCCCCATCAAAAACTCCTCTCGGGCAGCGCCTCGCTCCGCCTTCGACTTCCACACATCAGCATGGCCACGCACTCCAAGCAATTCCCTCTCAAGACTACGAACGCGGTCTCGAAGAAACACAAGCTGCGACGCACCATCCAAAGATGGCCGCAGCTGCGCTGTAGACAAAGTGTCTACGGGAGCATCACCCGAAGGATCCTAGAGTAGAAGAAGACAACGATATGAACAAGCAGACAAATGAAGACAAAACTCGGAAATTCATTATGTACAGCAAAAAGCCACTACGTGGCGTAGGGATTGTTCATAAACACAATTACAAAAGCTGAAACAAAAACTATCCTACAACTACAACACCTACAAAGCGGCACCCTGAGTAGCCTTGGAGCCGGACTGCCTCGCCTTGTCTTCCCCCTACTTCCTTAGCGCGTACTCGGCTAGCAGATCAATCAGCTTCGGCCCAAAATGCTTACAGCGAGCAGCATAGGTGGTGAAGGCTACCTTGGATCCATCAGCAGCCGTCGGCATCCGGGAGGTGACATGAGGAAGGTCCAGCTCCGCTCCAGCCGCCAAGGCCATTGCCAGCCCAACGGACACGCCGATGCCTTTCTGCTTGCGCTTGTATGCTGCAGGTGCTTCGGCTGACAGCGCCTCCGCCAAGGCATCGACATCTTCGAGGGTCACGCCCTTGGGGACGAGCTCCTTGTAGAAGCGCCCAAAGACCTCCTTGGCCTTGGCAAGCGAGCCGACCACGGTACCGCAGCGGTCTTCGACCGCCGCAGCAGCATCATCCAGAGCACTACCGTTCTCCAAAGCACCGCGATCAAACTCGATGCCCGCGACATCTAAAAAACAAAGGAAGCAGCATAAATAAATAGCACTACAAGGAAAGGCAAGGAATCCGAAAAGAGAAGACAGAGAAACTCACCCGAAATAGCCTTAGCAGCCGCCATCAGCCTGCCGGCTACCTCTCTCTCGCGCGAAGCCGTGGCGGTGGCGAGCTGCTCCTCGCGATCCGTAGCCTCCTACTGCAGGCGCTCCTTGGCCTCGGCCGCGTTGGCCAGCTCCAGCTCAAGGCGCTCCTTCGCGCCAACGGCGACCTCGGCCTTTTTCTCCGCTTGCCCAAGGCTCTTTTTGAGAGCATCAATCTCACGGAGAGAAGCGTTATGGTCCTCTGCAGTCAAGCAACATACTCATCAGATCGAAGGATAAAAATACAAGAAGAAGCAAAAGACCAAGTCATAAACATACCTTGAAGCTGTTTGAAGCCGGACTCCAATGCCAGGTGCTGCTGCACCAGCTGGTTGGCGTCGTGCACAAAATGCTGCAAAAAGAATTACTGGTCAAAGGAACGGCTCGGGGGCTACGCCCAAAAGAACGAGCAAAAACAAAGTACACATATGATAAAACGCTCGGGGGCTCCCCCCGAGACTCGGAGGAAAACGAACAACCAAACACCCTACAAATGCTCGGGGGCTCCCCCCGAGGCACGAATATTCAATGATCAACGGATCATCCGAAAAGGCTCGGGGGCTCCCCTTGCGGCAGAAAATAGATATTACTTAATGAATAGACGGCGACTCCGAAGGTTAGCCTGCAGTCTTCTGAGGGAACACCACCAAAGCCTCCTGCGGAGAAGACCTCGGAGCAGCGCCCTCAGAGGTGGCCACCGTCTGAGGAGGAGGGGAAGGAATCTTCGACTCCCCCACCATCTCTCCAGCGCCATCGCTGGAGGAGCTGCCAGAAGAGTGGCTGCAAAATAAAAACGTCAGCCAAGAACAATAAAGCGAAATCGAAAAATGGCAAAAAGAAATTGAGGAAGCTTACGAGTCGAGGTCGCTAAGGTCGAAGACAGGAGGGGTCTTCTTGCCCTTCTTCTCTTCCTTCTTCTCTTCCTTATTCCGCTTCGCCGGCGGGTGCGGTGCCACGGCCCGCACAGGAACGACAGGAATTGGAGAAGAAGAGCCCCCATGCCCATCACTGTGACGCCCAAGGCACAACGGGTTCCTAGGCGTCGGCGGATTCGAGGCATCTGACGATTCGTTGGAGCTCCTCGTCCGCTTGCGAGTGTGATCCTCACTCGACTCGTTGGCCTCTTCCACCGGAGATCGAGCCGACGGCAGCTCGAACATGGAGTCCACCACCTCATTGTCCGGAGCATCCGGGAATACTTCGGGCAACGGAGGCGACATGCCTGGCACCTTGAACTCCTGCGCAAAAGAAGCAAATTTGTCAGCAGACAAATAAATAACAAGTAAAACGCAGTCGAAAAATAGCGCTACGCGCATATCCAAGCTGTACACCGCGGAACCGGACGAGAAGCAGAGAACGGAGAAGTCAGCGACTTCCCCGGAAGGTCCTCTCCAGCCTTGTACTTCAGCAGCGAGCGAAGGACCCCGTCAAGATATCCCCTGGAGAATTCCTCAGCCGAAACCCTAGTCGGATCACGGCGACCCGAATAAAGGAACATCGGGTGCTCCCTAGCCTGGAGTCGCTGCACCCGACGTTTGAGAAAGGTGCGGATGATGTCCACACCATTCACCTCCTTCTCCGGAGTTGTAACATCCCAAAAATACCAAACTTAGATCATGAAACACTAATCATCAATATTAGGGTTAACAAAAACTTTTCTAAATAAACTCATGAATGCATGTATATGTGTATGCATGGATTTTGAATTTCTTTAGAAACCACCTTGTTTGTGTGATCCATTGCTTGTAAAATGTTTCTTAGGTGAAATGAACATCATCTAAAACATTTCCCACACTTTCCTTAAAGACAAGTAAATCAAAACAAATATATTAAATGAATGGTCATTTTGACCAATTTAACTCCCATGCCTACTTTGGCTGTCTCAAACTTTCAGAACCTAACAGAAACTTTTCTGGATCTTTGCACCCCTTGAATATACTCATAACAAAGTATCAAGGCCCACTTTGTGATCATCCAGAAACTTTCAAATGCATAGTTTAAATGACAATTCAAAATTGAATCTTCTTCATATGGGAAGATCCTACTTTTTCAAAACCCACTCAAACAAGCTCAACTTTCAAAACCCAAGCATCTACAGACTCACCAGCACCAATCTAGCAAACCCACCAAAAATCATTTCAAAATTCAAAACTTGATTTCATGCGGCCATTTCATCAAACAGGTTGCAGACACAAATCAAACAAAACATCAAACACTATAGTGTGCAGTGATTCTTGCCTAACTTGTTCCCTAGTTAGCTCACACACAGCTCAGTAGATCATCTAGAAAGATTAGCCCAACACTAGCACCCCTGTGAGCTTGCCATTGCTATTAATGGTGAACAGCCGAGCACCCCAATGTCACCCCATTGTGGACAGCAAGCTAGAAGAAGAACTAGCCGTGCCAACCTTGTCTAGGAGGCAGCCCACCGTCCACCGCCACTCACTGTCCCAGCCGCAAGCGTTGCCAAGCCCTAGACCACGCGCACAAGCCGCGCCCAGACCATGCCGAGCGTGCGCCAGAGCGCCACCCTCAACCAGCATCCACAGACCGCGCGCCGCCCTTGCCGCGTGCATACACGATCGCCATCAACCCAGGAGACCGCCAGACATCCCCATTTGTCGCCCCGTGCCGCACAACCACCGCCTGCCGTCGAAGACGCCGCCTCTGCCGCGCAGAGCACCGGCCGTTCCAGACCAAACCACACCGCCCCATGCCTCGCGACCATGTCGTTGAGCATCGCCAGGAGACACAGCACCGTCCCCTACCCTTGCCCATGCCAATAGCCGCCTGTAACGTCGCCCCCGACAAGCTCACCGTGCGCCCCGACGGTCCCCTCGCTCGACTATAAATAGAGGCCACCCTCGCTCGAATTCTTCACACCATCTCACTCTCCTCTCCCCACTGATCGTGCCACACCATTCTCAGAGCAAGGCGAGCACCACCTCGCCGGAATTTCACTGGAACCTGCCGCTGCCGGAGAAGAAAGGAGCCACCGCCCCAGAAGCTACCGCGACCACCCCTGAGTTCGCCGTCGTCGACTTCGTCGTTCGCCCGCCTCGCCGACCCTCGCCAGTACCCCGGTAAGCCCGCAGCGACCCTCACTGGCCACGCTAGGTTTCGTTCTCGCCGGAGTTGTCTCGCGTCGATGATGACTCCCAGCCGTTAGATTAGAACTAGATCGAACGATCCACGTTGCCCCATACCACTTCGCCCAGCCCCGTGTCACTGACAAGTGGGGACACCCACTTAAGCAGCCCGCGGGAGCACTGCGCTTAGCAGGCCAGCCTGTTAGAATTTCCCGCGCAGCCCAGTTATTAAAATTAAATCTTTTTCTATTTCAATTCAAACACACTTTTGTACCCAACTTCAAAAATCAACCCAGATCGATTCAGTGCACCAATTTGAATGAAACCAATTTTGTTGGAAAGGTCTGTGAATGCTGAATCCAAGCCCGTTGGATTCAAGTCATTTGGATCTATAGATCACCCCTGGTAAAAATGACAAGGCAGAAGCTTTTCTGCCTTCAAACATTTTTCAAATTTAAACCATAATAGCTTTTGAGTTGATTCCAACTCTCAAAAAATCACATTTAACCATACCTTTCAGAATATATAAAAATATATAGGTTTACTTGCAGAAATATTGTTCAAGTAATAAAAGAATGCTTCATAAGCATTTCTAGCCACTTTAATTAATTAAAATAAAAGGGTAAAACCTTATTAAATTGTGACACCACTTTAAATCACATTCCCATGGACTACAATATATGGTGATGACATGTGTCAACATGATCCCATGTTTAGTTTGGAGAATATTAAATCTTAAGTAATTTTTCAATGAGTAGAAATTACTTATCTAAAAATAAAAAGAATTAAACCAAGCCTTAACCTTGTAATGTTAGAGATGATGCTAGATCATCTATAGGACCCTTGTGTGTGATGATTGCAAGTATTTAAGTATTATTTGGTGATTGTGTACCTCGTATTTATTCATATACGCTAGTACCGACCAAGGATACGAGGAGGAAGGAGGATACTACGAAGAGGAAGCCGAGGAGAACTTCAACCACTACTCTGCACAAGGCAAGCTTATATTAACACTGATGCAAGCTAGTAACTATGCAAGCTTATACTGATATGGAGGAAAGCTAACCCTTGCAAGATACCCTACTGATGCCACAAACCCATACTTGTGATATGACTACTATATGCCTTAAGCATATGTGATCATACCCACTTGATAAACCAAATCCTAGTTTTATGTACAAGCTTCTTACTTTATTTCTTTATCAAAGCTTACTTAGAGTCTACCTAAGAGTTTGGTAGATACTAGACAGTTGTGCTGAAGGTTGCATAAAGAGCATAAAATTTGGCCTAAGCTAGATAACCTTGATGTCATCCTAAGGCATGAGTTTGAACTTAGTTAAAAAACCCACTAGTTTACCACCCCTCATCAGTGCTTACCCCCACCTGTAGATGCTAGTGCTAAGCATAAAACTTGATCAACTTTAGATGGGAATACTTGGTGGAAAAATGGTTATGAAAACCTTGGAATGATGGATCATTCTATTGAAATGTTTTGGACATGTGTTTCCAAACACTTGATGATTTTGGTGATGAAAATGTTGAGGCATGAGCCTTAGCCCTTTATAAAACTGATGGTTGTCTGGATGCGATACCATTCCAATTTTATTGTACAACCACAATACCCGAAGATTGGGTAGGGCTTGACTGGAAACTTATATTCCTTAGTATTAGTTCCCTCACGACCAAGGTCTGAGCTGAGGCTACCTTGTGAAGATTGTCCACCTGTGCAGTACCCAAGATGACAGTTGGTCATGGTTGGGAGGCCAAACTCATAGGAGAGGTGCTTATACTAGGGCGTGTAATCAAAAGGTTAGGATTGATTATCCGCATACTGAGTATGGTGAATTCAGGATTTGTTCCTGACGGATGTATCGAATGTTGTGGTGAAAGTGTACAATCTCTGCAGAGTGTCAAACTATTCGAATAGCCGCGTCCGCGGTTATGGACAGTTGGAGTGGCCATACTGTTCCCCCGTCAGACTTTTCAAAATGACTTGTGAAACGAATTGAGACTTTGACTTGACCACAATAGAGTTGTGACCTGAATTACAAGATCCCACTTAGGAGTTATAAAATTGTGACTAGCTTTGGAACTGAGTAGAGATAAACCTGGATTTTTGCAAAACAACCCTAGAGCCTAGTGTCCTATTATCCAAAAAAACCCTTACCTGTTAGTATTAGTTTGCGAGTACTTAAAGAGTACTCATGGCTTTGTCCCTGGCTATTCCCATGGCCAGGCTATGAAGAGGAGTACCTGGAAGATGGACCCCAGGAAGGTTACGACAACTAGGATCATCTCCCATCGTCAGCATTGCCTGTGACCCTGAAGATGGAGCTTCGCCTACACTACCGTTATTATTACGTATTCCGCTGCTTGAAGTTGTATTAAGAACTGGATCATGAGATCCCTATTTGTGTAAGAACTTATGTATCGTTGTAATGGGTGATGTACTATGGTATCCAATTCTGTTATGTCTCGCAAAAATGGTAATCCTAGGATTGTGATGTATGGCATAACAGGCATCTAGGATTGAAAAATCTGGGTGTTGAAAAGTTGGTATCAGAGCCATCCTGACCATAGGAGACCCTAGTTAGACTGGACGTTGAACCAAAAACTTAGTTTCAGAACCAAAGAAAAACAAATATTTACAAAAACCTATTCTCATTCTTATCTCTTTGATTCTTTCATAAAAACTCATGTTCCTCAAAACTCTTGCAAAATACATAAAATTTTGACACACTTGATCACTCTGCTAATCTACTCATCCTCTATTTTTATAGATGGACGTGAAGTACAACAAGTTTTATCAGTTGGGGAATGGAGGAGACCTTATCTTTGAGAGGGATCTGGATCAGCTTTCGGAACTTCTGGAGCGTCCACACCCCGAGTTCTTTGGAGCTCAGCTCAATGATCAAGGAGGAGAAGATCTGCAGTGGTTAATTGTTGCAAGTCTCCGAGGAAAGATTGAACCTCCCACTGTGGAAGGAATTTAGTTTACCTTAAGAGAGAACAACTGGCTCGATGGACTTGCCAGAGCAATGCAGGAATCTCTCTCCCGTCTGTGTGGGCAGAGCATCAATCAGATCAAGGGAACCCGCTTTGAGTTTTTCCCAAGGCGTGATGCAAACGGACAACCACTGGAAGCCCCATACCACCCCGAGATGAAGACTCAATTGGACCACCTTAGCTTCATGATGTATGATCGTCAGCAGGAGTTGGACAACTGCCGTGACTATTGCAACCACAAGTCTGCCATCATCAAGATGAAGGATCAGACCATAGCCATGCTAGCAAAGGATCGCAAGTCTCGTCGCCGTCAACTCGACAAGAAGGAGCGCATTATTGCCCGTCTTCGCCACCGCATCTCATCTCTGTAAGAGACCATCCACGAGAGGGACATGCAGTTGGAGGAAAGGGAGAATGCAGGAGAGGATCTTCGTGGAGACCCTTACTCTTATCTCAGTGATGACGATGATTTTCTGGAGGATCAGGCCATGGACTTCTTCACCGATGAGGATGATTTCGCCTTCATCGATGATAATGAAGATGATGAAGCCACAGACTCCGAGGAGTAGTAGCACTGAGCACTAGCGTAGTGAGTAGTAGTCGGTCCCACTGTATCGTAGATTTCGGAATGGTTCTTAAAACCATCTATTTTTCCTTGTTGTGGTGTGTGTTGTACTGTGTGCTATGAATGAATGAATGAAAAAGCAAGTTGCTAGAAAAATCTGAGTCAAACCTTTAAAACTTTTCAAAGACCCCCAAACCTTAGAGAATTTCCCTCTTTTCTCATGATTTATCTAAACCTTCAGATGCCACGCGGAGGAAGTGGTTCAGCCCCGGATCCGATGTTGCAGATTCTGCAAATGTTGACCTCTGACCGCGAAGCTGAAAGAGCGGAACGTCAAGCCAACCTAGCCACTCTGCAACAGATAGCCCAGCTAGCCCACAACAACCAAGGCCATGGAAATCAGGACAACCATGGATCTAAGCTCAAGAATTTTCAGAATACCAACCCACCTGTTTTCACCAAGTCAGAAGAACCCCTAGACGCTGATGATTGGCTGCAAACCATGGAAAATAACTTAGAAGTAGCAGGAGTCGAAGCCAACGAGAAAGTTCTATTTGCCACCCACTATCTAGCCGGAGATGCCAGGGCATGGTGGAACAGTGTTCGTGCTATGACCGGAGGCCAGATGATGACCTGGGAGGAATTCAAGGTCAAGTTTAGCAGAACCCATGTGCCACCAGGTTTGATCAAGAGAATGAGAGACGAGTTCAGAGATCTGAAGCAAGGGAGGATGACTGTAGTGGAATACCGTGACAAATTTTTGTCATTAGCTAGGTATGCCCCGGACGAGATAGACACCGAAGCCAAGAAGAAAGAAAGATTCCTGAATGGTCTACATGACGAGATGCAGACGGTGTTAGTCAATATCCCATTTGCTGATATTGAATCCCTTGTCGATTCAGCCATCCAGATGGAAGGAAAGATCAACCAAGCCAATGAGAACCGCAAGCGTCGTATGATGCATCAACCAGGAACCCATCAGACCCCAAAGTATCGCCCCAACCCATCTCCAGGATTTGCCCCAAGAACCAACAGACCCCTATGACCCGTCCAACCTATCCCAACCGTGGAAACCCTAGAACCGGAGGAAATCACAACAACCCCGACAACTCTAGCAATTTCACCCGTGCCCCACCCAAGTTCAACACCAATAATGCTACCGCCAACACCAACACTGCCCCGAGGAGTGGAAGCAATGTTGTGCCTGTCACAGCCAAGGACAAGTCACAAGTGACCTGTTATGACTGTGGAAATAAAGGCCACTATTCCAACGAGTGCCCCAACAAGAAGAATGCTACAGCCCCTAATACCAATGTCCCAGCTCAGCAACAGGGTCGTGTCCAGCCAGGAAGGAGATTTGTCCCAGGAAATTCACTCAACCGCAATGGCCGTCTTTTTCTCATGCATGCTGAAGAAGCTCAGGAAGCGCCAAACGTCATGCTGGGTATGTTTTCTGTTAATTTAGTACTTGCAAGAGTGTTGTTTGATTCTGGTGCATCGCATTCATTTGTCACCGAAGAATTTTCCTGCACTAGTAAAATTCAACCAACCAAACTGAAGCATGTTATGATTGTGCAAATCCCCGGATCAACCACCAAGGCTAGGCAAATTTGCAAAGCCGTCCCTATCCGAATCCATGGCATAGATTTTTATGCTAATCTAATAGTACTCGGAACTAAAGGTTTGGAAGTAGTACTAGGAATGGATTGGATGTCCAAACATAAGGGATTGATTGACTGTGCCAAGAAAGCCATCACCATGACCAGTACCACAGGAATAACAGTCGAGCATATATTTGAAACCTTACCTCGCCAATTCAAGTGTAACAAGAGTCTAGCCCAACCTACCATTGACCAAGTCCGGATAGTCTGTGAATACCCCGATGTATTTCCAGATGTTTTGCCCGGTATGCCCCTAGATCGGGATATCGAGTTTATCATCGAACTAATCCCCGGAACAGGACCCATAGCCCAGAGACCCTATAGTATGAACCCATCGGAGTTAGAAGAACTGAAGAAGCAACTGGATTCCATGCTAGAAATTGGACTAATTCAGCCAAGTGCGTCACCATGGAGATCACTTGTCTTATTTGTGGACAAGAAAGATGGAGGTAACCGTTTATGTAAGGATTATCGAAAGTTGAATGATGTCACCATCAAGAACAAGTACCCCTTGCCCAAGATAGAGGATTTGTTTGATAAGTTGACCGGTGCCCAGGTGTTTTCTAAGATTGATCTTAGAACTGGCTATCATCAACTCAAGATTCGTGCAGAGGATATTCCAAAGACTGCCTTTACCACCAGATATGGATTGTACGAATATACAGTCATGTCTTTTGGATTAACCAATGCCCCCGCTTATTTCATGAATCTCATGAATAAGATTTTTATGGACTTCCTGGATAAGTTTGTCGTTGTTTTCATCGATGACATTCTGTTTTATTCCAAATCAGAAGAAGAACATGAGCTACACCTAAGGACCATTCTTGGAACCCTTAGAGAGCATCAGTTGTATGCAAAATTTAGCAAATGTGAATTCTGGTTACAGGAGGTAGGATTCCTTGGTCACATTGTATCAGTAGGAGGAATTGCCATTGACCCTACCAAAGTGAAAGATGTAGAAGATTGGCAAGCCCCAACCACTCAAACCCAAGTTCGTGCTTTTCTCGGATTGGCGGGATATTACCGCAAATTCGTAGAAGGATTCTCGAGTATCGCCAGACCCATGACCCAATTGCTGAAGAAGGACAAGAAGTTTGAATGGACAGACAAGTGTGAAGCGAGTTTTCAAGAACTCAAGAGGAGATTGATCTCAGCCCCAATCTTGATCATGCTGGATATCACGAAGCCCTTCGATGTGTATTGTGACGCATCCAAGATTGGTCTCGGATGTGTGCTAATGCAAGAAGGCAAAGTTATATCTTATCTATCTCGACAATTGAAGCAACATGAGCAAAACTACCCAACCCATGACCTCAAACTCGCAGCCGTAGTTCTAGCCCTGAAGACATGGATACATTACCTGATGGGAAATCGTTGTGAGATTTACTCGGATCACAAGAGCCTAAAGTATATATTCACTCAGAAGGAGTTGAATATGAGGCAGAGAAGATGGATTGAGCTAATCAAGGATTATGACCTGGACATTCACTATCACCCTGGTAAAGCCAATGTGGTAGCCGATGCCCTTAGCAGATTGCCGTGCCGCTTGAACTCCATGATTTTAGAGGAGCAACCAAGCCTGCACAAGGAGATGGAAGATTTTCAAATAGAATTAGTAAGTGAAGGATTTTTGGCTAGCATAGAACTTCAGCCCACTTTGATCAGTCAGATTAAAGAAGCTCAGAAGGGAAATGCTAGTATCGACGGAATCAAGCGTCGTATCGGTACAGGCAAAGTACCCGGATTCACCAAGGACGAAGAAGGAGTTCTGTGGTACAAAGGACGCCTTTGTGTACCAGCAGATTCGGAGTTGAAAGAAGTTATCTTGAAGGAGGCTCACGATACTCTTTATTCTATCCATCCCGGAGGAACGAAGATGTATCAAGATTTGAAAGAGCAATTTTGGTGGCATAAGATGAAGAGAGAAATCGGAAGCTATAACGCTAAATGTGATATATTTGACTTGATTCAAGGCAGGACATCAAAGACCCGCTGGATTGTTGCAACCTTTGCAAATTCCAGAATGGAAATGGGACTCTGTAGGAATGGACTTTATCACTGTACTACCTACTTCTAGTAGGGGAAATGACTCTATCTGGGTCATAGTGGACAGATTGTCCAAAGTCGCCCATTTCTTGCCCGTCAAAACCACCTATCAGAGTTCGAAGCTAGCGGAGTTGTACATCGCTAGAATAGTTAGTTTGCACGGAGTCCCCAAGAACATAGTATCGGATCGAGGAACTCAGTTTACCTCGAGATTCTGGAAGAAAGTCCAAGAAGGTTTAGGAACCCGCCTAGATTTCAGTACCGTGTATCACCCTCAGACCGATGGACAAACGGAGCGAGTAAACCAAATAATCGAATATATGCTTAGAGCATGTGTGCTAGAATATGGATCCAAGTGGGAAGATTGTCTGCCGTTTGCAGAATTTTCCTACAACAATAGTTACCAAGCCAGTTTGCAAATGGCCCCATTTGAATTCAGGTACGAAAGAAAGTGTCGCACCCCGTTGAACTGGTCGGAAGTAGGAGAGAGTCAGATCTTCGGACCCGACATCCTACGAGAAGCAGAAGAGAAGGTTCACAAGATTCGTGAGCACCTCAAGACCGCCCAATCCCGACAAAAGAGTTATGCCAACAAGAGACGTCGAGACCTCGCCTTCAACATCGGAGATTTTGTTTATCTAAAAGTGTCGCCATTGAAGGGAATGCAGCGTTTCCAACTCAAAGGAAAGTTAGCCCCCAGATATATCGGACCTTTCAAAATTTTGAACCGTCGAGGAGAAGTATCTTATCAACTAGAACTACCTGAAGAGATGTCAGCTGTGCACAATGTGTTCCATATCTCATTACTTCGCAAATGTCTCGAAGTCCCCGAGAAGACCGAAGTGTTCAAGAATATCGATCATCGGACCATAGAGATCAATGATGACCTGACCTATCCCGAAGTGCCCATCCACATTTTGGAAGAAGCTTATCAAACTACCCAAACCCAAAGCATCAAGTTTCTCAAGATTCAGTGGAGCAACCACACAGAAGAGGAAGCTACCTGGGAACGCGAAGATCACATCAGGACGGAGTTTCCCGGTCTCTTCAAATCCTAGGTAATCTTTTCGTCCTTTTTAAATATCGGGACGAGATTTTGTTTAAGGGGGAAGGTTTGTAACATCCCAAAAATACCAAACTTAGATCATCAAACACTAATCATCAAGATTAGGGTTAACAAAAACTTTTCTAAATAAACTCATGAATGCATGTATATGTGTATGCATGGATTTTGAATTTCTTTAGAACCACCTTGTTTGTGTGATCCATTGCTTGTAAAATGTTTCTTAGGTGAAATGAACATCATCTAAAACATTTCCCACACTTTCCTTAAAGACAAGTAAATCAAAACAAATATATTAAATGAATGGTCATTTTGACCAATTTAACTCCCATGCCTACTTTGGTTGTCTCAAACTTTCAGAACCTAACAGAAACTTTTCTGGATCTTTGCACCCCTTGAATGTACACATAATAGAGTATCAAGGCCCACTTTGTGATCATCCAGAAACTTTCAAATGCATAGTTTAAATGACAATTCAAAATTGAATCTTCTTCATATGGGAAGATCCCACTTTTTCAAAACCCACTCAAACAAGCTCAACTTTCAAAACCCAAGCATCTGCAGACTCACCAGCACCAATCTAGCAAACCCACCAAAAATCATTTCAAAATTCAAAACTTGATTTCATGCGGCCATTTCATCAAACAGGTTGCAGACACAAATCAAACAAAACATCAAACACTCTAGTGTGCAGTTATTCTTGCCTAACTTGTTCCCTAGTTAGCTCACACACAGCACAGTAGATCATCTAGAAAGATTAGCCCAACACTAGCACCCCTGTGAGCTTGCCATTGCCATTAATGGTGAACAGCCGAGCACCCCAATGTCACCCCATTGTGGACAGCAAGCTAGAAGAAGAACTAGCCATGCCAACCTTGTCTAGGAGGCAGCCCACCGTCCACCGCCACTCACTGTCCCAGCCGCAAGCATTGCCAAGCCCTGGACCACGCGCACAAGCCGCGCCCAGACCATGCCGAGCGTGCGCCAGAGCGCCACCCTCGACCAGCATCCACAGACCGCGCGCCGCCCTCGTCGCGTGCATACACGATCACCATCAACCCAGGAGACCGCCAGATATCCCCATTTGCCGCCCCGTGCCGCACAGCCACCACCCGCCGTCGAAGACGCCGCCTCTGCCGCGCAGAGCACCGGCCGTTCCAGACCAAACCACACCGCCCCATGCCTCGCAACAATGTCGTTGAGCATCGCCAGGAGACATAGCACCGTCCCCTACCCTTGCCCATGCCAATAGCCGCCTGTAACATCGCCCCCGACGAGCTCACCGTGCGCCCCGACGGTCCCCTCGCTCGACTATAAATAGAGGCCACCCTCGCTCGAATTCTTCACACCATCTCACTCCCCTCTCCTCACTAATCGTGCCACACCATTCTCAGAGCAAGGCGAGCACCACCTCGCCGGAATTTCACTGGAGCCTGCCGCTGCCAGAGAAGAAAGGAGCCAACGATTGGAGCCGCCCCAGGAGCTGCCGCGACCACCCCTGAGTTCGTCGTCGTCGACTTCGTCGTTCGCCTGCCTCGCCGACCCTCGCCAGTACCCCGGTGAGCCCCCAGCGACCCTCACTGGCCGCGCTTGGTTTCGTTCTCGCCGGAGTTGTCTCGCATCGACGATGACTCCCAGCCGTTAGATTAGAACTAGATCGAACGATCCACGTTGCCCCATACCGCTTCGCCTAGCCCCGTGTCACTGACAAGTGGGGACACCCACTTAAGCAGCCCGCGGGAGCACTGCGCTTAGCAGGCCGGCCCGTTAGAATTTCCCGCGCAGCCCAGTTATTCAAATTAAATATTTTTCTATTTCAATTCAAACACACTTCTGTATCCAACTTCAAAAATCAACCCAGATCGATTTAGTGCACCAATTTGAATGAAACCAATTTGGTTGGAATGGTCTGTGAATGCTGAATCCAAGCCCGTTGGATTCAAGTCATTTGGATCTATAGATCACCCCTGGTAAAAATGACAAGGCAGAAGCTTTTCTTCCTTCAAACATTTTTCAAATTTAAACCATAATAGCTTTTGAGTTGATTCCAACTCTCAAAATCACATTTAACCATACCTTTTAGAATATATAAAAATATATAGGTTTACTTGCAGAAATATTGTTCAAGTAATAAAAGAATGCTTCATAAGCATTTCTAGCCACTTTAATTAATTAAAATAAAAGGGTAAAACCTTATTAAATTGTGACACCACTTTAAATCACATTCCCATGGACTACAATATGTGGTGATGACATGTGTCAACATGATCCCATGTTTAGTTTGGAGAATATTAAATCTTAAGTAATTTTTCAATGAGTAGAAATTACTTTTCTAAAAATAAAAAGAATTAAACCAAGCCTTAACCTTGTAATGTTAGAGATGATGCTAGATCATCTATAGGACCCTTGTGTGTGATGATTGCAAGTAGTTAAGTATTATTTGGTGATTGTGTACCTCGTATTTATTCATAGACGCTAGTACCGACCAAGGATACGAGGAGGAAGGAGGATACTACGAAGAGGAAGCCGAGGAGAACTTCAACCACTGCTCTGCACAAGGCAAGCTTATATTAACACTGATGCAAGCTAGTAACTATGCAAGCTTATACTAATATGGAGGAAAGCTAACCCTTGCAAGATACCCTACTGATGCCACAAACCCATACTTGTGATATGACTACTATATGCCTTAAGCATATGTGATCATACCCACTTGATAAACCAAATCCTAGTTTTATGTGCAAGCTTCTTGTAGCACCCCGGGTAAATCCACTACTAGGAAATCGCCGTTGTTTTTATTATGTGCATCATCATGACATCATCATGCATTTATTCGCCTAAAACTATTTCCCAAAAGCCTATTTTGTTTTCTAGATATTCCCCTCTTTGTTCAAATCGAAACCCTAGATCTGTCCGGATCTTTTATTTGTCTAAAACCCGTTTACAAATGTTTTGTTTTAAATAAAAGAAAATAAATAAAATAAATATTTTGTTAGGGGAGGCAGTCCATCCGGTCAGGCCCAAAGGCCCAACCGGCCAGACTACCTACTACCCAAAATCAAACCTAGATCCCTCTTGACAAACCCTAATCCTCCCCACCTACTCCCTTCTCAGCTGCCACCCACCACACATGCACGCTGTGCGCCCCCGTCTGGACCCGTTCAACACACACGCACTCACGCGAGGCGCGCACGGGATCCCCACCCCATCCCGCGTACGCTCCACCACGATCTCCAGAAAGCCCCTAGACCCACCCCGTACCACCCATCGCGAACGCCCCTCTCCACCTGTCCTGCACAACCACCTCGCCCGCTAGCCTCACCCCGCCGCCTCCCTCTGCTAGCGAGCGCCTCCCCCTCCCTGTCGCTCCACCGCCCTCCGCATGTGTCACCGGCCCTCCCCCGCCTCTCCAAGCTTCATCGTGCGCCGCCCGGGGCCCCTCTCCTCTTTCCCACGCGAGCTGCTTCTCCCTGGTCGCCTTGGCCGCCGTTCGACCTCCTCCGGCCGCCCCGTCCTAGCTCACCAGAGGCCGCCTCCACCGTCGCTCCTGGCCGCTCCCTCCTCCCCGCTGCTGTTCCTCTCGATCCGAGCTCCGGCCGCCGTCCGGGTTCCCCTCCATGCCCCTGCGACCTCCGGCCTCCCCGGCCCTGAGCCACGTCACCGCCGGTCGCGCTCGCCGCCCAGGGCTGCACGACCGCATCCACCTTCCAGAGCATGGCCGACATCCCCCATCTCCCGCGTCGCCTTGCCACCAGCGAGCCCGCGAGCCACCTCCTCGAGTCTGCCCTGCGCGCGTGAAAGCGCTGCTGCCCGTCAGCGCCAGGTCCCACGCGAGCGCAGCTGCACCCTGGCTCCGCCCCTGCGCCTCCCCATCTGAGCTCGCCCAACCATGTTCCTCTCCAGGCACCGCCGGCCCTGCGCGTCCTTGTAGACGCTTGCCGCTTGCTCGAGTCTGGCCACCGCTGTCCGCGCAGGCGTGCTCAGCTATTTCTGTTTCTGGTGTTTTCCATTTACGCATGATGCTCACCACATGTTTGATGGAAATCCCGCAAGATCTCGGGTAGATACATGGTAAGATGTTGACAAGATCGTCCGGAGACCCAAGTACCAGGAAAACCGATGCCAAGAGCAGCCGAACATGGAGAACCTCGACTAAGCGACAAGATCTTCATCGGCGATAAGACTTCCGTGACCTCCAAGTTCGCCTACCACCGGCGTTTAAACCCGATGGAACCACACCGAGCACCCGCGGTACCCGGAGGTCGACATCGGCCCGTAGCCTCAAGACCGTCTTCATGGATCGCCAAGTTCATCGACTCGGATCCGATGGCGTGAAGGTCTCCTTCACGAGCCCTGAAGAACTCCGAAGACTGAACCCCGTCGAACCCCTGATCCAAGATCGCCGAACCCATGTGTGACTCCCTTTCCGAGCCCTATTTTATAAATTATAATATAAACTCGTGCATCTTAATTTGACATGCTTGCATACATATTTGGTGGTTTGGGGGCATTATGCCGATTCACCTTATAATTAAATATGGGGTCATATGCGGGCTTATCTAGTCTTATATTGTCCCCAATTAAATTTATGTAGCGAACCGGTGATATATTTTGCCATGTTAAGACAACATTTAAATTGCGGGGTATCTAAACAATATGAACTTAGTAATTAATCGTCGGGGCCCCGGTTCCGCTTAATATTGCCTAATTGCATCGCATCCTTGCCATGCCATACATCATACATGCATCATGCCCGTTCTTATGTCATAGAATTAAATAGTGCATCCGGTGTTTCTTCTAGTGTTTTGCTTCTTCGCGGATTAGGCCGATGAGTTGATGCGAGTGTCGACCCGATCTTCGGATGAACCTTCGGCAATGTTTTCAGGCGAGCATCTCCCCCTTTCTACCTATCTTACTTTTATAGTATTTATTCCCTCCTGTTGATCTATTGCTATCTGTGTTGCGATGCTCTAGTTTTCGTGCCCGTGATATCCCTTGCAGCCTTATATTGCCTTGGACACATCCTATTACCTGTTGTTTGGTAGATAGTTGGACTTGCGCATCGTAGTCGCTTGCTCAAGTGCTGTTGCGTGTTGTCCAGTACCACAGCGGTTGGAAGGCTGCCATATGCTTTATGTTGGAGATGATCATGGCTTTAATTATTGTTTAATAACTAAAATTGAAAGTAGGTAAATGCAGAGGCACCGGTGGGTAATAGACAATATTTGGTTTTTAACCGCTCACTGGTGTCCCGTAGGACCCCGAGTTCTTGACACCTGTTCCGAGATAGAGCGCGCTAACCACAGGTGGGGTGTGTGGGCACCCCCATCGATTTAGTACCTGATTTCAAAGTACTGTACTGGGGGCCACAAAGTAGTTTGGGGCTTTATTACTATCCTGTACTTATGCCATGCTTTACTGCTTTATTTACGATTGCGCGTGGAGCGCCTGTACTGTTTAGGAACCCCGTGATACGTTTTCGCTGTATCGACAAGCCCAGTCACACTTTCGGGTTCCCAGTCGTTTACAGCCGTCGACACAAACCCTGGGTCTGTCTCGGAGACCGGCCGACTTCGTTACGGGTAGCTTAGTGGGGTGGCCCCCTGTGCTTGCTTTGGGTCTGGGAAACGTCGTGTCCGAAACCCCGTCGACATACCGTTGGGTGTATGTTTTGTGATCTTGTACCTACCTTATCTGACAACAAGGGTGTAGGTGTGTGTGGAAACTTTGGTGCACCCCTGCAGGGTTAAATATTTTCGAGAAGTCGTGTCCGCGGTTATGGACGACTTGGAGCACAGTTCTCGATCATAGACAACTATAACTAAAGTTTACTGTTATAATTTGACTTGTATCCGACATGACTAGTAATCAGCTTCACTACAACGGAATGGCTAAATAAAAGTACCAACAACTGCTGGGTTTGGGATATCTCATGCTAATCATATCTGACTAGTAAGTGTCGCAACTACAACGGAATGGTTAACTAAAAGTGTCAACTACTTATTATATTAGGATGACTATCTATACCTGACTAGTAATTGCTGCAACGATAACTGAATAAATAAAACTGCCAACTGTGTGAGTTCCTCGGTTGACTTCCTCGTTTGGTCTCGAGGGGGGAAATACCAGGATGGGTATGTTCGGTGGTAGTATCAGGTTGGTTCCGAATAGGTCTTTCTTATCCCTCTCTGATAGCCGACAGTTATCTCGAGTCTCTATAGGTTGTTTAGTGCCTGCTGTGCTGCCGCTTCAGTCCACCATACCTATGTAGGCGAGGACCGCCGAATTCTAGTCTCGCCGTGTACTGGCCTCAGTACTGACCGCTCTCTTTTTCCTTTGCCCTTTGTCGGCACCCCTTTTGTTTTTAGCAGGTTTTGAGATCGACGTCGTTTGCAGGGTTACCCTTCCGGCTTGGCCTGGGCAGGGTTATGGATGCCATTGGTTATTCTTTAGGGCTCTTAGCTCAATTTGCATCTTGTCCGTACTCGGCCGCTGTATTGTTTTCAAGGTGATTTGGATCTTTGTACTGTATATTGTATCCTTGACTCGATGAGTCGCTGTTGTATATATCTGTTCTGTGGGTTCCATCATGGACTATTGTGTAATGGTATTACTTCGTTTTCCACCCGCACGACAGTGCCTGGTGGGCACCTTTGAATCGTTTCTATGCGGGTTTGGCGGGAATCACTGAAACTTGCATAGGGCCGATTCTGAGGGTGTTACACTTCTTACTTTATTTCTTTATCAAAGCTTACTTAGAGTCTACCTAAGAGTTTGGTAGATACTAGACAGTTGTGCTGAAGGTTGCATAAAGAGCATAAAATTTGGCCTAAGCTAGATAACCTTGATGTCATCCTAAGGCATGAGTTTGAACTTAGTTAAAAACCCTACCACCCCTCATCAGTGCTTACCCCCACCTGTAGATGCTAGTGCTAAGCATAAAACTTGATCAACTTTAGATCGGAATACTTGGTGGAAAAATGGTTATGAAAACCTTGGAATGATGGATCATTCTATTGAAATGTTTTGGACATGTGTTTCTAAACACTTGATGATTTTGGTGATGAAAATGTTGAGGCATGAGCCTTAGCCCTTTATAAAACTGATGGTTGTCTGGATGCGATACCATTCCAATTTTATCGTACAACTACAATACCCGAAGATTGGGTAGGGCTTGACTGGAAACTTATATTCCTTAGTATTAGTTCCCTCACGGCCAAGGTCTGAGCTGAGGCTACCTTGTGAAGATTGTCCACCTGTGTAGTACCCAAGATGATAGTTGGTCATGGTTGGGAGGCCAAACTCACAGGAGAGGTGCTTATACTAGGGCGTGTAATCGAAAGGTTAGGATTGATTATCCGCATACTGAGTATGGTGAATTCAGGATTTGTTCCTGACGGATGTATCGAATGTTGTGGTGAAAGTGTACAATATCTGCAGAGTGTCAAACTATTCGAATAGCCGCGTCCGCGGTTATGGACAGTTGGAGTGGCCATACTGTTCCCCCGTCAGACTTTTCAAAATGACTTGTGAAACGAATTGAGACTTTGACTTGACCACAACAGAGTTGTGACCTGAATTACAAGATCCCACTTAGGAGTTATAAAATTGTGACTAGCTTTGGAACTGAGTAGAGATAAACCTGGATTTTTGCAAAACAACCCTAGAGCCTAGTGTCCTATTATCCAAAAAACCCCTTACCTGTTAGTATTAGTTTGCGAGTACTTAAAGAGTACTCATGGCTTTGTCCCTGGCTATTCCCATGGCCAGACTATGAAGAGGAGTACCTGGAAGATGGACCCCAGGAAGGTTACGACAACTAGGATCATCTCCCATCGTCAGCATTGCCTGTGACCCTGAAGATGGAGCTTCGCCTACGCTACCGTTATTATTACGTATTCCGCTGCTTGAAGTTGTATTAAGAACTAGATCATGAGATCCCTATTTGTGTAAGAACTTATGTATCGTTGTAACGGATGATGTACTATGGTATCCAATTCTGTTATGTCTCGCAAAAATGGTAATCCTGGGATTGTGATGTATGGCATAACAGGCATCTAGGATTGAAAAATCCGGGTGTTGACAGGAGTCAATTGAATATCCTCCACCCGGCGATAGAGCCCTTCAATCTCAGCCACCTCGCCATCCAAGATCTGGTTTTTCCATGACCTTTTCGGCTCGATTTTCTGGGAGGGGTCGAAAGGAGCAAGACCAAAATCCTGCCCAGCTACCGTGGAGTCGCGGATGTAAAACCATCGCCTCCGCCGGTACTGGACAGATTCGGACATATAAAAGGAAAAGAAAAGAAGATTGGATTGAAGGTAAATGATGCAACCCCCAATGGGATAGACACCATCAGAACCAGATTGCCTCTTCACAGAATAGAGTTTCCGGAAGAGGCCAAAGTGCGGCTCGATACCGAGCCAGCACTCGGAGAAAGTGACAAAACAAGCAATATGAAGAAGAGAGTTGGGGGAAAGATGATGCAGCTGGATGCCGTAAAGGAAAAGCAGCCAACGAAGGAAATTGTGGACTGGGAAGGAAAAGCCCCGAAGAACAAATGCGAGGAACATAACCCGAAACCCAGCGGGGGGACGGGGAATTACCTCGTTGCCAGGGAGCTTGACGGCCTCCCTATCCCGCGGGATCAAGCCCCGCTCACAGAGCTTGCGGAGATGACCCTCCCGCGTCTCCGATCGCCGCCAGCCACCATCGATGACACGGGCAGTTGTCGAACTTTTCTTGTCACCAGCAGCGCTGGTGCCAACCGCAGAAGAGGACTTCTTGGGATTCCCCATCACGGTGCGGCGGCGCCGGCGGCAAGAGCGTAGGATCAACGAAGGAAATGTTCGAGGATATTCCAGCGCACAGCAAGAAAGCTCAGAGAAGATGGGAGCAGTGAAACACGAATGGCTGCGGTGAAAATAGATTAACTTTCCCCCAATGATTATAAGGACAAAGACGATGCACGACGACCGTCCATCGGGAAGACCTAGAGCCAACTGCAAGATTTGACCGTCCACGTGTCAGCCTAGCAGCGAACCATCGCTCACACGCCGCCCACTACGCGCGGAAATCGAGGCGACGCCGTAATTATCTCCACGCCGCGCGTGACCGGTCAATTCAAGGTCAGAAGGTGGGACCCATGTTCATCCAGTCATGTCATCTCTGGCGCAGCAGACGCTTGAGGTCACCGATCGTCAGCACTGACGTCATCAAAAGCTATACTAGCAACGGTTACAATTCTTCGGCTACACAACTAAGAGTACTCACTCGAATCTACGATTCGACTAACTACTCGGGGGGCTACTCCTATCAGGAGCGCTGGCCGCGCACCTGAAAATGAACAAAACACTACAACGCTGAACTAATTTCTTCGAGTCCTATGTCCAGTCTACGACTCCACTACGGACTCGGGGGGCTACTCCCATAGGGAGGTAGGATTCAAGCATCCAAAAAATTTGTGTCCTACGAACCTGGAGTCAAACAACGGCTAAGTTAAAGTCTCTGCTCGAGTCTACGACTCGAACAGACACTCGGGGGCTACTCCCATAGGGAGCGCTGGTCGCGCACCCTATGAATTCTTTGACTGTGATCCTTCGGATCAGCATGCAAAACTTTTTCGACAACTCTGCCCCAATTAATGCTAAGAGAGCAACATTCTCCTCGGCCACCCGAAACACCTCCACGGTGATAAACCTTCGGATGATGTGTCTACGACGCAAAGATAAGACCTACAGATATCATCTGATGGCCTGGCAACGCCCATGACTGCGCTCTGCTAGTATGAATCCGCGCCAACAGGCGCGATGAAAAATCCCGACGGACGCGTTGGGTACATCATTTAAATTTACTGGAATTCCACTCCTGTAAGTCCTCCGCGGCCTGAGTCGAATTACGCCAGCATATGTTCCGGGTTCGAGTCGAAGGACTCGAACCTGAAGAAGATCGTGTTGTTTTGTCCTAAGACAGTTAACTGACCCTGATCCATCGGGAGAGTCAGGCATACGCATCAACAATCCCTACACATTCTCTTGAAAGACAGAGTTGCACTCAAAGGATTGAAGAGTCCTCAGCTGAATCTACGATTCGACTGAACACTCGGGGGCTACTGACATGGTTATACCCCGTGGGTACATGATCTCAGCATACCTAGTCCAGCCCAAGGAAGTCCCACGGAAAATATACGCCAGCCCATAAAGACTTTCGGGTGGCCAAGGCCCATGACGCCTTCGGATCCTTGGAGAGAAAGACTAGAGTAGATAGGAAATTCAAAGGGGTAAACCCTAAAACCTGTAACCGACTCGATCTGTGCCTAGGACCTGCCTAACTCTATATAAAGGCTAGGAGGGCCTGACGAGGAGGGCACCTTCATATCACCGCATACACACCTCCACGCCAGATTGCATCTGCGCACCCCTGTAACCTTCGGTTCCATCATAATCAGAGCAGACAAGCAGGAGTAGGGTTTTCCCTCTGGGGGCCTGAACCTGGGTAAACCTCGTGTCCCTGTGTTGCTTGTTTGCTAACCGTTCCGTGATCTCCAGCATCCCCATCTTCTCCAAAACCCAAGTCCATAACAATGGGCATTGACGAGATTAAACCTCGTCACTGGTGGTTTTATGGGCTTTGATAAGCTTGGTGTGTTCCTGGTTTGATGTTTGAGAAGGAGAGTAAGCTGTTGGAAGCTTTGCTACGGTTGAGCTCTTCTCCTTTTTCTTGTGTGGGCTGCTGCTGCTGTGTTGATAGCACACACCATGCGGTTAGATGGCCGTGTTGCCTGGCTATTTGGTGCATTATGTGGATCAGATCAATGTTGTGTTTCACCTTTTAACCTTTTACATTTCACTCACCTGGTGAAACCTGCCCCTTTACTTGTTGTTGATATATGGACTTGTGGCTTATTTGATATGAAAGAACATATACTTTCACATTGGTGAAACTTTCCCCTTTAATAATTACTCAATGATATAACCTTTAGCAGTGCACTTCACTGCTCTCCACTGAGAGTAATTGTAACAATCAAGCTTTTTTTGTTTTGTATTTTGCAGGTACAAGATCTGGATACTCAAGATTTAGTATAGAATTATCGAGATAGATAGATTATTTTTATAATCTTTATTTTATTCTTTTGTAATAATATTGTAATAGTTTATTTATATTTGAATTTCCCTTCTTGTAATTTATTTATTGTAATGAACCTTTATTGACTTAATGAATTCATTATTGTAAATTGTTTATGGAATAAAGATAAGGAATAAAGATTCATTTCTCATTTGAATTTCTTTATATTGAATTCTTATTACTATCTATTATCTCTTTATTAAAACAAATAATATTACTAAATCATTTTGGAATTCATTCCAGAATACCAAATCCTAACTTTTAAATATAAGTTCAAATTCTAAATTTGAATTCAAATTCTTTTCCCCAAAGCACACTAATTCATAAAGATCATGTCAAAATTTATAACAATCACTCTCTAGAGCTATTCCTACACCTAGAGAGTGAAAGAAACTCTGATCACTTTAGGTTTTTTTTGGTGAAAAATTTACCTGCATTTTACAGATGAATGCATGCATATGCACAAATTCCTAAAACTACCCTTCGTTGGTTCCTAAATGCTGGGATGTTACAGCTATCAAGCATGAAAGCTTACTATGGGGTCAAAGTACTATTTGGTACATGCCCCAAGAGTGTAGTGCTGAGTTTTTCTAGAACTCGCATGAGATCTGCGTGTCTATACATTAAGATAGAAGAGTTTGAAGTACAATTTATCCGTGCACAAATTGGCCACTCGATGATCCACGGACGAGCACATGCCACTCCCAAACAATGACAACACTTGACTCACGACTCAGAAAGCAAAAGAGCCACGTCATAGCTGATGTCACAACCCTCCGAAGTGCAACCATGGCTCCAAGGAGCTCGGAGCAATATACCGACCACCCATGTGCCTAGAAGGAGTTGGCGAGTGGGTGGCAAGATCTGAACGGACATGAAGAAGGCGTCGCCTTAAAAAATGTCGACATCGACATACATCGCGCCCGAAAAGCCCACACCTTGGAAGTGTCCAACACCAACTCTAGTGGACACTTCGGATGACTCCTTGAGCAACATAGGAAACAACTCCAAGAAGGGAGCACTGCCTTGTCCAGCAGCCGGACCTAGGGTTTCCATCGTTACTCAAGGAAAGGAAAGCATGGTCCGGCTGTGACAAGCCTGCCAAAAGGGGACGATACCTGCAGGTGTCGCTGCCACCAGCACGAAGTAGGGATTTCTCCCCGGCCAAGCAATTCCTCCTCAAGATCCATCGAATACCTAGCAAAAAGACACTGATACGTCGGAAACGTATCTATAATTTTAGTATCTACTTTGCTTTGCTTGTTAGTATCTACTTTGCTTTGCTTTATCTACACTTTGAGGTGTTTTTTGCATGTTTTCTGGTACTAACCTATTAACAAGTTGCCACAGTGCCAGTTTCCTGTTTTCTGATATTTTTGGTTTCAGAAAAGCTAGTAAAGAAATATTCTCGGAATTGGACGAGACAAACGTCAAAGTCAATAACTTTCCGTGGGGAACAAGAAGTGCATAGGGGAGACGGAGAGGCGTGCCAAGGCAGCCAGACCCCCCTAGGAGCAGCCAGGGGTGGGCCCGCGCCTGGGAGGGGTGTGGCCCCTCTGTCCGCCTCCTCGGCCTCCACCTTCGCCTATAAGAAGCCCCCGATGCAGAAACCCTAAGCACCCGATCAAATCTCCATGAAACCGTCTGTAGCCGCCACCACCATCGTCCCTAGATCGGGGGGATCTGAAGTTCTTCCCGGTACCCTGCCGGAGGGGAGATCATCCCGGAGGCCTTCTCTCTGGTATGATGCGTGAGTAGTTCCACCTTGGACTATGGGTCCATGTAGTAGCTAGATGGTTGTATCTCCTCCTTTGTGCTTTCATGTATAGATCTTGTGATCTCCGTTAATATCAAGATGTAATCTATTTGTAATCATGCATGTTGTGTTTGCGGGGAACCGATGGATATTGAGATTATTATGTTGGTTTGATGAATGGTTTTGTCTTTATGATTCTATCATATCTGTGTTATTTGTGATCTTGCATGCTCTTCGTTGTTAGTAGCTATCTTGGCCAAGTAGTTGCTAGTGACTCCAAGAGGGGGTATTTATGCTCGATAGTGGGTTCATGCCTCTAGTTTCCAAGGGAAGTGACAATAATCTCTTCGGTTGTAGATGTGATGTTGCTACTAGGGATAAAACAACGGTCTCTTGTTCATGGAACATGTGGACTGTTTACCTTACACACTTTTCTTAAAGAAGTTGTCTGTTGCTTGCAACTTAATACTGGAGGGGGGTCAGATGATAACCTGAAGGTGGACTTCTAGTCATAGATGCAGTTGGATGGCAGTCTATGTATCTTGTTGCATTGCCCCATCGAATCTCATAGGATCTTTCTGACTAGTAATTGAATTGTTATGCCTTGCTCAGTTCCTGTCAATTGCCCTACTGTAATTTGTTTACCCTTCATGCCATGTTGTTTATCTAAGGAGAGCACCTCTAGTAAACTATGGAACCCGGTCCAATCTTTACCATTGATACATCTTCCACTGTTACTTGTTTACTTGCTGCAAACCATTACCTTCCACACCATACGTTTAATCCTTTGTTACAGCAACCGGTGAGATTGACAACCTCATTGTTAGTTGCGGCAAAGTATTCAGTTTGTGTTGTGCAGGTCTCCGTGTTGCTTGCAACACCTGTGTGACGTTTCCTTCCTTCTACTGGTTCGATAACCTCGGTTTCTTACTGAGAGAAAACTTGCTGCTGTGCTGCTTCACACCTTGCTCTTGGGGTTCCCAACATACTCCATGTCAAGCACCAAGTTCTATGGTGCCATCAAGGAGTCATCAACAAGTTTTCTGGGGCCGTTGCCGGGGAGGCTAAGGACGTCTTCACAAGGGGAGTCCTCCACTTCCTTTCTCTTTACTTTTTTTAGTTTGCTTTGTTTCTTTTGCTTGTTTTTGTTTGCCTCTTTTTAAAAAAAACCCAAAAAATAGTCTAGTTTGGTTTGCTTTCTTTATTCAAAAACACAAAAAAAATTAGTTCCTACTCTAGTTGCCAACTTGATCTAGCTCACCATTTTGTTCCCCAAGTTCGCCCTGAAAGATCTTGCAATAGGTAGTAGCTCCATTATTGAGAAATATACTATTGAAGAATTTCTTAATCATGTTAGCAAGCATGAGGATATTGAGGATAAATCTATAGCAGAGCTTGCTCCTAATTATGAGATTACTGAAGCTTCTTTAGTTCATATGTTGGAGGCTAGGTTTGTTAGCCTTAACCCCTTCATACAATTCTTGTTAATAAAACTAAAAGAAGAAAAGAATGCTGAAAAGAGAGAATTAATCCTTGAAACTTTATCAAAATAATTTCATGATGTTGCTAGGGAAGCCAAAAAGGTCTTTGAGCGTTTCAATATGCTAGGCTCAAGTGTAGATGTTGTGGGTATGTCTGATAAAACTAAGCCTAGAGAAGAATTTAAGATACCCATACCCTTTAAGCTTGTTGAAATGCATGAAGCCTTTGAAAAGAATTTTGATTGGATTGCTCCTAAAAATCTTTTTGATGAAAGTAATAGACCAAAGAGAGATGACAAGGGATCCTAAAAAAGCCATTTGGATGAGATACTTTTCATAGTTGAAGATTTTGCAAATATTGATGTTAATGCTTCCTCATTTGAAAATACTTGATTCTTCTTGCTTCTTGTGCCTAACTTAAAGGCGTTAAAGAAAAGTACTTCTTGGGAGATAACCCAAGAGTTTCCTTGAGTCTTGGAAGTTATTACTTCAGTAATGACCTCTCCTTATACGTTTTGTTTGCTTTTTGTGCCAAGAATGACCTCTAATGAGAGGGAAGTAAGATTTCGGGAGTTGCTATCCCGAAACAGATTTCTGTCCTCCACCATAAAAATTCGTGAGGAGTCTATGTAACTCGTATTGAGCTAAAAATTTACGAATAAATCCTCCAGTATGTTAGATAACTTTCGTTAGTTAAACACTTTTTTATTTGAGCAACAGAAGATGTTCGAAAAAACCGGTTTCTACCTGTTGATCTGTTTTGACAGATTTGTGCCATTATTTGCATTTGCTTCTTATTAATCCCTTTTTGAGTTCTTTTTTGGGGAATTGAGATTTTTGAAGGAGTTACTATAGTAGCTTGTGTTTTTAGTGAAAATCCTTGCTATTACAAAGCTTTGCCAGAGGTCTAATATCTTTTGAATAAACTAATGTTGCTAATGAAGATTGTGTGAAGTTTTGTATGAAAGAAAAATTTCAGGTGTAGAGAGAGAATGATGCAATGAGATGAGTAATGGACAAAATATCAAGCTTGGGTATGTCACCATGGTGTCACCCCAAGAAATATCCAAGAGGTACAAGCGTCAAAGCTTGGGGATGCCCAAGGCATCCCCTTCTTCATTAATAAAAAGCTTAGGTCTGTCTAGACACTTCGTTTTTATTGTTTCATGCATAATTGTATTGTTCTTGGAGCATCTTAGTTTTCGTTTACTTTTCTTAGGTTGTTTAGTTTGCTTGAATAAAGTAGTTTGGACCCCCCCGTTCTCGCTGTGTTGTTTTGCAAATAAGTTGCTTGGTGTTGGAAAGAAGTAGTAAGTTCTTGCTTGAAGTGCAAGAGGAGATTGCATTGACTGTGACTTAGAATTTAGCATGACATGCTAGGTGTTGTTTTAAATTTATGCTTAGTGATTATTGTTGTATCATGTCTTGTTCGAAACAATTGGGATTGCTTAGTGTGCCTTGAAGAAATCATGCATTGTTTTAGCATGCAAAAGCATAGTATTGTGGTATTCTCCTTTAAATGCTTTGTTTGGGTTGACTTGGCACATGCTCACACCATGTTATCACTCTCACAAGTCACCATTAGCATCTATGTTCATTTAGTCCTTGACTTGCAGTACCGTTCTATGCTTTGATTAGTAATGCTTTGTTGCCCTGCATGATTATGGCCATTATTGCTCTCTTAGTTGGTTGCTCCCAGTCTTTTGCTAGCCTCCACTTGTATGAGTAAGCTCTACTCATGCTTCCAACTTCCAAGAAACCAAGTTATTCCAAAGTGTCCACTATAAACTCATATGCATGGTGTGTTACACCATTCCAAGTATATTCTTGTTTTCAGCTATCTTCCAGTTAAAAACTATTTTGTTATGTGAAAACTTAGTGATTAAATCCCTCACGAACTTGAATGGCACACTTTATATTTCTTGCCCCTAATAAACTTGAAACATTGTGACGTATATGTTGTATATGCTTGCACTTATACGTTGGAATTAGCAGAACCGTGTTGTCACGGGGAACGTTTTCAACATTGCACTTGTACTTTGCACTCAGTTGATATCATGCTCTTTTGACTATGGATGTCACCGGTGTGAAATAAAGAGGAAGCTTGTAAGTCCATGGAGTTTGTATTATGTGTTAGAGAAACGCCTGGGCCGCTAGCCTAAGCTATGCCTAATCATGGTGGAAACTTGAAGCATCACCATAGTGAGCTATCTTTGAAGCATCCTCAATAAAAAACTATGAATATAGTAAATAAAAAGATTGCTGAGATGCTCATTGTCTGCTTGCCTTATCATTTTGGTTATGGGAAAGCTCCTCTACCATGGGCAAGGGGTACCCCGTTGGCGGTTCTCTATGATATGCAAATACTTACAATGACAAGAACTTACCTGTGACTGAAGTTGAGTAGCATGAGGTGTGGCCCTCGTATTCAAGGGACTTGAGATTGCCAACTTATACTTTGTAAAGAATTATTCTCCATCTTTGTTCACTTTAACCTTAACCACTTCAAGATGCTTATGATAGGGGCAATGAGGGCTGAAAGCTAACAAGTACCATAATTTTTGGAAGCTCTTTTTGAAACTGGAAATCCCTGCTTCCTTTATAAAAAAGGTTTTTCTTCCACCATTACTTGAGTCTCCACCTTCTACCTTTAGGCACCATTAAGAGAGCATAGTTGTCATCCTGTGTGCAGTGTTCCAAAGCTTATTGATTGATGCATATTGTGATATTACTTGTTCTTGTGCTATTTGTTTCTAGTCACCCTTGTGAACTTTGAAGGTGTCCTATGCATCTATATTGCTACTCTATGAGGGACAAGCTGATTGCCACTATGCTATGTTTTCTGTATGTGAAACAAACAAATGTTTTTCAATGCATGTTATTCATGATCTTTGTTTGTAGCCTTTCATGTTGCATGCATAGTTACTATGTCCTATTGTTAGAACTCTGTCTTTCATGCACATGTTTAGAGTTCTTTGATCCCAACTTTCAATGCTTGCAAATGGTTGGATCTTTATTGTGAGGGTGCATGTCACCTCAAAAATTATTCTTTTATCACTTACCTACTCGAGGACGAGCAGGAGTTAAGCTTGGAGATGCTTGATACGTCGAAAACGTATCTATAATTTTTGATGTTCCATGCTTGTTAGTATCTACTTTGCTTTGCTTTGTCTACACTTTGAGGTGTTTTTTACATGTTTTCTGGTACTAACCTATTAACAAGTTGCCATAGTGCCAGTTGCCTGTTTTCTGCTGTTTTTGGTTTCAGAAAAGCTAGTAAAGAAATATTCTCGGAATTGGACGGGACAAACGTCAAAGTCAATAACTTTCCGTGGGGAACAAGAAGTCCAGAGGGGAGACGGAGAGGCGTGCTAGGGCAGCCAGACCCCCTAGGTGCGACCAGGGGTGGGACCATGCCTGGGAGGGGTGTGGCCCCTCTGGCCGCCTCCTCGGCCTCCCTCTTCACCTATAAGAAGCCCCCGATGCAGAAACCCCAAGCACCCGATCAAATCTCCACGAAACCGTCTGTAGCCGCCGCCACCATCGTCCCTAGATCAGGGGGATCTGAAGTTCTTCCCGGCACCCTGCCGGAGGGGAGATCATCCCGGAGGCCTTCTCTCCGGTATGATGCGTGAGTAGTTCCACCTTGGACTATGGGTCCATGTAGTAGCTAGATGGTTGTATCTCCTCCTTTGTGCTTTCATGTATAGATTTTGTGAGCTCCGTTCATGATCAAGATCTAATCTATTTGTAATCATGCATGTTGTGTTTGCGGGGATCCGATGGATATTGAGATTATTATGTTGATTTGATTAATGGTTTTGTCTTTATGATTCTATCATGTCTGTGTTGTTTGTGATCTTGCATGCTCTCCGTTGTTAGTAGCTATCTTGGCCAAGTAATTTCTAGTGACTTCAAGAGGGGGTATTTATGCTCGATAGTGGGTTCATGCCTCTAGTTTCCAAGGGAAGTGACAATAATCTCTTCGGTTGTAGATGTGATGTTGCTACTAGAGAGAAAACAACGGTCTCTTGTTCATGGAACATGTGTACTGTTTACCTTACACACTTTGCTTAAAGAAGTTGTCTGTTGCTTGCAACTTAATACTGGAGGGGGTTCGGATGATAACCTGAAGGTGGACTTCTAGTCATAGATGCAGTTGGATGGGGGTCTATGTATTTTGTTGTATTGCCCAATCGAATCTTATAGGATCTTTCTGACTAGTAATTGCATTGTTATGCCTTGCTCAGTTCCTATCAATTGCCCTGCTGTAATTTGTTTATCCTTCATGCTATGTTGTATATCTAAGGAGAGCACCTCTAGTGAACTATGGACCCCGGTCCAATCTTTACCATTGATACATCTTCCACTGCTACTTGTTTACTTGTTGCAAACCATTACCTTCCACACCATACGTTTAATCATTTGTTACAACAACCGGTGAGATTGACAGCCTCACTATTAGTTGGGGCAAAGTCTCGAGTTTGTGTTGTGCAGGTCTCCACGTTGCTTGCAACACCTGTGTGACGTTTCCTTCCTCCTACTGGTTCAATAAGCTCGGTTTCTTACTGAGGGAAAACTTGCTGTCGTGCTGCTTTACACCTTGCTCTTGGGGTTCCCAACAGACTCCATGTCAAACACCAAGTTCTCTGGTGCCATCAAGGAGTCATTAGACGCGAGCCCACCGCTGCAACGAGAAGACGCACATGCTGACTTCCAAGAAGAAGGGGAACCACCCCTGAAAAGGCATGTTGCCCTTAATTATATTTTTGGTGAAGATGACAATAATAAAGTTAGGTAATTAATGAAACCTACGAGTGGCAACTCAGGTTTTAGTCCGAGAAGGCCAGAAGTTGCAAATGGTGTGTGTGTGTGGAAGAAGAAACGCCCCCAAAACCAAAAAGAAGAAGAGTGTCGGTGTGCTTCGCTTCGTGTCCTTTTGTAGCGACCTTGCATCTGGTAGAGATCCTAAGTCCCTGTGATTAACATACTAGTCCCTAGATCATTAGCTAGCACTAAGAGTCGATGAAATATTATGTAAAACACATGTATTTATTACATGAATCGAACAATCCAAACTTTACATTATTACAACAAAAGCGAAATAAATACAACTTGGAGTCCCATCAATGCCACATGCTAGCTGAGTGAAGATTTCGGCTGTGGCGGAGCGGCGCGCGGAAGTTTTAGAGCGGCAGTTGGACTTCACACGCTCGTCTTTTCCTTTACCGCGCGGTGTCGCGTGCGCCGAATATCCAGCATGCTGGGCCGCAATTTCGCGTCGCGCTAGGAAATTTTGGTGCCGACACGCTAAACTAACGGTTTTTACAGCGCGTACGTGTTTTAGGGCATTGGAGATGCTGTAAGATTCTGAACGAACTCTGAGCTAATTATGATCGATGCCTCAATGGAGGGTGTACGGAGTAGAGGAAACATCAAAGGTAACGTGTATCGGCGAGAATATGTTCTTCAAGGTCCCCTTCTTCTCTGAAGAAAACCGATGCCAAATACTGCCTTCTATCACGTTGACCTAGTCTTTCCTGTTGGGAGTCTGCACTCCAAATTGCAAGGAGAGACATGACCAGTAGTGTGACTAGCGCGCTGCGCTGGTCGAGGTCGAGCCGAGTTCGGCCACGACAAGTTCAGATGCAGCGCACCATGTCCCAGTTTTAGAACAATTCCAGAACCAAGCCGCATCCTGCGAGAACCCACTAGCCAGCAAGCAAGACGGAGCGAGAGCACGCACGCACGCACACACCCTCGCTGGATCTGATGATGGTGGTTCGCTCGCTCCTCGACGTCGTCGCGCTGCCTCGCTTCGCTGGTGCCGGGCGGGCGTGGCGGCGTCCGTGCCCCGCGCCGGGGCAGCCGGGCAAGAAGAGGGAGCAATGCCACCGGCAGTTTCGTCGTCACGCCGTCGCGCCGGGGCAGATCGGAGGGAGAGGCTCGCCTGGGAAGGGAAGGTTGGCGCAGCCGGCCCTGGCCGACGCCGCCAGCGCAGGGAGCAGAAAAGGCTCGGGGACGAAGAGAAACCTCGCGCTCGTGAGGGTTTGGGCCCGGCGGGCCGGGCTGGGCCGACAAAAGAGCCCGCAGGCCAACATGGTGCCCAAAGCCCGGCACGGCGATGGCGTGTCAGGCACCTTGAAATACTCCTCCCCTTGGCGCCCGAAGGTAACCGTCTCAACCAACATCGCTCGCCTCGCCTCGCCTCTTCTTCTCCCCCTCGACGGAGCGAAGAACCCATCATCCCCACCTTTGCCACCCACCTCTCCCTGATCTCTCCGTTTCTCCCTCCACCGCCTCTGCTCGTCGGCGGTCCAGCCGCGCCGGCGGCGATCGATGGATCAGTTCCAGGACCATCAGCACGTGTGGCTGCGGAGCCGCGCGCACGGCACCTACCTCCGCGCCGACAAGGACGGGTATGGCGTCTCCCTCAGCAGTCGTCGCATGTCCATGAAGGCCGCGTGGGTGGTGCACCTCTACTACGGGAACCACCAGCAGGTGCTCCTCCACAGCGCCGCCTACGGCGGCTACCTCTCCGCCACCGACGCCCCGGCGCCGCTCGGCTGCTGCGGCCTCAGCGTCGCGCTGCGAAACTACGACAATCTTGAAGATGTGGCCATCAGGTGGGAGCCCCTCAGGAGCGGGGCCGTGCCTGATATCATGCTCCGCCTCCGCCCCGACCGCGAGGACGACGTCTACGGCTACCTCCGTGCCAACGGGAGGTACAACCCCTTGAGCGCCAACGAAGTCAGCGTCGACAGCTTCAACTACTTCAGCACCATGTTAGAGTGGGTGGTGCAGCCCATCCCCAGCAGGGAGCGCATACCTCGTCTTCCACGTCCGATTGGGGTGAGTTCTCCATGCCCGCTTCTGGATTCTTCTCGAATTGCCTTTCGGCCGGGATTCGGCGGGACCGTTCGACTGAGCGAACTGGGTTCAAGAATTTCGTTAATCTGCATCGGAATTTAACCGCGGAGATTGCAAACTGTGCTAAATTCATTCGCCTTGGACTGGGAGCAATCCTTGCTTCTGTTCTCGGCGAGCAGTTCTTGGTTGCCGCCCCTGTTTCTTGACTTCATGCGCCTCGTATTTGTGTTTTCGATCATAAAATTCAGCTAAGTACCTTGCTTCTTTGATCTCCTGAATATAACCAATGGTTCTCTGCAAATCGCAACTCAACGCAGCTCCACCTCTCCATGCTGCTTCCGTCGTCGCGGATGATGATGTTCAGGGGGAACGGAGAAGTGTTCTACAGCGAGGACTTCTCGTTCCCTTTCAAGGGAAGGTCCGCGTTCCGCCTGAGGAAGAAGCTGGCCATCCGGCTTGGCATGAAAGAGGACGTCGCCGACAACCTCGTCATGTACTTCCGAGCGGGCAGATTGTCAGATCCTCAACTAAATCTGACTGATAAATCTCCCGATGTGGAGAACCCTCTATGAATTGGGAATTTCTAATTAAGCTAAATCCTAGAACAGAGAAGTAAAGTAGGCAGAAGGATAGCTTGAGCTGGGAATTATTTTTGATAGCTCGGTCGTCCCGGCTTGGGGGCTATATTATAGCCAATTCAGTTATTACAGTGCGTCTAGGAAGAGAAACAGTAAAAGACGAAGGTAAAAAGTAGAAGGGCAAAATAGTAATAACGACTAAGGAAACATCAGCCGTTGATTCTCCTCTTCTAACTGGATCCTTGAATCTTCATAAACGCATTGAAACGGTGGACACTTGTGAATTAGACTGAACTTAAGAAAGCGACAGTGCTTAACTGAATCACAGGTTCTGACAATGCTTCCCCCTGACAACAAACTTGTCCTCAAGTTTCAGTAGTTGTGTTGTTCTGAGGAAACCAGGATTTCAACGTGTCAGAGTAGAATGTGGGAAAAACCTTCTTAATAAAGTTAGCATCCTCCCATGATGCATTAGTTGTTGCTAAATTTTCCCATTCCACAAACCACTGAGTGACTAAGACAACGTTCCTTGGCAATGATCTTGTCTCTAATACTTGCAGTGGTGCTGTGTGTATCTTCCCGTCAGAAGCAACCAATGGTAACCCTGGCTGAGGCACTGCTCGACTGCCCAGATGCTTTTTAAGTTGACTGACGTGAAAAACTGGATGTATGGTTACTCCTTCAGGCAGTAACAACTTGTACGCAAGAGAACCCATCTTTTCCAGAACACAAAATGGTCCGTAATATTTGCTTGTAAGTTTAACTGAATTTCGAATGCCAAAAGCCGCAAGCCTGTATGGTTGCATGCGTAGATAAACCATGTCACCAATGTCAAAGGATCTTTCACTTCTTTTCTGATCGGCATATTTTTTCATGCGAGCTTGTGCCTGTGTAAGATTTTCCTTCAGCTTGACAAGCATTTGTTGCTTCTCTAGAAGAAAATCCCTGGCTTCTGTATCTTCTGGCCCAGGAATTGCCACTTCATTTATCATTGGTGGTGCGAAGCCATACAATGCCTGGAAAGGAGTGACTTTGAGAGCTGTGTGGTACGTCGTGTTATACCACCACTCCGCCAAAGGAAGCCAGGCTGCCCATTTTTTTGGTTCCTGGAAAACCATACACCGGAGATAAGATTCAAGACACTGATTCACTCTTTCGGATTGACCATCCGTCTGAGGGTGATAAGCGGTGCTGAGTTTTAATTTCACATTCAGAGATTTGAAAACTTGTTGCCACATGTGGCTTGTGAAGATCCTATCACGATCCGTGACAATGCTTATTGGTGGGCCATGTAACTTGAAAATGTTATCCACAAAAGCTTGAGCCACTGAGTTGACACTATAAGGGTGAGACAAGGGAATAAAGTGTGCTGTTTTTGTCAGTCTGTCCACAACCACTAATATCACTTCCTTTCCTTGGGATTTAGGTAGTCCCTCGATGAAGTCCATGGTGATATGTTGCCATGCCATGTCGGGTGGATCAAGAGGTTTTAGTAAACCAGGGTACTGACAATGTTGAGCTTTAGCTCGTTGACAAATGGCGCATTCAGAAATGAACTTCTCTGTGTCTTTTTTCAGACCAGGCCAATAGAACAACTTCTTAATACGCTGATAGCTGGCTACCATTCCAGAGTGACCACCAATAGCTGATGCATGCATAGATTCCAAGAGTTGGTTCTTTAATGTGTCATCCTTGCCAATATATATCCTCCCCTTATATCTGAGTACTCCGGCATGCAATGTGAAGGAAGGTTCAGAGGTAGGAGCAACTGAAAGTTTCTGCAGTAATTCCTGGCAGTGTTGATCTGCCACATAACTGTGTTCAACAGTCTCTACCCATGAGGGTGTGATTATTGTAGTTGCCATTATGCTAGCGGTCCTTCTACTCAAGGCATCAGCAGCCCTATTCTCTTTCCCTTTTTTGTAGTCAATAGAATAATTGAACTCCAACAATTTTAGCAATAACTTGTGTTGGATGCCTTCAGCAACTTTTTGTTCAGTGATGAACTTGAGACTTTTCTGGTCAGTTTTGATCTGCAACTCACTTCCTAGGAGGTAGTGTCTCCACCTCTTCAAGGCTTCCAAGATGGCAAGAGCTTCTTTGTCATAAGTAGACATGGCTGCGGACCTTGTGCCAAGGTTTTGCTGAAATACGAGAGAGGTTTGCCGTTTTGCATCAAGACAGCACCTAGGCCATTTCCACTAGCATCTGTTTCCAAGGTAAAGGGGAGTGTGAAATCTGGTAATGCCATGACAGGGGCAGTGATGAGGCTAGTTTTGAGTTGCTCGAAGGCTACAGATTGCACTTCTGTCCACTTGAATGAATCCTTCTTGAGCATATCATGTAGTGGTCGACAGATTAAACCATAGTTTTTCACAAAGCGCCTGTAGTAACCTGTCAATCCCATGAAACCCCTCAACTGAGTGATGTTTTGTGGCGTAGGCCAGTCCTTCACTGCCTCTATTTTCTTGGGATCTGTGGACACTCCACTTTCAGAAATGACATGTCCCAAATACTCCACTTGTGAAGTGGCGAAGGAGCATTTTTTTTGATTGGCAAATAATTTGTTTGCTCTGAGTTTCTCCAAGACTAGATGTAAGTGTTGGAGGTGTTCTGTTCTTGTCTTGCTGTAGATGAGTATATCATCGAAGAATACCAGCAAAAATTTCCTCAAGTACTCAGAAAATACATTGTTCATTAAAGCTTGAAAGGTGGCTGGTGCGTTGGTGAGGCCAAAGGGCATGACCAAATACTCAAAGTGGCCAAAGTATGTTCTGAAGGCTGTCTTGTGAATGTCACTGGGCTTCATCCTAATTTGATGATAGCCTGACCTGACGTCAAGTTTACTAAAAAATCTTGCCCCGTTGAGTTCATCAAGCAGGTCCTCTATCACCGGTATGGGAAACTTGTCTTTAATTGTTTGTGCATTCAACCTTCTATAGTCAATACATAGTCTCCAGGTTCCATCTTTTTTTCTCACTAAGATGGCAGGAGAGGCATATGGGCTGTTACTGTGTCGAATGACTGACGATTCCAGCAGCTGCTTAACTTGTTCCTCCATTTCATTCTTTTGTTTGTGAGGCACTCTATAAGGTCTGATCATGGGGGGTTGTGAATCGCTCTTCAGTGGGATTGCATGATCATTGGTCCTTTCTGGAGGTAGTCCCTTTGGTTCTTCGAAAATATCTGCAAATTCATCTAACAACCTTTGAACTGCAGGATCTGCACTACAATCTATAGCTTGTGTTGTAGCAGATAGAGGAAAGAGGTAGTAACCAGTAGCCCCCTTGTTTAATTCTTTGTGCAACTTATTCATGGACATTAATTGCACTCCTCTCTTTTGAGAATTGTCTTTGAGGATGATCTTCTTGACACCATTGAGTTTGATTTTTACTTCCCTGGAGTGGTAATCAAATTTGACCGGGCTGTGTGTTTCTAGCCAGTCTCCACCAAGCACCATATCATATCCTTTCAAGGGTAATATTTTAAATGAATTGCTGAAAGAGTGTCCTTGTATGCAATATTGTATCTCAGCTACATGGGCTCCGGTTTGTAATTCTCCTCCTCCTGCAATTAGCACTTTCTCCAGGGTATTACTCACTGTGTTGCAATTAATCTTGGTAGAGAACTTTAGGTCAATAAACGTGTGTGTGCTGCCTGTGTCCAATAAGGCAATGCCTTGCTTCCCACCAATGTTAACCAATACTGTGAATGTACTCTTAGAGCTCTTGCCCTTGACAGCTTGCACTGATATTTGCATCAGTTGTTCTTCCTTGGTTGGACTGGTAGACAATGGTTCTGGGGTTGCCATTGTGTCATGATATTGCTCAGAGTTCTCAGTGTCTTCCTCTCCTTCAGCCGTCATGAGGTTGAGGTTTTTATATTGCTGACACCGGTGCCCGAAAAACCACTTTACACCGCAGTATTTGCAGTTGTTACCAGATTCCCTGAATTTACTGTCAGGTTTAGCAGTCGGTTTGTCTGGCTCTTTCCTTGTTGTAGGATTGTCAGGAGTATTTCTTGGTCTATTATATTGTTGGCTGATGTAACTGCTTTTATGGTAAGAGTTTGCAGCAGATTGTTTCCTGTTACTTTGAGCATTTGCATTTACTCCTTGTTCCATGCTTCTGGCATATTCCACCGCCTTGTATAATGTGGTAGGTTGCAGGGGTTTGATGTAATGCTTGATCTCATCCTTCAAGCCATTAATGTAACATTTCACATAATAGGGTTCTTTTACCTCGGGATTCTCTTTCCTATAGTTTGCCATCTTCTCCTCAAATCAGTCAGTGTATTCAGCCACAGTGTGGCTACCCTGTTTGATAGTGTTGAAATCTTCTAGCACCTCATAAGAACTGTTTGCAGCAAACCTTGTGATCAGTACATCACAAAATTGATCCCAAGTTAAATTTTTGTCTAACACACCAGAGTTCCTCAACCAAGTATCTGCTTTTCCAGTGATATACATTTGAGCATAGTCGAACTTTGCATCTTCAGGAACATAGACCATGCCAAAGTATTTTTTTGTTGTTCGAAGCCATTCCTCGGGATTAGTTCCATCAAACCTGGGAAAATCCATCTTGGGGGCCTTGGCAATAGATTTATAGAACTGAGCGTCTCTATCACATCCTTGACGTCTGTCATTTCTGTGGTATTGTCCTTGGTCAAGCGGAGCCATATTTCTGTCCTGCCTGTGTGGGAACTGCTGGTGCTGTATGTTTGGAGCCGGCTGAGGGTTTTGGTTTGGGTTTTGTTGTTCAGGCTGTGGGTTATAGAAGTGTTCCCAGTTGGGAATGGAGTGGGGGTAGTAATGTGGGTTGTGGGGGTTATAGGGATCTGGGTTTATAGGAAACTGAAAGTTTTGGTGTGATGTGTTGTGATGAAAGGGGTATTGGTTCCATTGGGGATATTGTTCAGAATTTTGGTGTGGTTGGTGGTTGGTTGGCTGTTGGAAATATGGGTTGTATTGGGGCATGGGATTGTATTGTGGCTGTGGGTAGGAGTTTTGGTATGGCTGATGCTGAAATTCAGAACGGTGCTGCATCTCTCCTTCCTGATACATGTCCTGATAAGGTGCAGCCTCAACGTATTCATGATGGTGTATCTCTGCATCTGGATGCTCATTGTAACAGTAATCATACCTGGGAGGTGCACTTGCCTCCGGGCGACGTCTCCAATGTGGTGGCTGAGAATGGCCACGTGGTTCTGCCGTCACGTCAGGCTTCGTTGGTGATGCAGCAGGACAGATTGTATCACGATCAGGAACGCGCCCACGATCCGTGGTTAGCAAGGTTTCCAGCCGCGTCATCTGCTCACTCAAGGAAGCGATTTTTGCTTCCACGCCATCGACCTTGTAGCCGATCTCCTCGGTGCGCGTATTGACGTGCTCCATGTCCAGTTTGAGCGCCGCGAGCTCGGCCGCTTCGGGGGTTTCGGTGTTCTTTGATTTCCCCATCCGGTCGTCAAGCTCCCAGATTTCTACCGCCGCCTCACGATCCCGCCACCCAGAGAGGCACACGAACCAAGGTAGTCACCGGAATTTTACGGCCGGAGGAAAAGTTCCCCGGTAACCGAGACAAGCCCTCCGATTTGTGCCCGAACAGAGCCGCCGCCGCCAAGCCGCTGCCGTCGACCACGTCAAGATGGACGTCACCGCCGCCACGCCGCCGTCGACAACACACCGCCGCCGCGATAAGGGTGAGGAGGGTGGGATTTTACGGGAGATCCCAACCACCGCCCTCACTCCAGATCGAATCGCCTCCCGATATGGTGCCTTTTTGCTTCAGAGATTTTTTTGGCCGAAGAACATCGGCTCTGATACCAATATGTCAGATCCTCAACTAAATCTGACTGATAAATCTCCCGATGTGGAGAACCCTCTATGAATTGGGAATTTCTAATTAAGCTAAATCCTAGAACAGAGAAGTAAAGTAGGCAGAAGGATAGCTTGAGCTGGGAATTATTTTTGATAGCTCGGTCGTCCCGGCTTGGGGGCTATATTATAGCCAATTCAGTTATTACAGTGTGTCTAGGAAGAGAAACAGTAAAAGACGAAGGTAAAAAGTAGAAGGGCAAAATAGTAATAACGACTAAGGAAACATCAGCCGTTGATTCTCCTCTTCTAACTGGATCCTTGAATCTTCATAAACGCATTGAAACGGTGGACACTTGTGAATTAGACTGAACTTAAGAAAGTGACAGTGCTTAACTGAATCACAGGTTCTGACACAGATACGGGCGGCTTACCCCACTCGCCGTCAACCTACCCCGCAGCACACAGACCCTCGTAATCACGGCCGACACGCCAGGTGAACGACCCTGATATGCACTGGAACTGGCAGATACTATTTGCCGCGTGTCCATGATCTTTTGGTGTTTGTTTTAATGGAGTGCTTATCTGCCTGTTCCTGGAAAGCTTATACTGAAACCGCTGTACGTAGTCCTATATCAGATTACTCGAAATGGTAGCATCACTACTGTAGTCTGAAAAACACTTTACTGAACCTGTCGCTAATTTGCTTCAGTTAGGACATGGGAATTGTATGAACTGTTTTAGTCTTGTAGATATAAGTAAAAGTAGCCGAATGGAAACAATATGGAGTATTTACATTGTGCCTGTTGGATTTATCAGTCGGTGTGCAAATGCTAGAAAGTTGTCTAAAGCTAGTTGGTTGTTGGGGAAAATAATCGTTTCGCAAGTCATATGTTCATACTCCACCTTGATATGGAAATTATTTGTTTTGAAATTAATGTCCTTGGTGCAGATCATTCATTTCATCAATTTAATATGCTGTTTGCTGCTAGTGAAAAACTTTGGAACTTGAAAACCCAAATCAGTCCACTCATCTCAGTTCAGCTTCATAAAGAAGTACTGATTCATACATGATTTAGCCCATTGTAATTGTTCTGAATAAATGTGAGCAAAATCGAATGCAGCACTACATGAAGGCTAGCTAGTTCCCGCACATTACGTTATTTTTAGGTTTTATACATCAGCTGTCTTGTAGATCTTGCAGTTGGCAATATGGGCTTAGTGATCTTCTGCAATGGTTGCAGTTCATGTGGCATGATACCTAACTGCTTCGCTGTTTGCTGCTAATACTACTTCACTGTTTCTGTTAATTCAGCTGACGGCGGGCCGCGATACCCGGATTTCACGCTGCTGTGGCCAGAGCAGGTCTCCTGACTGTTGCCTTACAGTTCACCTCTTCAGAAGTGTCACTGCCTCGGACAAGTCGACATGAGAATTCTTAATTTTTTTGCTTAGAGATATAGGTCGAGAAAAACTCTGTGGCTCTTGTTTTGGTAGCTAAACTTGATGATCTGTTCTCGTGACATTGCTTTGACCTCGTGGTTCTAAAGTTCAGAACCTGTTTGCATAGTTATGCAGTGACATTGGTTTGTAATGGCTGGGTTGTTATTCTGGCCAGTACTTCATCGCTGTTAGCTGCATTTATCTTAGATGAAACATCTGATGTGGTGGTTCTTGCAGTGAGTTGAGCAATTGAGTTCGGCTGTGACGTTTCAAGTTTCAGTCCAACGAAGGTGTCACCTTCTCTAATCTTGTTTGTTTCTAATCTTGTTTGTTGGTTATGTGCAACAGCAGCAACCCAGACTTACCATTTTGTGTTGGCCCGGTTTAGTTCTGTGATGAGTTACTAGGGTGTAAAATTCTGAAGTGGAGAAGATTCTCTGAAATCCGGATAATAATTCTGCTATCAAGGTACTCCCTCTGTTTCAAAATATAAAATGTTTTAGTTTTGTGAAGCTAATGTATCTAGACTTCTTTTAGTATCTAGGTTCACTCAAGTTTGAAGTGAATCTAAACACTAAAACAAGTCTAGATATATTTTCTTTACAAACCTAAAACATCTTATATTTTGAAACGGAGGGAGTAGTTCTCAATTTATGCATCCTTCTCTAATCTTGGGCGACAGCCTGTTTTGAGTAGTAATTTTTTCTTTTTTCTTTTTGAAATTCAGGACAGCGAACTCTACTGGTTAGATTGATGTGAATCTTTGTTCTGAAATGTAACACAGAGGCGGGAGGCGTCTTGCAATTTGTGCATATCATCCTTGCAACTAGCTAGCAAATTGTACCATATACACAGGCACAGGATAATCTATTTTTGAGGAATGACAAAAGCTAATCAAGCTGCAGTTTCCATATAAACAACTGTTTTTTTCTTGCGGGTATATATAAACACTGGTTATCTTTACATTACATGAGTATTCGAGTTTTGAGCCGAGCTGCAGCGAACGGCTCATTGGGCAACTGTGAACTGCCTCTAATACACCAACACACAAGGACACAGCTGTGTCCAAAATCCAAACCGAGTTACATTGGATGATTGGACGTCAAGGACAAAAAAAACGGCAATAAACATGAGAGTGCCGTGCTGAGTTGTAGTGGCACCACGCCTGTGTTTCAGTTCTCAGCTTTGGTTGCTGTACTGGTGCTTTCAGTGGTTACCACTGTTAAGCAGTTGAGAAACAATGCAATACCATAGCCTGATTAGAGCAGTGAACTAAAGCAAATAGGTAACATTTGTCATGTTACAGACCGTCAGATCAGTAACTTTTGTCATGTTGTTGGGATTACAAGTTCAGGGTTTTTGCCAATTTCAGGGATTACAAGTTCAGGGTTTGATTTAGCTTTTGTCTATGAATTCAAGGTTGGTTTTGGACTTTTTTCTTTTGGCAGTGAATGAACTAAAGCAAACTTGATTAGAGCAAAAGTAGTCTGAAAAAACAAATTCGCCATAGCTGCAATGGAGAAACAGGGTAGCATCACGCCACAAAACATTGGGCCTTAGGCCTTCCATAGCGTATACCAAATCAGTGCCCAAACTCCTTTTCTAGGCATCGAGCGCCGGTGCTCTACGCTGTGTAGGAGGTGCCCCAAACTTTTTTCAAGGAATCGGAGCAGCTAGGTGCTCCGATGCCCAATTTCTTCATGCAATAGAATAGTTTCAACTACCTGCCAAGCGAGAGAAGCGGTGATTGTTGAGTATTTTATTCATGGACAATGCTCTGCGTCCCACGGACGATGGGATTTTCCCATCGTCCTGCTTCTCCTCGCGTCATGTGTTCATTTGCTGCAAAACATCCCGCTTTTGCTACATATGTCCCCGCTTTTGCTTTCGAAGCAAAAAAAATGGTTCGTTCTAGAAATAGAACGTCCCGCCGGAGACCATGCAACAAAAAATTGTGCTAATACAGCAAAACCGACTTCGCCGGAGATATCGTCGGAAAAAACTCGCTGGTGACTCTCGCCGGAGACCTTGTGGCAAAATGATGACACTGTTGTAGCAAAATCACAAGACGGTTGTAGCAACAAAGTTCTTCTAATATAGCAAAAACTTACTTCGCCGGATACATGGCTGTAGACTTTAGTCAAAAAGACCTTGCCGGAGAGCTTGTAACATAAGCTTTACGATATTGTAGCAAAATAAATAAAAGAAGATAGCAAAAAATATATATCAATGTAGCAAAATCGGAGGCCGGCAAGGACGGACACAAAGAAGCAACATCGGCCACCTAAAGTAGCAAACGCTTTAAACTATGGTAGCAACGCCGACACAGAGAGGTGGTGCGCCAGAGAGAAGAAGGACGGCCTGCAGCAGAGGGACGCAGTCGTCTAGGAGCTAAATCCTTTAGCAGTCTCACCATGGCTAGGTGCATCGAGCCCCGAGGCATCTGCCTCAAGTTCCCCTTGCCTACTAGCATCACTACCGCGAGCTCCACCGCTAGGGCAACCATGACGCGCGAGCAGCCGGGAACCGCGTCACCAGACATGCGCAGCGGGCAACGGCGCCGGGATGCTGCGACCGTGACGAGGAGCGCGAGCAGCCAGGAACCGCACCACCAGGCGTGCGCGGCACGAAGGAGCAGCAGCGGGCAGCGGCACACTGCGGCACTGGGAAGCTGTGGCCGACGGAAGTAGCGACGGAGGACGGTCGCTGGTGGCGCATGGCTTCGCTGGATCAATTCAGTTTTCATGGCCATGAGAAATACACGCGGAGACAGAAGAGGTGAGGAGATAAGGTGTGGGGTCCACCATGAGAGCAACCGCTGAGCGCGTGGACTACTTACGCGGTCGATCCGGAAGATCGTCGTTAGGGAGATCCCAATCATTTTCCTTTATTCATTGATGAGTTCCATGTTTTTGCATACAGAATCTATACGCTATCGGACCGGTGTCATGCTATTTTTCCGGGACATCTATGAGAACGGGCTACTTTTTGATGTTTTAGGAACCGGTAACGCTGTGGAAGGCCTTACTGGTCCACTGGGCCCCAAGATGTGATAGGTTCGGTCCGGTCCGGACCTGGTATTGGACCGCTGCACCTATATGAAAATTTGAGGTTAAAGGAGCGGCCCGCACCTACATAACGGGTAACCTGTAGGTTCTAGGTTTGTCCCTGATCGTTGTGTCTCAGTCGCTCAGCTTCAAGAAGTTTTCTAGCTCCATAACTAACAGTTTTCATAGAGATAGAACTCAATGTAATTTCAAAGAGAATACTCCACGCACAATACATTAATCGTATATAAAACAAAAGTATACGAATCTTAGATATTTCACTTGCAAAGGGAAAATCTTCAAGACCAGACTTTCAAGACAAGTATAGAAAAGCTGAAACATCGATCATCAGATTGAATATAAGACAACTTTTTTTGCTTTTGTTTTAGAATGAATATAAAGACAAAATGCTTCAGTTCTCTCTTCTTTTGCTTGTGTGTTTAAACTATCCTGATGTTGTTGCTAAACTGAACCAAATGCAATACATGCTCCATAACCTGAAGGAAATAAGAAACAAGAGAATTAATCACAGACATGCTAGAAGATCCTCTATTCATATCTTAAAAAAGAGATGTATAGGAACTATAAAGTAGAGAAGAAATACTTTTGACATGAACTAAAAATAGATGTATAGTAACAAACTGCATCAGCTTTTCTTCACATAAATTCTGATGTGAATCCACTAGAATAACAAAACGAAAAAACATCAGAAGGAAGTTGTTGTGCAGCTTCCATTCCTAGGAGACTAGTTCTAATCTAGTTCTCGTCCTAAGAAATGAGATTTGTTGTTGCTTGCACAAGCAAGAAAAGAAATCAAGAAGTATTGGTGTTTAAAATGAGTTATTAAACACAAAATTGATCAAGTATACTTAGCATATCTCAAACTACAAGAAAGAAAAGGCACCAACAAAACAAATGAGATGCACACATCACTAAGTGCATTGCATACATGACTGAATAGAAGTACATTATTACTATTTAACAAGCTATATTTCAATATAGTACAAGAACAAGAAAACCACAATACTGAAGGGTTTCGCGGCATAGTAAATCAAAATTTTCTACGGATGCGAACAGAGGGAAAGCCAAGATCTAATCTAGGAGATGCAAACAACGAGAGAGATTGGATTAGATCTTCATACCCTTGAAGATTCGCACAGCGGAATGTTCGTCGGAACGTGGGTGATGTAGTCGTACTCGCTTCTCCTCCTCGCGATCCGATCCGATCTAGCACCACAAGTGGCGGTGCCTCCGTGAGATGCACACGTGCAGCACCTCGACGTCTCCTCCTTCCTCGGACCAGCAAGTATGGTGGAGAGACGGATTGGATCTACAACACGACGGCGTGGTGTATATGGTGGAGAATTTCTACAGCAGGGCTTCGCCTACAAACAGTCGGGAGGGAGAGAGGAAGGGCAGCAGGGCGGCTAGGGTTGGAGGGGAAGGTGTGGGGGGGGGTGGTGTGCCCCCAGCCCTCTTTATATAGAGGGGTGGGCGCAGCCCTAGCCCCTCCCCCAAGCCAAACCGGCGGCCCCAAAGGAGGAAGAGTGGGGGGCAAGGAAACCCCCCTTCTAGAAGGTCTATCTAGGGTTTAAACCCTCTTTGGACGGCTGGGCCCTATGTGGCCTTGTGCCCCTGGACCAATGCGGCCAGGGCACTTCCTCATAGGCCCATGCCCCCTCCCGGAAGGTGGGGCCACGTTGGTCCCCTTCCGGAAGGTTCTAGAAGCTTCCGGTACAATACCGATTAACCCGGAACAATTCTAAACTCCAAAAACTGCACTGCCTTATATGAATCTTATTATCTGGACCACTCCGGAACCTCTCGTGATGTCCCGGATCCCATCCGAGACTCCGAAAAAAAACTCATAAACCAATTATCCAATCTATCCTAGCGTCGAGACACGTTAAGTGTGTGACCCTGCGGGTTCGAGAATATGTAGACATGATCTTCTATCAATAATCAACAGCGGGGCCTGGAAACCCATATTGACTCCCACACATTCATCGATGATCATATCGGATGAACCACGATGCCAGGATTCAATCAATCCCATATATATTCCCTTCGTCTCGCGATATTTTACTTGCCCGAGATTCGATCGTCGGTACCTTCATACCTAGTTCAATCTCGTTCACAGCAAGTACTTTACTCGTTCCGTAATCCGATATCACTTTGTGATTAACTCCTTAACCACATGCTTGCAAGCGGTGTTGATATCGATTACCGAGTGGGCCCGAAGTATATCTCTCCGACTTGGGAGGGACAAATCCCATCTTGATACATACAACCCAACAGATACTTTCCGATCACCTGAGAGACACCTTTATGATCACCCTCTCATAGGATGACGTTTGATGACCTCAAAGCTTTCTTCCAATACCAGGGAGTTGTATTATCTCATGGTCTAAGGAATACAATATTTGACATAAGAAAAACTTCGCAAAGACGAACACGATGACACGATCTAATTGCTTCGCTTAGTTTGGGTCTGTCCATCATATCATTCTCCCAATGATATGATCTCATTATCAATTGACAACTCATGTCTATGGTTAGGAAACCTTAACCATCATTGATCAATGAGCTAGTCCATAGAGGCGTACTAGGGACATGGTGTTGTTCACAAACCACACAAGTATTAAAGTTTCCGCTTAATACAATTCTAGCATGGAATATAAACATTATCATGAACAAGAATTATAATAATAACAGCTTTATTATTGCCTCTAGGGCATAATTCCAACAAATACCTATGCTAAGGGTGATTCAATCTCAGTATCTCTTAGGTCAACCAGGTCAGTGATTGCGCCCATTCGCCGCCGGTGAGAATCTGAAATACAAGCACATTAGTTTCAACAAAATGAAACTACATCAGATAATAAAGTTGAGCGTGTTAGTATTACCAGATCCTCGATACCAATCCTGCGAACAGATAAGGGCCTCAACACTCTTGACGCTCAACCTGCTACGGAAGTCTGTCAAGATTCTTCCTCCCATGCTAAAAGCAGATTCAGATGCAACCGTAGATGCAGACACTGCTAGCACATCATGCGCGATTGCAGCAAGTGTGGGATAGGTTGAAGAGTTGGCACTCCACCATTTTAGTATGTCAAATTCTCCAGATCTCGAAATCAGGCTCTCATTCAAGTATCGATCAAGTTCTGTGGTTACTGGATCTTGCCTATGCTCATTAAGGTGGTCATCCCAGTCACCAAAGATATCATCATCTGCAGTGATCATTTGACTATGATCTTGTCCCGTTTCTTGTGAGAAGTTGTTGTTGTTGTCATTATTGAGTTGAGAAAAATATTCATTGAAGAGACTCCTAAAAGTTTTTCTCACTCTGTCTATACGTGGTTGAGGATCATTTACGAAGGCCTGTTTGAGACGAAATTCTATATACTTAAACTTGAAACGTGGGTCAAGTATTACCGGAATTGCAAGGTTCATGTAGATGTCGTACCAATACTTATTGAACTTTGTTTTCATGACAACAATCATCGGTCCAAGATCAGCATTAGAGGATTCATTGTGCAGGGTGATCTTTATTTTCCACATCTCATGGAAGTAAAGATTTGATGTAGGGTATGATGTACCAGAATCTACCATGGTTGCATCGTAAAATACCTTCAACACCTTGTAAAGAACTGCCGCCTTTTCCCAATCTTTCACAAACGGAGCATATGTGTAATTTGAGTCTTGCTTGGCCAAGGAATCAAATGCTCGAATATACTCCATGGCCTTCTCAATCATCAAGTAGGTGGAGTTCCAACGAGTGGGAGTATCCATAGTGGGCCACGGACCAAGAGGGAGCCCAGCTTTAGCAATTACAATCTTGAATTTTTTCTTTCGACCCTCTGATGATCTGATATATTTTACAAACTCCCGTATGTTGCTGATAATCTTTTTCACTTCCTCTTCGTGTAGACCATCATGAGCAATGAGATTTATTACATGTGCTGAACAGCGGTTGTGCAGCAACACTCCACTCACTGGAAGAGCCATCTTGTCCACCAGATTGCGCTTTAACTCAAATACCATTGAATCATTTGCTGCAACATTATCCAATGTAATCCCAAATAGCTTATACTCAATGTTCCATTCTTGGATGCATTCAAGAACCTGATTGAACATCTCAATTTCAGTGTGAGGTGTCTCCACAACGAAAAATTTGATCACTTTCTTCTTAATTTCCCAATCTGCAGTGATATAATGGCAAGTGATGCACATATAACCAAGAGTCTGGTTCGATGTCCACATATCTGCTGTCAACGAAAACCTGGACTGGGCATCCTTAAACATCTCCTGTAGTGCCACCTTCTGCTCTTGAAATGCTTTTATGCAGTCATTTCTGATGGTTGTCCGACTTATTGTCTTGAACAATGGGTTTAGACTTGCCACAAATCTTCTAAATACATCATATTCCACAAGGATAAATGGAAGTCCATGTAATGCGATCATCCGGGCAAGCTCCTTTCTTGCAATAACTGATCAAAGTTCCAATTCTTCAAACGACGACCATCAGGAGAGCGAAGTGTTGAATTCAGGCCTTGCACGATCCTTAGTGCAACATCTCGTTTCTTGCATCTGTCCAAGTGCTTCAACAAGGCGCTGGTCCCTTGACCACGTTTTGCACTGATCGTATTGTCACAATGCTTGCATCTCGCTTCTGAAATTTGTCCATCCACAATGACTGGAACATATTCCTTCCATGCTTCGGATCTAAATTTGCTTGTCAAAGCTCGAATCGATGCACTCGCAGTAAGAAACTCAACATCCTCAACATGTTGCTCGTCACCCTCAAAGCGAGTTGCCCTGCTCCGGTGGTGGGGAAAATAGGTGGAGGAGCCGTCAGGGGGTGAGTTTTTTTACTCCGGTGCCGTCGGCCTGCCAACTCCTGCTGCGGCGCGGCGGCGGCGTCCGTCTGGTCGCCGAGGGGAGGAGAGGTCCGGTTAGAACCTAGGTTCGGACGGGTAAGGTTTGTGTTGGACCTTATTTTTTGCGGGTCGGCCCCTTTCCCTTGTGGTAACAAAAATCAGGTCCGGTTCAGCGGGTCGGTGGGCCGAACCGGACCCATCGCATCTTGACACTGGGCCTTTAGCCCTTTATCGCTCTCTCCTACCAGCCTCTACGGCGGAGCAGACCGGCGGCCGCCAGCCCCACCTTTTCCTCCCCCTACGGCAGCCGACCGCACCACCACCCACCACCTCCCGCCGCCCGAATGGCGGAAAAACCCACCGGGCTACCCCCGCCACACCCGCGCTGCCATCCGCTCCCACCACCGGCCGCGCGCGTCGCTCGCGCCCGCCCACCCCCCGCGGCAACCGCACGAAAACAAGCCCCTCCCCCTTTGTCCTATTTCGCCATGCCACTCCCCACCACGGACCAACCTCCCCTCCTCTCTCCTCTCCTCCTCCGGCGGCTACGACCCCCGCTGCACGGGCGCACCGCAAACCGCATCGCGCTATCGCCGCCACCCTCCCGTCGCGGCGCAGAAGCACACAGCCCCCCACGGCACCGAGGGCGCGCGGCCGACGACGCGGAGAAGGAAAGGGGAGGGGCAAAGCGAGAGGGACGGCCGCGGCGCGGCGTGACCCCGTCCAGCCATGCTGCAGCGCGCGGCGAGCAACGCCTACTCCTGGTGGTGGGCATCCCACATCCGCACCAGCCAGTCAAAATGGCTCGATGCCACCCTCCAGGGTACGCGCCGCACGACATCCATTCTCACCATCTCCTGGTCTAGCGTAGCGAGCTTGCGAATTGCGTTGCGGTTTTTTGTGATTGTGGTTGTGACAATGCCGTATCTGCATCGTGCGTGCAGAGATGGAGGACAGGGTGAAGCTCATGATCAAGCTCATCGGGGCGGACGCCGACTCCTTCGGCAAGAAGGCGGAGCTCTACTTCAGGAGCCGCCCGGAGCTCATCAGCAACGTCGAGGAGATGTTCAAATCCTACCAGGCGCTGGCCGACCGATTTGACAGGATATCCAGCGAGCTGCACAAGGCCAACCACACCATTGCCACCGTCTTCCCGGACCATGTCCAGTTCGCCATGCAAGAGGGCGATGGCGAGGGACTCCCTAAGGCAATCACCAGCATCGATCTCATCAACCACAAATTCCCTGCGCTGGAAGGTTTGCCCATGGGCTCACGTGTCACAAGCCGGGGATCCATTCCGGCTCAGAAGAGGACCCAGACACACCGGAGAGTCGCGTCCCACATGAACAAGGACAAGGCGCTGGAAGAGATCGACAAGCTGCAGAAGCAAATCCTGCTGCTGCAGACCGAGAAGGAGTTCTTGAAGACCTCTTATGACAGTGCGCTGGGCAAGTATCTAGACATTGAGCGGCACGTGGCCGGGTTACAGGATGAAGTTTGCTCCTTGCAAGATACCTTTAGCACTGTCTCAGGCATTGAAGATAACGATGCCCGGGCACTGATGGCTGCGCGAGCCATTCTGTCTTGTGAGCATACATTGGTTAACTTGAAGGACCAGCAAAAGAGATCATATGACGAAGCGAGGGCTGAATTTCAAAGATTCGGCGAGGCAAAGGAGAAATTGAAAACATTTAAGAATGAGTGCGGGCAGCCTCAGACGCAAAATGAAGGGCCTGATCACCTTGACACAGGACTTACACAGGTACTGCCGCCTATGGATGGTGATGTTTCGGTTCGGAATGAGGTTAAGCTTGACCTGCAGGAAATATGTCAACAAGTTAAAAAACTAATTGAATTGCACCCAGAGGCATCAGTGGCAGAATTAGCGGAAAAGGTTGATCGACTTGTGGAGAAGGTAGTCAACCTGGAACTTGCTACTACTTCGCAGAATGCTCAGATCAATAGAATGAAGTCTGAGATAGATGACTTCCACAAGCGCCTGCGTGCCTTGGAGGAAGAAAAAGTGGTTTTGATTGCTGATTCCAGTAAGTTAGCAGACAGATTGAAGCAAGTTGAAGGGGTGCTGCAAAATGTCCAACAAATTGGTTGGTCCATACAAGATGGCGCAGGGAATATTTCGAAAGAATTGGCTGAAGCCTGCAGCGAACTTGCTGAGTTCGTTGAAACATTGCATTCTCCAGAGCATGTTAGGGATTCATCCACAAAGGGCCCAGAGGGTCCTATGGTTCCGGAGCGACTTGTTCCAAATGGATCTGAAGGTGAGGATAATATTTTATCAGAAGATTACGCATCTGTCCTTCAGAGCTACAAAGATACAGAGCAACAGCTTTCGGAAATCGAAAAGAAAAACCAGAACTATCATACTGAGGCAATGTCAGAGCTAAATGAACTGAAGAGCTCCAATACAACGAAAGATGAGGAGATTCACTCTCTTAGGCGCATGCTAAGTTCTTTGCAGAGGAAGATGAACGCTTCTGAGTGCATGGAGAAGTCTGAAGAAACATCCAAAATAACCACCACTCCTACAACTGAAGAAACATCCAAGATTGCTGCTGACATAGATGAATATGTTAAGCAATGCCAAGTTGAAGAACCACTTGCGTGTTCAGTTGGGGAGGAAAAATTTAGAGCGGAGATTGACAAGGTGTTGGAGCAGAACATGGACTTCTGGTTGAGGTTTAGCACATCGTACCATCAAATACGGCATTTCCAAACAGTATTTGACAAGCTAAAAGCCGAGATGGTTAAATTGACTGATGCTCAGGAACAGGGGGCTGCTGGTGGAATCCCTACTAATCATCAAGTAGCAAAGCTAGAGTCAGCTGTTTTAGAAAAGAAATTTCGGGATTTGAATACAGATCTTCAAGTTTGGATGGAAAAGAATGTGCTGTTAAAAGGAGAGGTGGAGAACAAGTTTTCTTCTCTGTGCAGCATTCAAGAAGATATATCAAAGATCACAGTTCTGGATAGAAGTGATGATGATCACTTCACCCTTTTGGAAGCTGCGAAATTCCAAGGAGAGGTGCTTAATATGAAACAAGAGAATAATAAAGTTGCTAAAGAGCTAGAAGCTGGGCTCGACCACGTAAGAGGTCTCCAAGTGGAGGTTGGGAGGGTACTTTTGAAGCTCCGGGAGAATCTTGAGCTATCTATAGCAAGAAGCAACCGAGCTCAACAGAACTTCCGAGCCTTGTCAACAAAAGCTGTGATTCCTCTTAGAACTTTCCTGTTTGGCGTGAAGCCAAAGAAACCATCACTCTTTTCATGCATGGGTCCTGGGATGCATAAGCACTATGGTGGCTCGAAGAATGATCGTAGACGAGAATGATTGGATTATCAGCTATACGTTTCTTTTAGCTGTCAGTTGACTTGTGCTATGTATGTTTTTATTAGGCTTTAAATGTAAAGGACCCTGTGTCACTTGACTCAAGTTTGGTTTATATATTCAATTTACTTCTGCACGGACCTTGCTGTCAGAACTAAATTTAGTGGAAAATAGGATGTGAGGTTTGTTCACAATACTACTGTCCTGTTACTGGAAGAAACTGTCCTTGCCTTTTAATTGCCAAACTGGGGTCAAGTTGGTGAACCCTGCCTATTCTGTGGTAGTGCAGCTGTCTTTCCAGTTGACCTACTGGGGGAAACTTAAACCTGTAGCTGTGATCATATCCTAACATTTAATACCTTCTGGGCGTAGTTTGTTGGGAGAAAACTATAACCTATAAAGTTAATTCGTGCAAAACCAAAACTTCTTTGAATTTTCATGTGCAGTATCCTTTTTTTTTTCTTCTGGTGATCTGTTCAGCAGTTATTGAATTGATCCTTCAGGCTATGCAATTATGCAATCTGAGAAGCATGCATCCTCTCATTTGACAATGCCTTTCTTCTGTGTAGGTTGTCAATAGAATGGCAAATTGCTACACAAATGTGTGTTGACTTAATTGTGTGTGGTTCATGTCCACATTCAGTGTTTATTTCCATATGTTATGATCTATTGACATCCAAAAAAGCATAAAGAAGGCTAAGTTACTTGTAAAACTAAAATTGTACTACTTTCTTCTGTTTCCTTTTATCCAGAAGATGGTGGTGCTGTTTACTACAGTTGTTTGTCATATTGCATGCTTTATCCTCTTAACAGTTTAGCATTAGTTTGAGTGCTTTGCTATTTCTTTAGCAGGAAAGATAATGCATGTTGGCTTCATTGAATCATGAGAGGATGGTGTCAGAAACTTGGCTCGGATGGATTTGATCAGGTATGGCTCATATCAGTGCTTTAGATGGCACATTACATGAAATTAATAATGTACCTTGTAAATTCCTTTATTTCTAAACATTTTAGTGTTTTTGTAGAAAACAAAAAGTGGGCAGTGAAGTGTCAATTATTTGATATGACTAGCCCTATTATATCCATTATATACTCACTGTTTTCAGTTTGCTTTATAATGAAACTGAGCAGTTCTTTCCTAGTCAGTTCACAGGCTTCCTCAAAGCTCTTTCTGTTTGCCGAAGTGGTGGGTTCCCATTTTCTACTATTTTGTAGTCAAACCTAAAACATTGATATCTCTATGCTAAACATGAAAATGGCATGTATCTTTATTATGTTCTATGAAGTATTAACAGGTTATCTAACACAAGCACCACTTTTTAGTTTGTCATGGGTTACTTTTATGCTTGCTAGTTGGTACAGAGCTCAGAACTCATTATACAAAATCGAAGATAAGGCATACCTGGCAATCTCTAGACTCTAGTTAATGATGAATGCTCTTGAAGTTGAGAAAGAAGGGCCCGGCTTTTGTTCTAGCAAGCATCACATCAGTTATTCAGCTACAGTTTGTTTTATCTTGTACACCTTTGTATTCCTGCTCAATATGCTAGTTACTAGTCCTGTTATCTTAGTAAGTGGATTTCGTTTACACTTGTAGATGTGAGCTATACATTCGCTTTTTTTCTACTCCATTTTCAGTCACTGGTCTCAATGCATTTGTATATAACTTCATTAGTAAATCCAAAAGAAAATTCAGAACTGCAGTGCAGAAGATAGTTTCCATATCCTTAAAACGCAAGTTTCCCCTTGTACTGTGATCTTTTAGCAGGTTTCCTAAAAATATGTTAGGAGCTTCCTAACGCCTGGTTGTGATGTGGTTATATTTTCTCAAAAACTAGTTCTTAAAAATATGCATATGTAAATATCGCCAGTAAGGTGCAGTTTTTTTGTGTTCTTGATGTCTAATTTGATGGGTCAATGGCATCAATCTCCTCATGTTTATTAATGCATTTATGACTGGTTGGAGCATATTCTTTAGTAATGTGTCTGACACGTGTTCATCTCCTAAACTCTTATGTTCAGCATACTTTTTATCTTCTCCCAAATGAAGGCATATTTTGAATTTCTTTTGCATTCAAGGTAAAGAATCCCATTTCCAATGGCTTGGCTGGACAGAAAGGGGCCCAACTTTGTAGGATCTATTTGCCTTGTCACACAGCTCATCACCCTGTATCCTTGCATAATATGTTTACTGTTGCCTGTAGTGACCATACTGAGCTATATCAATTAGGAAATGTCTACCTTGTTAAAAGTAGTGGCCTAGCCGCCCTACCAACTATGTTGTATAGTATATACACTATGCTCATCAAATGGTCCTCTTTTTATACCAAACCCCTTCACTTGCACTTACCGCCAAACAAACACACACACACCCCAATGCAAAGGGATTCATATCCAAGAGCCATGTTCAACCCTTCTTCCTCGTCCGTGCCCACCTACAGTGACCTCTCCATGAACCAGGCAGTAAACTTCTCTAGTGATCTGCACACGGCTCCAACTGAAATTCCCCGTGGCAACGCCTTGTTCCACGACAACGGCGGTTTGTTTCCTCCGCTTGGCTTTGCTGCTTCAGCGCCACCACCCTATGCCTCTTCCCTCCATTCCTACTATACCAACAAGCAGGGCACCAGTTCACACTCCTTCCCTCTTTACCCACCACAATTTCCTGATCCTGTCAGCAGTAATGCGGCCTTCTCCTGCATGTCTCCTCCGGCATTCCAGTTGCCCCTCCTTCCCCCAGTGTCTTCCTCCCCTTCCTCATCCTCCGGCGACTTGTTAGAATTCAGCAGTGGCCCTGGTACCGTGCGGCGTGTCCTCAGCACCGGCGACCTGCAGGTAATGCAACAATCATCCTCAAGCTAGCACGCACTGCGGTTCGTACCGCTGAACAGCTGTTAACCCTTTTTCTTTCACATGTCTTGATGCGAAACAGGGGAACAATGTTTCTCTACCACCGCCGCCAATACCGCCGCGATTTCTTCCGGGCGACAACTGCGGCAGCCAGGAAGCAGTGGGCGAGCCGTTTTCAGAGAAGGTGGGGCGTTACAGCGCGGAAGAACGGAAGGAGAGGATCGAGCGGTACCGCAGCAAGCGCCTGCAGAGGAACTTCCACAAGAAGATTACCGTACGTACTGTATTGACATACCTGACACGATCTTGCAAATGCATTCAGCTGGTTCTCTCGCCTTAAATTCCAGTTTATCACCCGGCCTCTTTGCTGCGTTCCTTCCAGTACGCGTGCAGGAAGACTCTGGCAGACAGCAGGCCGAGGGTGCAGGGCCGCTTCGCGCGGAACGTCGAGACGGAGGAGGGCGAGGGCGAGGGCGACGCGGGCGCCGACCTGGAGATGGAGGTTTCTGGCATCAGCTACGAGTACAACCTTAGTGGCGGCAACTGCTACGACAGCCGGAGCCAGTGCGGGGAGACTGGCGGGGATGGCATGGTGTTTGACGACAGCAAGTGGTGGTGGTGGGCGACGCCGGTGGCAGCCAATGGGCAGCAGCAGCCGCTGCAGCAGAGCGTCGGTTTCGACGTCGACGAGGAGCAGCTGTGGGCCAGCCTCGCGGACATGTGCTCCGGCACCTGACCCAGTTGCCTCCGGACTCTGGTTGGTGCTGTGTGGTGCGAGGAGCACCGAGCGGCGGCTGCCGTACGTGCAGCGGTCAGAGCGGCGTCGCTGACCTTCTTATGCCCCAACCTTAGTGCACGCATCAGCTTAATTTAGCCTTTAGTAGAAGGAAAAAAACGAGAAGGAAGAGGACATCCCACTTTCTCAGCTTGTTCTATGCGTGTTCCTAGTTAAGACAGTTAATAGTGTGGCTGCTTTCACTTTGCGATCGTTCTTGTTCCACAAAGCTTGGGCCCTGCTATTGGTCTCCACGTGGTACCTGAAAAAATCGAAACAAAACCTTCTTGCTGTAACTATCGCGTGCCCCATTCTTGTCTCGTGCAAATGTTAGTGCTAGCATTTTTTGCCACTGACTGACTGCAATGCTGATCTAGGATGCCACCGAGATTTTGTTGTGTGCTGCCGCTCGACCCGAAGGTTCCGACGCTTGTTGTGAATTGTAACGCTGCGGTCCACCGGTTGCCAAATTGGCAATGGTGGTCTCATTGGTATTGGTAGTACTACTGAACAATGGTGCCGGTCACTCTCTCAGAATGCACTACAGTACACTGCCCTCGCCCCCTCGGCTTTCCTTGCTGACAGGATGTGCGGATTTCGCACGATGATGATTTCCCCGGTCTGGGCACACTAGCTAGCAGTTTCCTGGGAAGATGCGGTCATGAGCTGCCTAGACACGGGCATTCCGGCTTTGGAAAGCGTGATGCTTACATTGTCTGAACGAACATGTTTTTTTTTTAAGACAGTGAAGAAGAGATGCAGGCTATTTCTGTCGTCGGTTGCCACGGAATCAGAATGTTTTGCTTTGCTTTCCGTCTTGGTGTGACTGGCAGACCGTCTCTCCGGCCTGTTCATAGAGGTCATGTCTTAAAAGAACCATTTATTATGCCACGGAAGGGAATCCATATACCGATTTCTCGAACACGGCCAGCGGAGCCAGACGCTGGTAGCTTCTGAACACCACAATAGTACCAATATCTGTTCTTTCCAAAATGAAAAATAATCGTCTGGGAATGGAATTCATGTTCGTGCTCCGATTCTCCTCCTTTAGGAGAGTGCACGGATCTCAAAGCAAACTACTTGTTAAGAGCGAACACATCCTGTCTTAACCTAAAGGAGAATAAGCGTCATTTTTGCACCACTCAAGGGGCGTTAGCTCTCGCTAAAGTCTACTCCCTCCGTTTCAAAATATAAGATGTTTTAGCTTTGTAAAGAAAATGTATCTAGACTTGTTTTGTAAAGAAAATGTACTTTTCAACTTTCAACTCTAAAAGCAAAACAATCGCATGCTTAACAGGTGTTAGTAATACCAGATCCTAGTCATCATGTCTGCCGCATCACCAACTACGACATATATCTGGGAAACGTTCTGCAAAATTGATTAATAAGTCAGAGAAATTCAGAATAACGGGGTTTTAGAAAACTGTGGGAAAATCAGATCTATTCTATATTCTAGAATATTTAATGAACAGCGACGGAATGTACCCTCTTAATAAACTAGAAATAGACACACAAATCAAAGGGTCGAGAAAAAAGCACAATTTTATCTTTGAGAAATACCAAATTTTGTTTTTAAACATATTACATGTATAAAAACAAAAATAGTCCAAATAACAGACGCCCGCGGGCATGCACACAAGAAATTCATGAGAAATCATTAGAGAGAGTTAAGCTTTTTTTAGAGAAGAGAGAGTTAAGCTGGGTGGGCATGCACATACCCAAGAAATTCATGAGAAATCATTAGAGAGATTTCAGTTGGGTATATGAATATGAGCAGAGGAGAAACATTTTATTTTATTTTATCGGTTATTTTAAACATTTAAAATTGATTTGCGCGTGTGTTTTTTCTACTTCCGTTGGTTTTATTGATATTTAGCTTTCTTATATTTTGTGAATTATTTTTATTTGGCTATAGATCTTCTAAATTTCCTAAAACAAAAATGATAGTAGTATTTTCTCTTATCCATATTAATTGTCGCTGAAATGGATGTATCTAGATATGTTTTGATGCTAGATACATCCAATTCCGTGACACTTAATATGGATCCGAGGGAGTAGTATTAATCGATCTCAATATTATTGTGATGTGACCTACATGTGGTGGTGATTAGGATCCACATACATCAAAACATTTCCACGTCAATACAAAACCACTTTGACCGATTTAGAGGATAATTTACCATGTGCTAATAATAGGACGTGTAATTTGTTAGGTTTTGGAGCTGAGAGGCAGGGCTGGTCCTGAGATTTCCAGGGCCCAGGGCGGGGGAATTTCGAGGCCTGCTAATATAAAATTTTAAACATTAGTCAAACATTCCTATGAAATGTTGTCAATAAACAAGTGCATCAAAATAATAAATTTTATCAACATTAAAGTGAGTAACGATGGAATCAATTTCAAAAAGGAACCATGTGGTATTTCATAAAAGATGAATTGTATAACATCCTCAAAATTGCGAGTAAGAGGAATCCCGCTTGGGTGCGCGAAAATGGATGACATGAGAGATAAAACCTAGGTACAGAAAAGAGGTGAAGAAACGGCTTTTTATCTAGCCCAAAAGAATATCTCAGTACTGTGTTAACCTCGTTTACAATTTTTGTGATGATCCGGTCTTGAAGGCTTTGTGTAGGAGTACTTTTCATCGTTCAGTCTCATGTCATATGGTCTGTGGTAAAATTGTGGAGGTACTGTCGTGAGGTGGATACACTTTTTTATGGCTTCAGGTTGTTCTTTACTTTTTTTTCCGAATAGTTCTTTAGTTTTTGTTAGCCGACTTTGTCGGGAGTGATGAGTGATTTTGCTTAGCATTGTTGAATAATCAATATCGATGAATAGACCGTGGCCGTACCCTTTTAGATTAATTCCTCCTACCTATATTACCTTCGGCCTAATAAGATTCACAAACCTTTTTAGGTAAGGAGCATCAAAGCAAAACCCTCAAATATTAGCTGGACCTAGACTAGCGTGCAAACCTCTCCATTGATCTGTCTCCAAGTACAAGCTAGTGTATTCCTTAATTAGAGCCCAAATGCAGCTAATCTTCAATTCCCCCATTCAGTTTTGACCGTCTAAACCTGCTTAGCAAAGCGACAGATGAGTATCATGAAGAATAAACTAAGGCAGCACTGATTGCCCTAGAGATGTAGCCCGACAAAGAAACGGAAAGGGCATTCGGAAACACCCAATGAGCGAGAGCTTACCTGCACACTGCCCTCTTCTCTATACATTGTGCGATTTTGGAAGAATCATGGACGGCGTAAAGGACGAAGACGAACTAGGTACCCTCCGATTCCAAACTGTTAACTTGCAACTATGTCAGGAGTGCATGGAGCACCAGAGACGGCCAGGAGATCGGTCAAAGAGGAATCAAAGGCATGGCCCTTATTAGTTTGTGGCATGTTCTCAGTTCTCATGCTTAGGAGTTACTTAATTAGCCAGAACTGGCATCTTTTCCTTCAATGCATGCATAGGACCAGTCCTAATTAAGCTTTGCATATCTCCTGTTAGGATCCTCTTGGTCTTGGAGCACATTATAGATGCCTTATGTCACTAGCCGTGTCTTTCATTGACTTGCAATCTATACTTGTTTTTATTACGACAATTATATAAATTTGGCATTGAGTCCTGGTTTTTATTGTTTGATTGAAGTCGACTATAGCCGAGGACCGAAGTGAGAGGGTGCTGCCTAGATCACCCGATACCTCCTTTGAGATTCTCGCAAGGGTGAAAAAATACCAAGACTAGATTTTGTTTCAAAAAGAAAGGATAGAGCCTTCCGGTCTGGTCTCTGCAACCACGGATGCACACAACTACAATTTTATCTAAATAGATACTCAAACAAAGAGGACAAAACATCTTTAGATACAGATGGCATGCGATAGACGCAATGGCATAACTATGACAAGCTGTGACATACACACTAATGAAAAAAAAGAGTTGCTTCGGTGTCCCCCTCTTCCAAACTTTAAACATACAGACACTCAGGATTGATCCTACCTCTTTCTGCCCTCCGAACGGATGGGGTATAGGCCAATCTTGATCATCCTTGTGTTTTGAGTTTCATAGGTTTGGGAGAGAAGGGACGTCGAAGCACACCTCAAAGAAAAAAGGTCATGTGCATACTGATATTTAATTTTATTTAATGGTTTACATATGGTTTTTAATTTTATTTAAAACCATGCAAAGCATTGTGCCCTACACCAAGGCGTCATGCAATGTGAAATTCCAGTATTGCAAAAAGGTCAGATTATGGATATTTTCAAAACAGGTTCATTTTGTGCCGAACTTTATTTTTTTGTCAAATTTGTCAATTCTTGAATCCATCCTTCAAGGCTAGGAAACTCTGATATCAAGGGAACAACATCGGCATAAAGACGACGACTTGAACAAGAAGATGATGTAAGTGGGTCGCTGCTAGGTGCGGCCAGTGAAAGCTATATGTGGGATTTTTACCTCGGTCATGTAGAGGTTTTCTTGTGACCATCTTTTTTTTGCGGGTTCTTGTCACCATCTTGGCGTCATATATTCCTGAAACCACCACAGTGTTCTAGGGGAGATAGCCTAAAAGGCCACCATAGAAAATCCCACAAACATGCCCCGACAACCAATCCACTCATGTCAAAGAGAGCAGCCAAACCAACCGCCTCCAACGGAGGAGTGCCCCCCGACAACAAAGGTAGAAGCCGTTTCAAAGGGTAGATTGGGTAGGATGTCTCCAACGTAAAACCGCCGCGAGTTGGCCATGCCCACGACACATGTATCCACTTGGCCTATAGCGTGCCATCGGCCATCGATATCTGAATGAATTACAGAACATGACCCTCCCGTTGGATCGAAGATCCAGAGGGGTTCTACATCCACGGCTCCTCCTCGAGAGGACTCTATGCACTAAGGACATTTCCACGACGGATCCTATAGGTTGTCCGGTACTAAGTTGTCGGGCACTCCACCGGGAGCGGCGGTAGCAATGCCAGATTAATTGGGGAGACTTCCCATACCAGTAAACCCCCAAACAAAAGTGGCAGCGGTGGGGACTAGAGAGAGGAGAGATGAAGGGAGGGGGTAGGTGGGGTGATGTGAGGCTTACCGTTGGTCTATTTGGCCAAATCCTACATGGAGTTTGCTGTTGTCGTTGCCGGCACTCCTGACAGAGCCCTATGTAGAGGGAGTGGAGAGGTAGTGCTGAACAAATTTCTAGGGATATGATGACATCGATTTTGTATGGGGGTGGCGGTGGGAGCAGTTTTTCTAAAAAAAAAACCTGGTCGGACAACCTTTGGGGGCTACTGGTGGAGATGCTCTAAGCCCGAGACTCCAACTGGCTGTTACGCACACCATACACCCCTAGGATCTCCGCCAAGGCCACCATAAAGGAAGGCCCCACTGCTGCCGCTAGCCTAACGACAATGAGGGGATGAGCGAGGATGAGAGGTCGGCTATGTGGTGTCACGTGGGCTGACACCTAATTTCAGGATCGATTATGTAAGATGGCTAGCTCTATTGAGTTAAACATAAAAAATCTGAGTCGACTAAACATATCACAAAATGCATCATATGTTACTAAGACCTCATTAGATGCATATCATTTGATATGTTAAGTCAGATCAAAAGTGTCAAGAAGCTGCATATACGGCAGATTTTTTGCCATAGCACATACTACATAAAAAAGGGATTTTAAATTTAAATATTATAATCTATTCGTCCTAAAAAGGATATCACTGATTTATTTAGATTCGCATGCATCTATACACCGAAACACGTTAGATATAGGAGAATCTAGACCAATCCGCGATTTCCTTTTTGGGATGTATGGAGTAGTTTTTTGTCTAGTATATGTAAGCATTAGGAAAATTGATTAAAATAAGAGCAGCGATGTACCTCTCTTATTTTAGAGCAATCAGGAGAGTTAGTGGAGAGCTAATTAAAATGAGTGTATCTCGTATCCGTGCGTCTTTGGAATTTCTACCTTCAGCCAAAAGCGTATGCGTGCGTTGAATTGCGGGAGGGAGATTCAAGGGAGACGCTTTGACTGTCCCTCCCCTCCCAATCTCCCATAGAGGGCTGCCCGATTCTCTGTCGGCCGTTAATCCCAAGCACCAACACTGATAACTTTGTTAATTTTTCACTATGATTGCAAACCTAGATAGCTAGCATACTAGTACTAGTACTAATGTGTAGTGCGAAAAATGGCATTCAACTGTGATTTTGACCATGAAAAATGCTTAGTACTTGCAGTTAAGTACTAACTACTATGCGGATTCTAGGGGCTTTGTTTTGGTTCACAGAAACAATCCAATGTACATAGTGTGTGATTTCTGCATTTTTTCTTAGTGTGGGAATGCAGTGCACCTATCAGTTTTTTGAGAAAAAAACACATAATGGTCAACACGCAACAGACGTCTCAAATTAACCAATAAATAGCTTTTGCCAAGTGGAGGGAGCATACAAGAATCATGTGAGGTGTTTCATTCACATCTCATCGTGATTCTCAGAAAGCAATTGAGAGAAGTACCAAAATGATGGCTCTTTGGGAGAATCGACCACAAGGAGATTTGGGAGGGAAGAACACTTGGCATGAACAAAAGTGCCACTGGATGCTAATGTTGACCCTGCTTAAAAAACGAGAAGGTGCCCACTTATAAACGCTTCACCAATTATATCTAAAGAAATGTAATCACTCTGGATTATGTTGTTTATTTAACCGATTGAGGGATCTCCATTGGTCATTTCATTGGTCTATTCAAAGCTTAATCAGGGTGAAGGGAATTGTATCTCTATGAATTAAGTCAAAAAAGTGCCCGAGAATCCAATGTGAAGTGGGAAGACCACAGGGCAATAATACTTCACAGCTAGTAATGTGCAAGATGACGTGCACGGTGACAGCACAAAAGGGGTTGCCATGGCAAGTGAGCAATATTTGAATCATGCTAGTTTGTTCACGATACTCGTGCTGACACATGCAATGAGGACCCCCTCCCCACCCCTCGTCCTCGTGACAGCACAATATGTGAATAAATTTTATTTTTTCCCTCCCCCGCGTCGCCCTAACCCTAGGCGACATGGGGCAACCGGGCCGTCAGCTTCTGCCTCTCCCCACCGATCTTCCTCCCCTCGCCGCTGCTAGGAGTCATCGACAGGCAAAATCTCGCGCGTTGACGGCGGCGGGGGGGCTATTCTCCCCGGGCGGTAAACTTCCTCTCCCTGGGGAGGCGGTGACGAAATCAAGTATCGGCGGCGGCATGGTGTGGCGGTCTTCTAGCGGTGATCTCGACACGAGACAGTGGAAGTGGAGCTCCCTCTGCCTGTTGGTGGTGCGCCCATGGTTGCGGACGTCGTATCCGGGTCTGCCCCGTGCCTTCTAGGCCTAGGCAGACCCGTGGGTCTGGTACCGTGGTGGTAGGTGGCGTGGAGGCACCTGGTTGTGATGAAGGACTGACACCATGGTGGTGCCGCCGACGATGGGCTGGTCGATGGTGGCCATGTCTCCCAGGAGTGTGGCAGTGTCGTGATTGGCCGCCATGGTTGTGGCCGTGGCCGATGTCGACTTGCCCCGCCGTGAGTCGGTTGGTGGCGTGGGGGTTGTCGGCCTGGTCAATAAAGGTGGTTTGGCCCTGCTGATCTTCCTGCACCAAGTCACCGATCTGCTTGATGCTAGCCTCCTTGATCTGGTAGCCGACGTGTTTCGGTCTTTCTATCAGAGATCTCCAATGATTCGCATATGGTGCCACTGTATATCTATATCTGAACCGATCCTGTCGTGCACACCCTTAGTTTCAGCAAGTATTGCTTCATAAGGGTGTGGCACGAAGCTTTGCTTTCCCATCGGTGCCATGGAACATGTCTAAGAATAGATTTTCATGACATTGACAAAGATGGAGAAAGTCATGGTGGTTGTGATTGGAGATTTTGAAGTTATGGTAGTATGGTGTACTGTGGTAAAGACTATGCTGCACATGCTCTTCCTGTGTGTCGGGTGTTTGATGACTTGAAGAAGCGTCCTTGGAAAGAGGGTGTGGCAGCACATGTGGATTGTATTTTTGGTTATGCTCCTTGAGTACCGAGTCACGTTTTTAGGGTGAAAACCCAAGGTCTAGCCTTCACTGGTTGTACCTGGCGATGGTCATACTAAGGCATTGTTTTGGTAAATCGGACTTTCTCCAGGGTAAAACCTCAAGATCTTCGATCTGGCGGCAACAACATGTGCATTGTTTCCTTCCCGAAGGCGTTGCTTTTGGAGCATCATTTTATAGTCCGGGTGTTGTATTCGGTGTTGATTAGAGCGCTGCTGGTGCGTATGTTTCATCATTGTGATGGGGTCTTTGTTTTTATGTTTCTCTTATTTTTTTATTCTTTTCTTTGTTGTATGCATCCTTGATGTCATTCGACATCTTGTAGACTAGGTGTAATTGGTATCTTCTAGAAATCAACATATTCCCGTTATGAAAAAATGCAACAAGCACCATACAGTGAGTTGCATTTTAAAGCTTCCTAACCCCATGAGCAACATTGTTCGGTTTTGGCGCGGACAAGTTTGGTTTCTGTACAATAAAGGTACCACTAGAAATAAAAATATTTATATGGTATCTTCGTGAAGATATTGATAGACGATAATATTGTTTGATATTGTATGATTACATTGTGAGCCCTTGGGCTATTTATACAGAAGTAAAAGACTTGGATTCCAAGAAGCCTAACAGAGGTAGGTCTAGATTACAATCCTAAACTACCATATATAGCCCAATTGTGATATGCTCTAACACCCCACGCCATCGTATTGGTCATGACACGAATAACATGAGAATTGAGTATGGTCAGTCTGGAGCATAAGCCGAGCCAAAGGCGCGGATCGGGGAGGATGGCGGTGGATGCCGATGCCGATGTAGCCGGTAGCGAGGGTGGTGTAGTCATGGTTGATGGTGGCGCGCGAGATGTAGTCACCGTTATGAAGTCGATATGGTCGATGTCGTCCTTGAGCCTGGGGGAAGTCACCGTAGTAAAATAGTATAAGGAGGTTGCAGTAGTAGTAAACTCTAGGTAGACGAAGCTGGAGTCAGGGTAGTCAAGGTAGGTGACACGCATGCCGAGCTTGCCAAACTCGATATCTATCCGGGGATGAAGGCACATGCCAGTGTTTACAATACCGAATGTGCGAACACATGGACCATTACGAACCATGCGATCCAAAGAAAGCCGCCGTGTATGGTCATTGTGCCGCCGTATGCCATGGAGTATACAAAGTGGTTGCAAGAAGAAAACTAAGCACGATAGCGCATGCAAAATAAAAGTTACACTACAACTCTAGCGGCGAAGTCGTGGTAGACGAAGATGGCGAGGTGATTGTCGATAGAGATTGAACCATAGAGGTAGTAGATGTTGAGGTTCAAACCCATTTTATCCATCCTCGTGCAGGAGCACGGTGGCGCTGGTGGGGGTGAAGAAGAAACTGTTGGTATTGATGAAGACCAGGAGCAGTGTTGGCTGCGATGATGAAGTACGTGTAGAGAAGTTATTGGTGTAGATTCTTGTCAGTGATAATGACCATGGGCAATGCAGGTGCAACACTATGTTGATGACGAGGCACATAATTGGTGATATATCTCCCGATTGTTGTTAGCAAAGACGATCCGACATGTTGACAGCATACGGACTGAGAAACCGGCGGTAACGCATGAAGACGTCCTTAGGGCTCCACACATAGTATACCTAGCATGATCATTGACGAGGAGTTGTGGTGCGTGCACCCAGTGTTGACGTGGGACACTTCGTTGGACCCCCAAGAGCAAGGTGTGATGAGCACATCAGCAAGTTTCCCTCAGTAGAGACCGAGGTTATCGAACCAGTAGAAGGAAGGAAACGTCACACAGGTGTTGCAAGCAACGCGGAGACATGCACAACACAAACTCAATACTTTGCCCCAACTAACAGTGAGGTTGTCAATCTCACTGGTTGCTGTAACAAAGGATTAAACGTATGGTGTGGAAGGTAATGGTTTGCATCAAGTAAACAAGTAACATTGGAAGATGTATCAATGGTAAAGATTGGACCGGAATCCATAGTTCACTAGAGGTGCTCTCCTTAGATAAACAACATGACATGAAGGGTAAAAAAATTACAACAGGGCAATTGACAGGAACTGAGCAATGCATAACAATGCAATTACTAGTCAGAAAGATCCTATGAGATTCGATTGGGCAATACAACAAGATACATAGACCATCATCCAACTGCATCTATGACTAGAAGTCCACCTTCAGGTTATCATCCGAACCCCCTCCAGTATTAAGTTGCAAGCAACAGACAACTGCTTTAAGCAAAGTGTGTAAGGTAAACAGTCCACATGTTCCATGAACGAGAGACCATTGTTTTCTCCCTAGTAGAAACAACACATCTACAACAGAAGAGATTATTGTCACTTCCCTTGGAAACTAGAGGCATGAACCCACTACCGAGCATAAATACCCCCTCTTGGAGTCACTAGCAACTACTTGGCCAAGATAGCTACTAACAACGAAGAGCATGCAAGATCACAAACAACACAGACATGATAGAATCATAAAGACAAAGCCATTAATCAAACCAACATAATAATCTCAATATCCATCGGATCCCCGCAAACACAACATGCATGATTACAAATAGATTAGATCTTTATCATGAACGAAGCTCACAAGATCTATACATGAAAGAACAAAGGAGGAGATACAACCATCTAGCTACTACATGGACCCATAGTCCAAGGTGGAACTACTCACGCATCATACCGGAGAGAAGGCCTCTGGGATGATCTTCCCTCCGGCAGGGTGCCAGGAAGAACTTCAGATCCCCCCGATCTAGGGACGATGGGGGCCGCGGCTATAGACGGTTTCGTGGAGATTTGATCGGGTGCTTAGGGTTTCTGCATCGGGAGCTTCTTATAGGCGATGGGGGAGGCCGAGGCGGCGGCCAGGGGCCCCACACCCCTCCCAGGCACGAGGCAGGGCCCACCCGCGCCTAGGGTGGGTCTGGCATCCCTGGCCGGCCTCTTCGGCTCCCCTCTGAAATTCTTGTTCCCCACGGAAAGTAATTGACTTTGACGTCTGTCCCGTCCAATTCCAAGAATATTTTTTTACTAATTTTTCTAAAACCAAAAATAACAGAAAACAGGCATCTGGCACTGTTGCAACTTGTTAGTAGGTTAGTACCAGAAAACATGTAAAAAGCACCTCAAAGTGTAGACAAAGCAAAGTAGATACTAATAAGCATAGAGCATCAAAAATTATAGATACGTTTCCAATGTATCAAGTTGCCAAATAGAGTCGACGATGAGGTTAGAGTAGAGGAGTGTGATGACGACATGTGGCGCTGGCCTACATAATACAATCTATGATATGCGAAAGAAAAAGAAACATCGATCAAGTGTCCGTGAGAAACTTTGACTATTGGATCTAATCAATGAGTTGTGCGTCCACAGGTGGAGATCAATCACCTCGGGGGTGATGCAACGGAAGCCGTGGGTGGGCTAAACCCTAGGAAGAGGAACGAAACCCTCTGATACCATGATAAACTATAATAGCGATTGATATTGCGTGATTAGATTGTGAGTCCTTAGGATGCTTATATAGGACTACAAGACTTGGAGTCCACGAAACCTAGTAGAGGTAGGTTCACATTACAATCATAAATTACAAAATATATTCCAACCGTGATATACTGTAACATATATCATTTTTACTAAGGATAAATTTGCAAAGTGCAACTGCGCATGATAAAGGAGACTACGAAGTATGACATATCATCACTATGTGAAATTATAATTGGTAAAGCTCAAAAATATAATTATAATTTTGAGCCACATCCATGCGAGTCTATATTTAGTTCTTGTACCACTTCATATCATGTAGAAAGCAACATTTAGTATCTAGTTAAAACTCAACAACGGTGTGACATACTCTAGAGAAAGCATAGCTAAATATGTTAAACGCATTTTGTGTGGAGGTGTCTGTTTAATTAAGTATCTCATATTGACAATGCACAATAACATTAATGCTAGTGGTTTGTATGCAAACCATAAATGAATTTTATTTAAGGTGTAGTCTTGAACCAAGAGAAAATAAAAAAGTAAAAAAATGACAGTCTTATTAAGAAAAGTAAGTTGAGATATTATAAGGATAGAAGATTCTAGAATTATGAAAAAGTATGTTTCGTGTTGGAATTTTTGCCTAAATAGGCCCAGCCCATTTATTATATGTCAATAAATTCCTGAAATCCTAGAGGCCCATTTGGCCCATTCATGCGAGGCAAGAGCCGGGACAAATGTTTAGTCCCACATTGCTAGTTGAGTGAAAGTTGGACCAACTTATAAGGTGAGCTCTCCTACCACTTGGTAAAAGGATGAGAAGGAGAAGGAGAGAGTTCCACATGCGCGCTCCTACTCCTCGCTCGCCTCTCCACGCCACGCCTCGCCTCTCCACGCCACGCCTCGCCTCGCCTCGTCACGACGCGACGCGTGCGCCGCGGGTTGCGGGTTGCGGGAATCTCGCCGAGCCGAGCTTTATTTTGCCATGCATGAATGATATATGAACAGTCATACAGAAGTTGAAACGTTTTGCTCGAGTGGACTTTTAATACAAACTGAGTGGAGGCTATCCGGTGGGCTGCCGCCTATTCGCTTCAACTCCTGTCCGTTCGTTTCATCTTCTGTGCAGCCTGTCTGCCTACTCCTCTGTGTTTATATAAGAGAGATGTCGCGCCTCCTCTCAGATACACTGCAAAATATCGTCGCATACTCCTTTGCGCCTTAAGTTCCAGAGCACTACGCTACCTAGATCTTCCCCATCCCGTCTTGCGGCGTGCACCGCGAGCCGGGACAGTAGGCCTCCGAGACCCCGCTGCTTCGAGTCCTGTACGGGAGAAGAGCGATAAGTTTTTTGGGGAGCGCTATCGGCGCGACTACTGGCTTCGTCACGGACTCCCACACGGATAGCGACTACGGCGACGTCTTTCCCGTCGAGGACTTCTTCCCCGATATCAGCACCCTCTTCCTCGACGACATGGCCAACGACAGTTCCAACGCCGGCGGTTCCTCTTCTGCTACTGCCGTGTATATCTTCTTTCTCAATCTTGTTCTGATCGTATCTAAAGTTTTACGTCTTGCAGTTTGTTTGGTTATATGCCTTAATATGTATTCGCTATTTTACATGATTAGTATATTCCATATTATTCTAATCATGTTTTATCTAGCGTTTATTATGGATAATTCGCTTGGTAAATTGCTCTTTTATTCAACAATCCAAAAACCTTATTTCAGGCAATTTGCCCCAAGTGGCTTTGTTGCTTCTATGAAGCCACCTGTGTTCGAAGGTGTGAATTACAAACGATGGCGTGCGAGAGCAGTGCTCTGGTTTCAGACCATGAGCTGCTATAACGCTATCTATGGCGCACCTGAGGGAGAACTTAATCCCGCTCAGGAAGAGGCGTTCCAAAAACTTGATACCACTTTTAAGGCTGCCTTGATCAACATCTTTGGCGACAATATTGTCGATTCATATCTGTCATTTAGCAATGGCAAAGATATGTGGGATGCGCTCGAGAGAAAATTTGGAGACTCCGATGCTGGCAGTGAACTGTATGTCATGGAACAATTCTATGATTATAAGATGGTTGATGACCGCCCCATTGTGGAGCAGGCTCATGAGATACAGTCACTTGCCAGGGAGATTGAGCACTTCACTTGTGTGTTACCGGACAAGTTTGTTGCCGGAGGCATTATTGCCAAACTTCCTCAGTCATGGAGAAACTTTGCTACTTCTCTGAAGCACAAGAGACAAGAGTTCTCCGTGACAGATCTCATTGGGACTCTTGATGTGGAAGAGAAGGCGAGAGCAAAAGACACACATGCTCGAGGTACCGAGGGAGGTTCTAATGCCAATCTGGTACAGAAAAGGAACTTCCAGCCTCATAAGTTCAAGAACAAAGGCAAGTTTGACGGCAAGGGAAGTTCGATGGAAAGAAGAAGGCCTCACAGTATACCAGCTTCAAGAAGAAAACTGATAAGAGGAAAGGTGCTTGTCATGTATGCGGTGATCCTGATCATTGGGCTCCTGCTTGTTCCAACCGCTTTGACAAGCGCCAGCATGGGAAGGGCAGCAAGACTGCTAATGTTGTCATGGGCGACGTTGAGATGAAAGATGTTGGGTATGGTATATTACCTACTGTTCTTTCATTATGTCATTCTCCTGATTGGTGGATTGACACGGGTGCTAATGTACATGTCTGTTATGATATTTCCATGTTTTCTTCATATCAGGTCAGAGGGACTCAAACCGTGCTGATGGGGAACGACTCGCATGCTTCTGTTCATGGTGTTGGTACGGTCGATCTGAAGTTCACTTCGGGAAAGACCGTGCGCCTGAAGAACGTGCATCATGTTCCCTCAATAAATAAAAATATTGTTAGCGGATCTCTTCTGTGCCGAGATGGCTACAAGATTGTATTCGAGTCCAATAAATTTGTAATTTCCAAGTATGGAACCTTTGTTGGTAAAGGTTATGAGTGCGGAGGCTTGTTCCGCTTATCTCTGTGAGACATTTGTAATAAAGTTGTTAATCATATTTACACGAATTTTGAATCAAATGTCTGGCACTCTCGTCTTTGTCATGTTAATTTTGGTTGTATGACGCGTCTAGACAAAATGAATTTAATACCTAATTTCACAACTGTTAAGGGATCTAAGTGCCAAGTCTGCGTGCAAGCTAAACAACCGCGCAAGTCACATACGACTGCAAAAGTGAGAAATTTAACACCACTAGAGCTCATACATTCTGATCTTTGTGAGATGAATGGTGTGTTGACAAAAGGTGGAAAGAAATATTTCATGACTTTGATTGATGACTCTATGAGATATTATCATGTGTATCTTCTGAAATCAAAAGATGAGGCTTTGAGTTTCTTCAAATCTATAAAGCTGAGGCAGAAAATCAACTTGATCGAAAGATTAAGAGGCTTAGGTCTGATCGTGGTGGAGAGTACTTTTCCAACGAGTTTGATTCCTTTTGTGCGGAACATGGCATAATTCATGAGAGGGCGCCTCCCTACTCACCCCAGTCAAATGGAGTATCCGAAAGAAAGAACTGTACTTTAACAGATTTGGTTAACGCCATGTTAGACACATCCGGTCTTTCTAAGGAATGGTGGGGGGAGGCACTATTGACTGCGTGTCATGTCCTAAACCGAGTTCCTACAAATAACAAAGAAATTACTCCATTTGAAGAATGTGAGAAGAAAAGATTAAAACTCTCTTACTTACGTACTTGGGGTTGTTTGACAAAGGTTAATGTACCAATCCCCAAGAAGCGCAAGCTTGGAACAAAAACCATTGATTGTGTTTTTCTGGGCTATGCTTTTCATAACATTGGTTATAGATTCTTGATAGTAAAGTCTGAAGTGCCTGCCATTCATGTCGGTACAATCATAGAGTCGACTGATGCGACTTTCTTTGAGGATATCTTTCCAATGAAAGATAAACCTAACTCATCAAATCCGGAGATACCTAGTTCATCTAATCAGGAATTTACTACATTCTCTGAACCTACTATTCCAATTGAACACTCTGAAAGTCCTAAGGAGGATGATAATGAAATTCCTAAAAAGAGCAAGAGACAGAGGACTGCAAAGTCCTTTGGTGATGATTTCATTGTGTACCTTGTGGATGACACTCCTACTTCCATTTCAGAAGCATATGCATCTCCTGATGCTGACTACTGGAAGGAAGATGTCCATAGTGAGATGAATTCCATCTTAGCTAATGGAACATGGGATATCACTGATCGCCCTTATGGGTGCAAACATGTAGGGTGCAAGTGGGTGTTTAAGAAAAAGCTTCGACCTGATGGTACTATTGAGAAGTACAAGGCACGGCTTGTGGCCAAGGGATATACTCAAAAGGAAGGTGAATACTTCTTTGACACTTACTCACCTGTTGCCAGATTCACCACCATTCGAGTATTACTCTCATTGGCTGCCTCTCATGGTCTTCTCGTTCATCAAATGGACGTTAAGACAACTTTCCTTAATGGAGATTTGGATGAGGAAATTTACATGGATCAGCCAGATGGCTTTGTGGTAAATGGTCAAGAAGGAATGGTGTGCAAGTTGTTGAAGTCTTTATATGGCCTAAAACAAGCCCCTAAGCAATGGCATGAGAAGTTCGAAAGAACTTTAACTGCTGCAGGCTTTGTTGTAAATGAAGCTGATAAATGTGTGTACCATCGCCATGGTGGGGGTGAGGGAGTCATCCTTTGTTTGTATGTTGATGACATACTGATTTTCGGAACCAACCTTAATGCAATTAAGGAGGTCAAACATTTCTTATCTCATTCCTTTGAGATGAAGGATCTGGGAGTAGCTGATGTCATCCTGAACATCAAGTTATTGAGAGATGATGATGGTGGGATTACACTGCTTCAGTCCCACTATGTGGAAAAGATCTTGAGTCACTTTGGGTATAGCAACTTCAAGTTTTCTCCTACACAGTATGATCCTAGTGTCTTGATTCGAAAGAATCGAGGAAATGCTAGAGACCAACTGAGATACTCTCAAATCTTTGGCTCACTTATGTATTTAGCTAGTGCCACGAGGCCTCACATCGCCTTTGCTGTAAGCAAACTCATTCGATTTGTTTCAAATCCAGGAGATGATCACTGACATGCTCTTGAGAGAGTTATGCGATATCTAAAAGGCACTACGAGCTATGGCATACACTAGACCGGGTACCCAAGGGTACTAGAGGGTTATAGTGATTCAAATTGGATATTTGATGCTGACGAGATAAAGGCCACAAGTGGATATGTATTCACACTTGCTGGTGGCGCTGTTTCTTGGAAGTCTTGCAAGCAGACCATCTTAACGAGGTCAACTATGGAAGCAGAACTCACAGCATTAGACACAACCACTGTTGAAGCAGAGTGGCTTCATGAACTCTTGATGAACTTACCTGTGGTTGAAAAACCAATACCCGCAATCCTTATGAACTGCGATAATCAAACTGTGATTTTCAAGGTAAATAGTTCTAAGGATAATATGAAGTCATCAAGACATGTGAAGAGGAGACTGAAATCTGTCAGGAAAATGAGAAACTCTAGAGTTATTGCATTGGATTATATCCAAACATCTAAAAACCTGGCAGATCCCTTCACAAAGGGTCTATCACGCAACGTGATAGAAAATGCATCGAAGGAGATGGGTATGAGACCCACAATTTGAGCTTTCCACAGTGGTAAACCACTCTGTGTGATCGAAGATCCCGTGAATTAGAATTGAGAGACAAGCTGTTGGTTAGATGAGAGGAAAGTATCCCTACTTTAATAAACACCACTCCATAAAGATGCAACACTTTCCTATTCTGCACGGCAGGTTGGTTTATTATCTTAATGTGTTCTAAGTGGCTTATCCTAAGCAAAGATGTTGTCCTGCAGAACATCTTTTGAAGAACACACCTATATGAGTCTGACTGTTAAAATGTCGCAGTCTATGAGAGTAGGGTGCTCTCTAATAAACTCATGAAAGGTTATGAAGTATGATGTATAAGCTCCACCCGTGGGGAAGTCCCACGGTAGCCTAGTATCGATCAAGACTTTTTGTGAAGCTAGGTTCGCAGCAAACTTGCAGTTCAAGGCATAGTCGACTATACAAGTTGCAGCCTAGTATAACATAAAGTTCTAGGTGGAAGTTCAACTTAACAGTCTCCACTACAGTACCGGTATATAAAAAATGTTTTGGAACCAAAGGCAAACTTCATGTGCCTCTCGGATCTGGTGGAGGATTGTTGGAATTTTTGCCTAAATAGGCCCAACCCATTTATTATATGTTAATAAATTCCTGAAATCCTAGAGGCCCATTTGGCCCATTCATGCAAGGCAAGAGCTGGGACAAATGTTTAGTCCCACATTGCTAGTTGAGTGGAAGTTGGACCAGCTTATAAGGTGAGCTCTCCTACCACTTGGTAAAAGGATGAGAAGGAGAAGGAGAGAGTTCCACACGCGCGCTCCTCCTCCTCGCTCGCCTCGCCACGCCACGCCACGCCTATATGAACAGTCGTACAGAAGTTGAAACGTTTTGCTCGAGTGGACTTTTAATACGAACTGAGTGGAGGCTGTCCGGTGGGCTGCCGCCTGTTCGTGTCATCTTCTGCGCAGCCTGCCTGCCTACCCCTCTGTGTCTATATAAGAGAGAGGTCGCGCCTCCTCTCAGATACACTGCAACACATCGTCGCATACTCCTTTGCGCCTCAAGTTCCAGAGCACTGCGCTACCTAGATCTTCCCTATCCCGTCTTGCGGCGTGCACCGCGAGCCGGGACAGTAGACCTCCGAGACCCCGCTGCTTCGAGTCCTGTACAGGAGAAGGGCGATAAGGTTTTTGGGGAGCGCTATCGGCGCGACTACTGGCTTCGTCACAGACTCCCACACGGATAGCGACTGCGGCGACGTCTTTCTCGACGAGGACTTCTTCCCCGACATCAACACCCTCTTCCTCGACGACATGGCCAATGACGGTTCCAACGCCGGCGGTTCCTCTTCTGCTGCTGCCGTGTATATCTTCTTTCTCAATCTTGTTCTGATCGTATCTAAAGTTCTACATCTTGCAGTTTATTTGGTTATATGCCTTAATATGTATTCTCTATTTTACATGATTAGTATATTCCCTATTATTCTAATCATATTTTATCTAGCGTTTATTATGGATAATTCGCTTGGTAAATTGCTCTTTTATTCAACATTTCGAGGGTTGTGCATAGTGTCTATTGTGCTAAAGGATAACAATAGAATCTTATAGATGTTATACGTGACTTAATTTAAGATATGAAGAAAAGAAAATCCAATAGTCATCAATGTTGGGATTTGCCAATCTTTATCCAACGATAAATGTTTAAAGTTATTCATACACTATATAGTGGTATAGATAAATGAAGTGATTCAACAATCTAAAAAAATGGCTTTAACTGTACAAGAAAGAATAAGGAAGAACTCATAAATGCATCATGCAGATAGATCAACGTCTTTGGGATAGAATATCAACACCGCGTCAAACATATCCTCAAGACATGAGATAGTCATTCATATCTTTGACATTTATTTTTCTCCAGGTCTCATCATCCTTGGCTATAAGAGATGGCATAAACCATTTGTATGTGCATCTATTGTGTGCTCTCTTACTTGCCTTCTTGAATATATATATATATATATATATATATATATATATATATATATATATATATATATATATATATTAGTTGAGACATGCGAACCCTCAATGTGACAATCCTGCTATGCTTGCTACTTCTCGTGCCACTCTATTTTGTTCCTGGTAAATATTTTCTAGAAAAATAACATGAAGAATAATACACTTCCTCAATGTATGGTCCATACGTTTGATAGTCATATGTATAATTTATACTCCATGCCTTAAAGTACTTTCTTGTTTCACTTGAGAATATTGTAAGATCTTATTTTTCATGCAGCATATTTTGATTGTTGTTTTGTAGGTTCAGAGGCCTCGACTTGCAAAGAGCTAAGTGGTACATATACCACGTCACCATGTGTTCAGGATGAATGTGTTGAGGCCTGCCATAAGGAGGACTTTACTGAAAGGGGGTGTGGAATCATTGTCAGAAGAAGAAAAATTATGATACTTTGTTCTTGCAAGAAAGAGTGTTGAAGAAAAAACGTGTTACCATTATCTTAGGATGTGCTGTAGAAAGTAATAAGATTTTGTAGCAAGAAGAACTAATAATGATCAGTGGTAAATTGTGAAACTCTACCAAATTGTCCTTAGATTTTGGCCAAAATTAAACACATGAATATCGTATTCATGTCATAGTGCAACAAGTCACGTGCTAGAAATATTAGATCCATGTGACCATCAACCCTAATTTGTCTGCCTATTAAAGTGTTGTGTTGCAAAAACGATGTGTTTTTATTTCCTTGTTGGATATATATCAATATCAAAAGCAATTTTAAAAAGTGCATCTAGCACTTATCATTAAATTTCGGGTGATAGAAGACAACACTAATTAAGGGTCTAACTTTTCTATCTAGTATTTAGTCATGGAAAAAATAGCACGCTATTTTGCGTTATTTAGCGCACTATAGCGTATTTGGAGAGTCCACGCTATTTTTTCACGATTTTTCTCGCTATGGCGCTATTTTCTAAATAGCTTGCTATATCGCGCTAAAACATCATAGCGTTAGCGCTATTTCAAGTATAGCACGTTATTTTTTTGTTGGTGGGTGTGGAGTAAGCGATCATATGATGAGAGTGTGTAGTAAGCAAACATATGATGAAATTTTTTATTGTTAAACTTAAGTGATCGGTCAAGCCGCCGCCTCCTGTCTTAGCACCCTACGATGCGCCTAGCTTCAATCCTACCGGTTTTCCTTCAACTTGGATAGCATCTGTTGATGCGCTTGGTTTATGTAGGAGCCCTTCGTCGGGAAACCCTAAGAGCAAGGTGTGATGCAGCACAGCAGCAAGTCTTCCCTCACTAAGAAACCGAGGTTATTGAACCAGTAGGAGGAAGGAAACGTCACACAAGTGTTGCAAGCAACATGGAAACCTGAACAACACAAACTTAAGACTTTGCCCCAACGAACAGTGAGGTTGTCAATCTCACCAGTTGCTGTAACAAAGGATTAACTATATGGTATGGAAGGTGATGAGTGGTTTGCAGCAAGTAAACAGTGGAATATGTATTAATGGTAAAGATTGGACCGGGGTCCATAGTTCACTATAGGTGCTCTTCTTAGATAAACAACATGGCATGAAGGGTAAACAAATTACAGCAGGGCAATTGACAGGAACTGAGCAAGGCATAATAATGCAATACTAGACATAAAGATCCTATGAGATTCGATTGAGCAATACAACAATATACATAGACCGCCATCCAACTGTATCTATGACTAGAAGTCCACCTTCATGTTATCATCCGAACACCCTCCAGTATTAAGTTGCAAGCAACAGACAACTGCTTTAAGCAAAGTGTATAAGGTAAACAATCCACTTGTTCCATGAACAAGAGACCGTTGTTTTCTCCCTAGTGGCAACAACACATCTACAACCGAAGAGATTTCTGTCAGTTCCCTTGGAAACTAGAGGCATGAACCCACTATCGAGCATAAATGCCTCCTCTTGGAGTCACTAGCAACTACTTGGCCAAGATAGCTACTAAGAACAAAGAGCATGCAAGATCACAAACAACACAGACATGATAGAATCAAATAGACAAAACCATTAATCAATCTGACATAGTAATCTCAATATCCATCGGATCCCCGCAAACACAACATGCTTGATTACAAATAGATTAGATCTTGATCATGAATGGAGCTCACAAGATCTATACATGAAAGCACAGGGACGAGATACAACCATCTAGCTACTACATGGACCCGTAGTCCAAGGTGGAAGTACTCACGCTTCATACCGGAGAAGGAGGCCTCCGGGATGATCTCCCCTCCAGCAGGGTGCCGGGAAGAACTTCAGATCCCCCGATCTAGGGACGATGGTGGCGACGGCTACATACAGTTTCGTGGGGTTTTAATCGGGTGCCTAGGGTTTCTGCATCGGGGGCTTATTAAAAGCGAAGAGGGAGGCCGAGGGGGGTGCCCAAGGTGGCCGCACCCCCAGGCGTGCAGTGGGCCCACCCACGTGGCCAGGGGGTGTGGCCCCCTCGAGGCCCTCCTCCGTCTCGTCTTCTGGCTTCGTGTTGCCCACGGTAAAATATTGACTTTGGATTTTGTCCCGTCCAATTCCAAGAATATTGATTTTCTTTATTTTTGGAACCAAAAAACAGAAGAAAACATGCAACTGGCACTGTGGCAACTTGTTAATAGGTTATTTCTAGAAAACATATAAAAACACCTCAAAGTGTAGACAAAGCAAAGCAAAGTAGATACTAAACAAGCATGGAACATAAAAAATTATAGATACGTTGCCGACGTATCAAGCATCCCCAAGATCAACTCCTGCTCGTCCTCTAGTAGGTAAGTGATAAAAAGAATAATTTTTGAGGTGGCATGCACCATCAAAACCAAGATCAAACCATTTGCAAGCATTGAAAGCTGGGATCAAAGAACTCTAAACATGTGCATGAAAGATGGAGTTCTAACAATAAGACAAAGTAACTATGCATGCAACATGAAAGTCTACAAACAAAGATCATGAATAGCATGCATTGAAAAACATTTGTTTGTTTCACATACAGAAAACATGACATAGTGGCAATCAGCTTGTCCCTCAAAGAGTTGCAAATATATGCATATGATACCTTCAAAGTTCATAAGAGTGACTAGAAACAAGTAGCACAAGAACAAGTAATATCACAATATGCATCAGTCAATAAGTTTTGGGACACTGCACATAGAACTAAGAATGGCAACTATGCTCTCTTAATGGTGCCTAAAGGCAGAAGGTGGAGACTCAATATAATAGTGGAAGAAAGGCCCTTCATAAAGGGAAGCAGGGATTTCAAGTTTTAAAAAGAGCTTCCAAAAACTATGGTACTTGTTAGCTTTCATCTCTTATTGCCCCTATCATAAGCATCTTGAAGTGATTAAGGTTAAAGTGAACAAACTATGGAGTATATGCTTGACAAAGTATAAGTTGGCAATCTCATGTCCCTTGAATACGAGGGCCACACCTCATGCTACCCAACTTCAGTCACCTGTAAGTTCTTGTCATAGTAAGTACATCGTATCATAGAGAACCGCCAACAGGGTACCCCTTGAACATGGTACATGAGCTATCCCATAACCAAAATGACAAGACAAGACGACAATGAGCATCTCAGCGATCTTTTTATTTACTATCTGCATAGCTTTTTTATTGAGGATGCTTCACAGATAGCTCATTATGGTGATGCTACAAGTTTCCACCATGATTAGGCATGGCTTAGGCTAGCGGTCCAGGCATTTCTATAACAAAAATACATAACTCCATGGACTTACAAGCTCCCTCTTCATTTCACACCGGTGACATCCATAGACAAAAGAGCATGATATCAACTGCGTACAAAGTACAAGTGCAATGTTGAAAACGTTCCCCATGACATCATGGTTCTGCTAATTACAACGTATAAGTGCAAGCATATACAACATAGACGACACAATGGTTCAAGTTTATTAGGGGTAAATAATATAAAGTGTGCCATCAAGTTTGTGAGAGCTTTATTCACTAAGTTTTCACATAAAAAAATATTTTTTAATTGGAAGATAGCTAAAAACAAGAATATACTTGGAATGGTGTAACACACCATGCATAGGAATTTATAGTGGACACTTTGGAATAACTTGGTTTCTTGGAAGTTGGAAGCATGAGTAGAGCTTACTCATACAAGTGGAGGCTAGCAAAAGACTAGGAGCAACCAACTAAGAGAGCAATAATGGCCATAATCATATAGAGCGACAAAACATTACTAATCAAAGCATAGAGTGGTACTACAAGTCAAGGACTAAATGATCATAAAGGCTATGGTGACTTGTCATAGTAATAACATGGTGTATCCCAATTTTTTGGAACAAGACATGCTACAACAATAATCACTAAGCATAAGGTCAAAAAAACACCTAGCATGTCATGCTAAAGTCTAAGTCTCAGTCAATGCAAGCTCCTCTTGCACTTCCAAGCAAGAACTTTCTACTCCTTTCCAACACCAATCGACTTATTTGAAACAACACAGCGAGAATGGGGGTCAAACTACTTTATTCAAGCAAACTAAACAAACTAATCAAAGCAACCAAAAACTAAGACGCTCCAATAACAACACAGCAGTGCATGAAACAATAATAACAAAGTGTCTAGAAAGACCTGAGCTTTTTATTGATGAAGAAGGGGAGCCTTGGGAATCCCCAAGCTTTGACGCTTGTAATTCTTGGATATTTACTGGGGTGACACCAGGGTGGCATCCCCAAGCTTGAGCTTTTGTCCATTCTTCATCTCATTACATCATTCTCTCTCTACACCTGAAATTTTTCCTTCATACAAAACTTCACACAATCTTCATTAGCAACATTAGTGTATTCAAAAGATAATAGACCTTTAGGCTTAGCTTTGGAACAACAAAAAATTTCACTAAAAACACAAGCTACTGTAGCAACTCCTTCAAAAAGCTCAATTCCCAAAAGAGAACTAAAAAAGGAATCAATAAGAAGCAAATGCAAATAATGGCAGAAATCTGTCAAAACAGACCAGCAGGTAGAAAACATTTTTTTCGAAAATCTTATATTGCTCAAATAAAAAATTGTTGAACTAATTAAAGTTAGCTAACATACTGGGGGATTTATTTGTAAATTTTCAGCTTAATCCGACTTACAGAGACTCCTCACGAATTTTTATGGTGGAGGATAGAAATCTGTTTCGGGACAGCAACTCCCTAAATCTTACTTCCCTCTCATTAGAGGTCATTTTTGGCACAAAAAGCAAACAAAAAGGATAAGGAGAGGACATTACTGAAGTAATAACTTACAAGACTCAATAAAACTCTTGGGTTATCTCCGAACAAGTACTTTTCTTTAACTCCTTTGAGTTAGGCACAAGAAGCAAGAAATCAAGTATTTTCAAATGAAGAAGCATTAACATCAAACCTTGCTTTCAAAGGGGGAGCAAAAAGCAACTTATCTCTCCTCATAGGGAAGTGTTCAATACCTTTCTTGAATGGAAAATGATATTTAATGGAGCCTTCTTTAATATCAATGATGACACCAATAGTTCTAAGAAAAGGTATTCCCAAAGTAATAGGACAAGAAGCATTGTATTCAACATCCAAAACATAGAATCAATAGGGACATAAGCATTGTTAACCATAATGAGAACATCATTAATACTCCCCATGAGTTTCTTCTTAGCATTATCATTAAGTGGGACATCCAAATAACAATCTTCCAATGGTGGCAAATCAAGCATTTCATAAATCTTCCTAGGCATAATAGAGACACTAGAACCAAGATCACATGAAGCTTCGAGATCAAAGTTATTCACTTGCATATTAATAATGGGTTCCCAACTATCTTCTACTTTCCTAGGAATAGAAGCTTTTTGTTAACTTCTCTTCCTTAATTTTAACAAGAGCATATGTAATGTGTTTGGTGAAAGCAACATGCATATCACTAGCATCAGGACTTCTAGCAAGCTTTTGCAAGAACATAATCACTTCAGAAATATTGTAACCATCTATATCAAAATCAAACTTAGCATCACTAGTAGTAGACTCAATAGGCTTAGGCATTGTAGGAGGGGGAATAGGGACTTCTTGTGGTTTAGTGGTGATGGTGCACATACTATTGTTTCTATCAATTTCAGCTTCCCTTTCCCAATTAGCATGAAGTTGAGCTAGCAGTCTAACATTTATATCAATAGTAACTTGTATGGCATGAGTGGCAGCAAAGGTACTTTCCATGGTTTCAAGTTTAGCAGCCATTTTGTTAATCAAGGAGGACTGTGCTTCAGACAAAGAGGAAATATTTTTCTCAACATTCAAAAGCTTTTCCTCTATAGTCTTGTTGAAAATGGTTTGTTTACTAATAAAATCTTTGAGCATGACTTCAAGTTCAGAGGGGGCACTTCTAGCATTGTTGTAGGAGTTTCCAGAGGTATTGCCATTATTAGGAGTATAGGGTGATGACCCACAAGTATAGGGGGTGTATCGTAGTACTTTCGATAAATAGGAGTGTCGATCCCAACGAGGAGCAGAAGGTGCTGAACAGTGGTATGGAGCAGGAAATCCCTGTGAATACTTAGCAAACGGATTTTTAGTGGTTTTCTGACAAGGCAACAAAACAAAGAGCAAGTAACAGAAGTAACAAACAAACGGAGCAAGTGGCCCAATCCTTTCTTAGCAAAGGACAAGGCGGTGGAAATACTTATAAGGACCAAACGTTCTCGAGGACACATGGGAATTCTGTCAAGTGCTTTCGCTGCAAATAGCTGAGTACTCTTCTTTGATGTTTTTAAGTGTTGTGTGGGTGAACCTGTGCTAACATACCGCCCTTCCTAGGACTAATACATACTTGTGATTAAACCCCCTGCAAACATTCGTAACTACAGGAAAGTAATTAAGATATAAATCTAACCACCGCCTTAAAATCTGAGGTCCTACACTCCCTTGTGCAAAGGTGTCCTAACGGGGGCTCAGGTTTCTGTCACTCCGGCAACCCCACAATTAGTAGCTAAATACACAATGCATTCCCCTAGGCCCATAAATGGTGAAGTGTCATGTAGTCGATGTTCACATGACACCACTAGAAGAATAGCACCACAACTTAAATACTAAACCATTGAATAATAACTCATCACAGATTCACTATTAACAACATGACTTCTCCCATGTCCTCAAGAACTGAACGAACTACTCACAAGACATCATATGGATCAATATCAAAGATGATATGATAATGGATAACAATCTGAACATAAATAATAATCCAATGGTTCCACTCACAAGAATCAACTACAATAGTAATTAACACTGGAAAAGTTTCCCCTAATGAACTAAGCAATATCCAACACAATTGTTACAGCGGGATGGAGTGGTGATGATGGTGCTGGTGGAGATGATGGTGTGGATGATGATGATGATCCCGATGAAGCCTAGCTTGATGCCGGTGTTGATGGCGACGGTCTCCCCTCTCCGGGAAGGAATTCCCCTGGCAGAAATCTGTCTGCCGGAGAGATCTTTCTCTCTCGGTGTTTTCCGCCTCCCAGAGGCGGCGAAAATCTATCTGTGGTCGCCCCTCTGGTGTTAGGGTTCCGTAAGGATGATATAGGTGAAGGGGCGGAGTCGGAGGACGAACAGGTGGGCCAAATCCATCCTAGGCGCGGGGTCAGGTGGGCCCGCGCCTAGGGGTGTGGGCCCCCTTAGGCCCCCCTTCGCTCCTCCTTCTGGCTTCCTTCGTCTTCCGGTAAAATAATATGTTTCCATATTTTTCTAATCTTCGCGAAATTGCACCGAAACGCCATCTTTTCCATCAGAATCTAGACTTCGGCAGTCCATCCTCCAAGAATCATCCAACATGCATAAACAGATGAAAATCCATAAGTAATACCTCATAATAAGACAAATATCAATGAATAGAGGTAAATTATGATATAGAAAGGTGATGCAAATTGGGCGTATCAACTTCCCCAAGCTTAGACTTCGCTTGTCCCCAAGAAAATACTGAGCTCAGTAAACATGTCCACAGGTTTATGGAGTGAAGTGTCGATAAAAGAATACGAACAAGAAGTATCACACTTACCATTGCACAACTCATAGAAGAAAGCAACTCACCATTATATAACTTAGCTTGCAACCAAGTATAGCAATCACAATAGATATGCATAAAGATAAATCATAATTGGAATTGGAAAACTTGTTCTTGATTAGAGAACACTTGGAAAACAGTTTTACAAAGGCCTTTTGTAGAAGTTTCAAAACAGGAGCACTCTTTGCTTAAAAAGGTTTCTCACAAGTGAAGGTGTTCAAAGTAATACTCAATAGATAAGAGTTTTGTGCAAACAAGGAAGATAAAGAACATGATTGAATAAATCACCATATGAATGCTTGAAACACAACAACTCAAATGCTTGTTGGAGATAGAGAGGAAGTAGGTTTACTGACTCAAACTGGTAACTAGGAGAAAGGTGCCTTCTTAGAGGGTAGCAAGGATTACAAGTCATAAAGAGCTTCCAAAAGATTATGGTACTTACTAGCTTTGAGCCCTCATTGCCCCTATCATAAGCATCTTTAGATGATTAAGGTTAAAGTGAACAAGGATGGAGTATATGCTTGACGAAATATAAGTTGGCAATCTCATGTCCCTTGAATATGAGGGCCACTCCTCATGCATACTCAACTTTGGGTCCAGGTAAGTTCTTGTCATTGTAAGTATTTGCATACCATTGAGAACCGCCAACGGGGTACCCCTTGCACATGGTACAAGAGCTTTCCCATAACCAAAATCACAAGGCAAGCAGACAATGAGCATCTCAGCAATCTTTTTATTTACTATGTGTATAACTTTTTATTGAGGATGCTTCATAGATGACTCACTATGGTGATGCTGCAAGTTTCCACCATGATTAAGCATGCTTAGGCTAGCGGCCCAGGCGTTTCTCTAACACAGAATACAAACTCCATGGACTTACAAGTCCCCTCTTTATTTCACATCGTTGACATCCATAGACAAAAGAGCACGATATCAACTATGTACGACAAGGTACAAGTGCAATGTTGAAAATGTTCCCCGTGACAGCACTGTTCTGCTAATCCCAACGTATAGATGCAAGCATATACAACTTTGATGTCCACAATGGTTCAAGTTTATTAGGGGCAAGTAAATAAAGTGTGCCATCAAGTTTGTGAGAGCTTTACTAACTAGTTTTCACATAACAAAATACTTTTTAATTCGAAAGGTAGATGAAGCTTGATAATTTACTAGGAATAGCAATAGCTATTAGGTAGATATGGTGGACACAAGTGGCAAAAGTTTTTGGTTCAAAGGATTTTGGAAACATGAGAAGTATGCCTTCTCAAAACAGGTTTTTGGCTAGCAAGGCTGGGTAGAAAGCAAGATAGTTGAAAGAAGCAAGAAAACATACAAGTAATAAAGCCAAACATGCAATCTTCCTTGAAGACACAAAAGAATCTTAAATAAAGAATACTAAGCTTATGAGCCAACAAGAAAGAAAACAAATGATACAAAATACCCGTAAGCTTTTTCTTTCTTTATTTTCTTTCAAACTAATGCCACTGACCAGAACTCGGTTTGCCAAAACCAATTTAGATCCACTTGATGATCCCAAAGTGATGCCAATACTGAACAACAAGATCCATTATATAATAGAGATTGCAGACAAAAATAAGAAGTGCAAAAAGTAAAAGATGAGACTTCTCATTAATATTCCAATAAAGGCACTCACACCAAGGGATACATAGATAATCAACTAAAGGAGAGATACTTCCACATGCAAACCAAATTATAAGATAACCTCTCTACCACAGATGTGAATCCACTAAAAAGGTAAAATATGAAAGATAATGGTGGTGATACCGCGACACTCCCCCAAGCTTGGAACAAGCCAAGGGGATGCCAAACCTGATGACGATTTACTCCCTTGGTGGTGGTGGTGTTCTCTTGATAATCTCTTCAATCAACTTCCTTAGTTCCTCGAACTCAAACGTAAGAGTACGGATTAGCTCCGAGTTTTGCTCTAAACTTGAGAAGATTTCCTAACGGAGACAGATCGAATCGAAAACACAATGAGAACACGATGCACGAACCTCGGGGTATCTGGGGGTTTATATATTACGAAGTTTCAATGCATAAGGAAGGTTTTGACACGGAAAGAAGCAGAGACGGAGTTCGGGGGAATCAAACCCCCTCCAGGCGTGGCCAGGCTGGGCCTGCGCCTGGGGTGGGTTTGTCCACCCCGGGCTCCGTTTCCTCTTCAGTTTTGTCCCGTAACTTCCCTTATGTATTAAAAACATCAAAAATATAAAAAACTTGGAGTTTCACGAACCTTCTATACAAAAGAACTTTCTCACCAACATGGAACTCCCTTTTGAGAATTCTCCTATCATTCCATCTTTTTGCTTTTTCCTTAAAGAGCCTAGCATTTTCATAAGCTTCCCCTCTCCACTCATCTATATTACTTAAATCGAGCAGTCTTTTCTCACCAGCAGGTCTAAAATCTTTATTCAACTTTTTCACTGCCCAATAAGCTTTGTGTTCTAATTCTAAAGGCAAGTGACAAGCTTTCCCATAGACCATTTTGTAAGGAGACATCCCCAAAGGATTTTTATAAGCAGTTCTATAAGCCCACAAAGCGTCATTCAACTTTTTAGCCCAATTTTTTCTAGATCTATTGATAGTCTTCTGCAAGATAGATTTGATTTCCCTATTGGAAAGTTCTACTTGCCTACTAATTTGGGGGTGATAAGCTGAAGCTATTATATGGTTTACATCATACTTAGCGAGAGTTTTTCTAAAACCCCCATGAATAAAATGGGAGCCTCCATCAGTCATGAGATATCTAGGTACACCGAACCTAGGAAAAATAACATCTTTGAGCATTTTCAAATAGGTCTTACCATCAGCACTGCTCGTAGGTATGGCTCCTACCCACTTTGTAACATAATCAACAACAATAAGAATATGAGTATACCCTTTTGAAGAAGGAAAAGGCCCCATCAAGTCAAATCCCCAACAATCAAAAGGTTCAATAACAAGAGAATAATTCATAGGCATTTCATTGCGTCTAGAGATGTTACCTACTCGTTGGCATTCATCACAGGATAAGATAAACTTCCTTGCATCTTTAAAAAGAGTAGGCCAATAAAATCCTGATTGTAAAACCTTCTGTGCAGTCCTATCCCCAACATGATGTCCTCCATAAGCAATGCCATGACATTTTCTCAATATCTCTTGTTGTTCAAATTCTGGAACACATCTTCTCATAATGCCATCTACTCCTTCCTTATATAGGTGTGGGTCATCCCAAAAGTAATGCCTTAGATCATAGAAGAATTTCCTCCTTTGCTGGGCTGTAAAGGTTGGAGGCAAATACTTGGAAACAATAAAGTTAGCATAATCAGCATACCAAGGATTTTCATGTGGACTTACCCTTATTGCAGCTAACTACTCATTTGGAAAATTATCATTAACAGGCAAAGGGTCAAAAAATATATTTTCCAAATGAGATAAATTATCAGCAACAGGATTATCAACACCTTTCCTATCCACAATATGCAGATCAAACTCTTGCAAAAGCAATACCCACCTTATAAGCCTAGGCTTAGCGTCCTTATTTGTCATAAGGTACTTAATAGCTGCATGGTCAGTATGAATAGTAACCTTAGAATCAGCAATATAAGGTCTAAACTTATCACAAGCAAAGATTACAGCTAAGAACTCTTTTTCAGTAGTAGCACAATTCTTTTGAGCAGCGTCTAGAGTCTTGCTAGCATAATGAATAACATTCAGCTTCTTGTCAACACGTTGTCTAAGGACAACACCCACAGCAAAGTCACTAGCATCACACATGATTTCAAAAGGTAAACTCCAATCATGTGGTTGGACTATAGGAGCAGTTGTTAAAGCTTTCTTCAAAGTTTCTAAAGCTGCTTCCTTATAATCATCATCAAAAACAAAAGGTACATCTTTTTGAACAATATTAGTAAGGGGCTTTGAAATTTTGGAGATTTTTTTAATAAATCTCCTATAGAAACCAACATGACCAAGGATACTACAAATACCTTTGATATCCCTAGGACAAGGCATCTTCTCAATTGCTTCAACTTTGGCTCTGTCAACTTCAATGCCTCTTTCAGAGATCTTATGTCCAAGAACAATTCCTTCATTAACCATGAAATGACATTTCTCCCAGTTAAGAACAAGGCTTGTCTCTTCACATCTCTACAAAACTTTATCAAGGTTGTGCAAATAGTTATCAAAAGAAGTTCCATAGACGGAAAAATCATCCATGAAAACCTCCACAATTTCTTCACAAAAACCATGAAAGATAGCAGACATACATCTCTGAAAGGTAGCAGGAGAATTACATAAACCAAAAGGCATACGCCTATAAGCATAAGTACCATAAGGACAAGTGAAAGTGGTTTTCTCCTAGTCTTGTGCTTTCACAGCGATTTGAGAAAACCCAGAATAACCATCAAGAAAGCAAAAGTGAGTCTTTTTAGACAGCCTCTCAAGCATTTGATCAATAAAGGGCAAAGGATAATGATCTTTCTTAGTAACTTTATTAATCTTTCTAAAATCAATGCACATTCTATATCCAACCACCACTCTCTAGGGCATAAGCTCATTATCCTCATTAGGCACAACAGCAATTCCCCCTTTCTTGGGAACACAATGAACAGGGCTAACACATTGACTATCAGCAATAGGATAAATAATACCACCATCAAGGAGTTTTAATACCTCATTTCTTACCACTTCCTTCATTTTAGGATTTAGACGACGCTGGTGCTCAACAACTGGTTTCGCATCCGGCTCAATATTAATAGCATGCTGACATATAGTGGGAGAAATTCCTTTTAAATCATCAAGAGTATAACCTATAGCTCCCCGGTGCTTCTTCAATACCTCTAATAGACTTTCTTATTCTTTCCCTGAAAGTTTAGAACTAATAATAACAGAATATATCTTCTTATCATCAAGATAAACATATTTAAGATCACCAGGTAGAGGTTTTAATTCGAAAACAGGATCCCCTTTGGGTGGTAGTGTGGTACCCAAATCTTCCACGGGTAAATTATGCTTAAGTAACTCAGGCTGACGAAGGAAAACCTCATCAATATCATCTCTCTCCTTCATAAATGCATCACTTTCATGATCTTCCATGAACTGCTGCAAAGCATTGTTAGGAGCAAGAGAAATAGAAGACAATTGTTCAACCTTGAAATCCTCATCAGGTAATTCATTTTCATAAGGGGTTTTGGCAAATTTAGAAAAATTAAACTCATAAGATTCTCCATAAAACTTAGTCAAAACTTTTTCCTTCCTACAATCTATGATAGCCCCACAAGTATTAAGGAAGGGTCTACCAAAGATGATAGGATAGGTTTTACTAGCTTCTTTACCAGGTACTAGAAAATCAGCAGGATATTTAATCTTACCACAAAGGACTTCCACATCCCTTACAATACCAATGGGGCAAACTTGCTCTCTATTGGCAAGGTGAATAACCACATCAATGTCTTCAAGCTCACAAGGACCAATCTCATGCATAATTTCCCTGTAAAGCTCATAAGGAATATCACTAGAACTAGCACCAATATCACATAAACCATAATAGCAATGATCACCAATTTTAACAGAGAGCACAGAAACACTAGCTTTTCTAGCCTTACTAGGATGAGAGATAATATTAGAAGCGTCTTCACAGAAGACAATATACTCATCCTCTATATTTCTAGTAACAAGATCTTTCACAATAGTTACTACAGTCTCGATATCAATCAGCTCATCGGAACCTAGAGTTTTCTTTGCGCTTTTGCTAACCACATTAGCCAAAATAGAGTGATCCCTTACCTTGGAGGGAAAAGGGATCTTCTTCACATAAGGTTCAGGCAAAATAGGATCAATAGTACAAACCTCTATACTAGCAGGAACGTGGGTAACAATGTCTTTATAAGGATCATGGTACTTGTCCCACACTTTCTTGGGAATCTCAATATAAGAGGAAAAGGCATTAAAAAATTCCGCAAGAACTTTAGGATCAAGGCCAAACTTATTGCTAATATCACGGAAGTTATTAGTTCCCATAAAAGATTTAATGCACTCATAATCATAGTTTATACCTGACTTTCTTCCTTTGTCACTCTCCCAAGCCTCGGTATTATATTGAATACGATCTAAGAGATCCCATTTAGCTTCTTCTTTCATACTTGTGAACGATCTAGTGCACGAAGCATCTAATAAACCTTTATCCTGAAGAGAAAGCCTAGCATAAAAGTTATTGAGAATAATATTGGTAGGGAGTTCCTGAATAGGACATTTAAGCATTAGCAGCTTCAATCTCCCCCAAGCTTGAGCTGTACTTTCTCCATCAAGAGACCAAAAGTTATATATAAGACTTCTATCCTTTTGGATTTCACTGGGAGGATAAAATTTAGAGTAAAAGAGAGATGCCATCTCCTCCCATTCCATGGATTGTCCATTCTTTAGCAGCTTATACCATGCCTCAGCTCTCCCTTTCAAGGATATGGAGAGTAACTTCTTCTTCACCTGTTCAGTTGTGATACCTGCACACTTAAACAACCCGCATAATTCATGGATATAAAGCAAGTGGTCACCAGGATGAACAGTTCCATCCCCAAAATAATAATTATCCATGACACGATTAACAATACTCTCATGTATCTTAAAAGGATCTATCTCAACAGGTGGTGGTTCATCTACTACCATAGAAGTGGTAGTAGTTTTCCCAAACAGAAAACCAAGTGGGTTATTCATATTGGAAACAAAGTAGCAAGCAGTAACAAAAGCAATACTCATAGTGAAAGTTTCCCTTACCAATTCCACTCTTCAATAGCGCTTCGCTCTCCGGCAACGGCGCCAGAAAATAGTCTTGATGACCCACAAGTATAGGGGGTGTATCATAGTACTTTTGAGTGTCGATCCCAATGAGGAGCAGAAGGTGCTGAACAGTGGTATGGAGCAGGAAATCCCTGTGAATACTTAGCAAACGGATTTTTAGTGGTTTTCTGACAAGGCAACAAAACAAAGAGCAAGTAACAGAAGTAACGAACAAACGGAGCAAGTAGCCCAATCCTTTCTTAGCAAAGGACAAGCCGGTGGAAATACTTATAAGGACCAAATGTTCTCGAGAACACATGGGAATTCTGTCAAGTGCTTTCGCTGCAAATAGCTGAGTACTCTTCTTTGGTGTTTGTAAGTGTTGTGTGGGTGAATCTGTGCTAACATACTGCCCTTCCTAGGAATAATACATACTTGTGATTAAACCCCCTGCAAACATCCATAACTACAGGAAAGTAATTAAGATATAAATCTAACCATAGCCTTAAACTCTGAGATCCTACACTCCCTTGTGCAAAGGTGTCCTAACGGGGGCTCAGGTTTCTGTCACTCCGGCAACCCCACAATTAGTAGCCAAATACACAATGCATTCCCCTAGGCCCATAAATGGTGAAGTGTCATGTAGTCGACGTTTTGATGACACCACTAGAAGAATAGCACCACAACTTAAATACTAAACCATTGAATAATAACTCATCACAGATTCACTACTAACAACATGACTTCTCCCATGTCCTCAAGAACTGAACGAACTACTCACAAGACATCATATGGATCAAGATCAAAGATGATATGATAATGGATGACAATTTGAACATAAACAATAATCCAATGGTTCCACTCACAAGCATCAACTACAATAGTAATTAACACCGGGAAAGTTTCCCCTAATGAACTAAGCAATATCCAACACAATTTTTATAGCGGGACGGAGTGGTGATGATGGTGCTGGTGGAGATGATGGTGTGGATGATGATGATGATTATCCTTATGAAGCCTAGCTTGATGACGGTGTTTATGGCGATGGTCTCCCCTCTCCGGGAAGGAATTCCCCTGGCAGAAATCTGTCTGCCGGAGAGATCTTTCTCTCTCGGTGTTTTCTGCCTCCCAGAGGCGGCAGAAATCTATCTGTGGTCGCCCCTCTGGTGTTAGGGTTCCATAAGAAAGATATAGGTGAAGGGACGGAGTCGGAGGCCGAACAGGTGGGCCAAACCCATCCTAGGCGCGGGGTCAGGTGGGCCCGAGCCTAGGGGGGTGTGGGCCCCCTAAGCCCCCCCTTCGCTCATCCTTCTAGCTTCCTTCGTCTTCCGGTAAAATAATATGTTTCCATATTTTTCTGGTATTTTTCTGATCTTCGCGAAATTGCACTGAAACGCCGTCTTTTCCATCAGAATCCAGACTCCGGCAGTCCATCCTCTAGGAATCATCCAACATGCATAAACAGATGAAAATCCATAATTAATACCTCATAATAAGACAAATATCAATGAATATAGGTAAATTATGATATAGAAAGGTGATGCAAATTGGACGTATAAACTCCCCCAAGCTTAGACTTCGCTTGTCCCCAAGCGAATACTGAGATCAATAAACATGTTCACAAGTTTATGGAGTGAAGTGTCGATAAAAGAATACGAACAAGAAGCATCACACTTACCATTGCACAACTCACAGAAGAAAGCAACTCACCATTATATAACTTAGCTTGCAACCAAGTATAGCAATCACAATAGAGATGGATAAAGATAAATCATAATTGGAATTGGCAAACTTGTTCTTGATCAGAGAACACCTAGCAAACAGTTTTACAAAGGCCTTTTGTAGAAGTTTCAAAATAGGAGCACTCTTTGCTTAAAAAGGTTTTTCACAAGTGAAGGATTTCAAAGTAATACTCAATAGATAAGAGTTTTGTGCAAACAAGGAAGATAAACAACATGATTGAATACATCACCATATGAATGCTTGAAACACAACAACTCAAATGCTTGCTGGAGATAGAGAGGAAGTAGGTTTACTGATTCAAACTGGTAACTAGGAGAAAGGTCCCTTCTTAGAGGGTAGCAGGGATTACAAGTCATAAAGAGCTTCCAAAAGATTATGGTACTTACTAGAAAATTGCTCTCTCGTCACAAGATTCAACAAAGCAGGCTTAATTTCATAAAAGGTAGCATCAGGAGCAGGTGGAGCAATAGGAGTGCTAAGGAAATCATTGTTGTTTGTGCTAGTGAAGTCACACAACTTGGTGTTCTCATCAGATTTCATTTTGGCAAAGGTGGGCAAGCCAAAAACAGCATCAGCAGCTAGAGCAGGAACTAATTTTTTTGTGTTTTTGAATAGAGAAAGCAAACCAAACCAAACTATTTTTTTTGGAGTTTTTGATAAAAAGAGGCAAAAAAACCAAGCAAAAGAAACTAAGCAAACTAAAAACAAAGTAACGAGAAAGGTTGAGGAGCACTCCCCTTGTGAAGACGTCCTTAGCCTCCCCGGCAACGGTGCCAAAAAACTTGTTGATGCGCTTGGTTGATGTAGGAGCGCTTCGTCGGGAAACCCCAAGAGCAAGGTGTGATGCAGCACAACAACAAGTCTTCCCTCAGTAAGAAACTTAGGTTATCGAACTAGTAGGAGGAAGGAAACGTCACACAAGTGTGCAAGCAATGTGGAAACCTGCACAACACAAACTCAAGACTTTGCCCCAACGAACAGTGAGGTTGTCAATCTCACTGGTTTCTGTAACAAAGGATTAAATGTATGGTGTGGAAGGTGATGAGTGGTTTGCAGCAAGTAAACATTAGAAGATGTATCAATGGGAGAGATTGGACCGGGGTCCATAGTTCACTAGAGGTGCTCTCCTTAGATAAACAACATGGCATGAAGGGTAAACAAATTACAGCAGGAAAATTGACAGGAATTGAGCAAGGCATAATAATGCAATACTAGACATAAAGATCCTATGAGATTCGATTGGGCAATACAACAATATACATAGACCGCCATCCAACTGCATCTGTCATGGTGTGGAACACGTCAGAGCCATCGGGGATGGCAAAGAAGGGACACTCGGATGCATTCGGTGGCTCACGCAACGGGTTGGGCACGAAGCACTGCAAACATAGGGACGTACCCAGGTTTGGGGCCCTCTTGGCGAGGTAACACCCCTACTCCTGCAAGATGAACTATGTATGGGAGCTCGATGCTCAGTACAAGTGCTCCTTGAGCTGTTTCCTTAGCTACTATTGAAGGCTAGAGGAAGATGGGATCTCGAGGCTAACACTTCTCTTCTTCTTCTCTTGTTTTTCCTATTCTTCCCCTCTCCTAGAACTCTGGCTCTGCCCTCCCTTATATACTGGTCTAGGGGGCAGATTACAATGCGGGTCCTAGGTTTTTTATGTTTGGATACAGGCTTACTGGGCAGGGCCGGCTACAGGGCCCAGCCGGCGGGCCAGGACCCAGTCCGCCCTTCTTTTATCGTCATCCTTCTCTTTAGTGGTCACCGGGGCTTCCTTTGGGCGTCACCCTTGCTTTAACGGTCACCTGGACCGCTTTCGCCAGTCCAGCCGACCGCCTTGCTTTATCTTTGTCTGGTAGCGTTGGTCATGACGGCATGCCAGCTTCCTTGATGATGAGGGAGAGCCAGAAGCGTACCCCGCACGGAGCGCCAGTCCTTCCTTGCTCTCCATCGAATCCGAGGTGAGCCGGGTGGGAACGGCCACCCGGCCGGTTCTTCTAGCCACCGGCTAGACGGGCCAGCCGGGAAGGCTATAAGCCCAGCCGGGCTTGCTTGCCAGACGGTTAGAGCTGTCATTCTGGGAGGCCAGGCGGCATGCATCTTCTGGAGCCGGCCCACTTATGCCTGGCTTTCACCACCCGGGGGTTATCCCCCCGACACTAGTCCCTGAGAACGTATGGGCTTGGCCGGTGGGCAAGTTCTTCCGTGCTCCTTCCTTTCCTAGGAGGTTGCTTTACTTTCTCCGGCTGCAACTTTTGCTTTTGCTTTCCGGCTGGAGTCAAACCGGCCGAGGAATCAATGGCCGTCCACTGGGTGTAAACAGCGAAGGCAGGTACCGGCTGGCGAAGCTAAAGACGAAACATTGGGCTAGATGACGTCATTGGTGCCGTCACCCATGCCTGCGGCTCTGGCGCACATCGTGTCAGTTTGACTTCTGCGTCGATGCGTCAGTTTTTGGCAACTGCGCACGCAAACGTGCCGCAACGTTTCCTCGGGGCAAGGGCACACGCCTCGCCTCCCGCCGAAGCCCGGGGATCTTCTGTGGCAACCACTACGGCGCAGGGGATCTGGAGCCGAAACAACGCGCAGCTGTGGCGTCATGACGCCACGCGTCACACAGAAGCCAAATGTACGATGTTGCCGCTTGCGGGGATAAATAGGGCTCCGAGGGGATCGGTTCCTACACTTGTCCATCCTCCGGCTCGTCTTCTCCTTGTGCCCTTGTGCTCCTTGTTCTTGCGCCCTCTCCCTGTCGCCGCCAGCCACCTTCTTCTCGCCGACCACGGCCTTCTCCTCTATCGAGATGCTGCTGAAGCAGCGCGGCGGTTGGTGCGGGTCCTTCGTGACCGATGAACTCATCAACAAGTATTGGCGGGGGAGGTTTCTTCCCTCGTCGTTGCTTGTGAAGCACCGGCTTGCACCGGAGGGGGAGCGGGTGCCGAACCCTCGGCCGGGGGAGCGGGTTGTCTTCCTCGTGCACTTCACGCGCGGTTTTGGCCTCCCCATCAGCCCGTTCCTCCTCCAGCTCTTTGGCTTCTTTGACCTCCAGCTTCACCACCTTGGTGCCAACGCCATGGCGCAGCAGTCGCACTTTGCGGCCTGCTGCGAGTCGTACCTTGGGGTGTGGCCCGAGGTGGCTAACTTTCTCCGGTTCTTCCACTTCAAGGCCCAGAACGTCGTCAAGGGTGGCCCACTAACGCGGACGGGCTTCTGCGCCGTCTACCCGCGGACTTCCTCGCCGATGCCGCGGTTCGAGCTCCCCGACACCGTCAAGCTGTGGCAGCTCACATACTTCTATGTGAGCAATGCCACGGAGATTGATTGGATCTGCCTCTCGCCCTTCACCGACGTGCGTTCATCGCAGAGGGCCTGGACGACGAAGAGCATGGGCGCGGTGGCGGATCTCGATCAGATGGCCGCCCGGGTGGAGATGATGGTGGGGACGAAGAGGCTCACCGCCCGGGACATCACCTTGTCGTGGATGGTGCATCGCGTGCTTCCGATGCAGAAGCGGTCGCACAAGATGTGCCATCTATCGACGATGAACGATCCGACGAGGACGTTGCGGAAGGATGTGCCCATCCAGGACCTGCGGAATTGGATCTCCATGATCTCCAAGTTCCGCATCGAGGCCAACTGGGCGTACTCCTGCCCCCCGTACCTGTTGGGAATATGCCCTAGAGGCAATCATGTATGATGAGATTTCCCATTGTATTCATAAAGATATTAAGTAGTCCTTGTATAAACATCTGATGTGTATCATTGAATATGTGATTCGGTTGTGGAACTATGCATTCATGTTGTTTGTACTAAATATCCTTGGTCATTGAGGTTGTGATGGACACACAACTTAGACCAATGTGAAAGTTGGCTTGATGACTCAGTTCCACTAGTCATGGGCATGGAGATGCTATTCCAACTTACACAGACTCGGCTAAAGAGTTTAGCGAGTCGGATTGACCCATATTGAGGTACAACGAACAAGTTGTCATTTGTATATCTCAATCAATGTAATCCTTACACCTGAGGTTATTGCATAGTCCGAGTTGAGGATCACCGACTTAGGTTATGTCAAACGCTGATCCGTAACTGGGAAGTTATAAACGACTAGTTGGGACTAGTACATAGTGATGTATGTGGACCAATGAGCACGACAGCCAGGGGTGGTTATGAGTACTTCATTACCTTCACTGATGATTTGAGTAGGTATGGATATATCTACTTGATGAAACATAAGTCGGAAGCCTTTGAAAAGTTCAAAGAATTCCAGAATGAAGCACATAATCAACTCAGCAAGAAAATAAATTTTCTTCGGTTGGACCGAGGAGGCGAGTACATGAGCCATGAGTTTGATGACCATCCAAAAAGTTGTGGAATAGTTCCTCAACTTACTCCGCCAGGAACGCCGCAAAGGAACGGTGTTTCGGAAAGGCGGAATCGGACCTTGTTGGACATGGTACGGTCAATGATGAGTCAGACAGATCTGCCTTTATCATTTTGGGGTTATTGTCTAGAAACAGCGGCGTTCACACTAAATAGAGTACCATCAAAATCGGTAGAGAAGACACCGCAAGAGATGTGGACAGGCAAAAAGCCGAGTTTGTCTTTTCTTAAGATTTGGGGTTGTGAAGCATTTGTCAAGCGACTTCAGTCGGACAAGCTTACAGTCAAGTAGGATAAGTGTATTTTCATGGTGTATCCAAGGGAAACCTTGGGTTACTACTTCTACAACCGAGAAGAGGGTAAAGTGTTTGTCGCTCGGAACGGTGTCTTCCTTGAGAAAGAGTTTCTCAGTCGGGGAGTAAGTGGGAGCACGGTGCAGCTTGAAGAAATTCGAGAGGAACTGGCTAGTAGCGAGTCAGAAAAAACCTTGGAGGTTGAGCCGGTCGTGGTAGCTGAGCCGGCGGCAGCACCTGTACTACGAAGATCGGCAAGTTTACGAAGTTTTCGTGATGTGTTACTGTTAGACAATGATGAGCCGGCAAATTATTCGGAAGCGATGATGGGATTTGATTCCAAGTCATGGCTTGCAGCCATGAGATCCGAGTTAAAGTCCATGGATGAAAATCAAGTTTGGAACTTGGTTGATCTGCCAGACGGTGCAAGACCCGTCGAGTGCAAATGGGTCTTTAAGGAGAAAACTGATATGTATGGAAATGTTTCCGTCTATAAAGCACGCCTTGTCGCGAAGGGGTTCCAAAAAATTCAAGGAGTTGATTACGACGAGACTTTCTCGCCCATAGCGATGCTTAAATCAGTTCGGATCATGTTAGCTATAGCGGCCTATTTTGACTATGAGATATGGCAGATGGATGTCAAAACGGCTTTCCTTAACGGAAATTTAACCGAGGACGTGTATATGATACAGCCCGAGGGTTTTGTCGATCCGGCTAATGCTGACAAGGTATGCAAACTTCAAAAATCTATTTATGGGTTGAAGCAAGCATCTCGGAGTTGGAATATTCGCTTTGATGAGGTAGTCAAATCGGTTGGCTTCATCAAGAGTGATCATGATTCTTGTTTATACAAGAAGTTTAGTGGGAGCAAAGCAAACTTTCTAATCTTATATGTGGATGACATATTACTGATTGGAAATGATGTCCAGATGTTGCAAGAAACCAAGGAATCATTGGAAAGGAGTTTCTCAATGAAAGACTTGGGTGAGGTAACATACATCCTCGGAATCCGGATCTATAGATATAGATCAAGGAGGCTCATTGGATTGAGTCAGAGTACTTTTTTGGACAAAGTGTTGAAGAAGTTCAACATGGAATCGTCTAAGAAGGGGTTCTTACCGATGTCCCATGGTGTAAAACTTAGCAAGACTCAGTGTCCTTTGACTACTGATGAGCGAAGTCGGATGAGTGCGATTCCATATGCTTCTGCAGTCAGATCCATCATGTATGCCATGATTTGTACTAGGCCGGATGTTTCATATGCTCTAAGTGTTGTGAGCAGATACCAGGATGATCCTGGAGAGATCCACTGGACAGCGGCTAAAAATAACCTAAAGTACTTTAGAAGGACTAAGGATATGTTCTTGGTTTATGGTGATGAAGATGAACTCAGTGTAAAGGGTTACACGGATGCGAGTTATCTTACCGACTCTGATGATTCTCGTTCGCAATCCGGATACGTGTTTATTTTAAACGGAGGTGCTGTGAGCTGGAAGAGTTCCAAGCAAGAGACTGTGTCTGCGTCTACAACAGAGGCTGAGTATATTGCCGCCTCGGAGGCAGCAAAGGAAGCTGTTTGGATGAGGAATTTCCTCATGGATCTTGGTGTGGTTCAGGGCTCATCCAATCCGTGGGACGTGTATTGTGACAACAATGGTGCTATTGCACAAGCCAAGGAACCTAGACAGCACCAGAAGAACAAGCACATACTCATGCGGTACCACCTGATTCGCCAGTTCGTGGATCAGGGTGATATCAAGTTATGCAACGTACACACTGATGCAAATATTGCGGATCAGTTGACAAAGCCGTTACCACAGCCAAAGCATGAGGCGCACCTGAGAGCCATGGGCATTAGATGCTTAGACATGTGATGTCAGAAGATTGACTCTAGTGCAAGTGGGAGACTGTTGGGAATATGCCCTAGAGGCAATCATGTATGATGAGATTTCCCATTGTATTCATAAAGATATTAAGTAGTCCTTGTATAAACATCTTTTGTGTATCATTGAATATGTGATTCGGTTGTGGAACTATGCATTCATGTTGTTTGTACTAAATATCCTTGGTCATTGAGGTTGTGATGGACACACAACTTAGACTAATGTGAAAGTTGGCTTGATGACTCGGTTCCACTTGTCATGGGCATGGAGATGCTATTCCAACTTACACAGACTCGGCTAAAGAGTTTAGCGAGTCGGATTGACCCATATTGAGGTACAACGAACAAGTTGTCATTTGTATATCTCAATCAATGTAATCCTTAGACCTGAGGTTATTGCATAGTCCGAGTTGAGGATCACCGACTTAGGTTCTGTTAAACGCTGATCCGTAACTGGGCAGTTATAAAGGCAGAGTTCGGGTCGACTGAGAATCAAGCTGTGTGATGTGAATAACCAAGATGGGATTTTGCCCCTCCACTTGGAGAGATATTCTCTGGGCCCTCTTGTGAGATATGATTCGGAAAGCATGGCCATGCACGACTCGGTTAAGTGTTAACCGAGGCGATCGACTAAGAGTTAGTTGGGTGAATCACTTATCTCGGATCAAGAAGAGAGTCAGACTATTTAAGGGATGACAATTATTCGCCTATAGTCTGACAAGGTATATCGTGAGGAAAAAGGGACTCGGACGTAAGTCGCATTGGAAAGGAAAGTCGTCATGACTCTTTGGTACTTGGGAGTCGGCACGTTCTGCTAGGAGCCGCTACCGACTGATCGATTGAGAGTCGGACTCCAATCGTGTCCATGTAGCCATGAGCCTGCGGGGTCACACACTTAAGAGCGGGAGCAAGTTCGGATTGGATCTGAACCTGTAATCTGGTTGGGTTGGACCTAAATTGGATTAGGACTGAGTTAGTGAGTTGGACTCACGGTGACTAGTGTTATATGGGCTTTAGTGAATGGGTCGCGCGAGCAGAGCCCACGTTCACTCCCTATATATAGTGGAGCACCGTAACCCAGAAAGGTTAATCGTTGTTCGGTTAGGTCATTCCATGTGTTGGAAACCCTAGCTCCACAGCAGTCCTGCCGGCGAAACGAACCTAGCAGTTCGCCTCCGGTGCTCCTCCTTGTATGTGTGGATACCAGCAGATGTGTTGTGCGATCAGCACCAGGACGATCGGATCGTGAGGACTACACTGCATCAACTGACGCGCTTCATCAGTATTCCGCAACTGCGTGTCTAGTGGTAAACCGCGTGGCCTTCTACCTCAGCTAGTTCTTGGGATCACCACGTTAGAGGGGAATTTTTGTTTTACCTCTACGTGGCCCAACAGTACCATCACAGCCGCCTGCCGCCGTCGATAAGTTTTTATGATTACTCTGCGTCTCGCATCTTGTATTTGCTAGCTGCCTTGGGTGCCTTATGCCCCCATTTTTGATTAGTTGTTCACGGCGCAGCTGGCCGAAGATGGCATGGGTGACTTCCCGCTTCCGTCCTTCTTGGAGGATAGGAAGCCGAAGAAGTACCCCCAGACGAAGCCCGAAGGGTTTCCCGTCCGGCCGGACGATGGCCCCCGGATCCTCATGGTAGGTTGCTGTTCACAGCTCTTTCTCGCACCTCTGATCTTGAGGCTATGGTTTTTACTCCTTGCTTGTTCTGCAGTCGATGTCACCGATGAGGAGGGTCCGCGAGAAAGACCCGCGGCGAGAGACCGGGGAAAGAGGGTGTCACCTGTTGCCGCTCCCGTTCAAGTCGAGACGAAAAAGACGCGCCGAGGGCATCAAGTTGTTGCTCCACCCTCCGTCGCCGGGTTAGTATCTCTCTTGCCCTTGCTTGCCACTCTGCGGCTTTGCTGGGTTCTCCTTTAACTCTTTGTGCTTTGCAGCGAAGCCATGGAACTTGGCGACGGAGGTGCCGCCGTCATGCCTCCTCCACCTCCTCCTCTGGTTGAAGAGGTGGCGAGGACGCCGACTGTGGTCAGCCCGGCTGCATCGGTCTTGCCCTCTCCGCCCAGGGCGTCTGAGGGCTCTCCGACTACAGGGCTGCTGCACCAGACCCATGCGTCTTCGCGGTTGGGCCAGCTGCTTGCGGCTGCGCAGGACCCGGAGACCCCTCTCCCTCTCCTAAGGGCCGGCGTGAACCCGGCTTGGAGTGATGCTCCGAGCAGTTCTGCCAGGCCCGTCATCATGGAGGTGACGAAAGGAGCGAAGGCCACGCAGGCGGGTGCGGCGGATGCCGGCCAGCCGGATGCCGGTCAGCCGGTCAGCCGGCTGGGAGGGAGATGGTGGTGGTTGCGCCTTCGGGTGTAGCCGCCGATGATGACGAGGTTGTCGTCACCGGCTCGAGGCTAGCCCCGGCTGTGCTGACTCCGGCTGCGATCCTTGCCCAGCTCTCCGGCTCGGCACCCGTCGCGCTCGAGGCGATCGACTAAGAGTTAGTCGGGTGAATCACTTATCTCGGATCAAGAAGAGAGTTAGACTATTTAAGGGATGACAATTATTCGCCTATAGTCTAACAAGGTATATCGTGAGGCAAAAGGGACTCGGACGTAAGTCGCATTGGAAAGGAAAGTCATCATGACTCTTTGGTACTTGGGAGTCGGCACGTTCTGCTAGGAGCCGCTACCGACTGATCGATTGAGAGTCGGACTCCAATCGTGTCCAAGTAGCCATGAGCCTGCGGGGTCACACACTTAAGAGCGGGAGCAAGTTCGGATTGGATCTGAACCTATAATCTGGTTGGACCTAAACCGGATTAGGACTGAGTTAGTAAGTTGGACTCACGGTGACTAGTGTTATATGGGCTTTAGTGAATGGGTCGCGCGAGCAGAGCCCACGTTCACTCCCTATATATAGTGGAGCACCGTAACCCAGAAAGTTTAATCATTGTTCGGTTAGGTCATTCCATGTGTTGGAAACCCTAGCTCCACAGCAGTCCTGCCGATGAAACAAACCTAGCAGTTCGCCGTCGGTGCTCCTCCTTGTACGTGTGGATACCAGCAGAGGTGCTGTGCGATCAGCACCAGGACGATCGGATCGTGAGGACTGCACTGCATCAACTAACGCGCTTCATCAGTAATCCGCAACTGCGCGTCTAGTGGTAAACCTCGTGGCCTTCTACCTCAGCTAGTTCTTGGGATCACCACGTTAGAGGGGAATTTTTGTTGTATCTCTACGTGGCCCAACAGTGGTATCAGAGCGATAGCTTCTGGTTTTAGGCTCGAGATCTCGCATATGTGATATGCGGTAGGATGTAGATGAGATCTATATGCTGTTTTGGTGGTCGATCTATGAGATAGATCGGTTTTGTACGAGGTTGATTGGATCAACTATACTCGGGGAATGGTAGATCTGATTTCCGTGATCATACTGCTGAGGTCGTGGAACGACATACCCCTACCGGTCGGCTTCCGCCATCGGGGTAGATTGTGACATGTAAATCCAGAGGTGATGATCGAAGATCAAAAAGTTTGATCGAATCGGAACAATGGTCGGAATCCATGTTCGGGTCGTAGATGAGATCTATGTTTTCGGAAAAATCGTCGGGCGCTGCCCGCACCCGCGAGGGGCGTTGCCCCTTTGATCCCCGCCCGCTATCCGGCTAGCGGGACCGCTGGCTTCGCCCTGTCGTAGCGCCTTAGATGTCGTTGCGAGTTTCACAACGCCGGTAGATATTGTATCTATGCATAACTTGTTTTTGCAGGAAGTTGTGAATGGTATGGTTCATGTGCATGTGATGTATGTGTGTAATCCATACGTGATCTGCGAATCACGGTTTTTGTCAGCCGGCTGGAGCCTAGGTGGTGTCATTTTATTGTATAACGACCTGCGTGTCGGATTCTCTATGTAATTTACTTTACTAAGCTAGTGTAGCTGTTTGGAGAACCCGGAAGGCATGCAAGGCGTTGTACATGTTGGCGACATGGAGTAACACGGCAAGTGACAAGAGTTGGCACGAGCCGGATTACAGGCTTTGTGGAGATAGAGATCGCCATGAAGAGAGCCATACCATTTCACATTATAATTGCTTTATTTTGTGTTATTGTTATGTCTCTGTTTTACCTCTAGTAGATAGTTGGTAAAATTTAATCCCTCAAAGAAGGTTTAGTCGGTTTTCCCGCTAGTGTTTGCACCATCACAAGTCGGACATTTTTGGTAGTGCACTACTAGGAAACAGGCTGTTAGTGGCGCACCCGAAATGCCCATCCGTGGCGCACTAGCAGTGCGCCACGGGCCTTGCGCTACGGCTATCTCTCAGCCGTGGCGCACTGCCTAGTGCGCCACGGTTGTGTAGAGATAGGCGTAGCGCACCTCCTAGTGCGCCACAGAAGTTTGGGATGGTGCGCTACCCCTGGGATCTTCTATGGAGCACTACCTAGTGCGCCACTAAACTTCCATAGTGCGCTTTAGGTGTAGTGCGCCACAGAAGGTAGACCATGTGCGCCACAGATGTATTTTTTTTAATTTCCGAGCCAGATTATATGCAATACAAATTATATACAATATTACAGCAGATATACACACACAGATACAAGATATACAATTATATATATAAATGCTCAATATGAAAAACAAGATTGAAACAAATACATATAGATAAGTCTCATACATGAATACATAGTCTAAGTTACATTGTTTCGATCATGTTACAAAGTAGTAGTTGGTGACATGCTAATACATGTGTCGATCGAACAAGTTAGAGCTCGGAAGCTCGCCTAGACATCTAAACTAGCTAGCTAGACACAAACACGGGATAAATAACCAAAGAAGATAAGCATGACCACCGCCGCGATGAAGGTGTAGGTGTTCATCCGGTTCCTTGTCCTAACTCCCGCTAGATAGCGCGTGTATCTAGCTTCCGCCTCTGTCATAGTGTTGTACCCTTTGTAGCTATTGCCGCTGAAACGGTGCACCTGTCTCCGGCAGTCTTCCCAATCATCGTAGACTCCGGGAACCCGTCCCTTGTACACGACGTACCACGTCATCTATAAGTTGACAATAATAATTAACCGACTATTGAAAAAAACATATATAATTAAAGTCGCATATGAAGATACACTTATAGAAAGTACTCCTAAATCAAAAAGACCAAACTCAAAAAGCATGCCTCATATATAACTAGGTTGTTTGACACAGGAATATGCTAGCATGGAACTGTCCGCCAAGTAGGATGCACAACACCTGGACCTATGCATAGCACACGGCGGACAATCCCATCGCAGCACATTCACATATAGTGTGCCACGACATTTCAATCATCGGCATTATTCTCGAAAAAGACCAAAGTAACTCAGAAAGCATGCCTCATATATAACTAGGTTGTTCGACACAGGAATATGCTACGATGGAACTGTTCGCCAAGTAGGATGCACAACACCTGGACCTGTGCATAGCACAAGGCGAACAATCCCATCGCAGCACATTCACATATAGTGTGCCACGACATTTCAATCATCGGCATTATTCTCGAAAAAGACCAAAGTAACTCAAAAAGCATGCCTCATATATATACATAGGTCGTTGGACACAGGAATATGCTACGATGGAACCGTACGCCAAGTAGGATGCACAACACCTAGACTTGTGCATAGCACAAGGCGTACAATCCCATCGTAGCACATTCACATATATAGTGTGCCACGACATTTCAATCATCGGCATTATTCTCGAAAAAGACCAAAGTAGCTCGAAAAGAATGCCTCATATATAACTAGCTAGGTCGTTGGACACATGAATATGCTATGACGGAACGGTTAGCCAAGTAGGATGCACAATTCCTGGACTTGTGCATATCACAAGGCTAACTATCCCGTCATAGCACATTCACATATATATTGTGCCACGACATTTCAATCATCAGCATATTCTCGAAAAAGACAAAAATAACTCGAAAAGAATGCCTCATATATATACATAGGTCGTTGGACACAGGAATATGCTACGATGGAACGGTGAGCCAAGTAGGATGCACAAGACCTAGACTTGTGCATATCACAAGGCTCATAGTCCCATCGTAGCACATTCACATATATAGTGTGCCACGACTTTCAATCATCGGCATTATTCTCGAAAAAAGAGTAAGGAAAAAAAGAAGGACCAAATTGAGCAAAGGACCAAAGAGTAAGCAAAAAAACCAAGCATTGATTGATATATAATAATAATAAGCAAAATAAGTTCACTTGTCGTCCACACACACACACACACACAAAGGTCATCTATAGTTTGTAACTACAACTAGGCCAACATCAAGCCTTCTGGCTCGGCTTAGGGAACGGGAGGACGCCTTGTCTCATCATGAACTTCCTATAGTCACCCTGCATCTCTAGGCGATCTTCTATGTCACGGTTATTCGGGATATTTCCTCCGTAGAAGATCTCGCCCGAAGTCATGACATCACGAAAGATGATTGCCCCAAACTGCTGCTGGATGCGATACATCTCTTGTCTAATATCCGAATCATTGATCTTGGCCTTTGCTTCGGCCCACTGTTTGAGATGATCTGGCAGCGTAGAATTCTGCTGGTCAAGTAGGAACGCCCTCATGTGATGGAGTGCGTAGTAGGCTTCCTTCTTACTGTTTTCCGGCTGCTTCACGCAGGGGAACTCCGTTACGTGGTTGAAGACGTGCCTGCCGAACTTGACCTTCTTACGCACGAAGCTGGTGCCTTCCGTCGAGGCAAAGCCAGTGAGAGCATCATCCAGAACTTCCTTGATCTTGTCGTAGTTTTTCTTCTTTTCTAGACTCCCCGAGTCGAAATACGTGGCATGGGAATGCTTCGGCGATAAGGAGATGAGCGTGCAGTGTTCATCTCTGCGCAAAAAATTCAAATGGAATGTGTTGGAAAAAGAATGATGATGATCTAATAAAGCCAATCGACGGTGGCGAGTGAATAACGACTTACTCGGGAAAGTAAGGCACGAGAATGTATTCCTTTGTCTTGTTCGCCACGAGGATTCTTTTTAGGTACGAGGCCACGATACGTCGTTCGGCGGGGGAACCCAAGCAGCCGTCACGCATGTAGTAGGGGTCCACTATAGCGATGCCCGGTGTGTTCTCTCTAATGATCTTCATGGCCAGGCTGAGAGAAAACAGACGGACCATGGTATAGTGCAGCGGGTATAGGTGGAACATATTGAAGATGTCGTCGAACCGCAGGAAGAACAGATCCACAGGGGCATTGTCGACGAAGCCCAAGCCTGGTGGCACCTTAACCACGAATACCGGGTGCGAGGGATCTTTCTCCGATAGAAGGCGTCTCTCTATCGTCAGCACGCCGTCATGCACACTCTGCAGTTCCGAACTAGCGAGCTTCCGCAAATTCTTAGGTAGCATGGGCTCACCCGCCACATGAATCCTCCACATAATTCCCTCGGGTCTTGGTGGCCCGTCCCGAAACCTGATCGGATTCGCAGTTGTTGACGCCACCGGCTGGCTCGAGCTGCTAGATTTTCTTTTCCTGCCCTTTTTTCCTTTTGGAGAGCGGGCAGGCACCGCAATCTGAGCACCGGCCGCCCTATGTAGTGTGTCAGGGCTTAGAATAAAGGGCCGGTTGGTTGTATCAGCTGGCTCTGTAAAGGCGCAAGCTGGAGGCGTCTCCTGAGAACCAAACACACGCTTGGTGATAGTGGTTTTCTCTGTGGGGCCACCAGCTAGGTCTTCTTCGTTGCCAAACTGAGTGCTGAAGAAGTGATCATTCCAGTCTTCGTCGTCCTCGGCCGGATCCTGCGCCATGTGCATATCATCCGACCCACCGCGTGGAGGTGACGGCGAGGGCGGTAAGGCCTTGCCACCGCTTGTCGCTGGCACGACAGGCGGTGCTGTTGTCTGTGGCGTGATGCCCCCCGCCGTCCCCAAACGGATCATGCTCTTTGGCCATAGCAAGAATAAGCCGAAGCAAGTTCTGAGGACAGACGACTCTTCTTCATCCGCTCCTGGGGGTTGAATGGGAGGTTCCAGGTCGTCGCAGCCCCTTAGCACCCGACTAATTTTAACCCTATGCACGCTATCTGGCATCGGCTTTGAGTGGAACGTGCGCTGCAAGGGTTGAACGATGGTACCCTTGGCAACATCCCTCAGCTCGTTGTTCACGTAGCATAAGAGAGTGCAAGGAACATCCATCTGCGGAAAACATGTACGGCGTCGTCAGAGCGAGATGCCATAAGAGTAATAGATGGCATGAAAGGCGGTAATTAAAGCAATTTGTTTACCGTGATGGCGTCGAGATCGGCTAATGTCGACGCACCGCATACGGCGACGGGCGTGCAAGAGACGGAAGGGCTGCTTGATGGCGCGGTGCTGGTTGCCGGTGTATTCTCCCTACCGACGGGTGCTTGGAGTTCCGGTGCCGCCGCGACGATGGCAGGGGGGCACCAACATGTACTCCGGCGCCGCGGTGATGGCAGGGGGAGTCACCAACACTTGCGGCGCCGCGGTGCTAGCGGGCGGAGTCACGAACACGTAGTTCGCCTGATTCGTCGGCGCCGCATTGTTCGAGTGGCTGCTGACCATGCTTGGAATCGGGCACGGCCCTAGTCGACCACCCGCACTCCAGTTCGCTATTGACTCCACCAAGGTAGGCAGGAAGTACGTGAGGGTGATTGCCAGGTTGTCTTGGACGATCTGCGGGATCCGCGCCACTTGTGCCTTAAGTTCTTGAACCTCGCGGTTTCCCTCCTCGCTCCTTCCCGACGGCGCCACATGCGTCCTCGGCGGTGGACCAAAATGATCCACCCAATTCTTACCCCCGAGGCCGGCCAGACGGCCAGCCGACGATGGCTTCTTCGTAACCGGCTCTATTTTCTTGGCCCGGTTCATCGCCCTGTTAAAAGGGTTATCCCACCGGGTGGCCGCCGTCGACCCCTGGGATGAGGAACCCTGGGATCCATGACTAGCAACAATTTCCTCCTCCTGCAGAAGAAGTAACAGTGAATCATTTAGATCATCGATTAGATTGCAATCGAGTTGATCCGCGGTAATTAGATTATACTTACCACAATTTCCTCGAATTCCTTCACCGCAGGATCCGCGGTGAGTTGTTTGGTTTTTGGGTCCACATGGTAACGGGCCCTGATGAAGTTTCGAACCTGCCCGGGTTCGAATTTAGCAAAGGGGTTTTCTATCCCCTTGGATATATACTCTTCGTCCTCCTTATTCCATTTGGCCTCCGCGGTTCTGTATCCACCAGATCCGAGATGGTGATGACCTATATTCATCGCCTGCAGCACCTAGATAAGAGGGCTGCCACCCCCTTTGCTAACACTAGCACTGCCTTACCCCACTGGTTCCGCCCACTGGTCTATTCTAAACATGTTAGCACCCAGGTTCGAATCCTGGTGCCCACATTTTTTATTTTTATTTTAAAAATTCTTTTAAATGTTTCAAAAAATGCCCAAAAGTGGTGATATATGCTACAAAAGTTTTGTTTTGTTTTTAAAATACTTTTATATATTCCAAAAATGCCCAAAAGTGATAATATATGTCATAAAAGTGGTACAAATTAAATATGCTTCAAATATGTCATAATAATTTGTCCATAAATATTACAATCTTTTTCGACCACGCGTTTTACAATATTTTTTGAGCTAGCGTTTTACAATCTTTTTTCCCTTCTTTGTCGCGGTTGAATAATTTAGACCCGGCACTTTAATGTTTCTTCTTTCGAACGGGCTACCTTTTTTGGGTAGGGTTGTCCTTTTTCTTCTTGTGATGTATGTTGCTGCATCGTAGTCGTCGTCATCTTCAATCTTTGGATCGCCGTACTGGTCGAAGTCTTGCTCGTTGGCGACTCCATCCATTTCGATGATGTTTCTTTTTCCTCTCCTCACGACAACACGGCTAGGCTTTGTCGGGTCGGTAATGAAAAAACATTGGTCCACTTTGGTAGCCAGTACCCACGGTTCATTTTTCGCGGCCACGTTTGCACCGGTGGCCTTGGATTTGGCTGCTTCGGGTATAACCATGGTTGTGAAATACCGGTCTTCTCTTTCGACGCTCTTTACCCATCTGACACGGAACATCGGCACCTTTTCTCCACAGTAGTCGAGCTCCCAGATCTCCTCGATTCTTTCGTAGAATCTTTCCTTCACGTTGTCATCGGTGTAGAATTCCGACATTACGCCTGAGTTCTGATAATCACACTTGTTGTCCTTTTCCTCCGTGTAGAATGTGTAGCCGTTGATATCATATGCCTGATAGGTCACCAGGTTTTGCATCGGTCCCTGCGACAAGGTGAATATGATCTTTTCCGTGTCAGAAAGAATGCGAGCGCGGGGGATTATCAAGGAGCGTTTGCCTAAACCAACGCGTGAAATCTGAGTTGTGCTCCTTGATTATTTCTCCCTGCGTCCTCTGTATGCCCCGGTCACTTTACTTCTTCTCGATTAACCTTTTGTGCTTCTGTACCCAAGGATCGACCAGTTCTAAATGCTGTAGCGCGACGAGGTTTGCTCGATCAAAGTCTGCGCGTCGAAAATCGAAGTCTGCATGCAGTATGCGACGACCCTCTCGGTGACCAGATCCGTCGAGCTTGCCAAGGTGTCTGTTGACGGGAAGACCGACAGGGTTCTCGATGTCTAGATAATTCGTGCAGAAAGAGATGCACTCTTTGGCCAGAAAGCCCTTGGCTATGCTTCCATCTGGACGGGACCTGTTGCGAACGTATCCTTTGATGTGTCCGTTCATCCTTTCGAACGCCATCATGCTGCGGAGGAACATCGGCCCGAGTTGTACGATGTCCTCCACGACATGGACCAGCAGATGCACCATAATGTCGAAGAATGCGGGTGGGAAGTAGACCTCAAGCTCACATAGTATCACCACGATCTCCTCCTGTATCCTTCCGAGCTGATTCAAGCCAATCGACTTCCTAGAGATGACGTCGAAAAACTTGCATAGGCCAAATAACGTTTCACGGACGTGCTCGTCCATTATCCCTCTTAGTGCGACCGGAAGTACCTGCGTCATTAGCACGGCACAGTCGTGAGACTTCATGCCATTGAACCTCTGCTTCGCCTCGTATAGGTATCTGCTTATCTTGCCCGCGTAGCCGTAAGGAAATTTGACTCCTAGAAGGCACTTGAAAAACTGTTTGATCTCATCCTGGCTTAGAGTGAAGCAAGAAGGAGGGCAGTAATATTCGTTCTTCTTGAACTTTTTACCCTTCCGACGACCTTGTGTCGTCTCCGACTCATGATCATTGTCATCTTCCTGATCATCAGGAGTAGTGCATCCTCCGTGAAGCTCCTTCCGGATACCCAAGCATATCAGGTCGTGCCTTGCTTTCGGACCATCTTTCGTCCTATCTGGCATGTTGATTATGGTGGCGACCAGACTCTCGCACACGTTTTTCGTGATATGCATGATGTCGAGGCTATGAGGCGTGCGGAGAAACTTCCAGTATGGCAACTCCCAGAAAACAGACCTTGTTTTCCATACCTTCATTAGCGACTTGTCTTGTTGCTGTCTCTTTCGCTTCTTTCCTGGCTTAGGACAATCTTTCCAGTTTTTCAGCAACTCTTCCACTTCTTCGCTGCTCCTACGCTCTGGGATTCCTCGGGTCTCTGATTTGCCATCGAACAGGTCTCCACGTTTTCTCCATGGATCATTCTTGCCGAGCCACCTCCGGTGCGCCATGAACACGGTTTTCGATGACCCTGGATCTTTCTCTAGTTGGAGATAGCTTGTGTTATCCATGCACCTAACGCATGCGCAGAATCCTTGGATAACCTGCCCCGAGATATACCCGCAACCTGGATAGTCTTGCACCGTAGTGACCAACGCGGCTCTCATAGTGAAATAATCTTGTGCGACGGCGTCGTAAGTATTGGCTCCAGATTCCCATAACGTGGCTATCTCCTCTTTCAACAGCCCGAGATACAGATTGATGTCGGTACCAGGTTGTTTCGGCCCTTGAATTAGCATACTCATTTGTATGTACTTCTTCTTCATGCACAACCATGGAGGTAGGTTGTACATCCATACAAACATGGGCCAAGTGCTGTGCGTGCTGCTCTGGCTACCGAACGGATTGAGTCCATCGGTGCTCGCACCAAGCCTGATGTTCCTCGAATCTCCACCGAATTCTAGGAATTCGAGGTCCAATGCTTTCCACTGGCTAGCATCTGAAGGGTGCGTCAGCAGCTCATCCTTTTCGGGGTCATCATCATCTCCTGGCTTCTTCCTTTCCGCATGCCATCGCATGATCTTCGCTTCCTTAGGGTCCATGAAATAGCGCTGCAGACGAGGAGTGATAGGAAAGTACCATACCACTTTTCGAGGTGCTTTCTTCCCTTTCTTGTATCGAATCACGCCGCACACCGGACATGTGGTTTTCTCCGCGTCCTCGCCCCGATAAATGATGCAATCGTTGATGCATACGTGATATCTAACGTGCGGTAGATCGAGAGGACAGACGATTTTCTTGGCATCCTCGATACTAGTTGGACATGTGTTCCCCTCCGGGAGACGATCGTGCCAGAATGCCATCATATCGTCGAAGCTTGCGTCGCTCAATTTGTGCTTTGCCTTCATCTCCATAGCCTTGAGCATTACATTCAACCGGGTATCATCGGGCCTACATCCTTCATACAATGGAGTAACCGCGTCTTTCTCAAGTTGCACAAGCTTGGCTTTCTCTCTAGCGGCAGCCCTGGCGTTACTCGTCTGCTTGAGAAGCAGCTCTTGCACATAAGGGTCCCGCACCCAGCCTGACGTTGTTCCATCGTCGTCTGCTCCTCCGGCATCTAGATCATCATCATCCCGGTCTGCTTCCGCACCTTCACCATCTCCAGGAGACTCTTCATCATCTCGCCCGTTCTCGCCGTGATGATGATCATCGTCATGTTGGCCACCTTCACCGTCTCCATCATCTACGTCATCGCTTATCCAACGAGTGTATCCATCCATGAAACCATGGCAGAGCAGGTGCGCCTGCAGATTCCCGGAATCTGGGTCGATCACCCAGTTGAGTTTGCATCTTCTGCACGGACATCTTATATCCGTCTTGTTATTTCGTATCATGTCGGCCGTCGCACATTTCAAAAATCTAGCCACAATGCCTTCGCTCATTATGCGGACCATTTTTGCCTGCACGGTGTACACGGTACAATTTTGAAGTCTATTAGAACCACATAATGAATGCATGCATGCAATGGTCGATAGAAAATTTCGGCATGACCTATCCTAAAATTAGGACCTTTGCGAAATGCCAAAATCTTGCCAAAATGGAAATGAATCAACATTTTGGCAAAACAAATGGCAACTTGTTCACATACAAACACAAGAGAGAGAGATCGAGACCGATCCATACACACATGAACATATCATTATCCTCTCCATACACACATGCATGAGCATCATCGATACTCTCCATATACACACACACATATGACCATCCTCTCCACATACACACATCATGAGCATCGATCATCTACATACATATGAGCACATCATCCATATACACATGAACACATCCTTACATGGACAACTTACCGAGATGAGAGACCGATCGCGAGAAAAGATGGAAAGGAGAGGTGCGAGCGTCGACCGGAGAAGGAGATGAGAGACCAGAGACCTCCTCTATTACTTATGTAACATCCAAAGAAAGTTTTACATGCTAAAATAAATGGTGAATGGGTGGAGAAATTGAGGTGGGAAGGAGAATACCAGGAAGAAGAAGGGGAAAGTGAAGTGTGGGGTGGTGGATGTGTGGTCACACATGTGCACATAAAGTGCTGCCCTAAAAAAATCGACACATCCGTGGCGCACACGGCCCTAGTGCGCCACAGGGAGTAGACACAACTGTGGCGCACTAGGCCATGTGCGCCACAGATGTTCCTACTCCCAGTGGCGCACTAGGCCGAGTGCACCACAGAAGTTTGTGGCCGTTTCACAGCAGAGGGGGCGTGCGCTTAGGCGTAGCGCACCCCACACATGTGCGCCACAGATGAGACTAACAACCGTGGCGCACATGACCGTAGTGCGCTACAGATGTTTGGCGTGCGGCCAACAGGCCCCTGGCCCACACACATCTGTGGCGCACTATAGTCATGTGCGCCACGGTTGTTCTAGTTACTAGTAGGGCACTGCCCATAGGTGAGCCACGCCTGTTTTAGCCGTGGGGCACTTCAACCATGTGAGCCACGGATGTGCTGATTACCTATAGCCGTTTTCCTAGTAGTGGTGGGCTCATAAAATTGAGGTGCTGCCAATTCTTTCCGACTAGGTGGGTTCGAGTCGGACTCTTACTGCAGAAACACTCGGTAAGATAGACGGGTCTATCGCAACGGTTGTGGGGCTCGGGGAAAAGTCGGATGGGAGCCGGGGCATGTGATGCCACCCGTCCAACAGGAGTCGTATGAGATACGATTGACAAGGAGTTGTCTACCTAGATCACTTGGCGGCTAGCGGTGATGCTAAAGCTCACTTGCCGACTTGCTTATTTAGGATCCTGAATCACTAAGTAACCATCGGAGGGGTGTTGGTTCTAGTGGGAGCATAAAATATTAAAGTATTTAATATGCTTGCTCTTTTATGAATATATGTCTTAAGTGTTTTGCATATTTTCTGGTGTAGATCGTGGCACCAAGTAGCAGTCACTCTCAGATATCCGGTTTTGCATTGAGAACTATCCTTGAGAAAGATAAACTGAACGACACTAATTTTACCAACTAGTATCGAAATCTGAGAATTGTTCTCAAACAAGAAAAGAAGGACCATGTCCTAGACAACCCACTTCCAGATGAGCCAAATGAGAATGCGACTATCGCTGCCACCAATGCCTACCGTCGGGCTAAGGATGAGTCCACGGATATTAGCTGTCTTATGCTTGCTCACATGGAACCAGACTTGCAAAAGCAGTTCGAGCATGTTGAGGCCTACGATATGATCGAAAGCCTCAAAAGTATGTTCCAGGCTCAGGCGAAGACTGAGAGGTATCAAGTCTCTCAGGCTTTGCTGAGTTGCAAGCTTAAGGATGGTGATCCACTGAGTCCGCATGTGATCAAAATGGTTGGTTACGTGCAGTCTCTGGAGAGGCTTGGCTACCCCATAAGCGAAGAGTTCGATATAGATATAATTCTGAACTCTCTTCCTAGTGCATATGGGCAGTTCATTTAGAACTACCACATGCATGGTATGGATAATAAGCTCACTTAACTACATGGGATGCTCAAGAAGGCAGAGGCGGATCTCAAGAAGGGCGCCAGTCAAGTGTTGATGGTGCAGAATAAGGCTAAGTTCATGAAGAGTTCTTGGACTAAGAAGAAGGCTAAGTCAGGAGGAAAGCAGGCTCAGGACCCGGTCCCAAGCACTTCCTTGGGGACTAAGCCATCTCCTTCAGCCGGATCCACTTGCTTCTATTGCAAGGCGGATGGCCACTAGAAGAGGAACTGCAGCAAGTACTTGGCCTACAAAGCCAAGAGTGGAGGTATGACTTCCGACTCAGGTACACTTGTTTGCAATGTTATAGACATATATCTTGCTGACGCACCTAATAGTTCTTGGGTATATGATACCGGATCAGTTATTCACATCTGCAACTCGTTGCAGGGACTGGTAAGAACTAGGAGCGTAGCAAGAGGCGAGGTTGATATTCGAGTCGGCAACAAAGCAAGAGTTGCTGCGTTGGAAGTCGGCACGATGCAACTTCATTTACCTTCTGGATTCATTATGGAACTGAATAATTGTTATTATGTTCCAGTGCTCAGTCGAAACATTATTTCTGCTTCATGTTTGATGAGGCAAGGCTATGAGTCGAATATCAAGAATAATGGTTGTTCTTTGTATTTGAATGATATGTTTCACGACTTTGCACCCGTCCAGGACGGGTTATTTATTTTGAATCTTGATGGTGAGTCGGTTTATAACATAAATGTTAAAAGGTCGAAACCAAATGATCTGAATAGGACTTACTTTTGGCACTGTCAGCTTGGTCATATAAGTTGGAAGCGCATGAAGAAGCTCCATGATGATGGACTCCTAACTTTGTTTGACTTGGAGTCGTTCGAGACATTCGAATCTTGCCAACTCGGCAAAATGACCAAGACACCTTTTGCAAAGAGTTGCGAAAGGGCGTCCGACTTGTTGGGACTAGTACATAGTGATGTATGTGGACCAATGAGCACAACATCCAGGGGTGGTTATGAGTACTTCATTACCTTCACTGATGATTTGAGTAGGTATGAATATATCTACTTGGTGAAACATAAGTCAGAAGCCTTTGAAAAGTTCAAAGAATTCCAGAATGAAGCACAGAATCAACTCGGCAAGAAAATAAAGTTTCTTCGGTCGGAACGAGGAGGCGAGTACATGAGCCATGAGTTTGATGACCATCTGAAAAGTTGTGGAATAGTTCCTCAACTTACTCCGCCAGGAACGCCGCAAAGGAACGGTGTTTCAGAAATACGGAATCGGACCTTGTTGGACATGGTACGGTCAATGATGAGTCGGACAGGTATGCCTTTATCATTTTGGGGTTATTGTCTAGAAACAGCGGCGTTCACACTAAACAGAGTACCATCAAAATCGGTAGAGAAGACACCGCATGAGATGTGGACATGCAAAAAGCCGAGTTTGTCTTTTCTTAAGATTTGGGGTTGTGAAGCATTTGTCAAGCAAATTCAGTCGGACAAGCTTACAGTCAAGTCGGATAAGTGTATTTTCGTGGGGTATCCAAGGGAAACCTTGGGTTACTACTTCTACAACCGAGAATAGGGCAAAGTGTTTGTCGCTCGGAACGGTGTCTTCCTCGAGAAAGAGTTTCTCAGTCGGGGAGTAAGTGGGAGCATGGTGCAGCTTGAACAAATTCGAGAGGAACCGGCTAGTAGCGAGTCGGCAAAAACCTTGGAGGTTGAGCCGGTCGTGGTAGCTGAGCCGGCGGCAGCACCTGTATTACGAAGTTCGGCAAGATTACGAAGTGTTAGTGATGTGTTACTGTTAGACAGTGATGAGCCGGCAAATTATTCGGAAGCGATGATGGGATCTGATTCCGAGTCATGGCTTGGAGCCATGAGATCCGAGTTAAAGTCCATGGATGAAAATCAAGTTTGGAACTTGGTTGATTTGCCAGACGGTGCAAGACCCGTCGAGTGCAAATGGGTCTTTAAGAAGAAAACTGATATGGATGGAAATGTTTCCGTCTATAAAGCACGCCTTGTCGCGAAGTGGTTCCGACAAATTCAAGGAGTTGATTACGACGAGACTTTCTCACCCATAGCGATGCTTAAATCAGTTCGGATCATGTTAGCTATAGCGGCCTATTTCGACTATGAGATATGGCAGATGGATGTCAAAACGGCTTTCCTTAACGGAAATTTAACCGAGGACGTGTATATGATACAGCCCGAGGGTTTTGTCGATCCGGCTAATGCTGACAAGGTATGCAAACTTCAAAAATCTATTTACGGGTTGAAGCAAGCATCTCGGAGTTGGAATATTCGCTTTGATGAGGTAGTCAAATCGTTTGGCTTCATCAAGAGTGATCATGATTCTTGTTTATACAAGAAGTTTAGTGGGAGCAAAGCAAACTTTCTAATCTTATATGTGGATGACATATTACTGATTGGAAATGATGTCCAGATGTTGCAAGAAACCAAGGAATCATTGGAAAGGAGTTTCTCAATGAAAGACTTGGGTGAGGCAACATACATCCTCGGAATCCGGATCTATAGAGATAGATCAAGGAGGCTCATTGGATTGAGTCAGAGTACTTTTTTGGACAAAGTGTTGAAGAAGTTCAACATGGAATCATCTAAGAAGGGGTTCTTACCGATGTCCCATGGTGTAAAACTTAGCAAGACTCAGTGTCCTTTGACTGCTGATGAGCGAAGTCGGATGAGTGCGATTCCATATGCTTCTGCAGTCGGATCCATCATGTATGCCATGATTTGTACTAGGCCGGATGTTTCCTATGCTCTAAGTATTGTGAGTAGATACCAGGCTGATCCTGGAGAGATCCACTGGACAGCGGCTAAAAATATCCTAAAGTACTTGAGAAGGACTAAGGATATGTTCTTGGTTTATGGTGGTGAAGATGAACTCAGTGTAAAGGGTTACACGGATGCGAGTTATCTTACCGACTATGATGATTCTTGTTCGCAATCCGGATACGTGTTTATTTTAAACGGAGGTGCTGTGAGCTGGAAGAGTTCCAAGCAAGAGACTGTGTCTGCGTCTACAATAGAGGCTGAGTATATTGCCGCCTCGGAGGCAGCAAAGGAAGCTATTTGGATGAGGAATTTCCTCATGGATCTTGGTGTGGTTCAGGGCTCGTCCAATCCGTTGGACGTGTATTGTGACAACAATGGTGCTATTGCACAAGCCAAGGAACCTAGACAGCACCAGAAGAACAAGCACATACTCATGCGGTACCACCTGATTCGCCAGTTCGTGGATCAGGGTGATATCAAGTTATGCAACATACACACTGATGCAAATATTGCGGATCAGTTGACAAAGCCGTTACCATAGCCGAAGCATGAGGCGCACCTGAGAGCCATGGGCATTAGATGCTTAGGCATGTGATGTCAGAAGATTGACTCTAGTGCAAGTGGGAGACTGTTGGGAATATGCCCTAGAGGCAATCATGTATGATGCGATTTCCCATTATATTCATAAAGATATTAAGTAGTCCTTGTATAAACATCTGATGTGTATCATTGAATATGTGATTCGGTTGTGGAACTATGCATTCATGTTGTTTGTACTAAATATCCTTGGTCATTGAGGTTGTGCTGGACACACAACTTAGACCAATGTGAAAGTTGGCTTGATGACTCGGTTACACTTGTCATGGGCATGGAGATGCTATTCCAACTTACACAGACTCGGCTAAAGAGTTTAGCGAGTCGGATTGACCCATATTGAGGTACAACGAACAAGTTGTCATTTGTATATCTCAATCAATGTAATCCTTAGACCTGAGGTTATTGCATAGTCCGAGTTGAGGATCACCGACTTAGGTTCTGTTAAACGCTGATCCGTAACTGGGCAGTTATAAAGGCAGAGTTCGGGTCGACTGAGAATCAAGCTGTGTGATGTGAATAACCAAGATGGGATTTTGCCCCTCCACTTGGAGAGATATTCTCTGGGCCCTCTTGTGAGATATGATTCGGAAAGCATGGCCATGCACGACTCGGTTAAGTGTTAACCGAGGCGATCGACTAAGAGTTAGTTGGGTGAATCACTTATCTCGGATCAAGAAGAGAGTCAGACTATTTAAGGGATGACAATTATTCGCCTATAGTCTGACAAGGTATATCGTGAGGAAAAAGGGACTCGGACGTAAGTCGCATTGGAAAGGAAAGTCGTCATGACTCTTTGGTACTTGGGAGTCGGCACGTTCTGCTAGGAGCCGCTACCGACTGATCGATTGAGAGTCGGACTCCAATCGTGTCCATGTAGCCATGAGCCTGCGGGGTCACACACTTAAGAGCGGGAGCAAGTTCGGATTGGATCTGAACCTGTAATCTGGTTGGGTTGGACCTAAATTGGATTAGGACTGAGTTAGTGAGTTGGACTCACGGTGACTAGTGTTATATGGGCTTTAGTGAATGGGTCGCGCGAGCAGAGCCCACGTTCACTCCCTATATATAGTGGAGCACCGTAACCCAGAAAGGTTAATCGTTGTTCGGTTAGGTCATTCCATGTGTTGGAAACCCTAGCTCCACAGCAGTCCTGCCGGCGAAACGAACCTAGCAGTTCGCCTCCGGTGCTCCTCCTTGTATGTGTGGATACCAGCAGATGTGTTGTGCGATCAGCACCAGGACGATCGGATCGTGAGGACTACACTGCATCAACTGACGCGCTTCATCAGTATTCCGCAACTGCGTGTCTAGTGGTAAACCGCGTGGCCTTCTACCTCAGCTAGTTCTTGGGATCACCACGTTAGAGGGGAATTTTTGTTTTACCTCTACGTGGCCCAACAGTACCATCACAGCCGCCTGCCGCCGTCGGTAAGTTTTTATGATTACTCTGCGTCTCGCATCTTGTATTTGCTAGCTTGCCTTGGGTGCCTTATGCCCCCATTTTTGAGTAGTTGTTCACGGCGCAGCTGGCCGAAGATGGCATGGGTGACTTCCCGCTTCCGTCCTTCTTGGAGGATAGGAAGCCGAAGAAGTACCCCCAGACGAAGCCCGAAGGGTTTCCCGTCCGGCCGGACGATGGCCCCCGGATCCTCATGGTAGGTTGCTGTTCACAGCTCTTTCTCGCACCTCTGATCTTGAGGCTATGGTTTTTACTCCTTGCTTGTTCTGCAGTCGATGTCACCGATGAGGAGGGTCCGCGAGAAAGACCCGCGGCGAGAGACCGGGGAAAGAGGGTGTCACCTGTTGCCGCTCCCGTTCAAGTCGAGACGAAAAAGACGCGCCGAGGGCATCAAGTTGTTGCTCCACCCTCCGTCGCCGGGTTAGTATCTCTCTTGCCCTTGCTTGCCACTCTGCGGCTTTGCTGGGTTCTCCTTTAACTCTTTGTGCTTTGCAGCGAAGCCATGGAACTTGGCGACGGAGGTGCCGCCGTCATGCCTCCTCCACCTCCTCCTCTGGTTGAAGAGGTGGCGAGGACGCCGACTGTGGTCAGCCCGGCTGCATCGGTCTTGCCCTCTCCGCCCAGGGCGTCTGAGGGCTCTCCGACTACAGGGCTGCTGCACCAGACCCATGCGTCTTCGCGGTTGGGCCAGCTGCTTGCGGCTGCGCAGGACCCGGAGACCCCTCTCCCTCTCCTAAGGGCCGGCGTGAACCCGGCTTGGAGTGATGCTCCGAGCAGTTCTGCCAGGCCCGTCATCATGGAGGTGACGAAAGGAGCGAAGGCCACGCAGGCGGGTGCGGCGGATGCCGGCCAGCCGGATGCCGGTCAGCCGGTCAGCCGGCTGGGAGGGAGATGGTGGTGGTTGCGCCTTCGGGTGTAGCCGCCGATGATGACGAGGTTGTCGTCACCGGCTCGAGGCTAGCCCCGGCTGTGCTGACTCCGGCTGCGATCCTTGCCCAGCTCTCCGGCTCGGCACCCGTCGCGCTTGACCAGGTTCGCCACCTGGTTGAAGGAATGGAACAGGGCCTTGGCGAGGCCAAAAAATTGTCAGTTTTGATGGAGGTGGGTCCTTGCCCTTCAAACGTTTTCCGCTGTTTCGTCCGGCGTGTGCCTCTATTGCTTATTTTCTTTCTTGCTGCAGAAAGCTTTTATGGAGTCAATGAGGAACACCAGGGACCTTGGCCGTAAGATTGCTTCTTCAGATCTATCTTGGCGATTGGCTCCCTTTTCCCGCTTTTTGTTGACCATCGGGTATCCTCCTACAACCATGATCCAAGACAAGGATAGGGAGCTGGAGCGCCTCAAGGCTGAGGTTGCCCGGCTGGAGGAGTCGAACAAAGCGCGACAAGCGCAGTTTGACGAGCTCGCCGCAGCCAAACACCAGCTTGAGGTTAGCATACAGCGGGGCAAGAAGACGGCTGACATCCGGGTGGAGGCGCTGAAGAACTTTGAGACGATCTGCACCCAGCAGGAGGGGATGATCCAGTCTCTTCGCCGCAGGGAGGAGGAGCTCAATCAGCACCTCCAAAACGTCTCAGAGATGGTCATCAGTAAGTTTTTCAGGTACTCTCATTCGGTGCGCCGTGACTTGCTTGATCTTGTTGTTTATCCTGCTTCGTGTCTGGCTGCAGCTCACTATCCCGAGGCGATCGAGATGGCCACGGAGAAGCTGCCGATGGAGGAGGTTGGTCGTGACCTGACCGTACTCGACCTGGTCAAGGTGGTGGCGGAGGAGAGCAATGGCTTGCGCGCCGTTGGCAATGATCTTTTCCATTACATCTGGCCGGATGTGGGTCTGGTCGTGCATGACATGGCCAGCCTGGCCGTGGCGCTGTCCAAGGGCATCGACGTGCTGGAGGTGCATAAGGAGTGGGCTGCTCGAGGTGGTGCAGAGATGGCGCTTGCGATGGTGAAGTCATGGTATCCTAGCGTCGACCTAAGCGTGATCGACCGCGGCTTCCGCCTCGGGACGACTTACGACGGGTTTCGCGAGAGTCTTCCTGTGCTTCAGGCCTACGGGGTGAATATCGGCACCTATGTGGACCTGGAGCGTGACTTCAGCGCCCCCGGAGAGCCACGATCGTTCCACTGGGAGCCGGCGCCTTGGAATCCCATCGACGTAGCCTCCAGCAGCCAGCCTCCTCCTGATGACGCCGGCGCCGCCCCTGCTGGTCCAGCCACCGCTCCTTCGACTTCACAAGCTCCTGACTCTTGATCCCCGGGATGCCGGGTGTAATGTTAAAACTGTTATTCTGATGTGCTACACTTCGGTTGACTTCCGTCGCCGATCTTTTAATTTGTGCGTAGCCTTCGTGCTCCGCTTTATGGCTTGGTGCCCTCTGCTAATCTTTGCTTGTGCCTTCGTCATTTGCGGTCTTTTATGCTCGCGCCGGCTAGGATAGCCACCCGGGGTCGAGCTCTTTTTGCCGTCTTGACTTTGCTTCTTGGGTGCGCGGGAGCGCGTCCACTGGGTGTAGTCCCCGAGGTTTGGGCCGGCTAGGGTAGCCAGCCGGGGCGAAGCTCTTTTGGTTACCTTGGCTTGAGTTTGTGGGTGCACGGGAGCGCGTCCACTGGGTGTAGTCCCCGAGGTTCGGGCCGGCTGGGGTAGCCAGCCGGGGCAAAGCTCTTTTGGCTACCTTGACTTGGATTTGTGGGTGCGCGGGAGTGCTTCCACTGGGTGTAGTCCCCGAGGTTCGGGCCGGCTGGGGTGCCAGCCGGGGCGAAGCTCTTTTGGCTACCTTGACTTGAGTTCGTGGGTGCGCGGGAGCGCGTCCACTGGGTGCAGTCCCCGAGGTTCAGGCCGGCTGGGGTAGCCATCCGGGGCGAAGCTCTTTTGCTACCTTGACTTGAATTTGTGGGTGCGCGGGAGCGCGTCCACTGGGTGTAGTCCCCAAGGTTCGGGCCGGCTGGGGTAGCCAGCCAGGGCGAAGCTCTTTTGCCACCTTGTTTCCTGCCAACTTGTGACTCGGGTCGTGCAAGACAAAGCTTTGCTTTGGGTTAGTTTTCTTGTGTATATGCTCATGTGTGAGTTGGTAATTATCATAGGAGAAGAATAGATATGCGCCCCTTCAAGTTAGGCCGCTAGCAACTCCCCTTTTCTCAGTGAGCATTGGCCCTTCTAGCATTTTTCCTTGCCGGCCATCAGCCGGGTTGTGGTCTGCAGCCGGAACCGAAGGAGTTACCATGTTGGCGTGACTCGCGGTTCTTCAGTTCGCTGTTGTTGGCTTAAATTTTGTGGGGCACGACCAGTTCGCCTGGACGCCCCTTGCTTTCTGCGTCGGCATCCTCTTGCCGCATGCACTTTGAGTTTTGGCTCTTGCCGGGTCGACAGCCGCTGTGCGTACTGAAGCCGGAACCAAAGAGGCTACTCTAGGCGCTGCGTGCAATATTATGCTGTCTGTAGAAATCATGGGGCCTAGGCCAACCGGTGCAAAAATGCATATGGTGCGTAGAATTGGGACGAAGTCCTTAGCGCTACGCTAAGGCTCTCATTCTTGTTCATTTGTTGCATAAAAAGGGAAGATACATACACCTCTCTAAGTGTAAAATGGCCGGAGCAGGCTGGCATTCCATGGGCGCTCCGTTTCTTCGTCTGAGCGATCTGCCTTGTTCTTCATCGGCTGTTGCGCGTTGATCAGGTAGTACGAGTTGTTGTGGAGTGCCCGGCTAATGATGAATGGTCCTTCCCATGGCGGGGACAGCTTGTGCATTCCTTTGGTGCCCTGGACCAGGCGCAGCACCAGGTCTCCCTCGCGGAAAGAGGTAGGCCGGATCCGTCTAGCGTGGTACCAGCGCAGGTCTTGTTGGTAAATTGCTGATCTGGACAGGGCTAACTCGCGCGCCTCCTCGAGCAAGTCCACGCTGTCCTCCCTTTCCTCCTTGGCTTCCTGCTCCGTGTAGAGCTGCTTGCGAGGTGCGTCGAACTGGATGTCTGTGGGGAGAATGGCTTATGCCCCATAGACGAGGAAGAACGGTGTGAAACTGGTTGAGCGATTGGGCGTGGTGCATAGGCTCTAGAGAACTGCTGGAAGCTCCTCTATCCAGCATCCAGGTGACCTGACGAGCAGTTCGATGAGCCTTGGCTTGATTCCAGCTAGCACCAAACCGTTGGCGCGCTCGCATTGTCCGTTGGACTATGGGTGTGCGACCGATGCCAGATCCAGGCGGATCCCTTTTTCCCGACAGAAACGAGCGAAGACTCCCTTCGCAAAGTTGGTTCCATTGTTAGTGATGATGATGTGGGGGTAGCCGAACCGGATGATGATGTCTGTGAAGAATTTGATCACCGTCGCCCCATCTAGCTTCTTGATTGGCTTCGCCTCGATCCACTTGGTGAACTTGTCCACGGCGATGAGCAGGTGCTTCATGCTGGATCGAGCCGTCTTGAACGGTCCAACCATGTCCAGGCCCCGGACTACAAACGGCCAGGTGATCGGTATTGTCTTGAGTGCCGCAGACGGCATGTGCTTCAACTGGCCGAATCGCTGGCAGCCGCTGCATGTCTTAACTATTTCTTCGGCGTCCTTCAGCGCCGTTGGCCAATAGAAACCATACCAAAGGGCCTTGGCTGTTATTGCCCTTGACGAGGCATGGTGGCCACATTCGCCCTGGTGTATGTCCGTTAGAAGCTTGGCTCCTTCCTCTCTACTGACGCATCGCTGGTAAATGCCTCCGACGCTGCGTTTGTACAGCTCGTTGTTGATGATGGTGTAGGCGCTTGCCCTTTGTCGCACTTGTCGTGCTGCCACTTCTTTTGTTGGGAGTTCACCCTTGACCAGGAAATCCATGAACGGCTTAGCCCAGTCAGGCGCCTCTCGTATGGTGTGCACCGTCTGTATGATGAGCTTGATTTCCTCACGGATGACCAGCTCCGGAGCGTCGGGAGGTCTGCCGGGTGGAAGGGCGCCGATGTTGACCACGGGCTGTGGCGAGGCAGTCCCCGGGTGCGGTGCAGCAGTCCCCGGGTGCGGCGCGGCGCCGGCTGCTCCAGGATCCGCGTCGAGCACGATGGAGTCAGATTCTGGTGAGGGGACGATGGAGGGCTTGCGCAGGTGCTCGAGAGAAACTCTAGGCAGTATGACTTGTCTTGTTGACCCGACCCTGGCCAAAGCGTCAGCGGCTTCGTTGTTGGCTCTGGGTACATGGTGAAACTCGCAGCCTTCGAAGCAAGTGCACAGCTGTTGGACAAAGAAACGGTAAAGGGCCATGTCCGTGTCCCTGGCGTCCCATTCTCCAGATACTTGTTGCACCACCAAGTCCGAATCTCCGAAGCACATCACCCTCTGAATGCCTATCTGCTTGGCCATTTTGAGCCCATGGATGAGCGCTTCGTACTCGGCAACATTGTTGGAGGCTTTGAAGTGGATCTAGAGAACGTACTCCAGCCGGTCGCCCTTGGGCGAGGTTATCACTATTCCGGCTCCAAGTCCTCCTCTCATTTTCGACCCGTCGAAATGTAGCTTCCAGTAAGTTGAGTCCGGCACTAGGGGCATGTATTGTGTCTCCGCCCAATCGACGATGAAATCAGCCAAAGCTTGCGACTTGATTGCTGTGCACGGTTCGTATTGGATGTTATGTGCAGCGAGATCGATGGCCCATTTCGCCACGCGACCAGTGGCGTCCTTGTTGCCGATAATCTCCGCGAGTGGGGCCAGTGCTACCACCCGGATGGAATGTTCCTGGAAGTAGTGCTTGAGCTTGTTGGCGGCCATGTACACGCCGTACACCAGCTTCTGGTAGTGAGGGTAGTTCTGCTTGGACAGCGAGAGTACCTCACTCAGATAGTACACGTGGCGCTGGACCATCTGGGCTTTTCCTTCCTCTGGCCGCTCGACGACTAGTACCATGCTGACCACTCTGTTTGTGGCAGCGATGTACATCAGCATGGGATCCTTCGCGGCTGGTGCCGCCAGGACAGGTGGAGAGGTGAGCATGCGCTTGAGGTCTCGGAAAGCTTCGTCTTCTCGAGCTGCCAGACGAATTTGTCTGCCTTCTTCATCAGTTGGTACAGGGGGAGAGCCTTTTCTCCCAGCCGGCTAACGAACCGACTGAGTGAAGCGGGGCACCCGGTGAACTTCTGTATGTCGCGCAGGTTCTGCGGCAGCTCCATGCGCTCGATGGCTCCAATATTCTTTGGGTTCGCCTCGATTCCACGCTCGGAGACGAGGAAGCCCAGGAGCTTGCCGGCTAGGACACCGAACACGCACTTCTCCGGGTTCAGCTTGATCTGGAAACGGCGGAGGTTGTCGAATGTTTCCTTCAGATCCTCAAGGAGCGTGTGCCGTTCCTTGGTCTTGATGACAACGTCGTCGAAGTAAGCATGTACGTTCTTTCCGATCTGCGCCTGCATGCAGCGCTGATAGGTTGCGCCCGCGTTATTCAATCCGAAGGGCATGGTGGTGTAGCAGTATGCTCCATACGGGGTTATGAACGAAGTCTTTATTTGGTTGGTTATATTGAGCTTGATCTGGTGGTAGCCCGAGTAAGCGTCCAAAAAAGACAACAGATCGCACCCGGCGGTGGAGTCAATGACCTAATCAATTCGCGGCAGGGCGAAAGGATCCTTGGGGCAAGCCTTGTTGAGACTAGTATAGTCGACGCACATGCGCCATGTCTTGTTCTTCTTCAGCACCACCACCGGGTTGGCTAGCCATTCCGGGTGGAAAACTTCCATGACGAAACCGGCTGCGAGCAGCCATGTGATCTCCTCACTAATGGTTCTTCTTTTTTCTTTTGCGAAGCGGCGTAAAGATTGTTTGACCGAATTTGCATCCGGTCGAACATGAAGGGAGTGCTCGGCGAGTTCCCTTGGGACACCTGGCATGTCTTTGGGGCACCATGCGAAAATGCCCCGATTCTCAAGGAGGAAGTCGACGAGCGCGCTTTCCAATTTGCTGTCCAGGCCGTCTCCGACCAGAACGAACTTGCTTGGGTCCTCCTCGTTCAGCAGGATCTTCCTTGTTCCCTGCGAGGGCTTGAACTGCGATTCTCCAGCCGGCTTGGGCTCTCCAGCCGGCATGTCCTTCTGCAGGGCCGCCATGTTCTGCGTTATGACGTGCTTCTCTTTAGCGATGATCATCGCTTCGGCCAGCTTGGAGCCGTCTGAGGCGCACTCGATTGAACGCTTGTAGCATCCATCGATGGTGATCACTCCCTTTGGGCCCGACAGCTTCATCTTGAGGTATGCATAGTGCGGTACTCCCATGAACTTGGTTAGAGCTGGGCGCCCTAGTATGGCGTGGTAGGCGCTGGAGAGATTCACGACCTCGAACCAGATTGGCTCACGGCAGAAGTTGTTCTCGCCGTCGAAGATGACGTCCAGCCGGATCTTGTCAATTGGGGAGTGCGACGGCCCTGGTACTGCTGCATGGAACAAAGTGCTTGAGGGCTCCAGCTGGGACTCACTAATGCCTAGCCTCCCGAGGCTGCTTCGGTAGAGGAGTTGATGCTGCTCCCTCCATCGATCAGCACTCGGGAGAAGCGACATGAATGCTTCTTGGAGATGATGATGGGGTCTAGGACCAGCGCGTAGCTACCAGGGCTCGGCAACACGGCCGGCTGATCCTCCTTGCTCCAGGTGATCGCCTGATCGGAGCAGTGCAGGTACTAGGGGACAGGTGGGACGATTGCGTTCACCTCCGCCTCGCGTCTTCGCTTGGCATGCTTCGTTTCCGGCTCCGGCAGGAATATATGGTAATTACCCACCTGCCGCAGGTAACCATCTTCGTCATCCTCGCGACGGTTGCGCCGTTCCCTATTATCTGGTGGGCCTCCGGCTGGCGATGGAGGTGGTGGTGGGAGTCCACCAGCTTCGGCCATCTTCTTTGTCCAGCTGCATTGGCGCGTCGTATGGTTCGCGGGCTTGTTGCCGCCGCTGTGAAACTTTCATGGCCCATCGAGCATGGATTCAATGGTGTACTTGGGCCGAGGCGGCCTGTCATCCGGTCTCTGCCTCCGGCTGCCTCCTGTAGCCGGATCCTCATGCACCGCGGCTACCTGTTTGGTACTGTACCGGCTATCCGACTGGTCGTATTTCCTCTTGCCGTGGCGGTTGTCGTGACCGTGCCGCCTGGGATGATGGTCGCCCGGCTGACGACGCTCCTCCTGCTCGTCCGTGATGATTTGGTCCTGGTCGTCCACCACGATGGGCTTCTTCATTGCCGCGTCCGCGGTGGCGTATTTTTATGTGATGGCCATGACCTGAGCCATGGTTTGCGGGTCTGCCCGGCTGATTTTATGCTTCAGCATGGTGCCGTCTCGGTATCCGTTGGTGAAGAAGTCTATCGCCTGGTGCTCACGCACCCCTTCGCACGAATTGTGCATGCTAGTCCACCGGGTGAGGTAGGCGCGGTCTGACTCATCCTTGCCTTGCATGCAGAGGGCGAGCTCGCAAGGTCGACCCGGCTGTTTGTATGTTCCGATGAAGTTGCGGATGAACGCCTCTTCGAAGTCTAGCCACGCGTTGATGCTGTTGTCGGGGAGGCTGTTGAGCCATGTCCTTGCCGAGTCGACGAGCATGAGGGGGACGTAGCGGACGGCCAAGTGGAGGTTGCCATTGGCGATTCCCATCACGGTGGTGTAATCGACCAGCCAATCCTCAGGCTTGACGGTCCCGTTGTATTTTGGTGTGTCTCTTGGAAGCGAGAATCCCTTCAGAAATGGCTCGTTCCGAATGCGCGGGCCGAAACACTTCGGGCCAGCTGGACTCTCATCCTCCAGGGTGCGTGACTGCACCAAGAGGTCGATACGTTCCCGCGCATCAGCTGATTCTCGAGGGCCGAGCCGGCCCTTCAAGCGTGATGCAGGCGGGTCTTTGTTGGCGTCTTCTTCCTCCTCTAGTGCTCGCGTCTTTTTCCCCTGGGAAGCTCCGCCTGCACGACTAACGCTAGAGGCTGCGGCGTCTCGGTTGTGATGGCCGCGGTTGCCAGATTCGCCACGCGGGCGACTGTTTTGCCCGACCCCTCCTAGATAAGAGGCTTGCTGGTTCTTGCTTCCTCCGTGCGCCGTTTGGTCCGCGCCTTTGCGTACGACGATATCGCGGGAGTTGCCCACCTGGCTGGGGACGCCCTCAGCCTGTTGCTTGTTAGCAGTGGCCACGAGGAGCTGCACACGCTCCTGCTGGTGTCGAAGTTCCTCGCGCTCTAGGTGCTTCAGCTCCGCGGCCGCCGCCTCGGCCGCCCTCATGTTCTTGGCGGGAGTGCTGTAAACGGGTCGCGCCACACCTGCATGTGAATCGGCGGAGCGGTCCTGTTCTGACACCAGGTCGCGCCCTCGGTGCTGGATCTTCCTGACGAAGCCATGGGCAGTGTTGTACTCATGCACGGTGGCATTCAGCCGACGTTGGTTAGCCGCGACCTTGGTGGCTTCCTCCAGGAGCTTCTGGCGTGTGGCTTCGAGCACTGTCGCCGCAGCCGCTGGATCCGTCTCGACGACGACCGGAGCGTGCAGGTGCTGGATGGAAGCGGTGAGCGGGTCTTGCTCCGGCTCAGGCGCGGAGTTTTCTCCTCCTACAAGACGTTCTTGAGGTTGCCAATGGTTTTCGCGGGCGTTCACCATCATGACTTCGACGCAACTCCCCCCTGCGGCTGGGACGCGGGCGAGGGGTACGTCGAGGACGGGGGTGACCACGCTGGGGAAACCCTCAGCGACAGTGGCGACGTAGACGCGGATGTCCCCAAAATGCATGATGGAGCCGCCGGCGGGGAAGATGTTCCCAGCAAAACACGCCGTGTTGTCGAGGACGCAGTCGAAGGCACCGAGCGTGAGCACGAGGCCAGAGGCCACGTGTTCGCCGGCGACGAGCGGAAGTCCCGTGCGGAAGATGATCCCAGCCGAAGCATTGTGCCCCACGGTGGGCGCCAACTATCGTGGTGTGGAACACGGCAGAGCCATCGGGGATGGCAAAGAAGGGACACTCGGATGCATTCGGTGGCTCATGCAACGGGTTGGGCATGAAGCACTGCAAACACAGGGATGTACCCAGGTTTGGGGCCCTCTTGGCGAGGTAACACCCCTACTCCTGCAAGATGAACTATGTATGGGAGCTCGATGCTCAGTACAAGTGCTCCTTGAGCTATTTCCTTAGCTACTATCAAAGGCTAGAGGAAGATGTGAGCTCGAGGCTAACACTTCTCTTCTTCTTCTATTGTTTTTCCTATTCTTCCCCTCTCCTAGAACCCTGGATATGCCCTCCCTTATATACTGGTCTGGGGGGCAGATTACAATGCGGGTCCTAGGGTTTACTATTTGGATACGGGCTTACTGGGCAGGTCCGGCTGCAGGGCCCAGCCGGCGGGCCAGGACCCAGTCCGCCCTTCTTTTATCGTCATCCTTCTCTTTAGTGGTCACCCGGGCTTCCTTTGGGCGTCACCCTTGCTTTAACGGTCACCCGGACCGCTTTCGCCAGTCCAGCCGACCGCCTTGCTTTATCTTTGTCTGGTAGCGCTGGTCATGACGGCATGCCAGCTTCCTTGATGACAAGGGAGAGCCAGAAGCGTACCCCGCACGGAGCGCCAGTCCTTCTGTGATCTCCATCGAATCCGAGGTGAGCCGGGTGGGAACGGCCACCCGGCCGGTTCTTCTGGCCACCGGCTAGGGCCAGCCGGGAAGGCTATAAGCCCAGCCGGGCTTGCTTGCCAGACGGTTAGAGCTGTGATTCTGGGAGGCCAGGCGGCCTGCATCTTCTAGAGCCGGCCCACTTATGCCTGACTTTCACCACCCGGGGGGTTATCCCCCCGACAGCATCTATGACTAGAAGTCCACCTTCAGATTATCATCTGAACCCCCTCCAGTAATAAGTTGAGGGCAACAGAAAATTGTTTTAAGCAAAGTGTGTAAGGTAAACTATACACTTGCTTCATGAAGAAGAGACCGTTGTTTTCTCCCTAGTGGCAACAACACATCTACAACCGAAGATATTTCTGTCACTTCCCTTGGAAACTAAAGGCATGAACCCACTATCGAGCATAAATACTGATACGTCGGAAATGTATCTATAATTTTTGATGCTCCATGCTTGTTTAGTATCTACTTTGCTTTACTTGTCCACACTTTGAGGTGGTTTTTACATGTTTTATGGTACTAACCTATTAACAAGTTGCAGCAGTGCCAGATGCCTGTTTTCTGTTGTTTTTGGTTTCAGAAAAGTTAGTAAAGAAATATTCTCGGAATTGGACGGGACAGACGTCAAAATCAATTACTTTCCGTGGGGAACAAGAATTCCAGAGGGGAGCCGGAGAGGCCGGCCAGGGCGGCCAGACCCACCCTAGGCGCGGGTGGGCCCTACCTCGCGCCTGGGAGGGGTGTGGGGCCCCTGGCCGCCGCCTCGGCCTCCCCCTTCGCCTATAAGAAGCCCCTGATGCAAAAACCCTAAGCACCCGATCAAATCTCCACGAAACCGTCTGTATCTGCTGCCACCATCGTCCCTATATCGGGGGGATCTGAAGTTCTTCCCGGCACCCTGCCGAAGGGGAGATCATTCCAGAGGCCTTCTCTCCGGTATGATGCGTGAGTAGTTCCACCTTGGACTATGGGTCCATGTAGTAGCTAGATGGTTGTATCTCCTCCTTTGTGCTTTCATGTATAGATCTTGTGAGCTCCATTCATGATCAAGATCTAATCTATTTGTAATCATGCATGTTGTGTTTGCGGGGATCTGATGGATATTGAGATTATTATGTTGGTTTGATTAATGGTTTTGTCTTTATGATTCTATCATGTCTGTGTTGTTTTTGATCTTGCATGCTCTCCGTTGTTAGTAGCTATCTTGGCCAAGTAGTTTCTAGTGACTCCAAGAGGGGGTATTTATGCTCGATAGTGGGTTCATGCCTCTAGTTTCCAAGGGAAGTGACAGAAATCTCTTCGGTTATAGGTGTGTTGTTGCTACTAGGGAGAAAACAACGGTCTCTTGTTCATGAAACATGTGGACTGTTTACCTTACACACTTTGCTTAAATCAGTTGTCTGTTGCTTGCAACTTAATACTGGAGGGGGTTCGGATGATAACCTGAAGGTGGACTTCTAGTCATAGATACAGTTGGATGGCGGTCTATGTATCTTGATGTATTGCCCAATCAACCTCATAGGATCTTTCTGACTAGTAATTGCATTGTTATGCCTTGCTCAATTCCTGTCAATTGCCCCGCCGTAATTTGTTTACCCTTCATGCCATGTTGTTTATTTAAGGAGAGCACCTCTAGTGAACTATGGACCCCGGTCCAATCTTTACCATTGATACATCTTCCGCTGTTACTTATTTACTTGCTGCAAACCATTACCTTCCACACAATACGTTTAATCCTTTGTTACAGCAAACCGGTGAGCTTGACAACCTCACTGTTCGTTGGGGCAAAGTCTTGAGTTTGTGTTGTGCAGGTATCCGTGTTGCTTGCAACACCTGTGTGACGTTTTCTTTCTCCTTCTGGTTCGATAACCTCGGTCTCAACTGAGGGAAAACTTGCTGCTTGCTGCTTCACACCTTGCTCTTGGGGTTCCCAACAGGATGTGCGTAGACAGTCGTCAAATACCCCCTCTTGGAGTCACTAGCAACTACTTGGCCAAGATAGATACTAACAACGGAGAGCATGCAAGATCAAAAACAACACATACATGATAGAATCAAATAGACAAAACCATTAATAAATCTGACATAGTAATCTCAATATCCATCGGATCCCTGCAAACACAACATGCATGATTACAAATAGATTAGATCTTGATCATGAACGGAGCTCACAAGATCTATACATGAAAGCACAAGGAGGAGATACAACCATCTAGCTACTACATGGACCCGTAGTCCAAGGTGGAACTACTCATGCTTCATACCGGAGAAGAAGGCCTCCGGGATAATCTCCCCTCCGGCAAAGTAGATACTAAACAAGCATGGAACATCAAAAATTATAGATATGTTTCCGACGTATCAACGTCGAAATTGGTTATGCATGTACAAGTGTTACTATGGCCAATTCATTAGATGCTGAAATCTTTGGTATTCATGATATACCTATTATATTTTTTAACTTTTACAAAACACTATTTTGTAAAATAACACCGTATTAGCACGTTATAACTTTCATAGTGCCTGAAGAAAGGCCATGCTAAATTAAATAGCGCGCTATTTTTTTCTTGGTGTTTACATGCACATAGTTCTAGAATGGTTGGTGGACCGTGAGAACAAAACCATCCAAAGGACAAACATATGCCAAGAAATACATGGACATATCAGGCATGCTTGGTAGTCCAAGTAGGCCATCATAAGACAAAATTCACTTGAAGTACTCAAAATGCATATATCTTATTGGAGCAACTAAACTTGAGATACTACTCAACGTATCATTGACCTACCTCGTCATGGCTTATGACTGAAGTATTCGGGATGCATATACGTGCCTAATCATTCAGTTGCATCCTGAAATACTATAGCTATAACCACGATATCATCATGTCTTATGACTAAATTACTTAGGATGCATACACATGCCCACGCATTCCTTGATATCCTCAATACTATCAGCCGTAACTGTGCCTCTATTGTAGATCATACTAACGAAGTACTCAGAATGCATACATTTGCTTGAAGCATTCCTTGGTATCATGAAGTACTATATGTAGTAACCGCAACAACATTTGTTCACAACAATCACTAAAGTACTCAAGATGCATACACATGATTGAAGCATTCTTTGGAATCCTCAAGAACATTCTACTAGAAAATGAATGGCTAGAAACACCCAAAGACAAATACTCAAGACGCAACAACTGGCGTATCTGAGGAACATTTACTATAGCCATAACAACGTTGAAAGATAGCAACCAACGAAGTACTTAGGATGCATTCATCTGCTTAAAGCATGGCATGCCATCATAAGTACTATCTTCTATATCAATGTTCGATTACAACACTCACTCCTCAAGGAATATCTGTTGTAGTACTGGAAGCATCATGATGAACCATGGAACTTATCACTCTCAACCAGCTGCCAAAATATATGCGACATCACGAGTCGAATACACATTGGGAACCACCTGGATGTCTGGACATATAGAATGGGCAAACTTGCACCGAATGAAATTATTTTTGCTTGGTGCTTGATGCTTCCTTGTGACATTTTTGCCAAGAAAGTATAACATCAAAACCACCTTTCAGTGGAATGATGAAAACCTCAAATCATGGACCATATGGTCCAAACATATTCAAGCAAGATCATCACTACATTTATTATGCATTTGGAATACTGTGTCGTGTAAAAATTAACCCATAATTGACCTGAGTCAATCTATGTATTTAAACCTTTGTCCAAACTAAAAATTAATCATACATTTTGAACGGAAATGTCTGATTTGGTAACCATTTTAACTATCTGCTTCATCTTGGAATGGATGTAAAAAATATTTGTTTTGTGATGAGGAGGAAACAATTCAACATTTCTTCTCTCATGTCCTATGGATTTCCTTGCATGGCAAATAATGCATCTGACGTTTAACTTAACACCTGCAACTAATACTACACATATGTACGAAAACTAGTTAGATGGGTTAGTACATATTACACAACCTAAGACTTAGATATATGTGGGTGTGTGTGCTTTTACATTGGGCCTTATGAAACTGCTGTAATAATATTGTTTTTAATATAAGATAAGATTTTCACATTTTTTCAAAGATTTTTTACAAGGCTACCGGCTAGATCAGTATGTGGTCTTTGCTACACCGGTGGAGGCGCCATGATATATGGATGCTTGGTGCAACCTTTCGAATATGTTCAGCCAATATGGCTAAAGGTCGAGCAACATGATTAGTCCTGCATATATGTGTGCATCAAGCATTTTTGTTGCATTGGTTGAACTTTGTATCCATACTTTTCATTTTTTTTGTAAGACTTCTAATTCCAAACTCCATAATAAATATGGTGGCGTGCATCAACCAACGTAAAGAGCGGGAGATCTAACTAATTTTTTGAAGAAGAAAATCAGCTTCACAAAAAGGGTAATTTTTTTGGAAAAAACACCAATTTCATTTTCATAAGATCATTTTTATACATAAGGAAATGTTGAGTATGTTATCAAATTTTTGCTATTTTTTGTTCAGGAACGGGCAATGATCACATAGGGGTGGAATCGAGCTGAGACGAGCCGGCTCGTTCTGCAGTAGCATCATTGAGACCATCTTACCGTCGATCCCCTTAAGTATCTTTATCTGATTATTACTTCATCAAACACTCAATTCTGAAGCCACCGCACTATAGTATTTGATAGTTTTTCTGGATGCATGGATTACCGCGTGTTCTGATTACAGCATGCTAGTCTGGTTTGATAATATATACTTTCTTATTGAGTCTATGTGTAGGATGAGCAAGAAAACACCACCAACAATGGCAAATTTCTTTACTAACTGAATTTAACATATTTTTATTTCATACCTAAGGATAAAAAGGAAATCACCACCAACAACTATAAACTTCCTTAATAAATCCCTGAACCGCCTCATGAAGATAATTTTTGTGATATATAGTGGTGTTGTATCTCTTGTCTTGTGTGTTCAAATATTTTTTGCCCCCACAATGGTCAAATCCCGGCTCCGCCCCTGGTTGTGAACTTGTTGATGTATGATATTGTGATGGTTTTATAGATTTGTTCATGATCAACTATTGTTTATAATTGTGAATTGTTACATTTTGAGCAAAGTTCATGGTAATTTTTATTAATTACACCGAGCCTTCGAGCCAGCTTACGAGGTTCACTGAGTTGGCTTGTCGAGTCTCGATAGTTCGACTAGCAGGGTTTAGACTTGGCTTGTCCAATCTCCAAGACGAGCGTTGTGAGCCTCGAGCTTTGTGTCCATCCCTAGATGCATGCCTTTTATTTATAGATAGGAGGAAGAACCAAATACAGATATCCACAACATACAAACTTAGTTCAAAGGCCTTCGAAAGAAAGCATACTCATGAAAACCCCATTTGTTGCTTTCAACCTCTTTGCCTCCTCTCTCTACAATGGCGTCTAGGACTAAGACCTCTGACTTGGATTTGTTTTTGAGGATTCTGTTATTCCTCTCGGCCCAAATCAAGCACACCACAAGGAGGAAGAGCGAACGGACTTGCTTTGCCGGCCAAGTTCTTGTGACGCACGGCCACCGTTCAGCTAGCGAGTCAACAGGGGTGCCAAAGATGGCCACCATTTTGGCTATTTCATGTTTTGAATCTTGACCCGAACATCCACGAAACCTTCCTAAACCTTACTGGTTCACCTCTAAGGAAATTTCACTGTGGAATTATGCATGCCCCCTCCCTGTCATCAATCATCATCACCTCTTCAACATTGGCGCGAATTGTCATGGGCACAACGGCGGAAACCCACACGTCTTCACATGTCGTGCTAAAACTTCTTGTGTCTCTTTTAATAGGACCACGAAGGCAAGAGCATTGAGAAAGAAAATATTCTCCCATAACGAATTAATGCGGGAAAAAACAAAATTTCACTGAAAAAAGGTGCCTAACCCTAGGACTTTTTCATACTTTTCTTGAAATTAACTTGATTTGGAATAAAATGCACTCAACCTAACAAATCCTGCCCTACCAAAACCATTACCACTAATAAGCCTAGCAATGGGAGGGAGAAGGAAATTAAAAAAAAGCAGAGACAGGGGAGCGGTGTGTGTGAAAATATTTAACTCGCCGGCCGCCCGGCCGAAGAGCTCCACTGGAGTCTGGTACGTTCGATCTCCTTCCTCCCTTCATCATCTCATCCTGCATTGTGCTTGCACTCCTGCAATAATCGATCCACTGACACTGAGGCGGGGGTTATCAAATGAGCTCGATCGCTCAAAATCTGGCACCATGCACACGTGCGGCGTGTGATTTATCGAGAGCCAACGTGGGTCGTTCAGAGTGTGTTTGGTAGCCTGCAGTCCTCCGATACAGGCTGAGTTAGGCCAAAAATGCCTACATGAACCCTGCGTTGTGGACAATACGATTCAAAAACAGCCCACGTCCAGTTCCGACTATAACATTCAAATCAAGCATTTTCAGCCGGCATGTCCACAGCGAGCGGCTATTTTCTCCTTTCTTTTTCTCTCTCCTCTCTAAGCAAGCTCAATCTTAACACCTTGTGATTAGCACGTATAAGATTCAAATCGAGTCGAGCTCGACATCAAAAAGATGTGCGTCGACAATAGTTTTTCGTTATGACCATCAGCTTCGACGTTCGGATCTGTATCTTCTTATATTTATGGTCAAAGTTGAACTATTTAACCGTTCGAGGTTTCCTTTAAGGAATAGCTTGATCTTGCTGTTTCCACAACTCTCGTATTGCAAGTTTTTATTTTGTTGGAGGTAGAGGAATCTATATCTGGCTTCTCAAGGTTGAAGATGAAGTTATTTTTTTCTCCCATTTTGAACAGGTTATTGTACGTGAGGTTCAAGATGAATCGTGGTTGAAGATAGAGTTGAAGATGAGGTTGAGAAAGAAGGCCTACTCAATGGGCGGGTCCTGGAGGTAGAAGAATCCATATGTGGCTTCTCAAAGTTGAAAATGAAATTGTTTTTTTTCTCCCATTTTGAACAGGTTCTTGTATGTGAGGATAGAGTTGAAGATGAGGTTGAGAAAGAAGGCCTACTCAATGGGCAAGTCCTAGAGGTAGAGGAACACCAATATCATCGTCGTCAACCGCGGATGCGACCGCGTGGAGCTCAGGGTATAAGTGGGCACGTGGCCCACCAAATGACCACCCTTGTCCTTTTAGTTTAATTGGGACACCGCTAATTATCCGTAGATTACGCTCTTGTTTAGCGGTCACCCGATTGCCCATTTTTTGCCGCCAGCCAGCTGACCAGCTCCACAAAGATACTGCGTGCAGGATAGAGCTTTCCCTCCAGCCAGCTCTACTCTGCTTGCCAGAATCGCACCTCCCGCGCTGGACCGTGCCGGCATCAGAGATTCGGCACCGCACCTACACCAGACTTCCGCTCCGCTGGCCTGGGTGCTCGCCGTCGCGGCGGTCGTCCACCTGACCCTGCTCCGACTGTCGGGGAGCTCCCTCCTACCGCAGAATTGATTTAAGACAGTAATTTAATAAATGTTTATAATGATCTACATGTTACTGAAACTGAAATTGGTGAGATGATCTGAATGTGTGGGATGTCCTGCAGAACTGGCTTAGGACAGAAAATGACATGAATGTGTTTAAGAAACAAAATGATAGGAATTGCTTTAAGAAATAAAATGACGAGATGTCCGGCAGAATTGTTTTAAGAAACAATTTTACTGAATATCTACCACAAGTTAACTTTACCGGTCTCTTCATGGAATATATGTTCAGTGATATCATCATCTCTGTGACCATTGCTCACTGTTGTGCTCTGGATGACGAGCTTGTGAGCATTTTGTTGAAGTTAAAACATACTAGATGAACATGGACAATACACGTAAATCTAGACGGACCCTAATCACTCAAAGGACAAATACACTAATGCACAGTATGGAGATAGCATCTGTTCTACAATATTACCGGTCCACATGTGCAAGGCTAACTCCTTATTAGTCAAATGTCTATATGTGCATAGTATGGAGATGCCATTTGTTCTACAATCCCTCATTCTGTGCAGCCTTTGTTCAAAATAAAGTTAATGGGCTATGGAAATTAAATAAAACGTAGAGCACTAAGATTGACATGGTATGTCCATGTTCTGCTCGCAGATGCTATGGGAAATTAAAGGTGCTAAAAGGAAATCCTAAATTACAGATTCAGTATTATAGCTAAATAGGTAGTAAAAGGTCTTGGTTTAAAAATATTAGAACTGGAACTTGGTTATTCGGCTGACGTGGTTCCACATTGTGCAGCTAACAATTAAAACCAAAGTGTACATAAATAAGTCCCCTATAGAGCCTTAAGATGGTGTTCAAGTTCTATCCTGAAATCTGAATGTTATAAAAGAAAAAGGCCAACAGTAGGTTGCACATTCATCTTCTAAAGATAGTCGACAAATAAACTGGAGATTTTGGTTTCAAAGTTAGCATTAGTAAAGAAACTATGATTTATGTGTGATGAAAAAACATGTTATACATGACAGCCCTGAAGATAATGAGCATGTTAAATTTAGATACACAAAATTACTTAAACAATGAGCAGAAGAATACTTCTGAATAGCTTTGACATCGAACATGCTCGGTGAAATGTAGAATTCAGCATAGGATACTGTACGGCCTGTAGATGCAAGCGGTGGATGCACTCTACCTATACCTCCTAGTTATACCATGGAGGAATTGAGCTTTATCCAAAGTTAGTATACTTACCGAGGAACAAAGACATAGTTGCATCTAGCAGATATGAGCATTCTGGTAAGCTAGTGTAAGGAACTTTAATAGCAATCTTATTTGGGAATGGTACTATTTCTTGGGAACACACAATGCATGTAAAACCAGATGGATCATCCATTGACATCAAACTAAAGTAATAAATTTTCATTCAAGACAAAGAATGACCTGGTTTAAAATAAAAGTAATAGTCATTAGAAGGCCCCTCCAAACTCCTGATCCAAAATATAGTATGAAAAACTAATGGATAGACATGCTAGAGAAGAATATAACTCTATTTATTTATAATAAGAAAAATTTCCAATATCAAAAGAACATTTCAAATATTAAAATCTCCTTACCATGCCTAACACTATCTGAATTTTGTCCTTTTTTATTTAGGAGTCAGAAAACCAGAGCTCTTTTCTATATATTATTACGACACCTGATTTTCCATTGAACACTCTCAAAGGTTACCCTGTCTAAGAGGAATTGTAACTTCTGGAGTTTATTTTCCGTTAGCACAATAACTCTTTTTGTTGGAGATGGAAGTGAGTACACAACTTCCCTGTGCGTACATTCGACCAGTTCTATAACATTTTTGAGACCCTGTCTTTGACTCATTTGTTTCTGAACATCCAAAAAGACAAAGAATGACCTGATTTAAAATATAATAACCCTATCATGTTGAGAAACTGAAGGGGGAATAAATATATGGAAATTGCCATGTACACACATCCTTCTTGGAAGAATAACAATAAAGAACCACGTCATTCAAAAGTAGGGTATAAATCAAGCTATTCATGGTATGGATCATCTCAAGCTAGAAATGGCATCAAGAGTGTAGGGAAGATATGATCAAAATAAAAAGTCTGAATGTGTACAGGACATGAACTCAACTTTAAATTTTGTTGGTAGACAATATAAGCCTAGAATAATAATCCGTGAGCATACACTACAAAACTTGAGAAAACCACCATTTTCAGGCCTGACTTAATTTAACCAACTATTTTTGTTCATTTCATTGCCGGGATTTATACTTCAAATAAGATCTATTCTTCTTAGCAGTTGTAGTGACAAAATTATTTCTGTGGGGTTTAGAAATAGACGACTATTCAGAAAAATTATCAAATGGCTTTGAGTTTTCTTCCTAGATGCAAAATATGTTTCAGCAAACTGGGTATATCGATAGCTTGGATTTGTGCAGAATATTCATTCATGATAATCAGGAGATAAAATAAATTATAAATAGTAACAAACATAGGTTTAGAAGTAGTGTTGTGCCAATCACTATTCATACTAAAGGAGAAATACATATGTAGAAATATTGAGTAATCAGGTTCTACAATATCTACTTCCTGAGATTATCGGGGGTAATAAGGTTAGCGCGAATGACATATGGCAAGATAGTACAATATACTGACCGATAGGTAACTAAACTAATAGATTTAGCAGCCAAGATTTTGAAAGAATACCTTATGATCTGCAGCCATAAATTCTAGTTTATATACAGTTTGTCTTGTTTGCTGATCCTTGCATTCTAGAGGTGATACGTCCTGCTATAGCTTGATCAGGATGTCCTACTTTCTCTAACCTGCTTGTAAGTGAGAATATTCAGCATTGAATTCTAGATAGCATAACTAAGATTGAAGAAGAGTTAACGAATCTACAAAAAGATCCAATTTCTCATGGAAAATGCTGGGTGAGTGGAAAGAAAATGGAAGAGCAAAAGAAAAGAAAGGAGAAGATGTATAACGCACCACAAAAGTATTTATCCTCGCGATTCATGTGTCTGAAGTTGTAGAGACTTAAGGTCAACCCAGTTGCTATAAAGAAGCCGAAATTACACAGCTCATGCAGGTCATTGCTTCAGCCCGCACCACGAAAAAGAGCAAGCTGCAATATTGTACTATAAGAGAAACTCCATGTGGCCTTAAATCTTCCAAAAGACCCTGCAGCACGTCAATCAGGAAGATGAGCACACAGCCTGAAAACATTGCAGTGTCATGTGAGTAGTTTCCCCGTAAAATTGAATCACGTCTGCTAAGGAAAAAATAATTTGGATTTGATTATACAACCATGGTCAACACCACATGGGCACATCAATGAAGACCATCAGCTTCTTGTCTGCAGCTGCAGGTCGCCACGGTCCAACACCGGTGTCCCTCATCAATCTTGCCGACAAACAGAAAGCGGCGTAGGAGACATTGGACTGAGAGGAGTAGGAGATGGGGACTGGAATCAAGATTGAGGGACTCCGCCAAGCACAACAGCACGCGGTCGTATAGATTCCTGGCCAGGGCGAGCCGCGCACCTCGTCGTTGACGAATGGGTCCATGACCAGGTCGTCCAGCCCCATCGAGACCGGGAAGACAAACCTCCTCCAGGCGAGGTCCATGAACCCCCGGACACCCGTGGCGAAGGCAACCTGCGCCACCACCGCCTCCTTCCCAGCGAAGTACGGGTGCACGGCCAGGAGGCTGCGAACCATGACAGCATCCTCAGCGGTGGCCGCGATGCCGAAGGAGGATCCAGTCCACACTACGACTGCAGGTCACGAAGGAGCTCGGGTGAGAGGTAGGCGGCGACTTGGGAGGAGAGGAGGCTGGGTCTAGGCAAAGCACCAAGTGGGATGCCGATGGAGATAGGGCGGAAAAGAAGTGGTGGAAGATCTAGAAGCGTCAAGAGCCGCCGCTTTGACTGGTACACATCGATTGCTCCCGGTCGCCTCGTTGAGCATCGGGACGGAGCCGGCCGCCGTTGCCGTGTGCCTCTGCCGACGCCTCCGGGGCGGGGGCTGGGCAGCCCTTTCCTCTCATAGAACTACTTGGCCTTGGTGTCCGCCTCGTCGCCGTCGGGTGCTGGGTGGGGTAGTTGGGATTTGGGATCTCGGTGAGGACAATCCGATGTCGCCCCATCGGTCAACGGAGCTGAGTACCGGGGAAGCCCACCGGCCACCGCCTGCCGCCTGCCCACGACGGATGCACAAACAGAATCTTGGCCCACATGCAGCGACCCAGACCGGCAGAGGCCCACGAGCAGCGACAGCGCGCACTGCAAGTGGCCTGAGAGGCCGTGGTTTTGCTCACGCTTAAGTAATTAAATAATGGTGTACTCAACTAGTACTGAAAAATCTTATATACTCCCTCTGATCCATATTAATTGACTTTGATTTATTAAAATTTAAATGAACATATATAATAAATTGTGTCTAGATTCATTCAAATCTAGATAAATTTGAGTCAATTAATATGGACCGGAGGGAGTATTTTAATCAATCTTGCTGATTTTGAGTTACAAAGCAACAGCGTAGTTCGATATTTGCATACTTGGATGAGTGAAGCCGAGGAAGATGTCTAGTATAGAAGTGGTAGAAGCGGACCTTAATCATATATACAGTAATCTCTCTGTGTTGCAGTAATTCTTCTTTTTGTCCTTGTGATGACGATGATGATTGAGCAGTACAACAAATGCAATCATCTTGAACTACAAATGCTACTTCCTTCTTGCAATCCAGATGAGGAGCTTAGAGGGTTGCACAATCTGGAAGGACCAGATGGGATATACGCAAGGGACAGCAATCTTACCTTCTTTCGGCTCATCTTCTTCTGCTCAACCTTGCTGCCTCCCTGCTCCTGCCACAGACCTGGCCGGACGCATACGGTCCCCATGGACCTCGCTGACCGCAGGCTGATCCCCATAGATCTCGGCGGACAGAGGCTGTTAGAGGGACGGGATGGAGACGGTCGGGAAAGAGGAGCGCGGGGATGGGACGGTGAGGGTTGGGCAGTTCGTTGGGGGCGCCCGTCTCCATCGCCGGAGGGATCCTTGTGGCGGCGATAGCGGTCACACCGTGACTGTCTGCCAGGTTTATATCTCTGCCCGTGGGTGTCCATCTAGCAACTTAAGTGGGATTGGGTTGGCGGCACCGTGGGCAGCCGTGTCCACTTACAGCCTGACGTGGAGCCTCTTTTGTTGCGGCATTGTAGTCTGTCGTGTTCCAGCTCGAGTTCCTAGCTACTGCAGGCAAGGACCTCGACACGACGAGCAAGTTCGAGTGGTTCCTAGTCCAGCCGGCCATTGAGAAGTTCTTGATCAACGCTATTGTGGTGCAGACTCCGTCCTCAGCGCAGCCACAGCAGTTGCCCCTCTCTATTGTCGGTGCAGCCGCAGTAGGTTCCCCACCGTCCTCTATCGTTGACGCCGCTGCAGCAGGTGCCCTTCTCCCCCACCCCCGCCTTCCAGCCGCAGCCACTGCAAGTCTCTCACCAATAGCTGGAGCAGTTCGCAAACAAATAACACAAACTGTTAATAACTGTTTAGGTACACATATTAGTGTGAGAGTCAAATCTAGCACAGGCAATTAAACAAAGCATTTGTTGTTGTCCTTATGCAAAAAATTCCATATACGGTATCAAACAAGTTGCAGAAGATGGCCCAGAACTCGTATAAGTGTGGTAGTGCCATCGTCAGCACTGTCAGAGGGCCGAGAAAGACATACAGCCTACCACACGCGCGTTTGCGATGAATTGCACTTAGCACTTGAGTGTCCACAACTTGGCAACTTTTGATTGGACGGTTGAGTGGGACGCCCAAGGTGTCGATCAACGGCATGCATGCACACATATGCCAATCGCCACTTTATATTCTGCCAATTCATCGCATATGTAGAGTATGGAGTCGGCTTATTTACCGATGTGCTAAATTCTAATGGCACTGACAATAGACTTCAAAGCAGCTCAGTTTTCACCTTAGGGTGAGTGACTACTCCGACACTTCAAAGTCGACGAGTTAATCAACATTGTGCAGGTCTGGTCTTATGTGGTTTTTACACTATATTCTTATGCATCCGCTTGTCCTCTTGGAATGTTGGTACTTGGGGTTAAAAATTAACTAAAATTCGTTGCTTCAGAACTGTATTTCTCTTAAATTTTTCGGACTGTATTTAAAACTAATTTAAGTGAAATTCATTTTCAGTATAATGTGAATGAAATTTTGAAATGATGTCCCTTTATTGAGTGCCTCCTCGTACATCAAGTGGCACACACTAAGGAGTCATATTTCGAGTGTGGTTCCCTATGCGCCACTTGTCACTCTATTGTGGATTACCCTTGTTGGAGGTATTGAGTGGATTTTTTGGCTTTCTATGTGATATTGGATAAAGCTACACCCTTTCTAGAGAAATCACTCTTTGAGTCCCTCCTAAACGGTAAGTGATGTGCTACGAAGACTCCTCCCACAAATGCTTTTGGACGCGCCACTTTTTACTCTCTAGGGAGAGCCCTAGAAGGGATAAACTTGTTTTTTCAGCTTTTTTGTAGACTCAAATATTAAAAGTGTAATATCTTTTCAAATGAGCGTCAAAATTACAATATTTTTTTGTCACACCCTCGAGATCAGAGCTAGACAAATCCCGGAACACTGTCTGACATAAGTCTAACCTAGAGCTCGCGAGCATATAGAGGAAGAATCGGTAACATCACAGTGACTCAACAACTGAAAACATTCTTAACTCAATCTCTTAACAAAGTGAAGATAGCAAATATTAAACCATAGGTCACAAACCCAACACTACAACAGGGAACAAAAGAAAAGTATGTTGATCTATACAATAAACTTAACAAAGGGCCTAAGAGTCCATGAACATAAGTGACATCCCTTCCATAGATCCTAGGCTGCTCCTTGGGAACCCCAAACTACTCGTCGATGTCAACATAGAAACCACTAGAGTTTGGAGCAACTTCATCTGTAGAAAAAACATCACGGAAACAAGGATGGGTACATTATGTACGCTGCAAGACTTAGTTAACCTAGTAGCTACATGGTCAGGTTTGAAAGTCTCTCTGCGGATACTTTTGTAAAGCAACTCTACATAAAGGTATAAGAGAACATTCGACACTACTAACTCTTATTGATCATCTTTTGATACCCACCAATATCATCATCATCATCAACTGAACCTATTAACTAGAAGTATCCCCTCAAACAACCCTGAGGAAGCAATCCTAAACACTCTTTAGTTCCTAAATTTTAGGATTAGGTTATAGTTTTATATGATCATGGCGTTTGTTCTTAAGTCGTCTACAACTGTGGACACGGTTTTTCTAAAAGGTTTAACCCTACATGGGCAACTTTACTCACACGTACCAACTGAATCTTAATGTTAGTTAACATTAGCACTCCATGCAAGGGTGTACCGGCAGAGGGTGCTTGACCATGACCATTACCTTGTTTTTGTTGAGACCATGAGTCACTCCCTAAGGAGATGCCGCTATAATGGCTCAAGTCCTGAAGCCGGTCTCTAGGGATGTGCACAAGGACCAAGACTACGAAGGTTGTGCCTTTCTTCTTCCTAGTCACGCCTTACCTTCTATGATATGCAACCATCTTTAAACCATACAAAATGCATATACCAAATGGAATGCCCAAACTAGGTGAGTCATGAAATCTACTAGGTAAGTTAGCGAGTCTAGGGTTTTCTAGGCCCCATGTATATGTACACTCAGCCTTGGTTCAAGAGGCAACAACTCCGATCCTAGGGGTGAAAATCATAGGACTACACAAACCACAACCCAACGTGACCTCCTATACAAGCCTTAGCATGTTCACCTTACATATCTGATCATACCACATCATCCTATCATATTAGGTTCATTTGCCTTCCTAATTCATCATACATATGGATTATACTTAGAAAATAAGCATGGCTAAACATGACTGATGTAATATCTCTACCAATCGCTCATAAGACAAACATCAGTTAGGAGTAGTGGATCATGTTTTATAGTCTACAAAGAAGGAACCATGTGGTAGATGGGATACTCTATCTTTTGACAAAATGCCACATCAATGTGCGACATAACAAGAATGAAAATACTTTGAAATCGTAGGTTCATAATGATGGGGCTACGCTTTCCTTGTCCTTCAGTAGACATGTACTGATCTTCGATGGCATTGACTTCGGGCTCGGGCTCAGTTCCTATCGTGAAGAACCAACACCAGAAAATAAAATAACATTCAAAATATGGCATAATGAAACCCTCATACAACATGAAGGATATGTTGGATTAAGGATCTTGTATTAACCCTAGGTGCAACATCGATTAAATGGGTTTGGAATGCCCTACAATTGGCATTTTTTATCAAACCCATGAGTACTTAGGAGGTATTGTTCTTCTAAATAAACTAGGGTTATGGTATCTTATTTTCATGATCATTTTGATATATTATGCATGTTTTTATGATTTACAATTAATTATTTATGATTTTCCAAAGTTCAAAAGTTTCTGCCTTTTTAATCATTTTCTAAAATTATTAAAAGTCTAACAAGGTGATCCCACCTGTCATTTGATTTAACTAAAATAGAAAATAAATGTCATTATGACGTCAGGGTGATGTCGGCAAAACATTACGTCATAGTGACACCGGCATGAGGTGACATCATCGCCACGTCCGCATGACGTCCACCATCGGGTGGTGGCCGTCGACAACGATCCAAAGCACCCCAGCATGTGCGTCTGGGGGGCGTTAGAACGAGAAAGACACGAGGAACATGTAGGTAGAGGCACCACCCCTTATTGTTCACTGGAGCACGTCCGGGAACAAACTCCCGCGGTGGTGCTTGCAGGTGCTCGTGGCGACGATGATACAACACGCAAGGGGGAAACCAGAGTGGCCTACGCAAATGAGGAGCTCACCAGGAGCGCGTAGGGGTTGACGACGAGGCAAGGAGAACTGAGAGTCAAAGACGAGGGGTTGACGACTGGCGGCGGGGAGGAGGGCTGGATTCGACCGATTGGAAGCTCCCCTACTTGCGTGGCTTGACGAGGGAGACAAGGTGAAAAGAACACACAATGAACCCTAAGCTAGGGTTTTTCATCCATATCGGAAAGGAAGAAGAGTGGAACGACATGCTAGGGTTTGTCCGCGATGGCGCTCGAGCTCATATGGACGTCGGGGGTGGTGGCGCTAATCTTGGCGCGCAACGGTCATCTTGCGCGGATGGGTGGTATCGGGAGCGACGCTAAGGAGCTTCTCTATCGAAGACAAAGACGACGACGACAATAACTCGTGGAGAGCTTCGCCCCTGTCATTATCGCTCGTATTTTTAATTCTCTTTGCGTCATGGGATGCAAATGGAAGTCAACCGCCATGGATGAGCTCCATATATCTTGAGTTATTCTCAAAAAATCCCATAGTTTGGGAAAGATTATGGGACGTGCAGGGTGAGTCCATACTGACTAGATCTGTTTTCGACGGGGCTTGGGTGAGCTAGATTGACCGCTGGCTAGCCGAAGACGACGAGGTGGTGCTCATCACAAGGTTAGTTTTTCACATTTTTCGATGCTGCAAACTCACATGAGAGAGATGGCACAACGATTCTGGGTGTCTGCTACATATCTTGCTTCAATGCAGCAAATGTTTTTGTGAGCAGCTACAAATGGTATCCTCCTGTGTTGCATATGTGTGTCGACCTTTATTTCTAGGATTTGCTCTGATGTTGGGTGTTTGTTGCGACTATTAGAGTATGCCACAGTTTGGCAATATTAGGTAGTTTAAGTTTGTAATATAATTCTATATCTAGTAGTCTTCTTATCCCCGAAGTCTTCTAGTACTATATAAACATCCCAAGGGCTCACGATGTAATCACCACTTGCAATATCAATACAATCTATACTTCTGCAATCTTTCATGGTATCAGAGCGATTCGCTCTGCCTAGGTTTAGCCACCTCTTCCGCCGCGCCGCCCCAGGGAGATCGTTCTCCACCGGGGGTCGCACAATAGTAGATTAGATCTTTGCCAAAAATTTCTCGCCGGTCGCTTGACTGGTGTTTTTTCTTCTTTGGCTGATCATAGATCGGATTGCATCGTCCATAGCCGCATGTCGTCATCACGCGCCTCTACTTCAACCTCGGCGTCGACTCATGTCCGGCAAATCATCGCCAACGATCGTGTCAAGGAGGCTCTGTGTGGCGCCCCAATGGACGTCTTCACGCGCTGCGTCGGCTTCTTCGTCCTCGCGTCATCACCACATCGTCCCGTCTTCACCAACATCGACCGGGACACACGTCCCGAGTACGCGCCTCGCCGTCAAATACAAGGTTGCATCTTCATCACCCGTGGCCATCATCGCCGACAACCATCTTCGCCACATCGTCGCCGCCACCACCAATCGTGGTCATTATCAACGCCAACAAGTTCTTCTCCATGAGCGACGTCGTGCTCATACAAGCGGAAAATACAGGTCTAATTCACGAAATTGACTACCGCAACAATTCAATCGCCATCAACAACTACCTCGTCGTCTTCATCCACCACGATCTCGCCGCCAGAGTCGTAGTCTAATTTTTATTTTGCACTAAATTAATTTTCTTCTTGCAACTACTTCATATACTCCGACAAATAGGCGGACAACTTCTATGCACCGACTGTTCACGGAGAATTTCTCTGTTGCTCCCTCCGGCTCTGGCTCGCATGGCTCGTGATGGTCCCTGTCTTCGCACATCTGATATTGGCAACACCGACGTGTCCCTTCGTCCCCGGATGCTCCCGAGTTTGGCAAGCTCGGCAAGGCGTGTCACCTACCTCGACTACTCCAACTCCAGCTACGTCTACCTCAACTACTACGGCAAATTCTCCCGGCTCAACGACGACATCGACCACAACACAACATCATCGACGTCATCGACTTCATCAACGGCGACAACTTCACCAACGGCACCATCGACCACCACTACGGCGCCTCACTTTCGGCTACATCGACATCGGCATCCACCGAAATCCTCTCCAGTCCGTGACTCCGGCTTATGGTCCAGTCAGACTGTACGCGTCACTACCAATCCGACTGCGGGGGCAGGGGGTGTTAGAGTATGTCACGGTTAGGAAATATTAGGTAGTTTAATTTTGTAATACAATTCTATCTCTAGTAGTCTTCTTACCCGCCAAGTCTTCTAGTACTATATAAACAGTCCAAGGGCTCACAATGTAATCACCACTTGCAATATCAATACAATATATACTTCCGCAATCTTTTACCGACCAATTGGAATTTGTTGCATACTTGTATTTTTGGTTGCCTAGGAGTTTTGGTATGTTGCAATGCCTTTTTGTATAGTTTTTTTTTGTGAATCATGCTTGTATTACTCAAAGAAATCAGGAATTACATTCCCTATGACATGTGCTTGACAGGCCCTCGGGACCAGAGGCAAGCCACACTGCCGTCCGAGCATTTGTTCTGGCATAGTTAGCCATAAAGTGACTACTAATATTCTGACATCTTTTTACGTGAGTAATACAATTTTGGTGAACCTTTAACAAGGTTTTAATCTCCTCTACTACTGTCGTGTAGACTGAGCGATCTATGTCATTGTTGTTCAACATCTTGATGACCTCCAGACAGTCTGTCTCAATAATTAGGGGTTGGTTGCACCATTGCAAGGCAAGCGACAATCCTTCCATAACTTCTTTTAATTCAGCATCTAGGGCATCCCTACAGGAGAAGAGCTAACGGTATGCTGATAGGAATTTCAGATTTCGCATCTCTGACAATAACGCCCACTCCTGCATTACCATTATCTCCATAGGAACTATCTGTGTTACTACTGCCTTTTTGTATAGTTTAACCCTATCACGAGATGAAATGCTGCAAGGATGCTGCAATAGTACAAAAATTTGTTGCTGGGTGAGGAGTATGCTGCGAAGGTTGAACGACCGAGATTTTGAACGTCCTCCTAAATAGGGGTTTAATATTTTTTTTGAACTGAATAGGGTCTTAATTACTAGCGATACAAAGATCGTGATATAAAAAGTGTCGCTAATTTAGGAAGATTATTATATATCAGAAGAAGAGGGTACTAATTTTTCAGGGAACTAAGCGATACAAAGCTGGTGATAGCCCATGGCGATCTGCCAGCCCTAGCGCAGCGCAATCCCCCTTGGCTTAGCTGGGCTGGGCCTGTCATCCTCCATCGTCACATGTCGGTGCAACGAAAAAGATCACATAAAGTAGAGGAGAAGACGGAGAAGCTAGCAAAAGAAGAGAAAAGCAGAGGCAGGGGGCGTGTCTCATGTGAGAAAAATAACTCACCGGCCGGCCGCCGCGGGAGCCTCCCGTTCCATCCCTCTGGAGGTGCATGGCGCGGTGAATTCATCTTCCTCCCTTTCCAATTAATGCATCCGATCGAGAGAGGCTCCTCTCAACAGCCACAAAATTTAACCCACCGATCCTCCTCCGTCATCTCCCCTCTACTACTTGTTCTGTCACTGCGAGAGAGAGGCTCTCTTCCTGCGTCGACGCTAACCACGCCGTGCGTCCATGCATGGACATGGTGGACGGCGTGTGAGTGATCGAGTCGTCCTTCTCGTGTAATTGGTGCGTGCGCATGAACGGCGTGTGATCGCAGATCGAGAGCCAGCCGCAGCGGCATGCGTCGGCCGTGAGTCGTTTATCCTGCTCGCTCGATCGCCATGGAAAAACAGGCACGTATATGCATCGATTATTCATGCATGCAGCATGCACATATATTTTAGCATGGATACATATGGTCGATCAGTTTGAGAAATATTTATGTAGTCATGTGATTAATCAAGTTTTGCTGTTGTTGTTCACGATGATCGCTCGCAGCAGGGAAGCCACGAGCTGGATAGCTATGCTCACCTGGACGGGGCGGCGCAGGGGGAGCCGATCGGCGGAGGCGCCACGGGGGCCGAGATGGTGGACTACATGCTGGGCCAGACGCCGCCGCCTCCTCCGGGAGGGCCGCACGGCCAGGTTTCCCTGGACAAACTCAGCTTCTCCGACGTGCTGCAGTTCGCCGACTTCGGCCCCAGGCTGGCGCTCAACCAGCCGTCCGCCGACCACCACCATGATGCCCGTGACGAAGACGACGACGATGACAGCTACTTCTTCAGGTTCCAGTCCCATGAGCTCTCCGCCGCGGACTCTGACCCCCGCGGTGGCGAGGGCATCCACCACGCGACGGAGCAGGACGGCGGTAGCAAGACGGCGGACGGATCAGGAGGCATCCACGATCTGGATCACGGAGGCGGCGTCTCAGAGAGCACGACGCTGGTGCAGCAGTCCGACGGGGGCGGCAGGGTTCAGAAGGCCGGCGGGGAGCAGGCGGCCAAGAGCGGGCGGCGGAAGCGGCCTCGGTCGACCAAGACCAGCGAGGAGGTGGAGAGCCAGCGGATGACGCACATCGCCGTCGAGCGCAACCGGCGGCGCCAGATGAACGATTACCTCAGGGTCCTTAGGTCCCTCATGCCAGGATCCTACGTCCAAAGGGTTTATCTCTCATTAATCCACACAATATATATGCCACTGACAAACACATCGTGATTAACATGCTGTCACGTTCTGTGCAGGGAGATCAAGCATCCATCATAGGCGGCGCAATAGAGTTCATCCGTGAGCTAGAGCAGCTGATCCAGTGCCTCGAGTCACAGAAGCGGCGGCGGCTGTACGGCGACACGCCACGGCCGGTCGCCGACGGGTCCGCCGCGGCGGTGCCAGCGACTTCCATGAGCGAACCGCCACCGCAAGGGCACGAGGCTTCGCCGTTCTACGTCTCCCCGGGCCTCCCGTTCCCCGCGGCGGTGCCCAGCGACGGCGGCGCCGCTGGCAAGGTGATGGTGGACCTCGACACGTGCGGAGGCGGGCTCAGGGAGGAGGTGGCGGAGAACAAGTCGAGCCTGGCGGACATCGAGGTGCGCGTGCTGGGCGAGGACGCGGTGATCAAAATCCTGTCTCGCCGCCGGCCCGAGCAGCTGATCAAGACCATCGCCGTGCTGGAGGAGATGCACATGTCCATCCTCCACACCAACATCACCACCATCGAGCAAACCGTCCTCTACTCCTTCAACGTCAAGGTGCGTGCACCCTTACCAGTTACCACTTAAACGCCGACCATCGATTTTGCATGCGTATGTAGGAATCTGAACACGGGACCGGCGAATGCTGCCGCTTCTTGCAGATCACCGGCGAGCCAAGATTCACGGCAGAGGACATCGTCGGCGCCGTCCACCAGATCCTCACCTTCATCGACGTCAACTACACATTATGATCCCTATACTAAAGACTGAGGGAGCTCGTCTGTTGATGATAACGATGCTGTTAATTTCGAATTCTATATGTGTTTAGTGTGCTTATTTTTGTATTCGAGTACATGTGCTTAATTTGTACCACGCTATGTTTCCTTCACATGCGTGTAAGCTGAGTAGAGCTGCCAAAAACACTACCACTACGTTGGTTCATTCATTGGATATGTGTGTATGATGAATTATTACTCAAATGTGTTACATTTTGTTATTAAAGAAGAATATTTATCTTATTATTCCGATTTCTATATGTGTAGGTCACTGCAGCATTATTATCCTGGATATAATTTTCTCCTTTCCATTTTGTAATATGTATGTATGTGCTGATGTTTATGACGTTGCTGTATTTTGATGAGGTACATTGCAAGGATCTCTACAATCTTTTTGTGATTTAGATCCTTGGGAATTATTCCTATGTTGTTGGTTGTTTGATAAGTTGCCATCCTTTAAAGAAATTGTAAGGATTCCCGTGCACTCTATTTTCGAGGGAAGTTTACATCCACTTCTATCTCTTGCTAAAATTCTTTTGTTTCTCTTGTGTATCAAGCACTCGACCCAAAATCATGTAATTTTATATAACTATAAGATTCAAGAGGACATGCCACTTTAATAAAGTGTTTTTCCTATCTTGTGTTTTGCGAGTCATGCCAATCAAGCAATCTCTTAGATAGCGGTTAGGAATCGTCGCTAAAGACTAAAATAATAGATAATGTTCAAGGTCAAAATCTTTTATTTTTGAGGAACAAGGCAAACAAATTAAATAGAACGGAGTTGATCAAGTTTATAAGAAAAAAGGGACCTCAAAACCCATTCAAACTATACATTGTATGGTTTATAAGAAAAAACTGCACAAGCGAGGAGCCCCGTCGTCCACATAATGCTAATGTCGGGCCCGTGAAAATCAGGGTACCACGGCCCATCTGCTACCCAGCCTTGACTGTAGGGCAGCTATAGTACCACATGAAGGATCCCTTGCGGAGCGTGGTGCTTCACGAGGAGTGACCCTCGCGGAGCCTCAAGGGGCACACCCTTCACGAGGCTCCCCACAAAGCAACACCTCATGAAGCCCTTCACAAGGAAAGGGAACCCTCAGCGAGGCCTCCCTGGCGAGGGATCCGCGCGAAGCACGCCAGCACCCTAGCGCCTAAGTCCAGGATGTCGTGCGGGACCATGCGCGAGATGAAGACGAAGATAAGGGTGACCACAGCTGGCACAACTATCTAGGCTTGCCTCCTTTGTGCAAGGAAGGCATCCTTCCCTTCCACAAGAAAGAAGTGGCCGACAACCATTACCACCAAGGGGTGATCACCCCTCTTTGGTGTATGGAGAACGTGAAGGGCGCAGAGAGAAGGACGTCAGCAACGTGATCAACGGCACCCTGCCATGGACCGGGTCTATGGTCAAACGTAGCTTAAGCCTCGGTGCTTGATGCCACATGCAACCCCGCCTCTCTCGCTCGAAGCCCCGGCGCCACACCACACCACCTGGAAGCTCCTGCTTTCCTAGGCACCCGAGCAGAGCCGCCAGAGAGCGACACCCCACCACCACCACCTTCCTTGGGGGCCGCACGACTTCGCTTGCCCCTCTCCGGAAGTGGCAACTCCGAAGAGGGAGGAGGCAGAGGTCTAATGGTCGCGGTGGCCGTGGTTCCCCCGTGTCGCCATAGGAGGGTGACACGAGGGTTGGTGTGTGTGTGTGGGGGGGGGTGTTATCGAGTTTCCTCTCTTTTTCAAAATCAATTTTATATTGCTTAGGCAAAGTTTAAACTTGCGTCACTTGCTTATTTCCTTGTCACATATGCAGGCAAGAAAAATAAAAAATGCTTAGGACTTCTTTGATTCGTAGGAACCAAAAACCTCGCATGAATAGGAATAGGAATAGGAACTGGATAGGAATGCATGTGGAAAACTGAGTGTATAGGAATGTTTCCTTTCGTGGTCCTTTGAGATGTAGGAAAGGAAAAGTAGAGGATTCACCATGTTGTGGTAAGCAACTTGATTAACATGAATAACAAGCAAAGCAACATTATTAGGTGGTGTTGACTGGCCATGTTGCAGTGGCATTAACCTTTTATTGCCTCGTTCCTCTCAAAGGAATGGAAAAGGAATTAATGGCTGTTTGGATAGACCTATGTCTAGGGCTGTGAAAGAGGTTTTTCTCAAATCAGTTATTCACGCCATTCCCGCCTTTGTTATGAGCTGTTTTCAGTTTCCTAAATCTTCATGTGAGGTTATGAGGAAATCTATCTCAAACCATTGGCGGGTACAGAAGATGGGAAGAATAAAATGCATTGGAGGTTCTGTCAATGGCTTGCCACTTCTAAAGCTTTGGGTGGGATTGAAGGGAATATGCCCTGAGAGGCAATAATAAAGTGTTTATTATGTGTATTCCAAGTATATGATATATGTTTATTTTACATGCTATAATTGTATTAATACGGAAATGTTAATACATGTGTGTTTAATAAACAAACAGAAAGTTCCTAGTTATGCCTCTCTCATAAACTAGCTCGTTGATTAACAAGATGATCACAGTTTCCTGATCATAGACATTGGATGTTGTTAATAACGAGATCACAATATTAGCGTAATGATGTGATGAACATTCATTCGAAGTATAGCATTACGATCAAAGTCATTGAGTTTATATTTCTATAACAACTTACGAACTGATCATAATCCTTAGACCATGAGATCATGTCAATCACTAACACCGAAAGAGTTTCTTGATGACATCAAATGTCACACCGTAACTGGGTGATTATAAAGATGGCTTCAGAACTACTAAAGTGTTATGTTGAGGCTCATGGATCAAGAGTGGAATTTGTTCTTCCTGATGACGGATATATATACTCTGGGCCCTCTCGGTGATATCACATTGGTTAGCTTGTAAGCAAGTGATTTGATTACTAGAATGTTATATCACGGGAACGAGAAAAAAGTGCATGTCTGTAACGAGATCAAACTAGGTATGGAGATACAGATGATCGAATCTCGTACATGTAATATATCGTGAAACAATTAAGATATAAGCATAAAAGGTTCCAACAATCACAAGAAAGTCATCGTTGAATGTGTGGGAGTCAGTATGAATCTCCAGGTCCCTCTTCTGATTATTGATCGGAGAAGGGTCTCGATCATGTCCGCATTATTCGCGAACCGTAGGGTGACACACTTAAGATACATTGACATCCAATTGGAGCAAAAGTTTCATGCCGGAAAGAATAATAAGTGCAGGAATTTATTTCACTAGATACTGAAACAAGTTTTCGGGTGAAATTGCAGAAAGTGTTTTTGCATGTGAAATGGAATACTAGCAAGGGGTTATATGTGAATGTTTGTCATTAAAGTAATTGACAAAATTCTGAATAAATAAAAGGAGTTTTATTTAATGAGAGTTTGCATTAAATTTGGTGGAAATTTAATAGCAAATTTGAGTGGAGGGAATTGAAAGGATTTTGTGAGTGGAGTGTCCACCCACATGAATGAGGGGAGGGCAAGGGGGCAGCCCCCATGCGCCGGCCACCCCCTTGGGGTCCCCCTTCTCCTATAAAAGGCACCCCTCATCACTTCTCACTCACACCTCCTCGTGAAGGATCTCTCTCCCCCTCTAGAATTTATTCCCCATAGTCTCGGACTAGCGAGATACATGTTCCCGGTGGCTATTCGGCAATAAAGGGTTGTGCTTCCGCTGCATCGCTGGAGCGAGGAGGCGTAGGTTGCTCGGTGTCTGTACGTGTGTGCGAGCACGGATGCGCTGTTGCTTTGCGGCGCTAGGACTTCCTCTCGATCTTGATATCGGCAAGAGATCGTCTACATCAACCACGAGTTAAACTCGTTAAGCTTTTTCGGTCTTCAAGGGTATGTTCTCTACAGATATACATCCGCCCGTTGTTTGTATCTAATAGATAGATCTTGGTACTTAGTCCCCATCGTAGGAATTTTTTTGTTTTGTATGCTGCGAACCCAACAGGGATGGGCTCCCGCGACATGGAGTTGTTCAATCAGGCAATGCTGGCCCTTCAGGGTTGGCGTTTACTTACTGACCCTTTCTCTCTCTATGCTCGGGTCCTAAAGGACCGTACCATCCAAATTGTTCCTTCTGGGAAGCGTCGTCTCCACGATCCGCATCGTATACTTGGCGGAGCATTTTGTTTGGACGTGAGCTGCTGAAAACTGGTGTCCGTTGGGGTATTGGTGATGGAAACTCGATGAAAATTGCGTCTGATAATTGGATATCGGGTGTTGCTCCTACAATGTTAAAGCCTGTTGTTCCCCTGCTTGGTGATCAATTGGTTAGTTCTCTGATTCTGGAGGATACTAATACTTGGGATGCGGATCTGGTGAGAACCATCTTTGATGAAGAGGTTGCAGAATGGGTGTTGTAGATTCCTATTAACCGGCATGGTGGGGAGGACTTTGCATCTTGGCCTTATACACGCTTCGGCTTCTATACTGTCAAATCGGGGTATAATCTGGCAAGGACCTGCCTCTTCAATGAGCAACGTAGCACCAGGGGGTCTGGTCTATCTTCGGGTACAAAAGAGAATTCTAAACAATGGAAGAAACTGTGGGCAATTAAAGCGCTAGGCAAGATGAAGGTTAATCTATGGCATTTTGCACATGACTGCTTACCTTCTGGACACCAGCTCCAGAAAAGGCACATACCGGCATGCTCAAGCTATTTTTTCTATGGAAGATATGAAACAATCAAACATTTTTTACCGTTCTGTCAGTTTTCTCGAAAAGTCTGGGAAGAAGTGCGTGTTGTTCACCAGATAGGACTTCGGAGGGAGAGCTTCACATCTATGAGAGTATGGACGCTAGACTTTCTAGAGAGATGTTCTGATATGGAGGCATCATCCATGGTGGTCACGATGTGGCATATCTGGGATGCGAGGAATAAAGTTCGGGATGGTGACCCTCTTATGCATCCTAGATCAGTTGCTAAGAAAGCTCTAGCCTATATCTAGATGATCGTTATGCATCTATACGCGCCAAATAGTAACCACAGCCGTGAGAAGAAAACGTTAGTGCTCAGATGGTCTCCGCCATCGGTTAGTACGGCACTGGTGAATGTTGACGCTGCGATTTTCTCGGCATCTCGTTGGATGGGAACTGGTGATGTGATCCGTGACCACATAGGTATGTGATTGGCTTCTTGCATTAAGTTTTAGGAGGAGGTCACATCACCGGAGATCGCTGAGGCGTTGTCTATGAGACGCGTTTCTCCTAGACAAGGATGGAGGTTTTGATAAGATCATCGTTCACTCATGCTGCATTTCAGTTGTGAATCGGGTGAATGATGCGGATGATGATCGCTATATATGTGGCCCTGTGATCCATGATATTAGGAAACTGGTGGCCTCCTTTTCTCATGCTTCGTCAGACATGTTCCTCGGGGTCTGAATGTTGTTGCTCATACTCTAGCTAAGTTAAGTGAATCTTTAGGCTGTGTTGTGTGGCGGGGTATTTCTCCGGATTGCATCCGTGAGACTCTTTGTAATAATATTATGATTTGTGATCAATAAATCCCTAAAGTTTTCTAAAAAAGGAATAAAAAAGAGCTCAGACTGGATTCTTTCCGTTCCTATGTTTTGCGAAGGAATCTGGTTGCAAAGGAATAGTTCCTTCAAATTTTCTTTGATGCATTCCTAGGAAACAAACACTGCTACAGAGAAATGAATCCTACACTTTTCCGTTAAGAATCCTATAAATCAAAGGAGGCCTTATAGTGCAAAAAATTATTTGTGTGCAACCAGGTGTGGACGAGTCGGGTGTGTATGTAAGTGTGTTAGTCTGATGGCACATGCAATCTGATGCTTTAATGTGCATTTTACTAAGCTTTCACAACTAACTAACTTAGTTTGGAACCGTCAATGTTTTTCCTATGATATTGTATCACTGTCTGTATGGTCTATGTGGTCTGGACAACAAAAATAAAGGACTAAAAATGGCATGGCAGTTCAATTCCAAGGGTATCAAAGGGCATCTTCACAGGACCGACGCATCCCATCCGAGCGTGTTCGAACTTGTCCGCGCGGACATGCGGGGCGTGCGCGGCGCCCCAGCGGCCTGACCCATCCGGACAAATGCGGTGACTCAGCATACCACTGCATGTGTAGTACACTATAGTCGTTGACATGACATCCACAGAACACGTTCTGTAAATATCACATCCCTCAGAGTGGTACAACAGAAATATTGCGGGTCCATATTACAAACATTCACACATTATTATTATTACAATACCAGAAGTTCAAGACTTCAAAAATATTCAACTTACAAACCAAAATATAAAGTGTTTCAACGGAATTCAAAAGTAGCAACTCCAACTAGGAGTTGAGCTCAACAGCTTATTCTATATGGTTCATGCTGCTCGGCTCCGTCGATTACTACTAACTAGGGTACTTAGTTGGGCTTGTTGTCATCGATACCATAGCGGATTTCATAATCCACTCCTTCAACACCTCCTGACAGGTCAGGCTCCTCATAGAACACATCTTCTTGGCATTCGGCTGCACACATTGGCGTATCCTCGGGATCCTTAGAGTCTAAGCAAGGGATCAAAGAAAAGGATGAGTAACAGCGTTACCTAGCAAGTTCATTATATGCAAGGTGGGAAGTTTGATGCTCTAACTACCACATCAGACTATAAGTCCTTGGCACTATGCAGTTTTTGTAAATCTTTTTTCAAAGATTGATTTTATTATGAAAATCTATGACCATCAGCCTTAACAGGTTGACCAGAACTTTCATGGGGTTCCTTTCCTGCTGCATCCGTATCTCCTTCCCGGAACAGGGAGTAACAAGTTACAATTCTTACACTCTGCAGAGGTGCGTTACTTTACCCATGAGAGATCAACTCCTTGTTGCACAACCGGACGTACTTTCCCGTCCACAATTCCTTGATGTAGGGCCCAGTAGGTGATCCAAGCCAATCACTGCCCCCTTCGCGACCTCGCTTGCCTCCTTGGTGTACACCATGCCCACATATTGAATTACGACAATGGTTTATACAGACCGTTAGATGCCAGAACTATCGTGAGACGTTGAGGGTTCCCACCCATATTCTGCATATCCTCTACGAATTACCAATTAATATGCACGCTACGAGTGATAACAGCCACAACCTACACATCCGGCTACATGCGAGAGGAAGAAGATACAGCTGACTTCTCTGTCCCATTCCAAATCTCATGGCTAACGCGTGATATACGACGCTAAAATCACTGATATCATGGGTTATTAAGTCCCTAATTGATCATCATTGTTGCAAATAGAACTCTAAGTTCTTTTGCTCCATTATATCATCACTTGGAATGATATCTAAGATTTCTTTATTTGAGAAAATGATATTTTCTTTCTTTGGAGTATATATGATAACACACAATTTGCAAATACTTTGATAATGACTCTTCAAAGGACATGAGCAAGTGATGAACTTGCCTTGTGATTGCAAGGTAGTGAAGTCGGATGCTTGCACTGGACCTTGAGCTTCTATGTCTACAAAACATCATTATTGCCCGGTAAGGACAATATTTAAAGAAGCAAAATGATTATGCAAAGTAATGTAATGCATCATTTAGTTTGGTGTGTATTCTCCCCCATTATTTTAAATTATAAAACTATTTTCACAAGTAAAGAATTTATAACTATAAATTATTAACATTTATTGAATATTGTATTCTTTATTTTCTTTTATTTAACTTTTACTTATTTAATAATTCCTTTAAGAATTATTATTAACAAAATATAAAAATTATTTTTTTAGTATTTTTCTAAAATACTACAATATTAGTATATAATAAAAGTGATTTTTATTTAGTTTTATCATCTTTCTTTAATTTTATAAAATTCCATAAGGAATATATATTATAAAATTCTTGATAAAAATTATATGCCTAAAATTTTATTTCTTAATTGATTTAGATAGCTTGGATTATTTTGAATCCAAAAATATTTTATTTATAATTTTTGGATTTTTATGGGCATTTTGGTCTTTTCTTAATTATTAAAACTGGCTTTATGTGATTAGGCTGACTGTGTTGGGTTTATTGGGCCGTTTTGGCCCAATTGGGCAGAACCAAATGACTCCTCGAAGGGGTCTTAGCCCAACCGGCCCACACTCTCTCTGTCACTCTCTCGTTCCCATCTCTCTTCTTTTCCTCCCCCGACCCCGTGGTGGGCGATGCCACCGCCGGCGATTCACGCCGCCGTGGACCTCTTCCTCCGCCGCCATGATGCATGGGGTGGTTGCTGACCCCGCTCCACCTTTCTGTCCAACTCGATTTGGACCTGGGCCCCCCTGTGGCCAGACTGGCTCCGTACCGAACCCTGGGGTGGTGCTGGTGCTGCGTCTGCCGCTGCTCCTGTGTGTTGTGGTGGTGTTCCTCACCTTCAGGTGTTACTGTGGTCGTCGCCTCGGCGTGGTGCGGGTCGCAGCGTACCCTTGGGGTGCTCACCGTGCCTCCGTGCTCGTCGACACCCTCTGCTTCCTCTTCTCGCCCACAGCAACATCCTTTAGTAAGTTGTCCTTTCTTCCCCTCGTGTCCTCTATGCTATGCCACCCTATGCTATGTGTTTGTAGTGGCTACTCCTGGCTAGTGGTCATGTCCTGATTAGGGTTCATATCCTAATTAGGGTTTTTTTGTTCTGATTAGGGTTCATATCCCCCTGTTGATTAAATATCTGATGATTTGGATCATGTATTGATGATCCCTAAGCATGATGAGTGGTTGTTTGATGTGGATTACTACTTATGGTTGGCTTTGGTGATGCTAGTGGCTTACCAGATGGATTCCATTGGTTAATTTGATATGGTTCAGATGATAATGTTACTGTAGAATCATTACTTGGAGCTTCTAGTGATTTGAGAGCTCCCCACTGTCATTACTTAGTTATTGACAGTGATTTTTGAGTGATGAAATCACTGTATCTATAGTTGTTGGCTTATGGATTCATATACAGTTTGAGATTAATTGGTCTCTTACAGTGATGTCATGTATATGTATATTCCTAGAAATGATTCCTGTGTTTAGTATCAGGAAAATGATTTGTAGTTATCTGTGAGTTTATCTGTGAAAGCTAGTTGTTTCACCTGCTTGGTTTAGAAGCTATTCTTATGACACCATCCTAATATGGCACACAAGACTAGGTTCTATTACTTGGCTTGATTTTGTTTAAGGTTAAGATTAGCTTGGCATCAGAGATAAGTGGAAACTATTTTCCTTGAATCCCTAAAGCCTATGATGTTGGTCTAAGGTTTAGGGACTAGGTCCTTATCTTGTTGTTCCTCATGGATCTGTTCTGGTAGTGATACCAGCTACTGAATCCTGAGTCAAAGTTGGGAAAATTTATTTGTAGGCTTAATAAGTTATATAGATCCATAAGATGTAGAAATTCTAAGGTGCTACTCTTGTTTAAGAGGTGTGCCTAGAAGTTCAGATCTTAGCTATATTCATTCTTGGAATTTAAGATATAGCCTGATAGGTAGGATCAATGAGGTTGTTCTAAGATCCTAGTTGGATCTATATAGTTTTCTGATGGCTTTAATGTTTAAAATCTTCTATGATGGACTCACCCCACTTGGGTGTTTTTCTAAGAAGTTGAGTACATGACAACACATGAATTCTTGTCTAATTTAGATAGATAAATCATGTGATGGTATTTTACTACTCACCACAATAGCGGAGTTGTTGGGGTTGCAAGTTGTTGATCTTGTGGCTTGATCTTGCTGGTTGTGTGGCTAGCTTGACCTGGTTCTTCTCCTGATGCTACTCCTGCTACTTCCAGCTCCTGGAACTTGTTCTTGATCTTGCTGTCCACCTCCTGGTTCTGTTGGCTTGACCTTGTTCTTGTTATCCACCTGATCTACCCCCTCCTTATGTCACCATCTTGGTGAGATGATCAAGTGTGTGGTTGGTGTGATCTGGTTTGGTTTGGTTTGGCTGTTGTGCTTGATGTGTATGAACAAGGAAATGGTGTTGGGTTTGCTTGCCCACGGCTGTGCTAAGCAGTTTTGTTTGTATGAGCTGTTGTTGCTGTGCTGATAGCACACACCATGCATTTAGGTGTGTGTGCTGCTTGTGTGCCTGCTGCACCTTGTGGATATGCTCAGGGAATGAAAGTTACCTTTTATCTGATTACTTTTACCTGTCTGGTGAAACTTTCCCCCTCTCTCTGATTAAAATTATTTGACTTATGGCTTCAAAAATTATGAAAGATTTAGTTCTTTCATATTGGTGAAACTTGCCCCTAAAGATTTACTCAATGATGATAAGTGGAAAAGTGCATCTCACTGTTCACTGCTGAGAGTAAAATTAACCTAATCTCTATTTTCTTTCTTTTTGTTTTGCAGGTACAAGACTTGAAGATTCAAGATTTAGATTAGGTTTAATTTTTCTTTATAGAATAGTCCCTTGTAATATTTATTTTATTCTTTTGTAATCTTTATTTATCCTTTTGTAATAAAGATTGCAATATTACTCAATATATAAATGTTCTTCTTTTATTTCATTTACTATTGTAAATATTCTTAATCCTTTCATAAGTTACACTGTGTAACTCATTGATTGAATAAAGATATGGGATGAATACTCTTTTCTTGATTATGTTATTATTTAAAGTTTGAGTTACTAGTTATTAACTCTTGACTAAATCAAATTACTCAAACATAATTCTAAATCCTTTTAAATTATAAATCCAACACTCAAGTTTAAATTCAAATCTCATTTCCCAAAACACACTAATCCACAAAGATCATATCCAAGTTTATAACGATCATGCTTTAAGGCTATTCCTAATCTCAAAGAGTGAAAGAAACTTTTATCACTTTAGGTTTTTATTTGGCGGAACATTTACCCACATTTTTACAGATGAGTGCATGCAATTGCAAAAATTCCTAAATCTATCCTTCGTTTGTTCCTAAATGCTGGGATGTTACAACAAACGCGTCTAACTCGACCCATCCGTGCATCTAATCTGGACAACGATTGTGTCGGCCCGGATGCGGGCGGATAGCGCGGGTGTAACATCCTAGCATTAGAGCTAAGAAATAAGCTGAACCCAGATGTGTGCATTGCATTCATGCATAGAAAATACGGATAATTTGCGCGCTTTTGAACAAAAATTGTCAAAGTGATTAAAGCTTCTCTTAACTTGATGGAATTGAAGTAGATCATCAAGTTGAATGGGATAAGTTTCAATATGACCTTTGCTAAAATCTTATTTTGGGTAAAGGAGATTTGATCTAAGGGTAGATCAAATGAAATACAATAAACCATAATACATTGTTTAATGATTAATAACTGATCTTTAAGAGAACATATCATAGTATTCACTACCATCACTCATGAATACCAAGGAACAAGAATTCAATAACTAAGACTTGACCTATATCATTCTTATCCATTCCTACCATGAGTATCATGGTAATACCTAACCTTAACTCTTTAGTGATATTGAGTAGGAAAGAAACCAAGTCAAGATCATTCACTATATATCTTTCTGTCCATATCAATCCTCATCATATTTATTGTATCTTATTCTATTATTTGTTGTTATCAATGTTGAGTAATCAACTATTGATTCACCAATTCTTAACTTATCAATCCTTGATGTATCAACTCTTGACCATATCATAGCATTCACTTAAGGCCTACAAAGAAAGAAGTAAGAAGAGGTAAATAGTAATGCTAGATTTAAATATCATCTTTAGGATGGGAGTGTTGGAAGAGAATAGGATCAATGTGATAATTGATAGAGTTAACTCACTACTGAATAAATAGAAGAGTATCTGAGATAAAGATTACAAGGATAAATATTGAAGATAGTTACCAGGAGTAATCCTATTGGATCAAGTAGGTATAGTCAATGAATAATATCTTCTTAGTCAGATAGTGATACTAAGAGAATAATTATAATACAACTATAATGTTGTATGGATGAAGGACTTGATTAGCCAACTAGAAACCTAAACCATAAAGGATCAAAGGATTATAATGATCATGCTTTAGTCACCAAGATTGAATGCTTATATCATGTATAAGTGACATTGGTGGATAGAACATGATTGAACCCTAGTATAGATATGTTATTTTAGGTTAGCCATGACAAATCACCATGATATAATGTGAAGTTGAATATAAGTTATTGGAGCCAAGAAGAGATAAGATGTTAGGAATAAGATTATGCTTAGAAGCATTGAGTTATTGAAGTAATAATATTCCTCTTAAAGAATGGTAAGCACTTGAGGTGGAGTAGGATTTGATTTATACATCTATTGGAGTAATATTAGTGATGGATGATAAGGGAAGTGTGAATGGAGTTAACAGTAACCACTTGTTGGATTAGAGGTTATCATTATCGGAGTAGTTTGATATAAGCAAGTGTAGATATGTTAAGATTATCAAAAGCTTTAGTGTCAAGATCATTGGATTTATAAATGGATTTAAAAGAATGAAAGGTGGATAAGAATATTCTTGTGAAGTAAAGCTCATCATGTTAACACATGATGATGGATAGGGAGAAGTAGTATATATAGGAAAGGAATTCCTTAATTAGAAGTCCAGAATTATGAAGTATGGAAAATAGGAATGCTGGATAAAACCTAAACCCTAAATCTATAATCAATCTTAACATCCATCTCATCTAATGGATAAATCATTTTATCTTCACAATGCTTTATAGGAATATTTTCCTATGGCAAATCACTTAAGCACATTTTTGACATTTCCAATTATCATAACCATATGTGCTTCGGAGTTATATTTATCAATTCCTTTTCATAAGACATTCCAGATAATAACTTTCTATTTTAAAAGGTGATATCATTAAAGATCACAAACATAAAGACAATATGTTTAGCCATTAATATTTACTCATATCAACAAAAGAAATAAGTATATTAAGTATCCTAAACCCTAGGGTAAGTATTTACAATTCAAACCCTAACTCCTATGTTAGTTATAATAAAATATATACATTGTTATTTCCTAAATTCATGGGAATAATATTAACGATATTAATTCCCTAGGACTTTATGTATCAAATAATAATGAAGGATCAATATATATAAAAGTTTCTTTAATATTATAAGTTAATAAGAATCAAATCTCATGAGTTATTAGTAATGCATTCTTTAATAAGTTTATGGATATTAGATAAATTAAATTCATATGAAAAGCAATACAAATACTAAGAGGAAAAGTATATATATAAAGAAAATAAAGAAATGATAACATTACATAATAAAAGTTCACAAATGATAGTGAATACAATTTAAGGATTGCTGCAATTATTTAGCAAATAAATTTCTATGGGAAATATTCAAACAAGTGAGTAATATATAAATCTGAAAGTAAAATACAAAACTGAATATAGAAAAAAGAGAGAACAAGAAAAAAATGAAAGAAGAGAGGCAGCAGTCAATCCTGGCCACGGCCCATTTCTTCTCACCATCTAATTGTCGCCCGCGTGCAGTCCAACATTGCCCCACGTCGGCCCAGCAGTAGCCCAACACAGCCCGTACCGATTCGTCGTCTTTTTCACGCCGTTGTCAACCTTCCAATGCTGCAAGCAACTCGGTGGCCGCACCCTCATCGCCGGCGAGAGCCAAGATTCGTGTCGCTGCCCCTGGTGCCTACAAAGCCTTAAAGCCGCTGTGGGTAAGGCCGAGCACAACATTTTTCCCTATCAATTTCTCGCAAATTCCTCTGTCCTGAAACCCTAGCTCCAAGTCACCGACGATTGACGCTGCTCTGAGCCCTCCCGTTCTCCATTGATTAAGCACACGGCTTTGCCTTGTTCCTCTGAGCCTCCTAGTCAAAGGAATCGAGGAGGGGCGCCAGGACTCGACGCCACGAGGTCATCCTCCTGAGCTCCGGTCATGCTCCGCCACGGTAGATGCTGATGATTCCGACCTCCCCTGTCCACACCGACCACCTCTACGCGTTCGGGGTGAGCCAGCGAATCCTATCATCCTCTCAAACCCCTCCTTTGCTTATGCAATTGTTCTGTCGCCATAGATTAACGTCCGCCGCCGCAAAGCCTGTTGCCGACCATGTTCTGGCGACCAAATAGGAGCGGCGCCGCTGCTAATAGGTTCCTTGTCGTGTGCTCTTTCGAACTGCAATGATCGCGTTTGCAAAACCTCGCTAGATCGCCGCCGCTGTTTGCCACCTGATCGTCACCGGTGGGATGACGTCATAGTGACGTCATGCTTGCGTCAAGTCAACCGGTCAACTAATTTGACCTAGACTTTGCACATTTGGCGCATGACGTGGTACTGACCCCACTGGTCTGTGACCTTGGGTAGGTTTAGGATCGGTATCAAAAGTATTTCATGTTTTGGAAATAGATAAAACATTATAAGATCAAATATAAATATTTCCTAAAATGATTAAAACTTGTTAAATTAATAACTTTTGTTTTATAATCCAGAAAAATATATGTAATGTATGAAAATATTTAGAAAAATAAAATCTACAACTTAAAACTATTATTAAACTTTATTATGCCAACAATTTAAATAATAATTATTTAATAAAGATTTAAGTTTTAATACTTTGAAAATTCATATTTTAATATTGGTGAGTGTTAAAAATATAAATAAAATACCAAAAATCTTAGAAAAATAAGAACAATAATTTAAAACTATAATTATGCATTATTATTTCACTTAACTATTATTTATTATTTATTAAGTATTTATAAAGTAATAAGTTTTATAAAAATCATATCTTATTCTTTATAAATCACAAAAATAAATGTAATATACCAAAATGATCACAAAAATAATACTTACATGCTAAAAATATAATATTCCACTTTTGAGGTAAATAAAAAGTTAAACACTTTAATAACTTGAATTTAAACCTATTTCCTTAGTTCATAATTCATATAAGGGTAAATATAAATTACTAATATTTCTAGAATTAGACAATTGAGTCTAATAAATAGTATTAGTCTTAAATATTTATAATATAAAGTCAAATTGGTCCAACACATTTTAAATACAATTTGATTGAATTATCCTTCAACCATATGTGTAGTTTATTCTCTAAAAAGATCTTTAACAAATATAAAATTTTCAAGAATGTATTTTAACCAAATAAAATCTTTTACCATTGTTTCACTCACAACTTTATAATGGACTAAATCCAGAGATAATTCATAAGTAGTAAATAATATTGTTTACTTATTCACAAGCCATAACCATACCCTTATAAGGATATAAATCCTTTTATACATGTATAAGGTTAAGAAACCACTATTCAAATAAAATTGTTACCATTCTTAAAGTATCCTTAGAGAAACATTATGAAGTACACAAGGTACACATAACATAAGCAATATACCTTAAGTCCGTCTATGTCTTTGAAGTTAAATTTAGTCTACAATACTTTAAATATTATACTAAAGACTTTGTTATGTGTTTTATAGTTAACTTTGGTCTGTTATAATTAAGTTATAAAGCATCTCAAGTCCAGACTATTCAAGAAAGCATAAATAATATCAATCACATTTTATCAGCCATATTCTAAAAACTATCAGAATTGTTTAAACCTTAATAAAGAAATCTTTTCTTCAAAAGTTATTTGTTTTGCCACTTCAGTCAACATATGACAATTAATCATAATCACATTACTTTATACTTTACTTATATACTTAGGATTGATAACACTTAAGTTCTCTATAAGTGACATTACTTGTAAAGTAAAAAATTGAAGATAAACAATTATAGTATAAGCAATCTTGAGTAGCATTTCATATTTGTGTGTATCTCATTGTTTTATGATATTATAATTACATATTGTTCCACACTCACTCACAAGCCTTAATAAGAAGCACAAAGGTGAAACTTATCTAAAAGTACAACACATTCTACAGGAACCATTTCCAACAGCCAAACCCTAGATCAACGCTTATTCCGGGGATTCGCGTTTATCAACTGCATTACATTACTTATGCATAATAGCATCTTGCTTCTTTAAACATTAGTCCTTACCAGACCACTGATGCTGATTTCAGATATTGAATCTTATATTATCTTGAAGACCGTGAGTGCATAATCTTGCAAGCACAAAAGGCAAGTTCACACTTGCTCATGTCCTTTGATTATTTTCTGTAAAGTATTTTACAAATCCAGTGTTGTCATCACCTGCATTTGAAAAAGGTCCGAAAACACTATTTTCATAATAATGTGATTATAGGTTATTTACCATGAGGTAATTGTAGGGATTCGTAGCATGGAAAACAAAAAATTTCTACCGCATATAAACAAACAAACCAAGATCTATCTACTAGGTTGTAGCAACGAGTCGATGGAATAACTCACCCTCGAAGATTCCAAAGTGTTTAACGAGAGCAGATTCTCGTGGGTGATGTAGTCGTACTCTTGCCGATCTCAAGATCGAGTAGACGATCCTTCCGGCGCTGCGTTCCGGCAGCGCTTCCGCAGTCGGTCACACGTTCGGTACTCGACGAAGACCTTCCTCTCCCTTGTTCCAGCAGGCAGCGGAGGTTGTAGCACTCTCCTCGCGATTTCGGCAGCACGACGGCGTGATACCGAAATAGAGGGGAGATCTCGCAGGGCTTTGCCTTAAGCCGGAGCGAGTATGGTGGACTATGAGAGAGAGCCTAGGCGATCTAGGGTTTAGACGCACCAAGGAGGAGCAAGGCCGGCGGCTAGGGTTTTCCTAAGCGGCGGCGGCTTGCCCTGGGTGGCGGCTAGGGTTAGGGTTTAGAGGGGCGTGGTGCTGTGTGCTTGGAGGGGCAACCCTGCCCCTCCTTATATAGGTGGAGGGGGCATGCCAGGGGAGGGGAGTCCCTCCCCAACTCGGTCTCCAAGTGGGACGGCGGTGGAGGGAACTCCTCCCCAAGTAGGTTTCCTACTCTCCCTCCACCTCACAAAATAGCCGTTTGACTTTTCAATTTGGCGTTTGACTTTTCAAACTAGGATTTGATTTAACCCTTTATTTTGTTCAGCGATGACACCTAGTACATGATGCAATCATTCCAACTTGTTATGACAAATTCATGTACCCTCCCCTTCCGGAGTGCCGGACATTCCGAAACCTTCTAGAACATTCCCGATGAAAACACCGGAACCATTCTCCAACCCCGAAACAGGACTTTCCTTATATGAATCTTATTCTCTGGACCATTCCGGATCTCCTCGTGATATCCCGGATCCCATCCGAGACTCCGAACAACATTCGGTCTCTTACTCATCATTCCATAACTACTCAAACAACGTCGAATCCTTAAGTGTGTCTCCCTACGGTTCGTGAATTATGCGGACATGATCGAGACACTTCTCCGAACAATAACCAATAGAGGAATCTGGAAATTCAAATGGCTCCCACATATTTCTACGATTACTTTGTGATCGAATGAACCACTTACATACGATACCAATTTCCCTTTGTCTCACAATAGTTTACTTATCCGAGGTTATGATCGTCGGTATCTCTGCATACCTAGTTCAACCTCGTTACTGATAAGTACTCGTTTCTCGTTCCCGTGATATGTGATCCCTTGTGAGCCAGTCACATGCTTGCAAGCTAATTGGATGACATTCCACCGAGAGGGCCTAGAGTATATCTATCCGTCATATGGATGGACAAATCCCACTCTTGATCCATGTGTCTCAACCAACACTTTCTGAACACTCAATGTCACCTTTATAGCCACCTAGTTACGGTGTGGTGTTTGATGTCATCAAAGCATCCATCCGGTAAAGGTGATATGCATGATCTCATGGTCGAAGGAATTAGGTTACTATGTATCAGAAAGCATATAGCAATTGAACTATTAAAATGACTTGATCTTTATGCTATGCTTATTTATAGGAGTATGTCTACCATATCATTCTCCTAACAATATGATCTTGTTGTTAATAACATCTCAATGTTCATGATAGGTAAACCACAATCATTTATTAACCAACAAGCTAGTATTATAAAGAGGCTTTACTAGGGACTCTATTTTAGTTTACAAATCACACAAGTATTAATGTTTCCTTGTTAATACTATTATAGCATGAATGTAAACATTTATCATAAACACAAAGATATAATAATAACTATATTTATTATTGCCTCTAGGGCATATCTCCAACAGTCTCCCACTTGCACTAGAGTCATCTAATCTAGATTACATGGTAATATACCGAACACCCATGGCAGTTTGGTGTTGGTCATGTTTTGCCCTCGGGAGAGGTTTAGTCAACGGATCCGCCACATTCAGATCTCTGTGTACTTTGCAAATATTTATGTCCCCATCTTGGACATGTTCTCGAATAGCGTGAAAACGTAGCTTGATGTGCTTCAGCTTCTTGTGTGACCTTGGTTCTTGCGCATTGGCTATGGCGCCCATGTTATCACAGTAGATAGACATTGGGTCCAGCGCACTAGGAACCACACCGAGCTCTGTAATGAACTCTTTCATCCATATCGCTTCTTGTGAAGCCTCCGAAGCAGCCATGTATTCCGATTCAGTTGAAGATCTCGCCACAACGCTTTGCTTTGCACTCCTCCAGCTAACTGTTGCACCATTCAAAGTAAATACATATCCAGATTGTGATTTAGAATCATCCGGATCGGTGTTCCAACTAGCATCGGTGTAACCATTAACAACGAGTTGTTCATCACCTCCATAAGAAAGAACCATATCCTTAGTTCTTCTCAAGTACTTAAGGATGTTTTTGACCGCTGTCCAATGATCCACTCCTGGATCACTTTGATATCTGCTAGTTAAACTAACAGCATATGCAATGTCGGGTCTAGTACATAGCATGGCATACATTAGAGATCCTATGGCTGAGGCATAGGGAGTTTTACTCATCCTTTCTCTATCTTCTGCCGTTGTCGGACTTTGAGTTTTACTCAAGGTCGTATTGGGCAACATGGGCAAGAACCCTTTCTTGCTATCTTCCATTCCAAACCTCTTTAGAACTTTGTCCAAATATGTACTTTGTGACAATGATATTAGGCGTCTCGATCTATCTCTATAAATCTTTATGCCTAATATGTAAGCTGCTTCGCCAAGATCCTTCATTGAAAAACTATTATTCAAATATTCCTTGACACTATTAAGAAGGTCTACATCATTCCCAATCAACAATATGTCATCTACATATAGTATTAAGAATGCTACAGAGCTCCCACTCAGTTTCTTGTAAATACAAGCTTCTCCATAAGTTTGTATAAAACCAAAACTTTTGATTACCTTATCAAAATGTTGATTCCAACTTCGGGATGCTTGCTTCAATCCATAGATGGACCGTTGAAGTTTGCATACCTTGTTAGCATCTTTAGGATCGACAAAACCTTTGGGTTGCATCATATACAACTCTTCATCAATGTCTCCATTGAGGAATGCTGTTTTGACATCCATCTGCCATATCTCATAATCATAATATGCAGCGATTGCTAACATAATCCTCACAGACTTTAGCTTCGCTACTGGTGAGAAAGTCTCATCGTAGTCAACTCCTTGAATTTGTCGAAACCCTTTTGCGACAAGTCGAGATTTATAGACAGTAACATTACCATCAACATCTGTTTTCTTCTTGAAAATCCATTTGTTCTCGACAGCCTTCCGGCCATCCGGTAAGTCCACCAAAGTCCATACTTGGTTTTCGTACATGGATCCAATCTCGGATTTCATGGCTTCTTGCCATTTATTGGAATCTGGGCTCATCATCGCTTCTTCATATGTCGCAGGGTCATCGGTGTTGTCCACCAACATGACACTCATAACGGGATCATACCAATCAGGAGTGGTACGAGTTCTCGTTGACCTGCGAGGCTCTGCAGCAACTACAACCGAAGTTTCATGATCTTCATCATTAGCTTCCTCTCTTATTGGTGCAGGCACCACAGGAACTTCTTCCGGTGCTGCGCTACTCGCAAGTTCGAGAGAAGGTTTGACAACCTCGTCGAGTTCTACTTTCCTTCCAGTCACTTCTTTCGAGAGAAATTCCTTCTCCAGAAAGTATCCATTCTTGGCAACGAAGATTTTGCCTTCGGATCTATTATAGAAGGTATACCCGATAGTTTCTTTCGGGTATCCTATGAAGACGCATTTTTCCGCTTTGGGTTCAAGCTTGTCCGGCTGTAACTTCTTTACATAGGCTTCGCAACCCCAAACTTTAAGGAACGACAATTTAGGTTTCTTCCCAAACCATAATTCATACGGTGTCGTTTCAACGGATTTAGATGGTGCCCTATTTAAAGTGGATGCGGCTGTTTCTAATGCATAACCCCAAAACGATAGTGGTAAATCTGTAAGTGACATCATAGAACGAACAATATCTAAGAGAGTTCGATTACGACGTTCGGACACACCATTACGCTGTGGTGTTCCCGGCGGTGTCAATTGTGAAAGTATTCCGCATTTCTTCAAATGCTCGCCAAACTCGTAACTTAGATATTCACCTCCACGATCAGAACGTAGAAATTTAATCTTCTTGTTACATTGATTCTCTACCTCACTTTGAAATTCCTTAAACTTCTCGAAAGTTTCGGACTTATGTTTCATGAAATAGATATACCCATATCTACTCAAGTCATCCGTGAAGGTAAGAACATAACAATAACCACTGCGCGATGCTACACTCATTGGTCCACACACATCGGTATGTATGATTTCCAATAAGTCTGTAGCTCACTCCATCATACCAGAAAATGGAGTCTTAGTCATTTTACCCATCAGACATGCTTCGCATCTTTCAAGTGATTCGAAATCAAGTGATTCAAGAAGTCCATCGGAATGGAGTTTCTTCATACGCTTCACTCCAATGTGACCAAGACGACAGTGCCACATATAGGTCGAGTTATCGCTCGATTTCAAACATTTAGCTTCAATGTTATTAATATGTGTATTTCCACTATCGAGATTCAATAAGAATAGACCATCTATCAAAGGTGCATGTGCATAAAACATATTACTCATATAAATCAAACAACCATTATTCTCGGACTTAAACAAGTAACCGTCTCGCAATAAACAAGATCCCGATATAATGTTCATGCTTAACGCAGGCACCAAATACCAATTATTTAAGTTTAAAACTAATCCCGATGGTAGATGAAGAGGTAGCGTGCCGACCGCGATCACATCAACCTTTGATCCGTTTCCAACGCGCATCGTCACCTCGTCCTTCGCTAGCTTCCGTTTATTCTGCAGCACCTGTTTCGAGTTACAAATATGAGCAACCGAACCAGTATCAAATACCTAGGCACTACTACGAGTACTAGTGAGATACACATCAATAACATGTATATCGTATATACCTTTCTTCTTGATGTTGCCGTGCTTCAAATCCGCCAAGTACTTTGGGCAATTCCGCTTCCAGTGACCTTCTCCCTTGCAGTAAAAGCACTCAGTATCAGACTTAGGTCCAGCCTAGGTCTTCTTCGTCGGCGCGGTAACTTTCTTACCACCCTTCTTGAAGTGTCCCTTTTGCTTAGACTTGCCTTTCTTGAATTTGGTGGTCTTATTGACCATCAACACTTGGTGCTCTTTCTTGATCTCCACTTCTGCAGATTTTAACATGGCGAAGAGTTCTGGCAATGTCTTGTTCATGTTTTGCATGTTGTAGTTCATCACAAAATTCTTGTAACTTGGTGGTAGTGATTGGAGGACACGGTAAATCCCCAAAGCATTAGGAATCACTATACCCAAGCTTTGGAGTTTGTTTGCGTGCCCAGACATCTTAAGCACATGCTCACTGACGGGGCTGCCCTCTTCCATCTTGCAGTTAAAGAACTTTTCAGAAGCCTCATAGCTCTCAATCGCCGCGTGAGTCTCAAAGATCAATTTGAGATCACGGACAATATCATGTGGGTCTGAATTTTCAAACCTTTTTTGAAGCTCCGATTCTAAACCATACAAGATAGCACACTGAACTGTGGAGTACTGAGTCTTCCGAGCAAGGTAAACATTCTTTACTTCATCGGTAGCAGTAGCTGCAGGTAGGTCACCCAGCGGTGCATCCAGCACATAGGTCAAATTACTAGCAGTGAGGAGAATCCTCAAATTGCGGAACCAATCCGCGAAGTTGCTTCCATTGTTTTTCAACTTTTCTTTCTCTAGGAACGCATTAAAATTGATGGTAGGGGCCGCCATTGATCTACAACATATTTGTAATAGTTTAGACTAAGTTTATGACAAATTGAGTTCTAATTAATAGTTAAATTAATCTAGGTGAACTCCCACTCAAAACAATATCCCTCACATTGTTTTAGTGATCACACGAACCAAATCCACCACATCAAAACCGATCATCACGAGAGTTGATGTAGCTTCAATGGCGAACAATCGACATGTTCATCATATCTACTATATGATTTATGCTTTAGCTTTCGGTGATCCGTGTTCCGAGACCATGTCTGTACATGCTGGGCTCGTCAAGATCAAACCTTAGCTTCCGCATGAGCAAATCTGGCTTGCTCACGTTGTATACACTTGCGGAATCTAACACACCCGATCATCACGTGGTGCTTCGAAACAACAAGCTTTAGCAACAGTGCTTACTAAGGGTGAACACTTTAAAACTTGAAATTAATGTGCATGAGGGATCATCTTATAATGCTACCGTCGTTAACTAAGCAATACAAGATGCATAAAGGATTAACATCACATGCAATTCATAATATGTGATATGATATGGCCTTTCGTCTTTGTGCTTCCGATCTCCATCTTCAAGCACGAACATGATCTCCATCATCACCGACATTACATCAAGGTCAATGATGCCTCTTCATGATTGTCATCCACCAGCTTCAACTATTACAACTACTTTGAATAGACACGCGGGTCTTGATAAAATTAAAGACAACCATATGGCTCCTGCCGGTTGCCAACTTACAATAAGGAACATTGCATACATCAAATATAATCACAATCATGGCCATATCACATCACAGCACACCCCTGCAAAACAAAGTTAGACGCCTCTACTTTCTTTGCATGTTTTACGTGGTTTGGGGCTTTCAATAAGTGTCGTTCTAACTTACGAACAAGAACCACAACATTGATACTAGTATTGTCAATTACCCGTTGTAAATTGAATCTTAACTATGTTGGGAGAAACAGGCACCCGCAAAGCCACTTATGCAATACAAGTTGCATGTCAAGCGTGGAGCAAGTCTCATGAACGATGTCATGTAAGGTTAGCCCGGGCCGCTTCATCCCACCATCCCGCAAGATGAAAATTACACAAGAAGCGATCGACAACAAAAGCATCAACACCCACAATGACCATTGTGTTCTACTCGTGCAACAGTTCTACATATAGACACGGCTCTGATACCACTGTAGGGATTCGTAGCGTGGAAAACAAAAAATTTCTACCGCATACAAACAAACAAGCCAAGATCTATCTACTAGATTGTAGCAACGAGTCAATGGAATAACTCACCCTCGAAGATTCCAAAGTGTTTAACGAGAGTGGATTCTCGTGGGTGATGTAGTCGTACTCTTGCCGATCTCAAGATCGCGTAGACGATCCTTCTGGCGCTGCGTTCCGGCAGCGCTTCCGCAGTCGGTCACACGTTCGGTACTCGACGAAGACCTTTCTCTCCCTTGTTCCAGCAGGCAGCGGAGGTTGTAGCACTCTCCTCGCGATTCCGGCAGCACGACGGCGTGATACCGGAAGTAGAGGGGAGATCTCGCAGGGCTTCGCCTTAAGCCGGAGCGAGTATGGTGGACTATGAGAGAGAGCCTCGGCGATCTAGGGTTTAGACGCACCAAGGAGGAGCAAGGCCGACGGCTAGGGTTTGCCTAGGCGGCGGCGGCTTGCCCTGGGCGGCGGTGGCTATGGTGGGCGGCGGCGGCTAGGGTTAGGGTTTAGAGGGGCATGGTGTTGTGTGCTTGGAGGGGCAGCCATGCCCCTCCTTATATAGGTGGAGGGGGCGCGCCAGGGGAGGGGAGTCCCTCCCCAACTCGGTCTCCAAGTGGGCCGGCGGTGGAGGGAGGGAACTCCTCCCCAAGTAGGTTTCCTACTCTCCCTCCACCTCACAAAATAGCCGTTTGACTTTTCAATTTGGCGTTTGACTTTTCAAACTAGGATTTGATTTAACCCTTTATTTTGTTCAGCGATGACACCTAGTACATGATGCAATCATTCCAACTTGTTATGACACATTCATGTACCCTTCCCCTCCGGAGTGCCGGACATTCCGGAACCTTCTAGAACATTCCCGATGAAAACATCGGAACCATTCTCCAACCCCGAAACAGGACTTTCCTTATATGAATCTTATTCTCCGGACCATTCCGGATCTCTTCGTGATATCCCGGATCCCATCCGAGACTCCGAATAACATTCGGTCTCTTACTCATCATTCCATAACTACTCAAACAACGTCGAATCCTTAAGTGTGTCTCCCTACGGTTCGTGAATTATGCGGACATGATCGAGACACTTCTCCGAACAATAACCAATAGAGGAATCTGGAAATTCATATGGCTCCCACATATTTCTACGATTACTTTGCGATAGAATGAACCACTTACATACGATACCAATTTCCCTTTGTCTCATGATAGTTTACTTATCCGAGGTTATGATCGTCGGTATCTCTGCATACCTAGTTCAACCTCGTTACTGATAAGTACTCTTTTCTCGTTCCCGTGATATGTGATCCCTTGTGAGACAGTCACATGCTTGCAAGCTAATTGGATGACATTCCACCGAGAGGGCCTAGAGTATATCTATCCGTCATATGGATGGACAAATCCCACTCTTGATCCATGTGTCTCAACCAACACTTTCTGAACACTCAAATGTCACCTTTATAGCCACCTAGTTACGGTGTGGTGTTTGATGTCATCAAAGCATCCTTTCGGTGAAGGTGATATGCATGATCTCATGGTCGAAGGAATTAGGTTACTACGTATCAGAAAGCATATAGCAATTCAACTATTAAAATGACTTGATCTTTATGCTACGCTTATTTATAGGAGTATGTCCACCATATCATTCTCCTAACGATATGATCTTGTTGTTAATAACATCTCAATGTTCATGATAGGGAAACCACAATCATTTATTAACCAACAAGCTAGTATTATAAAGAGGCTTTACTAGGGACTCTATTTTAGTTTACAAATCACACAAGTATTAATGTTTCCTTGTTAATACTATTATAGCATGAATGTAAACATTTATCATAAACACAAAGATATAATAATAACTATATTTATTATTGCCTCTAGGGCATATCTCCAACAGTAATAACCTACTATGAAAGTTCCGGTGGTAAAGGAACATATTATCTAGGACTTAACAACCAATATCGCCGGTGAATCTTGCGCCGTATATCACGCGTTATGTAGGGGTTCGTAGCATGGAAAACAAAAAATTTCTACCGCCTGAACACACAATCAAGATCTAATCTATGATCAAGCCAAGATCTATCTACTAGATTGTAGCAACGAGTCAATAGAGTACTAACCCTCGAAGATCCAAAGCGGTTAACGAGAGCAGTTTCTCGTGGGTGATGTAGTCGTACACTTCCGATCTCAAGATCGCGTAGACGATCCTTCCGGCGCTGCGTTCCGGCAGCGCTCCCGCAGTCGGTCACACGTTCGGTACTCGATGAAGACCTTCCTCTCCCTTGTTCCAGTAGGTAGCGGAGGTTGTAGCACTCTCCTCGCGATTCCGGCAGCACGACGGCGTGGTACCGGAAGTAGAGGGAAGATCTCGTAGGGCTTCGCCTTAAGCCGGAGCGAGTATGGTGGACTATGAGAGAGGCCTTGGTGGTCTACGGATTAGAAGCACCAAAGGGGCTTGGTGTGGCCGGCGGCTAGGGCTTGGAGAAACCCTAATTCGGCGGCTAGAGGATCCCTAGGTAGCAGCAACACTTGGAGGGGTGGTGGCGCCTAGAGCTTAGGGTTTAGGGTTGAGAGAGGTGTAGCTAGAGGGCAGCCCTGCCCCTCCTTTTATAGGTGGGAGGGCGCCGGCTAGGGGAGGGGAGTCCCTCCCCAACTCGGATCCCAAGTTGGCCGGCGGTGGAGGAGGAACTCCTCCCCAACTCGGTTTCCCACTTCTCCTCCACTTCCCAAAATAGTCGTTTGACTTTTCAAATTGGCTTTTGACTTTTCAAACTAGGATTTGATTAAACCCTTTATTTTGTTCAGCGATGACACCTAGTACATGATGCAATCATTCCAACTTGGTATGACACATTCATGTACCCTTCCCCTCCGGAGTGCCGGACATTCTGGAACCTTCTAGAACATTCTCGATGAAAACACCGGAACCATTCTCCAACCCCGAAACAGGACTTTCCTTATATGAATCTTATTCTCCGGACCATTCCGGATCTCCTCGTGATATCCCGGATCCCATCCGAGACTCCGAACAATATTCGGTCTCTTACTCATCATTCCATAACTACTCAACAACATCGAATCCTTAAGTGTGTCTCCCTACGGTTCGTGAATTATGTGGACATGATCGAGACACTTCTTCGATCAATAACCAATAGAGGAATCTGGAAATTCATATGGCTCCCACATATTTCTACGATTACTTTGCGATCGAATGAACCACTTACATACGATACCAATTTCCCTTTGTCTCGCGATAGTTTACTTATCCGAGGTTATGATCGTCGGTATCTCTGCATACCTAGTTCAACCTCGTTACCGATAAGTACTCTTTTCTCGTTCCCATGATATGTGATCCCTTGTGAGCCAGTCACATGCTTGCAAACTAATTGGATGACATTTCACTGAGAGGGCCCAGAGTATATCTATCCGTCATATGGATGGACAAATCCCACTCTTGATCCATGTGTTTCAACCAATACTTTCCAAACACTCAATGCCACCTTTATAGCCACCCAGTTACGGTGTGGTGTTTGATGTCATCAAAGCATCCATCCGGTAAAGGTGATATGCATGATCTCATGGTCGAAGGAATTAGGTTACTATGTATTAGAAAGCATATAGCAATTGAACTATTTAAAATGACTTGATCTTTATGCTACGCTTATCTATAGGAGAATGTCCATCACATCATTCTCCTAATGATATGACCCTGTTGTTAATAACATCTCTATGTTCATGATCAGGAAACCATGATCATATATTAACCAACAAGCTAGTTTAACAAGAGGCTTTACTAGGGACTCTTTTATGTTTACAAATCACACAAGTATTAATGTTTCCTTTTAATACAATTATAGCATGGTATGTAAACATTTATCATAAATATGAAGATATGATAATAACCACTTTATTATTGCCTCTTGGGCATATCTCCAACAGTCTCCCACTTGCACTAGAGTCAATAATCTAGTTTCAAACCTTTGTGTATTCAACTCCTATGGCTTTCCGGTGTTGTATGTACACGATTGCTAGTGGTCAACTGATCTCCGGATCTGATACTTCCAGGTCCATGTGTAATTGCATGTCTTTGCGTCTCCACGCATCACTCATTCTCTAATGAGATGGCTTTGTATAATTTGGTCCTTTGGTGAGACCTTTAGTTCTTTGGGGTTAAAACATGTTGATAATATTGTCGTACAATATATCTTCATAGTATTATCCCGCTGTGAACTACACCTAGTTTGATAACAAACTACTTGACACAAATGCCCTCTTTAGCTGCTATAATAGCATTCATATACTTAGCCTTTTGTTGTAGTATCTGTCACAATGTCTTAACTTTGGAACTCATCCAAATCCATTATGGAACTTACTTTCCATCACATTGTGCCACCCTTAGTTTAGATTGAGATAAACTTAATTTGTACTTTGTGACAAAACTAGTATCAATGTAATACTTTTACAATGAACTAACCATCTATTTGCCACTTCTACAAAATAATATACTCTTAGTTCTTCCAAAAGATCATAAGAATATCCTTACTATCGTCCAATGATCATCTTATGAATCATTCTGGTATATGCTCATAACATTTAGAGCATAGGGCATATCTGGATTTGTACATATCACAGTATGATTGATATAAATACTCTTTGTGATTTCATACATCAAGTATCAATCTATACTTGAATCTTTGTTTCACTTACCAAGTGTCAATACACTTGAATATATCATCAATATTTAACTTATTCAATCTTTTCTGTTCGACAAGAACCTTTCTTGTAGTTTCTATATTGAACTCATTCAATACATCATCTATGTACTTTCGGCACAACCATATTAGCGTCTATTGATGCCAAATATTTGGGTTTTGCCTAAGTCTTTCATCGGGATGAAATTCTTAATATGTGTTAATAAAAGATACATCATTTCTAATCAACAATATGTCTTCCACATAATGTACTAGAAACATGTCTTAGCGCTCCCACTTAATTTCTTGCAAATGCAAGCATCTTCATCATCTCTGATGAATTTAAACTCCTTTAATAGTTTCATCATAGTGAAGATTCCAACTCCGCAATGCTTACTTCAACCATTGAAGTTTTCATATGCTTTTAGCATCCTTTGAATTAACAAAAACCCTTTGGACCGTGTCATGCACACGTCCTAGGTAACCCTTCTATTAGAAGAACTTGTTTTGTTTATCCAACACATAACAAAATTATATGTCGTGATTGCTACATTAATCCGTCTAGACTAAATATCGCTTAATGAAAGATAAGATCTTGTCATAGTCAACTCTTTGAACATTGTCGTGAACTCTTTCCCGACATGTCGATAATTTCATAGATGTGAAACATCCATGTCTATTTCTTTATAGATCAAAACACAACTGTAAGGTCTTACACCTTTCTCGAGGGTCCTTCAAGTTCAAAACTTGATTTCTCGTGTATGGAACTATCACGGATTTTATGGCTTCAAGCCATTTTATGGAGTCAGGGCCCATCATCGCTTCTTTGCAGGTAGTACGTTCATTATTCTCAAATAATGATTCAACCCTCAAATCTTGGTATTTGATTGTTTACTTGACCTACTTGGTTCAATAGGAACTTAGATCTCCGTGACCACAACCTTTGAGGCACGTGAGCCATGAGCATTGTTGCTGCCTCCGGAACACTTTTTGGCGCTGCGCAACTTTGCACATATAGCTAAGGTTCTTTTTAACCTTATCAAAGTTCTATTGTCCTCCCACTTATCTATTCACGAAAAATTCCTTCTCAAAGAAACTTGACGTTCTAAGTGACAAACATTTTTGTCTCTGATGTTATGGAGGAACAATTATTCGAAATTACATACAAAGATAGGTTCATCCGACTTTGGTTGCAAACATCTCTCTTATGCATAGCATACCAATGTTTAAGAAAGGACAACTTGGGTTTTATCCCAAACCATAACTTTATATAGTGTCAATTCAACGGATTATGATGGAGCTCTTTTCAGTGGAAAAACTGTAGTCTCTAAAGCTTTTAATCTTTAAAATATAATGGCAGTTTTATGAATTACACCTTCGATCTTACCATGTCAAACAAGGTTTAATTACATATCTCGAACGCTCCATACTCTTATGGTGTTTCAGGAAATACAAATTCACGGAACGATTCCTTAAATCTTAGGTATTATGCTAAACTTGTAACTCAAATATCTTCCTTTATGATCTTATCATAAACTATTTATATTCTTGTTACAATGATTTTGCACTTCATCTTGAAAGTCTTTGAACTTTTCAAATGTTTCATACTTCATCCTTATTAAGTAAATATTCATATATTCACTCAAATTTTCGGAGAAAGCAAATGAAGTTGAAATCCATCGCTCTTGACTACACATAATGGATTTCGTACAACAATATGTACAAGTTCCAATAAGCTAGTCATTCGTTCCCTTTTGGCCTATGAACAAAGTTTTAATTATCTCTAGGAAAGTTTCACAAGCGTCATGTGATCAAAAATCAAAAGACTCCAAAATTCCATCCACATGGAGTTTCTTCATGTTTTCTTTCCAATATAATTTAAACGGCGATGTCACTTTCTAAGTGATCTTTCAATCAATTTGTCTTTCGACATTTTTAGCACTAGTGATTTCTCCAACGAGATTTGTGAATCATCCATCTTTTATGGATTACGACAATTATTTGAACAACCCTTTTGTTCTCATAATACCTGATAAAACAAATCTTGAAGACAAGCTTTGATGTTTAACGAGCAACACAATAACCCTTTATTTTGTTCTCGATGAACATCATCACATATTCTTTTGCTAGTTACTTAGGCCATTGTAGTTCATGAATTGTGTTGTTTCGTATGACGATTCACACCAACAAATTCAGTATCAAATACTTAAGAACCACATTGTTTAATAAGCAAATAATATAGCCATAACATGTATATCATCTATATACTTAAACTGAACAATTCTAGTCTTTCTTTTCTGCCATATATTTATGAGATTCTCTTTCAGTATTTCCTTTTCTGTTTGAAAGAATCTATCAACATCAATAGTGGAGTCATACACATGACACATAGTCCAAAGCGTGTATAGTTAAATACCAATGTCTTTGGACTTGCACTTTGAAGTAGATTACCATCATCAAATGTTTGGTGTTCTTTCAAATTCCTTTCTTTAGTAATCTCTTGGTGCAGTAAACATTTTACCTACATCAAATATTCACCCTTATCATGGAATCATCCATGATCAAGCTACTTTTAGCTTATAACGGTGAATCACGAGTATAATGTTGCTCTCCAAAACCTTTTGGAGGTTTAGGACAACTAGTGTCTCCAACCTTTTGCAACTTCTCATCAAATATGAGAACATGACTTTTGCCTTATTATACTCTATCATGTTGCAACCAAAACTTCATTTCAGATATCACAATATCTTCCACACATCATGGTTTCTGAAACAACTCTTTTAGATCCTAGATAACCTTGATATTAAGACAATCCTTTGAATATCAAGAATCATGGAGACAAACATGATACTCATACACTAACACTTGGAATTGTCACTCTTGCTTTAATACCAATTATTAAATTTCATGGAGTAACCGGAACTTACTGAAAGTTTGCAATAGGACTTTTAAACTTTAGATTAACACTTCAAAACAATACGATACCAGTTCGTAAAGTAACTAACCAGAATTCTATAGTTCTATCATCTCAATTATAACTAAGCGCAAGGTGGTAAACGGATGCCAATGACTATAACAACTATGCAAATTCACTTTGATTTAATTTATGATAAATAGTGTTCAACTTTTAATCATATTGCCGTTGAACTCCCACTCAAAACAATATCCCTCACATTGTTTTAGTGATCACACGAACCAAATCCACCACATCAAAACCGATCATCACGAGAGTTGATGTAGCTTCAATGGCGAACAATCAACATGTTCATCATATCTACTATATGACTCATGCTTTACCTTTCGGTGATCCGTGTTCCGAGACCATGTCTGTACATGCTAGGCTCGTCAAGATCAAACCTTAGCTTCTGCATGAGCAAATCTGGCTTGCTCACGTTGTATACACTCGCAGAATCTAACACACCCGATCAATACAAGTTGCATGTCAAGCGTGGAGCAAGTCTCATGAACGATGTCATGTAAGGTTAGCCCGGGCCGCTTCATCCCACCATCCCGCAAGATGCAAAGTACACAAGAAGCAATCGACAACAAAAGCATCAACGCCCACAATGACCATTGTGTTCTACTCGTGCAACAGATCTACATATAGACACGGCTCTGATACCACTGTAGGGGTTCGTAGCATGGAAAACAAAAATTTTCTACCGCATGAACACACAATCAAGATCTAATATATGATCAAGCCAAGATCTATCTACTAGATTGTAGCAACGAGTCAATAGAGTACTAACCCTCGAAGATCCAAAGCGGTTAACGAGAGAAGATTCTCATGGGTGATGTAGTCGTACAGTTCCGATCTCAAGATCGCGTAGACGATCCTTGCGGCGCTGGGTTCCGGCAGCGCTCCCGCAGTCGGTCACACGTTCGGTACTCGATGAAGACCTTCCTCTCCCTTGTTCCAGCAGGCAGCGAAGGTTGTAGCACTCTCCTCGCGATTCCGGCAGCACGACGGCGTGGTACCAGAAGTAGAGGGGAGATCTCGCAGGGCTTCTCCTTAAGCCGGAGCGAGTATGGTGGACTATGAGAGAGGCCTTGGTGGTCTACGGATTAGAAGCACCAAAGGGGCTTGGTGTGGCCGGCGGCTAGGGCTTGGAGAAACCCTAATTCGGCGGCTAGAGGATCCCTAGGTAGCGGCAACACTTGGAGGGGTGGTGGCGCCTAGAGCTTAGGGTTTAGGGTGGAGAGAGGTGTAGCTAGAGGGGCAGCCCTGCCCCTCCTTTTATAGGTGGGAGGGCACCGGCCAGGGGAGGGGAGTCCCTCCCCAACTCGGATCCCAAGTGGGCCGGCGGTGGAGGAGGAACTCCTCCCCAACTCGGTTTCCCACTTCTCCTCCACTTCCCAAAATAGCCGTTTGACTTTTCAAATTGGCGTTTGACTTTTCAAACTAGGATTTGATTAAACCCTTTATTTTGTTCAGCGATGACACCTAGTACATGATGCAATCATTCCAACTTGGTATGACACATTCATGTACCCTTCCCCTCCGGAGTGCCGGACATTCCGGAACCTTCTAGAACATTCCCGATGAAAACACCGGAACCATTCTCCAACCCCGAAACAGGACTTTCCTTATATGAATCTTATTCTCCGGACCATTCCGGATCTCCTCGTGATATCCCGGATCCCATCCGAGACTCCGAACAACATTCGGTCTCTTACTCATTATTCCATAACTACTCAATAACATCGAATCTTAAGTGTGTCTCCCTACGGTTCGTGAATTATGTGGACATGATCGAGACACTTCTTCGATCAATAACCAATAGAGGAATCTGGAAATTCATATGGCTCCCACATATTTCTACGATTACTTTGCGATCGAATGAACCACTTACATACGATACCAATTTCCCTTTGTCTCGCGATAGTTTACTTATCCGAGGTTATGATCGTCGGTATCTCTGCATACCTAGTTCAACCTCGTTACCGATAAGTAATCTTTTCTCGTTCCCGTGATATGTGATCCCTTGTGAGCCAGTCACATGCTTGCAAGCTAATTGGATGACATTTCACCGAGAGGGCCCAGAGTATATCTATCCGTCATATGGATGGACAAATCCCACTCTTGATCCATGTGTTTCAACCAATACTTTCCGAACACTCAATGCCACCTTTATAGCCACCCAGTTACGGTGTGGTGTTTGATGTCATCAAAGCATCCATCCGGTAAAGGTGATATGCATGATCTCATGGTCGAAGGAATTAGGTTACTATGTATTAGAAAGCATATAGCAATTGAACTATTTAAAATGACTTGATCTTTATGCTACGCTTATCTATAGGAGAATGTCCATCACATCATTCTCCTAATGATATGACCCTGTTGTTAATAACATCTCTATGTTCATGATCAGGAAACCATGATCATATATTAACCAACAAGCTAGTTTAACAAGAGGCTTTACTAGGGACTCTTTTATGTTTACAAATCACACAAGTATTAATGTTTCCTTTTAAAACAATTATAGCATGGTATGTAAACATTTATCATAAATATGAAGATATGATAATAACCACTTTATTATTGCCTCTTGGGCATATCTCCAACACGTTAACCATGAGATTTGGAATGGGACAGAGAAGTCAGTTGTATCTTCTTCCACTCGCATGTAGCCGGATGTGCAGGTCGTGGATGTTACCACTCCTAGTGTGCATATTAATTGGTAATTCGTAGAGTATATGCAGCATATGGGTGGGAACCCTCAATGTCCCACAATAGTTCTAGCATCTAACGGTCTATATAAACCATTGTCGTAATTCAATGGGTGGGCATGGTGTACACCAAGGAGGAATGCGGGGTCGCGAAGGGGGCAGTGATTGGATTGGATCTTAGACTGGGCCCCATACCAAGGAAGTATGGACAAGGTCATGACTTGGTTGTGCAACAAGGCTAAGGTCTCTCATGGGTAAAGTAACGCACCTCTGTAGAGTGTAAGAACTATAACTTGTTACTCCCTGTTCCAGGAAGGAGCTGCGAACGCGGTGGGAAAGGAACTCCATGAAAGTTCTGGTAAACTCGTGAAGGCTGACGGACATAGCTTTTTAGAATAAAAGCAACCTTTGAAGAAATGTTTACGAGAACTTGCATTGCCTATGACCTATGGTCTGTGGTTGTAGATATAGTGCATCAAACACTCCTTTTCTAGTGAACTTGCTGAGTACGCTCGTACTCAACGTATCTTCTTAACCCTTGCTAGATTCTGAAGCCATTAAGATGGCATCTACATCAAGTTATGCTCCAGGAGTAATCATCAAAAGCTCAAGATCTTCAATGTAGTAAAGGAAGTCAACATATACATCAATTAAAGTGAAGACGAAGTTGCTGATTAGGTAGAAATATAAGCTCTAGTCATAGAACCTATTTCTGTAATATATTGCAATAGAAGCAATGCCAGACCATTAGTTAAGATACTAGTCTTAATAGTATGATAGTTTTTGAGTTGTTTATTTCTGATTCTTCTTTGTAAGAAGTTTCTTTCTCTCTCTTTAACCTAGAGTGTTCTCTGGATCTTGTGTAAAGAGTTGAGTTGTAACCTATAGTCATTTCTTGGACCTGCTATGTTTCTGTTGTACCACTCTGAGGGATGTAATACTAGTGAATGGTGTTTCATTGGTGTTATGTCAACGACTATAGTGTACTACATCATGCAGTGGTATGCTGGGTCACCGCAGCGGGTGTCCTCTCAATAATTCGCCTGGGCCCCCTCGCCAGTGGCACACCAGACGCTCTCCTTCCCCAAACCCTTGCACTCCATATCCCACGCCTCGAGCAGGAACAATCTTTGCCGCCGCCACCGCTTGCTGCCGCCGACGCCCCATGATATCGAGCGCCACCGCATCGCATGGCTCCAGGCTTGCTCTTTTCTTCTTGTCGCCAGGGGATGGGCTGCGTGAACGACGCGGGCCCCCTTCTCCATGGTGGCTGCTAGGTGGCGACGGAGGCGGAGGTGGTGGTGGGTTAGCCTTCTTGCTATTACCCTCTCGCAACGCCTCACGCTTGTCGTGGTTGCTTGTCGGACATGGAGGGTCATGGTGTGACCTGCTCTTGTGTCCTTGGTTGTGCTCTCCATTGTGGCAGGGCTGCTCTGCATTGTCGCGAATGACGATGCTGCCCTGCCTTGGCGGAGGCATGCTCGTACGATGGTGAGCCTTTGGGTCTTCGCGATGTCGGGGAGATCAGGGCGAGGGAGATGGGCGACGAGGATGAGCCTTGCCTCCATGGTCAGAGGATATGGGGATAGCATCCTTCTTGTTGTGTGCATCCCTCCGTCTTTGCTCTGAGGAACCCGTCTGGGACCCGACATCATGAGGAGATCGCTCCCTTGGCGGCTTAGGATTGCTAGACTGGCAATATGCTGGGTCAGACTCAAGCCTCTGGAAGGTGGCCTTTTCCTACTATTTAATCGCCTTCGCTACAAGATCATAGACCTGTTCCACAGCTGCGGGTGATCTATCCTGCTCTAGAAGGGTATTGGCGACGGATAAGTTGAGAATAGGAGTGGGCGTGACCTGCCTGCCCTCGCTGTCAATGTATGGCTTGTCTTGTGGCGGCTTCGGGGGAGCCCATCCTAGGTTTCGCCGTACACCAGGATCGTTGATGACGCGAGCCGAAGCTTTCTTAGCCTTCTGCTGCTTGAGCAGAGTCTTGTACTCGGCCTCCATGGCTCTAGCTTTCTCGATTGACTTCTACGCCTTGGCCAGATCTTGATCTAGCTTTGCGCCTTGCTCCATGATGGCTTGCGCTTCCTCCAGCAGCTGCTGGCGCTTCTCGTCAAGCTGGACTATGTTCCGTATATGAGCCACAGTCATGGGCTCGACGAGCAAATTGCTTTACATCACTCTATCAGCTGGAGTGATTTGGGCGGCCACACACGTAGATGTCGGAGGAGGCGGGTTTGCAGTGTTGAGGTTACTCGGACCGACATTGAGTTCCTGCGGCTGCTGTGCTGGGTTAGGTGGAGGGGGCATGGACTTTGCGTGATCATTATCGGCAGCAACAGGTGGTCCCTTCCCCTTTTCCATTGCCTTAGGTGGAGCTTGTCCGGGTTAATATTCCTCCATCACGCTCCCAATGGCGACGAACACCTCTCGAGATGTGATGGCCTTGTCGGCCTGCTCCTCGCGCTTGATGTCCTCCTCCATCTCCTGCATAGCAGAGTTGAGTTTCTCCGGGTTGATATCCATCACCTCCGAGTCCACGTTGATTTTAGCATAGAGTGCGTCCAAAACAGAGTCAGAGGGTGCGGGGGCTTCCTCGATGACGGAAGAAGAAGCTGAGGCTGCAGGAACATTTACTGGAGGCAGTGGTGGCGGTGGCTGATGCGGCGGGGTGCCGGGTGCAACCGCGAGTGCTTCTTGAGCTTCTCCATCAGCGGACACAAAGTTATTGACGGTGCGAACCATGCCTTCGAAAGTGAGGCATCCCGAGGCCTGTAGCCGCCTTAACCTATGTCGGAGAAGTGTACCGCGGTCCAGCCCTTCCACAAAGTGATAAATAGCATCATCATTGGGGTAATGTTCCAGATCAGCCCGTATATGGAGCCACCTGGCTAGGTAATCGCGGGGGTTTTCACCCTCTCTCTGGACGCAACGCGCCAGATCGAAGATAGTCACACGCCGACAAACTTGGATCTCTGCTTTCCAGACGCACGGGCGAAGCCGGCTGACTTGCAGTGATCTTCCACTGTTATATCCTGCATAAGGGAGGTTTGGATGGGCTTTGAATTTTTCCGATCTAGGTCGGCAAACTCCGAAGAGAGATCCGACTTTGATCCTTCCGCGTGTCAGGAATATGCAACTTGTATTCCTCTGGGGCCAAAGGCCACAATATATAGTACAGGTACATGGCAAATATGCAGGAAGCCCCCTAACATATGGGGGAATACAATATACAGATATATACATCTAACACCCCCCTCAAACTCATGGTGGATCCACAACACTGAGTTTGGAGAGTAAGAAATCATGCTGCGCTCTGGTCTGTGCCTTCGTGAAGAAATCCGCCAACTATAAATCTGAAGGCACATACTGAAGCGCAACAACCTGAGCCTGCACCTGAGCACGTGTATAGAAAGCATCAACACCAATATGCTTGGTAAGATCATGCTTGACCGGATCACGTGCAACACTAATAGCACCTGTACTGTTAGACAAAACTAGACTGGGTGTGGTAATAGAGACCCCAAAATCCGCAAGTAACCACCGTAACCAGGTCACCTCAGCAGTCAACAAGGCCATAGCATGCAACTCAGCCTCAACACTCGAACGGGAAACCGCTGTCTGTTTCTTCGTCTTCCAAGCAATGAGCGAACCACCAAGAAACACACAGTAAGCAGAAAGTGAACGACGATCCGAAGGATCACTCGCCCACGTAGCGTCCGAATAGCACTGGAGCTGGAGGGAGCTGGAACGAGGAAAGAAAAGGTGACGAGTGATCGTACCACGAAGATAACGAAGAACACGGAGAAGAAGACTATAATGCAGTGGTAGGAGCAGAAACAAACTGACTCAAAATATGAACAGGATAAGAGATGTCAGGACGAGTGACAGCAAGATAAACAAGACTCCCAACAAGATGACGATAACGCGTCGGATCAGAAAGAGGATCACCATCAGTAAGTTGAAGCTTAACATTAAGCTCCATAGGGGTCTCAACAGTGCGCTCATCCCCAAGAGCAGCACGGGCAAGAAGATCCTAAATATACTTTTCCTGAGAGATGTAAAAGCCAGCAGAAGTGGAGGAAACCTCAATCCCAAGAAAGTATCGAAGAGGATCAAGATCAGTCATAAGAAACTGATCACGAAGACGAGCCTTAACAAAGGCGATATACTCAGGATCATCACCAGTAATGATCATATCATCAACATAAAGAAGAAGAAGAGTGCGTCCACGAGGAGAAGTGTGAACAAATAGCGCTGGATCATGAGCACTAGGGGAGAAACCAGCAGCAGTCACTACAGAAGCAAAGCGCTCAAACCAGGCACGAAGGGCCTGTTTGAGGCCATAAAGGGAACGTCGAAGACGACAAACCATCCCCTCGGGAACAGAATACCCAGGAGGAGGCTGCATATAAACCTCCTCACTCAACTCACCATTGAGAAAGACGTTCTGAACATCAAGCTGGGACACAGACTAGTGACGAACAGAAGCAACAGCAAGAAGAGTACGCACAGTGGTCATATGAGCCACGGGAGCAAAGGTCTCATCATAGTCACGACCATGCTCCTGCTGAAAACCACGAGCCACAAGACGCGCTTTATAGCGCTCAAGAGATCCATCGGAGCGAGTCTTAATCTTATAGACCCACTTACACGTGATAGGACGAACACCGGGAGGGGGAGAAACAAGATCCCAGGTGCCAGTGCGCTCAAGCGCAGCAATCTCCTCAGCCATGGCCAGCTGCCATTCAGGATGATGCTCAGCATCCCGATAAGAAGTCGGCTCAGAGGCAACAGAAAGACCATACTGACTAGGAGAGTAACGGTTGGGGGCACGACGCTGACGAACAGGACGAGTAGAGGGAAGATCATCAGAGGAAGACGACACAGGAGACAACGATGAAGAAGAGGGAATAGTAGAGGAAGACTCCGGAGAACGAGGAGAACTAGGAGAACTAGACGGAGCAGAGGAGGATGATGTCGAAGAAGAGACAGCAGGGGGAGGAGATCCTGAAGAAGACACAATAGGTGTAGAAGGAGGTGTGTCAGGAAAGAGAAGAAAAGAGATATCTTCCACCGGGTAAGTACCAGCGGTGGTACGAGGATAGAAAGGACGCGTCTCATCAAAAGTAACATCACGAGAGATACGCATCCGACGACCAACAGGGTCCCAACAACGATAGCCCTTATGCTCATCACTGTATCCAAGGAAGACACACTCAACAGATTGAGCGGTCAGTTTGGTGCGTTCGCGAGGAGCAAGGAGAACATAGAAAACACAACCAAACAAGCGAAGCATGGAGTAGTCTGGAGACTGTCCAGATAGGCGCTCAAGAGGGATACCACCCTGCAAGGCAGCAGAAGGCTGAATATTGATGAGGTAAGCCGACGTAGCGACAGCCTCAGCCCAGAAATGCGGCGGGAGAGAAGAAGGAATCATCATAGCGCGAGTGGTCTCAAGAAGATGGCGATGCTTACGCTCAGCAATGCCATTCTGGGCATGTGCGCCAGGACAGGAGAACTGAGCAAGGGTGCCCTGCTCAGCAAGAACACCTCGCAACTGCTGGGAGATATACTCACCAGCAGAATCAGCACGAAAAACACGGATGGGGGTAGAATACTAAGTTTGGACCATGGCCACAAAACGCTGATATATGGAGAGCACTTCACTACGAGAGTGCATAAAATACAACCAAGTGTACCGAGAAAAATCATCGATGAATAAAATATAGTAGCGATGGCCCCCTTTCGAAGCGAAAGGAGCCAGACCCCAAACATCGGAATGAACTAAATCAAAAGGTCGCTGAGATACAGACGCGCTAGTAGGATAGGGAAGCTGAATCTGTTTACCCAACCTACAGCCCTGACAATGTAAAGACCCATCTCCTGAGACAGACCCTAGAAGACCAAGATGAACTAATGACGACAGGCGAGAGTCACAAAGGTGACCAAGACGATGATGCCACTGTTGAAAGGAGCTTGTAGCAGAGGCGACAACTGGAGAAGAACTGGAAGATGAAGTGGCAGCGGAAGGAAAACGAAGCCAGTCTAACTCCCAAAGTCCTGAAGAGTCACGGCTGCGAGGGCCAGCTCCAACCAGGGCCTGTGTGCGACGGTCCTGGACAACACAAGAATCAGCATCAAGAATGACGCGACAACGAGCGTCAGTAAGATGGCTAGCAGAGAACAGATTCATCTTAAGATGAGGGACATGAGAAATATCAGGAACAAAAAACGAAGAAGTGGAAAGGGTGCCCCGACTAGAAACAGGAAGAGAGGTACCATCAGCCATGAAAACACGAACATGGGAAGGGAGAGAACGAAGAGCGGACAAAAAAGAAGACTCAGAGGTCATATGAAAAGAAGCTCCAGAATCCAGATACCACGAGGACGTACCTGACTGTGTAGAAGATGGTGGTCGCGCAGGGCTGGAAGAATCAGTCACAGAACTAGCAGTGCCCGTTGAAGGGGAGCCTGTAGCAGCAAGCAGACCGCGAAGACTCCTGATAATGTCCTGATCAGAGAGAGCAACTGCTGAAGACCCGGAAGGAACCGACTGCCCACGAGCCTGGTGCTGCTGACGTAAACTGGGATCCCGTGTATAACAGGTGGCCCAAGTGTGGCCATCCCTGTTGCAATAAGAGCAGTGACGAAGAGAACCACGACGACCCTGACCACGAGCCTGCTGGTGCTGACTCTGACCCTGAGGCTACTGGTGCTGACTCGGACCCTGAGACTGCTGGTGCTGACTCTGACCCTGACCTGGAGGAGTGGGTAGTACCGGCAGCGGCACAGAGGACCGCGGCTAAGTGAAGGGAGCCGACGGCATAGGAGGACCACGAGTAGCAAGCACAGATGGAACCGCAAGAATACCAGCACCACGGAGACGGGTCTCCTCAGCCCGAAGCTCAGTCAACACCTCAGAGAGCGGAACACGACCACGAGCATTCAGCTGAGCATGTCGGGGCTCAAACTCCTGGCGGAGTCGAGAAAGAAACTCATAGATACGGTGAAACTCCAAATCCAAGCGCACAATCTGGCAGCACGAGCATGTGCCACAAACAGCAGTACAGATAGAATGAAGCTGACGCCAGATAGCAGCACTCTGAGTATAGAACTCATCAATAGTAGAGTCACCCTGCTGGAGAGCATGCTCCTGACGAACCACAGACAGGTAAAGAGCATCCCTAGATGGCTGATAGCGCTGATGAAGATGGGCCCACTGAGCGGCAACAGTAGGGAGACTCATGAACTCAGCAGCATACTGGGGCAGAACACTAGAGGTGAGAACAGCAGCAGCACGAGCATCCTCATCAACCCACTGAGTGAAAGTAGTCAGAGCGTGTCGATAGACCTCAAGATCAGAAGAGTACTGCTTGAACTTCAGGTTATAAGCAGCAATAGCACTATCATCAGCACTCTGAGCAGCATCCTTGGCCTCCTCAGAAGCATCAGCTCCGAGAACAATCGGCGTCGGCGGAAGAGGAGCCCCAGGAGCAGGGGCACGGCGGACAGGAGACCTCGCCGGAGAGCATACCCCAAAGACAAAGACCGCGCATGTGGACGCGCATAAAGGCAGCAAAATGAGGGTAATTCGCGCCATCGAAGATCACCGGGCAGCGAGGAATCGCAACATAACCCTAGGAAGAAGACATATCGCTCTTTTTTTAACAGAGCAGAACCAGATCTGACCGGGTCCTGACGTCAGCGCGGATCGGCGTCTGGCTGTGGAGTGGAGGAGGCCCGCGCGACAGGAGGTGGCCCCGGCCAGTCAGTGGGGCGGGAGGCAGTGGGTCAAACAGGCCGGTGTGAGAAAAGTAAAACCACACGATGTGTATGTGTGTATGTGCAGAAGAGCAAAGGACAACCGGCCGGTGTGAGAACAGCGGCCAGGTGGACCGTGTGCGGGCGGATTTGATCGGGCGGGCAGCAGGAGGTCGCCAGGCGTGGCGCTGTCACGCGCGTCACGCGCGCGCGTCAGGGAGACTGCAGGGCGTCACGCGCAGCAGGGCCCACGAGTCGGTGTCGGAAGTAGAGAAGCAGCAACGCGTCGGGAGTAGAAGACCCACGCGTCTAGAGATCGGATCGGATATGAGAAGACCAGCTGGACTAGAAAACCAATCTGGATCGGATCTGAAGACGGAACGGCAACGACGGAAACGGCCAGAAACTGAGCGGCGACCGGTAGCGTCGACGACGGCAAGGCCGTCGGCGACAGGGACTGTGGCGGCTACAGCGAAGAAGTTGCGAGTAGGAGGATACTAACCTAGCTCTGATACCATGTCAGGAATATGCAACTTTTATTCCTCTGGGGGCCAAAGGCCACAATATATGGTACAGGTACAGGGCAAATATGCAGGAAGCCCCCTAACATATGGGGGAATACAATATACATATATATACATCTAACACCGCGAACGTATCCTGCCCGTAGGCGGTCCGTGCGGGCCTTGACAATCCTCCGACTCCTAGGGAACTAGTGCCCGAGTCGGTTTCGCCGATGAAGATGTGGATGTCCCCGATTGGGACAATCGAGCAGCGGGTGGGATTCGTCTTTGCCGGGATCCAGAACTCGTCGTGAGGGATGATCGGAACGTTGCCGGATAAGAGAACACGAACGATGGCTACGGTTTCTCCGATTCCCGCGAAGAGCTTGGACCTCGCCCATTGTAGAGCCTGAAGCGCCTCTTACCCCATGGTGGGCGCCAACTATCGTGGTATTGCCGACGAGTACGCCATGGAAGGGTCCTCACAGAGCGTGTTTAGAGACAAGGGGTAAGGCGGGAGGTTGGCGGGTACGAGGTAACATAGATTACCCAGGTTCAGATCCCACGACGATGGCGGAATCCTACTCCTACTATAAATCACTATAATGGCAATACACCGAGTTACATGGATTGGTTCGCTGTGTGAGGTATGAGTTGATCGATGCCCTAAAGACTCCCGCAGGTCCGGCTTATATAGTCACCAGATCCTAGGGTTACAGGCAAAGTCCTAGCCAGACAGGTTACATATTCCTACACGGTACACAACTAGTCTAGCGTGTCTTGCACTCCAAGTTTCCGGGTACGTTGGTGACTCCTCCGTAGCCTTCCTTTATCCGGCACGGGCCTTCCTTCTGGATCCGTCTAACTGGGCCACCCAACAGGCCATAGGCCTTGCTACCAACAGTGGGCCACCCGGGTTAGCCGGATTAGAGACATGCAATGGTGATATCCATTTAGCATATCCCTAATACGCGTGTTGCCGGAGTTGTCTGGATGTGCCGCAGGCAATCCCTCCGCCCTCGGCCTCCGCCTGTGGACTAGACGCGCGACACCCTCTGCGTGGCGCACAACCTGCTCGATCATTTGCCTGACGTACGTTCGCCGATACTTTCTAGGTTATCCGGCCAGCCGCGGTAGTTGGCATCACCATTAACGGCCGCATAGTTTGCAGATAGGAAACAACCGAAGAAGGGCAAGGGAGTTCTTCTACAAGAATTTTGTGGAGTCATCTTTTGAGAAGGAGTCCGACGGTGAGACCGAGATTCTGCTGGCAGCTGCACAGATGGCGCACGACCACTACCTCCTGCCGTTGCGTAGAGGTGTCTCGTCCAAGCGGCGCGAAGCCAAACAGGAGCGCGGCCGATAAGATGGCCACATATGCCTTTACAAGGACTAATTTCATCCAACTGGTCCAGTTTTTAAAGAGAAGACATTCTGTCGCCGCTATCGGATGTCAAGGGACCTATTCTTACAAATTCTCAATGGGGTAATGGAGTACGATAACTACTTCGAGGCCAAGTACGATTGCACCGGTAAGATTGGCTTATCCTCTTACCAAAAATGTTCTGCTGCCATTCGGCAGCTTACATATGGAGTTCCCGGTGACCTCCTCGACGACTACATGCCATGAGGCTATATACCAGTTTTGCAGCGCGGTTATTGCGGTGTTTGGCAAAGTTTACCAGAGAGAGCCAAACACCAAAGACACTGCCCCCCTTTTGTCCATCAACGAGAGAAAGGGGTTTCCTGATATACTTGGCAGCATGGACTGCATGCATTAGCAGTGGAAGAATTGTCCCTTGGTTGACAAGGGCAGTTCAAAGGACATGCAGAGGGGTGCATCGTCATACTAGAGGTTGTTGCATCACAAGATCTCTAGATTTGACACTCCTTTTTTGGTATGGCTGGATAAAACAATGACATCAATGTGCTGCAGCGGTCTCTGGTGTTTGCTAGGCTGTCAGAAGACAATGCTCTATAGATTTTTTATCAGATCAATGGCAATCCATATGATATGGGTTACTATCTTGCTGATGGTATCTACCCCTTCCGAGCCACCTTTGTAAAGACAATCCGCAATCCTAGAGATGAGAAGTGCAAGAGGTTTGCGAAAGAGCAAGAGGCTGCTAGGAAGGATGTGGAGCGAGCATTTGGTGTGCTTCGGTCAAGGTGGGCTATTGTTCGGTACCCTTCTAGAACCTGGAGCACATAGAAGATGTGGGATGTGATAACTTCTTGTATCATCATGCATAACATGATCGTCCAGGATGAGCATGATGACGGCATCTTGGACCAAGGCTGGGACTTTCAGGGTCAGTTGGTTGAGCCAAAGCCAGTTCTAGCGTCTTGGAAAGATTTTATGCACGTGCGTGAAAATTGCGTCATAGGCAAACCCATGAACGGCTTCAACTGGATTTGGTTGAGCATATATGGGTTCGTGCATGAAATCTCAATGTTTAATCCTTTATTTATTTGTGTAAATTGAATTTAGTTGTTGTCTATCGAACCATGCAAGCCTGAACTATTTATATGTAAGCACTATTTCAATTTGATTACCTAGTCTGGTTTATTTATTTCCAAAAATTAATTTTGCGACAAAATTTGCAAACATATGAAATCCTTAACCAGACTTGGCCAGCGCTGGCCAAGCGCGGACAAATAGGTCATGGCTGGCCAGACAGGCCGAACCCCCTCCTATATCAATCACGGCCCGAAACGGATATAAACGGACCGTTTAAGACAACTGGATGGGTCGGCCCAGTGTAGATGCCATAAAACAAAGAGTCAATTCCAAGGGGACTCTAGCACTTCACAGTTCACAATCGTATTTTCCAAGAAAAAAAGCACTTCACTGGCCTTTCAGTCGTAGCCAGTTACTTTTTGGATCTAAGGCCCTCCATAGCGTGCAGAAAAATCGATGCCCAACCACTTGTGAACAATTAGGCATCGGTGTTCCATTGTGGAGCTGGTGCCCTAAATTTTTTTCAGGAAACCGGAGCACCTACTTGCTCCGATGCCCATTGCATATATCCAATATACTATAATTTTTTCGTCTGACAACACAACCTGGTGAGCAAGGTGACGATGTTTAATCTCGTCAATGCCCATTGTTATGGACTTGGGTTTTGGAGAAGATGGGGATGCTGGAAATCGTGGAACGGTTAACAGACAAGCAACCAGGGGACACGAGATTTACCCAGGTTCAGGCTCCCGGAGGGAAAACCCTACTCCTGCTTGTCTGCTCTTGATTACGGCGGAACCGAAGGTTACAGGGGTGCGCAGATTCGATCTGGCGTGGAGGTGTATATGCGAAAGTATGAGTCGAGAGGTCTAGATCTGTAGATCTATTGTGGAGGTGAAGATCGTAGATCTATCTATTGGGGGGTTATGGCGTCTGTAGGTCGTGTCCTCCTCGTTGGACCCTCCTAGCCTTTATATATGGGGAGGCTAGGTCTCAGGTACCGATACGAGTAGGTTACAAGTTAGATTCAAACTCTAGTCTTGAGGTTTTCTTGTCTTGTGCGCTTGGGACTCCGTGTCCATATGGGCTTCGTTCCAGCCGAACCGTCATAGGCGTCATGGACCCGGGCAGGTCGTCGAGTGGGCCTTCCATCAGGCTGGACCAGGTAGGCTAACATCGGGTACCCATAGGGCATAACCATGTCAGTAGCCCCCGAGTGTTCAGTCGAATCGTAGATTCGGCTGAGGACTCTTCAATCTTTCGGGTGCAGATGTTTAGTAGTAGAATCCCAGTAGTTTTCGAATGATGTACCCGACGCATCCGTCGGGATTTTCCTCGCGCCTGTTAGCACAGATTTTCACTAGTAGAGCGCAGTCGTGTGCGTTGGCAGGCCATCAGATAGTATCTGTAGGTCTTATCTTTGCGTCGTAGACGCAGCATCCGAAATTTTATCACCGCAGAGGTGTTTCGGGTGGCCAAGGAGAATGTTACTCACTTAGCGTTGGTTGGGGCAAAGTTGCCGAAAAGTTTTTACATTCTGATCCGAAGGATCGTAGTCGAAGAATTCATAGGGTGCGCGACCAGCGCTCCCTATGGGAGTAGCCCCCGAGTGTCTGTTCGAGTCGTAGACTCGAGCAGAGACTTTAATTCGGCCGTTGTTTGGCTTTAGGTCCATAGGACACAAATTTTTCAGATGCTTGAATCCATCCTCCCTATGGGAGTAGCCCTCGAGTTTTTAGTGGAGTCGCAGACTCGACGTAGGACTCAAGAATAAGTCATTGGTGTAGTACGCTATTCATGCTTCGGGCCTTCCATCAGGCTGGACCAGGTAGGCTAACATCGGATACCCGTAGGGCATAACCATGTCATAAGGAATCACATAAAAAATGGTTGCATGTTGGTTCGGGTGAGGTCTTTATTCCATGTGGGCCCTACAATTTTCTAAGCTCCTTGCACACGTTGTAAGACTGGTGCCCAAACTTTTTTTCGGGTATCGCTGATGACATGACAAACTTTTCGATGCTCTGGACTCAGGCAACACCGTGGAAGGCCTAACGGGCCGAAATGTCCCTGACGAAGCCGAAGTCCCCATCGGTGTCCTTCCGGCGTTACCGGTATCCCGTCGCCGCTGCCGCCGCCGCTAGCAGCAGAGGTCAACCACCGAACCCTCCTAGCTTCCTTCCTCCCCTGTAGATTTTTGGACTGCGGTTTCTTTCTTCTTACTAATTACTGCTTGTCTGCCCATCCTGGATCCTGCCCTCTCCGCTCCGTTGCATTTGCTCGTCGATAGGGCTCGCCCCTCTCGGCGCCCAGAATTTACCCGACGGCAGCTAGAGGTTCCTCATACATGTGTATGTAGTAACTACTCCCTCTGTTGCAAAATATAAGACGTTTTAGCAAGCTAATAAAACAGCTAGGAATTCCTCATACAAGTGCCATCGGGAGTAGTAAGTACAATGTGCAATGCAAGGTGCAATTCAGAGCCGTGAATACGGAATCTTGCCTCTTGGTAGGGATGGATATATTGAGCAAAGATATGGAGCGTCGTTCAAAATTTAGGCAGTTTGATTCCTTATCATTTTACTTGGTTTAGAGCTAATTTTATTATTGAGCTAACGAGCCCACTCGACCCGGAGGGTCATGGTGTTTCAGCAAAATGAGTAAATGAATCACTTTAATGTTGAGCCAACTTCAGACTTAATCCAATCAATTTTGAACCGAGCCAATTGCCTGTTCAAGTTCTGAATTATTCTAAGAAGCAATCTCACTGATGAAATAATACATTGAGTTTCCTCCTCCTCCTATCTATGCACGGCAGCGGCACTAACTAATGCCACATACTTTTAATTCCTTGCACTTTGTACACCAATATACGCCCCAGCTCTGGATGGCACTTGCAGAGCTAGAACTGCTATCCCTCGATGCTAGGATGCTACCACATATCTTGTTAGCCTGACCTTAGAAGTTCTCCTTGTGGAAATGGAACCGCGTTGTTGTTGTCTGGCTAAACTCTATTGCAAGGTCCCTGAGAGGTTTTGTAAGCGTTGGAGATCCACAGTAGAAAACACCTGCAGATGTATGGAACATCTCAATTAGTATATTTGTATTGTAAAGTAGTATGACCCAGCACTTGAATTTTGAGCAGACGGGACTCACCTATACGAGCGTTCTTGTGGGTATTGGCCAAATCTGTGTACACCTTTCTCCAGTTTGGCCTTGCGAAGTGTGTCCGGATCTGCAAAAATAGAGGTCAGGAAAGGAAGCAACTATGACGTATCTGAATTTATTCGCAGGTTAACAGGGGCAAGTGAGAAGGGGGAAAACCTTGCTGCCGGATACGATATCCACACCATTTTTTGCGTGTTGGAGTGATTGAACCATGGCAATCAGAGCTGACCTTGCATCGCCTTCTTCATACACACTGGTCAGGTAGTTGTGCATCTCTATTGCATTCTGTATAGTGAGAGATTAAGTTACTTTCTTTTTATGGAAATGACAGTGAGGATGTGAAGTTGCTCTTTACTGAAGCATTTAGGGTTGAGTAGTACATCGCTATCGCATTCAGCAACTTCATTCATGACACCTTTAAACCATTCAAAGGATCCCTGTTCCCTAGTAACCCAGTAGAAGTAAGCTCGGCTTGGCCCATTGCTCTTAAAGGTGCCGCCTGACTCCTCGTCCGGTATGCTTTGCATCTCCTGTTGAATCCAACTCATTTTATTAATCCTACATTTGTACTCAGGTATGGGAATAGTTTCCAGTAACAGTTAGAGAAGTTTACTTGACTGGACTTTAGGTTGTGCAGGAGATCCTTCAGTATGCTGATGAAAGGAGTTGCACCAATTCCAAGCCCGATAAGCAAAAGAATGTCATATTTCTTATAATTTTGTGCTGGTGCACCAAAAGGGCCATCTATAAAGACCTTGGGAAACCTAAATGAAGAAAGCCAAGCCACCAAAGTTAGTGCAAAAGCAATATACACAGTTTCAAGCAATTCCTTAAAAGAAACTGAAGGCATATTCACCTCGTTTCCTCTCCCTGACCTTCTGCTATGACTGTGGTTTCAAGTCTTGAAAGTGTGGCCTTCTTGGAACTAACTTCTGCCTCACAGGCCTAAATGAATTATTATATATTTTCATCAATTAACTAATATAAATACTCCCTCCATACCTTATTAGGCTAACACGGAGTTCAAGAAATATGTTTGACTACAAATTTGATCAATGAAATATAAATCATATGTCACAAAACCTATATCATTGGAAAGTTATTTTAAATATGAATCCAATGGTATAATTTTTGCGACATATAATTCATGTTTTGTTGACCAATTTTATGGTTAAACTTTTTTCTTTAACTCCGTGTTCGCCCAATAAACCGGTATGGAGGTAGTACATTGGTAAGCTCCTATTAAGCTTGAACAAATTGTATTTTTTCTCCCCTCCCCCTCTCCTTTTCTACTGACCTTCCCAAATACGTTCCTTAGTTCTGTTGTCCAGTCACCTAATGTTCGGATATGTACACTCAAGTAGTCGTCTCCAGGTGCAGAAGTGATGGAGAAGGGATGCCTGTAAACATTGAAGGAATTTTGAAGCCAAAGCCTTGGTAAATTCATGAATTAGAAACTTGCTGGCAGAAGTGATGGAGAAGGGATGCCTGTATGATGAGACAGTACCATTCAAAGGGCGAAACATCTGGGCATTTTACAAAGAGGTACATCCCACTTTTGTATTTGAAACTTGCTGGCTTCTTCATGTAAAGAGAGAGCACATTTCCTGGGTAAATTGCTGCCTGCGTAGCACATTTTGGATCATTAATGAGCAGTTCTATTGTGGCACATGAAATTTAGAACATATACTGAAGAAACTTATATGTGGTTCATGCAGAATTTTTAGCTTACCTTGATGACGCTCACTCCATAATTCTTCTCGCGTATTCTTCTTGTAGCTCTCTCGGAGGCATAGAAGAGAACAGGAACTGCCAGGTACATCCATCCCTGTGGAAACACATCCGAAATTGCAATTTCAGTTTTTTATGCACATACATTAAATTCACAAAATAACCACTGTTGCCAAATAGATGCAGGAAAAATACCGTTCTCTTGTACCACTCCCTGGTGAGGAATATGAAGTAGGAGTGCATCACCAGGAGGATATATGCAAACACCAGCAGGTGGTGGGCATACCAGAAGGCGTTGAAGCCAGCCAGGTGATGCAGGGGCGACGGCAGCTTCACGACGTTCCTCCTGAAGGAGTGCGTCGCCAGTGTGAAGGAGAACGACATTATGAGGATGAGGAGGATGCCAGTCCACCCTGGAGTGCTTGCAAGCAGAGATCCCCATGTTGGTTGAACATGGTTAAAGAAGGGCCCCAGCTTCTCCTGGAACTTGTCACTTGGGCATGAGACCAATCTTGGGAAGTCACAGGTCAGGTGAGCAAGCGTATGAGTACTTGCTCCAATTGTAATTGCCAGTGCAATCACCTGGACACATTGTGATTGTTAGAAGGGATTAGAGGGTGCGATGCAGGTGCGGGGAAGATGATGATGCCAGTGTCACAGACTGCTGTCCTAGAAATAGCACGGAAGCCCGCATCATATGTACCTTGTGGAAGTTTATGTTATCGTCAAATGGTACAACGCTGCTGAGGACAGTTGATCGGAGTGATGTCAGCGTGTTTCTGCACACGGGGAGCAGTATAAGGGCCATGTTCAGCTTGGTCGTCTCAGCGGCACCCTTTGCGATGCAGACACAGTAGCCCATCACGTCGAAGACAGCCCGATTCCTGTATTGCACAAACTTGAATATGAAGAGGCTAATGTTGACGGTTCCCCACAAGGTGAGGACCCATATCCTCTTCCAGTTCTCATGGATGAAGTCAACAGTCTGGGTCATACGCTTCTCCATTGGGCTCCGGTGACTGGAAGGAACCATCGTCTTTGCAAGGCTTGTTGATGCCTGGTCCATTTGATCTGGTGTCCCCTCGGCCAGCACCATCTGACGGAGTAGCTTCTCCAGCTGCCAAATCTGCATCAGGACATAACATGAGGATATATTTGTGTATGTTGTTGTTGCATCAGAAAGAAGAGAAGATTTCCATTTCTTGGCACCTCAATGTAACCGCGAGCATCAGGATCCAGCTCTTCCATGATCAGCGAGGCATAGGTCGCGGCATGTTTCTTCAGCTTGGCAAGCTTGTTTGCTGAGGCGCTCAGCACGATAATCTGTAGATGGAAGGGAAAGAAAGTGAAATTTATAGAAGCTTTGGTGGAGAAGGGCGGGCAGATTCAGAGATGGTACGCCACTGACCTCTTTGACCTCATCTTCTGTGAGCTTCCCATCACCGTTCTTGTCACACCTGATTGCAAAACAATCTCATCAAGAGGCCAGCCATAAGGTTTTTCGACTGAAGAGAAAGGAAGGTCAGAGCTTTACATGTCAAAAAATATGCGTAGCCGGGCGTCGAAGTTGTTGTCGGACATCTCCTCCCAGAAGTCCTTGAGCTGCTCTTTCGTCAGTCCTTGTTCCGGATCAATCTTCCTTCTCCTGGCCATGGCCACAAACACCTCGCCTGCGAATTCCTTGGAATCCGCCATACCTGTAAGAAGCAGAGCCGTTTTGGGCTTAGAGATTCATGTTTTGCAGGAAGATTCGTAGAGATACATTGATATTCCAGCAATTTTATAGACTGCAGCCGTAACTATATCCCATGATCTTGTTGTTAGTTTCTTTTTTTCTTTTTTGAACTTCTTTTAGTTCGTTGTTCTTGCTGTGTGAAAGAACCTAAAGAGCGGATGGAGGATTAAATCAAGTTTAACCTCTTATTAAATTCCTAGATAGGTTGCATGACCAGAATGATCTGTGTTGATATATACTCTCTCCATTTCAAAATACAAGATGTTTTAGCTTTTGTGAAGCGAACATATCTAGACGTCCTTTGGTGTGTAGGTCCGGAATGAATCTAAACATAAAATGTAGATACATTCGTTTCACAAAAGCTAAAAACATCTTATAGTTTGGAACGGATGGACTATACACTAATGCCTTATCCATTATTCTTCGGTTAAGCGATTACAATCTTGAGCAACCAACATGGGTGGTTAAATCATCACAAAATGCATTATATCCCATTATAATAACACTGCGATCTGACACCGTTTTGTGATCGATTGAAACACCACTGTAATCTGCTCTTTTTCATGAAAGGAAAGAAAAAAAGGGAAAACAAGACACCACCGACATGCAGGAGATGCTTTACCGAACCGTGAAGCTACCACTAGCAGAGATCATCAAGATGGATGGATTGATTGCGGGAGCAGGCATGCAGGAGGCAACAATGAAGACTCGTTCGGTCGTACGTACCGATGCATTTGGCGAAGTTCTCCTGCTGGACTCGTCCGTCGACGTTCATTTCGTCGAAGCGCTTCTCGACGGACTTCCAGCCGTCCTTCCCCGCCGACGTCTTGTCGAGGAAGCGCAGGCCCTTGAGCGCCGGCTGCGCGCTGGAGTGCGAGCGCTTGAGGCCCAAGACGGAGTCCGGCACCCGCATGGACGTCACCCTCGACGCCAGCCGCTTCATCCCGGACGCCAGCCGCGACGGCTGCTTCCTCATCACGGGCCCCGTCGACGGCGGCGCCTGCTGCTGCTGCTGCTCCGCCTCGTTGCCGAGCGGCACGTCCACGTACCCCGCCGACGACGACGCCATACCGCTCGCACCACCGGCGGCGACACAACGCACACCGCACCGGGACCGGACCGCGCCTAGCTAGGGGCAGGGCACCACAGGCCGTAGCTTAATCTGCCCAATGCGAGCGAGCGAGCGAGGATGATGCTGGGCGGGCGTAAGTTTGGAAGGGGGGGAGGAGAGGGGAGAAATATGGCGCGTGTTGCGGGGAGGGGACGTGCCAATTATAGCCCGCTGTGTTGCATGCCCGCGCGCGACACGGCCGGCTGAGCCTGAGTGCGCGAGCTTGGCCGCTCCGCCTGGAGGGGCGGGGCGCCGTGTCTCTGGTTTTTCTTCTCGCTTTCCTTTCTCTCTCTGGGCGGGTGACCTGGCCTGGCTGGCCGTGCTGCCAATGGCCCTGCCCTGCCGTGCCTTCCACTGGAATCGGCACTGCCCTGCCCAGCTGTGAGCCTGTGACTGTACAGTCTGTTACGTGAGCGACGGTGGGCGGTCGGTGGATGCCTTTGCCAAAAGGCCTACTAGCATTATGCAGGATCGACGTCGATCGGTTGAGTGGGTTAGTTAGCCTTGCAATATATATACATTCTCTCGAGTTCGTAGGTTTGTACTACTAAGGGGGATCACTTGCTCCTAAAGTTCATTGATCAGGCCCAGGGCAATGTACTTGATTGGTCTCTCGCCAAGGGATGTGATATGCGATGCGATGCTCCAGTCCAGCCTGAATGGATGGCTTTAGTTTCATGGTGCTATGTCTCCCAATCATTAAAGTGTAGTTTGAAAATAAAGCACAATCCGTTGTAGTCTAGTTGGTTAGGATACTCGGCTCTCACCCGAGAGACCCGGGTTCAAGTCCCGGCGACGGAACACTTTTTATCTTTCTTTATTTTTTCCTCTGCCCTAATTCACGAGTACGTGTTCAAGCGGCTAGGTGTATGTTGCATTTCTTTAATCTTTCTTCTCGGAATATCTATGCACCTCCAACGGTTCAACCTGTAGACCATTTCTCCATCGTGCCAGAAAAGGGGAACGGTGAAGTGTATGTTGGTCTAAACTTTGGTTCAAGAACATGGTTTGTTACTAGTTTAAACATTATTTTTACGATCTTCATGTGTGTTAGTGGCACCGAAGTAAACAGTTTGGTCGTGTTTTAGTGGTATATATATTGGTCTCTGCTATCTTTGTAGGTTGGTTATATAACCTTTCTTCTGTCTATTTTGTAGATTTGGTGCACGATTTAATTACAACACTTCTCCTATTAATGCTCTTGGTGATCACAATTTTAATTAGAAAGTTATATAACCAAGTAGCAAGTCTACACGACTTTAAAAAGCATCCCCAAAAGACATCGTGAAAATGGATTCCTAAAATTGGATTGCTAAGTTTGGCGCTTGTACTTCTCACATGCATGTTAGCTGAATTATTCCAAAATGAATATCTACATAAGTCAAATAAAATTACAAAAAATATGAAACAAATATTCCATCATTCAAATACTAAATTGGAGCATAGCAAACATAATTCTTAACATGAACAAATGACAACCATAGTGGGGACATACATAGTTCAACACACATACTAGAAAAACAACATAGTTCAAACAAAAAAAAGTAAATATAAAACTAGTTCAGTCTCGGTAACTATTTGAAACGATGGAGAAAAGACTTTTCGAGCTCCTCGTAGGTACTCTACATCGCCCCCCCCCCCCCCCCCCCCACTCGGTGTTGCGGTGCCATCCATCCAGGGACAAAATCGTGCGCATGAACTCCTGGCTTCAGCATCGTTGACCGTACGTCCGCTAAGCCCGTAGAGGGGCAATCAGCCGGTCGTGAGATAGGGCATGGCGTGAGCTTTGTTTGGGACGCAGGTGGAGAGGGCGGCGGTGCTGAGTAACGGGAGAACAGAAAAATCAGAAGAATCACTTGGGCTCTCCTGCATGTGGTTTTGGGTAAACAAGTTAGCCTGTTATGCTGATGTTGTAAGGTGACATATTTTCTTTTTTTTTGGTTTTCTTTGTTTCGCTTTTGTAAACGTTGGCGCTTTTTTTATATGAAAATCGACGAGGGATGAGCTTGTTTGGTAAAAAAGAAAAAGTGACGTGTGGCTCTCTTTTTTGTGAGCAATGCACGCGTGTGTAGGTAACTACTCGAAATAGACTTTCATCCAGCTATATTAATATAGCAACTGTTTGAGACCGCTGGGCCAGACATGACAATGCCCAAAGAAACAAGAAAGAAAAAAAGAAAACAAAGCTGACAACAGTGGTTCGACGAAAACGAGGATGACCCGCAACCGCTGCGCCCTCCGGAAAATTATCACCACGCTCCTAGCGCTACGAAGCGTCACGTACCAAGCAACACCTCCAAGAAGGAAAGTGAAGACAACGATGCTACTACCTGGACAGGTCCTAGGGTTTTCCCCGATACGCTACGGAAGGTGGGGAAGAGATACATCCGACGCTGTCTGGACGACGAGGATTTCTCCCGACCCCTCAAAATCCCACACTCTGGACACCTCGAATTGCTCCACCAAGCTAGCCGCCTACCAGCAGACGCCACCACGGTCTTGCAGTCACCATCATCATCTCACCGTGACCCACGATGTGAGGCTGGTACGACCGAAAAGAAGCAACTTCGGTGGGGGTTGACGGTACAATGACACGCGAGAGGGAACTACCTCCACCACCATAGGACGATAGTCGACCGGATGTAACAGCAAGGACAAACCAGGACCTCTATGACCTGGCCGAACCCAAAAGGGCTCGTGAAGCCCTGCCGCCACACTGCAACAAGGGTGTTACCATGTGAAAGAGCATTTTTCTATCCCTCTGATTTTGATGTTTGATAACAACACACTTATCAGTTTAATTGTGTACTAAGTGTATCATAGGTTTGATAAGGGTGTGGCACAAATATTGGCCTAACAATTCCCTTTGCGAAAAACCAATGTATCAACCGATAGTACCGGAAATATATCCGGTACTACCGCTTGACACCGGTACTACCAGTTCTAGTACCGGTTGGATCCGTGCAAGGCTGATAAGGACGTGTTTGAGTCAGTACCACCCGGTACCATGGAGCAGCACTACCGGTCCAACCGGTATTACCGCTTGAGACAAGCGGTACTGCCGCTTGGACACGGTCGTACCGCTCGGCAGTACCGGGCCGTTCTGAAGAAGAACCATCCCTCTCAGTCTTGCTCAGTACCAAGCGGTACTTGGGACCAGTACTACCGCCCGGACCGGTAGTACCGCGTCATACGACCGGTACTACCGCTTGGGGGTAGTACCGCAAGGGAATACCGGGCTTTACTGGTGCTGGCTCGACCATTCAAGACATCTCCGGTACCTGGTCCGGTACTGGACCGGTAGTACCGCTTACCAGCGGTACTACCGCTTGAGTACCGGTACTACCGGTGCGTTAAAGGCTCCAACGGCCAGATTTCGTGGAGGGGTATAAATACCCCTCCACCTACCTTGGGACAAGATGCTCAGCTACATTAAAGTCAAGACCACCATTGGAGCCACCAAATCTTCAAGATCTCCTCATTCCACCACTCAAAGTCTTTGATCTTTGGGGAATCGAAGGAGGAGGCCCCGATCTACTGCTTCACCAAAAGAGATCTTCATTTCCCCCTCATTTCATTGAGGGCCCCTTTGCTCTAGTGTTTTCTTGGAAACCCTAGTTCTTGTTTTGGTTCTTACAAGCTTGTCTTTGATTGCTTTGACAGCTTGCATGTATTTGGGAGCCTCCGATTAAGTTGTGGATGTGTGCCCCAAACTTGTAAAGGTGCCGGCTTCCACCTTGAAGGTTGCCGATATAGTGGAAGGTGAATCGATCCCGTTGGGGTGAGATTCATCGGAGAACAAGGGAGGCCTTTCGTGGTGTTGGTGGTTTGAAACCACCCCCTCTCCAAACGTAGACGTACTTCCCCTCAAAAGGAAGGAACTACGGGAAACAAATCCTTGTGTCTCCGCGTCCACCACTTTGGTTACTTCTATCCTTTACCGCACTTTACTTACTTGTTCCTACTTTGCGTTGTGGTAGCTCTTGCATAATTGTCACATAGGTAAATTCACCTTAGTTGCATTATCTAGAGAATTTACCTTATTGTCAAACCTTAATTTGAAAAAGAAGAAAATTTGAAGTAGCACCTATTCACCCCCCCCTCTAGGTGCTCATACGATCCTTTCAATTGGTATCAGAGCCTCGGCTCTTTATTTGGGCTTTACCGCCTAAGAGAATATGGGTAGCGATGAAGGGGAGGGTGATAGTGAGCCAACCCCGGTGACCATGGAAGATCTCAAAAACTTGGAAACAAGATTGAGCTCTTCCTTGGTCAACAAAGTCAAGAAGATGCTTGAGCAACTTCTTAAACACAATGAAGGCTCATCACCCCCATCTCCTCAAAAGGATCAACCATTCATGTTACCTAAAGGGAATACGTTGGTATCCCCCGAGGGTATCATGATGGTGGGGGGGTAAACAAGACAACGCTAATTCCTCCACACAACTTGATGGGGGGAAGGGTGAGCACTGGGATTCTTGGTACTCTCCCGATCCTCCCATCCCTCACCCTCATGTGTACAATAGGGGTGACCCACCTAAGCTTGAAGAGTCGGCTACTTTTGCTCAATGGCAATCACAAATGAGAACTCATGTGCGCAGCTCTTGCATTGAACTATGAAACATCATCGAGCATGGACTCTTTATTGGGGATTCAAACAACATGACAAGAAGAGAGGTTGTCAATAGTCAACTCAATGCCACTGCTTTGCATATGATTCAACAAGGATTGGGGACAAAGGATTACCCACACATTGAGCACTTGAGCATTGACAAGGAAGCTTGGGATGCCCTCACCGTATTGTTTGTTGGAAATGAGAGTATGAGGAGGAACCGATATGATGCTCTAAGCAATGAAGCCGAAGGCTTCTACATGAAAGAAGGTGAAGATCACGAAGACATGTACCGAAGGCTCAAAACCACCGCCACCGCTTTTAGAAATGTGGGTGCCTCACATGTGGATGATGCATGGATAAAAAGGAAATATGTGAGCGCACTCATGCCCTTTGAGCCCACGGACTTGAAGATCTTGCAAGGTAGACACAACTACCATCTCATGACCTCCAATGAAGTTATGCAAGAGATGGCCGCTTTCAAGGTTGCCGCCAAGAATGCCAAAGACACACGTGCTCGTGCCCTTGGTATGAGCAATGTTCTCAATGTTGCTTTGAAGGCCAAAGTTGTGGATCATGGGGATGAAGATGATAGTGATGAAGGACTCTCCATGGACCATCTCGATGAAGTCAAGATTGCTCATGGTCAATATATGGCTTTCTATGCAAAGAAATTTTGGAAGAACCCCGCCAAGGCCAAGATGGAAATGCAACGGAGAAGCAACCCAAATGGGAAAAGAGAGAATACCACTAGGTTGAGAACTTGCTTCAATTGTGGTGACCGCTATCACTTTGTGGCAAGTTGCCCCTATAAGAAGAGAGAAGATCATGGTGGTAAACTTGTGTTGAAGAAGACTCTCAAGGAACCTTACAAGAAACCTTTCATCAAGAGGAATCCCATCAACAAGAAGTCGGGAGAAATTGTCTTGATCACTCATGAAGAATACTCCTCCGACAATTAAGATGATGAAGAGGAAACTTCTAATGGTGTGGCTGCGTTAGCCACCACTTCTACTCCGACATTCTCACTCTTTGATTCTCCAAATGCGAACTCTCCCACCAAGAACGTCACTTGCCTTATGGCAAGAGGAACGGAGGTATCCTCATCATCCCGCTCTACTCACTTAGATAATGATGAAATTGATGATGATATGTCTCTTGATGTTAAAAAGGAATTAATTGCCTTTGATGAGTTTATGACTAACCTAGAAGGAGATGCGAAGTTACATTTTGGGGACATCTTAGATCAACTCTCACATACTCAAGAACTTCTAGATGTAAGATGTAAACTTGGGCATGAACACATGATTGAGCTAGAGGCTTTAAACAATACTCTAGAAGAAGAACAAGAAACCAGGTTGTCACTTGAATTAAAACTTGAAGGGCTTGATGAGGCAAATGACACTATTGTTAACAAACTCATCAAAGAGCGTGATCATGCTATTGCTAAATACAAAAGGGCTAAAAAGGACAAGATTGAGTTTGGTGTGGTTCATGAAAAACTTGACGAGGACTTTAGTTTGCTTAACAAGGCTCACAAGGCCTTGGAGAGTGAACTCTTGTCTCTCACAAAGTCCCATGAAACGCTTCAAACTCAATTGGCCAATATTCCTTCACCTAGTAACTTCATTCCATCTAGTAGCACAACTATTCTTGAAGATAATGCTAGGTTTAAGGGGGAGCTTGCTAAGGCCACATTTCCACAAGGCAACAAGTCCATTGATGACCTTTTGAGCAAGCAAAGGCGTAGTGGTGATAAAGGGGGCATTGGTTTTGTTTCCAAAACCAAGAAGAAGAAAAATAAGAAGAAGAAGGCCAAGCCCGCACAAGATACCAACAAGACCATTGTGGATAGTAAGACCACAAGTGGCAAAACTATGTCTCATGATGACTTTGCGGGAAGTGTTAACCCTCACTATGTTCTAATGCGTGATTATTATGGTGATGTGTATGCACAATATGTTGGCCCTTATGATGGTTATATTGCTTGGTCTATTTGGGTTCCCAAGACCCTTGTTGATAACAAAAGAGGACCCATTGAAAAATGGGTACCTAAAAAATTAGCTTGATCTTTTGTAGACTTATGCTTCCGGGGGTTCAAAGTGGGTGCTTGATAGTGGTTGCACTAGTCATATGACCGGAAGCTCGTCTATTGTCAAGGACCTAAAGCCAAATGATGATCAAATCACCGTGACATATGCCAACAAATCAAAGTCTAAGGTAATGGGTTTCGACAAGGTAGTGGTTGCTCACGATATTACACTCGTGAACGTCATGCTTGTTGAGACCCTTGGATATTTACTTTTAGTCCTTTCTCTTGGAAAGATGGGCTTTGCCGTCTTTATTGATGTTGATATTGTGGTCCTCTTATGGAGCAAGTCTCTCAAGATCGCTTTTGTTGGGTACGTCGAATATGACTTGTATATGGTGGACTTTTCAGAGCAAGCCACTTCAGGTACGATGTGCCTATTCAGAAAGGCCGATGTGGGTTGGCTATGGCATCGCCGACTAGCCCATGTCAATATGAGAACTTTGCAAAGTCTTCATAAGGAGGGCCATATTGTTGGACTAAAAGAAAATGTTTCCTTTGCTAAAGATCGTGTTTGCAAGGCATGTGTTCTAGGGAAGATGCATGACGCTCCTCACAAGCCTAAGAACCAAATCAAGTCTACTAAGATCTTGGAACTCCTCCATGTGGACCTATTTGGTCCTCCATCTCATGCAAGTCTTGGTGGGAAGAAATATTGTTTGGTGATTGTTGACGACTTTTCAAGATACTCTTGGGTTTATTTCTTCAAGTTGAAGAGTGAGACTCAAGAGACCTTTATCAACTTCATCAACTTAGTTCAACGGCAATACAATGTTCCCGTGTTGATTATAAGAAGCGATAACGGCACCGAGTTCAAGAACTACACCTTGAATGATTTCCTTAGTGATGAGGGGATTAAACATCAATATTCCGCTGCATACACCCCTCAACAAAATGGTGTGGCCAAAAGGAAGAACTGGACTCTTATTGAGATGGCTAGGACCATGTTGGCGGAGTTTAAATCTCCATACAACTTTTGGGCCGAAGCCATCTCCACCGCTTGCCATGCTTCAAACCGGCTCTACCTCCGCAAAGAAATCAACAAGACTCCATATGAAATTCTTACCAGTAACAAGCCCAACATATCTTACTTTCGGGTGTTCGGTTGTAAGTGTTTCTATCTCATAAAAGGTGTTCGTTTGTCTAAATTCGAGTCTAAAGCATTAGAGGGTATTTTTGTTGGCTATGGTCTCGAATCTCACACTTATAGAATCTATGATAAGCTCTCCGGAGCCGTCATAGAATCTTGTAGTGTGACCTTTGAAGAATATGATGGTCCCCAAGGGGGGTGAGTTGATGCTTGATGCAGATGATGAAATGCCTCAGGATGCCATAGGAAGAATGGGTGTGGGATTTATCCGCCCTGTTGAGGAACCCCTTATGGCGGATCGAGAAGAACTATGCTCCAATCAAGTGGAGCCCTCATCTTCACAACCTCAACAAGCTCCATCCACCGAAGAGGACATTGACTCAAGCCAAAGACAAGATGTGGACCCTCAACATGGTAATCAAAGTGACAACTCTAGTCAAGGGGATCTTGATCCATTCGCCAAGTCAATTTCTCAAGGAAGATCCATACAAACTACTTTGAAACAAGCTCAAATTGATGCTAGAAGAGCACTTGATCAAGACCAAGGTCAATCTTTGCCTCCCAATGTAGAGGATGATTCCAATGATGATCAAGGTCAACATGATGGTTAAGACGAGGATCAAAATGATGAAGAGGGTCCTCCTAGAAACAATACGGAGATCCACGCTCGTCGCGAAGCTAGAAAGGAAAGAATGTTGGAATTAAGATACCACTCCCTCCAAAATGTTGTTGGTGATCTAAGGAAAGGTATCTCCACAAGAGCACAATTGAAGAGGTTCAGTGAACACCAAGCACACATCTCCATGATTGAACCAAAGAAAGTGTGGGAAGCTCTTGAATATTCAGATTGGTTAGAAGCTATGCACAAAGAACTCAACAACTTCGAGAGAAACAAAGTATGGAAGTTAGTTGAGAAGCCAAAGGATTGCCGCAATGTTATTGGAACAAAGTGGATATTCAAGAACAAGCAAGATGAGCATGGAATCATAGTAAGAAACAAGGATAGATTGGTTGCACAAGGGTTCTCTCAAATTGAAGGCATTGACTATGGAGAGACATATGCACCTGTGGCTCGCCTTGAGTCCATTCGTATCCTTCTTGCTTATGCGGCACATCATAACTTTAAGTTGCAACAAATGGATGTAGAAAGTGCATTTCTTTATGGTCCATTAAATGAATTGGTATATGTTAAGAAACCCCTGGGATTTGAGGACCCCAACTTCCCAAACCATGTCTACAAACTTGATAAGGCGCTCTATGGGCTCAAGCAAGCCCCACGCACGTGGTATGAGCACCTTAGAGAGTTATTGTTTGACCGTGGCTTTGAGGTTGGGAAAATCGATCCCACTCTTTTTACTAAGAGGGTCAATGGGGAGCTTTTTGTATGCCAAATATATGTTGATGATATTATCTTTGGCTCATCTAACAAAGCTTTTAATGATGAATTCTCAAAGCTTATGACTAGTAGGTTCCGAATGTCTTTGATGGGAGAGTTGAGAGTATTTCTTGGCTTTGAGATCAAGCAAGTTAGAGGAGGGACATTCTTCAATTAAGCCAAGTATACTCAATATATGCTCAAGAGATTCAAAATGCAAGATTTAAATGGAGCTCCTACTCCCATGGCTACAAAGACTCATCTAGAACAAAATCCAAATGGTAAAGATGTGGATCAAAAGGTATACCGATCCATGATTGGTTCTTTGCTTTACCTTTGTGCATCTAGACCCGATATTGTGTTGAGTGTAGGTGTGTGTGCAAGATATCAAGCGGTTCCTAAGGAAAGCCATTTAATGGCGGTCAAGAGAATCTTTAGATATTTAGTTCATACCCCATTTTATGGTCTTTGGTATCCTCGAGGCTCAACATTTGCTCTTTGTGGTTACACGGATTCGGATTGGGCGGGTGATAAGGACGATAGAAAATCAACATCCGGGGCTTGCCAATTTCTTGGTAGGTCGTTGGTATGTTGATCTTCTAAGAAGAAAAATTGTATATCTCTCTCTACCGCCGAAGCCAAGTATGTTGCTGCCGCTAGTGCTTGCACTCAATTGCTATGGATGATGCAAACTTTAAAGGAATACGGTGTCCATTGTGACAAAGTGCCTCTTCTATGTGACAATGAAAGTGCCATCAAAATTGCATACAACCCGGTGGATCGCACAAGGACAAAGCATATTGGGATTCGTCATCACTTCATTAGAGATCATGTTGCTCGAGGTGATATTGATCTATCCTATGTATCAACCAAAGATCAACTTGCCGATATCTTCATGAAGCCACTTGATGAAGCAAGGTTTTGCTACTTGAGGAATGAACTAAATATCGTAGATTCAAGGAGCTTGACTTGATTATCAATGCACTCTCATCTAATACTCGACCCATGTTTGGTTTAGGTGTAGGCATGGACATAGGGGGAGTGCGGTCCTAATTGATTGGACCATCCCTCCCCCCATTATGCGCAAAGTAAACAAAATCATTCCTCTTAATATCATTTTGTGATATGTGAGCTTAACGATGAGTTTCGGTAATGGACCCAAGATATATCTACGTGGTGCCAAGCCGAGTATACTCAAACATGGTGGCCTAGGCCACCGCCCCCTCTCAATCGAGAGGTTGTTGTGCGTACTCGTGTTTGTCATTTTTGAATTGATTTTTACTCATGGTTGTCATCTTTTGAGTTGTCTTCATCGTTATTAGTCTCATGCACTCTAGTTTGGTTTTTGACATCCTTTTCTCGATTTTTAGAGTGCATGTGCTTCCCAGCATAATTGTCTCAATCCAAGCCTCTTTACTCCCTCACAAAAACCCTCTCTCTATCCGCACAAGAATCACCCTTTTCTCCTGGCCTTGGAATCAGATGGGACCGGTACTACCGGTTGTCTGAGCGGTACTACCGCCCCTGGGAAGTTCCTAGGGCGCATCCTGGAAACTGATCCAGGAGCGGTACTACCGCCCACACGCCCGGTACTACCGGCCACCGGTACTACCGGTTGCTGGACCGGTACTACCGCTCACGAGCGGTACTACCGCTTCAGGAACCGGTACTACCGGTTGACGGAGTCAGGCATATATATTGGCTGAGCGTGGGGAGGCACCCTTTAGTGCCCTATTCTTCCCCACGCTCCCCACAGGAACCCGCGCCATCACCAGGTCCCTCGACGCCACCGGAGCCCTGCTGCGCCTTCCTCTCTCCGGATCCTCCTTGGATTCGGCCTCTTGGCGGACTCCCACTCCTTTCCACCGCCATGGATCCTGATGCAGGTGGTTCTCGGGGTGCGCGCAAGCGTTCCAAATCTAGCTGTGAGATTGTTGAGGAAGAGACGGAGTCTGAGGAAGAGGTTATGGCACAGTCAAGACACCGTTCCAAGTTGCCTGCCACTCGAGGTGGCCGTGGGGGTCGTGAGGGGGTTACCAAGCGCTCTGCTGGGCGTGGGAGCGCTCCTCCCTCTCGCCCCCTTCCTCAGGGCGTACCAAAAGTCTCAGCTCAGGGCCATCAGGGCCAAGGAAACTGTCAGACATCTCTGAGTCGGAGTTTTGCGCTCTCAGGATTGACAATGCATACTCCCGCAACCGGGACGAGGATAGAGCAGATAGTCTTTTCTTCAATGATTTCCAAGAGAGTGTTTATCATGAGGTTCTTTTGAACAATATCCAGATGGTGGTGCCTCAGCAGTGTATTGACATGGAGCACATTAACAAGAATCTTGAATACTTTGTTGAAGCCAAGGAAATCTGCTCTCACTTAGGCTTGTTCCCCATTATGGAGTTCTAGTATGACTATGAGCCACTCCTTATTGCACAGTTTTATGCCACTGCACATTTCCACACTGGCCGTACTCGGAAGATCACCTGGATGACTCAAGGTGCAATCAAGGAGGCTACACTTGCGGAGTTTGCTGTAATATTGGGGTATGAAGAACGCGGTCGGGACATTCCTTGTGGTTTTTGCTGTCACATGCGGGATCACCCCTCCAAGAAGGATGTCCTTACACCTTTGTATATCCAGGGCAGCGGGATTGCTGGCAAGATCAAGGATCTTCTCCCCACGTATGATATTCTCCGTCGCATTTTCCGTGAGACTGTTGCTCCTCGGGCGGGCAACAAGTATGAGATACATGGGTTCTCTGTAGACTTGCTGTTCAACACCTTCCTCAACCGCGACTCAGGCACTCCTCTTGATGTGTCAGACTTCATATGGAATGAGATGGTTGCTGCTGCACACTCTCGGAGGGTTCCACCATTTGCTCCTTATATTATGGCCCTCATTGTGTCAAAGTGCCCTTCAATTGCTAGGACACTCTCCACTCGCCCTCTCATTGTGCACAGGCCCAAGGCACTCAAGATCAAGACACATGCTAAACCCCGCGTTGTGGTGGGTGAGGAGGAAGGGGATGACTCTGAGGATGCTGACAGTAGTCGTGACACTGACTATGTTGTCTCCCGTGGCAATAATGCTAAACCCACTTGGGCCAAAAGGAGGGAGGCCAAGCTCAAGAAGATCTTATGCTTCCATATTGACAACCAGAAGCGCATGTATGATGCGCATGTGTATGCCAAGAAAGCCAGTGCTCGGCAGAAGGACATGATGGCTTCCCAGGGTTTGACCGTCTCCGAGGGGTCCGAGACCAACATCACTCCAGAAGATCAGTGGATCTCTCAGCACAGCCGTTGGGACGATGATGTCTCTTCCTCGCACCGCGCCCCACCCCCCTACGAGGAGGACTTTGAGGATGAGGAGGAGGAGGAGGATTGACTGTCGGGACGGTAGTCTTGCACTTGTCCCTTTTTGGCGTCTTGATGCCAAAGGGGTAGAAGTTGCACTTTAGGCACGGGTGTTGCATGGGAAGTCACAAGCTCGTTCTTATTTTGATCCTTTTATTGCTTGTGAACTTAGATTTCCCTCTATTTATGTGTGAGACTATGTGGTTATGTCGTGGTTATGTCATGGATCCATCTTATGAGACTATGTGGTTTATTTCATTGGATCCATCTTGTGATGATATGCATTATCTATTGTCTATATATTTCTCATCACTTGTTATTGTGCAAAGGTATGATTTCAAATGCTAGTATCTATATTTGTGCACCCATGTTGGGTTTGTAAAATAGAGGGGGAGGTTTGTTTCTACACATCTAGGGGGAGCCCCGTCTCTATTTTACAAATCCCATGTGTTTCCTATTAAAATCATCTTGCAAAAGTGTATTGTCATCAAACACCAAAAAGGGGGAGATTGAAAGAGCATTTTTATATCCCTCTGATTTTGATGTTTGATAACAACACACTTATCAGTTTAATTGTGTGCTAAGTGTATCACAGGTTTGATAAGGGTGTGGCACAAATATTGTCCTAACAATTCCCTTTGCAAAAAACCAATGTGTCAACCGGTAGTACCGGAAATATGTCTGGTACTACTGCTTAACACCGGCACTACCGGTTCTAGTACCGGTTGGATCCGTGCAAGGCTGATAAGGATGTGTTTGAGTCAGTACCACCCGGTACCACGGAGCGGCACTACCGGTCCAACCGGTAGTACCGCTCGGCAGTACCGGGCCATTCTGAAGAAGAACCATCCCTCTCAGTCTTGCTCAGTACCAAGCGGTACTTGGGACTGGTACTACCGCCCGGACCTGTAGTACTGCGTCATACGACCGGTACTATCGCTTGGGGGTAGTACCGCAAGGGAATACCGGGCTTTACTTGTGCTGGCTCGACCATTCAAGACATCTCCGGTACCTGGTCCGGTACTGGACCGGTAGTACCGCTTGCCAGCGGTACTACCGCTTGAGTACTGGTACTATCGGTGCATTAAAGGCTCCAACGACCAGATTTCGTGGAGGGGTATAAATACCCCTCCACCTACCTTGGGACAAGATGCTCAGCTACATTAAAGTCAAGACCACCATTGGAGCCACCAAATCTTCAAGATCTCCTCATTCCACCACTCAAAGTCTTTGATCTTTGGGGATCTAAGGAGGAGGCCCCAATCTACTACTTCACCAAAAGAGATCTTCATTTCCCCCTCATTTCATTGAGGGCCCCTTTGCTCTAGTGTTTTCTTGGAAACCCTAGTTCTTGTTTTGGTTCTTACAAGCTTGTATTTGATTGCTTTGACAACTTGCTTGTATTTGGGAGCCTCCGATTAAGTTGTGGATGTGTGCCCCAAACTTGTAAAGGTGTCGGCTTCCACCTTGAAAGTTGCCGATATAGTGGAAGGTGAATCAATCCCGTTGGGGTGAGATTCATCGGAGAACAAGGGAGGCCTTTCGTGGCGTTGGTGGTTTGAAACCACCCCCTCTCTAAACGTAGACGTACTTCCCCTCAAAAGGAAGGAACTACGGGAAACAAATCATTGTGTCTCCGCGTTCACCACTTTGGTTACTTCTATCCTTTACCGCACTTTACTTACTTGTTCCTACTTTGCGTTGTGGTAGCTCTTGCATAATTGTCATATAGGTAAATTCACCTTAGTTGCATTATCTAGAGAATTTACCTTATTGTCAAACCTTAATTTGAAAAAGAAGAAAATTTGAAGTAGCACCTATTCACCCCCCTCTAGGTGCCCATACGATCCTTTCACCATGGTGCCCATATGATCCTTTCTACTTCTCCGTCCACCAGTGAGTATGCCGCCACCGCAGACCCCCGCTGCCAAGTAGCAACGCCATCCCCATCATGGTCATCCAGACCTGCCAGACCGCCGCCAGTCTGAGGTACAGCACGCCACGCGCAGGAGAGACGCACACCATTGCTCCGACGGCTCAACTGAGGAAGCCAGCTCTAGCCCCAGACCCGCCCGATTGAGATAGGTCATTTTGTGAATGTTTTTTAAGACACAATCAATGTAGCAAGTTTGATATTTTTCCATGCCACTATGTCACATAATATGACACCACGCGAAGATTTTGCATTGTTTGAATCGTTTTTGAATTTTTTATGCCGATTTCAAACTATCGTCAAACTTTCTAAATCAAGGGGATGAAGATTCTTAGCTCGGGGCTGAGCCTCACTAAACTTGCATTAGATATATGATGAAGTAGCATATTGTGAACCTAAAAATGATTTTTGCAAAAAATCATGAACATCATATCATGTACATGCAGTTCAAATCTAACTCATTTCCTACCGATTCGGCAAGATTTTGTCTTTTTCATGAGGGATGGACGGAAAGGTTTGAGATACCCAAGTTGGTAAATTGTCCATTTAATATGGTCTATTGTTTTTGAAAAATGTGGTATTATCATTTTGAAACTTTTATTTGGTGGTTGCTTCACAAAACATCCCGTTTTTTGCACTCGGAAAATAAAAAATAGCTTTTTGGTGCGACGAAAATGAAAACTTACTCCTGCAACATTGTTCGCCATCCCATGATACACATACGTGCACAATATGGGTACATTATCGCAAACTATACCGCGATTCTAGCAATAACATTGGTCATTTGACTTATGATGAGTGCAGCAGCACTTTGTTGGGAGACCCCAAGTGGAAGCTATGATGCAGTACAGCAGGCAAGTTTCCCTCAGTAAGAAACCAAGGTTATCGAACCAGTAGGAGGAAGGAAACGTCCCAAAGGTGTTGCACAATATGGAAACCTGCACAACACAAACTCAAGACTTTGCCCCAACTAACAGTGAGGTTGTCAATCTCACCGGTTGCTGCAACAAAGGATTAACTGTATGGTGTGGAAGGTGATGATGGTTTGCAGCAGGTAAACAATAACAGTGGAAGATGTATCAATGGTAAAGATTGGAACGGGGTCCATAGTTCACTAGAGGTACTCTCCTTAGATAAACAACACGACATGAAGGGTAAACAAATTACAGCAGGGCAATTGACAGGAACTGAGCGAGGCATAACAATGCAATACCAGACAAAAATATCCTGTGAAATTCGATTGGGAAATACAACAATATACATAGACCGCAATCCAACTGTATTTATGACTAGAAGTCCACCTTCAGGTTATCATCCGAACCCCCTCCAGTATTAAGTTGCAAGCAACAGACAACTGCTTTAAGCAAAGTGTGTAAGGTAAACAATCCACTTGTTTCATGAACAAGAGACCATTGTTTTCTCCCTAGTGGCAACAACACATCTACAACCGAAGAGATTTCTGTCACTTCCCTTAGAAACTAGAGGCATGAACCCACTATCGAGCATAAATACCCCCTCTTGGAGTCACTAGCAACTACTTGGCCAAGATAACTACTAACAACGGAGAGCATGCAAGATCACAAACAACACATACATGATAGAATCACATAGACAAAACCATTAATCAATCTTACATAGTAATCTCAATATCCATCGGATCCCCGCAAATACAACATACATGATTACAAATAGATTAGATCTTGATCATAAACGGAGCTCACAAGATCTATACATGAAAGCACAAGGAGGATACACAACCATCTAGCTACTACATGGACTTGTAGTCTAAGGTGGAACTACTCACGCTTCATACCGGAGAAGAAGGCCTCCGGGATGATTTCCCCTCCGGTAGGGTGCCGGAAAAAACTTTAGACCCCCCCGATCTAGGGACGATGGTGGTGACGGCTACAAACGGTTTCGTGGAGTTTTGATCGGGTGCCTAGGCTTTTTGCATCGGGGGCTTTTTATAGGCGAAGAGGGAGGCCGATGGGGTGCCCGAGGCGGCTGCACCCCCCAGGCGCGGGGTGGGCCTACCCGCACGGCCAGGGGTATGGCCCCCTCGAGTCCCTCCTCCATCTCGTCTTTTGGCTTCGTGTTGTCCACGGTAAAATATTGACTTTGGCCTTTGTCCCGTTCAATTCTGAGAATATTGATTTTGTACCTTTCTAGAACCAAAAACAGAAGAAAACATGCAACTGGTACTGTGACAACTTGTTAATAGGTTAGTTTCAGAAAAAATATAAAAACACCTCAAAATGTAGACAAAGCAAAGTAAAGTAGATACTAAAAAGCATGAAACATCAAAAATTATAGATACGTTTCCGACGTATCACCTGAAATCCAGAAAACCTCGATTGAGATATGTCATTTTGTGAAGGTTTTTTTGAGACACAATAAATATACCAAGTTTGATATTTTTCCATGCAACTATGTCACATAATATGACACCACGCGAAGGTTTTGCATTATTTCGACCATTTTTGAAATTTTTATGCTCGTTTCAAACTATCGTCAAACTTTCTAAATCGAGGGGCATGAAGATTCTTAGCTCGGGACTGAGCCTCACTAAACTTGCATTAGATATCTGATGAAATAGCATATTATGAACCTAAAAATGATTTTTGCAAAAAATCATAAGCATCATATCATGTACCTGTAGTTCAAATCTAAGTCATTTCCTATCAATTCGACAGGATTTTGTCTTTTTTACAAGGGGTGGACGAAAAGGTTTGAGATATTCAGGTTGGGAAATTGTCCATTCAATATGGTCTACTATTTTTTAAAAATAGGATAGTATCGCTTTGAAACTTTCATTGGGTGGTTGCTTCATAAAACACCCCTTTTTTGCACTCGGAAAATAAAAATATGTTATACAAAAGTATTTGTATTTTTTATATATTTTTAAAAAAATATGTAATATTTGAGTTTATATAGATAGATCTTATTTTTCTACAAATTTTAATATATTATATGTATTTTTCTGAATTTAAATGATTTAGTTATGATTTCTCTAAGATTAATATGGTAAAAAAGAAAAATGGCTTTGCCGTCAGCGTAGACTTGACACCGTCGCTCTGCCGTTAGCCTAGTATGCTACGCCGACGGTTCCGTTTACGTCGACGGCTGCCGTCGGCCTATTTATTCTACGTCAACGGTAAAACTGGATCGCCCGCACGTCAAGCTATGCCGACGGTCCCGATATTTTGCCGTCGGCATATAAAAAGACCGTCGGCTTATCTTGTTATTTCCATAGTGCACCGTCCATATAGGCACCTTCAATGGTCCAACATGTACATAGTCTGGAATCTGTCTGCAATACACAGTACCACAAAAAGGGGAACGGTGAAGGGTATGGAGCTGGTCCTCCCTGTGAACCTCGTGGCGACGTTGCCTATTTATCGGTTGGCCATGGTGCCCAGCAATTTGACCCGCTCAGTTGGATACCGCCCACAGTTAAAGGAGCAGACCATCTCGATTTTACGATTGGCATACGCTGTTTCACATCCATCTTTACACGAGCATTCCCCTCTGCATGGTATCTGCAACAGCAACAATGCACATTGCTAGATTAATCTTGGTCTGCAAACCAATTGGCAGTGGCAATGGCATCCCAAGAACACAAATTTGCGTCGCCCCTAATGTGGCCTCCAGATGATGCATGCCTCAGCAAACCTGGTTCGATTCGATTCTCAGGTACTCCAATTGGGACGGGCTGGCAAGATAGAATTAATTAAGCAGTAGGAAGAAATCGACCGATGCCATGGCTCTGAGGCGGAGCACGCAGCTCGGCGCGGCCACCGCGTTCTTCGGCGTGCTCTCCTTCGTCCTCGCCATCGTCGCCGAGCTCAAGAACGTAGGTATTCCTAATTAGCTCCATGGCTACAACATCACGATGCCTGAAATCCGTGCATGAGAATCGAGAAGAAGATTTCCTCCTGACATTCTTCTTTTGTTTGTTTGCCCGCGCGCGTCCGCGCAGCCGCCGTACGGGACGCCGATCAGGGGCGCGGGCGTGGTCGTCTGCCGGTTCCCGCCGGACCCGGCGGTGGCGCTGGGCGCCCTGTCGGCGCTCGCCGCCGCGTGCTGCGCCGGCACCGGCTCCGTCTCCGTATTCTTCCCGTACGAAGGCAGGCCCGTCCCGAGGACGGCCCTCTTCGGCTACACCCTGCTCCACGTCTTCTTCCACCTCGACATGTAATTAGCCGACCAAGAACCGCGTCGTAGGCGAGTATAATTCATTGCGCTGGCTCATTCGGCAATCTATTTCCCGTTCCTTTTTCTTAAGAGGCGTTACGGTGGCCGGGGTGGCGATGACGGTGTGGGCGACGGCGACGGAGGCCGCGCACCATGTCCGGAACGCGCACCGCGACGTCGGGTACGCCTGCCCGACGGCCAAGACGGGGTTATTCGGCGGCGCGGCGTTCCTCAACCTCGACGCCTCGCTCTTCTGGCTCGCCTGCCTCATGCTCGCCGGCAACGTCAGGGAGGACTACTTTGAAGAACAGGACCAGTGCGGCGGAGGCGCGGAGCTCGAGGAGAAGTGAGCTTGTACAATTGATCACGACATGCGTGCAGCGTCTACATGCCTGTAACAATGCAAGATGTTACCGCACACGTATGCAGGTCTTCATATCGAGGACTTCTGTTCGGTGCATATAAACTTGTCGAAACCTTTTTTCCGGGAATTTTACCACGAGAACGTGCCCTCCGAGGCAAGAGGCAATTACACTTTTGGTAGGTGAGTGGTTCGGGAGCCCGGTGCAGCGGTGCCCCGATGCCCACAAAAATATGATCGCAAATAAGCTACGAGCTCGCCTTAAAGCAACTCTAACCGATTCCATTTAATTTAGAGAACTTTTGGCTAGAGAAAATGTAAGTTTTCTAAAAGGTGCCCGTCAGATTCGATCCCTAATATAGACGACTAAAAAATTTTAACATTATTTTTGAAAGATCTTAAATATACGAAGTTCAAACATGCATAAATAATATCCAAAAAACATCACATCGATTAAGTTTGATCCAAAAAAAACAACATAGCATGTTTATGTTGTTGAGGCCACCATCAGCTCGGCCACCGCCATCTTGTCCATCTCAAACACCATCTCGGCTACCGCCGGCGCCACCACCACCACCACTCTCTTAGGCCAAGATCTTCACATGGGCGATCTCCCAATACGCCCTCACTTTTTCATCCAAGGTGGTTGGATTCATGAACATGATGGCGCGGTTGGCATCCTCCCTCTCCTTGGCCAATTTCTCTGCCTCAAATGCAAGCATGTGCTCTTCTATCTTCTTCTTCTTCGACATTCTTTCTTCTTCAAGTGTAATCCTTCTTTCCTCCACCACCAACTTGGACCGCCACTTCTCTTCCTCTAGAACTTTGAGCTCCTTCCACCTAGCCTCTTTGTCCTCTTTGCGTTCGGCTGCCAATGCATTCTTGATCTCGACAAGGGCATTGAAATCTTCCTTGTAGGCATCGGCACCTCCCCTCTTCTTCCTCTAATTTGCAATCTTCACACCGTCCGACCTTTTGTTGAGATCATCTTCGCCCTCATCATCGTCGACATCAATGGCCTAATCTATCCTTGCCTTTTTTGGTGTGGTCTCATAGTTTCTTCGAACCCACTTCTCATTGCCCTCTAGCTCCTTGTAGCAATGAAATAAACTAAAGGGTTTGTGGCCACCTCTCTTGTTGCGGAGCTTGTACACGTCTTGGTGATACTTGCCATGTTGGGTGACCGACACTCCACTCGGTGGTGCATTGGCCACCGACTCTAGGGCGTCGGCCCATCGGTTGCATTGCTCAAGAATGGTTCCCCAACGATGACTAAGAGAGCCTTGGGTGCGGTATGATGGAGTCTTCATCGACTTGTGGTAGTGATCTTCGATTCTTTCCCAAAACTTCTCCTTGCATTGATCGGTGCCGACCGTTGCATCAAGTGACACATTCAACCAAGCATGGCACAATGCAATGTCTTCGTCTTCCCTATAGTTGGCGGACCTCTTGCCTCTAGTCTTTACTTTGATATTGCCTCTTCCTCTTGGCGGCTCCACCTCGGTCACCACTTCCTATTCATCTTCCATCCCCTCTTCTTCTTCGATGTCTTCATCTTGGATCTCGTCGTAATCAACATCAACTTGGGTCTCCTCCATGCCTTCGTATGAATCTCCATCACCGAAGTGGAGGTCGTCGATCCCAACATGGTGAGAACTATCCAACCGCGACAAGAAATCGGCCACCCCAAGCTCGGTAGCAGTCGGCTGAGGCATGGTCATTTCGTCGATCACCTCATGAGCGGCCCTTTGGGGGCGAGCTGCGACGGCCGCCCTCGCAGAGGAAGAAGGCATGGGTGATGAGGACACTGGCGACGGCTTTGCCTTCCATGTATAAGTCGACCCCATAATCACCGCGGACTTCCTCTTCTTCTCCTCCGCCACCTGTGACAGCACTTGCACCGCCACCATCGGCTTCCGGGGGACACGGGCCACTCAACACCGGCGCAAGGGGTGGCTTGCCCGCCATTGATTCCTTCCCGGTGGCCTTGGTAGCCGTTCCCGCCGGCCGCACCACGGCGGTGTTTCCCAACCACTTCCGCGGCATCGGAGGCGTCGCCGGGTCGAATCTCGTGCGGTTTTGCCGGCAGAAAACTTTGGCGGGCATGCGGGATGGAACTCCGGTGCCATTTCGGCCGGGGAAGGGGAGAAATGTGGCGCCAGCGACGACTGGCGGACGAATTGGGCGGGAGGGTCGGTTCCTCGGAGGGAAGGAGAGTTTAGTCCATGAGGTTGGCGCCGAGGAAATATGAGAGCCGCGGGGGAGTATTTAGGGGCCGGACTAAAAGTTTTCTCCGAAAGGAGATTGGCTCGGTGCGTCCCCGGCCATTAGCGGCCGAAAGAAAGTCCTCTAACCAATTAAAGGGGATCAGTTAGAGTTGCTCTTAGAGAAACTATAGCGGATACCCTACTTATGCAACCCGTAGAACATTAGTACAGAGGAATGTATTTGTGTTTTACAATTCACGGTCCGTTCGTAAAGAACACAAACACTACATGAAATTGTATTATCTTAAATTTTGCACTCACGGCAAAATTTGACGACGAACTAGTGTTCATACATAATTATACATATTTCACCAAATCAAAATACTAAAACTGAAATTAAAATAGCCTATTACATAGGGCAACACTGCCGCTAACCCTAATTGCAAAATCAAGCTTTGGGTGGCCTCGTCGGAGCTCCTAGGTGTGGCAGCATCGGAGCCTCTTCTCGCAGTGAGGTGCTTAGTCATTGTAGATGTCGGTGACCTCCTTCTTTGCCTTGTACCCCTTCATCATAATGATGGCCGCCTCAGTGTCCTTCTCGCGCTTCCGCTCTGCGGTGAAGGCGTGCTCTGATCGGCGCAGCACCTTCTCTAGCGCCCGTCCCTCTACATCATCGTTTTACATGAATTCACGGTGCACCACCTTGTCCCCCTCTGATTCTTCGGTGGAGGGGGAGTACTCCTCCGGTGTGATCCACTCGTCCTTGTCAGAGTAGGTGGGTATGTTGGGCGACATCGTGAGGACCCTGCCTCCGCAGAGTGAGCATATGGATGGATGGAGGGGACGTGCTCGGGGGACGGCGGATAATAGGGTGGGTACGCCAGTGGCACGTATGATCATAGTGATGGTGGCGGGGTCAAGCCACGGTTGGTACACCGTTGGGCTGCCCTCTTTGCCCCATCCGATCGAACGAGCTTTGCTCGCTCTTCGGCAAAGAGCACTCTACAACACCGGCCGGTGCCCCCGCCTCCACCGCCGTGGGAGCTTACGCTTTGGGAGAAAATTGTAAGATTATTTGCTATTTGTATTAATAATTTATATACAATGTCTAAGAATCATGTGTGAGTAGCCCTCATGGCCTGCGGGTTGAGGTAAAGCCTCGCGGCGTTATCTGCATCTTCTAACTTCATGGGATGTTGTATTGTGAGTGAATGTTAGATTTTTCATTTGTATTCTTGTCTATTTCCTCGATCTAAGGACTTGTCAGGTGCCAAAGATACAGAGGATCGGTACAGGTAAATAGGTGAGATGAGTGGTGATCAACTTCTACACGCAAAACCTAATGACAGCTAGGGGTGGAATTGAAGCTCGAGGCTCGGCTCGGGCTCGACTCGGCTCGAAAGTCAGACAATCCAAGCCTAAACCTTCTGTCTAAGGCTCGAGAAGCCCGCTCGATGAAGCTTGCAAGCCATCTCGAAGTCTCGATGTAATAAAAAAATCGCCATGACCTTTGCTAAAAGTTGTAATATTTCACAATTATAAACAATAATTCAGCAAGAATACCTGCAACCAAGTATCAGAAAGCATGAATAAAGGAAACAAGAGCATGCATCACAAGTTCAACCACACTGAATGCATGCACTTAGTTCAATAGAGTGCCATACATCTCAAACACATGCACTTAGTTCAACATATTACATATACTAACAGGATAACAGGACAAGTAGAACATGAGCTGTAGCTTAATCAAAAAACCAGTCTTAACATGAAATTAAACCACAAAAGAACCACCACCTCATCATCATCAGTTCACCTTTCTCGACCATCATTGATAACTTGCCATTGCCTATCACTTTGTAAACCGCCATGTTGAATCTTCACCACACAAACAAAAGAAAATTAGTTTTGCTTCAGTTTTGATGTTGTAATAGAGATATTCTAGCAACTAGAGAGATAAAAAAGAACTACCAACTCAGTTTTGCTGCAGTTTTGATGATGTAAAAAACATTCTAGCAACTAAAGTGATCAAGTAAACACTAACTAGTCATTTTTACTTCACTTTTGATGTTGTACAAAATGTTCCAGCAAAATAGACCAAAAAAGCACTATCAAGTCAGTTTTTCTTAAGTTTTGATGTTGTACAAAAAATGCAACAACTAAAGTGACCAAACGAACAATAAATACTCAGATTTGCTTCAGTTTGATGTTGTACAAAATGTTCTAGCAACTAAATAGACCAAAAAGCACTACCAAGTCATTTTTTGATGTTAGTGAATGAACTTACTAGTTACTAGTTGCTCCCCACCATACTTTTTGGAAATGGAACAGTCTCAACATCATCATCATCAGCTTCCTAAGAGAGTATAAATATTTAGTTACATATGCATAAGAAATACAGTAAATGGTTAATCCCCGCTTACAACTAACGAACCAGGGGCACGAAAATATAAATCACATAAGTAAATGGTTAATCCTCGCTTACTTTCTATTAGTAAAGTGTCTGGGAATGAAGTAATAAGAAGTGAAAGGATGATTCTAAGACCAATATAGGATTTAATTTTATTTTACACTTTATATGATTAATGTTCCATAGTTCTTTCATTTTTTTTATGCAAGTTAACATATTGTTAAGCATATATGAAGTACATAAGTGATATCACTTCATAGCTCATTTTCTTGTTGATATTCCTTAAAGAATGAACCATTTAACTTTGTGTAGCACTGATCATGACTTATGATATTCAACATGTAAACAAACTCTAAAGTCCATGTGTAATTTTATCACCTTCATGCTCGAGGACATGTATAGGTTAAGCTTGGTGATGTTGATGCACGTAAAATGCATACATGAACTGTGTAGTTTATTGACACATATTCCCATGTATTTGCATCATATTAGTAGTTATTACCCATTATATTAATGATTTTGGGGATTTTGTAAACATTCCCATCTCTATGGTTCTAACTATGTCTAGCAGAAAATACCTTCTATTAGTATTTTTGACTTTACAGAAGCTACGGTACTCCAAAAAGGGCAAGGTCAGAGAGCATGCTTCAGAATTTTCAAAGCTCCTTAGTCCATAACTGCTCAAGATATAATCTTACCACCTTCCGTAGAAATCATTGATACAACACAACCTATAGCTAACTTGACAGATCGAGGTGAATTTAGGAGGCCAACGGAGGTCACTAGGGGCTTAACGGGCTGCAAATGGGGTCCCATGGTGTGGGTACTTACCTAGCCACGCCCTGTTGCTCGGATGCCGCCGATTCCACCACCATCCTCTTCATATTGACCTAAAACCTTCTATAAAAAGGTTTACCGACGCGATATTAGAACATATGGAGGCAGAGATCGAAAACCATAAACTATGGACTCTTCAGGCCACCGTCTGAGGAATATTGGAGGGGGAACCACTACCGAAATTGCCTACGGTATCCTCTCCTCCTTCATCAATGACTCCTCATCGCTCTCCACTATGAGAGGGATTATTCCACACCTGGATTGTAGGGGTTTGATACGTCGGAAACGTATCTATAATTTTTGATGCTCCATGATTGTTTAGTATCTACTTTGCTTTGCTTTGTCTACACTTTGAGGTGTTTTTATATCTTTTCTGGAACTAACCTATTAACAAGTTGCCACAGTGTTAGTTGCCTGTTTTCTTCTTTTTTTGGTTCCAGAAAGGCAGAAAATCAATATTCTCGAAATTGGACGGGACAAAAGCCGAAGTCAATATTTTACCATGGGGTACACGAAGCCAGAAGACGAGACGGAGAAGCGAACCCGGGGCGGCTAGACCCCCCTAGCCGCGGGTTGGCCCATCCCGCACCTGGGTAGGGTGTGGGGGCCCTGGCTGCCTCCCAGCCTCGCCTCTTCGCCTATAAAAAGCCCCCGATGCAGAAACCCTAGGCACCCGATCAAAACTCCACGAAACCTTCTGTAGCTGCCGCCACCGTCGTCCTAGATCGGGGGGATCTGAAGTTCTTCCCGGCACCCTGCTGGAGGGGAAATCATCCCGGAGGTCTTCTCTCCGGTATGAAGCGTGAGTAGTTCCACCTTGGACTATGGGTCCATGTAGTAGCTAGATGGTTGTATCTCCTCCTTGTGCTTTCATGTATAGATCTTGTGAGCTTCGTTCATGATCAAGATCTAATCTATTTGTAATCATGCATGTTGTGTTTGCGGGGATCCGATGGATATTAAGATTACTATGTCAGATTGATTAATGGTTGTCTATTTGATACTATCATGGCTGTGTTGTTTGTGATCTTGCATGCTCTCTGTTGTTAGTAGCTATCTTGGCCAAGTAGTTGCTAGTGACTCCAATAGGGGGTATTTATGCTCGATAGTGGGTTCATGCCTCTAGTTTCCAAGGGAAGTGACAGAAATCTCTTCGGTTGTAGATGTGATGTTGCCACTAGGGAGAAAACAACGGTCTCTTGTTCATAGAACAAGTGGATTGTTTACCTTACACACTTTTCTTAAAGTAGTTGTCTGTTGCTTGCAACTTAATACTGGAGGGGGTTCGGATGATAACCTAAAGGTGGACTTCTAGTTATAGATGCAATTGGATGGCGGTCTATGTATATTGTTGTATTTCCCAATCGAATCTCAAAAGATCTTTTTGTCTGGTATTGCATTGTTATGCTTGCTCAGTTCCTGTCAATTGCCCTGCTGCAATTTGTTTACCCTTCATGCCATGTTTTTTATCTAAGGAGAGCACCTCTAGTGAACTATGGACCCCGGTCCAATCTTTACCATTGATACATCTTCCACTATTACTTGTTTACTTGCTGCAAACCATTACCTTCCACACCATACGTTTAATCCTTTGTTACAGCAAACCGATGAGCTTGACAACCTCACTAATTCGTTGGGGCAAAGTCTTGAGTTTGTGTTGTTCAGGTTTACACGTTGCTTGCAACACCTATGTGACGTTTCCTTCCTCCTACTGGTTCGATAACGTCGGTTTCTTACTGAGGGAAAACTTGCTGTTGTGCTGCTTCACACATTTCTCTTGGGGTTCCCAACATGCTCCTCATCAACTGAGCCAGCCATCAAGCTTTTCTGGCGCCGTTGCCGGGGAGGCTAAGGACGCCTTCACAAGGGGAGTCCTCCACTTCCTTTCTCTTTACTTTGTTTTTAGTTTTCTTAGTTTCTTTTGCTTGGTTTTGTTTGCCTCTTTTCAAAAACTCCCAAAAAATTAGTCTAGTTAGGTTTGCTTTCTTTATTCAAAAACACAAAAAAATTAATTCCTGCTTTAGCTCTTGGTGCTATTTTTGGCTTGCCCACCTTTGCCAAAATGAACTCCGCTGAGAACACCAAGTTGTATGACTTCACTAGCACCAACAACAATGATTTCCTAAGCACTCCTATTGCTCCACCTGCTCCTGATGCTACCTTTTATGAAATTAAGCCTGCTTTGTTGAATCTTGTGATGAGAGAGCAATTTTCTGGTGTTAGTTCTGATGCTGCTGCTGCCCATCTCAATAACTTTGTTGAACTTTGTGAGATGAAAAAGTATAAGGATGTAGATGGAGATATTATTAAGCTCAAGATGTTTCCTTTCTCCTTGAGAGGGAAAGCTAAAGAATGGTTGCTATCCTTGCCTAGAAATGGTATTGATTCTTGGACTAAGTGCAAAGATGCTTTTATTGGAAAGTACTATCCTCCTTCTAAGATTATATCTATGAGAAGTGACATTATGAAATTTAAACAACTTGATAATGAACATGTTGCTCAAGCTTGGGAAAGAATGAAGTCTTTGTTTAAGAATTGTCCCACTCATGGACTCACTTCTTGGATGATTATCCAGACTTTTTATGCAGGTTTGAACTTCTCCTCAAGAAACCTGTTGGATTCAGCTGCTGGAGGTACCTTCATGGGCCTCACTTTGGGTGCTGCAACAAAGCTCCTTGACAATATGATGGTTAATTACTCTGAATGGCACACTGAGAGAGCTCCACATGGTAAGAAGGTAAATTCTGTTGAAGAAACCTCCTCTTTGAGTGATAAGATTGATGTTATTATGGCTATGATTGTTAATGGGAAAGCTCCTCTAGATCCTAATAGTGTTCCCTTAGCATATTTGGTTGCTCAAGAAGAGCAAGTTGATGTGAACTTCATTAGAAACAATAATTTCAACAATAATGCCTATAGGAATAATTTTGGTGGTAACAACAATTATAGGCCTTATCCTCCTAATAATGGCAATACCTATGGAAACTCCTACAACAATGCTAGAAGTGCCCCTTCTGAACTTGAAGTCATGCTCAAAGACTTTATTAGTAAACAAACTGCTTTCAACAAGACCGTGGAGGAGAAACTTTTAACTGTTGAGAAGAATATTTCCTCTTTGTCTGAAGCACAGTCCTCCTTGATTAATAAAATGGCTGCTAAACCTAAAACTATGGAAAATACCTTTACTACTGCTCATGCCATACAAGTTACTATTGATGAAAATGTTAGACTGTTAGCTCAACTTTATGCTAAGTGGGAAAGGGAAGCTGAAATTGATAGAAACAATAGTGTGTGCACCATCATTAGAATGGATACCACTAAACCACAAGAAGTCCATGTTCCTCCTCCTACTATGCCTAAGTCTATTGAGTCTACTACTAGTGATGCTAAGTTTTAATTTGATATAGATGGTTGCAATATTTCTGAAGTGATTCTTTTCTTGCAAAAGCTTTCTAGAAGTCCTGATGCTAGTGATATACATGTTGCTTTCACTAAACATATAACATATGCTCTTGTGAAAATTAAGGAAGATAAGCTAAAACACAAAGCTTCTATTCCTAGGAAAGTAGAAGATAGTTGGGAACCCATTATTAATATGCAAGTGAATGACTTTGATCTCAAAGCTTCATGTGATCTTGGTTCTAGTGTCTCTATTATGCCTAGGATGATTTATGAAATGCTTGATTTGCCACCTCTGGAAGATTGTTATTTGGATGTCCCACTCAATGATAATTCTAAAAAGAAACTAATAGGGAGTATTAATGATGTTCATATTATGGTTTAAAATGCTTATGTACCTATGGATTTCTATGTTTTGGATGTTGAATACAATGCTTCTTGTCCTATTACCTTGGGAAGACCTTTTTTAGAACTATTGGTGCCATCATTGATATGAAAGAAGACACCATTAAATATCATTTTCCATTCAAGAAAGGTATTGAACACTTCCCTATGAGGAGAGAGAAGTTGCTTTTTGCTCCTCCTTTGAAAGCAAGGTTTGATGTTAATGCTTCTTCATTTGAAAATACTTGATTCTTCTTGCTTCTTGTGCCTAACTTAAAGGCGTTAAAGAAAAGTACTTGTTGGGAGATAACCCAAGAGTTTCCTTGAGTCTTGGAAGTTACTACTTCAGTAATGACCTCTCCTTATCCTTTTTGTTTGCTTTTTGTGCCAGAATGACCTCTAATGAGAGGGAAGTAAGATTTGGGGAGTTGTTGTCCCGAAACAGATTTCTGTCCTCCACCAAAAAAACTCGTGAGGAGCCTCTGTAACTCGGATTGAGATGAAACTTTACGAATAAATCCCCTAGTATGTTAGATAACTTTCATTAGTTCAATACTTTTTGATTTGAGCAACAGAAGATGTTCGAAAAAATTGGTTTCTACCTGCTGGTCTGTTTTGACAGATTTCTGCCATTATTTGCATTTGCTTCTTATTGATTCCTTTTTGAGTTATATTTTGAGGAATTGAGCTTTTTGAAGGAGTTACTACTGTAGCTTGTGTTTTTAGTGAAAATTCTTGCTGTTCCCAAGCTTTGCCTAAAGGTCTATTATCTTTTGAATACACTAATGTTGCTAATGAAGATTGTGTGAAGTTTTGTATGAAGGAAAAATTTCAGGTGTGTAGAGAGAATAATGTAATGAGATGAAGAATGGACAAAATATCAAGCTTGGGGATGCCACCCCGGTGTCACCCCAAGAAATGTCCAAGAGTTACAAGCATCAAAGCTTGGGTATGCCCAAGGCATCCCCTTCTTCATCAATAAAAATCTCACATATGTCTAGACACTTCGTTTTTATTGTTTCATGCACAGTTGTGTTGTTCTTGGAGTGTATTAGTTTTCGTTTGGTTTTCTTAGTTGTTTAGTTTGCTTGAATAAACTAGTTTGGACCCCCGTTCTTGATGTGTTGTTTCAAATAAGTTGCTTGGTGTTGGAAAGGAGTAGAAAGTTCTTGCTTGACAAGTGCAAGAGGAGCTTGCATTGACTGTGACTTAGACTTTAGCATGGCATGCTAGGTGTTGTTTTGACCTTATGCTTAGTGATTATTAATATAGCTTGTCTTGTTCCAAACAATTGGGATTGCTTAGTGTGCCTTGAAGAAATTATGCGTTGTTTTAGCATGCAAAAGCATAGTATTGTGGTATTCTCCTTTGATGCTTTGTTTGGGTTGACTTGGCACATGCTCACACCATGTTATGACTATGACAAGTCACCATAGCCTCTATGATCATTTAGTACTTGAATTGTAGTACCACTCTATGCTTTTATTAGTAATGTTTTGTTGCTCTACATGATTATGGCCATTATTGCTCTCTTAGTTGGTTGCTCCTAGTCTTTTGCTAGCCTCCACTTGTATGAGTAAGCTATACTCATGCTTACAACTCCCAAGAAACCAAGTTATTACAAAGTGTCCACTATAAATTCCTATGCATGGTGTGTTACACCATTCCAAGTATATTCTTGTTTTCAGCTATCTTCCAATTAAAAACTATTTTGTTATGTGAAAACTTAGTGATTAAAGCCCTCACAAACTTGATGGCACACTTTATATTCTTTGCCCCTAATAAACTTGAACCATTGTGTCATCTATGTTGTATATGCTTGCACTTATATGTTGGAATTAGCAGAACCGTGCTGTCACGGGGAACATTTTCAACATTGCACTTGTACTTTGTACTCAGTTGATATCATGCTCTTTTGTCTATGGATGTCACCGGTGTGAAATAAAGAGGGAACTTGTAAGTTCACGGAGTATGTATTTTGTGTTAGAGAAACGCCTGGGCCGCTAGCCTAAGCCATGCCCAATCATGGTGGAAACTTGCAGCATCACCATAATGAGCTATCTATGAAGCATCCTCAATAAAAAGCTATGCATATAGTAAATAAAAAGATCGCTGGGATGCTCATTGTCTGCTTGCCTTGTCATTTTGGTTATGGGATAGCTCATGTACCATGTGCAAGGGGTACCCCGTTGGCAGTTATCTATGATACACATGTACTTACAATGACAAGAACTTGCATGTGATTGAAGTTGAGTAGCATGAGGTGTGGCCCTCGTATTCAAGGGACTTGAGATTGCCAACTTATACTTTGTCAAGCATATATATACTCCATCCTTGTTCACTTTAACCTTAACCACTTCAAGATGCTTATGATAGGGGCAATGAGGGCTGAAAGCTAACAAGTACCATAATTTTTGGAAGCTTTTTTTGAAACTTGAAATCCCTGCTTCCTTTATGTAAGGCTTTTCTTCCACCATTATTTGAGTCTCCAGCTTCTACTTTTAGGCACCATTAAGAGAGAATAGTTGTCATTCTGTGTGCAGTGTCACAAAACTTATTAATTGATGCATATTGTGATATTACTTTTTCTTGTGCTACTTGTTTCTAGTTGCCCTTGTGAACTTTGAAGGTGTCCTATGTATCTATTTGCTACTCTATGAGGGATAAGCTGAATGCCACCATGCCATGTTTTCTATATGTGAAACAAACAAATGTTTTTCAATGCATGTTATTCATGATCTTTGTTTGTAGCCTTTCATGTTGCATGCATAATTACTATGTCCTATTGTTAGAACTCCATCTTTCATGCACATGTTTAGAGTTCTTTGGTCCTAGCTTTCAATGCTTGCAAATGGTTTGATCTTGGTTTTGATGGTGCATGTCACCTCAAAAATTATTCTTTTTATCACTTACCTACTCGAGGACGACCAGGAGTTAAGCTTGGGGATGCTTGATACGTCGGAAACGTATCTATAATTTTTGATGCTCCATGCTTGTTTAGTATCTACTTTGCTTTGTTTTGTCTACACTTTGAGGTGTTTTTATATCTTTTCTGGAACTAACCTATTAACAAGTTGCCATAGTGCCAGTTGCCTGTTTTCTTCTGTTTTTGGTTCCAGAAAGGCAGAAAATCAATATTCTCGAAATTGGATGGGACAAAAGCCGAATTCAATATTTTACCGTGGGGGACACGAATCTAAAAGACGAGACAAAGAAGCGAACCAGGGGCCGCTAGACCCCCTAGGCTCGGGTGGGCCCACCCCACACCTGGGTAGGGTGTGGGGGCTCTGGCCACCTCCCAGCCTCGCCTCTTCGCCTATAAGAAGCCCCTGATGCAGAAACCCTAGGCACCCGATCAAAACTCCACGAAACCTTCTGTAGCCGCCGCCACCGTCGTCCCTAGATCGGGGGATCTGAAGTTCTTCCCGGCACCCTACCAGAGGAGAAATAATCCCGAAGGTCTTCTCTCCGGTATGAAGCGTGAGTAGTTCCACCTTGGACTATGGGTCCATGTAGTAGCTAGATGGTTGTATCTCCTCCTTGTGCTTTCATATATAGAGCTTGTGAGCTCGGTTCATGATCAAGATCTAATCTATTTGTAATCATGCATGTTGTGTTTGCGGGGATCCGATGGATGTAACATCCCTAAAATCATGATTTCAAAGTTTGCATATCATTCATGCATGCATGTAGAATTGAGATAAATTTCAAAACTCATCTCAGAAAAATAGAAGCACATAGTGCTATCATTTCATGTGAACAAACTTAAATCAAATGGCCATCCCCATTTGAGAGTTTGAATGTTTTAAACCTAGATTGTTTGTCTCCTTTGTTGAATGGATTGAGTGTGGACTTTGAACCAAGCTTTACAAAATGGAAATAGTTCAAAAACCAATTTTCAAACATTTGCAATTCAAGTGCAAAGTTCCTGATATTTTGTTTCTCCAAAAATGACCAAGCCTTTACAAAGCAATCATATGGTTTTATGCCTAGATTTGAGACAGTTGCACACTACAAAAACCCTAGAAAGATTTGAATTCAAAAGGAGTTTGAATTCATTTAAAAACCATTCCTGAAAATCAAAACAGAAAAAGAAAAGGAGTAAACAAAAGAAAAGGGCCAGGCGCTCCTAATCTAGCCCAGCAGCAGAACCGGCCCAACTAGCCCACCCGGCCACTCTCTCGCTCGCTTGCTCGCACGCGCAGACACACCCACACAGACGCTGACACTCGGACCCCACCCCCTCTCCATCTCACTCGCTGACTGGTGGACCACGCCAGCTCACCCTCGTCTTCCCCAAATCGCGCCCGACCCCGTCGCCGACCGTTTCCTCCGCCCATCACTGCCGCGATTGATTCTTCGTTTAATTGCCTTGATTCCGCGCTTAATCGCCGCTCCCCTCTCGCCTACATAATCCCCTCTGCACCGTGGTCATTTTCCCCCACTCCCCTCGCTCACTCCGCCACCAGGCTGCGCGCATTTGACCTCGAAGCCCCGCAGTACCGACGACTCTGGCGACTAATTCCGGTGAGACTCGACCGCCCCCCTCTCTCTGGTTCAAACTATCATGTCCAGCATGATCTTGTGCATCTGCTGACACCTTTCTTTTGCCTGCTCGTGACCCAGGTCACCATTTCCGTTCGCACCTGCAACCACCTGCGCCGTCGCTCGACTCCGGCGAGCAATAGCAGTAAGTCCCGAGCGCCCCTTGCCTTCCCTTTGATACCAACTGGTTCGCCAGTCACTTGCGCATCTTCTGAACCCTCTGCCTTGTACTAGGATGACGCGGAGCCTCGCCAGCGACCTTGATGCAAGCGACAGACGCCGCCGCAACTCCGACGAGCCCCAGCGATCGTGCCCGTGCGCCCCTCGTCAAGCCACTGCTAGGTTGAGCTTCTCCTCGACGCTGCGAACCTGGTAAGCATCCTCCTGCCTCTCCGGACGACCTGTAGCGCCACGCCGCCGCAGACAGAACTTGCCGCCAGTAGCCGCCGCCAGCGCCGCCCCGTTTTGGTCGCTTGATCCAGAGCCGTCAGATCTGGATCCAACGCATAGAATTAGATCATTTAGCGAATCGTTATGGGTAGATCTGGGCCGTGTGTTTTAAATAGATCCAACAGCGTGGGAGGGTGATCCTGAGCGAAACGTTATCAACCAATAGGATTAAGACGTGTGGCTAGGGTTTGATTCAAAAACAGATTTGAAATCAGATTTAGATCAAAAATTGAAATGGCTATAACTTTTGATTCCCACGTTAGATTTTTGCAAATTTTATATCGTTGGAATTAGGGAGACAAGCCCTTTCTGTTTATGCAATGTGTTTAGTGAAAAGCTTCTGTTAAAATGACTTTAGATGCAGAAACTTGTTTAGGACTATTTTGAATATAGAATTTGTTTAGTAATTTGTTTTAGTGCTAAATAAGTTTGGGTTAGCAAGTTTTTGACTTGGTTATGTTTCAGTATCATGCACTTGCTTGGTGGAGTTTTAAAAATCATCACTTAGCATTTTTTGCATTGCATGCATATATGTTTATGTTTGTATATGAATTGTGTGTAATTTTGTGCTACCATTTGTGTGTAGACTTTGCTAGTGACTGTGATTGTGAAGAGTGCTACTCTCCCCATTACCAAGGCAAGTGGTACTTCATGAATATTTCCATCCCTATATTTTGTACAAGCATTAGAAATTTTGCTAAGTCTTGCATGTTACTATTTTGCCAAATGCTATGTTGGGAAATCCTAAGTAGTTGTAGAATTGCTAGGAATTTTCCTAAGTTAAGTTACTATGCCATGCTTAGCCTAGCTAGTAGCAAACAAGGGTTGGTAAAGTATATACATGCTATGATGAAAATAATTCTAAGTCTTTGGACTTATGTTTTTCTTAATAAAAACAACTAAGTCAATGAATCTCTTGGGTGGAATGGGACTTGAATGGTGGTTTTTGGTTGAGTGGTTACACAAGGCCCATGGACATGGTTTACCTTGTGTATCTCACTTGTGGTATGCCACCCAGGCACAAAGGGATTTTAGAGGCCAAGTGTTGAGAAGCTTATAGTGCAGCCACTTGGCAATATGGGCTCTACCTTATTCACATAGGTTGCTAGAACTTAGTCATTTGGACAGTTGGTGGTAGTGGGAATGATAGGTTGGAACGCGTCCATTTGACTAAGGGAAGGCTTCTGAAAGGTCCTGTCTTGGGAAACCAAGTCTGGTGGGGAAAGTGCACAACCTCTGCAGATGGAAAAATCTAAGTACTTAGCCAAGTCCATGGCAATGGACAACTTGAGCATCAAGACATGGAAGCTATCAAGAATCTCATCACTCCAACTTCTAAGTAAAAACTTGTGGGTGAACAAGGGTGAAGGACCTCAATGTCTATTGATGGTTTCTTGGGAAAGTTTTGACAAAGAAAAACTTAGTGATTTCAACTAATAGGAAAAACCTATTTTGAGCAAAGCAAGCCAAGCTACACTTAGCCAAAATGCATATAGTAATATAGTCCACTTAAAATTTACTAAGATATCACTTGCCAATACTATTCCAAAGTATTTACCCACTGTGGCTGTAACTTGTGATGTTGCAGGTTACTCCGATGATGATTAGGTGTCATGAGTCTACTCTCAACATGCTTGCCTGTGGCACATGAAGATGAAGACTTATGTTTATTTACTTATTCCAAAACTCTTGTATTAGGCCTGTGGCCTTGAGTTGTAAAAGACTATGTTTATCTCTGGAATGGATGTAATAAATGACCTTTGTATCTGTGTACTTCATCTTTAACTGTGGATGCTAGCAATGATCCAGGGACTAGCATTGCAATCACAGGGATCCTTTTCCTTTACAAAGGAGGGATCTTACAGATGGTATCAGAGCACTGTGTTGCCTGTAGGATTATGACCCTAGGATTGGAAACCACTAAGGAAAAAAAATTCAACTACTTCTACACTTGTCTATTCTTCTCGTAAAACTTTTCTAAATCTTCTCATTCTCATCTCTATTTGTAGATGAACTCCATCAACGAAGCCGTAAGGAAAGGACCACTCATGACCATGACCTTGGAGTGTGAGACCAAGTTCCCCAAAATTCTCAAGGACCTCATGGTGGCAATGGAAATACATGGTGCAGCTGTGTACAAAGGCTTTCCAGTGATGGATGAAGGAGTTGAGTACTGGTGGGTGCAACTTCACTTGTACAAAAACAAGGAAGACAACCACAAAGAAAAAGGATTATGCATGTACACCAACACTGTGGTGCACACCACATTCTTTGAGTCAGCAAGAGAAGCAGCTTGGAGGACTATCAAAGAGCTTAGTGCTAGAGTCAAATGCATAATGCTCAACCTCCAAAAAGACTTAGAGAAAGAGAAGGAACATAACCAAGAGTTGGAAGCTACCAACCAAACCTTAAGAGGAGATATTATAGACTTAGTGATGGAATCATGTGAGCAAGATAGGCTGATTGCCTCTAGGAACATTGTGTTAGCCAACAGATCCAGTGAGATAGGATTGTAAACGTACTTCGTTAGTTGGACCACCACCTATCACCTTGTTTTCCAAATTGTTATCTTAAAATAAGATTGGACCTTGGTTGATGTAATGGATTCATGTATGCATGACTTGTGTGATTTTGCTTTCCAAGGATGAGAATGTGTGTTATGACTCTTGTTTATCTTAAATTGTGTTGTTCTAACTTTTCTATCTTATAAATAGATGCCTATTACCATCAGCACTGTTGAGGAGTTCCAGGTTACCCGCTTTGGTCCTCGTATCGTTGAGCTTACCACTTTGCTCAATCTCCCTCTTCCTACCATCATGGTGCATCCACTCACCAAGTTCGAGAGGAAGGACCTCTGGGGCTTCAAGGTGAACCAGCCCGGACGCCAGACAGATCCTACTACGGAGGCCATCGTCTTCAAGCTTATGCACGATGACAGGGAGAGAGGCATGGAGGTAGTTATGCAGGACCTGATAGGACGTCTGCTAGGACGACACTCCCGACAGGTGAGAGGCACCCACTTCCACGTCTTCAGAAGGCGTGATGAGGATGGAGAGTCCATCGACTTCGAGGACGACTCGAGGGACGCAGCAGAGCCGATACGTCTATATCTCCAGGACTTAGAGTCTCTCATTAGGAACATGGACACGGACAGGACCAATGTCATGCTCAGCAATGACGAGCTCCAGGTGCAGCTACGCGAGAAGGACAAGCTCTTCGCGCAGCAGGACGAGATAGTCAAGGAAATGGAGGCGAAGTTCGAGACCCAGGACAGGAAGTTCAAGAGTCAGGAGAAGCGTGTCCAGGATAGGAACAAGAAGATCCGGGACATGACTGAAGAACTGCAGTCCAAGGACTTCGAGCTAGAGCAGCAGCAGACGGTGATAGAGAGACTTCGTTCCCAGAAGAGGGCTCTCAAGGCCAAGATTGATTCCTTGAACACTACCATTGAGGAGAACAAGACCGCGATGGAGAACGCAGGTCTTACTTTTGTTGAGGAGGAGATTGATGCTGATGAGTAGACTTGACTACTCGTTTGTCTTTTATTATCATACTTGTTATTTGTGAACTTGTTATTGGACCATCCGACATGTGGATGGCTTGCTACTTGTGTGTTTTACTTTGTGAACTTGTTATCTTGTTGTTGAACTTTTATCTTTGTGTTGCATGCTATGTGTTTGCTTATGTGATGTATTGTGCATAAAAACATCTATGGGTATCTCATTCTTATCTCTATTTGAACAAACCACAGATGCCTCCCCGTCGCGCAAACCCCAACCCCAACAACATCACACCAGAAATGCAACAAATGATGACTGCTCAAACGCAGCTGATGCAGATGATGACAACATTCATTCAGAACCAAAACAACAACAACAACCCCAATAACAAGAACAATAACAACAACAACCCTCCGGGCTTTGATATGCTTACCCGATTCTTGAGGTTGAGGCCAGCTAAGTTCTCGGGGACGACTGATCCCATGGTGGCCAATGATTGGCTACGTTCTGTAAACAAGGACTTAGTAACCGTGGGCTGCACGGATGCTGAAAAGGTCAGATTTGCAGCACATCTGCTGGAAGGGCCAGCCGCCACTTGGTGGGACAACTTCCAAATCACCACTCCTATAGATGAGGTGACTTGGGCTATCTTTGAGGATGGCTTTCGCACTGCTCATATCTCGTCAGGAATAATGAGCCTGAAAAAGAAAGAGTTCCACAATCTGAAGCAGCGCCACCGCAGCGTGGCTGAATACATTGAAGAGTTCAACAATCTGGCGCGTTACGCACCGGATGAAGTTGACACAGATGCCAAAAGAAAGGAAAAATTTCTGGAAGGCTTGAATGATGAGCTGAATCTGCAGCTGGCTGTGGCATATGTTCCCACTTATCAGTCGCTCTGTGACAAGGCTGCTATATTGGAGAACAAAATGAAGCAAGTCGAGAGTAGAAAGAGGAAGCACTCCGACAAGCACATCTCGGGATCGTCTCACAAACGATCTCACTATGATGACAGTGGAAGCTCAGGATCCCATAAGCATGGGAAATTCAACAAGCACCACAACCACAACCGTCATGACAACAAGCATCATCGCAGTCATGACAATGACAAATACAAGAACCACAAGAGTGGACATAAGATCCACCACAGTGGAAATGGTAGTGGGAGTGGAAGTCAGCCTGCTAAGAGAGACATCAGTCAGGTTGAATGCTTCAAATGCAAGAAGATGGGACACTATGCAAATGAGTGCCCCGAAAATAAAGTTGAAGGACCTGTCAAGCCCAATCCTTTCCAGAAAGGACAGGTGAACCACATCAGTGTGGAGGAGGTCTATGAGGAGCCTGATGTTGTTGTTGGTAAGTTCAGACTCAATTCTATTCCAGCATTTGTACTCTTTGATACTGGTGCATCTCATTCATTCATATCAAGAGCATTTGTTGAAAGAAATGAACTACCGGTAGAAACTATTGGGTGTCCTATAAAAGTAAGTTCTCCTGGTGGAGAAATGATAGTGAATTCAGGATGCCATGATCTAGTCATAGAATTTGGGAAGTATAAGTTTCCCGTTAACTTGATAATACTAAACTCCCAAGGATTGGATGTCATTCTGGGAATGGACTGGATGACTAAGTACAAAGGAGTGATAGATTGTGCCAACCATACTATCTCACTCACAACTCCAGAAAATAAAAGGATCAGATTCAAGACCAATTTTGAAGCAAAAAGGAGTATGCTTAATTCTCTTAAGGGGGTTAGCATGGACAGTGTGCCAATTGTGTGTGAGTATCCGGATGTGTTTCCGGAAGAATTGCCAGGAATGCCACCGGATAGAGACGTGGAGTTTCTGATAGATTTGGTACCAGGTTCTGTACCAATAGCAAAGAGACCATATAAAATGTCAGTTGATGAACTGAAAGAACTTAAGAAGCAACTAGGAGAACAGTTGCAGAAAGGATTTATTCAACCAAGTTCTTCATCTTGGGGAGCCCCAGTTTTGTTCGTGGAGAAGAAGGATAGAAGCCAAAGGCTATGCATAGATTACCGTACACTCAACGAGGTAACTATCAAGAACAAATATCCATTGCCCAGAATCAATGACTTATTTGATCAGCTTGAAGGAGCATGTGTGTTCTCAAAGATTGATCTAAGGTCAGGCTATTTTCAACTCAAGATAAGAGAGCAAGACATACCCAAAACAGCATTCACCACAAGGTATGGATTATATGAGTATACCGTAATGCCTTTTGGCTTGACGAATGCTCCAGCATACTTCATGAATATGATGAACAAAGTGTTCATGGAATTCCTTGACAAATTTGTTGTCGTTTTCATCGATGACATCTTAGTCTACTCCAAGAGCAAAGAAGAACATGAAGGACATTTACGCTTGATGCTTGAGAAGTTAAGAGAGCATAAACTTTATGCCAAATTCAGCAAGTGTGAGTTCTGGTTAGAGGAAGTTGGTTTTCTTGGTCATGTTATGACAAAGGATGGTGTAGCAGTTGATCCTGCTAAGGTTTCAGCTGTGACAGAATGGGAATCTCCCAAGAACGTGAAAGAAGTTCGTAGTTTCCTTGGCTTAGCAGGTTACTACAGAAGGTTCATTGAAAATTTCTCAAAGGTTGCTAAGCCAATGACTGAATTGTTAAAGAAAGACAAGAAGTTTGCTTGGTCTGAAGGTTGTGAAGTCAGCTTTCAGGAGTTGAAGAAGAGACTTGTGACAACACCAGTTCTATGTCTGCCTGACTTGGAAAAAGATTTCCAAGTGTATTGTGATGCATCTCATCAAGGTTTGGGTGCCGTACTTATGCAAGACGGTAAATTTGTGGCCTATGCCTCGAGACAACTCAAAACTCATGAGGTGAACTATCCTACTCATGATTTAGAGTTAGCCTCTGTCGTCCATGCACTCAAAACATGGAGACACTACCTTTTGGGGAAGCGTTGTGAAGTGTTCACAGATCACAAAAGTTTGAAGTATATCTTCACCCAGAAGGAAATTAATATGAGACAAAGAAGATGGCAAGAACTTATCAAAGACTATGACTTAAGTTTGCAATACCACCCCGGTAAAGAAAATGTTGTAGCAGATGCTCTAAGTCGTAAGGTATTTGTAAATGGCCTTACCAAAGGAGAATTTGCAGATGAATTGTGTACCCAATTCAGAGAACTCAGATTGGAGATTGTGCCCGAAGGACATCTCATGTCTTTAGATGTTCAACCCACTTTGTTGGACAAGATTCGAGAAGCTCAAAAGACTGATAAGGAAATTGAAGAGATTAAGGAAAAGATTGGCCAAGGGAAAGCTAAAAATTTCCATGAAGACGAACAGGGTACTTTATGGCATGGGAAACGTATCTGTGTTCCACAAGATCCGGAGTTGCGGAAACTGATTTTACAGGAAGCACACAACTCTCCGTATTCTATCCACCCGGGTAACACCAAAATGTACATGGACATGAAAGAAAGATTTTGGTGGAACAATCTCAAGAGGGACATCGCCGAGCATATTGCTTTGTGTGATGTATGTAGTAGAGTAAAAGCGGAGCATCAGAAACCAACAGGTTTGCTTCAACCACTACCTATTCCTGATTGGAAGTGGGACAAGATCGGTATGGATTTCATTACCGGATTACCAAGGACCAGGTCAGGATATGATTCAATATGGGTAGTAGTAGATCGCCTAACTAAAGTGGCTCATTTCATACCCATGAAGACAACTTATACAAGTGCCAAGTTAGCCAAAATCTACATGAGTAGAATTGTATGTCTACATGGGGTGCCCAAGAGTATTGTATCTGATAGGGGAACTCAATTCACTTCCCATTTTTGGAGACAGCTGCACGAGTCATTGGGAACAAGGTTGGAATTTAGTACTGCTTTTCATCCTCAAACCGATGGACAAACAGAAAGGACTAATCAAATTCTGGAAGACATGTTGAGGGCATGTGCCCTAGACTATGGAGCAAGTTGGGATGAAAGTCTGCCTTACGGAGAATTTTCTTATAACAACAGCTATCAAGCCAGCATTGAGATGGTACCGTTTGAGTTTCTCTACGGAAGAAAGTGTACCACCCCATTGTTATGGAATTGTGTGGGAGAAAGAAGTTTATTCGGGCCAGATCTTATCAAAGAAGCCGAAGAGAAGGTCAAATTGGTTAAGGACAGGTTAAAGATAGCACAGTCCCGACAGAAAAGCTACGCAGACCCTAAACGTAGAGAAGTCACCTACGAAGTTGGTGATAGAGCCTATCTTAGAGTATCACCACTTCGTGGAGTGAAAAGATTCGGAGTCAAAGGAAAGTTGGCACCAAGATATGTTGGGCCATTCAAAATTTTGAGTCGCAAAGGAGAAGTTGCCTATGAAATAGAACTACCAGAATCTCTATCAGCTGTCCATAATGTGTTTCATGTGAGTCAGCTTAAGAAATGTCACCCAGAAATGGAAGAAACTTCTTTGAAGGATACCATACCTTTGGAGGAAGTGCAACTAGAAAGTGACCTCACATATGAAGAGAAAACTATCAAAATTCTTGAGACTGCAAAAAGAGTCACAAGGACAAAGACTATCAAGTTTTGCAAAGTGCAGTGGAATCATCATTCCGAAGAGGAAGCAACATGGGAAAGAGAAGATGATCTTCGGAAAGACCACCCTCACCTATTTGCTAGCCAATCCGAATCTCGAGGGCGAGATTAACCTTAAGGGGGTTAGATTTGTAACATCCCTAAAATCATGATTTCAAAGTTTGCATATCATTCATGCATGCATATAGAATTGAGATAAATTTCAAAACTCATCTCAGAAAAACAGAAGCACATAGTGCTATCATTTCATGTGAACAAACTTAAATCAAATGGCCATCCCCATTTGAGAGTTTGAATGTTTTAAACCTAGATTGTTTGTCTCCTTTGTTGAATGGATTGAGTGTGGACTTTGAACCAAGCTTTACAAAATGGAAATAGTTCAAAAACCATTTTTCAAACATTTGCAATTCAAGTGCAAAGTTCCTGATATTTTGTTTCTCCAAAAATGACCAGGCCTTTACAAAGCAACCATATGGTTTTATGCCTAGATTTGAGACAGTTGCACACTACAAAAAACCCAGAAAGATTTGAATTCAAAAGGAGTTTGAATTCATTTAAAAACCATTCCTGAAAATCAAAACAGAAAAAGAAAAGGAGTAAACAAAAGAAAAGGGCTAGGCGCTCCTAATCTAGCCCAGCAGCAGAACCGGCCCAACTAGCCCACCCGGCCACTCTCTCGCTCGCTCGCTCGCACGCGCAGACACACCCACACAGACGCTGACACTCGGACCCCACCCCCTCTCCGTCTCACTCGCTGACTGGTGGACCACGCCAGCTCACCCTCGTCTTCCCCAAATCTTGCCCGACCCCGTCGCCGGCCGTTTCCTCCGCCCATCACTGCCGCGATTGATTCGTCGTTTAATTGCCTTGATTCCGCGCTTAATCGCCGCTCCCCTCTCGCCTACATAATCCCCTCTGCACCGCGGTCATTTTCCCCCACTCCCCTCGCTCACTCCGCCACCAGGCTGCGCGCATTTGACCTCGAAGCCCCGCAGTACCGACGACTCCGGCGACTAATTCCGGTGAGCCTCGACCGCCCCCCTCTCTCTGGTTCAAACTATCATGTCCAGCATGATCTTGTGCATCTGCTGACACCTTTCTTTTGCCTGCTCGTGACCCAGGTCACCATTTCCGTTCGCACCTGCAACCACCTACGCCGTCGCTCGACTCCGGCGAGCAATAGCAGTAAGTCCCGAGCGCCCCTTGCCTTCCCTTTGATACCAACTGGTTCGCCAGTCACTTGCGCATCTTCTGAACCCTCTGCCTTGTACTAGGACGACGCGGAGCCTCGCCAGCGACCTCGACTGCAAGCGATAGACGCCGCCGCAACTCCGACGAGCCCTAGCGATCGTGCCCGTGCGCCCCTCGTCAAGCCACTGCTAGGTTGAGCTTCTCCTCGACGCTGCGAACCTGGTAAGCATCCTCCTGCCTCTCCGGACGACCTGTAGCGCCGCGCTGCCGCAGACAGAACTTGCCGCCAGTAGCCGCCGCCAGCGCCGCCCCGTTTTGGTCGCTTGATCCAGAGCCGTCAGATCTGGATCCAACGCATAGAATTAGATCATTTAGCGAATCGTTATGGGTAGATCTGGGCCGTGTGTTTTAAATAGATCCAACGGCGCGGGAGGGTGATCCTGAGCGAAACGTTATCAACCAATAGGATTAAGACGCGTGGCTAGGGTTTGATTCAAAAACAGATTTGAAATCAAATTTAGATCAAAAATTGAAATGGCTATAACTTTTGATTCCCACGTTAGATTTTTGCAAATTTTATATCGTTGGAATTAGGGAGACAAGCCCTTTCTGTTTATGCAATGTGTTTAGTGAAAAGCTTCTGTTAAAATGACTTTAGATGCAGAAACTTGTTTAGGACTATTTTGAATATAGAATTTGTTTACTAATTTGTTTTAGTGCTAAATAAGTTTGGGTTAGCAAGTTTTTGACTTGGTTATGTTTCAGTATCATGCACTTGCTTGGTGGAGTTTTAAAAATCATCACTTAGCATTTTTTGCATTGCATGCATATATGTTTATGTTTGTATATGAATTGTGTGTAATTTTGTGCTACCATTTGTGTGTAGACTTTGCTAGTGACTGTGATTGTGAAGAGTGCTACTCTCCCCATTACCAAGGCAAGTGGTACTTCATGAATATTTCCATCCCTATATTTTGTACAAGCATTAGAAATTTTGCTAAGTCTTGCATGTTACTATTTTGCCAAATGCTATGTTGGGAAATCCTAAGTAGTTGTAGAATTGCTAGGAATTTTCCTAAGTTAAGTTACTATGCCATGCTTAGCCTAGCTAGTAGCAAACAAGGGTTGGTAAAGTATATACATGCTATGATGAAAATAATTCTAAGTCTTTGGACTTATGTTTTTCTTAATAAAAACAACTAAGTCAATGAATCTCTTGGGTGGAATGGGACTTGAATGGTGGTTTTTGGTTGAGTGGTTACACAAGGCCCATGGACATGGTTTACCTTGTGTATCTCACTTGTGGTATGCCACCCAGGCACAAAGGGATTTAGAGGCCAAGTGTTGAGAAGCTTATAGTGCAGCCACTTGGCAATATGGGCTCTGCCTTGATCACATAGGTTGCTAGAACTTAGTCATTTGGACAGTTGGTGGTAGTGGGAATGATAGGTTGGAACGCGTCCATTTGACTAAGGGAAGGCTTCTGAAAGGTCTTGTCTTGGGAAACCATGTCTGGTGGGGAAAGTGCACAACCTCTGCAGATGGAAAAATCTAAGTACTTAGCCAAGTCCATGGCAATGGAAAACTTGAGCATCAAGACATGGAAGCTATCAAGAATCTCATCACTCCAACTTCTAAGTAAAAACTTGTGGGTGAACAAGGGTGAAGGACCTCAATGTCTATTGATGGTTTCTTGGGAAAGTTTTGACAAAGAAAAACTTAGTGATTTCAACTAATAGGAAAAACCTATTTTGAGCAAAGCAAGCCAAGCTACACTTAGCCAAAATGCATATAGTAATATAGTCCACTTAAAATTTACTAAGGTATCACTTGCCAATACTATTCCAAAGTATTGACCCACTGTGGCTGTAACTTGTGATGTTGCAGGTTACTCTGATGATGATTAGGTGTCATGAGTCTACTCTCAACATGCTTGCCTGTGGCACATGAAGATGAAGACTTATGTTTATTTACTTATTCCAAAACTCTTGTATTAGGCCTGTGGCCTTGAGTTGTAAAAGACTATGTTTATCTCTGGAATGGATGTAATAAATGACCTTTGTATCTGTGTACTTCATCTTTAACTGTGGATGCTAGCAATGATCCAGGGACTAGCATTGCAATCACAGGGATCCTTTTCCTTTACAAAGGAGGGATCTTACAATGGATATTGAGATTACTATGTTAGATTGATTAATGGTTTTGTCTATTTGATACTATCATATCTGTGTTGTTTGTGATCTTGCATGCTCTCTGTTGTTAGTAGCTATCTTGGCGAAGTAGTTGCTAGTGACTCCAAGAGGGGGTGTTTATGCTTGATAGTGCATTCATGCCTCTAATTTCCAAGGGAAGTGACAGAAATATCTTCGGTTGTAGATGTGTTGTTGCCACTAGGGAGAAAACAATGGTCTCTTGTTCATAGAACAAGTGGATTGTTTACCTTACACACTTTGCTTAAAGCAGTTGTCTGTTGCTTGCAAACTTAATACTGAAGGGGGTTCGGATGATAACCTGAAGGTGGACTTCTAGTCATAGATGCAGTTGGATGGCGGTGTATGTATATTGTTGTATTGCCCAATCGAATCTCATAGGATCTTTTTGTCTGGTATTCCATTGTTATGCTTTGCTCAGTTCCTGTCAATTGCCCTGCTGTAATTTGTTTACCCTTCATGCCATGTTGTTTATCTAAGTAGACCACCTCTAGTGAACTATGGACCCTGGTCCAATCTTTACCATTGATACATCTTCCACTTTTACTTGTTTACTTGCTGCAAACCATTACCTTCCACACCATACATTTAATCCTTTGTTACAGCAAACCGGTGAGCTTGACAACTTCACTGATTCGTTGGGGGTAAAATCTTGAGTTTGTGTTGTGCAGGTTTCCACGTTGCTTGCAACACCTGTGTGACGTTTCCTTCCTCCTACTGGTTCGATAACGTCGGTTTCTTACTGAGGGAAAACTTGCTGCTGTGCTGCTTCACACCTTGCTCTTGGGGTTCCCAACAGGCTCCTCATCAACTGAGCCAGCCATCAGGATTCGTAGCATGGAAAACAAAAAATTCTATCGCATGTACACACACAAGCCAAGATCTATCTATTAGATTTGAGCAACATGTTGATAGAGTACTAACCCTCGAAGATCCAAAGTAGTTAACGAGACCGGATTCTCGTGGGTGATGTAGTCGTTCACTTGCCGATCTCAAGATCGCGTAGACAATCCTTTCCGGCGATGTGTTTCGGCAGCGCTTCCATAGTCGGTCACACATTCGGTACTCGATGAAGACCTTCCTCTCCCTTGTTCCAGTAGGAAGCAGAGGTTGTAGATCTCTCCTCGCGATTCCGGCAGCACGACGGCGTGGTGTCGTAAGTAGAGGGTAAATCTCGTAGGGCTTCGCCTAAGCCGGAGCGGGTATGGTGGACTAGAGATAGCCTCGGCGATCTAGAGTTTAGAGGTCCGAGGGGTGGAAGTAGCCGGCGGCTAGGGATTAACTAGACGACGGCTATTTAGAGGAGATCTAGAGTGGCTGCAACTAGAGAGGGGGCGGCAGCTGATCTAGAGTCTAGGGTTTCTTGTGTGGTGCAAGGGGGCACCCCCTCCCCTCTATTTATGACAGGGAGGGGCGATTTGGGGAGGGGAGTCCTCCCCAAATGTCATGATGGTGTCACGGCAGATGCCATGGGTAGGCTTAAGTTGGGGGCCGAATGGGTGCTTGTGGTCACCGGGGAGGGAGTGCATGGTCTTGCCATGCACGAAGAACAAGATGAACTCTCCACACTTAGGGATTTGATTGATACTTGGGAATTACAAGTGCTCCTTGAGCCGTATCAACTAGGGTTCTAGGCTCTAGTTCCCTACTTTGTCCCACCTCCTTCTACTATAGCTATGCCCCTCCTTATATAGGCAACGCTAGCTAGCTTATACCCATTTGGGTTCTAGGGTTTACTGTTTGGATCTTGGTCCCTTCAAGGTGGGCCAGGTCATGGGCATGCCCTAAGCCCAATGGCCCAGTCCATAAAGCTTGACAGCTAACGGTCTTCTGGTACGTCGCCCCCTGTTCCTTTTAGCGTCACGCAGCGGCTTTGTGCGTCAGCCCTTGCTTTGGGCGTCACCCGGCTCCTTTTGTGTCACCCGGCATCGCCCTTCTCTTTTGACCACGCTTTACCATGGTCCCTCCTAAACCTCACTCGGAAAGGAGCCACGCGTCCTATCTGACTCGGCCCTTCCTCGGGATACTCGGCTCGTTGGTTCCTGCAAGATCAACAACTTTTTCTTATACGGGCCGACAAAGTTCATATGTCGGCCGCATACGATTCTCTCTCTCGGCCATACTTATTCGGCCTGATTCTTTCTTTACTCGGAGCTATCCAAGATGGGCTATATTTCACCCCTTGTGACCCTACCGGGGGTTATCCCCCCAACATTAGTCCCCGAAGCTGGTGAGGTTTAGCAGCTCAAGCTGTTAGGCGTTTCCAGGTCCATTTAATGTGATTGGAACTTAATTTTTGTATTTATTTGTCACCTAGGGCACACTGTTTGGCGCAACCCTGTACTTTGATGAGTCTGTATGACAATTTTCGGATCCACTCTTTGACTTCTTGGCTCATTTTTGCCTCGTGCCGAGTCACTTTGGCCAATTCTGATCATTTTCAGCGAGCCTCAGTCACTGACATCTGGTAATCATGGTTACTTGCCTCAAAAAAAATTTCCAAGCTCTGGCGGCACAGTGATGGCTGCGCAGTTATTCCCCGTCACTCTGGCTGTCCCATCGGTCTGCGCCCCTTGTCCTTTGTTTCGTGACGTGGCAAGGGATTTTCCGTGTATTGTTTCCACGTGGCACCTGCTGATTGGCTTACTCGGCCGGGTACACGCCCACACGCTGGCCGCACGGCACAGAGGGATCCCATGATTGGGGTTTTTACTGCCCTTAAGTAGGGGTGAGGGGGTTACCACTTCCCCCACGCCCGTTCAGTTTTCCCCTGCCTCTTCTTCTTCCTTGCGCCTGCGAAATCTAACCTCCCCCTTTGCGGTTTTTCCTTCCTCATGTTCTTGCCCTGCGATTGCTCCTTTTCTATTTTCATTCCACCATGGGGCCCTATTCTTCCAAACCTCTTCCAATGGCGGAGGTGTTAGATTCCTAACCTTTAATAAGGTAGAGATCCTTGTGTTTACAATGCTAGTCCCTGGATCAATATCTAGCATCCACAGTTAAGATGTAATATCAAGAAACAAAGGTCATAATACAACTTTATAACCAGGAATAAAATAATTTATTACATCTTACATAGCTCATTTGGCTATCTCATTACATTGCAGTAGAAATAACTATAGCATGGAGTCCTTCATCTTCAAAGTGCCACAGGCAATTATGTTGGTTGTATACTTGTAATCCTAATCAACACACTTCACTAACATCAAACAAACCTGCAACATAATAAGTTGCAGCCACAAGGGTCAATACATTTGAATTGTATTGGCAAGTTTCACTACTATGTAGAAATAAGTGGAACTTATCATTTACATGCATATTTGGCTAAGTAGGGTTTAGGCTCTTTTGCAGAAAGCAATATAATTTTATCCTATCTTTTCAAAATAGTTTGATCTTTTGTCAAATCTTTATGAACTTCTTGGAAAACTCCAAGTGCTTCAAATCCCTTGTTGTCACCATCAAGTTTTACTTTGAGAAATTGGAATGTCGAGATCTTCCATAGCTTCAGGCCTTAGTTGCTCAGTATTGTCCATATCAGGGACACGGCTAAGTACTTAGAATTTGATCTTCTGCAGAAGTTGTACACTTTACCCACATGACACAATCTCATCTTGATGCCACCAGTGGCCGCTAGATAAGTACTCACCAAGATGGAGTACTGGCAGATTGAGAATGTGACAAAGTCTTTCCATAGAAGTCCTCTCAATACACAATGCTAGCTTGTCTACTAGGCACCAATGTAGGGATAAATTTCCCTTACACAATTCTAGTTAACCTGAAGATGCCAATGCATGAGTCTTCCACTATGTAGTTGACTAAGCCAGAGCCCATTTATCATGTGGCTGTACACGGAAGCCACTATACGAGAAACATGTTCTATCTCTAAGTCCCTGGGTGGTTTATTCTAGTGCACACACAAAAATAGATAGCCATATAAACATGGTTCCTTTTGTTGCCACCTTGTCCAAGCTTGAGTATCCTTGTCCACCCAGGTGGTTCATTGAGTACTTGTTTTATTATATAAAACATATGTATTTTCAACTCTTCATATAATCATATCATGTATCCCATCCCAATATATAGCAGGGCTAAGCATACTACAACTACATTGTTTCCACTAAGGGAGATATAATGATATCCTAATAGGATTTAGCATAGCATAAAATATCGTAGTCCTTATCATGCATGTTTCAAAAATCCACTAAGTGTAATGAAAATAGTAGGACTTGGATGATAGTGTCACTTGCCTTTTTAGTAGAGAATGATGGTTCACTTATTGATCTCGCAAATATCACACTCTTCTAATTCCACTACAATTCAATCAAGCAAACATAGATTCAACTAGCATTCCAACCAATTTATCACACATAAAAAATAGAAACAAGGTCATGCATGCAAGCATGCAAAAGATAGTTTTACTTGCAGAAGTGGTTTCTACTAGGATCTAAACATTATAAAGTTCAAAAGTGGTTATTTACTAAAGTGGTAAAACCATTTGCAAAAGGTTTTATCTATAAACCATTTCTAAATCAAATCAATATTTTATGTGGTTGAAAATGCTTTTAGTAAAGCAATATTCTTTAAAGAGTTCACCAAATATATTTTAATTCTCAAAACTTGGTGTTTAGGGTCAAAAAGTTTGAATCAAATCATTCCCCAAAGGTTTCACTCCAAGAATCATTTCTAAACCAAAATCAATATTTTTATTTGACTAGAAATGAGCTAATTAAATTATTTATTCCCTAACTTCACAAAATACATTTTTAAATCCATAAATTGGTTCCTATGGTCAGTAGGTTCAAAACAAACCATTTTGCAAAGATTTCACATTAAAATTATATCTAGAACAATTTTTATATTCATAATAAGCCTACACATGTTTCTGCAATTTCAACCAATTTTCCAGAAGCAAATCATTAAACAAAGTGCATGGTTGCAAAGTACTTGTTCTGCTGAATCCATTGATATAAAATTTGCAAAATTTGGACGTATAGAATTAAAGTTATGAATTTTACAAGTTTGCAATTCTAATAGAACATTTTTTGTTTTTTAAACGAAACCAGTGCCACGCGTCATAATACTACTGGTCCATACCGCTTCGGGTGGATCGAGCTCTGTGGGCTGTTAGATCTAAAGTGTATCGCATGGCTCAGATTCACCCATACCGTTTCGAGTTAATTCTAATCTCGTGCGTTTGATCAAGATCTGACGGTTGCTGTGTGGTTGATCAGGAATGGGCGGCGCTGGCGGTGGTGACTGGCGGCGCTGGCTCTGCTCGCGGTGGTTCTGGCGAAGCAGGAAGGAAAGGAGGGAGAGGAGATGCTCATAGGGTTCACAGGGTCCTGGTGAATCTCGATGCACTGTTGTTTTAGCGAGGGGCGCACCAGAGAGGCGACGATTGCTCGCCGGAGTATGCAGCGGCGTCGGGCACGCTCTGATGTCATCGGAGGCGAGGCTGTAGGTCGCCCTAAGGCAAACGGGAGGGGGCGTTAGATGCGTACGAGCATGGGGAGTACGGGAGTTTCATTGAGAGGGCTCGGGGCGGTCTGGGCTTACCAGGGGGCTCGCCGAAGAAACGGCCGAAGACGGTGGCGCTCTGATGTTGACGAAGCCGAGCTTCTAGAGCGTGCGGGAGTGAGATGGGGCTATGGGCAGGTGCGCCTGACGATGGGGAATAGGCTCGCGTGCTCTGTGAGGAGAGGGGCGGCTGCGATTCGCCAGAATTGGCCGGGAACACCGTCGGAGACAGAGGTGGTGTGGGGGAAAATTCGAACAGCCCTGGGGCAGAGAAGGAGGGGCGAGTGAGGGGAAAGAGAGAGGAGAGCATGGCGTTTATGTACGCGTGATCACAGCGAGGATTTACTCAGCCATCAACGCGTATTGACGCCGGCAATCAATCGGCAGCAACGGTAGGGGGACGTGGTCGCGAGGTTGATGACGACGTGCTGGCGGTGGGGTCCGTCTGTCAGCGAGGTGGAGGAAGTAGGAGTGGGGTCCAGTCGTCAGTTGCTGAGTGGGTTAAGTCGCGAGTAAGAAAACGTTTCGCTGCAGGGTGAGTAGCTGGGCTAGGTTGCTGGGCTGGCAGTGGGCTGTGTCTGTTTCTATTTTTTATTTTGAAAGCTTTTTCTTTTTCCAATATGATTTTTTGTTTTGATTTTCAAACAAATAATTCAAACTCCAATTCAAATCAAACCACCACCAAACTTTAGGTATAGATTAATTCTGTTTAACAACATTATCCAAAGTCCAAAACAAAATAATTTTTATTCTTTTTAGGATCCATTAACAATTAAATAAATAGACCTTAGTCATCAATTCAAATAGGATTTAATTTATTTAAAAACTCTATTTGAAATCTAAAATAATAACAAAATCATTTCAGTAGGTTTTATTTGAAAACATAAAAACACTTGGAAATCTTATTTAAAATAAATTAACAAGTTTTAGTGTTTATTTAAAATGGAAAAGCCTTTACTTTAATAAAATTGGATATTAATAAATCCTCATTATTTTATTTAAATAAACCTTTACTCTTTTTATCAAATAGAAATATTTTATTTCAAAAGCTTGGCCAAGATTTAATTTGGCTCTATAAAATAATCCTTATTTATAATTCTACCTTTGCTTTTGAAAATCAAATCTTTTTATTAAAAGATCTAAAAATAGTGATTTCAACTATTATAATTTTTTTATTTACTAATTGTTTATCTTTTTAAATCCCTTTAGGATTTTATTTGATCAAAATAGGTTTTGATGTTTCCGATTGGAATCAAAAAGTTTCTTCTCACCCTAAAAATCATCAATTGTTTATTTTGTTTATTTATTTTTCACATTTCAAAATTTGGAAAATTTTGGGATGTGACAGGCTACCACCCTTAAAATAAATCTCGTCCCGAGATTTGGGAAGGCTAGAGGTTACAAGTTGGCTTCAAGGCAACTCGGGTACTACCGCCCTTAAAATAAAGTCTCATAGGGTTACATTGATGGTTCACTTGACTATGGGTTCAACACTTAATATCCAGACAAGGAATCCTTATTTGACTCTTCTGAGTTAACTAGTTTCTGACATCCACTTCTTCTATCTCTTCAAAGTTTCCATCCATGTCAATATGGTTCACATGTCCTTTCTGGGTCACATTGGAGTCATTTCCATTAGATCTTCTAGCATCCTTTTTCTTTTTCTTCTCAGGACAGTCTGATGCATAGTGTCCAAGTTCCTTACAATTATAGCATTGCAACTGGCTAATGTCTTTCTTCTTGAAAGTGTCATGTTGGTTCTGACCAAGGTCATCTCCATTGTCAGTATCATTCTCATTTTTATCACTTCCATTGTTGTTGTGGTGATACTGATGTGGTTCAGAATCTTCCTTGCTCTTTTTAAATGAATGCTTCTTTTTTGATGATCCTAAGTGATACTTGAGTTTATGCTTCCTCTTCCTGTTCTCAACTTGATTCATCTTGTTTTCCAAAATGGTGGCTTTGTCACAGAGTGATTGATAAGTTGGGACATAGGCAACAACTATCTGCAGGTTCAACTCATCATTAAGCCCTTCGAGGAATTTCTCCTTCCTCTTAGCATCTGTATCAACTTCATCCGGTGCATAGCGTGCCAAATTGTTGAATTCTTCAATATACTCAGCCACACTGAGGTGACGCTGTTTCAGATTGTGAAACTCCTTTTTCTTCAAGTACATCACTCCAGGTGAGATGTGAGTTGTACGGAAACCATCCTCAAAAATAGCCCAAGTCACATCCTCAAGGGGAGTAGTGATCTGGAAGTTGTCCCATCATGTTGCTGCTAGTCCTTCAAGCAGAAATGCTGTAAACCTAACTTTTTATTCATCGGTGCAACCAACAGTCACTAAGTCCTTATTTACCGAACGTAACCAATCATCGGCTACCATTGGGTGAGTTGTTCCAGAGAACCTTGCAGGCCTAAGTTTCAGAAACTTGGTGAGCATATCAAGTGCTGGAGGATTATTCTGATTGTTGTTGTTGTTGTTGTTATTGTTCTGATTCTGTATGAATGTGGTCATCTCCTGCATCAGTTGTGTCTGAGCTGTCATCATCTGTTGCATCTCAGGAGTGATATTGTTGTTTTGGTTGGGGTTGGCACGACGGGGAGGCATCTGTTGGTTTGATAGGAATAAGTAATGATGGATAGGTTTTAAAGAAGTTCTAACACACAACTCAAAACATCCAAGTTCAATCAAACAATCAATCAAGCAACAAGCAACTATCCACTTAACAACTTATGAGCTTAACTCATGAGTTGAAAGAAACAACAAGTTTTCTTGAAATAGTTAATTTGGTATGGTCATACATCATAGGTCAATATGTACCATACACTAACATGATATCAATGTTTTTGGTAGGCAATCTAATGTCTCTTGGTTTTCACTTGTAGTCCTTAGTGATGTCTAAGTTGAAATCTTTGGTGGAACAAGAGTTGAAGTCATTGGTCATGGTGAAGGCTTTGTCCATCAAGTTGAAAAGGAAGAGATGTAGAATCAAAAACAAAAATGGTTGAGGAAAGAGTTTACAAGATTGTTTGTAAATAAGTTTTTGGAACAAATTCAACTCCTATTTTTCTAAGGGGTTTTTGTCCAATCCTAGGGTTACAATCCTACAGGCAACACAGTGCTCTGATACCATCTGTTAGGTTCCCAACCTTTAATAAGGTAGAGATCCATGTGTTTACAATGCTAGTCCCTGGATCAATAGCTAGCATGCACAGTTAAGATGTAATATCAAGAAACAAAGGTCATAATACAACTTTATAACCAGGAATAAAATAATTCATTACATCTTACATAGCTCATTTGGCTATCTCATTACATTGCAGCAGAAATAACTATAGCATGGAGTCCTTCATCTTCAAAGTGCCACAGGCAATCATGTTGGTTGTAGACTTGTAATCCTAATCAACACACTTCACTAACATCAGACAAACCTGCAACATAATAAGTTGCAGCCACAAGGGTCAATACATTTGAATTGTATTGGCAAGTTTCACTACTATGTAGAAATAAGTGGAACCTATCATTTACATGCATATTTGGCTAAGTAGGGTTTAGGCTCTTTTGCAGAAAGCAATATAGTTTTATCCTATCTTTTCAAAATAGTTTTGATCTTTTGTCAAATCTTTCTGAACTTCTTGGAAACTCCAAGTGCTTCAAATCCCTTATTGTCACCATCAAGTTTTACTTTGAGAAATTGCAATGTCGAGATCTTCCATAGCTTCAGGCCTTAGTTGCTCAGTATTGTCCATAACCGGGGACACGGCTAAGTACTTAGAATTTGATCTTCTGTAGAAGTTGTACACTTTACCCACATGACACAATCTCATCTTGATGCCACCAGTGGCCGCTGGATAAGTACTCACCAAGATGGAGTACTGGCAGATTGAGAATGTGACAAAGTCTTTCCATAGAAGTCCTCTCAATACACAATGCTAGCTTGTCTACCAGGCACCAATGTAGGGATAAATTTCCCTTACACAATTCTAGTTAACCTTAAGATGCCAATGCATGAGTCTTCCACTATGTAGTTGACTAAGCCAGAGCCCATTTAGCATGTGGCTGTACACGGAAGCCACTATACGAGAAACATGTTCAATCTCTAAGTCCCTGGGTGGTTTCTTCTAGTGCACACACAAAAAGAGATAGCCATATAAACATGGTTCCTTTTGTTGCCACCTTGTCCAAGCTTGAGTATCCTTGTCCACCCAGGTGGTTCATTAAGTACTTGTTTTATTATCTAAAACATATGTCTTTTCAGCTCTTCATATAATCATATCATGTATCCCATCCCAATATATAGCAGGGCTAAGCATACTACAACTACATTGTTTCCACTAAGGGAGATATAATGATATCCTAATAGGATTTAGCATAGCATAAAATATAGTAGTCCTTATCATGCATGTTTCAAAAATCCACTAAGTGTAATGAAAATAGTAGGACTTGGATGATAGTGTCACTTGCCTTTTTAGTAGAGAATGATGGTTCACTTATTGATCTCGCAAATATCACACTCTTCTAATTCCACTACAATTCAATCAAGCAAACATAGATTCAACTAGCATTCCAACCAATTTATCACACATAAAATAATAGAAACAAGGTCATGCATGCAAGCATGCAAAAGATAGTTTTACTTGCAGAAGTGGTTTCTACTAGGCTCTAAACATTATAAAGTTCAAAAGTGGTCATTTACTAAAGTGGTAAAACCAATTTCAAAAGGTTTTATCTATAAACTATTTCTAAATCAAATCAATATTTTATGTGGTTGAAAATGCTTTTAGTAAAGCAATATTCTTTAAAGAGTTCACCAAATATATTTTAATTCTCAAAACTTGGTGTTTAGGGTCAGAAAGTTTGAATCAAATCATTCCCCAAAGGTTTCACTCCAAGAATCATTTCTAAACCAAAATCAATATTTTTATTTGACTAGAAATGAGCTAATTCAATTATTTATTCCCTAACTTCACAAAATACATTTTTAAATCCATAAGTTGGTTCCTATGGTCAGTAGATTCAAAACAAACCATTTTGCAAAGATTTCACATTAAAATTATATCTAAAACAATTTTTATATTCATAATAAGCCTACACATGTTTCTGCAATTTCATCCAATTTTCCAGAAGGAAATCATTAAAAAAAGTGCATGGTTGCAAAGTACTTGTTTTGCTGAATCTATTGATATAAAATTTGCAAAATTTGGACGTGTAGAATTAAAGTTATGAATTTTACAAGTTTGCAATTCTAATAGAACATTTTCTGTTTTTAAAACGAAACCAGTGCCACGCGTCATAATACTACTGGTCCATACCGCTTCGGGTGGATCGAGCTCTCTGGGCTGTTAGATCTAAAGTGTATCGCACGGCTCAGATTCACCCATACCTTTTCGAGTTAATTCTAATCTCGTGCGTTTGATCAAGATTTGACGGTTGCTGTGTGGTTGACCAGGAATGGGCGGCGCTGGCGGCGGTGACTGGCGGCGCTGGCTCTGCTCGCGGTGGTTCTGGAGAAGAAGGAAGGAAGGGAGGGAGAGGAGATGCTCACAGGGTTCGCAGGGTCCTGGTGAAGCTCGAGGCGCTGTTGGTTTGGCGAGGGGCGCACCAGAGAGGCGACGATTGCTCGTCGGAGTGTGCAGCGGCGTCGGGCACGCTCTGATGTCGTCGGAGGCGAGGCTGTAGGTCACCCTAAGGCAAACAGGAGGGGGCGTTAGATGCGTACGAGCATGGGGAGTACGGGAGTTTCATTGAGAGGGCTCGGGGCGGTTTGGGCTTACCAGGGGGACTCGCCGGAGAAACGGCCGAAGACGGTGGCGCTCTGATGTTGACAAAGCCAAGCTTCCAGAGTGCGCGGGAGTGAGCTGGGGCTATGGGCAGGTGCGCCTGACGATGGGGAATAGGCTCGCATGCTCTGTGAGGAGAGGGGCGGCTGCGGTTAACCGGAATTGGCCGGGAACACCGTCGGAGACAGAGGTGGTGTGGGGGCAAATTCGAACAGCCCTGGGGAAGAGAAGGAGGGGCGAGTGAGGGGAAAGAGAGAGGAGAGCGTGGCGTTTATGTACGCGTGATCACAACGAGGATTTACTCAGCCATCAACGCGTATTGACGCCGGCAATCAATCGGCAACAACGGCAGGGGGACGTGGTCGCGAGGTTGATGACGACGTGCTGGTGGTGGGGTCCCTCTGTCAGCGAGGTGGAGGAAGTGGGAGTGGGGTCCAGTCGTCAGTTGCTGAGTGGGTTAAGTCACGAGTAAGAAAACGTTTCGCTGCTGGGAGAGTAGCTGGGCTAGGTTGCTGGGCTGGGTTGGGCCTGGCAGTGGGCTGTATCTGTTTCTATTTTTTTATTCTGAAAGCTTTTTCTTTTTCCAATATGAATTTCTGTTTTGATTTTCAAACAAATAATTCAAACTCCAATTCAAATCAAACCACCACCAAACTTTAGGTATAGATTAATTCTGTTTAACAACATTATCCAAAGTCCAAAACAAAATAATTTTTATTCTTTTTAGGATCCATTAACAATTAAATAAATAGACCATAGTCATCAATTCAAATAGGATTTAATTTGTTTAAAAACTCTATTTGAAATCTAAAATAATACCAAAATCATTTCAGTAGGTTTTATTTGAAAACATAAAAACACTTGGAAATCTTATTTAAAATAAATTAACAAGTTTTAGTGTTTATTTAAAATGGAAAAGCCTTTACTTTAATAAAATTGGATATTAATAAATCCTCATTATTTTATTTAAATAAAACTTTACTCTTTTTATCAAATAGAAATATTTTATTTCAAAAGCTTGGCCAAGATTTAATTTGGCTCTATAAAATAATCCTTATTTATAATTCTACCTTTGCTTTTGAAAATCAAATCTTTTTATTAAAAGATCTAAAAATAGTGATTCCAACTATTATAATTTTTTTATTTATTAATTGTTTATCTTTTTAAATCCCATTAGGATTTTATTTGATCAAAATAGGTTTTGATGTTTTCGATTGGAATCAAAAAGTTTCTTCTCACCCTAAAAATCATCAATTGTTTATTTTGTTTATTTATTTTTCACATTTCAAATTTTGGAAAATTTTGGGATGTGACAGGAGGATATTGTGTCTGAGAGGATCATGGACGCACGAGATGATGCCGATGGTGCTGAGGAGCAGGAAGTTCCCACCGGCGAGCGCGACGGCTGGGAGGGCACAAAGGTCTCCCCCGAGGAGGTCGAATGGCTCTACTCCACCAGGCGCATCCCTCTGCAGGTGGATTGCCGTCTTCCCGCCGGTGAGATTTCTCCCAAACCCGATGCCAATGAGCGGGTGGTCTTGCTTTCTAACTTTGAGCGTGGTTTCGCTCTTCTAGTGAGCACCTTCTTTTCCTCGTTTCTCTCCACTTTTCATATGCAGACCCATCATCTTCCTGCCAACGCGATTGGCTCTCTTTCTTGCTTTATTTCCGCTTGCGAGGCCTATCTCGGGATTTGGCCTACAGTTCTTCTGTGGGACAAATATTTTAGCTTTAGGGTTCAAGTTGTTCCCCATCATGGTGCTCCTCGAGCCGAGAAGAGGCCGACTGGGTGCGGTGCCGCGAGCATCACACCTAGGAGAGACTCCATCTTTCCTCGGGTTACTGGCCTAGACTCTTGCAAAAAAATGGCATAGGACTTTCTTCTATGTCAAAACAGCGGGTCCACCGATAACATCCGGCTCCCCCTTTCTTGGACGAGGTCCCTAGCAAGAAGCTCTGGCAGCTTGACCCGCGCGACCAGGACGCTGGGTGAACGAGGCCAATGTGTTCCTGGAAAGGTTGTTGTCGCCGGACGAATACTTTCATATCGCCGACACGGACCTCATGTGCACCTTCATCTCATGCCGGGTAAGCCCTATCCAAGCTACGAGCCACAAGATGTGCTTCATGAGTGGCTCCCACGATCCCACTCGGCACTCTACGAAGGAGCTCACCCACGATTCCATTGCTCGCCAAGTAAGATCGATCTTCAAACTGAACTTGGCGGATGATTGGGCTTGGAGCTGCCCTCCGTTTAGCCGGGTCAAGACTGTCCCTTGGGTAAGTTTCCGAGTAACCTATATCGCTGGGTCAGTTTTAGCTCGTTTGCTATTCTCAATCTAGTTTTCGATACTCATTCTGTCTGTTTTTCGCAGAACCTTGTTCACCAGGTTGATGACAGTACTGTCCCTCCTTGCGGTTATAACGAGGATTGCTCCGACTCCGACGAAGTCGAGTTTGACCTGGAGTGCTTCATTCCCATCCCGCATGCAGCTGCTGCTTCAGCTTCGGGTAAGAGTCAATCTCGTAACCCCTTACAAGATTGGTCTGACGATGATGAGGATGATGATTGTACGAGTTTGGAGGTACATGCCTTGTAACCTTTGCCTTCTAACATATTCGAGTAAGCCTATCATTTACTTATGCAGCTGTCTAGGTACATGACACTCCTCCTCTCGTCGTGGGCGGAGTCGGCAAGATCCCCGTCGCCAAGCCGAATAAGCGACGCGGGGCCTCCTCCAGTACTTAGCCAGCCAAGAAGAGCAAGGCCACTCCCGCACCTACTGCTGCCACGTTGGCTGAGACCCGAAAAGCAGCTGGGCGCCGAATCTCGCGTCGTGCACCACGCGATCCGGTCGTCACCAGGTAAGCTTTCGTGTTCTGCATACATTATATTTTTCCTTCTCGTGCATCGATATCATTTTCTTATGCGTGCCTTCTTATTTTTCAGCACCGCGCCCCTGTCGGTTAACCAGGCTGCTCCTAGCATTGCCTCGTCGCTGAGGCCGACTCCTGCTCCGACTGATCCTGCGGTGCAGAACCCCGTCCGAGTCGAGGCTCCCACTGTTGAGGCTCATGCTTCTCAGTGTCAGTCAAACCCGGTGGCGCACCCGACGAAGGAGACTCGTGTTGGAGATATGCCCTAGAGGCAATAATAAAAGTGGTTATTATTATATCTTTGTGTTTATGATAAATGTTTACATTCATGCTATAACAGTATTAACCGTAAACATTAATACTTGTGTGATTTGTAAACTAAATTAGAGTCCCTGGTAAAGCCTCTTTATAATACTAGCTTGTTGGTTAATAGATGATCGTGGTTTCTCGATCATGAACATTGAGATGTTATTAACAACAAGATCATATCATTAGGAGAATGGTATGATGGACATACTCCTATAGATAAGCGTAGCATAAAGATCAAGTCATTTCAATAGTTCGTTTGCTATAAGCTTTCTGATACATAGTAACCTAACTCCTTCGACCATGAGATCATGCTAATCACCATCACCGGAAGGATGCTTTGATGACATCAAACACCACACTGTAACTGGGTGGCTATAAAGGTGGCACTGAGTGTTTGGAAAGTGTGGGTTGAGGCACATGGATCAAGAGTGGGATTTGTCCATCCATATGACAGATAGATATACTCTGGGCCCTCTCGGTGGAATGTCATATAATTAGCTTGCAAGCATGTGACTGGCTCACAAGGGATCACATATCACGGGAACGAGAAAAGAGTACTTATCAGTAACGAGGTTGAACTTGGTATGCAGAGATACCGACGATCAAAACCTCGGATAAGTAAACTATCGTGAGATAAAGGGAAATTGGTATCATATGTAAGTGGTTCATTCGATCACAAAGTAATCGTAGAAATATGTGGGAGCCATATGAATTTCTAGATTCCTCTATTGGTTATTGATCGGAGAAGTGTCTCGGTCATGTCCGCATAATTCACGAACCGTAGGGAGACACACTTAAGGATTCGATGTTGTTTAGTAGATATGGAATGTTAGTAGGGATACCGATGTTGTTCGGAGTCTCGGATGGGATCCGGGATATCAAGAGGAGATCCGGAATGGTCCGGAGAATAAGATTCATATAAGGAAAGTCTGATTCCGGAGTTCGGGAAACATTCCGATGTTTTCATCGGAGAGGTTCTAGAAGGTTCTAGAAGGTTCACCGATCCGGAAGGGGAATGGTCCATGAATGTGTCATGGGTAAGTGGAATGATTGGATCGTATCTTAGGTCACTTGGTGTGGACATTTGTGAGAAAGAATTAAAGATCTAAATTGAAAATCAAACGGGAGGTTTGAAAAGTCAAACTGGAACAATGGTTTCCTAGTGGAAGAAGGAAAGAGTCCTTCCAACTTGGGTTTGGAAGTGGTTTCAAACTCCCTCCCCTCAAGGATGCCCCCCTCTCATAAATAGAGGGGGAGGGATGCCCCAACACCACAAGCCCTAGCCCCCCCGCGCCTAGCCGCCGCTGCCGCCGGTCCGTCGCCGCTGCCGCCGGTCCGTCGCCGCTACCCTAGTCGCCGCCGACACCTCCTCCTCCTCCCGGTCTTCTAAACCCTAGATCACCGGGAAACCCTAGATCCACCATAACTCGCACCGGCTTAGGCGAAGCCCTGCGGGATCTTCCCTCTACTTCCGACACCACGATGTCGTGCTGCCGGAATCGCGAGGGGAGAACTACAACCTCCGCTGCCTGCTGGAACAAGGGAGAGGAAGGTCTTCATCGAGTACCGAACGTGTGAACGACTGTGGAAGCGCTTCCGGAGCACAGCGCTGGAAGGATCGTCTACGTGATCTTGAGATCGGCAAGTGTACGACTACATCACCCACGAGAATCTGCTCTCGTTAACCGCTTTGGAATCTTCGAGGGTGAGTGCTTATATCAACTCGTTGCTACAATCTAGTAGATAGATCTTGGCTTGTTTGTGTGCATGTGGTAGAAATTTTTTGTTTTCCATGCTACGAACCCCAACAACCCGGCCCAGCACCTCTGGCGCTGGTCAGGAACAACTTCCTGATCTTGGTGCCAGTGACCTTGGTGCCGAGAAAACCTCCGCCACCAGTTCCTTTGGCATCAGCCCTCAAGCTGGTGCGAATGAACAACTTCTTGATCTTGGTGCTAGCAAAACTGCTGAGCCCAGTCAGTCGGCTCCACTTTCTTCTCCGAACCATCCTGCTCGTTCTCCTCTTCTATCACAGAGCCAGGCCCAGCCTAAGGCTCCTGGTCGGGCTCGCCCTTCATCCGGCAAGACCACCTCCACCAAGCAAACAATGCTGGTTTGCGCTCCGGGTACTGCTCCTCAGATCCGGCCCCCGACATTGGCAACAAAGCTTGCTTCAACGGGTAAATTGGGCGGGTCCGTGGCTGCCGGGTCAGGTGATGGCTCTAAAGCTGTTGCCCTTCATACTAGTGCCGCTACCACCCGCGCCAATGTAGGAACTACCCTGAAAATGGGTCAAGTTCTTACTTGGACGCTCAGCGGGAATGGCCTTGGTTCGGCTGAGCCTTATGCTTTCGCATGGAATGCAGCGGGAGAACAAGAGGTCAGTACCCGTGGTGGCAAGAAGCTGGTGCTGGGCCCCAAAGCTGTCTCTGATATGACCCATCAAGCCATCGCCTTAATGGCCCGCGCCGACGAAGTGAACGAGGTAAGTGATCTTTCTACTCTTTTGCGTCAATGAGTATTTCTGTTATACATATCACCTAGTTCCCGAGGTTACTGCCGAGTGAGGAACTTACTCGGCTGTAAGCTCAGAGCAGTAACTTAACCCTTTCATTTCCTTAGCCATGCTCATATGTTAGACTTTCGATCCCTAGTCCCCGAGGTTACTGCCGAGTGAGGAACTTACTCGACTGTAAGCTCCGAGCAGTAACTTAACCCTTTCATTTCCTTATCCATGCTCATATGTTAGACTTTAGATCCCTAGTCCCCGAGGTTACTGCCGAATGAGACACTTATTCGGCTATAAGCTCTTAGATAGGAGTCATTCTTTATCTGTTTGGGAGCTTGATTTTTCCATTTATCCACTGTCTTTTTTCCCTTCGCAGCTCACACATAATGAGCGCACTAAGGGGCATCAAGATCTCCTTTTGGAGCATCGCGAGCTCGAACTTGCGTATGAAAAGCTGCAAATTGGCACCCATGGCCAAGGTAATTTTCTTATTAGCCCTATCTTTATTCGGCGTATCTTCATTCGGTCCACTTCCTTAGTTTTTCTCGCTCTTTTCCCATAGCCTCTGCCCAGTCTACCATCGAGGCGCTCCACTCGCAGATCAGCGAGACGGAGAGTAAGTTTTTTACTTTCCTCATGCTTTTTATGCTCATGCCATTGTCCTGCCTTATTATCCTGGTAGATCGAGATATATCTGTCGCCGCTGATGAGTAGTTTGTTCCGAATAAGAAAAGAAGCACCAAGACAAACTCTAGAAGGAGCGAGACGAGGTGACTCGGCTGAAGAAAGTGGTGGCCGACATGGAGCAGAAACACTTGGCCGAGGTGAAGGGGCTGAAGGAAGAGCTTGCCGAGAAAGATGATCAGCATGCCGCCAGCGCCGAGAAAACCAAGGAGCTGCTCAAGGAGGCTGAGTCGGTGGTTGAGTCGGCGAACTTGGATCTGGACGCACTCCAAGCCAAGGCCAAGGCTTGGCAAACCAGACTCAGACCATCAACTCTTTTCTCGGTAGTGAGTTCTCACTCTTTTTCTGTAGGGGTTCGTAGCATGGAAAACAAAAAAATTCTACCGCATGCATACAAACAAGCCAAGATATATCTACTAGATTGTAGCAATGAGTCGATAGAAGCAATCACCCTCGAAGATTCCAAAGCGGTTAATGAGAGCAGATTATCATGGGTGATGTATTCGTACACTTGTCGATCTCAAGATCGCGTAGACGATCCTGCCAGCACTGCGTTCCGGCAGCGCTTCCGCAATCGGTCACACGTTCGGTACTAGATGAAGACCTTCCTCTCCCTTGTTTCAGCAGGCAGCGGAGGTTGTAGTTCTCCCCTCGTGATTCCGGCAGCACGAAGGTGTGGTGTCAGAAGTAGAGGGAAGATCCCGCAGGGCTTCGCCTAAGCCAGTGCGAGTTATGGTGGATCTAGGGTTTCCCGGTGATATAGGGTTTAGAAGACCGGGAGGAGGAGGAGGTGTCGGCGGCGGCGGCTAGGGCGACGGGCCGGCGGCAGCACGAGGCGGCGACAGCTTGGCAGCAACGACGGCGACGCGGGTGTAGAGGGGCTAGGGCTTGGTGTTTGGGGAAGCCCTCCCCTTCTATTTATGAAAGGGGGACAGCCTTGGGAGGGGTGAGTTTGAATCCACTTCCAAACCCAAGTTGGAAGGACTCTTTTCTTCTTCCACTAGGAAACCATTGTTCTAGTTTGACTTTTCAAACCTCCCGTTTGACTTTCAATTTAGAGCTTTAATTATCTCTCACAAATGACCACACCAAGTGACCTAGGATACGATCCAATCATTCCACTTACCCATGACACATTCATGGACCATTCCCCTTCCGGACCGGTGAACCTTCTAGAACCTCTCCGATGAAAACATCAGAATCTTTCCCGAACTCCGGAATTGGACTTTCCTTATATGAATCTTATTCTCCGATCCATTCTGGATCTCCTCGTGATATCCCGGATCCCATCTGAGACTCCGAACAACATTCGGTATCCCTACTAACATTCGATATCTACTAAACAACATCGAATCCTTAAGTGTGTCTTCCTATGGTTCGTGAATTATGCGGACATGACCGAGACACTTCTCCGATCAATAACCAATAGAAGAATCTGGAAATTCATATGGCTCCCACATATTTCTACGATTACTTTGCGATCAAATGAACCACTTACATACGATACCAATTTCCCTTTGTCTCACGATAGTTTACTTATCCGAGGTTTTGATCGTCGGTATCTCTGCATACCTAGTTCAACCTCGTTACCGATAAGTACTCTTTTCTCGTTCCCATGATATGTGATCCCTTATGAGCCAGTCACATGCTTGCAAGCTAATTGGATGACATTCCACCAAGAGGGCCCAGAGTATATCTATCCGTCATATGGATGGACAAATCCCACTCTTGATCCATGTGCCTCAACCCATACTTTCCGAACACTCAATGCCACCTTTATAGCCACCCAGTTACGGTGTGGTGTTTGATGTCATCAAAGCATCCTTCCAGTGATGGTGATTAACATGATCTCATGGTCGAAGGAATTAGGTTACTATGTATCAGAAAGCTTATAGCAAACGAACTATTGAAATGACTTGATCTTTATGCTACGCTTATCTATAGGAGTATGTCCATCATACCATTCTCCTAATGATATGATCTTATTGTTAATAACATCTCAATGTTTATGATTGAGAAACCACGATCATCTATTAACCAACAAGCTAGTATTATAAAGAGGCTTTACTAGGGACTCTAATTTAGTTTACAAATCACACAAGTATTAATGTTTCTGGTTAATACTGTTATAGCATGAATGTAAACATTTATCATAAACACAAAGATATAATAATAACCACTTTTATTATTTCCTCGAGAGCATATCTCCAAGAGTCTCCCACTTGCACTAGAGTCAACTAATCTAGATTACATGGTAATATACCGAACACCCATGGCGGTTTGGTGCTGGTCATGTTTTGCCCTCGGGAGAGGTTTAGTCAACGGATCCACCACATTCAGATATGTGTGTACTTTGCAAATCTTTATGTCACTATCTTGGACATGCTCTCGAATAGCGTGAAAACGTAGCTTGATATGCTTCAGCTTCTTGTGTGGCCTTGGTTCTTGCGCATTGGCTATGGCGCCCATGTTATCACAATAGATAGACATTGGGTCCAGCGCACTTGGAACCACACCGAGCTCTGTAATGAACTCCTTCATCCATATCGCCTCTTGTGAAGCCTCTGAAGCAACTATGTATTTCGATTCAGTCGAAGATCTCGCCACAACGCTTTGCTTTGCACTCCTCTAGCTAACTGCTGCACCATTCAAAGTAAATACGTATCCAGATTGAGATTTAGAATCATCCGGATCGGTGTTCCAACTAGCATCGGTGTAACCATTAAAAATGAGTTGTTCATCACCTCCATAAGAAAGAATCATATCCTTAGTTCTTCTCAAGTACTGAAGGATGTTTTTGACCGCTGTCCAATGATCCACGCCTGGATCACTTTCATATCTGCTAGTTAGACTAACAGCATATGCAATGTCGGGTCTAGTACATAGCATGGAATACATAAGGGATCCTATGGCTGAGGCATAGGGAGTCTTACTCATCCTTTCTCTATCTTCTGTCGTTGCGGGACTTTGAGTTTTACTCAAGGTCGTATTGAGCAACATGGGAAAGAACCCTTTCTTGCTATCTTCCATTCCAAACCTCTTTAGAACTTTGTCCAAATATGTACTCTGTGACAATGATATTACGCGTCTCGATCTATCTCTATAAATCTTTATGCCTAATATGTAAGCTACTTTGCCAAGATCTTTCATTGAAAAACTATTATTCAAATAATCCTTGACACTATTAAGAAGGTCTACATCATTCCCAATCAACAATATGTCATCCACATATAGTATTAAGAATGCTACAGAGCTCCCACTCACTTTCTTGTAAATACAAGCTTCTCCATAAGTTTGTATAAAACCAAAGCTTTTGATCACCTTATCAAAACGTTGATTCCAACTCCGGGATGCTCGATTCAATCCATAAATAGACCGTTGAAGTTTGCATACCTTGTTAGCATCTTTAGGATCGACAAAACCTTTGGGTTGTACCATATACAACTCTTCATCAATGTCTCCATTGAGGAACGCCGTTTTGACATCCATTTGCCATATCTCATAATCATAATATGCAGCGATTGCTAACAAAATCCTCACAGATTTTAGCTTCGCTACCGGTGAGAAAGTCTCATCGTAGTAAACTCCTTGAATTTGTCGAAACCCATTTGCGACAAGTCGAGCTTTATAGAGAGTAACATTACCATCAGCATCTGTTTTCTTATTGAAAATCCATTTGTTCTCGACAGCCTTCCGGCAATCCAGTAAGTCCACCAAAGTCCATACATGGTTTTCGTACATGGATCCAATCTCGGATTTCATGGCTTCTTGCCATTTATTGGAAACTGGGCTCATCATTGCTTCCTCATATGTCGCAGGGTCATCGGTGTTGTCCACCAACATGACACTCATAACGGGATCATACCAATCAGGAGTGGTACGAGTTCTCATTGACATGCGAGGTTCCGTAGTATCTTCAACCAAAGTTTCATGATCAGCATCATTAGATTCCTCTCTTATTGGTGTAGGCGTCATAGGAACTACTTCCGGTGCTGTGCTACTCGCAAGTTCGAGAGGAAGTTCAACAACCTCGTCGAGTTCTACTTTTCTTCCAGTCACTTCTTTCGAGAGAAACTCCTTCTCTAGAAAGGATCCATTCTTGGCAACGAAGATTTTGCCCTCGGATCTATGATAGAAGGTATACCCAATAGTTTCCTTCGGGTATCCTATGAAGACGCATTTTTCTGCTTTGGGTTCAAGCTTGTCGGGCTGTAACTTCTTTACATAAGCTTCACAACCCCAAACTTTAAGGAACGACAATTTAGGTTTCTTCCCAAACCATAATTCATATGGCGTCGTTTCAAAGGATTTAGTTGGTGCCCTATTTAAAGTGAATGCGGCTGTTTCTAATGCATAACCCCAAAATGATAGCGGTAAATCTGTAAGTGACATCATAGAACGAACCATATCTAAGAGAGTTCGATTACGACGTTCGGACACACTATTACGTTGTGGTGTTCCCGGCGATGTCAATTGTGAAAGTATTCCGCATTTCTTCAAATGCTCACCAAACTCGTAACTTAGATATTCACCTCCACGATCAGATCGTAGAAATTTAATCTTCTTGTTACGTTGATTCTCTACCTCACTTTGAAATTCCTTAAAATTCTCGAAAGTTTTGGACTTATGTTTCATGAAATAGATATACCCATATCTACTCAAGTTATCTGTGAAGGTAAGAACATAGCGATAACCACCGCGCGATGCTACACTCATTGGACCACACACATCGGTATGTATGATTCCAACAAGTCCGTAGCTCGCTCCATCATACCAGAAAATGGAGTCTTAGTAATTTTACCCATCAGACATGCTTCACATCTTTCAAGTGATTAGAAATCAAGTGATTCAAGAAGTCAATCGGAATGGAGTTTCTTCATACGCTTCACTCCAATATGACCAAGACGACAGTGCCACATATAAGTCGAGTTATCACTCAATTTCAGACGTTTAGCTTCATTGTTATTAATGTGTGTATTACTACAATCGAGATACAATAAGAATAGACCATCTATCAAAGGTGCATGTGCATAAAACATATTACTCATATAAATCGAACAACCATTATTCTCGGATTTAAACAAGTAACCGTCTTGCAATAAACATGATCCTGATATAATGTACATGCTCAACGCAGGCAACAAATAACAATTATTTAAGTATAAAAATAATCCCGATGGTAGATGAAGAGGTAGCATGCCGACTGCGATCACATCAACCTTTGATCCATTTCCAACGTGCATCGTCACCTCGTTCTTCGCTAGCTTCCGTTTATTCTGCAGCGCCTGTTTCGAGTTACAAATATGAGCAATCGAACCGGTATCAAATACCCAGGCACTACTACGAGTACTAGTGAGACACACATCAATGAAATGTATATTAGATATACCTTTCTTCTTGATGTTGTTGTTCTTAAAATCCGCCAAGTACTTAGGGAAATTCCGCTTCCAATGACCCTCTCCCTTGTAGTAAAAGCACTCAGTATCAGGCTTAGGCCCAGCCTTGGTCTTCTTCGCCGGCGCGGTAACTTTCTTACCGCCCTTCTTGAAGTTTACCTTTTTCTTAGACTTGCCTTGCGTCTTGAATTTTGTGGTCTTATTGACCAACAACACTTGGTGCTCTTTCTTGATCTCCACTTCTGCAGACTTTAACATGGAGAAGAGTTCGGGCAACGACTTGTCCATGTTTTGCATACTGTAGTTCATCACAAAGTTCTTGTAACTTGGTGGTAGTGATTGGAGGACACGGTGAATCCCCAAAGCATTAGGAATCACTATACATAAGCTTTGAAGCTTGCTTGCGTGCCCAGACATCTTAAGCACGTGCTCACTGACGGAGCTGCCCTCTTCCATCTTGCAGTTAAAGAACTTTCCAGAAGCCTCATAACTCTCAACTGCCGTGTGAGCCTCAAATATCATTTTGAGTTCACGGACAATATCATGTGGGTCATGGTTCTCAAACCTTTTCTGAAGCTCCGATTCCAAACCATACAAGATAGCACACTGAACTGTGGAGTACTGATTCTTCCGAGCAAGGAAAACATTCTTTTCCTCATCGGTAGCATCAGCTGCAGGCGGGTCACCCAGCGGTGCATCCAGCACATAGGTCAAATTACCAGCATTGAGGACAATCCTAAAATTGCGGAACCAATCTACAAAGTTGCTTCCATTGTTTTTCAACTTTTCTTTCTCTAGGAACGCATTAAAATTGATGGTAGGGGCCGCCATTGATCTACAACATATTTGCAATAGTTTAGACTAAGTTTATGACAAATTGAGTTCTAATTAATAGTTAAATTAATCTAGGTGAACTCCCACTCAAAACAATATCCCTCACATTGTTTTAGTGATCACACGAACCAAATCCACCACATCAAAACCGATCATCACGAGAGTTGATGTAGCTTCAATGGCGAACAATCAACATGTTCATCATATCTACTATATGACTCATGCTTTACCTTTCGGTGATCCGTGTTCCGAGACCATGTCTGTACATGCTAGGCTCGTCAAGATCAAACATTAGCTTCCGCATGAGCAAATCTGGCTTGCTCACGTTGTATACACTCGCAGAATCTAACACACCCAATCATCACGTGGTGCTTCGAAACAACGAACTTTAGCAACGGTGCTTACTAAGGATGAACACTTTAAAACATGAAATTTTGTGCTTGAGGGATCATCTTATAATGCTACCGTCGTGAACTAAGCAATACAAGATGCATAAAAGGATTAACATCACATGCAATTCATAATATGTGATATGATATGGCCTTCCTTCTTGTGCTTCCGATCTCCATCTTAAAGCACGAACATGATCTCCATCATCACCGGTGTAGCGTCAAGGTCAATGGCGCCGCTTCATGGTTGTCGTCCACCAGAATCAACTATTACAACTACTTTGAATAGACACGCAAGTCTTAAAGGAATTTAAAAGACAACCAAATGGCTCTTGCCGGTTGCCAACTTACAATAAGGATCATTGCATACATCATCACAATCATGGCCATATCACATCACAGCACACCCCTGCAAAATAAAGTTAGACGCCTCTAATTTTCTTTGCATATTTTACGTGGTTTGGGGCTTTCAATAAGTGTCGTTCTAACTTACGAACAAGAACCACAATGTTGATGTTTGAACTATCAAGTGCCCGTTGTAAATTGAATCTATACTATGATGGGAGAGACAGACACCCGCAAAGCCACTTATGCAATACAAGTTGCATGTTAAGCGTGGAGCAAGTCTCATGAACGATGTAATGTAAGGTTAGCCCGGTCCGCTTCATCCCATCATACCGCAAGATGCAAAGTACACAAAAAGCAATTGATAATAAAAGCAACACCGACCACAATGACCATTGTGTTCTACTCGTGCAACAGATCTACATATATACACGACTCTGATACCACTGTAGGGGTTCGTAGCATGGAAAATAAAAAATTTCTACCGCATGCACACAAACAAGCCAAGATCTATCTACTAGATTGTAGCAACGAGTCGATAGAAGCACTCACCCTCGAAGATTCCAAAGCGGTTAATGAGAGCAGATTCTCGTGGGTGATGTAGTCGTACACTTGCCGATCTCAAGATCGTGTAGACAATCCTTCCGGCGCTGCGTTCCGGCAGCGCTTCCGCAGTCGGTCACACGTTCGGTACTCGATGAAGACCTTCCTCTCCCTTGTTCCAGCAGGCAGTGGAGGTTGTAGTTCTCCCCTCGCGTTCCGGTAGCACGACGGTGTGATGTCGGAAGTAGAGGGAAGATCCCGCAGGGCTTCGCCTAAGCCGGTGCGAGTAATGAAGGATCTAGGATTTCTCGGTGATCTAGCGTTTAGAAGACCGAGAGTAGGAGGAGGTGTCGGCGGCGGCTAGGGCGACGGGCCGGCGGCAGCGCGAGGCGGCGGCGGCGTGGCGGCGCAGGGCGGCGGCTTGGCGGCGACGGCGGCGGCACGGGTGTAGAGGGGCTAGAGCTTGGTGTTTGGGGCAGCCCTCCCCTTCTATTTATGAAAGGGGGCCAGCCTTGGGAGGGATGAGTTTGAATCCACTTCCAAACCCAAGTTGGAAGGACTCTTTCCTTCTTCCACTAGGAAACCATTGTTTCAGTTTGACTTTTCAAACCTCTAGTTTGACTTTCAATTTAGAGCATTAATTATCTCTCACAAATGACCACGCCAAGTGACCTAGGATACGATCCAATCATTCCACTTACCCATGACACATTCATGGACCATTCCCCTTCCGGACCGGTGAACCTTCTAGAACCTTCTAGAACCTCTCTGATGAGAACATCGGAATCTTTCCCGAACTTCGGAATCGGACTTTCCTTATGAATCTTATTCTCCGGACCATTCCGGATCTCCTCGTGATATCCCGGATCCCAACCGAGACTCCGAACAACATTCGGTATCCCTACTAACATTCCATATCTACTAAACAACATCAAATCCTTAAGTGTGTCTCCCTACGGTTCGTGAATTATACGGACATGACCGAGACACTTCTCCGATCGATAACCAATAGAGGAATCTGGAAATTCATATGGCTCCCACATATTTCTACAATTACATTGCGATCGAATGAACCACTTAGATTCGATACCAATTTCCCGTTGTCTCACGATAGTTTACTTATCCGAGGTTTTGACCATCGGTATCTCTGCATACCTAGTTCAACCTCGTTACCGATAAGTACTCTTTTCTCGTGATATGTGATCCCTTGTGAGCCAGTCACATGCTTGCAAGCTAATTGGATGACATTCCACCGAGAGGGCCTAGAGTATATCTATCCGTCATATGAATGGGCAAATCCCACTCTTGATCCATGTGCCTCAACCCATACTTTCCGAACACTCAATGCCACCTTTATAGCCACCCAGTTACGGTGTGATGTTTGATGTCATCAAAGCATCCTTCCGGTGATGGTGATTAACATGATCTCATGGTCGAAGGAATTAGGTTACTATGTATCAGAAAGCTTATAGCAAACGAACTATTGAAATGACTTGATATTTATGCTACGCTTATCTATAGGAGTATGTCCATCATACCATTCACCTAATGATATGATCTTGTTGTTAATAACATCTCAATGTTTATGATTGAGAAACCACGATCATCTATTAACCAACAAGCTAGTATTATAAAGAGGCTTTACCAGGGACTCTAATTTAGTTTACAAATCACACAAGTATTAATGTTTCTGGTTAATACTGTTATGGAATGAATGTAAACATTTATCATAAATACAAAGATATAATAATAACCACTTTTATTATTGCCTCTAGGGCATATCTCCAACATTTTCGCACTGTGCTTTCTTGTTTTTGACTTTGCCATCCTTGTCTGTTTCTTTGCTAAGATTCTCCTTTGCTTGCAGAGAATTTTCCCGAAGCGAATTTGTTCACTATTCGGGCCATGAGGAAGGTGAGAGCTGAGTCTGGTGCTCCAGCTGATGGTGTGGTCACCAACGATGAGCATCTGGAAGCGTTGTGGGAGCGCGTTCAGACGCTCAAGTCCTGTGGCATGGATTTTCTCAAATCGGCTATTCATGTGTTTTGCATGCTCTGGGCTGATGAAGATGCACCCGCACTTATCGAGCCCCTTGATAAAAGATTGCTTCATACTAAGGACAGGCTGGATCAGTGGCGTGAGTCGGCCGGCAGAGCTACAGCGGACAAGGCTCTCTACTTCGTGCTTTCATGGTATGTGGACATCAATCTTGATGTTCTTGCTCGCATAAGGGGATACGAGAAGTGGTTGAATGACCCTGAGTTGATCAAGAGACGCCAAGAGCGAGCCTACGCCATGATCGAGTACACCATGGTGCACGCTTGGTGCGATGAGCCCAGATTCCTCGACCTCGGCGACCCACTTGTCGAAGGTGCTGATGAAGAGGGTGCCGACAGCGAGGCCACCGAGTCAGATGATGCCGAAGACTCGGCCACTGACGCCCCTGACCCGGCAGATGCTCCGAGCGATGCTCCTAGCTCCAAGGCTGCTCCTCCGAGTCCTGCTGCTTCTTAGACTGAATAGGACAAGTACTTGAACTTTTGGGGAGATCCCCGGTATGCCGGGTACAAATGTAATATACATTGCACTTATGTTTGGTTATGTGCCTTTTGACAAGGCTTTAAATATTTTGTTATGTTCTGAGTGTGAATCATCCAAGGGCAAGTCCCCGAGTCTCATTTTGTCGTTTCACTTTTCCTCGACTTTGGCTCCTATCTACCTTTTTTGGCGTTCGACATTAGAGTCTCAAAGTACTAAGGATATAGTTAGCGGGTATGAAACCTAGATCACTTGGCCGAGGATCATTCAACACACAATACCATATGACCTGCAGTGGGTTAGGCAAAGACATAGGGTCGACTCGCATTTTTCCTTGTACTTATTCGGCGTTCACGTTTACTCGTCATGCATCCTTTCCTCTTTCTTGCCATGAAGCCGTGTTTTCGGACAATAGCATAGTCGAAGAGTTGATTCTTTCTGAGTAAACACTACTTGTTCCGAGAAAAGTTTCGGGTGTCACGCCAGCCGACGTAAAATACTTTAAACATACGGGGCAGTCCCCGAGTCAGTTTTTTCGAGTCATACCATTTTATTATCAGCACATAGCCAACACAAGTGTCCGACATATGAGAGTTCGAGTGATACATGCATTGCTTCTCCTAAGTGTAGAAAGGACGAAGCAGTGCCACATTCCATGGCCTTTTGGTCTCATCCCCTGATCTGTCCGCCTTGTTATTTTGCGCTTCACGAGCATCTATGAGATAATATGAATCATTGTGAAATGCTTTGCTTACAATGAACGGACCTTCCCATGGGGGTGATAATTTATGCATTCCCGCTGTGCGCTGCACTAGCCTTAGCACCATATCCCCTTCTCGAAAAACACGAGGTTGAACTTTCCGGCTATGGTAGCGACAGAGATTTTGCTGATATATAGTGGATCTAGATAATGCCAGTTCCCTCGCTTCTTCGAGTAAGTCGACTCCATCTTCTCGGGCCTCTTTTACCTCGGCTTCCGAGTATTGCCTTATCCTTGGAGAGTCATACTCTATGTTGGCAGGCAACACTGCTTCTGCCCCATACACTAGGAAAAATGGTGTATAGCCTATTAACCGATTCAGAGTTGTTCTTAGACTCCATAGAACTGAGGGAAATTCCTCTATCCAACAACCAGGTGATCTCTGGAGTGGTTCCATCAAGCGGGGTTTTATCCCTGATAGAACTAAGCCATTAGCTCATTCAACTTGTCCATTCGAGTCTTATTCGGTGTTTTCCGCAGAAACGATCAAAAGCTCTCCTTCAGCAAAGTTTGTGCCATTATCTGTGATTACACTGTGTGGGTAACCATATCTTAGGATTATGTCCCTTAAGAATGTAACAACTATTTTACCGTCCAATTTTTTGATGGGTTTCACTTCTATCCATTTGGTGAACTTATCAATCATCACCAAAATATGAGTCATGCCCCCCCTTGCTGGTTTGAATGGTCCTACCAGCACTATACCGAAAATGGCCAAGTGATTGGTATAGTCTTTAATTCAGACGCTGGTAAATGTGACTTGGATGCATAATGTTGGCAACCATTGCATTTTCCGACTAGCTCTTGTGCCTGTGCCAATGCGCTTGGCCAATAAAGTCCATGTTGGCACGCCTTGGCCACCAATGATCTTGATGATGCATGGTGCTCACATTCCCCTTGATAAATATCCAACAAAATCGCCTGGCCTTTCTCTGGGCTGATGCAACGATGCAGTACACTCGTCACACTTTTCTTGTATAGTTCCTTGTTGATTATGGTGTATGCTTTTGCTCTTCTTTCTGTTTGCCTTGCCAATATCTCATCATTCGGCAAAGTTCCATCCTTTAAGTAGTTTAATATTGACTATGCCCATGTTGGTATTGGTGGCTCCGGGTTTGCTTCATCATCAATTTCCATTGGCTCCGCTGACATATGTTCTGCCGACATGACCCGAGGAGTCCTCGAGTATGATTCGGCAACCCCTAAAGTGAGCAGGTCAGTCCCCGAGTGACTCGAACCTGCCCCTTAGTCAATATCCATTGACACAACGTCTGACTCCTGATTCGCGGGGGTGACCCTGATCGACTCGGACTCTGGTGACGGCTTGATCGATGGTTTCCTAAGGTGCTCCAATGCTACTCCTGGTGGTATTGCTTGCCGAGATGAACCCAACTTGGATAATACATCTGCTGCTTCATTCTCCGCTCTTGGGACATGGTGGAATTCGCACCCGTCAAAGTATCCCGAAATTTGTTGCACATGGAAACGATATAATGCCATGTTTGCGTCCAGCGCGTCTTAGAGACACTTTCTGAATAACCAAATCCGAATCGCCAAAACACATGATCCTTTTGATGCCAATCTCTTTGGCCACTTTGATGTCGTGGACAAGTGCTTCATACTCGGCAACATTATTGGAAGCAGCAAAATGAATTTGTAGCACATACTTGCGCTGATCCCTCTTTGGCAATGTGAGCACTATCCCGGCGCCCAGACCCATTTTTGTCTTGGACCCGTCAAAATGCATTTTCCAGTAATTCGGGTCTGGCAGTGGTGGTTCGTATTGCATTTCCATCCAATCTACGAGGAAATCCGCAATAGCTTGAGATTTAATTGCATCTCGCCTATCATACTGTGAAGTATAAGGTGCTAGCTCTATGGCCCATTTTGCGACTCGGCTATTGACATCTTTGCTGCCTAATATATCCGATATAGGTGCCTCACACATTACCCGGATTGGGTGTTCTTGAAAATAATGTTTCAGCTTCTTCGCTGCCATATATACCCCATATGTCATTTTCTGATAATGAGGGTAATTCTGCTTTGATATAGAGAGTATTTCACTCAAGTAATAAACTGGCCTTTGGACTGATTTGCCCTCTTCTTCGCGTTCAACCGCTATTACTGCACTTACAACTCTGTTGGTTGCAGCGACATAGAACAACATTGGCTCATTGGACAGCGGTGATGCTAATATTGGTGTTGTTGCCAACATTTTCTTTAACTCATGGAAAGCGCTATCAGCTTGCTGTGTCCATGTGAATTTGTCTGATTTTTCATCAATTGATATAGTGGTAGGGCTTTTTCACCTAGCCGACTAATGAATCTACTCAATGAGGCCAGGCATCCTGTGAACTTCTGGACATCTTTGAGGGTTCTTGGCAATTCCATTCTTTCGATGGACCTGATCTTTGTTGAGTTAGCCTCAATTCCTCGGCTGGATACAAAAAATACGAGTAACTTGCCAGCCGGGACACCAAATGTGCATTTTTCCGGGTTAAGTTTCATCCGAAACCTTCTTAAGTTTGTGAATGTTTGATGCAGGTCCTCAATTAGAGTATGACTTTGCTTGGTTTTTATTACCACATCATCGACGTATACTTGAACATTTTTGTCCAATTGATCTTGCAAGCATTTTTGCATGCATCTTTGATATGTCGCACCTGCATTTCTCAATCCGAATGGCATGGTACGATAGCAATAAGCCCCGTACGGGGTGATAAAAGCTGTCTTTATTTGATCATTCGGATTCAGTGGTATCTGATGGAACCCAGAATACGCGTCTAAAAATGATAACAACTCACACCCAACAGTGGAATCTATGACTTGGTCGATCCGTGGCAGGGGAAATGGATCTTTTGGACACACCTTATTGAGGTTCGTGTAATCAATACACATGCGCCATACCACTGCCACTTTCGGGTCATCTTTTTTCTTTTCAACCAAGACTAGATTTGATAAGCAATCTGGGTGCAATACTTCCATGATGAACCCAGCAGCCAAGAGCCTGGAAATCTCGGCAGCTATCACTTTCCTCCTATCTTCGGCGAAGCGGCGGAGGGGTTGCTTCACCGGCTTGGCATTTGGCCTTACATGAAGAGAGTGCTCAGCCAGATCCCTCAGAACTCCTTGCAAATCCTGTGTAGACCATGCAAAGATATCCCGATTCTCACGGAGGAAGCTGGTGAGCTCGCTTTCCTATTTGTTAGTGAGGCCAACCCCAATGGTAACTGTACGCTCTGGGAAAGTCTCATCCACCTGTACCTTCTTAGTTTCTTTGGTAGCTTGAAATGACACATTGCCATGCGGGTTAGTGAGTGCCGGCATGGACATTTGTGCTGCTTTGGCCAATGCTGCCACCTCCAACATTTGATGCTTCTCCTGTGCTATGACTAGTGACTCGGCCAGTGAAGATCCGGCTGAGGCACAAGCAATGGACCTTTTGTAATCCCCTTCAACTATAATCACCCCACATGGGCCTGGCAGCTTCATCTTCAAGTAAGAAATGTGAGGAGTAGCCATAAACTTTGTCATAGCTGGCCTGCCGAGTAAGGCATGATACGAGCTAATCAAGTCAACCACCTGGAAATCTATGGCTTCAGTGCGACAATTCTCTTGTTGCCGAATAAGACGTGGACCCAGATCTTGCCAATTATCTCACAGGACAATCCCGACACAATACCATGGAAAGTTGTCTTAGTCGGCTCCAGCATGTTCATGGTAATGCCTAATTTGAGCATGGTATCCTTGTACATGATGTTGATGCTACTGCCATCAGCAATCAGTACCTTGGAAAACTTCACATTGATATCCGGGCCCATGAACGTTGGATCTAAGACTATAGCATATCCTCTTGGGGTTGGCATGATCTTGGGGTGATCCTTTATGCTCCAAGTTATCTCTTGCTCATACCAATGCATGTACTTGGGAATTGCCGGCATTGTGGCGTTCACCTCCATCATCCATCGCTGGTGGCTCTTTTTGTCATTCGGCTCTGTGACAAAGACGACATAGCTTTGGTGATGTTCTCTGTATTCATTTCTAGTCCCTTGGCCGACATGAGCGTCGTCGCCTCTTGGATTGTGCACCTGGTGCACAGTTTCTCTTCTCTCCTAATTATGATACCCTGGCTGCCTGTTTTCGTATATGTTATCTATTCCCACAGCCTGAGCATTTCCTCCTGTAAGTGGTGGAGGGGGAGGTGGTGGTAGCTGTTTACTCGGCAAATCCAATCTATCCCCTTTATGAAACCAAGTGCATTGCCTTGTTGTGTGATTTGCTGGCTTAATCGGACTAGGCGTGTGAAATTTACACAGCTCGTCCAGCATCATATCATAGGTATACTTCTGTCGGTCCTGATATTGCTTCCTTTGTTCATATGGCTTTTTGCCATCATTCTTTGGCACCCACTGTTGTTGTCCATTTGTCCTTTGACGTTCGCTACTTCCAGCATCCGGATGATCCTGACTTATGGCTGCAACCTAAGTCGAACCATATCTGTAGTCTGGCCTTTCATCTCTTCTTTTGCTTCTATATTCAGATCTTTCTTGGCGCCTCTGCGACCCGACAGCGTCATAGATCTGAGTCTCAGTCATCCCATCTGCCGACTTGAGCAGAGGCTGAGTCGGATCTCCCAACGCATATGAATTAGCAATTCTTATCGTTTCTGCTAAACTTGCCGACATATCTCTCTGTAGCCTTTGCCACAACACACTTTTGTGTCTGCATCCTTGGGCGAACCAAGCGATTGCATGTGACTCGATTACTCCTTCACAAGAGTTGCGCATTGTGCACCATCTTTTGAGGAACTCCCTGTCTGTCTCATTCGGCCTTTGCTTGCACATCGCTAGCTGTTGTGGGCGATTCTGCCTCTTGTAGGTGCTTGTGAAATTGCTCACAAAAGCGTCTTGAAAATCGATCCAGTTGTTGATGCTTCTGGGTGGCAGATTGTTCAGCCATACCCGCGCTGGTCCTTCTAGCATTTGCGGTACATATCGTACTGCCCATCTCAAATTCCCCTGCGCGATTTTCGCAGCAGTTCCATAATCTATGAGCCAATCCTCTGGCTTTGTGCTTCCATCATATGTTTTTGTTCCTCTGGCCAACTGGAAATTTCGTACTGGTGGATCCTTCATGATCCTCGGGCCAAAGCATGGTGGACCCTGTGGACCTTGCGACTCAATCAGTTATGCCATCTTTATTCGGTCGAGCTTCAGTCTTGCATCATCCGGCTGAAGATTTCTGCCTCCGAGTCTAGCTCCCATCGCTTGATATGCGTGATCCGGCAGTTCATATCCGTCGTTTACCATTGCCAAGTAACCATCATTGTACCTGTTCGCGTTCGGGTCAGCAGGCTGTTGTGCTACTTTTCCCACGCTTTGATGTCTTCTTTCGAGTTGAGCTGGTGCCTTATTCGGCGCTGGATTTCCTCCTCCTGCCGAGTGAGCTCCACACCTAGGTTGAGGCGCAAAATTTTGGCCTCCATTATCGTTTCTTTGCCCTGCTTGCCTTTCTCGGCCTGCATTTTCCTGATTTTCATTTCCTTGGGCATTATTCCTTCTTGTTCCCTATGCATGCGATGGGTTTCCCTGAGCCATTGTCGGGTCATAAGTAATCATTTGCTTGTTTCTCCCTGAATCCACACTTTTTTATTTTCTCGGTCTCGGCGCTGCTCTGGGTGAGGATGCTGTGTGACCTGCTGATCTTGCCGGGATAGGAGTCACCGAGTGAACTAGCTGTCACCTCCATGCTATACCCGGATTCACTATGTAGTATTCTTCATTCAGCATGCTAGCTGCTCTTACCAGTTCATTGACTCGCTCTTGTTGTCTTTTCTTTGCTTCTCCCGTCAAATGGGGTAATTCCGCCATTGCTGCTTCTGCGGCTCGCAGGTTTGCTGCTGCTGTGTTGTATGTCGGCCGCATGGTTGTTTCGTTGCTGTTTTCTGGCGTTAACTTCGACGTTGCATCCGCCAGCTCCTCATTGAGGTTTCTTCCTCTTAACCTTGTTGTATCAAGCCGGCTCTTTGCGCCCTTGACTCGATTCGCCGAGTTGAGCTCTCGGATTGTGATATCCACATCTTGCTGTAATTGTGCTAGCTCCTTGGATTTCTCCAGAACCTTTATTCTGGCCTCCTCTAACTCGTCTTGCACACGTGCCGGGTCAGCTGCTTCTTAACTAGATCTGCCAACTTGTCTATCGCATATTGCAGCTCCTTAGCCCTCTTACTCCTAGCTATGTTTTCTGGCTTTTCCAGCAGTGCTTTTGCTGTTCTTGCGGCCTTTGGTGTCTCCTCATGATTTCCTCCCTCAGCATTCTCATTCACTACTGGAGCTATTGGTGGATCTTCTGGGTTAGGAGCTGTCATCATTACCTCCACGGAGACGAGTTGGTGAAGCTTTCCAGCGGCAGGAACCGCTGGCGGATCCGGCGCCAGAACGACGGGCTCCGGATATGCGCGCTCCACGCACACGGCGACGTAGACCTGGTGCTCGCCGAACTTGATGAAGCCACCGACCCTTGGGAACGGCTTGGTCCCGAAGCACCCCGCGTTGTCGCTGACGAAGTTGAGCGCTCCAAACCTCTGGATGAGGCCGGAGTAGACGCGCTCGCTGGTCTTGGCGATGATGTTGCCCATCCGGATGAAGACTCCATCAAGCACCTGCTTCTGCCCCACGGTGGGTGCCAACTGTCATGGTGGTGTCACGGCAGATGCCATGAGTAGGCTTAAGTTGGGGGCCGAATGAGTGCTTGTGGTCACCGGGGAGGGAGTGCATGGTCTTGCCATGCACGAAGAACAAGATGAACTCTCCACACTTAGGGATTTGATTGATACTTGGGAATTACAAGTGCTCCTTGAGCTGTATCAACTAGGGTTCTAGGCTGTAGTTCCCTACTTTGTCCCACCTCCTTCTACTACAGCTATGCCCCTCCTTATATAGGAAGCGCTAGCTAGCCTATACCCCTTTGGGTTCTAGGATTTACTGTTTGGATCTTGGTCCCTTCAAGGTGGGACGGGTCATGGGCTTACCCTAAGCCCAATGGCCCAGTCCATAAAGCTTCGGCCGGCGATGGCGCGGCGGCGAACGGCTTCGGCCGGCGAACCCTCCAGGCTTGGGAGGCACGCATGCTGTACGACGCCGGCTATATGGCGTCGTCGGACACGCGGATGCCTCCGGGGTGGAAGCTAAGCGCCGACGGCATGCCTATCCCGCTGGCGCCGACGCCGGAGGAGCTGCCGTACGATGTCCAAGAGTACATCGCCGGCCTGGACGACCCCTCCGAGGCCGAGAGCGCCGACAACCTGCTGTTCTGGGAATAGTTCTTCGCCAACCGGCACAAATAGGAGCTCGCCTGCCACGAGGTGCCGCCGAACGAGTCACCATCGAAGTGGAACAACTTGGCTGGCCGCCGGTGTTGGTGGAGCGCGCCAGGCCGAACTCTCGTGGCGGTGATGGAACACATCAACCGCGGGAACACACCGCGGCTTGGCTTTCCGCGCACATCGACGCCGGCGGCCAGGTCGGGCCACCAAACTGGATGCCGAGGAGGATGGCGAGCATGAGCTCATCCTCCTCCACGCCGGCATCCCACTCCTCCAGCTCGGTGCCGCTGCGCACGCTGCCAGTCAAGCGCGAGGCAGACTCGCCTGTGCGCTCGCCACCGGGGACGCGCTCGTGCGGCATCGTCATCGGCGAGCCGCGGACGACGGCGTCGCCAGCCGGCCGCCTGCGTCTCCGCCGCCCCAAGACAGAAGACACGGCGGCGCCCGAAGACAACGCCTTGAGGATGGCGTTGGAACAGTCGCTCCACGACACGGCGCCGTAGCCACCGCCGGTGGAGCCCTCCTCGCCGGACATTCTGAAATGGTCCAGGAAGGACTAGGAGCAGGCGGAGCGGCAGCGCATCGTCGGCCTGCAGCAGCAGGCCGAGGAGCAGGCGGCCCGGCGAAGGGCATTGGTCGGGTGTGAGCTCGCCTACCAGGGAGCCCCACTCTACGTCCTCGACGATGACCAGGACGAAGTCCCGTCCTACCAGCCGTGGAGGTTCGGCGACCCAGGCCAGGGGAGCTCCCGCCAGAACAAGCCGCCGAGCGACGACGACGACGACGAGGATGACGGCCGGGACAACCCCGACTACACGTCGTTCTATAGCAACTTCGGCATGTAGGACCGCAAAAGCTCCGGTGGAGGCCATGGCGGCGGTCTTTTTAAGTTTATTTATGTAGTATTTTAGTTTAAATTTGATGTAATCCGCCTATATTCGTCCAACTTAATGAAATTCGTCTATCTTTAATGAATTTTAGCCGAACTTGGGAACTCGGTCCTGGGTACGCGAGTGGTAGACTGAACGTATCCAGGATCGAAAACTAGTTCTGTCCGGCCGAAAAATGGTCCGATTTTTGGGCTGGATTCACCCAACAAGTGGAGATGCTCTTGTCACTAACGCGTATTGGCCGCGGTGTCCGTTTACAAAACAAGCTAGAACAGAAACAATATAACAGGGTCTCCTTAGCCAACACCCGTAGCCGCCTCCCGTCGACTTCGTCGTCTCCAGGAGCAGCGATCACGGCTTTTTCCGGCGAGATACTTGACGATTAGGTGGCTCCTTTCTCTCCCCCCGCCCCCCTTCTCTCTCACTCACACTAAGCGCGCGCGCACACACACTATCCTGTTCTTGTATAAATCCTAACCCTAGCTTTTGTCAAGTTTTCCATAAAGATGATGTTCCCTATGATCAAATTATTCTCCCTCCAATCTGATTCTGAGGGTGTTTTTTGCGTCGCCACTTTCGTATGATTTGTACGTAATTTGTATTTGTCTCTGAAGTTCATGCTAAGTTCCTGAACAGTAGCGATAATGCAGGTCAGAAGTACTATGTCAAGTTGCTTTCTGAAAGGTTCCTTTTACGATTGTGTTCACAGTGTCCAAAACGAAACACCAGCATGTCAAAGTCACCCACGATGAACAGGCCACATACAAACGGGAGGCTGTACGTAGATGACATGGCACCAGGCACCGGCGACGCGGACCTTCGCCGCCACTTCGGGCGCTACGGGGACGTGGCCAACATCTTCATTCCCACGAGCCGCCTCACCGGTGAACCTCGCTGCTGCGCCTTTGTCCAGTTCTCTAGCCCTCGTGACGCCGGCCACGCCCTCGAGGACCCTTGCCATGTCATCAATGGCCAGGAGGTAAGGTACCCTATGGCAACCTGGTTGGCAGTTTCTTCTTTCTCCCGCATAACGAATGACTGAGATCGTGTTGCGCTGCGTACACTGGTGCTGTCATCGTTTTCAGTTTGAGTGAGATTTTGATGAAATTTCACTGAATTTTCAGTAGACACTGAAATATTGACCTTTCAGCCAAAATATTTCACCAATTTCAGTAGTACATAGACATTCAAGTGTTTTCATAATGTTTTTTTCAAATATTTCAAATACTTGGTTCAATTCAAGTGAAACTGAATGTGAAAACCATTGTGCTGCTACATATTACTAGTGAGAATGTAGAGCCAATTTTTCAAGAGAAAATGGACTGGGATTTAATCTCCTTTTGTACAGAATTTGGCTTTCCATTCATGTCTGCTTGGGAACTGTAAATCCCGTATACATGGTTTTGTGCGGTTATATAGGGTGATAGATTGAAAATGCCTTTTCTTGCAGGTGTACATTGCAAGGGCACGACCAAGAAGACATTTGAAAGAATCGAGTGTGTAAGCCCCTCTTTCTCTCTCTCTCCCCTCTCTCTCTCTCAAATAATTTTTAGTGGTCTTCCAAGTTCATGCTTTGTTGCCTTGCTTTTTGAACGGTTCCTTCTACGATTGTTTTTACAGTGTCCAACCAAACACTAGCATTTGTAACCCTGAGATAGTGTGATCATTCCTCTTCTTTCAATCCGATTCCACGATTTCTCGAAATAGGCTTTCACCCCGTTTTATAAATAAAGCCACACGACCAAACTGATACAAAGTGATGAGGAAATCCTCTAACAAGCAGATCAAAGATAAAACTACTAAGCCTAAAAAGCATCTAGCTTGCCACGGAAGACGTCGAGACTAAGGAACCCGGAGCTCCACGACACCGCCTCTAGGGAGGGAACGACATAGCAAGCGCCGCCTCCGCCGAGACCACAAGGGTCTAGGGTTTTCACCCGGAGCTCCAATATGGGAAGGGTAGCCACGACGACTCCCTCAAGAGGGTCACGATACCCGCAGGCATCGCCGTCATCAGCGCCGAAGCACTGGGATTTCGCCCAGAAAAACTCTCACCGTATTTGGTTCCTTGGGCCACCGATCTCCGAGCCGAGCTTCTAACACGCGATCTGGGCCCGCCACCGCCTGGAGTCCCCGATGCCCGCTCCGTTCCACCCTCGTGGTCCAGAGAGACGATCCACCACCACTGCCACGTCGTCCCGCCGCCGAGACATGCCCGCGCAGTCCACCTTCTGGAGCCGCCACCCCAGCGTCCACGATCTCGCACACATCGCGTGGAATAGACCACTACAACACCACCCTCAGAACAGGTGTACCCGGGCAGACCAGCCAGACGGGCCCTAGACAGATAGGAATGACGAGACACACAAGTCAACTCAGCAGCTCAAGAGGTGAGCTGCAAGCAGGTTACCGGATCTAGGCCCGTTGGCCCGGATCCAGCACCTCAGTCCCATCAGGACCAAGGGGTGGGCTCCTTAGAACTGGAGCCCCTGAAACCCTAGGACAGCAGGCCCGCCCAGCCCTAATCAGGCCCGAATGGGCCCAGATCTGGGTTGATGGCAATGGTGCCGCCGTCCTGGCCAACTCCGCTTGGTACTGTCCAGCCCGTCCCGGTCTGCCCCAGCAGCGCCAAGTCGGAGAAGAGGGGCCATCGCAGCTGCAAACCGCCGCCGCTGCGCCCGAGATCTGCAGGTCGGGGCAAGCTCGGGCCACCGCCGCCTTGGCCACAACAGCCGCGAGCCACCCCACCCGCCGCCGCCTCATGATGCAGGGAGCCGTCCCCGACGCCGTGTGCCGGCAATCCTGCGCCGGGCCACGCCGCCTCCCGCCGAAGAGCACCACGCGCCGAGGTCTCGCCGCCCCGTCCAGGAGCACCCTGCGTCGGGTATAGAAAGGCCGCCGGCAGCGGCGCCGCGGGAGCTTTGTCTGGCGGAGGCGGGAGAGAGGGTGCGGTGGGGGAACGCGGGTAGGGTTGGCCGCCGCCGCTTTGGTCGTCCACGGGGGAGCGACGTGAAGCGCTATTTTTTCTCCCTCCCGATTCCACGATTTGGCTGCCTCACCACTTTCAAATGATTTTATCATATTCTAGTTATTTTTTTCTTCTTTTTTGGTTGTGTGCATCCTTAATGTCTTGGCTAGCTTTTGACATTATGTCGTTACAGAGAATGGGTGTAATTAAAATTTATTTAGCATTTATATATTTCCTTTGTGAAAAAAGTGTTCTTTTAAGTTCATGCTCTGTTCCCCTTGCTTTCTGAACGGTTCCTTGTACGACTCTGTTTACAGTGCCCAACCAAACACGAGCATGCCACCGGCGATGAGCAAGCTGCATCCAAATGGGAGGCTGTACATAGATGACATGGCCCCAGGAACCGGTGAGGTGGACCTCCGCAGCAACTTCGGTCGCTACGGGGACGTGGCCGACATCTTCATTCCGACTTACCGCCTTACTGGTGAGCCTCGCTGCTGCGCCTTCGTCCAGTTCTCTAGCCCCGGTGACGCTGGCCGTGCCCTCGCCGACCCACGCCATGTTATCAACGGCCGGGAGGTATGTATATAAGTGTCAACTTGGTTCGCAGATTATTTTTTTCCCGCATAATGAATGACCGGATTGTACTAGTGCTGAATGTTGGCTCTATTTTCGAGGGATATTACCGCATAATGAAAGGCTAGGCTAGGATTTTTTTACGGGGATGTCTCGTGTATCAGAAAAAATTCTTTATAACCTTGTACTGGGTTTGTTTCAGCTTTTGTTGTATCTTTTGGTCGATAAGGAATATCTAATTAAGGTTTTGTTTGAGTGGCAACTCAATTAAAGTCAGACAAAATAGGATTTGACCAACAGTTACTCCGCTAATATGCAGCTTATGTTATACTACTACAACATCATAATTGTAGGCAGGTACTTCTGCATTTGAATCTGATAACGTTAGTTCTTTGTTACAAGAACTATATAGTAAATCGAGTAACTATCTGTCAAAGGAAACAAAAATATACACAACTTATATATTTGGACTGATAACAAATAGTAATACGAACGGATGTAATGTTGAAAATATAAGCAAATTACCATAATATTTAATCCGAAATAAGTAATAATAAATCATGACTATAAGTGCTAGAATTAATCTAATCATGTATACTAGCAGAACAAACGAACAGATCATATTCAACCAGAATAAACAGATCACATCTATTCCAAGAGCTAGTACAAGAAACTGCAATAGAAACTGAACTAGATAGGAACAGATTACGTACGGTGCTGGAGGAGGAATCGGGTTCGCGTTCAGGTTGGGGTTGAGGTTGACACCAGTGTCGTCAGCCATGGCGTCGATGTAGAGGCTGCTGATGTCCGGGAAGAAGTCCTCGTCGGGGAAGGAGTGGTCGGTCGACGTGATGCCGTCAGTAGTCGCGCAGACGCGCTCCCCAAAAACCTGATCGCCCCTCACCCGTACAGGTTCACGAGAGGCGGTGGTTCCGGAGGCCTACTGTCCCGTCGTCCGGTGCACGCCGGAAGAGGGGATGGAGAAGGTGTAGCGGCGGCGCAAGGTTCTGGAGGCAGAGAGATGTGTATTTTCTCGTATTAGGGTTTTAGCCTAAGGCCGTCTATATATAGGCGCCGGTCGGGTAAGACGTGGGGCGTAGTCCACGTCCGAGTTGTAACAGCCCACGTTTCCGAAAAAACCGGAAACGGTTGACAGAAAAATAACTCGCACACTAATTTTCCCGAGCAGCAAAAAGATAAGATCGGCACCGAGGCACAATTCCGCAAACCGCGGCGCGCGCGCGCGCGCGCGTCGTGACGAGGCGAGGCGAGGCGTGGCGTGGCGTGGCGAGGCGGGCGGCGGAGGAGGAGGAGCGCGCGTGTATGCCACTCCTCTTCACTCTCTTTAGGAGGTAGTGAAACACTCCACTATATATATTGGTCCAACTCCCTCTAAACTAGCAAGGTGGGACTAAACTTTGGTGCCACCCCTTGCTAGGCATGAATGGGCCAAGAGAATTTCAGAATTTGTATTAGGCTATGGGCCAAGGCCCACACCCAAATTCCAACAATCCCCCACAAATTCTCATAGGCACATATCATCACATCACATCAATCAGTTCCAGAGCATTGTTTATATACCGGTGCGAGGTGGAGACTGTTAAGTTGAACTTCCACTTAGAACTTCATGCTACACTAGATTGCAACTTGAATAGTGGACTATGCCTTGAACTACAAGTTTGGTGCGCACTAGTTTCACATAAGGTCTAGACCGATACAGGGCTGCCGCGAAGCTTCTCCGCGGTTTGGAGCTTATGCGTCATACTCCATGGCCTTTCATGAGTTTATTAGAGAGCACCCAACTCTCACGGACTGCGACGTTTGACAGTCAGACTCATATAGGTGTGTTCTTCAAAAGATGTTCTGCAGGACAACATCTTTGCTTAAACAAGCCACTCAGAACACATTAAGGTAAATACCAACCTGCCATGCAGAATAGGAGAGTATTGCATCTATACGGAGTGGTAGTATGCTATAAGGATACTCTCCTCCCAGTTGACCAACAGCTTGTCTCCCAACTCTACTTCACGGGATCTCCGATCACATAGAGCGGGTTACCACTGTGAGCAACTCAAAAAGTGGGTCTCAAACCCATCTCCCTCGATGCATTATCTATCACATTACGTGATAGACCCTTTGTGAAGGGATCTGCCAGATTTTTAGATGTTTGGATATAATCCAATGCAATAACTCCGGAGTTTCTCATTTTCCTGACAGATTTCAATCTCCTCTTCACATGTCTTGATGACTTCATATTGTCCTTAGAACTGTTTATTTTTATGATCACAGTTTGATTATCACAGTTCATAAGGATTGCGGGTATTGGTTTTTCAACCACAGGTAAGTTCATCAAGAGTTCACGAAGCCACTCTGCTTCAACAGTGGCTGTGTCTAATGCTGTGAGTTCTGCTTCCATAGTTGACCTCGTTAAGATGGTCTGCTTGCAAGACTTCCAAGAAACAGCGCCACCACCAAGTGTAAACACATAACCACTCGTGGCCTTAGTCTCATCAGCATCAGAAATCCAGTTTGAGTCACTATACCCTTCAAGTACCCTTGGATACCCGGAGTAGTGAATCCCATAGCTCGCAGTGCCTTTCAAATAACGCAAAACCCTTTCAAGGGCCTGCCAATGAGCATCTCCAGGATTTGAGACAAATCGACTTAACTTGCTTACAGCAAAGGAGATGTCAGGCCTCGTAGCGCTGGCTAAATACATAAGCGAGCCAATAATCTGAGAATATCTCAGCTGATCTTTAGCATCCTTAGGATCTCCCTGATTCTTTCGAACCAACACGCTAGGATCATATGGTGTAGGAGAGGATCTACATTCGCTATACCCAAAACGACTCAAGATCTTCTCCACATAGTGAGACTGAAGCAGTGTTATCCCACCATCATCATCTTTCAGCAGCTTGATGTTCAATATCACATCAGCCACTCCTAGATCTTTCATCTCAAAACAACGAGATAGAAAGTCTTTGACCTCATTGATAACATTAATATTGGTCCCGAATATCAGTATATCATCAACATACAGACATAAGATGACTCCCTCGCCCCCACCATGGCGATAGTACACACACTTGTCAGCTTCGTTTACAATAAAGCCTTCATCAGTTAAAGTCCTTTCAAACTTCTCATGCCACTGCTTAGGTGCTTGCTTAAGACCATACAAAGACTTCAGTAACTTGCACACCTTGCCTTGTTGACCATCTATCACGAATCCATCCGGCTGATCCATATAAATTTCCTCATCTAACTCTCCATTTAGGAAAGCCGTCTTAACGTCCATTTGATGAACGAGAAGATCATGCGAGGCAGCCAAGGATAGCAGTACTCGAATGGTGGTCAATCTAGCCACAGGTGAATAAGTATCAAAGAAGTCTTCGCCTTCTTTCTGGGTATAACCCTTGGCAACAAGGCGTGCCTTATACTTCTCAATAGTACCATCAGGTCTAAGCTTCTTCTTAAACACCCACTTACATCCTACAGGTTTGCACCCATAAGGACGATCAGTAATTTCCCAAGTTCCGTTTGCTATGATGGAATCCATCTCACTGCGAACGGCTTCTTTCCAGTAGTCAGCATCTTGAGATGCATAAGCTTCTGAAATAGAAGTGGGAGTATCATCCACGAGGTATACAATGAAATCATCACCAAAGGACTTCGCAGTCCTTTGTCTCTTACTTCTGGTAGGAGCTTCACTGTTATCCTCCACAGGATTATCAGGGTGTTCTATCGAAATGGTGGGTTCAGGAATTGTGATTAATTCTTGACTAGATAAACTAGGCATCTCCTGATTTGATGAACTAGACGAATCTTTCATGGGAAAGATGTCTTCAAAGAAAGTCGCATCATTCGACTCCATGATTGTACCAACATGCATGTCAGATACCTGAGATTTCACTATCAAAAATCTATAGCCAATGCTATGAAATGCATATCCCAGAAAGACACAATCCACGGTTTTTGGTCCAAGCTTGCGCTTCTTGGGTATCGGCACATTCACTTTCGCCAAACAACCCCAAGTTCGTAAGTAGGAGAGTTTCAGCCTTTTCCTTTCCCATTCCTCAAATGGAGTAATGGTTTTGTTCTTTTTGGGAACACGGTTTAGGACATGACACGCAGTCTTTATCGCCTCCCCCCACCATTCCTTGGATAGACCCGATGTATCTAACATGGCGTTAACCAAATCAGTTAGAGTACGGTTCTTTCTTTCGGCCACCCCATTTGACTGAGGTGAGTAGGGAGGCGTCCTCTCATGGATAATACCATGCTCCGCACAAAAAGAATCAAATTCGTTGGAAAAATACTCTCCACCACGATCAGACCGAAGTCGCTTAATCTTTCGATCAAGTTGGTTTTCTGATTCAGCTTTATAGATTTTGAAGTGATTAAAAGCTTCATCTTTAGATTTCAGAAGATACACATAACAGTATCGAGTGGAATCATCAATTAAAGTCATGAAATATCGCTTTCCACCTTTTGTCAACTCACCATTCATCTCACAAAGATCTGAATGTATTAGTTCCAGTGGTGCCAAATCTCGTACCTCGGCAGTCTTGTGAGACTTGCGAGGTTGCTTAGCTTGCACACATACTTGACACTTGGAACTTTTGACAGTAGTAAATTTCGGAATTAAATTCATATCGGCAAGCCGCGTCATGCACCCAAAATTAATATGACAAAGTCGTGAATGCCAAATATTGGACTCACTATCATTGCAAACATGATTAATAACTTGAGTACATAAGTCTGACAAAGATAAGCGGAACAAGCCTCCGCACTCATAACCCTTTCCAACAAATTGTCCACACTTAGAAACTACAACTTTATTGGACTCAAAGACTAACTTAAAACCATCTCGACACAGAAGAGATCCGCTGACGAGATTTTTATTGATTGAGGGAACGTGCTGCACATTCTTCAGCTGTACGATCTTCCCCGAAGTAAACTTCAGATCCACCGTACCAACACCTTGAACAGAAGCACGTGAGCCGTTTCCCATCAGCACGGAGCCAGCCCGTTCGACCTGATAAGAAGAGAACATGGAAATATCAGCACATACATGTATATTTGCACCAGTGTCTATCCACCAATCAGGTGAATTACAAACTGAAAGAACAGTGGGAAATATACCGTACCCAGCATCCTTCATCTCAATATCACCAAGGACAACATTAGCGGACTTGCCACTATTTCCATGTGAACGCTTGTCAAAGCGATTGGGGCAGCTAGGAGCCCAATGATTAGGATCACCACAGACATGGCAGGATCCTTTCTTCTTATACTCAGTCTTCTTCTTGAAGTTGGTAGTCTGTGCGGCCTTGTTTTTGCCATCAAACTTTCCTTTGCCATCAGACCTGTTCTTATTCTTGAACTTGTGGGACTGGAAGTTGTTTTTCTGCACTACATGGGCGCTAGAACTTCCATCAAAGCCTCGAGGACGTGTATCTTTTGCTCTCGCCTTTTCTTCAACATGAAGAGATCCGATGAGATCCGAAACAGAAAACTCCTGTCTCTTATGTTTCAGAGAGGTAGCAAAGTTCCTCCAAGAAGGAGGAAGCTTGGCAATAATGCCTCCGGCCACGAACTTGTCCGGTAAGTTACACTTGAACTGCTCGAGTTCTTTGGCAAGGGACTGTATCTCATGAGCCTGATCCACGATGGGACGGTCATCAGTCATCTTGTAGTCATAGAATTGCTCCATGATATACAGTTCAGTGCCAGCATCCGAAACACCAAACTTGGCGTCCAGTGCATCCCACGCATCCTTGCCATTATCAAATGACATGTAGGTGTCAACAATGTTGTCACCAAGAATATTGAACAAAGCCCCCATAAACATGGTGTCGACTTTCTGAAACGCTTCCTCCTGAGCAGGAGAAAGGTCTCCCTCAGGTTTGCCAAGAGTGGCGCTATAGCAGCCTAGGTTTTTCAACCATAGAACTGCTCTCGTGCGCCATCTCTTATAATTGACACCGTCAAAAGGAGGCGGCCTTGTAGCCGCGGCTAAACCAGTTGAATTCAGTTGCCTATAATCAGGTTTTTGGATTGTTGAAAATATAAGCAAATTACCATAATATTTAATCCGAAATAAGTAATAATAAATCATGACTATAAGTGCTAGAATTAATCTAATCATGTATACTAGCAGAACAAACGAACAGATCATATTCAACCAGAATAAACAGATCACATCTATTCCAAGAGCTAGTACAAGAAACTGCAATAGAAACTGAACTAGATAGGAACAGATTACGTACGGTGCTGGAGGAGGAATCGGGTTCGCGTTCAGGTTGGGGTTGAGGTTGACACCAGTGTCGTCAGCCATGGCGTCGATGTAGAGGCTGCTGATGTCCGGGAAGAAGTCCTCGTCGGGGAAGGAGTGGTCGGTCGACGTGATGCCGTCAGTAGTCGCGCAGACGCGCTCCCCAAAAACCTGATCGCCCCTCACCCGTACAGGTTCACGAGAGGCGGTGGTTCCGGAGGCCTACTGTCCCGTCGTCCGGTGCACGCCGGAAGAGGGGATGGAGAAGGTGTAGCGGCGGCGCAAGGTTCTGGAGGCAGAGAGATGTGTATTTTCTCGTATTAGGGTTTTAGCCTAAGGCCGTCTATATATAGGCGCCGGTCGGGTAAGACGTGGGGCGTAGTCCACGTCCGAGTTGTAACAGCCCACGTTTCCGAAAAAACCGGAAACGGTTGACAGAAAAATAACTCGCACACTAATTTTCCCGAGCAGCAAAAAGATAAGATCGGCACCGAGGCACAATTCCGCAAACCGCGGCGCGCGCGCGCGCGCGCGTCGTGACGAGGCGAGGCGTGGCGTGGCGAGGCGGGCGGCGGAGGAGGAGGAGCGCGCGTGTATGCCACTCCTCTTCACTCTCTTTAGGAGGTAGTGAAACACTCCACTATATATATTGGTCCAACTCCCTCTAAACTAGCAAGGTGGGACTAAACTTTGGTGCCACCCCTTGCTAGGCATGAATGGGCCAAGAGAATTTCAGAATTTGTATTAGGCTATGGGCCAAGGCCCACACCCAAATTCCAACAATCCCCCACAAATTCTCATAGGCACATATCATCACATCACATCAATCAGTTCCAGAGCATTGTTTATATACCGGTGCGAGGTGGAGACTGTTAAGTTGAACTTCCACTTAGAACTTCATGCTACACTAGATTGCAACTTGAATAGTGGACTATGCCTTGAACTACAAGTTTGGTGCGCACTAGTTTCACATAAGGTCTAGACCGATACAGGGCTGCCGCGAAGCTTCTCCGCGGTTTGGAGCTTATGCGTCATACTCCATGGCCTTTCATGAGTTTATTAGAGAGCACCCAACTCTCACGGACTGCGACGTTTGACAGTCAGACTCATATAGGTGTGTTCTTCAAAAGATGTTCTGCAGGACAACATCTTTGCTTAAACAAGCCACTCAGAACACATTAAGGTAAATACCAACCTGCCATGCAGAATAGGAGAGTATTGCATCTATACGGAGTGGTAGTATGCTATAAGGATACTCTCCTCCCAGTTGACCAACAGCTTGTCTCCCAACTCTACTTCACGGGATCTCCGATCACATAGAGCGGGTTACCACTGTGAGCAACTCAAAAAGTGGGTCTCAAACCCATCTCCCTCGATGCATTATCTATCACATTACGTGATAGACCCTTTGTGAAGGGATCTGCCAGATTTTTAGATGTTTGGATATAATCCAATGCAATAACTCCGGAGTTTCTCATTTTCCTGACAGATTTCAATCTCCTCTTCACATGTCTTGATGACTTCATATTGTCCTTAGAACTGTTTATTTTTATGATCACAGTTTGATTATCACAGTTCATAAGGATTGCGGGTATTGGTTTTTCAACCACAGGTAAGTTCATCAAGAGTTCACGAAGCCACTCTGCTTCAACAGTGGCTGTGTCTAATGCTGTGAGTTCTGCTTCCATAGTTGACCTCGTTAAGATGGTCTGCTTGCAAGACTTCCAAGAAACAGCGCCACCACCAAGTGTAAACACATAACCACTCGTGGCCTTAGTCTCATCAGCATCAGAAATCCAGTTTGAGTCACTATACCCTTCAAGTACCCTTGGATACCCGGAGTAGTGAATCCCATAGCTCGCAGTGCCTTTCAAATAACGCAAAACCCTTTCAAGGGCCTGCCAATGAGCATCTCCAGGATTTGAGACAAATCGACTTAACTTGCTTACAGCAAAGGAGATGTCAGGCCTCGTAGCGCTGGCTAAATACATAAGCGAGCCAATAATCTGAGAATATCTCAGCTGATCTTTAGCATCCTTAGGATCTCCCTGATTCTTTCGAACCAACACGCTAGGATCATATGGTGTAGGAGAGGATCTACATTCGCTATACCCAAAACGACTCAAGATCTTCTCCACATAGTGAGACTGAAGCAGTGTTATCCCACCATCATCATCTTTCAGCAGCTTGATGTTCAATATCACATCAGCCACTCCTAGATCTTTCATCTCAAAACAACGAGATAGAAAGTCTTTGACCTCATTGATAACATTAATATTGGTCCCGAATATCAGTATATCATCAACATACAGACATAAGATGACTCCCTCGCCCCCACCATGGCGATAGTACACACACTTGTCAGCTTCGTTTACAATAAAGCCTTCATCAGTTAAAGTCCTTTCAAACTTCTCATGCCACTGCTTAGGTGCTTGCTTAAGACCATACAAAGACTTCAGTAACTTGCACACCTTGCCTTGTTGACCATCTATCACGAATCCATCCGGCTGATCCATATAAATTTCCTCATCTAACTCTCCATTTAGGAAAGCCGTCTTAACGTCCATTTGATGAACGAGAAGATCATGCGAGGCAGCCAAGGATAGCAGTACTCGAATGGTGGTCAATCTAGCCACAGGTGAATAAGTATCAAAGAAGTCTTCGCCTTCTTTCTGGGTATAACCCTTGGCAACAAGGCGTGCCTTATACTTCTCAATAGTACCATCAGGTCTAAGCTTCTTCTTAAACACCCACTTACATCCTACAGGTTTGCACCCATAAGGACGATCAGTAATTTCCCAAGTTCCGTTTGCTATGATGGAATCCATCTCACTGCGAACGGCTTCTTTCCAGTAGTCAGCATCTTGAGATGCATAAGCTTCTGAAATAGAAGTGGGAGTATCATCCACGAGGTATACAATGAAATCATCACCAAAGGACTTCGCAGTCCTTTGTCTCTTACTTCTGGTAGGAGCTTCACTGTTATCCTCCACAGGATTATCAGGGTGTTCTATCGAAATGGTGGGTTCAGGAATTGTGATTAATTCTTGACTAGATAAACTAGGCATCTCCTGATTTGATGAACTAGACGAATCTTTCATGGGAAAGATGTCTTCAAAGAAAGTCGCATCATTCGACTCCATGATTGTACCAACATGCATGTCAGATACCTGAGATTTCACTATCAAAAATCTATAGCCAATGCTATGAAATGCATATCCCAGAAAGACACAATCCACGGTTTTTGGTCCAAGCTTGCGCTTCTTGGGTATCGGCACATTCACTTTCGCCAAACAACCCCAAGTTCGTAAGTAGGAGAGTTTCAGCCTTTTCCTTTCCCATTCCTCAAATGGAGTAATGGTTTTGTTCTTTTTGGGAACACGGTTTAGGACATGACACGCAGTCTTTATCGCCTCCCCCCACCATTCCTTGGATAGACCCGATGTATCTAACATGGCGTTAACCAAATCAGTTAGAGTACGGTTCTTTCTTTCGGCCACCCCATTTGACTGAGGTGAGTAGGGAGGCGTCCTCTCATGGATAATACCATGCTCCGCACAAAAAGAATCAAATTCGTTGGAAAAATACTCTCCACCACGATCAGACCGAAGTCGCTTAATCTTTCGATCAAGTTGGTTTTCTGATTCAGCTTTATAGATTTTGAAGTGATTAAAAGCTTCATCTTTAGATTTCAGAAGATACACATAACAGTATCGAGTGGAATCATCAATTAAAGTCATGAAATATCGCTTTCCACCTTTTGTCAACTCACCATTCATCTCACAAAGATCTGAATGTATTAGTTCCAGTGGTGCCAAATCTCGTACCTCGGCAGTCTTGTGAGACTTGCGAGGTTGCTTAGCTTGCACACATACTTGACACTTGGAACTTTTGACAGTAGTAAATTTCGGAATTAAATTCATATCGGCAAGCCGCGTCATGCACCCAAAATTAATATGACAAAGTCGTGAATGCCAAATATTGGACTCACTATCATTGCAAACATGATTAATAACTTGAGTACATAAGTCTGACAAAGATAAGCGGAACAAGCCTCCGCACTCATAACCCTTTCCAACAAATTGTCCACACTTAGAAACTACAACTTTATTGGACTCAAAGACTAACTTAAAACCATCTCGACACAGAAGAGATCCGCTGACGAGATTTTTATTGATTGAGGGAACGTGCTGCACATTCTTCAGCTGTACGATCTTCCCCGAAGTAAACTTCAGATCCACCGTACCAACACCTTGAACAGAAGCACGTGAGCCGTTTCCCATCAGCACGGAGCCAGCCCGTTCGACCTGATAAGAAGAGAACATGGAAATATCAGCACATACATGTATATTTGCACCAGTGTCTATCCACCAATCAGGTGAATTACAAACTGAAAGAACAGTGGGAAATATACCGTACCCAGCATCCTTCATCTCAATATCACCAAGGACAACATTAGCGGACTTGCCACTATTTCCATGTGAACGCTTGTCAAAGCGATTGGGGCAGCTAGGAGCCCAATGATTAGGATCACCACAGACATGGCAGGATCCTTTCTTCTTATACTCAGTCTTCTTCTTGAAGTTGGTAGTCTGTGCGGCCTTGTTTTTGCCATCAAACTTTCCTTTGCCATCAGACCTGTTCTTATTCTTGAACTTGTGGGACTGGAAGTTGTTTTTCTGCACTACATGGGCGCTAGAACTTCCATCAAAGCCTCGAGGACGTGTATCTTTTGCTCTCGCCTTTTCTTCAACATGAAGAGATCCGATGAGATCCGAAACAGAAAACTCCTGTCTCTTATGTTTCAGAGAGGTAGCAAAGTTCCTCCAAGAAGGAGGAAGCTTGGCAATAATGCCTCCGGCCACGAACTTGTCCGGTAAGTTACACTTGAACTGCTCGAGTTCTTTGGCAAGGGACTGTATCTCATGAGCCTGATCCACGATGGGACGGTCATCAGTCATCTTGTAGTCATAGAATTGCTCCATGATATACAGTTCAGTGCCAGCATCCGAAACACCAAACTTGGCGTCCAGTGCATCCCACGCATCCTTGCCATTATCAAATGACATGTAGGTGTCAACAATGTTGTCACCAAGAATATTGAACAAAGCCCCCATAAACATGGTGTCGACTTTCTGAAACGCTTCCTCCTGAGCAGGAGAAAGGTCTCCCTCAGGTTTGCCAAGAGTGGCGCTATAGCAGCCTAGGTTTTTCAACCATAGAACTGCTCTCGTGCGCCATCTCTTATAATTGACACCGTCAAAAGGAGGCGGCCTTGTAGCCGCGGCTAAACCAGTTGAATTCAGTTGCCTATAATCAGGTTTTTGGATTGTTGAAAATATAAGCAAATTACCATAATATTTAATCCGAAATAAGTAATAATAAATCATGACTATAAGTGCTAGAATTAATCTAATCATGTATACTAGCAGAACAAACGAACAGATCATATTCAACCAGAATAAACAGATCACATCTATTCCAAGAGCTAGTACAAGAAACTGCAATAGAAACTGAACTAGATAGGAACAGATTACGTACGGTGCTGGAGGAGGAATCGGGTTCGCGTTCAGGTTGGGGTTGAGGTTGACACCAGTGTCGTCAGCCATGGCGTCGATGTAGAGGCTGCTGATGTCCGGGAAGAAGTCCTCGTCGGGGAAGGAGTGGTCGGTCGACGTGATGCCGTCAGTAGTCGCGCAGACGCGCTCCCCAAAAACCTGATCGCCCCTCACCCGTACAGGTTCACGAGAGGCGGTGGTTCCGGAGGCCTACTGTCCCGTCGTCCGGTGCACGCCGGAAGAGGGGATGGAGAAGGTGTAGCGGCGGCGCAAGGTTCTGGAGGCAGAGAGATGTGTATTTTCTCGTATTAGGGTTTTAGCCTAAGGCCGTCTATATATAGGCGCCGGTCGGGTAAGACGTGGGGCGTAGTCCACGTCCGAGTTGTAACAGCCCACGTTTCCGAAAAAACCGGAAACGGTTGACAGAAAAATAACTCGCACACTAATTTTCCCGAGCAGCAAAAAGATAAGATCGGCACCGAGGCACAATTCCGCAAACCGCGGCGCGCGCGCGCGCGCGCGTCGTGACGAGGCGAGGCGTGGCGTGGCGAGGCGGGCGGCGGAGGAGGAGGAGCGCGCGTGTATGCCACTCCTCTTCACTCTCTTTAGGAGGTAGTGAAACACTCCACTATATATATTGGTCCAACTCCCTCTAAACTAGCAAGGTGGGACTAAACTTTGGTGCCACCCCTTGCTAGGCATGAATGGGCCAAGAGAATTTCAGAATTTGTATTAGGCTATGGGCCAAGGCCCACACCCAAATTCCAACAATCCCCCACAAATTCTCATAGGCACATATCATCACATCACATCAATCAGTTCCAGAGCATTGTTTATATACCGGTGCGAGGTGGAGACTGTTAAGTTGAACTTCCACTTAGAACTTCATGCTACACTAGATTGCAACTTGAATAGTGGACTATGCCTTGAACTACAAGTTTGGTGCGCACTAGTTTCACATAAGGTCTAGACCGATACAGGGCTGCCGCGAAGCTTCTCCGCGGTTTGGAGCTTATGCGTCATACTCCATGGCCTTTCATGAGTTTATTAGAGAGCACCCAACTCTCACGGACTGCGACGTTTGACAGTCAGACTCATATAGGTGTGTTCTTCAAAAGATGTTCTGCAGGACAACATCTTTGCTTAAACAAGCCACTCAGAACACATTAAGGTAAATACCAACCTGCCATGCAGAATAGGAGAGTATTGCATCTATACGGAGTGGTAGTATGCTATAAGGATACTCTCCTCCCAGTTGACCAACAGCTTGTCTCCCAACTCTACTTCACGGGATCTCCGATCACATAGAGCGGGTTACCACTGTGAGCAACTCAAAAAGTGGGTCTCAAACCCATCTCCCTCGATGCATTATCTATCACATTACGTGATAGACCCTTTGTGAAGGGATCTGCCAGATTTTTAGATGTTTGGATATAATCCAATGCAATAACTCCGGAGTTTCTCATTTTCCTGACAGATTTCAATCTCCTCTTCACATGTCTTGATGACTTCATATTGTCCTTAGAACTGTTTATTTTTATGATCACAGTTTGATTATCACAGTTCATAAGGATTGCGGGTATTGGTTTTTCAACCACAGGTAAGTTCATCAAGAGTTCACGAAGCCACTCTGCTTCAACAGTGGCTGTGTCTAATGCTGTGAGTTCTGCTTCCATAGTTGACCTCGTTAAGATGGTCTGCTTGCAAGACTTCCAAGAAACAGCGCCACCACCAAGTGTAAACACATAACCACTCGTGGCCTTAGTCTCATCAGCATCAGAAATCCAGTTTGAGTCACTATACCCTTCAAGTACCCTTGGATACCCGGAGTAGTGAATCCCATAGCTCGCAGTGCCTTTCAAATAACGCAAAACCCTTTCAAGGGCCTGCCAATGAGCATCTCCAGGATTTGAGACAAATCGACTTAACTTGCTTACAGCAAAGGAGATGTCAGGCCTCGTAGCGCTGGCTAAATACATAAGCGAGCCAATAATCTGAGAATATCTCAGCTGATCTTTAGCATCCTTAGGATCTCCCTGATTCTTTCGAACCAACACGCTAGGATCATATGGTGTAGGAGAGGATCTACATTCGCTATACCCAAAACGACTCAAGATCTTCTCCACATAGTGAGACTGAAGCAGTGTTATCCCACCATCATCATCTTTCAGCAGCTTGATGTTCAATATCACATCAGCCACTCCTAGATCTTTCATCTCAAAACAACGAGATAGAAAGTCTTTGACCTCATTGATAACATTAATATTGGTCCCGAATATCAGTATATCATCAACATACAGACATAAGATGACTCCCTCGCCCCCACCATGGCGATAGTACACACACTTGTCAGCTTCGTTTACAATAAAGCCTTCATCAGTTAAAGTCCTTTCAAACTTCTCATGCCACTGCTTAGGTGCTTGCTTAAGACCATACAAAGACTTCAGTAACTTGCACACCTTGCCTTGTTGACCATCTATCACGAATCCATCCGGCTGATCCATATAAATTTCCTCATCTAACTCTCCATTTAGGAAAGCCGTCTTAACGTCCATTTGATGAACGAGAAGATCATGCGAGGCAGCCAAGGATAGCAGTACTCGAATGGTGGTCAATCTAGCCACAGGTGAATAAGTATCAAAGAAGTCTTCGCCTTCTTTCTGGGTATAACCCTTGGCAACAAGGCGTGCCTTATACTTCTCAATAGTACCATCAGGTCTAAGCTTCTTCTTAAACACCCACTTACATCCTACAGGTTTGCACCCATAAGGACGATCAGTAATTTCCCAAGTTCCGTTTGCTATGATGGAATCCATCTCACTGCGAACGGCTTCTTTCCAGTAGTCAGCATCTTGAGATGCATAAGCTTCTGAAATAGAAGTGGGAGTATCATCCACGAGGTATACAATGAAATCATCACCAAAGGACTTCGCAGTCCTTTGTCTCTTACTTCTGGTAGGAGCTTCACTGTTATCCTCCACAGGATTATCAGGGTGTTCTATCGAAATGGTGGGTTCAGGAATTGTGATTAATTCTTGACTAGATAAACTAGGCATCTCCTGATTTGATGAACTAGACGAATCTTTCATGGGAAAGATGTCTTCAAAGAAAGTCGCATCATTCGACTCCATGATTGTACCAACATGCATGTCAGATACCTGAGATTTCACTATCAAAAATCTATAGCCAATGCTATGAAATGCATATCCCAGAAAGACACAATCCACGGTTTTTGGTCCAAGCTTGCGCTTCTTGGGTATCGGCACATTCACTTTCGCCAAACAACCCCAAGTTCGTAAGTAGGAGAGTTTCAGCCTTTTCCTTTCCCATTCCTCAAATGGAGTAATGGTTTTGTTCTTTTTGGGAACACGGTTTAGGACATGACACGCAGTCTTTATCGCCTCCCCCCACCATTCCTTGGATAGACCCGATGTATCTAACATGGCGTTAACCAAATCAGTTAGAGTACGGTTCTTTCTTTCGGCCACCCCATTTGACTGAGGTGAGTAGGGAGGCGTCCTCTCATGGATAATACCATGCTCCGCACAAAAAGAATCAAATTCGTTGGAAAAATACTCTCCACCACGATCAGACCGAAGTCGCTTAATCTTTCGATCAAGTTGGTTTTCTGATTCAGCTTTATAGATTTTGAAGTGATTAAAAGCTTCATCTTTAGATTTCAGAAGATACACATAACAGTATCGAGTGGAATCATCAATTAAAGTCATGAAATATCGCTTTCCACCTTTTGTCAACTCACCATTCATCTCACAAAGATCTGAATGTATTAGTTCCAGTGGTGCCAAATCTCGTACCTCGGCAGTCTTGTGAGACTTGCGAGGTTGCTTAGCTTGCACACATACTTGACACTTGGAACTTTTGACAGTAGTAAATTTCGGAATTAAATTCATATCGGCAAGCCGCGTCATGCACCCAAAATTAATATGACAAAGTCGTGAATGCCAAATATTGGACTCACTATCATTGCAAACATGATTAATAACTTGAGTACATAAGTCTGACAAAGATAAGCGGAACAAGCCTCCGCACTCATAACCCTTTCCAACAAATTGTCCACACTTAGAAACTACAACTTTATTGGACTCAAAGACTAACTTAAAACCATCTCGACACAGAAGAGATCCGCTGACGAGATTTTTATTGATTGAGGGAACGTGCTGCACATTCTTCAGCTGTACGATCTTCCCCGAAGTAAACTTCAGATCCACCGTACCAACACCTTGAACAGAAGCACGTGAGCCGTTTCCCATCAGCACGGAGCCAGCCCGTTCGACCTGATAAGAAGAGAACATGGAAATATCAGCACATACATGTATATTTGCACCAGTGTCTATCCACCAATCAGGTGAATTACAAACTGAAAGAACAGTGGGAAATATACCGTACCCAGCATCCTTCATCTCAATATCACCAAGGACAACATTAGCGGACTTGCCACTATTTCCATGTGAACGCTTGTCAAAGCGATTGGGGCAGCTAGGAGCCCAATGATTAGGATCACCACAGACATGGCAGGATCCTTTCTTCTTATACTCAGTCTTCTTCTTGAAGTTGGTAGTCTGTGCGGCCTTGTTTTTGCCATCAAACTTTCCTTTGCCATCAGACCTGTTCTTATTCTTGAACTTGTGGGACTGGAAGTTGTTTTTCTGCACTACATGGGCGCTAGAACTTCCATCAAAGCCTCGAGGACGTGTATCTTTTGCTCTCGCCTTTTCTTCAACATGAAGAGATCCGATGAGATCCGAAACAGAAAACTCCTGTCTCTTATGTTTCAGAGAGGTAGCAAAGTTCCTCCAAGAAGGAGGAAGCTTGGCAATAATGCCTCCGGCCACGAACTTGTCCGGTAAGTTACACTTGAACTGCTCGAGTTCTTTGGCAAGGGACTGTATCTCATGAGCCTGATCCACGATGGGACGGTCATCAGTCATCTTGTAGTCATAGAATTGCTCCATGATATACAGTTCAGTGCCAGCATCCGAAACACCAAACTTGGCGTCCAGTGCATCCCACGCATCCTTGCCATTATCAAATGACATGTAGGTGTCAACAATGTTGTCACCAAGAATATTGAACAAAGCCCCCATAAACATGGTGTCGACTTTCTGAAACGCTTCCTCCTGAGCAGGAGAAAGGTCTCCCTCAGGTTTGCCAAGAGTGGCGCTATAGCAGCCTAGGTTTTTCAACCATAGAACTGCTCTCGTGCGCCATCTCTTATAATTGACACCGTCAAAAGGAGGCGGCCTTGTAGCCGCGGCTAAACCAGTTGAATTCAGTTGCCTATAATCAGGTTTTTGGATTGTTGAAAATATAAGCAAATTACCATAATATTTAATCCGAAATAAGTAATAATAAATCATGACTATAAGTGCTAGAATTAATCTAATCATGTATACTAGCAGAACAAACGAACAGATCATATTCAACCAGAATAAACAGATCACATCTATTCCAAGAGCTAGTACAAGAAACTGCAATAGAAACTGAACTAGATAGGAACAGATTACGTACGGTGCTGGAGGAGGAATCGGGTTCGCGTTCAGGTTGGGGTTGAGGTTGACACCAGTGTCGTCAGCCATGGCGTCGATGTAGAGGCTGCTGATGTCCGGGAAGAAGTCCTCGTCGGGGAAGGAGTGGTCGGTCGACGTGATGCCGTCAGTAGTCGCGCAGACGCGCTCCCCAAAAACCTGATCGCCCCTCACCCGTACAGGTTCACGAGAGGCGGTGGTTCCGGAGGCCTACTGTCCCGTCGTCCGGTGCACGCCGGAAGAGGGGATGGAGAAGGTGTAGCGGCGGCGCAAGGTTCTGGAGGCAGAGAGATGTGTATTTTCTCGTATTAGGGTTTTAGCCTAAGGCCGTCTATATATAGGCGCCGGTCGGGTAAGACGTGGGGCGTAGTCCACGTCCGAGTTGTAACAGCCCACGTTTCCGAAAAAACCGGAAACGGTTGACAGAAAAATAACTCGCACACTAATTTTCCCGAGCAGCAAAAAGATAAGATCGGCACCGAGGCACAATTCCGCAAACCGCGGCGCGCGCGCGCGCGCGCGTCGTGACGAGGCGAGGCGTGGCGTGGCGAGGCGGGCGGCGGAGGAGGAGGAGCGCGCGTGTATGCCACTCCTCTTCACTCTCTTTAGGAGGTAGTGAAACACTCCACTATATATATTGGTCCAACTCCCTCTAAACTAGCAAGGTGGGACTAAACTTTGGTGCCACCCCTTGCTAGGCATGAATGGGCCAAGAGAATTTCAGAATTTGTATTAGGCTATGGGCCAAGGCCCACACCCAAATTCCAACAATCCCCCACAAATTCTCATAGGCACATATCATCACATCACATCAATCAGTTCCAGAGCATTGTTTATATACCGGTGCGAGGTGGAGACTGTTAAGTTGAACTTCCACTTAGAACTTCATGCTACACTAGATTGCAACTTGAATAGTGGACTATGCCTTGAACTACAAGTTTGGTGCGCACTAGTTTCACATAAGGTCTAGACCGATACAGGGCTGCCGCGAAGCTTCTCCGCGGTTTGGAGCTTATGCGTCATACTCCATGGCCTTTCATGAGTTTATTAGAGAGCACCCAACTCTCACGGACTGCGACGTTTGACAGTCAGACTCATATAGGTGTGTTCTTCAAAAGATGTTCTGCAGGACAACATCTTTGCTTAAACAAGCCACTCAGAACACATTAAGGTAAATACCAACCTGCCATGCAGAATAGGAGAGTATTGCATCTATACGGAGTGGTAGTATGCTATAAGGATACTCTCCTCCCAGTTGACCAACAGCTTGTCTCCCAACTCTACTTCACGGGATCTCCGATCACATAGAGTGGGTTACCACTGTGAGCAACTCAAAAAGTGGGTCTCAAACCCATCTCCCTCGATGCATTATCTATCACATTACGTGATAGACCCTTTGTGAAGGGATCTGCCAGATTTTTAGATGTTTGGATATAATCCAATGCAATAACTCCGGAGTTTCTCATTTTCCTGACAGATTTCAATCTCCTCTTCACATGTCTTGATGACTTCATATTGTCCTTAGAACTGTTTATTTTTATGATCACAGTTTGATTATCACAGTTCATAAGGATTGCGGGTATTGGTTTTTCAACCACAGGTAAGTTCATCAAGAGTTCACGAAGCCACTCTGCTTCAACAGTGGCTGTGTCTAATGCTGTGAGTTCTGCTTCCATAGTTGACCTCGTTAAGATGGTCTGCTTGCAAGACTTCCAAGAAACAGCGCCACCACCAAGTGTAAACACATAACCACTCGTGGCCTTAGTCTCATCAGCATCAGAAATCCAGTTTGAGTCACTATACCCTTCAAGTACCCTTGGATACCCGGAGTAGTGAATCCCATAGCTCGCAGTGCCTTTCAAATAACGCAAAACCCTTTCAAGGGCCTGCCAATGAGCATCTCCAGGATTTGAGACAAATCGACTTAACTTGCTTACAGCAAAGGAGATGTCAGGCCTCGTAGCGCTGGCTAAATACATAAGCGAGCCAATAATCTGAGAATATCTCAGCTGATCTTTAGCATCCTTAGGATCTCCCTGATTCTTTCGAACCAACACGCTAGGATCATATGGTGTAGGAGAGGATCTACATTCGCTATACCCAAAACGACTCAAGATCTTCTCCACATAGTGAGACTGAAGCAGTGTTATCCCACCATCATCATCTTTCAGCAGCTTGATGTTCAATATCACATCAGCCACTCCTAGATCTTTCATCTCAAAACAACGAGATAGAAAGTCTTTGACCTCATTGATAACATTAATATTGGTCCCGAATATCAGTATATCATCAACATACAGACATAAGATGACTCCCTCGCCCCCACCATGGCGATAGTACACACACTTGTCAGCTTCGTTTACAATAAAGCCTTCATCAGTTAAAGTCCTTTCAAACTTCTCATGCCACTGCTTAGGTGCTTGCTTAAGACCATACAAAGACTTCAGTAACTTGCACACCTTGCCTTGTTGACCATCTATCACGAATCCATCCGGCTGATCCATATAAATTTCCTCATCTAACTCTCCATTTAGGAAAGCCGTCTTAACGTCCATTTGATGAACGAGAAGATCATGCGAGGCAGCCAAGGATAGCAGTACTCGAATGGTGGTCAATCTAGCCACAGGTGAATAAGTATCAAAGAAGTCTTCGCCTTCTTTCTGGGTATAACCCTTGGCAACAAGGCGTGCCTTATACTTCTCAATAGTACCATCAGGTCTAAGCTTCTTCTTAAACACCCACTTACATCCTACAGGTTTGCACCCATAAGGACGATCAGTAATTTCCCAAGTTCCGTTTGCTATGATGGAATCCATCTCACTGCGAACGGCTTCTTTCCAGTAGTCAGCATCTTGAGATGCATAAGCTTCTGAAATAGAAGTGGGAGTATCATCCACGAGGTATACAATGAGTTATTTTTCTGTCAACCGTTTCGGGAAAATTAGAGAAATAAAAATACGAAGCGACGACACCTAACCGAACTCCTAAACAGTTAGAGAAGTAAAATTATACTTATCGGATGAGTAAAAGTGGCGGCCGACTCCTAAATTTACTCCTCCGAGGCCACTTCCGAGAAAACCTCCCGCCTCCCGACCTCCTCTTCCCATCCTCCGCCATTCTTTCCCGCCCGCCTCCCTGTCGGCGCTGATGTCGCCGACTCTGCCCGCAATCGACGCGCAGATCTCCAGCGCACCTTCTTCGACCTCCCGGCACCGGAGACGCCCCAATGCCGCCGCAATCGGAGATCTCCGCCACGGCCTCGGGTGGAAAAAGATTGGGGGCCAACAACGTGGTCCGGTCGGGCGGCACGACCGTCAAGGCCTGGCCGGCGGCAAGCACGTGGAGGCTCCCGAGGTGGCGCCGCGTCCTCCCCTGGTTCCTGTGGTCGTCCGGCGGCAAGCGCGTGGAGGCTCCCGAGGTGGCACCGCGTCCTCCCCTTGTTCATGTGGCCGGCCGGTGGCAGAGCAAGCCAACTCCGGCAAAAGTGGCTCTCGCGGAGGCGGCGGCCAAGAAGAAGAGGAAGAAGGCCGAGGCGGCGCTGCCGAATGCTGCAGCTGCCTCTTCGACGCGCAAGGCCTTGACGGCGAACCCTCCCCGAGGCTGGCCATCACAGGTGGCCATTGTCAACGTCGACGAGCATGAGGTGCTCGATGGATCGTCGACAAGGTAAAAATTCTCCTTTTCTCCTCTCCTCTCATCGGTTTGCGATTTGTAGACACACGGTGATGTTGTTTTGATGAAATGTAGTGTGGTGGAGTCGGAGGTGGCCTCCTTCATGAGCGAATTGGAGAGTATACATGCTGTTGGGATCAACGACCTCAACTTTGACGATCAAGAGGTTGATCCCACCACCAAGCAAAGAGAGGTGGAGGAGACACTGTAGGGTTCGTAGCATTGAAAACAAAAAAATTCCTACGATCGGAACAACTAAGTACCAAGATCTATCTACTAGATACAAGCAACGGGTGGTATACATCCATAGAATACATACTCTCGAAGACCGAAAAGCTTTAACGAGGTTGTACTCGTGGATAATATAGTCGAACGCTTACCGATATCAAGATTGTGATGAAGTCCATCCGGTCCAGCAGGTCCAGCACCGCAAAGCGGTGGTGCATCCGTGATCACACACACGTTCGGGTATCCCGACAACCTCCGCGCCCTCACTCCAGCGAAGCAGCGGAAGCAACAAATCCTTCCAGAAAAAGCCACCAGGAACATGTATCTCACTGATCCGAGACCATGGAGAAATTCTAAAGGAGGGAGAGATATCCTTCACGAGGAGGTATAATATGAGAGGAGGAGAGGGGGGCCTTTTATAGGGAGAGGGGGCATCCAAGGGGCATGGTGCCACATCCATGGTGGCTGCCCCCACCTCTTCCACATTCATGTGGGTGGAGCTCCCACTCAAAATGAAAAGCCTTCACTCACATAAACATGCCTCCACTAAAAAATCCACTCACATCCATTAAATTTCCACCAAATTTAATGCAAGCTCTCATTTAAATAAAACTCTTTTATTTATTTATTAAGAATTTTGTTAATTACATTAATTAACAAACATTCATATAAAACCCCTTGCAACATTTCAATTTTACATGTAGAACCAGTTTCAACAATTTCACCTAAAATAATTCCGGTTTCCATTGAAATAATTCCTGCGCTTTCTTTTCTTTCTCTGGCATATTATTTGCTACAAATGGTGTCGGTATCCCTTAAGTGTGTCACCCTACGGTTCGCGAATAATGTAGACATGATCGAGACCCCTCTCCGATCAATAATCAGCAGCGGGACCTAGAGATCCGTATTGACTCCCACACATTCAACGATGACTTCTATGATCGTGAGAACCTTATACGCATGTAACTCAATCCCTTTGTCTCGCGATATATTACATGTCCGAGATTCAATCATCGGTATCTCCATACCTAGTTTGATCTCGTTACCGACATGTACTCTTTTCTCGTTCCCGTGATATAACATTATAGTGATCTTATCACTTGCTTGCAAGCTAACTAATGTGATATCACCGAAAGGCACCAGAGTATATCTATCCGTCATCGGGATGGACAAATTCCACTCTTGATCCATGAGCCTCTACATAACACCTTGGTAGCACTGAACCCACCTTTATAGTCACCATGTTACGGTGTGACATTTGATGTTATCAAGATACTCTTCCAGTGTTAGTGATTGACATGATCTCATGGTCTAAGGACTAGGATTACTTCGTATGATGTTATAGCAATATAAACACAATGACTTTAATTGTAATGCTATACTTTGGATGAATGTTCATCACATCATTCCAACAATGTTGTGACCTCGTTATTAACGACATCCAATGTCCATGATCAGGAAACTTTGATCATTTTGTTAATCAACGAGCTAGTTTATAAGAGAGGCATAACTAGGAACTTCATTTTTGTTTATTAAACACACATATATTAATGTTTCCCTATAATACAATTATAGCATGCAAAATAAACATTTATCATAAACAAGGAATAAGATAATAACCACTTTATTATTGCCTCTCGGGCATATTCCCTTCAGACACAAGGAAGCGCAAAGAACAGCCGAGCCTCCAACTATAGCGAGAAGGAGGACATCGCATTGTGCTATGCGTGGATGAATGTGTCACTCTATGCATCGGTTGGCACCGACCAATCGAAGGAGAAGTTTTGGGCTCGCATCAAGGACTACTACATCAACACCGTGGAGGTGTCGATCACCCGCACACAAGGCTCTCTCGGCCACCGGTGGGGTGTGATTCTTGAGTGTTGCAACTGGTGGTCCACTTGTGTTGATCAAGTACAAACCAACCCGCCAAGTGGAGTGCCTGTGATGGAGTTTGGGCCACTCATCCAAGACCTCTACAAGATACGCAACAAGAAGAATGGAGGCAAAGCTTTCACCTTGCACCATTGCTTCAACGAGCTTGTTGGAAATGAAAAGTGGGTTCGGAGGAACTGGGATACCACTCCAAAAAGGTCTAGGTGATCATCTCCATCGATTCCAATGATGAGGAAGACGACGACCCGCACAAGAGGCCTGAGGGGCAAAATCTTGCAAAGCAGATGAAAAGGAGAGGTGCCCAAGTTGGAGGCTACAAAGAAGAACTATGTGGCATGGTTGAGACCAAGAAAGCTTTGGCGGCCGAGAGAAGGGATGAGAACGCGACAAGGTGGGTAGAGCTCAAGGACATTAGCCACCGACTATAGGGCGCCGACCCATCGGTTGCATTGCTCAAGAATGGTTCCCCAACGATGACTAAGAGAGCCTTGGGTGCAGTATGATGGAGTCTTCACCAACTTGTGGTAGTGATCTTAGATTCTTTCCCAAAACTTCTCCTTGCATTGATCCGTGCCGACCATTGCATCAAGACACATTCAACCAAGCATGGCACAATGCAATGTCTTCGTCTTTGCTATAGTTGGCGGACCTCTTGCCTCTAGGATTTACTTTGACATTGCGTCTTCCTCTTGGCGGCTCCACTTCGGTCACAACTTCATCTTCATCTTCCATCCCCTCTTCTTCTTCTTCGATGCCTTCATCTTGGGTCTCATCGTAATCAACATCAACTTGGGTCTCCTCCATGCCTTCGTATGAATCTCCATCACCAAAGTGGAGGTCGTTGAGCCCAACATGGTGAGAACCCTCCAACTACGACAAGTGCGGTGACCCAGCATACCACTGCATGATGTAGTACACTATAGTCGTTGACATAACACCAATGAAACACCGTTCACTAGTATTTCATCCCTCAGAGTGGTACAACAGAAACACAACAGGTCCAAGACAGGACTATAGGTTACAACTCAACTCTTTACATAAGATCCAGAGAACACTCTAGGTTAAAGTGAGAGAAAGAAACTTCTTACAAATAAGAATCAGAAATAAACAACTCGAAAACTATCATACTATTAACACTAGTATCTGAACTATTGGTCTGGCATTGCTGCTATTGCAATATACTCCAGAAATAGGTTTTATGGCTAGAGATTATATTCCTATCTAATTAGTAACTTCGTCTTCACTTGTGTTGATGTATATGTTGACTTTCCTGACTTCATTGAAGAACTTTAGCTTCTGGTGATGATTCCTGGAGCATAACTTGATGTAGACATCATCTGTACTGGTTTTAGAACCTAGCAAGGAATAAGAAGATACTTTGAGTACGAGCGTACTCAGCAAGTTCACTAAAAAAGAGTGTTTGATGCACTATATCTACAGCCACATACCATAGGTCGTAGGCAATGCAAGTTTTTGTAAACATTTCTTCAAAGGTTGCTTTTATTCTGAAAAGCTATGTCCGTGAGCCTTCATGGGTTTACCAGAACTTTCATGGAGTTCCTTTCCCGTCGCGTTCGCAGCTCCTTCCCGGAACAGGGAGTAACAAGTTACAGTTCTTACACTCTGCAGAGGTGCGTCACTTTACCCATGAGAGATCAAATCCTTGTTGCACAACCGGGCGATCTTTCCCGTCCACACTTCCTATGGTGTGGGGCCCAGTAGATGATCCAAGCCAATTACTGTCCTTCTCCGTGACCCCGCATAACCGATGGATTACACATCAGACCTAGGATAAAACTTGTTTCCATTATCAGCCTAAGGTGTACAACCCTCATAGATACCAGAAGCCGTGGGAAGTTGAGGGATCCCACCCATAACCTGCTAACCCTCTACAAGAGGAGTTGCAACAACGGCCCGGTCATCCGTTGGCATGCGAGAGAGAGCCGATCCAGCTGACTTCTCTGTCCCATTCCAAATCTCATGGTTAACGCGTAATATACGGTGCAAGAATCACTGGCGACATTGGTTGTTAAGTCCTAGATAATGTGTTCCTTTACCACCGGAACTTTCATAGTAGGCTATTACCTCATGGTAAATAACCTATAATCATATTATTATGAAAATAGTGTTTTCTGACCTTTTTCAAATGCAGGTGATGACAACACTGGATTTGTAAAGTACTTTACAAAAAATTATCAAAGGACATGAGCAAGTGTGAACTTGCCTTTTTTGATTGCAAGATTATGCACTCACGGTCTTCGAGACAATACAAGATCCAAGATCTGAAATCAACATCATTGGTCCGGTAAGGACTAATGTTTAAAGAAGCAAGATGCAATTATGCATAAGTAATGATATGCATTTTGTAAAACTCCCAAAGTGAATTCCCAATGCTTTGAGTGAAGTGAATTTAGGTGATTCTTTTAAGAGTTGGTTTATCTTCAATTTTACTTTATAAGTAATGACATTTATAAGGAACTTAAGTGATAATAATTCTAAATATACAGGTAAAGTATAAAGTATGTGATTATGTTTAATTGTCATTTGGTGACTAAGATAAAAGTCCTTAGTTTTAGTTGTTAAGAATTGAAGAATTTATTATGAGATTATTGTTTGAAGTGTCAAAAAGAATAGCATTTGAAGAAACGATTTCCTTCCTAAGGTTTAAACAACCCTGATAGCTTTTAGAATATGATTGATAGAATGTGATTGATGTTCTTTATGCTTGCTTGAATAGTCTAAACTTGAGATGCTTTTGAAGGGTTTCGCGACATAGTAAATCAAAATTTTCTACGGATGCGAACAGAGGGAAGCCAAGATCTAATCTAGGAGATGCAAACAACGAGAGAGATTGGATTAGATCTTCATACCCTTGAAGATTCGCACAGCGGAACGTTCGTCGGAACATGGGTGATGTAGTCGTACTCGCTTCTCCTCCTCGCGATCCGATCCGATCTAGCACCACAAGTGGCGATGCCTCCGTGAGATGCACACGTGCGGCACCTTGATGTCTCCTCCTTCCTTGGTCCAGAAAGTATGGTGGAGAGATGGGTTGGATCTACAACGCGACAACATGGTGCAATTGGTGGAGAATTTCTGCAGCAGGGCTTCGCCTACAAGCAGTCGGGAGGGAGAGAGGAGGGCAGCAGGGCGGCTAGGGTTGGAGGGGAAGGTGTAGGGGGGTGGTGCGCCCCCACCCCTATTTATATAGAGGGGGGCGCAGCCCTAGCCCCTCCCCCAAGCCCAAACCGGCGGACCCAAAGGATAAGGAGTGGGGGGCAAGGAAACCCCCCCTTCTAGAAGGTCTATCTCAAGTTTAAAACCCCCTTGGACAGCTGGGCCCTATGGGGCCTTGTGCCCCTGGCCCAATGCATCCAGGGCACTCCCTCATAGGCCCATGCCCCCTCCCGGAAGGTGGGGCGACGTTGGTCCCCTTCCGGAAGGTTCTAGAAGCTTCCGGTACAATATCGATTAACCCGGAACAATTCCGAACTCCAAAAACTGCACTGCCTTATATGAATCTTATTCTCCGGACCACTCCGGAACCTCTCGTGATGTCCCGGATCCCATCCGAGACTCCGAACAAAAACTCATAAACCAATTATACAATCTATCCTAGCGTCGAGACACGTTAAGTGTGTGACCCTGCGGGTTCGAGAATATGCAGACATGATCTTCTATCAATAATCAACAGCGGGGTCTGGAAACCCATATTGACTCCCACACATTCATCGATGATCATATCAGATGAACCACGATGCCAGGATTCAATCAATCCCATATATATATTCCCTTCGTCTTGCGATATTTTACTTGCCCGAGATTTGATCGTCGGTACCGGCATACCTAGTTCAATCTCGTTCACAGCAAGTACTTTACTCGTTCCATAATCCGATATCACTTTGCGATTAACGCCTTAACCACATGCTTGCAAGCGGTGTTGATATCGATGACCGAGTGGGCCCGAAGTATATCTCTCCGACTTGGGAGGGACAAATCCCATCTCGATACATACAACCCAACAGATACTTTCCGATCACCTGAGAGACACCTTTATGATCACCCTCTCATAGGATGACGTTTGATGACCTCAAAGCTTTCTTCCGATACCAGGGAGTTGTATTATCTCATGGTCTAAGGAATACAATATTTGACATAAGAAAAGCTTCGCAAAGACGAACACGATGACACGATCTAATTGCTTCGCTTAGTTTGGGTCTGTCCATCATATCATTCTCCCAATGATATGATCTCATTATCAATTGACAACTCATGTCTATGGTTAGGAAACCTTAACCATCATTGATCAATGAGCTAGTCCATAGAGGCGTACTAGGGACACGGTGTTGTTCACAAACCACACAAGTATTAAAGTTTCCGCTTAATACAATTCTAGCATGTAATATAAACATTATCATGAACAAGAATTATAATAATAACATCTTTATTATTGCCTCTAGGGCATAATTCCAACAGTCTCCCACTTGTACTAGAGTCAATAATCTAGTTTACATTTGGCAACAATCTCACACCCATGGCACTGAGGTGCTGATCATGTTTTGCACGCGGAAGAGGTTTAGTCAACGGATCTGCGACATTCAGATCTGTATGTACTTTGCTAATCTTCAGATCTCCATCTGCTATATAATCTCGGATTATATGAAACTTGCGGTTGATATGCTTGGTCTTTGGATGATATCTTGGTTCCTTAGCGAGTGCTATGGCGCCAGTGTTGTCACACAATATCTCCAGTGGGTCCAATGCACTTGGAACCACGCCAAGCTCAGTGATGAAGTTTCTGATCCAAACTCCTTCACTTGACGCTCTGCAGCAGCCATGTATTCCGCTTCTACTGTAGATCCCGCGATCACGCTTTGCTTGCAGCTTCTCCAGCTCACAGCTCCTCCATTCAAAATATACACGTATCCTGTCTGAGATTTAGAATCATCCTTGTCGGTGTCGAAACTAGCGTCGACGTAACCTTTTACGACGAGCTGTTCATCACCCCCATAGACTAAGAACATTTCTTTAGTCCTATTCAGGTACTTTAGGATGTTCTTCACGGCTGTCCAGTGTTCCACTCCTGGATCACTTTGATATCTGCTCGTCAAACTAAGAGCATTGGACGCATCCGGTCTAGTACACAGCATGGCATACATGATGGAACCTATGGCCGAGGCATAAGGCACTTTGCTCATAGCTTCCCTATCATTTACCGTAGCTGGACACTGAGCCTTGCTCAATATCTTACCTGACAACATAGGCACTGAACCTTTCTTTGCCTTATCCATTCTGAACCTTTTCAGAACTTTGTCTAGGTATGTACTCTGGCTTAAAGCTATCAGGCGTCTTTGTCTATCTCTATAGATTTTGATGCCCAATATATAAGCAGCTTCACCTAGGTCTTTTATTGAAAAACACTTGTTCAAATAACTCTTCACATCGTTAAGCATGTTAATGTCATTTCCAATAATCAATATGTCATCCACATGTAGTACCAGAAATGTCACCGAGCTCCCACTCACTTTCTTGTAGATACAAGCTTCGTAGCAATTTGGAACAAATCCAAAGCTCTTGATCACTTGATCAAAAAGAAGGTTCCAACTCCGAGATGCTTGCTTTAGTCCATAAATGGAACGCTCAAGCTTGCATACTTTATCAGCATCCTTAGGATCGACAAAACTTTCGGGTTGCATCATATACAACTCTTCATCAATGTTGCCATTGAGGAACGCAGTCTTGACATCCATCTGCCATATTTCATAATCATGAAACGCAGCAATTTCTAATAAAATCCGAATGGACTTAAACATCGCTACGGGAGAGAAAGTCTCATCGTAGTCAACACCTTGAACTTGTCGAAAACCTTTCGCGACAAGCCGTGCTTTATAGACGGTAACATTACCATCCGCGTCCGTTTTCTTCTTGAAGATCCATTTGCACTCAACGGCCTTTCGGTCGCTAGGAGGGTCCACCAAAGTCCATACTTGGTTTTCGCTCATGGATCCCAATTCGGATTTCATGGCCTCTAGCCATTTCTCAGAGTCTGGGCTCATCATCGCTTCCTCATAGTTCGAAGGCTCACTGTCATCTACTAACAAGACAGTTAAGACAGGGTTGCCGTACCACTCAGGAGGGGCACACGACCTTGTCGACCTGCGACGTTCAGTAGCAGCATCGTCCGAAGCTTCATGATCCTTATCATTAGCTTCCTCTATTGTTGGTGCAGGCGGCACTGGAACAATTTCAGGTGCTGCGCTACTCTCCAACTCAAGAGAAGGTTCAACAACCTCGTCTAGCTCTACTTTCCTCCCACACACTTCTTTCGAGAGAAACTCCTTCTCAAGAAAGGAACCATTCTTTGTGACAAACACTTTGCCTTCGGTTCTGTGATAGAAGGTATACCCAATAGTTTCCTTAGGGTATCCTATGAAGACGCATTTCTCCGCTTTGGGTTCGAGCTTGTCCGGCATCAACTTCTTGACGTAAGCTTCGCATCCCCAAACTTTAAGAAACGACAACTTAGGTTTAGCACCAAACCACAGTTCATACGGTGTCGTCTCAACGGATTTAGATGGTGCCCTATTTAAAGTGAATGAAGCGGTTTCTAATGCATAACCCCAAAATGATAACGGCAAATCAGTAAGAGACATCATTGATCGGACCATATCTAATAAGGTTCGATTCCGGCGTTCAGACACACCATTGCGCTGTGGTGTTCCGGGTGGCGTGAGTTGCGAAACAATTCCGCTTGCTTTAAGATGCGTGAGAAAATCATAACTCAAATATTCACCTCCGCGATCGGATCGTAGAAACTTAATCTTTCTGTTACGATGGTTCTCCACTTCATTCTGAAATTCTTTGAACTTTTCAAACGTTTCAGATTTATGTTTCGTTAAATAGATATACCCATATCTACTTAAGTCATCGGTAAAAGTGAGAAAATAGCGATATCCACCGCGCGTCGAAACACTCATCGGTCCGCATACATCGGTATGTATGATTTCCAACAAGTCTGTTGCTCGCTCCATCATACCGGAGAACGGGGTTTTGATCATCTTGCCCATGAGGCATGGTTCGCATGTGTCAAATGATTCAAAATCAAGAGACTCCAAAAGTCCATCAGAATGGAGTTTCTTCATGCGCTTTACACCAATATGACCTAGACGACAGTGCCACAAATAAGTAGTATTATCACTATCTACTTTGCATCTCTTAGCCTCAATGTTATGGATGTGTGTTTCATCCCTTTCGAGATTTAGAAGAAATAAACCATTCGGAATAGGTGCATGACCATAAAAGATGTTACTCATATAAATAGAACAACCATTATTCTCCGATTTAAATGAATAACCGTCTTGCAATAAACAAGATCCAGAAATAATGTTCATGCTCAACGCAGGCACATAATAACACTTATTAAGGTTTAAAACTAATCCCGAAGGTAAAACTAAGGAGAGCGTGCTGACGACCATCACATCAACTCTTGATCCGTTGCCAACGCGCATCGTCACCTCATCCCTCGCAAGCCGCCGTCTATTCCGTAGCTCCTGTTTCGAGTTACAAATATTAGCAACTGAACCGGTATCAAATACCCAGGCACTACAATGAGGGCTAGTAAGGAAAACATCAATAACATGTATATCAAATATACCTTTGATGGTGCCAACCTTCTTGTCCGCTAAGTACTTCGGACAGTTGCGCTTCCAGTGACCCTTGTCCTTGCAATAGAAGCACTCAGTGTCCGGTTTAGGACCAGACTTGAGCTTCTTCTCAGCAGGGGCAACGTGCTTGCCGCCGCCTTTCTTGAAGGGCTTCCTTGCACCCTTACCTTTCTTGAAGGTGGGGGGCTTGTTGACCATCAACACATGATTATTCTTTTTGATGTTCACCTCCGCTACTTTCATCTTAGCAAAGAGCTCAGTGATCATATCAGTGGAACCAATCTGATTGTGATCAACTACAAAACTTTTGTAGCTAGGAGTGTCAATCTTGAGCTCCTCTGGAATCTTGCAGTCCAGTTGCTCAAGGCGTTGAGTGTAGCCCGTCATCTCAATGGAGTGCTCACTAACGGAACTCCCTTCCTCCATCTTGTAGTTAAAGAATTTCTCAGAGATCTCATATCCCTCAGAACGGGCTTGAGTCTGAAACATGTTTTTCAGCTCCTCGAGAATCTCAAAGGGCCCGGCGAACTCCTCAAAATGATTTTGAAGATCCGATTCCATAGCATACAACATGGCGATCTTAATCAAATCATAATCATCCTTGCGCGACTGATAAACAGCTTCTTCATCAGCCGGCGCATCTATAGCAGGGGCGTCACCTAGCGCTTTCTCAAGGACATAGTCCTTTTGTCCGCTAGCGAGAATGATTCTCAGAATGTGGAACCATTTGGTGAAGTTAGACCCATTGTTTCTAAGCTTTTCTATCTCAGCAAAAACGTTGAAGTTGAAGTTGGACTTGGCCATGTGATCTACAGTATTTGCAAGTACAATTTAGACTATGTTCATGATAAATAGTTCAACTTAATCAAATTACTAGATGAACTCCCACTAAATTCAACATCCCTCAAGTTGTTTAGTGAACACGATCCAAATTCACCACACCTAATCCGATCATCACGAGAAGAGATGTGGTTTCAACGGTGGACAACGAAGTGTCGATGATATCATTCATATGACTCATGCTTAACCTTTCGGTTCTTGTGTTCCGAGGCCATGTCTGTACATGCTAGGCTCGTCAAGTTAGACCCAAGTATTTCCGCGTGTGCAAAACTGGCTTGCACCCGTTGTATGTGAGCGTAGAGTCTATAGCACCCGATCATCACGTGATGCTTGGACACGACGAACTTTTGCAACGGTGCATACTTGGGGAGAACACAGTTTTTATCTTGATCTTTAAGTGAGGAATCATCTTATAATGCTACCGTCGCGATCTAAGCATAATAAGATACATAAAAGGATAAACATCACATGCATATAACTTTATGTGACATGGTATAGCCAATCTTTGCGCAATGATCTCCATCTTGTGCGTTCCGGCATGATCTCCATCACTCCACCATGATTGCCTCCACCACGAATAGCAACTACAACTATTGCTAACTACTTAGCGATAAAGTAAAGCTATTACATGGCGTATAAGAAGTTGACTCGCAGGTCATACACAATTATAAAGACAACCATATGGCTCCTGCCGGTTGTGTACTCATCGACATGCAAGTCGTGAAACATTACAAAACATGATCATCGCATACAATATACACATCACATCTTGGGCCATACCATATCACAGAAAACACTCCCTGCAAAAACAAGTTAGATGCCTCTACTTTGTTGTTGCATGTTTTACGTGGCTTATGGGAGTAGATGCTAAGAACGATTCTTACCTACGGAAAGCCACAACGGTGATATTATGGTTGCTAAACTCCGGTGTTAATCCCATGACAACTATAGTGAGAGAAACTGGCATCCACCAGCCGCATGTGTGGAACAAGCCACACGTCAAGTGCGGAGCCGGTCTCGCGAACGACGTCGCGTAAGGTTGGCCTGGACCGCTTCAATATCACTATCCCGCGTCATAAGAAGAACACAAACAAGAGGCTTGCAACATAAAACATCAACGCCCGCAACAACCATGTTGCGTTCTACTCGTGAAACACATCTACGCATAGATCTAGCTCTGATACCACTGAAGGGTTTCGCGGCATAGTAAATCAAAATTTTCTACGGATGCGAACAGAGGGAAGCCAAGATCTAATCTAGGAGATGCAAACAACGAGAGAGATTGGATTAGATCTTCATACCCTTGAAGATTCGCACAGCGGAACGTTCGTCGGAACATGGGTGATGTAGTCGTACTCGCTTCTCCTCCTCGCGATCCGATCCGATCTAGCACCACAAGTGGCGATGCCTCCGTGAGATGCACACGTGCGGCACCTCGACGTCTCCTCCTTCCTTGGTCCAGCAAGTATGGTGGAGAGATGGGTTGGATCTACAACGCGACGGCGTGGTGCAATTGGTGGAGAATTTCTGCAGCAGGGCTTCGCCTACAAGCAGTCGGGAGGGAGAGAGGAGGGCAGCAGGGCGGCTAGGGTTGGAGGGGAAGGTGTAGGGGGTGGTGCGCCCCCACCCCTCTTTATATAGAGGGGGGCGCAGCCCTATCCCCTCCCCCAAGCCCAAACCGGCGGCCCCAAAGGATAAGGAGTGGGGGGCAAGGAAACCCCCCCTTCTAGAAGGTCTATCTCGAGTTTAAAACCCCCTTGGCCGGCTGGGCCCTATGGGGCCTTGTGCCCCTGGCCCAATGCGTCCAGGGCACTCCCTCATAGGCCCATGCCCCCTCCCGGAAGGTGGGGCCACGTTGGTCCCCTTCCGGAAGGTTCTAGAAGCTTCCGGTACAATACCGATTAACCCGGAACAATTCCGAACTCCAAAAACTGCACTGCCTTATATGAATCTTATTCTCCGGACCACTCCGGAACCTCTCGTGATGTCCCGGATCCCATCCGAGACTCCGAATAAAAACTCATAAACCAATTATCCAATCTATCCTAGCGTCGAGACACGTTAAGTGTGTGACCCTGCGGGTTCGAGAATATGCAGACATGATCTTCTATCAATAATCAACAGCGGGGTATGGAAACCCATATTGACTCCCACACATTCATCGATGATCATATCGGATGAACCATGATGCCAGGATTCAATCAATCCCATATATATATTCCCTTCGTCTCGCGATATTTTACTTGCCCGAGATTTGATCGTCGGTACCGGCATACCTAGTTCAATCTCGTTCACAGCAAGTACTTTACTCGTTCCATAATCCGATATCACTTTGTGATTAACTCCTTAACCATATGCTTGCAAGCGGTGTTGATATTGATTACCGAGTGGGCCCGAAGTATATCTCTCCGACTTGGGAGGGACAAATCCCATCTCGATACATACAACCCAACAGATACTTTCCGATCACCTGAGAGACACCTTTATGATCACCCTCTCATAGGATGACGTTTGATGACCTCAAAGCTTTCTTCCGATACCAGGGAGTTGTATTATCTCATGGTATAAGGAATACAATATTTGACATAAGAAAAGCTTAAAGACGAACACGATGACACGATCTAATTGCTTCGCTTAGTTTGGGTCTGTCCATCATATCATTCTCCCAATGATATGATCTCATTATCAATTGACAACTCATGTCTATGGTTAGGAAACCTTAACCATCATTGATCAATGAGCTAGTCCATAGAGGCGTACTAGGGACACGGTGTTGTTCACAAACCACACAAGTATTAAAGTTTCCGCTTAATACAATTCTAGCATGGAATATAAACATTATCATGAACAAGAATTATAATAATAACATCTTTATTATTGCCTCTAGGGCATAATTCCAACAGCTTTATGTCTTAATTGAAATAGACCAGAGTTAACTATAAAAACATAAGTGGTGTATTAGACCTGATGTTTATAAGCTTTGAGACTAGAGTTAACTTTAAAAGGGTAATTTGTACAAACTTAAGATGTAATTTGTTATAATTATTCCCAAGTTTTAGATTTATGATAGGTATGACTAAGGTGTGGAATTATTCACTTTATATTTTAGTGAATGATTAGATTAAATTTGTTTTGCTATTATGAAAAGAATCTGTATTTTAAAGGAAACATAATTAGATGATCTTAGTGGTTTGTTAGAATTTAAAGTTATGTTAATAGTGGTTAAGATATAATGATTATTCACCATATTATATAAATGAGTGATACCCAATGTTTATTTAAAACAGTTTTTTTAATAGACTATTTTGAAGTTAAAAGTTATACTTAAGTTTGATTATGAATTTAAGTTATGGGTTTGGAAATAGTACAAAGACACTAATTGCTCAAGGTTTTATAAGAATTGTGATTATTTCTTATTTAACAATTGTTTTTAAAGAATTCACAAAATAGGTATTAGATAAGGATTTTTTTTAAAAGAATATTTAAGACTTTTCAAATAATTTAATATTTTTCTAGTGTAATATATTTGTTCAAGACCTTAAAAATGATTTTTATTTATTTTTTTAAGTATTATTTTTATGTTTATAAAATTCCATAAAGGGTTAAATGTATTTAAATATTTACTTCAAATTTTACTTATAAAAGAGTTGAGTTAGTATTTTTATAAAATAGTGGATTTATTTTTATACACAAAAATGATTTTATTTATTTTTAGGATTTTTCCTTATTTTATGAGATTTTACTTAGGATATAATGGTGTTAAGATTTATTTGCTTTATATTTATTTTAAACAAATGAATTTATATTTTTATTAGGTAGATATTATTTTTGTGAACATTTTGATATACTATATGTATTTTTAGAATTTTTATTTATTTTTCTACAACTAATAATATATTGAGGCTATCTTGGTAATTATTATTTCCTTTTTGTTTTTATTTATTTTCTTGATATTACTTTACCTTGGACCCACCAGTAAATCTGCCCATGGTTGGGCTAAACGAACCCGATCGGTGGACCAAGCCAGTCAAAACGACCCACTCGGTCCAGTGCGTCTTCCCCCTTGCTCAAATCCCTCTCTCTATCTAGGCGATCTCCTGGTGCCGCCGCCGCCGTTCCTTGATCATGGCCGGCTCTGGCCACCACGGCTGCCACCGTGGTGTGAAATGACGATGTGGATGATGCTGCATCAATGGCCCTAGCTCGATTTGATGCTCGAGCCCCCTCCTAGCCGCGCTTCTCTCTCTGATGGCTAGGGTTTGCGCTGTTGCCGAGGATGTGGTGCTCCGACGCTCCTCTACCATCGCCTTGGTGCCTTGGTGAGGAGATGGTGCCGTCTTCCTCACTGTGAGATCTATGATCGCAGCTTGGCGCGGGTTGCAGCGCCCTCTGGGTGCCCCCCATGCCGCCATGTTCATCCTCGACGCCGGCCACTGCTTCCTCTTCACACCCTAGCGAGGACCACATGTATGTTTTCCCCTTTTCTCTCCTTGTTCTTCTTTGCTCGAACTGATCTCTCTCTGACGTTGCTTATGTTTTCGGTGACCAACCTCAGTTAGGGCTGTTACTCTATTGTATATATTGTATGAATCTATGGCTTGCTGGGTGGAGGTTGGCCATGTCTAACTTCAATACTAAAAGATCTCTATACTCTAGAGCCGATACCAATACTCTGACTAGGCTTGTTTTTTTACTTATCTGTGTGTGGCATTCATGTTGTTACTTTTGCTGTTACCTGAACATGCTTGGGTTGATCTTGTTAATAGAGTGTGCTTTTGAATATTAATAAAAGCATGATTTAATTTGCATTCACTATATAAGTGATATGTACATAGAATAAGTAAATGTGAAAGTAATCTGTTTGTTTCCTATATACTAAACAAATCAATCTCTTGATCAGACACATGTGTGTGTGGAATGCTAAACTATATCAAAAAGTATTCATATTATAAATAGTTTATAAAAATAATTATTGATTCAACTCTTTGAACCAGTAGATGAGTTGTATTTAGTTTATTTGCTAATTTAGAGTTCTTTGTTGTAGACTAATGATTTTTTTGTTTTGGCTAATGGAATGGGATTCCTGATACCTGCAGGTTATAAAATGATTATACTAGTGTTACTAGATGTAATCTATTATTGGATATTTAATTTGGTATTTTTTAGATGTTCACAAGATCATCTAAATGCTTTTGATAAAATTGTAGATTAAGCAAAGGAATTTGTTGGTTGATTCCTAGTGCTTATTAATTGTTGGAGCATATGTAGATGCTTAAAACTTACTTGCTGGAACTACTCTATGTGGTTCAGCTATTGGGTAATCATTAATTCCTTTTGGTCTATAAGCAGGAATATTAGTAGATGAATTATGTTCTTTGGCAGTGTGTGACTGGCTATAGATGATTTTTAAATGAATTTTTTAGTTGAGCTTGAATTCGTTGAATCCTTGTATCCATGAATGTTTCTTGTGGCTTCTGGGCTTGTGTCTCATTGCTGTGGTACCTCCAAGGAGGATGCACAGTAATAAGAACATGTGCACATGATCTGCTGCTGCCTCTTAGATCAAATGTGAAGGTGTGCAGTGTGCACCTGAATCTTTGATGCAGTTACTTTTGTTCTAAAATATAGAATGATTCTTGTATGTTCTTGAATATCTAAGAAAGTGATTTATTATTTTACTTGATGATGAACTGATGTTCTAGTTTAAAGACTAGATTAAGGATGTGGAAAAAATTAATGAGTGATTATGCCCGAGGTGCAATTTCCAATTCTTTTGGATTTGTGCCCATTAATCCTTCATGCTTGCTGGTTTTTGCAAAGATGGTTTATAGGCTTTTATGGTTTTATATGAATGGTATAAGTGTGCTATAGCCCCTTCCTATGATGCAAAGGCTGAGGCCAGAATATAATTAAGAACAAATACTATTTCGTGGCTTCTGTCTCTATGATGAGCTTGCATAGCATCTCTATGCAAACTGAGAGAACCTCCTCCTCCAATCCTCCTAAATGATCATTTAGTTGAAGGGTAGAGGAATGGATTTGATATGGCTTATTTCCCTTGTAATCCCAGATCTTTATGCAAAATATAAGAACAGATGCTGCATGATCTAGTGGCTAATTCTGAATATTTTTACCTGCTTCAGTGAGTGGCTTACGATGATATTTGTTCAGCTGTTGTGATAGCTTTCCTTACTTGGTGTTGAACTTGATCAACTTCTAATCCCCTTTTGTTGTTGTTGTGGTAGATCTTGATTAGCCACTGTTAATCTGGTGGCCTGCTTTTCTCCCTTCTCCTGATGTAGCTACTGCTACTTCTTTCCTTAGCATCTATAAGCCCCCTCCTTGTACTCCTGATCATGTCCTTTTACTTCTGGAGCTGATATCTTCTCTATAATCTTCTTTCCCCATGCTCTTGGATGGCTTTATTAAACAACCAGAGACTGGATATATGGTGGATTTGATTTGTATGATTTGCTTTGGGTGCTAAATAGGGTAGTTCTTGGTGGTGGCTAAGAACAGTGTGCTCTTGAGATGGTACTATGGTTAATCTCTAATGCTGAGAAGTTGAAGTGTGTATGTGCAGATGTGGTGAAACTGGTGAAGTGCTTGGTGGTGCTACGGTTGGCTACTGCTTTTAGCTATCTGATCCAGTCCTTGCTGTGTTGACAACACAACACTTGCATGTGTTGTGTGAGCTGCTGTCCAGTGGCCCCCTGGTTCAAGTTTCTATGTCTGTGACTCCTCCTTGGAGATGAGATCAAGTAAAACTAGATATTTTTCATGATGCTTTACCATTTTCCTTTTATCTAGCTTTGGTGAAACTTGCCCCATAAGGCCTATGATGGTGCTCTGAGGCCCATTCTTATTTTTATGATAAGAACAGATTCTATTTGGCCCCTTGATAAAAACTCAATGATGTGTTCAGCAATGCACCACATTGCCAGACTGAGAGTTCAACTAACACTAACCCATTCTTTTATTTGTTTTCTTTTTATCTCATTATTATGCAAGAACAAAAGTGAACAGGAGGAAAATCTTCAAGTCTAGAAGATATAGTTTAAAATTTCCCCTTTTTTCTTTTACAACTTTATTTGATTCTTAAATATTGTAAATAATATTGTATTCTTTTATTAATGTAATAAAGTTCATTTTTATTTTTGTTAGTTGAAACTTGTAAGGGTTTGTATCTTATTTAATAAAGTTAAGTATTCTTTCTTTTTATAATTTCTATTACTCTTGTAATATATCTTATGAATTGAGATTTGTAAAACAATAAGACTTTTTGTTTGTAATAATAATATTTATTGTCTTTAATTGTATTCTCTTATTTATTGAATTGTTTGTGTTTTGAATTTTCAATTCAAATACTCTTGAATTATATCAATTGTTTACTGAAGTCAAATTTGTTTCCCTCAAATCAAGAAAATCAGGAAAAGTCATGTCAAAATTCTTCGTACTTACCCTGATGTGTTAAACTAAACCATCAGAACGAGAGGAACTCCGATTCCTTCGTGTTTTCTTAGTTTTGCACAAAAATTCTCCAGATTTTCTTATGCATGAATGCAATGCACACATCTGAGTTTAGCTTATTTCTAAGCTCTAATGCTGAGATGTTACAAACTCTCCGCGTTAAAATAAACTTCATCCTCGAAGTTCGTATACTCTCACATTTCAGAATAAGGAATTGCCATTGTATTGATTACGACACTTCTCAACTCCATGATAACCTCAAATGGGAATAATTGTAGTATCCCATATCCATACCTTGTCCTTGAATTTTATCATACTTGACAATCTCCAACTTGTTGTCTCCAATACCCCAAAGTTCCTTTTACTATCATCTCTTAACGATATGTCTTTATTAAAAAATCCTTACATTGGGGTCTCTTCTTTAGTTCATTTCCCTAATTAGGTATCCTAATCCAACTCCTTCACTTGATCATCGAACTTTCTTACTATACTGTGTAAGGTCTATGAAGTCTCACTAAAACAGGGTTTTAAATTTTTATTAGTCAATAGTGGTGGCCAAAAGACTAATCCTTGATTTTTTTTCATTGTATGAGTTGTACTGGTAATCCTTGCGAAGATTGGATTTGAACACATTTAGTCCATACCCATTGGAACTTCTTGTTCCTCTATACCTGTCCAATTGGATGTGCTCTATTACCTCTTAAGGTTCACTTAAGAGTGATTTCTTTTAGAAATATTCTGTTAGGATTAAGCTATTTTATTTCCTTCGAGATTTTACCTAATCAAGCCTTAGACAATCTTTTATGATCACCTTTCTTCAACTTCATTTATTACTTACCTTAAGGTTTGAGTACTACTACCTTGACATAAACTTTGATCTTTCATCTAGACATACTTCCGAAAGTACTTTAATAATGATGACTTCTTTTGACCTTATGAAAATAAGGCTTAATGTTGTTGTAGGTTAGTCTTTCTTCTCCAACCTTTACTTTGAATTCGGATAACAGTACTCCCGTTTACTGTTTACTCTCCCACTTAGGGTTTACTAATGGCCTCTGAACTGCATATATAGTAACTATTGGCTTTATAATTAGATTATTGGTCTCTATCAGCTTATACTCTACCTAGTTAGGTTCTTATGAAAGATGGTACGGTGTATCCACACAATTATGGATCTCCGAAGTAAATCTTTTAGCCTTACTTGTCTTACTTACTATTTGGGACACTTTCGCTTTGATAGGTCTGACTTCACGAAGAGCCTCGAAAGACGATTGCTTTAATTTTATACTCATTTATGCCTTACTTAGCTTAGGCCAAGTTTTATGCTCTTTATGCAACCATTAAGATGATCTGGTTATGTCGTGGTATTGCACGGCAGATGCTACTGGGAGTAGCTTACGTAGAGGGAGCAAGGCGACGTAGGAGAATCCTGAAGCGAGATTGGCACACGATGTACCCAGGTTCACGTCCCGTCGATGGAGGATCGCTACGTCCTGCTGTCAATCCAATATATGATCATAGATTGGGTTACATGAGAGCCGCCGTAGGCGGAGGGAGAGACTAGATCTAATCTAATATGAGATGTGGGAGAAGATACCCCGTGGGGTGCCCCTGGTGGCTTTATATATGCAGCCAGTTAGGGTTTACAAGTGCACTAATAGGCTTTGTATTGTAGTCGCCGTCTTGGGCCTCCAGTCGGTGCTACTCGTCTGGGTCCAGCATGCGCCAGTCGTCGTAATGGGTGAGTCGACCCGCTCAGGGCTAGGTTTCAGTCGGCTCGATCCAGCTGGCGATTCCGCTTCGTGGGTATACCCCGATTGGTATTCCCCCATCAGTAGTCCCCGAGCGCGTTGTCGATTCGACGCGGGCTTGAGGCAGGGCGCGGAGAGTCTTGACGATGGGTCGTGGAGAATCGGCGACGAGCTCCTGAACAGAGAAAGGAACCGTGAAGCGGGATGCAGTCGGTCGTGAGCCAGTCGGTGATGGCTAGTTGAGGAAAGATGAAGGGTGTCGGTGAAGCCGCCAGTTGCGGCGAGTCCCCGAACGTGGAGCGTGCCAAGTCCCCGAGCGCGGCAAGTGGCGAGGTCGAGCGACCGGTGAGTGCCGAGTCCTCGAGCACGCCAAGTGGCGAGGTTGGGCGACCGGCGAGTGGCGCTGTCCGTAGCGCGCCGAGTCCTCAAGCGCGTTGAGTACGCGAGGGCGAGTCCGCGGTGGCGAGTCCCTGAGCGTGTTGAGTACGCGAGGGCGAGTCCGCGGTGGCGAGTCCCTGAGCGTGTTGAATACGCGAGGGCGAGTCTGCGGTGGCGAGTCCCCGAGCGTGTCACGCAACGGCGAGTCCGCGGTGGCGAGTCCCCGAGCGTGTCGAGTACGCGAGGGCGGATCCGCGGTGGCGAGTCCCCGAGCGTGTCGAGTACGCGAGGGCGAGTCCGCGGTGGCGAGTCCCCGAGCGTGTTGAGTACGCGAGGGCGAGTCCACGGCGGCGAGTCCCCGAGCGCGTTGAGTACGCGAGGGCGAGTGTCCACGGCGGCGAGTCCCTGAGCGTGTTGAGTATGCGAGGGAGAGTGTCCGCGGCGGCGAGTCCCCGAGCATGGAGAGTACGCGAGGGCGAGTCCACGGTGGTGAGTCCCCGAGCGCGTTGAGTACGCGAGGACGAGTGTCCACGGTGGTGAGTCCCCAAGCGTGTTGAGCACACGAGGGCGAGTCCACGGTGGCAAGTCGACGAGGGCGAGCCACGGTCGTGGAACCACGCGTACACGCAACATGCCTAGGAGTAGTCCCCAAGGCTCGAGTTGGCTTGTAGAGGAGACTTGAGGCTCTTTAGAGATGCATATTCTGAAAATAGTAGTGGTTGCTGCCGAACATGGCGAGTGGCGAGGTCGAGCGACCGGAGAGTGCCGAGTCCCCAAGCATGGTAAGTGGAGAGGTCGGGCGACCAGCAAGCACTGATCCCCTAAGCGCGGCGAGTGGCGAGGTCGAGCGACCGACGAGCGCCGAGTCCCCGAGCGCGGCGAGTGGCGAGGTCGAGCGACCGACGAGCGCTGAGCCCCCGAGCGCGGCGAGTGGCGAGGTCGAGCGACCGGCGAGCGTCGAGTCCCCAATCATGGCGAGTGGCGAGGTCGAGCGACCAGCGGGCACCGAGTCCCCGAGCGCGGCAAGTGGCGAGGTCGAGCGACCGGCGAGCGCCTAGTACCTAAGCGCGACGAGTGGTGAGGTCCAGCGACCGGCGAGCGCCGAGTCCCTGAGCGCGGCGAGTGGCGAGAAAGACATTGTTTTTCTGAGAAGGAGAAAAGATACAATTGCATTAAGGTGTACTTGCATAATATATTGAACATTTGTAAGACGTGCAAATTATACATGTTGAAGAAAATGCACTTTTGCTATGTAGATCGATGGGTAGTATGTAAGGTTTATGCATGTCTTTTCATGAGTAGGCAGACCTCCAGCATCAAACGCTTGCCGGATAACAGGGACACGATGCCAGACTGTTGAACCCGGAGACAAGGTCGGCCTTTCAGTACCCAGCCTCACTACTTCGGCGGACGCGAATAAACAACAGACAAAACTGAAACCGATCCCAAGTATGATTTTGGTCCCTAAAAAGGTCATATGCGACTGCATGGTCGGCTTTGAAGAATGAATAAAGATGCATATATGTTTTGGACTCATAGCGTACGAGTGTAAAGAAACTTAGCTGTTAACATGGCGAGTCCGCGACGACGAGTAAACGTGGCGAGTCCGTGAGGACGAATCCACGATGGCGAGTTCATGATAGGAGAGTCCGCGAGTATGGCGAGTCGCCGATCGTGGCGAACTCGCGATGGCGAATCCCCGAGCGTGGCGAGTATGTGAGGCCGAGCTCGCGATGGCGAGTCCCCGAGCGTGGCGAGTACGCAAGGGCGAGCTCGCGATGGTGAATCCCCGGGCGTAGCGAGTCCGCGATGATTGCGAGTCCGCGAGAGAAGAGTCCTCGAGTGTGGCGAGTCCACGATGATTGCGATTCCGCGATGATGTTGATTGCGCTGTTTTGTTAGCGAGTCTCTCGTCTTGGCCCGGGGGGCCAGTCGCATGGCGACTCCAAAGATGGCTCTCGACTTGGCGTTCTTCCTGGACGATCCGAGGATCGGTTTGCGAGTCCTCATCCACAGTACTTAGCCGTGCGAGTCCTGCTATCTAAGGTTGAGGAGGACATGGTGCTGTTTGTGTAGCACTGCCATTTATCTTGGCCCGAAAGGCCAGTCGAGCAAGGCGACTCCAATATGGCTCTCGGTTAGCGTTTTTCGTGAACAAACCGAGGCTCGGTTTGCGAGTCCTCGTCCGCACTACTTGGCCATTACGAGTCGCTCTTTCAAAGGTTGAAAAAGGCGAATTGATTTTTACCGAGGGGAAGAGACGCCCAGTGCTGAGTCCATGCAGCGTGGAAAGCGACCCTCTCTGGCGACTCGGTCGATGAAGGTCCCTTAGCAGGCGCGGCGTACGCATTTGTCGCGGCGGACAGAGGTCGCGCTATGGCGAAGTCGACGCGGCGGACACGGGGTCGACGCGGCGGACGGAGGTCGCGCTATGGCAAAGTCGACGCGGCGGACACGGGGTCGACACGGCGGACGGAGGTCGCTCTATGGCGAATTCGACGCGGAAGACACGGGGTCGACGCGGCAGACGGAGGTCGCGCTATGGAGAAGTCGACACAGCGGACACATGGTCGATGCGGCGGATGGAGGTCGCGCTATGGCGAAGTCGACACGGCGGACACGGGGTCGACGCGGCGGACGGAGGTCGCGCTTATGGCGATGTCGATGCGGCGGACACAGGGTCGACGCGACGGACAGAGATCGCGCTATGGCGAAGTCGACGCGGCGGACACCGGGTCGACGCGGCGGACGGAGGTCGAGCTATGGCGAAGTAGACACGGCGGACACAGGGTCGACGCGGCGGACGGAGGTCGCGCTATGGCGAAGTCGACAACGGCGCCGCGAGGGCGAAGTCATGATGGCGAGTCTCCGAGCGTGGCGTGTCCACGAGGGCGAGCTCGTCGCTCGCGATGGCGAGTCCCCGAGCGTGTCGTGTCCGTGAGGACGAGTATGTCGTGACGGTTGTAAACCAGCTAACCTGTGTATACACACAAGTCGGAAGTATAGAAATGATACAAATATATTATGATGGACAAAATAGCCGAATAGATATCACCAAATGCCTCGTGCCGTGTCTATCTGGTGATTTGTTTATTGTGCTTGTATGGCCTTGATATGAGTGATGTTTAATCTGCATGTCGCCTGAACTTTTCCATCGGCCGACTAGTGTGTAACTGGTAAGTTCTTCGATTAAAACCTGTACTCAGCGATTGCTCTGCATGTCGCCTAAACTTTTCCGTCGGCCGACTAGTGTGTAACTGGTAAGTTCTCTGATTAAAACCTGTACTCAGCGATTGCTCTGGACATGCACAGAAAATAAACTTACACAATTCGTGATGAGTCACTTCAAATAAAATAATTAGTGAGAGAGGAAGCGATCGAATTAGAATAAAATAAAATAAATAGAACCATCAGCCCTTTGCTGCTTTCACATGGATGAAGTCACGATCTTTCCTCGTACGCATAATCTTGCGAGATACGGACCAATACGCATGCAAGAATTATATTGAGATAAATAACCGACTGGCAAGAGAGATGGAAAAATTTAGCTACATTATAGAGCCGATTGTGCATATACGCATGCGGAAGAATCTTTCAAGTCAACCACGTCGCGTATGCGTCTTTCTTGATATGCTGACATGACCTGATGCCTTGGATTATTCTCCAACGAAACGTAAAAGCAAACATGCATGAGAGACTAGATCGGAATAAAACAATCTATTGATAAAGTAATAAATGATAAAAGGAATCAAATAAAAAACCGATGTATGAAATCGATCAAGCACGCTGGCGCGCCTGTGATTTTCCAGGTCCAGCGTGTGCACTTATTCCATGTTGGCTAGAAGCAGCCGGATTGGAAAATTGGCATGAGTTGCATAGCAGTTTTCACATGTCGCGCCAGATGCGGTCTAGCCATCGACGAAGATGAGGGATCCCGCCCGGATTATCATCTCCAAGCACCGCCCGCCCCACGGTGGGCGCCAACTGTCGTGGTATTGCACGGCAGATGCTACTGGGGTAGCTTACGTAGAGGGAGTAAGACGACGTAGGAGAATCCGGGAGCGAGATTGGCACACGATGTACCCAGGTTCACGTCCCCTCGATGGAGGATCGCTACGTCCTGCTGTCAATCCAGTATATGATTATACATTGGGTTACATGAGAGTCGCCGTAGGCGGAGGGAGAGACTAGATCTAATCTAATATGAGATGTGAGAGAAGATACCCCGTGGGGGTGTCCCTGGTGGCTTTATATATGCAGCCAGTTAGGGTTTACAAGTGCACTAATGGGCTTTGTATTGTAGTCGCCGTCTTGGGCCTCCAGTCGGCGCTACTCGTCTGGGTCCAGCATGCGCCAGTCGTCGTAATGGGTAAGTCGACCCGCTCAGGGCTAGATTTCAGCCGGCTCGATCCAGCTGGCAATTCCGCTTCGTGGGTATATCCCGATTGGTATTCCCCCATCAGGTTAACTATGTCAACCAACACCGGCTGCAGACAAGATACCAAATGTGGATCAAATACCAGCTGCGGATCATCCTAGGGTGTATGAATTTCCCTATGGTTTTCGACAAACTACCGGCATTCTCTCTGAATTGTCAGAGCTTGAATACCATTTTAGTTCCAAAGCTTCTTCTTTGTACTAATTCATGATACTTCCATGAACTAGGTACAACTACTTCATTAACGTCTTAGCAACATTACCTACTTTGAATGAACTTTAAGTTTATTACTTCTTGTTGCTCCTTATATTTCTTACACTAATCTTCCTTCTTATTGCTGGCTAGTAATGATCTGAGCTTGATCCATTCTTCAAATTGCGTTGATACTCCTTATACTTGCTTCATTCTTCATGTAAATCTTTGTCTTGATCTTTATAACTTGTCACTCCCTTACACGAATTCCCTTACTCTATCTAGGTCTATAACATCAAGTAGTAACTGGATGTTGCAACATGCATTTGCACATCAAGTGAAACTTCATGTACAGATCTAGTCAAACAAGAAGATCCAAGAAAAACTAATAAATCCAAATGTGGTACATATAACACATAATATTCTAAGCCCAGAATATAGTAGTTGAGTATAATATCTCAAGAATTCAGGCTTAGTTGTGTAATATATGACACCTCCTCGTATAGGTTTACATTGTGATACTTAGCACATAGGGATCAAACTATACTTTGTCTCAATATTTACCCTAATTGATCAATTGCAATAAGATAAATTTAAGCAAGGTGATCTCAGTTTGGTTTTGACTAACCTTTAGTCTCACTTTTGGAATGGCTAATATACCCTACCTTTCTTTATTGGTAAACTAACCTCACATGATTACTCCAAAAGACTAATCAGATTCTACTGAACACCTAAAACTAATTTTTTTTTTTCCAGAATTATGACACCTATGACTTCTATCATAGTTCTACCATGCTATTTTCTTACTTCTACCTCAAGATAATTTATTAATTACTTGTAATTTTTACACCTACATCATGGTTTCGGAGCTAATCTCACCATGATCTTGTTATGTCTTACTTATACATCATGATTTAAGAGCTAATCTAACCATGATGACTTTGTTTCACATTAATCTATCATTACATCTTAACCTAATTTCACTTCATCATGTAGAATTCTCAAGTGAATCCCAGATGATTACTACTCATTACATCAACATTTATCCTAATGATATTCATCATGTTGTCTTTGGTTATCAACTAAGAATAAGATTCCACTATGCTACTTGAATTCTAGGGTTAGGCTATACCATTAGGAATACTTACATATGATGTCTTACACTTTCCTACAATATCTTGGTGGTTTATGTCTCCCTCGGAGGACACTAAATAGCACTATACTTGAGAAAAGATAAAATAATTACTCTTAAGAAAGAATGACTTAAGCATATGACTTAGGTGTGACAAGGTTATCCTCAAGTGGATACTCATCACAAGTCATAAGAATATTTGGTTCAGATAAGATGGCTCCTATAGTCACTATCCAACCTACAGATCTTTCTAAAAGGGTTTTAATCCTAAGGTCAAAGCATATGCTCTGATACCAACTGCGGTGACCCAGCATACCACTGCATGATGTAGTACACTATAGTCGTTGACATAACACCAATGAAATACCGTTCACTAGTATTACATCCCTCAGAGTGGTACAACAGAAACACAACAGGTCCAAGACAGGACTATAGGTTACAACTCAACTCTTTACATAAGATCCAGAGAACACTCTAGGTTAAAGAGAGAGAAAGAAACTTATTACAAATAAGAATCAGAAATAAACAACTCAAAAACTATCATACTAATAAAACTATCATACTAATGAAACTTATTACAAATAAGAATCAGAAATAAACAACTCAAAAGCTATTGCAATATACTCCAGAAATAGGTTTAATGGCTAGAGATTATTCCTATCTAATTAGTAACTTCGTCTTCACTTGAGTTGATGTATATGTTGACTTTCCTGACTTCATTGAAGAACTTTAGCTTCTGGTGATGATTCCTGGAGCATAACTTGATGTAGACATCGTCTGTACTGGTTTTAGAACCTAGCAAGGGTTAAGAAGATACTTTGAGTACGAGCGTACTCAGCAAGTTCACTAAAAAAGAGTGTTTGATACACTATATCTACAGCCACAGACCATAGGTCGTAGGCAATGCACGTTTTTTTAAACATTTCTTCAAAGGTTACTTTTATTCTGAAAAGCTATGTCCATCAGCCTTCACGGGTTTACCAGAACTTTCATGGAGTTCCTTTCCCGTCGCGTTCGCAGCTCCTTTCCGGAACAGGGAGTAACAAGTTACAGTTCTTACACTCTGCAGAGGTGCGTCACTTTACCCATGAGAGATCAAATCCTTGTTGCACAACCGGGCGATCTTTCTCGTCCACACTTCCTATGGTGTGGGGCCTAGTAGATGATCCAAGCCAATAACTGTCCTTCTCCGCGACCCCGCATAACCGACGAATTACACATCAGACCTAGGATAAAACTTGTTTCCATTATCAGCCTAAGGTGTACAACCCTCATAGATACCAGAAGCCGTGGGACGTTGAGGGATCCCACCCATAACCTGCTAACCCTCTACAAGAGGAGTTGCAACAACGGCCCGGTCATCCATTGGCATGCGAGAGAGAGCCGATCTAGCTGACTTCTCCGTCCCATTCCAAATCTCATGGTTAACGCGTAATATACGGCGCAAGAATCACTGGCGACATTGGTTGTTAAGTCCTAGATAATATGTTCCTTTACCACCGGAACTTTCATAGTAGGCTATTACCTCATGGTAAATAACCTATAATCATATTATTATGAAAATAGTGTTTTCTGACCTTTTTCAAATGCAGGTGATGACAATACTGGATTTGTAAAATACTTTACAGAAAATTATCAAAGGACATGAGCAAGTGTGAACTTGCCTTTTGTGATTGCAAGATTATGCACTCACGGTCTTTGAGACATTATAAGATCCAAGATCTGAAATCAACATCATTGATCCGATAAGGACTAATCTTTAAAGAATCAAGATGCAGTTAAGTAATGATATGCATTTTGTAAAACTCCCAAAGTGAATTCCCAATGCTTTGAGTGAAGTGAATTTAGGTGATTCTTTTAAGAGTTGGTTTATCTTCAATTTTACTTTATAAGTTATGAAATTTATAAGGAACTTAAGTGATAATAATTCTAAATATACAGGTAAAGTATAAAGTAATGTGATTATGTTTAATTGTCATTTGGTGACTAAGCTAAAAGTCCTTGGTTTTAGTTGTTAAGAATTGAAGAATTTATTATGAGATTATTGTTTGAAGTGGCAAAAAGAATAACATTTGAAGAAAAGATTTCCTTCCTAAGGTTTAAACAACCCTGATAGCTTTTAGAATATGATTGATAGAATGTGATTGATGTTCTTTATGCTTGCTTGAATAGTCTAAACTTGAGATGCTTTATGTCTTAATTGAAATAGACCAGAGTTAACTATAAAAACATAAGTGGTGTATTAGACCTGATGTTTATAAGCTTTAAGACTAGAGTTAACTTTAAAAGGGTAAGTAAACTTAAGATGTAATTTGTTTTAATTATTCCCAAGTTTTATATTTATGATAGGTATGACTAAGGTGTGGAATTATTCACTTTATATTTTAGTGAATGATTAGATTAAATTTGTTTTGCTATTATGAAAAGAATCTGTATTTTAAAGGAAACATAATTAGATGATCTTAGTGGTTTGTTAGAATTTAAAGTTATGTTAATAGTGGTTAAGATATAATGATTATTCACCATATTATTTAAATGAGTGATACCCAATGTTTATTTAAAAGAGTTTTTTAATAAGATTTTTAAAAGACTTTTGAAGTTAAAAGTTATACTTAAGTTTGACTATGTATTTAAGTTATGGGTTTGGAAATAGTAGAAAGACACTAATTGCTCAAGGTTTTATAAGAATTGTGATTATTTCTTATTTAACAATTGTTTTTAAAGAATTCACAAAATAGGTATTAGATAAGGATTTTTTAAAAAAATATTAAAGACTTTTCTAATAATATATTTAATATTTTTCTAGTGTAATATATTTGTTCAAGACCTTAAAAATGATTTTTATTTAATTTTTTAAGTATTATTTTTATGTTTATAAAATTCCATAAAGGGTTAAATGTATATAAATATTTACTTCAAATTTTATTTATAAAAGAGTTGAGTTAGTATTTTTATAAAATAGTGGATTTATTTTTATACACAAAAATGATTTGATTTTTCTTTATTTTTAGGATTTTTCCTTATGTTACGAGATTTTATTTAGGATACAATTGTGTTAAGATTTATTTGCTTTATATTTATTTTAAACAAATAAAGTTATATTTTTATTAGATATATATTATTTTTGTGAACATTTTGATACACTATATGTATTTTTAGGATTTTTATTTATTTTTCTACAACTAATATTATATTGAGGCTATCTTGGTAATTGTTATTTCATTTTTCTATTTATTTATTTTCTTGATATTACACCTTGGACCCACCAGTCAGTCTACCCATGGTTGGGCTAAACCAACCCGATCGGTGGACCAAGCCGGTCAAACCAACCCACTCGGTCCAGTGCGTCTTCCCCCTTGCTCAAATCCCTCTCTCTCTAGGCGATCCCCTGGTGTCGCCGCTGCCGTTCCTTGATTATGGCCGGCTCCGGCCACCACGGCCGCCATCGTGGTGTGAAATGACGATGTGGATGATGCTACATTAATGGCCCTAGCTTGATTTGATGCTCGAGCCCCCTCCTAGTCGCGCTTCTCTCTCTGATGGCTAGGGTTTGCGCTGTTGCCGTTGATGTGGTGCTCCGACGCTCCTTTGGCATTGCCCTGGTGCCTTGGTGAGGAGATGGTGCCGTCTTCCTCACTGTGAGCTCTATGAACGCGGCTTGGCGCGGGTTACAGCGCCCTCTGGGTGCTCCCCATGCCGCCGTGTTCATCCTCGACGTCGGCCACTGCTTCCTCTTCACACCCTAGCGAGGACCACGGGTATGAATCTATGGCTTGCTGGGTGGAGTTTGGCCATGTCTAACTTCAATACTAAAAGATCTCTATACTCTAGAGCCGATACCAATACTCTGACTAGGCTTGTTTTTTACTTATCTGTGTGTGGCATTCATGTTGTTACTTTTGCTTTTATCTGAACATGCTTGGGTTGATCTTGTGAATAGAGTGTGCTTTTGAATATTAATAAAAGCATGATTTAATTTGCATTCACTATATAAGTGATATGTACATAGAATAAGTAAATGTGAAAATAATTTGTTTGTTTCCTAGATACTAAACAAATCAATCTCTTGATCAGACACATGTGTGTGTGGAATGTTGAACTGTATCAAAAAGTATTCAGATTATAAATAGTTTATAAAAATAATTATTGATTCAACTCTTTGAACCAGCAGATGAGTTGTATTTAGTTTATTTGCTAATTTAGAGTTCTTTGTTGTAGACTAATGAATTTTTTTGTTTTGGCTAATGGAATGGGATTCCTGATACCTGCAGTTATAAAATGATTATACTAGTGTTACTAGATATAATCTATTATTGGATATTTAATTTGGTATTTTTATATGTTCACAAGATCATCTAAATGTTTTTGATAAAATTGTAGATTAAGAAAAGGAACTTGTTGGTTGATTCCTAGTGCTTATTAATTGTTGGAGCATATGTAGATGCTTAAAACTTACTTGCTGGAACTACTCTATCTGGTTCAGCTATTGGGTAATCATTAATTCCTTTTGGTCTATAAGCAGGAATATTAGCAAATGAATTATGTGCTTTGGCAGTGTGTGACTGGCTATAGATGATCTTTAAATGAAATTTTTATTTGAGCTTGAATTCATTGAATCTTTGTATCCAGGAATATTTCTTGTGGCTTCTGGGCTTGTGTCTCATTGTTGTGGTACCTCCAAGGAGGATGCACAGTAATAAGAACGTGTGCACATGATCTGTTGCTGCCTCTTAGATCAAATGTGAAGGTGTGCAGTGTGCACCTGAATCTTTGATGCAGTTACTTTTGTTCTAAAATATAGAATGATTCTTGGATGTTCTTGAATATCTCAGAAAGTGATTTATTATTTTACTTGATGATGAACTGATGTTCTAGTTTAAAGACTAGATTAAGGATGTGGAAAAAATGAATGAGTGATTATGCCTGAGGTGCAATTTCCAATTCTTTTGGATTTGTGCCCATAAATCCTTCATGATTGCTGGTTTGTGCAAAGATGGTTTGTAGGCTTTTATGGTTTGATATGAATGTTATAAGTGTGCTATAGCCCTTGCCTATGATGCAAAGGCTGAGGCCAGAATATAATTAAGAACATATACTATTTTGTGGCTTTCTGTCTCTATGATGAGCTTGCATAGAATCTCTATGCAAACAGAGAGAACCTCCTCCTCCAGTCCTCCTAAATGCTCATTTAGTTGAAGGGTAGAGGAATGGATTTGATATGGCTTATTTCCCTTGTAATCCTAGATCTTTATGCAAAATATAAGAACAGATGCTGCATGATCTAGTGGCTAGTTCTGAATATTTTTACCTGCTTCAGTGAGTGGCTTATGATGATATTTGTTCATCTGTTGTGATAGCTTTCCTCACTTGGTGTTGCACTTGATCAAATTATAATCCCGTTTTGTTGTTGCTATGGTAGATCTTGATCAGCCATTGTTAATCTGGTGGCCTGCTTTTCTCCCTTCTCCTGATGTAGCTACTGCTACTTCTTTCCTTAGCATCTATAAGCACCCTCCTTGTACTCCTGATCATGTCCTTTTACTTCTGGAGCTGATATCTTCTCTATAATCTTCTTTTCTCCATGCTCTTGGATGGCTTTATTAAACAACTAGAGACTGGATATATGGTGGATTTGATTTGTATGATTTGCTTTAGGTGCTAAATAGGGTAGTTCTTGGTGGTGGCTAAGAACAGTGTGCTCTTGAGATGGTACTATGGTTAAGCTCTGATGTTGAGAAGTTGAAGTGTGTATGTGCAGATGTGGTGAAACTGGTGAAGTGCTTGGTGGTGCTACGGTTGGCTGCTGCTTTTAGCTATCTGATCCAGTCCTTGCTGTGTTGACAACACAACACTTGCATGTGTTGTGTGAGCTGCTGTCCAGTGGCCCCCCTCTGGTTCAAGTTTCTATGTCTGTGACTCCTCCTTGGAAATGAGATCAAGTAAAACTAGATATTTTTCATGATGCTTTACCATTTGCCTTTTATCTAGCTTTGGTGAAACTTGCCCCATAAGGCCTATGATGGTGCTCTGAGGCCCATTCTTATTTTTATGATAAGAACAGATTCTATTTGGCCCCTTGATAAAAACTCAATGATGTGTTCAGCAATGTACCACATTGCCAGACTGAGAGTTCAACTAACACTAACCCATTCTTTTATTTGTTTTCTTTTTATCTCATTATTATGCAGGAACAAAAGTGAACAGGAGGAAAATCTTCAAGTCCAGAAGATATAGTTTAAAATTTCCCCTTTTTTTCTTTTACAACTTTATTTGATTCTTAAATATTGTATTCTTTTATTAATGTAATAAAGTTCATTTTTATTTTTGTTAGTTGAAACTTGTAAGGGTTTGTATCTTATTTAGTAAAGTTAAGTTTTCTTTCCTTTTATAATTTCTATTACTCTTGTAATATATCTTATGAATTGAGATTTGTAAAACAATAAGACTTTTTGTTTGTAATAATAATATTTATTGTCTTTAATTGTATTCTCTTATTTATTGAATTGTTTGTGTTTTGAATTTTCAATTCAAATACTCTTGAATTATATCAACTATTTACTAAAGTCAAATTTGTTTCCCTCAAATCAAGAAAATCAGGAAAAGTCATGTCAAAATTCTCCGTACTTACCCTGATGTGTTAAACTAAACCATCAGAACAAGAGGAACTCCGATCCCTTCATGTTTTCTTAGTTTTGCGCGAAAATTCTCTGGATTTTCTTATGCATGAATGCAATGCACACATCTGAGTTCAGCTTATTTCTAAGCTCTAATGCTGGGATGTTACAACAATAAATTAGCCACCCCAAGCTCAATAGCAGTCGGCTCAGGCGCGGTCATTTTGTCGATCACCTCATGAGCGGCCCTTTAGGGGCGATCTGCGACGGCCGCCCTCGCAGAGGAAGAAGGCATGGGTGATGAGGACACCGGCGATGGCGTTGACTTTGTGTAGAAGTAGACCCCATCACCACCGCGGCGTTCCTCTTCTTCTTCTCCTCTGCCGCCTATGACAGCGCTTGCACCGTCGCCATCGGCTTCCGGGGACGCGGGGCACTCAACACCGGCACAAGGGGTGGCTTGCCGCTGTTTACGCCTTCTCGGTGGCCTTGGTAGCTGTTCCCGCCGGCCGCACCGCAGCGGTGTTGCCCAACCACTTCCACGGCATCGGAGACGTCGCCGGGGTCGAATCTGGCGCGGTTTCGCCGGCAGAAAGCTTCAGCGGGCATGCGGGATGGAACTCCGATGCCATTTCAACCGGGGAGGGGAGAAATGTGGCGCCAGCGATGACTGGTGGCGTAATTGGGCGGGAGGGTCGGGTTCTCGGCGGGAAGGAGAGTTTTAGTCCGTGAGGTTGGCGCCGAGGAAATATGAGAGCCGCGGGGGAGTTTTTAAGGGTCGGACTTAAAGTTTTCTCCTCTAATGGCCGAAAGAGACTGGTTCGGTGCGTCTGTCACATCCCAAATTTTAGATTTGGTTCTGCATATCATTCATGTCACTGCATCATGATCATCCATGCAAAAATTCAGTTTGAAAAGATTTTGGCAAATCAAACCACTTGCATTTGCATTTTGACGCCTACACTTGAACGCTTGGTTTTACCATGCCTCTATCAAAAACTTTATATTTTGAGTGTATGGATGGCCCAGGTGCATAGAGGGTTCCTCACGAACCCGTAGCACTTTGAATCACCCAATTCGGAGCCTGTAGCAAAAGATATGCAAATCTGAATTTTGACATGGTTCTAGACAATTTCAGAAAAGAAATTCAGAAAAGAAAATTGCCAGGAAAAAGAAAAAGGGAAAAGAACAAAAAAAAAGAAACGGCGCGCAGCCTGCCAGCCTGCTGGGCCGCGCCGGCCCAACCATGCCAGCAGCCGCGCGGCAGCAGCCGCAGCAGTGCGCGCGCGCGACAGATAGTGCGCGCCGCCGCTGCTGCCGGGCCCGCTCGCCAGCCGCACGCTAGCCACCGACAGGTGGGGCCCACCTGTCGGCGCTGCCGCCGCCCACCACATGTCCGCCTCGAACTCCGCAACCGTCGCCGCCGAATCAGCGTCGACCCCGCGTGGGCCCCTTCCCCTACTTAGCCTAGCCGCCGCCACTCCCTCTCCCTATCGCGTCGCCCCGTCCCTGCACGCGCCAGCCGCCGCGCCGCCTCCCCCTGGTAAGCGCGCCCGCCGCCGCGCCGTCGCCCTTCCCCGTGCCCGCGACCTCGCCGCCTCCCCACTGACTCGCCCTCCTTCTCCTCTGCGCAGGACCACGCCGCCGATGCCGCCCGTGCTCGCGACGCCGCCGCCGCCTCCAGCCGGCTGCCGCGCTCGCCCCCGACCCAGCCAGCCACCGCCTTCATGCCAAGAAGCTCCGCCACCATGCCGCCGACGCCGTACGCCGCCCAGCCGCCGCCGGGACTCGCCGGAGCCGCCGCCCCCGACGCCGCCGACGCCGCCGGTGAGCCTCCCCCTCTCGCGTGCCTCCCTGCCGTCGGATCTTGATCCAACGGTCCAGATCGGACTGTTGAACAGTCAACGCGGGCAGCTGACTGGTCAACTGCCAGTCAGCGCCACGTTAGCCGCCACGTCAGCGCGGTCAACAGTCAAAGTTGACTGGGTATTTTTCTAATTGAATTAATTGGCAGATTTTGACAAAAACTTGCAAAATTCATATCTTTAAATCTACTGGGCCAAAAATTACAAATAAAATATATGTAGAATCAGTGGGTCGTGTAGAATCTTGTTGTACCATTGTTTTACACTTTTACATCAAGATTTTGTCCAGATTAATTAAATTAGTTAATGGCCTTTTTAGAATAATTAATTCGTAGAATAAGTTATGTATCTCCAAAAATTGCAAATAATATGTCCCTAGAATCAGTAGAACAAGTGGAATCTCAAAGTGAATTAAAAAGTTAGGCTTACAGTAATAAATTTTGCAGGATCTATTTAATGGCTTACTGCAGTATTTTAATTACTCAGGGAGTTATATAAATACTTTTTGAGAAATTCCAATTGGTACTGTTCCTATTTTGTATTCCCTACACAGTAGAATTTTCCCAAGATTTTACAAATAGTATGTCAGCAGTGGTGAATTATTTGGTTTCTAGCTCTATTATTGAGCATTATAAATTGCATACTTGGTTTCCTTGCGCTAAAAATAATTTCCATGCATGCATACAGTAGCTATACTAAATAAGATTATGTGATGCCAATGTAGCATCGATCCACTTGTCATGCATGCATCTTGCATCATCTTTGTTTGCATATGATTGTGGATGGTTTGTTTATGATTGCAATTGTATCGTGTAGATTGTGACGAGTGCAACGCTTGCTCGTGTGTGGATTGTTCTTCCGACCGCTACAACCAAGGCAAGTAGATGCTACTTTGTTCATGATATTATCCTACTATTTTTGTTAAATTGTCGTGTATTTTGTAGATGCATGTGTAGGATAATACTATCGCTATGCTATGTCCTATTATGTGGTAGGGCTTTCCTTGTAGATGAACCACCGTTGGTAGATGTGCTTAGCTATGCTATGATGAATGAGGGCTGGGTTACATCACTGAAAGTTGTTTCTAAATGTGTTGGTTTGTGAAAACTAAAACAACTTAATCAATGAATCTCCTAGGTGTGATGGGATTGATAATTTTTGGTGGTATCATTGCGGAAAGGCACCCAGGTATCAAGAGAAATTGATTGGCTTCTTTATTTTGTAGCTTACATGTACAACCATGTGCGAATAATGAAATGGGCGGTTGGTTGGACTCAGTAGGTCGTGGTAACTCGAACCCGCGTATCCAGAGATGTAGAATTTTGGTAGGTTGGACCGGTGCGCGTCGGGAATGGGGAGCTACTTCTCGAACGGTCTCTTCTTGGACTTCTCCCTATCATCACCCAATATGAGAGTGATGGTACGAGCTGAGCTGGCCAAGTCACATGGGTAAAGTGTACTAACCCCTGCAGGGTGTATAATCTAATCGATTAGCCGTGTCCCCGGTTATGGACGTCTGAGTTGCTTGATATTGATTGCATGACATGTTTCTCGCTCATTCTAATTTCATAATTGCTTTAATGTTGTTGGGTTAACTTAATTGACGTCTGAGCTGAGCTGGCAATTTGAAGAATGGAGGATTTGCTTTATTTATGTTGCTACCTGAATAATTTGAGCTAGCCTTGAGCTAAGCTTTTATTGTAATAATGGTACTCTGGATCTTCGTTATTTATGAAACACGGATATTTTGCTATGTTATTCATCTTATTCTATTGTGGGCCAATGAACCGATCCAGGGATTGGCATGTCACATAGAAGCTATGGTCTTTTCAGAACCGTGGTGTTACAAGATGGTATCAGAGCCCGTGTGTCGACTGTAGGATCCTGACCTAGGTTTGGAATAGGAAGCCATAGATTTATTAAAGCCTACATTAACTCTGTCTTTCATCTTATGCCTTTCACTCTCGTAAATTCTTACCATATGCTATTCTCACACTTTCCTCTTTTAATTGATAGATGGGAGAAGTTAGGACTGAGTATGCAACCATGGAGTCACCAAGGCCCTTTGCAAGACAGTTAACACAGCTCTCGCAGTCATTGGGATTGCCACTGCCCATGTTCAAGGGAAGAAGGTTGTACACCTATGGATATGGCGAGGATGCATGGGAGATCACCACTTTCATCTTTAGGGATGCCGCCTTGCCAAATCCTGCGCATCTGATCTACACCAAGACATACTGCAACTGGGGACTTGGAATAAACTTGGCCCTGCATGAGGCCCTGTCTCGCCAGTGCCATCTTGTCCGACACCTACTGCCAGTAGACTCACCCTACCATGACTATGGGAGGCGTGATGAAGATGGGAACATTGTGGTTACCCCGGGCGACAGGAACAACATGCCGCCCTGTCGGAGGCACATAGAGGATATGGAAAGGCAGAATGGAGCTCTAGCTGAGAAAGTGATGATGGTAAAGGAGATTGCAGACTTTGCCAGCAATGGTATGGTGGTCCAAGGACAGGAGATAGACACCTTGCATGAAGCTGTGGGAGTTCTAGAGAATGCCCTGGTAGGCAGGGATGCAACCATAGCTCAGCTTAATGGAACTGTGCAGAAAAACAACCAGACCATACAACAGTTGCAAGGGACCGTCCAGGAAAGGGATCAAACTATTGAGGGTATGGCAGCCCAGATTGCCGCTCTCCAGGCACAGCTGAATCCACCCTCTGATGATGACAATGGAGATGATGGCAACAATGATGATGATGATGATGATGATGATGACAGTGGGAACGATGATGATGATGAGGACGAGGATGATGATGATGGAGACGATGATGGTGGAGGAGATGAAGTTGTTGCAGTTGCAGCAGAGAATAAAGAAGAAGAGGAGGATCCAGAAGAGGTGGAGTTTGAGATTTCAAGTGATGACTCAGGAGAGGTGTACACTCCGCCGCCATGGTTGGTTCGTGGACAGAAGCGCCAACGCATGAGTGCAAGGACCTACCGCAACCTCTTCAAGAAATAGATAGAAGTCCACCAATTAGTCTTTGTTAGGTAAAATCGTTAGGAATTAGTCTCGATCGATGTAAAACTTAATTACTGTTAGTTTAAGAGTGTTTAGTTGCTTATTTGTGTACTCCAATATCCCAGGATTATTTGTGTGAATTTGTTTTTGAAGAGTTATGGCAAGTTTGGTTAATATTCGAGTTATTCCTGTTGCAGTTTTCTGCTAATACAGCAGTACTGTACGATTTTTCATATTTTACTGGTATCTGGGAAAAATCTGAAAAAATAGGGCTGGTTCGAAACTCTCTGTACTGTATGAAAAAAAACAGCTAAAATTCCTGACGAGTCTAAGTCAGGTAGAAAAATTCGTGAACACTGCTGGACTTTTCTGGCAGATTGCTGTTTTAATGCTTTGTTGATCTATTGTGTAGATAACCATTGTCAACTCTTCTAAAAACTATTTCAGTAGATGTATACTGCTAGGATAACCCCTGGGATGTTGCTGGATCACTTGTTTGTTGATGTGTTGCTTGCCTGAGATTGTCTGCAATTGTTTGTTGTTATTTGATCATAATGCATGGGTAGAATCCTGTTTTCGTAATCGACTCTTTCTAAGCTTACCTGTGCTGAACCGCAGATGCCTCCCCGCCGTCAACCCACTGAGTTGGAGCAGCTCATGGCAGCTCAGGCACAGCTGACCCAAGTTATGACCCAGTTCATGGAAGCTCAGAACAACAACAACAACAACAACAATGGGAACAACCAGCCTTAGGGGGATGCTCTCACTAGGTTTCTGAGGCTGAGGCCAGCTAAGTTCTCTACTGCAACGAAACCAATGGTTGCTCTCGACTGGTTGCGTTCAGTCAACAAGGATCTGGTAACTGTTGGGTGCACTGATGCTGAGAAGGTGAGGTTTGCCGCTCACCTATTGGAGGGACCAGCCGCTTCTTGGTGGGACACTTTTCAGATCACCCACCCGCTGGACACTGTGACTTGGGCAATGTTTGAGGAAGGTTTCAGGACCAACCACGTGTCTTCAGGAGTTCTGAGCCTGAAGAGGAAGGAGTTTCGCAACTTGCGCCAAACCAACCGCACTGTGGCTGAGTATATTGAGGAGTTCAACAACCTGTCTCGTTATGCACCTGAGGATGTTGACACTGATGCCAAAAGGAGGGAGAGGTTCCTGGATGTCCTCAGTGATGAGCTTTCAGTGCAGCTGCTGGTGGTTTATTGCCCCACTTTCCAGGAGCTTATGGACAAGGCCAGGATCTTGGAAGGGAAGCACAAGGAGGTGGAAAACCACAAGAGAAAAAGCAGCAATCACCACTCTGGTTCTCACCACAAGTCTCGCACTTCTTATGATGGATACTCCAAGCATGGAGGGAGTGACCATGGAAGCCATGACCGCCACAACCATGGAGGCGATGGACATCGCCATGATACCCACAAGAGCAACCGCCACAACCACAAGGGAGGACACACTCACCACTCTGGAGGACACAGTGGACATGACCGCAACCGTGATCACAGCTTTGTGAAGAAGGATCTGAGTGAGGTGACATGCTTCAAGTGTGGCCAGAAGGGACATTATGCGGACAACTGTCCGGAGAAGAAGGTGCTGAAGCCAACCAACAACCAGAAGGCCACAGTGAACCACATGAATATGGAGGAGATCCCAGATGAGCCTGACCTTGTGATTGGTAAGTTTCCAATCAACACTCACCCTGCACTTATACTTTTCGATACTGGTGCATCGCATTCATTCATATCAAGGGCATTTGTGGATAAGTATAAGTTACATACGGAGTCTATGAAAGAGTCTATTAGAGTGAGTTCACCTGGAGGGGATATGATAGCTAGCGCGGGATGCCGCGACTTAACTGTGAGGATTGGAGCACACAATTTTATTGCACATCTGGTAGTATTGGAATCACAAGGTTTAGATGTTATTCTGGGTATGGATTGGATGTCTATGCATGGGGGACACATAGATTGTGCACAGCGAGCTATTTCACTCAAAACCCCGGATGGTAAGAGAATTAGGTTCAAGTCGGCTGTGCGACCGGGAAGTTGTAAGCTGAATTCTCTTAAGGGGGTTAGCATGGATACTGTGCCTGTGATTAAGGATTACCCCGACGTGTTTCCGGAAGAGCTGCCAGGGATGCCACCTGACAGGGAAGTGGAGTTTCTCATCGATCTGATGCCGGGAACAGGACCTATAGCAAAGAGACCATACAAGATGGATGTGGATGAACTGAAGGAACTAAAGAAATAGCTAAAGGAGCAGTTGGACAAGGGGTTCATTCAGCCTAGTTCGTCATCATGGGGTGCACCTGTTCTGTTTGTGGAGAAGAAAGACAGCAAGAGATTAGTGGTGGACTATCGCTCGCTGAATGAGGTGACCATCAAGAACAAATACCCCCTGCCAAACATAATTGATTTGTTCGATCAACTGGAAGGAGCAAAGGTGTTTAGCAAAATTGATCTACGATCGGGCTACTTCCAATTGAAGATCCGGGAGGAGGACATACCAAAAACCGCTTTCACTACTAGGTATGGTTTATATGAGTATATAGTTATGTCTTTTGGACTAACGAATGCCCCAGCATATTTCATGACCATGATGAACAAGATATTCATGGAGTATTTGGACAAGTTCGTGGTGGTGTTTATTGATGACATACTGATATATTCCAAGGATGATGCTGAGCATGAGAAACATCTGCGACTGATTATGGAGAAGCTGAGGGAACACAAGCTGTATGCCAAATTCAGCAAGTGTGAATTCTGGTTTAACACTGTTGGATTTCTTGGACACGTGGTGTCAGGAGAAGGAGTCGTTGTTGATCCAAGCAAAGTGACTGCAGTGACTGAGTGGGAAGCGCCCAAGAATGTGGGTGATATTCGTAGCTTTTTGGGACTTGCTGGATATTACAGGAGGTTCATTGAGAATTTCTCCAAGATTGCCAAACCGATGACAGAACTTCTGAAGAAGGAGAGGAAGTTTGAATGGACAGATGCGTGTGAAGCCAGCTTCCAGGAACTGAAGCGTCGACTAGTGACTGCACCTGTTCTGTGTTTACTAGATCTTCAGAAGGATTTCCAAGTGTACTGTGATGCTTCTCGACAGGGACTTGGGAGTGTGCTGATGCAAGATGGGAGAGTGGTGTCGTACGCCTCGCGGCATTGTATCTGATAGAGGCACCCAATTCACCTCACACTTTTGGCGCTAGCTGCACGAGTCACTAGGGACTAGGTTGGAGTTTAGCACAGCGTTTCACCCCCAGACTGATGGACAAAATGAGAGGGTAAATCAGATTCTGGAAGATATGCTGAGAGCTTGCGCCTTGGCTCATGGTTCTAGTTGGGATGAGAATCTGCCGTATGCCGAGTTTTCCTACAACAACAGCTATCAGACCAGCATCAAAACGTCACCGTTCGATGTGCTATATGGGAAGCGGTGCCGGACACCATTGCTATGGGATGGAGTAGGAGAACGTCAGTTGTTTGGGCCTGATTTGATCAAGGACGCTAAGGAGAAGGTCGCCTTGATTAGGGACAGGCTGAAGGTAGCGCAATCAAGGCAGAAGAGCTACGCTGATGCCAAGCGCAAGGAAGTGGTGTATGAGATAGGTTATAGAGCATACCTCCGAGTGTCGCCACTTCGTGGAATCAAGAGATTTGGAATCAAGGGTAAGATGGCACCTCAGTTTATTGGGCCATATCGGGTCCTAGCACGCAAAGGAGAAGTTGATTATCAGTTGGAGTTGCCAGAGGCTCTGTCTGCTGTCCACAATGTGTTCCACGTGTCCCAGCTGAAGAAGTTCCATCCGGAGATGGTGGATACACCATTGAGAGACACTGTGCCACTAGAGGAGGTTCAACTTGAGAATGACTTGACCTATGAGGAGAAGCCGGTCAAGATTCTGGAGACAGCGGAGAGGAATACCCGTACCAAGACGATCAGGTTTTGCAAGGTGCAATGGAGCCACCACACCGAAGAGGAAGCCACTTGGGAGCGTGAGGATGACATCCGCGAAGACCACCCACACCTATTTGCTAGCCGTCCCGAATCTCGGGGACGAGATTCATCTTAAGGGGGTTAGTCTTGTCACATCCAAAATTTTAGATTCGGTTCTGCATATCATTCATGTCACTGCATCATGATCATCCATGCAAAAATTCAGTTTGAAAAGATTTTGGCAAATCAAACCACTTGCATTTGCATTTTGACGCCTACACTTGAACGCTTGGTTTTACCATGCCTCTGTCAAAAACTTTATATTTTGAGTGTATGGATGGCACAGTTGCATAGAGGGTTCCTCCACAAACCCGTAGCACTTTGAATCACCCAATTCGGAGCCCCGTAGCAAAAGATATGCAAATCTGAATTTTGACATGGTTCTAGACAGTTTCAGAAAATAAATTCATAAAAGAAAATTGTCAGGAAAAAGAAAAAGGGAAAAGAACAAAAAAAAAAGAAACGGCGCGCAGCCAGCCAGCCTGCTGGGCCGCGCCGGCCCAACCACGCCAGCAGCCGCGCGGCAGCAGCCGCAGCAGTGCGCGCGGCAGATAGTGCGCGCCGCCGCCGCTGGGCCCGCTCGCCAGCCGCACGCCAGCCACCGACAGGTGGAGCCCACCTGTCGGGGGCGCCGCCACCGCCCACCGTGTCTGCCTCGAACTCCGCAACCGCCGCAGCCGAATCCGTGTCGACCCCGCGTGGGCACCCTCCCCTACTTAGCCTAGCCGCCGCCACTCCCTCTCCATATCGCGTCGCCCCGTCCCTGCACGCGCCAGCCGCCGCCGCCGATTCCACGCCCGCCGCCGCGCCGCCGCCCCCTGGTAAGCGCGCCCGCCACCGCACTGTCGCCCTTCCCCGTGCCCGCGACCTCGCCGGAGCCCCACTGACTCGCCCCCTTCTCCTCTGCGCAGGACCACGCCGCCGACGCCGCCCGTGCTCGCGACGCCGTCGCCGCCTCCAGCCGGCTGCCGCGTTCGCCCCCGACCCCTCTAGCCGCCGCCTCCATGCCGAGAAGCTCCGCCACCACGCCGCCGATGCCGTACGCCACCCAACTGCCGCCGGGACTCGCCGGAGCCGCCGCCGTCGACGCCGCCGGTGAGCCTCCCTGCCGTCGGATCTTTATCCAATGGTCCAGATTGGACCGTTGAACAGTCAACGCGGGCAGCTGACTGGTAAACTGCCAGTCAGCGCCACGTCAGCGCGGTCAACAGTCAAAGTTGACTGGGTATTTTTCTAATTGAATTAATTGACAGATTTTGACCAAAATTTGCAAAATTCATATCTTTAAATCTACTGGGCCAAAAATTACAAATAAAATATATGTAGAATCAATGGGTCGTGTAGAATCTTGCTGTACCATTGTTTTACACTTTTACAGCAAGATTTTGTCCAGATTAATTAAATGAATTAATGGCCTTTTTAGAGTAATTAATTCGTAGAATAAGTTCTGTAACTCCAAAAATTGCAAATAATATGTCCCTGGAATCAGTAGAACAAGGGGAATCTCAAAGTGAATTAAAAAGTTAGGCTTACAGAAATAAATTTTGCAGGATCTATTTAATGGCTTACTGCAGTATTTTAATTACACAGGGAGTTATATAAATCCTTTTTGAGAAATTCCAATTGGTACTGTTCCTATTTAGTATTGCCTACACAGTAGAATTTTCCCAAGATTTTACAAACAGTATGTCAGCAGTGGTTAATTATTTGGTTTCTAGCTCTATTATTCAGCATTATAAATTGCATACTTGTTTTCCTTGCGCTAAAAATAATTTCCATGCATGCATACAGTAGCTATATTGAATAAGATTATGTGATGCCGCTGTAGCATCGATCCACTTGTCATGCATGCATCTTGCATCATCTTTGTTTCCATATGATTGTGGATGGTTTGTTTATGATTGTAATTATATCGTGTAGATTGTGACGAGTGCAACGCTTGCTCGTGTGTGGATTGTTCTTCCGACCGCTAAAACCAAGGCAAGTAGATGCTACTTTGTTCATGATGTTATCCTACTATTTTCGTTGCATTGTCGTGTATTTTGTAGATGCATGTGTAGGATAATAATATCGTTATGCTATGTCCTATTATGTTTGAAGATTGGAGGATTTGCTTTATTTATGTTGCTACCTGAATAATTTGAGCTAGCCTTGAGCTAAGCTTTTATTGTAATAATGGTACTCTGGATCTTCGTTATTTATGAAACACGGATATTTTGCTATGTTATTCATCTTATTCTATTGTGGGCCAATGAACCGATCCAGGGATTGGCATGTCACATATAAGCTATGGTCTTTCAGAACCGTGGTGTTACAGCGTCCCCGGCCATTAGCGGCCGAAATAAAGTCCTCTAACCAATTAAAGGGGATCAGTTAGAGTTGCTCTTAGCGGATACTTTACCTATCCAACCCTTAGAACATTAGTAGAGAGGAATGTATTTTAGTTTTACAATTCACGGTTCATTCATAAAGAACAGAAACACTACTTGAAATTGTATTATCTAAAATTTTGCACTCACGGCAAAATTTGACGACAAACTAGTGTTCATATATAATTATACATATTGCACCAAATCAAAATACTAAAACTGAAATTAAACTAGCCTATTACATAGGGCAACACTGCCGCTAACCCTAATTGCAAAATCAAGCTCCGGGTGACCTTACCGGAGCTTCTAGGCGCGGAAGCATCGGAGCCTCTTCTCGCAGCGAGGTGCTTAGTCATTATCGAGGTCGGTGACCTCCTCCTTCGCCTTGTACCCCTCCACCGCAATAATGACCGCCTCAGTGTCCTTCTTCTCGCGCTCCCACTCTGCGGTGAAGGCACGCTCTGATTGGCGCATCACCTTATCCAGCGCCTGTCGCTCTACATCATTGTTGTACATGAATTCATGGTCCACCACCATGTCCCCCTCTGATTCTTCGGTGGAGGGGTAGTACTCCTCCGGTGTACTCCACTCATACTCGTCGGAGTAGGTGGGTATGGCGGGTGGCATCGCGAGGACCCTGCCTTCGTAGAGTGAGCATATCAATGAATGGAGGGGACGTGCTCGGGAGACGGTGGATAATAGGATGGGTATGCCGGTGGCGCGTATGATCATAGTGATGGTAGCGGGGTCAAGTCGCGGTTGGTCCACTGCTAGGCTTCCGTCTTTGCCCCATCCGATCGAATGATCTTTGCTCGCTCTTCACTCTACATCACCGGTCGTTGCTCCCGCCTCCGCCGTCGTGGGAGCTTACGCTTTGGGAGAAAATTGTAAGATTATTTGCTATTTGTCTTAAGAATTTATATAAAATGTCTAAGAATCATGTGTGAGTATCCCTCATGGGATGCTGGTTGAGGTAAAGCCTCGCGGTGTTATGTGCATCTTCTAATTTCATCGGATGTTGTATTGTGATTGAATGTTAGATTTGTCATTTGTATTCTTGTCTATTTCCTCGATCTAAGTACTTGTTAGGTACCAAAGACACCGATGATCGATACAGGTAAATAGGTGATATGAGTGGTGATCAACTTCTACACGCAAAACCCAGTGACAACTAGGGGTGGACTTGAAGCTCGAGGCTCGAGGCTAGGCTCGGGCTCGACAAGGCTTGGCTCGGCTCGAAGGTCGGACAAGCCAAGCCTAAACCTTATGACCAAGGCTCGAGGCTCGAGAAGCCCTCTCAACGAAGCTTGCAAGCCGGATCGAAGGCTCGATGTAATAAAAAATTCGCCATGAACTTTGCTAAAAGTTGTAATATTTCACAATTATAAACAACAATTCAGCAAGAATACATGCAAACAAGTATCAGAAAGCATGAATAAATACAACAAGAGCATGTATCACAATTTCAACCACACTGAATGCATGCACTTAGTTCAATAGAGTGACATACATCTCAAACACATGCACTTAGTTCAACATATTACATATACTAATAGGACAAGTAGAACATGAGTTGTAGCTCAATCAAACAACCAGTCTTAACATGAAATTAAACCACAAAAGAACCACATCTCCATCATCATCGGTTCACCTTCCTCGACCATCATTGCTAGCTTGCCATTGCCTGTCACTTTGTAAACCGCCATGTTGAATCTTCACCACACAAACAAAAGAAAATTAGTTTTTTTTCAGTTTTGATGTTGTAATAGAGATATTCTAACAAATAGAGAGATAAAAAAGCACTACCAACTCAGTTTTGATGTAGTTTTGATGATGTACAAACATTCTAGCAACTAAAGTGATCAAGTAAACACTAACTAGTCATTTTTCCTTCACTTCTGATGTTGTACAAAATGTTCCAGCAGCTAAATAGACCAAAAGAAGCACTATCAAGTCAGTTTTTCTTAATTTTTGATGTTGTACAAAACAATCCAGCAACTAAAGTGACCAAACGAACAATAAATACTCAGGTTTGATTTAGTTTTGATGTTGTACAAAATCTTCCAGCAACTAAATAGACCAAAAAAGCACTACCAAGTCAGTTTTGATGTTAGTAATTGAACTTACTAGTTACTAGTTGCTCCCTACCATACTTTTTGGAAATGGAACAGTCTCAACATCATCATCTGCTTCCTAAGAGAGTAGAAAATATTTAGTTACATATGCATAAGAAATGCAGTAAATGGTTAATCCCCGCTTACAACTAACGAACCAGGGGAACGAAAATAGAAATCGCATAAGTAAATGGTTAATCCTCGCTTACTTTCTATTAGTAAAGTGTTTGGGAATTTTACTTTGCATTTTATATGCTTAATGGTCCATAGTTCTTTCATTTGTTTTATGCAAGTTAACATATTGTTAAGCATATATGAAGTACATAAGTGATATCACTTCATAGCTCATTTTCTTGTTGATATTCCTTAAAGAATGAACCATTTAAATTTGTGTAGCACTGATCATGACTTATGATATTCAACATGTCAACAAACTCCAAAGTCCATGTGTAGTTTTATCACCTTCATGCTTGAGGACGGGTATTGACATGGATATACCCCACGGGTACACGACATTGGTATACCTGGTCCAGCCCAAGGAAGGCCCACGTAAGGACACGTAGCCCATGAAGACTTCGGGTGGCCCAAGATTGTGGCGGTTTCGACTCCTTGGACGACAAGTCTAGATTAGATAGAATTTCAAAGGGTATCAACCCTAATTTGTAACCGACTCGACCTATCCCGGTACCTGCCTATCTATATAAAGGCCAGGAGGGTACAGCGAGAAGGATCTCTCTCAACAATGCATACACACCTCCATGCCAAATAGCATCTGCACACCCCTGTAACTTTCAGTTCCACCCTAATCAAGAGCAGACAAGCAGGAGTAGGGTTTTCCCTCCGGGGGCCTGAACCTGGATGAATATCGTGTCCATGTGTTGCTTGTCTATTAACCATTCCACGACTTCCAGCCTCCCCATCTACTCCAAAACCCAAGTCCATAACAATGGGCATTGACGAGATCGAACCTCGTCAATTGGCTCCGACTGTGGAAACGGGGACGCTGATCGTGCGGTCGTGACGGTTCCATCTGGATTGACGTACGATTTTCATCGGCAACGGAGAGTCACCTCCTCTTAGGCACCTTCGACTTCACCGCCCACTTGCTGGCCACCCTGAAGGATTTCGAGTCCATCGGCGACGGGCTCGAGATGCTGTCCGGGAGCTTCTGCTTCCAGGTGGGGCAGACCGGTACCCTCCGCCTCCCACAGCGGGTGCCACCATTATCCATCAGGCCCGCTTCATGGGTTCCACCCATCGGCGCGTTGCACGCGTCGACGCTGACGGATGATTCGGATGACAGCAGCAGCCGCAACTCTGATCCGCGTGGCCCTCCTTTGGATGAAGGAACCTACGGTTTCGGATCTGATAGTTGCGGTAGCAGCCCACGCCACGAGCGCTACCTATGTGCCACCATCAACAATGGAGCAGACCCACCACTGGTTCGAGTGCACAGCAAACACTATCATGGTGGTGTCACGACAGATGGCATGGGTAGGCTTAAGTTGGGGGCCGAATGGACGCTTGTGGTAACCGGGGAGGGAGTGCACGGTCTATCCGCGCACGAAGAACAAGATGAACTCTCCACACTTAGGAATTTTATTGACACTAGAAGTTTACAAGTGCTCCTTGAGCTGTTTGAGCAAAGCCTCAGGGCACTAGTTTCCTACTTGGTCCAACCTCCTCAAACCCTATCTATGCCCCTCCTTATATAGGCGTTGGCAGCTAGGTCACACCCCTTTGGGTTCTAGGGTTACTGTTTGGACCTTGGTCTTTACTGTACGTGCTGGGTCATGGGCTAGCTCTGAGCCCCTTGACCCAGTTCACAAACCTAGACAGCTAACGGTCTTCTCGTACGTAGCCTTCAGTTCTTTTGGCGTCACGTAGTGACTTTGTACGTCAGCCCTTGCTTTTGTTGGAGATATGCCCAAGCGGCAATAATAAAGTGGTTATTATCATATCTTCATACTTATGATAAATGTTCACATACCATGCTATAATTGTATTAACCGGAAACATTAATACTTGTGTGATTTGTAAACATAAAAGAGTCCCTAGTAAAGCCTCTTGTTAAACTAAACTAGCTTGTTGGTTAATATATGATCATGGTTTCCTGATCATGAACATAGAGATGTTATTAACAACAGGGTCATATCATTAGGAGAATGATGTGATGGACATACTCCTATAGTTAAGCGTAGCATAAATATCAAGTCATTTTAATAGTTCAATTGCTATAAGCTTTCTGATACATAGTAACCTAATTCCTTCGACCATGAGATCATGCTTATCACTATCACCGGAAGGATGCTTTGATGATATCAAACACCACACCGTAACTGGGTGGCTATAAAGGTGACATTGAGTGTTCGGAAAGTATGGGTTGAAACACATGGATCAAGAGTGGGATTTGTCCATCCATATGACAGATAGATATACTCTGGGCCCTCTCGGTGGAATGTCATCCAATTAGCTTGCAAGCATGTGACTGGCTCACAAGGGATCACATACCACGGGAACGAGAAAAGAGTACTTATCGGTAACGAGGTTGAACTAGGTATGTAGAGATACCGACGATCAAAACCTCGGATAAGTAAACTATCGTGAGACAAAGGGAAATTGGTATCGTATGTAAGTAGTTCATTCGATCACAAAGTAATCGTAGAAATATGTGGAAGCCATATGAATTTCCAGATTCCTCTATTGGTTATTGATTGGAGGAGTGTCTCGATCATGTCCGCATAATTCACGAACCATAGGGAGACACACTTAAGGATTCGATGTTGTTGAGTAGTTATGGAATGATGAGGAAGACCGAATGTTGTTAGGAGTCTCGGATGGGATCCAGGATATCACTAGGAGATCCGTAATGGTCCGGAGAATAAGATTCATATAAGGAAATTCCTGTTTCGGAGTTCGGAAAAGATTCCGGTGTTTTCACCAGGAATGTTCTAGAAGGGTCTGGAAGGTCCGACACTCCGGAGGGGAAGGGTACATGGATGTGTCATGACAATGTGGAATGGTTGCATCATGTACTAGGTCACTTGGCTGGACAAAATAAAGAGAAGAAATCAAATCGAAGTTTGAAAGTCAAACGCCAATTTGAAAAAGTCAAATCTCAAGTTTGCTTGGTGGAGGGAGAGTAGGAAACCTACTTGGGGAGGAAGTCTCACTCTCTCCCACCCGCCGGACAGGAGGAGGAGTTGGAGGAGGACTCCCTCCTCCCCAAACCGCCTCTCCCCTCCTATATAAGGAGGGGTAGGGCGCCCCCTCTCCCTACACCTCAAACCCTAGCCCAGGCGCCACCACCTCCTGCTGCCGCCGCCTAGGGCCTCCTCCCAAGTCGCCGACTAGGGTTTCCCCAAACCCTAGCCGCCGGCTACACCTCTCCCCTTGGTACTTCTAAACCCTAGATTGCCAAGGCACCTCTCTTGCTCCACCATACTCGCTCCGGTTTAAGGCGAAGCCCTGCGAGATCTCCCCTCTACTTCCGATACCATGCCGCCGTGCTGCCGGAATTGCGAGGAGAGTGCTACAACCTCCGCTGCCTGCTGGAACAAGGGAGAGGAAGGTATTCATCGAGTACCGAACGTGTGACCGACTGCGGAAGCGCTGTCGGAACGCAGCGCAGGAAGGATTGTCTACACGATCTTGAGATCGGCAAGTGTACGACTACATCACCCACGAGAATCTGCTCTCGTTAACCGCTTTGGAATCTTCGAGGGTGAGTTCCTCTATCGACTCGTTGCTACAATCTAGTAGATAGATCTTGGCTTGTTTGTGTGCATGCGGTAGAATTTTTTTTCCATGCTACGAACCCCTACAGTGGTATCAGAGCCGTGTCTATAGGTAGATCTGTTGCACGAGTAGAACACAATGGTCATTGTGGGCGTTGATGCTTTTGTTGTCGATTGCTTCTTGTGTACTTTGCATCTTGCGGGATGGTGGGATGAAGCGGCCCGGGCTAACCTTACATGACATCGTTCATGAGACTTGCTCCATGCTTGACATGCAACTTGTATTGCATAAGTGGCTTTGCGGGTGCCTATTTCTCCCAACATAGTTAAGATTCAACTTACAATGGGCTGATTGACAATACTAGTATCAATGTTGTGGTTCTTGTTTGTAAGTTAGAACTACACTTATTGAAAGCCCCAAACCACGTAAAACATGCAAAGAAAATTAGAGGCGTCTAACTTTGTTTTGCAGGGGTGTGCTGTGATGTGATATGGCCATGATTGTGATTATACATGATGTATGCAATGTTCCCTACTGTAAGTTGGCAACCGGCAGGAGCCATATGGTTGTCTTTTAATTCCGTTAAGACCTGCGTATCTATTATTCAAAGTAGTTGTAATAGTTGATGCTGGAGGAAGACAACCATAAAGCGGCGCCATTGACCTTGACGCCACACCGGTGATGATGGAGATCATGTTCGTGCTTGAAGATGGAGATCAGAAGCACAAGAAGAAAGGCCATATCATATCACATATTATGAATTGCATGTGATGTTAATCCTTTTATGCATCTTGTATTGCTTAGTTTGCGACGGTAGCATTATAAGATGATCCCTCAAGCACACAAATTTCAAGTTTTAAAGTGTTCATCCTTAGTAAGCACCGTTGCTAAAGCTCGTTGTTTTGAAGCACCACGTGATGATCGGGTGTGTTAGATTCTGCGAGTGTATACAACGTGAGCAAGCCAGATTTGCTCATGCGGATGCTAAGGTTTGATCTTGACGAGCCTAGCATGTACAGACATGGTCTCGGAACACGGATCACCAAAAGGTAAAGCATGAGTCATATAGTTGATATGATGAACATGATGATTGTTCGCCTTTGAAACTATATCATGTCACGTGATGATCGGACTTGGTGTAGTGAATTTGGTTCATGTGATCACTAACACAATGTGAGGGATATTGTTTTGAGTTGGAGTTCGACGTCAATGGGATTAAAAGTTGAACACTATTTATCATAAATTAAATCAAAGTGAATTTGCATAGTTGTTGTAGTCATTGGCATCCGTTTTCCACCTTGCGCTTAGTTATAATTGAGATGATAGAACTATAGATTTCTGGATAGTTACTTTACGAACTGGTATCGTATTGTTTTGAAGTGTTAATCTAAAGTTTAAAAGTCCCATTGCAAACTTTTAGTAAGTTTCGATTACTCCGTGAAGTTTAATAGTTGGTATTAAATCAAGAGTAACAATTCCATTGTTAGTATATAAGTATCATGTTTATCTCGATGATTCTTGAGATTCGAAAGATAGTTTCAATATCAAGGTAATCTAGGAGTTGAAAGAGTTGTTTCAGAAACCATCATGTATGAAAGATATTGCGATATCTTAAATGATGTTTTGGTTACAACATGATAGAGTATAATATGGCAAAGTTTATGTTCTCATATTTGATGAGAATTTACAAAAGGTTGGAGACACTAGTTGTCCTAATCCTCCAAAAGGTTTTGGAGAGCAACATTATACTCGCGATTCACCGTTATAAGCTAAAGTAGCTTGATCATGAATAATTCCATGAGAAGGGTGAATATTTGATGTAGGTAAATTGTTTACTACACCAAGAGATTACTAAAGAAAGGAATTTGAAAGAACACCAAACATTTGATGATGGTAATCTACTTCAAAGTGCAACTCCAAAGACATTGGTATTTAACTATACACGCTCTAGACTATGTGTCATATGGATGTCTCCACTATTGATGTTGATAGATTCTTTCAAACATAAAAAGAAATACTGAAAGAGAATCTCATAAATATATGGAAGAAAAGAAAAGACTAGAATTGTTCAGTTTAGGTATATAAAGGATATACGTGTTATGGCTATATTCTTTGCTTGTTAAATAATGTGGTTCTTAAGTATTGGATACTGAATTTGTTGGTATGAATCTTCATACGAAACAACAGAATTCATGAACTACAATGGGCCTAAGTAACTAGCAAAAGAATATGTGATGATGTTCATCGAGAACAAATAAAAGGTTATTGTGTTGCTCGTTAAACATCAAAGCTTGCCTTCAAGATTTGTTTTATAAGGTATTATGAGAACAAAAGGGTTGTTCAAATAATTGCCGTAATCCATAAAAGATGGATGATTTATAAATCTCGTTGGAGAAATCACATCCATAAAACTAGTGCTAAAAATATCGAAAGACAAATTGATTAAAAGATCACTTAGGAAGTGACATCGCCGTTTAAATTATATTGGAAAGAAAACATGAAGAAACTCCATGTGGATGGAATTTTGGAGTCTTTTGATTTTTGATCAAATGATGCTTGTGAAACTTTCCTAGAGATAATTAAAACTTTGTTGATAGGCCAAAAGGGAACGAATGACTAGCTTATTGGAACTTGTACATATTGTTGTATGAAGTCCATTATGTGTAGTCAAGAGCAATGGATTTCAACTTCATATGCTTTCTCTGAAAATTTGAGTGAATATATGAATATTTACTTAATAAGAATGAAGTATGAAACATTTGAAAAGTTCAAAGAGTTTCAGATGAAGTGCAAAATCATTGTAACAAGAATATAAATAGTTTATGATAAGATCATAATGGAATATATTTGAGTTACAAGTTTAGCATAATACCTAAGATTTAAGGAATCGTTCCGTGGATTTGCATTTCTCGAAACACCATAAGAGTATGGAGCGTTCGAGATATGTAATTAAACCTTGTTTGACATGGTAAGATCAAAGGTGTAATTCATAAAACTGTCATTATATTTTAAAGATTAAAAGCTTTAGAGACTACCGTTTTTCCACTAAAAAGAGCTCCATCATAATCCGTTGAATTGACACCATATAAAGTTATGGTTTGGGATAAAACCCAAGTTGTCCTTTCTTAAAAATTGGTATGCTATGCATAAAAATGATGTTTGCAACCAAAATCAGATGAACATATCTTTGTATGTTATTTTGAATAATAGTTGAGTATTCCTCCATAACATCGAAGATAAAAGTGTTTGTCGCTTAGAACGTCAAGTTTCTTTGAGAAGGAATTTTCCGTGAAAATTTAAGTGGGAGGACAATAGAACTTGACAAGGTTAAAAGAACCTTAGCTATATGTGCAAAGTTGCGCAGCACCGAAAAGTGTTCCGGAGGCAGCAACAATGCTCATGGCTCACGTGCCTCAAAGGTTGTGGTCACGGAGGTCTAAGTTCCTATTGAAACAAGTAGGTCGGGTAAACAATCAAATACCAAGATTTGAGAGTTAAATCATTATTTGACAATAATGATCTGACTACATGCAAAGAAGCGATGATGGGCCCTGACTCCGTCAAATGGCTTGAAGCCATAAAATCCGTGATAGTTCCATACACGAGAAATCAAGATTTGAACTTGAAGGACCCTCGATAAAGGTGTAAGACCTTACAGTCGTGTTTGGATCTATAAAGAAATAGAATGTATGTTTCACATCTATCAAATAGTCGACATGCTGGGAAAGAGTTCGCAACAATGTTCAAAGGTTGACTATGACAAGATTTGATCTTTCATAGCGATATTTAGTCTAAACGGATGAATGTAGCAACCACTACATATAATTTTGTTATGTGGTAGTTGAATAAACAAAACAAGTTCTTCTAATAGAATTGTTACCTAGGACATGTGCATAACACGGTCCATAGGGTTTTGTTAATTCAAAGGATGCTAAAAGCATATGCAAACTTCAATGGTTGAAGTAAGTATCGTGGAGTTGGAATCTTCACTATGATGAAACTGTTAAAGGAGTTTAAATTCGTCGGAGATGATGAAGATGCTTGCATTTGCAAGAAATTAAGTGGGAGCGCTAAGACATATTTCTAATACATTATGTGGAAGACATGTTGTTGATTGGAAATGATGTATCTTTTATTAACACATATTAAGAATTTCATCTTGATGAAAGACTTAGGCAAAACCTGAATATTTGGCATCAATATCTAGATTGAGACGCTAATATGGTTGTGCCAAATGTACATAGATGAGATATTGAATGAGTTCAATATAGAAACTACAAGAAAGGTTCTTGTCGCACATAAAGGATTGAATGAGTTCAATAATGATGATATATTAAAGTGTATTGACACTTGGTAAGTGAAACAAAGATTCAAGTATGGATTGATACTTGATGTATGAAATCACAAAGAGTGTTTATGTCAATCATACTGTGATATGTACAAATCCAGATATGTCCTATGCTCTAAATGTTATGAGCATATACCAGAATGATTCATAAGATAATCATTGGACGATAGTAAGGATATTCTTATGATCTTTTGGAAGAACTAAGAATATATTATTTTGTAGAAGTGACAAATAGATGGTTAGTTCATTGTAAAAGTACTACATTGATACTAGTTTTGTCACAAAGTACAAATTAAGTTTATCTCAATCTAAACTAAGGGTGGCACAATATAATGGAAAGTAAGTTCCATAATGGATTTGGATGTGTTCCAAAGTTAAGACATTGTGACAGATACTACAACAAAAGGCTAAGTATATGACTGCTATAATAGCAGCAAAAGAGGGCATTTGTGTCAAGTAGTTTGTTATCAAACTAGGTGTGGTTCACAGCGGGATAGTACTATGAAGATATATTGTACGACAATATTATCAACATGTTTTAACCCCAAGGAACTAAAAGGTCTCATCAAAGGGCCAAATTTATACAAAGCTATCTCATTAGAGAATGAGTGATGCGTAGAGACGCAAAGACATGCAATTACACACGGACCTGAAAGTGTCGGATCCGGAGATCAGTTGACCACTAGCAATCGTGTAAATACAACACCGGAAAGCCATAGGTGTTGAATGCACAAAGGTATGAAACTAGATTATTGACTCTAGTGCAAGTGGGAGACTGTTGGAGATATGCCCAAGAGGCAATAATAAAGTGGTTATTATCATATATTCATACTTATGATAAATGTTTACATACCATGCTATAATTGTATTAACCGGAAACATTAATACTTGTGTGATTTGTAAACATAAAAGAGTCTCTAGTAAAGCCTCTTGTTAAACTAGCTTGTTTGTTAATATATGATCATGGTTTCCTGATCATGAACATAGAGATGTTATTAACAACAGGGTCATATCGAGAATGATGTGATGGACATACTCCTATAGTTAAGCGTAGCATAAAGATCAAGTCATTTTAATAGTTCAATTGCTATAAGCTTTCTGATACATAGTAACCTAATTCCTTCGACCATGAGATCATACTTATCACCATCACCGGAAGGATGCTTTGATGACATTAAACACCACACCGTAACTGGGTGGCTATAAAGGTGGCATTGAGTGTTCGGAAAGTATGGGTTGAAACACATGGATCAAGAGTGGGATTTGTCCATCCATATGACGGATAGATATACTCTAGGCCCTCTCGGTGGAATGTCATCCAATTAGCTTGCAAGCATGTGACTGGCTCACAAGGGATCACATACCACGGGAACGAGAAAAGAGTACTTATCGGTAACGAGGTTGAACTAGGTATGTAGAGATACCGACGATCAAAACCTCGGATAAGTAAACTATCGTGAGACAAAGGGAAATTGGTATCATATGTAAGTGGTTCATTCGATCACAAAGTAATCATATAAATATGTGGGAGCCATATGAATTTCCAGATTCCTCTATTGGTTATTGATCGGAGGAGTGTCTCGATCATGTCCGCATAATTCACGAACCGTAGGGAGACACACTTAAGGATTCGATGTTGTTGAGTAGTTATGGAATGATGAGTAAGAGACCGAATTTTGTTCAGAGTCTCGGATGGGATCCGGGATATCACGAGGAGATCCGTAATTGTCCGGAGAATAAGATTCATATAAGGAAAGTCCTGTTTTGGAGTTCGGAAAAGATTCCGGTGTTTTCACCAGGAATGTTCTAGAAGGGTCTGGAAGGTCCGGCACTCCGGAGGGGAAGGGTACATGGATGTGTCATGACAATGTGGAATGGTTGCATCATGTACTAGGTCACTTGGCTGGACAAAATAAAGAGAAGAAATCAAATCGAAGCTTGAAAGTCAAACGCCAATTTGAAAAAGTCAAATCTCAAGTTTGCTTGGTGGAGGGAGAGTAGGAAACCTACTTGGGGAGGAAGTCCCACTCCCTCCCACCCGTAGGCCATGAGGAGGAGTTGGAGGAGGACTCCCTCCTCCCCAAACCGCCTCTCCACTTCTATATAAGGAGGGGTAGGGCGCCCCCTCTCCCTACACCTCAAACCCTAGCCCCAGGCGCCACCACCTGATGCTGCCGCCGCCTAGCTCCTCCCAAGTCGCAGACTAGGGTTTCCCCAAACCCTAGCCGCCGGCTACACCTCTCCCCTTGGTGCTTCTAAACCCTAGATCTCCAAGGCACCTCTCTTGCTCCACCATACTCGCTCCGGCTTAAGGCGAAGCCCTACGGTATCTCCCCTCTACTTCCGACACCACGCCATCGTGCTGCCGGAATCGCGAGGAGAGTGCTACAACCTCTGCTGCCTGCTGGAACAAGGGAGAGGAAGGTCTTCATCGAGTACCGAACGTGTGACCGTCTGTGGAAGCGCTGCCGGAACGCAGCGCAGGAAGGATCGTCTACACGATCTTGAGATCGGAAAGTATACGACTACATCACCCACGAGAATCTGCTCTCGTTAACCGCTTTGGAATCTTCGAGGGTGAGTTCCTCTATCGACTCGTTGCTACAATCTAGTAGATAGATCTTGGCTTGTTTGTGTGCATGCGGTAGAATTTTTTTCCATGCTACGAACCCCTACAGCTTTAGGCGTCACCCGGCTCCTTTCGTGTCACCCGACGTCACCCTTCTCTTTTGACCGTGCTTTACCATGGTCCCTCCTGAACCTCACTCGGAAAGCTTCCATGCGTCCTTTCTGACTCGGCCTTCCCTCGTGAGACTCGGCTCGTTGCTTCCTGCAAGGTAAACAAACTTGTCTTATACGGGCTGACATAATTCTTATGTCGGCCATACATGATCTTCTCACCTGGCCGTTGTTACCCAGCCAGGTTTATTCTTTACTCAGCACAAGCCAAACTGGGCAATTTTTTACCCCTTATGACCCTACTGGGGGTTATCCCCCTGACATTAATCCCTGAAGCTGGTGGGGCCTAGCAGTTCTTACTGTTAGGCATCTCCAGGTTCCTTTAATGTGCTTGGAACTTCTCCTTCTGTCAGCATTTACTGCTTAGAATGCACTATTCAGCGTAATCTCGATCTTTGCCGAGTCTATTTTCCCTTTCCGAGTCTCATCTTTGACTTTTTGGCTCATTTTTGCCTCGTGCCGAGTCATTTTGGACGCTGCCGAGTCATTTTGTGCTTGCCTCAGTCACTGACAGCTCGTAATCATGATGACTTGCCTCAAATTTTATCCCAAATCTTGACCGCACAGTGACGGCGGCGCAGTAACTCCCCATCACTGTGGCAGTCCCATCGCTCAGCACCTCGTGTCTAGCGCAGCGTGACATGGCAGTGGATTTTTCGTGTATCACCTACACGTGGCGCACACCGAATGGCTCACTCAGCTGAATACACGACCACACGCTGGCCGCATGGCGCTGGAGGATCCCATGTTTGGGGGTTTTACTCCCTTAAAGTAGGGGTGAGGGGAACTTAACTTCCCTCGCCCGTTCAGTTTCCTCTTGCCATCTTCTTCTTCCTGGCGCCCCCAAATCCTAACTTTCCCTTTGCGGTTCCTCTTCTCCGGGGCTCCTTTCCTGCGATTCCTCTTTTCCCTTTATATTCCATTATGGGTCCTCGCTCCTCCAAGCCTCTTCCAGCAGTGGAAGAGCCAGAGACCAGCGACATCATGGACTCCTGCGACGCCGCTGAGGGAGTAGAGGAGCAGGAGGTTGCCGCCGGCGAGCGCGGTGGCTGGGAGGGCTCAGCGGTTCCCGTGGAGGAGCTCGAGTGGTTATGCTCCACCAGGCGCATCCTGCTCGAGGTAGATTGCCATCTCCCTCTAGGTGAGATTTCTCCTAAGCCCGAGGCTAACGAGAGGGTAGTTTTCCTCTCGCATTTCGAGCACGGTTTTGATTTGGCAGTTAGCAACTTCTTTGTTTCTTTCCTTTCCACCTTCCATCTTCAAGCCCACCATTTCCTGCCAATGCAATTGGTTCCCTGTCTTGCTTCATTTCTGCCTGCGAGGGCTATCTTGGCATTTGGCCCACTGTTCTTCTCTGGGCCAAATATTTTAACTTTAGGATCCAAGTAGTGCCTGACCCCAGCGTTCCCCGCGCCGAGAAAGGGCCCACTTGGTGTGGTGCCGCTAGCATCACACCTAGGAAAGAGTCCATCTTTCCTCGGGTCACCAACATAGACTCTTGCAAGAAATGGCATAGAACTTTCTTCTATGTCAAAAATAGCGGGTCCAATGACTACATCCGGCTTCCCCCTTTCTCGGATGAAGTTCCCAGCAAGGAGTTTTGGAAGCTTGACTCACGTGACAAGAATGCCGCGATGAACGAGGCCCATGGGATTTTGGAGAGGCTGTTGTCGCCGGATGAGAACTTCCACTTAACTAAGGAGGATCTCATGTGTGCTTTTATTGCACGCTGGGTCAGCCCCATTTAATCCAGGAGCCACAAGATGTGCTTCATGAGCGGGCCGCGAGATCCTACCCGCACTCCACGCTGGAGCTCACCAACGACTCTGTGGCCCGCCGAGTCAGCTCGATCTTCAAGCTGACTTTGGCAGAGAACTAGGCCTGGAGCTGCCCCCTTTTAGCCGGGATAGGCCTGTCCCCTGGGTAAGTGTCTGTGTCATCTTCAAGCTGACATAGCTCTTCTTTTGTTCACTTGCTGTTCCGTTTGTTTATTGATTCTATTTTGTTTGTCTTCTGCGGAATCTCGTTCACCAGGTTGATGACAGTACTGTCCCTCCTGGTGGCTATTATGAGGATCGCTCCGACTCTGACGAAGTCGAGTTGACTTGGAATGCTTCATGCCTATCCCTCATGCTGTTGCTGCTTTCTCCGCTCCGGGTAAGACCTCTACTCGAAATCCTTTACGAGACTGGTCTGATGATGATTGTGCAATTTTGGAGGTACTTCTTTTGACCTTAACCTTCTGACTTTTTTGAATGAACTCGTCATTTACTTATGCAGCTGGCCAGGTACACGAAGTTCCCCCTCTCGCTGTGGGCGGAGTTGGCAAGATCCCTGCCGCCAAACCGGGTAAGTGACGCAGAGCCTCCTCCAGCACTTAGCCTTCAAAGAAGCGCAAGGTTGATCCTGCTGCTCTTCCTGCTGCCACTCTATCCCAGACTCACAGGTTGCTGGGCGCCCGGTTACTCGTCGCATCCTGCGCGACCTGACTATCTCCGGGAAAATTTTGCTGCTTGTTACCTCTCATTTTTTCTTCTCATGTTCTGTGATCATTTTCTTATAGGCCTTTTTTCTTATTTTCAGTGCGACACCTTTGTCTGCTAGCCAAGCTGCGCCTAGCATGGCCTCTTCGCCATTAAGGCCAGCTCCTCCTCCTCGTGCCGACACCGCCGTGCAAAACCCCGTCCGGGTCACTGTTCCCACAACTAAGACTCACGCTTCTCAGGGTGAGGCCGACCTGGCGGTGCATCCGTCGGAGGAGACCCGGCCTAGTTCTCCTGTTGTTTTGCCAGAATAGACCCCTAATCCCGGCGCCAGCAATATCAGCGCCGAGAAGACCCCTGATACCAGCTCTTCAGCTTCCAGTGTACCAGTTGACCCTGTTGTTGCTCCCTAGAACATTGTTGAGCCTGCTCACTTGGCTCCTATTTTCTCCCCAACCAGTTCCACATCTGCTCATGTTGCCTCTCAGACTCGCAAAGTTGCTCCCCAAGGCCAGGCTCGTTCCTCGACCAACAAACCCTCATTGACCAAGCAGCTGACCTTGATCCACGCCCTAGGCACCGCACCACAAATTCGGCCCATAACAATAACAACGGCACCCGCTCTGGCGGGTAAGTTGGTCAAATCTACAGCTGCCGGATCTGGCGGCGTTTCCAGAGCTGGCAGCTTGCACACCAGCGTCGGTGCTACACGCGCCGGGGTAGGAACTACCCTGAAAAGATGGCAAGTACTGACCTGGACGCTTAGCAGTAACGGCCTTGGTTCTGCGGAGTGTTATGCCATTGCCTGGAATGCAGCTAGCGAGCAAGAGGTGAGCTCCGGCGCTGGCAATAAGATGAAGCTAGGCCCCAAGGCCGTCTCGGATATGACGCAGTAGGCCATCGCCCTGATGGCCAAGGCAGATGAAGTGAACGAGGTATGTCGCTCCCTTTTACTCTTTTACGTACTGAGTATCTTTTTATTATATATGATCCCTAGTCCCCGAGGTTACTACCGAGTAAGGGACTTAGCCGGCTGTAAGCTCTAAGTTAGAATCTAACTCTTATTCGGCCGTAAGCTTGATCACACACCTTCTGACTACATCTTTTTTGTGTAGCTTACTCACAATGAGCACACCAAGGTGCATCTGGCTCTCCTCTTGGAGTATCGCAGGCTCGATCTTGCTCACCAAAATCTACAAGCTGAGGCTTAGGGCCAAGATATTTTATTATTCGGCATCCTTTTTATTCAGCACACCTTCTCTTGTTTCATGTCCTTGATTTTTTCTTGTTGTTTTTTCCGCAGCTTCTGCCCAATCTACCATCGATACTTTGCACCTACAGATCAGTGATGCTGAAAGTAAGCTCTTGGAAATTTTGTCTCCGCTCTGTATTTATGCTTATTCCTTTTTTATTTCGATGGATCCAAGATAGCTTTCTGTTACTGACGAGTCGCATGATCCGAATAAGTAGAGAAGCACTTTATCGAGCTCCAAAAGGAGAAAGACGAGGTGACTCGGCTAAAGAAGCAGATGGCTGATATGGAGCAGAAGCACCTGTCCGAGATGAAGGGGCTGCGGGAGGAGCTTGCCGAGAAGGATAGCCAACGCGCCGCCAATGCCGAGAAGACCAACCAGCTGCTCAAAGAGACCGATTTGGCGGTTGATTCGGCGCACCAAGACCTGGACGTTCATCAGGCCAAGGCTAAGATTTGGCAAAGCAAGCTTGGCGCCATCAACTCTTTTCTCGGTAGTGAGTTCTTACCCTTTTCACCGTACTTATTTCTTTATTTCCTTTTCATTGTTTTGCTAATGTTCTTTCATGTTCACAGAGTACTTGCCCGAGGCTGAGATGTTCGTGATAAGGGCCATGAAGAGGATTCAAGCCGAGTCTGGAGCTCCTGCTGATGGCGAGGTCACCATCGACGAGCACCTTACAGCGCTGTCAGAACGCGCAACGACCCTCAAATCATATGGCGTCGACTTGCTCAAATCAGCGATCCACGCGTTCAGGATGCTCTGGCCAGACGAGGGTGTGCCCGCACTGATCGAACCATTGGCTGCCAAGCTGCTTGTTACTGAGAACAGGCTGGATCAATGGCGTGAGTCAGCCGGTCGAGCTACAGCGGACAAGGCCCTTTCATTCGTGCTCTCATGGTATGAGGACATCAACCTTGATGTTCTTGAACGCATGAGGGTTGAAGGTAAGTGGATTCACGATCCGGATCTCATCAAGAAGCGCCAGGAGCAAGCTTATGCCATGGTCGAGTATGCCCTGGTGCATGCTTGGTGCGATGGGCCCAGCTTCCTTGACCTTGGTGAGCCTCTTGCCGAGACTGTCGACGACGAAGTTGTGGACAGTGATGCCACCGAGTCAGACGGTCCCGCAGACTCGGACACCGACGCACCTGACTCGGCAGACGCTCCAGATGATGCTCCTAGCTCCAGTCCCAAGAACACTCCTCCGAGTCCGGCTGCTTCTTAGGCTGGTTAAAAACACTTAACTATTATGAGATCCCCGGTATATCGGGTGCAGATGTAACATACAATGCACTTGTTTTGGGTATGCGCCTTTTGATAAGTCTTAAACTTTTATTCTATTCTGAATGTTTGAATCATCCAGGGGCAAGTTCCTGAGTTTCATTTTGCTGTTCCCCTTTTCCTTGAATTTGACTCTTGTCTACCTTTTTTGGCGTTCGACATTAGAGTCTCAAAGTTCTAAGGATTGAGTTAGCAGATATGAAACTAGACCACTAGACCTAGGATCATTCGACATACAAAGCAACATAACCTGCAGTGGGTTAGTCAAAAACATACATAGGTTCAACTCGCATTTTTTCCTTTACTTGTCATTGATCTCTTCCTCTTACTTGCCATGAATCCGTGTTTTTCGGACAACGGCATAGTCGAAGAGTTGATTCTATCCGAGTAAACATTACTTGTTCCGAGATAAGTCTCAAGTGTCAACGCCAGCCGACATAGAATTGTCAAAGGATAAACATAAGGGGCAGTCCCCGAGTCAGTTTTTCGAGTCATACATTTTATTATCAGCACATAGCCGGCATAAGCGTCCGACAAATGAGAGTTCGAGAGATACGTACAATGCTTCTCCTAAGTGTAGAAAGGACGTAGCAGTGCCACATTCCATAGCCTTTTGGTTTTTCATCACCTGATCTATCCGCCTTGTTCTTTTGTGCTTCACGAGCATCTATTAGGTAATATGAATCATTGTGTAATGCTTTGCTTATAATGAATGGTCCTTCCCATGGGGGTGATAGCGTATGCATTCCAGCTGTGCGTTGCACTAGTCTAAGCACCATATCCCCTTCTCGGGAAACACGAGGTTGAACTTTCTGGCTATGATAGCGTCGGAGACTTTGTTGGTATATGGCGGATCTGGAAAATGCCAACTCCCTTGCTTCTTTGAGTAAGTCAACTCCATCTTCTCGGGCCTCTTTTACTTGTGCTTCCGAGTATTGTCTTACTCTTGGCGAGTCATATTCTATGTCGGCAGGCAAAACCGCTTCTGCCCCATACACAAGGAAGAACGGCGTATAGCCTATTGATCGATTCGGAGTTGTCCTTAAACTCCACAACATTGAGGGTAATTCCTCTATCCAGCAACCAGGTTATCTCTAGAGTGGTTCCATTAGGCGGGGTATTATCCCGGATAAAACTAAGTCGTTAGCTCATTCAACTTGTCCATTTGATTCTGGATGAGCGACTGATGCTACATCATGCCTTATTCGGTTTTTCCCACAGAAGCGAGCGAAAGCTCCTTCGGCAAAGTTTGTGCCATTATCTGTGATTACACTGTGTAGGTAACCTTATCTTAAGATTATATCTTTTACGAATGTGACAGCTATTTTTCCATCCAATTTTTTGATGGTCTTCACTTCTATCCATTTGGTGAAATTGTCAACCATTACGAGTATGTGAGTCATGCCACCCCTTGCTGGCTTAAATGTCCCTACCATATCCAAGCACCATACTGCAAATGTCCAAGTGATTGATATAGTTTTTAACTCGGACGCTGGTAAGTGTGACTTTGACGCATAACGCTGGCAATCGTTGCATTTTCTCACAAGTTCCTGTGCCTCTGCCAGTGCACTTGGCCAGTAGAATCCATGTTGGAATGCCTTGGATACCAATGCTCTTGACGATGCATGGTGCCCACATTCTCCTTGGTGAATGTCCAACAGCATTTCTTGACCTTTCTCTGGACTTATGCAACGCTGCATTACACTTTTCACACTTCTTTTGTACAACTCCTTGTTGATTATTGTGTATGCTTTTGCTCTTCTTTATGTTTGCCAGCGGTGCCAGATCCATTTCTTCATCAATTTCCATTGGCTCAGCCGACATATGTTCTGCCGACATAACCTGAGGACTCCTCGAGTGTGATTTGGCAACCCCCAAGGTGAGCGGGACAGTCCCCGAGTTACTTGAACCTGCCCCAGAGTCAATGTCCATTGGCACAGCGTCTGACTCCTGATTTGCCGAGGTGAGCCTAATTGACTTAGATTCTGGTGATGGCTTGATCGACGGTTTTCTGAGATGTTCCAATGCTACTCCTTGTGGGATTGCTTGCCGAGATGAGCCTAATTTGGATAGTACATCCGCTGCCTCATTCTCTGCTCTGGTATGTGATGAAATTCACACCCATCAATGTATCCCAAAATTTGTTGCACATGAAAACGGTATAGTGCCAATGTTTTCATCCAATGCGTCCCAATGGCCCGATACCTGCTGGATAACCAAATCCGAGTCACCAAAACACATGATCCTTTTGATGCCAATTTCCTTGGCCACTTTAAAGCCATGAACAAGTACTTCATACTTGGCTACATTATTAGATGCAGCAAAGTGGATCTGCAACACATACTTGAGCTTATCCCTCTTTGGTGATGTGAGCACTATTACGGCACCCAGAACAATCTTTGTCTAGGATCCGTCAAAGTGCATCTTCCAATAAATCGGGTCTGTCAGTGGTGGCTCATATTTCATTTCCATCCAATCCACGAAGAAATCAGCTACCGCTTGAGATTTAATTGCATCTCGCCTATCATATTGTGGAGTATATGGTGCTAGCTCTATGGCCCATTTTGCCACTCGGCCGCTGGCATCTTTACTTCCCAAAATATCCGAGATAGGTGCCTCGCATATTACCCGGATTGGGTGTTCTTGGAAATAATGCTTCAGCTTCTTTGCTGCCATATACACCCCATATGTCATTTTTTGGTAATGGGGGTAATTTTTCTTTGATATAGAGAGAACTTCGCTCAATTAATAAACTGACCTTTGGACTGATTTCCCTCTTCTTCGCTTTCTACCACTATCACTGCACTTACGACTCTGTTGGTCGCGGCAACATAGAGCAGCATTGGCTCTTTGGATAATGGTGACGCTAATATTGGTGTTGTTGCCAACATCTTTTTGAGTTCATGGAAAGCGCTATCATCTTGCTGTGTCCATGTGAATTTGTCTGATTTTTTCATCAGTTGATATAGTGGCAAGGCTTTTTCGCCTAGCCGACTGATAGATCTACTCAACAAGGCTAGGCATCATATGAACTTCTGGACATCGTTGAGGGTTTTCGGCAATTCCATCCTTTCAATGGCCCTGATCTTTGTCGGGTTAGACTTAATTCCTCGGTTGGATACGAGAAATCCGAGTAAATTTCCAGCCGGGACACCAAATGTGCATTCTTCCAGGTTAAGTTTCATCCAGAACCTTCTTAAGTTTGCAGATGTTTGACGCAAGTCCTCAATTAGAGTATGACTTTGTTTGGTTTTTATCACCACGTCGTCGACGTGTACTTGAAATTTTTTGTCCAATTGTTCTTGCAAGCATTTTTGCATGCACCTTTGGTATGTTGCACCTACATTTCTCAATCCAAACGACATAGTACGATAGTAATAAGCCCCATACGGGGTGATAAAAGCTGTCTTTATTTGATCATTCAGATTCAATGGTATCTGGTGGGAAACCAGAGTACGCATCCACAAATGACAACAACTCACACTCGACAGTAGATTCAATGACTTGATCGATCCGTGGCTGGGGAAATGGATCTTTTGGACACGCCTTGTTGAGGTTCGTGTAATCAAACATGCGCGACACCACTGCCACGTTTGGGTCATCTTTTTTCTTCTCGACCAATATTGGATTTGACAACCAATCTGAGTGTAGTACTTCCATGATAAACCCAGCAGCCAAAAGCCTGGCTATCTCGGTGGCTATCACTTTCCTCCTATCTTCGCAAAGCGGTGGAGGGGTTGCTTCACCGGCTTGGTGTCTGGCCTTACATGAAGAGAGTGCTCAGCCAGCTCCCTCGGAACTCCTTGCAAGTCCTGTGTGGACCATGCAAAGATATCCCGATTCTCATGGAGGAAGCTGGTGATCTCACTTTCCTATTTGTCAGTTAGCCCAGCACCAATGGTAATTGTGCGCTCTAGGAAAGTTTCATCCATCTGAACCTTTTTCGTTTCCTTGGTAGCTTGGAAAGATACACTACCATGCGGGTTAGTGAGTGTTGGCATGGACATTTGTGCTTCTTTGGCCAATGCTGCCACTTCCATCATTTGATGCTTTTCCTATGCTATGACCAGTGATTCGGCTAGGTGAAGATCCGGCTGAGGCGCAGGTAATTGATCTCTTGTAATCTCCTTCGACTATGATAACTCCACATGGACCTGGCAGCTTCATCTTTAGGTAAGTGATGTGAGGAGTAGCCATAAACTTTGCCATAGCCGGCCTGTCGAGTAAGGCATGGTATGAGCTGACCAGATCAACCACTTCGAACTCTATGGCTTCAGTGCGACAGTTTTCCCTATTGCCGAATAAGACATCGACCTAGATCTTGCCAATTGGCTCACTGGACAATCCCGGCACAATACCATGGAAAGTTGTCTTAGTCGGCTCCAGCATGTTCATAGTAATGCCTAACTTGAGCATGGTATCTTACATGATGTTGATGCTGCTACCATCGTTAATCAGTACCTTCGAGAACTTCACATTGATATCAGGCCCCATGAAATTTGGATCCAAGACAAGAGCATAACCTCCTGGTGTTGGCATGATCTTGGGGTGATACTTTATGCTCCAAGTTATCTCCTATTCAGACCAGTGCATATACTTTGGTATTGCCGGAATTGTGGCGTTCACTTCCATCATCCGTCTCTGCTGGCTCTTTTTGTCATCCGGCTCTATGAAAAATACGACATAGCTTTGGTGATGCTCCCTATACTCATTTCTGGCACCATGGCCAACATGAGCGTCGTCACCTCTTGGGTTATGCACCTGATGCACAGTCTCTCTTCTTTCTTGGTTATGATATCTCGGCTGCCTGTTCTCATATCTATGTTCATCTCCAACAACTTGAGCATTTCCTCCTATGAGCGGTGGAGGGTGAGGTGGTGGTAACTTCTTAGTCGGAGAATCCACTCTGTCTCCCTTCTGAAACCATGTACATTGTCTCGTTGTGTGATTTGCTGGCTTAATCGGACTTGGCGTGTGGAACTTGCACGGTTGGTCCAACATCATTTCGTAAGTGTATTTCTGCCTGTCCTGATATGGCTTTCCTTGTTCATATGGCTTTTTCCATTGTTCTTTGGTATCCGCTGTTGTTTCCCATTTGTCCTTTGACGTTGACTACTTCCAGCATCTGGATGATCTTGACTCATAGCCGCAACTTGAGTCGAACCATACCTGTAGTCTGGTCTCTCATCACTTCTTTTGCTTCTATACTCGGCCCTTTCCTGGAGCCTTTGCGACCCGGCAGTGTCATAGATCTGAGTCTCAGTCATCTCGTCTGCCGACATAAGCAGAGGCTGAGTTGGATCTCCTAACGCATATGAGTTGGTGATCCTTATCGTTTCTGCCAAGCTTGCTGGCATATCTCTTTGTAACCTTTGCCACAGTACGCTTCCATGTCTGCATCCTTGTGCAAACCATGCAATGTCTTGAGACTCAATTACCCCTTCACAAGAGTTGCGCATTGTGCACCACCTTGTGAGGAATTCCCTGTCTGTTTCATTCGGCCTTTGCTTGCACATAGCTAGCAGCTGTGGGTGATTCGGCCTCTTGTAGGTGCTTGTGAAATTGCTCACAAAAGCATCCTCAAAATCAATCCAGCTGTTGATGCTTCCAGGTGGCAAATTATTCAGCCACACCCTTGTTGGTCCTTCTAGCATCTGTGACACATATCACACTACCCATCTCAAATTTCCCTACACGATCTTTACTACAGTTCCATAATCTATCAGCCAATATTCTAGCTTTGTTCTTCCATCAGAGGTCTTTGTTCCTCTGGCCAGCTGAAAGTTTGGCACTGGCGGCTCCTTCATGATCCTCGGGCCAAAACATGGTGGACCCTGTGGACCTTGTGATTCGATCAATTCTGCCATCTTTATCCGATCGAGCTTTAGCCTTGCATCATCCAGCTGAAGATTCCTGCCTCCGAGTCTAGCTCTCATTGCTTGGTACGCATGATCTGACAATTCATACCCATCATTTACCATTGCCGAGTAACCATCATTGTATCTGTTTGCGTTCGGGTCTACAGGCTGTTGCACTGCTTTTCCCGCGCTTTGATGTCTCTTTTCGGGTTGAGCTGGCAGAGGATTTGGAGCCTGATTTCCTCCTCCTGTCGAGTGAGTTCCTCGCCTAGGTTGAGGCGAAAATTTTTGCCCTCCATTGTCATTTCTTTGTCCTGCTTGCCTTTCTCGGCCTGCATTTTCCTGGTTCTCATTTCCCTAAACAATACTCCTTCTTATTCCTTGTGCACGTTTTGGGTTTCCTTGAGCCATCGCCGGGTCATAGGTTAGCATTTTCTTATTCCTTCCTAAATTTACACTCTTTTCTTTTCTCTATCTCGACGCCACTCCTAGCGAGGAGGCTGTATGACCTACTGATCTTGTCGGGATTGGAGTTGCCGAGTGAACCAGCTGTGATCTCCCAGCTATACCCGAATTTTCCCTATAGTATGCTTCATTCAGCATTCCTGCTGCTCTTACCAACTCGTTGACTCGTTCCTGTTGTTTCCTATTTGCTTCACCCGTCAGATGGGGTAGCTCAGCCATTGTTGCCTCTGCAGCTCTCAGATTTGCTGCCGCAGTGTTGTATGTCAGTCGCAGTGTTGTTTCGTTGCTGTTTTCTGGTGTTATCTTTGACGTTGTGTCTGCCAATTCTCCATTGAGGTTTCTACCTCTCAACCTTGTTGCATCAAGCCGAGTCTTAGTGCCCTTGACTCGATTTGCCGAGTTGAGCTCTCGAATGGTGATATCCACATCTTGATGTAACTGCGCTAACTCCTTAGCCTTCTCCAAGACCTTTATCCTGGCCTCCTCTAACTCGACCTGCACGCGCACCAGATCAGCTGCTTGCGCTACTGGCTCTACTAACTTTTCTATCGCTTCTTGCAGCTCTTTGGATCTTTAACTCCTAGCTATGTTCTTTGGCTTTTCTAGCGGTGCCTTTGCAGTTCTTGCCGCTCTCGGCGTTTCCTCTTGATTTCCTCCTTCAGCATCCTCATTCACCATAGGGACTACTGGAGGTGGTGGGGGATTCGGAGCTGTCATCATTATCTCAACGGGGATGAGCTGATGAAGCTTTTTCGTGGCAGGAACTGCAGGTCGATCCGGCGCCAGCACGACGCGCTTCGGGTATGTGCGCTCCACGCGCACAGCGACGTAGACCTGGTGCTCGCCGAACTTGATGAAGCGACCGCCCCTTGGGAACGACTTTGTCCCGAAGCAGCCCGCGTTATCGCTGACGAAGTTGAGTGCTCCAAACCTCTGTATCAGGCCGGAGTAGACGCGTTCACCGGTCTTGGCGATGATGTTGCCCGTCCGGATGATCACTCTAGCAAGCGCCTGCTTCTGCCCCACAGTGGGAGCCAACTGTGGTGGTGGTGTCACGGCAGATGCCATGGGCTTAAGTTGGGGGCCGAATGGACGCTTGTGGTAACTGAGGAGGGAGTGCACGGCCTAGCTGCGCATGAAGAACAAGATGAACTATCCACACTTAGGAATTTTATTGACACTAGAAGTTTACAAGTGCTCCTTAAACTGTTTGAGCAAAGCCTCAGGGCACTAGTTTCCTACTTGGTCCAACCTCCTCAAACCCTAGCTATGCCCCTCCTTATATAGGCATTGGCAGCTAGGTCACACCCCTTTGGGTTCTAGGGTTACTGTTTGGACCTTGGTCTTTACTGTACGGGTCGGGTCATGGGCTAGCCCTGAGCCCCTTGACCCACTTAACAAAGCTAGATAGCTAACAATCTTCTCGTATGTAGCCTTCAGTTCTTTTGGCATCACATAGTGAATTTGTACGTCAGCCCTTGCTTTAGGAATCACTCGGCCCCTTTCATGTCACCCGGCGTCGCCCTTCTCTTTTGACCGTGCTTTACCATGGTCCCTCCTGAACCTCACTCGGAAAGCTACCACACGTCCTTTCTGACTCGGCCTTCCCTCGTGAGACTCGGCTCGTTGCTTCCTACAAGGTAAAAAACTTGTCTTATACGGGGCGACATAATTCTTATCTCGGTCGTACATGATCTTCTCACCCGGCCGTTGTTACTCGGTCAGGTTTATTCTTTACTTGGCACAAGCCAAACTGGGCAATGTTTTACCCCTTATGAACCTACTGGGTACACATTGGTATATCTGGTCCAGACCAAGGAAGGCCTACGTAAGGACACGCAGCCCATGAAGACTTCGGGTGGCCCAAGCCCATGGCGGTTTCGACTCCTTGGAGGACAAGTCTAGATTAGATAGAATTTCAAAGGGTATCAACCCTAATTTGTAACCGACTCGACCTATCCCGGGACCTGCCTATCTATATAAAGGCCAGGAGGGTACGGCGAGAAGGATCTCTTTCAACACAACATACACACCTCCACGCCAGATAGCATCTGCGCACCCCTGTAACTTCTGGTTCCGCCATAATCAAGAGCAGATAAGCAGGAGTAGGGTTTTCCCTCCGGGGGGCTGAACCTAGGTAAAACTCGTGTCCCTATGTTGCTTGTATGTTAACCGTTCCACGACTTCCAGCATCCCCATCTTCTCCAAAACCCAAGTCCATAATAATGGGCATTGACGAGATCGAACCTCGTCAGGTATAGGTTAAGCTTGGTGATGTTTATGCACGTAAAATGCATACATGAACTGTGTAGTTTATTTACACATATTCCCATATATTTGCATCATATTAGTAGTTATTACCCATGATATTAATGATTTTGGGGATTTTGTAAACATTCCCCTCTCTATGGTTCTAACTCCGTCTAGCAGAAAATACCTTCTATTAGTATTTTTGACTTTACAGAAGCTACGGGACTCCAAAAAGAGCAAGGTCAGAAAGCATGCTTCAGAATTTTCAAAGGTCCTAGGTCCATAACTTCTCAAAATATAATCTTGCCACCTTCTGTACAAATCATTGATACAACACAACCTATAGCTAACTTGAGAGATCATGATGAATTTAGGAGGCCAACGAAGGTCACTAGGGGCTTAACGGGCTGCAAATGGGACCCATGGTGCGGGTACTTACCTAGCCACGCCCTGCTGCTCGGATGTCGCTGATTCCACCACCATCCTATTCATATTGAACTAAAACCTTCTATAAAAAGGTTTCCCGATGCAATATTAGAACATATGGAGGCAGAGATCTAAAACCATAAAATAGGGAGTCTTTAGGCCACTGCCTGAGGAAGATTGGAGGTGGAAACACTACCGGAATTGCCTATGGTAGCCTCTCCTCCTTCACCAACAACTCTGTCGTGGTGGTGTCACGGCAGATGCCATGGGTAGGCTTAAGTTGGGAGCCGAATGGATGCTTGTGGTCACCGGGGAGGGTGTGCATGGTCTTGCCGCGCACGAAGAACAAGAAGAACTCTCCACACTTGGTGATTTTATTGATCCTATATGTTTACAAGTGCTCCTCGAGCTGTATGAACTTAGCTCATGTGCCTTAGTTCCCTACGAGGTCCAACCTTTCTTCTAACCCTAGCTATGCCTCCCCTTATATAGGCGATGGCTATCTAGGTTACACCCCTTTGGGTCCTAGGGTTACTGTTTGGATCTTGGTGTTAACTGTACGGGCCGGGTCATGGGCTTCTACTAAGCCCAGTGGCCCAGTCCATAAAGTTGGACAGCTAACGGTCTTCATGTACGTAGCCTCCAGTTTTTTTGGCGTCATGCAGTAACTTTGTACGTCAGCCCTTGCTTTGGGCATCACTCGGCTCCTTTCGTGTCACCCGGCGTCGCCCTTCTCTTTTGGCCACGCTTTACCATGGTCCCTCCTGATCTTCACTCGGAAAGTTGCCACGCGTCCTATCTCACTCGGCCTTCCCTCGTGAGACTCGGCTCGTTGGTTCCTGCAAGATTAACAAACTTGTCTTATACGGGCCGACATAGTTCCTATGTCGGCCGTACACGATCATCTTACCCGACCATTGTTACTCGGCCAGGTTCGTTCTTCACTCGGCATAAGCCAAGCTAGGCAATGTTTTACCCCTTTAAACCCTGCCGGGGGTTATTCCCCCGACATTAGTCTCGGAAGCTGGTGAGGTCTAGCATTTCTAACTATTAGGCGTCTCCAGGTTCCTTTAATGTGATTATATTTTGAAACTTCTTTTTATGTCTGTATTTAATGCTTAGAGCGCACTGTTTTAGCACAATCTTATACTTTTCCGAGTCTGTCTGACAACTTTCGGGCCTGTTCTTTGACTTTTTGGCTCATTTTCTCCTCGTGCCGAATCACTTTGGCTACTTCCGAGTCATTTTTCGGCGTGCCTTAGTCACTGACAGCTTGTAATCATGATGAATTGCCTCAAATTTTGTTCCAAGCTCTGACTGCATAGTGACGACTGTGCAGTAATTCCCCGTCACTGTTGCAGTCCCATCGCTCTACACCTCTCGTCCTGCACTGCATGAAATGGCAATGGATTTTCCGTGTATTGTTTACACGTGGCGCTCGCTGACTGGCTCACTCGGCTGAATACACGGCCACACGCTGGCCGCACGGCGCAGGAGGATCCCACGATTGGGGTTTTTTACTCCCCTTAAGTAAGGCTGAGGGTAACATAACTTCCCTCGCCCGTTCAGTTTCTCCATAGCCTCTTTCTTCTTCCTTGCGCCTCCAAAATCCAACTTCCCCCTCTGCGGTTCTTCTCCTCCATAGTTTCTCTTTTGCGATTGCTCTTTTTCCCTTTCTATTCCACTACGGGTCGTTTCTCCTCCAAGCCTCTTCCAACGACGGAAGAGACTGAATCTAGGGAAACCATGGATGCTCGTGATGCTGCGGAGGGAGCAGAAGAACAGGAGGTCGCCGCCGGCGAGCGCGACGGCTGGGAGGGCTCAGAGGTCTCCGCGGAGGAGGTCGAGTGGCTGCGTTCCACCAGGCGCATCCCACTCGAATTGGATTGCCGCCTCCCTGTTGATGAGATTTCCCCCAAACCTGAGGCCAATGAGAGGGTGGTTTTCCTCACCCATTTTGAGCGAGGTTTCACCTTGCCCGTGAGCAATTTTTTCGATTCCTTTCTTTCCACTTTCCGTCTTTAGACCCATCATTTGCCTGCCAATGCTATTTGCTCCTTGTCTTGCTTCATTTCTGCTTGCGAGGGCTATCTTGGCATTTGGCCCACAGTTCTTCTCTAGGCCAAATATTTTGGCTTTAGGATTCAAGTGGTGCCTGACCCCAGCGTTCCTCGTGACGAGAAAAGGCCCACCAGGTGCGGTGCTGCTAGTATCACACCCAGGAAAGATTCCATCTTTCCTCGGGTCACTGGCTTAGACTCTTGCAAGAAATGGCATAGGACTTTCTTCTATGTCAAAAATAGCGGGTCCACCGATTACATCCAGCTCCCCCTTTCTCGGACGAGGTTCCTAACAAGGAGTACTGGAAACTTGACCCGCGTGACAATAATTCCATGGTGAACGAGGCCAACGGATTCTAGAGAGGTTGCTGTCGCCGGATGAGAACTTCCATCTCACTGAGGCGGATCTTATGTGTGCTTTCATCGCACGCCGGGTCAGCACCATCCAAGCTAGGAGACACAAGATGTGCTTCATGAGCGGCACGTAGGACCCCACTCAGAATTCCACGAAGGAGCTCACCCATGACTCTGTGGCCCACCAGGTCAGCTCACTCTTCAAGCTCACCTTGGCGGAGGACTGGGAATTGAGATGCCCTCCTTTCAGCCAGGATAGGCTTGTCCCATGGGTTATTCTCTGTTTAGTTTTTGATGCTTATTCTGTTTGTCTTTCGCAGAATCTTGTTCACCAGGTTGATGACAGTATTGTCCCTCCCGGCGCCTATTATGAGGATCGCTCTGACTCGGACGAGGTCGGGTTCGACCTGGAATGCTTCATGCCCATTCCGCACGTTGTTGCCACTGCCTCCACTGCGGGTAAGACCCACACTCGAAACCCCTTACGAGACTGGTCTGACGATGATGATTGCGAAATTCTGGAGGTACTTGCCTTTTGTCTTTAACCTCTTGACTTATGCAAATTAGCTCGTCATTTACTTATGCAGCTGGCTAGGTTCATGACGCTCCACCTCTTACTGTGGGCAGAGTCGGCAAGATTCCTGCCGCCAAGCCGGGTAAGCGGTGTGGGGCCTCCTCTAGTGCTCAGCCCGCCAAGAAGCGCAGGGTCACTCCTGCTGCTCCTCCTGCTGCCACGCTGACCGAGACCCGCAAAGCTGCTGGGCGCTGAGTCACCCGTCGCATACCGCGTGACCCGACCGTCTCCGGGTAAGCTTTTGCGACCTGCTTACTTTGCATTTTTCCTTCTCATGTTTTGTGATTGCTTTCTTATGAGCATATTTTTTATTTTTAGCACCGCACCTTTGTCGGCCAGCCAGGCTGCCCCTAGCATGGCCTCGCCACTAAGGCTTGCTCCTCCTCCTACTGATTCCATGGTGCAGAGCCCCGTCCAAGTCGTCGTTCCCACTACTGAGGCTCACGCTTCTCAAAGTGAGGCTAACCCGGAGGCACACCCGTCGGAGGAGACTCGGCCTAGCACCTCTGCTGCACCCCATGAACAACTTCCTTGATCTTGGTGCTGGCAACATTGCCGTCGAGAAGACCTCCGCCATTAGTTCCACTGCTCCTAGCCCACGAGTTGGTCCTCATGAACAACTTCCTGATCTTGGTGCTAGCAACATTGCTGAGCCCGCTCAGTCGGCTCCCATCTTATCCCCAACCAGATCTGCTCACTCTCCTTCTCTATCAAAGACTCAGACTCGTCCTGCTGCTTCAGGTCCGGCTCGCACTTCATCCGGCAAGCCCACATCTACCAAGTAGATGACCTTGGTCCATGCCCCAGGCACCGCTCCTCAGATCCGGCCCACAACAACAACAACGACACTCATTTCAGTGGGTAAGCCAGGCGGATCTGCAACCGACGGGTCTGGTGGCAGTTCTAAGGCTGTTACCCTATACACCAGTGCTGCTGCGACCCGCGCCAATGTGGGAACTGCCCTAAAGAAGGGGAAAGTTCTCACTCGGACGCTTAGAGGAAATGGCCTCAGTGCCGAAGAGCGTTATGCCGTGGCATGGAACGCCGCAGGCGAGCAAGAGGTTAGCTCCAGCGCCGGCAAGAAGATGAAGCTGGGCGCCAAGGCCGTTTCTGATATGACCCAGCAGGCCATTGCCTTGATGGCCCACGCGGATGAAGTGAATGAGGTACATAATCTTCTTACTCTTTTGTGTATTGAGTACTTTTGTTATATATAAACCCTAGTCCCCGAGGTTACTACCGAGTGAGGAACTTACTCGGTTGTAAGCTCTAAGTTAAGAGTCAACCCTTATCCGACTATAAACTTTGATCTCACATCTGCTGACTATCTTTTTCCTTTGTGTAGCTTACACACAATGAGCGCACCAAGGTGCATCAGGCTCTCCTCTAGGAGTATTGTAATCTGGAGCTTGCTCATCAGAAGCTGCAAGCCGAGACTCAGGGCCAAGGTAATTTTCTTACTCGCCATATCCTTATTCGGCACACTTTTATTTGTTTCATTTCCTTGATCTTCTCTTGCTGTTCTCCCACAGCTTCTGTCCAGTCCACCATTGACGCGTTACACTCACAGATCAGCGAGACGGAAAGTAAGTTCTTAGCAATTCTTTGGCTGCTTTGTGATCATGCTCATCCCTTTGCCACTTTTATCCTGATGGATCGAGATAGCTTTGTTGTTGCTGATGAGTGATTTGTTCCGAATAAGCAGGAAAGCACCAAACCAAACTCCAGAAGGAGCGAGACGAGGTTACCCAACTGAAAATCAGATGGCCGTCATGGAGAAGAAGCACCAGTCCGAGGTGAAGGGGCTACAGGAGGAGCTTGCCGAGAAATACGGCCAGCATGCCGCCAGTGCCGAGAAAACCAAGGAGCTGCTCAAGGAGGCCGAGTCGGCAGTTGAGTCGGCTCACCTGGATCTGGACGCTCTTAAAGCCAAGGCCAAGATTTGGCAAATCAAGCTCAGCGCCATCAACTCTTTCCTCGGTAGTGAGTTCTTACCTTTTTCACTGTATTTATACTCTTTGCTTTCTGTCTCTCTCCATTATTTTTGCTAATGTTGTTTTGCGTGGGTAGAGAATTTCCCCGAGGCTGAGATGTTTGCCATACGGGCCATGAAGAGAGTGCGAGCCAAATCTGGAGCTCCCGCTGATGGCGAGGTCACTATTGACGAGCATCTCGAAGCGCTGTCCGAACGCGCCAAGACCCTCAAATCATGTGGTATGGACTTGCTCAAATCAGCCATCCATGCGTTCAGGATGCTCTGGCCGGGTGAAGACTCGCCCACACTCATCGAGCCTTCGGCTGCCAGGCTGCTTCTGACTAAAGACAGGCTGGATCAATGGCGCGTGTCGGCTGGCCGAGCCGCAGCGAACAAAGCTCTTGCCTTTGTGCTCTCGTGGTACGAAGACATCAACCTTGATGTTCTCGAGCGCATGAGCGCTGAAGGCAAGTGGCTTCATGACCCTGATATCATCAAGAAACGCCAGGAGCGAGCTTATGCCATGGTCGAGTATGCTCTGGTGCATGCTTGGTGCGATGGGCCCAGCTTCCTCGACCTTGGCAAACCACTTGCCGAGATTATTGATGACGAGGGCGCTGATAGCTAGGCCACCGAGTCAGACGACCCGGAAGACATGGCAGCCGATGCCCCTGACTCGCAGATGCTCCGGATGATGCTCCTAGCTCCAAGACCACTCCTCCGAGCCCAGCTTCTTCTTAGGCTGATTAGGAAAATACTTTAACTTTGATGAGATCCCCGGTATGCCGGGTACAGATGTAACATACATTATACCTGTTTTTGGATGTGTGCCTTTTGATAAGGCTTAAACTTCTTATTACACTTTGAATGTGAATCATCCAGGGGGAAGTCCCCGAGTTTCAGTTTGCCGTTTCACTTTTCCTTGACTTTGGCTCTTGTCTACCTTTTTTGGCGTTCGATATTAGAGTCTCAAAGTACTAAGGATTGAGTTGCCGGATATGAAACTTAGACCACTTGACCTAGGATCATTCAACATAGAATGCAATATAAACTGCAGTGGGTTAGTTAAAAACATATAGAGGGTCAACTCGTGTTTTCCCCTTTACTTATTCGGTGTTCATGTTTACTCATCATTGATCATTTCCTCTTGCTTGCCATGAAGCCGTGTTTTTGGACAACAACATAGTCTAAGAGTTGATTCTTTCCGAGTAAACATTACTTGTTCCGAGACAAATTTTAAGTGTCAACGCCAGCCAACATAGAATAATTAAAAGATAAACATAAGGGGCAGTCCCCGAGTCAGTTTTTTGAGTCATACCATTTTTGTATTATCAACACATAGCCAGCATAAGCGTCCGACATATGAGAGTTTGGGTGATACATGCACTGCTTCTCCTAAGTGTAGAAGGGGCGAAGCAGTGCCACATTCCATGGCATTTTGGTCTCATCACCTGATATGTCCGCCTTGTTCTTTTGTGCTTCGCGAGCATCTATTAGATAATATGAGTCATTGTGCAATCCTTTGCTTACAATGAACGGTCCTTCCCATGGGGGTGATAATTTATGCATTCCAGTTGTGCGTTGCACTAGTCTGAGCACCATATCCCCTTCTCGAAAAACACGAGGTTGAACTTTCCTGCTATGGTAGCGTCGGAGATTTTGTTGGTATATGGCGGATCTGGACAGTGCCAATTCTCGTGCTTCTTCGAGTAAATCAACTCCATCTTCCTGGGCCTCTTTTACCTCGGCTTCCGAGTATTGCCTTACTCTTGGCGAGTCATATTCTATGTCGGCACGCAAAACTGCTTCTGCCCCATACACAAGAAAGAATGGCGTATTGCCTGTTGATCAATTCAGAGTTGTCCTTAAACTCCATAGCACTAAGGGCAATTCCTAACAACCAGGTGATCTCTGGAGTGGTTCCATTAAGCGGGGTTTTAACCCGGATAGAACTAAGCCATTAGCTCATTCAACTTGTCCATTTGATTCTGGATGAGCGACTGATGCTGCATCTAGTCTTATTCGGTTTTTTCCGCAAAATCGAGCAAAAGCTCCTTCGGCAAAGTTTGTGCCATTATCTGTGATTACCCTATGTGGGTAACCGTATCTCAAGATTATGACTCTTAGGAATGTGACCGCTGTTTTTTCGTCCAATTTTTTGATGGGTTTCACTTCTATCCATTTGGTGAACTTTTCAATCATTACCAGTATGTGAGTCATGCCTCCCCTTGCTGGTTTGAATGGTCCTACCATATTCTGGCACCATACCGCGAATGACCAAGTGATTGGTATAGTTTTCAATTCAGATGCTGGTAAGTGTGACCTGGACGCATAGCGCTGGCAACCGTTGCATTTTCCTACCAGCTCTTGTGCTTCTACTAGTGCACTTGGCCAATAGAGTCCATGTCAGAATGCCTTGGCCACCAATGCCCTTGATGATGCATGGTGCCCACACTCTCCTTGGTGAATGTCCAACAAGATTTCTTGGCCTTTCTCTGAACATATGCAACGCTGCAGTAAACTTGTCACACTTCTTTTGTACAGCTCATTGTTGATTATGGTGTAGGCTTTTGCTCTTCTTTCTGTATGTCTTGCCACTACCTCATCGTCTGGCAAAGTTCCATCTTTCAAGTAGTTGTATATTGGTTGAGCCCAGGCTAGTATTAACGGTGCTAGATCTGTTTCTTCATCCATCTCCATGGGCTCAGCCGACATATGTTGTGCCGACATAACCTGGGGAGTCCTCGAGTGTGATTCGGCAACCCCTGAGGTGGACGGGTCAGTCCCCGAGTTACTCGAACCTGCCCCTGAGTCAATGTCCATTGGCACAGCGCCTGACTGTTGGCTCGCCGGGATGAATATTGATTCGGATTCCTGCGATGACTTGATGGATGGTTTTCTGAGGTGCTCCAATGCTACTCCTGGTGGAATTGCTTGCTGAGATGAGCCTAATTTGGATAGTACATCCGCTGCCTCATTCTCTGCTCTGGGTACGTGATGAAATTCACACCCGTCAAAGTATCCCGAAATTTGTTGCACGTGAAAACGATACAGTGCCATGTTCGCATCCAACGCGTCCCAACGCCCAGATACTTGGTGGATCACCAAATCCGAGTCACCAAAACACATGATCCTTTTAATGCCAATTTCCTTAGCCACCTTTATACCATGGACAAGTGCTTCATACTCGGCTACATTATTGGATGCAGCGAAGTGGATCTGTAACACATACTTGAGATGATCCTTTTTTGGTGATGTGATCACTATCCCGGCACCTAGACCCATTTTTGTCTTGGATCCATCAAAATGCATCTTCCAATAATTTGGATCTGGCAATGGTGGTTCGTACTGCATTTCCATCCAATCCACGAAGAAATCAGCTACGGCTTAAGATTTAATTGCATCTCGCCTATCATATTGTGGAGTATATGGTGCTAGCTCTATGGCCCATTTTGCAACTCGGCCACTGGCATCTTTGCTGCCCAATATATCCGAGATAGGTGCCTCACATATTACCCAGATTGGGCGTTCTTGAAAATAGTGCTTCAGCTTCTTTGCTGCCATATACACCCCATACGTCATTTTTTGGTAATGATGGTAATTTTGCTTAGATATAGAGAGCACTTTGCTCAAGTAATAAACTGGTCTTTGGACTGATTTGCCCTCTTCCTCGCGTTCTACCACTATCACTGCACTTACAACTCTGTTGGTTGTGGTGACATAGAGCAGCATTGGCTCTTTTGATAATGCTGAAGCTAATATTGGTGTTGTTACCATCTTTTTGAGTTCATGGAAAGCGCTATCAGCTTGCTGTGTCCATGTGAATTTGTCTGAATTTTTCATTAGTTGATATAATGGTAAGGCTTTTTTGCCTAGCCGACTGATAAATCTACTCAACTAAGCTAGGCATCCTGTGGACTTCTGGACATCATTGAGGGTTTTTGGAAATTCCATTCTTTTGATGGCCCTGATGTTTGCCGGGTTAGCCTCAATTCCTCGGCTGGATACAAGGAATCCGAGTAATTTTCCAGCCGGGACACCAAATGTGCATTTTTCCGGGTTAAGTTTCATCCGGAATCTTCTTAAGTTTGTGAATGTTTGACGCAAGTCCTCAATTAGAGTATGACTTTGTTTGGTTTTTATTACCACGTCATCGACGTATACTTGAACATTTTTGTCCAATTGATCTTGCAAGCATTTTTGCATGCATCTTTGATATGTTGCACCACATTTCTTAATCCAAAGGGCATAGTGTGATAGCAATAAGCCCCGTACGGGGTGATAAAAGCTTTCTTTATTTGATCATTCGGATTCAATGGTATCTGGTGGAAACCAGATTACGCGTCCACGAATGATAACAACTCACACCCGGCAGTAGAGTCTATGACTTGATCGATCTGTGGCAGGGGAAATGGATCTTTTGGACATGCCTTATTGAGGTTCGTGTAATCGATGCACATGCGCCACACCACTGCCACGTTCGGGTCATCTTTTTTCTTCTCAACCAAAACTGGATTTGACAACCAATCTGGGTGTAGTACTTCCATGATAAATCCGGCAGCCAAGAGCCTGGCTATCTCGGCAGCTATCACTTCTCCTATCCTTAGCGAAGCGGAGGAGGGATTGCTTCACTGGCTTGGCATCTTGCCTTACATGAAGAGAGTGTTCGGCCAGCTCCCTCAGAACTCCTTGCAAGTCCTGTGTGGACCAAGCAAAAATATCCCGATTCTCACGGAGGAAGCTGGTGAGCTCGCTTTCCTATTTGTCAGTCAGCCCAGCACCAATGGTAACTGTGCGCTCTGGGAAAGTCTCATCCACCTGTATTTTCTTGGTTTCCTTGGTAGCTTGGAATGATACACTGCCATGCGGATTAGTGAGTGCCGGCATGGACATTTGTGCTGCTTTGGCCAATGTTGCCACCTCCATCATTTGCTGCTTTTCCTGTGCTATGACCAGTGACTCGGCCAGTGAAGATCCGGCTGAGGCACAAGCAATTGATCTTTTGTAATCTCCTTCGACTGTGATAACTCCACAAGGACCTGGCAGTTTCATCTTCAAATAAGCGATGTGAGGAGTAGCCATAAACTTTGCCATAGCCGACCTGCCGAGTAAGGCATGATACGAGCTGACCAGGTCAACCACCTCGAACTCTATGGCTTTAGTGTGACAGTTTTCCCTGTTGCCAAATAATACGTCAACCCAGATCTTGCCAATTGGCTCACAGGACAATCCTGACACGATGCCATGGAAAGTTGTCTTAGTCGGCTCCAGCATGTTCATAGTAATGCCTAACTTGAGCATGGTATCCTTGTACATGATGTTGATGCTATTGCCATCATTGATCAGTACCTTGGAAAATTTCACATTGATATCAGGGCCCATGAAAGTTGGATCCAAGACAAGAGCATATCCTCCTGGTGTTGGCATGATCTTGGGGTGATCCTTTATGCTCCATCTTATCTCTTGTTTAGACCAATGCATGTACTTTAGGATTGCCGGCATTGTGGCATTTACTTCCATCATTCGTCTTTGCTGAATCTTTTTGTCATTCGGCTCTGTGACAAACATGACATAGCTGGTGATGTTCTCTGTACTCATTTCTGATTACATGGCCAACATGGGCGTCATCATCTCTTGGGTTATGCACCTGATGAACAACCTCTCTTCTTTCTTGGTTATGGTATTTTGGCTGTCTGTTCTCGTATCTATGCTCAGCTCCAACAACTTGAGCATTTCCTCCTGTGAGTGGTGGAGGGGGAGGTGGTGGTAGTTGCTTATTCGGCGAATCTACCCTGTCTCCTTTCTGAAACAAAGTGCATTGTCTTGTTGTGTGATTTTATGCTTACTCGGACTAGGCGTGTGAAATTTACACGGCTGATCCAGCATCATCTCATAGGTATATTTCTGCCTGTCTTGATATGGTTTTCTTTGTTCGTATGGCTTTTTGCCATCATTCTTTGGTATCCACTGCTATTTCCCGTTCGTTCTTTGATGTTGGCTACTTCCAGCATCTGGATGATCTTGACTCACCGCTGCGACCTAAGTTGATTCATATCTATAATCTGGTCTCTCGTCTCTTCTTTTGCTTCTATACTTAGCTCTCTCCTGGCGTTTGTGCGACCCGGCGGCGTCATAGATCTAAGTCTCAGTCATCCCATCTGCCGACATGAGCAGAGGCTGAGTCCGATCTCCTAACGCATATGAGTCGGCAATTATTATTGTTTCTGCTAAGCTTGCCGGCATATCTCTCTGTAACCTTTGCCATAGAACACTTCCATGTCTGCACCCTTGTGCAAACCACGCTATGGCTTGAGACTCGATTACCCCTTCGCAAGAGTTGTGCATTGTGTCGTGGGAATGGTCACGGCAGATGCTGCAATCGGCAGCGAGTAGTAGAACGAGGGGCAAGGGCGGCCAGCCATCTGCGGTGCAAGATGAGGGCGGAGACACAGGGTTTTACCCAGGTTCGGCCCCCCGGAGGGTAAAGACCTACTCCTGCTAGATTGTATTATGAAGGTGGTACAATGGGCGAGCTCGGTGGCTAGGCGGCGAGACGCTTGGGTGTATGATGGAACGTATCTCTACACGCCCCGTAGGGAGGTTTATATAGGCTCACCTCCCCTAGGGTTTACATATCTCAACCGAATCAGTTAAGGCTTCGGTACTTGTTTAACCTAATCCGACTGGGCCTATCTACTCGCCTGGGCCTTCAGCTTCCAGTCGCTTGGATCTACACCGGGCCTTGATCCAGTCGCCGCCTTGCAGGCCCACTCGCCAGTTTCTGGGCCAGTCGGAAACGTCCTGCTGGGTATACCCCGGTAGGCACATCCCCATCAGTAGTCCCCGAGGCCATCGTCGATTGGGCGTAGGTGGCTGCTGGCAGTCGGAGTATACGGCTTCAGAGCAGACATCCAGTCGAATCGTCGGCGGGCTCCTGTATAAAGGAGAAAACTAGCCATCCTGATCACAGCTTTGGCGAGTCGAGTTGGTGAAACACTGTCATAGTGATCGGGTCGCCGAGCCGAGTGGCTGAAGTTGGACCGTTAGGCATGGTCAAACTAGCCGTTGGGGTAATCCAACGGTAACTTTTGGCGTAATCACCGCGTAGTAACGGCCTCCGGATTTGGCGGGTAACAACTGCTATATAAGGGGAATGGCAGGCGATCAGAGAACCACCTTCTCGCCATTTCCTCTGATTGCACGCACTCTCGCCTTCCTTCGCATCGCGATCCAGCCGACCCGAAATCCTCCGACCCCCCACAAATCCTTCCGCCATGGCCCTCTCCACTGAGCCTTGGGGTAGATCTAAGTGTACGAGGGCGCAGCTGGCGTCCTTCGAGGAGGCCGGGATCCTGCGCGCCGGCTGTTGGCGCATCCCCGCGGCCGGAGATGTGACCCCGAACCCGCGCGAGGGGGAATTCATCTGCTTCACCAGCCACCTGGAAAGGGGGCTAGGATTCCCTATGTCCCTGTTTTTCCGGCGCTTCTGCGCCTACTACGGGATCCAGCCGTCGGACCTGGGTCCTCACAGCATCAAGCAGCTCGCCATCTTCGTGGCGTTCTGCGAGTGCTACTTGGGCTGCCGGCCCTACTTCCCTCTGTGGCAAGATCTGTTCCACGGACGGATCAGCCGCGAGGAAGCGGGCGGCCCAATGCTTGCCACGGGCGGCCTGACGTTCCAGCTGAAGTCAAAGGCTTCATTCTTTGACTTGATGCTGCCCGCCAAGGCAGCGAGCGACTGGAAGAAGTCTTGGTTCTATGTTGCCGAGGCGACCCCGGAGGGTGAGACGGCGATCCCACGATACTCCGCCAACCGGTACGAACCGCGCCGTCTTCAAGTCGGCAAGCTCCCCAGCGACCAGCGGATGGTTGTGGACGAAATGCTCCAAACCATCCGCGGTTTGAAGAAGAAAGGCCTCCAGTCGATCAACTTATATAACTGCTGGCTCGGGCGGCGGCTCGTCCCTCTGGCTCGGCGCGACCACTACATGTACCAATACATGGGCCGGGAGGACTCGACGAAGTCCAGCCTAGCCGAGTGGAAGCTCGAGGACTACACCGCAGCACTGAAGAAGATCACCCAGGCGGTGTACCTGGACGCACAGGCTAGGGTCGCCCCCTACACCGCAAAGCGTCCAGCCCCAACGGTAATCACCTCGCATCATTCGCAGTCGCAGTTTTTGCAGTCGCGGTCATTCTAATTTCATCTTGCGTTCATTGCAGCTATTCCAAGTGGTGGAAGGTTGGCTCCCGCCTTCGGACGACGAGAATTCGAGCTCGTCCGTCCAGGACATGGGCGAGTCGCCTCCTGCCAAGGGCGACGCCGGGAGCGACGAGAGTAACGGCGACGACGAGTCCGAGGAGGAGGTCGCCCCGCTGGTCCGCAAGACCCGCGGGCAGCGTCAACGTGAGCTTGAGGCGAGCAAAAGCCTCGAGCGTGATGATGATGATGAAGAACTTCTGGAGACCACCTCGCGCCGCCAGGCTACTCCGTCGAAGAAGAAGAAGAAGGAAAAGGAGGAGAAGGCCCCTCTGAAGAAGAAGACGAAGCCGATGAGGCCAGCCCGGCCAAGGACGAGGCGCCACCGACGGCAGCCGCGCTGGACACGGCCACTATCGAGGTGCCACTGGCTTCGATGCCTCCGCCATTCGCCCCAGTCTCTGGGCTGGCAGATGCTCCGGCTGCGGCGTCTTCGCCTCGCAGGGAAGCTCCTGCCGAAGATGTTCCAGAGGCTCCTGGCGCGGCCTCGACGAAGAAGCCGTCCGTGTCTTGGGCACACGATGTCCTGGAGATGGGGCTCAGCCGCCGACTGGGCCCTAAGCTGGAGAAGCCGTCCGGCCTCCGCACGGGGCTACGCTTCATTCCAGTCGCCAAGTGAGTTTGCTCACCTACCTTTATCTTCCATAGCAGCCTGAATTATCTTGCTTACATGATTGATTTACAGGACCGGAGTGAAGAACATGGGCCACCCGACCGTGGCTAAGGTGCCACCCGTCGTCAGCGAGGAGGATCCTTCCCGTAAGAGGAAAGCGGACGAGGTCGTCGTCCCTGCGGATGGCGGCAATAAGGCCAAAGGCGACGATGTCGTCACGATCTCTGACGACATGGCGGTCGCGCCGACTGAACCCGCAATAGAGGCGGCCGCATCCACGAAGGAGGGCGCTCCCTCGCCTGGAGCGGCTGAGCCGACCTCCTTCGGTGCGGGTGCCTCCATCGCGACATTTCCGCGCTTCGTGGCCAAAGCGGCCACAACGAGTGGAACTTCGCCCTCTAGCCGTGCACCTGGAATTGCCGATGCGGAAGTCGAGCAGCGTCGTGGGCACACACCAGCTCTCCTCGCGTCCGTGGACGCGATACAACTTCATGGCATGCTTGGCGCAGCCATCCAGGTATGTCCAGTCCCCGAGGATCAGGTCGGTGTGTTGCAGCGGTCTGATTCTTTTAGTGTGTAGTTGTTATTTTTCGCGTCCAGTCCCCGAGTGCGCACCTGCTGAATTTCAGCGGGTGGGCGCTTAGGAGTTTTTTGATTGTCAGTCCCCGAGTGCGCACTCGCTGAATTTCAGCGGGTGGGCACTTAAGAGTTTTTTGTTTGCCAGTCCCCGAGTGCGCACTCGCTGAATTTCAGCGGGTGGGCACTTAGGAGTTTTTTGATTGCCAGTCCCCGAGTGCGCACTCGCTGAATTTCAGCGGGTGGGTGCTGAGGATGTTGCTTTGATTAACTGTTTGAATGATGTGCAGGGTCTGCAACGTGAATCAGCTGACCGATTGGCAGCGAAGCACCGCGCGGAGAAGGAACTGGCCACCGTCCAAGAGGCGAATAAGGGGCTTCAGGCGGTTGCCGCGAAGGCGGAAGAGGCTCGCCAGGGGCTTGTCCCAGCGGGTGAGTTAGCGGTGGCTCCATCGGCACTGAGCTCGGCTGAGAAACGGATCACCGAACTCGAGCGCGAGCTAAGGGAGGCGAAGGAGGAAGCGAACTCGGCGGATGGGCGAGCCAAGGCCGCTATTACCGCCGCCGCAGAGGATCGTAAAGTGTCCGACGCCCTTGTTGCTGGGCTTCAGGACGACTATACTTCGCTTCAATGCTTCATCATGGATCTCTCCCGCCCCTTGATTGGTAAGTGTATCTGCCACTGCCAATAACATGTGTTCTGTTGTGATGCCCGACGTACTCATTGTTATCTTCTATTCGCAGGTCGCATCCTTGATAACGCGGAAGAGGCGAGCTCGTTTGACGCGTGACAGTGTGTGGCCACGCTCGTCGACTCGGCGACGTTGTCGGCGACGTGCATCCGAGCCTACCTCCAGGAGATATCACCCACGGAAGTAATTCTGAGCGACCTCGTCGAGGTGTGGAAGTACTTGGAGAAGGCGCCCTCGGTCGTTGAGTTCATGACGCGATCGGCATTTCGGCGCGGAGCAGCAACGGCGCTTAGCCTTGGACTTGCTCACTTCCCGGAGGACTTCGACCTCGACGACGTCACGAGTGGCTACCCGTCGTCCACTGGCGCAGTGGAGCTTTCCGAGGTGCTCAAGTTGACGGACCGCGCCGCGATGTACTCCGAGCGTGTCTGGGCAATGGGCGACCTCCTTCCGTACCAGGAGACGGTCGTCGCGCCCAACGACCCCGAGCCGCAGCACCGGGATTTCAAGGTCGAGCAGCCCTTCCGCGCGGCGATGGCGGGTGAGCTGACGACGTACCCGTCAAACCCGTACACGCCGTTCATCCACAATCGCCGGGGTGCTGGCGAGTCGTCGTCGAAGCCTGCAGAATAGGATAGTTTGTCCTGTGGCGTTAGTAGCAGGTCTGCCGTTTAGGCATATTTGGTAATTTGAGACAATGCTACATGCTATTGAATGAGACGTCGTGTCTGTTTTGGGATTTGTCATGTGTTTTGTGATTGAGGTTTGAACGAGTCCCCGAGCGCGTCCGCCCTTTTGTGGGGTTTACCTCGTGTGTGATTTGTTTGTGGTTTTTGAATGTTTTGTTATTGTGGTCGACTCGCCCGGACTCGAAGAGCCAGTCGCAGGGCGACTCCCTTGACCGCTCTATACTTCACCGTTTTCCCTTGCGCGAACGGGGTCGGGTGAGGACTTGGCACGTTGGTTCTGGCGCATCACTCCAGCCTGGCGCATTGGGTCAGTCGCGTGGCGAGTCCTGGACATGCTCTCATACTTAGCGTTTTCCCGAGCCGCTCGTGCTGAACTGGTCGTCAGTCCCCGAGCGTGGTACTTGGCCGTTCGAGTCGCTATGTCGAGGATGCGGAGGATCATGGTCGCTGTAAGAAGCGAAGGCAGTTGTCTTGTCTCGTAGAGCCAGTCGGGCTGGGCGACTCCAATGGGGCTCCGGGTAGGCGTTTTTTGTGGACGGTGCAAGACCTGAGGTGACTCAGTGCTCTTGCACCGCACTACTTAGCCGTGCCGATCGCTGTACCAAAGGTTGACTTCTGCGGTTAGCTTGACGCTGTTACTACGAGTGCGAGTGGCACAAGACACGGAGAGTAGGCGCAATTTGCGGTAACCAATTCTTTTTATTTCATAGCGACTGGAGAGTACATATGTGGTGTTCTAGGAGTAGAACTTCCGTAGGAGGTTTACATTCCATGGTCGCTTGACGTCGAGTTCGCCGTCCCCGCGGACGTCGATGAGGTAGTAGGCGTCGTTGCCGAGTACTCACCCGATGGCGAATGGTCCCTCCCACGGAGGGGAGAGCTTGTGCATGCCCTTCTTGTCCTGGATGAGTCGCAACACGAGGTCGCCTTCTTGGAAGGTGCGAGTTTTCACCCGCCGGCTGTGGTAGCGGCGGAGTCCCTGCTGGTAGATGGCGGTGCGTGACCGAGCGAGGTCACGTGCCTCGTCGAGTTGATCGACTCTGTCCTGGCGGGCGAGTTCGCTTGCAGCCTCCGTGTAGTGGACGACCCGCGGTGAGTCGTGCTCGAGGTCGGTGGGCATGACTGCCTCGACGCCGTACACCATGAAGAAGGGGGTGAATCCTGTCGACCTGTTGACCGAGGTGCGGATCCCCCAGATGACGGAGGGCAGCTCCTCGACCCAACACCCGGCGGTACGCTCGTGTGGTACTTGGATTCGCGGCTTCAGGCCGTGGAGGATGCTTTGATTGGCCCGTTCCGCCTGGCCGTTGGATTCCGGGTGGGCGACCGACGCGAGGTCGAGCCGGATGTGGTGCTCTTCGTAGAATTCGGCCATGGCTCCTTTGGCGAAGTTGGTGCCATTGTCCGTGATGATGCTGTTTGGGAACCCGTAGCGATATATGAGCTCGCGTAGGAATTTGGTGGCGGTCTTCCCGTCGCACTTCCAGACTGGCTTGGCCTCCACCGACTTTGTGAATTTGTCAACCGCGACCAGGAGGTGGGTGTAGCCGGAGGGAGCCTTTTTGAAGGGGCCTACCATGTCCATGCCCCGTACGGCGAATGGCCAGGTGATGGGGATTGTTTTGAGCGCTGAGCTCGGCACGTGCGTCTGGTTGGCGTACTTCTGGCACCCGGCGCACCGCTGGACAATGTCGACGGCATCGGCATGTGCGGTAGGCCAGTAGAAGCCATGCCGCATAGCCTTGGCGACCAGAGAGCGGGCGCCGGCGTGGTGGCCGCAGTCGCCGGAGTGGATGTCGTGGAGGATCTTGCGTCCTTCGGCGGGTTGGACGCAGCGTTGGAATACGCCGGTGACGCTGCGCTTGTGGAGCTCGCCGTCGATGATGGTGTAGGACTTGCATCGGCGTGCGATCATCCGAGCGTCCGTCTCGTCTGCCGGCAAGGTGCCGGTCTCCAGGTAGCCGACGGAGGGCTTGGTCCAGTCGTCTGGCCCATTGACGAGTGCGACCAGGGCTGCCTCCGGTTGTAACGGGACTCCGATGTCGATCTCCCTCGGTGGAGACACTGATGGCTTGGTGATCGTGCCGAGGAAGACACCGGCGGGTGGTGTGAGTCGAGCCGACCCAATGCGAGAGAGTGTGTCGGCCTCCTCGTTCTTCCGCCTGTCGATCCACTCGATGGAGTACCCTGCGAAGTGTTCGCCCAGCTTGTCCACTGCTTGGCGGTATGCCGCCATGGTGGGGGAGATGGTGTCGCAGGTGCCAGCGACTTGCCCAGCGACGAGGTCGGAGTCTCCGTAGTAGCGTAGGCGGTTGACATTCATCTCCTTGGCAGCTCGCATGCCGTGGAGTAAGGCCTCGTACTCGGCCATGTTGTTGGTGCAGGGTGTGAAGTCGAGGCAGAGGACGTAACAGAGTTTGTCGCCCTTCGGCGAAGTTAGTACGATCCCTGCGCCTGCGCCGTCCGCGTTCTTGGAGCCGTCGAAGTGCAGGCTCCAGTAATGGAGGTATGGCAGCTTCTCTGGCTGCTGGGCCTCCTCCCAGTCGGCGATGAAGTCCGCTAGAGCTTGCGACTTGATCGCTTTTCGCGGCTCATACTTGATATTGTGTACGCCGATCTCGACGGCCCACTTAGCGACTCGCCCGGTCGCCTCACGGTTGCGGATGATGTCCTGCAACGGTGCTGAGGAGACGACCGTGATCGGGTGCTCCTGGAAGTAGTGCGGCAGGCGCCGCTGCGCTCTGAAAACCGCATATAACAGTTTCTGGTACTGCGGGTATCGCTAGCGCGACTCGGTGAGGACCTCGCTGATGTAGTACACCGGTCGCTGTACAAGTCGCTCCTTTCCTTCCTCCGGCCGTTCGACGACCATGACGGCGCTGACGACGCGCTCGGAGGCCGCGACGTAGACCAGCATGGGTTCTTTGTCGGCGGGGGCGGCGAGTAGCACCTTCTTGAGGTCGCAGAGCGCGTCGTCCGCCTCCTTGTCCCACTGGAAGGTGGGGTTCGTGCGCATCAGACGGTATAGGGGCATCGCCTTTTCGCCCAGGCGGGGGACGAAGCGACTGAGAGCCGCTACTCGCCCGGCCAGCTTCTGGACGTCGCGGAGGCACTCGGGTTTGCCGAGTCGGGCGATCGTGTCGATCTTGGTGGGGTTCGCCTCGATCCCGCGCTTGGAGACGACGTAACCCAGTAGTTGCCCTGCTGGTACACCGAAGGTGGATTTGCATGGGTTAAGCTTTATCTTGTATTTTCGCAAGTTGGCGAACGTTTCCGCCAGGTCGGCGAGTAGATCACCCTGGCGAGCGGACTATACGACCACGTCGTCGATATAGACGTGGATGTTGCGGCCAATTTGGCTCACGAGGCACTCCTACATGCACCGCTGGTAGGTCGTCCCGGCGTTCTTGAGGCCGAAGGTCATGGCGGTGTAGCAGAAGGCTCCGAATGGCGTGATGAACGCCGTCTTCTCCTCATCCTCAATAGCCATTTTGATCTGGTTGTATCCAGAGTAGGCGTCGAGGAAGCATAGCGACTCCGAGCCCGCGGTGGAGTCGATTATTTGGTCGATCCGCGGGAGGACGAACTGCTCCTTTGGGCAGGCGCTGTTCAAGTTTGTGTATTCGATACACATCCTCCAGGTCCCGTTCTTCTTCTCGACCAGGACTGGGTTTGCCAGCCACATGGAGTACTTGATTGGCCGGATGAAGCCTGCAGCGAGTAGACGCTTGATGGGGATGTACCTACCGGGGTATACCCAGCAGGACGTTTCCGACTGGCCCAAAGAACTGGCGAGTGGGCCTGCAAGACGGCGACTGGATCAAAGCCCGGCGTGGATCCAAGCGACTGGAAGCTGAAGGCCCAGGCGAGTAGATAGGCCCAGTCGGATTAGGTTAAACAAGCACCGAAGCCTTAACTGATTCGGTTGGGATATGTAAACCCTAGGGGAGGTGAGCCTATATAAACCTCCCTGTGGGGCGTGTAGAGATACGTTCCATCATACCCCCAAGCGACTCGCCGCCTAGCCGCCGAGCTCGCCCATTGTACCACCTTCATAATACAATCTAGCAGGAGTAGGTCTTTACCCTCCTGGGGGCCGAACCTGGGTAAAACCCTGAGTCTCCGCCCTCATCTCACACCGCAGATGGCTGGCCGCCCTTGCCCCTCGTTCTACTACTCGCTGCCGATTGCAGCATCTGCCGTGACCATTCCCATGACAGTGGCGCCCACCGTGGGGCCTGGCCGGTCTGGCCGGTGTTCTTCGGCGTGATCCAATCTTCCCATCAACGAGACGGTCGCCACCGGCCGCATGATAGCGATCGGCGAGATGCTCCAAATCTTGCCGAGCAGCTACGTCCCGGCGGCGTGACCCGTCACGCACAGCGTGATCTTGCCGGTCGGCACGATCAGCCTCTTCGTCGGCCTCACCGACGTCATCGTCTCGGAGGACTCGGCTCGCATCCGCGAGTCGCCGCCACGCGATCGGCTCTCCGAGAGCCAGATCCGCACGATCCATCGCCTCGCCTCCGAGTACAATTCGGCCCACAGTGATGTGGCCGAAAACTCAGCGACCGCAGAAGACGCGGCCCTCAACGACGACGCCGACTCGGCGACCCCGGCGTCACTCACCGGGTCCATCACCGCGGCTTCACCCGCGGGCTCCATCACCCAGGTCTCCAACGTGGGAGACTTCGAGGACCCCTCCATCCTCGGGATCTTCGAATTCGACTCCGGGTCGGAGAACTCCGCCGACCTCCGTGACGGAACCGGCCGCCACGCTGCGACCTACATGGCGACCGGCACCGATCCGCCGGAGGATCCATTCTCCACCCCAATCCCTCCTAACGCCACGGCGACGGAGGTCGAGGAACTCCGCCTGAAACTGGCGGAGGCAGTGCGCAAGGAGCAAGCCGAGCGCGAAAAATTTCGCCTCGAGCAGGTGACGGCGCAGGAGCTATCGCGCTACCACCAACAGCGGATCAGGTCGCGCCTGAACCCCACCGTTCAGGGGCGCGCCCTGAACTTTGACGACGAAAACGACCCGGCCCGCGTGGCCGAGCGCGTGATCTGCGAGAACGCGCCACCAGGAGGAAGTGCCCGACCCCCGCCAGGATCGACGGTGATGGGCGCCCCGCCTCCACCCAACCGCACACCCCCCAGGGACCAGCCGCGAATAGTAGTCTCCTCACGGGAGCGAGACGCAAACGGCCTTCCACTATTCTCCACCCCGATGGACAACCTCGTGGCAGGCCGGGCAGCAGCCGACAGCATCACGGCCACCGGCGACGGCGCCCTGCAGATCCAATACGTTAGGGCCCTTCTCGCAAAGGTCGTCGAGCAGCAAAGAGCGGGCGCCGACTCGCAAGGTCGAGTATACTCGCGTTCCTCGGGAAGCAGGGCGGCCTCGAGCGGCCGCCCAATGGCGGCAAACACACTCAACTGCCCACCACCGGAGCCACTGCAGCTCCAACACCGACCCGCGAACGCGGCACTCTCCACCAACGACCCCAGGCCGGCGACCAACCTCGTCGCCGCCAACGGTCAACCCATCGACGCCCGCACCCACATCATCAACAACCAAAGCTGGCGCGCACGCCAGCCCGACGACCTGCGACACACCCTAACCAATCGCCGCGACAGCCAGCCCATGGGGTCGCTCAGTCGACTCGGCCCCAAGTGCTTCGGACCAATGATCCGAGGCGAGAAGTACCCGCCAAACTTTAAGGCGCCGAAGGAGATAGAAAAGTACGACCCCTCGTACGACCCCGCCGTCTGGCTCGACACATACCTCATGGAAATGGGGATCGCAGGCCACACCGACCTGCTAGCCGCCCGTTACCTCCCCCTGATGATGGAGGGGACGTGCAGGCAGTGGATCAACACCCTCCCTCAGGACAGTATAGACTCCTGGGAGGAGATGCGCGACGCCTTCGTCAGGCACTTCGAGTGCTCCTACACCCGCGCCACCACCATCGAGGACTTGGAGCGATGCGTCCAGGGACCCCGTGAGTCGACCCGCAACTGGGTCCAACGGTGGCAGGAACTCTGGTACAACGCGGTCGGCATCCACTTGGACACCGCGATCCATTGCTTCAAGACCTCGTGACGCTACGAGCCGCTGGTCGCCAAGCTCAAGCGACACTCTCGCACACTCGACAACATACCGGACCTCCTCGAGATCGCCAAACGGTACGCGGAGGAAGATCCAAACCAGGAAACCGACGACGAGTCGGGGGGTCAACGCCGCACGAGCGGCAACGACAGCGGACGACGGTCCGACCTACGCTACAGCAACACTCGCCTCACCGGCAAGCGCCGCAGTGACGGGCGAGTCGACTTCGTCGCCAACGCCGGGCACGCGCAACGCGAGCCCAAGAGCTTACGCCGCGATGGAGGACAACGCCGCAACGGCGGCAACTACAAGGCCAAGCCAAGTTCGACCCCGCGGCTCTCCTTAACCAACCATGTGCGTTTCATAGCAGGGAAGGAAAGCCCGCCACGCACACCACCGCCGACTGCCACACCCTCAGGGAGATCGAGAAAGCACGGCGAGCACGGGAGGACCCCGACAACGACCCGCCAAACGGCGGAAAATTCGGCAAAGTGGCCGGCTCGCTCCACACCTTCACGGGCTTCAACACGAAGCGCGAGAAGAAGGTCATCGCCCGCGCCGTCACCGTCAACACGATAGCCCAGGTGGACGTTCCCCAGTTCCTCAACTGGTCGGAGCAGCCCATCACCTGGAGTCGACAAGACCACTCGCCACGCATCGAGTACCCAGGTCGAGTCGCCCTGGTGGTCAAGCCTAAGGTCGGCGACTACTGGCTCCCCAAGACATTGATGGACGGCGGAAGGTCCATCAACATCCTGTACCTGGACACTTTCAAGCGACTACGGCTCCCGCAGTCGATGATCGAGACGACCCACACCACGTTCCTTGGCATCGTCCCCGGTCGGAAGGCGTACCCGATCGGCAAGGTCACGCTGCCAGTCACCTTCGGCACACCAGCAAACTTCCGCACCGAGCGGATCGTCTTCGAGCTCGTGCCCTTCGACAGCCCCTACCATTGCGTCCTGGGGCGCCAGGCGTTCGCCAAGTTCATGGCAGTGCCCCACTACGCGTACAACGCGATGAAGCTCCCCGGGCTGTGTGCCGTCATCACCATCAACGGCGACCCCGACATGGCCGCCGAGTGCGAGGCCAAAGGTGCCGAGCTCGCTGACGCCGTCATCGCGGCGGAGACCAACCACGCGGATGAACTCGTCAAGTACGCGAGCGGGGTCAACAACGACGACCCCACCATACTCAAGAAGCCCAACTCGGAGGGCGCAAACACCTCAACCTTTGAGGCCACTACGCACACCCGTACCATCGAGCTGGTCCCAGGCGAGTCCAGCCAGACGGTGACGATCGGGACGGGCATGAGCCCGGCATAGGAAGGCCCGCTCATCGAGTTCCTCCGTGAGAACAGGGCCATCTTCGCATGGAAGCCCTCTGACATGCCCGGTGTCCCCAGGGAGGTCGCTGAGCACAAGCTAAACGCTGACCCCAAAGTGCGACCTGTCAAGCAGTCGCTGCGGCCCTTCAATGAAGAGCGCCGCCGAGCAATCGCCGAGGAGGTGCAACGTCTACTCACTGCAGGCTTCATCCGGCCAATCAAATACTCCAAGTGGCTGGCAAACCCAGTCCTGGTCGGGAAGAAAAACGGGACCTGGAGGATGTGTATCGACTACACAAACCTGAACAGCGCCGGCCCAAAGGAGCAGTTCGTCCTCCCGCGGATCAACCAGATAATCGATTCCACCACGGGATCGGAGTCGCTGTGTTTCCTCGATGCCTACTCTGGTTACAACCAGATCAAAATGGCTGTCGAGGACGAGGAGAAGACGGCGTTCATCACGCCATTCGGAGCCTTCTGCTACACCGCCATGACCTTCGGCCTCAAGAACGCCGGGGCAACCTACCAGCGGTGCATGCAAGAATGCCTTGCGAGCCAAATTGGCCGCAACATCCACGTCTACATCGACGACGTGGTCGTAAAGTCCACTCGCCAGGGCGACCTACTCGCCGACCTGGCGGAAACGTTCGCCAACTTGCGAAAATACAAGATAAAGCTCAACCCAGGCAAATGCACCTTCGGTGTACCCGCAGGGCAGCTACTGGGCTACGTCGTCTCCAAGCGCGGGATCGAGGCGAACCCCACCAAGATCGACACGATCGCCCGACTCGGCAAACCCGAGTGCTTGCGCGACGTTCAGAAGTTGGCCGGGCGAGTAGCGGCTCTCAGTCGCTTCATCCCCCGCTTGGGCGAGAAGGCAATGCCTCTATATCGCCTGATGCGCAAGAACCCCACATTCCAGTGGGACAAGGAGGCGGACGACGCACTCCGCGACCTCAAGAAGGTGCTACTCGCCGCACCGCTACTCGCCGCCCCGGTCGACAAAGAACCCATGCTAGTCTACGTCGCGGCTTCCGAGCGCGTCGTCAGCGCGGTCATGGTCGTCGAGCGGCCGGAGGAAGGAAAGGAGCGCCCAGTACAGCGACCGGTCTACTACATCAGCGAGGTCCTCACCGAGTCGCGCCAGCGGTACCCGCAGTACCAGAAGCTGGTATACGCGGTCTTCAGGGCACAGCGACGCCTGCCACACTAATTCCAGGAGCACCCGATCACGGTCGTCTCCTCCGCACCGTTGCAGGACATCATCCGCAACCGTGAGGCGACCGGGCGAGTCGCCAAGTGGGCCGTCGAGATCGGCGTCCACAACATCAAATACGAGCCACGAAGAGCGATCAAGTCGCAAGCCCTAGCGGACTTCATCGCCGACTGGGAAGAAGCCCAGCAGCCAGAGAAGCTGCCATACCTCCACTACTGGAGCCTGCACTTTGACGGCTCCAAGAACGCGGACGGTGCTGGCGCAGGGATCGTGCTAACTTCTCCGAAGGGCGACAAGCTCCGCTATGTCCTCTGCCTAGACTTCACACCCTGCACAAACAACATGGCCGAGTACGAGGCCTTACTACACGGCATGAGGGCCGCCAGGGAGATGAATGTCAACCGCCTACGCTGCTACGGCGACTCCGACCTTGTCGCAGGACAAGTCGCTGGCACCTGCGACGCCGTCTCCCCCACCATGGCGGCATACCGCCAAGCAGTGGACAATTTGGGCGGACACTTCATAGACTACTCCGTCGAGTGGATCGACAGGCGGAAGAACGAGGAGGCCGACGCCCTCTCTCGCATCGGGTCGGCTCGATTCGCACCACCCGCCGGCGTCTTCCTCGACACGATCACCAAGCCATCAGTCTCTCCCCCGAGGGAGATCGACATCGGAGTCCCGCTCCAACCAGAGGCAGCCCTGGTCGCACTCGTCAACGAGCCAGACGACTGGACCAAGCCCTACATCGCCTACCTGGAAGCCGGCACCTTGCCGGCAGACGAGACGGAAGCTCGGATGATCGCCCGTTGATGCAAGTCCTACACCATCATCGACGGCGAGCTCCACAAGCGCAGTGTCACCGGCGTGTTCCAACGCTGCGTCCAACCCGCCGAAGGACGCGAGATCCTCCACGACATCCACTCCGGTGACTGCGGCCACCACGCCGGCGCCCGCTCTCTTGTCGCCAAGGCTATGCGACATGGCTTCTACTGGCCCACCGCACATGCCGACGCTGTCGACATTGTCCAGCGGTGCGCCGGGTGCCAGAAGTACGCCAACCAGACGCATGTGCCGAGCTCAGCGCTCAAAACAATCCCCATCACCTGGCCATTCTCTGTGTGGGGTATGGACATGGTAGGCCCCTTCAAGAAGGCGTCCTCTGGCTACACCCACCTCTTGGTCGCGGTCGACAAATTCACAAAGTGGGTGGAAGCCAAGCCAGTTCGGAAATGCGATGGGAAGACCGCCACCAAATTCCTACGCGAGATCATATATCGCTACGGGTTCCCAAACAGCATCATCACGGACAACGGCACCAACTTCGCCAAAGGAGCCATGGCCGAATTCTGCGAAGAGCACCACATTCGGCTCGACCTCGCGTCAGTCGCCCACCCGGAATCCAACGGCTAGGCGGAACGGGCCAACCAAAGCATCCTCCACGGCCTGAAGCCGCGACTCCAAGTACCACTCGAGCGCACCGCCGGGTGCTGGGTCGAGGAGCTACCCTCCGTCATCTGGGGAATCCGCACCTCGGTCAACAGGTCGACAGGATTCACCCCCTTCTTCATGGTGTACGGCGCCGAGGCAGTCATGCCCACCGACCTTGAGCACGACTCGCCAAGGGTCGTCCACTACACGGAAGCTGTGAACGAACTCGCACGACAGGATGGAGTCGATCAACTCGACGAGGCACGCGACCTATCTCGCTCGCGCACCGCCATCTACCAACAAGGACTCCGCCGCTACCACAGCCGGCGGGTGAAAACTCGCACCTTCCAAGAAGGCGACCTGGTGCTGCGTCTCATCCAGGACAAGAAGGGCATGCACAAGCTCTCCCCTCCATGGGAGGGACCATTCGCCATCGGCCGCGTACTCGGAAACGACGCCTACTACCTCACCGACGTCCGCGGGGACGGCGAACTCGACGTCAAGCGACCATGGAATGTAAACCTCCTACGGAAGTTCTACGCCTAGAACCCCACATATGTACTCTCCAGTCTCTATGAAATAAAAAGAAACGGTTACCACAAATTGCGCCTACTCTCCATGTCTTGTGCCACTCGCACTCGTAATAACAGCATCACGCTAACCGCAGAAGTCAACCTTTGGTACAGCGATCGGCACGGCTAAGTAGTGCGGTGCAAGAGCACCGAGTCACCTCAGGTCTTGCATCTTCCATGAAAAACGCCTACCCGGAGCCCCATTGGAGTCGCCTAGCTCGACTGGTTCTACGAACCAAGACTACTGCCTACGCTTCTTACAGCGACCACGGTCCTCCGCATCCTCGACATAGCGACTCGAACGGCTAAGTACCACGCTCGGGGACTGCGGACCAGTTCACCTCGAGCGGTCCGGGAAAACGCCAAGTAGGAGAGCATGCCCAGGACTCGCCACGCGACTGACCCCACGGGCCAGGCAGGAGTGACGCGCACAAACCAACGCACCAAGTCCTCACTCACCCTCGAGTCGCGCCTGGAACAGCCAAGTACCACGCTCGGGGACTCGGCCACCCGACCTCGTTCGCGCACGGGAAAACGGCGAAGTACAGCGCGTTCAAGGGAGTCGCCTAGCGACTGGCTCTTCGAGTCCGGGCGAGTCGACCACAATAATAAAACACACAAAAACAACAAACACGTCACATACGAGGTAAACCCCACAAAAGGGCGGACGCGCTCGGGGACTCGTTCAAACAACAATCACAAACACTTGACAAATACCAAAATAGACACGACATCTCATTCGATAGCATGTTGCAGTGTCTCATATTACAAAATATGCCCGCATGGCAGACCTGCTACTAACGCCACAAGGCAAACTATCCTATTCTGCAGGCTTAGACGATGACTCGTCAACATCCCGACGATTGCGGATGAACGGCGTGTACGGGTTCGACGGATACGTCGTTAGTTCACCCGCCATCGCCGCGCGGAAGGGTTGCTCGACCTTGAAATCACGATACGGCGGCTCAGGGTCGTTCGGCACGACGACCGTCTCCTGGTACGGAAGGAGGTCGCCCATTGCCCAGACACGCTCCGAGTACGCGGCGGCGCGATCCTGCAACTTGAGGACCTCGGAAAGCTCTACCACGCCAGTCGACGATGGGTAGCCACTCGTCACATCGTCGATGTCGAAGTCCTCGGGAAAGTGGGCAAGTCCAAGACTAAGTGCCGTCGCCGCTCCGCGCCGAAACACCGACCGCGTCATGAACTCAACGACCGCGGGCGCCTTCTCCAAATACCTCCACACCTCAACGAGGTCGCTGGGAATCACTTCCGTGGGCGATATCTCTTGGAGATAGGCACGGATGCACGTCGCCGACAACGTTGCCGAGTCGACAAGCATGCTTACACACTGCCGCGCGTCGAACGAGCTCGCCTCTTTCGCGCTATCGATGATGCGACCTGCGAGTAGAAGACAATAATGAATACGACGGACACCACAAATGGCACAACTACTGAAAGAGGCAGATGCACTTACCAATCAACGGGCGGGCGAGATCCGTGATGAAGCATTGAAGCGATGTATGGTCGTCCTGAAGCCCAGCAACAAGGGCATCCGACACTTTGTGATCCTCTTCGGCGGCTGCAATGGCGGCCTTGGCTCGCCCATCAGCCGAGCTCGCTTCTTCCTTCGCTTCCCGCAGCTTGCGCTCGAGGTCGGCGATCCGCTGTTCAGCCGACCTCAAAGCCGATTGCGCCGCCGCCAATTCACCAGCGGGGACAAGCCCCTGGCGAGCTTCCTCTGCCTTCGTGGCAACAGCCTGAAGCCCTTTGTTCGCCTCCTGGACGATGGCCAGTTCCTTCTCCGCGCACTGCTTCGCCACCAATCGGTCAGCCGATTCAAGTTGCAGACCCTGCACATCACCAAAAAGGTTAATCAAAGAAATTCCTAAGTGCCCACCCGCTGAAATTCAGCGAGTGCGCACTCGGGGACTGTCAATCAAAGAAATCCTTAAGTGCCCACCCGCTGAAATTCAGCGAGTGCGCACTCGGGGACTGGCAATCAAAGAAATTCCTATGTGCCCACCCACTGAAATTCAGCGAGTGCGCACTCGGGGACTGGCAATCAAAGAAATTCCTAAAGTGCCCACCTGCTGAAATTCAGCGAGTGCGCACTCGGGGACTGGCAATCAAAGAAATTCCTAAGTGCCCACCCGCTGAAATTCAGCGAGTGCGCACTCGGGGACTGGCAATCAAAGAAATTCCTAAAGTGCCCACCCGCTGAAATTCAGCGAGTGCGCACTCGGGGACTGGTACTCAAAGAAATTCTTAAGTGCCCACCCGCTGAAATTCAGCGCGTGCGCACTCGGGGACTGGATGCGAAAAATAAAGATAAGACATTAAAAGAATCAGGCCGCTGCAAAGCACCGACCTGATCCTCGGGGACTGGATGTACCTGGATGGCTGCGCCAAGCATGCCGTGGAGTTGTATCGCGTCCACGGACGCGAGGAGAGCCGGCGTATGCCCACGACGTTGGTCGACTTCAGCATCGGCGATCCCAGGAGCGTGGCTCGAGGGCGAAGTTCCACTCGCCGCGGCCGCCTTGGTCATGAAGCATGGGAAGGTGGCGATAGAGGCACCCGCCCCAAAGGAGGTCGGCTCGGCCGTTCCAGGCAAGGGAGTGCCCTCCTTCGTGGATGCGGCCGCCTCCGTTGCAGGTCCAGCCGGCGCGGGCGCCGTGTCGTCAGAGATCGTGACGACGGTGTCACCCTTGGCCTTCTTGCCGCCATCCGCAGGGGCGACGACTTCGTCCGCTTTCCTCTTGCGGGAAGGTTCTTCCTCGCTGACGACGGGTGGCACCTTGGCCACGGTTGGGTGGCCCATCCTCTTCACTCCGGTCCTGTACATCAGTCGTATAAGCAAGATAATTCAAGTGATTTTGAAAGACGAAGGAAGGCGAGTGTCCTCACTTGGCGACCGGAATGAAGCGCAGCCCCGTACGGAGGCCGGCTGGCTTTTCCAGTTCCGGGCCCAGTCGGCGGCTGAGCCCCATGTCCAGGACGTCGCGTGCCCAAGACACGGACGTCTTCTTCGTCGTCGAGGCTGCAACCGGAGCCTCTGTAACCTCTTCGACAGGAGCTTCCCTGCGAGGCGAAGCCGCTACGGCAGGAGCATCCCCCAGCCCCGAGACCGGGGCGAATGGCGGGGGCATCGAAGCCAGTGGCACCTCAACGGTTGCCGCCGGTGGCGCCTCGTCCTTGATAGGGCTGGGGGCGTCAGAACCGCTTGCCGAGTGTGGTGGCGAGGCCGGCCTCATCGGCTTCGTCTTCCTTCTTAGAGGGGCCTTCGCCTCCTTCTCCTTCCTCTTCTTCTTTGACGGAGTAGCCTGGCGGCGCGAGGTCGTCTCCGGAAGTTCTTCTTCATCATCATGGCGCTCGAGGCTCTTGCTCGCCTCGAGCTCGCGCTGACGTTGCCCGCGGGTCTTGCGAGCCAGCGGGGCAGCTTCCTCCTCGGACTCGTCATCGCTGTCGCTTTCGTCGCTCCTGGCGGGCGACTCGCCCATGTCTTGGATGGACGAGCTCGAATTCTCGTCATCCGAAGGCGGGAGCCACCCCTCCACCACTTGGAACAGCTGCAACAATGGCAAGTTGAAGTTAGTATGACCGCGACTGCAAAAGGACTGCGACTGTGAATGATACGAAGTGATTACCGTTGGGGCTGAGCGCTTCGCGGTATAGGGGGTGACCCCAGCTTGAGCGTCCAAGTACACCACTTGGGTGATTTTCTTCAGGGCCGCGGCGTAGTCATCGAGCCTCCACTCGGCCAGGCTAGCCTTTGTCGGGTCGTCCCGGCCGGTGTACTGGTACATGTAATGCTCGCGCCGGGCCAGCGGAACGAGTCGCCGCCCGAGCCAGCAGTTGTACAGGTTTATCGTCTGGAGGCCCTTCTTCTTCAGACCGCGGATGGTCTGAAGCATCTCGTCAACGACCATCCGCTGGTCGCTGGGAAGCTTGCCGATTTGAAGGCAGCGCGGCTCGGACCGGTCGGCGGAGTACCGCGGAATCGCCGTCTCGCCTTCCGGAGTCGCCTCGGCAACGTAGAACCACGACTTCTTCCAGTCGCTCGCTGCCTTGGCGGGCAGCATCAGGTCGAAGAATGAGGCCTTCGACTTCAGCTGGAAGGTTAGGCCACCCGCGGCGAGCATTGGGCCGCCCGCCTCCTCGCAGCTGATCCGCCCATGGAACAGATCTTGCCAAAGAGGGAAGTAGGGCCGGCAGCCCAAGTAGCACTCGCAGAACGCCACAAAGATGGCGAGCTGCTCGATGCTATGGGGACCCAGATCCGACGGCTGGATCCCGTAGTAGGCGCAGAACCGCCGGAAGAACAAGGACGTGGGGAATCCCAATCCTCGCTCCAGGTGACTGGTGAAGCAAATGAATTCCCCCTCGCGCGGGCTCGGGGTCACCTCTCCGGCCACGGGGATGCGCCAGCAGCCCCCGTGCAGGATCCCGGCCTCCTCGAAGGACGCCAGTTGCGCCCTCGTACATTTGGACCTCCCCCAGGGTTCGGTGGATAGGGCCATGGCGGAGGACTTTGTGGGGGGGGGGGTCGGAGGATTTCGGGTTGGCTGGATCGCGAAGCGAAGGGAGGCGAGAATGCGTGCGGTCGGAAAGAATGGCGAGAAGATAGCTCTCTGATCGCCTGCCATTCCCCTTATATAGCGGTTGTTACCCGCCAAATCAGGAGGCCGTTACTGCGCGGTGATTACGCCAAAAGTTACCGTTGGATTACCGCAACGGCTAGTTTGACCATGCTTAACGGTCCAACTTCAGCCACTCGGCTCACCAACCTACTCGCTGCGAACAGCGATTCACCGATTCGACTCGCCAAAGCTGCGAACAGAATGACAAGTTTTTCCTATGTACAGGAGCCCACCGACGATTCGACTGGATGCCTACTCTGAAGCCGCATACTCCGACTGCCAGCAGTCACCTACGCCCAATCGACGACGGCCTCGGGGACTACTGATGGGGATGTACCTACCGGGGTATACCCAGCAGGACGTTTCCGACTGGCCCAAAGAACTGGCGAGTGGGCCTGCAAGACGGCGACTGGATCAAAGCCCGGCGTGGATCCAAGCGACTGGAAGCTGAAGGCCCAGGCGAGTAGATAGGCCCAGTCGGATTAGGTTAAACAAGCACCGAAGCCTTAACTGATTCGGTTGGGATATGTAAACCCTAGGGGAGGTGAGCCTATATAAACCTCCCTGCGGGGCGTGTAGAGATACGTTCCATCATACCCCCAAGCGACTCGCCGCCTAGCCGCCGAGCTCTCCCATATTACCACCTTCATAATACAATCTAGCAGGAGTAGGTCTTTACCCTCCAGGGGGCCGAACCTGGGTAAAACCCTGAGTCTCCGCCCTCATCTCGCACCGCAGATGGCTGGCCGCCCTTGCCCCTCGTTCTACTACTCGCTGACGATTGCAGCATCTGCCGTGACCATTCCCACGACAACGCTGCACCTCCTCGGCGGTGGCTCGGCGGCGCTCTTCATTGAAGGGCCGTAGCGACTGTTTGACAGGTCGCGCTTTGGGGTCGGCGTTTAGCTTGTGCTCAGCGAGTTCCCTAGGGACACCAGGCATGTCAGAGGGCTTCCATGCAAAGATGTCCCTGTTCTCACGGAGGAACTCGATGAGCGCGCCTTCCTAGGCTGGGCTCATGCCTGTTCCGATCGTCACCGTCTGGCTGGAGTCGCCTGGGACCAGCTCGACGGTGCGAGTGTGCGTTGTTGCCTCGAAGGCTGAGGTGTTTGCGCCCTCCGAGTTGGGCTTCTTGAGTATGGTGGGGTCATCATTGTTCACCCCGCTCGCGTACTTGGCGAGCTCGTCAGCGTGGTTGGCCTCTGCCGCGATGACAACATCAGCGAGTTCGGCTCCTTTGGCCTCGCACTCGGCGGCCATGTCGGGGTCGCCATTGATGGTGATGACGCCGCACGGCCCAGGGAGCTTCATCGCGTTGTACGCGTAGTGTGGCGCTGCCATGAACTTGGCGAACGCCTGGCGCCCTAGGACGCAGTGGTAGGGGCTGTCGAAGGGCACCAGCTCGAAGACGATCCGCTCGGTGCGGAAGTTTGCTGGCGTGCCAAAGGTGACTGGCAGCGTGACCTTGCCGATCGGGTACGCCTTCTGACCGGGGACGATGCCGTGGAACGTGGTGTGGGTTGTCTCGATCATCGACTGCGGGAGCCGCAGCCGCCTGAAGGTGTCCAGGTACAGGATGTTGATGGAGCTGCCGCCGTCCATCAATGTCTTGGGGAGACAGTAGTCGCCCACCTTTGGCTTGACCACGAGGGCGACTCGGCCTGGGTACTCGATGCACGTTGAGTGGTCCTGACGGCTCCAGGTGATGGGCTGCTCCGACCAGTTGAGGAACTGGGGAACGTCCACCTGAGCCACCGCGTTGACGGCGCGAGCGATGACCTTCTTCTCGCGCTTCGTGTTGAAGCCTGTGAAGGTATGGAGCGAGCCAGCCACTTTGCCGAACTTTCCGCCGTTTGGCGGGTCGTTGTCGGGGTCCTCCCGTGCTCGCCGTGCCTTCTCGATTTCCCTGAGGGTGTGGCAGTCGGCGGTTGTGTGCGTTGCTGGCTTCCCTTCCCTGCTATGAAACGCACAAGGTTGGTTAAGGAGGGCCGCGGGGTCGAACCTTGGCTTGGCCTTGTAGTTGCCGCCGTCGCGGAGTTGTCCTCCATCGTGGCGAAAGCTCTTGGGCTCGCGTTGTGCGTGCCCGGCGTTGGCGACGAAGTCGACTCGCCCGTCACTGCGGCGCTTGACGGTGAGGCAAGTGTTGCTGTAGCGTAGGTCGGACCGTCGTCCGCTGTCGTTGCCGCTCGTGCGGCGTTGACCCCCCGACTCGTCGTCGGTTTCCTGGTTTGGATCTTCCTCCGCGTACCGTTTGGCGATCTCGAGGAGGTCCGGTATGTTGTCGAGTGTGCGAGAGTGTCGCTTGAGCTTGGCGACCAGCGGCTCGTAGCGGCACGAGGTCTTGAAGCAATGGATCGCGGTGTCCAAGTGGATGCCGACCGCGTTGTACCAGAGTTCCTGCCACCGTTGGACCCAGTTGCGGGTCGACTCACGGGGTCCCTGGACGCATCGCTCCAAGTCCTCGATGGTGGTGGCGCGGGTGTAGGAGCACTCGAAGTGCCTGACGAAGGCATCGCGCATCTCCTCCCAGGAGTCGATACTATCCTGGGGGAGGGTGTTGATCCACTGCCTGCACGTCCCCTCCATCATCAGGGGGAGGTAACGGGCGGCTAGCAGGTCGGTGTGGCCTGCGATCCCCATCGCCATGAGGTATGTATCGAGCCAGACGACGGGTCATACGAGGGGTCATACTTTTCTATCTCCTTCGGCGCTTTGAAGTTTGGCGGGTACTTCTCGCCTCGGATCATTGGTCCGAAGCACTTGGGGCCGAGTCGACTGAGCGACCCCATGGGCTCGCCGTCGCGGCGATTGGTTAGGGTGTGTCGTAGGTCGTCGGGCTGGCGTGCGCGCTAGCTTTGGTTGTTGATGATATGGGTGCGAGCGTCCATGGGTTGACCGTTGGCAGCGACGAAGTTGGTCGCTGGCCTGGGGTCGTTGGTGGAGAGTGCCGCGTTCGCGGGTCGGTGTTGGAGCTGCAGTGGCTCTGGTGGCGGGCAGTTGAGGGTGTTTGCCGCCATTGGGCGGCCGCTTGAGGCCGCTCTGCTTCCCGAAGAACGCGAGTACACTCGACCCTGCGAGTCGGCACCCGCGTTTTGCTGCTCGACGGCCTTTGCGAGCAGGGCCCTCACGTACTGGATCTGTAGGGCGCCGTCGCCGGTGGCCGTGATGTTGTCGGCTGCTGCTCGGCCTGCCACGAGGTTGTCCATCGGGGTGGAGAACAGTGGGAGGCCGTTTGCGTCTCGCTCCCGTGAGGATACTACTATCCGCGGCTGGTCCCTATGAGGTGTGCGGTTGGGTGGAGGTGGGGCGCCCATCGCCGTCGACCCTGGCGGGGGGCGGGCGCTTCCTCCAAGTGGCGCGTTCTCGCAGATCGCGTGCTCGGCCACGCGGGCCGGGTCGTTTTCGTCGTCAAAGTTCAGGGCGCGCCCCTGAACGGTGGGGTTCAGGAGCGACCTGATCCGCTGCTGGTGGTAGCGCGATAGCTCCTGCGCCGTCACCTGCTCGAGGCGAAATTTTTTGCGCTCGGCTTGCTCCTTGCGCACTGCCTCTGCCAGTTTCAGGCGGAGTTCCTCGACCTCCGTCGCCGTGGCGTTAGGAGGGATTGGGGTGGAGAAGGGGTCCTCCGGCAGCTCGGTGCCGGTTGCCATGTAGGTCGCGGCGTGGCGACCGGTGCCGTCGCGGAGGTCGGTGGAGTTTTTCGACCCGGAGTCGAAGTCGAAGATCCCGAGGATGGAGGGGTCCTCGAAGTCTCCCACATTGGAGACCTGGGTGATGGAGCCCGCGGGTGAAGCCGCAGTGATGGATCCGGCGAGTGATGCCAGGGTCGCCGAGTCAGCGTCGTCGTTGAGGGCCGCGTCTTCTGCGGCCGCTGAGTTTTCGGCCACGTTGTTGTGGGCCGAGTTGTACTCGAAGGCGAGGCGATGGATCGTGCGGATCTGGCTCTCGGAGAGCCGATCGCGTGACGGCGACTCGCGGATGCGAGCCGAGTCCTCCGAGACGATGACGTCGGTGAGGCCGACGAAGAGGCTGATCGTGCCGACCGGCAGGATCACGCTGTGCGTGACGGGTCGCGCCGCCGGGACGTAGCTGCTCGGCAAGATTTGGAGCATCTCGCCGATCGCTATCATGCGGCCGGTGGCGACCGTCTCGTTGATGGGCAAATTGGATCTCGCCGCAGAACACCGGCCAGACCGGCCAGGCCCCACGGTGGGCGCCACTGTCGTGGGAATGGTCACAGCAGATGCTGCAATCGGCAGCGAGTAGTATAACAAGGGGCAAGGGCGGCCAGCCATCTGCGGTGCGAGATGAGGGCGTAGACACAGGGTTTTACCCAGGTTCGGCCCCCCGGAGGGTAAAGAACTACTCCTGCTAGATTGTATTATGAAGGTGGTACAATGGGCAAGCTCGGCGGCTAGGCGGCGAGTCGCTTGGGTGTATGATGGAACTTATCTCTACACGCCCCGCAGGGAGGTTTATATAGGTTCACCTCCCCTATGGTTTACATATCTCAACCGAATCAGTTAAGGCTTCGGTACTTGTTTAACCTAATCCGACTGGGCCTATCTACTCGCCTGGGCCTTCAGCTTCCAGTCGCTTGGATCTACACCGGGCCTTGATCCAGTCGCCGCCTTGCAGGCCCACTCGCCAGTTTCTGGGCCAGTCGGAAACGTCCTGCTGGGTATACCCCGGTAGGCACATCCCCATCACATTGTGCACCATCTTGTGAGGAATTCTCTGTCCGTCTCCTTTGGCCTTTGCTTGCACATAGCTAGCTGTTGTGGGCGATTCGTCCTCTTGTACGTGCTCGTGAAGTTGCTCACGAAGGCATCCTGGAAACTATCCAGATGTTGATGCTTCCTGGTGGCAAGTTATTTAGCCACACCCTTGTTGGTCCTTCCAGCATCTGAAGTACGGACCACACTGCCCATCTTAGATTTCCCTGCGCGATTTTTACTGTAGTTCCGTAATCTATGAGCCAGTCTTCTGGGTTTGTGCTTCCATCGTAAGTTTTCGTTCCTTTGACAAGCTGAAAATTTGGCACTGGTGGCTCCTTCATGATCCTTGGTCCAAAGCATGGTGGACACTGTGGACCTTGCGACTCGATTAGTTCTGCCATCTTTATTCGATCTAACTTTAGCCTTGCATCATTCGTCTGAATATTTCTTCCTTTGAGTCTAGCTCCCATTGCTTGGTACACATGATCCAGCAATTCATAACCATCATTTACCATTGCCAAGTAACCATCGTTGTATCTGTTTGCATTCGGTTCTGCAGGTTGCTGTACTGCTTTTACCGCGCTTTGCTGTCTTCTCCCGTGTTGAGCTGGCGCATTATTCGGAGCCAGATTTCCTCCTGCCGAGTGAGCTCCACGCCTAGGTTGAGGCACCAAATTTTGCCCTCCATTGTCATTCATTTGTCCTGCTTGCCTTTCTTGGCCTGCATTCTCCTAGTTTTCATCCCGCAGAACATTATTACTTCTTGTTCCCTGTGCATATGCTGGGTTTCCCTGAGCCATCGTCGGGTCATAAGTAACCATTTGCTTGTTCCTTCCTGAATCTACGCTCTTTTCTTTTCTCTGTTTTGGCGCCACTCCGGGTGAGGAAGCTATGTGTCCTGCTGACCTCGTCGGGATGGGGGTTGCCGAATGTACCAGTTGTGACCTCCCAGCTATACTCGGATTTGCCCTGTAATATGCTTCATTCAGCATCCCTGCTGCTTTTACCAACTCATTGACTCGTTCTTGTTGCTTTCTCTTTGCTTCACCCGTCAAATGGGGGAGCTCAGCCATTGCTGTCTCTACGGCTCTCAAATTTGCTGTTGCAGTGTTGTACGTAGGCCGCATGGCTGTTTCGTTACTGTTTCCCGGTGTTATCTTTAGCGTTGCATCCGCCAACTCTTCATTGAGGTTTCTCCCTCTTAACCTTGTGGCATCAAGTCGGGTCTTTGCGCCCTTGACTCGATTTGCCGAGTTGAGCTCTCGAATAGTGATATCCACATCTTGCTGCAATTGAGCTAACTCCTTCCTCCAACTCGGGTCTTTTATCCTGGCTTCCTCCAACTCGGCCTGCACGCGTGCCGGGTCTGCTGCTTGAGATACTGGTTCTGCTAACTTGTCTATTGCCTCTTGCAGCTCTTTGGATCTCTTACTCCTGGCTATGTTCTCTGGCTTTTCTAGCGGTGCCTTTGCTGTTCTTGCCGCCCTTGGCGTTTCCTCTTGATTTCCTCCCTCAGCATCCTCCTTTACTACAGGAGCTACTGGGGTGTTGTTGGGTTCGGAGCTGTCATCATTACCTCGACGGAGACGAGTTGATGAAGTTTTCCTGTGGCTGAAACCGTAGGCGAATCTGGCGCCAGGATGACGCGCTCCGGGTACGCGCGCTCCACGCGAACCGCGACGTAGACCTGGTGCTCGCCGAACTTGACGAAGCGACCGCCCCTGGGGAACGGCTTGGTCCGAAGCAGCCTGCATTGTCGCTGACGAAGTTGAGCGCTCCAAACCTCTGGATGAGGCTGGAGTAGACGCGCTCGCCGGTCTTGGCGATGATGTTGCCCCTTCGGATGAAGACTCCATCAAACACCTTCTTCTACCCCATGGTGGGCGCCAACTATCATGGTGGTGTCACGGCAGATACCATGGGTAGGCTTAAGTTGGGGGGCCGAATGGATGCTTGTGGTCACCGGGGAGGGTGTGAACGGTCTTGCCGCGCACGAAGAACAAGAAGAACTCTCCACACTTGGTGATTTTATTGATCCTAGATGTTTACAAGTGCTCCTCGAGCTGTATGAACTTAGCTCTTGTGCCTTAGTTCCCTACGAGGTCTAACCTTTCTTCTAACCCTAGCTATGCCTCCCCTTATATAGGCGATGGCTAGCTAGATTACACCCCTTTGGGTCATAGGGTTACTGTTTGGATCTTGGTCTTAACTGTACGGTCCGGGTCATGGGATTCTACTAAGCCCAGTGGCCCAGTCCATAAAGTTGGACATCTAACGGTCTTCACGTACGTATCCTCCAATTCTTTTGGCGTCATGTAGTAACTTTGTACATCAGCCCTTGCTTTGGGCGTCACCTGGCTCCTTTCGTGTCACCCGGCGTCGCCCTTCTCTTTTGACCAAGCTTTACCATGGTCTCTCCTGATCCTCACTCAAAAAGTTGCCACGCGTCCTATCTCACTCGGCCTTCCCTCGTGAGACTCGGCTCGTTGGTTCCTGCAAGATTAACAAACTTGTCTTATACGGGCCGACATAGTTCCTATGTTGGCCGTACACGATCATCTCCGGCCATTGTTACTCGGCCAGGTTCGTTCTTCACTCGACATAAGCCAAGCTGGGCAATGTTTTACCCCTTATGACCCTGCCAGGGGTTATTCCCCCGACAGACTCCTCATCGCTCTCCACTATGAGAGGGGATTATTCCACCCCTGGACTATGAGTTTGTGGCGGTAACTTGATCCAATCTCTCTATGTATGTTAATTGTTCAAGTCTATATTGGTGCCTTTCATGATTATGGATCTATATATGTAATTCCTATGGTGGATATTATGGTATGAGATGATACTTGTTATGCATCTATGATACGTCGGAAACGTATCTACAAATTTTGATGCTCCATGCTTGTTTAGTATCTACTTTGCTTTGCTTTTTCTACACTTTGAGGTGTTTTTATATATTTTCTGGAACTAACCTATTAACAAGTTGCCACAGTGCCGATTGCCTGTTTTCTTCTGTTTTTGGTTCCAGAAAGGTAGAAAATCAATATTCTCGAAATTGGACGGGACAAAAGCCAAAGTCAATATTTTACCGTGGGGGACATCAATCCAGAAGACGATACGGAGGGGCGCCACATGGCGGTCAGACCCCCCTAGGCGCGGGTAGGCCCACCTCGCACCTAGGGTGTGGGACCCCTGGTGCCCCCCTGGCTCGTCCCTTCTCCTATAAGAAGCCCCCGATGCAGAAACCCTAGACACCTGATCAAAACTCCACGAAACCTTCTATAGACGCCACCACCATCATCCCTAGGTCGGGGGGTCTAAAGTTCTTCCCGGCACCCTGCCGGAGGGGAGATCATCCCGGAGGCCTTCTTCTTCATCATGCCAGCCTCCGGTATGAAGCGTGAGTAGTTCCTCCTTGGACTACGGCTCCATGTAGTAGCTAGATGGTTGTATATCCTCCTTGTGCTTTCATGTATAGATCTTGTGAGCTTCGTTCATGATCAAGATCTAATCTATTTGTAATCATGCATGTTGTGTTTGCAGGGATCCGATGGATATTGAGATTACTATGTCAGATTGATTAATGGTTTTGTCTATTTGATTCTATCATGTCTGTGTTGTTTGTGATCTTGCATGCTCTCCGTTGTTAGTAGCTATCTTGGCCAAGTAGTTGCAAGTGACTCCAAGAGGAGGTATTTATGCTCGATAGTGGGTTCATGCCTCTAGTTTCCAAGGGAAGTGACAAAAATATCTTCGGTTGTAGATGTGTTGTTGCCACTAGGGAGAAAACAACGGTCTCTTGTTCATGGAACAAGTGGATTTTTTTACCTTACACACTTTGCTTAAAGCAGTTGTCTGTTTCTTGCAACTTAATACTGGAGGGGGTTCGGATGATAACCTGAAGGTGGACTTATAGTCATAGATGCAGTTGGATGGCAGTCTATGTATATTGTTGTATTGCCCAATCAAATCTCATAGGATCTTTTTGTCTAGTATTGCATTGTTATGCCTTGCTCAGTTCCTGTCAATTGCCCTGTTGTAATTTGTTTACCCTTGATGCCATGTTGTTTATCTAAGGAGAGCACCTCTAGTGAACTATGGACCCCGGTCCAATCTTTACCATTGATACATCTTCCACTGTTACTGTTTACTTGCTCAAACCATCATCACCTTCCACACCATACAGTTAATCCTTTGTTACAGCAACCGGTGAGATTGACAACCTCACTGTTAGTTGGGGCAAAGTCTTGAGTTTGTATTGTGCAGGTCTCCACGTTGCTTGCAGCACCTTTGGGACGTTTCCTTCCTCCTACTGGTTCGATAACCTCGGTTTCTTACTGAGGGAAATTTGCCTGTTGTACTGCATCATACCTTCATCTTGGGGTCTCCCAAGGATGTTTTGCTGCACTCATCAAGGCTTTTTCTGGCGCAGTTGCCGGGGAGGCTAAGGACGTCTTCACGGGGGGAGTTCTCCTCAACCTTTCTCTTTACTTTGTTTTTTGTTTTCTTAGTTTCTTTTGCTTGGTTTTGTTTGCCTATTTTTATAAAAAAACTCAAAAAAATTTAGTTTAGTTTGGTTTGCTATCTCTTTTAAAAAAACACAAAAAAATTAGTTCCTGCCCTAGTTGCTACCATGTCTGGTTTTGGTCCTATCTCTCTGACACCTATGGAAGAGATCTTTGCTTTCAAGCAAAAACGTGAAGAGAGTTTTGAAGAAGCTTGGTCTAGAATCTTTGCTTTACAAAGGGAAACTGAGCCAAAGATGAGTCTTGGCTTGGTTATCAATAGTTTCTACCGCGGTATTGCTCTTTGTTATAGATATGCTTTGGATGTTGTGGCTGGGAAAGATATTTTTCAATGTACTGAGGATGAAGCTTTTGATGCCATAAAGAAATTGATTATAATTTATAATACACCTGGCAAGTCTGATTCCTCTTTCATAAATATTTTTGCTAGTTTGAACACTCTTGAGTCCAGTACTGCTGCTCTGAACAGTTGCTATCACACACTTAGGGAGTACCATAATTATGTTCCAATGAATTCCGAGCCTTCAAAGTGGTTTCCCACAATCAAAGTCACTATAAATAGTGCTACTTTTGATGCTCGTTGTGATATCATGTCTGAATTTTGCCTTATGCCTAAAGATAATTATGAGTCTTTGAGTCTTTGGGGGATTTCTAAAGGAGGAGAGAAAATATCTCTTACTAATAATGCCACTTTGTTACCCATTGGAATAGCTGAAGGCGTGTTCACAAAAATTTCAGGGAAAATGGTGTCTACTGATTATCTTGTTATTGAATGTATAGGCAAAGGACAGATTACACTTAGAAGATCCCTACTGAAACACCTTGGAGCAATAATAGATGTGGAAAAAGGCACTATGAATTTTGCTCCTCCAGTAAGCAATCATATTTTACCTAAATAGAAGAAGAAAGGTAAGAAAGGAAGGAGCAAGAGGGGTAATGCTTCCTCATTTGAAAGTACTTGATTTCTTGCTTCTTGTGCCTAACTTAAAGGCGTTAAAGAAAAGTACTTGTTGGGAGATAACCCAAGAGTTTCCTTGCGTCTTGGAAGTTATTACTTCAGTAATGACCTCTCCTTATCCTTTTTGTTTGCTTTTTGTGCCAAGAATGGCCTCTAATGAGAGGGAAGTAAGATTTGGGGAGTTGTTGTCCCGAAACAGATTTCTGTCCTCCACCATAAAATTCGTGAGGAGTCTTTGTAAGTCGGATTGAGATGAAAATTTATGAATAAATCTCCCAGTATGTTAGCTAACTTTCTTTAGTTAAACACTTTTTTATTTGAGAAACAGAAGATTTTTGAAAAAATCGATTTCTACCTGCTGGTCTATTTTGACAGATTTCTGCCATTATTTGCATTTGCTTCTTATTGATTCCATTTTGAGTTCTCTTTTGGGGAATTGAGCTTTTTGAAGGAGTTGCTACAGTATCTTGTGTTTTTAGTGAAAAGTTTTGTTGTTCCAAAGGTCTATTATCTTTTGAATACGCAAATGTTGCTAATGAAGATTGTGTGAAGTTTTGTATGAAGGAAAAATTTCAGGTGTAGAGAGAGAATGATGTAATGAGATGAAGAATGGACAAAAGCTCAAGCTTGGGGATGCCACCCCGGTGTCACCCCAAGAAAATCCAGGAGGTAGAAGCGTCAAAGCTTGGGGATGCCCAAGGCATCCCCTTCTTCATCAATAAAAAGCTCAGGTCTGTCTAGACACTTCGTTTTTATTGTTTCATGCACTGTTGTGTTGTTCTTGGAGCGTCTTAGTTTTTGTTTGGTTTGCTTGGTTTGTTTAGTTTGCTTGAATAAAGTAGCTTGGACCCCCGTTCTCGCTGTATTGTTTCAAATAAGTTGATTGGTGTTGGAAAGGAGTAGAAAGTTCTTGCTTGAAAGTGCAAGAGAAGCTTGCATTGACTGTGACTTAGACTTTAGCATGACATGCTAGGTGTTGTTTTGACCTTATGCTTAGTGATTATTGTTGTAGCTTGTCTTGTTCCAAACAATTGGGATTGCCTAGTGTGCCTTGAAAGAATCATGCATTGTTTTAGCATACAAAAGCATAGTATTATGGTATTCTCCTTTGATGCTTTGTTTGGGTTGACTTGGCACATGCTTACACCATGTTATGACTATGAACAAGTCACCATAGCATCTATGATCATGTAGTCCTTGACTTGTAGTACCACTCTATGCTTTGATTAGTAATGTTTTGTTGCTCTGCATGATTATGGCCATTATTGCTCTCTTAGTTGGTTGATCCCAGTCTTTTGCTAGCCTCCACTTGTATGAGTAAACTCTACTCATACTTCCAACTCCCAAGAAACCAAGTTTTTCCAAAGTGTCCACTATAAACTCCTATGCATGGTGTGTTACACCATTCCAAGTATATTCTTGTTTTTAGCTATCTTCCAATTAAAAAAGTATTTTGTTATGTGAAAACTTAGCGATTAAAGCCCTCACAAACTTGATGGCACACTTTATATTCTTTGCCCCTAATAAACTTGAACCATTGCGTCATCTATGTTGTATATGCTTGCACTTATACGTTGTAATTAGAAGAACCGTGTTGTCACGAGGAACTTTCAACATTGCACTTATACTTTGTACACAGTTGATATCATGCTCTTTTTTCTATGGATGTCACCGGTGTGAAATAAAGAGGGAGCTTGTAAGTCCATGGAGTTATGTGTTTTGTGTTAGAGAAACACCTGGGCCGCTAGCCTAAGCCATGCCTAATCTTGGTGGAAACTTGCAGCATCACCATAATGAGCATTCTGTGAAGCATCCTCAATAAAAAGCTATGCACATAGTAAATAAAAAGATCGCTGAGATTCTCATTGTCTGCTTGCCTTGTCATTTTGGTTATGGGATATCTCCTATACCATGTGCAAGGGGTACCCCGTTGGCGGTTCTCCATGATACACATGTACTTACTATGACAAGAACTTACAGGTGACTGAAGTTGAGTAGCATGAGGTGTGGCCCTCGTATTCAAGGGAATTGAGATTGCCAACTTATACTTTGTCAAGCATATACACCATAGTTTGTTCACTTTAACCTTAATCACTTCAATATGCTTATGATAGGGGCAATGAGGGTTGAAAGCTAACAAGTAGCATAATTTTTGGAAGCTCTTTTTGAAACTTGAAATCCCTACTTCCCTTTATGAAGGGCCTTTCTTCCACTATTTTGTTGAGTCTCCACCTTCTACCTTTAGGCACCATTAAGAGAGCATAGTTGTCATTCTTAGTTCTATGTGCAGTGTCCCAAAACTTATTGATTAATGCATATTGTTGATATTGTTTGTTCTTGTGCTACTTGTATCTAGGCACTCTTATGAACTTTGAAGGTGTCCTATGCGTCTATTTGCTACTCTATGAGGGACAAGCTGAATGCCACTATGCCATGTTTTCTGTATGTGAAACAAACAAACGTTTTCCAATGCATGTTATTCGTGATATTTGTTTGTAGCCTTTCATGTTGCATAGTTACTATGTCCTATAGTTAGAACTCCATCTTTTATACACATGTTTAGAGTTCTTTGATCCCAGCTTTCAATGCTTGCAAATGGTTTGATCTTGGTTTTGATGGTGCATTTCACCTCAAAAATTATTATTTTATTACTTACCTACTCGAGGACGAGCAGGAGTTAAGCTTGGGGATGCTTGATACGTCCGAAACGTATCTAGAATTTTTGATGCTCCATGCTTGTTTAGTATCTACTTTGCTTTGCTTTGTCTACACTTCGAGGTGTTTTTATATATTTTCTAGAACTAACCTATTAACAAGTTGCCACAGTGCCAGTTGCCTGTTTTCTTCTGTTTTTGGTTCCAGAAAGGCAGAAAATTAATATTCTTGGAATTGGACGGGACAAAAGCTAAAGTCAATATTTTACCGTGGGGGACACGAAGCCAGAAGACGAGACGGAGGGGGTCATAGGGCGGCCAGACCCCCCTAGGCACGGATGGGCCCACCTCGCGCCTGGGCAGGGTGTGGCCCCCTGGTGGCCCCTGGCTCGCCCCTTCGCCTATAAGAAGCCCCCGATGCAGAAACCCTAGACACCCGATCAAAACTCCACAAAACCTTCTGTAGACGCCGCCACCATCGTCCCTAGATCGGGGGGATCTGAAGTTCTTCCCGGCACCTTGCCAGAGGGGAGATCATCCCCGAGGCCTTCTTCTTCATCATGTCAGCCTCCGGTATGAAGCATGAGTAGTTCCACCCTGGACTACGGGTCCATGTAGTAGCTAGATGGTTGTATCTCCTCATTGTGCCTTCATGTATAGATCTTGTGAGCTCCGTTCATGATCAAGATATAATCTATTTGTAATCGTGCATGTTGTGTTTGCGGGGATCCGATGGATATTGAGATTACAATGTCATATTGATTAATGGTTTGTCTATTTGATTCTATCATGTCTGTGTTGTTTGTGATCTTGCATGCTCTCCGTTGTTAGTAGCTATCTTGGCCAAGTAGTTACTAGTGACTCCAAGAGGGGGTATTTATGCTCGATAATGGATTCATGCCTCTAGTTTCCAAGGGAAGTGACAAAAATCTCTTCGGTTGTATATGTGTTGTTGCCACTAGGGAGAAAACAACGGTCTCTTGTTCATGGAACAAGTGGATTGTTTACCTTACACACTTTTCTTAAAGCAGTTGTCTGTTTCTTGCAACTTAATACTGGAGTGGGTTCGGATGATAACCTGAAGGTGGACTTATAGTCATAGATGCAGTTGGATGACAGTCTATGTATATTGTTGTATTGCCCAATCGAATCTCATAGGATCTTTTTGTCTAGTATTGCATTGTTATGCCTTGCTCATTTCCTGTCAATTGCCCTACTGTAATTTGTTTACCCTTCATGCCATGTTGTTTATCTAAGGAGAGCACCTCTAGTGAAATATGGACCCCGGTCCAATCTTTATCATTGATACATCTTTCACTGTTACCGTTTACTTGCTTAAACCATCATCACTTTCCACACCATACAGTTAATCCTTTGTTACAGCAACCGGTGAGATTGACAACCTCACTGTTAGTTGGGGCAAAGTCTTGAGTTTGTGTTCTGCAGGTCTCCACGTTGCTTGCAGCACCTTTGGGACGTTTCCTTCCTCCTACTGGTTCGATAACCTCGGTTTCGTACTGAGGGAAACTTGCCTGCTGTACTGCATCAGACCTTCTGCTTGGGGTCTCCCAACGAAGTGCTGCTACACTCATCAATCTACCATTATGGTGGGATTTTATGGTTTGTCATATTCTGGAGATACTTGTATGATACATGTAATGGTCTATTCATAATTCCTTGTTTACTCATTCCATGAGGTGATTGAAAAAACCAAGTGTAGGTGGAATCGAGAGATGCAGTAATGCGCACAACAAATAAATTATTCCACTAGTGTTTGAAGTGTTTTACCATTAAGGAGTATGATGTATGTAGGTAAGGGGTAGCCAAGTGACAAACGGAATATGTGTTGAGTGACAACAATGCAGCCAAACATCCTTATCTGGGTGTAAAAAGGGAGAATTATGACGTGGTGTAGTGACAATAACAACACGCTGGCCTTACGAGGCTGACACAAAAACACAAATAGGTATTTCTTTCAACTAGGTGTTTTAGGACATGAAACCATAATAAAAGTTAGCATTAAAGCATGGTAATTGTGTATAATTGTATTATCTATAACATGATCACCACCATAGATGGAGAGATAGGATTGAGTGAACCCATGAACCCAAGTCCATTCCTATAATAGAAAACCTTTGTCTTTTCCTCTTGTATTGGAAAGTATTGGGACACTTTTATATTTACTATTTTGTTGACTTTACTTCTTTATATTAAATCAACCTCTTTGCTCCTTTAACTTGTTTAGTGCATATACAACTAAAAATTGTGACACTTTAGTTGGAGAGACTAAATAGCCTTTCCTTCTTGCTTCTGCGGATCGATACCCTATTTCCACATTGAGAGGAACTATTAGGGATTATCAGTCATTGATTATAAAGTTTTGGTCGGTTTTACTTAATAGTTGCGTAACCCCCGCACGGCGGTGGTACCGCGGTTGGAAAAAAATCTAGAATAGATGTGGCTGACAAATACTATAGTATCTACAGACGTATCACCCGCATCTTTATCGATATAAATCACAACCCCTGAATGAGACTATTAACATTATGTCTATCCCTAATATGTGTACACCTACAGGTGAATTCTTAGCCTTGGTATATATCTCCATCCATTGATACAAGCCACAAAGAGTAAACGTGAAAGGTCCGATAAACAAAGATACTATGAGTTTTCGTGGTCGTGAAAGGTCCGATAAACAAACATACTACGAGTTTTTGTGGTCTTGTTCGACATAATCTTACACCATAGTGATTTCTTCCCAAGGTTCGATATACCTATGTCTTCTCGGGGAAAGACAAGCTATATTACATCCGTAATCCAGATTAAAGGTATCAACGCGCATATCATCTTAACCCTTAGCCAAGTCATGCTTATTAGAAACACATGCACGTCAGTGGGGGCCTTTCATTGGCTCAGAACTGGGGGTACATGGATGTTAGATATGCTGAACATGCCGTGGCACCAATGTGGTTCATTCCAGCGATTCCACCGGCTCTGACTATTGCTTTATTTACAGATTGGAGGAACTAGCTATCTTTAGTTAAAGCCTAACTTTTATGATCACTATGTTGTGGCTATGTGTAAGACTAAGTTGTGCTTATTCGGTTATGCATCATTGTGAGACAATGACATGATGTATCTTATGTGTGAATATGTATATAGACCAAATTATGTTTATTTATTTTTCTGAAAATTATATATTCAATTACCCAATGAAAATGAAGTGTCTCTAAAAAATAGAATTCCAAACAATTGTTACAATTCCACACATAAATGTGTAACACTACATAATATAAAATGCATAGTGCATATAAACCGATAGCATCCTTATACAAACCATAGCTAGTGATACCACGTAGTCATACATGATAAATACCACCTAGTCTTACATGATAAATAGTGTTAGTGCTATGCATTAGAAGGCATAACAAGAATGTGCCACCTATTCATGGTTGATGAGATGAATCTAGCTTTCTCCTCTTGTATTTGCATTAACATGCTCATGGATTTGTTTCTAGAATAGTTGGAATGGTTAGTGAACTTCACCCTATTTGTACAATGCTTCATTAAAATACCTTGGCGATGCCATATATAGTACTCCCTCCGTCCCAAAATATATGTCTTAGATTTGTTAAATTTTGGATGAACCTATATACTAAATAGTGTCTAGATTCATACAAATTTTGATAAATCTGAGACATCTATTTTGGGACGGCGGGAGTACAAACCACTGTCCTCACCATCAATTCCATTTAGGTTCTCTCTTTTTGTTCTACATAGAGCTAGAAATTTCAAAGGAATATCGAATAAGCAACACATTTGTATATGTTATTCTGTCTCATTCACAAGAAGAAGGAGGATTAACCTTGTTGGCATTATGTCAAACGCCATACATGTGGCATGTGGATGAGAACATGAAGGCGTTGTGGTCTATGATGCGACCACAGCGACAGCAAACTCCTATATATTTAGGAGGAGGAGAGCAGGGCCGAGCAGGTTCACCATGTTGACAGATCATCTCTGTCCATGAATTCTTTTCCCTGCTCTGTGCCATGGATGTTGCCAGAGCAACATCGAGATCCAATTTGGGGAGGAGAGAGGTGTCGAGAAGAAGAATGGGAAATGGTGAATGTAGGCGCCAATGATGTAGTCTACATGTCAACCCTGATAACAATGAAATAATGGGAAAAAACTGATAAGGCGGGACCAACTTGACTCATGTTACATCGATATTTTGTGTCCAAATTTGTTGTGTGCCGTTAGACAATTCATGCTGAAATAGCCCCTTTCACCAATTAGCTTGTTGACTTGGGTGGATCAATCAGATTGCGTCTAACTTTGGCTTCTTAGAGAACGAGCTTATCAACTTGTGTACCAATAAGTAAACATCCTGAAAACGGGAGGAAACCAGCTCGGCTCACACGCAACATGGAGAAACAGCAAATGCGAAAAATAAATGGGCCGGCCCATCATGACGAAAAGGCAGGCGGCAGATGCGTAAGCCACATATGCCGACATATAGAATTCCGCGATTGCAACAGGTAAACTGAAAATTAATACACACCAGGCCTAACCGAAGATAAAACTTTTGCTGGGCTTGGAACTAAACCGCGTCAGTATATTTGATGGCTATAATGCGGAAATACTATATGTCGCCCGCTGGCGGTGTGGGCGCCAACCGCATAGGGCGCAACCCCAGTTGGGCCAGCCCAGTTCGCGTTAGGCTTTTTTTGTTTTACCTTCTCTTTTTATCTATTTTTTCTATTCCTTTTTCTCTTTCTTTTTCAGTTTTCTTTTTTATTTATTTTTTATTTACATTTTAAAAAATCATTATTTTTCTAAAAAATCACTAGTTCCTAAAAAATTATGTTTTTCTGAATTTTGGTTCATAGTTTTTGAAATGGTTCATGATTTTTGAATTTTTATTCATGATTTTCTAACTTTTGTTTATGAATTTTTGAATTTTGGTTCATGATTATCGAAACTGGTTTATGATTTTTGAAATTTTCTTCATTATTTTCTAATTTTGGTTCATGAATTTTTGGATTTTGGTTCATAACTTTCAAAACTATTTTATGATTTTTGAATTTTCTTCATGATCTTCCATGAATTCTGATACGTGGTTTTTCGATTTTTTTCATTATTTTCTAAAATTGTTCATGATTTTTAAATTTTAGTTCATGTTTTTTGAAAAAAAATTATGACGTTTGAAAATATTTATGAATATACAAAAATGTTTGCAATAAATTATTATTATAGAACTATTCAGAGTTATTAAAATAAAATACAGAAAAAGAAAAAAGTATAACTGACGCGTATTGGCCGCCGTATCCGTTTACAAAACAATCCCGTAGCCGCCTCCGGTCGACTTCGTCGTCTCCAGGGAGCAGCGATCACGGCTTTTTCCGGCGAGATCCTCGACGACTAGGTGCCTCCTTTCTCTCTCTCTCTCCCCTTCTCTCTCACTCACACTAAGCGCGCGCGCACGCACACTATCCTGTTCTAAAAAATAAACCCTAACCCTAGCTTTCGTCAAGTTTTCCGTGAAGATGATGTTCCCTATGATCAAATTATTTTCCCTCCAATCTGATTCTGAGGGTGTTTTTTGCGTCGCCACTTTCGTATGGTTTGTACCATAATTTTTATTTGTCTCTGAAGTTCATGCTAAGTTCCTGTGACGTTCCGACCAACAGTAGCGGATAATGCAGATCAGAAGTACTATTTCAAGTTGCTTACGATTGTGTTCACAGTGTCCAACCAAACACCAGCATGTCAACGTCACCGACGATGAACAGGCTACATACAAACGGGAGGCTGTACGTAGATGACATGGCACCAGGCACCGGCGACGCGGACCTTCGCCGCCACTTCGGGCGCTACGGGGACGTGGCCAACATCTTCATTCCCATGTGTCGCCTCACCGGCGAACCTCGCTGCTGCGCCTTTGTCCAGTTCTCTAGCCCTCGTGACGCCGGCCACGCCCTCGAGAACCCTTGCCATGTCATCAATGGCCAGGAGGTAAGGTACCCTATGGCAACCTGGTTGGCAGTTTCTTCTTTCTCCCGCATAACGAATGACTGATCGTATTCGCTGCGTGCACTGGTGGTGCTGTCATCGTTTTAAGTTTGAGTGAGATTTTGATGAAATTTCACTGAATTTTCAGTAGACACTGAAATATTGACCTTTCGACCAAAATATTTCAGCAATTTCAGTAGTACATAGACATTAATTCAAGTGTTTTCATAATGTTTTTTTCAAATACTTGGTTCAATTCAAGTGAAACTGATGAATTTGAAAACCATGGTGCTGCTACATATTACTAGTGAGAATGTAGAGCCAATTTTTCAAGAGAAAGTGGACTGGGATTTAATCTCCTTTTGTACAGAATTTGGCTTTCCATTCATGTCTGCTTGGGAACTGTAAATCCCGTATACATGGTTTTGTGCGGTTATATAGGGTGATAGATTGAAAATGCCTTTTCTTGCAGGTGTACATTGCAAGGGCACGACCAAGAAGACATTTGAAAGAGTCGAGTGTGTAAGCCCCTCTTTCTCTCTCACTCTCAAGCACACACACATACAACAAATCAAACTCTAGCTTTGTTCTCCAAGATGTTGTCCCCTATGATAGTACGATCACTCCTGTTCTTCCAATCTGATTCCGCGATTTGCATTGGTTGCCTCGCAACTTTCATATATATGATTTGTATAATAATTTTTAGTGGTCTTTTAAGTTCATGCATGCTTTGTTCCCCTTGCTTTTTGAACGGTTCCTTGTACGATTGTGTTTACAGTGTCCAACCAAACACCAGCATGCCACCGGCGATGAGCAAGCTGCATCCAAATGGGAGGCTCTACATAGATGACATGGCCCCAGGAACCGGTGAGGTGGACCTCCGCAGCTACTTCGGTCGCTACGGGGACGTGGCCAACATCTTCATTCCCACGTACCGCCTTACTGGTCAGCCTCGCTGCTGCGCCTTTGTCCAGTTCTCTAGCCCCGGTGATGCTGGTCGTGCCCTCGCCGACCCACGCCATGTTATCAACGGCCGGGAGGTATGTATGTCAACCTAGTTCGTCGTAGTTTCTTCTTTTTCCCGCATAATAGTGAATGACTATCTTACTACTATTCAAAGTTTTAAATAGCCGGCTATAGCGTGCTATAGCCTTTCAAGAGGCCTCCCGCTACGACTAAGACGTTTATAAGCTAAATGAAGAATAGCCAGCTATAGCTCGATTTAGCCATAAATTAGCCGGTAAAGGTCATGCTTTAGCGGCGACATAGATCCTCCCGGCGATCGGTGGCTGAAATGTTGCCCTAAATGAAAATGTTGACTACATTATATGGTTTCGTGTGGTCATAGTCCGATAGATTGAAAATGTCTTTTCCTGTCCAGGTGTACATTGGAAGGGCGCAAACAGGACATTTAGAAAAGTCGAGTGTGTACCAGTACAAGCCTCTCAGCGAGCGGCAAATGCGGGATGGTCCTTGGCGTGGATATCGGGTTGGCAACATCGGCAAGACATCTTGGGGTCAGCTAGTGTTTGACTCCATCATAATGTATATCTCGGAGGATGGTGTACAATCTTGGTCCATACCGGTAGAAATGCACACTGAGAGAAAGTCTACCGGGTACGGGCCAAGACAACATTGATATATACGAGCTCTCTGAAAGACCATACTCAATGTTCATCAAGTGGCGAGCCTTATGCAAACTTTGGCCAATTGGTTCTCTGCTCCGGCCTAGAGATGGTGTTTGCTAGTAGCCTCTTATTTTAGCTTGGTTATTTCATCAAGTGGGGAGCCTTTTGCAAACTTTGGCCAATCGGTTCTGCTCCGGCCCAGAGATGGTGTTTGCCTCTATACTTCTTAGGATTTTAGCTTGGTTATTTCATGTTGTGAGGTGTTGCACTCGTGAGTAGTCAAGTAAAATCTGGGTTACTTGTATCCCTAGTTCCCCGTTGGATTTTTTATGTACTATATTGACCTGCTTTGGTACTATTAGACGTTTAGTACGGGTTGGAAATGGGCTCGGTTATCCAACCGAAACTATAAAATCGGAACTAAAGGCCACGTAGTTCCGGTTGGCCACAAACCGGGACTAGCCCTCCACATGGCTGCAGTCGAGCTCCAGGGCTGGAGGCCCTTTAGTCCCGGTGATTTTGTATTTTTCATTCAATTTTTTTTTATTTTTGTGTTTTTCATTTAATTTTTTATTTTGTGTTTTCTTTTTTTATTTTATATTTTCCATTTAATTCTTATTTTTTTTGAAATAAATTTTTATTTACGTATTTTACGCTACTACGTATTATACATATTAATACATATATAATATAATTTCTTTTACAAGCATACATATATATATATATATATAATTTGGTATATAACATGGGACAATTCTATCGTCGCTATACATAATTCAGCCGCCGGTCGTCGACCGTCATGGATCCTCCCTGATGTCCCGGTTCCCCGCCACCAGCCAGCGTGAAGGCCGCCGCTGACCCCTGTCTCGCATCCCCAGACTCTTCTTGCGCAGCCGGCAGGTTCTTTGGCGCTGACGACGGGTCTGCCCCACCTCCGTTCACACCACTGTGTCCCTTGCAGCCTCACACTAGTAGAAAACAGGCCTTTCGTCCAGGCCATTAGTCCCGGCTGTGGCTGGGGCGGGAGTAATGGCCCGCGCCGTACGGCCCGAGCCACCCCAAACCATAGGTCCCGGCCCGTTAGACCCCATTAGTCCTGGTGTGAGACACAAATCGGGACTAAAGGGTCTAGGGCCTTTCGCTCGCTGCGGCAAACCGGGACTAGTGCTCTGGCCCTATATATATATGGCATAGCCCCCTCTCCTCTCAATTGTGTTTTTTCTGGTGGGAGAGGTGGTGTTGTGCTATTTTTTTTCTTGTTCATATGCACTAGAGGTGTTCGGTGAAATGTCCATTAGAGTGATGCGAGTTTAGGTCACACAAGACAGACATGATATGAGGTGGCCGAGCCACACTTAAGTTTTCTTATATTTGTTTCCAAGTGTAATAAAAGTTTAGCAACTATTTTCTCGTTTAGACCGCGCGGTACTAATTTTAGCCTCGTGATTGCGTTTGATATATATTTGTATGATACAGATGAGCCATTCATGAATGTACGGTGACCGACGCTCTGCCGCTTTCAGAGAAGGCGTGCGTTCTTTTCGACTTGTGGCCTAGGAGAACAAGCGGTGGGATGGTTCTATGTGTTGTCCATGTGTTGACTATAGGAATGAGAAGGCTCATACTTCCGCAAGAGTCATTCAGAGTCACCTGCTTTGGTCTGGTTTTATGTCCGGCTATAATGTTTGGACCAAACACGGAGAATGAGGGGTTGTGATAGAAGACGGCGATGAATAAGAGAACGATGATGACAACTACCGATCCATGTTCCCTGAATACGCTGATACCGCAATGGAAGACAATGAAGAAGGAGGTGAAGAACGGGAACCAGACCGGCCCGCTGATGATCTTGGTCGGGTCATTTCTGATGCAAAGCGTGACTGCAACATAGAAAAGGAGAGGTTGCAGTTTGAGCAGATGTTACAGGACCACAACAAATTGTTGTACCCAACTTGTGAAGATGGCCAGAAGAAGCTAGGTAGCACACTGGAATTGCTGAAGTGGAAGGCAGGGACCGGTGTGACTAACTCGGGATTTGAGAAGTTGCTAGTACTCATGAAGAAGTTGCTTCCAAGAAATAACGAATTGCCCGCCAGTACATACGAAGCAAAGAAGCTCATCTGCCCTCTAGGATTAGATGTGCAGAAGATACATGCGTGCCCTAATGACTGCATCCTCTACCGCGATGAGAAGTACGAGAATTTGGATAAATGCCCGGTATGCACTACATTGCGGTATAAGATCAGAAAAGATGACCCTGGTGATGTTGATGGCGAGCCACCTAGGAAGAGGGTTCCTGCCAAGGTGATGTGGTATGCTCCTATAATACCACGATTGAAACGTTTTTTCAGAAACAAAGAGCATGCCAAGTTGTTGCGATGGCACATGGAAGAACATAAGAAAGACGGGATGTTGAGGCACCCCGCTGATGGTCGGCAGTGGAGAAAAATCGAGAGAGACTTCCCGGACTTTTCTGGTGACGCAAGAAACTTATGGTTTGGTCTAAGTACAGATGGCATGAATTGTTTTGAGGAGCAGAGATGCAGTCACAGCACCTGGCCCAAGACTCTATATATCTACAACCTTCCTCCTTGGTTGTGCATGAAGCGAAAGTTCATTATGATGCTAGTGCTCATCCAAGGCCCGAAGGAACTCGGCAACGACATTGATGTATACCTAAGGCCATTAGTTGATGAACTTTTACAGTTGTGGGACGAACCAGGTTTACGTGTGTGGGATGAGCATAAACAGGAGCCATTCGACCTACGAGCGTTGCTGTTCGTAACCATCAATGCTTGACCTGCTCTTAGTAACATCTCAGGACAGACAAACAAGGGATATAATGCATGCACACACCGTTTAGATGAGACTGAAAGTATATATATCTGGATAAATTTAGGAAGAATATGTACCCGTACAATCGTCGTTTTCTTCCGCCCAGACATCCCTTAAGGAAAAAAGGCAAGCATTTCGATGGCGAGGCAGATCATCGGAAGAAGCCTGCCCCCGTACTGGTGCTGATGTATTTGGTATGGTCAAGGATTTAAATGTAATATTTGGAAAGGGTCCCGAAGGACAACCTGTTCTGAAAAACGCCGATGGACGCACACCCATGTGGAAGAAGAAATCTATATTTTGGGAGCTACCCTATTGGGAAGTCCATGAGGTCCGCTCTGCAATCGACGTGATGCACCCGATGAAGAATCTTTGCGTGAATATTCTAGGCTTCTTGGGCTTGTATGGGAAGTCAAAAGATACACCGGAAGCACGGGAGGACCAGCAACGTCATAAAGGACGAGACTGCAAGCATCCAGAGCAGTTTCAAGGGCCTGCCAGCTATGCTCTTACCAAGGAAGAGAATGAAATCTTTTTTAAAGTCCTTTTCAGTATCAAGGTCCCGTCTGGCTTCTCGTCTAACATAAAGATAATAGTAAATATGAAAGAGAAAAAATTACAAAACCTGAAGTCCCATGACTGCCACGTGCTTATGACGCAATTGCTTCCGGTTGAATTGAGGGGGATTCTACCGAAAAATGTTCGACTGGTCATTGTGAAGGTATGTGCATTCCTCAATGCAATTTCTCAGAAGGTAATCGATCCAGAAAGTCTATCAGGGTTACAGATTGATGTGGTCCAATGTCTGGTTAGCTTCGCGTTGTTGTACCCTCCATCTTTCTTCAATATTATGACGCACCTCCTAGTTCACCTAGTCAAAGAGATTAGTATTCTCGGTCCTGTGTTTCTACACAATATGTTCCCCTTTGAAAGGTTCATGGGAGTCTTAAAGAAATATGTTCATAACCGTGCTAGGCCAGAAGGAAGCATCTCCAAGGGCTATGGAACAGAGGAGGTCATTGAGTTTTGTGTTGACTTTCTTCCTGACCTTAAGACGATTGGTGTTCCTGAATCTCGGTATGAGGGGAGGCTGACTGGAAAAGGCACACTAGGAAGGAAAACAATGGTATGCATGGACAGGGATTCTTTCAATAAAGCACACTACACAGTTCTACACAATTCCACCTTGGTGGCTCCGTATATCGAGAAACACAAGATTATTGTACGCTCGGAAAACCTGGAGAAGCCTGACTCCTCGATTAAAGTGGAACACGAGGACACTTTTGGCACTTGGTTGCAGAAACATCTCATGAATAACAACACCGTTGAAGATCAGTTGTACTTGTTGGCACGGTTACCATCTTCGACTATATGTACTTTCCAAGGGTACGAGATAAATGGTAATACATTTTACACGACCGCCCAAGATAAAAAGAGCACCAACCAAAATAGTGGTGTCCGCTTTGATGCAACAGATGGCAATGGATAGAAGGATACATATTATGGGTACATAGAGGAGATATGGGAACTTGAGTATGGACCTACTTTTAAGGTCCCTTTGTTTCAATGCAAATGGGTCAAGATGACAGGAGGCGGGGTACATGTAGACAAAAAGTATGGCATGACAACAGTGGATCTCAACAATCTTGCGTACATGGACAAACCATTCGTCCTAGCCAATGATGTGGCTCAGGTTTTCTATGTGAAGTACATGTCTACGAAACCGAGAAAAATAAATCACCAAAAGAATACATCGTCTGATGAGCCAAAGCGCCACATAGTTCTTTTAGGGAAAAGAAACATCGTGGGAGTGGATGACAAGACAGATATGTCAGAAGATTATAATAAGTTTCATGAAATCCCGCCCTTCAAAGTGAAAAATGACCCAAGCCTCCTATTAAATGATGAAGATTCTCCATGTCTACGACGCAGAAGAAAACAACAACACTAGATAGGGATGTTGGTGATCTATGTAATATATTAAACCTTTTATGTAATCATATTGTGTGACACCCCCGGGATCAGGGCTAAAGAAATCCCAGACCTCCGACTGACGTAATCTTAACCTTGAGCTTGAGAATATCCAGTGAAGAATCGATAACACAACAGTGACCCTATGAAAAAAAAAATATTACAGCAAGCTCATAACTGAGCAGAGAACCAAATTATTACAAGCAAAGGTCACTGACCACAAACATTAAACAACGGAAGGCAAATTATGCTATTAAGTATAGAAAACTTAACAAATGGCTTAAGAGGCCTGAAGTATAACGATGATGTCCTAGCCCATAGATTCCAGGTTGCCGGCCGGGAACCCCAAGCTACTCGTCGGTGTCGATGTCGTACCAAACTAATCTTCAGGGAAATCTTACTCTACCAAAAGTATCAACAAATCAAGGGTGAGTACAGGGTGTACTCCGCAAGACTTATGGATGGTGGAGTTGTTTTGCATAAAGCCATCTTTGTTTGTAAAACAAGAGAGAGGAGAAGCTCATCTAATCAGAGTATTTTAAAAGGGGATAAGAGAACGACATCTCGAAAGTATTGATCATCCTCTTTTGATATCCACCAAGTCATCATCATTTGAACCCTATCTAGGATCACCCCCTCGTACCCATGAGGAAGCATCCTTAAGCACACGTTGATCTGCCAAGTTTTACGATTATGTTATAGTTCTCTATGATCTTGAGTCCGGTCGCCAAGTCGTTCATAACCGTAAACATGGCTTTTCGAAAAGATTATTACCCTATAGGGGTGTACAACTTTACCAACACGTACTAACCTTCTCTTAATGAGAGAATCACTAGCCCTCTTCCTTGGAAGGCCGGTAGAGGGTGGTTAGACACGACCTTTACCTTGCTTTTGCTAAGACCATGAGTCACGCAATAAGTATGGTTCCGCTGTAACGGGTCAAATCTCGAAGCCGGTACTTAAAGATGTGAGGCGAGGTTGGTTCACCAGGGGCTCCATCGACCCCAAGCAACCCGGTCCACGCTTCCCTACCTGTTATGAATGCACCTACTTCAGCTCCTTCTTTCGAAAATGTTTTCAATGCGTATGTCGAATGGAACGCCTGAACTATGTGACTCATGGAATCTACTAGACAAGTTAGTTGCCCGTGAGGTTTTCCAGGCCCCGTGTGGTTGTACGCTCATCTTGGTTCCAAAGGCAAGAACTCAGGTCCTAGTGGTGGCGAGCATGGGATTAGAAAAACCACATCTCATTGTAGCCTCCCATACAAGCCTTAGCATATTTAATCTCATACCACCTCTGATTTCATCTCATCACGTTCTCCTATCATACTAGATTATCTAGATCTGATACATCATCTGGATGAACCATCACTGGCAGCTATGCATGGGTAAGCAAGACACAGATATAAGCTCTAGCAGTGCACACAAGCCAAACCTAGTTATGCTAGGAGCAGTGGATTAGGTAATATAAGCTCAACGGGAGTAATGCAATAGATAGGATACTTTATCTATCGATAAAAGACCATAGTAGAATCGTATGCAGCATGACAAGAATTGAAATGCTTTCGAAATCATATGATTATTTCATGGTGGGGATATGCTTGCCTTTGCTAGTTGATAACCAATAAGCAGATCTTCGGGAGCCTTGTACTTGACTTCGTTATAGTTGGTCAAGTATTGTTCGTCGATCTTCGATCTTCGACGGTGTTGATCTCGGTCTTCGATCTTGATCTTGATATCGTATTCTACTGGGAAGAAGCAAACACCGGAAATAAAGGGGAAACAATCAACACATGGCATCGATGCAATGCTCAAGCAAGGATGATGATATGAAAAGTTAAATTGTACTGAATTGAAACCCTAGAACATGCTCGGCAGTTTAATTGGGGTTCCGAGGGGTAGAAACCCTAACTCGGAGAAACTCCAGATGTATATGAGAGGGGTTGGTTTGTTCTTCTAAATAAACTTGTTATGCAAGTTGTTGATCAATGCATGAATCTAGCTTAAAGAGGTAGTTCTTATTTTTCTAAACATTTTGATATATTATACATATTTTTTTAATTTATAAATAATTACTTATTGAACTTACAAGTTTAAATAAAATTATGGAATTATTTAAATCAATTTAAATGGGTTTAATGCGTCATTGTGACACATGGCTGACATCACACGGGTGGGGGTCATTTCTCACTTGGGCAGAGCCTAGCCATAGTGACTGACGTGTGGGGCCAAAGCCACATCAGCATCCATGTAGCCAAAGTGGGGCCCGACCTGGTTTGACCGGCGCTGACCAGGCGTGATGACGCTTAGGTGACGTCACCGTGATGTCGTCGACGGCGGTGAGCTGCAGAACAGCGTCAGGGCTGGTGATAGGGGGCTCGAGGGGCTGTGCGGTTAGGCGGGTTCGATGCAGGGGAACAAAGGCAAACCAGAAAAGGGCGGCGCCGCTAGGTAGAGGTCGCCGGAGCAGTGATTGCGGCAGTGACTGGTGGCAAAGCATGGCGGAGAACGTTGCGGGATCAAAGCAAAGAGGGAGGGAGAGAAAGGAGGGGTCCAGGAGGACCGTGTGCTCACCCTAGAGCGCATGATGGTGACGGCGAGGCGCGGGGTGGCCGGAATCAACGGCGAGCAGCGATGGCCGGTGTCGTGGACGAGGGTCCGATTGCGGCGACTCGGACCTCGCCTGATTGCGCTGGCTGGGGCAGTCGACAGATATGAACGAGGCATAGCTTCCTGGCATCACGGCGAGGCTTGGGATGGTCGGAAACAGCGAGGCGCCGGCGAGCTGTGAGGCTAGGGTTTCGGTCTTGAGCGTGCGGGAGCCAGAGAGAGGGAGTGGCGTGATAGGGTTCGTCGTTGTCGAGGCAGCGAGTCTTGTAGACGTCCGGGGGTGGAGGATTTCATCCTCGCGCTCGGTGTTGCGACGGCGGCCATCGGGCAGTAGCGGCGGCGACAGATAGCTACTTTCTGTCGTTGACAAAGACGACGAGGAAAGAACAGCTGAAGAGGTACCGGCCGTGCTGGGCTGCGCTTGGGCCAAGTTGGGCTGCGACAAGGCTATTTGCGGGCGCGCGATGGTAGCAGGTAGAGAGAGAAGAGGGAGTGGGCCGACCTGGGCTACTGCCTACTTCTATTTTTATTTCCAAAACGATTTTCCATTTTCTGTATCTGTTTTCTCTTCTGCAAATCATTTTGAACCCTGTTTTGGTATATTTCAAAAATACCAGAGGCCTTTATGAAATATACAAAATACTGAGGGTCCCCTTTAATCAATTTGGGATTTCAAAATACAAAACCATTTTTAGAAGGTTTTAAAGAGAGAGGGGAAACTATGGTTTTAGGGTTTGCATTTTATTTTCTTCAATGCACATTTTAAGCACGATGCTTATGAATGCGCAATCAAACCCCTAATGTAAGATGAACTAAAACTGGGTGTTACATATTGTGAGTCAAACATTTTACCCAGATCCACATGCATGCAACATTGGTCATTTTAAAACTAATACATCTTGCTCAATCAAACTGGACGATGACTCCTAGTGCCTAAGCCGCGGGAGGTGAAAACCCAAAGAGACGAAAACATCACACGAGCATAGCTCGGGTGAGATCCCTGGAGAATCTGCCAGGTATCATCGACCCTGGTGTCCAACACAGCCATATAGTGACGGACGTGCTCGTCCTCCTCCCTGACATGACGACGTACCACCTCCTCGGTGGCCAGCTCCCTCTACACCCTTCCTGGACCAGGCGACCTCCACCAAAGAAGCTCCGGGTCGACGACGACACCCGGATTCCTCACCAAGCTACGCGTCCCGGGAGGTAGCACCATCTAGTGCCAGCCCGGTGCCCAGTCTCAGACATGCCCGGCGGAGCCCAGTACTCCATTGTTGCCGCCGAGTCGACTACGAGGATGCGGGATGGGCATCCTAAAGTAGACGGCGTGGAATGTGTGTATGTGTGGGTGGCCATGACCGTCGCCCTATAAATAGAGGGAAAGGCCTCTTTAGCCCTAGTGCGGCAGGCTGGGCGGGAAAACATGGCGGGAAGCGGTGCGAAAATAGTGGGAAATATCTTTAGTCCTGGTTCATCTTTAGGACTATAAATAGGAAAGGCCTATAAATAGAGGCTGGGCCAGGCAGCACTAATGATAGGGGTGAGTGTCGACATTATGTTGTGCGGCTTGTACCTTGTCCCGGATGATGTCGCCAACCGTGACTATAGTTGAACCTTTAGTCCCGGTTGGAGACACCAAACGGGAAAAAACATGAGTCAGCACTAATAATAGGGGTGAGTGTCGACATTATATCGTGAGTGTCGACACTATGCTGAGCTACTTGCACTATAAATAGGCATCCTTGTGAGTCCAGTCCTCCAGCCAGTTTGAGGCATCTCCAAGGTTGATGGTTTGCGAGAGCAGGGACACCACTACGGCCAGTTTCAAGGAGATGCCGCCGAAGCCCAGTCCTCCGGCATCTCCAAGAAACTGGTCATAGAGGCACTCCCTAATATGTGAAATTAGTTAGCTTCCAGGCGTATTGATATAGTTAGATAAGTTACAAGCTTCAAGATGGTTTGCGAGAGCAGGGACACCACTACGGGCAGTTTGAGGGAGATGCCCCCGGAGCCTAGTCCTCCGGCATCTCCAACAAACTGGTCATAGAGGCACTCCCTAATATGTGACCACGCCTCTTTGGGGATCAGATGTTCATGGTAAGTACGAATCGAGACAACATCTTCATAGTTTGGGAAAGTCATAGTACGAATCAGAACTAAAGCCCCCCTATGTTATGTGCTGAATCGCGGAAGAGTTTGTGATATCATACGATGAGCCAAAACGCCACATAGTTCTTTCAGGAAAAAGAATACAACTCAAGATATTTATTAATATTAAGAACTGGGACTAGCTAACACTTAGAACTAAAGTCCCCCTTTAGTCATAATCATGCCTAGTCCTATAGTACGCAGCTTCATGGTCTTCTTCCTCATCGTCATTGTCATCGTGGCTAGGCGCACGCGGCTCGATCCTCAGCCCAGCCATGGCATATACCGGGGGCACCTGCCAGCCCGGCCTCGGATTCATGGAGGGCGAGGGAGGGGTCTCCTGGAAGACGATGCCGCTACCGCCAGGCGAGGTAGGGGCCTTCTTGTGGTTCTGTGGCGGGTAGACATCTAGGCACCGTAGGCGAGGATGGTCTCCCCCAGCGATGTAGCGCATCACGCTGATGATAGTACGGTTCGCCTACCACAGACGGCGCCCGGCTTCGTTGTGGTTCACCGGGGGTGGGCCATCACCCTCGTACCTGACGAGCTCCCTTTCCTGCCGGTTAGCAAAGAAGGCATTCTAGGTGTCGTAGTTGTCGGGATCCCATTGGGGATCCATCCGCTGCTCAGCGTGAGTTCATGGTAGAAGTGGTTCGTGATGGCCGCCTGTCGAGCGGAGCCTTGAGGCACAGGAGGGACAAGGACCCCTCCAGCGCTCAGCATCCAGTCGGCAGGCGGCTGGTAGCCTGGGAAATGGCGGAAAATATCTTTAGTCCCAGTTAGTGGATACAACCGGGACTAAAGCTTATTCAAAAAATGGATTTGGCTTAATTAGTCAAATTCAAGCACTTTCCATTTTGAAAGTTTAGTGAGATTCAAAAATATGCAAAAAATAATAGTTAATGCATTTTTAAATTGATAATGGCAAAATGGTTAATAATTTGACTATTTAAAATAATTATTTTATAAAACAGAAAATGGATTTGGATTAATTATTCAAATTCAAGAACTTTTCATGTTGAAAGTTTAGTGAGATTCAAAATTTATGCAAAAAATAATAGTTAATGCATTTTTAAATTGATAATGGCAAAATGGTTAATAATTTGACTATTTAGAATAATTATTTTATAAAACAGAAAATGGATTTGGATTAATTATTCAAATTCAAGCACTTTTCATGTTGAAAGTTTTCTCAAATTCATAAGTATGCAAAAAAGTATAATTTAAATGTTTTAAATGATATGTTCGAAAATTTGAAAAAAAAGCACAGCGCGCGCTGGTTTTGGCCCAGCGCTCGCAAATTTGGGCCTTTAGTCCCGGACCAGGTTACCAGCCGGGACTAAAGGGTCTGCCCGCGCGCGAAAATGAAACGCCCCCCCTCTAGTCCCGGTGCGTGGCACCAGCCGGGACTAGAGACCCCCCTTTAGTACCGGCTGGTGCCACGCACCGGGACTAGAGGGGGGTGGGGGGGGTGGGGGGTATATAACTAGCCCTTCTCCCCCGGTGTGTTCCACGCACCTGGAGATTTGGAGCCAGACGACGAGCAGCACGCCGCCAAGCTGCCCAACTCCGACGACGAGCCCGCGCCTGCTAGGCCACCGCCGAACCCGCCGCGCCCGCGCCTGCGCCACCCTTGTGCACTGCCGACCCGCGCGCCCTCCCGCCGGCGCCGCACCTCGCCGCCAGCACCTCCGTCCACACCGCCAGCACCTCCGACCACCGCCTGCCGCCAGCGCCGCCGCCAGGTAAGATTAGGATTTAGGTTAATTTGTTTAGGATTTGTTCGTGTTTAATTATGATTTGTTAGTGTTTAGGATTTTGTGTTAGTGTTTAGAATTTTGTGTTAGTGTTTAGAATTTGTTTAGTGTTTACAATAGGGGTGATTGTTGGGGATATACTTTCCGGGTATACCCATAGGACTCACTGACCAGGGTGGCCCACCAACGGGTTAGAGATTTGCTTCACGGGCAGCCCAGACAGAGAAAGAGGAGGAGCCAGTTCCGGCTACGACAAGGCCTAGAAGAGTTACCGACTTAGTACTGTAGTATTACTTGTAGTCCAAGATGTACGTAGTTACCGACTCTATAAAGTAACCGGATATGTCTCTTCCTGTAACCCTAGGCCCCGGTGACTATATAAACCGGACCTATGGGAGCCTTTAGGGCACCAATAACCACAACCAACTCGCACAGGCGAACCTCTCTTGTAATCCATTGTAACATCCGGCTTATGCTGATATATTACTGGGTTGCTAACAGGAGTAGGATCCGATCACCACGGTCGGATCTGAACCTGGGTAAACTTGTGCTCACTGCTCCTGGAACATCCGACGTCTCACACCCCTTCTTTCCAACGCCACTAGGACCCCCTATGGCGTACTTGTCGAAAATCCGACAATAGTTGGCGCCCACCGTGGGGCAGGTGACCTTTGGAGCATCGTTCCAGGCAGAATCTACGCGTGCAGGAATCGGCAAAACAGTCGCCGTGGGTCGCATGGTCTACGCCAGCGATGTCCCTCTCATCCTCCTAGATGAGACTTGGATTCCGGCTTCCAGGCCCGTGACGACCTACACAGTCATGTCATCGGCGAGATCGACATTTATATCGGTTTCGCAGAACCCGCCCAACTCACCCTTGAGGTGATGACCATGGCGGAAGAAAAATCCGGATCTAATTTGTCCGCAGAGGCGGAAGAGTTCAAGGTCCCGGAGAAAATCGAACCCACCCAGCCCACTTTTGTAATGGAAGAAGAAGTGGAAGAAAAATCCGGATCCGATCTCCCAGATGAGATTGGATACAGGGATGAAGAATATATTTTTTGCGGCTCCGCCATACCGGACGTCGTAGCAAAAAAACTACCCTTGAAGCACAGGATGAAGGAGATGATGAAGCGCCCCTACATCGATTACAAAGCAATCGCCGACATCATGGAGAACTTTGAGATGGAGGAGGCGGAAACCCAGCTGTGCCACTACTTCAAGAACATGAACAAGAAGAAGCACAGTTTCGTGTACCACATAAGCACTGGATCTGACTCTGTCGATGCTAGAGCTGGTAGCGACTCGGTCCTAGACGGTATCGAAGAAAACGCCGACTTACCAGGCTCCCCAACAGAGTCAGTCAGGTTGCAGGAACTTCGAGACTTCGATAAGGAGATAGAGGAGTACGAGCAGCAACACGTCTCTAGACAAACGCCAGGTGAGCCGGAAACTCCTCCTAGTCCATATGATAGCATGGATGAAAGCTACACCTTGTAGGATGACATGGACACCGGAGATTCCTCCGAGGTCTATAAGCCAACCATGACGGAAAGTACCGACGTAAGTTTATCCCCCGGTACCGGACCGAAAGCCATTTTTGCCACTGGTAAACACGTTAAAGCTACTGGGCGGTCAAAGAAGAAGAAGAAGAACAAGAATCCGACTCCGTCAGAGCCAAACGTCGAGGAAACCAATGAAGAAAAAGTTGTTGAAGAGATCAAGATGGAGAATTAAGACGGAGATCTGATTAATCCCACCCCGATTGATCCTCCTATGGATGGACACGTTGTCACCAAGGGTGCACGCGAAATCTACGGAGATGATCTCACAATTCCAATCCCAACAGCTTCGGATCTTACGCCGGAGGCGCTAGAGAAAAGGGCTAAGGACCTGGAAAAGCATCGCTTGTTTCTACTTGAAGAGGCCGCACGCCTCGTCGAGATGAGATATCAGTTAGACAGTGATCCTGCCAGATATCAGTCAGATTTCAAGCGACATCCAAACAAAACAAGGGGAGGTCCGTTTCTTGCAAACAAGAACCCAGATATCCACAAAGATCTATTCGACATAAAAGATGGAGAGAAGATCCGAGTCTACAGCACGCTGGTGGAAAACGCTACTGCAGCTCGAGCCATCCTCGCTGACAATCCGTCTCCACAGCAGGTCCAGAAGTGCGTCATGTTGCTGGACAAAGGACTAAAGCAACAGAAGATGGCCGCGTCATTTAGTGGCAAGCTGGCCTCAAAATCCGAGTTTTGCCACACTGGCGCTGACCAAAGCGCTTACGTAAGACTCCGCAGGGATTCGGCTCAGCGCTACTGTCCCCGTGGAGAAGAAGATAATTCCAGGACCGGCTCCAACAACAACTATCGCCGGCCGGCGCGTGACTAGGCAAGAGTTATTCCGGCTGCGGCCGAAGACGCCATCAGGGCAATGGTTCCTCATCAGGACCATCGTCGGTGAAATAATCGCTATAGAGAAGACCCGGAAATACGTCGCCAGCGAGAGGAGCAAGATCGGCTAAGGATGCCACCATCGAGCCGTCCGGCTAGCAACGCTGGACGAAGAGATGATCTGGATCATCCTGAATCTAGTAGGGATGATGCCCGAAGAAACAGGCATCAGAGTCAGCATAATGAGGCTCCACCGCCACCACCAAGAAATCCAGCCAAAAATAATCCACCAAGGCCACCATCGCCTCCTGGCAGCGACCATGAAGGATCACGCCGTAGCCACGGAAGCCGCAGGGGTGGAGACGACAATGGTGAGAGAAGAAGCAGAAATCTGACTCCACCGCGCAGAAGTCGCGTGCCTCCAAGGTGTAGATCACTCTCGCCAAACGACGCTCACTATCGCATCGAATCAAACATAGAAGCACGGCGGTACGAGGAAGAAGATGTGTATGTGGGACCCAAGTGCTTTGGTCCACGTATACGTCAGACAAAATTTCCGGTTGACTTTGGCATCGCCAAACACGGTCAGCCCTATGACGGCGCAGCTCGGCCAGATACTTGGCTCCAAGATTTTTTCCAGGATTGCTGCATCGCCAAAGGAGGAAACAGCCTGGTTGCAGTACGATATCTCCCAATGATGTTGAGGAATACGGCTCGATCATGGCTCAATGAACTACCAGAGAATTCAATTCATAACTGGTACGATATGCAAAGTGCGTTCTTTTCAAACTTCAAGGGAACATACAGGAGGCCCTGCACAGTCGGAGACTTGCAGCGTTGCACCCAAAGACCAGGAGAAACTTGCCGGGATTATCTCGGATGATGGATCGATACGAATAATTCGTGCGAAGGAGTAAATGAGCAAACCATGATAGAAGATTTTATCGCAGGACTTCCAGTCGGACTTTTACGTCACAGGTTGAAGCGTGACCACGTCATAGATTTGGGAGAAATGATAGAGACGACAAGAAATTATGTTGACGCCGACGATGATTCAGAAGGGCTGCTAAATATTCTGGCCAATCCCAAAGCGGCCAAACAGCCAAAGCAAACTCAGAAGTGCAAGAACACCTCGGACGAAAAGCCAGCTCCAGACAACACAGCTGTCAACGCAACGTTCGGATCTAGAGGACGAGGAGGGGGCGGATGCGGCCGTGGTAGACGCCGAGGAACTTCCTGAATCCAGGGCAGAGGAGACCAACAACCTGGAAGAACCTATACCTAGGCTAACATTGCCAATAAACCCTGTGTCCACCACCTGGATAGTAATGGAGGATCTACCCATACAAATGCTGAGTGTCATTTCAATGACAACATCAAGAAAGACGAATCCACTGGCTCCAGAGCCAAGCAACGAAATTGAAAAAAAAAATCCGAGAAAGGAAAGGAGCCCAAGGAAGATTCCGACATGGAAGATGCAGAAGCTGCCGCAGAGCCCAAGTCGGATGGAAAGAAGACTTTTCCGACTAAGAAAGACGCATACGTCTGTTTCCTTGGATCCCAACCAGCTAAGGACAAAAAGTCGGTTATTCGTGAGCTCAATGCCACGGTTCCGGCTGTCCCCCAATTCCTGGACTGGTCAGAGGTGACCATCACCTTTGATCGTTCAGACCACCCGAGGAGAACACATCATCGGGGAAAGTATCCTCTGGTCGTCAATCCTCTTATTGACGGCTATGAGTTCTCAAAAACACTCATGGGCGGTGGGAGCAGTATCAACATTCTCTATATCGAGACACTCCACCGCATGAAGCTACACGAGAGCCAGTTGAGTTACAGCAGTGTAACTTTCCATGGCATTGTACCAGGGAGACATGCAAACTCTCTGGATGATATTACTCTCGACGTGACATTTGGAACCCGAGAAAATTACTGGATCGAATCACTCTCCTTCGAGGTGGTACCGTTCAAAAGTGCTTACCACGCCATCTTCGGGCGTCCGGCTTAGTGGGCTTTCATGGCCCGTCCCTCTTACATCTACAACATTATTAAACTTCCAGGTCCAAAGGGCGTAATCACCGTACGAGGAAATCCGAGGAAGGCGCGAGAGTGCGATGAAGGATCTGCTGCCTTCGCCGAAGCCGTGATGCACGCCTAGGAGTACCAGGAGATCAAGAAGACATTAACCCGTCCGAGATGCCCGCTATGAAAAACGAGGTGCTGAAGCCAAGTTTGTAGTTCAAGGCGTTGGAAGAGACGAACAAGACATCGCTGAAGGAAGATGATCCCTACAAGACGACGAACATAGGGGTAGGCTTAGGCCACGCATAGGAAAGCGTGCTCGTCGATTTCCTCAAAGCTAATAGTGATATCTTCGCATGGCAGACATTTGACATGACCAGAGTACCTAGGGAACTTGCCAAGAACTCTCTTAATGTGTATCCAGACGCTAAACCCGTCAAACAGTCCTTACGACGGTTTGGTGATGAAAAGCGCAAAGCAATAGCCAAGGAATTAGCCCGCGTAGAGCTAGCGGATTTTATAACAGAGGTCATCCATACAGATTGGATGGCAAATCCTGTACTCGTCCCTAAAAAGGACACCATTGATTTAAGGATGTGTGTTGATTATACCGCTTTGAACAAGGCATGCCCAAAAGATCCGTTTCCTTTGCCAAGAATCGATCAAGTTATCGACTCAATGGCAGGGTCGGAGTTACTCTGTTTTCTCGATGCATATTCCGGATATCACCAAATACCGATGAAAAAGCCGGATCAAATCAAGATGTATTTCATCACTCCTTTCGGAACCTTCTGCTACAATGTAGGGTTCGCAGCATAGAAAACAAAAATTTTCCTACGATGGGAACAACTATGTACCAAGATCTATCTACTAGATACAAACAACGGGCGGATGTATATCCGTAGAGAACATACCCTTGAAGACCGACAAAGCTTAACGAGTCCAAACTCGTGGTTGATGTAGACGATCTCTTGCCGATCTCAAGATCGAGAGGAAGTCCTAGCGCCGCAAAACAGCAGCGCATCCGTGCTTGCACACACGTTCGAGGCACCGAGCAACCTCCGCCTCCTCGCTCCAGCGATGCAGCGGAAGCACAACTCTTTCTTGCCGAATAGCCACCGGGAACATGTATCTCGCTAGTCCGAGACCATGGGGGATAAATTCTAGAGGGGGAGAGAGATCCTTCACGGGGAGGTGTGAGTGAGAAGTGAGAGGAGGGGCTCCTTATATAGGGGAGGGGGCAGCCCAAGGGGGCATGGCCGCCGGCCATGGAGGGTGCCCCCACATCTCCCTCATTCATGTGGGTGGACACTCCACTCACAAAATGGCCCTTCAATTTTCTCCACTCAAAAACCCACTCAAATTCCCATTAAATTTCCACCAAATTTAATGCAAACTCTCATTAAATAAAACTCTTTTATTTTATTCAGAATTTTGTCAATTACTTTCATGAAAAACATTCACAAATAACCCCTTGCTAGAATTCTATTTCACATGCATAACCACTTTATGCAATTTCACCCGAAAACCTGTTTCGGTATCTAGTGAAATAAATTCCTGCACTTGTTATTCTTTTCGGCATGAAACTTTTGATCCAAATGGATGTCGGTGTCTCTTAAGTGTGTGACCCTACGGTTCGCGAATAATGCGGACATGATCGAGACTCCTCTCAAATCAATAATCAGAAGCGGGATCTGGAGACCCATACTGACTCCCACACATTCAACGATGACTTTCTTGTGATCGTCGGAACCTTTTATGCTAGTATCTTAATCCCTTTGTTTCACGATATATTACATGTCCGAGATTCGATCATCGATATCTCCATACCTAGTTTGATCTCGTTACTGACATGCACTCTTTTCTCGTTCCCGTGATATAACATTCTAGTGATCAAATCACTTGCTTGCAAGCTAATCAATGTGATATCACCGAGAGGGCCCAGAGCATATCTATCCATCATCGGGATGAACAAATTCCACTCTCGATCCATGGGCCTCAACATAACACTTTAGTAGTTCTGAACCCATCTTTATAATCACCCTGTTACGGTGTGACGTTTGATGTTATCAAGAAACTCTTCCGGTGTTAGTGATTGACATGATCTCATGGTCTAAGGATTAGGACTACTTCTTAAGTTGTTATAGCAATATAAACTCAATGACTTTGATCGTAATGCTATACTTCGGATGAATGTTCATCACATCATTACACTAATGTTGTGACCTCGTTATTAACAACATCCAATGTCCATGATCAGGAAACCTTGATCATCTTGTTAATCAACGAGCTAGTTTATGAGAGAGGCATAACTAGGAACTTCCTTTTTGTTTATTAAACACACATGTATTAATGTTTCCGTATTAATACAATTATAGCATGTAAAATAAATATTTATCATAAATAAGGAATACGATAATAACCACTTTATTATTGCCTCTCGGGCATATTCCCTTCATAGAAAACTATGCCTTTTGGCTTAAAGAACGCATGAGCAACATATCAACATACCATGCAACATTGTCTCAACAACTAAATTGGACGCAATGTCCATGTTTACATAGATGACATAGTAGTTATGTCCAAAAAGAAGGAAACCTTAATTTCCGACTTGGATGAAACGTTTGCTAGTCTACGAAAATTCAACATGATGCTAAATCCGAGGAAATGTTTCTTTGGAATTCCAGCCGGAAAATTGTTAGGTTTCATCGTCTCTGAGCGAGGCATCGAGGTAAACTGGGACAAAATCAAGGCTATCTTAAACATTACCAGGCCGACTCGCCTGAAGGACATACAGCGCCTCACTGGTTGCATTGCAACAGTGAGTCAGTTCGTTAGCCGGCTTGGTGAAAGAGTCGCACCTTCATATAAACTCTTGAAGAAAACCGACAAATTTGTCTGGACCCTAGAAGCTGAAACTGCACTGCAAAGTTTGTAAGATTTGCTTTCAAATCCACCAGTTCTCGTAGCGCCAGAACCTCAAGAACCTATGTTACTCTACATTGCAGCGACCAATAAAGTCATAAGTGTGGTAAAAGTAGTTGAGCGCGAGGAAGAAGGCCATGAGCATAAGGTGCAGCGGCCAACTTATTATCTAAGTGAGGTCCTAACAGAATCAAAACAACGGTATCCACATCATCAGAAGCTAGCTTATGGAGTGTTCTTTGCATCCAGAAAGCTACGCCACTATTTTCAAGAGCACAAGATCACAGTAGTGAGCACAGCTCCTCTGCGAGATATAATCAACAACCGTGACGCCACAAGACGTGTCGCAAAGTGAGGGATAGAGCTTGCAGCTTTCGACATTGAGTACAAACCACGTACAGCGATCAAGTCCCAAATTCTCGCCGACTTTATTGTTGATTGGACGGAAACGGAAGAAAACACAGGCCCTCCAGACTCGGAATTTTGGACCCTTCACTTTGATGGATCAAAAGCACGAGGAGGCTCGGGGGCTGGCGTGGTACTCAAATCACCCCAAGGAGATAAGCTGTTCTATGTGTTGCAAATACACTTCACGGCAACCAATAATATTGCCGATTACGAAGCACTGCTGCATGGAATACGCATGGCCAAAAACATTGTCATATCAAGACTCATGTGTTACGGAGACTCGGATTTAGTTGCTCAGCAAGTATCCGTCATTTGTAACGCAAACAAGCACATGGCAGCATACAAAGTTGTTGTGGATGAATTATCCAAATCGTTTGAGGGTTTTGAGGTTCAACACATCCCTCGAACAGAAAATAAGGAAGCAGATGCCCTAACAAGGATAGGCTCTGCGCAGAAAAAAGTACCGGATGGAGCTTTTTTAGAGCATTTAAGGGTCCCCTCCATAGTCGGAGTTGATGAGGACTATCCGACGAAATCCGACTCACCTTTAATAGCAGTTCTGGCTGTAATTCCCAGCTGGACAAAACCCTATCTGTATTTCCTGATAGACGAAAAATTACCCGAAGACGATGTCTTGAGCCGGCAGATTGTCCGACAAGCAAAAGCATACACTATAATAAATGGTGAGCTCTATAAGCGGAGTGTTTCTAGCGTGTCTTAGAGATGTATTTCTTTGGAAGAAGGAGTGGAAATCTTAAGAGAAATCCACGAAGGCGAGTGTGGTCACCATGCTACAGCCAGATCCTTAGTGGCAAAAGCTTTTCGACACGAATTATTTTGGCTTACAGCTAAGGCAGACGCCGATAAACTGGTTAAAACGTGCAAGGGCTGCCAAAAGTATGCTCATCAGGCACACGTGCCGGCTAAACAACTGTGAACAATCCCTATTACATGGCCATTTGCGGTCTGGGGGCTTGATATGGTAGGGCCGTTTCGCACGGCAAAATGTGGATTCACTCACCTACTAGTGATGGTGGATAAATTCACAAAATGGATTGAGGCTAAACCCGTAACAAGTTGCGATGGAGCCACAGCCAGAAGATTCGTCGAGGACGTAATCATCAGATTCGGATATACGCACAGTATAATTACTGACAACAGGAGCAACTTTTCCATGGGGGAACTTGCCGAATTCTGCGAAGAGCAAGGAATCTGACATGATATTGCATCAGTCGCACATCCACAAGCCAATGGACAAGTCGAAAGAACTAATGGCCTTATTCTACAAGGAATCTGACCTCGCCTCGAGGCACCGCTTCGTCGGGCCGCGGGGCTTGGGTGGAAGAATTACCGTCTATGATTTGGAGCTTACGTATAACTCCTAATAGATCAACCGGCTATACTCCTTTCTTCTTGGTCTACAGTGCAGAAGCAGTTCTTCCGAGTGATCTAATTCATCAGGCTCCACGAGTCAAAGCGTATATCAAAGAAGATGTAGAAGTTTCTTGGCAAGATGATCTCGATATAATCAAAGAAGTACGTGTCGTTGCTGAACAGAGATCTACAACCTATCAGCAGAAATTACGCAAGTATCATACTCAGAGAGTGCAAAACTGTTCTTTTAGAAAAGGCGATTTAGTTCTCCGACTTATGCAAAAGAGAAAGCACAAACTTTCCCCAATTTGGGAAGGACCTTTTATGATTAGCAGAGTCCTGCATAATGGGTCATATTATTTAACTGACATGAGACCAGTCAAGGAAAGACCTGATACTCGGAAAAGGATGAGAGCTGGTGGAAGCACGGACCCGGATGAAATAGACCGTCCATGGAATATTGAACAGCTACGTTCCTTCTATTCTTATTTATATTTCCTTGTAATCATATATGTGCATGTTCAAAGTGAAATAAAGTATTAGTTTCCTCATATTCTAATTTTTGAGACGTTTTTGCCATCTTATTTCCCAAAGAGCATGTAATTTTTTCAAAAATCCCAGAATACTTGAAAGTACTTTATGCTCATGTTTGTTCTGGTTACGATTTTTGAACGAATCTAAAAAAAATGTTACCTTAGGGTGCAAAGTTTAAATTATTACCTATACTTTGATTCTTTATCTGATTGCTTAGACGCGGGTATTTTCCGAGTAATGAGTAGTTGGTACTGGAGGCCGGCTTTGTTTCCGAGTTTAAACTGGTTTAGCAATTGTGCTTTGTTGCTCAGCAAAGTTTCTATGCTAAAGGTTGGTCGATCCATGAAAGGGACGAATGAGAGAGCCAGATAAACCGATAAGTATAGGCATAAAAAAGGGGAGTGCTTCAGAAATTTTCGAGCACAAAGTATATAAACAAAATAGTGCTAAGATAGTAAAAGCATCAGTTTTTACAAATCAGCACAAAATAAATATTGTAGCCATTATTACAATGTCATAAGTTTCAGATAATGCATAGAAAAATGTTTATGCTGCAGGTGATGGTGATGAAGCAGGTGGAACACTTGAGTCATCAGCAGTGTCGCCCTCGATCTCAGACTCGGAAGCATTACTGATCTCTGGCTCTTGAGGCGAGGGAGGTGCAGCCGGATTCAAAGAATGGCGTCGTATAATTGGTCATCTCTGCCACCCGACAAGCATAACCTGCGCAAGATTCTTGGATGGCCTTGATATCTTGCGGGTTATCCTCGTCATCCTCCTCGGCAATGCTCTTGGTGACGTGCCAGATTTCCATTTCTCTATGGTGGCTCATCACCATGGTCAGAGCTGTTTGCGCAATAGTCCGAGCGTAGGAGATCTTCCAGTCCTCAATCAGCTTCGGAATCTCCTTTACTTTGTCCCTCACCTCGTGCACTAACATTTTGTGCAAATCGGAAAGCTTGACGGCTTCACCGGCCTCTTCTAGAGTTTGGCGGAAGTCGAACAAGACATCTCCGACGAGCTTAATGCGCTCGAGCCGATGTTCGGAAGTGGAAGAGTCCGAAAGATTCAAGGGGGATGGGAAAGAACAAAGAGTCAAAATTCCGACCAAAACAAAAGTCGAAAAATGAATAACACAAAGAAATGATTCAGAAATCTTACCAAGCACAGAGTGATTCCATTCAGCATGCTCCTTGCGGAGGCTGTCTAGTTCACTTGCTGAGGCCTGGGCAAGATCCTTCGGAATATCAAACTCCTTCTTGAGATCAGCAAGTTCTTTATCTCGGAGGGCTAGGAGCTTCTCGAGCCTCACGGTCTCGTGATTTCTTGATTCCAAAACTGCAGCTATGGATTTCTCCGACTCCACAGTTAGGGTCTCAAGTTTTTGCCAGAGTTCAGTATTCTCTGCCTCCAAGACCTTGATGTTTTCGGCCTGCTCCACCATCTTGCTGAATTGACACAACAATTCTGCAAAGACAAAAATATCAGTCAGAAAACACAAAATCCAACTATGACAAAAACACTTAACTGATAAAGAGGAAGCCGGAAAAGTTTACCTTATGCTTCATCTTTTTCAACTTTTAGCTTTGAATTTTCAAAGCACAAAGCTTTGATTTCTTTGCGCTTTTTGGAAATATTCTTGAGCAATTCCTGGTTGGAAGATGCAATTTTCTGTAAGTTTAGAGACGGAATACCGTCAGACGGCTACTAAGACTCAGGCTGCAAGTTTAACTAAGTAAAATTATAGCACGAGCCTTGGGGGCTACACTACATCGTTGTTTTGCAACCTAAAAGCATCAACCCGGATCCAGAAATGTTTATCCGACTTTATGCTTGGGGGCTAGAGGATATGACAATAAATGCAAATAAGAATCGGAAACTTACAATGTGTTTCAGGTGCAACTTTTTGAATACGAGCTTGGTGCTGTGAAACACCTTCTCGGTAAGGGTGAGGGACGGAACATCCATCGCTGGAAGTTCGCCAGATGCGATTTTAGCATCCTGGACCAATATTTGGTCGAGGAGGCTGACCAGCTTGACATCTTCCTCTTCTTGGCTCGCTTCTTCTGGGGTCAAGATTTGCTTCTCAAGACTGGACTGAGCTAGCTTGAGAATCTCTTCTTTCTCCTTCCTCTTAAGGCCAGGAGCAGCGGAGTCAATCACCTTATCCATAGTACCTGTGAAACTATGGGATCATTACCCTTTACGGGTTCACCCTTATCAGTTGCCTAGTCATCAACGATGACCAGGGCTTTTGAGATCTTGCCAGCGTCAGGGGATGCAAAAGCTCCCTACGCTGACGGAGTAGTGGATGGGGTCAATGGCAGCACAACTGGAGAAACAACAAGCTTCTGGTAACGCAGCTGCTTGCCTGGCTTGCTTTCCGGCTTAATCTTGCTCTTCAACGATGATTTAACTCTAGAACACAGAAATCCTATATATTAGGTGTGCTCTGGAAAGATAACAAAGGTACAAGAGTACTAAAAAACAAAAGGTGTGATGCTTACTTTTTAACCACTGGAAGCACTTGGCTACCAGCGGCGACAACTTCCTTCGCCTTACGCTTCTTGGAGGCGGAGGCGGCAACTTCTTGCACCTCATCATCCTCCGTCGCCTCCGGGTCGTCTGAAGAATAGCCCTCTAGTGGAGCTAGCTCGGACTCGGAGAATTTCTCAAGCTGACAGAAGAGGAAAAGCATGAATTAAAATAGAGTCGTAGAAAGAACTAAAGAAAACGACGAAACACGAAAGCAGGGTCGAAATATTTACCGGAGTCAGAGGGCGACTGGATGTATACATCTTCATGTAAACTTTCGGAACTTTTCGTTCCACTCTTTACTTGACCAAATATTGCATGATGGTCCTGTAGTCCTTTGGCGCAAGCCGGTTCGGGCTGACCTTCATGTTGTCCTTTTTGTCACCGGTGATTTGGTGCATGAGGCGGTCTCCGTGGTGCTGGAGAGGCTGAATCCGGCGCTCCAGCCAACACTGGATCAAGTCGGATCCACGAAGCCCCTCATGCTTCATCAGAAATTCGATCCGCCTCTTGGCGAGGATCAAAATATCCGACAGCTCTAGTGCCTCCGCATCCTATGAATCTTGGTGGGGAGTGGCGCCATTGGCGAACGCCAGAAGACCTTCCACCTTACCCGGAGCCGGAATATCCTTATGATAAAAGAAAGTTCTGGCCCAATGTTTGACGGACTCACTAGCATTAATCCTAGGATAGATCTGATTCCTCCTAAGGACTAAACTAAGAGTGCCGGTGACATAATGCACACCGACACTGATGGAATTCTTTCGAGTACCATAATAGTACCAGAAAAGGGTGAGACTTGTCCTAATGCCAAGAAACCCCTCCCACAGAGCTACGTGAGTGCTAAGCTCAAGTAGAGAGTTGGAAGGAAGATTGTGGAGTTGCACACCGTAATAGTTGAGGACCTTGACGAAGAAGTCTGACGGTAGCAGACTGAGAGCGCGGTCGACATGAGTGCTGAACAGCACCCTCTCATTGTCCTTCGACGCGGGGATGGCGTGGCCAGCAGGGCTCCACCACGCGCCGGCAGCGATGAACCCCTCATCCTCCATGACTTGGAGCTTCGCAGTATCCATGGCGCTGGGGATCCACAGACGCCACATCTTTTTCTCGTCCGCCGCCAACGAACCCGCTGCCACCGTTCCAGAGGACGAGGCAGATGCCATAGTTCTTGGAGGAAGATGGGCTGGTGGGGGAAGGAGAGTTTTTCTCAAATGATGGGCAGATTGGAACTGGTGCAGAGAGCTCGAGGAGTACGAGGAAGATGAATGAACCGACGGAGGAGTGAATCTGAGAAGAAAGATTTTCTCTCCTCTTATTTGCCTCTGTGTCAAGATTCGTGCGGTGAGACGGGCGATTATCGGCACGTGTATAGGAGAGGGGGAGTTAGCTTCCTCGCGACTCTTCTGCCCCCTCGTTTCGTGCAGTCATTGAAACGATGTTCTGTTCTGTAAGGAATGGACCCACCAACGGTCTTGCTGATGGAAATCCTGTCAGTGATGGGACCAGACCTATAAAGTTGTCATTCAGCACGCCACTATAAAATCCGGCTTATGTTTCAGATCGATCAACGGAAAAATCAAGGTCAGAGCAGAATATATCCGACTCAACTAACTCGGAATCCTACATCAATAAAAGAAGTTTTTCGGGAACCCTTCAAGATTATCAAGGCGAAGAAAACATCAAGCTAGACGATTTATCCGACTTCATATCTTGGAGACTTCCGGGGGCTACTGTTGGGGATATACTTTCCGGGTATACCCATAGGACTCACTGACCAGGGTGATCCACCAACGGGTTAGAGCTTTGCTTCACGGGCAGCCCACTCAGAGAAAGAGGAGGAGCCAGTTCCGGCTACGACAAGGCCCAGAAGAGTTACCGACTTAGTCCTGTAGTATTACTTATAGTGCAAGATGTACGTAGTTACCGACTCAGTAACCTAACCAGATATGTCTCTCCCTGTAACCCTAGGCCCCGGTGACTATATAAATCGGACCTATGGGAGCCTTTAGGGCACCAATAACCACAACCAACTCGCACAGGCGAACCTCTCTTGTAATCCATTATAACATCCGGCTTACGCCGATATATTACTGGGTTGCTAGCACGAGTAGGATCCGATCACCACAGTCGGATCTGAACCTAGGTAAAATTATGCTCACCGCTCCTGGAAATCCGACGTCTCACACCCATTCTTTCCAACGCCACTAGGACCCCCTATGGCGTACTTGTCGATAATCCGACGACAGTGATTATTATGTCTAGAATATGGGTGATTATTATGTTTAGAATAGGGGTGATTATTTTGTTTAGAATAGAGGTGATTTTTTTAGTGTTTAGGATTTTGTGTTAGTGTTTAATAATAGGGGTGATTATTATTATTAGTGTAGGATTTTGTTAGTGTTTAGAATGATTTATTAGTGTAGGATATTGTTAGTGTTTAGGATTATTGTTAGTGTAGGATTATTTTTTATATAGTGTAGGATTATTATTTTTAGGGTATGAGATATATTATTATTTTTATATAGTGTAACCGGAGTTAGGGTTAGGGTGTTGGGGCTCGGTGGTGACCGGAGTTAGGGTTAGGGTGCTGGTTCTCATAGGAAGCCGTAGTCGCCCGCCTCTCCCGTGGACACCATCACCGGCACCGACCACCGCCACCTCACCTCCGGTTTAGGGTTTAGGGTTTATTTGTTAAGTTCAAATAAATATTGTGTGCATTTTGCAGGAACAATGGATCCATCTAGTCCAATTCGTAGAGACCTAGATTCAGAACACTTTCTCGAGGATATGATTCATGATGCCGATGAGGGATCTCCCTCGAGGTATCGGAACTCATCCGGTGAGGGAGAGGAGATCAACAGACAAGAGGTAGAAGCCCATAGATGCGTAACGCAGACTGACGAGGTATATATATATATGATGCCCGATGATCATCACTAGATGTACCTAGTTGTATATATATTATGTTGACGAATGTTTCTTCTCTTAGGCCTCTACATCAAGCAAGAAAACCAAGCGCGGCCCAGCCAAAAAGTTGCCTCAGGGTACTGTTTATGAAATTACAGAGGTCTCAGGAGAGGGCGAACCATTCCTTCCGGTTAAAGCAAAACAAGCATTTTTACAACAATGCGGAGTTGTTGCTAGAGATCGCACCCCGATCACTGTTCGAGAGTGGAATAAGACCAAAGAGACGGAATTGAGTGATGTGTATATCGACGATAGGTTCAAAGAGCAACTATTTACTGACCTCATGGCACATTTCAAGCTGCCAGAATTTGAGACTGATGATGAGATGGCTGAAATGAGAAAGAAAGTCAAGCAGTTTGCTCTTAAGAAGATGGCCGAACTATTCAAGAACTGGAAGAAATCATTATGGCTAAAGTATAAGAAGGACAAGAAAACTCCATTATTCAAAGGCTATCTAGCGAAGCAGCAGCCTTACTAGGATGCATTTGTGGAGTATAGGAAGTCAGGTGTTGTAGAGGAAAAGTCTGAAAAAACAAGATAAATATTGCGAAGAAGAAATATCACCATAACATGGGGCTAGGGGGCTACACGGCTGCCATGCCTAAGTGGGATGCAAAAGAGAAAGATCTTCGTAATAAAGGGATCATTCCAGAACCAATTCGCGAAGAATGGGATTTGAGGGCAAGAAATTGGTTCCTTGGGAATGGGAGTACGTATGACAAACTTACAGGGGACCATGTTTGCAGTGACGGGATAAAGGTACCCAGGAGTGCATGGCTAAAAGTGGTGCAAGATATTAAAGATGGAATAAAATAGTTTCATCCCGATAGAGAGAAAGACTTGCTGACCTTGGTCCTCGAGAATCACGAACATGGAGGACGAGTCTGAGGAATTGACGGGAGTTTCACGTAGGAGACTGGGTTTCCTAAGGACCAAGGTACCTATAGAAGCCGAGCAAGAGCAAAGTAGCGACATGAGGAGGAGGAGGGAGACAAGTTCAACCAGATGATAGCAAGACTTGACAAGCAGCAGCAGCAGATCGACGAACTTAGAGGAGTAGCGCGCTTGCAAGATCCTCCACTCGATATTACCGCCAACCCATCTAAGCGGAGAAGCAGTGTGGCTGAATCAGCGGTCCCGTCTGACGATGCACTCTATATAGATGGCAGTCTCGCCTACCCCGTGGATGGAATTAAGGAGCATATATCTTGTGAGCTCCATCATAAAATGAAGAACGTATGTGTCAAGGTGGGGGTCGGATCTGCTTTGCCTTGTCCGTCTGACGCACGTTGGCATGGCCGTGAGATTCCACCTGGCTATGCTAAAGTCGGGGTGGATCAAATCGTGGACCTGAAGGTGAGAGCACAGCCGGAGAAGTACTTAGTGGTATCATTCTATGGGACAAGAACAACATATGGTTTCCAGGCTCGGCCCGAAGGCCAACACTACCGCCTCCGAGTCGTCGCAGGTCTCCTTTACCTCCATCACCTCCAAGAAGCGCACCCCATGATGACTACGACCACCACATCCCGAGTCCATCTCGATCTTCGCTGCAGGATCAGCAGTCTTCGCCGCCCGCTAAGGACAATAAGCAAAAGCGTGCTCCGTCAGTGAGTGCTAAAGGATGCGGCAGACCAAAACGGAAAATGTCGCCCCTCCCAACAGTGCCTCATAAGAATCTTCCCATCACACCTTACGATCGCACTGATGCAGAAACTGCAGTGATAGCAAAGGCCGAAGTGGCGGCGCATTTTGAGAAGAAGAAACCCGAGCCCGCTTCGGTATACACCGAGAAGCAAAAGGCATATGCAATTGATTTTCTGAACACAAAATCGTAATATGAGTTGCACCATAAGCCAGATGACTATCTACACACACTTCAGAAAGAAGTGGCGAAGAGCAAATCAAGAAAATCAAGTGCAAGCGGTAAAAAATCAGCAAGCACAGGTGCAAGCAGGACCAAAACTGCAATCAGTAAAAAATCAGACGTTCCCCTTCTCGGACAATAGGCCAAACAAACGATCGCACCCCTCAAGGTGTTTTCAGAAAACGTTCCCCTTCTCGCACAACAGCCACTAGATATGTCAGTAGCTGCGGAGTTGGCGGCCAGCATGAAAAATAGTCTTGATGAACTGTTAGGCCCCCAACTCGACCTTCTACCCAAGGCTGCTGTAGCCCCTAGATATGTCGCACGTGAGGATTTGGTCAACAAAGAGAGGCTAAAAGAACTGCCAACACAAATGCGAAATCTCCATCAATGGTACTCGACGGTAATAAAGCAGGGGGAATAATGATTGTAGCCAAATTCCCGCGTGAGTACTACTTCAGACCCGAAGAGGTCCATATTGAGTTTTCAGAACTGTTCTAGTTATACCATATTCGACGCCCTGGACAAATCCATCCTCAGCTGCTATTGTCTGTAAGTTGTTGAATTCATTGTCTACATGTTTAGTTTTTCAGTTGTTCAGTTCAGAACATGTAGTTATCCTTATTATACAGAATGAAGATCCTGCAATGTAAAAGAAAAAGAATCTATAATATTGGGTTCATTGACCCAGATAAAGTGCATATAACAATGCTAGCGGATAACCCCGAGGAGACGGAGAAAAACATTCTAAGGTTTCCAATGGAGCAAAATTTCTCTGACCATATACTGTTTCCTTACAATCTCAAGTGATGGTCTTACTCTGTTGTACACATTCACTTTTGATTAGTCGATGATAAGTGTAACTAATGAGTTACTGATGTATATATAAATGTTTGCAGCTTCCACTAGGTTCTGCTAGACATTCAACTTGATAAGGGAATAGTTGATGTCATTGACCCATCAAAGAGAAACCTAAAAGATTTCCACAGCATGCAGGACATGATCCAGAAGTAAGTTTCGCGCTACATCGGTCTCTTTCGTTGATTTCCTGAGATATCAGGTAATGAATAACTCATTCATTCATTCATTCATTTTCTTAGCCGGACAGGGTTTGGATCCGGTTCAAGCGCGAGGTTACTGGTGTATTTAGTGAGAAGCTGACATTTAAGGCGGTCTCGGTAAGTAGCACGTGATATGTCCGTGCATCTCTTTACTTCTAGTTTCAATACAATAAATGATGCTAGATTATTATTTTGATTGAATTCTATTCTCGTAAAGTGTGCGAGGCAGCCACAGGGGTCGAATCTATGTGGATTCCATGTTTGCGAGTTTATTCGCACGTTTAGCACCGAACACAATGATTATAGAGTCGACGTAAGCAATGCATTCACCCCATCATTTTATTGCCATCACCTTTTGTTATCATGATTGATATTCATATTGATCTCCTTTTTCTTATATATAGTTCGAGAGAATGCGGGATCAATTACTACCAGAGCAATGTGTACTAGCAATGCGGAGGATCTGGCGGGATTTATTTTCAAAGAGATCGTAGACGATGCTGGAGAATTTAGTGTGAATAGGCGCTACTGATCTCCATGTTATCGAACAGACGGGCTCTAGTCCCGGTATTTTGTGATCTCCATGTAACTATGTAAATTGTATATATTTGTATGCTCGATATCGTAATACAAGTTATCTTATATATGGATGAATGTGTATGATATATATGTGGTGGCGTAGAAATATTCAAAACTATGTTGAAATAAAAAATAAGTAAATAAAACAATAAAAAATGAAATCTCTGCCGCGACAGAGAAAGGACACAAAATGCTGCCGCGACAGAGAACCACTAGTCCAAGTTAATGCTCTGCCGCGAAAGAGAAAAGACGCAAAATACTGCCGCGGTAGAGACCCACTAGTCCCGGTCCTTAACACCTACCGGGACTAGTGGGGGTGCACACAGAGCGCGCCGGGGCAGCCACGTGGACATGCACTAGTCCTGGCTGGTAACTGGGCCAGGACTAGTGGTGGGCCTCTAGTCCCACTTGGTTAGTCCCGGTTCTAAAACCAGGACTAAATTCCCTTACGGATCGGGAATAGAGGCCCTGTTTCCACTAGTGTCACATCGTCTTGCGCGCCGCATGCAATCACGAGAGCGATTCGATTTCTTAATTGCACGAGATAGCTCTGTATCTGCAATCTCTCTCCCAACGGGTCTGTGTTGCTCCTCTTCTGCGTTATTTCTATCCCATAGCACTGTCGTTGTTGTTGCCCTCACTCTTTCTTAGGCGTGCTCTGCTCCTGCTACTATTTCTCTCCCTCGAGCATGTCCGTTGATGCTGTTATGTTCTCTCTTCCTCGTGGTTTTGCTTTGGAAAATGATGTCTATCCCCCAGGAGATCCCGTCGTCCTGGTCGTATGCAGTTGGATCCGACGCGATCCAACCGTTCCACGCACGCCACGTCGACCCGCTCCCGAACATCCCCGAAGAGTGCGGAAACGCCCCGTACCCATCCCCGTGTTTGCATTCGTGCGTCGCGAGGTGTCGAGGCAGAGGCGACCACGGAGCAAGGCCGCTCTTCGACGGCGAGTGCTATTTCCACAGATGGCACCACCAGCAGTCAGATCTCCCGATCCGTCTCGCTCTCCTCCGGCTTCTCTCCTAGCCGCGTGCGCATGATTTCCTCTCTGATTTGCTAACCCTAGGGCGCCACCATGGGCTGTAAGGAAAAAATCGAGGATGAAGCCGCTGAAGAAGAACACCGGTTGGAATGGGAAGATGACCGACGCGGCCTTAGCCATGGCGGTGAGTTCATCTCCGTCTCCGCCCAGTTAGGGTTTGAGCATTTTTTTTCATTTTTGCTGCATTCCCCTTCATGATATTCCTGTGTATAGGATTAGGCTTCATAGAGTCTGTCCTAAGTATGTTTATTTGCTATGTTTTGCTCCTGCAGCAACTAAAATTGTAAGCAATGCTCGGTTGAATTTTGATTTTCTACAATGTTGCTTGATATGGTGCCCCATTGAACTAGTTTTGCTAAGTTATGCATCTATCTAGGCTTATTTAAGTAGTATTTTGTTTCAGTAGCTTTTCTAGGTAGATTTGTCCTTAGTTTTTTGTTTTTGCTATAATGCATATCTATCTATTTAGATTTTTTGCTTCAATGCAACTTGTACATTGTCATTTAGTTTGCTTCAGTGATGTTCGCGTGTATTTTTTCTTGGTAGGATTGTTGCTTGATGTGGTGCCCCAACAAACTAGTTTTGCTACATTATGCATGTGCCCTCCCCTTTTAATTGTTTCAGTGGCTTTTCTAGGCAGATTTATCCTTAGTTTTTGTTTTTTCTACAACGCATATCTACCTATTTAGATTGTTTGCTCCAATGCAGCTTGTACATTTTTAATTTAGTTTTTCTTCACTGAGTTTTTTTTCATGTTTGATGTTGTGCAGGAGGATAGGGTGAAGACTTGGATGGCAAAAAACAACCTATCTGTGAAGCGTTTGCATACGCTGGCTAATGGTCTCAATCCTGAAAAGCGAGCAGTTATTGCTGCGAAGAGTGCATTCAGAGCATATTTAGATGTGTCGCTATTCAGGATTCCTAGCGGGTTGATTGATTACATTGCACTGAACACGAATCCTAATCCACAGGAGTATAAAACATGCAAGAACATGATGATTTTCACAAGAGACATGGTGAAGAAGGTATTCGGAATTCGCTGCGGCAACAAGCCTTCCTGACTAAAAGTGACCAATGTGAGCTTCGGGATGTGTACAAAGCTGGCAGCAACAGGGCTGAGATAGCTACTGTAGTATCTTTGCTCGCAAAATGTGCCAACATGGATGAGGAAACAATAATTTGAACATGGGACCCGCTTTTCTTGGCTCTCTTGGTTGCTCCTAAAAGCTCCAACAACATTAGCATTGAATATCTTTCCTCCATGGTCGACCCAACCAAGACCGATGAGTATGCTTGGGATGAACACCTTCTAGATTTAGCTATGGCACAGGTGGATCATATTTGGAAGCAAAAGGCGATGCCACTGAATCTCACCTAGGGAGAGACAAAATATGAGTTCTGGATCACTGGCCCATTTGCTTTCCTTGGTGTATGTTGTCCCTCTTCATACCTTCTTTTTAGTTTATGCTTCTTTCAACTTTTGGTTTCTGTTCCTTACTTGTTTCATGTTTCATTGCCTATAACAGATTGCGTACATGGACCATTTGAGCTTCCCGCCGGACTGCAGCCATGTATTCAACAAGTCTCTACCAAGAGTATGCTTCGTGAAAAATAGTGACTTTGAGTTCGTTGTGGAACACGACCTTGAGCTTTAGATATTGAACAATATTAAAGTTTTCGGTTGGCGCACGGTATGGCATTTTTGGCAGCGTTGAATGTGTACCTTTTTTGTGTTTGTTTTATCATCTTACTATATCCTCATTGTGTGCAGTTTCTCCCCTATCGGAAACTCCGTACAATACTGGTCTTGGTAATGAGCAAGTAAACCAAGGTCCTCCAGCTCCTGCTTTAGATGAATATAAAGTCAATCTTTCTGCCTCGTTGAATGAATGGCTAGTATTTCCTAGTAGCCAAGAACTGGAGGTATAGAATCTGCTGCATTAATATTTCAGTATTGCTACATTACCTTAGATAGGTTGCTTGCTTATCTGAAAATATTTCCTGCCTTGTATGCATCAGCTTGTTGCAAGATTATGTTTTTTTAGAAACACTGAAGCTACAAAACTGTATCATTCTTGCTACATTAGGTTGTAGTTTGCTTCATTAGTTTTATATAGTTGCTACCTTGTAGTTGTACATTACATTTCCGAGGATGAGTCACCCGTACACCGCGGCAGCGGCGAGGGGCGATGAAGCCGATCCGTTGTACTATTGATTCAAACATGGAACAATATGAAACATTAAATGATCTGTTTTACTTTTTTTATTTTGTTGCCATCCTTATGTTTAGTTTTTGATGTTTTTGTTTCTTTTGTTTTTTCTTACCAATAGGTACCTGCTCGCTTCAAGCACTTGGACGAGAAGCATAAGGCCTTTTGGGCGTCTGATGTTGAAACTATAGTGAAGAATCTTTCTATTGAGTTGAAATAGATGCATTCCCAACGCATGGCTGCGTTTTTGGTCGACATTGATGCACAATTCAAAGAAGGAGCTGGTCCTAGCGTCGTGTTTCCATCTGAAGCAGGACTGGACGATGAAGAAGAACATCAAAATGTTAACAAGAGCAAGAAGCATACGACGGTTTGAACAAGTCTGATGATGTTGAAACAATTGTGTATGCGGCATTGATTTATTTGTAGCTCAGTAACTGTACTTTTTTGCTACACTGATTTAGATGTGTTGTGTCATTTCCCCTTTTTTTCCTATAGATGGTTCATTAGTGTTCAATTTCTGCTACAATTTTGTTATCTAGTAGCTTATCTACTCTAAAGTAGTTGCTACATCAATATGATTTAATTCATTTTTTCCATTTGTTCGATATGCTTCATTAATTTTTTTTCTACATTTGTGTTACTCAGTAGCTTGTTTAGTACATGTTACTTTCTACTTGTACAAACCCGTGTTGTGTTCGCTATCGAACTGTGCAGCATCTATAGTAACGGTAAGATTATATGTTCTGCTTCAAATGATGACTTTTATTGCTTGCTTGCAGGAGGTGTTTCATGCAAATTGGAAGCTACTTTTGCACATACAAGGGTTTTAAAGTGATGGGGATATGCCGAGTGGGGTATACCCAGCAGGACTTTCCCTACTGGATCCAACTCCCAACGAGTGGGCCTGCAGGACGGCGACTGGATCACGACCCAAGAGGGAGCCAGGCGACTGGAAGCTGAAGGCCCAGAAGCGTAGCTAGGCCTAGTCAGATTAGGTCAAAACCCTCCGAGTCCTTATCCAACTCGATTGTAGATCTATAAACCCTAGCGAGGTACCCCTATATAAGCCTCCCTAGGGTACTCTTAGCACTCACGTTCCATCATACACCCCATCGACTTGCTGCCTAGCCGCTAAGCTCGCCACCATTGTAATCTCTCGATAATACAATCTACCAGGAGTACGTATTTACCCTCCGGGGCGAACCTGGGTAAAACCTTATGTCTCTGCCCTCATCTCGCACCGTAGATGGCCGGCCGCCCTTGCCCATTGTTCTACTACTCGCTTCTAGTCGCAGCACCTGCCGTGTCCATTCCTATGATAGTGGCCTCCACCGTGGGCCCTCGCCGGTCTGCCTGGGTTCTGTGGCGAGACCCTACTTGCCGATCAACTGGTCGATCGACACCGGCCGCATGATTGCATGCGGCGAGATCCTTTAGATCTTGCCCAACAGCTATGTTCCGGTGTCACGCACGACATCATCATGCCAGTTGGCACCATCAACCTCTTCATTGGCTTCACGGACGTCATCGTCTCTGAAGACTCGACGCTCATCGATGAGTTGCCGCCACGCGACTGGCTCTCTAAGAACCAGGTCCACACCATCCACCGCCTCGCCTCCAAGTATAACTCGGCCAACAACGACGTGGTTGAGATCGATGTGGCCGCGGACGATGCGGCCCTCCATGACGATGCCGAATTGATGACCCCCGCTTCCGCCGGATCCATCACCGCCACGTCACCAGAAGGCTCCATCGCCATAGTCTCCAACGCGGGGAAGTTCAAGGACTCTTCCATCCTCGAGATCTTCGACTTCGACTCCGGGTCGGAGAACTCCGGCGACCTCCATGCCGGATCCGGTCGCTTCATCGCGACCTACATGGCGACTGGCACGAGTGCTCCGCCATACCCCTTCTCCACGCTGATCCCGCCGATCGCGATGGCGACGGAGGTCGAGGAGGCCCGTCTGCGTCTGGAGGAGGCAGTGCACAAGGAGCAGGCCGAGCGTGAAAAATTTCGCCTCGAGCAGGCAACAGCGTAGGACCTATCGCTCTACCGCCAGCACCGCATCAGGACGTGCCTGAACCCTAGCATTCAGGGAGACACCATAAACTTCAATGAAGACAACGATCCCGCTTGCACGGCCGAGCGTGTGATCTGCGAGAACGCTCCACCAGGCTTCAGCGCTCGTCCGCCACCAGGAGCGCCAGCCAGTGGAGCTCCACCACCACCACCCGGCCACACGCCCCATCCCAACCAGCCGAGATTCCTTATCTCTCCGCAAGAGTGGGACATGAACGGCCTCCCGCTGTACTCCACCCCGATGGAAAACATCATCGTAGGGCAGGCAACAATCGCCAACCTCAACGTCACGGGGGAAGGCGTGCTGCAAATCAAGTACGCCTAGGCTCTACTTGCCAAGGCTGTCGAGCAGCAAGTCACGGGAGCCGACTCGCGAGGGCAGATGTAATCCAGCTCCTCTGGAAAGAGTAGGGCGGCCTCGAGCGGCCGCCCAACGATGTCCAACACCCTGAACTGCCCGCCACCCAAGCTCCTGTAGCACCAACCATGGGCCGCACACCTGGTGCACTCCACCAACAACCCGCGACCGCTGAACAACACGGTCACCGCCAACGGGCAGCCAATCAACGCACAAACCCATATCATCAACAACCAAACCTGGCGCGCATGCCAGCCCAACGACTTGAGGCACACCCTCACCAAATGCAACGATGGCGAGCCAAGGGACTCCCTCAGTCAAGTCGGCCCCCAGTGCTTCAGACCAATGATTCGACGCGAGAAATACCCGGCCAACTTCAAAGCGTCAAAGGAAATTGAGAAGTACGACCCCACGTACGACCCAGCTGTGTGGCTGGACACATACCTCATGGCGATGGGAATCGCCGGTCACACCGACCTCCTCGCCGCTTGCTACCTCCCCCTAATGATGGAGGTAGCGACTCTCCAGTGGATCAACACCCTCCCCCAGACAACATCGACTCCTGGGAGGACATGCGTGAGGCCTTTGTCAGGCACTTCGAGGGATCCTACACCCGCGCCACCACCATCGAGGACATGGAGCTATGTGTCCATGGACCCCGTGAGTCGACCCGCAACTGTGTCCAATGGTGGCAGGACCTGTGGATCAACGCCGCCGGCATCCACCCGGACACGGCGATCCACTGCTTCAAGAACTCATGTCGATACGAGCCATTGGTCGCCAAGATAAAGAAGGTGTACAAGACGCTCGACAACATCCCCGACCTCCTCGAGATCGCAAAACGATACACGGAGGAAGATCCAAACCAGGAAACTGACGATGAGTCGGGTGGGAATCGCCGCACAAGCGGCCACGACAATGGTAGGCAGTGCGAGCTGCACTACAGCAACACTCGCCTCACCGGAAAGCTCCACGGTGACGGGCGAGTCGACTTCGTCGCCAATGCCGGCTATGCGCCATGCGACCCCAAAAGCTTCCGCCGCGACGGAGGACAACACTGCGATAGCGGAAATTACCGGGCAAGGCCGAAATTCGACCAAACATGTGTGTTCCATAGCAGGGATGGGAAACCCGCGACACACACAACCGCCGACTGCCACTCTCTAAAGGAGATTGAGAAGGCATGGCAAGCAAGGGAGGACCCCAACAACAACCCGCCAAATGGCAGGGCATTCGGCAACAACGTCGGCTCGATACACACCTTCACCGGGCTCGGCACCAAGCGCGAGAATAAGGTGCTCGCCCGTGCCGTCGCTGTCAACGCGGTGTCCCGGGTCAACGTCCCTCGTTTCCTCAACTGGTCCGAGCAACGCATCACATGGAGCCGCGAGGATCACTCGCCACGAATCGGGTGCCCCGAGCAGGTCGCCCTGATAGTCAAGCCCAAGGTAGGCGATTACTGGCTCCCGAAGACACTGATGGACAGCGGGAGTTTCATCAACATCCTCTACCTGGACACATTCAGGTGACTGCAGCTCCCGCAGTCGATGATCAAGTCAACTCTCACCACCTTCCACGACATTGTCCCCAGTCGGAAGGCGTACCCAATCGGCAAGGTGACGCTGCCAGTCACCTTTGGCACAACAGCCAAGGTCCGCATCAAGCGGATCGTCTTCGAGCTGGTGAACTTCAACAGCCCCTACCACTATGTCCTAGGGCGACAAGTGTTGCCAAATTCATGGCGGCACCGTACTACGCGTACAACATGATGAAGCTGCTAGGACCATGCGGCATGATCATCGTCCACGGCGACCCCTGCATGTCCATTGAGTGCGAGGAAAAAGGCGCCCAACTCACGGATGTCGTCATCGCCGCGGAGGCCAACCACACCGAGGAACTCGCCAGATACGCGAGTGGAGTCGACAAAGACGACCCCACAATCCTGAAGAAACCCAACATGGAGAACGCCAGGTCGACCGTGTTCGAGGCCACCATGCACACCCACACCGTCGAGCTGGTCCTAGGCGACTCCAGCCAGACGGTAACCATCGGGGAGGGCATGAGCCCCGCATAGGAAAACGTGCTCGTTAATTTCCTCTGTGACAATCATGACATCTATGCATGGGAGCCATCTGACATGCCAGGTATCCCGAGGGAACTAGCTGAGCACAAGCTTAATGCCGACCCCAAAGCGCGACCTGTCAAGCAGTCACTGTGGCCCTTCAATGAAGAGCGCAGCCGAGAAATTGCCAAAAAAGTGCAACGTCTACTCGCTGCAGGCTTCATCTGGCAAATCAAGTACTCCAAGTGGCTGGCAAACCCAGTCCTGGTCATGAAGAAGAACAAGACCTAGAGGATGTGTATCGACTACACCAACCTCAACAGCGCCTGCCCAAAGGAGCAGTTCGTCCTCCCGCGCATCGATCAGATCATCGATTCGACTGCGGGTTTGGAGTCGCTGTGCTTCCTCGATGCGTACTCTGGTTATAACCAGATCAAAATGGCGGTCGAGGACGAGGAGAAGATGGTGTTCATCACGCCATTCGGCGCCTACTGCTACACCGCGATGATGTTCGGCCTCAAGAACGGCGGTGCAACCTACCAGTGGTGCATGCAGGAGTGCCTTGTGAGCCAAATTGGCCGCAACATCCACGTCTACATCGACAATGTGGTGGTAAATTTCAATCCCCAGAGCGACCTACCTGCCGACCTGGCCAAGACGTACCCACTGGACAGCTCCTGGGGTACGTAGTCTCCAAGCGAGGCATCAACACAAACCCCACCAAGATCGACACAATGGCATGGCTTGGAAAACCCGAGTGCCTCCACGACATCCAGAAGCTGGCCGGGGAGTCGCGGCTCTCAGTCACTTCATCCCCTGGCTAGGCGAGAAGGTAATGCCTCTCTATCGCCTAATGCGCAAGAACCCCACATTCCAATGGGATAAGGAGGTGGACGACACGCTCAGTGCACTCAAAGAAGTGCTACTCGCTAGACCCCTACTCGCCGCCCGCGTCGACAAGGATCCGATGCTCGTCTACATCGCGGCATCCGAGTGAGTCGTCAGCACCGTCATGGTCGTCGAGCGACCAGAGGAGGGCAAGGAGCACCCCGTATAGCGCCCGGTCTACTACATCAGCGAAGTCCTCACGGACTCACGACAACGCTACCCTTAGTACCAGAAACTGGTGTACGCGGTCTTCCGAGCCTAGCGACAGCTACCGCACTACTTCTAGGAGCACCCAATCACGGTTGTCTCGATCGCGCCACTGCAGGACATCATCCGCAACCGTGAGGCGACCGGGAGGGTCGCCAAGTGGGGCGTCGAAATTGGCGTCCACAATATCAAGTACGAGCCCGCAAGGTGATCAAGTCGCAGGCTCTAGCGGATTTCCATGCCGACTGGGAAGAGGCACAACAGCCAGAGAAGCTGCCATACCTCCACTACTGGTTGCTCCACTTCGACGGATCCAAGAACGCGGACGGAACAGGAGCAGGAATCATACTCACCTCGCCCAAGGGCGACAAGCTCTGCTACATGTTGTACCTCGACTTCACCCCCTGCACCAACAACATGGCCGAGTACAAGGCCCTCCTTCACGGCATGCGGGCCGCCAAGGAGATGAATGTCAATCGCCTACGATGCTACGGTGACTCCGACCTCATCGCCGCACAAGTCGCCGGTACCTGTGACACCGTCTCCCCCACCATGGAGGCATACCGCCAAGAAGTGGACCAGCTGGGGGGCACTTCGCTGGCTACTCCGTCGAGTGGATCGACAGGCGCAAGAACGAGGAGGCCGACACCCTCTCCTGCATCGGGTCGTCTCGGCAAATCCCACCCGCGGGCGTCTTCCTCGACACAATCCATAAGCCCTCCGTCTCTCCTCCAAAGGAGATCGACCTCGGGATCCCGCTGCAACCAAAGCCCGCCCTGATTGCCATGGTCGCAAAACCATGCGACTGGACCGCGCCATACCTCGCCTACCTCGAGAGCGGGACCCTGCTAGCGGACAAGAAGGAAGCCCGCATGATCATGTGCCGCTGCAAATCCTTCGTCATCATCAACGGCGAGCTACACAAGCGCAGCGTAATAGGCGTGTTCCAATGCTGCATGCAACCTGGGGAAGGACACAAGATCCTCCAAGACATCCACGTCGGCGACTGCGGACACCATGCCGGCGCCCGGTCTCTGGTCACCAAGGCCATTCGACATGGCTTCTACTGGCTCACCGTGCACGCCAACGCCATCGACATCGTCCAACGCTGCGTCGGGTGCCAGAAGTACACCAACTAGACGCACATCCCCAGTTCGGCGCTCAAGACAATCCCCATAACCTGGCCATTCGCCATACGGGGTTTAATTTGTGTGTGATGGCTGACGCGGTGTTGGGATGGTGTTGCCAAGAAGACAACCGTGAGGAGATGATGTGTGGCTACAACACCTGATGCCTCTGTTGTTGCCAAGCACTACAAGAAATGTGTTATTCTATGACCTTCTAATAGTGACCGTGGGAAAAATCGTCATAGAATTATGACGATTCTACACGAGATGGTCGTAAGCCATTTTCAAGGGTGAAAACCTTATTGAAATATGACGATTTCGGTCAAAAATTCATAATTTTATTAGATGAAATCGTCATAACTTGCGAGATACAACTTAGGAGACATTATGTAGACGATTTTTGACCAATTTAGATCGTCATGGAATCTAATTTAGAATATATTGATATGACTCATCGGTCACATCATCAATTACACATATTTGTCATGTCCATGTGTCAGTCCACGTGTCAATAATCGCTTAGCCACATACCACTGACATATGGGACCAACTTTTCCATGTTGGCTAGGAAAGAACGCTAACGGATGGGACTATGCGCCCCACTTGTAAGGATTTAATTTTTTCGAATATTTAATTAAGATAAGACAGACCTGCAGATGGGACCATCGAACCCAAAGCCAGAAATCCCAGCACCATCAAACCCAAAGACATAAATCCTAGCAAAAATAGGAGGAATGGGGGTCGAACCCACAACCATCGAACCCGAAGCCTCCACCAAAGAGCACACCTAACCACCGCACCAACTTACCTTTTGTGAATAACTCCCACTTGTCTTATATTAGAGTAGAAGAAATGGGCGTCGTGGCTATTTGGGCTACTCCGTGGGCCGACCTTGGGCTGACGGCGGAGGGCAAGAGTGCACGGCTAGCTGGGTTGGGCCGTTGGGCTAGCACGTTTCCTCGGCCGGGTGGCTCCAGGTTTTTTCTTTTATTTTTTCTTAATTCTATTGTATCTTTTTGTTTATAACTCCAAATTGAGTCAAACAAAATTTGGAGAACTTATAGAAATGACGAGAATGAAGATTCCTGAATTTTTATGATTGTTTAATTGTTTGGATCACGCGAAGGTGTTATGTTGTTCAAACCATTTTTAATTTCTTATGCATGTTTCAAATTATGGTCAAAACGGCGGGCATGAAGGTTCTTAGCTAGGGGCTGAGTCTCGCTAAACTTTCATTTCTGTCATCTTTGTTGCAATCTACTATGCATCTTGTAAAAGATTGATACAGGAAGATTGATGGTGGCTGTTGCTTTTGTATATACTGTAAAGATATTGTTATATGCTGATATTTTGGGATCTCTCTTTCCATATTCTGCTTACTACAGTTGTGTGCAATTGTTATCCTATTTTCCATCATTTATACACCTTAGTTCATCGTACTTCGTGAAGTATAACATTAGAAGATTACAACTGAAAGCAGGTTACAACATTGTTGCTGCTAGTAAGATAGTTATATTGATGATGCTGTTGTAGGGAGGGGTTCAGGAAGGACAAGAACTAATAAGTGTAATTGAAGAACCATGTTTTCCTAGTAGTTTAAGTAATAGAATTTACGAGCTGCAGTAGCTTCTGTTGTATTTATGTGCTATCCTGTATTAACTTAAATATGTTTTTCTTTTCTTTTATATGTGATGTTAATAATTTCTCTGTTGCTGATGTGACATGATATGCTATAATAATTCCTCAGCTACTTCTAGGCATCTACTTCTATGGCTTCGAGAAGTGCTCCGCCATCCAGTAGCGCGCCGTGCTCCCCATCATCACGGGTCGCGTCGTCGTTGCCCAAGCCTAGTATGGGACTGGCAAGACCTCCATGATTTCACTCTCTGTCTGCGAGATCGTCGATGCCAATGTCCGCGAGTACAGTTCTTCCTCCTCCTCCACTCAAATAAATCTAAAAACATAAAGTCTAGTATGGTTTTAACGCATGTAGGAATTTGTAGTTGTCTTGTTTTCTCGGTTTTTGGTAGTGGTGCATGATTTATCATAGTGGTGCATGATTTATCACACGATTTATTGTTCAGGATGGCCACTGGAAGTTTTGTTAGTTACTTAATTCCATATGCCATGTACTTGCAGGTGCTTGTATCATATAGATTAGCACTTGTGATTTTGACTGATAGATTTATGGAATTTATTGGTTTTGTCTGCTGGCATATGTGTTTCCTTTTCTCCATTTGTTGAAAGTATATTGTTGTAACCATGGAACTATTGTAATCAAATATTGGAATCAACTAGTGTGTGAGCGCTGGAATCAACTACTGTCTGAAGATGGATCATTCGCTGCAAACCTGTATGTGGATCAGTTAATTATTGTGTGAACTTCATGGTTCCATCTATAGTCATTTCGGTGTGAACCTGAATGTTTGATGTTTCGCTTAACTTGAATCTCTCCAGTTTTATCGTGTACTAGCTGCAGCGGAACACCCTTGAGCAAGATCAAGAACCCAGAGAAGATCAAGTTCAAAGGTTGGTTGTGCACTTTTAGTTCTTTGCAGGTGCTTTTTTGTTGAAATTCAAAATCTTTATCTGATGCAAAGCACTGTAAAAGAATTCAATTCTATACTTTTACGCTATACTAATGAACCATTGTATGTTAGTACTGAAAAGCTAGTGATCCTAATTCATTATCATACATTGAAAAGCTGAGTATATTTTCGTTACTGTAGTACTGGTTCTATAGATCTTCCTGTAAATAAATTTCTCGGATCTAATTTTTAGCCTTTGTCTGTTTTCATATGTTTTGCTTTTTGTTCATTTGCTGAAAATACCTACTTCCTTAATTTGCTATATTTTTTGTTTTACTCTTTGAGCTGACTTGTAGGTACACCAAGAGGAATTATGGGCCAGCAGATATTGATTTCATCTACTTTTATGAATTTCATGTGAAATGTGAATGGCCTAACAGGAAGAAAGCTGTAGTATATTATTGGAACCATGGAACTGTTGTAATTTGAAGTGTGTGAGTGTTGGGATATTATTGTATAATGTGACTTGAAGTGTGAGTGCTGGGACATATATTGTATAGTATGTGATTTGAACCTATTGTAATTTGAAGTGTATGTCTATTGTAAAAATATTCTTGCCTTTATGAATAAATTATTAGTTGATCAATTATTGTCAAATCGTGGGAGGTTGAACACCTGTGAAAAATAAAATTAACAAGTGGGACCTGCTGAAAATAAAAGGGCGGAAATAAAAAGAAATAAAATGTCAAAAATAAAAAAAGGATTAACTATAAAAGGCCTAGACTAGAAAATAAAAAGGACTTCATGTTGGGCCTGGCCCATATAGTTCGACGGAATTGATATAAAAAAACATAAACTGAATTATTGGGCTTGGCCCATATAAACGATAGAAATGGACCGGGCTGATTGTGTGCCACGTCGGACTGGCCACGTATGATCTGACGTGGCTAGGTCTTATTGCCCATGACGATATTGAATCGTCATAGAGGTTGTGACGATCCAAGATCGTCATAGACAGTTATGACGATTTCATCAAAATTGTCGTTATAGTTCATTTGCGACGCCCAGCTTTTGAGGATCTCAAAATCGTCATAGAATCGTCATAAACAGACTACTATGACGATTCTGTGACGAAAATGAAGGGTCATATATAGCCATATTCTTTGTAGTGAAGTAGAAATCCTTAGGATGTTGACAAGATCGCCAACCTGGAACCACAAATTCCCCTTCACGGAACATCGAGTGCTCCTTCCCGGACCCCTGAATCCCGACACGCCAAGTTCTTCATCACGGAGTTCGAAGGCCGTTGTCCGAAGTCCAATCCATTGTCGAGCCCCGAGACCCCCAAGATCTTCGGATCAATGTGTGACCTCTATCCGAGACCCATATTTTAATAATAATGACATTTACTTGTTGCATATTAATTAAACATGTTTCATACATATGGTGGGTGTTTGGGGGTATTTCGATGGTTTACCTAAATTAAATACGGAGGCCATATGTGGTTGAATCTAGTCTAATATTGGCCCTATTTAAATTTGTGTAGCGAACCGGTGGCATATTTTTACCTTGATAAGACAACATTTAAATTGCGGGTATCTAAATAAATTTAACCCTAAAACATTTGTCGGGACCCTGGTTTCGCTTAATATGGCCTAATTGCATCGCACCTTTGCCATGTCATACATCATGCATGCATCATGCCCGATCTTCTGCCATAGTATTAAATAGTGCATCTGGTGTTTCTTCTAGTGCTTTGATTCTTCACTGATTAGGCCAATGAGTTGATGCGAGTGTCGACCTGATATTCGGATGAATCTTCGGCAATATTTTACAGGCGAGCATTCTCCCTTTTTATATCTATTTTACATTTCTAATCTTTACTTCCTCCTGATGATCTATGATGCTATAGATTCTGTACCCCTTTAAACTTTTCTGCAGCCCATATATTGCCATGGGCACATCCTATTACCTGTTGTTTGGTAGATAGTCAGCCTTGCGAGTCGTAGTTGCTTGCACAGGTGATGTGTCACGCCGTCGATGTACCACAGTTGCTGGAGTAATGCCTCATGTTTAATGTTGGAGATGATCATGACTTTAATTACCGTTTAATAACTTATACTGAAAGTAGGTAAATAATGCAGAGGCACAAATGGGCAATAGATGTTATTTGGTTTTTAACCGTCCACTTGTGTCCCGTAGGACCCCGAGTACTTGATACCTATTCCTTAAATATTTGCACTATCCGCATGTGGGATCATAAATCCCCTTAGCATGAGCTTGAGTCATATCTTATTTCTTGGGGCCACAAAGTAGTTTAGGGCTTTATTACTATCATGTACTTATGCCATGATTATTCCATGTTTTACTTCTTTATTTACTATTGCACGTGGAGCGCTTGTACCATTTTGGATCGCGGCACGATTTCGCGGTATCGACAAGCTTAGTCACACTTTTAGGTTCCCAATCGTTTACAGCCATTCTCGCAAACCTTTGGGTCCGTCTCGGAGATGGCCAACTTCGTAGCGGGTGGCTTGGTGGGGTGGCCCCTTGAAATATTATATGAATCTTGCGATTTCTTTATCGTGGTGCTTTGTTGGGTTTTCATTTGGTTTTTCCGAGGTTGATCGTGCGTGTGTTGCTATTTGTGCCCCCTGTAGGGTAACACTTTCTAAAAGCCGTGTCCGCGGTTATGGACAACTTGGAGCACAATATCTCGATCATATACAACTATAACTACAGTAGTGCTATAAATTTAACCTTAAAATAACTAGTAATCAGCTTCAGTACAACGAAATGGCTAAATAAAAGTACCAACAACTGCGGGGTTTTGATATTCTCATGGTATATGTATCTGACTAGTAATTATTGCAACTACAACGGAATGGTTAACTAAAACTGCCCACTGCTTATGATATCAGGATGACTCAGGCTATCTATATTTGACTAGTAATTACCGCAACTATAACAGAATGAATAAAACTACCAACTGTGTGAGTTCCTCGATTGACTTCCTCGTTTGGTCTCAAGGGGGAATACTAGGATGGGTATGCTTGGTGATAGTTTTAGGTTGGATCCGAATAGGTCTTTCTTATCCCTCTCTGATAGCCGACATTTGAATCGAGTCTCTATAGGTTGTTTAGTGCATGTTGCGATGCCACTTCAGTCTACCATACCTATGTAGGCGAGGACCATCGAATTCTAAGACTCGCCGTGTACTGGCCTCAGTACTGACCGCTCTCTTTTTCCTTTGTCCTTTGCCGGCACCCCTTTTGTTTAAGCAGGTTTGAGATCGACGTCGTTATCAGGGTTCCCTTCCGGCTTGGACTGGGAAAGGTTATGGACGCCACTGGTTATTCTTCAGGGCTCTTAGCCTAATTTGCATCTTGTTCGTACTCGGACGTTTTATCATTTTCAAGGTAATTTGGATCTTTGCATTGTATATCTATATTCTTGAATCTTTGGGTCATTGTTGTATATATTTGTTCTGTGGGTTCCATCATGGACTAATGTGTAATGGTATTACTTCGTTTTCCACCCGCACAAAAGTGCCTAGTGGACGCCTTTGAATCGTTTCTATGCGGGTTTGGCGGGAATCGCTAAGACTTGCATAGGGCCGATCCGAGGATGTTACAGAGTGGTATTAGAGCTCGGTAGTTACAATACCCCACTGGTCCAGCCTATAAGATAACCTAGCTAAAGGTCGATGTAGAGTGTCAGAACTATTTTGCAAAATCGGTTGGATAGATCTGAATAGGTCTTCTTTTACTCCTTACCCCTCTTCTATTCTCCTCTTACCTTTGCGTGTTTTGAATCTGCTCTCTTCTCTTTTCTTTGAGTCCAGGAATTCTCGTGGTTGGTTTCTATCGTACCATCAGGGTTTCACTTCCATCCTCTTGTAATGGTGCTTCGACATTCGATCTTCACGCTATCCGATGAATTTTCCTCTGCTATACCTTTCAGTGGACCAAAAAATCACTAAAAAAATTCTTTGTATCTTTTGGTGTTTTACAACGCGACGACATCTTCTACATCATATCTGACGAAGAGCTTTCATCACTCCTTTGTTTCTGAACCTCGCTTGTCGAGATCTACAATATGAATTCTGAGAGTTGGTTGCATAAATTCTCCTATTCATGTGCAGGGTAATGCTTTGGGTGCGTGATGGACTGATCACCATCCGACTACTCTTATCATTCTCTTTTGTACACTGAAGTGGGGGATCAATGCAGTTGTACTGTATTTCCGCAGAAGTTAGAGGTGGACTTATCTTTTGAGACCTCGACCTTCATTTTTGTTTAACTGGAGTGTTCTCTCGACCAGCGAGAGCATCGACCCTTGGTGGTGGTGTCGCCGTTTCAAGATGAAGAAAGAATCCTTGTTAGTGGTGTCGCGAGAATCTACACGAAGCAAGAAGATTCAGATCATTGGCCTTTTTCCATGGACCATGAGGCGGATCTCGAGGACGAGATCCATTGTTAGTGGTGTCGAATTGTAGCACCCCGGGTAAAACCTCTACTATAAAATCGCCTATTAATTATATCTTATGCATCATCATGTTATCATGCATGGTTTTATTGCTCCTAAAAGTATTTTCATTAAAACCTTATCTCTGTTTCTGCATTACATCCCTCGATTCTTTCATATTAAAACTTTGTTACCCTGTTCAAGTTATTTGTTCAAAAAGTATTTTTCAAAATGTTTTTAAAATAAAATAATAACCAGAAACTAACAATTATATGTTTTATTTGTGGGGGCAGCCATACCAAGCCAAATCCGGCCCAGCCCGCCACCCCTAGCAACCTAACCCTAACCCTAATATCCCTACCCAGCCACCCACTCCCTATCCTAACCACCGCCACCCCCTGGCTTCACACCACACGGCGCACACACCCCATGCATGCCACTATACGCACACAAGAACCCCGCCCGCTCCCCCTACTCACCACGTCGCCCACCCCGACACAACAGGCCCCACCTTCTTGCCCCGCTCGAGCCGTTCGCTCATCCCTGAACCCCGCCGCCAACCACTCTGCACCCTCGAGTCCCCCCCACAAGTATAGGGGATCGCAACAGTCTTCGCGAGTAGTATTACCAAATTTATTGATTCGACACAAGGGGAGCCAAAGAATACTTGCAAGCCTTAACAACTGAGTTGTCAATTCAGCTGCACCTGGAAATAGTTCTTGCTCACAGAAGTTTATCAGTAGCAACAGTTTGGTAGTAGCAACAACAAAGCAACAACATCAGTAAAACGGGAGCAATAGTAACAGTAACGATAACAGTGGGATTCGAGTGCGGTAGGCATAGGGATGGATGGACGGGCATTGCATGGACGAGTCTAAACATGTAACTTCAAGATATAGGGCATTGCAGATAAATAATAACAATCATCCAAGTACGAAACAATCCTAGGCATGTGCTCCAAATATAGTCATACGTGCTCGCAATGAGAACTTGCACAACATCTTCTGCCCAGCCAGTCCGTGGCAGCGGGGCCTCTAGGGAACTACTGCAATTAAGGTGCTCCTTTTAATAGAGCACCGGAGCAAAGCATTAACCTCCGTGAACACATGTGATCCTCACACCATAGCCATCCCCTCCGGTTGTCCCAATTATTGTCACTTTGGGGCCTTTGGATCCGGACAATGATATGTGTACACAACTTGCAGATAAGATCACAAACAATACTATCATAATGATTCAATAATAAGTTCATATTTGAGATCATGGCACTCGGGCCCTAGTGACAAGAATTAAGCATAACAAATTGCAACAAAGTCAAATAGCACTCATAGAGATACTAAGCACTATGCCCTAACAGATATTATTCTGTTACATGATAGAACTCATCCAATCCCTACCATACCCAAGCCTACAGCGGGGGATTACTCACTCATGGATGAGGGAAACATCGATGGTTTATGGAGAGGCATTGGTGATGACGATGGCGATGATCCTCTCTAAACTCCCCGTTAAGGCAGGGTGCCAGAACGGAGTTTCTGAATCCAAATCTTGGTTTCTGGTGGCGGCGATGGAGCGGAACTCTTTCTAGAAAACTATCAAACCCCCCTCGGTTTTTAGGTCAAGAGACAACTTATAGGCGCAGAGGGAGGCCGAGGGGGTTCCTAGGGTGGCTGCACCCCCCTAGGCACGGCCAGAGGTGGGCCTGCGCCTGGCAGGGGTGTGGACCTCCTAGGACCCTTCTCCGCCTCGTATTTTGGCTCCGTGGGTATTCTGGTGAAATATAATTTTTGGCATATTTTCCGGAATTTTTCCTGATAGTTGATTTTCTACACAAAAACTAGACACCAAGGTAATTCTGCTGAAATCAGCGTCAGTCCGTGTTAGTTGTATCCAAATCACACAAGTTTAGAGGAGAAACAATAGCAAAAGTGTTCAGGAAAGTAGATACGTTTTGGACGTATCAACTCCCCCCAAGCTTAGCTTATTGCTTGTCCTCAAGAAATTCAGTTGAAAACTGAGTGCGATAAAAGAATTTTCACGAACACATTTGCTTCATATGATGTATATATTCTCAGCACAGGAGTAGATGCTTAAACCATTCATAATAAGAAGTATGCAACTAAGTCTACTCAATAGTCATTGCAAGCTACGAAGATAAACCAACTCAATAATAATAAGTAGCATGAAACATAAACATAAGCAACATCGCAATGCTCATAGTAAGGTATGATAGAGTGGTATCTCGCTTGCCTTTGTTTGTAGAGCACAATATGAATGCCAAGGCACCTCTGAATTTCAAGTGAAAACTAGAAGTAAAGATATCAAAGATACAAGCATCAAAGTCATGACATAATTAACCAAGTTTTGGAACAAACACAAGAATGACAACTATGCTCTCAAGAAGGTGCTCATAGAATAAATGGTGACTCAACAAGGGAGTGAAAATGGTTTTGAAGAGTTTGAAAGGCTTCCCAATGCCGAAAGGAAGGTACTCATTAGCTTTGAGCTCTCATTGCCCCTATCATAGGCATCTTCATATGGTTAAGGTGAAAGTGAGGTCCAATATGAGTTATATGATTGACAGACCACAAACTGGAAATCCCAAGTCCCTTGAGTACGAGGGCTGCTCCGCATGCTACTCAACTTTGGTTACCTGTAAGTTCTTGTCATTGTGCATACATGCATATCATAGAGAACCGCCAACGGGGTACCCCTTGCACATGATATAGGAGCTATCCCGTGATCAAAATGACAAGGCAAGCAGGCAATGAACATCTCAGTGATCTTTTTATTTACTATGTGCATAGCTTTTTATTGAGGATGCTTCATAAATGCTCATTATGGTGATGCTGCAAGTTTCCACCATGATTAGGCATGGCTTAGGCTAGTGGCCCAGACCTTTCTCTAACACAATGTATAGACTCCATGAACTCACAAACTCCCCTTTTACTTCACACCGTCGACATCCGTAAACAAAAGAGCAAAGTATCAACTGGATAGGATATCCAAAAAGTGTTGAAAGCGTTCCTCGTGACAGCATGGTTCTGCTGACTCCCAGCATATAATTTGCAAGCATATAACTTTCATGGACAAGTCACAATGGTTTAGGATTATTAAGTGCAAGGAATAAAGTGTGCCATCAAGTTCGTGAGAGCTTTACGAACTAACTTTCTCAAAACAGACAAACATTTTATTTGGAAGAAAACAAGGCATATAGAATATGCACTGGAATATAAAATGATGCTAATAGGTAGGTATGGTGGACACAATTGGCAATATTGGTTTTGGGGAGTTGGAAGCATAGGTAGAGATCATACTCAGTGAAAGTGAAGGCTAGCAATAAAGAGGGAGCGACAAACGAGAGAGCAATAATTGTCATAATCATGCTTGCAACAAAACAAGACTAATTATGGCATGAAAGTGATACAAGAACTCTGAGGCAAAATAAATCATCGAGGCTTACTGACTATTGATTAGTCATATGCATGCGTGAGCATGTGCCAAGTCGATTAACATGAACAGTCAGAGGAGGATACCACACTATCATACCAAAATATGAATAAAACAATGCAAGCAAACATTCATATGACATGCTACAAACTATTAGCAAGCTGGAGCTAACCATGGACAAGAAAGAACTACTAAGCATCCATAATGACATACACCTTACACAAACAGGCTAAACATGCTCACAATGATGAGTATATGTACAAAAATGAAAACAAATAGAGTTCGTTACCAGCCTCTTACCACTCCTCAAGTTGTCTTCATCTTCATTATTGCCCTTCACTTGTGTGGCTTGAATAATAACATGAAACCAAAATCCACTGAAGACGGCTAAACCCTGCAAAGAACTCACAAAACCAAAGAAGAACAACAAATATTTTTGGTGTTTTCGATTTTTTAGAAACAAGCAAACAAAGAAAAACCAAACAAAAACAAAGCAAACCAAACAAAGCAAAATCTTTTTGGATTTTTCTTTTAAGGCAAACCAAAGCAAAGAAACAAAGAAACAAACCAAGAGAAACAACAAAAATATTTTTGGTATTTTTGTGTTTTTGAGAAAGCAACAACAAAAACCAAAAAGAAAGCGAAACAATGGATATACAAAGAACCGACTGAACATGATATATATATGAGTGTGATGTCAGTATACCTCCCCCCAATCTTAGGCTTTTGGCGTAAGTGGGGCTCAATAGCGCGGGTAGTAACCCCTTGCTGCTGGGTCATCATAGGAATGATCATAGTCAGGCGCCTGTGATGAAGAAGAAGACGAGCCCCAATCAAATGAGGGCTACTGGTATGAAGACTCTCCCAAGTTGGAGGGCTGAACCGAATCGTCTTCGGCATCCTCTTCAACATTCTCCTCTTGCTGGGAGAGCTCCGCCACATATGTGTCAACCTCCTCCTCCGTAAGCGACCATCCTTGCCTGTTAACAAAGTTAAACAAAGCAGGTGCAGGCAAATAAATTATTTTCTCAGTCCTACCCTTTCTCCGACCTTGTTGGGCAAAATATAATTCATACGGTAAACTTCTCAAATTATCCCCCAAGGAAACAAAACCATGTTGAACCATGGATTCAAGATCAAGCCTCTCTATGGGGAACCGATAATCTGAAAGGTGAGGCTCTAAACCATTTAAAGCTAGCAACCTAGAAGCAATGAGACTTCCACAAATTCCACCCTTCTCGCGGTTGGTGGTGAGATGGTGAGCTATCAATGCACCCAGGCTATAAGATCTATTCCTATTCAGAGCAGCTGCGATAAAAGCTAGATCAAAAGAAGACAACTTTCTAGCAATCTTTCTAGCAAGAACACACTTGGTAATGAAATATGCAAAGTATCTAATGGCTGGGAACTGAATGTTCTGAATTTTACCACTTTCCTTTGAGAAGTCGAAACCTTGGCAAATCTCAGCATATAAATCTATAAGCGACTTGGGTCTCTCCTGGATCTTCTCACAAGATCCCCACTTAGGTACTCTAATTGCTGCACAGAAATCAGCAAAAGGCAGGTCGATAGGTATATTGTATATTTTGTAATGGACCATGGGATTAGATGTATACCAAGTGAATCGGAAGTCCTGCAAAAAAGCCATGTTTAGCTTAACAAATGGAAATGGTTCACCTTCAACAAAGTGTTCCAACCCTGCATTGGCAATCAAAGTTTGGAAATCCTGGGAGATTCCCGCGGTTCTCATAAATTCAGGGCATGGATATATGGAAGGAAAAACTGCCTCCTCATGATGAACCTTCATTGGCTCAAGCACCATCAAGTCATATTGATTCAGTGGATAAGTACTCATCTTCTTTGCTGAAATTTTTAGACAAACATCAAACCAAGTGATATCCAAGTTGATAAATGATGAGCAACTACTATAGGAACTTGATAGAGGACTACACATGCATCAAAATGAAATTTCTAAGCATAGAACAAGCATGCAAGCTCAAACAACCTGACACCTATAGTAGAAAAATACTCAAGCTACAATCTACCAATCCCAAATCTAATTTGACAAGTGGAGGAGGCACATACCAAGGAGCAATCTCTCCTAAAATCAGCAGCAAAGAGGGGCTGAGCAAGGAGATCGAAAATCGTGAGCAAGACCAACAAGAACTCGAGCTTGAGCCAGTTTTCTGGTGTTTTTAGGGAGAGAGAAAGAAGATGACTGTGAGGGGGCACCTTGAAGGGGCTCAGGTGAGCCAGACCCCCCTAGGCACCACCCACAGGTAGGCCGCGCCTACCATGGGTATGGTGGCCTGGGGTGGCCCCCTGGGTCACTTCAGGTGTCCCTCTACCCCTTTTTTCGAGGAAAAATTTATTTTGAATTTTCTGGGATTTTTGGGAAACTTTATTTTTGGCCAATTTTCAGGGTATGAAAATTGATTTTCTCGCAGAAACAGTTTTTTCAGAAGAAGCAAAAGCAAACCAAAAGCCAAACTGCAGGAGCTCTAAGACACTCTAACAAGCAAACAACTAGCAAAACCAAAGCTAGCAAAATAAAGGCAAAGACTAGGAATGAGAAAAGTAAAAGAAAGCAAGTATAACCATACTGAAAACATTATTTTGTTCATTCAAATCATTTTGTTAACAAGGTTGATCAAGTCTTGTTACCAAAACAATCTTATATGAAACAAAACTTTGCATTCCACAAGGTGATTATGTTACCTCATACTCGATAGCAATGGTCCCAATCATAATAGTTTCAAAATTTTCTTGTGGAATGGGACAATATATTTCTCCAACCTTGACGCTCTCAATATTTTCAATGGAATTCAGGCAATAGCTCTTAACAAACTTCCTAGGGAAATAAATAGTATGCTCTTTGTCATCAATTTTGAATGTTACTTTCCCTTGATTGCAATTAATAACAGCACCTGCAGCATTAAGAAAAGGTCTCGCAAGAATAATAGACATATTATCATCTTCAGGTATTTCAAGCACAACAAAATCAGTCAAAACCAAGCAATTATGAGCCACTTGAATAGGAACATCCTCACATATACCAACAGGAATAGTAGTTGACTTATCAGCCATTTGCAAAGATATATCAGTTGGTATCAAATTTTCTAGCTGGAGTCTCTTGTAGAGAGAAAAAGGCATAACACTAACTCCATCTCCCAAATCACATAAAGCAATTCTAACATAATTATTCTTAATAGAGCAAGGAATAGTTGGTATACCTGGATCACCAAGTTTCTTTGGAACCTTACCATTGAAGGAATAATTTGCAAGCAAAGTATAAATCTCCTCATTAGGAATCTTCCTTTTATTAGAGACAATATCCTTCATATACTTTGAATAAGGAGGCAATTTAATAGCATCAGTCAAAGGAATTTGCAAAACTAAAGGTTTCATCCACTCACAAAACTTGGTGTAGTGTTCTTTCTCCTTTGACTTGTGTTCCTTACCTGGAAAAGGCATAGGTTTCTGCACCCAAGGTTCTCTCTCTTTACCATGTTTATTAGCAATAAAATCTTCCTTTATGTACCTAGTGCTCTTAGTGTGCTTCTCAGGTTCTTCCTCACCTTCCTCCTTATTAGGAGACTCATTTTTATCATTACCACTCTCAATGTTAGCATTAGAGACATATATACTATTAGGATCTACAGTAGGTTCAAGGGGTTCCTCAACTACCTTATGTTTCTTTTTCTTTCTCTTACGAGGACTACCACTACTTTCACCTTGTTGAGAATCCTGCTCAATTCTTTTAGGGTATCCTTTAGGATATAAAGGATCTTGAGTAGCTATACCACTCCTAGTTCTAATTCCATAAGCATGTTTATCTCCTGAGGCATTAACTAGCATATCCTTTTGTACCTTAGCAAGTTGATCAAGTTGGGTTTGAACCAGTTGAAGTGTTTACAAAGCATTTTAATATCATTAGAAGTTCTTTCCACAATATCTTTCAACTCATGGATAGCTCTATAGTTTTCCAATAAATGATTATGAACTTGTTTATTAAAATTACCTTGTTTAACGATAAATGTGTCAAGTTCCTCTAAACATTGATCAGGAGGCTTACCATAAGGAATATCATCTTCATTAAAGTGTTGGAGAGAGTGTACCTCAATAGTAGATGAGTGGGGAATTGGCTTACATAATTCTTCTATAGGACGTATATTCTTCACATCTATAGCTCTAATACCTTTCTCCTTTAGACATTTCTTAGCTTCTTTCATCACTTCATCATTTAATGCAATAACTCCCCTCTTCTTTGGTGTTGGTGTTGGAACTGGTTCAGGAACATCTGGTTCAGGAATATTTAGCTCAGTTGAAGTCCAATCATCATAATTCTTGCTTATCTTAGCCATTAATTTTTCAGCATCTGTAGGAGTTCTTTTCCTGAAAACACAATTAGCAAAACTATCTAGGTATGTCCTAGAATCATCAGTTAGTCCATTATAATAAATATCAAGAAGCTCATTCTTAGGCAATGGACATCCAGGATGTGCATGAATCGAGGCACCGAACCTTGTCCATGACTCCGGTCATTTCTCTTCTTCTCCCTGTTTAAAATCAAAAAGTCTCTGCAAAGCAGCATGTCTAGCACTGGGAGGAAAATATTTCTGGAAGAAAGAAGCAATCAAGCAATCAGGGCTATCAATGGAACCAGGAGGTAATCTATTAAACCAAGCCCTAGCTTCTCCTTTTAGTGAAAAAGGGAAGATCTTAGTAACAAAGTACTTGCGCATCTTAAAATCATCAGAGAACAAAGCACTCATAGTAGAAAGCTCATTCACATGAGCCACAGCACTCTCACTTTCAGTCCCACAGAAAGGTTCTTTCTCCATAATATCCAAATAGGATAAATCAATAGAGAAATCATAATCTTTATATTTAATATCTATGGTAGAGGTGGCAAACTTAGGATTAGAGGACAACTTAGGAATAATGGTGCGTCTAGCAAGGAGAATCTTAATAGCACTAGTACCATGTGTGTTTTGGGACTCTTCAACAAATTCATCAGTGAACTCAATGTAACCATCATTAATATCATAACTCTCACTAGACTCAGGTGAGCTAACAGGTGTAACGGTGTCTTCACTAGGAGTATCAGTATTTCCTAGACCAGCCATAGTAGCATCTAGGAAAGGACCTAATGAACCACTCGCATCAAGCACAGTAGAAGTAAAATCACGAGCATCAAAAGCAGTTTCAGATTCAGCACTAGTAGCAGTGTGTGTAGCATGAGTATGTGGTGGTGGTGTGACAAGCTTACTTATAACAGATGGTGAATCAAGAGCAACATAGGTGTTCAGGACCGTACATCTTCTTGTAGTGGATGGTAAAATAGGAAAATTTCCATCACGAGACTTAACCATGATGAAAGGAGTAGCAGTGAACAATAATAGATCCAAGTGAACTTATAAATAAAGCTATGCTCCCCGGCAACGGTGCCAAAAAATAGTCTTGATGACCCACAAGTATAGGGGATTGCAACAGTCTTCGCGGGTAGTATTACCCAATTTATTGATTTGACACAAGGGGAGCCAAAGAATACTTGCAAGCCTTAACAACTCAGTTGTTAATTCAGCTGCACCTGGAAATAGTTCTTGCTCATAGAAGTTTATCAGTAGCAATAGTTTGGTAGTAGCAACAACAAAGCAACAGCAGCAGTAAAACAGGAGCAATAGTAACCGTAACGGTAACAGTGGGATTCGAGTGCGGTAGGCATAGGGATGGATGGACGGGCGTTGCATGGACGAGTCTAAATATGTAACTTCAAGATCTAGGGCATTGCAGATAAATAATAACAAGCATACAAGTACTAAACAATCCTAGGCATGTGCTCTAAATATAGTCATACATGCTCGCAATGAGAACTTGCACAACATCTTCTGTCCAGCCAGCCTGTCGCAGCGAGGCCTCTAGGGAACTACTAGCAATTAAGGTGCTCCTTTTAATAGAGCACCGGAGCAAAGCATTAACCTCCGTGAACACATGTGATCCTCACAACACAGCCATCCCCTCCGGTTGTCCCAATTATTGTCACTTCAGGGCCTTTGGATCCAGACAATGATATGTGTACACAACTTGCAGATAAGATCACAAACAATACTATCATAATGATTCAATAATAAGTTCAGATCTGAGATCATGGCACTCGGGCCCTAGTGACAAGCATTAAGCACAACAAGTTGCAACAAAGTCAAATAGCACTAATAGAGATACTAGGCACTATGCCCTAATAGATCTTATTCTATTACATGATAGAACTCATCCAATCCCTACCATCCCCTAGCCTACAGCGGTGGATTACTAACTCATGGATGAGGGAAACATCGATGGTTGATGGAGAGGCATTGGTGATGACGATGGCGATGATACTCTCCAAATTCCCCGTTCCGGCAGGGTGCCAGAACGGAGTTTTTGGATCTGAATCTTGGTTTATGGTGGCGGTGGCGGAGCGGAACTCTTTCTTGAAAACTATCGAACCCCCCTTGATATGTTGGAAATGTATCTATAATTTTTGATGCTCCATGCTTGTTTAGTATCTACTTTGCTTTACTTGTCCACACTTTGAGGTGCTTTTTACATGTTTTATGGTACTAACCTATTAACAAGTTGCAACAGTGCCAGATGCCTGTTTTTTGCTATTTTTGGTTTCAGAAAAGTTAGTAAAGAAATATTCTTGGAATTGGACGGGACAAACGTCAAAGTCAATTACTTTCCGTGGGGAACAAGAAGTCCAGAGGGGAGAAGAGGAGGCGTGCCAGGACGGCTAAACCCTAGGGACGCCTCCTCGTCCCTTGACAAAGTATAAGTTAGCAATCTCATGTCCCTTGAATATGAGGGCCGCACCTCATGCTACTCAACTTTAGTCACCTTTAAGTTCTTGTCATACTAAGTACATGTATCATAGAGAACCGCCAACGGGGTACCCCTTGCACATGGTACAGGAGCTATCCCATAACCAAAATGACAAAGCAAGCAGACAATGAGCATCTCAGCGATCTTTTTATTTGTTATTTGCATAGGTTTTTATTGAGGATGCTTCACATCTTGCTCATTAGGGTGATGCTGCAAGTTTCCACCATGATTAGGCATGGCTTAGGTTAGCGGCCCAGGCATTTCTGTAACACAAAATACATAACTCAATGGACTTACAAGCTCCCTTTTTTATTTCACACCGGCGACATTCATAGACAAAAGAGCATGATATCAACTGTGTACAAAGTACAAGTGCAATGTTGAAAACTTTACCCATGACAGCATGGTTCTGCTAATTCCAACGTATAAGTGCAAGCATATACAACATAGATGACACAATGGTTCAAGTTTATTAGGAGCAAGGAATATAAAGGATGCCATCAAGTTTGTGAGGGCTTTAATCACTAAGTTTTCACATAACAAAATACTTTTTAATTGGAAGATAGCTGAAAACAAGAATATACTTGGAATGGTGTAACACACCATGCATAGGAATTTATAGTGGACACTTTGGAATAACTTGGTTTCTTGGGAGTTGGAAGCATGAGTAGAGCTTACTCATACAAGTGGAGTCTATCAAAAGACTGGGAGAAACCAACTAAGAGAGCAATAATGGCCATAATCATGCAGAACAACAAAACATTACTAATCAAATCATAGAGTGGTACTACAAGTCAAGTACTAAATGATCATAGAGGCTATGGTGACTTGTCATAGTCATAACATGGTGTGAGCATGTGCCAAGTCAACCCAAACAAAGCATCAAAGGAGAATACCACAATACTATGCTTTTGCATGCTAAAACAACGCATAATTTCTTCAAGGCACACTAAGCAATCCCAATTGTTTGGAACAAGACAAGCTATAGTAATAATCACTAAGCATAAGGTCAAAATAACACCTAGCATGCCATGCTAAAGTCTAAGTCACATACAATGCAAGCTCCTCTTGCACTTTCAAGTAAGAACTTTCTACTCCTTTCCAACACCAATCAACTTTTTTGAAACAACACAGCGAGAACGGGTGATATGTCAAAAAACGTATCTATAATTTTTTATGCTCCATGCTTGTTTAGTATCTACTTTGCTTTGCTTGTCTACACTTTGAGGTGCTTTTTACATGTTTTCTGGTACTAATGTATTAACAAGTTTCCATAGTGCTAGTTGCATGTTTTCTGCTATTTTTGTTTTCAGAAAAGTTAGTAAAGAAATATTATCGGAATTGGATGGGACAAAAGCCAAAGTTAATAACTTTCCGTGGGGAACAAGAAGTCCAGAGGGGAGACGGAGAAGCGGGTCAGGGCAGCCAACCCCCCCCCCCCCCCCCCCTAGGCGCGGGTGGGCCCTGCCCCGCGCCTGGGAGGGGTGTGGCCCCTCTAGCCGCCTCCTCGGCCTCCCCCTTCGCCTATAAGAAGACCCCGATGCAGAAACCCTAAGGACCCCAATCAAATCTCCACGAAACCGTCTGTAGCCACCGCCAGCATCGTCCCTAGATCGGGAGGGGGGGTCTGAAGTTCTTCTCGGCACCCTGCCGGAGGGGAGATCATCCCGGAGGCCTTCTCTACGGTATGATGCGTGAGTAGTTCCACCTTGGACTATGTGTCCATGTAGTAGCTAGATGGTTGTATCTCCTCCTTTGTGATTTCATGTATAGATCTTGTGAGCTCCGTTCATGGTCAAGATCTAATCTATTTGTAATCATGCATGGTGTGTTTGCGGGGATCCAATGGATATTGAGATTATTATGTTGGTTTGATTAATGGTTTTGTATTTATGATTCTATCATGTCTGTGTTGTTTGTGATCTTGCATGCTCTCCGTTACTAATATCTATCTTGGCCAAGTAGTTGCTAGTGACTCCAAGAGGGGGTATTTATGCTCGATAGTGGGTTCATGCCTCCAGTTTCCAAGGGAAGTGATAGAAATATCTTCGGTTGTAGATGTGTTGTTGCCACTAGGGAGGAAAAAAAAAGTCTCTTGTTCATGGAACATGTGGACTGTTTACCTTACACACTTTGCTTAAAGAAGTTGTCTGTTGCTTGCAACTTAATACTAGAGAGGGTTCGGATGATAACCTGAAGGTGGACTTCTAGTCATAGATGCAGTTGGATGGAGGTCTATGTATCTTGTTGTATTGCCCAATCGAATCTCATACGATCTTTCTTACTAGTAATTGCATTGTTATGCCTTGCTCAGTTGCTATCAATTGCCCTACTATAATTTGTTTACCCTTCATGCCATGTTGTTTATCTAAGGAGAGCACCTCTAGTGAGCTATGGACCCCGGTACAATCTTTACCATTGATACATCGTTACTTGTTTACTTGTTGCAAACCATTACCTTCCACACCATACGTTTAATCCTTTGTTATAGAAAACCGGTGAGCTTGACAACCTCACTCGTTTGTTGGGGCAAAGTATTGAGTTTGTGTTGTGCAGGTCTCTGTGTTGCCAGCAACACCTGTGTGATGTTTCCTTCCTCCTACTGGTTCGATAACCTCGGTTTCTTACTGAGGTAAAACTTGCTGTTGTGCTGCTTCACACCTTGCTCTTGGGGTTTCCCCACGAAGCGCTCCCACTTGGACTAGCTCTGCATCAACGGGGGTCCAAAATACTTTATTCAAGAAAACTAAACAAACTAAGCAAAAAACAAAAACTAAGACGCTCCAAGAACAACACAACAGTGCATGAAACAATAAAAACGAAGTGTCTAGAAATACCTGAGCTTTCTATTGATGAAGAAGGGGGTGCCTTTGGCATCCCCAAGCTTTGAGGCTTGTACCTCTTGGATATTTCTTGGTGTGACACTGGGGTGGAATCCCCAAGCTTGAGCTTTTGTCCATTCTTCATCTCATTACATCATTCTCTCTCCACACCTGAATTTTTTTCCTTCATACAAAACTTCACACAATCTTCATTAGCAACATTAGTGTATACAAAAGATAATATACCCTTAGGCTTAGCTTTAGAAAAGCAAAACTTTTCACTAAAACACAATCTACCGTAGCAAATCCTTCAAAAATCTCAATTTCCCCAAAAAGAACCCAAAAAGGAATCAATAAGAAGCAAATGCAAAAAATGGCAGAAATCTGTCAAAATGGACTAGCAAGTAGAAACCAATTTTTTCGAAAATATTCTGTTGCTCAAATCAAAAAGTGTTGAACTAACTAAAGTTAGCTAACATATTGTGATATTTATTCATAAATTTTCAGCCCAATCCGACTTACAGAGACTCCTCACGAATTTTTATGGTGGAGAACATAAATCTGCTTTGGGACAGTAACTCCCCAAATCTTACTTCCCTCTCATTAGAGGTCATTCTTGGCACAAAAAGCAAACAAAAAGGATAAGAAGAGGTCATTACTGAAGTAATAACTTCCAATATTCAAGTAAACTCTTGGGTTATCTCCCAACAAGTACTTTTCTTTAATGCCTTTAAGTTAGGCGCAAGAAGCAAGAAATCAAGTATTTTTAAATGAGGAAGCATTAACATCAAACCTCTTGCTCCTACCTTTCTTCTTCTCTTTAGGGAAAATATGATTACTTACTGGAGGAGAAAAATGCATAATGCCTTTTCCCACATCTATTATTGCTCCAAGGTGTTTCAGCAGGGATCTTCCAAGTGTAATATGTCCTTTGCCTACACATTCAATAACAAGATAATCAGTAGACACCATTTTCCTTAGATTTTTGTGGACACACCTTCAGCTGTTTCAATGGGCAATAAAGTTGCATTATTGGTAGGAGATATTTATTCTCCTCCTTTAGAAAGTCCCCAAAGACTCAATGACTCATAAATATCTTTAGGCATAAGGCAAAATTCAGACATGATATCACAACGAGCATCAAAAGTGGCACTATTTATAGAAACTTTGATTGTGGACTACCACTTTGAAGGCTCATAATTTATTGGAACATAATCATGGTATGCCCTAAGTGTGTGATAGCAACTCTTCAAAGCAGCAGTACTAGACTCAAGAGTGTTCAACCTAGCAAAAATGTTTATAAAAGAGGAATCAGACTTGCTAGGCGTATTATAAATCATAATCAATTTCTTTATGGCATCAAAATCTTCATCCTCAGCATATCAAAAAATATCTTTCTTAGCCACAACATCCCAATCATATCTATAACAAAGAGCAATACTGTGGTAGAAATTATTAATAACCAAGCTAATACTCATCTTAGGCTCAGTTTCCCTTTGTAAAGCAGAGATTTTAGATCAAGCTTCTTTAAAACTCTCTTCACCTTTTTGCTTGAAAGCAAAGATCTCTTCCATAGGTGTCAGAAAGATTGGACCAAAACCAGACATGGTAGCAACTAGGGCAGGAACTAATTTTTTTGTGTGTTTTTATAAGAAAAGGCAAACCAAACTAAAATATTTTTTTGGAGTTTTTGATAAAAAGAGGCAAACAAAACCAAGAAAAAGAAACTAAGCAAAGTAAAAACAAAGTAAATAGAAAGGTTAAGGAGGACTCCCCTTGTGAAGGCGTCCTTAGCCTCCCCGGCAACGACGCCAGAAAAAGCTTGATGGCACCGCGTCAACGTGGAGCGCATCGTCGGGAAACCCCAAGAGCAAGGTATGATACAGCACGGCAGTAAGTTTCCCCTCAGTAAGAAACAGAGGTTATCGAACCAGTAGGAGGAAGGAAACGTCTCAAAGATGTTGCAAGCAACGTGGAAACCTGCACAGCACAAACTCAAGACTTTTCCCCCAACGATCAGTGAGGTTGTCAATCTCACCGGTTCCTGTAACAAAGGATTAACCGTATGGTGCGGAAGGTGATGATGATTTGCAGCAAATAAACAGTAACAGTGGAAGATGTATCAATGGTAAAGGTTGGACCGGGGTCCATAGTTCACTAGAGGTGTTCTCCTTATATAAACAAACATGACATGCTGGGTAAACAAATTACAGTAGGGAAATTGACAGGACTGAGCAAGGCATAACAATGCAATACTAGACAAAAATATCCTATGAGATTCGATTGGGCAATACAACAATATACATAGACCGCCATCCAACTACATCTATGACTAGAAGTCCACCTTATCGGAATTTGAATGATGTCACCATCAAGAACAAGTACCCTTTGCCAAAGATAGAAGAGTTGTTTGACCAGTTGACTGGTGCCAGAGTATTCTCTAAGATTGATCTTAGAACTGGTTATCATCAACTAAAAATTCGTGCAATGGATATTCCAAATACTTCTTTCATGGCCCGATATGGATTGTATGAGTAGAAGGTCATGTCTTTTGGATTAACTAATGCCCCCGCTTATTTCACGTCAGAAACGTATCTATAATTTTTGATGTTCCATGCTTGTTTAGTATCTACTTTGCTTTGCTTTGTCTTTCTTTGAGGTGTTTTTAACTTCTTTAAGAAAAGTGTGTAAGGTAAAAAATCCACTTGTTCCATGAACAAGAGACCATTGTTATCTCCCTAGTGGCAACATCACATCTAAAACCGTAGAGATTTCTGTCACTTCCCTTGATTAAGTAGAGGCATGAACCCACTATCTAGCATAAATACCCCCTCTTGGAGTCACTAACAACTACTTGGCCAAGATAGCCACTAACAACGGAGAGCATGCATGATCACAAACAACACAGACATGATAGAATCAAATAGACAAAACCATTAATCAATGTGACATAGTAATCTCAATATCCATCGGATCCCCGCAAACACAACATGCATGATTACAAATAGATTAGATCTTGATCATGAACTGAGATCACAAGATCTAGACATGAAAGCACAAGGAGGAGATACAACCATCTAAATACTACATGGACCAGTAGTCCAAGGTGGAACTACTCACGCTTTATACCGGAGGCTGGCATGATGAAGAAGAAGGTCTCTGGGATGATCTCCCCTTAGGTAGGGTGTCGGGAAGAGCTTCAGATCCCCTCCCACCGATCTAGGGACGATGGTGGTGGTGGCGACAGACGATTTCATGGAATATTGATCGGGTGTCTAGGGTTTCTGCATCGGGGGCTTCTTATAGGCGAAGAGGCAAGGCAGGGGGCCACCAGGGCGGCTGCATCCCCCCCAGCACGGGGTGTGGCCCCCTGGTGAGTCCTCTCCGTCTCGTATTCCGGCTTCGTCTTCCCCACGGAAAAATATTGACTTTGGCTTTTGTCCCGTACAATTCCGAGAATATTGATTTTCTGCCTTTCTAGAACCAAAAACAGAAGAAAACAGGCAACTGGCACTGTGGCAACTTGTTAATAGGTTAGTACCAGAAAACATATAAAAACACCTCAAAGTGTGGACAAACCAAAGCAAAGTAGATACTAAACAAGCATGAAACATCAAAAATTATAGATATATTTCCGACTTATCAGGGACCATGAATCCCCTTAGCATGAGCTTGAGTCATATCTTATTTCTTGGGGCCACAAAGTAGTTTGGGGATTTATTACTATCACATACTTATGCCATGATTATGCCATGTTTTACTGCTTTATTTACTATTGCGCGTGGAGCGCCTGTACTGTTTTGGATCGCGGCACAATTTCGCGGTATCGACAAGTCTAGTCACACTTTCGGGTTCCCAGTCGTTTACAGCCGTTCTCGCAAACCTATGTGTACGTCTCGGAGCTGGCCAACTTCGTAGCGGGTAGCTTGGTCGGGTGGCCCCCTGAAATATTATATGAATCTTGCGATTTATTTGTTTTGATGCCTCGTTGGGTTTTCATTTGGTTTTTCCGAGGTTGATCATGCGTGTGTTGCTATTTGTGCCCCCCCCTGCAGGGTAAAACTTTCTGAAAGTCGTGTCCGTGGTTATGAACGACTTGAAGCACATTATCTCAATCATAGACAACTATGAATAAAGTAGTTCTATAAATTTGACCTTAAACTGACTAGTAATCAGCTTCAGTACAACGAAATGGCTAAATAAAAGTACCAACAACTGCTGGATTTTAAATGTCTCATGGTATATGTATCTGACTAGTAAGTATTGCAACTACAAAAAAATGGTTAACTAACACTGCCCACTGCTTATGATATCAGTATGACTCAGGTTGTCTATATCTGACTAATAATTGTTGCAACTATAACGGAATAAATAAAACTGCCAACTCTATGATTTCCTCGGTTGACTTTCTCGTTTGGTCTCGAGGGGCAAATACCAGGATGGATATGCTTGGTGATAGTTTCAGGTTGGATCCGAATAGGTCTTTCTTTTCCCTCTCTGATAGCCGACAGTTGAATCGAGTCTCTATAGGTTGTTTAGTGCATGCTGCGCTACCGCTTCAGTCCACCATACCTATGTAGGCGACGAACGCCGATTTCTAAGACTTGCTGTGTACTGTCCTCAGTATTGATCGCTCTATTTTTCCTTTTCCCTTTGTCGGCACCCCTTTTGTTTAAGAAGGTTTGAGATCGACGCTGTTAGCAGGGTGCCCTTCCGGCTTGGCCTGGATAGGGTTATGGACGCCACTGGTTATTCTTCAGGGCTCTTAGCCCAATTTACATCTTGTCCGTACTCGGACGTTGTATCATTTTCATGGTAATTTGGATCTTTGCATTGTATATCGGTATCCTTGACTCTTTGAGTCGTTGTTGTATATATATGTTCTGTGAGTTCCATCGTGGACTAATATGTAATAGTATTACTTTGTTTTCCATCGATTGAATTTGCCTGCTGATGAATTAGCGAATCAACTGCAACACGGGAAGTTTAGAAATTTAAAAACAGAAATTATGGAAATTAGAAAATACGAAGTGTAGAAATTGCAATATGGAAAGTATAGTGTTTGCTGCTTAGAAAATGAAACTAGCAAAAGGGAAGTATAGAAATTTGAAAAAAGGAAGTATAAAAATTGCACAAAGGAAAGTATAGAAGTTGCAAAATAAGAAATATAGTGTTCGCTGCCTAAGAAATGAAACCAACAAAGGAAAGTATAGAAATTTAAAAACAGGAAGTATGAAATTTTAAAAATAAGAAGTATAGAAATTGAAAAACGGAAAGTATAGAGTTCGCTCCCTAGAAAATGAAACCAAGAAAGAGAAATATAAAAAATTGAAAAAGGGAAGTATAGTAATTGCACAAAAGAAAGTATAGAAGATGCGAAATAGGAAGTATAGTGCTCATTTCCTAAGAAATGAAACCAACAGAAGTAGAAACTGAATAAAGATAAGTATAGAAATCAAAGAAAGGGAAGTATAGTGTTCGCTGTCCAGGAAAATGACACCATCGACATTATTTTTAAAATTACTATGAAATTGTTTTGAATTTGAGAAAACTTTCTGACTGAAAAAAGTTGTGCCTACTTCATAGCTATCTAACAAGATATCATTCCGACAAGAGGTTCAAAAATAATCATCAAATTACTGTCCATACCTAGGAAATGAAAACATAGACAATATTTTTATAATTACTCTTAAACCATTTAGAATTTGAGAAAATGTTCTGAATGAAAATTTTGCACCTAATCCATAGCTATGAAAAAGATATCATTTGCATCATTCCCACAAGCGGTTCAAAAATAATCGAGAAATTACTATCCGCCGTTTTTGAACAATCAGAATCTTAGTATTTTCAAAATTACTTTTAAAATGTGCAGAATTTGAAAACACATTCAACATGAAAAAGGTGCGCAATTTCATTATATTTCCAACGCATCATCATTTGATCCATTCTGATCAGTAGTTCGAAAAATCAATTAAAAGGACGTTTATGCTTGTTTATGTCAATTTCCGATTTTTAATATTAGAATTAAATGATTTGGAATCTGAAAAAAGTTTTAATACAAAAAAGTTGGGGATTTTCCATAGTTTTCCAACGATATATCATTTACATTATTCCTACAAGTGTTTTAAAGATAAGAAAAAAATCGTTACATAGGTAAACATAGAAGTATCATTTTGCAAAAAAAGAAGTATTAAAATGGCATCTAAAGGAGTATATGAAACGAACCGAGGAAAGTATGGATCATGTATATAATATTATTATATCATTGCTGATAGAATAGCGCTGGTATTGGTATATATATATATCTATTTAATTACATGGAGATTATTAAATTACATGTAGGCATTAGCGACAATGTTATTCTACGGTTTCAGATATGACCTCTGTAAGCAAAAATCCCGCCAATTTCTCTTAAATTGCTCGTAGGCGGTTCTTTGATAGGAGCTGCTCCTGCATCTCTTTGGTCTTCAAAGAAGGGGAACAATATGAATATATGAGTTATGTGTATTTATATCAAATCATTATAAAAAATATGAATGAAACTCAACACAATTGACGGTAATAAAGTAAAATTGTGAATAGTTTTCCGTACGTGAAGTTGTCTTAGATATCTGTGTCACTCACTGTTCCTCATGTGAATAAACTCGCAAACACAGTATACACGTAAATTTGTCTCATGTTCCTGCCTTAAGCAGAGAATAGAATTCAATTAAATAATAATCAAGCATGATAATGGTAATAAAACTTGAATTAGAGAGATGCGTGTACCTAGCTAGTACTACTTATTGGGATCCGTCGAAAACATGGCTCCTTTTCCATTCACCAAAAATATCCTTGGTAAAACGTTTCCAACACCTGTCCGACAAAGAAAATGAATAAAAAGTTATTAATTACTTGATATCATGAAATAAACGAAATAGCCGATATAGTGCAATAATGATTGAAATTATCTTTAGAGCATTATAACCAAGTTGATATAGTCCTCGGGGGGTTTATGTAATGAGTCCATGAAAACAATTTTTACAGCGTCAACTTAAATGACTAGCAGAATCCAATAAAGATTGCGCACGTTTATATACGCAGGCATGCATAACTCATGAATTACACTTTTATATTAAGTAAACAAAATAGAATGTGTACAAGACAGTAACACTTACTTGAGGTTGTAAATAAATAGTATTTTCATTCTGGAATTCTGTTTGTTTAAAAACCTTAGCAAGTTAGCCTCTGTGTCCTTGGCTTGGTCTCATGTCATAATAAAATTAACGATATATGGATCAATGAACTTAGTGTCATAGATTCTTGTAGCACCCCGGGTAAAGTCACTACTAGAAAATCGCTGTTGTTTATATTTTGTGCATCATCATGACATCAGCATGCATCTTTTTGCCTAAAACTATTTTGCTAAAAGCCCTATTTTGTTTTCTACGAATACCCCTTCTCTAATTCAAATATAAAACCATGTTCCTCTCGGATCCTTACTTTTGCCTAAGACATATTTGTAAATGTTTTGTTTTAAATAAAATAAAAGAAGATAAATAATATAAATATTTTGTTAGGGGGAGGCAGTCCATCTGGTCGGGCCCGAAGGCCCAACCAGACAGACCACCTACTACCCCATATATAAAACCCTAGACATCTTCCTGCCTAACCCTAGTCCTCACACCCCACCCCGCCGCCTACTCCCTTCCTCCAGCCGCCAACCACCCCGGCCACGCACACCACAGAACGCACACACGCAACACCCCACTCCCTGCCTGGACCCACACACACGACCCACACCTGCCAGCCCCGATCCCCACTCCCGTGTCGGGCCCTACCCCGATCGAACCCGTCCCCCACCTACCCCTCGCGTGCGGCCCGCTCCTCTCTCTCTTCCCCTGACCCGCGCCTCGCTCGCAAATCACGTCTGCCGCCGCCAATCGCCTCCCCAACCCACTGCAATCAACCGCCGCTGCCCTCTCCTCTCCTCTTGCCGGCCACCGCCAGGGCGAGCCGCCTCGCAGTCCACCATCTCTCCTCACCTGCGAACCCGTCGCCCTCTCCGGCCGTCCTCCTCCGTCGCACGCCTTCCTCTCCTCCGCATCCGGCTGCCACCTGCGCCCCCTCCTCTCCCTCCGGGGCCACGCCGACCACGTCCTCCGGCCGCCCCGCAGGCCTCCTCTACCCACTGCGCTGTCGGTCGCGTCCTCCTCCGCCATGGCGCCGCCAGGAGGGCCATCTCCCTGCCTCCCCGTCGGCATGCCCTCCTCTGCCTGTCTCCGCCGCCAGCAGACGCCCTCTGCCAAGCTCGGCCTCGAGCTCCCCTCGCCGGCCGCTGCTCGCGCCTGTGTGGCTCCGTCGCCCTTCCCAAGTTTGTCGCCCCCATGCTCTTCTGCCTTGGCGGCCACAGAGACGACGTCGGCCCGCCGGAGCTTCTTCCCGGCCGCCCTGTCTTCATCCGCCGCCAGCACCCTTGGAAGCCATGCCGACCTGCACCTCCTCCACCTCGCCTCTGTCCGTGGCCACGCCATGTTGGAAGCCACCTCCGTCCTGCATGCCCAGATGGTGTTCGACCATATGACCGACAGGGAGATACCCCTTGCAGCGCATCGGCATGTCTCCATCTGCAGGTCTAGGTGCTCCATCTGTGGTGTTTGGCGGACCAAGTCTCGAGGCTCTCCGTCTCCATGTGGCCATGACACCAACAAGTGCACGAACACCGAAGCCGTTCAAGTTCACCACTCGATCACTCGTTGAAGCGTCCAAACGAAGACCAAGTCCGTAACGCCAAGTCCTTCCGAAAAGCCATGTACCATGTGCCGATGTCTAACCAACCTTGTCCGCGAGACTGTTGCAGTCAAGGACTCGCAACCCTCGGTACCTCAAGATCTTCCTCACGGGAACCGAAGACCCTCGTTCCTGGATTTGAAGCCCGTTCCCGGAACCGAAGCCGAGCCGATACCTCAAAGACCGAACCCGTCGAACCTTCGGATCCAAGTTCGTCGAACCCTAATGTGTGACCCCTTTCTAAGACCCTATTTTTATAATATGATATTTATCGCCTATTGCATATTACATTATGCATACTCGCATCCATGTTTAGTGGTTTGGGGGCATTATGCCGATTCACCTTATAATTAAATATGGGGTCCATATGCGGGCAAATCTAGCCTTATATTGGCCCCATTTAAATTTGTGTAGCAAACTAATGCCATATTGTGCCTTGTCAATACAACATTTAAATTGCGGGGTATCTAAATAACATGAACCACCTAATTAAATGTCGGGACCCCGGTTCCGCTTAATATGGCCTAATTGCATCGCGTCCTTTGCCATGTCATGCATCATACATGCATCATGCCCGATCTTCTGCCGTTGTATTAAATAGTGCATCCGGTGTTTTCCTTTAGTGTTTTGGTTCTTCGCGGATAAGGCCGTTGAGTTGATGCGAGTGTCGACCCGATCTTCGGATGAACCGTCGGCAATGTTTTCCAGGCGAGCAATCTCCCCCTTTCTACCTATCTTACTTTTATAGAATTTATTCCCTCCTGTTGATCTATTGCTATCTGTGTTGCGATGCTCTAGTTTTCGTGCCCGTGATATCCCTTGCAGCCTTATATTGCCTTGGACACATCCTATTACCTGTTGTTTGGTAGATAGTTGGACTTGCGCGTCGTAGTCGCTTGCTCAAGTGCTGTGGCGTGTCGTCAAGTACCACAGTTGTTGGAGTAATGCCGCATGTTTAATGTTGGAGATGATCATGGCTTTAATTATTGTTTAATAACTAAAATTGAAGTAGGTAAATAATGCAGAGGCACAGGTGGGCAATAGATGTTATTTGGTTGTTAACCATCCACTTGTGTCCCGTAGGACCCCGAGTTCTTGACACCTGTTCCGAGATCGAGCGCGCTAACCACAGGTGGGGTGTGTGGGCACCCCCATCGATTTAGTACCTGATTCCAAGTACTGTACTGGGGGCCACAAAGTAGTTTGGAGCTTTATTACTATCCTGTACTTATGCCATGCTTTACTGCTTTATTTAAGATTGTGCGTGGAGCACCTGTACTGTTTAGGATTGCGGAGTGTTTTCGCGGTATCGACAAGCCCAGTCACACTTTCGGGTTCCCAGTCGTTTACAGCCACTGACGCAAACCCTGGGTCTGTTCCGGAGCCGGCCAACTTCGTTGCGGGTAGCTTAGTGGGGTGGCCCCCATGTACTTGCTTTGGGTCTGGGAAACGTCATGACTTAGGCCCCGCCGACATACCGATGGGTGTATGTTAACTGATCTAGCAAAAAGGGTCGAGTGCGTGTGGATACTTTGGTGCACCCCTGCAGGGTTAAATCTTTTCAAAAAGCCGTGTCCGCGGTTATGGACGACTTGGAGCACAGTTCTCGATCATAGACAACTATAACTAAAGTTTACTGTTACAATTTGACTTGTATCCGATATGACTAGTAATCAGCTTCACTGCAACCGAATGGCTAAGTAAAAGTACCAACAACTGGTGGGTTTGGGATATCTCATGCTAATCGTATCTGACTAGTAAGTGTTGCAACTACAACGGAATGGTTAACTAAAACTGCCCACTGCTTATTATATCAGGATGACTCATGCTATCTATATTTGACTAGTAATTGCCGCAACTATAACGGAATGAATAAAACTGCCAACTGTGTGAGTTCCTCGGTTGACTTCCTCGTTTGGTCTCGAGGGGGAAATACCAGGATGGGTATGTTTGGTGGTAGAATCAGGTTGGTTCCGAATAGGTCTTTCTTATCCCTCTCTGATAGCCGACAGTTATCTCGAGTCTCTATAGGTTGTTTAGTTCATGCCACGCTGCCGCTCAGTCCACCATACCTATGTAGGCGAGGACCGCCGAATTCTAGCCTCGCCGTGTACTGGCCTCAGTACTGACCGCTCTCTCTTTTTCCTTTGCCCTTTGTCGGCACCCCTTTTTTTTTAAGCAGGTTTTGAGATCGACGTCGTTAGCAGGGTTACCCTTCCGGCTTAGCCTGGGCAGGGTTATGGACGCCATTGGTTATTCTTCAGGGCTCTTAGCTCAATTTGCATCTTGTCCGTACTCGGACGCTATATCGTTTTAAAGGTGATTTGGATCTTTGTATTGTATATCTGTATTCTTGACTCTTTGAGTCGTTGTTGTATATATATGTTTTGTGGGTTTCCATCGAGGACTATTGTGTAATGATATTACTTCGTTTTCCACCCGCACGCAAGTGCCTGGTGGCCACCTTTGAATCGTTTCTATGCGGGTTTGGCGGGAAGCGCTGAAACTTGCATAGGGCAGGGTGTTACAATTCTCCCTCTTTTGTATTCGAGAATCTTCATTCTACATAATAGCGTATAAAAAAATATAGTGAGGATAATTACAGACAATAAATTAGCTGAGATGGAGACTTAAATTACAGAAATAAATCACTTACCAACAATAGCAACTGATGATAGATTTGTCGAGAGCGTCTTAGTTGTATAGCTAAAAATGTTCTTCGAACATAATGTATATCTGGTCATCACGGAAGTAATTCTCCTTCTTAACTGGTACCATGATCACGATTTGTCCTTCCTTTGAGGATTTCATGTAGCACTCATGCAATCTTCGCATTTATGTTGGTAGATGCCACACCTGCTCAGGTTTGACTAGAGGCTGACCGGGGACAAATTTCCAAGCTAGATCAGCCTTGGGATATCGGCGTTGCCTATGAATTGAGAAACACTAATACCAAGGTCGCTAGAAATGTCGTCGTGTAAGTCCTTACCGGGAAACACCTTGAGTGGGGGATCGATTGTATTTCCTGTTTGTTTGTAACATCCCAGCATTTAGGAACTAACGAAGGGTAGATGTAGGAATTTGAGATATTGCATGCATTCATCTGTGAAAATGTGGGTAGATTTTTCGCCAAATAAAAACCTAAAGTGATCAAAGTTTCTTTCATACTTTGAGATTAGGTATAGTCTTGAAGGATGATTGTTATAAACTTTGATATGATCTTTGTGGATTAGAGTGTTTTGGGAAATGAAATTTGAATTTAAAACTTGAGTGTTTGAATTATAATTCAAAAGGATTTTTGAATGATGTTTGAGTATTTGATTTAATTAAGAGTTAACCAATAATAACTCAAACTTTAAATGAAAGAAGATAATCAATAAAATGAATATTCCAAAACTTCATTCAATAATGAGTTACAAAATGGAAATGAGCAACAATCTTTACAATAATAATTAAATAGAAGAATAATCTTTATTTATTGAATAATAATACAATCTTTATTACAAAAGGATAAGAATAAAATTACAAAAGAATAAAGATATTACAAGTACTATTCTATAAAGAAAAATAAAAACCTAAACTAAAGTCTTGATCTTCAAATCTGGTACCTGCAAAATAAACAGAAACTTAAAAAAGAAAGAAAGTTAGGATTAGAATTATTTTACTCTCAGAATTGACAATGAAGTGCACTATTCAAGATTTCATCATTGAGTAATCTTATTAAGGGCAAGTTTCACCAATATGAAAGAATATATCTTTCATAATTTTAAGCCATAAGTTAAATGAACAGCAAGGAGGGGAAAGTTTCACCAGCCAGGTAAAAGGTAACCTGATGAAAGTAACTTCCAAATTCAGAACATATCCACAACCTGTGCAGCAGGCACACAGGCAACACACACACCAAACTGCATGGTGTGTGCTGTCAACACCACATCAATAGCACAATCAAACAAAACCATCCACACAGCTGTGGGAAGCGAATCCCCACACCATTCCATTGTTCTTACACACCAAGCACAACAGCCACCAGCTAAACCAAGCCAAAGCCAAGCTAGATCACACCAATCAAAACCCTGGATCACATCACCAAAATGGTGACATAAGTAGGGGGTAGAATATGTGGATAGCAAAACCAAGATCAAGCCACTAGGACCAGGAGGTGGAGGGCTAGATCAAGGACAAGCTAGGAGGTGGAAATACCAGGAGAGCACCAGATCAAGTTGGCACAAGATCAACCACTGGCAACCCCAACATCAAATAAGTGTGGTGAGTAAAATAGACCATCACATGATCTATATGTCTAAGATTAGACAAGCATACATGATTTGTCTCTTACTCAAACTCTCAGAAAGCACCCAAGTGGGGTGAATCCATCACTGAAGTTTTAAACACTAAAAGCAATCAGAAAAGTATAAGGATCCAACTAAGATCTCAGGACAACATCATTGATCTAAGAAATCAAGCTATATTTCAATTCAAGAATGAACATAGCCAAGATTTAAGCTTCTAGGCACATCTCTAAGACAAGAGTAGCACCTTAGAATATAATCTTATGGATCTATATAAGTTATCAAGCCACAATCAATTTTCCCCAACTTTGATTCAAGGAATAGTAGCTGGTATCACTACCAGAACCCATCCATATGAATCAACAAGATAAAGGCTTAATCCCTAAACCTCAGACCAACATCATGGGTCTTAGGGATTTAAGAAAGGAAGTTTCTACTTATCTTTAATGCCAAACTCATCTTAAGCTTGAACAAAACCAAACCAAGTAATAGAATCTAATCTTGTGTTTCATAAAAGGATGGTGTCACAAGAATAGTTCTAAACTAAGCAGGTTAAGCATCCAATCTTTATAGATACAACTAACCAGCTATAAATCATTTTCCTGACATCACCGGAATCATAATCAGGAAAATCCATCTACTTATCTGCAATGTAAGAGATAATTTGATCTCAAGCTATACATGAACTCTTAAGCCAACATTACTGATACAGTGACTTCATCACACAACACTCACTGTCATCAACCAAATAATGACAGTGGTGAGCTATTAACCCAATAGATTTTCCAAGTATTGCTTCTAGAGAAAGTTTACCATCTAAACCATATCAAAATGAATCCATAGAATCATCTGGTATACCACTAGCATCATCACAGTTAATCATAAGCAGCAAGCCATAGCTAATAACCACTTAGCATGCTTAGGGACCATCAAAACTTGATCGAATCCATTAGATATCTAATTTACAGATGGGTATGAACCCTAAGAAGAACAAACCATCTTAATCAGGACATGACAGTCACCAGGGAGGTCACTACCAACATCTAGCATGGGATGTCCTAGCATAGAGAGCATGAGAGGCAGAGGAATAACTTACTGAAGGTCCTCGCTGTATATTAGAAGAGGAAGTAGAGGAGGCCGACGACCACGGCGACACGGGGAGCACCCCCAAGGGGGCGCTGCAACCCACACAATTTCACGGCTGTGACCATAGCCACGCCTGGGGGCGAGGAGCATCCCCATGACGCACGACAGCAGCGGCGATGTCAGCACCGAAGCCAACCCCAAACCCTAGGGTTCGGAACGACATCGATCTGGCCACAGGAGGGCTCTGGGTCCAAATCCAATTGGACAGAAGGGTAGAGAGGGGCCGACAACCTCATCCTGCACCATGGCGGCAGCCAGGGAGGCTCACGGCAGCGTGAGTTGCTGGAGGTGACACCGCTGACCACCGGGTCGGGGGAGGAGAAAGAGAGAGGTGAGCTCGAGAGAGAAACAGAGAGTGTTGGGCTGGTTTGGGCTAATACCCCTTCGGGGTATTGTTTTAACTTTGCCCTATTGGGCCACAAGGGCCCAATAAAACCAAACAATCAGCCCAAAATACTTTAGAGCCTATTTTGATAATTGGAAAAAGACCAAAATGCCCCTGAACTTAAATAAATTCTATAAAATAAAATAAAAGTCCAAAAATTATAAATAAAATATTAATGGATTCACAATAATCCAAACTATCCAAATAAATTAAGAAATAAATTTTTTGACATATAAATTTTATTAAGAATTTTGTAATTTATATAATCCTTATGGAATTTTACAAAATTATTGAAAGATGATAAAAATAAATAAAAATCACTTTAATTATATATTAATATTGTAGTATTTTAGAAAAATACTAAAGAAATATTTAATGTCAATTTTTGATAATTAATGATAATTCTTAAAGGAAATATTAAATAAATAAAAAGCAAATAAATTAAAATAAAAAGAATACAATAATCAATAAATATTGAAAATTAATATTTATAAATTCTTTCTCATTAAAAGAATTTTTATAATTTAAATAAATGGGGAAGAATACATATAAAGCTAAATGATGCATTGCATTACTTTGCATAATCATTTTGCTTCTTTAAATATTGTCCTTACCGGGCAATAATGATGTTTTTGTAGACATATATAGAAGCTCAAGGTCTAGTGCAAGCATCAGACTTCACTACCTTGCCATCACAAGGCAAGTTCATCACTTGCTCATATCCTTTTAAGAGTCTTTATCAAAGTATTTGCAAATTGTGTGTTATCATATATACTCCAAAGAAAGAAAATATTATTTTCACAAATAAATAAATCATAGATATCATCCTAAGTGATGATATAATGGAGCAATAGAACTTAGGGTTCTATTTGCAACAATGATGATCAATTAGGGACTTAATAACCCCTAACATCAGTGATTCTAGCGCCGTATATTACGCGCTAGCCATGAGATTTGGAATGGGACAGAGAAGTCAGCTGTATCTTCTTCCTCTCGCATGAAGCCGGATGTGCAGGTCGTGGCAGTTATCCTCGTAGTATGCATATTAATTGGTAATTCATAGAGGATATGCAGCATATGGGTGGGAACCCTCATCGTCCCACGATAGTTCTGGCATCTAACGGTATGTACAAACCATTGTCGTAATTCAATATGTGGGCATGGTGTACACCAAGGAGGCATGCGGGGTCGCGAAGGGGGCAGTGATTGGCTTGGACCAGCTACTAGGCCCCACATCATGGAATTATGGACAGTAAAGTACGCCCGGTTGTGCAACAAGGAGTTGATCTCTCATGGGTAAAGTAACGCACCTATGCAGAGTGTAAGAATTGTAACTTGTTACTCCCTATTCCGAGAAGGAGCTGCGAACGCGGCAGGAAAGGAACTCCATGAAAGTTCTGGTCAACCTGTGAAGGCTGATGGTCATAGATTTTCATAATAAAATCAATCTTTGAAGAAATATTTATAAAAACTGCATAGTACTAAGGACTTATAGTCCGAGGTGGTAGTTAGAGAATCAAACTTCCCACCTTGTATATAATGAACTTGTTGGGTAACACTGTTACTCATCCTTTGCTTTGATCCCTTGCTTAGACTCTGAGGATCCCGAAGACGTGCCAATGTATGCAGCTGAATGTCAAGAAGATGTGTTCTATGAGAATCCTGACCTGTCAGGAGGTGTTCAAGGAGTGGATTACGAAATCCGCTATGGTGTCGATGATAATGAGTCCAACTAAGTATCCTAGTTAGTAGTAACCAACGGAGCCGAGCAGCATGAACTCTATAGAATAAGCTGCTGAGCTCAACTCCTAGTGGGAGTTGCTACTTTTAAATTCCGCTGAAACACTTTATATTTTGGTTTGTAAGTTGAATCGTTTTGAAGTCTTGAACTTCTGGTATTGTAATAATAATGTGTGAATGTTTGTAATACGGACACACAATGTTTCTGTTGTACCACTCTGAGGGATGTGATATTTACGGAACGGTGTTCTGTGGATGTCATGTCAACGACTATAGTGTACTACACATGCAGTGGTATGCTGGGTCACCGCAGTTGGTATCAGAGCAAATTGCTTTGACCTTAGGTTTTAAACCTAGTAAAGGGTATTACCTGTAGGAGAGTGTAGCAATGATAAAGAATTCTCTAAAAGAAATATAATGGGTATTCAAATGAGAATATTCCGTTATATATTTTAGTGTGATAATTCTTTGTTATGATGCAAATGTATTATTGGTTACTAATCAAAACTATTTTTCTGATATACAGAACTATGGCACCAAAGTTTCCAAAACAGACTTTGGTAAGGAAAGAGGAGACTCTTGATGATTATCAAGGATCATTCATAGACCAACTTCGTCAACTTTTAAAGACTTTTAGTTGTCCAACTAGAATTCCAGTAAACACTATAACTTACTATGATGGTCGGATGTTATCCAAGTATCGTGTGAATATCCAACTTCCAGAGGAGCTTGGATTATATCACGATCTACCTATAGGTGAAGGTTGGAGTCACTTAGCATCATATAATGGTGATGTTGTGGAGGCGATAGCTAATATTCGGGAGCATAAAGCCAAGGAGTTAGAAGGTAGCACATTTTCTGTGATACCTCATGATTCTATAGACTCGGAGCCTATACCTGATCATCTTACTTTGGTTAAGAAGCATCCTAAGTTAGCTTCCAAGTTTATGGATAGATACCGAACACTCATTGCGTATTTTTATAAGACACATCAAGTGATTGTCGAAGATAAAATGACATGTTAGAGGATCTAACTGATCCGGAAAGGAGGAAGCAGTTAGCAATCTAGTTGGAGAAGGAAGGAAGTAGTAGTGCAACACCTATCTTTAAGGATATACCTATAGATCATGAATCTTTTATACCATATCCTTATTCACCAAGTCCTGAACCTATGCATGATCCTACTATGGATATGAGGTATGCAGTACCACAGGGTTTAGAGGATGGTTCTGACTAAGAACTTCCTATTGAGAATTCTGATGGTTGGAGAAGGGGATCATATGAAGGATCTCATGAACACCAGATGTCCACAGATGGTTCTGACAAAAATGTTGGACAATCTAGATGGATGGGTGCAAGAATTAACCCTAGTAATAGTAGTAGAAATGCCATGTCGATAGATAATCAGGATGAAGAAGAAGATCCTGAGGAGAGAGTGTTTGAATCATCAACATCTTCTCCAAACCCAGGGAATATACATTATCCAGTGTTTAACTATCTTGCCCAAAGAAGCACCTGGGAAGCAGTAGGATCTGCGTATCCTGTTGACAACTCAAGGAATGAAGCTCAGGAGATGCAAGTGGGAGATAATGTTGAATATGTTTCTGAAGACTTTTCAGCTGAGCTGGAGGGAGTCAATGCGCTCAGGTTGAGTAATGAATCAAGTCCTGATACTTCAGATACTGAGTATGTTCCTTCTGGAAGGCCATCTGTTCCACAAACTGTGCGACGAACGACACATCATCACGGTTGGACATCAGGCATGTATGATGAGCGTAGTTACTAATAGGAATAGGCAACTATTTAGAGGTATCAAGTACCATGTATTGTACTCCAAGAAATAATATAGTTAGATAAATAAGGTAGTGTTGTGATTATACCTATATGGTATATGTTGTAATGACTTTGTATTATTATGATATTATGTATAATATGTGAAATGCATATTTGGATTTTCTTTGGATCTTCATTGTGTGACTAATTCTGTGCGTAAAGTCGATATCAGAACACATGTGCATGATGTAATTATGAGTATTCGCTTTATGTGCAGGACTAGAGGGTCATGGATACGGGTGTAGAAACCGAAGCTGAACAGCAGCGGATGGAACATGAGGCCAAAGAGAAGGCCGATGCAGATGCAGCAAATCAGGGAGCATTGCCACCACCACCACCAATGAGGCCATTAATGGAGCAGAACTTTTTGCAGTGTATGCAAATGATGGAAGAGACCCAAAACAAGTTCATGGAAGAGTTGCTGGGATGAGCAAATCAGAGGGCACCTAAAGATGGAGGAGTGAGTCTATCTGACTTCCAGAATGCAAGGCCGTTACCTTTTGCATCAGCTCCTGAACCAATGGATGCATAAGATTGGCTAGCAGATACAGAAAGAAAGCTGAAGACTGTAGGTTGCAATGATGAGGAGAAATTGAGGTATGCAACTCATCTTCTGACTGGAGCTGCAACATCATGGTGGGAGAATCAGTTGGCCATGCAACAACCAGGAAGGGAGTTCACCTGGTAGGAGTTCAAGCAGAGATTCCATGAATATCATGTTCCGGAGAGTGTTATGGAGTTGAAGCGGAGAGAATTTGAGGAGCTTCAGCAGGGATATACTAGTGTCATGAAGTATATCCGGGAGTTTAGTCAACTGTCTCGTTATGCTAAGGAGGATGTTAACACGGAAGAGAAGCGGAAGAAGCATTTCCTGCGTGGGTTAAATCCATTTGTGAAAATGCAGCTAAGGTTAGCTAATAAGCAAACTTATCAGCAGTTGCTGGATGCATCTATTACTTTCGAAGATGACTACAAGAATGTCCAAGAGGATAGGAGGAAGAGAGCCAAGAATGAAACCAAGAGAATCCAGGCAAGTAAAACCTAAACCCAATCTGGATTTCAAACCCCGGAACAAGACCTATGGCAACAATAACAATAACAATAACAAGGGCAGTGGTGGAAATCAATCCAATCCTAGAAGGAATGTTATTTGTAACAACTGTGGAATTCCAGGGCATTTCCATAGGGAATGCAAAAAGCCTGTAGTGATCTATTAGGGTTGTGGTCAGAAGGGTCATATCAAACCCGATTGTCCGAGCAAACCACTAGGAGATTGGCCTACCAAGGGAGGAGGACAAGCCAGTGGAGGTAGTGGACAACCCAATCGAGGAGCAAATAATGGCAAGAACAACAATGGCAAGAGGAACAAACCTACCGGGAAACTGAACTGTGCAACCCTCGAGGAGGTGGATAATTCGGAGCATGCAGTGATAGGTACGCTCAATATCCTTACCAATCCTGACAAAGTTCTATTTGATACTGGTGCAACTACTTCATTCATTTCTGAAGAATTCTGTGATAAATTCAGGATTAGAAGGGCAACGTTAGAAAACCCTATGACCGTAGTTACGGCAAGGGGAAATGTGATTGTACACCACATTAAACAAGATCAGGTTATCTCGATCTATGGTTGTACATACTTTGCAGACCTTTATGTGATTCCTTTGAAGGGAATTGCGGTAGTGTTGGGGATGGACTGGATGATGGAGCATGGGGCTCAGATAAATTGTGAGGAGAAAACTGTCTCAATCAAAACTCCAAGTGGAGGGAGGATAGTTTACCAAGCAGATAAGCACAGTCATATCATGGTGGATCTGCAATTGAACTCGATGAAAGAGGTCAAATTGGAAGATATTCCTATAGTAAATGAATTTCAAGATGTTTTTCTAGCAGATCTACCGGAAATGCCACCAGATCGGGAGATAGAGTTCACTATTGATCTAATTCCTAGTACAACACCAATAGATCAAGCACCATATAAGATGGGACCCAAAGAATTAAAAGAACTCAAAGAGCAAATTGATGAGTTAGACAGAAAAGGATTTATTCAGGAAAGTGTATCTCCATGGGGAACACCAGTAATCTTTGTGGATAAGAGGGATGGTGGAAGAAGGATGTGGAGAGATTATAGAAATCTGAACAATGTTACTATCAAGAATAAATATCCTTTACCAAGGATTCAAGATTTGTTTGATCAAGTGAAAGGAGCCGGAGTATTTTCAAAGATCGACTTAAGATCTAGATACCATCAAATAAAAATAAAACCGGAAGATGTTCCAAAGACAACATTTGTCTCAAGATATGGACAACATGAGTATCTGGTAGTACCATTTGGTTTGACCAATGCACCGGCAATATTCATGAATCTGATGAACAAAATCTTCATGCCATATTTGGATAAGTTCGTCATAGTCTTTATTGATGATATTCTGATATATTCCAAGGATAAGGAAGAGCATGCTGATCATTTGAGAATAACATTGCAGACTTTAAGGGAACATAAACTCTATGCTAAGTTCAGTAAATGTGAATTTTTGCTAGATGAGGTAGAATTCCTCGGCCATGTGATCAGTAAGGATGGAATTGCTGTAAATCCATCTAAAGTTCAGTCAGTACTAGAGTGGACTGGACCAACCAATGTGAAGCAAATTCGGGGTTTCTTAGGAATGGCTGGTTATTACCGGAGATTCATTGAAGGTTTCTCCAAAATAGCTGGACCAATGACCAAGTTATTAAGAAAGAGTACACCATTCAATTGGGATGAGAAGTGTGAGGCAAGTTTTCAGGAGTTGAAGACTAGGTTTACCACAGCTCCAATCTTGGCAGTTCCTGAAACAGGGAAAGACTTTACAGTATACTGTGATGCATCTAAAGAAGTTTTGGGTTGTGCGTTAATGCAAGATCGGAAGGTGATTGCTTATGGTTCAAGACAACTGAAACCACATGAAGTCAATTATCCAACTCATGATTTAGAGTTAGCAGCAGTAGTTTTTGCGCTAAAAGGATGGAGGCATTTGCTTTATGGAGCCAAATGTGAGTTATACACTGACCATAAAAGTCTCAAATATTTGTTTACTCAAAAGGAGTTGAATATGAGACAGAAGCGTTGGTTGGAACTAATCAAAGATTATGATTTAACAATCAACTATACTCCAGGGAAAGCAAATGTTGTAGCTGATGCTTTAAGCAGAAAGAGTGCAGATATTCAGCCTAGCAATCGGGAGTTACCAAAAGAGTTACAAATGGACTTGGAAAGATTAGAGCTTCAATTCATTAGAACAGAGGTTCTTGGAGGATAGCTACTATGCAGGTAGTTGCAGAGCAGGACAATGATCTTAAGCACGAAATTTCTAGACATCAAGCAGAAGATCCTTTCATTGCTGAGGAAATTCAGAGGATATCTCAAGGGCAAAAATCAGTTTCTCGCATTGGAGATTATGAGTCTTTATGGTTTCAAGACCGTCTTTGTGTTCCAGATGTGACTGAGATTAGATATGTCATACTCAGAGAAGAACATGAAACACCATATTCTATACATCCAGGAAGTACTAAGATGTATATGGATTTGAAAGAACTATTTTGGTGGAATAACATGAAAAGGGATATTGCTAAATATGTATCAGAATGCCATACTTGCCAAAGATTGAAGGCTGAACATCAAAGTCCAGCAGGACCATTACAACATTTGGAAATTCCCGAATGGAAGTGGGAGGAAATAAGTATGGACTTCATCACAGGATTTCCCATGACACCTAAAAGGAAGGATATGATATGGGTAATTGTGGACAGACTCACTAAAAGTGCACATTTTATTCCGGTAAATCAGAAAGATAATGCCGAGAAGTTACTAGAAGTTTACATCAAAGAGATAGTAAGTAAGCATGGAGTGCCCAAAAAGATCGTAACTGATAGGGGATCAGTGTTTACTTTAGCATTTTGGAAGCAATTGCATGAAGCACTTGGTTCAAAGTTAGATTTCAGCACAACCTATCATCCTGAGACAGGAGGTCAAACAAAAAGAACAAATCAGATACTAGAAGGCATGTTAAGATCTTGTGCATTAGATTTTGGAGGTACATGGGAAGATAATCTACCATTGGCAGAATTTTCCTACAATAATAGCTATCAGAGTAGTCTGAAGGTAGCTCCATATCAGGTTCTGTATGGAAGGAAGTGTAGATCACCAATATGTTGGTATGAGCCTGGAAGCAGCAAAGAATTTGCACCAGACTATATCAAGGAAAGACAAGATATCATTGATAAGATTAGGGATAGACTGAAAATAGCTCAAAGTAGGCAGGAAATTTATACTGATCAAAGTCGAAGATCATGGCATCCAGAAGTGGGAGACATGGTATATTTGAAAGTAATTCCAATGAAAGGGGTGAAAAGGTTCAGAGTTAAAGGAAAATTGAGTCCAAGATACATCAAACCATTCAAGATATTGAGTCAACTGCATAATGTTTTCCATGTGTCACAACTTCGTAAATGTTTGAAAGTTCCAGATGATGCAATCACACATCAGGAGATAGAACTACAAGCAGACTTGACCTATGTTGAAAAGCCCTGTAAAATTTTGGAAGAAAACTGGAAATTGTTGAGGAATAGGGCAATCAAGTACTGCAAGATACAGTGGGAACATCACCCTGAAAGGAAAGCCACTTGGGAGAAAGAAGAGGATTTAAGAAAAGCCTATCCAGAATTATTCAGGTACACTTTAGCAAACTTCGAGATGAAGTTTAATTTAAGGGGGGAAGTCTGTAACATCCCAGCATTTAGGAACTAGCGAAGGGTAGATGTAGGAATTTGAGATATTGCATGCATTCATCTGTGAAAATGTGGGTAATTTTTTCGCCAAATAAAAACCTAAAGTGATCAAAGTTTCTTTCATACTTTGAGATTAGGTATAGTCTTGAAGGATGATTGTTACAAACTTTGATATGATCTTTGTGGATTAGAGTGTTTTGGGAAATGAAATTTGAATTTAAAACTTGAGTGTTTGAATTATAATTCAAAAGGATTTTTGAATGATGTTTGAGTATTTGATTTAATTAAGAGTTAACCAATAATAACTCAAACTTTAAATGAAAGAAGATAATCAATAAAATGAATATTCCAAAACTTCATTCAATAATGAGTTACAAAATGGAAATGAGCAACAATCTTTACAATAATAATTAAATAGAAGAATAATCTTTATTTATTGAATAATAATACACTCTTTATTACAAAAGGATAAGAATAAAATTACAAAAGAATAAAGATATTACAAGTGACTATTCTATAAAGAAAAATAAAAACCTAAACTAAAGTCTTGATCTTCAAATCTGGTACCTGCAAAATAAACAGAAACTTAAAAAAGAAAGTTAGGATTAGAATTATTTTACTCTCAGAATTGACAGTGAAGTGCATTGTTCAAGATTTCATCATTGAGTAATCTTTTTAAGGGGCAAGTTTCACCAATATGAAAGAATATATCTTTCATAATTTTAAGCCATAAGTCAAATGAACAACAAGGAGGGGAAAGTTTCACCAGCCAGGTAAAAGGTAACCCGATGAATGTTACTTCCAAATTCAGAACATATCCACAACATGTGCAGCATGCACACAGACAGCACACACACCAAACTACATGGTGTATGCTGTCAACACCACAGCAACAGCACAATCAAACAAAACCATCCACACAGCCGTGGGAAGCCAATCCCCATACCATTCCATTGTTCTTACACACCAAGCACAGCAGCCACCAGCTAAACCAAGCCAAAGCCAAGCTAGATCACACCAATCAAAACCCTGGATCACATCACCAAAATGGTGACATAAGGAGGGGTAGAACAGGTGGATAGCAAGACCAATATCAAGCCACCAGGACCAGGAGGTGGAGGGATAGATCAAGGACAAGCTAGGAGCTGGAAATACCAGGAGAGCACCAGATCAAGTTGGCACAAGATCAACCACTGGCAACCACAACATCAAATAAGTGTGGTGAATAAAATAGACCATCACATGATCTATCTATCTAAGATTAGACAAGCATACATGATCTATCTCTTACTCAAACTCTCAGAAAGCACCCAAGTGGGGTGAATCCGTCACTGAGGTTTTAAACACTAAAAGCAATCAGAAAAGTATAAGGATCCAACTAAGATCTCAGGACAACATCATTGATCTAAGCAATCAAGCTATATTTCAATTCACGAATGAACATAGCCAAGATTTAAGCTTCTAGGCACATCTCTAAGACAAGAGTAGCACCTTAGAATTTAATCTTATGGATCTATATAAGTTATCAAGCCACAATCAATTTCCCCAACTTTGATTCAAGGAACAGTAGCTGGTATCACTACCAGAACCCATCCATATGAATCAACAAGATAAAGGCTTAATCCCTAAACCTCAGACCAACATCATGGGTCTTAGGGATTTAAGAAAGGAAGTTTCTACTTATCTTTAATGCCAAACTCATCTTAAGCTTGAACAAAACCAAGTAATAGAATCTAATCTTGTGTGCCATACAAGGATGGTGTCACATGAACAGTTCTAAACTAAGCAGGTTAAGCATCCAATCTTTATAGATACAACCAGCCAACTATAAATCATTTCCTGACATCACATGAATCATAATCAGGAAAATCCATCTACTTATCTGCACTGTAAGAGATCATTTGATCACAAGCTATACATGAACTCTTAAGCCAATAGTACTGATACAGTGACTTAATCACACAACACTCACTGTCATCAACCAAATAATGACAGTGGTGAGCTATTAACCCAATAGATTTTCCAAGTATTGCTTCTAGAAAAACTTTACCATCTAAACCATATCAAAATGAATTCATAGAATCATCAGGTAAACCACTAGCATCACCACAGTTAATCATAAGCAGGAAGCCACAGCTAACAACCACTTAGCATGCTTAGGGACCATCAAAACTTGATCGAATCCATCTGATATCTAATTTACAGAGGGGTATGAACCCTAAGAAGAATAAACCATCTTAATCAGGACAGGACAGTCACCAGGAAGGTCACTACCAACATCTAGCATGGGATGGCCTAGCATAGAGAGCATGAGAGGGAGAGGAATAACTTACTAAAGGTCCTCGTTGTAGATTAGAAGAGGAAGCAGAGGAGGCCGACGACCACGACGGCACGGGGAACACCCCGAAGTGGGCACTGCAACCAACACAACGTCACGGCGGCAACCATAGACACGCCTGGGGGCGAGGAGCATCCCCACGAAAGCAGCGGCGGCGTCAGCACCGAAGCCAACCCCAAACCCTAGGGTTTGGAACGACATCGATCTGGCCATATGAGGGCTCCAGGTCCAAATCCAATTGGACAGAAGGGTAGAGCAGGGCCGACAACCTTATCCTGCACCACGGCGGCGGCCAGGGAGGCTCACGGCGGCGTGAATCGCTGGCGGTGACACCGCTGACCACCGGGTCGGGGGAGGAGAAGGAGAAGGTGAGCTCGAGAGAGAAACATAGAATGTTGGGATGGTTCGGGCTAATACCCCTTCGGGGTATTGTTTTAAATTTGCCCTATTGGGCCACAAGGGCCCAATAAAACCAAACAATCAGCCCAAAATCCTTTAGAGCCTGTTTTAATAATTGGAAAAAGACCAAAATGCCCCTAAACGTAAATAAATTCTAGAAAATAAAAGTCGGCAGATTATAAATAAAATATTTATGGATTCACAATAATACAAACTATCCAAATAAATTAATAAATAATTTTTTTGACATATAAATTTTATTAAGAATTTTGTAATTTATATATGCCTTATGGAATTTTACAAAATTATTGAAAGATGATAAAAATAAATAAAAATTACTTTCATTATATATTAATATTGTAGTATTTTAGAAAAATACTAAACAAATATTTAATGTCAATTTTTGATAATAAATGATAATTCTTAGAAGGAATTATTAATTAAATAAAAAGCAAATAAATTAAAATAAAATAAAAAGAATACAATAATCATAAATATTAAAAATTAATATTTATAAATTCTTTCTCATTAAAAGAATTTTTATAATTTAAATAAATGGGGAAGAATACATATAAAGCTAAATGATAAATTACATTACTTTGCATAATCATTTTGCTTCTTTAAATATTGTCCTTACCAGGCAATAATGATGTTTTTGTAGACATAGAAGCTCAAGGTCCAGTGCAAGCATCAGACTTCACTACCTTGCCATCACAAGGCAAGTTCATCACTTGCTCATATCCTTTGAAGATTCTTTATCAAAGTATTTGCAAATTGTGTGTTATCATATACTCCAAAGAAAGAAAATATTATTTTCACAAATAAAGAATTCATAGATATCATCCCAAGTGATGATATAATGGAGCAATAGAACTTAGGGTTCTATTTACAATAATGATGATCAATTAGGGACTTAATAACCCCTGACATCAGTGATTCTAGCGCCGTATATTACGCGTTAGCCATGAGATTTGGAATGGGACAGAGAAGCCAGCTGTATCTTCTTCCTCTCGCATGAAGCCGGATGTGCAGGTCGTGGCTGTTATCCTCGTAGCGTGCATATTAATTGGTAATTCGTAGAAGATATGCAGCATATGGGTGGGAACCATCATCGTCCCACGATAATTCTGGCATCTAACGGTATGTACAAACATTGCCGTAATTCAATATGTGAGCATGGTGTACACCAAGGATACATGCGAGGTCGCGAAGGGGGCAGTGATTGGCTTGGACCAATTAGTGGGCCCCACATCATGGAATTGTGGACGGGAAAGTACGCCCGGTTGTGCAACAAGGAGTTCATCTCTCATGGGTAAAGTAACGCACCTCTGTAGAGTGTAAGAATTATAACTTGTTACTCCCTGTTCTGGGAAGGAGCTGCGAACGCGGCAGGAAAGGAACTCCATGAAAGTTCTGGTCAACCTGTGAAGGCTGATGGTCATAGATTTTCATAATAAAATCAATCTTTAAAGAAAGATTTATAAAAACTGCATAGTACTAAGGACTTATAGTCCGAGGTGGTAGTTAGAGGATCAAACTTCCCACCTTGCATATAATAAACTTGTTGGGTAACGCTGTTACTCATACTTTCCTTTGATCCCTTGCTTAGACTCTGAGGATCCCGAAGACGTGCCAATGTATGCAGCCGAATGTCAAGAAGATGTGTTCTACGAGGAGCCTGACTTGCCAGGAGGTGTTGAAGGAGTGGATTATGAAATCCGCTATGGTGTCGATGATAATGAGTCCAACTAAGTATCCTAGTTAGTAGTAACCAACGGAGCCGAGCAGCATGAACTCTATAGAATAAGCTGCTGAGCTCAACTCCTAGTGGGAGTTGCTACTTTTAAATTCCGCTGAAACACTTTATATTTTGGTTTGTAAGTTGAATCGTTTTGAAGTCTTGAACTTCTGGTATTGTAATAATAATGTGTGAATGTTTGTAATATGGACCCGCAATGTTTCTGTTGTACCACTCGGAGGGATGTGATATTTACGGAACGGTGTTCTGTGGATGTCATGTCAACGACTATAGTGTACTACACATGTAGTGGTATGCTGGGTCACCGCATTGTTGAGCGGTGGAACTTTTTTCCCGCTTGCACTACTTCTTTGTACTGTATTTGTTCGATATATGACTTCTTAATATAGTGGTCATAATCTTATGACATATTAGCCAGATGTGACGATGTTCGCTCAAGCATGTCCACAAAGTGTTGAACGGTTTTTGTAGGTATTTCTCCTTTAGCTGGGCTTGTACCAGTTTTTGTAGGTATCTTGGAATTTTTTCGAATTTGATTTGATAGAATTCTCTTTGTCCTCCTCTAACAATTGAGACAAACCGAGCAAGAGACTTCCGAGCATCCAGTTTAACCCGCACACGCACAAAATTATTGATACTAGCAATTTCAGTTTCAATAGTACTAACTGCACCAACCTTCTTCTGAGCCAAGTTTTTTATCAAAGCCTTGTCCCTGTATCCAGTTAGTAACTTGTGTATCTGAAGCCAAACGGTGACTTGATTTAACTTGACAGACTTTGGAGATTATAATCCGTCATATGGCTCAATTATCAATGCGTTATGTCTAAATAACCACGGTCCGCCTTGCTCGATTTTCAGCCAATCTCCTAGACTGAATTGTAACAGATTCTCTTGTAGGTCTTTGATATTTACCTATTTTGGAGGGCTACATGTCATTCTCATGTGCTGCTCGAACGTTAATGGACTGAAGTAATTTGTTGCATGAACCGGCGCCAACGCTATGAACTTAATCCTATCCTTAGGCACAGTTTCCTCCTCTTCAAAGATCAGGTCATCGATCTCGCCATCGTCTATCTCAAGCAGCTGGAGCAGATCATCGAGCGACTCACCTTTTTTACTACCAGATCCTTCTCCTTGTTCGGACGAAGAAGAATCCGATCTCGACCCCATGGTGAAGACACAAACCTCCAAACCCTAGAATTCTAGGGTCACGAGAACCAGTGCAGAGCGAAAGCCCCCGAAGAAGGACTCCTCCGGGAAGAAGTAGGACTCCACTCGGATTGGAATCTGGCGTGGAAGAGGAAAACCCTAATCGCTGGCCAGTCGCCTGTCCCGCGTTCGGTCTTAAATTAACGCTTTGTTAATCAGGGCGAGGCGAGAGATGTTGGTTGAGAGTTGAGACGGTCACCTTCGCGCGCCAAGGAGAGTATTTCAAGGTGCCTGACATGCCATCGTTGTGCCGACTTTGGGCACTATGTGGGACCGCGGTCTCGTTTATCGGCCCGGCCCGCCGGACCTAAACCCTCACGAGCGCGAGGTTACCCATCCCCAAGCCCCTTCTGCTCCTGCGCTGGCGGCCAGGGACGGTTGCGCCACCTTTCCCTTTCCCGGCGAGCCTCTCCCTCCGAGCTGCCCAGCGAGACGGCGCGGTGAGGAAACGGCCAGTGGCATTGCTTCCTCTCCTTTCCCGACTGTCCTGGTGCGGGGCACGGACGCCTCCACCCCCGCCTGGCACCAGAAAAGCAAGGAAACAGGACGGCTGCAAGGGGCGAGCGAACAAGCAGCGGGACAGCTCCTCGCTAGTGGCTTCTCACAGGATGCGTCTCGGTTCATGAGAGTAATGTGGAGTTCTGAAATTGCTCGAAAGTTGTGACATGGTGTGCTGCAAACTTGTCACGGCCGAACCAGTTTGGCCTTTGGCGTCGTTGGCAGACTCGGCTCGACTCACACGCCACACTAGTCACACTCTGCTGATCTCTCTCTCTCTCTTTTGTAATTTGGGATTTTTATTCATAGAAGAAGGGGGACTTCAAAGAACATATTCTTAGTGCTAAAACAAGGTGGCTTCTTCTTGCTTGAAAACAGTGCTTCTTCTTGCTTCATTTTGCATTGCATACTACATACCTTTTCCAACATGTTCAGGTTAATTTGGAACAGGGACAGTACTATAGTATTTGCATTGTTCGTCAACTGCTTAGAGCATGACTAAAAGTGTCCGTAAAGCCCCCGACCCTTAAATCACGAGTACGGGCCCATGTACTCGCGATTTACAGGTTCTACGGCGCTGTCACAGATCAGCGCCCTTCACAACTTGTAAAATAGAATATTATGTTTTACCGGTTCTGTTTTATAGGTTATAAATAAGGGCTCTGATCTACGTCGGTTATTTTCTAACCCGTAAAAGAGGGTTTTAGACAGGTTTTCATGCACAAAAATAATATGCATAATATGCAAACATTTGATGCATTGTTCATAGTTTTATATCAAATCAACAAAGTAGTTCACAGCAAATCCATATGCAAACAGTTCATGATTCATAGGTTACTAGCAACTTTCAAGGGAGAATCATGAATGTGAAGTTGATAGTGTGCAGTTCTCCCTCGAGGCTAAGGGCTCTACCGGTAGCTACGTGTTTATCTCTCTCTATGTTGGGGATATGCTATATGGATATCCTCATAGCATGTCTCCTATCCGGATAACCCGGGTGGCCCACAGTTGGTAGCATGGGCCATGGCCTGCTGGACGGCCCAATTAGCTGGATCTAGAAGGGAGCCCCAAGCCGGATAAAGGAAGGCTACGGAGGAGTCACCGACGTACCCGGAGCCTTGGAGTGCAAGACACACTAGACTAGTTGTATGTAGTGTAGGACTCTGTAACCTGTCCGGCTAGGACTTTCCCTGTAACCCAAGGACCTGGCGACTATATAAGTCGGGCCTATGGGAGCCTTTAGGGCACGACAAGTAAGAGACAACTCATACCTCGCACAGCGAACCGATCTCTGTAACTCGGCGTATTGCCATTATAGTGATTTATAGCAGGAGTAGGATTCCGCCACCGTCGTGGGATCTGAACCTGGGTAAGTTGTGTTACCTCGTACCCGTCAACCGTCCGCCTTACCCCACGTATCTAAACACACACTATGAGGAACCCTCCATGGCGTACACGTCGGCAATAACACGATAGTTGGCGCCCATTGTGGGGCAAGAGGCGCTTTAGGCTCCACAACGGGCGAGGTCTAAGATCTTCGTGGGAATCAGCGAAACCGTAGCCATCGGCCGTGTTATCTTCTCCGGCAACATTCCGATTGTCCCTCCCTACGAATTCTGGATCCCAGCAAAGAGGAACCCTACCAGATGCTCGATCGTCCCCATCGGAGACATCCACCTCTTCATCGGCGAAACCGACTCGGGCACTAGTTCCCTGGGAGTCGGAGGAACGTCAAGACCCGCACGGACCGCCTACGGGTAGGATACATTTGCGGAAGGATCGATGTGGGATCTCTCTTCGGAGTTTGCCGACAAAGATCAGAAAAGTTCAAGGCCCACCCAAACCGCCCCTGTGCAGGATATAACGGTGGAAGATCGCTGCAAGTCCGCTGGCTTCGTCCGAGCATCTGGAAACCAGAGATCCAAGTTCGTCGGAGTGGTGACCATCTTCGATCTGGCGCGTTGCGTGCAGAGAGGGGGTGAAAAACCCCGCGATTACCTTGCCAGATGGCTCCGTATATGGGCCGATCTGGCACATTACCCCAATGATGATGCCATGTATCACTTTGTGGAAGGACTGGACCAAGGTACGCTTCTCCGACATACGCTAAGGTGGCAGCAGGCTTCAGGATGCCTCACTTTTGAAAGCATGGTGAATACTATCAAAACTACACTGAGGCTGAGGAGGCAGCTCAGACAGCGTTTGCGCTCTTAGACGGCACCCCTCCGCCTCAGCCACCACCGCCACCGCCTCCGGTCGTCATCGCTACAGCTGCACCACCACCTCCAGTCATCATCGCTGCTGTTGCACCTCCACTGCCCATCATCGAGGAAGCCCCAGCACCCTCCGACTCCGTGCTTGACGCGCTCTATGCTGACATCGGCGCTGACTCAGAGGAGATAGATTTCAGCCCGGAGGAGCTAGACTCTGCTATGCAGGAGATGGAGGAGGATTACAACTGCGACGAGCAGGCCAACAATGCCATCACGTCCTGAGAGGTGTTCGTCTCCATTGGGACGTCGATGGATGAAGATCAACCCGGACGAGCTCCACCTACAATGCTGGACAAAGGGAAGGGACCACCTGTTGCTACCGACAATGATCGCGCAAAGGTCATGACCCCTCCGCCTAACCCAATACATCAGCCGCAGGAACTCGGTACCGGTCCGAGTAACAACAACACCGCAAACCCACCGCCTCTGGCATCTACGTCTGCTGCTGCCCAAATCACTCCAGCTGATAGAGTGATGTACGGCAACCTACTCGTCGAGCCCATGACCTTGGCCCATATACGGAACGTAGTCCAGCTTGATGAGAAGCGCCAGCAGCTATTGGAGGAAGCGCAGGCCATCACGGAGCAAGGCGCTAAGCTGGATCAATATCTGGCCAACATGCAGAAGTCAATAGAGAAAGCTAGAGCCATGGAGGCCGAGTACAAGACTCTGCTCCGACAGCAGAAGGCTAAGAAAGCTTCGGCTCGCGTCGTCAACGATCCTGGTGTACGGCGAAACCTTGGATGGGCTCCCTCTAAGCCGCCACAAGCAAATCCATACATTGACAGCGAAGGCAGGCAGGTGATGCCCACCCCTCTTCTCAACCTCGCCGTCGGCAATACCCTTCTGGAGCAGGATAGATCACCCGCAGCTGCGGATCAGGTCTATGACCTTGTGGCCAAGGCGGTGAAACAGCAGGAAAAGGCCACCTCTCAGAGGATTGAGTCTGACCCGGTGTTCTACCAGTCTAGCCAACCTAAGCTGCCAAGGGACCGATCTCCTCATGATGTCGGGTCCTAGACGGGTTCGTCAGAACAAAGATGGAGGGATGCACGCAACAGGAAGGACGCTATCCCCATATCCTCCGACCATGGAGGAAATGCTCAACCTCGTCGCCCATCTCCACCATACCGTTCCCGACATCGCGAAGACCCCAAGACTCACTGTTGTACGGATATTCCTTCGCCAAGGCAGAGCGGCATCGTCATCCGCGACAACACGGAGCAGACCTGTCATGATGGGGAGCGCAACCAAGGACACAAGAGCAGGTCGCGTCATGACCCTCCACGTCCAACAAGCAACCGCGACAAGCGTGAGGAGTCGCAGGAGGGTAACAGCAAGAAGGCTAACCCACCGCCACCTCCGCCTCCATCGCCCCCTAGCAGCCACCATGGCGGAGGAGGCCCGCGTCATTCATGCAGCCCATCCCCTGGCAGCAAGAAGAAAAGAGCAAGCCTGGAGCCATACGACGCACGTTCACGCTTGTACAAGATTCACGAGGCCCGGGAAGGACAATACTTGGGACCATGTTGCTTTGGACCTATAATACGGACCACAACTTACCCTAAGGGTTTCCGGATTGACAAGACCATCAAGCCCTATGACGGCACCGTCAAGCCAGCTACATGGTTGCATGATTATGGCAACGCGATGGAGATCGTTGGGGGTAATCACAATGTCGTCGTCAAGTACCTCCCATTGATGTTGGCGGACACGGCTCGTGGATTGATGACTTGCCAGAGAAATCCATCTAGAACTGGTTGGACATGCAAGAAGCGTTCACCAAGAACTTCGAGGGTAATTATAAGCGTCCCTTGATGGGGATATGCCGACCGGGGTATACCCAGCAGGACATTTCCTATTGTCTCAAGCTGCCAGCGAGTGGGCCTGCAGGACGACGACTGGATCGAAACTTGGCAAGGAACCAAGCGACTGGAAGCTGGAGGCCCAGAAGCATAGATAGGCCCAGTCGGATTAGGTCAAGAACCCTCCAAGTCCTTAACTAATTCGGTTGTAGATCTGTAAACCCTAGCGAGGTGAGCCTATATAAACCTCCCTAGGGTACGCATAGAGGACATGTTCCATCATACACCCCAGCGACTCGCCGCCTAGTCGTCGATCTCACCCTTGTACTCTCTCCATAATAAAATCTAGCAGGAGTAGGTCTTTACCCTCCGGGGGGCCGAACCTGGGTAAAACCTTGTGTCTCCGCCCTCATCTCGCACCGCAGGATGGCTGGCCGCCCTTGCCCTTCATTCTACTACTCGCTGCCGATTGCAGCATCTGCCGTGGCCATTCCCACGATAGTGGCGCCCACCGTGGGGCCTGGCCAGTCAGGCCAGTGTTCTGCGGCAAGATCCAATCTGCCCATCAACGAGACGATCGCCACCGGCCGCATGATTGCGATCGGCGAGATCCTCCAGATCTTGCCGAGCAGCTATGTCCCGACGGCGCCCCGTCACGCGCAGCGTGATCATGCCGGTCGACACGATCAGCCTCTTCGTCGGCTTCACCGACATCATCGTCTCGGAGGAATCGTCTCGCATCCGCGAGTCGCGACCACGCGACCGGCTCTCTGAGAGTCAGGTCCGCACCATCCACCGCCTCGCCTCCGAGTACGACTCGGCCAATAACAACATGGCCGAAACCACCATGGTCGCAGACGACGCGGCCCTCAACGACGACGCCGACTCGGCGACCCCGGCATCGGCCGCCGGATCCATCGTCACCACGTCACCCACAGGCTCCATCACCCAGGTCTCCAACGTGGGAGACTTCGAGGATCCCTCCATTATTGGGATCTTCGACTTCAACTCTAGGTCGGAGAACTCCGGCGATCTCCACGTCGGATCTGGCCGCAACGTCGCGGCCTACATGGCGAATGGTGCGGACGCCCCACCAGACCCCTTCTCCACGCCGATCCCGCCAACTGCGACAGCGAGAGAGGTTGAGGAACTCCGCCTGAGACTGGAGGAGGCGGTCCGCAAGGAACAAGCCGAGCGCGAAAAATTCCGCCTCGAGCAGGTGACGGCGCAGGAGATTTCGCGCTACCACCAACTCCGCTTCAGGTCGCGCCTGAACCCTACCGTTCAGGGCCGCGCCCTGAACTTCGACGATTGAAACGACCTGGCCTGCATAGCCGAGCGTGCGATATGCAAGAATGCGCCGCCATGAGGAAGCTCGCTACCACCACCAGGCACGACGACCAACGGGGCCCCACCACCACCACCCGGCCGAACGCCCCCCGGGATCAGCTAAGAATCCTGGTCTCCTCGCGAGAGCGAGACGCGAATGGCCTCCCACTGTTCTCCACCCCGATGGATAACGTCGTCACGAGCCAAGCCGCGGTCGACAACATCACCGTGACCAGGGAAGGCGCTCTACAGATCCAGTACTCCAAGGCTCTACTCGCCAAGGCCGTCGAGCAACAAAACGCAGGAGTTGACTCACAGGGTCGCATGTACTCCCGTTTGTTAGGCAGTAGGGCGGCCTCGAGCGGCCGCCCAATGGTGGCAAACACCCTCAACTGCCCATCGCCCGAGCCCCTGCAGCTCCAACACCGACCCGCACACGTGGCACTCTCCACCAACGACCCACGACCGGCGAACAACGTCGTCGCTGCTAACGGGCAGCCAGGCAACACGCGCACCCACATCATCAACAACCAGAGCTGGCGCGCACGCCAGCCCGATGACTTGAGGAATACCTCACCAACCATCGCGACAGCGAACCAAGGGGGTCGTTGAGCCGAGTCGGACCCCAGTGCTTTGGACCAATGATCCAAGGCGAAAGATACCCGGTGAACTTCAAGGCGCCGAAGGAGATCGAGAAGTACGACCCCTCGTATGACCCGTCCATGTGGCTAGACACGTACCTCATGGCGATGGGAATCGCCGGCCACACCTACCTGCTCGCCGCTCGCTACCTCCCCCTGATGATGGAGGGAGGGGGGCGGCAATGGATCAACACCCTCCCCGCAGACAGCATCGACTCCTGGGAGGAAATGCGCGATGCCTTCGTCAACCCCTTCGAGGACTCCTACACCCACGCCACCACCATCGAGGACCTGGAGCGATGCGTCCAGGGACACCGTGGGTCGACCCGAAGCTGGGTCCAACGGTGGCAAGACCTGTGGTACAAACGGCCGGAATCCACCCGGACACCGCGATCCACTACTTCAAGACCTCGTGCCGCTACGAGCCCCTGGTCGCCAAACTCAAGAGGGTGTACAAAACACTCAACAACATACCAGAACTCCTCGAGATCGCCAAGCGGTACGCGGAGGAGGACCCAAACCAAGAAACCGACGACGAGTCAGGAGGGAATCGCTGCACGAGCGGCCACGACAACGGGAGACGACCCGAGCTACGATACAGCAACACTCGCCTCAACGGCAAGCGCCGCGGTGACGGGCGAGTCGACTTTGTCGCCAACGCCGGGTACGCCCCACGCGAGCCCAAAAGCTTCCGCCGCGATGGAGGCCAACGCCGCGACGACGACAACTACAAGGCAAAGCCGAGGTTTGACCCCGCGGCTCTCCTCAACCAGCCCTGTGTGTTCCACAGCAGGGAGGGGAAACCCGCCACGCACACGACCGCCGATTGCCACTCCCTAAGGGAGATCGAGAAGGCACGGCGCGCAAGGGAAGACACCGACAACCACCCGCCAAATGGCGGGAAATTCGGCAACGACATCGGCTCGCTCCACACCTTCACCGGCTTCAACACGAAGCGCGAGAAGAAGGTCATCGCCCGCGCTATCGCCGTCAATGCAGTGTCCCAGGTCGACATCCCCCAGTTCCTCAACTGGTCCGAGCAACAAATCACCTGGAGCCGCAAGGACCACTCGCCACGGATTGAATATCCGGGTGGAGTCGCCTTGGTGGTCAAGCCCAAGGTGGGAGACTACTGGCTCCCCAAGACGCTGAAGGACGGCGGCAGCCCCATTAACATTATGTACCTGGACACATTCAGGCGACTGCGGCTCCCGCAATCGATGATCGAGATGACCTACACCACCTTCCACGGCATCGTCCCCGGTCGGAAGGCGTACCCGATTGGCAAGGTGACGCTGCCAGTCACCTTCAGCACACCAGCGAACTTCCGCACCGAGCGGATCGTATTCGAGCCGGTGCCGTTCAACAGCCCCTACCACTGCGTCCTAGGGCGTCAGGCGTTCGCCAAATTCATGGAAGCGCCCCACTACGCGTACAACGCGATGAAGCTCCCCGGGCCGTGCAGCATCATCACTGTCCACGGCGACCCCGACATGGCCGCAGAGTGTGAGGCCAAAGGCGCCGAGCTCGCCGACACTGTCATAGCGGCAGAAGCCAACCACGCAGAGGAGCTCGCCAAGTACGCGAGCGGGGTCAACAATGACGACCCCACCATACTCAAGAATCCCAACTTGGAGGGTGGAAGCTCCACCACCTTCGAGGCAACGACGCACACTCGCACCGTCGAGCTGGTCCCAGGCGACTCCAGCCAGACGGTGACGATGGGACGGGCATGAGCCCAACATAGGAAGGCGCGCTCATTGAGTTCCTACATGAGAATCGCGACATCTTCGCATGGAAGCCATCTGACATGCCTGGTGTCCCGAGGGAACTCACTGAGCACAAACTCAACACCGACCCCAAAGCGTGACCCGTCAAGCAGTCACTGCGGCCCTTCAATGAAGAGCGTCGATGAGCAATTGCCGAGGAGGTGCAGCGTCTACTCGCTACTGGCTTCATCCGGCCAATCAAATACTCCAAGTGGCTGGCAAACCTAGTCCTACTCAAGAAGAAAAACGGGACCTGGAGAATGTGTATCGATTACACAAACCTCAACAGCGCCTGCCCAAAGGAGCAGTTCGTCCTCCCGCGGATCGACCAAATCATCGATTCAACCGCGGGATCGTAGTCGCTATGCTTCCTCGATGCCTACTCTGGGTACAACCAGATCAAAATGGCAGTCGAGGACGAGGATAAGACGGCGTTCATCATGCCATTCAGAGCCATCTGCTACACCGCCATGACCTTCGGCCTCAAGAACGCCGGGGCGACCTACCAGAGGTGCACGCAGGAGTGCCTTCCGAGCCAAATTGTCCTCAACATCCAATTCTACATCGACGATGTGGTGGTAAAGTCCACTCTCCAGGGAGACCTACTCGCCGACCTAGCAGAAACCTTCGCCAACCTGCAGAGGTACAAAATAAAGATAAACCCAGGAAAGTGCACCTTTGGTGTACCTACTGGACAGCTGCTAGGGTACGTCGTCTCCAAGCGCGGGATCGAGGCGAACCCCGCCAAGATCAACACGATCGCCCGGCTCTGCAGACCCGAGTTCCTGTGCGACGTCCAGAAGTTGGCTGGGCGAGTCGCGGCTCTCAGTCGCTTCATCCCCCGGCTAGGAGAGAAGGTGATGCCCCTCTACCGCCTAATGCGCAAGAACCCCACTTTCTAGTGGGACAAGGAGGCATACGACACGCTCCACGCTCTCAAGGAGGTGTTACTCGCGGCACCGCTACTCGCCACCCCCGTCGACAAGGAGCCCATGCTCGTCTACGTCGCGGCCTCCGAGCGAGTCGTCAGTGCCGTCATGGTCATCGAACGACCAGAGGAAGGCAAGGAACGCCCGGTGCAGCGACCTGTATACTACATCAGCGAAGTCCTCACCGAGTCGTGCCAGCGCTACCCGCAGTACCAAAAATTGGTATACGTGGTCTTCAGAGCCCAGCGGCGACTGCCGCACTACTTCCAGGAGCACCCAATAACGGTCATCTCCTCCGCATCATTGTAGGATATCATCCGCAACCGATGAGGTGACCGGGCGAGTCTCCAAGTGGGCCGTCGAGATCGGAGTCCACAACATCAGGTATGAGGCGCGCAAGGCGATCAAGTCGCAGGCTCTCGCAGATTTTCTCGTCGACTGGGAGGAGGCCCAGCAGCCAGAGAAACTGCCATACCTCCATTACTAGAGCCTACACTTCGACGGCTCCAAGAATGCAGACGGTGCAGGGGCAGGGATTGTGCTAACATCTCCAAAGGGCGACAAGCTACGCTACCTCTTATACCTTGACTTCACACACTGCACCAATAACATGGCCGAGTACGAGGCGCTACTCCACGGCATGCGAGCAGCCAAGGAGTGAACATCAATCGCCTACGCTGCTATGGCGATTCCGACCTTGTCGTCGGGCAAGTCGACGGCACCCGCGACGCAGTCTCCCCCACCATGGCGGCAATACCGCCAAGCAGTGGACCAGCTGGGAGGACACTTCGCGGGATACTACGTTGATTGGATCGATAGGCGGAAGAACGAGGAGGCCGACGCACTCTCCCGCATCAGCTTGGCTCGACTCGCACCACCTGCCGGCGTCTTCCTCGACACCATCACCAAGCCTTCTGTCTCTCCCCCGAGGGAGGTAGACATCGGAATTCCGCTGCAACCGGATGTAGCCCTGGTCGCAATGATCACCGAGCCAAGCGACTGGACTGCGCCATACGTCGCCTACCTGGAAGGAGGCACCCTGCCCGCTGACGAAACAGAGGCCCGGATGATAGCACGCTGCTGCAAATCCTTCACCATCATCAACGGCGAGCTCCACAAGCGCAGCGTGACTAGCGTGTTCCAACGCTGCGTCCAACCAGCATAAGGACGCAAGATCCTCCAGGACATCCACGCCGGCGACTGTGGCCACCATGCTGGCGCCCGCTCCCTAGTCGCCAAGGCCATGCGACATGGCTTCTACTGGCTCACCACACATGCCAACGCGGTCGACATCATCCAACGCTGCGTCGGGTGAAAATAAAACTCCTATCTAAAATACATACCAAATCATGAGCAACTAAATCTTAAAGGGATTTAAAAAGATAAACAAATATTAAATAAAATTATACAAATTGGAATCACCAATTTTGGATCTATAAATAAAAAGATATGGATTTTATAAGACAAATAAAGAAATAAATAAATAAGGAATATTTAAAAGCCAAATTAAATCTTGGCCAAATCCCTAAACAAATGAAAGTTTTTTGAATAATAAAAAGAAATAAAAGGTTATTTAAATAAAACTATAAAGGCTTTGAACCATATCCAATTTTATTTAAATAAAGACAAATCCCTAATATAAATGATTGATTAAATCATGAGTAAATAATAATTGGTAATAGTCAAAGTGAATTAAAAGTTATATAATTAACTTAAAAGGAATTATTTGAATACAATTTATATGGGTTAAAAACCATATTTGATTTTATTGGAATAAAGAAAAATGACCAATTTAAATGATTAATAAATCATATTAAAATTTTTTAAATAATTCAAAGTGAATTATTAAACACACTATTAAATAAATAAAACTTACTGAAAAAGGGTTGATAAACATTTGAATTTAAAACAGAAGTTTAAATTATTTTAATAAAATAATATGGATTGAAACCATATTTAAAATCCTATTTAATAAAGACAAAATGTCTATTAAAATAAATAATAAACCCTAAGGGGATAAAACAAATTATTCTAAGATGGACTTTAAAGTACATAATTAAACAGATTAAAAACCTACTAAATATTTGGAAAAGATTTGAAAAGAAATCTGAAATCAAAAGAGTGTTTGAATTGGAAAACAGAAAAATAGAAAAGAAAAAGGAAAAAGAATCAGAAAGAAAAAATAAGAAAAGACCCAGCCCAGCCTAACCATCCCACCAGGCCCAACACCCCAGCCCACCCGACTCATCTCTCTACCCCCCAGAACCCTTTCTCACTCGAAACCCCACCCCCACACTCAGTGACCCGCGGACCCTCACCACATCAGCGCCACACAAGCATCGTCTCTCCCACCCGCGAACAGTTCTCCCCAGACCTCGCTGCAGTTTCTGGCCGTGATTAAATCCCGTTAATTCGCGTTGAAAGCAGCATTAATTCTCGTCAGCGACCGAGCACTCTTAAGCGCCCATGTTCCCTCCTTCTTTACCCTCAGACCTCACACCACCGGAGCCACCAGGCTGCTGTAATTTCTACTCGCAACACTCACTGTTCCGACGCACTCCGGCGATAATTCCGGTGAGTACATGCCGCCCCATCCTCTCCAGTTCACGCTCACACGTTCACCATCGTTGTGCGCATCCATTGACCCCAGCCACATGTCTTCTCGTGACCCAGAGCATCGACAACGACATCAACTGAGCGCCATCGTCTTTGGTTTCAACTCCGTCGAGCTCCCCTGGTAATCCCTGACCGTGCCTCCCCCTCTCTTTGACGCTGGCGCCTTCGTATCTCTCTTGCGTGTCAAATGCCGCCCTCATTTGGCTTTCTCGTGGCCTGTAGCTTCGTCTCTGTCGAAGACCATGCGCACCCGACGGTAGCAAGAACTCTGACGAGCGATTCAGGTCATCCTCGTGCGCCCCTGCTCTCTGAAGACCACGTTAAGCATCAGCAACACCCTGCGAACCTGGTAAGCACCCCCTCCCTCTCCCTTGCTTCCTGGTTGCGCCAGAAAGCCGCAGCTCGAGCGCCGCCGCCGCGCCACCGTCGCCAGCACCGCGAGGATATGGTCGCATGATTAAGAGTCGTTAGATCTTGATTCCATTGCTGCGATAGAATCACTTAAAACGAAAGGGTACGCTAGATCAGAGCTGCGTGATTCCTTTTTAATCCAACACACCACACTTCTAGATCCTTTCGAACCGTTATCGTCCAATAAGAACCAGCCACGTGACCAGCCTTTTGATTTAAAAACAGAAACTTGTCTATTAGTAGGTTGATTTTGTAAAATTCATAACTTTTAATCTATACGTCCAAATTTTGCAAATTTTATATCAATGGAATCAACAAAAAGAAACCTTTGCAACCATGCCCTTAGTTTGGCATTTTTCTTCTGGAAAATTGGTTGTTTAATGCAGAAACATTTCTAGGCTTATTTAGAGTATAAAAATTATTCTAGAAATGATTTTTGAGTAAAATCTTTTGCAAATGTTTTGTTTTTAACCTACTGAACATAAAAACCATATTTTGGATTTAGAAGTATATTTTGTGACACTAAGGAATTATTCCTTGAATAAAAGCATTTCTAGTAAAACAAAAATTGTTGATTATGTTCTAAAAATCATTTTTGAGTAAAACCTTTTACAAATGGTTTTATTTAAACTCTGTGACCCTAAACACTAAGTTTTAGATTTAAAAATGTATTTGATTAACCCTAGAAAAAATATTACTTTGATTAAGGCATTTCTAGTAAAATAAAATGTTGCTTTGATTTAAAAATGATTTTGGGTGAAACCTTTTGTTAATGGATTTGTTTTAAAACACTTTGACCATAAACATTAATATTTGTGTTTAAAAATATATTTGGAAAACACTAGGAATTATTACTTTGGTTTAAATCATTTCTAGCAAAACAAAAATGATTTAAATGGCCCATTTCCACTAACTTGTTTTTAAATGGTTTTGCCACATATTATAATTGACCAATAGGTGTTTTAAAATGTTTATAACCTTATTAGAAACCACTTTCCAATAAAACAATCTTTTGCATGCTTGCATCCATTGTTTTTTTTCATTATTTTAGGTGGTGAAATTGTTTGAATGCTAGATTGAATTTGTCCCTTGATTGAATTGTAGTGAACTTTGAAGAGTGTGACAATTGCAAGATCAAGTAGTGAATCTATATTATCTACTAAAAAGGCAAGTGGAGCTTCATACATTTTGTCCTAATATTTTCACTATGCATTAGTGATATTTTGAGTAGGACTTGCATGGAAATTTTCTAAGTATAAGCTATGCCATGGGAAATCCTATATGATGTCTTATTAGAATTATCCTAAGTTAGGAAACTTGCCATGTTATCATGCTTAGCTTAGCTAATAGAAAACAAGGGTGGATTATATTCATGCTATGAAATATTTCTAAGTCAATGACTTGTGTTTTGATTAATAAAACAACTATATGAATGAATCACCTGGGTGGAATGGTGTGAAAGGTTTATGTTGAGTGGTTACATAGGGCTCCATATTCATGGCCTACCCTAGTGTATCTCACTTGTGGAAAGCCACCCAGGAACAAAGAGATTTGAGATGTCAAATGTTGAGAAGCTTCAAGTGCAGCCACATGGCAATATGGGCTCTGCCTGGATCATATAGGTTGCAATAACTTAGCCAGATGGACAAAAGGTGGTAGGGGGTTGATAGGTTTGGAACGCGTCCATTTTGGTCTAAGGGAAGGCTTATGAAAGATCTTGTCTTGATGCATGTCGAGTATTGTGGGGAAAGTGCACCACCTCTCGAGAGAGTAATATCTAAGTACTTAGTCGTGTCCCCGGCAATGGACAATTTGAGCATCAAGACATGGAAGATATCAAGGATCTCCTCATCCCAATTTCTAAGTTAAAAGCTTGTGGTTGAACAAGGGTTAAAGGATCACCAATTTCTATCGGTAGATGCCTTGGGTGATTTTTGACAAACAAAAACTTAGTGTTTTCAACTTATAAGGAAAACCTTATTTTGAGCAAAGCAAGCCTAAGCTCCACCTAGCCAAATGCATATAGATGATAGATTCCACTATTCTACCATAGTATCACTTTCCAATACAATTCAAATGTATTGACCCTTGTGGCTGTAACTTATTATGTTGCAGGTTTGTTTGATGTTAGTGAAGTGTGTTTAATAGGATTACAAGTCTACAACCAACATGATTGCCTATGGCACTTTGAAGATGAAGGACTCCATGCTATATAGATATTTCTGCTGCAAAGTAATGAGATAGCCAAATGATCTATGTAAGATGTAATGAATTATTTTATTCCTAGTTATAAAGTTGTATTATGACCTTTGTTTCTTGATATTACATCTTAAACTATGGATGCTAGCTATTGATCCAGGGACTAGCATTGTAAGCACAGGGATCTCTACCTTATCAGGCTGGGACCTCTACAGTGCATGTCACCTTAAAAATTATTCTTTTTATCACTTACCTACTCGAGGACGAGCAGGAGTTAAGCTTGGGGATACTTGAGACGTCGAAAACGTATCTATAATTTTTGATGCTCCATGCTTGTTTTGTATCTACTTTGCTTTGCTTTGTCTTTACTTTGAGGTGTTTTTATATCTTTTCTGGAACTAACCTATTAACAAGTTGTCACAGTGCCAATTGCCTTTTTTCTTCTGTTTTTGGTTCCAAAAAGGCAGAAAATAAATATTCTCGGAATTGGACGGGACAAAAGCCAAAGTCATTATTTTTCCTGGAGCAACACAGAACCACGAAGCAGAGCAGAGGGGGGGCACAGGGTGGCCGCAACCCCCCACCCCCTAGGCGCGGGCAAGCCCTGGGGGCGCCCATAGGGGGTGTGGGCCCCCTGGACCCCCACCGACCTTGATTTATGTGCCTATAAGAAGCCTCTAACCCAAAAACCCTAAAGAATCTAGAAGAAATCCACGAAAACCTACACAGCACTGCCGCCACCGAAGGGGAGATTCGAGGGACAAAAAGTCTCTGTTCCGGCACCCTGCCGGGAAGGGGAAGTGCAACCGGAGCCATCTCCATCGATCTCCATTGCCATCTTCATCACCATTCCTGATTCCCATGATGATGAGGGAGTAGTTCTTCCTCAGGGCTAAGGGCTCTACCGGTAGCTATGTATTCATCTCTCTCTCTATGCATGATCTTGTGGTCATGAGCTTTGTAATCAAGTAGATCTACCTTGCTACTCAAGTGCTTCATTAGATCTTTGCTCTCCCCATGTGTGTTAAAGTGACAGCGTGCACGCCATGGTGGCACTTAGGCTCGAGTCTACATAAATACTCTTTGTGCTTTAATAGATCTATGATTTTACTCACGTGTGTGAAAGTGACAGCGGGCATACCGTGTGTGGCACTTTGGCTAGATTGAATATTTGTTATGAGTTATATTTGGAGTTGGATGTCTCTATGAAATTGTGGTGTTTGTTGGAACCATCTAGCGCTCAAGGTGACAGTGTGGGGTTATCTAGATTGGGGAAGGCGGACTTTGAGGTGTGTTGTTATAGCCCTACCTTGGATTAGAGGATATTTATATGAGAGAGTGTTCACTAGTGAAAGTATGATCCCTAGGCCTTGTATCTAAGCATTGAAACACCGTTTTCTATTAGATCGGTTGCATGTTTGCTTGCTTCCATATTTATTCTGTTTTTCGGGGAGGTTTTGGTCCTTTACCTTACCTCACCATCAAGCTCTTTTCTGGCACCGTTACCCCACGACAACAACAAGTCAGAAGCTATTTTCTGGCACTATTACCACTTGTATTTCACTATCTCTTCGCCGAACTAGTGCACCTATATTGGGTGTGTTGGGGACACAAGAGACTTCTTGTATCTTGATTGCAGGATTGCTTGAGAGGGAATACATTTGACCACATCCTCCCTGAGTTTGATAAACCTTGGGTAATCCACTTAAGGGAAACTTGCTGTTGTTCTACAAACCTCTGCACTTGGAGGCCCAACAACTGTCTACAAGACTAGAAGTGCGTAGACATCAGGCTATAGTGGGAGTTTTGAATTCAGCATAATGCTTAGTCTTTCTTTAAGCATCTAGTCAGAACTAATTCAGTTTTCAACTAGAAGCTTGGGGGCTACAATACGAGTTTTTAATTCAGCAAGTATGCTTAGTCTTTCTTTAAGCATCTAGTCTAAACTAATTCTGTTTCAACTAGAGGCTTGGGGGCTACAGTATTGAATTTTACAAACACTGTGTATGCTACTCTAAAAGTATCTAGTCGGAATAATTCATTCAAACTAAATACTTGGGGGCTACAGTGAGAAGTTTTCTAGCTTAGTCACTCTTAGAGCATTCAGATGCAAAGACCTATGGTTTTCCGTCCAAATCCTCGGGGGCTACAGTGGGATACTCATATGAAAAGCAAAAGGCAAACAAAACTTACAAGTGCGATGATCTTGAGATTGATGGCGCTCTCGGCAAATATCTTGCTGAAGGAAAGGCTATTTCCTCGCAGGATATCATCTTGCCTAAGGAGCTCCTCAAGACCGCAAGTCGGAGAGGTTGGCGCTGCACCAGGAGCCAGAGTTGAGCAACTCGGCGTAAGCGCCGGGTAGACTATCTTTAGAAGCTCTGTGGAAGTCATGGGTGCAGAGGCGCCGCCTTCGAGAGATGCTCCGCCTACCACCATCGCCTTACTGCTACCGATGGCATCCTTAGCCGGAGCTTCAGCCATTTTGGAAGCAGTACTTTCTTGTGTCGCCTGCTCGCCGGCAACAACGAACTCCACAGAGGCAGCTGGGTACACTTCCATGGCGGAAGGGCCAGATGCATCCTTGGCTGGAGAGCTTGTCAGAGCGGCGGCAGGCTGGACGCTGGGAGTGGTAGGGGCGATGGCGGGAGATGCTTGGTGTGACACATCTTGGTGCAACATATCTTTAATGTTTTTAGAAGCCCCCGATGTTTTGGAGGTCTTCTTCAAACTCAAACTGGCCTTCTTCCTGAAACGTGCAAAGGTATAAGTACAGGAAAAAGATGAGCAATGGACAATGTCGGAGGAAAAGAGGCTTACAAAACAGTGGGTGATTTGGTAAAAGAGATCCCGGTAATCTTTATTTTCTCCCCTCCAGGGCGGCGGTAGTCTTCTTGGAGGCTCCACCCTTCGTCTTTTTCTTCTTGCCTTCGTCGGCAGCGTCAGAGGTGGAGCTCTTCCGCTTTCGCGCCAACGGTACATCATCGTCGGACACGGCGGTGACTTCCTTCATCTTGGGGTCATAGATTTGGACAGTCATGTTATCCTACTCTAGACTTTTGAGCTGTTAAAGAGGAATCCCAAAGTGTCAGATGAGATAATAAGGGCTAGACGGAAGAACTGGAGTATATGTCATACACGGAAAATAAACAGGTACCTCTGGGCACTTGCCCTCCTCGAACATGTCGTAGATGATGGTGAAGCCGCGCTTCCTGTCCTTCACCTTGACGATGTCCTTGAGGCGGAGCTTGACGGAGTCACTCGAGAACCTCAGAGATGCGAAGGTTATCCTTCCTCTCATTGGTATATTCATGCATCAGCTTCGAGCGGTGCTGCAGAGGCTGGATCCGCCTGACGAACCGGCACATGGCTAGGTCCAACCCGGTCAGACCCATGTCTATGAACCACTTTATGGAGCGGGAAGCATCATTGTCAGAGGGAAGGGTGGCCTGGGATCTCCATGTAGGGGCTTCGGCGACGGCTCCATCGACAAAGTCCGGATACATTTCTTCTCAGCCAGACAGAGGGATATCTGGGCCGTAGAAGTACATCTGCTGCCAGTTCTTGCAAGATTCATGGCCGACGATGTCGGGGAGCCGCCGGCCACCGGATCTTAAAAATAATCGTTCCGCAATTCCTGAGCTCGTCCTTGCTCGCTCCAGCTTCCCTCTTGATGGTAAAGAAGTAGATGAACAAGTCTAACCTAGGCCTAATCCCTAAGTAACCCTCACAAAGCACCGCATAGTTGCTAAGCGCGAGGATGCTGTTGGGGGAAAGGTTATGAGGTTGAACCCGGAAGTGTTGGAGGACAGCAAGGAAGAAGTTGGAGATGGGGAGGGAGATGCCGCGTACCAATTGAGCTTTGAGGTACACCTTCTCTCCGGCTTGGGGAGAAGGGGTGACCTCGCCAGCCGACGCCGCCCGCCAGACAAGCCCCTCCGTCACAGGGAGGTAGCCTTCGATGAGCAGCTCCTTGATATCATTGTTGGTGATATCCGAGCCACGCCACTCCCCCTTATGGGAGTCGCCCTCTTCCTCCAGCAGCTCTAGCGCCGCTGGGATATGGTCGTCGCCGGTGGACTCCACCACCACGGATTTTGGTAGCAACAGACCCTCTAGGGGCACTTGGACAGAGCTTGTTGGCTTCGCCGTAGCATCAGCCGCCGCCGCCGCCATGGAAGGGGTGGAGCTGCTGCTCGCCATTGAGATGGGAGAAGAGGTGACTGAGAAGATTGGGGCTTAGGGTTTTTCGCGTGCGCGGAGAGGGCTCGAGGAGGTGCTCGTGGGAGGAAGACAATGGCGCAGGGGAAGAATGGGGTGAAGAGATGAAAATCTGCCACGGTTAAAATTTATAACCCCAGCGTCAAGATTCGTGCAAGGTGATCAAATGGTCGGCGTGTGGATGACGTGTGCGGGCGCGTGCGCGGAAATTTCGCGACGTTCCCAACCGCCACCACCAACGGTTCTATCCTTCGCGCGGAAAAAATAGACATGATTGTGTTCTCTGCATGTGTGAGTTACGAGGCGCCGCTGACCCATGTCTACGTCGTTCTAGCTGACATGGGCAGATGAACCATCACATCGGAATATTCCAGCCTGGACGGATCCAGTCCGGCTATGAGAAGAGTACGATGGAAGATTCAGCATTTATCTGACTTACAAGTTGAAGACGGAGAACATTGCAGAGTTCTTGGGAGGACTACAAGATATTTCTTGACGATTTGCCGATATCCATATAGACAGAGCATTCAACCTGAAGAGACAAGACGACGCAAGATCTCGGAGTTCTCCGGGGGCTACTATTGGGGATATGCTATATGGGTATCCTCATAGCATGTCTCCTATCCGAATAACCCGGGTGGCCCATAGTTGGTAGCATTTCCCATGGCCTGCTTGTTGGAGATATGCCCAAGAGGCAATAATAAAGTGGTTATTATCATATCTTCATACTTATGATAAATGTTTACATACCATGCTATAATTGTATTAACCGGAAACATTAATACTTGTGTGATTTGTAAACATAAAAGAGTCCCTAGTAAAGCCTCTTATTAAACTAGCTTGTTGGTTAATATATGATCATGGTTTCCTGATCATGAACATAGAGATGTTATTAACAACAGGGTCATATCATTAGGGGAATGATGTGATGGACATACTCCTATAGTTAAGCATAGCATAAAGATCAAGTCATTTAATATAGTTCATTTGCTATAAGCTTTCTGATACATAGTAACCTAATTCCTTCGACCATGAGATCATGCTTATCACCATCACCGGAAGGATGCTTTGATGACATCAAACACCACACCGTAACTGGGTGGCTATAAAGGTGGCATTGAGTGTTCGGAAAGTATGGGTTGAGACACATGGATCAAGAGTGGGATTTGTCCATCCATATGACGGATAGATATACTCTGGGCCCTCTCGGTGGAATGTCATCCAATTAGCTTGCAAGCATGTGACTGGCTCACAAGGGATCACATACCACGGGAACAAGAAAAGAGTACTTATCGGTAACAAGGTTGAACTAGGTGTGCAGAGATACCGATGATCAAAACCTCGGATAAGTAAACTATCCTGAGACAAAGGGAAATTGGTATCGTATGTAAGTGGTTCATTCGATCGCAAAGTAATCGTAGAAATATGTGGGAGCCATATGAATTTCCAGATTCCTCTATTGGTTATTGATCGGAGAAGTGTCTCGATCATGTCCGCATAATTCACGAACCGTAGGGAGACACACTTAAGGATTCGATGTTGTTTGAGTAGTTATGGAATGATGAGTAAGAGACCGAATGTTGTTCGGAGTCTCGGATAGGATCCGGGATATCACGAGAAGATCCGTAATGGTCCGGAGAATAACATTCATATAAGGAAAGTCCTGTTTCGGGGTTGGAGAATGGTTCCGGTGTTTTCATTGGGAATGTTCTAGAAGGTTTCGGAATGTCCGGCACTCCGGAGGGGAAGGGTATATGAATGTGTCATATCAAGTTGAAATGATTGCATCATGTACTAAGTGTCATCGCTGAACAAAATAAAGGGTTTAATCAAATCCTAGTTTAAAAAGTCAAACGCCAATTTGAAAAGTCAAACGGCTATTTTGTGAGGTGGAGGGGAAGTAGGAAACCTACTTGGGGAGGAGTTCCCTCCCTCCACTGCCGGCCCACTTGGGATCCGAGTTGGGGAGGGACTCCCCTCCCCTGGCGCGGCCCCTCCACCTATATAAGGAGGGGCAGGGCTGCCCCTCCAAGGACAAACCTCCACGCCTTGCGAACCCTAGCCCCGGCGCCGCCACCTCCTGCTGCCGCCGCCTAGGGAAACCCTAGCCGCCGACCTGGGCTGCTCCAAGCCCTAGCCGCCGGCTCTAGACCCTCCTCCTTGGTGCGTCTAAACCCTAGATCGCCGAGGATCTCTCTCATAGTCCACCATACTCTCTCTGGCTTAAGGCGAAGCCCTGCAAGATCTCCCCTCTACTTCTGGTACCACGCCGTCGTGCTGCCGGAATCGCGAGGAGAGTGCTACAACCTCCGATGCCTGCTGGAACAAGGGAGAGGAAGGTCTTCATCGAGTACCGAACGTGTGAACGACTGCGGAAGCGCTGCCGGAACGCAGCGCCGGAAGGATCGTCTACGCGATCTTGAGATCGGCAAGTGTACGACTACATCACTCACGAGAATCTGCTCTCGTTAACCGCTTTGGAATCTTCGAGGGTGAGTTCCTCTATCGACTCGTTGCTACAATCTAGTAGATAGATCTTGGCTTGTTTGTGTGCATGCTGTAGAAATTTTTTGTTTTCCATGCTACGAACCCCTACAGTGGTATCAGAGCCGTGTCTATATGTAGATCTGTTGCACGAGTAGAACACAATGGTCATTGTGGGCGTTGATGCTTTTGTTGTCGATTGCTTCTTGTGTACTTTGCATCTTGCAGGATGGTGGGATGAAGCGGCCCGGGCTAACCTTACATGACATCGTTCATGAGACTTGCTCCACGCTTGACATGCAACTTGTATTGCATAAGTGGCTTTGCGGGTGCCTGTTTCTCCCAACATAGTTAAGATTCAATTTACAACGGGTGATTGACAATACTAGTATCAATGTTGTGGTTCTTGTTCGTAAGTTAGAACAACACTTATTGAAAGCCCCAAACCACGTAAAACATGCAAAGAAAATTAGAGGCGTCTAACTTTGTTTTGCAGGGGTGTGCTGTGATGTGATATGGCCATGATTGTGATTATATTTGATGTATGCAATGTTCCTTATTGTAAGTTGGCAACCGGCAGGAGCCATATGTTTGTCTTTAAATTCTGTTAAGACCCGCGTGTCTATTCAAAGTAGTTGTAATAGTTGAAGCTAGTGGACGACAACCATGGAGCGGCGTCATTGACCTTGATGCAATGCTGGTGATGATGGAGATCATGTTCGTGCTTGAAGATGGAGATCGGAAGCACAAAGAAGAAAGGCCATATCATATCACATATTATGAATTGCATGTGATGTTAATCCTTTTATGCATCTTGTATTTCTTAGTTTACGACGGTAGCATTATAAGATGATCCCTCAAGCACATGAATTTCAAGTTTTAAAGTGTTCATCCTTAGTAAGCACCGTTGCTAAAGCTCATTGTTTCGAAGCACCACGTGATGATCGGGTGTGTTAGATTCTGCGAGTGTATACAACGTGAGCAAGCCAGATTTGCTCATGCGGAAGCTAAGTTTTGATCTTGACGAGCCTAGCATGTACAGACATGGTCTCGGAACACGGATCGCCGAAAGGTAAAGCATGAGTCATATAGTAGATATGATGAGCATGTTTGATTGTTCGCCATTGAAGCTACATCAACTCTCGTGATGATCGGTTTTGATGTGGTGGATTTGGTTCGTGTGATCACTAAAACAATGTGAGGGATATTGTTTTGAGGGGAGTTCAACAACAATATGATTAAAAGTTGAACACTATTTATCATAAATTAAATCAAAGTGAATTTGCATAGTTGTTGTAGTCATTGGCATCCGTTTACCACCTTGCTCTTAGTTATAATTGAGATGATAGAACTATAGAATTCTGGTTAGTTACTTTACGAACCGGTATCGTATTGTTTTGAAGTGTTAATCTAAAGTTTAAAAGTCCTATTGCAAACTTTTAGTAAGTTCCGGTTACTCCATGAAGTTTAATAACTGGTATTAAATCGAGAGTGAAAATTCCAAGAGTTAGTGTATGAGTATCATGTTTGTCTCCATGATTCTTGATATTCAAAGAATTGTCTTAATATCAAGGTTATCTAGGATCTGAAAGAGTTGTTTCAGAAACCATGATGTGTGGAAGATATTGTGATATCTGAAACGAAGTTTTGATTGCAACATGATAGAGTATAATATGGCAAAAGTCATGTTCTCATATTTGATGAGAATTTGCAAAAGATTGGAGACATTAGTTGTCCTAATCCTCCAAAAAGTTTTGGAGAGCAACATTATACTCGTGATTCATCGTTATAAGCTAAAGTAGCTTGATCATGAATAATTCCATGAGAAGGGTGAATATTTTATGTAGGTAAAATGTTTACTACATCAAGAGATTACTAAAGAAAGGAATTTGAAAGAACACCAAACATTTGATGATGGTAATCTACTTCAAAAGTGCAAGTCCAAAAACATTGGTATTTAACTATACACGCTTTGGACTATGTGTCATGTGTATGGCTCCAATATTGATGTTGATAGATTCTTTCGAACAGAAAAAAGAAATACTGAAAGAGAATCTCATAAATATATGGCAGAAAAGAAAAGACTAGAATTGTTTAGTTTAGGTATATAAAGGATATACGTGTTATGGCTATATTCTTTGCTTGTTAAACAATGTGGTTCTTAAGTATTTGATACTGAATTTGTTGGTATGAATCGTCATACGAAACAACAGAATTCATGAACTACAATGGCCTAAGTAACTAGCAAAAGAATATGTGATGATGTTCATCGAGAACAAATAAAGGGTTATTGTGTTGCTCGTTAAAATCTTGCCTTCAAGATTTGTTTTATCAGGTATTATGAGAACAAAAGGGTTGTTCAATTAATTGCCGTAATCCATAAAAGATGGATGATTCACAAATCTCGTTGGAGAAATCACATCCATAAAACTAGTGCTAAAAATGTCGAAAGACAAATTGATTGAAAGATCACTTATGAAGTGACATCGCCGTTTAAATTATATTGGAAAGAAAACATGAAGAAACTCCATGTGGATGGAATTTTGGAGTCTTTTGATTTTTGATCAAATGACGCTTGTGAAACTTTCCTAGAGATAATTAAAACTTCGTTCATAGGCCAAAAGGGAACGAATGACTAGCTTATTGGAACTTGTACATATTGTTGTATGAAGTCCATTGTGTGTAGTCAAGAGCGACGGATTTCAACTTCATATGCTTCCTCTGAAAATTTGAGTGAATATATGAATATTTACTTAATAAGGATGAAGTATGAAACAATTGAAAAGTTCAAAGATTTTCAAGATGAAGTGCAAAATCATTGTAACAAGAATATAAATAGTTTATGATAAGATCATAAAGGAATATATTTGAGTTACGAGTTTAGCATAATACCTAAGATTTAAGGAATCGTTCCGTGGATTTGCATTTCCCGAAACACCATAAGAGTATGGAGCGTTCGAGATATGTAATTAAACCTTGTTTGACATGGTAAGATCAAGGGTGTAATTCATAAAACTGTCATTATATTTTAAAGATTAAAAGCTTTAAAGACTACCGTTTTTCCACTGAAAAGAGCTCCATCATAATCCGTTGAATTGACACCATATAAAGTTATGGTTTGGGATAAACCCCAAGTTGTCTTTTCTTAAACATTGGTATGCTATGCATAAGAAAGATGTTTGCAACCAAAGTCGGATGAACCTATCTTTGTATGTTATTCCGAATAACTGTTCCTCCATAACATCGGAGACAAAAATGTTTGTCGCTTAGAACGTCAAGTTTCTATAAGAAGGAATTTTTCGTGAAAAGTTAAGTGGGAGGACAATAGAACTTTGATAAGGTTAAAAGAACCTTAGCTATATGTGCAGAGTTGCACAGCGCCGAAAAGTGTTCCGGAGGCAGCAACAATGCTCATGGCTCACGTGCCTCAAAGGTTGTGGTTACAGAGATCTAAGTTCCTATTAAAACAAGTAGGTCGGGTAAACAATCAAATACCAAGATTTGAGAGCTAAATCATTATTTGACAATAATGATCCGACTACATGCAAAGAAGCGATGATGGGCCCTGACTCCGTCAAATGGCTTGAAGCCATAAAATCCGTGATAATTCCATATACGAGAGATCAAGCTTTGAACTTGAAAGACCCTCTGGAAAGGTACAAGACCTTACAGTCGTATTTGTATATATAAAGAAATAGACATGGATGTTTCACATCTATGAAATTATCGACATGTTGGGAAAGAGTTCACGACCATGTTCAAAGAGTTGACTATGACAAGATCTGATCTTTCATTAAGCGATATTTAGTCTAGACGGATTAATGTAGCAACTACGACATATAATTTTTTTTATGTGTTGAATAAACAAAACAAGTTCTTCTAATAGAATGGTTACCAAGGACGTGTGCATGACACGGTCCAAAGGATTTTGTTAATTCAAAGGATGCTAAAAGCATATGCAAACTTCAATGGTTGAAGTAAGCATCGCGGAGTTGGAATCTTCACTATGATGAAACTGTTAAAAGAGTTTAATTTCATCGGAGACAATGAAGATGCTTGCATTTGCAAGAAATTAAGTGAGAGCGCTAAGACATGTTTCTAATACATTATGTGGAAGACATATTGTTGATTGGAAATAATGTATCTTTTATTAACATAGGATAAGAATTTCATCTCGATGAAAGTCTTAGGCAAAACCCAAATATTTGGCATCAATAGACGCTAATATGGTTGTGCCGAAAGTACATAGATGATATATTGAATGAGTTCAATATAGAAACTACAAGAAAGGTTCTTGTCGCACAGAAAGGATTGAATGAGTTCAATATTGATGATATATTCAAGTGTATTGACACTTGGTAAGTGAAACAAAGATTCAAGTATAGATTGATACTTGATGTATGAAATCACAAAGAGTATTTATATCAATCATGTTGTGATATGTACAAATCCAGATATGTCCTATGCTCTAAATGTTATGAGCATATACCAGAATGATTCATAAGATGATTATTGGACGATAGTAAAGATATTCTTATGATCTTGTAAAAGAACTAAGAATATATTATTTTGTAGAAGTGACAAATAGATGGTTAGTTCATTATAAATGAATTACATTGATACTAGTTTTGTCACGAAGTACAAATTAAGTTTATCTCAATCTAAACTAAGGGTGGCACAATGTGATGGAAAGTAAGTTCCATAATGGATTTGGATGAGTTCCAAAGTTAAGACATTGTGACAGATACTACAACAAAAGGGCTAAGTATATAACTGCTATTATAGCAGCAAAAGAGGGCATTTGTGTCAAGTAGTTTGTTATCAAACTAGGTGTAGTTCACAGCAGGGATAATGCTATGGAGATATATTGTACAACAATATTATCAACATGTTTTAACCCCAAAGAACTAAAGGTCACACCAAAGGACCAAATTTGTACGAAGCCATCTCATTAGAGAATGAGTGATGCGTAGAGACGCAAAGACATGCAATTACACACGGACCTGGAAGTGTCAGATCCGGATATCAGTTGATCACTAGCAATCGTGTACATACGACACCAGAAAGCCATAGGTGTTGAATACACAAAGGTTTGAAACTAGATTATTGAGTCTAGTGCAAGTGGGAGACTGTTGGAGATATGCCAAAGAGGCAATAATAAAGTGGTTATTATCATATCTTCATACTTATGATAAATGTTTACATACCATGCTATAATTGTATTAACCGGAAACATTAATACTTGTGTGATTTGTAAACATAAAAGAGTCCCTAGTAAAGCCTCTTGTTAAACTAGCTTGTTGGTTAATATATGATCATGGTTTCCTGATCATGAACATAGAGATGTTATTAACAACAGGGTCATATCATTAGGGGAATGATGTGATGGACATACTCCTATAGTTAAACATAGCATAAAGATCAAGTCATTTAATATAGTTCATTTGCTATAAGCTTTCTGATACATAGTAACCTAATTCCTTCGACCATGAGATCATGCTTATCACCATCACCGGAAGGATGCTTTGATGACATCAAACACCACACCGTAACTGGGTGGCTATAAAGGTGGCATTGAGTGTTCGGAAAGTATGGGTTGAGACACATGGATCAAGAGTGGGATTTGTCCATCCATATGACGGATAGATATACTCTGGGCCCTCTCGGTGGAATGTCATCCAATTAGCTTGCAAGCATGTGACTGGCTCACAAGGGATCACATACCACGGGAACAAGAAAAGAGTACTTATCGGTAACGAGGTTGAACTAGGTGTGTAGAGATACCGACGATCAAAACCTCGGATAAGTAAACTATCGTGAGACAAAGGGAAATTGGTATCGTATGTAAGTGGTTCATTCGATCGCAAAGTAATCGTAGAAATATGTGGGAGCCATATGAATTTCCAGATTCCTCTATTGGTTATTGATCGGAGAAGTGTCTCGATCATGTCCGCATAATTCACGAACCGTAGGGAGACACACTTAAGGATTCGATGTTGTTTGAGTAGTTATGGAATGATGAGTAAGAGACCGAATGTTGTTTGGAGTCTCGGATAGGATCCGGGATATCACGAGGAGATCCGGAATGGTCCGGAGAATAATATTCATATAAGTAAAGTCCTGTTTCGGGGTTGGAGAATGGTTCCGGTGTTTTCATCGGGAATGTTCTAGAAGGTTCCGGAATGTCCGGCACTCCGGAGGGGAAGGGTATATGAATGTGTCATATCAAGTTGAAATGATTGCATCATGTACTAAGTGTCATCTCTTAAAAAAATAAAGGGTTTAATCAAATCCTAGTTTGAAAAGTCAAACGCCAATTTGAAAAGTCAAACGGCTATTTTGTGAGGTGGAGGGGAAGTAGGAAACCTACTTGGGGAGGAGTTCCCTCCCTCCACCGCCGGCCCACTTGGGATCCGAGTTAGGGAGGGACTCCCCTCCCCTAGCACGACCCCTCCACCTATATAAGGAGGGGCAGGGCTGCCCCTCCAAGGACACACCTCCACGCCTTGCGAACCCTAGCTCCGGCACCGCCACCTCCTGCTGCCGCCGCCTAGGGAAACCCTAGCCGCCGACTTGGGCTGCTCCAAGCCCTAGCCGGCCGCTGGCTCTAGACCCTCCTCCTTGGTGCGTCTAAACCCTAGATCGCCGAGGATCTCTCTCATAGTCCACCATACTCTCTCCGGCTTAAGACGAAGCCCTGCGAGATCTCCCCTCTACTTCCGGTACCACGCCGCCGTGCTGCCGGAATCGCGAGGAAAGTGCTACAACCTCCGCTGCCTGCTGGAACAAGGGAGAGGGAGGTCTTCATCGAGTACCGAACGTGTGACCGACTGCGGAAGCGCTGCCGGAACGCAGCGCCGGAAGGATCGTCTACGCGATCTTGAGATCGGCAAGTGTACGACTACATCACCCACGAGAATCTGATCTTGTTAACCGCTTTGCAATCTTCGAGGGTGAGTTCCTCTATCGACTCGTTGCTACAATCTAGTAGATAGATCTTGGCTTGTTTGTGTGCATGCGGTAGAAATTTTTTGTTTTCCATGCTACGAACCCCTACACTGCTGGGCGGCCCAGTTAGATGGATCCAGAAGGGAGGCCCATGCCGGATAAAGGAAGGCTACGGAGGAGTCACCTACGTACCCAGAGCCTTGGAGTGCAAGACACGCTAGACTAGTTGTATGTAGTGAAGGACTCTGTAACTTGTCCAGCTAGGACTTTCCCTATAACCCTAGGACCTGACGACTATATAAGTCGGACCTATGGGATCCTTTAGGGCACGACAAGTAAGACACAACTCATACCTCGCACAGCGAACCAATCCCTGTAACTCGGCGTATTCCACCACCGTCATGGGATCTGAACCTGGGTAAGTTGTGTTACCTCATACCCATCAACCATCCGCCATACGCCACATCTCTAAACACGCACTGTGAGGTCCCCTCCATGGCGTACTCGTCGGCAATACCACGACACTCTATGTGTGATCTTATTGTGATCATGAGCTTTGTAATCTAGTTGAATAAGTAGATCTAATCTGCTACTCAAGTGCTTTAATTAATCTATGTTTATCCCCACGTGTGTGAAGTTGACAATGTGCACACTATGTGGCACTTAGGCTAAAGATTATAGAAATACTTAGTATGAGTTATATTTTGAGTTGGATGTCTCTATGAAATTGTGGTGTTTGTAGGAACCATCTAGCGCTCGAGGTGATAGTGTGGGGTTACCTAGATGGAGAATGCGAACTTTAAGGAGAGCTTTTGTAGCCCTACCGTGGATTGGAGTTATCCAACTGGAGAGTAGTTCAGAGTAGCATAATAAAGAGAAGATATTTATATGAGAGTGTCCACTAGTGAAAGTATGATCCCTAGGCCTTGTTTCTAAGCATTGAAACACCATTTACAATCAGTCCTGTTACATGTTTGCTTGCTGCTATCTTTGTTTTAGATTGCAATTACCACTTATAATCATCCATATACTTGTATTTCACTATCTCTTCGCTGAACTAGTGCACCTATACACCTGACAAGTGTACTGGGTGTGATGGCGACACAAGAGACTTCTTGTATCTTGGTTGCAGGGTTGCTTGAGAGGGATACCTTTGACCTCTTCCTCCCTGAGTTCGATAAACCTTGGGTGATCCACTTAATGGAAACTTGTTGCTGTTCTACAAACCTCTGCACTTGGAGGCCCAACACTGTCTACAAGAATAAAAGTGTGCATAGACATCAAGCTCTTTTCTGGCGTCGTTGCCGGGGAGGTAAGGTAAAAGGTACTCACATCCTCTGTCTACTAGGTTGTCTTCTAATACTGTTGCTAGTGTGTGAGTGCTCGAAGTTATTTCCTTTAGATTCGGCAATTATATCTTTTTGTTTCTTTTTTATTTTCACTAGTTAGGCTTAATGGAAAACAACAACAAAATTAGGGAGCATTTTAGCACTTTTCCTGAGTTAGAACATAAATGGTTTGGACATAAAATTAAAAAACCTATGGAACTTTCTTTGCATGCTAATACCAATGTTATTAATATGAATTTTTTGAACACCTTTGTTACTAATGCTATGGAAACATCTAAGCTTGGGGAAGCTAGTTTTAATGAAAATGATCTTTTTAGTTCCCCAGCTTTAGAGGAGAAAATTTGCTCTGATAATACTTTATCTCCCATATGTGGTAATTCTGATGATGCTTGTGATATTTTAAATCCGCATACTGAAAGTGTCCCTTTTAAAATACCTATGGAAATTGTTAAACATGTTATGAATAACTACTATTTTGGAGATGGAACTGTCCATCCTGGTGATCATTTACTCTTTATACATGAATTATGGGAGTTGTTCAAGTGTGCAGGTAATTCAACAAACCAAGTTAAGAGGAAGCTATTCTCTTTATCACTTAAGGGCAAAGCAAGGGAGTGGTACGAGCTACTAGATGATCCTCATCATTCGGAGTGGAAGGAACTTAAATATCTCTTTTACTCTAAATTTTATCCTCCTCATGATGGAGAAAGTATTTCCCAAGCATGGGGGAGATTGAAATCACTAATGCTCAAATGTCCCATTCATGAGATCCCTAGTAATATTGGTATTAATAATTTTTATGCAAGGCTTTCAGGACATTACAAGGACTATCTAGATGCCTGTTCAGAGGGATCCTTCACAAGTAAGGAGGTCAAACCTAAGTGGGATCTTCTTGAAACAATTCAAAGCAATACCAAAGATTGGGATAATGACAAAGGTAAAGAACCAGGTATAAACTATGAGTATGATTGCATTAAGTATTTCCCTGAAACTTCTGATTTTCAAGAGCTTAGTGCTAAATATGGTCTTGATCCTCAAATTCTTGTTAATTTTTGTTGAGCCTTTGCTTCTCATATTAATGCTCCTAAAGAAAATTGGAACATGTATCATGAACCTTTTAAAGACACTTGCATGAAAAATTAAATTTCTATTAATGATTGCAATAAACATGCTCAAACTTCTGAAAGTACTATTTCTTATAAGCATGTTAATTTTTGTGGAGTACTTAGACCTTGTGAAAAGAATCAAATCGAAGAAGAGTATTGTATCCACCATAGGAATGAAACAACTAGAGCGTGGATTAGGGCTCTAAATGATCTTGCTAAAAAAGTTTGTGCCCTCTATCCTTTTATATGTGAACTTGGCCATAAAGTGGGTCATTCCAATTTTCAATGCTTAGGCCATGATAATAGCATTTCTAATCCAATGAGTACTGCAATTTTATATTGTGACAACATGATCACTCTTATTAGCATGATGAACTTACATTATTTTTGGGGTGTGAAGAGCTATCAAGAAAAACTTCTTTGGTAGATATGAGTGCTTTTGATATGAATAGTGTCCTGTATGGTTGTCATCTTTATTGTGTTGATAATTGCCATGCAAATACTTACATACAAAATATTATAAAAGATGATATTTTACTAAAATATGACAAGACTAATATGTGTTTTGTTCTTATTAATGAAAAGGAGGAATCCTCCAAAGTTTCTTCCATTGTTTCTAACCATAAACCAGGGTATGTGGAGAAGCTTCCTTTCAAGCCTCTCCCTCCTAAAGAGGGGAAGAAGAAGAAGAAGAAGAAGAAGAAGAAGAAAAAGAAGAAGAGGAGTAAAAGGAGAGAGGAAACGGTATTTTCCCCTAATGTTGGGGGGTGACCCCAGGTACGGTCAAGATAGTGGAGAGAGGGAAGGAACCTTTCTTACTCTAGGCCGGGTCATGGGCTGGTTCGGCCGAGTTATGCTAGGATCGGCTGAATAAGGCATGGCTTACCCAAAATCGAGCAATTAATACCTTACTCGGCCGACATATGAGCTAGGTCGGCCGAATGAGGTTAATCAGCTTATGCACAGGTATAGGTCAAGCCGAGTTACACGAGGCAAGGCTGAATTACGAGAAGCTTGCGGAAGAAGGAGATGGTTCCTAGAGTCAAACCCTAGCTACCATCTAGGTGGAATCTACTGAGGGCCAAGCGCTAGAGACAAGGAACAGAACCGCAGAGGGGCAGACCAGCGTCACGGAGGTGACAGGCCTGAGGCTCACATGTGGGAAGCTCTGGGTCTTTGTCGTCGATAGAAGGGTGACACAGAAAGAAGTCCGCCGAGTTACCGCTTTGGGACAAGCATATTTCCAAGAATATGCTTGTCCACATCAGCCCCTAGAGTGAACCAAGGGAGTCCTTTATAAGGAGAGGCATAGCTTCCTGAAGAGGGGATCGATTCATTGGAGGTTAGAGGGATCATGTTGTAATCTTCTTCTTCCTCTTCCTGGTATATCTCAAGGAGAATTTGTAGCTTGAGAGAGGTGGAATAAAGATTTTTGTTCTAACTTGTGTGTAGAAATCACTACATCTTCCCTCCCCAGATCACACTAGCATCCATTGGCCCCAAACTTTAGCCTACCCATGGCATCTGCCGTGCCACCACCACGATAGTTGGCACCCACCGTGGGGCCAGCAGCGGTGCTACCTGGATTCAAGATCTGGACGGGAAACTTCATTGACACTGGTGAGTGGGTGGTTTCTCGATTAGTCCAGAGATTTGACATCTGGGACTATGTCAGCGACAACGCTAGCAGTTTCAGAAGGAAGGCACCCCTGCGCAACGGAGTCTTCATCAACCTGGGCGCTCAGAAGATCTACGTCGGCATCAACACCTCCTGCGTCTATCCGCGTCGGGTCAGTTTGTGGTTCCGTGTCATTCTCTCTCTTCTTTAGTGTGAGAAGCCACCTCGAAGATTACGAAGCGCTTCGTCCACTCATCATGGTGGGATGGATCAACCTCTTCGAGAAGATCGTCGAAGTTTACTGTGACCTTGTTCCTTCTATCTTTCTACCTAGGAATCTCGGGTCGAGATTCTTTGAAGGGGGGTAGAATTGTAACACCCCTATTTCTACTAATAGTAATTAGGATTTGTATGTGCATAGCATGAGCATCATATTCTAAAAATGAAACTAAGAAAAATTAAAGCAAAACCATAAACCCTATTTTCCCCTTCCTATTTGAAACATATTCAAAATGGTTAAATTTTGAAAACTATAAAAAAATATGGAACCCAAATTGTTTACAAGGGTCCCTGCAATATTTGGATATTTTTAAAAGTTCTGGTAATTTGAAATGTATCAAAATAGATTTGAATTTCATTTACAAAAGAGAGAAATGAAAACAGAAAAAGGAAAACTATTTGGCAGAGAAAAAAAATATCCAGACCAACCAGGCCGGCCCATCTCTCTCCTCTCCCTTACTGCCGCTCGCGTGCTCAGCTCTGCAGCCTAGTGCAGCCCACGCGCAGCCCGTCTCAGCCCAATACCGGTTCGCCCTCCCACTGTTGTCTTCTCCAACATCACCAAGCACCTGCCTGGCGCAGCAACCGTCGTCCGCCGCCGATGCGATGCGTGCTCTGCGCCGTGATGCTCGCTGCCGCTCAGACGAGGTAGATAAGGTCGTCGCAGATCCCTTTTCCCTGGTATTATACCTTCCCCGCGAGCTCTCTGTCTCTCGTTCCCCTTCGAGGCCGAACCCTAGCCTCCACAGTTGCTCATCGGCACCGTCGTTCTCAAGCTACGGCCACCGTAGGATCCGCCTCACTATCCTCGTTCGTTTTCCCCTACCCGACCAAGCTGGGGAGCTTCCAGACGGCTCAATCGCGACATCATTTCCGATGACGGCTGCCGCTCTCACCGCTGATTGCCGTGTCCCCTAACCTCGAGCGGCATCCCCGACACCACCATCCTCCTCACGGTGAGCTCGTGGTTCTCAAGGACCTCCCCAGTCGTCCCCTTCCCCCTGTATCATCTTGTCACCATGGAGCTCCGAGCGCCGCCGTATTATTACTCGCCGTCGGTGTTCTCTGTGCCCATATCTTCCAGCACCGCTAGTTTATGGCTGCTCACAGTCTCCTCTTTCCAACGTGCATGATCCCTGTAGCCCGCTTGGCCTCCTCCGTCGTCCCCTCACCGTTCTGCCGCTCACCGCCGTCAGTGACGTCACGGTGACGTCACCCAATCTTCACCGCGTGGGGGTCAGCGTAGTCAAAGCCGCTGCGGGTCCCTTTTGCCAACGTGGCTGCTGATGTGTCCCAGGGCCCATCAGTCAGTCACTGAGGGTAGCCTCTGCCCGAGTGTAAAAGATTTAATCAATTTGGTTTAATAATTCCAGAAAAGGTTTAATTATTGTAAAATCAATAACTTATTCATATTAATTCAGAAAAATATAGATAATATATCAAAATGTTCAGAAAAATGAGACCTATCTCTTTAAGCTATCATAATGCATTGTTAAACAACTTACATGACAAGTTTAATTAGAGAACATAATAAACCCTCTCATATGCATCCGCGGTTTCCTGAGTTAGGGTTTGCACCCCTCGGACCCCGTTTAAAATGACCAAGCATGTTTAGGGTTTTAATTTCAATAACTTTGAATTTGTCATATCATCATCCTTTATTGAGCATTGCATCAATGACATGTGATGATTGTTTCCTTTCTTTCCGGTATTTGGTTCTTCTCCGGTAGAATACGATATCGGAATCGAGATCGAGTCCAAGACTGAAGATCGAGATCAATACCATCAAAGGTCATCAACGAACAATGCCAACAAGATGAACCTTGGAGAGCTATATCCTTGTAGTTGGCGAACAAGTCAAGCTGATGACTCTGAAGATCTGTATTGGGTATCAACAGGCAAAGGCAAGCGAAACGCCACACATACATATGAATCCTATGCTTTCAAAGAATTTTAAATTCTTGCCATGTGCATGCGGTTCTAAAGTCTTTTATCGATAGATAGAGTTATCCTATCTGATGCATGTTCCCTTTGAAACTATAATCCCTCATCCACTGCTCCTAGCATGACTATGGTTTCGCTTTGTGAGCGCTTCTAGAGCTACTTTATCTGTTGTGCTTAGCCTACTTGGATAGGAGAACGTGGTATGACAGGTGATGTGAAGTAAACATGCTAAGGCTTGTATGGGAGGTCACGCGGGTTGTGGTTTTTGCAGTCCCACACTTCCCACCCTTAGGACCCGAGGTTCTTGCCTCTTGAACCAAGACGAGCGTACAACCACACGGGGGTTTATGGGGACCCCCTTGACCCCAACTTGCCTAGTATGATCCATGAGTCCGTAGTTTGAGGATTTATTCGGCACCCGCATGGAAAAAGGTTTTGGAAAATGGTGCAAGCATATAGGACATGGACGGGTGAAGGATGCTCGGCATTGAACTGGATCCCGATACACAGAGTCGAGGACCGCCTCGGAGTATGGCCAACTACCGCAGTTGGGAGCCCTTCTGGTGACTCATGGATTAGGCAAAAGTAAGGGAAAGGTTTCGGTCGATCACCCTCTGTCAGCACACCAACTAAGTGTGTCATGTGACGTTAAGAGTCGGTCGGCACGCGTGGGTAAAGTTGTACACCCCTGCAGGGTAATAATCTTTTCGAAAAGTCGTGTCCACGGTTATGGACGACTTGGGAATGGACGTGGGATCATAGAGAATTTGAACCTAATCATAAAACTTGACAAGTTAAATAAAGTGTGCTTAAGGATGCTTCCTCTTGGGTACGAGGGGGTGATACTAGCTGAGGTTTGATGATGACTTGGTGGATATCAAAATATGATGATCAATTCTTTGGAGATGTCGCTTTCTTATCCCCTTTTAAAATACTCTGATTAGACGAGCTTCTTATCCCTCCTCTTTTATAAACAAAGATGGCTTTATGCAAACAACTCCACCAGCCATAAGTCTTGCGGAGTACACCCTGTACTCACCCTTGTTTCGTTGATAGTTTTGCAGCAGAGTAAGGGTTACCATCGAAGATGAGTTTGGTACAGCATCGACATCGACGAGTAGCTTGGGGTTCCCGGCCGGCAGCCTGGAATCTATGGAATGGGACGTTATCGTTATGCTTCAGGCCTATTAGGCCATTTGTTAAGTTTGCTATACTTAATAGAATAATTTGTCTTCCGTTGTTTGATGTTTGTGGTCAGTGACCTCTGCTTGTACTATTCTGGTTCTTCGCTCAGTTATCATCTTGTTGTAATAATTTTTGTGTCGTAGGGTCACTATTGTGTTACCGATTCTTCACTGGATATTCTCGAGCTCAAGGTTAAGATTATCTTCAGACGGAGGTCTGGGATTTGTTTAACCCTGATCCCGAGGGTGTCACAATCATCGCAGGAGATCCTCCCCTCAGTGCTGCCAGCGGTCAGCGCGGCGCTCGCATCGCGGGCAGCATTGAGGTGATGATGACAGCTCCCGCACCAGTAGCAGGGGAAGGGGCAGGAGCCGGGCCAAGCAAAGACCCGGTGGTAGCAGGACAGGTGGCGGCAAAGCAAGCAGCCCCAAAGCCAACAATAGCAGATCCTTCGGTAGCCAGGGCAGCCGAGGTGCAAGAGGTAACTCGAAAAGCAACAAGGGTAAGGTGGCCAACTCTGGAGAGAACAGAGAATATCCTGCAGGCAGCCATAGATAACTTAACTACGCCTGTAGCACCAATAGTTAACCCGGAAAACACACAGGCAAAGTTAGAAGAAACTAGATTGAAAATGTTAGAGGAGGCAAAAAAGGTGTCGGCCTTGCAGGAGTCCTTTAACAGGACTTTGCGAGAATATGCCAGGGCGAAGAAGCTAGATACGGCCCCTGGCCGAGTAGATGATCTGAGGTTAAGAGGAAAGAACCTCATGGATGATATCAACAAGGAGCATGAGGCTCAGCCAGGTGATTCGGTTGACCCAGGTTTGCCGAGGTATAGTACCCCGGCAAAGAACCTCAGGGCAGCAAATGCGGCAGCCCTGGAATTGGAAGGACTAACCGGGGAAGCCGGGCAAAAGCAGCAAGAAAGGGTAAATGAGCTGGTACGCATCGCGAACCGGCAGAATGAGGATATGCTTAGGGATAACCCGGCAAAGCCGGTAGCTTCACGCATGGTTCATTTGGCAGGGGCTGCCCCCGCATTATCCGCGACAATGGCATCCTCACCCGGAAACAATGCGCAGAAAGATAAAGCAGTAACTTCGGGAAAGATAAACAAGCAGATTGTCCCGTATAACCCGGCAGTGGCCGGGAAGATCAATGAAAATAGAGAATGGAAGCCAAGGTAACAACGGTGACATAAACCCTGGCCGCGTGAACAAAGAGCATGGGAATCTCAGAAGGGGAAATCCAGAGAACAATAACTCGGCGGAAGGAAGGAGGTACCTTCCGCAAGATCATCAGTCGAGACATGAACCTCGGCAAGAGCGAGAAGCAAGACAAGCTCCACATAACCAAGCAAATGACAGATATAATGATGGTTATTCGGAAATAGAAAATGCAGAGAAGGGTGGGCAAAACCGTATGGAATGTAGGAAAGGATTATCTATAGAAACTTACCGTCAACAAACGCGAGATTGAAGTTGGATAGACTATATCGGTCCGAGCTGTTGGAAGAGTAGGATTCGCCTGTCCCGGCATGTTTTGGACCTCGGATTATGGGCGAGCCGCCAGTTCCGAACTTCCAGTTAGCAAGAGGCATGAGAACATGCAATGGAAGTATGAAACCACAAGATTGGCTAATTGATTATGCCACGACAGTAAAAATAGTCGGAGGGAATTTTAGATGGGCCGTGAGATACGTGCCCCAGATGTTGGAGGGGCCGGCCAGAGTCTGACTGAATAATCTGCCAACGGGCAGTATCAACTGTTGGTTGGATTTTGAGGAAATGTTTGTGAGTAACTTCACCAGTACATATAAGAGGCCAAACAGGCCACAACAACTCGCAATGTGCATGCAGAAGCCGAATGAGACTGATAGAGAATTCTTAACTCGGTGGTGCAACCTCAGAAATTTATGTGAAGGAGTTATAAAATATCAAGAAATTTCCTGGTTCGCTCAGGGGTGCAGATATGGAAGTGTATTGTGGAAGAGGCTGCAGAGAAATATGCCCACCACATTGGTAGAGACAATCAGAGTAGCAGATTCATATGCCTTAGGTGATCCGACTCAACCAGAACTTATGTCGGCTGAACATCGTGAGCAACAGGATCATTACGCCCGAGATGGTGTTGGATCATCCCGGCGCAATGAATATTGAGGTAGAAGAAGGGATGAGAGGTCGGATTACAGATATAGTTCATATCAAGTGGCAGCAGTTGTGCAGGATCAGCCGAGTCTTGGGAGCAATCAGCATCAGAAAAATGGCCCTCGGCAGTGGACACCAAGGAACGATGGAAAGAAGCAATGGACACCTGAGCAGAAAAAGCAGTGGCAAGAAAGGCCGAAGTACACGTTTGAGTCCATGTTGGATCAGCTGTGTAAATTTCACACGCCTAACCCGGCCAAGCCAGGCAACCACACAACTCGCCAATGCACCTGGATGAAAAGTGTGATGGGAAACTCGACAGCCTTGCAAGCGCCGCAGCACCAAGCGCATCACCAACAGCAACCACAGCTGACAGGGGGAATTCACATCAACTGATGTTACTGCCACCGCCTCCGAGGTATGAGAACCAGGATCGGAGGGATACTGTCCATCAAGTAATAAATCAGAACCAAGATGGTAGGGGAAACCACAGTAATAATGGACGCAATGATTACAGGGAACATCATCAATCATACTATGTGTTCACAATAGAACAACAGGACAAGCAGAGCGTACAACACCGACATATGGAGGTGAATGCAGTTATGCCGGCAGTTCCAAGATATGTGCCATGGTCAGAGCAGGAGGTTACCTGGAGCATGAGAGATCACCCGAAAATCATGCCGAACCTAGGGTCATATGCTTTGGTGCTAGATTCGACATTTGTTGGGCCCAGTATTAATGTGAAGTTCTCAAAAGTACTGATAGATAACGGGAGCAGCATCAATATTATGTACAAAGACACAATGCACAAACTGGGAATAACTCCGAATATGCTGCAGTCAACAAGGACAACGTTCCATGGGATAGTGTCAGGACTATCATGCGAACCCATTGGAAAGGTCTGAGTAGATGTATTATTTGGCACAAGAGAGAATTATAGAGCTGAAAATCTTGAGTTTAAGGTGGTGGATCTGGAAAGTTGCTATCATGCGTTACTCGGACGGCCGGCATTGGCCAAATTTATGAGTAGCTGTCACATCAGTTACTTGAAAATGAAGATGCCAGGACCTCAGGGGGTGATAACAATAGCAGGAGACTATAGGAAATCAATGGAATGTGCTTCAGCCGGATCAAACCTAGCCGAGTCTTTGGTAATCGCAAGAGAGAAAAGGAGAATTCAGGAAGTGGCATCTTTATCTCAGTCGGCACAGCTTAACATGCCGGCACTTGCCAACCTGCACAGAAGTGTGTCGTTCCAACCGACTAAGGAAACAAAGAAGATCCAGATTGATGATCGATTCCCAGAGCGCACCATCACAATTGGTGCAGGCCTGAGTGACAAATAGGAAAGCGAGCTCACCAACTTCCTCCATGAGAATTGGGATATCTTTGCATGGTTCACCCAGGATCTGCAAGGAGTGCCGAGGGAGTTGGCTGAGCACTCTTTGCATGTAAGGCCAGGAGCAAGACCGGTGAAGCAACCTCTCCACCGCTTCGCCGAAGATAGGAGAAAAATAATAGGGGATGAGATAGCTTGGCTCCTTGCGGCCGGGTTTATCATGGAAGTACTTCATCCAGATTGGTTATCAAACCCGATGTTGGTAGAAAAGAAAAAGGATGACCCAAATGTGGCTATCGTTTGGCGAATGTGCATCGATTACACGAACCTTAACAAGGCGTGTCCCAAAGATCCTTTTCCTTTACCTAGGATAGAACAAGTCATTGATTCAACCGCAGGTTGTGAGCTGTTATCATTTGTAGACGCGTACTCTGGTTTCCACCAAATCCGGCTGATCAAATAAAGACTGTGTTTATCACCCCATATGGGGCTTATTGCTATCGCACCATGCCATTCGGCATGCGTAATGCCGGAGCCATGTACCAGAGATGCCTGCAGAAATACCTGCACGACCAGATCGGAAAAAATATGCAAGTATATGTTGATGATGTGGTTATAAAAACCAAAGAGAGAAACACGCTCCTAGAAGATATCCGGCAGACATTCGCGAACTTAAGAAGGTTCTGAATGAAGCTTAACCCGGAAAAATGCACCTTTGGTGTACCAGCTAGAAAATTACTCGGTTTCCTCGTGTCTAGCCGAGGTATAGAGGCAAATCCAACTAAAATCCGTGCGGTTGAAAGAATGGAATTGCCGAAATGCCTAAATGATGTTCAAAAATTTACAGGGTGCCTTGCATCCCTGAGTCGGTTCGTAAGTCGGCTAGGTGAAAAAGCATTGCCTTTATATCAATTAATGAAAAAATCTGACAAGTTCACCTGGACACCTCAGGCAGATAGAGATTTTCATGAGTTAAAAAATATGCTGGCTACTTGATGACCCATAAGTATAGGGGGTGTATCGTAGTACTTTTGATAAATAGGAGTGTCGATCCCAACAAGGAGCAGAAGGTGCTGAACAGTGGTATGGAGCAGGAAATCCCTGTGAATACTTAGCAAATGGATTTTTAGTGGTTTTCTGACAAGGCAACAAAACAAGGAGTAAGTAACAAAAGTAACGAACAAATGGAGTAAGAGGCCCAATACTTTCTTAGCAAAGGACAAGCCGGTGGAAATACTTATAAGGACCAAACATTCAAGAGGAGACATGGGAATTTTGTCAAGTGCTTTCGCTTCAAATAGCTGAGTACTCTTCTTTGGTGTTTGTAAGTGTTGTATGGGTGAACCTGTGCTAACATACCGCCCTTCCTAGGACTAATACATACTTGTGATTAAACCCACTGCAAACATCCGTAACTACAGGAAAGTAATTAAGATATAAATCTAACCACAGCCTTAAACTCTGAGATCCTACACTCCCTTGTGCAAAGGTGTCCTAATGGGGGTTCAGGTTTCTGTCACTCCGGCAACCCCACAATTAGTAGCCAAATAGACAATGCATTCCCCTAGGCCCATAAATGGTGAAGTGTCATGTAGTCGATGTTCACATGACACTACTAGAAGAATAGCACCACAACTTAAAGACTAAACCATTGAATAATAACTCATCACAGATTCACTACTAACAACATGACTTCTCCCATTTCCTCAAGAACTAAACGAACTACTCATAAGACATCATATGGATCAAGATCAAAGATGATATGGTAATGGATAACAATCTGAACATAGACAATAATCCAATGGTTCCACTCACAAGCATCAACTCCAATAGTAATCAACACCGGGAAAGTTTCCCCTAAGAACTAAAGCAATATCCAACACAATTGTTACAGCGGGAAGGAGTAGTGGTGATGGTGCTGGTGGAGATGATCGTGTGGATGATGATGATGATGATGATCCTGATGAAGTCTAGCTTGATGACGGTGTTGATGGCGACGGTCTCCCCTCTCCGAGAAGGAATTACCCCGGCAGAAATATGTCTGCCAGAGAGATCTTTCTCTCTCGATGTTTCCCGCCCCCCGGAGGCGGCGTAAATCTATCTGTGGTCGCTCTCTAAGCCTTAGGGTTTCGTAGGGAAGATATAGGCGAAGGGGCGGAGTCGGAGGCCGGGCAGGTGGGCCACACCTGCCCTAGGCGCGGGGTCAGGTAGGCCCGCGCCTAGGGGGTGTGGGCCCCTGAGGCCTCTCTTCGTCCCTCCTTCTGGCTTCCTTCGTGTTCTGGTAAAATAATACATTTCCATATTTTTCTGGTATTTTTCTGATCTTTGCGAAATTGCACCGAAATGCCTTCTTTTCCATCAGAATCCAGACTCCAGCAGTCCATCCTCCAAGAATCATCCAACATGCATAAACAGATGAAAATCCATAAGTAATACCTCATAATAAGACAAATATCAATGAATTGAGGTAAATTATGATATAGAAAGGTGATGCAAATTGGGCGTATCAACTCCCCCAAGCTTAGACTTTGCTGTCCCCAAGCGAAAACTGATCTTAGTAAACATGTCCATAGGTTTATGGAGTGAAGTGTCGATAAAAGAATACGAACAAGAATCTTCACACTTACCATTGCACAACTCATAGAAGAAAGCAACTCACCATTAGATAACTTAGCTTGCAACCAAGTACAACAGTGACAATAGAGATGCATAAAGATAAATCATAATTGGAATTGGCAAACTTGTTCTTGGTCAGAGAACACCTGGCAAACAGTTTCGCAAAAGCTTTTTGTAGAAGTTTCAAGAAAGAAGCACTCCTGGCTCAAAAAGGTTTTTCACAAGTAAAGGCTTTCAAAGTAATACTCAATAGATAAGAGTTTTATGCAAACAAGGAGGATGAAGAACATGCTTGAATAAATCACCATATGAATGCTTGAAACACAACAACTCAAATGCTTGCTGGAGATAGAGAGGAAGTAGGTTTACTAACTCAACTTGGAAGTGGGAGAAAGGCCCCTTCTTAGAGGGAAGCAGGGATTACAAGTCATAAATAGCTTCCAAAAGATTAATGTACTTACTAGCTTTGAGCCCTCATTGCCCCTATCATAAGCATCTTGAGATGATTAAGGTTAGAGTGAACAAATATGGAGTATATGCTTGACGAAATATAAGTTGGCAATCTCATATCCCTTGAATATGAGGGCCACAACTCATGCTACTCAACTTCGGTCACAGGTAAGTTCTTGTCATTGTAAATATTTGCATATCATTGAGAACCGCCAACGGGGCACCCCTTGCACATGGTACAGGAGCTTTCCCATAACCAAAATGACAAGGCAAGCATACAATGAGCATCTTAGCGATCTTTTTATTTACTATGTGCATAGCTTTTTATTGAGGATGCTTCATAGATGACTCACTATGGTGATCCTGCAAGTTTCCTCCATGATTAAGCATGGCTTAGGCTAGTGTCCCAAGCGTTTCTCTAACACAGAATACAGACTCCATGGACTTACAAGTTCCCTCTTTATTTCACACCGTTGACATCCATAGACAAAAGAGCATGATATCAAATGTGTACAGAGTACAAGTGCAATGTTGAAAACGTTCCCCGTGACAACACGGTTCTTCTAATTCCAACGTATAGATGTAAGCATATACAACTTCAAAGTTCACAATTGTTCAAGTCTATTAGGGTCAGGAAATAAGGTGTGCCATCAAGTTCGTGAGAGCTTTACTAACTAGTTTTCACATAACAAAATACTTTTTAATTCGAAAGATAGATGAAGCTTGAGAATTTGCTTGGAATAGCAAAAGCTACTAGGTATATATGGTGGACACAAGTGGCAAAAGTTTTGGTTCAAGGGATTTGGAAACATGAGAAGTATTCCTTCTCAAAACAGGTTTTTGGCTAGCAAGGCTGGGTAGCAGGCAAGAGATTTGAACGAAACAAGAAAACATACAAGTAATAAAGCCAAACATGAAATCTTCCTTGAAGACACAAAAGAATCTTAAATAAAGAATACTAAGCTTATGATCCAACAAGAAAGAAAACAAATGATACAAAATACCTGAAAGCTTTTTTTCTTTCTTTCAAACTAATGCCACTGACCAGAACTCGGTTTGCCCAAACCAATTTCGATCCACTTGATGACCCCAAAGTGGTGCCAATACTGAACAACAAGATCCATCATATAATAGAGATTGCAAATTAAAATAAGAAGTGCAAAAAGTAAAAGATGAGACTTCTCATTAATATTCAATAAAGGCACTCACACCAAGGGATACATAGATAATCAACTAAAGGAGAGATACTTCCACATGCAAACCAAACTATAAGATAACATCTCTACCACAAATATGAATCCACTAAAAGGTAAAAGATAAAAGATAATGGTGGTGATACCGCGACACTCCCCCAAGCTTGGAACAAGCCAAGGGGATGCCAAACCTAATGACGAATTACTCCTTCGGTGGTGGTGGTGGTATTCTCTTGATAAGCTCTTCAATAAGTTTCTTCAAATCCTCCATATCGAAGGTTAGAGTACACATTAACTCCGAATTATGCTCAATGCGGCCCATGATCAACTCGGACCGAGGATCCCAGTCCTTGTTATTCTTTCTCCATTCTTCCAAATTAGAGTGTTTCTTTCCTGCACGGTTAGAACAATGGGTACTAGGAGGAAGTGTGCGTGGAGCGAGGATATGACGCGGAGTTCTTCCTCCTGTAGACATCCATGCTGTCCTCTTAAGCTTGGTAGGTCGTGCCACCAAACCAATGCTTGTGACGGTAGCACGAGTGTCCGGTTGCTTGTCCTCCTCCATGTCACCTTCATACCCTACCGAAATCTCCTCCTTGGGGACTTGAGGTTCTTCTTTCTCAGGCTCCTTGCCTTTGTTGTTGGCGGAGACCATGGTGCTCTAAACTTGAGACGATTTCCTGATAGAAACAGATCAAAACGAAAATACGACGAGAACACGATGCACGAACCTCGGGGAATCCGGGGGGTTATATATTACAAAGTTTCAATGCATAAGGAAGGTTTTGACATGGAAACGAGGCGGAGACGGAGTTCGAGGGGGGACACCCCCCTCAGGTGTGGCCAGGCTGGGCCTGCGCCTGGGGTGGGTTTGTCCACCCTGGGCTCCGTTTCCTCTTCAGTTTCGTCTCGTTACTTCCCTTATGTATTAAAAACATCAAAAATATAAAAATATTGGGGTTTCACGAACCTTCTGTTTTCAGCACTTTTACCTATTCAAAGACGAACTCTGTAGATTCCTTTTCTCTTTCTCCTGAGAATTTCCTTCATACAAAAGTTTTGCACAAACTCAATGACAACATTAGTGTAAGAAAAACAATAAACCTTTGGTAAACACTTCAACTTAAAAACCCATCAAAACAAAAGCTTCCGTAAGAGGCAAATGCAAATGATGGCAGAAATCTCTCAAAACAGACCAGCACGTAAAGATTGATTTTTTCGAAGACCTTTTGCTGCTCAAATCAAAAAAGTGCAGAACTGATTATCGTTGGGTAACAACTTGGAGAACAAGCTCAGAAACATGCAGCTCCATCCAAAGTACTGAGCTTCCTCACGAACTTTTACAATACAGCACAAAAATCAGTCCAAGGACAGCCACTTTTCACAACTCCTCTACTTCACAAAAGTAGTTGAACTTGACACAAAAACCAAAACAAAAAGGATAAGGAGCGGTTATTACAGAGGTAATAACTTCCAAGACTCGGAAAAACTCTTGGGTTATCTCCCAACAAGTACTTTTCTTTAATGCCTTTAAGTTAGGCTTGAAACTTCCAAAGATGCTCACAAAGGAGATATATATCTGAAATGAAAGAGAGCATCAAGAAGCAAGTAACCAACAAACTTCTAACCCACTTCCTATGCATGGGGGTATCATGAGAAAGCGAATTGTTGAAACAAAAGGCCACAAGCATAGGAAGACAAAGCAGATGCAACTTTAAAGCTTTCAACGTAAAACGGGGAAACTTAACATCATTGAGATGCATAAAACCATGTTTCCCTCTCTCAAAATAACTTTTAGTAGCACTTTGAATAAAGTTAACAATATAACTTTCACTGGAAACAACTGTATCATCAGAATAAGCATACTTATAGTCACCAAAAAGAGGTCCAAGGTCATAGACTGGATCAATAGAAACAAGTTGTTCCATCCTGAAATCTTTATTAGGCAAGCTATATTCACAAGGAGCTTTAGCAAATTTGTAAAAGTTGAACTCATAAGAATCTCCATCAAACTTAGTTAAAAAAATTCCTTCTTACAATCAATTATAGCTCCACAAGTATTCAAGAAAGTTCTACCAAAAATGATAGGACAAGTTTTGCTAGCTGCTGAATTAAGCACTAGAAAATCAGTAGGATACTTAATCTTACCACAGAGAACCTCCACATCTCTTATAATGCCAATGGGGAAAATGTTTTCCTTATTAGCAAGGTGGATAACCACATCAATGTCCTCTAGCTCACAAGGACCAATATCATGCATAATTTCCCTGTAAAGCTCATAAGGAATAGCACTAGAACTAGCACCAATATCACATAAACCATAGTAGCAATAATCACCAATTTTAATAGAAAGCATAGGAACACTATATTTTCTAGCCTTACTAGGATGAGAGATAATATTGGAAGCGTCTTCATAGAAGGCAATGTGCTCATCCTCTATATTTCTAGTGACAGTGTCTTTCACAATAGCTACCACAGGTTCATCACTCAAATTCTTACCAGGCTCCACAGTTTTCATTGTACCTTTGTTATTTGCACTAATAATCATAGAATACTCCTTTACCTTAGCTGGGAAAGGTAATTTCTCAACACGGGGTTCAGGCACAATATGATTAGTAGTATAAACTTGAGTACTTCTAACTAGAACATGACTAACAACATCTTTATAAGGAGCATGGTACTTATTCCACTTCTTTTTGGGAATTTCAATGTAAGAGGCAAAGGCCTTAAAATAGTTGGCAATACTTTGAGAATCAAGACCAAACTCATTACTAATATCACGAAAGTCATCAATTCACATAAAATATTTAATGCATTCATAATCATAGTTTATACCTAACTTTCTTTATTTGTCATTCTCCCAAGCTTCAATGTTCTCTTGAATACGGTCTAGAAGATCCCATTTAGCTTCTTCCTTCATACGTGTGAATGATCCAGCATAATAAGCATCTAGTAAATCTTTATCATGAAGAGAAAGCCTAGCATAAAAGTTATTGAGAATAATATTGTTAGGGAGTTCATGAATAGGACATTTAAGCATTAGTAACTTCAATCTCCCCCAAGATTGAGCTGTACTCTCTCCATCAAGAGGCCAAAAGTTATATATAAGATTTCTATCCTTATGAATATCACTGGGAGGATAAAATTTAGAGTAAAAGAGAGATGCCATCTCCTCCCATTCCATGGATTGTCCATTCTTCAGCAGCTTATACCATTCTTCAGCTCTCCCTTTCAAGGATATGGAGAGTAACTTCTTCTTCACCTATTCAGTTGTGATACCTGCACACTTAAACAACCCGCATAATTCATGGATAAAAAGCAAGTGATCACCGGGATGGATAGTTCCATCCCCAAAATAATAATTATCGATAACATGATTAACAATACTTGTAGGTATCTTAAAAGGATCTATCTCAACAGGTGGTGGTTCATCTACTACCCTAGCAGTGGTAGTAGTTTTCCCAAACAGAAAACAAAGTGGGTTATCCATATTGGAAATAAAGTAACAAGTAGTAACAAAAGCAATGCTCATAGTAAAAGTTTCCTTTACCAGTTCCACTCTTTAATAGGGCTTCACTCCCCGGCAACGACGCTAGAAAATAGTCTTGATGACCCACAAGTATAGGGGGATGTATCGTAGTACTTTCGATAAATAGGAGTGTCGATCCCAACGAGGAGAAGAAGGTGCTAAACAGTGGTATGGAGCACGAAATCCCTGTGAATACTTAGCAAACGGATTTTTAGTGGTTTTATGACAAGGCAACAAAACAAGGAGCAAGTAACAAAAGTAATGAACAAACGGAGTAAGTGGCCCAATCCTTTTTAGCAAAGGACAAGCCGGTGGAAATACTTATAAGGACCAAATGTTCTCGAGGACACATGGGAATTCTGTCAAGTGCTTTCGCTACAAATAGCTGAGTACTCTTATTTGGTGTTTGTAAGTGTTGTGTGGGTGAACCTGTGCTAACATAGCTCCCTTCCTAGGACTAATACATACTTGTGATTAAACTCACTACAAACATCCGTAACTACAGGTAAGTAATTAAGATATAAATCTAACCACAGCCTTAAACTCTGAGATCCTACGCTCCTTTGTGCAAAAGTGTCCTAACGGGGGTTCAGGTTTCTGTCACTCCGGCAACCCCAAAATTAGTAGCCAAATACACAATGCATTCCCCTAGGCCCATAAATGGTGAAGTATCATGTAGTCGACGTTCACATGACACCAATATAAGAATAGCACCATGATGACTCCTTGGTGGCGCCAGAGAACTTGGTGCTTGATGTGGAGTCTTGTTGAGAACCCCAAGAGCAAGGTGTGAAGCAGCACAGCAGCAAGTTTTCCCTCAGTACAGACCGACGTTATCGAACCAGAAGGAGGAAGGAAACGTCACACAGGTGTTGCAAGCAACACGGAGACCTGCACAACACAAACTCAAGACTTTTCCCCAATGAATCAGTGAGGTTGTCAAGCTCACCAGTTTGCTGTAACAAAGGATTAAACATATGGTGTGGAAGGTAATGGTTTGCAACAAGTAACAGTGGAAGATGTATCAATGGTAAAGATTGGACCGGGGTCCATAGTTCACTAGAGGTGCTCTCCTTAGATAAACAACATGGCATGAAGGGTAAACAAATTACATCGGGGCAATTGACAGGAACTGAGCAAGGCATAACAATGCAATTACTAGTCAGAAAGATCCTATGAGATTCGATTGGACAATACAACAAGATACATAGACCGCCATCCAACTGCATCTATGACTAGAAGTCCACCTTCAGGTTATCATCCGAACCCCCTCCAGTATTAAGTTGCAAGCAACAGACAACTGCTTTAATCAAAGTGTGTAAGGTAAACAGTCCACATGTTCCATGAACACGAGACCGTTGTTTTCTCCCTAGTGGCAACATCACATCTACAACCGAAGAGATTTCTATCACTTCCCTTGGAAACTTGAGGCATGAACCCACTATCGAGCATAAATACCCCCTCTTGGAGTCACTAGCAACTACTTGGCCAAGATAGCTACTAACAACGGAGAGCATGCAATATCACAAACAACACAGACATGATAGAATCATAAAGACAAAACCATTAATCCAACCAACATAATAATCTCAATATCCATCGGATCCCCGCAAACACAACATGCATGATTACAAATAGATTAGATCTTGATCATGAACGGAGCTCACAAGATCTATACATGAAAGCACAAATGAGGAGATACAACCATCTAGCTACTACATGGACCCATAGTCCAAGGTGGAACTACTCACGCATCATACCTGAGAGAAGGCCTACGGGATGATCTCCCCTACGGCAGGGTGCCGGGAAGAACTTCAGATCCCCCTCCCCGATCTAGGGACGATGGCGGCGGCTACAAACGGTTTCGTGGAGATTTGATCATGTGCTTAGGATTTCTGCATCGGGGGCTTCTTATAGGCGAAGGGGGAGGCCGAGGTGGCGGCCAGAGGGAAAAAACCCTACCCAGGCGCGGGAAAGGGTCCACCCGCGCCGAGGGGGGTTTAGCCGCCCTGGCACGCCTCCTCGTCTCCCCTCTGGACTTCTTGTTCCCCACGGAAAGTAATTGACTTTGACGTTTGTCCCATCCAATTCCGAGAATATTCCTTTACTAAATTTTCTGAAACCAAAAACAGCAGAAAATAGGCATCTGGCACTGTTGCAACTTGTTAGTAGGTTAGTACCAGAAAACATGTAAAAAGCACCTCAAAGTGTGGACAAGTAAAGCAAAGTAGATACTAAACAAGCATGGAGCATCAAAAATTATAGATACATTTCCAGCGTATCAGCATCCCCAAGCTTAACTCCTTCTCGTCCTCGAGTAGGTAAGTGAAAACAGAATAATTTTTGAGGTGGCATGCACCCTCACAATAAAGATCCAACCATTTGCAAGCATTGAAAGCTGGGATCAAAGAACTCTAAACATGTGCATGAAAGATGGAGTTCTAACAATAGGACATAGTAACTATGAATGCAACATGACAAGCTACAAACAAAGATCATGAATAACATGCATTGAAAAACGTTTCTTTGTTTCACATACAGAAAACATAGCATAGTGGTAATCAGCTTGTCCCTCATATAGTAGCAAATAGATGCATAGGACACCTGGAAAGTTCACAAGGGTGACTAGAAACAAGTAGCACAAGAACAAGTAATATCACAATATGCATCAATTAATAAGCTTTGGAACACTGCACACAGAATGACAACTATGCTCTCTTAATGGTGCCTACAGGTAGAAGGTGGAGACTCAAATAATGGTAGAAGAAAGGCCTTTTTGTAAAATAAGAAGGGATTACAAGTTTCAAAAAGAGCTTCCAAAAATTATGGTACTTGTTAGCTTTCAGCCCTCATTGCCCCTATCATAAGCATCTTGAAGTGGTTAAGTTTGAAGTGGCAAAGATGGAGTATATGCTTGATGAAGTATAAGTTGGCAATCTCAAGTCCTTTGAATATGAGGGCCACACCTCATCCATACTCAACTTTGGGTCCAGGTAAGTTCTTGTCAGTGTAAGTATTTGCATATCATTGAGAACCGCCAACGGGGTACCCCTTGCACATGGTATAGGAGCTTTCCCATAACCAAAATGACAAGGCAAGCAGACAATGAGCATCTCAGCAATCTTTTTATTTACCATATGCATAGCTTTTTATTGAGGATGCTTCATAGATAGCTCACTATGTTGATGCTGCAAGTTTCCACCATGATTAGGCATGGCTTAGGCTAGCAGCCCAGGCGTTTATCTAACACATGATACAAACTCCATGGACTTACAAGTTCCCTCTTTATTTCACACCAGTGACATCCATATACAAAAGAACATGATATCAACTGAGTACAAAGTACAAGTGCAATGTTGAAAATGTTCCCCGTGACAGCACGGTTCTGCTAATTCCAACTTATAAGTGCAAGCATATAAAACATAGATGTCACAATGGTTCAAGTTTATTAGGGGCAAATAATAAAGTGTGCCATCAAGTTCGTGAGGGATTTAATCACTAAATTTTCACATGACAAAATAGTTTTTAATTGGAAGATAGATGAAAACAAGAATATACTTGGAATGGTGTAACACACCATGCATAGGAGTTTATAGTGGAAACTTTGGAATAACTTGGTTTGTTGGTAGTTGGAGGAATGAGTAGAACTTACTCACACAAGTGGAGGCTAGCAAAAGACTGGGAGAAACCAACTAAGAGAGCATAATGGCCATAATCATGAAGTGCAACAAAGCATATTAAGTAAAGCAAAGAGTGGTACTACAAGTCAAGGACTAAATGATCATAGAGGCTATGGTGACTTGTGAGAGTCATAACATGGTGTGAGCATGTGCCAAGTCAACCCAAGCAAAGCATCAAAGGAGAATACCACAATACTATGCTTTTGCATGCTAAAACAACGCATAATTTCTTCAAGGCACACTAAGCAGTCACAATTGTTTGGAAGAAGACATTCTACAGCAATAATCACTAAGCATAATGCCAAAACAACACCTAGCATGTCATGCTAAAGTCTAAGTCACAGTCAATGCAAGCTCCTCTTGCACTTCAAGCAAGAACTTACTACTCCTTTCCAACACCAAGCAACTTATTTGCAAAACAACATGGCAAGAAAGGGGGTCCAAACTACTCTATTCAAGCAAACTAAACAACCTAAGCAAAGCAAACAAAAACTAAGATGCTCCAAGAACAACACAACTGAGCATGAAACAATAAAAACGAAGTGTCTAGGCAGACCTGAGCTTTTTATTGATGAAGAAGGGGATGCCTTGGGCATCCCCAAGCTTTGACGCTTGTACCTCTTGGATATTTCTTGGGGTGACACCATGGTGGCATCCCCAAGCTTGAGCTTTTGTCCATTCTTCATCTTATTGCACCATTCTCTCTTTACACCTAAAATTTTTCTTTCATACAAAACTTCACACAATCATCATTAGCAACATTAGTGTATTCAAAAGATATTAGACCTCTGGCGAAGCTTTGGAACAGCAAGGATTTTCAATAAAAACACAAGCTACTGTAGTAACTCCTTCAAAAATCTCAATTCACCTAAAGAGAACTCAAAAAGGAATCAATAAGAAGCAAATGCAAATAATGGCAAAAATCTGTCAAAACAGACCAGCGGGTAGAAACCAATTTTTTCGAACATCTTATGTTGCTCAAATCAAAAAGTGTTAAACTAACGAAAGTTATCTAACATACTGGGAGATTTATTCGTAAATTTTGAGCTCAATCCGAGTTACAAAGCTTCCTCACGAATTTTTTTGGTGGAGGACAGAAATCTGTTTCTCGACAGCAACTCTCCAAATCTTACTTCCCTCTCATTAGAGATCATTCTTGGCACAAAAAGCAAACAAAAAGGATAAGGAGAGGTCATTACTGAAGTAATAACTTCCAAAACTCAAGGAAAGTCTCGGGTCATCTCCCAACAAGTACTTTTCTTTAACGTCTTTAAGTTAGGCACAAGAAGCAAGAAGAATAAGTATTTTCAAATGAGGAAGCATTAACATCCATACTTGCAAAGTCTTCAACTATGAAAGGTATCTATGAAGTGATACGGGTAGGCTACACTAGCGCAAATCAAAATTTTCTATCGCATAAACCAGGAATACTGTTGTCATAGATCACAGGATTAACACTAGACGCGCAGTTGCGGAATCGATGAAGCGTGTCGAGGCAGTGCAAACGTTCCACATCTCCTCCTTGTCCTTGTCCCACAAGAAGCTCCCCTTGCGCGGCTCGTCCAAGTGCCACATATGCGGCACCTCCGAGGTATCCACACGTGCGGGGTGGAAGCGTCAGACGCCGAACTGCTAGGTCCGCGCGTGCAACACAGACGAGAGGTGTGGCGGCTGGGTGGAATGGTCTAAGGTCTAACCCTGGTCAGCTCGCCCCACCCTCTCTTATATAGGAGTCCCTAGTGGGCTTCTGCATTAGCAGCCCATTAGTAGCCTAAGCCTGGTCTAATTCGAATCCAATCCTCATTAGGCTTTCAGCCCCTTAAGTGTGTGACCCTATAGGTTCATATGCGTATAGACATGACACGAATACACTTATTCCGTCAATAGTTGGTAACGGCCTCTAGCAAGACGTGTCAACTCCTAAATGCATACAAAGATCACATCGGACGAACCATCACAAGGTTTAGTACATGTCTTTCCCTTTGCCTCACGATATTTGGTCTAGCTCCAAGATGAGCTCTCTTTCTTGATACCGTAACTCGGAATCCCTTTACTAGGTTAACTATTAACCTTATGTAGCATGGCCATGCATTTCTGAATCCGATCACTCGAGGGACCCAGAGATATCTCTCTCAAGTAGAGAGGGGCAAATACCATCTTGATTGACCATGCCTTGCAGCATGTTTTAGGACAAACCTGAAAGCTACCTTTATAACTACCCAGTTACGGTGCAGCGTTTGATAGCCCCAAAGTAGGTCGATCCACATCTCAAGTACATGCGACAATCTCAGGTCTAAGGATAAAACGTACATGATGTGTAGAGAGAGCTGCAAGTCGAATTGCCAGTCTCATGTTGGGTCAGTCCAACCCCATGTTCATAACATGTGTCCACATCATTGGTTTGACATCTCCATGTCTATGACTTGCGAAACATAGTCATCAACCAATCGATGTGCTAGTCTAATATTCACGTGTGTCCTCACATGAACTCTGACTAGGGACAACTATTAAATAACCATACAAGTAAAGAGTTTCACAAACAATTCACATAATTGCCAATCAATACAAGTTGCCTGATATGGATATCCAAGGAGCATTACAATAACTCATGGATACATATGAAATATAATCATCTCTATGATTGCCTCTTGGGCATATTTCCTTCAATATCATCCAAATGGGTGTTGGAGGATCCCTTATCATCTCTCTTTGGTCTACTACCTTCATCAAAAAGATTTTCAGGAGCAATCCAATCAAAATACTTTTCAAAGGCTTCATGCATTCCAACAAGCTTAAAGGGTATGGGTATCTTAAATTCTTCTCTAGGCTTAGTTTTATCATAAATACCCACAACATCTACACTTGAGCCTAGCATATTGAAACGCTCAAAGACCTTTTTGGCTTCCCTAGCAACATCATGGAATTCTTTTGATAAAGTTTCAAGGATGAATTCCCTCTTTTCAACATTCTTCTCTTCTTTTAGTTTTAGGAACAAAAATTGTATGAAGGAGTTAAGGCTAACAAACCTAGCCTCCAACATATGAACTAAAGAAGTTGCAGCAATCTTAGAATTAGGAGCAAGCTCTGCTATAGATTTATCCTCAATATCCTCATGCTTGCTAACATAATTCAAGAATTCTTCAATATTATCTTTCCCAATTATGGAGCCACTACCTATTGCAAGATCTTTCAGGGCGAACTTGGGGAGCAACATGGTGGGCTAGAGCAAGGTGGCAACTAGAGCAGGAACTATTTTTTTGTGTTTTTGAATAAAGCAAGCAAACCAAACTAGACTAATTTTTTTGGGTTTTTTAAAAAGAGGCAAACAAGGTGGTTTTTTTTGAAAAGAGGCAAGCAAACCAAAACAAAGCAAACTAAAAACAAAGTAAAGAGAAAGTAAGTGAAGGACTCCCCTAGTGAAGACATCCTTAGCCTCCCCGGCAACGGTGCCAGAAAACTTGTTCATGACTCCTTGGTGGCGCCAGAGAACTTGGTGCTTGATGTGGAGTCTTGTTGGGAACCCCAAGAGCAAGGTGTGAAGCCGCACAGCAGCAAGTTTCCCTCAGTAGAGACCGAGGTTATCGAACCAGAAGGAGGAAGGAAAAGTCACACAGGTGTTGCAAGCAACGCAGAGACCTGCACAACACAAACTCAAGACTTTGCCCCAACGAATTAGTGAGGTTGTCAAGCTCACCGGTTTGCTGTAACAAAGGATTAAACGTATGGTGTGGAAGGTAATGGTTTCCAGCAAGTAAACAAGTAACAGGGGAAGATGTATCAATAGTAAAGATTGTACCGGGGTCCATAGTTCACTAGAGGTGCTCTCCTTAGATAAACAACATGGCATGAAGGGTAAACAAATTACATCAAGGCAATTGACAGGAACTGAGCAAGGCATAACAATGCAATTACTAGTCAGAAATATCCTATGATATTCGATTGGGCAATACAACAAGATACATAGAGCGCCATCCAACTGCATCTATGACTAGAAGTCCACCTTCAGGTTATCATCCGAACCCCCTCCAGTATTAAGTTGCAAGCAACAGACAACAACTTTAAGCAAAGTGTGTAAGGTAAACAGTCCACATGTTCCATGAACAAGACACCGTTGTTTCCTCCCTAGTGGCAACAGCACATCTACAACCGAAGATATTTCTGTCACTTCCCTTGGAAACTAGAGGCATGAATCCACTATCAAGCATAAATACCCCCTCTTGGAGTCACTAGCAAATACTTGGCCAATATAGCTACTAACAACGGAGAGCATGCAAGATCACAAACAACACAGACATGATAGAATCATAAAGACAAAACCATTAATCCAACCAACATATTAATCTCAATATCCATCAGATCCCCGCAAACACAACATGCATGATTACAAATAGATTAGATCTTGATCATGAACGGAGCTCACAAGATCTATACATGAAAGCACACAGGAGGAGATACAACCATCTAGCTACTACATGGACCCATAGTCCAAGGTGGAACTACTCACGCATCATACCGGAGAGAAGGCCTCCGGGATGATCTCCCCTCCGGCAGGGTGCCAGGAAGAACTTCAGATCCCCCCCTCGATCTAGGGACGATGGTGGCGGCGGCTACAGACGGTTTCGTGGAGATTTGATCGGTTGCTTAGGGTTTCTGCATCGGGGGCTTCTTATAGGCAAACGGGGAGGCCGAGGCGGCGGCCTGTCACATCCCAAGATTTTCCAAATCTTGTTATGTGAAAAATAAATGAATAAAATAAAACTTTGTTGATTTTCAGGGTGAGAAGAAACTTTTTGGTTCCAATTGGAAACCTTCAAACCTATTTGATTAAGCAAATCTTAAAGGGATTTGAAAAGATAAACAAATAATAAAGAAATTATTAAATATGTGAAATTACTATTTTTTGGATCTTTTAAATAAAAGGTTTTGGTTTACAAATGAAAAGGTAGAATTATAAATAAGGACTATTTTTATAGAGCCAAATTAAAACTTGGCCAAGCCTTTGAAATAAAATATTTCTATTTGACAAAAATAGTAAAGTTTTTTTTAAATAAAATAATGGGAATTTATTAATACCCAATTTTGTTAAAGTAAAGGCTTTTCCATTTTAATAAAACACTAAAACTTATTAATTTATTTTAAATAAGATTTCCAAGTGTTTTATATTTTCAAATAAAGCCTACTAATTTGGTTTTGATAATATTTAGATTTCAAATGGAGATTTTAATAAATCAAAACCTATTTGAATTAATAACTAAGGACTATTTTATTTAATTATTAAATAGATCCTAAAATAAATAAAAATATTATTTTATTTTGGACTTTGGTTTTGTGTTGTTAAACAGAACTAAAACTCAATACAAAGTGTGGTAGAAAGTTGTTTGATTTGTTGTTTGAATTGTTTGATTGAATTTCAAAACAGAAAATCAAATTAGAAAAGGACAAAGTTTCAGTGCAAAAAAAATGCTAAAGGAATCAGCCCAACAAGGCCCAACCAGCCCACTCCCTCTCTCCACGCAGAAAACGGTTCGCACCAAAGAAAGAACCCGCACCCTCACTGACTGGTGGACCCTATTCCCTCTCTCCCTCTCTCGCTGCCAGAGGACCCCACCGCCACCTCATTGTCATCCCTAACCTCGCGACCGTTTCCTCCCCTTCTCTCGCCTCGCCGTTTCTGGCCAAATGAATTCGGTTGAATTCGTTTAAATGCACGGTTAATTCTCCCCCTGGACCCTGCCGTCTTAACCCCCTCTGTCTCCTTCCCATTTCCCCTCGCTCACTCCTCTCTCCCGGCCACAGGGCTGCCACGATTTCGTGCATGAACCTCCTCTGCTCCGACGAGCTGTAGCACAAATTCCGGCGAAGCCAGACAACCCTATTGCCCCTGGAGCACACGAGCTCGCTCCTTACCTTCTGACGCATCTCCCTGTGCTTTCCGTTCATCTGCGCGAGCACCGTGAGCTCGGCAACGTCTTCCCCAAGCCAGCGCCGCCGTCTGTCTCCAACTGCGGCGACGTCTCCCCGGTAAACCCGACCACCCCTCTCTTCCCCGTAGACACTATAATGATCACCATGCCCTTGCGAACCTAACAGTGTCTCCCTTTTGTCCTAGGGTGCCCTCCATCCTCGCCCTCGACGACCTCCAGAGCCGGCCGACGCTGCCACCCACTCCGGCGAGGAATTGCCACTGTCCCCGAGCGCCCCTCGACGAACCGACCCCACCTCGAGAATCAGCGCTTCCCAGCGAGTTCGATGAGCATATTCTCCCTCTCCCGCGCTTCCTGGTTCGTCGGCAACCTGACTGGCCGAGCACGCGCCGTCGTCCGCCACCGTCGAGCGCCGCCCGTCCTTGGTCAAGATAGTTGAGCCGTTAGATGCGAATCCTGCGGTTGTGTTAGATTCACTTAAACGAAAGGGTATGCGATGATCTAAGCCGCACAGGCCCCTTTTAATCCTCTGGTCAGTATCGCTCGATCCACATGAATCGGTACCGCCCAATAAGAAACAGCCACGTGGCTCTGAGTGTTATTTAAAAACAGAAACATTTCAATTAGATATGTGAATTTGTAAATTGCATAACTTTAAATATACACGTCCAAATTTTGTAAATTTTATAATAATGGATTCAGAAAAGCAAGCCCTAGCCAACCATGCCATTTGTTTAGTAAAAAGTTTCTGTTAAATTGTTTGTTTTTGCAGAAACTTGTGTATGCTTGTTTAGGTTATAAAAATTGTTCAAAAATGATTTTGGGGATAAAATCTTTTGAAAATGGTGTGTTTTGAACCTACTGACCATAGGAAACACTTTGTGGTTTCAAAAATGTATTTGGAGAAACAAAAGAATGAATCCTTGATTTAAAACCAATTCTAGTCAAATAAAAATATGGTTTATTTATTCAAAATGGTTTTGAAGGAAAACCTTTGGGAAATGTTTTGTTTTAAACTCTCTGACCCTAAACACAAAGTTTTATGGTTTGAAAACACATTTTGTGAATCCTATAGATTAATGCCTTAGTAAAAACATTTCTACACCACATAAAATGATACCTTGTTTTAAAAAATGGTTATTAAAGTGAAACCTTTTGCAAATGACTTTGCCACTTTATAAAATGACCATTAGGTGTCTTCAAATGTTTGTGAACCTTTATAAACCACTTCTCCAGATAAAACAATCCTTTAGCATGCTTGCATGCATTGTTTTGTTATTGTTATTTTATGTGATGAATTGCTTGATTGGTAGATTGAAATATTGTTTGCTTGATTGAATTGTAGTGACTTGAAGTGTGTGAACATTGCAAAGATCAAGAAGTGAACCTATACTCTACCAAAAAGGCAAGTGATGCTTCATACCTTTGTCCCATTACTTTCACTATGCATTAGTGATTTTTCTAAGTAAAACTTGCATGGAATTTTGCTAAGTATAAACTATGCTATGGGAAAACCTAGAAGATGAAAACCTTAGTAGAATTTCCTAAGTTAAGATTCCTACTACTATCATGCTTATCTTAGCTAATAGAAAACAAGGGTGGAATATATACATTCATACTATGGAAAATTTCTAAGTCTGAGGACTTGTGTTTTTGTTTAATAAAACAACTAAGTTAATGAATCACCTGGGTGGAAAAGGACTTGCTTGGTGGTTTTTGGTTGAGTGGTTACACAAGGCCCATGGCTATGGTTTACCTTGTGTATCACACTTGTGGATTGCCACCCAGGAACAAAGAGATTTGAGATGTCAAATGTTGAGAAGCTTCAAGTGCAGCCACTTGGCATTATGGGCTCTGCCTGGATCATATAGGTTGCAATAACTTAGCCAAATGGACAGTTGGTGGTAGGGTTTGATAGGTTGGAACGCGTCCATTTTGGTCTAAGGGAAGGCTTCTGAAAGATCTTGTCTTGGGAAACCAAGTGTTGTGGGGAAAGTGCACCACCTCTGCAGAGTGAAAAATCTAAGTACTTAGCCATGTCCCTGGTAAAGGACAATTTGAGCATCAAGACATGGAAGCTATCAAGAATCTCATCATCCAAATTTCTAAGTTAAAAACTTGTGGTTGAACAAGGGTTAAAGGATCTTAAATCTTTGATTGGTAGATGCCTTGGGTGATTTTTGTCAAGCAAAAACTTAGTGTTTTCAAATGATAAGGAAAAATCTATTTTTGAGCAATGCAAGCCTAAAGCTCCACTTAGCCAAATGCATATAGATGATAGACTCCACTATACTACCATAGTATCACTTGCCAATACAATTCAAATGTATTGACCCTTGTGGCTTTAACTTGTTATGTTGCAGGTTTGATTGATATTAGTGACGTTTAAATGATTAGGATTACAAGTCTACAACCAACATGTCTGCCTGTGGCACTTTGAAGATGAAGGACCCCATGCTTATAGATATTCTGCTGCAATGTAATGTAATAGCCAAATGAGCTATGTAAGATGTAATAAATTATTTTATTCCTGGTTATAAAGTGTATTATGACCTTTGTTTCTTGATAATACATCTTAACTGTGGATGCTAGCTATTGATCTAGGGACTAGCATTGCAATCACAGGGATCCTTTTTCCTTTACAAAGGAGGGATCTTACAGATGGTATCAGAGCATTGTGTTGCCTGTAGGATTTGTAAACCTAGGATTGGACAAAACCCCTTAGAAAAAGATAGGAGTTGTATTTGTTCCAAAACATATTTACAAACAATCTTGTAAACTCTTTCCTCAACCATTTTGGTTTTGATTCTACATCTCTTCTATTTCAAACTTGATGGATAAAGCCTACCCCATGGCCAAAGACTTCACCATATGCAAAGGACTTCTTCAACTCTAATGACTTCAACATCTTCAACTCTAATGACTTCAACATCTTCAGCATATTCACCAAGGACTTCAATCTTGGATGTCACTAAGGACAAGTGAGACAAGGAAATCTTGCTCAAGATTTGGATACTAAGGAAACACAACTTAGAAGGAGCCATCATCACCTATGAAGTTTTGTGATCTAGAGTTTTCCCAAGGAAACCAAGATCTCATGCAAGAAGGAATCAACCAAGAAGGATGGAAAGATCACAAATGAACCATATAGATGAACTACCATATATAGTTAAGTCAAACACACCAACTTATGTGGTGTAACAAAAATATTTTTGGTTGCCTAAAAATATGCTTGAAACTTGTTGTTTGAGTGGAATGTTTGTTTGTGATTGCTTGCACATTGCTTGTGTGAATTGTGATGTGTGTGATTAGAATTATTCCCTTAGAAATATTTTGCCTACTCTAATCCCAATCCAACCCAAACAGATGACTTCTCCAAGAAACCCCAACATCAAGGATGATGACAACAACAACAACCAAGAGAACAACATGAGAAAACAACTACTAGCAGACCAAACCCAGTTGAGCCAAGTGACAACTCAGCTTTTAGCCAACAACAATGGACTAGACCCAGCCATACAAAGGATTTTGAAAATTCAATCCCAATTGTTGCAAGGGATGGCCACTCAAATGATCAACATTGGAGACAACTCTTCCCAAGGAGCTAATGACAACAAGGATGACAAAGATGTTATTCTAGAAGGAACCCAAGCTTGCAATATTTGTGGAGACAAGGACCACACTTCCAAGGAGCATGGAGATCAATGCCCCAACTGTGAAGAGAAACATCCAACTAATCAATGCCCCACATCTCAAGTGACTTGTTTCCTATGTGAAGTAAACAATCATGTCCCTATCCAATGCCCCATATACTCCATAGTTGAACAAAGGAAACAAAGTGGAGTGCAACAACTGATTGCAGATTACCATGAGAGAGCCAAGTCTACCAAGAAGGATGAGGACAAAGGAAAATCTCAGCTTGTACCTCCATGCAATATGACCCAATTTAAAGGACCAAAGAAGAGGCATATGAATTATCCAAGGATCAGAAGAAGGTCAAAGAAACCAGTAGACATTCCTACCTATGAGATAACATATGAAGAACATGAACTAGAAGCACTCCTAGCTTTGGAGAAACCCAAGAAAAAGAAGGACAAGAGCCATGTGCAATGTTACACTTGCAAAGAAATGGGACACTATGCCAATGAATGTCCAGAAAAGAAGAAGAAAGATAATAGACAAGTGATGTGTTTCAAATACAAAGAACCAGGACATTATGAAAGCAACTGTCCAGAAAAGATGAAGCACAAGATAAACCAGCCTATGAAGGATCTCAGCCTTGTCACATGTTTCAAGTGTGAAAACAAAGGACACTATGTAGATGTTTGCCCAGAGAAGTTTCCCCAGGATCCCAAGAAGGCCAATATGTAATTTAGTTGGAAATTTTTTAAGGGTGGTAGTACCCTAGATGATTTGAGCCTACTTGTAACCCTAGCCTTCCCAAATCTCGGGACGAGATTTATTTTAAGGGTGGTAGCCTGTCACATCCCAAGATTTTCCAAATCTTGTTATGTGAAAAATAAATGAATAAAATAAAACTTTGTTGATTTTCAGGGTGAGAAGAAACTTTTGGTTCCAATTGGAAACCTTCAAACCTATTTGATTAAACAAATCCTAAAGGGATTTGAAAAGATAAACAAATAATAAAGAAATTATTAAATATGTGAAATTACTATTTTTTGGATCTTTTAAATAAAAAGTTTTGGTTTACAAATGAAACGGTAGAATTATAAATAAGGACTATTTTTATAGAGCCAAATTAAAACTTGGCCAAGCCTTTGAAATAAAATATTTCTATTTGACAAAAATAGTAAAGGTTTATTTAAATAAAATAATGGGAATTTATTAATACCCAATTTTGTTAAAGTAAAGGCTTTTCCATTTTAATAAAACACTAAAACTTATTAATTTATTTTAAATAAGATTTCCAAGTGTTTTATATTTTCAAATAAAACCTACTGATTTGGTTTTGATAATATTTAGATTTCAAATGGAGATTTTAATAAATCAAAACCTATTTGAATTAATAACTAAGGACTATTTTATTTAATTATTAAATAGATCCTAAAAAGAATAAAAATATTATTTTATTTTGGACTTTGGTTTTGTGTTGTTAAACAGAACTAAAACTCAATACAAAGTGTGGTAGAAAGTTGTTTGATTTGTTGTTTGAATTGTTTGATTGTATTTCAAAACAGAAAATCAAATTAGAAAAGGACAAAGTTTCAGTACAAAAAATGCTAAAGGAATCAGCCCAACAAGGCCCAACCAGCCCACTCCCTCTCTCCCCGCAGAAAACGGTTCGCACCAAAGAAAGAACCCGCACCCTCACTGACTGGTGGACCCTATTCCCTCTCTCCCTCTCTCGCTGCCAGAGGACCCCACCGCCACCTCATCGTCATCCCTAACCTCGCGACCATTTCCTCCCCTTCTCTCGCCTCGCCGTTTCTGGCCAAATGAATTCGGTTGAATTCGTTTAAATGTGTGGTTAATTCTCCCCTGGACCCTGCCGTCTTAACCCCCTCTGTCTCCTCCCCATTTCCCCTCGCTCACTCCTCTCTCCCGGCCACAGGGCTGCCACGATTTCGCGCATGAACCTCCTCTGCTCCGACGAGCTACGGCACAAATTCCGGCGAAGCTAGACAACCCCATTGCCCCTGGAGCACACGAGCTCGCTCCTTACCTTCTGACGCATCTCCTTGTGCTTTCCGTTCATCTGCACGAGCACCGTGAGCTCGGCAACGTCTTCCCCGAGCCAGCGCCACCGTCTGTCTCCAACTGCGGCGACGTCTCCCCGGTAAACCCGACCACCCCTCTCTTCCCCGTAGACACTATAATGATCACCATGCCCTTGTGAACCTAACGGTGTCTCCCTTTTGTCCTAGGGTGCCCTCCATCCTCGCCCTCGACGACCTCCAGAGCCGCCCGACGCCGCCACCCACTCCGGCGAGGAATTGCCACTGTCCCCGAGCACCCCTCGACGAACCGACCCCACCTCGAGCATCAGCGCTTCCCGGCGAGTTCGGTGAGCATATTCTCCCTCTCCCACGCTTCCTGGTTTGTCGGCAACCTGACTGGCCGAGCACGCGCCGTCGTCCGCCACCGTCGAGCGCCGCCCGTCCTTGGTCAAGATAGTTGAGCCATTATATGCGAATCCTGCGGTTGTGTTAGATTCACTTAAACGAAAGGGTATGCGATGATCTAAGCCGCACAGGCCCCTTTTAATCCGGTGGTCAGTATCGCTCGATCCACATGAATCGGTACCGCCCAATAAGAAACAGCCACGTGGCTCTGAGTGTTATTTAAAAACAGAAACATTTCAATTAGATATGTGAATTTGTAAATTGCATAACTTTAAATCTACACGTCCAAATTTTGTAAATTTTATATCAATGGATTCAGAAAATCAAGCCCTAGCCAACCATGCCATTTTTTTAGTAAAAAGTTTCTATTAAATTGTTTGTTTTTGCAGAAACTTGTGTATGCTTGTTTAGGTTATAAAAATTGTTCAAAAATGATTTTGGGGATAAAATCTTTTGCAAATGGTGTGTTTTGAACCTACTGACCATAGGAAACACTTTGTGGTTTCAAAAATGTATTTGGAGAAACAAAAGAATGAATCCTTGATTTAAAACCAATTCTAGTCAAATAAAAATATGGTTTATTTATTAAAAATGGTTTTGAAGGAAAACCTTTGGGAAATGTTTTGTTTTAAACTCTCTGACCCTAAACACAAAGTTTTATGGTTTGAAAACACATTTTGTGAATCCTATAGATTAATGCCTTAGTAAAAACATTTCTACACCACATAAAATGATACCTTGTTTTAAAAAATGGTTATTAAAGTGAAACCTTTTGCAAATGACTTTGCCACTTTATAAAATGACCATTAGGTGTCTTCAAATGTTTGTGAACCTTTAGAAACCACTTCTCTAGATAAAACAATCCTTTAGCATGCTTGCATGCATTGTTTTGTTATTGTTATTTTATGTGATGAATTGCTTGATTGGTAGATTGAAATATTGTTTGCTTGATTGAATTGTAGTGACTTGAAGTGTGTGAACATTGCAAAGATCAAGAAGTGAACCTATACTCTACCAAAAAGGCAAGTGATGCTTCATACCTTTGTCCCATTACTTTCACTATGCATTAGTGATTTTTCTAAGTAAAACTTGCATGGAATTTTGCTAAGTATAAACTATCCTATGGGAAAACCTAGTAGATGAAAACCTTAGTAGAATTTCCTAAGTTAAGATTCCTACTAATATCATGCTTAGCTTAGCTAATAGAAAACAAGGGTGGAATATATACATTCATAGTATGGAAAATTTCTAAGTCTGAGGACTTGTGTTTTTGTTTAATAAAACAACTAAGTTAATGAATCACCTGGGTGTAAAAGGACTTGCTTGGTGGTTTTTGGTTGAGTGGTTACACAAGGCCCATGGCTATGGTTTACCTTGTGTATCACACTTGTGGATTGCCACCCAGGAACAAAGAGATTTGAGATGTCAAATGTTGAGAAGCTTCAAGTGCAGCCACTTGGCATTATGGGCTCTGCCTGGATCATATAGGTTGCAATAACTTAGCCAAATGGACAGTTGGTGGTAGGGTTTGATAGGTTGGAGCGCGTCCATTTTGGTCTAAGGGAAGGCTTCTGAAATATCTTGTCTTGGGAAACCAAGTCTTGTGGGGAAAGTGCACCACCTCTGCAGAGTGAAAAATCTAAGTACTTAGCCATGTCCCTGGTAAAGGACAATTTGAGCATCAAGACATGGAAGCTATCAAGAATCTCATCATCCAAATTTCTAAGTTAAAAACTTGTGGTTGAACAAGGGTTAAAGGATCTTCAATCTTTGATTGGTAGATGCCTTGGGTGATTTTTGTCAAGCAAAAACTTAGTGTTTTCAAATGATAAGGAAAAATCTATTTTGGAGCAATGCAAGCATAAAGCTCCACTTAGCCAAATGCATATAGATGATAGACTCCACTATACTACCATAGTATCACTTGCCAATACAATTCAAATGTATTGACCCTTGTGGCTATAACTTGTTATGTTGCAGGTTTGATTGATATTAGTGAGGTTTAAATGATTAGGATTACAAGTCTACAACCAACATGTCTGCCTGTGGCACTTTGAAGATGAAGGACCCCATGCTTATAGATATTCTGCTGCAATGTAATGTAATAGCCAAATGAGCTATGTAAGATGTAATAATTATTTTATTCCTGGTTATAAAGTGTATTATGACCTTTGTTTCTTGATAATACATCTTAACTATGGATGCTAGCTATTGATCCAGGGACTAGCATTGCAATCACAGGGATCCTTTTTACTTTATAAAGGAGGGATCTTACAGATGGTATCAGAGCATTGTGTTGCCTGTAGGATTTGTAAACCTAGGATTGGACAAAACCCCTTAGAAAAAGATAGGAGTTGTATTTGTTCCAAAACATATTTACAAACAATCTTGTAAACTCTTTCCTCAATCATTTTGGTTTTGATTCTACATCTCTTCTATTTCAAACTTGATGGATAAAGCCTACCCCATGGCCAAAGACTTCACCATGTGCAAAGGACTTCTTCAACTCTAATGACTTCAACATCTTCAACTCTAATGACTTCAACATCTTCAGCATATTCACCAAGGACTTCAATTTTGGATGTCACTAAGGACAAGTGAGACAAGGAAATCTTGCTCAAGATTTGGAGACTAAGGAAACACAACTTAGAAGGAGCCATCATCACCTATGAAGTTTTGTGATCTAGAGTTTTCCCAAGGAAACCAAGATCTCATGCAAGAAGGAATCAACCAAGAAGGATGGAAAGATCACAAATGAACCATATAGATGGACTACCATATATAGTTAAGTCAAACACACCAACATGCATATGGCACTATTGCAACTTGTTAGTAGGTTACAAGGGCCGCGACGGGGGACAACGCCGCGACGGTGGCAACTACAAGGCGAAGCCGAGGTTCGACCCTGCGGCCCTTCTTAACCAACCTTGTGTATTTCATAGAAGGGAAGGAAAGCCAGCCACGCACACGACCGCCGACTGCCACTCTCTCAAGGAGATCGAGAAGGCACGGTGTGCACGGGAGGACCTCGACAACAACCCGCCAAACGGTGAAAAATTCGGCAGCGTCGCCGGGTCGCTCCATACCTTCACAGGCTTCAACACGAAGCGCGAGAAGAAGGTCATCGCCCGCGCCGTCGCCATCAACGCGGTGGCCCAGGTGGACATCCCCCAGTTTCTCAACTGGTCCAAGCAACCAATCACTTGGAGCCGCCAGGACCACTCGCCACGGATCGAGTACCCAGGCCGAGTCGCCCTGGTGGTCAAGCCCAAGGTGGGAGACTACCGGCTCCCTAAAACATTGATGGACGGCGGCAGCTCCATCAACATCCTCTACCTGGACACCTTCAGGCGACTGCGGCTCCCGCAGTCGATGATCGAGACGACCTACACCATGTTCCACGGCATCGTCCCCGGTCAGAAGGCGTACCCGATCGGCAAGGTGACGCTGCCAGTCACCTTCGGCACACCGGCGAACTTTCGCACTGAGCGGATCGTCTTCGAGCTGGTGCCCTTCGACAACCCCTACCACTACATCCTGGGGCGCCAGGCGTTTGCCAAGTTCATGGCAGCACCCCACTACGCATACAACGCGATGAAGCTACCCGGGCCGTGCGGCGTCATCACCATCCACGGCGACCCCGACATGGCCGCCGAGTGCGAGGCCAAAGGAGCCAAACTCGCCGATGCCGTCATCGCGGGAGAGGCCAACCACGCCGACGAGCTCGCCAAGTACGCGAGCGGGGTCAACAACGACGACCCCACCATACTCAAGAAGCCCAACTCGGAGGGCGGCAACCCCACCGCCTTCGAGGCAACAACGCACACCCGCACCGTCGAGCTGGTCCCAGGTGACTCCAGCTAGACGGTGACGATCGGGACGGGCATGAGCCCAGCATAGGAAGGCGCGCTCATCGAGTTCCTCCGTGAGAACAGGGACATCTTGGCGTGGAAGCCCTCTAACATGCTTGGTGTCCCTAGGGAACTCGCTGAGCACAAACTCAACACCGACCCCAAAGTGTGACCTGTCAAGCAGTCGCTTTGGCCCTTCAATGAAGAGCACCGCCGAGCCATCGCCGAGGAGGTGCAGCGTCTACTCGCTACAGGCTTCATTTGGCCAATCAAGTACTCCAAGTGGCTGGCAAACCTAGTCCTGGTAGAGAAGAAAAACGGGACCTGGAGGATGTGTATCGATTACACAAACTTAAACAGCGCCTGCCCGAAGGAGCAATTTGTCCTCCCGCGGATCGACCAAATCATCGATTCCACCGCGGGCTCGGAGTCGCTATGCTTCCTCGACGCCTAATCTGGGTACAACCAGATCAAAATGGCCGTCGAAGACGAAGAGAAGACGGCGTTCATCACGCCATTCGGAGCCTTCTACTACATCGCCATGACCTTCGGCCTCAAGAACGCCGCGACCTACCAGCAGTGCATGCAGGAGTGCCTTGCAAGGCAAATTGGCCGCAATATCCACATCTACATCGACGACGTGGTGGTGAAGTCCGCCCGCCAGAGCGACCTACTCACTAACCTGGCGGAAACATTCGCCAACCTGCGGAAGTACAAGATAAAGCTAAACCCAGGGAAATGCACCTTCGATGTACCAGCTGGACAGCTACTAGGATACGTTGTCTCCAAGCGCGGGATCGAGGCGAACCCCACCAAGATCTACACGATCGCTCGACTCGGCAAACCTGAGTGCCTGCACGACGTCCAGAAGCTGGCCAGGCGAGTCACGGCTCTCAGTCGCTTCATCCCCCGGTTGGGCAAAAAGGCGATGCCCCTCTACCGCCTAATGCGCAAGAACCACACCTTCCAGTGGGATAAGGAGGCAGATGACGCGCTCCGCGACCTCAAGAAGGTGCTACTCGCAGCACCGCTACTCGCCGCCCCCGTCGACAAGGAACCCATGCTGGTCTACGTCGCGGCTTCCGAGTGCGTCGTCAGCACCGTCATGGTCGTCGAACGGCCAGAAGAAGGAAAGGACCGCCCGGTGCAGCGACCAGTGTACTACATCAGCGAAGTCCTCACCGAGTCGCGCCAGCGCTACCCGCAATACCAGAAATTGGTGTACGCGGTCTTTAGAGCACAGTGGCGACTGCCGCACTACTTCCAGGAGCACCCGATAATGGTCGTCTCCTCAGCACCATTGCAGGACATCATCCGCAACCGTGAGGCGACTGGGCGAGTCGCCAAGTCGGCCGTCGAGATCGGCGTCCACAACATCAAGTACGAGCCGCGCAAGGCGATCAAGTCACAGGCTCTCGTAGACTTCATCGCCGACTGGGAGGAGGCCCAGCAGCCAGAAAAGCTGCCATACCTCCATTACTGGAGCTTACACTTCGACGGCTCCAAGAACGCGGATGGTGCAGGAGAAGGGATCGTGCTAACTTCTCCGAAGGGCGACAAGCTCCGCTACGTCCTCTGCCTCGACTTTACCCCCTGCACCAACAACATGGCCGAGTACGAGGCGCTACTCGACGGCATGCGAGCTACCAAGGAGATGAACGTCAACCGCATGCGCTGCTACGGAGACTTCGACCTCGTCGCCGGGCAAGTCGTTGGCACATGCGACGCCGTCTCCCCCACCATGACGGCATACCGCCAAGCAGTGGACAAGCTGGGTGGACACTTTGCAGGTTACTCCGTCGAGTGGATTGACAGGCGGAAGAACGAGGAGGCCGACGCACTCTCTCACATCGGCTCGGCTCGACTCGCACCACCCGCCGGCGTCTTCCTCGACACCATTACCAAGCCTTACATCTCTCCCCCAAGGGAGATCGACATCGGAATCCCGCTGCAACCAGAGGCAGCCATGGTCGCACTTATCGCCAGCCAGACGACTGGACCGCGCCGTACATTGCCTACTTGGAGGGAGGCACCCTGCCAGCGAACGAAACGGACGCCCGGATGATAGCACGCCGCTGCAAATCCTTCGTCATCATCAACGGCGAGCTCCACAAGCGCAGCGTGACCGGCGTGTTCCAACGCTGCGTTCAACCCGCTGAAGGACGCAAAATCCTCCAATACATTCACTCCGGCGACTGTGGCCACCACGCTGGCGCCCGCTCTCTGGTCGCAAAGGCTATGCGACACGGCTTCTACTGGCCCACCGCACACGCAGACGCGGTAGACATTGTCCAGCGGTGCGTCGGATGCCAGAAATACGCCAACCAGACCCACGTGCCGAGCTCGATGCTCAAGACAATCCCCATCACCTGGTTGTTCGCTGTGTGGGGCATGGACATGGTAGGCCCTTTCAAGAAGGCCCCCTCCGGCTTCACCCACCTCTTGGTCGCAGTCGACAAATTAACAAAATGGGTGGAGGCCAAGCCAGTCCGCAAATGCGACGGGAAGACTTCCACCAAGTTCCTACGCGAGCTCATCTATCGCTACGGGTTCCCAAACAGCATCATCACGGACAACGGCACCAACTTCGCCAAAGGAGATATGGCCGAGTTCTGCGAGGAACACCACATTCGACTCGACCTCGCCTCAATCGCCCACCTGGAGTCCAACGGCCAGGCGGAACGCGCCAATCAGAGCATCCTCCATGGCCTAAAGCCACGGCTCCAAGTACCACTCGAGCGCACCGCCGGGTGCTGGGTCGAGGAACTACCTTCGTCATCTGGGGCATTCGCACCTCCGTCAACAGGTCGATAGGGTTTACACCCTTCTTCATGGTGTACGGCGCCGAGGCAGTCATGCCCACCGACCTCGAGCATGACTCGCCAAGGGTGGTCAACTTCACGGAGGCCGCAAACAAACTCGCACGACAAGACGGAGTCGACCAACTCGACGAGGCACGCGACCTAGCTCGCTCCTGCACCGCCATCTACCAGCAAGGGCTCCGCCGCTACCATAGCCGGCGAGTAAGGACTCGCACCTTCCAGGAAGGCGACCTCGTACTACGCCTCATCCAGGACAAGAAGGGCATGCACAAGCTCTCCCCCCTTGGGAGGGACCATTCGCCATCAGGCGAGTCCAAGGCAACGACGCCTACTACCTCACCGACGTCCGAGGAGACGGCAGACTCAACGTCAAGCGGTCGTGGAATGTAAACCTCCTACGGAAGTTCTACTCATAGAACTCCATACATGTACTCTCCACCTACTATGAAATAAAACAGATCGGTTACCGCAAATTGCGTCTACTCTCCGTGTCTTGTGCCACTCGCACTCGTAATAATAGGTTAAGCTATTCGCAGAAGTCAACCTCTGGTAAAGCGACCGGCACGGCCAAGTAGTGCGGTATGAGGGCACTGGGAGACCCCAGGCCTTGTAATGTCCACAAAAAACGCCAACCCGGAGCCCCATTGGAGTCGCCTAGATCGACTGGCTTATCGAGCCAAGACAACTGCCCTCGCTTCTCATAGCGATCAAGGTCCTCCGCATCCTCAGCACAGCGACTCGAACGGCTAAATACCACGCTCGGGGACTGACGACCAGTCAAATACGAGCGACTAGGGAAAAACGCCAAGTATGAGAGCACGCCCAGGATTCGACATGCGACTGATCCTTCGGGTCAGGAAGGAGTGACGCGCTTACCTTAACGCGCTTAGTCCTCGCCTACCTTGGAGCTGCGACTAGAACCACCAAGTACCACGCTTGGGGACTCGGCTACCCGACCTCGTTCGCGCACGGGAAAACGGTCAAGTAAAGAGCACCCATGGGAGTCGCCCTGCGACTGGCTCTTCGAGCCCTGGCGAGTCGACCTTAATCCATTCAAAATTCGCAAACGCATAACCAACGAGGTAAACCCCATAAAAAGAGCGGACGCGCTCGGGGACTCGTTCAATCAAAATCCAAAATCACAAAGCAAATGACAAAACAACACGAATTTCCTTTATAACAGCACAAAGTTGCTCCAAAATACAAGGCAAGTTCAATAGATATTTGTTACTAACGCCCCAGGGCACCACGCTTCTACTCCGCAGGTTTTGACGCTGACTCGCCGCCACCCCTGCGGTTACGAATGAAGGGCTCATACGGGTTCGACGGGTACGTCATCAAATCGCCCGCCATCGCCGCACGGAACGGCTGCTCGACCTTGAAGTCCAGATGCTTCGGTTCGGGATCGTTGGGGGCGACAACCGTCTCCTGATAGGGGAGGAGGTCGCCCATCGCCCAAACGCGATAAGAGTACACCGCGGCCCGGTCCGTCAGCTTCAGCACCTCGGAAATCTCCACAGAGCCCGTGGATGAGGGGTAGCCGCTCGTCACATTGTCAAGGTCGAAGTCTTCCGGGAAAAGAGCAAGCCCAAGGCTGAGCGCCGTCGCCGCCCCACGCCAGAAGGCCGACCGCGTAATGAATTCGACGACGGACGGAGCCTTCTCCAGGTAGCGCCATACCTCGACGAGGTCATTGGGAATCACCTCCGTGGGCGATATCTCCTGAAGATATGCTCGAATGCAAGTCGCGGACAACGCGGCCGAGTCGACCAGGGTGGTAACACACTGCCACGCATCGTATGACTGCGCCTCCTCAGAGCTATCAATAACCCGGCCTGTGGAACAGAAGCAGGCAGTGAGCATACCAACGACTTCACAACGCAGTTGCTGCATGCAGAAGGAAGAGGAAGAAAGATTTACCAATCAGTGGACGACAGAGGCTCGTGATGAAGTTTTGAAGAGAGGAGAAGTCGTTCTGCATACCAGGTGCATCAGACACTTTCCGCTCCTCAGCGGCAGACGTAACAGCAACTTTCGCTCACCCCTCTGCTGAACTCGCTTCCGCCCTCGCTTCCTTGAGCTCACGCTCCAGGTCAGCGACCCACTTTTCGGCCACGCTCAAAGCAGACTGAGTCGTTGTCAAGTCACCCACCAGGACAAGGCCCTGGCGGACCTCCTCCGCTTCGGCTGCAATTTCTCGAAGTCCCTTGTTCGTCTCTTGGACGGCAACGAGTTCCTTCTCCATGCGACACTTTGCTGCAAGCCGATCGGCAGATTCGCGCTGCAGGCCCTGCGCACAAACTGCAACGTCAACAACATTGAAAATCCTAAGTGCCCACCCGCTGAAATTCAGCGACTAGGCACTCGGGGACTGGACATTGAAAATCCTAAGTGCCCACCCGCTGAAAATTCAGCGACTAGGCACTCGAGGACTGGACATTGAAAATCCCAAGTGCCCACCCGCAGAAATTCAGCGACTAGGCACTCGGGGACTAGACGATATAAAAACATTAAGAATCCGACCACTGAAATTCTATGGCCCGATCCTCGGGGACTGGACATACCTGGATGGCAGCGCCCAGCATGCCGTGAAGCTCCAGCGCGTCCACAGACGCAAGCACGACCGGAGTGTGGCCGCGATGCTGCTCGACCTTCGTCTCGGCGATCCCAGGCATCCGGGTCGTTGGCGCCGTGCCACTCGCTGCGGCCGCCTTCGCCATGAAGCGAGGGAAAGTCGCAGTAGATGATGCGGCGCCACTCGGAGCCGGCTTGGCCACGTCGGGTGAGGCAACAACCTCCTTGGTCTTCGAGGCCACTTCCGCCGCAGTCGGAGGTTCGCTCGGAGCAACCGCCGTGTCGTTAGAGACTGTGACAACGTCATCGCCTTTCGCCTTCTTGACACCTTCGGCGGGAGCAGCGACTTTGTCGATCTTCCTCTTCCGTGAGGAGTCCACCTCGGTGACGACTGGCGGAACCTTGGCAATGGAATGATGGCCGGTCTTTTTGACGCCAGTCCTGTAAAACAACGATATGAATAAGACTGTCCGACTACAATGAAAAAACAGGCAAATGAACAATACTCACTTGGCGACTGGTATGAATCGCAGACCGTGCGGATGCTAGCCGGCTTTTCCAACTCGGGACCCAACCTCCAAGTGAGGCACGTCTCGAAAACATCGTGTGCCCAAGACACTGATGGCTTCTTCGAAGATGAGGCCGCGGCAGGAGCCTCCGCGATAATTGCTGCGGGAGCCTCCCTTGGAGGCGAGGCCCTTGCGGCCGGAGAATCGCCCAAACCAGCGGCTGGGGTGAATGGAGGTGGTAGCGATGCCAGAGGCACCTCGTCCAGGGGGGAAGCAGCGTCCGATGCCACGGTCGCGCGCGCCGATACGCCCTTAGCCGAGCTGGTGGCGTCGGAACTGGTCACGGATCGAGGCAGAGACATGTGCTTCGCAGGCTCCGTCTTCTTCTTCGGCGGAGCCTTTGCCTCCTTCTTATTACTCTTCTTCGACGGCGTGGCCTCACGATGTGAGGTGTGCTCGGGAAGCTCGTCGTCGTCATCGTGAGGCTCGAGGCTTTTACTCGCCTCGATCTCGCGCTGGTGTTGCCCGCGAGTCTTGCGAATCATTGGGGCAGCGTCTTCCACGGGCTCGTCTTCGTCATCATCGTCGTCATCACCCTCGTCCCTATTGGCGTCGCCCTTGGCGGGCGGTGAATCGCTCCCGTCCTGGACGGACGAGCTCAAGTTCTCGTCGTCTGTGGGTGGGATCCACCCTTCCACCACTTGGAACAACTACAATAAGCATAAGACAACATCAGCACAACCGTGAATGCATCATCTGCGACTGCGAGTGGTGGCAAAATGACGGCTTACCGTCGGACCTGGGCGCCTTGCAGTATAGGGGCGACCCCGGCCTTCGCGTCCAGATACACCGCCTGGGTAATCTTCTTCAGGGCCAGGGTGTAGTCTTCAAGACGCCATTCGGCGAAGGAGGACTTCGTCAGATCGTCCTTACCTGTATACTCGTACATGTAGTGGTCACGGCGGGCCAAGGGCACGAGTCGCCGCCCGAACCAGTAGTTGTAGAGGTTGATGGTCTGGAGGCCCTTCTTCTTTAGGCCGTGGATGGTCTGCAGCATTTCGTCGACAACCATCCGCTGATCCAGCGGGAGCTTGACGACCTGGAGCCGACGCGGTTCGGGCCGGTCGGCGGAGTGCCTAGGAAGCGCCACTTCGCCGTCTGGAGTCGACTCGGTGACGTAGAACCAGGACTTCTTCCATTCGTTCGCCGCTTTAGCGGGCAGCATCAGGTCGAAGAACGACGCCTTCGACTTCAGCTGGAATATCAGGCCACCCGCGGCTAGCATCGGGCCGCCTGACTCTTCGCGGCTGATCCTCCCATGGAACAGATCTTGCCACAGGGTGAAGTAGGGCCTGCATCCCAGATAGCACTCGCAGAACACCATGAAGATGGCGAGCTGCTCGATACTATGCGGACCTAGATCCGACGGCTGGATCCCGTAGTAGGCGCAGAAACGCCGAAAGAAGAGGGAAGTGGGAAACCCCAGCCCCCGCTCCAGGTGGCTGGTGAAGTAGATGAATTCTCCCTCGCGCGGGTCTGGAGTCACTTCTCCGGCCGCGGGGATGCGCCATCTGCCGGCGCGCAGGATCCCGGCCTCCACGAAGGACGCCAGTAGCACCCTGGTGCACTTGTATCTGCCCCATGATTCGGTGGAGGGGGCCATCAGTTGGAAGTTCGTGGAGGTCGGTGCTCTCTGGATTGGTTGGATCGCTATGCGGAGTGGGAAACGGAGATGAGCGAGATCGGAGGAAGAACGAAGGAGTGTTCCCCTGCTCGCTTATCATTCTCCTTATATAGCGGTTGCTACCCGCCAATTTCGGGAGTCGTTACTACGCGGTAATTACGCCGAAGTTACCGTTGGATTACCCCAACGGCTAGTTTGACCCCAATTGACGGTCCAACTTCACCCATTCGACTCGTCGCTCCACGCGACTCGACGATTCGCCGACCCGATCACTATAACAGTGACTGAGTACTCGCCGACCCATTCACCGAGCTGCGACACGATTGGTCGCCATTATTGCGACTGGAATAACCAGTTTTTCCGTTATTCAGGAGTCCGCCGCCGATTCAACTGGACGTCCGCATTGGACCGGCATACTCCGACTGCCAGCGAACGCCTGCGACCAATCAACGACGGCCTCGAGGACTACTGATGGGGATATGCCTACCGGGGTATACTCAGCAGGACGGCGACTGGATCAAGATCTGGCGTGGACTCCAGCGACTGGAAGCTGAAGGCCTAGAAGCGTAGATAGGCCTAGTCGGATTAGGTCGTAGGGTCACCGACTCCTTAACTGATTTGGTTGAGATTTGTAAACCCTAGGGAGGTGAGTCTATATAAACCTCCCTAGAGGGCGCATAGAGTATACTTTCCAGCATACACCCAAGCGACTCGCCGCCTAGCCATCGAGCTCGCCCCATTGTACTCTCACCATAATACAATCTAGCAGGAGTAGGTCTTTACCCTCCGGGGGTCCGAACCTGGGTAAACCCTTGTGTCTTAGCCCTCATCTCGCACCGCAGATGGCTGGCCGCCCTTGCCCCATGTTCTACTACTCGCTGCCGATTACAGCATCTGCCATGGTCATTCCCACGACAAACCCTGAAATCCTCATTATGACATTCATGTTCATAAGGAGTTTTAGCAAATTTGGAAAAATTAAATGTTGGGGATGTGCTATATGGATATCCTCATAGCATGTCACTTATCCGTGAAGGGAATATGCCCGAGAGGCAATAATAAAGTGGTTATTATCGTATTCCTTATTTATGATAAATGTTTATTTTACATGCTATAATTGTATTAATACGGAAACGTTAATACATGTGTGTTTAATAAACAAAAAGGAAGTTCCTAGTTATGCCTCTCTTATAAACTAGCTCGTTGATTAACAAGATGATCAAAGGTTTCCTGATCATGGACATTGGATGTTGTTAATAACGAGGTCAAAACATTAGTGTAATGGTGTGATGAACATTCATCCGAAGTATAGCATTACGATCAAAGTCATTGAGTTTATATTGCTATAACAACTTACGAAGTGATCCTAATCCTTAGACCATGAGATCATGTCAATCACTAACACCGGAAGAGTTTCTTGATAACATCAAACGTCACACCGTAACAGGGTGATTATAAAGATGGATTCAGAACTACTAAAGTGTTATGTTGAGGCCCATGGATCGAGAGTCGAATTTGTTCATCCCGATGACGGATAGATATGCTCTGGGCCCTCTCGGTGATATCACATTGATTAGCTTGCAAGCAAGTGATTTGATCACTAGAATGTTATATCACGGGAACGAGAAAAGAGTGCATGTCAGTAACGAGATCAAACTAGGTATGGAGATACCGATGATCGAATCTCGGACATGTAATATATCGTGAAACAAAGGGATTAAGATACTAGCGTAAAAGGTTCCGACGATCATAAGAAAGTCATCGTTGAATGTGTGGGAGTCAGTATGGGTCTCCAGATCCCCCTTCTGATTATTGATCCGAGAGGGGTCTCGATCATGTCCGCATTATTCGCGAACCGTAGGGTGACACACTTAAGAGACACCGACATCCATTTGGAGCAAAAGTTTCATGCCGAAAGAATGAACAAGCGCAGGAATTTATTTCACTAGATACCGAAATAGGTTTTCGGGTGAAATTGCATAAAGTGGTTATGCATGTGAAATAGAATTCTAGCAAGGGTTATTTGTGAATGTTTGTCATTAAAGTAATTGACAAAATTCTGAATAAAATAAAAGAGTTTTATTTAATGAGAGTTTGCATTAAATTTGGTGGAAATTTAATGGGAATTTGAGTGGGTTTTTGAGTGGAGGGAATTGAAAGGCTTTTGTGTGAGTGGAGTGTCCACCCACATGAATGAAAGGAGGGGAAGGGGCAGCCCCATGGCTGGTCGCATGGCCCCTTGGGTGCCCCCCTCTCCCTATAAAAGGAGCCCCCTCCCTCTCTCACACTCACACCTCCTCATGAAGGATCTCTCTCCCCCTCTAGAATTTATTCCCCATGGTCTCGGACTAGCGAGATACATGTTCCCGGTGGCTTTTTGGCAAGAAAGAGTTGTTCTTCCGCTGCATCGCTGGAGCGAGGAGGCGGAGGTTGCTCGGTGCCTCGAACGTGTGTGCGAGCACGGATGCGCTACTGTTTTGCGGCGCTAGGACTTCCTCTCGATCTTGAGATCGGCAAGAGAACGTCTACATCAACCATGAGTTTGGACTCGTTAAGCTTTGTCGGTCTTCAAGGGTATGTTCTCTACGGATATACATTCGCCAGTTGTTTGTATCTAGTAGATAGATCTTGGTACATAGTTGTTCCCATCGTAGGAAAAATTTTGTTTTCTATGCTGCGAACCCAACAGTGGTATCAGAGCCGGATCTATGCGTAGATACTTTGCACGGGTAGTACACATATGAGTATGTGGGCCATGATGATCATTTTATTGCTTCTTAGTTGTACTTTGGATATTGGTGGCATAGTGGGATGAAGCGGCCCGGACAAACTTTACATGTCCTCGCACATGAGACCTGTTCCACGCTTGACATGCAACTAGTTTTACATAAGTGGCTAGCGGGTGTCTGTCTCTCCTACTATAGTCAATATCTAATTTGCAACGAGTTGTCAACAATTTGGTTATCCTCGTTGTGGTTCATGTTCGTAGGTAAGAACGGTTCTATCTTCGAAAGCCCTTAAGCCACGTAAAACTTTCAATGGATAAATTAGAGGCGTCTAGTTTAGATTGTTGCTGGGCTAGTGTTATGATATGGTAATGTTGTAAGTACAAGTATGAGATGATACTCTTACAACACACATAGCGTGTAAGTTCCATAGACCTTGGCCTTACACATAAAGGTATGATAGAGATCATACCACGGTGCACATGATGGAGATCATATGCGGGAACCATATCATTTCACTTATAAACATGTGATGTTTTGATAGCATCTTATATTGCTTATTTGGCATTTTATTAGCATAATAAGATGATCCCTCATTTAGATATCAAGATAAGAATGTGTTCTTCCTTAAGTATGCACCGACAATGTTTCGTCGATTCAAGACATCACGTGATGATCGGGTGTACTTGAATCCATGAGCATATCTCGGGTGTAAGACAGTTACACACGCGAATACTAAGGTTCTTACTTGGCGAGCCTAGCATGTATAGACATGGCCGCGGAACACGGACCGAAAGGTTAAGCATGAGTCATATGTTTTTGATATGATGACCATATGGATGCTCGCATTTGAAGCTACACCGACTCACGTGATGATCGGACTTGGTGTAGTGGATTTGGTTCATGTAATCACCAAAAAGACACGAGGGATGTCGTTTTTGAGTGGGAGTTCATTTCTAATTTGGATTAGTAGAACTCAATTTATCATAAATTAAATCAAAGTGAATTTGCATAATTTGTTGTAGTCATTGGTATTCGTTCACCACCTTATGCATAGTTGTAATTAAGATAATAGAACTATAGAATTCTGGATATATACTTTACGAACTGGTATCGTATTGGGTTGAGTGTCAATCTAAAGTTTAAAGTCCTATTGCAAACTTTCAGCAAACTTTATTTACTCCGTGAGATTTAATAATTGGTATTAAATCAAGAGTAACAATTCCAGTGTTAGTATCTTAAGTATCATATTTGCCTCCATAATTCTTGATTTAAATATCAAAATTATCTAGGAGCTGAAAGAATTGTTTCAGAAACCATCATGTGTGACAGATATAACGATATTTGAAACAATGTTTTGATTGCAATATTATAGAGTATAATATATGTTCTCATATTGGATGAGAATTTACGAAGGTTGGAGATGCTAGACATCCTAATCATCCAAAAGGGTTTTGGAAAGTAATGTTATACTCACGATTCGCCTTTATAAGCTACAGTAGCTTGATCATGAAAGTCGTCATGATAAGGGTAAATACAAGATGTATGTAAAGTGTTTACTACACTAAAAGATTACTAAAGAATGGATTTTGAAAGAATACCGATCATTTTGATAATGGTGATCTACTTCAATGTGCAAGTCCAAAGGTATTATTATTTGAATAGACACGCTTTGGACTATGTGTCATGTATATGGCGCCACTTTTGATGTTGATAGATTCTTTTAAAAAAAGGAAAAGGAAATGCTGAAAGAGAATCTATAAAATATATTTGGCAGAAAAGAAAAGATTGGAAATATCCAATTTAGGTATATAAATGATATACATGTTATGGTTGTATTCTTTGCTTGTTAAACAATGTGGTTCTTGGGTATTGGATACCGAATTGGTTGGTATGAAATTTCATACGGAACGACGCAGTTCATGAACCACAATGGCCTAAGTAACTAGCAAGAGAATATGTGATGATATTCATCGAAAACAAACAAACCGTTGTTTGTATTTCTCGTTGACATCAAAGCTTGACTTCAAGATTTGTTTTAATAATTGTTATTTGAATCAGGTATTATGAGAACAAAGGTTGTTCAAATAATTACCATATTCCATATAAGTTGGATGATTTACAAATCTAGTTGGAGAAATCACATCCATAAAACCTAATGCTAAAATGTCGCAAGACAAATGATTGAAAGATCACTTACGAAGTGACATCGCTGTTTAAATTATATTGGAAAGAAAACATGAAGAATCTCCATATTCATGGATTTTTGGAGTCTTTGATTTGATCAAGTGACGCTTGTGAGACTTTCCTAGGGATAATTAAAACTTCGTTCAAAGGCCAAAGAAGAACGAACGACTAAAATATTGGAATTTATACATATCGATGTATGTAGTCCATTATGTGTAGTCGTAAGCGATGGGTTTCAACTTCATATGATTTCTCCGGAAAATTGAGTGAATGTTCACTTAATGAGAAAGAAGTATGAAATATTTGAAAACGTTTCAAAGACTTTCAAGATGAAGTGGAAAATCATTGTAACAAGAAAATAAATGGTTTATGATTTTATCATAAGGGATTTGTTTGAGTTACAAGTGTAACAAGAAAATAAATGAATTATGATTTTATCATAAAGGGATTTATTTGAGTTGCAAGTTTAGCAAAACACCTAGATTTACATATCCCGAAACACCATAGGAATATGGAGTGTTTGAGATTTGTAATGAAACCTTGTTTGACATGGTTGGATCAAAGGTGTTATTTATAAAATTGCCATTATGTTTTAAAAGATTAAAGCTTTAGAGACTTACGCTTTTTACACTGAAAAAAGCTCCATCTTGATCCGTTGAAATGACACCATATGAGTTACGGTTTGGGGTAAAACCCAAGTTGTCCTTTCTTAAATTTTGGTATGCTAAACATAAGTAAGATGTTTACAACCAAAGTCGGATGAGCATGTCTTTGTAGGTTATTTCGAATAACAATTGGTTATTCCTCCATAACACCAAGGACAAAAGGGTTTGTCGCTTGAAACGTGAAGTTTCTTGAAAAATGAATTTTTCGCAAAAGTTGAGTGGGAGAACAATAGAACTTTGATAAGGTTAACGAACCTTAGCTAAATGTGCTGAGTTGCGCAGCACCGGAAATTGTTCCGGAGGCTGCCATAATGCTCATAGCTTATGTGCCTCAAAGGTTGTGGTCACGGAGATCTGAGTTCTTATTGAACCAAGTCGGTCGGATAAACAATCAAATGTTGAGATTTGAGAGTAAATCATTATTGTTTGACAATGATGAACCGACTATATGCAAAGAAGCGATGATGGGCCCTGACTCCGTCAAATGGCTTGAAGCCATAAAATCCATGATAGTTCCATACACGAGAAATCAAGTTTTGAACTTGGAAGACCCTACGGAAAGGTGTAAAAACCTATCGGTCGTATTTGGATCTATAAAGAAACAGACATGGATGTCTCACATCTATGAAATATTCGACATGTCGTAAAGTATTTTATGACAATGTTCAAGGAGTTGACTATGACAAGATTGGATTTTTCATAGCGATATTTAGTCTGGACAGATTAAAGTAGCAACCACTACATATAATTTGGTATATGGTAGATGAATAAACAAAACAAAGTTCTTCTAATAGAATGGATACCAAGGATGTGTACATGACACGATCCAAAGGGTTTTGTTAATTCAAAGGATGCTAAAAAGGGCATGCAAACTTTAATGGTTGAAGTAAGCCTCACGGAGTTGGAATCTTCACCGTGATGAAAAAGAGTTTTCATCAGGAGACAATGAAGATGCTTGCATTTGCAAGAAATTAAGTGGGAGCGCTAATAAATATTTCTAATACATTATGTGGAGGACATCTTGTTGATTAGAAATGATGTATCTTTTATTGACAAAGGTTAAGAATTTCATTTCGATGAAATACTTAGGCAAAACCCGAATATTTAGCGTGAATGTCTATAGTGGATAGACTGTGACGCCAATATGGTTGTGCCAAACGTACATATATGAGATATTGAAGGAGTTCAATATAGAAACGACAAGAAACAGTTCTTGTTGCATGGAAAGGAATTGAATCAAGATTCAAGTGTATCGAAACTTGATAAGTGAAACAAGATTCAAGTGCTTTGACACTTGATGAGTGAAATCACAAGGATGTTTTGATCAATCATACCATGATATGTACACATCCAGATATGTCCTATGCTCTAAGTGTTATGATCATATACCAGAATGAGTCATAAAATGATCATTGGACGATAGTGGGGATATTCTTATGATTTTTTGAAAGAACTAAGAATATATTTGCGTAGAGGTGACAAACAATTACAAATAGTTCATTGTAAAGCGTTACATTGATACTAGGTTTGTCACAAGATACAAATTAAGTTTATCTCAATTTAAACTATGAGTCGCACAATGAAATGGAAAGGAGTTTCCATGAAGGATTTGGATGTATTCCAAAGTTAAGACATTGTGACGAATACTACAACAAAAGGCTAAGTATATGACTGCTATAGTAGCAGCAAAGGAGGGAATTTGTGTCAAGTAGTTTGTTATCAAACTAAGGTGTGGTTCACAACGGGCTAACACTAAAGATATATTGTATAACAATAGTATCGACATGTTTTAACCCCAAGGAACTAAAGGTCTCACCAAAAGACCAAATTTATACAATGCCATCTCATTGGAGAATGAGTGATGCGTGAAGACGCAAAGACATGCAAATACACACGGACCTGAAAGCGTCAGATCCGTATATTATATTAACCACTTGCAATTGCGTATATGGAACACCAGAAAGCCATAGGTGTTCAATACGCAAAGTTTTCAAACTAGATTATTGTCTCTAGTGCAAGTGGGAGACTGAAGGGAATATGCCCGAGAGGCAATAATAAAGTGGTTATTATCGTATTCCTTATTTATGATAAATGTTTATTTTACATGCTATAATTGTATTAATACGGAAACGTTAATACATGTGTGTTTAATAAACAAAAAGGTAGTTCCTAGTTATGCCTCTCTTATAAACTAGCTCATTGATTAACAAGATGATCAAAGGTTTCCTGATCATGGACATTGGATGTTGTTAATAACGAGGTCACAACATTAGTTTAATGGTGTGATGAACATTCATCTAAAATATAGCATTACGATCAAAGTCATTGAGTTTATATTGCTATGACAACTTACGAAGTGATCCTAATCCTTAGACCATGAGATCATGTCAATCACTAACACCGAAAGAGTTTCTTGATAACATCAAACGTCACACCGTAACAGGGTGATTATAAAGATGCATTCAGAACTACTAAAGTCTTATGTTGAGGCCCAAGGATCGAGAGTGGAATTTGTTCATCCCGATGACGGATAGATATGCTCTGGTCCCTCTTGGTGAAATCACATTGATTAGCTTGCAAGCAAGTGATTTGATCACTAGAATGTTATATCACGGGAACGAGAAAAGAGTGCATGTCAGTAACGAGATCAAACTAGGTATGGAGATACCGATGATCGAATCTTGGACATGTAATATATCATGAAACAAAGGGATTAAGATACTAGCGTAAAAGGTTCCGACTATCACAAGAAAGTCATCATTGAATGTGTGGGAGTCAGTATGGGTCTCCAGATCCCGCTTCTGATTATTGATCCGAGAGGGGTCTCGATCATGTCCGCATTATTTGTGAACCGTAGGGTGACACACTTAAGAGACACCGACATCCATTTGGAGCAAAAGTTTCATGCCGAAAGAATGAACAAGCGCAGGAATTTATTTCACTGGATACCGAAACAGGTTTTCGGGTGAAATTGCATAAAGTGGTTATGCATGTGAAATAGAATTCTAGCAAGGGGTTATTTGTGAATGTTTGTCATTAAAGTAATTGACAAAATTTTGAATAAAATAAAAAAGTTTTATTTAATGAGAGTTTGCATTAAATTTGGTGGAAATTTAATGGGAATTTGAGTGGGTTTTTGAGTGGAGGGAATTGAAAGGCTTTTGTGTGAGTGGAGTGTCCACCCACATGAATGAAAGGAGGGGAAGGGGCAGCCCCATGGCTGGGCGCATGGCCCCTTGGGTGCCCCCCCTCTCCCTATAAAAGGAGCCCCCCTCCCTCTCTCACACTCACACCTGCTCGTGAAGGATCTCTCTCCCCCTCTAGAATTTATTCCCCATGGTCTCGGACTAGCGAGATACATGTTCCCGGTGGCTTTTCGGCAAGAAAGAGTTGTGCTTCCGCTGCATCGCTGGAGCGAGGAGGCAGAGGTTGCTCAGTGCCTCGAACGTGTGTGCGAGCACGGATGCGCTGTTGTTTTGCGGCGCTAGGACTTCCTCTCGATCTTGAGATCGGCAAGAGATCGTCTACATCAACCACGATTTTGGACTCGTTAAGCTTTGTCGGTCTTCAAGGGTATGTTCTCTACGGATATACATCCGCCCGTTGTTTGTATCTAGTAGATAGTTCTTGGTACATAGTTGTTCCCATCGTAGGAAAATTTTTGTTTTCTATGCTGCGAACCCAACAATCCGGATAACCCGGGTGGCCCACAGTTGGTACCATGGCCTATGGCCTGCTGGGCGGCCCAGTTAGATGGATCCAGAAGGGAGGCCCATGCCGGATAAAGGAAAGCTACGGTTGGAGTCACTGACGTACCCGGAGCCTTAGAGTACAATACATGCAAGACTAGTAATAGACGGTGTTGGACTCTGTAACCTGTCCGGCTAGGACTTTTCCCTGTAACCCTAGGACCTGACGACTATATAAGTCGGGCCTATGGGAGCCTTTAGGGCACAATCTCAGATGATCATAGACAACTTCAGACAACCTCGCACAGCGAACCAATCTCTGTAACTCGGCATATTGCCCTTATAGTGATTTATAGCAGGAGTAGGATTCCGCCACCGTCGTGGGATCTGAACCTGGGTAAGCTGTTTTACCTCGTACCCGTCAACCGTCCGCCTTCCCCCACGTCTCTAAACACGCACTATGAGGACCCCTCCATGGCGTACTCGTCGGCAATACCACGACAGTTGGCCGCCCACCGTGGGGCAGGAGGCGCTTCAGGCTCTTCAGCGGGCGAGGACCAAGATCTTCGCAGGAATCGGTGAAACCGTAGCCATCGGTCGTGTTATCTTCTCCGGCAACGTTCCGATTGTCCCTCCTGACGAGTTCTGGATCCCGGCAAAGATGAACCCTACGCGGTGTTCGATCGTTCCTATCAGAGACATCCACCTCTTCATCGGCAAAACCGACTCGGGCACTAGTCCCCTAGGAGTCGGAGGAGCATCAAGGCCCGCACGGACCACCTACGGGCAGGATATGTTCGCGGAAGGATCGATGTCGGATCTCTCTTCGGAGTTTTCTGGCAAAGATCGGAAAAATTCAAGGCCCGCGCGAACCGCCTACGGGCAGGATACGTTCGTGGAAGGATCGATGTCGGATCTCTCTTCGGAGTTTGCCGGCAAAGATCGAAAAAACTCAAGGCCCACCCAAACCACCCCTCTGCAGGATATAAAGGTGGAAGATCACTGCAAATCCGCCGGCTTCGCCCGCGCGTCTGGAAAGCAGAGATCCAAGTTCGTCGGCGTGGTCACCATCTTCGTTCTGGCACGCTGCGTTCAGAGAGAAGGCGAAAACCGCCGCGATTACCTGGCCAGGTGGCTCCATATACAAGCAGATCTGGCCCAGTACCCCGATGATAACGCTTTGTATCAGTTCGTGGAAGGACTGGACCGTGGCACGCTTCTCCGGCATTCTTTAAGACGGCAGCAGGCAACAGGATGCCTTACCCTCAAATAGATGGTGAGCACCGTCAACAACTACGCGGAGGCTGACGCGGAAGCTCAGAAAGCACTCGCACTCATCGACAGAGTACCTCCAATTCAGCCACCACCACCACCGCCTCCGGCTGCCATCGCTGCAGCGGCACCGCCACCTCCAGTTATCGTCGCTGCCATTGCACCTCCACCGCCCGTCATCGACGAAGTCCTAGCACCCTCCGACTCTGTCATTGACGCGCTTTATGCTGATTTCAGTGCAGATTCAGAGGAGATATATTTCAGTCCAGAAGAGCTAGACTCCGCTATGCAGGAGATGGAGGAGGAGTACTCGCGCGACGAGCAAGCCAACACCAAGGTCGCATCTCGAGGGGTGTTCGTCACCATTGGGACGGTGATGGATGAAAATCAACCAGGACGAGATCCGCCTACAGCGCTGGAAAAGGGGAATGGGCCACTTATTGCTGCTGACAACGATCGTGCAAAAGTCATGCCCCCTCCGCCTAACCCAGTGCAGCAGCCGCAGGAACTCGGCACCGGGCCGAGCAACAACAACACCGCAACCTTTCCGCCTCCAGCATCCACGTCTGCAGCAGCATAAGTTACTCCAGCTGATAGAGTGATGTACGGCAATCTCCTCGTCGAGCCACTGACCATTGCTCATATCCGGAACGTGACCCAGCTTGACGAGAAGCGCCAGCAGCTGCTGGAGGAAGCGCAGGCCATCGCGGAGCAAGGCGCCAAGCTAGATCGAGATCTGGTCAACACGCAGAAGTCTATAGAGAAAGCTAGAGCAATGGAGGCCGAGTACAAGACTTTACTGTAGCAGCAGAAGGCTAAGAAAGCTCCGGCTCGTGTCATCAACGATCCTGGTGTACGGTGTAACCTAGGATGGGCTCCCTCGAAGTCGGCACAAGCCAAGCCATACATTGGCAGTGAAGGCAAGCAGGTGATGCCCACCCCACTCCTTAACCTCGCCGTCGCCAAGACCCTTCTGGAGCAGGATAGATCGCCCGAAGCAATGGAACAAGTCTACGACCTAGTGGCCAAGGCGGTGAAGCAGCAGGAAAAGTCCACCTCTCAGAGGCTCGAGTCTGACGCAGTGCTTTGGCGGTCTAGTCAGTACAAACCGCCAAGGGACAGATCTCCTCTTGATGTCGGGTCACAAACGAGTTCATCAGAACGAAGATGGAGGGACGCGCGCAAAAGGAAGGATGCCATCCCTATATCCTCCGACCACGGAGAAAAGGCCCGACCTCGTCGCCCGTTGCCACCGCCCCGATCTCCCCGACATCGTGAAGATTACAAGGCTAACCATCATACGGATATGCCCCCACCAAAGCAGTGCGACATCGTCATCCGCAACAACGTGGAGCAGACCCGTCATGACGGAGAGCGCAACCAAGGGCATAGGAGCAGGTCGCACCACAACCCTCCACGTTCGTCAAGCAACCGTGACAAGCGTGAGGCGTCGCAGGAGGGTAACATCAAGAATACTAACCCACCACCACCTCTGCCTCCGTCACCACCAAGCAGTCACCATGGTGGAGGAGGCCCGCGTCGTTCACTCAGCCCTTCCCATGTTGACAAGAAGAAAAAGAACCCGGAGCCGTATGATGCACGTTCACGGATCGATAAGATCCACGAGACCCGGGAAGGACCATACCTGGGACCACATTGCTTTGGACCTGCGATACGGCCCGCAACTTACCCCAAAGCTTTCCGGATTGACAAGACCATCAAGCCCTATGACGGCACCGCCAAGCCAGCCACATGGTTGCAGGACTACGGCAACGCGGTGGAGATTGCTGGAGGCAACCCCAACATCGTCGTCAAGTACCTCCCGTTAATGTTGGCAGGCACGGCCCGTCAATGGATCGACGACTTGCCATAGAAATCTATATACAATTGGTTGGAAATGCAAGAAGCGTTCACCAAGAACTTTGAGGGTACATACAAGCGTCCTTGCACTGTGGGCGATCTACAGCGGTGCGTGCAAGAGAAAGACGAGACATCTCGCGCCTACCTCTCTCGCTGGCTAGGCATGAAGAATTCCTGCGCAGGAGTGCACGCTCAGACCGCCATGGTTGCCTTCATCGACGGGTTGGAAAGGGGCACGTTGCTCTGGCATAAGCTGAAGCGCCTGCAGGACAAGCACCAGCTTGACTTGAACCAGATGATTCAGTTGGCTAGTGAGTTCGCAGCTGCCAACGACGATGCTCGCGGCTCCTTGTCGGCAACAGCCGTTCCAACTCAAGCACGGAGGAACAGCAATACAAAGCGGAAAACCGCTCCAGAAGAAAAGCAATCTAGCGACATGGTCGCTATGACTTTCGTAGGACGAGGTGAAGGCGGACAACATGGCTGGGGAAGGGGAGATGGTCGTGGGCAGCAACAAGGAAATGAAACCACCTCGGCGGCGCTCCGCCTTCCCCAAACCTACGAGGAGTACCGTGATATGTCATGCCTCGTACACCTCGATGCCAACGGTAAAGCCACCCATACCAATCGACACTGCAAGGTCGTCAACGACCTCAAGGAAGACCCGGAGTCTGGCTACAAGCAAAGTCGGAAGAACAGACCACGAGGAAAGGGCAAGGGGAAGAAGAAGGAGGATGAGTCCAAAGATTCAAGTGATATGGACGAAGACGTTGACCCCAAGCACGCCGCCAAGAGCGATGACAAGGGCAAGAACCCCTTCACAAAGAAGGCTCCAGTCTACCACACTTTCCTTGGCACCCCCACCGTCCGACAACAGAAGACCTCGCTGAGGATCCTGATGGCCACTCTCCCCTAGTTCCCCAGTACCTGCGCTGGTTGGTGGTTCCAATAACTTGGGACAGGATGGACCACCCAGACCTTATACCTACGGAGAACCAGTACGCCATGATCATCAGCCCCTTGATTGACGGCGTGGAGTTCACCAAGTGTATGGTGGATAGTGGAAACAGCATCAACATCATGTACATGGATACACTGCAGAAGATGAACTTGACGGAGGCAAACCTAAGGTGGACCAACACCATCTTCCACGGTGTAGTTCCTGGTCGGGAGGCTCGGTCCCTTGGGTGCATTACACTTTAGGTTGCCTTTGGCGATGTTAACAATTACCGCCAAGAGCGCATGACCTTCGAGGTGGTCCCCTTCAAGAGCGTGTACCACGTCATATTCGGCCACGACATTTTCCACACGTTCATGGCTAAGCCATGCTTCATATACAACAAACTCAAGATACCCGGACCAAACGGTGTCATCACCGTATCCAGAAGCTTTACCAAGGCAAGGGACTACGAGATCAATGAAGCAGTCGTTGCAAAAGCTGTCCTCTACAGCAAAGAATTCAAAGAGATCCAGATCAAGGTCGATGACTCAGAGATGCCCGCGTCGAAGAAGCAGATCTCCGAATCCGCTCCTGCGTTCAAGGCCGCCATCGAGACCAAGCCGGTGGAACTTGTGGTAGGCGATGCCTCCAAGACCACCGCCATTGGGACGAACCTGGATCCCAAATAGGAAAGCGCGCTCGTCGAGTTCCTCCGTGAGAATAGGGACATCTTTGCCTGGCAACCTGCCAACATGAAACGTGTACCTAGGGAACTTGCCAAGCACAGCTTAAACATTGATCCAAAATGCAAACCAGTGAAACAACCTCTACGACGCTTTGGAGATGAGAAGAGACGCGCCATTGGCAAAGAGATAGCTAGGTTACTTAAGGCTAGATTTATCCGAGAAGTCCTTCACACCCAATGGGTGTCCAATCCTGTTGTAAGGTTCCCAACCTTTAATAAGGTAGAGATCCATGTGTTTACAATGCTAGTCCCTGGATCAATAGCTAGCATCCACAGTTAAGATGTAATATCAAGAAACAAAGGTCATAATACAACTTTATAACCAGGAATAAAATAATTTATTACATCTTACATAGCTCATTTGGCTATCTCGTTACAATGCAGCAGAATATAACAATAGCATGGGGTCCTTCATCTTCAAAGTGCCACAGGCAGACATGTTGGTTGTAGACTTGTAATCCTACTTCACTAATATCAAACAAACCTGCAACATAACAAGTTACAGCCACAAGGGTCAATACATTTGAATTGTATTGGCAAGTGATACTATGGTAGTATAGTGGAGTCTATCATCTATATGCATTTGGCTAAGTGGAGCTTAGGCTTGCTTTGCTCAAAATAGATTTTCCTTATCATTTGAAAACACTAAGTTTTTGCTTGACAAAATCTTTCCCAAGGCATCTCCCAATAGAAATTGGTGATCCTTCAACCCTTGTTCAACCACTAGTTTTTAACTTAGAAATTGGGATCAGGAGATTCCTGATAGCTTCCATGTCTTCATGCTCAAGTTGTCCTTTTCCTGGGACATGGCTAAGTACTTAGATTCTTCCATCTGCAGAGGTTGTGCACTTTCCCCACCAGACTTGATTTTCACCAAGACAGGACCTTTCAGAAGCCTTCCCTTAGACCAAATGGACGCGTTCCAACCTATCATCCCCACTACCACCAACTGTCCAAATGGCTAAGTTCTAGCAACCTATGTGATCCAGGCAGAGCCCATATTGCCAAGTGGCTGCACTAGAAGCTTCTTAACATTTGGCCTCTCAAATCCCTTTGTTCCTGGGTGGCTTTCCACAAGTGAGATACACAAGGTAAACCATAGAAATGGGCCTTGTGAACCACTCAACACAAACCATTCCTTCCATTCCACCCAGGTGATTCATTCACTTAGTTGTTTTATTAAACAAAACACAAGTCCTTGACTTGGAAATATTCCATAGTATGAATATATATTCCACCCTTGTTTTCTATTAGCTAAGCTAAGCATGATAGTGGTAGGAATCTTAACTTAGGAAATTTCTACTAAGGTTTCATCTACTAGGTTTTCCCATGGCATAGTTTACACTTAGCAAAATTCCATGCAAGTCCTACTTAGAAATGTCACTAATGCATAGTGAAAATAATGGGACAAAAGTATGAAGCATCACTTGCCTTTTTGGTAGAGAATATAAGTTCACTCCTTGTCCTTGCAATATTCACACTCTTCAAATCACTACAATTCAATCAAGCAAGGCACAAATTCAAACTACCATTCAAGCAACATCACATAAAATTATAGAAACAAACCAATGCATGCAAGCATTCCAAAGATTGTTTTATTTGGAAAAGTGGTTTTAATAGGTTATAAACATTTCAAAAACACCTAATGATCATTTTATAAAGTGGCAAAATCATTTGCAAAAGATTTCACTTCATAAACCATTTTTAAACTAAGTCATTATTTTATGTGGTTGAAATGCCTTTAGCAAAGCAATAATTTTTATAGGGTTCACAAATTATGTTTTCAAACATAAAACCTTGTGCTTAGGGTCAGAGAGTTTAAATCAAAACATTTCCCAAAAGGTTTTCCCCCAAAATTATTTTTAAACCAAATCAACATTTTTAATTGGCTAGAAATGCTTTTATTCAAAGATTTGTACCCTTGCTTCACCAAATACATTTTTTAAACCACCAATTGATTCCTAATGTCAGTAGGTTCAAAAACAAACCATTTGCCAAAGATTTTATCCACAAAATCATTTTAGAACAAATTTTATATCCTAAACATGCATACACAAGTTTCTGCAAAAACAGTCAATTTAACAGAAGCAACTTACTAAACAAAGTGCATGGTTGGATAGGGCTTGTTTTTCTGAATCCATTGATATAAAATTTGCAAAATTTGGTCATGTGGTTTGAAAGTTATGAATTTTTCAAATTGGAACATCTAATAGACCATTTCTGGTTTTTAAAACAGACTCTGGCGACGTGGCGTGTTCTTATTCGCCTATACCGTTTCGGTTGGATTAGCAACGCGGACCGCAGGATTTAAGTGGGATTGTGTGGTGCAAATCAAGCGTAACGGTTCAGTTTAAGTGATCTATCGTATCCCTACGATCTTCATCTAACGGCTATCAACACAACGACCAGGAACTGGCGGCGCTGCGACGGTGGGCGGCGGCGGCGCGCTCGGCTCACGGCGTTGCGGCGGTTATAGGAAGCGAGGGAGAGAAAGGAGGCGCTCACCGGGTTTGCAGCTTGCTGATGATTCTCAACGTGCTCGAGGGAAGGAAGGGGGCGCTCGGGGTTGACCGCAATTGCTCGTCGGAGGGATGCCTGGCGTCGGGTGCGGTCAGTCGTCGTCGAGGGCGGCGCTATGAAGCACAAGGGGGCAAACGGAAGATGCGGTTAGCTTCGTACGTGAGTCATGAACATGTGTGCATCAGAAGGAGGGCAAGGGGGGTCTGTGCTTACAGGAGGACTCGCCGGAGTTGAGGCAGACGGCGGCGATGCTTAGCTGACGTCGTTGCCGACGCTGTGGTTCAAGCGCGAGCAAGCGGAGACTACTGGGAGATGCGCAGGGGTCTGGGGAACACGCCTGAGTGGTCAAGGGGGGCGAGGGGCGGCGAGGTATGGCCAGAATTGGAGCAGAGGCTCGTCGGAGACGGTGTGGTTCACGCGAGGAATCAAAGAAGCCTGGTGGATCCGGGGAAACGAGGAATGAGGGGAAACAGAGAGGAGGGAGAGGCGGTTAAGAGAGAGACAGGGAGGTGGGGTCCATCGGTCAGTTGCTGAGCGGGTGCAGGCGATGGTGCGAATCGTTTTTCTCGCAGGGTGGGTAGATGGGCTAACTGGGCCTTGTTGGGCTAGCTGGGCTGGCTGGGTTCGTTTCCATATTTTTTTGTTCCTGTTTCTTTTTCTTTTTCCATTTCTTTTATTCTGTTTTGATTTTGATTAAACAATTCAAACATCAATTTGAATTCAAACCTCAACCACAAATTGTGTAGGTTTAAATATTGATTAGTGATATAATCTGAAGTTAATTTTTGAATAATTTTATTCTTTTTGGGGTCTTTTAATTATTTAATTAGGCCCTTGTTTTAAATCAATTAAGATTTAATAATATTTTCAAACTCCATTTGAATTTCTAAAGACTTTCCAAATCTTTTTAGTAGGTTTTTATTTGTTTAATAGGGTGTCAAATAATTCATCTTGAATTATTTGGAAAGTATTTAATATGATTCATAAATCATTTGAATTGGGTATTTGTTTTACTTCCAATGGAATTAAATATAGTTTAATTCCCTAAATTTTATTTGGAAGATTTATTTTATTTAAATTAATTTAAACAACTTTTATTCCACTTGGGTAAATTCCAAAATACTATTTTCTCGTGAATTATATAATTATTCTTATTAGAGATTTGTCTTTATTAAAATAGGGATAGAATGGTTAATGCCAATTTATTTTATTTCGGAAATTCTTTATCCTTTTATTTTTATTTGGATTTGTATTGTATTCATTCCATTTGATTATGGACTAGGCCAAGATTTAATTTGGTCTTTAAATAATCCTTATTTAATATTTCTTTCTTCACCTTATAAAATCCATATCTTTTTATTTATAGATCCAAACTTGGTGATTCCAATTTGTAAAATCTTATTTGATATTTATTTATCCTTTTAAATATCTTTAGGATTATTTGCTCTCCATTTGGTATGGATTTTTAGATAGGTTCTGGCGGGGTTGTACCCCCGGGTACCCCAGAGTTGATGAATTAAGTAAACCCTACGGGATTGATGGTGGTCTCTATAAAAGAATAAGAAGATACATCAATAAGGAATTAAGAGAAATAGACAAAAAGAGAAGAGGAAAAGAGGACCTGGGCTGAACTGAACCTAATTTGGCCTGGTCCTCCCATCCCTCCTAGGCGGAATAGCAGTCATGGGCCGAACTAAACCAAATCCGGCCCAATGGCCGAGATACCAACGAACTCCCTCCGTTCCCGCTGGGCCTACACGGCGTCGGGCCACCAAACCCCGCCGACGTCCTGTCTCCACCGCGCGAGGCTGCACCAACCGAAGAGACCCGGATGGGCCGGCTTCGGCCATAACGGCCTGTCACGGGCTGGCGTCCCAGAAGCTCCTCCCCTGGGTGGGCTGGTGGGAGCAACGCGGCCCATCGTGGGGCCTTTCCCGGCAGGGTTCCCTCCGTCCAGATAACCCGGCTGGGCCGAATTAGAGATAGCCCGGCTGGGCCACGCAGTAACTCGGCTGGGCCTTGTCCTTTTGCAATTAGGACCAGGCCGAATTGACTAAGGAGTAGGCCAAATTACTGCTACGCCTGGGGCACCTAGGCCAAGTTATTTCACCCCGTATGACCTCTTATTTGTCTCCAGATATGTTCCTGATCTTCACAGCTACACGCCATCGAGTCAGGACAAGGCCAACAAGTATTGTGCCAGTCTTGGGAGCCCACCAGCTCAGACTGGCACATGACGTATGGAATATGCCCATGGCATCTAACAAGATGCTAGGAATATGCTCTTAGCATCAAATAAGATGCTAGGGAATATGCCTGGCATCTCCAAAGATGCCAAGGCATATGCTCAGCATCTCTGGAAGATGCCCGGAATATGCCATCTAGATGCTAAGCGTGTAGCACAAGACTTGTCCCATGGGCTCCCCTTTATAAGGAGCACCAGGGGGATCGTTCTAAGGGGAGGCCCCGAAGGGCTCCTCCCCTCTCTGCTCACTAGGAGCTCGCCTTCTTCCTCTTCCTCCACTCTCATAGAGAGATCTAGATAGAAGCATAGGAGATACAGCTCAAGGAGCATGATTGTAGCCACAAGTATGGCAAGATTATAAGAGATTAGATGTATAGAAGGAGGTGTTAACTCCTCTTGAGAGCTTCAATCCAATATACATTGTATTTCTCTTTGTTCATACGAGTGCGGTCTTCACTGCATCATCCCTCCCCGGATTCCTCCACGTCCATCGGCCCCAACTTTAGCCTACCCATGGCATATGCCGTGATACCACCACGACATTTGGCGCCCACCGTGGGGCCTCTTAGTGGCGTTGGTTGGGTTTCCATCCGGACGGGAGCATCTTCATCAACCTCTTCCTCATAAAGCTCTTTCAGTTCCTCCAAGCAAACAGAGAGCAGAGAGGTGAGCACGGAGGAACTCCAAGTCTGACTCATCAAAGCAGGTAAGACTCAGCAAGAAGGACTCAAGCACTACTCCAAGCTTACTGTAAGTACCAAGTAACTCAGCAGGGCAGGTAAGGCGTAGAAAGACTCACTCAAATGCCTCTCCAAGTATGCTGTAAGTGCCAGATAACTCAGCCACCTACACTCAACCCTTCACCCCGGGGAGAAAACAGCTTAACCCGGGGACTAGCTAACTTGTCCGAAGAGTCACCTTTGGATAAAGAGAACGTCTTATGTTAATTTAGATCTGTGTTTGAGCCAGCTTACCTATAACTCAGCCATAAGTTGAATCACCTTATTTATGATTCAGGTAGATTTTGAGTCAGTTTATTTATGTTTAGAATTGACCTGTAACTCAGCTCACCAGCCAGCTTATTGATGATTCGGACAGAGTTTGAGTCACCTTATTTATAACTCAGATAGAATTTGAGTCAGCTTATTTGTGATTCATATAGAGTTTGAGTCAGTTTATTTATGCTTTGGATTATCTTTTAACTCGGCTCACTAGCCAACTTATTGATGATTCGGATATAATTTGAATCAATCTACTTATGCTTCGAATTAACCTTTGACTCAGCTCGGTAGATTGTCTCCGATTCGGACTAACATTTGATTCATCTTGCCAGGGTATATTATAATTCGGATTGGTATTCAGACTCGGCGTACTAATCATATCTCTGATTCGGACCGGAGCTTTATTCAGTTTGCCAGATTGCCAGGTTATGTTATGACTCGGATTGATATTTCACCATCTTGCCAGGTTATCCCATATCTCGGATGACTATTGGCCAGCTTATCATATCTCGAATCTATATCTCATATCTACATCTCGAATCAGATCTCTCAGCGGTTAGCCCAATTATCGTATCCCAAAACTTAATCTCGGATCTATATCTCGGATCCATATCAAAGGCAAATTATCGCTATCACGCCAAATCAAGTTATATCGTGGCAAACAGGCGATTCGGATTTGAGTCATATACCTCCGATTTGAGTCAGATGACTCAGATTTGAGATGTAAGTCAAAATTGAGTAAAGTAACTCAGATTTGGAATGAGATAACTCGGATTTGAGTCATATAATTCGTATTTGAGTAAGATGACTCAGACTTAAGACATAATGTCAATTTTGAGTAAAGTAACTCGGATTTGAGATGAGTTAACTCGGATTTGAGTCAGATGACTCAGACTTAAGACATAAAGTCAATTTTGAGTAAAGTAACTCGGATTTGAGATGAGTTAACTCGGATTTGAGTCATATAACTCGGATTTGAGTCAGATGACTCAGACTTAAGACATAAAGTCAATTTTGAGTAAAGTAACGCGGATTTGAGATGAGATAACTCGGATTTGAGTCATATAACTCGGATTTGAGTAAGATGACTCAGACTTAAGACATAAAGTCAATTTTGAGTAAAGTAACTCGGATTTGAGATGAGTTAACTCGGATTTGAGTCATATAACTCGGATTTGAGTCAGATGACTCAGACTTAAGACATAAAGTCAATTTTGAGTAAAGTAACGCGGATTTGAGATGAGTTAACTCGGATTTGAGTCATATAACTCGGATTTGAGTCAGATGACTCAGACTTAAGACATAAAGTCAATTTTGAGTAAAGTAACTCAAATTTGGGATGAGTTAACTCGGATTTGAGTCATATAACTCGGATTTAAGTCAGATGACTCAGGCTTAAGACATAAAGTCAATTTTGAGTAAAGTAACTCGGATTAGGGATGAGTTAGCTCGGATTTGAGTCTTATACCTCGGATTTGAGTCAGAGGACTCAGACTTAAGACATAAAGTCAAATTTTGAGTAAAGTAACTCAGATTTGGAATGAGATAACTCGGATTTGAGTCATATACCTCGGATTTGAGTCAGAGGACTCAGACTTAAGACATAAAGTCAATTTTGAGTAAAGTAACTCGGATTTGGAATCAGATGACTCAGGTAATAACTTACCCAAAGAGGTTAAAAGAGCAGTGCCCAAGAAGGCCAGAACTCATAACTTACCCAAAGAGGTTAAAAGAGCAATGCCAAAGAAGGCCAGGACTCATAACTTACACAATGGGGTTAAAAGAGCAGAGCCCAAGAAGGCCAGAACTCATAACTTACCCAAAGAGGTTAAAAGAGCAGTGCCCAAGAAGGCCAGGACTCGTAACTTACCCAATGGGGTTAAAAGAGCAGTGCCAAAGAAGGCCAGAACTCATAAATTACCCAAAGAGGTTAAAAGAGCAGTGCCCAAGAAGGCCAGAACTCATAACTTACCCAAAGAGGTTAAAAGAGCAATGCCAAAGAAGGCCAGGACTCATAACTTACCCAATGAGGTTAAAAGAGCAGCGCCAAAGAAGGCCAGAACTCATAACTTGCCCAAAGAGGTTATGACCAGTGCCCAAGAAGGCCAGAGGTCCAAAAACTTGCCCAAAGAGGTTATGACCAGTGTCCAAGAAGGCCAGAGGTCCAGAAACTTACCCAAAGGGGTTATAACCAATGCCAAAGCAGGCCCGAAGTTAAAAAACTTACCCAAAAGGGTTACGAACCAGAACCTTAGAGGACCACAAATCAATGAACCATGAAAAGACTATAGGCCTGATAAACAACTCTAGAGATATTTAGTATAAAGCCTATGCACGACTCTACGAGTCCCACATAGCCTCGGGGACTAATGTCGGGGGTGTACCCCCGGGTACCCCAGAGTTGATGAATTAATTAAACCCTACGGGATTGATGGTGGTCTCTATAAAAGAATAAGAAGATACATCAATAAGGAATTAAGAGAAATAGACAAAAAGAGAAGAGGAAAAGAGGACCTGGGCCGAACTGAACCTAATTCGGCCTGGTCCTCCCATCCCTCCGAGGCGGAACAGCAGTCATGGGCCGAACTAAACCAAATCCGGCCCAATGGCCGAGATACCAACGAACTCCCTTCGTTCCCGCCGGGCCTACACGGCGTCGGGCCACCAAACCCCGCCGACGTCCTGTCTCCACCGCGCGAGGCTGCACCAACCGGAGAGACCTGGATGGGTCGACTTTGGCCATAACGGCCCGTCACGGGCTGGCGTCCCAGAAGCTCCTCCCCCGGGTGGGCTGATGGGAGCAACGCGGCCCACCGCGGGGCCTTCCTCGGCAGGGCTCCCTCCGTCCAGATAACCCGGCTGGGCCGAATTAGAGATAGCCCGGCTAGGCCACGCAGTAACTCGGCTGGGCCTTGTCCTTTTGCAATTAGGACCAGGCCGAATTGACTAAGGAGTAGGCCGAATTACTGCTACGCCTGGGGCACCTAGGCCAAGTTATTTCACCCCGTATGACCTCTTATTTGTCTCTAGATATGTTCCTGATCTTCACAGCTACACGCCATCGAGTCAGGACAAGGCCAACAAGTATTGTGCCAGTCTTGGGAGCCCACCAGCTCAGACTGGCACATGACGTATGGAATATTCCCATGGCATCTAACAAGATGCTAGGAATATGCTCTTAGCATCAAATAATATGCTAGGGAATATGCCTGGCATCTCCAAAGATGCCAAGGCATATGCTCAGCATCTCTGGAAGATGCCCGGAATATGCCATCTAGATGCTAAGCGTGTAGCACAAGACTTGTCCCATGGGCTCCCCTTTATAAGGAGCACCAGGGGGATCGTTCTAAGGGGAGGCCCCGAAGGGCTCCTCCCCTCTCTGCTCACTAGGAGCTCGCCTTCTTCCTCTTCCTCCACTCTCATAGAGAGATCTAGATAGAAGCATAGGAGATACAGCTCAAGGAGCATGATTGTAGCCACAAGTATGGCAAGATTATAAGAGATTAGATGTATAGAAGGAGGTGTTAACTCCTCTTGAGAGCTTCAATCCAATATACATTGTATTTCTCTTTGTTCATACGAGTGCGGTGTTTACTGCATCATCCCTCCCCGGATTCCTCCACGTCCATCGGCCCCAACTTTAGCCTACCCATGGCATATGCCATGATACCACCACGACAGGTTCTTTATTAGCTTTGGAAATTTAATTTCCTTATCTTATTAAATTCATAAGATTTTATTTATGGTTCCAAATTAAGTGAAACCAATTTATATGGTCTTAATATATCTGTTTGTTATTCTTGATCATTTGTGAATGTTTGTTGACCAATTTTTATATGGATCAAATCCATAGGCTTGGAGATAACTTGGAAATGGTTTTTATTCCATTAGGGTTTAGGGTTTGGATTTATCTTCCAACTGTTTAAATTTCAAAATGCATCTTATGAGGAATGCATTCCACTTGATTTGAATTTTGTTGAATTCAAACTTTAATTAAAGTTTGTTCAAGATGGGATTTTAAGTTTCCATTTAGAAACAAAAGTTTCTTTTCACCCTAAATTTCAATATTTATTTATTTTGTTTATTTATTTTTCACATTACAAGATTTAGAAAATCTTGGGATGTGACACCTGTACTTGTCCCCAAAAAGGGAACCAATGAATTAAGAATGTGCGTTGATTACACCGGCTTGAACAAAGCATGTCCTAAAGATCCGTTTGCTTTGCCTCGCATTGACCAAGTCATTGACTTGACGGCTGGCTCGGAGCTTTTGTGTTTTCTCGACGCATACTCAGGATACCACCAGATCAAGATGAGGAAGTCGGACCAATTGGCCACTTCGTTCACTACCCCGTACGGCACGTTTTTCTATGTTACAATGCCCTTTGGGCTGAAAAACGCGGGTGCTACGTACCAGCAGACAATGCAACGTTGCCTCCATGATCAAATTGGTCGGAACGTCCACGCCTATGTGGATGATATCGCGGTGATGTCTAAAAAGTCAAATGACTTAATCTCCGACTTAAAATAAACCTTTGATAATCTCCGGAAATACAACATGATGCTTAACCCTAAGAAGTGCGTCTTCGGGGTTCCAGTCGGAAAATTGTTGGGTTTCATCGTTTCCCAACACGGAATAGAGGTCAACCCAGAGAAAATCAAGGCCGTCCGACATGCCTAAAGGACATTCAACGACTAACAGGTTGTGTTGCAGCAGTTAGTCGGTTCGTCAGCCGACTTGGAGAGAAGGCTCTGCCGCTGTACAAGTTGCTGAAGAAGGCGGACAAATTCACATGGACAGACGAAGAAGATGCAGCATTGAAGCAGCTCAAGGAGATTCTTTCCTCAACGCCCATCCTTGCAGCACCCGAGCCTGGAGAGCCCTGTTAATATACATGGCAGCAACCAACCGGGTAATCAGCATCGTCGTCGTGGTAGAGTGGGAGGAACCAGGCTATGAGCACGGAGTTCAACGACCAGTTTACTATGTGAGTGAGGTCTTGACGGAGTCCAAGCAGCGTTACCCGCACTACCAAAAGATAGCTTATGGAGTATTCCTTGCTTCCTGGAAGCTGAGGCATTACTTTCAGGAGCACCCAATCACAGTGGTGAGAAAGACTCCATTGTCTGACATTATCAACAACAGCGACGCTACGGGAAGGTTCGCGAAGTGGGGCATTGCGCTTGCCGCCTTCGAGATCACCTACAAGAGACGCGACGTTATCAAGTCACAAGCCTTGGCGGATTTTGTTGCAGATTGGACAGAGATGCCATATGCTACTCCGTTGCCGGAAACGGAGTACTGGGTGATGCACTTTGACGGATCAAAGCTGCTCAACGGCTCGGGGGCTGGTGTATTGCTACAGTCACCAACATGAGACAAGCTACACTACGTTCTGTAGATCCACTTCGAGGCTACAAATAACATGGCGGAGTATGAAGCACTCATTCACGGACTACGTATAGCCAAGGATATTGGCATCAAGCGCATAGTTTGTTGTGGAGATTCCGGCTTGGTTGCCCAGCAGGTGGCATATCGAGACGAAGTGGACGAGATAGCCAAGAGCTTCTTGGGCTACGAAGTCAAGTATGTACCTAGGGAGCAAAATGAGGCGGCTGATCTGCTGTCTAAACTTGGATCAGGGTGCAAGCAAATTCCGCCAGGAGTTTTCCTAGAGCATCTACGCACACCATCTGTGAAGGGAGCCGACATCGACAACCCGGATAGAGCTGACTCTTTCGTCAACATGGTGACTAAGGTCCCTCCGGCTTGGACAAAACCGTTCATGGAATATCTCGAACACGGAACTTTGCCCGACGACAAAGTCGAAAGACGACAAATAGTACGACGAGCAAAGGGTTATACCATAATCAATGGGCAACTCTACAAAAGGAGCACTACTGGTGTATACCTAAAGTGTGTTTCCCAGCTAGAAGGTATGGAAATCCTATGCGAAATCCATCTCGGAGATTCCGGGCATCACGCCGCTCCTCGATCGTTGGTCGCGAAAGCCTTCAGGAAAGGATTCTACTGGCTGACCACGAAGGCGGACGCCGACAAGCTGGTTGAAACATGCATGGGATGCCAGTATTATGCCCGACAACCACATGTTCCTGCTGAAGAACTACGAACAATACCAATAACTTGGTCGTTTGCAGTCTGGGGGCTAGACATGGTGGGACCGTTACATACGACACCTTGTGGGTTTATGCATCTGCTTGTAGAAGTTGATAAATTCACTAAATGGATAGAAGCTAAACCCATTAGAAAGCTTGATGGGGCAACTGCCCTCAGGTTTGTCCGGGATCTAGTGGTGAGATTTGGTCTCCCACACAGCATTATCACTGACAACGACAGCAATTTGTCACTCGGAGAAGTGGAGGCTTATTGTTGGGAGAAAGGCATCCGACTTGATCTTGCATCTATGGCACACCCACAATCCAACGGTCAGGTTGAGCGAGCCAATGGATTAATTTTGCAGGGAATCAAGACACGTCTTGAGGCACCGCTACATAGAGTAGCTGGGGCCTGGGCGGAAGAATTGTCATCTGTGCTGTGGAGTTTACGAACTACACCCAACAGATCCACCGGCTACACCCCTTACTTCATGGTATATGGAGCAGAAGCCATCCTGCCTTCCGATATCCTTCACGATTCACCAAGAGTTGCCGCCTACGACGAAGATGACACTGAAGAATCCAGACACCTAGATGTGGACCTTCTCGAGGAGGAGCGCGTTTTGGCATGCCAGAGATCCGCCATCTACCAGCAGAAGCTACGCAGCTACCATAGTCGTCGCGTTCGGCATCGCTCGTTTAAAGAGGGGGATTTGGTGCTCCTACTTAAGCAGAAGAAGTCACACAAACTATCCCCGCCATGGGAAGCACCGTTCATCATAAGCAAGGCGCTACTCAATGGGTCTTACTACCTCGTTGACAATCGTGAACTGAAGGATAGACCCAACGAGGATCATAAGCGTAAGCGACGTGACCCGGATGATGACTACCCGGAGATTGATCGGCCATGGAACATAGCACAGCTATGTCCTTTTTACACTTAGCATTTTTTATCTAATTGTGTACCTCTTATATGATCAATGAAATAAAGCTCTCTGGTTCACTCATATTTCTGAGTCTTTTACCTCCTTTAGTGTTCATTTTTAGATCATGTAAAACCTTTATGCACAAGCTTTGCAATTGCACTTGTGAAAATTCCGCCTACAGACGTTAGCTTATGTTTTCTGGTCTACACGTTCTTTGTCGTTTTTATGTGGATTCTGAAGTAGTGACTTTCGGCACTTATTATCGGCGATTTTGTGCTCAGGTTATTGACAGTGCCATTGGGCATCATCACCTAAGTGCATGGTTCCGACAACGAGTCTTCCGACTCACGAAAAGTCAAGCATAAGAACCAAAGTAATGGATAAACCAGCACTTGCTTAAAAAATATATACATGATGGAAACTAGTTCTTGAGCAGCAGGAAATAACAACCATTGTTTTCCGCCTTAAAGTACATACACAAAGTTTCTTCCGCATACACACCAAAGGTGGAACAAATGTTACAAAGTTGTTCCTCACTCCTTTGGCGCAGGTGACTTGGAGGCAACATCATCACTAGCTAGAGAGCCACCCTCGAAGTCGGCGCTACGGTGGGACTCAAAGGAACCTTGATCGCCATTGTCGATGATGTTCATAGGCACGAAGACATCGACGTCCACCAACTCGGCAACTCTGGTGTCATATCCCGTGAGCGATGACAAGATGGCTTCATGATTAATCTCTTTGCCATCATCGTCTATGTCGGGAATGCCAGAGGTCACCGTGTCGATGTCGGCATCTTCATAGTGTGCCTTCACCATCGACAGCACCATCCTTGCGCTAGCCCGTGCACATGAAGCTTTCCAGCTCGTGATACGCTCGGGGGCTTGGCGCAAAATCTCCGAGTACTTCACCATAGAGTCCGATGCCTTGATGTTTATGAAGGGGCTTGGTGATCTCCTTGGCTTGCGTGATGGCGGTGTTGATGACGTTGCCAGAAAGAACCATGCATTCCTTGGCTGGAGGAGGCAATCGGGTTAAACCCATAGGAGCTACAAATTCCGACAAGGAGCGCATGAGTTCAACAATTCAAAGTATCCGGACTACAGAAATCCAAGACGGAGAAAACTTACTGAAGATGATGGCTTCAGCTTGCCAGAGGATGTCCGCCAAGGATTCTTTCTCTTGTTGGAGGAGCTTATACGCCTCGCTATGGCGTTGATTTTTCTCATCGGCAGCTTGCTTCTGATCTTTTAAGATTGCAATCTCCTCCTTCAAGCGAGTGATTTCCGTGGTGGCGGAGTCCTGCAGGGCCTTCATTGAATACTCATGCATTTTCAGCATGTCTTTCCTCTCCTCCTTAAGGATCTTGTTCTCGTTGTCCAGCTGCTGGATGTGCTTGGACTGCTCGATAATGTCCTTGGCCTTGGCAACATGTTCTGCAAAGTTGGAGAAATCAAAGTACACAGTGAGTACTTGGAGAATGTAGGCACAAAACCAAGACGGAATGTGCAAAAAGAAAACAGACTCTTGTTTTTGATGATCTGTTCCTTCAAGATGGCAGTTTTACCCTTTTCGGCTTCAAGATCTGCGCGCATCTTCTGGTACTTTTCATTGGCCATGCCCCTCCAAGCATTCTCGTTCTGTGGAAAAAAGGACAAAGTTAAAACATTGCTTAGTCTTCTTAGAGCATCTAGCCGGAAATCCTCCACCTAGACGCTCGGGGGCTGCAGCGAGAATTTTTAACCTAGCAACATGCTTAGCTTTTCTTTGAGCATCTAGTCGGAACTAATTCAGTTTTTCGATTAGAATCTTGGGGGCTACAGATAAAGTTTTTAACTCAGCTATGTGCTTAGCTTTCTTTAAGCATCTAGTCGGAACTAATCCAGTTACAACTAGAAGCTTGGGGGCTACAGTGCTGAAATTTATAAACACTGCGTATGCTACTCTTAAAAGCATCTAGTCAGAATAATTCATTCCATCTACATGCTTGGGGGCTACAGTGAGAAGTTTTCTAGCTTAGTCACTCTTAGAGCATCTAGATGCAAAAGCCTATGGTTTTCCGTCTACATCCTCGGGGGCTATAGTGGGATACTCATATGAAATGCAAAAGGAAAATAAAACTTACAAGGGTAATGATCTTGAGGTTTGTAGCGCTCTCGGCCAGCAGCTTGCCAAAGGAGATGTTGTTTCCTCGCAAGATGTCTGCTTGTCGGAGGAGCTCCTCAAGACCGCACGTCGGAGATGTCGGTGCTGCTCCAGGAACCAGAGTTGTGCTACTTGGCGTAAGCGCCGGGTAGACTATCTTTGGAAACTCAAAAGGTTTCTAGGGAGAAAGGGCGCCGCCTTCGGCAGAAGTACTAGCTTCCACCACCGCCTTGCCTCCACCGATGGCATCCTTAGCCGGAGCTTCAGCCATTTGTTGGGCGGTACTCTCCTGCGTCGCCTGCTCGCCGACAACAGCAAGCTCGGTAGAGGCGCCAGAGTCCACTTCCATGGCGGAAGGGCCTGATGCCTCCTTAGCTTGTGAGCTTATCAGGGCAGACGAGGTCTTGACAGCAGGAGTGGTAGGGGCGATGGCGGGGGAGGCGTCACGATTCAGCATGTCCTTAATATTTCGAGAAGCCCCCGATGTTTTGGAGGTCTTCTTGAGGCTGGTCGTGGCTTTCTTCATGAAACGTGCAAAATGCATAAGTACAGGAGCAAGACAGATAAATAGGCAATGTCGGAGAATGAGAAGCTTACACAAGTGGGGGTGCTTTGGCAAAGGGGATCCCGATAACTCTTCTCTTTTCCGCCTCCAGGGCGGCGGTAGTCTTTTTGGAGGCTCCACCCTCCGTCTTCTTCTTCTTTCCTCCGTCGGCAGCGTCAGAGGTGGAGCTCTTCCGCTTCCGCGCCAATGGATCTTCGTCGTCGGACACGACCGTGACTTCCTTCATCTTTGGTTCGTAGATTTGGGCAGCCAGGTTGCCCTCCTCTAGATCGCTAAGCTGTTAATGAGAGATCACCGTGTTAGATAAGATGACATTTGGAAGACGGAAGAACTGGAGAATATGTCATACACGGAAAATAAATACTTAACTTTGGGCACTTGCCATCTACGAACATGTCGTAGGTGATGGTGAAGCCATGCTTCTTATCCTTTACCTTGACGATGTCCTTAAGGCGGAGCTTGACGGAGTCGCTTGAGAAGTTGTCCACGGAGATGTGGAGACTATCCCTTCTGTCGCTGGTATACTCGTGGATGAGCTTCGCAAGGTGCTGCAGAGGTTGGATTCGCCTGATGAACCAGCACATGGCTAGGTCCAAGCCGGTCAAACCCGTCTCTACGAACCATTCGATCCGCCTTATGGCACGAGACGCGTCGAGGTCGGAGGGAAGGGAGGCCTGGGATCTCCATGATGAGGCTTCAGCGGCGGCTCCATCAACGAAGTCCGGGTACGTAACTTGTCGGCTAGCCATAGGAATGTCTAGGCCGTAAAAGTACGTCCGCTGCCATTTTTTGTAGGACTCGTGGCCGACGATATCGGGGAACCGCCGGCCAGGTTGAATCTTGAAGCTTATGGTGCCGCAGTTTCTAAGTTCCTCCTTGCTATGTCCGGCTTCACGTTTGACAGTGAAGAAGTACATGAAGAGGTCTAACCTAGGCCTTATCCCTAAGTATCCCTCGCAGAGCGCTGCGTAGTTGCTAAGAACTAAGATACTATTGGGGGAAAGGATCTGGGGCTGGACTCTATAGTGATTCAAGATGGAGAGGAAGAAGTTGGAGATGGGCAGAGAGACATCGCGTACCAGCTGATCTTTGAGGTACACATTTTCTCCGGCTTGGGGAGAAGGTGTCACCTCGCCGGCCGGCGCCTCCCGCCAGGCGAGCCCCTCCGTCACAGGAAGGTAGCCTTCGGCGATCATCTCTTGGATATCACGGTCTATGATATCCGAGCCGCGCCAGTCACCCTTGTGCGAGTCTGGTTCCTCCTCCAATGGCTCTAGCGTCGCCAGATTAAGGTCGCCGCCGGTGGACTCGATAACCGCCGATGCAGGGATGACTAGGCCCTCTGGAGGCATGACGATGGAGCTCGCCGGATTTGCCGCGGCTCGTTTGATGCCGCCATGGAAGGAGAGACGTTGCTGCTGCTGGCCATGGAGTGAGGCTGGGTGCGACTGGTGCAGATTGGAAGCTAGGGTTTTTTCGCAAGTTAGGCGTGGAGAGCTCGAAGGGACGTGCGCTGGAGGAAGAAGATGATGCAAGGAGAATGAGGTAAAAAGTGGAAAATTCCACCGCGGTTACTATTTATCATCTCCAAGCGTCAAGATTTGTGCAGCTTGATCGGACGATTGCCGCGTAGACGACGTGTTCGCGAACGTGCGCGGAAATTTCGCCACGTCTCCAACCGTCGCCGCCAACAGTTTGTATTGCTCGCGCGGGAAAATCGGACATGATTGCGTTCTCTGCATGTGTGAGTTACGAGGCATCGCTAACCTAAGCCTACGTCGTCCTAGCTGACAGGGGCAGATGAGCCGTCACATCGAAGATTCCGGCATGGACGGATCCAGTCCGGCTACGGAAGAGTACGATGAAAGATTCAGCATTTCTCTGACTTACACGTTGAATACGGAGAAAACCTTGCAGGGTTCTTTGGGAGGACTACAAGATATTGCTTGATGATTTGCCGACATCCAACTAGACGGAACATTCATCTGAAGAGGCAAGACGGCGCAAGATCTCGGAGTTCTCCGGGGGCTACTGTTGGGGATGTGCTATATGGATATCCTCATAGCATGTCACTTATCCGGATAACTCGGGTGGCCCACAGTTGGTAGCATGGCCTATGGCCTGCTGGGCGGCCCAGTTAGATGGATCCAGAAGGGAGGCCCATGCCGGATAAAGGAAGGCTACGGTTGGGGTCACTGACGTACCCGGAGCCTTGGAGTACAAGACACGCAAGACTAGTAATAGACGGTGTAGGACTTTGTAACCTGTCCGGCTAGGACTTTTCCCTATAACCCTAGGACCTGACGACTATATAAGTCGGGCCTATGGGAGCCTTTAGGGCACAATCTCAGACGGTCATAGACAACTTCAGACAACCTCGAACAGCGAACCAATCCCTGTAACTCGGCGTATTGCCCTTATAGTGATTTATAGAAGGAGTAGGATTCCGCCACCGTCGTGGGATCTGAACCTGGGTAAGCTGTGTTACCTCGTACCCGTCAACCGTTCACCTTCCCCCACGTCTCTAAACACGCACTGTGAGGACCCCTCTATGGTGTACTGTCGGCAATACCACGACATTAAACTCATAAGATTCTACATCAAACTTAGTTAAAACTTTCTCCTTCTTACAATCTATAATAGCCCCACAAGTATTCAAGAAAGGTCTACCAAAGATAATAGGAAAAGTTTTACTAGCTTCTGAACCAAGTACTAGAAAATCAGCAGGATATTTAATCTTACCACAAAGAACCTCCACATCTCTTACAATGCCAATTGGGCAGATTGTCTCTCTATTAGCAAGGTGAATAACCACATCAATGTTCTCAAGTTCACAAGGACCAATTTCATGCATAATTTCCCTGTAAAACTCATAAGGAATAACACTAGAACTAGCACCAATATCACATAAACCATAATAGCAATGATTACCAATTCTCACTAAAAGCACAGGGACACTAGTTTTCCTAGATTTTCTAGGATGAGAGACAATATTAGAAGCGTCTTCACAGAAGACAATGTGCTCATCCTCTATATTTTTAGTGACAAGATCTTTCACAATGGCTACTACAGGTTCAATGTTTATTTGCTCATCAGGTTCCACGGTTTTCTTTGTACTTTTGCTAACCTGCTTAGCTATGATAGAATGTCCCTTTAACTTAGTAGGAAAAGGGATTTTATCAATATAAGGTTCAGGCAAAATAGGATCAATAGTAAAAACTTCAGTGCTTCTAATAGGAACATGATTAAGAACATCTTTGTAAGGTGCATGGTACTTGTCCCACTCTTTTTTGGAAATTTCAATATAAGAGGCAAAGGCCTTAAAACAATTTGCAAGAACTTGAGAATCAATACCATACTCAGTACTAATATCATGAAAGTCATCAGTTCCCATAAAAGATTTAATGCATTCATAATCATAATTTATATCTGACTTTCTTCCTTTGTCATTCTCCCATGCTTCAGTGTTCTCTTGAATACAGTCTAGAAGATCCCATTTAGCTTCTTCCTTCGTACGCGTGAATGATCCAGCACAAGAAGCGTCTAATAAATCTTTATCATGAAGAGAAAGCCTTGCATAAAAGTTAATAATAATAATATTGTTAGGGAGTTCATGAATAGGACATTTAAGCATTAGTAACTTCAATCTCCCCCAAGCTTGGGTTGTACTCTCTCCATCACGAGGCCAAAAGTTATATATTAGATTCCTATCCTTATGAATCTCACTTGGAGGATAGAATTTAGAATAAAAGAGAGGTACTATTTCCTCCCATTCCATGGATTGTCCATTCTTCAGCAGCTTATACCATTCTTCAGCTCTTCCTTTCAATGATATAGAGAGTAACTTCTTCTTCACCTGTTCAGTTATGATACCTGCACAATTAAACAACCCGCATAATTCATGGATAAAAAGCAAGTGATAACCAGGATGGACAGTTCCATCCCCAAGATAATGATTATCCATAACACGATCAACAATTCTTGTAGGTATCTTAAAAGGATCTATCTCAACAGGTGGTGATTCATCTACTACCCAAACAGTGGTAGTAGTTTTCCCAAATAGGAAACCAAGTGGGTTATCCATATTGGAAACAAAGTAACAAACAGAAATAAAAAGCAATACTCACAGTGGAAGTTTCCTTTACCAGTTCCACTCTTCAATAGCGCTTCACTCCCCGGCAACGGTGCCAGAAAATAGTCTTGATAACCCACAAATATAGGGGGGGTATCATAGTACTTTCGATAAATAGGAGTGTCGATCCCAATGAGGAGCAGAAGGTGCTGATTAGTGGTACTGGCTCAAGAGTTCTATGTAAATACTTAGCAAACGGATTTTTAGGGTTTTTTAATAAAGCAAGGAAATAAAGTGCAAGTAAATAAAGACAGCAAATAATTGCAGCAAGTGGCCCAATCCTTTCTTAGCAAAGGACAAGCCGGAGGAAATACTAATGAGGACCAAACGTTCTCGAGGACACATGGGAATACTATCAAGTGCTTTCGTTTCATATAGTTGATTAATCTTCTTTGGTTTTATAAGTGCTGTGTGGGTGAACCTGTGCTAATGTACCGACCTTACTTGGACTAATACATACTTGTGATTAAACCCCTTGCAAGCATCCTCAACTACAATAAAGCAATTAAGATAAAAACCTAACCACAGCCTTAAACTCTGAGATCCTACACTCCCTTGTGCAAAGGTTTCCTAATGGGGGTTCAGGTTTCTGTCACTCCCATGTCCTAGGCCCATAAATGGTGAATTATCATGTAGTCGACGTTCACATGACACCACTAGAAGAATAGCACCACAACTTAAATATTAAACCATTGAATAATACCTCAACACAAATCCACTACTAACAACATGACTTCTCCCATGTCCTCAAGAACTAAATGAACTACTCATGAGACATCATATGGATCAAGATCAGATATGATATAATGATGGATAACAATCTTAACATAAAAAATAATTCAATGGTTCCACTCACAAGCATCAACTACAATAGTAATCAACGTCGGGAAAGTTTCCCCTAAGAACTATGCAAGATTCAACACAATTGTTACAGCGGGATGGAGTGGTGATGATGGTGCTGGTGGATATGATGGTGTGGATGATGATGATCCTGATGAAGTCTAGCTTGATGATGGTGTTTATGGCGACGGTCTCCCCTCTCCGGGAAGGAATTTCCCCGGCAGAAATCTGTCTACCGGAGAGCTCTTTCTCTCTCGGTGGTTTCCGCCCCCACTGAGGCGGCAGAATCTTTCTGTGGTCGCTCCCCCGACTTTAGGGTTTCAAGGAGAAGATATAGGCGAGAGGGCGGAGCTAGATCTAGGACAGGGTGGCCACACCCCTTGTAGGAGCGGCCCAGGTGGCCCGCGCCTGGGGGGTGTGGGCCCCTTGTGGCCCAACTCCGCCTCCCCTTCTGGCTTCCTTCGTCTTCTGGGAGAATATAATTTTCTGTAGTTTTTCTGGTATTTTTATGATCTTCACGAAATTGCATCAAAACACCACCTTTTCCATCAGAATCCTGACTCCGGCAGTTCATCCTCCAAGAATCATCCAACATGCAAAAACAGATGAAATAACATAAGTAACACCTCTTAATATGAAATATATCAATGAATAGAGGCAAATTATGATATAGAATGGTGATGCAAAATGGACGTATCAATCCCTAGGCCTTGTTTCTAAGCATTGAAACACCGTTTACAATCAGTCCTGTTACATGTTTTCTTGTTGCCATCTTTATTTCAGATTGCAATTACCACTTATAAGCATCCATATTACTTATATTTCACCATCTCTTCGCCGAACTAGTGCACCTATACACCTGACAAGTGTATTAGGTGTGTTGGGGATATAAGATACTTCTTGTATCTTGGTTGCAGGGTTTCTTGAGAGGGATACCTTTGACATCTTCCTCCCTGAGTTCGATAAACCTTGGGTAATCCACTTAAGGGAAACTTCCTATTGTTCTACAAACTTCTGCACTTGGAGGCCCGACACTGTCTACAAGAATAGAAGCGTGCGTAGACATCACCTCTCCTTGGCCTTTTTGCTCCCCTCTGGCTTTTCAAACTTCATTCCTTCCCTATCATCATCACTATCATCCATTTTACCCATTGCTCCTTTATTCATTGGCATTTCTTGGTTCCTCAATGTCCACTTGGGAAGATGTTGGAGAACATCAAAGCAATGTTTGAATGCAAAGCCTCGGCTATTTCTTTGTAACTTGCTTCCGCAAAGCCCTCCTACAATCACAACATAAAGGTTAAATCACAAATAAATGATCAAAATTGACGAAGATGTGATGGACAACAAACTCACATATTGGTCGATAGTGCTACCACAGGGAGGATTCAACATCACCGCTACCATAGTCGCACTCCAACGGCTACTTGTCGGTTTGATCACCTCCCAACGGCCTTGAAGAGAACGGAAGGTGCGATACACCGGTTGCCGTACTCGAGGAATGAGCTTGAAAAACCTATCCTCAATGCGTTGCCAATAGCGCTTCCCAGTTTGATCTATACCCGATGCCGCATCCATTCCCACTTGAGCCCAAGCATAGCACAAAGTTGCATCCTCTATCTCCTTGTAGTTGACGGATCTCTTCTTCCTATTCTTCACTTTGCCTGTCTCGGCCTAGGTCACCTCTTTGTCCTCACCGTCAACCTTGTCGTCATCACTTGTGAGCTCATCGTCATCAATGTCCACCAAATCCTTGGCACCGTCCATGCCAAATGGAGCGAGCAGTGGATCGGAGGTGTTGACACTTGTCGCATTCAAGAGATCCATGAATGAAGCATGTCCATTGTTGCTAAAATCAGCGATAAATGTCACAGTAATGCGAGGTGGTATTCATCGGACTTGAGTAAAAATTGACATACCTTTGAGGCAACTCGTCGAGCACATACGGGGCGGCAGCACAGGGGAAGACGTCGCCGGAGAGGCAGTGACCGGTGGGAGGGCGCTGCGCTAGACCGTTCTCTTCTGCTTCACCATCTTCGGCTCGTCCGAATATGATTTTGGACGCAACGCCCTCTTCGGCTTCGGTGTCAGCGCAGGGGCGGGGGCAGGGGCAACCACAGCCGTCGGGGCAGCTCCTGGTTGCGGGACGAGGTGCATACCTGCATGCTTCCTCTTCTTGACGCTCGTGGCAACGGCAACGTTTGTGACGTCGACAGACATCGGAAGCCCTCCACCAGCCCCGGTAGATAGGGTCAACACGGGAGAGGGTGGTTGAGCCTGCGGATTGCCTCCAGAGGTGAGCAGGGTCGATTCAAGGTTCAAGCCGCCGGGATCCGGCCGTGGCGTTGAAGGAGAAGGTGGGGACGCGGAGATCGGTGGCGGCGGGTGGATGGGATGGGGGAAGGGATGAAACTCACTCACACGCAAACAATCATGGAATGCGGCTCGCGTTCGGGTTGGCCTCCCAACCCTCATTTGTATAGGCCGAAGGACGATTTTTGCTCCGACCCTTAAATTTTTTTTTATGAATCGCGTCGTTTAAGGATTCTGATCGGCGGTTATTATAAGGGTTTGCCCCTTTTATCGACGTTGTTAGAGCATCTCTAGCAGTGCCCGTAAAAACACGAACCATAAAACGCGAGTTCAGTCCCCGTATCCAGGTTTTATGGTTCCAAAAATCGCGGCGCAGATCAGTGTCCGCAAACGAAATCATAAATTGGAATATTCCAGTTTATGGTTTCGTTTGCGGGCAGTAATCTGCGCCGCAACACAAACTAAACCCATAAACCGGCAAATCAATTTTGGCAGAGGGTTTTGCATTAACAAAATGTTACATATAGTTTGCATAGTTTTACAAATCCCTGTCATTTTTGACACAAAAGGAAGCACGACGACCATGAATCGAGTATATCAAGCATCCATGGTGCTTTGGTGCTCGGATCCCATCACTCTAGCCTTCTCCTCTCCATGATCTCCTCCCTCCTCATCATCGTCTTGTTTTCGTCGGCGATGAGCTCCATCATTGCCTTCTTCTCTTCAAGCTCGATCTTCCTCTCCTCAAAAGCTTGTTTGCGCTTGTCATCCTCCCGGATTGCCTCCCACCTTTCTTGGTTGATGGCATTCTTCTTGTCGGCCAAGAGAACCTTTGAATGCAATGCCTTCTCCAAGCACACCTCCTTGGACTTGATGAAGGTGGCGGCCTGTGCGCCGCCTCTTCCTCACGGAGGTGGCGGCCACCGTGTGGGCGAGGCGGCAGCGGACGGAGCTGTGGGATCCTTGGGGGCCGGTGGCTGCGGGGGCGCCGCGACATCGGCAGCGACCGGCGAGAGGCCGGAGAGGTCCATGTTGTCGATTCCAGGTGGGAGGGGGGTGCTGGAGACAAAGGGGAGAGGGAAATCAGCGTCGGCGGCGGCGAAGGAGCTAGGGCGCGGGAGGGGAACAAGCTGAAATATCCCTCTCACTAACGGGCGAAAGGGGATATAGGCTGTGCGTCGGTTCGATTTTTATCGGCGTCCATAAATTTTTTTATGGTTTCGGCCCTTTTACGGACGCTGATCGGCGCCAATTTTTCGCTCGCAGCGCGTAACCGGCGGTTATTTTATGTTTTTGGCCCGGACACTGCTAGAGATGCATTTAGTCATGCTCTTTTTTGGAAATGGGCGCCTTTATTAACATAAAATGTTTAATGTTTACACCCGGCCTCTGCATAACTAAGATGCACACAGCCACACGAACGAAAGAACAAGGGAATAAAAAGGAAGACAAGCATTAGGAAAAAGCACTATCAAAATAATTGTCTTCAAACTAAGGTACATCAATCCTCAAATCACGCGGCCATCCATGTCGAGAGAAAATATTTCTCGCCGTGTCCTCCAATCGCGTACATCCCACCACAAATAAGTCGCGAAACTCCATGCATTGGAGAGTAGTCCATGATCGAAGGATAGCCGTAGCTCGATAGATAACCTGCAAAGGAGAAGACACAAAGTTATTAAAAATATCATTTCTACAAAGCCACAGCGACCATATAATGGCAAGCGCTCCCACCATAAACAAAGTTCTGTACTTGTCAATAATTCCATGCACCCAATTACCAAAAACATTGGTTACTGAACATGGAGGAGATAAACCAAAAGCTATTTGGATGAATGACCATATAGAGCGAGCAAATTTGCAATGGAAGAATAAATGACGAATTGTCTCATGTTGATGACAAAAAACGCATTGTGTACTTCCATGCCAATTTCTTTTTGCAAGATTATCTTTTGTTAGAATTACACCCTTACGTAGATACCATGCAAATATCTTTGTTTTAAGAAGTATTTTCATTTTCCAAATTTTACTATTGTCATCGACCGGGATATCAGGTTGAACCAATGCTCTATAAAGTGAGTCGACAGAAAAATTACTACTTTTCAGTAATTCCCATTTGAACACGTCAACACCGTCCGACAATTGTATCGTGGATAATCGTAATAGTAGATTGTTCCAGGATACCAGTCGAGGACCAATAAGACTTCTTCTGAAAGACACATTGGGAGGATTTTCTTTCATCACTGTGGAAATTGTATCCCCTTTGTGTCTGATAATCGAATATAGAGCTGAATATTGTTCGCAAAGAGTAGTTTGGCCAAGCCACTTATCTTCCCAAAACCTAATCGGTGATCCATCCTTAATCTCGAAAGCACCAAAACGAAAGAAATGTTTTTTGGTGGCCATAAGACCTGCCCAAAAATGTGAATTACCTGGTTTTCAAACCACTTGAGACACAGCTTTGAACCCCACATATTTCCTCCATAACATGGATTGCCATACACCATCTTCCGTAAGTAGTTTAAAAAGTCATTTGCCCAGAAATGCGATGTTTTTGACTTGCAAATCATGTATGCCCAGTCATGGGCGGACCCAACGGGTGTGCCGGGTGTGCCATGGCACACCCAGAATTTGAAAGTTTTTTCCTACTACACCCTTAGTCTAGGATAACTGATTTGGGTCTGTTTAGATTAGAACATACCTATATACTAAAATATGTCTAGATATATTCGAATTTAGACAAACTTAAGTCAGTTATTTTGGACAGAGGAAGTACTAGTCTACTACCATATCGGCCCAATACTAGTGCTAGCCAGGTAATATAAAATGTACTCCCTACGTCTTAAAATAGATGTCGCAGATTTGTTAATATTTAGACGAATATTGATACTATTTAGTATATAGATTCATTTAAATTTTGCAAAACCTGAGACATCTATTTTAAGATGGAGAGAGTAACCGACAAAACAATGATGTATTTGTGAAAGGTGGTTTTAGAGATTGAAGACGCAAAGCATTTGAGAAACATGTGAATCAATTAGCTATGTATATTACTCATTTTACATATTTGTATCGTACTAGTGTGTAAAAAATTAAAAGTGTGCACATCCTCCAGTTTTTTTCCTAGGTACGCCACTGTGCCCAGTCCACCATACTCCTTCGGACGGCAAACCATATTCCATCTGGCCAGTCGATACTTCTTTTTCTCACTATCCTCTTGCCAAAAAAAATTTGAACAGAAATAATACACTTTGTTCAAGACACCTTTTGTTAATTGGAAAAACGAGATCATTAGTCATACTCTTAGCTGTGTATCGACTGAGCACCTGTAAAACAACCAAAGCTGAGAACAGAGACCCCATTTGTAAGCCTTCCTGCGACAAACGAACAAGGCCAAACATTAACCATTGGCATGCATGCTTCTGGATCTTAGAAATCATGGTGCCCTTCCCCTGTCCTTTAAAAGCATTTCATTTTTCCTCTGCTTGTTCAGCTGCCTTGTCAGCAAGGCATCATCTCATCATCACTATCCTCTCCTGATGACTCGTCCTCATCACCTCCTGATTCTGATTGGAGAGATTCCTTAGCATCCCCAACGCTGTCAGTGGTTGGATTTGCCGATTTGTTCTCACCGCTGGGACTTGTGCTTGTTTCATGCCGCAAGGTAAAGCAATGTAAGCAATATCCATTGAGAAGTTCGTCTAGTTTCTCTTCGGACGTCTTCAGAACAAGTTTCAGGTTTATTTGAACCCATCGCGATAAGATCAGGCACACACGTAGAATGCTGATAATGTCGCCCAGACCATATTCCGAAAACTGATTACTTGGGAAAACAGAAACTCCTAGATACCTCGGAGTAGGCAGAGCTTTGTGACACACTTAGCAAAATATTTGGTATGCAGCTTTGTGACACACTTAGCAAAATACCTCGGAGTAGGCAGCGCTTTGTGCCTTGTCTGCTATTTTCAAGGAACTGGTTTTATCGGACACAGCATCGCCACCTTCAGTTATTTAGAGGAAGCACTAACAGTAGCAGTAACAAGTTCATAAAATACAAAGAAAAAGGAAAAGGTTGACCAGGGAATACAATTTTTCTCAGGTTTATTGCTGTTTTCTTTTCCTTGGCGTCCAATCATAGGAGTTTGGAGTTTATTGCTGTTGACCAGGGTTTGGAGTTTGGACAGAGTTATGTCCAAACTTGAAACAGCAGATAGCCAACAAACAAGATTAGAAAGAAACGGTGACACCTTTCATTGGACTGAAACTTGATATGGCACATCTAAAGTCAAATGCTCAAATCACTCTAAGAACCACCACATCAGATGCTTCATCCAAGATAAATGCAGATAACAGCGATGAAATACTAGCCAGAATAACAACACAGCCATTACAAACGAATGGCACTGCATAATTGTGCAAACAGGTACTGAACTTTTAGAACCGCAAGGTCAAGACAATGTCATAAGGACAGATGGAACAAGATTAGGAAAAGAAGTGTGCAGCCTTTGGTTGGACTGAAACTTGAAACGGCACAACTCAAGTGCTCAGCTCACTACAAGAACCACTACATCAGATGCTTCGTCCAGGATAAATGCAGCTAACAGCAATGAAGTATTCACCAGAATCACAACGCAGCCATTACAAACCAATGTCACCGCATAATTGTTCAATCAGGTTCTGAAATTTTAGAACCGCGAGGTCAAAGCAATGTCATGAGAACAGATCAAGTTTATCTAGCAACACAAGAGCCACGGAGTTTTTCTCAACCTAAATCTCTGCAAAATATTAAGAATTCTCATGTAGCCGCGTCCGAGGCAGCGACACTTCTGAAGAGGTGAACTGTAAGGCAACAGTCAGGAGACCTGCTCTGGTCTTTCTCTACAGCTCGAAATCCGGGTATCTCGGCCCGCCGATATCTGAAATAGCAGAAACAGTGAAACACTTAGGCACCATGCCGCAGGGATCAAGAGAAGACGGCTGATGTGTATAAAACCTGAAAATAATGTAATGTGCGGAAACTAGCTTTCATGTAGTGTTGCATTGAATTTCACTCACGTTTATTCAAAACAATTACAACAGGCTAAGTCGTATATAAATCAGTATCCTCTTCTTTGAAGCTGAACCGAGATGAGTGGACTGATTTGGGTCTTCAAGTTCCAAAGTTTTTCACTAGCAGCAAATGGTATTAAATTGAAGAACTGAATCATCTGAACCAAGGACAGTTGTTTCAAGTCCTAACTGAAGAAAATTCGTGACAGTTCAGTAAACTGTTTTTCAGATTACAATTCCAAGCTCTAGTGACTACAGCAGTTTGTTGATACTAGCATTTCGAATAATCTGATACGAGACTAGAGCAAAAGCTTTCCAGGCATAGCACTCCATAACAAACCACAGAAGATACGGAGGCGTGTGTACGTACCAGTGCTGGTAATAGCAGCGCCCGAGGGGCGCGTAGTTACAGCGCCAGCCGAATTTGCAACGCCGTGTGTTGCAACTTGTTGGGAGGGGGCGGAGGGGCACCTGGCGGAGCTCTCCCTCGCCGTGCGCGTAGCGGCAGCTATCGCCTAAGGTGCAGCGACCCGGCCAGTAGCGGCACAGCACGGTCTTCAGATCGCCCTGCCTCGCCTGGGGTAGTCGGGGTGGAGCCGGGGCAGCACGAACCGCGCGGTTGTCGACCTGGGCGAAGCACTCGGGGAAGCCACGCCCACGCGTCCCCGCGGAACCGCGCGGACCAGGCGCGAGGTCGACCTGCGTGCAGGCTTCGGCGATGCACTTGTCGATCTCCACGGCAAGCTCATCATCGATCTCCCGGGTTAGGACTGCGTGCCCGCCGCTACTCGTCTCAGGTGGGAGTGCGACATGCTCCAACTCCCATGACACGGAAGAGTAACTGAACTGCGATTCGTAGATCTTGCGCCTCCGGTACTCTTGTTCCTCCTCCCAGGTGTTGAAGAAGGAAGAGGCGGAGGCGGATGCGGAGGTGGATGCGCCGCCGTTGAGCAGATGCCCCGCGTTGGGGCCAGAAGCGTGGGCGTGGAGGCCGGAGGCGTACTCGGTACCGTGGCCGCTAGAGGAGGAGGGGTAGACGACGTACTCGGTGGTTTCGATGTCCTTGAGGATGAGGCCCTGGGCGGAGGCGCCGCCGTGACCGCTCGTGCTAGCGACGTCGAAGCCCCTAGACTCGCGCTCGTCCTCCCCGGTGTTGAGGAAGGAGGCGGTGACGGAGGCGGAGGCGGAGCCGTAGTAGAACTCGGGCGCACTGCCGTGGAGCACGTGCCTCGCATTGACGCTGCTGGAGGATGAGGCGGAGGTGGAGGCGATCTCGGGCGCGCCGCCGCGGAGCACGTTCCCCGCGTTCATGCCGCTGGAGGATGAGGCGGAGGCGATCTCGGGCGCGCCGCCGGCGAGCACATGCTCCGCGTTGACGCCGCTGGAGGATGAGGCGGAGGCGGTGGACGCGGACGCGCCGCCGGGGAGGAAGCTGTCTCCGGCATGGAGGCGCTGGGAGGCGCCGTGGCCGCAGCAGCCGCCGTGTCGCGGGGCGCGAACGGCTGAGCCGACGGATTGAGCGGACGACTCATGGCGCTGGCAGCGGGAGGGAGAGGGAGGGAGGGAGAGAGAGAGGGGGGGGTGGAAGACGGCAGGCGAAAATGAATACTGTATATGGTTGGAACTGGGAAGATCGATTGGTACCTATATACTACGTACACCGCGAATTCGAATTTTGGTCATGTTGGTTCACCCGAGGTAGGGGAATCGGGTTGCAAACTTGCAATGGCGAATAGGCGACGAAAATCTTTTGATCATGTGGTCCCAACTGGCGGTTATTATAAGGGTTTGCCTCTTTTATCGGCGTTGTTAGAGCATCTCTAGCAGTACCCGTAAAAACACGAACCATAAAACGCGAGTTCAGTCCCCGTATCCAGGTTTTATGGTTCCAAAAATCGCGGCGCATTGAAATATTCCAGTTTATGGTTTCGTTTGCGGGCAGTAATCTGCGCCGCAACACAAACTAAACCCATAAACCGGCAAATCAATTTTGGCAGAGGGTTTTGCATTAACAAAATGTTACATATAGTTTGCATAGTTTTACAAATCCCTGTCATTTTTGACACAAAAGGAAGCACGACGACCATGAATCGAGTATATCAAGCATCCATGGTGCTTTGGTGCTCGGATCCCATCACTCTAGCCTTCTCCTCTCCATGATCTCCTCCCTCCTCATCATCGTCTTGTTTTCGTCGGCGATGAGCTCCATCATTGCCTTCTTCTCTTCAAGCTCGATCTTCCTCTCCTCAAAAGCTTGTTTGCGCTTGTCATCCTCCCGGATTGCCTCCCACCTTTCTTGGTTGATGGCATTCTTCTTGTCGGCCAAGAGAACCTTTGAATGCAATGCCTGCTCCAAGCACACCTCCTTGTACTTGATGAAGGTGGCGGCCTGTGCGCCGCCTCTTCCTCATGGAGGTGGCGGCCACCGTGTGGGCGAGGCGGCAGCGGACGGAGCTGTGGGATCCTTGGGGGCCGGTGGCTGCGGGGGCGCCGCGACATCGGCAGCGACCGGCGAGAGGCCGGAGAGGTCCATGTTGTCGATTCCAGGTGGGAGGGGGTGCTGGAGACAAAGGGGAGAGGGAAATCAGCGTCGGCGGCGGCGAAGGAGCTAGGGCGCGGGAGGGGAACAAGCTGAAATATCCCTCTCACTAACGGGCGAAAGGGGATATAGGCTGTGCGTCGGTTCGATTTTTATCGGCGTCCATAAATTTTTTTATGGTTTCGGCCCTTTTACGGACGCTGATCGGCGCCAATTTTTCGCTCGCAGCGCGTAACCGGCGGTTATTTTATGTTTTTGGCCCGGACACTGCTAGAGATGCATTTAGTCATGCTCTTTTTTGGAAATGGGCGCCTTTATTAACATAAAATGTTTAATGTTTACACCCGGCCTCTGCATAACTAAGATGCACACAGCCACACGAACGAAAGAACAAGGGAATAAAAAGGAAGACAAGCATTAGGAAAAAGCACTATCAAAATAATTGTCTTCAAACTAAGGTACATCAATCCTCAAATCACGCGGCCATCCATGTCGAGAGAAAATATTTCTCGCCGTGTCCTCCAATCGCGTACATCCCACCACAAATAAGTCGCGAAACTCCATGCATTGGAGAGTAGTCCATGATCGAAGGATAGCCGTAGCTCGATAGATAACCTGCAAAGGAGAAGACACAAAGTTATTAAAAATATCATTTCTACAAAGCCACAGCGACCATATAATGGCAAGCGCTCCCACCATAAACAAAGTTCTGTACTTGTCAATAATTCCATGCACCCAATTACCAAAAACATTGGTTACTGAACATGGAGGAGATAAACCAAAAGCTATTTGGATGAATGACCATATAGAGCGAGCAAATTTGCAATGGAAAATAAATGACGAATTGTCTCATGTTGATGACAAAAAACGCATTGTGTACTTCCATGCCAATTCCTTTTTGCAAGATTATCTTTTGTTAGAATTACACCCTTACGTAGATACCATGCAAATATCTTTGTTTTAAGAAGTATTTTCATTTTCCAAATTTTACTATTGTCATCGACCGGGATATCAGGTTGAACCAATGCTCTATAAAGTGAGCCGACAGAAAAATTACTACTTTCCAGTAATTCCCATTTGAACACGTCAACACCGTCCGACAATTGTATCGTGGATAATCGTAATAGTAGATTGTTCCAGGATACCAGTCGAGGACCAATAAGACTTCTTCTGAAAGACACATTGGGAGGATTTTCTTTCATCACTGTGGAAATTGTATCCCCTTTGTGTCTGATAATCGAATATAGAGCTGAATATTATTCGCAAAGACTAGTTTGGCCAAGCCACTTATCTTCCCAAAACCTAATCTGTGATCCATCATTAATCTCGAAAGCACCAAAACGAAAGAAATGTTTTTTGGTGGCCATAAGACCTGCCCAAAAATGTGAATTACCTGGTTTTCAAACCACTTGAGACACAACTTTGAACCCCACATATTTCCTCCATAACATGGATTGCCATACACCATCTTCCGTAAGTAGTTTAAAAAGTCATTTGCCCAGAAATGCGGTGTTTTTGACTTGCAAATCATGTATGCCCAGTCATGGGCGGACCCAACGGGTGTGCCGGGTGTGCCATGGCACACCCAGAATTTGAAAGTTTTTTCCTACTACACCCTTAGTCTAGGATAACTGATTTGGGTCTGTTTAGATTAGAACATACCTATATACTAAAATATGTCTAGATATATTCGAATTTAGACAAACTTAAGTCAGTTATTTTGGACAGAGGAAGTACTAGTCTACTACCATATCGGCCCAATACTAGTGCTAGCCAGGTAATATAAAATGTACTCCCTACGTCTTAAAATAGATGTCGCAGATTTATTAATATTTAGACGAATATTAATACTATTTAGTATATAGATTCATTTAAATTTTGTAAAACCCGAGACATCTATTTTAAGATGGAGAGAGTAACCGACAAAACAATGATGTATTTGTGAAAGGTGGTTTTAGAGATTGAAGACGCAAAGCATTTGAGAAACATGTGAATCAATTAGCTATGTATATTACTCATTTTACATATTTGTATCGTACTAGTGTGAAAAAAATTAAAAGTGTGCACACCCTCCAGTTTTTTCCTAGGTCCGCCACTGTGCCCAGTCCACCATACTCCTTCGGACGGCAAACCATATTCCATCTGGCCAGTCGATACTTCTTTTTCTCACTATCATCTTGCCAAAAAAAATTTGAACGGAAATAATCCACTTTGTTCAAGACACCTTTTGTTAATTGGAAAAACGAGATCATACACAGTACCATATTAGTCATACTCTTAGCTGTGTATCGACTGAGCACCTGTAAAACAACCAAAGCTGAGAACAGAGACCCCATTTGTAAGCCTTCCTGCGACAAACGAACAAGGCCAAACATTAACCATTGGCATGCATGCTTCTGGATCTTAGAAATCATGGTGCCCTTCCCCTGTCCTTTAAATGCATTTCATTTTTCCTCTGCTTGTTCAGCTGCCTTGTCAGCAAGGCATCATCTCATCATCACTATCCTCTCCTGATGACTCGTCCTCATCACCTCCTGATTCTGATTGGAGAGATTCCTTAGCATCCCCAACGCTGTCAGTGGTTGGATTTGCCGATTTGTTCTCACCGCTGGGACTTGTGCTTGTTTCATGCCGCAAGGTAAAGCAATGTAAGCAATATCCATTGAGAAGTTCGTCTAGTTTCTCTTCGGACGTCTTCAGGACAAGTTTCAGGTTTATTTGAACCCATCGCGATAAGATCAGGCACACACGTAGAATGCTGATAATGTCGCCCAGACCATATTCCGAAAACTGATTACTTGGGAAAACAGAAACTCCTAGATACCTCGGAGTAGGCAGAGCTTTGTGACACACTTAGCAAAATATTTGGTATGCAGCTTTGTGACACACTTAGCAAAATACCTCGGAGTAGGCAGCGCTTTGTGCCTTGTCTGCTATTTTCAAGGAACTGGTTTTATCGGACACAGCATCGCCACCTTCAGTTATTTAGAGGAAGCACTAACAGTAGCAGTAACAAGTTCATAAAATACAAAGAAAAAGGAAAAGGTTGACCAGGGAATACAATTTTTCTCAGGTTTATTGCTGTTTTCTTTTCCTTGGCGTCCAATCATAGGAGTTTGGAGTTTATTGCTGTTGACCAGGGTTTGGAGTTTGGACAGAGTTATGTCCAAACTTGAAACAGCAGATAGCCAACAAACAAGATTAGAAAGAAACGGTGACACCTTTCATTGGACTGAAACTTGATATGGCACATCTAAAGTCAAATGCTCAAATCACTCTAAGAACCACCACATCAGATGCTTCATCCAAGATAAATGCAGATAACAGCGATGAAATACTAGCCAGAATAACAACACAGCCATTACAAACGAATGGCACTGCATAATTGTGCAAACAGGTACTGAACTTTTAGAACCGCAAGGTCAAGACAATGTCATAAGGACAGATGGAACAAGATTAGGAAAAGAAGTGTGCAGCCTTTGGTTGGACTGAAACTTGAAACGGCACAACTCAAGTGCTCAGCTCACTACAAGAACCACTACATCAGATGCTTCGTCCAGGATAAATGCAGCTAACAGCAATGAAGTATTCACCAGAATCACAACGCAGCCATTACAAACCAATGTCACCGCATAATTGTTCAATCAGGTTCTGAAATTTTAGAACCGCGAGGTCAAAGCAATGTCATGAGAACAGATCAAGTTTATCTAGCAACACAAGAGCCACGGAGTTTTTCTCAACCTAAATCTCTGCAAAATATTAAGAATTCTCATGTAGCCGCGTCCGAGGCAGCGACACTTCTGAAGAGGTGAACTGTAAGGCAACAGTCAGGAGACCTGCTCTGGTCTTTCTCTACAGCTCGAAATCCGGGTATCTCGGCCCGCCGATATCTGAAATAGCAGAAACAGTGAAACACTTAGGCACCATGCCGCAGGGATCAAGAGAAGACGGCTGATGTGTATAAAACCTGAAAATAATGTAATGTGCGGAAACTAGCTTTCATGTAGTGTTGCATTGAATTTCACTCACGTTTATTCAAAACAATTACAACAGGCTAAGTCGTATATAAATCAGTATCCTCTTCTTTGAAGCTGAACCGAGATGAGTGGACTGATTTGGGTCTTCAAGTTCCAAAGTTTTTCACTAGCAGCAAATGGTATTAAATTGAAGAACTGAATCATCTGAACCAAGGACAGTTGTTTCAAGTCCTAACTGAAGAAAATTCGTGACAGTTCAGTAAACTGTTTTTCAGATTACAATTCCAAGCTCTAGTGACTACAGCAGTTTGTTGATACTAGCATTTCGAATAATCTGATACGAGACTAGAGCAAAAGCTTTCCAGGCATAGCACTCCATAACAAACCACAGAAGATACGGAGGCGTGTGTACGTACCAGTGCTGGTAATAGCAGCGCCCGAGGGGCGCGTAGTTACAGCGCCAGCCGAATTTGCAACGCCGTGTGTTGCAACTTGTTGGGAGGGGGCGGAGGGGCACCTGGCGGAGCTCTCCCTCGCCGTGCGCGTAGCGGCAGCTATCGCCTAAGGTGCAGCGACCCGGCCAGTAGCGGCACAGCACGGTCTTCAGATCGCCCTGCCTCGCCTGGGGTAGTCGGGGTGGAGCCGGGGCAGCACGAACCGCGCGGTTGTCGACCTGGGCGAAGCACTCGGGGAAGCCACGCCCACGCGTCCCCGCGGAACCGCGCGGACCAGGCGCGAGGTCGACCTGCGTGCAGGCTTCGGCGATGCACTTGTCGATCTCCACGGCAAGCTCATCATCGATCTCCCGGGTTAGGACTGCGTGCCCGCCGCTACTCGTCTCAGGTGGGAGTGCGACATGCTCCAACTCCCATGACACGGAAGAGTAACTGAACTGCGATTCGTAGATCTTGCGCCTCCGGTACTCTTGTTCCTCCTCCCAGGTGTTGAAGAAGGAAGAGGCGGAGGCGGATGCGGAGGTGGATGCGCCGCCGTTGAGCAGATGCCCCGCGTTGGGGCCAGAAGCGTGGGCGTGGAGGCCGGAGGCGTACTCGGTACCGTGGCCGCTAGAGGAGGAGGGGTAGACGACGTACTCGGTGGTTTCGATGTCCTTGAGGATGAGGCCCTGGGCGGAGGCGCCGCCGTGACCGCTCGTGCTAGCGACGTCGAAGCCCCTAGACTCGCGCTCGTCCTCCCCGGTGTTGAGGAAGGAGGCGGTGACGGAGGCGGAGGCGGAGCCGTAGTAGAACTCGGGCGCACTGCCGTGGAGCACGTGCCTCGCATTGACGCTGCTGGAGGATGAGGCGGAGGTGGAGGCGATCTCGGGCGCGCCGCCGCGGAGCACGTTCCCCGCGTTCATGCCGCTGGAGGATGAGGCGGAGGCGATCTCGGGCGCGCCGCCGGCGAGCACATGCTCCGCGTTGACGCCGCTGGAGGATGAGGCGGAGGCGGTGGACGCGGACGCGCCGCCGGGGAGGAAGCTGTCTCCGGCATGGAGGCGCTGGGAGGCGCCGTGGCCGCAGCAGCCGCCGTGTCGCGGGGCGCGAACGGCTGAGCCGACGGATTGAGCGGACGACTCATGGCGCTGGCAGCGGGAGGGAGAGGGAGGGAGGGAGAGAGAGAGGGGGGGGGTGGAAGACGGCAGGCGAAAATGAATACTGTATATGGTTGGAACTGGGAAGATCGATTGGTACCTATATACTACGTACACCGCGAATTCGAATTTTGGTCATGTTGGTTCATCCGAGGTAGGGGAATCGGGTTGTAAACTTGCAATGGCGAATAGGCGACGAAAATCTTTTGATCATGTGGTCCCTACCTTGCAGGCGTCAGGTTTCTTTTGACTTCCCTGAGCTGGTATCTGGCTATCTCATGGAACAAACGTGCCACTGTGTCCAGGCGTGGCAGGGGAGGAGCTCTACGCCACGGCATCGGCGGGGCCACGAGAGAAGCAGCCAGCTTGGTATGGTAGAGGAGAGAGCTGCTCACGTTTGTATCTCTACTTTTTTTTTATAACAACGGAGAGCCCTGGAAGGGGCTAGAGCTAGGCATTTATAATAAAAGTGGGTGTACAGTAATACTACAGAGAATCCTATAAAAGCAAAAAAATAAAACATGGGTCCCTAACATTTGTAGATAGGACCCTGCTGAAAGATTGCAATTACAATCAGGACCTATCTCTTCCCCACCATGGAGCAAAGCGAGGCGAGCGCTGCAGCCGAGAACAACGACGGGGACACAACCACTTGTCGCCGGCCCAGCGAAGCCCTCAGAGCACGACCTCGAGAAGGGCCTCCCAATGGAGGTTGAGAATGTGCCGGAGCTCACCGGCTTGATGAAGATTCGCGTCCTCGTGGACGGCGAGAAGATGCTCCAAGACCAATAGGCTCTTCCACTCCAGAGCCACTCCGGTGTAGTCTTGACTCCACCACCACTTTCCCCCATCCCCACCATGGAGATCGATAGGAAGAGAGGAGACAGAGCAAGAAGAGATAGAGTAGCAAAGGCACGCCACCACCGCAATATATGAAGCGGCTCACCATCAGCACCAAGGAACCTGCCACGGACCTGGGAAGGTGAACGGAGAAGATAGCGATGGCGACGAACCGGGCAGAAGGTTGGATCTTATTGGAGGGGCGAGTGGTGGTCTTCTCAGCCGCAGCCTCCGACTCTCCCCATGAGAGCACCACTACGAAGAGAAGAGCGACCACATCAAGCCAAAGGAGATCCAGCGCCCCTAGCTCGAAGCACCCAGTGCGGGCCTTATTTAGAGGGATGCACGCCTTCTGCCAGCTCCTTTGGACCACCGTCTGCCACCAGCGAGATACATCGGACTGGAAGAAGAACGAGATGCAATAGATCTAGCCGCCAAGATCCACTGTCTGACCCTCAGATGCCACCAAGGGACAAATCACAAGAAAGAGAACACCTAGATCTAAAACTAGAGAAGGAAGAGGCCAACCACCAGCTCCATCTCCATGCCGGCCGCCATGGCTACCGGTGGGGAGGGAGGAGAGGGTCGGCAGAAGAGGTTGGGAGCCGACTCTCAAGGGGGAGGGGACGGGAGGTGGAAGAAGGTTATGTCGACCCCGGCTTTTTTGTTTGTATCTCTACTAAGAACTTCTGTAACAGACATCATAAAAGAGGGCGAAACCATAAAAATAACCGTTATTTTTTGGTTTCGTACGATAAAAGTGGCCATAACATACATCCTAAAATCGACCGAACCGAAAAAAATTTAGGGCCCCAAGAAAACACCCCGCGGAACCAAAAAACCCAGATTGCGAGCCTGACCTGTACGCGAACCATATCCTCCATTTCCGTTGGCGGGAGGGAAGTTTCAGCTCCTTCCCTTCCCTTCCGCCCGCACAGCCGCTGTCCACCGCCGACCGCCACCATAGATTTAGGTCGCTCCCGCTAGATTCCTTGCGTGCAGAAGGCCGTCGGAGCCCGCCGACCCCGTTCCCCAGCTTCTGTGGGTAGAAAAGCTCCTCCCAACGCAGATCCGGTCGCTCCCCACCGCCGCCGTCCTCCCGCCCCCATCAAAGGTAAAATTCGCCGCCGCTCGAGTTCGAGCTCGTAGATCTCCTCTTCAAAAGCTCTAAATATCTTATGTGATTTGTAGATGGACTTGGACCCTTGCGAGCAATTTTTGTTGGATGACTCGTCCTCCTCCGATGACTCGGATGTGGAGACGCTGCTCGGAAACCACCGTTAACACATGATGTTGGCCGTTCTCGCCCTCAAGGAGGAGGACGACGATAGGAGGAAGAGGCGGCGAGGCTCCATGGTCGGTGATGACGCCCAACACTTTTCGTGGGACGCTTCGTTGGAAACCCCAAGAGGAAGGTGTGATGAGCACAGCAGCAAGTTTTCCCTCAATAAGAAACTGAGGTTATCGAACCAGTAGGAGGAAGGAAACGTCACACAGGTGTTGCAAGCAACGCGGAGACCTGCACAACACAAACTCAAGACTTTGTCCCAACGAATCAGTGGGGTTGTCAAGCTCACCGGTTTGCTGTAACAAAGGATTAAAGGTATGGTGTGGAAAGTAATGGTTTGCAGCAAGTAAACAAGTAACAGTGGAAGATTTATCAATTGTAAAGATTGGACCGGGGTCCATAGATCACTAGAGGTGTTCTCCTTAGATAAACAACATGGCATGAAGGGTAAACAAATTACAGCGGGGCAACTGACAGGAACTGAGCAAGGCATAATAATGCAATACTAGTCAAAAATATCCAATGATATTCGATTGGGAAATACAACATTATACATAGACCACCATCCAACTACATCTATGACTAGAAGTCCATCTTCAGGTTTTCATCCGAACCCCCTCCAGTATTAAGTTGCAAGCAACAGACAACTGCTTTAAGCAAAGTTTGTAAGGTAAACAATCCACTTGTTCCATGAACAATAGACCGTTGTTTTCTCCCTAGTAGCAACATCACATCTACAACCGAAGAGATTTCTGTCACTTTCCTTGGAAACTAGAGGCATGAACCCACTATCAAGCATAAATACCCCCTCTTGGAGTCACTAGCAACTACTTGGCCAAGATAGCTACTAACAATGGAGAGCATGCAAGATCACAAACAACACAGACATGATAGAATCATAAAGACAAAACCATTAATCAATCTGACATAATAATCTCAATATCCATCGGATCCCCGCAAACACAACATGCATGATTATAAATAGATTATATATTGATCATGAACGGAGCTCACAAGATCTATACATGAAAGCACAGAGGAGGAGATACAACCATCTAGCTACTACATGGACCCATAGTCCAAGGTGGAAATACTCACGCATCATACCGGAGAGAAGGCCTCCGGGATGATCTCCCCACCGGCAGGGTGCCGGGAAGAACTTCAGATCCCCCACGATCTAGGGACGACGGTGGTGGCTGCTATAGAAGGTTTCGTGGAGTTTTGATCGGGTACTTAGGGTTTCTACATCGGGGGCTTCTTATAGGCGAAGAGGCGAGGCCGGGAGGCGGCCAGGGGGCCCACACCCTGCCCAGGCACGGGTCCACCCTAGCTCGTGCCTGGGGGGTGTGGTGGCCCTCTGGCACCTCTCCGTCTCTCCGTCTGGCTTCGTGACGCCCATGGTAAAATATTGACTTTGGCTTTTGTCCCGTCCAATTCCGAGAATATTGATTTTCTGCCTTTCTGGAACCAAAAACAGAAGAAAACAGGCAACTGGCACTGTGGCAACTCGTTAATAGGTTAGTTCCAGAAAAGATATAAAAACACCTGAAAGTGGTAGACAAAGCAAAACAAAGTAGATACTAAACAAGCATGGTGCATCAAAAATTATAGATATGTTTCCGACGTATCAAGAATCCCCAAGCTTAACTCCTGCTCTTCCTCGAGTAGGTAAGTGATAAAAAGAATAATTTTTGAGGTGACATGCACCATCAAAACCAAGATCAAACCATTTGCAAGCATTGAAATCTGGGATCAAAGAACTCTAAACATGTGCATGAAAGATGGAGTTCTAACAATAGGACATAGTAACTATGCATGCAACATGAAAGGCTACAAACAAAGATCATGAATAACATGCATTGAAAAACGTTTGTTTGTTTCACATACAGAAAACATAGCATAGTGGCAATCATCTTGTCCCTCATAGAGTAGCAAATAGATGCATATGACACCTTCAAAGTTCACAAGGGTGACTAGAAATAAGTAGCACAGGAACAAGTAATATCACAATATGCATCAATCAATAAGCTTGGAACACTGCACATAGAATGACAACTATGCTCTCTTAATGGTGCCTAAAGGTAGAAGGTGGAGACTCAAATAATGGTGGAAGAAAGGCCTTTCATAAAGGAAGCAGGGATTTCAAGTTTCAAAAAGAGCTTCCAAAAATTATGGTACTTGTTAGCTTTCAGCCCTCATTGCCCCTATCATAAGCATCTTGAAGTGATTAAGGTTAAAGTGAACAAACTATGGAGTATATGCTTGACAAAGTATAAGCTGGCAATCTCAAGTCCCTTGAATACAAGGGCCACACCTCATACTACTCAACTTCAGTCACCTGTAAGTTCTTGTCATTGTAATTATATGCATATCATAGAGAACCGCCAACGGGGTACCCCTTGCACGTGGTATAGGAGCTATCCCATAACCAAAATGTCAAGGCAAGCAGACAATGAGCATCTTAGCGATCTTTTTATTTAATATATGCATAGCTTTTTATTGAGGATGCTTCATAGATAGCTTACTATGGTGATGCTGCAAGTTTCTACCATGATTAGGCATGGCTTAGGCTAGCGGCCCAGGCGTTTCTCTAACACAAAATACATACTCCATGGACTTACAAGTTCCCTCTTTATTTCACACCGGTGACATCCATGAGTACAAAGTACAAGTGCAATGTTGAAAATGTTTCCAGTGACAGCACGGTTCTGCTAATTCCAACGTATAAGTGTAAGCATATACAACATAGATGACACAATGTTTCAAGTTTATTAGGGGCAAAGAATATAAAGTGTTCCATCAAGTTTGTGAGGGCTTTAATCACTAAGTTTTCACATAACAAAATAGTTTTTAATTGGAAGATAGCTGAAAACAAGAATATACTTGGAATGGTGTAACACACCATGCATAGGAGTTTATAGTGGACACTTTGGAAAAACTTGGTTTCTTGGGAGTTGGAAGCATGAGTAGAGCTTACTCATACAAGTGGAGGCTAGCAAAATACTGGGAGCAACCAACTAAGAGAGCATAATGGCCATAATCATGCAATGCAACAAAGAATTACTAATCAAAGCATAGAGTGGTACTACAAGTCAAGGACTAAATGATCATAGAGGCTATGGTGAATTTTCATGGTGTGAGCATGTTCCAAGTCAACCCAAACAAAGCATCAAAGGATAAAACCACAATACAATGCTTTTGCATGCTAAAACAACGCATAATTTTTTTCAAGGCACACTAAGCAATCCCAATTGTTTGGAACAAGACATGCTATAGCAATAATCACTAAGCATAAGGTCAAAACAACACCTAGCATGTCATGCTAAAGTCTAAGTCATAGTCAATGCAAGCTCCTCTTGCACTTACAAGCAAGAACTTACTACCTCTTTCCAACACCAAGCAACTTATTTGCAAAACAACACAGCGAGAACAGGGGTCCAAACTACTTTATTCAAGCAAAATAAACAACCTAAGCAAACCAAACGAAAACTAAGACGCTCCAAGAACAACACAACTGTGCATGAAACAATAAAAACAAAGTGTCTAGACAAACCTGAGCTTTTTATTGATGAAGAAGGGGATGCCCAAGGCATCCCCAAGATTTGACGCTTGTACCTCTTGTATATTTCTTGGGGTGACACCGGGGTGGCATCCCCAAGCTTGAACTTTTGTCCATTCTTCATCTCATTACATCATTCTCTCTTTACACCTAAAAATTTTCCTTCATACAAAACTTCACACAATCTTCATTAGCAACATTAGTGTATTCAAAAGATATTAGACCTCTGGCAAAGCTTTGGAACATCAAGACTTTTCACTAAAAACACAAGATACTGTATCAACTCCTCCAAAAAGCTCAATTAGCCTAAAGAGAACTTAAAAAGGAATCAATAAGAAGCAAATGCAAATAATGGCAAAAATCTATCAAAATAGACCAGCAGGTAGAAACTGATGTTTTTTGAACACCTTCTGTTGCTCAAATCAAAACTTGTTGAACTAAAGAAAGTTAGCTAACATATTGGGGGATTTATTCGTAACTTTTGAGCTCAATCTGGTTTACAGAGACTCCTCGCGAATTTTTATGGTGGAGGACATAAATCTGTTTTGGGACAGCAACTCCCCAAATCTTACTTCCCTCTGATTAGAGGTCATTCTTGGCACAAAAAGCAAATAAAAAGGATAAGGAGAGGTCATTACTAAAGTAATAACTTCCAAGACTCAAGGAAACTCTTGGGTTATCTCCCAACAAGTACTTTTCTTTAACGCCTTTAAGTTAGGCACAAGAAGCAAGAAGAATCAAGTATTTTCAAATAAGGAAGCATTAACATCAAACCTTGCTTTCAAAGGAGGAGCAAAAAGCAACTTATATCTCCTCATAGGGAAGTGTTCAATACCTTTCTTGAATGGAAAATGATATTTAATGGTGCCTTCTTTCATATCAATTATGGCACCAACTATTCTAAGAAAAGGTCTTCACAAAGTAATAGGACAAGAAGCATTGTATTCAATATCCAAAACATAGAAATCCACAGGGACATAAGAATTATTAACCATAATGAGAACATCATCAATACTCCCCATAAGTTTCTTCTTAGCATTATCATTAAGTGGGACATCCAAATAACAATCTTCCAAAGGTGGCAAATCAAGAATGTCATAAATCTTCCGAGGCATAATAGAGACACTAGAACCAAGATCACATGAAGCTTTGAGATCAAAGTCATTCACTTGCACATTAATAATGGGTTCCCAACTATCTTCTACTTTCCTAGGAATTGAAGCTTTGTGTTTTAGCTTCTCTTCCTTAATCTTAACAAGAGCATATGTAATGTGTTTGGTGAAAGCAACATGCATATCACTAGCATCAGGACTTCTAGCAAGCTTTTGTAGGAACATAATCACTTCAGAAATATTGCAACCATCAATATCAAAATCAAACTTAGCATCACTAGTAGTAGACTCAATAGTCTTAGGCATATTAGGAGGAGGAATAGGGACTACTTGTGGTTTAGTGGTGATGGTGCACACACTATTGTTTCTATCAATTTCAGCTTCCCTTTCCCACCTAGCATGAAGTTGAGCTAACAGCCTAACATTTTAATCAATAGTAACTTGTATGGCATAAGTAGTAGCAAAGGTATTCTCCATAGTTTCAGTATTAGTAGCCATTTTATTTATCAAGGAGGAATGTGCTTCAAACAAAGAGGATATATTCTTCTCAACAGTTAAAAGTTTCTCCTCCACGATTTTTTGAAAGCATTTTGTTTACTAATAAAGTCTTTGAGCATGACTTCAAGTTCAGAAGGGGCACTTCTAGCATTGTTGTAGGAGTTTCCATAGGAATTGCCATTATTAGAAGGATAAGGCCTATAATTGTTGTTGCTACCAAAATTATTCCTATAGGCATTGTTGTTGAAATTGTTGTTTCTAATGAAGTTCACATCAACTTGCTCTTCTTGAGCAACCAAAGTGGCCAAGGGGACACCATTAGTATCTAGAGGAGCTTTCCCATTAACAAGCATAGCCATAATAACATCAATCTTATCACTCAAAGAGGAAGTTTCCTCAACAGAATTTACCTTCTTACCATGTGGAGCTCTCTCAGTGTGCCATTCAGAGTAGTTAACCATCATATTATCAAGGAGTCTTGTTGCAGCACCCAAAGTGATGCTCATAAAGGTACCTCTAGCAGCTGAATCCAACAGGTTTCTTGAGGAGAAGTTCAAACCTGCATAAAAAGTCTGGATAATCATCCAAGCAGTGAGTCCATGAGTGGGACAATTCTTAACCAAAGATTTCATTTTTTCCCAAGCTTTAGCAACATGTTCATTATCAAGTTGTTTAAATTTCATAATGTCACTTCTCATAGATATAATCTTAGCAGGAGGATAGTACTTTCCAATAAAAACATCTTTGCACTTAGTCCAAGAATCAATACTATTTTTAGGCAAAGATAGCAACCATTATTTAGCTTTCCCTCTCAAATAGAAAGGAAAAGGCTTGATCTTAATAATATCTCCATCTACATCCTTATACTTATGCATCTCACAAAGTTCAACAAAGTTATTGAGATGGGCATCAGCAACATCAGAACTAGCACCAGAAAATTGCTCTCATCACAAGATTTAACAAGGAGGCTTAATTTTATAAAAGGTAGCATCAGGAGCAGGTGGAGCAATAGGTGTGCTAAGGAAATCATTGTTGTTTGTGATAGTGAAGTCACACAGCTTGGTGTTCTCAGTAGAGTTCATTTTGGCAAAGGTGGGCAAGCCAAAAACATTAGCATCAGCTAGAGCAGGAACTAATTTTTTTTGTGTTTTTTAATAAAGCAAGCAAACCAAACTAGACTACTTTTTTTGGTTTTTTTGAAAAGAGGAAAACAAAACCAAACAAAAGAAACAAAGCAAACTAAAAACAAAGTAAAGAGAAAGGAGGTGAAGGACCCCCCTAGTGAATACGTCCTTAGCCTCCCTGGCAACGGCGCCAGAAAGGATCTTTCTGGCTTGCTGTTGCCGTGGGGTAACGTGTGTGAGTGCCTTTTACCTTTCCTCCTCGGCAATGGCGCCAGAAAAGAGCTTGATGATGCCCAACACTTTTCGTGGGACGCTTCGTTGGAAACCCCAAGAGGAAGGTGTGATGAGCACAGCAGCAAGTTTTCCCTCAGTAAGAAACCGAGGTTATCGAACCAGTAGGAAGAAGGAAACGTCACACAGGTGTTGCAAGCAACAGGGAGACCAGCACAACACAAAGTCAAGACTTTGCCCCAATGAATCAGTAAGGTTGTCAAGCTCACCGGTTTTCTGTAACAAAGGATTAAACGTATGGTGTGAAAAGTAATGGTTTGCAGCAAGTAAACAAGTAACAGTGGAAGATGTATCAATGGTAAAGATTGGACCAGGGTCTATAGTTCACTAGAGGTGTTCTCCTTAGATAAACAACATGGCATGAAGGGTAAACAAATTACAACAGGGCAATTGATAGGAACTAAGGAAGGCATAATAATGCAATACTAGTCAAAAAGATCCTATGAGATTCGATTGGGAAATACAACAATATACATAGACCGCCATCCAACTGCATCTATGACTAGAAGTCCACCTTCAGGTTATCATCCGAACCCCCTCCAGTATTAAGTTGCAAGCAACAGACAACTGCTTTAAGCAAAGTGTGTAAGGTAAACAGTCCACATGTTCCATGAACACGAGACCGTTGTTTTCTCCCTAGTGGCAACAGCACATCTACAACCGAAGAGATTTCTGTCACTTCCCTTGGAAACTTGAGGCATGAACCCACTATCGAGCATAAATACCCCCTCTTGGAGTCACTAGCAACTACTTGGCCAAGATAGCTACTAACAACGGAGAGCATGCAATATCACAAACAACACAGACATGATAGAATTATAAAGACAAAACCATTAATCCAACCAACATAATAATCTCAATATCCATCAGATCCCCGCAAACACAACATGCATGATTACAAATAGATTAGATCTTGATCATGAACGGAGCTCACAAGATCTATACATGAAAGCACAAAGGAGGAGATACAACCATCTAGCTACTACATGGACCCATAGTCCAAGGTGGAACTACTCACGCATCATACCTGAGAGAAGGCCTCCGGGATGATCTCCCCTATGGCAGGGTGCTGGGAAGAACTTCAGATCCCCCCTCCCCGATCTAGGGATGATGGCGGCGGTGGCTACAAACGGTTTCCTGGAGTTTTGATTGGGTACTTAGGGTTTCTGCATCGGGGGCTTCTTATAGGCGAAGAGGCGAGGCCGGGAGGCAGCCAGGGGGCCCACACCCTGCCCAGGCGCGGGTCCACCCTAGCCCGCGCCTGGGGAGGGTGTGGTGGCCCTCTGGCACCTCTCCGTCTCCCCTTCTAGCTTCATGACGCCCACGGTAAAATATTGACTTTGGCTTTTGTCCCATCCAATTTCGAGAATATTGATTTTCTGCCTTTCTGGAACCAAAAACAGAAGAAAACAGGCAACTGGCACTGTGAAAACGCGTTAATAGGTTAGTTCCAGAGAAGTTATAAAAACACCTCAAAGTGTAGACAAAGCAAAGAAAAGTAGATACTAAACAAGCATGGAGCATAAAAAATTGTTGATATGTTTCTGACGTATCAGTCGGTCGCCTTTGCATCCCTCGCAACCGCAAGTTGGGCAACGACATGCTCATGCGAGATTATTTCGCCGAGGTACCCACATACCTGCCTCACCTCTTTCATAGACACTATTGAATGCGCCGCTCGCTGTTCGTGAACATAGTAAAAGCTTGCAAGGCCAAGACGCGGTACTTCAAGCGTCGAAGAAACGCCGCGGGGCTTCTTTGGCCTGTACCAAAAATATTCGTGGGGCTACTTGGACAATTGTTGTAATTGGATAATTGTTTTAATGTACAATTAAAAATTTCGGGATTTTACTTTACGTTGGTATCATATTTCTATTTGAAAATGCGAGATATGTGGTGAAATTGACAGAAAATAGTTCAATTTACGGGTTCGACCCTTATTGTGGTGAAACAGACCCGGTATGCACGAAACAGGGAAAAGGGAATATTCCCATTTTTGGTTCGGGTTTCTGGTTTCTGTTCCGCCCCGCCGTCCGCGACCTGAAAAAACCACAAAACATGACCTAAAAACGTGTTTTCTGATTAGTCCTTTTACGATGTCGTCTAGAGATGCTCTAAGGTCTAAAAGTTGTGTTCATCCCTTTAAAAGCAGCCATTACTTTTATATTGGTTCTCTCCTTCTCTCTCATCATGCTTCCCCTCTCGCCTTGCTTTATCTGCCGAGCCTAGCTGGACCTGGCAGGGCAGCGGCTTGGGGCATACCATTTGGTTGTGCAACCCTTCTTGCCCAGACCTGGCCATCCAAGCGATCTATTTGGTCGGCAGAAGGGCGTTGCAGCTACGGTGCTTGGTGTAGTGGATATGGTCCTCGCGACGACATGGCAGCGGCAAGGAGATTTTGCGGCAATAGTAGGGTGGCGGCTTCGATGTGCTTATTCAAGGTCTAGTCGGTGAGGGGATTGGTGCACGACATTTCGAACAAAAGTCCTACCAACGAGGGAGGCACCGATGGGCATCGTTTCCTTCATGGAGACATCTTCAGTGAGTACTCCATATTGGAAGCGTCGCCTTACGTGGCTTCGAGTGATGCGTCTACCCAGCGCTTGAGCCCGTGAGGCGCAATGCGCACCATCATCGGTGCTTTCAGAGTATATAGCATAAATTCACCACAATTCGGTTGAAATTTCTCAAACACCACCACTTTACGTTTGCAGGACAAAATCCCATCAATTTTGGTTGGCTACTAGCAGAAAACGATAAAACCCATTTGATCCCGAATTGAAACGGATTCTGACAACCCGCTGCAAGGTGACGTGGCAACCCTAGACGGCGCTCAGACACGGCCGTTGCCGGCCGTTAACAGCACGGACATCGGGCCCACCTGTTAGTATGCTAGGTCTCATTATTCCTCCACCAACCCCTCACTCACTCGGTACCGAACCAAAGCAGCAAGCCATACTATTGTTGCCGCCGCTCCTATCGTGCCCTCGTCGCTGTTCGTCTCTGTGCGGCTGCCGCCGCCACCACCGCCGTTTTCGTCGCGATGCCCAGCTGGGATGAAGGGTCTTCTTCCATCCAGTCGTACATAGGGGTAAGATCCAGTGCCACAATGTTCTGTCTAGGGTTAGGGTTCATCCGATTTTGGGATTTTTGATTTTTTTCGTCGATTTAGCCCAATTTAATCTCCTTTTTCAACCAATTAGGATGTCACCCTCTCGATTTTGCACCAAACTCCCTGGATTATCCCACTTTTTGCGGCATAGCGTCTGGTGGCCAGGAGCTCTGTCATGGCCACAAGCTCCCGCCACACAAATGTGTTGCATTTGAAGGGTCTGACACTGGAAAGAGACCTTATAAAATGTCAGTTGATGAACTGAAAGAACTCAAGAAACAACTTGGAGAACAGCTACAGAAAGGATTTATTCAACCAAGTTCTTCATCTTGGGGAGCCCCAGTTTTGTTCGTGGAGAAGAAGGATAGAAGTCAAAGGTTATGCATAGATTACCGATCACTCAACGAGGTGACTATCAAGAACAAATACCCTTTGCCTAGAATCAATGACTTGTTTGATCATCTAGAAGGAGCATGTGTGTTTTCAAAGATTGATCTCCGGTCAGGATATTTTCAACTCAAGATAAGAGAACAAGACATACCTAAAACAGCTTTCACTACAAGGTATGGATTGTATGAGTATACCGTAATGCCTTTTGGTTTGACCAATGCTCCAGCATACTTCATGAATATGATGAACAAGGTGTTCATGGAATTCCTTGACAAGTTTTTTGTCGTTTTCATCGATGACATCTTAGTCTACTCCAAGAGCAAAGAAGAGCATGAAGGACATTTGTGTTTGATACTTGAGAAGTTAAGAGAGCATAAACTTTATGCCAAATTCAGCAAGTGTGAGTTCTGGTTGGATGAAGTTGGTTTTCTAGGTCATGTTATGACAAAGGATGGTGTAGCAGTTGATCCTGCTAAGGTTTCAGCTGTGACTGAATGGGAATCTCCCAAGTCCGTGAAAGAAGTTCGTAGTTTCCTTGGCTTAGCAGGTTACTACAAAAGGTTCATTGAAAATTTCTCCAAGGTAGCTAAGCCTATGACTGAATTAATAAAGAAAGACAAGAAGTTTGCTTGGTCTGAAGGTTGTGAACTCAGCTTTCAGGAATTGAAGAAGAGACTTGTGATAGCACCAGTCTTGTGTCTGCCAGATTTGGAAAATGATTTCCATGTATATTGTGATGCATCTCATGAGGGTTTGGGTGCAGTACTTATGCAAGACAGTAAAGTTGTGGCTTATGCCTCGAGACAACTCAAAACTCATGAAGTGAACTATCCAACTCATGATTTAGAGTTAGCCTCTGTTGTCCATGCACTCAAAACATGGAGACACTATCTTTTGGGAAAGCATTGTGAAGTGTTCACAGATCACAAGAGTTTGAAGTATATCTTCACCCAGAAGGAAATCAATATGAGACAAAGAAGATGGCTAGAACTTATCAAGGACTATGACTTAAGTTTGTAATACCACCCCGGTAAAGCAAATGTTGTAGCAGATGCTCTAAGTCGTAAGGTTTTTGTGAATGGCCTTACCAAAGGAGAATTGCCAGATGATCTATGTACCCAATTTAGAAAACTCAGATTGGAGATTGTGCCTGAAGGACATCTCATGTCTTTGGATGTTCAACCCACTTTGTTGGACAAGATCAAAGAAGCCCAGAAGATTGATAAATAAATTGAAGAGATTAAGGAAAAGATTGGCATAGTAAAAGCCAAAGGATTCCATGAAGACGAACAAGGTACCTTATGGCATGGGAAACGTATCTGTGTTCCACAAGATCCGGAACTGCGGAAACTGATTTTGCAAGAAGCACACAACTCTCCGTATTCCATTCATCCAGGTAACACCAAAATGTACATGGACATGAAAGAAAGATTTTGGTGGAATAACCTCAAGAAGGACATCGCCGAACACATTGCTTTGTGTGATGTATGTAGTAGAGTGAAAGCGGAACATCAGAAACCAGCAGGTTTCCTTCAACCACTACCTATTCCTGATTGGAAGTGGGACAAGATTGGTATCGATTTCATTACCGGATTACCAAGGACCAGGTCAGGATACGACTCTATTTGGGTAGTAGTGGATCGCCTAACTAAAGTGGCTCATTTCATACCCGTGAAGACAACCTATACAAGTGCAAAGTTAGCCAGAATCTACATGAGTAGAATTGTATGTCTACATGGAGTGCCCAAGAGTATTGTGTCTGATAGGGGAACTCAATTCACTTCCCATTTTTGGAGACAGTTACATGAGTCATTGGGAACAAGGTTGGAATTCAGTACTGCTTTTCATCCTCAAACTGATGGACAGACAGAAAGGACTAATCAGATTCTCGAAGACATGTTGAGGGCATGTGCCCTAGACTATGGAGCCAGTTGGGATGAAAGTCTGCCTTACGCAGAATTTTCTTATAACAATAGCTATCAAGCCAGTATTGAGATGGCACCATTTGAGTTTCTCTATGGAAGAAAGTGTACCACCCCATTGTTATGGAATGGTGTGGGAGAAAGAAGTTTATTCGGACCAGATCTTATCAAGGAAGCCGAAGAGAAGGTCAAGTTGGTTAAGGACAGGTTAAAGATAGCACAGTCACGACAGAAAAGCTACGCAGATTCTAAGCGTAGAGAAGTCACCTACGAAGTTGGTGATAGAGCTTATCTTAGAGTGTCACCACTTCGCGGAGTGAAAAGGTTCGGAGTCAAAGGAAAATTGGCACCAAGATATGTTGGACCATTCAAGATTCTGAGTCGTAAAGGAGAAGTTGCCTATGAAATAGAACTGCCAGAATCTCTGCCAGCTGTTCATAATGTGTTTCATGTGAGTCAACTTAAGAAATGTCATCCAGAAATGGAAGAAACTTCTTTGAAGGATACTATACCTTTGGAGGAGGTTCAACTAGAAAGTGATCTCACTTACGAAGAGAAACCTATCAAGATTCTCGAGACTGCAGAAAGAGTCACACAGACTAAGACTATCAAGTTTTGCAAAGTGCAGTGGAACCATCATTCCGAAGAGGAAGCAACATGGGAAAGAGAAGATGATCTTCGGAAAGACCACCCACACCTATTTGCTAGCCAATCCGAATCTCGAGGGCGAGATTCACCTTAAGGGGGTTAGATTTGTAACATCCCTAAAATCATGTTTCAAACTCATGCATATCATCCATGCATTCATGATCATATATAGTTCATTTCAAAACAAAACAATTCAAAAACAGGAGCTTATGAGCTCATTATTTTATGTGATCATCTTTTGAAACAAATGCTACTCTTTCTATGAGAGGTTGTTGTTCATGAAACCAAACTGTGTGCCTTGTTGTTTTCAGAATGTGTTGCTAGTTTGCTAAGGTTCAAACCAAGAGTTCAAAGCAAATACAATTTGAAAACCCATTTCAAAGTCAATATGAAACAAAGTGCTATGTCACTGTTTATTTTATTTTTTCCAAATGACCAAGCCAATTCAAGGTGACCACTTGGTTTTATGCCAAGAATTGTGACTATTGCACACTGCAAAAATCCTGAATAAATTTGAATTCAATTAGAGTTTGAATTCATTTGAAAATCATTCCAGAAAATCAAATCAGAAATAGAAAAGGAATAAAGAAAAGGAAAAGGGCCGGCGCCAGACTTTGGGCCCAACAGCGAAACCAGCCCAGCTAGCCCACCCGGGTTTTCCCTCTCTCTCTCACGCGCAGACGCACCCAGCGAGTCGCTGACGCCAGGACCCCACACCCCTTCTGTTCCTCTCGCAGACAACTGGGCCCTCTCCACGTCGACTCCTTCTTCCCCAAATCTCGCGCGCAGACGCCGTCGCCGCTGGCCGTTGCTGCGTTGATTCCGCGGCATAATTGCCATTGATTCACCAGGCGTTTCTTGTCGAGCCTCTGCCTACTTAAACCCCTCCCCACTCCGCTCCATTCCCCTCACTCAATTTTCTCTCCACGCCACCAGGCTGCTCGCAACTCGCCAAACACCGCCGCGGCTCCGACGATCTCCGGCAGCAAATTCCGGTGAGTCCCGACCGCCCCTGTGCCTCTGATTCAAACGAGTGTGTCCAGCAGGACCTCGTGCATCTTCTGATACCCTTTGCTTGCCTGCTGGTGACCCAGGACGCCGTCCCCGTTCGTTCCCGCAAACGACCGAGCCACCACTCAACTCCGGCAACCGATTACGGTAAGCATAGCGCGCCCCTTGATCTCTCTCGCATACGAGGTTGTTCGCCACCGTCTTGCGCATCTCCTAAACCACCTGGTTCGTGCTAGGGAAACGCGGAACCTCGGCAACGACTTCGACAGCAACCACCCGACGCGTTCACGAACTCCGGCGAGGAATCCCCGACGACTCCGAGCGCCCCTTCGTCAGCCAGAGACACGTTGAGCTTCACCTCGTCACTGCGGTTCTGGTGAGCACCCTCTCCCCTCCCCGGGCGACCTAGTTCGCCGGCACCGCCACTGACAGAGCGCTCCGCCGCTCACCGCCGCGCTAGCGCCGCTCGACTTTGGTCAGAACAACGGCAGCCGTTAGATCTGTATCATAGGGACTTGATTAGATCTGGAGCGAAGCGTTTTCTTTAGATCTGGCGCGTTGGATCTAACTTGATCCGACGGCGCGAAAGCATGATCCTGAGCGAAGCGGTATCGGCCAGTAAAATTAAGACGCGTGGCAGTGAGTTAAGTTTAAAACAGAATTTGAATCTCATTTAGATTCAAAATTGATTTGGATATAACTTTTGATCCCCACGTTAGAATTTGACAAATTTTATACTGTTGGAATCAGGAGATCAAGCCCTTTCAGAATATGCAATGTGTTTAATGTTTTGCATATGTTAAAATGGTTTCTTTTGCAAAAACATGTGTAGGGCTTATTTGAGCATATGAATTGTTTAGGAATTAATTTAGGGTTTAAATTATTGTTGTGTGGCAAGTTTTTGACTTGTTTAGGATTCTGTACTATGCACTTGCTTGGTTGAGTTTTAAAAAAATCATCACTTAGCATTTTGCATGCATGCATATATTTTTGTTTGTTTGTATATGTTATGTGTGTAATTTGTTGCTACCATTCTTTGTGTAGACTTTGGTGCTAGTGATTGTGATTGTGAAGAGTGCTACTCTCCCAACTACCAAGGCAAGTGGTACTTCATGAATAATTCTACCCCTATATTTTATACTAAGCATTAGAAATATTTTGCTAAGTCTTGCATGTTATTATTTTGCCTATATGCCATGTTGGGAAATCCTAAGTAGTTGTAGAATTGCTAGGAAATTTCTAAGTTAAGTTATTATCTATGCCATGCTTAGCCTAGCTAGTAGCAAACAAGGGTTGGTGAAATATACATGCTATGATGAAAATATTTCTAAGTCTTTGGACTTGTTTTACTTAATAAAACAACTAAGTCAATGAATCGCCTGGGTGGAAAGGGACTTGAATGGTGGTTTTGGTTGAGTGGTTACACAAGGCCCATGGCTATGGTTTACCTTGTGTATCTCACTTGTGGTAAGCCACCCAGGAACAAAGAGATTTTAGAGGCCAAGTGTTAAGAAGCTTCTAGTGCAGCCACTTGGCAATATGGGCTCTGCCTGGATCACATAAGTTGCTAGAACTTAGCCATTTGGACAGTTGGTGGTAGTGGGAATGATAGGTTGGAGCGCGTCCATTTGGTCTAAGGGAAGGCTTCTGAAAGGTCCTCTCTTGGTGAAACCAAGTCTGGTGGGGAAAGTGCACAACCTCTGCAGATGGAAAAATCTAAGTACTTAGCCAAGTCCATGGCAATGGACAACTTGAGCATCAAGGCATGGAAGCTATCAAGAATCTCCTCATCCCAATTTCTAAGTAAAAATTTGTGGGTGAACAAGGGTGAAGGACCTCAATGTCTATTGGTGGTTCCTTGGGAAAAGTTTTGACAAAGAAAAACTTAGTGATTTCAACTAATAGGAAAAACCTATTTTGAGCAAAGCAAGCCAAGCTACACTTAGCCAAATTTGCATATAGTATCTAGTCCACTTAAAATATACTAAGATATCACTTGCCAATACTATTCCAAAGTATTGACCCACTGTGGCTGTAACTTGTGATGTTGCAGGTTACTCTGATGAGGATTAGGTGTCATGAGTCTACACTCAACATGTTTGCCTGTGGCACATGAAGATGAAGACTTATATTTATTTACTTATTCAAACTCTTGTATTAGGCATGTGGCCTTGAGTTGTAAAGACTATGTTTATCTCTGGAATGGATGTAATAAATGACCTTTGTATCTGTGTACTTCATCTTAAACTGTGGATGCTAGCAATGATCCAGGGACTAGCATTGCAATCACAGGGATCCTTTTTCCTTTATAAAGGAGGGATCTTACAGCCACAAGCTCCCGCCACACAAATGTGTTGCATTTGAAGGGTCTGACACTAGAAGGAGGTTTTTCCTCTGTCAAATTGAAAATGTAAGTGATATGTAACAGTATCATGTTTTTTTCATGCTAATCTGTAATGGACACTAGATCAAACCATCTATTCATGTAGTGTTCATGGTAGTTAGTACTTTGTACCTTTAATTTAGTGTTAATTGGAGTCTCTTGATCTAGTGTTCAATTAGATTTAGTACTAATTTGATATGAGGTGGTGTTAATTAGAACATGTTGATGTACTGTTCAACTAGACCAATGATTTAGTTCCTGCATGTAGTACCATGGTTCATGCATATAAATTATAGTTGATTTTCAGTCTGTTGACATATTCTGTGTGCATCCTATATGTTTGCAACAAGCTATGAATTATGGATTTCAGTCTTGGTTAGATGCAGAGTGGCCTGACACTCTACAACATGCTTTGTCTAAATTGTGGGAGATGTACAATAGGAACAACTCTGCTATATTAGATCATACTATTGAGCATGAGAAGGTTGTGAAGGATCTCACTGATGAGAAGAGTAAGATACAGAAGAAAAATACTCTAGTATGATAGTTGATGTCAACAAGTTTGTTGAAGCTACTGAGCAAAGGGTTTTGGCTGCACATATGGCCATGTTAAGGGCAGAAGAAGCTGAGAACAATGTATCTCCCTTTCTGCATTTGAAGGAAAAAACTGCACTCCTAGAGATGGAAGAAGAAATATATAAGTTGAAGAGTGAGGTTGAGATGTTGAAGGCTCTTCAGAAGTCTCAGGCTGATATAATCAAGGTTAGGCAGAAAGAATTTGAGGATGATAAGAAGGCAATTAAGGAATACAAGAAAAAACTTGAGTACACTATCTTTGATATGTTCAATGCTAAGGAAGCTCAGAAGACCAAGCCGAAGAGGATCAAGACAATCATTGATGAGGAGTAATTGATCATTGTGTTGGTGTTAATGCAATGTTAGTGTAATGTTTCCTAGCAATTCTGATGGTAATAGGCAATTCCTAGGTGTTAACAACCCCAGTATGTTAAAAAATTGAGCATTACAAAGCAGAAAAACACAGTGATAAAGGTTTAAATAGCATTACAATACCATAGGTTCAAATAACATTACAATACCATAGGTTCAGATAGCATTACAACACCTAGGATAGCATTACAAACCAACATACTTGTTCAAATAGCATTACAGACCAACATAGTAGTTCAAATAGCATACAAACTAACAACCCAAATACTAGGTTGTTCACATCTTTTTTATATCAGCAAGAGACATTTTATCAATCCCACTAGCATTCAGGTACTCCCTTATCTTCTGAGTAGGATAGCTTGATAGTTCTAGATGGCCTAGATGAGGTTCCTGAGTTAGCAGTTCTTGGTGCAATGAAGCCAGCTCTTGCTCCTTTTTTCCTGCCAGTAGTTGGAGCAGAGCTAGTTGGCCTAATTGTTGCTGCTGTAGGAGGCACTAGTGGCCTGGTAGAAGAAGGCACTGGTGGCCTCGTAGTAGGAGGGACAACTATTGTAGTGCCTGATGTACTGGCCCGGTAGTTCTCCCTGGTAGCATGTATAATATGCAAAGAACCATGTTGGTCAGTTCAAGTGAGCATAATATAGTATGAAAATTGAGTATAAGCAAACTGTAGTTCACCTGGTGGCTAGATTTTCTTAGCTGCAACTCTGGCCTCAATGGGGCATGACAAGTAGTGTACCTGTGTCCAATTTGTTTGCAATTACTATAGGTGATGTTACCCATTCATGAGGTATCCCTAGGTGCTGGAACCTCAAACTAGCCTTTCCTTCTAATTGTCTCCTTCCTGGCTTTTCTCTAAAAACAGGTGGTTCAATGTCTGGTGTATTTGTTCTAGTCCATCCATCAGGGCCAGGTACAGGATAGATCACATACTGGTAAGCTTTCTTGTACATTGGTTTCTTGAAAAAATCAACCACATAGTCCTCTGGGTGCTGCCTCATCTTCATAATATCAGACACAACATGGTTGCAAGGAATAACAGCGAAATCCCACTTTCTGCATGGACATATATTATTAATCAGGTTAACTGCACAGTTCCTTCTAGCATTTGAAACTTGCCACAAGCCTACATCAGAATTCTTTGTTGTGCACTCCCTTGACCACTTCTTAGCCTATTCTAGATTCTCAGCATAATGAAGTGTAATTTCCCACCTGGTGTTTTCAACCTTGCTTCTTACTGCACTATACTTCACCATGAGCATGTTCCTAATCCCTTCAAGCGTTGTTCTAATTGGTTTGTTCCTCACATCTCAGATCATTTTGTTAAATAGCTCACTGAGGTTATTAACAACAATATCAGTCTTACAAATGGTGTCAAAGCCATGCCTTGCCCATGTCTCCACAGGGATTTCCATCATCCAATTGTAAGCATTTACACAGTCTTTCTTCATTGACTCTATTGCAAGGTCAAAACCAGGTTTTGTGTATGAATAACTACCTGCATACATGTACTTCTTGAGATCTGGGCCTCTAAAGCCAGCAGATTGGAAGTTGGCATAAATATGCCTCAAACAAAACCTTTGAGGAGAGTGTGTGATGCAGCGCTGAGTTGATGTAGGAGTGCTTCGTTGGGAACCCCAAGAGCAAGGTGTGAAGCAGCACAGCAGCAAGTTTTCCCTCAGTAAGAAACCGAGGTTATCGAACCAGTAGGAGGAAGGAAACATCACACAGTTGTTGCAAGCAACGTGGAGACCTACACAACACAGACTCAAGACTTTGCCCCAACTAATCAGTGAGGTTGTCAAGCTCACCGGTTTGTTGTAACAAAGGATTAAACATATGGTGTTGAAGGCAATGGTTTGCAGCAAGTAAACAGATAACACTGGAAGATGTATCAATGGTAAAGATTGGACCGGGGTCCATAGTTCACTAGAGGTGCTCTCCTTATATAAACATGGCATGAAGGGTAAACAAATTACAGCGGGGCAATTGACAGTAACTGAGCAAGGCATAACAATGCAATTAATAGCCAGAAAGATCCTATGAGGTTGATTGGGCAATACAACAATATACATAGACCGTCATCCAACTGCATCTATGACTAGAATTCCACCTTCAGGTTATCATCTGAACCCCCTGTGTAAGGTAAACAGTCCACATGTTCCATGAACAAGAGATCGTTGTTTTTTCCCTAGTAGGAACAACACATCTACAACCGAAGAGATTATTGTCACTTCCCTTGGAAACTAGAAGCATGAACCCACTATCGAGCATAAATACTCCCTCTTGGAGTCACTAGCAACTACTTGGCTAGGATAACCACTAGCAACGGAGAGCATGCAAGATCACAAACAACACAGACATGATATAATCATAAAGATAAAACTATTAATCAAACCAATATAATAATCTCAATATCCATCGGATCCCCGCAAACACAACATGCATGATTACAAATATATTAGATCTTGATCATGAACGGAGCTCACAAGATCTATACATGAAAGCACAAAGGAGGAGATACAACCATCTAGCTACTACATGGACCCATAGTCCAAGGTGGGACTACTCACGAATCATATCGGAGAGAAGGCCTTCGGGATGATCTCCCCTCCGGCAGGGTGCCGAGAAGAACTTCAGATCCCCTCCCCGATTTAGGGACGGTGGTGGCGGCGGATACAAACGGTTTCGTGGATTTCTGATCGGGTACTCAGGGTTTCTGCATCGGGGGCTTCTTATAGGCGAAGGGGCGAGACCGAGAGGCGTCCAGGGCCGCCAAACCCTAGCCAGGCGCGGACTAGGGCCCACCCGCGCCTAGGGTGGGTCTGGCCCCCCTGGCTGGCCTTCCGGGCTCCCCTCTGGACTTCTTGTTGTTGGAATTATGCCCTAGAGGCAATAATAAATATGTTATTATTATAATTCTTGTTCATGATAATGTTTATATTCCATGCTAGAATTGTATTAAGCGGAAACTTTAATACTTGTGTGGTTTGTGAACAACACCGTGTCCCTAGTACGCCTCTATGGACTAGCTCATTGATCAATGATGGTTAAGGTTTCCTAACCATAGACATGAGTTGTCAATTGATAATGAGATCATATCATTGGGAGAATGATATGATGGACAGACCCAAACTAAGCGAAGCAATTAGATCGTGTCATCGTGTTCATCTTTGCGAAGCTTTTCTTATGTCAAATATTGTATTCCTTAGACCATGAGATAATACAACTCCCTGGTATCGGAAGAAAGCTTTGAGGTCATCAAACGTCATCCTATGAGAGGGTGATCATAAAGGTGTCTCTCAGGTGATCGGAAAGTATCTGTTGGGTTGTATGTATCGAGATGGGATTTGTCCCTCCCAAGTCGGAGAGATATACTTCGGGCCCACTCGGTAATTGATATCAACAATGCTTGCAAGCGTGTGGTTAAGGAGTTAATCACAAAGTGATATCGGATTACGGAACGAGTAAAGTACTTGCTGTGAACAAGATTGAACTAGGTATGACGGTACCACGATCAAATCTCGGGCAAGTAAAATATCGCGAGACGAAGGGAATATATATATGGGATTGATTGAATCCTGGCATCGTGGTTCATCCGATATGATCATCGATTAATGTGTGGGAGTCAATATGGGTTTCCAGACCCCGCTGTTGATTATTGATAGTAGATCATGTCCGCGTATTCTCGAACCCGAAGGGTCACACACTTAACGTGTCTCGACGCTAGGATAGATTGGATAATTGGTTTATGAGTTTTTGTTCAGAGTCTCGGATGAGATCCGGGACATCACGAGAGGTTCTGGAATGGTCCGGAGAATAAGATTCATATAAGGCAGTGCAGTTTTTGGAGTTCGGAATTGTTCCGGGTTAATCGGTATTGTACCGGAAGCTTCTAGAACCTTCCGGAAGGGGACCAACGTGGCCCCACCTTCCGGGAGGGGGAATGGGCCTATGAGGGAGTGCCCTGGCCGCATTGGGCCAGGGGCACAAGGCCCCATAGGGCCCAACCGGCCAACTAGGGTAAAACCCTAATTGGAGCTTCTAGAAGGGGGGTTTCCTTGCCCCCCACTCCTCCTCCTTTGGCCCCCGGTTTGGGATTGGGGGAGGGGCTAGGGCTGCCGCCCACTCCTCTATATAAAGAGGGCTGGGGGCGCACCACCCCCCACACCTTCCCCTCAAGCCAGTCGCCCTGCTGCCCTCCTCTCTCTCTCTCCCTCCCGACTGCGTGTAGGCGAAGCCCTGCTGCAGAAACTCTCCACCACATACACCACGCCGTCGTGTTGTAGATCCAATCCGTCTCTCCACCATACTTGCTCGACCGAGGAAGGAGGAGACGTCGAGGTGCTTCACGTGTGCATCTCACGGAGGCACCGCCACTTGTGGTGCTAGATCGGATCAGATCGCAAGGAGGAGAAGCGAGTACGACTACATCACCCACGTTCCGACGAACGTTCCGCTGTGCGAATCTTCAAGGGTATGAAGATCTAATCCAATCTCTCTCGTTGTTTGCATCTCCTAGATTAGATCTTGGCTTCCCTCTGTTCGCATCCATAGAAAATTTTGATTTACTATGCCGCGAAACCCTTCAGTGGTATCAGAGCTAGATCTATGCGTAGATGTGTTTCACGAGTAGAACGCAACATGGTTGTTGCGGGCGTTGATGTTTTCTGTTGCAAGCCTCTTGTTTGTGTTCTTCTTATGACGCGGGATAGTGAGATTGAAGCGGTCCAGGCCAACCTTACGCGACGTCGTTCGCGAGACCGGCTCTGCACTTGACGTGTGGCTTGTTCCACACATGCGGCTGGTGGATGCCAGTTTCTCTCACTATAGTTGTCATGGGATTAACACCGGAGTTTGGCAACCATAATATCACCGTTGTGGTTTTCCATAGGTAAGAATCGTTCTTAGCATCTACTCCCATAAGCCACGTAAAACATGCAACAACAAAGTAGAGGCGTCTAACTTGTTTTTGCAAGGAGTGTTTGTATGGCCCAAGATATGATGTGTATAATGTATGCGATGATCATGTTTTGTAATGTTTCACGACTTGCATGTCGATGAGTACACAACTGGCAGGAGCCATATGGTTGTCTTTATAATTGTGTATGACCTGTGTGTCAACTTCTTATGCGCCATGTAATAGTTTCACTTTATCGCTAAGTAGTTAGCTATAGTTGTAGTTGCTATTCGTGGTGGAGGCAATCATGGTGGAGTGATGGAGATCATGCCGGCACGCACAAGATGGAGATCATTTCGTGAAGATTGGCTATACCATGTCACATAAAGTTATATGCATGTGATGTTTATCCTTTTATGTATCTTATTATGCTTAGATCGCGACGGTAGCATTATAAGATGATTCCTCACTTAAAGATCAAGATAAAAACTGTGTTCTCCCCAAGTATGCACCGTTGCGAAAGTTCGTCGTGTCCAAGCATCACGTGATGATCGGGTGCTATAGACTCTACATTCACATACAACGGGTGCAAGCTAGTTTTGCACACGCGGAAATACTTGGGTCTAACTTGACGAGCCTAGCATGTACAGACATGGCCTCGGAACACATGAACCGAAAGGTTAAGCATGAGTCATATGAATGATATGATCGACACTTCGTTGTCCACCATTGAAACCACATCTCTTCTCGTGAAGATCGGATTAGGTGTGGTGAATTTGGATCGTGTTCACTAAACAACTTGATTAAAAGTTGAACTAGTTATCATGAACATAGTCTAATTTGTACTTGCAAATATTGTAGATCAAATGGCTAAGTCCAAGTTCAACTTCAACGTTTTTGCTGAGAAGGAAAAGCTTAAAAACAATGGGTCTAACTTCACCAATTGGTTCCGCAATCTGAGAATCATTCTCTCTGGCGGTCAAAAGGACTATGTGCTTGAGAATGCGTTAGGTGACGCCCCTGCTGCTACTGCGCCGGCTGATGAGAAAGCTGTCTATCAGTCGCGCAAAGATGATTATGGTGTGATTAAGAGCATCATGTTGTTTGCTATGGAATCGGATCTTCAAAATCGTTTTGAAGACTATCCCAGGCCCTTTGAGATTCTCGAGGAGCTGAAAACCATGTTTCAGACTCAGGCCCGTTCTGAGAGATATGAGATCTCTGAGAAGTTATTTAACTGCAAGATGGAGGAAGGGAGTTCCGTTAGTGAGCACGCCATTAAGATGTCGGGCTACACTCAACGCCTTGAGGAACTGGACTACAAGATTCCAGAGGAGCTCAAGATTGACAGGGTTCTGCAATCACTCCCTCCCAGCTACAAATTTTTTGTAGTGACTCATAATCAGATTGGTTCCACTGATACGATCACCGAGCTCTTCGCAAAGCTGAAGGCTATGGAGGTGGACATCAAAAAGGATAATCATGTGTTGATGGTCAACAAGCCCCCCACCTTCAAGAAAGGTAAGGGTGCAAAGAAGCCCTTCAAGAAAGGCGGCAGCAAGCGCGTTGCCCCTGCTGAGAAGAAGCTCAGGTTTGGTCCTAAGCCAGACACTGAGTGCTTCTATTGCAAGGACAAGGGTCACTGGAAGCGCAACTGTCCGAAGTACTTAGCAGACAAGAAGGCTGGCACCATCAAAGGTATATTTGATATACATGTTATTGATGTTTTCCTTACTAGCCCTCGTTGTAGTGCCTGGGTATTTGATACTGGTTTAGTTGCTAATATTTGTAACTCGAAACAGGAGCTACAGAATAGACGGCGGCTTGCAAGGGATGGGTGACGATGCGTGTTGGCAACGGATCAAGAGTTGATGTGATGGCCGTCGGCACACTCTCCTTAGTTTTACCTTCGGGATTAGTTTTAAACCTCAATAAATGTTATTATGTGCCTGCGTTGAGCATGAACATTATTTCTGGATCTTGTTTATTGCAAGACGGTTATTCATTTAAATCAGAGAATAATGGTTGTTCTATTTATATGAGTAACATCTTTTATGGTCATGCACCTATTGTGAATGGTTTATTTCTTATAAATCTCGAAAGGGATGAAACACACATCCATAACATTGAGGCTAAGAGATGCAAAGTAGATAGTGATAATACTACTTATTTGTGGCACTGTCGTCTAGGTCATATTGGTGTAAAACGCATGAAGAAACTCCATTCTGATGGACTTTTGGAGTCTCTTGATTTTGAATCATTTGACACATGCGAACCATGCCTCATGGGCAAGATGATCAAAACCCCGTTCTCCGGTATGATGGAGCGAGCAACGGACTTGTTGGAAATCATACATACCGATGTATGCGGACCGATGAGTGTTTCGACGCGCGGTGGATATCGCTATTTTCTCACTTTTACCGATGACTTAAGTAGATATGGGTATATCTATTTAATGAAACATAAATCTGAAACATTTGAAAAGTTCAAATAATTTCAGAATGAAGTGGAGAACCATCGTAACAAAAAGATTAAGTTTCTACGATCCGATCGTGGAGGTGAATATTTGAGTTATGATTTTCTCACGCATCTTAAAGCAAGCGTAATCGTTTCGCAACTCACGCCACCCGGAACACCACAGCGCAATGGTGTGTCTGAACGCCGGAACCGAACCCTATTAGATATGGTCCGATCGATGATGTCTCTTACTGATTTGCCGTTATCATTTTGGGGTTATGCATTAGAAACCACTGCATTCACTTTAAATAGGGCACCATCTAAATCCGTATAGACGACACCGTATGAACTGTGGTTTGGTGCTAAACCTAAGTTGTCGTTTCTTAAAGTTTGGGGATGCGAAGCTTACGTCAAGAAGTTGATGCCAGACAAGCTCGAACCCAAAGCGGAGAAATGCGTCTTCATAGGATACCCTAAGGAAACTATTGGGTATACCTTCTATCACAGAACCGAAGGCAAAGTGTTTGTCGCAAAGAACGGTTCCTTTCTTGAGAAGGAGTTTCTCTCGAAAGAAGTGAGTGGGAGGAAAGTAGAGCTAAACGAGGTTATTGAACCTTCTCTTGAGTTGGAGAGTAGCGCAACACCTGAAATTGTTCCAGTGCCGCCTGCACCAACAATAGAGGAAGCTAATGACAAGGATCATGAAGCTTCGGACGATGCTGCTACTGAACGTCGCAGGTCGACAAGGTCACGTGCCCCTCCTGAGTGGTACGGCAACCCTGTCTTGACTGTCTTGTTGGTAGAAGACAGTGAACCTACGAACTATGAGGAAGCGATGATGAGCCCAGACTCTGAGAAATGGCTAGAAGCCATGAAATCCGAATTGGGATCCATGAGCGAAAACCAAGTATGGACTTTGGTGGACCCTCCTAGCGACCGAAAGGCCGTTGAGTGCAAATGGATTTTCAAGAAGAAAATAGACGCGGATGGTAATGTTACCGTCTATAAAGCACGGCTTGTCGCGAAAGGTTTTCGACAAGTTCAAGGTGTTGACTACGATGAGACTTTCTCTCCCGTAGCGATGTTTAAGTCCATTCGGATTTTATTAGCAATTGCTGCGTTTCATGATTATGAAATATGGAAGATGGATGTCAAGACTGCTTTCCTCAATGGCAACATTGATGAAGAGTTGTATATGATGCAACCCGAAGGTTTTGTCGATCCTAAGGATGCTGATAAAGTATGCAAACTTCAGCGTTCTATTTATGGACTGAAGCAAGCATCTCGGAGTTGGAACCTTCGTTTTGATCAAGTGATCAAGAGCTTTGGATTTGTTCCAAATTGATACGAAGCTTGTATCTACAAGAAAGTGAGTGGGAGCTCGGTGACATTTCTGGTACTATATGTGGATGACATATTGATTATTGGAAATGACATTAACATGCTTAACGATGTGAAGAGTTATTTGAACAAGTGTTTTTCAATGAAAGACCTAGGTGAAGCTGCTTATATATTGGGCATCAAAATCTATAGAGATAGACAAAGTCGCCTGATAGCTTTAAGCCAGAGTACATACCTAGACAAAGTTCTGAAAAGGTTCAGAATGGATAAGGCAAAGAAAGGTTCAGTGCCTATGTTGTCAGGTAAGATATTGAGCAAGGCTCAGTGTCCAGCTACGGTAAATGATAGGGAAGTTATGAGCAAAGTGCCTTATGCCTCGGCCATAGGTTCTATCATGTATGCCATGGTGTGTACTAGACCGGATGTGTCCAATGCTCTTAGTTTGACGAGAAGATATCAAAGTGATCCAGGAGTGGAACACTGGACAGCCATGAAGAACATCCTAAAGTACCTAAATAGGACTAAAGAAATGTTCTTAGTCTATGGGGGTGATGAACAGCTCGTCGTAAAAGGTTACGTCGACGCTAGTTTCGACACCGACAAGGATGATTCTAAATCTCAGACAGGATACGTGTATATTTTGAATGGAGGAGCTGTGAGCTGGAGAAGCTGCAAGCAAAGCGTGATCGCAGGATCTACAGTAGAAGCGGAATACATGGCTGCTGCAGAAGCGTCAAGTGAAGGAGTTTGGATCAGGAACTTCATCACTGAGCTTGGCGTGGTTCCAAGTGTATTGGACCCACTGGAGATATTGTGTGACAACACTGGTGCCATAGCACTCGCTAAGGAACCAAGATATCATCCAAAGACCAAGCATATCAACCGCAAGTTTCATATAATCCGAGATTATATAGCAGATGGAGATCTGAAGATTAGCAAAGTACATACATATCTGAATGTCGCAGATCCATTGACTAAACCTCTTCCACGTGTAAAACATGATCAGCACCTCAGTGCCATGGGTGTGAGATTGTTGCCAAATGTAAACTAGATTATTGAGTCTAGTGCAAGTGGGAGACTGTTGGAATTATGCCCTAGAGGCAATAATAAAGATGTTATTATTATAATTCTTGTTCATGATAATGTTTATATTCCATGCTAGAATTGTATTAAGCGGAAACTTTAATACTTGTGTGGTTTGTGAACAACACCGTGTCCCTAGTACGCCTCTATGGACTAGCTCATTGATCAATGATGGTTAAGGTTTCCTAACCATAGACATGAGTTGTCAATTGATAATGAGATCATATCATTGGGAGAATGATATGATGGACAGACCCAAACTAAGCGAAGCAATTAGATCGTGTCATCGTGTTCATCTTTGCGAAGCTTTTCTTATGTCAAATATTGTATTCCTTAGACCATGAGATAATACAACTCCCTGGTATCGGAAGAAAGCTTTGAGGTCATCAAACGTCATCCTATGAGAGGGTGATCATAAAGGTGTCTCTCAGGTGATCGGAAAGTATCTGTTGGGTTGTATGTATCGAGATGGGATTTGTCCCTCCCAAGTCGGAGAGATATACTTCGGGCCCACTCGGTAATTGATATCAACAAAGCTTGCAAGCATGTGGTTAAGGAGTTAATCACAAAGTGATATCGGATTACGGAACGAGTAAAGTACTTGCTGTGAACGAGATTGAACTAGGTATGACGGTACCGACGATCAAATCTCGGGCAAGTAAAATATCGCGAGACGAAGGGAATATATATATGGGATTGATTGAATCCTGCATCGTGGTTCATCCGATATGATCATCGATTAATGTGTGGGAGTCAATATGGGTTTCCAGACCCCGCTGTTGATTATTGATAGTAGATCATGTCCGCGTATTCTCGAACCCGAAGGGTCACACACTTAACGTGTCTTGACGCTAGGATAGATTGGATAATTGGTTTATGAGTTTTTGTTCGGAGTCTCGTATGGGATCCAGGACATCACGAGAGGTTCCGGAATGGTCCGGAGAATAAGATTCATATAAGGCAGTGCAGTTTTTGGAGTTCGGAATTGTTCCGGGTTAATCGGTATTGTACCGGAAGCTTCTAGAACCTTCCGGAAGGGGACCAACGTGGCCCCACCTTACGGGAGGGGGCATGGGCCTATGAGGGAGTGCCCTGGCCGCATTGGGCCAGGGGCACAAGGCCCCATAGGGCCCAACCGGCCAACTAGGGTAAAACCCTAATTGGAGCTTCTAGAAGGGGGGGTTTCCTTGCCCCCCACTCCTCCTCCTTTGGCCGCCGGTTTGGGCTTGGGGGAGGGGCTAGGGCTGCCGCCCACCCCTCTATATAAAGAGGGCTGGGGGCGCACCACCACCCCCCACACCTTCCCCTCAAGCCAGTCGCCCTGCTGCCCTCCTCTCTCTCTCCCTCCCGACTGCGTGTAGGCGAAGCCCTGCTGCAGAAACTCTCCACCACATACACCACGCCGTCGTGTTGTAGATCCAATCCGTCTCTCCACCATACTTGCTGGACCGAGGAAGGAGGAGACGTCGAGGTGCTGCACGTGTGCATCTCACGGAGGCACCGCCACTTGTGGTGCTAGATCGGATCGGATCGCGAGGAGGAGAAGCGAGTACGACTACATCACCCACGTTCCGACGAACGTTCCGCTGTGCGAATCTTCAAGGGTATGAAGATCTAATCCAATCTCTCTCGTTGTTTGCATCTCCTAGATTAGATCTTGGCTTCCCTCTGTTCGCATCCATAGAAAATTTTAATTTACTATGCCGCGAAACCCTTCACTTGTTCCCCACGGAAAGTTATTGACTTTGTCCTTCGTCCCGTCCAATTTTGAGAATATTTCTTTACTAACTTTTCTGAAACCAAAAACAGCAAAAAAACAGGCATCTCACACTGTTGCAACTTGTTAATAGGTTAGTACCAGAAAACATGTAAAAAGCACCTCAAAGTGTGGACAAGTAAAGCAAAGTAGATACTAAACAAGCATGGAGCATCAAAAATTATAGATACGTTTCCAACTTATCAAGATCCCCAAGCTTAACTCCTGCTCGTCCTCGAGTAGGTAAGTGATAAAAGAAAAATGTTTGAGGTGACATGCACCCTCACAATAAAGATCCAACCATTTGCAAACATTGAAAGCTGGGATCAAAGAACTCTAAACATGTGCATGAAAGATGGAGTTCTAACAATAGGACATAGTAATTATGCATGCAACATTGCAAGCTACAAACAAAGATCATGAATAATATGTATTGAAAAACGTTTGTTTGTTTCACATGCAGAAAACATAGCATAGTGGTAGTCGGCTTGTCCCTCATAGAGTAGCAATATAATGCATAGGACACCTGCATTTCACGAGGGTGACTAGAAATAGATAGCACATGAACAAGTAATAACACAATATGCATAAATTAATAAGCTTTGGAACACTACACACAGAATGACAATTGTGCTCTCTTAATGGTGCCTAAAGGTATAAGGTGGAGACTCAATAATGGTGGAAGAAAGGCCTTTTTGTAGAGGAAGCATGGATTACAAGTTTCAAAAAGAGCTTCCAAAACTTATGGTACTTGTTAGCTTTCATCCCTCATTGCCCCTATCATAAGCATCTTGAAGTGATTAAGGTTAAAGTGGCAAAGCTGGAGTACATGCTTGACGAAGTATAAGTTGGCAATCTCAAGTCCCTTGAATACGAGGGCCACACCTCATGCTACTCAACTTCAGTCACCTGTAAGTTCTTGTCATTGTAAGTATTTGCATATCATAGAGAACCGCCAACGGGGTACCCCTTGCACATGGTACAGGAGCTTTCCCATAACCAAAATGACAAGGCAAGCAGACAATGAGCATCTTAGCAATCTTCTTATTTACCATGGGAATATGGTGCTTTTTTCTCTCTTTCCTATTTTCTCAATGTGTCTCTTTTTTTATAAGAAGAATGCTTCATAGATGTCACTATGGTGATGCTGCAAGTTTCCACCATGATTAAGCATGGCTTAGGCTAGAGGCCCATACGTTTCTCTAACACAGGATACAAACTCCATGGACTTACAAGTTCCCTCTTTATTTCACACCGGTGACATCCATAAACAAAAGAGCATGACATCGACTGAGTACAAAGTACAAGTGTAATGTTGAAAATGTTCCCTGTGACAGCACGGTTCTGCTAATTCCAACTTATAAGTGCAAGCATATACAACAAAGTTTTCACAATGGTACAAGTTTATTAGGGCAAAGAATATAAAGTGTGCCATCAAGTTCGTGAGGGCTTTAATCACTAAGTTTCACATAACAAAATAGTTTTTAATTGGAAGATAGCTGAAAACAAGAATATACTTGGAATGGTGTAACACACCATGCATAGGAGTTTATAGTGGACACTTTGTAATAACTTGGTTTCTTGGTAGTTGGAATCATGAGTAGAACTTACTCATACAAGTGGAGGCTAGCAAAAGACTGGGAGCAACCAACTAAGAGAGCATAATGGTCATAATCATGCAGAGCAACAAAGCATTACTAATCAAAGCATAGAGTGATACTACAAGTCAAGGACTAAATGATCATAGAGGCTAAAGGTGACTTGTCATAGTCATAACATGGTGTGAGCATGTGCCAAGTCAACCCAAGCAAAACGTCAAAGCAGAATACCACAATACTATGCTTTTGCATGCTAAAACAACGCATAATTTCTTCAAGGAACACTAAGCAATCCCAATTGTTTGGAACAAGACATGCTATAGCAATAATCACTAAGCATAATTCTAAAACAACACCTAGCATGTCATGCTAAAGTCTAAGTCACAGTCAATGCAAGCTCCTCTTGCACTTTAAGCAAGAACTTACTACTCCTTTCCAAACACCAAGCAAACTTATTTGCAAAACAACACAATGAGAGCGGGGGTCCAAACTACTAAAGCAAACTAAACAAACTAAGCAAAGCAAACAAAAACTAAGACGCTCCAAGAACAACACAACGGTGCATGAAACAATAAAAACGAAGTGTCTAGACAGACCTGAGCTTTTTATTGATGAAGAAGGGGATGTCTTGGGCATCCCCAAGCTTTTAAGCTTGTACCTCTTGGATATTTCTTGGGGTGACACCATGGTGGCATCCCCAAGCTTGAGCTTTTTTCCATTCTTCATCTCATTGCATCATTCTCTCTCTACACCTGAAATTTTTCCTTCATACAAAACTTCACACAATCTTCATTAGCAAGATTAGTTTATTCAAAAGATATTAGACCACTGGCAAAGCTTTGGAAAAGCAAGGCTTTTCACTAAAAACACAAGCTATTGTAGTAACTCCTTCAAAGAAACTCAATTTACCTGAAAAGGGCTCAAAAAGGAATCTATAAGAAGCAAATGCAAATAATGGCATAAATCTGTCAAAACAGACCAGCAGGTAGAAACGAATTTTTTTGAACATCTTATGTTGCTCAAATCAAAACGTGTTGAACTAACGAAAGTTATCCAACATACTGGGGGATTTATTTGTAAATTTTTAGTTCAATCCGAGTTACAGAGCCTCCTCACAAATTTTTTTGGTGAAGGACAGAAATCTGTTTCAGGACAGCAACTCCCCAAATCTTATTTTCCTCTCATTAGAGGTCATTCTTGGCACAAAAAGCAAACAAAAAAGGATAAAGAGAGGTCATTACAGAAGTAATAACTTCCAAGACTCAAGGAAACTCTTGGGTTATCTCCCAACAAGTACTTTTCTTTAACGCCTTTAAGTTAGGCACAAGAAGCAAGAAGAATCAAGTATTTTCAAATGAGGAAGCATTAACATCAAACATTGCTTTCAAAGGAGGAGCAAAAAGCAACTTCTATATCCTCATAGGGAAGTGTTCAATACCTTTCTTGAATGTAAAATGGTATTTGATGGTGCCTTCTTTCATATCAATGATGGCACCAACTGTTCTAAGAAAAGGTCTTCCCAAAGTAATAGGACAAGAAGCATTGTATTCAATATCCAAAACATAGAAATCAATAGGGACATAAGCATTATTAACCATGATGAGAACATCATTAATACTCCCCATGAGTTTCTTCTGGGCCTTATCATTGAGTGGGACATCCAAATAACAATCTTCTAATGGTGGCAAATCAAGCATTTCATAAATCTTCCTAGGCATAATATAGAATAGAACCAAGATCACATGAAGCTTTGAGATCAAAGTCATTCACTTGCATATTAATAATGGGTTCCCAACTATCTTCTACTTTCCTAGGAATAGAAGCTTTGTGTTTTAGCTTCTCTTCCTTAATCTTAATAAGAGCATCTGTAATGTGTTTGGTAAAGGCAACATGCATATTGTAGCACCCCCGGATTAGGGTTAAACTAATGTCAGATCACCATCTAAGATAAGTTCAACTCCAAACACAGAAGATCACAGTATGATTCGGTAACATTACAGAACACAGGGATTCAACAGCATAAGTTTAAACTCTTAACAGAGTGAGATATTAGAGTTATTACAAACCAGAGGTCATAGACCCAAAATAACATCACACATCGAAAGCAAATATGTTGTTCTACACAACAACTTAGCAAAAGGCCTAAGAGGCCATTAACAAAAGTGACGTCCATCCCATAGTCCTCAGGCTGCTACCTGGGACCCCCAACTACTCGTCGATGTCAACGTAGAAGCCAACTTCAGTTGCAACCAGATCCTCTGTAGAAAAACAACAATGGCGCAAGGCTGAGTACGAGAATGTAATCCGCAAGACTTAGATAACCTAGTATCTACATGCTCTGGCTAGAAAGACTTTCTCTGGATTTTCTTTTGCGGAAAGTAACCTTTATTTGTAAACAAGAGAGAGAAGAGGCTCGTTGTAGAGGTCCCAACCTTCAATAAGGTAGAGATCCCTGTGTTTACAATGCTAGTCCCTGGATCAATAGCTAGCATCCATAGTTAAGATGTAATATCAAGGAACAAAGGTCATAATATAACTTTATAACCAGGAATAACATAATTTTATTACATCTTACATAGCTCTTTGGCTATTACATTACATTGCAGCAGAAAATCTCTAAGCATGGGGTCCTTCATCTTCAAAGTGCCACAGGCAAACATGTTGGTTGTAGACTTGTAATCCTATTCAATCAACTTCACTAATATCAAACAAAACCTGCAACATAACAAGTTACAGCCACAAGGGTCAATACATTTGAATTGTATTGGCAAGTTTCACTACTATGTTGAATATAAGTGGATCCTATCATTACATGCATATTTGGCTAAGTAGGGTTTATGGCTCATTTGCAGAAAGCAATAATTTATCCTATCTTTTCAAAATGGTTTTAATATTTTGTCAAATCTTTCTGAACTCCTTGGTAAAACCCCAAGTGTTTCAAGTCTTTGTCAAAACCCCTTGAGCTCCTTGGTAAATCCCCAAGTGCTTCAAGTTTTTATCAAACTCTCTTGAGCTCCTTGGTAAATCCCCAAGTGCTTCAAGTTTTTATCAAACTCTCTTGAGCTCCTTGGTACCCCCAAGTGCTTCAAGCCTTTTGTTGTCACTTTAAAGTTTTTCTTTTAGAAATTGGAATGTCGAGATTTCCCATAGCTTCAAGCTTTAGTTGCTCAGTATTGTCCATAACCGGGGACACGGCTAAGTACTTAGAATTTTTATCTTCTACAGAAGTTGTACAATTTACCCACATGACACAATCTCATCTTGTTGTCACCAGTGGCCGCTGGATAAGTACTCACCAAGATGGAGTACTGGCAGATTGAGAATGTGACGAAGTCTTTCCAGAGGGTCCTCCCATACACCATTGCTAGCTTGTCTTCAGGCACCAATGTAGGGTTCCTAGTTCCCTCATTTCCAGTAAACCTGAAGACAATGCATGGGTCTTCCCAATGTAGTTGACTAAGCCAAAGCCATATTAGCATGTGGCTGTACACGAAAGCCACAGTTGGAGAAACATGTTCAATCTCTAAGTCCCTGGGTGGTTTTATTTTGGTGCACAACACAAAGAGATTGCCATCGACATGGTTCCTTTTGTTGCCACCTTGTCCAAAACTTGAGTATCCTTGTCCACCCAGGTGGTTCATTGAGTACTTGTTTTATTATATAAAACACAAGTCTTTTCTCATCTTTATAAAATCTCAGCATGTATCTCTTCTCAAAATATCTAGCATGGCTAAGCATCTTACAACTACATTGTTTTACTAAGGAATATATAAGGTATCCTATTAGGATTTAGCATAGCATAAGTATAGAAATTCTTTTCATGCATGTTTCAAAATCCACTAAGTATAATGAAAATAGTAGGACTTTTGATGATAGTGTAACTTGCCTTTTTGGTGGAGGAGGTGGGATCACTTCTTGATCTTGCTAATCTTACACTCTTCTAACTTCACTACAAATCAATCAAGCAAACATAGATTCAACTAGCATTCCAACAATAATCAAACAAATCATCACACATAACACAATAGAAACCAAGTCATGCATGCAAGCATACAAAAGATAGTTTTATTTGCAAAGGTGGTTTCTACTAGGCTCTAAACTTTGTAAGGTTCAAAGTGGACATTTTCTAAAGTGTCAAAACCATTTGCAAAAGGGTTTTATCTAAAAACCATTTTTAAACCAAATCATCATTTCATGTGATTGAAATTGTTTTTAGCAAAGCAACAATTTTATATTGTTCACCAAATAAATTGTTAGTTCACCAAACTTGGTGTTTAGGGTCAGTAGGTTTGATTTAAAACATTTTCCAAAGATTTTACCCAAAAGTCATTTCCATAGCAAATCAATAATTTTATTTTGACTAGAAATGGGCTAATTCAAGTTTTTATTCCTAAACTTCACAAAATCGATTTTAAAATACATGGGTGGGTTCCTAGGGTCAGTAGGTTCTCAACAAACCAATTTTCAAAGATTTCAACCCAAAATTCATTTTGGAATAATTTTTATAACCTAAACAAGCATACAATGTTTCTGCAAAAACAAACATTTTACCAGAAGCTTTTTACTAAAAAAAAATTGCATGGTTGGCTAGGGATTGTTCCACTGATTCCATTGATATAAAGTTTGCAAATTTTGGACGTGTGGATCAAAAGTTACAAGGTTTACAAAATTGCATCTAAATCAGATTTCAAATTCTGTTTTAAAACAAACTAGTGCCACGCGGCGTGTTCTCATTGGGCGGTACCGGTTCGCGCGGATTGCGCTCTGCGGGGCGTTGGATCTAAACAGATCGCACGGCGCTGGTTGCGTACCCCTTCAGCGTTTAAGTGATCTATCGCGTGCGTACGATTAAAATCCAACGACTCACAGCTACTGGACATAAACCGGCGGCGCTAGCGGTGGTGAACGGCGGCGGCGCGGTCGGACGATGACGCTGCGGCGGCTACAGGAAGCAAAGGAGGAAACGAGGATGCTCACCGTGCTCTCGAGGTCGAGGTGAAGCTCGAGGTGGTTCTGGTCTGGCGAGGGGCGCACTGGAGTGGGATTAATCGCTCGCCGGAGCTTGAAGCGGCGTCGGGTTCGTCTAGTGGTCGTCGAGGGCGGCGCTGCGGTTCGCCCCGAGGGAAAACAAAGGCATGGTCAGATGCAGCCGAGTGTGGCGAGTGCAGGAGCATGAACGAGAGGGCGTGGGGCGGTCTGTCTTACCAGGGAAACTCGCCGGAGAGAGAAGCAGACGCGGTGGCGCTCAGAGGTTGTCGAAGTCGAGGTTCTGGGGCGCCCGCGAGTGAACGGAAAACACAGGGAGAAGCGCCAGGGGCTGGGGAGTGCGTGATCTTGGTCGAGGAGGCGAGGGGTGGTGTCTACTGGCCGGAATTTGCTAGAAAGGTTCGCCGGAGCAGCGGCGGTGCAACTTCGATTCAGGGTAGCCTGGTGGCTCTCGTGCTGCGGTGTTTGAGGGGAAAGGAGGAGGAGGCAGGGGCGAGTATAAGGGCATAGACGTTGGAGAGATTAATGCCCCCATTAATGCGAATTGATCGCTGCGATTCAAGACAGAAACGGCGAGGAGTAATCGGCGCGGTTTGAAGACGATGAACAGGAGGGGTGGGGTCGGTTGGTCAGCGAGAGAGAGGAAGAGGGAGTGGGACCGAATGTTCAGTGACTCTGCGGGTTAGCTTTTTGGTGAAAAACGTTTCGCAGAGAGGGGAAAAGAACTGGGCTGCGAGTTGGGCTGCTGGGCTTGTTGGGTTGGGTCGGTCCTTTAGCATTTTTTTTGTACTGAATCTTTTTCCTTTTTCTAATTGATTTTCTATTTTGAATTTCCACCAACAATTCAAACAACAAATCAAATCAAACTTCCTCCAAACTGTGCATTGAGTTTTGGTTCTGTTTAACAACACAAATCCAAGTCTCAAAATAAAATAATATTTTTATTCTTTTAGGATCCATTTATTAATTAAATAAAATGGACCTTAGTTATTAAATCAAATAGGATTTGTTTTATTTAAATTATTTATTTGAAATCTAAATAAAACCAAAAACACTTCAGTAGGTTTTGTTTGAGAATATAAAATATTTGGAAAACTTATTTAAAATAATTTAACAAGTTTTTAATGTTTTAATTAAAATGGAAAAGCTTTTACTTAAATAAAATTGGATATTAAATCCTTATTATTTTATTTATATAAACCTTTACCATTTTTATCAAAGCAAAACCTTTTATTTCAAAAGCTTGGCCAAGGTTTAATTTGGCTCTATAAAATAATCCTTATTTATATTTCTACCTTTTCATTTGAAAACCAAATCTTTTTATTAAAAGATTCAAAAATAGTAATTTCAAATATTTTTAGCTTTATTGTTTATTTATCTTTTTAAATCCCTTTAGGATTTTATTTGATCCAAATAGGTTTTGAAAGTTTCCAATTGGATTCAAAAAGTTTCTTCTCACCCTCAAAATAAACAAAGTTTTATTTTATTCATTTATTTTTCACATTACAAGATTTGGAAAATCTTGGGATGTGACACTCGTCTACTCCGCAAGACTTAGATAACCTAGTATCTACATGCTCTGGCTAGAAAGGCTTTCTCTGGATTTTCTTTTGCGGAAAGCAACCTTTATTTGTAAACAAGAGAGAGAAGAGGCTCGTCTACTCATAATCTTTTAAAAGGGATAAGATAGCAACTTCTTCATCTTGTTCATCATATCTCGATAACCACCAGCTTCATGATAACCTCCTATCTAGGATCACCCCCTCAACCCAGAGGAAGCATCCTTAAGCACACGTAGATCAGAAAGTTTTATAGTGGTTAATGTTATCTATGATCTTAAGTCCGGTCACCAAGTCGTTCATAACCGTGAACACGACTTTTTGAAAAGATTTAACCCTGCAGGGGTGTACAACTTTACCCACACGTACCAACCGACTCTTAATGCCAAATTATTAGCCCTCTTCCTTGGAAGGCCGACAGAGGGTGATTGACCACGACCTTTACCTTGCTTTTGCCGAGACCATGAGTCACGCAATAAGTATGAATCCGCCATAACGGGTCAAGTCTCGAAGCTGGTACTTAAAGATGTGAGGCGCGGTTGGTTCACCAGGGGCTCCATCGACCCCAAGCAACTGCAGCCACGCTTTCGTACCTGTTATGATGCACCTCCTTCTCCTCCTCGTTCGAAAACGTTTTCAATGCATATGCCAAATGGAAAGCCCGAACTATGTGACTCATGGAATCTACTAGGCAAGTTAGTTAGTCGAGGGATTGTCCAGGCCCCGTGTGGCTGTACGCTCGTCTTGTTTCCAAAGGTAATAACTCAGTTCATAGTGGTGGAGAGCATGGGACTACAAAAACCACACCCAACGTGGCCTCCCATACAAGCCTTAGCATATTTAATTAACTCCATAGATGATGTCACCATCTCCTACCTCACTACCAACCTTGGCACCTCTGATTCATCATTGGATAGACCAGACGTTGTTGCTATGCATGGCTAAGTTGTCGGTAATAGAATCTCTAACAATGCTCACACGCCAAACCTAGGTATGCTAGGAGCAGTGGATCAGGAGTATAAGGCTACAAAAGGGAAACTATGCAGCAGATAGGTAACACTAACTACTGACAAAAGACCACATTGGAATCGAGTGCATCACAGCGAGAAAGTAATATACTTTATAAAACATAGGTTCAGAATGAGAGGCTACGCTTGCCTTGTCCGTCAGTAGACAGGTATGGATCTTCTGTGTCGTTGACTTCAGCTTCGGGTTCGGTTCCTATTCACGAAGAGCCAAACACCGGGAAAAGGGAACCAACATTCAATACATGGCATAATGCATTGTGCAATCAATATGGATGATATGACAAGTTAAATAGTGTTGAAAAGAACCCTAGAACATGCTTGGGCATTTTAAACGGGGCCCGAGAGGTCCAAACCCTAGAACAGGGGGAACCTCGGAATCACCTATGGGGTTCAATTAGTTCTTCTAATTAAACTTGTCATGAAAGTTAGTTAACAATGTATGATTATAGTGTAATTAAATAGTTCTCATTTTTCTGAACATTTTGATATATTATTTGTATTTTTCTAATTTAAAATGAATTAGTTATGAATTTCTCAAATTTTAATTCATTTTAAATCATTTTGAAATATTTAAATTATTTTCCAACTTGGGCCCACATGTCATAGTTTTATTCATTTCTGAAAACATTTATGAAAATTATTAAAAACCTGACAGGTGTGGCCCATAGGGTTTTATTTATATTCCAGAAAATGATTAAAGAAACATTTAAGAAAAGAAAATAGCTTTATTGCATCACTGTGACGTCACGGTGACGTCATCAATGGCAGGGCTCTTAGATCGGATGCGGGGCAGGCGATTGGGGGCTCACGCGTGTGCGTGGTTGGCCTCGTTCGAAAGAGGAGGCCGAGGCGAGCGTTATAGTGGCGGCGCCGCCTCGGTATGGTCACCGGAGCGACGGCGACGACACCAAACAGCGGCAGCAGCGTCGGGTGCTCATCGGGCCAGCAACACAACGCGAGAGGGGAGGAACGGAGAGGTCTAGGAGGTCCGCTAGCTCACCACGATCATGACAGTGAGGTCGATGAAGCGAGGGGAGTCCGGACGGGGGAGAATCGACGACTTGACTGCGGCGGCCGGAGTTGAGGTCGATCTCGATTCCGGCCAAGAGACGTCCTTCTAGCTTGCGTGGCTTGACAGAGACGATGACGGCGACACGGCGCTCCTCCCAGACCACTCCACGGTGCACGAGGCAGCTAGAGATGGTGAGGCTCGCCAGAGCCCAAACGGCTAGGGTTTGGCCTAGGAGGAAAAAGAAGCGAGCGAGGGGGAGAAAGAAAGATAGGGTTCTCCACGGCGGCAGGGGGGTTCTTGTAGGCGTCGGCATCTTTGGTGGCGCGAATCTTGGCGCGGCAAGGCGGCGGACGGCGAACACAGCGACAGCGAGCAGCTTCTTGGTCGGGGACAAAGACAACGGCGCATTCTCGGGGCCGAAGCGGTACGAGGCCGCTAGTGGCTGGTGTGGGCCGGTTACTTGGGCTACGCGGGTTGCTGGCTGTGCGGCTGAGCGGCAGGGAAGAGAGAGGAGAGTTGGGCCACGGCCCAGCTACGGTTGCTACTATTTTTCTTAGCAAAACCCCTTTTCTTTTTTCTGATTTCAAAATCTGTTTTGTATTTCTATATTTGAATCTGTTTTAAACGATTCACAAATACAAGACTTTGTAGAAATATTTGAAATAATGTAGGGCCCTAATAATCCTTTTGGGCTCCAAACTTTTTGTCATTTCAAAATTCAAAACTATTTGAATTGCTTTCAAATAGAGGAGGAGGATTAGGGTTTAGAGTTTGGTAATTGTATTATTAAACCACACACTTGATCACATGGAAGCATTTTATTGATTTAAACAGATGCATGCAATGCTTAAGTACTAATTACATATATTACAAACTTGGAATGTTACAGCTCTACCCCCCTTACAAGAATCTCGACCCGAGATTCCTATGTTTTAGAAAAGAAGGCAGGGTACTTAGATCGAAGACGATCTTTTTGTTCCCAGGTTGCTTCATCCTCAGAGTGATGAGACCACTGAACTTTCAAGAACTTGATGTTCTGACGACGAGTCTTGCGCTCGGTTTCATCAAGGATACGAACAGGATACTCACGATAAGTCAGATCCTTCTAGATATCAATAGTTTGGTGATCAACACCACAGATAGGATCTTTGAAGCAACGCTTGAGTTGAGACACATGGAAGACATCATGCACCTCAGGGAAGTTTGCAGGCAGCTCCAGTTTGTATGCAAGGTTACCTTGCCTGGACAGAACGCGAAAAGGACCAACATAGCGAGGAGCCAGTTTTCCTTTGATGCCAAAACGATGGACACCCTTTAAAGGAGTGACCCGAAGATAAGCTTGATCACCAACTTCATATTCAATATTTTGATGGTGACGATCATGATAGCTTTTCTGGTGAGACTGAGCAGTTTTCAAATGATCTCGAATGATATGAACTTGATCTTCTGCTTCCTGGATCATATCTGGACCAAAGAGCTTTCTTTCGCTGGTTTCTGACCAGTTCAAAGGAGTATGACAGGCTCTTCCATATAGGAATTGGAAAGGTGCCATTTCTATACTGGACCGATAACTGTTGTTGTAGGAGAACTCAGCAAAAGGAAGGCATTTCTCCAGTCCTTGCCAAAAGATATGACACACGCTCTGAGCATGTCTTCGAGGATTTGATTCACTCTTTCGGTTTGACCATCGGTACTAGGATGATAGGCTGTGCTGAAGGAGAGGCGAGTTCCCATAGCAGTTTGGAAGGTTGTCCAGAACCTTGAGGTGAACAAACTCCCTCGATCAGAGACAATTTTCTTTGGAATCCCATGAAGAACAACTATTCGAGAGATGTATAGATCTGCTAACTGACTAGCATTTATACTCTCGCGAACAGGTAGAAAGTGAGCAACCCTGGACAAATAGTCAACGATTACCTAGATGGCATCATTTCCTTTCTGAGTCTTAGGGAGACCAGTTATGAAATCCATACCAACTTCATCCCATTTCCACTCAGGTATTTTATGTGGTTGCAGGAGACCAGCGGGTCTTTGGTGCTCAGCTTTGACACGACAGCAAACATCACATTCATCAACAAACCGAGCGATATCCTTCTTCATACCAGACCACCAGAATCTTTGACGAAGATCCCGATACATCTTGGTACCTCTAGGGTGGATAGAAAGAGGTGATTCATGATGCTCTTGGAGAATTAAATCCCTCAATTCTGTTCTCTTCGGCACTACCAGACGGTTACCAAAGTAGACAGTACTTTGATTATCAACAGAGAAACACTTAGCAACTCCGCTAGCAATGTTCCATTTGATCTCAGCAATTTCAGAATCATGTTTCTGAGCAAGCTTGATTTCATCCTCTATAGAAGACTTTACTTCAAGGGTAGAAAGGAATCCACGAGGAACTACTTCAAGATTCAATCGAGCAAATTCCTCATGAAGAGAAGGTTGAGATTGTTTGATCATCAGGGTGTTGCAATACGATTTACGGCTCAGGGCATCAGCAACAACATTGGCCTTGCCAGGTTGATAGTTGAGACCCAAATCATAGTCCTTGATGAGTTCCAACCATCTTCTTTGCCTGAGATTCAGATCAGGTTGAGTGAAAAGATACTTTAGACTCTGATGATCCGAGTATAGCTCACAACGACTACCGAGGAGGTAATGTCGCCATTGCTTAAGAGCATGAACAACAGCTGCAAGCTCAAGATTATGAGTTGGGTAGTTGTTCTCATGTGGTTTTATCTATCGGGAAGCATAAGCCACCACATTCCCATCTTGCATTAACACACATCCGTGACCTTGGTGAGAAGCATCACAGAAGACAACAAAGTATTTGCTAGTGTCTGGAAGAACTAGCACCGGAGCAGTGGTTAACTTGGTTTTCAACAACTGGAAGCTTTACTCAGCCTTATCAGACCATTCGAACTGCTTATCCTTCTTAAGAAGATCAGTCATCGGCTTTGCAATCCTAGAGAAGTTCTCGATGAATCGACGGTAATAACCAGCCATCCCGAGAAAACTTCGGACATCCTTGACGGATTTAGGAGACTCCCAGTCGAGGATAGTTTGGACCTTATCCGGGATAATAGCAACCCCTTGGGCAGAAACAACATGACCAAGAAATACGAGCTCTTGTAACCAAAACTCACATTTGGAGAACTTGGCATAGAGACGATGTTCTTGGAGTTTTGTCAACACCAAATGAAGATGTTCAGCATGCTCTTCTTCAGTCTTGGAATAGACCAGAATGTCATCAATGTAGACCACGGCGAACTTGTCAAGATACTCCATGAAGAAAGAGTTCATAAGCCGCATAAAAGTGGCTGGAGCATTGGTAAGACCAAAGAACATGACTGTATACTCGTAAAGACCATAACGAGTGGTGAAAGTAGTCTTTGGAATATCTTCCTTACGGATCTTTATCTGGTGATACCCTGACCTTAAATCCATTTTGGAAAAGACAGTGGCACCACTTTTAACTGATCAAAGAGATCATTGATCCTAGGGAGAGGATACTTGTCCTTGATAGTCACAGCATTGAGTGGGCGATAATCCACAACCAGACGCGGTATATTGGTATCCCGCTTCTTGACAAATATAGTAGGACATCCCCAAGAAGATGTGCTGGGCTGAATGTATTCTTTTCCTTCTAACTCCTCTAATTGCTTCTTCAACTCCACAAGCTCATGAGGAGGCATACAGTAGGGTCTTTTAGAAACAGGAGCAGTTCCAGGAATTAACTCTATGACAAACTCCACACTTCGATCAGGTGGCATGCCAGGCAACTCCTCAGGGAAGACATCCGGGAATTCACAGACCACGGAAACATCTTGGATCTCTAACAGAGGTAGAACTTCAAGAGCATACAACTCTGCTTCAGGAATAGAGACAGCTGAAGGAGATAGTGACCCTATGGTCCAATACTTGACTGTTATGCCAGCAGGACTAGTCAGAGTCACAGACTTGGTTGTACAATCGAGGATATCTTGATAACGGGTCAACCAATCCATGCCCAAAATAATGTCAATGTTAGTTGACTTGAGGGCGATCAAGGAAGTGGGGAAAGGTTGAAATGCAACTTCGATTAGATTCCCATGACTAACCATGGTGGAACGCCAACTAGAACCAGGAGATTGAACTAGCAGAGGAACGGATAACCCCTCAAAATTTATCCCATGCATTTGAGCAAAAGTTTGTGACAGGAATGAATGCGATGCTCCAGAATCAAACAAAACTTTAGCTGGAATTTGATTGATACGAAGTGTACCCATGATGACGCTTGGATCTTCCTGAGCCTCCTCAGCAGAGATATGGTTCAGGCGGCCTCTTCCAGCACCTTGGTACTTATCATTCTTCTTTGGTGGTTGTGCCTTCTCAGTGGCATTCTTTTGAGGACACTCCTTTGCATAGTGGCCAGGCTGGCGACAATTGAAGCATATAAAACCTGATGCATTGCCAGCAAGAGAGTAGTTTGAACCACCAGCATTGCTTGAAGTAGCATTCGGACGAGGAGCATATCCAGAAGACCTTGGGGTATAAGGAACACGTGGCACAGCACTATAAGGCACGAAGACACGACGCTTCTTATTGCCAGAACCAGCCTTGTTGTACCCCTCCTAAGGACGCTTACGAGTTTCTTCATACTCCACCTTTCCACTCTCGGCTTTCATAGCCTTATTAACAACACCTTGGAAGTTAACAAAGTCCATGAGATGGATATCACGGCGAACCTCAGGATCTAGTCCCTTGCGGAACAGAGCTTGCTTCTTAACATCAGTGGATACCTCTTCAGTAGCATAGCAGGCAAGACGATTGAAGTTGCTCTGGTAATCACACACGGAACTAGTGCCCTGCTTAAGCGTGAGGAACTCCTCCCTCTTCTGATCCACCAGACCCTCCGGAATATGATACGCTCGGAAGGCTTCAGTGAACTCTTGCCATGTAACAACATGTTGAGCTTCTTGCATAGCCAAGAAATTTTCCCACCAGGATTTAGCTGCTCCCTCCAAATGATAGGCAGCAAAAGTCACCCAATCAGCTTGAGCAACATGACCAACCTGAAGTTTGCGCTCCATAGTGCGAAGCCAGTAATCTGCATCAAGTGGCTCGGTGGAATAGCTGAAAACTGGCGGAGTGAGACGTGTGAAGTCCTTGATACCAAATTGATTGTTCTGACGTTGAGTGGTGTTGCGCTCAATCCTTTCAAGAAGCCTCATGTTGTCAGCACGGTTGGTTTCGTACATGGACATGAGTTGAACCATGGACGGTGGTGGAGGAAGGTTGGAAGATTCACCCTCATTTGCAGCACCACGTGCATGAGCACGAGTACGGGCACGATAGGTGTCACCCATTCTGAAAGATCAAAAAGAAGGTTAGACAACGGATTCAAAGGAACAAGACAGAAAGATGAACAAAGAGTACTTGATATAAACATATCATCTTATCAAGCATGGTAGTATCAAAGCATACTAATGTATACACTAACCAGCTGACTTACAAACCATGACAATGGAACGCTAAGATGTTACATACCAAGCAAAACTGAGATATCTTGGAACTCTGAGAATAGCAACCAAGTACGGATTACTTTAGAAAAACAACCCCAAAACCACGATCCTAGAAGTTTTGAGATACAAGATAAGGAATAAAAACCTTTTCAAACCAAATAGGGTAAGAGAAACTCCAGCATCAGAAACACACCAGAGAAGGAGTAAAAAGAATCCTAGTCAGAGTTTCTGCAAATAATTTTTAACTTTCAAATAGTTTTGTCAACTTCTAGACTCAACATTGACCAATAAAAGGGTTTCCTACAGGCAGTCCTGCTCTGATACCAAAACCTATATCACCCCCCGGGATTAGGGTTAAACTAACCTCAGATCACTGTCTAAGATAAGTTCAACTCCAAACACAGAAGATCACGGTATGATTCGGTAACATTACAGAACACAGGGATTCAACAACATAAGTTTAAACTCTTAATAGGGTGAGATATTAGAGTTATTACAAACCAGAGGTCATAGACACAACATTACATCACACAACGAAAGCAAATATGTTGTTCTACACAACAAATTAGCAAAAGGCCTAAGAGGCCATTAACAAAAGTGACGTCCATCCCATAGTCCTCAGGCTGCTACCTGGGACCCCCAACTACTCGTCGATGTCAACGTAGAAGCCACCTTCAGTTGCAACCAGATCCTCTGTAAAAAAACAACAATGGCGCAAGGCTGAGTATGAGAATGTACTCCGCAAGACTTAGATAACCTAGTATCTACATGCTCTGGCTAGAAAGGCTTTCTCTGGATTTTCTTTTGCGGAAAGCAACCTTTATTTGTAAACAAGAGAGAGAAGAGGCTCGTCTACTCAGAATCTTTTAAAAGGGACAAGATAGCAACTTCTTCATCTTATTCATCATATCTCGATAACCACCAGCTTCATGAGAACCTCCTATCTAGGATCACCCCCTCAACCCAGAGGAAGCATCCTTAAGCACACGTAGATTAGAAAGTTTTATAGTGGTTAATGTTATCTATGATCTTAAGTCTGGTCACCAAGTCGTTCATAACCGTGAACACGACTTTTCGAAAAGATTTAACCCTGCAGGGGTGTACAACTTTACCCACACGTACCAACCGACTCTTAATGCCAAATTATTAGCCCTCTTCCTTGGAAGGCCAGCAGAGGGTGATTGACCATGACCTTTACCTTGCTTTTGCCGAGACCATGAGTCACGCAATAAGTATGAATCCGCCATAACGGGTCAAGTCCCGAAGCTGGTACTTAAAGATGTGAGGCGCGGTTGGTTCACCAGGGGCTCCATCGACCCCAAGCAACTGCAGCCACGCTTCCGTACCTGTTATGATGCACCTCCTTCTCCTCCTCGTTCGAAAACGTTTTCAATGCATATGCCAAATGGAAAGCCCGAACTATGTGACTCATGGAATCTACTAGGCAAGTTAGTTAGTCGAGGGATTGTCCAGGCCCCGTGTGGCTGTACGCTCGTCTTGTTTCCAAAGGTAATAACTCAGTTCATAGTGGTGGAGAGCATGGGACTACAAAAACCACACCCAACGTGGCCTCCCATACAAGCCTTAGCATATTTAATTAACTCCATAGATGATGTCACCATCTCCTACCTCACTACCAACCTTGGCACCTCTGATTCATCATTGGATAGATCAGACGTTGTTGCTATTCATGGCTAAGTTGTCGGTAATAGAATCTCTAACAATGCTCACATGCCAAACCTAGGTATGCTAGGAGCAGTGGATCAGGAGTATAAGGCTATAAAAGGGAAACTATGCAGCAGATAGGTAACACTAACTACTGACAAAAGACCACATTGGAATCGAGTGCATCACAGCGAGAAAGTAATATACTTTATAAAACATAGGTTCAGAATGAGAGGCTACGCTTGCCTTGTCCGTCAGTAGACAGGTATGGATCTTCGGTGTCGTTGACTTCAGCTTCGGGTTCGGTTCCTATTCGCGAAGAGCCAAACACCGGAAAAAGGGAACCAACATTCAATACATGGCATAATGCAATGTGCAATCAATATGGATGATATGACAAGTTAAATAGTGTTGAAAAGAACCCTAGAACATGCTTGGGCATTTTAAACGGGGCCCGAGAGGTCCAAACCCTAGAATAGGGGGAACCTCGGAATCACCTGTGGGGTTCAATTAGTTCTTCTAATTAAACTTGTCATGAAAGTTGGTTAACAATGTATGATTATAGTGTAATTAAATAGTTCTCATTTTTCTGAACATTTTGATATATTATTTGTATTTTTCTGATTTAAAATGAATTAGTTATGAATTTCTCAAATTTTAATTCATTTTAAATCATTTTGAAATATTTAAGTTATTTTCCAACTTGGGCCCACATGTCATAGTTTTATTCATTTCTGAAAACATTTATGAAAATTATTAAAAACCTGACAGGTGTGGCCCACAGGGTTTTATTTATATTCTAGAAAATGATTAAAGAAACATTTAAGAAAAGAAAATAGCTTTATTGCATCACTGTGACGTCACGGTGACGTCATCAATGGCGGGGCTCTCAGATCGAATGCGGGGCAGGCGATTGGGGGCTCACGTGCGTGCGTGGTTGGCCTCGTTCAAAAGAGGAGGCCGAGGCGAGCATTATAGTGGCGGCGTCGCCTCGGTATGGTCACCGGAGCGACGGTGACGACACCAAACAGCGGCAGCAGCGTCGGGTGCTCATCGGGCCAGCAACACAGCGCGAGAGGGGAGGTTCAAAGAGGAAGTTTCCTCTTTGAAGTAACACAGCGTCGGGTACTCAAAGAGGAAGTTAACTCAACAGAATTTACCTTCTTACCATGTGGATCTCTCTCAATATGCCATTCAGAGTACTTAACCATCATATTATCAAGGAGCCTTGTTGCAGCACCCAAGGTGAGTCCCATAAAAGTACCTTCAGCAGCAGAATCCAACAGGTTTCTTGAGGAGAAGTTCAAACCTGCATAAAAAGTTTGGATAATCATCCAAGCAGTAAGTCCATGAGTAGGGCAATTTTTAACCAAAGATTTCATTCTTTCCAAAGCAGGAGCAACATGTTCAATATCAAGTTTTTTAAATTTCATAATGTCACTTCTCATAGCAATAATCTTAGCAGGAGGATAGTACTTTCCAATAAAAGCATCTTTGTACTTAGTCCAAGAATCAATACTATTTTTAGGCAAAGATAGCAACCATTCTTTAGCTTTTCCCCTCAAGGAGAAAGGAAAAAGCCTGAGCTTAATAATATCTCCATCTACATCCTTATACTTTTGCATCTCACAAAGTTTAACAAATGTATTAAGATGGGCAGCAGGATCATTAGAACCACCACCAGAAAATTGCTCTCTCATCACAAGATTCAACAAAGCAGGCTTAATTTCATAAAAGATAGCATCAGGAGCAGGTGGAGCAATAGGTGTGCTTAGGAAATCATTGTTGTTGGTGCTAGTGAAGTCACACAACTTGGTGTTCTCAGCAGAGTTCATTTTGGCAAAGCTGGGCCAGCCAAAAACAGCAGCAGCAGCTAGAGCAGGAACTTTGTGTTTTTGAATAAGGCAATCAAACCAAGCTAGACTAATTTTTTTGGGTTTTTTGAAAAGAGGCAAACAAAACCAAGCAAAAGAAACAGAGCAAACTAAAAAAAAGTAAAGAGAAAGGAAGTGAAGTACTCCCCTAGTGAAGACGTCCTTAGCCTCCCCGACAACGGCGCCAGAAAAAGCTTGATGCAGCGCTGAGTTGATGTAGGAGCGTTTCGTTGAGAACCCCAAGAGCAAGGTGTGAAGCAGCACAACAGCAAGTTTTCCCTCAGTAAGAAACCGAGGTTATCGAACCAGTAGGAGGAAGGAAACGTCACACAGGTGTCGCAAGCAACATGGAGACCTGCACAACATACACTCAAGACTTTGCCCCAACGAATCAGTGAGATTGTCAAGCTCACCGGTTTGCTGTAACAAAGGATTAAACATATGGTGTGGAAGGTAATGGTTTGCAGCAAGTAAACAGGTAACATTGGAAGATGTATCAATGGTAAAGATTGGACCGGGGTCCATAGTTCACTAGAGGTGCTCTCCTTAGATAAACAACATGGCATGAAGGGTAAACAAATTACAGCGGGGCAATTGACATGAACTGAGCAAGGCATAACAATGCAATTACTAGCCAGAAAGATCCTATGAGGTTGATTGGGAAATACAACAATATACATAGACCGTCATCCAACTGCATCTATGACTAGAAGTCCACCTTCAGGTTATTGTAACATCCCAAAAATATTAAACTTGAATCATAAAAATTAGGTTTAACAAAAACTTTTCCAATTAAAAATATGAAAGCATGCATATGTGTGTGTATTAAAATTTGGATTCTTTTGAATTGCCTTGGTTCTGTGTTTCTTTGCTTGTAAAATGATTCTTAGGTGAAATAAACATCATCTAAACAATCCCCACACTTTTCCCAAAGACAAACAAATCAAAACAAACAAATTAAGTGAATGGTCACTTTGGCCAAACAAACAAAAATATTTTCAAAATTCAAAACTAAATTTCATGCGGCCATTTCATCAAACAGGTTGCAGATTCAAATCAACAAAATCACAAACACTATTTTGAGCAGTGTTTTGAGCCAACCTTGTTCCCTCTCTGGTTACACTAGCCTTAGTAGATCATCTAGCAATCTTAACTAAGCTCTAGCACCACTGTAAGCTTGCCAATGTCATCAATGGTGAACAGGCCGAGAGCAGCCATGTCACCCCAGTGTGGACAGCAAGCTAGGAGAAGAACTAGTCGTGCCAACCTTGTCTAGCATGCAGCCCATGCCTCACCGCCCCCTCTCGACCAGCCCTAGCTCGAAGACAGCAACCAGAACCGCCAGGAACGTCGTGCCCGTGCCGCTGTCGACCATGCCGACGCGCACCGCAGAGCACGCGTTGTTCCCATGCAACCCTACCACCTCGAGCCCTTGCCGCCCGCCAGCATACACCCCACCGTCCCAGGAGACCACCAGACATGTTCGTTTCACCGCCCGTACCCCGTAGCCACCACTCGCCGTCGAAGACGCCGCCTCTGCCGCGCAGAGCACCACACTTTCCCGACCATTTGCCACCGCCCCTACACGCGCATTTAAACCTTAGAGCATCGCCATTAGACCGTCCGTCGATCGCCAACCTTGGCCATGCCTCTAGCCGTCCGTAGCCGTGTCGCCACCGTCGCCTGCCCATCCCTCTCGGTCTCGCCGTCGAGCCTATAAAAGGAGACGACCCCCACTCGATTTATTCACACCATATCACTCCCCTCACCTCACTGATCATTCCACCCCTTAGCCGGAGCAAGGCGAGCAGCGCATCGCCGGAATTGGGCTGGAGCTCGCCGCTGCTGAGGAGAAGAGGAGCCGTTGATTTCGTTCACCCCTGGAGCTGCCGCGACCACCACTGAGTTCGCCGTTGTCGACTTCGTTGTTTGCCCGCCTCGCCGTCGTCACTGGAGCCCCGGTATGCCCCCTATGCACCCCCACTGAGCCGCTAGGGTTCGAGCTCGCCGGTGACCTGTTCATCGTCGACGACGACCCTCAGTCGTCGATCTTCATTCTAATCCAACGCACCACATCGCCCCGTACCACTTCGCGTTTAAAGAGCCACTGACCAGTAGACCCCCCTGTCAGTTGCGCCCCGTGCTGCGGAGTGACACTGGGTCGGCCCATTAACCCTTCCCGCGCAGCCCACTCGTTTGAATTTAGCTTTTTCTATTTTCTTTCAAACTCAGTTCTGTACCTAGTTTCAAAAATCAACCCAGCTCGATTTAGTAAACCAAATTGCATGAACCCAATTTTGTTAGAAAGATATTGAAATGCTTAATCCAAGACCGTTGGATTCAAATATTTGGATCTATAGATCAACCTTGGTAAAAATAACAAGGCAGAAGCTTTTCTGCATTCAAACATTTTTCAAATTTCAACCGTAATAGCTTTTGAGTTGATTCCAACTCTCAAAAATCAAATTTGATCATACCTTTCAGAATATATAAAAACATATGGGTTTACTTACAGAAATAATGTTCAAGTAATAAAAGAATGCCACATAGGCATTTCTAGTCACTTATTTTATTTAAATAAAAAGGGTAAACCTTATTAAATTGTGACACCACTTTAAATCACATTCCCATGGACTGAAATATGTGGTGATGACATGTGTCAACATGATCCCATGTTTGAGTTGGAGAATATTAAATCTTAAGTAGTTTTTCAATGAGTAGAAATTACTTTTCTAAAAATAAAATAAATAAGACAAATGCTTTAATCTTGTAATGTTAGTGATGATGCTAGATCATCTATAGAACCCTTTTGTGTGATGATTGAAAGTAGTTAAGTATTGTTTGGTGATTGTGTACCTCCTATTTATTCATAGACGCTAGTACCGACCAAGGATACGAGGAGGAAGGAGGATACTATGAAGAAGAAGCCGAGGAGAACTTCAACCACTGCTCTGCACAAGGCAAGCCTTACTAATCAAGTTGACCTATGCAAGCAAATACTTGCTTGTTACCATGCCAACTATATGCCTTAAGCATATGTGATTATACTCACTTGATAACCCCATCCTAGTTTTACTTGCAAGCTTCCTACTTTATTTCTTTATCAAAGCTATTTCTTAGACTTTATTTAAGTGACTTGTAGATTCTAGGAAGATAATTGAAGGTTGCATAAAGAGCATTAAATTGGGCCTAAGCTAGATAATCTTGATGTCATCCTAAGGCATGAGATTGAACTTAGCTAATCCCCACTTGTTTACCACCCCTCATTAGTACTTACCCCACTTGTAGATGCTAATGCTAAGCATAAAACTTGATCAACTTTGGATGGGAATACTTGGTGAAAATGGTTATGAAAACCTTGGAATGATGATTCATTCTACTGAAATGTTTTGACATGTATTTCCGAACACCAGATGATTTTGATGATGAAAATGTTGAGGCATCAGCCTTAGCCCTTTATAAAACTGATGGTTGTCTTGATGCGATACCATTCCAATTTTACCGTATAACTACAATACCCGAAAACTGGGTAGGGCTTGACTGGAAACTTATATACTTTAGTATGGGTTCCCTCACGGCCAAGGTCTGAGCTGAGGCTACCTTGTGAAGATTGTCCACCTGTGCAGTACCCAAGATGACAGTTGGTCATGGTTGGGAGGCCAAACTCACAGGAGAGGTGCCTATACTAGGGTGTGTAATTGAAAGGTTAGGATTGATTATCCGCATACTGAGTATGGTGAATTTAGGATTTGTTCCTGACGAATGTATCGAATGTTGTGGTGAAAGTGTACAATCTCTGCAGAGTGTCAAACTATTCGAATAGCCGCGTCCGTGGTTATGGACAGTTGGAGTGGCCATACTGTTCCCCCGTCATATGTTTTCAAAATAACTTGTGAAATGGATTGAGATTTTGACTTGACCACAACAGAGTTGTGATATGAAGTACAAGTTCCCTCTTAGGTGTTATAAAACGTCAAATAGCTTTTCTTGCTTCTAAACTTAGTAGAGGTAAATCTGGCCTTTTGCAAAACAACCCTAGAGCTTAGTGTCGTACTACAAAAAACCCTTTAACTTGTTAGTATTAGTTTGCAAGTACCTAAAGAGTACTCATGGCTTTGTCCCTGGCTATTCCCGTGGCCAGACTATGAAGAGGAGTACCAGGATGATGGACCCCAGGAAGGTTACGACAACTAGGATCATCTCCCATCGTCAGCATTGCCTGTGACCCTGAAGATGGAGCTTCGCCTATGCTACCTTTATCATTACGTATTTCCGCTGCTTGATTTGTATTAAAAACTGGATCATGAGATCCTTATTTGTGTAAGACCTTATGTATGGCTTGTAATGGATGATGTATTGTGGTATCCAATTCTGTTGTGTCTCGCAAAAATGGTAATCCTAGGAATGCGATGTACGGCATAACAGGCATCTGGGATTAAAAATCCGGGTGTTGACAAGTTGGTATCAGAGCCATCCTGACCATAGGAGACCCTAGTTAGACTGGACGTTTGAATCAAAAACTTAGTTTCAAAACCAAAGGAAGCAAATATTTACAAAAACTTATTCCCATTCTTATCACCTTGATTCTTTCATAAAAATTCATGTTCCTCAAAAACTCTTGCAAAATACATAAAATTTGACACACTTGATCACTCTACTAACTTACTCATCCTATATTCTTAATAGATGGACGTGAAGTACAGCAAGTTTTATTAGTTGGGGAATGGAGGAGACCTTATCTTTGAGCGGGATTTGGACCAGCTTTCAGAACTTCTGGAGTGTCCGCACCCCGAGTTCTTCGGAGCTCAGCTCAATGATCAAGGAGGAGAAGATCTGAAGTAGCTAATTGTTGCAAGTCTCCGAGGAAAGATTGAACCTCCCACTGCCGAGGGAATTCAGTTCACCTTAAGAGAAAACAACTGGCTCAATGGACTTGCCAGGGCCATGCAGGAAGCTCTTGCCCGTCTGTGTGGGCAGAGTATCAACCAGATCAAGGGTACCCGCTTTGAGTTTTGTCCAAGGCGTGATGCTATGGGACAACCACTAGAAGCCCCAAACCACCATGAGCTGAAGACCCAATTGGACCACCTTAGCTTCATGGTGTACGATCGTCAGCAGGAATTGGACAATTGCCGTGACTACTCCACCCACAAGTCCGCCATCATCAAGACGAAGGATCAGACCATCGTCATGCTAGCAAAGGATCGCAAGTCTCGCCGCCGTCAGCTCGACAAGAAGGAGCACATCATTTCCCATCTTCGCCACCGTATCTTGGATTTGGAGGAGACCATCCACGAGAGAGACATGCAGTTGGAAGAAAGGGATAATGCCGGAGAAGACCTTCGTCGAGATCCCTACTCCTATCTCAGCGATGATGATGATTTTCTAGAGGATCAGGCTATGGACTTCTTCACCGATGAGGATGACTTCGCCTTCATCAATGACGACGATGATGATGAGGATGAAGACTACACCGACTCTGAGGAGTAGTAGCACTTGAGCACTAGCGTAGTGAGTTGTATTCAGTCCCACTGTATCGTAGTTTCCAGAATGGTTCTTAAAACCATATGCTCTTCTTGTTTTGTGGTGTGTGTATCGTGTGCTATGAATGAATGAAAAGCAAGTTGCTGGAAAAATCTGAGTCAAACTTTAAAAACTTTTCAAAGTCCCGAAACCTTAGAAATTTCCCTCTTTTCTCATGATTTATCTCAATCTTCAGATGCCACGCGGAGGAAGTGGTTCATCCCCGGACCCGATGTTGTAGATCCTGCAAATTTTGGTTTCTGACCGCGAAGCCGAAAGAGTCGAACGTCAAGCCAACCTAGCCACCCTTCAGCGGATAGCTCAGCTAGCCCACAACAATCAAGGCCAAGGAAATCAGGACAACCATGGATCTAAGCTCAAGAATTTCCAGAACACCAACCCACCTGTTTTCACTAAGTCAGAAAAACCCTTAGACGCCGATGATTGGCTGCAAACCATGGAGAATAACCTGGAATTCGCCGGAGTGGAAGCTAACGAGAAAGTTCTGTTCGCCACCCATTATCTAGCCAGAGATGCAAGAGCATGGTGGAACAGTGTTCGTGCAATGACCGGAGGACAGATGATGACCTGGGAAGAACTCAAGGTCAAGTTCAGCAGAACCCATGTGCCACCGGGTTTGATCAAGAGAATGAGAGATGAGTTCAGAGAACTGAAGCAAGGAAGGATGACCGTAGTGTAATACCGTGACAAATTCTTGTCATTAGCTAGGTATGCCCCGGATGAGATCGACACCGAAGCCAAGAAGAAAGAGAGATTCCTTAATGGTTTGCATGATGAGATGTAGACTGTGTTGGTCAATATCCCCTTTGCAGATATTGAAGCCCTTGTCGACTCTGCCATCCAGATGGAAGGAAAGATCAACCAACCCAATGAGAACCGCAAGCGTCGCATGATGCATCAGCCAGGAACCCATCAGACCCCAAAGTATCGCCCTAACCCATCTCCAGGATTTGCCCCAAGAACCAACAGACCCCCAATGCACCGTCCGACCTATCCCAACCATGGAAACCCAAGGCCCGGAGGAAATCACAACAACCTCGGCAACTCTAGCAATTTCAACCGTGCACCACCCAAGTTCAACAACAACAATGCTACCGCCAACACCAACACTGCCCCGAGGACTGGAAGCAATGTTGTGCCTGTTGCAGCAAAGGACAAGTCGCAAGTGACTTGCTATGACTGTGGAAATAAGGGTCACTAATCCAATGAGTGCCCCAAGAAGAATGCCACAGTCCCCAATGCCAATGTCCCAGCTCAGCAGTAGCGTCGTGTTCAGCCTGGAAGAAGGTTTGCCCCAGGGAATTCGCTCAACCGCAACGGCCGTCTTTTTCTCATGCATGCTGAAGAAGCCCAGGAAGCGCCAGACGTCATGCTAGGTATGTTTTCTGTTAATTCAGTACTTGCTCGAGTGTTGTTTGATTCTGGTGCATCGCACTCATTTTTCACCAAAGAATTTGCATGCACTAGTAAGATTCAACCAACCAAACTGAAGCATGTTATGATTGTTCAAATCCCCGGTTCCACCACCAAAGCTAGGCAAATTTGCAAAGTCGTCCCCATCCGAATCCATGTTATAGATTTTTATGATAATCTGATAGTACTCGGAACTAAAGGTTTGGAAGTAGTACTAGGAATGGATTGGATGTCCAAACATAAACGATTGATTGACTGTGCTAAGAAATCCATAACCATGACCAGTACCGCTGGAATATCAGTCGAGCATATATCTGAAACCTTACCTCACCAATTCAAGTGCAACAAGAGTATAGCCCAACCTACCATTGACCAAGTCCGGATAGTCTGTGAATACCCCGATGTATTTCTAGATGTTTTGCCTGGTATGCCCCCATATCGGGATATCGAGTTTATCATCTAACTAATCCCCGGAACAGGACCCATAGCTCAGAGACCCTATAGTATGAACCCGTCTGAACTAGAAGAACTGAAGAAGCAACTGGATGCCATGATGGAAATTGGATTGATTCAACCAAGTGCGTCTCCATGGATATCACCAGTCTTGTTCGTGGACAAGAAGGATGGAGGAAACCGTTTGTGTACGGATTACCGGAAGTTGAATGATGTCACCATCAAGAACAAGTACCCATTTCCCAAGATAGAAGATTTGTTTGATCAGTTGACTGGTGCCAAAGTGTTTTCTAAGATTGATCTTAGAACTGGCTATCATCAACTCAAGATTCGCGCAGAGGATATTCCCAAGACTGCCTTTACCACCAGATATGGATTATACGAGTATACTGTCATGTCTTTTGGATTAACCAACGCCCCCGCTTATTTCATGAATCTCATGAATAAGATTTTTATGGACTTCCTGGATAAGTTTGTCGTTGTTTTCATCGACGATATTCTGATTTATTCCAAATTATAAGAAGAAAATGAGCTACACCTAAGGACCATTCTTGGAACCGTTAGACAGCATCAGTTGTATGCCAAGTTTAGCAAATGTAAATTCTGGTTATAGGAGGTAGGATTCCTCGGTCACATTGTATCAGCCGGAGGAATTGCCGTTGACCCTGCAAAAGTGAAAGATGTCGAAGATTGGCAAGCCCCAACCACTCAAACCCAATTTCGTGCATTTCTCGGATTGGCGGGATACTACCGCAAGTTCGTAGAAGGATTCTCGAGTATTGCCAGACCCATGACCCAATTGCTGAAGAAAGACAAGAAGTTTGAATGGACGAACAAATGTGAAGCGAGTTTTCAAGAACTCAAGAGAAGATTGATTTCAGCCCCAATCTTAATCATGCCGGATATCACGAAGCCCTTTGACGTGTATTGTGATGCATACAAGATCGGTCTCGGATGTGTGCTAATGCAAGAAGGCAAAGTTATATCTTATCTATCTCGACAACTGAAACAACATGGGAAAAATTACCCAACCCATGACCTCGAACTCGCAGTCGTAGTTCTAGCCCTGAAGACATGGAGGCATTACCTGATGGGAAACCGTTGTGAGATTTATTCGGATCACAAGAGCCTGAAGTATATATTCACTCAGAAGGAGCTGAATATGAGACAGAGAAGATGGATTGAGCTAATCAAGGATTACGACCTCGACATTCACTATCACCCTAGTAAAGCCAATGTGGTAGCAGATGCCCTTAGTAGATTGCCGTGTCGCTTGAACTCCATGATTTTGAAGGAGCAACCAAGCTTGCACAAAGAGATGGAAGATTTTCGAATGGAATTAGTAAGTGAAGGATTTTTGGCTAGCATAGAACTTTGTGTAGAATCTGCTCTCGTTAACCGCTTTGGAATCTTCGAGGGTAAGTTATTCCATCGACTCGTTGCTACAATCTAGTAGATAGATCTTGGCTTGTTTGTTTGTATGCGGTAGAAATTTTTTGTTTTCCATGCTACGAACCCTACAGTGGTATCAGAGCCGTGTCTATATGTAGATCTGTTGCACGAGTAGAACACAATGGTCTTTGTGGGCGTTGATGCTTTTATTGTAGATTGCTTTTTGTGTACTTTGCATCTTGCGGTATGTTGGGATGAAGCGGCCCGGGCTAACCTTACATGACATCGTTCATGAGACTTGCTCCACGCTTGACATGCAACTCGTATTGCATAAGTGGCTTTGCGGGTGCCTGTTTCTCCTAGCATAGTAAAGATCCAATTTACAACGGGTAATCAACAATGCTAGTATCAATGTTGTGGTTCTTGTTCGTAGGTTAGAACGACACTTATGGAAAGCCCCAAACCACGTAAAATATGCAAAGAAAGTAGAAGCGTCTAACTTTGTTTTGCAGGGGTGTGCAGTGATGTGATATGGCCATGATTGTGATTATATTTGATGTATGCAATGTTCCTTATTGTAAGTTGGCAACCGGCAGGAGCCATATGGTTGTCTTTAATTTCTGTTAAGACCTGCGTGTCTATTCAAAATAGTTGTAATAGTTGAAGCCGGTGGACGACAACCATGGTGAAGCGTCATTGACCTTGATGCAATGCTGGTGATGATGGAGATCATGTTCGTGCTTGAAGATGGAGATCGGAAGCACAAAGGAGAAAGGCCATATCATATCACATATTATGAATTGCATGTGATGTTAATCCTTTATGCATCTTGTATTGCTTAGTAGACGACGGTAGCATTATAAGATGATCCCTCATGCACATAAATTTCAAGTTCTAAAGTGTTCACCCTTAGTATGCACCGTTGCCAAAGCTTGCTGCTTCGAAGCACCACGTGATGATCGGGTGTCTTTGATTCCGCGGGTGAATACAACGTAAGCAAGCCAGATTTGCTTATGCGGTAGCTAAGGTTTGATCTTGACGAGCCTAGCATGTACAGACATGGCCTCAGGAACACGGATTACCGAAAGGTAGAGCATGAGTCATATAGTAGATATGATGAACATGTTGATTGTTCGCCATTGAAGCCATATCAACTCTCGTGATGATCGGTTTTGATGTGGTGGATTTGGTTCGTGTGATCACTAAAACAATGTGAGGGATGTTGTTTTGAGTGGGAGTTCACCTAGAATAATTTAATTATTAATTAGAACTCAATTTATCATAAACTAAATCAAAGTGAATTTGCATAGTTGTTGTAGTCATTGGCATCCGTTTACCACCTTGCGCTTAGTTATAATTGAGATGATAGAACTATAGAATTCTGGTTAGTTACTTTACGAACTGGTATCGTATTGTTTTGAAGTGTTAATCTAAAGTTTAAAAGTCCTATTGCAAACTTTCAGTAAGTTCCGGTTACTCCATGAAGTTTAATAATTGGTATTAAATCAAGAGTAACAATTCCAAGTGTTAGTATATAAAGTATCATGTTTGTATCCATGATTCTTGATATTCAAAGGATTGTCTTAATATCAAGGTTATCTAGGATCTGAAAGAGTTGTTTCAGAAACCATGATATGTGGAAGATATTGTGATATCTGAAACAAAGTTTTGGTTACAACATGATAGAGTATAATATGGCAAAAGTCATGTTCTCATATTTGATGAAAATTTGCAAAAGGTTGGAGACACTAGTTGTCCTAATCTTCCAAAAGGTTTTGGAAAGCAACATTATACTCGCGATTCACCGTTATAAGCTAAAAGTAGCTTGGTCATGGACGATTCCATGATGAAGGTGAATATTTGATGTAGGTAAAATGTTTACTACACCAATAGATTACTAAAGAAAGGAATTTGAAAGAACACCAAACATTTGATGATGGTGATCTACTTCAAAGTGCAAATCCAAAGACATTGGTATTTAATTATACACGCTTTGGACTATGTGTCATATGTATGACTCCACTATTAATGTTGATAGATTCTTTCAAACAGAAAAGGAAATACTGAAAGAGAATCTCAGAAATATATGGCAGAAAAGAAAAGACTAGAATTGTTCAGTTTAAGTATATAGATGATATACATGTTATGGCTATATTCTTTGCTCATTAAACAATGTGGTTCTTAAGTATTTTATACTGAATTTGTTGGTATGAATCGTCATACGAAACAACACAATTCATGAACTACAATGGCCTAAGTAAACTAGCAAAAGAATATGTGATGATATTCATCGAGAACAAATAAAGGGTTATTGTGTTGCTCGTTAAACATCAAAGCTTGCCTTCAAGATTTGTTTTATCAGGTATTATGAGAACAAAAGGGTTGTTCAAATAATTGCCGTAATCCATAAAAGATGGATGATTCACAAATCTCGTTGGAGAAATCACATCCATAAAACTAGTGCTAAAAAATGTCGAAAGACAAATTGATTGAAAGATCACTTAGGAAGTGACATCGCAGTTTAAATTATATTGGAAAGAAAACATGAAGAAACTCCATGTGGATGGAATTTTGGAGTCTTTTGATTTTTTGATCAAATGACGTTTGTGAAACTTTCCTAGAGAATGATTAAAACTTCGTTCATAGGCCAAAAGGGAACGAAAGACTAGCTTATTGGAACTTGTGCATATTGTTGTACGAACTCCATTATGTGTAGTCAAGAGCGATGGATTTCAACTTCATATGCTTTCTCCGAAAATTTGAGTGAATATATGAATATTTACTTAATAAGGATGAAGTATGAAATATTTGAAAAGTTCAAAGATTTCAAGATGAAGTGCAAAATCATTGTAACAAGAATATAAATAGTTTATGATAAGATCATAAAGGAAGATATTTGAGTTACAAGTTTAGCATAATACCTAAGATTTAAGGAATCGTTCCGTGGATTTGCATTTCCCGAAACACCATAAGAGTATGGAGCGTTCGAGATATGTAATTAAAACCTTGTTTGACATGGTAAGATCAAAGGTGTAAAATATAGAACTGCCATTATATTTTAAAGATTAAAAGCTTTAGAGATTACCGCTTTTCCACTAAAAAGAGCTCCATCATAATCCGCTGAAATGACACCATATAAAGTTATGGTTTGGGATAAAACCCAAGTAGTCCTTTCTTAAAACATTGGTATGTTATGCATAAGAAAGATGTGTGCAACCAAAGTCGGATAAACCTGTCTTTGTATAAATATTAAGTATTCCTCCACAAACACCGGAGACAAAAGTGTTTGTCGCTTAGAACGTCAAGTTTCTTAGAGAAGGAATTTTTCGTGAAAAGTTAAAGTGGGAGGACAATAGAACTTTGATAAGGTTAAAAGAACCTTAGCTATATGTGCAGAGTTGCGCAGCACCGAAAAGTGTTCCGGAGGCAGCAATAATGCTCATGGCTCACGTGCCTCAAAGGTTGTGGTCACGGAGGTCTAAGTTTCTATTGAAACAAGTAGGTCGAGTAAACAATCAAATACTAAGATTTGAGGGTTGAATCATTATTTGAGAATAATGAACGGACTACATGCAAAGAAGCGATGATGGGCCCTGACTCCGTCAAATGGCTTGAAGCCATAAAATCCGTGATAATTCCATACACGAGAAATCAAGTTTTGAACTTGAAGGACCCTCGAGAAAGGTGTAAGACCTTACAGTTGTGTTTGGATCTATAAAGAAATAGACATGGATGTTTCACATCTATAGTCGACATGTTGGGAGAGAGTTCACAACAATGTTCAAGGATTGACTATGACAAGATTTGATCTTTCATAGCGATATTTAGTCTATACGGATTAATATAGCAACCACTACATATAATTTTGTTATGTGGTAGTTGAATAAACAAAACAAGTTCTTCTAATAGAATTGTTACCTAGGACGTGTGCATGACATGGTCCAAAGGGTTTTGTTAATTCAAGGGATGCTGAATGCATATGCAAACTTCAATGGTTGAAGTAAGCATAGCGGAGTTGGAATCTTCACTATGATGAAACTGTTAAAAGAGTTTAATTTCATCGGAGACAATGAAGATGCTTGCATTTGCAAGAAATTAAGTGGGAGCGCTAAAGACATATTTCTAATACATTATGTGGAGGACATATTGTTGATTAGAAATGATGTATCTTTTATTAAACACATATTAAGAATTTCATCCTGATGAAAGACTTAGGCAAAACCCAAATATTTGGCATCAATAGATGCTAATATGGTTGTGCCAGAAGTACATAAGCGAGATATTGAATGAGTTCAATATAGAAACTACAAGAAAAGGTTCTTGTCGCACAGAAAGGATTGAAAGAGTTCAATGTTGATGATATATTCAAGTGTATTGACATTTGGTAAGTGAAACAAAGATTCAAGTATAGATTGATGCTTGATGTATGAAATCACAAAGAGTATTTATATCAATCATACTGTGGTATGTACAAATCCAGATATGTCCTATGCTCTAAAAGTTATGAGCATATACCAGAATGATTCATAAGATGATCATTGGACGATAGTAAGGATATTCTTATGATCTTTTGGAAGAACTAAGAGTATATTATTTGTAGAAGTGACAAATAGATGGTTAGTTCATTGTAAAAGTACTACATTGATACTAGTTTTGTCACAGAGTACAAATTAAGTTTATCTCAATCTAAATTAAGGGTGGCACAATATAATGGAAAGTGAGTTCCATAATGGATTTGGATGAGTTCCAAAGTTAAGACATTGTGACAGATACTTCAACAAAAGGCTAAGTATATGACTGCTATTATAGCAGCAAAAGAGGGCATTTGTGTCAAGTAGTTTGTTATCAAAACTAGGTGTAGTTCACAGCGGGATAATACTATGAAGATATATTGTGCGACAATATTATCAACATGTTTTAACCCCAAAGAACTAAAGGTCACACCGAAAGACCAAATTATACAAAGCCATCTCATTAGAGAATGAGTGATGCGTAGAGACGCAAAGACATGCAATTACACACGGACCTGGAAGTGTCAGATCCGGAGATCAGTTGACCACTAGCAATCGTGTACATGCAACACCGGAAAGCCATAGGTGTTGAATACACAAAGGTTTGAAACTAGATTATTGACTCTAGTGCAAGTGGGAGACTGTTGGAGATATGCCATAGAGACAATAATAAATATAGTTATTGTTATATCTTTGTGTTTATGATAAATGTTTATATTCATGCTATAATAGTATTAACCGGAAACATTAATACTTGTGTGAATTGTAAACTTAATTTGAAGTCCCTAGTAAAGCCTCTATATAATACTAGCTTGTTGGTTAATAGATGATTGTGGTTTCCCTATCATGAACATTGAGATGTTATTAACAACAAGATCATATCGTTAGGAGAATGATATGGTGGACATACTCCTATAGATAAGCGTAGCATAAAGATCAAGTCATTTTAATAGTTCAATTGCTATATGCTTTCTGATACATAGTTATCTAATTCCTTCGACCATGAGATCATGCATATCACCTTTACCGGATGGATGCTTTGATGTTATCAAACACCACACCGTAACAGGGTGGCTATAAAGGTGGCATTGAGTGTTCGGAAAGTATTGGTTGAAACACATGGATCAAGAGTGGGATTTGTCCATCCATATGACGGATAGATATACTCTGGGCCCTCTCGGTGAAATGTCATCCAATTAGCTTGCAAGCATGTGACTGGCTCACAAGGGATCACATATCACGGGAACGAGAAAAGAGTACTTATCAGTAACGAGGTTGAACTAGGTATGCAGAGATACCGACGATCATAACCTCGGATAAGTAAACTATCGTGAGACAAAGGGAAATTGATATCGTATGTAAGTGGTTCATTCGATCGCAAAGTAATCGTAGAAATATGTGGGAGCCATATGAATTTCCAGATTCCTCTATTGGTTATTGTTCGGAGAAGTGTCTCGATCATGTCCGCATAATTCACGAACCGTAGGGAGACACACTTAAGGATTCGACGTTGTTTGAGTAGTTATGGTATTATCAGAAAGAGACCGAATGTTGTTCGGAGTCTCGGATGGGATCCGGGATATCACGAGGAGATCCGGAATGGTCCGGAGAATAAGATTCATATAAGGAAAGTCCCGTTTCGGAGTTGGGGAATGGTTCCGGTGTTTTCATCGGGAACATTCTAGAAGGTCCCGGAATGTCCGGCACTCCGGAGGGGGAAGGGTACATGAATGTGTCATTGTAAGTTGGAATGATTGCATCATGTACTAGGTGTTCTTGCTGTCCAAAATAAAGGGTTTATTTAAATCCTAAATTGAAAAAGTCAAACGGCTAGTTTGAAAGTCAAACGGCAATTTTGGGAAGTGGGAAAAGAGGAGGAGGTGAAGCCGAGTTGGGGAGGGAGTCCTCCCCAAGCCGGCGCCCCACCCAAGCCGAGTTGGGGAGGGACTCCACTCCCTCCCCTTGGCCGGCCAGCCCTCCCACCTATATAAGGAGGGGCAGGGCTCCCCTCCTAGTATACACAAGTTCCTATCTTCTACCTCCGGTTTAGAGCCGTTTCGGTTTAGAGCTTCTAATTGCTCTAGCCTTCGGTTTAGAGCCTTCTAATTGGTTTAGAGCTTTCTAATTGGTGTGTCTAATTACTAGACCACTAATAGCCTCTCTCATACTCCACCATACTCGCACCGGCTTAAGGCGAAGCCCTGCGGGATTTCCCCTCTACTTCCGGTACCACGCCGTTGTGCTGCCGGAATCACGAGGAGAGTGCTACAACCTCCGCTGCCTGCTGGAACAAGGGAGAGGAAGGTCTTCGTCGAGTACCGAACGTGTGACCGACTGCGGGAGCGCTGCCGGAACGTGGCGCCGGAAGGATCGTCTACGCGATCTTGAGATCGGAAAGAGTACGACTACATCACCCACGAGAATCTGCTCTCGTTAACCGCTTTGGAATCTTCGAGGGTGAGTTCCTCTATCGACTCGTTGCCACAATCTAGTAGATAGATCTTGGCTTGGTTGTTTGTATGCGGTAGAAAATTTTTGTTTTCCATGCTACGAAACCCTACAGACACTGTTGGAGATATGCCCAAGAGGCAATAATAAAGTGGTTATTATCATATCTTCACACTTATGATAAATGTTTACATACCATGCTATAATTGTATTAACCGGAAACATTAATACTTGTGTGATTTGTAAACTAAAATAAGAGTCCCTAGTAAAGCCTCTTGTTAAACTAGCTTGTTGGTTAATATATGATCATGGTTTCCTGATCATGAACATAGAGATGTTATTAACAACAGGATCATATCGTTAGGAGAATGATGTGATGGACATACTCCTATAGTTAAGCGTAGCATAAAGATCAAGTCATTTTAATAGTTCAATTGCTATATGCTTTCTGATACATAGTTATCTAATTCCTTCGACCATGAGATCATGCATATCACCTTTGCCGGATGGATGCTTTGATGTCATCAAACACCACACCGTAACAGGGTGGCTATAAAGGTGGCATTGAGTGTTCGGAAAGTATTGGTTGAAACACATGGATCAAGAGTGGGATTTGTCCATCCATATGACGGATAGATATACTCTGGGCCCTCTCGGTGGAATGTCATCCAATTAGCTTGCAAGCATGTGACTGGCTCACAAGGGATCACATATCACGGGAACGAGAAAAGAGTACTTATCAGTAACGAGGTTGAACTAGGTATGCAGAGATACCGACGATCATAACCTCGGATAAGTAACATATCGTGAGACAAAGGGAAATTGGTATCGTATGTAAGTGGTTCATTCGATCGCAATGTAATCGTAGAAATATGTGGGAGCCATATGAATTTCCAGATTCCTCTATTGGTTATTGTTCGGAGAAGTGTCTCGATCATGTCCGCATAATTCACGAACCGTAGGGAGACACACTTAAGGATTCGACGTTGTTTGAGTAGTTATGGTATTATGAGAAAGAGACCGAATGTTGTTCGGAGTCTCGTATGGGATCCGGGATATCACGAGGAGATCCGGAATAGTCCGGAGAATAAGATTCATATAAGGAAAGTCCCGTTTCGGAGTTGGGGAATGGTTCCGGTGTTTTCATCGGGAACATTCTAGAAGGTCCCGGAATGTCCGGCACTCCGGAGGGGGAAGGGTACATGAATGTGTCATTGTAAGTTGGAATGATTGCATCATGTACTAGGTGTTCTTGCTGTCCAAAATAAATGGTTTATTTAAATCCTAAATTGAAAAGTCAAACGGCTAGTTTGAAAGTCAAACGGCAATTTTGGGAAGTGGGAAAAGAGGAGGAGGTGAAGCCGAGTTGGGGAGGGAGTCCTCCCCAAGCCGGCGACCCACCCAAGCCGAGTTGGGGAGGGACTCCACTCCCTCCCCTTGGCCGGCCAGCCCTCCCACCTATATAAGGAGGGGCAGGGCTCCCCTCCTAGCACACACAAGTTCCTATCCTCTAAACTAAACCCTAGCCCTAAACCCCGGTTTAGAGCTATTTCGGTTTAGAGCTTCTAATTGCACTAGCCTTCAGATTAGAGCCTTCTAATTGGTGTGTCTAATTACTAGACCACTAATAGACTCTCTCATACTCCACCATACTCGCACCGGCTTAAGGCGAAGCCCTGCGGGATTTCCCCTCTACTTCCGGTACCACGCCGTTGTGCTGCCGGAATCACGAGGAGAGTGCTACAACCTCCGCTGCCTTCTGGAACAAGGGAGAGGAAGGTCTTCGTCGAGTACCGAACGTGTGACCGACTGCGGGAGCGCTGCGGGAACGCGGCGCTGGAAGGATCGTCTACGCGATCTTGAGATCGGAAAGAGTACGACTACATCACCCACGAGAATCTGCTCTCGTTAACCGCTTTGGAATCTTCGAGGGTAAGTTATTCCATCGACTCGTTGCTACAATCTAGTAGATAGATCTTGGCTTGTTTGTTTGTATGTGGTAGAAAATTTTTGTTTTCCATGCTACGAACCCCTACAGTGGTATCAGAGCCGTGTCTATATGTAGATCTGTTGCACGAGTAGAACACAATGGTCATTGTGGGCGTTGATGCTTTTATTGTAGATTGCTTTTTGTGTACTTTGCATCTTGCGGTATGTTGGGATGAAGCGGCCCGGGCTAACCTTACATGACATCGTTCATGAGACTTGCTCCACGCTTGACATGCAACTCGTATTGCATAAGTGGCTTTGCGGGTGCCTGTTTCTCCTAGCATAGTAAAGATCCAATTTACAACGGGTAATCAAAAATGCTAGTATCAATGTTGTGGTTCTTGTTCGTAGGTTAGAACGACACTTATGGAAAGCCCCAAACCACGTAAAATATGCAAAGAAAGTAGAAGCGTCTAACTTTGTTTTGCAGGGGTGTGCAGTGATGTGATATGGCCATGATTGTGATTATATTTGATGTATGCAATGTTCCTTATTGTAAGTTGGCAACCGGCAGGAGCCATATGGTTGTCTTTAATTTCTGTTAAGACCTGCGTGTCTATTCAAAATAGTTGTAATAGTTGAAGCCGGTGGACGACAACCATGGTGAAGCGTCATTGACCTTGATGCAATGCTGGTGATGATGGAGATCATGTTCGTGCTTGAAGATGGAGATCAGAAGCACAAAGAAGAAAGGCCATATCATATCACATATTATGAATTGCATGTGATGTTAATCCTTTATGCATCTTGTATTGCTTAGTAGACGACGGTAGCATTATAAGATGATCCCTCATGCACATAAATTTCAAGTTCTAAAGTGTTCACCCTTAGTATGCACCGTTGCCAAAGCTTGCTGCTTCGAAGCACCACGTGATGATCGGGTGTCTTTGATTCCGCGGGTGAATACAACGTAAGCAAGCCAGATTTGCTTATGCGGTAGCTAAGGTTTGATCTTGACGAGCCTAGCATGTACAGACATGGCCTCAGGAACACGGATTACCGAAAGGTAGAGCATGAGTCATATAGTAGATATGATGAACATGTTGATTGTTCGCCATTGAAGCCATATCAACTCTCGTGATGATCGGTTTTGATATGGTGGATTTGGTTCGTGTGATCACTAAAACAATGTGAGGGATGTTGTTTTGAGTGGGAGTTCACCTAGATTAATTTAATTATTAATTAGAACTCAATTTATCATAAACTAAATCAAAGTAAATTTGCATAGTTGTTGTAGTCATTGGCGTCCGTTTACCACCTTGTGCTTAGTTATAATTGAGATGATAGAACTATAGAATTCTGGTTAGTTACTTTACGAACTGGTATCGTATTGTTTTGAAGTGTTAATCTAAAGTTTAAAAGTCCTATTGCAAACTTTCAGTAAGTTCCGGTTACTCCATGAAGTTTAATAATTGGTATTAAATCAAGAGTAACAATTCCAAGTGTTAGTATATAAAGTATCATGTTTGTCTCCATGATTCTTGATATTCAAAGGATTGTCTTAATATCAAGGTTATCTAGGATCTGAAAGAGTTGTTTCAGAAACCATGATATGTGGAAGATATTGTGATATCTGAAACAAAGTTTTGGTTACAACATGATAGAGTATAATATGGCAAAAGTCATGTTCTCATATTTGATGAAAATTTGCAAAAGGTTGGAGACACTAGTTGTCCTAATCTTCCAAAAGGTTTTGGAGAGCAACATTATACTCGCGATTCACCGTTATAAGCTAAAGAAGCTTGATCATGAATAATTCCATGATAAGGGTGAATATTTGATGTAGGTAAAATGTTTACTACACCAATAGATTACTAAAGAAAGGAATTTGAAAGAACACCAAACATTTGATGATGGTGATCTACTTCAAAGTGCAAATCCAAAGACATTGGTATTTAATTATACACACTTTGGACTATGTGTCATATGTATGACTCCACTATTAATGTTGATAGATTCTTTCAAACAGAAAAGGAAATACTGAAAGAGAATCTCAGAAATATATGGCAGAAAAGAAAAGACTAGAATTGTTCAGTTTAAGTATATAGATGATATACATGTTATGGCTATATTCTTTGCTCATTAAACAATGTGGTTCTTAAGTATTTTATACTGAATTTGTTGGTATGAATCGTCATACGAAACAACACAATTCATGAACTACAATGGCCTAAGTAACTAGCAAAAGAATATGTGATGATGTTCATCGAGAACAAATAAAGGGTTATTGTGTTGCTCGTTAAAACATCAAAGCTTGCCTTCAAGATTTGTTTTATCAGGTATTATGAGAACAAAAGGGTTGTTCAAATAATTGCCGTAATCCATAAAAGATGGATGATTCACAAATCTCGTTGGAGAAATCACATCCATAAAACTAGTGCTAAAAAATGTCGAAAGACAAATTGATTGAAAGATCACTTAGGAAGTGACATCGCAGTTTAAATTATATTGGAAAGAAAACATGAAGAAACTCCATGTGGATGGAATTTTGGAGTCTTTTGATTTTTGATCAAATGACGTTTGTGAAACTTTCCTAGAGAATGATTAAAACTTCGTTCATAGGCCAAAAGGGAACGAAAGACTAGCTTATTGGAACTTGTGCATATTGTTGTACGAACTCCATTATGTGTAGTCAAGTGCGATGGATTTCAACTTCATATGCTTTCTCCGAAAATTTGAGTGAATATATGAATATTTACTTAATAAGGATGAAGTATGAAATATTTGAAAAGTTCAAAGATTTCAAGATGAAGTGCAAAATCATTGTAACAAGAATATAAATAGTTTATGATAAGATCATAAAGGAAGATATTTGAGTTACAAGTTTAGCATAATACCTAAGATTTAAGGAATCGTTCCGTGGATTTACATTTCCCGAAACACCATAAGAGTATGGAGCGTTCGAGATATGTAATTAAAACCTTGTTTGACATGGTAAGATCAAAGGTGTAAAATATAGAACTGCCATTATATTTTAAAGATTAAAAGCTTTAGAGACTACCGCTTTTCCACTAAAAAGAGCTCCATCATAATCCGCTGAAATAACACCATATAAAGTTATGGTTTGGGATAAAACCCAAGTAGTCCTTTCTTAAAACATTGGTATGCTATGCATAAGAAAGATGTGTGCAACCAAAGTCGGATAAACCTGTCTTTGTATAAATATTAAGTATTCCTCCACAAACACCGGAGACAAAAGTGTTTGTCGCTTAGAACGTCAAGTTTCTTTGAGAAGGAATTTTTTGTGAAAAGTTAAAGTGGGAGGACAATAGAACTTTGATAAGGTTAAAAGAACCTTAGCTATATGTGCAGAGTTGCGCAGCACCGAAAAGTGTTCCGGAGGCAGCAATAATGCTCATGGCTCACGTGCCTCAAAGGTTGTGGTCACGGAGGTCTAAGTTTCTATTGAAACAAGTAGGTCGAGTAAACAATCAAATACTAAGATTTGAGGGTTGAATCATTATTTGAGAATAATGAACGGACTACATGCAAAGAAGCGATGATGGGCCCTGACTCCGTCAAATGGCTTGAAGCCATAAAATCCGTGATAATTCCATACACGAGAAATCAAGTTTTGAACTTGAAGGACCCTCGAGAAAGGTGTAAGACCTTACAGTTGTGTTTGGATCTATAAAGAAATAGACATGGATGTTTCACATCTATAGTCGACATGTTGGGAGAGAGTTCACAACAATGTTCAAGGATTGACTATGACAAGATTTGATCTTTCATAGCGATATTTAGTCTATACGGATTAATATAGCAACCACTACATATAATTTTGTTATGTGGTAGTTGAATAAACAAAACAAGTTCTTCTAATAGAATTGTTACCTAGGACGTGTGCATGACATGGTCCAAAGGGTTTTGTTAATTCAAAGGATGTTGAATGCATATGCAAACTTCAATGGTTGAAGTAAGCATAGCGGAGTTGGAATCTTCACTATGATGAAACTGTTAAAAGAGTTTAATTTCATCGGAGACAATTAAGATGCTTGCATTTGCAAGAAATTAAGTGGGAGCGCTAAAGACATATTTCTAATACATTATGTGGAGGACATATTGTTGATTAGAAATGATGTATCTTTTATTAAACACATATTAAGAATTTCATCCTGATGAAAGACTTAGGCAAAACCCAAATATTTGGCATCAATAGATGCTAATATGGTTGTGCCAGAAGTACATAAACGAGATATTGAATGAGTTCAATATAGAAACTACAAGAAAAGGTTCTTGTCGCACAGAAAGGATTGAAAGAGTTCAATGTTGATGATATATTCAAGTGTATTGACATTTGGTAAGTGAAACAAAGATTCAAGTATAGATTGATACTTGATGTATGAAATCACAAAGAGTGTTTATATCAATCATACTGTGGTATGTACAAATCCAGATATGTCCTATGCTCTAAAAGTTATGAGCATATACCAGAATGATTCATAAGATGATCATTGGACGATAGTAAGGATATTCTTATGATCTTTTGGAAGAACTAAGAGTATATTATTTGTAGAAGTGACAAATAGATGGTTAGTTTATTGTAAAAGTACTACATTGATACTAGTTTTGTCACAGAGTACAAATTAAGTTTATCTCAATCTAAATTAAAGGTGGCACAATATAATGGAAAGTGAGTTCCATAATGGATTTGGATGAGTTCCAAAGTTAAGACATTGTGACAGATACTTCAACAAAAGGCTAAGTATATGACTGCTATTATAGCAGCAAAGAGGGCATTTGTGTCAAGTAGTTTGTTATCAAACTAGGTGTAGTTCACAGCGGGATAATACTATGAAGATATATTGTGCGACAATATTATCAACATGTTTTAACCCCAAAGAACTAAAGGTCACACCGAAAGACCAAATTATACAAAGCCATCTCATTAGAGAATGAGTGATGCGTAGAGACGCAAAGACATGCAATTACACACGGACCTGGAAGTGTCAGATCCGGAGATCAGTTGACCACTAGCAATCGTGTACATGCAACACCGGAAAGCCATAGGTGTTGAATACACAAAGGTTTGAAACTAGATTATTGACTCTAGTGCAAGTGGGAGACTGTTGGAGATATGCCCTAGAGGCAATAATAAATATAGTTATTATTATATCTTTGTGTTTATGATAAATGTTTATATTCATGCTATAATAGTATTAACAAGGAAACATTAATACTTGTGTGAATTGTAAACTTAAATTGAAGTCCCTAGTATAGCCTCTATACTTCACTAGCTTGTTGGTTAATAGATGATTGTGGTTTCCCTATCATGAACATTGAGATGTTATTAACAACAAGATCATATCGTTAGGAGAATGATATGGTGGACATACTCCTATAGATAAGCGTAGCATAAAGATCAAGTCATTTCAATAGTTCAATTGCTATATGCTTTCTGATACATAGTAACCTAATTCCTTCGACCATGAGATCATGCATATCACCTTTACCGGATGGATGCTTTGATGTCATCAAACACCACACCGTAACAGGGTGGCTATAAAGGTGGTATTGAGTGTTCGGAAAGTATTGGTTGAAACACATGGATCAAGAGTGGGATTTGTCCATCCATATGACGGATAGATATTCTCTGGGCCCTCTCGGTGAAATGTCATCCAATTAGCTTGCAAGCATGTGACTGGGTCACAAGGGATCACATATCACGGGAACGAGAAAAGAGTACTTATCAGTAACGAGGTTGAACTAGGTATGCAGAGATACCGACGATCATAACCTCGGATAAGTAACATATCGTGAGACAAAGGGAAATTGGTATCGTATGTAAGTGGTTCATTCGATCGCAATGTAATCGTAGAAATATGTGGGAGCCATATGAATTTCCAGATTCCTCTATTGGTTATTGTTCGGAGAAGTGTCTCGATCATGTCCGCATAATTCACGAACCGTAGGGAGACACACTTAAGGATTCGACGTTGTTTGAGTAGTTATGGTATTATGAGAAAGAGACCGAATGTTGTTCGGAGTCTCGGATGGGATCCGGGATATCACGAGGTGATCCGGAATGGTCCGGAGGATAAGATTCATATAAGGAAAGTCCCCTTTCGGAGTTGGGGAATGGTTCTGGTGTTTTCATCGGGAACATTCTAGAAGGTCCCGGAATGTCCGGCACTCTGGAGGGGGAAGGGTACATGAATGTGTCATTGTAAGTTGGAATGATTGCATCATGTACTAGGTGTTCTTGCTGTCCAAAATAAAGGGTTTATTTAAATCCTAAATTGAAAAGTCAAACGGCTAGTTTGAAAGTCAAACGACAATTTTGGGAAGTGGGAAAAGAGGAGGAGGTGAAGCCGAGTTGGGGAGGGAGTCCTCCCCAAGCCGACGCCCCACCCAAGCCGAGTTGGGGAGGGACTCCACTCCCTCCCCTTGGCCGGCCAGCCCTCCCACCTATATAAGGAGGGGCAGGGCTCCCCTCCTAAGACACAAAAAAGTTCCTATCCTCTAAACTAAACCCTAGCCCTAAACCCCGGTTTAGAGCTATTTCGGTTTAGAGCTTCTAATTGCACTAGCCTTCAGATTAGAGCCTTCTAATTGGTGTGTCTAATTACTAGACCACTAATAGCCTCTCTCATACTCCACCATACTCGCACCGGCTTAAGGCGAAGCCCTGCGGGATTTCCCCTCTACTTCCGGTACCACGCCGTTGTGCTGCCGGAATCACGAGGAGAGTGCTACAACCTCCGCTGCCTGCTGGAACAAGGGAGAGGAAGGTCTTCGTCGAGTACCGAACGTGTGACCGACTGCGGGAGCGTTGCGGGAACGCGGCGCTGGAAGGATCGTCTACGCGATCTTGAGATCGGAAAGAGTACGACTACATCACCCACGAGAATCTGCTCTCGTTAACCGCTTTGGAATCTTCGAGGGTAAGTTATTCCATCGACTCGTTGCTACAATCTAGTAGATAGATCTTGGCTTGTTTGTTTGTATGCGGTAGAAAAATTTTGTTTTCCATGCTACGAACCCCTACAGTGGTATCAGAGCCAGGTCTATATGTAGATCTGTTGCACGAGTAGAACACAATGGTCTTTGTGGGCGTTGATGCTTTTATTGTAGATTGCTTTTTGTGTACTTTGCATCTTGCGGTATGTTGGGATGAAGCGGCCCGGGCTAACCTTACATGACATCGTTCATGAGACTTGCTCCACGCTTGACATGCAACTCGTATTGCATAAGTGGCTTTGCGGGTGCCTGTTTCTCCTAGCATAGTAAAGATCCAATTTACAACGGGTAATCAACAATGCTAGTATCAATGTTGTGGTTCTTGTTCGTAGGTTAGAACGACACTTATGGAAAGCCCCAAACCACGTAAAATATGCAAAGAAAGTAGAAGCGTCTAACTTTGTTTTGCAGGGGTGTGCAGTGATGTGATATGGCCATGATTGTGATTATATTTGATGTATGCAATGTTCCTTATTGTAAGTTGGCAACCGGCAGGAGCCATATGGTTGTCTTTAATTTCTGTTAAGACCTGCGTGTCTATTCAAAATAGTTGTAATAGTTGAAGCCGGTGGACGACAACCATGGTGAAGCGTCATTGACCTTGATGCAATGCTGGTGATGATGGAGATCATGTTCGTGCTTGAAGATGGAGATCGGAAGCACAAAGGAGAAAGGCCATATCATATCACATATTATGAATTGCATGTGATGTTAATCCTTTATGCATCTTGTATTGCTTAGTAGACGACGGTAGCATTATAAGATGATCCCTCATGCACATAAATTTCAAGTTCTAAAGTGTTCACCCTTAGTATGCACCGTTGCCAAAGCTTGCTGCTTCGAAGCACCACGTGATGATCGGGTGTCTTTGATTCCGCGGGTGAATACAACGTAAGCAAGCCAGATTTGCTTATGCGGTAGCTAAGGTTTGATCTTGACGAGCCTAGCATGTACAGACATGGCCTCAGGAACACGGATTACCGAAAGGTAGAGCATGAGTCATATAGTAGATATGATGAACATGTTGATTGTTCGCCATTGAAGCCATATCAACTCTCGTGATGATCGGTTTTGATGTGGTGGATTTGGTTCGTGTGATCACTAAAACAATGTGAGGGATGTTGTTTTGAGTGGGAGTTCACCTAGATTAATTTAATTATTAATTAGAACTCAATTTATCATAAACTAAATCAAAGTGAATTTGCATAGTTGTTGTAGTCATTGGCATCCGTTTACCACCTTGCGCTTAGTTATAATTGAGATGATAGAACTATAGAATTCTGGTTAGTTACTTTACGAACTGGTATCGTATTGTTTTGAAGTGTTAATCTAAAGTTTAAAAGTCCTATTGCAAACTTTCAGTAAGTTCCGGTTACTCCATGAAGTTTAATAATTGGTATTAAATCAAGAGTAACAATTCCAAGTGTTAGTATATAAAGTATCATGTTTGTCTCCATGATTCTTGATATTCAAAGGATTGTCTTAATATCAAGGTTATCTAGGATCTGAAAGAGTTGTTTCAGAAACCATGATATGTGGAAGATATTGTGATATCTGAAACAAAGTTTTGGTTACAACATGATAGAGTATAATATGGCAAAAGTCATGTTCTCATATTTGATGAAAATTTGCAAAAGGTTGGAGACACTAGTTGTCCTAATCTTCCAAAAGGTTTTGGAGAGCAACATTATACTCGCGATTCACCGTTATAAGCTAAAAGTAGCTTGGTCATGGACGATTCCATGATGAAGGTGAATATTTGATGTAGGTAAAATGTTTACTACACCAATAGATTACTAAAGAAAGGAATTTGAAAGAACACCAAACATTTGATGATGGTGATCTACTTCAAAGTGCAAATCCAAAGACATTGGTATTTAATTATACACGCTTTGGACTATGTGTCATATGTATGACTCCACTATTAATGTTGATAGATTCTTTCAAACAGAAAAGGAAATACTGAAAGAGAATCTCAGAAATATATGGCAGAAAAGAAAAGACTAGAATTGTTCAGTTTAAGTATATAGATGATATACATGTTATGGCTATATTCTTTGCTCATTAAACAATGTGGTTCTTAGGTATTTTATACTGAATTTGTTGGTATGAATCGTCATACGAAACAACACAATTCATGAACTACAATGGCCTAAGTAACTAGTAAAAGAATATGTGATGATGTTCATCGAGAACAAATAAAGGGTTATTGTGTTGCTCGTTAAAACATCAAAGCTTGCCTTCAAGATTTGTTTTATCAGGTATTATGAGAACAAAAGGGTTGTTCAAATAATTGCCGTAATCCATAAAAGATGGATGATTCACAAATCTCGTTGGAGAAATCACATCCATAAAACTAGTGCTAAAAATGTCGAAAGACAAATTGATTAAAAGATCACTTAGGAAGTGACATCGCAGTTTAAAATTATATTGGAAAGAAAACATGAAGAAACTCCATGTGGATGGAATTTTGGAGTCTTTTGATTTTTGATCAAATGACGTTTGTGAAACTTTCCTAGAGAATGATTAAAACTTCGTTCATAGGCCAAAAGGGAACGAAAGACTAGCTTATTGGAACTTGTGCATATTGTTGTACGAACTCCATTATGTGTAGTCAAGAGCGATGGATTTCAACTTCATATGCTTTCTCCGAAAATTTGAGTGAATATATGAATATTTACTTAATAAGGATGAAGTATGAAATATTTGAAAAGTTCAAAGATTTCAAGATGAAGTGCAAAATCATTGTAACAAGAATATAAATAGTTTATGATAAGATCATAAAGGAAGATATTTGAGTTACAAGTTTAGCATAATACCTAAGATTTAAGGAATCGTTCCGTGGATTTGCATTTCCCGAAACACCATAAGAGTATGGAGCGTTCGAGATATGTAATTAAAACCTTGTTTGACATGGTAAGATCAAAGGTGTAAAATATAGAACTGCCATTATATTTTAAAGATTAAAAGCTTTAGAGACTACCGCTTTTCCACTAAAAAGAGCTCCATCATAATCCGCTGAAATGACACCATATAAAGTTATGGTTTGGGATAAAACCCAAGTAGTCCTTTCTTAAAACATTGGTATGCTATGCATAAGAAAGATGTGTGCAACCAAAGTCGGATAAACCTGTCTTTGTATAAATATTAAGTATTCCTCCACAAACACCGGAGACAAAAGTGTTTGTCGCTTAGAACGTCAAGTTTCTTTGAGAAGGAATTTTTCGTGAAAAGTTAAAGTGGGAGGACAATAGAACTTTGATAAGGTTAAAAGAACCTTAGCTATATGTGCAGAGTTGCGCAGCACCGAAAAGTGTTCCGGAGGCAGCAATAATGCTCATGGCTCACGTGCCTCAAAGGTTGTGGTCACGGAGGTCTAAGTTTCTATTGAAACAAGTAGGTCGAGTAAACAATCAAATACTAAGATTTGAGGGTTGAATCATTATTTGAGAATAATGAACGGACTACATGCAAAGAAGCGATGATGGGCCCTGACTCCGTCAAATGGCTTGAAGCCATAAAATCCGTGATAATTCCATACACGAGAAATCAAGTTTTGAACTTGAAGGACCCTCGAGAAAGGTGTAAGACCTTACAGTTGTGTTTGGATCTATAAAGAAATAGACATGGATGTTTCACATCTATAGTCGACATGTTGGGAGAGAGTTCACAACAATGTTCAAGGATTGACTATGACAAGATTTGATCTTTCATAGCGATATTTAGTCTATACGGATTAATATAGCAACCACTACATATAATTTTGTTATGTGGTAGTTGAATAAACAAAACAAGTTCTTCTAATAGAATTGTTACCTAGGACGTGTGCATGACATGGTCCAAAGGGTTTTGTTAATTCAAAGGATGCTGAATGCATATGCAAACTTCAATGGTTGAAGTAAGCATAGCGGAGTTGGAATCTTCACTATGATGAAACTGTTAAAAGAGTTTAATTTCATCGGAGACAATGAAGATGCTTGCATTTGCAAGAAATTAAGTGGGAGCGCTAAAGACATATTTCTAATACATTATGTGGAGGACATATTGTTGATTAGAAATGATGTATCTTTTATTAAACACATATTAAGAATTTCATCCTGATGAAAGACTTAGGCAAAACCCAAATATTTGGCATCAATAGATGCTAATATGGTTGTGCCAGAAGTACATAAACGAGATATTGAATGAGTTCAATATAGAAACTACAAGAAAAGGTTCTTGTCGCACAGAAAGGATTGAAAGAGTTCAATGTTGATGATATATTCAAGTGTATTGACATTTGGTAAGTGAAACAAAGATTCAAGTATAGATTGATACTTGATGTATGAAATCACAAAGAGTGTTTATATCAATCATACTGTGGTATGTACAAATCCAGATATGTCCTATGCTCTAAAAGTTATGAGCATATACCAGAATGATTCATAAGATGATCATTGGACGATAGTAAGGATATTCTTATGATCTTTTGGAAGAACTAAGAGTATATTATTTGTAGAAGTGACAAATAGATGGTTAGTTCATTGTAAAAGTACTACATTGATACTAGTTTTGTCACAGAGTACAAATTAAGTTTATCTCAATCTAAATTAAGGGTGGCACAATATAATGGAAAGTGAGTTCCATAATGGATTTGGATGAGTTCCAAAGTTAAGACATTGTGACATATACTTCAACAAAAGGCTAAGTATATGACTGCTATTATAGCAGCAAAAGAGGGCATTTGTGTCAAGTAGTTTGTTATCAAAACTAGGTGTAGTTCACAGCGGGATAATACTATGAAGATATATTGTGCGACAATATTATCAACATGTTTTAACCCCAAAGAACTAAAGGTCACACCGAAAGACCAAATTATACAAAGCCATCTCATTAGAGAATGAGTGATGCGTAGAGACGCAAAGACATGCAATTACACACGGACCTGGAAGTGTCAGATCCGGAGATCAGTTGACCACTAGCAATCGTGTACATGCAACACCGGAAAGCCATAGGTGTTGAATACACAAAGGTTTGAAACTAGATTATTGACTCTAGTGCAAGTGGGAGACTGTTGGAGATATGCCCTAGAGGCAATAATAAATATAGTTATTATTATATCTTTGTGTTTATGATAAATGTTTATATTCATGCTATAATAGTATTAACAAGGAAACATTAATACTTGTGTGAATTGTAAACTTAAATTGAAGTCCCTAGTATAGCCTCTATACTTCACTAGCTTGTTGGTTAATAGATGATTGTGGTTTCCCTATCATGAACATTGAGATGTTATTAACAACAAGATCATATCGTTAGGAGAATGATATGGTGGACATACTCCTATAGTTAAGCGTAGCATAAAGATCAAGTCATTTTAATAGTTCAATTGCTATATGCTTTCTGATACATAGTTATCTAATTCCTTCGACCATGAGATCATGCATATCACCTTTGCCGGATGGATGCTTTGATGTCATCAAACACCACACCGTAACAGGGTGGCTATAAAGGTGGCATTGAGTGTTCGGAAAGTATTGGTTGAAACACATGGATCAAGAGTGGGATTTGTCCATCCATATGACGGATAGATATACTCTGGGCCCTCTCGGTGTAATGTCATCCAATTAGCTTGCAAGCATGTGACTGGGTCACAAGGGATCACATATCACGGGAACGAGAAAAGAGTACTTATCAGTAACGAGGTTGAACTAGGTATGCAGAGATACCGACGATCATAACCTCGGATAAGTAACATATCGTGAGACAAAGGGAAATTGGTATCGTATGTAAGTGGTTCATTCGATCGCAATGTAATCGTAGAAATATGTGGGAGCCATATGAATTTCCAGATTCCTCTATTGGTTATTGTTCGGAGAAGTGTCTCGATCATGTCCGCATAATTCACGAACCGTAGGGAGACACACTTAAGGATTCGACGTTGTTTGAGTAGTTATGGTATTATGAGAAAGAGACCGAATGTTGTTCGGAGTCTCGGATGGGATCCGGGATATCACGAGGAGATCCGGAATGGTCCGGAGAATAAGATTCATATAAGGAAAGTCCCGTTTCGGAGTTGGGGAATGGTTCCGGTGTTTTCATCGGGAACATTCTAGAAGGTCCCGGAATGTCCGGCACTCCGGAGGGAGGAAGGGTACATGAATGTGTCATTGTAAGTTGGAATGATTGCATCATGTACTAGGTGTTCTTGCTGTCCAAAATAAAGGGTTTATTTAAATCCTAAATTGAAAAGTCAAACGGCTAGTTTGAAAGTCAAACGGCAATTTTGGGAAGTGGGAAAAGAGGAGGAGGTGAAGCCGAGTTGGGGAGGGAGTCCTCCCCAAGCCGGCGCCCCACCCAAGCCGAGTTGGGGAGGGACTCCCCTCCCTCCCCTTGGCCGGCCAGCCCCTCCACCTATATAAGGAGGGGCAGGGCTCCCTCCTAGCACACACAAGTTTCCACCTCTAATCTCCGGTTTAGAGCCGTTTTGGTTTAGAGCTTCTAATTGCTTTAGCCAGCGGTTTAGAGCCTTCTAATTGGTTTAGAGCCTTCTAATTGGTGTGTCTAATTACTAGACCACTAATAGCCTCTCTCATAAGCTCCACCATACTCGCACCGGCTTAAGGCGAAGCCCTGCGGGATTTCCCCTCTACCTCCGGTACCACGCCGTTGTGCTGCCGGAATCACGAGGAGAGTGCTACAACCTCCGCTGCCTGCTGGAACAAGGGAGAGGAAGGTCTTCGTCGAGTACCGAACGTGTGACCGACTGCGGGAGCGCTGCGGGAACGCGGCGCTGGAAGGATCGTCTACGCGATCTTGAGATCGGAAAGAGTACGACTACATCACCCACGAGAATCTGCTCTCGTTAACCGCTTTGGAATCTTCGAGGGTAAGTTATTCCATCGACTCGTTGCTACAATCTAGTAGATAGATCTTGGCTTGTTTGTTTGTATGCGGTAGAAAATTTTTGTTTTCCATGCTACGAACCCCTACACCTGAAGATGGAGCTTCGCCTATGCTACCTTTATCATTACGTATTTCCGCTGCTTGATTTGTATTAAAAACTGGATCATGAGATCCTTATTTGTGTAAGACCTTATGTATGGCTTGTAATGGATGATGTATTGTGGTATCCAATTCTGTTGTGTCTCGCAAAAATGGTAATCCTAGGAATGCGATGTACGGCATAACAGGCATCTGGGATTAAAAATCCGGGTGTTGACAAGTTGGTATCAGAGCCATCCTGACCATAGGAGACCCTAGTTAGACTGGACGTTTGAATCAAAAACTTAGTTTCAAAACCAAAGGAAGCAAATATTTACAAAAACTTATTCCCATTCTTATCACCTTGATTCTTTCATAAAAATTCATGTTCCTCAAAAACTCTTGCAAAATACATAAAATTTGACACACTTGATCACTCTACTAACTTACTCATCCTATATTCTTAATAGATGGACGTGAAGTACAGCAAGTTTTATTAGTTGGGGAATGGAGGAGACCTTATCTTTGAGCGGGATTTGGACCAGCTTTCAGAACTTCTGGAGCGTCCGCACCCCGAGTTCTTCGGAGCTCAGCTCAATGATCAAGGAGGAGAAGATCTGAAGTAGCTAATTGTTGCAAGTCTCCGAGGAAAGATTGAACCTCCCACTGCCGAGGGAATTCAGTTCACCTTAAGAGAAAACAACTGGCTCAATGGACTTGCCAGGGCCATGCAGGAAGCTCTTGCCCGTCTGTGTGGGCAGAGTATCAACCAGATCAAGGGTACCCGCTTTGAGTTTTGTCCAAGGCGTGATGCTATGGGACAACCACTAGAAGCCCCAAACCACCATGAGCTGAAGACCCAATTGGACCACCTTAGCTTCATGGTGTACGATCGTCAGCAGGAATTGGACAATTGCCGTGACTACTCCACCCACAAGTCCGCCATCATCAAGACGAAGGATCAGACCATCGTCATGCTAGCAAAGGATCGCAAGTCTCGCCGCCGTCAGCTCGACAAGAAGGAGCACATCATTTCCCATCTTCGCCACCGTATCTTGGATTTGGAGGAGACCATCCACGAGAGAGACATGCAGTTGGAAGAAAGGGATAATGCCGGAGAAGACCTTCGTCGAGATCCCTACTCCTATCTCAGCGATGATGATGATTTTCTAGAGGATCAGGCTATGGACTTCTTCACCGATGAGGATGACTTCGCCTTCATCAATGACGACGATGATGATGAGGATGAAGACTACACCGACTCTGAGGAGTAGTAGCACTTGAGCACTAGCGTAGTGAGTTGTATTCAGTCCCACTGTATCGTAGTTTCCAGAATGGTTCTTAAAACCATATGCTCTTCTTGTTTTGTGGTGTGTGTATCGTGTGCTATGAATGAATGAAAAGCAAGTTGCTGGAAAAATCTGAGTCAAACTTTAAAAACTTTTCAAAGTCCCGAAACCTTAGAAATTTCCCTCTTTTCTCATGATTTATCTCAATCTTCAGATGCCACGCGGAGGAAGTGGTTCATCCCCGGACCCGATGTTGCAGATCCTGCAAATTTTGGTTTCTGACCGCGAAGCCGAAAGAGTCGAACGTCAAGCCAACCTAGCCACCCTTCAGCGGATAGCTCAGCTAGCCCACAACAATCAAGGCCAAGGAAATCAGGACAACCATGGATCTAAGCTCAAGAATTTCCAGAACACCAACCCACCTGTTTTCACTAAGTCAGAAAAACCCTTAGACGCCGATGATTGGCTGCAAACCATGGAGAATAACCTGGAATTCGCCGGAGTGGAAGCTAACGAGAAAGTTCTGTTCGCCACCCATTATCTAGCCAGAGATGCAAGAGCATGGTGGAACAGTGTTCGTGCAATGACCGGAGGACAGATGATGACCTGGGAAGAACTCAAGGTCAAGTTCAGCAGAACCCATGTGCCACCGGGTTTGATCAAGAGAATGAGAGATGAGTTCAGAGAACTGAAGCAAGGAAGGATGACCGTAGTGTAATACCGTGACAAATTCTTGTCATTAGCTAGGTATGCCCCGGATGAGATCGACACCGAAGCCAAGAAGAAAGAGAGATTCCTTAATGGTTTGCATGATGAGATGTAGACTGTGTTGGTCAATATCCCCTTTGCAGATATTGAAGCCCTTGTCGACTCTGCCATCCAGATGGAAGGAAAGATCAACCAACCCAATGAGAACCGCAAGCGTCGCATGATGCATCAGCCAGGAACCCATCAGACCCCAAAGTATCGCCCTAACCCATCTCCAGGATTTGCCCCAAGAACCAACAGACCCCCAATGCACCGTCCGACCTATCCCAACCATGGAAACCCAAGGCCCGGAGGAAATCACAACAACCTCGGCAACTCTAGCAATTTCAACCGTGCACCACCCAAGTTCAACAACAACAATGCTACCGCCAACACCAACACTGCCCCGAGGACTGGAAGCAATGTTGTGCCTGTTGCAGCAAAGGACAAGTCGCAAGTGACTTGCTATGACTGTGGAAATAAGGGTCACTAATCCAATGAGTGCCCCAAGAAGAATGCCACAGTCCCCAATGCCAATGTCCCAGCTCAGCAGTAGCGTCGTGTTCAGCCTGGAAGAAGGTTTGCCCCAGGGAATTCGCTCAACCGCAACGGCCGTCTTTTTCTCATGCATGCTGAAGAAGCCCAGGAAGCGCCAGACGTCATGCTAGGTATGTTTTCTGTTAATTCAGTACTTGCTCGAGTGTTGTTTGATTCTGGTGCATCGCACTCATTTTTCACCAAAGAATTTGCATGCACTAGTAAGATTCAACCAACCAAACTGAAGCATGTTATGATTGTTCAAATCCCCGGTTCCACCACCAAAGCTAGGCAAATTTGCAAAGTCGTCCCCATCCGAATCCATGTTATAGATTTTTATGATAATCTGATAGTACTCGGAACTAAAGGTTTGGAAGTAGTACTAGGAATGGATTGGATGTCCAAACATAAAGGATTGATTGACTGTGCTAAGAAATCCATAACCATGACCAGTACCGCTGGAATATCAGTCGAGCATATATCTGAAACCTTACCTCACCAATTCAAGTGCAACAAGAGTATAGCCCAACCTACCATTGACCAAGTCCGGATAGTCTGTGAATACCCCGATGTATTTCTAGATGTTTTGCCTGGTATGCCCCCATATCGGGATATCGAGTTTATCATCTAACTAATCCCCGGAACAGGACCCATAGCTCAGAGACCCTATAGTATGAACCCGTCTGAACTAGAAGAACTGAAGAAGCAACTGGATGCCATGATGGAAATTGGATTGATTCAACCAAGTGCGTCTCCATGGATATCACCAGTCTTGTTCGTGGACAAGAAGGATGGAGGAAACCGTTTGTGTACGGATTACCGGAAGTTGAATGATGTCACCATCAAGAACAAGTACCCATTTCCCAAGATAGAAGATTTGTTTGATCAGTTGACCGGTGCCAAAGTGTTTTCTAAGATTGATCTTAGAACTGGCTATCATCAACTCAAGATTCGCGCAGAGGATATTCCCAAGACTGCCTTTACCACCAGATATGGATTATACGAGTATACTGTCATGTCTTTTGGATTAACCAACGCCCCCGCTTATTTCATGAATCTCATGAATAAGATTTTTATGGACTTCCTGGATAAGTTTGTCGTTGTTTTCATCGACGATATTCTGATTTATTCCAAATTATAAGAAGAAAATGAGCTACACCTAAGGACCATTCTTGGAACCGTTAGACAGCATCAGTTGTATGCCAAGTTTAGCAAATGTAAATTCTGGTTATAGGAGGTAGGATTCCTCGGTCACATTGTATCAGCCGGAGGAATTGCCGTTGACCCTGCAAAAGTGAAAGATGTCGAAGATTGGCAAGCCCCAACCACTCAAACCCAATTTCGTGCATTTCTCGGATTGGCGGGATACTACCGCAAGTTCGTAGAAGGATTCTCGAGTATTGCCAGACCCATGACCCAATTGCTGAAGAAAGACAAGAAGTTTGAATGGACGAACAAATGTGAAGCGAGTTTTCAAGAACTCAAGAGAAGATTGATTTCAGCCCCAATCTTAATCATGCCGGATATCACGAAGCCCTTTGACGTGTATTGTGATGCATACAAGATCGGTCTCGGATGTGTGCTAATGCAAGAAGGCAAAGTTATATCTTATCTATCTCGACAACTGAAACAACATGGGAAAAATTACCCAACCCATGACCTCGAACTCGCAGTCGTAGTTCTAGCCCTGAAGACATGGAGGCATTACCTGATGGGAAACCGTTGTGAGATTTATTCGGATCACAAGAGCCTGAAGTATATATTCACTCAGAAGGAGCTGAATATGAGACAGAGAAGATGGATTGAGCTAATCAAGGATTACGACCTCGACATTCACTATCACCCTAGTAAAGCCAATGTGGTAGCAGATGCCCTTAGTAGATTGCCGTGTCGCTTGAACTCCATGATTTTGAAGGAGCAACCAAGCTTGCACAAAGAGATGGAAGATTTTCGAATGGAATTAGTAAGTGAAGGATTTTTGGCTAGCATAGAACTTCAACCCACTTTGATCAGCCAGATCAAAGAGGCATAGAAAGGAAATGCTAGTATCGATGGAATCAAGATCGTATCGGTACAGGCAAAGTACCCGGATTCACCGAAGACGAAGAAGGAGTTCTGTGGTACAAAGGACGCCTTTGTGTACCAGCAGATTCTGAGTTGAAAGAAGTTATTCTGAAGGAAGCTCATGATACTCTTTATTCTATCCACCCCGGAGGAACGAAGATGTATCAAGACTTGAAAGAGCAATTTTGGTGGCATAAGATGAAGAGAGAAATCGGAAGCTATATCGCCAAGTGTGATATATGTCAGCGAGTCAAGGCAGGACATCAAAGACCCGCTGGATTATTGCAACCATTGCAGATTCCGGAATGGAAATGGGATTTCGTTGGAATGGACTTTATCACCGGACTGCCTACTTCTAGTAGGGGAAATGACTCTATCTAGGTCATAGTGGACAGATTGTCCAAAGTCGCCCATTTCTTACCCGTCAAGACCACATATCAGAGTTCGAAGCTACCGGAGTTATACATCGCTAGAATCGTCAGTTTGCATGGAGTCCCAAAGAACATCGTATCGGATCGAGGAACTCAGTTTACCTCGAGATTCTGGAAGAAAGTCCAAGAAGGTTTAGGAACCCGCCTCGATTTCAGCACCGTGTATCACCCTCAGACCGATGGACAAACGGAGCGAGTAAATCAAATACTCGAAGATATGCTGAGAGCATGTGTGTTAGAATATGGATCTAAGTGGGAAGATTGTCTGCCGTTTGCAGAATTTTCATACAACAACAGTTATCAAGCTAGTTTGCAAATGGCCCATTTGAATTCATGTATGGAAGGAAGTGTCGCACCCCTTTGAACTGGTCAGAAGTAGGAGAGAGTCAGATTTTCGGACCCGACATCCTACGAGAAGTAGAAGAGAAGGTTCACAAGATTCGTGAGCACCTCAAGACAGCCCATTCCAGACAGAAGAGTTACACCGACAAGAGACGTCGAGACCTCGCTTTCAACATAGGAGATTTCGTGTATCTGAAAGTGTCGCCATTGAAATGAATGCAGCGTTTCCAACTAAAAGGAAAGTTAGCCCCCAGATATATCGGACCCTTCAAGATTCTAAACCGTCGAGGAGAAGTGTCATATCAATTGGAACTACCCGAAGAGATGCCAGCCGTGCATAATGTGTTCCATATCTCAATACTTCGCAAGTGCCTCGAAGTTCCAGAGAAGACTGAAGTGTTCAAGAATATCGATCACCGGACCATAGAGATCAACGATGACCTGACCTATCCCGAAGTGCCCATCCATATTTTGGAAGAAGATTTCAGAACTACCAGAACCCGAAGCATCAAGTTTCTCAAGATTCAATGGAGCAACCACACGGAAGAGGAAGCTACCTGGGAGCGCGAAGATCACATCAGGACGGAGTTTCCCGATCTCTTCAAATCCTAGGTAATCTTTTTCGTCCTTTTTCAAATCTCGAGATGAGATTTTGTTTAAGGGGGGAAGGTTTGTAACATCCCAAAAATATTAAACTTGAATCATCAAACTCTAATCATCAAAATTAGGGTTAACAAAAACTTTTCCAATTAAAAATATGAAAGCATGCATATGTGTGTGTATTAAAATTTGGATTCTTTTGAATTGCCTTGGTTCTGTGTTTCTTTTCTTGTAAAATGATTCATAGGTGAAATAAACATCATCTAAACAATCCCCACACTTTTCCCAAAGACAAACAAATCAAAACAAACAAATTAAGTGAATGGTCACTTTGGCCAAATTAACTCCCATGCCTACTTTGGCTATCTCTAACTTTCAGAACTTAACAGAAACATGTTTCGATATTTGCACCCCTTGATAGTACTCATAACAAGGTACCAAGGCCCACTTTGTGATCATGCAAAAACATTTAAATGCTTAGTTTAAAAGACTGTTGAAAATTGAATCTATTTCATATGGGAAGATCCCACTATTTCAAAAACCACTCAAACAAGCTCAGTTTTCAAAACCCAAGCATCCACAGAATCCTCAACACATGCCTTGCACACCCACCAAAAATCTTTTCAAAATTAAAAACTAAAGTTCATGCGGCCATTTCATCAAACAGGTTGCAGATTCAAATCAACAAAATCACAAACACTATTTTGAGCAGTGTTTTGAGCCAACCTTGTTCCCTCTCTGGTTACACTAGCCTTAGTAGATCATCTAGCAACCTTAACTAAGCTCTAGCACCACTGTAAGCTTGCCATGTCATCAATGGTGAACAGGCCGAGAGCACCCATGTCACTCTAGTGTGGACAGCAAGCTAGGAGAAGAACTAGCCGTGCCAATCTTGTCTAGCATGCAGCCCATGCCTCACCGCCCCCTCTCGACCAGCCCTAACTCGAAGACAGCAACCAGAACCGCCAGTAACGCCGCGCCCGTGCCGCTGTCGACCATGCCGACGCACACCACAGAGCACGCGCCGTTCCCACGCAACCCGACCACCTCGAGCCCTCGCTGCCCGCCAGCATACACCCCACCGTCCCAGGAGACCACCAGACATGTTCGTTTCACCGCCCGTACCCCTTAGCCACCGCTCGCCTTCGAAGACGCAGCCTCTGCGGCGCAGAGCACCGCACGTTCCCGACCATTTGCCACCGCCCCTACACGCGCATTTAAACCTTAGAGCATCGCTAGGAGACCGCCCGTCGATCGCCAACCTCGGCCATGCCTCTAGCCGTCTGTAGCTGTGTTGCCACCGTCGCCTGCCCATCCCTCTCGGTCTCGCCGTTGAGCCTATAAAGGAGACGACCCCCGCTCGATTTCTTCACACCATCTCACTCCACTCACCTCACTGATCATTCCAACCCTTAGCCGAAGCAAGGCGAGCAGCGCATCGCCGGAATTGGGCCGGAGCTCGCCGCTGCAGAGGAGAAGAGGAGTCGTTGATTTCGTCCACCCCCGGAGCTGCCGCGACCACCCCTGAGTTCGCCGTCGTTGACTTTGTTGTTTGCCCGCCTCACCATTGTCACTGGAGCCCCGGTATGCCCCCTATGCACCCCCACTGAGCCGCTAGGGTTCGAGCTTGCAGGTGACCTGTTCATCGTCGACGACGACCCTCAGTCGTCGATCTTTATTCTAATCCAACGCACCACATCGCCCCGTACCACTTCGCGTTTAAAGAGCCACTGACCAGTAGACCCCCACTGTCAGTTGCGCCCCGCGCTGCGGAGTGACACTGGGCCGGCCCATTAACCCTTCCCGCGCATCCCACTCGTTTGAATTTAGCTTTTTCTATTTTCTTTCAAACTCAGTTCTGTACCTAGTTTCAAAAATCAACCCAGCTCGATTCAGTGAACCAAATAGCATGAAACCAATTTTGTTAGAAAGATATTGAAATGCTTAATCCAAGACCGTTGGATTCAAATCATTTGGATCTATAGATCAACCTTGGTAAAAATAACAAGGCAGAAGCTTTTATGCATTCAAACATTTTTAAAATTTCAACCATAATAGCTTTTGAGTTGATTCCAACTCTCAAAAATCACATTTGATCATACCTTTCAGAATATATAAAAACATATGGGTTTACTTATATAAATAATGTTCAAGTAATAAAAGAATGCCACATAGGCATTTCTAGTCACTTATTTTATTTAAATAAAAAGGGTAAACCTTATTAAATTGTGATACCACTTTAAATCACATTCCCATGGACTGAAATATGTCGTGATGACATGTGTCAACATGATCCCATGTTTGAGTTGGAGAATATTAAATCTTAAGTAGTTTTTCAATGAGTAGAAATTACTTTTCTAAAAATAAAATAAATAAGACAAATGCTTTAATCTTGTAATGTTAGTGATGATGCTAGATCATCTATAGAACCCTTTTGTGTGATGATTGAAAGTAGTTAAGTATTGTTTGGTGATTGTGTACCTCGTATTTATTCATATACGCTAGTACCGACCAAGGATACAAGGAGGAAGGAGGATACTACGAAGAAGAAGCCAAGGAGAACTTCAACCACTGCTCTGCACAAGGCAAGCCTTACTAATCAAGTTGACCTATGCAAGCAAATACTTGCTTGTTACCATGCCAACTATATGCCTTAAGCATATGTGATTATACTCACTTGATAACCCCATCCTAGTTTTACTTGCAAGCTTCCTACTTTATTTCTTTATCAAAGCTATTTCTTAGACTTTATTTAAGTGACTTGTAGATTCTAGGAAGATAATTGAAGGTTTCATAAAGAGCATTAAACTTGGCCTAAGCTAGATAATCTTGATGTCATCCTAAGGCATGAGATTGAACTTAGCTAATCCCCACTTGTTTACCACCCCTCATTAGTACTTACCCCACTTGTAGATGCTAATGCTAAGCATAAAACTTGATCAACTTTAGATGGGAATACTTGGTGAAAATGGTTATGAAAACCTTGTAATGATGAGTCATTCTACTTAAATGTTTTGACATGTATTTTCGAACACCAGATGATTTTGATGATGAAAATGTTGAGGCATGAGCCTTAGCCCTTTATAAAACTGATGGTTGTATGGATGCGATACCATTCCAATTTTACCGTACAACCACAATCCCCGAAAACTGGGTAGGGCTTGACTGGAAACTTATATACTTTAGTATGGGTTCCCTCATGACAAAGGTCTGAGCTGAGTCTACCTTGTGAAGATTGTCCACCTGTGCAGTACCCAAGATGACAGTTGGTCATGGTTGGGAGGCCAAACTCACAGGAGAGGTGCCTATACTAGGGCGTGTAATTGAAAGGTTAGGATTGATTATCCGCATACTGAGTATGGTGAATTCAGGATTATCCGCAAAACAACCCTAGAGCTTAGTATCCTACTACAAAAACCCCTTTAACTTGTTAGTATTAGTTTGCGAGTACCTAAAGAGTACTCATGGCTTTGTCCCTAGCTATTCCCGTGGCCAGACTATGAAGAGGAGTACCAGGATGATGGACCCCAGGAAGGTTACGACAACTAGGATCATCTCCCATCGTCAGCATTGCATGTGACCCCGAAGATGGAGCTTCGCCTACGCTACCTTTATCATTACGTATTTCCGCTGCTTGATTTGTATTAAGAACTGGATCATGAGATCCTTATTTGTGTAAGACCTTATGTATGGCTTGTAATGGATGATGTACTGTGGTATCCAATTCTGTTATGTCTCGCAAAAATGGTAATCCTGGGATTACGATGTATGGTATAACAGGCATCTGGGATTAAAAATCCGGGTGTTGACAATTATCATCTAAACCCCCTCCAATATTAAGTTGCAAGCAACAGACAACTGCTTTAAGCAAAGTGTGTAAGGTAAACAGTCCACATGTTCCATGAACAAGAGACCGTTGTTTTCTCCCTAGTAGCAACAACACATCGACAACCGAAGAGATTATTGTCACTTCCCTTGGAAACTATAGGCATGAACCCACTATCGAGCATAAATACTCCCTCTTGGAGTCACTAGCAACTACTTGGCGAGGATAACCACTAGCAACGGAGAGCATGCAAGATCACAAACAACACAGACATGATAGAATCATAAAGATAAAACATTAATCAAACCAATATAATAATCTCAATATCCATCGGATCCCCGCAAACACAACATGCATGATTACAAATAGATTAGATCTTGATCATGAATGGAGCTCACAAGATCTATACATGAAAGCACAAAGGAGGAGATACAACCATCTAGCTACTACATGGACCCATAGTCCAAGGTGGAACTACTCACGAATCATACCGGAGAGAAGGCCTCCGGGATGATCTCCCCTCCAGCAGGGGGCCGGGAAGAACTTCAGATCCCTCCTGATCCAGGGACAATGGTGGCGGCGGCTACAGACGGTTTCATGGATTTATGATCGGGTACTCAGGGTTTCTGCATCGGGGGCTTCTCATAGGCGAAGGGGTGAGACCGGGAGGTGGCCAGGGCCGCCAAACCCTAGCCAGGCGCGGGCTAGGTCCCACCCGTGCCTAGGGTGGGTCTGCCCCCCTGGCTGGCCTTCTGGGCTCCCCTCTGGACTTCTTGTTCCCCACGGAAAGTTATTGACTTTGTCCTTTGTCCCGTTCAATTCCGAGAATATTTCTTTACTAACTTTTCTGAAACCAAAAACAGCAGAAAACATGCATCTGGCACTGTTGCAACTTGTTAATAGGTTAGTACCAAAAACATGTAAAAAGCACCTCAAAGTGTGGACAAGTAAAACAAAGTAGATACTAAACAAGCATGGAGCATCAAAAATTATAGATACGTTTCCAACGTATCAGTGTGGAAACACAAGTGAAATTGCTTTTAGGATCCCCTGGTATAAAGAAGTAAGAGTTTCTGCATAAGTAAACAAATGTGCTATCGAAACAAAGGTAACATAATGTACTAGTGAGATTTACTGGTTAACAAAAGGTGAAAGAAAGCTCACCTTTTGCCTATCAGAGATTATAGTGTAATTTCCAAATCTACTAGCCTCCCTAATGCAGTACCTAAGCTTTGTCAAAAACTAAGACCAGCTAGCAAAATCTTCTTTATCAACCACACCAAATGCAATGGGAAGGATGTTATTGTTGCCATCTCTCCCAGTTGCAGCAAGTATTGTTGACATGTGCTCAACTTGATGAAACGGCCATCTAGACCTACCAAGTTTGTAGCAAAGGTGATTAAATAAAAACCATTGACAAAACCATTGTTGTTCAATGGCAATAACAGCAGTAAATCAACATTGTAATAGCAGGAGTAAATCAACATAATAAGGAATCATTATTTACCTAAGAATGGTCTACAATCATTGACAAAACCTTCCTTTGAAGCATTGAGGCAGACAAACAATCAATAGAATCTAAGAATTTCACTTGGATGCTCAAGCAGATTGATAGTTTTCATAATGCACCTACTACCTGGATTGGTATCAATGACATCTTGGAGATAGTCTTTGATTCTAGTGTACTGGGCCCTCTGATACGCCCAATTTGCATCACCATTCTATATCATAATTTACCTCTATTCATTGATATATGTCTTATTATGAGGTATTACTTATGGCTTTTCATCTGTTTATGCATGTTGGATGATTCTTGGAGGATGGACTGCCGGAGTCTGGATTCTGATGGAAAAGAAGACGTTTCGGTGCAATTTTGGGAAGATCAGAAAAATACCAGAAAAATATGGGAAATTATTATTTTTCAGAAGATTGAGGAAACCAGAAGGAGGAGCGAAGAGGGGCCGCAGGGGGGGCACACCCCCCTAGGCGCGGGCTCACCCTAGGCCGCGCCTAGGGCGGGTGTGGCCCACCTGCCCGACTCCCGACTCTGCCCCTTCGCCTATATCTTCCCTATGAAACCCTAAGGCCATGGGAGCAACCACAGATAGATTTCTGCCGCCTATGGGGGAGGAAAACACTGAGAGAGAAAGATCTCTTCGGCAGACAGATTTCTGCCGGGGGAATTCCTTCCCGGAGAGGGAAGATCGTCGCCATCAACACCATAGTCAAGCTAGGCTTCATCGGGATCATCATCATCCACACCATCATCTCCACCAGCACCATCATCATCACTCCGTCCCGCTGTAACAATTGTGTTGGATATTGTTTTAGTTCTTAGGGGAAACTTTACCAGTGTTGATTACTATTGTAGTTGATGCTTGTGATTGGAACCATTGGATTATTGTTTATTTTAAGATTGTTATCCATTACCATATTATCTTTGATCTTGATCCATATGATGTCTTGTGAGTAGTTCGTTGTGTTCTTGAGGACATGGGAGAAGTCATGTTGTTAGTAGTGGATTTGTGTTGAGTTATTATTCAATGGTTTAGTATTTAAGTTGTGGTGTGCTATTCTTCTAGTGGTGTCATGTGAACGTCGATTACATGAAACTTCACAATTTATGGGTCTAGGGAATGCATTGTGTATTTGGCTACTAATTGTGGGGTTGCCGGAGTAACAGAAACCTGAACCCCCGTTAGGACATCTTTGCACAAGGGAGTGTAGGATCTCAGAGTTTAAGGCTGTGGTTAGATTTATATCTTAATTACTTTCTTGCAGTTACGGATGTTTGCAGGGGGTTTAATCACAAGTATGTATTAGTCCAAGTAAGGTCGGTACGTTAGCACAGGTTCACCCACACAACACTTACAACACCGGAGAAGAGTACTCAGCTATATGAAGCGAAAGCACTTGACAGAATTCCCATGTGTCCTCGAGAACGCTTGGTCCTTATAAGTATTTCCACCGGCTTGTACTTTGCTAAGAAAGGATTGGGCCACTTGCTGCCTTTGCTTGTTGTCTTTATTACTTGCTCCTTGTTTTGTTGCCTTATCAGAAAACCACTAAAAATCTGTTTGCTAAGTATTTACAGAGAGTTCCTGCTCCATACCACTGTTTAGCACCTTCTGCTCCTCGTTGGGATCGACACTCCTATTTATCGAAAGTACTATGATACACCCCCTATACTTGTGGGTCATCAAGACTATTTTCTAGCGCCGTTGCCGGGGAGTGAAGTGCTATTGAAGAGTGGAACTGGTAAAGGAAACTTCTACTGTGAGTATTTCTTTTGTTACTGCTTGTTACTTTGTTTCCAATATGGATAACCCACTTGGTTTTCTGTTTGGGAAAACTAATACCACTGCTAGGGTAGTAGATGAACCACCACCTGTTTAGATAGATCCTTTTAAGATACCTACAAGTATTGTTGATCGTGTTATGGATAATTATTATTTAGGGGATGGAACTGTCCATACTGGTGATCACTTGCTTTTTATCCATGAATTATGCGGGTTATTTAAGTGTGCAGGTATCACAACTGAACAGGTGAAGAAGAAGTTACTCTCCGTATCCTTGAAAGGGTGAGCTGAAGAATGGTATAAGCTGCTGAAGAATGGACAATCCATGGAATGGGAGGAGATGGCATCTCTCTTTTACTCTAAATTTTATCCTCCCAGTGAGATTCATAAGGATAGAAATCTTATATATAACTTTCGTCCTCTTGATGGAGAAAGTATAGCTCAAGCTTGGGGGAGATTGAAGTTACTAATGCTTAAATGTCCTATTCATGAACTCCCTACCAATATTATTCTCAATAACTTTTATGCCAGGCTTTCTCTTCATGATAAAGATTTACTAGATGCTTCTTGTGCTGGATCATTCACACATATGAAGGATGAAGCTCAATGGGATTTACTAGACCGTATTCAAGAGAACAATGAAGCTTGGGAGAATGACAAAGGAAGAAAGTCAGGTATAAACTATGATTATGAATGTATTAAATCTTTTATGGGAACTGATGATTTCCGTGATATTAGAAATGAGTTTGGTCTTGATTGTCAAAGTATTGTCAACTGTTTTAAGGCCTTTGCCTCTTACATAGAAATTCCCAAGAAGAAGTGGAATAAGTACCATGCTCCTTATAAACATGTTGTTAGTCATGTTCTAGTTAGAAGTACTGAAGTTTGTACTACTAATCATATGGTGCTTGAACCTCATGTTGAGAAAGTTCCTTTCCCAGCTAAGGTAAAGGAGTATTATATGATTATTAGTGCAAATAATAAAGGTCCAATGAAAACTATGGAGCCTGATGAGCAATTTAATGATGAACCTGTGGTAGCTATTGTGAAAGACACTGTCACTAGAAATATAGAGGATGAGCACATTGTCTTCTGTGAAGACGTTTCTAATATTATCTCTCATCCTAGTAAGGCTAGAAAAGCTAGTGTTCCTGTGCTTTCTGTTAAAATTGGTGATCATTTCTACTATGGTTTATGTGATATTGGTGCTAGTTCTAGTGTTGTTCCTTATGAGCTTTACAGGGAAATTATGCATGAGATTGGTCCTTGTGAGCTTGAGGACATTGATGTGGTTATTCACCTTGCTAATAAGGAAACCATTTGCCCCATTGGCATTGTAAGAGATGTGGAGGTTCTCTGTGATAAGATTAAGTATCCTGCTGATTTTCTAGTGCTTAATTCAGCAGCTAGCAAAACTTGTCCTATCATTTTTGGTAGACCTTTCTTGAATACTTGTGGAGCTATTATTTATTGTAAGAAGGAAAAAGTTTTAACTAAGTTTGATGGAGATTCTTATGAGTTTAACTTTTCCAAATTGCTAAAGCTCCTTGTGAAAATAGCTTGCCTAATAAAGATTTCAGGATGGAACAACTTGCTTCTATTGATCCGGTTTATGACCTTGGACCTCTTTTTGATGACTGTAAGTATGCTTATTCTGATGATAAATTTGTTACCAGTGACAGTTATATTGTCAACTTTATTCAAAGTGCTACTGAAAGTTATTATGAGAGAGGGAAACATGGTTTTATGCATCTCAATAATGTTAAGTTTCCCCGTTTTATGTTGAAAGCTTTGAAGTTGCATTTGTTTTGTCTTCCTATGCTAGTGGCTTTTTGTTTCAACAACTCGTTCTATCATGATACTCCCATACATAAGAAGTGGGTTATACTCAAATGTGTTGGTTATTTGCTTCTTGATGCTCTCTTTCACTTCAAATATTTATCTCCTTTGTGGGCATCTTTGGAAGTTTCAAGCCTAACTTAAAGGCATTAAAGAAAAGTACTTGTTGGGAGATAACCCAAGAGTTTGGTTGAGTCTTGGAAGTTATTACTTCAGTAATAACTGCTCCTTATCCTTTTTGTTTTGGTTTTTGTGTCAAGTTCAACTACTTTTGTGAAGTAGAGGAGTTGTGAAAAGTGGCTGTCCTGGGACAAATTTTTGTGTTGTATTGTAAAAATTCGTGAGGAATCTCAGTACTTCGGATGGAGCTGCATTTTTATGAGCTTGTTCTACAAGTTGTTACCCAACTTTCATCAGTTCTGGACTTTTTTATTTGAGCAACAGAAGGTTTTAGAAAAAATCAATCTGTACCTGCTGGTCTGTTTTGACAGATTTTTGCCATCATTTGCATTTGCCTCTTACATAAGCTTTTGTTTTGATGGGTTTTCAGTTGAAGTGTGTACCCAAAGGTTTATTGTTTTTGCTTACACTAATGTTGTCATTGAGTATTGGGCAAAGGTTTTATATGAAGGAAGTTTTTAGGAGAAGGAGAAAAGGAATCTGTAGAGTTCGTCTTTGAATAGGTAAAAGTGCTGAAAACGGAAGGTTCGTGAAACCCCAATCTTTTAATATTTTTTTGTTTTTAATACATAAGGAAAGCTACGAGACGGAACTGAAGAGGAAACAGAGTCTGTGGTGGACAAACCCACCCCAGGCGCGGGCCTAGCCTGGTCGCGCCTGGAGGGGGTGTGCCACCCTCGAACTCCGTCTCCACCTCGTTTCCGTGTCAGTACATTCCTTATGCCTTGAAACTTCATAATATATAACCCCCCGGATCCCCCGAGGTTCGTGCCTCGTGTTCCTGTCATGTTTTTGTTTCGATCTGTTTCTGTAAGGAAATCTTCTCAAGTTTAGAGCACCATGGTCTTTGCCAACGACAAAGGCAAGAAGCCCGAGGAAGAAGAACCTCAAGTCCCCAAGGAGGATGATATTTTGGTAGGGTATGAAGGTGACATGGAGGAGGATAAGCAACCGGACACTCGCGCTACCGTCACAAGCATTGGAGTGGTAGAAAAACCCACCAAGCTTAAGAAGACAGCACGGATGTCTATAGGAGGGAACCCTCCGCGTCATATTCTCGCTCCACGGACACTTCCTCCTTGTACCACTCGTTCTAACCATGCAGGAAAAGAACACTCTAAGAAGGAAGAGTGGAGGAAGAATAATAAGGACCGGGATCCTCGGTCCGAATTGATTATGAGCTGCATTGAGCATAATTCGGAGTTGATTCATACTCTGACCTTTGATATTGAGGATTTAAAGAAACTTATTGAAGAGCTTATCAAGAGAACACCACCGAAGGAGTAATTCGTCATCAAGTTTGGCATCCCCTTGGCTTGTTCCAAGCTTGGGGGAGTGCCGCGGTATCACCACCATTATCTTTTATCTTTTACCTTTTTAGTGGATTCATATCTTTAGTAGAGAAGTTATCGTATAGTTTGGTTTGCATGTGGAAGTATCTCTCCTTTAGTTGATTATCTTTGTATCCCTTGGTGTGAGTGCCTTTATTGGAATATTAATGAGAAGTCTCATCTTTTACTTTTTGCACTTCTTATTTTAGTTTGCAATCTCTATTATATGAGGATATTGTTGATCAGTATTGGCATCACTTTGGGATCATCAAGAGGATCTAAATTGGTTTTGGCAAACCGAGTTCTGGTCAGTAGCAATACTTTTTGAGGTTTGAAAGAAAAAGAGAAAAAGCTTACACGTATTTTGTATCATTTCTTTTCTTTCTTGTTGGCTCATAAGCTTAGTATTCTTTATTTAAGATCTTTTGTGTCTTCATGGAAGATTGCATGTTTGGCTTTATTACTTGTATGTCTGCTTGTTTCTTTCAACTCTCTTGCTTGCTACCCAGCCTGGCTAGCCAAAAACCTATTTTGAGAAGGCATACTTCTCATGTTTCCAAATCCCTTTCAACCAAAACTTTTGCCACTTGTGTCCACCATATCTACCTAGTAGCTTTTGCTATTTCAAGCAAATTCGCAAGCTTCGTCTATCTTTTGAATTAAAAAGTATTTTGTTATGTGAAAACTAGTTAGTAAAGCTCTCACGAACTTGACGACACACTTTATTTCTTGCCCCTAATAAACTTAACCATTGTGCCATCGAAATTGTATATGCTTGCATCTATATGTTGGAATTATCAGAACCGTGTTGTCACGGAGAACGTTTTCAACATTGCACATGTACTTTGTACTCAGTTGATATCATGCTCTTTTGTCTATGGATGCCAACGGTGTGAAATAAAGAAGGAACTTGTAAGTCCATGGAGTTTGTATTTTGTGTTAGAGAAACTCCTGGGCCGCTAGCCTAAGCCATTCCTAATCATGGTGGAAACTTGCAGCATCACCATACTGAGATATCTATGAAGCATCCTCAATAAAAAGCTATGCACATAGTAAATAAAGATCACTAAGATGTTCATTGTCTGCTTGCCTTGTCATTTTGGTCATGGGGAAGCTCTTGTACCATGTGCAAGGGATACCTTGTTGGCAGTTCTCTATGATACGCACGTACTTACAATGAAAAGAACTTACCAGTAACCAAAGTTGAGTAGCATGAGGAATGGCCCTCATATTCAAGGGACATGAGATTGCCAACTTATATTTCATCAAGCATATACTCCATATTTGTGCACTTTAACCTTAATTATCTCAAGATGCCTATGATAGGGGCAACGAGGGATCAAAGCTAGTAAGTACCATAATCTTTTGGAATCTCTTTATGACTTGTAATCCCTGATTCCCTCTATAAAGGGACCTTTCTCCCACTTCCAAGTTGAGTCAGTAAACCTACTTCCTCTTTATCTCCAACAAGCATTTGAGTTGTTGTGTTTCAAGCATTCATATGGTGATTTATTCAATCATGTTCTTTATTTTCCTTGTTTGCACAAAATTCTTATCTATTGAGTATTACTTTGAAATCTTTCACTTGTGAAAGACCCTTTTGAGCAAAGAGTGCTCCTGTTTTGAAAACTTCTACAAAGCTTTGTTTGTGAAACTATTGCCAGCTATTCCCTAACCAGGAACAAAGTTTGCCAACTCCAATTATGGTTTATCTTTATGCATATCTATTGTGACTGTTGTACTTGGTTGCAAGCTAAGTTATATAATGGTGAGTTTCTTTCTTCTATGAGTTGTGCAATGGTAAGTGTGATGCTTCTTGTTCGTATTCTTTTATCGACACTTCACTCCATAAACCTGTGGACATGTGTACTGAGATCAGTTTTCGCTTGGGGACAAGCGAAGGTCTAAGCTTGGGGGAGTTGATACGCCCAATTTGCATCACTATTCTATATCATAATTTACCTCTATTCATTGATATATGTCTTATTATGAGGTATTACTTATGGCTTTTCATCTGTTTATGCATGTTGGATGATTCTTGGAGGATGGACTGCCGGAGTCTGGATTCTGATGGAAAAGAAGGCGTTTCGATGCAATTTTGCGAAGATCAGAAAAATACCAGAAAATATGGGAAATTATTATTTTTCCAGAAGATTGAGGAAGCCAGAAGGAGGAGCGACGAGGGGCTGCAGGGGGCCCACACCCCCTAGGCGCGGGCCCACCCTGGGCCGCACCTAGGGCAGGTGTGGCCCACCTGCCCGGCTCCCGACTCTCCCCTTCGCCTATATCTTCCCTACGAAACCCTAAGGCTAGGGGAGCGACCACAGATAGATTTATGCCGCCTCTGGGGGAGGAAAACACCGAGAGAGAAAGATCTCTCTGGCAGACAGATTTCTGCCGGGGGAATTCCTTCCCAGAGAGGGGAGACCGTCGCCATCAACACCATCATCAAGCTAGGCTTCATCGGGATCATCATCATCCACACCATCATCTCCACCAGCACCATCATCATCACTCCATCCCGTTGTAACAATTGTGTTGGATATTGTTTTAGTTCTTAGGGGAAACTTTCCCGATGTTGATTACTATTGTAGTTGATGCTTGTGAGTGGAACCATTGGATTATTGTTTATGTTAAGATTGTTATCCATTACCATATCATCTTTGATCTTGATCCATATGATGTCTTGTGAGTAGTTCGTTGTGTTCTTGAGGACATGGGAGAAGTCATGTTGTTAGTAGTGGATTTGTGTTGAGAGTTATTATTCAATGGTTTAGTATTTAAGTTGTGGTGTGCTATTCTTCTAGTGGTGTCATGTGAACGTCGATTACATGATACTTCACAATTTATGGGTCTAGGGAATGCATTGTGTATTTGGCTACTAATTGTGGGGTTGTCGGAGTAACAGAAACCTGAACCCCCGTTAGGACATCTTTGCACAAGGGAGTGTAGGATCTCAGAGTTTAAGGCTGTGGTTAGATTTATATCTTAATTACTTTCTTGTAGTTACGGATGTTTGCAGGGGGTTTAATCACAAGTATGTATTAGTCCAAGTAAGGTCGGTATGTTAGCACATGTTCACCCACACAACACTTACAACACCGGAGAAGAGTACTCAGCTATATGAAGCGAAAGCACTTGACAGAATTCCCATGTGTCCTCGAGAACGTTTGGTCCTTATAAGTATTTCCACCGGCTTGTCCTCTGCTAAGAAAGGATTGGGCCACTTGCTGCGTTTGCTTGTTGTCTTTATTACTTGCTCCTTGTTTTGTTGCCTTATCATAAAATCACTAAAAATCCGTTTGCTAAGTATTTACAGAGAGTTCTTGCTCCATACCACTGTTTAGCACCTTCTGCTCCTCGTTGGGATCGACACTCCTATTTATCGAAAGTACTACGATACACCCCCTATACTTGTGGGTCATCATCCTCTGATCACCCATCACCACTGTAAATTGTAGAGTTCGCAGCATAGAAAACAAAAAATTTCCTACGATGGGAACTATGTAGCAAGATCTATCTACTAGATACAAACAACGGGCGGATGTATATCCGTAGAGAACATACTCTTGAAGACCGACAAAGCTTAACGAGTTAAACTCGTGGTTGATGTAGACGATCTCTTGCCGATCTCAAGATCCAGAGGAAGTCCTAGCGCCGCAAAGCAGCAGCGCATCCGTGCTTGCACATACGTACAAGACACCGAGCAACCTCCACCTCCTCGCTCCAGCGATGCAGTGGAAGCATAACCCTTTCTTGCCTAATAGCCACCGGGAACATGTATCTCGCTAGTCCGAGACCATGGGGGATAAATTCTAGAGGAGGAGAGAGATCCTTCACGAGGAGGTGTGAGTGAGAGAGAGGGAGAGGGGTGCCTTTTATAGGAGAGGGGGGCACCCCAAGGGGTGGCCGGCGCATGGGGGCTGCCCCCTTGCCCTCCCCTCATTCATGTGGGTGGACACTCCACTCCCAAAAACCTCTTCAATTTCCTCCACTCAAAATCCCACTCAAAATTGCTATTAAATTTCCACCAAATTTAATGCAAATTCTCATTAAATAAAACTCCTTTTATTTATTCAGAATTTTGTAAATTACTTTAATTACAAACATTCACATATAACTCCTTGCTAGTATTCCATTTCACATGCAAAAACACTTTCTGCAATTTCACCCAAAAACCTGTTTCGGTATCTAGTGAAATAAATTCCTACGCTTGTTATTCTTTCCGGCATAAAACTTTTGCTCCAATTGGATGTCAGTGTCCCTTAAGTGTGTCACCCTATGGTTCGCGAATAATGCAGACATGATCGAGACCTTTCTTCGATCAATAATCAGAAGCGGGACCTTGAGATCCATACTAACTCCCACACATTCAACGATGACTTTCCTGTGATTGTCGGAACCTTTTACGCTAGTATCTTAATCCCTTTGTTTCACGATATATTACATGTCCGAGATTTGATCATCGGTATCTCCATACCTAGTTTGATCTCGTTACCGACATGCACTCTTTTCTCGTTCCCGTGATATAACATTCTAGTGATCAAATCACTTGCTTGCAAGCTAACCAATGTGATATCACCGAGAGGGCCCATAGTATATCTATCCGTCATCGGGATGAACAAATTCCACTCTTGATCCATGAGCCTCAACATAACACTTTAGTAGTTCTAAAGCCATCTTTATAATCACCCAGTTACGGTGTGACGTTTGATGTCATCAAGAAACTCTTCCGGTGTTAGTGATTGACATGATCTCATGGTCTAAGGATTAGGATCACTTTGTAAGTTGTTATAGCAATATAAACTCAATGACTTTGATCGTAATGCTATACTTCGGATGAATGTTCATCACATCATTATACTAATGTTGTGATCTCGTTATTAACAACATCCAATGTCTATGATCAGGAAACTGTGATCATCTTGTTAATCAACGAGCTAGTTTATGAGAGAGGCATAACTAGAAACTTTTTGTTTGTTTATTAAACACACATGCATTAATGTTTCCGTATTAATACAATTATAGCATGCAAAATAAACATCTATCATATACTTGGAATACACATAATAAACACTTTATTATTGCATCTTAGGGCATATTCCCTTCATAAATGCCTTCTTCCTTGCCCTATAGGCTTTGCTCCTAGGAACCTCCACTCCCAACTTCAGCTTGGCATTTTCAATTAGTGTGTTAACACATGTGTTAGGATTAGTTTTAACTGCTTGCTCTGACTTCTATGCAAGCCAATCAATTGTGACCTTGGTGTTTTCTCCATGGGCAATGCAAGTGTGCAGTGCTCTTATTTTCCTAATACAAAATGTCTTCTCATGTTTAATTTGTGAGGCTGTCAAATAGAATGGACAACCTTTGTCCCTTTTAGAGCACTACACTATGATTCTATCCTTATTGTTCCCCCTGTAAGAAAAGTTCCTATGTTGAGCTATGTGATAGATCCTAAGAGCTTTCTTGAACCGATAAAAATCTTTGAAGCAAATTTTCAATCCAAATTGCTCATGTGGGTCTGCCCTTGTCTCATCATACCACACTCTCTTATTTGGCTTCTTCAGCTTCCTCTTCCTCCACTAGGCAGTGCCCACTTCACAACATGTCCATCATCATCACTATCTGCTAAATCATCTGGGCTACTTTCTTCATCAAATGATGGCATGAAATAGTTCATATCTTCGGCCACCTCGTCATGATGTGAACTACTAGTTCGGACAGACCTCACTGGCTCGCTCTTATTACTACCTGGTTCAATGATTTCCTCTGGCTCAGATATTTCATCTTCTAAAAACAACTCCTCCACATCTGTCTCCCCTTCTATGTGCATGAAAGGATCATCTCTCTGCTTCTTCATTTGTCCCAACTTATCCAATATTGCCTTCTCCTCTGAATCTTTAGCTACAATATCATGTTTATTTTTTTATTTCTCCTTCTTCAACTTCTTTATATATTCAAGCTCAGCAGCAACATCAATGTCATGCTCTTCCCTACTAAATTCACACAAGTGAAAATCATAAGTAAATCCTAGTTCTTTTTCCTCTTCAGAGTTAGAGTTAGCATAAACTGGGATTGTTTTTTGCCCGTATTCATATTGCAGCTCTGTTGTGTGCCAAACAAAAGCACATCAGAGAAATCGATTGCAACATGAACTAGTTCTTCTCCATCCTCCTCAACATCATCTGACTCAGATATGAATGTCACACCCTCTCTATCAACTGATAAAACTACAGGAATATCTATAGTTGTTGTGGTTGAAGCTTCTTCCAAGTTCAGTCCAACTGGCCATGGACCTTTTTTCCTTTATTATAGTTATATTCAGAACCTGCTCCTGTTCATACATCTCTAGCATGTTGCAAACCTTTGACATGGTGTCACTATCTCCATGCCTTCCTTCCATTTTCCTTTCTCTTTAACATAGTACATGTAGTCTCTGATCACATAACCATGGCCTTCTATCAGTGCTAACAAGTTTAACACAGTAATATCTGACCTGCTAATTGTTCTCTCCAAATTATCTTCCCTAATAAAATGGAATCTCACTTCCCAAATTTCATCATCCAAGCTACAAAAATAAAATGCAAGTATCAGTGTTGAAAATAGTTCATGTTCATTATAACTGCTAATGTTCATTCCCATGCAGCTATGTTGCAATCCAAACTACATATATATCTGTATATCTGCTAATATGTACTATATCTGCTAATGTTCATGTAAACTACATCTGCTAATGTTGCAACTAATGATGCTCATGCTCATGTTCGTGTAGCTATGTCGTAGCAGCAAGATCTTGTACAAGACAGCAAGAACACCAGGAAGAAGGGAGAGAGATCTTACTCGACGCCATCCTAGGAAGAACCCCACCAGTGGCTCTCCTTTGCATGTGAGGCTAGCACGTGCTGGGCGAAAGAGGCAGCTGCTCTATTCGACGGCGATGTCCGGGACGCTTGTTCTTCCTGCGGCTACGGGCGAGGGTAGAACGAGCTCGACGTGGCGTCTGCGCTACCGCTTGACACCTTTAATCCGGTGTTTGCGCGACATCCATCATCATCGCTGCCGGGGTCGACAGCATCGCCGCCAGGAATCGCCGCCGCCATCGCTACGACTATGTCCAGATAGAGCGCAGGGGCAAACTGAACCTAACCGGCCATTTCCCCCGCTTCGTACAGCCCTAATGGACTGACAGGTGGGCCCGATGTCCGCGCCGTTAATGGCCGGCAACGGCCGTGTCTGAGCGTCGTCTGGGGTTGCAACATCAGCCTATATGGGTGGGGTCGGGTTGTCAGAATCCGTGTCAATTCGGGATCAATCGGGTTTTAGCGTTTTCTACTAGCAACCAACCAAAATGTGGTTGGATTTTGTCCCGCAAATGTGAAGTGGTGGTGTTTGGTAAATTTCAACTGAATTGTGGTTGTTTTATGCTATATACTCGGTGCTTTCAAGATGTATTCTTCGATGGGACCAGCTAGGTCATATCATTCACTCGCCGACTCTTCTAGGAGGAAAGGGTGGTATGCATGTCGACTAGAGCAACCCTTGAAGAAGTGCTGCTTCCTTGGGGCGAGTGGCACCGGTCAAGATGTGTTCCCGAGGCTCTTGCTAGGTGTTGGTGGCACAGTGGGGACTACGGGCGCACGATGTCCTTCTCCCGCATCTTAGGGTGTGTTTGGTAGCCTGTATGGCCTATCTGCCTCCATACAAGCTGACCCTAGCTATGTTGCGTGGATACAAGCTGAACCTAGCAAGCTGTGTTTGGTAGCTTGTATGATCTTAGACGGGCTGAGTTTAGATCTTGTTTGGTAGCTTGTGTGACTTGAGATAGAAAAAAAGCAACAAGGTCCTTGCACAAATAAATAAAACGCCATCGAGTCCCTAAACAGAAAAATACAAAAGCCATCGGGTCCCTGCCGGCGACGAGGAGCACGCCGGCGCGCCGCCGCCACACGCTGCCCCCAGGAGGAGCGGACAGCCAGCACAGGAGGTCGGGGATGCGCCGCCGCCGACCGTCACAACCACGCGCCGACCGCCTCCGCCACGAGCCCTGCTGCTCCGCCTTGTGCTGCTCTGTGCCGACGCCACGCGCCCTGCTGCTCTGCCTTGTGATGCTCTGTGTCGCCGGCGCTCGCTCGAACTTGCCCTACTGCTGCGCTCGATGACTTTGACGAGGACTCAGCCCTGGCGAGTTGTGAAAGTGCTACGGGCCGGAGACCCCTAACACTGTCGAAGCGTTTTTCGGATGGACTCAGCCCTGCCGAGTTGTGAAGCTCGATTTCAGCATAGGTCATCTATAGTCTATACTCTACGGTCATACATAGGTTATCTGGGGCATGATTCAGGGGCTATACATACTATATAGATATTTGTAGGCTATAAGTTTTATCTTATAAAAAATAATAGACCATCATGCCCTTTGAAACGAAAAGGTAGTATGATTTAATTTAATCTCTACCGTCGTTGAATCTAGGGGGAGCACTGAAGCAGGCCTCGTTGCAGCGTGTTGTTCGTTGTGACGTCCGTATCGCACCATGTTGTATCTCCCCTAGAGCTACATATATCATTGAAAAGAATGCTTCATCGCACACTACTAACGTACAAACAACATGTCACACATGGAGGACCAAACATGTTCACGTAGTAGTTCGTGCAAGCAAATTAAAGCTTAATCGACGCGTTTTTTTAGGGGAAGCTTAATCGATGACGTGCACACGAAGGAGTTCGAGCAAGCAGAATCTGGAACCTGTTGGATGTTTTGTGTTGCTTCCGATTTGTCTTAAAAAGTCAGGCTTAATGCTTTCAGTTTACAAATCCCATCCCACTGCTCTGATGTCCATGTCACCGTTCGACAAGTTTGCGCGGAGCGTGGGCTCGACGCCGTCCTCGTTCCCCGCCTCTCTGCCACTGCGAGAGCGCAGCGCTCTGTCCTGGAGCAGGCCCTGCGGCGCGTTCGCCTGGAGGACGCGGCGATCGACCAGCGCTCACTGCCTCTGTGCTGTGTGGCTGATTCCGCGGGCACATCGGCCCTGTGCAAGCTCTTTGTGGGCGGTGCCGAGCTCTCCCCCATTTTGACTTTGTTTGGGGGCCGGGCAGCTGCGCTCCTTCGAAGGTCAATTTTTTTGCCTGGCTCGTAGTGCGAGATAGATATATAGGATCTAGGCCAGGGCGAATCTGCTCCACAAGAACATCTTCGTCGAGGAGGAGAGCGGGTGCCCGCTATGCGCCGCGCACATCCTCTTCGGCTACCCCTTTGCCCGTAGGTTCTGGGTGTGTCCATCGGCGCCGCGGCGGGCACCTAGATCGAGCTCGCGGATGCTGTACTGGAGCACAAGAGTAGTGGGGTGGTGTTCGAGCACCTGCCTCCGTCGCTCTCTTTGCTTCCGAAAAACTGCCGCGACAACGCCGTTCTCTGGCGCTCGAGAAACAGGTCGATGTTGATCTGTGGCTTACTTCCTTCCTTCCGGTGCGATTAGTGTAGTTCTGTGGGTGTGTGTGCCGCCACCCGCCACCGTGTGTTGGTCGGGCTCGCTTCCTTCCTCCCCTGCCAAAATGTAATCTCTGTTCCCGTGTAAACTCGGGTAAAATGATGATATTCAGGTGGAGGGCTTTGCCCCTCCCCCGGTGACCTGTCAACAAAAAAAAAAATCGACGCGTGTGCAATATATGGGCTCTTCCACCAACCCAGCGGTTCAAGCAGGGCCAGCTCTGTTTGCGGCACAGACAGAGGTCTCGTCGACGTCGACGCCGGGTTGCTGACTGGCCCAGGTCCCGCTCCTCGTTGCACTGATCCCGTTACAGATCCCTCTGGTAGAAGAAGGCTGAACCCTCGCCCTGCCCGTGCCGTGTCATCTCATCTCAGTTCTAATTTCTAAGCCAACACACAACTGGCAAATTGCTGGTCCCATGTGAACTCTGCCGTGGTATTATGCTGGTATAAGTGTTGGTTTTTCTTTTAACATGGGATGCTATGTAAGTTTTGAAAAAAAAATGTGAAAATAGTTATGCGTTTAAGCCTTTATAAGGCATGCAGATATTGTATGCACGTGAAGTAATGCTGATGGAGGGGTTAACCTCTTGGGTGGCCCGATCTTTACGGATCTCGTGGTCAAATCGATGGGAAAGCGAGGGGAAAGGGAAAAGGTAGCGGAAGCGAACACACACCTCACGAAGAACACGATGAACACACGCAAAACTCACACGATACAAGGCCGATTGCTTCCGAACGGCGGCCATCGGTCCGATAGAATCCTCGCAAGGAAAGATCGGTCAACGTGCTCCCTCAAATCCACATCGGAGAGGGAAGAACACCTTGGGGAGGGTCTTGACAACTTGGAGACGAGACGTCGAACTCCAAGGCCTTGTTCAACGATGGATGCGTGATGCAAAGTCCAATCGAGGTTGGTGATGATAGTCGGTCCCCTTGGTAAAGGGGATGAGGCAAAACTAGAGATTCCACAATGGGGGTTGTCTTTAGTCTATCATCTATGCCTAAGGGATACATGAAGGGGTGGGGGCTCTATTTATAGGCCAGCCACATAAACAGGGGTAGTTTGGGGATAAAACTAGGGTTTGGACGAGATAGAGGGGTACATGGGCCGAAGGCCTAGCTGGCGGCGCGCATGCCCATCGTGAAGGCCGGAGACTTCGGTGTGGGGTCCGGAGACTCCGGTCTAGGCCGGAGACTCCGGTCTGTCTCCGGTGTCGTCTCCGGAGTGGCGTTCTGACTGTCCTCGGGCGGTTGCTGGGGTCGGTCCGGAGGTAGGTCCGGAGACTCCGGTGTAGCAGGACCGGAGACTCCGGTGTAGGCCGGAGACTCCGGTGGTTCAACCGTGGCTTCTTCCGTCTCCTCTTCCAAGCCTCCGTCTTGTCGGGCTTGATGTCCCGGGCTTCCTCCCTTGCCTCCGTACTTGTCGGTGTGAACCTATCATGCATATGTGACGGAGTATGAAGTAGCATACCATTCAATAGGGTAGGAAGTGGGCGCGCATAGAGGAACGGATTCACCTTTGGAGTCCATGATGACTTGGCGTAAGTTGGAGACCAAGATGTGGTAACGACCGTAGGTCGGGCTACATCAGCTCCCCCCTTCAAAAAGAGTCGTCCTCGACTCTCCATGTTCATCACGAAGTAGAAGAGGCCGAAGGACATCCTTGATCCTGGGGTTCACCATATAGTCGTCCTCGGGAAGATTGACTTGACAACACTTCAGTGTTCCTTCACCTTCCTTGAAGCCTACAAAGCTCACAACAAAAGCAAAGCAACACTCAAAGCGTAGCCAATTAATGAAGATTATTGCATGAGTCCTCAAGTAGAAGGAAGTCACCTTATCTTGTAGAGATAGCTCGATGAAGGGTAGCCATAGGTAACTCTCTTCGGTTCTTCTTGTCAACATATAGTCCATAGAGGTTGACGTGTATGCATTTGTACCTTCATACAACAAAGACCAAGCAACATATGTTTGTGTGTGATAGAGGAGCATGTCATTTGTGGCATGCCCATTCTTGTTCACAACACGATTAGCACAACTCAAGTATAGCAAACGGGATGCATATGCAAGGTCAATGTGCATGGGAATTGTTTGAACATCATCCAAATGTGGAAACTCAAAAACTCCATATAACATAGTAGTGGGGCACTCAAAGCAATCGAATAGAAATTTGAGCAACATCTTTGATGCAAAGTTAGGAGAATTTGGCAAAAACACAAAAGGAAGAATATCCAAAACAACATCATTATGTGTGCCAACCAACCATTGGAAGGGGAATTTGTTCGACATGTTGGATGTCACACACAAATCATCGATAGCAAATATCATGGGAATATGAGTATCCCAAGCGGAAGCAAAAACGACATGTTTGCAAACAAAACAAAGGAAAGAGCAAGTGGTCCTTATGTTTGTTGCAACAACAAGACGAGATTCTTGGAAGCTCTCATGACAATACATGCTCTTAATGGAATTATGGTTGCAAACAAAACATCGGAAAGAGAAAATGTTCAACATTTTTGTTGCAACACACAAAGCATCATTATCCAAAATCGAAGAAACATGAATGTCACAAGGTGCGATAATACCATCAACATGCTTGCAATCAAACCATAGGAAAGAGCAATTTGCCAACATGAAATATGCAAAGCATGCAAAAGGTATCAGAGCTGGGTTCGATCTTGAACTCACTTGTGGGATGCTCTCAAGAGCTCTTTTTGTCAACTCGTGCTCAACCGAGGTTGACATGATAGTGCGGGTACCTACACACATCACATGTAAAAGGAAGAACGTGTGTGCATGGTAGAGATACACATCATCCATCATGATGCATCTCTTCTTGTGCACATCACCATTAATGTCAATCAAGTATGAAATAGGTGCATGGTGAGTATGCAAGTGGGGAACATGCTTATCATGGCAATCATCAAAATCTCCAAAAATTGAGAAAGCTATGGGGGCCATCTCATGATAACGCATATGATCAATGTTGTTGCAAGCAAAACAAGTGAAATAGCAAGCATTCATCTTATTGCAAGCAACGGGAGAAATTGAATGACTAGCATGACAAAGCAAGTCCGAAGCAATTGGAGGATACACACAAGATGCATAGCATGGCATGTTTATGGAAATGGTATCGCAATCAAACAATTCCACATGAGCAATATTATGCAAAGGCAAATCATCACATGGGAATATGAATGAAGCATATGTAATGTCACAAGTATCATCCATAGCATGCATATCCTCACAATTCATCATGTCCACTAGTGGGATCATGGCATCATCAACACCCTTATTGTTACCTTGGTCATACCTCTCATATGAAGTGGGTGTTGTGGAAGTAGTGGCCTCCTTGTGGACGACTTCGTCTTCTTGATGTGGCCATGGCATAACATCATCTTCGTGCACCATGTACATCTTCTCCAATTGAGGCATCATTGCTTCATGGCTTGCCGCGTCTTCATCCATGGAACCTAGCACAACATAAGAGAACACACTAGAGGTAGAGGGTAAGTTGTTAGAAATAGAAATGGTCTCACTTGACCTATCAACTACCACTCTCAACTCACTCGGTGTATCACTCATGCCCTCAAAGTGGAAGCACTCAATCTCACATAAGGTGGAGTCACTCATCTCACTCTTGTTCTCACTCAAGTGGGCTAAGTGGCTCTCATACTCACATGGGATTGGTACCACATCATCACTCAAGCATATGGGGATAGGCTCGGTTTCCTCAACTCCATGCGCCTCCTTTGGTGAAGGGAAAATCCCATGCTCACCATTCTTGACCTTGTCGCCTTCAAGGTTGGATGCCATAAGATGGGCATCATCGCTCCCCTGCTTAGTCAAAGGGAAAATCCCATGCTCGACCATCTTGTGGCCATCTCGTAGTAGTGGTGGAGGTAGGCTCATGCTATCCAACTTGACGAAGTAGAGGTCTACATTTTCCTCATTGGCGAGGTCGTGGAAGTCAAGCATAGGCATTGAAGCTTGATGGCGTGGAGGAAGGCTTGCTCTTGGTGCCATGATGGTGGTGGCACGAGTAGTTGAAGGTGCCCTATGATGGTGTCGACGGAGGTCATTGGCGTGCCTTGCCGATGGTTGATGTTGGTGAAGCACTTGGTCATCCACATGACGCTCACGACGGTGATCATTTTCCTTGGCACTCTTCTTGTGCTTGTGGTGCCTTCTTGAGCTTGCTTGAGCATTATGGTTGGTGCTCATCAAGAATTCTTCGTCTTGGTGGCGAAGATGCCTTTGACGATGTCTTGTATCCTCTTTATGGTGGCGATGCTCATGAGAGGATGTTTGTCGATGAAGATTCTTGTTTCTTGGCGCCACTTGATGTATATGATGTTTGGACGCCACTCTTGTTTGGATAGGTGTTGGAGCTTGGCGCCTTGGAGGTGATGTAGCTTGGCGCCTTGGAGATGGTGGAGCGTGACGCCAACTAGGTGGTGGCACTTGATGCCGTGTCGATGGTGGCGCTTGTCGCCTTGGAGGTGGATCATCGAAGTAGGTGGTGCCCTTTGGTGTGGCACGCTTGGCCTTGAAGGTCATGGATTCTTGATGATGCGCCTCCTCTTGCTTGGTGTAGTAGGCTTCCATCTCCACACGGTGGAGGAATTCTTCATGGCTCATGGAGGAGCCATCAAAGTCGATGAAGTTCTCCGTGTCCTCCATGCTTGGCGACGCGTCGTCGATGTCGCACTCGAAGTCGTCCATGCTTGGGGAGTAATTGTTGGTGTAGTACTCCATATCACCCAAGCATGTGGAGCCATTGTCGGTGTAGAGCTCCAAGTCTTCCATGCTTGAGGAGCCATAGTTGATGTCATGCTCCATGTATTCCATGCATGTGGAGCCGTTGTCGATGTAGTGCTCCGGGTCCTCAAAGCATGCGGAGCCATTGTCGGTGTTGTGCTCCGTCATGTCCTCTATACTTGTGGAGTCGTAGTCATGGTGGCTCATCATGGATTCTTCATAGATATCATCCTCGGTTCCGGAGTCCCTAGACATGATGCACAAGACCAAGCGGAGTATATGGAAGTGGTAGTGGGAGTTAGGGATACAACGTCAAACCTTACTTTACCTTGGAAGATCGTATCGTACAAGTGGCCACACTTGAGAGCAATAAACCAAGCCAAGTGAAGTTCACGCGGAACACCAAAACCAACTACTAACCAAAAAACACACACACACAAGGCCTATGGTGGATAGGTATGAAAAGTGGCATGTCAAGAACCAATCCGAAATCAAGATGTTGTATTGGCAAGTAAAGAACCACAATGATCACAAAGCAAACAAGTCAATCCACAAGATAGGAAATATGTACAAGGAAACACACACGGTGGGATAAATGGGACTTGTGCGACGGAGAAAGTGAGCTAAGAACCAAATGATTACCTAGCGAAGACTATAAGCTCGTGTCACACAAGTACAAGGAGAGACGCTAGTTCGATTGCACAAAATTGGTGGGCTACAAGATATGCACAATAAGTACCACCTATATTATGTTCATCGAGCTTGCGCTTCCTATTCTATGAGGCACATGTTTGTTTCTTTCTTTTTCTCTTTGTCTTTTTTTTCTATTTTTTTCTTTTCTCTTTTTCTTTTTCACTTGCCTCTTCCTTGTGTCAACAACTATACAAGATAACTATATGAGATAGCGCTCACAATGTTTGCTCGGAATCTACAAGGTATCAAATGTGCATAGCCCAAGCAATCATAAGAGGAACTAGTCTCAATAGGTGTTTGTTGCTCGCAAAGATAGTGGGGTTCACAAAGGAATGCAAGTGGGGAAAAGTCGCGGAATGTTATACCTTTCGTCGACGAGCTTCACCCTTTATTGTTGGATTCCGCCTTGTTCACGGAATTTGGATGGAGTAGATAGCATGAACAACGCAGATGATGATGTAGTGCTCCTTCTCCTCTTCGAAACGAGCTAAAGAACACCAAAATCCGAGTTGAAATGCAAAAGTTATGCTCAAAACCGTGCTGCAGTTTTTCTGTCTGCAGGGAGGGGCGGAGACTCCGGTCTGGAGCCCAAAAAGTCTGGAGACTCCGGTCTAGGCCGAGACTCCGGTCCGGGAGATTCCAGAGCGTCCAGAACTCGAACGGGACGCGTTTTGGGCGGAAAAACTCGAACCAAAACCTCATATTGATGGGGGAAATCAAGGAATTAGGCCATGGGAACGCAGGAGAAGGTAGATCAACTAGTTTAGCAAGTAATCCACGGATCAAAACCTACCAAAACGCACTCAAATCACAGATCGATCCAAAACATGAATTGGGGCTGTTTTTGGTGAAATTTTCGAATTTATGGGGAAAAGACCAAATCGATGAGAAATCCGTGGCAACCAAAAGCTGCTGATACCAGATGATGGAGGGGTTAACCTCTTGGGTGGCCCGATCTTCACGGATCTCGTGGTCAAATCGATGGGAAAGCGAGGGGAAAGGGAGAAGGTAGCGGAAGCGAACACACACCTCACGAAGAACACGATGAACACACGCAAAACTCACACGATACAAGGCCGATTGCTCCCGAACGGCGGCCACCGGTCCGATAGAATCCTCGCAAGAAAAGATCGGTCAACGTGCTCCCTCAAATCCACATCGGAGAGGGAAGAACACCTTGGGGAGGGTCTTGACAACTTGGAGACGAGACGTCAAACTCCAAGGCCTTGTTCAACGATGGATGCGTGATGCAAAGTCCAATCGAGGTTGGTGACGATAGTCGGTCCCCTTGGTAAAGGGGATGAGGCAAAACTAGAGATTCCACAATGGGGGTTGTCTTTAGTCTATCATCTATGCCTAAGGGATACATGAAGGGGTGGGGGCTCTATTTATAGGCCAGCCACATAAACAGGGGTAGTTTGGGGATAAAACTAGGGTTTGGACGAGATAGAGGGGTACATGGGCCGAAGGCCCAGCTGGCGGCGCGCAGGCCCATCGTGAAGGCCGGAGACTCCGGTGTGGGGTCCGGAGACTCCGGTCTAGGCCGGAGACTCCGGTCTGTCTCCGGTGTCGTCTCCGGAGTGGCGTTCTGACTGTCTTCGGGCGGTTGCTGGGGTCGGTCCGGAGGTAGGTCCGGAGACTCCGGTGTAGCAGGACCGGAGACTCCGGTGTAGGCCGGAGACTCCGGTGGTTCAACCGTGGCTTCTTCCGTCTCCTCTTCAAGCCTCCGTCTTGTCGGGCTTGATGTCCCGGGCTTCCTCCCTTGCCTCCGTACTTGTCGGTGTGAACCTATCATGCATATGTGACGGAGTATGAAGTAGCATACCATTCAATAGGGTAGGAAGTGGGCGCGCATAGAGGAACGGATTCACCTTTGGAGTCCATGATGACTTGGCGTAAGTTGGAGACCAAGATGTGGTAACGACCGTAGGTCGGGCTACATCAAATGCAGATAATAATTTCCAAGTCGAGGAAAACTATGAATTAAGTACTAACATGATGTAAAGCGCCATTAAGCTACCGCGAGTACGGACAAAAAAATGATCAAAGTACTTTACCAAAATTGCATATACTCTGTATATGTTCCCATATGTCCTTTTCTAGACGCATCCGTGGCTGGTTGGTTGGTTAGTCTAAACCAGTCACCGCTTAATTAGGAAAGCATTATGTAGGATTCACAATCCCGAAATGAAAACAAACAAAATGAGAGCCCCGCTCGCTTGTCTCCGACCAAAAGTCCTTCTTGGATGCGCTATCCCAAGGCTCGTTCGTGTACCCAACCCAAGCAGAACATCACCAACGACTCCTGCCAGACCACGTGACACCCAGACGCACCACCACCAATGACCTCTCCCTTCAGATCTCAACTAAACATGCAATTTTCTTCAAAATGCCATGATTCAAAAAGCAAAGGAGTGAACACTGAGTAGTAACTATGTAGGATGTGAGAAACGACCTATGTACGAATTCTAAGAATAACTATAGGTGATCCGCGACAACTATGCCGGTTAAAAAAAGAGTAGAAACTATGCACGTTGTGACTTGTGAGTAGAACCCTAATATTTCTAACATCAACAATATGTGCATCTCAATAGCAACCTACAAATTCCAAATAGCAACAGTTTATGCGCTGGGTGCTGAGCTTTTCCCTAAGGAAGCAATCTACAAATTCTAAACAACAAATTTAGGTGCAACCTATGAATTCCAAACAACAACTTCAGGTGCATCTTAACAGCAACTATGTAGATCTCTAGCATCAACAGTTTGTGCGTTGGGTGCTGAGCTTTTCCTTGAAGCACCATAAGGTAAAAATAAGGTGGCGCCTAGTCATTTTCGTTATGTGAAATCTTCTTTGCGCATAAGGAAAAAAGGCACCACTAAATTAAATAATATAAGCAACTTCATTTACAGGAATAAATAGTAAACTTAGTTTTGCAGTCTAACACTACAAGAAAAGTCGTCTTTTATAACGGACGGTTTTTATGATTGAGTCTTTTACGGCGGATGCTCTTTCCGACAAAAGCCTCGTCACAAAAGAATCTATCATGTTTTTTCCGACTGTAGTGGACCGCACGCTTCAGCACGAAAACTTGTTGCGTGTGAAAAACATGTTGTACTCAAATGTTCCAAACTTTCACATGCATATAAGTTTTGGGTTAAAACCATTTTTGTATGTAGTATACAACAAGTATATAGAAGTTTAATAAAAATATACGTCCACGCGCATGGCCGGTTTCTAGCCTACCACACTACTCCGCACTAGCCGACATGCCATCTTTCTCGTCGGCTGTGGCAAAATAAAAAAAGACAACAAAAAAACCGTTTGAAGAAAAGGAGCTAGCAATGAGAAGAAACAAAATCTTGAAAGGGTACTTGCAAGCAGAAAGACTTGACGTACGGAATGCTCACGGACTAATCTTCATTTGCAAAAGCCACTCCAGTGAATTAACGCCCGCGAGAAGTCAAAGAAAAAAAATAACACCCTATTGAACCTCTTTATTGATTTGTTTATTGTTTGTCTTCTAGCTATATTGAGCAAACAAATCCATAAGATTATATGTTCATTGCACCTGCACCCTTATTACCGAGTCCGTAGATAATACCCCTTTGATCCATATTAATGGTTCAATTTTATCTAGATTCGTATATATTTAGTTAAGTATTTGGATTAGATATATTCATATCTAAACAAACTTGAGACTATTAATATGGTGCCTTGTGTTGCCATTGTACAGTACATGGCCTAGCATGCTCATGTTAATTTTAGATTTCATTGTTGACATGAAAATAAGTAGCGGGGAGAGGAGTGGTACAGAGTAGATGGAGAGTAGGAATGAAGATGTACATTGTAACTAAGAAGTATTACGACTCTAGAAAGACACAAGCTGACTATCTCTCGAGATCCTTTTTTCTCACTCCACAGAGACCTTTTTTTCTCACTCCACAATCTGGGCTTCTAGGGAAGAGGTTGTACCGAAGCAAACACCATTTGGCTAATATATTATTTCCCCGGTCTATATTAATAACCTCAACTTATAATATGTAATAAATCTGGAGTTAGCTCGTAACAAAACAAAAATCACAACGTATTATTCAAGAATCACAAATACACGGGTACACCAGATTCAAAAGATAAATACTACTCACTCTATTCATTAATGTAAGACCTTCTACATATTTTAAAATAGACTAGATTCAGATTAAAACTGATGAACCTAAATAATAAAACATGTCTAAAGAAATGCATTTCCAAAAAGAAATAGAAAGTCTTACATTAGTGAACGGATGAGCAATAGGTAAGTATATACTCCATCCATTTTAAAATATAAGATGTTTTAGCTTTGTGAAGCAAATATATCTAGACTTTTTTTATTACTCCCTCCGGCCCATATTAATTGACTTGGATTTGTCAAAATTTAAATGAATCTAGACACTATTTAGTATATAGATTCATCCAAAATTTGACAAATCAAAGTCAATTAATATGGGCCGGATAGATTCATCCAAAATTTGACAAAGTTAATTAATATGGGCCGGAGGGAGTATATAGGTTTACTCAGTTTTTGAGTGAGTTTATTACCCGTTGCAAGTTGAAGGAGTAGTCAGCTATAGAAAAAGACTTACCAATTTGGCAACTTCTCAAAGTCAATGGAACTATTTACTCATCACCGTTTAAAAAAGGGTTGCGTTGCGGCGGTGTCAAATCAAGAAGTTAACCCTGCCACCCTGTCTGTAAAAACAATTGCCCACCAGATTAATTGCCTAGGCCTAGGCGGGGCGACACGACCCCGTGCACGGAGGATCGGGATCTCGGCGTCGCGGCGGACACAAGTCACGGAAGGCAGAAGAAAAGAGAGCGAGAGACCGCGCGGCGCCAACCACGAGGCCCGGTCGTTCCCCAGTCCAGCGCTAGCAGTCCCCTCCGTTTCTCACTCTCAGTCGCGTCACATCTCGTCTCGTCTCGTTCCTCCCACTCCGGGACCAGATCAAAGCCCACCGCCACCGCGCTGCTCCCGCCACCGCCACCGCCGCCGCCGCCGACGCAGTGCGAGGAGGAGATGAAGCCCAAGAGCCTCCCGTTCATCGCCTTCGAGCACAAGCGGTTCGTTCCTTGCTAGCCCCCACCCCCCCTCCGCCCCTCCGCCGTCACGGGAGGTTTCTCCTCGGGATTCCCGGGGGCGTGCTCGGTTTCGACGCCCGCGCACGCCAAAATTCTGCCTCCACCGAATTTTGGCGTATAGTTAGTCCGAGGATCTCGCCTTCGTCGTCTCTTCTCTTTGTTCCATTGCGAGATTTCGGCTCCGCGGGATTCGATTCCACGTGCTTCGTTTGCCGGGGATCTCGCTTCCGGGACGCACGGATTCGGCGTGCCGCGTCGCGTCGGGAGGACGTTGCTAAATTGTGTGGGGTAATGCCGTGCGAAATTGGGTAATGCCTACACCGAGGACGGTTTCAGTGTAACTGAGCGGCGAAGCACCCGGTGTCTCTCTGGAATCTGGATCCCCCCTCCCCATTTCATCGGAGGCCTCGGTTTTGCGCTGCCGGGTAGATTAGTTGGGGCATTGGGTGAATTACGGAGTTTAGTGATGGTTACCTTTTCGATAAGATCTGGGATTCCATGGAAATGTCGCAGCAAGCTTAGGAATGTTTAAGTAGATGATTCTGCAATTGAGTTGCGACAGCGTCATATCGTATGGTCATGTTTGTAGTGAAGATTATGGATAGAGCCTTGAACCATTTCTCAGTAAATAATGCCCCAGTGTTTCCTTCCTGATTTTGTCTGATTGAACCAGGGATGCCTATGGCTTTGCGGTGCGGCCCCAGCACCTGCAGCGTTACAAGGAGTATGCAGGCATCTACAAGGTAGTACAATATAACACACACCCGCCTGAATTGTCGTTCACATTGTGCCATTGTCTGGTTCTTGACGAGCTGCACACATTCTTTCAGGAGGAGGAAGAGGAGAGATCTGATAGATGGAAGAGTTTTCTGGAGAGGCGGACCGAATCATCGGGACATGACGTCAAGGTTGCAGTGTCCGTGGAGAATGCTGAGACAGCAAGTTCTGAACTGTTGCATGAGAAGAGTGCGCAAGGGCCACGTAAGATTGAATCATGGAAGCCAATTCGGGCATCCCTGGGCAACATCGAGCAGACGATGGGTCTGCGTGTTGAGAAGAAGCACTCATCTGCTGGCAGGTTGCAGCCGAAGGAATCCACCCAGCTTGTGACTGTTGAAGAGGCCAAGGTGTCAGGGGACTCTGATGATGAATTCTATGATGCCGATAAGGTTGACCCTAGCCAAGAGGTGCATTCAGGTGACAGTGTGAATGCTGAAATTGGCAACATGAGCCAAGAAGAAACTTATTCCTTGAAGGAACAGTTGGAGTGTCTTGTCCATGGTGGGCTACCGATGGCTTTGAGAGGAGAGGTACAGCCTGTTTCCTATAGCTTTTCGATTTATGTTTCTAATTTTAGATTTGCTTGGCTCATTCAGCATCCTGTTGTTTTTTTATGACAGCTGTGGCAAGCTTTTGTTGGTGTTGAAACTCGCAGAGTAAATGGGTACTATGATAGTCTGCTTGCTTCTGAAGGTGAACTGGAAGATAGCAGACGTTCAGATTCTTCGACCTCAGAAGGTGTCGATGAAAAACCTGAAGTACTTTCAGCATTTTCCTCTGAAAAGTGGAAAGGGCAAATAGAGAAGGTAAACGTTTGTCTTCATTGTCATGCAGAAGTATTATCCTTTTCGTTAATAATTTACATCTGGGAATGCTAATAGAGTCACACCTGGGCTCTTATAGGACTTGCCTAGAACTTTTCCAGGCCATCCTGCATTAGATGAGGATGGAAGAAATGCCTTGAGACGATTGCTTCTGGCTTATGCTAGACACAATCCCACAGTTGGTTATTGTCAGGTAAGTGTACCCATTAATGCCACCCCACATTATTTTCTTTATGGTGCTGGAAGTTATCTGATTCTCTCAAGCTTCTTAACAACATTTGAAGTAAAGTTGTTGTATTCCAAGTCACATACCCCACCACTGAACCCAAAACATACTGCTCAATGGTTCCAATAAATAATGCATGTGATTGTAGAAGCCTTTCTCAATCAGTATTCTGGTCTTCCAGTGCTATACTAGATACATGTTTACGCTTGGACATTTTTAAATTTTCTCATAGCAATGATTTCTCATTTGAGTAATACTGTAGGCGATGAACTTCTTTGCTGGACTCTTGCTTCTATTGATGCCAGAAGAAAATGCATTTTGGTAATACCCACCATGACCATTTTTTCTACTGTTATCTGGGTTTAGGGTCGCATACCCTAAGATTTCAAGATAGCTCAGTTGAATAATATATTAAATCTCTTGATGGTATAACAGGACATTGGTAGGAATTATTGATGACTACTTTGATGGGTACTTTTCTGAAGAAATGATTGAGTCACAGGTATCTTCTGATGACTACTTTGATACCAGTGCTTGAAAGTTGAAACTCCAACATCAATAAATCCTTATGCAAAATTAATGTTTGGTATGCATTCAGGTGGATCAGCTTGTTTTAGAGGAACTAGTCCATGAGAAATTCCCGAAATTAGGTTAGCAACTTATTACAAATATAATACATTGTTGGTGCGATGAGATTTGTTTAATTTATAGCTTTAAAATTGAAAACCCCATGGCATAACATGCTTTTCAATGCAGTAAATCACCTGGATTACCTCGGCGTTGAAGTTGCATGGGTTACTGGGCCATGGTTCCTATCCATTTTCACCAATGTGCTTCCCTGGGAGAGTGGTTAGTGTTAATACGTTTTTTTCAACTATTACTGCTTCTAAAAGAACATTTTCTAGTAGTCTGCCTTGGCTAACTCTATGAGGCTACCTCAACAAAGGTCATTGGCGTCTCATGATTAAGTCCAAGCCAACGTTTTCCTTAGTGAACATGTGAACAACGCTAATCTGATGTAACTATTATATCGATTGCAACATCTGTGCGGTAGAACAAAATGATGCAGATTCATGTTATCTTTGTGAGGAGGAGGTCAGGGAGAAGTTGATTAAGCAAGCCCTCGGCCCTCCTTAAAAATTGTGAAAACAACCATAATCATGTTTCTCACATCACAATTGATGGCTACGGGACACATAGGAACCATGTATATTGTTGTTTCTTATAATCAGTTACTCCATGTTTATTGTTGGTCATCTGTCCATAAGCACTGAATGTCTCGTGTGAAATTCTCATGTACTCCGTACTATTATTTGCTTTGTGTTAAAAAAGTGACACAAATTTATATTGCTATGAACTGCTTGAACATTTCAGTTCTCCGTGTATGGGATGTGCTTCTGTTTGATGGGAATCGTGTGATGCTATTCCGGACAGCCCTTGCACTACTGGAGTTCTACGGTACTGAGCACACTTTTAATTTGTCGTATTTTCCAAAAAAGATGATCATATTTCATAGATACCCCAAAAATCCTTCTCATGAACTGAATCGAGACTGATGCTTGACTGGCTGTGCTAATTGCAGGCCCTTCACTTGTGACTACAAAAGATGCTGGTGATGCAGTTACTCTTTTGCAGTCTTTAGCTGGTTCGACTTTTGACAGCAGCCAGCTTGTCCTGACAGCTCGCATGGGATATCAGTCTGTAAATGAAGCAGGATTGCAGGATCTGAGGAACAAACACCGGCCATCTGTTATATCTTCAATGGAAGAAAGGACAAAAGGTCTAGGTGTCTGCAAGGACAGCGGTCTGGCGTCAAAGCTCTATAATTTCAAACGTGAGCCTGAACCGCTGGTATCATTAAATAATTCAGCAGACCAAATGAGTGATGTCGCAGATGGGGATGTTAACCAAGAGGGTGATTATGGAGACATGGATGATATGTATGGTGACCTGACAGTCAATTCTGAGATTGATTCGTTGCCGGATCCGAAGGACCAGGTAGCCATTTCAATCATGTACTCCAAGCTTTACTACTGTACTCAAGTAGCTGCAACCTTTGACTCCGTCATTTCTTTTTCTACCTTTAGTAGTAGCTCAGCAACTCACTCAGTTGCTGTAATTGCTAATTTGTGTTAGTTGTGTTACTGCAGGTCACCTGGCTGAAGGTTGAGTTATGCCGATTGCTAGAGGAGAGAAGATCAGCTGTTCTCAGGTATATTTTGTACACATTCATGATTGTATTTTGTCTCGGGTTGTTGAAACAATCGTTCTTAGGCATGTTGGATCCAGTTTCCGCGTTTCATGATTTTAGTTGTTCTATGTTACTGGAAGGAACAATCTTATATATCACTCCACTTTTAAGTTAGTTGCAATTGTTCAAGTAAACAGTACCGGTTTCTTAATGTTTTTCGGGGTTCCAGTACTCCAGTTTACTGCAGTAGCATGTTCTGAAACTGGTATATCCTAGGAATCCAACAACATAACCAGTTGAAACTTCACTAATCTTGTTTCAGCTACAAGCAAGCTGGAATCTGACTATTTTTAGTTATTTTCATTCTTGTTTGCTTACTGTTGAAAGACTTAGTTCCTTCTGCTCAGTGTAAGTGTTCTTTTTTTAATGATTTGTTCCTTCTGCTATTCAGAGCTGATGAACTTGAGACAGCATTGATGGAAATGGTTAAACAAGATAATAGACGCCAATTAAGTGCAAAGGTATAGCCAGATATACTTATTGTTATGTTAACAGTCAGACGGCATATCAATGTTTAACTTTATAGCTCAACATTTTAACCTATGCAGCTTTGCCCTTGCAATAGCTTTTTCCTAGTTCTGTATGTTAAGCTTGTATTTCTATTTTCTAAACATGTGCACCTTTTGTATCTAAGTAACCATTTTACCAAAATACTAATTCTGCAATATTTCTATAGTATAGGCACTTAGTCTTGTAACCACCATCCACCAAACTTTAACCCCTGCCAGTTATCATAGTTTATCTGAGGTTTTCGTGGAAGAAAATAACCGTGCAAATAACCACATCTCTGGTTTAGGCTGAGCAGTTTGAACATGAATTAACTGAACTAAAGCAGACCCTATCAGACAAGCAGGAACAGGAGCAAGCCATGTTTCAGGTACAGTCATCAGTCGGCATGGCTTCACCAAATGTATCTTTCTAGTTTCTACTATGGCATACTCACTAACAAGGAATTATATTGAAGGTACTGATGCGTGTGGAACAAGAACTGAAATTTGCAGAAGAAGCACGCATATCTGCTGAGCAAGATGCTGCTGCTCAGAGATACGCTGCTAACGTGCTGCAGGTTAATTAGTTAACTTGATCTGTTGTCTACACAGACCATCTCTTGTTGAAGCATCACTTATTTCCATCAAAACTAACTGAAGTTCTAATCAGGTTCAGTGTAGCATCAGCGTCTAGTAATTAATATGGGCACGCTATGTTATATAGATTTTGATACATGTTTTAACAAAAGAGAATACACTTCTTCAATATAGTTGCAATACTTAGCTCAAAAGATCTCTAAGGTCGTTTGGTATCCATCATTTGGGCCTGGAATCCTGGAATTCATTTTGCAATTCCATTCCTATGTTGTTTGGTTGCCATGGAATTGGGCTGTCATTTCATTTGGCAAATCCATTGAAATATCCTCATGTGTAAACCTGATTCCTATCTCAGACCTGTCATTTCCAAATTCCGGTGGCAGCCAAACATGTGGGTGTTTTTGGAATCATAATATAAATGAAATGAATCCATGTATTCATTTCATTTCTACTAAATGAAATGAATACCTGGATGCCAAACGACCTCTAAGCAACATGGTTAGTACCCTTACCAAACATACCAGGCTATTAGAGAAAAGCTGGCCATTTTCTACAGAAAACTTGTTTAGTACCCTTAACAAATATACCAGGGTACTGGTACTTTTTATGCTTTGTTAACTAATTTGATTAGCAATTTTGTGTGGTTCTAATTGATTTTTCCATCAACTCTAGTATCCTGATTTTTTAGAAGAGCATCTACTGTGGTAAAGTGGCAAGTAGCTTAACGCTTGACGATATCATTTTTTAGGAAAAGTGTCTTAAGCAGTTAAAAAGTTCTTCTTCTTTCGTGCCTAATCAAAACCTTTGCCAGTTGGGGAAACAATTATAGCTAGTAGATTTGCTATACAGCTATACCCTGAGTTGGATCACTGTATTGGGTTTCGGTACATGTCCACTAGGGAATCTGAGAGGAAAAGCGTGCATGATGGCTCAGGCATACTCCATTTCTTGTAACTATGGGAATAATAGAATTGACATGCAACTAAGTCAGCTCTATGTTTGCCATATTTCTTATTACTATGTTATACACTCACCAGGATCACGACACATGTGCAGGAGAAGTACGAGGAAGCTATGGCATCACTCGCCCAAATGGAGAACAGAGCTGTAATGGCAGAAACAATGTTGGAGGCCACACTGCAGTACCAATCTAGCCAGCAGAAAGCATATTCGCCTTTGCCTTCTCCAAGGTATCTCAGTCTTCCATCTTCAGATGTTTGTAGTACCAGGCGGCCTTCTGCCTAAACCTGGAACACATCGATATTAATTGATATTAATTTACTGATCATATTTTGTATACTATCTGGAGTTCTGAACTTAATTGGTGTTGACTATTCAAGCTCCTAATGTGCAATTATGGCAGCTCGGTTATAAAGTCCACTCGATTCACCACCACCATATTAGTGAAGTGTACTACTGTGACTATGATTTTGAGTTAATTAATTTCCCTTATAGAAGAAGGGTTAAATAATTTCCTGTTATGGTGTTCTGGTTTTGTTATTTACTGGTCTCGTTATTCCCCTGTAGAGCATCTGTGCAAGATGATTCATCGCAGGAGATCCAGCCTAAAAGAATAAACTTACTTGGACCATTTTCATTGAGTTGGCGTGACAAGAGCAAGGTAACTTATTCTGACCAATAGACTAAGACATGAGATGCCTTGTATATGGCCGCACCAGTTTTGGCTAGTCGAAAGGGACTCAGCTTGCCAGTCCAGTAGACTATTTTGGTTTGCAGCTCAACAATGGAGATATTCCCTGTTCCTTAGATAGAAGCTATATCTACTACTCCCTCCGTTCACTAATGTAAGACCTTCTACTGTAGCTTTTTTGGAAATGCATGTGTCTAGACATGTTTTATTGTTTAGATTCATCCATTTTAGTCCGAATCTAGTCTACTTTAAAATATCTAGAAGGTCTTACATTAGTGAACGGGGGGGAGTAGTACATGTCTAGTACAAGTATAAACTTCTATCATCTCAACTAATACAATATTTTCAAATGGAAGCAATATGAATTAATGGTTAGACTTAAAATCCTGAGCAAGTTCTCCATTCCTTGCAACCCAGTTTGTACCTACACTTTTACTAAGCTAAATATTGACCTGTCAGCATTGTTTTTTCTCAGGGAAAACAGAACAATGCTGGAGACTGCATAGATGCCAAGCTTACAGACACTCATGATCAAAGGGAAGAAACACCCAACATGGATGATGAGAATCAGGGAGGAACACAGAAACTGGAAAGTGAATGGACAGTAGAATCACTCAAAGGAAATGACAAGCTGATGGTAGACACGCCGAAGAAAGACAGCGAGCTGCCAAAAGTCTATACGATCACAAATGATATGAATGGGCAGCATGAACAGTTGCAAGAAATACAGTTGGATTGATAATTGTAAGCCCATCCTTTACCATCTTCACCGCTGGTGTATGTTGCTATTGAGGCAACACTTGGATGGCTTCAAGTTTTGAACAATCGTGTATTCTTTTTCTATTTCTTTGCCCTTTAGAGTATCCTTTTTCTTTCACTACCACTTTGTAGGTGTATAGGTTCCTGCTTCTCTCCATTATTACTTGAGAAGAGAACAAGTGTCAATGTTATATGGCTGTCTATTAGTTGTCACCTTGTGATGTAAATGCATGTAAATGCGTTTTAGAGGACACTGTACCAAATGAGCAATCTGCAAAAAACACAACATGCTTTGTTGCGAATTATCATATTGGTAGAGAAGAGGGTATGGTTGTTGTCAGTTACAGTATATATTGTCACTACTGGTGAACTGGTGCTAGGCCTTGATAAAGTGTTCCGCTGTGCTGTTACGACACCTTCAAGGCTTCAACTCTAGATCTTTCCTTCCAGACAACATTTGCTCTTTCAGTTTCAAACCTGCTGATGGAGTGATGGTTCTGCCGACAGCATCCTTTGACGCTACCTTTCCTTTTTTTTTTACAAAGTCTTTCTTCATACCACTCCGACAACTATTTCTTCCTACCACTCCGACTTCATTCTCACCTCTACTCTCATGCCTTGCCTGCCCGGATTTGCTCGTCATCACCAATGTTTGTACTCCCACGCATCACTCTCTCAAAGATCGATTCTCCTTGATTAAGCCTGTGCAAACACGGTTTGACCGGTTTGGGCTAGTTCAAAATTTTATACTAGTATCAAAGTTTAGATTGGATTTGTGAATAAACTAGAGATTTTTTGGCCGGTTTGGACGATTTGAATGGTTTCACGTTTTGCACAGACTTATCCTTGATATAGCGTCCATTGCCCCCTCCCCCTCTCCCTGGATCTTGGTGTTTTTAATAGGATGCGCTTCTGCTCTCACAAAAGAAAACATGGACGCTCATCGCGCGCAACGGGACTGCCAGCCACCTGATGTAGCATCGATGCTCCAGTTTTTTTTTGGCAAAAAATGTCCGAAAACGAAAATTGCGGAGACCCACATGAAAATTACCCTAGCAACTTATTTTTCGGTCGCTCCAACTTGCTACCGCGGGCACGTTTTTCCTTAGAATTTCCAAAAAAGATTATGTTTCCGGGAAGTTCAAATGTTGACAGTCTCCCTCTTATCGAGTTTCCTCTTCTTGACAATGACTTCCCATCCGGCAAAATCTTCAACCTAAAGAAAAGCCCCATCAATATTTAGTTTCACAACACCTTCATCAACAATACTGTTGAGTGGGTTGGACTTCCAATACCAGACGAAAGAAATGATTATTTGTTGTACTCCTTTCGACTCATATTAGTTGACTCAAATTTGTCTAGATTTAGATGAATCTAGACACTATTTAGTATATATGTTCATTTAAATTTTGACAAATTCAAGTCAACTAATAAGGGTCGGAGAGAATAATAACATACCGAGGCACATGATGAAAACCAGTTCCTAAAACAAAACGGCAATAATGACAAGTGCATTAATCATCTTTATTTTAGGAAAAGCTTTCCAAGTGGGCACTTTCAAGGATGTATTAGTAAAAGTAACATTGGTAACATCGCTAATGCTAATGTGATGTATGAGATGACCACCATGGAAAGGTAAATAATATAAAGTGGATTTAGGCGGGTGGCAAACTTCTTTTAGGAGTTGGAAAACGATGAATCCCATTACACTGTCAAACTAGCTAGAGCGTCAGCATGGATTTGGTGTCCGGGTCCTAATAATCCTGCTAGTAGCCTTGTCGAACAACCTCGTTTCTCGTATATTTTCAGAACCAGATTAGATCATCATGATGTAGAATAAAAAAAAAGCTAATACCATTAGATTCATCATGATGTATATTTTCATATGATATAAATTTGCTATTGTAGGTATAGGTAATTTTTCAATAAAGTTGGTAAAAAATTACATTGTTTGGCTTTTGCTAAATTTTATATGCACTATATTTTGGTAGGATGGAGATAAGAATATATCTAGTGATAGCGGCTTCTAAATGATACCGATGCTCAACATTACATTTTAAAGTTTCTAAAAAATTCAAAAGAAATATACTGTAAATGTTTACAATCCCTAGAATTTTCAGAACAAAATTCGAAACACAAACAAATAAACTGAAACGACAAATTGACATGTGAATAGTGCCATTTTGGTTTAGTCTTTTTGTGACACTATTCATGTTGGATTTATCATTTTCCTTCCTCTGCATGCTTTCAATTTTGGTTCCAACTATTTTAGGAATTATAAACATATAGTATCTTGTGAACACTCTCGATTGTTTTCCATTTTTTTGGAAACTTTTTTTTATTTTGAGGACTGGTAGGTTGGTATCAAGCCCTTTCCTTTATTTTTCAGTTAGCACTTGGCAGCTATTATTACTACGTGTTTTCCTTACAATCGAGTAATTTTGGTATATTCGCTTTTTAGTCCTGGTTAACGAGTAGATCGAAATGTGTCGTGTACACATCTGAGGTCTGACTCGCACGCGTCCCGTCACGCTCGCACCTCCCTGCCGGGACCGTGATTGCCCCGCATGACGCATCGAAGCAGAGGCCTCGCCCAACGGCGGCAGAATGGACGAAAATAACCCTAACAAATAACAATTCCACGAAATGAACTCCGGCCAAAAGAAATTTACGGAACTAACCCTTTTTGCAACGACATACTGCGTGGCGCCGCACCTTGAAGGTCGGCGCCGTTACGCCTGGCGCCGCGCACCTGCCAGCGTGGAGCCCTGCGGGCCCGGTCCCGATAGTGCGGCGCCTTGTAGCCTGGCGCCGCACTGTGTAGTGCGGCGCCGTTGCGCCTGGCGCCGCACTTTAGGTCTTGTACCAGCGCGGCGCCAGCCCTCCCCAGCCCCAGCCCATTTCCTCTCAGACGCACAGGAGCTGCAGCGGCGGCGGCGGCTCTTCTCCCCCTCCACCTTCTCCCTCCTAGTGTCCAAATCGGAAGCCTCTCTCCGTGGAGTTCGATCCCCCCAAGTGCCTTGAGGTATTCTTCCCCTTCATCTATGATTTGACCCATTAATTTCTTGTTTTTGGTCCATATATTGTAAACCCTAGTTTGTTTTGTAAGATGCATGGTAGAATGTTCTTGTATTGGCATATGGGTTGGTATTGTGTTAATGTTAGCATGGGTATCTATTAAGTGTGTTGACCATGGTATTGTTGTTGTGATTATATTAGGCATGGCAAGAATTGTTCATGTTCACCATGTAGACAAGGATGCTTTTTTGAGAGGTAACATAGAACCGGACCCGGACGAGCTCGATTTGGTGTTTGAGCGTACTCCAACATATGCCGAGGTCTTGGAGCAGTTGAGGATTGAATTGAAATGGATGGACCCAAAGGATGATATTGAGTTGGAGGGAAGACATAATGTTGGCTTGGGAATGCATGTCCGTTGGAAGACCATGCGTATCTTCTCCGAGGCCCGTTGGCTTGCATACAAGGAGGTGGTGGCCGAATCACTAGACAAGGCTCTTGAGCTATTTTCCACCAAGAAAGTTGGTAGTTCATTGTCTTTGGACTTAAACCGTATGGCATCCCCATTGCGTACTATGAGTCCTCCACCCGTAGACCAAGAGCTAAGGCGTGAACCTCCCATGACCCAAACATTGAGCCCGATTTCAAGACACCAAGATGATGATTGTGGGGGTGAAGATGAAGATGACAATGATGATGTTGAACTCCACGACAACAATATTGGAGATTTAGAGAAATATATCACACAAGATGACATGGACCATGACCTCCCGTATTCTCGAGGCTATGCATCGGACTCAGATGATGATGGTCCCGAAGAAGAAGTTGACGAGGAGGGGTTCACGGCTAGAGAGGCCGAAATCCACCATACCGTATTGGGTCGGGACCATCGGGTGCCTTTGTTTCATGATCTCAGTCTCGCGGATGAAGCCACGGTTGATGGTGGCAAAGGCATTGTGCTCGGACCAAGGACAAGTTCTTACCGGGATGGCAATGAAGTGAATAGTGGCTTTTGCAAAGGATCAAGGTTCAGGACCTTGTTGGAATTTAAGCAATGGATAAAGGACTTCTCGGTGAAGCATCATCATCCTTACACGGTCGTGCACTCGGACATCAAGAAGCGTTACACGGTGAAGTGCGAGGAGGAAGGATGTCCTTGGATAGTGCGTGCAAGACCATTCAAGGGAGGTCCTGATTGGCACATATCTAGTTGCGTATCAACTCACATGTGCCGAGGCCCGGTGTTGGATGGGAAGGATGCGAAGAACGAGCACCGGCAACTCACTCCGAGTTCCTCGCTTATAGGCTTTCCAATGACATCGCGTCGTTTCCAATAATGACCATCAAGCAGGTTATAGAGTTTGTGAAAGCCCTCTTTCACTACAAGGTGAAGTACGGGAAGGCATGGAAGGCTAAGCAAGCCGCATTCAAGATGTTGTGCGGTGATTGGGAGGAATCTTATAACCGAATCCCAAGGTTGTTGTTAGCGATGGCCAATGCTAACCCCGGCATGGTTCATGTGGTTGAACCTTATGGGAACAAGACAAGGGTTGTAAACGGGAAAACCGTGCGAGTATTTGGCCATGCATTTTGGGGTTTTGAGCAATGTGTCCGGGATTTTGAACATTGTAGACCGGTCATCTCTGTTGATGGCACCTTTATGACCGGACAATTCAAAGGCACTATCTTGATTGCAATAGCCAATGACGCGAACAACCGGTTGATTCCTTTGGCGTTTGCTTTGGTGGAGGCAGAAAGCAATGATAATTGGGAGTGGTTCTTCTATCTTTTGAGAACCAAGATATTAACCCCTCAAAGGGAGATATTTGTCATCTCTGACCGTCATCAAGGAATTCTCAATGCTATGATGATTGATATTCCCGGCCATGCTCCATTGCACCATCGTTGGTGCATGAGACACTTTTGTTCAAACTTCTATAGGGCATGCAAGAGCAAGGATTTGTCCGATGATCTACAGGATTGTTGCCTCGCTTTCACGGAACGTCGTTTCTCTAACTTGTACAACAAATTGATAGTCAACAAAGAACTCAATGCCGGTGGTCGCGAGTGGCTCAATAGGAACATTGAACATATGGGAAAGTGGGCACGAGATTTTGATGACGGTGGCCGGAGGTATGGCCAAATGACAAGCAACATGGCAGAGGCATTTAACAAGTTGCTAAAAGGTGTCCGTGCATTGCCCGTCACGGCAATAGTCCGATATACATTCGACATGATGAATGGGTATTTTCTAAAATACTCACATAAAACGGACCGACATATTGCGGGGGACAACAAGAACAAGTACAAATACAAGTTCCCTCCGAAGGTTAACGATTGGATGCAATTTCAGACAAGGAAAGCGGATTCCCAAGTTGTCACGGAATATGACAATGACGAGCTAATTTACCAAGTTACGGAGCCCGGAGGTACAACGGTTGATGGTGTCCAACACGGAGGCCGAGCTTTCAAGGTCTCCCTCAAGACCTGTGAGTGCACATGTGGAAGGCCATCATTGCTTCATCTTGCATGCTCGCACTTGCTCGTGACGTCTCGCAGACGACATTTGGATTACAATAATCCGCTCACGGTGCGAGAGGCTGAGTTCTCTATTGAGACTACTAAGAAGACATGGGCTCCTAGATTTCATCCATACCTGGACCAATCACAATGGCCGGAGTACCATGGAATTCAACTATGGCCCGATCCGAAATGGAAGGTTGTTGGACGTGGAAGACGCAAGACAAAGCGTTTTAGGAGCGACATGGACGGATGGGGACGTTGTAACACCCTCGAAATCGGCCCTATGCAAGTTTCAGCGCTTCCCGCCAAACCCGCATAGAAACGATTCAAAGGTGCCCACCAGGCACTTTCGTGCGGGTGGAAAACAAAGTAATATCATTACACAATAGTCCTCGATGGAACCCACAAAACATATATACAGCAACGACTCAACGAGTCAAGAATACAAATATACAGTACAAGGATCCAAATCACTTTGAAACGATACAACGTCCGACTACGGACAAGATGCAAATGGGGCTAAGAGCCCTGAAGGAAAACCAATGGCGTCCATAACCCTGCCCAGGCCAAGCCGGAAGGGTAACCCTGCTAACGACGTCGATCTCAAAACCTGCTTAAACAAAAGGGGTGCCGACAAAGGGCAAAGGAAAAAGAGAGCGGTCAGTACTGAGGCCAGTATACGGCGAGACTAGAATTCGGCGGTCCTCGCCTACATAGGTATGGTGGACTTAAGCGGTAGCGCAGCATGCACTAAACAACCTATAGAGACTCAATACAACTGGCGGCTATCAGATAGGGATAAGAAAGACCTACTAGGATCCAACCTGATTCTAACACCAAACATACCCATCCTGGTATTCCCCCTCGATACCAACCGAGGAAGTCAACCGAGGAACTCACACCGTTGGCAGTTTTATTCATTTCGTTATAGTTGCGTCAATTACTAGTCAGATATGGATAGCATGAGTCATCCTGATATGATAAGCAGTGGCAGTTTTAGTTAACCATTCCGTTGTAGTTGTAGTACTTACTAGTCAGATACATATAGCATGAGGTATCCCAAAACCCAGCAGTTGTTGGTACTTTTATTTAGCCATTCCGTTGTAGTTGCAACACTTACTAGTCAGATATAATGGTAACAGGTGACAACTCAAACCAGCAATTGTTGGCACTTTTATTTAGCCATTCCATTATAGTGAAGCTGATTACTAGTCATTATAAAGTCAAATTTATAGCACTACTTTAGTTATAGTTGTCTATGATCGAGATACTGTGCTCCAAGTCGTCCATAACCGCGGACACGGCTTTCAGAAAGTTTTACCCTGCAGGGGGGCACAAATAGCAACACACGCACGATCAACCTCGAGAAAAAACCAATAAAAACCCAACGAGGCATCACGACAGAGCAATTACAAGATTCATATAAATTTCAGGGGGCCACCCCACCAAGCTACCCGCGACGAAGTTGGCCGGCTCCGAGACGGACTCAGAGGTTTGTGCCAATGGCTGTAAACGACCGAGAACCCGAAAGTGTGACTGGACTTGTCGATACCGCGAAAACATTCCACATTTGTTCCTAAACAGTACAGGCGCTCCACGCGCAATCGTAAATAAGCAGTAAAGCATGGCATAAGTACAGGATAGTAATAAAGCCCCAAACTACTTTGTGGCCCCAAGAAATAAATATGACTCAAGCTCTGGCTAGGGGGATTCATGGTCCCACATACGGATAGTGCGAATATTCAAAGAACAGGTATCAAGTACTCGGGGTCCTACGGGACACAAGTGGACGGTTAAAAACCAAATAACATCTATTGCCCACCTGTGCCTCTGCATTATTTACTTACTTTAATTTTAGTTATTAAACGGTAATTAAAGTTATAATCATCTCCAACATAAAGCATATGTCAGTCTTCCAACAACTGTGGTACTTGACGACACGCAACAGCACTTGAGCAAGCAACTACGACACGCAAGGCCGACTATCTATCAAACAACAGGTAATAGGATGTGTCCAAGGCAATATAAGGCTGCAAGGGATATCACGGGTACGAAAACTAGAGCATCGCGACACAGATAGCAATAGATCAACATGAGGAAATGAAGACTAGAAAGATAAAATGGGTAGAAAGGGGGAGAATGCTCGCCTGAAAAACATTGCCGAAGGTTCATCCGTAGATCGGGTCGACACTCGCATCAACTCATCGGTCTAATCCGTGAAGAAGCAAAGCACTAGCACAAACACCGGATGCATTATTTAATACTACGATAGAAGATCGGCATGATGCATGTATGATGTATGGCATGGCGAAGATGCGATGCATTTAGGCAATATTAAGCGGAACCGGGGTCCCGACAATTAGTTAGATGGTTCATGTTGTTTACATACCCCATAATTTAAATGTTGTATTAACATGGCAAAACATGGCATCGGTTCGCTATACAAATTTAAATGGGGCCAATATTAGACTAGATTCGCCTGCATATGGTCTCCATATTTAATTATGAGGTGAATCGGCATAATGCCCCCAAACCACATTATATGCGTGCAAACATGACAATTTAATATGCAACAAGTATATTATATATATTACAAAAATATAGGGGTCTCGGGAAAAGAGGTCACACATCGGGGTATCGGCGATCTTGGTTAGGGGTTCGACGGGTTCGGGCTTTGGACACCGGGATCGGTCTTTGGATTGGGGCTTTGGGGCTTTGAACATCGGATCTGTGAAGGAGCACTTGTCGTTCCGGGGAGGCGAGCTTGGTGGCCTTCAGGTCTGGACTTCGCCTCTAGGAAGGGGTCTCGGCGTCGGTTTCCTCGAGTCGTCTTGATGGTGCTTTAGTTACTCTTAAATCCGTGGCGAAGATCTTGTCGAGGTTCACGGTCCAAGTGCTTCACATCTTGTACCGATGACCTTGTGTGGTAGAACAGGTACTCGTAGATAGAGGCTGATCTTGCCAGATGAAGAGACAGGACATGGCAACATTCAACACTGAACCTGTGGACGCGACCGATACGGGAGTGCTACTAGTAAAACTCATGCGGGCAAATCATGTGCCTTGCTACAGGAACAAAAGGAGAAAACATGATGAAAAACTCGCAAGCAACAGTAAGAGCTTGACAGGTTACGCTCGGGAACCTCCATCATGTGTATCTGGACGCATAGGAACAGGGACGAGGTGGAGCACCGGCAGGTCGCCGCCGGAGATGAAGCAGAACACCATCCGAGCATGAGGCTTGCGGCAGAGGACCTGGAAGATGCCAGCGTCGGTTTGTAGGAGGAGGGCCGGAGTAGGTCGATGAAGGTGGGGGCCATGACGGCAGGGCTCCGCGAGGCAGGCGACACGGTGAAGAGGAGAGGGCCGGCGGGCGGACGCTGGCTGGCAACGGCACCACGCGCGAGCTAGGGAGGAGAGGCGGCAGGAGGTGGGGGACGGGGCAGCGCCGATCAGGGTCGCGAGCGGCAGGGGTGCCTAGACGTGGGGAGGGGAGCTGGCAGGCGGACGCGATGCTGTAGGGGAGCAGAGGGGCACTGCGGGAGGAGGTGCGGCTCGCGGGAGAGAGCGGCGGCGACGAGCTCGTAGCGGCAGAGGACGACAAGAGGCGTCGGGCAGAAGCAGGAAAAGAAAGGTCGGACGGTGCAGGCACGGTCAACCGCGGCAGGTGGTCGCGCGTCCCTGGCGACAGGAGGAGCTCTTGGTGGGGAGGCGGACGCGGCGAGGGCGGGCCTCACAGGCTCGGCAAGCACGCTGCTGCAGAGCTGCATCCGGCCAGGAGGAGGGCACCCGCGGCGGCGCTAGGGCAGCAGACGCCAGGAGGGGAGGCGCAGAGGGCGATGACGCGGGACCTGTTGGAGATATGCCCAAGAGGCAATAATAAAGTGGTTATTATCATATCTTCACACTTATGATAAATGTTTACATTCATGCTATAATAGTATTAACAAGGAAACCATTAATACTTGTGTGATTTGTAAACTTAATTTGAAGTCCCTAGTATAGCCTCTATACTTCACTAGCTTGTTGGTTGATTGATGATTGTGGTTTCCCTATCATGAACATTGAGATGTTATCAACAACAAGATCATATCATTAGGAGAATGATGTGATGGACATACTCCTATAGATAAGCGTAGCATAAAGATCAAGTCATTTCAATAGTTCAATTGCTATATGCTTTCTGATACATAGTAACCTAATTCCTTCGACCATGAGATCATGCATATCACCTTTACCGGATGGATGCTTTGATATCATCAAACACCACACCGTAACAGGGTGGCTATAAAGGTGGCATTGAGTGTTCGGAAAGTATTGGTTGAAACACATGGATCAAGAGTGGGATTTGTCCATCCGCATGACGGATAGATATACTCTGGGCCCTCTCGGTGAAATGTCATCCAATTAGCTTGCAAGCATGTGACATGGTCACAAGGGATCACATATCACGGGAACGAGAAAAGAGTACTTATCAGTAACGAGGTTGAACTAGGTATGCAGAGATACCGACGATCATAACCTCGGATAAGTAACATATCGTGAGACAAAGGGAAATTGGTATCGTATGTAAGTGGTTCATTCGATCGCAAAGTAATCGTAGAAATATGTGGGAGCCATATGAATTTCCAGATTCCTCTATTGGTTATTGTTCGGAGAAGTGTCTCGATCATGTCCGCATAATTCACGAACCGTAGGGAGACACACTTAAGGATTCGACGTTGTTTGAGTAGTTATGGTATTATGAGAAAGAGACCGAATGTTGTTCGGAGTCTCGGATGGGATCCGGGATATCACGAGGTGATCCGGAATGGTCCGGAGAATAAGATTCATATAAGGAAAGTCCCGTTTCGGAGTTCGGGAATGATTCCGGTGTTTTCATCGGGGATATTCTAGAAGGTTCCGGATTGTCCGGCACTCCGGGGGGGAAGGGGTACATGAATGTGTCATTACATATTGGAATGATTGCATCATGTACTAAGTGTTCTTGCTGTCCCAAATATAGGATTAAATTGAATCCTAAAACAGAAAAGTCAAATGTCCAGTTTGAAAGTCAAACGGCTAAAACAAGAAACTGTGGGAAACAAGCAAGAGGAGTTGGAATCAACTTGGAGGAGGAGTTGGACTCCTCCAGGCCGGCGGCCAGCCCTAGGCCGAGTTGGGGAGGGACTCCCTCCCTCCCCTGGCGCGCCAAGACCCCCCTCCCATAAAAGGAGGGGCAGGGCTCCTCCTAGACACACACAAGTTTCCTATCCTCTAAACTAAACCCTAGATCTAGACCCCGGTTTAGAGCTATTCGGTTTAGAGCCTTCTAATTGGTTTAGAGCCCTCTAATTGGTGTGTCTAATTACTAGACCACTAATAGCCTCTCTCATAAGCTCCACCATACTCGCACCGGCTTAAGGCGAAGCCCTGCGGGATTTCCCCTCTACCTCCGGTACCACGCCGTTGTGCTGCCGGAATCACGAGGAGAGTGCTACAACCTCCGCTGCCTGCTGGAACAAGGGAGAGGAAGGTCTTCGTCGAGTACCGAACGTGTGACCGACTGCGGGAGCGCTGCGGGAACGCGGCGCCGGAAGGATCGTCTACGCGATCTTGAGATCGGAAAGAGTACGACTACATCACCCACGAGAATCTGCTCTCGTTAAACACTTTGGAATCTTCGAGGGTGAGTTATTCCATCGACTCGTAGCTACAATCTAGTAGATAGATCTTGGCTTGTTTGTTTGTATGCGATAGAAAATTTTTGTTTTCCATGCTACGAACCCCTACAGTGGTATCAGAGCCGTGTCTATATGTAGATCTGTTGCACGAGTAGAACACAATGGTCATTGTGGGCGTTGATGCTTTTATTGTAGATTGCTTTTTGTGTACTTTGCATCTTGCGGTATGTTGGGATGAAGCGGCCCGGGCTAACCTTACATGACATCGTTCATGAGACTTGCTCCACGCTTGACATGCAACTTGTATTGCATAAGTGGCTTTGCGGGTGCCTGTTTCTCCTAGCATAGTTAAGATCCAATTTACAACGGGTAATCAACAATGCTAGTATCAATGTTGTGGTTCTTGTTCGTAAGTTAGAACGACACTTATTGAAAGCCCCAAACCACGTAAAATATGCAAAGAAAGTAGAGGCGTCTAACTTTGTTTTGCAGGGGTGTGCAGTGATGTGATATGGCCATGATTGTGATTATATTTGATGTATGCAATGATCCTTATTGTAAGTTGGCAACCGGCAGGAGCCATATGGTTGTCTTTAATTTCTGTTAAGGCCTGCGTGTCTATTCAAAATAGTTGTAATAGTTGAAGCTGGCGGACGACAACCATGAAGAAGCGTCATTGACCTTGATGCTATGCCGGTGATGATGGAGATCATGTTCGTGCTTGAAGATGGAGATCGGAAGCACAAAGAAGAAAGGCCATATCATATCACATATTATGAATTGCATGTGATGTTAATCCTTTTATGCATCTTGTATTGCTTAGTAGACGACGGTAGCATTATAAGATGATCCCTCATGCACATAAATTTCAAGTCTAAAGTGTTCGCCCTTAGTTAGCACCGTTGCTAAAGCTTGTTGCTTCGAAGCACCACGTGATGATCGGGTGTCTTTGATTCCACGGGTGAATACAACGTAAGCAAGCCAGATTTGCTTATGCGGAAGCTAAGGTTTGATCTTGACGAGCCTAGCATGTACAGACATGGCCTCAGGAACACGGATCGCCGAAAGGCAAAGCATGAATCATATAGTAGATATGATGAACATGATGATTGTTCGCCATTAAAACTATATCAGCTCTCGTGATGATCGGTGTTGATGTAGTGGATTTGGTTCGTGTGATCACTAAAACAATGTGAGGGATATTGTTTTGAGTGGGAGTTCACCTAGATTAATTTAATTATTAATTAGAACTCAATTTATCATAAACTAAATCAAAGTGAATTTGCATAGTTGTTGTAGTCATTGGCATCAGTTTACCACCTTGCGCTTAGTTATAATTGAGATAATAGAACTATAGAATTCTGGTTAGTTACTTTACGAACTGGTATCGTATTGTTTTGAAGTGTTAATCTAAAGTTTAAAAGTCCTATTGCAAACTTTCAGTAAGTTCCGGTTACTCCATGAAGTTTAATAATTAGTATTAAATCAAGAGTAACAATTCCAAGTGTTAGTAAATAAGTATCATGTTTGTATCCATGATTCTTGATATTCAAAGGATTCCCTTAATATCAAGGTTATCTAGGATCTGAAAGAGTTGTTTCAGAAACCATGATGTGTGGAAGATATTGTGATATCTGAAACGAAGTTTTGGTTGCAACATGATAGAGTATAATATGGCAAAAGTCATGTTCTCATATTTGATGAGAATTTGCAAAAGGTTGGAGACACTTGTTGTCCTAATCCTCCAAAAGGTTTTGGATAGCAACATTATACTCATAAATTCATCGTTACAAGCTAACAGTAGCTTGATCATGGACCATTCCATGATAAGGGTGAATATTTGATGTAGGTAAAATGTTTACTACACCAAGAGATTACTAAAGAAAGGAATTTGAAAGAACACCAAATATTTGATAATGGTGATCTACTTCAAAGTGCAAGTTCAAAGACATTGGTATTTAACTATACAATCTTTGGACTATGTGTCGTATGTATGACTCCACTGTTGATGTTGATAGATTCTTTCAAACAGAAAAAGGAGATACTGAAAGAGAATCTCATAAATATATGGCAGAAAAGAAAAGACTAGAATCGTTCAGTTTAAGTATATAGATGATATACATGTTATGGCTATATTCTTTGCTTGTTAAACAATGTGGTTCTTAAGTATTTGATACTGAATTTGTTGGTGTGAATCGTCATACGAAACCACACAATTCATGAACTACAATGGCCTAAGTAACTAGCAAAAGAATATGTGATGATGTTCATCAAGAACAAAATAAAGGGTTATTGTGTTGCTTGTTAAACATCAAAGCTTGCCTTCAAAGATTTGTTTTATCAGGTATTATGAGAACAAAAGGATTGTTCAAATAATTGCCGTAATCCATAAAAGATGGATGATTCGCAAATCTCGTTGGAGACATCACATCCATAAAACTAGTGCTAAAAATGTCGAAAGACAAATTGATTGAAAGATCACTTAGGAAGTGACATCGCTGTTTGAATTATATTGAAAAGATAACATGAAGAAACTCCATGTGGATGGAATTTTGGAGTCTTCTGATTTTTGATCAAATGACGCTTGTGAAACTTTCCTAGAGATAATTAAAACTTCGTTCATAGGCCAAAAGGGAACGAAAGACTAGCTTATTGGAACTTGTGCATATTGTTGTACGAACTCCATTATGTGTAGTCAAGAGCGATGGATTTCAACTTCATATGCTTTCTCCGAAAATTTGAGTGAATATATGAATATTTACTTAATAAGGATGAAGTATGAAACATTTGAAAAGTTCAAAGACTTTCAAGATGAAGTGCAAAATCATTGTAACAAGAATATAAACAGTTTATGATAAAGATCATAAAGGAAGATATTTGAGTTACAAGTTTAGCATAATACCTAAGATTTAAGGAATCGTTCCATGGATTTGCATTTCCCGAAACACCATAAGAGTATGGAGCGTTCGAGATATGTAATTAAACCTTGTTTGACATGGTAAGATCGAAAGGTGTAATTCATAAAACTGCCATTGTATTTTAAAGATTAAAAGCTTTAGTGATTACCGTTTTTCCACTGAAAAGAGCTCCATCATAATCCGTTGAAATGACACCATATAAGGTTATGGTTTGGGATAAAACCCAAGTTGTCCTTTCTTAAACATTGGTATGGTATGCATAAGAAAGATGTGTGCAACCAAAGTCGGATGAACCTGTCTTTGTATGACTATTAAGTATTCCTCCATAAACACCGGAGACAAAAGTGTTTGTTGCTTAGAACGTCAAGTTTCTTTTGGAAGGAATTTTTCGTGAAAAGTTAAGTGGGAGGACAATAGAACTTTGATAAGGTTAAAAGAACCTTAGCTGTATGTGCAAAGTTGCGCAGCGCCGAAAAGTGTTCCGAAGGCGGCAACAATGCTCATGGCTCACGTGTCTCAAATGTTGTGGTCACGGAGATCTAAGTTCCTATTGAAACAAGTAGATCGGGTAAACAATCAAATACCAAGATTTGAGGGTTGAATCATTATTTGAGAATAATGAACCGACTACATGCAAAGAAGCGATGATGGGCCCTGACTCCGTCAAATGGTTTGAAGCCATAAAATCCGTGATAGTTCCATACACGAGAAATCAAGTTTTGAACTTGAAGGACCCTCGAGAAAGGTGTAAGACCTTACAGTTGTGTCTGGATCTATAAAGAAATAGACATGGATGTTTTACATCTATGAAATAGTCGACATGTTGGGAAAGAGTTCACAACAATGTTCAAAGGTTGACTATGACAAGATTTGATCTTTCATAGTGATATTTAGTCTAGACGGATTAATGTAGCAACCACTACATATAATTTGTTATATGGTAGTAGAATAAACAAAACAAGTTCTTCTAATAGAATGGTTACCTAGGACATGTGCATAACACGGTCCATAGGGTTTTGTTAATTCAAAGGATGCTAAAAGCATATGCAAACTTCAATGGTTAGAGTGAGCATAGCGGAGTTGGAATCTTCACTATGATGAAACTGTTAAAAGGGTTTAATTTCATCAGAGACAATGAAGATGCTTGCATTTGCAAGAAATTAAGTGGGAGCGCTAAGACATGTTTCTAATACATTATGTGGAAGACATATTGTTGATTGGAAATAATGTATCTTTTATTAACACATATTAAGAATTTCATCCCGATGAAAGACTTAGGCAAAACCCAAATATTCGGCATCAATAGACGCTAATATGGTTGTGCCAGAAGTACATAGACAAGATATTGAATGAGTTCAATATAGAAACCACAAGAGAAGGTTCTTGTCGCACAGAAAGGATTGAATGAGTTCAATGTTGATGATATATTCAAGTGTATTGACATTTGGTAAAGTGAAACAAATAATCAAGTATAGATTGATACTTGATGTATGAAATCACAAAGAGTATTTATATCAATCATACTGTGATATGTACAAATCCAGATATGTCCTATGCTCTAAATGTTGTGAGCATATACCAGAATGATTCGTAAGATGATCATTGGACAATAGTAAGGATATTCTTATGATCTTCTGAAAGAACTAAGAGTATAATATTTGTAGAAGTGACAAATAGATGGTTAGTTCATTGTAAAAGTACTACATTGATACTAGCTTTGTCACAAAGTACAAATTAAGTTTATCTCAATCTAAACTAAGGGTGGCACAATATAATGGAAAGTGAGTTCCATAATGGATTTGGATGATTTCCAAAGTTAAGACATTGTGACAGATACTACAACAAAAGGCTGAGTATATGACTGCTATTATAGCAGCAAAAGAGGGCATTTGTGTCAAGAAGTTTGTTATCAAACTAGGTGTAGTTCACAGTGGGATAATACTATGAAGATATATTGTGCGACAATATTATCAACATGTTTTAACCCCAAAGAGCTAAAGGTCACACCGAAATACCAAATTTATACAAAGCCATCTCATTAGAGAATGAGTGATGCGTAGAGACGCAAAGACATGCAATTACACACGGACCTGGAAGTGTCAGATCCGGAGATCAGTTGACCACTAGCAATCGTGTACATACAACACCGGAAAGCCATAGGTGTTATATACACAAAAGTTTGAAACTAGATTATTGACTCTAGTGCAAGTGGGAGACTGTTGGAGATATGCCCAAGAGGCAATAATAAAGTGGTTATTATCATATCTTCACACTTATGATAAATGTTTACATTCATGCTATAATAGTATTAACAAGGAAACCATTAATACTTGTGTGATTTGTAAACTTAATTTGAAGTCCCTAGTATAGCCTCTATACTTCACTAGCTTGTTGGTTGATTGATGATTGTGGTTTCCCTATCATGAACATTGAGATGTTATCAACAACAAGATCATATCATTAGGAGAATGATGTGATGGACATACTCCTATAGATAAGCGTAGCATAAAGATCAAGTCATTTCAATAGTTCAATTGCTATATGCTTTCTGATACATAGTAACCTAATTCCTTCGACCATGAGATCATGCATATCACCTTTACCGGATGGATGCTTTGATATCATCAAACACCACACCGTAACAGGGTGGCTATAAAGGTGGCATTGAGTGTTCGGAAAGTATTGGTTGAAACACATGGATCAAGAGTGGGATTTGTCCATCCGCATGACGGATAGATATACTCTGGGCCCTCTCGGTGAAATGTCATCCAATTAGCTTGCAAGCATGTGACATGGTCACAAGGGATCACATATCACGGGAACGAGAAAAGAGTACTTATCAGTAACGAGGTTGAACTAGGTATGCAGAGATACCGACGATCATAACCTCGGATAAGTAACATATCGTGAGACAAAGGGAAATTGGTATCGTATGTAAGTGGTTCATTCGATCGCAAAGTAATCGTAGAAATATGTGGGAGCCATATGAATTTCCAGATTCCTCTATTGGTTATTGTTCGGAGAAGTGTCTCGATCATGTCCGCATAATTCACGAACCGTAGGGAGACACACTTAAGGATTCGACGTTGTTTGAGTAGTTATGGTATTATGAGAAAGAGACCGAATGTTGTTCGGAGTCTCGGATGGGATCCGGGATATCACGAGGTGATCCGGAATGGTCCGGAGAATAAGATTCATATAAGGAAAGTCCCGTTTCGGAGTTCGGGAATGATTCCGGTGTTTTCATCGGGGATATTCTAGAAGGTTCCGGATTGTCCGGCACTCCGGGGGGGAAGGGGTACATGAATGTGTCATTACATATTGGAATGATTGCATCATGTACTAAGTGTTCTTGCTGTCCCAAATATAGGATTAAATTGAATCCTAAAACAGAAAAGTCAAATGTCCAGTTTGAAAGTCAAACGGCTAAAACAAGAAACTGTGGGAAACAAGCAAGAGGAGTTGGAATCAACTTGGAGGAGGAGTTGGACTCCTCCAGGCCGGCGGCCAGCCCTAGGCCGAGTTGGGGAGGGACTCCCTCCCTCCCCTGGCGCGCCAAGACCCCCCTCCCATAAAAGGAGGGGCAGGGCTCCTCCTAGACACACACAAGTTTCCTATCCTCTAAACTAAACCCTAGATCTAGACCCCGGTTTAGAGCTATTCGGTTTAGAGCCTTCTAATTGGTTTAGAGCCCTCTAATTGGTGTGTCTAATTACTAGACCACTAATAGCCTCTCTCATAAGCTCCACCATACTCGCACCGGCTTAAGGCGAAGCCCTGCGGGATTTCCCCTCTACCTCCGGTACCACGCCGTTGTGCTGCCGGAATCACGAGGAGAGTGCTACAACCTCCGCTGCCTGCTGGAACAAGGGAGAGGAAGGTCTTCGTCGAGTACCGAACGTGTGACCGACTGCGGGAGCGCTGCGGGAACGCGGCGCCGGAAGGATCGTCTACGCGATCTTGAGATCGGAAAGAGTACGACTACATCACCCACGAGAATCTGCTCTCGTTAAACACTTTGGAATCTTCGAGGGTGAGTTATTCCATCGACTCGTAGCTACAATCTAGTAGATAGATCTTGGCTTGTTTGTTTGTATGCGATAGAAAATTTTTGTTTTCCATGCTACGAACCCCTACAGGACCGGCCGGAGGCGGGCGAGGCAGGGCTTGGTGGGCGGGGCCACGAGACGAAGGGAGCCGAGCAGGGCGGCACGGTCGCGGAACGGTGCCGAGGACGACGGGCGGGTGAGGCGCAGACGGGGTCGAGGGGGTGCCCTGCGACGCGACAGCGGCCTGGCAGAGAACGGAGGCTGCTGGCGGCGCTCCAGAGCTAGGCCGTCGACGGCATCACGCGGCAGAGAGGATCGAGGGGAGAGGGAGGCGGGATCGAGCAGGCGCCAGAGGGAGCATCGGGTTGGGGAGGGAGAAGGAGCGAGACGAGGAGCAGGGCCGGGGAGGGTCGGGATCACGCGCGTTGCGTGGGCAGGGCACGCGGGGATTACGTGGTGGAGTGGGTGGGGCCCGGGGTTGAGAGGAAGGGTGCGGAAGCGGTCAAGGGAGCGGGACGCACTACTGTCTCCCTGGCGGCTGCGGGGTGGAGGGAGTGGGGTGAGGGCTAGGGTTAGGTTTAGGTTAGATTAGGGTTAGGGTTTGGCTGGTTGGTTTGGTCAAAACGGGCTGGGCCAGCCGGGGTAGTAGGTGGCCTGGCCTACGGGCCGGGCTGCCTCCCCTAAAAAAATAGGTTTTTATTTATTTTCTTTTAAAGTAAAACATTTTTAAATATGTGCTTAGACAAATAAAATACTCCGAACAAGCCCGGGGTTTGATATTTGAAATAGAGAGAGGCTATTTGTAGAAAATAAAATAGGGCTTTTCAAGAATAGTTTTAGTGAAACTAATGCATGATGTCATGATGATGCACAAAATATAACAACATGCGATTTCTAGTAGTGGTTTTACCCGGGGTGCTACAGACGTGGTGGTGGTCGGGAAACGGGCAACAACCAATTCCAAGAGCCTCGTGAGAGAGCCCGGTGTGGAACATGCAATGGTGAAGGGCACAATGCAAGAAAGTGTTCTCAAAGGAAAAGAGCAAAAGGAAATCAAGGAAGTAGTAGCCAACCAAGTAGTAGCCAACAAGCTCCAAGTCAACCAAGTAGTAGCCAACAAGCTCCAAGTCAACCAAGTAGTAGCCAACAAGCTCCAAGTCAACCAAGTGGTAGCCAACAAGATCCAAGCCAACCAAGGACTATCCAACCAAGTGGTAGCCAACCTAGGACTAGCCAACATGCTCCAAGCCAACCAAGGACTAACCAACAAGCTCCTAGACAACAAAGAGGTCGACAACTTGGGCTAAGAAGAGGAAGAGGGCGTGGTGGATTTAATCCCGCTAGTATGATAGGTTACTTAGCCGGACCAAACCCGTATGCTCGTAGGTATGTTCACATTTATGCATATTTTACTATCATTCATGTTTATTGGGTTAAATGCATCCTTTACTAACTTGCCCCTTTTATTCTTATAATAGGTATGGCGACTCAACCCAACAAGGCCAATGATGGGGAAGGTGTGAACTACTCGAAGATCTGGGCGGATGCTATGGAGGTGGTGGCGAAGAGGAAGGAGGCTGAGGAAGATAGGAAGAGGAAGGAGGCCGAGGAAGAGAGGAAGAGGAAGGAAGCTGAGGAAGAGAAGCGGAGGAAGGCATTCGAAGAGGTAGTTCAACTTGCTCGCCGCAAGATAGAGGAGGAAGAGAATCGCCGCGCTAAGGAGTCTCGGGATGCCGAGAGGGAAAGGCTGCGTCAAGCGGCATGGCATTCCATGGCGTTCCACACCTGACGCACATGCAACGCGCAGCCTGGTGACGCCGCACCGTGCGGCGCCGTCAGGTGTGGCGCCGCACATGCGCTAGAAAATAGACAGAAGCTTCTGTCTATTTTCGAGTGCATGTGCGGCGCCACACGTAACGGCGCCGCACATTGACTTAGACCTTTCCTGGGCTGTCTTGCACCATGTGCGGCGCCAGAGGTCATGGCGCCGCACCTTCCTGACTAGTGTCTGTCTGTTCCTGTTGTTCTGTTTGAGTTGGTTTTCGAGCAGGTTTGTTTGATGTTGTTCGAGCATGTTTGTTCCAAAAAGACAACAACCATTGAAGTTCACGACAACCATTCAAGTTCATGACAACAACATCCAAGTTCACGACAACAACATCCAAGTTCACGACAACCATTCACGACAACATCGAAGTTCACGACAACAACCATAAGTAGAGTTCACGACTACAACCATTCAAGACAAAGTGCAACATCTACTCTACTTCCCACAGGTGGTCTTCGCCCCTCGGCCCCTTCTCGTGGGCATCTTCCTCCTCCTCGGTTCCTCTTCATCCTCCACCTCTAAGCGATATGGATTCTTGGGCTTCTTTGTCTTGGTCGTGGAAGGGTTGGGTGTGTAAGGCTTCTTGGGTTGCCTTGGCTTGAACATGTAGTCGGACCGCTCGTGTACCTTGTAGCGAGTGTAGTTGCCCAATGTCATCTCGTCGGGGACGCTTTCCTCATCTTGCGGCTGTCAACAAAAGAAGATTGGTAAGGACAAATTCAGGAGAAATGCAAGGGAGGGTGGGGGATGCAATGGTTGTACTACCTCGGGTGTGTTCGCCTCGTCCTCGGATGTGGAGTGATGATCGCCAGAATTGTCACCTTCGGGCGTGTTGGACCGTGACGCGGACGGTGTTGCCACCTCAGGGTCACGGCAACCTAGCAAGTTGACCAAGGGAGCAAACTCGGTTTGTCGCCCTTCTCTGACCATGATGTTGTATTGTTCGGTTGAAAGCTCATCAAACACCAATGGCTCCTCCAAGATCGAATCCCGAAATGCCCATGGGTATATCTCCACCCGCGCGTTGTCAACGAACCATGCGATGTAGTTGTTGAAAGCATCCCGACTGAAGGGCCTATCCTGTGCTCCTTTTGCTTTCCTAGCCTCGGTCACACACCTCCTGAATTTCTCAAGGTGCTTCCTATGAAGCTTGGGCCAATCCTTCTCCTTCCTCTGCTTCTTCCTGTCCAAGCTGCACACAACAACAAGTCAAAAAGCGTTATTTGGCGAATGATAAGCACATCACATGGTAAGGCAGTTAATAGCTTACCTATGGAGCCCTATGTCCGTGTCCTTCCACTCAGGCGGTACAATCTGAAATAACCCAAACTGGGTCATGACACGGTGAGGCTGGTGATACTCAACAGCCCACATGCACACCATGGGGCAACGCATTAGCCACAGACGAGATTCTCTGAGGCAAATAGGGTTAAGGCGATAGTCCTCCGGAACACCAAAGCGGTCCCCTCGACCGTATGGCTCCCACGTCACCTGCATCATACCACACTCATGTCAGGGTCAAAGATTACAAGTTCAAGACATATAATTGACCGCCGTCGCTGAAATTACCTGATCCATGGTGATCGTGTCAAACTCGTTGGTGTACCTCTTGTACGCCTCCAGTGGGTCCGTTGGCGGTTCGGAGACCACATCCCACTTGTAAGCCCATGTGGGGAGAAGGTAGTTGTTGCCGTTATCAATGTAAGGATTGAATGACAACAATCTCGGCCGTCCAATGGAGAAGCGTTCCCAGCTCCACACCGAAAGAAGGAGCAAACAACCACCAATCCCTGAATCGGCGGAGCTCCTAAGGCAAGCGTCATCCAGCTGCAGATGAAGTGAACAACCATTTGGTAAGAACAATTTTTTTTTGAGATAGTGCAGAAATATACAACAACATTTGTAAATAACTCATTACCTGACGGTACAACCAGGCCAACACCGCAGAACCCCAACTGAAGGTAGAGTCGAAAAAAACCAGCAACTTGAGCCAATGCCACTGAGCACGATCCCCACTGCTGTCAGGAAACAGAGTCCTCGTGATAATGTACCACACATACACACGAGTGTATGTCTTGATCGTCTCCTTATAGGCATCCTCGGGGCAAATCTTGAAATTCTGGATGATCCAAGTAAAAGTAGCCCCGGCAGCGACCCTCAGTTTTTCCCCCTTCTTGTTTATAGCCTCGGGTGGATCCTTCCCTATAAGGGAGACCATCTCCTCACGCCACCCGTCTGAATCCGAGGACATGCACACAGGGTTTCCCTCGATTGGGAGTGCCAGGATCATGCTCATGTCCTGCAAGGTGATCGTAGTCTCACCGGTCCGAAGGTGAAATGTGTGCGTCTCCGGCCTCCATCGGTCCACAAGCGCGGTGATCGCAGCAGGGTTGAAGGCCGGTGTGGACCGAGTGACCATGTGGATAAAGGGGAGGAGTCCTAGCTGCTGGATGTACGGAGTGTACCGTGCATCATAAGGCATCTTGCCGGACGAGACCTCGTGGTACCTAAGTCGAAGGGGTTGAATCTCCTGCAAACATACAATGGCAAAATGTTAGATTTCCATCTAAACAAACATGGCATCTTGTTCGACTTGCATTGAAGTTTTTAGTACCTGTCTCTTCTCCGACATCTTGTAGGCACGGTGTTGAACATCATAGTGAGCATTGTTTAGAAGGGGGTTTAGAGCCATCCTATATATTCAAAACAATAGAGAGAATAAGAACAATTATAAAATGTCCATCTTATAGTTCTAGCATCTAGAATTGCAAGCTAAATCAACCATCTTATAGTTCTAGCATATAGTTCTAGCTTTTGTCCATCTTATAGAGACATCCTACATATTCATCCTACTCTACCTATAGTTCTAGCATCTAGAATTGCAAGCTAAATCAACCAACTAGAGTTCTACCATATAATTGTAAGATAAATCAAAACACCAACTAGAGTTCTACCATATCTCCATCTTACTCTAGCCATATGGAATTGCAAATATGAACAAAACACCTAACATATACTTGTAAGCTAAATCAACCAACTAGAGTTCTACCAAAGAGTACTATGCCATATCTAAACCTACATCTCAAATAAGCATTGCAATGATTCATATAAATTTCAAAATCCAAGAAAATCTAGGGTTTCACCCGATTTTACAAATAGAGGATAAATTGGAAGAAATTTGCGGATGAATTTGCTAGGATATGTGAGAGAATACCTGGGGAGAGATTGGGAAGGAAGTTTCTTGGGCTATTGCTTCAGATCTAGTCGATTTGAGTGGGGGAGCGCCGAACCCTAGCCGCCATGCCTTCTCTGTTCGTGGGGGCTGGGAGAGGAATGAGGGTCGGGGGCTGGGGCTGGCGCCGCGCTGGTACAAGACCTAAAGTGTGGCGCCAGGCGCAACGGCGCCGCACTACACAGTGCGACGCCAGGCTACAAGGCGCCGCACTATCGGGACCGGGCCCGCGGGGCTCCACGCTGGCAGGTGCGCGGCGCCAGGCGTAATGGCGCCGCTCTTCAAGGTGCGGCGGCACGCCGTATGGCGTTGCAAAAAGGATTAGTTCCGTGAATTTCTTCTGGCCAGAGTTTATTTCGTAAAATTGTTATTTTTTAGGGTTATTTTCGTCCACTCTGCCCCCAGCGGCAACAGGCAGAGTAGTGCGTCCGTCGCCCCCGCCCCCGCCCCCCATCCCAGGACCCCAACGCCCTAGTTGCTACTCGTCCACGCCGGCGGCGACTCCCCCCACAACCACCCTGCCTCTCGCCTCTCACGGTCTCACCCCGCCGGGACATCTGGATCCGCCTCTGGCGTTTGGGCGTGCTCAGGTTCGGATTGATGGCGGCGGTAGCAGCGGCAGAGGAGGTGCTGCAGCACATGGGACCCGATCCTCGCGTGGAAGAGACCAACAGTGTGACGGCTGAAGAAGAACTCGCGGGAGACGACGAAGAGATCCTGCGGTTCATGGACTCCGCGGATGGCTACCTCCTCCTGATGGACTCGCTTTCCTCCACTCTTCGTCAGGTAAATCATGCCTGCTCTTGCCCTCTGTGCTACTAATCGCCCAGTATTTTTCTCTTGATATGTGGAGCAGTTTGACTCCAAGTGAAATAATTGCTACCGAAGTAGTACTATACCGCTAGGATGTAGTATCAGGCATTCGAACGCAAAATTGTTACTCGTAGTATCTACTAGTAGTAATTGCTATGTCCAGTGCCTGGCTAACTACCTGCAGCAGAATTAGTATCTGAACAGAAGCTTTTTGCTCGTGTAATTTTTTTTATTGGTACCTACGATTGTGCAATCTTCCTGAAACTTATCTTCATCTGGGTTGTTGCATTTGGTCCCGACGATTCCCAGCAACTATGCGTGAGTGCTTTCATAAGACTTACTGGAGAAACTGTTTGCCTAATGTACCACTGTCGCAGCTCACAAGTAATAAATATGGATGATGTATTGATGTTCTTTATTTTTCTAGGGTTGGTTTGATCTGGCAAGTGCTCGTCACTCGATGGGTGCATCACGTGTTTCGAGTACACTGTTTGATCACAAGGAGCAATCTGCAGCCACTAAGCTGCAGGTGGATTATTATGCAGACCTGCAACCATCAGGTAACCCAATAATGCATTGTTTGAGTTAACAATCTTTATCAACAATTCAGGGCTGCTGCTAAGCAATCATCATTGTTTCTCATGAAGTTTACTCTACTATTGTCATTTCTCAAAACCATTAGAACGATAGTTCCATGCGCATGTCATGAGACGTTCTTTCATCATGTTTCAGAATCAAACCCACATTTTGCTTTGTCAAAGTGGTGCTTGCAAGAAGAATCAAATGCAAGTGATGATGTCAGGGCACAAGGTAGTACTAAACCAAAACTAAGGTACCGGGGATCAGAAGCTAACCCAGGTATTAGCAGAAGCACTATTTCTTACTTTTTAGTGTTAAAATATCGACTAGGTTTCGTTGCTCACCTTCAAATCAAATATTTTTGTTAAGGAGATGGTAACAGTGGATCAGATGCAACTACTGCAAAGTCTTCTACTGGTGTTGACAGGACCAGTCAGGCAAGTGCAATGTAAAAACCTGTTGTCTTTTTGTAAATATGGTAGGTATGAGCAACATATGTAACTCTTAAAAATGGAGCACAATTGATGGTGAATGACGGCTTAAAAGAAACAAAAATAGAGCACTAGCTGTGATTAATCCGTAAGTCAATAAGGCAAAGTTTTATGTGCTGGAGTGGTTAATTTGGAGAAGCCACCCTGATATCAAAATGATGTATCAAGGCAACGCAATATTTGCAGTGTAGTAGTTGTACTCAGGTTTGAGATCTTTTTCTCAAGTTAGTTGCTCTTGTGAACTTTATGTCTAGGAAACTGAGGTGCCAGGATACACCTATATGTCAGTGTCGTGAGTAAGGAAGAAGTTGTGTGATTCTAATATGCTTAAATTCTATTGGTTGTTCCTTTCCTCTGTACTTTAGGTTCAGAGTGCAAGATCAAAAGCATTATCAGTCTTCGGAGCGTTGGTGTCTCCAAAACTACGAACAACCCAAGTTTCCTTTGAAACAGGTTTTTATTTCTAACGAGAACAGTAGAACAAACTATGCTTTAACCTTTATGTTAATCTAACTTACACTTTTGTTTCGTGTAGCACTGGAACTAATTGTGGAGTTAGCAAATTCAAGATCAACCATGCTCTCTAGTTTCTCCCAGATAAAGCGTAAATCATGAATTGCGCACCATCTCTTTCCTTTTGCGGGATCAGTGATATGTAACCAGCAGCTCCTGTAGAAAATACCATGATCCTGTTTGAAACGTGTATGTACCGAGATATATATTTTTATGCATCTGTTTGCCCTGTTGCACCTTGAGTTGCCTTACAACCACGGGGACACAGACCAATTTTTCTTCTTCTGTAAGTTGATATATTTATTACTGAGTTAAACTCTGTTGATCACAACTACAGTACAACATTCAGGCTAGTATGTCTTAAATAAAATACAATTCTATTTGGTCTCAGAACTAGTTATATAGGCTTCTTCTTGTCCTTGTCAGTAGTCCGAGAAGAGTCTGAGCAATGTTAATTCTTGGTTGAGATTCCAACTTATCAGGCTGCCTTGGTTTTTCGTCCTAGGATGTGCGTTTTAGGTTTATTAAAGAAGTTTCATAATTTCTTCCAGTTCTTAATAGTATATCACCTACACATTGTTCTCGCGCCCATCGCTAGGCAGGCAACCATTCATATTGAGCTAATATGAAACGTCAGCAACTCCCTTTATCATCAAAGAGAGTTCTCCAGAGAATGGTAACCTTTGGTTCTACTTAATTTTTTCAAGTACTCTGTTCCAAATTATAAGACGTTTTACTTATAATTTGGAACAGAGTTGGTTTTTTTTAGTGCGCCCTACGGACCTGCTGAATCTCATGGATATATGCTGTGGATAAAGAAGCATGATGGATAATACACTTAATAATGATCAAAACATTGTTTCATCGGTGTATCGAGATGGTATAACACGATACTGTCATCAGGAACACCTTTGTGTTAGCGGATGTTTCTCTGTGGGCTTACACATAACAGTCTTCAACAACATAACTTTTGGTTCGAAGAACACAGGATGGAGCATAACAAAACGAAACCACCTCAAATTAGGATAGAGCATAACAAAATGAAACCACCGTCAGAAGACAAAAACCCGACCTTAGCTCAGTTGGCAGAGCGGAGGACTGTAGTATTTGCAGATCAATCCTTAGGTCACTGGTTCGAATCCGGTAGGTCGGATATTTATTTTTCGCTGCGTTCTGGTTTGGAGAGTTGTGGTAGGCTTGACGAGCCAATGTAAAAACTAGCCATTCCTATGGGGCCATGAAATCTATTACTATTCCGTTTGACTTGCACTTTTTTCTACTTCCTCTGATTCATATTAATTGACTTGGATTTGTTAAATTTGGATAAACCTATATTCTTAATAGTGTAATTTAGACAAATATGAGACAATTAATATGGGTCAGAGGGAGTATTTTATTACTATTTTGTTTGACTTGTACTTCTCTCTAGTTTTTGTTTGGGTTTTATATCTAGTCTACCCTAACTTGATTGGGACAAGAAGACTTGGTTGTTGTTGTTGTAAATGTGAGAACACGGTGGGCAGAGGTGGTAACCAGCTCCCGGGGGCCGGTGGAGTGGGGGAACGGCAGGGAGAGGAAGAGAGGGAGACCATGTGAAAACGCTTCACCCAGCAAAACATGCTAAAATCATCCAAAGCCCCTGCGTAGGCAAGCGTAGTTTGGCGAAAAACTCTGTTCGTTCCATGTGAATTTGAAGAGGTTTTTGGGACCAATGCTAACAGGGATGCCTAGGTGGACTGAGAAGTGACACCCTCTGGTGGATGATTTAGCTGAAGGTGAACATCGATAGGTCCTTTTGCTGACTAAACTGTCAGCGCAAAATTGCCCACGGAAAGCTTCAGTTCGCAGCAGCAGCAGGAAGAACTGATAATCTACAAAGTGCTTTCCTTAAGCATGCTCATATATCACAGAGTAACTACTGCCCCAGTTCCATAGTTCTTGCCATGGTTTTAGTTAACCAGTACATACGGAAATTTACATAACCTCTCGATTCCTGGGTAGGACAGTCCAACCAGCACTCTAATAAAGAACAAAAACACTACTATGAAACGGTCTCTCAGCTAAACAAAAACCTCCTAAGAAAGTTCTGAACGGAAGGGGGGAGTGGTAGCTAGACTGCTAGAGCATATGGTTGTGCCGCTCTATAGCATCACGCAACGCCTGGATCTGATCGACAGACCGACTGTCGATGTTGCTTCGAGGAGCTTCAGTTGTAGCTGCCGAAGCTGGCGCGTGCTGCGCCCGTGCCGCCGTCGTTCCTCGGCGCCACGAGGTTGCTGATGGTCCTGACGATCTGCCGCTTCAGCTGGCCCCTCTTCAGCGGAGGCCTCTTCTCCTTGGCGCTGTAGCTGCTGCCGATGCCGCTGTTGCTGTGCTGGCAGTAGGAGTACTCCATGGCCGAGCTCGAGCTGCCCTCTCCCTTCTTGTTGTGTACGTGGGTGTCAGTGTGTGTGTGGTGGTTGCTTATCGGTGGAGAAGACACCAGGAGGTGGAAAGTATTTATAGGCGCAAACAACAAACCATCTGTGCTCTTGACGCACATGTTAGTTAGTTTGTTAGGGGGGGGAATAGTTTGACCGTTTCTAGGCCATGGTGATTGATTAGGAGTAACGGAGATGGCAGGCAGGGGCATCTTTGAAGCATCCAAAGACCACTGACCGGTCAGTTCTAGCAGGTGTCCGAGCCCGTTGGAAAAAAAAGGAATTGTGGGTGTCATCTGGACGTCTCCATTGCGTCTTCGAGTTTAACAAGAGTGTGTGCATATATGATATATGGATTCATTTCCCCTTACGTTTGCTCTGTCAACTTGGATAATAATTCGGGATGTTCAAGAGCAGAGCAGGCGAGGGAGGCACGGCACGGCACCGGGAGCGATCGAGCAATAGAAAACAGCAGAGAGTGGACTGTGCGGCACGCACGTGCTTGAGCACGGCTCATTGACCGTTCGTTTCCTCCGAGAGATATGACCATGACATGGTCATTGGATTTGGAGCAGCTAGTTTCGAGGTTCGGTGTACCTGTCTCCTAGTGCTGGTGCTGATGGCGCTAGCTTGAGGTGTCAGCGCGGCTGCCTCCCACGGCAATCTGCCTGTCGGGATGATCCAGCCACCCAAGGTGATCTTATCCGAGCGGTATACAGGTACTCTTTCTCTCCGCGAAAAATATTATTACTTACTCTGTCTAAAATAAATGATTTGAATTTTGTCTAGATTCACATGTATCTAATATGGGAATCTAACTAAATCCAAATCACTTCTTTCCAAACACAGCCATAAATATAATCGAAAACGGACCGGTGGTTGAGGTGGAGGAGAAGAATGGAGATTGGAAGATAAAGTGAGGTGATGGTCTACGAGAAGCTAATTGCATTTGCTAACTTCATCAATCATGTAGATGTATATTTTATTTAAGACAAAATCTAAAGCTCTAAATGTACACTTATTCGCGAACGGAGACGTACTACTCAAACGCGGAAATTCTCTCGTGCACCGGAGGTCCCGCGTGATTCGTGCACCATGTTTCATTCAGCTTCGTCGTGTTTTAGGTGCATGGGAAAAAGTCATTTCTCCGTAGTGCTCTTCTTCCGACAAGAATATCACATGATGCATCTTGATCGTGTGGTAAATGATAAGTGCCGCTTTCCTTTTTTTCAAGTTGCATTATCTGATTCTGCCCCATTCTTACCACTTGGGGATGCATTGCCAGTGCCTAATAGTAATAAAAAAGAAACGCTGCTAGAGTGCTAGTGCCATCACAAAAGAGACACCGGAGCATCTTACCATCTGGGGGGCCTAACTAGTAATAACTAGCATTAGTATGCCACGCTTAATTCGTTTTGTAATCGCCGCAGGCTCAATCTGGAGCTTATGTTGCTAGCGGTCATTGGCCCTTTGATGCTTCAGAGACACACAAGCTCTTCCCTGGTTTACACGTCCAATGTGCGCTTCCAGTAGAAGTTAACAAATTCAGCGCCTAACTCCATTCCTTTCTAAGAGCACAAATTCTTTGGTTGGTTTCTATCACATCCACTTGAGAAGCTATTGGAATGCTATGCAATTTTCAGATAAGTTTAATCAATAGAAACAACATCGTGTAGATGCACTAGCAAATCTAATAATCATCATAGAGAGTGTAGTTTTACTGCTCATGAGGTTTATCCATCAAGTACGCAGGAATAAAGACCAAGGACTAGTCTTTAAGATTGATTGTTAGGAAGCTTATGGATGAGTTAACCTAGATTCCTCTATGAGATCTTAGAGGGTAGAGGATTTGGTCCTTTATTCATTACACTCATTAGGCAGGTAACCCAAGGTGGCTATGTGGGAGTTAAGATCAATGGTGTAGAAGGGAGTTTTTTTTCCTTACTGGTAAAGGGGCTTAGGCAAGGTGACCCCGTTGAACCTTTGATCTTTAACATGGTAGTAGATGTCTTTTGTAGAATGTTGATCAAGGGTGTTGATCATGGTTTGATTAGAGGCTTATGCCATAACTTCACTCTAGGGTGGGGGTTATCAACGTCAAATAGGCAGATGACAGTCTACTCTTTCTAGAAAATGATCCTAGAGTATGACTTAACCTAAAATGGATTTTGTCATGCCTTGAACAACTTTCGGGCACGAAAATAAATTTTCATAAGAGTGAACTGCCTCCTATTAGTATAGTGGAAGAGGATGTCCAACCTTCTAAGTTCGATTTATCTTTTTTGGTGAGCCCAAAATAAAATGCACACTAGTTGTGTACATAGTTGATTACATCCCTTTTTCGATCCTTTTTCAAATTTTTGACCCCAATATTTCAAATTTTCAAAAAAAAGCTACCCGGTGCTTGTGCTCCAAAGCGAATTTCTGAAGAACTCACATTATATATTGGTGATTTCCTTACTATACTATACCTATATGTCATGCAAGTGGGCTTGGTAAAGTAAGCATATATGCTTGAAAAGTTCTAGAAGCTAAATGTACAAAACGATTCTATTAACCGATTGCCTTCTACATCAACTAGGACACAGAAGAATATCATGTAGTTCCTAAGAGCATCTCTAGCAAAGAAAAGCAACAATAACTTATTTACTATTGAAAATAATGCAAACCAAAGAAAATCAATGATGGAGATCAAATTTTCTTAGACAAAAAGGATAGAAAAACATCATTTCCAAAATTCTACCGCAAATCCTACGACAATGATCACATCCACTAGTCGACGGCATATGAGCTAAGAAAGTGTGCAACGTTCAAGGAAAAGCTTTGAGGAAGGAACCGCCCCTCACATGCTTATGTGAGTATATATTGTAAAGAATAATACATCACAAATACGAAAATATACATAACCTCTCTATTCCTTCGTACAATCCAAGTACCAACAAGCACTAAACGAACAAAAACGCTATGATGGAGCGTCTTAGATAATTAAACACCTAAGAAAGTTTTGAAGGAAAGATGGGGAGATAGAATCTACTACTAGCTAGAACAATTTATTGCATCTCGCTCTAGTAGCGCAAGCCTTCTGTATGAGTGGGTGCATATGACTGCCTTTTGATCGATTTGTCTTGAGGATATTCAGTTGTAGATGCCGAAGCTGGTGTGACCGACCACTCTTTTCTCTGTTGCGGCTGTGCCATCTTTCCTCGGCGCCACGAGATTGATGATGGTCCTACCGATCTGCCGCTTTAGCTGGCTCCTCTCCAGTGGAGGCCTCTTCTCCTTGGCGCCGAAGTTGTTGTCGATGCCGTTTTTGCTGTGTTGGCAGTAATACTCAATGGCTCGAGATGGTGTACTCTTTTCTTGTTGCTCGTTTCTTTGTTTCTATCTCTCTCTCTTCTTTATCCGTTAGTGTGCTCTCTGTGGTGAGAGTGTGTGGGTGGATGAAGAGGGCACAAGAAGGTGAAAAGTATTTATAGGTGGAAATAAGCCATCTGTGTTGTGTTAATGCGGTGCTTTGCCGCACGTGTCAAGTCTCAGGGCGGGTTTAGAATGTACTTCTACCCATTTCTACTGAACTTTTTTTATCTCATCAATCCTCTAGTCGTCAACATATGGTTTGCATTGATACATTATTTAGAATACTATATAGAAAACTACATGTTTATTATAGCTAGTACATTAACAAATGTAAAATGTGAATCATTAATATAAAGGTGTAATTATTCCATAGAGTTATCATATTTATCATTCAAAATATATTTCTAGTGGTACACTAAAACCATACAATTTTGCATGATTTTTGTGGTGTTCAATATCTTTTGTATAAGAGTCTTCACCATAAATCCAACCAAACCAATACTTCACATCATTCCACCAATTATTTAAAGACTTAAGCGTGAGCAACAGGAAAGCTTTTCAGGACACTTGCGGGCGCGAGGCGGTAAGTGGTGTCGCTAGACGTGGGCCTTAGGGACGCGATCTTTTGTCGACGTGTCGTCTCTCGCTGGCATGGAGGGTGGGCTTCGACACGGGTTTCTTCCCGTTTCTTCTTGGTCAAAGCCGTGAGGCGTTATCCCAACTCCCACATCATCTCTCTTCTTCTCACGGCAGCGCCGCCCCCTATCTATCACCTCCACGTGCTTCTCGAGGCCGGAGCGGTGGCGAGGCTGTAGCGACGAGGCTATGTTCGGAGCGATGCCCAAGGCCCTCAGGTCCGCGGGTCTCCGGGCGTCCAGGTGCGGGCGGCGCACGGCGGGTGGTGGCGGCGCGACTGCGGTCCTGCGGGACGGCGCTGCGGGCGTGCTGCGCGGCTCTGGAAGGGGGGCGGGGCGGCGCCATCGGCTGCTGGAGGCGCGACGGGGCGCGGCCGGGCCGGATCTCAGCCGCGTGGGCCGGCTCTGGACGACATGGTGCGGGAGGGGGGGCTATATCGTCGACTGCGAGTGCCAAGGGCAGGAGGAGGCGGCATGGAGGTGCTGATGTCTGTCTCCCCTTTGGTGCTGCTGCAGGAGGTGGGTTCCATTGCTCATGGGCTCATGGGCTGTGGTGGAATGGCGGGGTGTCGGGCTGTAGTGGTGGGGTTTCGGAGTTTCATTGAAAGGTTTGGTCTCTTTGCTGCTCTAATTTCGGTTTTAGGTTTTTCCTCGCGTAGTGCTGGGTTTTCAGACTTTGATTGGTACTATCATGTTTGCTTTTCAGATCGGTTGTCGTTCTGATAGTACAGTATTTTGTGCATAACTTCATTCATGTTCTATACCGAATCAGCAAAAATGGCCTAAGGGTCGACTTCAGGAAAGTCTTTATTATTAAAGAACTCGCATCTGTAGATTCTTATAGCTTGCTTAGTTTCAATTCTAGGTCTGAACTACGGAAAGAGAAACCTTCACTTCTTTAATCAAAATAGGATGTTGGACCATTGGGGTCTCTATGTAAAAATATCAATTCATTTGGAGAACCGAGATCTGTAGATTCTTAGCTTGCTTAATTTCAGTTTCTAGGTCTGAACTATGAAAAGAGAAACCTTCAGTTCTTTAATTAAAATAGGATGTTGGACCATTGGGGTCTCTGTAAAAATATCAATAAGAGGTTTGCTTTGTTATTGATGCAGATGTTTTGTGAGACCTTATTGAAGGAGCTGGAATCAGTTGACAACCCAATGGATCAAAAAGTGATGATGGTTGGCTCATAATGCTCACTTATGCGTACGGTGGTGCTCTGCAGCAAAGTTATTGATGGTGGGCTATTTTTGTTGTTTCTTATTAACATGGAAACTGACAAGTTGTTAATTCTCCTAAAGTATGGTTGCTCTGTGTAGCATATTTGGGATTTTGTGCGTCTAATGAAATGCAGAATGTGACTTATGTTACCATGACCACTAACAAATTAGATAGTTAAACATGGTGAACAGTTGATGGCGTTGTTTTTACTAGACTCATGACCTGATCTGGCTGTAAGCCTGTAATATTCACCAATCAAATATTAATTGACAATTGCAAGTTAGTCTCTGTACTGCACTGAAATAATACCATGTTAAGTATTTGTTCTTCTCTATTTGTAGGTGAGATTCGACTTACCTTAGAAAGTTTTTGGAGGAATGGATAGTGCAAACAGAGATGTGTTCACAGAACCATACAAACAAGACAGGGACTTGAACATGGACCATGGACCTGTAAGCATTGATTTTCTTTCTATCGTTCTACCCTTTAGCTCTCCCTTTCTTTGGTAGTTGAGTACTTGAGTATAGTGTCGCTGGCCGTACTGATAGTAGCTGTCCGTGCCTTGTTGGTATGGTTATAGGAATGTAGGTTTTCTGAATCTGTTTGTGGTATTCATATGTGGGTTGTCTGATCTCTATAGGGACCTGTTCCTGTATAGAATGATACTAAAATCAGATATAAATGAAGTGCAATTTTTTTCCTAATTTTGTTATCCATTGTCTGTCTGCTGCATGATTATGAACTTTAGCTTTGAAGAAAGGGTCAATCATGAGTCGTAGTTAAATGTCTCAAATATAAACGAAGTGCAATTTTTTTTCCTAATTCTTCCTCGAGGATATTTGTTGCATCATGTGTAAGTGTTCAGTTGGAGGGAGATTTTTATTCCATTCATTAGTGCGTGCCTAGCAGTTTCCCATTTATGTATATCATCTTCTCCATTTGACTTCCTGAAAGATAGTTACTTGTTCCAACATTATAGAATGATCATGCTCTCTTTACATTCCTATTATCAAGCTCATGTTTCAGCCCCAGGCTATGTGTGTTGCTTCATAGGTTAAGACTTGAGCTAACAATCATTACAAGCTTATTGGTTATGTTTACTTTTTTATGTGGGAATGTCAGGATAGAGATATACTGTCTACTCTCAAGTCTCAACCAACCTATGAGATACTATAATAACTTTCAGGTAGATTCAAAATCTTTGAATAGTGGATCTAGATTTTATTTGATATTCGTTTATCTTAATGCATGGCAGTTCTGACTGTTGTTGATTCCTCTCAAAGCATTTGACACAAAACTGCAATGAATCAAATCTAGCTAGAGTTTGGATTTAATGTCTCTTACAGTATTATCTTCTTAATAATACCACAACACACATACATCTTTGATGTAGGCATTTTTTGACAATGGTGAGGAATACAGTAGATCTATTAAGTTATGTTTCAAGCGGTAGAGAAACAAACCTTGCTAAAAAGCACGTCATAGTATAAGAACTTCGACATAAAATGAGTGCATTGCATAGTGACTCTTTAGAGCAGGTCAATATATGATTGTTTGATCTCTTTGTGCTTAAATTGGTGGGTAGTGAATTATATCTTATTTCTTATTTATGGTTTTTCCTGAAATGAGTAAAAGTTTACAGTCATTTGAGCCTGCCTTAATTGAATAAAAAAAATTCATAGATAACGTACTGAATTGTGTTGCTTACAATGAAATTCGAAATCAATGGTGTATGTGATACCTGAAGGGAAAACCCCTGTGGGCTTTCATCTCCTCAAATAGTATAGACTTTTCATCTACCAAGTGGTTCATTGAAGGTATGGTCTACTACAAATTGGTAGTAGCATCATACCTATGTGTCCTTTCTAAGCTATACAAGGTGGTGATGTTTAAGACCGTGTTTTCTCTGTACTTCTAAATTCTGATGGCACATTTTAGAAATTGTTGCAGAATCTTATTCTCTGCTATTTTCCTGCCAAAATCTCTGGGTTAGTTGGGACGAGATAAGTTACTGGTGTGACTATTTCACATTCTTCTGTTGGCCGAGATGGCATTATAGTTTCCACGTTTTGGATTGTTTCTGAGGACGGTGTGTTTTGTGTGAATTTCAGACTACCTGGTGCTAACTCTGGCAAATCGGTTCTCTCTGCTATGCTTGCTGTGGAATTTGTTGAACCTGGTAAGTTACACGTTCATGCAGTTCTGGAATTGAAACTGTCTGTTGTTCCCCGTTAGTATTGTTTAATGTGTTCTTATTACTAGATGGAAAAGAGGACGATTGGAAAACAATATTAGGTGCTCGCCGCTATTGTAACAAGAGGGAGAAGCCACCTCCGTCTTCTTGTGGCGGCGAAAAGTGCTGGATCAATCAGGTGGCAGTAGTCCAACCGATATCCTGTATGCAGTGAGCTCTCTATTTTTTTAATCAGATCCATGAGCTATTGTCTTGCGTCACTATATGCCTCCACAACCACCGATGGTATAACTTTGGACGGTTCAATTGCATATGTGCTAGGAGCCTAGCTAGCTTGAATACCGAATGATTGATTTTGCACATGCATGTCTGCATGGACACGATTGGTGTTATCCTTATGGTGAAATATGTTTTGTGCTCAGCCTCAAGAAAATTGTTTTGTATGAAGCCCTACTAGCTTGAATAAAAATACATCATGTATGCTCATTATGACTAACAAAATTTATTGACTTCCATGCATCTCAATCAATCTTATTTTGCACCCCCGTCAAACATTATTGTATTTGAAAGTTTGTACGAAGAAAATATTTGTTGGCCTATTATATTCAAAGCATCCAATTTCTCATGACATCAATTGGCATTTGCACCATACAAATTATTATGGATGTTTCATTCTCAAGGAAAACTTGGTTATGCTGATTATGGCACGTTTATCGTTGTAGGTATCTTATGGACCACACAAGCAAGTAGAAGAGAGGAAGGAACTCAATGGATACAAATTATATTAAAAAGGACATCACATGGCTGCACAATGTGAGTTAACAAGTTCAAATCCGTCCATTCTTTCGCCCCACGGTAGTTCCGGTACATTACTTCTGCTTCCATATGGATATATGATAGCAAATAACCCTAAACACAAAGGCTAGCTAGATTGGTGATAGTGATATATGTTGCGTTGCACTTTCATGGATGTGAGCATCTTCATCCCACTTTCAGTCTTTGGCTCACAACACATGGTGGTATTTGCTTGATTGCTCAGGTTGTGGCCACCATGCCTAGAAGCTTGCCCGGCAGGGTCAATAGTTTAGCAAACCAGCAATTAATCTGACTTACCCATAGCCAACAATGCCGCAACAAAGACAGTCAAAACAGAGCTCCCGAAGCGCCGCATCAAAGACAGTCAAAACAGAGCTCCCTTCGAGATAAAATTTAAGAACCTGGAGGCAGACATCAGTGGTCTGGAAAGAATACCGCGATTGTGACGCATAAACCTTGATTAGTTGTCGTCACTAAGACTCAAAATTTTAGACTTGACTACGTATTATGTAGTACAACTGTGAAATTATTCTGGCTAATATAGTTTGACCAAACACTTTTTACTAACACATGGTCCACAATGGCATTTACGTCTGTCATTCTGGTAAACATCAAGTTAATAAATACGCGTCAACGTGATACGACATTGCTGAAGCTTCATATGATTATTTGCCCTAGCTAGCTTTCGTTCTTATTTGATCAAGCGTTGGAAGAAAATTAGTCATTTTCTTGGCCTCTGGATATGAAACAATAATTGAGGGCAGTACCCATACCTATATTAGAGAGCCCATGGTAAACTGAGTACTAAAGGATTATATGAATTTAATTATTGGTATAAACCTTCCTTTTCAGTTTCCATCCATGCTAACAAACTTTTCATTGACATTGAAACTCTTGGACTGAACACGCATACTATTTAGCATAGCAAATATTCAGGGGCAGTGAAGTGGAACAGATAAAAATGTACTCTTTAAGAAAAACATTATGTTCAAATACCTCTATTTCAATTCTTGAGATTATGATGCTGAGTTAGGGGCATCATATCAAATAATTACAAAATGTACCCTATTTGCACATAACTTAAAAAATTTCCTTCGAACACAAACCGGTAGCTGCAGACCAAATGTGGAAAGTAATAGGAAAGGATCATTCAAACAGATATTGAAAATAAAAATTGCAATATTCAAATAAGCTATTTTAGGTGACTGAATTAGTAAAAAGCAGGTATAGTCCACCTCTGAGCATTTAATTTTTTGTTAGCTACTTGGACCTACTACATGCACATACTACTCTTCTACGATTCATGTGTTTTTTGTTTCTGTCATATGTTGGCATGCAGCTTATTGTTGCTGCTCCGAAGGATCCGCTGGTAAGGGGGATCTAGCGGTTCTTCCTTCTACGCCTACTGATGCAACACCATGTCCTAATAATGCTTCGGTTTGTGTACGTATGATTGGTTTTCTTGGTTGTTTGGTTCTACTCAATGATTTTCTTAAGCTATTTTTTTTGCTCCAGGAAACACTTGACAAGGAATCCAGTTGATGGCGATGTGCCGATGTGACTGAGGATCTAGGTTGTGATTATAAGGTGGCACTTCAGGGCAATGCTCCAAAAAAGGGTGTCTCTGTGTTTTTTGTTTTTATTCCTGCTGGTTGTTTGACTGGTTGTTTTTCCTTAAACCTCTTTTGAATGGCTAGGGGTGGTACCATGAATAGGCAGCCCTTTGCCAAGGGTGCAGACAAAATCGGAAAGAAGGCACCGCTTCTTGTGCTTGTATGGTAAGCCTCTGCTGGATCTTGCGAAATCGCATTTCGGCTGACAATATGTGATTTTATCAGGCCACTCGAAGCAAGTGGCGGTTCTCCCTGGAGTCTGTTGGTTAAGGAGGCAGCATGTTGTATCGCCTATGCCTTTTGCTTCTTTGTGGCCATGTTGTATGTGTGGAGCCGAATCTAATATTGTGTTTAGGTTGGTCAGCAAGTGTATGAGGGGAAACCTCTTTTTTGTAGAAAATATGAGGAGAAACCTGTTGTCCTAAGTTATGTACTGCATGTTTAGACAATGTCTATATACTAATATGTGTTATGAGTGTAGCACCTATGTGTTGGATCCTTTGGCTGTATCATGATTCGTGATCCTTTAGTTGGCTCCTTTAATTGTGCGTTTATTTTTTAATTCCTATGTGCGCCATGCTGCATCCGTTTAAAATTAGACTTTTTTGGCATGTGACCAGACTTGTGTTTTGCTTTTTTCTTGACCCTGTTTTCCCCCGTTGTGTTTTGCTTATATCTTGACCCTGTTTTCCCCCTATTGCAGACTTTGGTGAGGTGTAGATTCGGTGAGTGGAGCAGCAGGAGACATATTATTATATAGCCGAACAGAATACCTCTGGTGCCCACTTTGACGCAACGTGTGCGACGACCGGCACGCCCTCGTGTCCTCCACACTGCCTGCTATTTTGCGACCACATGCTTGTATCAGTTTGCTGATATCATGTTTAACCTCATACCACGTTAAACCTTGATTAAACTGTGGACAGATGTGATGCTACGGCCAAGTAGTGTGACAACGCTCGTTCGGTGGCGCGGCGAAGCGCGCGTGTATGTCTAGTTTATATTTAAGAAGTATGATGTATTATAATGCATTGGTATATGTGTCCTTTCCAAGGTATTGTTAAATATCTATATAACTTAATAGAGCTCTTTATAGTATATGTATCTAGAAAATAACTTGCAAGAGCTGTCACACTTCGAGACTAATAGTTTAGATATAACTAAGCTCATCCATTTTAAAATACACTCCAACTTGCAAGGAATTTTGCTTCACAAGTCATGATAATAAGAGATGAGTATGCAACACAAAGTCTCATAGATGAACTCAACTAAATCTAAAGAGGGAGGATACACAATGTACCTTGGTTCAGACCTCATCTTGAGTAATATATTGTGTTGTGCCTTGCATTTTTTCCATGATAATGTCATAGGAATTAAACTGGTGTATATGGTGGCTAAACTACAAACCCTAGGTCAACTTAGAGCTTGAAGGCGATCTATCCAGTGTCTAGGGATTTCGGGAAATCTTTATTGCTTGATTTCCGTTGTGGCCTACATGTTCTTTATATATGATCATTGTGTTGAGAATCACATTGATTGTAGCCAAATCTTGTAAGTACACCAAACTAAGGAAATAATCCTTAGCCATCATACACTCCGCTTTCATACGTCCATTTCCTTATCCACACTCAAGTCCCTCCCCAATACCATAAGGATCGGGCATTTTAGAAGAATCCCTCATACTTGTATGTAGTCATGTCGTCATATTTAGACATGGATACCATATTTGTACGCACACAAGTACATGCACCGACATTTAGCCATCTTCAACGTTGGTTCTTCTTATCTCCAGTGATTTAGTATGAGGCCAAGGGTGCGGACGAAACTCGATAGGTGCTTAATATTTAGATTTTAGGTTTTATTTTCATGATCTTGAGGTGATATTTTGGTGGTGGATGTGTTGTATTTAATAAAGTAAAGTGCATGTTGATTTTATATTCTCTCTCTCTCTCTCTCTGGTGATAAGGAGGAAATTTAGACTGTGAAGGTTATAAGTGGATTTAATCTCAATATATAGTGGAGAAAATGACGTGTGAGGACTTTGGTGTATCTTTTGTTTCAATCAAGTCAAATCATGTGTGTCCTTGTGAGCTTTTCGATCTTTTTTCTAATATCCTAAAAAGGATGTCGGAGATTGTCTAGATTCAAACGTGTTTTAGTGTATAGAATACATAAAAATCTAGACAAATTTGCAACAAAGGGGATACCTTTTTCTTGAAAAGGAGGAAAACCGATCTCTGCACGGGTTCATGTACAATCTTTCGTATTCCTACTTCATTACTTTATCTAGCACCGTAAATCCTCCCTACAAAAACATACCCCCTCTGTCCTAAAATATAAGGCGCTTAAGGTTTAGTCAAAAGTCAACATTTTCTAAGTTTGACCAAATTTATACAAAATAATATGAACATTTACAACACTGAATCAATATCAATAGAATCATCAAAGTATATTTTACTAATGTGTCTATTCAATTTTATAGATGTAGATATTTTTTCCTAAATATTTGATCAAAGTTAATAAAATTTAACTTTGGACTAATCCTTAAACGCTTTATATTTTAAGACAGAGAGTATATATCTAAATGAGGGTTCAACCACCCATGATCAGCTTACAGCCAATTCCAGACTTTAATTCGAGGCAGGTTAGACCTTGGGTGGACGCCTCAAAGACGCAGAAAATCCTTGCTGATCCACATGGCCTTTCTATCCGTCACTACTAGAAAAATGGCTATAGGTAATCAGCACATCCGTGGCTCACATGGTTGAAGTGCCCCACGGCTAAAACAGGCGTGACTCATCTATGGGCAGTGCCCTACTAGTAACTAGAATAACCGTGGCGCACATGACCATAGTGCGCCACAGATATGTGTGGGCCAGGGCCCTGTTGGCCGCACGCCAAACATCCGTAGCGCACATAGGGTAGGTGCGCTACGGTTGTTAGTGTCAACCGTGGCGCACATGGAGGGGGTGCGCTACGCCTAAGCGCATGCCTCTCTCTGCTGTGAAACGGCCAGACACATTCGTGACGCACTATGGCATGTGCGCCACGGATGTTACTACTCCCTGTGGCGCACTAGGGCAGAGTGCGCCACGGATGTGTCGATTTTTTTGACAGCACTTTATGTGCACATGTGTGACCATCCACCACCCCGCACTTCACTTTCCCCTTCTTCTTCCTCCTTAGATCTAGTCGGGATCTTCTCCTTCCCACCTCAATTTCTCCACCCATTCACCATTTTTATCATGTAGAACTTGCCTTGGATGTTACATAAGTAATAGAGGAAGGTCTCCGGTCTCTCATATCCTTCTCCGGTCTCGCGCGCACCTCTCCTTTCCATCTTTCTCACGATTGGTCTCTCATCTCGGTAAGTTGTCCATGTAAGGATGTGTTCATGTGTATATGGATGATATGCTCATATGTATGTAGATGATCGATGCTCATGATGTGTGTATGAGAGGATCGATGGTCATATGTATGTGTATATGGAGAGTATCGATGATGCTCATGCATGTGTGTATGGAGAGGATAATGATATGTTCATGTGTGTATGGATCGGTCTCTCTCTCTTATGTTTGTATGTGAACAAGTTGCCATTTGTTTTGCCAAAATGTTGATTCATTTCCATTTTGGCAAGACTTTGGCATTTCGCAAAGGTCCTAATTTTAGGATAGGTCATGCCGAAATTTTCTATCGACCATTGCATGCATGCATTCATTATGTGGTTCTAGTAGACTTCTAATTGTACCATGTACACCGTGCAGGCAAAAATGGTCCGCATAATGAGCGAATGCATTGTGGCTAGATTTTTGAAATGTGCGACGACCGACATGATACGAAATAACAAGACGGATATAAGATGTCCGTGCAGAAGATGCAAACTCAACTGGGTGATCAACCCAGATTCCGGGAATCTGCAGGCGCACCTGCTCCGCCATGGTTTCATGGATGGATACACTCGTTGGATAAGCGATGATGAAGACGATGGAGACGGTGAAGGTGGCCAACATGACGATGATCATCATCACGGCGAGAACGGGCGAGATGATGAAGAGTCTCCTGGAGATGGTGAAGGTGCGGAAGCAGACCGGGATGATGATGATCTAGATGCCGGAGGAGCAGACGACGATGGAACAATGTCAGGCTGGGTGCAGGACCCTTATGTGCAAGAGCTTCTTCTCAAGCAGACGAGTAACGCCAGGACTGCCGCTAGAGAGAAAGCCAAGTTTGCGCAACTTGAGAAAGACGCGGTTACTCCATTGTATGAAGGATGCAGGCCCGATGATACCCGGTTGAATGTAACGCTCAAGGCTATGGAGATGAAGACAAAACACAAATTGAGCGACGCAAGCTTCGACGATATGATGGCATTCTGGCACGATCGTCTCCCGGAGGGGAACACATGTCCAACTAGTATCGAGGACGCCAAGGAAATCGTCCGTCCTCTCGATCTACCGCACGTTAGATATCACGTATGCATCAACGATTGCATAATTTATCGGGACGAGGACGCGGAGAAAACCACATGTCCGGTGTGCGGCGTGAGTCAATACAAGAAAGGGAAGAAAGCACCTCGAAAAGTGGTATGGTACTTTCCTATCACTCCTCGTCTGCAGCGCTATTTCGCGGACCCTAAGGAAGCGAAGCTCATGCGATGGCATGCGGAAAGAAAGAAGCCAGGAGATGATGATGATGACCCCGAAAAGGATGAGCTGCTGACGCACCCTTCAGATGCTAGCCAGTGGAAAGCATTGGACCTCGAATTCCCAGAATTCGGTGGAGATTATTTCAGATGAGCCAATGCTTTTCACTACTTACGACGCCGTCGCACAAGATTATTTCACTATGAGAGCCGCGTTGGTCACTACGGTGCAAGACTATCCAGGTTGCGGGTATATCTCGGGGCAGGTTATCCAAGGATTCTGCGCATGCGTTAGGTGCATGGATAACACAAGCTATCTCCAACTAGAGAAAGATCCAGAGTCATCGAAAACCGTGTTCATGGCGCACCGGAGGTGGCTCAGCAAGAATGATCCATGTAGAAAACATGGAGACCTGTTCGATGGAAAATATGAGACCCGAGGAATCCCAGAGCGTAGAAGCAGCGAAAAAGTGGAAGAGTTGCTGAAAAACTGGAAAGATTGTCCTAAGCCTGGAAAGAAGCGAAAGAGGCAGCAACAAGACAAGCCGCTGATGAAGGTATGGAAAACAAGGTCTGTTTTATGGGAGTTGCCATACTAGAAGTTTCTCCGCACGCCTCATAGCCTCGACATCATGCATATCACGAAAAACGTGTGCGAGAGTCTGGTCGCCACCATAATACACATGCCAGATAGGACGAAAGATGGTCCGAAAGAAAGGCACGACCTGATATGCTTGGGTATCCGGAAGGATCTTCACGGAGGACGCACTACTCCTGATGATCAGGAAGATGACGACGATCATGAGTCGGAGACGACACAAGGTCGTCGGAAGGGTAAAAAGTTCAAGAAGAACGAATATTACTGCCCTCCTTCTTGCTTCACTCTAAGACAGGATGAGATCAAACCGTTTTTCAAGTGCCTTCTAGGAGTCAAATTTCCTTACGGCTACGCGGGCAAGATAAGCAGATACCTAGACGAGGCGAAGCAGAGGTTCAGTGGCATGAAGTCTCACGACTGTGCCGTGCTAATGACGTAGGTACTTCCGGTCGCACTAAGAAGGATAATGGACGAGCACGTCCGTGAAACGTTATTTGGCCTCTGCAAGTTTTTCGACGTCATCTCTAGGAAGTCGATTGGCGTGAAACAGCTCGGGAGGCTACAGGAGGAGATCGTGGTGATACTATGTGAGCTTGAGGTCTACTTCAAACCCGCATTCTTCGACATTATGGTGCATCTGTTGGTCCATGTCGTGGAGGACATCGTACAACTCGGGCCGATGTTCCTCCGCAGCATGATGGCGTTCGAAAGGATGAACGGACACATCAAAGGATACGTTCGCAACAGGTCCCGTCCAGATGGAAGCATAGCCAAGGGCTTTCTGGCCGACGAGTGCATCTCTTTCTGCACGAATTATCTAGACATCGAGAACCCTGTCGGTCTTCTCGTCAACAGGCACCTTGGCAAGCTCGACGGATCTGGTCACTGAGAGGGTCGTCGCATACTGCATGTAGACTTCGATTTTCAACGCGTAGACTTTGATCGAGCAAACCTTGTCGCGCTACAGCATTTAGAACTAGTCGATCCTTGGGTACAGAAGCACAAAAGGTTAATCGAGAAGAAGTACAGTGACCGCGGCATACAGAGGACGCATGGAGAAATAATCAAAGAGCACAACTCAGATTTCACTCGTTGGTTTAGGCAGACGCTCCTTGATAATCCCCCGTGATCGCATTCTTCTGACACGGAAAAGATCATATTCACCTTGTCGCAGGGACCGATGCAAAACCTGGTGACCTATCAGGCGTATGATATCAACGGCTACACATTCTACACGGAGGAAAAGGACAACAAGTGTGATTATCAGAACTCAGGCGTAACGTCAGAATTCTACACCGATGACAACGTGAAGGAAAGATTCTACGGAAGAATCGAGGAGATCTGGGAGCTCGACTACTATGGAGAAAAGATGCCGATGTTCCGTGTCAGATGGGCAAAGAGCGTCGAAAGAGAAGACCGGTATTTCACAACCATGGTTATACCCGAAGCAGCCAAATCTAAGGCCGCCGGTGCGAACGTGGCCGCGAAAAATGAACCGTGGGTACTGGCTACCAAAGTGGACCAATGTTTTTTCATTACCGACCCGACAAAGCCTAGCCGTGTTGTTGTGAGGAGAGGAAAAAGAAACATCATCAGAATGGATGGAGTCGCCAACGAGCAAGACTTCGACCAGTACGGCGATCCAAAGATTGAAGACGACGATGACTACGATGCAGCAACATACATCACAAGAAGAAAAAGGACAACGCTACCCAAAAAAGGTAGCCCGTTCGAAAGAAGAAACAATAAAGTGCCGGGGCTAAATTATTCAACCGCGACAAAGAAGGGAAAAAAGATTGTAAAACGCTAGCTCAAAAAATATTGTAAAACGCGTGGTCGAAAAAGATTGTAATATTCATGGACAAATTATTATGACATATTTGTATCATGGATAAATTATTATGACATATTTGAATCATATTTAATTTGTACCACTTTTATGACATATATTATCACTTTTGGGCATTTTTGGAATATTTAAAAGTATTTTAAAAACAAAACAAAACTTTTATGGCATATATCACTACTTTTGGGCATTTTTTGGAACATTTAAAAGTATTTTTAAAATAAAAAAATGTGGGCACCAGGATTCGAACCTGGGTGCTCACAGGTTTAGAATAGAGCAATGGGCAGAACCAGTGGGATAAGGTAGTGCTATTGTTAACAAAGGAGATGGCAGCCCTCTTATCTGACTAGTCCTACCCACTTAGGCGTAGCGCACCCTGGCCAAGTGCGCTAAGTGGGTAGGACTAGTCAACTCGCCACGTCGTCCCTAGCCTCCCAATCGTCCTCAGACACAGGCGAAGCCACCGCCGCTGCATCCCCCGCATCGCCACTGCCACCGCATCCGCATCGCCACCGCCGCCGCATCCCATCCGCATCGACGCCACCGCCGCCGCATCCCAGCCACGCGCGCCTTGCCCGCCCTCACGCCCGTCGCTCGAGGAGGAGGCCGTGGAGGATCCCGCGCGCCCGTCGCTCGAGGAGGAGCCCGCCCGCACGCCTGTGGAGGAGGAGCCCGTGCGCCCGTCGCTCGAGGAGGAGGAGCCCGCACGCCCGTGAAGGAGGAGCCTGTGCGCCCGTCGCTCGAGGAGGAGGAGCCCGCACGCCCGTGGAGGAGGAGCCCGTGCGCCCGTCGCTCGAGGAGGAGGAGCGCGCACCGTCGCTCGAGGAGGAGGAGGCCGCTGCTGCTCGAGGAGGAGGAGGCCGTGGAGGAGCGTGCACCATCGTCCTCATCTTAGAGGTGAGCCTCGCCCCTCACCTCTCTCCCTCTCTCCCCTCTCTCTGCATCCGTCGTCCTCATCTTAGGGTTCAGAGGATTAGGGTTTAGAGGATTAGGGTTCCTGGATTAGGGTTCAGAGGATCAATTCTAGTGTTAGTGTTAGTGGCAATGATTAGTGCCATTAGTTTAGAGAAAATTCCTAGACAGTAGCTTGCTAGTGTTAGTTTTCAGAAAATTCTAGTGTTAGCAGTAGCTTGGATTAGAGATGTAGTGTTAACAGTAGCTAGTGCTAGTGTTAATGTAGAATCTAAATAGCAGTAGCTAGTGCTAGTGACATTGCAACGCTAACAATCTGTAGTGCATAGGTGATATAAAAACAATATAAAAACAGGTAAATGACAGGTGATATAAAAACAGTTAGCAGTAGCTTGCAATATACCTACAGTTAGCTTGTAGTTAGCTATATTGTAAGGTTTATTTGTTCTACTTGTAGTTAGTAGTAGCTTGCAATATACCTGACAGTAGGTTAGCTTGTAGGTAGCAGTAGGTTAGCTTGCAGTTGCTGTAGTAGGTTAGAAGTAGTAGGTTAGCAGTAGGTTAGTAAGAAATATAGTAGTAGTAGTAGTTACTATAGTAGTAGTTGCTGTAGTAGGTAGATTTTCTGCTTGCCATATTCTGTAGTGCATCAGCTCCAATTTCTTCTTGCCATACTTCTTGTAAAGCAAAAAACTGGATGGTCCTCTAATTTCTTCATTGTAGCAAAATGTCTTGTACCCTAGATGATATGAAACTCTTTATAATGTGTTCATTGGGTTACTTTGGGTCAATCAGGTCATATTGCAATACCAACAGCAGTCTGCACATAAAGTAGGAGGTGATCATCCACTTCCCAAGCTGTAGATGGCTGGAAAAGCCAAGGAGCAATCAATATGATTGACAACCTTTTTCCTGATTTCAAGAATATGACAATCATGAATTTACTAATTTGTAATAGTCTGTTCTGAAAAATGATCAAAGGGCATCCTCTATAGTTGGGCAGTCAATAAACGCATAACTTGGACAACTCTAGTGATATCTGAAAGTACATTACATGTCCCTTTTCTAGTGACATGTGCAAGTACAGTTAGCAAAAAACAAGATACTAGTTTACATTGTAAATGTGTAACTTTATTTTAGATCCTTCTGTCTTGAATGATGATGTGGTGTTACTACTGGTGTAGATAGTTTCGGCTTGCTGTACAAGTACAACCTATGCCAGTGCTCACCTCAGTTACCTGCATCACTTCTGACTCTTATGCTACGTGAACAACGAGCTGGGGGATGTTGCCAAGGGTACCATCGTTCAACCCTTGCAGCGCACGTTCCACTCAAGGCCGATGCCAGATAGCGTGCACAGGGTTAAAATTAGTCGGGTGCTAAGGGGCTGCGACGACCTGGAACCTCCCATTCAACCCCCAGGAGCGGATGAAGAAGAGCCGTCTATCCTCAGAACTTGCTTCGCTTATTCTTGCTATGGCCAAAGAGCATGATCTGTTTGGGGACGACGGGGGCCATCACGCCACAGACAACATCACCTCCTGTCGTGCCAGCGACAAGTGGTGGCAAGGCCTCCTTACCGCCCTCGTCGTCACCTCCACGCGGTGGGTCGGATGATCATGTTGATGATATGCACATGGCGCAGGATCCGGCCGAGGACGACGAAGACTGGAATGATCACTTCTTCAACACTCAGTTTAGCAACGAAGACCTAGCTGGTGGCCCCACAGAGAAATCCACTATCACCAAGCGTCTGTTTGGTTCTCAGGAGACGCCTCCAGCTTGCGCCTTTACAGAGCCAGCTGATACAACCAACCGGCCATTTATTCTAAGCCCTAACACACTACATAGGGCGGTCGGTGCTCAGATTGTGGTGCCTGCCCGCTCTCCAAAAGGAAAAAAGGGCAGGAAAAGAAAATCTAGCAGCTCGAGCCAGCCGGTGGCGTCAACAACTGCGAATCCGATCAGGTTTCGGGACGGGCCACCAAGACCCGAGGGTATTATGTGGATGATTCATGTGGCGGGTGAGCCCATGCTACCTAAGAATTTGCGGAAGCTCACCAGTTCGGAACTGCAGAGTGTGCATGGCGGCGTGCTGACGATAGAGAGACGCCTTCTATCGGAGAAAGATCCCTCGCACCCGGTATTCGTGGTTAAGGTGCCACCAGGCTTGGGCTTCGTCGACAATGCCCCTGCAGATCTGTTCTTCCTGCGGTTCGACGACATCTTCAATATGTTCCACCTATACCCGCTGCACTATACCATGGTCCGTCTCTTTTCTCTCAACCTGGCCATGCAGATCATTAGAGAGAACACACCAGGCATCGCTATAGTGGACCCCTACTACATGCGTGACGGCTGCTTGGGTTCCCCCGTCGAACGACGTATCATGGCCTCGTACCTAAAAAGAATCCTCGTGGCGAACAAGACAAAGGAATACATTCTCGTGCCTTACTTTCCCGAGTAAGTCGTTATTCACTCGCCACCGTCGATTGGCTTTATTAGATCATCATCATTCTTTTTTCAACATATTCCATTTGAATTTTTTGCGCAGAGATGAACACTGCACGCTCATCTCCTTATCGCCGAAGCATTCCCACGCCACGTATTTCGACTCGGGGAGTCTAGAAAAGAAGAAAAACTACGACAAGATCAAGGAAGTTCTGGATGATGCTCTCACTGGCTTTGCCTCGACGGAAGGCACCACCTTCGTGCGTACGAAGGTCAAGTTCGGCAGGCACGTCTTCAACCACGTAACGGAGTTCCCCTGCGTGAAGCAGCCGAAAAACAGTAAGAAGGAAGCCTACTACGCACTCCATCACATGAGGACGTTCCTACTTGACCAGCAGAATTCTACGCTGCCAGATCATCTCAAACAGTGGGCCGAAGCAAAGGCCAAGATCAATGATTCAGATATTAGAGAACAGATGTATCGCATCCAGCAGCAGTTTGGGGCAATCATCTTTCGTGATGTCATGACTTCGGGGGAGATCTTCTACGGATGAAATATCCCGAATAACCGTGACATAGAAGATCGCCTAGAGATGCAGGGTGACTATAGGAAGTTCATGACGAGACAAGGCGTCCTCCCGTTCCCTAAGCCGAGCCAGAAGGCTTGATGTTGGTCCAGTTGTAGTTACAAACTATAGATGACCTTTGTGTGTGTGTGGACAAGTGTACATGCTACTATACTTATCTTATTAGGTTTATGAATCATCGCTTACTTCTTTTGCTTATTATTATTATATATCAATCAATGCTTGGTTTTTTTGCTTACTCTTTGGTCCTTTGCTCACTTTGGTCCTTCTTTTTTTCCTTACTCTTTTTTCGAGAATAATGCCGATGATTGAAATGCCGTGGCACACTATATATGTGAATGTGCTACGATGGGATTGTGAGACTTGTGATATGCACAAGTCCAGGTCTTGTGCATCCTACTTGGCTTACAGTTCCATCATAGCATATTCCTGTGTCCAACGACCTATGTATATATATGAGGCATTCTTTTCGAGTTATTTTTGTCTTTTTCGAGAATAATACCGATGATTGAAATGTCGTGGCACAATATATATGTAAATGTGCTACGACGGGATAGTTAGCCTTGTGATATGCACAAGTCCAGGAATTGTGCATCCTACTTGGCTAACCGTTCCGTCGTAGCATATTCCTGTGTCCAACGACCTAGCTAGTTATATATGAGACATTCTTTTCGAGCTACTTTGGTCTTTTTCGAGAATAATGCCGATGATTGAAATGTCGTGACACAATATATATGTGAATGTGCTACGATGGGACTGTAAGCCTTATGTTATGCACAAGTCTAGATGTTATGCATCCTACTTGACTTACGGTTCCATCGTAGCATATTCCTGTGTCCAACGACCTAGCTAGTTATTTATGAGACATGCTTTTTGAGTTACTTTGGTCTTTTTCGAGAATAATGCCGATGATTGAAATGTCGTGGCACAATATATATGTGAATGTGCTACGATGGGACTGTAAGCCTTGTGTTATGCATAAGTCTAGATGTTGTGCATCCTACTTGGCTTACGGTTCCATCGTAGCATATTCCTATGTCCAACGACCTAGCTAGTTATATATGAGGCATGCTTTTTGAGTTACTTTGGTCTTTTTCGAGAATAATGCCGATGATTGAAATATCGTGGCATGCTATATATGTGAATGTGCTGCGATGGGATTGTCCGCCTTGTGCTATGCACAGGTCCAGGTGTTGTGCATCCTACTTGGCAAACAGTTCCATCGTAGCATATTCCTGTGTCGAACAACCTAGTTATATATGAGGCATGCCTTTTGAGTTTGGTCTTTTTGATTTAGGAGTACTTTCTATAAGTGTATCTTCATATGCGACTTTAATTATATATGTTTTTTTCAATCACCGGTTAATTATTATTGTTAATTTATAGATGACGTGGTACGTCGTGTACAAGGGACGGGTTTCTGGAGTCTACGATGATTGAAAAGACTGCCGGAGACAGGTGCACCGTTTTAGCGATAATAGCTACAAAGGGTACAACACTATGGCGGAGGCGGAAGCTAGATACAGGCGCTATCTAGCGGAAGTTAGGACAAGGAACCGGATGAAGACCTACACCTTCGTCGCGGCGGTGATCATGCTTATCTTCTTTGGTTGTTTATCCCGCGTTTGTGTCTAGCTAGTTTAGATGTCTAGGCGAGCTTTCGAGCTCTAACTTGTTCGATCAACACATGTATTCGCATGTCACCAACTACTTTGTAACTTAATCAAAACAATGTAACTTATACTATGTATTCATGTATGAGACTTATCTATATGTATTTGTTTCAATCTTGTTTTTCAAATTGTGTATTTATATATATAATTGTATATCTTGTATCTGTGTGTATATCTGCCTGTAATATTGTATATAATCTGGCTCTGAAATTAAAAAAAACAAAAAAAAAACACATGTGGCGCACATGACCTACCTTTTGTGGCGCACTACACCTAAAACGCACTTTAGAATCTTAGTGGCGCACTGAAAAGTGCGCCACAGAAGATCCTACGCGTAGCGCACCTGCCCACATAGCCGTGGCGTACTAGCAGGTGTGCTACGCCTATATCGACACAACAGTGGCGTACTAGGCAGTGCGCCACGGCTAGGAGATAGCCGTAGCGCAAGGCCCGTGGCGCACTGCTAGTGCGCCACAGATGCTCTTTTCAGGTGCGCCACGAATGGCCATTTCCCTAGTAATGCGTGTCTCCATTTTAAGAGCATAAATTCTATGGTTAGTGCCTTGATCAGGCCCACACCATAAACCTCGTAAGACCCGTCTCACCCCAAAAGAAGTCAATATATTCATGTTGAAAGATCTAAAATGAATGATTGGATGAACTTCCAAAATGGGCCTCCCATTAAATTCCCTTCCATTTTCACACATAATTTCTTCTTTAAGAAAGCATAAATATTCCAAAATAAAACCTGAGATTTTATGATTTTAAAAGCGTATAGATCGAAACAAAAAAAAATTAATGGAATTAGATAGAATTTAGATATTTGTATCTAAAAAAATTTAATTCAAAATTACATACATTTGAACTTTATGGAATTCTTAAATTTCCTGTTTTTTGTTTCCCATTCTTCCTTTTTTTTTCTGGTTTTACCTCCTTTTTGGATAACTATTTATTTTACGTTTCTTGGAAAATAATTTATACTTTCATATTTAAAAAAATATATTTTCAAGCTAAATAAATTGAATTTGTAAAAAACTTCTCCATATGTTTATTTGATGACCCTTTTCTCTGAACATCTTCTAACCGCGTTGTCATTGGAACATCATTCTTAGGGGCAAATGACCAAATCTACCTTATTTGGATACTCCATATTAGCCTTAACGAGTTAGAGGAAGGGGTTGTACCAGAGCAAACACCTTCCTTGAAATGAAATCGGTAGGTCTGAGTTCCTTAATTCGAAAAAACATCTTATATTACTGGATAGCGAGGAAGTACATCCCAAATACAAAAATTTACACAAGACTCAAGTTTGGCTAGGGTCGGTTCCTGATGAACTTCGGGATCGTATCCAGGAGGATTGTAACTACACTATTATCTAATTAATACAAGGATAGTGCTAGGCGTCCCCCGGATGATGGGGGAGCTCCCATCGTCCTGCTTCCCGTGCCGACACGTGTCTATTTGCTGTAAAACATCTCGCGTTTGATGCATATGTCCCCGCTTTTGCTTTCGAAGCAAAAAAGACGGTTCGTTTTAAAAATAGAACGTCTCGCCGAAGACCTCATCGGAGACCTCGCCGGAGACCATGCAGCAAAAAAAAATATTCTAATGTAGCAAAACCGACTTTGCTGGAAACATCGTCGGAAAAACTTACTGGTGACTCTCGCCGGAGACCTTGTAGCAAATAATTGACACTGTTGTAGCAAAACCACAAGACGATTGTAGCAAAAAAGTTCTTCTAATGTAGCAAAAACCCTACTTCGTCGGAGACATCGCCGAAAAAATTTAGCCGGAAGACCTCGCCGGTAAACTTGTAGCGAAAGCCAGGCCGGCCGCCTCTGGAAGCAACCACGGCCGCCCATGGCAGCGACCAAGGCTGCCCATGGAAGCAAGCTTGGCCACCGCTGGAAGCAAACTTGGTCGCAGTGTCGGCAACCAAGCTAGCCATGAAAGCGAACTCGGCCGCCGCTGAAAGCAACCACGGCCGCCCATGGCAGCGACCAAGGCTGCCCATGGAAGCAAGCTTGGCCACCGCTGGAAGCAAACTCGGCCGACGTGGCGGCGACCAAGCTGGCCATGGAAGAGAACTCGGCCGCCGCTGGAAGCAAGCTCGACCGCCCGTGGAAGCAAGCTCGGCCACCGCTGGAAAGCAAGTTCGGTCGCTGCTGGTAGCAACCATGGCCGCCCGTGGCAGCAAGGTCGGCCGCCGCAGCTTCGACCGGCGACGCGGGTGCTTGGGGTAACAGCTCCATGGCATGTGGAGGGTGCTTGGCGCTGGAAGCAAGCTCCATGGCGGGTGGAGGGAGCTCGGTATTGGAAATTGGCAGGAAGAGATAAGATAGGAAGGGAGAAGAAAGGAACGCGGGGTGGGCCTATGCCTGTGTGGTAGAGCTGCGTCCACGCGGAAGAAAGGCGCGCATCGTCCGGGGGATTTCCATCATTTTCCTTAATACAATCCTTTTTCCATGCAAAAAAAAAAAAATTTACACAACCTCTCTATTCCTTCGTACGATCCAACAGGCACTAAACGACAAAAAAAAACACTATGAATTAGCCTCTCAGCTAGCTAATTAAAAAGCTTAGAACGTTTTGAAGGAAAGGAGGGAGGTTGAACATCTACTACTAGCTAGAACCAGCTCTTGCACCTCGCTCTAGCTAGCAGCAGACGAGTGGATGCATCTAACTGACGGTAGTTGTTTTGACAAGCTTGAGTTGTAGCTGCCGAAGCTGGTTCGACCGGCTGCTCTCTTCTCGACTGGCTGCTCTCTTCTCTGCTACGTCAGCGCCGTCGTTCCTCGGCACCACGAGGTTGCTGATGGTCCTGACGATCTGCCGCTTCAGCTGGCCTCTCTTCAGGGGAGGCCTCTTCTCCTTGGTGTCGTGGTTGTCGCCGATGCCGCTGTTGCTGTGTTGGCAGTAGGAGTACTCCATGGCTCGAGCTGCTTCACTCTTCTTCTTGCTCCTTTCTTTCTTGGTTTCACTCTTCTTCGTTCTTCAGTGTGCTCTCTGTGGTGTGTTTAAGGGTGGAGTGGGCACTCGAAGATAAAAAGTATTTATAGGCTGAAATAAGCCATCTGTGCTAGTATGTTAATACCGGTGTCTTGCCGCACGTGTTATCGGGAAGAATCGATTGACCATTTCTGGGCCATGATGTTTTCTGTGTGAAGGGAACCACGCGAGTGCTAGCACAGGAAAAGAATCGATTGCCAAGGGGCATCTCTGAAGCATCCAACGACCACTGACTGGTCAATTCGAGCCAGTGGAAAAATAGAAGTCCAGTGTTCATCTGGACGTTTCCCTTGGCGTCTTTTGAGTTTTAAAAAAGAGTGCAGGGATAATGGACTCATTCGGCCCATACGTTTGCTCTTTGAACTGATCGGATAATCCAGGGTGTGAGCTAGAGCCAGTGAGCAATAATATCAGAGTGGATCGAGTGGCACGTGAAGCGCTGCTAGCTGCACCTTGACTTCATGTTTCCCACGAGAGCTGCATCTGACCGTGACGGTCGTCGGGTCACTGGTTGTCCCTGGTATCAAGGTTCAGTGTATCTCTGTATCTCGATGGCGGCATGCTTCACCTCGATTGTCATCATCTGCCGGGACGACGAGGCGCCGGCCGTGACCTTATCCGGTACGTGCCTCCATCTTCTTCTGACAAGATATTACTAGCCACGCGATGTATGCTGATTACATGATTTAATTTTTGTTGGTGTAATTCTCGCTCTTTCTTAATTATTTGGGGACATCATATGTTTGTTTGTCTGCCCCCTTTTCTGATTTTTTGTGATGATGATAGGTCGGCCGCCCTCGCGAAATCACGAACACGCCGTCGTTGTTTCCGATCCCGGTCAATTCCAGCCCGTGGAAAAAATAAAGTTTCCCTAGCCTCCTCGTTTGAGTTTATAAAAGAGTGCATGGATAATGTATTCATTATACCCATAGGTTTGCTCGTTGGACCAAAGATAATTCAGAGTAAATTGAGTAGCACGTGCAGGGCTGCTGAGTGTCCATTTCCTACGATAGATGCACGTGGCCGTGACGGCCGGCTCACTCGCCGCCGTGTTTATTTTCAAGGTTCGGAGCATCCGTGGAGCTAGCGCTGGTGGCGCTATGCTACTTGCTACCTCGAGGTGTCAGTCCGGGACTACGACTGAGCCGCCGATCGCGACATTATTCGCGACGTGCCTCCAGATGTTAGTCACGTGATGCTGATTAGTTCGTTGGTGTATGCATGATCTATGCATGGCGTTTTTTTTTCAGTTGTCTTATCTGATTCTGGTACTATTTATTTCTTAATTACCCGTGAAAAAAATCTTTCTTAATTACTAGGGATGTGTTATCAGTAACTAACAAAAACGAGAGACGCTGCTAGTGATATATCTAGAAAGACACGAACCTGTGCCTCTATGCACTACAGGAATGGAGCAAGATGCCAACGGCCAAAAGTCGGGGCCATCGGCGTCGGCCACGATCTGAGCATCCCATGAAGCTGGCCTTCAGCGTAGAATTTTCCTCAGCATATGAGAGGCTACGCCGACAGCAGCTCTCAGCGTAACCTATGCCGACGACAGCCCTCAGCATAGCTATTTTCCCTTTTACCTCGTTGATCTTAGAAAAATCATAACTAAATCATTCTAATTCAGAAAAATACAAATAATATATCATAATTTGCAGAAAAATAAGATCTATCTATCTAAACTCAAATATCAGATATTTATAGTGAATAAGAATCTTCATGCTCGCTGTTTTGACCATAGTTTAAAACGGGTATAAAAAATTTAAAAAAGATCGAAACAATGTGAAACCTTCGCGTGGTGTCATATTATGTGACATAGTTGGAAGAAAAATATCAAACTTGATATATTAATTATGTCTCAGAAAAACCTTCACAAAATAATCTATCTCATTCGAGGTTTTCTGGCTTCTAAGTCAAATGACCAATGTTATGCCTAGAATAAAGGCATAGTTTGTGATAATATGTCCATATTATACATTCATGGGCATCATGGGATGACGAACAATGTTACACCAAAAAGGCATTTTTTTATTTTCTGAGCGCAAAAAAAGGGTTTTGTGAAGCAACCACCAAATGGCTAATTCAAAATGCTACCGCACTAGACCACTTTATATGGAAAATGTCCTAACAGGAGGAAGTGAGTCAGATATGAACTACAGGTACATGATCTGATGCTCATAATTTTAAAAAGAATCATTTTTAGGTTCACAATATACTATTTTATCAGAGATCCAATGCAAGTTTAGCGAGGCTCAGCCCTGATCTAAGAATCTTCATGCCAGCTGTTCGACAAAGTTTGAAAATAGTTTAAAATGGTCATAAAAAATTCAAAATCGATCGAAACAATGGAAACCTTCGCATGGTGTCATATTATGTGACATGGTTGGAAGTAAAAATATCAAACTTGTTATATTGATTATGTCTCAGAAAAACCTTCACAAAATGATCTATCTCATTCGAGGTTTCCTGGCTTTCGGGTCAAATGACCAATGTTATGACTAGAATCAAGGCATAATTTGTGATGATGTGCCCATATTATGCATTTATGTGCATCATGGGATTGCGAACAATGTTGCAGGAAGAATTTTTCCTTTTTGTCGCACCAAAAAGCCATTTTTCATTTTCCAAGCATAAAAAACGGGGATTTTATGAAGCAACCACCAAATGGCTAATTCAAAATGTTACCAACCCATTTTTCAAAAATACTAGACCACCTTATACGGACAATGTCCCAACAAGGGGATCTCAAACCTTTTCTTCCACCCCTGGTAAAAAGACAAATTCATGCCGAATCGGTAGAAAGTGAGTCAGATATGAACTACAGGTACATGATCTGATGCTCATGATTTTTTATAAAAATCATTTTTAAATTCACAATAAGCTATTTTATCATAGATCCGATGCAAGTTTAGCAATGCTCGCCCTCGAGCTAAGAATCTTCATGCCAGCCGTTCGACAAAGTTTGACGATAGTTTAAAACAGGCATAAAAAATTCAAAAATGATCAAAACAATACGAAACCTTTGCGTGGTGTCATATTATGTCATATATTTGGAAGGAAAATATCAAACTTGGTATATTGATTATGTCTCAAAAACCTTCACAAAATGATATATCTTGTGCCTATATTGTGCATGCATGTGCATCATGTGATGACAAATAATTGCTAGAATCACGGTATATTTTGTGATAAGTTAATATGGATATCATATTTGGAATCCTCTCATTTTTCTGATCAATTTAGACATATTATTTATCAAATTCCGATTTACGAATTTAAAGATATTAATTATTCCATATTAAATAGAAAAATACAAAAAGTAATATCATTATATTTTTATTTGAATTCAATAATATTTTTACTTATTTATTGTTGTTTACTTAAATAATTGTTTGTAATTTAAAAAAATAAAAACATGTGACATAATGATATAAGAGTCAATAGGATTGATATCACAGTATTGACATCTAGGTACAAATTGCTTCGCAGAAACTGATTCGAAAGAACGGAGAAGCTTAATTGATTTTGAGAAAAAAATCAAAAAAATAAAATAAAAAATAAAATTTGTTTTACAGCCTGTCGTTAGGCTATGCCGAGGGCAAAGCCGTCGGTGTAGCCTACGCCGATGGCTATAGCTACGCCGATGACCAGAAGTGTCTCCGCCGAGGGAGGTCTTTGCGGAAGATGCTACGTCGAGGACAACCCTTAACGTAGACTACGCCGACGGGGATCGGGACTACGCCGACGGCTTTTGGCCCTCGGTGTAGCGCTAGCGCTAGCATGCTACTTTAATTGATTTTGTAATGGCCATAGAGGCTCGAGATGATGTCTATGTTATCGGAGACAGCGGTCACTGGATCGTGTGGTGGCCTGAATGTTCAGCATATTAAACTCCCCGAGGCCTTGTTTGGTACTAGAGTATTTATGGGGATTAGAGGGGATAATCTTCATCAAACCCCAAATTTCCACTTATTTTAAATAGTATGTTTGGTTCCAGGTTATTGGATTGATTCAATCCTCATTAATTCCCAATTTTCCCCAAGTTCTAGTAGTTTTTCTCATATCCAATACACTACCCCCTTGAGAACTATCCCCTCTAATCCTCACTAAAACATTAGAACCAAACAAAGCCTAAAGGATCGATCAAACTAGGAGGTTGAACCGGTATGTACGGGGTAGACGCTAGGAGAGACGACCGGAGAGCTAGCTAAAATCCTATTCGCCTCGCTCGCCGGTGATATCGCCGGTCCACTCCGCCTTCGGTGGCCTTAGGGCCATGGAGGTGTGGCGGACCACGGCCTCTCGCCGGTGAGAATTTTTTGCTCATTATTTAGCCTGCTTTTTAGTGTCTTTTTCAGGGTGTTGAAGCGATGGCCACGTACCGAAATCAGAATAAGGTCATTCCCGCTCTATCCTTGCTCTAGTGGTTCATCTAGCCCCGATGGAGGGCGCGTGGAGTCCTTTGTCCGGTGGATCTCCTGGGATCCTCTCCGTTTTCGTGTTCGTTGGTTTGTTCTCAAGTCAGTCTCTTCTGATCTATGATTTTCATTATTGGCGATGGCTGTTGACCCAGTATGTTTTTTTGTGTGGTTTTAGCATGACGACTTCACGTCTGTCTTCTACAACAAGCTCTACTACGACAAGCTTTGCGTGCCTCCAGTGATGGAGAAGCGGGGATGGCAGGGCGCCTTCGGCTCGCACTAGTGTTTGTGGTAGCCGCTAGGTGGTCCAATGACCTATTTGTAATTTTTATTATTTTTGGTTCTCTTCGTACTTCTATTGATGGTTATTAATATATCTGTGGGTTTTCACAAAAAACTCCTCGAAAGATCATTGTCTCCTGAAGAAATGGCTCCTTCCAATGCAGTACCTAAAATATCGGCTTCTAAAATGTCTATATTCTCATAGGAGCCTTCCTTCTTGCATAATCCCAGGACGAGGCTTCTGACTTTATGAATTCTGGAGCACCCTCCAACCAAGATCACATCATCGATGTCTTCCAGTACGTCTACCAATGATAATTGTATTCTTTACCTTTGCCATGATTATGTCTTCAAACTTGATGTCTTTGACAACCCTTTTCCTCCTTGCCACGACTTTGTGTGCACCATTCGTCGTAAAAATGAGGCGTGCTTTGTAGACGGTTATATTGGAAACTCGAGCTTTAGAGTTTTTGACACCTAAGCTTCCATCATGGATTCCATGACTAGGGATGGCAATAGAGCGGGTTTGGACGGATATAACAAAACCAAATCCAAATCCATGAAACTTACTCTAGCCTATCCACGAAGATATCCATGGGCATGGATGTCGCTCTAGATCCAAACCGGCCGGATATCTATTATCCATGGATATCCATTGGTTTACACACTATATACAATAATCATAATAACATTCAACATAACTACGATATAATAGGAATTTCCGACAGCATTTCAACAGCATTTCAGTTGCATTTCAGCAAATATTATATGGATAATACATAGGAATATCAAATCAATGATATTTTAACCACATAGTACTTAAAATATCACACGGTAACATCACAAAGTACATAGATGTCTCATAACAGTCTTAGAGAATGCTTTTTATTACAAGTTTCCAATACAACATCTCATACATTCAATAAATATAGCAATGCATAGTAGAAATGTTGAGTTGAAACTTGGATGATTAGAGCCTAATTCCTCGGTGACAATGGATTCATTGGCATCCTACAATTGAAGAAACACCAAAGGTTATCAAAGTTACACATCACAAGAATTAATAATGGAAGTAAGTAAATGACTATAGAAATAGTACCATTTTTTCTTGTTCATCTTCAAGAACATTTTGTACAGCAAGGAGATTACCATGAATATCACCTAATGAAGCTTCCCTCTCCCGCCGCGTCCATTCTTTCCCACTGGAGCCATGACGTCTAGCAGCGCCTTGTCTCCTCCGGCCTGTGCATAATCAGTAGTTAAGTACTAGAGTATGTATGATGGAAGGCTGGCTTTGAGTGTACGACTACAACCTAGGGATGGGGCAGTGAAACAAGGCTTGGGGGTAGGGCTTACTTAGGGGTTACACCGTATAGGGGGAATTAGGGTTAATTAGGATTACTAGGTGGGCTTTTGGGCCTATGGCTTGCAATTTGGGACCATTTATTAAGTAAATATTGCATACATAAAAAAATAATCTTACTAACATGTGGGTCCCACGTGTCAGCCGGGTATCCGTTGGATATCCGTAGAGCAAAACTACTACCCATGTCCGCCCCATGAATTAGCGGATATCTGCCCCATGAAATCCGTGGATGTAATTAAGCCTCCATACCCTTGCCCACCGGGTCGGATATCCGTGGATACCCGGATCCATTGATAAAATTGCCATCCTTATCCATGACCCAAGACGCAAGTTATCTTTGAATCATACAAGTTCTCTGTTCTAGTGTCGATCGGCGTCTCCGGTTTTAAAGTTGCAAACCATGACTTGTATATCGTTTGTACGGGCAATGTGGATACCACCGGTGTTAGATATATTGCTGGGTGCAAATGATATGGCTTGCTAGCTATTTAGGAGCCTAATATCTTCTACCTTCAAGTGATTGCATTTGTTGAGCAACAATGTTGTCGAGGCAACCGTGCATTTGAGGTTCTTATCGACTCGGCATGAGTTTTTCCACCATAGCTCGTCCTTCCCATCCATGGTTCTAGTAAAGATAGCAACAACTTGTGCATCTCCTCAAATGGCACATGATGACGCCAACTTGATGCTTGCAGCAGGATGCATCTCCACTGAACTAGATATGATTTTGGGATAAACTGGATCTCTTACCACAATTCATAAATTGTAGGGTGTAACATGCAAATATGTCATGTGGGAGAAGGATCCTGAGCTATGTTGAATCCTTTCACTTCGACCTGTTTGGATGGTTCAGATTCTCGGGGAATCGGTAGCATGCAAGTGCTATGTAGCACTAGATATACTTCCTTCATCTTCTAGGTACTAACTTGTAACACCCCGAACTCTCCATTCCCGGGTTGTCACTCCTGACAGCTCAATAGGATCTATAGACTAGCCCCAAAAACCAACACTTGTCTTTTCTACGCACTTTGTCCTCACTCGTGCGCACCCGGTACCCACTTTCTGGTCGGTCACCCATCCTCAAATTGCTCTAGGCCAAGCATGGTTAACCTTAGAATTCTTTTCGGATGAGCTTTCAGAAAAGAAGTTGCAACTTATTGGTATTGGTATCCTATCAATCCTATTAAGCCATGTGCAAGGGTCTCACATACACCCACCCTTAGAAGATCGACACCATCATCAATCAACCACAAGCCAGGAACATCCTCTCTTGGCACAGGTCTGTGCGTCTAGTGTCGGCACATGTTCCATGTCGTGTATACTCTGGGCCACACATGCCATGCTCCACATGTCCGCCACTGACCCACACACGCCCATGTAATCGCGAGGATCGGCTCTGATACCACTTGTAATACCCCGGTATCCACTTTCCGGTCGGTCACCCATCCTCAAATTGCTCTAGGTCAAGCATTCTTAACCTCGGAGTTCTTTTCGAATCAGCTTTCGGAAAAGAATTTGTAACTTTTTGGTATGGGTATCCTATAAATCCTATTAAGCCATGCGTCAGGATTTCACATAACTAAAGTGAAGCCAACTAAGCTACGACACGCGGCGTGTTTGTCACGACTTGTGACCTCTTATTCTACTACATCTACCGTTTGTTGCCTAATCTTATGTTCCTCTCTATCTATGAGCTTCGAAGTGAATGTGATGCTCTAGAAATTGACTGGACAATAGCCAGACATCTTGTATATATTTCTTGAAGGACAAATAGGAAGGTGTCATTTGAACATCATGAAGTTTAGAAAGTGACATCGTGCGTGAGTGGATGGAACACATAAAGTCTAGAAAAATAGCCGACAAGGGGGAGTATATTGTGAGCCAAGTAGGTGAAATATTTGGGACAAATTACTCTTTTTTAGAGTTCGCACTAGTCCATGATTTCACCTAGGATTTCAAATGAAGATGATTTAACATTAGCCATGATGTCTGGGAGGGTAGAGGGGATTTATTTGCCCCTCCAAGGTCTCATTGAGTTCTTTAGAAGGATTTTTGTTGGCTCATCGATAAAGGTAACATTTTGGTCAAGTCCATTTTAACTGTTTTAGGTCTAAGTTTTGACCATGGCAATGCCGATTTTTCCTTGGGAAGATCAGAATTTATCATAAATAAGATTTTTTAAACATTATACTCCCTCTGTTTCAAATTACTCCGCGCGCACGCTTACCTAGGTGGACTAGTACTCTCTTATTTTTCATCCAAAAAAAATTCTGGATTTTTGGTATACGTAGTACACATTTCATACTATCTATTTCAAAAATCTCAGGATTTTTTTGAATGAAAAATGAGGGAGTAATAGCCCACCTACATAAGCGTGCCGGCGGAGTAATTTGAAACAGAGGGAGTAGATTCTTAGAAAAAATAGATATAAAATATGTATTTTAGTATTTATGCTCATAATTTTGAAAAAAGAAAATAATTACTTTAATCAATCAAACAAATATTTTCTCATGGAAATTAATGCAATACCATAGGTTACTAACATATGTTTTTTCTAATAATTATTGTTCTGAAATATTCAACTACACTATTCAAAACATAGGTTTTATGGGTTTTGGAGAAAACAAGAACCAGGTAAGGTTTGAGCCTTTGAGTTTTACCCCATATGACATGCTGAACTAAGTTGACTGCGTTGTATTTTTTCAACACACATTTATGGTTTGCATTGATTTCTTTGTTTCTAATGTTAATAAAAACAAAAGGAGGAACATGAATACTAATTGTTCTTTTTAACTTCTAATTTTATGTTATTAATAAACATTTTAATCAAGTTATAGAATAGTGTGTGGGTGAGATTTTTTCTGAAATTTGTTGCAACTAGTGAATTTATATTCCCTCCTACCCCTATATATGAACCAATGAGTTATCTTTTATTTTTTTCAGATTTGACGTTTCGCAAAGGGGTGCACTCATGCCATATGGAGGGTCTTGTGCATTGTGCTTTAAAGCCATATAATTTGTTTCTAAACAGCAGCATTCTATAAGTTAAGCTTGGTGATTTGGGTTTAAGCGGGTCATATATGTACCATGTTGTTTAGAAACACAAGTATGGTCAGTCTATATGAAACATAATATATCTCTCATATCGTATTTATTATATTGTGTTTAAATGAAATATAGATGATTGTTGTGTAGATGGTATCTACGGAGATCCAGAGCTTTACCTTGGTGAAGTCAACCATTGCACAGCAGTTTAGTGGTTACGTTTTGGTACAAAATTTTATTGTTTTTCTTAGTGGAAATTAGAATTGAGGGTGTGTTTGGATTGAAGCCAATGTATATCATACCAAAAAAATTGGTTAGCCCGGGAAATCTAGTCAGTGTTTGGACTAACACCAACATATTGGCTAGCCAAAGTGCACACGAGTCCGTTCGTGTGATTTCCGTCCGCATGAGGGCGAGCCAGCAGCACGGAAATACTTCACCAAAATATTGGCAGCCCGTCCCTCCGCTACACCTTGGTGGGTCCTAGGTAATTAGTGCTATTAGTATATTTGCTAGTACATGGCAATCTCGATTCAGCGCATAGTGTTTTCTCTATCTACTACAGGAAATATGTTTTCTTTTTAGCCTTTAGGTGTTCCATGTACTATTTCCTTGGCCGATAACTAGCCTAGCTACTTCGGAATAGTTGGTTAAGATTTTCCTTGCTAAAATTTATTTTCATTTGTTTTAATTGAATTGGAATAAAACTAAGCACTAACCAATGTATATTATCAATACGTGCCAAGTTGGTTTTATTGCAACCAAACGGAGGGACTATTCTACCAAAATTTTGGAAGTGCAATGGCTATAATCCAAACAACACCACCATACCAAAATTTTGGTCATGGCCTTGGTTTGATCATGCCAAATTTTTGGTGGAGCTTGTTGGGGCTCAAACCAAACACACCCTAAGTTGTTGACAACCATATACATTCTCTCTTCTTATTTGGAAGTGTCCCAGAGCAGGTTTAGAATGTACTTCTACCCATTTCTACTAAAAATTTTTACCTCGTCATAAATCCACTAGTCATCAACATATGATTTGCGTTGATACATTATTCAGAATACTATAGAGAAAACTACATATGTGATATAGCCAATACATTAAGAAATGGAAAATGTGAATCATTAATATAAAGGTTTAATTATTTCATATAGTTCTCATATTTATCATTGCAAATATATTTCTACTGGTACACAAACTGTACAATGTTGCATGATTTTTGTGGTGTTTAATAACTTTTGTATAGGAGTCTTCACTATAAATCCAACCAAGACAATACTTTCACATCATTCCACCAATTTATTTATGTAGTATGGTATATTATAATGCATTGGTATATGTGTCCTTTCCAAGGTATCGTTAAGCATCTATATAACTTGATAGAGTTCTAGTATATGGATCTAGAAAATAACTTGCAAGAGTTGTCACCCTTCGAGACTAAAACTTTAGATATAACTAAGTTCATACATTTTAAAAATACCCTCCAACTTGTAAGGAATTTAGCTTCACAAGTCATGATAATAAGAGAGGTGTATGCAACACAAGGTCTCGTAGATGAACTCAACTAAAACAAAAGAGAAAGGATACACGATGTACCTTGGTTCAGACCCCATCGTGGGTAATATACTTTGTTTTGCCTTGTGTTATTTTCCATGATCATGACATAAGGATTAAAATGGTGTATATGGTGGCTAAACTACAAACCCTAGGTAACCTTAGAGCTTGAATGCAATCTATCGAGCATCTAGGGATTTTGGGAATCTTTATTGCTTGTTTTCCGTTGTGGCCTACATGTTCTTTATATTTTCTCATTGTGTTTAGAATCAAGTTGATTGTAGCTAAATCTTGTAATTACACCAGACTATGGAAATAATCCTTAGAGAGCTTAAACTTCGCTTCCAAACCGCCATTTCCTTATCTACACACAAGTCCTTCCCCTATACTATAAGGATGGGGCGTTCTGGGGTGAATTCTTTTGGGATCCTACGTATGCATAAGCCAGCTTATGCGAAACGCTGAGGAAAAACTGTGGTAGGAAGAAGCTACTAGAAACTATATGAGAGACTTCTTTTGGGCTTCTAGAAATTTGGCTTATTTGATATGTTAGTTTGTGAAATGTCCATAATGCCTCAAAATTAGATACATGTCCTAAGTGATAATAGCATATTTATGCTAGATTTTGGCAAAAAATGATATACAAATGAATGGAAAATTATGGAATGTCAATAATAATTAATCATACATCAGATGTGCTGAGAAAAATTAACCAAATGCTACACAATATAGTAGCACTGAACATGCATCCGATGTGCCAAGAAAAATTAACCACCAATGTACATGGACATGATGTATGTGAAGAACCATAATGTTAATATTTTAGACAAGGAACTAACCACCAACGTACATGGACATATGTGTGACAAGAAAAACAATAACATGGAGTTAATTGACCATTATGCAACAAAAACGGAAGAACTCCATGTTACAAACAGAGAGCAGAAATTGGATCGATTCGAGCTCGTACCATTGGAAAATCCATGGTCAGTGAGCGACCGAAGAGCACGGGTTAGCGGCGGCTGCAGAGGAGCAGCCGCTTCAGGTGAGCGGCGGCGGTAGGGGAGCGACTGCTTCGGGTGAACAGCGGTAGCTGCTGCTGTAGGGGAGGGAACAACGGCGTCATTAGCCACGCCGAAAAGGAACAGTGGCGGAGGTGCATGCGCCGGCAAGGAACAGCAGAGGCAGTGGCGACTGAAGGGAGCGGCTGCTTCGTGTGAGCGGCGGCGGCTTCTACTGCAGGGGAGGGAACAACAGTGTTGGTAGCCGCTCCAGCAGGGAACATCGGCGGTAGTTCCCGCGCTGTCAAGGAACAACGGCGACACCAGTTGCCTCTCCAGCAGGGAATAACGATTGTGGTGCGTGCGCCGGGAAGGAACAGCAGTGGTAGCGGCAGCCGAAGGGAAGGCAACACGACTATGCTCACGAGGTATGTGTTTTTTCTAGATAGCCAATCGTTTTGTCTAGCCGAGGAGCAGTCTCCTGAAAATAGAACAGAAATATGGGGCTAATCAACTGCCTCCGAGCAGTTTCTAGAATTGCACGTGAGTGTGGCTTCTCGGTGGAAAGCAGCGAGCGAGTAGCCGGGCAGTTCTTTTGGGCTTCAGCGATTTGGCACCTAGAAGCAGCTCCATAAGATCAAAAGAAGTTATCCTTAGATGCATTTAGCCCATCTTCAATGTTGGTTCTTCTTGTGTCTAGTGACTGGTATGACGCTAGGGGGGTGCGGGGGAAACTTGATAGGCGCTTAACATTTATATTTTAGGTTATTTTCATGATCTTGAGGTGATATTTTGGCAGATGATATGTTGTATTGAATAAATTAATGTGCAATTTGATTCTGTAGTTTCTCTTTCTTGTGATATGGAGCAAATATAGGAAGTGAAGGTTAGAAGTGGAGTTAATCTATATATAAAAGTGAAGAAAATAACTTGTGAGGACATTGGTGTAGCTTTTGTTTCAATCAAGTCAAATTGTGTGTGTCCTTGTGAGTTTTTTTATCTTTTGTCTTCCATCCCAAAGAGGATGTCACATATTGTCTAGATACGCATAAATCTAGACATGTTTTAGTATAAAGATACATATAAATCTAGATAAATTTACAACATCCTTTTCATGACAAAGGGAGTATTTATTTTTCTCAAAAAGGAGGAAAACCGTCAATCTCTACACCTGTTCGTGCACAATCTTTTGTATTCCTACTTCGTTAATTTATCCAAAACTGTAAATCCTCCCTACAAAAACATACTACCTCCATACCGGTTTGTTGGGCTAATACGGTGTTCAAGAAAAAAAATTGACCATAAAATTGGTCAATAAAATATGAATTATATATTGCAAAAATTATACCATTGGATTCATATTTAAAAAACCTTTATAATGATATATTTTTTGTGACATATGATTCATATTTTGTTGTTCAAATTTGTAGCCAAACATTTTTCTTAAACTTCGTGTACGCCCAACAAACCGGTATGGAAGGAGTATATGTAAATGAGAGTTCAACCATCCATCATTAGCTCACTGCCAATTTCGGACTGTAATTCGAGGCAACTTGGACCTTGGGTGGACGCCTCAAACATGCAGAAAATCCTCAACGATCCATGTGGCCTACCCACCCATGTATCCATTTTAAGAGCATAAATTCTCTGGTTAGTGCCTTGATCAGGCCCACACCATAAAGCTTATAAGTGTTGAATAATAGAGCAATTTACCAAGCGAATTACCCATAATAAACGCTAGATAAAACATGATTAGAATAAAAGACAAAATACTAATCATGTGAAATAGCGAAAACATATTAAGACAGGTAACCAAACAGACTGCAAGACATAAGTCTTGAGATGCGATAAGAACAGGATTGATAAATAAAACATACACGGCAGCGGCAGCAGAAGAAGAACCGCCGGTGTTCGTGTTGGCACCGTCGTTACCCATATCGTCGAGGAAGAGGGTGTTGATGTCGGGGAAGAAGTCCTCGTTGGGGAAGACGTCGGCGCAATCGGTATCCGGGAGGGAGTCCGTGATGAAGCCAGTAGTCGCGCTGATAGCGCTCCCCAAAAACCTTATCGCACTTCTCCCGTACAGGACTCGAAGCAGCGGGGTCTCGGAGGCCTACTGTCCCGGCTCGCGGTGCACGCCACAAGACGGGATGGGGAAGATCTAAGTAGCGCGGTGCTCTGGAACTGGAGGCGCTAAGGGTTTGTGGCAGTGTATCTAAGAGGAGCCGCGACCTCTCTCTTATATAGACATAGAGGGGTAGGCAGAAAGGCTGCGCTGAAGATGAAACTAACGGACAAAAGTTGAAACGAACAGGCAGCAGCCCACCGGGCAGCCTCCACTCAGTTCATATTTATTTAGCTCGTATTAAAAGTCCAAAATGTTTCAACTTCTGTACGACTTTTCATATACCATTCATGCGTGGCAAAATAAAGCTCGGCTCGGCGAGATTCCCGCAACCCGCGGCACGCGCGCGTCGTGACGAGGCATGGCGAGGCGAGCGAGGAGGAGGAGTGCGCGTGTGGAACTCTCTCCTTCTCCTTCTCATCCTTTTACCAAGTGGTAGGAGAGCTCACCTTATAAGCTGGTCCAACTTCCACTCAACTAGCAATGTGGGACTAAACATTTGTTCCAGCTCTTGACTTGCATTAATGGGCCACATGGGCCTCTAGGATTTTCAGGAATTATTGAAATGGAAAATGGGCTAGACTATTTGGGCCAAAATTTCAACAATCCCCCACCAGATCCCAGAGGCACATGTAATTTGTCTTTGGTTCCAAAACACTGTTTATATACCGGTACTGTAGTGGAGACTGTTAAGTTGAACTTCCACCTGGAATTCTATGCTACACTAGGTTGCGACTTGTACAGTGGACTATGCCTTGAACTACAAGTTTGCTGCAACCTAGCTTCACACGAAGCCTTGACCGATACTGGGCTACCGTGGGACTTCCCCGTGGGTGAATCTTATGCGTCGTACTCCATGGCCTTTCATGAGTTTATTAGAGAGCACCCAACTCTCATAGACTGCGATGTTTGATAGTCAGACTCATATAGGTGTGTTCTTCAATAGATGTTCTGCAGGACATCTCTGCTTAAGATTAAGCCATTTAGAACATATTAAGATAAAATCAACCTGTTGTGCATAATAGGAAAGTACTGCATCTTCACGGAGTGATGTTCATTAAAGTGGGAATACTTTCCTCTCAGTCTACCAACAGCTTGTCTCCCAATTCTAATTCACGGGATCTCCGATCACATAGATTGGTTTGCCACTGTGGAAAACTCATAGTGTGGATCTCATACCCATCTCCTTCGATGCATTTTCTATCACATTGCGTGATAGTCCCTTTGTGAAGGGATCTGCCAGGTTCTTAGATATTTGGATATAATCCAATGCAATAACTCTGGAGTTTCTCATTTTCCTAACAGATTTTAGTCTCCTCTTCACATGTCTTGAGGACTTCATATTATCCTTAGAACTGTTCACCTTAATAATCACAGTTTGATTATCACAGTTCATTGGAATTTCGGGTATAGGTTTTTCAACCACAGGTAAGTCCATCAAGAGTTCACGAAGCCACTATGCTTCAACAGTGGCCGTGTCTAGTGTTGTGAGTTCTGCTTCCAAAGTTGACCTTGTTAAGATGGTCTGCTTGCAAGACTTCCAAGAAACAGCGCCACCACCAAGTGTGAAAACATATCCACTCATGGCCTTTATCTCGTCAGCATCAGATATCCAATTTGAATCACTATAACCCTCTAGTACCCTCGGATACCTGGTATAGTGTATGCCATAGCTCGCAGTGTCTTTTAGATATCGCATAACTCTCTCAAGAGCATGCCAGTGATCATCTCCTGGATTCGAAACAAATCGACTGAGTTTGCTTATAGCAAAGGCGATGTCAGGTCTCGTTGCACTAGCTAAATACATAAGCGAGCCAATGATTTGAGAGTATCTTAGTTGGTCTCTAGCATTTCCTCGATTCTTTCGAAGCAACACACTAGGATCATACGGTGTAGGAGAAAAATTGACGTCGCTATACCCGAAACGACTCAAGATCTTTTCCACATAGTGGGACTGAAGCAGTGTAATCCCACCATCATCATCTCTCAATATCTTGATGTTCAGGATGACATCAGCTACTCCCAGATCCTTCATCTCAAAGGAACGAGATAAGAAATCTTTGACCTCCTTAATTGCATTAAGGTTGGTTCCAAAAATCAGTATGTCATCAACATACAAACAAAGGATGACTCCCTCACCCCCACCATGGCGATAGTATACACACTTGTCAGCTTCGTTTACAACAAAGCCTGCAGCGGTTAAGGTTTTATCAAATTTTTCGTGCCACTGCTTAGGTGCTTATTTAAGACCATATAAAGACTTTAGTAGCTTGCACACTTTTCTTTCTTGACCATTTACTACAAAACCATCTAGTTGATCTATATAAATTTCCTCATCCAACTCTCCATTTAGGAAAGCCGTCTTAACGTCCATTTGATGAACGAGAAGACCGTGTGAGACAGCCAGAGAAAGTAGTACTTGAATGGTGGTCAACCTTGCTACATGTGAGTAAGTGTCAAAGAAGTCTTCACCTTCCTTTTGGGTATAACCCTTGGCCACAAGCCTTGCCTTGTACTTCTCAATAGTACCATCAGGCCTTAGTTTCTTCTTAAACACCCAATTACATCCTACAGGTTTGCACCCATAAGGACGATCAGTGATCTCCCATGTTTCATTAGCTAAGATGGAATTCATCTCACTATGAACAACTTTCTTCCAGTAGTCAGCATAAGGAGATGCATAAGCTTCTGAAATGGAAGTGGGAGTGTCATCGACAAGGTACACAATTAAATCATCACCAAAAGACTTTGCAGTCCTTTGTCTCTTGCTCCTTTTAGGAATTTCATTATCATCCTCCTTAGGACTTTCAGAGTGTTCAATTGGAATGGTAGGTTCAGAGAATATAGCAAATTCCTGATTAGATGAACTAGGTATCTCCGGATTTGATGAGTTAGGTTTATCCTTCATTGGAAAGATATCCTCAAAGAAAGTCGCATCAGTCGACTCCATGATTGTACCGACATGAATGTCAGGCACTTCAGATTTTACTATCAAGAATCTATAACCAATGCTATGAAAAGCATAGCCCAGAAAAACACAATCAATGGTTTTTGGTCCAAGCTTGCGCTTCTTGGGGATTGGTACATTAACCTTTGCCAAACAACCCCAAGTACGTAAGTAAGAGAGTTTTAATCTTTTCTTCTCCCATTCTTCGAATGGAGTAATTTCTTTGTTCTTTGTGGGAACTCGGTTTAGGACATGACACGCGGTCAATAGTGCCTCCCTCCACCATTTCTTAGAAAGACCCGATGTGTCTAACATGGCGTTAAACAAATATGTTAGACTACGGTTCTTTCTTTCGGCTACTCCATTTGACTGGGGTGAGTAGGGAGGCGTCCTCTCATGAATTATGCCATGTTCCGCACAAAAGGAATCAAACTCGTTGGAAAAATACTCTCCACCACGATCAGACCTAAGCCTCTTAATCTTTCGATCGAGTTGATTTTCTGCCTCAGCTTTATAGATTTTGAAGAAACTCAAAGCCTCATATTTTGATTTTAGAAGATACACACGACAATATCTCATAGAGTCATCTATCAAAGTCATGAAATATTTCTTTCCACCTTTTGTCAACACACCATTCATCTCACAAAGATCAGAATGTATGAGCTCTAGTGGTGTTAAATTTCTCATTTCTACAGTCGTATGTGACTTGCGAGGTTGTTCAGCTTGCACGCAGACTTGGCACTTAGATCCCTTAACAGTTGAGAAATCAGGGATTAAATTCATTTTGGCTAGCCGCGTCATACAACCAAAATTAATATGACAAATACGAGAGTGCCAGACATTTGATTCAAAATTCGTGTAAATATGATTAACAACTTTATTACAAATGTCTGACAGAGATAAGCGGAACAAGCCTCCGCACCATAGCCTTTACCAACAAAGGTTCCATACTTCGAAATTACAAATTTATTGGACTCAAATACAATCTTGTAGCCATCTCGACACAGAAGAGATCCGCTAACAAGATTTTTATTTATTGAGGGAACATGATGCACGTTCTTCAGGCGCACGGTCTTTCCGGAAGTGAACTTCAGATCGACCGTACCAACACCATGAACAGAAGCATGCGAGCCGTTCCCCATCAGCACAGTTTGAGTCCCTCTAACCTGATATGAAGAAAACATGGAAATATCAGAACAGACATGTACATTAGCGTCCGTGTCAATCCACCAATCAGGAGAATGACATAATGAAAGAACAGTAGGTAATATACCATACCCAACATCTTTCATCTCAACGTCGCCTATGACAACATTAGCAGTTTTGCTGTCCTTCCCATGTTGGCGCTTGTCAAAGCGGTTGGGACAAGCAGGAGTCCAATGATTAGAATCACCGCACACATGACAAGCACCTTTCCTCTTATCAGTCTTCTTCTTGAAGCTGGTGGACTGTGAGGTCTTGTTCTTTCCATCGAACTTTCCTTTGTCATCAAACTTGCCTTTGTTCTTGAACTTGTGAAGCTAGAAGTTCCTTTTCTGTACCAGGTTGGCATTAGAATCTCCCTCGGTACCTCGAGCACGTGTATCTTTTGCTCTCGCCTTCTCTTCCACATCAAGAGTCCCAATGAGATCCGTCACGAAGAACTCTTGTCTCTTGTGCTTCAGAGAAGTAGCAAAATTCCTCCATGACTGGGGAAGTTTGGCAATGATGCCTCTGGCAACAAACTTGTCCGGTAACACACAAGTGAAGTTCTCAAGATCCCTGGCAAGTGACTGTATCTCATGAGCCTGCTCCACAATGGGGCGGTCCTCAACCATCTTATAGTCATAGAAATATTCCATGACATACAGTTCACTGCCAGCATCGGAGACTCCAGATTTTCTCTCGAGCGCATCCCACATATCCTTGCCATTGCTAAATGACAGATATGAATCGACAATATTGTCGCCAAGAATGTTGATCAAGGCAGCCTTGAAAGTGGTATCAAGTTTTTGGAACACCTCTTCCTGAGCGGGATTAAGTTCTCCCTCAGGTGCGCCATAGATGGCTTTATAGCAGCTCATGGTCTGAAACCAGAGCACTGCTCTCGCACGCCATCGTTTGTAATTCACACCTTCGAACACAGGTGGCTTCATAGAAGCAACAAAGCCACTTGGGGCAAATTGCCTAAAATAAAGTTTTTGGATTGTTGAATAATAGAGCAATTTACCAAGCGAATTACCCATAATAAACGCTAGATAAAACATGATTAAAATAAAAGACAAAATACTAATCATATGAAATAGCGAAAACATATTAAGACAGGTAACCAAACAGACTGCAAGACATAAGTCTTGAGATGCGATAAGAACAGGATTGATAAAGAAAACATACACGGCAGCGGCAGCAGAAGAAGAACCGCCGGTGTTCGTGTTGGCACCTTCGTTAGCCATGTCGTCGAGGAAGAGGGTGCTGATGTCGGGGAAGAAGTCCTCGTTGGGGAAGACGTCGGCGCAATCGGTATCCGGGAGGGAGTCCGTGATGAAGCCAGTAGTCGCGCCGATAGCGCTCCCCAAAAACCTTATTGCCCTTCTTCCGTACAGGGCTCGAAGCAGCGGGGTCTCGGAGGCCTATTGTCCCGGCTCGCGGTGCACGCTACAAGACGGGATGGGGAAGATCTAAGTAGCGCAGTGCTCTGGAACTGGAGGCGCTAAGGGTTTGAATATGAAACTAACGGACAGAAGTTGAAACGAACAGTCAGCAGCCCACCGGGCAGCCTCCACTCAGTTCATATTTATTTAGCTCGTATATACCATTCATGCGTGGCAAAATAAAGCTCAGCAAGATTTCCCGCAACCCGCGGCGCGCGCGCGTCGTGACGAGGCGAGGCGTGGCGAGCGAGGTGGAGGAGGAGCGCGCGTGTGGAACTCTCTACTTCTCCTTCTCATCCTTTTACCAAGTGGTAGGAGAGCTCACCTTATAAGCTGGTCCAACTTCCACTCAAGTAGCAATGTAGGACTAAACATTTGTCCCAGCTCTTGTCTTGCATGAATGGGCTACATGGGCCTCTAGGATTTTCAGGAATTATTGAAATGGAAAATAGGCTAGACTATTTGGGCCAAAATTTCAACAATAAGACCATGTCTTACTCCGAAACAAGTCAATATATTCATGTTGGAAGAGCTAAAATGAACGATTTGGTGAATTTCAAAATGGGTCCCCCATTAAATTCCCTTCCATTTTCACACATACTTTATTCTCTAAGAAAACATAAATATTCCAAAACAAATCGAGATTTTAGGATTTTAAAAGTGCACAGACCGGAACAAAAAAAATAGAAAATTAATGCACTTATATTCCTTCGTACAATTCAAAAGAATCCTTATATTCCTTCGTACGATTCAACAAGCACTAGAGGAACAAAAACACTATGAATTAGCCACTCAGCTAGCTAATTAAAAACCTTATAATGTTCCGAAGGAAAGGAGGGAAGTTAACATCTATTGTACAATATTACTAGCTAGATCCATCTCTTTCACCTCACTCTAGCTAGCAGCAGACGAGTGGGTGCATCTGAGTGAAAGATGATGTTGTTTTGAGGAGCTTCAGTTGTAGCTACCGAAGCTGGTGTGACCGGCCGCTCTCTTCTCTGCTGCGTCTATGCCGTCGTTCCTCGGTGCCATGAGGTTGCTGATGGTCCTCACGATCTGCCGCTTTAGCTGGCCCCTCTTCAGCGCGGGCCTCTTCTCCTTGGCGCCATAGTTGCCGCTGATGCCGCTATTGCTGTGTTGGCAGTTGTACTCCATGGCTCGACCTGCTTCACTCTCTCCTCTTGCTCCTTTTGTTTCTCTCTTTTTTTTTGTTTCTCTCTTCTTTGTTTGTCAAGTGTGTTTGATCTGGTGTGTGCGAGTGGGTGAGGAGGGTACGAGAAGGCGAAAAGTATTTATAGGCAAAAGTAAGCCATATGTGCTGTGTTAATACCCGTGACTTGCCGCACGTGTTATTGGGCGTAATGGTTTAATGGTTTGACTATTTCTGGGCCACGATGGTTTGTGTGGTAGCTCAGGAAAACGACTGGAATGGCCGATTGCTAAGGGAGATAGGAGGGAGGGAGAGAGAGGGGGGGGGGGGGGGGGGGGCATCTCTGAAGCATCCAACGACCACTGACCGGTCAATTCGAGCCCGTGGAAAAATAGAAGTTCAGTGCGTGGTTGTTTCCTTTTTTTTGGACACGTCTAGAGAGCAATCGGTGGCTGGTTAGTCTAAACCAGCCACCGCCCAATTAAAAAAGTATTCCGTAGGATTAACAACCCGGAATAGAAACAAACGAACGAGCGTCTTCCTAGGCGCGCCGCTATCCCAGGACTCGCCCGCAGCACCCAACACAAGCGAACTAGCACCAAAGATCCCTGCCAGACCACGTGACACAGACCACCTGACACTCAAACACACCACCACCAATAACCTCTCCTTCAGATCTCCATTAAACGTGTAATTTTCTTCAGAATGCCATGGCTCAAAAAGTAAAAGGATAGAACATTGGTAATAACTATGCATGCTGTGAGAAACAACCTGCTGTAGAAATTCTAACAATAATTATAGGTGCATCCTAGCAGCAACTATGCCAGCTCAAAAAAAACCTAAAAATTATGCACGTTGTGAGTAAAATCCTAAGAATTCTAACAGCAATAATATGTGCATTTTAACAGTAACCTGCGAATTCCAAACAACAGCAGTTTGTGCGCTGGGTGCTGAGTTTTTCCCTGAAGCAGCAACCTACGAATTCCAAACAGCAAATTTAGGTGCAACCTATGAATTTCAAACAACAACTTTAGATGCATCTTAACAACAACTATCTAGATCTTGAGCATCAACAGTTTGTGTGCTGGGTCCTGAGCTTTTTCCTGAAGCACCATAAGGTAAAAAGCATGTTGCTCCTAGTCATTTTCCTCGTGTGAAACCCTTTCTGCATATAGGGAAAAAAGGCACCACTGAATTAAATGGTATAAACAACTTAATTTACAAGAATAAATAGTAAACTTGGTTTTGCAGCCTAATTTAAATCGTACAAGCAACTGAATTAAATAGTAAGCAAACTTGGTAGCCCTTACATGAATCTGGTAGCCCTTACATGAATCTCTAGAATGCACATAACCCCCTAAAGGTCATCCCATCTGGTTGCCTGCAACAACTAATCTCTAGGATGCCTGCAACTTATGTCAGTACTGCGCTCAACTCAACTGAATCCACAAAAATTTTAGGCTGAACTCATCTATAGGACACCTCCAACAACTAATATCTAGGATTCCTGCAACTCACATGAATACAACCCGCAACTCATCTGATTCTGCAAAAAAAATTAGGCTAAACTCATGTATGGAACACCTACAACAACTAATATCTAGGATAAGTGCAACTCATACAAAACTTAATCGGACCGAACCGAGCATAGATATGATACTACCATCAGGACATAAATCGAACTTAATTACTAAACCAAAGTTCATAAGATGTCTAACCAAACTTAATTAAGTGGTAGGAGCAACTTAATCCTAAGTTGCATTTGTTTTGTGCAAAGAGTTTTTTTTAGCTATCCCTACGTTGAATGTGGGCGTACAATTAGTTAATAGCAATCAGTGTACAACTCAGGGGATGACAAAATGCAACTCAGGGGTACAACAAATACAACTAGATGAATCATATACCCAACCTGGTTGCATGGATTTTAGGAAAAATAACTAACCAAAAATCACCATACAACTCTATATGATCCCTGCTGCAACTTAGGGGTACAACAAATACAACTAGATGAATCATGTACCCAACTTGGTTGCATGGATTTCAGGAAAATCAACTAACCAAAAGTTACCATAAACTCTACATGATCCCTGCTGCAACTAAGGGGTATAGTAAAATACAACTAGATGGTTAATTGTGTACAACATAGACTAAGACATGTGATCAAATTAATTAGATTCTAAAAAGTAACTTAACTATGTTGGTAGAACAACTTGATTAAAAAGAAGGATGGATCAAAACAGCACCACTTCAACCCTATATATGTGAAAAACTGAAAATCCCAACTTAACAAGGGACCTGTATGCAACTTAGGTTAGGACATGTGAACAACTTAATTAGATGCTAAAAGCAACTTAACTATGTTCGTAAAACAACTTAGAAGAATAAAAAGCATAATAGCTAAACTACATCAGTGGATATACAGAAACGCAACAAAGAGCCGTATGCAACGTAGAATAAGAATGTAGTAGGGAATGCCAATAAGTTCAATATCTTCATAACCAAAATTGAATGGTCTTGGAGATGTAGCACTAGATGATTGATGGTTGAGGATTTCTGGATTTACAGTGAACTAAAATAAAAGTTTATGTATATTTGTTTCTAAGCATAGAAGGTTAGCTATCTTGATTCCTACGGATAGCTCAATCCAGAATCCAAACACCAACCTGTCTCTAACACCAATAATATGACAAAAAATGGCACAAAGTTCCAAGCACTGGGCTGTTATACTTATACTAAAATGAGCAACTTTATTTGGGTGGAACTTTTGTAGGTAACCTATAATACTACGACGTTCAGATAAAACAATGATCTTAAATCAACAAATGTAATCTACTAGAGAACTAAAGCTAGAATATATAGAATAATCTTAGACAATGGAAAAGATAATGAGTGTAATTTGGAAACTCAATACTGGCTACTAGCGTCCATGGTACCCAATATCAAGTTACCTGTGCACGCGAGCTGGAGTGAGTAAATTCAATGATCCCTTTATCTTGTCTTGTTGCACAAACTTGATACAAGTCCATAAATTTCCAGTTTCAGCAACTGGTCAGCTAAATATCCATTTGAATAACCTAAAAAACATCATAAATTAGTCATGATGTCCCTCCCTTTCAGGCAAATGTGTATTTATGGTAAAAAGGATAAAATGTGGAGTTGGCAGCTCAGTATTCTGTAAAAGGCTATCTGGGCCTTCAAAAATTAGATCAAGAAAATGTGGAATTGATAGATTCAAAAGTTAGCACATAGATACCTTTTGGACACAAACAACTTCAAAATGATACAACATTACTACCAGATAGCAAACAACCACTACAAGTTGTTGTATGCGATATGATGTTTTTTCAGAACGGATTACATGAAATTCTTCACATGGAGAATGGAAAGAAGACACATATACACACAGTAAATCAGTGCTAACCTAGAAGACAACTCTATGTTGGAAACTGCAGAGTGGTCGTGGTGAACTCGCTGCTGCTGCCACTACTGTTGTCCTCCTCCACCCCCCGCACTGTCCCTGTTGTCGCCTCCTCCACGGGCGGCTGGCAACCTCCAGATGAGTCAACGTCTCATAGGATTTTCTTCAGAAGGTGAGCAGTTCATCACCTCAAGCAGCAATGAAAACGACACAAATTCAACACTAAACCAACTGCAATTCAACACGCAGGATAGTGCCTCCTCATAGCGAGTCCGGGGACAAGTCGAGTGTCTCCTAAGTTGCATTTGTTTGTGCAAAGAGTTGCTTCTAGCTATGCCTAAGTGGAATGTGGGCGTACAATTAGTTTCTCATACTGCTTAGTAAGAAAAATGGTTCTCGTTAAATCCCTAAGTTGCTTGTGTATGTGAGATTAATTACATTTGTTGGACAACAAAATTACTTATTGGCAAACAGAATGTGTGGGGAAACCACTTTGATAAGAAATGTTGCAACTTTGTTGAAGATGTATGTCGACTTAATTAGATTATAGACGTAACTTAACTATGTTACAAAAGTAACTTGATTAAAAAGAAGAATGGATCAAAACAACACAAGCGCAACCATGTATATGTGGAAAAAGCCAACTTAATAAGAGAGCAATATGCAACTTAGGTTAAGACATGTGATTAACTTACTTAGATACTGAAAGCAACTTCACTATGTTGGAAACAGCTTAAGTATGCTGAATAAAACAACTTAATTAGAATCGGTATACAATTGAGGGATGACAAAATGCAACTTAGTTTAACATAATCGGTGTACAACTTTATTCATCAAGAGAAACATGAGATACTCTTCCATCTACAACACATGTCCTTAATTTACTTGTAGAAACTTGCGTTAGTCATGCTTGTAAAAATTTGCTCACTCAGTTCGAATAGCTAAGCATTAAATAAAACAACCATACATAGGAACCATATTATTCTACTAATCCAGAGTAGTCTGAATTCAGAAAACTTGGATAACAGGGTTGGAGAGAGTGAGGTTACCCCGTTTCCATACTTAATGGTGATGCTGGCATGACTATCCATTCTCATACTAGAATAATTCCCACTGCTCTCGCAGCAGGATGCCGGCGACATCAGCAGTGTGCCGCTTGTCAGATAGATGGTGCAAGATCCCAACATTGTGGTGACCGGCAACAACAACTGGGGGATCTCATGGCAGTGGTTGGGGAAGACGTGTCCAGCAGCTCTGGCAGAGGCGCTGCCGTCCATGACCACCGCCACCGGTGGTGAACTGCAAAATAGAGATGAGCAAATGAATTTGTTGCTGCTCCCTAGGACTTAACTAGCTAGGAAACCCCACATCCTTCCATCGCCGCAAAATCAACAGGAAAGGCTGCCCTTTCCTTACCTAAATCCTACCAACCGAGCAAGGGAATTGCCACGTACCAGATCCTTGCGGAGCTCGGTGTCGACATTCTTAACTGAGCCTACTCCACTTGGCGTTGCCGTGGTAGACGTAGGTCCAGCAGAATCGCGATGGCCACTGCTGGCAACAGCTCCAGTAGCTCGGGTAGGAGAAACGGGAGGCCGTCACTGCAGAACCGTCTAAGCTCCATGGCAGCCCGTACGGGGGTGGTTTGTCGACCTTGTGTGGGTGGAGGGCAGGATTTGCTACAACTTAACATAACGAGTCTATACAACTTGGTTCATGTCATAAAGCAACTAATCAACTTGCATATATTGCATACTCAAAAGGCTGAAAATCAACAGAAAAACATCTCATGTCCGTGTTTATTTCATGAAAACAAACTTAATAGAAACAGAAATACGGCCATGCTTGTTCCATCTACAATCCTGCTGAAAAATGTCTACTACTGCACGCAACAACTATGAATGCCTATTACGCAACTCTAAAGGGCGACGAAGCTACATAGTTAAACAAAATTTTCCGCCTGAGAAAAATGATCTACTACCGTGGGCAGCAACTTTAGCTGATTATTACACTGACACGGTGATATCGATTACCTAATATATTCACCTAATTGAGCAACGAGAATGGACCTATGCATGAGCTTGCCCAAAAGTTTGAGGCCAAAACATTTGGTTCAAGTAATCTATGTGAAAAAAGCCTACCGCATACAAGCTGAAATGCACTGAACTATGATGGATAAATTTAGCATTTGAATTCACGTGCTGGACTATAAAACTCGATCCTAAACTCTGAAAAAAATTCTGAGATTCAAAGGGGTCCTTACATCTGAAGCTGCAGGCGAAAAAACGTCCCCTTTGCCACTTCATCTAAGCGCTCCTCCACCATGATCTGGAATTTTTTTCCGGGGTTCTCCCGATTCACCCCAGGGGCTGAGGCCCCCTCGCCCACACGCGAGTGCGCTCTCCGTGTCGGCCTCCACGAACCACGCGCGGGCGTCCTCCTGTATCGGTCTCCACGCCGCTCCCGCGGTTGTTCTCGGCGCTAATCTCCACGGCCCGGCGTGGCCACTCTCCAGCATGCCTCCACGAACACTGCGTACGCAACTCCTTCCTCCCAGTGGGAGGTCCGGGGGTGGAGCATTCGGCGGCGTGGTGGGAGATCCAGGATGAGGTGAGCGGAGCCCTTGGAGGCACGGTAGGGAGACCAGGAGACCCGCGGCGGGCGCGGTCGGTGGATGGGAGGTCGCTGGCGGGCAGGCGGGGGCGTGGTGCTGGAGGGGATGCCGGCGGCGGGGGATGAAAGAATAGGGAGGAGGAGGAACGGGGAGAGAGAGAGATGGGTATGTGGGCTACTCACGAACGTTGTTGTCGGAACAAAGCGTGTTGATCGGTTCGATCTCGTGGATCCGATGGCCACAAATCGGTGGCTCCGTTTGACAAACCAGCCACCGAGCACTTATTAGCGTTTGGGTTTTTTTTGAGAGCAACCACAAAATTTCATTGATAGAAAAACAAGTTACAAGAACCCACGTGAAAACTGAAAAATAGACCAAGAAAAAAAGATTGTCCTGAAAACATTCCAAATGTACATCTAGGGTGTGTTTGGTAGACCGGGGGAACCTAGATATTCTCACCTCATCCTACGTTTTCCTGTTTGTTAGATCGGGTCGGCTCCCATCGGCAGTGCTGGCCTCGTACGAAAACTGCCCCTCAGTCCTGCCTAGTTGGGAAGCTCAAATCGAGCTTCACAACCGGGCACTGCCGAGTCCATCCCGTGCGAGCGCTCTAGCCCGCAGGGGTCACGGCCCCAAGCCCCTTTCTCTCGACTATTTCCCCCCTCGCACCGAACTGCCCCGCAGGGGTCACAGCTTCGCCCCGCATCGCCATCTCATTGAACTATGCGTCGCCGCCGTCCAACTGCCTCGTGCCTCGTCCACTGCGCGCGGAGAAGACCGGCGTACTGGATCAGCCGACACGGCCTGCTGGAGGTGGCCAGATGAGGAGGAGCTCGACCTCCTGTCTTGTCCACCGCACGCCGAGAAAACCGACGCGTCCTGGAAGAGTGGAGGCGGACTGTTGGCGGCGGCCTGTTGAGGAGGAGCTCGACCTCCTTCCTCGTCAACCGCGCGCAGAAGACCGGCGTCCTGGAGCAGTGGAGGTGGCCTGCTGGCAGCGGCCTGTTGAGGAGGAGCCCAACCTTCTGCGCTCTCTCCTCTGCCCCGTCTGCGGCTTCTCACGAAACGTAGCAGCGGCACTGCGCGCCGGCGGCGGAGCATGGAGGCGGCTCCTCTTGCCAGCAGTGGAGCGTGGCGGCGCCTTCTCTCGCCGACGGCGGCACCGAAGCCCAAGCCGGACCCGATTGCTTTTTTTTTATTGCCAGGGACCTGATTGCGTTTTATTTTTGTATAGCATGGCTCAAGCCATACAACCACACCAAACAGGATCTTAACTGATCTCGACTCATCTCACCCGACCTACCAAACAAAACACAATTATCACACTTGTATATGGTGGGCATAGTTACACTTAACTTGTATGAGGTAAGATAGACCACCCGGGCTACCAAACACACCCCTAATGGATAGAAAAATACAAAACTATCCCTAAGGTTTCCTGCACTCGCCGAAGCTAGCGGCCGCCGCCACCGTCCAACGCCGCCTAGACGTACGCTGAAAGAGACAACGAGCCTCCACCATTGCCAGATCCAAGAAAGCACCATCACCAACAAGGCTTTGTGAGTCGATGAACATGTCTGCTGCAAGCAGCGATGCACATGTTACTGTGGCACATCGATCGGGGAACGTCCCGTGCTGTCTTGGACCAAGATCCACCGCCTCCCACCGATGAAGTCAGGGAATAACGGCCAATCCACCACCTCCGGACCAACATCCTCGCTCCAGAGCATCCATCTCGCCCCGGCCCCCAGTGTTGCCGTGAATAATGACGAACACCGGTGACACTTTGAGAAACAGATCTCGCCAGATCCAAAGAACGACGAGAAGACCAAGCTGCCGATCCGAAGGATCGACAAGCAGACGTTGCCATCAACTCCGAGACGTCGCCGTAAAGATCGCCGCCGGTGTGGGAGTAGAGTTGAGGCAGATTTATCGCCCGGACGCCGCTCCCACACCCCGACGACGCACCAGAGAAGACAAACCCTAACTACAGACCGAAGGAACGAGATCCCCTCCCCCTTCTGTCGCCGGAGCGGCAAGCGGAGGGAGAGGGGACCAAGGCCTTGGCCAGAGGAGATCTGGATCCGATGCCACCTGTCGCTAGACACGAGAGGAGGAGGGGAACGGTTGGGCTGAGTTATACCGTATTTTGTGTTGTGTGGTTGTCTCCTTTTGAGTTTAATAAAGAAGAGCGCATGGATAATGGACTCGTTCTGCCCATGCGATTTGCTTGTTGAACTGAAGATAATTCAGACTGTGAGCTAGAGCCAGCGAGCGATACCAGAGTGGATCGAGTGGCACATAAAGATCACTGTATCTTGACTGTCTGTTTCCCACGGGAGCTGCATCTGACCGTGACGGTCGGGTCACTGGTTGTCCCTGGTATCAAGGTTCGGTGTATCTCTGCATCTCGATTGTCGTCGTCCGGCCGCCGGCCGTGACCTTATCTGGTACGTGCCTCAATCAGGTGATGCATCATGCTGATTACATGATTTTGTTTTGTTGGCGTAATTCACGATCTTTCTTACTCTCTCCTATTCATATTACTTGTCATTAAAATGGATGTATCTAGCACTAAAACATGTCTACATACATCTATTTTAGTGACAAGTAATATGAATCGGCATGAGTAATTATTTGACATATAATTTGTTTGTTTGTTTGCTCCCTTTCTGATTCTTTTTGTGACGATAGGTCGGCCGCCCGTGGGAAATCACGAACACGTCTCGTTGTTTGCTGACCGGTCATGGAAAGTTTCCCTGGCCTCTTTTGAATCTAAAAAAGAGTGCATGGATAATTCTACCCATAGCCATAGGTTTGCTCGTTGGACGAAGATAATTGAGAGCAAATTGAGTAACACGTGCAGGGCTGCTGCACCTTGAGTCCTTGACTTTCCGCTTCCCAGGATAGAAGCACGTGACCGTGACGGCCGGCTCACTCGCCGCCGTGTTTATTTATATTCAAGGTTCGGAGCATCCGTGGATGTTAGATAATCACGTGTCCTACACGTATTGGAATTGCAGTCCGAATAGGTGTAGTGTCCAGGTAGTATACGTATATGTGTTAGACTAGGTTTTGGAGTAGTACACCGACTCCTAGTTGATTAGGTCCTAGTAGTGCATATATATATGCACACACCTGGCCTTGTAATCTTGTACCGGACAACACCGTGGAGTTGAGCAATACAAGAGAGAAAGCAAGGCTCGACAAGAGCCTTTGGCAATCAAAACTGTTTTGCGTGTGCGTACGTGAGTGTACTAGTTAGATCAAAAGAATCGATCAGCTAGCAGCACGTGCGTTTCGGCGGAAGTTATCGGATACGTACGTGTCGTCTCGTCGGAATTTTCTCGTCGGTGTCGTCGGAAAGTACTTGGCGGCAGGGGCTGTGCTAACAGTGAAGCTAGCGCTGGTGGCGGTATGCTACCTCGAGGTGTCAGTGTCGGTCCGGTGCCTCGCCGAGTGGGACACCTGGATGATCCGCCGGGACGACGAGCCGCCGGCCGCGACCTTATCCACGACGTGCCTCGATCTTCTTCCGACAAGACGTTAGTCACGTGATGCATGCTGATTACACGACTTGGTTCGTTGGTGTATGATCCATGCTACTTACATGCCTCCATGGATGGCGATTTCCTTTTCCAGTCGCCTTATCTGATTCTGCTCCTAATTCATTCTTAATTACCGGATGTGTGTTGTCAGTACCTAATAAAAAGATACGCTGCTATGATATCTAGAAAGAGAGAAACCTGTGCCTGTAGCTAGCGTTAGCATGACACGTTAATTGATTTTGTAATGGCCACAGAGGCTCAAGCTGGTGCCCATGTTACCAACGGTCATTGGACCGTGGACGCCTCAATCATGCACAAAATCTTCGCTGATGATCAACACGGCCTGCCTACCTCGTCTCCATTTTAAGAGCATATATTCTCTGGTTAGTGTCTTGTCCCACCCAAAAGCATATTCATGTGGAAAGAGCTAAAATAATGATTTGGTGAGCTTCCAAAATGGGTCTCCCCTTAAATTCTCTCCCATTTTCACACATACTTTCTTCATTAAGAAAACATAAATATTCAAAAAATGAAAAACCGAGATTTTAGTTTTTTTAAAAGTGCATAGATCGAGAAAAAAATTAATGGACTTGGATAGAATTTACATATATTTGTCTCTATAAAAAGTTAGTTTGAAATTACATAATTTTGAACTTTATAGAATTCTTAAATTTCTTGTTTTTTTCTTCATTTTCTTCCCTTTTTTTTGGTTTTATCTTCATTTTCGGGTAACTATTTACTCTAAGTTTCATGGAAAATAATATATACTTTCATATCTTAAAAAATATATTTTTCCAAGCTAAATAAATTGAATTTATAAAAAACTTCTTCATATGTTTATTTGTTGGCCCTTTATTTTTCTTATGCTAAGTGTTTTCCAACCACGTGAAATCATGAACGTGTTGTCACTGGAACATCATTTTGAGGGGCAAATGACCAAATCTAGCCCATTCAGATACTTGAGAGACCGACTGCTATTTGATTAAAGACCGGTAATAGACTTTTGACAAAAGTATAGAGAAAAAAGTTAATATTCATAATTATTTCCGAATGTCGAAGTTTGCATATAGATGTTGTTCCAACTACTACGACGCGGTCAACATGCTGATCAATACAAATGCAAAAGTGGTTTAGATTTGGTCCCTTGGACATTAAAACTGGTTCCGACAATTATTTGGTGGTGGTTTTGCACATGCCACAACTCATTACAGAAGTGAAGTAACTTATTTCCACACCTAATTCGACCTGGGTACGTATGCACACTCATACAACGGCTCCTGCACAAATAAACTAAGGCCTTCTTTGATTCGTAGGAACCAAAAACGCAGGAATAGGAACTAGATAGGAATGCAGGTGGTAAACTGAGTGTATAGGAATGTTTCCTTTCATGGTCTTTTGAGATACAGGAAAGGAAAAGTAGAGGATTTAGCATGCTGTGGTAAGCAACTTGATTAAGTGAATAACAAGCAAAGCAACATTATTAAGTGGTGTTGAGTGGCAGTGCTGCAGCAGTATTAACCTTTTATTGCCTCGTTCCTTTCAAAGGAATGGGAAAAAGAGCTCAGACTGAATTCTTTCGTTCCTATGTTTTCCCAAGAAATCTGGTTGCAAAGGAATAGTTCCTCCAAATTTCCTTTGATGCATTCCTGTGAAACAAACACGGCTACAGTACAAAATCCTACAGGAACATGAATCCTACACTTTTCCTTTACGAATCCTGTAAATCAAAGGAGGCCTAAGTTTGTATACATCTTTCTGAGGGAATTGATCTGATTTTCCTAGACAAAGGGGAACATTAATAATTGTGTCCATGGGCTTGTTCACGCCGATCTGATCGTCCACCAGTCCATATATTCTTCAAATTTATGGAACATGAAAATATATGAATGGACATGGATACTCACCATTCCAAGTTTAAACACGTGCAAAAAATTGTACTTCTAAGTTTCACAATATTTTGAAATAAATCATGCACATACATATTGAATTGAATTTTTGTTCATGCAAAATTTAGAGAAAAAATTCAATCATATGTAGCCACCACCAAAAAAATAGAAAATGGAGCTTCCACAATGAAATCACCCAGTTTTGTACTGTTCCTCGGGCATTTTGTGTTTTTTTTCTTAAGTTGCACACTTTTCTGTTTAAGTTTCAAACTTTGCATGCGCATATCTGCCAAAAAAACCCGCAAATGTGGCATTTTGGGGGGAGAGAGAGCTTATAATTCAAGGAGCTTGTTTTGGGGGTTAATCAAGGTATTATTGTGGTGAGTGTGGTCGACTAAAATACTTCGTTTTTTAGTGAACGAGAATGCGTGTATCATTCTGTTTCAGACGGGGAAAATGTGAAAATGCAGGTATCAGAATCTCTTATACCACTTTGGCACGATGGCATCCATATCCATTCAGATACCCAACGATGAACATATTCGGTGTGCACGTGCTCCAATTGGATGGCCAAGGCATCTTTCGCTGCTAGATGGAGTCGCTGTATGCGTGAAAGTGCAAAGGGAGGGAGAATGCGACACGACTAGTTAACCCTCTATGGTACTTATCCAGAGTCATTCTTGGTAACTCTGGGTGATGGAATTTGGTGTTGGGCTGTTGGCTCATTTTTTCCTGACGAATAGAATGTACTAATATTGTGAAAATACTACTAATTACACTCGGCCTTGCAATAACACAATGTCCTAAGGACACTATGGATGTACCTAGAACCAAAAAGAGGAAAAGCCCTGTTACAGTGTTCTATTTCTTTAGCAACACGACAAACGTCACCAAGGCAACACATTCCAAATTCTCCAAAATCAACGTCTCCAAGAAAAAACAGTGCACAAACGCTATCATTGTCTGATCATAGATCACAGATTTTCACTCTTGAGAAAATACGCGCTCTTGAAGCAATGTTTTAACAAGACCATTGTCAGCCACAACCAATTAAGGCCAACCCTTAGATTTTCACTCTGAAAGATAATACTTGATACTTCTCATATGTTGCCACCCCACTTGTCGATGTCGTTGCTACGAGTCACGAAGCAAGTTCCTGATTGCCACGAAGACTCAAACCACCATTGCTAGTCCTCCTATCTCAACCCCATGGTATTCTCCATTTTCGACTTCACCATGAAACTCAAAAGACATGTTTCATGATAGCAATAGACAACAAATCTTCTCGGTGCTCCCTCCTGAAACAGAACGATCAGAAAAATAAGGGTGCACATGACCGAATCTCATCCTATCCAGCAAACTCCAGAACTTGTCAGCAGCCAGATCCATGTGGGCAGGCACCCATCAGACCAATATCTTGGAGCGAGAAGAACCCTAGGACCGCCTCCTTAATTAGGCAGAACGACGTCCCCCTCATCGTCTCCCGCTGGCTCCCAACAGCAGGACGGAGATCTCATCGGGCAATGCCACAACCACCCACACCACGGAGATGAGGACCGTGCCAAGTCCCCCAAACAAGTGACATGCCACCCTCGCAGCCATAGCGGTCACCACGGTTGCTGAAGAAGCCTGAGTCCGTCACCCCGGCGTCCGTCTCCGCCGCATGCATATTGTCGTCCATGGCCACTGATTTGCAGTAAGCCAGAGATCCCGCCATGTAGAAATGAAAGGCCTGCATCGCCACCCTCCACACGAGGAGATGAAGGCATGCCGTCACCGTCAGTCGCACATGATTTTCCTAGGGGCTTCCTCCGACGGTGGCGGAGGCGGCTAGGTCAGATCGCCCGAGCCGCCCTTGGAGTGTTGCGAGGGACGGTTTTCCCTCACGCACGTTTATCGCCCCCGGGGATATTGGCTCATAACTAATATACCGATTTTAAAATTCTCTTTAGCCTATTCGTGTATATATAAAAAAAAGGTAAGACCAAAGTTTGGTTGAGAGCCAAGTTCACCATATTATATAGAAGCTTGTTATGCTACTCACTAAGGTGTGAGCTGCTCTTCTTCTCCCTCGTCGCCCGTCTCAGGGGTTGTGGGAATGAGCCGAGCTCATATTAATGCATAATATTTATATTTTGCTGACTCAGACATCGCCATCATATTCTCCATCCTGCCTTTCGGCGTGCACCAAAGTATGGGACAATATGACTCCAGAACCCTGCGTCTCGTAGACGCGTACATGTGAGGAACGATCATGTTTTTTGGGAACGCTCTAGCGTTACTATTGTCAACACGGTGATGTCGGACGACGACTTCTTTTAGGACGTCAACAACCTCTTTGACAGCCTTAACATGGGTGACAATATCAATGTGAACGTTGCTATAGCCGCAGCCGTTGTTGAGGCTACACCGTACGTAATCATGAACTTTCTCTTTCAATTTTTGTTAGAGTTTTATATTCTACGTCTGGAGTAGATGTGATCAGTTTATCGTGTTGAAATGTAATGTGTTCATCTACTTTGTTATTTGATTAATTCAATTACTGTTTGTATGATAATGCCATTTCAATTATTTTTTCGAATCAATACATATGGATATTTTCTTATATTCTCAACAGTTAGGAAAACAATCTTTTAATGAGGACGGACAAATGGAGCCGGATTATTAAAAAATTGAATAAAGGTACTTTGAAGTTTAAAGAGAAATCTTACTTATTTCATATAGATACACGAAGATGATTTCTGAGGACCTGTAAATGTTGGTTAAATAGCATGTTGTATTTTAACCTACACAAAAATCACATTTATTATTTTTATTTAGGTAGCATATGAAATATAATTCTATAAAAAATGTATAAGTAGATATTAGACATCTATATCTTTTAAGGAATCAGGCTACACGAAATGTTACTTGAAATTTTAAAAAAGTCTGATATTTCCCTAATACTTTTTTTGAAAAGGGGAAAACATCCCTGCCTCCGCATCTGACTGATGCACATAACCTCACAAAGTGTTGATATGTGAATCAACCACCAAAAGAAAGAAAAAAAGGTGTTACTTCTAGCGTTAATTCTACTGATTAAATATGACATCTGGTCTAGTAGAGATTACCATCTTATTTAAACGCTAAGATGTCGTAGAGTTAAAAAATCATATTTTAATTAAGAGAATTTTAACATCTTTTCTTTATATGGCCTTTTGGAGCACTTGGCTCTTTCAAACATGCTGATCACTGGTCTCGGTCCCGGTGTGCAGGCACAGATTCCCTTCCAACCTATTTCCGTGATCACGTTTCACACTTGGAACACCGTGACTCCAAAAGCATGGCCACTTTGTTCCTGCAGATAGAAGTGAATAAGAATATAAGATGCACATACCAATTGGTGCAGGGCAACATCCCCCCTATAAATACCTTCATCCATCCTCATCCCTTCCTCAATCTAACACACAAGTACACATACACAACACAAAAATAAGCAGAGAAGGAGAAAGAGGAAGATCAGAAGCAATGGAGTATGAGTACCAGTACAGCAGCAGCTTCACCAAGGAGAAGAGGCCTCCGGCGAAGAGAGGTCAGGTCAAGCTGCAGATAGTGAGGGCCCTGAGCAACCTCGTGTCGCCCAGCACCGCTGCAGCTGCCGACGGCTCGAAGCAAGCGAGTCGCAGCAGCTTCAGAAGGGAGACAAGCTACAACTAGAAAAAATGATTATCGTTTGTGGGACATAAAGTGATGTTTACTAGTACTAGCTTAGCTTTTTCTTTTTCTTTTGAGGATTTTAGCAGTATGATGCCTGTGAAGTACTAGGCACCTGTCTGAGATCCACTAGAAAGTAACTTTGCTTGAGCGGAAATTGCTCCACGTTACTTGTGTATTATGTATGCATATTTCAGAAACAAAGGTTCCATATTATATACACAAACCTCGAGCATGTATGATGTCACTGTATAGACAATTAGTTCACGTTTAGTTACCTCAGTTGTGTTTTTGGAAGAGATGTAGTAAAAGAAAATTTCAAGTGAAACCATTTGGATATGTTTGGTTCGAGGGTATATGATTTGGAGCATTTATTCTCTAGACACTAGCAGGGTGACCTGCACATATTTAGTCTTATAGGTTTGCTAAAATTGTATATATGTTTTCACATGTTTATCATATTAACCTTGATACATCAATAGGACTATGGTACATACTTCAAAACTATAGAAAGCACATGTAGCCAAAATACAACCCGTAGGTATTTATTTGACATTGTTTCATAGCCAGATATTTACCCATGTAAGTTGTTTGTCTAATTGTTTGCCATTTTTTTGAAATATGACTCAAATATAAAAATAATGATTTTATCCATTATTGCATCCCTAGGAAAATTAGTGGACTTCAAATCTGCCCCATACATAAACCTTGTATTCTCTTCCCACCTGACTCTACAACAATTGTGTTCAACTTTTCTCCCCAATATCATGCCTCTAGATGTTTTCATGCATGCTCACCTTCTTAGTCGAATTCGATCTATAGTTTGGTCGTCTAAGACATAGTAATTATTAGTGTATAGTCAATGAAAATGGCTTAGTAATTCTCCCTGTCTTATCACAATTGGCATAGCTTATTTATCATACCAATACTATTTGTATAAACTACTGAAATGAAGATTACTCTCGACATATCGTTGCTTTCAACCTTTAAGGCTAGTTTCGAACATAGATATCTAGAATATGATAAATGCGTGACTAAAATGGCTTGGCTTAATATCTTACATTAAATAGCATGCAAGAACAAACAAGACGCATTTGGATGAGGAATGTGAAAATTTAGAAGTTTGATATTCAAGAATAATTAATTAAGAGAATGGAGACTAGAAAAGAAAACTTGCATTACGACATCTAGAGGAATTTTCGTGAGATTAGAATTCATGTTTGGTCTCTACAAAATTTGTAAAAAAGTAACTATCACGTGAAAGTCCTATACCTAGTTGCACAATTGATAGCCAAGTTACGTCACTTGGCACTACAAATTTTGCCTAGACCGGTGAGGTGCCAAATTTCTTCATGGTAAAATGGTTGCAATCTTGTTGATGAATTAACAAAAAGTCTTGATCTTGATAAAAAAAATTGTGAACATAAGTTTTTGCCTTTACAATTGTGATGCTTTATTATGATTGTGCTTTTGCACCTCGCAACATTGTTTTACTTTTAGTAAATTCCATTTTTACCCCCTAGTTTGATGATTTTGACACTATTTACCCTATTTAGTAAATTTTTATCCTAATTACCCCATTTAGCAAAGTGTTCTGCCAATTTTTACCCCTTTTAAAATTCTCAGAGCATTTCCATAACCATGTATCGACCATCAGGTACAACTGATGGAGCAACATTGTTTTTCTCTTTTTTTGGAGGTGACATATTCATGTAGAAAAATCCATTCGTATTGTTCAGCAAATTTAGCTAACTGTACTAATCCAATCACTCCCAAGATAGTGGAGGAACGTTTTGGTGTATGCCTGATTCATCGTGTGAAATATACAAGAAAAAGGCACAACACAAACAAGCAGCGCCTTGCGGAAGCTATCACCTTCTGGTGCCTAGTGCTTGAAGCCTTGAATACGTTTTTCTTTGCCTTGAATACATTTCTCTTTGCCCCAGAAGTCGCATCAGCGACGATCCTAAAGAGAAAATCAAGCTAAACTAACCTAACCAACGTGTGAAATAACAGAGCACCAAATCATATATGAGAGGCGATTCCGTTTTCAAACCGGCGGTCACCTCATGGTTCGCCAGTTGCCGGAAATCACCTCCAAGACCACCGTCGCTCGACGCCTTACGAGTCATCCCACGATCTCTGAACAAGCAAAACGATGTTGTCGTGAGACGGTTCGAGAGCTGGGCGAGTGATTTGTGAAACCATGCCACGAAATTTAACCAACCTAATCGGTAACCACCTGTCATAATGCTCAGAAAGATAGAAGGGATAAAAATTGGCACAATGTTTACTAAATGGGATAATTAGGATAAAAATGTTAAATGGGATAATTATTATCAAAAATAACAAACTAGAGGATAAAAACTGGAATTTACTCTTTTACTTTCTTCGTGCGGTAGGCTCCCTTGCACACATGACCCATGTCTGCCAGGTAAGTTAATATTGTAATACAGAACTCAAAACAAATGAGTACCTATTTGGATATGTTTTCCGTGAAGAAGTTGCATCCTTGTTATCGAAACTGTCACCGCCAACAACCTCTTAGTGCATTTTTTTAATAGGACTCTGGCATTAAAAAAACATCAAACGGTACAAAACGGTTTAACAAAAACAAAAATTACATCGATATCCTTGAGAAACCCTATCTTCAACCTCCAGACGTGTTGACAGCGCGACACCGCTGCCGCTCCTCTCTGACGGAAGTTGCCAAACGGGTCAAAAGGACCACATTAGTTCATTTAGGCATATCCTTTGCCTTTATTTCATCAAAAAAAAAATTGCACAGTTGATTTTTCTTTTCAGGTACTTGGGATTGCTGCAAATGTGACGTCTGACTTGTCAATGGTCCACGGATTCTTCAAGCATATACATCCTTTCCACCCACAGGTGCAACTTGTCCAGAAGTTAAGCAAGTACTAGCTACGAGCCAGATATAAACCCATTTATTAGTGAAAAGCGACTTGGGTAAGACAAGATACTTCATGAACCAGATGATCAGTCAACTGTCCTTGTCACTCATATTTTCCTTATATAGATCTCCTGAACTCGCTCCTATTTCTTCCCCCAAAAGATCTGGGCTCTCAAGTTCCACATAAATATCTCCAAAAAGAAAAGCTAGGTGCGACCTCCGAGTGGTGAAATGAGAGAAAATATCTTCAAAAGTATAACTTTGCTCTGGCCAATATCGCTGTACTACTCTGGTCCATTAAGAATTTTCACTTTATTACAAATATCGCAGCATGTATGTATGCGTGTATGATTCAAGTGGCAGAAAACCTTGGCACTTTATTCCTTCAGATAGAAGTGAATAAGGTGCACTTGTAGGCCGGCCAACTGATGCAGGCAACATTCATGTGCCTATAAGTAACACTCTGCATCCTCATCACATCCTCATCCATTCCTCGAGGAGTACTTGGCCTCAGCACACGACATACACAGCACAAAACAAGCAGAGCTAAAGAAGAAGACCGGACGTCATGGAGTATGAGTACCAGTACAGCGGCGGCGGCGGCAGCAGCAGCCTCGCCAAGGAGAAGAGGCCTCCGGCAAAGAGGGGCCAGGTGAAGCTGCAGATGGCGCGGACGCTGAGCAACCTCGTGTCGCCGAGCGGCGCTGCTGCTGCTGCTGCTGCTGACGGCTCGAAGCAAGCAAACCGCAACAGCTTCAGAAGGGAAACAAGCTACAACTGAGCGAAATATTTAGCTGGTGGTAGTATGGTGTTTGGGACAAAGTGGGGTTATTACTGGATAGCTTCTTTTCTTTTGAGAATTTTAGCATGATGCTCTCTCCGTTTTTATGTACCGAGAAAGAAAGCACGTTTGATCCACTGTACTGTACCTTGGCTTGAGTCGGAACGGCAGGAAGCTCCAGTCGCCATGTGATGTACAAACTTTGTGTATACATGCATTTTCCAGACCATCTTTAAATTGTCTCCTAGGTTGTTTTTCTGGATAAAATGAGGTTTTATTAACTCAAAAGTCCAATCAGAATGATGCAAGCAGAAGAGTTTACAGCCTGTCTTTGCATAGCAAGATGCACACGACCCATAATATATAAAGAATAGAATTTGAGTAAAACTCGTATTTGTGCATCAAAATAAGAAACAACCTAAGATTCTGGTGGCCCGATTGGTAGACTACGTCATTATTTAGCATTGGTATAAAACCTTCTTAGCCGCCCAGTCCATTTGGATATATACCGCCATGAGGAGATTGTCCTGAATTCGCACGAATGATGCTGCATTTTTTGGAAGAGAAACAAAAATCCATATATCTTAGAATCATTTCCTTTGGAGTTTTAGAAGAGATGTAAAATAAAATGCAAATATGAAGCGAAAGGCTCCATTAAGGGGTTGATTTGGTAAATAGTACTCCGTAGTACTTTTTGGCAAAGTTTTGGTACTGAATCAAATTTGAACTATATATATTCTAGACATGCCTTTGGTTTTGGCATAAAAGATGCGGAGACTTAATTGTTTAGATGTTCCTCCAATTCAAGTACCAAATCATTATGATTCCAATACAAGAATGATAATTTTAAACTTATAAGATATCTCTTAAGGAAACAGGCAAACTCTTGTTCTGTATTGGACTAAACCAGAAAAAGGATAGAACTTGATCTTTTGACAGGTCCATCTGAAACATTTGAAGAATATCCCGTAGTGCTTTTCTTCCTTTGTCGATGATGCGCATATTTTTTCGCGCTACATTATTGAGGATAGAAAGAATATCAACTGAGCCGGTCGGCAAATGCATGTTTTCAATGGAAAGAAAAAGGGTGCGACTTTGGTATATCTGAATTCTGGAACTTCTGCCACAGTACTGCCGTCCATATTCCATATCCATTTCGCTCTGCAGCCACACAACTATTCGCCACTGAGGTAGCTTCCCTTTTGGTGCACGTGCGGACAGTGGCTTGTGTCCACCATATCTGATCATATGGATTTGGCTTCTTTTTCTAGAGACTGCAATGTTTTTTCTTCTCTGGAAGCTGGACAGTGCAAGTTGGTGTGAATATAGTTGATGTCACAACATCCAAGCTCCCCCAGGGCCTCCATACAGAAGCCGCATGACACACATTACCGACATGCGGGCCAGCCCAGTCATGGATATAGCGGTTGGTCAACCTAAATTAATTGGACGTCAACCGACGGTAGGCTCTTAATAAAAGTGGCGACGTGCCGCCGAAGAACAAGAACGGGTGTGAGCTATGGTAGGGTTTGCCCGTGCACACCCTCAACAACGTCATCGCGCACATTGAGGCGGCGAAGGCACTAGCGCAGCCAAGGACAAGGCCAAGAAGGAGGACAAGGCCGCCAACTACCGCTGGTTCTACTCCTATAGTGGCGACTAGTTTAGATTCAGATTATGTTTCAATTTTATTCAACTTTGTAAAGTATCTAAAATTTGAATGAAAAATATTTGTCGATCGACTTCAAGTTTAAAATTGATATTTAGATGCGGCTGGAGAGAGGCGCCCCATACGCAACTACTATTGTTGACGCACTGATACGTTTGATTTGGAGATGTTGTCGGATGTTGTATGAGGGCGTGGCTAGAGATGCTCTTAGGTCGCTAACGGTCATACTTCCGTATTGGTTGTGCAATTTTCGAATTAATTTAGCGGCATGTACCCTGCATCATAAAGAGGATGGTAGGTAGTTCCACAGCACTACCTAGTTGAAAGTTGTTCATCTACAATGGAGCTTTTGTATTTTAATTATTTCGACAAAGATCATCTTTATGGAAATATCAAGCTGATACAAATAAATAACTCTAGCATCATCATATGGATATTTTGTGATGGTTGCATAATCCTATCATGTTTTGTTCACTCGTATTACGTTTTTCAAAAGGGAGGATAACTTCTGGCCTCTGCGTTCCACGAATCCAAGCAAAGCCAAAATCAATGCCGAACAAAGCTATGCGAGGAGAGGTGGGAGTCTCCGTGGAGGAGATGACTTGCGGGGAACTTTGGAGGGAGAAAACAGTTCAACTTAAGGCGTCACCTTCACTCGTATAATTATCGGTTGTATTTTTCACTTTTCTCCTCTTAATCAAATTAGGATAATCCTTTGACTTTCTTTCAAAATATTCAGAGTGAATTAGTTAGTGCATTGTTTTGACAGCTTATCAGGACTTGGGATTTCTGCAAATGTGAGAGCAAATTGTGACATCTTATTGTCAAGGATCCACAGATATATATTCTTCAAGCATGCACGTGTGCATCTTGTCCATATGTTAAGCAACTACTCCCTCCCTCCCATGATATAGGTATATATTGGTTGTATAACATCTTATATTATGGGATGGAGAGAGTAGCTTCTTCAAAAAGGAGGACAGAGTAATAATGCCATAATTAAATCTAGCAATGTACTATCTATTATGGTAAAATTAATTAAACAACACCCGTAATTAGGCCCTGCTAGGTTCCAATTTTTTTGATTAAACTCTATTGGCAGCCCATCTCGGCATGGTGCTTTATTAGCTTCCATCTCAAAGACAATAAACTTAATTTCCCCTAAGATAAAAGGATCAACTAAAATCTCTATCTTTATCATCCAATACATTCTCTACTGGAACCACAAGTTTGATAACATTAATAACATCACTCTTTCCAAACAAATTTTTATAGAACTGAGTAGCATACAATAAAATTAACCCCATGAATAAATTTAGGAGCTTACGATGGAAACCAAACAATAAAATCTCCATATCCCCCTGAATAGAAAATCTTTAGGAGATTACAATGGAATACCAAATAAAATAAGGGGAGGGTGTTGGAAATATGCCCTACAGGCAATCATGTATGATGTAATTTGCAATGTATTCATAAAGTTATTAAATTGTCCTTGTAAGAACATCTGATATGTTTCATTGAATATGTGATTCAGTTGTGGAACTATATATTCATGTTGCTCATACTAGGTGTCCTTAGTCATCGAGGTTGTGTTGTACACACAACTTATACTTATGTCAAAGTCGGCTGATGACTAGATTCCACTTGTCATAGGCATGGTGATGCTATTCCGATTTACATGAATTCGACTAAACAGTTTAGCGAGTCGGATTGAACGATATTGAGATACAACAAGTAGATTGTCATTTGTATGTCTCAATCAATGTGATCCTTAGACCTGAGGTTGCCGCAAAATCCGAGTTGTGTATCAAACGACTTAGTTTTTTTCAAACGTTGTTCCATCGCCGAGAAGTTATAAAGACAGAGTTCGGGTCGGTTGGGGAATCAAGCTACACGATATGAATAACTAAGATGGAATTTTGCCCCTCCAACTAAAGAGATATTCTCTAGGCTCTCTTGGATGATATGATTCGAAAAGCATGGCCATGCGCGACTTGATTAAGTGTTAACTAGGGTGATCGGCTAAGAGTTAGTCGGATAATCACATATCACGGATCAAGAAGAGAGTTGAGCTATTAAAGGGATGCCGATAATTCGCCTATAGATCGACAAGGTATATCGTGAGACAAAAGGGACTTGGACGAAGTCGCATTGAAAAGATATGTCGTCATGACTCTATGGCACTTGAAAGTCAGCATGTTCTGGTAGGAGCTGCTACCGATTGATCGATTGTGAGTCGGACTCAAGTCGTGTTCAAGTCGTCAGAAGTCGACGAGGTCACACACTTAAGAGCGGGAGCTAGTGGAATGTGAATCCAACCGAGAAGTATGTCGTTTGGGTTGTACCCAAACCAGACACGAACTGGTTCAGTGAGTTGGACTCGCGGTGAACATAATAGGTGTTTAGTGAATGGGCCACAAGTGTTGTGTAGCCCAATTCTACTCCCTATATATAGTGGGCGCGGGATGCTCAAGGGCATCTCTGCTTTTACCCATTTTTTTTATAATAATATTTTTTTGGAATTAATACATAATTTAATTTAGCAGGCAGAGCAGAGTACTAAATATTTCATCGAAAACTTATGGTTAGCCACGTGCATGCGTCGGAAACACCAGCCCCAACCAATCCAACAGTCATACCGGACATAGCAGTCCACCGTCGGTGCTCCTTCTCGTACGTGTGGATACCGGTACAGGTGTTGTATGTTTAGCATTTCGACGATTGTGGGACTGCACTGCTTTAACACGCTTCATCGATTCCGCACATGCGCGCCTAGTGATACTTCTCGTGGCCTTCTACCTCGACTAAATCTTAGAAATTCCGCGTAGATGAAGTTTTTTTTATCTCTTTGGGACCCAACAAAGGGCGCTGGCCTCACAACCAAACAGTGACTTGTACTGATCATCTTCCTTCTTAGCTCGACCGAAGCACGAAATTTCATTTTTGTGAAAGTTAACATTTAAGCCAGATAATAGCTTAAACATGCATTAAATAGCTTTATATTCAAATTCTTTTCTATGTCATGCTCCATGATGATAGTGTCATTGGTGTCCTGAAGAATAGAGACTCGCCCGTCCACCAGATGAGGGAAAACTCAGTTGCCAATCCTCCTTAGCTCGTGCTATGAGAATAAAAAGCATTTTGGCAACGAGATTAAATTTTTTTTGGAAACACATGATCACGTTGTCTCAGTTGCTTCCTTGCTTGGAAGCGGTGTCCTATATCATCGTTGGCCTTAAGTTCCACACTTCTCGTTAGAAAAACTTTGCAATTTAGTCACACCACACATGTGAAAACCTTTTCGCGCATACGTAACTAGCTAGGGACATGACGACATAAACTCATTTATTAGTGAATAGCGACTTGGTTAAGGCAAGAAACTAAACTAAATCACTTGTCCTTGTCAAAGTTCTTTTTCGGGCAGTAGTGTAGCTAACTACTAGGAGTGTGAACCAGATAAACCTGTCAACTGTCCTTGTCACTTCTACTATCCTTTCTTAAATCACTTACATGCAGTGATATTTGTTCCCCAAAAGATCAGGGCTTTAACTGGAATGCTACTTGACCCACTGGGTGGTAATATGAGAGATGAGCTCTCAGGTTCCACATAAATATCTCCAAAGGATTCCCTCAGAAACAAAATATCCAAAAGGAAAGCTGTCTTTTGCCCTCGGAGTACAAATATCTTCCAAGTGAAACGGTGTCTTAGACTATATCACTACCCTGGTCGACCAAAAATTATTCACTATATCACAAATATCATAGCATGTCATGTGTGTGTATCTTTCAGGTGGCAGAGAGGCGCAAATGCAAGTGTCTGAATCTTCTATCACCTTGGCACTTTATTCCTGCAGATAGAAGCGAATAAGGTGCCGGCCAACTGATGCAGGCAAATTTCATGCGCCTATAAATACGCTCCTGCATCGGTGCATCCCCATCCATTCCTCAAGCGAGTTCAGCATACAACACACACACAAACACATACACAAAAGAAGATCAGGGGGCGATGGAGTGCGAGTACCAGTACAGCAGCAGCAGCCTCGCCAAGGAGAAGAGGCCTCCGGCGAGGAGGGGTCAGGTGAAGCAGCAGATGGCAAGGGCCCTGAGCAACCTTGTGTCGCCCAGCAGCGCTGCAACTGCCGACGGCTCCAAGCAAGCCAACCGTAACAGCTTCAGAAGGGAAACAAGCTACAACTGAACCAAACATTAGATATACATGGGGATGGAGTGTGTTACTAGTAACTAGTTTCATCTTCTTTTTTCTTTTTTGAGGATTTTAGCAGGATGGGCTCTCGGTTTACATAACGGTCGCCTGTTGGATCCACTGTACTGTACCTTGGCTTGGGTGGAAACGAAAGGAAGTTCCATGTGACATCTATACAAACTTTGGGTATGACACAAGGGTGTTCTATCAGTCCGTAAGGTTTCAGTATGTAAGTCGAATTTGAACCAAGTACCGAAACTTTACAAAACATAAATACTCTTACAAGCAGGCCGATTGTTTTTTCCTGAATGAAGCAGGCACTTAATGGTTTAAATATTCTTCCAGTCAAGTACGATCATTATAATCCTGGTAAAAGAATCATATTGTATTCTAATTGGAAAATTTTGCTACAGGACACCGTTCTTAATTCAGAAGGAATATCTGGAAGTATCAAGCTCGCTATCAATCCATGTTGGGATACACGGAATAGACAAACCCCTGACACTTAAAAAGTTGTAAACAAGGAGGGAAAAGGGATAAAACGTAAAAGTCATTGTTCATCACAGTAATCTACTTCCTATCCTCCGAACATAAATATAGAACTATAAAGATGCTCCTCACTGAAGAGATGATGGATATTACTATGAAATGAGAACAAAAATTGCCTTTACAAAATAAGCAATTGAGAAACGGACAACCATTGGAAACTAGCCTAGTTTGTCTTTGTCAGCTGTCAATATGAACTTTTTACCTTTAGCAGCTCCTCTGAGCAACAGAAAGTCTTTGACGGAACTTCGCACTGGATTTTTCCATCAAATAGCATACTCTGAGTGCGATTCTGGAGGCCGGGAAAAGGACACAAACAATCATCAGAAAGTGTCGCGGGTAACAGGAAAGCTCATTATGTTAAGATTCCTTGGTTAGCCTTGCTGATTAAAAATGAGGCACTCAGTTTGCGTCGATGTGACCTTTAGCAACTCACTGAGCAATAGAAAGTCTGGTTGAATTCTATCTTTAAAGCACTGATGGTATTGCCTGTAGAAGTAAATTGGCACCTGTTATACTCTTCTTTTACTCGAGAAAAATAGCAGGATCCACAAAGAAAAACCACCATGTAAATTTGTAAGCCACTTCCATTAGGGACATACAGAAAAACAAGCACAACAGAAGACATTCTGCAAGTACTCTAGAGAATGTACGCATATGGAAGAAAAAAATCGGCACCACTAGAATAAGTTCCGGAATCTGGACTAGGAAGAGAAATAGAGAATGCCCTGGCTTTAGATGGCCAAAATTGTGCTATCAGGGACCAAAACGTTTTATACCTTTCCGAGCATTCCATTTCATACCCAACAAGATTCAAACCGTTTAAGTAATTTGTACCTGAGTATAGTTCCTCCAGGCCTGTCACAGTTTGGTATGGTCAATTGCTACCCAACGGGGAGCTCCATCAGAAAGGGCAGGGCCTGGACACAGGAAGGGTTCTACATACCCAGATTCCCTTTTATGGTCATCTATTTCGGGAATAGATACCAAACGAAATCCGATTGCCAACCTTACTGCATGGCATGCCTTATTCATATTTATATTTTTTGTCAGTTTTCCTTTTTAGGATAAAACAGGAAATTATATTAATTTCTAACTTTATTAAAATATTCAGTAAGTGGGAAAATGCTTGCGTGTTGTGTTATAAACTCAATGTTCACGAATGTCACAATAAATGTTCGTATTTAAAAAATAATTATTCATGTATTTCCCTAAAGAAAAAGTTGTGTATGTGTGAAAGGAGATGTTCATATTTTTAGATGTGTTACTGGTATAAAAATGAATACTCATGTCCTATAATAAATGTAACTTATCAATATTATGTTGCTAACTAAAAATAAAAATATTAATAATGTAATAGTGAAATTAAAATAAAATAATTAAAAGAGAAGAAAAAAGTGTGGTAGATCGAATGGTCATTTCTCAAGAGATTTTTAAGTGTTTACAAAAATTAAAAGGAAAGGTAAACTTATAAATATTTAAAATCAGGAAAAATGAGCACAACATTCAAAAATGAAAGAAGAAAAGGTAAAAAAATTGAGAAACTTATGCTTTACAGAATTTCACGAATATCAAATTTTGTAAAGTTTGACCAACTTTATGATTCACAAAAATAAAAAAAATACATACACAATCTATTGACTATACCCATAAAAATAGAGAGTACTAATTTTGGGAGATTGAAATCTCGTTTGACTTGCTTGAATGAAATTCCTAGCCAACTATTCAGAAAACCTAATCAGACTGCATCTTAATTGGTTGTTGTCTAAACGAGTTGGCAGCTAAAGTTACTAGACCGAAAGCGGTAGCCAACAATTTGTGTGCTAATGCCAGTTAATTAGCCTGTCAATTGTGAGCCAATGAGGAAACATAATGCCAGATAGCCTGTCAATTGTGAGCCAATGGGGAAATGGGCGCCGGGGTTGGGAGGCGGGGACTCCAACAAAAAACTCATGCATTATTTTGAAAGAAAATACATGAGCAATATATAGCTAAAATAAAAATCAAATATAAAGAAAAGAACAAAAGAGGTGGGAGATAAAATTTTCATGTATCTCAAAACAATATTTACAAAATTATAAATAATAAAAAGTATTTAAAGCATAAAAATAAACACAACACTAAGAAATTGACCTTCTTGTGCGTCCAGTGCACGGGTGTCGCTTCGATAAGGGATGTAAGCGAGCGTCAAATAGGATTGCATGGGCACATCCCCAAAGTGAACATTGTTCTAGAGAAAAATGGGGAGAAAAGAAGAAGAAACAAAACAAATAATTATTACGCTATTTTGAAAAGGTCGCCTTGGTAGAAGTTGTAGTCTTCTATTATTTTCTATTTTTGCCGAGATGGTGTGGTATCTAATGAGCTCACCCAAGTGGCATAGTCCCCTCTGTCGACGATGGTGGCCATGCCTCGAGATCTTGCCAAAGTTGTGGCGGGGAAGGATCTGATTGCATTATCCAATTCTTAGATGAGTTTTTTCTTGTAAAAGTCGAGGATCATTTTTTTACTTATGTATTTGCCAATGTCCGCTTTGTAAATATCAAACCAAACCCGATTGCCAACCTTACTCCATGGCATGCCTTATTCATATTTATATTTTTTGTCAGTTTTCCTTTTTAGGATAAAACAAGAAATTGTATTAATTACTAACTTTATTAAAATATTCAATAAGTGGGAAAATGCTTGTGTGTTGTGTTATAAACTCAATGTTCACGAATGTCACAATAAATGTTTGTATTTAAAAAATAATTATTCATGTATTTCCCTAAAGAAAAAGTTGTGTATGTGTGAAAGGAGATGTTCATATTTTTAGATGTGTTACTGGTATAAAAATGAATACTCATGTCCTATAATAAATGTAACTTATCAATATTATGTTGCTAACTAAAAAGAAAAATATTAATAATGTAATAGTGAAATTAAAATAAAACAATTAAAAGAGAAGAAAAAAGTGTGGTAGATCGAACGGTCATTTCTCAAGAGATGTTTAAGTGTTTACAAAAATTAAAAGGAAAGGTGAACTTATAAATATTTAAAATCAGGAAAAATGAGCACAACATTCAAAAATGAAAGAAGAAAATGTAAAAAAGTGAGAAACTCTTGCTTTATAGAATTTCATGAATATCAAATTTTGTAAAGTTTGACCAACTTTATGATTCACAAAAATAATAAAATTACATACACAATCTATTGACTATACTCGTAAATATAGAGTACTAATTTTGGGAGATTGAAATCTCGTTTGACTTGCTTGAATAAAATTCCTAGCCAACTATTCAGAAAACCTAATGCATCTCAATTGGTTGTTGTCTAAACGAGTTGGCAGCTAAAGTTACTAGATCGAAAGCGATAGCCAACAATTTGTGTGCCAATGCCAGTTAGCCTGTCAATTGTGAGCCAATGGGGAAACGGGCCCCGGGGGTGGGGGGCGGGGACTCCAATAAAAAACTCATGCATTATTTTGAAAGAAAATACATGAGAAATATGCAGCTAAAATAAAAATCAAATAGAGAAAAAGAGAACATAAGAGGTGGGAGATAAAAAATCATGTATCTCAAAACAATAGTGACAAAATCATAAATATAAAAAATATTTAAATCATAAAAATAAACACAACACTAAGAAATTGATCTTGTTGTACGTCCAATGCATGGGTGTCGCTCGGATAAGGGATGTGAGCGAACGTCAAATAGGATTGCATGGGCACATCCCCAAAGTGAACATGGTTCTAGAGAAAAATGGGGAGAAAAGAAGAAGAAACAAAACAAATAATTATTATGCTATTTCAAAAAGGTCGCCTTGGAAGAAGTTTTAGTCTTCTATTGTTTTCTATTTTTGCCAAGATGAAGTCGATCACTGCATAGTGTGGTAGTCAATGAGCTCACCCAACTCGTATAGTCCCATTTGTCGACAATGGTGTCATTGTTATACCCTGCGGGTACACGACCTTAGCATACCTGTTCTAGCCCAAGGAAGGCCCACAGCAAATATGTGCTAGCCCATGAAGATTTTCGGGTGGCCAAGGCCCATGACGCCTTCGAATCCTTGGAGAGCAAGACTATAGTAGATAGAAAATTCAAAGGGGTAAACCCTAAAACCTGTAACCGACTCGATCTGTGTCTGGGACCTGCCTACCTCTATATAAAGGCCAGGAGGGCATGACGAGAAGGCTCTCTTACAACCTCTCGCATACCACCACATACACACCTCCACGCCAGATTACATCTGCGCACCGCTGTAACCTTCGGTTCCACCATAATCAGAGCAGACAAGCAGGAGTAGGGTTTTCCCTCCGGCGGCCTGAACTTGGGTAAACCTCGTGTCCCGCATTGCTTGTTTTCTAACCGTTCCGCGATCTCCAGCATCCCCATCTTCTCCAAAACCCAAGTCCATAACAATGGGCATTGATGAGATTAAACATCGTCAATTGGCGCCGTCTGTGGGAATTGGGGGCGCTGATTGTGCGATCATGACGGTCCCAACCAAAGCGATCTACAATTCTGCGGCGACAGAGAGTCATCTCCTCTTCGGCGCCTTCGACTTCACCGCCCACTATCCGGCCACCCTGAAGGACTTCGAGCCCGTTGGCGACGGACTCGAGATCCTGTTCGGGAGCTTCTGCTTCCAGGTGGGGCAGATCAGCACTCTCCGCCTCCCGGAGCGGGTGCTCCTGCCGTCGATCAGGCCTGCTTCGTGGGCTCCACACCCCGTGCTACGCACATCACCATCGACAGATGAGTCCTATGACAGCAGCTGCTGCAACTCAGATCTGTGCGATCCACCATTGGATGAAGGGACCTACGGTTCCGGATCCGAAAGCTGCGACAGCAGCGATCCGATCTATAAGCGCTACCAGTGCACCGCAGTCATCCAAGATCAGGAACACAATCTGCCACCCAACCCGCAGGGTAGAAACGGCGAGAACAAAAGAAGCCAGTCCCCCACCCAACGGGGACAACACCGATCGGGTCATCCACCTCAGCAAGGAGGGATGGGCCCAAGCACGCAAAGCCGTAGTAGGCAACAAGATCCTGCCCGCCGATGCCTCACGGGATCTACTGATGGCATACCACATGCTCCTCATCGAGGAGCAAAAGAAGCAGGTGAAGATGCAAGAGGTGCTTGACAAGCGCAAGCAAGCAGCCTCGGAGTCCAGTGCACGGCGAGCTGCGCTCTCTGCCATGGGCATCGGCTCCAGCTCACATGGGAACCATGGCAACAAGCACCGTTCTCGCACGGAGAACATGGACCCCAAGGCACGTCGTGAGGTGACTCGAGCCCTCAACGCGTCCTTCATGGAGATGGATGCCGACGGCAACGTCATCTCGAAGACACCGCAAGCTGCGATCATGGCAGCCACCGCGTACCTCGCATCCCATCCACCTCCGGAGGGGGGCCCAAAAAGGGCCATGCACAAGTCCGCTCTCACCGGACTTGGACTCGTTGGAGCCGCGCTCCACGGAGAAGCTCCTGCGAAGCCAAAGAAGAAGGCTGCGGTCAGGTTCAACCGCAACCCCACACCCTCATCCGAGGACGAAGAGCATGACCTTCCTCGAAGGCACAAGAGCTCGCGCCGTCGCAGCCGCGACTACGACTCCCGAAGCGAGCTAACCCAGCGCAAGATCGACAAAGTGCGCGCTAAGCGCGTATGCTCGTCTGAATTCGAGGAGGATGACGACGAAGGAGAACTCTGCGGAGCCCGATGCTTCAGCAGATCCATTCGGCGGACGCGGATGCCGCAGAACTTCAAGCTCCCTTCGGACACTCCGAAGTTCGACGGTACACACAGGACCCCAAGGCGTGGCTCAGCGACCACCTGTCATCCGTCAAGGAAACCGCCATGCAATGCCTTCAGCCTCAAGCACGTGGAGTCTGGAGTTGCATACTCCAACCCATGGAACGTCGCACAGCTGCGACGCTTCTACCCTTAGCTATCCCCCTCTTTTACTTTCAATAAGGCTATTCAGCCAAGGCTACTCAGCCGAACAATATACCTCCTCCTTACGATATGAATAAAGCTAAGTATCTCGCCCCAAATTTTTCACTTATTATCTGCATTTTACTCCATCTTACAACACACTCGGGGGCTCCCCCTACCTCACGACTTCGTCGACTGAGAATATCACGTGTACACCTGAGTAGCTGACCACGTCAGGCTAACAAAAAGGACACGTATACAAACAAAGCACCACGTGCTACACAAAACCTTTACAAATAATAAAGGGCACAACACGCCCAGCCGAATTTATACAAATTTTACATCTATCTTTTTTACAGGCCCTACCTACTCTGAAAAATAGCTTGCGCACGCTGCTCAAACAGATCTACAATCTGTTCGACATACTGCCTTACAGCCGCATAATGTGGACGCATATCCCACTCACCACCATCCGGACGAAGAGGCGGCCCATCTGCTACAGCAGACAGATCTACATCGGGACGGTGCAACCGCACAAGGGAAAGCGCGGCCTTCACCCCCGCAACAAGCTGATGTCGCACCAGTTCCTTGACACGATGAACATTCCGAAACTTCGCCAACAGGCCAGAGAGAGTCGACGGCGCCCTATCCAGCGGAAACATCACATGCAGAACTGACGCCAACGAAGACTGCTCCTGACGAAGCACCCGCGATACGTGGTGGACATGATCCTGCATTGTCGCAAGAACCATGGCACGATAACAGTCCATCTAGAAGAACCCGCCGGCCTCCATGTCCTGCTGGGTCAAGCAGTTAATCCGAACAGCAACACGCTCCTTTTCCTCCTTCGGAGCAAGGTTAGCACCTGCAATACTTGCAAAAGTAAGATGCAAGGCCAACAGGCGCATCCGAAACAATGAGCAGTAGATCGAAAAACTCACATTCAAGCTGTTCGGCCAGACGACGCAACTCCCCCATCAAATATTCCTCTTGGGCAGCGCCTCGCTCCGCCTTCGACTTCCAAACATCAGTGTGGCCACGCACTCTAAGCAATTCCTTCTCAAGACTACGGATGCGGTCTCTAAGAAACACAAGCTGCGACGTACCATCCAAGGATGGCCGCAACTGTGGTGCAGACGAAGTGTCAACGGGATCATCACCCGAAGGATCCTAGAGTAAAAGAAGACAAGGATATGAACAAGCATACGAATGAACACAAAACTCGGAAATTCATTATGTACAGCAAAAAGCCACTGCGTGGCGCAAGGACTGTTGATAGCATAATTACAAGAGCTTGAAACAAAAGCTATTCCTACGACTACAAGACCTAAGAAGTTGCATCCTGAGTAGCCTCGAAGCCGGACTGTCTCCCCTTGGCCTCTCCCTGCTGCTTCAACGCGTACTCAGCCAGCAAGTCAATCAACTTTGGCCCATAACGCTTACAGCGAGCAGCATAGATGGCGAAGGCTACCTCGGATCCGTCAGCAGTCGTTGGCATCCGGGAGGTGACCTGATGAAGATCCAGCTCCGCTCCAGAAGCCAGGGCCATCGCCATCCCGACGGAAGCGCCAATGCCTTTCTGCTTGCGCTTATACGCCGCAGGTACTTCGGCTGACAATGCCTCCGCCAAGGCATCGACATCTTCGAGGGCGACGCCCTTGGGGACGAGCTCCTTATAGAAGCGCCCAAGAACCTCCTTGGCCTTGGCAAGCGAGCCGACCACGGTACCACAGTGGTCTTCGACCGCCGCAGTGGCATCATCCAGAGCACTTCCGTGCTCCAGGGCACCGCGGTCAAACTCGATGCCAGCGGCAACTAAAGAAAGAGAAGGGGCAACATAAATAAAAGCACAGCAAGGAAAGACCGGGAAGCCGAAAAAAGAAAGACAAAGCAACTCACCCAAAATAGCCTTGGCAGCCGCCATCAGCTTGTTGGCAATCTCCTTCTCACGCGAAGTCGCGGCGGTGGCAAGTTGCTCCTCGCGATCCGTAGCCTCCTGCTGCAGGCGCTCCTTGGCCACAGCTGCGTTGGCTAGCTCCAGCTCGAGACGCTCCTTGGCACCAACGGCGTCCTCAGCCTTCTTCTCCGCTCGCCCAAGGATCTTTTTGAGAGCATCAAGCTCACGGGGGGTGGTATTATTGTCCTCTGCAAGCAGCAGAACACCTATCAGATCACAGGGCAAAGAAGTACAACGAGCAGCAAAAAGATCAACTCGTGAACGTATCTTGAAGCTGTTTGAAACTGGCCTCCAATGCCAGGTGCTTCTGCACCAACTGGTTGGCGCCTTGCACAAAAGGCTGCAAAAGGCACTACTTGTCAAAAGAACGGCTCGGGGGCTATGCCCAAAGAATGAGCAAAACAAGTTACGAATAAGGAAAACGCTCGGGGGCTCCCCCCGAGACTTGAAGAAAAAACGAATAACAGATCATCCGAAAGATGCTCGGGGGCTCCCCCCAAGGCAGGAAGAAACAATGATCAGCAGATCATCCTAAAAGGCTCGGGGGCTCCCCCTGCGGCAGAAAACATAAACACTTACATGGATAGACGGCGACTCCAAAGGTTCGCCTGCAGTCTTCTGAGGGACAACCACCCGAGCCTCCTGCGGAGAAGTCCTCGGAGCAGCGCCCTCAGAGGTGGCCACCGTCTGAGGAGGAGGAGAAGCAATCTTCGACTCCCCCACCATCTCCCGAGCACCATCGCTGGAGGAGCTGTCGAAAGAGTGACTGCAACAGAAAACATCAAATAAGAACAATCAAGCGAAATCGAGAGACAGAAAAAAGGAACTGAGGAAACTTACGAGTCGAGATCGCTCAAGTCAAAGACAGGAGGGGTTTTCCTGCCCTTCTTCTCTTCCTTCTTCTCTTATTTCTTCTCTTCCTTCTTCCGCTTCGCCGGCGGCTGCGGCGCTACAGCCTGCATGGGAATGGCCGGAAGAGGAGAGGAAGAGCCCCCATGACCCCCGTTGTGACGCTCAAGGCATAGCGGATTCCTAGGGGTCGGCGGAGTCGAGGCATCCGTCGATTCGCTGGAGCTCTGCATCCGCTTACGAGTGTGATCCTCGATCGACTCGTTGGCCTCCTCAGCCGGCGACCACGCCGAAGGAAGTTCAGACATGGAGTCCAATACCTCGTTGTCCGGCGCATCCGGGAACACTTCGGGCAATGGAGGCGACATGCCTGGCACCTTGAACTCCTGCGCAAAAACACAAAATTTTAGCACAACAAAGATGCAAGGACAACGCAGTCCAAAAATAGCGCAACGCACACGTCCCAGATATACACCTGCGGAACCGGACGAGAAGCGGAGAATGGGGGAGTCATCTATTTCCCCGGGATATCCTCTCCAGCCTTGAATTTTAGTAATGGGCGAAGAATCCCGTCGAGATCCCCCTGGAGAACTCCTCAACCGAAACCCTAGTCGGATCACGGCGACCCGAATAAACAAACATCGGGTGTGCCCTAGCCTGTAGTGGCTGCACCCGACGTTTGAGAAAGGTGCCGATGATGTCCACACCGTTCACTTCCTTCTCCGGAGTCAATTGGAGATCCTCCACCCGACGATAGAGCCCCTCTATCTCCGCCACTTCACCATCCAAGATCTGGTTCTTCCAGGACCTCTTCGGCTCGATTTTTTGGGAGGGGTCGAAAGGAGCAAGACCAAAATCCTGCCCAGCCACCGTGGAGTCGTGGATGTAAAACCATCGCCTCCGCCAGTACTGGACAGATTCGGACATAGAGAAGGAAAAGAAAAGAAGATTGGATCGAAGGGAAATGATGCAACCCCCAATGGGATAAACACCATCAGAGCCAGATTGCCTCTTCACGGAATAGAGTTTCCGGAAGAGGCCAAAGTGCGGCTCGATACCAAGCCAGCACTCGTAGAAAGTGACAAAACAAGCGACATGAAGAAGAGAGTTGGGAGAAAGATGATGCAGCTGGATACCGTAAAGAAAAAGCAATCCACGAAGGAAATTGTGGACTGGCAAGGAAAAGCCCCGAAGGACAAAGGCGAGGAACATAACCCGAAACCCAGCGGGAGGACGGGGGATTACCTCGTTGCCGAGAAGTTTGACGTCTTCCCTATCCTGAGAGATCAGGCCCCTCTCACGGAGCTTGCGAAGATCACTCTCACGCGTCTCCGATCGCCGCCAGCCACCATCGGTGACACGGGTGGGAACCCTTCTTGCCACCAGCGGCGGCGCTGGTACCAACTGCAGAGGAGGACTTCTTGGGTTTCCCCATTGCAGCACGGCGATGACGGTGTTGAGCACGCAGAACTAAGGAAGGAAAAGCTCGAGGAAATTCCAGTGCGCAGTGAGAACACTCAGAAAAGATGGGAGCAGTGAAACAAGAATGGCTGCGGTGAAAACAGATTCACCTTTTCCCCAATGATTATAAAGACGAGGACGATGCACGACGACCGTTCATTGGGAAGACCTAGGGCCAACATTAAGATCTGGCCGTCCACGTGTCAGCACAGTAGCGAACCGTCGATCACACGCCGTCCACTACGCACAGAAATCGAAGCGACGCCGTAATTATCTCCACGTCGCGCGTGACCAGTCAACTCAAAGTCAGAAGGTGGGACCCATGTTCGTCCAGTCAAGTCATCTCTGGCGCCGCAGACGCTTGAGGTCACCGATCGTCAGCACTGACATCATCAAAAGCTATACTAGCAACGGTTACAATTCTTCGGCTACACAGCTAAGAGTACTCACTCAAATCTACGATTCGATTAATTACTCGGGGGCTACTCCTATCAGGAACGCTGGCCGCGCACCTGAAGAACGATGAAAGTACTACATCATTGAACTATTTCTTCGAGTCCTACGTCGAGTCTACGACTCCACTACGGACTCGGGGGCTACTCCCATAGGGAAGATGGATTCAAGCACCCGAAAAATTTGTGTCCTACGGACCTAGAGCCAAACAACGGCTGAGTTAAAGTCTCTGCTCGAGTCTACGACTCGAACAGACACAGGGGGGCTACTCCCATAGGGAGCGCTGGTCACGCACCCTATGAATTCTTCGAGTGCGATCCTTCGGATCAGAATACAAAAACTTTTCGGCAACTCTGCCCCAGCCAACACTAAGTGAGTAAAACATCGTCATTGGCCACCCGAAGCGCCTCCGTGGTGATAACATTTCGGATGCTGTGTCTGCGACACAAAGATAAGACCTACAGATATCATATGATGGCCTGGCAACGCACACGACTGCGCTCTGCTAGTGAAAACCCGTGCCAGCAGGCGCGATGAAAATCCCGATGGACGCGTTGGGTACATCATTTAAATTTACTGGAATTCCACTCCTGTAAGTCCTCCGCGGCCTGAGTCGAATTGCGCCAGCATCTGTTCCGGATTCAAGTCAAGGGACTCGAATCTGAAGAAGATCGTGTTGTTTTGTCCTAAGACAGTTAACTGACCCTGATCCGTCGAGAGAGTCAGGCACACGCATCAACAATCCCTACACACTCAAATCATTCTCTAGCAAACAGAGATAGCTACACCCAAAGGATTGAAGAGTCCTCAGCCGAATCTACGATTTGACTGAACACTCGGGGGCTACTGACATGGTTATACCCTGCGGGTACACGACCTTAGCATACCTGGTCTAGCCCAAGGAAGTCCCAGAGCAAATATGCGCTAGCCCATGAAGATTTTCGGGTGGCCAAGGCCCATGACGCCTTCGAATCCTTGGAGAGTAAGACTAGAGTAGATAGAAAATTCAAAGGGGTAAACCCTAAAACCTGTAACCGACTCGATCTGTGCCTGGGACCTGCCTACCTCTATATAAAGGCCAGGAGGGCACGACAAGGAGGCTCTCTTACAACCTCTCGCATACCACCACATACACACCTCCACGCCAGATTACATCTGCACACCCCTGTAACCTTCGGTTCCGCCATAATCAGAGCAGACAAGCAGGAGTAGGGTCTTCCCTCCGGGGGCCTAAACCTGGGTAAACCTCGTGTCCCGCATTGCTTGTTTGCTAACCGTTCCGCGATCTCCAGCATCCCCATCTTCTCCAAAACCCAAGTCCATAACAATGGGCATTGACGAGATTAAACCTCGTCAAATGGTGGCCATGCGTACGCCCTCTCAACAGGCACTTGAAATAGCCGAAGCTAACTTGAGTAAAGCTGAGGGTACGAAAGAATTAGTTGAAGCAAAGCTAATTCTCTGACGAGCTAGGGTACGAATCGAGGCTATCAATTGGATTCCCCCTCCAATTGAAGACAATCTAAGGGTTGTTGATACAAATAAAAAGGGAGGTTAACTACTCCAACTAGGTGGCTGAGAGAAAAGTGAAATCCTAGCTTTCCCTAGAATCAGCTCTTTACTATTCTGCCCGAGGGGGTTTTTCGGGGACATTGAACCCTAGATTTAGAAGCTTTCCCAAACAAACCTTTTGACCAGGAAAAGGCATAGCAAAGATTTTTGGAAATACACATTGAAATGGAAGCTCTCGAACCTATTCCGAAGTAAGTTTAGGATGAGGTTTCCGATCCGGTTGGTGTTCCGACATCCCAAATCGAGGTGGCTCTAAACTCAAGTTTGCCTACCTCTCTAGTTACAGAGAGAGGAGAGGGGCTTCGTCTTTTTAGGTCTCTGAAAAGCCAGTTGACATGCGATCCAATCAAGGAGGCAGTACTTCTGCCTGAGTTCCTCTAGATCCTACTCGTCGGGATTACCGTGCTCCCGCAGGTTGTTCACCATGCGTTCCATAGCACTTTTACTTTCTATCTTTTACCATCTTGGAATCATGTAGATGTAGATTGCTTTCATCGCGGGGTCATTCCTGAAGGTGGCTTGTACCAGCTCTTCGTCATCATAAATAGCAAGCCACTCCTTGTTTAGTTAACCATTTCACTCTCTCATTCTTAGTTAACCATTTCATTCTATTTCTCCTGTGATACTTTGAGTTTTGAACAATATTTAGCATTTTTTATTAAGTGATTCCCCGGTTTTTTATCTTCTTTTAGCACATACATGCATACAGTAGGCCATGAATTCCTATTTGTGACATCTAACTTAGTACCATCAAACTAAGGGAACTTCGAATTTCCTCTTCTTTCCTTGACTTGCTTTCCAAAGCCAATACTCCTGCATGGAAATTCAATCCCTCACTCTTATGGTTTTCCTTAACAATATCAACCGCTTGAGTTCTATCAAAACACTGAAGCGGCCTATAAAGTACCTTCGTCCTTCCTTTCCTTTAGCCGAGGGATTGCTCTGACCCGGGTCAATCAAGTTTTGACTCATTCCGAAATTATCTATTAATCTGCTAATAAGTCGTTTCATACCAGTTCCGTCTATCTCTTTATTATGAAAGACCAGATTGGCTCGTTCCGCCATACATAAGTACCCCCTTTTCGGCTAAGTAGGATTCGGCAATTGCTAAGTAGGATTCGACAATGGGCCTGAGTGGCGCCTACGCTTTTAGAAGTACCGAGGAAACCAACCTAGCATATTGATTATTTCAAATAACAGAATTCTCACGAGGAGCAAGGATCTCTGATCCAGAATGGGATGCGAAATCCTTGGATAATTGATAAGCTCGGAAGAATGGAAGTAATGTGCCTGCCATTCTGTTGCCAGGTGGTCACGATCCAAAGCTTTTGGGGATTTCGTGCAAAGAAGAAACGTATTGATACTTGAAGGGAGTGTAGGTGAAAATCGAGTATCTTTGGGAAATGGGACCGACCTGGCGCCTCAAGTTAGAAAGAGAATTCTCAGCTGGAACCCATGGAAAAGTCCAACTTCTGTTCTTTTTAGAAATCCATTTTCTTTTGTTATGCCATTAAGGAAACACTATTTTGGATACAATACCCATTTTAGAACCGTTCCATTCACTACTAATCTCAAAATAACAAATAATATAGTTAATGGTTCCAATTCCAAAATCTGTGAATTTCTCGTTTCAATAGAAAGAGAAGGTATTTAAGCTGTGTGTTTTGAGATACAATCAATCGAAGAGAATAAAACAAGCTGCATACATCATTGCACTTCCACTTGACACCTATTTAAACGGCTCGTCTCGCCGCTACCTTATCCTATTTCCATACTTTTGTCGCTCCATCCCTGTATGGGTGGAGAACCCGTCGCTGTTCGATTGTGATACCGTAGGCTCTAGGGAAGTCGGAGGAGAGAGCATTCATCTTGGGGTGGGCTTACTACTTATATGCTTTCAGCAGTTATCCTCTCCGCACTTGGCAACCCAGTGTTTACCGTAGGCACGATAACTGGTACACCAGAGGTGCATCCTTCCCGGTCCTCTCGTACTAGGGAAAGGTCCTCTCAATGCTCTAACGCCCACACCGGATATGGACCGAACTGTTTCACGATGTTCTAAACCCAGCTCACGTATCGCATTAATGGGCGAACAGCCCAACCCTTGGAATCACCTACAGCTCCAGGTGGCGAAGAGCCGACATCGAGGTGCCAAACCTTCCCGTCGATGTGGACTCTTGGGGAAGATCAGCATGTTATCCCTAGAGTAACTTTTATCCATTGAGCGACAGCCCTTCCACTCGGCACCGTCGGATCACTAAGACCGACTTTCGTCTCTGCTTGACGGGTGAGTCTTGCAGTCAAGCTCCCTTCTGCCTTTGCACTCGAGGACCAATGTCGGTCTGGCCCGAGGAAACCTTTGCACGCCTCTGTTACCTTTTGGGAGGCCATTGTGAAAGTTGAAACACATCGCCTTTAGTGATTATTTGGATCTCAACCCGCTTCAAGAAAGGAAGCCTTCCAGACTTAGCAGGTAATGAAGCTGTCGACGAGGGAGGAAATGTCCGTTGAAAATAAAGCGAACCAGTGGGGCTTAAAAGTCATTCTTTTAATAGTTTTTCAGACCGTTAAGTTGTCAATCTTTCCAGCTCCAAAGTTTATTACATTTCCTGGTCTGCCGAGGACATCACTAGATTAATTGCTTACCGACTTTCATTTAGATACCAACCCATCTTTTTCTCAAAAGCATGGAAATTCATGCCTGTGAAAAGTAAGCAATTTCATCATTTTCCTTCGCAACACAGCTCACTCAATTGTAGAGATACCGAACAGTTTGAGTGATCGATCGACCTTGTCGCACGATGAGCCCATTCTCTCTCTTCCATCGCGCCTTCTGAACCGAACCCTGGAGAAAGACTTGTTGAACAGAACAGAGCTGCAATTCTAGAAACTTCCATTTTCCATTGATCTGGGCGTTGCTATTAAAAGTGGGTCTACCCGCCCCGGCGTGACTCACACTTGACCAACCACTTCTAACTAAGAAAATACTTAGGTAGGGTCAATCTCCCTTCGGGGTTTACGCGTTCTAGTCCGAACCATTGGATCGATCAGAAGAAGAAAGGTAGCCAACCCTTGCTCCCTATAGCTCGAAAGTGGATTTACCACCAACACTAAAAGCAAGGAGATTTCTTTGCCTGTCGGGTCCTTTCAAAACCTTCATGTTATCTCTATCAAGATGATTCTAATTTGTCGGATATTATTTATTCTAGTATCTGGAACACGAAATAGATCTCTCTTGGTATATCCAGACAATAGGTAGGAACATAAACTGAAACATTCTGGAGCTACAAAGATAGTTATTAAATCGTTAGCACCATATAAAAATATTCCTCCTAGAGTAGCTGTTAATACGAATAACAGAAACTCTGTTATAGCCATTTCTGTACATTCAATATACTCTACGGATAGAGGAATACATAAAGTGAAACATAATAAAAGTGGAACATAATAAAATGAGAAATTGTGACCCTTATGGGCAGCGCCCTCGGCTTAAATGTATGAGACATCAAACCGTTTTCCGGGCCCAAAGTTTCATGCACACACACAAAAAAACACCACCACTTAATACAGCTTTGTTCAAAGTAAAAAAGAACTAAGCCAACAAAACTTCGGAGGCGAGACGAACATAGATGGTGTGTAATTTTTGTCATAGTTTTTCAAAACTTGGAAAAAAACGGAAGTTTGCAGAAGTGGGCAGGAAGCTTATCGGCTTATCTTAATCGCAACCGATGTGTAATGTGAACGCGGCTTTCTCCGGAGTGCCAAATTGGGTTCCCAATCAACGACTTTGGAGCTACTAGTAGCGTTTGGTGGCAAATAAAGCGCATGAAGCAGCACCCGGTCGACACGCAGGGCAGGGGCAAGCAAGCGGACGCGCGTGAGATCCTCCTCCAAATCCAATCCTGCTCCCCTTGATTTGCTATCATCACTGCCAACATCACGACTTGAGGAGCGATGACGCGAGTCCGTCCCAATCCCAAATTCCCAATGGCTGGCTCCATGTCTCTTCCTTCCAGAAACACCACGCACATTTACATACCGCCTTGCGATCCAAGCCAAGCCTGCCGGCCGGCTAGTTGGCCCGAACGTCGTCTACGTGGAAAGTACGTACACGGGGAGGCGGGCCCGAGCATCGACCGACCACGGCTGGATATCCACGAATCCCGCCGAGTCACTCGCACGTCCCCACCTCGGAGTTGGCCGATGGCTCAGGGACTCCGTGACGGATATTGGGCTACCCCACCTGTCCGTCGCAGAGACGCCCATCCACCTGTCGTGCCCCGCCTCACACGCAGTGGCCGGTGGGACCCTCGCCAGCGCGCTTTGGGCCCCGCCAGCCCTGCGCTTTTGCCGTCCATGCTCCCTGCCGTGGCGCCATCGCCTATATATACGAGCTCGAGGTAGCATCTAGTACTGCAGAAGTATCCCCACCCCACAGGACGCACCTAGTCTCTCTCCCCCACCCACCAGCGCGCACCGCCGGAATCCCCTCGCCCGCCGATGTCTACCAAGGGGTGCCAGGCTCAGGCTCCGGCCGGCGGAGGCGGAGGCAAGGGGAGCGCGCCGCCGCCGCGGCGTGGCCAGATCAAGGAGAAGATCATCAAGGACGTGGTCGCCGCGGTCGCCAGCATGGCCGCGGGGCTCGTCGCCCGCGCCGACAAGAACGGCGGCGGAGGCGGCCTCCCGGTGGCCGCCGACGCCGACGCCGACGCCAAGTGAACATCCCCCTGCATCCGCTGGGTCGATGTGCTCCCTAGTCCTCTGCTGCTACTCTGCGCTCGTTTTACTGCGCGCAGCGGAAGGACGGAGCAAAATATATCAGAAGCCTCCTTTAACTGTCTGTCTGTTTTCTCGTCGCGTCGTCGATCGGTCAGGGCGGATTCAGTTGCCTTATTTGAGCAAGCAACTGGTCCACCCTTAATCCCCCTAGCGTTTTCTTGGTCTTGGACTCTTGGTGTTTGGTGTTGCTGCAGTCTTCTTGCTTATCAGGTGGTGAAGTTTCAGATGGCATCTTATCAGGAGTTTGCGAAGGTTTTTGAGTGCAACCTCCTGATGCTGCTGCCGCCGCTGCATTTTTCACCTCCTGGAGCTGGTAGATCGTCAGTAAGTCTACGGGTCGTGTGCTAGTATTTATCTGCTTGTATCTGGTTGTGTATTTGTGTGGTAAAGGTACTGTAAAAGGATGGGCGGATCAGCGAGTATTAAGGTCTGGTCCGTCCCTCCCTCCCTCTTTACTTTGCTTGCTTGTGTGCTCCTACTCTGTACTGTAGTTCTGGACTTCTGGTTCCATATCGTGTAAAATCAATATATTGTTAAGCATTTCGTGTCAGAGACCCGTGTTGTCCATCAGAGAATTCAGCTTCAGGTTCCGTCACATTTTTTGCATGACATATTCTGCATGATGAGATGCACAAGCCATCCCCTTCCTAAACCCTAATGTCGTGTGATTCATGGTGCTCTGTTTTGTTTTAGCCCTGAGATGAGGGACAGTCGTGATAAGATTGCCAATGGTGAAGAGAAAAATAAAAAGAATGGTTTCTCGCGAAGCAAAGTGCAGCTGTAACAAAAGCGCTCCTAGTCTTAGCTCATAAGTCGCTACCATTCCATCTCATCATCTCCCAGTCCAAGTCAAGTCTCCGCCCACAGTTAACTTGCTGCCCATCGCCTCGCACAGAAAAAACACTAAACTAATGAACGTTTCAAGGGCTTGATTTATTTGCTTCCTCTGAAAAACAACCACCCACCCGCCCACGCGGTATCTCCGCTCAAGTGGCCGACGACTCCCGGTCGGGTCAACCCATCATCCGAAATCATTTTATTCCGAATGCAAATTGGTCAGCTATAAATCATCGGAGAGGAGGGCCATGTATGTTGATTAGCTTGCAAGGCTTTTTAAAGAGAACTAATTCTAGCCACTATCAAAAATCAGATGAAGATCGAAGCGAAAATTAGTACTCCCTCCGAACCGTATTAGATGAGTTGGATTTATCGAGATATGAATGTATCTACTTAAATTTTAGTGCTAGATATATCCGATTATAGACAAATTTGAGTGAACTAATATGGTAGTACTATAATCGCATCCAAGTTGAAAGTCAGCGATTCGTTTCAATTTGAGCGTACAAAATCCTCAATGTTAAAAGAATAAACTAAAAGCTTGCAAGCAAAGCGAATTCATATACAGACATAAGGGCATTCAAACTAATGATCGACGGTTCCATGTTTCAACTGATATCCGAGATGGTGTAGTAGATTATATGGATCAAATGGTGTTTTACACAATGAAAGAAGACAAGGCTGACAAGGTGATACATCAATGATACACGTCCAGTTTTCCGTTAGTCAACTAGACAGCTTTTCCTTAGTCAACCAGATGGCGAAAAACATTTGCCTCCATTTCAAAAGAAAAAATATACTCAATGATACACAAAGGCCACAGCTACCTTTACTATGCCGCAGTACAAAATATACTTTAAGAGCCTTTGAAGAGTATACAATGATACCTGATTGAAGAGTAAGAAAACATCGGTGATAACTGGGGGATATAAGCTAAGCATACATACACCTGCAGGCCATGGCCTAGGGGTTGGCGATGTAACATCTCTTCTGGCACAACACCCAAACAGCTTGCAAGGTCATCTTTTATGGCATGTTTCTATTGCACAAATACATTGTGAGAGATGGATGTACCCTGTCCAGGAGGCACCAAGTCATATACTTTAAAATTTTGTGAATCCTAAATCTTTGAATTGTCAGTGTACCGACAAAATTGACTTCTGGCTAGAGAAGAAATCAAGCAGTCTGGAGCGCTATTATTTACACAAACTTTGTTATGGCACGGGATCACATACTACTCGTGTCATCCTCAAACCTTTGGAACATGGAGATCAGCTAATGAAGATGTGAGATCTTCTCTCGACTGGGACCTCCGGCTTTGAAGTGTTGTCTGACCTCTGCCGGGGTTCCGTGATCCACTAGAAAACTGCATCTGGCCTAAACTTCCAACTGAATAGCTATGATATGAACCCAATGAATTCCTGGAAGACTCCATAAGCTGGATACTGCTGCCTCCTAATCCATGACTCATGCTGAACGGATGGAGTTCTGACCCAGCCACAGTGGGGCTCAACGGTGTCTTTGTTCTTCCATCACCTGTGCAGAGAGCGAAGGCAAAATGATGCAAACGAAAAGGTTTGGTAGGCTACAGTGAAGAAAAGGAGAGAGCACAACAGTGATTTGATAAAACAAATATCTTCACATTCTCCAACAACATCAGTGATTTGATTGAACAATGCTATAAAATTATGGCGCTGTAATAGTTACATCGACTCACTGAGGTCTCATACTTTCATTACAAGAATTTCATTAACAATGTTACAATGGAAAAAAAAAGGAACCTGTGTTGCAATATGCAAGATTTCTATGTGATGCTGCTGCTTATTAGATGTGTTATTAGAAGGTTAAATATTGTAACAAATTCCACCTTCTAAATTAAGCAGGGTAATAAATAGCTTGAAATCCTAACAGATGATATGCAATGGTCAACAGAAATTTGAGTAAAACATTCTAGCATTGTAGTCTTTAGACCATAGGCACTTTTTAGACGAGGAAAAACCACGAGATGGCAGCTCAATAAAAAACTTGAACACATACCTGAATTAATATGTCTCCATAAATGAAATCTAAAAGGCGATCCCATACCAAGCGCAGAACTACCTCCACTGTTTGGCCTAAAAAGTGGCAAATAGGATTTGCGGAACGATCTTGGGATGGAATTGCTAACGCACAATATGGCGCATATGACCAGCACAACTGAAATTATAAACAATACTATGATAATATTTGGGTTTATCTCCCGGTGTAGTATCATGTATCCTTGAATATCCATCCGGGTAGACACTGCCTGTCCAGCCTCTAACAAAGCAACACCAAGAGTCCAAGTGATACTACCTGAGCCAATTATCACCTGGTTATCTTTGATCTGCAGTCCCTCTCTCAGAAGTGATGTAATATAAGGAGCCCTGAAGCAATACTGCTCTATAAAAGGCTGTGGTGGAACACTAATCTTTGCAACATCCCATGGTTTTTCACAATATTCCTGCCCTCTTTTTAGAACATCAACCAGAGTTGCGTCAGGAGTCAAATTGAAAAATTTGAAAACCACATAGAAACCAGACATGGCATAGAACTGCCCATGTGGTTGGGGAAGGGTACTAGCAAGAGCACAAGGTTGAAGGTTACAATCAACTCCAGAACTTACATTGGACCACTCTGAAAGATTCACTGTTACTTTTGCAAGAGCACTACATTCATCCCACTGGGGTGCCCCCACCAGTTCAACTGCTGTTCCCTGCTTCTCTTTTCCTGTTGTCTTTCCTGAAACACTGGGACTCCCATCTTGTTTGAGCGGGTCACAGTAGGAACAAACATAATCTTCCCTGTATCCAGTTTGTAAACAAGGATGTTTGACCTGCACTTTGCCATTATCAGCTGTTCCCCCAAGCATCTTCACCAGATGCGCCACAGATTTGTCAAATGCATCATTTAATCCATAACCGGAAAGAGAATAAGCACTAAGTTGGTGATTGACAGAACCAATCCTAAGATGAATGCTTGTGTCATCCTGAACGGTCTTCTCAGTCTCAAATGTCACCTGTAATGATGAACCGCCTAAATCAAGTGAACCATAAGTCATTTCAGAAGATGAGGTGCCAAGCATGTTCAGGTGGTGGTTAAGGGCTATCCATCCATAATAAGCTTCGTCCATGCCACTGATGATCTTAACTCTGTCTCTACTACAAGAAAATGATGAATTCTTCAGAACATCCCAAGCGTTATCCAGAAGCCACTCAGAATCTGCACTTGGTAGCTTGCGGACACCAGCTGTGGCATATAGAAAAACAGGTGTGTGCTTGTGTGCACGCCTAGGGATCTGCCGCTCAGCCATTTGAAGGAGAGGCTCTATTGCCTTCTTCATTCCAGTTTCATTGTGAACAAGCTTGCTCAACCCAGGTTCAGTTTCCATTCGCTGATAGGCACGGCCAGTTAATTTACCCAATTTTTTCTTAGGAGCATTCCCTAAAGGTTTCAAAGCAATTGGAAGGGCATTCCCATCATTATGATTGATGGACCACTCATAAACATATACTCTTGTACCAGTGCTGCCACAATCAAGAATCACATAGTATTCAGAGCTACCTTCTGAGAGAAAGACATGGAAATATCTCAAAGAAGCATATATGGAGCACACCAATAGGAACAGGGCAATAGCACAACCAACTGTTCTCATGCATTTCTTGCGATTTGTTGGTGATGATGGTGGTGTTCTCTCTTTTGAAAAGCTGGCTACAGGACCTTCCCTTTGAAGTGTGCGCACAGGTTTCGCACGCCCTGAGCTCAGATCACCGCCGGTGCTAGAGCCCCTCTCTAAAGCATCAATTCTGGAGAAGGTTGGCAAATCTTGAAGAGAAGAAGAAAGCCGCATAGCTGCTTCTTTTGTAGTCGAGGTGGCAATTATTTAAATAAGTTGTCACTGACAGGGAGCAATGAGGAGCGACGTCGGCAAACACAAGCATAAGTCATGAGTAGGATGTAGGCAGCACATTTAGCAACACGGTAAATTAGTCCAACGGCACCTTCTCGCAGCCTTTGCCTGCAACAAATTTCCAATCGTCAGAAATATACTAAATATGCTAGCATCCAATAGATAAAACTAAAATTTGAAGGATATCAAACGTGTTGGACATTCAGAAATTAGTAAACAACATTCCCGTACTCAGTATGGTACCCAAAATAAAAATACTCGCAGCTAAGGTAGTATTATACCCTAATTAGACTCTTAAGTACATGTATCAATAACAGTATTCAAGAAATCACGCCACCAAACAATGAGCACCACCAATGTTAAGGTGTCAAGTGGGATCCCACCAAAATCCCACTTCTAGTTCATTTGAATTTGAACTAGATTTTGATAAATGAACTAAAAGCGGGACTTTGGTGGGATCCCACATTACACCCTAGTCTCCAAACAACTCCATGTGCTACTCAGGGAGTACCAATGCCAACAACGCCGCCATTCACATACATCATCCAATCCACACTACACAGCTATGCCATCTATCTCACTCGCCCACATACAACTTCGTGATCAATAGAAGCACATCAAAGGATGGACTTTCGATAGACTCCGGCACCCGTGATCAGAACCACCAAGTCACCAGCCAATGAGGGCATCAGGCGAACCTCCAATTTGACCGAAAAATGGTCTCTACAAGTAGCATTAGCCCAGCGAACCCTGTACAGTCCTACGCGATGGGTCCAACCGAGATCGATCTCGGAGAAGAAGGATCTGGCTGGGCACGATCGTTCCGCGGCAAAGGGGAGAGACCCCGAGGCAAAACGAACGGCGATCAAAAGCAGAGCTAGGGCTTCCTTACCGGGAGTCGCGTCCGGCCGGATCTTTATTCGCTCCGCGCCAGTCCAGTGCCAGCGGAGCGGGATCGGGGATTGGGCTGTGGAGGAGGGGCGTTTGGGGATCGAGACGGGTAGAGAACGGAGGTAGCGCCGGACGGCAGTAAGATCTGCGAAGAAGGTAGGGGCACGAGGCCGGATCGGACTAGGAGGCGGCGGCGGGGACAGGAACGATCCGGAGAGGAGGAGTCCCGCGGCGGGCGAGCGGGCGAGCTGGCGGGCTGTGATTTGGTGGAGATACACGGGGCGGCGGAGGAGGGCGGCGCTGCGAGAGAGGTGGGGAGGGCGCGGGGGCGGCGGAGCCGAAGCAAAGGCGGGGGAGGGGGGAGTGGCTGCGTGCGGCGTGGGTGTGGTGCGGTGCGCTACCCGCGGTGCGTGCGCGACGGCGCTGCGTCGGGGCGGAGTGAGGCAGACGAAATGGAAATCCAACCAGACGAGACGACCTGTCTCGTAGGCTCGGTGTCGCGGGAGGAGGACCCCGGCCGACGATGTAGCGGATGAACGGACGAGCGCTGGACTAGCCGAGCCAACAAGCAAGCCGAGGTGCACGAGCCTGGTTAGCTGGGCTCGGCTCGGGTCCTGCTTCCTCGTGCCGGCTGAGGCCCAAAAGGAGAACGAGACCCCTCCTCTCGCCATGCAAGGCTCGAATACTCGACCGGCAAAACAACATGGCCCATATGTGGAAAAAATATACATATAAAATATGGGCATAGATTGGCTGACATGTGGACTCTGTATATGATGGGGTCCATATGTCCGTGACTCAAAGTCATCCAAAGTTAGCCACCACAAAGTCAGCTAATCCTAGCGAATAAAATATATGTTTTATATTCTTCACTCTTCTTCTAAAAGGAACATCGGAAAATGATGAATGGACACCAAACGAAGACTCCTAAAGCCTATGATCACGTGGAATGGAGGTTTCCCAAGAAGATCATGCTGAAAATAGGTTTTGACTAGCAATGGGTGAAACTCATCATGTCTTGTGTCACCTCAGTTCGATACAGAGTTAGAGTACCCTCTATCTCCATGCCTCTTTCTTTTGTGTGCAGAGGGATTAACTGCACTACTAGCGAAAGCGGAGGAGCTGGTGGGAGTAAAGGTTTGTTGTGATGCACCGACAATATCAAATTTATTGTTTGATGATGATTCTTTAATCTTGATGCAAGGTCTAAACACATACTAGATGAGTATTGTGTTGCGTCGGGACAGTTGGTGAGTGTAGATAAATCCATAATCTTTTTTAGTCCAAACACTCAAGTGGAGGAAAGGAAGGTGATATGCACTATACTCAACATTTTAACAAAAGCCTTGACGGATAAATATATGGGCCTACCATCAATTGTGAGGGGCGATCGTAGTGATTGTTTTCAATTTTTGATTGATAGAATATGCAAAAGAATCGGTGGATGGAAGGAGAAGTTACTGTCGGCAAGAGTCAAGGAGGTGTTATTAAAAGCAATAGCACAAGCTATACCATTATATGCGATATCAGTCTTTAAGATTTCATAGAAAATCTGTAAAGGAGTCATGGCGACGATGTCTAAATATTGGTGGGTAGATGGTGCTGGTCAAAATAAAATGCACTGGCTTGCTTGGTGGAAGATGTATGTTCCCAAAAAACAAGGAGGTATGGGCTTCCGAGATATCCATTGCTTCAATCTAGCATTATTGCTAAGCAAGCGTGGAGGCTAGTAGAGGAACCAAATTCTTTGTGTGCTCAAGTCCTTAGAGCAAAGTACTTTTCTTCAGGAGACTTCCTAAATGCAGAGCTGGAAAAAGGTAGTTCATTTACCTAACAGAGCATTTGGGCAGGGATTCGGACATTTAAGAAGGGGCACATATGGCATGTTGGTAAGGGCACATCAATTAACATATGGGACAACGAATGGATTCCAAGTAGTCCTTCTCGCAAGGTATTAACCCCAAAAGGTCAGAATATATATACCGTGGTTAGTGATTTAATTGATCCATACACTAATTCATGGGATGTGGAGTTGGTTAATCAAACTTTCTAGGAGGTTGATGCAAGGAGAGTAATGGAAGTTTCTCTGTCATCACACAATATGGATGATTTTGTGGCATGGCACTAACTAAGACGGGTACATTCTCAGTTTTGTATACCTATCACATCGAGTGGGGGAGTCAATATTTGGACGCAGAGTAAATCGCTGATATGTCGGAAACATATCTATAATTTTTTATGTTCCATGCTTGTTTAGTATCTACTTTGCTTTGTCTTGTCTATATTTTGAGGTGTTTTTATATGTTTTCTGGTACTAACCTATTAACAAGATGCCACAGTGCCAGTTGCCTGTTTTCTTCTGTTTTTGGTTCCAAAAAGGCAGAAAATCAATATTCTCGAAATTGGACGGGACAAAAACCAAAGTCAATATTTTACCATGGGGAACACGAAGCCGGAATACGAGATGAAGGAGAGTCACCAGGGGGGCCCACCCCCTGGCGCCGCGGGTGGGCCCACCCCGCACCTGGGGGGTGCGGTCGCCCTGGCGACCCCCTGCCTTGCCTCTTCGTCTATAAAGACCCCCCCCCCCCCCCGATGCCAAAACCCTAGGTACCAGAATAATATTCCACAAAACCGTCTGTAGCCGCTTCCACCATCGTCCCTAGATCGGGGGGATATGAAGCTCTTCCTGGCACCCTGTCGGAGGGGAGATCATCTCGGAGGCCTTCTTCTTCATCATGCCATCCTCCGGTATGAAGTGTGAGTAGTTCCACCTTGGACTACGGGTCCATGTAGTAGCTAGATGGTTGTATCTCCTCATTTGTGCTACCATGTTTAGATCTTGTGAGCTCCGTTCATGATCAAGATCTCATCTATTTGTAATCATCCATGTTGTGTTTGCGGGATCCGATGGATATTGAGATTACTATGTCAGATTGATTAATGATTTTGTCTTATTGATTCTATCATGGCTGTGTTGTTTGTGATCTTGTATGCTCTCCATTTCTAGTAGCTATCTTAGCCAAGTAGATGCTAGTGACTCCAAGAGGGGGTATTTATGCTAGATAGTGGGTTCATGCCTCTATTTAATCTAAGGGAAGTGACAGAAATCTCTAAGGCTGTAGATGTGATGTTGCCACTAGGGAGAAAACAACGGTCTCTTGTTCATGGAACAAGTGGATTGTTTACCTTACACACTTTGCTTAAAGCAGTTATCTGTTGCTTGCAACTTAATACTGGAGGGGGTTTGGATGATAACCTGAAGGTGGATTTCTAGTCATAGATACAATTGGATGACGGTCTATGTATCTTGTTGTATTGCCCAATCGAATCTCATAGGATCATGAATGTCTAGTATTGCATTGTTATGTATTGCTTGGTCCTATCAACTGCCCTGCTGAAAGAACATGTGGGCCCCCATGTATGGTTTTGGTAATTAATGACAATCTTTATGGACTAATGTGTGTATTAAGTTGTACTTGTAGGAATTGTCCATTGGCATTGCTTGGGGCATGTGTTGACTTCAATATAGATGAAATGAGAAGAAGATGTGTTGTGCAAGCTCAAAATGCGCCATCTATAGAAGATCTCATGTTTGATGCTTGCCATCCTCGGTGACCGTGGATCGATGATGAGGAATCAAGAAAGGTGTCCATCTTGAGAAGGACAAGATCATCTACATCGAGCTCAAATGGATTGATCAAGGCAAAGGTATAATATTGATAGGTTTTCCCTTTTGCCGGTCTCATGTTTGTTGGGAGACCGGGTTTAGGATAGATAACCGTACTATCAAGAGGGGCTCTCGAATGAGTAACTCGGTCACATCGTTTGGAGAGAGATCAAACCTTTGCATAATTTCATCATCATATTTGGTTGTTATTTGGTCTTATCCATGTGACGATATAGAGCTTGTGGTAATCTCCATAACAAGCTCTAGTTCATCAAAAACGGATTTCCCTTTTATATCTTATTGCGTTTTGATCTTGGAGGTTTTACGGTTTGTATTTTAGAGATAGGTAAAACCTTCCATTATTTGGTTCTTACTCATGTGAGGATTTAGAGCTTGTGTTAATCTCCATGACAATCTCTAGTTCATCGAAAACGGATTTCATATGCATTTTCTATTACGTTTTTGATGTTGGAGGTTTTATCGGTTCGTCTTTTTGATAGAGGTTAAACATTTCGTCATTTGGATCTATCCTCCCTTTCTGGACTATAATGTTTCTTTGCATGATCTTTTAGAGCTTGTTGTCCTCTTCGAGACGAGCCCAAGATCATCAAAATCGGAGTCCGGATGCAAAAGTTATGGCCGTTTTCGTTCAGGGATGACCGGTAGTACCGGACCAGGGTCCGGTAGTACCGGAGGTCCGGTGGTACCGCCCCTTAGTACCGGTCGGTACTGAATAAGGTGCGTTTGGCGACCTGGGATCCCCAGGGAATGTCCGGTAGTACCGGGAAAAAGTCCGGTAGTACCGGGATTCGCGTTTTTGGGCTTCAACGGTTGGATTTTGGGGGGACCTATTTAAGAGGCCTTCTTCCCCAATAGTTCTACAACCATTCTTGCAAGTTTTCCCCTCCATTGTTGACCTTCTTGAGCTTGCTTTCTCTCAATCCCTTCGATGATTCTTGCATATTCTTGAGGGATTTGAAAGAGGAGATCTAGATCTACAATCCCACCAATCAATCTCTCCTCTAAGTGAGGGGAACATATTGGGATCTAGATCTTGGAGTCTTTTGTGGATTTCCTCCATTGTTCTTCCTCTCTTATTCCCCCATAAGCTTTTGTAGCTTTGGTGGAATTTGGGAGAGAAGGATTTGAACACCTTTGTGGTTTTGTTGCCATTTGCATTTGGTGCATCGGTTTGTGTTCTCCTCGGAGGATTTGGTTTGAGTGACTCATTGGAGCTTGTCCCTCTTGGGTTCTTGGAACCCTAGACGGTTTTGTGGCCTTGGTGGCATTGTGGCCTTTTGTGGCATTTGTTGGGAGCCTCCAATTAAGTTGTGGATAAGTGCCCCAACCTTGTGAGAGGTTCCGGTTGCCACCGATGCACCGATAGTGGAAGCGTGGATCAATCCCGTTGGGGTGTGATTCACCGGAGAATAAGGGAGGCCTTTTGTGGCGTTGGTGGTTTGATACCCCCCCCTCTACAAACGAGACGTACTCCATGTTGGGAGGAACTCGGTAAAATATCGGTGTCCCCGCGTGCCTCGGTTATCTCTATACCCGAGCTCTTTACTTATGCACTTTACATTGTGATAGCCTTCGTGCTTGAAGTAATATTTATCTTGCTATCACTTTGTTGCTTGTATTTCTTAGCATAAGTTGTTGGTGCACATAGGTGAACCTTAGTTGTTCTAGGTTGTGCTTAACAAAGTAAACACTAGTTTTATTCCGCCTTTGTTGAGCCACTCTAGGAAAAGTTTTAATCGCCTATTCACCCCCCTCCTCTAGGCGACATCCATATCCTTTCAATTGGTATCAGAGCCTGGTCTCTCATTTTAGGCTTCACCGCCTTGAGAGTAAAGATGTCGGCTAGGGGATTAGTGCACAAGGACACGCTCACATTCGATGGCACAAATTATGATGTTTGGAAAATTCGCATGCTTAATTTATTTCGGGAAATTCACCCAATTATCGAGGGATATCTATATGTGGGTCTCTCTTCTCCTATGGATACCCAAAACGAATCTTTAGAGGAGAAGTTGAACTCTCATATAGATGCTCTAGCTACTAAAATTCTTTTGCATGTTGTGAGCAATGTAGTTCTTTCTTCTATCATGCCTTATTCAAGTGCCCGTGAGATATGGACCAAGATTCAAGATAAATATAGCAAGTCCAACATTTTTGAGGATGATTGTGTTGCTTCCACTTCCGGTCGAGATGAGTTCTCATCCTCTACCACTTCACCAACATGTGACTTTTTACAAGGTAATGATATGGTGAGTGGTGATAGAAATTGCAATTTGGATAGTGTGCTTACTATTTGTAATCCTTCATCCCTATCTAGTTGCAATGATCTATCTTTGGACCTTAACACTTATAGCACTCAAAACTCCTTACATGCTTGTGTTAATAGTCCTTGCATATCACGTAGAAATGACTTGAATAAATCTCATGATGATATGCTTGTGTTGTCTTGTTGCCATGATAAAAATGCTTCCATTTCCTCTAGTGCTTGTGTTGCTAACCATGTAGAGGAAAATGAAGATTCTATGGTCCAAGACAAGGTCTTGAAGGGAGCTACAAGTGCAATCTCATCATCACCTTCCTCCGGTTCTCACATGTGCCTTATGGCTAAGGGAACAAAGGTAACCTCTTTGAATCCCATTGTATCTCATGATGATGATGAGGTTGAGAATGATAATGATGATTATAGAAGTATGATATTACCTCTATTAAGAAAGTGGGAGAGGTTGTCTATAGCGCTCTCTTCAAAAATAAAATTGCTTCCTCCAACTTTCTTGAAATCTTGAATTGTGCCATATAAGGCAATGATCTTATTGAGGAGCAAGAAAACTTAATTGATGAAAAGTTTGCACTTGAGCGTGAGTATGCTAATGAAGTTGCACAACTAAAGGACTCCCTTGAAGAAGAACAAACCACCAAAGAATCTCTTGAGGAGACTTTTACTCTAGAATTATCTAGAGTAAAGGACTACCATTTTTGAGAACTTGTGGTGGCAAACTCCTTCAAGATTAAAAATGATGAACTTGAAGTTGCTTATGCTAAACTCCTTGAGGATTCTGAGCACCTCGAAAATGGCTCTCGGGTCGTTAAGAGGGAGCTCATCAAACTCACCGAGTCACATGAGCAACTTAAAGCTTCATATTTAAAAGATCTTGACAAGTTGCCCTCACCTCTTGCTAATAATAATGATGCTTGTGCTACTAACTCTATTTCTTGTGAAGCATCTATTTTGAAGGAGAATGTTGAGCTAAAGGCTCAACTTGCTTTGCTAACTAGCAACTATGGGAAATTAAATGAAAGTCATGTTAAGCTCTCGAGCTCTCATGAGGATCTTCTAGTTTCCCATGGTAGGCTAAAGTTAGCTCATGAGGCCATCGTGTCAAAGGTAACATCTAGTGGGCCTCATGTAGGCATTAGCACTATATCTACTCCAAATGTTATATTGCCATGTGCTAGTCCTTGTAATTCATCCCCTCATAACCATGCTATATCTCGTGATGAATTACATTCCTTGCCTTGTTGCTCTAATAATGTAGCATCTACTTCCTCTAGTACATTTGTTGAAACTAACCATGTAGAGGAAATAAAAGAGCTCAAGGCTCAAGTCACTTCTTTGAGAAATGACTTGAAAAAGGGTCATCAAGGGAAGATCACACTCAACAAAATTTTGAGTGTGCAAAAATCCCCCAATGACAAGAGTGGACTTGGATTCAACTCCAATGTCAAGAACAAGTCCACTATCAAGTTGAAGCACAAGGACAACAAGAAGAATGGCCAAGATAAAGTCAAGAATCCGGCCAACATTGTTTGATTCAAGTGCAAGGAAGAAGGGCACCATGTTAGATCTTGCCCATTGAATAAAAAGCCTCCTAGTATGAAGCAACAAGGGAAGCGGCCTCAAGCTCCACCTCAAGTCATTAATGGGCCACTTCCTAAGAGGACTACTCGAGCTCTTCCTCGAGTTGTAGCTTTACCTAAGAAGAAAGATGGCAAGAGTAGAACTTGCTACATATGCCGTGAGAAGGGGCATATTTCTTCCTCATGCACTATTGGTATCTCCTCATCCAACCCTATCATTATTGATGATGCTTATTCTCTTTGTAAGGATGAGGTTGGCAATGTGTTTGCCAAATTTGTTGGTGCTCAATGTGGGTTCAAGAAAATAACCATTTGGGTTGCCAAGCCTATTGTGACTAACCTCTTAGGACCCAACTTGGTTGGGGACCAACAAGCCAAAACTTGATCAATAGGTGTTGTTGGAGGGCATTGGAGTCTTGGCTACATTATGAAGAATTGAGGGATCTTCATCAATTATTATTGCCAAGCCAAGCCATTTGGATTATCATGATTATATTATATTCCCAATGTTCCTCCTTGCGGTAACATATGCTTAACTCATTACATTGAAAGTTACTCTCCCCTTGTGAAGGGTTTCGCGGCATAGTAAATCAAAATTTTCTACGGATGCGAACAGAGGGAAAGCCAAGATCTAATATAGGAGATGCAAACAACAAGAGAGATTAGATTAGATCTTCATACCCTTGAAGATTCGCACAGCGGAACGTTCGTCGGAACGTGGGTGATGTAGTCGTACTCGCTTCTCCTCCTCGCGATCCGATCCGATCTAGCACCACAAGTGGCGGTGCCTCCGTGAGATGCACACGTGCAGCACCTCGACGTCTCCTCCTTCCTCGGACCAGCAAGTATGGTGGAGAGACGGATTGGATCTACAACACGACGGCGTGGTGTATATGGTGGAGAATTTCTGCAGTAGGGCTTCGCCTACAAGCAGTCGGGAGGGAGAGAGGAAGGGCAGCAGGGCGGCTAGGGTTGGAGGGGAATGTGTGTGGGGTGGTGCGCCCCAGCCCTCTTTATATAGAGGGGTGGGGCGCAGCCCTAGCCCCTCCCCCAAGCCCAAACCGGCGGCCCCAAAGGAGGAGGAGTGGGGGGCAAGGAAACCCCCCCCCCCTTCTAGAAGCTCTATCTAGAGTTTAAACCCTCTTTGGCCGGCTGGGCCCTATGGGGCCTTGTGCCCCTGGCCCAATGCGGCCAGGGCACTCCCTCATAGGCCCATGCCCCCTCCCGGAAGGTGGGGCCACGTTGGTCCCCTTCCGGAAGGTTCTAGAAGCTTCCGGTACAATACCGATTAACCCGGAACAATTCCGAACTCCAAAAACCGCACTGCCTTATATGAATCTTATTCTCCGGACCACTCTGGAACCTCTCGTGATGTCCCGGATCCCATCCAAGACTCCGAACAAAAACTCATAAACCAATTATCCAATCTATCCTAGCGTCGAGACACGTTAAGTGTGTGACCCTGCGGGTTCGAGAATATGCAGACATGATCTTCTATCAATAATCAACAGTGGGGTCTGGACACCCATATTGACTCCCACACATTCATCGATGATCATATCGGATGAACCACGATGCCAGGATTCAATCAATCCCATATATATATTCCCTTCGTCTCGCGATATTTTACTTGCCCGAGATTCGATCGTCGGTACCGTCATACCTTGTTCAATCTCGTTCACAGCAAGTACTTTACTCATTCCGTAATCCGATATCACTTTGTGATTAACTCCTTAACCACATGCTTGCAAGCGGTGTTGATATCGATTACCGAGTGGGCCCGAAGTATATCTCTCCGACTTGGGAGGGACAAATCCCATCTCGATACATACAACCCAACAGATACTTTCCGATCACCTGAGAGACACCTTTATGATCACCCTCTCATAGGATGACGTTTGATGACCTCAAAGCTTTCTTCCGATACCAGGGAGTTGTATTATCTCATGGTCTAAGGAATACAATATTTGACATAAGAAAAGCTTCACAAAGACGAACACGATGACACGATCTAATTGCTTCGCTTAGTTTGGGTCTGTCCACCATATCATTCTCCCAATGATATGATCTTATTATTAACTGACAACTCATGTCCATGGTTAGGAAACCTTAACCATCATTAATCAATGAGCTAGTCCATAGAGGCGTACTAGGGACACGGTGTTGTTCACAAACCACACAAGTATTAAAGTTTCCGCTTAATACAATTCTAGCATGGAATATAAACATTATCATCAACAAGAATTATAATAATAACAGCTTTATTATTGCCTCTAGGGCATAATTCCAACAGTCTCCCACTTGCACTAGAGTCAATAATCTAGTTTACACCTGGCAACAATCTCACACCCATGGCACTGAGGTGCTGATCATGTTTTACACGTGGAAGAGGTTTAGTCAATGGATCTGCGACATTCAGATCTGTATGTACTTTGCTAATCTTAAGATCTCCATCTGCTATATAATCTCGGATTATATGAAACTTGCGGTTGATATGCTTGGTCTTTGGATGATATCTTGGTTCCTTAGCGAGTGCTATGGCGCCAGTGTTGTCAGACAATATCTCCAGTGGGTCCAATGCACTTGGAACCACGCCAAGCTCAGTGATGAAGTTTCTGATCCAAACTCCTTCACTTGACGCTTCTACAATAGCCATGTATTCCGCTTCTACTGTAGATCCCGCGATCACGCTTTGCTTGCAGCTTCTCCAGCTCACAGCTCCTCCATTCAAAATATACACGTATCCTGTCTGAGATTTAGAATCATCCTTGTCGGTGTCAAAACTAGCGTCAACGTAACCTTTTACGACAAGCTGTTCATCACCCCCATAGACTAAGAACATTTCTTTAGTCCTATTTAGGTACTTTAGGATGTTCTTCACGGCTGTCCAGTGTTCCACTCCTGGATCACTTTGATATCTGCTCGTCAAACTAAGAGCATTGGACACATCCGATCTAGTACACAGCATGGCATACATGATAGAACCTATGGCCGACGCATAAGGCACTTTGCTCATACCTTCCCTATCATTTACCGTAGCTGGACACTGAGCCTTGCTCAATATCTTACATGACAACATGGGCACTGAACCTTTCTTTGCCTTATCCATTCTGAACCTTTTCAGAACTTTGTCTAGGTATGTACTCTGGCTTAAAGCTATCAGGCGTCTTTGTCTATCTCTATAGATCTTGATGCCCAATATATAAGCAGCTTCACCTAGGTCTTTCATTGAAAAACACTTGTTCAAATAACTCTTCACATCGTTAAGCATGTTGATGTCATTTTCGATAATCAATATGTCATCCACATATAGTACCAGAAACGTCACCGAGCTCCCACTCACTTTCTTGTAGATGCAAGCTTCGTAGCAATTTGGAACAAATCCAAAGCTCTTGATCACTTGATCAAAACGAAGGTTCCAACTCCGAGATGCTTGCTTCAGTCCATAAATGGAACGCTGAAGTTTGCATACTTTATCAGCATCCTTAGGATCGACAAAACCTTCGGATTGCATCATATACAACTCTTCATCAATGTTGCCATTGAGGAAAGCAGTCTTGACATCCATCTGCCATATTTCATAATCATGAAACGCAGCAATTGCTAATAAAATCCGAATGGACTTAAACATTGCTACGGGAGAGAAAGTCTCATCGTAGTCAACACCTTGAACTTGTCGAAAACCTTTCGCGACAAGCCGTGCTTTATAGACAGTAATATTACCATCCGCGTCCATTTTATTCTTGAAGATCCATTTGCATTCAACGGCCTTTCGGTCGCTAGGAGGGTCCACCAAAGTCCATACTTGGTTTTCGCTCATGGATCCCAATTCGGATTTCATGGCTTCTAGCCATTTCTCAGAGTCTGGGCTCATCATTGCTTCCTCATAGTTCGTAGGTTCACTGTCTTCTACTAACAAGACAGTCAAGACAGGGTTGCCGTACCACTCAGGAGGGGCACGCGACCTTGTCGACCTGCGACGTTCAGTAGCAGCATCGTCCGAAGCTTCATGATCCTTGTCATTAGCTTCCTCTATCGTTGGTGCAGGCGGCACTAGAACAATTTCAGGTGCTGCGCTACTCTCCAATTCAAGAGAAGGTTCAATAACCTCGTCTAGCTCTACTTTCCTCCCACTCACTTCTTTCGAGAGAAACTCCTTCTCAAGAAAGGAACCGTTCTTTGCGACAAACACTTTGCCTTCGGTTTTGTGATAGAGGTATACCCAATGGTTTCCTTAGGGTATCCTATGAAGACGCATTTCTCCGCTTTGGGTTCGAGCTTGTCCGGCATGAACTTCTTGACGTAAGATTTGCATCCCCAAACTTTAAGAAACGACAACTTAGGTTTAGCACCAAACCACAGTTCATACGGTGTCGTCTCAACGGATTTAGATGGAGCCCTATTTAAAGTGAATGCAGCGGTTTCTAATGCATAACCCCAAAATGATAACGGCAAATCAGTAAGAGACATCATTGATCGGACCATATCTAATAGGGTTCGATTCCGCCGTTCAGACACACCATTGCGCTGTGGTGTTCCGGGTGGCGTGAGTTGCGAAACAATTCCGCTTGCTTTAAGATGCGTGAGAAAATCATAACTCAAATATTCACCTCCACGATCGGATCGTAGAAACTTAATCTTTCTGTTACGATGGTTCTCCACTTCATTCTGAAATTCTTTGAACTTTTCAAACGTTTCAGTTTTATGTTTCATTAAATAGATATACCCATATCTACTTAAGTCATCGGTAAAAGTGAGAAAATAGCGATATCCACCGCGCGTCGAAACACTCATCGGTCCGCATACATCGGTATGTATGATTTCCAACAAGTCCGTTGCTCGCTCCATCATACCGGAGAACGGGGTTTTGATCATCTTGCCCATGAGGCATGGTTCGCATGTGTCAAATGATTCAAAATCAAGAGACTCCAAAAGTCCATCAGAATGGAGTTTCTTCATGCGCTTTACACCAATATGAACTAGACGACAGTGCCACAGATAAGTAGTATTATCACTATCTACTTTGCATCTCTTAGCCTCAATGTTATGGATGTGTGTTTCATCCCTTTCGAGATTTAGTAGAAATAAACCATTCACAATAGGTGCATGACCATAAAAGATGTGACTCATATAAATAGAACAACCATTATTCTCCGATTTAAATGAATAACCGTCTTGCAATAAACACGATCCAGAAATGATGTTCATGCTCAACGCAGGCACATAATAACATTTATTAAGGTTTAAAACTAATCCCGAAGGTAAAACTAAGGAGAGCGTGCCGACGGCCATCACATCAACTCTTGATCTGTTGCCAACGTGCATCGTCACCTCATCCCTCGCAAGCCGCCGTCTATTCCGTAGCTCCTGTTTCGAGTTACAAATATTAGCAACTGAACCGGTATCAAATACCCAGGCACTACAACGAGGGCTAGTAAGGAAAACATCAATAACATGTATATCAGATATACCTTTGATGGTGCCAGCCTTCTTGTCCGCTAAGTACTTCGGACAGTTGCGCTTCCAGTGACCCTTGTCCTTGCAATAGAAGCACTGAGTGTCCGGCTTAGGACCAGACCTGAGCTTCTTCTCAGCAGGGGCAACGCGCTTGCCGTCGCCTTTCTTGAAGGGCTTCTTTGCACCCTTACCTTTCTTGAAGGTGGGGGGCTTGTTGACCATCAACACATGATTATTCCTTTTGATGTCCACCTCCGCTACTTTCATCTTAGCGAAGAGCTCAGTGATCATATTAGTGGAACCAATCTGATTGTGAGCAACTACAAAACTTTTGTAGCTGGGAGGGAGTGATTGCAGAACCCTATCAATCTTGAGCTCCTCTGGAATCTTGCAGTCCAGTTGCTCAAGGCGTTGAGTGTAGCCCGACATCTTAATGGCGTGCTCACTAACGGAACTCCCTTCCTCCATCTTGTAGTTAAAGAATTTCTTAGAGATCTCATATCTCTCAGAACGGGCCTGAGTCTGAAACATAGTTTTCAGCTCCTCAAGAATCTCAAAGTGTCGTGGGAATGGTCACGGCAGATGCTGCAATCGGCAGCGAGTAGTAGAACAAGGGGCAAGGGCGGCCAGCCATCTGCAGTGCGAGATGAGGGCGGAGACTCAGGGTTTTACCCAGGTCCGGCCCCCCGGAGGGTAAAGACCTACTCCTGCTAGATTGTATTATGAAGGTGGTACAATGGACGAGCTCGGCGGCTAGGCGGCGAGTCGCTTTGGGGTATGATAGAACGTATCCCTAATCGACCTCCAGGGAGGTTTATATAGGCTCACCTCCCCTAGGGTTTACATATCTCAACCGATTCAGTTAAAGCTTCGGTACTCGTTTAACCTAATCCGATTGGGCCTATCTATTCGCCTGGGCCTTCAGCTTCCAGTCGCTTGGTTCCTCACTGGGCTTCAATCCAGTCGCCGTCTTACAGGCCCACTCGCCAAGTCTTGGGCCAGTCGGAAACGTCCTGCTGGGTATACCCCGGTAGGCATATCCCCATCAGTAGTCCCCGAGGCCGTCGTCGATTTGGCGTAGGTGGCTGCTGGCAGTCGGAGCATACGGCTGCTGAGTAGACATCCAGTCGAATCGACGACGGGCTCCTGTATAAAGGAAAAACTAATCACACTGCTCGCAGCTTTGGCGAGTCGAGTCGGTGAAACACTGTCATAGTGGTTGGGTCGGCGAGCCGAGTGGCTGAAGTTGGACCGTTAAACATGGTCAAACTAGCCGTTGGAGTAATCCAACGGTAACTTTTGGCGTAATCATCGCGCGGTAACGGTTCCCTAATTTGGCGGGTAACAACCGCTATATAAGAGGAATGGCAGGCGATCAGAGAACCACCTCCTTACCATTTCCTCCGACTGCGCGCACCTTTCGTCTCCCTTCGCATCGCGATCCAGCCGACCTGAAATCCCCCGACCCCCAGCAAATCTCTCCGCCATGGCCCTCTCCACCGAGCCGTGGGGTAGATCTAAGTGCACGAGGGCGCAGCTGGCTTCCTTCGAGGAGGCCGGGATCTTGCGAGCCGGCTGCTGGCGCATTCCCGCAGCCGGAGAGACGACCCCGAATCCACGAGAGAGGGAGTTCATCTGCTTCACCAGCCATCTTGAACGGGGGCTAGGGTTCCCCACGTCCCTGTTCTTTCAGCGCTTCTACGCCTACTACGGGATCCAGCCTTCGGATCTGGGCCCCCATAGCATCGAGCAGCTCGCCATCTTTGTGGCGTTCTGCGAATGCTACTTGGGCTGCCGGCCCTACTTCCCTCTATGGCAAGATCTGTTCCATGGACGGATCAGCCGCGAGGAAGCGGGCGGCCCAATGCTGGCCGTGGGCGGCCTAACCTTCCAGCTCAAGTCGAAGGCTTCATTCTTCGACCTGATGCTGCCCGCCAAGGCAGCGAGCGACTGGAAGAAATCGTGGTTTTACGTAGCCGAGGCGACCCCGGAGGGCGAGACGGCGATCCCGCGGTACTCCGTCAATCGGTCCGAGCCGCGCCGTCTCCAAGTCGGCAAGCTCCCCAACGACCAGCGGATGGTCGTCGACGAGATGCTCCAGACCATCTGTGGTCTGAAGAAGAAGGGCCTCCAGATGATAAACCTATACAACTACTGGCTCGGGCGGCGGCTCGTCCCGCTAGCTCGGCGCGAGCACTACATGTACCAGTACACGGGCCAGGAAGACTCGACGAAGGCCTGCCTCGACGAGTGGAAGCTGGAGGACTACATCCTAGCACTGAAGAAAATCACCCAGGCGGTATACCTGGACGCACAGGCCGGGGTCGCCCCTACACCGCAAAGCATCCAGCCCCAACGGTAATCACTTCACTTCGCTCGCAGTCGCAGTTTATGCAGTCGCGGTAATTTTAACTTCATCTTGTATTCATTGCAGCTATTCCAAGTGGTGGAAGGATGGCTCCCACCGTCGGACGACGAGAACTCGAGCTCGTCCGTCCAGGACGTGGGCAAGTCGCCTCCCATCAAGGGCGATGCCCGGAGTGACGAAGGCGACAGCGACGACGAGTCCGAAGAGGAAGTCGCCCCACTGCTCCGCAAGACCCGTGGGCAGCGTCAACGTGAGCTTGAGGCAAGTAAAAGCCTCGAGCGTCACGATGACGACGACGAGCTTCCAGAAACCACCTCGCGCGCTAGGCGACTCCATCGAAAAAGAAGAAGAAGAAGGAAAAGGAGGTGAAGGCGCCTACGAGGAAGATGAAGACAAAACCGACGAGGCCGGCCTCGCCGCCACATTCAGTGAGCAGTTCTGACGCCCCCAGCCCGGCCAAGGACGAGGCGCCGCCAACGACAGCCGCGTTGGACACGGCCACCATCGAGGTACCCCTGGCGTCGATGCCTCCGCCATTCGGCCCAGTCTCTGGGCTGGGGGGCGCCTCGGTCGCAACGGGGGTGCCTCGCAAGGAAGCTCCTGTTGAAGAGGTTACAGAGGCTCCGGTTGCAGCTTCGACGACGAAGAAGCCGTCCATGTCTTGGGCACGCGACGTCCTGGACATGAGGCTCAGCCGCCGACTGGGCCCTGAACTGGAGAAGCCAGCCGGCCTCCGTACGGGGCTGCGCTTCATTCTGGTCGCCAAGTGAGTGCACTCGCCTTCCTTTGTCTCCCATAATCGCTTGAATTATCTTGCTTATATGATTGATGTACAGGACCGGAGTGAAGAGGATGGGCCACCCAACCGTGGCTAAGGTGCCACCCGTCGTCAGCGAGGAAGATCCTTCCCGCAAGAGGAAGGCGGACGAAGTCGTCGCCCCTGCGGATGGCGGCAAGAAGGACAAGGGTGACACCGTCGTCACGATTTCTGACGACACGCCGGCCGCGCCGGCTGGACCTGCAACGGAGGTGGCCGCGTCCACGAAGGAGGGCGCTCCCTTGCCTGGAACGGCCGAGCCGACCTCCTTTGGGGCGGGTGCCTCTATCGCCACCTTCCCGCGCTTCATGACCAAGGCGGCCGCGGCGAGTGGAACTTCGCCCTCGAGCCACGCTCCTGGGATCGCCGATGCTGAAGTCGACCAACGTCGTGGGCATACGCCGGCTCTCCTCGCGTCCGTGGACGCGATACAACTCCACGGCATGCTTGGCGCAGCCATCCAGGTACATCCAGTCCCCGAGGATCAGGTCGGTGCTTTGCAGCGGCCTGATTCTTTTAATGTCTTATCTTTATTTTTCGCATCCAGTCCCCGAGTGCGCACGCGCTGAATTTCAGCGGGTGGGCACTTAGAAATTTCTTTGAGTACCAGTCCCCGAGTGCGCACTCGCTGAATTTCAGCGGGTGGGCACTTTAGGAATTTCTTTGATTGCCAGTCCCCGAGTGCGCACTCGCTGAATTTCAGCGGATGGGCACTTAGGAATTTCTTTGATTGCCAGTCCCCGAGTGCGCACTCGCTGAATTTCAGCGGGTGGGCACTTAAGAATTTCTTTGATTAACCTTTTTGGTGATGTGCAGGGTCTGCAACTTGAATCGGCTGACCGATTGGTGGCGAAGCAGCGCGCGGAGAAGGAACTGGCCATCGTCCAGGAGGCGAACAAAGGGCTTCAGGCTGTTGCCGCGAAGGCAGAGGAAGCTCGCCAGGGGCTTGTCCCCGCTGGTGAATTGGCGACGGTGCAATCGGCTTTGAGTTCGGCTGAACAGCGGATCACCGACCTCGAGCGCAAGCTGCGGGAAGCGAAGGAAGAAGCGAGCTCGGCTGATGGGCGAGCCAAGGCCGCCATTGCAGCCGCCGAAGAGGATCGCAAAGTGTCGGATGCCCTTGTTGCTGGGCTTCAGGACGACCATACATCGCTTCAATGCTTCATCACAGATCTCGCCCGCCCGTTGATTGGTAAGTGCGTCTGCCTCTTTCAGTAGTTGTGCCATTTGTGGTGTCCGTCGTATTCATTATTGTCTTCTACTCGCAGGTCGCATCATCGATAGCGCGGAAGAGGCGAGCTCGTTCGATGCGCGGCAGTGTGTAAGCATGCTTGTCGACTCGGCGACGTTGTCGGCGACGTGCATCCGTGCCTATCTCCAAGAGATATCGCCCACGGAAGTGATTCCCAGCGACCTCGTTGAGGTGTGGAGGTATTTGGAGAAGGCGCCCGCGGTCGTTGAGTTCATGACGCGGTCGGCGTTTCGGCGCGGAGCGGCGACGGCACTTAGTCTTGGACTTGCCCACTTTCCCGAGGACTTCGACATCGACGATGTGACGAGTGTCTACCCATCGTCGACTGGTGCGGTAGAGCTTTCTGAGGTCCTTAAGTTGCAGGATCGCGCCGCCGCGTACTCGGAGCGTGTCTGGGCAATGGGCGACCTCCTTCCGTACCAGGAGACGGTCGTCGTGCCGAACGACCCCGAGCCGCCGCATCGTGATTTCAAGGTCGAGCAACCCTTCCGCGCGGCGATGGCGGGTGAACTAACGACGTATCCGTCGAACCCGTACACGCCGTTCATCCGCAATCGCCGGGATGTTGGCGAGTCGTCGTCTAAGCCTGCAGAATAGGATAGTTTGCCTTGTGGCGTTAGTAGCAGGTCTGCCATGCGGGCATATTTTGTAATATGAGACAATGCAACATGCTATCGAATGAGACATCGTGTCTATTTTGGTATTTGTCAAGTGTTTGTGATTGTTGTTTGAACGAGTCCCCGAGCGCGTCCGCCCTTTTGTGGGGTTTACCTCGTATGTGATGTGTTTGTTGTTTTTGTGTGTTTTATTATTGTGGTCGACTCGCCCAGACTCGAAGAGCCAGTTGCTAGGCGACTCCCTTGAACACGCTGTACTTCGCCGTTTTCCCGTGCGCGAACGAGGTCGGGTGGCCGAGTCCCCGAGCGTGGTACTTGGCTGTTCCAGGCGCGACTCGAGGGTGAGTGAGGACTTGGCGCGTTAGTTTGTGCGCGTCACTCCTGCCTGGCCCGTGGGGTCAGTCGCGTGGCGAGTCCTGGGCATGCTCTCCTACTTGGCGTTTTCCCGGACCGCTCGAGGTGAACTGGTCTGCAGTCCCCGAGCGTGGTACTTAGCCGTTCGAGTCGCTATGTCGAGGATGCGGAGGACCATGGTCGCTGTAAGAAGCGTAGGCAGTAGTCTTGGTTCGTAGAACCAGTCGGGCTAGGCGACTCCAATGGGACGATGCAAGACCTGAGGTGACTCAGTGCTCTTGCACCACACTACTTAGCCGTGCCGATCGCTGTACCAAAGGTTGACTTCTGCGGTTAGCGTAATGCTGTTATTACGAGTGCGAGTGGCACAAGACATGGAGAGTAGGCGCAATTTGCGGTAACTGTTTCTTTTTATTTCATAGCGACTGGAGAATACATATGTCGGGTTCTAGGAGTAGAACTTCCGTAGGAGGTTTACATTCCATGGTCGCTTGACGTCGAGTTCGCCGTCCCCGCGGACGTCGGTGAGGTAGTAGACGTCGTTGCCGAGTACTCGCCCGATGGCGAATGGCCCTTCCCACGGAGGGGAGAGCTTGTGCATGCCCTTCTTGTCCTGGATGAGGCGTAACACCAGGTCACCCTCTTGGAAGGTGCGAGTTTTCACCCGCCGGCTGTGGTAGCGGCGGAGTCCCTGTTGGTAGATAGCGGTGCGTGACCGAGTCAGGTCACGTGCCTCGTCGAGTTGATCGACCCTGTTTTGGCGGGCGAGCTCGTTTGCGGCCTCCGTGTAGTGGACGATCCGCGGCGAGTCGTGCTCGAGGTCGGTAGGCATGATTGCCTCGGCGCCGTAGACCATGAAGAATGGGGTGAAACCTGTCGACCTGTTGACCGAGGTGCGGATCCCCCAGATGACAGAGGGTAACTCCTCGACCCAGCACCCGGCGGTGCGCTCGAGTGGTACTTGGAGTCGCGGCTTCAGGCCATGGAGGATGCTCTGGTTGGCTTGTTCTGCCTGGCCGTTGGATTCCGGGTGGGCGACTGACGCGAGGTCGAGCCGAATGTGGTGCTCTTCGCAGAATTCGGCCATGGCTCCTTTGGCGAAGTTGGTGCCGTTGTCCGTGATGATGCTGTTTGGGAACCCGTAGCGATATATGAGCTCGCGTAGGAATTTGGTGGCAGTCTTCCCGTCGCATTTTCGAACTGGCTTGGCTTCCACCCACTTTGTGAATTTGTCGACCGCAACCAGGAGGTGGGTGTAGCCGGATGGAGCTTTCTTGAAGGGGCCTACCATGTCCATACCCCACACAGCGAATGGCCAGATGATGGGGATTGTTTTGAGCGCTGAGCTCGGCACGTGCGTCTGGTTGGCGTACTTCTGGCACCCGGCGCACCGCTGGACAATGTCGACAGCATCGGCGTGTGCGGTGGGCCAGTAGAAGCCATGTCGCATAGCCTTGGCGACGAGAGAGCGGGCGCCAGCGTGGTGGCCGCAGTCACCGGAGTGGATGTCGTGGAGAATCTTGCGTCCTTCTGCGGGTTGGACGCAGCGTTGGAACACGCCGGTGACACTGCACTTGTGGAGCTCGCCGTCGATGATGGCGTAGGACTTGCATCGACGGGCGATCATCCGAGCTTCCGTCTCGTCTGCCGGCAAGGTGCCGGCTTCCAGGTAGGCGATATAGGGCTTGGTCCAGTCGTCTGGCTCGTTGACGAGTGCGACCAGGGCTGCCTCTGGTTGGAGCGGGACTCCGATGTCGATCTCCCTCGGGGGAGAGACTGACGGCTTGGTGATCGTGTCGAGGAAGACGCCGGCGGGTGGTGCGAGTCGAGCCGACCCGATGCGAGAGAGTGCGTCGGCCTCCTCGTTCTTCCGCCTGTCGATCCACTCGACGGAGTAGCCGGTGAAGTGTCCACCCAACTTGTCCACTGCTTGGCGGTATGCCGCCATGGTGGGGAGACGGCGTCGCAGGTGCCAGCGACTTGCCCCGTGACGAGGTCGGAATCTCCATAGCAGCGTAGGCGGTTGACATTCATCTCCTTAGCAGCTCGCATGCCGTGGAGTAGGGCCTCGTACTCGTCCATGTTGTTGGTGCAGGGTGTGAAGTCGAGGCAGAGGATGTAACGGAGCTTGTCGCCCTTTGGTGAAGTTAGCACGATCCTTGCGCCTGCGCCGTCCGCGTTCTTGGAACCGTCAAAGTGCAGGCTCCAGTAATGGAGGTATGGCAGCTCCTCTGGCTGCTGGGCCTCTTCCCAGTTGGCTATGAAGTCCGCTAGGGCCTGCAACTTGATCACTTTTCGCGGCTCGTATTTGATGTTGTGGACGCCGATCTCGACGGCCCACTTGGCGACCCGCCCGGTCGCCTCACGGTTGCGGATGATGTCCTGCATCGGTGCCGAGGAAACGACCATGATCGGGTGCTCCTGGAAGTAGTGCGGCAGGCGCCGCTGGGCTCTGAACACCGCGTATACCAGCTTTTGGTACTGGGGGTACCGCTGCCGCGACTCAGTGAGGACCTCGCTGATGTAGTAGACCGCTCGCTGTACTGGGTGCTCCTTTCCTTCCTCCGGTCGTTCGACGACCATTACGGCGCCGACGACGCGCTCGGAAGCCGCGACGTAAACCAGCATGGGTTCTTTGTCGGCGGGGGCGGCGAGTAGCGGTGCAGCGAGTAGCACCTTTTTGAGATCGCGGAGCGCGTCGTCCGCCTCCTTGTCCCACTGGAAGGTGGGGTTCTTGCGCATCAGGCGGTATAGGGGCATCGCATTTTCGCCCAAGCGGGGGATGAAGCGACTGAGAGCCGATACCCGCCCAGCCAGTTTCTGGACGTCGCGCAGGCACTCGGGTTTGCCGAGCCGGGCGATCGTGTCGATCTTCGTGGGGTTCGCCTCAATCCCTCGTTTGGAGACGACGTACCCCAGTAGTTGTCCTGCAGGTACATCGAAGGTGCATTTGCCTGGGTTGAGCTTTATCTTGTATTTTCGCAAGTTGGCGAACGTTTTCGCCAGGTCGGCGAGTAGGTCGCCCTGGCGAGCGGACTTTACGACCACGTCGTCGATGTAGACGTGGATGTTGCGGCCAATTTGGCTCGCAAGGCATTCTTGCATGCACCGCTGGTCGGTTGCCCCGGCGTTCTTGAGGCCGAAGGTCATGGCGGTGTAGCAGAAGGCTCCGAATGGCGTGATGAACGCCGTCTTCTCCTCGTCCTCGACAGCCATTTTGATCTGGTTGTAACCAGAGTAGGCGTCGAGGAAACACAGCGACTCCGAGCCCGCGGTGGAATCGATTATCTGGTCGATCCGCGGGAGGACGAACTGCTCCTTTGGGCAGGCGCTGTTCAGGTTTGTGTAGTCGATACACATCCTCCAGGTCCCGTTTTTCTTCTCGACCAGGACTGGGTTTGCCAGCCACTTGGAGTATTTGATTGGCCGGATGAAGCCTGCAGCGAGTAGACTCTGCACCTCCTCGGCGATTGCTCGACGGCGCTCTTCATTGAAGGGCCGCAGCGACAGCTTGACAGGTCGCACTTTGGGGTCGGCGTTTAGCTTGTGCTCAGCGAGCTCCCTGGGGACACCGGGCATGTCAGAGGGCTTCCATGCGAAGATGTCCCTGTTCTCACGGAGGAACTCGATGAGCGCGCCTTCCTATGCCGGGCTCATGCCTGTCCCGATCGTCACCGTCTGGCTGGAGTCGCCTGGGACCAGCTCGACGGTACGGGTGTGCGTAGTGGCCTCAAAGGTTGAGGTGTTTGCGCCCTTCGAGTTGGGCTTCTTGAGTATGGTGGGGTCGTCGTTGTTGACCCTGCTCGCGTACCTGGCGAGCTCATCAGCGTGGTTGGTCTTCGCCGCGATGACGGCGTCAGCGAGCTCGGCGCCTTTGGCCTTGCACTCGGCGGCCATGTCGGGGTCGCCGTTGATGGTGATGACGCCGCACAGCCCGGGGAGCTTCATCGCGTTGTACGCGTAGTGGGGCGCTGCCATGAACTTGGCGAACGCCTGGCGCCCCAGGACACAATGGTAGGGGCTGTCGAAGGGCACGAGCTCGAAGACGATCCGCTCGGTGCAGAAGTTTGCTGGTGTGCTGAAGGTGACTGGCAGCGTGACCTTGCCGATCGGGTACGCCTTCCGACCGGGGACGATGCCGTGGAACGTGGTGTGGGTCGTCTCGATCATCGACTGCGGGAGCCGCAGCCGCCTGAAGGTGTCCAGGTACAGGATGTTGATGGAGCTTCCGCCGTCCATCAATGTCTTGGGGAGCCAGTAGTCGCCGACCTTAGGCTTGACCACCAGGGCGACTCGACCTGGGTACTCGATGCGTGGCGAGTGGTCTTGTCGACTCCAGGTGATGGGCTGCTCCGACCAGTTGAGGAACTGGGGAACGCCCACCTGGGCCACCGCGTTGATGGCGACGGCGCGGGCGATGACCTTCTTCTCGCGCTTCGTGTTGAAGCCCGTGAAGGTGTGGAGCGAGCCGGCCACTTTGCCGAATTTTCCGCCGTTTGGCGGGTCGTTGTCGGGGTCCTCCCGTGCTCGCCGTGCCTTCTCGATCTCCCTGAGGGTGTGGCAGTCGGCGGTGGTGTGCATTGCGGGCTTCCCTTCCCTGCTATGAAACGCACATGGTTGGTTAAGGAGGGCCGCGGGGTCGAACCTTGGCTTGGCCTTGTAGTTGCCGCCGTCGCGGCGTTGTCCTCCGTCGCGGCGGAAGCTCTTGGGCTCGCGTTGCGCGTGCCCGACGTTGGCGACGAAGTTGACTCGCCCGTCACTGCGGCGCTTGCCGGTGAGGCGAGTGTTGCTGTAGCGTAGGTCGGATCGTCGTCCGCTGTCGTTGCCGCTCGTGCGGCGTTGACTTCCTGGCTCGTCGTCAGTTTCCTGGTTTGGATCTTCCTCCGCGTACCGTTTGGCGATCTCGAGGAGGTCGGGGATGTTGTCGAGTGTGCGAGAGTGTCGCTTGAGCTTGGCGACCAGTGGCTCGTAGCGGCACGAAGTCTTGAAGCAATGGATCGCGGTGTCCGGGTGGATGCCGACCGCGTTGTACCAGAGTTTTTGCCACCGTTGGACCCAGTTGCGGGTCGACTCGCGGGGTCCCTGGACGCATCGCTCCAGGTCCTCAATGGTGGTGGCGCGGGTGTAGGAGCACTCGAAATGCCTGACGAAGGCGTCGCGCATCTCTTCCCAGGAGTCGATACTGTCCTGGGGAAGGGTGTTGATCCACTGCATGCACGTCCCTTCCATCATCAGGGGGAGGTAACGGGCGGCTAGCAGGTCAGTGTGGCCTGTGATCCCCATTGCCATGAGGTATGTGTCGAGCCAGACGGCGGGGTCGTACGAGGGGTCGTACTTTTCTATCTCCTTCATCGCCTTGAAGTTTGGCGGGTACTTCTCGCCTCGGATCATTGGTCCGAAGCACTTGGGGCCGAGTCGACTGAGCGACCCCATGGGCTCGCCGTCACGGCGATTAGTTAGGGTGTGTCGCAGGTCGTCTGGCTGGCGTGCGCGCCAGCTTTGGTTGTTGATGATATGGGTGCGGGCGTCGACGGGTTGCCCGTTGGCGGCGATGAAGTTAGTCGCTGGCCTGGGGTCGTTGGTGGAGAGTGCCGCGTTCGCGGGTCGGTGTTGGAGCTGTAGTGGCTCTGGTGGCGGGCAGTTGAGGGTGTTTGCCGCCGCTGGGCGGCCGCTTGAGGCCGCCCTGCTTCTCGACGAACGCGAGTACACTCGACCCTGCGAGTCGGCGCCCGCTCTTTGCTGCTCGACGGCCTTTGCGAGCAGGGCCCTGACGTATTGGATCTGCAGGGCGCCGTCGCCGGTGGCCGTGATGCTGTCGGCTGCTGCCCGGCCTGCCACGAGGTTGTCCATCGGGGTGGAGAACAGTGGAAGGCCGTTTGCGTCTCGCTCCCGTGAGGAGACTACTATCCGCGGCTGGTCCCTGGGGGGTGTGCGGTTGGGTGGAGGCGGGGCGCCCATCGCCGTCGATCCTGGCGGGGGTCGGGCACTTCCTCCTGGTGGCACGTTCTCGCAGATCGCGCGCTCGGCCACGCGGGCCGGGTCGTTTTCGTCGTCGAAGTTTAGGGCGCGCCCCTGAACGGTGGGGTTCAGGCGCGACCTGATCCGCTGTTGGTGGTAGCGCGATAGCTCCTGCACCGTCACCTGCTCGAGGCGAAATTTTTCGCGCTCGGCTTGCTCCTTGCGCACTGCCTCCGCCAGTTTCAGGCGGAGTTCCTCGACCTCCGTCGCCGTGGCGTTAGGAGGGATTGGGGTGGAGAATGGATCCTCCGGTGGATCGGTGCCGGTCGCCATGTAGGTCGCAGCGTGGCGGCCGGTTCCGTCACGGAGGTCGGCGGAGTTCTCCGACCCGGAGTCGAATTCAAAGATCCCGAGGATGGAGGGGTCCTCGAAGTCTCCCACGTTGGAGACCTGGGTGATGGAGCCCGCGGGTGAAGCCGCGGTGATAGACCCGGCGAGTGACGCCAGGGTCGCCGAGTCGGCGTCGTCGTTGAGGGCCACGTCTTCCGCGGCCGCTGAGTTTTCGGCCACGTCGCTGTGGGCCGAATTGTACTCGGAGGCGAGGCGATGGATCGTGCGGATCTGGCTCTCGGAGAGCCGATCGCGTGGCGGTGACTCGGGGATGCGAGCCGAGTCCTCCGAGACGATGACGTCGGTGAGGCCGACGAAGAGGCTGATCGTGCCGACCGGCAGGATCACGCTGTGTGTGACGGGTCGCGCCGCCGGGACGTAGCTGCTCGGCAAGATTTGGAGCATCTCGCCGATCGCTATCATGCGGCCGTTGGCGACCGTCTCGTTGATGGGCAGATTGGATCTCGCCGCAGAACACCGGCCAGACCGGCCAGGCCCCACGGTGGGCGCCACTGTCGTGGGAATGGTCACGGCAGATGCTGCAATCGGCAGCGAGTAGTAGAACAAGGGGCAAGGGCGGCCAGCCATCTGCGGTGCGAGATGAGGGCGGAGACTCAGGGTTTTACCCAGGTTCGGCCCCCCGGAGGGTAAAGACCTACTCCTGCTAGATTGTATTATGAAGGTGGTACAATGGACGAGCTCGGCGGCTAGGCGGCGAGTCGCTTTGGGGTATGATAGAACGTATCCCTACTCGCCCTCCAGGGAGGTTTATATAGGCTCACCTCCCCTAGGGTTTACATATCTCAACCGATTCAGTTAAAGCTTCGGTACTCGTTTAACCTAATCCGACTGGGCCTATCTACTCGCCTGGTCCTTCAGCTTCTAGTCGCTTGGTTCCTCGCTGGGCTTCAATCCAGTCGCCGTCTTGCAGGCCCACTCGCCAAGTCTTGGGCCAGTCGGAAACGTCCTGCTGGGTATACCCCGGTAGGCATATCCCCATCACAAAGGGCCCGACGAACTCCTCAAAACGATTTTGAAGATCCGATTCCATAGCATACAACATGGCGATCTTAATCAAATGATAATCATCCTTGTGCGACTGATAAACAGCTTTCTCATTAGCCGGCGCATCTATAGCAGGGGCGTCACCTAGCGCTTTCTCAAGGACATAGTCCTTTTGTCCGCCAGCGAGAATGATTCTCAGAATGCGGAACCATTTGGTGAAGTTAGACCCATTGTTTCTAAGCTTTTCTATCTCAGCAAAAATGTTGAAGTTGAAGTTGGACTTGGCCATGTGATCTACAGTATTTGCAAGTACAATTTAGACTATGTTCATGATAAGTAGTTCAACTTAATCAAATTACTAGATGAACTCCCACTAAATTCAACATCCCTCAAGTTGTTTAGTGAACATGATCCAAATTCACCACACCTAATCCGATCATCACGAGAAGAGATGTGGCTTCAATGGTGGACAACGAAGTGTCGATCATATCATTCATATGACTCATGCTTAACCTTTCGGTTCATGTGTTCCGAGGCCATGTCTGTACATGCTAGGCTCGTCAAGTTAGACCCAAGTATTTCCGCGTGTGCAAAACTGGCTTGCACCCGTTGTATGTGAGCGTAGAGTCTATAGCACCCGATCATCACGTGATGCTTGGGCACGACGAACTTTCACAACGGTGCATACTTGGGGAGAACACAGTTTTATCTTGATCTTTAAGTGAGGAATCATCTTATAATGCTACCGTCGCGATCTAAGCATAATAAGATACATAAAAGGATAAACATCACATGCATATAACTTTATGTGACATGGTATAGCCAATCTTCGCGCAATGATCTCCATCTTGTGCGTTCCGGCATGATCTCCATCACTCCACCATGATTGCCTCCACCACGAATAGCAACTACAACTATTGCTAACTACTTAGCGATAAAGTGAAACTATTACATGGCGTATAAGAAGTTGACACACAGGTCATACACAATTATAAAGACAACCATATGGCTCCTACCGGTTGTGTACTCATCGACATGCAAGTCGTGAAACATTACAAAACATGATCATCGCATACATTATACACATCACATCTTGGGCCATACCATATCACAGAAAACACTCCCTGCAAAAACAAGTTAGACGCCTCTACTTTGTTGTTGCATGTTTTACGTGGCTTATGGGAGTAGATGCTAAGAACGATTCTTACCTACGGAAAGCCACAACGGTGATATTATGGTTGCCAAACTCCGGTGTTAATCCCATGACAACTATAGTGAGAGAAACTGACATCCACCAGCCGCATGTGTGGAACAAGCCACACGTCAAGTGCGGAGCCGGTCTCGCGAACGACGTCGCGTAAGGTTGGCCTGGACCACTTCAATCTCACTATCCCGCGTCATAAGAAGAACACAAACAAGAGGCTTGCAACAGAAAACATCAACGCCCGCAACAACCATGTTGCGTTCTACTCGTGAAACACATCTACGCATAGATCTAGCTCTGATACCACTGAAGGGTTTCGCGGCATAGTAAATCAAAATTTTCTACGGATGCGAACAGAGGGAAACCAAGATATAATCTAGGAGATGCAAACAACGAGAGAGATTGGATTAGATCTTCATACCCTTGAAGATTCGCACAGCGGAACGTTCGTCGGAACGTGGGTGATGTAGTCGTACTCGCTTCTCCTCCTCACGATCCGATCCGATCTAGCACCACAAGTGGTGGTGCCTCCGTGAGATGCACACGTGCAGCACCTCGACGTCTCCTCCTTCCTCGGACCAGCAAGTATGGTGGAGAGACGGATTGGATCTACAACACGACGGCATGGTGTATATGGTGGAGAATTCCTGCAGCAGGGCTTCGCCTACAAGCAGTCGGGAGGGAGAGAGGAAGGGCAGCAAGGCGGCTAGGGTTGGAGGGGAAGGTGTGTGGGGTGGTGCGCCCCAGCCCTATTTATATAGAGGGGTGGGGCGCAGACCTAGCCCCTCCCCCAAGCCCAAACCGGCGGCCCCAAAGGAGGAGGAGTGGGGGCAAGGAACCCCCCCCCTTCGAGAAGCTCTATCTAGAGTTTAAACCCTCTTTGGCCGGCTGGGCCCTATGGGGCCTTGTGCCCCTGGACCAATGCGGCCAGGGCACTCCCTCATAGGCCCATGCCCCCTCCCGGAAGGTGGGGCCACGTTGGTCCCCTTCCGGAAGGTTCTAGAAGCTTCCGGTACAATACCAATTAACCCGGAACAATTCCGAACTCCAAAAACTGCACTGCCTTATATGAATCTTATTCTCCGGACCACTCCAGAACCTCTCGTGATGTCCCGGATCCCATCCGATACTCCGAACAAAAACTCATAAACCAATTATCCAATCTATCCTAGCGTCGAGACACGTTAAGTGTGTGACCCTGCGGGTTCGAGAATATGCAGACATGATCTTCTATCAATAATAAACAGCGGGGTCTGGACACCCATATTGACTCCCACACATTCATCGATGATCATATTGGATGAACCACGATGCCAGGATTCAATCAATCCCATATATATATTCCCTTCGTCTCGCGATATTTTACTTGCCCGAGATTCGATCGTCGGTACCGTCATACCTAGTTCAATCTCGTTCACAGCAAGTACTTTACTCGTTCCGTAATTCGATATCACTTTGTGATTAACTCCTTAACCACATGCTTGCAAGCGGTGTTGATATCGATTACCGAGTGGGCCCGAAGTATATCTCTCCGACTTGGGAGGGACAAATCCCATCTCGATACATACAACCCAACAGATACTTTCTGATCACCTGAGAGACACCTTTATGATCACCCTCTCATAGGATGACGTTTGATGACCTCAAAGCTTTCTTCCGATACCAGGGAGTTGTATTATCTCATGGTCTAAGGAATACAATATTTGACATAAAAAAAGCTTCGCAAAGACGAACACGATGACACGATCTAATTGCTTCACTTAGTTTGGGTCTGTCCACGATATCATTCTCCCAATGATATGATCTCATTATTAATTGACAACTCATGTCCATGGTTAGGAAACCTTAACCATCATTAATCAATGAGCTAGTCCATAGAGGCGTACTAGGGACACGGTGTTGTTCACAAACCACACAAGTATTAAAGTTTCCGCTTAATACAATTCTAGCATGGAATATAAACATTATCATCAACAAGAATTATAATAATAACAGCTTTATTATTGCCTCTAGGGCATAATTCCAACACCTTGTGCATGTGTTGGTTTTGTATTTTCCATGCTTTTGTACATGTTGTGCTTTCCACTTAATTATCTTGAGGTATCAAGTATATTTGTATATGATTAGGTGGCACACCATGTATGTGTGTTTCTTGTATTGAAGCCTTGATTGATTATATTTGATATCTTATTTGGCTCTTGTGAGAGATTAATGGATTATCCCATTTTGGGGGAGTGTTATGCTTGGGCATTCCACAATCCTAAAATTGTGTGTACATGAGGAATACCACCTAAGTATTTATATTGGATTATTGTCTAGTCTCTATGTGGTATAATTCTCATGAGAAATTTAAGTTTTATAATGTCCATTAATCATCTCTATTTGTATCTTTTTGCCTCGAGTTGGTTTTATGGTAGTATCACATTATGGGGGAGTCATATGCTTAGTGCATATTACAAATCCTATAAAATGTGAATATTCGAGGTTGTGTCACTTAGAATTGATATTGATAATTATCTAGAACCTATGTGACACATTTTCTCATACAATTTCCAATTTGCTTGAATGGCTTTATTGATCTTATTTTGGATATTGTATATGAGAGTGTTTCTTGGTATGTGTTTCCTCATATTTAGATATATATATCCTCATGGAAACCATTTGCTTCAAGTTACTCTAATCACTAGTGATTGTGTGACTATTGGAAGCTACCAAGAATCTTGTTCGAAGTATCATGCTTAATTCTTATCTTTTGTTATATGCTTCTTGTTGTAACTATGATCTTGGATATCCATGCTAGATACATTGGGAAAATTATTACCAATATTTCTTGTCCTTGGACAATGAGTACTCAATTTATTGTAGAATTTATTGATCATATTCACTTTGGCCTTTGTTTAACTTTATCCTATCTTTGGCCATGAAAATGTTTTGTGTTGTCTCCCAAGCCTTCCTTGCTTTTTGTGGATATTCTTATTTTATTGGTATCCTCTTGTGTTGTATTTATTGTAGGTACTAGTGATGATCCCATTTGTGTGCATTTTGCATTCAAAAGGAAAATCCTATATAATGCACTATCCATGGGGGAGCTCTCCTATATTATTTATAACACTCGTATTTATGCTTCTTTGTTTGATCCATATCGGGTTTTATGTGCTTGGAAGCTCAATCTTTTCGTTTTGGTATCTTGTGCCGTCATGAGAAGTTTAGGGAGTTTGGTTTCTTGTTGGAACCTTGCTCTTTTTTTGGGAGTTGGTTTTGTCTCATTCCTTGTTTCATGTTTTGTCCATTTTTAGAATGAGATAAAACCTTGAGCATTTGTGTTTTTATATATCTTTTGCTCCTTGGCTTTTGCCTAGTTCATTTGTTGAACTTGTGATCTTTCATGTGTTGAATTGGTTCCTTGATACAATTTGGACATCGTTTGTCATGTCACACTCTTGTGTGTGCAATCTCGATTTACTTGGTGTTTTGTTCAAATTGTATCTCCTTTTTGGTTCTTGAAAGCTTTATGCATGCATATTTACTATATGATTATATTATGGCATGCTTGCTTTCTTTGATCCAATATATAGGGGAAACTCCACCAATTCCCATCAACTAAGTTGTGCATGAAATTCAATTTCATATCAATATGCACATATTTATGTGGAGTATCTCCTATGTATTGTAGTTGCACTAACTACTTTGGACCCAATAAGTTTGGGGACCATTTTTGTACTTAAATATGTTTTAGGTACATTGGAGATATATTGGATGCTTGTATCTCAATCTTGAAGAAGTGGTGCATTAATGAAAATTGGAGGCAAGCTATAGGATGATCAATGAATTCATATCCTCTACATCCTACCAATTATATCTCGGTAACAAGTATCTCTTGATCATGCATATTTATATTGCTTCCAACCTTTCGTAGGTTGCATCTTGGCATAAATTTTTGTTATTATATTTATTGTTGTATCTCTAGCCTTAGTTTTAAGAGAACTCTCTATTGTAAATGTGTAGAAGTTGAGATGAGTGCATATAATTGGGACTATACAAAATCATGCATATGATCCATCAATCCTAAACATGTCAATCTAGCAATCTTATTATCTACATTTTCCTCAACTTCTCTCATGTGCAATAGTGAGATTTTGCTAGTTGTTTATTTCTTGTGATACTTGTTGCCTTTCTCCATATATTTCATCTTTCTCCTTTTACCTTAGTGATAGTTGTAATATATGTAGTGTGTTGTTGTTTGAAGTTCATTAATGTACAATAAGATAGATTTGAGCCTTTGGCCATGCTTTGAAGCAAAAATCGTATTGGTATATATTATGACTTCATTTTTGCTTTTCATGTGCCTTCTTGTATATCTTCTTTATGTGTGCATATTTATTTGTTGGCATATGTCTCTGTGATGTTCTCCACTTATAGACATATACACATATGATAAGATAATTTTAGTTGATTTTTAATCCTTGGAGACCACCTTTCTATTTCTTTTGATTCTTCGGTGGCTTCCAAATTTAATTGCCTATGAGTGCTTGTTCCTCTTGTTTGCATCTTTGGGCACTCATATTTGTTATCTCATGCCTTGTATTGTTAAATGAACTTGGATGAGTGAGGATTCCATGATTATGCACCTTGTTCCCAAATGCAATTATCATAATTGGTGCATTATCTTTGGGGAGCTCATCTAATTCATTTAATAATGCTCATTTATCTTTTTTCTCATTTATTGCGTCTTAAATGTTTATGGGGAAGTGAGGATTCCATATTTGTGCATTTTTGTATTGAAATACAATGATTCTAAAGTGCACACAAATCTTGGGGAGCTTCTCTATTTTATTTAAGCATTTATTTGATCTCTCATTTGTTGTGCTTGAAATGCTTATGGGGGAGCAAGGATTCCATATTTGTGCAATATGTATTCTAATGCATTTATGTTGAATAGTGCACAAATCTTGGGGAGCTTATCTATTTGTTATTTAAAGCACTCTCTTGCTCATATCATAATATCTTGTAGGTTCCATTTGAACTCATTTGTTGCTTTCAATTGGTTTGTGGGACCTCGTAGTTGCTTGCATCATTTGACTTTATTTATTTTGGCAATCTTCGGGTCCTCGATATAGTTCTACTCCCTCCCAAGTATTCATCATTGGATATGTGCGAAGGCACACCTTTGGAGGAATTATTATTATATTTTCCTTCTAGAACTTGTCACCCATTTCGGAAATCAATGCCAATGGGGGAGAAGTTTTAGAGGGTTTAAGGAAAGTTGGTTTTTGCATTGAGTTTGTTCTTGTGCATTTGCCTCTCATGCTCTTGCATCTTTGTCGTTGCTTAGCATGTGGTATATATAGTGGAAACTCCACCAATGATAATGATTGGCAATATATGCAATGAAATTCAAGTTCATCACACATGCATAGATTGTGGGGGAGTTTGCTCTATATATGGTGGTACCAATATCACATACTTATGTAGTATTTGATATTGGTGTTACCATTTTGTTCATTAAATTTCCTTATATAAACCCTCTTAAAGGGATTGTCATCAATTACCAAAATGGGGGAGATTGAAAGAACATGTGGGCCCCCATGTGTGGTTTTGGTCATTAATGACAATCTTTATGGACCAATGTGTGTATTAAGTTGTACTTGTAGGAATTGTCCATTGGCATTGCTTGGAGCATGTGTTGACTTCAAGATAGATGAAATGAGAAGAAGATGTGTTGTGCAAGCTCAAAATGCGCCATCTATAGAAGATCTCATGTTTGATGCTTGCCATCCTCGGTGATCATGGATCGATGATGAGGAATCAAGAAAGGTGTCCATCTTGAGAAGGACAAGATCGTCTACATCGAGCTCAAATGGATTGCTCAAGGCAAAGGTATAATATTGATAGGTTTTCCCTTTTGCCGGTCTCATGTTTGTTGGGAGACCGGGTTTAGGATAGATAACCATACTATCAAGAGGGGCTCTCGAATGAGTAACTCGGTCACATTGTTCGGAGAGAGATCAAACCTTTGCATACTTTCATCATCATATTTTGTTGTTATTTGGTCTTATCCATATGAGGATATAGAGCTTGTGGTAATCTCCATAACAAGCTCTAGTTCATCAAAAACGGATTTCCCTTTTATATCTTATTGCGTTTTGATCTTGGAGGTTTTACCGGTTTGTATTTTAGAGATAGGTAAAACCTTCCATTATTTGGTTCTTACTCATGTGAGGATTTAGAGCTTGTGTTAATCTCCATGACAAGCTCTAGTTCATCGAAAACGGATTTCCTATGCATTTTCTATTACGTTTTTTATGTTGGAGGTTTTATCGGTTCGTCTTTTTGATAGAGGTTAAACATTTAGTCATTTGGATCTATCCTCCCTTGCTGGACTATAATGTTTCTTTGCATGATCTTTTAGAGCTTGTTGTCCTCTTCGAGACGAGCCCAAGATCATCAAAATCGGAGTCCGGATGCAAAAGTTATGGCCGTTTTCGTTCAGGGATGACCGGTAGTACCGGACCAGGGTCCGGTAGTACCGGAGGTCCGGTAGTACCGCCCCTTAGTACCGGTCGGTACTGAATAAGGTACGTTTGGCGACCTGGGATCCCCAGGGAATGTCCGATAGTACCGGGAAAAAGTCCGATAGTACCGGGATTCGCGTTTTTGGGCTTCAACGGTTGGATTTTGGGGGGACCTATTTAAGAGGCCTTCTTCCCCAATAGTTCTACAACCATTCTTGCAAGTTTTCCCCTCCATTGTTGACCTTCTTGAGCTTGCTTTCTCTCAATCCCTCCGATGATTCTTGCATATTCTTGAGGGATTTGAAAGAGGAGATCTAGATCTACAATCCCACCAATCAATCTCTCCTCTAAGTGAGGGGAACATATTGGGATCTAGATCTTGGAGTCTTCTGTGGATTTCCTCCATTGTTCTTCCTCTCTTATTCCCCCATAAGCTTTTGTAGCTTTGGTGGAGTTTGGGAGAGAAGGATTTGAACACCTTTGTGGTTTTCTTGCCATTTGCATTTGGTGCATCGGTTTGTGTTCTCCTCGGAGGATTTGGTTTGAGTGACTCATTGGAGCTTGTCCCTCTTGGGTTCTTGGAACCCTAGACGGTTTTGTGGCCTTGGTGGCATTGTGGCCTTTTGTGGCATTTGTTGGGAGCCTCCAATTAAGTTGTGGAGAAGTGCCCCAACCTTGTGAGAGGTTCCGGTTGCCACCGACAAGTGCACCGATAGTGGAAGCGTGGATCGATCCTGTTGGGGTGAGATTCACCGGAGAATAAGGGAGGCCTTTTGTGGCATTGGTGGTTTGATACCACCCCCTCTCCAAACAAGACGTACTCCATGTTGGGAGAAACTCGGTAAAATATCGATATCCCCGCATGCCTCGGTTATCTCTATACACGAGCTCTTTACTTATGCACTTTACATTGTGATAGCCTTCGTGCTTGAAGTAATATTTATCTTGCTATCACTTTTTTGCTTGTATTGCTTAGCATAAGTTGTTGGTGCACATAGGTGAACCTTAGTTGTTCTAGGTTGTGCTTAACAAAGTAAACACTAGTTTTATTCCGCCTTTGTTGAGCCACTCTAGGAAAAGTTTTAATCGCCTATTCACCACCCCCCTCTAGGCGACATCCGTATCCTTTCACCTGCTGTAATTTGTTTACCCAACATGTCATGCTTGTTTATCTAAGGATAACACCTCTAGTGAACTATGGACCCCCGTCTAGTCTTTACCATTGATACATCTTCCACTGTTACTGTTTACTTTCTGCAAACCACCATTACCTTCCACACCATACAGTTAATCCTTTGTTACAACAAACCGGTGAGATTGACAATCTCACTGTTCGTTGGGGCAAAGTTCTTGAGTTTGTGTTGTGTAGGTCTCCAAGTTGCTAGCAACACCTTTGAGTCGTTTCCTTCCTCCTACCGGTTCTATAACTTCGGTTTCTTACTGAGGAAAAACTAGTTGCTGTGCTCATCACACCTTGCTCTTGGGGTCTCCCAACGAGGCGTTGACAACATGCCCATCATCAAGCTTTTTCTGGCGCTGTTGCCGGGGAGGCTAAGGACGTCTTCACAAGGAGAGTCCTTCTCAACCTTTCTCTTTACTTTGTTTTTGTTTTGCTTAGTTTCTTTTGCTTGGTTTTGTTTGCCTCTTTTTATCAAAAACTCCAAAATATAGTTTAGTTTGGTTTGCTTTCTCTTATCAAAAACACAGAAAAATTAGTTCCTGCTCTAGTTGCTACATGTTTGGTTTTGGTCCAATCCCTTTGTCACCTATGGAAAGGATCTTTACTTTCAAGCAAGGAAGTGAAGAGGGTTTTGCGGTGACCCAGCATACCACTGCATGATGTAGTACACTATAGTCGTTGACATAACACCAATGGAACACCGTTCACTAGTATTACACCCCTCAGAGTGGTACAACAGAAACACAGCAGGTCCAAGACATGACTATAGGTTACAACTCAACTCTTTACACAAGATCCAGAGAACACTCTAGGTTAAAGAGAGAGAAAGAAACTTCTTACAAATAATAATCAGAAATAAACAACTCAAAAACTATCATACTAATAAGACTAGTATCTAAACTACTGGTCTGGCATTGCTGTTATTGCAATACACTACAGAAATAGGTTCTATGGCTAGAGATTATATTTCTATCTAATAAGAAACTTCGTCTTCACTTGAGTTGATGTATATGTTGACTTTCTTGACTTCATTGGAGAACTTTAGCTTCTGGTGATGATTCCTGGAGCATAACTTGATGTAGACAGCGTCTGAACTAGCTTTAGAACCTAGCAAGGGTTAAGAAGAAACGTTGAGTACGAGCGTACTCAGCAAGTTCACTAGAAAAGGAGTGTTTGATGCACTATATCTACAGCCATAGACCATAGGTCATAGGCAATGCAAGTTTTTGTAAACATTTCTTCAAAGGTTGCTTTTATTCTAAAAAGCTATATCCGTTAGCCTTCACGGGTTTACCAGAACTTTCATGGAGTTCCTTTACCCCCTCGTTCGTAACTCCTTCCCGGAATAGGGAGTAACAAGTTACAGTTCTTACACTCTGCAGAGGTGCGTTACTTTACCCATGAGAGACCTTAGGTTTTGTTGCACGGCCGGGAGTATGTCCCCGTTCAAACTTCCTTGGTTTGAGGCCCAACCTAAGATCCAAGCCAATCACTGCCTTCTCCATGACCCCGCATGTCTCCTTGGTGTACGCCAGCCCATCTATTGAATTACAACAATTGGCAGTATAGACCGTTCAGATGCCAGAACTATCGTGGGATGTTGAGGGTTCTCACCCATATGCTGCATATCCTCTACGAATTACCAAATTAATATGCACGCTACGAGTGATAACATCCACGACCCGCACATTCGGCTCCATGCGAGAGGGAAAAGATACAGCTGACTTCTCCGTCCCATTCCAAATCTCATGGTCAACGCGTAATATACGGCGCAAGAATCACTAGCGACATTGGTTGTTAAGTCCTAGATAATATGTTCCTTTACCACCGGAACTTTCATAGTAGGTTATTACCTCATGGTAAATAACCTATAATCATATTATTGTGAAAATAGTATTTTCTGACCTTTTTCAAATGCAGGTGACAACAACACTGGATTTGCAAAATACTTTACAAAAAATAATCAAAGGACATGAGCAAGTGTGATTGCAAGATTATGCACTCACGGTCTTCAAGACAATATAAGATCCAATATCTGAAATCATCATCATTGGTCCGGTAAGGACTAATGCTTAAAGAAGCAAGATGCTATTATGCATAAGTAATGTAATGCAATTTGATAAACTCGAATCCCGGGATAAACGTTGTTCTAGGGTTTGGATTCTGAAAATGGTTTCTTTGGAATGTGTTGCCCTTTTAGATTAATTTTCACACCTATGCTTCTTATTAAGGCGTGTGAGTATGTGGGAAACAACATGTGAGTATAATAAGTAGTATACAACAATAAGATACACAAATGTGGAATGATATTCAAAGATTACTTATATAAGAATTGCCTTATCTTCAAATCTTACTTTATAAGTATAGGTATTTATAAGGAACTTAAGTATTAACAATCCTAATATACAAGTAAAGTATCAAGTAATGTGATTATGATTAGTTGTTATTTGTTGATTGAAGTGGCAAAAAGAATAACATTTGAAGAAAAGATTTATTTTCTAAGGTCTAAACAATCTTTGTGGTTAATCAAATGTGGTCGATGTTGTTTGAGCTTGCTTGAATAGCTTGGACTTGAGATGCTTTACGACTTAATTATAATAGACTAAAGTTAACTATAAAACACATAATAAGGTTTTTAGCATTATACTTAAAGTTTTGTAGACTAAAGTTAACTTTAAAGACATAGATGAACTTAGGGTGTAATGCCTATGATATTTGTATCTTATTCACTCCGTAATGTTTCCCTAAGGATACTTTAAGAGTGGTAACACTTCTATTTGAATAGTGGTTTCCTAACCTTATAAATGTATAAAGGATTTATCTCCTTATAAGGGTATGGTAATGGCTTGTGAATAAGTAAACAATATTATTTACTACTAATGAATTATCTTTGGATTTAGTCCATTATAAAGTTGTGAGTGAAACAACGGTAAAAGATTTTATTTGGTTAAAAATATCATTCTTGAAGATTTTATAATTGTTAAAGATCTTTTTAGAAAATAAACTACACATATGGTTGAAGGATAATTCAATAAAAAATTATTTAAAATGTGTTGGACCAATTTGACTTTATATTATAAATATTTAAGACTAGTATTACTTATTAGATCTAAATTGGAAATTTTAGAAATATTAACAAATTTTATTTACCCTTATATGAATTAACAACTCAGGAAATAGGTTTAAATTCAAGTTATTAAAATATTTAAATTTTTATTTAACTCAAAAGTGGAATATTGTATTTTTAACATGTAGGTATTATTTTTGTGATCATTTTAGTATATTACATTTATTTTTGTGATTTATAAATAATAAGATATGATTTTTATAAAATTTATTACTTTATAATCACTTAATAAATATTTAATTAAGTGAAATAATAATGCATGCTTATAGTTTTAAATTATTGTTCTTATTTTTTTAAGATTTTATGTATTTTATTTATATTTTTAACATTTACCAATATTAAAATATGAATTTTCAAAGTATTAGAACTTATAAAATCTTTATTAAATAATAATTATTTAAATATCTAACATAATAATGTTTGATAATAGTTTTATGTTGTAGATTTTATTTTTCTAAAGATTTTATATTACATATATTTTTCTGAATTATAAAACAAAAGTTATTAAATTTTTAAGATTGACTCATTTTCTAATTAAATTCTAAATAATATTACAAATAGGGAATTACTTTTCTTACCCAGATTTAACCTACCCTAGTCACTGACTAGTGGGCCACATGCCACATGACACACACAGTTTAGTTAAAATGTTTATTACTGGACTAGTTCCTACTCACAGTCAATGACACATGGGCCAGGGGCCACATCACATGCCACGTCGGCAAGGACCGGTCAAACATGTTGAATTAGTTAAGGATAATGTGAGCCTGACGTCACAGTGACGTTATCGGAATATGATCTTCAGATCATTGATGTACTAGGAGATTGAGAGCATGCGAGACGCCATGGATGGTTTTGTTAGAAAGAGGAGACGCAGGTGAATCGAGGGGTGGCTGAGCCGCTCGTTTTTGGTCGCCGGACGGCAGTGCACGGCGGCGACTGGCGGTGGTGCACGACAATGCACGGTGGTGGCTCGGTATCAGAAGCAAACGAGTCAACGGAAGGCAGTAGCATGCTCAGCAGCTCACTAGGAAGCTCGTGGAAGGCTCAGTGAAGAAAATCGTGGTCGGAATCGAGATGGACGACGACGGCCGTACTTCGGGAAGACGAGGTTGCCGCATTGATTTGAGGCGCCCTTGCTCAATTCCTTCGGCTAGGAGGCTCAGGGAAGTATGGCGGTGCTCATAGTATGCTTGGACTGCCACGAGGGAGGCTAGAACACTGGGAATCGACGGCAACCCGAGGTTAGGGTTTCAGTCTGGAACCTAAATCGAAGAGGAAGAGATTGGGGATAAGTATGAGGGGAGGCAAGTGCGGCGGTATTATCTCCGTCTTCGGAATACGACAGGCGCCAGCGGGCATCGTGGCGCGAGGTTTCCAGCGGATGGCATTGGCCAACCCACGCAGGTGCTTCACTGCTGCGAGGAAGACAACTGCGACGATAGGAGGCCGAAGGGGTACAGGCTCCTGTTGGGCTGATGTTGGGCCATGTGGGCCACTGCGAAGTGAGCGAAAAATCTGCAGCTGCTACACGCGAGCAACAGATATATGCGAGAAGAAATGGGCCATGGGCCAGGATTGGCTGCTGCCTCTTCTTCCTTTATTCTTTTCTGTTTTCTGTTTTGATGATTTGTTTTTAATTTAAATTTCCTCAATGAATTAAATACCAGAAATTTGTAGAGTATCCCAAATACTCCAAAGATAATTATTCTAATTGTTTGCTCTAATCATGTTGGTATTTTTCAAAGTTCATAATTATATCAGAAGTTATTTATTGAGTAGAATAAGTAAGAATGAGGGTTTAGGGATTTGTTTATTATAATAAACTCTTATAAAATGATTTTTTTCTTCTTAATGAATGTAATGAGAAATGGTTTAAGATAGTTAAGGACATGCAAATAATATATACAAATTTATTATTATTTAGCATTCATTATATATGAGAGGATTTAATTATTAAGATCCTTAAAATGATAAATTCTATTATCCAAATTCCACTAACAAGTGAATAATGTTCTAATAATTTTGGTTAAGACATTAATTATACATTAACAATTATAATTTAAATGAAAATTAGGGTTTTTAATTATAATTGTTTACCATAAGTTTTTTTAGGAGATTTAATATTCTCATATTATTTTATAAGCATGGGTAGAGATTAAGGTTAAGTCATATTGTCCTCATGCTTGTGTTCATGAATGGTATCACCATCTAGGATAAAATAGTGAGGTTGTTCTTTAGGATAACTTATGAGAAAAAATTGATAAACATAGTTCCTAAGCACCTATGATTATGATGGTTGAAAATTGCAAAGATGTGCTTAAGTGATTTGATATAGGAAAATATTCCTATAAACCATTGGGGAGATAGATCAATCATATGAAATGGATATTATGTTTGGTTAAAGATTTAGGGTTTAATGTTTATCAAGAATTCCTATCTTCCATAATTCACAATCCTGGACTTCTAATTAAGGAATTCCTTTCCTAGATATACTACTTCTTCCTATCCATCATCATGTGTTAACATGATGAGCTTTACTTCACAAGAATATTCTTATCCACCCTTTATTCTTCTAAATCCATTTATAAATCCAATGAGCTTGACACTAAAGCTTTCATAATCTTCTCATATCCATACTTGGTTATATCAACTACTCTACTGCTGATAACCTCCAATCCAACAAGTAGTTACTATTAACTCCATTTATACTCTTTATTAATCATCCATCACCAACATTACCCCAATAGATGTATATATATATCAAATCCTACTTCACCTCAAGTGTTTAGTATTTCCTAAGAGGACTATTCTACTTCTTTAATCCAATGTTGCTCTAACATCATCTTAATCATAATATCTTATATTTACTTCACTTCAATATCTTATATTCAAACTTTACATCATATCATGGTGACTTATCATGGCTAACCTAGGATAAAGTATCTATACTAGGGTTTAATCATGTTATATCCACCAATGTCACTTATACCTGATATAATCATTCACTCTTAGTGACTTGAGCATGATCATTACAATCCTTTGATCATTTATGGCTTAGGTTTCTAGTTGGCTAATCAAGGCCTTCATCAATACAACATTACAGTTGTATATAATTATTTTCTTAATATCTCTATCTGACTAAGAAGATATTATTCATTTACTATACCTACTTGATCCAATAGGATTACTCCTGGTAACTATCTTCAATATGCATCCTTGTAATCTTCTTTATTACCATACAAATATATATTCCAGATAACTCTTCTATCCATTCAGGAGTGAGTTAACTCCATCAATTATCATATTGATCTTATTCTCTTCCAATACTCCCATCCTATAGATGATATTTAAATCTAGCATTACCACCTACCTCTTATTACTACTTTCTCTAAAGGACCTAAGGGGATGCTATGATATGGACAAGAGTTGACAGATCAAGAATTGATAGGTTAGGAATTGGTGAATCAATAGTTGATTACTCAACATTGATGAACAAGAGATATTAGAACAAGGTTCAATATAGATGATAATGATTGATATGGGAAGAAAGATATATGGTGAATGTTCTTGATTTGGTTTCCTTCCTACTCAATCTCACTAAAGAATTAAGGTTTGGTATTACCATGATACTCATGGTATAAGTAGATGAGATTAAGATAGATCAAGATTTAGTTGTTATATTACTATTACTTAAGTTATATTTATAACTTGGTATTCATGAGTGGTGTAATGAATACTGAGATATGATTTCTTAAGGATCAAATATAAATCATTAAGTAATGTATTAGGGTTTAATTTATTGCATTTGATCTACCCTTAGATCAAATTACCTTTACCCAAAATAAGGTTTTAACAAAGGTCATATTGAAACTTATCGCAGTCAACTTGATGATCTACTTCAATTCCATCAAGTTAAGAGAAGCTTCAATCACTTTGACAAGTTTTATTCAAAATCGCGAAAATTATTCGGATTTTCTATGCATGAATGCAATGCACACACCTAGGTTCGGCTTATTTCTAAGCTCTAATGCTGGGATGTTACAGATCTATAGCGGAACTTGCTCCTAATTATGAAATTGCTGCAGCTTCTTTAGTTCATATGTTGGAGGCTAAGTTTGTTAGCCTTAACCCCATGATGAAAATTTTGTTCCTAAAACTAAAAGAAGAAAATAATGCAGAAAAGAGAGAGTTTATTCTTGAAACTTTACTCAAAGAGTTCCATGATGTTGCTAAGGAAGCCAGAAAGGTCTTTGAGCGTTTCAATATGCTAGGCTCATGTGTAGATGTTGTGGGTACTTCATATAAAACCAAGCCTAAAGATGAATTTAAGATACCCATGCCCTTTAAGCTTGTTGGGATGCATGAGGCCTTCGAAAAGAATTTTGATTGGATTTTTCCTGAAAATCCTTTTGATGAAAGTAGTAAACCAAAGAGGAATGAGAAGGGATCCTCCAAGACTCATTTGGATGAGATACCTCTCATAGTTGAAGATTTTGAAAGTATTGATCTCAATTCTTCATTTGAAAATACTTGATTCTTCTTGCTTCTTGTGCCTAACTTAAAGGCGTTAAAGAAAAGTACTTGTTGGGAGATAACCCAAGAGTTTTCTTGAGTCTTGGAAGTTATTACTTCAGTAATGACCTCTCCTTGTCCTTTTTGTTTGCTTTTTGTGCCAAGAATAACCTCTAATGAGAGGGAAGTAAGATTTGGGGAGTTACTGTCCCGAAATAGATTTCTGTCCTCCACCAAAAAAATTCGTGAGGAGTCTATATAACTCGGATTGAGCTGACAATTTACAAATATACCCCCAGTATATTAGCTAACTTTCGTTAGTTTAACACTTTTTTATTTGAGCAACAGAAGATGTTCGAAAAAATCGGTTTCTACCTGCTGGTCTGTTTTGATAGATTTATGCCATTATTTGCATTTGCTTCTTATTGATTCCTTTTTGAGTTCTCTTTAGGTGAATTGAGATTTTTGAAGGAGTTGCTACAGTAGCTTGTGTTTTTAGTGAAAAGTTTTGCTGTTCCAAAGCTTTGCCTAAGGTCTAATATCTTTTGAATACACTAATGTTGCTAATGAATATTGTGTGAAGTTTTGTATGAAGAAATTTTTTCAGATGTAGAGAAAGAATGATGTAATGAGATGAAGAATGGACAAAAGCTCAAGCTTGGGGATGCCACCCCGGTGTCACCCCAAAAAATATCCAAGAGGTACAAGCGTCAAAGCTTGGGGATGTCCAAGGCATCCCCTCCTCATCAATAAAAAGCTCAGGTCTGTCTAGACACTTCGTTTTTATTGTTTCATACACCGTTGTGTTGTTCTTGAAGCGTCTTAGTTTTCATTTGGTTTGCTTAGTTTGTTTAGTTTGCTTGAATAAAGTAGTTTGGACCCCCGTTCTCGTTGTCTTGTTTGCAAATAAGTTGCTTGGTGTTGGAAAGGAGTAGGAAGTTCTTGCTTGATAAGTGCAAGAGGAGCTTGCATTGACTGTGACTTAGACCTTAGCATGACATGCTAGGTGTTGTTTTGACCTTATGCTTAGTGATTATTGTTGTAGCATGTCTTATTCCAAACAATTGGGATTGCTTAGTGTGCCTTGAAAAAAATTATGCGTTGTTTTAGCATGCAAAAGCATAGTATTGTGGTATTCTTCTTTGATGCTTTGCTTGGGTTGACTTGGCACATGCTCACACCATGTTATGACTATGAACAAGTCACCATATCCTCTATGATCATTTAGTCCTTGACTTGTAGTACCACTTTATGCTTTTATTAGTAATGTTTTGTCGCTCTGCATGATTATGACCATTATTGCTCTCTTAGTCTTTTGCTAGCCTCCACTTGTATGAGTAAGCTCTACTCATGCATCCAACTCCCAAGAAACCAAGTTATTCCAAAGTGTCCACTATAAATTCCTATGCATGGTGTGTTACACCATTCCAAGTATATTCTTGTTTTCATCTATCTTCCAATTAAAAAGTATTTTGTTATGTGAAAACTTAGTGATTAAAGCTCTCACAAACTTGATGGCACACTTTATATTTCTTGCCTCTAATAAACTTGAACCATTGTGTCACCTATGTTGTATATGCTTGCACTTATACGGTGGAATTTGCATAATCGTGTTGTCACGGGGAACGCTTTCAACATTGCACTTGTACTTTATACATAGTTGATATCATGCACTTTTGTCTATGGATGTCGTCGGTGTGAAATGAAAGGGGATCTTGCAAGTCCATGGAGTTATGTATGTGTGTTAGAGAAACGCCTGGGCCGCTAGCCTAAGCCATGCCTAATCATGATGGAAACTTGCAGTATCACCATAATGACATCTATGTGTAGGGTTTCGTAGCATGGAAAACAAAATTTTTCTACCGCATACAAACAAACAAGCCAAGATCTATCTACTAGATTGTAGCAACGAGTCGATGGAATAACTTACCCTCGAAGATTCCAAAGTGTTTAACGAGAGCGGATTCTCGTGGGTGATGTAGTCGTACTCTTCCCGATCTCAAGATCGCGTAGACGATCCTTCCGGCGCTGCGTTCTGGCAGCGCTCCCGCAGTCGGTCACACGTTCGGTACTCGACGAAGACCTTCCTCTCCCTTGTTCCAGCAGGCAGCGGAGGTTGTAGCACTCTCCTCGCGATTCCGGCAGCACAACGGCGTGGTACCGTAAGTAGAGGGGAGATCTCGCAGGGCTTCGCCTTAAGCCGGAGCGAGTATGGTGGAGTATGAGGGAGTCCCTCGACGATCTAGGGTTTAGACGCGCCGAGGAGGGGCTAGTGCCGGCAGCTAGGGTTTCACCTAGGCGGCGGCGGCGAGTGCCCTAGGGCCGGCGGCGGCTTGAAGGCGGCGGCGGCTTGGTACTAGGGTTTGGAGGAGAGGATCTTGTGTGTCTCTAGGAGGGAGCCCTGCCCCTCCTTATATAGGTGGAGGGGCCGGCCGGACAAGGGGAGGGAGAGGAGTCCCTCCCCAACTCGGCTTGGGTGGGCGCCGCCGGTTGGAGGAGGGAACTCCTCCCCAACTCGGTTTCCCCTCCTCCTCTTTTCCTCTTTCCAAATTTAGCCGTTTGACTTTTCAAACTAGCTATTTGACTATTCAAACTAGGATTTGAATTAATCCTTTATTTGGTTCAGCGACGACACTTAGTACATGATGCAATCATACCAACTTGATACAACACATTCATGTACCCTTCCCCTCCGGAGTGCCGGACATTCCGGGACATTCCGGAACATTCCCGATGAAAACACCGGAACCATTCCCCAACTCCGAAACGGGACTTTCCTTATATGAATCTTATTCTCCGGACCATTCCGGATCTCCTCGTGATATCCCGGATCCCATCCGGGACTCAGAACAACATTCGGTCTCTTTCTCATCATTCTATAACTACTCAAAACAACGTCGAATCCTTAAGTGTGTCTCCCTACGGTTCGTGAATTATGCAGACATGATCGAGACACTTCTCCGAACAATAACCAATAGAGGAATCTGGAAATTCATATGGCTCCCACATATTTCTACGATTACTTTGCGATCGAATGAACCACTTACATACGATATCAATTTCCCTTTGTCTCACGATAGTTTACTTATCCGAGGTTATGATCGTCGGTATCTCTGCATACCTAGTTCAACCTCGTTACCGATAAGTACTCTTTTCTCGTTCCCGTGATATGTGATCCCTTGTGAGCCAGTCACATGCTTGCAAGCTAATTGGATGACATTTCACCGAGAGGGCCCAGAGTATATCTATCCGTCATATGGATGGACAAATCCCACTCTTGATCCATGTGTTTCAACCAATACTTTCCGAACACTCAATGCCACCTTTATAGCCACCCAGTTACGGTGTGGTGTTTGATGTCATCAAAGCATCCATCCGGTAAAGGTGATATGCATGATCTCATGGTCGAAGGAATTAGATTACTATGTATCAGAAAGCATATAACAATTGAACTATTAAAATGACTTGATCTTTATGCTACGCTTATCTATAGGAGTATGTCCATCATATCATTCTCCTAACAATATGATCTTGTTGTTAATAACATCTCAATGTTCATGATAGGAAAACCACAATCATCTATTAACCAACAAGCTAGTATTATATAGAGGCTTTACTAGGGACTTCAAATTAAGTTTACAAATCACACAAGTATCAATGTTTCCTTATTAATACTATTATAGCATGAATGTAAACATTTATCATAAACACAAAGATATAATAATAACTACATTTATTATTGCCTCTAGGGCATATCTCCAACACTATGAAGCATTCTTCTTATAAAAAAAGAGATAGAAAAAAGAGATTGAGAAAAATAAAAAAATGAGAAAAGAGGAAAGAGAGAAAAAAGCACCATATTTCCATGGTAAATAAGAAGATTGCTGAGATGCTCATTGTCTGCTTGCCTTGTCATTTTGATTATGGGATAGCTCCTATATCATGTGCAAGGGGTACCCTATTGGCGGTTCTCTACGATACACATGTACTTACTATGACAAGAACTTACCAGTGACTAAACTTGAGTAGAATGAGGAGCGACCCTCGTATTTAAGGGACATGAGATTGCCAACTTATACTTTGTCAAGCATATAATTCATAGTTTGTTCACTTTAACCTTAATCACTTCAAGATGCTTATGATAGGGGCAATGAGAGTTGAAAGCTAACAAGTACCATAATTTTTGGAAGCTCTTTTTGAAACTTGAAATCCCTGCTTCCCTTATGAAGGGCCTTTCTTCCACCATTATATTGAGTCTCCACCTTCTACCTTTAGGCACCAGTTAAGGGAGCATAGTTGCCATTCTTACTTCTATGTGCATTGCCCCAAAACTTATTGATTGATGCATATTATTGATATTATTTGTTCTTGTTCTATCTGTATCTAGTCACTCTTATGAACTTTGAAGGTGTCCTATGCATCTATTTGTTACTACATGAGGGACAAGCTGAATGCCACTATGCCGTGTTTTCTGTATGTGAAACAAACAAACGTTTTTCAATGCATGTTACTCATGATCTTTGTTTGTAGCTTTTCATGTTGCATGCATAGTTACTTTGTCCTACTGTTAGAACTCCATCTTTCATGTTCATGTTTATAGTTCTTTGATCCCAGCTTTCAATACTTGCAAATGGTTTGATCTTGATTTTGATGATGCATGTCACCTCAAAAATTATTTTTTTTATCACTTATCTTCTCGAGGACGAGCAGGAGTTAAGTTTGGGGATGCTTGATACGTCGGAAACGTATCTATAATTTTTGATGCTCCATGCTTGTTTAGTATCTACTTTGCTTTGCTTTGTCTACACTTTGAGGTGTTTTTATATGTTTTCTGGTACTAACCTATTAACAAGATGCCATAGTGCCAATTGCCTGTTTTCTTCTGTTTTTTGGTTCCAGAAAGTCAGAAATCAATATTCTCGGAATTGGACGGGACAAAAGCCAAAGTCAATATTTTACCGTGGGGAACACGAAGCCGGAATACGAGATGGAGGAGAGTCGCCAGGGGGCCACACCCTCTGGCCACACGGGTGGGCCCACACCACGCCTGGGGGGTGCGGCCGCCCTGGCGACCCCCTGCCTCGCCTCTTTGCCTATAAATACCTCCCGATGCCAAAATCCTAGGTACCCGACCAATATTCCATGAAACCGTCTGTAGCCGCCGCCACCATCGTCCCTAGATCGGGGGGATCTGAAGCTCTTTCCGGCACCCTGCCGGAGGGGAGATCATCCCGGAGGCCTTCTTCTTCATCATGCCAGCCTCCAGTATGAAGTGTGAGTAGTTCCACCTTGGACTACGGGTCCATGTAGTAGCTAGATGGTTGTATCTCCTCCTTTGTGCTGCCATGTTTAGATCTTGTAAGCTCCGTTCATGATCAAGATCTCATCTATTTGTAATCATGCATATTGTGTTTGTGGGGATCCGATGGATATTGAGATTACTATGTTAGATTGATTAATGATTTTGTCTTATTGATTCTATCATGTCTGTCTTGTTTGTGATCTTGCATGCTCTCTATTTCTAGTAGCTATCTTGGCCAAGTAGATGCTAGTGACTCCAAGAGGGGGTATTTATGCTAGATAGTGGGTTCATGCCTCTATTTAATCTAAGGGAAGTGTGTTGTTGCCACTAGGGAGAAAACAGCGGTCTCTTGTTCATGAAACAAGTGGATTATTTACCTTACACACTTTGCTTAAAGCAGTTATCTATTGATTGCAACTTAATACTGGAGGGGGTTCGGATGATAACCTGAAGGTGGATTTCTAGTCATAGATGCAGTTGGATGGCGATCTATGTATCTTGTTGTATTGCCCAATCGAATCTCATAGGATCATGAATGTCTAGTATTGCATTGTTATGCCTTGCTCGGTCCTGTCAATTGCTCTGCTGTAATTTGTTTATCCAGCATGCCATGCTTGTTTATCTAAGGAGAACACCTCTAGTGAACTATGGACCCCGGTCTAGTCTTTACCATTGATACATCTTCCACTGTTACTGTTTACTTTCTACTAACCACCATTACCTTCCACACCATACAGTTAATCCTTTGTTACAGCAAACCGGTGAGGTTGACAACCTCACTCTTCGTCGGGGCAAAGTCTTGAGTTTGTGTTGTGTAGGTCTCCAAGTTGCTAGCAACACCTTTGAGTCGTTTCCTTCCTCCTACTGGTTCGATAACCTCGGTTTCTTACTGAGGGAAAACTTGTTGTTGTGCTCATCACACCTTGCTCTTGGGGTCTCCCAACGAGGCGTTGACAACACGCCCATCATCAATCGCCACGATGATGGTACAATGAATAATCATCCTATATGGGAGAAAATCTGGAAGCTTCGGGTCCCAAACAAAGTCTTTGGAGAATTATGCAAGAGACACTTCCATGTCGTTCAGTACTAGCAAACATACATGTTTCGGTTAGTGCACAATCCCCTAGATCAATGTTGGTGCTAAGGATGTGAAGAACCTTATGTTTCAGTGTCCTAGGGTGAAGAAGGTCTAGGAAATCTGGGAGTAGAACAATTGATTCAGAGTGCATGCATGATAGATAGAGCGGGGCAAGCAATGATGGGTTTTATTTTGTGCACAAAGCAAAGATTACGCCATTGCTTGGCTATGCAAATATTCTCGAGCTGGTTGTTGTAGCATGCTAGTACCTATGGTGGGAGCACTGACAGTTCACCAATGGATAAACCTTGCAGGAGCCAAGCAGAATGGCTCGAGTCATTGATGCATTATACTCCAATTTTGTCGCAGCTAATAGTCCTCGAGCAAACCTAAAAGAGGAGGCTGGACTAAACCGCTCTGTGATCACCTGAAGATCAACGTCGATGCCTCTTTCGATGTGGATGAGATGAAAGGACCGACATGGGTTGTTATTCGTGATTGTGCTAGAAGATTCATAGCGACGGGGAATACAAAACTTGAATCTGTACAAGATGTGTTATCAGCCGAAGCACATGCGGTAAAATAGGGTCTCCTTCTCGCACAGACCATCGGCTGTAATCGGATCATCCTCAGCTCTGACAGCTTGGATGCGATCTCGGTGATGAAGGAAGGAGGTCACTCAAGTGGTGTGGTGTGGCGGTGGCGATTTTCGACGATTGCTATCATATTGCTTCTGAGTTCCCTAAAATTATTTTTGAACACCCTTTTAGAGAGTCGAATTGTGTAGCTCATGAATTAGCCAGAGTAGCTAGAGGTACTGCTGGTCAGGTGTGGCTTGATGACCCACCAAACTTCATGTTACCCATGCTCCTGAATGATGTAACGCTGATATCGACCGAATAAAGGAGCTTATGGTTGTAAAAAAAGACTCCTAAAAAACTATATGCGCGACTCACTGGACATGGATCAGGTGACACCAATACCCCTTCCCCCCCTAAATTATACAGTAACTCGTTAGGGCACCAACACTCTATCTTGACGTTGGTGTATGGGCAAGCATGCCATCGAGGTGGATGATGAGAAGATGGCAGTCTGATGATGAAGCATCAGAGCAACAAGAGAGGTAGGAAGATGAGGCACTGGCATGGAAAAGGAGGGGTGACAAGCCTTAGGTGGGATGAGGTGGTGAGGGAATTGATATGAGATTTTAGGAGAAAAAAGATATGGGGACAATTTCGCCTGTGCCAAGTCGCTTTCATTTTGCCTTTGCCCATGTATGCAAAGATATTGTCATTGAGCTCTTGTATCCCCTCCAACTAAGGGAGCTAGTGTTTTGTAAAAGAATCCCCGAGCCCTGGTATGTTGGAGTCAACAATGATGATGTCCATGCCACTACCTTATTGAAGCTCTCGTCTTAGGGAGCTAGATTATTGTCAGTAACTCATATTGTTGTTGGGGCGACTAATGACGGATGGCGGCCCCAGATGGTTGATGATTCTGGTGTACCAAGGTGAACACCTCATGAAGCTATGTACACGAAGGCTCTTTCAATGAGTTAATGTATCTGCATGGACGGTGACCCTAGGAGTTGGTTTTAACATATTGTACGGGGCATGATAAAGCGACTGGAAGTCGAGTTTAGTGGTCCAAGGAGCGTGGCAGCATGGTGGATGTTCCCTTGATTGCACGAGCAATGTGATTGTCCTTTGCTTTGGTAGACATCACATTTGGAGTGGGGTCTTGTGGAGTGCAAACTTCTTCACAATCTTAGTCGGCAGAGGGAGTCTAGATCAATGGAGTGGCTCATCTGGTGTTCGCCATGCCTTATGCTAGAGCGGTGTGGATGTGCTTTTCAAATAGGCTTTGCGTGAGTTCATGATTGGTTTCCTCGTAAAGTGAATCGGTTCAATTTTACAACCAGGTTATATTTTTCCAGACTCATGTTATAGCCAATTCTGATTTTGGGACTTGGGGCAAATCACATGCACAACAATGTAACTTCGTAACCAAATTATCCATTATATTACTACTATCCCCATTCCAAATTATAAGATTTTAGTAGAACTAATAAAATAAAACTGAGAATGTGCTGTATTATTTTTTCATAAAAAAGGCACTGTTTTTTTTTTGAAAAGGGTACATTTTGGCACGAGATGTATGAGCTCGGGTTGGAAACAGAACAAGAAAAACCACGAGGTCCCCTCCCCGCGGTCCCACCATCCAGAGAACGGCCATGAGATCAGATCCATCACGCCCGCACGAATCTCAACGTACGGAAACCCTAAGTGCCCAAACCCTGCTATAAATTTCCCTTCGCCTCCCATCCTCACTCTTCTCGCAGCCGCCGCCGCCGTCCTCGAAGCCCCTGCCACCGGAGACCTCCCGACCTCTCCGAGCGCCGCCCAACCGGAGATCTCCCGGCCTCTCCCTCCGCCATCATGGGGTGCGTGCTAACATCTCTTCTTCTCCTCCATTGTAATGCGTTTCAAGCGCACCTTTTCCTTTCTCGGCGATGATCTATCAGTCCCTAGATTAGGCCGCTTATCCTATAGATGTTTCTTCTCGGCACTCCCCGATTCGGCCTTATAGCTCTTGTGATAAGGTTTTGGAGTAGCATCATGTGATTGAGGCTAATTTATGTTAGATTTAGAGCATGAGGTCGTCGTTCCGATGCGATGAAACTGAGCTTATTGACGGTCCGGCGCTGATCTGATACAACGTCAGTGCTAAACATATTCATAAGCGACATGAATTCGTTGCCACCGTGTAATCTGTATTCCTTCGTCCAAATCATTGGGCCCTGGAAGTTGTGCATGGTAGCATACAAAACAAGCCCCCCTTTTAGATTAATGGTCCCTGCTCGGTCTTGTCTTGGTACTGGTATTAGGTGTAGCTTGTTTTGTATGATGTTCTGAATGGTGACAATGTTTAGTTTATCTCCCAACTTATTCTTTATGATCGTTGTGCATGATATATACCTATGCAGTATCATTGCTTCAGTCCAGTAACATGTTTTTACTCTATAATTTGCCTTGGTTGTGTATACATGTGGTAGTTGGTTGCAACATATGCTCAGTTGTCAGTTTACTTAGTAGAATCATGAATGATGGTTGCAACATATCCACCTCTGATTCCTTTTCAGGCAGCTTGTATAGCTGTGTCGTTATCATATTTTTGGATAAGACTTTCATGTTACTCGTAATGCTGGACTTAAATTAATGCATGCATGCTCTAACTTGTGTTTTCTTTAGCTAATGTAAACATGTTTGAATTCTCATCACAGGAAGACACGCGGTATGGGAGCTGGGCGCAAGCTCAAGACCCACCGCAGGAACCAGAGGTGGGCTGACAAGGCATACAAGAAGAGCCACTTGGGAAATGAGTGGAAGAAACCCTTTGCTGGATCATCTCACGCCAAGGGCATCGTTTTGGAGAAGATGTACGTTCAACAGCAGATTCATGTTCACTTATTTCCATCTCATGTTTTTATGCTTTGCTAAGTGCAATTGCTCTGTTTCAGTGGTATTGAGGCCAAGCAGCCTAACTCTGCCATCCGTAAGTGTGCTCGTGTTCAGCTGGTGAAGAACGGCAAGAAGATTGCTGCCTTTGTGCCCAACGATGGTTGCCTCAACTTCATTGAGGAAAACGTATGTGCTACTCATCCATTGCTTAGATGCATCTACTATATGTAACCAGCCTAACCTGATTGTTTTCGTTGATGCTTCAGGATGAGGTGCTGATTGCTGGATTTGGTCGTAAGGGGCATGCTGTGGGAGATATTCCTGGTGTCAGGTTCAAGGTTGTCAAGGTATCTGGTGTGTCGCTGCTTGCACTCTTCAAGGAGAAGAAGGAGAAGCCCAGGTCTTAGAATGCTTTTTTTTATAGGCAAGGATGGAATGGACTCTTAAATCTCTGGATGTGTGAGGGGGAAAGTTGCCTGCTATGTTTACAATGTCCTATATAACCTGAAGTTGTATTAGTTTGAATTGTTCCTTCTCAGCTGTTGCTTTGGTTAACAGTTGCTACCAAGAGTTTTATTTCCGTAATTTTGGATATATTAATGATCTGTTGCTCTGCTGTTTAGAGAGTTCTATCACACCTGTGCTATGTTTTGTATTGTGTGGTTGATAGTTTTTGAAAGAGTTCTTACCTATGAAAAAGTAATGTATGTTTTTTTTATGCCCTATGTTTGGTTTGATTCTTGTTTTAGTAAGTAGTAAAACGTATTCCTTGAATCACCATATGCACATGCATGTAAAATTATGGCAATGCTGCTAGTCTGATCATTTTATTTGTATGTGCATCAGTGTGTATCGAATTACCATTTGCACAGGGTGACATCACTGTTCTCTTCGATTTATATAGATTTTGTCACGTATCAATCAGAATTAACCACATATCAAACTCACATGCAATTCGTAGGGGACTAAAATTATTCAGCTTTTGCAATCATATTTTGGGCAATGACTTTAATGCTCAGTTCTGATCGCAAGCTTAAAGCAAAATCGTTGGAAAGTAACTTTCCCCATAGTATAAGCAAAGCAGACGAACAACCATATTTTGTTTCTGTTAGATTAGACAAAGAATCATGATCATCAGTTGAGAAATAAAGTGGGATCCGTCAACATGCTGAAACTTCAAATGTTACAAATCTTTCTCAACATCAGCTAACTTCTACTCCCTCCGTTCCTAAATATAAGACATTCTAGCTTTGTGAAACGAATGTATCTAGACACCTTTTAGGGTATAGGTTCACTCCAAACCTCTACGAACCTATACACTAAAAGACGTCTAGATACATTTGATTCACAAAGCTAAAACGTCTTATATTTCCGAACAGAGGAAGTACAAGATAAACATCGTTGACAGACCTATCACGAACTAAATTAGAGGCCATCATAATACATAACGGTCCATAAGAGCGAGCGTATCCCTCCATATCTGTCAGAAAAGAAACTGGTCATGAATCGACAAGGAGGAAACTAACAATCAGTTATCCTATTCATTAACAACGAAAGTGACTCAAAGTAACTGTTAATCGACCAGATGAACATGGGGCACACATAGAACAGAATCCACCAACACCAACTCCTAATGTTTTTCACTAGGGTGTAAGAAAACTCACCATCTTGACCTTGTTGGTTGGGTCCGTCAATATGATGAGGTCTGTAGCTGTTGATAGATAAAAATTATGTTAGATTCTCAGTCGAGGAGGGCTCATCATGAGTCTACTAGTCATAATCCATAATCAGCATGATACTCGTGTAATGTAACTGACACCAACGACAACATTGGAACTTGCTGTCGAGCAGTTTCATGAGACAATACCTGAAACTTATGTCCTTTTTGTAAAAGATGACCGGCACTGTTCAGACTTTCCACAATGCGATCTAAATCTGGAACTTGTAAGTTGATTTTATCCGCTAAGTTCTGTATCTCCTGCAAAAGGAAAATTATAGAACGTCAAAGAAACCCCAATAATCCTATTTACTGGAGAGACTGCATGACAGAGGAACCAAAATGCACAAAATGCAAGTAAGGCAAATTTCTTCGGTCATAACAGGAGAAGAATTGTAACAAGCTGAAATCGACACTCTTCCATGTCTGGTTGGATTTTGTATAATGCTATAACTAACAGACCAAAAGCTTTTCAACAAAATCATTGTAGACGCATAATTGCTTACAGCTCTTGAAAAGTAATCTTTTTGCTGCAACTCAGACTGCTTGTTTAGGGCATTCAGAAGTCTCCTTGCCCCCTTTTGCTGGCTCATCCCACCACTCCGAGTGAAGTCCACACAACCATGCTCATCAACAAATTTGTCATATAAGGATTCTTTCATGATGTCAACAACATCCTGCGACATAAAAAATGCACAACGTTAAGACTGCATGCCCTCATTTTAGATTAAAATGGTGTGTGCATCTTTATGTCATCTAACTGTTCTATTTGCCAAACTACACTCCGGCAAAGGCCTTAGGCATGCAGTAAGCACTGTACAATGACATTTTTCAGATTTAAAGTAAAGCAGCAAACAGACAGAGAAGTTAAATCTGCAGACATCGACATGATATGGAGTTTAAAGAACATAATTCATCATGCTTTTAAGTTTGATTCAGCAATTTTCTGAGGATGAAAAGTAGCAAGAGAAAGAGCTCAGCTTTTCCCAGCAACCATTGACAAGAACCTAAGCCGACCGAAAATTCTCTGCTGGCAATATATTTACAGAGTACTATGAAGGAATCCAAGCTGGCAGTGCAAGGAGGACTAAGCATTCTACTCATTTTACCTTGGCATCTTGTTCAGTCACTTCTTCTCTTAGATCCACCCGAGCACGAGCTTCTGCTAACCTTACAAGGCTTTCCAATTGTCTGGCTGTGATGGGTGTGCCATCAGCAGAAGTACTGCGGTTTCTCAAATGCAAGTAAAAGTCTTGCAGAGCATCAGCTGCTGGCTTTGACATGCTTAAGAGGGGGGAAAGTAACAAAATGAGAACTCATTGTATTACTTATATGGGATTAATAAGTGAGAAGGAGCTGACACAATACCGAGGGGTAACGAAGTTTCTCGCATAAGATATATACTTGCGAAGAAGTGGTCCAGGCAACGGAACAAAATCCCTATCTTTCTCCGGATGTAGTCTCAGCCTTGAAACTATTTTTTCACCAATCTCGCCCCCCATACTGCCATTACATCGAGGATCTGAGCAAAGTTGCAAATCAGCAACAATGGATAAGGTTTCAGTTGTACAAAAAGGAACTAAGAGCATTACAGAGTAGCTACCTGTTTTTAACCTCTTATTGGATGTGCAATGATCTCCATCGTTGGTATGGAGCTGCGTGTAGAAAATAATGACTTTGTCTTAGTTTTTCAGTTAGATAAATAGATTATAGCCCTAACTATATGCCATTTTGTTACAAACTAAACTACAGAACCATTGCATTATGTGAGGATATTTCTCATCAGTACAATATGCTTGAGATGTGAATAAAAAGATATAGCAGAAGCTTACCGCCATTATATGGTCTGATAGTCTCTTATCTAGAAACTCATTTGGCTTGTCAAGCAAAATGAAAACCAAGTCAAACCGAGAGAGGAGGGCAGCATTCATCTTTAAATTCTCATTCACTGTTTTCCCTCGACTGCAGAAATAGTATATTAAAAAGTTGGAAATAAACCATATCTATTATCTCTCGCTGACAGGCAAGATGAAGAAACAACACCAGAATAAACTAGAAAACTGTATTTACTTGCAGCCCTATCTGCTCCAGGCGCAGTATAGGGTCATGATTGTAAGTCAAAACAAGCATATTAGTAATTGCACACCAGGTGCGCGTGCACACACACAGACCAGTAGTACCGGTAATTGGTATCAATTGAAAAAGAAAGATGAAATGGAGACAACATATCCAGAACAACAAACATTACACGGTAAGTAGGGATAGAAAAATTTATTAGAGAAGGATGGAAAAGATTAACCCACTCGTAATGACCACCAACAGGATTAGCAGCTGCCAGCACAGAGGTGCGGGAAGATAAACTTGCCACAAGGCCAGCCTTTGCCACAGATACACATTGCTGCTCCATGGCTTCCAGTAAGGACTGGGAACACAAATTAATTCCAAACATGACAAGATGAGTTTGAAAAGTTTACCACTGCTGAGCATTTCATCGCGAAGCTTCTATCAGATGAAAACTAAGAACAATACCTGATACTCTGCTGACATTTTGTCAAACTCATCAATGCAGCATAGTCCACGGTCAGCAAGTACCATGGCCCCTGCGAAACCAAGAGCTTAGCGTTATTTTCATCCTATCACAAAACCAAGACTTAAAACCACATCAGGACATGTAACAGTAGAACACAATATATGACAAGAAATGATCAAATTAGGTGACTTTCTGACAAGATTCTGCACAGGATGCGTAAACTAACAGTCTACTAAGAAACAAATAAATCTTCCAAAAAAAATCTTCCATGCTTACCAGCCTCAAATGCATAATCACTTGTCATTGAATCTTTAACCACTGCAACAGTTAGACCAGCATTGGTTGTTGTATTCCCACATACATATATTCCCCGCGGGGAAACGGATGCTGCAGCTTTTAGTAATTGGCTCTTTCCTAGTCCTGGATCGCCTGCGATGACATTAAGCAAAAGTGTAATTGCATCCTGGATAGTACTAAGCAAATCCTCCATGGATCAAAATTGATAAACTATAAGGATTACCAACAATGATAACATGTATGTCTCCTCTAATTGGGACTTTGTTCTGATCCATTGAATGCTTCTGCACAGCACCAAAAAGAGCGAGAGTGATACCAGCTGAAATTTGGAAACATTAATTTAGTCATGTCCAGTATAATGCAATGAAGAAATAAAACGGATCAGAAGCGGTGGCATCCAAGGAAATACTAATGTACTGAAATGAGCACTTCTATGATATCCAGTGTTCTAAAAGTGGACACACACCTAGGCACTAGGTGCCCCCTTGCCACCATGATTTGAGTCAGCAGGCGGCGACTAATTGGTCATTTACTAACGAAGGTGCAAGTACATCATATGGATTGGTCATTATGAATAACTTTTTATTTGAGGGAGTCGTTATGAATAATTGGAGGTGGACGAACTGCATTCTGGAAGTTTGCTCTCATAGAAAATAACGTATGTCACAAGTGGAACATCTGATAATGCAATACGTTGTAGTTCCAAAATACAGTTTGCATAGTCCACCAACAGGATTAGCAGCTGCCGGCAGACATTTAAGAACACTGCTCTTGAGAAAAGACATATCCCTTTATTGAACTGCAACTACTGATAGCTTGGTCAGTCCCTCAACTAAATTGCCTGCTTTTTTGCCAGTGCACTTCCCATGAAATAATCATTCAGACATATATCATTATATAGGTCCAGAACTAGTGAAACAAAAAATGCTTTCAAATGTTTGGACAGTTCTGAGCAAACTAAACTGCAAATATTTAACCACATTAAATGGCCAGCAGAAATGCTGGTTATTCAAATTACTGCAAGAAAATACCATATTAGGTAAAAATATAATACCTTTTACAAGTTCATGTCCGTAGATGGAGGGGCAAAAAGAATGAAGTATTTGACGAAATAGATCAGGACCATGCTCATTATTATATTCGAAAATGAATTCAAGATCCTTATCAGTAAAACTTTCAAAACTGAAAGATCCACTAGGCAGAGTATTAGTAGAGCTTGCACCAGAATTTTCTGAAACAGCATGGCCCTTCGAGTTCCTTATTGAGATTGCTTCCAAGTACAAGTAGTATAAACCCTGATTTTTGCTTTTGGACTTTCCTGAAGATATTAAACAAAAAATCTTCAATATAATTTCAGAAAATGTGCATCTACGTAGTAAAAAAACAGAATTTTTGACAAAAAATGCTCCAGCTTCAGAATAACATGAGCTTCCCTGATTGCATTTGTATGGTAGAAGCAGAAAGCGGTACACAAGAGATAAGGGTACGATCATGGGGTGGTGGTGGGGCGTATAACCACCAGATGAGCAGCAACTGAACCCATATCAGCTGGTCCTAGAATCCAGGCAAGCCGTCCCGACTGCCGACGCTGCAGCCCCTGCAACAACCCAAAACTAGTCCTAGTTGTCTATGACAAGGACTTCAGTGCACTCAATTCGGTTAGTCCATCTGGACCTCTGCCATAAGTCTCAGAGATCTACAGACCACCAAGATTAAATACGAGTTGTAGTGGGTTAGGATTATTAGATATAAAGTCATACCCTGGTATATATACATGCTACATAAGCAATTTTCCTCTATCTCACTCTTTGCATCTCCCATGCAATGCATTGCACCTACCAACTATAATCTGCCCCAACCCGTGATATTTCTGAGGAGACGTGGGTATCGGTCTTGTCCTCCCTCGCCCACAACTAATGGACAAGGCAAGATGGCAGTGAGTGCTGCCTCTCACAGCACCGAGTCCGTCTTGCCATATCCCTCCTTGACACACTTCATTGCTGATTTGTGTCCCTCCTGGACATGATCTGTTGTTGTGCCATCTCCCTGCTGTGTGTGGCGTGCATGGGCTTTGTACATGATGTCGTGCATGACAGACAAGAGTATCACGAGTATTGCCTGTGACAAGGCTATGGCAGCCACACCTAGTAAGCTTTTAGCTCTGAGCATTGTTCTATAAAAAAATATTGAGTCTTACATTCAACGAAATCATACAAAGCTATGATATGTCAATATCTAACAAAGAACAAGTGTCATGGCAAGGTAAAGATAGAATATTAGAATGGGGAGTGGTTTTAGGGATACCAAACATAGCAGAAGATAGGGTTTTACCTAGGAGTAACATGGTACTTGATAATGCTTCTGCTGAACTACTTATACCTACTAGTCCGCAAGGCACAAACACTAGATACTAGACAATCAATCCAAATTATTGAACAAGCATAATAAAAGACTGACAACATATGCGCTCAGGGGCATCTCCAGATTAGCACTTTTTGTTTTTCGAAGAGTGCACTCAGGCTTTGAAGCAATGTCAAATAGAGTATCCAAACAACATACTAGTTTCTTCAAAATCGTACCTCCTCCAACATCCATATAGTTGTTCAGCACTTTGACAATTCCAGTTACCGTTACAACCTCACCAGGGATGCAACAATCTACAAGATCTTCTGTAAGCTCGCATTCTATAGTTCGTGGAACTCGGCCTTCTTCGCGGTTTTCAGCACTAGCAAGCTCCTGTATCCTGGATTGAAAATAAGAAAGCAGATCTTAGTGCTATAAGAGGAGAATGACGCAGATGGTCTACTTATCACTTGCCTTATTTTCTGAAAATCTATCAACTTGGCAGTAGATCTCACTGGGGTGAATGTTCTACCCTTGCAACCCTGAATTACGCAAGATACTGGAGGTGAAAATTTCCCATCAGAGAACACACGGTGGATGGTTGTAGCACACTTCACACAGTGGAAATCCAGCTCCAGAACTAGAGGCTTCACAGTACTGACTTTTACAACAGTACCACGCACTGTCACCAGTTTCTCTGTGAGGTGAAACAAGTCAGTACTTCATTTAGATGCAGAAGGTCATACAAAATACAAGGATAGACACAAATTCTTTACTGATATAGGCCGCTTTCAAATTCTTCAAAGCAATTATTGTCTCGGTGTGGTTGTAAAGCCTGATATTGACCTTTTCTATATCGTTCACATTCCCACCTGAGAACTCATACTGAAAAGAACATCAAGGGACAAAGTGGAGTGAGTGAAAAAGAAGCAGAACTGCTAACATTAATAAATTTTAGCATGAAAAGAATCATCAACCAGATGAACTGCAGCTCCCATGCAAATCAAGGCTTCTTTAGGATTTTTCTTGAGAGCATCCAAGAGATTGGTGCCGTCACACAAGCTCTTAAGCTGCTGGAAATCAATCGGAAGGAAGAAGATAACACCATCATCTTCTACCTGTGAATGTAATCATAAGTTACAACCACATGAACAAAAGCAGGGTGCATTTGTCCATTTTATGAAACCGGAAAATTTGTTCCATGCATAAATGTGTGCATTGTAATGATAAAGGCACATTATGAATACATGTCTTTAGATAGACATGCTCAATATGAATAGTAAGTTATTGTGCAACTACATGATACTTGGTCTCTTTTGATTGGAACCTTGCATCATGCTTTGGATAGTTATAAGCTTATAGCAGCATCATATTACGAGCAAGAGTATCAAACTTATTCACAAAATTACGAGCTCCATCCCATTCTTTTTTTCTAAGAAGAGATTATTCCCCTCCCCTGAATACATATATGTGAGTAACTACTTCATCTACCAGGAACCAACAGCACATTGGGGCCATAGTATTGGAGAATGTGAACCCGAATTATGCCCCAGATTTGGGATCAAATCAAATCAGGTAAGCAAACACTTAATCAGAAAATAATTAGCACACATGTATCACCCTAAGTTCCTAAAAATTAGAAACCAAAGTCAACCAACACACATTCTACTAGCGTTGGCACCAAATTTTAAATAGCTAGATTGTCAAGCTTAGGAGCTAAAATAGTCGGGACCAAACAGACATTAGGCACGAGCCTGCAAGCATTTTATCCATACAGTTCCAATGTTAGCTGCTACTCCCAGAACATTTTCAGCTAACCGATCGGCCAATTCGTCAAAACCCTAGGCATTTCCCGAAGTACCAACCTATATCACCCAGGACCCGAGCGATTGTCGCATCACACCCGACCCCTGTAAGCAACCCTAGAAACAGAGTCGCATCGCCGTGAGAGGTGACAGAAATGAAGCGCTATGTGGGGAATAGAAGCCCATGCTTACTCGTGGGAGGAACTTGCTCCTCTCCTTCAGCTCCAGGACCTTAACCAGGTCGGCGACGAGTTCTGCCCTGGGGTCGTGCGCCGAGGAGGGCTCGGTTTCCCCGGGGAAGTATCTCGGCCAGACCTTCGTGAGCTCCGTCGGGGCGGCGTTCTTGGGGCGGTATCCCGACCGGTCCTTCTCGATGTCGGCGTACATTCCGGAGGTCCTGGAGGGTTGAGCTTCTCCGACGAATTGGGCGGTGGCGGTGGCGGGGGCGGCGAGTGGCGGGCGGAACGAAAATTTTAGCGGGCTTTTGCGCCGCGTGCGTGGGGAAGGGAAGTGGCGACACCGAGCCACCGAGGTGATGGTTCAGACTCCAGAGATGGATGCGACGATGTCTGTGACAGACAGGTGGGTCCAGAGACGATCCTGTGCGTACAGTGAAGAGAACGAAGCTCTACAGCGTGCCGTGGCATAAACCCTCTGTTTCTTTCCTCCATGTCCCGAATAAGTTTGAAATTCGAGAAATATACTAGGGACTACTCTCTTCGTTTAAAAATATAAGATGGTTTAGTTTTATAAAAGAGATGTATATAGACATCTTTTAGTGTGTAGGTTCAAATAAATATAGACATTAAAACCTGTTTATATACATTAGCTTCACTAACCTAAAATATTTTATATTTCTAAACAGAAGGAGTACATTTGTTTCAAAATAATTGAAGTTCTTGTATTAAAAATGGTCTGTACAAAAGCAAACTAATTTAAGTTTGACCTAGTTTATCAAAAAAAAATCTACTACTGCAATACCTTTTATGTCAATTGACTTAATTTCATGTGAACAAATGGTTTGTACCGTAACTTCACCCCCATGTGATTGTCATTGAGAAAACAAAAATCATTTGAGTAAGGAGAAACTTGGTGTAACTTTTGTAACATGGTCGCGGAGCATTTCGCCGCCTCAAATTGCATCCACGTGGAGCTATTCTCAATCTACTCGGTTGTATTTTCTATAACTAACATAAACTCATGTGCAGTCCACTCAGCGGCATAGCTTGGTAGAAAACTTAGCATGGGCCAAGAATGTGTATTGAGGAGAAAAAGTCACAAATCGGTTGATTTGGACTGAACTAGTGGAGTTTTTTTTAACAAGGGGAAGGGTCCCGAAGGACCCCGAAGCTGCATTCAATAAAATATCGGTTGATACAAATTACAATCAGGACCTTGGAAGAAAAAATCAATTACACCACAGCCCTAGACTTTTACACAAAGGACCCAAGAAGAGAAAAAGGAAATGCAAACCAATCCTAGGTCCTCTTCACCTGGGACGAGACTCCACCGCCGGCCATCGTGACATTGTCGGGGACGCACCACTTGGTGACGAAACGATGCAGGATTCTGGCAAGAAGCTTCAGAGAAGGCCTCCCTAGATGGCACATCCGCCTGGAGGTTGAAGAACCTGCAGCGCATCCAGCACCATAGGACGGAGTGGTTCCATTTGCCCTGGATAACAACAACGAAGATTTGTTGCCGTTTGTGACCTCCGCATGAAGCAGCCGCCGAAATTCCCCAACGCCTTCTAGATCTATACACCACTGCTACGAATCGCTTCCTTTCCCCATCTCCATGACTGGCTAGAGGAAGCTTCACCACATCAGAGCTCCAAATCGAGAGGGCAAGGCGCTTAGTGACAGAGCCTGCCAAGCTAACTCCTCGATGTCCTTCCACCATGGAAGCACAACAGAAGAACAAGAGGACTAGTGGAGTTTCATAACTACATAATCATTGATAGAGTGGAAAAAGCTGGGTGGGCCATGGCACAAGTTTTGCTTCAACATATGTGGATGTTTGTACCAAATAGTTTGTGACACCCCCGGGATCAGGGCTAAACAAATCCCAGACCTCCGTCTGACATAAGCTTAACCTTGAGCTCGAATATATCCAGTGAAGAATCGGTAACACATCAGTGACCCTACGACACAAAATTATTATAGCAAGCTCATAACTGAGAAAAGAACCAAAATATTACAAGCAGAGATCACTGACCACAAACATCAAACAACGGAAGACAAATTATGCTATTAAGTATAGGAAACTTAACAAATGGCCGAAGAGGCCTGGAGCATAACGATGACGTCCCAGCCCATAGATTCTAGGCTGCCGATCGGGAACCCCAAGCTACTTGTCGGTGTTGATGTAGTACCAAACTGATCTTCTGGGAACACTTACTCTGCCAAAAGTATCAACAAAGCAAGGGTGAGTACAGGGTATACTCCGTAAGACTTATGGCTGGTGGAGTTGTTTTGCATAAAGCCACTTTTGTTTATAAAACAAGAGAGAGAAGAAGCTCATCTATTCAGAGTATTTTAAAAGGGGATAAGAGAGCGACGTCTCTGAAATATTGATCACCATCTTTTGATATCCACCAAGTCATCATCATATGAACCCTAACTAGGATCACCCCCTCTTACCCATGAGGAAGCATCCTTAAGCACACGTTGATCTGCCGTGTTTTACGATTAGGTTCATGCTCTCTATGATCATCATGTTCGTTCCCAAGTCGTTCATAATCGTGAACATGGCTTTTCGAAAAGATTATTACCCTGCAGGGGTGTACAACTTTACCCACACGCACTAACCTTCTCTTAATGCCACATGATTAGCCTTCTTCCTTGGAAGGCCGACAGAGGGTGGTTAGACACGACCTTTACCTTGCTTTCGCCGAGACCACGAGTCACTCCCTAAGGATGGTTCCGCCGTAACGGGTCAAATACTGAAGCCGGTCCCTAGAGATGTGAGGCAAGGTTGGTTCACCAGGGGCTCCATCGACCCCAAGCAACCCGGTCCACGCTTTCCTACCTGTTATGAATGCACCTTCACCCGCCAAATCTTTTAAAACGTTTTCTATGCATATGTCGAATGGAACGCCTTAACTATGTGACTCATGGAATCTACTAGGCAAGTTAGTTTCTCGTGAGGTTGTCCAGGCCCCGTGTGGTTGTATGCTCGTCTTGGTTCAAGAGGCAAGAACTCGGGTCCTAGTGGTGGCAAGCATGGGACTAGAAAAACCACATCCAACTGTGGCCTCACATACAAGCCTTAGCATGTTTAATCTCATATCACTGATCTCATCTCGTCATTTTCTCATGTCATGCTAGATTCTTTGCATCTGATACATCATCTGGATGGACCAGTACTGACAGATATGCATGGCTAAGCAGACACATATATAAGCTTTAGCAGTGCACACAAGCCAAGCATAGTTATGCTAGGAGCAGTGGATCACGTAATATAAGCTCAAAGGGAGTAATGCAATGGATAGGATACTTTATTTATCGATAAAATACCATAGTAGAATCATATGCATCATGGCAAGAATTGAAATACTTTTGAAATCATAGGATTATATCACGGTGGGGCTATGCTTGCCTTTGCCTATTGATAACCAGAAAGCAAAGCTTCGAACATCTGGTACTTGACTTAGTTATAGTTGGTCAAGTATTGGTCTTCGAGCTTCGACGGTCTTGATCTTTGACTTCAATCTTGATCTCGATCTCGGTATCGTATTCTACCGAGGAAGAACCAAACACCGGAAAGAAAGGGAAACAATCAACACATGGCATCAATGCAATTATCAATCAAGTATGATTATATGACAAGTTGATTAGTACTAAAATGTAACCCTAATACATGCTCAATAGTTTAATCGGCGTTCCGAGGGGTGCAAATCCTAACTCGGGGAAACTCCGGAATCACCTCTAAGGGTTATTATGTTGTTCTAATTAAACTTGCAATGAAAGTTTCTTAACAGTGCATGATTATAGTTTAGATAGGTAGATTTTATGTTTATGAGCATTTTGATATATTATACACATTTTTTGACTTGTAAATAATTAGTTATTGAATTTACAAGTTTAAACCATTTTCTGGAATTATTAAACCTTTTCTTAATTGAATTACTGCACAAGGCTGACGTCACCAGAGGGGGAGGGTTGTTTTTTACCTAAACAGAAGCTAGCCACGGTGACTGACCGATGGGCCTCAGAGCCGCGTCGGCAACCACGCAAGCAAGTGGGGTCGGGGACTGGTTTAACCGTCTGACCGCGCGTGCTGACGTCACGGTGACGACACCGACGGCGGTGAGCCGCAAAACGGCGACGGGGCCGGTGATAGGGGCTCGAGGGGCTATGCGGGCCAGCTAGTTCGAACGAGTGTACCGCAGAATAGCGACAAGGCCGGTGATAGAGGGCTCCAGGGGCTGCGCGGGCTAGCTAGTTCGAACGAGTGTAGCAAGACAAGCACATGGGTGGCGGCGCCGCTGATTTTCGGTCACCATAACAGGATCTACAACAGTGACTGGTGCGCTCGGATCACTGTAGAGCTTCGCTGGGAGACCCCAAGAGAAAGGTATGATGAGCACAACATCAAGTCTTCCCTCAGAAAGAAACCAAGGTTATCAAACCAGTAGGAGGAAGGAAACGACTCAAAGGTGTTGCTAGCAACTTGGAAACCTGCACAACACAAACTCAAGACTTTGCCCCAACAAACAGTAAGGTTGTCAATCTCACTGGTTTGCTGAAAACAAAGGATTAACTATATGGTATGGAAGGTAATACTGGTTTGGAGAAAGTAAACAGTAGCAGTGGAAGATGTATCAATGGTAAAGATTGGACCGGGGTCCATAGTTCACTAGAGGTGTTCTCCTTAAGATAAACAACATAACATGTTGGGTAAACAAATTATAGCGGGGCAATTGCAGGAAAGAGCAAGGCATAACAATGCAATACTAATCATTCATGAGCCTATGAGATTTGATTGGGCATTACAACAAGATACATAGACCGCCATCCAACTGCATTTATGACTAGTAATCCACCTTTAGGTTATCATCTGAAACCCCTCCAGTATTAAGTTGGAAGAAACGGATAACTGCTTTAAGCAAAGTGTGTAAAGTAAACAATTCACTTGTTCCATGAACAAGAGATCGTTGTTTTCTCCCTAGTAGCAACAACACATCTATAACCTTAGAGATTTATGTCACTTCCCGAGATTAATTAGATACATGAACCCACTATCGAGCATAAATACTCCCTCTCGGAGTCACTAGCATTTACTTGGCCAAGATAGCTACTAGAAACGGAGCGCATGTAAGATCACAAACAACACAGACATGATAGAATCAATAAGATAGAATCATTAACCAATATGACATAGTAATCTCAATATCCATCGGATCCCCACAAACACAACATGCATGATTACAAATAGATGATATTGATCATGAACGGAGCTCATAAGATCTAAACATGGTAGCACAAAGGAGGATAAACAACCATCTAGCTACTACATGGACCCGTAGTCCAAGGTGGAACTACTCACGCTTCATACCGAAGGCTAGCATGGTGATGAAGAAGGCCTCCGGGATGATATCTCCCCTCCGGTAGGGTGCTGGGAAGAGCTTCAGATACCCCCTCCCCCCGATCTAGGGACGATGATGGCGGTGTCTACGGACTGTTTCATGGAAGATTGATCGGGTGCTTAGGGTTTAGGTATCGGGGCTTCTTATAGGCGAAGAGGGAGGCCGAGGGGGTGCCCAAGGCGGCTGCACCCCCTAGGCATGGGACAGGCCTGGCTGCGTGGCCAGGGTGTGTGCCCTCCTCGTGGCCCTTCTTCGTCTCGTCTTATGGCTCCGTGTTCCCCACGGTAAAATATGGACTTTGGATTTTGTCCTGTCCAATTCCGAGAATATTGATTTTCTGACTTTTCTGGAACCAAAAACAACAGACAGCAGGCAACTGACACTATGGCATCTTGTTAATAGGTTAGTCCCATAAAACACATAAAAATACCTCAAAGAGAAGACAAAGCAGAGCAAAGTAGAAACTAAACAAGCATGGAATATCAAAATTTATAGATACGTTTACGACGTATCAAGCATCCCCAAGCTTAACTCTTGCTCGTCCTCAAGTAGGTAAGTGATACAAATAATAATGTTTGAGGTGTCATGCACCATCAAAATCAAGATCGAACCATTTGCAAGCATTGAAAGTTGGGATCAAAGTACTCTAAACATGTGCATGAAATAAGAAGTTCTAACAATAAGACATAGTAACTATGCATGCAACATGAAAGGTTACAAACAAAGATCATGAATAACAATGCATTGAAATACGTTTGTTTGTTTCACATATAGAAAACATAGCATAGTGGCATTTACCTTGCCCCTCATGGAGTAGCTAATAAATGCATAGGACACCTTCAAAGTTCATAAGAGTGACTAGATACAAATAGTTCAAGAACAAGCAATATCAACACTATGAATCAATCAATAAGTTTTGGGACAATGCACATAGAACTAAGAATGGCAACTATGCTCTCTTAATTGGTGCCTAAGGATAGAAGGTGGAGACTCAATATAATATTGGAAGAAAGACCCTTCATAAAAGGAAGCAGGGATTTCAAGTCTCATAAAGAGCTTCCAAAAATTATGGTACTTGTTAGCTTTCAGGTCTCATTGACCCTATCATAAGCATATTGAAGTGATTAAGGTTAAAGTGAACAAACTATGGAGTATATGCTTGACAGAGTATAAGTTGGCAATCTCATGTCCCTTGAGTACGAGGGCCGCTCCTCATGCTACTCAACTTTAGTCATCAGTAAGTTCTTGTCATAGTAAGTACATGTGTATCATAAAGAACCGCCAATGGGGTACCCCTTGCACATGATATAGGAGCTATCCCATAATTAAACGACAAGGCAAGCAGACAATGATCATCTCAGCAATCTTCTTATTTACCATGGGAAAATGGTGCTTTTTTCTCTCTTTCCTCTTTTCTCATCTTTTTTTTCTCAATCTCTATCTCTTTTTTATATAAGAAGAATGCTTCATAGATTGCTCATTATGGTGATGCTGCAACTTTCCACCATGATTAGGCATGGCTTAGGCTAGTGGCCCAGGCGTTTCTCTAACACACATACATAACTCCATGGACTTACAAGCTCCCCTTTTTTTTCACACCGACGACATCCGCAAACAGAAAAGCATGATATCAACTGGGTACAATGTACAAGTTTGTGAGAGCTTTAATCACTAAGTTTCACAAGCTTTAATCAAGTGTCTAGAAAGACCTATGATTTTTATTGATAAATAAGGGGATGCCTTGGGCATCCCCAAGCTTTGACGCTTGTACCTCTTGAATATTTCTTGGGGTGACACGGGGTGGCATCCCCAAGCCTGAGCTTTTGTCCATTCTTCATCTCATTACATCATTTTTTTCTCTACACCTGGAAGATATAAAACTTCACACAAACTTCACACAATCTTTTTATTTACTATATGCATAGCTTTTTATTAAGGATGCTTCATAGATAGCTCACTATGGTGATACTGCAAGTTTCCACCATGATTAGGCATGGCTTAGGCTAGCGGCCCAGGCGTTTCTCTAACACAAAATACATACAACATGGACTTACAAGTTCCCCCTTTATTTCACACCGGTGACATCCATAGACAAAAGAGCATGATATCAACTGAGTACAAAGTACAAGTGCAATGTTGAAAACGTTCCCCATGACAGCATGGTTCTGCTAATTCCAACGTATAAATGCAAGCATATACAACATAGACGACACAATGGTTCAAGTTTATTAGGGGCAAAGAATATAAAGTGTGCCATAAGGTTCGTGAGGGCTTTAATCACTAAGTTTTCACATAACAAAATAGTTTTAATTGGAAGATAACTGAAAACAATAATATACTTGGAATGGTGTAACACACCATACATAGGAATTTATAGTGGACACTTTGGAAAAACTGGGTTTCTTGGGAGTTGGAAGCATGAGTAAAGCTTACTCATATAAGTGGAGGCTAGCAAAAGACTGGGAGCAACCAACTAAGAGAGCAATAGTGGCCATAATCATGCAGGGCGACAAAACATTACTAATCAAAGCATAAAGTGGTACTACAAGTCAAGGACTAAATGATCATAGAGGCTAAGGTGACTTGTCATAGTCATAACATGGTGTGAGCATGTGCCAAGTCAACCCAAACAAAGCATCAAAGGAGAATACCACAACAATATGCTTTTGCATGCTAAAACAACACATAATTTCTTCAAGGCACACTAAGCAACCCCGGTTGTTTGGAACAATACATGCTACAACAATAATCACTAAGCATAAGGTCAAAACAACACCTAGCATGTCATGCTAAAGTCTTAGTCACAGTCAATGCAAGCTCCTCTTGCACTTTCAAGCAGGAACTTCCTACTCATGTCCAACACCGAGCAACTTATTTGAAAGAACACAGTGAGAACGGGGTCCAAACTACTTTATTCAAGGAAACTAAACAAACTAAACAAAGCAAACGAAAACTAAGACGCTCCAAGAACAACACAACTGTGCATGAAATAATAAAAACAAAGTGTCTAGACAGACATGGGCTTTTTATTGATGAAGAAGGGGATGCCCCTTGGGCATCCCCAAGCTTTGACGCTTGTAACTCTTGGATATTTCTTGGGGTGACACCATGGTGGCATACCCAAGCTTGAGCTTTGTCCATTCTTCATCTCATTGCATCATTCTCTCTCTACTCCTGAAATTTTTTCCTTCATACAAAACTTCACACAATCTTCATTAGCAACATTAGTTTATTCAAAAGATATTAGACCTTAGGAAAAGCTTTGGAACAGCAAAACTTTTCACTAAAAACACAAGCTACTGTAGCAACTCCTTCAAAAAGCTCAATTCCCCAAAGGAGAACTCAAAAAGGAATCAATAAGAAGCAAATGCAAATAATGGCAGAAATTTGTCAAAACAGACCAGCAGGTAGAAACCATTTTTTTTTGAAAATCTTCTGTTGCTCAGATAAAAAAGTGTTGAACTAACAAAAGTTAGCTAACATACTGGGGGGGTTATTAGTAAATTTTCAGCTCAATCGGAGTTACAGAGACTCCTCACTATTTTTTATGGTGGAGGACAAAAATCTGTTTTAGGACAGCAACTCCCCAAATCTTAATTCCCTCTCATTAGAGGTCATTCTTGGCACAAAAAGCAACCAAAAAGGATAAGGAGAGTTCATTACTGAAGTAATAACTTCCAAGACTCAAGTAAACTCTTGGGTTATCTCCCAACAAGTACTTTTCTTTAACGCCTTTAAGTTAGGCACAATAAGCAAGAAGAATCAAGTATTTTCAAATGGGGCATTAACATCAATACTTGCAAAGTCTTCCACTATGAAAGGTATCTCATCCAAATGGGTTTTGGAGGATACCTTCACATCCCTCTTTGGTTTACTACTTTCATCAAAAAGATTTTCAGGAGCGATCCAATCAAAATTCTTTTCTATGGCTTCATGCATTCAAACAAGCTTAAAGGGTATGGGTATCTTAAATTCCTCTCTAGGCTTAGTTTTATCAGAAGTACCCACAACATCTACACTTGAATCTAGCATATTAAAACGCTCAAAGACATTTTTGGCTTCCCTAGCAACATCATGGAACTCTTTTAGTAAAGTTTCAAGAATGAATTCTCTCTTTTCAGCATTCTTTTCTTATTTTAGTTTTAGGAACAAGAATTGTATTAAGGGGTTAAGGCTAACAAATATAGCCTCCAACATATGAACTAAAGAAGCTGCAGCAATCTCATAATTATGAGCAAGCTCTGCTATAGATTTATCCTCAATATCCTCATGCTTGCTAACATGATTAAAGAATTCTTCAATATCATCTTTCCCAATTATGGAGCCACTACCTATTGCAATATCCTTCAAGGCGAACTTGGGGAGCAACATGGTGAGCTAGAGCAAGGTGGCAACTAGAGTAGGAACTAATTTTTGTGTGTTTTTGAATAAATAAAGCAAACCAAACTAGACTATTTTTTTTTAGTTTTTGAAAAGAGGCAAATAAAACCAAGCAAAAGAAAGTAAGCAAACTAAAAACAAAGTAAAGAGAAAGGAAGTGGAGGACTCCCCCTGTGAAGACGCCCTTAGCATCCCCGGCAATGGCGCCAGAAAAGTTGGACGGTGCTGGAAAACACTTCGTTGGGAACCCCAAGAGCAAGGTGTGAAGCAACACGGCAACAAGTTTTCGCTCAGTAAGAAACCAAGGTTATCGAACCAGTAGGAGGAAGGAAACGTCACACAGGTGTTGCAAGCAACACGTAGACCTGTACAACACAAACTCAAGACTTTGCCCCAACGAATTAGTGAGGTTGTCAAGCTCACCGGTTTGCTGTAACAAAGGATTAAACGTATGGTGTGGAAGATAATGGTGGTTTGCAGCAAGTAAACAAGTAACAGTGGAGGATGTATCAATGGTAAAGATTGGACCGGGATCCATAGTTTACTAGAGGTGCTCTCCTTAGATAAACAACATGGCATGAAGGGTAAACAAATTATAGTAGGGCAATTGACAGAACTAAGCAAGGCATAACAATGCAATACTAGACAAAAATATCCTATGAGATTCGATTGGGCAATACAACAAGATACATAGACCTCCATCCAACTGCATCTATGACTAGAAGTCCACCTTCAGGTTATCATCCGAACCCCCTCCAGTATTAAGTTGCAAGCAACAAACAACTGCTTTAAGCAAAGTGTGCGAGGTAAACAGTCCACTTGTTTCATGAACAAGAGACTGTTGTTTTCTCCCTAGTAGCAACAACACATCTACAACCGAAGAGATTTCTGTCACTCCCCTTGGAAACTAGAGGCATGAACCCACTATCGAGCATAAATACCCCCTCTTGGAGTCAGTAGCAACTACTTGGCCAAGATAGCTAGTAACAACGGAGAGCATGCAAGATAAAAAACAACACAGACATGATAGAATCATAAAGACAAAACCATTAATCAATCCAACATAGTAATCTCAATATCCATCGGATCCCCACAAACACAACATGCATGATTACAAATAGATTAGATCTTCATCATGAACGGAGCTCACAAGATCTATACATGAAAGCATAAGGAGGAGATACAACCATCTAGCTACTACATGGACCCATAGTCCAAGGTGGAACTACTCACGCATCATACCGTAGAAGAAGGCCTCCGGGATGATCTCCCCTCCGGCAGGGTGCCGGGAAGAACTTCAGATCCCCTCGATCTAGGGACGATGGTGGGGGCATCTACAGACGGTTTCGTGGAGTTTTGATCGTGTGCCTAGGGTTTCTGCATCAGGGGCTTCTTATAGGCGAAGGGGTAATGCTGGGAGGCGACCAGGGGACCCACACCCTGCCCAAGCACGGGCCCTCCCTGGCCGCGCTTAGGGGAGTCTGGCCGCCCTGGCTCGCCTCTCCTTCTCGTCTTCTGGATTCGTGTCGCCCACGGTAAAATATTGACTTTGGCTTTTGTCCCGTCCAATTCCGATAATATTGATTTTCTGCCTTTCTGGACCAAAAACAGAAGAAAACATGCAACTAGCACTGTGGCAACTTGTTAATAGGTTAGTTCCAGAAAAGATATAAAAACACCTCGAAGTGTAGACAAAGGAAAGCAAAGTATATACTAAACAAGCATGGAGCATCAAAAATTATAGATACGTTTTCGACGTATCAATAACCCAAGAGTTTTCTTGAGTCTTGGAAGTTATTACTTCAGTAATGACCTCTCCTTATCCTTTTTATTTGCTTTTTGTGTCAAGAATGACCTCTAATGAGAGGGAAGTAAGATTTGGGGAGTTGCTGTCCCGAAACAGATTTCTGTCCTCCCCCATAAAAAATCGTGAGGAGTATCATTAAGTCGGATTGAGCTGAAAATTTAGGTATAAATCCCCCAGTATGTTATCTAAATTTTGTTAGTTAAACACTTTTTGATTTGAGCAACAGAAGGTCTTCGAAAAATTGGTTTCTACCCGCTGGTCTGTTTTGACAGATTTCTACCATTATTTGCATTTGCTTCTTATTGATTCTTTTTTGGGTTCTTTTTGGGAAATTGAGCTTTTTGAAGGAGTTTCTACAGTAGCTTGTGTTTTTAGTGAAAAGTTTTGCTGTTATAAAGATAAGCCTAAGGGTCTATTATCTTTTGAATACACTAATGTTGCTAATGAAGATTGTGTGAAGTTCTGTATGAAGGAAAAAATTCAGGTGTAGAGAGAGAATGATGTAATAAGATTAAGAATGGACAAAAGCTCAATCTTGGGGATGCCACCCCGGTGTCACCCCAAGAAATATCCAAGAGGTACAAGCGTCAAAGCTTGGGGATGCCCAAGGCATCCCCCTCTTCATCAATAAAAAGCTCACGTCTTTCTAGACACTTCGTTTTTATTGTTTCATGCAGTGTTGTGTTGTTCTTGGAGAGTCTTAGTTTTCATTTGCTTTGCTTAGTTTGTTTATTTTGCTTGATAAAGTAGTTTGGACCCCCTTTCTCGATGTGTTGTTTCAAATAAGTCGATTGGTGTTGGAAAGGAGTAGGAAGTTCTTACTTGAAAAGTGCAAGAGGAGCTTGCTTTGACTGTGACTTAGACTTTAGCATGTCATGCTGGGTGTTGTTTTGACCTTATGCTTAGTGATTATTGCTGTAGCATGACTTGTTCCAAACAATTGAGATTTCTTTGTGTGCCTTGAAAGAATTATGCATTGTTTTAGCATACAAAAGCATAGTATTGTGGTTTTCTCCTTCGATGCTTTGTTTGGGTTGACTTGGCACATGCTCACACCATGTTATGACTATGAACAAGTCACCATACCTCTATGATCATTTAGTCCTTGACTTGTAGTATCACTCTATGCTTTGATTAGTAATGTTTTGTCGCTCTGCATGATTATGGCCATTATTGCTCTCTTAGTTGGTTGCTCCTAGTCTTTTGCTAGCCTCCACTTGTATGAGTAAGCTCTACCCATGCTTCTAACTCCCAAGAAACCAAGTTATTTCAAAGTGTCTACTATAAATTCCTATGCATGGTGTGTTACACCATTCCAAGTATATTCTTGTTTTCAGCTATCTTCCAATTAAAAAGTATTTTGTTATGAGAAAACTTAGTGATTAAAGTCCTCACGAACTTGATGGCACACTTTATATTCCTTTCCCCTAATAAACTTGAACCATCGTGTCGTCTATGTTGTATATGCTTGCACTTATACGTTGGATTAGCAGAACCATGCTGTCATGGGGAACGTTTTCAACATTGCACTTGTACTTTGTTCACAATTAATATCATGCTCTTTTGTCTATGGATGTCACCGGTGTGAAATAGAGAGGGAACTTGTAAGTCCATGGAGTTATGTATTTTGTGTTAGAGAAACGCCTGGGCCGCTAGCCTAAGCCATGCCTAATCATGGTGGAAACTTGCAACATCACCATAATGAGCTATCTGTGAAGCATCCTCAATAAAAATCTATGCAAATAGTAAATAAAAAGATCGCTGAGATGCTCATTGTCTGCTTACCTTGTCATTTTGGTTATGGGATAGCTCATGTACCATGTGCAAGGGGTACCCCATTGGCGGTTCTCTATGATACACATGTACTTACTATGACAAGAACTTACTGGTGACTGAAGTTGAGTAGCATGAGGTGTGGCCCTCGTATTCAAGGGACATGAAATTGCCAACTTATACTTTGTCAAGCATATACTCCATAGTTTGTTCACTTTAACCTTAATCACTTCAAGATGCGTATGATAGGGGCAACGAGGGCTGAAAGCTAACAAGTACCATAATTTTTGGAAGCTCTTTTTGAAACTTGAAATCCCTACTTCCCTTTATGAAGGGCCTTTCTTCCACTATTATATTGAGTCTCCACCTTCCACCTTTAGGCACCATTAAGAGAGCATAGTTGTCATTCTTAGTTCTATGTGCAGTGTCCCAAAACTTATTGATTGATGCATATTGTGATATTACTTGTTCTTGTGCTATTTGTATCTAGTCACTCTTATGAACTTTGAAGGTGTCCTATGCATGTATTTGCTACTCTATGAGGGACAAGCTGATTGCCACTATGCAATGTTTTCTGTATGTGAAACAAACAAACGTTTTTCAATGCATGTTATTCATGATATTTGTTTGTAGCCTTTCATGTTGCATGCATAGTTACTTTGTCTTATTATTAGAACTCCATCTTTCATGCACATGTTTAGAGTTCTTTGATCCCAGCTTTCAATGCTTGCAAATGGTTTGATCTTGGTTTTGATGGTGCATGTCACCTCAAAGATTATTCTCTTATCACTTACCTACTCGAGGATGAGCAGGAGTTAAGCCGGGGGATGCTTGATACGTCGGAGACGTATCTATAATTTTTTATGTTCCATGCTTGTTTAGTATCTACTTTGCTTTGCTTTGTCCACACTTTGAGGTGTTTTTACATGTTTTTTGGAACTAAACATATTAACAAGTTACCACAGTTCTAGTTGCTTATTTTCTTCTGTTTTTGGTTCCAGAAAGGCAGAAAATCAATATTCTCATAATTGGACGGGACAAAAGCCAAAGTCAATATTTTACCATGGGCAACACGAAGCCAGAATACGAGACGGAGGAGGCTCACAAGGGGCCACCCCCCTGGCGGTGTGGCCTAGGGCTGGGCGCGCCTGGGGGGTGCAGCCGCCCTGGTGGCCCCTGCCTCGCCTCTTCGCTTATAAAGTCCCCCCGATGAAAAAACCCTAAACACCTGATCGATATTCCACAAAACCGTCTATAACCGCCGCCACCATCGTCCCTAGATCGAGGGATCTAAAGTTCTTCCCGGCATCCTGTCGGAGGGGAGATCATCCTGGTGGCTTTCTTCTTCATCATGCCATCCTTCGGTATGAAGAGTGAGTAGTTCCACCTTGGACTACGGGTCTATGTAGTAGCTAGATGGTTGTATATCCTCCTTGTGCTTTCATGTATAGATCTTGTGAGATCCGTTCATGATCAAGATCTAATCTATTTGTAACCATGCATGTTGTGTTTGCGGGGGTCCGATGGATATTGAGATTACTATGTCAAATTGATTAATGATTTTGTCTATTTGATTCTATCATGTCTGTGTTGTTTGTGATCTTGCATGCTCTCTGTTGTTAGTATCTATCTTGGCCAAGTAGTTGCTAGAGACTCCAAGAGGGGGTATTTATGCTCGATAGTGGGTTCATGCCTCTACTTTTCAAGGGAAGTGACAGAAATCTCTTTGATGGTAGATGTGTTATTGCCACTAGGGAGAAAACAACGATCTCTTGTTCACGGAACAAGTGGATTGTTTACCTTACACACTTTGCTTAAAGCAGTTGTCTGTTGCTTGCAACTTAATACTGGAGGGGGTTCGGATGATAACCTGAAGGTGGACTTCTAGTCATTGATGCAGATGGATGGCGATCTATGTATATTATTGTATCGCCCAATCAAATCTCATATGATCTTTTTGTCTAGTATTGCATTGTTATGCCTTGCTCAGTTCCTGTCAATTGCCCTACTATAATTTGTTTACCCTGCATGCCATGTTTGTTTATCTAAGGAGAGCACCTCTAGTGAACTATGGACCCGGTCCAATCTTTACCATTGATACATCTTCCACTGTTACCTGTTTACTTGCTGGAAACCATCATCACCTTCCACACCATATAGTTAATCCTTTGTTACAGCAAACCAGTGAGCTTGACAACCTCACTGTTTGTTGGGGCAAAGTCTTGAGTTTGTGTTGTGTAGGTTTCCACGTTGCTTGCAACACCTTTGATACGTTTCCTTCCTCCTACTGGTTCGATAACCTCGGTCTCTTACTGAGGGAAGACTTGCTACTGTGATCTTCACACCTTGCTCTTCGAGTTTCCAACGAAGCACTCCCACGTCAATACCGGGCGCCATCAGCACATAGTAACAAGAATGGGTAGATAAAATAAGAGCAACTTCAAAACTTTCAGCACATAGAGAGGTGTTTGAGTACCATGAAAACTTCTACAACCATATTTTCCTCTCTCATAATAATTTTCAGTAGCCTCATGAATAAACTCAATAATATAACTATCACATAAAGTATGCTTTTCATGATCTACAAACACATAATTTTTATCAAGCTCAAAAATAGTGGGACTATAACCTTCAAACCCACTTTTAACAATTTTATAATAAGGTGACGGATCATTCAATGTCGGACCATCATATAGAGATTTTTCATAAACATTTTCTAAGCAAAACTCTTTAGTACCATGCATTTCGAAGTTAGGCACAAATATAGAATTATCATAGATAACAGGAGCATAACTATTATCACAAGTTTTACCCATAGCAAATATTTCAAAAGAATCCATAGGAACATAACAATCCTCTTCCTTCGTTAAGCATGGGGGACAATCAAATAATGTAAGAGGTAAATAGTTACTCTAATTAGAAGGTAGGCATGGGTAGCTAATCCATTCTTCCTCCTTTTGTTCATCACTCTCCTCCTCTTTTTCATATAATGAACTTCCAGTTTCAGCAATTTCTTCTCCCAAAGGCTCCTGCAAGGCATTAGTCTCTTCCATTGGTGGAAAGCATATATTAAAATATTCAAGAATATAGCCATTTTCTTCCTTGTAATTATCAAAGCAAAATTTAAGTATATCATAAACCTCATATTCATAAGGTGAATCATCGATATTTTCAAGCAAACTAGCAAGTTCAAATGCACCCTTGAAAGCAATAAATTCTTCAATTTGTTCCACATCATAAGAGTCATAATTTCCTTTAACATAAGAAGATATGGTAACATTATCATTATACTCACATTTAAAAGGTAGGTGTTTATTCCTCATACAACAACAAGATTTATCAAAGTAATAAGTAACATTATAAGTAGAGCACACATCTCTAGCAATAGTATTCAATTTATCAATTTGTTCCCATAAGTGTTTCCCTTTTTGTGACAAACGGTATTCCTTATAATAATACTTTTGTTCTTCCGTGAACCCACCTTGCCAATAAGAACTAGTTTCAAAGAAACCATCTGACATGGATATGCCCTACGGGTACCCGATGTTAGCCTACCTGGTCCAGCCCGATGGAAGGTGAAAGAGTAATTGCCCCTATGTGTGGTTTTGGTGATTAATTACAATCCCTATGCACTAATGTTTTCACTGAGTTTTATATGAAGGAATATTCCATAGGACATGCTTGTAGTCTATGTGTTGGATTCAAGTATGGATGCCATGAAGATAAAGATATACCTTGAGTATTGGCATCAAGATCATCGAGTTGAAGAGAAGAATATGATATGATAAATATCTTGAGAGTGTGATCTCAATAGAAGAATTCGAGATATGGCTCTAAGACGGTGTCATGATAGCCTCATTAGTTGAGCAATGATTGACTAAGATTTAGAGCGTGTAATCAAATTAAGGTTTCTATATGTACCTCAAGATATTGAGATGGAGCATGAGAAGATACATGGTTGACCTATAAAAAGAGTGAAGAGTGATTTCAAGTTGGTCAACACATGAAGCATAAAGAATGTACCACATGGATCTTGTTGTATGGTAAGCCTTGTAAATTATGCATCATGAACTAACCCATTATATATGTGCATTTGCATTTTCTATATGGGATAGGTACCTTTCCATGGGCATGCTTCAAAAGTGAAGATCTTATATAGCACATGAGAGGATGACATCAAGTGGTGATCGACATCAAGGTTGAGAAGGGCAAGTTCAAGATAAGCATCTCGAGAAGATCATTTTCTTAAAGCTTGCCGTCCATATTGGTGATAATGGACATGTGAATACATGTATTAATGAATCTATCCAATAGTGTTGTATGGGGGAGCAAATTAGGAGTCTTCACGAAGCAACAATGATCAAGTGATGCATTCCGGCTTGGATGGAGATTGAAGTGTTGTCATCAAGATCAAGTGGGAAGTGCAAGGCAAAGGTATGGCCTTTCTAGGTTTTCCTTTTACCGGTCTCAAGGTGGTTGTTGGGAGACCGGGTTATAGGATACATAGCCGCACTATTAAGAGGGGCTTTCGGTTGGGTAACTTGATCACATCGTCATAGGGAACTCAATCCTTTGCATTATTTGCATCTTACTATTTTATTGCTTCTTGGTTTTTCTCCATGTGAGGTTCTTGAGCTTGTTGCTAGCTCTTCAACAAGCCCAAGTTCATCTAAAACGGAATTCGTATGCATCTTCTATGGCGTTTTCGAGTTTGAAGGTTTTATCGGTTCTTCTTATAGGGAGGCTTCTTAACTTTCTTCATTTGGTTCTATCCTCCTCTATTGTACTATGATGTTTCTCGGAACCATCTTTAAGGGCTTGTTGTCCTCGTCAAAACAAGCCCAAGATCTTCGAAATTGGAGTCTGGACGCAAAAGTTATCGCCGTTTTCGTGTGCCCTGTTTTGTTCTAGCGGGACCGAGCCTGTGGCCAGAATTTTTGGCGACCACTAGAAATTTCCGGCAAATCGCTGAAAAACGGTCCAGTATGTTGTTTCGGTTTTTGCTGCAACTTCCGTTTTTGACCGGAAATTCCGGCGGCTGATACGGCGGCGCCGGTTTCGCTGCCGGAACATGTCCGTCTAGCATGTTTTGCCTCCAACGGTCATCCCCTTGAAGGGGTATAAAAGGGGGGCTTCTTCCCCAAAGTTCTAAGGCTCTTGAGCATGTTTTTGACCTCCATTGTTGACCCCTTTGAGCTTTCTTCCTCTCCCTTCCCTCCTATGATTCTTTCATCTTTTTGAGGGATTTGGAAGATGAGATCTAGATCTACAATCTCCACCAATCAAATCCTCCTCTAAGTGAGGGGAACCCATTGGATATAGATCTTGGAGTCATTTGTTGGTTTCCACCATTGTTCTTCCTCTCTAATTCCTCCCTAGAACTTGTTGCTTTGGTGGGATTTTAGAGTGAAGGATTTGAGCACCCTTGGTGTACTTGCTTTGCATTCTTGCATAAGTGTTGATCTCTCCATTACGATTTGTTTGAGTGAGAGACCGTGAGCTTGTTACTCTTGGAGGGTGACCTCCTAGTTGGCTTGGCGGTTGGTGCCGCGGTGTTCTCTTCGTGGAAGATTATGAGGAGACCCGGGATTCTCCTTCGTGGAGCTTGTGAAGTGGTTGTGGAGCTTGCCATCTCCGGAGTGGAGGAAAAGCTATCCATAAGGAAGGGGCCTATTCCTTCGTGGGATATACTCGGAGAAGAAGGTTAGCCTTTGTGGTGCATGAGGAATCCTTCGTGGAACCTCACACCTCTCCAACGTGACGTAGCCCCCTTCCCAAAGGTGGTGAACACGGGAATACATATTCGTCTCCGCGTGCCTCGGTTATCTCTATATCCGAGCTTACTTTCCTTGTGATAGCCATCGAGCTTGAAGTACTTATATCTTGCTTATCACTTGTGGTATATTTATCTTGTGCTATCTTTCTTAGCTTAATTTGTTGTTGGTGCACTTAGTTGAGCCTAGTGTATTTAGGTTTCGTGCTTGTAAAATAGACGTTAGTTTATTTCCGCATTCTACCAAGCCAAAACCGTAATAGTTTTAAAATTGCCTATTCACCCCCTCTAGGCGACATCTCTATCCTTTCAATTGGTATCAGAGCAAGGTCTCTCCTTGTTTAGGCTTCACCGCATAGAGTGTAAAGATGTCGGCTAGTAGTATAGTGCACAATGACACAATTATCTTTGATGGCACAAATTATACTTTGCGGAGAAATTGCTTTATTTATAATCTTCGGACCTTGTGTCCAAATATTGAGAGATTTCTAGATGTAGGTTTTTCTCCTCCGATGGATCCTCAAAATCTATCTTTAGCGGATGAGAAAAATTTATATCTCGAAGCTCAAGTATCTAATGAGATTATTTTCTCTTTGAGCCCCACAGTTAATTTGTTCTTGACGATTGTAAAGCGTAAGTCGTCTCATGAGAAGTGGACCAAGCTTAAAGAAATATTTGGTGGTTCCATTTCTAATATTGTCGATGGTTTCTCCGAGGAGATCTATTTTCCTTCACATCATGAAGAGCTCCAAGTTGCTTCCACCTCCGTCCGCGATGAGTTCTCATCCTCATCCACTTCACCAACATGTGGCAAGACACAAGGTAAATATATGGTGAGTCGTGTTGGGAATTGCAATGTTGATATTGTGCTCGCTAATGATGATCCTTCATCTCTATCCCCTTGCAATGTTTCTTCTTTGGACTTAAGCACTTCTTGCAACAATAATGCTATATCCCCTTTTGTTGCTAGTCCTTGTATATCATCTAGAAATTATTTGAGTACTAGTGTAGATGATATGCTTGATTTGCCTTGTTCCCATGAACAAAATGCTTCTATTTCCTCTAGTTGTTTATCTAACAATGTAGAGGAAATCAAACATTCTATGGAGCAATACATGGTCATGAATGAAGATTCAATAATATCCTCATCTTCATCCTCCCGTGCTCACATGTGCCTTACGGCAAGAGGATCAAAGGTATCTCCTACTTTGGATCCCAATATATCTTCTAAATATAATAGCAATGATAATGATGATAGTGATGATGACATTGATGAGGATACTAGTGCTCTCTTGCTTGAGTTGACTTTTTTGTGTACCTCTCTTCGTGGTAATAATAAGGCCGTTAATTGTCTCAAACACATTATGGACACCATAACTAAAAAAATGGGAACCATAGAGGAGTTTGATTTCCAACTTGATGATGGGAGTCGGAGATTTAATCTCCTTAAGTAAGATCCTGCCGAGGAGAAGCACACTAATTGTCTCCTCACACAAAAAATTGAATCTTATGAGCTTGAAAAGAAATATTCCATTAATGATGCTTGTGCTACTAACTCTAATTCTTGTGAAGTATCTACCCTAAAGGAGAATGTTGATCTAAGGGCTCAACTTGAGTTGCTAACTAGCAAGTATAGGAAATTGGAAGAAAGTCATGAAAAGCTCTCGGGCTCTCATAATGATCTTCTAATCTCCCATGATGGGCTAATGTTAGCTCGTGAGGCAAGTATTACCAAGGTAACATCTTGTGAGCCTCTTTTGGACATTGGCACAACTTCTACTCAAAATGCTATTTTGCCATGTGCTAGTCCTAGTAATCCATCTAGCCATACTATTGATAAACCTTGTGTTGGATTAGTTGCTTTGCCTTGTTGCTCTAACAATGAATCTTATACTTCCTCTAGTACTTGTATTTCTACTAACCATGTAGAGGAAATCAAAGAGCTCAAGGCCCAAGTCACCTCCTTAAGGAATGACTTGGAAAAGAGTCATGAAGGGAAATCCACACTCGATAATATTTTGAGTGTGCAAAAATCCCCTAATGATAAATGTGGACTTGGATTCAAATCCAATAACAAGAACAAGTCCAAGAGAAACAATAAGAAGGGCCAAAACCAAGTCAAGAATTTGGCCAAGATTATTTGCTTCAAGTGCAAGGTTGAAGGACATCATGTAAGATCTTGTCCATTGAAGAAAAAGCACTTGAGTGAGAAGCAACGAGGGAAGCGGCCACAAGTACAAGGTCAAGGCCAAGTTGAAGTTAGGCCACTTCCGAAGAAGAATCAAGATAATGCTCCCCAAGCCAAGAAATCAAGGAAGAAGAGAAAGGGGAGCACTTGTTGTTACATGTGTCGTGTGAAGGGGCACTTTGCCTCTTCATGTTCAAACGGTACCTTATCTAACCCTATCATTATTGATGATGATTATTCTCTTAGGAAGGATAAGGATGGCAATGTGTTTTCCAAGTTTGTTGGAACTCAAAGTGGTGTCAAGAAAAGAACCATTTGGGTTGCCAAGCCTATTGTGACTAACCTCTTAGGACCCAGCTTGGTTGGGGACCAACAAGCTCAAACTTGATCAATAGGTGTTTATGGAGGTCATTGGAGACTTGGCTAACTCATGAAGAATTAAGGGATCTTCATATATTATATTTGATCAAGCCAAGTCATTAGGATTATCTTATCCGTATCTTATATCCAATGGCCTCTTCACGGTAACTTGTAATTAACTCATTTATATTGTAAGTTACTTGCTCCTTTACATGTTTTGGGTTTGTACCAAGTATGTGTTTGTATTTGGTATTCCTCATGCTTGCTTATTTTGTGTATTCAAGTATGTCTAGGTGTATGGCACATCGTTTACCCGTTTGTCTCGTTTTGAGCCTCTAATGCACCTTGATGATATCTTATTTGGCTCTTTTTGAGTGGTTAATGGAACATCCCATTTTGGGGGAGTAATATGCCTTGCGCATCTCTAAAACCTTAAAATATGTGTATGTGAGTACTACTGAAAGAACATTTCTTAATCCCTAGTGTTTTGTGTGTTAGATAACAATATCAAGGAGTATTTTAATGTGTGTTGAAGTGTTGCAGCTCTCTCTGATAAAAAGGGAAAAGTATCTGCCTTTGGGGGGGGGGGCGGATTATCCGCCGCCCCTTCCTCTTCCCAAGCAGGCGCAAGCCCTAGAAGGGGGGCGGAATTTTGGCCGGATTTTCTGGCCTTGCCAGATAATCCGCCCCCTTGCTCACTGCCAAGGCGCAAGCCCCAGAGAGGGGGCGAAGTTTTGGCCAGACTTTCCGGCTAGGCCGGATAATCCTCCCCAGGAGGGGGCCGGATTATCCGCCCCCCAAGATCTTCACCAAGTTTCCACAGGCGTCAGCCCCAGAGAGGGGGCGGATTTTCTCCCGGAATATCCACCCTTGGGGCGGAGTTTTCCCAGGGGGGCGGATAATCCACCCCCAAAGTTGCTCAACGGCCAGATCTTGGGAGGGGGTATTTAAGCCAGCCTTCCCCCTCCTGCCAGACCTCTTGATTCATTTGAAAAAGACAAGATCAGATCTGAAATCTTCATCCAAGAGAGATCCACCTAGATCTACCCAAAGGCCTCGTCCCTTGGGGAATCGAAGGAGGAGAACTCGATCTTCATCATCAGCAATCAAGCACTTCATCTCCTCTCCATTCATTTGGAGAACCACCGATCTAGTATTTCTTGCAAATACCTAGATCCTTGTTTTTGTTTATATTGATAAACCTTGTTCTTGTGGCAGCTTGTTGTCATCTCGGGAGCCCCCAATTCGGTTGTGGGTGTGTGCCCCGATAGTGTTGTAAAAGACACCGGTTCCCGCCTCGAAGGTATCCAATAGTGGAGAAGGTGGATCAGGCCTCTCGTGGTGAGATCCATCGGAGAATAGGGTGAGGCCTATTGTGGCGTGGTGGTCTTAGAACCGCCCACCCCTCCAACGCAGATGTACTTCCCTTAGCAAGGAAGGAACTGCGGTAAAACAAATCCCTATGTCTCCGCGTGCTCCACTACGGTTTCCTTGCTCCTCTCTTTACGTGCTTAGTAGTTAGGGTTGCATATAGGGAAATTCTCGTAGTTGCATATCTAGAGAATTTACTTTGTGTCAAGCCTAAAATTGAAAAGGTATTAAAAATTGGTTAGCACCTATTCACCCCCCCTCTAGGTGCCCATACGATCCATTTCAATTGGTATCAGAGCCCTGACTCTTATTTCGGGCTTAACCGCCTAAGAGAAGTATGGGTTCCAAGGTAGATGGGAGTGATGCTCCGGAGGTAGTCACCATGAACGATCTCAAGACGTTGGAAACAACCTTGGTGAGTTCAATGGAGGCTAAGATGGAAGAGATGCGTCAATTGATAACGCGTCTCTCCACATCCGCAACATCACCTCCATCTAACTCTGAGGATACCACTCCGCAATCCAAGGAAACGGGTAAAACTGTTTCCAAAGATAAACGAAGTGGTTGGTGATGACACTAGCAAGAGCTCCTCCTCGAAAAAGGATAGCGGTAAGGATGGATACAATGAGGTTTCTCATGTATATTCCCCTGATCCACCTATCCCTCACCCACATATACATAATAGGGTTGATCCACCCAAACTTTTAGCATCTACTTTTACTCAATGGCAATTTTTGATGAAATCTCATGTGTGCAGTTCCTCCATAGAGTTGTGGAAGATCATCGAAAATGGTATTGATGTTGGAAACCCCAACAATCTTACAAGAAGAGAAATTGTCGATAGCCAACTCAACGCTACAGCTCTACACATGATACAACTTGGTGTGGGTGACAAAGATATGCCACACATTCAACATCTTAGTACAGCTAAGGAAGCTTGGGATGCTCTCACCGAGTTCTTCATCGGAAATGAAAGTATGAAAAGCAATAGATATGATGCATTGAGCAACGAAGCTGAAGGATTCTATATGTTGGATGGAGAAGACCATGAAGACATGTATAGGAGGCTTAAGGCAATAGCCACAAATTTCAGAAACCATGGCGCTGCTCATGTTGATGATGCATGGATCAAGCGCAAGTATGTCAGTGCTCTTATGCCATTTGAGCCCATAGATTTGAAAAGTCTCCAAGGTAGGGATAACTATCACCTCATGACATCCAATGAGGTAATGCAAGAAATGGACGCTTTCAAAGTGGCTGCCAAGAATGCCGAAGATGCTCGTGCTCGAGCTACGGGGATGCAAAAGGGGGTCAACGTGGCCTTGAAGACTAGTGTGATTGACCATGATGAATATGCCATAGAAGGTCTGGACTGTCCCGAGGATATAAAAAGGATCCACGGACAATACCTCGCTCTTTATGCTAGAAACTTTTGGAAAGATCCATCCAAGGCTAAAGCTAAACTAGAACGCAAGAGTGGAGCCTATGGAAGAAAAGAAAATGGCCCCAAGCTGAGAACATGTTTCAACTGTGGTGATCGGCTGCACTTTGTAGCTGAGTGTCCATATCAGAGTAGGGAAGATAATGGAGGAAGACTTATTTTCAAGGACAAGTCAAAGGCTCCACGCAAGAAACAGTTTGTAAAGAAGAATGCTCCCTTCAAGAAGCAACCAAAGATTGTTCTAGTGGATCAAGAAGAATATTCATCGGAAAGTGAAGATGAGGACGAAGACGATAGCTCTCAAGAGGTGGCTGCAATAGCCACCACGTCTCCTTCAACATCTCTCTTCGACTCTCCGAACGAAAACATCATCGACAAGAATGCTACTTGTCTCATGGCAAGAAGCTCCGAGGTAACTTCTTCTAACTCTTCTTTTCCTAAGGCTATGATTGACATGGATGATCCTACTAGTCTTAAGGTTAAAGAAGAGATTATTGCTTTGGATTATTTCTATACTAACTTGCAAGGTGAGCACAAAGTTTGTTTTGAAGATCTTATGGATCAGTTGGCCCAAAACGAAGCTCTCCTCGAAGAAAAGGGCAGAATTGAAAGGGAGGGTGCATTGCATCCTTAAAAAATGCTCTTGAAGAAGAAGAGGCTCGGGTCTCTCTTGAAGAGAGGCTTGAGTCTATTGAAGAGTCACATGAAGAAATTGTGACTAAACTTGTTAAGGAACGTGACAATGCAGTCACCAAAGCAAAGAAATTAAAGAAGGAAAAGATTGACTTTGGGGCTGCTCATGATAGACTCTCCGAGGAATTGGAGAAACTTGACAATGCTCACAAGGCATTGAAAAACGAGTTCTCTATTCTCAATGAGTCACATGATCAGCTTCAAAGTCGATTGGCCAAATATGATGCTCCTAGCTCATCCAACTCAACATATAGTCACAAGGAAAATGCTAATGCTAGTGTGGAAAAAGAAGTGGTCAAGGACATCACTCCCAAGGATAAGAGTGTGCTTGATGAAGTTCTTGGCAAGCAAAGGTCAAATCATGGTAAAGAGGGACTTGGGTATGTCACCAAGTCCAAGAAAAAGAAGAACAAGACCAAGAATGTGCAATCAAAGACAAGCACCGCTGAGAAGAATGTCACAAAAGACAAGACTAACAATATTGGTTTTGCAGGGTCTCACAATCCAAACTATGAACTCTTTTGTGATGATTATGGCGATGTTTATGCTTATTATGTCGGTCCTCTTGATGAATGTATTGCTTGGTCTATTTGGGTCCCAAAGACCCTTGTTACTAACATGAAAGGACCCATTGAAAAATGGGTACCTAAAACCAAGAAGTAATTCTCTTGCAGGGCTATGCTTCCGGTGGGTCAAAATGGGTGCTAGATAGTGGATGCACTAGTCATATGACCGGAAGCAAGGAGATCATCATGGAGATGCGTCCAAATCATGATAATATCACAGTCTCCTATGGTGATAAGTCTAAATCTCAGGTATTGGGTCTTGGCAAGGTTGTGGTTGCCCACGATATCTCTCTCGTGGACGTCATGCTTGTTGAGACCCCCGGTTACAACCTTCTTTCTGTTCGTGTCCTTGGCAAGATGGGTTTTGCTGTTTTTATCGATGATGATTTGGTGGTACTCTTGTGGAGCAAGTCTCTAAAGGTCGCTTTCATTGGATACGTCGAAAATGACCTGTATGTGGTGGACTTCTCGGGGAAAACCACTTCGGGTCCGATGTGTCTATTCGGAAAGGCCGACGTGGGCTGGCTATGGCATCACCGTTTAGCCCATGTCAACATGAGAACTTTGCAAAGTCTTCACAAGGGTGACCACATCCTTGGACTAAAAGACAATGTCTCTTTTGCCAAAGATCATGTTTGTAGGGCTTATGTTGAAGGAAAAATGCATGACTCTCCCCACAAGAGGAACACTATTGTGTCATCAAAGAGGATCTTGGAATTACTTCATGTGGATTTATTTGGTCCTCCCTCTCATGCAAGTCTTGGTGGGAAGAAATATTGCTTGGTCATTGTCGATGATTACTCAAGATATACATGGGTCTATTTCTTCAAGCTAAAAAGTGAGACTCAACAGACTGTCATTGACTTTGCCAATGAAGTTCAACGTCAACACAATGTTCCTATCTTGGCAATAAGAAGTGAGAACGGCTCCGAATTCAAGAACTACACTTTGAATGAGTTTCTTAGCGAAGAGGGGATTAGACATCAATATTCCGCTGCGTACACCCCTCAACAAAATGGTGTAGCCGAGAGGAAGAACCGGACTTTGATGGATATGCTAAGATCAATGTTGGCTGAATTCAAGTCTCCTTATAATTTTTGGGCTGAAGCCATATCCACTGCTTGTCACTCATCGAACCGGCTCTACCTCCGAAAGATTTTGGACAAGAATCCATATGAAATACTTACCGATAACAAGCCCAACATCTCATACTTCAGGGTATTCGGGTGTAAGTGTTTCTTTCTTATTAAAGGTGTCCATTTGTCAAAATTTGAGTCCAAGGCTTTAGAAGGTATTTTTGTTGGTTACGGTGTCGAATCCCACACTTATAGAGTCTACAACAAGCTCACTGGGATTGTTGTAGAATCTTGTAGTGTGGAGTTCGATGAAAATAACGGCTCCTTTGTAGGGCAAGTTGATGTTTGTGATGCAGATGTTGAAATACCCCAAGATGCCATAAGAAGAATGGGCGTGGGATTTTTCCGCCCATTGAGGAACCCCTTGTGGAGGATCGGGAAGGACAATGCTCCACTCATGTGGAGCCCTCATTTACACAAGATCAACAAGCTCCTACTGTTGGAGAAAATTCTGCACCAACACCGCAACCTGCTGAAGATCATCTGTCTCCTGGACAAGTTGGTAGTCCCAGGCCAGACTATCCGCCCCCTCCAAGGGGCGGACAATCCGCCCCTGGCACTCCAACTCGTTCCAGAGGATCCGGAGGAGAAGACAACAGCCAAGAAACTCCCAGGCCGGATTCTTCGGCCCCCGAGGGCGGATTATCCGGCTCTGTTTCTCCAAGTCCTGTCAGGCATGCTCAGGAAGAAGCCACTGGTGTTTCATCTCCCAGGACGGATAGTCCGGACCCTCCAAGAGGCGGATTATCTGACCCTGAAGAACAAGCTCTGCAGCAACCTCCTGGTGTTAACTCAGATCAAGATCAAGGGCAAGGCAGTGATCAAGACAAGGATACAAATACTGAATCAACTCCTTCTAGAAACAATAAGGACATTGAGGCTCGTCGCAAGGCTCGTGCTGATCGGAACCTTGAACTAAGGGGTCACACTCTTGACAAAGTTGTTGGTGATCTACGAAGAAGGGTATCTACTAGAAGAGAACTTGCAAGCTTCTGTGATCATCAAGCTCACATTTCCATGGTTGAACCGAAGAAGGTCTTTGATGCTCTTGAAGACCCCGATTGGGTTGTTGCAATGCATGAAGAATTAAATAACTTCGAACGCAACAAAGTTTGGAAGCTCGTAGAGAAACCCAAGGACTGTCGCAATGTTATCGGTACCAAGTGGATCTTCAAGAACAAACAAGATGAAAATGGCATTGTTGTGAGTAATAAAGCACGACTCGTGGCTCAAGGATTCTCTCAAGTGGAAGGAATTGATTTTGGCGAGACTTATGCTCCTGTGGTTCGTCTTGAGTCCATCCGTATCCTTCTTGCCTATGATGCCCATCATAACTTTAAATTATAGCAAATGGATGTTAAGAGTGCGTTTCTTAATGGTCCTCTCCATGAGTTAGTATACGTCAAGCAGCCCCCGGGTTTTGAGGACCCCAAATTTCCGAACCATGTCTACAAACTCGATAAGGCGCTCTATGGCCTTAAACAAGCCCCATGTGCGTGGTATGAGCAACTTAAAGAGCTTTTTCTAGACCGTGGATTCGAAGTTGGGCAAATCGATCCCACTCTTTTTACTAAGAAGGTTAATGGGGAGCTTTTTGTATGCCAACTTTATGTAGATGACATTATTTTTGGCTCTACTAACCAAGCTTTTAACGGTGAATTTTCAAAGCTTATGACTGACAGGTTTGAGATGTCCATGATGGGTGAGCTGAGGTTCTTTCTTGGATTTGAGATCAAACAACTTAGAGAGGGAACCTTTATTAATCAAGCTAAGTACATCCAAGACATGCTCAAAAGGTTCAAGATGACGGATCTCAATGGCGTTGCTAATCCAATGCAAACAAAGTGTCATCTTGAGCTCAATCCCAAGGGTAAAGACGTGGATCAAAAGGTATACCGATCCATGATCGACTCTCTCCTTTACCTTTGCGCATCTAGGCCCGATATCGTGTTAAGTGTAGGAGTGTGTGCAAGGTACCAAGCCGCTCCTAAAGAAAGCCACTTAGTGGCGGTCAAACGAATCTTCGGATATTTGGTTCATTCCCCAAATTTTGGGTTATGGTATCCCAAGGGTTCAAGTTTCTCTCTATGTGGTTACACTGATTCAGATTGGGCTGGTGACAAAGATGATAGGAAATCAACCTCTGGTGCATGTCAATTCTTGGGCAGGTCTCTAGTGTGTTGGTCTTCAAAGAAACAAAATTGTATTTCACTCTCAACCGCCGAAGCTGAATATGTTGCTACTGCAAGTGCTTATACACAATTGTTATGGATGAGGCAAACTTTAAAGGAATATGGTGTCAATTGTGACAAAGTGCCTCTATTATGTGACAATGAAAGTGCTATCAAAATTGCTTACAATATCGTGCAGCATACAAGAACAAAACATATTGAGATTCGCAACCACTTCATTCGGGATCACGTTGCTCGTGGTGATATTGCCCTATCCTTTGTGAGCATGAAAAACCAACTTGCTGATATTTTCACGAAGCCTCTTGATGAAGCAAGATTTTGTTATTTGAGGAATGAGCTAAATATCATAGATTCAAGGAGCTTGGCTTGACTACCCTTGCACACTCACTTTCTCTTATTCATGTATTTGGTTTAGATGCGGGCATAGACATAGGGGTGTGTGGTCCTAATTGATTGGGCTAACCCTCCCCCCATAATGCCGAAAGCAAGTAAAATCTTTTCCCTTAATATCATTTTGTGATATGTGGGTCATCGATGAGCATTGGTTTTGAACTCAAGATACATCTTCGCGGTGTTATGCCATGCGCTCCAACATGGTGGCTTCGGCCACCGTCCTCTTCCTTCAGAAGAGTTGGTTTCTCATGGGTCTCTTTGGATTTTCCTGCATATCTCTTGTTCTTATGGAAAACACACTCAATTTTAGCTTTTGTTGATTTGATTCTTGCAAATTTGGGTGTGTAGTACCATCTATTCTTGCTCTAAACCATCGCTCTTCTTCCTTTTTGGCGTTTCGATGCCAAAGGGGGAGAAGTAGTTCTATTAGGTCTCGTGGATTTGCAAGGGTCGGGCGCAAGCACTTATCTTTCCATTGTTTTTATTTGCTTGCTTGTGCGTGAACTTATTTGCTATTTGTGCTTGGATTATGTAATACCATGTCGTGCTCCACTGTTTGGTACTATGTTTGGTATTCATGGAATTCTGGATTTATCTATTGTTGATCTCATGGAATTCTGGATTTATCTATGGAGCATATTTGATGGCATATGGATTCATGGGATTATCTAATGTATGCATCAGTATTGTTGGGATGTGCTTGGAGGCTATCAAGCTAATTATATTCTTTGGCTATAATCACATCCCGGTGGTTTCCCAACCCACCTTGTTTCAATTATCTTTGCTATGGAAGTTGTGTTCTCTCTAGTGTGTGTATTTGTATTCAAATGCAATTTTTAAATATGCACACATCTAGGGGGAGCGCCTTTCACTTTAAGGTGGCATTACCCGGTTTCATTGCAAATCCTAGTATTGTCATCTAACACCAAAAAGGGTGAGATTGAAAGAACATTTCTTAATCCCTAGTGTTTTGTGTGTTACATAACAATATCAAGTAGTATTTTAATGTGTGTTGAAGTGTTGCAGCTCTCTCTGATAAAAAGGGAAAAGTATCTGCCTTTGGGGCGGATAATCCGCCCCCACCAGGGGCGGATAATCCGCCCCTCCCTCTTCCCAAGCAGGCGCAAGCCCTAGAAGGGAAAAGTAATATGCTTCTTTTGCATATCACAATCCTAGGAAATGTGAACATATGAGGTAGTGCCACTTAGAGTTGATATTGTTGATTATCTTGTTTCTAGGTGGCATGTTTACTCAAACAAGGTCCTATTTTTGTAAGAAGCTTTTATTGATCGTATTTTTGGTCCTTGTTTGAGTAAGAAATTCTTGGTGCAGTCTTCCTCAAATACATATCTCTATATCTTGTTTGGGAGACTATTTGCTTCAAGTTATTCTAATTGTTGCATTGCATGATTGTGTGACTAGTTGAAGCTATCAAGAATCTCTATCTTTGCATAGTGCTTAATCTTTTTATTCCTATCCTATGCTTTTTATTGTGAAGATTTATCTTTAATACCCGTGCAATATACCACCGGAAATCAATTCCAATACACTCATTGTCTTCGACAATTGAGATACTTGTGTGTGGTAGCATTTATGGATCATCTTCACCTTGGATTTCACCTATTATTTACTTATTTTATTTTCCAAAATTTTGGTGTGGCTCCCATTGTCTTCCTTGGCTTTTGAACATCTCTTTGATGATGTTTTTGATTATTATCAAATGTGTTTTAGTGGAAGACAAACCTCTTCTTCTCGGAACCTTGTGCCATTGTGAAAAGTGTTAAGTGTTTGGTTTATTTGTTGACACCTTGCTCTTTTGGGAGTTTGTTATCTCATTCTTTCTTCTCTATTTTATTTGCTTGAATGAGATAAATCTTTGAGTATTTGTGTTTTATTTCATCTTTTTTGCTCAATAGTTTTTGCTTAGTTCATTTGTTGAACTTTGTTGAACAAATCGTGTGTTGATTTGATTCTTTGATATAGTCTGGGCAACAAATGTGTTTGGTCACACCTTGTATGCCTTATTGAATATTTGGGTTATTTGTCCAAATTATATCTTTGTTGGATCTTGAAAGTCTCGCGCATGCATGCTTACTAAATGTATATCTCATATCATTTTTGCTTTCTTTGATCCAATATATAGGGCATACTCCATCAAATCCTTAAACAGCTAAGATGTGCATGAAATTCAAATTTCATCTCTAAATATGCACATATTTTTATGGAGTGTGTCCTATGTGTTGTGGTTAGTCTAGCCACTTTGGACCCAATAAGTTTGGGGACCAAGATGTACTTGAATGTTGTTTTAGGTACATTGGAGATGCAATGGATCCTTGTATTGTCTATAAGGAAATTGTTGTCACCACATGATAATTGGAGCCAAGCTAGGATGATCGAAAAATTCTTATCTACTACATCATACCATTGCTATCTCGGTAACAAGTATCTTATTCATGCATACTATTCTTTCATCCAATCTCTTGTAGGTTGCATCTTGGCATGAATTTATCTGTTTGTAAATGTTGCGGTTCTTGCAAGGATCTTTGAAAGACTTCTTTATCCTTATTTCTTATGTGAGTAATTTGAGATGATGCATATAATGGGGAGTATATAAAATCATGTTCATGATTCACCAATTCCAAATATGCCTTCTAGCAATTTATTGCATATCAATTCCTCAAGGTACTTTCATATGCAATATTGTTGAAATTGCTTTGAACCCTTCCTTTTGCTACTTGTTGTCGTTCTCAAAGTATCCCAACTAGCATTTGTTCCCTTAGTGTTAGTTGTGATGTTTTTGAGGTTTTTCTTTTTTCTTTGGTGAAGTTCATTGATATACCATAAGAGAAAATAGAGCCATGGGCTATATATGCACTTAAGCTTGTCTTAATAAGTTTATTTATTTATATCTACTCCTTGTATCTTGTTTGTGTTCTAAATAATATAGAGGGAGTGAGGATTCCATGTTTGTGGATATTGTATTCAAATACAATAATTAAAATTTATGCACGAACCTTGTGGAGCTTCCTTATTTCATTTAGAGCACTATTTGTCCATTTGATTTTTTGGACCATTAGATTGCTTGCTTCATCCGTTGAAGTTTCTTCACCGTTTTATCATTGTAGCAATCTTTGATCCTCAATATAGCTTTATTTCCTCCAAATACTTGTCGTTGGATATGTGCATTTGATTTCACTCAAAATATTAGAAATGCACACCTTGGGGAGGAACTCATCCTATATTGGCCTTCTATCTTTGTCATCCATTTTGGCACTTGTTGTCAATGGGGAGAAGTTTAGAGGGTTTAAGGGAAATGGTTTTATGCTTAAGATTGGTTTGTTCTTAAGTGTTTGCCTTTCATGCATTTCATCTTTATTATGTTTTGCATGGTTGTATATATAGTGTAAACTCTCCCAAAGTTTATTGTTGACAATGTATGCAATGAAATTCAGGTTCATCACACATGCATATATTGTGGGGGAGTTTGCTCTATATATGTTGGTTCTACTCACATCACTTACATTAGTTGTAGTTTGTGTAAGTAGAATTGGTTTTGATATGTGCTAGTAGCTTTATGTTACTTGACCATATCAAATGCAACCTCTTGTACACAACTTATTCTCGGATAAGCTGCGTACTTGTTTCTAATATTCATTATATAAACCTTCTTGTTGTGACTGTCATCATTTACCAAAATGGGGAAGATTGAAAGAGTAATTGCCCCTAGGTGTGGTTTTGGTGATTAATGACAATCCCTATGGACTAATGTTTTCACTGAGTTTTATATGAAGGAATATTCCATAGGTCATGCTTGTAGTCTATGTGTTGTATTCAAGTATGGTGTTGGAATTATGCCCTAGAGGCAATAATAAAGATGTTATTATTATAATTCCTGTTCATGATAATGTTTATATTCCATGCTAGAATTGTGTTAAGCGGAAACTTTAATACTTGTGTGGTTTGTGAACAACACCGTGTCCCTAGTACGCCTCTATGGACTAGCTCATTGATTAATGATGGTTAAGGTTTCCTAACCATGGACATGAGTTGTCAATTAATAATGAGATCATATCATTGGGAGAATGATATGATGGACATACCCAAACTAAGCGAAGCAATTAGATCGTGTCATCGTGTTCATCTTTGCGAAGCTTTTCTTATGTCAAATATTGTATTCCTTAGACCATGAGATAATACAACTCCCTGGTATCGGAAGAAAGCTTTGAGGTCATCAAACGTCATCCTATGAGAGGGTGATCATAAAGGTGTCTCTCAGGTGATCGGAAAGTATCTGTTGGGTTGTATGTATCGAGATGGGATTTGTCCCTCCAAAGTCGGAGAGATATACTTCGGGCCCACTCGGTAATCGATATCAACACCGCTTGCAAAGCATGTGGTTAAGGAGTTAATCACAAAGTGATATCGGATTACGGAACGAGTAAAGTACTTGCTGTGAACGAGATTGAACTAGGTATGACGGTACCGACGATCAAATCTCGGGCAAGTAAAATATCACGAGACGAAGTGAATATATATATGGGATTGATTGAATCCTGGCATCGTGGTTCATCCGATATGATCATCGATGAATGTGTGGGAGTCAATATGGGTTTCTAGACCCCACTGTTGATTATTGATAGAAGATCATGTCTGCATATTCTCGAACCCGAAGGGTCACACACTTAACGTGTCTTGACGCTAGGATAGATTGGATAAGTGGTTTATGAGTTTTTGTTCGGAGTCTCGGATGGGATCCGGGACATCACGAGAGGTTCCGGAGTGGTCCGGAGAATAAGATTCATATAAGGCAGTGCAGTTTTGGAGTTCGGAATTGTTCCGGGTTAATCGGTATTGTACCGGAAGCTTCTAGAACCTTCCGGAAGGGGACCAACGTGGCACCACCTTCCGGGAGGGGGCATGGGCCTATGAGGGAGTGCCCTGGCCGCATTGGGCCAGGGGCACAAGGCCCCATAGGGCCCATCCGGCCAAGAAGGGATAAACCCTAATTGGACCTTCTAGAAGGGGGGGGGTTCCTTGCCCCCCACTCTTCCTCCTTGGCCGCCGGTCTTGGACTTGGGGGAGGGGCTAGGGCTGCCGCACACCCCTCTATATAAAGAGGGCTGGGGGGCGCACCACCCCCCTACACCTTCCCCTCAAGCCAGTCGCCCTGCTGCCCTCCTCTCTCTCTCCCTCCCGACTGCGTGTAGGCGAAGCCCTGCTGCAGAAACTCTCCACCAATTGCACCGCGCCGTCGCGTTGTAGATCCAACCCATCTCTCCACCATACTTGCTGGACCAAGGAAGGAGGAGACGTCGAGGTGCTGCACGTGTGCATCTCACGGAGGCATCGCCACTTGTGGTGCTAGATCGGATCGGATCGCGAGGAGGAGAAGCGAGTACGACTACATCACCCACGTTCCGACGAACATTCCGCTGTGCGAATCTTCAAGGGTATGAAGATCTAATCGAATCTCTCTCGTTGTTTGCATCTCCTAGATTAGATCTTGGCTTCCCTCTGTTCGCATCCGTAGAAAATTTTGATTTACTATGCCGCAAAACCCTTCAGTGGTATCAGAGCTAGATCTATGCGTAGATGTGTTTCACGAGTAGAACACAACATGGTTGTTGCGGGCGTTGATGTTTTCTTTTGCAAGCCTCTTGTTTGTGTTCTTCTTATGACGCGGGATAGTGAGATTGAAGCGGTACATACCAACCTTACGCGACGTCGTTCGCGAGACCGGCTCCGCACTTGACGTGTGGCTTGTTCCACACATGCGGCTGGTGGATGCCAGTTTCTCTCACTATAGTTGTCATGGGATTAACACCGGAGTTTGGCAACCATAATATCACCGTTGTGGCTTTCCGTAGGTAAGAACCTTTCTTAGCATCTACTCCCATAAGCCACATAAAACATGCAACAACAAAGTAGAGGCGCCTAACTTGTTTTTGCAGGGAGTGTTTTCTGTGATATGGTATGGCCCAAGATGTGATGTGTATAATGTATGGGATGATCATGTTTTGTAATGTTTCACGACTTGCATGTCGATGAGTACACAACCGGCAGGAGCCATATGGTTGTCTTTATAATTGTGTATGACCTGTGTGTCAACTTCTTATACGCCATGTAATAGTTTCACTTTATCGCTAAGTAGTTAGCAATAGTTGTAGTTGCTATTCGTGGTGGAGGGAATCATGGTGGAGTGATGGAGATCATGCCGGCACGCACAAGATGGAGATCATTGCGCGAAGATTGGCTATACCATGTCACATAAAGTTATATGCATGTGATGTTTATCCTTTTATGTATCTTATTATGCTTAGATCGCGACGGTAGCATTATAAGATGATTCCTCACTTACAGATCAAGATAAAAACTGTGTTCTCCCCAAGTATGCACCGTTGCGAAAGTTCGTCGTGTCCAAGCATCACGTGATGATCGGGTGCTAAAGACTCTACGCTCACATACAACGGGTGCAAGCCAGTTTTGCACACGCAGAAATACTTGGGTCTAACTTGACAAGCCTAGCATGTACAGACATGGCCTCGGAACACATGAGCCGAAAGGTTAAGCATGAGTCAGATGAATGATATGATCGACACTTCATTGTCCACCATTGAAACCACATCTCTTCTCGTCAAGATCGGATTAGGTGTGGTGAATTTGGATCGTGTTCACTAAACAACTTGATGAATGTTGAATTTAGTGGGAGTTCATCTAGTAATTTGATTAAAAGTTGAACTAGTTATCATGAACATAGTCTAATTTGTACTTGCAAATATTGTAGATCAAATGGCTAAGTCCAACTTCAACTTCAACGTTTTTTCTGAGAAGGAAAAGCTTAAAAACAATGGGTCTAACTTCACCAACTGGTTCCGCAATCTGAGAATCATTCTCTCTAGCGGTCAAAAGGACTATGTCCTTGAGAATGCGTTAGGTGACGCCCCTGCTGCTACTGCGCCGGCTGATGAGAAAGCTGTCTATCAGTCGTGCAAAGATGATTATGGTGTGATTAAGAGCACCATGTTGTTTGCTATGGAATCGGACCTTCAAAATCGTTTTGAAGACCATCCTGGGCCCTTTGAGATTCTCGAGGATCTGAAAACCATGTTTCAGACTCAAGCCCGTTCTGAGAGATATGAGATCTCTGAGAAGTTCTTTAACTGCAAGATGGAGGAAGGGAGTTCCGTTAGTGAGCACGCCATTAAGATGTCGGGCTACACTCAACGCCTTGAGCAACTGGACTGCAAGATTCCAGAGGAGCTCAAGATTGACAGGGTTCTGCAATCACTCCCTCCCAGCTACAAAAGTTTTGTAGTGACTCACAACCAGATTGGTTCCACTGATACGATCACCGAGCTCTTCGCAAAGCTGAAGGCTGCGGAGGTGGACATCAAAAAGGATAATCATGTGTTGATGGTCAACAAGCCCCCCCACCTTCAAGAAAGGTAAGGGTGCAAAGAAGCCCTTCAAGAAAGGCGGCGGCAAGCGCGTTGCCCCTGCGGAGAAGAAGGTCAGGTCTGGTCCCAAGCCGGACACTGAGTGCTTCTATTGCAAGGACAAGGGTCACTGGAAGCGCAATTGTCCGAAGTACTTAGCGGACAAGAAGGCTGGCACGATCAAAGGTATATTTGATATACATGTTATTGATGTTTTCCTTACTAGCCCTTATTGTAGTGCCTGGGTATTTGATACTGGTTCAGTTGCTAATATTTGTAACTCGAAACAGGAGCTACGGAATAGACGGCGGCTTGCGAGGGATGAGGTGACGATGCGCGTTGGCAACGGATCAAGAGTTGATGTGATGGTCGTCGGCACGCTCTCCTTAGTTTTACCTTCGGGATTAGTTTTAAACCTTAATAAGTGTTATTATGTGCCTGTGTTGAGCATGAACATTATTTCTGGATCTTGTTTATTGCAAGACGGTTATTCATTTAAATCGGAGAATAATGGTTGTTCTATTTATATGAGTAACATCTTTTATGGTCATGCACCTATTGTGAATGGTTTATTTCTTCTAAGTCTCGAAAAGGATGAAACACACATCCATAACATTGAGGCTAAGAGATGCAAAGTAGATAGTGATAATACTACTTATTTGTGGCACTGTCGTCTAGGTCATATTGGTGTAAAACGCATGAAGAAACTCCATTCCGATGGACTTTTGGAGTCTCTTGATTTTGAATCATTTGACACATGCGAACCATGCCTCATGGGCAAGATGATTAAAACCCCGTTCTCCGGTATGATGGAGCGAGCAACAGACTTGTTGGAAATCATACATACCGATGTATGCGGACCGATGAGTGTTTCGACGCGCGGTGGATATCGCTATTTTCTCACTTTTACCGATGACTTAAGTAGATATGGGTATATCTATTTAATGAAACATAAATCTGAAACATTTGAAAAGTTCAACGAATTTCAGAATGAAGTGGAGAACCATCGTAACAGAAAGATTAAGTTTCTACGATCCGATCGTGGAGGTGAATATTTGAGTTATGATTTTCTCACGCATCTTAAAGCAAGCGGAATCGTTTCGCAACTCACGCCACCCGGAACACCACAGCGCAATGGTGTGTCTGAACGCCGGAATCGAACCTTATTAGATATGGTCCGATCAATGATGTCTCTTACTGATTTGCCGTTATCATTTTGGGGTTATGCATTAGAAACCGCTGCATTCACTTTAAATAGGGCTCCATCTAAATCCGTTGAGACGACACCGTATGAACTGTGGTTTGGTGCTAAACCTAAGTTGTCGTTTCTTAAAGTTTGGGGATGCGAAGCTTACGTCAAGAAGTTGATGGCGGACAAGCTCGAACCCAAAGCGAAGAAATGCGTCTTCATAGGATACCCTAAGGAAACTATTGGGTATACCTTCTATCACAGAACCGAAGGCAAAGTGTTTGTCGCAAAGAACGGTTCCTTTCTTGAGAAGGAGTTTCTCTCGAAATAAGTGAGTGGGAGGAAAGTAGAGCTAGACGAGGTTATTGAACCTTCTCTTGAATTGGAGAGTAGCGCAGCACCTAAAATTGTTCCAGTGCCGCCTGCACCAATGATAGAGGAAGCTAATGACAAGGATCATGAAGCTTCGGACGATGCTGCTACTGAACGTCGCAGGTCGACAAGGTCGCGTGCCCCTCCTGAGTGGTACGGCAACCCTGTCTTGACTGTCTTGTTGGTAGAAGACAGTGAACCTACGAACTATGAGGAAGCGATGATGAGCCCAGACTCTGAGAAATGGCTAGAAGCCATGAAATCCGAATTGGGATCCATGAGCAAAAACCAAGTATGGACTTTGGTGGACCCTCCTAGCGACCGAAAGGCCGTTGAGTGCAAATGGATCTTCAAGAAGAAAACGGACGCGGATGGTAATGTTACTGTCTATAAAGCACGGCTTGTCGCGAAAGGTTTTTGACAAGTTCAAGGTGTTGACTACGATGAGACTTTCTCTCCCGTAGCAATGTTTAAGTCCATTCGGATTTTATTAGCAATTGCTGTGTTTCATGATTATGAAATATGGCAGATGGATGTCAAGACTGCGTTCCTCAATGGAAACATTGATGAAGAGTTGTATATGATGCAACTCGAAGGTTTTGTCGATCCTAAGGACGCTGATAAAGTATGCAAACTTCAGCGTTCCATTTATGGACTAAAGCAAGCATCTCGGAGTTGGAACCTTCGTTTTGATCAAGTGATCAAGAGCTCTGGATTTGTTCCGAATTGCTACGAAGCTTGTATCTACAAGAAAGTGAGTGGGAGCTCAGTGACATTTCTGGTACTATATGTGGATGACATATTGATTATTGGAAATGACATTAACATGCTTAACGATGTGAAGAGTTATTTGAACAAGTGTTTTTCAATGAAAGACCTAGGTGAAGCTGCTTATATATTGGGCATCAAAATCTATAGAGATAGACAAAGACGCCTGATAGCTTTAAGCCAGAGTACATACCTAGACAAAGTTCTGAAAAGGTTCAGAATGGATAAGGAAAGGAAAGGTTTAGTGCCTATGTTGTCAGGTAAGATATTGAGCAAGGCTCAGTGTCCAGCTACGGTAAATGATAGGGAAGCTATGAGCAAAGTGCCTTATGCCTCGGCCATAGGTTCTATCATGTATGCCATGCTATGTACTAGACCGGATATGTCCAATGCTCTTAGTTTGACGAGCAGATATCAAAGTGATCAAGGAGTGGAACACTGGACAGCCGTGAAGAACATCCTAAAGTACCTAAATAGGACTAAAGAAATGTTCTTAGTCTATGGGGGTGATGAACATCTCGTCGTAAAAGGTTACGTCGACGCTAGTTTTGACACCAACAAGGATGATTCTAAATCTCAGACAGGATACATGTATATTTTGAATGGAGGAGCTGTGAGCTGGAGAAGCTGCAAGCAAAGTGTGATCGCGGGATCTACAGTAGAAGCGGAATACATGGCTGCTACAGAAGCGTCAAGTGAAGGAGTTTGGATCAGGAACTTCATCACTGAGCTTGGCATGGTTCCAAGTGCATTGGACCCACTGGAGATATTGTGTGACAACACTGGCGCCATAGCACTCGCTAAGGAACCAAAATATCATCCAAAGACCAAGCATATCAATCGCAAGTTTCATATAATCTGAGATTATATAGCAGATGGAGATCTGAAGATTAGCAAAGTACATACAGATCTGAATGTCGCAGATCCATTGACTAAACCTCTTCCACGTGTAAAACATGATCAGCACCTTAGTGCCATGGGTGTGAGATTGTTGCCAGATGTAAACTAGATTATTGACTCTAGTGCAAGTGGGAGACTATTGGAATTATGCCCTAGAGGCAATAATAAAGATGTTATTATTATAATTCTTGTTCATGATAATGTTTATATTCCATGCTAGAATTGTGTTAAGCGGAAACTTTAATACTTGTGTGGTTTGTGAACAACACCGTGTCCCTAGTACGCCTCTATGGACTAGCTCATTGATTAATGATGGTTAAGGTTTCCTAACCATGGACATGAGTTGTCAATTAATAATGAGATCATATCATTGGGAGAATGATATGATGGACAGACCCAAACTAAGCGAAGCAATTAGATCGTGTCATCGTGTTCATCTTTGCGAAGCTTTTCTTATGTCAAATATTGTATTCCTTAGACCATGAGATAATACAAATCCCTGGTATCAGAAGAAAGCTTTGAGGTCATCAAACGTCATCCTATGAGAGGGTGATCCTAAAGGTGTCTCTCAGGTGATCGGGAAGTATCTGTTGGGTTGTATGTATCGAGATGGGATTTTTCCCTCCCAAGTCGGAGAGATATACTTCGGGCCCACTCGGTAATCGATATCAACACCGCTTGCAATCATGTGGTTAAGGAGTTAATCACAAAGTGATATCGGATTACGGAACGAGTAAAGTACTTGTTGTGAACGAGATTGAACTAGGTATGACGGTACCGACGATCAAATCTCGGGCAAGTAAAATATCGCGAGACGAAGTGAATATATGTATGGGATTGATTGAATCCTGGCATCGTGGTTCATCCGATATGATCATCGATGAATGTGTGGGAGTCAATATGGGTTTCCAGACCCCGCTGTTGATTATTGATAGAAGATCATGTCTGCATATTCTTGAACCCGAAGGGTCACACACTTAACGTGTCTCGACGCTAGGATAGATTCGATAAGTGGTTTATGAGTTTTTGTTCAGAGTCTCGGATGGGATCCGGGACATCACGAGGGTTCCAGAGTGGTCCGGAGAATAAGATTCATATAAGGCAGTGCAGTTTTTGGAGTTCGGAATTGTTCCGGGTTAATCGGTATTGTACCGGAAGCTTCTAGAACCTTCCGGAAGGGGACCAACGTGGCCCCACCTTCCGGGAGGGGGAATGGGCCTATGAGGGAGTGCCCTGGCCGCATTGGGCCAGGGGCACAAGGCCCCATAGGGCCCAGCCGTCCAAGAAGGGATAAACCCTAATTGGACCTTCTAGAAGGGGGGGGTCCTTGCCCCCCACTCTTCCTCCTTGGCCGCCGGTTTTGGACTTGGGGGAGGGGCTAGGGCTGCCGCCCACCCCTCTATATAAAGAGGGCTGGGGGGCGAACCACCCCCCTACACCTTCCCCTCAAGCCAGTCGCCCTACTGCCCTCCTTTCTCTCTCCCTCCCGACTGCGTGTAGGCGAAGCCCTGCTGCAGAAACTCTCCACCAATTGCACCGCGCCGTCGCGTTGTAGATCCAACCCATCTCTCCACCATACTTGCTGGACCAAGGAAGGAGGAGACGTCGAGGTGCTGCACGTGTGCATCTCACGGAGGCATCGCCACTTGTGGTGCTAGATCGGATCGGATCGCGAGGAGGAGAAGCGAGTACGAATACATCACCCACGTTCCGACGAACGTTCCGCTGTGCGAATCTTCAAGGGTATGAAGATCTAATCCAATCTCTCTCGTTGTTTGCATCTCCTAGATTAGATCTTGGCTTCCCTCTGTCCGCATCCGTAGAAAATTTTGATTTACTATGCCGCGAAACCCTTCATATGGATGCCATGAATATAAAGATATACCTTGAGTATTGGCATCAAGATCATCGAGTTGAAGAGAAGAATATGATATGACAAATATCTTGAGAGTGTGATCCCAATAGAAGAATTCGAGATATGGCTCTAAGACGGTGTCATGATAGCCTCATTAGTTGAGCTATGATTGACTAAGATTTAGAGCATGTAATCAAATTAAGGTTTCTTTATGTACCTCAAGATATTGATATGGAGCATGAGAAGATACATGGTTGACCTATACAAAGAGTGAAGAGTGATTTCAAGTTGGTCAACACATGAAGCATAAAGAATGTACCACATGGATCTTGTGGTATGGTAAGCCTTGTCAATTATGCATCATGAACTAACCCATTATATATGTGCCTTTGTATTTTCTATATGTGATAGGTATCTTTCCATGGGCAAGCTTCAAAAGTGAAGATCTTATATAGCACATGAGAGGATGGCATCAAGTGGTGATCGTCATCAAGGTTGAGAAGGGCAAGTTCAAGATAAGCATCTCGAGAAGATCATTTGCTTGAAGCTTGCCGTCCATATTGGTGATAATGGACATGTGAAGACATGTATTAATGAAGCTATCCAATAGTGGTGTATGGGGGAGTAAATTAGGAGTCTTCACGAAGGAACAATGATCAAGTGATGCATTCCGGCTTGGATGGAGATTGAAGTGTTGTCATCAAGATCAAGTGGGAAGTGCAAGGCAAAGGTATGGCCTTTCTAGGTTTTCCTTTTACCGGTCTCAAGGTGGTTGTTGGGAGACCGGGTTATAGGATACATAGCCGCACTATTAAGAGGGGCTTTCGGTTGGGTAACTTGATCACATCGTCATAGGGAACTCAATACTTTGCATTCTTTGCATCTTCCTATTTTGTTGCTTCTTGGTGTTTCTCCGTGTGAGGTTCTTGAGCTTTTTTCTAGCTCTTCAACAAGCCCAAGTTCATCGAAAACGGAATTTGTATGCATCTTCTATAACGTTTTCGAGTTTGAAGGTTTTATCGATTCTTCTTATAGGGAGGCTTTTTAACTTTCTTCATTTGATTCTATCCTCCTCCATTGGACTATGATGTTTCTCTGCACCATCTTGAAGGGCTTGTTGTCCTCGTCAAAACAAGCCCAAGATCATCGAAATTGGAGTCCAGACGCAAAAGTTATTGCCGTTTTCGTGTTCCCTGTTTTGTTCCGACGGGAATTTCGGCGGGATCGAGCCTGTGGCCGGAATTTCCGGCGACCGCCGGAAATTTCCGCAAATCGCCAAAAAACGGTCCAGTATGTTGTTTTGGTTTTTGCCGGAACTTCCGGTTTTGACCAGAAATTTCGGCGGTTGATCCGGTGGCGCCGGTTTTGCCGCCGGAACGTGTCCGTCCAGCATGTTTTGCCTCCAACGGTCATCCCCCTTGAAGGAGTATAAAAGGGGGGCTTCTTCCCCAAAGTTCTAAGGCTCTTGAGCATGTTTTTGACCTCCATTGTTGACCCCTTTGAGCTTTCTTCCTCTCCCTTCCCTCCTATGATTCTTACATCTTTTTGAGGGATTTGGAAGATGAGATCTAGATCTACAATCCCCACCAATCAAATCCTCCTCTAAGTGAGGGGAACCCATTGGATCTAGATCTTGGAGTCATTTGTTGGTTTCCACCATTGTTCTTCCTCTCTAATTCCTCCCTAGAACTTGTTGCTTTGGTGGGATTTTAGAGTGAAGGATTTGAGCACCCTTGGTGTACTTGCTTTGCATTCTTGCATAAGTGTTGATCTCTCCATTACGATTTGTTTGAGTGAGAGACCGTGAGCTTGTTACTCTTGGAGGGTGACCTCCTAGTTGGCTTGGCGGTTGGTGTCGCGGTGTTCTCTTCGTGGAAGATTGTGAGGAGACCCGGGCTTCTCCTTCGTGGATCTTGTGAAGTGGTTGTGGAGCTTGCCATCTCCGGAGTGGAGGAAAAGCTATCCATAAGGAAGGGGCCTATTCCTTCGTGGGATAGACTCGGAGAGGAAGGTGAGCCTTTGTGGTGCATGAGGAATCCTTCTTGGAACCTCACACCTCTCCAACGTGACGTAGCCTCCTTCACAAAGGTGGTGAACACGGGAATACATATTCGTCTCCGCGTGCCTCGGTTATCTCTATATCCGAGCTTACTTTTCTTGTGATAGCCATCGAGCTTGAAGTATTTATATCTTGCTTATCACTTGTGGTATATTTATCTTGTGCTATCTTTCTTAGCTTAATTTGTTGTTGGTGCACTTAGTTGAGCCTAGTGTATTTAGGTTTCGTGCTTGTAAAATAAACGTTAGTTTATTTCCGCATTCTATCATGCCAAAACCGTAATAGTTTTAAAATTGCGTATTCACCCCCCTCTAGGCGACATCTCTATCCTTTTAGAAGGCCCACTCGACGACCTACCAGGGTCCATGACGCTCATGATGCTCATATGGACACAGACTCCCAAGCGCACAAGACAAGGAAATCTCAAGCCTAGAGTTTGAATACATTTTGTAAACTACTCGTATAGGTACCTAAGACCTAGTATCCCTATATATAAAGGCTAGGAGGGTCCAACGAGGAGGGCACGTACACAATAGACAGATTACGACCTAGATCTCTCTCTCATACCACCGCATACAGACCTCCACGCCAGATTACATCTGCGTAGCCCTGTAACTTTAGGTTTCGCCGTAATCAAGAGCAGACAAGCAAGAGTAGGGTTTTTCCCTCCGGGGGCCTGAACTTGGGTAAATCTCGTGTCCCCTGATTGCTTGTCTGTTAACCGTTCCGCTATCTCTAGCACCCCCATCTTTTTTTAAACACAAGCTCATAACAATGGGCATTGACGAGATTAAACCTCGTCAATTGGCGCCGTCTGTGGAAAACGGGAGTGCTGATTGTGCGATCGTGATGGTTCCAACCTCTGCAATCTACGACTCGTCGTTCAAACGAGATCACTCGCCATCAGCAATGGCCAGATCACATCTGGTGTTTCATCCATGTCGTCGCGGTCAACGTTTTCTCCATCATGGCCGGGTGCATGAAATCGGCACTCAACCACCACACCAGATGAAATAAGCATCGTTTCGCTAGTACGAGTCGCAGCCAATCTGGACTCACGCACCCATGGGATTTTCCGGCCAGCTTACTGGAGTCCGTGGCAAGCACACATTAGCAGATTTTCTGGTTGATTCAAGCAAAAGCGAAGGGCCACGTCAGATCTTGTCAATTAGTGAAACTCAAGAAAAAAAGCAACGGAAGGTTTTGATGCTAGCGGTACATGATGTATCCACTTTGTAGCGAAGATCTCAAGTGCTCTATGTGAATACCAAGACGTACGTACATGGATTTGACGGCCGGAAACATGCACTGAAGAAGGAAATAGAAAAAGACCAAGGTCAATCGATCAAGCTCATGGGACAAGAAGAAAAAAGTCAGATAAGCTGGCTACTTGCGGCTAGATGCATCTATTAGCTGTATGAATTTTTCAGCCATCAGGCACGCGTGCATGGCTATTTGGAGAAAAAAAATCAATTTTCGGCATGGCGGATGTTGATGTACATGCGTGTGGTCGGCTCGTGTCTCTGCCCACGGCGGCTTTGACCCGAAGTTTGACTGACCACGCAGCCCTGACGTCGTCAAGCAGAAATCCGGTGACTCGCTGCTATGTCGACTATGTGTCCACCGCGCGACTCGACCGCCGCCACGACTCATTCCGCTGGCGACCCTATGACCGTGTTCACTCCATCCGCCGGCAACCCGCCACTCCGTCGACTCCGTCTGCTGCAGCGACTACGACCAGAGGCTACACCACTCCGTCGCGTGACACAAGGGCTCTTTTGGCTTCGGCGATCCGCTATGGTCTTCGACTCCGGCGATCCGTTGCGGTCTTCGACCCTAATGACCTGCTACCACCATCAGCCTCGACGACCCGCTGCCACGTTGACTCCGGTCCGCCGTCTATAGAACGCCGCCTCGACTACATCGACAGTGTTGACTCTACGCTCGGTGGCTGCATCGACCCTGCCGTGTGACCCAATGTGATCTTCGATTGCGGCGACCGGTCGCATCGGCTTCATCAACCACGAATCGGGGGCTCCTTCGACTCCGATCATCATCTACGATCTTCGGCTCCGATGACTCGGGGGCTCTCTTTGCTTCGGCGACCAGCCGCGGCCTTCCGCTCCGACGAACTGTGTGGCCTTCGGCTATGGTGACCCGCTGCATTCTTTGAATATGGTGACCTGCTGCATTCTTCAAATGTGGTGATCCGATACATCCTTCGGATGCGGCGACCCGATGCGGTCTTCAATTGCGACAATCTTCGGATGTGGAACTCGCTGCCACCATCGACCCCAAGAGCCCGTCGCTGCTACGACCGTGGTCCGCCGCGTCCACTACATCCGTCGCGTGACCCGCTACCGTGTCAACTTCGCTACGACAACCAAAAAAGCTAAGTTCTCTACTTAAGGTTAATTTCCTTCTTACTTTAATCGCACTCGATACACTCGGGGGTTGTGCCCTCTTCGAGTAACCTAATGTGCCATTGGCTCCACGCACTCGAGCACCTCAAACGCGACAGCCCGAGTAGCTGATTCGGTCTGATCGTTGAATTCTTGAACTCCGAGTGCCTCGACAAGGTACTGAGACTAAGGGTAATCAGGCTAACGAAAAGGCCTAGCATACAGTGTAAAAGTGTCGACTCGATTGGCACCAGAATCTTACGATACAAGCCGATAGGCAAATATTCCTTTCAAGATACAAGTACTTCACAATTTTTTTATGTTTTCTGCAGCTTACAAGGACGCCGACTGCGTCGAGCTATTCTATCGGGTCCTCCAATAGGAGTCGACAAAACAGCTGGATACGCCATACACTCAAGACCCGAGTCGAGTCCCTCCTCAGATGGTTGCATCTCTTGATGCTACAAAGACGCGACACTGGTCACGCACCCGACAGAATCAACGGCGTCGACTTCATCCAAAACGTCGAGTCCTTCCGGCTAAACGTCTTGCGACTCCGCTACGTCGACTCCTGGCTCCTTACGCGTGAGACACTGACTCGATGCACTTCCGGGTCAGTGATATCTCCTCGCGTGAGTCTCCACTCGAGTCTACGACTCGACTAGACACTCGGTGGGCTACTCCTATCAGGAGCGCTGGTCGCGCACCCGATGTACTTTTGGGTCAGCGGTACGCCCACGATATTACCGACTACAATTGCGTGATACAAGACTCAAGTCTCTGCCCGAGTCTACGACTCCGCCAGACACTCGGGGGGCTACTCCAAAATAGAGCGCTGGTCGCGCACACAGAAGATCTTCGAGAGGCATGCTTCGATTCCTCGCTCGAATCAACGATTCGACTGAGGACTCGGGGGCTACTCCCATAGGGAGCGCTGGTCGCGCATTCAAAAAAATGAAGGCATCCGGAGCATCTGCAAGGTCATCCGAAGAACTTCCGGATCACCATTTTGCACAACCGACGACTATAAGTTTCTGCTCGAGTCTACGACTCGAACAGACACTCGGGGGATACTCCATAGGGAGCGCTGGCCGCGCACCCTATAGTCCATTGTGTTTACTACGTCCATAATGTCGACTCCTTTACAACAACAACCGAACAAAATTCAGCTGACCCGACGAACTTTCGGGTGAAGTGCTTTGCACTCGACACAACTTTCGACTCCGACATCCAAATGCAAGGTTCAAGACAACTAAGTCTCCACCCAAATCTACATTTCGGATGGACACTCGGGGGCTACTGACATGGATATGCCCTACGGGTACCGATGTTAGCCTACCTGGTCCAGCCCGATGGAAGGCCCACTCGACGACCTACCAGGGTCCATGACGCTCATGACGTTTTGGCTGCTATGAAGCCCATATGGACACGGACTCCCAAGCGCACAAGACAAGGAAATCTCAAGACTAGAGTTTGAATACAACTTGTAACCTACTCGTATCGGTACATGAGACCTAGCCTTCCCATATATAAAGGCTAGGAGGGTCCAACAAGGAGGGAACATACACAATAGACATATTACGACCTAGATCTCTCTCTCTCATACCACCGCATACACACCTCCACGCCAGATTACATCTGCGCACCCCTGTAACTTTCGGTTCCACCGTAATCAAGAGCAAACAAGCAAGAGTAGGGTGTTTCCCTCCGGGGGCCTGAACCTGGGTAAATCTCATGTCCCCCGGTTGCTTGTCTATTAACCGTTCCGCTATCTCCAGCACCCACATCTTCTCCAAAACCCAAAACCTCGTCATCATCCATTGATAGAAAGCATGACAAAGCAAGGCAATAACAGACCAGCAACTTGTCGTGGTATTGCCGACGAGTATGCCATGGAGGGGTCCTCACAGTGCGTGTTTAGAGACGTGGGGGAAGGCGGACGGTTAACGGGTACGAGGTAACATAGCTTACCCAGGTTCAGATCCCACAACGGTGGCGAAATCCTACTCCTGCTATAAATCACTATAATGGCAATACGCCGAGTACATAGATAGGTTCGCTGTGCGAGGTTGTCTGAAGTTGTGCCCTAAAGCCTCCCATAGGTCCAACTCATATAGTCGCCAGGTCCTAGGGTTACAGGGAAAAGTCCTAGCCGGACAGGTTACAGAGTCCTACACCGTCTATTACTAGTCTTGTGTGTCTTGTACTCCAAGGCTCCGGGTACGCCGGTGACTCCAACCGTAGCCTTCCTTTATCCGGCATGGGACTCCCTTCTGGATCCATCTAACTGGGCCGCCTAGAAGGCCATGGGCCATGCTACCACCTGTGGGCCATCCGGGTTATCCGGATAGGAGACATGCTATGAGGATACCCATATAGCATATCCCCAACAGTAGCCCCCGGAGAACTCCAAGATCTTCCGTTGTCTTGCCTCTTCACATTGAATGCTCCGTCTAGATGGATGTCGGCAAATCGACAAGCAATATCTTGTAGTCCTCCCAAAGAACCCTGCAAGATTTTCTCTGTCTTCAACTTGTAAGCCAGAGAAATGTTGAATCTTCCATCGTACTCTTCCATAGCCGGACTGGATCCATCCATGCCGGAATCTTCTGATGTGACGGCTCATCTGCCTATGTCAGCTAGGGCGACATAGACATAGGTCAGCGACGCCTCGTAACTCACACATGTAGAGAACGCGATCATGTCCACTTTTCCCGCGCGAGCGATACGAACCATTGGCGGTGACGGTTGGGGCGTGGCGAAATTTCCGCGCACGTCTGCACACACGTCGTCTACGCGGCAACCGTCTGATCAAGCTGCACGAATCTTGATGCTGGAGATCATAAATAGTAACTGCGGTGGAAAATTTACTTTTCACCTCATTCTCTCCTCGCATCGTCTTCTTACTCCAGCGAGCGCCTCCTCAAGTTCTTCGTGCAACTTTGCGAAAACCCTAACTCCCAAACTTTGCTAGTCACCTTCAAACTCACGCAATGGCCGGCAGCAGATCTACTCCCTCGATGGAGGCATCGGGCGAAGCCGCGACGAAGCCGGCGAGCTCTGTCGTCGTGCCCCTAGAGGGCCTAGTCATCCCCATCTCTGCGGTGGTCGAGACCACCGGCGGCGACCACAATCCAGCGGCGCTAGAGCCGCTGGAAGAGGAGCTTGACTCCCATAAAGGCGATTGGCATGGATCGGACATCACGGACCGCGACATCAAGGAGCTGATCATGGAGGGCTACCTCCATGCGATGGAGGGGCTCACCTGGCTGGCAGCGCCGACCGACGAGGTCACACCTTCTCCCCAAGCCGGAGAAAAGGTGTACCTCAAAGCACAATTGGTACGCGGCGTCTCCCTGCCCATCTCTAACTTCTTCCTTTCCGTCTTGAACCACTACCGAGTCCGGCCCCAAAACCTCTCTCCCAATAGCATCCTAGCGCTCAGCAATTATGCGGCGCTCTGCGAGGGTTACTTAGGGATTAAGCCTAGGCTAGATCTCTTCGTGTATTTCTTCACCGTCAAGCGCGAAGCTAGAGCCAGTAAGGACGAACTTAGAAATTGCGGCACCATAAGCTTCAAGATTCGTCCTGGCCGACGGTTCCCCGACATCGTCGGCCACGAGTCCTGCAAGAACTGGCAGCATACTTACTTCTATGACCCAGATATCCCTCTAGCCGGCCGAGAAGTAACGTACCCGAACTTCGTCGATGGAGCCGCCGCCGAAACTTTGACATGGAGATCCCAGGCCTCCCTTCCCTCCGACATCGACGCTTCCCGCACCATAAGGCGGATAGATTGGTTCGTAGAGACAGGTTCGACCGGCTTGGACCTAGCCATGTGCTGGTTCATCAGGCAAATCCAACCTCTGCAGCACCGCGCGAAGCTGATGCACGAGTATACCAGCAATAGAAGGGATAGCCTCCGCATCTCCGTGGACAATTTCTCGAGCGACTCCGTCAAGCTCCGTCTTAAGGACATCGTCAAGGTGAAGGACAAGAAGCGTGGTTCACCATCACCTACGACATGTTCGTAGACAGCAAGTGCCCAAAGGTAACTATTTATCTTCCGTGTATGACATATACTCCAGTTCTTCCGTCTAGCCATTTCCATCCCATCTAACACGGTGACTTCTCACTTAACATCTTAGCGATCTAGAGGAGGATAGCATGGTTGTACAAATCTATGATCCAAAGATGAAGGAAGTCACGGTCGTGTCCGACGACGATGCTCCATTGGCGCGAAAGCGGAAGAGCTCCACCTCTGACGCTGCCGAGGAGGCAAGAAGAAGAAGACGGAGGATGGAGCCTCCAAAAAGACTACCGCCGCCCTGGAGGCGGACAAAAGAAAGACTACCGGGATCCCTTTTGCCAAAGCACCCCCACTTGTGTAAGCTTCTTTCTCTCCGACATTGTCTATTTATCTGTCTTGCTCCTGTACTTATGCATGTTGCACGTTTCAGGAAGAAACCCACGACCAGCCTGAAGAAGACCTCCAAAACATTGGGGGCTTCTAGAACCATTAAGGACATGCTGCATCGCGACGCATCTCCCGCCATCGCCCCTGCTACTCCCAGCGTCAAGCCCTCCTCCGCTCCGACAAGCTCACAAGCCAAGGAAGCATCTGGCCCTTCCGCCATGGAAGTGGACACAGGTGCCTCTACAGAGATTGCTGTCATCGGCGAGCAGGCAACGCAGGAGAGTGCCGCACACCCAATGGCTGAAGCTCCAGCTAAGGATGCCATCGGTTGAGGTAAGGCGGTGGTGGAAGCTGGTACTTCTGCCGTAGGCGGCGCCCCCGCACCCAAGAAAGCCATCGAGTATCCAAAGATAGTCTATCTGATACTTACGCCGGATATAACTGCTCTAGTTACTGGTGCGACGCCGACATCTCCGACGTGCGGTCTAGAGGAGCTCCTCCAACAAGCAGAGATCTTGCAAGGAAACAGCGTATCCTTTGGCAAGCTGTTGGCCGAGAGTGCTACCAACCTCAAGATCATTGCACTTGTAAGTTTTATTTGCCTTTTGCATTTAATATGAGTATCCCACTGTAGACCCCGAGGATGTAGACAGAAAACCATAGGTCTTTGCGTCTAGATGCTCTAAGAGTGACTAAGCTAGAAAACCTCTCATTGTAGCCCCCAAGCATATAGGTGGAATGAATTATTCGACTAGATGCTTTAAGAGTAGCATACGCAGTGTTTATAAATTTCAATACTGTAGCCCCCCAAGCCTCTAGTTGTAACTGAATTAGTTCCGACTAGATGCTTAAAGAAAAGCTAAGCATATATCCGAGTAAAAAACTTTATACTGTAGCCCCAAGCTTCTAATCGAGAACTGAATTAGTTCTGACTAGATGCTTAAAGAAAGACTAAGCATATTGCTAAGTTAAAAACTCTCGCTGTAGCCCCCGAGCGTCTAGGTGGAAAATTTCCGGCTAGATGCTCCAAGCAGACCAAACAACGTTTTGATTTCTTCTTTGTTCCACGGAACGAGAATGCTCGGAGGGGCATGGCCAACGACAAGTACTAGAAGATGCGCGCGGACTTGGAAGCCGAAAAGGGTAAAACTGCCTTTTTGAAGGAACAGATCATCAAGAGCAAGCGTCTGTTTTTTCCTTTCTTTTTCATATTCCGACTTGAACTTGTGTATTCTCCGAGTACTCACTGTGTACTTTGCGTTCTCCGACTTGCATAAACCATTGCCAAGGCTAAGGACATTGTCAAACAATCCAAGTACATTCAGGAGCTGGATAGCGAGAAAAAGATCCTTAAGCAGGAGAGGAAGGACATGATGAAGATGCATGAAGAATCCATGAAAGCCCTGCAGGACTCCGGCACCGAGGAGATGAACCGCTTGAAGGAGGAGATCTCGATCTTAAGATATCAGAAGAAACCTATCAATGAGCAGAATCAATGCCATCATGAGGCGTAAAAGCTCCTCCAACAAGAACGAGACTCCTTGGCGGATACCCTCTGGCAAGCTGAGGCTAGCATCTTCAGTAAGTGATTCTCCGTCTTGGATTTCTGTAGTCTAGATATTTTGAATTTTTGAACTCATGCGCTCCTTGTCGGAATTTCCAGCTCCTATGGGTTTAACCCGTTCGCCTCCTCCAGCAAAGGAATGCATGGTTCTTGCTGGCAACTTCATCAACACCGCCATCGCGTAAGCAAAAGAGATTGCCAAGCCCCTCGAGATCAACATCAAGGCATCAGACTCTATGGCGAAGTACTCGGAGATCCTGCGCCGAGCCCCCGAGCGTATCACAAGCTGGAAAGCTTCATGTGCACGGGCTGGTGCAAGGATGGCGCTGTCAATGGTGAAGGCACACTACGAAGATGCCGACATCGACACGGTGACCTCTGGCATTCCTGACGTAGATGAAGATGGCAAAGAGATTAATCATGAATCCATCTTGTCGTCACTCGCGGGCTATGACACCAGAGTTGTCGAGTTAGTCGATGTCAACGTCTTTGTGCCGATGAATACCATCGATAGCGGCAACCAAAGCTCCTCTGAGTCCCTTCACACCGCCGACTTCGAGGGTGGTTCTCCTGCTGCCGATGACGCTGCTTCCAAGTCGCCTGCGCCAAAGGAATGAAAAACAACTTGTAATATTTGCTTCACCTTTGTTGCGTATGCGGAAAAAACTATGTATTTAACTTAAGGCGGAAAACAATGTTGTATGTCTTGCTACTTAAGAACCAGTTTCCAGCATGTATATATTTTTTAAGCAAGTGCTGGTTTATCCATTACTTTGGTTCTTATGCTTGACTTTTCGTGAGTCGGAAGACTCGTTGTCGGAACCATGCGCTCAGGTGATGATGCCCAATGGCACCGTCAATAACCTAAGCACAAAATCACTGACAATAAGTGCCGAAAGTCACTACTCCAGAATCCACAAAAAACGACAAAGAACGTGTAGACCAGAAAACTTAAGCTAACGCCCGTAGGCGGAATTTTTCACAAGTGCAATCGCAAAACTTGTGCATAAAGGTTTTATATGATCCAAAAATGAACACTAAAGGATGTAAAAGACTCAGAAATATGAGTGAGTCAGAGAGCTTTATTTCATTGATCATATAAGAGGTACACAATTAGATAAAAATGCTAAGTGTAAAAAGGACGTAGTTGTGCTATGTTCCATGGCCGATCAAGCTTCGGGTAGTCATCATCCGGGTCACGTCGCTTACGCTTATGATCCTCGTTGGGTCTATCCTTCAGTTCACGATTGTCAACGAGGTAGTAAGACCCATTGAGTAGCGCCTTGCTTATGATGAACGGTCCTTCCCATGGCGGGGATAATTTGTGTGACTTATTCTGCTTAAGTCGGAGCACCAAATCCCCCTCTTTAAACGAGCAATGCCGAACGCGGCGACTATGGTAGCTGCATAGCTCCTGCTGGTAGATGAAGGATCTTTGGCATGCCAAAACGCGCTCCTCCTCGAGAAGGTCCACATCTAGGCGTCTGGATTCTTCAGCGTCATCTTCGTCGTAGGCGACGACTCTTGGTGTATCGTGAAGTATGCCAGAAGGTAGGATGGCTTCTGCTCCATATACCATGAAGTAAGGGGTGTAGCCGGTGGATCTGTTGGGTGTAGTTCGTAAACTCCACAGCACAGATGGCAATTCTTCCACCCAGGCTCCAGTTGCTCTATGTAGCGGTGCCTCAAGACGTGGCTTGATTCCCTGCAGAATTAATCCATTAGCTCGCTCGACCTGACCATTGGATTGTGGATGTGCCACAGATGCAAGGTCAAGTCAAATGCCCTTCTCCCAACAATAAACCTCCACTTCTCCGAGTGACAAGTTTCTGCCGTTGTCGGTGATAATGCTATGTGGGAGACCAAATCTCACCACTAGATCCCGGACAAACCTGAGGGCAGTTGCCCCATCAAGCTTTCTAATGGGATTAGCTTCTATCCATTTAGTGAATTTATCAACTACTACAAGCAGATGCGTAAACCCACATGGTGCCGTCTGTAAAGGTCCCACCATGTCTAGCCCCCAGACTGCAAACGACCAAGTTATTGGTATTGTTCGCAATTCTTCAGCAGGAACATGTGGTTGTCGGGCATAATACTGGAATCCCATGCATGTCTCAACCATCTTGTCGGCGTCCGCCTTCGTAGTCAGCTAGTAGAATCCTTGCCGGAACGCTTTCACGACCAACGATCGAGGAGCCGCGTGATGCCCGCAATCTTCGAGATGCATTTCGCGTAGGATTTCCATACCTTCTAGCTGAGAAACACACTTAAGGTATACACCAGTATTGCTCCTTTTGTAGAGTTGTCCATTGATTATGCTATAACCCTTTGCTCGTCGTACTATTTGCCGTCTTTCGACCTCGTCGTCGGGCAAAGTTCCGTGTTCGAGATATTCCATGAACGGTTTTGGCCAAGCCGGAGGGACCTTTGCCACCATGTGGACGAAAGAGTCGGCTCTATCCGGGTTGTCGATGTCGGCTCCCTTCACAGATGGTGTGCGCAGATGCTCTAGGAAAACTCCTAGCGGAATTCGCTTGCGCCCTGATCCAATCTTAGATAGTAGATCAGCCGCCTCGTTTTGCTCCCTAGGTACATACTTGACTTCGTAGCCCAAGAAGCTCTTGGCTATCTCGTCCACTTCGTCTTGATATGCCGCCATCATAGGGTTTCGCGCATTCCAGGTGCCATCCACCTGCTGGGCAACCAAGTCGGAATCTCCACAGCAAACTATGCGCTTGATGCCAATATCCTTGGCTACACGTAGTCTGTGGATGAGTGCTTCATACTCCTCCATGTTGTTTTTAGCCTCAAAGTGGATCTGCAGAATGTAGTGTAGCTTGTCTCCTATTGGTGACTATAGCAATACACCAGCCCCCGAGCTTGTTGAGCAGCTTTGATCCCTCAAAGTGCATCACCTAGTACTCTGGTTCTGGCAACGGAGTAGCATCTGGCATCTCCGTCCAATCTACAACAAAATCTACCAAGGCTTATGACTTGATAGCGTCGCGTATCTTGTAGGTGATCTCGAAAGCGGCAAGTTCAATGCCCCACTTCGCGATCCTTCCCGTAGCATCGCTGTTGTTGATAATGTCGGACAGTGGGGTCTTGCTCACCACTGTGATTGGGTGCTCCTAAAAGTAATGCCTCAGCTTTCGAGAAGCAAGGAATACTCCATAAGCTATCTTCTGTTAGTGCGGGTAACGCTGCTTGGACTCCGTCAAGACCTCGTTCACATAGTAAACTAGTCGTTGAACTCCGTGCTCATAACCTGGTTCCTTCCGCTCTACCATGACGACGATGCTGATTACCCGGTTGGTTGCCGCCATGTAGATTAACAGGTGCTCTCTAGGCTCGGGTGCTGCAAGGATGGGTGTTGAGGAAAGAATCTCCTTGAGCTGCTTCAATGCTGCATCTGCTTCGTCCGTCCACGTGAATTTGTTCGCCTTCTTCAGCAACTTGTACAGCGGCAAAGCCTTCTCTCCAAGCTGGCCGACAAACCGACTAACTGCTGCAACACAACCTGTTGGTCATTGAATGTCCTTTAGGCATGTCGGACGGTTTATGTTTAAGATGGCCTTGATTTTCTCCGGGTTGACCTCGATTCCGTGCTGGGAAACGATGAATCCCAACAATTTGCCGTCTGGAACCCCGAAGACGCACTTCTTAGGGTTAAGCATCATGTTGTATTTCTGGAGATTATCAAAGGTTTCTTTTAAGTCGGAGATTAAGTCATTTGACTTTTTAGACATCACCGTGATATCGTCCACATAGGCGTGAACATTCCGACCAATTTGGTCGTGAAGGCAATGTTGCATTGTCCGCTGGTACGTAGCACCTGCGTTTTTCAGCCCAAAGGGCATCGTGACATAGCAAAACGTGTCGTATGGGGTAGTGAACGAAGTGGCCAATTGGTCCGACTTCCTCATCTTGATCTGGTGGTATCCTGAGTATGCATCGAGAAAACACAAAAGTTCCGAGCCAGCTGTCGAGTCAATGACTTGGTCAATGCGAGGCAAAGCAAACGGATCTTTGGGACACGCTTTGTTCAAGCCGGTGTAATCAACGCACATTCTTAATTCTTTGGTTCCCTTTTTGGGGAAAAGTACAGGATTAGCCACCCATCGGGTGTGAAGGACTTCTCGGATAAATCTATCCTTAAGTAACCTAACTATCTCTTTGCCAATGGCGCGTCTCTTCTCGTCTCCGAAGCGTCATAGAGGTTGTTCCACTGTTTTGCATTTTGGATCAATGTTTAAGTTGTGCTTGGCAAGTTCCCTAGGTACACATTTCATGTCGGCGGGTTGCCAGGCAAAGATGTCCCTATTCTCACGGAGGAACTCGACGAGCGTGCTTTCCTATTTGGGATCAAGGTTCGTCCCAATGGAGGTGACCTTGGAGGCATCGCCTACCACAAGTTCCACCGGCTTGGTCTCGATGGCGGCCTTGAATGCAGGAGCGGAGTCGGAGATCTGCTTCTTCGACGCGGGCATCTCTGAGTTATCGACCTTGATCTGGATCTCTTTGAATTCTTCGTTGTAGAGGACAACTTCCGCGAAGGCTGCTTCATTAATCTCGCAGTCCCTTTCCTTGGTAAAGCTTCCGGATACGGTGATGACACCGTTTGGTCCGGGTATCTTGAGTTTGTTGTAGACGAAGCATGGCTTGGCCATGAACGTGTGGAATATGTCGCGGCCGAATATGACGTGGTACACGCTCTTGAAGGGGACCACCTCAAAGGTCATGCGCTCTTGGCGGTAATTGTTAACATCGCCAAAGGGAACATGAAGTGTAATGCACCCAAGGGACCGAGCCTCCCGACCAGGAACTACGCCGTGGAAGATGGTGTTGGTCCTCCTTAGGTTTGCCTCCGTCAAGTTCATCTTCTGCAGTGTATCCAGGTACATGATGTTGATGCTGCTTCCACTAACCACCATACACTTGGTGAACTCCACGCCGTTAATCAAAGGGTTGATGACCATGGCGTATTGGTTCTCCGTAGGAATAAGGTCTGGGTGGTCCGTCTTGTCCCAAGTAATTGGAACCTCCGACCAGCGCAGGTACTGGGGAACTGGGGGCAGAGTAGCCATCAGGATCCTCATAGAGGTCTTCTGTTGTCGGACGGTGGGGGTGCCAAGGAAAGTGTGATAGACTGACGCCTTCTTTACGAAGGGGTTCTTGCCCTTGTCGTCGCTCTTGGCAACGTGCTTGGGGTTAACATCCTCGTCCATGTCACTTGAATCTTTGGACTCCTCCTCCTTATTCTTCCCCTTGCCCTTGCCCCGCGTTCTGTTCTTTCGACTTTGCTTGTAGCCGGACTCCGGGTCTTCCTTGAGGTCGTTGAAGAACTTGCAGTGTCGATTGGTATGGGTGGCTTTATCGTTGACATCGAGGTGTACGAGGCACGACATATCGTGGTACTCTTCGTAGGTTTGGGGAACGCGGAGCGGCGCCGAGGTAGTTTCACTTCCTCGTTACTGCCCACGACCATCTCCCTGTCCTCGGCCACGTTGTCCGCCATCACCTCGTCCTGCAAAGGTCATGGCGACCATGTCAGTAGATTGCTTTTCTTTTGGAACGGTTTTCCGCTTTGTATTGTTGTTCCTCCGAGCTTGAGTTGGAACGGCCGTTGCCGGCAAGGAACCGCGAGCATCGTCGTCGGCAGCTGCGAACTCACTAGCCAACTGAATCATCTGGTTCAAGTCAAGCTGGTGATTGTCCTGCAAGCGCTTCAGCTTATGCCGGAGAACCCTGCCTCTTTCCAACCCGTCGATGAAGGCGGCCATGGCGGTCTGAGCGTGCACTCCTGCGCAAGAATTCTTCATATCCAGCCAGCGGGAGAGGTAGGCGCGAGATGTCTCGTCTTTCTCTTGCACGCACCGCTGTAGATCGCCAACAGTGCAGGGACGCTTGTACGTACCCTCGAAGTTCTTGGTGAACGCTTCTTGCATGTCCAACCAATTGCAGATGGATTTCTCCGGCAAGTCGTCGATCCATTGATGGGCCGTGCCTGCCAACATCAAAGGGAGGTACTTGACGGCAACGTTGGGGTTACCTCCGGCAATCTCCACCGCATTGTCGTAGTCCTGCAACCATGTGGCTGGCTTGGCGGTGCCGTCATAGGGCTTGATTGTCTTGTCAATCCAGAAACCTTTGGGGTAAATTGCGGACCGTATTGCAGGTCCAAAGCAACGTGGTCCCAGGTATGGTCCTTTCCGGGCCTCATGGATCTTATTAATCCGCGAACGTGCATCGTATGGCTCCGGGTTCTTCTTCTTCTTGTCAATAGGGGATGGGCTGCGTGAATGACGCGGGCCTCCTCCGCCATGGTGACTGCTAGGTGGTGACGGAGGCGAGGGTGGCGGTGGGTTGGCCTTCTTGCTGTTACCCTCCTGCGACGCCTCACGACTGTCACAGTTGCTTGTCGGACGCGGAGGGTCATGGCGTTACCTGCTCTTGTGTCCTTGGTTGCGCTCCCCGTCATGACGGATCTGCTCCGCGTTGTCGCGGATGACGATGCCGCACTGCCTTGGCGGGGGCATATCCGTACGATGGTGAGCCTTGGGATCTTCGCGATGTCGGGAGGATTGGGGCAGTGGCGATGGGCGACGAGGTCAGGCCTTTTCTCCGTGGTTGGAGGATATGGGGATAACATCCTTCCTGTTGCGCACACCCTACGTCTTCGTTCTGATGAACCCGTCTGGGACCCGACATCAAGAGGAGACATGTCCCTTGGCGGCTTATACTGGCTAGACTGGCAAAGCGCTGGGTTGGACTTCAGCCTCTGAGAGGTGGCCTTTTCCTGCTGCTTCACCGCCTTGGCCACTAGGTCATAGACCTGTTCCACTGCCTCGGGCGATCTATCCTGCTCTAGAAGGGTCTTGGCGCGGCGAGGTTAAGGAGTGGGGTGGGCATCACCTATTTGCCTTCACTGTCAATGTATGGCTTGGCCTGTGCCGGCTTCGAGGGAGCCCATCCTAGGTTTCGCCGTACACCAGGATCGTTGATGACGCGAGCCGGAGCTTTCTTGGCCTTCTGCTGCTGCAGTAGAGTCTTGTACTCGGCATCCATTGCTCTAGCTTTCTCTATGGACTTCTGCGCGTTGACTAGATCTCGATCCAGCTTAGCGCCTTGCTCCGCGATGGCCTGTGTTTCCTCCAGCAGCTGCTGGCACTTCTCGTCGAGCTGAGTCATGTTCCGGATATGAGCTACGGTTAGTGTCTCAACGAGGAGATTGTCGTACATCACTCTATCAACTGGAGTAACTTGGGCAGCAACAGACGTAGATGCTGGAGGCGGCAAGTTTGCCGTGTTGTTGTTGCTCGGGCCGGTGCCGAGTTCCTGCGGCTGCTGCACTAGGTTAGGCGGAGGAGGCATGACCTTTGCGTGATCATCGTCAGCATCAATAAGTGGCCCCTTCCCCTTTTCCAGCGCTGTAGGCGGAGCTCGTCCAGGTTGATCTTCATCCATCGCCGTCCCAATGGTGATGAACACCTCTCGAGACGTGACGACATTGTTGGCTTGCTCGTCGCGCGTGTACTCCTCCTCCATCTCCTGCATGGCGGAATCTATCTCTTCTGGACTGAAATCTATCTTCTCTGAATCTGCACTAAAGTCGGCGTAGAACACGTCAATCACAGAGTCGGAGGGTGCCATGACTTCCTCGATGATGGGCGCTGGAGGTGCAACAGCAGCGACGATGACTGGAGGTGGCGGTGCAGCTGCGACAATGGCGGCCGGAGGTGGTGGTGGCTGAATTGAAGGGGCTCCGTCAATGAGCGCAAGCGCTGTTTGAGCTGCTGCTTCAGCCTCCGCGTAGTTGTTGATGGTGTTCACCATGCCTTTGAAGGTAAGGCGTCCCAATGCCTGCTGCCGTCTTAGTGAATGCCGGAGAAGCGTGCCATGGTCCAGTCCTTCCACAAAGTGATACATGGCATCATCATTGGGGGAGTGGGCCAGATCGGCTCGTATGCGGAGCCACCTGGCCAGGTAATCGCGGGGGTTTTTGCCCTCTCTCTAAACGCAACGCGCCAGATCGAAGATGGTAACCACGCCGACGAACTTGGATCTCTGCTGTCCAGACGCACGGGCGAAGCCGCCGGACTTGCAACGATCTGCCACCTTTATATCCTGCACAGGGGCGGTTTGGGTGGGCCTTGAATTTTTCCGATCTTTGCCGGCAAACTCTAAAGAGAGATCTGACACCGATCCTTCTGCAAACGTATCCTGCCCATAGGTGGTCCGTGCGGGCCTTGATGCTCCTCCGACTCCGAGCGAACTAGTGCCCGAGTCGGTTTCGCCAATGAAGAGGTGGATGTCTTCGATAGGAACGATCGAGCACCGCGTAGGGTTCGTCTTCGCCAGGATCCAGAACTCGTTGGGAGGGACGATCGGAACATTGCCGAAGAAGAGAACGAGACCGATGGCCACAGTTTCGCCGATTCCCGCGAAGATCTTGGTCCTCTCCCGCTGAAGATCCTGAAGCGCCTCTTGCCCCACGGTGGGCGCCAACTATCGTGGTACTGCCGACGAGTACACCATGGAGGGGTCCTCACAGTGCGTGTTTACAGACGTGGGGGAAGGCGGACGGTTAACGGGTACGAGGTAACACAGCTTACCCAGGTTCAGATCCCACAACGGTGGCGGAATCCTACTCCTACTATAAATCACTATAATGGCAATACATCAAGTACAGAGATAGGTTCGCTGTGCGAGGTTGTCTGAAGTTGTGCCCTAAAGGCTCCCATAGGCCCGACTCATATAGTCACCAGGTCCTAGGGTTATAGGGAAAAGTCCTAGCCGGACAGGTTACAGAGTCCTACACCGTCTATTACTAGTCTTGTGTGTCTTATACTCCAAGGCTCCGGGTACGTCGGTGACTCCAACCGTAGCCTTCCTTTATCCGGCATGAGCCTCCCTTCTGGATCCATCTAACTAGGCCGCCTAGCAGGCCATGGGCCATGTTACCAGCTGTGGGCCACCCGGGTTATCCGGATAGGAGACATGCTATGAGGATACCCATATAGCATATCCCCAACACAACTAGAGTAGGAACTATTTTTTGTGTTGTTGATAAGGAAAAGCAAACAAACGAAACTATTTTTTTTAGTTTTTGATAAAAAGAGGCAAACAAAACAAGGCAAAAGAAACTAAGCAAAACAAAAACAAAGTAAAGAGAAAGGTTGTAAAGGACTCCTCTTGTGAAGCCGTCCTTAGCCTCCCCGGCAACGGCGCCAGAAAATAGCTTGATGCGCTCAGATCACTGTAGAGTTTTGTTGGGAGACCCCAAGAGGAAGGTATGATGAGTGATGACCCAAAAGTACAGGGGATCACAACAGTCTTCGCGGGTAGTATTACCCAATTTATTGATTCGACACAAGGGGAGCCAAAGAATACTTGCAAGCCTTAAGAACTGAGTTGTCAGTTCAGCTGCACCTGGAAATAGTTCTTGCTCACAAAAATTTATCAGTAGCAACGGTTTGCAGTAGCAACATCAAAGCAACAACAGCAGTAACAGTGAAACATGAGCAATAGTAACAGTAACTGTAACAGTAGGATTCGAGTGCGGTAGGCATAGGGATGGATGACGGGCGTTGCATGGATGAGTCTAAATATGTAACTTCAAGAACTAGGGCATTGAAGATAAATAATAACAAGCATCCAAGTACTAAACAATCCTAGGCATGTGCTCCAAATATAGTCATACGTGCTCGCAACGAGAACTTGCACAACATCTTCTGTCCAGCCAGCCCGTGGCAGCGGGGCCTCTAGGGAACTACTGGAAATTAAGGTGCTCCTTTTAATAGAGCACCGGAGCAAAGCATTAACACTCCGTGAACACATGTGATCCTCACACCATAGCCATCCCCTCCGGTTGTCCCAATTATTGTCACTTTGGGGCCTTTGGATCCGGACAATGATATGTGTACACAACTTGCAGATAAGATCACAAACAATACTATCATAATGATTCAATAATAAGGTCATATCTGAGATCATGGCACTCGGGCCCTAGTGACAAGCATTAAGCACAACAAGTTGCATCAAAGTCAAAAAGCACAAGAGATACTAGGCACTATGCTCTAACAATCTTATTCGATTACATGATAGAACTTATCCAATCCCTACCATCCCCAAGCCTACAGCGGGGGATTACTCACTCATGGATGAGGGAAACATTGGTGGTTGACGGAGATGCGTTGGTGATGACGATGGCGATGATCCTCTCCAAATTCACCGTCCCGGCAGGGTGCCAGAACGGAGTTTCTGGATCCAAATCTTGGTTTCTGGTGGCGGCGGCGGAGCGAAACTCTTTCTGGAAAACTATCGCCCCCCCCTAAGTTTTTCGGTCAAAAGGCAACTTATAGGCGCGGAGGGAGGCCGAGGAGCTGCCTGGGGTGGCCAGACCTCCCCCAGGCGCGGGGTCAGGTGGGCCCGCGCCTGGGGTGGGTCTGGGCCCCCCTAGGCCTCCTCTGTGTCTCCCCTTCTGGCTCTGTGGATCTTCTGGTGAGAAATAGTTTTTGGCATATTTTCCGGGATTTTTCCTGATAGTTCATTTTCTGCACAAAAACAAGACACCAAAGTAATTCTGCTGAAAACAGCGTCAGTCCATGTTAGTTGTATCCAAATCACACAAGTTTAGAGAAGAAACAATAGCAAAGTGTTCGAGAAAGTAGATACATTTTGGACATATCAACTCCCCAAGCTTAGCTTATTGCTTGTCCTCAAGCAATTCAGTTGAAAACTGAGTGCGATAAAAGAACTTTCATGAACACTTTGCTTCATATGATGTAAATATTCTCAGCATAGGAGTAGATGATTAGACAATTCACAATAAGGAGTATGCAACTAAGTCTACTCAATAGTCATTGCAAGCTATGAAGATAAACCAACTCAATAATAATAAGTAGCATGAAACATAAACATAAGCAACATTGCAATGCTCATAATTAGGTATGATAGAGTGGTATCTCGCTTGCCTTTGTTTGAAGAGCACAATATAAATGCCAAGGCACCTCTGAAGTTCACATGAAGACTAGAGATAAAGATATCAGAGATACAAGCATCAAAGTCATGACATAATTAACCAAGTTTTGGAACAAACACAAGAATGACAACTATGCTCTCTAGAAGGTGCTCATAGAATAAGTGGTGACTCAACAAGGTTGTGAAAACGGTTTTGTGAAGGTTTGAAAGGCTTCCCAATGCTGAAAGGAAGGTACTCATTAGCTTTGAGCTCTCATTGCCCCTATCATAGGAATCTTTATGTGGTTAAGGTGAAAGTGAGGTCCACTCTGAATCATATACTTATCATCTTTAGGCATTTCAAGCCCAACAAAGTCAGCTAAAACCATGCAATAATCATTCATGATCCTATGAGATTTGATTGGGCATTACAAGAAGATACATAGACCGCCATCCAACTGCATCTATGACTAGTAATCCACCTTCAAGTTATCATCCGAACCCCCGCCAATATTAAGTTGCAAGCAACAGATAACTGCCTTAAGAAAAGTGTGTAAAGTAAAAAATCCACTTGTTCAAGAGATCGTTGTTTTCTCCCTAGTAGCAACAACACATCTACAACCTTAGAGATTTCTATCACTTCCATAGATTAAATAGAGGCATGAACCCACTATCGAGCATAAATACTCCCTCTTGGAGTCACTAGCATCTACTTGGCCAAGATAGCTACTAGAAATAGAGAGCATGCAAGATCACAAACAACACAGACATGATAGAATCAATAAGATAGAATCACTAACCAATCTGACATAGTAATCTCAATATCCATCGGATCCCCGTAAACACAACATGCATGATTACAAACAAATGATCTTGATCATGAACGGAGCTCACAAGATCTAAACATGGTAGCAAAAAGGAGGAGAAAGAACTATCTAACTACTACATGGACCCGTAGTCCAAGGTGGAACTACTCACGCTTCATACCGAAGGCTGGCATGGTGATGAAGAAGGCCTCCGGGATGATCTCTCCCCTCCGGTAGGGTGCCGAGAAGATCTTTAGATCCCCCCGATCTAGGGACGATAGTGGCGGCGGCTACAGACTGTTTCATGGAAGATTGATCGGGTGCTTAGGGTTTAGGTATCGGGGGCTTCTTATAGGCGAAGAGGTAGGCTGAGGGGGTACCCGAGGCGGTTGCACCCACCCAGGCGCGGGCCAGGCCTGGCCGCGTGACCAGGGGTGTGGCCCCTCGTGTCCCTTCTCCGTCTCGTCTTCTGGATCTGTGTTCCCCACGATAAAATATGGACTTTGGCTATTGTCCCGTCCAATTCCGAGAATATTGATTTTCTGACTTTTCTGGAACCAAAAACAACAGATAAGAGGCAACTGGCACAATGGCATCTTGTTAATAGGTTAGTCCCAGAAAACATATAAAAATACCTCAAAGAGAAGACAAAGCAAAGCAAAGTAGATACTAAACAAGCATGGAACATCAAAAATTATAGATACGTTTACGACGTATCAAGCATCCTCGAGCTTAACTCATGCTCGTCCTCGAGTAGGTAAGTGATAAAAAGAATAATTTTTGAGGTGACATGCACCATCAAAATCAAGATCAAACCATTTACAAGCATTGAAAGCTGGTATCAAAGTACTCTAAACATGAGCATGAAAGAAGAAGTTCTAACAATAAGACATAGTAACTATGCATGCAACATGAAAGGTTACAAACAAAGATCATGAATAACAATGCATTGAAAGACGTTTGTTTGTTTCACATATAGAAAACATAGCATAGTGACATTGAGCTTGTCCCTCATGGAGTAGCAAATAAATGCATATGACACCTTCAAAGTTCATAAGAGTGACTAGATACAAATAGTTCAAGAATAAGCAATATCAACACTATGAATCAATCAATAAGTTTTGGGACAATGCATGTAGAACTATGAATGGAAACTATGCTCTCTTAATTGGTGCCTGAGGATAGAAGGTAGAGACTCAATATAATAGTGGAAGAAAGACCCTTCATAAAAGGAAGCAGGGATTTCAAGTCTCATAAAGAGCTTCCAAAAATTATGGCACTTGTTAGTTTTTAGCTCTCATTGCCCCTATCATAAGCATCTTGAAGTGATTAAGGTTAAAGTGAAGAAACTATGGAGTATATGTTTGACAATGTATAAGTTGGCAATCTCATGTCCCTTGAGTATGAGGGCCGCTACTCATGCTACTCAACTTAGGTCACTGGTAAGTTTTTGTCATAGTAAGTACATGTGTATCATAGAGAACCGCCAATGGGGTACCCCTTGCACATGATACATGAGCTATCCCATAATCAAAATGACAAGGCAAGCAGACAATGAGCATCTCAGCAATCTTCTTATTTACCATGGAAAAATGGTGCCTTTTTTCTCTCTTTCCTCTTTTCTCATATTTTTTTATTTTTCTCAATCTCTGTCTCTTTTTTATAAGAAGAATGCTTCATAGATTGTTCACTATGGTGATCCTGCAAGTTTCCACCATGATTAGGCATGGCTGAGGCTAGCGGTCCAGACATTTGTCTAACACACATACATAACTCCATGGACTTACAAGCTCCCCTTTTATTTCATACCGACGACATCCGCAAACAAAAGAGCGTGATATCAACTGGGTACAATGTACAAGTGCAATGTTCAAACGTTCCCCATGACAACATGGTTCTGCTAATTCCAACGTATAAGTGCAAGCCTATACAACATAGATGATACGATGATTCAAGTTTATTTAGGGGAAAGAAAAAATAAAGTGTGCCATCAAGTTTGTGTGAGCTTTAATCACTAAGTTTCACATGACAAGTTTAATTTGGAAGATAGATAAAATAAGAATATACTTGGAATGGTGTAACACGCCATGCATAGGAATTTATAGTGGACACTTTGGAAAAACTTGGTTTCTTGGGAGTTTGATGCATGATTAGAGCTTACTCATACAAGTGGAGGCTAGCAAAAGACTGGGAGCGACCAACTAAGAGAGCAATAATGACCATATTCATGCATAGCGACGAAACATTACTAATCAAAGCATAAAATGGTACCACAAGTCAAAAACTAAATGATCATAGAGGCTAAGGTGACTGGTTCATAGTCATAATATGGTGTGAGCATGTGCCAAGTCAACTGACATGGTTATACCCCGCGGGTGCATGATCTCAGCATACCTGGTCCAGCCCAAGGAAGGCCCACGACAAATGTACGCCAGCCCATGAAGACTTTCGGGTGGCCCAGGCCCACGACGCCTTCGGATCCTTGGAGAGCAAGACTAGGGTAGATAGGAAATTCAAAGGGGTAAAACCCTAGAACCTGTAACCGTCTAGGTCTATGCCCGGGACCTGCCTAAGTCTATATAAAGGCCAGGAGGGCACGACCTAGATCCCTCGACTCATACTTTCGCATACACACCTCCACGCCAGATCGAATCTGCGCACCCCTGTAACCTTCGGTTCCACCGTAATCAAGAGTAGACAAGCAGGAGTAGGGTTTTCCCTCCGGGGGCCTGAACCTGGGTAAACCTTGTGTCCCCGTGTTGCTTGTTTGCTAACCGTTCCACGATCTCCAGCATCCCCATCTTCTCCAAAACCCAAGTCCATAACAATGGGCATTGATGAGATCAAACCTCGTCAATTGGCGCCGTCTGTGGGACCTGGGGACGCTGATTGTGCGGTCGTGACGGTCCCAACCCGATCGATCTACAACTCTGTGGCGACGGAGAGTCACCTCCTCTTCGGCGCTTTCGACTTCATCGCCCACTCACCGGCCACCATGAAGGACTTTGAGCCCGTAGGCGACGGACTTGAAATCCTGTCCGGGAGCTTCTGCTTCCAGGTGGGGCAAACCGGCACCCTCCGCCTCCCTGAGCGGGTGTCCCTGCCATCAATCAGGCCCGCTTCATGGACCCCACACCCCGTGCTACGCACAACATCATCAACAGATGATTCCTACGATAGCAGTAGCTGCAACTCCGATCTGTGCGATCTGCCATCGGATGCAGGGACCTACGGTTCCGGATCTGAAAGCTGCGGCAGCAGCGGACCAATCTACGAGCGCTACCAATGCGCCGTAGTCATCCAGAGCGACGCGGATCAGCAAAACCCGCCGCCCAACCCGACGCCTAAACCGCCTGAACAAAACGGTGGGATTAGAAGAAGCCAGTCCCCCCCACCCGAAGGGGAAAACAACGGCGGCCACGTCATCCGCCTTAGCAAAGAAGGATGGGCCCAGGTCCGCAACGCCGTGGCAGGCAACATAGTACTGCCAGCAGACGCCCCCCGGGATATGCTGATGGCCTACCACCTGCTCCTGATCGAGGAGCACAAGAAGCAGGTCAAGATGCAGGAGGTGCTCGACAAGCGCAAGCAAGCAGCCTCAGAGTCCAGCGCGCGACGAGCTGCGCTCTCCGCCATGGGCATCGTCTCCAGCTCGAACGCCAACCAAGGCAACAAGCACCGCTCTAGGGTGGAGAACATGGACCCCAAGGAGCGCCGTGAGGTGACCCGAACCCTCCACACATCCTTCATGGAGATGGACGCTGACGGCAACGTCATCCCGAAAACGCCGCAAGCTGCAATCATGGCAGCCACTGCGTACCTCGCGGCCCCTTCATCCGAAGAAGAGGAACATGACCTTCCTCGAAGGAAGAAGAGTTCGCGCCGCCGCGACCGCGACTACGACGCCAGAGATGCGCTCACACAGCGCAAAATCGACAAACCGTGAGCCAAGCGCGCATGCTCGTCCGAATCCGAGATGGACGAAGACGAAGGAGAACTCTGCGGAGCCTGATGCTTCAGCAGATCCGTACGGCGGACGCGGATGCCGCGAATTTTCAAGCTTCCTTCGGATACTTCGAAGTTCGACGGCACTCAAGACCCAAAGGCTTGGCTGAGCGACCACTTATCATCCGTCAAACTGCACGGTGGAAACAAAGAGACTGCCATGCAATGCCTTCAGCTGCAGCTGACAGGCGCAGCCCGGATCTGGCTCAGCAGCCTATCTTTAGGGTCCATCCGAAGCTGGGATGAGCTAGCTTACAACTTCATCCGAAACTTCAAAGGCACCAGCAAGAGGACCGCCTCAATCGAAGAGTTGCGAGCCTACACTCAACGAACGGGCGAATCCATTTGCTCGTACATACTACGCTGGTCCAACACAAAGAACTCTGCAGCGCACATCTCCGAAGAGAGGGCCATCGACGCCTTCAGGGACGGCGTCAAGCGCCAAGACTTCAAAGAGGAACTTGGGCGCGTCAAGCCCAAAACACTCGACCACCTCATGGACATCGCCAACAGGTGGGCTGACGGAGAAGATTCCATTCACCGAGCACAATCGGAAGAAGAAGACGACTACGGTCGACGGCGAGAGCGCCGTAGCAAGAGAAGATCGCGCGTCTACGACGATCGCGACGGACCCGACATGGTCTCGGCTGGCTACGCCGATCGCCGCAACGACGCCAACCGCAACAGCGGAGGATATCGCGGAGGAAACTTCCGCGACGGGGGACGCCCAGCGCAGTCGTGGCAACGCCGCGACCGCGATAACGGACCCTCAGGATACGAAAAGCTTTCGGGTCCATGCACCATCCACTTCTACATCGACAAGCAGGATGACAAAAAGAAGGCCAGCCACATGCTCAAGGACTGCCGCGAGTTCCAGAAACTCAGCGAAAGCATGGTCCAGATGAGGCAGCAAGCCCCAATCCCTGCGTTCGGAAACGCACCTGCGCCAGGCGAAATAGCGCATGGAGCTCCTCCACCGCCACCCGTTGGAGGCCCAAACCAACCAGTCGCACCAGCACAGAACAACGCTGGGAACGGGTATCCCCAGCCGAAAGGAGCACTGATGATCCAGAAGGGGCGCCCCACGAATAGGGTGCAGAAGAAAATCACCCAACAAATCAACCTGGCCGTGGCAACTCCACCCGCCATCCCTGAGTACCTCAGCGGATCGGAGTCCTGCATCACGTTCAGTCGTTCGGATCACCCTTGCCAGATCCCTCGCCCAGGTCATGCTGCCCTGGTGCTGGAGGCGCAGATCGGAGGTTTCGAGATGAGTCGCGTCTTCATGGACGGCGGCAGCGGCATCAACCTGATGTTCGCAAGCACTCTAGCAGCAATGCGGATCCCGCAGTGCAGCCTGGAACAGTCAGACACAACGTTCCACGGCATCGTTCCAGGGAAGGGCATATTCCCCCTGGGCAAAATATGGCTTGACGTCATCTTCGGCAAGCCGGATAACTTCCGGCTGGAGTGGCTCGAATTCGAAGTGGTGGATTGGCCATCACAGTACCACGCCATCCTCGAGCGTGTAGCGTTCGCAAGGTTCTTGGCTGTCCCACACTATGCATACCTACTACTTAAGATGCCAGGACCAAAGAGCGTCATCACAATCCACGGGAGCTTCACCCGATCGGACCAATGCGACAAAGACTTCAACAGAATCTCCTAGTCATTCGGCATGCAGGAGGAGCTCCTAAGGCTCCGCGAGGTGACAGACAATGGGGCACCCCCAGTCGCATGACAAAATGCACCTAACATGTCTTTCGACTCCACCGTCAACACAAAGAAGGTGCAAGTCCATCCGACGGATGCCTCCAAGACGGCGCTGATCGCCAACGACCTCAGCCCCGCATAGGAAGGCGCGCTCGTCGAATTCCTCCGTGAGCGCTGGGAAATCTTCGCCTGGTGTCCTGCGGACATGCCAAGAGTTCCCAGGGAATTCCCTGAGCATGCACTCAACGTCTTTCCAGACACCAAGCCCGTCAAGCAGCCCATCCGGAGACTGTCCGAGCCACGAGCCGGAGCCATCGGCAAAGAAATCAACAGACTACTCGCCGCAGACTTCATCAGGGAAATCAAAGAAAGCGAGTGGCTTGCAAATACAGTGATGGTCCCAAAAAAGGACACGGACATCCTGCGGATGTGCGTGGATTTCACGTCGCTAAACAAGCACTGCCCAAAGGACCACTTCCCTCTTCCCCGTATCGATCAGATCATCGATTCGACTGCAGGTTGCGAGAAACTCTCCTTCCTCGACGCCTACTCAGGCTACAATCAGATTCGACTCAAGGTCGAAGATCAGGAGAAAACAACGTTTATCACACCGTTCAGAGTGTTTTGCTACAACACAATGCCCTTCGGGCTAAAGAACGCAGGTGCCACGTACCAGCGATGCATGCAGGCATGCCTCAAGGACCAGATTGGTCGCAACGTTCAAGTCTATGTCGACGACATAGTCATAAAAACCAGGGAGGCGAGGCCACTTATCGACGATCTCCGCGAGACGTTCGACAACCTCGATCGCTACAGGATCAAACTCAACCCCGAAAAGTGCGCCTTCGGCGTCCCATTGGGTCAGCTGCTTGGGTACTTCATCTCTCAGCGAGGGATCGAGGCGAACCCGAAGAAAATCAGAGCCATCATGGCAATGGAGAAGCCGAAAAACCTCAAGGGTGTTCAACAACTTGCAGGACGAATAGCAGCGTTGAGCAGATTCATCAGCCGCATGGGTGAGAAGGCCCTGCCATTCTACCAGCTGCTACGCAAGGCAGATAAATTCGAATGGACGCCCGAAGCCGACGACGCGTTCGAAAGCCTCAAACGGCTACTCTCCACCTCGCCCATCCTGGTCACGCCAAAGGAGCGCGAGCCTCTGCTGCTATACATAGAAGCCACACACCAGGTGGTTAGCACCGTGCTAGTGGTCGAACGACCCGAAGAAGACAAAACCCACGGGGTCCAACGCCCAATCTACTACTTCAGCGAGGTACTGACGCCAACAAAACAGAGGTACCCTCATTACCAGTAACTCGCCTACGGCGTGTTCATGACGGCTCGACGGTTGAGCCATTACTTCCAGGAGCACCAGGTGATGGTCGTTAACGAGGCACCCCTAAACAACATCCTGAATAACCCTGAGGCCACAGGACGCGTGGCCCTGTGGGGCATTGAGCTGTCACCTCTGGACATCATCTACGAGAAGCGACTCGCAATCAAATCCCAAGTCCTCCTGGACTTCCTCGTACATTGGATGGAGCTGCAGCTGACAGACATCCCAGACATGTCGCAGTCATGGACAATGCACTTCGATGGCTCCAAGCGTGAAGCTGGAGCAGGAGCCGGGGTCATACTGACCTCCCCGCAGGGCGACCAGATGAAGTACGTCCTCCGGATGAAATTCCGAGCCTCCAACCACGAGGCTGAATACGAAGCCCTCATCCATGGCATGAGGATGGCAAAGATCTGCGGCGCAATACGCCTGGTCATCTACGGTGACTCCAACCTCGTCGTCCAGCAGACGATGAATGAGTGCGACGCACACGCCGAAAACATGATCGCGTACCGTGCACTCTACAACGCACTCGAAGGAGAATTCGACGGCTGCGAGCTTCGGCACGTTGGAAGAGAAAGCAACGAGAAAGCCGACAGACTCGCCAGCATCGGCTCCACCTGCGCAAAAGTGCCACCGGGTGTGTTCCTCGAACAGATCTGCGTGCCATCCATCAAGCGGAAATTCCCCAAGGGATCACCCAAAGAAGCAGAACACTCGGGGGCTACGCTACCCGAAGGACACGAAGGACCCGAGAATCTGGACACAGAGGTCGCTATGGTCAACCTGATGCAGGTCATGGCAGTCAAAGAAACTTGGACACGACCGTACCTCCAGTTCTTGATAAACGGAGAACTGCCTGACAGCCCGACAGATGCCCGACGCATATCTCGTCTGTCAAAAGCCATCACCATCATCAATGGCGAGCTGTACAAGCGCAGTATTACGGGTGTACTACAAAGGTGCGTCACCATCGGTGACGGAAAATCCATCCTCCAAGACATCCACGAGGGCATCTACGGCCATCACGCAGGCAGCCGCTCCCTTGTTGCCAAAGCTCTATGAGCCGGATTCTACCGGACAACGGCCATGAGCGATGCAAAGGACATCATCCGAAGATGCAACGGGTGCCAACGGTTCGCCGACAAACTGCACGCACCCGGGTCAGAGCTCAGACCCATACCTATAGCTTGGCCCTTTGCTCAATGGGGCCTCGACATGATCGGCAAACTGCCAAAGTCCTCGAAAGAGGGGCACGTTTACCTCCTGGTCGCAGTCGACAAATTCACCAAGTGGGTCGAGGCCATGCCGGTCACCAACCAAAAGGGCAAGACTGTCGTCAAGTTCTTCGAATCCATTGTCTACAGGTTCGGCGTACCGCACAACATCATCACCGACAATGGATCGAACTTTATCTCCAAGGAATTCCAAGACTTCTGCGAAGGCCTCGGGATCAACATCACGTACACCTCAGTGGCACACCCGCAAACGAACGGGCAAGTGGAAAAGGCCAACGGCCTAATCGGCGCTGGCATCAAGAAGCGCCTCATGATCCCACTCGAACGAAAGGCCGGAGCCTGGACGAAAGAGCTGCCATCCGTCCTATGGAGTTTGCGTACTATGCCAAACAGCTCCACCGGCTACACACCGTTCTTCATGGTGCACGGAGCCGAAGCCGTGCTACCAGCCGAAGTACGCCACCAGGCCCCCCGGGTCGTCGCTTACAGCGAAGCCGAATCCACGGCTGCACTTGAAGACGTCGTGGACACACTCGACGAAGCAAGAGACGTAGCAGCAGCTCGATCAGCGGTGTACCGGTAGAGTCTCCGCAACTACCACAGCCGACGACTATGCCCAAGCTCCTTCGTCGAAGGAGACCTCGTCTTGCGACTCAAGCAAGAACGACCAAAGAAATTCGAGTCACCATGGGAAGGACCCTACGTTATCACCTAAGTCATCCTAGGTGGCGCCTATCGCCTCAAGCACGTGGAGTCTGGAGTCGCATACTCCAACCCATGGAACATCGCACACTTGCGGCGATTCTACCCATAGCTACCTACCCCTTTTACTTTCAATAAGGCTTTTTAGCCAAGGCTATTCGGCCGAACAATGTACTTCCTCCATTACGATATAAATAAAGCTAAGTGTTCCGCCCCAAAATCTTGTTCGCTACTTGCAACTTTACTTTATGCTACAAACGCACTCGGGGGCTCCCTCCACCTCACGATTTCATCGACGAGGATCACACGTGTACACCTGAGTAGCTGACAACGTCAGGCAAACGAAAAGGACACGTACTCAAACAAAGCACTACGTGCTCACAATAAACAAAACCTTTATAACAAAGGGCACAACACGCCCAGTCGAAATATACAAATTTTACATCTATCTCTTTTACATGTACTATCTATTCTAAAGAATAACTTGAGCACGCTGCTCAAACAAATCTACTACCTGTTCGGCATACTGCCTTACAGCCGCATAATGCGGACGCATATCCCACTCGCCACCATCCGGCCGAAGAGGTGGCCCAGCTGCTACAACAGACAAATCTACATCAGGGCGGTGCATCCTCACAAGGGACAAAGCAGCCTTCACTCCTGCGACGAGCTGTTGCCGCACCAACTCCTTGACATTGCTCACGCTCCAAAACTTCGACAGAAGACCCGCAAGGCTTGTTGGCACGGCATCCAATGGAAACATGACATGCAACACCGAGGCAAGCGATGTCTGCACCTGACGAAGCACCCGCGAAACCTGGTGCACACGATCCTGCACCGTCGCCAAAGCCATGGCACGGTCACGATCCATCTAGAAGAAGCCGCCAGCTCCATGTCCTGTTGAGTCAAGCAATTGACCCAAACAGCGAAACGCTCATTCTCTTCCCTCGGAGCAAGGTTAGCACCTGCGACAATTGCACAAAATAAGAGGCAAGGCCAGCAGGCGCATCCGAAGAACTGAGCTGCAGCTCGAAACAAAGAACAACTTACATTGAAGCTGCTCAGATAGCCGAAGCAGTTCCGCCATCAAGTACTCCTCTCTGGCTGCACCGCGGTCCGCCTTGGACTTCCAAACATCGGCGTGACCACGCACCCCAAGCAACTCCCTCTCAAGACTACGAACACGGTCTCAAAGAAAAGCGAGTTGTGAAGAATCATCCAAAGATGGCCGCAGTTGCGCTGCAGGCGAGGTGTCAACAGGGTCAGCACCCGAAGGAACCTAGAACAGCAGAAAAGCAAAGGACATAAACATTCAGACAGAGAAGAGCACAACTCAGCAAAATTCATTAAGCATATAAAAGCCACTACGTGGCACAATGATTTCGTTCCTCAACATAGTTACAGCAAAAGAAGACTACAAACTATCCTACAGCTACAACGCCTAAGATGCGGCACCCTGAGTAGCCTCAGAGCCGGACTGCCTCGCCTTGGCCTCCCCCTGTTGCCGCAGCGCATACTCGGACAGCAGATCAATGAGCTTCGGCCCATATCGCTTGCAGCGAGCAGAGTAGGTAGCAAAAGCTACCTCGGATCCATCCGCGATCGTCGGCATCCGGGAGGTGATCTGGGGAAGATCCAGCTCCGCTCTAGCCGCCAAGGCCATCGCCAGCCCGACGGACACGCCGATGCCCTTCTGCTTGCGCTTGTACGCTGCAGGCGCTTCGGCTGACAAGGCCTCCGCTAGGGCGTCAACATCATCAAGGGTCGCTCCCTTAGGGACAAGCTCCTTGTAGAAGCGGCCAAGGACTTCCTTCGCCTTGGCAAGGGAGCTGACGACGGTGCTGCAGCGATCTTCGACCGCTGCAGTAGCATCATTTAGAGCACTCCCGTGCTCTAGAGCACCGCGGTCAAACTTGATGCCTGCGGCATCTGAGGCAAAACAAAAAGAGAAGACTAAGGACAGTAACACAGAAGAAAGGCAAGAAAACGAAAATACAGAAGTAAAAATAAGGTACTCACCCGAAACAGCCTTGGCAGCAGCCATGAGCTTGCCTGCCACCTCTCTTTCACGCGCAGTCGCAGCAATGGCAAGCTACTCCTCGCGGTCCGTGGCCTCCCGCTGCAGACGCTCCTTAGCTTCGGCTGCCTCAGCTAGCTCCAGATCAAGGCGCTCTTTCGCACCGACGGCAGCCTTGGCCTTCTTCTCCGATTGACCAAGGCTCTTCTTGAGAGCGTCGATCTCACGGAGAGAGGTATTATGCTCCTCTGCATTCAAAACAAGCAAACGTCAGAAAGCAGGACAAGAATAAAGGAAAGAAGCACCAAAAGCATACATGTACCTTGAAGCTGTTGGAGGTTGACCTCCAGCACCAGGCGCTCCTGCACCAGGCGCTTGGCTTCCTGCACAAAAGGCTGCAGGAAGAAGAACCACCATTCAGAAAAAGGACTCAGGGGCTACGCCCAACAGGAGAAAGCAGAAGAAAAAGACTCACACGAAAACACTTGGGGGCTCCCCCCCAGACTCGAAGAACAAAATAAGAGAACTCTTTTACAAACGCTCGGGGGCTCCCGCCGTGACAGACGACTTACATGATCCAACGGTGATGCCGAAGGCCCGCTGGCGAAATTCTAAGGCGCAACCACCTGCACCTCCTCCAGAGGAGGGTTTGGAGCAGCGCCCCCCGAAGTTGCCACCGTCTGAGGAGGAGGAGACGCGACCTTCGACTCTCCCATCATCTCCCGAGCATCATCGCTGGAGGAGTCGTGGGAGGAATGCCTGCACACGAAAAAATCAGCGCAACAGTCAACAGGAAAAAGGACAGCAGTATAACAGAAGCTTACGAGTCCAGCGAGCTCAGGTCGAAGACAGGAGGAGTCCTTCGGGCTCTCTTCTCCCCCTTCTTATCCTCCTTTTTCTCTTCCTTCTTTTCTTCCTTCTTCCGCTTCGCTGGCGGGTGCGGTGCTACAGCCCGCATAGGAATGGCAGGAAGAGGGGAGGAAGAGCCTCCATGCCCGTCACTGTGACGCTCAAGGCACAGAGGGTTCCTAGGAGTCGGAGGAGTCGAGGCATCCGAAGACTCGCTGGAGCTCCGTGATCGTTTGCACGTGTGGTCCTCGCTCGACTCGTTGGCATCTTCCGCCGGAGATCGCGCCGATGGCAGCTCGGACACGGAATCCACCACGTCATTATCCGGAGCATTCGAAAAAATTTCAGGAAATGGCGGCACCATGACCGGCACCTTGAAGCTCTGCAAAAAGAAGGGACTTTGTTAGCAAATAAAGAAAAATAAATACGCAGTCGACGAAAAGCGCTATGCGCACGAATCTACACCTGTGGAACGGCCAGCGTCGAAGAAAACGGAGGAGTCAGCGACTTCCCCGGGATTTTTTATTCGGCCTTGAACTTCAGCAACAAGCGAAGGGCCCTGTCAAGATCTCCCTCGGAGATTTTCTCAGCCAAAACTCTCGTCGGATCACGGCGCCCAGAATAAAGAAACATCGGGTGCGCCCTAGCCTGGAGAGGCTGCACCCGACGCTCGAGAAACGTGCGGATAATATCCACGCCATTCACTTCCTTCTCCGGAATCAACTAGAGATCCTCCACCCGACGGTAAAGGGCCTCTATCTCAGCTGACTCGCCATCCAAGATCTGGTTTTTCCAGGACCTTTTCGGCTCGATTATCTGGGAGGAGTCGAAAGGAGCAAGACCAAAATGCTGCCCAACCACTATGGAGTCGCGAATGTAAAACCACCGCCTCCGCCAGTACTGGACAGATTTAGACATAGAGAAAGAAAAGAAAAGAATATTCGTCCTGAGGGAGATGATGCAACCCCCAATGGGATATACACCATCCGTACCGGATTGCCTCTTCACGGAATACAGTTTCCGGAAGAGACCAAAAGTGCGGCTCGATGCCGAGCCAGTAGCTCGCAGAAAGTGATAAAACAAGCAATGTGAAGAAGAGAATTGGGGGAAAGATGATGCAGCTGGATGCCATAGAGGAAGAGCAGCCCACGAAGGAAGTCGTGGACTGGGAAGGAAAACCCACGCATAACGAAGGCGAGAAACATAACCCGATGCCCAGCGGGGTGACGGGGGATTACCTCGTTGCCGGGGAGTCTGACGGCCTCCCTATCTTGCGGGATCAAACCCCGCTCGTGAAGTTTGCGGAGGTCACTCTCCCGCGTCTCTGATCGCCGCCAACCACCGTCGGTGACACGGGTAGCGGTGGCGCCTTTCTTTCCTCCGGCGGCGCTGGTACCAACCGCAGAGGATGATTTCTTCAGTTTCCCCATCGCGCTACGGCGGCGCCGGCGATGAGCGCGCAGAAGGGAAGACGGAAATGTGGAAGGATATTCCAGCGCGCAGCAAGAACTGCTAGAGCACAAGGAGGCAGTGAGAACAAGAGTAGATGCGGTGAAAACAAACTGCAGCTTTCCCCAATGATTATAACGGTGAAGACGATGCACGGTAACCGTCCATCAAGAAGACTTAACGCCAATGGCAGATCTGGCCATACACGTGTCAGCATCACAACGAACCGTCGTTACCACGCCGTCCACTACGCGCGGAAATCGAGGAGACGCCATAATTATCTTCACGCCGCGCGTGACCAGTCAATTCAAGGTCAGCAAGTGGGACCCACGTTCGTCCAGTCAAGTCATCTCTGGCGCAGCAGACGCTTGAGGTCATTGATCGTCAGTACTGATGTCATCAAAAGCTATACTAGCAACAACTACAATTTCTTCGGCTTCAAAGCTAAGAGTACTCACTCGAATCTACGATTCGACTAAATACTCGGGGGCTACTCCTATTAGGAGCGCTGGCCGCGCACCCGAAAGATGAATAAAAACGATCTGTTTCTTCGAGTCCTACGTCGAGTCTACGACTCCACTACTGACTCGGGGGCTACTCCCATAGGGAGGATGGATTTAAGCATCCGAATTTTTTTGTGTCCTACGGACTTAACAACTGAATAATGTTTGAGCTACAGTCTCCGCTCGAGTCTACGACTCGAACAGACACTCGGGGGCTACTCCCATAGGGAGCGCTGGTCGCGCACCCTATGAAATCTTCGACTGCGATCTTTCGGATCAGCATGCAAAAACTTTTCGGCAACTCTGCCCAACAGAACGCTGAGTGAGCAACGATCTCCTTGGCCACCCGAAACACCTCCGCGGTGACAAACATTCGGATGTTGTGTCTGCGACACAAAGATAAGACCTACAGATATCATCTGATGGCCTAGCAACGCACACGACTGCGCTCTGCTAGTATGAACCCGTGCCAGCAGGCGTGATGAAAAATCCCGACGGACGCGTTGGGTACATCAATTAGAATCACCGGAATTCCACTCCTGTAAGTCCTCTGCGGCCTGAGTCGAATTACACCAGCATATGTTCTAGGTTCGAGTTGAGGGACTCGAACCTGAAGAAGATCGTGTAGTTTCGTCCTAAGACAGTTAACTGAACCTGATCCGTTGGGTAAGTCAGGCACATGCATCAACAATCCCTACACATGAACTATTGAAATACATAGTTGCACCCGAAAGATTGAAGAGTCCTCAGCCGAACCTACGATTCGACTGATCACTCGGGGGCTACTGACATGGTTATACCCCGCGGGTGCATGATCTCAGCATACCTGGTCCAGCCCAAGGAAGGCCCACGGAAAATGTACGTCGGCCCATGAAGACTTTCGGGTGGTCTAGGCCCACGACGCCTTCGGATCCTTGGAGAGCAAGACTAGAGTAGATAGGAAATTCAAAGGGGTAAAACCCTAGAACCTGTAACCGACTAGGTCTATGCCCGGGACCTGCCTAAGTCTATATAAAGGCCAGGAGGGCACGACCTAGATCCCTCGACTCATACTTTCGCATACACACCTCCACGCCAGATCGAATCTGCGCACCCCTGTAACCTTCGGTTCCGCCGTAATCAAGAGCAGACAAGCAGGAGTAGGGTTTTCCCTCCGGGGGCCTGAACCTGGGTAAACCTTGTGTCCCCGTGTTGCTTGTTTGCTAACCGTTCCACGATCTCCAGCATCCCCATCTTCTACAAAACCCAAGTCCATAACAATAGGCATTGATGAGATCAAACCTCGTCATCAACCCAAACAAAGCATCGAAGGAGAATACCACAATACTATGCTTTTGTATGCTAAAACAACGCATGATTCTTTCAAGGCACATTAAGCAATCCTAATTATTTGGAACAAGTTATGCTACAGCAATAATCACTAAGCATAAGGTCAAAACAACATTTAGCATGTCATGAAAAAGTTTAAGTCACATTCAGAGCAAGCTCCTTCTTGTACTACTAAAGCAAGAACTTCCTACTCCTTTCCAACACCAATCAACTTATTTGAAACAACACGACGAAGATGGGGGTCCAACATTTAGGATAAGGACGGTGCAGGGGGTCGACGTAGGTCTTATCCTCGCCCTGGAGCTTGTCGGACGACAGAGGGTATGCGACGGGGATCAACGGCGCCGACGGCAACACGAAGGTGCTTGCCATCGATGCTTCGTTGACGAAGACGATGAAAAGGGAAGGCTGAAGTGGTATGGGCCTGGGATGGGCTAGACTAGGCCGCGATTGGGTTGCTGGCTTCTGCGCGCTGGCGACAGGGAAGAAAGGGACAGGGTAGGCTCGGCCCAGGTAGCTAGGGTTTCCTTTTTTTTTCTGGAAAACTGTTTTCTATTTCTGTTTTCACTTTCTATTTTTGTATTCTCATTTCCAATTCTGTTTTTGAATAAATAAAAAATACCAGAGACTTTTATAAGTTGCACAAACTATGGTGGGGCCCTTTTAGTCCGTTTGGGCTCCAAAATTTTGATAGTTTTCAAAATATTCAAACCATTTGAATTGTTTCAAAGAGGGAAAAAAGTTAGGGTTTAGGGTTTTATTAACTTTATTTGCATGCATTTTAGGAGATGATGCTCATGAATGTACAATCAAAACCCTAATTAGTAATAACTAAAAACTGGGTGTTACATAGTTCGACGGAAATGACATATGCTTCGAACGACAGTCGATCAATTCTTGCACATATACGTTAAGCAATCGATCAATTCTTACCGAAAAGAAAACATGAAAAGTCAAGGGCACACACGAGCTTTTTTACCAATACGCATAGCGTGCACTTGGATGCTTGCAGGTCATCGTGAGTTCACGAGAAGGAAATCCCACCATCTCCTTTATAGTCTTATATAAAGGTGGTCTAATAGCATCTCTAGGTTAGAGTTTTACTCCTTTAAACCACACCTAAGAGATCCCTCAAAACAATTAGAGGAGTAAAATTATAAGAGTTACCTCTAAATAGGAGATCAACTCTCTCGCATATGCTCATTTCTGGCATCTTTAGAGTATAATTTCGGCCGCCTCTCTCTGCCGCCCAAGTCACCCATTCTCGTTGTCGTCGGCACCAACCCCAATTGTTTCCGGAATAGAATTAGAAGGCTCTTCTGCAACTCTGCTGGCCACGCTGCCTTGCGACACCCCTCTTCCTTTTTCGTCCCCCATGAGTGAACGGTGTCATCACTTCCACCTCGTAGTCGTACCGATTGAGGCCTCCTGAGACATCATCAAGTAGCCCACGAGGTCCGCCACAAAGTCCTTAGTCTCCCGCTCGAGGAATAGACCCCCAATCCTCACAACAACACCCTACTATCTGGCCACTTCCCTCCCTCCACCACGTTATTGGTGAGCATCCAGTCCTCCTAGTATTCTTCTTCCTCTATGTTTTTCTCTGGGTTGCTCTGGCTACCTTGACCGTCATTCTTCGCAGCAGATGGTCACTAGCTAAGGCGCTTCGGTGACCACTTCAACAACGTGTTGCCACTTTCTGGTTCCCGGCGATGAGGAGTTCCATTGGCATCACTCCATCAACCACCTTGACCCTCATCCCGCTGGTTCTGATGACCACCGGAGTTCTCCACGCGACCACGCCGTGGTCAGCCATCAGTACCATGTGGGGTCGCTTTGTTTGAGGAGTTAAAGTTTTGGGATCGGCTAGGTCCAACCACCATTAGAGGAGTAAAATTTTACCACTCTAATTTTACTCTACCGTTGTAAGGGTATTTTATCCTTAACACTTTTTGGGCTAATGATGACACTGGAGCTAGTAGTGGACTGATGTTACCTACAAGTGTTATATACATGTCTTAGTCCCTAGATGATGATGGAAGATGGTTGGAGATGCCCCATTTATTAAAGAAGGAAAGGGTTGTAGTTTCTTTTGTTTTTGGCTTAATGAACTTTTGAGCCAATAGGGAACACCACACTATAAAGAGAGATGATCTCAATTATCTTAATGGGATGTTTACCAAAGCACAATACATTCTACCATCACACAAAGGGACAAGAGTGTTAGCTCATCAGAGAAAAGTTGTTTGAAGGGATTCTGCGAAGTTGGTCCCTGGGTTGGTGCAACCGGTGCCCTCACGACAAGATCGGTCAGCTGGTCGGTTGACCGACACAGGCAATTGATTTGGTGTTTCTTATAGGCATAGGTATCCACACCAGTCTATCGACATAAGCACCGACACCATCTGTTTGGTTGTCGATTCCACCGACTTGCCACCGACAGTCAAACATATTTTCTCCCAAACGGCTAGTTTCCCCCTTGAGTTATAAAATGTATTTCTTACTCCCTGAGGAGGTTAGGTCAACCATTCAATTTGCATGATTTTGAGCTCTCTCTTCCACTTTCGTTGAAACACCAAAGCTTGAGGATCTCATGTTCCCCTAACCAAATACAATTCCCTTTGGGGGAAGGAAGAGGAGGTCCCAATCTACATTCTCACCAAGCCAAACATCATTCCTCCTCGAGTTTGCTTGTTACTCTTGGGTTCGTGGAAACACTAGGCGTCCGTGGTCTCCCAGAGGCTTTCGACTTGTGATTTGCTCCATGAAAAGTTTGTGAGGGTTTGGAGGCCACCTCAAGGCCTACCACTAGTGACTGAGCTCTTACTTGGTGGAGTAGACTCACGGAGAAGAAGGTGAGCCTCCGTGGAGTTTGAGAACTCTTCGTGGATTCCCAAACCTCTCCAACAGTGACATAGTTCCCCCCCCCCAAGGGAGCGAACGCCGGGCTTACATCTTTGTCTCTGGCATGTCTCGATTATTTCTACCCAAGCTCTTTACATGTGTTGTTTAATTTGTATAGCCTTCACACTTGAAGTATTTGTATCATCATATAGGCGGCCTCACGTGGTTTGCATTGGCCACTTTATTTATCCATGAAGCCTAAAATTATAAAGAACTAAAAGAAAACATGTAGAACCTATTCACCTCTAGTAGGTTACCATCTCTATCCTAAAAGAGTTTCAAAGAAGATAATAAAATGCTATGTCGTTCCTTGTTGGCTTTCACTACCCTAAGCACACCCATTCCTAGCAAAATTGATTTTACCTACATCTTCATTACCCCCTCCATTTGGAAATATAAGATGTTTTAGTTTAATAAAGCTAATGTATGTATATATCTTTTAATGTGTAGGTTCAAATGAATCTAAACACTAAAAGACGGTTAGATACATTTTCTTTATAAGACTAAAACATTTTATATTTTTAAACAGAAGGAGTACATAAGATTAGCCGCTCTTTTCTTTTGTTAGATGGACGGAGGTGATCCCGACGTATGGTACAATCAACCAAACAGGACGTTGTTGCAGCCATACGCACACAACCAATCCCGACGTATCAAATGACCAACTGATGCAAGACAAGGCAATGCAGCGGGTTGCAGTCTTGCAGACCGTGATGGACTCGAGAAATAGGTGCAGGTACACACGTACTTGATCCTAAACACCGCAACGGCATCTCCCATGGAACGGCGCTGTGGCTACGTCACGACCTAACCAAGTCGCGACTAAACTCAATCGATAATTAAAGCAGCCTAAGAAATCCCGTCCTCAGCCCCACGGTCGCGGTCACCGTTCCAACCCTCCACATAGTAAACTCGCAATTAACAAAGCGCGCCTCCAAGCAGTCCCGTACCAAGCCTCGACCCGTGCCAATGGACGACGCCACGGCCGCCAGTCACGGAGCCTTACCGAGTAAGCCATCCGATACAAAACAACCCAAGCCAAGCCCCGCAGGCAGAGGCAGTTCCATTATTATTACTCCACTCCTTTCCACCCACCCCTCCGTCCCAGGGTACGACTGACAGGGTGGGGCCGGACCCCGGGCGCCCGGATGGATAGACTCGAAAACTCACGGAATCTCCCCGAAAAACCGCCCCGAATCGGTTGAAAATCTCTCGCAAACCCTGACGATTTTAAACGGAATCGCGGTGGGAGTAAAAGTAAAGAGGACTAGCAGCAGCAGCAGCACTCAGGCACGCACGTCTCCTCTGGTCTCGTCTCGTATCCGCGGCCCGATTGATTTCCCCAACCCGATCGATCGTGCTGCTACCCTTGCTTACGTCTTCGCGGCGAGAGGAGGGCGAGCGCCGATGGATCGCTGCCGGAAGCGCCCCGACACCGACCCCGGGGGCTACGCGGAGCCCGAGCCCCCCGCCGATAAGCGCCCCTGCACCGCCGACCAGTCCACCTCCGCCGCTCCCGCTCCCGTAGCCGTCGACGCGGACGCGCTGGCGGCGGCTCTTGCTGCTGCTGCCGCGGCGCCGGCGCCACCGCCGCAGCAGCCGGCCGCCTCGGACATGGACACCTCCTCGTCGGGCCACGCCGGCGACGGCGACGGCGACGCGGACGCGGACGGAGACGACGGCGACGACGGGGGCTCGTCGTGCGACTCGGACGGCGGCGGGAGCGGGAGGGAGGGCGGCAAGTTCCGCCGGATGGTGGCGGCCGTGGCGGCCGACGGCGCGGGGGGAGACGCGGTGCTGGCGGCGCTCACGGAGCTCTGCGAGGCGCTCTCCTTCTGCACCGAGGACGCCGGGGGATACTTCCCCACCGAGGCCGCGGCCAAGGCGCTGGTAAAGATAGCGCGCGGCGGGGACGCCGGCGGCGGCGGCGCGGTCGCCAGCCCCGACGAGATGCTGCTCGCCGTGCGCGCAATCACCTACCTCTGCGACGCCATGCCGCGCGCCGCCGATGCTTTTGTGCGCCACGGCTTGCTCCCCGTGCTCTGCTCCAGGCTCCTCGTCATCGAGTACCTCGATGTGGCAGAGCAGGTAAACCCAGTCGACCCAGCAGCTCTCATCGAACGATCGCATTGACCTACCTGATCATGTTTCCTCTCTGTGCCCGAGCAGTGCCTGCAGGCCTTTGAGAAGATATCACGGAGGCAGCCCACACCCTGCTTGCAGGCAAGCATGATAACTGCCGTGCTGGCCTACATTGACTTCTTCACTGCAAGTATTCAGGTTAGCATCCCAAAAACTCCATCCTTTTTCTTTTGCTGACAATGTGTACCGCATTCGCTAACACGATTCGTGCTTGGACTATGTTTCAGAGGGTTGCCGTCTCAGCTGTTGCAAATGTCTGCAAGAAGATCCCCGCAGAGTGCTCCCAGTTTGTGATTGATTCGGTCCCGACGCTGTGTAATCTGCTGCAGTCCGAGGACAAGATGGTATTCTCCGTCACCAGCATATGGTCACCAGTTGAACTGACGCTGTCTTAGCATGTATCTGGTGCTCTGCTAATGTTTCAGCTGATATAATCTTGCAGGTAGTAGAGAAGGTTGCGGCTTGCTTCATAAGCATTGTGGACTCTTTCAGTGGTTCGGTGGAGCTTCTTGACCAGCTCTGCCACCAGGGCGTGGTAGAGAAGGTCCTTCCTTTGATCAACACCACTGGAATCACTTCCCTTAGCCCGTCGACTTCCAGTGTATGCTTCCCCTGCACCTTCTATGCCTTCTATGTGTGTATCCTGAGCGTGCATTGCAGGAGTTGACTGTAGTTTTGTTGTGATTGCAGAACTTGATCGGGCTTCTAGCTAAGCTAGCATGTGCTTCACTTGTGGCAGTCAAGTCTCTCTTTGAGTTGAATGTTGGTAGCACCATAAGGGGGATTTTGGTCACTTCAGATCTCTCCCATGGGATGCCATACCTTCCTTCAGAAAACCAAAATAACCAGGTTGGTTGTGTACATTTTGGTTTTCTGTGTAAGTAACATTGCTATGGGCAGTATGGGCATCTGTGCAGACTTAACTTTTACTGTAAACACTAATTTCTACTTCTGAACAAGTGAAACAGTATGTGCACTAATATGGGTTTGATGATGATACCATGCCAGGCATTATATTATAAATAAGTTACTACAACAGTATAATTTTTCTAATCACACCCCTTGATTTCTCTTTATACATAAACATGCAGTCCTGAGTCATTCATTGATTTGTCAATTTAATGTTTGGTTATATCAGGTTAATGAAGCTTTGAAATTAGCAATCCAGCTTATTCCTTCTGTGGCAAGAGATGTTGAAGACACCCATATGGTACTTGCAAAAGAAAAAATAATTGTGGATGAACCGGGGTTCTTGTGTCAGTTCTCTAGGGATATTCTTCCTGTCTTGATCAAGGTATGTTCATGATAATGAACTAACTGTTCATGATGATGTTTTGTGCTCTGAAAAATGAACTGACTGTTATGTGTGCAGGCAGTTAACTCTGGTGCAAATTCGTACATTTGCTATGGCTGTTCTACAATTGTAAATAACATCTGTTACTTCAGTAAGCCTGAAATGCTTCAAGATTTGCTCAAGGAAACAAACATATCAAGGTAAGCATGAACTGCAGAAGAAGGCTGGATTTCTTCCATAACAATCGATAGAGCATATTCACTTAAGTTGTGCTAATTTTCTGAGTCTAAACTTTTGTGATTTTCGTGTCAGCTTCTTGGCTGGTTTATTGTCCCGGAAGGATCATCATGTGCTAATCTCATCACTAAAGATCATCGAGATTCTCATGCAAAAGCTTCCAGATGCTTACCTTGGATCTTTTATCAAAGAAGGCGTGGTCTATGCGGTAGAGGCTCTTCTTATGCAAGACGATTGCTCAAAATCCAGTCCTCCGCTTTCTGATGACAATGAACAGTCAGAGAACCAACCCGTTATAAGAAGTAAACCTACATGTTTCTGCTATGCATTTGATTCCCGCAAATCTGAGTCTGCTGAAACAAGGACTTGTAGGATTGGACAGGGCAACCTTTCTAATTTTGCTAGGCATGTGAAGACAACTTACTTTACAGCTGAAGCAGTGAGTTCTGAGATGGGGTTAACAGAGATTTTGCAGAAGCTCAAAACTTGCTGTGCAGTTCTGAATGACTCTGCAGATAAGTCATTAAACCAAGATGGTCTTCAAAATGAAGAAAACTTGTCTAACATTTTGAGCGAGGTGATGATGGAGCTTCATGGAGGAGAAACGATGACAACCTTTGAATTCCTTGAGAGTGGACTGGTCAAATCTTTGTTAAATTACCTGTCCAACGGCGTATACCTCCACGCAGATGACAATCCTGAAGATCACAATGCTGACCATTTTTGTGCTGTGCTGAAAAGGTTTCAGTCATTTGCCCGGATTTGCTTTTCAAGAATGGAGCAAGGTTGGGGCGATATGCTCTTGACACTACTAGTAAGGAAACTACAGAATGCTCTTACTTCTCTTGACAACTTCCCAGTGATAATGAGCCACAATTTTAAGCCAAGGAACAATATATCTGATATCCCTATTAGGCACTCAACAAGTTGTCCATGTATTCGAGTACGTTTCAAGAAGGACGAAGATGAAACCATCTTAGCAAGCTATGATAATGCTGTGAATTTGGAAATCTCTTCTTCCTTGAATTCTATTGAACAATTTTTGTGGCCCAAAGTCAGTACAGGCACAAGCGATCAGAATACCGAATCATCACCTAGTAGTGTTGCTTCCGAGAGCAAATATGCTGAAGATGATGCTCAAGAAAGGGATCCTAGCCCGGAATCTTCTCCTTCATCAGAGGTACTCTTATGCTTTGCAATTGTATGAATATGAACATGATTAATATTGAAATATGATAGGATCTTTGGTGGAATGCTACACTGCTATTTGCTTATATTTATAACTTTTCTTTACTGCCGTAATAGGCTATAAGTAGTATGAGAAGTACTTCATACATATCTGTTGATTCTAGAAAAAATCATTCAATAAACACACATCATTTTGCGGTTCACACGTCTAGATTTCTGTGTTTTAAGGCTGAATGTCTAATTTTCAGGGTATTACCAGGGAAAATCAAAATTCTTCTGCAGAACCATGCTCGAAGAAAGGGCCATCATCCTCCGGTGAGTGCGTGTACCCTAGATTTGACTTTATTGCTAGCTGCTATTCTCTGATTCACAGCCCGTCTCTTGTTCTGGTAACTTTATAATAATACCTTAATGAATGTGCAGATGGAGGTCAACCAGAAAGAAACAAGTTGATTGGGACTGATGGTGCTGTACAACCAAAACTGGTATTCAGCCTGAAAGGCAAAGAGCTTGACCGATCTGTTACTCTATATCAATCAATCCTGCAAGATCAGATCAACGCGGGAGCTGATGTAATTTTGGACACCCAGTTTTGGCGCAGTTTGCACGATGTAACATTTCGAACAGCTGCAAATCCAGAAAAAGATGATTCTCCTAAGGATTCTTCTAATGCAACAATAACAACAAATGACAGTAAAACAGGGTTGATGTGGAAAACACTCCCTTTCTTCAGCAGCTTGTTGATTGGCAAGATTCCTTGCAAAATTGATAGATCAAGTCCATCATATGACACATTGTTTATGCTAAAAGTTTTAGAAGGATTAAACCGATTCTCGTTTCACCTTGTGTCTCATGAGAGAAACCATGCTTTTGCTCAAGGAAGGATAACTAACCTCGACGATCTGAAGCCTTCTATTTCTTCAGTTCCACTGCAGGAGTTTGTTAGTGCTAAATTGACAGATAAACTGGAGCAACAGATGCATGATCCCTTGGTGTTAAGGTCTTGCTGTCTGCCTTTGTGGTGCACTGAACTGATGTCTGCATGCCCTTTCTTATTTTCTTTTGAGGCAAGATGGAAGTATTTCCAACTGACAACATTTGGTTCTTCATCAATGCAACATGGGCATATGGTAGATAATAATGGTAACACTATACCAACAGAAAGAAGCCCATCCTTTACACGGAAAAAGTTCAAAGTTGACCGCAACGATATACTGGTTTCAGCTGCAAAAGTGATGCATTCTTATGCTCGGAGTAATGCACTGCTCGAAGTAGAATACGAAGAAGAAGTAGGCACAGGTTTGGGTCCTACAATGGAGTTCTATACGTTGATAAGTCATGATTTCCAGAAGTCTGGGTTAGGCATGTGGAGGGGGGAGCTTCCTTGTGAAGCTCGCATTGACAAAACTCATATTGGTCCCCGAACTGTGGTCGCACCTAATGGACTATTTCCTCGACCTTGGTCTGTTTCTGTAGACTGTGCTTCCTTCTCGGAAGTAAATAAAAAATTTCAACTCCTTGGTCAGGTTCTCGCAAAGGCAATTAAGGACGGCAGAATTCTTGACATTCCATTTTCCAAGGCATTTTACAAGCTTATCCTAGGACAGGTATTTTGGACCCTACATTCTTGTATATATCATGTTTGTCATGCTTTGCTACTTTTGTTAGTCAACCTATAATAAGTTTTTCTTTGTTAGGAGCTTAATATATATGATATCAATTCATTTGATCCTGAACTGGCAACGACCCTTATGGAGTTTAAAGCACTTACTTGTCAAAGGAAATATTTAGAATCATGTTCGACAAAGGAATGCCAGAGCCCATCTGATTTGTCTTATCGGGGTTGTACAATTGAGGATCTTGCTATTGACTTCGCTGTCCCAGGGTATCCAGAGTATCTGCCTTTTTCGGAGAGTAGCTCAGATAATGTAAGTGATATGACCGTGCACTTTCTGTTGCTGGCTTCTCAGCAGATTAAAGTACTCTCTAAATTGCTTATGCTGTTTCCAGGTAACTGGTGAGAATTTGGAAGAATATGTTTCTTTTGTTGTTGAGGCAACGGTTAAAAGTGGAATCTTAAGACAACTGGATGCTTTTAAGTCCGGATTCAATCAGGTATGCTGTGTCATGGTGCTGCTTTCATCTAATTATACTTGTGTAAAGAATGACAGCTTTTCAGTTCCACTATGACTGGCTTGGTTGACCCCAGTTCTCAAAATGTGCAGAGTGGTTAGGATGGATTGTATACCTAGAACTTTGTCTTTAGTTTTTATGATTTCTTCAACAAAACTTATTAGTTTTCTCTTTCCTACTATCACATTTGTCTTTGGAGGGACTAGCAGTAAAGTTTAAATTAGGCAATGCAGAAGCCTTTCCTTATGTTTGTAACCCTGTGTATTTCTTAAACAATCTCAGTCCGGTATTTATAAACTTCTAATTGCTTTTGATAGTAATTAGTATGCTTCGGTGATTGACTCAGCCTTCATCCTTCAGCTGCATAGTGTTTTCTCATCTGTTGGTTCAGATGTATTTCGGCATTAGTGTGCTTTCTGTGCTTTGATTTGTAATAACTCACAAGCCTTAACTGGCGCCTGTAGGATGACATGAACCCGGTGTCCACTTCTCATTTTATATTTTTCATTTTCCTCTGGTAGTGCTTGTTACTGTTTGTACGTTTGTAAAATTCATTTTGTTGTGGCACACTGACACTGAAAATTGCAGGTATTTCCACTGAGCGCACTTCAGGTATTCTCAGAGGATGAGCTGGAAAGATTACTCTGCGGAGAACAAGACAACTGGGATGTATGTTCCTGTCTTTTGTTGGATTTTGGTGATTTTTCTTACTATACTTTTTTCCATATTGATGCCTTGCTTTTGAACAGTTCGTGAAACTTGTTGATCACATAAAATTTGATCATGGCTACACCTCCAGCAGCCCTGCAGTCATTAATGTAAGTCTTTTGACTAGATATGTTTTTGAAGTTCGATTCTTCAAGGAAAAAATAATCTAAGTACCATAACAAGATATCTGAATTCACTGCAGTTGTTAGAGATCATACAAGAGTTTGGACGCCAAGAACGCAGAGCTTTCTTGCAATTTATAACGGGTTCACCTCGACTCCCTCCAGGCGGTTTGGCTGCACTGAATCCAAATTTGACAGTTGTCCGGAAGGTCTGTTTCCAATGTAAAGATATCTCTCTGCCTATCAGTTCATGGTTAGTATGTTTGCTAACATTGTGTTATGCAATCAACAGCATAGCAACAACGATGCTGACGATGACCTGCCCAGTGTGATGACGTGCGCCAACTATCTCAAGTTACCTGCCTACTGTTCTAAGGTCTGAACTTGCTACCTTTCTGCTATATAAACTGAGCTAGATTAATCTGCACTTCTATTCAACATATCATTTTCTGTAGTTAAGATTAGATTTATTGGACTGATGCAACACTTAAGCTAAATGACACTGGAACGTGAATCATAAACCACTAAATGCAAGTCAGACATCACGATGATTGGCATTCTGAACAAACTATTTCGGGCATGATGATTTTGCAGTCATTACTTCCAGTTACTGCATGTTTGTACTATTTCCTGAGATGAATACCTGTGTAATTGCACTAACACCGAGCCTTTTGTGTTCTTGACCTTCAGGAAAGGATGAGGGAGAAACTGCTGTACGCAATTACAGAAGGCCAGGGGTCCTTCCACCTATCTTGACTGGACACCAGTAGCTGCACGCGCCACACACAGTACAAGTTCGTGCGTGTTTTGTAAGTATAATCACGTAGGGAAAAAACATAGCTTAGAAGTGTGGGAGGCACACTGCTTAACTTATGGCACGTTTCGCAGTTTCGGGTGGAGGGGGGAAGAAAACAGAAGGTGCCTGCCCCTCTCCTATCTATCCTTGTCTGTACATAGTGGTAGAACCTTAGAAGGCTTTAGGTGCGTGTGTGTGTTCCCGAGTTGGTCGCGCACATGGCGACCTCAGGTCAACTTACCTCGGTACCTATTTATGTGGCCTGATCTTTTGATGTACATATACGTGGCCACAAGTGCTATTGCTATCCATCCTATATATTGTTCTTAGTTGGTGTTTGCCCGCTGAAATCTGTATTTGGCGAAGTATGTTTGTAGCAGTCTTGCATGTGGGTCTGTCTGGCCTTCACTGAAACTATTGCCCACCTTGGCTCCTTTGGAATCTTGATTTTTTACCTGGAGGGGTTGAACTGTTTCCAACGGTATTTCTCTGGAAACGAAAATCTGACAAAGAGATTGCACAGTTTCTTGTGCAATTCCAAATAATATCGCCCACATAAATTTAACAAAGAGATCACCATCTTTGATTTTTGTGAATAGATTGGAATCTATTTTGCCAGGTTTGTAGCCTTCTTGAGTAGAAACTTTCTTAGGTACCCTACCTTAGGCTGGTCCTAGTGCTAGTATCATAAGGTGTATCATGCATGCCAACTTGACAAAAATTTGATGTGGCTCCATAATTAATAAAGAGAGAGGTGATTAGACTAGTCACAATGGGGAGTATCATATAGTAGTATCATGCATATGATACTAGTATATGATATCATCTCCATAATGTATAGTATCATATAGTAGTATCATAGTCTTGGTGTATTTATTGTTTTGTAGAATCTCAATGTAAAATTATGGCCAAGATTTGTTTAGGATTATTTTTTCTAGTTTTATGTGCTATGATACCATATCTACCTATGATACCAACACAATCTCTTTCATCATTAATTACTATGACACATAAGCATTTTGCATGCATGTGGTGCATGATACCACCTATGATATCCCTATTAGGGCTAGTCTTAGTGTATCATAGTTAGATACCGTATCATAGCACGTAAAACTAGAAATCATAATGACAAGTAAATCTTGTACACACATTTTACATAGAGATTCTACAAATCAATAAATATACCACTACTATGATACTACTATATGATACAATGCACTAGAGACATAGTATCATGCACTAGTATTATATGCATGATACTAGTAGTATGATACTACCACTGGGACCAGCCTTAGAGTAGGGTGTCAGGTGGGATCCTACCAAAATCCCACATCTAGTTCATTTTAAGATTTGACACTACAAAATTTAAAATGATAGGAGTAGGATTTAGGTGGGATCCCACTTGACATCCTACATTAGAGTATCTTCAAGGTAATCCCTTGCGGGGGACATGTATCTGCCCCTGCCTATCTAGTTCTAGTCTCTATGAAGAAGAACCAAAGAACACGATTTTGACACGGCAAATTGCGACTATCCAAATTCCCATAATAGGCCAAGGTGTATCATATTTTTTTAAAAAGGCAGAATTTACAACAACAATGAGAGGGAACTAAAGGGACCCTATGGCTCTCTCCCACCTTTACTGGTTTTTGGCCTGATCTTATGTAAGGTATTTCGGTATCATCATCGTTGCAAATAACTCAACATCACATAGACACATATATCATATATGCAGTGTTTTACTGGTTTTTGCGTTGTTTTATAAAATCGTCATATGCAAATGAACACTTTGCATTAAAAAAGATGGATCAAAAGATCACATATCATGTTTAAACTATGCTTGTCAAACAAACGATAGAAACCCAGGGCTTAGTATTCTCTGGTATGGTAACATGATTGTAACTTTTATGCAATTAGATCATCAAACCCTTTATCTGAAGGACAGCACTACGCGTCGTCCCCGGGGATAATTCCCCAAAATCCCTGTCTCTCAAAAAATACTAAAATCCCCCTTTTACTACAAATGTATCCGCTTTTGCTACAAATAGTCCCGTTTTTGCTACATGTAGCAGAAAACGGTTTGAGCCAGAAATAGAAAAACAGACTAGACCTCGCCTGAAATTTCGCCGGAGACCTCGCCGGCAACCGTGTAGCAAAATAGTTGTGCTAATGTAGCAAATCCGACCTCACCGGAGACTCGCCGGAAATTTCACCGGAGACTTTCGCCGGAAACCTTGTAGCAAAAAATTTACGCTATTGTAGCAAAATCATAAAAATATTGTAGCAATTTTTTTTGCAAAATGTAGCAAGAATCCATTTCGCCGGAGACATCGCCGGGACTTTGTAGCAAATTTTTTTGCTAGCATAGAAAAATCTACTTCGCCGGACATCTTGTAGCAAATTTTTTATAACATTATAGCAAACACGTAGAACAGTTCGAGCAAAACAAATACATTGATATAGCAAATCCCCACCACATCAAAAAAATTCCTAAAATGCAACCCTCGTCGTCGGTGGCACCTCCGGGCACCATTAGTAGCAAATCAGTTCGCCTTAAGTAGCAACTCTGCCAGTCGTCTGTAGCGCTGTCGGTGACCATTGAACACGTACCGCACGTACCACGGGAGAGGACGCTAGCGTAGGCCTCGACCGCCATGGCGGCAGGCCACCTTGACCTTGCTCCCCCTTGGCAGCAGTAGCAGCAACGCCTCGTGGGCATGTAGGCGGGCAGGATGGGGTGGAGGAAGGCGCGCGGCAACGCCCTGCCCAAGAGCACCATCCGAGCGCGGCGAAGGAGGGCACGTCGGAGGAGGGCCTCGCGGAGGAGCTCGACGGAGGAGGGCATCGCGAAAAAGCTCAGCGGAGGAGGGCACGTCAGAGTAGGGCGTCGTACGTGGAGGAGGAGCTCGGCGGAGGAGGGCCCTGCTACACGACTGCAGCAGATGTGGATGTGGCGGAGGTGAACGACAGGGAGAGTCCCTTGGAGGGAGCAAGGCCGGCGGTGGCTTGTATATCCAGCGACGGCTAGCGCCCGGGAGCTAGGGGACGGCGGCGAGCAGGGAGCTTGGATGGCGGCGGCGGATCTGAAGAAAGAAATTAGGGAAGATGCAAATTAGACGTTGACGTACGTGCGGTGACGGGCTCACCCACGATACACAGTTGGTTGGATCCGGAGGATGCTATCCCCTGAGGGGGGCATATCATTTTCTTTATCTGAATATGAATTCAATGATATAACTTTTATGGCATACACTTGATGTTTCGTTGGTCAAATTGACGGTCAATCATAAGGAGTAAAATCATGGTGCCCACATCTACACACATCCATGTACTTGGCAGAAATTTATTAAGATTGTAAATGATACTATCTCCAATATCCGTCGTTCTAGCGTGAGAGTAGTAGTGCGGTGCGGTGGGTTCTCGTGGGGCATTTTCATCACGTGATCTCGGGGACCGAAAAGCCCTCGCGCTTGCAAAACCGTCAGTAGGCGCCAAAAACCTGACCCTCCAGTGCGGCTGCAGCAGCATCGTAGACCGGGTGCACGGTGCGCCGGCTGCACGGACGCCAGGCTATTTATACGACTCTGACGAACGGCCTGGATAGTGGACGGCCCGCTCCCAAACGAATCGCACCCGCCTGCGCCGCCTTCTCTTCTCCAGCGTCGGATCTCCCACTCGCCGCCCTCCTCACCGCACCTCCCCCCGCGCCTCCATTCCCCGCCTTCCCCTACCTTCCTCCCTCTACGCGCTCGGCTCGCTTATACCGTATAAGGTAAGCCTCCCTCTCTCTCCCTCTCCAGACCCTTCCCGGCTCTTCTGGAAGGTTGGGGCTAGGGTTTCGTGCTGATGGATCTGGGGTTGCTCCCGTCGGGGCTGTGGTGCAGGAGGAGGACCGGATGTCGGACGGGCCGACGAGCCCCCCGGGCGGCGGGAGCGACGACGGCGGCGGCGGCGGCGGCGGAGGCGGGTTCGGCGGCGTCAGGGAGCAGGACAGGTTCCTGCCCATCGCCAACATCAGCCGCATCATGAAGAAGGCCATCCCGGCCAACGGCAAGATTGCCAAGGACGCCAAGGAGACCGTGCAGGAGTGCGTCTCCGAGTTCATCTCCTTCATCACAAGCGAGTATGTCTGCCCTGCTCCTCCTCCTCTGCTCTGCCTTTGCTGAATGGAAATGTTTGAGCTTTAGCTGGTCCGGTGCTGACCTGTCTGCAGGGCGAGCGACAAGTGCCAGCGGGAGAAGCGCAAGACCATCAACGGCGACGACCTGCTGTGGGCGATGGCCACGCTGGGCTTTGAGGAATACATCGAACCCCTCAAGGTCTATCTGCAGAAATTCAGAGAGGTGCGTAGTACCTATCTAGGTGTTCCGTTAAATCCAGATTGGAGCTATTCTGCAATGATTGGGCTGGATTGGTGTGATTTGGAAGTTAGGCAGGACCATCGCCACTTATGCCTGCTGTCACGTTAGCCTTATTTAGCAAATTGGCTCGGTTTTGGCTTACTCTTACTTTGCAAGATTAAATAACGTTGTGCTTAGACCATGTGTTAAAAGAGTACTGTTTTTTCAGATTATTAAATCATATAAGCATTAAGAATCATCTCAGGCCATTGATTAAATGAAGTCATCTACTATTGGACTGGGACATGCATACAGACACTACTTTCTCTTGTCCAGGGCCCTGTTACCAATTGAACAGATTTATTTAAAGCAGATTTTATGTGAAGACATGCACATCATATACTAGAACCTCACATCTAGAACAGAAGTTCAGAGCTGATACAAAGATCATCTTTGCATCACAAGTTCCTGAAAGTTCTGTGATTGGAGCTATGCGTCCTACTTATAAGGCAATAAGTAATGCACAATCTAGCTTAAAGAATAAATACCTGATATGCATTCAATACTTCTTAGCAGCTTAGAGTTTATTTATGGTCATTCGTCAGTGTATACTTTTTATCTTATTTTTTTGCTCCAGTTTATCCATCTGATATGTCTTCTCTTGTTTGTCTTCTATTTGGCGGATGGCTACTTCTGATTGCAGATGGAGGTATGTGTTATATGGAATCTGTTGTATAAGTTAAAAAAAGATTCATCCCTTGTTATGAATTCCTCCTAGATTTCTTCATGTGATCCTTGGCATTTAGACACAAATTTTCCGAAATATGATATTTCAATGGAAATTGAAATTACTGAAAGTTTGTAATTTGAGGCTTTGAGCTATCCAATTCCATACACGCTGTGATTTAGAGATGTAAGTGGGATCCTGCCAATGTCCCACTTATAGTTCATTGGAAATTTGTACTCCCTCCGTCCTGAAAAGGATGTTGCAAGTTTGTCCAAATTTGGATGAATCTATATACCAAATAGTATCTAGATACATTGGATTTTAGACAAATCTGTGACATCCTTTTTAGGTCGGAGGGAGTAGTTCAAATTTTTGTTTGAACTAAGACTTTCCAAATGAACTGTATATCCCACTTGACACTTTGTCGTGATTGTATATCCTTTGTGCACATTTGAACTAACCATGCTGAAAACTTGAAGCCACACAATCCATCATGGAAGCCTAAATTTTGTTAGTTCCGAATTGCGAAGATATATTGCTAATTAGATGTGGTGGGATATGTGTATAACCTAAATTAGTTATCTGTTTATGAAGTTTTGTAGTTCCAGTAGCTGTCTGCATTGTTTCCTACCAAGTTACCAACCGAGCAGAAAATTCGCATGTATAACGCAGACTACTCGAGCAGAATTTTGTGAGAGTCCCCTTTGTGTTTACCACTTAATGGCTGTTCTTTTGGCTTCTCTGACTGCCTGTCAAGTGCTAGGATATTGATATGATTCATGATTGCACTACAATGCCTATACTATACAAATCAGTGGCGTGAGAAACATGACTCATCTTGGCATCTCTCCTTTTGTCAATAATTATCAGGGTGATAGCAAGGTAACATCGAAGTCTGGCGATGGCTCTGTTAAAAAGGATGCACTTGGTCATGGAGGAACAACTAGCTCGAGTGTGCAAGGGGTTAGTATGGCAAATTTCTTTCCTTTTTATAGTATTGCTGAAAAACTGAGCTCTGTGTGTTTCTTTTAGATGGGCCAACAAGTAGCATACAACCAAGGAATGGTTTATATGCAACCTCAGGTGATTATCTTGAATATGCTTTGACGATTTTTTTCGTCAGTTACGTAGTATCGACTGGACTTGGTGTTTAGCTCGAGTATAGCAGCAATTAGGCATAGTTGGTGCCTGTGAGACGTCTCCTGGCTATGTTGTAGTTTGTCTACACAGATCGCCTTGAGGAAATTCTGCTAAAGTGCCCTGTTCGATAACTGCTATTGTGCAAATCTGTTTCTTTTCCCTAGTGAATGAAAATATAGTTAGGCATGAGCAGTGTTGTGTTTGCATTTGTACTTCTAGTGAAAGCCCATGCTTTTAGTAACTGCACAAAAGTCAGTTCCTCTGTAAATATCTTGTGATAACTCTGATATCTGTACTATATAAGGAGAAACATTTCGATACAAAAACCAGTACTCTTTGGCCAAGCCCAGTAAAAAGAGAGAACTATTTACTGCTACTCTTTTCTCTCTATCTGTTTCTTCAGTTAATCAAATTTAGGGGAGTTTCAAAATCTTGCACAAGATGGAACTTTATGAGCAAGTAGATTAGCCCTTACATCCTCTATGTTGTGCACAATCACTGTATCTTAGCTGGGAAAACTAGATGGTCGATATTGCAGCTAAGTTTTATTTGTTCTCTTAGAAATGCAAAAACTTTGGATATTTTCCGTGTGAAACATGTTTTTGTGTAACAAAGTACCCTGGACTCTAATGTTCAGCATTTCATGCACTGTGTATGTGCTTTTGTTTGGCATATGGAACTTTTCTGTTTCATTCATCAACACTTTTGTGTAACTTATCAATGTAATTGTGTGCTTGCATCTGGTATCTGTATTGATAGTTTTTTTTCTTTCCCTTGCACAGTATCATAATGGGGATATCCCAAACTGAAGATATGGACCTTCTCCGTGACTGCTGCTGCTCTGCAAGGTATGTATCACCTCGAAGACCTACAATGTCACTGAATTATATGATATTGTGCTATCTTGTGTCTCATGCGCTGATATATTTCTAACTTAGGTTGGTTTTGATACACACCTCGTGGAGAGCAATAAGCAGTGAAGGAACTTAGTACCCCCATAGGTGTGTGTTCGTCTGCCAGAACTGATGCTCCGAAGTGCCAAGGCTGCTTCCCAGATGTAAATTGCTTTTTCCTGAGAGTAGAGTCAGTTGTGGTTTAGCATCAATGTTGTATGTTGTATATTTATGATAATTTAACAATTTGCCCTCTTGGTTGCCATTTGATTCCGTATGGAGAAATTTGTATTGGGGGAGTCGTACATCCAGATACGTCTGTCCTGAATTAGTTGTATCGAACCCTGAGAAGGGTTGTCTTCGTTGTCACAAACTCCCTGAGCTAAGGCTCATTAGAATTCATTTTACTATATCTGCTTGTTGAAACAACCGACAGAGTTTTCTGCCTATCCCTCCCTCTGAAAGGCTTTCTGTGTGCCAAAGCTTCTAGAGTTTTTTGTTGGCATCATGCGACCGCAGAATTGTTGCTCGCAAGTCACAGCACCGACGATTTTTGGTTGGTTATCCTGAGAAGCTGCCTTACCGTCAGCTTTTAGAGAAGCCGGTTTAAATACCGTCAGCTTTTGGAGAAGCCGGTTTAAAAAAATTATGAGGCTTCTAATATGCTTAAGGTTAAATTAATTTAAAAGCCTCATAAAATTTTAGAACCGGCTTCCTAAGGATATAGCGGTTTCTCGAAGAAACCACTAAGGCCTTGTTCGTTTTGTTTGGAATCAAACCAGATGTGGAACCAATCCAGTCTTGGATTGGGTTGATCCAATACCATCACCAAATCCATGTCATGCTAATCCCTGCTAACCACTAGTACAACATACGTGTTCGTTTAAGTCAACTCGATCCCCGTGTCCGTGTTGCGCTCGCTCTCTTCCCATACTCGATCCCCGTGTCCGTGTTGCGCTCGCTCTCTTGCCATACTAGAAATTATTCCATGGGCTGCTTGACGATTATTTTTTTCCAGGGCCAGATAGTGTAAATGGCCTGGATCAGAAGGGAAAACAATACCGGACTGGAATAAAAGAAGACCATAAATTGACTGGACTGGAAAAATTGACTCGCTGGGTTGGATGACATGGATTGGGCTGGAATCCAGGTCAATCCATGCCTTCGTGGGATCAACCGAACGAGGCCTAAAAGAACTGGGCCATAGCTTAACTCCAGCAAGTACAATGGACGGGGAGAGGGAGAAAAACTCTGAAGCACATACAACACACACCACTGCTGCGAGCTTCAATAATTAACACAGCAACCAAGGAAGGAAATATCGACGTGAACATGAGGCTCCTAACCAAAATTATCCAGCTTTCTGGCCAGTTGACTACAACCAGAGTATGCAGAAAACTTCAAACTGGAATCCAGCCCATGATTTTTTTTTCCGCACCATCCAGCCCATGATTTCCAAAAGACGAGAAACATAATTAGTTCCCAGCAGACGCCGTAACAACAGGGCAAAAGCTAAAACTGAGAAATAACAGGGCAAAAGCTATAAAGCAAGTCAAATCAGCCCGCAAATACATGAACCATGACAGAAGAGGGAGAAACGCGCTCCCGAACACAGCCAGTTTTACAAATATGACAGTTAATACAAGAATCATGACATCCCAGCAGAACGGGCCTCACACTAAAATTGTAGGAAAGAGCATGGATTCACCTACCTGATCCAGGATATACTAACCCAATGGAAGCCGCACCAAAGTTTCGCAAGAACTCTGTTTATGATTACACCACCAATGCGTGTGCTCCCAAGGCAACTAGATGGATGTCTATATGGAAGGGGCCAAATATTGCTAATGCCCTAGCTAACCTAATGGCACCGCGAATGCTAGGGTCAGACTCCTGTTTTTCCTATACAAAACACAACATCCAGATGGGAGAACCGGTTGGACAGATTACCTCAATATCAACAGGAACAAGAATTCAGCGTAAGCTAGCCGGTTTGTTCGGTTACACCACCCACTTGCACGTCAGCCGCCTCAACCGTGGCGCCCTCCTTGGCTGTTGTAGCTTTCTCATCTGGCGCTTCAATGGTGGCATCCTCTGCAGTTTTCTCGGATGTTGTAGCTTTCTCATCTGGCGCTTCAACCATGGCAACCTCTGCAGTTTTCTCGGATGTCGTAGCTTTCTCATCTGGAGCTTCAGCGCTTGCATCCTCTGAAGTTTTCTTGGCTGCTACAGCTTTCTCATCTGGCGCTTCAACCATGGCATCCTCTGCAGTTTTCTCGGATGTCGTAGCTTTCTCATCTGGAGCTTCAGCGGTGGCATTCTCTGAGGTTTTCTTGGCTGCCACAGCTTTCTCATCTGGCGCTTCAACCATGGCATCCTCTACAGTTTTCTCGGATGTCGTAGCTTTCTCATCTGGAGCTTCAGCGGTGGCATTCTCTGAAGTTTTCTTCGCTGCCACAGCTTTCTCATCTGGCGCTTCAACCATGGCATCCTCTGCAGTTTTCTCAGATGTCGTAGCTTTCTCCTCTGGAGCTTCAGAGGTGGCATTCTCTGAAGTTTCCTTGGCTGCCACAGCTTTCTCATCTGGCGCTTCAACCATGGCATCCTCTGCAGTTTTCTCGGATGTCGTAGCTTTCTCATCTGGAGCTTCAGCGGTGGCATTCTCTGAAGTTTTCTCTGCTGTCGCAGCTTTCTCATCTGGCGCTTCAACCATGGCATCCTCTGCAGTTTTCTCGGATGTCGTAGCTTTCTCATCTCGTGCTTCAGCTGTGGCATCCTTTGCAGTTTTCTCTGCTGTTGCAGCTTTCTCATCTGGCGCTTCAACCATGGCATCCTCTGCAGTTTTCTCGGACGTCGTAGCTTTCTCATCTCGTGCTTCAGCTGTGGCATCCTTTGCAGTTTTCTCTGCTGTCGCAGCTTTCTCATCTGGTGCTTCAACCTTTGCATCCTCTACGGGTTTCTCGGCTGCCGTAGCTTTCTCATCTGGTGCCTCAACAACGATGGCATCCTCTACGGGTTTCTCGGCTGCCGTAGCTTTCTCATCAGGCGCCTCAACAACCATGGCATCCTCTACGGGTTTCTTGGTTGCCGTAGCTTTCTCATCTGGTGCCTCAACAACCATGGCATCCTCTATGGGTTTCTCGGCTGCCGTAGCTTTCTCATCTGGTGCCTCAACAACCATGGCATCCTCTACGGGTTTCTCGGCTGCCGTAGCTTTCTCATCTGGTGCCTCAACAACCATGGCATCCTCTACGGGTTTCCCGGCTGCCGTAGCTTTCTCATCTGGTGCCTCAACAACCATGGCATCATCTACGGGTTTCTCAGCTGTCGTAGCTTTCTCAATTGGTGCTTTGGCTGTGGTTTCAGCTTCAGTGGTCTCACCAGCTAGTGCTTTAGCAGTAGCTTTTTCCATTCTCTCATCCGGTACATCACTTGTAGCTTCAGCTGCATCTGTGTTTTTCATTTCGTCACCTGCTGCTTCAGCTGTAGTTGTACCTTCTACAGCCTCCCCAAGTGTTCTGGCAGTAGCTTTATCTTCTACAGTTTCCTCATCCGGGGCTTCGACTTTTGACTCCACAGCTCCCTCAACCTCAGCCATAGTCACCTCTTCTGTAGTTTGTTTGCCAATATTGGTGTGTCCACCTGATACATCAATTATATCGTCCACTCGAACAGTTTGCTCAGGACAGCTGACTTGTCCGTCTGCTACTTCAGCAGTTTTCGGTTCCACAACTCGCTTATTTGGCCCAGCTTCTTGGGATGATGCTTCAGCTACGTCTTGAACAATATCAGCTTCTGCGGCCGTACCCTCTTGTTCTATTGACGTTCCGCCTACAGCCTGGACCTGCATAGTTTCTGGTTGCAGCTCAGACACTTGAATATCTGAAGTGCCAGAGGGTACAGCATCTGATGGAGCTTTGACTTCCTCAGTTGCAACTCGATTTACAGATTCTTCAGGTAAAGATTTACTTTCCAACTTCACGTCACGAGGAATTTCAACTGATGCTTCTTTTGGAGCTTGAATTTCCAACATTTGCTCAGCTGCATCTTGTTCCACTGGTTTTTCAACAGAACTCTGAGCTTGCAATTCCATAGCTACATTAGTCTCTTCTGGAACTTCATTCACAGTATCAGACTCTATTACCTGTTTGGCACTCTTGTTTAGATGTTCCTCCCTGACTGGATCGGTCGCACCAACTACCTGAACAGCTCCAGTTCCAGCTCCAGACAGGGCAATCTCTGATTGTTTTTCAAGTGAAGCTTGCTCCATTGCGCCAGATGACTCCTTGGCAATCATTTCAGCTTGCCCATTATGTGTAGCTGTTGCAATTTGGTCAGGTGGGCCAATTAGCTTAGCATCAATTTGGTCAGGTTGCCCAGTTAGCTTAGCATCAATTTGGTCAGGTTGGCAAGCTTGCTGGACGGTCATAACTTGTCCACCTGATGATCCTTTTACAGGTTCAGATTGGCATGTTTTCTTGAGGGTCTCAACTTGTCCACCTGATGATGCTTTTACGGCCTCAGCTTTCTCAGTTTTGTCGACTTGGTCAACTTTCACGGTATCCAGCGGAATTTCAGGCTTACTTGGACCTAGAGAAAATACATCCTCAAATGGTTTAAGCATGCAAAATTGTTCAAGCTATGAACTAAATTTTTGTTAAATATAAACAGGAATGTTTACCAGGAACCTCTGGGGCATGATCCCGAGGGCACGCCTCAGGCTTGGTTGGTTCTGACACTCCTAGAGTAAACGGCATATTCACAAGACGATAGCTACGGAGCGAAGGACCAAGAGTGCCATACTTTCCAGCAGCGCTGAAAGCCCTTTCAGCATCAGCGCGCTTCTTGAAGACAATTTTAACAGTATTTGTATTCTTTTGCACTTCAGTTTCGGATTCTTTCAGTGGCCCATAGCGACCGAATATCTTGATCAGGCCACTTTCTGACGGAAGAGCAGTAGACCTGCCAAAGCTTAAAACAAGTGCGGTGGGCTTCCACTCGTCGACTATCTTTTCGTCGACATGGATAATTGATCTTTCTATCACCTGTATCTGTTTCTTAGGAGGCTCCTCTTCATGCTGTACTGGCGACAAAACTGTGTTGTATAATGACTTGCGCTTACGCCTTGGCCTCGTGTTGGTAGCAGCTCTTTTCAGGCTATGAATCGGGTGATTATGCAAACTCAAACCAGACCAGTAGGAGTCCTGCATATGATCAGTAGTCTCTAGCTCGGGAGAAGGTAAAACCCTCTTCTTTCTCCCTCTCTTTGATGCAGTTTTTTCGATAACGCTTGCTTCAGTAGTAGCAGATACAACATAATTCCTATAATCACTGAAGTAGCTAATTAGTAATGCTGAGGAATCATACGTGTCCATTGGCTCCACAGCAACTGAGCAGAGCTGAATGAGTAACTCCTTGGGGTCCGCAATGTGATGCATATGCAAGCGTCTCCTCTTTGCGCGCTTTTCCACAGTAAGTTCATTCACAGCATCATCACTAGAGACATCAAATTCTGCATTCTCTAGTTCATTCTGAGACTTCACAGCGGACGAAGATCCTGTCAGCTGGTTTGCAGCTCGCCGGATGCACTCCCCGATCTTGAAAGAACCACCAACAGCTGTAGTTGGTGATTTTGCATCTGAATCTTCAAACGAATCAAGACCCCTCTTCTTCTTGTTTGAATCCTCAAAGTCCCTAACACTTTGTGGAGTGCTGTAAGAAGCATTATTATTGGACAGACTGGCGGTGCCCTTTTTCCCTGCCAACTCCAGGTTATCATTAGGCTTGTGTTTTCGAGGTCTCCCCCTTCCTCTTTTGGGCTTGACCTCAGGAGGAGGCTCTTCAATAACAACAACTTCCTCAATAACTACATTATTGGTAGAAGAAGTATCAATAGCATCCTCAACCCATGCACTACCAGTCTGGAACGATGCAAGTTCAGGGCACCCCTTAGATCGATAGAGAGATGTAAGCTGAGAACAGGCTATCACCAACTCTAGCAGATCACCACCTTGGCCAGGGAATAGAGCTAGCGACTTAATATAATGAAGAAGGCTTTCCGGACTAAAACATGTCAAGATCTCAGACCGGTTAACTGATGAGCAAGTAACTCCATCCTTGAGTCCAGCATTCTCAACCATATACGACATTCCATTGTCAGAGAGCTCTTCTGGCAAACAAGAACAGCTCATCCCCGACAAAATCCGCCTTGAGAGCTCTTCGAGTGCATAATTAACAGAACCGACAAAGGCATCTGAGCTACTCTGTTTCTCCATCTGCGAATAGTTGGTTACGAAAGGCTTCAGCTGGGATTCGTCGCACCATGCAAAACTGTTGTCACCAAAGTACGCGACCAAACGACAGCCCTTCTTCTGGTGCTTCAGTGCCAACTCAGATGCATTTGAAGGATCGAAAATCTCACCAGGCCACCAAGGGTGACTTTTCACTTTACCCCACACAAGATCAGAAACTCGAAAACCGTCTATATCGAGAGGGGGAAGGGAGTATCTGGCGCACTGAACAGAAGTTTCCGGTCCATTCTGTGTCCCCTCGTCGAAATGTGCGACTCCATTGTCTTGTCCTGCCACATTGACATGATTTTCTTCGAGTTCAGTGGATTCTGCAATGGAAGTTAGAAGATGTTATTGCAAGCTAGAAAACAGTGGGCATCGGTACATGAAAGTGACCGGGGCCGGGCCTCACCAGCAACATCTCCTGCTGGAACCAGCTTCCTCTCCGTCTGGCCTGTGGGAGCTTCTGGCTCTGCTTCTGCTCCTTCTGCAACAACCATGCCAGCCGCCTCCGTGAAGTACAGCGGATCAGCCAGCGTCGTCGCAGATGCCTCTTCTCGAACAGCATCCGCCGTCAGCACGCCAGCCCTCGCCACCGCAGAACCCTCCTCCTTCACTTCAGCAGCAGCAGCAGGCGCCTCATCCGAGGCCTCCGTCATCGTCACATCGGAATCTCCTGCCGGTCCCGAGCTCGCCCCCGCGGCCCGCTCCTGCTTGGGCTCGGCACGGCCGCTGTCTCCCCCCGGATCCGAGGCCGCGACGGCCGCAGGGCTCGAGCTCATGTGCGCAGAGCCTCGGGGGGCGCCTCCCTGCCGAGCTCCGGGGCGAGGAATCTGGGGGGATTTGCAGTAGCGGTGAAATCAGCAAGGAGCTCGAACGAAATTCCCCGCCTCGATCTGGAAAAACCGCACGGGCGAGAGGGCGGGGGGAAACCCTAGGCGGGGCGGGGCGGACCAGCAGGGTAGCTCGGGAATTTACCTGGCGCGGGCAGGGTGGGGCGTTGCAGCGCCGCGGCGGAGACGGGAGCGGAGGCGAGGCGGGCGGGGCCGGGTAGGGGGGGGGGGGGGGGGGGGGGGGGGGGGGAGGGAGATGGCGGAGCTGGATGGATGCGGGAGCGAACAGGGAGAGTGTGTACGCTTTGCGCCCTAGCGAGCTCTCTCACAGCAAGTCGCGTGCTCCAGCGCTCCAGCACTCCAGCAGGCAGCAGGCAGCAGCAGCGTGTGCGTTACCGTGGGATGATGGGCGAGAGCACCAGGATCTGATCTGGTCTGATCGGAAAGGCTTTCAACTCCTTTATTTTGAGACAGCAAGGGTGCCTAGATCTGCAGCATAAAACCCCTCCTTGACATTCTGACCAACACCACCATTATGACTTTGTATTGTCCATTCGAGTTAAAGTACACGAAAGGAATAAGAGCATCTCCACTCGTCTACCTAGGACGCCGATCCGGACATTGAATTTAGGTCCGGACGTCGAAAATCGGCTCAGTCGCGTACCCAGAAACCTGTTTTCATCCGGATTTAGGCGAACTTTGGTCCGGGCTTCCCAGGCCGTACCCAGGATCCCGGGTACGCCCTGAAAACACCGGACGCAGCGCAAACGGGCGTGAGCCAGCTCTGTCGGCGAGAGAAGGCTGAACTCCCGCCACTTCGCCGAGCTCCCGCCTTTTTCTTTCTCCCCTCCCGCCACTTTGTCGAGCTCCCGCCCACCATGCCGCCCAAGAGCTTCGTCCAACCCAGGTCGATCCTCGGCGAGGATCCGACGGAGAAGAAGGCGAGGAAGCCGAGAGCGCCGCCGAAGAAGCCGGAGGGCATGTCCTCCGCCGATTGGGAGAAGAAGGAGCAAGCCAGGAAGATCTCGTCGGAGGACCGAAAGGGCAGAAAGGAGAGGGAAAAGCTCCGACAAGAACAAGAGAAGGCGGCGGTAGAAGAGCAGGCGATCATTAGGGCGAAACAGGCAGCGGCGACGAGGTCGGCGTTGATGGCGACGCCATACCCACCCCACTGGGGAAGCCATGCAAGCGTCGGCTCGCCCGCCGGATTCTCGTCGATCTCTCCGGCCGTCTTTCAGGAGAGTCAGGCGACTGCTCGGCAGAGATACTCCTCCCCCCGAGTTCGACGACAGGTTCAACCCCAACGTGCTCTTCCCCTGCCCGGCGTCGTGCCCTCCTTCGGCCTTCAACGTGGACATCAACATCCCCTACTCCGCCTCTCCGGCGTACGCAGGCCCCGCGCTGCGTCGTGGCCCGCTGCCTTTCGGCGCAAGCCCGGCGCAAGCAACCTACGGCAAGGCCGACGCGCGCAACATGTTCGGCGGAATGCCAGTCGCCCTGCCGGCCGGCATGTCGGCCGAGACGTACATGGAGGACATGATCACAACAGGATCGGACTCCAACCACCCCTCCTTCTTCACGGAAGAACAGACCCGGGCCGACGCCAAACACGGCATCGAGTCTCAGGATTTCGCCAACATCGACGCCGAGGAGACGCAGGCCGAGCCGACACATGCAAAGGACGCCGAGGGTGAAGCCGTGCTGCTGGCGAAAGGCAAGAAGGGGAAGAAGAAGCCGGGCACTTCGGCGGACGCTCGGATCAAGTGGAGCGTGGTCGAGGACACCTGTCTCGCCGAAGCTTGGAAAACGGTGAGCATGGATCCGATCACCGGTGACAACCAGAATTCTGATAACTATTGGAGACACGTGAAGCTAGCGTTCGACGAGCGTAGCATTTGCGACCCGAAGTATCGCAAAATTCACATGGAGCGAGGGGAGAAGGCTATTACCAACCATCGGGCGATCATCCAGACTGCATGCAACAAGTGGCACAGCTGCGTGGAAGAGGTGGAACGCACACAAGCCAGTGGGGAAAACATGAACAACAAGGTATTAGCGGACACTAGCTTCGTCGTGCACTCGCTTCCATTTTGACACACTTGACACACTTCCATTTTGCAGCTTCGTCGTGCACTCGCTTTGTTTCGAGAGGACATGAAGATGGAGTTCAAGTTTCATCACGTCTCCGAGGAGATCGAGAGCTGCGAAAAATGGCGGGACACTCGCCTGAGCCTTTTCAAGACCAAGGACGACGTCTACAACCCGGAGGCCCCTCTAGCTGCCGCCGGCGAAGGAAGGCCAGAGATCGTCCAGAAGAAGACGAAGATGCTCAAAGTCGTCAGTCCTCCCGCCGAGCGTCTCTAAGCTTCGATCGAGAAATGCATCGCCGACACGAGGGCGCACGTCGAGAAGAGGGTCGAGAAGACCGACAAGCGGTGGAAGCACTTGATCGAGACCCAAGGGGAAAAGGTGGCCCTCCTTAAGGCCAACTATGCCGAGAAGAAGGCCAACTACGCCGCCAAGAAGCGAAACACGTATCTGAAGTTCTTGATGGGCGGTGAGGACACGTCGAACATGAGCTCGCCGGTCAAGGCATGGTACATGGCGCAACGTCAGGCCATCCTCCAGGGCGAGATCACGCCTTCGCCTTCCTCTGCACCGAACGCCCCTGCGCCGAACGCCCCCTCGCTGAGCTCTGCTTCTACCTCCTCCAACCAATCGGCGTCCGCAGACGAGACGGCCGACGCCGCCGCATCGACCACGCAGCAGCAGCCCATCCCCATCGACGACTGAGAGATGTCCGAGTCATTTTCTCTATTCTGTAATAATAATCCGTCGCCGAACATATGGGCGTTAATTCTATCGAACACCTTGTGGCCGAGCTCTTGCCAACGGAAACGATAAAAATTCAAATATGTCGCCGTTTTTTGTTCGCCTGGGATCTCGGCCTGGGTACGCGAGTGGGAAACTCGGCGTACCCAGGCCGAAAACTTGTTTCGTCCGGCCAAAAAAAGTCCGGATTTCTGTCTGAGTTCGCCCAACGAGTGGAGATGCTCTAAGTTTACTCACAGCCGAAAATATAAGTGTATTGAGAGCCAAAATACAAAAAAGTACAAGTTTACTCACAAGACAAGTACACGAAAGTATAATCATACTAAGAGCCAAAACACAGAAAAGTACAAGTATACTCGTTGTCAAAGTACGCAAAAGTACAAATATGTATCAACCCAAGTACAAAGTATACCAAGAACGGTATAAAAAGTTCAGAACTAAAGTAATCTAAAGTATGAACGCAATGGTTTTGAAAATATAAAAAATTTTGCTCAAAACCTATCAATATGGGATTTAGTTTTAAATCTCTTGGCAGGACGGTTCATTTGGACAAAACGGTTCTTAAGATATTTCATTTTAAATCATCGGATTTGAAAAATAAAAGGGAAAAACTATACGCGCTTATGTATCTCCCTCTCTCTAATCATAATCCTACTTTCAATTTGTTTGTGACACTTGCCAAGCATGCAGAGCCCCATTAGAAGGACCACGTGAAGGAGAAGCCGTTAATTGGTACGACGACGACACGTGGGACAGACCTTTGTAGGCCTTTTTAGGATTTCCGAATGTTGTGTCTAACCTATTCCATGCCCTTAGCTCAACGAGCATATCTCATATCGCACATGTGTCACACCGTTGAGAAGGTTTCACACCTTAGACTACAACATTATGCCTCCTAGGAATGAGCCATGGGAATGACAAATGGCACATTCCGCGGAAAAAAATATTAGCTTGATCCTTTCTAACTCGTTACTATTGTTCATAGCATTTTTCTCTCTTTTGAGGATTTATACCGAAAGAAGTATGACGTGCACATGTTTTAACTAATTATAGAGGATCTTTTAAAATCTTATATAATCATTTATCACTAATGCTAACTTCATTTATGCTATTATCTAAAAAAAACTTCATTTATGCACATTTACACAATAAAATTGAAATGTATAGGATAAGTTGGTCTATAATTATTTGCATTTCTCTAGCTATTATCTACTCCAACTTTGAAAATAGACTTAATCTTACACAATTCGTAAAAGGTATACAGATTACTGAAAGCTCCCATCCATTGTGGGTTCTATATTTCTAGGCAGATTTTTCCTTGCTTTTCTAAGTAGTCTTTTTCTTACTTTTTACTCCCGCCATCCCAAGGCTTAAGATAAAGAGGCCGATTCAAACCTAGGACATCCAGGTCACAAGTGGAGACACTATACCACTGTGCCAAGTATAGCCTTTAATAGAACACAATTTATTAATAATAAATAAATTAAACTTAACTTCATTTCTAGTCACTTTTCCCCTATAAAATCCCTACAACTATGTTTGAACTTATATGATGGAAATGTCAAGAAGGACTTGCCTTGTCCTGTTGCATCGCTCGTGTCTAGGTATGTTAGAGAAATCTTCAACCTGTACATGGCTAGATTGATTTGTTTCTTGAACTTACACTGTGAATATGTCAAATTGTAGCCTTTTTAAGCTGAATTTAATATAACTTAGATTCAAAGTCAGATTATCAGTCATTTTAATGAAGAGTATTTTTTTTCTTATTTGATGGAGTGGAAAGGACAAGAATTGAAGTTATGTTGATTTTTCAGACAATTTTTAAAATAGACTAATCATATTTAAGTTAAAATCCAAAACTAGAAATAAAGTTCAATACAATTATAAAATGATTTAACATATAATTTTAGAGATTGGATGAGAAACGATTAGACTAGATGTTAAACAAAAATATATAAGCCTAATAAAAATCATAAAAATTTGCACCATTATTTTGATTCCTATACTACAAAATATTTAGGGTTGGTACATCTAACTTGAAGTCTAATTAAATGAAAACATTTTTTGTAAGAATGTTAAGAGAAATTTATATTTATTTCTACTATTATGAGACGTGGCGTCCATGTGACTTCTAGCTTAGCTCCTCCATGCTGTCATGTGGATCACTTGAGACTAAGGCCATCCACAACGGCCCCTCGCAAACGAACGCCACGCGTCCGATCTCGCCCTCCCGGACTGATCCCAAGGCCCAACGCCCCCCCTCCCCGTGCGCAAATGGACCGGACAGCGCGGTCGGGTCCGATTCGGCGCATACCGGGCCAAAACCTGCGGTTGGTTTGCGGGGGCTCGGACGCCGGCCTCGTCCGAGGCGGTCCAGCCAAGTCTTCCTCGGGCCCCACTTGGCGGTGTCCTAGAGGGAGGGGTCGCGTCCTTTTTAATGAGACCACGTCGTTGATACGTTGGAAACGTATCTATAATTTTTGATGTTCCACGCTTGTTTAGTATCCACTTTGCTATGATTTTGTCTACACTTTGAGGTATTTTTATACATTTTTTGGAACTAACCTATTGACAAGATGCCACAGTGCCCGTTGCCAGTTTTCTGCTGTTTTTGGTTTCAGAAAGCTAAAAATGAATATTCTCAGAATTGGACGGAACAAAAGCCAAAGTTCATATTTTTTCCTGAACGATACGGAAAATCAAAGACAAGACGGAGGAGGGCACCGGGGTGGCCACAACCTAGGTGGGTGCGGGGCCCACCCTGCTGTTGGAGATATGCCCTAGAGGCAATAATAAATATAGTTATTATTATATCTTTGTGTTTATGATAAATGTTTACATTCATGCTATAATAGTATTAACAAGGAAACATTAATACTTGTGTGATTTGTAAACTTAATTTGAAGTCCCTAGTAAAGCCTCTATATAATACTAGCTTGTTGGTTAATAGATGATTGTGGTTTCCCTATCATGAACATTGGGATGTTATTAACAACAAGATCATATTGTTAGGAGAATGATATGATGGACATACTCCTATAGATGAGCGTAGCATAAAGATCAAGTCATTTTAATAGTTCAATTGCTATATGCTTTCTGATACATAGTAATCTAATTCCTTCGACCATGAGATCATGCATATCACCTTTACCGGATGGATGCTTTGATGACATCAAACACCACACCGTAACTGGGTGGCTATAAAGGTGGCATTGAGTGTTCGGAAAGTATTGGTTGAAACACATGGATCAAGAGTGGGATTTGTCCATCCATATGACGGATAGATATACTCTGGGCCCTCTCGGTGAAATGTCATCCAATTAGCTTGCAAGCATGTGACTGGCTCACAAGAGATCACATATCACGGGAACGAGAAAAGAGTACTTATCGGTAACGAGGTTGAACTAGGTATGCAGAGATACCGACGATCATAACCTCGGATAAGTAAACTATCGTGAGACAAAGGGAAATTGATATCGTATGTAAGTGGTTCATTCGATCGCAAAGTAATCGTTGAAATATGTGGGAGCCATATGAATTTCCAGATTCCTCTATTGGTTATTGTTCGGAGAAGTGTCTCGATCATGTCAGCATAATTCACGAACCGTAGGGAGACACACTTAAGGATTCAACGTTGTTTGAGTAGTTATGGAATGATGAGAAAGAGATCGAATGTTGTTCGGAGTCTCGAATGGGATTCGGCATATCACGAGGAGATCCGGAATGGTCCGGAGAATAAGATTCATATAAGGAAAGTCCCGTTTCGGAGTTGGAGAATGGTTCCGGTGTTTTCATCGGGAATGTTCTAGAAGGTTCCGAAATGTCCGGCACTCCGGGGGGGAAGGGTGCATGAATGTGTTATATCAAGTTGATATGATTGCATCATGTACTCGGTGTCATCGCTGATCAAAATAGAGGGTTTATTCAAATCCTAGTTTGAAAAGTCAAACGACAGTTTTTGGAAAGAGGAGGAGGAGTGGGAAACCGAGTTGGGGAGGAGTTCCCTCCTCCAACCGGCGGCGCACCACCCAAGCCGAGTTGGGGAGGGACTCCTCTCCCTCCCCTTGGCCGGCCGGCCCCTCCACCTATATAAGGAGGGGCAGGGCTCCCTCCTAGAGACACACAAGATCCTCTCCTCCAAACCCTAGCCCCAAGCCGCCGCCGCCTCCATAGCCGCCGCTGGCCCTAGGGCAAACCCTAGCCGCCGTCTAGCTAATCCCTAGCTGCCGGCTTGCCTCCTCCTTGGTGTGTCTAAACCCTAGAACACCGAGGGACTCTCTCATACTCCACCATACTCGCTCCGGCTTAAGGCGAAGCCTTGCGAGATCTCCCCTCTACTTCCGGTACCACACCGTTGTGCTGCCGGAATCGCGAGGAGAGTGCTACAACCTCCGCTGCCTGCTGGAACAAGGGAGAGGAAGGTCTTCGTCGAGTACCGAACGTGTGACCGACTGCGGGAGCGCTGCCGGAACGCAGCGCCGGAAGGATCGTCTACGCGATCTTGAGATCGGGAAGAGTACGACTACATCACCCACGAGAATCCGCTCTCGTTAAACACTTTGGAATCTTCGAGGGTGAGTTATTCCATCGACTCGTTGCTACAATATAGTAGATAGATCTTGGCTTGTTTGTTTGTATGCGGTAGAATTTTTTTGTTTTCCATGCTACGAAACCCTACAGTGATATCAGAGCCGTGTCTATATGTAGATCTGTTGCACGAGTAGAACACAATGGTCATTGTGGGCGTTGATGCTTTTATTGTCGATTGCTTCTTGTGTACTTTGCATCTTGCGGTATGTTGGGATGAAGCGGCCCGGGCTAACCTTACATGACATCGTTCATGAGACTTGCTCCACGCTTGACATGCAACTTGTATTGCATAAGTGGCTTTGCGGGTGCCTGTTTCTCCTAGCATAGTTAAGATCCAATTTACAATGGGTGATTAACAATACTAGTATCAATGTTGTGGTTCTTGTTCGTAAGTTAGAACGACACTTATTGAAATCCCCAAAACCACGTAAAATATGCAAAGAAAGTAGAGGCGTCTAACTTTGTTTTGCAGGGGTGTGCTGTGATGTGATATGGCCATGATTGTGATTATATTTGATGTATGCAATGTTCCTTATTGTAAGTTGGCAACCGGCAGGAGCCATATGGTTGTCTTTAATTTCTGTTACGACCCGCGTGTCTATTCAAAGTAGTTGTAATAGTTGAAGCCGGTGGACGACAACCATGGAGAAGCGTCATTGACCTTGATGCAATACCGGTGATGATGGAGATCATGTTCGTGCTAGAAGATGGAGATCGGAAGCACAAAGAAGAAAGGCCATATCATATCACATATTATGAATTACATGTGATGTTAATCCTTTATGCATCTTGTATTGCTTAGTAGACAACGGTAGCATTATAAGATGATCCCTCATGCACATGAATTTCAAGTCATAAAGTGTTCACCCTTAGTTAGCACCGTTGCTAAAGCTTGTTGTTTCGAAGCACCACGTGATGATCGGGTGTGTTAGATTCCGCAAGTGTATACAACGTGAGCAAGCCAGATTTGCTCATGCGGAAACAAAGGTTTGATCTTGATGAGCCTAGCATGTACAGACATGGTCTCGGAACACGGATCACCGAAAGGTAAAGCATGAATCATATAGTAGATATGATGAACATGTCGATTGTTCGCCATTGAAACTATATCAACTCTCGTGATGATCGGTGTTGATGTGGTGGATTTGGTTCGTGTGATCACTAAAACAATGTGAGGGATATTGTTTTGAGTGGGAGTTCACCTAGATTAATTTTATTATTAATTTGAACTCAATTTGTCATAAACTTAGTCTAAACTATTGCAAATATGTTGTAGATCAATGGCAGCCCCTACCATCAATTTTAATGCGTTCCTAGAGAAAGAAAAGTTGAAAAACAATGGAAGCAACTTTGCGGATTGGTTCCGCAATTTGAGGATTGTCCTCACAGCTGGTAATTTGACCTATGTGCTGGATGCACCGTTGGGTGACCCACCTGCAGCTGATGCTGCCGATGAAGTAAAGAATGTTTACCTCACTCGGAAGACTCAGTACTCCACAGTTCAGTGTGCTATCTTGTATGGTTTAGAATTGGAGCTTCAGAAAAGGTTTGAGAATTCAGACCCATATGATATTGTCGAGGATCTCAAATTGATCTTTGAGACTCATGCGGCAATTGAAAGCTATGAGGCTTCTGAAAAGTTCTTTAACTGCAAGATGGAAGAGGGTAGCTCCGTCAGTGAGCATGTGCTTAAGATGTCTGGGCACGCAAACAAACTTCAAAGCTTGGGTATTGTGATTCCTAATGCTTTGGGGATTTACCGTGTCCTCCAATCACTACCACCAAGTTACAAGAACTTTGTGATGAACTACAACATGCAAAACATGAACAAGACGTTGCCAGAACTCTTTGCCATGTTGAAGTCTGCAGAAGTGGAGATCAAGAAAGAGCACCAAGTGTTGTTGGTCAATAAGACCACCAAATTCAAGAAAGGCGAGTCTAAGCAGAAGGGACACTTCAAGAAGGGTGGTAAGAAAGTTGCCACGCCTACGAAGAAGACCAAGGCTGGACCTAAGCCTGATACTGAGTGCTTTTACTGCAAGGGAGAAGGTCACTGGAAGCGGAATTGCCCAAAGTACTTGGCGGATTTGAAAAACGACAACATCAAGAAGAAAGGTATATCTGATATACATGTTATTGATGTGTATCTCACTAGTACTCGTAGTAGTGCCTGGGTATTTGATACTGGTTCGGTTGCTCATATTTGTAACTCGAAACAGGTGCTGCAGAATAAACGGAAGCTAGCGAAGAACGAGGTGACGATGCGCGTGGGAAACGGATCAAAGGTTGATGTGATCGCGGTCGGCACGCTACCCCTTCATCTACCATAGGGATTAGTTTTATACTTAAATAATTGTTATTTGGTGCCTGCGTTAAGCATGAACATTATATCGGGATCTTGTTTATTGCGAGACGGTTACTTGTTTAAGTCTGAGAATAATGGTTGTTCGATTTATATGAGTAATATGTTTTATGCACATGCACCTTTGATAGATGGTCTATTCTTGTTGAATCTCGCTAGTGGAAATACACATATTAATAACATTGAGGCTAAACGTTTGAAATCGAGTGATAACTCGACATATATGTGGCACTGTCGTCTTGGTCACATTGGAGTGAAGCGTATGAAGAAACTCCATTCTGATGGACTTCTTGAATCACTTGATTTCGAATCACTTGAAAGATGCGAAGCATGTCTGATGGGTAAAATGACTAAGACTCCATTTTCTGGTATGATGGAGCGAGCTACGGACTTATTGGAAATCATACATACCGATGTATGTGGTCCAATGAGTGTAGCATCGCGCGGTGGTTATCGTTATGTTCTTACCTTCACGGATGACTTGAGTAGATATGGGTATATCTATTTCATGAAACATAAGTCCGAAACTTTCGAGAAGTTTAAGGAATTTCAAAGTGAGGTAGAGAATCAACGTAACAAGAAGATTAAATTTCTACGTTCTGATCGTGGAGGTGAATATCTAAGTTACGAGTTTGGCGAGCATTTGAAGAAATGCAGAATACTTTCACAATTGACACCGCCGGGAACACCACAACGTAATGGTGTGTCCGAACGTCGTAATCGAACTCTCTTAGATATGGTTCGTTCTATGATGTCACTTACAGATTTACCGCTATCATTTTGGAGTTATGCATTAGAAACAGCCGCATTCACTTTAAATAGGGCACCATCTAAATCCGTTGAAACGACACCGTATGAATTATGGTTTGGGAAGAAACCTAGATTGTCGTTCCTTAAAGTTTGGGGATGCGAAGCCTATGTAAAGAAGTTACAGCCGGACAAGCTTGAACCCAAAGCGGAAAAATGCGTCTTCATAGGATACCCGAAGGAAACTATTGGGTATACCTTCTATCATAGATCCGAAGGCAAAATCTTCGTTGCCAAGAATGGATCCTTTCTAGAGAAGGAATTTCTCTCGAAAGAAGTGACTGGAAGGAAAGTAGAACTTGACGAGGTTGTCGAACCTTCTCTCGAAATTGCGAGTAGCGCAGCGCCGGAAGAAGTTCCTATGGTGCCTGCACCAATTAGAGAGGAAGCTAATGATAATGATCATGAAACTTCGGTCGAAGTTGCTACAGAGCCTCGCAGGTCAACGAGAACTCGTACCACTCCAGATTGGTATGATCCCATTATGAGTGTCATGTTGGTGGACAACACCGATGACCCTGAGATATATGAGGAAGCGATGATCAGCCCAGATTCCAATAAATGGCAAGAAGCCATGAAATCCGAGATTGGATCCATGTACGAAAACCAAGTGTGGACTTTGGTGGACTTACCAGATGGCCGGAAGGCTGTCGAGAACAAATGGATCTTCAAGAAGAAAACAGATGCTGATGGTAATGTTACTGTCTATAAAGCTCGACTTGTCGCAAAAGGGTTTCGACAAATTCAAGGAGTTGACTACGATGAGACTTTCTCACCAGTAGCGAAGCTAAAGTCTGTGAGGATTATGTTAGCAATCGCTGCATATTATGATTATGAGATATGGCAGATGGATGTCAAAACAGCATTCCTCAATGGAGACATTGATGAAGAGTTGTATATGATGCAACCCAAAGGTTTTGTTGATCCTAAAGATGCTAACAAGGTATGCAAACTTCAACGGTCCATCTATGGATTGAAGCAAGCATCCCGAAGTTGGAATCAACGTTTTGATAAGGTGATCAAAAGTTTTGGTTTTATACAAACTTATGGAGAAGCTTGTATTTACAAGAAAGTGAGTGGGAGCTCTGTAGCATTCTTAATACTATATGTAGATGACATACTGTTGATTGGGAATGATGTAGACCTTCTTAATAGTGTCAAGGAATATTTGAATAATAGTTTTTCAATGAAAGATCTTGGCGAAGCAGCTTACGTATTAGGCATAAATATTTATAGAGATAGATCGAAACGCCAAATATCATTGTCACAAAGTACATATTTGGACAAAGTTCTAAAGAGGTTTGGAATGGAAGAGAGCAAGAAAGGGTTCTTGCCCATGTTGCCCAATACGACCTTGAGTAAAACTCAAAGTCCGACATCGGCAGAAGATAGAGAAAGGATGAGTAAGACTCCCTATGCCTCAGCCATAGGATCTCTAATGTATGCCATGCTATGTACTAGACCCGACATTGCATATGCTGTTAGTTTAACTAGCAGATATCAAAGTGATCCAGGAGTGGATCATTGGACAGCGGTCAAAAACATCCTTAAGTACTTGAGAAGAACTAAGGATATGGTTCTTTCTTATGGAGGTGATGAACAGCTCGTTGTTAATGGTTACACCGATGCTAGTTGGAACACCGATCCGGATGATTCTAAATCACAATCTGGATACGTATTTATTTTGAATGGTGCAGCAGTTAGCTGGAGGAGTGCAAAGCAAAGCGTTGTGGCGAGATCTTCAACTGAATCAGAATACATGGCTGCTTCGGAGGCTTCACAAGAAACGATATGGATGAAAGAGTTCATTACAGAGCTGGGTGTGGTTCCTAGTGCGCTGGACCCAATGTCTATCTACTGTGATAACATGGGCGCCATAGCCAATGCGCAAGAACCAAGGTCACACAAGAAGCTGAAGCACATCAAGCTACGTTTTCACGCTATTCGAGAACATATCCAAGATGGGGATATAAAGATTTTCAAAGTACACACAGATCTGAATGTGGCGGATCCGTTGACTAAACCTCTCCCGAGGGCAAAACATGACCAGCACCAAACTGCCATGGGTGTTCGGTATATTACCATGTAATCTAGATTAGATGACTCTAGTGCAAGTGGGAGACTGTTGGAGATATGCCCTAGAGGCAATAATAAATATAGTTATTATTATATCTTTGTGTTTATGATAAATGTTTACATTCATGCTATAATAGTATTAACAAGGAAACATTAATACTTGTGTGATTTGTAAACTTAATTTGAAGTCCCTAGTAAAGCCTCTATATAATACTAGCTTGTTGGTTAATAGATGATTGTGGTTTCCCTATCATGAACATTGGGATGTTATTAACAACAAGATCATATTGTTAGGAGAATGATATGATGGACATACTCCTATAGATAAGCGTAGCATAAAGATCAAGTCATTTTAATAGTTCAATTGCTATATGCTTTCTGATACATAGTAATCTAATTCCTTCGACCATGAGATCATGCATATCACCTTTACCGGATGGATGCTTTGATGACATCAAACACCACACCATAACTGGGTGGCTATAAAGGTGGCATTGAGTGTTCGGAAAGTATTGGTTGAAACACATGGATCAAGAGTGGGATTTGTCCATCCATATGACGGATAGATATACTCTGGGCCCTCTCGGTGAAATGTCATCCAATTAGCTTGCAAGCGTGTGTCTGTCTCACAAGGGATCACATATCACGGGAACGAGAAAAGAGTACTTATCGGTAACGAGGTTGAACTAGGTATGCAGAGATACCGACGATCATAACCTCGGATAAGTAAACTATCATGAGACAAAGGGAAATTGATATCGTATGTAAGTGGTTCATTCGATCGCAAAGTAATCGTTGAAATATGTGGGAGCCATATGAATTTCCAGATTCCTCTATTGGTTATTGTTCGGAGAAGTGTCTCGATCATGTCTGCATAATTCACGAACCGTAGGGAGACACACTTAAGGATTCGACGTTGTTTGAGTAGTTATGGAATGATGAGAAAGAGACCGAATGTTGTTCGGAGTCTCGAATGGGATTCGGGATATCACGAGGAGATCCGGAATGGTCCGGAGAATAAGATTCATATAAGGAAAGTCCCGTTTCGGAGTTGGAGAATGGTTCCGGTGTTTTCATCGGGAATGTTCTAGAAGGTTCCGGAATGTCCGGCACTCCGGGGGGAAGGGTGCATGAATGTGTTATATCAAGTTGATATGATTGCATCATATACTCGGTGTCATCGCTGATCAAAATAGAGGGTTTATTCAAATCCTAGTTTGAAAAGTCAAACGGCAGTTTTTGGAAAGAGGAGGAGGAGTGGGAAACCGAGTTGGGGAGGAGTTCCCTCCTCCAACCGGCGGCGCACCACCCAAGCCAAGTTGGGGAGGGACTCCTCTCCCTCCCCTTGGCCGGCCGGCCCCTCCACCTATATAAGGAGGGGCAGGGCTCCCTCCTAGAGACACACAAGATCCTCTCCTCCAAACCCTAGCCCCAAGCCGCCGCCGCCTCCATAGCCGTCGCCGGCCCTAGGGCAAACCCTAGCCGCCGTCTAGCTAATCCCTAGCTGCCGGCTTGCCTCCTCCTTGGTGTGTCTAAACCCTAGAACACCGAGGGACTCTCTCATACTCCACCATACTCGCTCCGGCTTAAGGCGAAGCCTTGCGAGATCTCCCCTCTACTTCCGGTACCACACTGTTGTGCTGCCGGAATCGCGAGGAGAGTGCTACAACCTCCGCTGCCTGCTGGAACAAGGGAGAGGAAGGTCTTCGTCGAGTACCGAACATGTGACCGACTGCGGGAGCGCTGCCGGAACGCAACGCCGGAAGGATCGTCTACGCGATCTTGAGATCGGGAAGAGTACGACTACATCACCCACGAGAATCCGCTCTCGTTAAACACTTTGGAATCTTTGAGGGTGAGTTATTCCATCGACTCGTTGCTACAATCTAGTAGATAGATCTTGGCTTGTTTGTTTGTATGCGGTAGAAATTTTTTGTTTTCCATGCTACGAAACCCTACACCTGCCCGCGCCCACAGGGGGTGTGGGCCCCCTGGACCTCCACCGACATTGCCTCCTGCGCCTATAAGAATCCCCCGGGGAGAAAACCCTAAATAATCCAGAAGAAATCCACGAAAACCTCTGTAGCACCGCCGCCACCAAAGGAGAGATTCAGGAGACAGAAAGTCTCTGTTCCGGCACCTTGCCGGGACAGGGAAGTGCCCCGGAGCCACCTCCATCAATCTCCACCATCATCTCCATCACCGTTGCTGATTATCATGATGAGGAGGGAGTAGTTCTTTCTCGAGGCTAAGGGCTCTACCGGTAGCTATGTGTCCATCTCTCTCTCTATGCATGATCATATTGTGGTCATGAGCTTTGTAATCAAGTATATCTATCTTGCTACTTATTGTGCTTTAATAGATCTATGCTTTTCCCCACGTGTGTGTGAAAGTGATAGCGTGCACATCGTGTGTGACATTTAAGCTAGGTTACATATATATATATATATACCTATATATATATCATGAGTATATTTTGAGTTGGTTGTATCTATGAAATTGTGGTGTTTGTTGGAACCATATAGCGCTCAAGGTGACAGTGTGGGGTTATCTAGATTGGGAAAGACGGACTTTGAGGTGTGCTGTATAGCCCTACCGTGGATTAGAGTGTCCAACCGGAGAGTAGTTAAGAGTAGTATCATGAAGAGAGGATATTTATATGAGAGAGTGTTCACTAGTGAAAGTATGATCTCTAGGTCTTGTTTCTAAACATTGAAACACCGTTTGCTACTAGACATGTTGCATGTTTGCTTGCTTCCTTTTGTTGCTTTAGTCTTTACCTCATCGTGAAGCTATTTTCTGGCACCGTTACCGGTTATATTTTACTATCTCTTCGCGGAACTAGTGCACCTATACACCTGACAAGTGTATTGGGTGTTGGGGACACAAGAGACTTCTTTATCTTGATTGCAGGGTTTTTTTGAGAGGGATATCTTTGACCACTTCCTTCCTGAGTTCAATAAACCTTGGGTAATCCACTTAAGAGAAACTTGCTGCTGTTCTACAAACCTCTGCATTGAAGGTCCAACAACTGTCTACAAGAATAGAAGTGCGTAGACATCAAGCTCTTTTCTGGCGCCGTTGCCGGGGAGGTTTTGGTCCTTTTACCTTTCCTCCACGTCAAACTCCATCAAAGCTATTTTCTGGCGTCGTTGCCGGAGAGGTAAGGTAAAAGTTACTCACATCCTCCGGTGTGAGTGCTTGAAGTTATTTCCTTTAGATTCTGCAATTTTGTCTTTTTGTTTCTTGTTTTTACTAGTTAGGCTTAATGAAAAAAAATAGAGAGCTTTATAGTGTTTATCTTGAGTTAGGACATGAACTGTTTGAAGAGAAAATTAAAAAACCTATGAAACTTTATTTGCATGCTAATAGCAATGTTATTAGTATGAACTCTTTGGACACCATTATTGCTAATGTTATGGAAACGTCTAAGCTTGGGGAAGCTAGTTTTGATGAAAATGATCTTTTTAGTCCCCCGTCTTTGGAAGATAGCTATTGTATTGCTTATGATGATACCAAACCTCCAATATATGATGATTACAATGATGAATATGATATTTTCAGTCCACCTACTATTGAGGAGAAAGTTAATTGTGATTACAATATGCCTCCTATATTTGATGATTATGGCGATGAGAATAATAATGATAACTATTTTGTTGAATTTGCTCTCACTACCATTAATAAGAGTGACTATGCTTATGTGGAGAGTAATCATTTTATGCATGTGGCTCATGATAAGAATATTTTATGTGATAGTTATATTGTTAATTTTATTCATGTTGCTACTAAAAGTTATTATGAGAGAGGGAAACATGGTCTTATGCATCTCAAAAATATTAAGTTTCCCCTCTTTATGTTGAAAATTTTGAAGTTGCATTTGTTTTGCTTTCCTATGCTTGTTGCTTTGTGCTTTCATGACTTGTTTATTTACAAGATTCCTATGCATAGAAAGTGGGTTAGACTTAAATGTGTTTTGAATTTGCTTCTTGATGCTCTATTTTACTTTAATTCATATTTCTTATGTCAGCATCTTCTCAAACTATCAAGCCTAACTTAAAGGCGGTAAAGAAAAGTACTTGTTGTAGTCTTGGAAGTTATTACTTCAGTAATGACCTCTCCTTATCCGTTTTATTTGTTTTTTTGTGCCAAGAATGACCTCTAATGAGAGGGAAGTAAGATTTGGTGAGTTGCTGTCCCGAACAGAATTTTGTGATCCACCGTAAAAATTTGTGAAGAATCTCTGTAAGTCAGATGGAGCTGATATTTTATGAATAAATCTCCCAGTATGTTAGCTAACTTTCGTTAGTTCAACACTTTTTGATTTGAGCAACAGAAGGTCTTTGAAAAAAATAGTTTCTACCTGCTGGTATGTTTTGATAGATTTCTGTCATTATTTGCATTTGCTTCTTATTGATTCCTTTTTGGGTTCTTTTTGGGAAATTAAGCTTTTTTAGGGAATTTCTACAGTAGCTTGTGTTTTAGTGAATTTTTTGCTGTTCTAAAACTAAAACCCAAGGGTATATTATCTTTTAAATGCACTAATGTTGCTAATGAAGATTGTGTGAAGTTTTGTATAAAGGAAAATTTCAGATGTAGAGAGAGAATGATGTAATGAGATGAAGAATGGACAAAAGCTCAAGCTTTGGGATGCCAACCCAGTGTCACCCCAAGAAATATCCAAGAGGTACAAGCGTCAAAGTTTGGGGATGCCCAAGGCATCCTCTTCTTCATCAATAAAAAGCTCAGGTCTTTTTAGACACTTCGTTTTTATTGTTTCATGCACTGTTGTGTTGTTCTTGGATCGTCTTAGTTTTCGTTTTGGTTTTTGTTTGTTTAATTTGCTTGAATAAGTTGGTTTGATCACAACACACTTCTTTTGAAGAGAGACACACTCTGCTTTCATTGTCTAGAACACTCTAGTTTTTATTCTTATTGTTCTATGAGTGTTCACTTTTGATAGCACTGTGTTTAGCCTTAGTTATCTTGTGCTTTCAGCTTAGAACTTTTTAGTTCTTGTTTGTGGATTTGTAATACAAGCTCACTGATCTTTGTTGATTATTATCTTTGTGAGTTGTTTCAAATAAGTCAAATGGTATTGGAAAATAGTAGAAAGTTTCTTGCTTATAGTGATACAAAAGGGAGCTTGCTTTGACTATGACTTGGACTTTATCATGTTATGCTAGATGTTGTTTTGACCTTATGCTTAGTGATTATTGTTGTAGCATGACTTGTTCCAAATAATTAGGATTGCTTAATGTGCCTTGAATGAATCATGCGTTGTTTTAGCATACAAAAACATAGTATTGTGGTATTATTCTTTGATGCTTCGTTTGGGTTGACTTGGTACATGTTCACACCATGTTATGACTATGAACAAGTCACCATAGCCTCTATGATCATTTAGTTTTTGACTTGTGGTACCACTTTATTCTTTGATTGATAATGTTTTATCGCTCTACATGATTATGACCATTATTGCTCTCTTAATTGTTCGCTCCCAGTCTTTTGCTAGCCTCCACTTATATGAGTAAGCTCTACTCATGCATACAACTCTCAAGAAACCGAGTTATTTCAAATTGTCCACTATAAATTTCTATGCATGGTGTGTTACACCATTCCAAGTATATTCTTGTTTTCAGATATTTTTCAATTAAAAACTATTTTGTTATGTGAAAACTTAGTGATTAAAGCCTCTCATAAACTTGATGACACATTTTATATTATCTGTCCCTAGTAAACTTGAACCATTGTGTCATATATATTGTATATGCTTGCACTTACACATTGGAATTAGCAAAACCATGATGTCATGGGGAACGTTTTTAACATTGCACTTGTACTTTGTACACAGTTGATATCATGCTCTTTTTTCTATGGATGTCACCGGTGTGAAATAAAGAGAGAGTTTGTAAGTCCATGGAGTTATGTATTTTGTGTTAGAGAAACGCCTGGGCCGCCAGTGGCGGATCTAGCAGGTATGTCGGGTGGGCCACGTCATACCCTAGATCCCATGCATGTTACTACATGTAGTAGAAATTGATCGATGCAAAAGTGGTTAGCTGATGCGTGTAGCTGAATGGTACGTGCATCGTCTTCTAAAAAAAGAGAATACCTGATCGATCGCTGATTCATTGCAAACCGCTTGGCCTTCGCATACACCTCCGACTCTAACAATCTACGTCGTCCAATACCTAGACCTACAGCAGTGCCACGCCGAGTGACACGCCGCCGCCACCGCGCCACGACCACACCCAACCACTACCGGCCAGACCCAGTAGGAGACAAGTGGATTGCTATTTCAGGACTGCAGTCTCGCCGGTCTATGGTGCCCACCCACACATGCCATGACCTGGACGTCAGCCAGCGCGCCTGCTCGCCGCACACCACGAAGCTGAGCACGAGTTTCTTTTCCGCTGGCCGCGGGAGCCCACTACCATGAGACCAGGATAATCTCGCACACTCTGCGGTAATTGTATGTTTCTTAATCTTTCTTTCTCCTTTTCCTTTTTATTTAAATTTTTGATATTTTTCCTTGCATATTTGATCAAACTTTGTAAATTTTAACTTTGATTAAACTTAGAACGTGAAGCAAATAAAAACAGGGGAGTAATATTATTTATTGTTTCTACTCTATTTTACAATGCTAATTGTACAATTATTTATCAAAATAGTAAAAAAAAATTGACGTCTAAATTTAGTGCGACATACCCATCAATAAAATTCTAGATTCGCCACTGTGGGCCGCTAGCCTAAGCCATGCCTAATTATGGTGAAAACTTGCAGCATCACCATGAGGAGCAATCTGTGAAGCATCCTCAATAAAAATCTATGCAAATAGCAAATAAAAAGATCGCTGAGATGCTCATTGTTTGCTTGCCTTGTCATTTTGGTTATGAGATAGCTCATGTAACATGTGCAAGGGGTACCCCGTTGGCGGTTCTCTATGATACACATGTACTTACTATGACAAGAACTTACATGTGACTAAAGTTTAGTAGCATGAGGTGCGACCCTCGTATTCAAGGGATATGAGATTGTCAACCTATACTTTATCAAACATATACTCCATAGTTTGTTCACTTTAACCTTAATTACTCCAAGATGCTTATGATAGGGGAAATAAGGGCTAAAAGCTAACAAGTATCATAATTTTTAGAAGCTCTTTTTGAAACTTGAAATCCCTGCTTACCCTTATGAATGGCCTTTCTTCCACTATTATATTGAGTCTCCACCTTCTACCTTTAGGCACCAGTTAAGAGAGCATAGTTACCATTCTTAGTTCTATGTGCATTGTCCCAAAACTTATTGATTGATGCATATTGTTGATATTACTTATTCTTATGCTATTTGTATCTAGTCACTCTTATGAACTTTGAAGGTGTCCTATGCATCTATTTGCTACTACATGAGGGACAAGCTGAATGCCACTATGCCATGTTTTCTATATGTGAAACAAACAAGCGTTTTGCAATGCATGTTATTCATGATCTTTGTTTGTAGCCTTTCATGTTGCATGCATAGTTACTTTGTCTTACTGTTAGAACTCCATCTTTCATGTTCATGTTAAGAGTACTTTGATCCCAACTTTCAATGCTTGCAAATGGTTTTATCTTGATTGTGATGGTGCATGTTACCTCAAAAATTATTCTTTTTAGCACTTACCTACTCGAGGACGAGCAAGAGTTAAGCTTGGGGATGTTTGATACGTCGGAAATGTATCTATAATTTTTTATGTTCCACGCTTGTTTAGTATCCACTTTGCTATGTTTTGTCTACACTTTAAGGTATTTTTATACACTTTCTAGAACTAACCTATTGACAAGATGCCACAGTGCCAGTTGACTATTTTCTGCTGTTTTTGGTTTCAGAAGCTAAAAAATGAATATTCTCGGAATTGGACGGGACAAAAGCCAAAGTTCATATTTTTTCCTGAACGATACGGAAAATTGAAGATGAGACGGAGGAGGACACCAGGGTGTCCACACCCTAGGTAGGCGCGGGGCCCACCCTGCCCACGCCCATGGGGGGTGTGGGCCCCCTGGACCTCCACCGACCTTGCCTTCTGCGCCTATAAGAAGCCCCCGGGGAAAAAACCCTAAATAATCCAGAAGAAATCCACGAAAACATCCGTAGCACCGCCGCCATCGAAGGGGAGATTCTGGGGACAGAAAGTCTCTATTCCGGCACCCTGCCGAGACGGGGAAGTGCCCCCGGAGCCATCTCCATCGATCTCCACCACCATCTCCATCACCATTGCTGATTCTCATGATGAGGAGGGAGTAGTTCTTTCTCGAGGCTAAGGGCTCTACCGGTAGCTATGTGTTCATCTCTATCTCTATGCATGATCATATTATGGTCATGAGCTTTATACTCAAGTAGATCTATCTTGCTACTCATTGTGCTTTAATAGATCTATGCTTTTCCCCACGTGTGTGAAAGTGACAGCGTGCACACTGTGTGTGGCACTTAAGCTAGGTTATATATATATATATATTTCGTGAGTATATTTTGAGTTGGTTGTCTCTATGAAATTGTGGTGTTTGTTAAAACCATCTAGCGCTCAAGGTGACAGTATGGGGTTATCTAGATTGGGGAAGGCGGACTTTGAGATGTGTTGTTATAGCCTACCGTGGATTAGAGTGTCCAACCAGAGAGTAGTTAAGAGTAGTATTATGAAGAGAGGATATTTATATGAGAGAGTGTCCACTAGTGAAAATATGATCCCTAGGCCTTGTTTCTAAACATTGAAACACCGTTTGCTACTAGACCTGTTGCATGTTTGTTTGCTTCCTTCTTGTTGCTTTTAGTCTTTACCTCATCGTCAAGCTATTTTCTGGCACCTTACCGCTTGTATTTCATTATATCTTCGCCGAACTAGTGCACATATGCACCTGCCAAGTGTATTGGGTCTATTGGGGACACAAGAGACTTCTGGTATCTTGATTGCAGGGTTGCTTGAGAGGGATACCTTTGACCATTTCCTTCTTGAGTTCGATAAACCTTGGGTAATCCACTTAAGAGAAACTTGCTGCTGTTCTACAAACCTCTACACTTGGAGGCCCAAAAATTGTCTACAAGAATAGAAGTGCGTAGACATCAGTCGTCCCCATCCACATCCACTCCCCCCACTTCACTTTCTCACTCCCACTTCCAAACCCCCAAACCCTAGCCGCTCCCTCCCCGCCGACAAGATTCCCTCGTCGCCCCTCGTCGCCGCGATGACCAAGGACAGCGGAAGTCCTGGTTCCAGCGCGGCCAGAACAACCGCGAGGCCGGCTCATCCACCGGCGGTGCCTGTGGCTGCCATTCCGTCTCCCGCTCGCCGTCTCGGCGTAGCTCCTCCTTCTCCCGCGGCCCGCCACCGCGCCCGTGTAATGAGCGCCGCGTGTACGTGAGCCTCGAGGCCGCGTGCATACTCGCCGAGGCAGGCATGCCCTGCCAGTGGCCCAACGTTAACCTGCCGGTGGGATGGCACCTCAACGGCGCCCGCGTGCCGGTGCCGGCCATCCCCACCTCGGGCCCTGCGCGCCGCCGCTGCCGGTGTCGGGCCTTTCGTGCCTCCAGATCTGCGGCGGGATCCGGCCTACGCCATCGACTCCCCGGTCCGGGACCGGTAGTTCGAGGCAGAGCACGCGACCCGGCGCGTGGCCATCGAGGTCCACCTCAAGAACCTCGACAACGCTGATGAGGACTACTAGGAGGGGTCCCACGAGGACTCCGACGTGGAGGACGACGATGACATCGGCCTCCACTTCCCGCCGCTGTAGCCTAGCGTCCCAGACTGGTCACGCTACCGTGGCGCGGACACTGTTGCGTCTGAGGTGTGGCCGTGGCCGGAGCCGGAGGAGGACCCAGAGCCGCCCCGGCTGGTGGCTGTCAAGATGGAGGAGGAGGGGTTGGAGCCGCACCCCCGACCGATGACGGAGGAGGAGGAGCTCCAGGCCGCCATCCTCGTGTCGCAGCTGGAGGAGGAGAAGCAGTGGGATGGCACCGCCCAGGCCCTGCACGAGTCCTGGGTGGCCATGCAAGCCCAGATGTCGTCCGCGCTCCCAGCACCGCCTCCGTCTCCTGCTCCGGCTCTGACCCAGGCCGGCGCAGGGCCCCTGCCGCAGGTCTTCATCGACCTCGCCGACGACGAGGAGGAGGAGTAGGCGGCGTAGCCGCAGGACCAGGGCGCCGGTCGGCCAGCAGCAACGCCCGCCGCCTCGTCTCCCTTCCACGCCAAGGCACCCCATAATATTGGGGCTTTTTTTCTGTATATTTTGTGAAAGGGGGAGGGGCAAGACAAGGACCGTTTATGTAATATGTTAATTATTTTCAACCTCTTGTTTTTTTCCTGCACCTTTTTTTTGCGGGTGAGGTGCCGTTGGGGGCACATGCCACCGCAAACTGGGCCGAGCCCGGACGGCCTGTCCTCCACCCCCGCAAACGGACCAATTCAGGCCAAACTACTGTCCGAAATGCGGGGGCCCATTGGGATGGCCTAAGGTTGCGATGCTAAATGGGATAAATACTCCAATCTTATAACTTGAGATATTTTTTTCTTAAAGAGGGGTATTTGTTGTCACTTAAGCAGGGTCAAAAGAATTTACTATAATATAAATAGGTAGAACATAACTTGGTCGATGTTTTTGTCTTCACTTTTTATCTAAAATATTTTGTAATCATTTGGTGCCCCCAGTTTCGATGTACCACCAGACCAGCACACACAAAGAATTCAGATGAATAGGCAGATAGGAAACCGGAATCAGCCTCAGCTGAGACTCGTACTCCCTCCGTTTTAAAATATAAGATGTTTTAGGTTTGTGAAGAAGATGAATCTAGACTTCTTTTAATATGTAGATTCATCCCAAAGTTGAGTGAACCTATATACTAAAACAAGTCTAGATTCATTTTCTTCACAAACCTAAAACATCTTATATTTTTAAACGGAGGGAGTACATGCCATACACAAACTAAGGCCTCACAAAATTGTAATAGTACCTAGCGAATGTCAGAAAAAAACGGTGTCCTATAGCAATTTTTTCCTATTTTATTTTACTCCCTCCAATTCATATTAGTTGTCACTAATTTAGAACAAAGGTGTACCACATCAGCGATAACTAATATGAATTGGAGGGCGTATTTTCTGATCAGGCAGCAATTATATAAATAATTTACCGTGATGGCTTACAAACAGTACATGACGGTCAAATAGTACTCAAATGACAAGAAACATGGGCTAAAATCACGATTTCCAACAAATGCATTTGCATGCCAACACCGAGAGTGGTTACACTCATCAATGAACCAATATGACAGAAGGATAGCTGTGAGGGTAATCAGACAGCTTTGCACGCTAGACATTCAGATCTATATTAAGTTTATAGTTTATACAAATGAAGACAAAAAAAGGCAATGGCCTAGTTACAGAAAAAAAACAGTATGATACTAGAAGAGTCAACTACTTTATACAGCAGGCATCGTCCGATTAAGAGAAACCATTGCCACTGACCAGACAACCTGAACATCAACAGGAGTTCTGTAACTCGATACAAGCTGTTCAGTCAGTTAAACCCACTTGTCCAACAGGCGCTTTAGTTGCGCCATCGCTCAGAGTAGTCAGCTTCTGAAGTTTCATAATCTGCTGGTTCAGCTGCAATCCTACTATCTTCAGTTCAACAGCAGCTCCATATTCTAGTCTCCCCAACAGGTATTTCAACTTTTGACCCCACCAATCCCCTGGAACACATATCCATCTTCCACTGACTGTTTTGCTACATATCCAGTAAAAGCTTGAGCTCTCAAGTCCTCAGGTATGCTGGTCTGTTCTTGAGCCCCATCCGGATTATCAACTTTCATGGTACCTGCGGAGGCCTCAACACTACCATCTACACGAACAAGACTCTGTTTTGAGGCCTCGACAGTATCTGAGAGAACATCAGGTGACTCTTTATTTTGTCCTGCTTGCTTGACCATCTCAGTGTGTTCAACTGATGTTTTCTTTACAGACTCACTTCTGTCGGCTTTATTGAAGATGTCAACTTGCGCAGAATCAAGCGTAACTCCAGACACCCTAGGAGCTATAAGAATACACATAAACAAGATATTGTAAGCAACTAAGCATATATAGCTCACTGGATTTTACATAAGTAATAGAAAAGGGTGTTTACCAGGAATCTTCAGGCCACTATCTTCAGGGCCGAAGTTAGGACAATTCAGCTCAGTTGTGCCAAGGGAAAATGGCATATTCACAAGCCGAAAACTGCGGAGTGAAGGTCCAAAAGAGACAAATTTTCCAGCAGCACTGAAAGCCCTTTCAGCATCAACGCGTTTCTTGAAGACAACTTTAACAGTATTTGTGTTTCTGTGCACTTCAGTCTCGGTTTCTTTTAATGGTCCATACAGACTGAACATCCTATGAAGATCCATTTCTGAAGGAAGATCTGGTGACCTGCCGAAGATCAAAATAAGTGCGGTGGGTTTCACCTCATGGACCATCTTCTCGTCAACGTGGATAATTGATCTTTTTATCACTTGTATCTCTCTGTTATGACCGAATGTTCCAGGCTGAATATTCTGTACAGGGGAGGAAAGATCAGAAGAAGGCGCAGATACCCGCCATGTCGGTCTCCGCTTACGTTTCGGCCTTGTTTTCCCACTTGCTCCTTTAAGGCTATGAGTCGGAATAGTCTGCAAACTCAATCCTGACCAGTAGGCGTCCTGCATATGGTCAGTTGTTTCTACCTTGATTGTTGTCCCAGATCCATCAATTGGCGCTGCCGAGGTTGAGCAGAGATCTCCTAACAAGTCTTCGGGGTTCACACCATGGTGCCTCTTCACACGTCTCCTTTTGGCCGACTTCTTCTCAATGGGCTCATTCTCCATCAACTCTAAGTTAGCATCAGGCTTTTGCTTACGAGGTCTCCCCCTGCCTCTTTTAGGCTTAACATGATTAGGCTGCACTTCGTTGGTGACAGTCTCCCCCAGCATGACGTTCTCGGTGAATAAACTGTCGATGCCACTCTCTCCCCATCCACTGCCAGTTTGAAATGATGCAATTTCAGGGCACCCCTTAGACCGATAGTAAGACATAAGCTGAGAGCAAGCTATCACTAAATCCTGCAGATCACCTCCTTTGCCAGGGGACAGAGCCAGCGACTTAACATAACAAACAAGGCTTTCTGCACTGAAATGTTTCAACATCTCAGCCTTGTTAACCGTAGAGGTAGTAACTCCAGCCTTGAGCCCAGAATTCTCAAGCAGATAAGACATGCCACCGTCAGAGAGTTCTTCTGGGAGACAAGAGCAACTCGTTGCCGACAGTATCCGCCTCGAGAGTTCTTGAAGCGCATTGGTAACTGCAATGGTGAAGGTATCAGAATTTCCTTGTTTCTCCATCTGCGAACAGTTCTCCATGAAAGGCATCAACTGGGATTCATCACACCACGCAAAAGAACAGTCACCGAAAAACGCTACCAAATGGTTGCCCTCCTTCTGATGCTTCAGTGCCAGCTCGGATGCATCTGAAGGGTCAAAGATTTCACCAGGCCACCAAGGATGACCCTCTAACTGAGCCCAGACAAGATCAGAGACTCGAAAACCATCTTCAGAATCAGCGGGAGGGAGATGGAATCTAGCACGCTGACCATCTTCGCTCGATTCTGCAAAAGCATAAAGAACGCATTTTTTTTCAGGGATATTATGTAACCAGTGGAAAAGGAAAAACGCGGTGGAATCAACATGCGGTGGATCAACAAATTGACAAGAAATATGCTTACCGGCTTCAGCATGTTGAGGTGTCGCAAAATCGAAAATCTCCACCGTCTCGGCAGCAATCGTTTGCACCTGCACCGTGTTACTGTCGGCCTCGCCCTGCATACCGCCTGATTCCACCACCATCATATCAGAATCTTCCGCTGCACCGAAATTCCCCTGCAGAACCACGGACACCTCCGCGGAATCCACCACCGCTGGATTGTCCCGCCCCTCCGGATTCATTGCTCCAAGCAGGCCGTCACCTCCAGGAGCCCAGATCATCGCAGCGAACCTCCCCGGCGAGAAATCTGCGGAATTGGGGCGAAGAGGTTAAGCGCGAAACCTCGAAATCCACAAATCGATCTTGCCGCTTGCGAGAGGGAGGGCGAGGAAACCTTAGGCGCGAGCCGGCGAGAGCGGGAGGCGTGGGTTGGAGCGAGAGTGCATCAACCTTAGGCGCTCGGTGAGTCGGCGGAGAGTCGGAGACGGAGGCTAGGGTTGGTTCGGCCTCTGCGCGCGCGGGCGTTTTGGGTTGTGATATCGTTGGGGTCGGGAACGGCGGAGGAGGGGTGGGGGATGGAAGAGGCCGAAAGGCCGGGCTATATGGGCTGGACTAACAGGCCGAGATAAGTCTGGGCCAGGAGATTAAATTTTGGGCTGGTTTTGTTTAATCGGGCCGGCCTAGTAGGACGTGTGTGCGTTTATCACGGCGGGGCGTGAGGCGTGGTGGGACTGAAATGTAGGGACAGGACACACACGCCACCGTCCAGTGGGGTCCACGACGGGAAGTGGACGTTCCATGGCGGTTCGCCGTCGTCAGGAGAGGACCTTTGACAAGGTGTCCTCTTCGGCTTACATTTTCTTTCTGCTCGATCGTTGCAATGTCGTCGGTGATTACGGTTTTGCTGCCACACGAAGAAATTTCGATTTCTTCATTTCGTGGCCTGTGATCTCTCGAGTTCGCATTGATCTGTTGTTGATCTACCATCGATAGGCGAGGCACGCAGCGAGAGGAAATGGGGAAGAAGGTGAGGTGGTTCGATGCCGTGCAGAGGATCTTGAGCACGTCGGAGCCTGGTCGCGAGGAGAAGGAAGACAAGGTAAGAAGAACTCCCTTTCTTCATACGGGAACTCCCTTCCTTCTCGCGATAAAAATACAGCCGATGGTAAATTAATCGATCCACGATGCTTTTGGATCCAAGAAGCAGGCCGAGAAACCGACGAGCAAGCTGAACTTCAAGAAGTTATGGCAGTTCGGCAAGTCCAGCTCGTCCAATCCTTCTTCCTCGGCCGCGCCGGAGAGTACTGCTCCGGCGGCACGCCCGCAGCCTCCCCCGCCGCCCCCCGCGCATCCTGATCGTCCGGACGCTGCGGAGGTCACGGAGGCCAAATCCGGCGGCACGACGAGCGAGCAAAACGATGGCGTATACCAGGCGGCGGCCATGGCCATCGTCACGCCAAGAGCTCCCGCGCGTTCGAAGAAGGAGGAGGTTGCGGTCATCAGGATTCAGTCGGTTTGCAGGGGCTATCTGGTAGGTGCATCTGCGCTTCGTATATATATATATATATATATATATATATATATATATATATATATATATATATATATATATATATATTGCGTAGCCGCATCGTGATCTATCTAGAAATTTGCAGGTAAGGAGAGGGTACCATGCGAGAGCGCAGGCTCGGCTGATGTTGCTAATGGAGGGGATCGCCGTCAAGCGCCAGACGGAGGAGGCACTGAGCTGCATGCAGACGATGACGAGGGTTCAGACCCAGATAAACTCGAGGAGGGTGAAGACGGAGGATGACAAGAAGGCTCTCAAGACCCGGATCCAGCTTAAGCAAGGGCTTGACAAAACAAAGGTGCGAAACACCATCTGTTCATGTTATCTGAAAAAAAATCTCTGTTTGTATGACCATTGTGTGTGTTAGCAGACTGGTGAAGGCTGGGATCACAGCCACCAGTCCAAGGAGCAGATGGAAGCCACGGTTGCGATGAGGCAAGAAGCTGCGTCCAGGCGGCAAAAGGCGCTGTCATACGCGTTCTCTCACCAGGTAGTGATGATCGCCATTGTAATTCATCAGCTGTGTAGTGTAGAGCTCGTCCTCATCCTGTTCTTTGCTGAACTCTGTCGTGTACTGTATCTGCGTGCAGTGGAGGAACAGGAACCCTGCCTCTGCTCCTGCTCCTACCGGAAGAGCTCCACCCCCGCAGTCGCAGCATCCAGCAATGTACATGGACACCGGCTGCCCCAACTGGGGGTGGAGCTGGTCGGAGCGGTGGGCGGCGGCGGCGAGGCCGTGGGAGTGCCAGACCGCGCCGCCGGAGAAGGACCACGCCCCTGCTCGGCCCAAGACCCCCGGCCGTGCCGCCAAACCGGCCGGGCTGTCCATCACAGTCCAGGTACCCACCCCCACCACGCCGACAGCCAGGTCCCCCCGGCCGCTGGGCTGGCTCACGCCATCGACCCCGCCGCGGTCGCCGTCGACGATGGGGAAGACGATCGCGTCGCCGAAACGGCCGCCGAGCCCGAGGGGAAGCCCGCTCCTCAGGTCGACGAGCCAGCGGACGGAGCGCCCGCACAGCAGCCAGGAGCAGCTGGGGAGCGGCGCGATGGAGGCTTCGCTGCGGCGGACGACAAGTATGAGGTCGGAGGAGATGCCGAGGAGGCTGAACGTGGGTGCGAGGGACATGGACGCTGGCGAGACGGGCGGCGCGCCGGTCACGCCCAGCTACATGCAGGCGACCAAGTCCGTGAGGGCCAAGGCACGGGTCCCGAGCCCCAAGGCCGCCGACAGGGCCGAGCTCACCGTGAGGACGCCTCCGGTGTCCTCGCCGACCGCGAAGAGGCGCATGTCGCTGGACCATGCGGAGAAACCGGGCGTGCCGTCGTCGCCCAGGACGCCCGGAAAGGCGAAGCGGCCCCCCAGTCCCAGGTTGGTTTAGCTAGCTGAGCTTCGAGTGACAGTATTTGTGTGAGGTTTTGCCTAATTTCGAATGTGTAGTCTATAGTGATTTTGGTAATTTGCCGAAATTTGGTTTTGTAATTTAGGCACCGTGAATAAGTATATCTGTGGTTCGATCACTAATGTATGCAAAAGTATAGACATTGGTCATGAAAATTGTCGCCTTATTTGTCTTGCAAAATGTTTTTATTTTATGTATTGTCTCACTCCATTTCCAAAAAAAATGTATTGTTTCACTTCTTTGGGGGCACAATATAAATGTAATTTGCAGTAAAACATTGTGCATTAGAAATTGTGAAAAGAGAGCATATATTTCGACTTGGATAGAATTGCTGGGTGCTCGATATTTCGGGAACCAAGCTCAATCCTCATCTGCACAAACAACCATCCATCAGCGGAAAATACATGTGGGTATACATGGATAGAGTCGTTCCGTCATTTCTCAGCAAAAAATGGTTCTTACTATGGTAAAAGTACAGACACTATCCATGTATTTGGTCCAAAGAAATGGAGCAAACTAAAAAGAGAGTGAAACTTCTTTTGATCTCAGTTTGTAAGGCAAAACTCAATAATTTTACAATTTACTTGGACCTCTCGTAACAATTCCTGCCAGAACCACGAGACCAAGGTTTTTATCACAATAATTATACCAGTTTATGTGGTTTGATAATATTTATTAGGATTGATATATTTTTCCTTTTGTTGCGAACTAAATACAGTATGAAAGTTTGCCAATATTCCTATGTTTTCCAGTTGTCTGTTTTGCTCATGCATTGCTATCCTATTTTTGTGCATACTCCTATGTGTAGTTCCGAATCCATACTAAAACTCTCCTAGCTGAGTAACATATTCAAAGGTCTAGCGGGGTGTTTGTGCGTTGGAACGAAATTCATATCAAATGGCGATGATGAAAAATGGGAGCACGATGAACAGAAACTTGGCTAAGTACATCTTATATGTTATTACTAGGAAACATGCCCGTGCGTTGCCACGGGCTTTTAAGTGTCCATTGCCTCATCGCATATGTAAGCATGTGCATGTGACACTTCTATTTCACATTACACTTTCTTCCACTTTTCCTCTCTCTTCACATTGCACTCTCTTCCCCTCTTTCTTTGTCCCTTATAAACATAGTCGCAAATGCATGACAAGGATTCATTTGTCACCCCTTGCACATGTAAACATCATGCATGTGACACTTCTACCTCACAGCATTACTTTCTCTACGCAACAAGGTGTCGGTTTAATTCCTCAATGTTCGCTCCTCAACTTTGTGATCGGATCCATCAACACTTTTGTTACTTTATTTCCAGGCCAAACCAAAAGCACTTATGTGAAAGTATAAATCAGTTATACATTGGACATATTTACTTCATGAACCAAGATAATTTTTTTGATGAAAGATTTATGGACTTCACGCTCAGTGTATAAATATGTTTATATCGACCCTTCATGTTGTACAAATATAGTATCCACAAGTGTTCACAAGAGAATACAATTTTACCTCCAAAAGGAAAATTCTTTTTAACTCAAAATAAAATTCTTACATAGGTAATGCATATATAGCCATTCACCTGATTTTCAAGCCACCAAAATAAGTGGAACATAATTCTCAATATTGTATTTACTTGAGAAATAACACTTTATACTTGAAACTACAATAGACCACAATCCTGGAAATGAAACTCACCACCATTAAGGATGCGTTCAGTACATGATTTCTCCTCCGACAAAAGTGCATCGATCAATCTCCTAAGAGCCTGTTAGAATTCAGAGTTATGGCCCTCCGCCATCCCAGCTGTGGTCGTCAGCACAGCAGGTGGTGCGAGTTGGCCCGTTTGCCCTCTAACGCACCTTCATCACCATGGAATTCTTCTCCAACCACCACCTCCAGCAGCCTCACAGTCATATATTATTGTGTTCATCTTAGTAAGTGCAATATCAATTTAGTACTACATGTGAATGTACATACCTGGGCATTTACCATTTAATTTGAATACAAATGGTGGAACAAATGTCATGAAGTTATCACAATTTGAATACAAATGGGAAAAAAATAGACTCTGATATTTCCTAGAAATTGAGAAGTGCAGAACTTATTTTGAAAGGGAAGAAAGTGAACAATAAACTGGAGGTTATATTTACTTCAACATTTCAGCAAATAGCCGAAATCATCATTTTTTGCCTTGGGATCAACTTCTGAAAAATAAACATTGAAGTGAAGTGAATTAGCTAGAAGACCTTTACCAGTAAAATAAATGAGGTTTTTATTTTACATAGTCATACAAATGAAAGTGGAAAATCCCAATTATAAAACAAAATCTTTTGAGCAGAACATACATCCTAGTAATAAGCATCGCACCTTCTTTTCTGCTGGACAGTGTCATCAATGTCAAAACGTGTTGCCTTTTATGAGCTGCCACACATCAACATAACCTCAGATGTCGCTTATTAAGAACATTCTATCTTGCATCATCAATCCCTACATCACAAATCGAGAGCTTATTAAAGCAGTTCTAGAAGCAATTGCCAGGCACAGATTAAGAATTCAACTAATTGATTAGACAGTTAAGCTTTTGCGCAAACCTACAGTGCGTTCCTACTTTTAAGGAATAGAGGTTGATATCAAGGATTTGTGGTAGCCAGATAGACAGGGTCCTAAGAAAACAAATTTGCTAGTAACTCAAATCTCAGATTCAACAATGTTCTAGTAACTCAATTTGCTAGCAACCTTGATCTTGTAGATAACCTCATCGATGCCTTCATCTATCTCGACATCTATACTCCAGGCGCTTCAATAGTTCAGTGCTTGTCCTACCGCATGATGGACTTCTCTATCTTCTATACAGGGAAAACAAAGAGAGTAATCATATTTTAACAAACAAGAGACAAAATCAACATCACGTGAACACGATAACAGCCTGGGGTCTGATCGGTTCACCATGTTATTGAGCTTGATGACGAAATTGAAGAAAAGCATCTCTAAATCCTCCTGCGGTGAAGCAGACACAATAGTACAATGAGATCTGGGTGTTCTCGAGGCATTTAGGAGGAGGCTCGTCAAGGTTCCTTAGGAAAGGTTCCAGGTCCTCAAGGAATTACAATTAGCTGAAGAGCCATAACCAAGATCTTAAATCACTACCTAATAAGAGATTAGTATATGACAAACTGAATATGCCATTACCTGCCGCTAGGTCTGAGTCCATGTACTGCTGTATTCACGTTTCATCTGTAGTTAAGCAAAGATTGTAGTGGTCTCCTCTGGCAGTTCAATCTAGATCTTGGGATCGAGGAGACAGTTTGATGGTCCTTACCCTGAGCATAAACTTGTATAAGGCGAACCCGTCGGCTCCGCCACGTCACCGTCCACCCCGACGCCGACGCCTTCTTCCCTATGCAGGTTTCTTGGTCCCTGATGTACACAAGGTCAGTCGCCTTGCACCTGTAGTGGTGCCCGCTCCAGGTGTTCCTGCAGGAGCAGTACTGCGGGCAAGAGCACGCCATTCTGATGCGATTCTCACATAAATTAGGAAGTTGCAAATGTAAAAGGAAGGTGGAGGCCCAATATGAACCTTCTTAGGTGAACTCGTCTCCAATTAACCCCGGGCGGGCACGCACATCTTCTTAGCGACTCGGAGCCTGCCTAGGCGGAGAAGGTCTTGATGTACCCTACCTGTTCCCCACGTACTGGACGCCCTCTCCTCTACCATGGGTTACTCGAACATCCTTCTGCTACAAGTGTGGGCAGGACGGTGGTCCAAGGCGGCAAGGCCCCCGCGGGCAGGATGGCGACCTAGGCGTGGTGGTGGCGGCGGCGCGCGCAGGATGTGAGAGCATAGGTCTTTGCTTCCCTAGACGCGATGTCGTGATGGGCGAGATTCTCGGGGAGAGATAGAGGAGCGGGCAGGCGGTTTTTTCCGAGAGAGGCGAGCGTAAAACAGGGTGGAGTGGGTCACCAGCACAACACTTGATGAAGCGAAACGCTCGTTTGACGGAGCGATGATCGTGGGGAGGCGAAGAAGCGACGAAGGCATTGACGTATTAGTCGACGACGGAACACAACTTCTTTTTTAGGTAGTAGAGATAGTTAATGACTCTCATACGAAAATCATCAAGATTAGAGTGGATCGAGTGGAAGAATAGAGGCGAAGCTGAAGTATGTGGATTTTTCTGAAAACCATATTATCCATCTCTATTCTCTTCTCTATATTATTTGTACATTTTACATTCAAACTCTCTAACATATATATTATTACCAACACTCCCCTTAAGATGGGGCAAACACATCAAATAGATCCATCTTGCTACAAAAGATAGAGATCATTTTTTCTAAAATACCTTCTATTAGAACATGTGCTATCTAAATTGCTGAAGTCAGATATGACATACAAACTACTCCTCTGTCCAGTTTTCCCTTAATGAAATGACGATCCACTTCAACATGTTTAGTACGATCGTGTTGCACTGAATTATTTGTAATATCGATTCCTCCTTTGTTATCACAATAGAGCATCAAAGGCTTATTCCGATATAGCATCAGTTCGGTTAGCAGAATATGCAGCCATAGCAATGTAGGGGGTCGTAGCATGGAAAATAAAAAAATTCTATCGCATGAACACACACAAGTCAAGATCTATCTACTAGATTGTAGCAACGAGTCGATAGAGTGCTAACCCTCGAAGATCCAAAGCGGTTAACGAGAGCATATTCTCGTGGATGATGTAGTCGTTCACTTGCCGATCTCAAGGTTGCGTAGGCGATCCTTCCGGCGGCGCGTTCCGGCAGCGCTCCCGCAGTCGGTCACACGTACGGTACTCGATAAAGACCTTCCTCTCCCTTGTTCCAGCAGGCAGCGGAGGTTGTAGCTCTCTCCTCGCAATTCCGGCAGCACGACGGCGTGGTGTCGCAAGTAGAGGGGAGATCCCGCAGGGCTTCACCTAAGACGGAGCGAGTATGGTGGAGTAGAGGGAGCTCCGGCGATCTAGGGTTTAGAGGGACGAGGTTTAGAGGTAGCTAGCAACTAGAGTTTAGCTAGTCGGTAGCGGTTTAGAGGAGATCTAGATTGGTCGCAACTAGAGAGGGGGCGGCGGCCAACCTAGGATTTCTTGGGCGCCTAGGGCAAGGGGGGATACCTTGAGGTGCACCCCCACCCCTCCTTATATGGGTGGGGGCGTCCAAGGGTGTTCCCAACCCAGTTGGAAACCCTCCCTAACTTAGAAACCCTCCCTAACTCGGAAACCATGTTGGGATTTGACTTTTTCAAACTGCTTTTTTGACTTTCAAATTAGAGTTTGATTTCTCTCTTCCAAGTGTCCAGCCAAGTAACCTAGGACATGATGCAACCATTACATTTTGTCAAGACACATCCATGTACCCTTCCCCTTGAAGATCGGTGAACCTTCTAGACCCTTCTAGAACATTTCGGTGAAAACACCGGAATCATTCCCGAACTCCAAAATTGTACTTTCCTTATATAAATCTTATTCTCCGGACCATTCCGGATCTCCTCGTGATATCCCGGATCCCATCCGAGACTTCGAACAACATTCGGTCTCTTTACTCACATTCCATATCTACTAAACAACATCGAATCCTAAAGTGTGTCTCCCTACGGTTCATGAATTATGCAGACATGATCGAGACTCCTCTCCGATCAATAACCAATAGAGGAATTTGGAAATTCATATGGCTCTCACATATTTCTACGATTACTTTGCGATCGAATGAACCATTTACATACAAAACCAATTTCCCTTTGTCTCGCAATATTTTACTTATCCGAGGTCTGATCGTCTGTAACGCCCCCGAATCGGGTCTATGCAGATCTTAGCATTTCTCGCCAAAACCCGCATAAAAGCGATTCAAAGACGCCTACCAAACACTTTCGTGTGGGTGGGATTTGAATACAAGTAGTTACATCACAGTAGTTTACAATAGAGTCCACAAGAACTTATATATACAACAACGACTCGATGAGTCAAGAATACAAATGATACAATTCAAAGAGAAAGCAAAATAGTATCCGAGTACGGATAAGAATCAAATGGGACTAAGAGTCCTGAAGAATAACCAAGCGGTGTCCAACCCTGCCCGGGCCAAGCCGGAAGGGTAACCTTGCTAACGTCGTCAATCACATACCTGTCAAGCCAAAAGGGTGCCGACAAAGGGCAAAGGAAAACAGAAAGAGAGCGGTCAGTACTGAGGCCAGTACACGGCGAGACTAGAATTCGGCGGTCCTCGCCTACATAGGTATGGTGGGCTCAGCGGCAGCAAAGCTTGCACTATCTAACTTATAGAGACACGCTACAACTTCGGCTATTAGAGCGAGATAAGAGAGCACTACATGATAACTATATATAACACCAAGCATAACCCATCCGAAGATTTCCCCCTCGAAGACCAGTCGAGGAAGTCCCCTTGCGGAACACACGCGGTGGCAATTTTAATTAAGCAGGTATTTAGTTGATAAGGCTAATTAATAGTCATATTATTAGAGTCAAAACATTAGTGGCGTTGTCTATGATCATGACACTGTACTCCTGAGGCGTCCATAACCGTGGACACACGGCTTCTCGAAAATATTTACCCTGCAAGGGTGCACTAATGTACCCAAACTCATGCTCGCCCCTTCAGGCAACATATCACGCGTGCCTTCCGAATCTCACAACAAGAACTGTCCCATAACTACGCGCATATCCAGAGATATCACCTATTGTGTTTTATCCACACAAGAGATACAGCTGATTCTCCGGGTGGCACAGCGTTTGAGTCTACGTCCGGGCGATGATCGGAAGATAACTTGTAGAGCTCCATCCCACCTCCGACACGATATCCCGATTTTATGCAATGCAAGCCATGGCAGTCCACCAAAACATCAAGTCCGAAGACATATCAAGTCACCCATGTCCGAGGACATATTATGCGTATGCACCAAATGGAAAACCAATTTTGTAACCCTCTGGATATACGAATAGCGCCGGAAGTTGAGGGGGGATCCCAGAGGCCCCCACGTTTGGTTAGCGTGATCAACTCAGAACTGATATCGTAGAACGAACGGGTCCTAGGTCGGCTCAAGCAGTTCCCAAAGGTGGTCTCTGCCGGGGCCTTATCATTAGGTGAAACCATAACCATGACCAACATCACCAATTTAATTATCTTATCACCATCAACATCCAAGTATCATGTTCCACCTGTATGAGAGCGATACTAAGCATGCCTACGACTCGCAAGGACAAACTAGCTACTCAAACAAGGCAATAGGATAACCAAGGCAATATAGTGGAGCAGGTAAATAAAGGAACGGTACTATAGCATCGACAATAAGGATAGCAGTAGATCAAAGGAAGGAAGTAAAGACTATAAACGCAAAATAGGTAGAAGGGGAAGAATGCTCGCCTGAAAACATTGCCGAAGGTTCACCCGAGGATCGGGTCGACACTCGCATCAACTCATCGGCCTAGTCCGCGAAGAAGCAAAACACTAGAAGAGGCAACGGATGCAATATTTAATACCAGGCGGAAGATCCGGCATGTTTATGATATGATGCATGGCATGGCAATATGTGGTCCCATTTAGCAATATTAAGCGGAACCGGGATCCCGACATTTATTATTAGGTTCAAGTTATTTAGCTACCCCGCAATTTAAATGTTGACTTAACAAGATAAATCATGACATCGGTTCGCTACTCAATTTTAAGTGGAACCAATATTAGACTAGATTTGCCCGCATATGGTCTCCATATTTAATTACGAGATAAATCGGCATAATGCCCCCAAACCACACAAATATGTATGCAAGCATGAATAATTTAAATGCAACAACATATATGTCATATTATAAAAATAGGGGCTCGGAAAAGGGTCACACATTGGTTCGGAGATCTTGGGTCCGGAGGAAGATAGGGACGGTCTTCCGATTCCGAGAAGGAGATCTTGGGGTTCGACGGGATCGGGGCTTCACATCATCGGATCCGGGAAGGAGGTCATGGCGTTCGATGAAGGAGGCCTTCGTGTCCCATGATGAAGATCTTGATACCGGGCCGTCCTTGTCGGGCATACTTCAGGTTACCTCGCCACTTGTCGATCTTGTCGGTGTTGTGCATCGGAAACCTTGTTCACTTGACAATCTCAGAAAGGTACTTGGCCTCGGTCTTCAGCACTATCGTTGCGAAACAAACGGAGCACCGGGAAGAAGTTGTCACAAGGCGCCACATGATTCACAGACGTTGTGGCTAGGAACAACAACACCCTGTCAAGCACATGTACAGGAATAAGAGGAACACACTCCCTTAGTCGTAGATGACAGGAAACGGAACAGAGCAACCACACGCGGGGGCGGCCAAGGCGTGCCCAGAGAGGACGTTGGCCACTTGTAGGTGAGGTCGGGGATGACGCGCTGCAGGAAACGGCTCGGGAGGGAAGGGCGCGCAGGCGGACAAGGTGGCGGAGCAGCCTCAGCGGGGCAGCGAGGTCACGGCAGAGGGTCACGGCGGCTCGACGGAGGGGCGCGGCCAGCAATGTTGAGGTCGAAGAAGGCGACGCCGACGATGGCCGGAGGTCGAGGGAAATCAGTGGCTCGCTGAGGTGCTCGGGCGGCACAGTGAGGAAGCGGGGCTCGAGAAAGGGCGCTGGCGGCCTACGGCCGGAGAGGAAGGGGTCGTGCTCGTGGCTGTCGGCGGCCGCACGGGAGGAGGCGGAGGTCGCCCGCGGCGACAACGTCTTGGGCTCGAGGTCGAGGCGACCGGGTCGCAGGGAAGGCGGGACTCGGAGCCGAGCAGGGAGGTGGAGGCGACGCGCCTGCGGAGCACAAGCCGGACTCGAGCAGAGGTGGTGGGGCGAGGAAGACGAGGGGCACACAGCAGCGGAGCTCCTGGCGGCGGCGGGTCAGAGAGGTTGGGGATGCGCCAGAGAGCAGCGAGGAAGGAGGCGAGATGGGGTCGTGAGGATGAAGACGTGGTGCGGGAGCGGAGCGTGGTGTGCGGCCTGGCGTGCGTGCGTTGTGCGTGTTGTGTGCGTGTGTCCTGGGTTACGTGTGTGTAGGTGTGTGCGTGAACGTGGTGTGTGTGGTCGGTTGGTGTGGGTGCGTGCGTGATGGACATGTTGGGGTGCAGCGTTGTGGTGCGACCGATGTGTATGCGTGGTGGTTCTGTGCGTGTGTGGCGCGTGGCCGGCTAGGGTGTGTGGCGGCGGCAGGTGGGGTGTCTGTGGCTAGGGTTAGGATTAGGGTTTGGGAAGAAAAGGGGAATATATTGTAGATCAAATAGGTTAGATGGTCTAGTTTTGGGCCAAAATTTTAGACGGGCTTTTAGCCTAATTTTATTTATAAAACAAGAAAAGCTTGTGCTTCTAGAAATATTATTTGTATTAATTTTAAAATAAGAATGAGAGACGGGTTTAATAAAACCACATGGATATTTGGCAAAACAAAATATGGTTTGTTAAAATAATTTTATGAATAAAATATGCATGATGATGTCATGATGATGCGAAAAATAAAATAACACGAAATTTTATTTTAGAATATTTTCCGGGGCATTACAACTCGACACCACTAACAAGGATCGCGTCCCGAGATCCAAGCAAGGACACCGGGGGGAATGAGGTTGTTGATTGGATATTCTTGAGTCGGGTTAATGGTCGCGACACCACTAACAAGGATTCTTGCTCCGTCTAAAATTTGTCGACCACCATCAAGGGGTTGTTGCTCACATTATTCGAGATGACACTCCGGAGAAGCAAAGTCAGAACTAAAGGTCTCAAAGATAAGGCCACCTTTAACTTCCGTGAAAGGAGTAAAAGTCACGTTGGTCCACCAATTTAATATGCAAGAGAGAATGATAAGAGTAGTCGGATGGGGATCAGTCCATCGCGCACCCAAAGCATTACTCCGCACATGAATAGAAGAATTACGCAACCCAACTCTCAGCATACGGACTGAAGATCTTGACAGATAGTATTAACAAAAGATTCAGGTAGATGATGTCGTCGCAGAAGTTGCAGGACACCGGGAAACATTTGAAGAGAGGTTACATAGAGCGAAATCCAGATGTAGCACCTGTTGGAGATATTCCCTAGAGGCAATAATAAATGTAGTTATTATTATATCTTTGTGTTTATGATAAATGTTTGCATTCATGCTATAATAGTATTAACAAGGAAACAATTAATACTTGTGTGAATTGTAAACTTAATTTGAAGTCCCTAGTAAAGCCTCTATATAATACTAGCTTGTTGGTTAATAGATGATTGTGGTTTCCCTATCATGAACATTGAGATGTTGTTAACAACAAGATCATATCGTTAGGAGAATGATATGGTGGACATACTCCTATAGATAAGCGTAGCATAAAAATCAAGTCATTTCAATAGTTCAATTGCTATATGCTTTCTGATACATAGTTATCTAATTCCTTCGACCATGAGATCATGCATATCACCTTTACCAGATGGATGCTTTGATGTCATCAAACACCACACCGTAACAGGGTGGCTATAAAAGTGGCATTGAGTGTTCGGAAAGTATTGGTTGAAACACATGGATCAAGAGTGGGATTTGTCCATCCATATGACGGATAGATATTCTCTGGGCCCTCTCGGTGAAATGTCATCCAATTAGCTTGCAAGCATGTGACTTGGTCACAAGGGATCACATATCACGGGAACGAGAAAAGAGTACTTATCAGTAACGAGGTTGAACTAGGTATGCAGAGATACCGACGATCATAACCTCGGATAAGTAACATATCGTGAGACAAAGGGAAATTGGTATCGTATGTAAGTGGTTCATTCGATCGCAAAGTAATCGTAGAAATATGTGGGAACCATATGAATTTCCAGATTCCTCTATTGGTTATTATTCGGAGAAGTGTCTCGATCATGTCCGCATAATTCACGAACCGTAGGGAGACACACTTAAGGATTCGACGTTGTTTGAGTAGTTATGGTATTATGAGAAAGAGACCGAATGTTGTTCGGAGTCTCGGATGGGATCCGGGATATCACGAGGTGATCCGGAATGGTCCGGAGAATAAGATTCATATAAGGAAAGTCCCGTTTCGGAGTTGGGGAATGGTTCCGGTGTTTTCATCGGGAACATTCTAGAAGGTCCCGGAATGTCCGGCACTCCGGAGGGGGAAGGGTACATGAATGTGTCATTGTAAGTTGGAATGATTGCATCATGTACTAGGTGTTCTTGCTGTCCAAAATAAAGGGTTTATTTAAATCCTAAATTGAAAAGTCAAACGGCTAGTTTGAAAGTCAAACGGGAAGTTTTGGAAAGTGGAAAGAGGAGGAGAAGAGGAAACCGACTTGGGGGAGGAGTCCCCTTGGCCGGCGCGCCTCCCAAGGCCGACTTGGGGAGGGACTCCTCCCCTTGGCCGCCGGCCCTCCCACCTATAAAGGGAGGGGCAGGGCTGCCCCTCCTAGCACACACAAGTTCCTATCCTCTAAACTAAACCCTAGATCTAAACCCCGGTTTAGAGCTATTTCGGTTTAGAGCCTTCTAATTGGTTTAGAGCCCTCTAATTGGTGTGTCTAATTACTAGACCACTAATAGCCTCTCTCATAAGCTCCACCATACTCGCACCGGCTTAAGGCGAAGCCCTGCGGGATTTCCCCTCTACTTCCGGTACCACGCCGTTGTGCTGCCGGAATCGCGAGGAGAGTGCTACAACCTCCGCTGCCTGCTGGAACAAGGGAGAGGAAGGTCTTCGTCGAGTACCGAACGTGTGACCGACTGCGGGGGCGCTGCTGGAACGTGGCGCCGGAAGGATCGTCTACGCGATCTTGAGATCGGAAAGAGTACGACTACATCACCCACGAGAATCTGCTCTCGTTAAACACTTTGGAATCTTCGAAGGTGAGTTATTCCATCGACTCGTTGCTACAATCTAGTAGATAGATCTTGAATTGGTTGTTTGTATGCGGTAGAAATTTTTTGTTTTCCATGCTACGAAACCCTACAGCACCACCGTTACAACAGGAGGGAAGCAAAACCCTAAATGTGTGACGGAAAACCCAACCACGAGATCCTAGACTTGAAGAAGGTAAGATACCAGATTAAAACACGCAAAGGTAAGAAGAGAAAGAATGGAGGTAAGGAGTAAAATCAGAGCTAATTAGATCTATCCAACGCATTTGTAGCAAAAATAGTTTTGATACTAGACATCGGCCGTTAGCTAGGTTAACCTACAGGCTGGACTAGTGGGGTATCGTAAACCTTTGCTCTGATACCACTTGTAACGCCCCCGAATCGGGTCTATGCAGATCTTAGCATTTCTCGCCAAAACCCGCATAAAAGCGATTCAAAGACGCCCACCAGACACTTTCGTGTGGGTGGGATTTGAATACAAGTAGTTACATCACAGTAGTTTACAATAGAGTCCATAAGAACTTATATATACAACAATGACTCGATGAGTCAAGAATACAAATGATACAGTTCAAAGAGAAAGCGAAATAGTATTCGAGTATGGATAAGAATCAAATGGGACTAAGAGTCCTGAAGAATAACCAAGCGGTGTCCAACCCTGCCCAGGCCAAGCCGGAAGGGTAACCTTGCTAACGTCGTCAATCACATACCTGTCAAGCCAAAAGGGTGTCGACAAAGGGCAAAGGAAAACATAAAGAGAGCGGCCAGTACTGAGGCCAGTACACGGCGAGACTAGAATTCGGCGGTCCTCGCCTACATAGGTATGGTGGGCTCAGCGGCAGCAAAGCTTGCACTATCTAACTTATAGAGACACGCTACAACTTCGGCTATTAGAGCGAGATAAGAGAGCACTACACGATAACTATATATAACACCAAGCATAACCCATCCGAAGATTTCCCCCTCGAAGACCAGTCGAGGAAGTCCCCTTGCGGAACACACGCGGTGGCAATTTTAATTAAGCAGGTATTTAGTTGATAAGGCTAATTAATAGTCATATTATTAGAGTCAAAACATTAGTGGCGTTGTCTATGATCATGACACTGTACTCCTGAGGCGTCCATAACCGTGGACACACGGCTTCTCGAAAAGATTTACCCTGCAGGGGTGCACTACTGTACCCAAACTCATGCTCGACCCTTCAGGCAACATATCACGCGTGCCTTCCGAATCTCACAACAAGAACTGTTCCATAACTACGCGCATATCCAGAGATATCACCTACTGTGTTTTATCCACACAAGAGATACAGCTGATTCTCCGGGTGGCACAGCGTTTGAGTCTACGGCCGGGCGATGATCGAAAGATAACTTTTAGAGCTCCATCCCACCTCCGACATGATATCCTGATTTTATGCAATGCAAGCCATGGCAGTCCACCAAAACATCAAGTCCGAAGACATATCAACTCACCCATGTCCGAGGACATATTATGCGTATGCACCAAATGGAAAACCAATTTTGTAACCCTCTGGATATACGAATAGCGCCGGTAGTTGAGGGGGGATCCCAGAGGCCCCCACGTTTGGTTAGCGCGATCAACTCAGAACTGGTATCGTAGAACGAACGGGTCCTAGGTCGGCTCAAGCAGTTCCCAAAGGTGGTCCCTGTCGGGGCCTTATCATTAGGTGAAACCATAACCATGACCAACATCACCAATTTAATTATCTTATCACCATCAACATCCAAGTATCATGTTCCACCTGTATGAGAGCGATACTAAGCATGCCTACGACTCGCAAGGACAAACTAGCTACTCAAACAAGGCAATAGGATAACCAAGGCAATATAGTGGAGCAGGTAAATAAAGGAACGGTACTATAGCATCGACAATAAGGATAGCAGTAGATCAAAGGAAGGGAGTAAAGACTATAAACGCAAAATAGGTAGAAGGGGAAGAATGCTCGCCTGAAAACATTGCCGAAGGTTCACCCGAGGATCGGGTCGACACTCGCATCAACTCATCGGCCTAGTCCGCGAAGAAGCAAAACACTAGAAGAGGCAACGGATGCAATATTTAATACCAGGCGGAAGATCCGGCATGTTTATGATATGATGCATGGCATGGCAATATGTGGTCCCATTTAGCAATATTAAGCGGAACCGGGATCCCGACATTTATTATTAGGTTCAAGTTATTTAGCTACCCCGCAATTTAAATGTTGACTTAACAAGATAAATCATGGCATCGGTTCGCTACTCAATTTTAAGTGGAACCAATATTAGACTAGATTTGCCCGCATATGGTCTCCATATTTAATTACGAGATAAATCGGCATAATGCCCCCAAACCACTCAAATATGTATGCAAGCATGAAAAATTTAAATGCAACAACATATATGTCATATTATAAAAATAGGGGTTCAGAAAAGGGTCACACATTGGTTCGGAGATCTTGGGTCCGGAGGAAGATAGGGACGGTCTTCGGATTCCGAGAAGGAGATCTTGGGGTTCGACGGGATCGGGGCTTCACGTCATCGGATCCGGGAAGGAGGTCATGGCGTTCGGTGAAGGAGGCCTTCGTGTCCCATGATGAAGATCTTGATACCGGGCCGTCCTTGCCGGGCATACTTCAGGTTACCTCGCCACTTGTCGATATTGTCGGTGTTGTGCATCGGAAACCTTGTTCACTTGACAATCTCAGAAAGGTACTTGGCCTCGGTCTTCGGCACTATCGTTGCGAAACAAACGGAGCACCGGGAAGAAGTTGTCACAAGGCGCCACATGATTCACAGACGTTGTGGCTAGGAACAACAACACCCTATCGAGCACATGTATAGGAATAAGAGGAACACACTCCCTTAGTCGTAGATGACAGGAAACGGAACTGAGCAACCACGCGCGGGGGCGGCCAAGGCCTGCCCAGAGAGGACGTTGGCCACTTGTAGGTGAGTCGGGGACGACGCGCTGCAGGAAACGGCTCGGGGGGAAGGGCGCGCAGGCGGACAAGGTGGCGGAGCAGCCTCAGCGGGGCAGCGAGGTCACGACAGAGGGTCACAGCGGCTCGACGGAGGGGCGCAGCCAGCAATGTTGAGGTCGAAGAAGGCGACGCCGACGATGGCCGGAGGTCGAGGGAAATCAGTGGCTCGGTGAGGTGCTCGGGCGGCACAGTGAGGAAGCGAGGCTCGAGAAAGGGTGCTGGCGGCCTGCGGCCGGAGAGGAAGGGGCCGTGCTCGTGGCTGTCGGCGGCCGCACGGGAGGAGGCGGAGGTCGCCCGCGGCGACAACGTCTTGGGATCGAGGTCGAGGCGACCGGGTCGCAGGGAAGGCGGGACTCGGAGCCGAGCAGGGAGGTGGCGGCGACGCGCCTGCGGAGCACAAGCCGGACTCGAGCAGAGGCGGCGGGGCGAGGAAGACGAGGGGCACACAGCAGCGGAGCTCCTGGCGGCGGCGGGTCAGAGAGGTTGGGGATGCGCCAGAGAGCAGCGAGGAAGGAGGCGAGATGGGGTCGTGAGGATGAAGACGTGGTGCGGGAGCGGAGCGTGGTGTGCGGCCTGGCGTGCGTGCGTTGTGCGTGTTGTGTGCGTGTGTCCTGGGTTACGTGTGTGTAGGTGTGTGCGTGAACGTGGTGTGTGTGGTCGGTTGGTGTGGGTGCGTGCGTGATGGACATGTTGGGGTGCAGCGTTGTGGTGCGACCGATGTGTATGCGTGGTGGTTCTGTGCATGTGTGGCGCGTGGCCGGCTAGGGTGTGTGGCGGCGGCAGGTGGGGTGTCTGTGGCTAGGGTTAGGATTAGGGTTTGGGTAGAAAAGGGGAATAGATTGTAGATCAAATAGGTTATATGGGTCTAGTTTTGGGCCAAAATTTTAGACGGGCTTTTAGCCTAATTTTATTTATAAAACAAGAAAAGCTTGTGCTTCTAGAAATATTATTTGTTTTAATTTTAAAATAAGAATGAGCGACGGGTTTAATAAAACTACATGGATATTTGGCAAAACAAAATATGGTTTGTTAAAATAATTTTATGAATAAAATATGCATGATGATGTCATGATGATGTCATGATGATGCGAAAAATAAAATAACACGAAATTTTATTTTAGAATATTTTCCGGGGCATTACATCGTCGGTATCTCTGCATACCTAGTTCAACCTTGTTACCGATAAGTATTATTTTCTCGTTCCCGTGATATGTGATCCCTTGTGAGCCATTCACATGCTTGCAAGCTAATTGGATGACATTCCACTGAGAGGGCCCAGAATATATCTATCTGTCATATGGATGGACAAATCCCACTCTTGATCCATGTGCCTCAACATATACTTTCCGAATACTCAATGCCACCTTTATAGCCACCCAGTTACGGTGTGGTGTTTGATGTCATCAAAGCATCCTTCTGGTGATGGTGATTAGCATGATCTCATGGTCGAAGGAATTAGGTTACTATGTATCAGAAAGCTTATAGCAAGTGAACTATTTGAATGACTTGATCTTATGATGCGCTTAACTATAGGAGTATGTCCATCACATCATTCTCCTAATGATATGAACTTATTGTTAATAACATCTGAACGTTCATGATCAGGAAACCATGATTATATATTAACCAACAAGCTAGTTTAACAAGAGCTTTACTAGGGAATCTTTTATGTTTACAAACCACACAAGTATTGATGTTTCTGGTTAATACAATTATAGCATGGTATGTAAACATTTATCATAAGTACGAGGATATGATAATAACCACTTTATTATTGTCTCTTGGGCATATCTCCAATAGTCTCCCACTTGCACTGGAGACAATATTCTAGTTTCAAAACTTTGTGTATTCAATAGCTATGGCTTTATGGTGTTGTATTTACACGATTGCTAGTGGTCAACCGATCTTCGGATCCGACACTTACTGGTCCATGTGAAATTGCATGTCTTTGCGTCTCTACGCATCACTCATTCTCTAATGAGATGGCATTATATAAATTTGGTCCTTTGGTGAGACCTTTAGTTACTTGGGGTTAAAACATGTTGATAATTTTGTCGTACAATATATCTTTATATTACTAGCCCGATGTGAACTACACCTAGTTTGATAACAAACTACTTGACACAAATGCTCTCTTTTGCTGCTATAATAGCAGTCATATACTCAGCTTTTGCTGTAGTATCTGTCATAATGTCTTAACTTTGGAACTCATCCAAATCCATTATGGAACTTGCTTTCCATTATATTTTGTCACCCTTAGTTTAGATTGAGATAAACTTAATTTGTACTTTGTGACAAAACTAGTATTAATGTAGTACTTTTACAATGAACTAACCATCTATTTGTCACCTCTACAAAAAATAATATATTCTTAGTTTTTCCAAAAGATCATAATATTATCCTTACTATCGTCCAATGATTATCTTATGAATCATTCTGGTATATGCTCATAACATTTAGAGCATAGGACATATCTGGATTTATACATATCACAATATGATTGATATAAATACTCTTTGTGATTTCATACATCAAGTATCAATCTATACTTGAATCTTTGTTTCACTTACCAAGTGTCAATACATTTGAATTTCAATTCAATCCTTTCTGTGCGACAAGAACCTTTCTTGTAGTTTCTATATTGAAATCATTCAATATATCATCTATGTACTTTCGACACAACCATATTAGCGTTTCAATCTATCTACATAGATATTGATGCCAAATATTCGGGTTTTGCCAAGTCTTTTCATCAAAATGAAATTCTTAACTTGTGTTAACAAAAGATACATTATTTCCAATCAACAATATGTCTTCCACATAATGTATTAGAAATATGTCTTAGCGCTCCCACTTAATTTCTTGCAAATGCAAGTATCTTCATCCTTTCAGATGAGATTAAACTCTTTTAATAGTTTTCTCATGGTGAAAATTCCAACTCCGCGATGCTTATTTCAACCATTGAAGTTTGCATTCGCTATTAGCATCCTTTGAATTAACAAAACCATTTGGATCGTGTTATGTACATGTCCTAGGTAACAATTCTATTAAAAGAACTTTGTTTTGTTTGTTCAACCACCATATAACAGAATTATATGTAGTGGTTGCTACATTAATCCGTATAGACTAAATATCGCTATCAAATCTTGTCACCTTTGAACATTGTTGTGAACTTTTTCCCAACATGTCGACTATTTCATAGATGTGAAACATCCATGTCTATTTCTTTATAGATCCAAACACGACTGTAAGGTCTTACACCTTTCCAGAGGGTCTATCAAATTCAAAGCTTGATTTCTCGTGTATGGAACTACCACGGATCTTATGGCTTCAAGTCATTTGACGGAGTCAGGACCCATCATCTATACTTTGCATGTAGTCCGTTCATTATTGTCAAATAATGATTCGACCCTCAAATCTTGGTATTTGATTGTTTACCCGACCTACTTGATTCAATAGGAACTTAGACCTCCGTAACCACAACCTTTGAGGCACGTGAGTCATGAGCATTGTTGTTGCCTCCGAAACACTTTTCGGCGCTGCGCAACTTTGCACAGCTAAGGTTCTTTTAACATTATCAAAGTTCTATCATCCTCCCACTGAACTTTTCACGAAAATTCCTTCTCAAAGAAACTTGACGTTGAAGGGTTTTGCAGCATAGTAAATCAAAAAAATTCTACGGATGCGAACGAGAAAGCCAAGATCTAATCTAGGAGATGCAAACCACGAGAGAGATTAGATGAGATCTTCATATCCTTGAAGATTCGCACAGCGGAACATTCGTCGGAACGTGGGTGATGTAGTCGTACTCGCTTCTCCTCCTCGTGATCCAATCCGATCTAGCACCGCAAGTGGCGATGCCTCCGAGAGATGCACACGTGCAGCACCTCGACGTCTCCTACTTCCTCGGTCCAGCAAGTATGGTGGAGAGATGGATTGGATCTACAACGCGACGGCGCGGTGCAAGTGATGGAGAGTTTTTGCAGCAGGGCTTCGCCTACACGCAGTCGGGAGGGAGAGAGAGAGGAGGGCAGCAGGGCGGCTAGGCTTGAGGGGAAGGTGTGTGTGTGGGGGTGCGCCCCCAGCCCTCTTTATATAGAGGGGTGGGCGCCAACCCTAGCCCCTCCCCCAAGCCTAGGCCGGCGGCCAAGGAGGGAAGAGTGGGGGGCAAGTTTCCCCCCTCCTTCTAGAAGCTCCATTAGGTTTTCCCCTTATTTGGCCGGCTGGGCCCTATGGGGCCTTGTGCCCCTGACCCAATGCAGCCAGGGCACTCCCTCATAGGCCCATGACCCCTCCCGGCAAATGGGGCCACGTTGGTCCCCCTCCGGAAGGTTCTAGAAGCTTCTGGTACAATACCGATTAACCCGAAACAATTCCGAACTCTAAAAACTGCATTGCCTTATATGAATCTTATTCTCCGGACCACTCCGGAACCTCTCGTGATGTCCCGGATCACATCCGAGACTCCGAACAAAAACTCATAAACCAATTATCCAATCTATCCTAGCGTCGAGACACGTTAAGTGTGTGACCCTTCGGGTTCAAGAATATGTAGACATGATCTTATATCAATAATCAACAGCGGGGTCTGGAAACCCATATTGACTCCCACACATTCATCGATGATCATATCGGATGAACCACGATGCCAGGATTCAATCAATCCCATATATATATTCCCTTCGTCTCGCGATATTTTACTTGCCCGAGATTTGATCGTCGGTACCGTCATACCTAGTTCAATCTCGTTCACAGCAAGTACTTTACTCGTTCCGTAATCCGATATCACTTTGTGATTAACTCCTTAACCACATGCTTGCAATAGGTGTTGATATCGATTACCGAGTGGGCCCGAAGTATATCTCTCCGACTTGGGAGGGACAAATCCCATCTCGATACATACAACCCAACAGGTACTTTCCGATCACCTGAGAGACACCTTTATGATCACCCTCTCATAGGATGACGTTTGATGACCTCAAAGCTTTCTTCCGATACCAGGGAGTTGTATTATCTCATGGTCTAAGGAATATAATATTTGACATAAGAAAAGCTTCACAAATATGAACACGATGACACGATCTAATTGCTTCGCTTAGTTTGGGTCTGTCCATCATATCATTCTCCCAATGATATGATCTCATTATTAATCGACAACTCATGTCTATGGTTAGGAAACCTTAACCATCATTAATCAATGAACTAGTCCATAGAGGCATACTAGGGACACGGTGTTGTTCACAAACCACACAAGTATTAAAGTTTCCGCTTAATACAATTCTAGCATGGAATATAAACATTATCATGAACAAGAATTATAATAATAACATCTTTATTATTGCCTCTAGGGCATAATTCCAACAGTCTCCCACTTGCACTAGAGTCAATAATCTAGTTTACATTTGGCAACAATCTCACACCCATGGCACTAAGGTGCTGATCATGTTTTACACGTGGAAGAGGTTTAGTCAATGGATCTGCGACATTCGGATCTGTATGTACTTTGCTAATCTTCAGATCTCCATCTGCTATATAATCTCGGATTATATGAAACTTGCGGTTGATATGCTTGGTCTTTGGATGATATCTTGGTTCCTTAGCGAGTGCTATGGCGCCAGTGTTGTCACACAATATCTCCAGTGGGTCCAATGCACTTGGAACCACGCCAAGCTCAGTGATGAAGTTCCTGATCCAAACTCCTTCGCTTGACGCTTCTGCAGCAGCCATGTATTCCGCTTCTACTGTAGATCCCGTGATCACGCTTTGCTTGCAGCTTCTCCAGCTCGCAGCTCCTCCATTCAAAATATAAACGTATCCTGTCTGAGATTTAGAATCATCCTTGTCGGTGTCGAAACTAGCGTCGACGTAACCTTTTACGACGAGCTGTTCATCACCCCCATAGACTAAGAACATTTCTTTAGTCCTATTTAGGTACTTTAGGATGTTCTTCACGGCTGTCCAGTGTTCCACTCCTGGATCACTTTGATATCTGCTCGTCAAACTAAGAGCATTGGACACATCCGATTTAGTACACAGCATGGCATACATGATAGAACCTATGGCCGAGGCATAAGGCACTTTGCTCATAGCTTCTCTATCATTTACCGTAGCTGGACACTGAGCCTTGCTCAATATCTTACCTGACAACATAGGCACTGAACCTTTCTTTGCCTTATCCATTCTGAACCTTTTCAGAACTTTGTCTAGGTATGTACTCTGGCTTAAAGCTATCAGGCGTCTTTGTCTATCTCTATAGATTTTGATGCCCAATATATAAGCAGCTTCACCTAGGTATTTCATTGAAAAACACTTGTTCAAATAACTCTTCACATCGTTAAGCATGTTAATGTCATTTCCAATAATCAATATGTCATCCACATATAGTACCAGAAATGTCACCGGGCTCCCACTCACTTTCTTGTAGATACAAGCTTCGTAGCAATTTGGAACAAATCCAAAGCTCTTGATCACTTGATCAAAACGAAGGTTCCAACTGATGCTTGCTTCAGTCCATAAATGGAACGCTGAAGTTTGCATACTTTATCAGCATCCTTAGGATCGACGAAACCTTCGGGTTGCATCATATACAACTCTTCATCAATGTTGCCATTGAGGAACGCAGTCTTGACATCCATCTGCCATATTTCATAATCATGAAACGCAGCAATTGCAAATAAAATCCGAATGGACTTAAACATCGCTACGGGAGAGAAAGTCTCATCGTAGTCAACACCTTGAACTTGTCGAAAACCTTTCGCGACAAGCCGTGCTTTATAGACGGTAACATTACCATCCGCGTCCATTTTCTTCTTGAAGATCCATTTGCACTCAACGGCCTTTCGGTCGCTAGGAGGGTCCACCAAAGTCCATACTTGGTTTTCGCTCAAGGATCCCAATTCGGATTTCATGGCCTCTAGCCATTTCTCAGAGTCTGGGCTCATCATCGCTTCCTCATAGTTCGTAGGTGCACTGTCTTCTACCAACAAGACAGTCAAGACAGGGTTGCCGTACCACTCAGGAGGGGCACCCGACCTTGTCGACCTGCGACGTTCAGTAGCAGCATCGTCCGAAGCTTCATGATCCTTGTCATTAGCTTCCTCTATTGTTGGTGCAGGCGGCACTGGAACAATTTCAGGTGCTGCGCTACTCTCCAACTCAAGAGAAGGTTCAACAACCTCGTCTAGCTCTACTTTCCTCCCACTCACTTCTTTCGAGAGAAACTCCTTCTCAAGAAAGGAACCGTTCTTTGCGACAAACACTTTGCCTTCGGTTCTGTGATAGAAGGTATACCCAATAGTTTCCTTAGGGTATCCTATGAAGACGCATTTCTCCGCTTTGGGTTCGAGCTTGTCCGACATCAACTTCTTGACGTAGGCTTCGCATCCCCAAACTTTAAGAAACGACAACTTAGGTTTAGCACCAAACCACAGTTCATACGGTGTCGTCTCAACGGATTTAGATGGTGCCCTATTTAAAGTGAATGCAGCGGTTTCTAATGCATAACCCCAAAATGATAACGGCAAATCAGTAAGAGACATCATCGATCGGACCATATCTAATAGGGTTCGATTCCGGCGTTCAGACACACCATTGCGCCGTGGTGTTCCGGGTGGCGTGAGTTGCGAAACGATTCCGCTTGCTTTAAGATGCGTGAGAAAATCATAACTCAAATATTCACCTCCACGATCGGATCGTAGAAACTTAATCTTTCTGTTACGATGGTTCTCCACTTCATTCTGAAATTCTTTGAACTTTTCAAATGTTTCAGATTTATGTTTCATTAAATAGATATACCCATGTCTACTTAAGTCATCGGTAAAAGTGAGAAAATAGCGATATCCACCGCGTGTCGAAACACTCATCGGTCCGCATACATCGGTATGTATGATTTCCAACAAGTCCGTTGCTCGCTCCATCATACCGGAGAACGGGGTTTTGATCATCTTGCCCATGAGGCATGGTTCGCATGTGTCAAATGATTCAAAATCAAGAGACTCCAAAAGTCCATCAAAATGGAGTTTCTTCATGCGCTTTACACCAATATGACCTAGACGACAGTGCCACAAATAAGTAGTATTATCACTATCTACTTTGCATCTCTTAGCCTTAATGTTATGGATGTGTGTTTCATCCCTTACGAGATTTAGAAGAAATAAACCATTCACAACAGGTGCATGACCATAAAAGATGTTACTCATATAAATAGAACAACCATTATTCTCCGATTTAAATGAATAACCGTCTTGTAATAAACAAGATCCAGAAATAATGGTCATGCTCAACGCAGGCACATAATAACACTTATTAAGGTTTAAAACTAATCCCGAAGGTAAAACTAAGGAGAGCGTGCCGAAGGCCATCACATTAACTCTTGATCCGTTGCCAACGCGCATCGTCACCTCATCCCTCGCAAGCCGCCGTCTATTCCGAAGCTCCTGTTTCGAGTTACAAATATTAGCAACTGAACCAGTATCAAATACCGAGGCACTACAACGAGGGCTAGTAAGGAAAACATCAATAACATGTATATCAAATATACCTTTGATGGTGCCAGCCTTCTTGTCCGCTAAGTACTTCGGACAGTTGCGCTTCCAGTGACCCTTGTCCTTGCAATAGAAGCACTCAGTGTCCGGCTTAGGACCAGACTTGAGCTTCTTCTCATCAGGGGCAACGCGCTTGCCGCCGCCTTTCTTGAAGGGCTTCTTTGCACCCTTACCTTTCTTGAAGGTGGGGGGCTTGTTGACCATCAACACATGATTATCCTTTTTGATGTCCACCTCCGCAGCTTTCAGCTTTGCGAAGAGCTCGGTGATCGTATCAGTGGAACCAATCTGATTATGAGTCACTACAAAACTTTTGTAGCTGGGAGGGAGTGATTGCAGAACCCTGTCAATCTTGAGATCCTCTGGAATCTTGCAGTTCTGTTGCTCAAGGCGTTGAGTGTAGCCCGACATCTTAATGGCGTGCTCACTAACGGAACTCCCTTCCTCCATCTTGCAGTTAAAGAACTTCTCAGAGATCTCATATCTCTCAGAACGGGCTTGAGTCTGAAACATGGTTTTCATCTCCTCGAGAATCTCAAAGGGCCCGAGATAGTCTTCAAAACGATTTTGAAGGTCCGATTCCATAGCAAACAACATGGTGCTCTTAATCACACCATAATCATCTTTGCGCGACTGATAGACATCTTTCTCATCAGTCGGCGCATCTACAGCAGGGGCGTCACCTAGCGCATTTTCAAGGACATAGTCCTTTTGACCGCCAGAGAGAATGATTCTCAGATTGCGGAACCAATTGGTGAAGTTAGACCCATTGTTTCTAAGCTTTTCCTTCTCAACAAAAACGTTGAAGTTGAAGTTGGACTTAGCCATTTGATCTACAATATTTGCAAGTACAAATTAGACTATGTTCATGATAACTAGTTCAACTTTTAATCAAATTACTAGATGAACTCCCACTAAATTCAACATCCCTCAAGTTGTTTAGTGAACATGATCCAAATTCACCACACCTAATCCGATCTTCACGAGAAGAGATGTGGTTTCAATGGTGGACAACGAAGTGTCGATCATATCATTCATATGACTCATGCTTAACCTTTCGGTTCATGTGTTCCGAGGCCATGTCTGTACATGCTAGGCTCGTCAAGTTAGACCCAAGTATTTCCGCGTGTGCAAAACTGGCTTGCACCCGTTGTATGTGAACGTAGAGTCTATAGCACCCGATCATCACGTGATGCTTGGACACGACGAACTTTCGCAGCGGTGCATACTTGGGGAGAACACAGTTTTATCTTGATCTTTAAGTGAGGAATCATATTATAATGCTACCGCCGCGATCTAAGCATAATAAGATACATAAAAGGATAAACATCACATGCATATAACTTTATGTGACATGGTATAGCCAATCTTCGCGTAATGATCTCCATCTTGTGCGTGCCGGCATGATCTCCATCACTCCACCATGATTGCCTCCACCACGAATAGCAACTACAACTATTGCTAACTACTTAGCGATAAAGTGAAACTATTACATGGCGTATAAGAAGTTGACACACAGGTCATACACAATTATAAAGACAACCATATGGCTCCTGCCGGTTGTGTACTCATCAACATGCAAGTCGTGAAACATTACAAAACATGATCATCGCATACAATATACACATCACATCTTGGGCCATACCATATCACAGAAAACACTCCCTGCAAAAACAAGTTAGACGCCTCTACTTTGTTGTTGCATGTTTTACGTGGCTTATGGGAGTAGCAAGCTAAGAACGATTCTTACCTACGGACAGCCACAACGGTGATATTATGGTTGCCAAACTCCGGTGTAAATCCCATGACAACTATAGTGAGAGAAACTGGCATCCACCAGCCGCATGTGTGGAACAAGCCACACGTGAAGTGCGGAGCCGGTCTCGCGAACGATGTCGCGTAAGGTTGGCCTGGACCGCTTCAATCTCACTATCCCGCGTCATAAGAAGAACATAAACAAGAGGCTTGCAACAAAAAACATCAATGCCCGCAACAACCATGTTGCGTTCTACTCGTGAAACACATCTACGCATAGATCTAGCTCTGATACCACTAAAGGGTTTCGCAGCATAGTAAATCAAAAAATTCTACGGATGCGAACGAGAAAGCCAAGATCTAATCTAGGAGATGCAAACAACAAGAGATATTAGATGAGATCTTCATACCCTTGAAGATTCACACAGCGGAACGTTCGTCGGAACGTGGGTGATGTAGTCGTACTCGCTTCTCCTCCTCGCGATCCGATCCGATCTAGCACCGCAAGTGGCGATGCCTCCGAGAGATGCACACGTGCAGCACCTCGACGTCTCCTCCTTCCTCGGTCTAGCAAGTATGGTGGAGAGACGGATTGGATCTACAACGCGACGGCGTGGTGCAAGTGGTGGAGAGTTTCTGCAGCAGGGCTTCGCCTACACGCAGTCGGGAGGGAGAGAGAGAGGAGGGCAGCAGGGCGGCTAGGCTTGAGGGTAAGGTGTGGGGGGGTGCGCCCCCAGCCCTCTTTATATAGAGGGGTGGGCGCCAACCCTAGCCCCTCCCCCAAGCCTAGGCCGACGGCCAAGGAGGGAAGAGTGGGGGGCAAGTTTCCCCCCTCCTTCTAGAAGCTCCATTAGGGTTTCCCCTTGTTTGGCCAGCTGGGCCCTATGGGGCCTTGTGCCCCTGGCCCAATACGGCCAGGGCACTCCCTCATAGGCCCATGCCCCCTCCCGGCAGGTGGGGCCACGTTGGTCCCCCTCCGGAAGGTTCTAGAAGCTTCTGGTACAATACCGATTAACCCGAAACAATTCCGAACTCCAAAAACTGCATTGCCTTATATGAATCTTATTCTATGGACCACTCCGGAACCTCTCGTGATGTCCCGGATCACATCCGAGACTCCGAACAAAAACTCATAAACCAATTATCCAATCTATCATAGCGTCGAGACATGTTAAGTGTGTGACCCTTCGGGTTCGAGAATATGCAGACATGATCTTCTATCAATAATCAACAGCGGGGTCTGGAAACCCATATTGACTCCCACACATTCATCGATGATCATATCGGATGAACCACGATGCCAGGATTCAATCAATCCCATATATATATTCCCTTCGTCTCGCGATATTTTACTTGCCCGAGATTTGATCGTCGGTACCGTCATACCTAGTTCAATCTCGTTCCCAGCAAGTACTTTACTCGTTCCGTAATCCGATATTACTTTGTGATTAACTCCTTAACCACATGCTTGCAAGCGGTGTTGATATCGATTACCGAGTGGGCCCTAAGTATATCTCTCCGACTTGGGAGGGACAAATCCCATCTCGATACATACAACCCAACAGGTACTTTCCGATCACCTGAGAGACACCTTTATGATCACCCTCTCATAGGATGACGTTTGATGACCTCAAAGCTTTCTTCCGATACTAGGGAGTTGTATTATCTCATGGTCTAAGGAATACAATATTTGACATAAGAAAAGCTTCGCAAAGATGAACACGATGACACAATCTAATTGCTTCGCTTAGTTTGGGTCTGTCCATCATATCATTCTCCCAATGATATGATCTCATTATTAATCGACAACTCATGTCTATGGTTAGGAAACCTTAACCATCATTAATCAATGAACTAGTCCATAGAGGCATACTAGGGACACGGTGTTATTCACAAACCACACAAGTATTAAAGTTTCCGCTTAATACAATTCTAGCATGGAATATAAACATTATCATGAACAAGAATTATAATAATAACATCTTTATTATTGCATCTAGGGCATAATTCCAACAGACGTTCCAAGCGACAAACATTTTGTATTTGGTGTTATGGAGGAATACTCAACAGTTATTCGAAATAACATACAAAGACATGTTCATCCGACTTTGGTTGTAAACATCTCACTTATGCATAACATACAATGTTTAAGAAAGGACAACTTGGGTTTTATCCCAAACCATAACTTTATATGGTGTCATTTCAACGGATCATGATGGATCTTTTTTTAGTTGAAAAGCGGTAGTCTCTAAAGCTTTTTTATAAATGACACCTTTGATCTTACCATGTCAAACAAGATTTTATTTACATATCTCGAACACACCAAACTCATATGGTGTTTTGGGAAACGCAAATTCATGGAACGATTCCTCAATCTTAGGTGTTATGCTAAACTTGTAACTCAAATATCTCCCTTTATGATCCTATCATAAATTCTTTATTTTCTTGTTACATTGGTTTTGCACTTCATCTTGAAAGTCTTCAAACTTCTTCAAATGTTTCACACTTCATCCTCATTGAGTAAATATTAATATATTCACTCAAATTTTCGGAAAAAGCATATGAAGTTGAAATCCATCGCTCTTGACTACACGTGATGGGCTTTATACATCTATATGTACAAGTTCCAATAAGCTAGTCATTCGTTCACTTTTGACATATGAACGGAGTTTTAATTATCTCTAGGAAAGTTTCACAAGCGTCATTTGATCAAAAATCAAAAGACTCCAAAATTCCATGCACATGGAGTTTCTTCATGTTTTCTTTCTAATATAATTTAAACGGCGATGTCACTTCCTAAGTGATCTTTCAATCAATTTGTCTTTCGACGTTTTTAGCACTAGTTTTATGAATGTGATTTCTCCAACGAGATTTGTAAATCATCCATCTTTTATGGATTACGGCAATTATTTGAACAACTCTTTTGTTCTCATAATACCCGATAAAACAAATATTGAAGGCAAGCTTTGGTTTCAATGAGCAACACAATAACCCTTTATTTGTTCTTGATGAACATCGTCACATGTTCTTTTGCTGGTTACTTAGGCCATTGTAGTTCATGAATTGTGTTGTTTCGTATGACGATTCACACTAACAAATTCAGTATCTAATACTTAAGAACCACATTATTTATCAAGCAAAAAATACAGTCATAACACGTATATCCTCTATATATAAGCTGAACAATTCTAGTCTTTTCTTTTCTGCCATATATTTTTGAGATTCTCTTTCAGTATTTCCTTTTCTGTTTGAAAGAATCTATCAACATCAATAGTAGAGCCATACACATGACACATAGTCCAAAGCATGTATAGTTAAATACCGATGTCTTTGGACTTACACTTTGAAGTAAATCACCATCGTCAAATGTTTGGTGTTCTTTCAAATTCCATTCTTTAGTAAACTTTTAGTGTAGTAAACATTTTACCTACATCAAATATTCATCCTTATCATGGAACTATTCATGATCAAGCTACTTTAGCTTATAATGGTGAATTGCGAGTATAATGTTGCTCTCCAAAACCTTTTGGAGGATTAGGACGACTAGCGTCTCCAATCTTTTGAAAATTCCCATCAAATATGAGAACATGAACTTTTCCATATTATACTCTAGCATGTTATAATCAAAACTTCATTTCAGATATCGCAATATCTTCCACATATGATGTTCCTAGATAACCTTGATATTAAAACAATTTTTTGAATATCAAGAATCATGGAGATAAACATGATACTTATATACTAACACTGGAATTGTTACTCTTGATTTAATACCAATTATTAAACTTCACAGAGTAACCGGAACTTACTGAAAGTTTGCAATAGGACTTATAAACTTTAGATTAACACTTCAAAACAGTACGATACCAGTTCGTAAAGTAACTAACCAGAATTCTATAGTTCTATTATCTCAATTATAACTAAGCGCAATATGGTAAATGGATGCCAATGACTATAACAACTATGCAAATTCACTTTGATTTAATTTATGATAAATAGTTTTTAACTTTTAATCATATTGTTGTTGAACTCCCACTCAAAACAATACCCCTCGCATTATTTTAGTGATTACATGAACCAAATCCACTATACCAAGTCCGATCATCACATGACATGATGTAGTTTCAAAGGCGAACAATCATCATTTCATCATATCATCTATATGACTCATGCTTTATCTTTCAGTATTCTGTGTTTCGAGACCATGTATATACATGCTAGGCTCGTCAAGATCAATCCTTAGCTTCCGCATGAGCAAATCTGGCTTGCTCCCGTTGTATACACTCGCAGAATCTAACACACCCGATCATTATGTGGTGCTTCGAAACAACGAGCTTTGGCAACAGTGCCTACTAAGGACAAACACTCTATAACTTGATATTTTGTGAGAGGGATCATCTTATAATGCTACCGTAGAGATCTAAGAAATACAAGATGCATAAAAGGATTAAAATCACATGCAGTTCATAATACGTGATATGATATGGCCTTTCTTCTTGTGCTCCATCTTCAAGCACGAACATGATCTCCACCATCACCGGCGTGGCGTCAAGGTCAATGGCACCACTCCATGGTTGTCGTCCACCAGCATCAACTATTACAACTACTTTGAATAATAGACACAGGTCTTAACGAAATAAAAAAACAACCATAAGGCTCCTGCCGGTTGCCGACTTACAATAAGGAACATTGCATACATCATATATAATCACAATCATGGCCATATCACATCACAACACACCCCTGCAAAATAAAGTTAAACGTCTCTAATTTTCTTTGCATATTTTACGTGGTTTGGGGCGGCTTTCAATAAGTACCATTCTAACTTACGAACAAGAACCACAATGTTGATGCTTGAACTATCAAGTGCCTGTTGTAAATTGAAACTTTACTATGATGGGAGAGACAGACACCCGCAAAGCCACTTACGCAATACAAGTTGCATGTTGAGCGTGGAGCAAGTCTCATGAACGATGTCATGTAAGGTTAGCCCGGGCCGCTTCATCCCACCATACCACAAGATGCAAAGTACACAAAAGGCAATTGATAATAAAAGCACCACCGCCCATAATGACCATTGTGTTCTACTCGTGCAACAAATCTACATATAGTCACGGCTCTGATACCACTGTAGGGGTTCGTAGCATGAAAAAAAAAATTATCGCATGAACACACACAAGCCAAGATCTATCTACTAGATTGTAGCAATGAGTCGATAGAGTACTAACCCTTGAAGATCCAAAGCGGTTAACGAGAGCAGATTTTCATGGGTGATGTAGTTGTTCACTTGCCGATCTCAAGATCGCGTAGGCGATCCTTCCGGCGCCGCATTCCGGCAGCGCTCCCGCAGTCGGTCACACGTACAGTACTCGACGAAGACCTTCCTCTTCCTTGTTCCAGCAGGCAGCGGAGGTTGTAGCTCTCTCCTCGCAATTCCAGCAGCACGACGGCGTGGTGTCAGAAGTAGAGGGGAGATCCCGTAGGGTTTTGCCTAAGCCGGAGCGAGTATGGTGGAGTAGAGGGAGCCCCGGCGATCTAGGGTTTAGAGGGCCCAGGTTTAGAGGTATCTAGCAACTAGAGTTTAGCTAGTTGGTAGCGGTTTAGAGGAGATCTAGATTGGTCGCAACTAGAGAGGGGGGCGGCGGCCAACCTAGGGTTTCTTGGGCGCCTAGGGAAAGGGGGATACCTTGGGGTGCGCCCCACCCCTCCTTATATAGGTGAGGGGCGTCCAAGGCTATTCCCAACCCAGTTGGAAACCCTCCCTAACTTAGAAACCCTCCCTAACTCGGAAACCATGTTGGGATTTGACTTTTTCAAACTGCCTTTTTGACTTTCAAATTAGAGTTTGATTTCTCTCTTCCAAGTGTCCAGCCAAGTGACCTAGGACATGATGCAACCATGACACTTTGTCATGACACATCCATGTACCCTTCCCCTTCTGGATCGGTGAACCTTCTAGACCCTTCTAGAATATTTCGGTGAAAACACCGGAATCATTCCCGAACTCCGAAATTGTACTTTCCTTATATGAATCTTATTCTCCGGACCATTCCGGAACTCCTCGTGATATCCTGAATCCCATCCGAGACTCCGAACAACATTCGATCTCTTTACTCACTTTCCATATCTACTAAACAACATTGAATCCTTAAGTGTGTCTCCCTACGGTTCGTGAATTATACAAACATGATCGAGACTCTTCTCCGATCAATAACCAATAGAGGAATCTGGAAATTAATATGGCTCCCACATATTTCTACAATTACTTTGCAATCGAATGAACCATTTACATACGAAACCAATTTCCCTTTGTCTCGCGATATTTTACTTATCCGAGGTCTGATCGTCGGTATCTCTGTATACCTAGTTCAACCTCGTTACCGATAAGTATTCTTTTATCGTTCCCGTGATATGTGATACCTTGTGAGTCATTCACATGCTTGCAAGCTAATTGGATGACATTCCACCGAGAGGGCCCAGAATATATCTATCCATCATATGGATGGACAAATCCCACTCTTGATCCATGTGCCTCAACACATACTTTCCGAACACTCAATGCCACCTTTATAGCCACCCAGTTACGGTGTGGTATTTGATGTCATCAAAGCATCCTTCCAGTGATGGTGATTAGCATGATCTCATGGTCGAAGGAATTAGGTTACTATGTATCAGAAAGCTTATAGCAAGTGAACTATTTGAATGACTTGATCTTATGCTACGCTTAACTATAGGAGTATGTCCATCACATCATTCTCCTAATGATATGACCTTATTGTTAATAATATCTCAATGTTCATGATCAGGAAACCATGGTCATATATTAACCAACAAGCTAGTTTAACAAGAGGCTTTACTAGGGAATCTTTTATGTTTACAAACCACACAAGTATTAATGTTTCCGGTTAATACAATTATAGCATGGTATGTAAACATTTATCATAAGTATGAAGATATGATAATAACCACTTTATTATTGCCTCTTGGGCATATCTCCAACAAGCAACTCGCATAGACCATGTGCCATGGATCTGAACTCAGCCTCGACAGTTTACCTAGCAACCACATTTTGTTTTTTACTTCGCCGGGAAACTAAATTCCCACCAACAAATGGACAATAACCAGAAGTCGATATCCTATCATCTAGAGAACCAACATTTGTATAACACTCAATTTGCAAATTACCTTGCTTTGTATAGAGAAAATTTGTACTTCGTCTCTACTGTACTTGTGTTGGAGATATGTCCTAGAGGCAATAATAAATGTAGTTATTATTATATCTTTGCGTTTATGATAAATGTTTACATTCATGCTATAACAGTATTAACAAGGAAACATTAATACTTGTGTGATTTGTAAACTAAATTAGAGTCCCTAGTAAAGCCTCTTTATAATACTAGCTTGTTGGTTAATAAATGATTGTGGTTTCCCTATCATGAACATTGAGATGTTATTAACAACAAGATCATATCGTTAGGAGAATGGTATGATGGACATACTCCTATAGATAAGCGTAGCATAAAGATCAAGTCATTTTAATAGTTCAATTGCTATATGCTTTCTGATACATAGAAACCTAATTCCTTCGACCATGAGATCATGCTTATCACCATCACCAGAAGGATGCTTTGATGACATCAAACACCACACCGTAACTGGGTGGCTATAAAGGTGGCATTGAGTGTTCGGAAAGTATTGGTTGAGACACATGGATCAAGAGTGGGATTTGTCCATCCATATGACGGATAGATATACTCTGGGCCCTCTCGGTGGAATGTCATCCAATTGGCTTGCAAGCATGTGACTGACTCACAAGGGATCACATATCACGTGAACGAGAAAAGAGTACTTATCAGTAACGAGGTTGAACTAGGTATGCAGAGATACCGACGATCAAAACCTCGGATAAGTAAACTATCGTGAGACAAAGGGAAATTGGTATCATATGTAAGTGGTTCATTCGATCGCAAAGTAATCGTAGAAATATGTGGGAGCCATATGAATTTTCAGATTCCTCTATTGGTTATTGTTCGGAGAAGTGTCTCGATCATGTCCGCATAATTCACGAACCGTAGGGAGACACACTTAAGGATTCGATGTTGTTGAGTAGTTACGGAATGATGAGTAAGAGAACGAATGTTGTTCGGAGTATCGGATGGGATCCGGGATATCACGAGGAGATCCAGAATGGTCCGGAGAATAAGATTCATATAAGGAAAGTCCTGTTTCGGGGTTGGAGAATGGTTCCGGTGTTTTCATCGGGAATGTTCTAGAAGGTTCCGGAAGGTCCGGCACTCCGGAGGGGAAGGGTACATGAATGTGTCATAACAATTTGGAATGGTTGCATCATGTACTAGGTGTCGTCTCTGAGCAAAATAAAGGGATAAATCAAATCCTAGTTTGAAAAGTCAAACGCCAATTTGAAAAGTCAAATAGCAAGTTTGCTTGGTGGAGGGAGAGTAGGAAACCTACTTGGAGAGGAGTTCCTCTCCCTCCACCCGCCGGCCTTGGAAGCCGAGTTGGGGAGGGACTCCCCTCCCCTTGGCCGGCGCCCTCCACCTATATAAGGAGGGGCAGGGCTGCCCCTCCAATGACTACACCTTGCCTCACCAAAACCCTAGCCCTAAGCCGCCGGCGCCACCACCTCCTGCTGCTGCCGCCTAGGGCAAACCCTAGCCGCCGACTTGGGCTTCCCCAAGCCCTATCCGCCGGCCTAGCCCCCTCTCCTTGGTGTTTATAAACCCTAGATCATCGAGGCCTCTCTCATAGTCCACCATACTCGCTCCGGCTTAAGGTGAAGCCCTGCGAGATCTCCCCTCTACTTCCGGTACCACGCCGTCGTGCTGCCGGAATCACGAGGATAGTGCTACAACCTCCGCTGCCTGCTGGAACAAGGGAGAGGAAGTTCTTCATCGAGTACCGAACGTGTGACCGACTGCGGAAGCGCTGCCGGAACGCAGCGCCGGAAGGATCGTCTACACGATCTTGAGATCGGCAAGAGTACGACTACATCACCCACGAGAATCAGCTCTCGTTAAACACTTTGGAATCTTCGAGGGTGAGTTATTCCATCGACTCGTTGCTACAATCTAGTAGATAGATCTTGGCTTGTTTGTTTGTATGCGGTAGAAATTTTTTGTTTTCCATGCTACGAATCCCTACAGTGGTATCTGAGCCGTGTATATATGTAGATCTATTGCACGAGTAGAACACAATGGTCATTGTGGGCGGTGGTGCTTTTATTATCAATTGCTTTTTGTGTACTTTGCATCTTGCGGTATGATGGGATGAAGCGGCCCGGGCTAACCTTACATGACATCGTTCATGAGACTTGCTCCACGCTCAACATGCAAATTGTATTGCATAAGTGGCTTTGCGGGTGTCTGTCTCTCCCATTATAGTATAGATCCAATTTACAATGGGCACTTGATAGTTCAAACATCAACGTTGTGGTTCTTGTTCATAAGTTAGATCGACACTTATTGAAAGCCCCAAACCACGTAAAATATGCAAAGAAATTAGAGGCGTCTAACTTTGTTTTGCAGGGGTGTGCTGTGATGTGATATGGCCATGATTGTGATTATATTTGATGTATGCAATGTTCCTTATTGTAAGTTGGCAACCGGCAGGAGCCATATGGTTGTATTTAATTTCTGTTAAGACCCACGTGTCTATTCAAAGTAGTTGTAATAGTTGAAGCTGGTGGACGACAATCATGGAGCAGCGTCATTGACCTTGATGCAATGCCGGTGATGATGGAGATCATGTTCGTGCTTGAAGATGGAGATCAGAAGCACAAATAAGAAAGGCCATATCATATCACATATTATGAATTGCATGTGATGTTAATCCTTTATGCATCTTGTATTGCTTAGGTAACGACGGTAGCATTATAAGATGATCCCTCATGCACATAAATTTCAAGTTCTAAAGTGTTCATCCTTAGTAAGAACCGTTGCTAAAGCTTGTTGTTTCGAAGCACCACGTGATGATCGGGTGTGTTAGATTCTGCAAGTGTATACAACGTGAGCAAGCCAGATTTGCTCATGCAGAAGCTAAGGTTTGATCTTGACAAGCCTAGCATGTACAGACATGGTCTCGGAACACGGATCACCGAAAGGTAAAGCATGAATCATATAGTAGATATGATGAACATGTTGATTGTTCGCCATTGAAGCTACATCAACTCTCGTGATGATCGGTTTTGATGTGGTGGTTTTGGTTCGTGTGATCACTAAAACAATGTGAGGGATATTGTTTTGAGTGGGAGTTCACCTAGATTAATTTAACTATTAATTAGAACTCAATTTGTCATAAACTTAGTCTAAACTATTGCAAATATGTTGTAGATCAACGGACGCCCTACCATCAATTTTAATGCGTTCCTAGAGAAAGAAAAGTTGAAAAACAATGGAAGCAACTTCACGGATTGGTTCCGCAATTTGAGGATTGTCCTCAATGCTGGTAATTTGACCTATGTGCTGGATGCACCGCTGGGTGACCCGCCTGCAGCTGATGCTACCGATGAAGTAAAGAATGTTTACCTCGCTCGGAAGAATCAGTACTCCACAGTTCAGTGTGCTATCTTGTATGGTTTGGAATCGGAGCTGCAGAAAAGGTTTGAGAATTCAGACCCACATGATATTGTCCGTGAACTCAAATTGATTTTTGAGACTCACACGGCAGTTTAGAGCTATGAGGCTTCTGAAAAGTTCGTTAACTGTAAGATGGAAGAGGGCAGCTCCGTCAGTGAGCATGTGCTTAAGATGTCTAGGCACGCAAATAAACTTCAAAGCTTGGGTATAGTGATTCCTAATGCTTTGGGGATTTACCGTGTCCTCCAATCACTACCACCAAGTTACAAGAACTTTGTGATGAACTACAATATGCAAAGCATGAACAAGCAGTTGCCAGAACTCTTCTCCATGTTAAAATCTACAGAAGTGGAGATCAAGAAAGAGCACTAAGTGTTGATGGTCAATAAGACCACCAAATTCAAGAAAGGCAAGTCTAAGCAAAAGGGACACTTCAAGAAGGGTGGTAAGAAAGTTACCGCACCGACGAAGAAGACCAAGGCTGGACCTAAGCCTGATACTGAGTGCTTTTACTGCAAGGGAGAAGGTCGCTGGAACCGGAATTGCCCAAAGTACTTGGCGGATTTGAAGAACGGCAACATCAATAAGAAAGGTATATCCGATATACATGTTATTGATGTGTATCTCACTAGTACTCGTAGTAGTGCCTGGGTATTTGATACTGGTTCGGTTGCTCATATTTGTAACTCGAAACAGGTGCTGCAGAATAAACGGAAGCTAGCGAAGAATGAGGTGACGATGCGCGTAGGAAATGGATCAAAGGTTGATGTGATCGTGGTTGGCATGCTACCTATTCATCTACCATCAGGATTAGTTTTGTACTTAAATAATTGTTATTTGGTGCCTGCGTTAAGCATGAACATTATATCGGGATCTTGTTTATTGCGAGACGGTTACTTGTTTAAGTCCGAGAATAATGGTTGTTCGATTTATATGAGTAATATGTTTTATGCACATGCACCTTTGATAGATGGTCTATTCTTATTGAATCTCGATAGTGGAAATACACATATTAATAACATTGAAGCTAAACGTTTGAAATCGAGCGATAACTCGACCTATATGTGGCACTGTCGTCTTGGTCACATTGGAGTGAAGCGTATGAAGAAACTCCATTCCGATGGACTTCTTGAATCACTTGATTTCGAATCACTTGAAAGATGCGAAGCATGTCTGATGGCTAAAATGACTAAGACTCCATTTTCTGGTATGATGGAGCGAGCTACGGACTTATTGGAAATCATACATACCGATGTGTGTGGTCCAATGAGTGTAGCATCGCGCGGTGGTTATCGTTATGTTCTTACCTTCACGGATGACTTGAGTAGATATGGGTATATCTATTTCATGAAACATAAGTCCGAAACTTTCAAGAAGTTTAAGGAATTTCAAAGTGAGGTTGAGAATCAACGTAACAAGAAGATTAAATTTCTATGTTCTGATCGTGGAGGTGAATATCTAAGTTATGAGTTTGGCGAGCATTTGAATAAATGCGGAATACTTTCACAATTGACACCGCCGAGAACACCATAGCGTAATGGTGTGTCCGAACGTCGTAATCGAACTCTCTTAGATATGGTTCGTTCTATGATGTCACTTACAGATTTACCGCTATCATTTTGGGGTTATGCATTAAAAACAGCCGCATTCACTTTAGATAGGGCACCATCTAAATCCGTTGAAATGACACCGTATGAATTATGGTTTGGGAAGAAACCTAAATTGTCGTTCCTTAAAGTTTGGGGTTGCGAAGCCTATGTAAAGAAGTTACAGCCGGACAAGCTTGAATCCAAAGCGGAAAAATGCGTCTTCATAGGATATCCAAAGGAAACTATTGGGTATACCTTCTATCATAGATCCGAAGGCAAAATCTTCGTTGCCAAGAATGGATCCTTTCTAGAGAAGGAATTTCTCTCGAAAGAAGTGACTGGAAGGAAAGTAGAACTCGACGAGGTTGTCGAACCTTCTCTCGAACTTGCGAGTAGCGCAGCACCGGAAGAGGTTCCTGTGGTGCCTGCACCAATAAGAGAGGAAGCTAATGATGATGATCATGAAACTTTGGTTGTAGTTGCTACAGAGCCTCGCAGGTCAACGAGAACTCGTACCACTCCTGATTGGTATGATCCCGTAATGAATGTCATGTTGGTGGACAACACCGATGACCCTGCGACATATGAGGAAGCGATGATGAGCCCAGATTCCAATAAATGGCAAGAAGCCATGAAATCCGAGATGGGATCCATGTACGAAAACCAAGTATGGACTTTGGTGGACTTACCGGATGGCCGGAAGGCTATCGAGAACAAATGGATTTTCAAGAAGAAAACAGATGTTGATGGTAATGTTACTGTCTATAAAGCTTGACTTGTCGCAAAAGGGTTTCGACAAATTCAAGGAGTTGACTACGATGAGACTTTCTCACCTGTAGCGAAGCTAAAGTCTGTGAGGATTATGTTAGCAATCGCTGCATATTATGATTATGAGATATGGCAGATGGATGTCAAAACAGCGTTCCTCAATGGAGACATTGATGAAGAGTTGTATATGATGCAACCCAAAGGTTTTGTCGATCCTAAGGATGCTAACAAGGTATGCAAACTTCAATGGTCCATTTATGGATTGAAGCAAGCATCCCGAAGTTGGAATCAACGTTTTGATAAGGTGATCAAAAGTTTTGGTTTTATACAAACTTATGGAGAAGCTTGTATTTACAAGAAAGTGAGTGGGAGCTCTGTAGCATTCGTAATACTATATGTAGATGACATATTGTTGATTGGGAATGATGTAGACCTTCTTAATAGTGTCAAGGACTATTTGAATAGTAGTTTTTCAATGAATGATCTTGGTGAAGCAGCTTACATATTAGGCATAAAGATTTATAGAGATAGATCAAGACGCCTAATATCATTGTCACAAAGTACATATTTGGACAAAGTTCTAAAGAGGTTTGGAATGGAAGATAGCCAAAAAGGGTTCTTGCCCATGTTGCCCAATACGACGTTGAGTAAAACTCAAAGTCCAACAACGGCAGAAGATAGAGAAAGGATGATTAAGACTCCCTAGGCCTCAGCCATAGGATCTCTAATGTATGCCATGCTATGTAATAGACCCGACATTGCATATGTTGTTAGTTTGACTAGCAGATATCAAAGTGATCCAGGAGTGGATCATTGGACAACGGTCAAAAACATCCTTAAGTACTTGAGAAGAACTAAGGATATGGTTCTTTCTTATGAAGGTGATGAACAGCTCGTTGTTAATGGTTACACCGATGCTAGTTGGAACACCGATCCGGATGATTCTAAATCACAACATGGATACGTATTTACTTTGAATGGTGCAGCAGTTAGCTGGAGGAGTGCAAAGCAAAGCGTTGTGGCGAGATCTTCAACTGAATCGGAATACATGGCTGCTTCAGAGGCTTCACAAGAAGCGATATGGATGAAATAGTTCATTACAGAGCTCGGTGTGGTTCCAAGTGCGCTGGACCCAATGTCTATCTACTGTGATAACATGGGCGCCATAGCCAATGCGCAAGAACCAAGGTCACACAAGAAGCCGAAGCACATCAAGGTACGTTTCCACGCTATTCGAGAACATGTCCAAGATGGTGACATAAAGATTTGAAAAGTACACACAAATCTGAATGTGGCGGATCCGTTGACTAAACCTCTCCCGAGGGCAAAACATGACCAACACCAAACTGCCATGGGTGTTCGGTATATTACCATGTAATCTAGATTGGTTGACTCTAGTGCAAGTGGGAGACTGTTGGAGATATGCCCTAGAGGAAATAATAAATGTAGTTATTATTATATCTTTGTGTTTATGATAAATGTTTACATTCATGCTATAACAGTATTAACAAGGAAACATTAATACTTGTGTGATTTGTAAACTAAATTAGAATCCCTAGTAAAGCCTCTTTATAATACTAGCTTGTTGGTTAATAAATTATTGTGGTTTCCCTATCATGAACATTGAGATGTTATTAACAACAAGATCATATCGTTAGGAGAATGGTATGATGGACATACTCCTATAGATAAGCGTAGCATAAAGATCAAGTCATTTTAATAGTTCAATTGCTATATGCTTTCTGATACATAGTAACCTAATTCCTTCGACCATGAGATCATGCTTATCACCATCACCGGAAGGATGCTTTGATGATATCAAACACCACACCGTAACTGGGTGGCTATAAAGGTGGCACTGAGTGTTCGGAAAGTATTGGTTGAGACACATGGATCAAGAGTGGGATTTGTCCATCCATATGACAGATAGATATACTCTGGGCCCTCTCGGTGGAATGTCATCCAATTGGCTTGCAAGCATGTGACTGGCTCACAAGGGATCACATATCACGGGAACGAGAAAAAGAGTACTTATCAGTAACGAGGTTGAACTGGGTATGCAGAGATACCGACGATCAAAACCTCGGATAAGTAAACTATCGTGAGACAAAGGGAAATTGGTATCATATGTAAGTGGTTCATTCGATCGCAAATTAATTGTAGAAATATGTGAGAGCCATATGAATTTCCAGATTCCTCTATTGGTTATTGTTCGGAGAAGTGTCTCGATCATGTCCGCATAATTCACGAACCGCAGGGAGACACACTTAAGGATTCGATGTTGTTGAGTAGTTACGAAATGATGAGTAAGAGACCGAATGTTGTTCGGAGTCTCGGATGGGATCTGGGATATCACGAGGAGATCCGGAATGGTCCGGAGAATAAGATTCATATAAGGAAAGTCCTATTTCGGGGTTGGAGAATGGTTTCGGTGTTTTCATCGGGAATGTTCTAGAAGGTTCCGGAAGGTCCGGCACTCCGGAGGGGAAGGGTACATGAATGTGTCATAACAAGTTGGAATGGTTGCATCATGTACTATGTGTCATCGCTGAGCAAAATAAAGGGATAAATCAAATCCTAGTTTGAAATGTCAAACGCCAATTTGAAAAGTCAAACGACAAGTTTGCTTGGTGGAGGGAGAGTAGGAAACCTACTTGGGGAGGAGTTCCTCTCCCTCCACCCGCCGGCCTTGGAAGCCGAGTTGGGGAGGGACTCCCCTCCCCTTGGCCGGCGCCCTCCACCTATATAAGGAGGGGCAGGGCTTCCCCTCCAATGACTACACCTTGCCTCACCAAAACCCTAGCCCTAAGCCGCCAGCGCCACCACCTCCTGCTACTGCCGCCTAGGGCAAACCCTAGCCGCCGACTTGGGCTTCCCCAAGCCCTAGCCACCGACCTAGCCCCCTCTCCTTGGTGTGTCTAAACCCTAGATCACTTAGGCCTCTCTCATAGTCCACCATACTTGCTCCGGCTTAAGGCGAAGCCCTGCGAGATCTCCCCTCTACTTCCGGTACCACCCCGTCGTGCTGCCGGAATCACGAGGAGAGTGCTACAACCTCCGCTGCCTGCTGGAACAAGGGAGAGGAAGGTCTTCATCGAGTACCGAACGTGTGACCGACTGCGGAAGCGCTGCCGGAACGCAGCGCCGGAAGGATCGTCTACACGATCTTGAGATCGGCAAGAGTACGACTACATCACCCACGAGAATCCGCTCTCGTTAAACACTTTGGAATCTTCGAGGGTGAGTTATTCTATCGACTCGTTGCTACAATCTAATAGATAGATCTTGGCTTGTTTGTTTGTATGCGGTAGAATTTTTTTGTTTTTCATGCTACAAAAGTACGACTACAATTTAGTAGATAGATCTTCAGTGTATTTATACCACATTGTCATTGTACTTTGTATTTCGTCGTCGGTGTACTTATTACTTTGTCATCATCGATGCTTAGTATTTATACTCCGTCTTCACGTTTTTGTGCAGTGGCAATGTATCTTCGTAATTTATGTAGTGCACTGTGTACTTCATGCACCCGTGAATTTTTTTACAATGTATTTGTGTGTACACAAAGGAAAAGAGGGAGTTTCCTTTTCCCCCCACACGTCGTAGCCACCAGGAGAGGAAAAGAGATCTAGGGCACCCGCCTTCCGATGCCCCCCCGTCGACGACCTGTGTCATCGGTGGTTAGGGGGTCGCCAGATCCACGCGTGTGGATAGTTTTAGGCTAACGTAGCTTCATTTTTAGGCTACTCATCGTCTTGGATTCGGGGGCGACGATAACGACGCTTAATAAATTTTCTTCAGATTCCTCCCCGATGGATTTGGAGATCAATCTATCCAAGCAAGGATGGTGTGGCGGTGGCGGCATCCTCGTGGTGGATTTGTGTCCTGAGGCTCCGCCGTTGCGGCGGCGTGTGCTTCAGCGCCGATGTGGAACCTAGGAGGTAGTCCAGGAGCGGATGCAGATTGTGGTCGGTATCGACGACATCTGGTAGATGGTGAATCGTGTGCTGGGTCTGTGGTTCGTGGATGAGAGATGTGGCTTTCTCCTTCGATGTCTTAGTCGTGCGAGGGTGCTAGATCTGGAGCTCGATGGCGTGTCCGGGGTGTTGCCCCGGTCTGATTCGTTCAAGGACAATGGTTTCACCTTGGGTGAGCCACCTTGGAGGTCCGCAAAGCTGCATGTCAGCGATGGAGCCGCTTCGAGCTCGTGTGAGAAGGTGATCTGTCATTCTTTTCTTCGGTGGCTGTTGTGGTGGTGCCAAAGACAGGTGACGGGCGTTGGCGTCAAGCTCAAAGGCTTTTTCGGCCTCTAGTGATCCGTTATGCAAAGGCTTAAGTTATGCTGTCTTTTCAAATTGTCAGGTTGGTGTTTAAGTGACCTGTACTATAATCTTTATGATATATAAATGAAATACGTATTACCATAAAAAAATAAAAAAATAAACGCATACTCAAAACCTGGGAGCCGGTCTAACTCTTCGGAGGCTGGCGTTTTTCTAGGCCTACCCACAAAAAGGGCAACTCACGATATGCAGGGCCGAAACATACGATTTTTTTGACAGAACGAAACCGACGATCTGGGCCTCCAGATCCGATTGGCCCATACGCACGGGCACCACCACGGCATCCAGATCCGCCCCGCTCGCTTTTATAAAAGGCGCACGAGACCTCCCTTCCGAAAACCCTACCTCGCCGCGCCGCCTTCACGGTCCCCATCTCCTTTTCCGTCTCTCCTCGCAGAGACAGAACGCCGCCTGCGTCTTCCTTTTTCTCCTTTCGTTTGTTGCTGGATTCGTGAAACAAATCTTCCGATTGCGCGTGCTTGCTTGTGTATTTTTGTCGCCTCTTCTTTCGGCTACAAGAGCAAATCCACTCTTGCTGGCCTTGTTCTGGAGGCGCAGAGCGAGCGCCGCGCTGCAGGGGGCGAGCCGTATTACCTCGGCCGCCTTCTCCGGCCGGGGTCTTCTCCCCTGCAGCACGCACATCTTATGCATAATTTGTAATCTGTTCTGCATCTGAGTCGCCTGTGCTAAGGCATATCGGGAGCGTGATGAGATGGATTTTTGTCGCCCCAGTCTTAGGATCCGGTTCGCCGGACCTGTGCTGATTGACATGTTATCTAATCTGACTCCCATGGCCTTTCGTTAGCTTGCTGGATGATATTCTTCGCTTTTTTTACGGTTTTCTTCAGCTGTAGTACGTCTGAACAAATGTTTCTTAATAACTTGATTAATTAATGAACCACTTTACATGGGCACTGAGCGATTCGTCGAGTTACCAACTCGTCCTAGTTTGGACGCCTAATGATAGTTACTTGGTGTTAGTTAACATTGTACTCCCAGCGCCTGGAGAAAAACAACGCATGCCGCTGGTATTGAAATAAGATTATTGGCGTAGGCAGCTATTCGCCACTGGTCTGTGCGCCATCTTGCCACCGTGCTGTTTCTATCGAGATGCTACTGGTCTATCGGTATTGTACCGCTGAGCCTGCACGTCACCATGGTATTGGGACGCTAAGCGCATGTATAAGGCGGTGATGTCAGCCTTCTATGATACTTATATTGGATTTTTTTGTTAGAGGTGAGAAAAGAAAGAGAAGTCAGCTAAGAGCTTGTTTGGCTGTACAGAATTAGCACTCAGTTTTGATGAAACGAATTTTGGCCCTGTTTGGGTATGAATTTTTATCTGAACCGGTTTCTGTCCAACTTAGATGAACCGGTTTCTGGCAAACTTAGATAACCATGTAGCAACCTAAAACTTTGTTTGGATGCGGCAACGAAAACAGTAACACTATATTTTATGTTTTGATAGAAACAACTATTACTCATTTTTGTGAAAACGAGAATTAGCAATACTTATGTAAACTAACTCTATCCATCCACGTTTAAAACAACTATTACTCATTTTTGTGAAACCGAGAATTAGCAATACTTGATGTTCAACCACTTTGGGTACTCCCTCCGGTTCATATTAATTGACTCAAATTTGTCTAGATTTGGATAAATCTAGATATTATTTAGTATATAGGTTCATTCAAATTTTAATAAACTTAAATTAATTAATATGAGTCAGAGGGAGTAGAATTTTCTGGAATCCCGTTTTGCTGAAGATTCTGTAAAAAAAGGGATATGTTTGAGTTAAAAACGGCTTTGGTCTATCTAGTTCATGGTGTGAGGAGTTTGTTCAGCCACCGTGGAGATCTCTATAAGCTCCACAGAGCTTATTTCAAGATTTGTAAACCATCAATTTCAAGATTTGTAAACCATTTCTTCTCCAATTGCGTTGCATCGGAAAAGAAAATTCAACTTTTGGATATATTTAGCCAGAAAGCATATACCATTTATCAGACCAAAAGGTCAGATATTGGTTATGGCGGAACCTGTAAACTTACAGATACAACAGATCATTTAATTGCCTACCAAAGATCCAAAATGGACATGCCATTTGAGTGCAATCAGTACAACTGCAAAAGCAACGTTCCTACAAGTTTGCCTGGCCGTGAGAGTGAGGCTAGTACTCCATGACTTGATGAAGAAATCAGAACACAAGCAGTGCATACGCAGGCCTTCTTCTTATTCTCTTTCTATTACAATTTTTCTCTAATGTTGCTAACGGAGGTGTGTTTTGCTCACAGCCTAGTTCTTGAACATGATCAACCTCCCCAATATATAGTCGAACATGCACTTATGGACCTGCAAGGTTGTTGGGACATCTTAGCTCTTCATACGAGGTTGTTGTCACCGGGTCCTTTTCCTTATCCTTACACTTAATAACCAACGCCTTCAAAGATTAGAACATGTTATGAACTATTTCTCACAATTGAGATAGACTGCCATCTTTGCTCACAATTGAGCATACCTACTATCCTCCCAAGACTAACTTTAGATCACTGAAGGAACATGAAGATCATTGCTAACCTTGATCAGGGTATTACCTTCTTGGCATTAATGTAAGCAACCAATCGCAGTTCACAGGTAGCAACCATTACAGCGGGGATACAAATTACCCCGCTATGATGCATGCAATTGTCAATGAAACCCATAGCACGCAGCAAGAAAGGACAGATGTCGCTTAGCCAGAGGTATCTCTTGACAACCTATCTTTAAATGGTGTTGCTAATAACCCAACCAATCCTCACGAGAACACCTATGGGACAGAAAACGCAGCCATCCACGGTGGACTTAAAGGATACATGGAGGTCGCATGTTGTCGAAGGAGCTGCAGCAGAACCACTTTCCTTGGATTTGTTGTGTCATGCCCCACGCCTCCTGCCATGGCGGCGCCCTCTGCATCGTGGTAGCGGCTTCCCAAGGCGGCAATCCTATCCCGGCCGAGGTAGTGGTCCTAAGAAAAAAATGATGTCACACAGCCATAGGAAATTATACTATCTCCGATCCATAATAAGTGTCGCCATTTTGAACTAACCTCAGTTCAAAACTGCGATGCTTATTATGGATCGGAGGGAGTACAAATTATAATGTACATATGCATATACAAATGCAAAAATACACAAAATTCTCCTAGACGACTGCACAAAAAGTACATAAATCTCTTATATACAAATACACAAAAAGTAAAAAAAAAGGTCTATACTCATATTCACCTAGCACACCAACACCAACTAAATGCTTAAGTTCGGTCTAGCAGAACAGCACAACAACTAAATCGATATATTTATTGCCACCAACAGCCTGCTCTAGTGAATCGTCTAGACCTACCTACCCAATATATTTCATAAGAACACACTCCCAATATAAGCAATAGCTCATGTAAGAATTTATCATACCCAATATATTTCATAAGAACACACTCCCAAGATAAGCAATAGCTCATGTAAGAATTTATCATAAATTATTTCCACGCCTTTTAATCAATGTACTTGCAAAGACACAAAGCAAGATATAGTTCGGAAGCCTTTCTGATTAAGAATTGACATTTATAATATCAGTAGAGAAAATCTGACATATTTTTCTTTGGCTTTGCAGCTTTATCCCATCCTCTAGCTTCGTCCTTTGAGTAGTATTTATTCTTGGCCTTTTTTGTTGCCAAACAGTTGGGTCTCATTCTTGTTGGAAACAGAAAAATGTCATTATAATGACCTGCAACAGTTGCAATTTCTAAGTAGCAACTATAAACCATGCTCTTCAGGAAATTACATGTTTCTATCGCCGGCCGCCGCTCATAGAGGCAAGCACACAGGGGACCACACGCAACACAACATCCAATGACCAGAAGAAATCGATCCCAGGCCTGCAACCAGCACGGGAAAAACCAACTACTCAGAATCTCACATCCTATATCCTTTTTATTTAACAGGGAAAGAAAGAAAACATCTTGGGGGCGGTGGTGACCTATTTGAGGCGGGATCAGAGGGCGCTGACAGCCTGGTTTGCGGTGGGGAACGGAGGGGCGATGAGGTCTACGAATATATATTCTTGTAAACAGTTGTTGGACTTCCAAGTACAGAGGTTTGTAAAACAGCAGCAAGTTTCTCTTAAGTGGATTATCCAAGGTTTATTGAACTCAGGGAGAAAGTGGTCAAAGGTATCTCTCTCAAGCAATCCTGCAATCAAGATACAATAAGTCTTTTGTGTCCCCAACACACCCAATACACTTGTCAGGTGTATAGGTGCACTAGTTCGGCGAAGAGATAATGAAATACAAGTGGTAACGGTGCCAGAAAAGAGCTTCTGACTTGTTGTTGACGTGGGAGAGACTAAAAGCAATCTGAAATAAAGATGGAAGCAAGCAAACATGCAATAGATCTAGGTACGCTTACTGTTGGTGCGCCTAGTTGATGTAGGTGCGCTTCGTCGGGAAACCCCAAGAGAAAGGTGTGATGCAGCACAACAACAAATCTTCCCTCAGTAAGAAACCGAGGTTATCGAACGAGTGGGAGGAAGGAAACGTCACACAAGTGTTGCAAGCAACGTGAAAACCTGCACAACACAAACTCAAGACTTTGCCCCAACTAACAGTGAGGTTGTCAAACTCACTGGTTGCTGTAACAAAGGATTAACTGTATGGTGTGGAAGGTGATGATGGTTTGCAGCAAGTAAACAGGTAATAATGGAAGATGTATCAATGGTAAAGATTGGACCGGGGTCGATAGTTCACTAGAGGTGCTCTACTTAGATAAACAACATGACATGAAGGGTAAACAAATTATAGCTGAGCAATTGATAGAAACTGAGCAAGGCATAACAATGTAATACTAGACAAAAATATCCTATGAGATTCGATTGGGCAATACAACAATATACATAGACCTCCATCCAACTGCATATATGACTAGAAGTCCACCTTCAGGTCATCATCCGAACCCCCTCCAGTATTAAGTTACAAGCAACAAACAACTACTTTAAGCAAATTGTGTAAGGTAAATAGTCCACTTGTTCCATGAACAAGAGACCGTTGTTTTCTCCCTAGTGGCTGTCGTGGGAATGGTCACGGCAGATGCTGCAATCGGCAGCGAGTAGTAGAACGAGGGGCAAGGGCGGCCAGCCATCTGCGATGCGAGATGAGGACGGAGACTCAGGGTTTTACCCAGGTTCGCCCCCCCGGAGGGTAAAGACCTACTCCTGCTAGATTGTATTATGAAGGTGGTACAATGGGCGAGCTCGGCGGCTAGGCGGCGAGTCGCTTGGGGGTATGATGGAACGTATCTCTACACGCCCCGCAGGGAGGTTTATATAGGCTCACCTCCCTTAGGGTTTACATATCTCAACCGAATCAGTTAAGGCTTCGGTGCTTGTTTAACCTAATCCGACTGGGCCTATCTGTTGGAGATATGCCCAAGAGGCAATAATAAAGTGGTTATTATCATATCTTCACACTTATGATAAATGTTTACATACCATGCTATAATTGTATTAACCGGAAACATTAATACTTGTGTGATTTGTAAACTTAATTTTGAAGTCCCTAGTATAGCCTCTATACTTCACTAGCTTGTTGGTTGATTGATGATTGTGGTTTCCCTATCATGAACATTGAGATGTTATCAACAACAAGATCATATCGTTAGGAGAATGATATGGTGGACATACTCCTATAGATAAGCGTAGCATAAAGATCAAGTCATTTCAATAGTTCAATTGCTATATGCTTTCTGATACATAGTTATCTAATTCCTTCGACCATGAGATCATGCATATCACCTTTACTGGATGGATGCTTTGATGTCATCAAACACCACACAGTAACAGGGTGGCTATAAAAGTGGCATTGAGTGTTCAGAAAGTATTGGTTGAGACACATGGATCAAGAGTGGGATTTGTCCATCCTTATGACGGATAGATATTCTCTGGGCCCTCTCGGTGAAATGTCATCCAATTAGCTTGCAAGCATGTGACTGGGTCACAAGGGATCACATATCACGGGAACGAGAAAAGAGTACTTATCAGTAACGAGGTTGAACTAGGTATGCAGAGATACCGACGATCATAACCTCGGATAAGTAACATATCGTGAGACAAAGGGAAATTGGTATCGTATGTAAGTGGTTCATTCGATCGCAAAGTAATCGTAGAAATATGTGGGAACCATATGAATTTCCAGATTCCTCTATTGGTTATTGTTCGGAGAAGTGTCTCGATCATGTCTGCATAATTCACGAACCGTAGGGAGACACACTTAAGGATTCGACGTTGTTTGAGTAGTTATGGAATGATGAGAAAGAGTCCGAATGTTGTTCGGAATCTCGAATGGGATTCGGGATATCACGAGGAGATCCGGAATAGTCCGGAGAATAAGATTCATATAAGGAAAGTCCCGTTTCGGAGTTGGGGAATGGTTCCGGTGTTTTCATCGGGAACATTCTAGAAGGTCCCGGAATGTCCGGCACTCCGGAGGGGAAGGGGTACATGAATGTGTCATTGCATGTTGGAATGATTGCATCATGTACTAAGTGTTCTTGCTGTCCAAAATAAAGGGTTTATTTAAATCCTAAATTGAAAAGTCAAACGGCTAGTTTGAAAGTCAAACGGCAAGTTTTGGAAAGTGGAAAGAAGAGGAGAAGAGGAGGCCGAGTTGGGGAGGGATTCCTCCTCCCCAAGCCGGCGCCCCACCCCAAGGCCGAGTTGGGGAGGGACTCCACTCCCTCCCCTTGGCCGCCGGCCCTCCCACCTATAAAGGGAGGGGCAGGGCTACCCCTCCTTACACACACAAGTTCCTATCCTCTAAACTAAACCCTAGACCTAAACCCCGGTTTAGAGCTATTTCGGTTTAGAGCCTTCTAATTGGTTTAGAGCCCTCTAATTGGTGTGTCTAATTACTAGACCACTAATAGCCTCTCTCATAAGCTCCACCATACTCGCACCGGCTTAAGGCGAAGCCCTGCGGGATTTCCCCTCTACTTCCGGTACCACGCCGTTGTGCTGCCGGAATCGCGAGGAGAGTGCTACAACCTCCGCTGCCTGCTGGAACAAGGGAGAGGAAGGTCTTCGTCGAGTACCGAACGTGTGACCGACTGCGGGAGCGCTGCTGGAACGTGGCGCTGGAAGGATCGTCTACGCGATCTTGAGATCGGAAAGAGTACGACTACATCACCCACGAGAATCTGCTCTCGTTAACCGCTTTGGAATCTTCGAGGGTGAGTTATTCCATCGACTCGTTGCTGCAATCTAGTAGATAGATCTTGGCTTGTTTGTTTGTATGCGGTAGAAATTTTTTTGTTTTCCATGCTACGAACCCCTACAGTGGTATCAGAGCCGTGTCTATATGTAGATTTGTTGCACGAGTAGAACACAATGGTCAGTGTGGACGTTGATGCTTTTATTGTAGATTGCTTTGCGTGTACTTTGCATCTTGCGGTATGTTGGGATGAAGCGGCCCGGGCTAACCTTACATGACATCGTTCATGAGACTTGCTCCACGCTTGACATGCAACTTGTATTGCATAAGTGGCTTTGCGGGTGCCTGTTTCTCCTAGCATAGTAAAGATCCAATTTACAACGGGTAATCAACAATGCTAGTATCAATGTTGTGGTTCTTGTTCGTAGGTTAGAACGACACTTATGGAAAGCCCCAAACCACGTAAAATATGCAAAGAAAGTAGAAGCGTCTAACTTTGTTTTGCAGGGGTGTGCAGTGATGTGATATGGCCATGATTGTGATTATATTTGATGTATGCAATGTACCTTATTGTAAGTTGGCAACCGGCAGGAGCCATATGGTTGTTTTTAATTTCTGTTAAGACCTGCGTGTCTATTCAAAATAGTTGTAATAGTTGAAGCTGGTGGACGACAACCATGAAGAAGCGTCATTGACCTTGATGCTATGCCTGTGATGATGGAGATCATGTTCGTGCTTGAAGATGGAGATCGGAAGCACAAAGAAGAAAGGCCATATCATATCACATATTATGAATTGCATGTGATGTTAATCCTTTATGCATCTTGTATTGCTTAGTAGACGACGGTAGCATTATAAGATGATCCCTCATGCACATAAATTTCAAGTTCTAAAGTGTTCACCCTTAGTATGCACCGTTGCCAAAGCTTGTTGCTTCGAAGCACCACGTGATGATCGGGTGTCTTTGATTCCGCGGGTGAATACAACGTAAGCAAGCCAGATTTGCTTATGCGGTAGCTAAGGTTTGATCTTGACGAGCCTAGCATGTACAGACATGGTCTCAGGAACACGGATCACCGAAAGGTAAAGCATGAGTCATATAGTAGATATGATGAACATGTTGATTGTTCGCCATTGAAGCTACATCAACTCTCGTGATGATCGGTTTTGATGTGGGGGATTTGGTTCGTGTGATCACTAAAAAAATGTGAGGGATATTGTTTTGAGTGGGAGTTCACCTAGATTAATTTAATTATTAATTAGAACTCAATTTATCATAAACTAAATCAAAGTGAATTTGCATAGTTGTTGTAGTCATTGGCATCTGTTTACCACCTTGCGCTTAGTTATAATTGAGATGATAGAACTATAGAATTCTGGTTAGTTACTTTACGAACTGGTATCGTATTGTATTGAAGTGTTAATCTAAAGTTTAAAAGTCCTATTGCAAACTTTCAGTAAGTTCCAGTTACTCCATGAAGTTTAATAATTAGTATTAAATCAAGAGTAACAATTCCAAATGTTAGTATATAAGTATCATGTTTGTCTCCATGATTCTTGATATTCAAAGATTGTCTTAATATCAAGGTTATCTAGGATCTGAAAGAGTTGTTTCAGAAACCATGATGTGTGGAAGATATTGTGATATCTGAAACGAAGTTATGGTTGCAACATGATAGAGTATAATATGGCAAAAGTCATGTTCTCATATTTGATGAGAATTTGCAAAAGGTTGGAGACACTAGTTGTCCTAATCCTCCAAAAGGTTTTGGAAAGCAACATTATACTCATAATTCATCGTTATAAGCTAAAAGTAGCTTGATCATGGACAATCCATGATAAGGTGAATATTTGATGTAGGTAAAATGTTTACTACACCAAGAGATTACTAAAGAAAGGAATTTGGAAGAACACCAAACATTTGATGATGGTGATCTACTTCAAAGTGCAAGTCTAAAGACATTTGTATTTAATTATACACGCTTTGGATTATGTGTCATATGTATGACTCCACTATTGATGTTGATAGATTCTTTCAAACAGAAAAGGAAATACTGAAAGAGAATCTCATAAATATATGGCAGAAAAGAAAAGACTGGAATTGTTCAGTTTAAATATATAGATGATATACATGTTATGGCTATATTCTTTGCTTGTTAAACGATGTGGTTCTTAAGTATTTTGATACTGAATTTGTTGGTGTGAATCGTCATACGAAACAACACAATTCATGAACTACAATGGCCTAAATAACTATTAAAAGAATATGTGATGATGTTCATCGAGAACAAAATAAAGGGTTATTGTGTTGCTCGTTAAACATCAAAGCTTGCCTTCAAGATTTGTTTTATCAGGTATTATGAGAACAAAAGGGTTGTTCAAATAATTGCCGTAATCCATAAAAGATGGATGATTCGCAAATCTCGTTGGAGACATCACATCCATAAAACTAGTGCTAAAAATGTCGAAAGACAAATTGATTGAAAGATCACTTAGGAAGTGACATCGCCGTTTAAATTATATTGGAAAGAAAACATGAAGAAAATCCATATGGATGGAATTTCGGAGTCTATTTGATTTTGATCAAATGACGCTTGTGAAACTTTCCTAGAGATAATTAAAACTTCGTTCATAGGCAAAAAAAAAGGGAACGATGGACTAGCTTATTGGAACTTGTACATATTGTTGTATGAAGTCCATTATAGTCAAGAGCGATGGATTTCAACTTCATGTGCTTTCTCCAAAAATTTGAGTGAATATATGAATATTTACTTAATAAGGATGAAGTGTGAAATATTTGAAAAGTTCAAAGAATTTTAAGATGAAGTGCAAAATCATTGTAACAAGAATATAAATAGTTTATGATAAGATCATAAAGGAAGATATTTGAGTTACAAGTTTAGCATAATACCTAAGATTTAAGGAATCGTTCTGTGGATTTGCATTTCCCGAAACACCATAAGAGTATGGAGCGTTCGAGATATGTAATTAAAACCTTGTTTGACATGGTAAGATCAAAAGGTGTAATTCATAAAACTGCCATTATATTTTAAAGATTAAAAGCTTTAGAGACTACCATTTTCCACTGAAAAGAGCTCCATCATAATCCGCTGAAATGACACCATATAAAGTTATGGTTTGGGATAAAACCCAAGTGGTCCTTTCTTAAACATTGGTATGCTATGCATGAAAAGATGTTTGCAACCAAAGTCGGATAAATCTGTCTTTGTATTACTGTTAAGTATTCCTCCATAAACACCGGAGACAAAAGTGTTTGTCGCTTAGAACGTCAAGTTTCTTTGAGAAGGAATTTTTCGTGAAAAGTTAAGTGGGAGGACAATAGAACTTTGATAGGGTTAAAAGAACCTTAGCTATATGATCAGAGTTGCGCAGCACCGAAAAGTGTTCCGGAGGCAGCAACTAATGCTCATGGCTCATGTACCTCAAAAGGTTGTGGTCATTGAGATCTAAGTTCCTATTGAAACAAGTAGGTCGGATGAACAATCGAATACCAAGATTTGAGAGTTAAATCATTATTTGACAATAATGATCCGACTACATGCAAAGAAGCGATAATGGGCCCTGACTCCGTAAAATGGCTTGAAGCCATAAAATCCGTGATAGTTTCATACACGAGAAATCAAGTTTTGATCTTGAAGGACCCTCGAGAAAGGTGTAAGACCTTACAGTTGTGTTTGGATCTATAAAGAAATAGACATGGATGTTTCACATCTCTGAAATGGTCGACATGTTGAGAAAGAGTTCACAACAATGTTCAAAGGTTGACTATGACAAGATTTGATCTTTCATAGTGATATTTAGTCTAGATGGATTAATGTAGCAACCACTACATATAATTTGTTATATGGTAGTTGAATAAACAAAACAAGTTCTTCTAATAGAATCGTTACCTAGGACATGTGCATAACACGGTCCATAGGGTTTTGTTATTTCAAAGGATGCTAAAAGCATATGCAAACTTCAATGGTTAAAGTAAGCATAGCGGAGTTGGAATCTTCACTATGATGAAACTGTTAAAAGAGTTTAATTTCATCGGAGACAATGAAGATGCTTGCATTTGCAAGAAATTAAGTGGGAGCGCTAAGACATATTTCTAATACATTATGTGGAGGACATATTGTTGATTGGAAAAGATGTATATTTTATTAACACATATTAAGAATTTCATCCCGATGAAAGACTTAGGCAAAACCCAAATATTTGGCATCAATAGATGCTAATATGGTTGTGCCAGAAGTACATAGACGAGATATTGAATGAATTCAATATAGAAACTACAAGAAAGGTTCTTGTTGCACAGAAAGGATTGAAAGAGTTCAATGTTGATGATATATTCAAGTGTATTGGCACTTGGTAAGTGAAACAAAGATTCAAGTATAGATTGATGCTTGATGTATGAAATCACAAAGAGTGTTTATATCAATCATACTGTGATATGTACAAATCCAGATATGTCCTATGCTCTAAATGTTGTGAGCATATACCAGAATGATTCATAAGATGATCATTGGACGATAGTAAGGATATTCTTATGATCTTTTGGAAGAATTAAGAGTATATTATTTGTAGAAGTGACAAATAGATAGTTAGTTCATTGTAAAAGTACTACATTGATACTAGTTTTGTCACAAAGTACAAATTAAGTTTATCTCAATCTAAATTAAGGGTGGCACAATATAATGGAAAGTGAGTTCCATAATGGATTTGGATGAGCTCCAAAGTTAAGACATTGTGACAGATACTACAACAAAAGGCTAAGTATATGACTGCTATAATAGCAGCTAAAGAGGGCGTTTGTGTCAAGTAGTTTGTTATCAAACTAGGTGTAGTTCACAGCGGGATAATACTATGAAGATATATTGTACGACAATATTGTCAACATGTTTTAACCCCAAAGAACTAAAGGTCACACCAAAGGACCAAATTTGTACGAAGCCATCTCATTAGAGAATGAGTGATGCGTAGAGACGCAAAGACATGCAATTACACACGGACCTGGAAGTGTCAGATCCGGAGATCAGTTGACCATTAGCAATCGTGTACATACAACACCGGAAAGCCATAGGTGTTGAATACACAAAAGATTTGAAACTAGATTATTGACTCTAGTGCAAGTGGGAGACTGTTGGAGATATGCCCAAGAGGCAATAATAAAGTGGTTATTATCATATCTTCACACTTATGATAAATGTTTACATACCATGCTATAATTGTATTAACCGGAAACATTAATACTTGTGTGATTTGTAAACTTAATTTTGAAGTTCCTAGTATAGCCTCTATACTTCACTAGCTTGTTGGTTGATTGATGATTGTGGTTTCCCTATCATGAACATTGAGATGTTATCAACAACAAGATCATATCGTTAGGAGAATGATATGGTGGACATACTCCTATAGATAAGCGTAGCATAAAGATCAAGTCATTTCAATAGTTCAATTGCTATATGCTTTCTGATACATAGTTATCTAATTCCTTCGACCATGAGATCATGCATATCACCTTTACTGGATGGATGCTTTGATGTCATCAAACACCACACAGTAACAGGGTGGCTATAAAACTGGCATTGAGTGTTCGGAAAGTATTGGTTGAGACACATGGATCAAGAGTGGGATTTGTCCATCCTTATGACGGATAGATATTCTCTGGGCCCTCTCGGTGAAATGTCATCCAATTAGCTTGCAAGCATGTGACTGGGTCACAAGGGATCACATATCACGGGAACGAGAAAAGAGTACTTATCAGTAACGAGGTTGAACTAGGTATGCAGAGATACCGACGATCATAACCTCGGATAAGTAACATATCGTGAGACAAAGGGAAATTGGTATCGTATGTAAGTGGTTCATTCGATCGCAAAGTAATCGTAGAAATATGTGGGAACCATATGAATTTCCAGATTCCTCTATTGGTTATTGTTCGGAGAAGTGTCTCGATCATGTCTGCATAATTCACGAACCGTAGGGAGACACACTTAAGGATTCGACGTTGTTTGAGTAGTTATGGAATGATGAGAAAGAGTCCGAATGTTGTTCGGAATCTCGAATGGGATTCGGGATATCACGAGGAGATCCGGAATAGTCCGGAGAATAAGATTCATATAAGGAAAGTCCCGTTTCGGAGTTGGGGAATGGTTCCGGTGTTTTCATCGGGAACATTCTAGAAGGTCCCGGAATGTCCGGCACTCCGGAGGGGAAGGGGTACATGAATGTGTCATTGCATGTTGGAATGATTGCATCATGTACTAAGTGTTCTTGCTGTCCAAAATAAAGGGTTTATTTAAATCCTAAATTGAAAAGTCAAACGGCTAGTTTGAAAGTCAAACGGCAAGTTTTGGAAAGTGGAAAGAAGAGGAGAAGAGGAGGCCGAGTTGGGGAGGGATTCCTCCTCCCCAAGCCGGCGCCCCACCCCAAGGCCGAGTTGGGGAGGGACTCCACTCCCTCCCCTTGGCCGCCGGCCCTCCCACCTATAAAGGGAGGGGCAGGGCTACCCCTCCTTACACACACAAGTTCCTATCCTCTAAACTAAACCCTAGACCTAAACCCCGGTTTAGAGCTATTTCGGTTTAGAGCCTTCTAATTGGTTTAGAGCCCTCTAATTGGTGTGTCTAATTACTAGACCACTAATAGCCTCTCTCATAAGCTCCACCATACTCGCACCGGCTTAAGGCGAAGCCCTGCGGGATTTCCCCTCTACTTCCGGTACCACGCCGTTGTGCTGCCGGAATCGCGAGGAGAGTGCTACAACCTCCGCTGCCTGCTGGAACAAGGGAGAGGAAGGTCTTCGTCGAGTACCGAACGTGTGACCGACTGCGGGAGCGCTGCTGGAACGTGGCGCTGGAAGGATCGTCTACGCGATCTTGAGATCGGAAAGAGTACGACTACATCACCCACGAGAATCTGCTCTCGTTAACCGCTTTGGAATCTTCGAGGGTGAGTTATTCCATCGACTCGTTGCTGCAATCTAGTAGATAGATCTTGGCTTGTTTGTTTGTATGCGGTAGAAATTTTTTTGTTTTCCATGCTACGAACCCCTACACTATCTACTCGCCTGGGCCTTAGCTTCCAGTCGCTTGGATCCACGCCGGGCTTCGATCCAGTCGCCGTCTTGCAGGCCCACTCGCCAGTTCTTTGGGCCAGTCGGAAACGTCCTGCTGGGTATACCCCGGTAGGTACATCCCCATTAGTAGTCACCGAGACCGTCGTCGATTGGGCGTAGGTGACTGCTGGCAGTCGGAGTATGCAGCTTCAGAGTAGGCACCCAGTCGAATCGTCGGTGGGCTCCTGTATATAGGAAAAACTTGTCATTCTGTTCGCAGCTTTGGCGAATCGAATCGGCGAATCGCTGTTCGCAGCGAGTAGGTTGGTGAGCCGAGTGGCTGAAGTTGGACCGTTAAGCGTGGTCAAACTAGCCGTTGCGGTAATCCAACAGTAACTTTTGGCGTAATCACCGCGTAGTAACGGCCTCCTGATTTGGCGGGTAACAACCGCTATATAAGGGGAATGGCAGGCGATCAGAGAGCTATCTTCTCGCCATTCTCTCCGACTGCACGCATTCTCACCTCCCTTCGCTTCGCGATCCAGCCGACCCGAAATCCTCCGACCCCCCACAAAGTCCTCCGCCATGGCCCTATCCACCGAACCCTGGGGGAGGTCCAAATGTACGAGGGCGCAACTGGCGTCCTTTGAGGAGGCCGGGATCCTGCGCGCCGGCTGCTGGCGCATCCCCGTGGCCGGAGAGGTGACCCCGAGCCCGCGCGAGGGGGAATTCATCTGCTTCACCAGTCACCTGGAACGGGGATTGGGATTCCCCACGTCCTTGTTCTTCCGGCAGTTCTGCGCCTACTACGGGATCCAGCCGTCGGATCTGGGTCCCCATAGCATCGAGCAGCTCGCCATCTTTGTGGCGTTCTGTGAGTGCTACTTGGGCTGCCGGCCCTACTTCCTTCTTTGGCAAGATCTGTTCCATGGACGGATCAGCCGCGAGGAGGCGGGCGGCCCAATGCTCGCCGCGGGTGGCCTAACCTTCCAGCTGAAGTCGAAGGCCTCATTCTTCGACCTGATGCTGCCCGCCAAGGCAGCGAGCGACTGGAAGAAGTCGTGGTTCTATGTTGCCGAGGCGACTCCGGAAGGCGAGACGGCGATTCCGCGGTACTCCGCCGACCGGTCCGAGCCGCGCTGCCTTCAAATCGGCAAGCTTCCCAGCGACCAGCGGATGGTCGTTGACGAGATGCTTCAGACCATCCGCGGTCTGAAGAAGAAGGGCCTCTAGATGATAAACCTGTACAACTACTGGCTCGGGCGGCGACTCGTCCCGCTGGCCCGGCGCGAGCACTACATGTACCAGTACACCGGCCGGGACGACCCGAAAAAGGCTAGCCTGGCCGAGTGGAGGCTCGACGACTACACCGCGGCCCTGAAGAAAATCACCCAAGCGGTGTACTTGGACGCTCAAGCTGGGGTCGCCCCCTATACCGCGAAGCGCTCAGCCCCAACGGTAATCACTTCGTATCATTCGCAGTCGCAGTCCTTTTGCAGTCGCGGTCATACTAACTTCAACTTGCCTTTGTTGCAGCTGTTCCAAGTGGTGGAGGGGTGGCTCCCGCCTTCGGATGACGAGAATTCAAGCTCGTCCGTCCAAGACATGGGCGAGTCGCCCGCCAGGAGCGACGAAAGCGACAGCAACGACGGGTCCGAGGAAGAAGCTGCCCCGCTGGCTCGCAAGACCCGCGGGCAACGTCAGCGCGAGCTCGAGGCGAGCAAGAGCCTCGAGCGCCATGATGATGAAGAAGAACTTCCGGAGACGACCTCACGCCGCCAGGCTACTCCGTCAAAGAAGAAGAGGAAGGAGAAGGAAGCAAAGGCCCCTCCAAGAAGGAAGACGAGGCCGATGAGGCCGGCCTCGCCACCACACTCGGCAAGCAGTTCTGACGCCCCCAGCCCTATCAAGGACGAAGCGCCACCGGCGGCAGCCGCGCTGGACACGGCCAGCGTTGAGGTGCCACTGGCTTCGATGCCCCCGCCATTCGCCCCAGTCTCGGGGCTGGGGGATGCTCCTGCCGTAGCGGCTTCGCCTCGCAGGGAAGCTCCTGTCGAAGAGGTTACAGAGGCTCCGGTTGCAGCCTCGATGATGAAGAAGCCATCCGTGTCTTGGGCACGTGACGTCCTGGACATGGGGCTCAGCCGCCGACTAGGCCCGGAACTGGAGAAGCCAGCCGGCCTCCGTACGGGGCTGCGCTTCATTCCGGTCGCCAAGTGAGTACACTCGCCTTCCTTCGTCTTTCAAAATCGCTTGAATTATCTTGCTTATACGACTGATGTACAGGACCGGAGTGAAGAGGATGGGCCACCCAACCGTGGCCAAGGTGCCACCCGTCGTCAGCGAGGAAGATCCTTCCCGCAAGAGGAAGGCGGACGAAGTCGTCGCCCCTGCGGATGGCGGCAAGAAGGCCAAGGATGACACCGTCGTCACGATTTCTGACGACACGGCGGCCGCGCCGGCTGGACCTGCAACAGAGGCGGCCGCGTCCACGAAGGAGGGCGCTCCCTTGCCTGGAACGGCCGAGCCGACCTCCTTTGGGGCGGGTGCCTCTATCGCCACCTTCCCGCGCTTCATGACCAAGGCGGCCGCGGCGAGTGGAACTTCGCCCTCGAGCCACGCTCCTGGGATCGCCGATGCTGAAGTCGACCAACGTCGTGGGCACACGCCGGCTCTCCTCGCGTCCGTGGACGCGATACAACTCCACGGCATGCTTGGCGCAGCCATCCAGGTACATCCAGTCCCCGAGGATCAGGTCGGTGCTTTGCAGCGGCCTGATTCTTTTAATGTCTTATCTTTATTTTTCGCATCCAGTCCCCGAGTGCGCACGCGCTGAATTTCAGCGGGTGGGCACTTAGGAACTTCTTTGATTGCCAGTCCCCGAGTGCGCACTCGCTGAATTTCAGCGGGTGGGCACTTAGGAATTTCTTTGATTGCCAGTCCCCGAGTGCGCACTCGCTGAATTTCAGCGGGTGGGCACTTAGGAATTTCTTTGATTAACCTTTTTGGTGATGTGCAGGGTCTACAACTTGAATCGGCTGACCGATTGGTGGCGAAGCAGCGCGCGGAGAAGGAACTGGCCATCGTCCAGGAGGCGAACAAAGGGCTTCAGGCTGTTGCCGCGAAGGCAGAGGAAGCTCGCCAGGGGTTTGTCCCCGCTGGTGCATTGGCGGCGGCGCAATTGGCTTTGAATTCGGCTGAACAGCGGATCGCCGACCTCGAGCGCAAGCTGCGGGAAGCGAAGGAAGAAGCGAGCTCGGTTGATGGGCGAGCCAAGGACGCCATTGCAGCCGCCGAAGAGGATCGCAAAGTGTCGGATGCCCTTGTTGCTGGGCTTCAGGACGACCATACATCGCTTCAATGCTTCATCACGGATCTCGCCCGCCCGTTGATTGGTAAGTGCGTCTGCCTCTTTCAGTAGTTGTGCCATTTTTGGTGTCCGTCGTATTCATTATTGTCTTCTACTCGCAGGTCGCATCATCGATAGTGCGGAAGAGGCGAGCTCGTTCGACGCGCGACAGTGTGTAAGCATGCTTGTCGACTCAGCAACGTTGTCGGCGACGTGCATCCGTGCCTATCTCCAAGAGATATCGCCCACGAAAGTGATTCCCAGGGACCTCGTTGAGGTGTGGAGGTATTTGGAGAAGGCGCCCGCGGTCGTTGAGTTCATGACGCGGTCGGCGTTTCGGCGCGGAGCGGCGACGACACTTAGTCTTGGACTTGCCCACTTTCCTGAGGACTTCGACATCGACGATGTGATGAGTGGCTACCCATCGTCGACTGGCGCGGTAGAGCTTTCTGAGGTCCTCAAGTTGCAGGATCGTGCCGCCGCGTACTCAGAGCGTGTCTGGGCAATGGGCGACCTCCTTCCGTACCAGGAGACGGTCGTCGTGCCGAACGACCCCGAGCCGCCGCATCGTGATTTCAAGGTCGAGCAACCCTTCCGCACGGCGATGGCGGGTGAACTGACGACGTATCCGTCGAACCCGTACACGCCGTTCATCCGCAATCGCCGGGATGTTGGCGAGTCGTCGTCTAAGCCTGCAGAATAGGATAGTGTGCCTTGTGGCGTTAGTAGCAGGTCGGCCATGCGGGCATATTTTGTAATATGAGACAATGCAACATGCTATCGAATGAGATGTCGTGTCTATTTTGGTATTTGTCAAGTGTTTGTGATTGTTGTTTGAACGAGTCCCCGAGCGCGTCCGCCCTTTTGTGGGGTTTACCTCGTATGTGATGTGTTTGTTGTTTTTGTGTGTTTTATTATTGGTCGACTCGCCCGGACTCGAAGAGCCAGTCGCTAGGCAACTCCCTTGAACGCGCTGTACTTTGCCGTTTTCCCGTGCGCGAACGAGGTCGGGTGGCCGAGTCCCCGAGCGTGGTACTTGGCTGTTCCAGGCGCGACTCGAGGGTGAGTGAGGACTTGGCGCGTTAGTTTGTGCGCGTCACTCCTGCCTGGCCCGTGGGGTCAGTCGCGTGGCGAGTCCTGGGCATGCTCTCCTACTTGGTGTTTTCCCGGACCGCTCGAGGTGAACTGGTCCGCAGTCCCCGAGCGTGGTACTTAGCCGTTCGAGTCGCTATGTCGAGGATGCGGAGGACCGTGGTCGCTATAAGAAGCGTAGGCAGTAGTCTTGGTTCGTAGAACCAGTCGAGCTAGGCAACTCCAATGGGGCTCCGGGTAGGCGTTTTTCGTGGACGATGCAAGACCTGAGGTGACTCAGTGCGCTTGCACCGCACTACTTAGCCGTGCCGATCGCTGTACCAAAGGTTGACTTCTGCGGTTAGCGTGATGCTGTTATTACGAGTGCGAGTGGCACAAGACATGGAGAGTAGGCGCAATTTGCGGTAACCATTTCTTTTTATTTCATAGCGACTGGAGAGTACATATGTGGGGTTCTAGGCGTAGAACTTCCGTAGGAGGTTTACATTCCATGGTCGCTTGACGTCGAGTTCGCCGTCCTCGCGGACGTCGGTGAGGTAGTAGGCGTCGTTGCCGAGTACGCGGCCGATGGCGAATGGTCCCTCCCATGGAGGGGAAAGCTTGTGCATGCCCTTCTTGTCCTGGATGAGACGCAGCACCAGGTCGCCTTCTTGGAAGGTGCGAGTTTTCACCCGCCGGCTGTGGTAGCGGCGGAGTCCTTGTTGGTAGATGGCGGTGCGCGAGCGAGCTAGGTCGCGTGCCTCGTCGAGTTGATCGACTCCATCCTGTCGTGCGAGTTCGTTCGCAGCTTCCGTGTAGTGGACGACCCTTGGCGAGTCGTGCTCAAGGTCGGTGGGCATGACTGCCTCGGCGCCGTACACCATGAAGAAGGGGGTGAATCCTGTCGACCTGTTGACCGAGGTGCGGATTCCCCAGATGACGGAGGGTAGCTCCTCGACCCAGCACCCGGCGATGCGCTCGAGTGGTACTTGGAGTCGCGGCTTCAGGCCGTGGAGGATGCTTTGGTTGGCCCGTTCCGCCTGGCCGTTGGATTCCGGGTGGGCGACTGACGCGAGGTCGAGCCGAATGTGGTGCTCTTCGCAGAATTCGGCCATGGCTCCTTTGGCGAAGTTGGTGCCGTTGTCCGTGATGATGCTGTTTGGGAACCCGTAGCGATATATGATCTCGCGTAGGAATTTGGTGGCGGTCTTCCCATCGCATTTCCGAACTGGCTTGGCTTCCACCCACTTTGTGAATTTGTCGACCGCGACCAAGAGGTGGGTGTAGCCAGAGGGCGCCTTCTTGAAGGGGCCTACCATGTCCATACCCCACACAGCGAATGGCCAGGTGATGGGGATTGTTTTGAGCGCTGAGCTCGGCACGTGCGTCTGGTTGGCGTACTTCTGGCACCCGGCGCACCGCTGGACAATGTCGACAGCATCGGCGTGTGCGGTGGGCCAGTAGAAGCCATGTCGCATAGCCTTGGCGACAAGAGAGCGGGCGCCGGCGTGGTGGCCGCAGTCACCGGAGTGGATGTCGTGGAGGATCTTGCGTCCTTCGGCGGGTTGGACGCAGCGTTGGAACATGCCGGTGACACTGCGCTTGTGGAGCTCGCCGTTGATGATGGCGTAGGACTTGCATCGACGGGCGATCATCCGAGCTTCCGTCTCGTCTGCCGGCAAGGTGCCGGCTTCCAGGTAGGCAATGTAGGGCTTGGTCCAGTCGTCTGGCTCGTTGACGAGTGCGACCAGGGCTGCCTCTGGTTGGAGCAGGACTCCGATGTTGATCTCCCTTGGGGGAGAGACTGATGGCTTGGTGATCGTGTCGAGGAAGACGCCGGCGGGTGGTGCGAGTCGAGCCGACCCGATGCGAGAGAGGGCGTCGGCCTCCTCGTTCTTCCGCCTGTCGATCCACTCGACGGAGTAGCCTGTGAAGTGTCCGCCCAAATTGTCCACTGCTTGGCGGTACGCCGCCATGGTGGGGGAGACGGCGTCGCAGGTGCCAGCGACTTGTCCTGCGACGAGGTCGGAGTCGCTGTAGCAGCGTAGGCGGTTGACATTCATCTCCCTGGCGGCCCTCATGCCGTGTAGTAAGGCCTCGTACTCGGCCATGTTGTTTGTGCAGGGTGTGAAGTCCAGGCAGAGGACATAGCGGAGTTTGTCGCCCTTCGGAGAAGTTAGCACGATCCCTGCGCCTGCGCCGTCCGCGTTCTTGGAGCCGTCAAAGTGCAGGCTCCAATAGTGGAGGTATGGCAGCTTTTCTGGTTGCTGGGCTTCTTCCCAGTCGGCGATGAAGTCTGCTAGGGCTTGCGACTTGATCGCTCTTCGTGGCTCGTATTTGATGTTGTGGACGCCGATCTCGACGGCCCACTTGGCGACTCGCCCGGTCGCCTCACGGTTGCGGATGATGTCCTGCAACGGTGCGGAGGAGATGACCGTGATCGGGTGCTCCTGGAAGTAGTGCGGCAGGCGTCGCTGTGCCCTGAAGACCGCGTATACCAGCTTCTGGTACTGCGGGTACCGCTGGCGCGACTCGGTGAGGACCTCGCTGATGTAGTAGACCGGTCGCTGTACTGGGCGCTCCTTTTCTTCCTCCGGTCGCTCGACGACCATGACCATGCTGACGACGCGCTCGGAAGCCGCGACGTAGACTAGCATGAGTTCTTTGTCGACCGGGGCGGCGAGTAGCGGTGCAGCGAGTAGCACCTTCTTGAGGTCGCGGAGCGCGTCGTCCGCCTCCTTGTCCCACTGGAATGTGGGGTTCTTGCGCATCAGGCGATATAGAGGCATTGCCTTCTCGCCCAAGCGGGGGATGAAGCGACTGAGAGCCGCTACTCGCCCGGCCAGCTTCTGAACGTCGCGCAAGCACTCGGGTTTGCCGAGTCGGGCGATCGTGTCGATCTTGGTGGGGTTCGCCTCGATCCCGCGCTTGGAGACGACGTAGCCCAGTAGCTGCCCTGCGGGTACACCGAAGGTGCATTTGCCTGGGTTGAGCTTTATCTTGTATTTTCGCAGGTTGGCGAACGTTTCCGCCAGGTCGGCGAGTAGGTCGCCCTGGCGACCGGACTTTACGACCACGTCGTCGATGTAGACGTGGATGTTGCGGCCAATTTGGCTCGCAAGGCATTCTTGCATGCACCGCTGGTAGGTTGCCCCGGCGTTCTTGAGGCCGAAGGTCATGGCGGTGTAGCAGAAGGCTCCGAATGGCGTGATGAATGCCGTCTTCTCCTCGTCCTCGATAGCCATTTTGATCTGGTTGTAACCAGAGTAGGCATCGAGGAAACACAGCGACTCCGAGCCCGCGGTGGAATCGATTATCTGGTCGATCCGCGGGAGGACGAACTGCTCCTTTGGGCAGGCGCTGTTCAGGTTTGTGTAGTCGATACACATCCTCCAGGTCCCGTTTTTCTTCTCGACCAGGACTGGGTTTGCCAGCCACTTGGAGTATTTGATTGGCCGGATGAAGCCTGCAGCGAGTAGACGCTGCACCTCCTCGGCGATTGCTCGGCGGCGCTCTTCATTGAAGGGCCGCAGCGACTGCTTGACAGATCGCACTTTGAGGTCGGCGTTTAGCTTGTGCTCAGCGAGCTCCCTGGGGACACCGGGCATGTCAGAGGGCTTCCATGCGAAGATGTCCCTGTTCTCACGGAGGAACTCGATGAGCGCGCCTTCCTATGCCAGGCTCATGCCCGTCCCGATCGTCACCGTCTGGCTGGAGTCGCCTGGGACCAGCTCGACGGTACGGGTGTGCGTAGTGGCCTCAAAGGTTGAGGTGTTTGCGCCCTCCGAGTTGGGCTTCTTGAGTATGGTGGGGTCGTCGTTGTTGACCCCGCTCGTGTACTTGGCGAGTTCATCCGCGTGGTTGGTCTCCACCGCGATGATGGCGTCAGCGAGCTCGGCACCTTTGGCCTCGCACTCGGCGGCCATGTTGGGGTCGCCGTTGATGGTGATGACGCCGCACGGCCCGGGGAGCTTCATCGCGTTGTACGCGTAGTGGGGCGCTGCCATGAACTTGGCGAATGCCTGGCGCCCCAGGACGCAATGGTAGGGGCTGTCGAAGGGCACGAGCTCGAAGACGATCCGCTCGGTGCGGAAGTTTGCTGGTGTGCCGAAGGTGACTGGCAGCGTGACCTTGCCGATCGGGTACGCCTTCCGACCGGGGACGATGCCGTGGAACGTGGTGTGGGTCGTCTCGATCATCGACTGCGGGAGCCGCAGCCGCCTGAAGGTGTCCAGGTACAGGATGTTGATGGAGCTTCCGCCGTCCATCAATGTCTTGGGGAGCCAGTAGTCGCCGACCTTAGGCTTGACCACCAGGGCGACTCGACCTGGGTACTCGATGCGTGGCGAGTGGTCTTGTCGACTCCAGGTGATGGGCTGCTCCGACCAGTTGAGGAACTGGGGAACGTCCACCTGGGCCACCGCGTTGACGGCGACGGCGCGGGCGATGACCTTCTTCTCGCGCTTCGTGTTGAAGCCCGTGAAGGTGTGGAGCGAGCCGGCCACTTTGCCGAATTTTCCGCCGTTTGGCGGGTCGTTGTCGGGGTCCTCCCGTGCTCGTCGTGCCTTCTCGATCTCCCTGAGGGTGTGGCAGTCGGCGGTGGTGTGCGTGCCGGGCTTTCCTTCCCTGCTATGAAACGCACATGGTTGGTTAAGGAGAGCCGCAGGGTCGAACCTTGGCTTGGCCTTGTAGTTGCCGCCGTCACAGTCGTTGTCCTCCGTCGCGGCGGAAGCTCTGGGGCTCGCGTTGCGCGTGCCCGACGTTGGCGACAAAGTCGACTCGCCCGTCACTGTGGCGCTTGCCGGTGAGGCGAGTGTTGCTGTAGCGTAGGTCGGACCGTCGTCCGCTGTCGTTGCCGCTCGTGCGGCGTTGACCTCCTAACTCGTCGTCAGTTTCCTAGTTTGGATCTTCCTCCGCGTACCGTTTGGCGATCTCGAGGAGGTCGGGGATGTTGTCGAGTGTGCGAGAGTGTCGCTTGAGCTTGGCGACCAGGGGCTCGTAGCGGCACGAGGTCTTGAAGCAATGGATCGCGGTGTCCGGGTGGATGCCGACCGCGTTGTACCAGAGTTCTTGCCACCGTTGGACCCAGTTGCGGGTCGACTCGCGGGGTCCCTGGACGCATCGCTCCAGGTCCTCGATAGTGGTGGCGTGGGTGTAGGAGCACTCGAAGTGCCTGACGAAAGCGTCGCGCATCTCCTCCCAGGAGTCTATACTATCCTGAGGGAGGGTGTTGATCCACTACCTGCACGTCCCCTCCATCATCAGGGGGAGGTAACGGGCGGCTAGCAGGTCGGTGTGGCCTGCGATCCCCATTGCCATGAGGTATGTGTCGAGCCAGACGGCGGGGTCATACGAGGGGTCGTACTTTTCTATCTCCTTCGGCGCCTTAAAGTTTGGCGGGTACTTCTCGCCTCGGATCATTGGTCCGAAGCACTTGGGGCCGAGTCGACTGAGCGACCCCATGGGCTCGCCGTCGCGGCGATTGGTTAGGGTGTGTCGCAGGTCGTCGGGCTGGTGTGCGCGCCAGCTTTGGTTGTTTATGATGTGGGTGCGGGCGTCGATGGGTTGACCGTTGGCGGCGACGAGGTTGGTCGCCGGCCTGGGGTCGTTGGTGGAGAGTGCCGCGTTCGCGGGTCGGTGTTGGAGCTGCAGTGGCTCCGGTGGTGGGCAGTTGAGTGTGTTTGCCGCCATTGGGCGGCCGCTCGAGGCCGCCCTGCTTCCCGAGGAACGCGAGTATACTCGACCTTGCGAGTCGGCGCCCGCTCTTTGCTGCTCGACGGCCTTTGCGAGCAGGGCCCTAACGTATTGGATCTGCAGGGCGCCGTCGCCGGTGGCCGTGATGCTGTCGGCTGCTGTCCGGCCTGCCACGAGGTTGTCCATCGGGGTGGAGAACAGTGGAAGGCCGTTTGCGTCTCGCTCCCGTGAGGAGACTACTATCCGCGGCTGGTCCCTGGGGGGTGTGCGGTTGGGTGGAGGCGGGGCGCCCATCGCCGTCGATCCTGGCGGGGGTTGGGCACTTCCTCCTGGTGGCGTGTTCTCGCAGATCGTGCGCTCGGCCACGCGGGCCTCGTCGTCAAAGTTCAGGGCGCGCCCCTGAACGGTGGGGTTCAGGCGCGACCTGATCCGCTGTTGGTGGTAGCACGATAGCTCTTGCGCCGTCACCTGCTCGAGGCGAAACTTTTCGCGCTCGGCTTGCTCCTTGCGCACTGCCTCTGCCAGTTTTAGGCGGAGTTCCTCGACCTCCGTCGCCATGGCGTTAGGAGGGATTGGGGTGGAGAATGGATCCTCCGGCGGATCGGTGCCGGTCGCCATGTAGGTCGCAGCGTGGCGGCCGGTTCCGTCACGGAGGTCAGCGGAGTTCTCCGACCCGGAGTCGAATTCGAAGATCCCGAGGATGGAGGGGTCCTTGAAGTCTCCCACGTTGGAGACCTGGGTGATGGAGCCCGCGGGTGAAGCCCCGGTGATGGACCCGGCGAGTGACGCTGGGGTCGCCGAGTCGGCATCGTCGTTGAGGGCCGCGTCTTCTGCGGTCGCTGAGTTTTCGGCCACATCGCTGTGGGCCGAATTGTACTCGGAGGTGAGGCGATGGATCATGCGGATCTGGCTCTCGGAGAGCCGATCGCGTGGCGGCGACTCGCGGATGCGAGTCGAGTCCTCCGAGACGATGACGTCGGTGAGGCCGACGAAGAGGCTGATCGTGCCGACCGGCAAGATCACGTTGTGCGTGACGTGTCGTGCCACCGGGACGTAGCTGCTCGGCAAGATTTGGAGCATCTCGCCGATCGCTATCATGTGGCCGGTGGCGACCGTCTTGTTGATGGGCAGATTGGATCTCGCCGCAGAACACCGGCTAGACCGGCCAGGCCCCACGGTGGGCGCCACTTTCGTGGGAATGGTCACGGCAGATGCTGCAATCGGCAGCGAGTAGTAGAACGAGGGGCAAGGGCGGCCAGCCATCTGTGGTGCGAGATGAGGGCGGAGACTCAGGGTTTTACCCAGGTTCGGCCGCCCGGAGGGTAAAGACCTACTCCTGCTAGATTGTATTATGAAGGCGGTACAATGGGCGAGCTCGGCGGCTAGGCGGTGAGTCGCTTGGGGGTATGATGGAACGTATCTCTACACGCCCTGCAGGGAGGTTTATATAGGCTCACCTCACTTAGGGTTTACATATCTCAACCGAATCAGTTAAGGCTTCGGTGCTTGTTTAACCTAATCCGACTGGGCCTATCTACTCGTCTGGGCCTTCAGCTTCCAGTCGCTTGGATCCACGCCGGGCTTCGATCTAGTCGCCGTCTTGCAGGCCCACTCGCCAGTTCTTTGGGCCAGTCGGAAACGTCCTACTGGGTATACCCCGGTAGGTACATCCCCATCAGTGGCAACAACACATCTACAACCGAAGAGATTTCTATCACTTCCCTTGGAAACTAGAGGCATGAACCCACTATCGAGCATAAATACCCCCTCTTGGAGTCACTAGAAACTACTTTGCCAAGATAGCTACTAACAACGGAGAGCATGCAAGATCACAAACAACACATACATGATAGAATCAAATAGACAAAACCATTAATCAATCTGACATAGTAATCTCTATATCCATCGGATCCCCGCAAACACAACATGTATGATTACAAATAGATTAGATCTTGATCATGAACGGGGCTCACGAGATCTATACATGAAAGCACAAGGAGGAGATATAACCATCTAGCTACTACATGGACCCATAGTCCAAGGTGTAACTACTCACGCTTCATACTGGAGGCTGGCATGATGAAGAAGAAGGCCTCCAGGATGATCTCCCCTCCGGCAGGGTGCCGAGAAGAACTTTAGATCCCCCGATCTGGGGATGATGGTGGCGGAAGCTATAGAAGGTTTTGTGGAGTTTTTATCGGGTGCCTAGGGTTTCTGCATCGGGGGCTTCTTATAGGTGAAGGGGCGAGCCAGGGGGGCCACACCCCTGCCTAGGTGCGGGTCAGCCCTAGCCACGCCTAGGAGGGTCTGGCCTTCCTGTGGCGCCCCTCCGTCTCGTCTTCTGGCTTCGTGGTGCCCACGGTAAAATATTGACTTTGGCTTTTGTCCCGTTCAATTCCGAGAATATTGATTTTCTGCCTTTCTGGAACTAAAAACAGAAGAAAACAGGCAACTGCACTGTGGCAACTTGTTAATAGGTTAGTTCCTGAAAAGATATAAAAACACCTCAAAGTGTAGACAAAGCAAAGTAAATACTAAACAAGCATGGAACATCAAAAATTATAGATACGTTTCCGACGTATCAAGCATCCCCAAGCTTAACTCCTGCTCGTCCTCGAGTAGGTAAGTGATAAAATAATAATTTTTGAGGTGACATGCACCACCAAAACCAAGATCAAACCATTTGCAATCATTGAAAGCTGGGATCAAAGAACTCTAAACATGTGCATGTAAGATGGAGTTCTAATAGTAAGACAAAGTAACTATGCATGCAACATTAAAGGCTGCAAACAAAGATCATGAATAATAATGCATTGAAAAACTTTTGTTTATTTCACATATAGAAAACATGGCATAGTGGCATTCAGCTTGTTCCTCATAGAGTAGCAAATAGATGCATAGGACACCTTCAAAGTTCATAAGAGTGACAAGATACAAGTAGCACAAGAACTAGCAATATCACAATATGCATCAATCAATAAGTTTTGGGACATTGCATATAGAACTAAGAATGACAACTATGCTCTCTTAATGGTGCCTAAAGGTAGAAGGTGGAGACTCAATATGATAGTGGAAGAAAGGCCCTTCATAAAGGGAAGCAGGGATTTCAAGTTTCAAAAAGAGCTTCCAAAAATTATGGTACTTGTTAGCTTTCAGCCCTCATTGCCCCTATCATAAGAATATTGAAGTGATTAAGGTTAAAGTGAACAAACTATGGACTATATGCTTGACAAAGTATAAGTTGGCAATCTCAAGTCCCTTGAATACGAGGGCCACACCTCATGCTACTCAACTTAAGTCACCTGTAAGTTCTTGTCATAATAAGTACATGCGTATCATAGAGAACCGCCAACGGGGTACCCCTTGCACATGGTACATGAGCTATCCCATAACCAAAATGACAAGGCAAGCAGACAATGAGCATCTCATCGATCTTTTTATTTACTATGTGCATAGATTTTTATTGAGGATGCTTCACAGATTTCTCGTTATGGTGATGTTGCAAGTTTCCACCATGATTAGGCATGGCTTAGGCTAGCGGCCCAGGCATTTCTCTAACACAAAATACATAACTCCATGGACTTACAAGCTCTCTCTTTATTTCACACTGGTGACATCCATAGACAAAAGAGCATGATATCTACTGTGCACAAAGTACAAGTGCAATGTTGAAAATGTTCCCCATGATAGCATGGTTCTGCTAATTCCAATGTATAAGTGCAAGCATATACAACATAGACGACACAATGGTTCAAGTCTATTAGGGGCAAGGAATATAAAGTGTGCCATCAAGTTCGTTAGGGCTTTAATCACTAAGTTTTCATATAACAAAACACTTTTTAATTGGAAGATAGCTGAAAACAAGAATATACTTGGAATGGTGTAAGACACCATGCATAGGAATTTATAGTGGAAACTTTGGAATAACTTGATTTCTTGGGAGTTGGAAGTATGAGTAGAACTTACTCATACAAGTGGAGGCTAGCAAAAGACTGGGAACAACCAACTAAGAGAGCAATAATGACCATAATCATGCAGAGCGACAAAACATTACTAATCAATGCATAAAGTGGTACTACAAGTTAAGGACTAAATGATCATAGAGGCTATGGTGACTTGTTTATAGTCATAACATGGTGTGAGCATGTGTCAAGTCAACCCAAACAAAGCATCAAAGGAGAAATACCACAATACTATGCCTTTGTATGCTAAAACAACGCATAATTCTTTCAAGGCACACTAAGCAATCCCAATTGTTTGGAACAAGACATGCTACAACAATAATCACTAATAATAAGGTCAAAGCAACACCTAGCATGTCATGCTAAAGTCTAAGTCACAGTCAATGCAAGCTCCTCTTGCACTTTCAAGCAAGAACTTTCTACTCCTTTCCAACACCAATCAACTTATTTGAAACAACACAACGAGAACGGGGGTCCAAACTACTTTATTCAAGCAAACTAAACAAACTAAGCAAAGCAAATGAAAACTAAGACGCTCCAAGAACAACACAACAGTGCATGAAACAATAAAAACGAAGTGTCTAGAAAGACCCAAGCTTTTTATTGATGAAGAGGGGATGCCTCGGGCATCCCCAAGCTTTGAAGCTTGTACCTCTTGGATATTTCTTGGGGTGACATCGGGGTGGCATCCTCAAGCTTGAGATTTTGTCCATCCTTCATCTCATTACATCATTCTTTCTCTACACCTGAAATTTTTTCCTTCATACAAAACTTCACAAAATCTTCATTAGCAACATTAGTGTATTCAAAATATAATAGACCTTTGGGTTTAGCTTTGGAACAGCAAAACTTTTCACTAAATAAACAAGCTACTGTAGCAACTCCTTCAAAAATCTCAATTTGCCAAAAGAGAACTCGAAAAGGAATCAATAAGAAGGAAATGCAAATAATGGCAGAAATCTGCCAAAACAGACCAGCAGGTAGAAACCGATTTTTCCAAAAATCTTATGTTGCTCAAATCAAAAGGTGTTTAACTAATTAAAGTTAGCTAACATATTGGGGGATTTATTCGTAAATTTTCATCTCAATCCGACTTACAGAGACTCCTCACGAGTTTTTATGGTGGAGGACAGAAATCTATTTCGGGACAGCAACTCCCCAAATCTTACTTCCCTCTCATTAGAGGTCATTCTTGGCACAAAAGCAAACAAAAAGGATAAGGAGATGTCATTACTGAAGTAATAACTTCCAAGACTCAAGTAAATTCTTGGGTTATCTCCCAATAAGTACTTTTCTTTAACGCCTTTAAGTTAGGCACAAGAAGCAGGAAATCAAGTATTTTCAAATGAGGAATTGAGATCAATACTTGCAAAGTCTTCAACTATGAGAGGTATCTCATCCAAATGAGTCTTGGAGGATCCCTTCTAATTTATCTTTGGTTTACTACTTTCATCAAAAGGATTTTCAGGAACAATCCAATCAAAATTCTTTTCAAAAGCCTCATGCATCCCAACAAGCTTAAAGGGTATGAGTATCTTAAATTCATCTCTAGGCTTGGTTTTATCTAAAGTACCCACAACATCTACACATGAGCCTAGCATATTAAAATGCTCAAAGACCTTTTTGTCTTCCTTAGCAACATCGTGGAACTCTTTGAGTAAAGTTTCAAGAATAAATTCTCTCTTTTCAACATTCTTTTCTTCTTTTAGCTTTAGGAACAAAATTTGCATCATGGGGTTAAGGCTAACAAACCTAGCCTCCAACATATGAACTAAAGAAGTTGCATCAATTTCATAATTGTTGCAAGCAACGTGGAAACCTGGACAACACAAACTCAAGACTTTGCCCCAACGAACAGTGAGGTTGTCAATCTCACCGGTTGTTGTAACAAAGGATTAACTATATGGTGTGGAAGGTGATTGCGGTGACCCGGCATACCACTGCATGGTGTAGTACACTATAGTCGTTGATATAACACCAATGGAACACCGTTCCATCCGCATTATATCCCTCAGAGTGGTACAACAGAAACATCGCGGGTCCAAGACAACACTTTATATTACATATAGCACATTACAAAAGATCCAGAGAGCTTCCTCGGACAGTGAGGAATATTATACAGAAAGAACCAGAAAGATCCACTCGGAGTTACTTTAGAAGTACTACTATTAATATATGTATAAGGCTTGAAAGTACTACTATAGTATTATTCTACAGAAGAAGGTTCTATATTCTAGGAGTTTTATTTCTATTCTATGCTTCAGCTTGTCTTCGATAGATTCCGGTAAGGTCTTCGACTCTGTTGATCTCCCTTAGATATCTTCAACTCTTTAAGGGACTTATTTCCTGGAAACGTCATTGGTTTCTCCGAGATCTAGCAAGGGTTAAGAAGATACGTTGAGTACGAGCATACTCAGCAAATTCACTAAAGAGGAGTGTTTGTTGCACTAGCTACAGCCACAGACCATAGGTCGTAGGCAATGCAAGTTTTCATAAACATTTCTTCAAAGGTTGATTTTATTCTGAAAAGCTATGTCCATCATCCTTCACGGGTTTACCAGAACTTTCATGGAGTTCCTTTCCCGCAACGTTCGCAGCTCCTTCCCGGAACAGGGAGTAACAAGTTATAGTTCTTACACTCTGCAGAAGTGTGTCACTTTACCCATGAGAGATCTTAGCTTTGTTGCACATCCGAGTTATAGGCTCATTCACACTTCCTTGGTATGAGGCCCAGACTAAGATCTAGGACAATCACTGTCCTTCTCCGCGACCCCGCATACACCACAATTGTTGGATGTCCAAACTCAAGGTAGTCTTTTCCCCGTATAAAACGGCTATACCTTAGTTGGATACACACAACAACCATTAACACTAGTAATCTGTCTTTTGTAAGCCCAGATCCACGGTAGACTTTCCCCGTATAAAACGTCTATACCCACGATCTGTAACTTACAAATGCCCAGAACAGTGTCCAATGCATGCGAAAGGGAGTCGATCCAGCTGACTTCTCCGTCCCATTCCAAATCTCATGGTTAACGCGTAATATACGGCGCAAGAATCACTGGCGACATTGGTTGTTAAGTCCTAGATAATATGTTCCTTTACCACCGGAACTTTTATAGTAGATTATTACCTCATGGTAAATAACCTATAATCATATTATTATGAAAATAGTGTTTTCTGATCTTTTTCAAATGCAGGTGATGACAACACTGGATTAGGAAAATAATTTACAGAAAATAATCAAAGGACATGAGCAAGTGTGAACTTTCCTTGTGTGATTGTAAGATTATGCACTCACGGTCTTCGAGATAATAGAAGATCCAATATCTGAAATCAGCATCATTGGTCCGGTAAGGACTAATGTTTAAAGAAGCGGGATGCCATTATGCATAAGTAATGTTATGCAATTTTATAATTCCCAAAGTGAAACCCTTAGTATTTTGAATAAGTTGATCTTAGGTATCTTCTTTAAGATTGGGTTTATCTTTAAGTTTATTTCATAAGCAATGACATTGATAAGGAACTTAAGTGTTAACAAACCAAAGTATACAAATACTAATAGAATAATGTGATTATGATTAATTGTTATCTGGTGATTGGGATAAAAATTCCTTGAGTTGAGTTCTTAAGAGCTGAAGGAACTAATATAGACTTGTTTGTGTGAAGTGGCAAAAAGAATAACATTTGAAAAAAACTAGTATTTAGTTAAGGTTAATTAGTCTTAAGGTTTATTAGGTTTTACATTAGGGTTGGTGATGGTTATGAATGGTGTTAAGTTATCATATTTTAGTTGATGATACAAGTGACTAAAGTTAACTTTAAAACATGAATAAACTTCAAATGAGATGTTTATGATTGTTTAAACCAAAGTTAACTATAAAAATAGAAGTGAATTGTAAGATATGATGAGTTTTAGAATAGCATCTAGTTTTAGGGTTTTGGCAAATATGATTAGGGATGATCCCTTTTAATTTAAGTGAAAGATAAATTTAATAATATGCAATTTATTAATGGGAGCATAATTAGATGATCTTACAAATTTATTTGAGTTTAGAGTCATTTTTAAGAGTGGTTGAGGGATGGATATTATTCACCCCCTTATACGTGAGTGATATATAATATTTATTTAAAAGGAGTTTAATTTTGAATTTAAGATTTAAAAACATTTAAAGGCTAATAGTTATATTTAAATTTTATTTTAATTATGGATTTAGACTTAGTAATCAAACTTTAAAGGTTTGGGTGTTTTATAAGGAAATGTGATTATTTCTTACTTAAGAAATAATTTTAAGAATTAACAAAGTGGTTTTTTATTTGAGTAAAATAAGTAATGAAATTTATTTATCTTAAAATGTTTTTGAATAATATATATAGTATTTTTTTAGTGAAATATACTTATTGAAGATCTTAAAAATGAATTTTATTTATTTTTAAGTATTACCCTTATTTTTATAAAATTCTTTAAATAATTAAGTGCCTTTAAATATTTGATTTATATTTTATGTGTAAAACTCTAAGTTAGTATTTTTATAAAATAGTAGAGTTATTTACACAAAAATGAATGTTTATTTATTTTTAGGAGTTTTTCTTATTTTATTAAATTTTACTCAGGATTTAATGATTTTAAAATTTATGTGTTGTGTATTTATTTTAAATAAATAAAGTTATAATTTTATTAGATAATCTTTTTTTATGAACATTTTGACATATTAAATGTATTTTTATGATTTTTCTATAATTTTTTATAGCTGAAAATGTTTTAAAGGTTAATTTGGTAATTTATTTGTTTTACTTTTATTTCATTTCTTATTATGATTAATTTGGGTCGTTTGTTTGGGGTATATGGGCTGGCCTGGCCCAGCTAGACCGGGCCTGGCACTACACACCGACCCACCCCTCTCCTCACCACCACGCACGCACACAGACACGACCCTTATCTCTCTCGCATTCCCCTTCCGTGCGCGATGCGCCGCCAGCGCCGCCGCTTGTCGCCCCGGCCGCCGCCAGCCGCCTCCGGCACCGACGCAAGCTGGTGCTGCCTTGACACCTCTTCCTTCTTATTTCCCCCCATCAATTTGGCTTGCGCGCCCCCTGATGTGTACTCGTCGGAAACCCTAGCTCTGCCATGGTATGGTGGCTGTTGATTCTGGCGGTGTTGTTGCTCGGCTACGACACTCGCCGCGCCGCAGACGTTGCCGGAATGGCTTGGTGCGGTGCAGGTGCTTCGGTGCCCACCGTGCCGCCATGTTGCTGCACCCGTGGCCTCTGCTTCCTCTTCGGCGAGCTAGGACTCGCCCTAGGTAGGTGTTCCTGCTACCCCCTCTCTTCTCTGTGACCAGCCTTTGTGCTGATGATTTTTTGGTTGACAACTATGCTATGGTTGTGTGCTGCTGATCCATTGCTAGTTAAGGTTCCTTTATTTGGATGAATAAATTTCAAGTTGGTACACTGTTTGATATGTGGATAGGTTTGTGGTAATTGTTTTGTTGGTTCACATCTGGTGAATATCTGTGTCTTGTTGAGATATCTTAGCTATGGTTTGATGCTCAATTGACATGCTTGGTTTACTTGTGATGGTCTCAAGGCCCTGTTTTAATTCTTTACCCTATTATTAAATGATGAGGTACTATGGTAAGAGTAGGTTTATGCTACTCTTAATCTGGGTAGATGATCTGAGAAACCCTTCTGGATGATTACAGTAGACATGAAAATTCAAACCATTGGTTTGGATTTTATCTGTTTGGGATACTTACTGGTCTGAACATTTACTATTTCATGTTGACAGTTAAGAACTATTGACACTGATTCCTAGTTGAGTTGGTTAGGAAAATGATCTGGAAATCATATTGGCTTGAAATTATTGCTGGATGGTGAATGACATATGGCAATTAGCTCTGAGTGTGTTAAGATATGCACTCCTTGTAACATCCCAAAAATACTAAGCTTGGATCATCAAATTCTAATCATCAAAATTAGGGTTAACAAAAACTTTTCTAAATGAAATCATGAATGCATGCATATGTGTATGCATGGATTTTGAAATCCTTTAAAACCACCTTGATTGTTTGCTTCATTGCTTGTAAAATGTTTCTTAGGTGAAATAAACATCATCTAAAACATTTCCCACACTTTTCCTAAAGACAAGTAAATCAAAACACATATATGAAATGAATGGTCATTTTGGCTAATTTAACTCCCATGCCTACTTTGGCTGTCTCAAACTTTCAGAACCTAACAGAAACTTTTCTGGATCTTTGCACCCCTTGAATGTACTCATAACAAGGTATCAAGGCCCACTTTGTGATCATCCAGAAACTTTCAAATGCATAGTTTAAATGACAATTCAAAATTGAATCTTTATCATATAGGAAGATCCCACTTTTTCAAAAACCACTCAAACAAGCTCAATTTTCAAAACCCAAGCATCTGCAGACTCACCAGCACCAATCTGGCAAACCCACCAAAAATCATTTCAAAATTCAAAACTTGATTTCATTCGGCCATTTCATCAAACAGGTTGCAGACACAAATCAAACAAACATCAAACACTATTGTGATCAGTGATTCTTGCCTAACTGGTTCCCCATTTAGCTCACACACAACTCAGTAAATCATCTAGGAAGATTAGCCAGGCACTAGCACCACTGTGAGCTTGCCATTGTCATCAATGGTGAACAGCCGAGCACCCTCTTTCCACCCCATAGTCGACAGCAAGCTAGGAGCAGCAGGAAGCCTAGCCAGCATCTCTGGGAGGCAGCCCACCGTCCACCGCCACTCACTGTCCTAGCCGCGAGCGTTGCCAAGCCCTGGACCACGCGCACAAGCCGCGCCCAGACCATGCCTAGCGTGCGCCAGAGCGCCACCCTCGACCATCACCCACAGACCGCGCGCCGCCCTCGCCGCGTGCATACATAATCCCCACCGACCCAGGAGACCGCCATACATCCCCGTTTGCCGCCCCGTGCCGCACAGCCACCGCCCGCCGTCGAAGACGCCGCCTCTGCCGCGCAGAGCATCGCCCGTTCCAGACCAAACCACACCGCCCCATGCCTTGAGACCATATCGTTGAGCATCGCCGGGAGACACCGCACCGTCCCCTACCCTTGCCCATGCCTTTAGCCGCCTGTAACCTCGCCCCGACGAGCTCACTGTGCGCCCCGACGGTCCCCTCGCTCGACTATAAATAGAGGCCACCCCCGCACGATTTCTTCACACCATCTCACTCCCCTCTCCTCACTGATCGTGCCACACCATTCTTAGAGCAAGGCGAGCACCACCTCGCCGGAATTTCACTGGAGCCTGCCGCTGCCGGAGAAGAAGGGAGCCAGCGATTGGAGCCGCCCTAGGAGCTGCCGCGACCACCCCTGAGTTCGCCGTCGTCGACTTCGTCGTTCGCCCGCCTCGCCGACCCTCGACAGTACCCCGGTGAGCCCCTAGCGACCCTCACTGGCCGCGCTAGGTTTCGTTCTCGCCGGAGTTGTCTCGCGTCGACGATGACTCCCAGCCGTTAGATTAGAACTAGATCGAACGATCCACATCGCCCCATACCGCTTCGCCCAGCCCCGTGTCACTAACGAGTGGGGACACCCACTTAAGCAGCCCGCGGGAGCACTGCGCTTAGCAGGCCGACCCAGTAATTTTTCCCGCGCAGCCCCGTTATTCAAATTAAACTTTTTCTATTTCAATTCAAACACACTTCTGTACCCAAATTCAAAAATCAACCCAGATCGATTCAGTGCACCAAATTGAATGAAACCAATTTTGTTGGAAAGGTCTGTGAATGCTGAATCCAAGCCCGTTGGATTCAAGTCATTTGGATCTATAGATCACCCATGGTAAAAATAACAAGGAAGAAGCTTTTCTGCATTCAAACATTTTTCAAATTTAAACCATAATAGCTTTTGAGTTGATTCCAACTCTCAAAAATCACATTTAACCATACCTTTCAGAATATATAAAAATATATAGGTTTACTTGCAGAAATAATGTTCAAATAATAAAATAATGCTACATAAGCATTTCTAGACACCTTATTTAATTAAAATAAAAGGGTAAAACCTTATTAAATTGTGACACCACTTTAAATCACATTCCCATGGACTACAATATGTGGTGATGACATGTGTCAACATGATCCCATGTTGGGTTTGGAGAATATTAAATCTTAAGTAGTTTTTCAATGAGTAGAAATTACTTTTCTAAAAATAAAAAGATTTAAACCAAGCCTTAACCTTGTAATGTTAGGGATGATGCTAGATCATCATAGGACCCTTGTGTGTGATGATTGCAAGTAGCTAAGTATTGTTTGGTGATTGTGTACCTCGTATTTATTCATAGATGCTAGTACCGACCAAGGATACGAGGAGGAAGGAGGATTCTGCGAAGAAGAAGCCGAGGAGAACTTCAACCACTGCTCTGCACAAGGCAAGCTGATACTATACCAATGCAAGCCTAATACTACTAGTGAATGAGGAAGCTAACCCTTGCAATACACCCTACTGATGCAACCAACCCCTACTTGTTACTATGCCTTAAGCACACGTGATCATACCCATTTGATAAACCAATCCCAGTTTTATGTGCAAGCTTCTTACTTTATTTCTTTATCAAAGCTTACTTAGAGTTTACTCAAGTGACTGGTAGATATTGGAAAGATGTTGAAGGTTGCATAAAGAGCATAAAATTTGGCCTAAGTTAGAAACCTCGACATCAGCCTGAGACCTAAGGTTGTACTTAGCTGAAACTCCACTAGTTACCACCCCTCATCATTACTACCCCCACCTGTAGATGCTAGTGCTAAGCATAAAACTTGATAAACTTTAGATGGGAATACTTGGTGAAAATGGTTATGAAAACCTTGGAATGATGGATCATTCTATTGAAATGTTTTGGACATGTGTTTCCAAACACTTGAGGATTTTGGTGATAAAAATGTTGAGGCATGAGCCTTAGCCCTTTATAAAACTGATGGTTGTCTGGATGCGATACCATTCCAATTTTATCGTACAACCACAATACCCGAATATTGGGTAGGGCTTGACTGGAAACTTATATTCCTTAGTATTAGTTCCCTCACGGCCAAGGTTTGAGCTGAGGCTACCTTGTGAAGATTGTCCACCTGTGCAGTACCCAAGATGACAGTTGGTCATGGTTGGGAGGCCAAACTCACAGGAGAGGTGCTTATACTAGGGCGTGTAATCGAAAGGTTAGGATTGATTATCCGCATACTGAGTATGGTGAATTCAGGATTTGTTCGTGACGGATGTATCGAATATTGTGGTGAAAGTGTATAATCTCTGCAGAGTGTCAAACTATTCGAATAGCCGCATCCGCGGTTATGGACAGTTGGAGTGGCCATACTATTCCCCCGTCAGACTTTTCAAAATGACCTGTGAGATGAATTGAGACTTTGACTTGACCACAACAGAGTTGTGATATGAAATACAAGTTCCCGCTTAGGATTTATAAAATTGTGACTAGCTTTAGAGCTTAGTAGAGATAAATCTGGCTTTTGCAAAACAACCCTAGAGCCTAGTGTCCTATTATCCAAAAAAAAACCTTTTACCTATTAGTATTAGTTTACGAGTACTTAAAGAGTACTCATGGCTTTGTCCCTGGCTATTCCCATGGCCAGACTATGAAGAGGAGTACCTGGAAGGTGGACCCCAGGAAGGTTACGACAACTAGGATCATCTCCCATCGTCAGCATTGCCTGTGACCCCGAAGAGGGAGCTTCGCCTACGCTACCGTTATTGTTATGTATTCTGCTGCTTGATGTTGTATTAAGAACTGGATCATGAGATCCCTATTTGTGTAAGAACTTATGTATCGATTGTAATGGATGATGTACTATGGTATCCAATTCTGTTATGTCTCGCAAAAATGGTAATCCTGGGATTGCGATGTATGGCATAACAGGCATCTAGGATTGAAAAATTCGGATGTTGACACTCCTCTACCAGGGATAATAGCAGTACACTAGATGATTCTTGGCTTATTAGCTAGGAAAATGATTTGAATTATTTGCAAGTGAGATTTGGTGATCATGTAGGTATGTTGTCAACATGACAGTAATTGATCTCATGATTCCTAACCATTCTGTTAGAAAGATGATGCAAAGATTTAGTTTGTTTGATGATAGATGATATACAAGCATGTGTACTTGTTGATGTTGCTAGTGTCAATTTTTAGTGATCTTTGTGACTTGGAATTTTCTACTGTGGTGCCTCAGTTGAGTGTGCATAGTAGAAATCCATTGTTACATGATCTACTATATCTGCCCCTGTCAATGATGCAATGATGAAAAAGTATGGTGGATTATTTCTTTGCCAATGATGTGGAAACTGAGGCTAGCATATGATAGAGAAACAGATGCTATGGTTGGCCTTCTATGTGCTCTGTGATGATCTTTACATCTAGGTGTATGCAGATTTGAGGGCTATTCTTTGCACTACTATTTTCTCCTATCAAAATCTAATAAAAACAGATTTGACTTACTATCCTTGTTGGTAGTAAACAAAGTATACAATTGATTCCTAGAGACTTCTACTAGGAAAATGATAAATATGTTTTAGCCAAAATGTCTGAGTGACCATTTAGTGTGAGGATAAACTCTAATAGTTGTTGTGCATCAGACTGTCTCTATGGTGCCTCCATTTTGGAGTATACATAGTGATAAGTGGTGTTTACTTGAACTACTATGAGCTAGATGATTTTATTTGATAAGATCATACACCTGGCCTGTGATGCAAAGGCTGAGGCATTGATCAAAATAAGAACAGAGATTATGATGTAGCTTTCTAATTCTCTATGAGGAATATACATAGCATCTCTATGTAGATCTGAGAGAACACCCTCCTCCAATCCTCCTAGATGATCATCTAGTTGAAGGGTATAGGAGTGGATTTGATGTGTATTAGTCCCTTTATTTTCCCAAGATGCTGATGCAAAAGAGAATACAGATGCTTAAAATATTGTAAAGTTCTACCTGCTACAAAGATATGATTGTTGATCTTGTTCTGCTACTAATGTAAGCTTCCATGCATCCTGTCCTGGAAATCCTTCTCCTCCTTATTCCTTGCTGGATCTACTTTTAATCCTATCCTGATACTTGATATGCTGGCTGGTTCTTCTTTGGACTACTAGTGCTTCTTGCCTCCTCCTACTTTGCAACCATGTTGCCTTTGTTGTGAATTCCTCTACTCCTAGCTCCTGGATGGCTCCAAGGAGCAACCAGAGTTGGTTGAGGGTGAGGTATACCTATCTGATGGTAATGTGGTGTGGATGTGCTGTGGATTATGGGAAGGTACTTGTTTGCTACGGTTGTTTCCTTCTTATCTGGTTTCCTGGTTTGATGTGGTGTTGACAGCAGCTACTTGCATGTTGTTGTGCAAGCTGCTTGCAAGTGGGACCTGCTGGTGTGGATGAGATCAAGTGAAAACTTGATATTTGTGGAATCTTTATCTGATTACTTTAACTGTCAGGGTGAAACTTGCCCCTCTCCAAGCCTATGATGTTGTACTGAGGCAAAAATTACTGCTATGAACAGATGCTACTATTTGGTGAAATTTGCCCCTTACAGATTAGCTCCATGATGAATGTTTAATAGTGCATTTCACTGTTCACTTCTGAGAGCAAAACTAACCACTAATCCTTCTTTGATTTTATTTTATTTTTGTTTCCTTTTTCTTTTTGTTGTGTTAGCAGGAAATGAAGATCAAGAAGAAGAAAAGAAGCTTAGTTAGGTTTTATCTTTAATCTTGTTGTAATTTATTTTTTATATTCACAAGTGTAAAGATTTGGTATTATTATTGTGATTGTAAATAATGAACTATTTATTTATTAATTCTTCCTTTGTAAATCTTAATTGTAAAGACAATGTCATGTATATATAAATATATTGTTGTAATTAAGAATTATTTTATTTATTATTTATGTAATCATTTTATTTCAAGTTATTAAAATATTTCTAATTCCTATTTGTGAATTTTATAAATTCATATGAATTTGAAATTCAAATACATGTTTGAACAAATTTTCCTTGAAACAAAGAATTCTGCAAAGGTCATGTCGAAATCTATCGCACTTGCTCTGAAGTTTCCTTTAGTACAAGAGAGATCCCGATCCCTTTGTATCTCTTTTAGTTTTGCGCGAAAATTCCTCAGATTTTCTTACGCACGAATGCAATGCACAAACCTGTGTCCTCTCTATTTCTAGGTGCTAATCCTGGGATGTTACAGTGGTGATGGTTTTCAGCAAGTAAACAATGGAAGATATATCAATGGTAAAGATTGGACCGGGGTCCATAGTTCACTAGAGGTGCTCTCCTTAGATAAACAACATGGCATGAAGCGTAAACAAATTACAGCAGGGCAATTGACAGGAACTGAGCAAGGCATAACAATGCAATACTAGACAAAAAGATCCTATGAGATTCGATTGGGCAATACAACAATATATATAGACCGCCATCCAACTATATCTATGACTAGAAGTCCACCTTCAGGTTATCATCCGAACCCCCTCCAGTATTAAGTTGCAAGCAACAGACAACTGCTTTAAGCAAAGTGTGTTCCATGAACAAGAGACCGTTGTTTTCTCCCTAGTGGCAACATCACATCTACAACTGAAGAGATTTCTGTCACTTCCCTTGGAAACTAGAGGCATGAACCCACTATCGAGCATAAATACCCCCTCTTGGAGTCACTAGCAACTACTTGGCCAAGATAGCTACTAACAACGGAGAGCATGCAAGATCACAAACAACACAGACATGATAAAAATCAAATAGACAAAACCATTAATCAATCTGACATAGTAATCTCAATATCCATCGGATCCCTGCAAGCACAACATGCATGATTACAAACAGATTAGATCTTGATCATGAACGGATCTCACAAGATCCATACATGAAAGCACAAGGATGATATACAACCATCTAGATACTACATGAACCCGTAGTCCAAGGTGGAACTACTCACGCTTCATACCGAAGGCTGGCATGATGAAGAAGCACAAAGTGTCTAGAAAGACCTGAGATTTTTATTGATGAAGAAGGGGATGCCTTGGGCATCCCCAAGCTTTGACGCTTGTACCTCTTGAATATTTTGTTGGGGTGACACGGGGTGGCATCCCCAAGCTTGAGCTTTTGTATATTCTTCATCTCATTACATCATTCTTTCTCTACACCTGAAAATTTTCCTTCATACAAAACTTCACACAATCTTCATTAGCAATATTAGTGTATTCAAAAGATAATAGACCCTTGGGTTTAGATTTAGAACAGCAAGACTTTCACTAAAAACACAATCTACTGTAGGAATTCCCTTGAAAAGCTCAATTTCCCAAAAAGAACCCAAAAATAAATATATAAGAAGCAACTGCAAATAATGGCAGAAATCTGTCAAAACAGACCAGCAGGTAGAAACCAAATTTTTTTAGAAGACCTTATGTTGCTCAAATCAACAAGTGTTGAACTAACGAAAGTTAGCTAACATACTGGGGGATTTATTCGTAAAATATCATCTCAATCCGACTTACATAGATTCCTCACGAATTTTTACGGTGGAGCACAAAAATCTGTTTCGGGATAGCAACTCCCAAATCTTACTTCCCTCTCATTAGAGGTTATTCTTGGCACAAAAATCAAACAAAAATGATAAGGAGAGGTTATTACAGAAGTAATAACTTCCAAGACTCAAGAAAACTATTGGGTTATCTCCCAACAAGTACTTTTCTTTAACGCCTTTAAGTTAGGCATGATAGTTTGAGAAGATGCTCATATAAGAAATATGAGTTGAAATAAAAGAGAGCATCAGGAAGCAAACTAAAAACGCATTTAAGTCTAACCCACTTCCTATGCATAGGAATCTTGTAAAGAAACAAGTCATGAAAGCACAAAGCAACAAGCATAGGAAAGCAAAAAAAGTGCAACTTCAAGATTTTCAACATAAAGAGGGGAAACTTAATATTTTTGAGATACATAAGACCATGTTTCCCTCTCTCATAATAACTTTCAGTAGCATCATGAATAAAATTAACAATATAACTATCACATAAAACATTCTTATCACGAGCCACATGCATAAAATAATTATTACTTTCCACATAAGAATAGTTATTCTTATTAATTGCAGTGGGAGCAAATTCAGCAAAATAGCTATCATTATTATTACCATCACCATAATCATCAAATATAGGAGGCATATTGTAATCACAATTAATTTTCTCCTCAATAGTAGTTGGAATAAAAATATCATATTCATCATTGTAATCATCATATATTGGAGGTTTAGTATCATAAGCAATAGAATAGCTATCTTCCAAAGCTGGGGAACTAAAAAGATCATTTTCATAAAAACTAGCTTCCCCAAGCTTAGACGTTTCCATAGCATTAGCAATAATGTTGTCCAAAGAATTCATACTGATAACATTGCTATTAGCATGCAAATAAAGTTCCATGCGTTTTTAAATTTTCTCGTCAAACACTTCATGTCCTAACTCAAGATAAATATTATAGAGCTCTCTAATTTTGTTGTTGTTTTCCATTAAGCCTAACTAGTGAAAACAAGAAACAAAAGGACAAAATTTCAGAATCTAAAGGAAATAACTTTGAGCACTCACACCGTAGGATGTGAGTACCTTTTACCTTACCTCCCCGGCAACGGCGCCAGAAAATAGCTTGATGTCTACGAACTTCAATTCTTATATCAGTTGTTGGGCCTCCAAGTGCAGAGGTTTGTAAAACAGCACCAAGTTTACCTTAAGTGGATTACCTAAGGTTTATCGAACTCAGGGAGGAAGTGGTCAAAGGTATCCCTCTCAAGCAATCCTACAATCAAGATACAAGAAGTCTCTTGTGTCCCCAACACACCCAATACACTTGTCAGGTGTATAGGTGCACTAGTTCGGCGAAGAGATAGTGAAATACATGTGGTAACAGTGTCAGAAAAAAACTTCTGACTTGTTGTTGACGTGGGAGAGACTAAAAGAAAACTGAAATAAAGATGGAAGCAAGCAAAAATGCAACAGATCTAGATGCAAACGGTGTTTCAATGTTTGGAAACAAGGCCTAGGGATCATACTTTCACTAGTGAACACTCTCTCATATAATATATTCTCTTCATGATACTACTCTTAACTACTCTCCGGTTGGACACTCTAATCCATGGTAGGGCTACAAAAGCACACCTCAAAGTCCGCCTTTCCCAATCTAGATAACCCCACACTGTCATCTTGAGCGCTAGATGGTTCCAACAAACACCACAATTTCATATAGACAACCAACTCAAAATATACTCATGATAAATATATATGTAACCTAGCTTAAGTGCCACACACGGTGTGCACGCTGTCACTTTCACACACGTGGGGAAAAGCATAGATCTATTAAAGCACGATGAGTATTTATGTAGACTCTAGCCTAAGTGCCACGATAGCGTGCACGTTGTCACTTTCATACACATGGGGAGAGCAGAGATCTATTAAAGCACTTGAGTAGCAATGTAGATCTACTTGATTACAAAGCTCATGATCACAACATGATCATGCATAGGGAGAGACATGAACACATAGCTACTGCTAGAGCCCTTAGCCTCGAGGAAGAACTACTCCCTCCTCATCATGGGAATCAACAATGGTGATGAATATGGTGATGGAGATCGATGGAGATGGCTCCGGGGGCACTTCCCCGTCTCGGCAGGGTGCCGAAACAGAGACTTTCAGTCCACCTAATCTCCCCTTCGGTGGCGGCGGCACTATGGAACTTTTCGTGGCTTTCTGGTCGATTCTTTATGGTTTCTGAGTCGGGGGCTTCTTATAGGCGAATGAGGCAAGGTCGGTGGAGGTCCAGGGGGCCCACACCCCCTATGGGTGCGGCCAGGGTGGGACCCGCTGATACGTCGGAAACGTATCTATAATTTTTTATGCTCCATGCTTGTTTAGTATCTACTTTGCTTTGCTTTGTCTACACTTTAAGGTGCTTTTTACATGTTTTCTGGTACTAACCTATTAACAAGTTGCCACAGTGCCAGTTGCTAGTTTTCTGCTGTTTTTGGTTCTAGAAAAGCTAGTAAGGAAATATTCTCGGAATTGGACGGGACAAACGTCAAAGTCAATAACTTTCCGTGGGGAACAAGAAGTCCAGAGGGGAGCCGGAGAGGCGTGCCAGGGAAGCCACAAACCCCTAGGCACGGGTGGGCCCTGCCCCGCGCCTAGGCAAGGTGTGGGGCCCCTAGCCACCGCCTCGGCCTCCCCCTTCGCATATAAGAAGCCCCCGATGCAGAAACCCTAAGTACCCGATCAATATTCCACGAAACCTTATGTAGCCGCCGCCATCGTCGTCCCTAGATCAGGGGGATCTGAAGCTCTTCCCGGCACCCTGCCGGATGGGAGATCATACCGGAGGCCTTCTCTCCGGTATGATTCGTGAGTAGTTCCACCTTGGACTATGGGTCCATGTAGTAGCTATATGGTTGTATATCCTCCTTGTGCTTTCATGTATAGATCTTGTGAGCTCTGTTCATGATCAAGATCTAATCTATTTGTAATCATGCATGTTGTGTTTGCGGGGATCCGGTGGATATTGAGATTATTATGTTGGTTTGATTAATGGTTTTGTCTTTATGATTCTATCATGTATGTGTTGTTTGTGATCTTGCATGCTCTCTGTTGTTAGTATCTATCTTGGCCAAGTAGTTACTAGTGACTCTAAGAGGGGGTATTTATGCTCGATAGTGGGTTCATGCCTCTAGTTTCTAAGGGAAGTGACAGAAATCTCTTTGGTTGTAGATGTGCTCACTACTAGGAAACTAGCTATAGATAGACAAACCTTCCGTGGCGCATGGTTCTGACCATGCGCCACAAAAGTTGTCCAGTGGCGCATTTCAGCAAATGCGCCACAAAAGTCTTCACACTTCTGTGGCGCATATAGGAAAAATGTGCCACAGAAGTTGAAACTTGTGTGGTGCATATGTCCACATGTGCCACAGAAGTTCCAACTTCTGTGGCGCATATGGACGTATGCGCCACAGAAATCTCGGGTGGACCCTATCATGAAATCTCAATGACTGTACTCTGACCAATATTTTGTGGCGCATATGACCATATGCGCCACAGAAGTTCATCTTCTGTGGCGCATATAGAGGCATGCGCCACAGAAGTTGGAGTAGGAAAAAACGATCCCCCCCCCCCCCCCCGAGGATCACCTTTTTAGCCTTGCAAAAAATAATAGAAAATGAAAAACACTTCAAAAAATAAAATCCTTTCACATAGTGATAGGTAATATGGTCTAGTTTGTAGGAAAATTAACAAACATGCATTTCAAATTTTTATGCAAGAAAAGTTTATGCCACGGTAAAATGGTCATAACTTTTGCATACGATGTCGGAAAAATACGTATAATATACCAAAATGACGAGAACGACCTATGGTCGTTTAGCGATTATTTAGATTTTCAAAATTCAAAAAGAGTAAAAAGTTATGGCCAAAAGATCGTTTTTTCCTGCAAAAAAATAAAAAAGGAGGACAAGCTTCTGTGGCGCATTTCTTCCATATGCGCCACAGAAGTCTTGGCCAAATTTCGACATTTGAATCCCGCCCTTCTCCCTCTCTTCTACTCCTCTACCTTTCCCCTTCTCACCTTCTTCTCTCATTCTCCTCACCTTCTCCTCCTCCTCCTCCACCCCGGTGAGATCCTCCTCCTCCATCCCGGTGAGCTTCTCCTCCTCCTCCTCCTCCTCCTCCACCACCACCCCGGTGAGCTCCTCCCTCCTACACTCTGGTGAGCTATTCCCTCCTCCACCCCGGTGAGCTCCTCCTCCTCCTCCCACCTCCCTCCTCCTCCACCTTGGCGAGATCCTTCTCCTCCCACCTCCCTCCTCCTCCACCCCGGCGAGCTCCTCCTCCGGCGACCTTCTCCTCCTCCGGCGGCCTCCTCCTCCTCCGGTGTCCTCTTCATCCGGCGGACTCCTCCTCCTCCGGTGGCCTCCTCCTCTCCTCCACCGGCGACCTACACCTCCTCCACTAGCGACCTCCTTCTCTCCTCCATCGGCGACCCCCACCTCCGACGAGCACCACCTCCGGCTAGATCTGGCCGGGTTTTTTTTTGAAATTTGAAAAAAACTTCTGTGGCGCATATTTGCCAAATGCGCCACAGAAGTTTGAGATCTGGTTTGGGACTTCTGTGGCGCATTTTGGCAATATGTGCCACAGAAGTTTTTCAGACTTCTGTGGCGCATTTCAATATGCGCCACAGAACTGCAATTTAGTGGCGAGATAATAGTGGCGTATCCCATATGCGCCACAGAAGTCCCAAAATGGTGCGCGCTGATAGGCCTTTTCCTAGTAGTGGCTGTTGCTACTAGGTAGAAAACAACGGTCTCTTGTTCATGGAACATGTGGACTATTTACCTTACACACTTTGCTTAAAGTAGTTGTCTGTTGCTTGCAACTTAATACTGGAGGGGGTTTAGATGATAACCTGAAGGTGGACTTCTAGTCATAGATGCAGTTGGATGGCGGTCTATGTATCTTGTTGTATTGCCCAATCGAATCTCATAGGATCTTTCTGACTAGTATTGCACTGTTATGCCTTGCTCAGTTCCTGTCAATTGCCCTGCTGTAATTTGTTTACCCTTCATGCCATATTGTTTATCTAAGGAGAGCACCTCTAGTGAACTATGGACCCCGATCCAATCTTTACCATTGATACATCTTCCATTGTTACTTGTTTACTTGCTGCAAACCACCATTACCTTCCACACCATACGTTTAATCCTTTGTTACAGCAAAGTGGTGAGCTTGACAACCTCACTGATTCGTTTGGGCAAAGTCTTGAGTTTGTGTTGTGTAGGTCTCCATGTTGCTTGCAACACCCGTGTGACGTTTCCTTCCTCCTACTAGTTCGATAACCTCGGTTTCTTACTGAGGGAAAACTTGCTGTTGTGTTGCTTCACACCTTGCTCTTGGGGTTCCCAACGAAGCGCTTCTACATCAACTCAGCGCTGCATCAAGCTTTTTTGGCGCCATTGTCGGGGATCTACAGGACAGCTTCAACCTCTTCCTCACCGTCAAGCATCAAGTTTTTCTAGCGCCGTTGCCAGGGAGTCTAAGGACGTCTTCACTAGGGGAGTCCTTCAATGCCTTTCTCTTTACTTTGTTTTTAGGTTGCTTTGTTTCTTTTGCTTGGTTTTGCTTGCCTCTTTTCAAAAAAACCAAAAATATTAGTCTAGTTTGGTTTGCTTGCTTTATTCAAAAACACAAAAAAATAGTTCCTACTCTAGTTGCCACCTCGTTCTAGCTCATCATGTTGCTCCCCAAGTTCACCCTGAAGGACCTTTCTATAGGCAGTGGCTCCATAATTGGGAAAGATAATATTGAAGAATTCTTTAATTATGTTAGCAAGCATGAGGATATTTGATATGTCCAAAACGTATCTACTTTCTCAAACACTTTGCTATTGTTTCTCCTCTAAACTTGTGTGATTTAGATACAACTAACCCGGACTGACGCTGTTTTCAGCAGAATTACCTTGGTGTCTTGTTTTTGTGCAGAAAATGAACTATCGGGAAAAATTCTAGAGAAATATGCCAAAAATTATATTTCACCAGAAGGTCCACGGAGCCAGAAGACGAGACGGAGAAGGGGCCTGGGGGGCACACACCTATGCCAGGCGCGGGCCCACCACTAGCCTCGCCTGGGGGGTGCAGCCACTCCAGGCACCCCCTCGGCCTCCCTCTGCGCCTATAAGTTGTCTTTCGACCTAAAAACCGAGGGGTCCGATAGTTTTCCAGAAAGAGTTCTGCTCCGCTGCTGCCACCAGAAACCAAGATTCGGATCCAGAAACTCCGTTTTGGCACCCTACCAGGACGGGGAATTTGGAGAGGATCATCGCCATCACCAACGCATCTCCATTAACCACCGATGTTTCCCTCATCCATGAGTGAGTAATCCCCCGTTGTATGCTTGGGGATGGTAGGGATTGTATGAGTTCTATCATGTAATCGAATAAGATCTGTTAGGGCATAGTGCCTAGTATCTCTATTAGTGCTATTTGACTTTGTTGCAACTTGTTGTGCTTAATGCTTGTCACTAGGGCCCGAGTGTCATGATCTCAGATCTGAACTTATTATTGAATCATTATGATAGTATTGTTTGTGATCTTATCTGCAAGTTGTGTACACATATCATTGTCCGGATCCAAAGGCCCCAAAGTGACAATAATTGGGACAACCAGAGGGGATGCTTGTGGTGTGAGGATCACATGTGTTCACGGAGTGTTAATGCTTTGCTCCGGTGCTCTATTAAAAGGAGCACCTTAATTGCCAGTAGTTCCCTAGAGGCCCCAATGCCACGGGTTGGCTAGACAGAAGATGTTGTGCAAGTTCTCATTGCGAGCACGTATGACTATATTTGGAGCGCATGCCTATGATTGTTTAGTACTTGGATGCTTGTTATTATTTATCTGCAATGCCCTAGATCCTGAAGTTAAATGTTTAGACTCGTCCATGCAACGCCCGTCCATCCATCCCTATGCCTACCGCACTCGAATCCTATTGTTACCGTTACTGTTACTATTGCTCCTGTTTCACTGCTGCTGTTGCTTTACTGTTGCTACTACCAAACTGTTGCTACTGATAAACTTCTATGAGAAAGAACTATTTCCAGGTGCAGCTGAACTGACAACTCAGTTGTTAAGGCTTGCAAGTATTCTTTGGCTCCCCTTGTGTCGAATCAATAAATTGGGTAATACTACCTGCGAAGACTGTTGTGATCCCCTATACTTGTGGGTCATCAAGGCAATTTTCTAGTGCCGTTGCTGGGGAGCATAGCTTTATTTGTAAGTTCACTTCGATCTACTATTGTTCACTGCTACTCCTTTCATCATGGGCAAGCCTTGTGATGGAAAGTTTCCTATTTTACCATCCACTACAAGAAGAGGTACAATCCTAAACACCGCTGCTGCTCTTGATTCACTGTCTATTATAAGTAAGCTTGTCACACCACCACCACATACACATGCTACACACATGTTACTTCTACTATGCTTGATGCAAGTGGTTCATTAGGTCCTTTTCTAGATGCTACTATGACTAGTCTAGGAAATACCAAAACTCCTAGTGAAGACACTGTTACACCTGTTAGCTCACCTGAGTCTAGTGAGAGTTATGATATTAATGATGGTTACATTGAGTTCACTGATGATTTTGTTGAAGAGTGCCGAAACACACATGGTACTAGTGCTATTAAGAGTCTCCTTGCTAGACGAACTATTATGCCTAAGATGTTCTCTGATCCTAAGTTTGCCACCTCTCCCATAGATATTAAAGATAAAGATTATGATTTCTCTCTTGATTTATCTTATTTAGATATTGTTGAGAAAGAACCTTTTTGTGGGACTGAAAATGAGAGTGTTGTGGCTCATATGAATGAGCTTTCTACTATGAGTGCTTTATTCTCTGATGATTTTAAGATGCATAAGTACTTTGTTACTAAGATCTTCTCTTTTTCACTAAAAGGAGAAGCTAGGGCTTGGTTTAATAGATTACCTCCTGGTTCCATTGATAGCCTTGATTGCTTGATTGCTTCTTTCTTCCAAAAATATTTTCCTCCCAGTGCTAGACATGCTGCTTTGCAGAGACTTTTTGATTTTAAACAAGGAGAAGAAGAGAAATTGTCTGAGTCATGGACAAGGTTCCGTGCCTTGATTCATGCACATCCTGGATGTCCATTACCTAAGAATGAGCTTCTTGATATTTATTATAATGGACTAACTAATGATTCTAGGACATTCCTAGATAGCTTTGCTGATTGTGTTTTCAGGAAAAGAACTCCTACAGATGCTGAAGAATTAATGACTAAGATAAGCAAGAATTATGATGATTGGACTTCAACTGGGCTGAATACACCTGAGCCTATTACTCCTGAACCAGATGTTCCTGAACCAGTTCCAACACCAACAACAAAGAAGAGGGGAGTTATTGCATTAAATGATGAAGTGATGAAGGAAGCTAATAAGTTTCTAAAGGAGAAAGGTATTAGAGCTGAAGATGTGAAGAATGTACCTCATATATAAGAATTATGTAAGCCAATTCCCCACTCATCCACTATTGAGGTACACTCTCTCCAACACTTTGATGAAGGTGATATTTCTTATGGTAAGCCTCCTGATCAATGCTTAGAGGAACTTGACACATTTATTGTTAAACAAGGGTATTTTAATAAACAAGTTCAGAATCATTTATTGGAAAAGTCTAGAGCTATCCATGAGTTGAAATATATTGTGGAAAGAACTTCTAATGATATTAAAATGCTTTGTAAACACTTTCAAATGGTTCAAACCCAACTTGGTCAACTTGCTAAGGTACAAAAGGATATGTTAGTTAATGCTTCAGGAGATAAACATGCTTATGGAATTAGAAGTAGGAGTGGTATAGCTACTCAAGATCCTTTATATCCTGAAGGACATCCTAAAAGAATTGAGCAGGATTCCCAACAAGGTGAAGATAGTGGTAGTCCTCGTAAGAGAAAGAAACATAAAATAGTTGAGGAACCACTTGAACCTGCTGTAGATCCTAATAGTATATCTATATCTGATGCTAAAACTGAGAGTTGTAATGATAAAAATGAGTCTCCTGATAAGGAGGAAAGTGATGAAGAACCTGAGAAGCACACTAATAACACTAGGTACACTAAGGAAGATTTTATTGCTAATAAACATGGTAAAGAGAGAGACCCGTGGGTGCAGAAACCTATGCCTTTTCCAGGTAAGAAACACAAGTCAAAGGAGGAAGAACACTATAACAAGTTTTGTGAGTGGATGAAGCCTTTATTCTTGCAAATTCCTTTGACTAATGCTATTAAGTTGCCTCCTTATTCAAAGTATATGAAGGATATTGTCTCTAATAAAAGGAAGAGTCCTAATGAGGAGATTTCTACTTTGCTTGCTAATTATTCTTCCAATGGTAAGGTTCAAAAGAAACTTGGTGATCCACGTATACCAACTATTCCTTGCTCCATTAAGAATAATTATGTTAGAACTGCTTTATGTGATTTGGGAGCTGGAGTTAGTGTTATGCCTTTTTCTCTCTATAAGAGACTCCAGCTGGAAAAGTTGATACCAACTAATATATCTTTGCAAATGGATGATAAGTAAACTACTATTCCTGTTGGTATTTGTGAGGATGTTCATGTTCAAGTTGCTCATAATTGCATGGTTTTAACTGATTTTGTTGTGCTTGAAATGCCTAAAGATGATAATATGTCTATTATTCTTGGGAGACCTTTTCTTAATACTGCAGGTGCTGTCATCAATTGTAATCAAGAAAAAGTAACATTCAATATTAATGACAAAGATCACATTGTCTATTTCCCCAAGAAGGTTGCTAAGAGCTATTGCCTGAATTCCATTTAAAATATTGAGAGCATCAAGGTTGGAGAAATATATTGCCCCATTCCACAAGAAATTTTTGAAACTATTATGATTGGACCATTGCTATCAAATATGAGGTAACATAATCACTTTGTGGAATACAAAGTTTTTTTTTCATATAAGATTGTTTTGGTAACAAGACTTGATCAACCTTGTTAACAAAAGGATTTTAATGAACAAAATAATGTTTTCACTATGGTTATACTTGCTTTCTTTTACTTTTCTCCTTACTAGTCTTTGCTCTTCGTCATGCCTAACTTAAAGGCGTTAAAGAAAAGTACTTGTTGGGAGATAACCCAAGAGAAGTTATTACTTCAGTAATGACCTCTCCTTATCCTTTTTGTTTGCTTTTTGTGCCAAAATGACCTCTAATGAGAGGGAAGTAAGATTTGGGGAGTTGCTGCCCCGAAACAGATTTATGTCCTCCACCAAAAAAAATTCGTGAGCAGTCTCTATAAATCGGATTGAGCTGAAAATTTACAAATAAATACCCCAGTATGTCAGCTAACTTTCGTTAGTTCAACACTTTTTTATTTGAGCAAAATAAGATATTCTAAAAAATCGGTTTCTACCTATTGGTATGTTTTGACAGATTTCTGCCATTATTTGCATTTGCTTCTTATTGATTCCTTTTCGGGTTCTTTTTGGGAAATTGAGATTTTTGACGGAATTGCTATAGTAGCTTGTGTCTTTAGTAAAAGTTTTTCTGTTTTAAAACTAAACCCCAAAGGTCTTTTATCTTTTGAATGCACTAATGTTGCTAATGAAGATTGTGTGAAGTTTTGTATGAAGGAAAAGTTTTAGGTGTAGAGAGAGGATGATTTAATACGATGAAAAATTGACAAAAGCTCAAGCTTGGGGGAGCCACCCCGTGTCACCCAAGAAATATTCAAGAGGTACAAGCATCAAAGCTTGGGGGTGCCCAAGGCATCCCCTTCTTCATCAATACAAATCGTAGGTCTTTCTAGACACTTCGTTTTTATTGTTTCATGCACAGTTGTGTTGTTCTTGGAGCGTCTTAGTTTTTGTTTTTGGTTTTCTTTTGTTTTGTTTGGTTTGACTTTTCTTTGTTTATTTTTGCTTTGTTTGCTTTCTTTAAAAATCGAAAACACCAAAAATATTTGTTGTTGTTCTTTGGTTTTGTGAGTACTTTGCAGGGTTCAATCGTCCTCAGTGGATTTTGGTTTCATGTTATTATTCAAGTCACACAAGTGAAGGCAATAATAAAGATTAAGACAACTTGAGGTGTGGTAAGAGGCTGGTAACGAACTCTGTTTGTTTCTTTTTTTACATATACTCATCATGGTGAGCATGCTTAGCCTGCTTGTGTAAGGTGTATGTCATTATGGATGCTTAGTAGTTCTTGCTTGTCTAAGATTAGCTCCAACTTGCTAATAGTTTGTAGCATGTCATATGAATGTTTGCTTGCATTGCTTTATTCATATTTTGGTATGATATTGTGGTATCCTCCTCTGACTGTTTATGTGAATCGACTTGGCACATGCTCATGCATGCATATGACTAATCAATAGTCGGTAAGCCTCGATGATTTATTTTGTGCGGTGACCCAGCATACCACTGCATGATGTAGTACACTATAGTCGTTGACATCACACCAATGAAACACCGTTCACTAGTATTACATCCCTCAGAGCGGTACAACAGAAACACAGCAGGTCCAAGACATGACTATAAGTTACAACTCAACTCTTTACACAAGATCCAGAGAACACTCTAGGTTAAAGGGAGAGAAAGAAACTTCTTACAAAGAAGAATCAGAAATAAACAACTCAAAAACTATCATATTAATAAGACTAGTATTTTAACTAATGGTCTAGCATTACTGCTATTGCAATACGCTACAAAAATAGGTTCTATGGCCAGATATTATATTCCTATCTAATCAGTAACTTCGTCTTCTCTTGAGTTGATGTATATGTTGACTTTCTTGACTTCATTGAAGAGCTTTAGCTTCTGGTGATGATTCCTGGAGCATATCGTGATGTAAACATCGACTGTACTAGCTTCAGAATCTAGCAAGGGTTAAGAAGATAAGTCGAGTACGAGCGTACTCAGCAAGTCCACTAGAAAAGAGTGTTTTATGCACTATATCTACAGCCAGAGACCGTAGGTCGTAGGAAATGCAGGTTTTCGTAAACATTTCTTCAAAGGTTGCTTTTATTCTGAAAAGCTATGCCCGTCAGCCTTCACGGGTTTACCAGAACTTTCATGGAGTTCCTTTAACGTCACGTTCGCAGCTCCTTCCCAGAACAAGGAGTAACAAGTTATAGTTCTTACACTCTGAAGAGGTGCATTACTTTACCCATGAGATACCTTAGCCTTGTTGCACAACCAAGTCATGACCTTGTCCATACTTCCTTGGTATGGGGCCCAGTCTAAGATCCAAGCCAATCACTGCCCTCTCCGCGACCTCATATGTCTGCACGATCCTTCGGGGCCGACTCACCTCCGTTAAGCCCCCTTTTGGGCAGGCTAGAACCCTGATGAGTTCTCGAAGACTCTATGACCTGGTGATGCCCGGACAAGTACCATTTAAATGGACTATATCCCTAAACACCATTCGTAGATAATCTAGACACCAAAAGTGTGGGGCGTAAGGGTGCCCACCCATATGTTGGATCCGCACAAGGAATCACAACGTCACGTTAAGGTCGTCTTGCCTCCATACGACAGGAAAAGGATACAACTGACTTCTCTGTCCCATTCCAAATCTCATGGTTAACGCATAATATACGGTGCAATAATCACTGGCGACTTTGGTTGTTAGGTCCTAGACAATATGTTCCTTTACCACCGGAACTTTCATAGTAGGTTAGTACCTCATGGTAAATAACCTATAATCATATTATTATGAAAAATAGTGTTTTCTGACCTTTTTCAAATGCAGGTGATGACAACACTGGATTTGTAAAATACTTTACAGAAAATAATCAAAGGACATGAGCAAGTGTGAACTTGCCTTTTGTGATTGCAAGATTATGCACTCACGGTCTTCAAGACAATATAAGATCCAATATCTGAAATCAGCATCATTGGTCCAGTAAGGACTAATGTTTAGAGAAGCAAGATGCTATTATGCATAAGTAATGTAATGCAATTTCGTAAACTCAAGTCCCGGGGATAACGTTGTTCTAGGGTTTGAATACTGGAAATGGTTTCTTTGGAATGTGTTTCCCTTTTAGATTAAGTTTCACACTCGTGCTTCTTATTAAGGCTTGTGAGTGTGTGTGAACAACACGTATTTATATAACAATAAGATATGCACATATGGAATGCTACTCAAGATTGCTTACACCATAATTGTTTATCTTCACATTTTACTTTATAAGTAATGTCACTTATAAAGAACTTAAGTGTTTTCAAACCTAAGTAAACAAGTATAGTATAAAGTAAGGCGATTACGATTAATTATCATATGTTTACTAAAGTGGCAAAACGAATAACTTTTGAAGAAAAGATTTCTTTATTAAGGTTTAAACAATCCTTGTGGTTAATAGAATGTGGTTGATGTTGTTTATGCTTGCTTGAATAGTCTGGACTTGAGATGCTTTATGGCTTAATTATAACAGACCAAAGTTAACTATAAAACACATAATAAAGTATTTAGCATTATACTTAAAGTCTTGTAGACTAAAGTTAACTTTAAAGGCATAGATGGATTTAAGGTATATTGCTTAAGTTATTTGTACCTTGTGTACTTCATAATGTTTCCTTCAAGTTACTTAAGAATGGTTATACTTTTATTTGAGTAGTGATTTCTTATCATTATACTGGAGTGGAACCATTATCTCTTCATAAAGATGTGGTTATGGTCTGTGAATAAGTAACCCATGTTAGTGACTACTTGTGAAGTCACTATAGTGTTTTAGTATGATTATAATCTTGTGATTGAAGTACTGGAAAAGATTTTATTTATTCACAAATTATTCTTGAAGATTTTATATTGAATAAGGATCCTTTTAGAAAATAACTTCCACTAATGGTTGAATGATAATTTAATAAAATTGTATTTAAAATGTGTTGAAGCATTTTGACTTCACATAATTAATATTTAGGACTAACACTATTTATTAGACTCAATTGGCTAATTTTTAGAATTATTAGCAATTTTTATTTACCCTTATATGAATTATCAATTAAGGAAATAAGTTTAAATTTGAGTTATTAAAGTATTTGAATTTTTATTTAACTCAAAATTGGAATATTATAATTTTAACATGTAAGTATTATTTTTGTGATCATTTTGGTATATTACATTTATTTTTGTGGTTTATAAATAATAAGATATTATTTTTATAAGATTTACTACTTTATAAATACTTAATAAATAATAAATGTTTAATTAAGTGAACTAATAATGCATTATTATAGTTTTGAATTTTAGTTCTTATTTTTCTAATATTTTTTGTATTTTATTTATATTTTTAACATTTACCATTATTAAAATATGAATTATCAAAGTTTTATTACTTATAAGATCTTTATTAAATAATAATTATTTAAATTGTTAACATAATAATGTTTGATAATATTTTCAAGTTGTAGATTTTATTTTTCTAAAAAAATTCATATATAGAACATATTTTTCTGAATTACAAAACTAAAGTTATTGAATTTCTAGGATTTAATCATTTTCTAAATTATTTTCTATATAACCACTTTACTTTTTACACCCAGCCTAACTCTACCCTGGTCACGTGAGCGACAGGAAGTGACGAGGAAGATGGGTCGTGGGCCAGATTTGACGGATGCCTCTTTTTTTCTGTTTTGAATTTTACTTTCATGTTTTTATATTACTCATTTGTTTGAATATTTCCCATATAATTTTATCTGCTAAATAATTGCAGTAATAACTAGGTTATTTAGAATCAATTTGTGAACTTTTACTATATAATGTTATATTTCTTTATTTTCTTTAAATAATTACTTATCCTTCTAATATTCTGTAATAAGTTTTGTGATGAATTTTCTCTTCATAATAAACCATGGATTTATATTAAGATATTCCCTTATTTGTTTATGGGACTTAATTTTAGTTAACTTATAGTTTGGAAAGAAGTTTTTATATAATGATCATATATTATTATTTGATGTGTGATAAACAAAGGAAACCATTTGGTTAATATTACTCCCATAGATCTAGGGAATAATAAGGTATATATTTTATTATAACTAACATAGTAGTTAGGGTTTGAATTGTAAATGCTTACCATAAGTTCTTAGGAGATCTAATATTCTCATCTTTCTTTTATACTCGTGGGTAAACATTAATGGTTGAGTCATATTGTTCTCCTGTTTGTGATCTTTAATGTTATCACCCTTTAAAATAAATAGTTATTTTCTGGAATGTCTTATGTAAGATAATTGATAAATATAAATCCTAAGCACATATGGTTATGATAATTTGAAATGATAAAGATGTGCTTAAGTGATTTGCTATAGGAAAATATTCCTACAAAGCTTTGTGGAAGTCAAATGATAGATCAATCGGATGAAATGGATATTATGTTTGGTTAAAGATTTAGGGTTTAGTGTTTACCAAGAATTCATATCTTCCATAATTCACAATCCTGGACTTCTAATTAAGGAATTCCTTTCCTAGATATTCTACTTCTTTATAACCATCATCATGTGTTAATATGGTGAGCTTTACTTCACAAGAATATTCTTATCCAACTTTTATTCTTCTAAATCCATTTATAAATCCAATGAGCTTGACACTAAAGCTTTTCATAATCTTCTCGTATCCATACTTGGTTATATCATCCACTACTAATATTACTCCAGTAGTTGTATATATCAAACTTTACTTCACCTCAAGTGTTAGTATTTCCCAACTTATCCTTATACCATTATGACTTGTCATGAATAATCTAGGGTAACATATCTATACTAGGGTTCAATCATGTTCTATCCACCAATGTCACTTATACATGATATAAGCATTCAATCTTGGTGACTAAAGCATGATCATTATAATCCTTTGATCCTTTATGGTTTAGGTTTCCAGTTGGCTAATCAAGACCTTCATCAATACAACACTACAGTTGTATTATAATTATCTTCTTAGTGTATCTATTGGATTAAGGGATGTTATTTATGGACAATGCTTACTTAATCCAATAGGATTACTCCTTGGTATCTATCTTCAATGTTCATGCTTGTAATCTTTACCTCGGATACTCTTCTATTATTTTAGGAGTGAGTTAACTCCATCAATAATCCTATTGATTTAATTCTCTTTCAACACTCCCATCCCATAGATGATATTTAAATCTAGCATTACTATTTACATCTTCTTACTTCTTTCTCTTAAGGACCCAAGTGAATGCTATGATAAGGACAAGAGTTGATAGATCAAGAATTGATAGTTTAAGAATTTGTGAATCAATAGTTGATTACTCAACATTGATGAACAACAGATATTGAGATAGGATTCTATAAGGATTGATATGGAAAGAAAGATATATGGTGAATGATCTTGACTTGGTTTCTTTCCTACTCAATCTCACTAAAGAGTTAAGGTTAGGTATTACCATGATACTCATGGTGTAAGTAGATGAGATTAAGATAGATCAAGATTTACTCCTTACATTCTTATTACTTAAGTTATATTTATAATTTGGTATTCATGGGTTGTGTAATGAATACTGGGATATGACTACTTAAGAATCAAGTATAAAGCATTAAATAATGCATTAGGGTTTAACTTTTGTTACATTTGATCTACCCTTAGATCAAATCTCCCTTACCCAAAATAAGGTTTTAGCAAAGGTCATATTGAAACTTATCGCAGTCAACTTGATGATCTACTTCAGTTCCATCAAGTTGAGAGAAGCTTCAATCACTTTGACAAGTTTTTGTTCAAAAGCGCGAAAATTATTCGGATTTTCTATGCATGAATGCAATGCACATATCTGTGTTCAGCTTATTTCTAAGCTCTAATGCTGGGATGTTACATTTTGCCTCTGAGTTATTGTATCAGTTTCATGCCATAATTAGTCATGTTTTGTTGCAAACATGATTATGACAGTTATTGCTCTCTCGTTTGTCGCTCCCTCTCTATTGCTAGCCTTCACTTGCACTGAGTATGTGCTCTATCTGTGCTTCCAACTCCCCAAAACCAATATTGCCAGCTGTTTCCACCTTACCTACCTATTAGCATCATTTGCTACTTCAACGCATATTTTATATGTCGTGTTTTCTTCCAAAATAAAATGTTTGTGTGTTTTGAGAAAGTTAGTTAGTAAAGCTCTCACGAACTTGATGGCACACTTTATTCTTTGCGCTTAATAATTCTGAACCATTGTGACATGTCCATGAAAGTTATATGCTTGCTAATTATATGCTGGGAGTCAGTAGAACCGTGCTGTCATGGGGAACGCTTTCAACACTTTTTGGATATCCTATCCAGTTGATACTTTGCTCTTTTGTTTACGGATGTCGACGATGTGAAATAAAAGGAGAGCTTGAGAGTTCATGGAGTTTATACATTGTGTTAGACAAAACGCCTGGGCCGCTAGCCTAAGCCATGCCTAATCATGGTGGAAACTTGCAGCATTACCATAATGAGAATCCTCAATAAAAAGCTATGCATATGGTAAATAAAAAGATTGTTGAGATGCTCATTGTCTGCTTGCCTTGTCATTTTGGTTATGGGAAAGCTACTGTACCATGTGCAAGGGGTACCCCGTTGGCGGTTCTCTATGATATGCATGTATTTACAATGACAATAACTTTCGGGTAACCAAAGTTGAGTAGCATGCGGAGCGGCCCTCGTACTCAAGGGACTTGGAATTTCCAATCTATGGTCTGTCAAGCATATAATTTAGAGTGGACCTCACTTTCACCCTAACCACATGAAGATGCCTATGATAGGGGCAATGAGAGCTCAAAGCTAATGAGTACCTTCCTTTCAGCATTTGGAAGCCTTTCAAACTTTCCAAAACTATTTTCACAACTTTGTTGAGTCACCACTTATTCTATGAGCACCTTGTTCAGAGCATAGTTGCCATTCTTGTGTTTGTTCCAAAACTTGGTTAATTATGTCATGACTTTGATGCTTGTATCTCTGATATCTTTATCTCTAGTCTTCACTTGAACTTCAGAGGTGCCTTGGCATTTATATTGTGCTCTTCAAACAAAGGCAAGCGAGATACCACTCTATCATACTTTACTATGACCATTGCAATGTTGCTTATGTTTATGTTTCATGCTACTTATTATTATTGAGTTGGTTACTCTTCATAGCTTGCAATGACTATTGAGTATACTTAGTTGCATACTTCTTATTATGAATTGTCTAAGCATCTACTCATGTGCTAAGAATATTTACATCATATGAAGCAAAATGTTCGTGAAAGTTCTTTTATCGCACTCATTTTTCAACTGAATTGCTTCAGGACAAGCAACAAGCTAAGCTTGGGGGGAGTTGATACGTCCAAAACGTATCTACTTTCTCGAACACTTTGCTATTGTTTCTCCTCTAAACTTGTGTGATTTGGATACAACTAACCCGGACTGACGCTATTTCAGCAGAATTGCCTTGGTGTGTTGTTTTTGTGTAGAAAATGAACTATGAGGAAAAATCCTGAAAAATATGCCAAAAATTATATTTCACCAGAAGGTCCAGGAGTGAGAAGACGAGACGGAGAAGGGGCCTGGGGGGCACACACCCATTCCAGGCGGGGGGGCACCACTGGCCTCGCCTGGGGGGTGCAGCCACTCCAGGCACCCCCTTGGCCTCCCTCTGCGCCTATAAGTTGCCTTTCGACCTAAAAACTGAGGGGGATTCGATAGTTTTCCAGAAAGAGTTCCGCTCTGCCGCCGCCACCAGAAACCAAGATTCAGATCCAGAAACTCCTTTATGGCACCCTGTCGGGACGGGGAATTTGGAGAGGATCATCGCCATCACCAACGCATCTCCATCAACCACCGATGTTTCCCTCATCCATGAGTGAGTAATCCCCCGTTGTAGGCTTGGGGATGGTAGGTACTGGATGAGTTCTATCATGTAATCGGATAAGATCTGTTAGGGCATAGTGCCTAGTATCTCTATTAGTGCTATTTGACTTTGTTGCAACTTGTTGTGCTTAATTCTTGTCACTAGGGCCCGACTGCCATGATCTCAGATCTGAACTTATTATTGAATCATTATGATAGTATTGTTTGTGATCTTATCTGCAAGTTGTGTACACATATCATTGTCTGGATCCAAAGGCCCCAAAGTGACAATAATTGGGACCAGAGGGGATGGCTCTGGTGTGAGGATCACATGTGTTCATGGAGTGTTAATGCTTTGCTCAGGTGCTCTATTAAAAGGAGCACCTAAATTGCCAGTAGTTCCCTAGAGGCCCCGCTGCCACGGGCTGGCTGGACAGAAGATGTTGTGCAAGTTCTCACTGCGAGCACGTATGACTATATTTGGAGCGCATGCCTAGGATTGTTTAGTACTTGGATGTTTGTTATTATTTATCTGCAATGCCCTAGATCTTGAAGTTACATGTTTAGACTCGTCCATGCAACGCCCGTCTATCCATCCCTATGCCTACCGCACTCAAATCCTACTGTTACCATTACCGTTACTATTGCTCTTGTTTCACAGCTGCTGTTGCTTTACTGTTGCTACTACCAAACTATTGCTACTGATAAACTTCTGTGAGCAAGAACTATTTCCAGGTGCAGCTGAACTGACAACTCAGTTGTTAACGCTTGCAAGTATTATTTGGCTCTCCTTGTATCGAATCAATAAATTGGGTAATACTACCCGCGAAGACGGTTGTGATCCCCTATACTTGTGGGTCATCAATATTGAGGATAAATCTATAGCAGAGCTTGCTCCTAATTATGAGATTGCTTTAGCTTCTTTAGTTCATATGTTGGAGGCTAGGTTTGTTAGCCTTAACCCCATGATGCAAATTTTGTTCTTAAAACTAAAAGAAGAAAAGAATGTTGAAAAGAGAGATTTTATTTTTGAAACTTTACTCATAGAGTTCCATGATGTTGCTAGGGAAGCCAAAAAGGTCTTTGAGCGTTTCAATATGCTAGGCTCTTGTGTAGATGTTGTGGGTACTTCAGATAAAACAAAGCCTAGATATGAATTTAAGATACCCATACCCTTTAAGCTTGTTGGGATGAATGAGGCCTTTGAAAACAATATTGATTGGATTGTTCCTGAAAATCCTTTTGATGAAAGTAGTAAACCAAAGACAGATGAGAAAGGATCCTCCAAAACTCATTTGGATGAGATACCTCTCATAGTTGAAGACTTTGCAAGTATTGATCTCAATTCTTCATTTGAAAATACTTGATTCTTCTTGTTTCTTGTGCCTAACTTAAAGGCGTTAAAGTAAAGTACTTGTTGGGAGATAACCCAAGAGTTTCCTTGAGTCTTGGAAGTTATTAATTCAGTAATGACCTCTCCTTATCCTTTTTGTTTGCTTTTTGTGCCAAGAATGACCTCTAATGAGAGGGAAGTAAGATTTGGAGAGTTGTTGTCCCAAAACAGATTTCTGTCCTCCACCATAAAAAATCGTAAGGAGTCTCTGTAACTCGGATTGATCTCAAAATTTACGAATAAATCTCCCAGTATGTTAGATAACTTCTGTTAGTTCAACACTTTTTGATTTGTGCAACAAAAGATGTTCGAAAAAATTGGTTTCTACCTACTGGTCTGTTTTGATAGATTTCTGCCATTATTTGCATTTGCTTCTTATTGATTCATTTTTGAGTTCTCTTTAGGTGAATTGATCTTTTTAAAGGAGTTACTATAGTATCTTGTGTTTTTAGTGAAAAGACTTGTTGTTCCAAAGCTTTGCCAGAGGTCTAAAATCTTTTGAATAAACTAATGTTGCTAATGAAGATTGTGTGAAGTTTTGTATGAAGGAAAAAATTCAGGTGTAGAGAGAGAATGATGTAATGATATGAAGAATGGACAAAAGCTCAAGCTTAGGGAACCAAGAAACCAAGTTATTACAAAGAGTCCACTATAAATTCCTATGCATGGTGTGTTACACCATTCCAAGTATATTCTTGTTTTCAGCTATCTATCAATTAAAAACTATTTTGTTATGTGAAAACTTAGTGATTAAAGACCTCACAAACTTGATGGCACACTTTATATTCTTTGCCCCTAATAAAATTGAACCATTGTGTCATCTATGTTGTATATGCTTGCACTTATACGTTGGAATTAGCAGAACCGTGCTACCACGGGGAATGTTTTCAACATTGCACTTATACTTTGTACTTAGTTGATATCATGCTCTTTTGTCTATGGATATCACCGGTGTGAAATAAAGAGGGAACTTGTAAGTCCATGGAGTTTGTATTCTGTGTTAGAAAAACGCCTGGGCCGCTAGCCTAAGCCATGCCTAATCATGGTGGAAACTTGCAGCATCACCATAGTGAGCTATCTATGAAGCATCCTCAATAAAAAGCTATGCATATGGTAAATAAAAAGATTGCTAAGATGCTTATTGTATGCTTGCCTTGTCATTTTGGTTATGGGAAAGCTCATGTACCATGTGCAAGGGGTACCCCTTTGGCGGTTCTCTATGATATGCAAATACTTACAATGACAAGAACTTACATGTGACTAAAGTTGAGTAGCATGAGGTGTGGCCCTCGTATTCAACGGACTTGAGATTGCCAACTTATACTTCGTCAAGCATATACTCCATCTTTGTTCACTTTAACCTTAATCACTTCAAGATGCTTATGATAGGGGCAATGAGGGCTGAAAGCTAACAAGTACCATAATTTTTGGAAACTCTTTTTGAAACTTGAAATCTCTGCTTCCTTTACAAAAGGCTTTTCTTCCACCACTATTGAGTCTCCACCTTCTACCATTAGGCACTATTAAGAGAGCATAGTTTCCATTCTGTGTGCAGTGTTCCAAAGCTTATTGATTGATGCATATTGTGATATTACTTGTTCTTGTGCTATTTGTTTCTAGTCACCCTTGTGAACTTTGAAGGTGTCCTATGCATCTATTTGCTACTCTATGAGGGACAAGTTGATTGCCACTATGCTATGTTTTTTCTGTATGTGAAACAAACAAACATTTTTCAATGCATGTTATTCATGATCTTTGTTTGTAGCTTGCCATGTTTCATGCATAGTTACTATGTCCTATTGTTAGAACTCCATCTTTCATGCACATGTTTAGAGTTCTTTGATCCTAGCTTTCAATGCTTGCAAATGGTTGGATCTTTATTGTGAGGGTGCATGTCACCTAAAAAATATTCTTTTTATCACTTACCTACTCGAGGACGAGCATGAGTTAAGCTTGGGGATGCTTGATACGTCAGAAACGTATCTATAATTTTTGATGCCCCATGCTTGTTTAGTATCTACTTTTCTTTGCTTTGTCTACACTTTGAGGTTCTTTTTACATGTTTTCTGGTACTAACCTATTAACAAGTTGCCACAGTGCCAGTTGCATGTTTTCTGTTGTTTTTGGTTCCAGAAAAGCTAGTAAGGAAATATTATCGGAATTGGACGGGACAAACCTCAGTCAATAACTTTCCGTGGGGAACAAAAAGTCCAGAGGGGAGCCGGAGAGGCGTGCGAGGGCAGCCACACACCCCCTAGGCGCGGGTGGGACCTGCCCCGCGCCTAGGAAGGGTGTGGGGCCCCTGGCCACCGCCTCGGCCTCCCCCTTCGCATATAAGAAGCCCCCGATGCAGAAACCCTAAGTACCCGATCAATATTCTACAAAACCTTATGTAGCCGCCGCCACCGTCGTCCCTAGATCGGGGGGATCTGAAGCTCTTCCCGGCACCCTGCCGGAGGGGAGATCATCCCGGAGGCCTTCTCTCCAGTATGATGCGTGAGTAGTTCTACCTTGGACTATGGGTCCATGTAGTAGCTAGATGGTTGTATCTCCTCCTTGTGCTTTTATGTATAGATCTTGTGAGCTCCGTTCATGATGAAGATCTAATTTATTTGTAATCATGCATGTTGTGTTTGCGGGGATCCGATGGATATTGAGATTATTATGTTGGTTTGATTAATGGTTTTGTCTTTATGATCCTATCATGTCTGTGTTGTTTGTGATCTTGCATGCTCTCCGTTGTTAGTAGCTATCTTGGCCTAGTAGTTTCTAGTGACTCCAAGAGGGGGTATTTATGCTGGATAGTGGGTTCATGCCTTTAGTTTCCAAGGGAAGTGACAGAAATCTCTTCGGTTTTAGATGTGTTGTTGCTACTAGGTAGAAAACAACGGTCTCTTGTTCATGGAACATGTGTACTGTTTACCTTACACACTTTGCTTAAAGCAATTATCTGTTGCTTGCAACTTAATACTGGAGGGGGTTCGGATGATAACCTGAAGGTAGACTTCTAGTCATAGATGCAGTTGGATGGCGGTCTATGCATCTTGTTGTATTGCCCAATCGAATATCATAGGATCTTTCTGACTAGTATTGCATTGTTATGCCTTGCTCAGTTCCCGTCAATTGCCCTGATGTAATTTGGTTACCCTTCATGCCATGTTGTTTATCTAAGGAGAGCACCTCTAGTGAACTATGGACCCCGGTCCAATCTTTACCATTGATACATCTTCCACTTCTACTTGTTTACTTGCTGCAAACCACCATTACCTTCCACACCATATGTTTAATCCTTTGTTATAGCAAACTGGTGAGCTTGACAGCCTCACTGATTCGTTGGGGCAAAGTCTTGAGTTTGTGTTATGCAGGTCTCCGCGTTGCTTGCAATGTGTGACGTTTCCTTCCTCCTACTGGTTCGATAACCTCGGTTTCTTACTGAGGGGAAACTTGTTGTTGTGCTGCTTCACACCTTGCTCTTGGGGTTTCCAACGAAGCGCTTCTACATCAACTCAGCGCTGCATCAAGCTTTTCTGGCGCCGTTGTCGGGGATCTACAAAACAGCTTCAACCTCTTCCTCCCCGTCAAGCATCACCCACGCCCACCTAGGGTGTGGCCACCCTGGTGTCCTCCTACGTCTCGTCTTTGATTTTCCGTATCGTTCAGGGAAAAATATGAACTTTGGCTTTTGTCCCGTCCAATTCCGATAATATTCATTTTTTAGCTTTTTGAAACCAAAAACAGCAGAAAACTGGCAACTGGCATTGTGGCATCTTGTCAATAGGTTTGTTCCAGAAAGTGTATAAAAATACCTCAAAGCATAGACAAAACATAGCAAAGTGGATACTAAACAAGCATGGAACATCAAAAATTATAGATACGTTTATGACGTATCAGGCGCCGCCGGTGGACACATGGATCTCCATCTAGTACTCCCCTTCTTCTGATGTTGGTCCGCGCGACCTCCATTCCCGCCTGCGGGGTACCGAATCCCCGACCCATCCCCTGAAAAATTAAGGGAAGATGTTGCCGACGACCTCATAGTTCGATTGCTTCGGTGGCCGACGGGAGCGGCGGTGGCAGCGACCTCATGGTTCGATTGCTTCGGTGGCTGACGGGAGTGGCAGTGGAAGCACCGCGCGTGGGGCTAGAGCGGTTGAAGGGAGCGCTGCTAGATCGGCAGAGGGTGGCCCTGGAAGAGGCCGACCGTGTTCATAGAGGGGACATACAGGGGCAGAGCAAGAGCACTGTCACCTAGGAAGAAGCCATTGTCGAACAACTCTGTTCTATGAGGCAGAAGGGGATTTTTTCTATCCAAATGAACCACTCAAGTTCACTCGACGATGGTAGGGACTACGATTTTACTCTGAAAAGCCAGGGGGCAAAAGGGTCCAAAAAACGGACGGTAGACAGAAACGTTGCGTTCTTTATTATTAGGTATAGATTTGTCGCATGGAATCAACCGCTTGAAATTTCCTTCTAGGAACTGTTTGATCTCGTTGTTCCTTACAATTTTTGTCTTGCAAGTGGTTCGTTTTGATGGAGGTAGAGGATAGCTTAGCTCTCTCAATTGCCAACTGTAGGTATAGGTACGATGATGAACTTTTGAGCTTGTGTGTGAGGTTGAAGATGAGGTATAGGAAGATGGTCTACTCGACAGGCGGTCGTCCAGGTAGAGGAATGCCAAAGTCGTCGTCATCGTTGACCGCGTGTAGCTCCCCTTTGTCACCTATCGTCACCTACGTGTTCCAGATGGTCCAGTCTGCTTGTTCGAGCATAGAGTTCCTGGATGTCATGCCAGATCTCTCGCCGGTCTCCATCGTCGGTGCAACCATAGGAGGTGTCCCGCCAACCTCCGTCATCGGCGCAGCTGCAGCAGTTGTCTTGCTACCCTCCATCACTGGCACAACGGCAGCAGCTGTCCTGCCATCCTCTGTCGTCAGGATGCAGTACGAAGACAAAGAACAAGAGATGCTAATGACTGTTTAGGAATGCATATTAGTGTGACAGACAATCCGATGTAGGCAACCAAACAACATGCATTTGTTGTCCTCCTGCAAGAAAATTTCACGCAGACTATCAAACAAGATGCAAAAGGTGGCTTGGAGGTCGGATGAGTTTGGCAGTGCCCTCCGCAGCACTGCCCGATCGAGCCAAAAATCGGTGCAGGCTACCAAACGCGTCCTTGAGGACCATAGCGAATGTTAGGATTGAGTTTTTGTTTTCTGTATACCTGTTTTTGGTGCGGCACCCAAACACGATTTTAATCCCATATCCAAACAAGGTATAAAGGACCATCTCTTAGAAATAAGAGATGTCTATTTTCTCCATTGTATGGCATGTGTTCCCTTAGAAAATGTAGCACCCCGGATAAAAACTACTATTAGAAAATGTCTGTTATTTATTTTTTGCATCATCATGACACCATCATGCATCTTTTAACCTAAAAACTATTTCTCCAAAGACCTAATTGTTTTCTATTTACCTCCCTCTTTATTTCAACTGCAAAATCCGGTCTGTCCGAATATTTCGTTTTGTCTAAAAATTAATTACAAAAGTATATTTACAACTAAATATATAATACAAACTATTTTTGCGGGGGAGGCAGCCCGGCCCAAAAGCCAGGCCACCTACCACCCCGGCAGGCCCAGCCCATACCGTCTAGACCAAACCTTAGTTTTTCTCACCTAAACCCTAACCCTAATCTCCCAAACCACCCAACCCTAGCTACCACTCCACATCCCTGTAGCCGCCGCCGACACTCAAACCTCGCACGCGCGCAACCTAGCTGCCCGCGGCCTCACCTAACACGCTCAGCGCCCTTGGCCCCATCCCGCGACCCACTCCTTCCCTGTAACCCCTCTCTCTCCCTCACACAACCCCCGCTCACCCCACCCCGCGTGAGCCCTGGCCCCACCCCACCTCGCGGCCCTCTCTGCTCGACCCTTCACCCACCTCGCCTCCCCGTTCTCCCCTTCCTTTCGAGAGCCGCCGCCGCTAGCGGGCCTCCTCCCGCTCGCGAGCCTACCCCCAACGCGACCCCATCTGCGTCTTGCCCAAGCGCGCCGCCGTGTTCGTGGGCCGCCGGAGCCGCCCGTGGCCCTCTGCGACACGCCACCCCGAGCTCGCCTCCGCCAGCAAGCCGCCCCCCTCAAGATCCTCGAGCCGGAGCCCGGCCGACCCTCTGTCGCCCTTTCCCATCGGCAGGAGCACTGCCCGAGCCCGTCGGCGCCCCTCTGCGGCCGCCCGTCGAGCTCCCCGCGACCCGAGCGCCCCCTCTCCCTCGCCCGCATCTTACTGCCGCGACCCCCTTCCTCCCGCAAACTCCCCTACAGCGCCCGACCTCCTTTGCATGACCCCGCCGCCGCGAGGGCCCTCTCCTCCCTCTGTTCATCGGCCTCCCCAGCGAGCCATCCTCGACCGCCGTTCGTTGCCGCGTGCGTCCTCAGCAGCAAGCGGTCCTCGCCCAGCACCGTTCCTCTCTGGCCGCGGGCCCGCTCGCGTCCTGCTGCTTCGAAACGAGCCTACGAGTGCTCCTCTGCTTCCCCGTGATGTCGCCGCTTTGTGCTTCTATTGCTGAATGGGAGCATCCCGTTCCGTATCAGTGTATCGTGAGCATCTTGTACGTTGGCATTGGTGGCCTGTCGTGGACAGGATATTCACGGTCCTGGCCCCAATATGTGGAGATGTTGCTGTCAAAGACAAGGCGAGCGGTGTACTGTGGAACGTCATGACCTTCCGAAGATAGTTGATTCAAGTTTGATGTGTCAAGGCCTCCTTGTTAACAAGCAACCCGAGTCCGACACCGACAATCGAAGTGGGAACCCCAAGTACTCCGTCATGGTAATCGGAGGCGATGTCGCCGGACCGGCAAGATCTCCCTCGTGGATTTTGGAACCCCATCCTCGGATTCGAAGCACAAACCCGTCGCCCCCCGAAACCCTCAAGGTCGTCGAACCTCCATGTGTGATCCCTTTTCTCGAAGCCCTATTTTATTAAATGATATATCTTGTTGCATATTAAATTGTCATGGACGCATACATATTCGTGTGGGTAGGGGGCATTATGCCGATTCACCTCATAATTAAATATGGGGTCGATATGCGGGCGATTCTAGTCTTATTTTGGCCACATTTAAATTTGTGTAGCGAACCAGTGATATCTTTGCCTTGTTGCTACAACATTTAAAATTGCGGGTATCTAAACAACTTAAACCTAATAATTAATTGTTGGGACCTCGGTTCCGCTTAATATTGACTAATTGCATCGCATCTTTGCCATGTCATACATCATACATGCATCATGCCCGATCTTCTGCCGTAGTATTAAATAGTGCATCCGGTGTTTCTTCTAGTGCTTTGCTTCTTCACGGATTAGGCCGATGAGTTGATGCGAGTGACGCCCGTTCTTCGGATGAACCTTCGGCAATGTTTTTCAGGCGAGCATCTCCCCCTTTCTACCTATCTTACTTTTATAGTATTTATTCCCTCTTGTTGATCTATTGCTATCTATGTTGCGATGCTCTAGTTTTCGTGTCCGTGATATCCCATGCAGCCTTATATTGCCTTGGACACATCCTATTACCTGTTTTTTGGTAGATAGTTGGACTTGCGCGTCGTAGTCGCTTGCTTAAGTGCTGTTGCGTGTCGTCCAGTACCACAGCTGTTGGAAGGCTGCCATATGCTTTATGTTGGAGATGATCATGGCTTTAATTATTGTTTAATAACTAAAATTGAAAGTAGGTAAATGCAGAGGCACCGGTGGGTAATAGACAATATTTGGATTTTAACCGCTCACTGGTGTCCCGTAGGACCCCGAGTTCTTGACACCTGTTCCGAGATCGAGCGCGCTAACCACAGGTGGGGTGTGTGGGCACCCCCATCGATTTAGTACCTGATTTCAAGTACTGTACTGGGGGCCACAAAGTAGTTTGGGGATTTATTATCATCTTGTACTTATGCCATGCTTTACTGCTTTATTTACGATTGCACGTGGAGCGCCTGTACTGTTTAGGAACCCCGTGATACGTTTTCGCTGTATCGACAAGTCCAGTCACACTTTAGGGTTCCCAGTCGTTTACAGCCGTCGACACAAACCCTGGGTCCGTCTCGGAGACCGGCCGACTTTGTTACGGGTAGCTTAGTGGGGTGGCCCCCCGTGCTTGCTTTGGGTCTGGGAAACGTCGTGTCCGAAACCCCGTCGACATACCGTTGGGTGTATGTTTTGTGATCTTGTACCTACCTGATCTGACAACAAGGGTGTAGGTGCGTGTGGAAACTTTGGTGCACCCCTGCAGGGTTAAATCTTTTCGAGAAGCCGTGTCCGCGGTTATGGACGACTTGGAGCACAGTTCTCGATCATAGACAACTATAACTAAAGTTTACTGTTATAATTTGACTTGTATCCGATATGACTAGTAATCAGCTTCACTGCAATGGAATGGCTAAATAAAAGTACCAACAACTGCTGGGTTTGGGATATCTCATGCTAATTGTATCTGACTAGTAAGTGTTGCAACTACAACGGAATGGTTAACTAAAAGTGCCCACTGCTTATTATATCAGGATGACTATCTATACCTGACTAGTAATTGCTGCAACGATAACTGAATAAATAAAACTGCCAACGGTGTGAGTTCCTCGGTTGACTTCCTCGTTTGGTCTCGAGGGGGAAACACCAGGATGGGTATGTTTGGTGGTAGTATCAGGTTGGTTCCGAATAGGTCTTTCTTACCCCTCTCTGATAGCCGCTATTTGTATCGAGTCTCTATAGGTTGTTTAGTGCATGCCGCGCTGCCGCTTCAGTCCACCATACCTATGTAGGCGAGGACCGCCGAATTCTAGTCTCGCCGTGTACTGGCCTCAGTACTGACCGCTCTCTTTTTCCTTTGCCCTTTGTCGGCACCCCTTTTGTTTTTAGCAGGTTTTGAGATCGACGTCGTTAGCAGGGTTACCCTTCCGGCTTGGCCTGGGCAGGGTTATGGACGCCATTGGTTATTCTTCAGGGCTCTTAGCTCAATTTGCATCTTGTCCGTACTCGGACGCTGTATTGTTTTCAAGGTGATTTGGATCTTTGTACTGTAAATCTGTATTCTTGACTCTTTGAGTCGCTGTTGTATATATATGTTTTGTGGGTTCCATCGAGGACTATTGTGTAATGATATTACTTCGTTTTCCACCCGCACGCAAGTGCCTGGTGGGCACCTGTGAATCGTTTTCTATGCGGGTTTGGCGGGAAGCGCTGAAACTTGCATAGGGCCGATTCCGAGGGTGTTACAGAAAACCATTAGAAAACCAGTTTCTTACTAAAAATAGTTAATTCTCATTAATTGCGAGATATGATACTAAGAGATGATGCATTGTATAACGTACATATAGTGTAGATGATCTGGACAGCTAAGAAAAGATATGTATTCTCCACCATCGTGCCCTAAGACAATGAAAAATATGTCATAACCGATAGCCATTTTGCTAGTATATGTTGAATCGTCTTTAGATCCTAGTTTTGGTTAAACAACCGGCCGTTTCTCCCTTGCCATGATTTCTCCTCACATTTTGTTTACTTATGCTCGCAAAGAATCGAACCATGAAGTTGTTAGATTTTCTTGTCAAACTCACGAGCCGATGCTCCACTATTTGTTGAACCGTTTTATTGCCTAACCAATTTTAGTTCACATAGTGGATGGTCTAAGCTGATACATCATCGACCGTGCCTACAAAAGCACCTGTCCAGGTATCAATCCATATCTATTGGTTTACACACTATGCACATAATCATAAAAATATTTAGCATAACAACGACATTATAGCAACATTTCAACAATTATTATATGTATAATACATATGAATATCAAAACAACAATATTTCAACCATATAGTGCTTAAATAATAACACCACAAAGCATATATATGTCTCATTAGAACCTGACAGGACATAAAATGCTTTTTATTACAAGTTTCTACTAGCAAAACATCTCATGTATTGAAGAGATATATCGATAGGTAGTCCGTAGTAGAAATGTTGAGTTAAAACTTAGATGACTAGAGCCTCATTCCCTCGGTAATAATTGATTCATTTGCATCCTACGATCGAAGAAACACCAAAGCTTCGCAAAGTTACACATCACAAGAATGAATAATGGAAGTAAGTAAATGACTATATAAATAATACCATTCTTGTTTCATCACAACAATGAATAATGAAAGTAAGTAAATGACTATAAAAATAATACCATTTCTTGTTTATCTTTAAGAACATTTTGGACAACAAGGAGTCACCGGGAATATCACCTAACGCAATTGAAAAAAATATGAACAACTTAGATATCATATTTCACAACAGAAGTTAGAAACTTGGAACACAAGGTGGAATGTATAAATGAATTACTTAACATGTCCGCTCAAGACCATGATTGCATACACATAACAGTTTCTACTATTTTTGGTGCAAATCGACTATGATGTGGACTAATTAATCTCCCACTAGCACTAAAGGCACACTTTGATGCTACATATGTAACAAGAATAGGTAATATATCATGAGCATTCATTTGCAAAGTAGGGTACTTAATACCTCCATACTTTCACCAACCAATGATGTTTATCTCTTTTTCAAGGGTGAAGGTCCTCTCTAAGTATAAATCCAACTTTGTGCGTACTTGAGAAGAGGAGGCAGCAACCTTTGAATTCATATATTCATCAAATATTTTATAAATTTCATCTACACCACCATCAATAGAAGTATTTTCAATATTTGATACCACGTCACTCTAGAACTAATTTTGATATTCAATATTTTCAATAAAGTTAACATAGTTGTCTTATCTTTGCAACTTCTTTGGCCACATGCTCATATCCATACAAGGCCTGAAATAAAGCCTACAACCTTAACCTAATAACACATGAAACTAAGAATAACATGCACAAACATTGGCAAATGAAAACCGTTACCTTACTTGTAACATTGGAATAGCCATGATACCATGCACATGTATCAAATACTTCCCAAATTTATCGTTCATTTCCTTCGACATAGCTTTTATAAGTTTGTTGTCACTAGAGTGCAATTTAGTATTGCCAAACGGATACCATAGATTTGGGGGTAACGTGAGACCCCGACGCATGGCTTTATAAGATTAATAGTATATCCATACCAACAAGTTGTAACTTTTTTTGGAAGCTCATCTGAAAAAACTCCGAGGTTCTCCATGCTTGGCCTGGATAAATTTGAATATGAGTGACCGACCGAGAAGTTGTTCCCAGGTGCGCATGAGTGAGAACAAAGTGCTCATAAAAGACTAGTCTTGGTTTGTGGGTCCAGTCTAGAGATCCTATTGAGCTGCTAGGAGTCATAACTGCTGGTACAGAGAGACCGGGGTATTATAGGTAATAAGATGTTTGCTATAACATATTTAGAGCCTAAAAATAACTCGGTTATATCAAAGAATACTTTTACGTCTCAAAAACTTGTTTTGCAAACTCCCAATCCTCATTAATTGGACAATTAAATGGTTTTTCACATGTAGGTAGAATTCCATCTAGTTCTACAATCAAGAGATAGCTTACATGTGTATTATGTGTTCATAAGACAAGCCACGTTTTCACATTTATCATGCCTTTTAAGTTTAGCTAACCAAAATGTGACACCATCGTATTTTTCTATCAGAATTAATATATGTGCAGCACAACACATACACAAATATTCACATAGGTTAAGAGGATGGAAAGGAGAATAAAAATGCTTTCAATAGGAGACAGATTCCTGGAGGTGGGCCAGGCCCATTTCCAAGCACACGACTTTTGTTTGCCTTTTTGGTTTATTTTTGTTCTTTTGATTTCTCTTTCTTTTTCTTCTATTTTTATATTTTATTGTTTTGTTTTTATTTTATATTTTTGTTTTATTTTATTTTCTTTATTTATTTCCTATTTTTCTCTCTTTTTACATAAGATAAATGTTGAGACTTTTGAAAAAATGTTGAGATTTTAAAAATATTCAGATTTTTTAAAAGTTTGGCTTTAAAAAGTTTATTTCAAATATGTTTAAACTTTGAAAATGTTTAGAATCCCAAACATGTTGGATTTAGAAAATGTGCAAATTTTAAAAAATCTATTTTTCTATTTTTAGAAAAAGTTCAACCTTACTTGTGGGACTAGAAATAAAAAAGAAAAAAGAAATAAAAAGAAAACCTGAAACAAAAACTAAAAATACAAAATAAAAATACTTACGTGTGTAAATGGGCGCAACCATTTAAGACACATGCACATATATTAAACCTGAAATAAAACATGATTTTAATAGGAGACAAGATGATGATTTGGGGTGAGCTTGACCATAAATGGAAACATCTCTCTTTATTGATTGGTCTGCCTGCCAAAAGACTGTGGTGGTCTTGATGTTTTGGATCTGACAACCATGAATCAAAGTCTATTTTGCAAGTGACTATGGAAACTAGAAAATACTAAAGGGACCTAGCAGCAGTTGATGACTAGGAAGTATCTAGCGAACCAAACCCTCTCTCATATAGTTGTTCGTCCTGGGAGTTCACATTTTTGGTAAAGACTTGTTGGGGTTAACCATACCTTCCAACAAATTCACTAATAGGCATGTCAACAATGGTGAAAAAACCCTTTTCTAAAAAGACAATTGGGTGAGAAATTTACCTCTAGCAGTACAATTCACAAGATTGTATTCTCTCACCTTTACCAAGATGGTTACTAGTAGAAAAATTAAAGATAAGGTTGGGATTTCATAAAATTCAGAAGAATTTGGTTGGGTGAAACTCTGGCTCAGATCAATGCTTTGAAAAACATTATGGACAACTTCCCTCTCAATGACCTACCAAACAGAGTGAGATGGAGAATTGACACTTTAGGGATCTTTTTAGTCACGAGACTTTACCTGCAACTGAGGTCCACTAGGAGCTACCCACATAAATTTCTTTGGGAAATTAAAATCCCTTTGAAAATCAAAAAAGTATCTAATTGGTGTTAAAGAACAAGATCCTAACAAAAGACAAACTTTTGAGGAGGGGTTGGACTGGAAGTGATCAATGCCACTTGTGCAGCAAGAAAGAGATTGTTGACCATCTCTTGTTCACTTGTTGTCCAAGTTCATTTGGCAGGTTATCCTTTTCTCCTTTGGACTTGGCAGGCCAGCAGATACCTCTAATGATCTAGCTACTAGAAGCGAACCAAAGGAACCTGGTCGTTGTTGGAAGTATTGCAGTTTGTTGTGCAATCTAAAAAACAAAAAATGGTGTTTTATTTAATAGAAAATTTCTCGATTATCCTACATATGATATATAGACTCTGCAATATTATTCCCTCTTAGGCATTGTTGCAGAAAAACCAAGACGGAAAACATCTTGAGGAGGGTGTGGAGATCCCGAAGCTAGTGATACGAGAAGCCTACTCAAGGTCGAATGGCTAGACGCCAACTAATTCAAGGATCAATGCTAGGTGACATATGTCGCTCTTGTTCTTGTTCCCCTACATTTAGACTTTTCCTCTAGTGTGGATGCTTATGCTTGTCTCCAGCGGCGCTCTTGTGAATTGAACTTTCTTGTTGCTTTATATTTTGAGTTTATATACTCAAAAACAATTTTTCTTTGTCATCCTTTCTTCCATTTTTTTCTATTATTGAGCTTATAATAAAATGGTGGTTTCTTGCCGAGTCTGTTTTGTAAAAAAAAAACTTAAGTTTCATGTATGATTTTTATTTAGATGGTTTGACCTGTTTTGGTTTGTACTTCAAGTGAACCGATTTATTACAAAGTTAACAGACTCTTATATGCTGATGGAAAAAAAAATAGTTGATTAAAGATGGAGACAGGAATATTTCCTTTTTTTTCACCGTGTCATTGTTAAGAAAAGAAGAAGAAACACTATTGTTTCTCTCCGAGATGAAGATAACGTTATCCACTTTATGCATGACATAATTAGCAATACTTTTGTTAACTATTTCGGATCTATTTTTACTTCCACTCAACCTAACAATGGCAATCCCTTCATGCATACACAATTACCTCCATATATGCAGGGTTATACTTATTCCATTCGAGATGAAAAGAAGATTCTAGAGACAATAAAGGATATTAAAATAAATGCCTTCTCTGACATGGTTTCAATGTAGAATTCAACATTGCTACATGGTATTGGATACGACTAGATGTCATGCAACTGGTAAGGAACTTCTTTCACACACGTATTATGCCATCACATATTAATGATACTGATATTGCCCCGATATCTAAAAAAACTTGTTCCTTTGGTTCTAACTGACTATAGACCTATTAGTCTTTGCAATGTCATCATATAAAATAATTGCTAAATGCATTGCAAGTAGATTGAAACCACGACGTCGAGACTATATTCGCCCCTTGTAATAAGCTTTCATCAAACTTAGGCGCATAATTAATAACATCATTATTGCATAGGAAATCATTCATTCCTTTTCTCTTAGCTCATGGAAACATAAAGCTTTCGTGCTTAAAATAGATCTTGCAAAAGCTTTTGATAGGCTAGAATGGAATTTCTTGTCGCTACGCTTAGACAAAAAGGGTTGCATGGTCATTTTATCAATATTTTCCATGCTTGTGTCTCCTCTATGACATTCTTTGTCATCATTAATGATCAACCATTCACAAAATTTTGAGGAGACAGAGGTATCCGACAAGGCTGTACCTTGTCCCCTTATCTTTTTGTCCTATCTATAAATGAATTATCCATTGCGCTGTATGAAGCCATGTCTGCTAACTATTTTGCAGCGATAGTTTTAGGCCCAAATTGCCCCCGAATACAGTCCCTTCTTTTTGCAGGCGATCTCCTTGTATGTGGACAAGCTACAATTCAAGAGGCCACTAGGATGAAGGAAATTATAAATGATTTTTGTGGCCAATCAGGACAAACTCCAAATTGGACAAAAATTGGAATCATCTTCATTAAGCATGTTCATTGAAATATTTCCCAGCCCATTAGGAGAACTTTCCATCACCCATATATTGATAATTACTCCATTAGGACAAAACTGTTGCTTACAGTTTTGTCTTTGATAAGTTTAAATCGAAACTTTCAACTTACAGATCTGATTAACTATCTCATGCTGCACTAGAACTTATTAAATATGTTTTCTCCTCCATACTTGTCTACTAAATGTCCAATATTATTATCACTAAAATGTTCATTGCCAAACTGACATCTATTATTAGAAACTTTTGGCAGATAGGGGTTAGAGAAGAGACAAACTCCATAAGTCCTTGTTTGAAGGCTTGGAAGGATATTTGCTCACCAAAGAAAGAAGGTGGTCTTGGAATTAGAAATATTCAAGCTATGAATCAGAGACTTATTCTCATGACAGCTCGAAGAATTGGAGACAAGCCAAATGACTTCCTTCGCTAGATTTTAAAATACAAATACTTTCATGGCTCCTCTATTTGGCACCCAAACTCAAATGTCCCAAAAATCGGCATTTTGGGCCTCCATCATAAAAATCCTCCCAATTCTTAAGGAGCACTCCTAATCCTTCTATCAGATAACTTTTGGACAAATCTCTATCTAGAGCACTCCTTGGTGTGAATTTTGGGATCATATATATGACACTCTTATTATTCAGCCAAGTAACTATTCCTATCTAGCCCAAGTAAAATACTTATGGATTCAGAATAAACAAACTTGGAACCATCAACTCATAGAGACTTTTCCTACCTCCCATGGCTTCCAAAATAAAAAAACACTCCAATTATCTGCTCTCAAGATGGTGATATCTTATGACGAAAACTAATCCCTATAGGTAAATGCAACTCTGAGACTACATACTATGTTTGCCTTACAAATTTGGAGGACCAAGGAGAGCCAAAGCCAGCACAAGTGCATCCTAACACCAAGCATCTTCTAAACCTAATCTCGAAAAATAAAATAAAATGACTCCAAGAGTGCATGCATTTGGTTGGAGGCTAATACGAAGGAAAATGCCCACTGGAGCTAGAGCAGGTAAGTACAGTAAACATATTAGCAAGCTTTGTTGCAGGTGTGGAACTGAAGAAACTGACTTCCATCTCTTCTTAGCCTATGCTTTTGCTAGAGCTTATTTGTTTAGTCACCCCTGGTACTTAAAATCCGACTCTCTCATAGCTAATGCAGATTCACTTACTCAAATCCTTTTGAATATTTTAAATATGAATCACCCTTATACTACTCTGGATAATATTCTCACTTTCTTGTGGTGCATTTGGAAAGCTTAACGACTATTTGTTTAATAGAAAAGAGAATGATCCTTTTCAAATTCATTATAGGGCTGATGCTATTAACAAAAACTTGGAGATGCTGGATGTTATATAGGAAATCACAAATAAAAGCACAACTAGTGTTGCCACTCAACATGACAATGCATGCACGGCATATGGACGGCAACCAATGGGGGATAACTTCAAGCAAGGAGAAACAATCGGAACAAATTTCAATATCTAGGCAAGCAATACCGTGATGTTGCATGGAAAACAAAAAAGCTCCAGGTATGTAAGGACAAAACTCGACTGGGCTAGGAGTTTTCTACCAACTACAACAGACCCAAGTGGTTGCAACAATCCCGATCCAAGCTTCTTCGGCAAAATCACCATCACCGTTACCGGCAGAGGCTACTTCCCTTCTTCTTGCATCTCATGTCGCCAAACTCACACATGCACGAAATGTATCGTTTCTCACGGACAACCTGATCACTTTAGCAAGAGCAACTCCAACGGCAAAAACATCAGACACCCAGATCCCTTGAGAAATTAGAAAACATGTTGCAGGTTACGAGGAAATCTCCAGAGAGCTATACCTAAGATCTTCCATATTAAAAGAGAAACTAACAGTGTTGCTCACAACTGTGCTCATCAGGCCATTAGACGTTCTCGGTATATGCCTACTTTTCCAATTCAGCTCATACTAAGAACAATTGCCCTAAAGCTCTAGCTCTCAAAAAAATTGTATTGCGGGAATTGTACTTCTTGATGTAAACTGTAGTTGAGTTAAATGCAATTTGGCGCCTCCGGCGCCCCCTTTGTTAAAAAAAAGATTTATTAGTACTTGAAAATTTCATAAAGCTTCAATTATTTGCAGTATAACCCGCACTTGAGACTGAATATATCCATATTATTGCCAATTATCATCCTCAATCACCTTCCGCGACGCGTCGTGTTGTCCGCGACGCGTCCGCGATGCATCGCGACCTAAATTTGGTGGTCCGATGGTCGCGCTGGATGCGTCGGTCTGTATTGCTCGCGCCGATGGAGCCTGCACGGTCCGTGTGTCCGCGTGGACCGGTTCGAACGCGACATGACATGTTGGGTCGTGGTGCCGCTGGAGAGGCCCTCAAGCTGAATATATCCACATTATTGCCGATTATCATCCTCAATCATCTCGAACTCCAAAAACACAGTACTCAATTATTAGTTGGAGTACTAGCTCATGGTGTGCATGAAATTAGTTGACGGCCAACACGCGATCGACAGACGAAGCGATTCGTTTCCGGCAGGAACATGCAAGTGACGATCGAAGGTCATGCAGCAGGTGGACAGCAAGAATGGCCGAAACGTCCCCTCCACGACGCCACGCCTCCCTTTCTCTGCCTTGGCTTCAAATAGATGGTGGTCCGCACGTTCCCCACCACCCAAACCCCCCTTGTTTTGCAGCGCTCCGTTCACCCGCGCGCCAAAATTAGGCTCCTCCTCCTCCTCTCCTACCCTCTCCTTCCTCCATCTCTCCTCCCAGGGAAGGCCTTGGGAGTTTGGATCCCACAATCTCCAAGGCCTTCTCCTCGGACCACTGCCACCGTTCTCCATCGATCTCGATCCCGCACACCCTTCTTCGATTCATTTCCATTTCCCCTAGGCGATCACGATCGCGCCTCCTGATCTGATCCACTCCACCACGCGCCCTCTGCTCGATCGATCCGACAGCGCCTGACCGACGAGGGGCAAAAGCAAGCGCGTCTGCGCGCGCAGCGGACTCGTACGTGTGTAACTGCATACGGTGCGGCGCGGCGCGGCGGGCTTGATGGCGCTCCATGTGGTCGAGGCGCCGCGACGGTGCTGAGTCGGCACTCGATCGATGATCGTCCGCGCGCAGTGACGACGGCGGCGGCTCCTCGGAGGTCGTCCCTGCGTGTACCTTGGCGGCCTTCCTCTTGGCCCCCGCGAGGTCACTGGCAGTGGCAGGCAGCGGGGCGGCAAGATGAGCTGCTTGCCGTGTTTCGGGAAGAAGAAGACCGACGAAGGGGACGACGAGCAGGCCGGGTCGACGCGGCGCGGGCCCATGACGGCGCCTGCCGTGGTGCAGGCGCCCATGTCCTACTTCGGCGCCCCGGCTGCCGCGCCCGTCGCGGTCGCCGCGCCAGCGGCCGTCACGCCGGCCAAGCCGCCAGGCGGTGCGTCGTGATGACACATGACCCCTGCTTTATTTATTTAGATCGGATCAGATGTCTGAATGTCGAAGGCAGGCCGGAAACGTGTTCTGAAACTGCAAAATCGTTTTGTGCAGAGAGCGACAAGGGCTCCTCGGAGGACGCGCTGCGGCAAGGCATCGAGGGCAAGGCGTTCGCCTTCCGCGAGCTTGCGGCGGCCACCGATCACTTCACGCCCTACAACCTCGTCGGAGAAGGAGGATTCTTCAGGGTGTACAAGGGCCAGCTAGAGAAGGACGGCCGGGTATGTATTTCCCGTGCATGCATGGCTCGCTCCATCGCCGATCATGAAAATGCACACGCGCGCGCCGTACCGATCATATAGATGGGATGTTGATTCGTTCGTTTGTGCGTTCAGACCGTGGTGATCAAGCAGATGGACAAGCATGGCTTCCAGGGCAACATCGAGTTCCTCACCGAGGTATCCAAGCTAAGCAAGCTCCACCAGGAGAACCTCGTCGACCTCATCGGCTACTGCGCCGACGGCGACCAGCGGCTGCTCGTCTACGAGCACATGGACGGAGGCACCCTGGAGGACCACCTCTTCGGTATGTGCCGCTGCACAACACATGCGATCGTTATTAATCGGTCAGTCGGACGGACGGACAGTGCTGATCGAGACTGTTCCTTGATCCACAGACGTGCCGCCGGAGAAGAAGCCGTTGGACTGGACGACGAGAATGATGGTGGCCAACGGCGCGGCGCAGGGGCTCGAGTACCTGCACGAGAAGGCGGACCCGCCGGTGGTCTACGGGGACTTCAAGGCCTCCAACATCCTCCTCGACGCCAGCTTCACGCCCAAGCTCTCCGACTTCGGCCTCGCGCAGCTCGGCAAGTCGGGCGGCGGCAACATGCCCATGGCGTCCCCGATGATGGGCTCCTTCGGCTGTCTCGCGCCCGAGTACGACCGCGGCGGCCAGGTCACCATGAAGTCCGACGTCTACAGCTTCGGCGTCGTGCTGCTGCAGCTCATCTCCGGCAGACGGGCCGTCGACACCAACAGGCCCGACGAGGAGCAGAACATCGTCACCTGGGTACGTACGAATTAATATTCACCATTATTGCATTGCATTGCATTCATCTAGCCAAATCCATCGGCGTTTGCTAACTAAGGTCTTGCGATCTGGCACAATTGCGTTTGCTTGCAGGCACAGCCGATGTTCAAAGACCAAAAGAGATATCACGAGCTGGTGGACCCGCTTATCAAAAGGGAGTACCCGTCCAAGGCCTTGAACCAAGTGGTGGCCATGGCGTCGATGTGCTTGCAAGAAGAGGACTGCGTGCGGCCGATGATGGGCGACGTCGTCATGACGCTAGGCTTCCTCACCATGCTGCCACCGGATCCGCCGAGTGTCGAGGTCGTTCCGGCTCCAGCTCCCGTTCCCGTTCCGGATGCCGCCCCGGCGCCCAAGAAAGAGAAGAAATCGCATCATCATCGTCATCACTCCGATAGTTCGTCGTCTTCTTCCGACGGTGAGGACGCCCACGAAGAGGAGGAAGAGGAAGAGGAGGAAGAGGAGGAGGAGCAAAGTTAAGGATCATTTTGTTTTGGGGAAGGAAACGATAATAATATGCTTCAGAATTTTAATTGTCAAGAACCATGATGTACGCCATGTGGTTTGTTTCATGCATGTGTCTGATGTGTAAGTAGTTCTACACATGAATTGATTCGGGGGTGTTCTGGGAGAGATTGTGGCAGGGAATTTTGAACGGCGGGGCTTCAGAATAGACAAACTATAAATTTTCGATTTCTTAATGACACGGAGCTGCCTTTTTGATTCGTAATATAACAAATTCAGTGTGTCCGAAAATAGGACGCGATATAAAACAATATATTTTGCCTGGTTATGTGAACTTCTTTTATAAAAATCTGAGCACCGAATGTCTGCAAAATGCAACTAAAATGTCTTTTTTTTTCAATTAAACTATAGATAATATATAGGTTAGCATGAGGGCGAGACAACAACATAAATATATGTTGAGCAAAATTCCAGGAAAAAAAAAACAGTTTTGAGGACAACACCTCCACTTTGCCTTCCGCTGCAAGATGACCCCGTGAGGAAAAGCCCATGCGACATACCACGGTGGCAAAGTTGTCTCCTTCCGCAGCGGGGCGATCTGTGCTCGTACCTAGGACAACGACCCTAGGATCTTCGGATGGCGGCGGCTGTTGAGGCTACGGGCGATGCGATGGTCGGTCCTCATGGTGTTCCGACGATCATTCCCTCGGTGATGTTCGAGTGTGCGGGGGTGTGGCGGATCTCGGCACATGAAGGTGCAACCCCAAGGCTTCGAGGCACGCCTAAGCATCATGTGGGGCTTGTGTGGACGACAACGGGGTGGTTGGTGTCGTTGGTTCTGATCAGGCATATACCCGCTTTCAACTGAACAACGGGTGCTTGTAGCGGATATACTTGTGTGTTGTGGTTCCTGGCGGTGACTTTAACCCAAACATTCTCCAGTTCTGGCATGGCGAGTTGAAAAATCAAGATGTGAATATTTGTCATTTTAAAACAATTACAGGGTTGGTTTGAATAAATGCGGAATTAAACTTCCCGTATAGTCTTCAAACAAAAATCATATATAGCTAGGCTCAACTAAGTGCACCAATAACTTAACCTAAACAATATGAGTAAAGTAGGAAACTAGCAAGCCCAAAATATATAACTAGATCAGTAGCATGAGTCATCAACAACTATACATAGCAACATGTGAGAAGGTAATAACTTCAAACACGGACGAATATCATAATATAAAGAATATCATAATATAAAGCGTAAGTGAATGATTTGGGGGTATAATTGTAACTTAGACACGTGGAGACGGAGATTTATCACAATGTTCATTCCTCGCAGGTAATTAATCATGATTGGATAGGTTCAGGTTACTATGAAGGATAACTGGACCGTGGCGTTCGGCCCTGATGCGATGCTAGAACTAATGCGGCAGATCATATGCGCTGAGAGAAAGCACCACATGTACACTTTCCCCAACAGTTATCTCTGATATATTTATTTACCGTGCTAGCACGAGCCCGGCGATTAGACATGTGACTCGGCTTTTATAACAGCGAGAGCCCGTGTGTCATCTTATTTTTTTAAGACGCACGGAGAGTTGCATGTCTTCTTTAATAAGATAGATCTTCAATAAGATAGAGAGATGTTTTATAAGAACCTATAAGGACTATAGATCACAATCGATCTAGTCTCCCAACTTCACACCCACAAGGAAAAAGAAACTACTCTATTTATCCTAATGTGATGATCTTGTGTGAGGTTGAGTAGTGAAAATCATACACCTTATCTATATCTATATCTAATAATAGAGGACAAAATATTTCTTTCGGTCTAACACTTTTTGGGACTGTTTTACCCTTACAAATTAGTAAATATTACCCACTATGCCATCCGTAAATCAGATAGAAGTTGACAGAATAACAACATGCGGCTGCCGGGCTCGGTTCGTTTGTCTTTTCCATTCTCAAAGGGGCATCGCACGTTGATAGAATATTAATAACAAACGCAGCCGCCGGGCTAGTATCTATTATGGGCCTCAATTAAGTTTGTGAACTTCTAATTAAATACTAGGTGACTTAGTGAACAAATTGCAATTGTATTTAATCATATATTTACGTGTGTCATTCCGTTTTTTATTAGACTTTCGTTTGTTGTGTTATCTATTATGGGTCTCAATTAAGTTTATGAACTTCTAATTAAATACTAGGTGTTGCTTACGGTAAATAAAAGGGAGCGGTACGAAAGAATTGTCCCACCTTGATCCCTTGGTATGAATTCCAGCGGTTTATATACCCGCAGAAATCGATAGGATCAGCCGCCTATGGAATAAACAAGCAGCATCAACTCATCTTCTTGGAGGTAGAAATTAGGGTTCCTCAATTTGGGGATTTTAGGAAATTAGGGTTCGTCAGTAATTGGGGAATTAGGGTTAGGGTTCATCAATCTGATGAACTAGGGTTAGGGTTCATCGATTTGATGAACTAGGGTTAGGGTTCCTCAGAAATTTGGGGATTTTCGATTAGGGTTTGCACCAAAACCTCAATCCCCACACCAGATAGACATAATCAAAACCCTAGACCCATTGATTCATCCATTAGGTCTTAAACTTAGAAAAAACTGGGCTAAAACATCAACCTTATCTAGTTTTGAGCAAGAACTTGATCAGGAATCAGAATTCCGGTAACAAAACTAGGTCTTGAACACAAAAACTTAGCATAATTAGGGCACAAACTTGCATCTAGAAGCTCTGATACCACTGTTAGATCCTTAGAGGATCATCTAGCTCAAGATTGGAGCCACACAAGATAGGATTAGGGGTATGTACCTTGATCTGGAGGTCCAGCCATGGCCTCCTCTTGATTTGCTTCACATTATCCTTGTTGATGTAGATGTGAGGGTTCTTCCTATTGCTTGATTAGTGAGCTGGAGAGAGAAGCGCAGCTGAATGAGCAACCTCTCTCAGCCCTAACCCTAGGTCCCCTATTTATAGCACTTGCACTAGGAAAACCAACACATTAGGATGGATGGTCAGGATGCCCCTGATCAGGACATCCAATGAGTGTTATTAAACAACCCCTTAATCATCATTAATTTGACTTAGATTGATCACAACAACCTTTAGATCACTGCAGATCATTTATATCCAACACCTATAACTTGATTGCATAGTCAGTAAAAGTTTATGGAATATCTGTTATAAGAACTACTATTTCTATTGTTGTGAAATGGAGTGATCTTTTTTTTTGTTAAGAGCGACCGTTACACAATATGCATGCCATCGCTTGTTTGTTCGCGCGAGTTTTTTTATTGCATCGGTATTTGTTCGGGCGAGTTGCCTAGTGCGTACACGAGCACCAGCACGACGGAGCGAATCTGAGAATTCGCAAAAAGAGAGAAGGAAACGCACACGCACCGCGCCCCGAAAAGTTCCGACCTGGCGCCCTCGCGGAACGAAACTGCAGACCCACCGCGCCAATCTCCCGCGAAGAACCTCCCGCCACGTCATCGATCCGCGTGACTCTCTCCCGGATCGCCATCTGAACCGTCTATTCCGTCCGCGTCCAACGGCAGCCAAAGGTCCTCCTCGCAAGCTCCCACCTCTCGCTCCCCTTTTAAACCCGTCCCTCCCGTTCCCCAAATCATCACTCCAACCAATCCACCACCACCGCACCTCCAACCAAAGCAAAGCTCGAATCAAAGCAAAGAGATCTCGTCAGCCATGTCGGGCCGCGGCAAGGGAGGCAAGGGGCTGGGCAAGGGCGGCGCCAAGCGCCACCGGAAGGTGCTCCGCGACAACATCCATGGCATCACCAAGCCGGCCATCCGGCGCCTCGCCCGCCGTGGCGGCGTGAAGCGCATCTCGGGGCTCATCTACGAGGAGACCCGCGGCGTGCTCAAGATCTTCCTCGAGAACGTCATCCGCGACGCCGTCACCTACACCGAGCACGCCCGCCGCAAGACCGTCACCGCCATGGACGTCGTCTACGCCCTCAAGCGCCAGGGCCGCACCCTCTACGGCTTCGGCGGCTAGAGGCCATGCCCCCTATGCTCGCCGTCTTCCTCCTCGCCGTCAACAACTCTGCCCGTCCCAGTGTCCTTGTTCAGTAGTAGCTGTAGTTGGAACTCTGTCCTGTGTATCGCAAAATATCCCTAGCTAGCTTGTAACTCTGTATGAGCCCAGATCTGAAATCGAATATATTATCATCACCCCTGCAATTATTCTAGCCCGCTGCTTGTGAATTTGCATCACATAATCTGAGTTTGGAAGCGATTGTGTTTTCTGAAGCTGAATCTGGGAGCAGATATTTTATTCAGTCTCGCTACCAGCCGGGCTCAAACATAGCAGGCCCACCCGGCCTTTAAAAGCCCATCGGCCCAAGGGCCGTACACGCAACTGCCAGTACAAGTCTGCCGTCTCCGCCACGTTCTCTTCCCCGACGAACTCGTTACGACACCCACCCAAACCGCAACGCAAGCCTGTGCGAGGAGAGGACGCAACGCACCCAAAAAGGGCAACCAACAGAAAAAAAAATCGCTGCTCCTCTTGTCGTCGTCCCATCTCGCTTTCTGCATCCTCCTTTCCACCCTCAAAAAAACTTCTCACGGCTTGACCACACGAATCTCTCCTGAATCCCTCCGTTCGCTCGATTTCTCCTTGAATCCGTTGACCCGATTTCCTTCGCCGTCGATTTCCCCTCTCCTCGCCGTCTCTGGTCGAATCCAATCGCGCCGTGCGTCGCGCGGTGGGGTTGGTTGACTTGACCCTGTCGCTGGGGTTCGACCTCGGGGAGGATGGGGAGCCACGGCGCTGGGCCGGCCGCTGGATCCGACGCCGCGCGCGCCGAGGTATGCGACTTGAATCCCCTGGTTTGATTTCTTCTAAGCTGCTGTGATTCAGAAAGTATTGGCGCTGGCTTGATTCCTGCTAAGATGCCTGTTTTTGTTTGTTTGTTCTGGGCCTGGTAGTTGGGAGCAACCAATTCGTAAGTTACGGTAATCACTGCAGTTGTAGGAGATTTAGCTTCGTTCTGATATGCTGTGGGAATTAGATTTGTGTGTGTGCATAAGATATCCCCGAGCTAAGTTGATGACGTGGTTAGGAAACCAAAATTTTACCTGATTGAGTAATTCATGCAAGGTTGTTTTGGTGCATTTTGTGCCAATTTTTCTCTATTTTCGGTGTGCTAATTTTCATAGGCTTGTTGTAGTAGTATAGTGTGTATAAGCACTTCATAGAGCCGTACTACTGAATCTCATGGAAACGTAGTGACAGATCATTTTTCTGCTGATAAATTTGACCAGTGTTGCACTACAAAACCATTTTGTAGCCCCCTTTGTTTGCGGATTTGGTCAGGGTATGTTAGTTTATCTGAATGACGATTATTCCTTCACTAATGGCAGGTCAGCGGCATGGGCCAGACAAACCAACCTGCTTATCCGCCTTTAGCTTCTGGGGATCATCCGTGGTCCTCTTCAACTGGGGCAGCAGCAGTTTCGTGGAACTATCCAGTGGACAGTCAAAAGCAAGATGCTGTTTACTATGATCCACAGAGGGATGTTTCGGTTTCAGGAGATAATAATCATAGTGTGGCAAGCAGTGCGCCTCCTCCTGTTCAGTCGACTATGAGCTTGACAAGTGCAAGTCATTCTCATGTGCCTTACTCAAGTTCACTTCAACATGGCTACACTCCCGCAGAATATGGAAATTACTACTATAATAACTACCCACAAGCTACAAACAATTATTCTGCGCAGCAAGGAGGAGCAAATCAACATTCAGGTGCAGCTTATCAGCCTCTTACTTCATTTCAGAATTCCGGGTCTTACGTTGATCCTGCAAGTAACACATATTACAATGCTGGTGGTCACCAGACCGCGCCAGGATATGCAACCAACAACTATTATTATCAGAACGGCACACAGAATGATGGAAGCTCAGGAAATAATTATGCTCAGTCATACCAGAACTACTCGTCATCTGGCACTAATGCAGTACAGAGTTCCAGTACAGTGCCTGCCAATTCTTTCTCATATCAGCCGCAATACAACCAGTGGCCATACTATCACAATCACCCCACGCCAAGTCCCGCTGTCAATCCAGTTGCTGGGAGCAGTAACATAGATAACAGAGTTGTTAACACCACTTCTGGTTACTCTTATCCTAGCGCCGAGCCACCTCCGCCGGGTACTACATCATGGAAAAGTGATTCAGGTGCTTCTGTTGCACCTCCTGTGCAGGTATGTTGCTTCTTTTCACTGCAAATTGCTAGTTCCTGTGCATAGCTTTTTTCCATCGGACTCTGGACAATTATTTATCATAAGTTTTAGTCTGTCTTGCCATGATAGTTATTCTGAACAATTATTTTTCACAACGTTTATCTGTCCTAGACAATGATTTCACATAGGTTTTAGTTTGTCTAGCCATGTTCCTTACTCTGGAAAGAAAAAATGGCTGTGGCTTTTCTATAGGGACTTTTGTAGTGCCCCTTCCATTTTACAGTAAATTAACCCTTCCTTTGTTAAAATTTTGTTGCTGGTATGTCTTTAGGGGCCTTTTAAGTGCTATTCTTTAACCCACTTGAAGTGCGAGTTAATAATTGTAGCATGATATGTGAATTGTAGCATTTCATCCACAATTTATATCATGGGAAGAGAAGCACCTTTCACCTAAGTTCTACTACTGTGCAGGCTCCAAGCGTTACAGAACCTCAAAATCAATACGTCAAACCTGCGCAAGAAACTCCAACGTTGCAAAACCAGTATGCTTATCAGGCACCAGCTGTTCCAGTGTCCCAAAACTATTACGCAAACCAGGCACCAGCATACTCACAGACAGCTTACCCACAGAACAATATGAATGTGAATCAAGTACCTGTGAACAACCATGGTGATCAACAGAAGATTGTAGGTTCAAAAGGTTTAAGCTCAAATATTTTCTCAATCAACCATGTTTCTGATAAATCTTCAGCCAAATTTGCAGGGTTCTTTGACAACAAATACTTCCAGTGAAAACTTTCCAACGATTCCTCGAATTGCTCCTGGTTTCTCTATGGTAATACCAAAGAGTGAGAAGAAAATTCAGGGTGCTGATTTGGCGAAGAAACCTGCCTATGTTAGTGTTTCTGTGCCGAAGAATGATGCCAAAGCAGTTCAACATTTACCAGATGCTGTAAATTTCTCGTCTCCTTTTTATTTGTCATTGTTAGCACATGATATATGCTTAGGTATTTGTTTTCAATCACAAGGGTAAGTGATTGGCACATGAGGGCTTAAACTACATCTTCATCGGTTAGTTCCAATTGTCGTAATTAAATATGTTCACTGTCTATGGAGGTTTATTTGTTCATAATTTTTAGAACTAGGATAACAAAAGAATGCTGTAAATCCTATGTTTATAATTCCACAATCGGGGCATGTGATATCTTATGGTATTTGCATATTCACCATCCGTTTTTCTTCTTCTCATGTTTAGAGATCCCTCCCTTTTTCGCTCCGTAACTATACTATGAGGAATCTCAACCGTTGCAAGGATGAGGCCCAGAGGGATGCCTGCCAAAGTATAATACAACAGGTGAAAATTCTTCTTGTTGGCTTTTGTTAGTTGCCACCATTTCTAAAAAATGACATTCATATTTTAGTCATATGGATGGGGTAGTTATCTACAACAGCCTGTGAAAAGTCAATACCCTACTCAAGGATTGATGGTATAAAAGTAGGACCTTATCTTTCGTAGGTGGCAACAGAAGTCAGTTTTCTTTTGCTAAGCACATCTGTGAACTAGCATTTTAAATGCCGTAAAGCCATAACAAAGTTAATGTGCTATCAGCTATATATTGGTGATATATGGATAATGAATGCCTGATCAATTCTGGAATTGAAGTTGCTTCAGCTTTTGGGCATCTGATCAAAGCCCATGTTTCATTTACATTCTTTATTTTTTTGGTTCTGATACATCATTTCAATGATTCAAAGTTGTTCAATCGATTTGGTTGTATCAATTTCTTTCTTTCCTTTGTGTTTATTTTCAGATAATAAACAAAGCTAAGCATGATGGAACCCTTCTTACTAAGAACTGGGACACTGAGCCGCTGTTTCCGTTGCCAGAGAATCTTTTGACCATGAACGAAACAAGGTCCGTGCTTCTCTTATACCCTCACCTCCCACCAAAAGAACAAAAAACAGAATCTGTAAGGTGACAATGCAGTGTTGTGGAGACCTAAATACATTAGCTGATGCAGTTTTGTGGTCCGTCGCTTTTGACTTCTTTACAATACTGTGGCTCTTTGAACACCTCTATAATTATTGCCTTTTTCCTCGAGAAATGGTTTCATTTTTCAGATCATGTATTTCAATATATTTGTATATTGGATTGACACCATCAAAAAGTGCTGCAAACTAAGCAAATATCAGAAAGTGTCATTTGTTTGCAATATTTGTATAATGACCATTTGATGAGCTTCAACACTTGGACATCTCTAACACCGATAATTCTGGCAAGAACTATAGAAATGAGCTATGAAAGTATCATTTAGTCAAAAAATAGCAAAATCTAATCCTCTCTGATTGCGAAGCATAATACAGAAATAAAACTCAAGGCGATTACTGGAAATCATTTCCTTAACTGCTGAACGAAACCCCACACGATCAATATATTGGCTGCATAATTTAGTTGCCTGAGAAACAGTGATCCATCAAATTTAATGCTGACGTACATCCATTGTTTCCATCATATACATGTTGTAAACTTGTAATATGGTTTCTTCATTGTACTCTGAGAAAATTAGGCCTTCTTGCTGTTTCTGTGGTTTGCAGAATCACAGAATTCTAATAACTTTTATTATTCTTGTACTGTTTTTTGTCCTGTACAGCAGTGCAAACAATTCAAGTCTTTTGTCAAAATCTACTCCTAAAAAACGCCTGAAAAGTAGGTGGGAGCCTGTTCCAGAGGAAACGGTTACTGATAAGGTGGAGCCACTAGCAAAACCATTCATGAATGGTAACGCCCACAATACTTTGGAAGCCAAAAATAGAACGGTGAGAACTGGCATGTTGCTCTTGTTAAAATCTTGTTATCAAGCAGTCAACACACAGGATAGACTTCTTTTTTTAACAAAAATATACATGATGGACTTTGGCACTGTTATCATTATCGATTTATGCATTATCACATGCTTGCATTTTTGCTTTAATAAGCTCTTTCTCGGAAATATTTAACTAGTTGTTATGCAGGGTAACACCTGGAATAATGGGAAGTTTCCCCAGTCTGCACATACACCTTTAAACAAAATCACCCAGAGGCTTTCCAAGAAGCAAAAGATGGGTAGTTATTCAAGCGTGATACACAATGGAAACACTTCAAGTGATAGTGATAAAGAGCAGGATCTGACCAAATATTACGCCAGTGCATCTACATTAGCAAATTCACCAGAGGAAAAGAAACGCAGGGAGCATAGATCTAAGCGTTTTGAGAAGAGTAAGGATTCAGCACCAAAATCAAGGAATTTGTCGGTCAATAAAGATGCCATGGCTTATGTACATACAAGAAGACCTGTTTCAGCACTTGCTACTAGAAATTCTGAAAATGGCAGCAGCTTGGCTGTCGAGGATCTGGATTGGGATGCACTGACAGTCAAGGGAACATGTCAGGAAATTGAGAAACGATACCTACGCCTCACATCAGCACCTGATCCTTCCACGGTAATAGCACCCACCAATTGTCTTTCTTAACTTCAAGTTGAAAGGCATTGATAGTATCAGTCCATCATTGCTATTTCTAGCTGGTGGGTCCTTTCTACTGTTTGGCTGCCTATTCTCTGAATACGCTCTTTGCAGGTAAGACCAGAACATGTCTTGGAGAAGGCGCTTTCCATGGTTGAAACATCTCAAAAGAATTATCTTTTCAAGTGTGACCAACTGAAATCTATTCGTCAAGATCTTACGGTTCAGAGAATCCAGAATGAACTGACAGTGAAGGTAGTCTTAATCATCAAGTTGTGTGGAACTGTGGATCACATAATATGTCTGTTTAGTTGCTAGACAAGATACTATACTATATATACTAGTTGTAGAACTCCTGCCGTCTACCAAAAGAAAATATTTGTTAATGTTGTGGCGTTGTGCATTAGGAAATAAGTTCAACAATGCACAATGTTTTGTAACCTTCAGATTTCTTATTTCAGGTTTACGAAACTCATGCACGTTTAGCATTGCAAGCTGGTGATCTACCTGAATTTAACCAGGTCTGTTTGTCTCGTCTGATCTGATTCTCTTGAAATATCAAATAACTGTATACATGTTCTGTTTGCTAGCTATTGCAACTTTGCATAGTGATAAATGGAAGTTGTAAGAAGGGCTTTGCTTTCTATTAGTACCAGAAGTTTGCTTACACTTTCTAGTTATCAGGTCGTGTATCGATTTCTTTAATTCCCTTCAAAAATAAGATTGCTTTTGTGGTAATGCTAATGGTTCAGGAATTTTGATTGGACTTGGAAGTTCTTGCTGTGGTTTTGTACATATCTGTAATTCAACTTCTGCATGTTCGTCATAGTTCAAACTATTTTTGCTTGCACCGTTTTTTCAGTGCCAGTCACAACTGAAGAGGCTATATAGAGATGGAAACAAGGGTTGTTATTTTGAATTCGCTGCGTATAATTTGCTCTGCGTCATGCTGCACTCTAACAACAAACGGGATCTGCTGTCTTCAATGGCAAGGTATCATTTTGTAAACAGTTAGCATGGAAACCTATTAGTTCCTAAGTGGATTACACATTTGATATATTCATTGTATTCAGCTTACCGAAAGAAGCCAAACAAGATGGAGCTGTCAAGCATGCCCTCGCAGTACATTCTGCTGTTTCATCTGGCAATTATGTCATATTTTTCAAATTATACAAGCAAGGCCCCAACTTGAACTCTTGCCTCATGGGTAAAGGGCAATTTTGCAACTTTCTACGTCAATTCAATGCACTCCTCTTTCTGTAAGAGGTTTTGATGTATGTCGCTCTCCTCTTTGACAGATCTCTATGTGGAGAGGATGCGTTTCGAGGCTATAAAATGCATCTCGAGATCATATCGCCCGACAGTACCTGTGGGGTATGTTGCACGAATTTTGGGTTTCTCACTTAATGTAGATGACAGATCGGAAGAATGTGAAATATGGTTAAAAGCGCATGGTGCTATTCTTTCATTAGATAACACTGGGGAATTGCAGATAGATACAAAGGTAATTATCTCTCTCTCTGGGTACGCACGAGTTTAACTGCATGAATGCAACCATGTGTTTTTTATTCTCTCTTTTGATGAGAGAATACACCAGTATGAATGCAAACAAGTTTTTCATGGCTTATTTGGTAAGTTGAATCTCGTCCAATGTTTAAGCCAGTGGGATGGGTTATGGTTTTTGAATGGTAGTCTCAGCTAGGATGGTTTAGTGGACATTCTTCACCGAGGCGACAAGGCCGATGTGTTGCTTGAGTTACCTAAATGCTGCTGTTCACAGCTCCAACCAAATATCTGTTTGATTTCAGCTCGGCAAACTTGGACTATTGTCTTTTCATATTGTCAAATGTGTAGAGATTAACAAACTGACTGCAGGACATGATAAAGAAGTACCTCATAGTGTTATGCTTGAATGTGCTAGTACCCTGTCTAATGGAGAATAATATATCTGCTTTAGCAAATGGAGAACTATTGCATCTAATTCATTCTGATGTTCTAACCTGGCATTATTCTGCTATGCACTACAATTGCTTCCAGGTTTCTGCTACCACGCTTTACATGCCAGAGCCAGAGAACGCGGTTGCGCATGGTGATGCATCGCTCGCAGTTAACGACTTCTTTGCGCGGACATCGTAAAAGGCGTAAAGACGGCATACTGTTATGCTCAACGGGAACATGAAATGGACCAGGCCCGAGAAGCTCAATAATGCTTCTGGGACTAGGGAGGTTTGGAGCGAGGATAGATTGCCCCAACTGGACTAGCAGTCCAGTGAGCTGCCGCAGCGCAATTGCGGAGCATTGCCCAACACGACCTGGGGCTTCGCGGGGCAAGACACATTATCTGCCAGGCCTCTCCCGTGAGGAAAATGTTACAGAAACCGCATATTATATGTAGAAGTTTCAGAGTGACTATAGTACATGTGTTGTAGTATTACGCAATTTATACTAGGTGGTAGGGGGGAAATACAGAGACAAGAACGGTTCAGAAAATTATTTTTAACACGGACCGTGGTCTGGTTTTGTGAAAACTTTCCTACCTGGATATCATTTTGTGAACGGAACCAATTGGTATTGCTCTATAATAATTCTTCCGCTGCTAGTAGACTCCAACACTAGGCTATATTACATTACGAAGGATCTGAGCTTTCCAGCTAAACGATGCGTACACGCCTTTGAGCCATGGAAGCCCCAAGCTTACGCCGACGAGGAGGGCCAAACCTCAAAAGGGCAGCAGCTAATGGCAATGACATACTGTACCAAGAACAGGAAGGTCCTAGACCTGTGGTACAGGTAACTGTCGTTAGTTGGTAACCACCGGTCTAATTGCCGGTACCCAACCTATGTTTACCGGCTCCATTAAAACCTTTCCAGGAAAGTGGCCGCTAGCTGCTGATCTCTTTCTAACCAGCAATAATATTCTATTCACTGCTCAGTCTGCTCTTCTTATTCTGATGACTCACTATCCATTGCTCCGACCTCTGATCTTGTGGATTCTGCGATGTACTACGTAGTTTCTGGTTAGGAATGACACGACATGTCGAGATCCTTCCTTCCATGTCCTGTCCCCTCAACTTTTCTTCAATTTTCATGCTTGTTTTTTAGCTGGTAGGTGCTTTGGATCGTTGGAGCAAAAAACAAAGAAAAGCTGGACGGTGACGCATTACCAAAAAAGTTGTCCCATACATTTCATTTTAGTTTCCTTCCACTCCAAAACCAAAAAGTACTTGACCACGGTCCCATGATGATTCAGTTTTGCAGATAGCACTTGTGTATTCAGAGACGTTTTAAAGGATCCGTAAAAAATATATTTTAAGGGAGCGAAAGAGAACGCAGTGGTGGGACTTCAAATACCAATCAGGACATATCATATGATACAGCACAACATCACGTCACAGAAAAAAGGGCAGCGATAGTCAAAACGTGCCAAAATGAAATGACTGATTACCACACAAAAGCAGCCAGTGTCAAACTTTGCCTGAAGATACAGTGCTTGCTCAACTAATTCCCTCGTGCATCCATCAGGAAATTTTGAATCTACCCCACAAAGGATGCCCGACCACATAAGAAATTTCAGAGATTCAGTTTTGCAAATAGCACTTGTGTATTCAGAAGATGTTTGTTTTAAGAGATCTATAAAAAATACTAATATTTTAAGGGAGTGAAAGAGAGCAATGGTGGGACTTCAACTACCAATCAGGGGACATATCATATGAGTACAACATCAAGTCACAAAAGGGGCAGCGATAGTCAAAACGTGCCAAAATGAAATGACTGATCACCAAACAAAAGCAGTCAATGCCAAACTTCGCCTAAATCCAGTACTTGCTCAACTAATTTCCCCCCGTCGATAAAATTTGAATCTATGCAGGAAAGAGTAATGAATAATCACCCATGCAGTACATACAAGAGGATGATCTATGCCTGACATTTTGCACATACCGTGTGCTAAATTTCACAACCCTGCAGCACATAAAAGATTCAGTATTTCAAGTTTGAAAACAGCACTTGTGTATTCAGAAGAGATGTTTCAAGGCAGCGAAGAGAATGAAATGATGGGGACTTAAAATGCAATCAGAGACAAATCATATGAGTAGAACATCAACATCGAGTACTAACAGAAGGATCAACAGAAGTCAAAGTGATAGAATGAAATGACCGGTTTACCACCCCACAGAAATGCAGCAAATTTCAAACTCTGACCCAACAACAGCACTTGCTCAATTAAATCTCTATGCACCTTCAATTCAAGCAAGTATCCTGCGTCTCATCAGCAAAATTTGGAACTACACGGAAAGAGGAACCAAGTAAATCTTACATCCCTGCAGTACATACATACAAGATGGTGTGCTATACCTGACATTTTGTATAAATAGTATGCTAGATTTTACAGAGAGGGAAGATCAAATAAACAGGTTGCCAGGAGAGCAATCCCCTGACAACAGTGCCATGTCGTTGTGGAAATAATCACAACTCGAATTCCTCTTCTCGGAGCACCATCTCCGCAGCTTCTTCCTCGTCGTCGTCGAGAGAGAAGTACTTGCTCCTCTCGGCTGGCCTGAATGTGTAGAACATGAACATGTAGAAGGCCACGGCGGCCACCTCCTCGGACAAGATGCTCACCCACCGGTATTGGTAGCTGGCAATGGTGCTGAGCATGTACACGACGATCCTAGTGAAGTACAGGTACCCAATCACCACGGTGTAGAACTGCCGGAAGAGAGTGAGCTTGGATAGGTTCCGGGCTGCCTTGCCGTCGGTCTTGGACGTCTCCTGGAGCGACCGCATGGACCAGACGACCGGGAAGAGCACGGCGCAGCAGCAGGCGACGTCTACGAGCATCAGGATCTGGTTCCATGTCACCCACCCCTGCCAGAAGGGCCCGGTCTCCCCAATCACCGCGGCGGCGATGTTGGCGATGACCTGCAGCGGGATGACCACCATGAGCACCTTCTTCTCCCGCTCCTGCAGGAAGGGCCTGAGGAAGGACCAGCCCGTGCCGACCAGCACGATGACGGCGAAGAGGATGACGCCCTTGATGAGCTGGAAGAGGTAGAAGGCGACGTCCCAGCCGTGCGGCGTGCCCGTGACGCGGATGTAGTGCTGGTCCTCGGCGGCGGAGAGGCAGTAGAGCAGGCGCGCGACGAGGAGCGCGGACATGAGGTGGTGGATTTGGTTGGCCGAGACGCGGTCGCGGGAGAGGGTGAGGTACAGCCAGGCGGCGAGGAACGCGGCGTAGCAGAAGGCGGAGAAGCCGTAGATGGCCGGGACGGGCGCCTGGCCGACGGGGAGGTAGTCCTTCGAGCCGTCCGGGTTGACGTTGTACATCTCGGTGCGGACGGTCATGGAGACGAGCGACTCCGGCGCGCAGTTGGCGAAGTAGAGGCTGTACTCGTCGGGGTGGGTGACGGGGAAGGACTTGTTGTAGTGGCCGCCCTCCATGTCGTGGAAGTTGAAGAGGGTCTTGACGTAGGGGCTGGAGAGGACGCACCCGGAGAGGTCGGGCTCGTCGGGGCCGCTGGGGTCCTCGGGCTCCGCGGGCTTCTTCTCCGCCCGGTCCCGCGACTCGGCGACGGCCTCCAGGAGGGACTCGTCGGCGAGGAGGAAGAAGCCGATCTGCTTGGGGTCGGCCCGCGCGAAGGAGGAGGAGACGGCGGCGCCGGAGAGGATGATGCGGACCGCGCCGGTCTTGGAGAAGCCGAACTTCTCGAAGAGGATGGTGTGGCGCGGGTCCTCGTGGAAGGACTCCGATCTGATCTCCGCGGCTGCGGGGAGGGCGAGGGATCCCGCGACGGCGAGGAGCAGCAGGAGGCGAGCTCCGGCGGTGGCCATGGCGAGATCTGCCATCCGTCGAAATGCGTGGGAGTGTGTCGGCGTGCGCGTGGGCGTGGGTGGAGCGGAGGTCACGGGCTTTTGTTATGTGGCCGGAGGGTGGGGGTCGGATGCGCCTCGCGATTGGTGAGGCTGAGAGTTTGGTAGGGAGGTTGACTTGGGCAGTCCTAGCAGTCGGTGTGATCGACAAGTTTTGCTCGTTTTGTACACTTCGGTGGTCATACCGGGAGGACTCGACGCCTCGACGGTCCACATCCACATGTTTATTTTTGTTCCAACTCTCTCGTCTAAACCCCTTATTTTGCATTTTGTCTACCGTTGGTACTCCCTCCGTTTCAAAATATAAGATATTTTAGATTTATAAAACAAATATATCTAGACTACTTTTAGTATATAAATTCATTAAGTTACTATAATAAGTCTAGATATATTTTTTTCGTAAATCTAAAACATCTTAAATTTTGAAACAGAGAAAGTAGTTACCATTTCGAGATCTACCCATCGTTGTATAAAACTATATAAATCGATCACCGGTTTAAGCAATTCCCTCTTAAAAACATTCTCCTCTTGCATACTACCCCGTTCCATAACATAAGTTTCCCTGCCAGTTCACCTTTTCCCTCTGATCCATATTAATTGACTGGGATTTGCCAAAATGTGAATAAATCTAGACACTATTTAGTATATGGGTTCATCTAAAATTTAACAAATCAAAGTCATATGGGCCGGAGGGAATACTCTCTTCTATTCATATTAGTTGACTCAACTTTGTCTAGATACAGATGAATTTAGACCGAATAATTAGAGCATCTCCAGTCGTTGGGCGAACCCAGGCCAGAAATCGGTTTTCGATCGGACGAAACAAGTTTTCGGCCTAGGTACGCCGAGTTTCCCACTCGCGTATCCAGACAGAGTTCCCTCGTTCGGCTTAATTTCATTAAAGATGGGCGAATATAGGCGGATTACATCGAATTTAAACTAAAGTAGTATATAATAAACTAAAAAAGGCCGCCGCTGTGGCCTTCGCCAGTGTCGTCGTCGTTCTACATGCCAAAGTTGTTGTAGAACGTCATGTAGCCGGGATCGGCCCTTCCATCATCCTCGCCGTCGTCGTCGTCGTCGCTCGGCGGCTGGTGCTGGCGGGAGCTCCCCTGGCCTAGGTCGCCGCACCTCCACGGCTGGTAGGAAGGGCCGTACTCCTCCTCGTCATCGAGGACGAAGAGCGGGACGCCTTGGTAGGCGAGCTCGCGCCCGAACAACGCCCGTCTTCGGGCCGCCTGCTCCTCGGCCTGCTGCTACAGGCGGCGGACGCGCTGCCGCTCCGTCTCCTCCTAGTCCGCCCTGGACCATTCTAGGATGTCCAGCGAGGAGGCTCCACCGACGGTGGCTACGGCGCCGAGTCGCGAAGCGACTGCTCCAGCACCATCCTCAAGGCGTTGTCTTCGGGCGGCACCAAGCCTTCAGTCTTCGGGCGGCGAAGGCGCAGGTGGTCAGTTGGCGACGCCGTCGCGCGTGGCTCGCCGATGACGATGCCGCACGAGCGTGTCCGCGGCAGGGAGCGCCTGGCGAGCCCGCCTCGCGCTTGACTGGGCACAGCCCCGGCGAAGGCCCAGTCGGCGTACGCAACGACGTGGAGCCCGAGGAGTGGGAGGCCAATGCGGAGGAGGAGGAGCTCATGCTGGCCATCCTCCTCGGCATCCAGTTCGTCGGAGGACGCTGCCCCGACCTGGACGCCAGCGTGGGTGTGTGCGGGAAGCCGAGACGCGGCGTGTTCCCGGCGTTGATGTGCTCCAGCACCGTCTTGAGCGTCCGGCCTGGCGCGCTCCACCAACGCCGGCGACCGGCCGAGTTGTTGCGCTTCGGTGGCGACTCGTTCGGCGGCCCCTCGTGGCGGGCGAGCTCCTGGGCGTGGCGATCCGCGAAGAACTGCTCCCAGTACAGGAGGTTGTCGGGGCTCTCAGCGGCGGAGGGGTCATCCATGGCACCGATGTACTCTTGGATCTCGAACGGCAGCTCCTCTAGCGTCGGCGCCGGTGGGATAGGGATGCCGCCGACGCTTAGCTTCCACCCCGGAGGGTTCCGCGTGTCCGGCGACGCCATATAGCCGGCCTCGTAGAGCAGGCGCGCCTCCCAAACCTGGAGGGTGCGTCGGCCGAAGCCGTTCGCCGTCGCACCGTCGCCTGGGTATCGCTCGGCCATGGATGAGGGAGGGGAGTTATGAGAGAGTGTTCGCCGGAGATCGGGCTGGTGGGCTTGGGGAGCTGTGAGAGAGTGTGAGGAACTCCAGCGAGGGGTACGGCTTATATAGGCCGAGGTAGGCGGCGAGGGCAGGAGGGGTGTAGCGGCGAGGGCGGAAAAAGGGAAAACGGCGGGAAGTTAGTGTCCGCCGGTCCGTCACGGGAGCCGAGGCGGCGGCGGTGGCGCGGCAATTCGGCGACGTGTGGCCGACGCGGCGGGCAGTTAATGTCCGGCGGTCGCCGCGTGGTTCCGAGGATGACGACGACTCGGGTTCCGTCGCTGACTCGGCGGGTCCACACGCCGCTTCATTTTTTTTCGCCGAGTTCGCTGCGTCTGGCGTTCCCAGGGTGTACCCAGGAACTTGGGTTCGGCCTGGATAGTTCGGACCAAAATTGGCCTAAATCCGGCCGAAAACAGGTTCCTGGGTACGCGACTGGGCCGATTTTTGGCGTCCGGACCTAAATTCGGCGTCCGGATCGGCGTTCTAGGTAGGCGAGTGGAGATGCTTTTAACTAGATACATATGAATTTAGACAAAATTGAGTCAACTAATATAGATCGGAGGGAGTAACACAACTAGGTAGTTTTAGCGCATGTTTGGATCGGAAGGATTGAGAACCATAACAATAAGGAAAACACAAAATCAAATAAATTTGCCTATACAAAACAAAGAAGGACAATTGTAGTACATCGGTGATGTATAAATAATGGTTTAGATGGAACAAAAGCAAAGTGTCTATGTCTAGGAATGAGGTTGGAGTGTTGTTAAAAAACCTATGGGATTGAGGCGTATGAATTCAATTCATAGGAATTGTTTTGAGAGAATGTGGTATTTTATTGATTAAATAACATCAATACAAAGTTCCTCTCGAATAAGCTTCAAAATAACACCAACTAAAACATTGCAAACTAAGGGCCCAGAACAATGAGCCAATTTATGCATGAACACATTTGCTTTACGACTAGAAAAGCTGAAAGAACAGAACCCAAAGTCCGTCGCTAGAGTTTTGATATCACCTATCACAATGCCTAACGACAACCGATCTCGAACCTAGGACAAGATGCGGCAGATCAGAGACACACAATTTGAAACCAAAGCAACCTTTGAGACATTGTGATCCCTTGCCATGGTCATTCCACGTCGAACAGCCAGGGCTTCAGTAAGCTCTGAGGTCGGAAAACCCTCCAATCCCTCACTCACAGAGAGTATGAAGCTTCCTTTGTGATCTCTAAGAACAGATCCCTAACCAGGGGCGGAGCCAGGATTTGACATTGAGGGGGGCAAAGATACTGATGATCATATATACGATTTTTTTCTCATGAAGACAACAATTAGCTATCATTTTGTATTGAAATAACTGTTTGGATAAAAATCATAACAGTATATCAAAGTATCGACATATAACTAATATTAATATATATCACTAAATCTTAGACAATAGAAAACAAAAGATTAGTTTATATTGGATCAACTTTATCTCTACGAGTATAAAGCCTGATAATTCCATTAATTGCAGGTGACCGTCCTATTATTATTTCCCAATTATTTTGCAATAAGTTGTCGTCATCACCGAACAAACATCAAACAAAAGACGCATATTTTTTTGTAAATTAATCAATTAGACTATAGATTAAGCAATCTATCGACAAAATACTAACAATTTGGTACCTTCAATCAGAGTGAGGAAAATTGATTCCTACACTCGATGGCACAACATGCTTATTATTGCGTTGCGGCATGATTAGCAAAGGTAGAAACTGGCAAACAACATGGTTGGCTAGCATGGCGCCACGGCCATGGCACCGCGTGTCGTATGGCTACTGAGTAGGAGAGAGCGATGGTGGCAGACATCGAGTCAGTTGATCTGAACAATTGCATATAGTGCTAGCTATTAGGTCTAGTTACACAAATGAAAAATGTTGGGACATGTTACTACGGTTGACTAATAAAACGAATTCATGGGCTATATTTGGCTTTCGGTATAGAGAAGCACGACAAATCAATTAAATTTGGGCTTAGTGTTAATTAAGCCTATGAGGCCATTAGTTTAGTATACTAAAATCTGCACCTATCTATTAAGAGGGGCTGATGGTTAGGGGGGGGTCTAGCCCCTTGGCTCCGCCCCTGTCCCCAACCCATTCTCTGATCAGCTGGAAACATGGCTGCATCAACATTAACACAAGTCACACTTGGAGGAGGAGGAATCCAACGAGGCATCGAAATTGCTCGTCCATCCTTGACAACATTGGAAGCTTTGGAGAATAAGTGGTAATCATTTTGAAATAAGCCAAAACCTGTGAGACAACCCTGGATGGAATCAGCTGGAACTCATTATTTCTGACATCATTACGAGCTTACCAAATGAGCCAACATGTGACCGCCATGACAACAATACTTTTACCTTTTTCTCTTTGCAGAAACACGAAGAACCATTGTCTAGCATTGACAAGATACTTTCTATGGAGATGGCGAGGAAATTTATTCTAAACTTCACCCAGCACGGACCTCGCAAACGAACATAACAGGAAGAGGTGCTCCACCCTCTCGTGCTGACCACAGAATACACAACATCCATTAGTAGGGATATGCCAATGCTACAACTGATGGCCTACAGGGAGGCAGTCATGAATCACCCGCCATATAACAACTTTCATTTTCCTAGGGGCATTGATAGACCAGACATCCGTCCATTTTTTTGTCCTCCACATATAGCTAGCCCCTTGTCCTGCATTGCCATGATGATCAAAGAAAGAAGTTGTGCATGCCAGGTTGTACGCTGACCTGACAGTGTAACTTATCCTAAGGCTAGGAGATAAAATCAGTGTTCCCACGTCAACCTAAAGGAACATGTAGTATGATCTTAGCCGATTCCCCGTGAAAGATAGATTGGACATTGTCCACTTCCTAGCCAGTACCCTCGTAATTCATTAGGTATCGCACCTTCGCATTATTAGGGGCGATAGAGGTTTAAACATACCTTTTGGTCAGGAATCTAGGTGTCCTTCATGAGACTAATGTTGTCCCTATTGACAATTCCCCACTTAAAAGACGCCACCTTCTATGACATCGCCCCAGGGAAGCATGTCCTCCCCTGGGTAAGATCGCCCTGGACAGGATCTTCGAAAAACCTGACAACTTCAAGCGCGGGAGAATCGACTTCGAAGTCATCGATTGGCCATCGCGGTACCACGTCTATTAAAGTGTAAAACTTGTATAGCTCTACCTAGTGTACCCTACCTGTATTTAGTTGTAGATTGATACACGTATTGGTAGTTCCTTTGTTCTCCAAGGCATAGAAAACAAAAAATTTCCTACGATAGAAACAACTATGTACCAAGATCTATCTACTAGATACAAGCAACGGGTGGATATACATCTATAGAATACATACCCTTAAAGACCGACAAAGCTTAACGAGTTTAACTCGTGGTTGATGTAGACGATCTCTTGCCGATCTCAAGATCGAGAGGAAGTCCTAGCGCCGCAAAACAGCAGCGCATCCGTGCTCGCACACACGTTCGAGGCACCGAGCAACCTCCACCTCCTCGCTCCAGCGATGCAGCGGAAGCACAACTCTTTCTTGCCGAAAAGCCACCGGGAACATGTATCTCGCTAGTCCAAGACCATGGGGAATAAATTTTAGAGGGGGGGAGAGATCCTTCACGAGGAGGTGTCAGTGAGAGAGAGGGAGGGGGCTCCTTTTATAGGGAGAGGGGGGCACCCAAGGGGACATGCGCCCAGACATGGGGCAGCCCCCTCCCCTCCTTTCATTCATGTGGGTGGACACTCCACTCACATAAAAGTCTTTCAATTCCCTCCACTCAAAAACCCACTCAAATTTCCATTAAATTTCCACCAAATTTAATGCAAACTCTCATTAAATAAAACTCTTTTATTTTATTCAGAATTTTTCAATTACTTTAATGAAAAACATTCAAAAATAACCCCTTGCTAGAATTCCATTTTACATGCATAACCACTTTATGCAATTTCACCCAAAAACCTGTTTCGGTATCTAGTGAAATAAATTCCTGCGCTTGTTTATTCTTTCGGCATGAAACATTTGCTCCAATTGGATGTCGGTGTCTCTTAAGTGTGTCACCCTACGGTTCGTGAATAATGCGAACATGATCGAGACCCCTCTCGGATCAATAATCAGAAGCGGGATCTGGAGACCCATACTGACTCCCACACATTCAACGATGACTTTCTTGTGATCGTCGGAACCTTTTACGCTAGTATCTTAATCCTTTTGTTTCGCGATATATTACATGTCCGAGATTCGATCATCGGTATCTCCATACCTAGTTTGATCTCGTTACCGACATGTACTCTTTTCTCGTTCCCGTGATATAACATTCTAGTGATCAAATCACTTGCTTGCAAGCTAATCAATGTGATATCACCGAGAGGGCCAAGAGCATATCTATTCGTCATCGGGATGAACAAATTCCACTCTCGATCCATGAGCCTCAACATAACACTTTATTAGTTCTGAATCCATCTTTATAATCACCCTGTTACGGTGTGACGTTTGATGTTATCAAGAAACTCTTCCAGTGTTAGTGATTGACATGATCTCATGGTCTAAGGATTAGGATCACTTCGTAAGTTGTTATAGCAATATAAACTCAATGACTTTGATCGTAATGCTATACTTCGGATGAATGTTCATCACACCATTACACTAATGTTGTGATCCCGTTATTAACAACATCCAATGTCCATGATCAGGAAACTTTGATCATCTTGTTAATCAACGAGCTAGTTTATGAGAGAGGCATAACTAGGAACTTTCTGTTTGTTTATTAAACACACATGTATTAACGTTTCCGTATTAATACAATTATAGCATGCAAAATAAACATTTATCATAAACAAGAAATACGATAATAACCACTTTATTATTGCCTCTTGGGCATATTCCCTTCAGTCTCCCACTTGCGCTAGAGACAATAATCTAGTTTGAAAATTTTGTGTATTGAACACCTATGGCTTTCTGGTGTTCCAAATACGCAATTGCAAGTGGTTAACATAATCTACGGATCTGACACTTTCAGGTCCGTGTGTATTTGCATATCTTTGCGTCTCCACGCATCACTCATTCTCCAATGAGATGGCATTGTATAAATTTGGTCTTTCGGTGAGACCTTTAGTTCCTTGGGGTTAAAACACGTCGATACTATTGTCATACAATATATCTTTAGTGTTAGCCCGTTGCGAACAACACCTTAGTTTGATAACAAACTACTTGACACAAATTCCCTCCTTTGCTGCTACTATAGCAGTCATATACTTAGCCTTTTGTTGTAGTATTCGTCACAATGTCTTAACTTTGGAATACATCCAAATCCATCATGAAAACTCCTTTCCATTTCATTGTGCCACTCATAGTTTAAATTGAGATAAACTTAATTTGTATTTTGCGACAAAACTAGTATCAATGTAACGTTTTACAATGAACTATTTGTAATTGTTTGTCACCTCTACACAAATATATTCTTAGTTCTTCCAAAAGATCATAAGAATATCCTTACTATAGTCCAATGATCATTTTATGATTCATTCTGGTATATGCTCATAACACTTAGAGCATAGGACATATCTGGATGTGTACATATCATGGTATGATTGATCAAAACATTCTCGTGATTTCACTCATCAAGTGTCAAAGCACTTGAATCTTGTTTCACTTATCAAGTGTCGATACACATGAATCTTGATTCAATTCCTTTCCATGCAACAAGAACTGTTTCTTGTCGTTTCTATATTGAACTCCTTCAATATCTCATATATGTATGTTTGGCACAACCATATTGGCGTCACAGTCTATCCACTATAGACATTCACGCTAAATATTCGGGTTTTGCCTAAGTCTTTCATCAAAATGAAATTCTTAACCTTTGTCAATAAAAGATACATCATTTCTAATCAACAAGATGTCATCCACATAATGTATTAGAAATGTGTCTCAGCGCTCCCACTTAATTTCTTGCAAATGCAAGCATCTTCATCGTCTCCTGATGAAAACTCCTTTTCATCATGGTGAAGATTCCAACTCCGCGATGCTTACTTCAACCATTGAAGTTTGCATGCCCTTTTTAGCATCCTTTGAATTAACAAAACCCTTTGGATCGTGTCATGTACACGTCCTATGTAACCATTATATTAGAAGAATTTTGTTTTGTTTATTCATCTACCATATACCAAATTATATGTAGTGGTTGCTTCTTTAATCCGTCCAGACTAAATATCGCTATGAAAGATCAAATCTTGTCATAGTCAACTCCTTGAACATTGTCGTAAAATACTTTACGACATGTCGACTATTTCATAGATGTGAAACATCCATGTATGTTTCTTTATAGATCCAAATACGACCGATAGGTTTTTACACCTTTCCGGAGGGTCTTCCAAGTTCAAAACTTGATTTCTCGTGTATGGAACTATCACGGATTTTATGCCTTCAAGCCATTTGACAGAGTCAGGGCCCATCATCGCTTCTTTGCATGTAGTCGGTTCATCATTGTCAAACAATAATGATTTACTCTCAAATCTTAATCATTTGATTGTTTACCCGACCTTCTTGGTTCAATAGGAACTTTAGACCTCCGTGACCGCAACCTTTGAGGCACGTAATCCATGAGCATTCTGGCTGCCTCCGGAAGATTTTCCGGCGCTGCGCAACTCAGCACATATAGCTAAGGTTCGTTAACCTTATCAAAGTTCTATTGTTCTCCCACTTAAATTTTTATGAAAAATTCCTTCTTCAAGAAACTTCACGTTTCAAGCGACAAACCCTTTTTGTCCTTGATGTTATGGAGGAATAACCAATTGTTATTCGAAATAACCTACAAAAACATGCTCATCCGACTTCGGTTGTAAACATCTTAATTATGTTTAGCATACCAAAATTTAAGAAATGACAACTTGGGTTTTACCCCAAAACATAACTCATATGGTGTCATTTCAACGGATCAAGATAGAGCTCTTTTCAGTGTAAAAGCGGTAGTCTCTAAAGCTTTAATCTTTTAAAATATAATGGCAGTTTTATAAATAACACCTTTGATCCAACCATGTCAAACAAGGTTTCATTACAAATCTCAAACACTCCATACTCCTATGGTGTTTCGGGAGATGTAAATCTAGGTGTTTTGCTAAACTTCCAACTCAAATAAATCCCTTTATGATAAAATCATAATTTATTTATTTTCTTGTTACACTTGTAACTCAAATAAATCCCTTATGATAAAATCATAAACCATTTATTTTCTTGTCACAATGATTTTCACTTCATCTTGAAAGTCTTTGAACGTTTTCAAATATTTCACACTTCTTTCTCATTAAGTGAACATTCACTCAAATTTCCGGAGAAAGTATATGAAGTTGAAACCCATCGCTTACGACTATACTTAATGGACTACATACATCGATATGTATAAATTCCAATAATTTAGTCGTTCGTTCTTCTTTGGCCTTTAAACGGAGTTTTAATTATCCGGAGGAAAGTCTCACAAGCGTCACTTGATCAAATCAAAGACTCCAAAAATCCATGAAAATGGAGTTTCTTCATGTTTTGTTTCCAATATAATTTAAACGGCGATGTCACTTCGTAAGTGATCTTCCAATCATTTGTCTTGCGACATTTTAGCATTAGGTTTTATGGATGTGATTTCTCCAACTAGATTTGTAAATAATCCATCTTATATGGAATACGGTAATTGTTTGAACAACCTTTGTTCTCATAATACCTGATTCAAATAACAATTATTAAAACAAATCTTGAAGTCAAGCCTTGATGTCAACGAGAAATACAAACAACGGTTTGTTTGTTTTCGATGAACATCATCACATATTCTCTTGCTAGTTACTTAGGCCATTGTGGTTCATGAATTGCGTCGTTTTGTATGAAATTTCATACCAACCAATTCGGTATCCAATACCCAAGAACCACATTGTTTAACAAGCAAAGAATACAACCATAACATGTATATCATATATATACCTAAATTGGATATTTCCAATCTTTTCTTTTCTGCCAAATATATTTTATAGATTCTCTTTCAGCATTTCCTTTACCTTTTTAAAAGAATCTATCAACATCAAAAGTGGCGCCATATACATGACACATAGTCCAAAGCGTGTATATTCAAATAATAATACCTTTGGACTTGCACTTTGAAGTAGATCACCATCATCAAAATGATCGGTATTCTTTCAAAATCCATTCTTTAGTAATCTCTTAGTGTAGTAAACACTTTACATACATCTTCTATTCATCCTTATCATGACGACTTTCATGATCAAGCTACTTTAGCTTATAAAGGAGAATCGTGAGTATAATATTACTTTCCAAAACCCTTTTTGGATGATTAGGATGTCTAGCATCTCCAACCTTCGTAAATTCTCATCCAATATGAGAACATATATTATACTCTATCATTTTGCAACCAAAACATTGTTTCAGATATCGTTATATCTTCCACACGTGATGGTTTCTGAAACAATTCTTTCAGCTCCTAGATAAACTTGATATTAAAACAATCAAGAATCATGGAGGCAAACATGATACTTAAGATACTAACACTGGAATTGTTACTCTCGATTTAATACCAACTATTAAATTTCACGGAGTAAATAGAGTTTGCTGAAAGTTTGCAATAGGACTTTAAACTTTGATTGACACTCAACACAATACGATACCAGTTTGTAAAGTATATATCTAGAATTCTATAGTTCTATTATCTCAATTACAACTATGCATAAGGTGGTGAATGAATGCCAATGACTACAACAAATTATGCAAATTCACTTTGATTTAATTTATGATAAATTGAGTTCTACTAATCCAAATTAGAAATGAACTCCCACTCAAAAACGACATCCCTCGTGTCTTTTTGGTGATTACATGAACCAAATCCACTACACCAAGTCCGATCATCACGTGAGTCAGTGTAGCTTCAAAGGCGAGCATCCATATGGTCATCATATCAAAACATATGACTCATGCTTAACCTTTTGGTCCGTGTTCCGAGGCCATGTCTGTACATGCTAGGCTCGCCAAGTAAGAACCTTAGTATTCGCGTGTGTAACTGTCTTACACCCGAGATATGCTCATGGATTCAAGTACACCCGATCACGTGATGCCTTGAAGCGACGAAACATTGTCGGTGCATACTAAAGGAAAAACACATTCTTATCTTGATATTTAAATGAGGGATCATCTTATTATGCTAACAAAGCGCTAAACAAGCAATATAAGATGCTATCAAACATCACATGTTTATTAGTGAAATGTTATGGTTCCCGCATATGATCTCTATCATGTGCATCGTGGTATGATCACTATCATACCTATATGTGTAAATCCAAGGTCTATGGAGTTTACACGCTATGTGTGTTGTAAGAGTATCATCTCATACTTCTACTTACAACACTACCATATCATAACACTAGCCCAGCAACAATCTAAACTAGACGCCTCTAATTTATCCATTGCAAGTTTTACGTGGCTTAGGGCTTTCGAGATAGAACCGTTCTTACCTACGAACATGAACCACAACGAGGATAATCAAATTGTTGACAACTCGCTTGCAAAATAGACATTGACTATAGTAGGAGAGACAGACACCCGCTAGCCACTTATGCAAACTAGTTGCATGTCAAGCATGGAACAGGTCTCATGTGCGAGGACATGTAAAGTTTGTCCGGGCCGCTTCATCCCACTATGCCACCAATATCCAAAATTACAACAAAGGAGCAACAACATGATCATCATCGCCCACATACTCATATGTGTACTACCCGTGCAAAGTATCTACGCATAGATTCGGCTCTGATACCACTGTAGGGTTCGCAGCATAGAAAACAAAAAAATTCCTACGATGGGAACAACTATGTACCAAGATCTATCTACTAGATACAAGCAACGGGTGGATATACATCCATAGAATACATACCCTTGAAGACCGACAAAGCTTAACGAGTTCAACTCGTGGTTGATGTAGACGATCTCTTGCCGATCTCAAGATCGAGAGGAAGTCCTAGCGCCGCAAAACAGCAGCGCATCCGTGCTCGCACACACGTTCGAGGCACCGAGCAACCTCCGCCTCCTCGCTCCAGCGATGCAGCGGAAGCACAACTCTTTCTTGCCGAAAAGCCACCAGGAACATGTATCTCGCTAGTCCGAGACCATGGGGAATAAATTCTAGAGGGGGAAAGAGATCCTTCACGAGGAGGTGTCAGTGAGAGAGAGGGAGGGGGCTCCTTTTATAGGGAGAGGGGGGCACCCAAGGGGCCATGCGCCCAGCCATGGGGCTGCCCCCTCCCCTCCTTTCATTCATGTGGGTGGACACTCCACTCACATAAAAGTCTTTCAATTCCCTCCACTCAAAAACCCACTCAAATTCCCATTAAATTTCCACCAAATTTAATGCAAACTCTCATTAAATAAAACTCTTTTATTTTATTCAGAATTTTGTCAATTACTTTAATGAAAAACATTCACAAATAACCCCTTGCTAGAATTCCATTTCACATGCATAACCACTTTATGCAATTTCAGCCGAAAACCTGTTTCGGTATCTAGTGAAATAAATTCCTGCGCTTGTTTATTCTTTTGGCATGAAACATTTGCTCCAATTGGATGTCGGTGTCTCTTAAGTGTGTCACCCTACGGTTCGTGAATAATGCGGACATGATCGATACCCCTCTCGGATCAATAATCAGAAGTGGGATCTGGAGACCCATACTGACTCCCACACATTCAACGATGACTTTCTTGTGATCGTCGGAACCTTTTACGCTCGTATCTTAATCCTTTTGTTTCGCGATATATTACATGTCCGAGATTCGATCATCGGTATCTCCATACCTAGTTTGATCTCGTTACCGACATGTACTCTTTTCTCGTTCCCGTGATATAACATTCTAGTGATCAAATCACTTGCTTGCAAGCTAATCAATGTGATATCACCGAGAGGGCCCAGAGCATATCTATCCGTCATCGGGATGAACAAATTCCACTCTCGATCCATGAGCCTCAACATAACACTTTATTAGTTCTGAATCCATCTTTATAATCACCCTGTTACGGTGTGACGTTTGATGTTATCAAGAAACTCTTCCAGTGTTAGTGATTGACATGATCTCATGGTCTAAGGATTAGGATCACTTCGTAAGTTGTTATAGCAATATAAACTCAATGACTTTGATCGTAATGCTATACTTCGGATGAATGTTCATCACACCATTACACTAATGTTGTGATCCTGTTATTAACAACATCCAATGTCCATGATCAGGAAACCTTGATCATCTTGTTAATCAACGAGCTAGTTTATGAGAGAGGCATAACTAGGAACTTTCTGTTTGTTTATTAAACACACATGTATTAACGTTTCCGTATTAATACAATTATAGCATGCAAAATAAACATTTATCATAAACAAGGAATACGATAATAACCACTTTATTATTGCCTCTCGGGCATATTCCCTTCATGAAATTGTATTAAGAACTGGATCATGAGATCCTTATTTGTGTAAGACCTTATATATGGTTTGTAATGGATGATATACTGTGGTATCCAATTCTGTTATGTCTCATAAAAATGGTAATCCTGGGATTGCGATGTATGGCATAACAGGCATCTGGGATTAAAAATCCGGGTGTTGACAACTTGGTATCAGAGCCATCCTGACCATAGGAGACCCTAGTTAGACTGGACGTTTGAATCAAAAACTTAGTTTCAAAACCAAAGGAAGCAAATATTTACAAAAACTTATTCTTCTTCTTATCTCTCTGATTCTTTCATGAAAATTCATGTTCCTCAAAAACTCTTGCAAAATACATAAAATTTTGACACACTTGATCACTCTACTAACTTACTCATCCTATATTCTTATAGATGGACGTAAAGTACAGCAAGTTTTATCAGTTGGGGAATGGAGGAGACCTTATCTTTGAGAGGGATTTGGACCAGCTTTCGGAACTTCTGGAGCGTCCGCACCCCGAGTTCTTCGGAGCTCAGCTCAATGATCAAGGAGGAGAAGATCTGCAGTGGCTAATTGTTGCAAGTCTCCGAGGAAAGATTGAACCTCCCACTGCTGAGGGAATTCAGTTTACCTTAAGAGAGAACAACTGGCTCGATGGACTTGCCAGGGCCATGCAGGAAAGTCTTGCCCGTCTGTGTGGGCAGAGCATCAATCAGATCAAGGGAACCCGCTTTGAGTTCTGCCCAAGGCGTGATGCAAATGGACAACCACTGGAAGCACCATACCACCCCGAGCTGAAGACTCAATTGGACCACCTTAGCTTCATGATATACGATCGTCAACAGGAGTTGGATAATTGCCGTGACTACTCCAACCACAAGTCGGCCATCATCAAGATGAAGGATCAAACCATCGCCATGCTGGCAAAGGATCGCAAGTCTCGTCGCCGTCAGCTCGACAAGAAGGAGCGCATTATTGCCCGTCTCCGCCACCGCATCTCATCTTTGGAGGAGACCATCCACGAGAGAGACATGCAGTTGGAGGAAAGGGAGAATGCAGGAGAGGATCTTCGTGGAGACCCCTACTCCTATCTCAGCGATGATGATGATTTTCTGGAGGATCAGGCCATGGACTTCTTCACCGATGAAGATGATTTCGCCTTCATCGATGATGATGAAGATGATGAAGCCACAGATTTCGAGGAGTAGTAGCACTTGAGCACTAGCGTAGTGAGTAGTATTCGGTCCCACTGTATCGTAGTTTTCAAAATGGTTCTTAAAACCATCTATTTTTCCTTGTTGTGGTGTGTGTTGTATCGTGTGAATGAATGAATGAAAAGCGAGTTGCTAGAAAATCTGAGTCAAACTTTAAAACTTTTCAAAGTCCCTGAAACCTTAGAAATTTCCCTCTTTTCTCATAATCTATCTCAATCTTTAGATGCCACGCGGAGAAAGTGGTTCATCCCCGGACCCGATGTTGCAGATCCTGCAAATGTTGACTTCTCACCGCAAAGCTGAAAGAGCGGAACGTCAAGCCAACCTAGCCACTCTGCAACAGATAGCTCAGCTAGCCCACAACAACCAAGGCCATGTAAATCAAGATAACCATGGATCTAAGCTCAAGAATTTCCAGAATACCAACCCACCTGTTTTCACTAAGTCAGAAGAGCCCCTAGACGCAGATGATTGGCTGCAAACCATGGAAAATAACTTAGAAGTCGCCGGAGTGGAAGCCAACGAGAAAGTTCTGTTTGCCACCCACTATCTAGCCGGAGATGCCAGGGCATGGTGGAACAGTGTTCGTGCAATGACCAGAGGACAGATGATGACCTAGGAGGAATTCAAGGTCAAGTTCAGCAGAACCCATGTGCCATCGGGTTTGATCAAGAGGATGAGAGACGAGTTTAGAGAACTGAAGCAAGGAAGGATGACTATAGTGGAATACCATGACAAAATTTTGTCATTAGCTAGGTATGCCCCGGATGAGATAGACATGGAAGCCAAGAAGAAAGAGAGATTCCTGAATGGTCTGCATGATGAGATGCAGACAGTGTTAGTCAATATCCCCTTTGCGGATATTGAAGCCCTTGTCAACTCTGCCATCCAGATGGAAGGAAAGATCAACCAAGCCAATGAGAACCGCAAGCATCGTATGATGCATCAGCCAGGAACCCATCAGACCCCAAAGTATCGCCCTAACCCATCTCCAGGATTTGCCCCAAGAACCAACAGACCCCCGATGAACCGTCCCACCTATCCCAACCGTGGAAACCCTAGACCCGGAGGAAATCACAACAACCCCGGCAACTCTAGCAATTTCAACCGTGCCCCACCCAAGTTCAACAACAACAATGCTGCCACCAACACCAACACTGCCCCGAGGACTGGAAGCAATGTTGTGCCTGTAGCGGCCAAGGACAAGTCGCAAGTGACTTGTTATGACTGTGGAAATAAAGGTCACTACTCCAACGAGTGCCCCAACAAGAAGAATGCCGCAGCACCCAATGCCAATGCCCCAGCTCAGCAACAGCGTCGTGTTCAGCCCGGAAGAAGGTTTGCCCCAGGGAATTCACTCAACCGCAATGGCCGTCTTTTTCTCATGCATGCTGAAGAAGCTTAGGAAGCGCCAGACGTCGTGCTGGGTATGTTTTCTGTTAATTCAGTACTTGCAAGGGTGATGTTTGATTCTGGTGCATCGCATTCATTTGTCACTGAAGAATTTGCATGCACTAGTAAAATTCAACCAACCAAACTGAAGCATGTAATGATTGTTCAAATTCCCGGATCAACCACCAAGGCTAGGAAAATTTGTAAAGCCGTCCCTATCTGAATCCATGGCATAGATTTTTATGCTAATCTGATAGTACTCGAAACTAAAGGTTTGGAAGTAGTACTAGGAATGGATTGGATGTCCAAACATAAAGGATTGATTGACTGTGCCAAGAAAGCCATCACCATGACCAGTATAGCCGGAATATCAGTCGAGCATATATCTGAAACCTTACCTCGTCAATTCAAATGCAATAAGAGTATAGCCCAACCTACCATTGACCAAGTCCGGATAGTCTGTGAATACCCCGATGTATTTCCAGATGTTTTGCCCGGTATGCCCCCAGATCGGGATATCGAGTTTATCATCGAACTAATCCCCGGAACAGGACCCATAGCCCAGAGACCCCATAGTATGAACCCATCGGAGCTAGAAAAACTGAAGAAGCAACTGGATGCCATGCTGGAAATCGGATTGATTCAACCAAGTGCGTCACCATGGAGATCACCTGTCTTGTTTGTGGACAAGAAAGATGGAGGTAACGGTTTGTGTACGGATTATCGAAAGTTGAATGATGTCACCATCAAGAACAAGTACCCCTTGCCCAAGATAGAAGATTTGTTTGATCAGTTGACCGGTGCCAAAGTGTTTTCTAAGATTGATCTTAGAACGGGTTATCATCAACTCAAGATTCGTGCAGAGGATATTCCAAAGACTGCCTTTACCACCAGATATGGATTATACGAGTATATTGTCATGTCTTTTGGATTAACCAATGCCCCCGCTTATTTCATGAACCTCATGAATAAGATTTTTATGGACTTCCTGGATAAGTTTGTCGTTGTTTTCATTGATGGCATTCTGATTTACTCTAAATCAGAAGAAGAACATGAGCTACACCTAAGGACCATTCTTGGAACCCTTAGAGAGCATCAATTGTATGCCAAGTTTAGCAAATGTGAATTCTAGTTACAGGAGGTAGGATTCCTCGGTCACATTGTATCAGCCGGAGGAATTGCCGTTGACCCTACCAAAGTGAAAGATGTAGAAGATTGGCAAACCCCAACCACTCAAACCCAAGTTCGTGCATTTCTCGGATTGGTGGGATATTACCGCAAGTTCGTAGAAGGATTCTCAAGTATCGCTAGACCTATGACCCAATTACTGAAGAGGGACAAGAAGTTTGAATGGACTGACAAATGTGAAGCGAGTTTTCAAGAACTCAAGAGGAGATTGATTTCAGCCCCAATCTTGATCATGCCGGATATCACGAAGCCCTTCGATGTGTATTGTGACACATCCAAGATCGGTCTCGGATGTGTGCTAATGCAAGAAGGAAAAGTTATATCTTATCTATCTCGACAATTGAAGCAACATGAGCAAAATTACCCAACCCATAACCTCGAACTCGCAGCCATAGTTCTAGCCCTGAAGACATGGAGGCATTACCTGATGGGAAATCGTTGTGAGATTTATACGGATCACAAGAGCCTGAAGTATATATTCACTCAGAAGGAGCTGAATATGAGATAGAGGAGATGGATTGAGCTAATCAAGGATTACGATCTGGACATTCACTATCACCCTGGTAAAGCCAACGTGGTAGCCGATGCCCTTAGCAGATTGCCGTGCCGCTTGAACTCCATGATTTTGAAGGAGCAACCAAGCTTGCACAAGGAGATGGAAGATTTTCGAATGGAATTAGTGAGCGAAGGATTTTTGGCTAGTATAGAACTTCAGCCCACTTTGATCAGCCAGATCAAAGAGGCGCAGAAAGGAAATGCTAGTATCGACGAAATCAAGCGTCGTATAGGTACATGCAAAGTACCCGGATTCACCGAAGATGAAGAAGGAGTTCTGTGGTACAAAGGACGCCTTTGTGTACCAGCAGATTCTGAGTTGAAAGAAGTTATTCTGAAGGAAGCTCATGATACTCTTTATTCTATCCACCCTGGAGGAACTAAGATGTATCAAGATTTGAAAGAGCAATTTTGGTGGCATAAGATGAAGAGAGAAATTGGAAGCTATATCGCCAAGTGTGATATATGTCAGTGAGTCAAGGCAGGACATCAAAGACCCGCTGGATTATTGCAACCCTTGCAGATTCCGGAATGGAAATTGGATTCCGTTGGAATGGACTTTATCACTGGACTGCCTACTTGTAGTAGGGGAAATGACTCTATCTGGGTCATAGTGGACAGATTGTCCAAAGTCGCCCATTTCTTGCCCGTCAAGACCACCTATCAGAGTTCGAAGCTAGCGGAGTTGTACATCGCTAGAATCGTTAGTTTGCATGGAGTCCCTAAGAACATTGTATCGGATCGAGGAACTCAGTTCACCTCGAGATTCTGGAAGAAAGTTCAAGAAGGTTTAGGAACCCGCCTAGATTTCAGTACCGCGTATCACCCTTAGACAGATGGACAAACAGAGCGAGTAAATCAAATACTCGAAGATATGCTGAGAGCCTGTGTGTTAGAATATGGATCCAAGTGGGAAGACTGTCTGCCGTTTGCAGAATTTTCATACAATAACGGTTATGAAGCTAGTTTGCAAATGGCCCCATTTGAGTTCATGTATGGAAGAAAGTGTCGAACCCCTTTGAACTGGTCGGAAGTAGGAGAGAGTCAGATTTTCGGACCCGACATCCTACGAGAAGCAGAAGAGAAGGTTCACAAGATTCGTGAGCACCTCAAGACCGCCCAATCCAGACAGAAGAGTTACGCCGACAAGAGACGTCGAGACCTCGCCTTCAACATAGGAGATTTTGTTTATCTGAAAGTGTCGCCATTGAAGGGAATGCAGCATTTCCAACTCAAAGGAAAGTTAGCCCCCAGATATATCGGACCTTTCAAGATTCTGAACCATCGAGGAGAAGTATCGTATCAATTGGAACTACCCGAAGAGATGTCAGCTGTGCACAGTGTGTTCCATATCTCGTTACTTCGCAAGTGCCTCGAAGTTCCAGAGAAAACCGAAGTGTTCAAGAATATCGATCACCGGACCATAGAGATCAACGATGACCTAACCTATCCCAAAGTACCCATCCATATTTTGGAAGAAGCCTTCAGAACTACCCAAACCCGAAGCATCAAGTTTCTCAAGATTTAGCGGAGCGACGACACAGAAGAGGAAGCTACATCGGAGCGCGAAGACCACATCAGGACGGAGTTTCCCGATCTCTTCAAATCCTAGGTAATCTTTTTCGTCCTTTTTCAAATCTCGGGACGAGATTTTGATTAAGGGGGGAAGGTTTGTAATATCCCAAAAATACTAAGCTTGGATCATCAAACACTAATCCTCAAAGTTAGGGTTAACAAAACTTTTCTAAACAAAATTATGGAAGCATGCATGTGAGTATGCATTTCATTTTGAATTCTTTTAAACCACCTTGTTTGTGTGTTCCTTTGCTCGTAAATGGATGCTTAAGTGAAATAAACATCATCTAAACATTTCCCACACTTTTCCTAAAGACAAGTAAATCAAAACAAATAAAATAAGGGAATGGTCATTTTGACCAATTTAACTCCCATGACTACCTTGGTTGTCTCAAACTTTCAGAACCTAACAGAAACTTTTCTGGATCTTTGCACCCCTTGATTGTACTCATAACAAAGTATCAAGGCCCACTTTGTGATCATCCAGAAACTTTCAAATGCATAGTTTAATTGGCAATTCAAAATTGAATCTATATCACATGGGAAGATCCCACTTTTTCAAAAACCACTCAAACAAGCTCAACTTTCAAAACCCAAGCATCTGCAGACTAACCAGCACCAACCTAGCACACCCACCAAAAATCTTTTCAAAATTCAAAACTTGACTTCTTGCGGCCATTTCATCAAACACTTGGCAGATTCAAATCAAACTGGCCTAACTTCACTCTTTTGAGCAGTAATTTGACTAAGCAATGTTCACCATTGATCACCCTTGTCTCCCTCAGTGCCAACCAGTGCTGGGACCAACTCTAGCCCCTACCCTTTGCCCATGTCATGCCAACCCGACCCCCCCTTGCCAGCCAACCATAGCTAGCTAGCCAGAGCAAGCACCAAGCCGAAACAGCATGTCTAGGACACAGCCCACCGTCCACCGCCACCCCCTGTCCAGCGCTCGAACCCTGCCAGCCACTGGACCACACGCACGGACCGCGCCCAACTCGCCAGCAACCATGCCGAGCATGCGCCAGAGCGCCACCCTCGACCGAAGCCCACAGACCGCGCGCCGCCCTCGCCGCGTGCATACTCGATCACCATCGACCCAGGAGACTGCCAGACATCCCCGTTCGCCGCCCCGTGCCGCACAGCCACCGCTCGCCGTCGAAGACGCCACCTCTGCCGCGCAGAGCATCGCTCGTTCCAGACCAAACCGCACCGCCCCTACTCGCGCATTAAAGCCGTAGCGCATCGCCAGGAGACCACCAAGCGATCGCCACCGCCAGCCATGCCTCTAGCAGCCCGTAGCCATGTCGCCACCATCGCCTTCCCATCCTGTTCGGTCTCGCCGTCGAGCCTATAAAAGGAGGACTCCCCCGCTCGATTTCTTCACACCATTCCACTCCTCTCTCACCCAGAACCACCCCCCCTCAGTCCCGGAGCAAGGCGAGCAGCACATCACCGGAATTGCGCCGGAATAGGCTGCCTCTGGAGGAGAAGGGTGCCATCGATTTCGTCCACCCCAGGAGCTGTCGCGACCACCCCTGAGTTCGCCGTCGTCGACTTCGTCGTTCGCCCGCCTCGTCAACCCTCGCCCGCACCCCGGTGAGCCCCCAACGACCCCCACTGGCCGCGCTAGGTTTCTGTCTCGCCGGCGTTGCCCAACGTCGACGATGACTCTCAACCGTTGGATTAGAACTAGATCGAACGCACCACAGCGTCCCATACCGCTTTGCACCCCCTCGTCTCACTGACGCGTGGGGACAACCACTTAAACATCCCGTGGAAGCGCTGCGCTTAGCAGGCCGGCCCAGTATCGTTTCCCGCGCAGCCCAGCTATTTGAATTAAACCTTTTCTATTTTATTTCAAACACACTTCTATACCCATTTTAAAAATCAACCCAGGCCGACTCAGTGCACCAATTTGAATGAAACCTATTTTGTTAGAAAGGTCTGGGAATGCTGAATCCAAGCCCGTTGGATTCAAGTCATTTGGATCTGTAGATCATCCTTGGTAAAAATAACAAGGCAGAAGCTTTTCTGCATTCAAACATTTTTCAAATTTAAACCACAATAGCTTTTGAGTTGATTCCAACTCTCAAAGATCACATTTAACTATACCTTTCAGAATATATAAAAATATATAGGTTTACTTACAGAAATAATGTTCAAGTAATAAAAGAATGCCACTTAGGCATTTCTAGACATATTATTAAATTAAACTAAAGGGTAAAACCTTATTAAATTGTGACACCACTTTAAATCACATTCCCATGGACTAAAATATGTGGTGATGAAATGTGTCAACATGATCCCATGTTTGGTTTGGAGAATATTAAATCTTAAGTAGTTTTTCAATGAGTAGAAATTACTTTTCTAAAAATAAAAGGGATTTTAAACCAAACCTTAATCTTGTAATGTTAGTGATGATGCTAGATCATCTATAGGACCCCTTTTGTGTGATGATTGCAAGTAGTTAAGTATTGCTTGGTGATTGTGTACATCGTATTTATTTATAGACGCTAGTACCGACCAAGGATACGAGGAGGAAGGAGGATTCTACAAAGAAGAAGCCGAGGAGAACTTCAACCACTGCTCTTCACAAGGCAAGCCTTACTAATCAAGTTGACCTATGCAAGCCAATACTTGCAAGCTAACACTTGCAATTTAGCAAGCTTATACTGATAATGTGCAAGCTAACACTTGCAAGATACTCTACTTTAGCAAGCCTAATACTACTAGTGAATGTGCAAGTTACTACTTGCTTGTTACCATGCCAACCATATGCCTTAAGCATATGTGATCATACCCACTTGTTAACCCAATCCTAGTTTTATTTGCAAGATTCTACTTTTTTTCTCTATCAAAGCTTTAACTTAGAGTTGACTTAAGTGACTTATAGATCCTAGAAAGATATATTTGAAGGTTGCATAAAGAACATAAAATTTGGCCTAAGTTAGAAACCTTGATATCATCCTAAGATATAAGGGTGTACTTAGTTGAAACTCCACTAGTTACCACCCCTCATTAGTGCTACCCCCCACTTGTAGATGCTAGTGCTAAGCATAAAACTTGATCAACTTTAGATGGTAATACTTGGTGAAAATGGTTATGAAAACCTTAGAATGATGGATCATTCTACTGAGATGTTTTGACATATGTTTCCGAACACCAGATGATTTGGTGACAAAAATGTTGAGGCATGAGCCTTAGCCCTTTATAAAACTGATAGTTGTCTGGATGCGATACCATTCCAATGTTACTATACAACCACAATACCCGAAGATTGGGTAGGGCTTGACTGGAAGCTTATATACCTTATTATTAGTTCCCTCACGGCCAAGGTCTGAGCTGAGGCTACCTTGTGAAGATTGTCCACCTGTGCAATACCCAAGATGACAGTCGGTCATGGTTGGGAGGCCAAACTCACAGGAGAGGTGCTTATACTAGGGCGTGTAATTGAAAGGTTAGGATTGATTATCCGCATACTGAGTATGGTGAATTCAGGATTTGTTCCTGACGGATGTATCGAATGTTGTGGTGAAAGTGTACAATCTCTGCAGAGTGTCAAACTATTCGAATAGCCGCGTCCGCGGTTATGGACAGTTGGAGTGGCCATACTGTTCCCCCATCAGATGTTTTCAAAATGACTTGTGAAATGAATTTAGATTTTTACTTGACCACAACAGAGTTGTGACATGAGTTACAAGTCCCCCGTTTAGGAGTTATAAAATTGTGACTAGTTTCTTTCTAAACTTAGTAGAGATAAATCTGGCTTTTTGCAAAACAACCCTAGATCCTAGTGTCCTATAATCAAAAACCCACCTTCTCTTGTTAGTATTAGTTTGCGAGTACTTAAAGAGTACTCATGGCTTTGTCCCTGGCTATTCCCGTGGCCAGACTATGAAGAGGAGTACCTGGAAGATGGACCCCAGGAAGGTTACGACAACTAGGATCATCTCCCATCGTCAGCATTGCCTGTGACCCCGAAGATGGAGCTTCGCCTACGCTACCGTTATTATTGCGTATTTCCGCTGCTTGAAATTGTATTAAGAACTGGATCATGAGATCCTTATTTGTGTAAGACCTTATATATGGTTTGTAATGGATGATGTATTGTGGTATCCAATTCTGTTATGTCTCGCAAAAATGGTAATCCTGGGATTGCGATGTATGGCACAACAGGCATCTGGGATTAAAAATCCGGGTGTTGACAACTTTGAGGTGCTTTTTACATGTTTTCTGGTACTAACCTACTAACAAATTGCAACAGTGCCAGATGCCTATTTTCTGCTGTTTTTGGTTTCAGAAAAGTTAGTAAAGAAATATTATCAGAATTGGACGGGACAAACGCCAAAGTCAATTACTTTCCGTGGGGAACAAGCAGTCCAAAGGAGAGCCGGAGGGGCCGGCAAGGGTGGCCAGACCCACCCCAGGCGCGGGTGGGCCCTACCCCGCGCCTGGCTAGGGTTTGCCACATTTGGCCGCCGCCTCGGTCTCCCCCTTCGCCTATAAAAAGCCCCCAATGCAGAAACCCTGAGGACCCGATCAAATCTCCACGAAACCGTCTGTAGTCACCGGCACCATCGTCCCTAGATCGGGGGGATCTGAAGTTCTTCCCGGCACCCTGCCGGAGGGGAGATCATCCCGGAGGCCTTTTCTTCGGTATGATGCGTGAGTAGTTCCACCTTGGACTATGGGTCCATATAGTAGCTAGATGGTTGTATTTCCTCCTTTGTGCTTTCATGTATAGATCTTGTGAGCTCCGTTCATGATCAAGATCTAATCTATTTGTAATCACTGTTTGCAGGGATCCGATGGATATTGAGATTATTATGTTGGTTTGATTAATGGTTTTGTCTTTATGATTCTATCATGTATGTATTGTTTGTGATCTTGCATGCTCTCCGTTGTTAGTAGCTATCTTGGCCAAGTAGTTGCTAGTGACTTCAAGAGGGGGTACTTATGCTCGATAGTGGGTTCATGCCTCTAGTTTCCAAGGGAAGTGACAGAAATCTCTTCGGTTGTAGTTGTGGTGTTGCTACTAGGGAGAAACAACGGTATCTTGTTTTACCTTACACACTTTGCTTAAAGCAGTTGTCTGTTGCTTGCAACTTAATACTGGAGGGAGTTCAGATGATAACCTGAAGGTGGACGTCTAGTCATAGATGCAGTTGGATGGCGGTCTATGTATCTTGTTGTATTGCCCAATCGAATCTCATAGGATCTTTCTAACTAGTAATTGCATTGTTATGCCTTGCTCAGTTCCTGTCAATTGCCCTGCTGTAATTTGTTTACCCTTCATGCCATGTTGTTTATCTAAGGAGAGAACCTCTAGTGAATTATGGATCCCGGTCCAATCTTTACCATTTATACATCTTCCACTGTTACTTATTTACTTGCTGCAAACCATTACCTTCCACACCATACGTTTAATCCTTTGTTACAGCAAACCGGTGAGCTTGACAACCTCACTGATTCGTTGGGGCAAAGTCTTGATTTTGTGTTGTGCAGGTCTCCGTGTTGCTTGCAACACCTGTGTGAAGTTTCCTTCCTCCTTTTGGTTCAATAACCTCGGTCTCTACTGAGGGGATACTTGTTGCTTGCTGCTTCACACCTTGCTCTTGGGGTTTCCAACGAAGTGCTCCACGTCAGCACCGTCAACAAGTTTTCTAGCATCGTTGCCAGGGAGGCTAAGGACGTCTTCACAAGGGGAGTCCTTCACTTTCTTTCTCTTTACTTTGTTTTTAGTTTGCTTTGTTTCTTTTGCTTGGTTTTGTTTGCCTCTTTTCAAAAAACCCAAAAAAATAGTCTAGTTTGGTTTGCTTTCTTTATTCAAAAACACAAAAAAAAGTTCCTACTCTAGTTGGTGGTCTGTCATTGCTTTGCTTGGTTATGCTTTCTATCAATGGATGGTTTCTTTGAAACTAGTTCTTATTGGCAAGGTGGGTTCACGGAAGAACAAAAGTATTATTATAAGGAACACCGTTTGTCACAAATAGGGAAGCACTTATGGGAACAAATTGATAAGTTGAATACTATTGCTAGAGACGTGTGCTCTACTTATAATGTTACTTATTGCTTTGATAAGTCGTGTTGCTGCAGGAGGTATAAACACCTCCCTTTTCAATGTGAGTATAATGATAATGTTACCATATCCTCTTATGTTAAAGGAAATTATGAATTTTATGATGTGGAACAGATTGAAGAATTTATTGCTTTCAAGAGTGCATTTTAACTTGCCAGTTTGCTTGAAAATGCTGATGATGCACCTTATGAATATGAGGTTTATGAGATACTTAAGTTTTTCTTTTATAATTACAAGGAAGAAAATGGCTATATTCTTGAATATTGTAATAGGTGCTTTCCACAAATGGAAGAGACTAATGCCTTGCATGATGGAAGAAGAAATTGTTGAAACTGGAAGCTTATTAGATGAAAAAGAGGAGGAGAGCAATGAACAAAAGGAGGAAAAATGGATTATCTACCCATGCCTACCTTCTAATGAGAGTAAATCTTTACCCCTTACATTATTTGATTGTCCCCCTTACTTATCAAAGAAGGATGATTGTTATGTTCATGTGGATCCTTTTGAAATATCTACTTTGGGTAAAACCTGTGAAGGTTTTATCCCCACTATTTTTGAGCTTGATAGAAATTATGTGTTTGTAGATCATGAAAATTATGCTTTATGTGATAGCTATATTGTTGAGTTTTTTCATGATGCTACTAAAAATTATTATGAGAGAGGAAAGTATGGTTGTAGAAGTTTTCATGGTACTGAAATGTGCTGAAAGTTTTGAAGTTGCTCTTGTTTTATGTACCCACTCTTGTTACTATGTGCTTCTTTGATTTATTTTCTTACAAGATTCCTATGCATAGGAAGTGGGTTAGACTCAAATGTGTTTTGAATTTGCTTCTCGATTCTCTCTTTTACTTCAACTCATAGTTCTTATGAGAGCATCTTCTCAAACTATCAAGCCTAACTTAAAGGTGTTAAAGAAAAGTACTTGTTGAGAGATAACCCAAGAGTTTCCTTGAGTCTTGAAAGTTATTACTTCAGTAATGACCTCTCCTTATCCTTTTTTTGCCTTTTGTGCCAAGAATGACCTCTAATGAGAGGGAAATAAGATTTGGGGAGTTGCTGTCCCGAAACAGATTTCTGTCCTCCACCAAAAAAAATTGTGAGGAGTCTCTGTAACTCGGATTAAGCTCAGAATTTACGAATAAATCTCTCAGTATGTTAGCTAACTTTCATTAGTTCAACACTTTTTGATTTGAGCAACAGAAGATGTTCAAAAAAATCGGTTTCTACCTGCTGGTCTGTTTTGATAGATTTCCGCCATTATTTGCATTTGCTTCTTATTGATTCCTTTTTGAGTTCTCTTTAGGTGATTTGAGCTTTTTGAAGGAGTTAATACAGTAGCTTGTGTTTTTAGTGAAAAGCCTTGTTGTTCCAAAGATTTGCCAGGGGTCTAATATCTTTTGAATACACTAATGTTGCTAATGAAGATTATGTGAAGTTTTGTATGAAGGAAAAATTTCAGGTGTAGAGAGAGAATGATGCAATGAGATGACGAATGGACAAAAACTCAAGCTTGAGGATACCACCATGGTGTAACCCCAAGAAATATCCAAGAGGTACAAGCGTCAAATCTTGGGTATGCCCAAGGCATCCCCTTCTTCATCAATAAAAAGCCCAGGTCTGTCTAGACACTTCGTTTTTATTGTTTCATGCACAGTTGTGTTGTTCTTGGAGCGTCTTAGTTTTCGTTTGTTTTGCTTAGGTTGTTTAGTTTGCTTGAGTAAAGTAGTTTGGACCCCCTTTCTCGCTGTGTTTTTTTGCAAATAAGTTTGCTTGGTGTTTGGAAAGGAGTAGTAAGTTCTTGCTTGAAGTGCAGGAGGATCTTGCATTGACTGTGACTTAGACTTTAGCATGACATGCTAGGTGCTGTTTTGACCTTATGCTTAGTGATTATTTCTGTAGCATGTATTGTTCCAAACAATTGGGATTGCTTAGTGTGCCTTGAAGAAATTATGCGTTGTTTTAGCATGCAAAAACATAGTATTGTGATATTCTCCTTTGATGCTTTCCTTGGGTTGACTTGGCACATGCTCACACCATGTTATGACTATGACAAGTCACCATTAGCCTCTATGATCATTTAGTCCTTGACTTGTAGTACCACTCTTTGCTTTGATTAGTATGCTTTGTTGCATTGCATGATTATGGACATTATTGATCTCTTAGTTGGTTGCTCCCATTCCTTTGCTAGCCTCCACTTGTGTGAGTAAGCTCTACTCATGCTTCCAACTCCCAAGAAACCAAGTTATTCCAAAGTGTCCACTATAAACTCCTATGCATGGTGTGTTACACCATTTCAAGTATATTCTTGTTTTCAACTATCTTCCAATTAAAAACTATTTTGTTATGAGAAAACTTAGTGATTAAATCCCTCACGAACTTGATGGCACACTTTTTATTCCTTGCCCCTAATAAACTTGAACCATTGTGACAACTTTGTTGTATATGCTTGCACTTATAAGTTGGAATTAGCAGAACCGTGCTGTCATGGGGAACGTTTTCAACATTGCACTTGTACTTTGTACTCAGTTGATATCATGCTCTTTTGTCTATGGATGTCACTGGTGTGAAATAAAGAGGGAACTTGTAATTCCATGGAGTTTGTATCCTGTGTTAGAGAAACGCCTGGGCCGCTAGCAAAGCCATGCCTAATCATGGTGGAAACTTGCAGCATCACCATAATGAGCTATCTATGAAGCATCCTCAATAAAAATCTATGCTTATGGTAAATAAAAAGATTGTTGAGATGCTCATTGTCTGTTTGCCTTGTCATTTTGGTTATGGGAAAGCTCCTGTACCATGTGCAAGGTTTACCCCGTTGGTGGTTCTCAATGATATGCAAATACTTACAATGACAAGAACTTACTTGGACCCAAAGTTGTGTATGCATGAGGTGTGGCCCTCATATTCAAGGGACTTGAGATTGCCAACTTATACTTCGTCAAGCATATACTCCAGCTTTGCCACTTTAACCTTAACCACTTCAAGATGCTTATGATAGGGGCAATGAGGGCTGAAAGCTAACAAGTACCATAATTTTTTAAGCTCTCTTTGAAACTTGTAATACCTGCTTCCTTTACAAAAAGGCCTTTCTTCCACCATTATTTGAGTCTCCACCTTCTACCTTTAGGCACCATTAAGAGAGCATAGTTGTCATTATGTGTGTAGTGTTCCAAAGCTTATTAATTGATGCATATTGTGATATTACTTGTTCTTATGCTTTTTGTTTATAGTCACCCTTGTGAACTTTGAAGGTGTCCTATGCATCTATTTGCTACTATATGAGGGACAAGATGATTGCCACTATGCTATGTTTTCTGTATATGAAACAAACAAACGTTTTTCAATGCATGTTATTCATGATCTTTGTTTGTAGCTTGCCATGTTGTATGCATAGATACTATGTCCTATCGTTATAACTCCATCTATCATGCACATGTTTAGAGTTCTTTGATCCCAACTTTTAATGCTTGCAAATGGTTGGATCTTTATTGTGAGGGTGCATGTCACCTCAAAAATTATTCTTTTTATCACTTACCTACTCGAGGACGAGCAGGAGTTAAGCTTGGGGATATTGATACGTTGGAAACGTATCTATAATTTTTGATGCTCCATGCTTGTTTAGTATCTACTTTGCTTTACTTGTCCACACTTTGAGGTTCTTTTTATATGTTTTCTGGTACTAACCTACTAACAAGTTGCAACAATGCCAGATGCTTATTTTCTTTTGTTTTTGATTTCAAAAAATTTAGTAAAGAAATATTCTCGGAATTGTACGGGACAAACGCCAAAGTCAATTACTTTCTGTGGGGAACAAGAAGTCCAGAGGAGAGCTGGCGGGGCTGGGCAGACCCACCCCAGGCGCGGGTGGGCCCCACCCCGCGCCTGGCTAGGGTTTGCCACCCCTGCCCGCCGCCTCGGTTGTAACATCCCAGCATTAGAGCTTAGAAATAAGCTAAACACAGATGTGTGCATTGCATTCATGCATAGAAAATCTGAATAATTTTCGCGCTTTTGAACAAAACTTGTCAAAGTGATTGAAGTTTCTCTCAAATTGATGGAATTGAAGTAGATCATCAAGTTGACTGCGATAAGTTTCAATATGACCTTTGCTAAAACATTATTTTGGGTAAACATGATTTGATCTAAGGGTAGATCAAATGTAATGAAATTAAACCCTAACATTACTTAATGATTTATATTTGATGCTTAGGTGATCAAATCATAGTATTCATTATAATCACTCATGAGTACCAAGTTAAGGATATAACACAAATAATAAGAATGTAACAACTATATCTTAATCTCATCTACTTATACATGAGTATCATGATAATACAATCTTAACCCTTTAGTGAGATTGAGTAGGAAGGAAATCAAGTCAAGACCATTCACCACATATCCTTCTTTCCATATCAATCCTTATGGAATCCTATCTTTATATCTGTTGTTCATCAATGTTGAGAAATCAACTATTGATTCTTGAGTTTGTGTTGTGCAGGTCTCCGTGTTGCTTGAAACACCTGTATAACGTTTCCTTCCTCCTTCTGGTTCGATATCCTCGGTCTCTACTGAGGAAAGACTTGCTGCTTGCTGCTTCACATCTTGCTCTTGGGGTTTCCAATGAAGTGCTCCATGTCAGCACCATCAGACTCCCATCATGTCCAAGTTTCCATGATCCTGTAGGGTCACACACTTAAGAGCAGGAGAAAGTTCGGATTGGATCTGAACCGGAAATCTGGTTGGATTGGACCTGAGCCGGATTTGGACTGAGTGAGTGAGTCGGATTCACGGTGACTAATATTATATGGGCTTTAGTGAATGGGCCACGAGTGAGTGGAGCCCACGTTCACTCCTTATATATAGTGTGGCGCAGAAACCTAGGTGGGTGGATCAGTTAGGTCATTCCATGCGTTGGAAACCCTAACTCCACAACAGTCCAGCCGTCGTACTGAACCTAGCAGTTTACTGCCGGCGCTCCTCCGTGTACGTGTGGGTACCAACAGAGGTGTTGTACAATCAACACCAGGACGATCGTGATCGGATTGGATCTCGAGGACTGCACTGCAATCAACTGCCGCGCTTCATCAGTAATCTGCAGTTGTGCGTCTAGTGGTAATCCTCGTGGCCTTCTACCTCAGCTAGATCTTGGGATCACGACGTTAGAGGAAAAAGTTTTGTTTTATCTCTATGTTTCCCAACAAAATCATATTCCCGTTTATATGGTATCAATTTTCGTTCCTAAACCCTAGCTTCCGTCGCACCATTAATCATGGATAGGAGTGATTTTGTTGAATCGACTAGTGAGTAGTACTTGCATCAAGGATCTTAATTGATTTCAGTGGCATGATTCCGACCATCTTGTCTTTGTCAATGTTTAGACACATCAAGGAGTATATCTTGTCTCAACAGAAATGTGGTATATGAAGTCTATCTTCAAGGGCTCCTGGGAACAAACCGAAGGCATCATCAGCACCATGGGAGATGGGGGAAGTAGAGAGCAAAACAAGAGGGTAGATATATAGTCTCAACCGGTCTAGCCACGGTGAGTCGGTGAGCATCTCACGGCGGTTTCCTGGTTGGAGCGGAGGAAGAAGAAGGGGCGATGTTGTTGCTGGGGCCAGCCGGTTCTTCTGCTCCTGGGGATGGCAGCCGGCGCTACTCCTACCGGGGCCGGCCGGCGCTGCTATTGCTGTTGGGCTTGACACCTGGGGCTATCGATCAGTGACGCCAAATACTAGTACAGGAGGCACGGGGAACAAGTACAAGGACGTCGTGATCAATCATCGTTGGGCAGACAGTCGATCCCAATACAGGCGACGCGGAGAAGAAGGACCCGAGGAAGGACGTGATCCCGGTGTGTTAATTTTGAATTAGATCGATCGGGGATAGGGGTAGTTTTGTACTTTGGGGATTCTTAATCGGTGTTAGAAGGTTTGCTTCCATGAATTACATTTGTGGACGGAGAGAGTACAATTGATATGTGCACTTACAGTCATCATCCACCAACTTGGGTCCCGCATATGAACTCGTGCTCGTCGAATTCCTCCGGGAGCGTTGCGAAATTTCCGCCTTGTGTCCAGCTGACATGCCAGGTGTTCCCTAGAAATCCATCGAGCATGCACTCAATGTGTATCTAGATGCTAGACCCATCAAGCAATCAATGCACCATTTCTCGGAACTGGAGTGCAAAGCAATTGGCAAGAAAGTCAACAGACTACACAAAGCAAAATTCATTCGAGAAATCAAGCAAAACACCTGGGTAGCTAAACCCGTGCTGATCCCAAAGAAGGCGACCGAGATCCTCCGCATGTGCTCCGGAGACCTAGGGAGTAGTTCGCGGATTGGAGGAACTAGTTATCTTTATTTTTCATATTATTTTTCTGGTCACTATATTATGATTATGTGTAAGACTAAGTTTTAGCACTTTATGCGGTTATGCATCCCGGTGTGTGAGACAATGCTACACAACTATCCTCTGTGTCAATATATATGTATACTATGTGATGTTTTATCTATGTTTATGCAATCATGTATTCAGTTATCTAGTGCAAATATAGTATCCACAAAAATTAGGCGTCCTAGGAAATGTTGTAATTCCACGGCCGATACAAACATATAGATAAATACCACCTAGTCATGCATGCTAAATATTGCCACTGCATGAGAGCGCATAACAAGAATGTGGCACATATCCATGATTAATGATATGTACCTAGCTTCTCATCTTTTATTTGCATCAGACCGCTTATGTATTTGTTCCCGTAAATAGGCGCAATGTCCGGCGAACTCCACTCTCAGTGGTGATGCCATGCAAAGTAAACACCATTGCCTCATCATCCATCCATTTAGGCTCTCTCTTTTCTTCATCATAGACCTACGAATTTTAAAAGAAAAATTGAATAAAAATACATTTGGTATGTTCTTCTACCTCTCACACAAAAGCGTAACACTACTAGGAAAACGGCTATAGGTAATCAGCACATTCGTGGCTCACATGGTTGAAGTGCCCCACGGCTAAAACAGGCGTGGCTCACCTGTGGGCAGTGCCCTACTAGTAACTAGAATAACCGTGGCGCACATGACTATAGTGTGCCACAGATGTGTGTGGGCCAGGGGCCTGTTGGCCGCAGGCCAAACATCTGTAGCGCACTAGGGTCATGTGCGCCACGGTTGTTAGTCTCATCTGTGGCGCACATGGGGGGGTGCGCTACGCCTAAGCGCACGCCCCCCTCTGCTGTGAAATAGCCACAAACTTCTGTGGCGCACTCGGCCTAGTGCGCCACTGTGAGTAGGAACATCTGTGGCGCACATGGGGGGGTGCGCTACGCCTAAGCGCACGCCCCCTCTGCTGTGAAACGGCCACAAACTTCTGTGGCGCACTCGGCCTAGTGCGCCACTGGGAGTAGGAACATCTGTGGCGCACATGGCCTAGTGCGCCACAGTTGTGTCTACTCCCTGTGGCGCACTAGGGCCGTGTGCGCCACGGATGTGTCGATTTTTTTAGGACAGCACTTTATGTGCACATGTGTGACCACACATCCACCACCCCACACTTCACTTTCCCCTTCTTCTTCCTCCTTAGATCTAGTCGGGATCTTCTCCTTCCCACCTCAATTTCTCCACCCATTCACCATTTTTAGCATGTAAAACTTGCTTTGGATGTTACATAAGTAATAGAGGTCTCCGGTCTCTCATCTCCTTCTCCGGTTGACGCGCGCACCTCTCCTTTCCATCTTTTCTCGCGATCGGTCTCTCATCTCGGTAAGTTGTCCATGTAAGGATGTGTTCATGTGTATATGGATGATGTGCTCATATGTATGTAGATGATCGATGCTCATGATGTGTGTATGTGGAGAGGATGGTCATATGTGTGTGTATATGGAGAGTATCGATGATGCTCATGCATGTGCGTATGGAGAGGATAATGATATGTTCATGTGTGTATGGATCGGTCTCGATCTCTCTCGCTTGTGTTTGTATGTGAACAAGTTGCCATTTGTTTTGCCAAAATGTTGATTCATTTCAACTTTGGCATTTCGCAAAGGTCCTAATTTTAGGATAGGTCATGCCGAAATTTTCTATCGACCATTGCATGCATGCATTCATTATGTGGTTCTAATAGACTTCAAAATTGTACCGTGTACACCGTGCAGGCAAAAATGGTCCGCATAATGAGCGAAGGCATTGTGGCTAGATTTTTGAAATGTGCGACGGCCGACATGATACGAAATAACAAGAGAGATATAAGATGTCCGTGCAGAAGATGCAAACTCAACTGGGTGATCGACCCAGATTCCGGGAATCTGCAGGCGCACCTGCTCCGCCATGGTTTCATGGATGGATACACTCGTTGGATAAGCGATGACGTAGATTATGGAGACGGTGAAGGTGGCCAACATGACGATGATCATCATCACGGCGAGAACGGGCGAGATGATGAAGAGTCTCCTGGAGATGGTGAAGGTGCGGAAGCAGACCGGGATGATGATGATCTAGATGCCGGAGGAGCAGACGACGATGGAACAACGTCAGGCTGGGTGCGGGACCCTTATGTGCAAGAGCTGCTTCTCAAGCAGACGAGTAACGCCAGGGCTGCCGCTAGAGAGAAAGCCAAGCTTGCGCAACTTGAGAAAGACGCGGTTACTCCATTGTATGAAGGATGCAGGCCCGATGATACCCGGTTGAATGTAACGCTCAAGGCTATGGAGATGAAGGCAAAGCACAAATTGAGCGACGCAAGCTTCGACGATATGATGGCATTCTGGCATGATCGTCTCCCGGAGGGGGACACATGTCCAACTAGTATCGAGGATGCCAAGAAAATCGTCTGTCCTCTCGATCTACCGCACGTTAGATATCACGTATGCATCAACGATTGCATCATTTATCGGGGCGAGGACGCGGAGAAAACCACATGTCCGGTGTGCGGCGTGAGTCGATACAAGAAAGGGAAGAAAGCACCTCGAAAAGTGGTATGGTACTTTCCTATCACTCCTCGTCTGCAGCGCTAGACCCTAAGGAAGCGAAGCTCATGCGATGGCATGCGGAAAGGAAGAAGTCAGGAGATGATGATGACCCCGAAAAGGATGAGCTGCTGACGCACCCTTCAGATGCTAGCCAGTGGAAAGCATTGGACCTCGAATTCCCAGAATTCGGTGGAGATTCGAGGAACATCAGGCTTGGTGCGAGCACTGATGGACTCAATCCGTTCGGTAGCCAGAGCAGCACGCACAACACTTGGCCCGTGTTTGTATGGATGTGCAACCTACCTCCATGGTTGTGCATGAAGAAGAAGTACATACAAATGAGTATGCTAATTCAAGGGCCGAAACAACCTGGTACCGACATCAATCTGTATCTCGGGCTGTTGAAAGAGGAGCTAGCCACGTTATGGGAATCTGGAGCCAATACTTACGACGTCGTCGCACAAGATTATTTCACTATGAGAGCCGCGTTGGTCACTACGGTGCAAGACTATCCAGGTTGCGGGTATATCTCGGGGCAGTTTATCCAAGGATTCTGCGCATGCGTTAGGTGCATGGATAACACAAGCTATCTCCAACTAGAGAAAGATCCAGGGTCATCAAAAACCGTGTTCATGGCGCACCGAAGGTGGCTCAGCAAGAATGATCCATGGAGAAAACGTGGAGACCTGTTCGATGGCAAATCAGAGACCCGAGGAATCCCAGAGTGTAGGAGCAGCGAAGAAGTGGAAGAGTTGCTGAAAAACTGGAAAGATTGTCCTAAGCCAGGAAAGAAGCGAAAGAGGCAGCAACAAGACAAGCCGCTGATGAAGGTATGGAAAACAAGGTCTGTTTTCTGGGAGTTGCCATACTGGAAGTTTCTCCGCACACCTCATAGCCTCGACATCATGCATATCACGGAAAACGTGTGCGAGAGTCTGGTCGCCACCATAATCAACATGCCAGATAGGACGAAAGATGGTCCGAAAGCAAGGCACGACCTGATATGCTTGGGTATCCGGAAGGAGCTTCACGGAGGACGCACTACTCCTGATGATCAAGAAGATGATGATGATCATGAGTCGGAGACGACACAAGGTCGTCGGAAGGGTAAAAAGTTCAAGAAGAACGAATATTACTGCCCTCCTTCTTGCTTCACTCTAAGCCAGGATGAGATCAAACAGTTTTTCAAGTGCCTTCTAGGAGTCAAATTTCCTTACGGCTACGCGGGCAAGATAAGCAGATACCTAGACGAGGCGAAGCAGAGGTTCAGTGGCATGAAGTCTCACGACTGTGCCGTGCTAATGACGCAGGTACTTCCGGTCGCACTAAGAGGGATAATGGACGAGCACGTCCGTGAAACGTTATTTGGCCTATGCAAGTTTTTCGACGTCATCTCTAGGAAGTCGATTGGCTTGAATCAGCTCGGAAGGCTACAAGAGGAGATCGTGGTGATACTATGTGAGCTTGAGGTCTACTTCCCACCCGCATTCTTCGACATTATGGTGCATCTGCTGGTCCATGTCGTGGAGGACATCGTACAACTTGGGCCGATGTTCCTCCGCAGCATGATGGCGTTCGAAAGGATGAACGGACACATCAAAGGATACGTTCGCAACAGGTCCTGTCCAGATGGAAGCATAGCCAAGGGCTTTCTGGCCGAAGAGTGCATCTCTTTCTGCACGAATTATCTAGACATCGAGAATCCTGTCGGTCTCCCCGTCAACAGACACCTTGGCAAGCTCGACGGATCTGGTCACCGAGAGGGTCGTCGCATACTGCATGCAGACTTCGATTTTCGACGCGCAGACTTTGATTGAGCAAACCTCGTCGCGCTACAGCATTTAGAACTGGTCGATCCTTGGGTACAGAAGCACAAAAGGTTAATCGAGAAGAGGTACAGTGACCGGGGCATACAGAGGACGCAGGGAGAAATAATCAAAGAGCACAACTCAGATTTCACGCGTTGGTTTAGGCAGACGCTCCTTGATAATCCCCTGCGCTCGCATTCTTCTGACACGGAAAAGATCATATTCACCTTGTCGCAGGGACCGATGCAAAACCTGGTGACCTATCAGGCGTATGATATCAACGGCTACACATTCTACACGGAGGAAAAGGACAACAAGTGTGATTATCAGAACTCAGGCGTAACGTCGGAATTCTACACCGATGACAACATGAAGGAAAGATTCTACGGAAGAATCGAGGAGATCTGGGAGCTCGACTACTGTGGAGAAAAGGTGCCGATGTTCCGTCTCAGATGGGCAAAGAGCGTCGAAAGAGAAGACCGGTATTTCACAACCATGGTTATACCCGAAGCAGCCAAATCCAAGGCCGCCGGTGCAAACGTGGGCGCGAAAAATGAACCGTGGGTACTGGCTACCAAAGTGGACCAATGTTTTTTCATTACCGACCCGACAAAGCCTAGCCGTGTTGTCGTGAGGAGAGGAAAAAGAAACATCATCGGAATGGATGGAGTCGCCAACGAGCAAGACTTCGACCAGTACGGCGATCCAAAGATTGAAGATGACGACGACTACGATGCAGCAACATACATCACAAGAAGAAAAAGGACAACCCTACCCAAAAAAGGTAGCCTGTTCGAAAGAAGAAACATTAAAATGCCGGGGCTAAATTATTCAACCGCGACAAAGAAGGGAAAAAAGATTGTAAAACGCTAGCTCAAAAAATATTGTAAACGCGTGGTCGAAAAAGATTGTAATATTCATGGACAAAGTATTATGAAATTTAGTTATACTTTAAATCATATTTTTGGGCATTTTTGGAATATTATTACTTTTGGGCATTTTTGGAATATTTTAAAGTATTTTAAAATTAAAATAAAACTTCTATGGCATATATCACCACTTTTGGGCATTTTTTGGAATATTTAAAAGTATTTTTAAAATCAAAACAAAAAATTGGGACACCAGGATTCGAACCTGGGTGCTCTCAGGTTTAGAATAGAGTAGTGGGCAGAACCAATGGGATAGGCTAGTATAGTTGTTAACTAGTGGGGCTGTAGTTCTCTTATGCAGTAGTTAGAAGCCGATAGGCGTAGCGCACTAGCCCATAGTGCGCTACAGATATCCGTAGCGCACTATGGCTCAGTGCGCTACGCCTAAGTGGCTTTATCCACACGTGGCGCCCGACCCCCTCTCTCATCCCCATCTCTCCATCTCTCAGCCCGAAGCCGAAGGACCGCCGCCGCCGCTCTCGATCCGCCGCCGCTGCGTCTGAGGAGGACGAGGCCTGCCCGCGCCCGAGGAGGAGGAGGTCCGCCCGTACGTGTCCGAGGAGGAGGTCCGCCCGCATCTCAGGAGGAGGCCCGTGTCCGAGGAGGAGCAGCCGCCGCGTCTCAGGAGGTGGAGGCCGCCGTCGTCCGCCCGTCGTCGTCCGCCCGTCGTCCGCCCGTTAGAGGTGAGCGTCGCCTCTCCCCTCTCTCCCTCTCTCCCTCTCTCCCTCTCTCTCCCTCTCTCTCCCTCTCTCCCTCTCTCTCCCTCTGTTTTGGGGGCATCCTAGGCTTTGCAACCCTAGTAGCGGGCATCCCCGCAAGCAGGGCAGGCTATGCATCGCAGCGTCTCGCAGCATTGTTTTCTCTTTGCATGGAAGCCACGGCATGTTGCGCTCTCTGCTAGCTAGGTGCCTGTTTGTAGTGAGTAATCAGCATGGGCAACAGATCACCCTGTGTGTTCATACAATGCTAATGAGATGAAATGGCCACAGATAAATAATGGTCCATTGTTCCGAATCCAGACAATACCTAGTGGTTAGGAAAGGATCGATTTGGCTGCTGTTGTTGTATCTCTCTCAACACACACTCTGCTCCTTTTCTGTTGTAAGCACAAATAAATCCAGTAAAAAATATGGTTTGAACAGAGAACTAGGGTCTTATCGAATTTTAAGGCTGCAAATTTGATATGACAGTTGGTTCTGACATGATGCCAAGTGAAGATTGTCAGCTTCGTGTACAAGCTTCATGTGTAGATAGTGTGTAACTATCTAACCTAGTACTTGTACACCTATGTACTTTGCTGTAGTATTACATTCAGATTGACAAGAGTAGAATCATCAGTAGAGTTGCTATACTAGCATGCTGTTACTTGAAGTCATCTTCGTCGTCTCCCCTAAAATCTCGAATAATTATTAAACTCATAATAAAGATACCCCGCATTCAGACAATTCCACATTAAGATCACACATGTTTTTGTTTTATGTATGCCCTTTGGGTTACTCTGTTTGCTAGCTAGCTATTAGCTGCCTTTTTTACTTTTAGATGGGATTGAGGGGAGTTTGTGTCCCTACTACCTAGTGCCTACGGAAATTGGCTTCTCAACCCATTCATATGAACTGAACCATCGCTGCTACAGGCAAAATCCTGCATCATTAATTGTGGTTTGGTGAAGCCCGGAAAATAACTGTTGCATGATCATTCTCATGGAAACTGATGTATGTTGCTTGGTGCTCTGTCACTGTGTGAAGAATAAGCAGCTCGTTAGGCCAAGAAACATTAGATTCATATACTTCTAATGAGATGGAAAACTCGCGATGTGCGATAATAAATAAAATCCTAGGCTGTGTACAATTGTTTTTCAAGAGACTATTTGTTTGAGATGTAAAGTCTGAAATCTGATCTGACACCTGTAGCATTTCTATTGGCTGACCATTTTTTGTAATGGCTGGTATCTAGTTTAAAACCTATAAAGTATCAACTTGGGTCAGTGATGCACAGTCTGAGATCTAGGCTAAAGTTTGAACAAGTGCTATTTTACTGCCCCTTTTCTTAAAGATCCTATGATGTGCAGACCATGTCTCTTGCATGATTACTGAGGATATTTCCCAACAACTATTGTATATACATGTATGTGATCAAGTGTTGGATCAAAAGATTGGAGGTTTACCTTGTGTTGCTGTTGCCTTGTGTTGTTGTTGCCTGCTACCCTAGTGTCTGCAGTTGCTGGTTATTCCTCCTTGACCTTGCCCTGGAACTCCTGGAACTATAGCTAGTACCAGTACCAGTGCTAGTGCTAGTGCTGACTAGTGCTAGTGCTAGTACCAGTACCTAGTGCTAGTGCTAGTGCTAGTACCAGTACCAGTACCTACAGAAGTTAAATTCAGACACAAACTTTGCTAGTGCTAGTGCTAGTACTAGTACCTACAGAAGTTAAATTCAGACACAAGAATGTGCTAGTGCTGACACAAGAATGTCCAGCATTTGCAGAAGTATTTCTTGATTGATGTGATATATAGGAGCTACTTTATTATGTCGTGTATGCAGGTTCTTGTATGAAATGAGTCACGATTTTTGCCGGAATGTTGATTAACTTCCGTTTCGGCAGAAATCGGGCACTCCTAGTTTAAGAAAATTAGCAAAGGTCATGCCGGATTTTTCCGTGCATTTAACCAATTATTTGTTTTTTATTAGTGCAAAGATGTGTGACAACGACGAGGCTGGATGTTCTAAGCGCATCAGCGCTGAAGGAGAACTCAGACCTCCGAATAAACAATTGACATTCTGGGAGGCGGCCCAGCGGCTAGAAGACGATGAAGAATACCATCCCCAGGAGAGCGAGGATGATGAGATGGAAGACGCGGAGGAAGAAGCCGAAGGAACGGCGGATGATGAAACCACTGATGGCGGCGAGGGCACAGGGAGTGGTAGCAACCCTCCTAAGAAGAAGAAGGAGAAGCCGAAGGACCGGCGCCCGAACACGGTCGGCACGGTCAGGGAGGAAATTACCGAAGTGAGCCCATCAGGGGTTCCTTTGGAGCCCGCCCTTGTCGTCAAAGGGTATGGTGGGCAAGTGGCGGCGATCACCCGGACAACCATCTCGATCAACACTGAGAATCTCTGGCATAAAGATAATGGCCACTTGCGCACACTCCTCTTCGAGAAGCTGCACGCCAGATACAAGTTCCCCGCTAAGTATCAGAACACAAATTATCATGGGAACGAAGTAAACAAATCCGCCCTCACAAAGATGAGCACCGCCCTGGCCAGCTGGAGAACCCGGATAAAGAAGAAGATCTATAAAGAAGGCAAAAGTCTCGAGGAGATCCAGAAGATTGACCCGCAGATCATCGAAGATCAGTTCCGGGAGTTCAAGGAGAGGTGTGAATCCGAAAGAGCCCTGGCCAATAGTAATCGGGGAAAGGTGCTGCAGGCAATGAATATAGGTCATCACCATCTCGGATCTGGTGGATACAGAACCGCGGAGGCCAAATGGAATAAGGAGGACGAAGAGTATAGATCCAAGGGGATAGAAAACCCCTTTGCTAAATTCGAACCCGGGCAGGTTCGAAACTTCATCAGGGCCCGTTACCATGTGGACCCAAAAACCAAACAACTCACCGCGGATCCTGCGGTGAAGGAATTCGAGGAAATTGTGGTAAGTATAATCTAATTACCGCGGATCAACACGATTGCAATCTAATCGATGATCTAAATGATTCACTGTTACTTCTTCTGCAGGAGGAGGAAATTGTTGCTAGTCATGGATCCCAGGGTTCCTCATCCCAGGGGTCGACGGCGGCTACCCGGTGGGATAACCCTTTTAACAGGGCGATGAATCAGGCCAAGAAAATAGAGCCGGTTACAAAGAAGCCGTCGTCGGCTGGCCGTCTGGCCGGCCTCGGGGGTAAGAATTGGGTGGATCATTTTGGTCCACCGCCGAGGACGCATGTGGCGCCGTCGGGAAGGAGCGAGGAGGAAAACCGAGAGGTTCAAGAACTTAAGGCACAAGTGGCGCGGATCCCGCAGATCGTCCAAGATAACCTGGCAATCACCCTCACGTCCTTCCTGCCTACCTTGGTGGAGTCAATAGCGAACTGGAGTGCGGGTGGTCGAGTAGGGCCGTGCCCGATTCCAAGCATGGTCAGCAGCCACTCGAACGACGCGGCGCCGACGAATCAGGCGAACTACGTGTTCGTGACTCCGCCCGCTAGCACCGCGGCGCCGCAAGTGTTGGTGACTCCCCCTGCCATCACCGCGGCGCCGGAGTACATGTTGGTGCCCCCCTGCCATCGTCGCGGCGGCACCGGCGCTCCAAGCACCCGTCGGTAGGGAGAATACACCGGCGGCCAGCACCGCGCCATCAAGCAGCCCTTCCGTCTCTTGCACGCCCGTCGCCGTATGCGGTGCATCGACATTAGCCGATCTCGACGCCATCACGGTAAACAAATTGCTTTAATTACCGCCTTTCATGCCATCTATTACTCTTATGGCATCTCGCTCTGACGACGCCGTACATGTTTTCCGCAGACGGATGTTCCTTGCACTCTCTTATGCTACGTGAACAACGAGCTGAGGGATGTTGCCAAGGGTACCATCGTTCAACCCTTGCAGCACACGTTCCACTCAAAGCCGATGCCAGATAGCGTGCACAGGGTTAAAATTAGTCGGGTGCTAAGGGGTTGCGACGACCTGGAACCTCCCATTCAACCCCCAGGAGCGGATGAAGAAGAGCCGTCTGTCCTCAGAAGTTGCTTCGGCTTATTCTTGCTATGGCCAAAGAGCATGATCCGTTTGGGGACGGCGGGGGCCATCACGCCACAGACAACAGCACCGCCTGTCGTGCCAGCGACAAGGGGTGGCAAGGCCCTCTTACCGCCCTCGCCGTCACCTCCACGCGGTGGGTCGGATGATCATGTTGATGATATGCACATGGCGCAGGATCCGGCCGAGGACGACGAAGACTGGAATGATCACTTCTTCAGCACTCAGTTTGGCAACGAAGAAGACCTAGCTGGTGGCCCCACAGAGAAAGCCACTATCACCAAGCGTCTGTTTGGTTCTCAGGAGACGCCTCCAGCTTGCGCCTTTACAGAGCCAGCTGATACAACCAAGCGGCCCTTTATTCTAAGCCCTGACACACTACATAGGGCGGCCGGTGCTCAGATTGCGGTGCCTGCCCGCTCTCCAAAAGGAAAAAAGGTCAGGAAAAGAAAATCTAGCAGCTCGAGCCAGCCGGTGGCGTCAACAACTGCGAATCCGATCAGGTTTCGGGACGGGCCACCAAGACCCGAGGGAATTATGTGGAGGATTCATGTGGCGGGTGAGCCCATGCTACCTAAGAATTTGCGGAAGCTCGCCAGTTCAGAACTGCAGAGTGTGCATGACGGCGTGCTGACGATAGAGAGACGCCTTCTATCAGAGAAAGATCCCTCGCACCCGGTATTCGTGGTTAAGGTGCCACCAGGCTTGGGCTTCGTCGACAATGCCCCTGCGGATCTGTTCTTCCTGCGGTTCGACGACATCTTCAATATGTTCCACCTATACCCGCTGCACTATACCATGGTCCGTCTGTTTTCTCTCAGCCTGGCCATGCAGATCATTAGAGAGAACACACCGGGCATCGCTATAGTGGACCCCTACTACATGCGTGACGGCTGCTTGGGTTCCCCCGCCAAACGACGTATCGTGGCCTCGTACCTAAAAAGAATCCTCGTGGCGAACAAGACAAAGGAATACATTCTCGTGCCTTACTTTCCCGAGTAAGTCGTTATTCACTCGCCACCGTCGATTGGCTTTATTAGATCATCATCATTCTTTTTCCAACACATTCCATTTGAATTTTTTGCGCAGAGATGAACACTGCACGCTCATCTCCTTATCGCCGAAGCATTCCCACGCCACGTATTTCGACTCGGGGAGTCTAGAAAAGAAGAAAAACTACGACAAGATCAAGGAAGTTCTGGATGATGCTCTCACTGGCTTTGCCTCGACGGAAGGCACCACCTTCGTGCGTACGAAGGTCAAGTTCGGCAGGCACGTCTTCAACCACGTAACGGAGTTCCCCTGCGTGAAGCAGCCGGAAAACAGTAAGAAGGAAGCCTACTACGCACTCCATCACATGAGGGCGTTCCTACTTGACCAGCAAAATTCTACGCTGCCAGATCATCTCAAACAGTGGGCCGAAGCAAAGGCCAAGATCAATGATTTGGATATTAGACAAGAGATGTATCGCATCCAGCAGCAGTTTGGGGCAATCATCTTTCGTGATGTCATGACTTCGGGGGGGATCTTCTACGGAGGAAATATCCCGAATAACCGTGACATAGAAGATCGCCTAGAGATGCAGGGTGACTATAGGAAGTTCATGCCGAGACAGGGCGTCCTCCCATTCCCTAAGCCGAGCCAGAAGGCTTGATGTTGGCCTAGTTGTAGTTACAAACTATAGATGACCTTTGTGTGTGTGTGTGTGTGGACGACAAGTGAACTTATTTTGCTTATTATTATATATCAATCAATGCTTGGTTTTTTTGCTTACTCTTTGGTCCTTTGCTCAATTTGGTCCTTCTTTTTTTCCTTACTCTTTTTTCGAGAATAATGCCGATGATTGAAATGTCGTGGCACACTATATATGTGAATGTGCTACGATGGGACTGTGAGCCTTGTGATATGCACAAGTCCAGGTGTTGTGCATCCTACTTGGCGTACGGTTCCATCGTAGCATATTCCTGTGTCGAACGACCTATGTATATATATGAGGCATGCTTTCTGAGTTACTTTGGTCTTTTTCGAGAATAATGCCGATGATTGAAATGTCGTGGCACGCTATATATGTGAATGTGCTACGATGGGATTGTACGCCTTGTGCTATGCACAAGTCCAGGTGTTGTGCATCCTACTTGGCGTACGGTTCCATCGTAGCATATTCCTGTGTCGAACGACCTATGTATATATATGAGGCATGCTTTCTGAGTTACTTTGGTCTTTTTCGAGAATAATGCCGATGATTGAAATGTCGTGGCACACTATATGTGAATGTGCTGCGATCGGATTGTTCGCCTTGTGCTATGCACAGGTCCAGGTGTTGTGCATCCTACTTGGCGAACAGTTCCATCGTAGCATATTCCTGTGTCGAACAACCTAGTTATATATGAGGCATGCTTTTTGAGTTTGGTCTTTTTGATTTAGGAGTACTTTCTATAAGTGTATCTTCATATGCGACTTTAATTATATATGTTTTTTTCAATAGTCGGTTAATTATTATTGTCAACTTATAGATGACGTGGTACGTCGTGTACAAGGGACGGGTTCCCGGAGTCTACGATGATTGGGAAGACTGTCGGAGACAGGTACACCGTTTCAGCGGCAATAGCTACAAAGGGTACAACACTATGGCGGAGGCGGAAGCTAGATACACGCGCTATCTAGCGGGAGTTAGGACAAGGAACCGGATGAAGACCTACACCTTCGTCGCGGCGGTGATCATGCTTATCTTCTTTGGTTATTTATCCCGCGTTTGTGTCTAGCTAGCTAGTTTAGATGTCTAGGCAAGCTTCCGAGCTCTAACTTGTTCGATCGACACATGTATTCGCATGTCACCAACTACTACTTTGTAACATGATCGAAACAATGTAATTAACTTAGACTATGTATTCATGTATGAGACTTATCTATATGTATTTGTTTCAATCTTGTTTTTCATATTGAGTATTTATATATATAATTGTATATCTTGTATCTGTGTGTGTATATCTGCTGTAATATTGTATATAATCTATATTGCATATAATCTGGCTCGAAAATTAAAAAAAAAACAAAAAAATACATCTGTGGCGCACATGGTCTACCTTCTGTGGCGCACTATACCTAAAGCGCACTATGAAAGTTTAGTGGCGCACTAGGTAGTGCGCCACAGAAGATCCCAGGGGTAACGCACCATCCCAAACTTCTGTGGCGCACTAGGAGGTGCGCTACGCCTATCTCTACACAACCGTGGTGCACTAGGCAGTGCGCCACGGCTGAGAGATAGCCGTAGCGCAAGGCCCGTGGCGCACTGCTAGTGCGCCACGGATGAGCATTTCGGGTGCGCCACTAACAACCTGTTTCCTAGTAGTGTAGGGCGGGAGGAGAATGCACCTCTTATGCATTATGTCGAACACCATAGATGTGACATGGAGATGAGAAGAGGAAGACGTGGTGGCTGCGAACAAAACGACGGCGAGCTCCGTATTAAGAGGAATAGAGCTTGGCCGAGCAAGTTCACCCTGCTGACAGATCTCCGGTAAGGAAATCACGTCACATCCCATGGTTGTGCCCTTGCTGCGAATGCACCGACGGCAAGCTCTGAATTGGGAGGTGCAGAGCGGGGCTGAGTATGTTCACCATGTTGACAGATCTCCTCCCAGCAATAATTCTCGTCCCGTATCCGTGGCATGGCTACGACCACAACGACAACGAGCTCCTCTTTGGGAAGGAGAGTGGTACCGAGAAGAGGACCTGGAAAGGGAATGGATATGTGTGCTAACTGTGTTGTCTACATGACAACCCAGCTGGGAACGAAATAACGGTCAAAACTGACAAACATGACCCAACTTAACGGACGTGACATCGATATTTTGAGTTCAAACGTTTTGATTCCATTCATGTTGAAATGGCCCGTCCGTACAATTGGCTATATAACTTGGGTAGCTCGGTGATACGTGTATTTTGCATCATCAAAATAGTGACTTATATGATATATTCAGAATGATATTTGTCATGATCCATTATTATTTATGCATGTTCTAAATGATTTATGGGACTTTCTTACAAAGTTCCCTTTATTGGTATTTAATTTCTGGGATGCAGAAAATCTCCTTTTTCGCAGACCTTCTGGACGTTTAAAAGTTTGAGGAAAAATACCTAATGAGTTTTTCACTAGGATAAGAACACTAGGCCAAAGAAGCAAGAGAGGGGAGCCATGATTCCCAAAAGAGCAGTGGTGGCGCGCCCTCCCTTAATGGTCGTGCCACCCAGGCCTGTTTGTCCCTCGAGCATCATCGCCTCTCCTTTTATACAGACCTCCGTCTTCACCGAAAACCTACATCACATTTTCCCAAGATTTACAAAAGCGGTGACAGAGGTTTGCAGACTTTCGCCTCCGTACTATCCTAAATTTGACAAGTGAGGCCTCCATACTATTCTAATGTACTTCATTTTTTTTCTAATCATGCACTGATCGAGCTAGGTCGATTGACCGCTCATAGATTAGTTTGTATCACTTCATGTTCCGCCAAGTGACTATCGCCGTTCATATCTTCTTTATGTGATCAGATCCCGATTCTCGAGTGATCTGTATTGTTCTCGTATTTTTCTTATTGTCGAGTGATTTGTATCGTTCTCGTATTTTTATTATCATCGCAACTTCGTGAGTCACTACCAGGGTTACTGCTAGACTATGAACATCTCTATTCTAGCTTTGGCTACCGTTTATAATGTGTCGTTTTTATAATGGCTTGCTATTTTTTCTTAGTTTGATGTGTTGTAAACATGAGCATTTTTATCCACGGGTATCCATTTATCCTGTCGGATGATAGGTATGGGAAAAACTTATACCCATCGATGGATATGGGTACAGGTGAGGTAAAATTGGAGGAGACGAGTAAGGGTATTGGAATGGCTCCACCCGTACCATCCCTATATGGAAGGGAGGAGTTCTATATGGAAGGGAGGGAACTCCTGGTAGTAACGGGCTAAACTTCAATCCACGGCCTTAATCTTTGGTGAAAAGTTAGAAAAAAAAATACGCCTTGTTCTCGGAAACGGAGAGAGCATGAAACTTCTCCCAAAACGTCACGGAACTGCTTCCCCCCCCCCCCCCCCCCCCCCCCCCCCGAAACGACCAGAACTTGGAACTAGTTTTTATTTTTTTCCCCTAGACAGTAGTGTGTTAACTGGGTCGAGCAGGAGTAGGCTAACTGGGCCGGGCTAGTGGGCTGAGAGTACGTTGCACCAGGTGCCCAGGCCTTGCTGTGTTAACATTAATTTTGGATCTGCATAATGCTCGCATGTTTTCAGCAGTAGCCATGATGAACGTGACGCTCCGATGGATCCGATGAACCAGACGCGCACGACACATCATGATTCCTTGTCCACTCACCGACATACATCTGGTATCAGACATGTTCAGCTGGTGGAGTTACATAAAGACCGTCGCAAAGTCTGCCCCGTCTGAAAAATGGCGGTACAGTAGTAGAACATCCACTACATTGAGGAAAACAGTGCTGCACTTAATAGCCGGCCAAATTTAATGGGCGTTGCGCTGGGCAGATGGATAATGGAAGTGGACCGGATGCTGGTTGCCAGGTCTTTGATAGGATAGGACGCATCGCCTCTTCTCCGGTCCATAGAGGAGGATCCCTGCTATTTTTGTGAAACTTCCCTTCCCTATTCTTGTTTACTACTACCGCTTTCAAGTCTCAAGACGACCCTGTTGCCCTGAACGGTAAGATTTAAGATTTCTTACGAGTAGTAGAAGAAACGGGGATTTTTAGTTGGGCAAAAGCGTGAGACCGCTGCTCACCGCCAGCGTTACGGTTCTGTGTAACGGAACAGGTCACATGATGACGATGTCTGTCACGGAAAATAAGCTCAGGGCGAGAGAGAGCAAACGAAAATTCACGACACATGCGTCAGAGCAAAGCGATTCTGCCCTTCTGCCCTGCCAACGATCCCCGCACGGACGGAGGCTCTCGCGGCCCGTCGCGCGCGCGCGTGCGTCACCCGGGCTGCCCCCCCGATCATCCTTTTCCACATTCTCTTTGGACCGGACCTCATGCACCGACCCGTGTATTCCTTCTGATCATTCCCGAGCACAGCAGTCTGCATCGCCCATCCACACACCTCATGACAGCTTTGATCCCAGCCTCTCGCTGCTTTCACACCGCTCCTCCGCACAGCCGAGGGTGCAGTGCAGACCACGCCGTACGACCACGACCACGCCGTATCCGGTGCCCCATAGCTTCTGGAAACACGTTTGCTTCACGCCACCGCGCGCTCCCAGCAGCCGCCAAGCCAAGTTTACCTCGGCCGGAGGGACGAGCCGGAAACGGGTGGGAAAATGACGGTGCACGCACGCACGTACTGCCGGAACCGGAGGAAAGCGACCGGGGCCAGGCGAAGAGCATATTCGGCACGGGCACCCGGATAACCGCATTTTCTCGAGTGGCCGCGGGGAAGATGAGATCGATCCGCACGCCAGCCAGCCAGCCAGTTCCTTCCGTGTTTGCCCCCGCCCCGTCCCCGGCCCCGCGCACGGATCACGCACGTCGTCACGTCCACGTCCGGGTCGAGGTACCTGCCGGAAATGCGGTTACGGGGGCTGATTTCGTCGGTGTTGTGTGCGCCACGATCCAACAGCCAGCAACAACGTGACCAGTGAAGGGTAGTCTTGTTATTTCCCAGTGTAGTAGTACTACGTAATAAATACTATGTTGTGTATGCGGCTATAGACAACAAGAAAAGGCAACGCTATCAGCGACCTTTTAGTTAACCCAACGACTAGTAGCTAGTATTACTCTTCTTACACGACATCGATACATAATCCTCCGACCGTAATTACCCTGCATGTTCGGTTTAGTCAAATTTGTTTTTGAAGATTAGTCAAATTCAAATCAAATTTAAATTTTGTAAACTTCAACTGCTCCCTCCTTCACGGTTTGCATGGCGCTCTACAAAAATCTCATAGACCAAAGCGTGAACGTATTGGATGAAAATTAGACATGCAGTGGTGGGAGACTGTTGCATGCATAGGAAAATGGGAAGAAAGCTGTCATATTAATCAACAATTAATTCTTATGCGCCTAGGAACGTTGCAGTTTTGGAAAAACCCAAATTTGATTAGGCGCCCTGCAAACCGTGAAGGAGGGAGTAATAATCATATAAAAATCAACACCTACAATATGAAATAAATATCATTAGAATGATCATAACATATATGTTCATATTATGTGTATTTCGATGCTTGGTCAAAGTTTATAAAATTCATCTTTTACCAAACTCAGGATCATGGAGATTATGGACAAAAGAGTAGTAATCACCCGGTGTTTAATTCGTTATTCACGATTTTACTTTGATTTAAGCAATACTCATGAACCCTCATGTAAAACCCTCCCCCATGGGATCATTCCGTCCAAGTTTGCTTTTGCTCGCCTTTCGTCATGTAAGTTCAATTGATTAATTCTGACATGTTAGGTGCCATATAGCTATATTGAAACGAAACTTGCAGTTTCATCGCTAACAATTTGTGTACACTAGCTAAAATTTTACTTGAATGCTCTAGAAGATATTGAGTAAATCTGATATTTGCGGCAACTCAATATCATGAGCAATTCGAGACTTTGGGAATGCACATAGCCAAATTATACATAAATAAGATATAAGGCTCAAACTAGTCACTGTATTATTTGAATTTTTTATCAACTAGTTTTGTGCAACACCGTTTTGAACCTAACATTTGAGGATGATACTAGAGAACCGAATGTCTCCTAAACCATTAGTAAAGGCTACCTAAAAATATACGAGAACCCTCCCCAAATATATGTGACAACTTTACCCATTTATCTATAAAATGAAGCTTGAATCCATAATTTAAGGTTGATCCTAAGCAATTGAATATCTCCAGGATGAGATTCCATTAGTAAAGGCTACCTAAAAATATACGAGAACCCTCCCCAAATATATGTGACAACTTTACCCATTTATCTATAAAATGAAGCTTGAATCCATAATTTAAGGTTGATCCTAAGCAATTGAATATCTCCAGGATGAGATTTTGTTTAAAGTTACTCGCTAAATAATGTGTCATTTTACTTTTTGTTGTTTAATTTTTTCGTAGACTTGAAAACCCACAATTAGAGGTTAAACGTAATTAAGTTCTCCCTTGGATACATCCAGTTGAACGACACTTAATATAAATCGAAGTGAATATGTTTTTTCCCAAAATCATCCTACAACTAAGCTAAAGTTTTACTATATCAAACTATCGAATTGGTAGGATTTTGCGCTATCATAGTGTGTGCTGGATATAAGCGGATTAACTATGTTTTCACCATCCAACCTATCGGCCAGAATAAACTATCATCGTGATAGCAAAACACGTAAGGATGCATGTGATTAATTTGATTTATTTGCAGTTTATTGCGCACATTGAGTTTTGATTCTAAATTTTGAGAGAGAAAGAACATGTGGGAACTAATAAAATATTCTTGCACGTAAAAAAAAAGGAGATATTCTTGAGAGTCAGGTTTGAACTTCTTTTTATCTCAAAAAAAAAGGTTTGAACTTCTTTTGAAGGAGGCGAAACATTCTGACGTGCACAAGATGACGTGAAAATGCAAGTCAAAACTTGCTGCAACGAAAAAGATAGCCTCTCACGATCAGAATTTTCTACATTCAAAAACAGGCGACGCCAAAGACAGCTGCAGAGGCAGCTCGTGTGACACGATGTGGCTTCATTTTAATTCCTTTGATTTGATTTAATCGGCCATCCATTACTCACCTTGCTTGCTTCTCTCAATGACACGTGGTCCCAGGTTTGCAGGTGTCCCATCTGCCAGTGCGCCGGCCGGAGGTGGCGTGGCGTGGCGGATCGGAACGGCCCACGTGCGCTGCTCGTGCCAACGACGGGCTTCACTTATAAATGCGGCTCTCAACGGCCACCTATCCCCTCCTTTCGCCCGTCTCCCCCCAATTCTGACCTCCCCCAGCGACCCACGACGGTCGACGGCGACGCGCCTCCGGGAAGACTTCCCGGACGAACTCCCCGGAGTAGAAGCGGGGATTCGTCGACTCCCATCGCGCGCGCGGCCTCGCGGTGAGTCCCGGCTCCCATCCCACTCCGGTTTGGTTTGACTGGATCCAGTTCGATTTGGCATTGCTCTGTTTCCCTTCCCTTTCCCCCTGGGAAATTCCGGCGTTCCGCTTTTGCTTGCTTGTGGCGCTGTAGTTTCGTGGAGTTTTCCTGGAGGAGGCGACTGTTCTTCTGGGTTTGGGGGAATCGGGAGGTTCGTGGGTTTTGCTTCTGCTGGGAATTTTCGCTGCCACATGTTCGCTGTATCGCCTGAATCGACCATATGACCCGTAGGTTTATCGATTGATGGCATTTTCTGCTTTTGTTTTGTATGAGCAGCCGTAGCATTTTCTGCAGGAAAGTTTTCACGAGTTAGCTCAGGAGAGCAGTACTAGTTTTTACACAAGTATACCTTTTTAACTGCCACGAAAATGTTGGAGGCGGTAGATCTCAGCACACCTCGAACTCAAATGGAATGTATCGATGAGAAAAAGGAAACGGAAACAGTAAAAAGGCCCGACAAGGTTTCCCTTTTCCGATAACCTGCGAGAACAACTCCAGGGAACTCTCTGAGAAAATACTGTACCCCCACTCCGGTCCGGTCTCTTCTCCCCTCCCCGTCCCCCTCCCCGTCTGTGTTCCACCGAAGCACGGGCGCCACACCTCGAAGTTATCGCCCAGGTCCTCAACCGCTCTACTGACCCGACCTTGCGTGGAGTGGAGGGAGATCTACCCGGGCTTGGCTTCGCTTGATTTTATTTCGGTTGGTAGCGAACCCTAAGTTCCGAGAGTGTTTACTCTGCTCTTTTCGTTGTCGAATTTCCCCTTGCTCTCCAATCCGTTGGGGGGAGTAGAAGTAGAATCCTTTGCTCACGTTCAGTTAATTAATTGATTGCAGAATTGATTGATGCGACAACTCGGCGAATCGAGCCGCCAGGGTTCGGGGTCGCTGAGCGTTTGATGCGATCGGTCGAGGACTCCTGCAGCTGCAGATATGGACGTGGTGGGAATGGTGGGGCGCGGGGTGGGGCGTGTCATGTACTCCGTCGCGACGCCCTTCCACCCGTTCGGCGGCGCCGTCGACATCATCGTGGTTGAGCAGCCCGACGGCTCCTACCGCAGCACGCCCTGGTACGTCCGGTTCGGCAAGTTCCAGGGCGTTCTCAAGGGTGCTGAGAAGGTCGTCACCATCACAGTCAATGGCGTGGACGCCAGTTTCCACATGCTGCTTGACAACTCTGGGCAGGCCTACTTCATGCGGGAGCTCGTGCCTGGCAGTGAGGACTCTGGAGCCGGCCCGGTAGATGCTATCAGTGAGCCTGAAACCCCGCTGCGTAGTAAGAGTGACGGTGAACTTTACATGGGCTCCACTGATCTGGGCAGCTCAGAGTTGAATGAGGAGGACCAGGAGGAACAGACTGGAGACGAGTTTGATTATAGCAAGTTGGAGGAAGCAGAGGATTTGGCAAATCAAACTGATGGGGGCACCTCTGAGATGCTTCTGGTTAGCGTGAACGGCTGTGTTCTAACTGCTCCCATCTCTTCAACCGAGGAGAGTATGGAGGATGTGCAACTAAGTAGTGATCCCCAGTTCCATTTGGGACCTGGACAGAGCTCGAGCGGGGACTTCAGTCGTAATGGCGAGGTGTGGGAAGCTGGTATTTTGGATGAGTTGTACATATCACAGGAAAAGGTTAATTTTGATTCTGGACATCAATCGGAGGCTTTGGAGAAGCTTCGGGAGGTATCGATTGTGAAGGATGAGTCACTTGATATCTCCGTTAATGAGTCTGAAACCCTCCATGTGTCAGTTAAAGACGGCGAGGCTTGTGTTGCATCAACCCATGAAGCTGAGGTTCAGGTTAATGACGGCGAGGCTTGTGTTGCATCAACCCATGAAGCTGAGGTTCAGGTTGTATCACAGTCAGAAAAGAATGGTCTGAATTGTCAACTGTTGAACGTGGAAGATGATGAGGCTCATGATGTTTCAGTGAACAACAGTGAGGGCTATCAACCTTTGCCCGATAAAGATGAGGCTCTTGATGTCTTGGAGAACAATGATGAGGCTTATCAACCCCTGACCAGTGAAGAAGAGGCTTGCGATGTCCCACTAGTTCAGAACGGTAATGCCTGCAAGTCCCCTTCTAAGGTTATCACGGTTTGTGATGGCAGCGATGAGAATATTGAGGATGCCGTTCAGGTTATACCGCGGTCAGGGAACAATGGTCTGAATTATCAACTGTTGAATGTGGAAGACGTGGCTCATGATATTGCAGAGGACAATGACAAAGGCTATCAATCCTTTCCCAAGAAAGTTGAAGCCCTTGATGTCTTGGCGAACAGTGATGAAGCTGATCAACCCTTGGCCGATGAAGATGGCGCTTGTGATGTCCCACTGGTTCAGAACAATGAGGATTGCAAGTACCCATCTAAGGAAGACATGGTTTGTGATGAGAGCAATGGGAATATCGAAGATGAGATTGAGGGTGTATCATGGTCAAACAACAATGGTCCGAATCATCAATCATTGACCGTGGAAGGTGAGGCTTGTGATGTTTCAGGGAACGCTGATGAGGGTGATCAACTCTTGCCCAACAAAAATGAGGCTCTTGATGTCTTGGAGAACAATGACGAGAGTTATCAACCAGTAAGCAATGAAGATGATGCTTGTGATATTCCACTGGTTCAGAGCGATGAGACTTGCAATTCCCCAGCTAAGGCAAGCAAAGTTTGTGATGACAGCAATGAGAATGTTAATGCAAGTTTTAGTAGATATGATACTTTTAAAAGTTGCTTGGATTTGACATCACAAGATGATGGAGATTCAGGAACTGAACCCTTTTCTCCTGAATTTGACCACCAGGGGAACTCTGGGCTTAGTCCCAGTAACCATTCTGATATTGACATAGATCTGCAGGAAGGTGGAAGTGAAACTGCGCACTCTGATCAATCCGATCCATCAAAGCATCTAGAGGAAGTGGATGTTTCAGAAATTACTTCTGATGATAATATAACACAAAGCGAAGACTTGTGCTGTGAAGAAGGTTCTGATGACAGGAGCAGAGACACCACCACCCCTTCTAAAATTGGAACCTGCAAATCTGATCGTTTACGGTCATCCCCAAGAATCAGTGACAAAGACAAATTAGGAAGCATTCCGGAGAACCCAACGGCTGAAGAGGAACTAAATAAAGAAGAGCACCCTCAGTTACAGAAGGGTTTGGGTAAGAACATGTCATGTTAGCAATTCTTTTCTCATTTCTGTAAGACAATATTTCATAGTTTTGCTTTGCTTTCTACTGGCAGGGTTTGAGATTTCTCTTTGTGGGCACATGCTACGGCCAGGTATGGGCCGAACATCTGCTGATGAAGTCTTCCAACAACATCTTGTCTCTGAGGAGGATCTCAAGGTGTCTGGGCCAGCAATAATAAAAAATGCAAACCTTATTGTCAAAGTTGACGGAAACTATTTCGTATGGAGTAAAGTTTCTCACGTTGTTCTTGGGAAGGCTGTATTTGGTCCAGACTTCTCTGTAGAACCTGTTGATGCTATTGCAGTTGAACGCCAAGAAACACCCCGTTCAGGAGAAGATTCTCTTGGGATGTCTCCCTCGAGCCGGAGATGGAGGCTTTGGCCCATTCCATTCAGGATATCAAGATCTCTTCAACGCAGTAATAGTGACTCTTCCGAGGATATTTTTCTTGACACAGAGACAGTACTGAGTCCAATGGATGAGCAAGCCCCAGAGAATAATAAAAATCAGTCACCAAGAAAGCAATTCGTGCGGACTTTAATTCCCACTAGCGAACAGGTGTCATCTCTAAATCTGAAGGAGGGACAAAATATTATAACCTTTAGCTTCTGCACCAGAGTTTTTGGGAAGCAACAGGTTTATGCTTCTTTTTTCTTAATTAATTCCTTCCTCTCTTTTTTGGGGTATCTCATATTGATATTTATTCTTTTGTTAGGTTGAAGCACATATGTACGTGTGGAAATGGAATGCAAAAATTGTTATATCCGACGTGGATGGAACCATCACAAGGTAAAATTTGTTGTGCGCTTTCATATGTTGTTGGTAGCTGAGTGTTGTTCAATTTATTATGTCAGCTGCTCATCTTTAGACTATCTCGCCAAACTGTCAGTTAAATTATACATCTTATTGGCAAACTAGCAGAACTTCCCCCAAAAAAATTTTACTGCTATGTATATACAGGGCCTTTGTATTATTAGATGTTGCCATGAGGCATCCTTTGATTTTTATATGCGCACTTCCAGTGGCGGAGCCAGCTGAGAGACAAAGCCTGGGCAAAGTACGAAGGCTCCTGGCCAACGGGCATTTTGCCCAAGAAAAAGTTGATTAATCCTTCATTAGTAGCTACCACTTTAGCAAAAGATTTCAGAGAGAGCCCGGGCAGCTGCCCAGGCATGCCGGGCTGAAGCTCCGCCACTGCGCACTTCGTCAAATTCAAGGCAATATTGATCGAAAGAAGGGATCTGTAGTATATTAGATTCATACAATTTGTGTTCACAAATGAAATTTGCAGTACTTTATTTGTATTTGGTTCAAACGAATCTAAAAATATTGGAAAAACAAGCTGCTCATTTAAGCTCGACGTCTTTGGATTGTTTAACTGAATGAATCAGTTCTGATTCTAGATTTACATGTAACTCTAGGTGGAAATGTGCGCCCTTGTCTAAGATGATCATTTTCTATTAATGCGGGAAGTTATCCGTTTCTTATAACCATAAGGCACTATGTTTTATGTATACTAGTAGATGATGTACTAGAATGGTGGCTAAATTATTGGCACCATTTGGCCTTGGATTGCACTCTTGGCTCTTGGCACCTTGAGCTGAAGTGATTCATATCATCATATGGTCTGATCCATGTGAATACTAGACCAACAATTGATAAAATTATACAGCATGCTAGCAGTGTGAGTTATTTTGTCATTCCTTCTGTATCTTTCTCCCCACACAAATCGCTGAAACGTCAGCCACTGAGATAGAGTTTTGAAGAATAACACGGGCATAAAATTAAATGGTTATGTTTACCTTTTTTATTGTTGGTACAAGGTGCCATGCTAATTTTGTTTGATAACTAGAGATATTGATCATCCGCAAAAAAAAAAAAACTAGAGATGCCGATCCACTTGTTCTCTTTTTCGGGAAAACACAATGACATTGCGTTTCTTTTCATTGCAAAGAAGAGTTTAGGTTACATATCCACCAAGCAGGCGTTGACAAGTTACAAGCAGATCCACTTGTTCTCTCATAATTTGGAATACCACAGATTGTTTGTTTGTTTGTTATGCATTCCAGCCAATATTCTCATTAGTTCAACTGAAAATTTTAGTGGATATGTTGCCCTGGACTAACTGAATAGCCTCAGTTCTATTTGATGAATTTTGCGGCTTACTGTGACATTTTTCTTTGCTATGTGAATCTTCTATATATAATTTTCTTATTGCTGTACATTATCACAACAGCTGAATGTGAGAGGTTAATGTCCATTCAGGTCTGATGTCCTGGGCCAGGTCATGCCTTTAGTTGGACGAGATTGGAGTCAGTCTGGTGTTGCTCGACTCTTTTCTGCAATAAAGGTATGAAACAATTTCGAGTTTCTGTTTCAGGTTCCTTTATTTTTATGAGATTGTACCCAGTTTTTCGCACACATTTCTGATGAGCCTTCCATTTTTCAACTAGGAAAATGGTTACCAACTAATATTCCTTAGTGCTAGAGCCATTGTCCAAGCATATCTGACAAAAAGCTTCCTCTTCAATCTAAAACAGGTAATAACAGTGGCCATTTGTTGTTTTCCTGTCACTCTTTTCAACTTGTGGTGATATGATCATCCATCAAGTATTACTTCCTTGATTGCTTGATAGATGTATATTTCTATATTGTTAGCATGTTTTTATCGAGTTGGTTATGTACTCAACCAAGCATACTCCTTTACAATTTTGCAGGATGGGAAAGTGCTGCCTAACGGACCTGTTGTGATTTCACCTGATGGTTTGTTCCCGTCACTCTACCGAGAAGGTAATATCATCTAACCATTGGTTGAATGCTCACATGTTTTTCTTATTAATGATTATTTTGGCAAATCATTAACTCAAAATCAGCATTTACTCAACTCTACTGGGATGATGATAATGATATTTTTTTGGTTTCTTCCTACTGCAATATAATTATTGTGTTGCATCTTCTAAATTCTAATGTTTCCTCTGTTTTTCTCAGTTATACGAAGAGCTCCACATGAGTTCAAGATTGCTTGTCTGGAGGTAATTATCAAAATCAGCTCCCTGAGTTTGCTTGCTTTTGTCTGCATTATTTGAAGTACGTATAAAAAATGTTGTTTGAAGATTGAAAAAATGCTGATATTATCGAAACTTTGGATGTGGATTTCTCTGGTATTAAAAGTTCATCTATTGCCCTACCCCTGTTTCGTTCTTCCATGGTATCATACCCTTCTACTACACGAATGAACAATAAGCTTGTGTGATTAGCTGAGGGTTTGCATGGGATTGGCTGGGGACCTGTTTAGGCACTCATATTCTTTTTCTTTGACAGGACATTAAGGCGCTTTTTCCTTCCGACCACAATCCATTTTATGCTGGATTTGGCAATAGAGACACAGATGAGCTTAGTTACAGAAAGATGGGAATTCCCAAAGGCAAGATTTTTATCATCAACCCGAAGGTATCTCAATTACACTAAGCTGAAGTCAGTAATATTGTGCTTATGTAGCTGTCTCCTAATTCATCTTGTCGGTATGCAGGGTGAGGTGGCCATAAACAGCTCTGTTGATGTGAAGTCCTATACCTCCTTACATACCCTTGTGAATGACATGTTCCCTCCAACAACTATGGTTGAGCAGGTTAGTTGTCGCTCTGAACTGCTATAGTATTTTGCAGTGGTTCCAGACATAGTAGTACAATGTCATTTACTTGGGAACATATAGCAGTTATCACTCATCAAACACCCAACAAAAAATTCACATATGCTAGTATAGTCAGAAACTTAATACAGTACTCCCTCCGTTAGGGATTATAAGGCCTAAGAGCTTTTTTAAAATGTTAGGAATTATAAGTCCTTTCTCATTTATTACCATCTCTTATCCAATGCATGGTCTTCTTTTTCTTTCTCTCCTCTCATGCATGTATAGCTATTGGTGCATGTAGTAATCAAGAGGGTGAGTTAATGCTTTTCTTAATCCTATCAAAATGGTCCATAGGCCTTATAATCCCTAACAGAGGGAGTAGTTTCTATTCATTTCATTTTGGCAATTTGGTTACTTCCAGTCTCGTCCTTTTGAGAGCATACTCGTGCTGATTTACCATTCAAGAGATGTTCTGATCATCAATGGTAATGCTGTGCAGGAAGACTACAATTCCTGGAATTACTGGAAGGTGCCGCTGCCAGACGTTGATTTGTAATGTAGCTTTTGACAAATACAGCACTAGACACAAGTAGAGTCCGCGACAGCATGGCAGGCAAGCAAGTCGGTGTACACTAGTTCGATCTTTAAAGCATCTCGAGAGTTCCCAGAGATATACTGTTTCGATCACCGTTGCAGAAAGTCCCAGTTTTCCTCTGCTCCGGCGCGCGCAGCTCTATCACGATCATTCATCTTTTAGGTAGTGATCTGATCGTCATCATCGTGACTGGTTGCTGCTGCTGGATCTAGTAGAGGCCAAAGACTCTCTCGTCGGCATCTCACGAGGTAGCCCGAGCTTGTTAATATGTTATCAGCAACTTGCTTTCCATTGTTCCCATTAGCTGTAGCTTATGTGCCAATTAGAATACTCCTCCTGGTGCAGGAAAGGAACTGTGAACATAGACTGTGGAACACGTCTGTATGTTGTTGTATATGGAATAGAAAATACGACTGTGCATTTCCTGCGTCATCTCTTGGCTTGTTGCTGCAAACGTTGGTGTTGCATGTATATCTGGGCCTGTTGGATTGGGTGGATGCCAAGCCGTACCGTGTCGGTTCAGATTATGGCGTGGAGCTAATTTTGGCTCTCCTGGCCATGCTGTCGCTTTCTGAATGGCTAAGAAGGTTTTGTTTTTTACAAACTGGTTCTGTGGAGAACGTCTGGTATGGTGAAGTGTGGAGTGCACCGTGTGCTCGAGCAGCTCATCCTGAGCTCTCGGTACAATCTTCTCCTTTCCGAAAGCTAGCCCCAGTTAGTACAAACTAGCTCTAGCTCCGAGGTCAAGCCACTATCTGCAAAATGTTGTTGATGTTTTCCTGTAAATTAGCTCGTGCGCCTGATTTCATATTTCCGTGTTCTGCAGCCATCAGCGGCTAGTAGTAATAGTAGTAGTAGTACAAGAATTTGGCAAGGAAGGGGACCAATTCTGCACCAAGCTAGCTTCCGCTGTCGTATGATCAATCCGGGCCCCGGAGTTGCCCAAGGAAACAGAAACCATTACTACTTCCTGTCACGGATCGGAGGAAGCGAGCCGAGGAGGAGACAAAGGAGCAGCACCTCGAGCTCCGGGATCAGTTCACCACCTTCCTTTGCACTCCTTTTGCCAACACGCAAAGGGCAGGCAAGTCCCATCCATCTGCCCAACTCTACGCGACGGCCGCTTGCCTTGGATGGAAAACCATCACAGTCAATCAAAACGGGAGGACTTGACGCGACAAATGTGTGTACTGTACTTACCGTGCAATGATCTTCACCACGCGAGTGGAGTGGGCTGTGACCAAAATCGAGCGAACCGGCCGTGTGTGTTTTTTTACGCACGAATGTAAAGCAGGGGTGGATATCTTCCCGTGGATCGTTTTAGAGTGAGCCAATTAAAGATGCGGCCTTTGACGAAATGCTCTGCTTTGCTTTGCCTTCGCGAGCTCGAATGACGAATCTTCCACGTTCAGCTCCACCGCCGGCCGGCCACGCGAGAGCCACAACGTTCGCTTCAACCTTGCAAGTGGCGCTGCCTTTCAGCCGCACCCCCCCCCCCCCCCCCCCCCTAAACCCCGGAGGTCCGGCCGTTGACCGCAGACCTAATCCGAATAGCCGAATCACTACTACTAACGTTCTGCCGAGGAGTATTCTTTTAAGTGATTCTTGCGACTTTGATTTGATCAGTGCTCTGCCAGCTCTAGATGTGAATGGAGTACAAGGAGGCGGAGAATAAAGAGGGTGGGCCAACGAAGGCCTTCATTTTTGTTCCTTGTAATGAAAAACTTGAGGATTTCCTCCGGAAAATAGAAAGAACGTGAGAATTTTTTCTACGCGCCTATACTGTACTTTGGCTATTATGGTTATGTAGGAGTAGGAGTAGGGGTACTCCTTCGCCAAAATCCACGGCTCGTCAGGGTCCCAGCTAGCTGTTCCTCCGCAAAGATGTCACGTCCGCGTAGACCCTAGTATGCCGAACAAGGATGGAAGGAAGCGAAGAAGCAAAGGAAGAAGCTGCCGCTGCTGGCAGTTGCAGCGATGGCAGTCACGCCAGTACGTCACGCCTTGGCTCGCTCGCACGCACGCACGCTTCGGCCCAATCCCCGAAGTATCCATCCATCCATCCATACTGTGATCACTGATCACGCAGCGACGACACAGGCATGCAAAAGCAGCGGCGAACCAGAGAGCAGCAGTCAGCCCATGCCCCATACCGCCGCTGCCTCTGAGACGATCCTTCTTTTGACTGTTCCCCCTCTGAGCCAGACGGCCGCGTCCTGACGAGCCCCGCTGCGCTCTTCTCTGCACTGCACGCCACCGGCGAGCCTTCAACTTCCCCAGCAGCAGGTTCGGCTGGTTGGTTGACATGGTGGTTGAGATCGAGACGCCATAAATAAACAAATGTGATGGTGCTGCGTGTAGATCGACGCATTGTTTTTCTGGAAACGTGGGCTCCTCGAATCGAATTCGAATTCGAAAGTTTCGGCTGGAGAGCTGCGCTGCCAAGGATTTTGAGCGGACTGAGGGTTGATTCGGTCGCCCGAGGAGGAAGGGGAAGGGCAGGCAGATAGATTTGAGTGGGAGTCGGTGTCCGGGCCGGCGCAGATCCTGCATATCAACCCGTACTCGGCGACTGCACTGGTTGGAACTAGTGTAACGCGCTGCTAATGAGTACTACTAGTACTGTAGTATATATATCACCGAGAAGTTCGCAATCAGTAAACCTCGCCTTGTAATTCGCACCCGCTAACCATGCCGTAATAATCATCAGCAACACTAACTTACTCGGAATACAGTGGGGAGTAGTACGTACTTTCTATTGTCAAATCAAATGGCGCGAGATATACGTAGCTAGCTAGCCACGCATGGAAAGAAGAGAGGCGTGGCGTACCTCAGACAGCAAACGGGGGCGGGAGGCAAAGGCAGAAAAAGGAAAAGAAGATGACCCCCTAATCGAGTAATCATACTAGTACTACTTGGTTCGATCGCGAAAGCCGTTTTCCGCTCGAGGAAAAAGGAAAAGGGAAGCAAGCAAGACACGAATAAAGCCAGAGATGGAGGCACTGCGTGCTGTGCTGTGCTAGAGCTATATACAGACAGTGGGCGAACACCAGAGACAGGGGATGCGAACAAGAGTCGGATCATGTGGACAGCAATGGTGCTTTGTTTGGTAGGGCCCACGGTCGGGACAAAGCAGAGCGCACGCACTGCACTGGCCGGATTTGTATAAGAGACGCTTCGAACCGTGGATGACACTGCCATTTCTTCTCTTCACTCCTGCCCGAAGCTAGCGTGTCCCGAGCAGAGCAGAGGGAGTGAGACGCAGGCACCGCACTCGCAGGGCAGGAACGATGGCGAGCGGGAGAGGGGAGGAGGCGCGGCCGCATGATCAGGGCCGTGACGAGGAGGAGGAATACATCGATATGGACCTGACCTTCGCCGCGTCTGCGGCGGGGGCGGGGACCGGGAGGGAGTTCGAGTTCCACCACATGTCGGCGCCGCTGGACGGGCGGGCGGGGGACCCGCTGCTGCCGCTGGCGTCCCCCGCAGACGAGCTCTTCTACAAGGGCAAGCTGCTGCCGCTGCACATGCCGCCGCGCGTGCAGATGGTCGAGGACCTCCTCCTCGACCACTGCGCCGTCAGGGGGAGGGCCCGGCACCACCTCGCCGTCAGCACGGCCCCGGCCACGCCCTGCGAGCGCTCCCGCGGCGCCTCCCCCGCCAACTCCTGCTTCGTCAGCGGCGAGCTCAACGTCGAGGAGTTCTTCCGGGACTACGCGGCAGGCATGGCGTACGCCGACGACGGCGCCGCCTCCGCGGCGGGGGCGGGCGAGAAGAGGCCGCCGTGGTCCAGGAGGCTCCGGTTCGTCACAAGGCAGCTCAACCTCGGCCGCCAGCTCAAGGCCTCCAAGGCCTACCTCAGGACCATGTTCGCCACGCCGAGACCCACAGCAAACGCAGACGACGACAAGACCGTTCTTGCCGCGAAGGATCTCACATCCCACTCCCACGGCCATGTCCGGGCATGGAGGAAGAACCCGTTCGGCCAGACCAGGAGCAACAGGTGCATCGCCGAGAAGAGCAGCAGCGGCAGCGGCCATGCCGGCGGGCACCGACGGTCCTTCTCCAGCGTCATGGTCCGGTACTCGGCCTCCAACAAGACGTCCCCCGCGCCGGCGCCTTCGTCCTGCTCGTCCGCGTCCTCGTCCTCCAAGTCCTCCACCTCCACCTCGTCGTCCGTCCGGAGCTCGAGCGGCTCCGACGGCGCGGGGGCGCCGGCGCTGAGGAGGAGCAGCAGCGCCAGCTCGGAGGCGGAGAACCCGATCCAGGGCCTCATCGCCTACTGCAAGAAGTCCCAGCAGCTGGCCTCCGTCAGGAAGAGCGCCAGCGACACCGGCTTCCGCTTCTTGTCCTCGTCGGCGGCGTCCAAGGTCGCCGCGGAAGAGGAGGGCCTGGACGAGCTCATCGAGATTTGCAGAGGGTGATCGATCGATCTAGATCGATGTTGTGATGATGACCGTTGGATGTACAATGATATATGCAATGAGTTCTGGAAATTTTGTGGTTACTGCACTTTTGTTCCTGACCACCCTGTGTCACGACCGTGGTGTTCTTCAGCAAGATTGTTTTCAGTCTATCGTCGGATTAATTGCAGTCATCATCAAGTAATAAACAGGTCAAACAGGTAAAAAGTTAGTACAACGGAGTACACTAGTATAGAAATTTACGAAATATTGTACGCTAGGAGTACTATGGGTATGGGGCACGAGCACGAGTAGGAGTACTAGATCCCTTCATTGACTCTTAAATTGCGAAGCAGTAGTATGCAGTGCAAGACAAGATGCATATGCGTAGTATAGTACTACTATAAGAGAATAAACCTATAACATTATCACGAAGTCAACCACATAGTTTTATCAAGAGAGCATATTATGCAGAGTTGGCAAATATTACGAGAGTGAATTTTTAGAACCTGATAATACAGATGAAGCTCCTAAGCTAACCTAATGTTATTTTTCTATAAAATTTACACTACAAGATTCCTATAAGATTATTTTCTACGAGATATGATCCTATAAAATTTGCAAAGGATTTTAATCCTACACAAATCTTTTGAAAATCCTATGAATCGAAGGAGCCCGAACTTAGTTTTTGGAACTTAAAGGAAATCATGTTATAGGCTGTGAGAACTTCGGAAAACAATCATACAAGTGGATGATGGATATAAATATTTAAAAACATCTGGTTAGTACTAGTGCAGGACAAGATGCATATGCTGTAGTATAAAAATAAGAGAATAATCCCACAAGATTTGGAAGTCAAGCACATGACACATAATCAAGAGGGTGCATTTGCAAAACATGGATACATATGAAATCAGTTTTCAAACAAGTCTTGAGCAAGTTTATAATGGTTTGAGACTACCGCAGAGTGATTGTCCAAGTTCCAAACAACTTTAGCTCAAGGATAAGAAACCTAAGGGCATGTTTGATTCAAAGGATTTTCAAAGGAATTCTATAGGATTCCAATCCATAGGATTTTTTCCAATAGAATGTGTTTGATTCAAAGGAATAAATCCTACAAAATTCCTATGCATTGCTTCCTACACTACAATCCTATAGGATTTCTAACAAGAGGTGAGACCTCTTGGAAAAAATCCTATCTGTCTATGATAACTATGACATGTACCTAAACCCTATAAAATTTCCTGTGTTTTTCCTGCGGTGCAATCAAACAGCTTATCTTATCGATTCCTGCATTTTTCATTCCTGTAGGATTCTAAGTGTCATGCCATTCTATCCCTACACTTTTCCCATTCATGTGTTTTACAAATCCTTTGAATCAAACAAGCCCTAAGTCTGAGAACTTGTGGGCATGCATGCCTAAGAGCATCTCCACTCGCCCCCTAAAGGCCCTCTAAGAGTGAAATGAGGGCGTTGACGCAGAAAAACTCGCGCAACCCTGCCCCCTAAAACCGAAATGGCGTGGACACGGGCCAACTAAACCTCCTTGAAGCTCTTGTCAGTTCAGACACAATTCTCGATTAGCTCGGACATCCAAACGAAGGTCAACATGAAGGGGATCCATTTCTTGGTATCCCATTCATGTCGACCTTGTTTGCCCTCTATTGCAACCTTGTTTGCCCTATAAGCCTTGTGATCCTTCTCAGCCATATTTTTCTTTGGCAATCTTTGCCGCCACCCAAACAACAACATGTTAGAATATGTGATCGGTATCGTGTTTGTATAGGTATACGGTCATATTGTCCATTCTTTTTGTATGTGTCCGTGTTGTATGAGACTAGTACTCCTCTTGTAATCCTCCTATATAATGAGCAATACAAGACACCACTACGTGTGGTTTCTCCTATCTTACATGGTATCAGACGCAGAACCCTAGCCGGACCGCGTCGCCCCCTGCTTTCGTCACCGATCTGCAAACCACCCACCTCCCCCCTTCTCGCCGCGCCGCCTCTCTTGGAGCCATGGGCGACGACGCTACACGGGCCGTGCAGGCTGCCAAGGAGAAGGAAGTTCGTGAGGCTCGTGAGGCTGCCGACGCCAAGGCCAAGCTGGCCCTCGCCACCGTCCCCTCCTCCAGCGCGGGGGCCTTATCACTCACCTCCCTGCATGCCCAAGCCGTCGTCCTCCACTACATCAAGGGGCACATACTAGTCGAACTAGCCCTCGACACCAGCGTTCATTGCCAATGGCGTACCTTCTTCCGTGTCGCCCTCCGCAAGTACCCGCTGCTCGATCACATCAACGTGCCCGCTCCGATATATCCAACTCCGGAGTGGTCCTTTGTAGCATCCCAATTGTCTAACAATTGCAATGCTACTAGCCTAGTCTATATATATGCTACTTCCTATATATAATTGTTGCATCATAATTATATCATGCTCATGTCATCATGCCACCTTGCATTTGAGCATCATATAAAACCCTTTTTGTTTTGGTTCTTCTCTCATATGCATTATTAATTGTATTTGCCTCTTGATATTGTATTTGGTTATTAATATATTGTTTAATGCCCAAGTTGAGTTGGGGGCATATCTTTTATTCAACCCCACCACCTTTCTTGTCATCACCCCATTATTCCACCATTCCACCATATATGAGCATTGCAACTTATTTGGTTTTACCTCTAGCTCATGTGGGTTGGGATGGATCCAACTCTATCTCCACATGCTCTCATATATGCACAATATTGTTTTCACATTATTGGTTTATAAGAGCCACATGGCCACCTTTGCATGCCTTGTGAGTGGAACCCTTTTCTAGCTTCCATATATGTTGTTTTGGGGATATTTTCATGTTTGGATATTTTTGGGCTTACTAAATACCTAGTGGCACATACACACTAGCATGTCCCATTTTTATTCAAATATGGTCATCTCCATCTACTCCACATGGGGCATCCTTTCAATTCTTTTAGCTTGGCTTATTCCATACTTTTGGAATGCATATGTATAAATGCCATGGCTATTTATTTTGTTTTCACAAGAATAAACATGGCATTAATTATTTTGCATGGGCCATGCAAGCACCCCATCTTTTCTCCTTTGTTTTTCTTTGGGTTTTGGGAGTGAGCCCTTTTCTTTGGTGGGCTTCCCTTTTCCTCTTACTCAATCCTCCTCATCTTGATCCTTGTTCTTTGCCTTGTGCATCAAGACCCTCACATGTGTATGCTCCCATGCATGGTCATGTAAGATCCTTTTCCATCTCCATCTTTTGTCCTCCTTTGTTTTATTTGGTTTTTGAGTGAAGCACCTCTATCCCTTTTCTACCACTCCTTTTTGTTTGTTTTTGTTTGAGCTTGCTAAAACCCTACACCAATTCCACCTATTCTTGTTTGATCTAGCTAGATGCATGCAAGTAGCTAAACCCTAACCACCCTACCTCATCTCTCTCTCACTTCTCACCCTCTCTCTTTACCCTCCCTCCTAACCCTAGTTTCCTATCTAACCTAACCCGAGCCCCTCTAAGCTAACCTAGCTACCCACACCTCTCTCACCCCCTCTCTCTACCTTGCTGGCCCCACCTGGCCACCCACCTGCCAGCCCTAACCTACCCCAGCTACCCTACCCCATCCCTAGCAAAACCCGAACCCGAGTCCCTCCCTAGTTAACCCTAGCTCTAACCCGAGCCCCCTCTCTTCTCTCTCTTTCTCTCTCCCTGCTGGGCTAGCCCCACCCCGAGCTTCCCCACTCCCTGGCCCACCTGGCAGCCTCGACCTACCCTGCCCGGACCTACCCTGCCCAGCCCGTGCACGTGATCGAGGAGGAGGTGGAGAAAAAGGTGGCACCGAGCCACCCTATCTACCCCTTCCCTGCCACAGCTGCTCCTCCCCCTCCCTCCTTTTTCCTCTCCCACACGGCTCTCCTCTGCTCGCCCAGATCTGCCCGAGCCAGCCCTCCCCTCCTCCGTCCTCCTCTCCGACCACCAGCAGCCGCCGCCGCCGCCAGCACCTCGACGTCCACGTTGATCCAGCCGTGCAGCGCGTCCGTGAAGCGGCCTGGGAGCTCGAGGACGCTCCTCTGCTTCGCCCTGTACCCGCCAGCGAGGAGGAGAGACACCAGGCTCGCCAGTACCGCGCCTTCCTGACAAAACCCTAAAACCACCGGGCGTCTTCTACGTCAGCGATCGCCAGCTCCTCTGCCCGAACCACCACCGTCAACAGCCCCGCGGTGAGCATCCCTCTCTCCCTGACATCCTCGCCGTCCTCAACGTTGCCTGGTCGCGCCGTGCGTTCCGTCGGGCACTCTCGGTGCGTCGCCGAACACGAGCGTCTGCACACCTCCCCGACACGAACTACTCACCTAGCCGCCCATCCCTCTCCTGGCACCAACCCTAGCCCACCGCAGTGGCTGCCGCCCCCGCGCACGCACGCCAGGTCCCCGGATCGATCCCCCGCCTCGCGTCGCGCACCGATCGGTCCTCTGCACGCGGAGAAGAACAACAGTACGGGCGCTCTTTTTGCAGTTAGCCCCTTCTTTTGTTTTCGGCTCAACCCGCAGTACCATCGCGCCCCACCATCAGCCTCAGCGCTCGTTTTGCAGATAGATCCCCCTAGTTCTTCCAGCCTCAGCCCGCAATCCCCTGGATCCCCCACGTGTCGCGCCCCGGCTGGCTGCGCGCGCCGTGGACCCGCGAGGCTGCCGGCCCCAGCTGTCACCCTCTGAGGCTAGGCCAGCCCGCGGTGTAAAAAGGTTTACCGCGCGCTGAGCTGCTGAGTCAGCGCTGGACCCACTGGTCACTGTCTGTGGCTAGGGCGAGCTGAGTAAGAAAAGGGCTTTCTGATTTCTGTTTTAAACTTAAACTTTTCAAATTTATTTTAAATTCAAATTCAAATCTGTTTTAAAATAACTTTTAATTCTCAAATTCAAATAATACAACTAATATATGTTTTGAAATCAGAAAAATGTGAGGAATTCAAATATGCCCTCCAAAATATATTTTGAACATTTTAATTTTTCAAGTTGATTAAAATTACAATAAAATGCCCCTGGCCTTGTTTAATTAATAACTTTTGTTTTATAACTCTAAATTTGACAAATAATATGTCTAAAATGATTAGCTCGACGAGACCTTTCTGTTTATGCATTCCATTATCTGTTTTGCAGCATGCATCATATAAATATAAAGATTACAGCAACTTATTTGAGTATAAAATATGATTAAAACTCCATAAAATGATTTATTCTTGTATTCCACACCTCACCCATGCCATGCTACTTTAGTGCCATGCAAATTGTGCATCATTCATCATGGCATGATTGTTTGCTTGTCGCATTTTATTCATATGCTTGTGCACTTTATTTATGTTGGCCCTTGTTTGTTTGGTTCTTCTTCGAATAGACGCTGAGCAGGGGATATATCAAGAAACCCAGGAGCACTACCCAGATCCTTCTCTCGCTTCAACTGAGCTGCCAGGCAAGCACTACCACATGCTTGCATACATATAGTACCTATTGCCTCCATCTTATTCGTGCATCATTGAGTCGCGATTGCATTAAACTGAATCCCAAGTACTGCATAGCCTTTACCTTTAAACCCCACCGAAGCTTGTTCCTCCATCCCATGAGCCATTACTACAGGAGTTGTTTGGGCCATGCGAGTCGTAGAACAACATGTGTAGGGTATGTGAGTGTATGATGGATAACGAGGTACCTAAACAACTTAACCTGAGTAGTAATGGGATAACTAATGAAAGTGGCACCGGTGAGCAATATCTGCTATTTGGTTTTTCATGCTCACTCGTGTCCCGTAGGATTCCGAGTACTTGATTCCTGTTCCTTGAATATTCGCGCTATCCACATCCGGGAGGCTTATGAACCCCCCTGAGCCAGAGCTTGATTCATTCTTATTTCTTGGGGCCACAAAGTAGTTTGGGGCTTTATTACTATTCTGTACTTATGCCATGCTTTACTGCTTTATTTAAGATTGTGCGAGGATGCACCTGTACTGTTTAGGTAAGCGGAGTGTTTTCGCGGTATCGACAAGCCCAGTCACACTTTCGGGTTCCCAGTCGTTTACAGCCATTGACGCAAACCTTGAGTCTGTCTCGGAGCCGGCCAACTTCGTTGCGGATAGCTTAATGGGGTGGCCCCCTGAAATATTTCTGAATCCTGTGATTGCTTTGTCGTGAATGCCTCATTGGGTTTTGATTTGGTTTTTCCGAGGTTGATCGAGTGTGTGTTGCTATTTGTGCACCCCTGCAGGGTAAAACTTTCTGAAAGCCGTGTCCGCGGTTATGGACGACTTGGAGCACAGTTTCTCGATTATAGACAAGTATAACTTAAGTACCGCCTTTAATTTGACTAAGTACCTGACTAGTAAATAGTGCAACACTCATGGAATGGATAATAAAACTGCCAACGGATGGGAGGGGGTTTGTTCATCCGCTTCCTCGTCGGTAAGCGAGGAGGAGGATGGATCTGTTAATATTACCGTTATAACTGTTGCTATTAATTCACGGACATCCGTCTATCTATGGTTAGGCGGATGGTTAGTGAGTATCTATAGCATTGTTAGGTGTTATCTTTTGCTGCAATTGCGTCACCCCAGGTTGTGTCCCCTTTAGAGGCATAAAGACTTGCTGAGTACCCCTAGGGTCTCACACGATAAATTGTTTGATTCAGATGAACAGGTAAGCTCGCAAGATGGATACTGGGTGGAGGAGACGGACGATGGGGGCAACGATCATTCGGTGTAGAGATTCCGGGAACGGGGATCCGTGAGATCTGTGGGCGGGATGTGTTTATTTATGGGGCATCTTATGCCGATTTGCTTCTTATCCGTACTCGGATCTTGTCTTCCGCTTCCGCCTGATACTCTGATGTTTGATGTATGAGGAGATATCCTACACTATTATATCTATCTAGGATATTTGGATCTTGCCGTATGGCGTTGCAATATTTCTATTTCTTTTAGATGGAATGGCTCTGAGGACTGTTGTATGGTGGCTTGCATACATACTCATTTGTGTATGTAGTTGATCCCTTCGCCTGCCGATTACGCCGCCCGTTCTTGTCCTGATGTTTGGAAATGGTTAGGACGGCCGAAAGGTCTACCTGTGAGTGGCATTTGGGCCCCACCATACTATTTTAACCATTTCCGCTCATCCAGTCTTGTAACTAGGAGCGTAATTCACCGAGGTAGTTACATCCTTGTTGGATGCCACTGTGGTCTCGTGGCTCTACAGATTCGTCTCCCTCGACATTCTCGAAGCCAACATGATGTCGGGTGAAGATACTCTTGTCATCGATCTTTGGAGAAGCATCAACAACCTCTTCAGCGACCACAAGATCAATCGCCAGCTCCACCTCTCCACCGAGCTCGATGAGATCAAGATGGGCGGACTTTCCATTACCGAGTACCTGAATAAGATCAAGGCCCTCGTTGATGGTCTAGCAGATCTCAGAGCACCGGAAGAAAATGTCAAGCTGGTGATCCACTGTCTCAACGGCCTCTCCGAGTAGTAAGAGCACGCCACCAACTTGATCTCCCCCATGCCCAAGATCACCTTCGAAAAGTGTTGTTCTCTCCTCGTGCTCAAAGATATAAAGCGGAAAAATCGTCGAGCCTGCAACTCCGACACGGCTCTCATCATTGACGGCGCCAACCCTAGCAAAGGCAATGGCAACCGCCGCAAGAAGAAGAAGGCTGAGGCCGCCAAGGATGGGGCTATCGTCCAGCACTAGGCCCCTGCTGCACCACCAGCCGTCGCTTCGCCAACCTGGCCCATGCCGTAACTCCCATGGAACGGCGCGATGTAGATGTGGCCCCACGGTCGGGCACACAGCTATGTGCCACGTCCCGCACTCTCTCCGAAAGCCTTCTATGCGTAGGGGCCCTATAGCGTGCCACACTCCTCCTATGGATATGGCTATAGCTACTCCCCCGCCCCTGCTTACGGCTACGGCTCCGCTCCTTCGTCACTGACACCGTCATCATCGGCTCCGTCAACCGCCTCGTGGGATCAGTCCGCGATCATGCATCGTTTCCAGACGATAGGCTTACAAGCACCTACTGAATGGGTAATGGACACTTTCGCCTCCTCCCACTTCGCGGCTAACCCCGGTATGCTCACCTTTGTGTCTCCCTACCTCTTCTCCTCGTGTTGTTGTTGTCGGTAACGGCTCCACTCTTCGGATCACCGCTACCGGACATGCACGTTTTCCTATTTCCACCTCCAAGCATCCCCTTCATCTTCTTAATGTTTTAGTTGCTTCTAACATAGTTAAAAATCTTTTGTCGGTTTGTTAGTTCACCATTGATAATTGTGTTTCCGTTGAATTTGATCCTCTTGGTTTTTCTGTGAAGGATCTTCAAACGAGGAACGAGATGCTCGGATGCAATAGCCTCAGAGCTCTCTATCATGTGCGCACCTCCTCCACCAGTCGCCCACATGCCTTCCTCGTCGTCGATCCCGCTCTATGGCACCGGCAGCTTGGACACCCTGGACGACCCGTCATGGAGTCTTTCGCTCGCTCTTCGGTTATTCCTAGGGATAATAATAAATCTAGTTTGTGTCATGCTTGTCAATTAGGTTGTCATGTTTGTCTTCTTATTTCTTCTACCAAACGTGTGACACATTCTCCGTTTCAAATTATTCACTGCGATTTGTGGACATCACCGACTCAGAGTATTTCTAGCTTTAAGTATTATCTTGTTTGCCTCGACGATTTCACTCAATATGCCTGGATTTATTCTCTACGTGCTAAGTCAGAAGTTTTCTCGCACTTATCGTCCCTTCATGCCTTATCCCATACTTAGTTATGTACAAACTTGCAAGCTATTCAGTATGACAATGGTCGCGAGTTCGATAATTTCCTCCTCCACTCTTTTGCCCAATGCCATGGAATAGCACTCTGCTTTTCATGTCCATATACCTCACAACAGAACGGTAAAGCCGAGAGGATTATTCTCACCCTCAATGACATTACTTGCATGCTTCTAATGCAAGCAAGTATGCCGCCACGCTTTTGGACCGGGGCTCTTCATACAGTTGTATTATTGCATAATCGGCTGCCTTCCAAGGCAATCTCGGATCGGGTGCCTTTTCGAGCTCTTCATGGCTTCGACCATGCGTATGCTGGTATTAGGGTCTTCGGATGTATTTGCTACCCCAATACCAGTGTTGTTGCACCGCACAAACTTGCGCCTCGCTCCATGCCCTACATGTTTTTAGGGTATCCATACCAACATCACGGTTATTGCTGTCTTGATCGTTCCACCGAGAAGATCATCATCTCTCGCCATGTTGTATTCGATGAGTCTGTCTTTCCATTTGCCACCACCGCGTCCGCCTCGTCTCCTACTCCTTCCCTGCACACTTATGATTTTCTGCAGGTTGAGCAGCCGATATCATCGATGCTGTTCACTGTGACAGCCATGGGAAGCTCTGTCGCGGACGCTCGGCAGCCTGCCGCGACTGCCTCTCCTGCCGCGCACGTCCCCTCTGTCGCGAGTTCGTCCGCCTCTCCCGCCACGGCCCCCTCATCGCCCGTGACTGCCCTGTTGCCCGCCTCGTCACCCACCATGTCTGCTAATGACAATTCCTCACCACGTGCGGATGCTGTACCGACTCCGCCACCACCATCGCCTCCGGTCCGTCGACCGCGCCCTCCACCTCCACCACTATCACACCGCATGCTTACGCGTACGAAGATAGACGTGGTGCAGCCGAAGACCATCTTCAATCTTCAAGTGAGGGGTTATCTCCTCTCCCGAAGACATACAATAAAGCAACACATAAGAGGGCTCTACACATGGGTCCATGCTGCACGAATGGTAGCACCACTGCATTCTCTGATGTGAGCTAGTTTTGAGCAGGCTAGGTTCTGAGGTGTTTTTGAGTTTCATACGGGTCATAACGTGGAGGCTGCCCAAGACATCCTATAAACCAAACTTCATCTTATCAGGGCCCGTCTCGACACGTCCTTAGTCACCATCTCGACATGGATCTTTGTTAGGAATAAGCAACTTGTATTCCTCAGGGGACAAAGGCCACAATATATAGTACATGTACAGTTGGAAATATGCAAAAAAATCCCCTAACAAGTGGGGACATACAATATACAAATATACATATAACACCCCCTCCCCTCAAACTCATGGTGGCTCCACAACACTGAGTTTTGAGAGAAATAAAGTATGTTGCGCAATGGTCTGTGCTTTCGTAAAGAAATCCGCCAGCTGTAACTCAGGCACATACTGAAGTGCAACAACCTGATCCTACACCTAAGCACGTGTATAGAAAGCATCAACACCAATATGCTTGGTAAGCTCATGCTTAACCGGATCACGTGCAATACTAATAGCACATGTACTGTCAGACAAAACCGGAGTGGGTGTGGTAATAGAGACCCCAAAATCCGTAAGCAACCACCGTAACCAGGCCACCTCAGCAGTCAACAAGGCCATAGCACGCAACTCAGTCTCAACACTCGAACAAGAAACCGCTGTCTGTTTCTTCGTCTTCCAGGCAATGAGCGAACCACCAAGAAACACACAGTAAGCAGAAAGTGAACGGCGATCCGTAAGATCACTCGCCCATGTAGCATCCGAATAGCATTGGAGCCGGAGGGAGCTGGAACAAGGAAAGAGAAGGCGACGAGTGATCGTGCCACGAAGATAACGAAGAACACGGAGAAGATGACTATAGTGAACAGTGGTAGGAGCGAAAACAAACTGACTCAGAATATGAACAGGATAAGATATGTCAGGACGAGTGACAGCAAGATAAAAAAGACTCCCAACAAGATGGTGATAACGCGTCGGATCAGGAAGAGGATCACCATCCGTAGGACGAAGCTTGACATTAAGCTCCATAGGGGTCTCAACTGTGCGCTCATCCCAAGAGCAGCACGAGCAAGAAGATCCTGAATATACTTTTCCTGGAAGATGAAAAAGCCATCAGAAGTGTAGGAAACCTCAATCCCAAGAAAGTATCGAAGAGGACCAAGATCAGTCATAAGAAACTGATCACGAAGACGAGCCTTAACAAAGGCGATATACTCAAGATCATCACCAGTAATGATCATATCATCAACATAGAGAAGAAGAATAGTTCGTCCACGAGGAGAAGTGTGAACAAACAACGCTGGATCATGAGCACTAGGAGAGAAACCAGTAGCAGTCATCACAGAGACAAAGCGCTCAAACTAGGCACGAGGGGCCTGTTTCAGGCCATAAAGAGAACGCCAAAGACGACAAACCATCCCGCCGAGAATAGAATACCCAGGAGGAGGCTGCATATAAACCTCCTTACTCAACTCACCATTGAGGAATGCGTTCTGAACATCAAGCTGGGACACAGACCAGTGACGAACAGAAGCGACAGCAAGAAGAGTGCGCACAGTGGTCATATGAGCCACATGAGCAAAGGTCTCATCATAGTCACGACCGTGCTCCTGCTAAAAACCACGAGCCACAAGACGCGCTTTATATCGCTCAAGAGATCCATCAGAGCGGGTCTTAATTTTATAGACCCACTTACACGTGATAGGACAAACACCGGGAGGGGGAGAAACAAGATCCCAGGTGCCAGTGCGCTCAAGCGCAGCAATCTCCTCAGCCATGGCCAGCTGCCATTCAGGATGATTCTCATCATCCTGATAAGAAGTCATTCAGAGGCAACAGAAAGACCATACTGACTAGGAGCGTAACGGTTGGGGGCACGACGCTGACGAACAGGATGAGTAGAGGGAAGCTCATCAGAGGAAGATGACTCATGAGACAACGATGAAGAAGAAGGAATAGCAGAGGAAGGCTCCGGAGAACTAGGGGAACTAGACGCAGCAGAGGAGGATGGTGTCGAAGAAGAGACATCAGGGAGAGTGGGTCCTAAAGAAGACGCAATAGGAGTAGAAGGAGGTGTGTCAGGAAAAAGAAGAAAAGAGATATCTTCCACCGTGTAGGTACCAGCGGTGGGACGAGGATAGAAAGGGCGCGTCTCATCAAAAGTAACATCGCGAGAGATACGCATCTGATGACCAATGGGGTCCCAACATCAATAGCCCTTATGCTCATCACTGTATCCAAAGAAGACACACTCAACAGACTGAGCGGTCAGTTTGGTGCATTCGAGAGGGGAAAGAAGAACATAGCAAACACAACAAAACAAGCGAAGCATGGAGTAGTCTGGAGAATGACCAGATAGGCGCTCAAGAGGGATACCACCCTGTAGAGCGGCAGAAGGCTGAATATTGATGAGGTAAGCTGACGTAGCAACAGCCTCAGCCCAGAAATGCGACAGAAGGGAAGAAGCAGTCATCATGGCACGAGTGTTCTCAAGAAGATGGCGGTGCTTACGCTCAGCAGCGCCATTCTGGGCATGTGTGCCGGGATAGGAGAACTGAGCGAGGGTACCGTGCTCAGCAAGAACACCACGCAACATCTGGGAGATATACTCACCAGCAGAGTCAGCACGAAACACACGAATGCGTGTAGAATATTGAGTACGGACCATGGCTGCAAAACGCTGATATATGGAGAGCACTTCACTGTGAGAGCACATAAAATACAACCAAGTGTACCGAGAAAAATCATCTACGAATAAAATATAGTAGCGATGGCCCCCTTTCGAAGCGAAAGGAGCCGGACCCCAAACATCGGAATGAACTAAATCAAAAGGCCGCTGAGATACATACGCGCTAGTAGGATAGGGTAGCTGAATCTATTTGCCCAACCTACAACCCTGACAATGTAAAGACACATCTCCTAATACAGACCCCAGAAGACCACGATGAACTAATGACGACAGGTGAGAGCCACAAAGGTGACCAAGTCGATGACGCCACTGCTGAAAAGAGATGGTAGCAGAGGCGACGACCGGAGAAGAACTGGCAGATGAAGTGGCAGCGGAAGGAACACGAAGCCAGTCTAACTCCCAAAGTCCTGAAGAGTCACGGCTGCGAGGGCCAACTCCAACCAGGGCCTGTGTGCGATGATCCTGGACAACACAAGAATCAGCATCAAGAATGACGCGACAACCAGAGTCAGTAAGCTGGCTAGCAGAGAACAGATTCATCTTAAGACGAGGAACATGAGAAATATCAGGAACAGAAAAATAAGAAGTAGAAAGGGTGCCCCGACTGGAAACAAGAAGAGAGGTACCATCGACCGTGAGAACACGGACAAGATAAGTGAGAGAACGAATAGCGGATAGAAGAGAAGACTCAGAGGTCATATAAAAAGAAGCTTCAGAATCCAGATACCACGGGGACGTACCTGACTGTGTAGAAGGTGGTGGTCGCGCAGTGCCTGAAGAATCAGTACAGAACCAGCAGTGCCCGTCGAAGAAGAGCCTGTAGCAGCAAGCAGACCGCGAAGACTCCTGATAATGTCCTGATCAGAGAGAGCAACTGCTAAAGATCCGGAAGGAGCAGACTGCCCACGAGCCTGGTGCTGCTGATGTAAACTGGGATCCCGTGTATAACAGGTGGCCCAAGTGTGGCCATCCCTGCTATAGTAAGTGCAACGACAAAGAGAACCATGACGACCCTGACCACAAGACTGCTGGTGCTGACTCTGACCCTGAGACTACCGGTGCTGACTCTGACCCTGACCTGGAGGAGTGAGTAGTATCGGCGGTGGCACAGAGGACCGCAGCTGAGTCGAGGGAGCAGACGGCAGAGGAGGACCATGAGTAGCAAGCACAGACGTAACCTCAAGAAGACCAGCACCACGGAGACGAGTCTCCTCAGCCCGAAGCTCAGACAATAGCTCAGAGAGCGGAACACAACCACGGGCATTCAACTGAGCACGGCGGGGCTTGAACTCCTTGTGGAGCCGAGACAGAAACTCATAGATGCGGTGGAACTCCAAATCCGAGCGCACAATCTGGCAGCATGGGCACGTGCCACAAACAGCAGTACGGAGAGAATCAAGCTGACGCCAGATAGCATCACTCTGAGTATAGAACTCATCAATAGTGAAATCACACTGCTGAAGAGCATGCTCCTGACGAACCACAGACAGGTAAAGAGCATCCCTAGACGGCTGATAGTGCTGACGGAGATGTGCCCACTGATGAGCAACAGTAGGAAGACTCATGAACTCAGCGGCAAACTGGGGCAGAACACTGGAGGTGAAAACAGCAGCAGCACGAGCATCCTCATCTACCCACTATGTGTAGGCGGTGAGATCGAGGCGATAGGTCTCGAGATCAGCAGAGTACTGTTTGAGCTTTGGCTCATATGCAGCAACAACACTATCATCGGCACTCTAAGCAGCATCCTTGGCCTCCTGAGAAGCATCAGCGCCGAGAACAATCGGCGGCGGCGGAAGAGGAGCCAGAGGAGCAGTGGGGCACGACGGACAGGAGACCTCGCCGGAGAGGACACCCCATAAACGGAGACCGCGCATGTGAACGCGCATAAAGGCAGCGAAATCAGAATAATTCGCGCTATCGAAGATCACCGGGCAGCGAGAAATCGCAACATAGCCCGATGCAGAAGACATCTCTCTCACTCTTTTTTTGAAGTCAACGCTCGATCTCAGATCATAACCGATCTAGGCAACAAGCCGACGGAGGATCGAGGCAGAGGAGGCCGGCTGGAGGCACGACGGCTGGAGGGCGGCGGGGGAAGGCCGGCGGGAGGATGGTACCGACGGCCGCCGGCGGTGCCGGAGATCGGACGAGGGAAATCGGAGGCGGGGCGGACGGCGGCGGCCCTGTCCGGCGGTGGTCGATGCAGAGACGGGCGGCGGCTGGGGCCAGAAGCCGGGCGGGCGGCGGCGGCCCACGACGGAGGAGGAGCGGCGGCGGCAACCGGCGACGACGACGGCAGGCCGGAGATGTCAGGGACGGTGGTGGCAGATTGGTGGACACGGGATCGATCTCGATCTGCCAGGAGAGAGAGCCAGACAGAGAGAAAAAAATCGTGGAGATTAGAAGCACGAGCTGCGCGTGCGGGAGAGAAAAATCCTAAGCCCTGATACCATGTAAGGAATAAACAACTTGTATTCCTCAGGGGCCAAAGACCACAAATGAGAACATATAATATACAAATATACATCTAACAATCTTGATCCCGCTGCGTCCTCCTCCGCTCTTCCACATGTATCATCAGATTCATTCTGTTACATGGATCTTCCTTATGTATTCCCCACTGCCCTCATTGCGCATTCACATTTCTTCAGAAAATCATGGATTCGGGTTAGCGCCAAGTCACGAAGATACGAGAGAACAAAGCAAAGATCTCGCGCTTTTCACAGAATCATTGAAGGTACGATCAGGGATAGCAGGACATGGATATACCATCATCGCGCAGCCTGACAACGGCATCATGGGCAGAGCCAAGTAAGTAAATAAACCTGCTTTCTCTCTGACAGTTTGATTTCATATGATTAGTTAATCTGGATCCAGAGCCACGATCCATCACATATATACTTTCAGTCATCTCACGTACCCACAGCATGCATGTGCACCAAAGCAAAAAAAAAAAAATACACTACCACAAGAGCAGGGTATCTTGTTTCAAGGAGACACCAAGTTCCAGTGGCCGACACACAAAACTTGCAACCTAGACAGAAAGGGATCAGATTCCACTCAAATCGGTATTTATATGTAGCGTAGTTTTAGCAGTTGCCAATACCAATCTATGATGCTCATCTCTAAAGGTAAGCAACACAAAGCAAAGAAGCATGGACACTATTGGTTGAGAGGCAAATTAAATTTGAAAGAAAAAGAGAGACAGAAGAGAACAATGTAAGGTTGGGGGAGACAATGGAGGGAGGCACACAAAGCTTCCTGTTCCCATCAATGGTTGTCTCATGCGTGTCTGAGTTGCAAGTGATCTCCTGGTACGCATCGGCAGGGCACACATGGATGGAAACATGCTGCGTAAACAAGGGTGTTCTGATTGACATATGGCTCCACGCACTGGAAGTGGATTAGGACCTTTTCACATGCTTAAGGTATACCTGAGATGGTCACTCGTGTTTCATTGTACATACTTTGCGAGGCAATATACATGAGGAATGTGGACTCTTTTTACTTTTTTTGAAAGATAATAACAATTGCTCTCGTCGTAGAGGAAGGATAATGAAATGAAAGAAAAACTGAAGGTAGTGGGCCAAAGTTGTTGGGTACTTAAACCAGTTCATCAGCTAAAGAAGTAAGGGCCTGCATACGATTGGTAGATGTTGACATACAGACATTGGTAGTACAAAAAATATTTAGATAAGTAGTTGAATAGCACAAGTGTAATGCAGAAAACAAGGACCAGACTCCAATACTTTACTCTTGCTTACTGCTTAGGGCCATGGCCTGAAAGCTGCAGTGCAACAGACAAGATAGATCAGCTAGCCCACCACATCACACAACTGCCTGGTTTTCACCAAACCTTCAATACTGCAATCAGGAACCAAAAAAAAAATCGGGCGGCAAAGCTGCCTCATCTTATAAATTGAGCAGGAATTTAACAAGGCTACAGACCAGAGCAAAAGCTGAGCACCACAAAGAGGCGTCGATCGATCGATCCTGTAGAATTGCGGAATATTATCTGTATTGATATTGCTTGGGGTGATTACAACGTGAGCCCTTGGACTGTTTATATAGTACTAGAAGACTTGGGGGGCAAGAAGACTACTAGAGATAGAATTGGATTACAATATGAAACTACCTAATATGTTCAAACCGTGATATACTCTAACACTCCCCCGCAGTCGGATCGGTAGTGACGCGAACGGTCTGACTGGAGCATAATCCGAAGACGGAGATGGAAGAGGATGTCGATGTCGATGTAGCCGCAAGTAGGGCGTTGTAGTCGTGGTCGATGATGCCATTGGTGATGTAGTCGCCGTTGATGAATTCGATGAAGTTGATGATATCGTTGTGTTGTGGTCGATGTCGTCGTTGAGCCGGGAGAATTCGCCGTAGTGGTTGAAGACAGGGACCATCACGAGCCATGCGCGCCAGAGCCGGAGGGAGCAGCAGAGAAATTCTCCGTGAACGGTCGGTGCGTAGAAGTTGTCCGCCGATTTGTCGAAGTAGATGAAGTAGTTGCAAGAAGAAAATAAATTTAGTGCAAAATAAAAATTAGACTGCGACTCTGGCGGCGAGGTCGTGGTGGACGAAGACGACGAGGTAGATGTTGATGGCGATTAAACTGTTGCGGTAGTTGATTTCGGGGATTAGACCCGTATTTTCCGCTTGTATGAGCGCGGCGTCGCTCGAGTAGAAGAACTTGTTGGCGTTAACGATGACCATGATTGGTGGTGGCGGCGACGATGTGACGATGTTGTTGATGTAGATGATTGTCGGCGATGATGACCACGGGTGATGAAGGTGTAGCCCTTTGTTGACGGCGAGACGCGTACTCGGAGACGTGCGTCCCGGTCGATGTTGGCGAAGATGGGCCGGCGAGGTGACGACGTGAGGACGGAGAAGCCGACGCAGCGCGTGAAGGCATCCCGCCGCGCGGAGCCTCCTTGGCACGATCGTTGGCGATGATTTGCCGGAGATGAGTCGACGCCGAGGTTGAAGTAGAGGCGCGTGATGACGACATGTGGTTGTGGACGACGCAATCCGATCTATAATCGGCGAAAGAAGAAGAAACGCCGGCCAAGCGGTCCGCGAGAAAATTTTGGCGAAATAAGATCTAATATACTATTACGCGACCCCCGGCGGAGAAGGATCTCCCCGGGGGCGGCGCGGCGGAAGCGGTGGCTAAACCCTAGACGGAACGAACCGCTCTGATACTATGTAGAATTGCGGAATATTATCTGTATTAATATTGCTTGTGGTGATTACAACGTGAGCTCTTGGACTGTTTATATAGTACTAGAAGACTTGGGGGACAAGAAGACTACTAAAGATAGAATTGGATTACAATATAAAACTACCTAAAATGTTCAAACCGTGATATACTCTAACAAATCCTAGTATTTTTCACAGAATAATATGGTCGGCAGGGCGGAGATGCTTCTGAAAAACCCTGGCGTTTCTCTCGTTCCAAAATTTCCAAAAGAGTGAGAGAGGCTGCAATCAGGAACATATTCTCTCCCCTTGGGTTACGCAACGCATGATGGTGAAAGCACACCATCAACAATAATTCGACAAAGATACACAATCAGCAGCACATCAGGCCGCTAATGATTTCGCATAAAGGGCACCGCTGAATTCTGCTTGTCACCATCTGGCTGCCTTTTTTTTTTGAAAGGACTGGCTGCCTTAGAGCAGAATAGCAGATCAGCAGGATCCCACTGGGCGATTAAAAAAAAAAAACAACTCCACGAATGAATGCATGCATGCCGTCGCTTTAAGCGCGGAGATCTCGTAAAAGAAAGAAATCGCTCGCCGGGAAAACCGAGTCTTTCAGCTGAAGCGCATGCTGCCGTTTCGCCATCACCCCGAAGAACCAGAAAAGATTTATTAAAGCCAAAGGCAGGTTAAGCATGCTGATGGAGCCACCACCAGAACTGACGTTGCATTAGCGATGGTGGGGTTAATTTGAGACACGCGTTTAGGTGCCGTATTCCCTGCATCCCTCCTGCAGGCGCCCACAATTAGCCTAAAGTATTTGTTGTTTATATATGGCGAATGCGTTCTGTCTGTCTACCGGTTCGGTTTAGCCAAAGCATCTGTTGTTTATTTGGCGGATTTAGTGTAAGTACCTTTTTTGCGATGCGTCAGAATTCAGAAATGAATGCGGTGCTGTTTTGCCCATGGAAGATGGTAACGTTCCCCTAGAGCTAGATCCTATCGGGGTTCAGAGTCATGGGTAGTAGTGACGTTCAGCTAGCGAGAGCTACTGTACGTCCCATCGGGGTTCAGGGTCGTGGGCTCGGTGATGGCCGTTTCAGCGTCAACTGTGCAAGTGAACAGTGGAGTATCATTTTTGTTGTACGCTTTGTGGAGCACTGTGCCCGATTTCCTGATGCTCCTTATTACGTGTAGTAGGCGTAGCAGTAAGTAGCACAATTGCAGGTGCAGTACGTTGCATACTAACTGCAACAAGCTCTAGACAGATTGAGAGGCTCGGTAGGTTTTAACTCTGTACCGGCGGCATACAAAAGATTCAGAACCAAAACTCGATACGGCGAGGAGGAGCTGTGGGTTTTAATACCGGGGCGGAGCGCGTGAAACATGCCGACCAGGTCGGTGCGTACCATGCGCCACAGACCCCCGCCGCGCATGGGATGGCCGGCCAAATCAGCATTCACCTTCTTCCTTTTTCTTTTTTTTTCCTTTTTTAGTAGTGTGTATGGTATTTTTTACAATTTTATTTTCTTCTCCTATTTATTTTGTTATTTTTTAAAGAAGTTTAAAAGTGAAAAATGTTTATATTTAAATTTTTGTTCAAATTTGGAAATTGTTCGGTCTACGAAAAATTTTATTTTATGAAAAATGTTCAGGTTTTATAAATGTTCATATTTCAAAAAAAAAAATCAGACATTAAAGTTGTTAAAATTTGTAAAATATTCATACATTTTTCAAAACCAAAAGAACCACGAAAACCCAAAAAACAGGGAGAAAACCAAAAAAAGAGAAAGAAACCAAACTGAAAAGCCCACTAGAGGTGTGCGACGCGGACTATACACAGACCAGGCTGGCAAGCACGCAGATGGAACCGAGGTGGACCTTGGGCTGACAATGAACGGCACGAGCCGGCAAACACCACTGCGCTCAGAGAGGCAGAGACGATGTCTGCTTGGTCGCACCAACCTCATTCAAGTTCAGGGCAGGGCCAACATGAAACTTAGGGCATGGTCTGTTTCTGTCTGTTTAGTCTGGACGCGGTCGTTTTGGGTCGGGGTCTGGTCTAGTCTGTCCAGCTAGTCACGTTCAGTGGTGCGATCCATTTATTCATGCCGACCAGCGCTGACAAAAAATTTTATATGTTTACAGATTTAGCACAAAGTACCTATATAAATGTATATTTTAACAAGCAAACAAACTAGATTAGATAATCTAATTAAAATAGTGCTTATATATGACTAGTTCACAGTGACATGGTAAGATAGAAAACAACCAAACGGCATTTAACTGGTCTAGTCTGTCCAGCTAGTCACGTTCAGTGGTGCGATCCATTTATCCATGCCGACCAGCGCTGACAAAAAATTTTATATGTTTACAGATTTAGCACAAAGTACCTATATAAATGTATATTTTAACAAGCAAACAAACTAGATTAGATAATCTAATTAAAATAGTGCTTATATATGACTAGTTCACAGTGACATGGTAAGATAGAAAACAACCAAACGGCATTTAAATTACAAGAGATAAATAAGGGATTGACCGTGACGCAAATTTTTACGCACCTGCATGAAATCTTTTAGACCTGGTTCTGTCTCAACCAACTGATCTTGAAAATCCCAGCCTTGGTCCAAGATGCCGTCATCACGCTCGTCCTCGACGATCATATTGTGCATGATCACACCGGCATTCATCACATTCCATATCCCCTCTGTGATCCAGGTTCTAGCAGGGTATCAAATAATAGCCCACCTTAACTGAAGCACACCAAATGCTCGCTCCACATCCTTCCTAGTGGCTTCTTGCTCTTTCGCAAACCTCTTGCATTTCTCATCTGCAGGGTTGTGGATTATCTTCACAAAGATGGACTAGGAGGGATAGATACCGCCAGCTAGACAGTAACTCATATCATATGGATTGCTAATGATCACATAGAATACCTGTGGGGCATTGCCTTCTGCTAGCCTAGCAAACATCGGAGACCGATGTAGCACATTGATGTCATTGTTTGATCCAGCCATGCCAAAAAAGAAGTGCCAAATCCAGAGATCCTGTGATGCAACAACCTCTAGTATGACAGTGCACCCAGCTGCATGCCCTTTGAACTAACCTTGCCAACCAAAGGAACAGTTCTTTGGTGTTTGCCAAGCATCCTAGAAAACTCCCTTCTCTCGTTGATGGACAAAAGGCGGGCAGTGTCTTTGGTGTTTGGCTCTCTCATATAAACTTTGCCAAACACCACAATAACTGCGCTGCAAAATCGATACATTGCCTCATGACATGTGGACTCGCTCAGGCTCAGGTGCATGTAGTCATCGAGGAGATCACTGGACACTCCACATGCAAGGTACCAAATGGCAGCGGAACATTTCTGGTAAGAGAAGAAGTCAATCTTACCAGTACAATCGTACTTGGCCTCGAAGTAGTCATCATAGTCCCTCACCCTATTGAGAATGTTCAAGAACAAGTTTTTGGGTATCCGATAGCAGCGACGAAATGCCTTCTCTTTGAAGACCAGATTAGTTGGGTGAAAGTAGTCTTTGTAATGGCGTATGTGGCCAGCTTCTTGGTCGCGCTCATGGTTGGCTTTGTGCCGCTTGGCCGAGCCACCTCTACACGGCGGCATGATGTAGTGGTCGTGCACCATCTGCGCAGCTGCCATCGGACTCCTCCTCGGACGATGAATCGACGAAATACTTGTAGAAGAACTCGATTGCCCTTGGCTGCTACCCATATGTAAAGTATACGGCCTTCAATGCCATGCCAACTCCCACGGCTGACCAGATAACCTAGAAAGGACCGGCGAACGTACCTCAACCGCGGTCAGCCAGACGACCGAGCAGATTGTACACCACGCAGAGGCTATCGTGCGTCCAGTCAACACGCGGAGGTCGGGACGGCGGGATGGCCTGCGGCGTGTCCAGACAACTCCGACAGTTAATATTTACATACAAAATTATTAGCTTAAACTTTTCAACAACTTTCATGTCGAACGTTCTGTTCGTTTGCTATCATTTTCGGGTCGAGTCGTGGCAATCTTTGAAAACAGTCCCGCGGCGACAGTTTTTGGAAAGGACAGCCCTACGCGTCCCCCGGGGGATATGTGGTTTTTATCCCCCGGGCCCCGAGCCAACCACGTGTCCTCCTTTTGGATTCAAAATCCCGCTTTTGCTACATTTGCCCCGCTTTTGCTACATTTGCCCCGCTTTTGCTACATTGTAGCAAAAACCGGTTTAGTCCAGAAAATAAAAAAACAGACTGGACCTCGTCGAAGATCTCGCCGGAGACCGTGTAGCAAAAAAGTTGAGCTAATGTAGCAAACCCGACCTCACCGGAGACTCGCTGGAGGCTTTCGCCTGTAGACCTTACCGGAGACCATGTAACAAAAACGTTACGCTATTGTAGCAAAAACGCAAAACGGTGGTAGCAAAAAAGTTGTGCTAATGTAGCAGATCTGATCTCGCCGAAGATCGTGTAGCAAAAACTCAACGCTATGAGTTTGTAGCAAAATTAGCCCTCACTTCGCCCAAGGTAGCAATATCATGCACTCATAGTAGCAACATCGCAAACCCAAGGTAGCAGAGCCGTATGCCGTCGGTAGCAACGGTTATACCCAGGGTAGCAAAAGCCACCAGCCATGGGTAGCAACCCATGCCAACTAGAGTAGCAACACCGTCCAACATTGGTAGCAACCCATGCCAACTAGAGTAGCAAACACTGGAGATTGTAGTAGCAACCCGAATGCCTTAGGTAGCACCTCGTCACTGAAGGCCATGGCTGCAGTACTACCGTAGCAAAAAGCTAGCAGAGAAGGGCAACATCACATGCCTCGCCCCGCCATGGCCTCATTCTCCCACCTTCTCTGACCTCGGTCCCTCTCGGCAACAGCAACACTGCCTAATGGGCGGAGGAGATGACGGGTGGCAGGGCGAGCTCGAGGCGGGAAGGGGCGGACGGCGTGGCAGGGCGAGCTCGAGGCGGGGAGTGGCAGACGACGGCGGTGGCGGGCGAGATCTGCAGCTAGTGGGGGGTGCGACGGCGCTGGCGGGCGGCACGGCGGCGCGACCTGCAGGGGGTGGGCGGGACGGAGGCGCTGGCGAAGAGACTTGTACGAGACGGCGGCGCAAGCAGCGGCGGGCGGCGCAGGCTACAGCGACTCGCGCGCGGCTCCGTACGTTCATTGAGGAAGATAACTTTTGGTGGACCCAGCTGATTCATGAAGAGAAGCGACCGCGCGCACCGCGAGCGACCCGGGGGACGCGCGCACCGCGAGCGACCCGGGGGATCGATCCCCCGGGGGAATCGTATCGTTTTCCTTTTGGAAAACTCTGAATTTCACCATATTGCAGGACTTCTTTCCATAATCATGTAATTCCTACCCAGCAGATCCCCCGGGAGAATCGTATCGTTTTCCTTTTGGAAAACTCTGAATTTCACCATATTGCAGGACTTCTTTCCATAATCATGTAATTCCTACCCAGCAAAACATTAAAAAAATATACTTTTGCAACTATTAGTAGATTATAGTGCTAATAAACATAATACAAAATTAAAATATCAAAGATTTCATCACAATAAACTACATGCATCAGCGTATGCATATGCACGGCACGGTAGGGTGGACAGGTACGGTGCTACCGGGTGGAATCTTGTCGCCGACACACGGCCTGGCGGGACGTCACCGCTACACGCTATCTTGGTAAAACAATCTAGCTAGGTAGCTCTTGGATGCATTGTCCTCGATCGGACCTCAGGTTTCTTGTCCGCTGGTGCCGCCTTCCGCACGCCGATGGATCATATCGATCGGAGCCGGAGGCAGGCGCGGCGCAGCGTCGAGAATCTCATCTGCTACCACTTGTGATCCACAACGGCGCATCAATCCTCCGAGATATGGATACCAAGGATAGGATCGGATAGACGATGAGAGCATGCATGAGATGGATCCATCTCACATATCTCTGGGTAATAAGTTGAGGAAGCCGACGACGTCGATCGTCGTACGGGCGGCCGCGCGCGCATGCATGCATCGTGTCAAGTAGGTGAAAAGTCCATTCGTTCATTCTCGCCTCGATCGATCTTGCCCAGCCAGCGAACATGCCTAGACAGCTTTTACCTCGAAACGGTCTTTCGACCCGCTATATTAGTACTACAAAGAAAAAACAAAACGATAGTCTCGAAACAAACATAAATCTTTGGTCAGCAGCAAACACACGCCTAAAATAAACAAAGTAAAAACAAACGGAGACAGAGGCAGATCAACTAAACGATGATGACCCACAACCGTTGCGCCCTCCGGAGAACTCCCACCACGCTCCAAGCACTGGTTCCTCAAGCACCAAGAAGCACCCTAAAAAAGTAAAGCAAACGCTACTGCCCGGACCAGAGCATGACCCTAGGGTATTCCCCTGTACACAGAGGGCAGCGGATAAAGGGTAGCCACTACGCCCTCTATGAAGGAAAGATGCCACCCGCGGGCGGCACCACGTCGGTGTCGGGCGAACCGACAAGGATTTCTCCCGAAAAGCCCCTACCCACAATCCCCGGGTGATCCATTGCACATGAGTATCGTGAGGTCGAAGCCTCACTACCACCAAGCTTGCCATCCACGAACATGCGCCACTATACGGTCACGCTGCCGCCATCGTCGTCTCACCGAGATTATCGTTGCGAGGTTTGCAAGACAGAGGCAAAAGGTAACTTGAATCGGGGCCAGTGGTGCCACGGCCACGCGGGAGGGAGCTACCTTGCGGTAGTCGACCGGGCACGCCCGTAGGCACACCAGTCCTAAAAGGATCCAGTCGGGTCCAGACGGACCCGTAAAGCCCGCCGCCACGCTGCAACCAGCATGTCACGATTGCTTCTGATTCCTATACTAGTTGTCTCGCCGTCGCCTCCAGAACATGTGGAGAGCATGGCAGGCTTGCCCGCCCCTGACCCAGATGGGGCCCTAAGGGCCCAAATCTAGGCTGATTGGGCTCAGGCAGCACAACCCCGCTGCCCTGCAGACCATAGACGCGTTGTCTTCGCCTCACCTAGTTGTTGGCGTACCTCCGTTGTCCTGAGAGCACCGCCGCAACTAGGTCTCGGGGAAAGGCAAGCCGCCGCCGCCGGCGCCACTTGGGTCGTGCCCGGTGGTCCCTACCGACGATGGCAACGGGGAGGGAGGGGCAATTCCACCGATCTCCGGCCATACAGCTATTACCATGAGTACATTTGCCAAAACGATGGATCTATCTATATTAGTGTGGATCGAATCTTTGTAGAACCGGCCAATTATAGATGCCCATTTCTCTTGCATCGGTCAGTGTAGGTACGGTACGACTGTAGTACGTGCTCGCGTGCCCGTTGTTCTTGTATGTCACAGGCCAATTATTTGCCTGCCCTCCTCGCATGCAATTTCGGAGGCCAATCAATTTGCGCCATGTCACGCGTGAGTGATCGGGGAGCTACTTTCCTGTCCGGATCAAAGCAGTGTGGATCACCCTATCTATCCCCGGCCGGTGAACGCAGAATATTCTTCTCCGTCTGGCTCGTTTCACATGTTTCCCTTGAATGACACATGCAGTGACAACTGGTTCAGAATTCACATAATCGCCTTCCCATTTTTTTGAGAATTCCGCACGTACGATATTCCTAGGGAAACAAAGGTTTTCATCAGGTGGTTGATTCAAAGGAATCTCATAGGAATTTTGGAGGATTTTGATCCTTAGGAATTTTTCCTATGTGCATTGTTTGATTCATAGGATTTGACCCTTAGGAATTTTTTTCATAGGATTGCATTGCACTATGTTTTAGAGAAAACTTTCCATCCACCTCAACCTCATGTTAAAATTCCTTTGCCTTTCCTGTGAATCAAACACTTCTTTAAGAAAAATTCATGTAGGCTCTAAATCCCGTAGGATTCAACTAGACATGACATTCTAATCCTGCGTTTTTCCTATTTCTATGTTTTTCCTATCCTGCAAATCAAACAGGCCCTAAGTAGGAAGTTAGGAACAAATAGGAAAGTAAAGAGTGGACTCTCCTCCAAAGTGCATGAATTAACCTTCGGAATCGCCTTCCGTATGGGGTAGTATGCGTGATGCGGGTCGTTGGGTTGGGCCCTTCAACAAGTTCATTTCTAATTTCTGAACGCTATCCACGGACTGTTCATGGTCAACCTCGCTGCATTTAAAGCTTTTGTATCTGGTGCAATTAACACGACCCCGACGAGGACATGCATGGGACATGTCGTATAGATCGTTCAATAATCATTGATCCATCATGAATGGGATGGGATCGGACTTGCCTAGCTACAGCAGCCAACGTCTTGCTTAGTATAATAATTCTTAGTTGCATTTGTTTTTAGTTTTGGGTACCTGTTTTTTTTTTTCGTTTTTTTCGTGGTTATTATTTGGATCCGCTGCTTACCGACCTACGTACGTACGTACATTGGGTGCTCCACTCCATAGATCCCGGATCTGTTCCTGCGCAGCGGTTGGCTACATTTTGGTCAGGTGGGCCACCACGCGATCTTATGGGACTTGATCTTTCCTCACTGAGCAGTGGGCCATGATATCAACATGCATGAGATACTTTGGTACGCTCCAGGACCTAGCTACTTCGGTTCTTCTGCGGCTTGTGTGTGTGTGGTGTCGTTGTGGCGTGTGCAACGGTGCGTGCAAAGATCATGGAGTGTTGGGAAAAAATAGTGTGAAATCAAGTACGCCCGCAACAAAAGCTTGTGAAAATAAACTGTAGTGGAGTATATATATAGCCTAGAACAAGCCAGTGACGGACCCAAGAATTATTCAAAGCCTGGACAAACAGTATATTTTAAGGCTAATGACACTATTTTTTGATCAAATCGCTATGAAATTAGGCTTGTCGGCCGGAAGCCTGGACGCCGGGGCTTAGGGACGGCTAGGTCTGCCTATGGACAAGCCCTCAATAATTATAAGACCTAAGCACTACTTATCATATACTCCCTCCGTTCCTTGATATAAGGTGTATAGTTTTTTTGCATGAATATTAGCGCATAGGCTAAAAGGAAAAAAAATCGATACTTTTAGATGTTAATACATGTAGGTGACCGATGTGAGAATATAGAAAAATATGGAAATCTCGGTATCTCATCTCTACAAATCAGTTTGACTCCTAAATTATGTAAAAAAATCCCACAATCCCACCATATACCTTATATTCTGGATTTTTTTACAGGAAACTATACACCTTATATCAAGGAACGGAGGGAGTAACTTATCATAATGGTGAGATTTTCCTCTCGAGAATCCAGAAAACGCAATACAAATCATTATCCTCTCACAAAGACCTTATTTCACTCAAAGATCTCGCAAAAGAAGACCTTATTTCACTTGCTTTGCACCGGTATAGATGCATGGTTGTCATGTGGCAATGTGGTAATGGGTTCTTCTGTATGCACTTCTGTTCTAGAGTTATATGCACTTTTTGTTAATTATTAAGTAGGCCACGTTGAATTTTGCTTGATCAACAGAAGGTGCATGGTGGTTTTTCTTTACTTTAATGCTTTTACGGTGGAGTGTGCAAGGTGATTCTATTGGTTGGTGGTCTCTTCGACTTCTCCATGTGGGTGGGGTAGATGCCGATCTAGCTCTGTTTGTGGTAACTGCATGCATTGTGATGTTGCCTAAGTGTTCATGTCGAGGTTCATTTCTTTGTGGCTTGCATGTGCTGCCTGCGGGCTTCGTTTCCTTCATGTTTCCATTGTATCTACGCGTTTTGGTATGATGTGTGATGCTTAGGTTAGCTTGTTGGTATATGGTTTTTGACCGATGTTTTTCTCAATTTCTTGATGAAATTTAGTGCTCCCGTTGCTGAGAAAGCTATATTGACAATAATTACATCAAAATCACAGGTGCATATATGGATCACTACGTATTTTTGGGGTTATCAAACACCTAATGAGTAATACCCATCTTCTAAAATGCACGCGATTCCGTCAAACTTTGTTATCTTGATTTACATGAAATATAAATACATAATTTAGAATTTCACAATTAGACTATACGGGGCATAAAAAATAGTTATATAGTATTGTAAGTAGGAATGGAATGGGTATGGGCATAACTTGTCAAATTGGTCTCCTTCTCCGTTGGAAATATATTTAAGGCTTGCTAGGATGCTAGAGACGACAAAACACATAGGAACATGAAATTCACACGATTTTGAGAAAAAAATATAAACACTTGCATGGTTATTTCTACTTTGTCCACTCACCACCACACCAGGTAGAGTAGCGCGCACCCGACGTCATGTGAAAAAAAAAGGATCATGGGCACTGGCAGCAAGACGCCAGAGAGAAAAGGGTGAAAGGGCTATAGCCGGCCGCGAGCAAGTTGGATCGCCATTCGCCCACACCGGGCAGCCACAGAAACGCAGGCGAGAGCGAGGCGTGGGCCCGGAAAAATCTGCCCGTCCACCTCTCCGCCAATGGGGTGGCGGCGCCCACGTGCCAACCCTTCCACGTCCCCCTCCCCGCCCTCCACTATTTCTATCCCATCGCCGGCCTTCGTTGCGCACGCAGCTCTAGCTACCACTCCATCCCGGAACACTTGGCGTCAGCACCTAGCTAGCCTCCTTCTTCACTCCGCCATGGCCGGCCACTCCTCGTCCTCGGCCTCCTACATCAGAATGGTATGTATAGCATTTCAATTCGGATAGCCAAGGGAGGTGTATGTATGCCAGTCAAATGATCGATAGATTTTGATTAAAAATGCTTGTGTTGCTGTCCTAACTGATTTCAGGTGCACCACCTGATAGAGAAGTGCATTTGCTTCAGCCTGAGCAAGGAGGAGTGCATGGAGGCCCTAGAGAAGCATGCCCGCGTCAACCCTGTCGTCACCTCCACTGGTACTCTGTATTACCTACCTACTCTGCATGTACTATATATGCTGGCTTGGATCTGCATGCTGTAGCTAGCTTCAGCTCATACTGAATTTTTTCATTGCAAATTCTGATTAATTGGATATATATGCCATGCATGCGTGCGTGATCCTATATATGCCAGCTCTTTGATTAATTATATATAGCTAGTCGTACTACTACTGCTTGTGTATGTCATTTCATGTGAATATATATAATATCGGGAGAAGCAATCAATTAATTTGATCTCTTCGGCAGTGTGGAAAGAGCTTGAGAAGGAGAACAAGGAGTTCTTCGAGACGTACACCAAGGACCGCGAGGAGCGAAAGATCGAGGCGGAGACGATGGAGCGGATCCAGAAGATGCTCTCCGACGCGGCTGCCGCCAAGAGCTCCGACGAAGACGAGGGCTAGATCGAGGGCTAGCTTCTTGTCTCGACCTGATCATGCAAGTGCACGGCCGCCTCTAGCTAATTAATTTGTATCATCATGCCCTCCGTTAATTTGGATCCATATGATTAATTAGGGGTTCGAATGTATTGCACCCAGTAGCTCATAACAAACCAGTATGATGTAGGTAGCTAGCATAATTACACCTGCTGGCTGATATACCTAGCTTAAAACTATGCATGTATGGCACGACTAGAAGTCTGGAGAACCCATAAAAAAAATCTGGAGAAGGGCTGGCAAGCAAGCAAGCATTTTAGTGTCTGTGTACGTGTGTGTATAATGCATGGAATATTCAAAAGGACCTACCTAGGTACAGCCCGGGCCTACAGCTGCTATAGCTCTGATCTTATCACTGCTGATCCTTTCGTGACCACGTGGCAGTGAGTACATGCGTCGACGATGACGTGTACACCCGGATCGTAGCCATAGCGTGCACAAAAAGTAGAGCTACTCTCCGCGTCATTCAGAGTAAGAGATTTTTTTTCTTTTGGCTCCCGTGTTCCAGTGCTCTTGTTATTTTAAAAAAATTCAAAATTATATTTATGACTTCAAAAAATATTAAGCTACTCTCCGCGTCATTCAGAGTAAGAGATTTTTTTTCTTTTGGCTCCCGTGTTCCAGTGCTCTTGTTATTTTAAAAAAATTTAAAATTATATTTATGACTTCAAAAAATATTAAAATATCCAGATGAAGCCTATGATTTATCCCACGAACGTTTAAAATATCAATTTTAAATGCGTTGTATTTTGAGCTGTACAAAAATAACAAGAGTGTAGATCCGTGCAAGTATGTTTTCAAATCCCTAAATTTTATCAGATTTGTCATTTTTGTGTAGGTCAAACTACAAAGAATTTCACGTCACGTTTTTTCATGCCTGTGGAATACAACATTGATTGTGTCCGGAATTATTTTCAGATATTTTTAAAACCTATAAAACATGATTTTCAAAAAAATTAAATGAAGAGAGCACTGGTGCTCGGGATCCATAGACACTTTCCGGATATAGTGGATACAATATGTTGATATATTTTCCAATATATTTGGTCCAACTTTAGAAAATTTGACTCTGATTAAACTCAAAAAATAGGATAATTATAAAAGGAGGGAGTATGTACACAACAAAGAGTTAGCTCGTGTTGCACTTCTGGTACATGGCTCAGTCTTCTCTACTTCACACCTTACTAGTCTAAAATCGATTAGATATATACTTAGCAGTTAATATGATAGCCAAATGTATTATGTATGTCTTGGGTTTCATATTATCGTGTATCATGTACCTTCTGTTTAGGAAAAGTATATATTTGGTCCTTTAACTATAACACAAATGCTAAGTTTGATCCCTCACTTTCAACACGATCCATTCCTTTAGGTGTCAAAATTATCCAGATTTATTTCTCTCCTTCAAGGATAACGAATGACATGGCAAAGATTTCACACATGTGTTTGAAAAGTAATCTTAAAATGAGGTTTAAATATAAGGGAAAAAATGAAATTTTAAGATTAAACATAAATATTTCGGTAAAGTTACTACGAATTTAAAGAATTCTAAAAAAATATAAGAATAAGTAATTCTCTAGACAATCATGATATGTTTTTTTTGAAAAGAAGCGTATATTAATATCGCACGATACCAATTACATCTGGCCTCTGCAACAACGCATTATCCTAATGGTATTATGGATGCACACAGCCAAAAAAGAAAGAAGAAGAATTATAAAAAAATAAAAGTCCCGCTAAAGCGATCAGATTCTTAGCAGCAGCGACACTAACACCACCAAAACAACACCAGAGTCCAACCCCTCCAAAAACGACGCCTCCAAGAAGGAAATAGTGCTCAAGCGCTGTCGTCGCCCGATCAAAGATCCTAGGTTTTCACCCTGGAGGAAGTCTTCGCTCGCAAAACAATGTCTTCTGCAAGGCCATTGCCAGGCACAACCAATGAAGGCCAGACCTTGGGTTTTCACCCTGCAAGAAAAGACTGTGAACATCTCCTGTGTTGTCACCCCCTCTAACAAACGCTGTTGCGAGTCACAGATCACCAAGCCAGATCCTCAACACCCCAAAGACTCAATCCACCATAGCTAGCCCTTATGTTCCTGTCCTCATGAAATTCTCCACATCTGACTTCACCATGGATCGTCAAATACATGACACATGATGGTAACAGGTAGCAGAGCTTCGCCACGCTCGATCTGAAATGAAACGGCCAGCAAAAAACACAGGTGCGCACGACAGAATTCCTTCTGATCCAGCAATCTCCAGACATGATGCGCCCATGGGAGTTCGCTAGCAGAGCCTTCCGGAACTAGACACTCCATACAGATCCATTAGGCACGCATCAAGTATATATTCATCTTGATGTGCGAGAGATCCGAGGACCACCACCGTTATTCATGCCTAGCCGGCAGCCCCCACGTCACCGCCCGGCAACCTGCAAGATCCGCCGCTCTGACCCCTAGCAGCAGCCCTTGGGCTAGGCTAGCATCGAGAAAGGCAGCGACAGAGCAGGATCGACCCTCCACCGGATCCGGCCCAACCATGCATTGAAGAGGAATTGGGGGATGGCACAGGAGACACCCAGATTTTAATCTAGGGTTTCGTCCATGGCCACCAGGTTCACCTCCACCTCCGTTGCCGGCCATGGCGCCACTGGGAGAGGATCTCCGCCACCACCCCGACCAGGGACTCCACCCTAGCCGTTGCACGTCAGTACGCCGATGATCCTTGCCCCAGCAGATCCAACGGGAACCTCCGGCAACCACCACCGCAAAACTCCTTCGAAGGCTAGGGGCCGCCGCCACCGCGGCGACGGCCGGCGGCAGCGGCGGCGAGAGAGGCAGGCGTGGGAGGGGGGTCTGGCGGCGGCACGGGGACCCCCGGCGTCGCCCAGGGGAGCGACGCGCCAGGGGGTACGTACGAGGGGCACCTAACGTGAAAAGATCCAGAAAATCATGATATGTACATATGGTAAATCTGAGATTTCTAATTTATAAATATCATTTCATTTCCACATTTTTCATTATAGCTTCTTGCGTATTCGTTATTTTATAGAAATATTTTAGTGCCAAACTATTTCTAGAAAAATATTTTCATGTTTATTCTTTAATTATCTTTACCAATGTTTCGTCAGTTTACTATAGTTTTTAAACTGAACTTAAAGTAATCAAATTTTCTTGATTTCCCACGCATCTCTAGTATTTTGTGTTGAGTTGCCTGCCAGAAGTGCAAAAAATCGCCCACGTGTCATTACTAACACAACTCTTAGTGGAGCATAAGACTAAATCTGCCATTTATCTGACCAAAATATTGAGATATTGGAGTTCAAGGGTAAAATCTAAACATTTACAATAGCTGAGGACCAAAAATATCGTTTTCTGGTTAAGCTATATATCTACACATCCGTATCCAACGGGAAGAATAATGTGCACGACTTCCAATTGGGTTTCTTACCTTTACATCCACATCAACAAAATACAAGCATGGACATATGGATAGAACAACCCTGCATATATCTCATTAAATTTCTTTATGTCCCCATCGTCACAAGATCATATAATAGTCTTCGTGTATAACTAGACATGCACATCAAAATTGTTACATTGTTACATATATATTTTATTTGTTTTATTTTTCATTTGTTCCTCAAATTGCTTAAGATCCTTTGATATTATAAAGTGGAGATGAGTGCACACTCACTCATTCGAGATACATAATTATATTTATACTAGCTAAATGTCCGTGCGTTGCTACGTTCCACATATTTATCACAACACATATAGAATGAAATAATGCATGTGAATATTCACGTGTATGGAAAAGATAACACCTAGTATAAGAATGATAGCACACAAAGATTTCACCCCACTTAAATTGTATTTCGTTAAAAAGGTCCAATTTTATGAGTATAACTTAAGGATCTAACTAATTTCTAATTTTTGACACGTCTTTAGATATTCTCATATAATTTGAGAATGTTGTTTTTGGCGTCATTTACTCGGTATTTGAGCAAGTGTATTAAGATTTTCTTTCTCTGCTCATAACCATCCTACATGAAATTACTTATCATTACCATCAAAATATCACATGGGAATAAAAAATGAAATTAGAATACTCACCATACAAATTGAATAAACCAAACCTTTTATATGGTCAAATAGATAGGACGAATTGACGTGGTACTCCCTCCTTATTTTATGATGCGTATAATTTTTTTACAAATTTTCTGTTTTAAGATGCGTATTGTGGAGAGGAGCCGAAACAAGTGCGACATGGACCCTTTTGCACCGACTACAAGATGCATGCATTATTCATGGGTCAATCTTTCCATATTCTTTCTTCCTCTTATTCTCTCCATCCCGTTCGACTCCTCTTCTTATTTTCCCTCTCACTCCTTGGTTTCTTGCTTCCTTGCTTTACTTACAATATTTTTTCAAGTTGGTTATAGTGCTATACTTATATATGTTGCGATTAGAGATATTAAATATTCCAGGGATTGGTAAGACAATTGTTGATTTCATCGTGACCAAGGCAGTAGACGATTGGGTCTAAAACATTTTCCTCCCCATTTTTTGCCAATCACGTATCCTCCAATGCAGACTGATCGACGGAGGGGCTAACGGTGAAAATATCTCTGTGTGTGTTTAGTTTTGCATTCTTGCGTGTCAGATTTTCCAATTAACTAATTCTAGCGATTAAAGCGGACATGCATTGATAGGTTTCCTTTCAAACGGATTGCCCACCGTGAATTAATCTCTTCACTGCATGTAGATCGTGATTGTTACCAACGGTATAAGAAGGGAGAAGGTTGCAGTGGAGAGTAATTACAGAAGCAGAGAAGGAAGTAAATAAGCACTGCTCGCAAATCATGCCTTAATCCATGAAACATGCATATTTCAAATTTACACATTAAATTCCTAAGATCTGATTACATGCGGTGTGATTACTTAGAAAATTATTATTATTATTATCCCTTTTAATTGTGCATGCAATCCTGGATTTTTGTTTATGACGTGATTATTTAGATCTTTCCTTATTCGGTTGTGAAACCCGCGAGAGGTCGGATGTAAATCGGATGGTCTAGATGCCTCCAATATTTGATGTCAAAGTATCAAAGTGGACGTACCAACACCAACTTCTTTTTAATAGTAAAGAAAATCTCAAAAGAAATTACAAAGCAATGCATGTTTTGTATTAAAATAGAATCAATTACCCAAGATACCAAATTAGATTTTGTGTCTAAAATTATTATACAAAAAGTGCACAAATATGAAAAATATAGTTGTATTAGCATTGATTTTTGTAACATTATTTGGTGATATTTTATAGGGCTCACAACATGTACCTTTTATTTATGAAAAGTAGTATTTTGGTCCTTTAACTATACCACATTTCAAGTTTGATCACTCAACTTCAACACGAACCAGATTTGGTTCTCTACTCCATGGTTAACGGATGACATGGCAAATAGTTCACACATGTGGTAGTTGTGGAAAGTAATCCTAAAATAAGGGTTACATATAAGAAGTAGAAATGAATGAAAACTTAAGCATAAACATAAACATAAACATTCCAGTAAAATGACTACAAATTTAAAGAGTTCTGAACTTATAAGAATAAGAACTTCTACTTCTTAAATATTTTTCATTTTAATATAATAGTATTATTTTCCATTAGAAATTCTAGCACATTCCTTATTTTTCTACTCCTAGAAAAATATTTTAGTGTAAAGTACTTCTAGAAAAATATTTTCACATTAATTTGTATTTATCTTTACCCATGTTTCTTAACTTTAATAGAATTTTTTAACAAAACAAAAAAAAATCTAATTTTCTTGATTTGCCCACACTTTCCTGGTACTTTGTGTTGAGTGGACTGCCACATATGCAAACAATCGCCAACATGTCATTGTTAACACAACTCTCGGTGGAGTAGAAGACCAAAAGGTTGAGATATCGGAGTGAAGGGGTGAAATTTAAACATTGACAATGATTGAGGGCCACACATATTGTTTCATGGTTGAGCTATACACACACACACACACACACACACACACACACACACACACACACACACACACACATATATATATATATATATATATATATATATATATCCCACCGGTAGAACAATGTGCATGGCTTACAGTTGAGTATTTACCTTTAGGTCCACATCATCAAAATACATGCATGGCCATATGGATAGAACAATGTGCATAGATTCCAATTAATTATTTCCTTTATGTCCCCATCGTCAAAAGAGGAGAAGAATAGTCTTCGTGTAGATATGCACATTTAATTTGTGTTTACACTGATCAGTCGAGGTGAGGAGACGTTTATCTTTTCTGTGAGCGAGATAGATATGATCACAACAGCAAAAATAATGCACCAGAAATGGGCAGGCAGGCAAAGCAGAGCAGAGCAGGTAGTAGTACTAAGAGATCTCTAGTACTAAGGTCGTAGTACTAATAACAAAGCAGAGCAGGCAAAGCAGCTCAGGATCACTGAAGTTCCACGAACAGTGCCGGGGTTCAGGCTATACAGCTATTAAGCTATATACACTGTGTCGTAGGACCGAGCGTGCTCGGGCTGGTGGGTGAACTCGTAGTCGAGGTGGACGAAGGCGCGCTCGATCTCGGGCAGGCTCTCCAGCTTCTCCTGCAGGGCCTCGCCGATGTCGTGCGCCTCCTGCAGGGGCATGTTGCACGGCAGAACGATGTCCACCTCCACGAAGTAGTGGGAGCCGAAGGTGTACGCCCGCACCGTGTCGAGGTGCCTCACGGCCTCGTGGTGGTTCCAGCACAGGTAGGTGAGCTTCTGGAGGAACTCCGGCGAGGCCGACTGGCCCACCAGGGAGTGCACGTTCTCCAGCACCGTCATCGACCATGTCCTGATTGTATAGATCGCTAGCTGCAGACCAGAAAACAGAGGATTATCTTTCAAGATAGGTATTATTACTGCAGTTACTCTATGATGATTCAGATAAATGCAGAAACTGTGTTTTTGTACTTACAACGATAGCACCAACTGGGTCAATCCAGCCTTCGAAATAGTTAGCAAGAAGTGCGGCCACAAGCCCAATAATGTTGGTGATGACATCGAAGAAGTGATCCTGCGCGTATGCCTTCACAATTTCGTTGGTGAATGAGCGACAGTATATGACCAGGAGAAGCTTCACCAGTGTCACTGCGAGCATGATATCCACAACCCACATTTCCTGTTCTTTTGTCAAACGGAATTCACCTCCCTAGAGCACAAAATAATACAAACTTAGGCAATTTGTTTCTGTGATCTAGATATGAGATGAAACGACAGAGGAATACCGTTCTGCAACATTATTTAACTAACTCTTATCTGACAAAAGAGTGCTAGAAAATTCAGACTTATTTTTCATGGCACCTTATAAGAACTTTAAGCTGAGTCTTAAAATAAACATAAATTATTTTGCATAGAAGATTCAAACAAACCATTTCAACTTCAATATTGATTGTTCATGCCACACAATGATTATTAGATTTCCTTAGTGTAATTTGTTCCAAGGGTGTGATTCAACAGTACAAAGCTATAAAGAATAAACAGCTAATGTTAATGCTGGTACCCAACTTTTTTCTTCGAAAAGGGGGATAAAAACCCCGGCTCTGCATCGGTTGATGCACACAGCCTTATGCTCGTACCCAACTATGTATAACAAACAGAAAAATGTAGAGCATAAGTGCACGCCTGCACAAACAGGGAATACAAGAGAAGGACTTACATCAGATATCAATGAGCGTGTGGATTCTAGGATAATTTGAAGACCGAGTGTAGCCATAACAGAAGCAAAAACAAGTATACCCTACATAACAGATTGCGGTAAAGTTGTCAATAAGAGGAGCAGGAAAATAACAAAAATACCCATTCATTCAATACAGTTATAATACAGTAAAGATCAAATGTCATGAAATCAGATTGATTGTAATTTTATAGTGCTGAAAGATAGATTGATACTTCTACCCGAGATTGTTTTGTGTGCCTTCCAAGGATTAGGGATAATTTAGACAGAGTGGTGCCAATTTTTGGCATTGGACGTGATATAATCGCGATCTTAAGTTGCTTAGTTCACATGACAGGATAGATGAGCATGATTGAGCCCCAGTTAACAGCCCCACGTACATTACATACTTCTGTTCATTCTGCAGTCAGACTCATTTAGTAATTCTCTTCGTTTCTGAGGTGCTGATTTACTATTTTAGGTGAACTAACAACGACTTATGCACCTATTTTGTGAAACAAAAGAAGCAAGTATACTGAAGAAAAGTAAGAGTGCAAGAAACTGGATACTCATGCAAAAAACAAACCGATCAATAAAATTATGAACAGAAAGGCGAAATGAAAGAAAACTCACCAAAGGTTGCATCCGCCTTTTACCGATCGGGTACCTGTATGGGTTTGGTGTTTGCATTGAGAAGGCAGTAAACCATAAAATAAACCCGTGCAACAAGTCAAGCAGAGAATCCAGTGTCGAAGCAATAATAGCCAGGGAGCCACTCCTAACCGACGCATAAACTTTTGCAGCAAAGAGAACCATGTTTGCTATGTTAGATAACCGGATGGCTAACGTCTCGCTTCGGGCGATCTTATCACGTTCTTCCTGCAAGTGGGATTAACGAAGGCATAAATGCATAGCTTCATTATATTATGATTTATCTTCAAGTAATGGTTTATTCATGTTACAGACCTTGGATATTCCAGGAAGACAACCACGGTCGGTCAGTGTATCCATTTCATTGAAACCTTCCAGCATCTCCAGCTGCTGTTGGTAGTACTCAGCCACAACGTCTCCGGGGCCTTGAGCTGTAAAAAGAAGTAGTACAAATTGCAGGTTACGGTAGCATATTAAAGAAGCAATAAGATCCAAACAATCAGGCAGTACAAAGCTCCAACATAACTCGACAGCGCTGATACGTATTTGTGGAGCAAATGCTTGATCAGAAATGGAATCAGAGCATCCAATTTGGCCACACCTGTTCGATATGACCTGTACATATCCTAAGTTCCTAAAAAGAATTCGGAACAGAGTTTGACATTTATAGGAAGACTCTGAACTGGTAGATGATTCCCGCCTTCAGACTCGCAATCATTTGCAAACAGAATCATGTTGCCACATACATATAAGTACAAAACAATCATGCATCATCCACCTATTATTCTAGTCTTAATTTCACGAGAACGCGTTACTAATTTAGTGTTCGAGCCCAATCTAACTGATCCTCGGCCAACTAATAACTAATCAATAAAGCAAGAAACCTGAAGATGTGACGACTCGCTACAGAAGGGGAAACCGCTGAATAGGTAGAGAGAGAGAGAGAGTGAGTGAGTGAGGTGTGCGGATAGAGACGAGACGAGGCAGACCTAGCACGCCGAGGCAGTCGTGGAGGCCGCGCGGCGGCTTCTGCTGCTGCTCCGCCTCCTGGCGTCGGAAGGCGTCGAAGTTGATCCGCCAGGGCCGCTCCCCGACGCACAGCCCGCCGCCTCCTTCCTCGACGGGGCCGATGAGGAATAGCTCCTCCCCCTCCCCGCTACCTCCCGCCGCCATTCCCTCCCGAACCGTAGCAGCCTAGTAGTACCACGCGGCCTTCTCAAAAGTGCACGCCAAATTGAAACTGCAATTCAGGTTTGGATAGAGTAGCGGCTCAGCCAGCGGACGCGGGCACGCGGCTTGCGAGGAAGAAACGGAAGACTGGCTTCGGTCTCCGTTCGCCTCCCGGCTCCCGCCGCCGACGCCATAATAAGTGAGGAAAGCGGGGCGGAGTGGGGATGGCACCCTGGACGGCTGTGATCCTGGGTGGTCTTCGATCCTGCGGATGATGGTGCGCCAGCAAGGCCCGAGAGTCAAAGTGGTGGAGCCTCGGAATTTGGAAAATCTCTCTTTTTTCTTCTAGTAATAATAATAACTTTGGAGTTTGGACAGTCTTATTACACCGTGGTACGTCCTCACGAGTCACGAGCTTTGGAGTAGGAATTGGAAGTGTACTCGCGGAGGCAGCCAAACTGGACTTCCATTCCATCTGCAAGCCGGTGTGGTGTGCGCATAAGAATCTGATGCTCACTCTCTTCTCTGTTAGAATTGAAGTGCTAGGAATTGACAAGAAAAGAAACTTAGTTACGACGTGGCGACGATTTCTGAGTTTGACTCTATTCACGTCCGTCAGATTCACGGGAAACCCAAACCAGACCAAAAATAAGCAGACACCCACCAATGCCAACCTTCTTCAGCCGCTTGCGGAATGAAGAAGGTCCGAGTTAACCACAACAAGGCAAACACACGCTAGAGAAATAGTGATGCTATTTAAGACATCGGCACGATCACTTGAATCTCTTGACAGTTTTGGAGCCACGGAAATCCAAAGGGCATGGCCGAATATGGTAAAGAAACAAACTTTAGCGGACGCGACTACATTCAGGTCAACCTGGATTTAGCTTATAGCCAGATCGCTCTGACTAGATTTTTTTTCCTTTTTTGACGCCGGAGGTCAGACAGCTCACTAATATTTCTATTTTTAGAATAAAAAAAGTAAATGAGTTTTGTCTTTATTCTAAAAAAATGATAGACTACTCAGCCTTACTGCATGCACTTTATCGCATGTATATAATTACAAAATCCAAAAATTTAAAATGTTTTCTAGCTCAAACCTTTTGTCCGATTCAAGATCTGTTTTTACCGTTGAGCTTGTCGTGATGAGATCTTCAAAACTAGATTCCATATCGATATGTTTCGACTATTTTTTTTAGAGTATGTAAGTTTGTAAAAGTTACATCCGATCAAAGTTACATCCAATTTATAAAAAAAAAATCCAAGTTATCAGAAAGTTACATCCAGCAAAAAAATTACATCATCTAGCAAAAAGTTACATCTGAATTCACAGAAAAAGTTACATCATTCAGCAAAAAAGTTACGTCCCGGTTAGCAGAGAGAGTTCCATCTAGCAAAAAGTTATATCCTCAAAAAAAAATCATCGAAACATATCAACATGGGATCTTGTTTCGAAGATCTCGTGTGACTAGTCTAACAGTAAAAACGAAATCTAATTTAGATAAACGGTTTGAACTAGAAAACATTCCAATTTTTCTGTCGGACCTGGCCGTACGCTAAACTCAGGTCGACTTGGAGATAGATTTGCCGAACTTTAGCCTCCGTCGGGGTCACCAGACACACACATGCTTTCCAACAAGATCAGTCAATTGCGTGATCCCTATTTTTTTTGAGATGTCAATTGCGTGATCCATCTCGGTGTGGCGAGGCTCCGCCCCCCTCTCTCTCCCTCCGCCCTCCTATAGCTGAGCTCGCTTTGCCGGCCGCCGGTCCTCCGTGCCTCTCCGCCAGAATAGCCGGCTGGAGCAGGTCTGGGGGCGGCACAATAGTTGCTAGGGTAGGTTTGTTTGGCTTCTTGCCAGTAGTGGGCCTTGTGCCCGGTTGTGGAGATCTGGATCTTGGTGACCATATCCAGATTTTAGGGTTCGTCCCCATGGCACCCGAGCTTCTCCGGCTGGAGTACGGTGCGGTGGTGGCGTCCACCACTTCCTCAAATAAGAAGGTCACGCTCTGCTTCTTCCTCCTCTTTGTCTTTGGGCTCTCTCATCTCTCTCTGGTCGGCAGCGGTTGCGAGGGGTTTGAGATGGTGGGCGCCCAGGCGAGAGAAGGTGGTGGCGGCGGGAGGTTCCCCACTCGGGCGGGTGTGCGCGCCGTCGGGTGGCTGTCGGTCTTGCTGGTGCTACTCGTTTCTCCTCTTTCGTCCGGCCGTGGTGGCAAGGGGATAGAGGAGGACGGGCTTCGGCGAGAGGACGGCTCCCTTATCCCTTGCGCTCTTCATCTTCTCTGTGCAGGTGGCCTTCGTCAGCTCTCCTTCCTCTGTACCGGCCATGGTGGCGTGGGAGAGGACGTGGGCTTCTCGAAGTTCCTCTCTGCATGGAGAGACGCTGGGGAGATCTTGAAGCTTCTTCTCCCCGTGGCGGATCCTAAGCGTCGACTGGTCATCGTCGCTATTCTTGGTCAGAAGACTGGCCTCGCCACGCCCGGCAGCAGAGCAGTCTGCCGGTGCTTAATCTACCTCCTTCGGAGGCCCTTCACCGACCTCATCGGGGCTTTTCGTGCCGCATCTCAGCCAAGTGGTGTCGTCCCCGAATGCGGTGGTCGCGGCTGCAGGTCGTTCGTCGCCGGCGTGTTTGTACTTGATCGCATTTTTGCATTTCCTTCTAGGGTGTTCTATGTAAAAGTGCAGGTCTTGGTTATTTACTGTAACTTTGGTTGGGACCTTTCTGTAAATATTCATCCACCGCCTATGAAATGAAGCTTCTGGTCCTTCGGGGCCTTTCCGTTCAAAAAAAAAAAATTGCGTGATCCTGCTCCTGATCCTGGCCTCAAGGTCGCCGGTCGACTCAAGTAGCCATCAAGATATCAAATCATCACACGCTTCTGGGAAACGGGTTAGTACTGTAGCGTATCTTGACTCTAACGGCCTTATCTAGTTATCTTGCCACAGGACAAGGAAAAGAAAAAGACAAGCTCTCGAGTGGGAAAAATTGACAACGTTGGTTCCTAGGACAACTAAATATAGTAAGACATCTTTTTTTTTTGAACAAGGGAGGGGTCGCGAAGGACCCCGAAGCAGCATATATTCAAAGCGGTGGGTACAGATTTTCATACAGGTCCCTGAGGAGCAAGATCTAGGGAAAAGTCCTGTAGAAATGCAAAAAAGACCCTAGGGGAAAAACAGAAAAGCAATCCAGCCCCTGGCCTTTCTCCACCGACGACGGCAAGCCCACACCGGCCATCCAACCACCACCGGGGACGAACCACTTGGTGGCGGAGAGACGGGGCACGCCAGGAAGGCTCGCCAGCAAGGCCTCCATCTTGGAGGAATCATCGACGCAACTCTGGCGTCTGTAGGTGCCGACGACTCGGCCACAGATCACGCCGGCAAACATGGCCGCCGTGTAGTTATCCTCAAGCTGCTGCATGGACCATCTCCGCCGCCGCCCAGAACGAAGAACAGCGGCAGACTTTCCCTCCTCGCCACCAAGGCCGGCCAGGGGAAAATCCACCGCTCCTCTACTCCATTGAGGGAAACGACACACACTCCCGAGCTTATTTGTCGAGCTGCATAGACCTCCACACCACTCCCTAGCTCCAACCACCGGAGCAACAAGAGTGAGCGCCGTCCGCAACCTCCTGGCACCGATCGTCCGCACCATCGAGGAGCTCGAAGGCGCGAAGCTCCGCTGCAACATCCCAGAAGCAATCCTCCGCCCCCCGCCGCCACGGCCGGCCAACAGAAGGAGTGGATCTGGAAGTTGCAAGCCAAACCTCGCCCCAGATGCAGTGTTATTCCAAGTAGCGGTGATCTTCTCCGCTGAAATCTGCCCGACCCCGAGCATCAACAAGCAGAAAAGAATCCCTAGGCAGCTGCAGATCTTCCTGCCTCGATCTGGAGCTCCGCTACCATCTACGGGCATACCGCCCAACTCCGGCAACACGCCGCAACACCTACCTAAACTATTGGCACCAACACCTCCCCTCCGCCATCTCTCACCGGCGGCGCCGGCGAGAGAGGCTTCGGTTTGGTCTGGGCCCTCACGAGCGGAAGGATGGAAGGGGGAAGAGAGAGGAAGGGGGGAGTTCAATATAGTAAGACATCGGACTCAAATTGTGTTCACCAAGCCATGAGAGTGAGAAACTTGAACAGAAGCTATCTTGTTTCGGATAGAAAAAAAAAAGTTTGGCATGTTTTGAGTAGACAAGCTCGCTCTAGTGTAATTTTCAACCAGACAGAAATATGGCACGAGAAAGATTTCTTAAACGGAATGCTGCAGACATCCCCGAAAATGAAGAAGGGGCACGAACCAAGAGCCAAATATACCAGGGAACGATGCTTTCAAGTGTAAAAAGTCCATACTGTGCATGCTTTCAAGCCGAGGTGTTGTCATAGACCATACAGCTACAGGAACACCGTATAGCATCAGCGAATTTACTCACTTGACACGGTTTCTGAAGTCTGAACCTCCAGTAACATCTCGGTCGGTGGACGTCTGCTCCGTCGAGTTTACGCGAGGCACTGCGGTGGGCTGATGGAATGGAAGGCCAGGGGTACTAAAACAAGCCAAGCCCAACTATGATTAAACCCAATCTAGAGTGGCGACAAGTAAAGAAGCTACACGTACATCTGAAGGGAAACGGGCAGGCCCAGCTGGATGATGCTGCATCATTTTTTTTCTCGCTTTTCATTTTAATTTTTAATATTCTTTTAATTTGTTTGGCTGCTTTTGTTTGCCTTTTAACCTTTTTATTTCACTTGTATGCTGCATTTTTTAATGTTTTTTTCACACATATGTTTTTTAGGATTTTATAAAATACTAGCACCGGACTCATGCGTTCCTTACGAAAAAACACGTAAAAACGCAAGGAGTTGGACCTAACTATGTATGAGTATATAACTAGAAAAAAATCATGACATGTGTACTTTTTGTTCAATAATAAAAACAATTGCGTGAACGGTATCATATCCAGTTGAGACATAAAAACAGATAATGCAAGAAATATGTGTTCATGTGGTTGAAGCAAATATTCACATAACCTTTAAATTTGTCCACTTGAAGATTTTTCATGACTCACTACAACATTAAGATAAAATTACGTGTATTCTAAAAGCGCCAAACAAATATACATACGTACCAGAATTTTTTTTATGTACTTGCAATAGAAAACTATAAGATAAAAACAAAATGGGACAAATAACAATTAATTAAATTGCTACATGTAGTACAAAGTAAAATAGAAATTTAATTAAAACTGAAAATGGATGCAATTGTATTTATTATGATAAAGAAGGAGAATACAAGAAGAAAAGGTGAAAAAATCAAATATTCAAAACTTAGTGGAAAATAGAAGTAAAATAAAAGGTGAAAAAGAGATCGAAGTTGGAGAAACAAAAATATAAATATTAACACAAAAGTAAAAAACTACCATGTTGACTGAGCTCACGAGTGCCTCGGGATATGCGGAGCATGTTCATTCCTTGCTATAAGCGGAGGATATGAAAGCTTACCTAATCCAAGCTCACAAGGGATCCAGCTACATTTGTATTGGATCCTTCATACCATTTTACATACTTCCTTCATTCCATCTTATAAGGTGTATTAGTTTTTGGAAAAGTGAAACTACACTAACTTTGACAAAGTTTTTAGGAAAAAAAAGTAGCATCCTCTACAATGCTGAATTCGAATCAAACTTGGCGCAATTATGACTTTTCCTAAAACTAATACTACACCTTATAAGAAAAAACAATGTAACGATAATTCATATTCAACTTAATCCGGATCCAATATTTTCCCGGAGAGAATACCTAGTAGGAAAAAATGTAACTATTTAGAAGTAGTACTGTAGTAGTTTGATTCAAGACCTTTTCATCCATGTATACTAGTGTGAATTATTTAGAAATGTCTATTTCTGCATCGCCTGAAAAATATTGCTACGTGGTAGTTCCTGTTCTAAGAAAAGAAAAGAAAACATCACGAATTAAGAATCATCCCAATCTAAGCTTTGGCATTTGGACAGGAACCGCCAAAGCACCTTTTCATGTCGACACTCCTCTCCCCCGCACCTTGCCATCTCCATGATCACTGTTGTTCATTACTACATAGGCACCTTTTATTTTACATTGACACCTGCTTCAGTTTGCCATTACCGCTGCTAGCTAGCGACTCATGGTGGGGAGCCATTGCGCTACGATCAGGCCATTTACTAATCGCGAGAGTAATCGTTACTCGTCAAGAGGTTGGACATTGTTACTTGTCAAGAGGGTTGGACATTGTTGACCTCGATCTTGGTCTCTATCAACACAAGTTTGGGCCAAGGTGGGGCCATGCCCCCCACCCCCACCCATCCACACACACCCCAAACCGAACCCAAAGATTTTTTTCACGATAATACAAGAAATTTAGCACTTTTTACCAAACTTATACCATAATACAAGGCCATGGCAAATGCCACGGCTGAGATGATTTGGTTTTTGGAAAAGTGAAACTACACTAACTTTGACAAAGTTTTCAGAAAAAAAAACTGGCATACTCTATAGTACTGAATTCGAATCAAACTTATCGCAGTTATGACTTTTCCTAAAACTAAGAAGAAACAATGTATCATAATTCATATTCAACTTTATCCCAGAACGGATCCAATATTTTTTCCCAAGAGAATACCCAATAGGGAAAAAAGGTAACAATTTAGTAGTAGTAGTTCGATTCAAGACCTTCTCACTCATCCATGTATACTTGTGTGAATCTACTTAGAAATATCTATTTCTGCATCGCCTGAAAAATGTTGCTACATAGTTCATGTTCTAAGAAAAGAAAATATCAGAAATTAAGAATCATTCCATTCTAAGCTTTGGCACTTGGACGGGAGCCGGCAAAGCAACCTTTTCATGTCGACACTCCTCTCCCCCGCACTTTGCCATCTCCATGACCACTGTTGTTCATCACTGCCACATAGGCACCTTTTATTCTACACTGACATTCGCTTCGGTTTGCCATTAACGCTACTAGCTAGCGACTCGTGGTTGGGGAGCCATTGCGCTATGATCAGGCCATCTACTAATCGTGAGAGTAGTCATTGCTCGTCAAGAGGTAGGACATCGTTACTCGTCAAGAGGTTGTACATTGTTGACCTCGAACTCGGTCTCTATCAACACAAGTTTGGGCCATGCCCCCCCCCCCACCCCCCACCCCCCACCCCACACACACACACATACACCCTACACACACAAACAAACCTAAAGAATTTCTTCACGACAAAACTAGAAATTTAGCACTTTTTACCAAACATACTCCATAATACAAGGCCATGGCAAATGCCACGACTGGAATGATTTGGATTGAATCACTCCTTGGTGAGCTCGAGGTGCTCTTCATGCCACTCCTTGTTTGTGGTGTGACAATCTCGGCACCACCTATCTCTCGGCAAATCCAATTTTCCATGCACGCACAACACACTGAAATTGATTGCCATTTTATGAGGGAAAGGGTTGCAAGCAAATTATTCGAGATCAGTTTAATCTCGAGCAAAGATCAGTTGGCTGATGGTTTTACCAAAACATTACTTGTGAAGACTTTTGACGAATTCAACCATAATTTCAAGCTCTTTATTTTTTTCCACGTTTTAGATTAAAAGGGTGTTAGACAAACAATGTAACCAACACGTGTATGGGCTATGAACAAACCGTATGGTGTAGTGCACGGATTGGATCTTTCCTTTCTCCCCTTTCCTTGTGTAATCTCTTTGCCTTTTATGTGAGCATCGTTCCCTCCAACACAACGTTCCCTGCATTTTTCTCTTAAGAAAAGTATTGCCTGTGTAGCGACCTCGATCGCGTGTCGCTTCCTCGCCGCAGCAGGGCACACACACCTACAGCCACAGGCGATCGATAAGGTCGTCGCTTGATGATTACCAGTCACTCAAACGAAAGAGAGACGGATCGATCAATACGCCGGTTGCAATCGTACAAATGTCCAGCGGGCAGCGGCACGTACGTTAATCCATCCATCGAGAGCCGTGGCGTGTACCGTCAAATCGAGATCGCCGCCGCACACGGCCCGTCATGTGTACATGTCCCCGATCGAGATCCAGGGCCAATCATGCGGAGCGATGGCGAGCAGAGCACGCAATCATCGTGCAGAAAATATTGGGCGCGTACGATGGAGTACAGGGTGGTACAAGTACAACTAGGTATGCACGTACCAGATCCTTATTTATTTGAACCATATGTATATGTATACAGATCCTGATCGGTGGGAATACATTATTTATTGAGATATATCTACACGCTACATTTTGTATGGCATTATTGCGCTCGACGCTGCTGTATACGGAAGGGAGAACATGCTGCTGCTGCTGCTAAGCTTGGCTGGATTGTTCGATACGCACAGCCCACTTGTGGTTTGGAGGAAGAGTGGAAAGTGCGCTGAACATGCTCGTGTTTCGCGTATCGGGGACAGAGCATCACCGGTTTCACTTTCTGTTTTCGTATGATCTCGCGAGTTGTAATTTTGGGAGAATAATTAGCACGCGCATACGCTTGGCTGAGCGCACCATACGTGTCGCCAAGCCTTACAAAATCTCCACTCAAAGATCAAGAACGCCGAGTCTAGGTCTTTTTTTTTAGTTTGGGCGCCGAAAATCGGTTCAATCATGTTTTCAGAAATCTTTTTTTGTCTGAATTCGAACGAACTTTGGTCCGAACTTTTCAGTACATTCCCAGTATCCTAGAAACGCATGGAGACACCGGACAAAGCAAAAACGCGCATGGGCCAGCTCTGTCGACAAAAATGTCCCATCCCATCCCCCCAAATCCACTCGCCCAGACTGCGGCGAAGAGCTCCTAGCGTATCTATCGTCATGACTTCACCGACGGAGCTCCTCCACGCCGAGACATGCCCACGCCTCTAGATAGGCTCGCCGTAGTCGCCGCCTATCCGTCCGCCCATTCCATCGCCACTTTCACCGTCCGAATTTCACTGTGAGCTCCCATCACCACGCCTGTCAAGTGTTCGGCATTTGGCCGGTTCGGTCATGGACTCAGACGATGAACTATTTTTAAATTTATGACGAACCGTGGTCTATTTTATGCCGAACTTGGCCGAACTGTGCTCTGTATTCATATTATGCCGAACTATGTCGAAAACTGGACGATTTGAGCCGAATTTGGACGGAAAAAGGCGTTCCGAAAACTCGACAACGCGAGTGGGAAACTCGACGTTCCTAAAACGAGTTTCGTTCAGCCATATTTTGGCCTAGATTTCGGTTTAAAAACGTTCCACGAGTGAGGATGCTCTTACATTTTCTTTTGATATCAAATAGTCCCTCCGATTGAAAATATAAGATATTTCGGCTTTACGAAAGAAGTGTATATATATATCTGTTTTAGTACTCCTCTATCCCATATTAGTTGAATTAGATTTATGAAAATTTAGATAAATCTATATAGTAAATGGTGACTAGATTTATCCAAATCTAAATAAATCTGAATCAATTAATATGGATCGGAGGAAGTATTTAAATTTGAAATGAATCTACACACTAAAAGAACTAAATACACTCTTTCACAAAACTAAAACATTTTATATTTTAAAACAGAATGACTACTATATTTATTTTATTTATGTCAAGGATTTAACCACTTTTTGAGTGGACCAGCCTGAACCTTTTTCACGCCGAGGATTTAACCGCACACCAGCAAACAGACTACAGAACACTAATTAATGTAAGACAATGTAATAGCAGCGGTAATGCAGAAACACCATCGAGTAAGAACGATTTGTAGTTTGAAATGCTTTGAGCTCGCAAATAACATCACGTCTCCTTACATGCATGTTTCTTGAGCTAAGGTAAAAACGGAAAAGCAAGCAAGACCTTACTAGACATGGTCGCTTGACCATACAAACAAACCAGCACGTGCCACATGGCCTTGGCCCTTGGGCACCAGCCAAAGTAAAGCTTAGCCGCACAAGCGCGCGAGGCTTGACCGGGAGCGCCGCTGAGCACAGAGCACGTACGTGTCACTGACAACATACACATGTGTACGTGAGCCGGCGCCGGCGCAGGCCGTGCGCGGCCGGCGTACTAATTTAAGCGCCGATCTTGTAGTTGTAGCCGCCGATGTCCTCCTTGATCATCTCGAGGTCCCTGGAGGATGCGGTGGCCATGGACATGGCCCGCCGGTGGCGCCCAGTCGAGGGCCTGGCCCCCTGCTGCTGCTCGGCCGAGCCGCCATCCACCGAGGCCTTCCGGTGCTCGCCGTCGGACGCCGGCACGTCGTCAAGGGCAGCGAAGTTCTCCGGCAGCGCGAAGACGCTCTGCGACGCCCTCCGCTGGTGACGGCCGAGCCGCTGCGACGACATGGTCGGTCGAAAGCGTAGCGTGCTCGAGGTGTATGCTCTAGCTTCGCTTGGGTCAGTTCAGGCGTATGCGATGGTGTATTGGTGTGGAGGGGGAAGAGAGCAGGGGAGCTCCGCTTTATATAAGAGGACGGTACACACAGGAACGTTAAAGAACGGCGAGAAAGAGAAGAGTCAAGAGTTCTTTTCCGTTTTCGTTTTTTCTTGACAGGAGACATCGTTGGCTGACTATTTTGGCCTCGCCTTGGGCATAGATATTTTCACTGTTCACAAGCAATTGCAGGAGTCGTAAGAGAAATTTTAATATACGAGTTGATTTGGAAATAGGTATAAGCTCAAAGAACAAAAACCATGTTTTATTTAAAAAAATTAAAAAAACACATTTTTTTAGATTTTAGAAATATCTAAAAGTAATTCTGGATATAATCAATGATGTATCCCACAAATATGTAAAACCGCGACGTGAATTCTTTGTATTCTGACATACACAAAAAATAATATAAAATTTAGGAATTTGAAATGATACTTGCATAGATCTACACCGTTTCCATTTTTGTACATCCTAGAATACAGAGTATATAAAATTAATATTTTACACTTTTGTGCGATAAATCACGGGCTACAGTCTAGAACTTTTTAAATAATTTTTGAAAGTCATAATTATGATTTTTATTTTTTAAAATAACAAGAGCACTGGAGCTAAAAATCTTCGCGCTTTTATTAAGGGCTTCCGTCTTTGAGAATCTGTTTTAGTGGAAATAATTGGCCCGTCAGCGGGAACTATCGAAATAGAGCAGCAATGCAGCGCCTACTCCTGCACGTCTACAAAAAAAAAATATTACTTCTGCAGCTGCAAAATTTGTGCGTGCCAAAAAAACAAATGGTGCGCGAAGAGATATGGCCGCACGGAGTGGATTGGGTCGGAGAGCGCATGCATTCATGCACTGAGCTACACTGACAGCCTGTACAGGGGAAACGAAACGAGGCATGTCGCCAGGCGACAACGGTTGAATAAAGATTTTGTATCCCTGCGAATCGTGCATGCATGCGCGCACGCACGCAGTCCCCAAGCGAGATCAGTCCTTATCCATGGCCGAGTCTGTTTATTTTTTATTTTTGCGAAATATCTTCCCTCGGATAATGAAACAGCGGAAACGCTGATGGGAAGCCGTGTCCCCCTATAGCTAACTTCTTTATTTTGAAACTTTATTTATTCTGGACGTCTGATCGATGCTCCGTCTACGGTGTACCGACCGACGGGGGATGAAGACAGAGGTACTCCCTCCGTCCGTAAATAAGTGTACATCTAGCTTTTGTCTAAGTCAAATCTAACCAAATTTGACTAACTTTATAGAAAAATATAAAAACATATATTATATCAAATTGACAAATTATGAAACTAGATTTAAAAATAAATCTAATGGTATCAATTTAGTGTCATAAATGATACGTTGTTCTAAAAAGTTAGTCAAACGTAGTAAAGTTTAACTTAAGACAAGGCTAGAAGTACATTTATTTGCGGACGGAGGGAGTAGACAGATCGACCCTGTAATCTCCATCTTCCGTGCGTACGTAGTGGAGGAATTTTCTCGGAGGTCTTTGCGTATGGTACGGGTTGTTGTTTCTCTGTGATATTTTGTGTGCTCCAGATGGCGAAAATGAACTGAACCGGTAGCGCATACGTTCGCGAAGTTTCCTGCCGGAAACACCAGCCCGATCGAATCCACCAACAAACGGAACAGATGGCCACCACATGCGAGCGGCGCTAAACCCGATCAATCAGGGCATCGCACGCACCGCGCCTCAATCAGCTTAGCAGGCAAAGTACACGGATGGCAGCTCCTTGCAAGCGTGCAACCACTCGCTCGCGCGCGCGGTGATCCGGAGGATCTCACGCCGTGCCGTCGACGGCGTCGCGACTCGCGAGGCAGGCAGCGCGCGCGCACGCGTGAGGCCGAGGCGATGCGATGCGACGAGAGGAGGAGGAGGGGAACAACCCCACGTTGATCGGGGCTCCGGCCTCACATGGGCACACATGGGTCGGCCGTGTGACGAGCCCCACCGGCGCCATTCATTTCGTTTCCTGCTCGGTTGGTGTGGTGGCAGGCCCGGCCGCGCGTCGCCAGTTTATTTGCTCGCTCGCTCGCTCGCTAACTGGGCATGCATGGTCCGCCCGCCCGCCCGCCCGCGCGTACGTGTGCGGCTCGGCGTGGCCGGGCGGCGTCGAGCGAGCGAACGAGCACACAGTGGCGCCGGCGTGCGTGCCCACCGGACCGGTACGTTGGGCGCCGTGCGTGACACGTGTTCACGGCCGAGATATTTTCTCCGACAGGATTAATCGGTCACGGTACGTGACAGACGATTTGTAACAAATAATACTGGAGTAGGACGTACGCCGGATGTGCGTGGCTTTGGCGTGATTATAAGTCAACACTAAACTGTTGCTAAAGGAAACAATTTTTTTCCTGAACCATCATATATTAGCCATGGATAGTAACCAACAATTTTTTTTTCCTTAAAAGGACTTTGGCACGACAGAGATCGAAGATCCTCTCGTTACGAGAGGGAGATGCATGCACGCGCTTCTTTCACATGTATGTCAGCCATCGGAGGCGTAAGAACTTCACCAGTCACCTTTATAGTGGATAATGTGCCGATCTCGGACCACGTGGAAAAGGCAGAAGCCGTGGATAGTTTTTTTCGAGAACCTGCTCCGCGTGGCTGGAGACCGACCATTCTTCCTGGACTGGACTTCTTGGGGGTCCAATCGATGGACATTCCACACATTGACGGGGCCTTCACCGAGGAGAAAGTTTTGGCGGCCATCAAAGGAATGTCGTTGGACAAGTGACTTGGGCCTGATGGCTTCTCTGCCCGTTTCTTCGTTACTTGCTGGAGCATCATTAAGGAGAATGTTATGGATGTCTTCCACTCACTCTCTAGGCTGGACAGCCGTGGTTTTGGATCGGTGAACAATGCTTTGATTACACTCCTGCCCAAGAAGCCGGGCGCCGAGGAAGTGCGGGACTTCCGACCGATCAGCCTAATTCACGGGATCGCCAAGTGGGTGGTTAAGGTGATCGCCAACTGATTGGCCCCGATCCTAGGGCAATTGGTAGGGGTACATCAGAGTGCTTTTCTGCGTGGACGGTGTTTTCACGATAATTTCATGATGGTACAAGGTATTGCCCGCAAGCTGCACACCAGCAAGACTCCAGCGGTGTTGCTCAAGCTGGACATCACCAAAGCCTTTGACACTCTGGACTGGTCTTTCCTGTTGGAAGTGCTAAAGAGGCTGGGCTTCGGAGAGCGCCTTGCATCTGCGCGCTACTCTCCACGGCCTCCACACGCGTCTTGATAAACGGCTGCCTAGGGGCGAATGGGGCCCATGGGCGTGGACTACAGCAAGGAGACCCACTCTCCCCACAGTTTTTCATCCTGATCATGGAGATTTTCCACCTAATGTTCGTCAAGGCAGAAGAACAGGGGTTGCTCACACGACTCGCAGCCACAGGCCTCCAACACCGAACATCGATCTATGCGGATGATGTGGTCACATTCCTGAGGCCGTCGGTGGTGGATTTCTAGGTGATCTTCGGGATCATCGAGGACTTTGGGGAGGCGTTTGGTCTCCGAACCAACTTCGAGAAGTGCTCGGCCAGCCTGATCAGGTGTTCGGCTAAAGACAGAGACTTGGTGTTCGGCTATTTTTTAAAATCTTACTTATGTACATACCTTTAGATTGTTAATTTGGAGTAATCAAAATCGCCCAATGTGAGAAATAATTCCAAATTTAGACACATTCATTTGAGGTTGTTGAAACATGACATACTGTGCCTATTTTATTACATGTCAACAAAAATATGCAAAAGCGGGTCAAATAAACACTAAACTAGACAATAAAAACTAGTTGGACAAACATGATTATAATAATCCTCCTCAATTCCAAAGCAACCTAAGTTTGGATTTATTGAGTTTGGTAGGTTCAATCCAAATTCAGGCCCAACACAAAAAACTAGGCCATGCTATGACAAAGATGGCATGTAACTACAACGTCATGTTTTCCTTGTTGGTTGAAACATGATATCATACCGTTGTTATTTTGAACCCAAAAACCTTGATTATGGAAAGAAGAGTTTTAAGGTGATCTATATTGTGGTAATGTATCAAAAGTTTCCATTCTATGAAAATTTGTCAATATGATTTTGCTATTTGTTTGAGCGACATTGCTCAAACCTATATTATGCTAGAGGAGGTGACCCTTTAGAAGTTTCATTATTCAATATCAAGTATTTTTCACAAATTTTAGATTATAATATAAAGGTAGAGCAATTTATCAAAGGGAACTTGAGAAGTGAAGAAAAGTGAAAGCATGTTTTTGTTGCTAGTCATTTCTACAAAGCCTGTAAGTAAATCTTGGTCACGCAATGAAAATTATAACACGTAGTGATCATGTATTTCCCTCATGGCAATGCATAAAAAATAGCGTGCCATGAAATTTACTTATTCATGGTTATACAAACATTGTTTTCTATTTTTATTTTAAATTTACAAACAAAAATAAAAGTCATGTAGGGATAATATTAATATAACCATTAATGAAATATAACAAGTGATTTAAAAGACATAACATTTCTCACATCTGATATCTATATTTTAATTCCACGTGGCAATATGTTGATTATTACATTTAATGTGCACCACCCAAATACACAACAAAGCCTCTTTTGTATTTTGTTTGGTTTTATCCTTCATAACTAAAAATCTATTGAACACTGCTTCTACCTTATCGTTCTCTCTTAGTAAGGTCCTTCCTTCTAATGTTCTCTCCTTATGCTAATTTTATCATTCCTGTATTATCATATTTTTTAACCATATGACTGATGGAAGATTCAAACGATACATTGTTGTGAAAATTTTGCATTGCACGCGGGTGATAAATATATTTTTCGAAGGATGGTTACATTTGAGAAACTTTGGTTGTTAAACGTTGATCATTTGGCATGAGAAATCATTGTAATAAAGACATATCAAGAGAAAATTCAAATAAAAGTCTACAGAAATTTTGTATTATCCATTATCTTAGGCATATATTTTCGATATATATAGCAGTTAGGATATATTTTTTCTTAAAATTTGAATGGTATAAAACAAGCCCTCAAACCCATGGTTGTCGGTGTCCTAGCATGTATTTTAGTATCTTACATGAACACACCTCTTACTAGACCATTTGAGACCAATACGACCGTACCACACGATCCTACGATTCAGATTCTATCTCAGCAAAGCTAAAATTCATGATATTCCGATATTAATAATGGAAAACTCGCTGTAAATAATGAAGACCGAAAACACAATCCACAAGTGGACCTCCTATTGGCTGTTCTCCCTCTCACACGGATCACCCTGACCCATCCAACGGCTGGCAGCGATCTATCACAGAGCAGCTCGCGCTCCAGATCGAAGCACCGCCCCCTATCCTACATAGCAGAAACACACAGGAAGCACAAACGCACACCTCCACCGCACAAAACAAGCATCCCAAAAAAAGATCCCGAAGAAATCATCGACCGGGAGAAAAGGCAGCGAAAGAAAAAGAGTGGAGGAGCAAAAAGCTTCGGAGCTCCGGATCGGCGATGGAACCGGGAGCCAAGGCACCGAAGAAGGCCGGCGCGGCTGGGCGCCGGGGCGGCGGAGGGCCGAAGAAGAAGGCCGTCTCCCGCTCCGTCAAGGCCGGCCTCCAGTTCCCCGTGGGCCGCATCGGGCGCTACCTCAAGCTGGGACGCTACGCCAAGCGCGTAGGCAGCGGCGCCCCCGTCTACCTCGCCGCCGTCCTCGAGTACCTCGCCGCCGAGGTGAGCCGCGCGCGCGCGCGCCAGGGGGTGGGACCACACGTACAGCACCAGCCGCGAAACAGGCTCTGACTGATTCGCCTTTTGTTTTCCCTTGCTATTTTTTTTTGGTTTGTCTATATCAGCTCCTCGAGCTGGCGGGGAACGCGGCGAAGGACAACAAGAGGAACCGGATCATCCCGCGGCACCTGCTGCTCGCGATCCGCAACGACCAGGAGCTCGGGAAGCTGCTCTCCGGCGTCACCATCGCACACGGAGGTGTGCTGCCCAACATCAACCCCGTGCTGCTCCCCAAGAAGACCGCCGCGGCCAAGGAACCCAAGGCGGGCAAGGAGGCCAAGCCACCCAAGTCGCCCAGGAAGGCCCCCGCCACGAAGGCGGCCGCCTCTTAGGCCCACCATGCCGGTGCCCCGTCCCTCTCTCCCCCTTTCTGTGTTTGTCTGTCTGGGTTGAATCACCCACTCCTAGTCGTCGTTGCTGTGGTTGTTGCAAGTCATCGAGATCTGTTGCTCCTTGTTTGAAGCTAATCTGCGTGGCTTCCGCATAGGCGCGGATCTGTCCGTACTCTTTTTAGCTTAACCTGCTGTATCTATGTTTGGGGACTGTGTAGGGCAAGGGAGGGATGGGACGACGAAAATGTGAATCGCTAGATTCTGTTTGTAATAATATTCTGAAGATCTTAAATGTCAAGGAACTACTATTTGGAATGTTCGTGCGTGCTTTTGATGCGTGCTACTAGTAGGGACTTTGTGTTCATTTGGATGCTCTGGGTATAATTTGATTGCTTGATGGGAAGCTGTTGGGGTGTAGATCATTGGGGGAAATGGTGCTTTCACTTGATAATGTTTGAATTAAGGTGTCCATTCTGTTCGCATTTCAACTTTTTTCTTAAGAAACTCTGTTTCCATTTCAGCTAGTTGATTAATAATGATATAATGGCTTGTTATTCACGTCTATCTCATAGCAGTTATTGGGAACACATAACTTCCGCTTATTGAATGGCATGGTGGCATATATACTTTCATTTTGAGGTGTGGTTGCTCTGAAGATTATGGCATCATGTATTCATGAGTTGCAAGTTTGCAACTAGTGCTAGAATCTTGTGTAATTTGTTGCATGGCTATAATAAGTGGGCACAGTTCTGTCTGTATCTTTAGCATGACACTATCGAAGGAGTCAAAGAGTCTGTCAAGAATTGTAGCAAAGGGAATGCCTTGCCTGCTGGTAGTACACTATTTTTGTTGTTTTGATGTCTAAAGTAATTTGCTGGGTTCTCTCGTGTCTTTGTTTGTACAGTTGTGGATTCTGTAATTGTTACGAATTTGTACGACTATTATCTATGGTTTTGATGTCTTAGTCTGAAATGTTAACGAACTACTGTTTGGAATGTTCTTCGTGCTTTTTATGTCTGCTGGTAGGGATTTTGTGTTCATTTGGTTACTTCACCCTAAACGAAAGAAGACTTCCATATCTAAGTTTAGCTCATACGTAGCTTTGGGTATATTTGATTGCCTGCAGGGAAGCTATTAGGGTGTAGATCATTGGGGAAACGTTGCTTCCACCTGATAATGTTTGAACTTCAAAGTTATAACTTTATAGCTTGTAATTGGAATTTATTTATTGATCATTGAGTAGTTATGCGGTTGAGTTCTTATTATGCCGGTTCATTGGCTGCAAAAACGCTGCGGTGTTGATAGATATCAAATTTAGGTTTCCATTTTGTTAGCATTTCAAATTTTTCCTTATGGAACTTTGTTTTCATTTCAGCTGTTTGATCAATAAAGTAAATATGCTATAATAGCTTGTTATTCATGTCTAGTTCATAGCAATTCTCGGTAACATATAATTCTGAAATTGTTAATTGGATGGTGGCATATATCTTCTTTCATTGAATGTGGTTGTTCCGTAGATTATGGCAACATATACTCATGAATACAAGTTTGCAACCAATGCTACAATGTTGTGTAATTTCTTGCCACGAATATAATAAGTGAGCACAGTTATATTCTATTACAGTACACATGCCATGTTTGTGTGTTTAGCATGTCATTACGTAAGGTGTCAAGAGGCCAGATGCATTATTGGAGTATATTGTACCAGCAGGAATACTTGTATCGAATGGCCTGCTGGTACTGGCATACTTTTTTTTTTGACTTTTTTGTTGTTTTGATGTCTAAGGTAATTTGTGGGGTTCTCTCGTGTCTTGATGTGCAGAGTTGTAGATTTTGTAAATGTTACGAATTTGTACGACTATTATCTATGGTTTTGATGTTTTAGTTTGCAACTTGTCTATCTTGCCTAGTATGTTGTCATATTCCAGATTTTGAAAACTGTAGGCCCTAGAGCTTGTGTTTGAAAACAAACTGTTACTCCCTCCGGCCCATATTAATTGACTTTGATTTGTCAAAATTTGGATAAACCTACATACTAAATAGTGTCTAGATTCATCCAAATCTAGATAAATTTGAGTCAATTAATATGGGCCGGAGGGAGTAAGATATTTGTTGAAATTGTGTCTTTGGTACTTCCTCCGTTTCAAAATAGATGTCTTAGGTTTGTCAAAAATTGGATAAACCTATATACTAAATAGTGTATATTCATTCAAATTTTCACAAATTTAAGACATCTATTTTGGAATGGAGGAAGTAATAGATATGAAAACATAAGTCGAGGCATCCAACAGTATAATGTGTTTAACATTGGCTGGTTTTGTCTTGCATGGTTGTTTCTTTGCAGAAATTTTCTGTCCTACATGTTTCTTGTTGTATTTTGTTTATGACCAAAACATACACAATCTTGCATTCCTATATCACTGAACATAATTATTACAGCCACAATTACACTGTACAATACTTCAAACTGTTAAAGCTAGTAACGAGAAAAAAAAATAATTTGCCGGAAGAGAACACATGTCTTGATCAATCGAGATCACAGCAGCGCCTACCTCAGGAACTGAGCATCTGTTGTTATGATGTTAATTTCTCATTCCAGACTAGTATGCAAACTCCACAGCTTTCAGACATACGATACTTTCTCTGACCCATATTAGTTAACTTAAATTTATCTAAATTTGAATGAATCTAGACACTATTAGTATATAGGTTCATTCAAATTTTGAAAAATCCAAGTCAAGTAATATGAGTCAGAGAGAGTACCAAAATTTTAGCATTTACGCCATCAGGCAAAATTTCAGCATTTAGGCCATCAGGCGGGTGCACAGGAATTGGAATTGCGCGGGCTTTCCCTTCGAGTTGCTCATCTCCAGGAGATCCTTATGATTAGAAAAAACTACTCCATTCGGCCCATATTAATTGACTCAAATTTGTCCAGATTTGAATAAATCTAGATACTATTTAGTATGTAGGGTTTATCCAAATTTTAATAAATCAAAATCAATTAATATGGGCCGGAAGGAGTAGTTTTTTTTTCTTTGAGGGGTACACCTGCGTGTCGAGCAGTCAAGGAAGGGCCACAAATCAGAGGAAGACCACCATACCTCGGCGGCAGATGGCCTGAGAAGCCGTGCATGTTAGCACACTTAAGGCTTTAGTTAATAATTAATATCACTTGTACTCTCTTGATCTCAAAATAAATGTTTCAGATTTGTTAAAATCTGGATGAATCTAGACATCATAGTATACAGGTTCATTTAAATTCTAACAAATCTAAGACATCTATTTTGAGACAAGGGAATACGATGGATTATGGCCAGTTTGGTTATCCAGTACCAGTCAGACTGACTGAAGATGTTGTAAGGTTTCAGTTATAGGGGTGCAGAGCAAATGAAGAACCCGTGAAGCTGACTTGAGCGGTGAACTGCTGATGTTTAGGCCGGCGACCACCCCTGGCGGCCATGAGATCGCGCCGCAACACTATAGGCAACGTGCATATTAGACCATCTCGCACGCTATAACATGCGCGCTATATTCGGGTTTATAGCGCGCGTTATGCGGATGCAGCGTGCGGCGCCGGTAAAAGCTTCACCGGGTGCTGTAAACCGCCGCGCCAAAATGCAGTGTCGAATTGGTCCATTTGCAGATGCGCTAAAATGCAGTCTAAAACATTTTTTTCACACAATTGCATATGTAAAGACTACAAATATTAATATATTACATACGCAATTCATACAACCGAATTTAAAACTAGATTATAACTAGAACTAGACTAAACTAGAAATAATCGGACTCTCAGTCGGAGGAGCCAAATGTTGTGGACGATATCTTAGTCGACGATAACTCGTACTCCAACGAGGAAGAGTCGACGGACCGGCGCCATTCTTCTTCTCCTCTTTTTTCCTCGCGGCCTTCTCCTCCTTGTCCTTCTTCTTGGCCTCCTTCTTGGTCATCCTTGCCTCCCGATCTTGCTTCTTCGCCGCCTTCCGCGCCTCCTTCTCTTCTTTCTTGTCAGCGTAGAAGGCGACCTCCGCGGCCACGTCCTCTGGGAAACGCCGCGCCCACTCGAGGCGATGAGGTGCTTCTTGAGCTCGCGCTGCCGCTGCCTCGCCTCGCGCGTGACGGCCCGCGGCGGCGGCGAGAGGTCTTCCGCCCGCTGGTGCGTCTAGACGTCCGTGAAGTTCATGGAGCGCCGAGGACGGCCGATGCGCCAGGCGACCATGCCGTACGCGTGCATCGCCTCGTGCGTCGTCTCGAACGTGTCGAGCACGATGCGCTCGTCGCCGCTCCGGATCTCGGCGTAGAACGTCCCGTTCGGACGCGCGCGCACACGGCGGTAGCCAGAGCTCGAGCGGCGGCAGGGAGGCATGGCGCAGGCGGAGCGACGCGCGGCGAGGTCGAGGCGGGGGGCCGAGGCGGCGGCGGTGCGACGCGCGCCGAGGCGGAGGCGGTGGCGGAGCGGCGAGGTCGAGGCGGAGGCCGAAGGTGGTGGCGAGGGGGTGGCTAGGTGGTGGCGGAGCAACGACGGAGCGGCACGACGAAGGCGGGATAACACATGGCAGTTTCGCGAGAGGATGCGTGGGGGACTATATGAATGTTCCGGACAGTTGGGTACGTGGGTGTCTCGCTTTATTGCGCGCGCTGGAAGCAGCGTGCCAGATTTTCCGCGTAGGGTGCCGCAGAAGCCCGCGCGCGGCAAAAAAATTAGCGCGCGCCTGCTGGAGCTGCGCGCGCCCGCTCTCGCGCTGTATTTTGACGGTTTTTTTTAGCGCGCGCATGTTATAGCGCATCTGAAGATGCTCTTAGACTAGCCCCAATGGGGTATCATAGATGGTATCATGCACCACATGCATGCAAAATGCTTATGTGGCATAGTAATTAATGATGAAAGAGATTGTGTTGGTATCATAGGTAGATACGGTATCATAGCACATAAAACTAGAAAAAATAATCCCAAACAAATCTTGTCCACAATTTTACATTGAGATTCTACAAAACAATAAATACACCAAGACTATGATACTACTATATGATACTATGCATTGTGGAGATGGTATCATATATATGCATGATACTACTATATGATACTCCCCATTGTGACTAGTCTTAGAGGAAGGTTGCCACGCTGATGCTGATGAGCGGGAGGCAGCGCTGCCGTCAAGGAGGACTGTCGACGAGCTGTCGGCGCCAACGAGTGGAGGTCCCCGAGCCGCTGCCGTCGCACACGAGAGGTTTCCCCCTTTCCTCTCTTCAGTTATTTTTCGATGGGGAGAGCGATTTCCTTTTTTACCGGACCGAGCGGTTTTTATTTTTCTGCCACGCCGGCTCCACGTCCTCGCTTCGTTAGCACGTGTTTATTTTTGCCAAAAAAAGGGATTTTAAGTGTTTATCGCCTCAGCGACTTCTGGCGAGAAACCTCGCAGCCAGACGGCTATTCTTCCCTTCCCTCTTTCTAACTGGGCAAGCCCATTGCTGACGTCATTAGCCTCCCCACTGATCCTACTTATTTCTAACTCCCTTTCCCTCATTAGCTCAAGAATAGAGCTCACCAGCATTGCATGGCTCGACAGGTTTGAAGTGAAACTATTTGTAAGCTTGACTGCTTCAGTTACTCCATGTAACTTGATTTTCGATTAATGAAACATGTGGTTGCTCTCCGCTTCACGCTTCACGCCATTCACGCCGTGGAGCTAAGCCATACGTTTCGTCTCGCCATGACACACCAACTACGTGATAGAGATAACAGACATGCATATAGAAATACCAAGATTAGTGCCGACATGACACATAAGGGTCTATATAAACACACAACAAATCACAATCACAACACAAATCAAGGAAGAACTATATAGGTGTAGCTAGCCCTCCTGTACATCATGGCGGCGCTGAAGAAGAACACGAGCTCCCTCTGCTTCATGGCCGCCCTCATGGTGGTCATCATGGCCACAGCACTTCTCTCCTCATGCCACGCACGCAAAGAGGTTCGTTAATCTTTGCTGCTATCTCTACCACGCATAATTCACCCTAACATTCAGATTTTCTTGAGATCTGAGAATGAAGTTTTTGAATTTGGGAAAAAGCTACAGCCAAGACTTTTTCATATATAAATCATTTATATGACTATGCATGCAGATGGATCATGAGCCTGCTGCTGTTTTTGCCGTGCCGGCGCCGTGCTACTCGAAATATTTCCCAAACTGCACCGATGACAAGTGCAAGAAGTTCTGCGCTGTCAAGGGCAAGCCGCCGGTGCCCGGAGCCTACTGCAACGACAAGTCCAGCTGCTGCTGTCCAGTTGGTTAAAGACCCCCAAAGAACCGAGGAGGAATAATTCAAGACGCCAATTATATAAGCATACTATCATCAAACACACTATATATATTGGGGTGCTTTCATAGACGAGTACTTACGAGACATCCTGCTTGTTCTCCTGGCAATGAAATAGAAGCTGTTGTTACTCTTGCGTATCTTCAGTCTGTGTAGAGAATGAATTAATGAAATGAAGTTGTTAACAAAAGTGTTCCATTCTTGCGTTGACGACATACCACAAATTTGTTGTTCCTCCGTTAAATAGACACCCCGCTTTTAATTTTAAGGACTTTCTACACTTTTAATCGATTTTTTTCACATGGGCCAGAAAATATCCTATGTACATGCAACTTTTCTCTTGAATTTCTTAGCTATTTTAAAATGAATTTTTAGACGATGGGTGTATATTCTGGAAAATCATAGGTGTCCTAATGTACGCCTAGGAGGCAAGAAAATTGTATTTGCAAATTTCAAAAAGATCATTACATGTAGATACCAGATGCAGGTATGTGGGTGCCAAATTTGGAACCTAATTTATGATCCCGATAAAAATAAGAAATATGAGTAGGCTGCGACGTATGAATTAACCTAAAAAGTCAGATCTCAAACGTCAGATGAAATGCCCAAAAGTTTTGTTGCGTAGTGCGTGCGAGAAGATGATGGTTCTCAGAATATATATGGATACTCCTTTATGCCGTCCGAACTGAATATGTATTGATCAATTCTGGCATTTCTTGTGTTTTCAATTTACTAAGTTTAGCAGGAGAGGGAGGACACCGAAGCTCTATGGAAAAGATAGTCGAGATCTTGGGGTTTTACCGGCCTACCGGTTGGAATAATACAAAATTTGTGCTCTGCTCTTTTATCTGAGGTCTCCGATGATGATACAAAATTCTATCCGATGGTGATATATACGTATGTCACCGATACTAGTTGTACTTGGCTTGAGGTACAACGGATCAAGACCGAGGCGTAAACGTTCGTCTCGAAAATAGAGACGGAAGGGAACGGAAAGTACAGTAGAAGGAGCTCTCCCTCACACAAAAACAAAACGGACCTACCACCAAGCTCAGCTCAAGCTCGTTTTAGTTTCTTCTTCCCGGAACCAAAACGTATTAGTACTCCAGCACACCGGGCAGGCGTGCATAAAAGTCGACGGATTCTTTTGGTAACATAGCAAATCACCAGACACCAAGCCGATCGAAGGAAAGAAAGCGATTCCGCTTGTTTCTCGACGAGATTTTCTACGTACTTGTCCCGAAAGGAACAACGCAGTTTTTCTCCAACTATGTGGGTGTTACTGGCTTATTCAAAGGTCATAAGAGGTTCAAGATTTGTGCATGTGTCTTTTACATCTACATCATGTACAGACTACAGAGTCCACTTTCCCACTCCTATGCAGGGCCGACTCTGACCCATGGCCAACATGGGCGACGTCCTAGGGCCCACGCCATGGAGGGCCCATAATTCTATCTTTCCTACGTACTTGTGTTGGCCTAAAAAAGAACCGATAGCAGTCCAACTGAATCACGCGGGAAATGCACGCGTGCAAACGCTAAGCTTGGGAAACATGGGCGATCTAGTTGGTCTAATTGTCTTGGTACTGTTCTGATTGTTAGGCCCGCTGATAAAATGGTGTTGAGCAATTATCACGTCGCCCGCAATGTTAAGTTAAACTAATTATTACAATATTAAGTTAGACTAATTTTATCAAATTTGATTATGTGGTATGCATTTCAGTACTATGTGACGAGGTTTAATCTCATCAATGCCTATCGTTATGGACTTGGGTTTTGGAGAAGATGGGGATGCTGGAGATCGCGGAACGGTTAGCAAACAAGCAACACGGGGACACGAAGTTTACCCAGGTTCAGGCTCCCGAAGGGAAAACCCTACTCCTGCTTGTCTGCTCTTGATTACGGCGGAACCGAAGGTTACAGGGGTGCTCAGATTCAATCTGGCGTGGAGGTGTGTATGCGAGAGTATGAGTCGATATCTAGGTCGTGCCCTCCTAGCCTTTATATAGATTCGGACAGGTCCCGGGTATAGACCTAGTCGGTTACAAGTTTTAGGGTTTTACCCCTTTGAATTTCCTATCTACGCTAGTCTTGCTCTTCAAGGATCCGAAAGCGTCATGGGCCTTGGCCACCCGAAAATCTTCATGGGCCGGCGTACATCTGCCGTGAGCCTTCCTTGGCTGGACCAGGTATGCTGAGGTCACGTACCCATAGGGTATAACCATGTCACTATGAAATATCTTGTTAATTTTGCAAGTTGTAAAGATATTATGGATCGCTTTCTAAATTTGAAAAAAAATCTTATCCAACTACATCTACTGATCATGATTCAAGTGAAGATCCATCCAAAATTATATGTACTCGTCCAAAATTTATATAAGCTTCCTTACAACCCCGTCAAAGGAACAAAATGTCACTATGAGCTACAAATTAGTGCTACTTGTGTTTTTATCCACGGACATTTTCTTCTAGCTCCGATCTTGGTGGCATATATAATAGTCTTAGCGGGGCCATGCCGTTAACTTCGCCCTAGGGCCCTACAAAACATAGAACCGTGCCTGCTCCTATGGCAACTAACATGTACATGTCCATCTTTAAGCTCCGGCTTTCCCGTCCCTGACAAACCCGACGAGATCGGCCATCCCGAACCACCCAAAAAAGCCTAGACCCTTTTCCTCCTTGCCCACCTGCGCCGCCTCCTCCATCAACGCCGCCACGGTGGTTGGCGAGGAGGGGCTTGGCTGGTGCTCCCTCGAGCTCGAGTTCCAGCTCCGCCATCATAGAAGCTTTGGGTGGAGCAGCTGCCAGCCTCACCCAGGGGCAACGACCTGTCGCCGCCTGATCCCGACGACCTGCGTAACGTCGCCGGCCCCGCAATCTCCGCGAGTGTGAGGGCCTACAGCAAGCGTCGCTGGTCCTCCAATTTTGTGGGCGCACGTTCCAGATTTGCTTGTGTGATTTGGTTCCAGTTTTACTTATACGGCTTGGTTTCTGATCTAGATTTACATTAAGTGGTTTGATTCCAGATCCTATGCGGAAACCCAATTACGTGGTTTGATTCCAATTACCGATTTGCTTCTCCAAACATTTCAGATTTCATTCGATACCAGCAAATAAGGGCTATGTAGATGGGAGATGAGTACAATATTGGGGTGTTTTGTGTGAAATCTTGTACGAATCTCCAACTACATTGGGCGCCTAGGATAAGCCCGGGACACCCACGTATATGTAGACTTTGTTTTCCGCGAAAGAAAGCAGACGATGGAGGTGACAAGGGAGCCGATGCAGCCCGACTCCCGCGGCCTGGTCGTGCTCGCCGCCGGCCTGGCGAGGCGCCTCGCCGAGGTGAACCACGACAGCAACTTGGTGTTCCCTCCGCTGTCCATCTACGTGGCGCTCGCTCTCCTCGCCGCCAGCGCCCGGGGCGACACCCTGGACGAGATCCTCAGCGTCCTCGGCGCGCGGTCACGCGGCGAGGTCGAGCAGTTCGTCTCCCGCGTGGCGGAGCACGCGCTCAAGGACTGCTCGGGCTCCGGCGGGCCACGAGTCGCGTTCGCGAGCGGCGTCTGGAGCGGCCACAACTGCCCGCTGAAACCGGCGTTCCGGGACGCCGTGGCCGGCACGTACAAGGCTGCCGAGGCCAGCAGAGTCGACTTCGCCAGCGATCCGGAGGCGGCACGGGGCCAGATCAACGCATGGGTCATGCGGGCGACGCGGGACCTGATTGGCTCGGTCTTTGGCCCAGGAACGATAACACCGCAAACCCGCGTCGTGCTCGGCGACGCCATGTACTTCAAGGGGGCCTGGGAAGAGGCCTTCGACAAGAAGAGCACGGCCAACGAGACTTTCCACCGGCTGGACAGCGGCACGGTCGACGTGCCCTTCATGCATAGCTGGGAGCAACTGTACATCGCCGTGCACGACGGGTTCAAGGTGTTAGATTGATCTCTCCCCGTTCGAGCCCAATGGCCCGAACTGAGTCCCTCAAACGCGCCCTGATCAGGGGCGCCCAACCCTATCTGGTTGGTGGGCCCCTTTCGCCAGCGCTATATAAAGGAGGTGAGGGCCCGGCAGCACGCCTCATGAGGTTAGCCGTGCCCTAGCCGCCCCATCTACAAGCCCAACCGATCTAGGATAAGCGCTGCGCCGACGGGAAGCACCACCGCCGCCACACGCTCGCACCCCCTTTTCCCCCATGGCCACTAACGGCGGCTCCAGCTCCGGGACTAGTTCCGGCATCCCCTCTGGCTCGTGTCTGTCGAGTCAGGGAGCAGGTAGTTCCCCTCCTATCCGATCCCTCCCTCTCTCAGTTTTGGATCTAGATAGGCAAGGTAAAGTGCTACTGATAGATCTAGACTAGCTTAATTGCAAAGCCATTTTATCATTGGTATCAGAGCCACTAGTTGCTAGATCTTTTGGTGCAAAAGGAAAGAATAAACCTAGATCTAAAGTGCGCCTGCCCTACGGCCGCGTCGTTCCTCTCGATCTAGATGAGCATCACTGCGAGGCATCTAGACGAAGAACACACCCCTCTGGGGCAAAGAGAAAGAAAGAAAAGAAACCCTAGATCCCGCATGCAAAATCCCTCCCCAGATCCCGAGCAGAGATGAACTGTTAACCCTAGACCAAATCCCCTAACCCCGAATCAAAAAAAAAAAACCAGAGACAAAGTTTGGTCCCTAGTACCTCCACCTGAACACCGGCCACCGCTGCACCACTTGCCGGTCGTGCGCCCACCCTCGGGTCGATGCACCACCGGCAAGGGGGGCAAAGGGCCGCCGCCGTCCGCCGTTTCCCCTCAGGTGCGTGGGATGGAGAAAGAAGGAAGGGGAGGGGAGGGGCCAGCACACTAGGAGAGGGAGGGGGCCGCCGGCTGCGCTGGGCGGGGCCGCCTTGCCTCAAACCTCGCGGGGGCCGCCGCCAGAAAGAGAGGAGATGGGGGCTCGCAGGACTGGGAGGGGGAAATGACTAGGTTTTGGGGGGGGGGGGGCTGCGGCGCGAGCTGCTTTTATCTCTCCGAAGGGCGCGAGCAGCCGTAGGATCTAGGGTAGAGGGAATGTGCGGTGTGGATGGAGCAGCGCGGGGGGGGGGGGGGGGGTGGGGGGTTGCGGGCGAGCGCGGGCCGAAGCAGGACGCCGTGGGCGACGTGAGAGCAGGTGCTGCACGCTGAGGCACCGCGCGAGCGGTAGTTAGCGCGGGAGGGCGCTGCGCGCCTAGATGGGCCACTGGGCCGTACTGCTGGCTGCTATGCGACGCGCTGCGCGCTGGGCTGCGCTGGGCCGCTGCTGGGTGTGTCTGTTTAATAGTTTTTTCTATTTTTTTATTTTACTAAACAGTTTTATTAGTTGTTTTTATTGTTTTTCTTAGTTTTAAGCAAATTTTAACACAGATTTCTCTAGTCATTTTATTTCAGTGAATATTTGTCTAGAGAATGCAATAGAGGCAGAATTTTTCTATAAAGTTCAAAGTTTTATGAAAGTTGTAATAATTGTTTCCGCAGCAAATAGTTGATTTAAATTGCTAGAATGCAATAAAAGTGTATTAAATTTTGTTTTAAAAGATGTGATAAAGTAATTTAAAGTTGATTATGCTCCATGTTATTAATTGACCAACGTTATTAATGAACATGATCATGGTCCCTTTCATTAAGTATTAAAGGTGCATTTAATTTTATTTTTACCCAACGGTGATATAACTTTAAATGGCACAAACAATTGCATGCTTAATTTATACCAACGTTGGATTAGTGCATACAGTTGTTTTTGGTTGTCTCACATCTTTTGTGGTTTTTAGGAGGTCTCAACCTCATGAGCTGCCTGAAGGATATCCCATTGCTCAGAGGGGATAACTATTCTAAATGGAGGAAAAAGGTTGACCTGGCCTTTGTCTGCGCCGAGGTGGACTGGGTTGTTGATACCAAACAGCCAGTCAAGCCTAAGGACCCAGTGAGGGGTGATACTGAGGAAAGTGTTGTATGGGAAAAGAGAAAGAGAGACCATGCTCCATTGGAGCTGGCCTACTCAATAGATAACCAAAAGTGGGTCAATGCAAACAAGAAGTGCTTGGCTTTCGTCAAGAACACGATTGAGAACGCAATAGTAGGCTCAATCGAAGAGTGTGTCTCCATTGGTGAGTACCTTGCAAAGATAAAGAGTCAGTTTACTGGCTCTTCAAAGATGTATGCAACCCAGCTGCTAAAATAGCTGGTGACAGAAAAGTATATGGGAGGGCCACCTGGCATTAGAGATCACATCTTGAGGATGTCAACATGGAGGCTAAGTTAAAGCCTATGGATGCAGACCTCGAGCTCAAGCCTGCTCTACTGGTGCATCTTGTCATGGCCTCTCTTCCCCAACAGTTCGAGAACTTCGTCATCAACTATAACATGTCCCCTGAAAAGTGGGACATTGAAAAGACCATAGGGATGTGTTCTCAAGAGGAATAAAGGCTTAAGTCCATTCACGGTGGTTCCTTGAACTACGTGAAGGACAACAGGAAGAGGAATTTCACCAACAGCAACCATGGTGGCTCACCTTCCAAGCCACATGGCAAGGGCCCCCACAGCACCAGCATCAGTATCAGCAGTCTACCCCTGGGGACAAAGACCAGTGCCACCATTGCAAAAAGGTTGGCCACTACAAAAAGGATTGCCCAATATGGCTAAAGTCCATAATGGCGAAAAACGGTAAAGACATAGTCTCTTTTGTAAATGAATCCTTGTATGAAAAGTTTTCTAAATCTAATTGGTGGATTGACTCTGGTGCAACAGTTCATGTTGCCAACTCTTTACAGGGGTTCCATTCGACAAGGATTTTGCCAAAAAGAGAAAGACTCGTTGAAGTGGCGAATGAGATTCAAGCAGAAGTGGAGGCTGTTGGCGACATTCCTCTGGAGCCGGCTGATGGCTTTACTCTTTTGCTTAAGGATGTTTTATTTGTTCCTTCCATCCATAGAAACTTAATAAGTGTGTCATGCTTGGACAAAGACATGTATGAGTGTTATTTTGGACATGGCAAATGTTCCATTTGGTTGAAAGATACTTGTGTGGGTGTTGCTTCACTCCATGACAAGCTTTATTTATTATCCTTGCATGAGAAAGTGTTTTCTGTGTGTGATGTGAATGAACAAGTTCTCTTGTCGAACAAAGAACAAAAGAAAAGAAAGTGAACTCTTGACTCATCGAAGTTATGGCACTACAGATTAGGCCATATTTCGAGGGGAAGAATAGAAAACCTCGTTAAAAATGACATTCTTCCTCCGTTAGAGTTCTCAGACATTGAGCAATGCATAGATTGCATTAAAGGAAAATATGTAAAACAAATTAAAAAGGGTGCAAACCGAAGTATAGCTACACTAGAAATAATCCACACTGATATTTGTGGACCGTTTCCTGTGAAAAGTGTGGATGTTTATGATTCATTCATAACATTCATGAATGATCACTCTCGGTATGGTTACATTTATCCAATTAAAGAAAGATCTGAAGCATTGGATAAATTTAAAATTTTCAAAGCTGAAGTAGAAAATCAGCATGATAAAAGAATTAAGATAGTCCGGTCTGACCGTGGGGGGGGGGAGTACTACGGTCAGCATACTCCACTGTAGGGGTTCGTATCATGGAAAACAAAAAATTTCTACCGCATGAACACACAATCAAGATCTAATCTATGATCAAGCCAAGATCTATCTACTAGATTGTAGCAACGAGTTGATGGAATACTAACCCTCGAAGATCCAAAGCGGTTAACGAGAGCAGATTCTCGTGGGTGATGTAGTCGTACTCATTCCGATCTCAAGATCGCGTAGACGATCCTTCCGGCGCTGCGTTCCGGCAGCGCTTCCGCAGTCGGTCACACGTTCGGTACTCGATGAAGACCTTCCTCTCCCTTGTTCCAGCAGGAAGCAGAGGTTGTAGCACTCTCCTCGTGATTCCGGCAGCACGACGGCGTGGTACCGGAAGTAGAGGGGAGATCTCGCAGGGCTTCGCCTTAAGCCGGAGCGAGTATGGTGGACTATGAGAGAGGCTTGGCGATCTAGGGTTTAGACACACCAAGTAGAGGAAGCTAGGCCGGCGGCTAGGGCAAGGGGATGCCCCAAGTTGGCGGCTAGGGTTTAGCCCTAGGCGGCGGCGGTAGCAGGAGGTGGCGGCGCCGGCGGCTTGGAGCTAGGGTTTGCGGGGTGCAAGTTGTGTGCTTGGAGGGGCAACCCTGCCCCTCCTTATATAGGTGGAGGGGGTGCGCCAAGGGGAGGGGAGTCCCTCCCCAACTCGGTCTCCAAGGGCCGGCGGTGGAGGAAGAGGGACTTCCTCCCCAAGTAGGTTTCCTACTCTCCCTCCACCAAACAAAATAGTCGTTTGACTTTTTCAAATTGGCGTTTGACTTTTCAAACTAGGATTTGATTTATCCCTTTATTTTGTTCAGCGATGACACCTAGTATATGATGCAACCATTCCAACTTGTAATGACACATTCATGTACCCTTCCCCTCTGAGTGCCGGACATTTCGGAACCTTCTAGAACATTCCCGATGAAAACACCGGAACCATTCTCCAACCCCGAAACAGGACTTTCCTTATATGAATCTTATTCTCCGGACCATTCCGGATCTCCTTGTGATATCCCAGATCCCATCCGAGACTCCGAACAACATTCAGTCTCTTACTCATCATTCCATAACTACTCAACAACATCGAATCCTTAAGTGTGTCTCCCTACGGTTCGTAAATTATGCGGACATGATCGAGACACTTCTCCGATCAATAACCAATAGAGGAATCTGGAAATTCATATGGCTCCCACATATTTCTACGATTACTTTGCGATCGAATGAACCACTTACATATGATACCAATTTCCCTTTGTCTCACGATAGTTTACTTATCCGAGGTTTTGATCGTCGGTATCTTTGCATACCTAGTTCAACCTCGTTACCGATAAGTACTCTTTTCTCGTTCCCGTGGTATGTGATCCCTTGTGAGCCAGTCACATGCTTGCAAGCTAATTGGATGACATTCCACCGAGAGGGCCCAGAGTATATCTATCCGTCATATGGATGGACAAATCCCACTCTTGATCCATGTGTCTCAACCCATACTTTCCGAACACTCAATGCCACCTTTATAGCCACCCAGTTACGGTGTGGTGTTTGATGTCATCAAAGCATCCTTCCGGTGATGGTGATAAGCATGATCTCATGGTCGAAGGAATTAGGTTACTATGTATCAGAAAGCTTATAGCAAATGAACTATATTAAATGACTTGATCTTTATGCTACGCTTAACTATAGGAGTATGTCCATCACATCATTCCCCTAATGATATGACCCTGTTGTTAATAAAGTCTCTATGTTCATGATCAGGAAACCATGATCATATATTAACCAACAAGCTAGTTTAACAAGAGGCTTTACTAGGGACTCTTTTATGTTTACAAATCACACAAGTATTAATGTTTCCGGTTAATACAATTATAGCATGGTATGTAAACATTTATCATAAGTATGAAGATATGATAATAACCACTTTATTATTGCCTCTTGGGCATATCTCCAACAGTCTCCCACTTGCACTAGAGTCAATAATCTAGTTTCAAACCTTTGTGTATTCAACACCTATGGCTTTCTGGTGTCGTATGCACACGATTGCTAGTGGTCAACTGATCTCCGGATCTGACACTTCCAGGTCCGTGTGTAATTGCATGTCTTTGCGTCTCTACGCATCACTCATTTTCTAATGAGATGGCTTTGTACAAATTTGGTCCTTTGGTGTGACCTTTAGTTCTTTGGGGTTAAAACATGTTGATAATATTGTCGTACAATATATCTTCATAGCATTATCCCTGCTGTGAACTACACCTAGTTTGATAACAAACTACTTGACACAAATGCCCTCTTTTGCCGCTATAATAGCAGTTATATACTTAGCCCTTTTGTTGTAGTATCTGTCATAATGTCTTAACTTTGGAACTCATCCAAATCCATTATGGAACTTACTTTCCATCACATCGTGCCACCCTTAGTTTAGATTGAGATAAACTTAATTTGTACTTCGTGACAAAACTAGTATCAATGTAGTACTTTTACAATGAACTAACCATCTATTTGTCACTTCTACAAAACAATATATTCTTAGTTCTTCCAAAATATCATAAGAATATCCTTACTATCGTCCAATGATCATCTTATGAATCATTCTGGTATATGCTCACATCATTTAAAGCATAGGATATATCTGGATTTGTACATATCACAGCATGATTGATATAAATACTCTTTGTGATTTCATACATCAAGTATCAATCTATACTTGAATCTTTGTTTCACTTATCAAGTGTCAATACACTAGAATATATCATCAATATTGAACTCATTCAATCCTTTCTGTGCGACAAGAATCTTTCTTGTAGTTTCTATATTGAACTCATTCAATATATCATCTATGTACTTTCGGCACAACCATATTAACGTCTAATGATGCCAAATATTTGGGTTTTGCCTAAGTCTTTCATCAAGATGAAATTCTTATCCTGTGTTAATAAAAGATACATTATTTCCAATCAACAATATGTATTCCACATAATGTATTAGAAACATGTCTTAGCGCTCCACTTAATTTCTTGCAAATGCAAGCATCTTCATCGTCTCTGATGAAATTAAACTCTTTTAACAGTTTCATCATGGTGAAGATTCCAACTCCGCGATGCTTACTTCAACTATTGAAGTTTGCATATGCTTTTAGCATCCTTTGAATTAACAAAACCCTTTGGACCGTGTCATGCACACGTCCTTGGTAACCATTCTATTAAAAGAACTTGTTTTGTTTATTCAACACATAACAAAATTATATGTCATAGTTGCTACATTAATCCGTCTAGACTAAATATTGCTTAATGAAAGATCAGATCTTGTCATAGTCAACTCTTTGAACATTGTCGTGAACTCTTTCCCGATATGTCGATAATTTCATAGATGTGAAACATCGATGTCTATTTCTTTATAGATCCAAATACGACTGTAAGGTCTTGTACCTTTCCAGAGGGTCTTTCAAGTTCAAAGCTTGATCTCTCGTATATGGAACTATCACGGATTTTATGGCTTCAAGCCATTTGACGGAGTCAGGGCCCATCATCACTTCTTTGCATGTAGTGGGATCATTATTGTCAAATAATGATTTAACTCTCAAATCTTGGTATTTGATTGTTTACCCGACCTACTTATTTTAATAGGAACTTAGATCTCCATAACCACAACCTTTGAGGCACGTGAGCCATGAGCATTGTTGCTGCCTCCGGAACACTTTTCGGCGCTGCACAACTCTGCACATATAGCTAAGGTTCTTTTAGCCTTATCAAAGTTCTATTGTCCTCCCACTTAACTTTTCACGAAAAATTCCTTCTTAAAGAAACTTGACGTTCTAAGCGACAAACATTTTTGTCTCCAATGTTATGGAGGAACAGTTATTCGAAATAACATACAAAGATAGGTTCATCCGACTTTGGTTGCAAACATCTTTTTTATGCATAGCATACCAATGTTTAAGAAAGGACAACTTGGGTTTTATCCCAAACCATAACTTTATATGGTGTCAATTCAACGGATTATGATGGAGCTCTTTTCAGTGGAAAAACGGTAGTCTCTAAAGATTTTAATCTTTAAAATATAATTACAGTTTTATGAATTACACCTTTGATCTTACCATGTCAAACAAGGTTTAATTACATATCTCGAACGCTCCACTTATGGTGTTTCGGGAAATGCAAAATCCACGGAACGATTCCTTAAATCTTAGGTATTACGCTAAACTCGTAACTCAAATATCTTCCTTTATGATCTTATCATAAACTATTTATATTCTTGTTACAATGATTTTGCACTTCATCTTGAAAATCTTTGAACTTTTCAATTGTTTCATACTTTATCCTTATTAAGTAAATATTCATATATTCACTCAAATTTTCAGAGGAAGCATATGAAGTTGAAATCCATCGCTCTTGACTACACATAATGGACTTCATACAACAGTATGTACAAGTTCCAATAAGCTAGTCATTCGTTCCCTTTTGGCCTATGAACGAAGTTTTAATTATCTCTAGGAAAGTTTCACAAGAGTCATTTGATCAAAAATCAAAAGACTCCAAAATTCCATCCACATGGAGTTTCTTCATGTTTTCTTTCCAATATAATTTAAACGGCGATGTCACTTCATAAGTGATCTTTCAATCAATTTGTCTTTCGACATTTTTAGCACTAGTTATATGGATGTGATTTCTCCAACGAGATTTGTGAATCATCCATCTTTTATGGATTACGGCAATTAATTGAACAACCCTTTTGTTCTCATAATACCTGATAAAACAAATCTTGAAGGCAAGCTTTTAACGAGCAACACAATAAACCTTTATTTGTTCTCGATGAACATCATCACATATTCTTTTGCTAGTTACTTAGGCCATTGTAGTTCATGAATTCTGTTGTTTCGTATGATGATTCATTCCAACAAATTCAGTATTAAATACTTAAGAACCACATTGTTTAACAAGCAAAGAATATAGCCATAACACGTATATCCTTTATATACCTAAACTGAACAATTCTAGTCTTTTCTTTTCTGCCATATATTTATGAGATTCTCTTTCAGTATTTCTTTTTTCTGTTTGAAAGAATCTATCAGCATCAACAGTGGAGCCATACACATGACACATAGTCCAAAGCGTGTATAGTTAAATACCAATGTTTTTGGACTTGCACTTTTGAAGTAGATTACCATCATCAAATGTTTGGTGTTCTTTCAAATTCCTTTCTTTAGTAATCTCTTGATGTAGTAAACATTTTACCTACATCAAATATTCATCCTTCTCATGGAATTATTCATGATCAAGCTACTTTAGCTTATAACGGTGAATCGCGAGTATAATGTTGCTCTCCAAAACTTTTTGGAGGATTAGGACAACTAGTGTCTCCAATATTTTGCAAATTCTCATCAAATATGAGAACATGACTTTTGCCATATTATACTCTATCATGTTGCAACCAAAACTTCGTTTCAGATATCAAAATATCTTCCACACATCATGGTTTCTGAAACAACTCTTTCAGATCCTAGATAACCTTGATATTAAGACAATTCTTTGAATATCAAGAATCAAGGAGACAGACATGATACTCATACACTAACTCTTGGAATTGTCACTCTAGATTTTAATACCAATTATTAAACTTCATGGAGTAACCGGAACTTACTGAAAGTTTGCAATAGGACTTTTAAACTTTAGATTAACACTTCAAAACAATACGATACCAGTTCGTAAAGTAACTAACCAGAATTCTATAGTTCTATCATCTCAATTATAACTAAGCGCAAGGTGGTAAACGGATGCCAATGACTACAACAACTATGCAAATTCACTTTGATTTAATTTATGATAAATAGTGTTCAACTTTTAATCATATTGCCGTTGAACTCCCACTCAAAACAATATCCCTCACATTGTTTTAGTGACCACACGAACCAAATCCACCATATCGAAACCGATCATCACGAGAGTTGATGTAGCTTCAATGGCGAACAATCAACATGTTCATCATATCTACTATATGACTCATGCTTTACCTTTCGGTGATCCGTGTTCCGAGACCATGTCTGTACATGCTAGGCTCGTCAAGATCAAACCTTAGCTTCCGCATGAGCAAATCTGGCTTGCTCACGTTGTATACACTCGCAGAATCTAACACACCCGATCATCACGTGATGCTTCGAAACAACGAGCTTTAGCAACGGTGCTTACTAAGGATGAACACTTTAAAACTTGAAATTGTGTGCTTGAGGGATCATCTTATAATGCTACCGCCGTGAACTAAGCAATACAAGATGCATAAAAGGATTAACATCACATGCAATTCATAATATGTGATATGATATGGCCTTTCTTCTTTGTGCTTCCGATCTCCATCTTCAAGCACGAACATGATCTCCATCATCACCGGCATTGCATCAAGGTCAATGACGCTGCTCCATGGTTGTCGTCCACCAGCTTCAACTATTTCAACTACTTTGAATAGACACGCGGGTCTTAACAGAATTTAAAGACAACCATATGGCTCCTGCCGGTTGTCAACTTACAATAAGGAACATTGCATGCATCAAATATAATCACAATCATGGCCATATCACATCACAGCACACCCCTGCAAAACAAAGTTAGACGCCTCTAATTTTCTTTGCATGTTTTACGTGGTTTGGGGCTTTCAATAAGTGTCGCTCTAACTTACGAACAGGAACCACAACGTTGATGCTTGAACTATCAAGTGCCTGTTGTAAATTGGATCTATACTATGATGGGAGAGACAGACACTCGCAAAGCTACTTATGCAATACAAGTTGCATGTTGAGCGTGGAGCAAGTCTCATGAACGATGTCATGTAAGGTTAGCCCGGGCCGCTTCATCCCATCATACCGCAAGATGCAAAGTACACAAGAAGCAATTGATAATAAAATCACCACCAACCACAATGACCATTGTGTTCTACTCGTGCAACAGATCTACATATAGACACCGCTCTGATACCACTGTAGGGGTTCGTAGCATGGAAAACAAAAAAATTCTACCGCATGAACACACAATCAAGATCAAATCTATGATCAAGCCAAGATCTATCTACTAGATTGTCGCAACGAGTCGATGGAATACTAACCCTCGAAGATCCAAAGCGGTTAACGAGAGCAGATTCTCGTGGGTGATGTAGTCGTACTCTTTCCGATCTCAAGATCGCGTAGACGATACTTTCGGCGCCGCGTTCCGGCAGCGCTTCCGCAGTCGTTCACATGTTCGGTACTCGATGAAGACCTTCCTCTCCCTTGTTCCAGCAGGCAGCGGAGGTTGTAGCACTCTCCTCGCAATTCTGGCAGCACGACGGCGTGGTACCGGGAGTAGAGGGGAGATCTCGCAGGGCTTCGCCTTAAGCCGGAGCGAGTATGGTGGACTATGAGAGAGGCTTGGCGATCTAGGGTTTAGACACACCAAGTAGAGGGAGCTAGGCCGGCAGCTAGGGCAAGGGGATGACCCAAGTTGGCGGCTAGGGTTTAGCCCTAGGCGGCAGCAGCAGGAGGTGGCGGCGCCGGCGGCTTGGAGCTAGGGTTTGCGGGGTGCAAGTTGTGTGCTTGGAAAGGCAGCCCTGCCCCTCCTTATATAGGTGGAGGGGGCGCGCCAAGGGGAGGGGAGTCCCTCCCCAACTCGGTCTCTAAGGGCCGGCGGTGGAGGGAGAGGGACTTCCTCCCCAAGTAGGTTTCCTACTCTCCCTCCACCAAACAAAATAGCCGTTTGACTTTTTCAAATTGGCGTTTGACTTTTCAAACTAGGATTTGATTTATCCCTTTATTTTGTTCAGCGATGACACCTAGTACATGATACAACCATTCCAACTTGTAATGACACATTCATGTACCCTTCCCCTCCGGAGTGCCGGACATTCTGGAACCTTCTAGAACATTCCCGATGAAAACACCGGAACCATTCTCCAACCCCGAAACAGGACTTTCCTTATATGAATCTTATTCTCCGGACCATTCCGGATCTCCTCGTGATATCCCAGATCCCATCCGAGACTCCGAACAACATTCGGTCTCTTACTCATCATTCCATAACTACTCAACAACATCGAATCCTTAAGTGTGTCTCCCTACGGTTCATAAATTATGCGGACATGATCGAGACACTTCTCCGATCAATAACCAATAGAGGAATCTAGAAATTCATATGGCTCCCACATATTTCTACGATTACTTCGCGATCTAATGAACCACTTACATACGATACCAATTTCCCTTTGTCTCACGATAGTTTACTTATCCGAGGTTTTGATCGTCGGTATCTCTGCATACCTAGTTCAACCTCGTTACCGATAAGTACTCTTTTCTCGTTCCCGTGGTATGTGATCCCTTGTGAGCCAATCACATGCTTGCAAGCTAATTGGATGACATTCCACCGAGAGGGCCTAGAGTATATCTATCCGTCATATGGATGGACAAATCCCATTCTTGATCCATGTGTCTCAACCCATACTTTCCGAACACTCAATGCCACCTTTATAGCCACCCAGTTACGGTGTGGTGTTTGATGTCATCAAAGCATCCTTCCGGTGATGGTGATAAGCATGATCTCATGGTCGAAGGAATTAGGTTACTATGTATCAGAAAGCTTATAGCAAATGAACTATATTAAATGACTTAATCTTTATGCTACGCTTAACTATAGGAGTATGTCCATCACATCATTCCCCTAATGATATGACCCTGTTGTTAATAACATCTCTATGTTCATGATCAGGAAACCATGATCATATATTAACCAACAAGCTAGTTTAACAAGAGGCTTTACTAGGGACTCTTTTATGTTTACAAATCACACAAGTATTAATGTTTCCAGTTAATACAATTATAGCATGGTATGTAAACATTTATCATAAGTATGAAGATATGATAATAACCACTTTATTATTGCCTCTTGGGCATATCTCCAACATCCATATGGTCAAGTACCAGGACCTTTTGCAAGGTTCCTACAGGAAAGTGGAATAGTCGCCCAGTATTCTATGCCGGGCGAACCTCAGCAAAACGGAGTAGCTGAAAGGCGTAACCGTACCCTTATGGATATGGTGTGCAACATGATGAGCTATTCCACCCTCCCATTGGGATTGTGGATGGAGGCGCTTAAAACTGCCATTCACATTCTCAACAGAGTACCAAGTAAGTCAGTTCCCAAAACACTGTATGAATTGTGGACAGGAAGAGTCCCCTCTCTGCACCACTTGAGGGTATGGGGGAGCCTAGCTAAGGCAAAAGTTTTCAATCCAAACATTGCAAAGTTAGACCCCAAAACAGTATCTTGCCACTTCATTGGCTATCCAGATAAATCAAAAGGTTACCGTTTCTACTGTCCTAACAGATACACAAAGTTTGTAGAAACAAGACACGCAGTCTTCTTGGAGGACGAATTGATGAGGGGGAGCACGGTAGCTCGGGAAATTGATCTTGAGGAGAAGAGGGTGCATGCACCTAATCCGATGACTCGGGAGCCATTTTCTCGCTACCTATTTTGCCAACATCTACAACTCCTGAGGTTGTGGTGCCGACACCTGTTGTGACTCCACACTTGACAATAATGGGAGAAAGTTCGGAACCTGTCCATCAGGAGCCACCGGAACCCACTGTTGAGCACGAAAGGGATCCAGAACAGACACATACTGAAAATGTGCCAGAACCTGAGGCACGAAATGAGCAAGAGTCTGATGAACTCAGAAGGTCCAAAAGAGAATGAAGACCAGCCATTTCCAAAGAAATTTACAAAGTCTACAACACAGAAACAGTTCATATGGAGGGCGATCCTACCTCATATGAAGAAGCCATGAGAAGACCTCACTCAGCCAAGTGGGTGGAGGCAATGGAAGATGAAATGAAATCGATGAGTTCCAACAATGTTTGGGACATAGAAGAAAATCCTAAAGGAGCCAAAACAGTAGGATGCAAATGGGTCTACAAAACAAAGTATGACTCCAATGGGAATGTAGAAAAGTACAAAGCTAGACTTGTGGCAAAAGGCTTTACGCAAAGACAAGGGGTAGATTACAATGAGACTTTTTCTCCGGTCTCATATAAGGACTCCTTCAGAATCATAATGGCACTAGTTGCACATTTTGATTTAAAGTTGCATCAAATGGATGTTAAGACAACATTTCTAAATGGAGATTTAGAAGAAAATGTTTACATGAAACAACCCAAGGGTTTTTTCATGGAGGGGAAGGAACATATGGGATGTCGCCTAAAGAAATCCATTTATGGGTTAAAGCAAGCCTCTAGGCAGTGGTATTTAAAGTTTAATGATACAATTAAAAGATTTGGATTCAAAGAGAATGTTGAGGACAACTACATTTATGCAAAGTTTAAAAGTGGGAAATATATTTTCCTAATTCTGTATGTGGATGACATCTTTCTTGCTAGCAGTGATGTCAGTCTACTACTGGAGACAAAGAAGTTCTTGTCTTCAAATTTTGACATGAAAGACCTTGGTGAAGCTTCTTATGTTTTGGGCATAGAAATTCACCGAGATAGAAAGAATGGAGTGTTAGGACTGTCGTAGAAAGCATATTGTGAAAAGATTCTAAAGAAATACAATATGCATGCGAGTAATGCAACACCTGCTCCCATAGTCAAGGGTGATAGTTTTGGGAAATCCCAATGTCCAAAGAACCAATATGAGATCGATCAAATGAAGTCAGTACCATATGCTTCGGCTGTTGGAAGCTTACAGTATGCACAAGTGTGCACTCGCCCCGACTTAGCTTTTATCACCGGGGTACTCGGTAGATATCAAGAGAATCCAGGCATAGAGCACTAGAAGATGGTGAAGAAAGCTTTGCGTTATGTGCAAGGCACAAAAGGCCTCATGCTAACATATAAACGATCCGATTCCCTAGAGATAAAAGGGTATTCAGATGTGGATTTTGCGGGAGATAAAGACGATAGAAAATCCACGACAGGATATGTCTTTACTCTCGCAGGAGGTGCTATTTCGTGGAGAAGCGCCAAACAGTCGATAGTTGCATCATCTATGATGTATGCAGAATTTATAGCATGTTATGAGGCCATGGGACATGCGTTATGGTTAAAGAAATTTCTACCCGACTTGAAAGTGGTTGACTGCATCAGCATGCCACTAAAGATGTACTGTGACAACGAGCCTGCAGTATTCTATGCTCACAACAACAAGTCGAGTAATGCTACAAAGTCTATAGATATAAAGTACTATGTTGTGAAGGACAAAGTCCAGGATCAAACTATAAGACTCGAGCATATAAGGACAAAGGATATGCTTGTGGATCCGCTAACGAAAGGCTTACCACCCAATGTGTTCAAGGAACACATAGCCGGCATGGGTTTAATGGAAAGCCTATGATTCCTGGACTACAGAGGCCCAAAAGTAACACGATTTGTTTCAAAATATAAAAGTATGTAGTGGCTGTCTGATTCCATCGGCAATTCAGCTGAGACGATGAAACATGCTCTATATACCGATGCGTGATGAAACGAGTAAAGTATAAAGTACAAAGTTAAAACAAAAGTCGAGATCAAAGGGGAGAATGTTAGATTGATCTCTCCCCGTTCGAGCCCATCGGCCCGAACGGAGTCCCTCAAACACGCCCTGATCGGGGGCGCCCAACCCTATCTGGTTGGTGGGCCCCTGTTGCCAGCGCTATATAAAGGAGGTGGGGGGCCGGCAGCACGCCTCACGAGGTTAGCCGTGCCCTAGCCGCCCCACCTACAAGCCCAACCGATCTAGGCTAAGCGCTGCGCCGATGGGAAGCACCACCGCCGCCACACGCTCGCACCCCCTTTTTCCCCATGGCCACTGACAGCGGCTCCAGCTCTAGGACTAGTTCCGGCATCCCCTCTGGCTCGTGTCTGTCGAGTCAGGGAGCAGGTAGTTCCCCTCCTCTCCGATCCCTCTCTCCCTCTCTCAGTTTCGGATCTAGATAGGAAAGGTAAAGTGCTACTGATAGATCTAGACTAGCTTCATTGCAAAGCCATTTTATCACAAGGTGCTCAAGCTCCGGTACAAGATGCAGGCCAATGCTCCCGATCGGCACTCCGGCCATCATCGTATTGCTCCGCCCGGCAACGGCACCCCCACGCAACTCTCCATGTGCATTTTCCTCTCGGACGCGCCCGACGTCCTGCGGAGCATGGTCGAGACGATGGCATCCCAGCCCGGCTTCGTGCACGAGCACCTGCCGAAGAAGAAGGTCGAGGTCGGCTAGTTCGGGCTGCCCAAGTTCAAGTTGTCCTTCTAGAGCAACATCATCGCGGTTCTCAAGGACCTGGGCCTTCGGTTGTCGTTCGGTGATCAAGCCGACCTGTCTGACATGGTGGAGGACGATGGATCTGGCTTGCCCCTGGTCGTGAGCGAGGTCATCCACAAGGCGGTCATCGAGGTCAACGAGGAAGGCACCAAAGCTGCAGCCGTGTCTATCTTCGATATGATGTTTGGATGTAGCCCTAGTTATCGCCCACCTCCTCCGGTGGACTTTGTAGCTGACCATCCGTTCGCATACTTCATAGTCGAGGAGGCGACTGGTGTTGTTGTGTTCGTGGGGCATGTCCTCGACCCCTCGAAAGAGAACTAGACTGTTACGGACTTGGATCCCCATAGCATATAACGAAGAGTAGCATATAGCAAAGTTCTACAATTAAGTGATGTTTTTGCTGTATGTTTTTTTAGTTTTATTTAGGACTACATACTACACTTGGCACATGGGCCTCAAATTCCGGATGTTTATTTAGTCTTTGTCACGGTTGTGTCAACATTTACTTAATAGATGGCCTTCAGGCCCATCCCATTTAAAAAAAAATTACTGACTAGACACAAGCGGAACTGCAGTAGAAGCATAGCCCTGAGAAAGATTGAGAGTGTCTCTTGTTGTGGTTAGGCCTCTAGACCTCTCGTAAGACGTAAGTCATAATAGTCACAAGAGTGAATCACGTATGGCTCACTTTTAAAATACCAAACTTCCGGTTAACATGAAAACATGCGGAAGATACATGATGGAATGGAGAATAAACACTATGATAATAAAGACTTTATTATTGTCTTTAGGGCATATTTCCAACCGGATCGACGTGATTGTCATCAACAATCTACACAGAGTATCTTCTGCCACATTCTTCAGTGAGTTTATCTAGATCAAACCATTATGTGTTCTTTATAGATCGATCTTGGGTGTGCTTTGTTGGCCCTAAATTTTTTCGTTTTCCTATGCGAACCACCACAAGGAGGACCATTGGCCACCCCTTGTTCTCCCTAGCACCCAGCGGCGCCCCAAATCTCCCCCCACGGGTTTGGATCATTTTCACATTTCTTCAACATTTTTGCAAGTAATATGATGAAAACCCAAAATAACATCACATCCAAAGTGTTTAAAATATCACATGGAAATTATGTTTACCCACCAAGGGGTCAAATATTACCAACACGGTACCAAGATCAAACTATGCGCTTGAAATCCAGATACCCGCACGATTTTCGAGGCATGAGGCTCCTCTGAGGTGACCGTTGGTCGGCCTCCGGCGTTCGCCGGCTTCTCGCCGGCATAGGCTCTGCATGGATTCCTCTGGAGGTTGTTGGAAGATCACCTACTCTGGTGTGACCACGGGTGGTAAGTTTCTTGAAGGCTCTCTCGTTGTCTCGGCTGATTCTTGGCTGGTTCTTCTCAATGCCAAAGGCTCTCCCCTTAAGGGTCAATGTTTGGAAAATGGGGAGAAGATCTCAATTGGATCTGTTTTGAGGTTCCCCTCTCATATCTCTCGTGTTAATGATTCTTTGGATCCCTCGTCTGGATTTCTTGGTAGATCTCCTACCATCGCTGGATCCCTCGTCTTAAATGGCATGCACTTTGCTCCTCTTTGCCGACTGATGATCTTGCGCCTTCTAAAGGATTTCTGATGCTTTTTCCTAGTTCTAAAAGGCTAGTTCTCCTCAACCACAATGAGGTTGTGATTGATGCTAGATACTTGATTCATGGTGAGGTGGTGGCCTCAGGCATCTCTATTGATCTCCAGGTGAAGAGGGTTGTTGTCGGTACTCAGATTTTGCCTAGCCCTTTGGTTAAGAAGTTTTCCACCAATGTTGAGAAGATAGTGCCTAGATCTCTGGATTTCACTAAGAACCTCCCCTCGGTGCGTGCTCCCAAAGATGTTGCTTCGTGTCGGCCTGCCCTGGATTTTTCATTAGGGTGAGATTTTGAGAAGAGGATTTTTGATAAATTCAGGCATCAAGTTAATTTCATTGGTGGTTTCAGGAAAAGACCTTTTTATCTAGTTTGTTCTTTTGGAAGAGCAAATTTTAAGTTGGATTTTCATACTGTTGGTCTTGCTCTCCAGGCCTGTTTTGGTGGTAATGCTTCTAAATTTCAGGTGAAGCTTCTGCAAGATAGAACTTTTTGTTTCTCGGTTGCTTCTAGGGCAGTGGGTTTTGAAATATACAATATTTCAAAGTTTTCATGTAATTCTTTTGTGATTCATGTCAACCTTTGGGGTAATGGGGGCCAAACTGGATTCATGAAGAAAAGGAATTCTATAAAGAGTCTGCTGGAGAATGGAAAGTTGTCACGTACAAAAAAGAAAGTGCAAAAAAATCTCCTTCTTTGAGGCCTTCCAGTAAAGGTGGTTCGGTTTTCCAACGACTCAAATTTCCTGCACCTCCTGCGGTTTCTTCGCCTGTGTCTGCGCAACACATTAATGGTGGTTTCAAATCAGGACTTCAAGACAGATCTTATGCTCAGGTGCTCGCTGATGGTGGTATTAAGTCGATTGTAACGCCGGTCGGGTCTGTGGGAGGCGCCAATCGCGCGGCATTTAAATTGCCTGGTCTCCTTCCTTTTCTGAAATTCCCCTCTTTCCCAAAATGTATTTGGCCCGACAATTCTTACGAGGGGTGGTTCAAAGCCCAGACAGTTACACAATCCCGACCCATTATTCATAGCAGTTTTCACGAGTTCACCACTTCTTTGCAAAAAACAACTACCATTTCCCCTGTCTCCTCAACTCCCCCGCCCGCTGAAACCCCATTCCCCTCTTGCTCGTCGCGGCGAAGAGTGTCGTAATGGCGAACATCCCGATTGATCCTGCGCCTTTCCTACCGAATGGCTTCCAGATTATGCAGGTGGCTGGGCGGAATCGTGTCAAAAGGGTGGTGGTGCCTCGGAGGTCAAGGTCGCATGAACAGTATGCCATTGCTACCATTAATCCCCTCCCCCTGGTCCAGTTCCGTTCTTGAATATTCGTGATGTCCTGGTTGATTTCCTCAATAATGAGGTTAGAGTTCACTTTAGAGATGTCCAGGCTTGTCCCTTTGGGTCTGCTTATGTGCAGTTTCATCATGTCAGTGATCGAGATAGGCTCATTGCGGCTAGCCCGATTCCGTTTCAAGATGTGCATGTATCTTTTGTTAAGCACAATGAGGGTGATAACTGGAGGAGGGCTCAGTTTAATAATGAGTGCTGGGTAATGCTAGTTGGGCCTCCCCTTGACCACTGGCATACGGAGGATCTGAATGCTGTCTTTGCGGATATTGGGAAGGTTCTTTTGTGGGAGAGAGACCCTGGCCAAAAGGGTAGGATTATTGCTAAGATTCGTGTTACTGACCTGGTCAACATCCCCAAGAGTGTGAGGTTTACCATTGGTGACTTGGTGGAGACCAAATCATGGAATTTTTCTGTTGAAGTTCTTCAAAGTAACTTGCTTGGGGGGCCCACCTGATGAGGACCCACTTCCAGATGACAATGTGGACCCACATCCTGTTCCTGTTCATGGCCCTGTCTTTGGGTCACAAATTTCACCTCCTCCCCCTCCCCCTCCTGCTCCTGGGGGTGGTTGGGGACAATGGTTGGCCCCTGTGCAGGATCCTGCCCCTGATGGTGGTAATGAGGAAGGTTGGGGTCCCTGGGAAGCTACTGCTGTTCCTGTTCAAGGCCCTGTCATTGCTCCTGGAGAAGATATGCCTGTTGATAATCAACATCTGCCACCTCAAGATGTTAACAGTGGAGTTACAGGTGCTGTCATTGTCCAAGACTGGGAGTCTGATGATGATGAGTCTGTCAATGAACCTGAGGCTGTGGAGGAGCAGGGTGTGGCTGCTGAACCACAAGGGGTTGGCATTGGTGAAGGCCTGCAAAACATTTTTCAGAACTATTTGGCTGATGATGATGAGGCCAACTCTGATGCTGAGGAGGGGGTGGGAAGCCCTATGGACTCAAGTACTGTGGCCCCTGATAATGATGATTGGATGTTGGAGGACCAGCACCTTCTTTCTCCAAATGAGGCTCATCTTCATGTTGGGATGGTGAGAACTTTTATCTCCATTCCTGATGTGCATGCTGCTAAGAAGGGATTTTCCCAACAAGGCTTGGAGCTCTGGGAGAATTATTTTGCCCCCCATATTCAGAAGGACACTTCTTCAATGGGCTCTCTTAAGTGTGATATCCCTGTAAGTTGGTTTAACTTTATTACTCTCATGCTTGCTACCCCTGAGAAGTTTAATTGGGTCAAGGGCTTTCTTACTTCTCCTTTATGGGAAATTATTAAAGAACCTATTGCTGAGGAAAGTTCCATTTCTTTCATCATCCCTAATGAGAGCTTTTCCCAGATGGCTCCTTCTTGTCTGGGTATTGAAACCAATAAATCTTCATGCTCTCCCTCTACCCCTGCCAGAAAGAGAAAGGGCAAGGAACCTCTTGTTGACACTAAGGTGAGAAGAAGCCCTAGAATTATTGAACTGGATGGGGGCTTTAAAAGTCACATAAATTGTATAATTGTTGATTGCCTGGTTTGTAATGCTGTTCCTCCTTGCCTGAATTCTAAAGTGGTTAAAAATCTTGCTGCCTCATTCTGCAAGGTAAAGGAAGGGGACCTGGAGAAGAGGTTGCTCAAGAAAGGGAAGGCCAATGAAGTGGCAGTTAAGGCTCCTCCAAAAGGCAACATTAAAGGAGGTGCCTCCTCTAGCTTGGGCATTGGTGGCAAGAAGAAACCTGGGGCTGCTGGTACCTGTGGACAACAAGCCAAGAAGAAGTCCTCCTCTTAAGTGTCTAAATGTATCAAACTAAGTCTTTTGCTGGAGTCTTGTTGACTCCCTGTCATGTGATCTGTTCTTGTGATCTTGTCATGTGTTTGGTACTTGTTGTGGAATATGTCTGTGGTGCCTTGATATGGATTGCCTTTTGCCTATGTGATTGCTGTTTCTTCTCCTAGGTGATTACATTATTTATATCACCCCATATCTATACTTGCTTCTGGTCTCCTAATGAATAACAAAAGAATTTGGAAGATCTTGAATTGGAATATCAGGGGAATCAATTCTGAAAAAAAATGGATTGCTCTCAGAAATAAAATTGAGGAGTCTGGTTGTGACATTATTTGTCTTCAAGAAACTAAGCGAGAGGATTTTGATAGTTCTTACATCAAAAAATTCTGCCCCCCCCAAATTTACCAATTTTGAATTTCTTCCCTCCAGAGGTGCATCTGCAGGTTTGATCACCATTTGGAATAGTTCCCTGTTCTCTGGACATCTTTCCTTCCTCAATGAATTTTCCATCTCCATCACCTTGACATCTCTCTTGTCCAATGAATCCTGGATTCTTACCAACATTTATGTGCCATGTTTACCTGAAAAAAAGGATGAATTTTTGGACTGGTTTGGCAGCATTGATATGCCTGATGATTTGGACTGGCTCATTGTGGGAGATTTCAACTTCTGTAGACAGCCTTTAGATAGAAATAAATTGGGGGGAGATGTGAATGGTATGCTTCTCTTTAATGAAGCCATTAATAATTTGGGTCTCATAGAGTTACCACTTAAAGGTAGAAAGTTCACTTGGAGTAACATGCAGAAAGATCCCCTTTTGGAAAGGTTGGACTGGTTTTTTACTTCTGCTTCATGGACTCAGAGTTTTCCCTCAACTTTTGTTGCTCCTCTTGCAAAGCCTACCTCTGACCATCTTCCTTGTGTCATTTCCATTGACACAATGATTCCCATGGCTCAGGTGTTCAGATTTGAAAATCATTGGATGCATCGTAAGGAATTTAAAGCTATTGTTCAAAATGCCTGGAATATTCCTGTGGGTTTTCTGGATTCTGCAAAAAAAATCAATGCTAAATTCAAAAATGTGAGAAGAGGGCTGAAGCTCTGGGCCAAAAAGCTGCCTTGCCTGAAATCACAAATCTGTAATGTTAATGCCACCATTGACTTTCTGGATATCATGGAGGAAATGAGAACTCTTACTGTCCAAGAATAGAATCTTAGGGATCTCCTGAAAAATCTTATTATTTCTCTATTACAGGATCAGAATACTTATTGGAAGCAGAGGGGGAAAATTAAATGGGTTAAGCTAGGGGATGAAAACACAAAGTTCTTTCACTCAAAAGCTACAATAAGCTTTAGGCATAACTACATTTCCATGCTCAAGGATGATTCTGATCTTGAGGTTTATGACCATGATGGCAAAGCAAATCTCCTTTGGAACTCCTTTAAAAATAGAATGGGTACTTCTGATAAGCCTGAAATGCACTTCAATCTTAATGACTTGGCTGGGGAATGCCTAAGACAGGAAGAAAGGGATGCCTTGGAAAAACCTTTCTCTGATGAGGAGATTGATGAGGTCATTAAAAATCTGCCAAATGATAAATCCCCTGGCCCTGATGGTTTTAATAATGAATTCATGAAGCATTGCTGGCCTATTATTAAGGATGATGTGAAACATCTCCTTGTGGATTTCTATGAGGGGCAAACTTCCTTGGAAAGCATTGATGCCTCTTTTATCACCCTCATTCCAAAAATTGCAGCTCCTTTGACTCCTGCTGATTTTAGGCCTATTTCTTTGCTAAATAGTGTCTTTAAGATTATCACCAAAATTCTGGCTAATAGACTGCAGAAAGTCATCCTCAAACTTGTTCACAAGAATCAATATGGTTTCCTCAAACAAAGATCTATCCAAGACTGTTTAGGTTGGGCATTTGAATTCCTTGATCAATGTCACAAGTCAAAGGAAGAAATTTTAATTCTTAAACTTGATTTTGAAAAGGCTTTTGACAGAATTGAGCACTCTGCAATCATCAATATCCTTAAAGCCAAAGGTTTTGGAGATAAATGGATTTCTTGGATTCAGTTGATCTTTGGTTCAGCTTCTTCCTCTGTGCTTTTAAATGGAGTGCCTGGGAAATTTTTTACTGCAGAAGGGGTGTTAGACAAGGGGATCCTTTATCTCCTCTACTGTTTGTTTTGGCTGCTGATCTCCTTCAAAGTATCCTCAATAAGGCAATGAACCTTGGTCTTCTTTCTCTGCCCACTGAAGAAGTGTTCTGTCCTGATTTCCCTGTGGTTCAGTATGCAGATGACACTTTATTAATCCTTAAAGCTGATTCTGAGAAACTCTTGTGCCTTAAGGCCATTCTTCATACTTTTGCTCTCTCCACTGGACTCAAAGTTAATTATTCTAAATCCAGTTTGATGCCTATCAACATGGACTCTGACAGGCTTGGACACTTTGCTAATACTCTTTCTTGCCTCACTGGCACTTTGCCTTTCACCTACCTTGGTTTGCCTCTGAGTTTGAATAAACCTGCTGTGGAACATTTCCTGCCTATTATTCAGAGAGTTGAGAGAAGGTTGTGTGGGATAGCTGATTTTCTTAATTATGGGGGGAAACTGCAGCTAGTTAAATCTGTTTTGTCTTCCCTTCCCATATATTACATGAGCTGCTTTGATCTTCCTGTCACTATCAAGGAACAGTTGATTAAATATATGAGGCAATGTCTGTGGAGAAAGAAAACTTCTGATGTTCAAGCTAGAGGTAATGCTCTTGTAGCATGGAAGAAAGTTTGTAGACCCAAGAACCAGGGGGATTGGGAGTTCTAGACCTTAATATTCAAAACTCTGCACTTCTTTTGAAGAATTTGGATAAATTTTATAATCACAAGGATATCCCTTGGGTTCACCTCATATGGAACACTTATTACTGCAATGGTAAGCTCCCTGGAAGAAGTCTTGAGGGATCCTTTTGGTGGAAAGCTCATCTGAGATTGATTGACATTTTTAAAGGACTTGCAAAGTGCTTAGTTGGAGATGGAAAATCCACACTTCTCTGGTCTGATATGTGGAATGATAGTTGTCTTAAACATAAGCTTCCTCATCTCCTCTCCTATGCAAAAAAACCTCACATCTCTGTCAGTGAGTTCCTGCATACTGAAAATACTCAGGATCTTTTTTACCTCCCTCTGTCACAGCAAGCTTACCAGGAATATCAAAGTCTTGAGCAAATTCTTAATACTGGCAGGCAGGGGGAAACTGATAACTGGAGTTACATTTGGGGCAATAATTTTTCGGTCAAAAAGGCTTATTGTTCCTTATCTGGCTGCCAACCTGTACAACCACATTTCTCTTGGTTGTGGAAATCTTCCTGTCAGCAAAAGCACAAATTCTTCTTCTGGCTCTTACTGCTTGATAGGCTCAACACAAGAAACCTTCTGAAAAGGAAATGTTTTTCTCTGGCATCTTATGAATGTGTATTCCATGGCTGCATCAGTGAAGAAACCATCCTACATTTATTTTGGGAATGCCCTTTTGCAAGAACTTGCTGGGCCGAAATTTTGCATGTCCAAGTGGCTGATCAAAATCTTTTTGAAGCTTTAGCCAGTATTAAAAAAGATCTTAATGTCCCTTTTGCAATGGAAATTCTTATACTTGGAGCTTGGGGCCTTTGGATTTGCAGAAATAATGAAATCTTCAATAACCAGCATGCTTCGCTTGAGGATTGGAAGGCTATTGTAGCCCAGGAATTAAGATGGGTCCTGTATAGAATTAAGAAGAAGTATTATGAGGGCCTCAAAGATTGGATTGAAATTAACTTAGACAGGAGATAGCTGCTTATAATGTTATCCCTCTTCTTTGAGGTGGATTGAGTTTGTAAATAATGTTTTGTAACTCTATAATATATAAAAATTGCAGTGGGGTTTTTTGCCCTACCGTTTTACCCTCAAAAAAAAAATATTACCAACACAAAATCAAATCCAAAATGAAAACAACAAAAGAAAGATCACATGTCACGATCCATGATCTCTTTCTTCTTATTCACATACCAAGCCCTCGTCTCTTTATAAAACAAGGCGAGATATTGGGTCATCACACTGGTCCCTTCACAAATACCTTGAGATCAACTTATTTTTCCCTTGATGTGGCATCCATCTTGGCGGCGTCAGCAATCTCGGCCTCAATCCGAAGCTTCTCGGTCATGGCCTTGGCCTCCACAAGGAACTTCTCCTTCTCGATGCGAAGCTTCTCGGGCATGGCGAAGGCATAGTGACGGTAATTATCTTGATGTGCATCCATGAAGCTCGTGAAGCGCTCGTCCTTTTTGAGCCCTTGAATCTCTCCTCATTTTCAACTTCAACACTATTTGTCGGAGATGACATGTTTCAGCGATTGTTGTAAAGAGAAGAGATAGCAGATGCCTCACGCTTGAAATCTTCCTTTGAAAGCTTCTTTCCCCGAGGCTGATCTGAGCGCTTCCCTAAACCCCCATTTAGTTCATTATTTTCAAGATCGACGGTGGCTCCATCATTGCTTCTATTCTTGGAGTTCTTGGCTTGGACTTGCCTTTGGGCAACTAGTTCAATCCACTTTGGAGCTTGGTGAATATTGATTCAAAAATTTACCAAGTGGAAGATCTTTCTTGGGTTTGGGCCTTCAAAGTCGCTAAAGCTTGTGGAATTAGGATGGCCATCCTAACTCCACTTTGAGGATGCATCATGAGTCCATTATAGGTGGTGGAAAACTTTCTACACTCTTGGTGGATATGTGCCCACATATGAGTCAATAAATTTTTGTTGTTGCCGCTTGTAATCTTGTAGGGAGGTAGGAGCTTGTAAAGATGGAAATAATTGGTCACACACTTCCAAAAAATGCATGTCCCTTTTGCTCGGTGCCTTGAGTTGGATTTTGAGAAATTTATAACCAAGCATCACAGAAAATCTTATCTTCATCTTATGTGTATGATCGAGTCCTCTTGGTGTGTTGCGATGTTTGTGAGTGTTGGTTTGATAGCTCATGTTCAAAAACCTCTCCTTATTCATCGAACTCTTCCTCTTCCTAGGGTGACGGGGAAATGGTGAGGAACCCTAGAATCGGTGCCATGAGTTAAACCGCTCTAATACCATGTTAAATTGCATGCTCTAGCCAGTTCGTTGAAAAGAACTACACAATGGAAAGGTTTATGCTTATATATTTCAACAAGAACCACTAGAAACTTTCCACCTCCGAAGCTAGGTTCCAAACTATGGGTGACACCTTTGAAGCCAGGTTTCGAGCTATGAGCAACCCAGTCGGATCTAGCGAGCAGGTGACCAATGATAATAATTCGATTGGAACTTGCAGGTCGTCACCACTTTTTCAAAAAGGGCTAGACCATCAGCGTCTTCATCCATGGATGCACACAATCTTTTATTGCAACATTTTAGAATAACAAAGTTTACAATTCAAGGATCAGAGAGGATCGATACAAAAGTCAACCACCAAAATATTAACAAAGTAGTGGAAGGACTAAATATCTTGAATTCTATTAATAGGCCGCCAAGTAGCCCGATAGAAGATATCCTATACAACCACCAGCAACCGGTTGCATCCAGAAACCATGCACTCCTTGAGAAGAAAACACCAAGAGAAGAAAACACCATAGATGAATCCGGTGAACAAACATACTAATAACCTACAAGAAATTGTTAGAAACACTCATGTTAAAAACAATATTGTTACTATGATTCCATAAAGACCAACATAAAGTAGAAACAACAATGCGCATCCTAGCCTTATTCTTCTTGTCGATATTTAACCAATTTCCAAATATATTGGTGATATTATCCGGCGGTGGAATATTATATATAGAAAGCACAACTCTCCAAACTAATCTTGCAAAAGTTCAAGAAATAAAAATATGGTATAATATTTCCATAGAGTCATAGAAAACACACTTCTTACATCCATTGTAATTTCCTTTAGCCATATTATCTTACAAAAGCAAAACTTTATTATTTAGGAACCACATGAAATTATTTATTTTTAGTGGGCAAAGGAATTTTGTATGTCTATTCATTAAATCTACATACATAGATTTACAGAAAAAAAAAACACTTGAAGTTGTTAATTTCCATATAAATTTATTAAGCTCGGTACTTAAGTATACCTCCATCAAACGTGGGTATAAGTGCAACCATGAATTACACTTACTACAAGTCAGAAGCCTCCTGAAACCAATGTTTAGAGGAACCGATGGCAGAACATGTGCAATAGAATCGTGTTTCCTTTGTGCAATATTATACAAGGAAGGGTATTAATGAGCTAACGGTTTTCAAACTAACCACACGTCTTTCCAAAAATCAAACCATAGTACCATCACCAACTTTGAAACTACCTTTGTTAAAGAATTCATCCTTAACTTCCATGAGACCTTTCTAGAATGGTTTACTCTGTACCCGAGCCAAAGACTTTTGGGACAAGTATTTTTTTATGCAGCAACTCTTGCCACACACAATCTTCATTTGTAACTTAAACAACCATTTGCCAAATAAAAATTTGTTCTTAACATTGAGTACTTCAATATATAGTCCCCGGTCATTTGGTCTAAAAATAAAAATCCATTTAGTTAACCTATATTTATGCTTATTATCTTCTTAGTTTTTGATTTTTCTGTAATGAATCGGTACACCCAAATATCTAAAAAGAAGTGAACCAGATTCACAACCAAATCGTTGTTTATACGGTTCCTCCTTCTCTTTGGCCTTTCCAAAATAGAATATCTCACTCTTATGAAAGTTAATCTAAAGACCAGACAATTGTTCAAAAATATTAAGGATTTATTTCATATTAACAGCTTTATCTAGATCATGCTCTACAAACAAAATTGTATCATCCGCATATTGTAGTATTGATACACCTCCCTCCACTAGATGAGGGGTCAGTTCTCCAACTTGGCCATATTATTTAGCTCTAGCTATTAGAACAACCAACATATCTGCAATGATATTAAAAAGCATCAGAGACAAAGAATCACCATGTCTCAAACCTTTTCTACTTTGAAAATAATGACAAATATCATCATTTACCTTAATGCCAATGCTTCCTCCTTGAACAAACTACTCGATTAATTTACACCATCCTAGCGCAAATCCTTCACACGTATCTGTTGCAAAAAAATCCACTTTAATTTATCATATGCCTTCTCGAAATCGATTTTAAAAAGAACACCATCCATTTTCTTCATACGAAGCTCACAGATAGTTTCATGCAATACAACAACCCCGTCTAGGATATATCGTTCAGGCATGAAGGCCGCCTAAGTCGGTCGAACCACTTTTTCCATGATCACTATGATATGACTCGTGGCAACTTCTGTGAATATCTTAAAGCTTACATTCAGAAGATATATTGGTCTATATTGTTGAATTTATACTTGTTTTTTGAGCAGGAGAGTAATGCCACTAAATTTCGTTTTAAACAACGAAAAATTCCTATTTTGCAATTGAAAGAACATTGACATCATGTATCCCTTAATGACCTCCCAATTTGTTTTGTTGATAAAACTCGGCTGGAAACCCATTAGGTCCCAAAGCTTTATTTAACTCAATCTAAAAAATAGCATCATGTATTTCCTTCTCCGTGAAGGCACTAGTAAGGATATCATTCTCTTCCGGAGATAGTTGCGGTATATCATAATTGAAATCTTCTTGCAGAGAGAAGTCTGATGGGGCTAGATCCCCAAACAATTTTTTGTAATATTCAGTGATACAAACCTTCATATTATCTTCATCCACTATGGTGACTTCATCTTGCTCTAGTTAGAATTTTTTATTCCTTCTATATTTGCTATTTGCAATCAAATGGAAATATTTAGTATATTTCTTTCTTCTTGAATATGCTTAACTTTTGCTCTTTGAGCCCATTTTGTTTCTTCATCTCTTCTTAGCTTAGATAATTTTTCGTTTATCTCCCTTAAGCCAACCCTTTCGGCTGAACTACACGGTGTATTCGGCCTTTGAGGTCCACACCGGCAATGATGGCCAATAAACGTTCTTTCTCTTTCTTATAATTGCCGCTTAAAATTTTCGCCCATCCCTTAGGAATCTATGGATATGCCTCACTTTGTTGTGCCATCTCTCCAACCGTGTGTTTTCACGGGTCACATCCTCTCACTCGGCTTTCACCATCTCATAAATTTTCTTCCTGACGAAACCGAGACAATTCAAATGAGAATTGAGGTTTATTGCCTAGACAGAGTCAATCAACGGAGGGGTACTTTTTGAGACGTGACAAAAGCAAACGAGATGCATGCATATGGAGAATGAAGAGGAGACATGGAGAAAGAAGATGCATAGAACGTGCTGTAAATGGTTATAGGTAGACACACTAGTTACGCAAGGTGGACCGGTGTGTCTTTTCGTGCTGCACCAGGAAGACCACATCACCCCTGACTTGAGAAAAAAAGGACCCATAAACCATCTCACCCGGCCCGTTTCAAACCCAGGAAAATGACTGGGAAACATCCTAGAAAATGCCAGTCCACATATGTCGCCGTGTGCAATAAATCCACTCTCCTCGCAGAAAATGACAGACTGATGGAAAATGTGGCAGATTGATCTGAGCGGCATCAATATATCACGCCTGGGTTTGGGTTTTTGGGTACTGGTATTGTTGGGCTACTGCACCTTGCTAGAGAGGTTCTACATCTATATAGGGACTCGAGTGAGCTTGGCTAGCGAGCAGAAACTACACCACGATGGCTCCGCCGTCGCAACTGATCCAGTATCCTCATCTGCTACCGATCCTACTCCTCCTTGCAGCAGCGGTAGCTAGTGATCACTTGACCCTGAGGCATCAGGCTGCGGCCGCCTCGGACGAGCCACAAGATCAGGCGCAGCAGCAGGGGATGATGGGGCGTCCGGGTTGCCGGGACAAGTGCGGCGGCATGAGCATCCCGTTCCCCTTCGGCATGGACAAGCCCGACTGCTTCCTCTCTGGCTTCTTCGAGGTCACCTGCAACACCTCCTTCACCCCACCTCGCGCCTTCCTCGCCTACAGCGGAGGATCTGCGCAGGGACCACCATACAAGGTGATTTACCAGAACACATTCGGCACCGAGACCTCCGCAGACAGCCCTGAGTACAGGTATGAGCCGGTGGAGGTGTTGGACATATCGCTGGAGACCAGCGAGGTACGGGTGTACGGCGGCGTCAGTTCGCGGTGCTTCACAAACGACACCGTGGGTCTAGAAAAGGGTGACTACACGCACCTGGACGGGTACGGGCCGTTCCTTCTGTCGGCCGGCAACGACCTCGTCGGCGTCGGCTGGAGCGTCAAGCCCGCCATGACGTACCAGGTCAAGGCCTCGTCGGAACCTCTTTCCTGCACTTCAAGCAGCCCCCTCCTGCTCACGGCCCCGAATGGGTCGTGCTCGGGGCTGGGCTGCTGCCACATCCCCCTGCCGCCGCCGTGGCCGACCATGCCCGTCACCGACACCGCGGTGACCCTCGACAAGGACAATGGCATCAATATTCAATGGAAAATCAGTCCGTGCTCCTATGGCATGGTGGTGGAGAGGTCGTGGTACAACTTCACTGCTGAGGACATGTTCGGCTACGAGGTGCTATCCAGGAAACTCGCCAGGGGCTTCCCCTTGGTGCTCGATTTCGCCATCAGGTACGCCCGGTGTCAGCAAGACAGCTGCCCCAGCGGCAACAGTTCTTGCGCGGAGGCAGCCAATGACCGCAATGGCCACGTCTGCAAGTGCTGGGAGCATTACCAGGGCAACCCCTACATCGCCAACGGATGCCAAGGTATCTAATTACTAGTACTATCATCAGTAGCTGGTTCAGTTTCTGATTTCCACAAGTTTGGCTGCACCCATCAATGCAACTGTCAAACTTTCATATCTTTAATCTTCTTCTCCTAGACATGGATGAGTGTCAGCTCCGAGAACAGAGTCCTAAGTTCCGTGAGATATATCCATGTGACGGGATCTGCACCAACATACCCGGGGGATATGACTGTCGATGCAAACGCGGGATGAAAGGCGATGCCAAAAAGGGAAACTGCACCGAAATTTTCCCCTTACCTGCAAAGATCATCGTAGGTAAGACTGTAAGAGCTGATCTACTGCACCAGATTCACTAGCTAATTAATTTCATACATACATTAATTTCAGTCAGTTTCGCACATGTTCTCAGGCTAGCACCATGTTTAGAAGAAGAAAAAGAAGAAAGTCACATACATGCGAGAAACATAAGTGATGTTTTTGACAAGATTCCCTTGCTCAATTAAAGATATTATAATCTGGTGATGCGCAGGTCAACTGAAAATATTTCACCTAGTTACTTACTTGAGTAAGAGAGTATCTCTGCACCTCCTATGCAGAGGGCACAGATAATATATCGTCCATTTTCCAGAATATTTTCTACATCGGTACTTATAAAATTTGTGTTGCGCTTCTTGTATCTCGATTTCATCATGTAAATCCTTACGTATAGTACTTGTAAATGCTCGAGCTACTTACTGTTGTTTTTTAGTTATAGGATACGCTTGATTACTTACTCACTAGTATTGTAACACACATTTTTGACTTGATATGGTTATTATGCTATTTAAGCGATTAGAGAGAAATAACACATTTAAGGTTAACACTTCCATTGTTTAGTTGGGGGTCTTATGCATGTTGGATTGTCAAAAGGAGATTCACCCGGTTTAACTAAAGTCTCATTACTTTGCTTATTCATAGGTATTTCTGGCTTGATTGTTGTCTTCGTCATCATGGTTATGGCCAAGCAACACCTAAAACTTAAGAGGTTTTATGAACAAAATGGTGGTCCGATACTAAATGGCGTCAAGAATATAAGGATATACACGAGGAAACAGCTAAAACAGATAACAAACAATTATAAGACTGTCATTGGACAGGGCCACTTTGGCAAGGTTTATAAGGGGACTCTGAAAGATAATCAACAAGTGGCTGTGAAGAAGTCCATCAAAGTTGACAAGGACATGAAGAAGGAATTCACCGACGAGGTTATAATCCAATCGGAGATGAGGCACAAGAACATTGTCAGGCTCCTAGGATGTTGCCTAGAGTTTGATGTTCCCATGTTGGTGTATGAGTTTGTGGAGAAAGGGAGTTTGTATGACGTCCTCTTCAAATCCAAAGATAGTATTCCAGTGAATAAGCGTTTGGAAATTGCTATTGGGTCAGCCGAAGGCCTAACATATATGCATTCAGCAGGGGAGAGTACCATACGTCACGGTGATGTTAAATCTGCAAATATTCTTCTTGATGAACATTTTACCCCAAAAGTTTCTGACTTTGGTACCTCGAAGCTGCTCGCAAAAGGAAAAGGTGAGGAGACTGATCGTGTTATTGGGGATATGAGTTACATAGATCCAATATATATGGAGAAGGGGATTGTTACACAGAAGAGTGATGTCTACAGCTTTGGAGTTGTTCTCATAGAGCTCATCACAAGGAGGCCTGCAACATATGATGTCAAAAGGAGCTATGTTGCAAACTTTGTTCAGTCTTGTGCGGAAAAAGGAGCAAGGAACTTTATTGACAACGATGTTACAAGTGAAGTTGATATTAATATGTTGGAAATGGTTAGTGGGGTTGCAGTAGACTGTCTAAAATCAAATCCAGAAGAACGACAAGATATGAAACAAGTAGAACACCGACTCCTCGAAATTGTTGGACAACCTATATCATGGTCAGAAGTGAAGCTAACAGGGAGATCTTAGTCTTGCCCCGGATGGTGTTGCTTTGCTTAGCTAATATTTTGTATTTATTGGTTAATGTGATTTCATTATTTGATAATTTTTCTGACATTTATCTGTCAGGGCATTGAGCAATATACCACATGTAGACTATTCAGATATTCAACGTAGAGGAACAAGTACCTATTATGCGCTCTTAGAAATTCTGATGTGATTTTCTTCGCAGGCATTAGTTGTGCAAGATACATAAAAAAAAGATTCTTTTCTTAATACTCCCTCCGACCCATATTACTTGACTTGGATTTGTCAAAATTTGGATGAACCTATATACTAAATAGTGTCTAGATTCATTTAAATTTGGATAAATTGAAGTCAACTAATATGAGTCGGAGGGAGTATGTCTCTTGGGGAGATATTAAACTATTTTCGCTTGTTTATTTGTAAGCTAGCCGTGTTAAAGTTCATTTGTTATCTCGGCCACCTGACCAGATCATGGTTTGATATCAGTAGGGTTGTTCTTTTGAGTGTGGCCATGTGCTGATTTCAAGGTACAGTGGGGCGGGCGAAGGCGGTGGCTCCTTCTAGTTAATTTCCGTAGTGGGTTCAGGGCGATATGATCTTGGCAGCCTAGCTTGCAATGGTAGCCTTCATCCATGATCTTTACACTTTCTTGAATGGGTGCTGGAAATGGCTTTAGGGAAGCAAGTCTCGACTCCTGGCGTCTGTATTTCTTCTTTTATCTTTTCTTGCCCAGTCTTTTTTCAATCTATGTTCCCTCTTCTATAAAGCATCAGCAGAACTCTTGCCAGTCCCTGTAATTTTTTTTTCTAAAATAACGCGTGTCACGAAATAGGACTCTGCACTCTGTACAGAACCTAAACATAGCGTATGCTTCTTTTAAAAACAACTACGTAGTAAACATTGCCTATGCGTTGCATCGGGAGAGACATTGTTGCTATGGATTGATATTTACAGAATATTTTTCCTGGTGTCTCGCCGACAGATGGAACCATATCGCTATATATAGTCTTCATCGCACGCACACCGGGTGGAACTACTCGGTTCCATCCGAAGGTCGCACCACCACCTCACTTTCTTCACAGGCCGTTGCCTCCTTTCCTCGTCTGACACCGCGGTTTCTTACTTGCAAAATTGCATCATGGTTATACATATGTCTTTGAAGACCGAAAAATCAGTTATGTTTCGATTCTAACCAAACAGAGCCAATACATAATTACAAATCGAAACAAATGAAAATTGGAGAAAACATACACTTCGGTTGTTTTCAATTTTTAAAAGGCAATATTTTTTGTATTTAGTTTCAATAAGACATCGCAGTTCAACATAAAAAAATCAAGGAAAAATAAAACTTGCAGAAGCCTCGGAGGTCACCGGTCTACTACCATCTAGTCTCGTCAAGCCGCTTATTGCAGGCGGGGCAGGGCGATGACGCAGGATGGCGAGATGCTGGCGCACGACTGGGAGATGAAGATGGGGAGGGAGGGAAGGAGAGATAGGGGCGCACGGTGGCGGTGCGTCGAAGAACATCGGAGGTGCACGAGGCTGGTGTGGCGGCGCACAACATCAGCATAGGGTCGTGGTGTGCTCACCAGTGTACTGCCGGTGTGTTTTCAACAAACTCCTTGTAGCCACCCATGATGAGGCTCGGCCAGGAGCCTAGGGACATGGGGATTAGCAAGCATGAAGAGAGTAACGATCATTTGGGCACTTACTTTTACAAAAATACAAAGGATACCTGTTAGGGTATAGAACAACTAACCTTCCAACGATATGCCATACTCTCCCAGAAACCAAGCGTGAAAGAGCTGATTCACTGAACAAACTTTTTTGTGTCAAAAAAATCCTCTATGGATGATGGATCAAGAACTGCCATGATGCCATCCACTGAAGTATAATATGTTTTGAAAGCTTGCATTAAACATGGAACCGTAATCCATGGAAGAAAAAAATGCGAGCAGCAGCTCAAATTAAGAGCACCATCAAAATGATGAACTGCAGTAATAATATTACTATTCCAATTGGCATATGTTGGGGAGAATGGAATCAAGGTATTCTGCTAGATTGGGTAAATCTTATAATACAGACTGATTTGGTAAAGAGTCTTACGGTGCGGACATTGGATCATGTACTCTGAGGGGTCGATCTGTCGGCGCACCAATAAGCGTGAGAAGCCTCAAGGGCATGAATGGATCGGACAACGCCAGCAAATGCCCTCAATCCATCTCCTCAGAGAACGCCGCTGTAAGAAGCTATCCAAGCACGTATACAAGTTCATTCTGATCAAGATTCTCCAAACACTTGTACAAAATCTGCAGTAGTATAAACAGCAACAACAAAATCATCGTTTTTGGACATAAATATTAAAATATCACCGTCTAGCATACAAATAATTTCTCACATTCCAACTGCTACTGAAATAATTTATCACTTCCTAGCATTACAAACATGCATGGATCTGCAACATTTGAAACACGTGGTTCCGCTTACTGGCAATTTTAAGTTTGCCAGACACATTAGGATGTCTCTGTAATTTATTTTCCCCTGTAGAGAACGCATTGCAGGCCAAAGCTGATTCAGATATGAGGTTGCAGCCTGCAGAGCACCTTCCTCGGGAGTATGCCTGAGATTAATGGGGCAGTGTTCTTAATTAATCGCTGGCCAATTAAGGCCTTTTCCAGTGGGGTATATCTTAGCACGTTTTCATAGAAGATATTAAAACTTAAATAACAACCATCACAATGGGATGTATCTTAGATGGGGTTTCTTAGAGATTTTGTGCTCATGCATGTGTGTGATTGGACTAGCCAAGTTTTTTTGCCTATGGTTGCGTATAGAAGATATAGCTTAGCTAAGATACAACATCACTCTCTTTCTTTATTAACTATGGTGCCACATAAGCAAATTGCCTAGGATACAGAGCTAAGATACACCCATTGTGAAAGGCCTAAGGAACCGATGGAGACCCTCTTCGCTCGGCCTTGGTGCCCTCGTCGGAGCATCGGTCTCGGCTCCTCCAAGCTGGACGTACGGGGTCGCCTCCCAAACATACCAGGGTGGGTCAATGGGGAGGTACACGGCGAGCGGCGCGCCGTGGCTGGAGGGAGCGGCGGCGGGATGGTGGAACCCAAGCTGGGAGACATGGGGCGGAGGCATGGTGGATTGGGGGCGATGGAGCCACAGGAGAGCAGTTGGGTTGCGGTCGCATGTATGGTGGCTATGGTCGCGTTCGCTAGTTCGTTTTTCCATTTCTAGCACACAAGTATGCCGAAAGTTGGCATGTTGAAAACGTCCAAATCAAATGTTTCTATGGAGCTCTGGCGAGCGCCGCGTGTCTCGTGGTTGCACGTGTTGAAAAGAACGAGAGATGAGATGTTTTCGGCTTAACTTTCACTCCACTCCACTCCCCTCACTGCCCAAGCCACTCCCTCACCCTTATTCGGCATTGCCCTCCATGGCATGTGCACCTTCTCCTCTCCCTTTGCTCCCCTTCCTCACCATCGGAGAGATGACGGCCGAGGAAATGGGCGGCCTCCCAACTGGAGAAGCTCGTTGCAAGAGGCGAGGCGACCTTGGCAAGGACGCTCAAGGCTCCCTCCCCCATCTGCGTGATTCCTCAAGCAAATCAGGCGGCAACAGCCGCGGCGGCGGCCTCTTGTTCATCGACGACAACATCTTCTTTATTGGCGGCTGCATCTGCGGCCAAGGCGGCAGGAAAGGCCCCTGCATTTGTTGCGATAACCCTCGATGATTTCACGAGGGTTTTTGCGCCTGTGCCGGCGCCTGGCGGCCCTAACCCTCGCGCCCGGCGCGTCGTCTCCCGCTCCAGTGCCACCTGCAACTGCTCTAGGGTCATCCACGATAGCCGCATTGTCCACTGTAAGTTCTCGATCTTCTTAGATTCATTTAGCAGTTAGGGTTTGCGTGATTGGATTGCACAAATCAAAGAGCAATTTAGGAATGTGAGTACTACTTGTTCGTGTGCATTGTAGTACTTTGTCTGTACTTTTATTCTTGTGCATCACCTGATTTTGGAAAGTTTGTGAGTACTACTTGTTCATGTGCATTGTAGTACTTCATGTGTACTTTTATTCACGTGCATTGCCCGATTTAGAAAATGTTTGTGATTACTACTTGTTCATGTGCATTGTAGTACTTCATGTGAACTTTCATTCATGTGCATCGACCGATTTAGGAAAGTTTGTGATTATTACTTGTTCATGTGCATTGTAGTACTTCATGTGAACTCTCATTCATGTGCATTGCCTAATTTGGGAAAGTTTAGTACCATTGCCTAATTTGGGAATGATTCATATGTTATGGCTCACCGTTTTTTGCTTCCTGCCAAGGTTCTGAAGCTAGACTGTGATACGGTTGGGAGGGTCTGGCATCCCCCACTGGGGTATCATAATGTGCTGCATGTCAACCGATGGCTCGGGCAAAGAAGCCACTGGTGCCCGTTAGGCTGGAGGCAGCGCACTAGCTGACAAAAATGCATGATCGTCAGCCCAAGCTTGGCCACTACCCTATGACCAAGGTCCCTCGCCGGTTCATCATCCAACTGGAGGAGGCTGACCTCCACATGCTGCTGATACCGTCGATGTTCTAGAAGGTCCAGAGGGACTGGATCAGGGTCCCACTGCCTCGTGAGATGCTGGTGTCAGACTGTCGCTTGTGCGATGAATGGGTGTAGGTGGACTGGTTCGGCGGCTAGGTGGCACTTAGGAAGAACTGGCTAGAGCTGGTCTACAAGTACGACCTGCAGTGCATCGATATTCTAGAGTTCAAGTCAAGGCATTCGTCGTCAATATGACGATCTACAAGGCCAGCTCCTCCAGCTCCAGGCAGTACACCTTTCCTGACCATGGCTAGACGACGACATGGTGTTCAGTTGTGTTAAGTTATCAACGTAAGTATGTAGTTGTGGTTAGTGATGCTGAATCTATGATGTTGAAACTTCTCTAATGGATTTTCATCAAGGGTTAAACCTCTGGTGGTTCAGGGGCATGGGATGCTGCTTTTGATTAGGGGTGTCAGTAAGAACCCCTGATTTTGTCATGCTGGTATTTTGAACCTGCTAAGTATTAACTAGTTATGTCCTAATTAGTGTGACATGTTTTCTATGTCTGCTGCATTTAATATGCGTGTTTTGTTGTCAAATATGGTGGTAAGATCATCCAATTTGAAATGGGTGATCATAATCCATGTGATAAGGTGCAAAGAAAAATACCAAACACCTGTAAATTGCATCAACCGGGAAATAAAGCACAAATGCATGCAAGAAAACAACTAGGCCAAATTACACGAAACCTAGATTCTGGAAGCCAAACAAAATGCCAATCCTGGCCCAAGCCCAATCTCGCCGGATGCAGCATCCAGCGGGCCAACTACCAAAACCAGGAAATTTGAGCCCGACCAAGCAAACACGCCCTATGCATGTTGGCTAGTGCATGCATCCTAGCCGAAGCCTTGGTTGCCGCATGTTTTTTTAAACAGGAGGTCTAAGAGCATCTCTAGCCGAGATCCCTAAATGGCATCAAACAAAATCCTTTAGATATTATGTTCGTGCAGTCCGCCACCACCCTCTTGTTCGAGCTCGTCAAGCTAGCAGAGTTGACCGTCGGATGCTTGTGAAGTAGTGGGAAGGGTGGTGATAGGATAGAGGAGAGAGAAATAGTGGGTGGGTGGGAAGGAAAAGAGACTGACTGTGGGCTAGCATTTAATTAGCCTCGTACTATTCCGTGTCCGATGTCCCTGATGCGCTCCCAATGTGCTTGGTGTGGGGTGGGCACGCCGTACTGAACGCGTTGTTTGGGAGCACAACTAGGGGCATTTTTTGTCCAGCAAGCCCCAAAGGGCCTTTAGGGAGCGTGGCTGGAGATGCTCTAATCCCGACTTTATATATAAAGCTACCAACGCCAGAGTATATAAAAAACCAAGTTCACCGGAATACAAGGAGATCCAGAACAAACTAGCGTACACACCCATCCACAAATAAGAACCGTTTACTATAGGATATTTGCCGGCATATATTTAGGCATCAATTCTAATATTGGCGTAAAGGCTTCTTAGGGCTCCCAAGGCTTTATCCAACACCATTTTGTCGCCAGTTCTGCTAAGCAACTTTCGTTCCTGTAGATAGATGATTATTTTATAAACACAGTGAACCGTCTGTGAGATAAACTTCTTCTCGATCGTCATTTTGTTTCTGACATTTCACACTATTCAGCAGAGTGCCACGAAGCAAATCCTAATAAGTCTACGCATTCTCCCTACCAAGCTCTAGCAAATGGCTACCTGGTCCCCAGCCCAACTGGGTTCTAGTTGCATTACAGTGTTTCTCTAACACCTGCCCACATTAACTTTTCTAAAAAGTATTGGAAGATGTGGTTAGCATCCTCCCACTCTCCACACAAGTAACAGTACCCATTTGAAGGCCATGCCTCTTCCAAATATTATCACTCTATGGAAGTTTCCCTATAAAAAGTTGCCACATGAAAATCTTGAATCTCATTGGGATTTTTTATTTCCAAAAATCTTTTAAACAAATCACTGATGAACCATTGCACAACTTGTGGTACATCGAGCCTATGGAAAAGCATTCCAATGTCTCTGGGTTATAGCAAACCTCATCCCTCTCCCCATTATGGGAAACGAAGGCTAGTTCTCTTTCTAGGTTGTCCCACTCCACACTCTCCTGAATGCCAAACGATCTTCTTACTCGCACCACCAGTGTTCCGCCGCTTTAGAGTTCTCCATCGAGACCTCCGGATTTAGACTTATCGCAAACAGGTTGGGATATCTATCTTTAATTGGGACCCTGCCCAGCCACCAATCTTCCCAAAATTTGGCGTTCCATTCATTATTCACCTCATATCTAGCCCCTAGCTTAAACAAGTTTTTGATATTTTGTAGACTATTCGAGAACTATGACCCTTTTTAAACTCGCGTTATAAAATGTCCCCATTTCTCAAGTATTTGGCTCTAAGCAAGTCAGCCCATAGACCCTTCTCGCTTATAGATAGTTTCCATATCCATTTCATAAGAAGAGCCACATTCATATGTTGTGTGTGTAGGATGATGATGGTAACAACTCTGTGTGTACAAACTCGTTGGGACTCAGTGTTGTATCAAGCGTATTTTTTCCAACAAGACTCGAGGGTTTATATCAAACTCTTGGGGAATTGGCTCATAGGTTATTCTTCTTCTCCTCTTCAAGAAACCTACAAAGCAAAGTTTTATCTTGTGTCCCCAACTCCACCGTGTGGTTGTCAAGCACAAGATTTCGTATTAGTAATCTGAAATAACAATAATAAATAAAGTAAAACAAATAAAAACTAGGCAAGCAATACAAAAGAAATAAAGGATAGTTGTTTTGGGGTTGTTGTCTGTGTTTGCAAGTGAAGAAAGTATTTTTTATATTTTTGGAATAATAAATTGCACAAAATATAAAGTGTGGTAAATATGTTGCAAAGGTGTTTCTTATGGTTTAAAATGGATCACGGTTCATGAGTTCACTTGTGTACTCTCTTTGGACACAAACAATTCATCAAAAACATAATATTGGTAGAACTTCAACATGCGTTTGATAAGCATTTATATGGGCATCACGTCCTAACATAGAGATGATGCAACACATCTCTCTTATACTCCTCAAGAAAGGGAAAACTCCAAGCAATTTTGAATTAAGAATCAACATAGTATAGCCTTAGGTATTTTGGCATGATGTTTGAATCACAAATATGCTACCTTGACCAAACAATATTATCTAGCTGTCACAAGATAATTATAGAACATGATTTTACTTTATCACTAGTGAGGCAGTAAAAGAAAAGTAAATACCATAGTAGCTGGGAGTTTCTCTTCTGACCATGATATATAGGTTGTCCAACAATTTCCAGGAGCCGGTGCTCTACCTGTTTCATATCTTGTCGTTCTTCTGGATTTGATTTTAGACAATCCACTGCAACGCCACTAACCATTTCCAACATATTAATATAATCTTCACTTGTAACATCGTTATCAATAAAGTTCCTTGCTCCTTTTTCTGCACAAGACTGAACAAAGTTTGCAACGTAGCTCCTTTTGACATCATATGTTGCAGGCCTCCTTGTGATGAGCTCTATGAGAACAATCCCAAAGCTGTAGACATCACTCTTCTGTGTAACGATCCCCTTCTCCATATATATTGGATCTATGTAACTCATGTCCCCAATAACACGATCAGTCTCCTCATCTTTTCCTTTCAGGAGCAGCTTCAAGGTACCAAAGTCAGAAACTTTTGGGGTAAAATGTTCATCAAGAAGAATATTTGCAGATTTAACATCACCATGACGTATGGTACTCTCCCCTGCTGAATGCATATATGTTAGGCCTTCGGCTGACCCAATAGCAATTGCCAAACGCTTATTCACTGGCATACTATCTTTGGATTTGAAGAGGACGTCATACAAACTCCCTTTCTCCACAAACTCATACACCAACATGGGAACATCAAACTCTAGGCAACAACCTAGGAGCCTGACAATGTTTTTGTGCCGCATCTCAGATTGGATTATAACCTCGTCAGTGAATTCCTTTTTCATGTCCTTGTCAACTTTGATGGACTTCTTCACAGCCACTTGTTGTTTATCTTTCAGAGTCCCCTTATAAACCCTGCCAAAGTGGCCCTGTCCAATGACACTCTCATAATTGTTTGTTATTTGTTTCAGCTGTTTCCTCGTGTATATCCTTATATTCTTGACTCCATTCAGTATCGGCCCACCATTTTGTTCATAGAACTTCTTAAGTTTTCGGTGTTGCTTGGCCATAATCATGATGATGAAGACAACAATGAAGCCAACAATACCTACGAATAAGCAAAGCATCGAAACTTAGTGAATCTATTTTTCCACAATCCACCATAGGACCCCTAACTGAACACCAGAAGTGTTAACCTTAAATGTGTTATTTCTGTCTAATCGCTTAAATAGCATAACCATCATATCGACAAAAAACAAACAGGTGTACAATACTAGTGAGTAATTAATCAAACTTAACCTTTATCTAAAAAACACTGTAAGTAACTAGAGTATTTACAGTTACGTGTATAAGGGCTTACACGATGAAATTAAGATACAAGAAGTGCAAACCAAATCTATAAGTACCAATATAGATCTGGAGAGAGTGGCTTTCTGTTTGCTACAAGTTTTATTTTGTTAATCTTCAAGCTCAAGTTTCCTAGAAAAATTATACATTCTGTATGCATATATACTTTTTCTGTCTCGACTAGTTAAGTGTGATTTATTTTCAGTTAACCTATACGCATCACCAGATTATAATATCTTTAATCATTCAATAAGGGAATCTTGTCAAACACATCACTTTGGTTTCTCACATGCATGTGACTTGTTTTTGAACATGGTATCTAAGAATAAATTGTACGTGTGTAATTAACCAGGTAGTCAGTCTGGTGTGGTAGATCAGCTCTTACCGACGATGATCTTTGCAGGTAAGGGGAAACTTTCGGTGCAGTTTCCCTTTTTGGCGTTGCCTTTCATCCCGCGTTTGCATTGACAGTCATATCCTCCGGGTATGTTGGTGCAGATCCCATCACACGGATATAAATCACGGAACTCGGGACTCTGTTCTCGGAGCTGACACTCATTGATGTCTAGGAAAAAAAGGAACTGAATCAGCTATCACCTCTGTTCCAAAATATAAGATGTGATGGAGGTAGTAGCAATTAGTACCTTGGCATCCGTCGGCGATGTAGGGGTTGCCCTGGTAATGCTCCCAGCACTTGCAGATGTAGCCTTTGGCGTCATTGGCTGCTTTGGCGCAAGAACTGCTGCCGCTGAGGCAGCCGTCGCGCTCACACGAGCCGTTCCTGATGGCGAAATCGAGCACCAAGGGGAATCCTCTGACGAGTTTCTTAGATAGAACCTCGTACCCATAAATGTCCTCCGTCGAGAAGTTGTACCAGGACCTCTCCACCACCATGCCGTAGGAGCACGGATTGGTAATATAATTAGAGTTGTTGTCAGGCTTGAACCAGATTCCGGTGTCGATGATCGGGACGTCGGGTTGTCGCGGTTCAGGTAAGGGGATCTGACAGCAGCCAAGGCCCGAGCATGACCCGTTTGTGGCCATTTTCAGGTCGATGGCGAGGTATGAAGTGCAGGAGATAGAGCCAAGGGAGGCCTTGTAGTCGTCTGATGTCGAGGGTTCTACCTTCCAGCCGACACCGACAAGATCATTGCGTGTCGACGACAGGATGAACGGTCCCTTCTTGTCCAACAGAATATATTTTCCCTTAAATATTGCCTCAGTATAATTGGTGAAGCACCGGGAATTGATGCCACCGTATACACGTACCTCGCTCGTCTCGAGTGATATGTTAAACAGCTCGACCGGCGATGACCTCTTCCGGTATTCATCGTACTTGGTATTAGTATTATGCTCGTAAATCACCTCGCATGGTCTGTCGTCGTGGTTGTAGGTGAGGAAGGCGCGAGGTGGAGTGAAGGAGGTGTTGCAGGTGACCTCGAAGCCCGGGAGGAAGCAGTCGGGCTTGTCCATGCCGAAGGGGTACGGGATACTCATGCCGCCGCACTTGTCCCGGCAACCGGGACGCCCCATCATCCCCTGCTGCTGCGCCTGATCCTGTGGTTCGTCCGAGGCAGCCGCAGCCTGATGCCTCAGGGTCAAGTGATCACTAGCTACCGCTGCTGCAAGGAGGAGTAGGATCGGTAGCAGATGAGGATATTGGATCAGTTGCGGCGGCGGAGCCATCGTGGTGTATTTTTCTGCTCGGTAGCCAAGCTCACTCGAGTCCCTATATTGATGTAGAATCTCTCTAGGAAGGTGCAGTAGCCCAGCAATACCAGTAGTCCAGTACCCCAAAACCCAAAGCCAGGCGTGATATAGTCCCCAGCTCAGTTGATGTGCCAGGACCCAGGAGAAAGATGCCGCTCAGATCACAATCTGCCATTTTCCATCAGTCTGTCATTTTCTGCGAGGAGAGTGGATTTGTTGCACACGGCGACATGTGTTGACTGGCAATTTCTAGGATGTTTCCCAGTCATTTTTCTGGGTTTGAAACGGGTGAATAGTACTCACTCCGTTTCAAAATATAAGATGTTTTAGGTTTGTGAAGAAAATGTATCTAGACTTTTTTTAGTGTGTAGATTCATACTAAAAAAATCTAGATATATTTGTTTTATATTGCGAAAACATCTTATATTTTGAAACGGAGGGAGTAATACACAGATCACTCTGCTGTACAAGGAGCATGTTTGTGCGTCCTTTTTTTCTTAAGTCAAGGGTGATGTGATCTTCTTGGTGCAGAGCGAAAAGACACACCGGTCCACCTTGCGTAACTAGTGTGTCTACCTATAACCATTTACAGCACGTTCTATGCATTTCCTTTCTCCAGCTTTGAGAAATTTCTATTGATCCGCTTTCAAGATCTATGAACAAGAGAGATCCAAAAAAATATCCATGTCAAAAAAGGAGATGAATAGATAGGGCTGAGCCGATAGCAGGACTGGGTACGATGATGGGGCGAGAGAGGGAAAAAAACCTTCGGGATGGATCGGGAAAAGTGACCTCCGGCTCAGCCCACGACTTCCTTCCCTTCGCATAGCTCAGGTGACTCCCTTCCCCCTTTTTTCCCAGAATGAATTCGCCCGACACGACGAATCCTGCCCTCCTGTCTTTCTTCTCATCTTCATTCTCCATATGCAATGCATCTTGTTTGCTTTTGTCCCGTCTCAAACAGTACCCCTTTGTTGGTCGACTCTGTCTAGACAATAAACCTCACTTCTCGTTTGAATTGTCTTGGGTTTTGTCTTGGTTTCGTCAAGAAAAAAATTAATGAGATGGTGAAAGACGAGTGAGAGACTGTGACCCGTGGAAAGACACCATTGGAGAGATGGCACAACAAAGTGAGGCATATCCATAGATTCCTAAAAGGATGGACGAAAAAATTAAGCGGCAATTATAAGAAAGAGAAAGAACGCTTATTGGCCATTATTTTTTTGAGCGGAATTATTGACGGTGTGGACCTCAAAGGCCGAATCCACCCCTTGTAGTTCAGCCGGAAGGGATGGCTTAAGGGAGGCAAAAGAAAAATTGTCTAAGCTAAGAAGAGATGAAGAAACAAAATGAACTCAAAGAGCAAAGGTTAAGTATATTCAATGAGAAACACCCAATTTTGAATTGTCAAAGCAAGAACTTTATGTAAGAGTGGAAGCCCCAAAAGGTGAATTAGGAATTTATCTAGTAGGAGATGATAACCTTTTCCCCTGGAGATGGGAAAATTCGTCCTAATACTAAATACTTTCATTTGGTTGCAAAAAATTGTTTAGGGATTTAGCCCCATCAGACTTCTCTTTGCAAAAAGATTTCAATTATGATATACCACAACTATCTCTGGAAGAGAATGGCATCCTTACTAGTGCCTTCACTGAGAAGGAAATACATGATGCTATTTTCCGGCCGAGTTTTATCAAGAAAAATTGGGAATTCGTTAAGAGAGATTTGATGTCAATGTTCCTTCAATTGCAAAATAGGAATTTCCCGTTGTTTAAACATAACTTTAGTGTCAATACTCTCCTACCCAAAAAAATAAAATAGGTATAAATTCAACAATATAGACCAATATATCTTCTAAATGTAAGCTTTAAGATATTCACAAAAGTTGCCACGAACCGTATCATGGTGATCACTGAAAAAGCGGTTTGGCCGACCTGGACGATATATCCTAGGAGGAATTGTTGTATTGTATGAAACTATCTATGAGCTTCATAGGAAGAAAATGGACGGTGTTATTTTTAGAATCGATTTCAAAAAGGCATATGATAAATTAAGGTGGTCTTTTTTGCAACAAAAATTGTTGTGAAGGGATTTGCGCTAGGATGGTGTAAATTAATCGAGTAGTTTCTTCAAGGAGGAAGCATCGGCATTAAGGTAACCGATGAGATTGCTTATTATTTCCAAGCTAGAAAAGATTTGAGACAGGGTGGTCCTTTGCCTCTAATGCTTTTTAATATCATTGCAGATATGTTGGCTGCTCTAATAGCTAGAGCTAAAGAATATGGCCAAGTTGGAGAACCGATCCCTCATCTAGTTCAGGGAGGTGTCTTAAAACTACAATATGCGAATGATACAATTTTATTTGTGAAGCATGATCTAGACAAAGCTGTTAATATGAAACCAATTCTTAGCATTTTCAAACAACTGTCTGCTCTTAAGATTAACTTCCATAAGAGTGATATATTCTGTTTTAGAAAGGCCAAAGAGGAGGAGGAATACTATAAACAACTATTTGGTTGTGAATATGGTTCACTTCCTTTCAGATATTTGGGTGTACCGATTCATTATAGGAAACTCAAAAAACCTCGGAATGGTATCTAGTTGAAAGCCGTTTTAAAGGAAAACTTGGTTGTTGGGATAGTAAGATGCTATCATATGGAGATTGTCTTGTCCTTATTAATGCAGTCTTAACTCTTAACTAGTTTTCCCATATGTATGTTGTCTTTTTTAGAAATACTTCATCTATCCCAAATTAGGACACATATAGTTTTTCGTCAAAGTCAAACTTTTCAAATTTTGACTAACTATATAAAAGAAGTGTCAACATTTATAATATCAAAACAATATTGATAGAACCTTCATGAAATATATTTTTATATTATGAAGGGTTAGTCTAGGAGGACAAGTGATGCTTCAGAGGGATAGTTTTTCACACTTGGGATCAATGCTGCAAATGGTGGTACCAATGAGGATGCTAGCCACATGGTCATGGCAGGGTGGATGAAGTGACGACAACCATCCGGAATCCTATATGACAAGAAGGTCCCATAAAAGCTAAAAGGTAAATTTTATAGGACGACAATCAGATCTATCATACTTTATGGAGCAGAATGTTGGCCCACTAAGAGGCGACACATCCAACAAATGAGTGTAGCCAAGATGCGTATACCAAGGTGGATGTATGGCCACACAAGAAAGACCGGATTAGGAATGAAGTGATACGCGGGAGGATAGGGGTGACACCAATTGAAAAGAAGTTTGTCCAACATAGATTAAGGTGGTTTGAGCATGTCCAACGAAGGCCATCAAAAGCATCGGTTAATAGTGGGATTCTAAGGGGTTTTGATAATGCAAATAGGGGTAGAGGGCGACCAAAATTGACATGGGAGGAAGAAATTAAAAGGGATATGAAGGACTGGAATATCCCTAGAGATTTGGTTTTTGATAGGGTTGCATGAAAATCAGCAATTCATGTGTCTAAACCTTGATTTTTTTACTTGCTTGTTTTCACTAGTTTTTGTTTGACTTGTACTTTTTATTGTTTTTGCTTGACTTGCACTTTTCTCTAGTTTCTGTTTGGATTTTATATTTATCCTATCTCAATTTGATTGGGACAAAAGGCTTGGTTATTATTGTTGTTGTGCATTTGGTATCGTAGATGTGTATATTCTTTTCTATATAGTCGATCAAACTTTAATTTTTTTTACTTTGACTAAAAATTATATGCGTCCTAATCTGGGATAGAGGGAGTACCTATTGGGTTAAGAAAGTGTCTTGACTTTTACGGATCACGTTTTTTTCTAGCAAAGTGAAGATAATAAACGTAGATATAGGTTAACTAAATGAAATATTATTTATAGACCAAAAGACCAAGGGGGGCTATATATTGAAATACTTGATTATTTGACCAAATGTTTACTCAACAAATTGTTGTTTAAATTACTAAAGGAAGAGATGTGTGGCAAGAGTTGCTGCATAATAAATATTTGTCCCAAAAGACTTTGGCTCGGATAGAGAGTAAACCATTCTATAAAGGTATCATGAAAGTTAAGGATGAATTCTTTTAGCAAAGGTGTTTTTGAAGTTGGTGACGGTACTACAGTTTGATTTTGGGAAGATGCATGGTACTCCGCCACTGTCCTAATCGGGCACTTCTGCTGCTCCAGTGTTCCTTACTCATCTAATCTTAAATATAACAAGGGCTAAAATTGCTTCATGCCTCTTCATAAATAAAGGTATGATGGTCATTAATTAATATTCGGTTATGTATAATTCTTTTAAGACCGGTTAGTGTTCATGCGTTCTATACGACTGTATCCATTTTAGTCGAAAAGTACGACCATATCCGTAGGCTCACGGTTCCTTTGGTGGCCGCTTTGTCCCTCGTCGGCGGCAATCGGCATGAGCTGGTGCGCTCTTAACTCTGGCGGCTGGCACGAAGGGCATGCACTCAGTCAGCGTGTTTGGTTTCCGGCCAATTGCAGCACCAGACAGCCATCAATCTAAACAAAGTTGCGGACTTAGGCATAGAAATTCCAAGAACTAACTCAGTAAGATTAAGATGAATAAGATTGTAAGGTCGGTTTCGAAAAAAAAAATGATGAATAAGATTGCTCCTTCTTATCAGAACATGTATAATAGGAGGTGCTTAGAGGAGTGCTTACAAAAATAAACCAACCATTTTGCTAAGCATTGGTGCTTATTTCTATAAAAGAGGTGCTTAGTTAGGCATCTACCTAGTATAAATAAGCACCGGTGTTAAAAAAAATCGGTTTATATTTCTAAGCACCGTACTAAACACCTTACATGCTCTCATGCATGCATTGGGATGCTCTCATGCATGCATTGGGCAGTTTCAATTCACGCGAATCATCCCTTTTTTGAGGGAGTTAATTGTTAAGAGTAATTATCCCAGATAATTAGGGGATAAAATCCCCACTTAATTAGGAGGAGGTGCGGTTCTAGCCTGGGAACCGACATCCCCGCTCCTCGACGGTTTCTTCCTGGAGATACTCTACGAGCCATCGATCATGGAACTGCATGATCAACGCCATCCTTCAGGAAACCGACATATATCGTACTGATTGTATAAAAGCTTTGGCAATCATCAATAAAGGAGATAGATTTTCATTCTTGTCTCTCGCTGTCAATCCTTACAGTTCTAATACGTTATCAGCACTGCTCCGGCGAGAACTCTTTGAGGATTCCGGCGATCACCGGAATTAGAGAAAAGAGGTAAGAAACATGCCTCGTCCGATGTCCCTGTTCCTCCGTCGCTCGTGCTTCGTCACTCGACGCCATCGTGGAATTGAGGTTCGCCACCACGCCCTTCGCCTTGACGACCGCCGCCACGGTGATGGGCAGTACTTCGGCCGCCGCCATGGTGCAGGAGGCTACCGTGAGCGCCGCCATGGTCTATGTGTTCCCGTGGTGCCGGCCCGACGTACGGCGCTGCGCCGGCAGTGCGCCCCTTTGCGCCGCCAATCCTGGACTGGCTTCTCGCCGGTCTGGCCGTGCCGATGCTAGGGGCCGACGACGTCGACCCTGCACTCGCGCCTCCGCCGCCGCCATTCTGGTGCCAGGCACACGGGTGGGTAGTTTGCCCACTACACGTCTACAAACATGGCATGGGACAAGCCCTAGAGGACGACGGCGTGGGCGCCGCGCTGCAGCCTCCAACGGCTCCTACCGGCATGGGCGCAACCGGCTTGTCGCCTACCTCCGTCTTCGATTTCGAAGGCCCGTCAGACGCCATCGAGCCGCGCCCGCCGTCTCCGACCCCCGTGGTCGTTGAGACTGGAACCGGCGCGCCGCTCCAGATGCCGCCATCAGAGGCGCCATGCTTCCATGAGCGCGAGGGCGACGCGTTCGCCTCCGTATCGGCGCCGACCGGAGCGACGCCCTTCACCACCGACTCCGGCGTGTGCAGCTTCACGAGCGCCGCCCATGGCGATGCGGTCGCGCCACCGAGGCTGCCGTCCCCGACACTGGCCTCTCCTCCTTCACCGCGTCTGAGTACACGTCGCCGCCTGATGCCCTTCAGCTTCTCGCTCCCGAGCCCGCCGTCGAGCGGCAGTGGGCGCCGCGCCGGCACTTGGAGCCCAACCATGCTGGGCCTCGCCAACGGCGTCGGGCCAGGATCCAGCCTCCCCGATGACTCCTCCGACGAGGAGGCCCGCGGCGGGAGCAGCTCTGGCCGCCGGTGAAATCCGCCCGCGCGGCGGCGGCTCATGGTGCGGCATCTCTCGTCGTACTGCAGGAGCAAGGAGAAAGACACGCGTTGGGGAAAGTTACGCCCAAGGACAGCGCGTGGCTTGCGTGTGGACTGTGTGGCTCCGGTTTCGTTTATCTCTTCGAGTGAATAAAAAAATCTGTTTTATGCTTTGCATACGGTCAAGTACACCACATGCGAAGTGCAGCACAATACTAGCAGCTTCTGGATTTGTCTAGTATTTCTCTGTTTGCTATTCTCAGTATAGTTTTCTTTTAACAACTATCTTAGTAGTAAATTTGTCTGTTGTAAATTATGTTAAAATCAGTATATTGTACTGTTTATTTGTCGAGTACTACGTGTATTCTAAAAAATATTTGATGTAATATATTTCCGTGTGCGTGTACATGTTGAGATTTATTACATTCATCGTTTTCAATTGAGATTTTCAATTTCTTGCAATATATCAATTCATTGTCTTAATTGAGTTATTTTGACTTGATACGAGCACGAATTGGTATGCAAAATTCAAAGTGATTTCTTTAAATTGATGTTTTGGAAACACAAGGTAGTGACCAGATCTACTGCACTGTAGATTATCACCACTACTGTTTAAAGCCTACATTATGTCATATTTGACACTATGATTGCTTAACAATGTGCTCCCCTAAACATTTTATTAAGTCATGACATAAGGCATTAGAAGTATGAGTATCTACTGATTTCATCAGATTATACTCTCTAGTGCTGCGAGACGGACTCTGAATATACTTCGGAGATTATCTACAATGTGTCATACTTAACAATTTAAAGTTCACACTAATGATTTCGAGCCCACTTCTTGAAGTCATCATTAATTTTGCATAGTTCATTACAACATGACCATGATGGATTTTAATTTACCGAATGTAGATTAATATTCTCTGGTTCACCATGTAGGTAACCAATGGCTGGAAGAGAGTTCGATTTACTCGAGCTTAATGGCCACAACTATCCTACATGGGCCATGGACATCAAGATCGCTCTTGCGTCCCGTGGGATAGTGCGTGCCATCCAGAACCCGGACGACCCTCTTCCGGCTGGAGCCGCACCGCTGAGAGAAGAGCAGAAATATGCTGCCTTGTACATTATAAGGCATCATATTCACCCGAATCTTAAGTCCGAGTATTTGGAGGAGGAATCTCCATTTACTTTGTTTCAGACCCTCAAGACGAGGTATGAAAAGCAGAAGGCAGTTGTCCTGCCCGAAGCACTTCATGATTGGACTCATCTTCGATTCCAGGACTTTAAGTCCGTCGGGGATTACAATCATGAGGTTCATAAGATAAGTTTCAAGTTGCGCTTTTGCGAGAAGGAACCTACAGATGCAGAAAAGATAGAAAAAACTCTATCCACTATGCTCCCATCTGAAAGGCTCCTCCAGCAGCAATACCGCGCTCGCGACTACCAGGTCTATTCAGACCTTATTCATATCCTACTTCAGGCTGAAAAGCATGATGAGCTTCTTGCTAAGAATGGCTCTCAGCACCCGGTTGGTTTCCAACCTTTGCCGGAAGTTCATATGAATGTTGCGAACGGAAGAAAGTTTGGTGGTGCCTTCAACGGTAACCAACCAAACTTCAAGGGTAAGCGTAAGCGCAACCGGAACAGGAAGCCTCGAAACTCGGACCGTGGGACAGGCACCGCAAAGCCAAAGTATGACAAAACTAGGCTTTGTGACAAGTGTGGATGCTATACGCATCTGAAAGAACATGTTGGGCCTCCATGTGTGGTTTTGGTAATTAATGACAATCTTTATGGACTAATATGTGTATTAAGTTATACTTGTAGGATTTGTCCATTAGCATCGCTTGGAGAATGTGTTGGCTTCAAGGTCGATGAAATGCAAAGAAGATATGTTGTGCAAGCTCAATATGCAAGGTCGATGATGAGAAATCAAGAAAGGTGTTCCATCTTGAGAAGGTCAAGTACGTCTACATCGAGCTCAAGTGGAATGCTCAAGGCAAAGGTATAATCTTGATAGGTTTTCCCTTTTGCCGGTCTCATGTCGTGTGTGGGAGACCGGGTTTAGGATAGATAACCGTACTATCAAGAGGGGATCTCGAATGAGTAACTCGATCATATCATTCAGAGAGAGCTCAAACCTTTGCATACATGCATCATCGTATTTGGTTGTTATTTGGTCTTATTCATGAGAGGATATAGAGCTTGTGGTAATATCCATAACAAGCTCGTGTTTATCAAAATCGGATCTTCCGTTTATATCTTGTTGCAATTTTGATCTATGCGGTTTTTCGGTTTCTCACCAAGTGAGGTATCTCACATTATAATACATGATACATTCTCACTTGGTGATAACCAATATTTTCACTTTTTATAGGGTATCTCGTGTCGTCCTCTTTCCAACGCAATTGGAATCGGGTCGATCGGAGTTACCAATCAAAAGTTATGGTCATTTGAATATTTGCCGATCTTATTTAAAAAGAAAAAGAAAAATCTATTTTCTGGGCCGAGGCCGGTACTACCGCCCGCACCTGAGCGCGCCTCAACTATTCTCTGCCTCGCTAGGTAGTCAAATCCGGTACTACCGGCCTGCCCGGTAGTACCGCCCAGGTGGGCCGGTACTACGGCCAGCCCAGATATTTTTTTCCAGATCAGTTGCTCCAGCGCCGATACCGCTCAACCGCGTTGACTCGCGCGTCGCCCAGATCCTGCTCGTGCGCGTCGCCCGCATCGCCCGCGCTGGCTGCTGCTCTCTCTCTCTCGCGCGCGCGTGCTGTTCTGCCGCTTGACGCGTGCGCTGCCGCCTAGCTGGCCCACTAGCTGCTGCCTAGCTGCTGCTGCTTTGCTCGCGCGCTGCCTAGCTGCTGCTGCGGCTGCTGCTCGCATGCACTAGCACGCGCGCGCTGCGCTGCTTGCTGCTGGCGCTGCTCCCGCTGCTGCTGGCCGCGTGCGAGCTGTTGCTGCTGCCGCGCATGCAGCTGGCCCCACCTGCGCTGACGCCCGTTCTGCTGCCGCCTGCCGCTCCTTGCTCCGCTAGCCCCATCAGATCTGCCGCTGCTGCTTTTTCCTGGGACTGGTGCGGTACTATCGGACCATTCCGAAAAATAGCCCTAACGATTAGATTTTTGGGACTTCTATTTAAGGCTTTGTCCATTTTGAGTTTAGTAAGCTTCTTCCTCTTCTATTAGATAAGCTTTGTCCACACTTGCTCTAGATCTTGAAGTTTGTCTAATCTTTTTCCTCCGATGATTCTTGCCTATATTTGAGTGAAAGAGAGAGGAGATCTAGATCACGTTTTGACCTAACCGATTCATCTCTTTGTGAGTGCATCTTTGGGGATCTAGATTTTGGGGGAATTTTGTGTCTCTCTTTGATTCCTCCTCTCGTGTTCCCCCAATAGCTTTAGTAGCTTTGTTGGAACTTAAGAGTGAGGGATTTGAGCACCTTTGTGGTGTTCTTGCCATTTGCATTTGGTGCATCGGTTTGAGTTCTCCTCGGAGGATTTGGTTTGAGTTACTCATTGGAGCTTGTCCCTCTTGGGTTCTTGGAACCCTAGACGGTTTTGTGGCCTTGGTAGCATTGTGGCATTTGTCGGGAGCCTCCAATTAAGTTGTGGAGAAGTGCCCCAACCTTGTGAGAGGTTCCGGTTGCCACCGACAAGTGCACCGATAGTGGAAGCGTGGATCGATCCTATTGGGGTGAGATTCACCGGAGAATAAGGGAGGCCTTTTGTGGCGTAGGTGGTTAGATACCACCCCCTCTCCAAACGAGACGTACTCCATGTTGGGAGAAACTCGGTAAAATATCGTCGTCCCCGTGTGCCTCGGTTATCTCTATATCCGAGCTCTTTACTTATGCACTTTACATTGTGATAGCCTTCGTGCTTGAAGTAATATATATTTTGCTATCACATTGTTGCTTGTATTGCTTAGCATAAGTTGTTGGTGCACATAGGTGAACCATAGTTGTTCTAGATTGTGCTTGACAAAGTAAACGCTAGTGTAATTCCGCCTTTGTCGAGCCACTCTCGGAAAAGTTTTAATCGCCTATTCACCCCCCCTCTAGGCGACATATGTATCCTTTCAGCATCCTACTAACAAGTGCAAGACCCCAAAGCATCTGGCAATCCTCTACCAGCAATCCCAAGGACGCAAGGCACCTCAAGGGAAAAGGTTTGAAGCCAACTTCAACCTTCATCCAGATGGCACCAATGGAGCTGGTTGTTCGCAAGATGCTCCTCCTGGACCTAGCAACACCATGACTCTCCAGCAGCCCGAGGACCCTATGAGCACGGAGAACATGATGATTGAGTACGCCTCAAATGACGTGCTTGGAGACTTCGACTAGTCCCACTATCTCCTTAGTGATCACTTTATTTTATGTCCATTTGTGATGTTGTAATAAGAACATAAGTATTTTTGTTATCATGTATATTGTATCAGCACTTTGATATAATAAAGACTGTATTCCATGTATCTAAATAAGGTTTTATTTTTGAAAATTATTTATTTTTATATATAGATCTCTACGGGGACAATCCGATGGAAGAGGAATTATGCCTTGTGGACAGTGCTACCACAAACTCCATACTGAGGGAGTTGAAATATTTTCAGACTCTGAAAAAGATGAATGGAGATATTTTGACTATCGCTGGACGCGATACAGTAATTATTGGCTCTGGGCGTGCCATATTTACCCTCCCAAATGGTACACAAGTGACAATTGAGGATGCCTTGTTGTATCCCGATTCGTCATGTACCTTAATCAATTATCGAGATATCCGTAAGAATGGTTTTCATATTGAAACCTATGAAGACAACAAAGAAGAGTATCTGCTCTTCACAAAAGATAACGGATATGGCAAGCAAGTACTTGAAAAAATTCCTTCTTTGTCGTCCGGACTGTACTATACGTACATCAAGCCCGTAGAACATGTTGCTTATAAGGTAATCTTTCAGAATGTTGACGCATTTCAAACTTGGCATGATCGCCTAGGCGATCCCGGCATCGGGATGATAAGGAAGATTACTAGCAATTCCATTGGTCATAATTTGCATGAGTCCAAATTCCCTCAGTCATCAGACTTTGTGTGTACATCATGTGCCACAGGGAAGCTAATTTTGAGGCCTTCGCACCTCAAAATACAAGTTGAACCACTTCAGTTCCTTGAGCGAATTCAAGGTAATATTTATGGTCCTATCCAACCATTATCTGGATCATTTAGGTATTTCATGGTTTTGATTGATGCATCTACACGATGGTCACATGTGTGTCTTCTTTCCACACGAAATCATGCATTTGCCAAGATAATGAGGGAAGTAATTAAGTTACAGACCCATTATCCAGAAAGTCAAATTAAATCAATTTGCATGGACAATGCTGCAGAATTCTCTTCACGCGCCTTCAATGACTATTGCATGGCCTTGGGGATTGAAGTTCAACACTCTGTTCCATATGTCCACACTCAAAATGGTTTGGCTGAATCCCTAATAAAGAGGATCAAACTCATTGTAAGACCTTTGTTAATGAATTGCATCTTGCCAACTTCGTGTTGGGGTCACGCGGTTTTACACGCTGCTGACCTAATCCAATTGCGACCTACTGCATATCACAGTACTTCCCCTCTGCAATTGGTACGTGGAAATCCTCCCAGCATTTCCCATTTGCGTAAGTTCGGATGTGCTACATACATCCCGATCTCACCACCACAGCGGACATCCATGGGCCCACACAGAAAACTAGGGATCTATGTGGGGTACAAATCGCCGTCGATTATTAAGTACCTGGAACCCCTTACTGGGGATCTATTCATAGCCCGTCACGCTGATTGCATATTTGATGAGGAACATTTTCTGGCATTAGGGGGAGATTTCAAGTACCAGAAAGAATGCCCGGAAATTGATTGGAATGCTATCGCCATTTCAACCTCTGATCCACGTACCCAAGAGACCGAACTCCAAGTTCGGAAAATTATCAATTTGCAACATCTTGCAAATAATCTGTCAGATCCATTTACTGATCTAAAAGGTGTTACTAAATCCCGGAAACCGGCGAGAAATGCGTCCGAAAGAGTGAAGGTACCAACAAAAACCACTCAACTCCCTGATCCTAAAAGGAGGGGGAGTAGTAGGGCCTCTGACCCGAAACCTGCTTCTCGCAAGCAACAAAGGAGAGAGAGGAGAAAATCCTCCAAATCTGTAAATGCAAGTCAGCTCAACGTTGACGAACACCTTATGGGTAGTATACACCCAGTGGAAGGGCAACCTCCACAACCCAGCTCCAGCTTGCACACACTGACTGGGACATCGGAACACCTAGACTCACGCGTATTGGGAAATCACGAAGAGTCAACAAGGGTGCATGAGATATCCACCAACTATATCGATTCTAGAGAATCATTCAACCGTAAGTCTACGATTGTAGACACTTATTTTTCTGCTACAATTACTGATACCCTTCTCAATGATCATGATCCAAGGACTATTGTTGAGTGTGAGAAACGCTCCGACTGGCCTAAATGGAAGGAAGCAATACAAGCAGAACTTGCTTCGCTTAATAAAAGGAAGGTATTCACAGAAGCAATACCAACACCTCCCAATGTTTTCCCTGTGGGATTCAAATGGGTTTTCCTCCGAAAATGGAATGAGAACAATGTGGTGGTGAGATATAAAGCGAGGCTCGTAGCACAGGGTTTCACGCAGAGACCCGGCATTGATTTCAATGAGACATATTCTCCAGTAATGAGTGGTATCACTTTCCGATATCTTATATCTTTGGCAGTGCAAAATCGTCTATCTATGCAGTTGATGGATGTCGTGACCGTATATCTTTACGGGTCACTAGATTCGGACATATACATGAAGGTTTCTGATGGAGTCTCTGTCCCGAATACAAGCGCTAAACGCAACATGTACTGTGTAAAACTGAACAAGTCTTTATACGGCTTGAAACAGTCGGGACGAATGTGGTACAACCGACTTAGTGAGTTCCTTCTTCAGAAGGGTTACTCCAACAATGATGATTGTCCATGTGTCTTCATCAAGAAGTCCTCTTCAGGATTTTGCATCATTTCAGTGTATGTCGATGATCTCAACATCATTGGCAACACACAAGATATTGATGAAGCACGCAATCATCTAAAGATAGAATTTGAGATGAAGGATTTGGGTCAAACCAAATATTTATTGACCTCTAGATTCTATGGATTTATTTCATATTGAGTTAATAGAGTCGATAATCATTATATGCTTTGTCATTTTCTCCTTATTTTCCCACAGGATTTTTGAAGGAGTTTTAACAGCATATCCTATCATACTCCTCACATTTTTCCCACTGGGTTTTTTGAGGAGATTTAATCAAGATGGTGAGCTGTGATATAGTCAAGCGGTGATTAGGGGAAGTGTTAAGAGTAATTATCCTAGATAATTAGGGGATAAAATCCCCGTTTAATTAGGAGATGCGGTTCCAGCCTGGGAACCGACATCCCCGCTCCTCGACGGTTTCTTCCTGGAGATACTCTGCGAGCCATCGATCGTGGAACTGCATGATTAACGCCATCCTTCAGGAACCGACATATATCATACTGATTGTATAAAAGCTTTGACAATCATTAATAAAGGAGATAGATTTTCATTCTTGTCTCTCGCTGTCAATCCTTACAGTTCTAATATTAATCACCCCTGGTTTCAAGGGAGTTCATCCCGCATGCATTGGGAGTTATCTTGGTCTAACGGTTATCAGGAAGAGGAGCCACGCTATTTGTATGGATTTAATCAAGCATTAATTACCGCATCAAGCCTAATTCTTGGTTAATGTATTTACTCCTATCCTAACAGGTTTAATTAAGGTATATCTAGCACTAAAACTTGACTAGATACATTCGTATCTAGACGAATCTAATAAACTAATATGGGTCGAAGAGAGTATAAAATAACTATGCCCTTTTAAGTTTCTGGTGGGGTGTAGCATGGAAGCAGGCCTCTCCACGTCGGGTTATTCAGAAAACTTTCACACGACAGGAACGACCCAAAATCATTGGGGGAGAAAGCTTGGAAATGATAAGAGATATCAAAAGGAAGCTTTCACAAAGGCAGGATAACTAATAGCTGATGTCACTGGTCTTAACTTTTTTACCTGCTCCTTTCAACCCATATTATAGTTGATTCAAATGTATCTAGATACTGATGTATTAAAAATTGACTATATTTATCCATATCTAGATAAATCTAAGTCAACTAATATAGATCGGAGCGAGTACTTGAAAGCTACGAAGAAATCTTTGTAATGCCCTCTTCTGCTGTAATTTCTCAAACGAAAAAAGGCCCGCCGTCCACACTTCGCCTTACCCGAAATCAGCACATGTACACCTTTGAAAGAACAACCCAACTAATGTATCACCAGATATAATCTGGTCAGCCGGCCGAGATAACGAAAGAACTTTATTGTCTCGCGCTCTCAACAACTTATACCCAAGTGCGTAACCCAGCTCATATACAAGCGACAGTGGTTTAGTATTTCCCCAAGAGAAATGACACAGATATTTCTTGTTTTCTAAACAGACAATTTGCATATTTATAGCCCCCAACTACTGTCATGTAAGAAAACCACATCCGAATTTCCATGAGTGCATAACAGGTACATTTTTGCTAAATGATAACAAGTACTACCTCCGATCCATAAAAAGTGTCGCTGTTTTGAACTAACCGCAGTTCAAAACTATGACACTTATTATGGATCGGAGGGAGTAGTTGTTTCCCCATTTTGAATTTCAGCAGTGGCACATTACACAAACAAATCAAAGTGAGAGCTAAGCGAACAAACATCATCCGGTAAGGACGAAGATCTCACTGGGAATTCCTCTTCTGGCCATGATATATAGGTTGTCCAACAATTTCGAGGAGCCGGTGCTCTACCTGTTTCATATCTTGTCGTTCTTCTGGATTTGATTTTAGACAATCCACTGCAACCCCACTAACCATTTCCAACATATTAATATCATCTTCACTTGTAACATCGTTATCAATAAAGTTCCTTGCTCCTTTTTCTGCACAAGACTGAACAAAGTTTGCAACATAGCTCCTTTTGACATCATATGTTGCAGGCCTCCTTGTGATGAGCTCTATGAGAACAATCCCAAAGCTGTAGACATCACTCTTCTGTGTAACGATCCCCTTCTCCATATATATTGGATCTATGTAACTCATGTCCCCAATAACACGATCAGTCTCCTCATCTTTTCCTTTCGCGAGCAGCTTCGAGGTGCCAAAGTCAGAAACTTTTGGGGTAAAATGTTCATCAAGAAGAATATTTGCAGATTTAACATCACCGTGACGTATGGTTCTCTCCCCTGCTGAATGCATATACGTTAGGCCTTCGGCTGACCCAATAGCAATTGCCAAACGCTTATTCACCGGAATACTATCTTTGGATTTGAAAAGGACATCATACAAACTCCCCTTCTCAACAAACTCATACACCAACATGGGAACATCCAACTCTAGGCAACAGCCTAGGAGCCTAACAATGTTCTTGTGCCTCATCTCCGATTGGATTATAACCTCGTCAGTGAATTCCTTCTTCATGTCCTTGTCAACTTTGATGGACTTCTTCACAGCCACTTGTTGTTTATCTTTCAGAGTTCCTTTATAAACCTTGCCAAAGTGGCCCTGTCCAATGACACTCTCATAATTGTTTGTTATTTGTTTCAGCTGTTTCCTCGTGTATATCCTTATATTCTTGACTCCATTTAGTATTGGACCACCATTTTGTTCATAGAACTTCTTAAGTTTTTGGCGTTGCTTGGCCATAATCATGATGATGAAGACAACAATGAAGCCAGCAATACCTACGAATAAGCGAAGTATCAAAACTTTAGTTAAACCTAGTGAATGTCTTTTTTCCACAATCCTCCAGAGGACCCCCAACTGAACACCATAAGTGTTAACCTTGAATGTGCTATTTCTCTCTAATTGCTTAAATAGCATAACCATTATATCAACAAAATCCAAACAGGTGTACAATACTAGTGAGTAACTAATCAAACTTATCCTTTATCTAAAAAACAACTATAAGTAACTAGAGTATTTGCGGTTACTATATATAAGGGTTTACACAAGAAGTGCAAACCAAATTTATAAGTACCAATATAGATCTGGAGAGAGTGATTTTCTGTTTGCTATAAGTTTTATTATCTAATCATAAAGCTCAAGTTTTTCCAGAAAATGTATACATTCTGTATGCATATAGACTTTCTGACTCAACTAATTAACTAAGTGATTTATTTTCAGTTAACCTGCCGCGCATCACCAGATTATAATATATTTAATCATTGAACAAGGGAATCTTGTCAAAGACATCACTTTGGTTTCCCACATGCATGTGACTTTTTTCTCTAAACATAGTATCTAACAATAAAATATACGTGTGTAATTAACCAACTAGTCAATCTGATGTGGTAGATTAGCTCTTACCAACGATGATCTTTGCTGGTAAGGGAAAAATTTCGGTGCAGTTCCCCTTTTTGGCGTCGCCTTTCATCCCGCGTTTGCATCGACAGTCATATCCTCCGGGTATGTTGGTGCAGATCCCGTCACACGGATATAAATCACGGAACTCGGGGCTCTGTTCACGGAGCTGACACTCATCGATGTCTGGGGAAAAAAGATTGAAGGTATGGAAGTTTGAGAGAGTTGCATTGATCGGTGTAGCCAAACTTGTGACAAAAGAAACTGAACTAACTAGTACCTCCATTTTAAAATAGTATAAAATGTTTTGCTAGGCTTAGCGTCTTATATTTTGGAACAGAGTTAGTAGTAAATTAGGTACCTTGGCATCCGTTGGCGATGTAGGGGTTTCCCTGGTAATGGTCCCAGCACTTGCAGACGTGGCCCTCGCGATCATTGGCTGCCTCCACACAAGAACTGTTGCCGCTGGGGCAGGCGTCGTGCTCACACCGGCCATTCCTGATGGCGAAATCGAGCACCAAGGGGAAGCCCCTGCTGAGTTTCTTAGATAGCACCTCGTAGCCGTTGAGGTCCTCCGACGTGAAGTTGTACCAGGACCTCTCCACCACCATGCCGTAGGAGCACGGATTGGTTTCCCAAAAGTTACTACCAGCCTCGAGGATCACCCCTGTTTCGGTAACAGGGAGATTCGGCCACGGCGGCGGCAGGGGGGTCTGGCAGCAGCCCAGCCCCCCTGAGCATGACCCATTTTGGGCCGCGAGCCGGAAGGGGCTGTTTGAACTGCAGGAGAGAGGGTCCGGGTAGGGCTTGATCTGATAGGACATGGAGGACTTGACGCTCCAGCCGACGCCGACAAGGTCGTTGCGCGGCGACAGAAGGAACGGCCCATACCTGTCCAGCGTCAGGTACTCGCCCTTTTCAAAACCCCCAGTGGAGTTTGTGAAGCACCGGGAAGTGACGCCGCCGTACACCCGTACCTCGCTGGTCTCGAGGGATATGTCAAACAGCTCCACAGGCGGATACCTCGCCGTATAGCCGGTGCTCCCGGCGGCGACGAATGTACTCTGGTCAATCACCTCGTATGGTGGGTTTGGGTAGTTGTAGGCGAGGAAGGCGCGAGGTGGAGTGGAGGAGGTGTTGCAGGTGACCTCGAAACCAGGGAGGAAGCAGCCAGGCTTGTCAATGCCGAAGGGGAACGGGATGCTCATGCCGCCGCACTTGTCCCGGCAACCCGGACGCCCCATCCCCTGCTGCGGCCGGCCTTGTAGTTCATCAGCGGCAGCCGCGACGTGCTGCAGGGTCACTGTTACTGCGAGGAGTATGATCAATAGTAGCTGGGGATATTGGATCAGTTTCGATTGCAGAGCCATCGTGGTGTATCTTCTGCTCACTAGCTAAGCTCACTCCCTGCCTATATGGCTATATAGATGCGAAACCTCTATTCTCTTCTAGTAGTACGTTGCAGCAGCCACAAGTTGCAAAAGCCCCATACTATACACCCAAGCGCGCCCACGGTTTTTGAACTTTGATGCTCATGACAAACTGTCCACGGTTTTTGAACAATGATTCATCACTTATTTTATTTTATCCTGCCACAAAGCACACATGATTCTACCACTCATCAAGATATAAAACGAACTAGAAGTACACGGGCAATTGACTGAAGTCCGGCGGTCCTAAAACACATCTTTGAGAGTTTCGCCGCAATGTTCCATTACCAGAGTACTACAGCTCATACACATGAGGGAAGCAAGCAAGAAGCAACAGGGACAGTAATCCCAGTACTGATACGGAACACATCGCACCGAGTAGCCGACACATTTTTAGTTTTACGACCATCGCCAGTTGGTCGAACACCTAGAGTGCATCGCCCAACACCAAGAAACAGGGGGGGAATATGGACGGGAGGGGGGAAGGGAAGGAAAAGATTTGTGTGTGGCGCCTGATGACGTACCCTGCTGTTCCGCTGGAAGGAGTAGCGTTTTCGCAGCTCGGGACCGGTCTCGTCCTCTTCGAAGTCGTCGACGGCGAGGTCGAGGTCAGGGCGCCTGTTGTGTGGCACGTCCATGGTGGCCGTCTCCCCGGGGTCGCTGATGACGATGACTTTCCCCTTGCGGCTCATCCTCGTCGTTCCCCATCGGCCTCCCACGTCCGCCATGGCGCCGAAGACAGCAGCTCATTTATGTTCCTCACCATCTTCCTCTTGACGGCTCGCGTCGCTACTCGGGAAGTTGGGAATGGGAGCCTGTTGCCCTGGCCTAACAACATCTCTAGCAGAGCATGTAAAAGAATCAAAACCGAAAAATAACCGTTTACAGGTTCAGGCTGAAAAATGGCGTAAACGAGATGAAACCGAATAATTTTTTTGGTTCAAGACCGAAAACCCAAATCGGCATGTATCTGTAGGGATCGCTTGAGTGAACCGAACGCCGGATTCATATCTAGGGCGCGCTGAAATTTCAGCTGACGCAACTGCTCGCTCTCTCCCTTCCCGCGCCGCCACCACACTTCGCCGCCGCCGCACCGTCCGATTCGCCCGAGCTCGGCATCCCGGAGCTAGCGTAGGTTGCCCCGCACCCCGCCCGCGGTTCCTCGCCCAACTCCGGATGTCGCCCCCGCCGCCGCCGTTGCGCCGTCCGAATCGAGGATAAGCTCGGGTGACGAGTTCGTCGATGTCGATCTGTCGGATTCGTCAAGCTCGGACGATTTCGACCTCGATGAGCTGCTCCAGGACGATGAGATGGAGGCCACCATCCCCCCTCTCCGTCAAGGAGCTGGAGGACTGCGCGAAGTTGCTGAATCAAAGGCGCGGGTCGGTGATGGGCCAAAACCACATCCAACGGAATCGCCTCCTCGGCCACGAGCAGCTGATGGAGGACTACTTCGCCGAGATACCTACCTATCCGCCGCATCTATTCCGTAGGAGGTATCGCATGCACCGTAGTTTGTTCGTCAAAATCGTCAAGGCCCGCGAAGCCAATTCGAATTACTTCAAGCAACGTAGAAATGCCGCCGGCGTGGGTTTCAGCCCGTTTCAAAAAATATCTGTTGCCATGAGAGTGATTGTGTATGGCATTCCTGCGGATTACACCGACGAGTATCTTCGAATTGGCAAAGATACTACATCGGAGTCGGTGCATAGGTTCGCTCGCCTGATTATCAAGTTGTTTGGGTCAACCTATCTCTGAGCTCTGATACGTCGGAAACATATCTATAATTTTTGATGCTCCATGCTGTTTAGTATCTACTTTGCTTTGCTTTGCATATATTTCGATGTGCTTTTTACAAGTTTTCTGGTACTAACCTATTAACAAGTTGCCACAGTGTCGGTTGCCTGTTTTCTGCTGTTTTTTGTTCCAGAAAAGTTAGTAAAAAAATATTCTTGGAATTGAACGGAACAAACGTCAAAGTCAATTACTTTCCGTGGGAAACAAGAAGTCCAGAGGGGAGACGGATGAAAGGATACGGATGTCGCCTAGAGGGGGGTGAATAGCCGATTAAAACTTTTCCTAGAGTGGCTCAACAAAGGCGGAATAAAACTAGTGTTTACTTTGTTAAGCACAACCTAGAACAACTAAAGTTCACCTATGTGCACCAACAACTTATGCTAAGCAATACAAGCAACAAAGTGATAGCAAGATATATATTACTTCAAGCACGAAGGCTATCACAATGTAAAGTGCATAAGTAAAGAGCTCGGGTATAGAGATAACCGAGCCACGCGGGGACATCGATATTTTACCGAATTCCTCCCAACATGGAGTACGTCTCGTTTGGAGAGGGGGTGGTATCAAACCACCAACGCCACAAACGGACTCCCTTATTCTCCGGTGAATCTCACCCCAACGGGATCGATCCACGCTCCCACTATCGGTGCACTTGCCGGTGGCAACCGAAACCTCTCACAAGGTTGGGGCACTTCTTCACAACTTAATTGGAGGCTCCCAACAAACGCCACCAAGGCCACAATGCCACCAAGGCCACAAAATCGTCTAGGGTTCCAAGAACCCAAGAGGGACAAGCTCCAATGAGCAACTCAAACCAAATCCTCCAAGGAGAACTCAAACCGATGCACCGAATGCAAATGGTAAGAACACCACAAAGGTGCTCAAATCCTTCACTCTCAAGTTCTAACAAAGCTACTAAAACTATTGGGGGAACAAGAGAGGAGGAATCAAAGAGAGACACAAAATCCCCCAAAATCTAGATCCCCAAAGATGCACTCACAAAGAGATGAATCGGTTAGGTCAAAACGTGGTCTAGATCTCCTCTCTCTTCCACTCAAATATGGACAAAAATCATCAGAGGAAAAAGATTAGGCAAACTTCAAGATCTAGACCAAGTGTGGACAAAGTTTAGCCTAATAGATGAGGAAGAAGCAACCTAAACTGAAAAAGGGCAAAGCCTTAAATAGAAGCAAAAAAAACTAGTCGCATTTTTCAGAATGAACAGGTAGTACCGGTTTTGACCGACCACATATGCCAGGAAAAAGCGGAGCAGTAGCAGCAGCGCATGCGAGTCAACGCGAGCTGGGCGCGCAGAAGAGCAGCGAGCTAGTGAGCAGCGATCGAGGCCAGAGTGGGGCCTGTGCGGGGCCAGCAAACAGCGGGCCAGGCGCGCCAGCGCATGCGAGCACCAGCAGAAGCACATGCGCGCGATGCATGCAGCGGCAGCAGCCGGCCAAGCGGCAGCGAGGCAGCGCACGAGCCAGCAACTGCATGCGCGCAGCGAGCGGGTCAGCCAGGCGGCAGCGCAGTCAACGCGGCAGCCGACGCATGGCACAGCACGCGAGCGAGCAGAGCGCAACAGCTGGAGCGCGCGCGCGGGGCCAGCGGCGGCATGCGCGGGAGCAGCAAGGCCAACGCGGCCCGCGAGCGAGCGCGTCGTTGCACGCGGCGGCAGCAGCGAGCAGGCCCAGTAAGATCTGGCGGCTGATGTACCTAGGCCGGCCGGTAGTACCGGCCCACCCGGGCGGTACTACCGGGCCGGTCCGGTAGGGCTGGACGTGGGTACCGGGTGAGGCAGAGGATGAGCGGGCCGAATCTGGGGTGTCCAGTACTAGGCCCGGTAGTACCGGACAGCCTAGTAAAATTGTTTTCTTTTTTCCTTTTTGAATTAAATCGGTAAATACTCAAACGGTCATAACTTTTGATTGGTGACTCTGATTGATCCGATTTCAATTGTGTTGGATAGAGAACAACAAGTGAGAATGTATCAAGTAATATAATGTGAGATACCTCACTTGGTGAGAAACCGAAAAACCGCCAGTATCAAAATCGCAACAAGATACAAATGGAAGATCCGATTTTGATGAACAAGAACTTGTTATGGAGATTACCAGAAGCTCTATATCCTCACATAGATAAGACCAAATAACAACCAAATATGATGATGCAAGTATGCAAAGGTTTGAGCTCTCTCCGAACGATGTGACCGAGTTACTCATTCGAGAGCCCCTCTTGATAGTACGGTTATCTATCCTAAACCCGGTCTCCCACACACAACATGAGACCGGCAAAAGGGAAAACCTATCAAGACTATACCTTTGCCTTGAGCATTCCACTTGATCTAGATGTAGATGAACTTGACATTCTCAAGATGGAACGCCTTTCTTGATTCTTCATCATCGATCCATGATCACCGAGGATGGCAAGCATCAGCTATGAGATCTTCTGTAGATGGTGCATATTGAGCTTGCAAAGTGTATCTTCTTCGCATCATCGACCTTGAAGCCAACACATGCTCCAAGCGATGCCAATGGTCAATTCCTACGAGTAAAACTTAATACACACATTAGTCCATAAAGTTTGCCATTAATTACCAAAACCACACATGGGGGTCCACATGTTCTTTCAACGGAGAAGCGGGTCAGGGCAGCCAGACCCCCCTAGGCGCGGGTGGGCCCTGCCCCGCGCCTGGGAGGGGTGTGGCCCCTCTGGCCGCCTCCTCGGCCTCCCCTTCGCCTATAAGAAGCCCCCGATACAAAAACCCTAAGCACGCGATCAAATCTCCACGAAACCATCTATAGCCGTCGCCACCATCGTCCCTAGATCGAGGGGATCTGAAGTTCTTCCCGGCACCCTACTAGAGGGGAGATCATCCCGAAGGCCTTCTCTCCGGTATGATGCATGAGTAGTTCCACCTTGGACTACGGGTCCATGTAGTAGATAGGTGGTTGTATCTCCTTCTTGTGCTTTCATGTATAGATCTTGTGAGCTCCGTTCATGATCAAGATCTAATCTATTTGTAATCATGCATGTTGTATTTGCGGGGATCCGATGGATATTGAGATTATTATGTTGATTTGATTAATGGTTTTGTCTTTATGATTCTATCATGTCTGTGTTGTTTATGTTCTTGCATGATCTCTGTTGTTAGTAGCTATCTTGGCCAAGTAGTTGCTAGTGAATCCAAGAGGGAGTATTTATGCTCGATAGTGGGTTCATGCCTCTAGTTTCCAAGGGAAGTGACAATAATATCTTCGGTTAGATGTGTTGTTGCTACTAGGGAGAAAACAACAGTCTCTTGTTCATGGAACATTTGGACTGTTTACCTTACACACTTTGCTTAAAGCGGTTGTCTGTTGCTTGCAACTTAATACTGGAGGGGGTTCGGATGATAACCTGAAGGTGGACTTCTAGTCATAGATGCAGTTGGATGGCGGTCTATGTATCTTATTGTATTGTCCAATCGAATCTCATAGGATCTTTCTGACTAGTAATTGCATTGTTATGCCTTGCTCAGTTCATGTCAATTGCCCTGATGTAATTTGTTTACCCTTCATGCCATGTTGTTTATCTAAGGAGAGCACCTCTAGTGAAATATGGACCCCGGTCCAATCTTTACCATTGATACATCTTCCACTGTTACTTGTTTACTTGATGCAAACCATTATCTTCCACACCATACGTTTAATCCTTTGTTATAGCAAACCGGTGAGCTTGACAACCTCACTGATTCGTTGGGGCAAAGTCTTGAGTTTGTGTTGTGCAGGTCTCCGCGTTGCTTGCAACACCTATGTGACGTTTCCTTCCTCCTTCTGGTTCGATAACCTCGATCTCTACTGAGGGAAAACTTGTTGTTGTGCTCATCATACCTTGCTCTTGGGGTTTCCAACGAAGTCCTCTCTAACAGGGAACAAGCTTTCTGACACCGTTGCCGGGGAGGCTAAGGACGTCTTCACAAGAGGAGTCTTTCACTTTCTTTCTCTTTACTTTGTTTTAGTTTGCTTTGTTTTGTTTGCCTCTTTCCAAAAAAAACCAAAAAATAGTCTAATTTGGTTTGCTTGCCTTATTCAAAAACACAAAAAAATTAGTTCCTGCTCTAGCTGCTGCTGCTGTTTTTGGCTTGCCCACCTTTGCCAAAATGAACTCTGCTGAGAACACCAAGTTGTGTGACTTTACTAGCACCAACAACAATGATTTCCTTAGCACACCTATTGCTCCACATGCTCCTGATGCTACCTTTTATGAAATTAAGCCTGCTTTGTTGAATCTTGTTATGAGAGAGCAATTTTCTGGTGCTGGTTCTGATGATCCTGTTGTCCATCTTAATAGCTTTGTTGAACTTTGTGAGATGCAAAAGTATAAGGATGTAGATGGAGATATTACTAAGCTCAAGCTTTTTCCCTTCTCCTTGAGAGGAAAAGCTAAAGAATGGTTGTTATCTTTGCCTAAAAATAGTATTGATTCTTGGACTAAGTGCAAAGATGCTTTTATTGGAAAATACTATCATCCTGCTAAGATTATATCTATAAGAAGTGACATTATGAAATTTAAACAACTTGATAGTGAACATGTTGCTCCTACTTGGGAAAGAATGAAATCTTTGGTTAAGAATTGCCCCACTCATGGACTCACTGCTTGGATGATTATCCAGACTTTTTATGCAGGTTTGAACTTCTCCTCAAGAAATCTTTTGGATTCCGCTGCTGGAGGTACCTTTATGGGCCTCACTTTGGGTGCTGCAACAAGGCTCCTTAATAATATGATGGTTAACTATTCTGAATGGCATGTTGAGACAGCTCCACATGGTAAGAAGGTAAATTTTGTTGAGGAAACTTCTTCTTTCAGTGAAAAGATTGATGTTATTATGGCTATGCTTGTTAATGGGAAAGCTCCTCTAGATCCTAATAGTGCTCCCTTGGCCTCTTTGGTTGCTCAAGAAGATCAAGTTGATGTGAACTTCATAGAAACAACAATTTCAACAACAATGCTTATAGGAGTAATTTTGGTGGTAACAATTATAGGCCTTATCCTCCTAATAATGGCAATTCCTATGAAAACTCCTACAACAATGCTAGAAGTGCCCCCTCTGAACTTGAGGTCATTCTCAAAGACTTTATTAGTAAACAAACCACTTTCAATAAGACTATAGAGGAAAAGCTTTTAACTGTTGAGAAAAATATATCCTCTTTGTCTGAAGCTCAAACTTCCTTGGTTAATAAAATGGCTGCTAAACCTAAAACTATGAAAAATACCTTTGCTACTGCTCATGCCATACAAGTTAGTATTGATGAAAATGTTAGGCTGTTAGCTCAACTTCATGCTAGGTGGGAAAGGGAAGCTGAAATTTATAGAAACAATAGTGTGTGCACCATCACCACTAAACCACAAGTAGTCCCTATTCCTCCTACTACTATGCCTAAGCCTATTGATCCTACTACTAGTGATGCTAAGTTTGACTTTGAGATTGATGGTTGCAATATTTCTGAAGTGATTATGTTCCTACAAAAACTTGTTAGAAGTCCTGATGCTAGTGATATGCATGTTGCTTTCACTAAACACATTACAGATGCTCTTGTTAAGATTAAGGAAGAGAAGCTAAAACACAAAGCTTCTATTCCTAGGAAAGTAGAAGATAGTTGAGAACCCATTATTAATATGCAAGTGAATGACTTTGATCTTAAAGCTTCATGTGATCTTGTTTCTAGTGTCTCTATTATGCCTAGGAAGATTTATGAAATGCTTGATTTGCCACCTTTGGAAGATTGTTATTTGGATGTCCCACTCAATGATAATGCTAAGAATAAACTCATAGGGAGTATTAATGATGTTCTCATTATGGTTAACAATGCTTATGTCCCTATTGATTTCTATGTTTTGGATGTTGAATGCAATGCTTCTTGTCCTATTACTTTGGGAAGACCTTTTTCGTAGAACAGTTGGTGCCATCATTGATATGAAAGAAGGCACCAATAAATATTATTTTCCATTTAAGAAAGGTATTGAACACTTACCTATGAGGAGAGAGAAGTTGATTTTTGCTCCTCCTTTGAAAGCAAGGTTTGATGTTAATGCTTCCTCATTTGAAAATACTTGATTCTTCTTGCTTCTTGTGCCTAACTTAAAGGCGTTAAATAAAAGTACTTGTTGGGAGATAACCCAAGAGTTTCCTTGAGTCTTAGAAGTTATTACTTCAGTAATGACCTCTCCTTATCCTTTTTGTTTGCTTTTTGTGCCAAGAATGACCTCTAATGAGAGGGAAGTAAGATTTGGGGAGTTGCTGTCCCAAAATAGATTTCTGTCCTCCACCAAAAAAATTCGTGAGGAGTCTTTGTAACTCAGATTGAGCTCAAAATTTACGAATAAATCCCCAGTATGTTAGATAACTTTCGTTAGTTCAACACTTTTTGATCTGAGCAACACAAGATGTTCGAAAAAATCGGTTTCTACCTGTTGGTCTGTTTTGACAGATTTCTTCCATTATTTGCATTTGCTTCTTATTGATTCCTTTTTGAGTTCTCTTTAGATGAATTGAGCTTTTTGAAGGAGTTACTACAGTAGCTTGTGTTTTTAGTGAAAAGCCTTGATGTTCCAAAGCTTTGCCAGAGGTCTAATATCTTTTGAATAAGCTAATATTGCTAATGAAGATTGTGTGAAGTTTTGTATGAAGGAAAATTTTCAAGTGTAGAGAAAGAATGATGCAATGAGATGAAGAATGGACAAAAGCTCAAGCTTGGGGATGCCACCATGGTGTCACCCTAATAAATATCCAATAGGTACAAGCGTTAAAACTTGGGGATGCCCAAGGCATCCCCTTCTTCATCAATAAAAAGCTCAGGTATGTCTAGACACTTCATTTTTATTGTTTCATGCACAATTGTGTTGTTCTTAGAGCATCTTAGTTTTCGTTTGTTTTGCTTAGTTTGTTTAGTTTGCTTAAGTAGTTTGGACCCCCATTCTCGCTGTGTTATTTTGCAAATAAGTTGCTTGGTGTTGAAAAGGAGTAGTAAGTTCTTGCTTGAAGTGCAAGAGGAGCTTGCATTGACTATGACTTAGACTTTAGCATGACATGCTAGGTGTTGTTTTGACCTTATGCTTAGTAATTATTGTTGTAGCATATCTTGTTCCAAACAATTGGGATTGCTTAGTGTGTCTTGAAGAAATTATGCGTTGTTTTAGCATGCAAAAGCATAGTATTGTGGTATTCTCCTTTGATGCTTTGCTTGGGTTGACTTGGCACGTGCTCACACCATGTTATGACTATGACAAGTCACCATTAGCCTCTATGATCATTTAGTCCTTGACTTGTAGTACCACTCTTTGCTTTGATTAGTAATGCTTTGTTGCACTGCATGATTATGGCCATTATTGCTCTCTTGTGTGAGTTGGTTGCTCCCAGTCTTTTGCTAGACTCCACTTGTGTGAGTAAGCTCTACTCATGCTTCCAACTCCCAAGAAACCAAGATATTACAAAGTGTCCACTATAAATCCTATGCATGGTGTGCTACACCATTCCAAGTATATTCTTGTTTTCAGCTATCTTCCAATTAAAAACTATTTTGTTATGTGAAAACTTAGTGATTAAAGCCGTCACAAACTTGATGGCACACTTTATATTCTTTGCCCCTAATAAACTTTAACCATTGTGTCATCTATGTTGTATATGCTTGCACTTATACGTTGGAATTAGCAGAACCGTGCTGTCACGGAGAACGTTTTTAACATTGCACTTGTACTATGTACTCAGTTGATATCATGTTGTTTTGTCCATGGATGTCACCGGTGTGAAATAAAGTGGGAACTTGTAAGTCCATGGAGTTTGTATCCTATGTTAGAGAAACGCCTGGGCCGTTAGCCTAAGCCATGCCTAATCATGGTGGAAACTTGTAGCATCACCATAGTAACATCTATGAAGCATTCTTCTTATAAAAAAGAGACACATTGAGAAAAGAGAAAAGAGAGAAAAAAAGCACCATATTCCTATGGTAAATAAGAAGATTGCTGAGATGCACATTGTCTGCTTGCCTTGTCATTTTGGTTATGGGAAAGCTCCTGTACCATGTGCAAGGGGTACCCCGTTGGCGGTTCTCAATGATATGCAAATACTTTCAATGACAAGAACTTACAAGTGAATAAAATCGAGTATCATGAGGTGTGGCCCTCGTATTCAAGGGACTTGAGATTGCCAACTTATACTTCGTCAAGCATATACTCCATCTTTATCACTTTAACCTTAATCACATCAAGATGCTTATGATAGGGGAAATGAGGGCTGAAAGCTAACAAGTACCATAATTTTTGGAAGCTCTTTTTGAAACTTAAAATCCCTGCTTCCTTTATAAAAGGCCTTTCTTCCACCATTATTTGAGTCTCCACCTTCTACCTTAGGCACCATTAAGAGAGCATAGTTGTCATTCTGCGTGCAGTGTTCCAAAGCTTATTGATTGATGTATATTGTGATATTACTTGTTCTTGTGCTATTTGTTTCTAGTTACCCTTGTGAACTTTGAAGGTGTCCTATGCATATATTTGCTACTCTATGAGGGACAAACTGATTGCCACTATGCTATGTTTCTGTATATGAAACAAACAAACGTTTTTCAATGCATGTTATTCATGATCTTTGTTTGTAACTTTTCATGTTGCATGCATAGTTACTTTGTCCTATTGTTAGAACTCCACCTTTCATGCACATGTTTAGAGTTCTTTGATCCCAGCTTTCAATGCTTGCAAATGGTTAGATCTTTATTGTGAGGGTGCATGTCACCTCAAAAATTATTCTTTTTATCACTTACCTACTCGAGGACGAGCAGGAGTTAAGCTTGGGGATGCTTGATACGTCGGAAACGTATCTATAATTTTTGATGCTCCATGCTTGTTTAGTATCTACTTTGCTTTGCTTTGTCTACACTTTGAAGTGATTTTTACATGTTTTCTGGTACTAACCTATTAACAAGTTGCCATAGTGTCAGTTGCCTGTTTTCTGCTGTTTTTGGTTCCAGAAAAGTGAATAAAGAAATATTCTCGGAATTGTACGGGACAAACGTTAAAGTCAATTACTTTCCGTGGGGAACAAGAAGTCCAGAGGGGAGATGGAGAAGCGGGCGAGGGCAGCCAGACCCCCCTAGGCGGGGGTGGGCCCTGCCCCGCGCTTGGGAGGGGTGTGGCCCCTCTGGCCGCCTCCTCGGCCTTCCCCTTCGCCTATAAGAAGTCCCCGATGCAGAAACCCTAAGCACCCGATCAAATTTCCATAAAACCGTCTGTAGCCGCCGCCACCATCGTCCCTAGATCGGGGGGATCTGAAGTTCTTCCCGGCACCCTGCCGGAGGGGAGATCATCCCGGAGGCCTTCTCTCCGGTATGATGCGTGAGTAGTTCCACCTTGGACTATGGGTCCATGTAGTAGCTAGATGGTTGTATCTCCTCCTTGTGCTTTCATGTATAGATCTTGTGAGCTCCGCTCATGATCAAGATCTAATCTATTTGTAATCATGCATGTTGTGTTTGCGGGGATTCGATGGATATTGAGATTATTATGTTGGTTTGATTAATGGTTTTGTCTTTATGATTTTATCATGTCCGTGTTGTTTGTGATCTTGCATGCTCTCTGTTGTTAGTAGCTATCTTGGCCAAGTAGTTTCTAGTGACTCCAAGAGGGAGTATTTATGCTCGATAGTGGGTTCATGCCTCTAGTTTTCAAGGGAAGTGACAATAATCTCTTCGGTTGTAGATGTGTTGTTGCTACTAGGGAGAAAACAATGGTCTCTTGTTCATGGAACATATGGATTGTTTACCTTATACACTTTGCTTAAAGCAGTTGTCTATTGCTTGCAACTTAATACTGGAGGGGGTTCGGATGATAACCTGAAGGTGGAATTCTAGTCATAGATGCAGTTGGATGGCGGTCTATGTATCTTGTTGTATTGCCCAATCGAATCTTATAGGATCTTTCTGACTAGTAATTGCATTGTTATGCCTTGCTCAGTTCCTGTCAATTGCCCTGCTGTAATTTGTTTACCCTTCATGCCATGTTGTTTATCTAAGGAGAGCACCTCTAGTGAACTATGGACCCCGGTCCAATCTTTATCATTGATACATCTTTTACTATTACTCGTTTACTTGCTGCAAACCATTACCTTCCACACCATATGTTTAATCCTTTGTTACAGCAAACTGGTGAGCTTGACAACCTCACTGATTCGTTGGGGCAAAGTCTTGAGTTTGTGTTGTGCAGGTCTCCGCGTTGCTTAAAACACTTGGGTGATGTTTCCTTCCTTTTTCTGGTTCGATAACCTCGGTCTCTACTGAGGGAAAACTTATTGATGTGCTCATCATACCTTGTTCTTGGGGTTTCCAACGAAGTCCTCTCTGATAGGCAACAAGCTCCCAATGAGGATGACACCAAAAGATTGATGGAGATAAATGAGAAAATAGGTTGGCCAACCATGCTTGGTAGTCTTGATTATATGCATTGGACATGGAAGAATTATCCCAAGGCATGGCATGGACAGTACTGTGGCAAGAGCAAAGATGCTACCATTGTACTTGAGGCCGTTGCATCACAAGATTTGTGGATTTGGCATTGTTTTTTTGGTTTGCCGGGAATACTCAATGACATCAACATGCTGCAAAGATCCCCTTTATTTGCGAAATTAGCAAATGGGGATGCACCCACTTGCAACTACAAGGTCGTGAACAATGAGTACACAATGGGATACTACCTAGCCGATGGCATCTATCCAGATTGGGCAACTTTTGTTAAGTCTGTCAAGGATCCCCAAGATAGAATAGAAGCTGAATTTTCCAAAGCTCAAGAAGCAGCTCGCAAGGACATTGATAGAGCTTTCGGTGTTTTGCAAGCAAGGTTTGCCATTGTTTGTGGCCCAGGCCTATTTGGAGAGAAAAAAACCTTGTTAACATCATGACATGTTGTGTGATTCTTCACAACATGATCATCGAGGATGAAAGAGAGTTGATCTTGCCCTGCTTCTATGACAACGTTGGCACCCGAGTGGAACCCAACGCAATCTGGATCGCATTGAAGCTTTCCTTGAAACACATCGGCAGATTGAGAATGTCAGTACCCATGCCCAACTCGTTTATGATCTGAAAATGCACCACTGGTAGCCACCTGGCCGTCGCCTTTGATCCTACCATTCCATTCATCTATGTGTGACATGTATCATTGTTGAGACACTTGTTTTGTAATTTGGTTGAGACATTTTTCATTTGTTTAATTTTCCAAAACTGTTGTAATAATTTGGTTCAGACTATTGTTTATGTGTTGTAATAATTTGGATGATTATTTGATTAATTATGATCGATTGTTGTATGTCTTGCATATGAATTCTATGAAAAATCCTGCCTTTACGGGTTCGGAAGCCGCTGGCGCAGAACAGAGCCCGTAAACCAAAACTATAAAATAGAAATGTTTTACAACTTTGGTTTACGGACTCTGTTCTGCACCAGCATTTTTTGACCTGTAAACATGAGTTCGGTGAACCGAAATCCAGATTTCTCTAATCAATCACTCTGGGAGTTCGCTCGGGATCGGGAGCCACGACCGAGTCTAGGTCCAGATGCTCCAAACTGAAGCGCAGGCGCCCAGAGGCCCAGGCGAGGCCTGCTGATCAATTCCCTCGTTCAGTCATTCCCCACATTCCACTAAGCCAAGTGAGGCTCTATTTCAGTTACGGTCCTTTGCCAGCAATATGCCTATACATGCCTACTCGAAAATTTGGGGCGGCCCTATGGCCGCACCCCCGTCGGACCCGTCGTTCTTACGCCACTAAGGGCACCTATAATTTTAGGAAATTTTAGGAAAGACATATCTTCTTTTAGCTCTTCATATTATTTAGAGAAGATACAATATATAATTTGTACAATATATTATCTTTTATTGCTATCTTTAGAAATTAATTATAATTAACTTCTTTTAGTAAAAAAATGGTTCGCTACACATATGGTATAATAAAGAAAATAATGTTCTCTTATTTTTAAAAGATCATCCCTTAGTTAAGGAAAGACAACCTTCTTCTTTTTTGTTTCTCTTTCCTCCAGCTAATAAAAAATTCAACGTGGCAAGCATAAATAAAGACCGATGTCACCGCATTACACATGCCCTAATACAATAACACCATTAATTCTCAAAAAAAGGCGTTATCACCGTTCTCTTCAACACATGCTAAACTACATTCCTAGTAGAATCTAGTCCCTCCCTTTAGAAATATAAGACATTTTAGCTTTGTAAAATGAATATATCTAGATGTATTTTACTCCAAACCTCTATGAATTTATACACTAAAAGATGTCTAGATACATTCAATTCATAAAGTTAAATGTCTTAAATTTCTAAACGGAGGGAGTAAATATCTTATGATAAATGATAGCGGCCTGAATGATAGAGCAGGGAGGACATTATTATGACTTGAAGACGTAGTCCTTGCCTCAACACGCTGAAGAAGAGAACTAAAAACAGGCTAAACAGAGAATGGAAAACCTCCCGCCGGCGAGAGGTCATGGTCTGCCACACCTCCAAGGCCCTAGGGCCACTGGAGGCGGAACGGGCCGACGATGGGTTTTCTCTCCTTGTCGCTTTTGCCTGAAGGCGACCGAATGAACCGGCGATAACACACATTCTCCTTTGACAAATATCCAGCCACAAATGTGTAAGATATTGTTAATGTTTTTCTTTCATAGTATTCAAATAAAGTAGCCTCATTATTCTCTATAGAAATCTTATATAAGACATTACATGATGTTATGCCATGTCTTGGATAAACCCGGTTATCTAACATAGCATTAACCATCTTAATTTGAGTTTTTTCCTTTGAGCAACCCCAATTTACTATGGTGAATAAGGATGCGTCCTCTAATTGATTATTACATGTTCCACACAAAATAGATTGAACTCGTTAGAAAAGTAGTCCCGGCCACAATTTTCCAAACCTTTTAATCTTTCTCTCGAGTTGATTTTAACTTTTGCTTGTAGAGATTCATCCTTAGTTTTCAACACATATACATAGCAACTCTAGTTGAATCATTAATTTAATGGCATGATATATTTCTTTATATCTTTAGTCAACAACACTATTCATCTCACATGGATGTAAATGTATTAATGCTAATGATGCCAAGTTTCTATCATTCGCAGATTTATGAGGTTAGTAAGCTTGAACACAAGCTTGAAATGTAGATATTCTTGCTAAATTAAAAATTAAGATTAAATTTATTTTAACTAGCCACGTCATACAACCGGAATCTAACATTGGTTTCATTAGCACTAGTGCAAAAAAACCACTCCTCCTTTTTCACCCGAAGGAAAATGTCCTTGAATCTCCTCTCTTCCTTGCAAACGTCACGACAACGACGAGTTCTCCTCTCCCCAGCACAAACCTTCCTCCCACCACCTCTCCCCTCACTTCCCGTCGCCTCACCGCCAAATAATGCTTCTCTGCCCCTGGATCTTACGTCTCCGCCACTGGATCTAGCGGTACATCCTTGTTTAGATAAAAAATTGACCTTTTTTACCAACCGGAGGCGATGTGGCAGGGTTCTTCAGGGATCAATGAGGATTCACATCTGCGTGCCGAGCACGAAAAGCTAGGAGGTTTGGTCTATGTTGTGACATCGATGGACTTGGTGGTGGTTGAGGCGGTGAAGACGGAGGCGGTGAAGGAGGAGAAGAGGGGGAAGTGATGGTGGTGGTAGAGGGGGCGGGTGAGGGTGCGGCGGCGAGACCATAGTAGTGGCACCGATGGACGCCGAGATCAAGGGGAACCCATATGCCTTCCATGTCCATGACCCGTGCAACTTGTTGCAGCCCAACTGGAGGGAGATCATCAGATCGAGTTGGTAATTGTTTCCCTCTCGCTTGTTAATTCTGTAGGGGTTCGTAGCATGGAAAACAAAAAAATTCTACCGCATGCATACAAACAAGCCCAGATCTATCTACTAGATTGTAGCAACGAGTCGATAGAAGAACTCACCCTCGAAGATTCCAAAGCGGTTAACGAGAGCAGATTCTCGTGGGTGATGTAGTCGTACACTTGCCGATCTCAAGATCGCATAGACGATCCTTTCGGCGCTGCGTTCCGGCAGCGCTTCCGCGGTCGGTCACACGTTCGATACTCGATGAAGACCTTCCTCTCCCTTGTTCCAGCAGGCAGCAGAGGTTGTAGTTCTCCCCTCGCGATTCCGGCAGCACGACGGTGTGGTGTCGGAAGTAGAGGGAAGATCCCGCAGGGCTTCGCCTAAGCCGGTGCGAGTTATGGTGGATTAGGGTTTCCCGGAGATCTAGGGTTTAGACAACCGGGAGGAGGAGGAAGTGTCGGCGGCGGCTAGGGTGGCGGCGGCTAGGGCAGCGGCGACGGACCGGCAGCAGCGCGGCGACGCGCGGCGACGGCGGGTCGGCGGCAGGCTCGGGTGGAGAGGGGCAGGTGCTTGTGGTGTTGGGGCAGCCCTCCCCCTCTATTTATGAGAGGGAGGGGCAGCCTTGGGAGGGGTGGGTTTGAATCCACTTCCAAACCCAAGTTGGATTGAGAGAAGGACTTGTTTCTTCTCCCACTAGGAAACCATTTTTCCAGTTTGACTTTTCATACTCCCGTTTGACTTTCAATTTAGAGCTTTAATTCTCTCTTGCATATGCCAACACCAAATGTCCTTGGATATGATCCAATCATTCTACATACACATGACACATTCATGGACCATTCTCCTTCCGGACCGGTGAACCTTCTAGAACCTCTCAGATGAAATCATCGGAAACTTTCCCGAACTCCGAAATAGGACTTTCCTTATATGAATCTTATTATTCGGACCATTCCGGATCTCCTCGTGATATCCTGGATCCCATCCGAGACTCCGAACAACATTCGGTATCCCTACTAACATTCCATATCTACTAAACAACATCGAATCCTTAAGTGTGTCTCCCTGCGGTTCGTGAATTACGCGGACATGACCGAGACACTTCTCCGATCAATAACCAATAGAGGAATCTGGAAATTCATATGGCTCCCACATATTTCTACGATTACTTTGCGATCAAATGAACCACTTACATACGATACCAATTTCCCTTTGTCTCACGATAGTTTACTTATCCGAGGTTTTGATCGTCGGTATCTCTGCATACCTAGTTCAACCTCGTTACCGATAAGTACTCTTTTCTTGTTCCCGTGATATGTGATCCCTTGTGAGCCATTCACATCCTTATAAGCTAATTGTATGACATTACACCGAGAGGGCCCAGAGTATATATATCCGTCATATGGATGGACAAATCCCACTCTTGATCCATGTGCCTCAACCCATACTTTCCGAACACTCAATGCCACCTTTATAGCCACCCAGTTACGGTGTGGTGTTTGATGTCATCAAAGCATCCTTCCGGTGATGGTGATTAGCATGATCTCATGGTCGAAGGAATTAGGTTACTATGTATCAGAAAGCTTATAGCAAACGAACTATTAAAATGACTTGATCTTTATGCTACGCTTATCTATAGGAGTATGTCCATCATACCATTCTCCTAATGATATGATCTTGTTATTAACAACATATCAATGTTCATGATCGAGAAACCACGATCATCTATTAATCAACAAGCTAGTATTATAAAGAGGCTTTATCAGGGACTCTAATTATTTTACAAATCACACAAGTATTAATGTTTCCGGTTAATACTGTTATAGCATGAATGTAAACATTTATCATAAACACAAAGATATAATAATAACCACTTTTATTATTGCCTCTAGGGCATATCTCCAACAAATTCCATGCCTTGGAGTTTCCTTGTGATTTTGTTGGATTGAAACATCTTGTATGGTGGATGTGATGTGCACTATGGTCAATTTTGTTTTCTATACTTTCTTGAACCTTGTGAGCATGCTCGGTTTCCTGAGCTTGGGATTGTGTTATATGTCATTGTGATGTGCACTTTTTTAGGAACTAGAGCTTGACTGGACTTGGGGAATTGGCAAGGACAGAGCCTCCACCTGTCATGGGAAATTAGATAGGTAAGATTCATGTTTGTTTATTGATCCTTTTCCAGGCTACACTATATTCTAAATTTAGTTTTATGCTTATTTGTTTAATCAGGCAAAATCTTTCTTGGAATCAGTTGTACATTAGTGTATTTGCTTTGTTACTTGTGGTAAATAATAATAACTCTATTGACCTGGCTTGGCTGGCAACCCTCAAATTTTCTCAAGAAGGAACTTGCAACTAAATTTGTTCTGTTTAAACTTGTGTAGGTTGAGTACATATGAAGTATGGCAAATGTGTGCATAGGCTTCAGGCGTTGGATGGATGGAAAATGGAGTAGATATGTTGTGTTCATCTAGGGATGACTTTGTATACCGAAGCAAGCAGTAGATCCTACATTCATACTAAAGAAAGTGCTTTGGTGTGGCAAAATAGATACAGACACATGCCAAAGAGATGCTTGATCACCTGGAGAGTGCACTAGCAAATTAACCATGGAGTGGCATCAGTGGCATCTGGTAGACGTTGTAGTACTCTAGAGATTGCAATAGGTTAGATGTTGTAATAGGATAGATGCAGTATTACTCTGGAGCTTTGGTTTTTCCAGTAGATGGTAGTGTAGATATGTTGAAATAGGATAGATGTTGTAATACTCTAGAGGTTACAATTTGTATCAGACAACTCTGGATTTATATAATACTCCAGAGCTTTCAATTTGTATAAAATGAATCAAATATTCATGGTTAGTTCTAATAATACTCCGGTACTACTTGATAATGGATCTACTTTCTCTACTTCATGGTTAGTTCCAATAATTTCTACTTTCTCTACATATTATTTTTTTGTCGTGTACTTTTAGCATTCTCTTGTTTTCTTGCATTGGAGAACACTAATTGCTCATCAAATTAGGGGCTTCTCTTGTACTTCCAGCATTGTCTTCCTCCTGTTGTCTTGCACTTGAGGTGGAGATGGTTCAAGAATGAATACAACAGTTTCAGAGGCTCAAGGATCTTCCTGCCTTGGATACCTAAATCAAAAGAAACACTATGAGTGTTCAATCTTGGGTAGTACAATACATAACAAAAGAAATAAGTCAAATAAACACACGCACTTCATGATGGTAGCTAAGTAGTTGTGCATTTCAAGGACAAGTATGCAGTGCAACAGAGAATTTGCTAATTCATACTCCATGGAGTTTTGATCCTCACAGCCTTGCTGGTTTATGTCACTAACCAACCAGTTGATGTCTGACTAAAACTCAGAGACCTTGTGTTATAAGCATCAGTAGGCGACAACACCAAATTTTCAAATTCAGTTTGAGTATCAGTGTATTATTACGTGAAGCTTATGATCCATCAAACAATAATGCACCACTCAAAAAGAATGGCAAAAGGAAATCTAGATTTCAAAAAGAAAGTGTAGCATGATCAATTCTACATCATCCTTACTGTCAACTGACTAGTTCCAAGAAAAATTACTAATAGAGAGACACTAAAATATGTTGAAGTCAATTCAGTCGAGTGAGCACGGACATTTACATCTCACACTACATAGCAGCCTGTTTGAGCTAAATTGTACAAGCAACTTGCTGCATAAATAAATAAAAGGTAGCAGCATGGAAGATTTTTCTCCAATCGAACTTCAGTCTCAAGTACACCGATTTTTAAGCACAATATGCAACAACGTGTTCACTTAGCCTCATCAACTCCTCACAACACCAGTACAAAGACAATGTCCATACATAACTATAGCTAGCCTTTCATGGTCAAACTCCTCTTTGCACTAGACTAGCTTTTTTTTAGAATTTGCACCAAACTTGGGGATCCAGGGATTTCAACTATTCCTTGCTCTATTAAAAATAATTATGTTAGAACTGCTTTGTGTGATTTGGGAGCAGGAGTTAGTGTTATGTCTTTTTTCTCTCTACAAGAGACTTCAACTGGAAAAATTGATACCGGATGATATATCTTTGCAAATGGCTGATAAGTCTACTACTATTCCTGTTGGTATATGTGAGGATGTTCTTGTTCAAGTGGCTCACAACTGTTTGATATTAACTGACTTTATTGTGCTTGAAATGCCTGAAGATGATAATATGTCCATTATTCTTGGCAGATATTTTCTTAATACTATAGGTGTTGTCATTAATTGTAATCAAGGAAAGGTAAATTTTAATGTTAATGACAAGGAGCATATTGTTTATTTCCCCAAGAAGATTGATAAGAGTTATGGCATAAATTCAATTGAAAATATTGAAGACATCAAAGTTGGAGAAATATATTGTCCCATTCCACAAGAAAATTATGAAACTATTATGATTGGGACTATTGCTATCAAGATTGAGGTAACATAATCATTTAGTGAAATGCAAAGTTTTGTTTCATATAAAATTGTTTTGGTAACAAGACTTGATCAACCTTGTTAACAAAGAGATTTTAATGAACAAAATAATGTTTTCACCATGATTATCCTTGCTCACTTTTATTTTCTCTTTCCCAATCTTTGCTCTCCACCTTGTCCATCTTTGTATTGCTAGTTGCTTGCATATTAGAGTGTCTTAGAACTTATGTAGTTTTAGTTTTGGGTTGCTTTTGTATCTTTCCAAAATCATCGTTCTGCAAGAAAATCATTAACAATCCCTAAAAATTGCTCAAAAATAAAGTTTCTCGAAAAATTGTAGAAAATTTATATTAAATTTTTACGCAAAAAAGGGGCAGAGAGGCACCTGGAGTGACCCAGGAGGGCCCACCAGGCAGGCACACCACCTGGTGGCGCAGCCAGACCAGGGGCACGCCTGGCCCTAATGTGGGCCACCCCGGCCCTCCACTTACTCTTCCTCCTGCCACTTCTTTCTCCCTCCCGAGAAAACACCGAAAAATTTCTCAAAGCTCGAGTTCTTGCTGTTCTTGCTCGCGATTTTTGATCTCTTTGCTCAGCCCACCTTTGCTGCTGAGATTTTGAGCATTTGTTCTCCAGTATGTGACCCCTCCGCTTGTCCAAGTAGATTTGTGATTAGTTGATTGTATCTTGAGTATTTTGTACTGTAGGTGACAGGTTATGTAAGCTTGCATGCTTGTTCTTTACTTAGATAAATCATTTTGATGCATGTTTAGCCCTCTTGCAAGTCCCTATAGTAGTTCCTTTCATTGTGTAATCACTTCGCAATTACTTCTTGTGATGCATGTCTTAAATTTCAAAAAAAGGAATGGATGAATACCAACTTAACCAACATGAACTAAGGGTGCCTGAGGTCATGAAAGTCTACCACGAGAAGGAAGTTTTTCCTTCCATTTATCCATGCCCTAAATTCATGAGGGCTGCAGGAATTTTTCAAGATTTCAAGACTCTAATTTCTAACGCAGGACTAGAGCATTTTGTGGGAAATAAACCTTACCAATATGTGAAACTGACTATGTCTATGGTGCAGGATTTTTGATTTAGTTGGTCTTTTCCTAACCACATGGTTTATTACAAAATTTACAATGTAGCTGTCAATCTCCCTTTTGATGATTTTTGTGCAGCTATCAAAGTGCCACAGTGGGGTTCACGCGAGAGGATTGGGCAGCGGCCCATGCCACTTATGGACTTATATGCGGAAATTTGCCAAGGGATCAGCTTCTCAAAGGAGAGTGGTAAAATTCGAAATATTCTTTTCCCATCTATTCGATATTTTGCCAATTTTATTGTCAAGTGTGTTCTTGGTAGGAAGACTGCTAGTAAATTATCTTCATATGATCTAGCTTTTATCTCAGCTGCTTTCAAACGGGATATGACTTATAACTTGGGAGCTTTGATAGCTTTTCGTCTTGCTGCTAATCGCGAGAAAGATGGATTTTTTGGAGGCCTCATTGCCTATCGTTTATTAGCTTTGCATGGTGTAGATCCTCATCACTCAGACTTACAGTTTCCCATAGAGAGACTTTATCTTAATTCCATGATACAATATAAATTTGTTTCTTCTTGGGCTAGTTTGAGCAAGTATATTATGAAATAACCTTTCTCAAGAGTGGATGGAGAGGGGGTAAGTCTGAGCATGTAGTCCCTTTGTCTGCACCTGCTTTGTTTAACTTTGATACCGGGAAAGGATGGTCACTCACGGAGGAAGAACTCGACACATACATGGCGGAGCTCTCCTAGCAAGAGGAGAATGTTGGAGGGGAGGCCGAATATAATTCGGTTCAGCCCTCCAACACGGGGGAGTCTTCATACCAGCAACCCACTTATGATTGGGGCGCTTCCTCTTCTTCTTCACGAGAGCCTGATTATGATCATTCTTATGATGACCCACTTGCTTGGAGTTCCTACCAACGTTGGGATTGATCTCCACTTAGGCCAAAAGCCTAAGCTTGGGGGAGGTATACCGATATCATACTCATCTACATATCATGTTCTGTCGGTACTTTGCATATCCATGTTTTGCTTTCTTTTTAGTTTTTGTTCTTGCTTTGTTTCTGCTTTCCAAACCACAAAAAAACCAAAAATATTTTCGTTTTTTTCTCTTTGTTTGTTTCTTTGTCTTTTAGCCTTGGTTTGCTTTGCCCCTTTAGTTTTGGTTTGTTATTCAAAAAAACTCAAAAAAGATTTTGCTTTGTTTGCTTTTGCCTTCGTTTCTTGCTTTAAAAAATTCGAAAACCCAAAAATATTTGTTGTACTTCTCTGGTTTTGTAAAGCTCATTGCAGGGTTCAGAAGTCCTCAGTGACTCCTTTGGAGTTTGGTTTTATCTTATTCACTACAAGAAGAACCACCATAATGCAACATATGCTTTGCTACCCTTTCCATATGCGTTGGGAAAAATCATAGTAGATACGCCTGTATATATTGCAGACTACATCTATATTTCCTGACATATAGACACCACATTTTGGTTAACTGCCGGTCTACGCGCATTAGAAAATTGGATTTGGCGCTAAGTCTTGAGATGCGCGGGCTGTATTTTGTTGGGGAAGTTGGCATGTGCGTGGGCCTTTACCTCTATATATACAGTGCTAGGTTTTTTTTTCACATCTAATTTCTTCACCGTAAATTTCTCATCTCCTCATCTCCTTTCTATATGTGTTCTCCTCTCCTTGTACCGTCGCCCCTCCAATCCAATCTCTGGTCACCGAAGGTAAGTCACGATTTCTCACTATAATATCCACTTCCTAGGACATATCACCCCTAACCCTAGATCATTGACCGGATCGGCGATCTACGACCCGGAAGAACCCCTCGCCTGAATGATCATTCTTGCAATCTGAAGTCGCGACACCATTCAAGGAGGCTGCAGCCCCAAAAGGTTATCTTGATGGTCGATGCGGGGGTCGACTTCGGTAGCGGTCCGATGGGATTTTGAGTAGCCTGACCGAGGATCACCTCGAGGAACTTGAGGGTTGCCTCAAACTTGCCTGTGTTTGTTGTTCGCATACTGGATATGTGCAAAAGTCTCTCGAGGAGGGGAGGCGATGACCGGTGAGTTTGACCACCACGGTGCATTTTCTCCTTTTCCCTTTTCAGTTTCCTCTCTACTTTTCCATTGGCTTGATCTGTTTACCATTTCTTTAAGATTTGCAACATTGATATATTGCTTGACATAGCCACTCATCAACTGCGTTAAGCCCTTGTTGTCTACTGATGTTTACACTTCTTGCTTGTCCAAGATCTGTTTCAGTCAAATCGACTGTTTGTTTCCAGGTTACACCTTGTGCTGATGGAACGATTTGTTTTAGTTTTTTCTATTGTTAATACTAAATCTGGAATTACTATGAAATAGCTTGTTTTGTTTTTAGATTATGTATGATTCGAATTTAGAGTAGTTGGTTATTGGCTCATCTAGTTGTTGAAGTGGAACCTATTTGCCTTTTCTGCTTCCATCTATAACTAAGCACATGTGTTGCATTTGTTGCTGAATCATTAGTGCGGCATAGCTTCAGAGGTGTGACAAACTGGTCAGATTATCAATGGAGCTATATAATTAGCACAACCAGGTAAATATCTCTTAATGTTTTGTTATTCATGGTGGCTAGAAGACAATCATTATCGTTCATATATCAGTGTTAATTTATATCATGCTTTATTTATGTGTTTATATAGAGGATATTATTAAGACGTCAAAGATAAAAGTTTCTACAATCAACGGAGACCCTAGACACATGGTAGGCATTCAAATTTGTTCAAGAGTCATGGTTCCTTGCACTGTCAAAGCACTGTCAAGTATTTATAACTACCTCATACCTTTTATAATCACAAATAAGTTCTGAATGGTAACATTAGTAATCAAGAAAATGCTAATGTTCAGTGCTTTATCGAGTCTAAATCATGCATTAGACAAGTAGTGCTACTCCAAGCCACATGTCTCATAGATTGCCTTATATTTATTTTTTAATGCTGCTTTGGCTTCTTAGGGCGTTCTTGTACAAAGGAGGATAAATCCTAATGGAAATCAGTTCCAAATCACAAAGCGAGTGCATGGTTAGGGCTGAAATGAACAAGACAAGATATCAACAGTCTCTATTGTTATCTTTATCTTTGTATACTCTAATAATTTATTGAACAAAATAAAAAACAATGAATAGGTAAAGATGGTTCTAATATTACTCATTAGGATGCTTACTGCCTTGAAGGAGACATTAAATACTCTGACTCAAGCTTCCTTGAATCGATTGACTAAATACTTTATTTTCCCAGACTTACTATATGCAAGTTTCTTTTGATGCAAACTGCGGTCAAGCAGTCTACCATGATTTTTGTAAAGTTTTTCACGTGAAGCTTCTCTTATTATGTCATGTGAGCCATGTTTGAATCTCCACTTATTTCCATCAGATTAACTGTTAAGCTTTTGCTCTGTATGTACATACATACCAACAATATCTTACTGTTCATAAAATGTTGTCTCTATTTAATATTGCTAGGAAAGAAACACGCAGATTGGTGTTCAGCAAGGTGATGTTGTCCCTATTTCTAAATTCTATGATTTTTGACATCTACTAGGTGAATATACCCCACTTTTAAATGTTTGAGCAAATACGTAGTAGCATTCAATATACCATTCCTGCTGTTTTTTTGCCAGTTCGATACTGAATTGAAATATTATTTCTGCAGGCCTAAAGATCACCAATCACCAGTGACTTCCTATACTGATACGAGCTGAACATTTCTAAAGGAAGAATATTAGGAATATATATAGGATTAGTTAGACATCAGATTTTGAAGCAAGATTATATGTATGTTGTGTACTCTTTGGATAGTTGTCATGTATGGATGGTTATTCCAATAATAAATATTTGATTCTATCCGCGCACCGTATTTTTATGTGTTTTGTGTGATATGGTATGTCTGTTTGAAAATTATATTTTCTCATTGAGAAAAAAATACTACAATCTCTAGAATCTCTCAAACTATCTAGTGCAGAAAATTATACATATCGAAATAAAATGATTTAATCTGTATAGGTTGTACCAACGCATACAAATATTGTTTGAACTCCGTTGTTACTTTTCAACGCATTGTTCACTGGTTAACAGCGAATGAATATGTGTTGCATTAGATCTTTGCAACGCCCAAAAACGCAACGGATAAAATTTCGTTGGTAAAAGCGCTTGCAACGCATATATGGGATTTTAGATACGGATTAGTGTGTTGTTGTAGGCCAGGTCATGTTGTAGTGATTATTCAAGTCACACAAGTGAAAGGCAATAATGACGATTTATGGCAACTCGAGGTGTGGTAAGAGACTGGTATGAACTCTATTATGGACATTCTTAGTATGTTTATGTAAGGTGTATGTTATTTAATGGATGCTTAGTAGTTTTTGCTCTCTTATGATTAGTTCCAACTTGCTAATAGTTTGTAGCATGTCATATAAATATTTGCTTGCATTGTTCTATTCATAACTCGGTATGACATTGTGGTATCCTCCTCTGAATGTTTATTTGAATCGACTTGGCACATGCTCACGCATGCATATGACAAAAAAAATCAGTTAAGCCTCGATGATTTATTTTGTCTCAGAGTTCTTGTGTCACTTTTATGCCATAATTAATTTTATTTTGTCGCAAGTATGATTATAACAGCTACTGTTCTCTTGATTGTCGACCCCTTTATATTGCTAGCCTTCACTTGCACTGAGTATTAGCTCCACTTATGCATCCAACTCCCCAAAACCAAAGTTGTCAAAAAGTGTCCACCATATCTACCTATTAGCATCATTGCTATTCCTTGCATATTTATTTATGCCTTGTTTTCTTCCAAATAAAAATGCTTGGTTGTTATGTGAAATTTAGATAGTAAAGCTCTCACGAACTTGATGGCACACTTTATTTTCGTGCACTTAATAAACCTGAACCATTGTGACTATCTATGCAGTTATATGCTTGCAAATTATAAGTTGGGAGTTAACAGAACCATGTTTTCATGGGGAACGCTTTCAACATTGCACTTATTCTATTTAGTTGATATCATGTTCTTTTGTTTATGGATCCCGAGGGTGTGAAATAAAAGGGGAACTTGTAAGTCCATGGAGTTTGTATATGTGTTAGAGAAACGCATGGGCGGCTAGCCTAAGCCATGCCTAATCATGGTGAAAACTTACAGCGTAACCATAATGAGCATTTTGTGAAGCATCCTCAATAAAAACCTATGCAAATAGCAAATAAAAAGATCGCTGAGATGCTCATTGTCTGTTGCCTTGTCATTTTGATATGGATATCTCCTGTGTCATGGGGCAAGGGGTACCCCATTGGCGGTTCTCTATGATACACATATACTTACAATGACAAGGACTTGCTTGTGACTAAAGTTGAGTAGCATGAGGTTCGATACTCGTATGCAAGGGGCATGAGATTTTCAACTTATGATCTATCAAGCATATAACTCATATTTGACCTCACTTTAACCTTAACCATTTAAAGATGCTTATGATAGGGGCAATGAGAGCTCAAAGCTAATGAGTACCATACTTTCAGCATTTGGTAGTCTTTTAAACTTTTCAAATATTTTCTTTCACTTTTATGTTGAGTCACCATTTATTCTTTGAGCACTTTCCCAGGAGCATAGTTGTCATTCTTAGTGTAATGTGCTTGTCCTAAAATACGGTTAATTGTGACATAACTTTGATGCTTGTATCTTTGATATTTTTATTTATAGTCTTCACTTGAACTTCAGAGGTGCCTTGACATTTATGTTTTGCTCCACAATCAAAGGCAAGCAAGATACCACTTTATCATACCTTTTTATGAGCATTACAATCTTGCATATGCTTATGTTTCATGTTGCTTATTATTATTATGTTGGAATATCTTCATAGCTTGCATGACTAATGGGTATACTTATTTGCATACTTTTTATTATGAATTGCCTAAATATTTGACCATATGCTGAGAATATATACATCTTATGAAGCAAATGTGTTCGTGAAAGTTTCTTTTATCACACTCAGTTTTCAACTGAATTGCTTGAGGACAAGCAATAAGCTAAGCTTGGGAGAGTTGATACGTCCAAAACGTATCTACTTTGCCGAACACTTTTGCTATTGTTTCTCCTCTAATTTGTCACTAGAGACCGAGTGCCATGATCTCAGATCTGAACATACTATTGATTCATGGTGATATTATTGTTTATGACCTTACCTGCAAGTTGTTTACACATATCATTGTCTGGAACCCGAGGTCCCGAAGTGACAGAAATCGGGATAACCGGAGATGGATGTGATGTGAGGATCACGTGCGTTTATGGAGTGTTAATGCTTTGCTCCGGTGCTCTATTAAAAAGAGCACCTTAATTACCAGTAGATTCCCTTAAGGCCCCGCTGCAATGGGCTGACAGAACAAAAAATATTGTGCAAGTTCTTGTTGTGAACACGTATAACTATATATAGAATACATGCCTATGATTACTCAGTACTTGCTGGATGCTTTATCTTATTTATCTGCAAATGCCCTTGATCTTTATGTTACATTAATAGTCTTGTCCATGCAACGCCCATCCATTCCTATGCCTATCGCACTTTAAATCCTGATGTTTACTACAATTGTTACTACTGTCTTTATTTTACTAGTGCTGTTACTTTGTTATTGTTACTATAAAACTGTTGCTACTAATAAACTACTGCGAGCAAGACTATTTATAGGTGCAGCTGAATTTACAACTCAGTTGTTAAGACTTATAAATATTCTTTGGCTCCCTTGTGTCGAATCAATAAATTGGGCTTTACTTCCCTCGAAGACTGTTGCGATCCCCTATACTTGTGGGTCATCAGTGGTGTTTAGTTGCCTGAATATGCTTGAGCTCGGCGTGTAACTCTTTCTCTGGCAAGATCTTCCGTCCTCTTGCTTGTCGACACCTTGATCCACTTCCACGCAGGAGGACTAAGCAATTTGACGACAATTTCTCACCGAGTGATTTTTAGTGACCCGCGGCTTGTTCCATCCGTGAGGCATCTTGCCATGGCGTACTCGAGGTTGCGAGCTTATGACATTTCGTCGTTGCTAGTCTTATTCGTCCCTCTCGCCGAGCGATTTTTAGTGACCCGCGGCTTGTTCCATCCGTGAGGCATCTTGCCATGGCGTACTCGAGGTTGCGGGCTTGTGATATTTCATCGTTGCTAGTCTTATTTGTCCCTGACAACGTCTCCATGTACCCTTGCGCCTTGGCCATATTGATGAACTCGTTGAATGTCTTGGCCAAGAGGAACACCAGTGTCAACCCGACGCCCAAGTCAAAGGGATGCACGTCATCGTCATCAAATCGGCAATGGCTCAAGATGGTTCTGACATCAAAATTAATTTAGCTTGATTGGTACATAATGTTAGTGAGAAGCCGAAGTGTGGACATATTAAAATCGACAACAATCCAAAATGATTCCAACATGGCATTCGAGGAGTGGTCCTCGAACTTGCCCTTCTCCACCACTATCTCCTTCAAGTGCTGCCCCTTGACGCCGGTACCGCGGCCCTCTGCCCAAGGCTGGCCATCCACGTTGACCGGGATCTTTGCAACATCAACCTTGCACTGCCACATGGCGTGCAACCATAATAAGCACACTAAAATTCAAAAGCCACCCGTTTAGGCCGGTCATAGTGGGAGTAACATAGGTAGTAACATGCATCTACATGTAGTGCCAACTAGGCGTTTTGGTGATGTGGTATGTCATTAAATGATGAAAAAGAGATTTGTGATAACTAGTTATGTTACGATAACATCACACACCCCAAGGTAATATGAGTCTACATGCTAATAAATAAGACCTTGCATGATACTAGTCACAAATTACTACCCACTATGAAGGTAGTAACATGGACTAGTAACTTATGCATGTTACTAGTATATGTTACTCTCCACTATGACCAGCCTTACAATCTTTTTGGATGAGATAGCGCGCAAACATGCCCGCAGTGGCTTCTGCGCGTGACGCCCCCTTGCCCATATGATTTTGATCCAACGCTGCAAGGAAAATTCAGGAAAAAACTCCAAAAATAACGAAAATGCCATACAAAAAAATGAAAAATGCTATGACTACTTAGGTGTGTATGCTACGAGAGACTAGAGAAAACATGTTTTCGTGGGATCTTTTTATGAAACCGCTGATGTCCGTTTTCACATAGTATACTGAACCATCGCCAGTGCAGTTGACACTATATCTACCGGTGGAACACACTTTCATGCTAATGTGGCACCATTGAAAACTCTATGTACCGTAGGTCCCGCCTTGAGAAGCATACAACCGGTTGGTAACTCCGATCGGGGGCATCTCTATCCAGTAGTATCCACAAAGCAGTGACCGTCGGTGTATTTTTTTTTACCAAATCTGTCCAAATCTGAAAACTTTAACCGAATCTGACCCTTCCTCGAAACTAATTCGAAATATGACCTCTGGGTTCGGCGCCATTTTAAATGGAGCCGAAGTTGTACAGGTCGACGCGCACACATCAGAAAACCGAACCGCAGGAGGTCGGCTCCGTTTAAAATGGCGCCGATGTTGGCTCCATTTAAAACGGCGCCGACCTCCCTAGGTTGCCCCCCTGTTGTCATGTGTTAGCGCCGACCTGTATAACTTCGGATCCGTTTAAAATGGCGCCGATCCCAAGGATCAGATTCTAAATTAGTTAAAAAAAAGATTTTTAAAATTTCTAAAAAAGTTCAATTTGGCAAAAAAAAAATACACCGTCGGTGGCAACCGGCAAAGTTCCATCTCTCTCTCCCAAAGACAACCCCATGTGGCGTGTGCAGCCCTAGCACCACACTACCAAGCTACAAATCTCGCGTGCTCTTTTACTTGTAGGCTTGTAGCCATTGTACTAGCACACGACCGTTATATATCCCCAATTTCCCATACCTGCGAAGTACTACGAGCCCAAGCTAGCATCAATGGCAGCTCCTTCCAGTCCCCAGCCTCGCGTCATGGTGCTGCCCTTTCCGGCACAGGGCCACGTCATGCCTCTCATGAAGCTCTCCCACCGGCTCGTCGACCACGGGCTCGAGGTTGACTTCGTGAACACGGACTTCAACCACGCCCGCGTCCTCAAGGTCATGGCCGCCGAGACAGGAGCCGCCGCCGGCGGCATCCACATGGTCTCGTTCCCAGACGGCATGGGGCCCGACGGCGACCGCACCGACATCGCCATGCTGGGCAACGGCTTGCCGGCCGCCATGCTCGGCCCCCTCGAGTTGACGATCAGATCCAGGAAGATCAAGTGGGTGATCGCCGACGTGTCCATGAGCTGGGCGATGGAGCTGGCAGCCACGACCGGTGTCCGCGTCGCCTTGTTCTCGACATTTTCAACCGCCGTCGTGGCGCTCCGGCTGCACGTTCCCAAGCTCATCGACGACGGCATCATCGACGAATGTGGTAAGAGAAAAAGTCAAATCAAATCCATCTTGTTAAAAAATTGGACTAAGAGATGAGGTACGTGTGTGTGAATTGTGATCAACTCAGGAACTGTGATGAGGAACGAGATGATCCATCTGAGCCCCAAGATGCCGCCCGTCGAGGCGACCGAGATCCCCTGGGCCAGCCTGGGCGGCTCGCCGGATAGAATGAGGGTCTTCATCAAGAACGTGCTCAAGACCAACCCGGCCATATCGCTGGCCGCTGCCGTCATCTGCAACACGTTCGAGGAGATCGAATCGGAGGCGCTCGATCTGGTCCCGAACGCGCTGCCCGTCGGCCCCCTCGAAGCGCCGCTGGCGTCTAGCTCGTCATCAGCGGCCGGGCAGTTCTGGCCCGAGGACGCGACCTGCCTCGCCTGGCTCGACGCGCAGACCCGCGGCTCGGTCATCTACGTCGCGTTCGGGAGCTTCACCGTCTTGGACGCGGCGCATTTCGAAGAGCTCGCCGACGGGCTGGAGCTCAGTGGCAGGCCCTTCCTGTGGGCGGTCCGGCCGAACTTCACCGACGGGGTGGTCGGCGAGGGCTGGCTCGACGCGTTCAAGCGCCGCGTCGAGGGGAAGGGACTGGTCGTCGGCTGGGCGCCCCAGCAGCGCGTGCTCGCGCACCCTTCGGTCGCCTGCTTCGTGTCGCACTGCGGGTGGAACTCCACCATGGAAGCGCTGCGGCACGGCGTGCCGTTCCTGTGCTGGCCCTACTTCGCCGACCAGTTCTGTAATCAGAGCTACGTCTGCAACGTGTGGGGCACCGGCGTCAAGCTCCTCGCCGACAAGCGAGGGGTCGTCACCAAGGAGGAGATCAAGAACAAGGTAGCGCACCTGCTGTCCGACGAGAAGATCAAGGCGAGGGTTGCCATGTGGAAGCACGCTGCGTGCGCGAGCATCGCGGAGGGAGGGTCCTCGCATGTGAACCTGCTCAAGCTTGTCAACTTGTTAAGAGAACAATAATCTTCGTGAGACATGATATATCTCCGGGAGCGTCCATCACCTAGGTTTTAAAATAAGTTGTGTGCTGCTTCCTCCGTTCTGAAATATTTTTTGCGGATTTTTCTAGATATATGTATTCACACACTAAAGCGTATCTAAATACATGTGTATCTAGATATATTTTTGAACGAAGGGAGTAGATTTTTACAATGATTTCTTTTTCACTCTAGTTTTAAGGTGTGTATTTAATTATTTTATCTTTCTATTTATAATTCGTGTCTCTCTTCCACTAACACAATAACTTAAAACACAAAGATTGACTATGAACAAAACCGTAGACATTTGTTGTTCATACTCATTATTTGGACCTAGATTTTGTCTACCGACCTTTATTAATATTGCATTGCATGTCTTTTCGATTTGGACAATGTCATTGCTCCAAGTGATTTCTTGCTAGCCCTTGTAAGTTTGTAAGATAGAGTTGTTTTTTCTAAATTTTCTTACTTAGTAATTATGCATTATTTTGCCCTTTAGTGCAAGTTGGAAGGCGAACTAGCCAACAATGGTGTGTGGTCTAGTGTGTCAAATCGTTAGCCAAAACATCTAGCTTGTGTTTGTTCCGAAGAGTTCAACTAGTCCGAGTGATCTGGTTTATCCTATGCTTATCCATGTTTTTATCTTTTTTTTGGACTATTGGGGTTTTGTAGCCACCCAACAACATGGCTTGTGACAGAGAGTCATATTAGAGATAGGGCTAGTACTTTCCAATTGAACCCCTTTAGACGCGGGAGCGGGAATCCACCTATAGTGAAGTGAAACAGGTGTAGCCTTTCTTTTCTTTTTTGTCTGTACAATAGGAATCGGAGAGATGTTTTATTATATTGTAACCAGTGCAAGTAATAACTTATGTGGTTGTCTTAATTTTGTAAATTTTGCCATGTAAACTTAGGCAATGATGTAAACAACCATTTTTTATTGAGGTTTTCCTTAAGTGTAAATGTTGGACTACTAAGCCTTCTATGTCACTATCAGTCTCTAGACTCTAGTAGTGTATGGAGCGGTGAGCAGTGGGAAGTCGCGGTGGATGGCTCTGACTGATCATCGCTCTCACCATGTCATGCATATATATCCCTTCCTAAACTAGACACAAATTGCATAGACGTGTCAAATGCCTCAATACAACATGACCGGGCCAATTTTACATGATGACGAAGGCGCGTGTGTGGTATACATGATCGGTTAATGTATAAATCAAGTTCCAAGTTATTGGTACTGTCGTTTCATAGAGAGAGCCTGATGAAAAGCCATGTTGAGTGGAACCATGGAAGTAACCAAGTAAGTGATGGATCATAGGATGCAAAGATGTTCGTCTTAGATCATTGAAACAAGGGCGCTCGGTTCATATATTTTGGGATCTCGTTCACTATCATCTTTATCTTGATGAGTTATTTCAAACAAACTAATGTTGAAGTTTCTAAAATGAAAAGAGTTAATTTATTGAAACTCTACTGGAACAGTGATGATACTTTTCAAAATATATTTTTTATTGATGCAACTTTCTATGATTTCAGTTAGTTTCTTGTGGTGTCAAGGTTGCATATTTTTCGTATGTGTCGAAGTGAACTTCATCATGGTTGGAGTGTCACTAGATTTATTAATGTATATTTCATTCAACTTCTTGTAGATTCCAAACATGGCTTCAATGTAATTTCATATTGGTTTAGCCTTTGCTCGAGTTTATGGACACTTGTCCTTATAAACCTAAGAAAGTCAAAATATCTACAAAACCTTATCAAAAGATCACTAGCCTACGATTTTTTTCCTAGTAAATATACACAAATGATAGAGGTGTGATCTAGATCTAAACATTACCAACTCATCAGTTTACATATCGGTTTCTATATGTCCGCTATAAAAAAGGGTTTGATTGCATATACATCATCATCATTTTCTATCGTTTTCTAAGCTAATTAAATCACATAAGGTGATGTTTGTAATAGTTATGTGCTCATATTTTCCTTAAACCAAATACCGTGTGACACATTAGTGTGTGGCGATATTGACTACTATCACATCAGCCATGGTTCCATGGTGACAAGCATGTTGCATCAGTGTACGATCATGAGACGGGGCGGACATCACGCCATATGATGATGTCTCCAATATTTACTCCACATGTTTACCAATTTTTTACCCCCATGTCCAAAGGTGAATCCTAGAACGTGTTTGGTTCCGTTGCGAGTTTTTCCCACGCATACAACTTGCACGGGCGGGGACTGCACGTCGGGATGAGGCTCTCGGCCAAATTCTCTACCTTATTTGGTTCCCCATATCGACACTATTTAGGACTTGGGAAGAATTGAGGCTCTGTTGTTTGGTGGGCTGTATTAGCCCAGGAGAAAAAAATGCGCGTGTTTGGTTTCGGCTTTCTCATGTGCTCTGGTAACCTCTTCCCTAAATGGTGAGCTTATCACACATCATAAGTAAGTCTTAACAACAACAAGCACACACCAAAGCACATAAATATTATAGCAACCGCACGACATAAGTTGATAGCAATCAAAGACAGACAACAAAGTAGGCCGCAAAGATTAGAGGTCGATCATGGCAAGGGTTGGATCATGTTGCGGGCACTTCTTCATGACTTCAGTCATGGTGCAGTCGAAGATGGTGACCTTGAACAGGTCACCCTTCAGCATCTTGAAGGTCAATAAGTACCCGATCCTGACCTGATGTGCAATGGCGAAACCAGCCACCCCTGGTCAAGGCAGATCCCGTAGCTTCATCATCTAGCTCCATCTGGTGTTCATCTTCAGCACAGTCGTCCTCAGCACATTGCCGAGGAAAGGCCTGAAGTCATCAGGTATTGGCAGCAGATCTAACCCAGGTGCCAAGATCACCTTGGCAAAATGGGTTGGACCTACCTGGTCGTGGAAGTGCCTATAGGGTTCGCAACATAGAAAACAAAAAATTCCTACGATGGGAACAAGTAAGTACCAAGATCTATCTACTAGATACAAGCAACAGGTGGATATACATCCATAAAATACATACCCTCGAAGACCAAAAAGCGTTAACGAGGTTGTACTCGTGGATGACGTAGTCGAACGCTTGTCGATCTCAAGATCGAGAAGAAGTCCATCCGGTCCAGCAGGTCTAGCACCATCAAGTCCAGCACCGCAAAAACAGTGGTGCATCCGTGATCGCACACACGTTCGGGTATCCCGACAACCTCCGTGCCCTCGCTCCAGCGAAGCAGCGGAAGCAACAAATCCTTTCAGAAAAAGCCACCGGAAATATGTATCTCGCTGATCCGAGACCATGTGGAAATTCTAAAGGGGAGAGAGAGATCCTTCACGAGGAGGTGTGTTGTGAGAGGAGGAGAGAGGGGCACCCAAGGGGCATGGCGCCACAGCCATGGTGGCTGCCCCCACCTCTTCCGCATTCATGTGGGTGGAGCTCCCACTTAAAATGAAAAGCCTCCACTCACATAAACACGCCTCCACTCAAAAATCCAGTCACATACATTAAATTTCCACCAAATTTAATGCAAGCTCTCATTTAAATAAAACTCTTTTATTTATTTATTCAGAATTTTGTTAATTACTTTAATTAACAAACATTCACATAAACCCCTTACAACATTTCAATTTCACATGCAGAACCAGTTTCAGCAATTTTAATTGAAACAATTTTGGTGTCTAGTGAAATAAATTCCTGCGCTTTCTTTTTCTTTCTCTGGCATATTATTTGCTCAGAATGGTGTCGGTATCCCTTAAGTGTGTCACTCTACGGTTCACGAATAATGCAGACATGATCGAGACCCCTCTCTGATCAATAATCAGCAGCGGGACCTGGACATCCGTACTGACTCCCACACATTCAACGATGACTTCTGTGATCGTGTGAACCTTATACGCATGTAACTCAATCCCTTCGTCTCGGATATATTACATGTCCAAGATTCGATCATCGGTATCTCCATACCTAGTTTGATCTCATTACCGACATGTACTCTTTTCTCGTTCCCGTGATATAACATTCTAGTGATCAAATCACTTGCTTGCAAGCTAATTAATGTGATATCACCGAGAGGGTTCAGAATATATCTATCTGTCATCGGGATGGACAAATTCCACTCCTGGTCCATGAACCTCTACATAACACCTTCGTAGCACTGAATCCAACTTTATAGTCACCCTTTTACGGTGTGACGTTTGATGTTATCAAGATACTCTTCAAGTGTTAGTGATTGACATGATCTCATGGTCTAAGGACTAGGATTACTTCGTATGATGTTATAGCAATATAAACTCAATAACTTTGATTATAATGCTATACTTCAGATGAATGTTTATCACATCATTCCAATAATGTTGTGACCTCGTTATTAACGACATTCAATGCCAATGATCAAGAAACTTTTGATCATCTTGTTAATCAACGAGCTAGTTTATAAAAGAGGCATAACTAGGAGCTTTCTATTTGTTTATTAAACACACATGTATTAACGTTTTCGTATTAATACAATTATAGCATGCAAAATAAATATTTATCATATACAAAGAATAAGTTAATAACCACTTTATTATTGCCTCTCGGGCATATTCCCTTTAGTCTCCCACTTGCACTAGAGTCAATAATCTAGTTTGAAAACTTTGTGTATTGAACACCTATGGATTTTTGGTGTTGCATATACGCGGTTGCTAGTGGTTAACATAATCTCTGGATCTGACACTTTGAGGTCCGTGTGTATTTGCATGTCTTTGCGTCCTCACGCATCACTCATTCTCTAATAAGATGACATTGTATAAATTTGGTCTTGTGGTGAGACCTTTAGTTCCTTAGGGTTAAATCATGTCGATACTATTGTCGTACAATATATCTTTAGTGTTAGCCCGTTGTGAACCACATCTTAGTTTGATAGCAAACTACTTGACACAAATGCCCTCCTTTGCTGCTACTATAGCAGACATATACTTAGCCTTTTGTTGTAGTATCCATCACAATGTCTTAACTTTGGAATTCATCCAAATCTGTCATGAAATCTCCTTTCCATTACATTGCGCCACCCATAGTTTAAACTGAGATAAACTTAATTTGTATCTTGTGAAAAAACTAGTGTCATTTTACAATGAACTATTTGTCTCTTATACAAATAGAATATATTCTTAATTCTTCCAAAAGATTATAAGAATATTCTTACTATCGTCCAATGATCATCTTATAATTCATTATGGTATATGCTCATAACACTTAGAGCATAGGACATATCTGGATGTGTACATATCATGGTATGATTGTGATTTTACTCACCAAGTGTCAAAGCACTTGAATATTGTTTCACTTACCAAGTGTTAGTACACTTGAATCTTGATTCAATTCTTTTCCATGCGACAAGAACTTTTTCTCGTTTTTTTCTATATTTAACTCATTCAATATCTCATATATGTACGTCTGGCATAACCATATTGGCGTCATAATCTATCATATAGACATTCATGCCTAATATTCAGGTTTTGCCTAAGTATTTTATCGAAATAAAATTCATAAACCTTTATCAATAAAAGATACATCATTTTCAACTAACAAGATGTCGTCCACATAATGTATTAGAAATATGTCTCAGAGCTCCCACTTAATTTCTTGCAAAAGCAAGCATCTTCATCGTCTACTGATAAAAACTCCTTTAACAGTTTCATCACGGTGAAGATTCCAACTCCGTGATGCTTACTTCAACGATTAAAGTTTGCATGCCCTTTTTAGCATCCTTTGAATTAACAAAACCATTTGGATCATGTCATGTACACGTCCTAGGTAATCATTCCATTAGAAGAATTTTGTTTTGTTTATTCATCTACCATATAGCAAAATTATATGTAGTGGTTGCTACATTAATCCGTCTAGAATAAATATCTCTATGAAAGATCAAATCTTTTCATAGTCAACTCCTTGAATATTGTCGTAAAATCTTTATCGACATGTCGATTATTTCATAGATGTGAAACATCGATGTCTGTTTATTTATAGATCCAAATACAACCGATAGGTTTTTACACCTTTCTGGAGGGTCTTCCAAGTTCAAAAAACTTGATTTCTCGTGTATGAAACTATCACGGATTTTATGGCTTCAAGCCATTTGACGAAGTCAGTGTCCATCATCGCTTCTTTGCATGTAGTTGGTTCATCATTGTTAAACAACAATGATTTACTCTCAAATCTTAGTATTTGATTGTTTACCCGACCTACTTGGTTTAATAGGAACTTAGATCTCTGTGATCACAACCTTTGAGGCACATAAGCTATGAGCATTATGACTGTCTCCAGAATGATTTCCGACGCTGCGCAACTCAGCACATTTAGCTAAGGTTCATCAACCTTATCAAAGTTCTATTGTTCTCCCACTTAACTTTTACGAAAAAATCTTTCTCAAGAAACTTGACGTTTAAAGCGACAAACTATTTTGTCCTCGGCGTTATGGAGGAATACACCCAACGGTTATTCGAAATAACCTACAAAGACATGCTCATCTGACTTTGGTTGTAAACATCTTACTTATGCTTAGCATACCAAGATTTAAGAAATGACAACTTGGGTTTTATCCCAAACCATAACCTTTATGGTGTCATTTCAATAAATCACGATGGTGCTCTTTTCAGTATAAAAGCAGTAGTATCTAAAGCTTTAATCTTTTAAAATATAATGGTAGTTTTATAAATGACACCTTTGATCTTTACCATGTCAAACAAGGTTTTATTATATATCTCAAACACTCCATATTCCTATGATGTTTCAGGAGATGCAAATCTAGGTGTTTTGCTAAACTTGTACTCAAATAAATCCCTTTATGATCAAATCATAAATTATTTATTTTATTCTTACAATGATTTTCCACTTCATCTTGAAAGTCTTTGAATATTTTCAAATATTTCATACTTCTTCCTCATTAAGTGAATATTCGCTCAAATTTTCGAAGAAAGCGTATGAAGTTGAAATCCATCGCTTACAACTACACATAATACATGTGTTAACGTTTCCGGAGAAAGCGTATGAAGTTTATAAGAGAGGCATAACTAGAAACTTTCTATTTGTTTATTAAACACACATGTATTAATGTTTCCGTATTAATATAATTATAGCATGCAAAATAAACATTTATCATATACAAGGAATTAGATAATAACCACTTTATTATTGCCTCTCGGGCATATTCCCTTCAGTGCCCTATCTCGAGAGGCCTGCCCCTCTGCCTCTTGCCTCCGCTGCCCTCAGCACCATCGTTCCCACTCTTGGAGGCACTACCTCAGCAGCATCCCTGGAGCATGCTCCTCCATTGGTGGGGAGATCACCTCTGATCAACGTCTTCAACCACACTACAACGAGAATCAACACATGTGATCAGACATGAACAATGAACATAACACATGTGATTAGACATGAACAATCAACATAACACATGGCCTCATATGCAATGGCACATAGGCAAAGAGATCCTCCTCATAAGCAACAGAAATGAATAATGAATTTGGTATGCGCACAAGTTTGTTCATGAAGAGGACCCCCTTGCATGTCATTGTGCTACTTACTAATCATCGACCAAAGGAAGCAAACCACAAAGACCAAACCGATGCACAACTTCAGAATAACTAGCACAAACAAGATAGAACTGGTGCTACAAGGAACAAGAGGACGTGCACAACCAACTTTGTTGTGCATACCATCCGGTTCCTATAGCACCATCTCTATAAACACATTGTACTAGGAGTCATCACAAGATGCGTTCACAGAATAAACAACAATTTCCTCATATTACAGAGCATTGATAGCATGAAGCGATGATCCTACCAAACCAAGTTCCATCATCTTAAATAGATGACAGCACCAGATTCGAAAGGATCATCACTTCCACTTCCTTGCGGTGCGTATGTCATCATCGGAAGTCCCATAAATTGTGCCTCGTATTAGGCATTGTGTGGCCAAGATCAATCATAACAGGCATGCTATAAATTAACGTATTGGGATCTTGGCCACAGAATGCAAAGTAATCATCGACCGAAGAACAAGAACATGAAGAGTGATGTGCAAAGTAATCACTACCCTGTAGATGATGTGGACACTAACATCGGGGAGATGAATCTGTGCTACCGAGTACAATGCACACTGTACTCGGTAGCACAGATTCATCTCCCTGGTATCATTCGGTGACAGTTTTAATCATCGGCCTAGGAACAAGAAGATGAACAGTGCAATCTAGCCACTAATTTTCCCCAATTTTCCTAATCGGAGGAACCCTAATCACAACATCTGTCGGAATCTAGCCACTAACAAGCATAGGCAAAACCAATGCATCAGTAGATCTAGTGCTTACGAAGGCACAACAAGCAAAGAAAAGATCCTAACACAACTAGCACAAATCGGTACAAATCTACCATGCATGTCATTCATACTCGGAGAATGCATCAGTAACAGATAGATCTGAGCTGCTAAAACCTTAGAGAGTTGTGAAGGAAATATGCCCTAGAGGCAATCATAGAGATGATTATATTTCATATGTATCCATGAGTTATTGTAATGTTCCTTGAATATCCATATCAGGCAACTTGTATTGATTGGCAATTATGTGAATTGTTTGTGAAACTCTTTACTTGTATGGTTATTTAATAGTTGTCCCTAGTCGGAGTTCATGTGAGGACACACATGAATATTAGACTAGCACATCGATTGGTTGATGACTATGTTTCGCAAGTCATAGACATGGAGATGTCAAACCAATGATGTGGACACATGTTATGAACATGGGGTTAGACTGACCCAACTTGAGTCTGGCAATTAGACTTGCAGCTCTCTCTACACATCGTGTACGTTTTGTCCTTAGACATGAGGTTGTCGCATGTACTTGAGATGTGGATCGAACTACTTTGGGGCTATCAGACGCTACTCCATAACTGGTTAGTTATAAAGGTAGCTTTCGAGTTTGTCCTGAAGCATGCTGCAAGGCATGGTCAATCAAGATGAGATTTGCCCCTCTCTACTTGAGAGAGATATCTCTGGGCCCCTCGAGTGATCGGATCCCGAAATGCATGATCATGCTACATAAGGTTAAGAGTTAACCTAGTAAAGGGATTCCGAATCACAGTATCGAGAAAGGGAGGTCAACTTGGAGCTAGACAAAATATCGTGAGGCAAAGGGAAAGACATGTACTAAACCTTGTGATGGTTCGTCCGATATGATCTTTATATGCGTTTAGGAGTTGACACGTCTTGCTAGAGGCTGCTACCAACTATTGACAGAATAAGTGTATTCGTGTCATGTCTACACGTATATGAACCTATAGGGTCACACACTTAAGGTGCTAGAAGCCAAATGAGGATTAGATCCGAATTAGACCAGGCTTAGGCTACTAATGAGCTGCTAATGTAGACGCCCACTGAAGACGCCTATATAAGAGAGGGTGGGGCGAGCTGACCAGGGTTAGACCATTCCACCCAGCCGCCACATCTCACGCCTCTGTTGCACGCGCGGACCTAGCAGTTCGGCGTCTGACTCTTCCACTCCGCACGTGTGGATACCTCGGAGGTGCTGCATCTGTGGCACTTGAACGAGCCGCGCAAGGGAAGCTTCTCGTGGGACGAGGACAAGGAGGAGACGTGGAACGTCTGCACTGCCTCGACGCGCTTCATCAATTCCGTAATTGCGCGTCTAGTGGTAATCCCGTGATCTATGACAACAGTATTCATGGTTTACGCGGTAGAAAATTTTGATTTGCACTAGTGTAGCCTACCCGTATTCCTTCAGTGGTATCAGAGCCGATGATGTTCAGTTATAGGTTCGGGATGTTTGCATATGGTGATATGCAGATTGATATGAATGATGTGATCATTTATATTGTGGTGGTTCAGGATTGATCTATGATCTTGCTTTCCGTGATCGTGATTCTGAGGTTGTCGAACAACTTACCCCTACCGGTCGGTTTCCGCCATCGGGATAGACAGTGACACATAAATCATGTTGAATCACGTGAAGATCAATATGATTGATCAAATCGGAACCTAGATCTAAAATCGGTGTACCGTGATCAAATGAGTTTGATTGAATCGGTATAGGAGTCGCTTTATGGTAAATTTGATTTGCCGATCAAAATCCTTAAAGAAAATTGTGAAGATTCGATCTCTCATTTTTCGGACGCCCGGAGATACCCTCATTTCACGGTTTTCCGGACGCCCGGAGATACCGCAAGGGGCGCTGCCCCTTCGAACCCCGCAGGGGGAGACCCCCTAGACCCCCCTTTTTTATCTCGTTAAGGTAACTAGGTGCTGCGAGTTCACATGATCCGATAGAATGCGATTCTATGCATAACTTGTTTTTGCAGGATGTGTGTGATCAGTATGGCCCATATATGTATGTGATGCATGTATGAAAACTTTCATGACCTGCGTGTCGTGATTAGGGCAACATGGCTGGAGCCATATGTGTTGTCAATTATTGTAATGGCCTGCGTGCCAACTTGTGATGATCCCAATATTATGTAATTTTGATTACTAGCTGTTAGGATTAATAGCTTGTATTAGTTCTTGGAGGACTCATCACTTGGAAGATGGCTCACATGGAACATGAAGATGGAGATCATCATGGTGGACAGGTTCTATGGTGATGGAGATCACCATGAGAAAATGGGCCATACTGTGTCACATCTATGTGAATGTTATTATTATGTGTTTTACTACTATGCATGCTTAGATGATAGAAGTAAAACGATCTCTCAGAAAGTTTAAGTTAAACCATGCCCTCCCAAGCAAACCTTGCACCATCCTATGCCCTGTACAATCATTGGTGGGCCTATGAAATTAGGGTGTCGTGGTTTTCCTTTGCTGGATGGGTTTGTATCACATACCTACATGCATAAGGGTTGGTGAGCTTGACAAGGTCATCTTAACAGTTAAGGACCTTGGGGCATAAAGGTTGGGCACCTAGTTTTGACATAGAGATGTCACCCAACAACAAGAGTCATATGTGATATGATTAGCAAGTGTTGCTTGCCGATTTACCTTGTCTTCTAGAAGTGATGCTAAAGCTCACTAGTTGACTTGTTAATTATGGATCTTGAATCACTTAGTATCAATAGAGGGATATTGATTTAAGTGGGAGTATATGCTATTAAATTGTTTAATATGTTTTACTCTTTCATGGTTACATGGCTTAGTATTTTGCATGTTTTATGTTGTAGATCAATGGCACCAAACACTGCATCACCTTTTTCTTTGCGTTCAATTCTTGACAAAGATAAACTAAATGGAACAAAGTATTCAGACTGGGTCCGTAACCTGAGAATTGTTCTCAGGTCTGATAAAAAGGAAACGATTCTGGATACCCCAATCCCCGATGAACCTGCTGATAATGCATCTTCTGCCCTTAAGAAGGCCTACAAGAGAGCATGTGATGATTCTCTTGAGGTTAGCTGTCTTATGCTTGCATGCATGGAACTTGAACTCCAAAAGAAGTTTGAGGATCAGGAAGCGTACGATATGATCGTAGCGCTTAAGGACATGTTCCAAGATCAGGCAAGGACTGAGAGGTACAATGTTGCCAAGTCCTTTGTGGAATGCAAGCTGGCAGAGGGAGCAGCTGTAGGCCCCCATGTGATCAAAATGGTTGGTTACAGTCAGACTTTGGAAAAGCTTGGTTTTCCACTAGGCCAAGAGTTGGCTACTGACTTCATTTTGGCGTCTCTTCCATCTAGCTATGGGCAGTTCATTTCGAACTACCATAATGCATGGGGTGGAGAAGGGCCTTAATGAGTTATGCGGGATCCTAAAAACAGCAGAAAGTGACATGAAGAAGTGTGTAGGGCATAGCCATGTGATGGCTGTGCAGAACAAGCCTAGCTTTAAGAAAAAGGGTACTTCTTGGAAGAAGAAGGGCAAGGCTAAGGATACGATCCCTAAGCCTGCACCCAAGCAAAAGGCTGGACCTGTAGAAGACATCAAGTGCTTCTTTTGTCATGAACATGGCCACTGGAAGAGAAACTGCAGGAAGTACCAGGCTTCTTTGAAGAAGAGTGGAAGTAAGAGTACTTCCCACTCAGGTACGCTTGTTGTAAATGTTATGGACATTCTTCTCGCTGATTCTTATGTTAACTCTTGGGTATTTGATACCGGATCAGTTGCTCATATTTGCAATTCGATGCAGGGGCTAATAAGGACTAAAGAAGTGTAGAAAGGCGAAGTGGATTTTCGCGTCAGAAATAAAGCAAGGGTTGCTGCATTGTTCGTCGAAGTCATGCAACTTCACCTTCCGTCAGGATTTATTATGGAGTTGAATAATTGTTATTACATTCCTAGTATGGGTCGAAACATTTTATCACCTTCATGTTTGATGAGGGATGGTTATTCATTCGCGAGTGCAAACAATGGTTGTGTAATCTCTAAGAATGCTATGTTTATGGCTGATGCTCCCATTGTGAATGGGTTATTTATTTTAAATCTTAATGATGCATCTGTTTACAATGTTAGTGCTAAAAGGCTTCGACCTAATGATTTGAGTCCTACCTATTTATGGCATTGTCGTTTGGGGCACATAAGTGAAAAGCGCATGAAGAAGCTCCATGGTGATGGTCTTCTAACTTCGTTTGATTTTGAGTCATACGAGACATGTCAAGCTTGTTTACTTGGAAAGATGACCAAGTCGCCTTTTTCGGGTTTACCCGAGAGAGCGACAGACTTGTTGGAACTCATACATACTGATGTATATGGACCAATGAGCACGACAACCAGAGGAGGATATCACTACTTCATTACTTTTACTGATGATTTCAGTAGATATGGTTATGTCTACTTGATGAGGCATAAGTCTGAAACTTTTGAAAAGTTCAAGGAGTTTCAGAGTGAAGTAGAGAATCAACGTGGCAAGAAAATAAAGGCCTTGCGATCTGATCGTGGAGGTGAATATTTGAGTCACGAATTTAGCGATCATCTTAAGAGTTGCGAAATTGTTCCACAACTTACGCCGCCCGGAACGCCTCAAAGAAACAGGGTCTCCGAATGGCGTAATCGAACTTTGTTGGACATGGTTCGATCGATGATGAGCCAGTCAGATTTACCATTATCATTTTGGGGTTACGCTCTAGAAATGACAACTTTCACACTTAATAGGGTACCATCTAAATCCGTAGTTAAGACACCATATGAGATGTGGACTGGGAAGAATCCCAGTTTGTCTTTTCTAAAGATTTGGGGTTGTGATGCATTTGTCAAGCGACTTCAGTCGGACAAGCTAACACCCAAATCGGATAAGTGCATTTTTGTGGGATATCCGAGGGAAACCTTAGGGTATTACTTCTACAACCGAGAAGAGGGCAAAGTGTTTGTCGCTCGTAGCGGTGTTTTCCTAGAGAAAGAGTTTCTCACAAAGGGAACGAGTGGAAGGTCGGTGTGACTTGAAGAAGTTCAAGCTGAGCCAGTTGGGGATGCTTCTACGAGTGATGCTATTGTAGCAGAACAAGTTGAGGAACCCGTGGCAAGAGAAGCACCACAACCACGAAGGTCGGCAAGGCTCCACGAAGCGCGAGAATTATTATTGTTAGACAATGATGAGCCTGCGACCTATGCAGAAGCGATGGTGGACCCAGACTCTGATAAATGGCTAATCGCCATGAGATCCGAGATAGAGTCCATGGGAGACAATCAAGTTTGGAACTTGGTTGACCTGTCTGATGGTTTTAAATCCATCGAGTGCAAATGGATCTATAAGAAGAAGATTGATATGGATGGAAATGTTCACATCCATAAAGCTCGACTTGTTGCAAAAGATTTTCGACAAGTTCAAGGAGTTGACTACGACGAGACTTTCTCGCCCGTAGCGATGCTTAAATCTATACAGATAATTCTAGCCATTACTGCACATTTCGACTATGAAATATGGCAGATGGATGTCAAGATGGCTTTCCTAAATGGAATCCTTACTGAGGACGTGTATATGATGCAGCCCGAAGGTTTTGTCGATCCAAACAATGCTGGAAAGGTATGCAAACTTCTGAAGTCCATTTATGGGCTGAAGCAAGCATCTCGGAGTTGGAACATTCGATTTGATGAAGTTGTAAAGGAGTTTGGCTCATCAAAAACAGACAAGAACCTTGTGTTTACAAGAAGGAAAGTGGGAGAGCACTTGTATTTCTAATCTTATATGTAGATGACATATTGCTGATTGGAAATGACATTCCTATGCTCGAGTCTGTCAAGACCTCGTTGAAAAATAGTTTTTCAATGCAGGACTTGGGAGAAGCGGCATAAATTCTGGGCATCAAGATCTATAGAGATAGATCAAGAAGGCTAATTGGATTAAGCCAGAGTACATACATTGACAAAATGTTGAAACGGTTCAGCATGGAAGAGGCTAAGAAAGGGTTCTTGCCCATGTCTCACGGCATTAAACTCAGCAAGACTCAGTGTCCTTTGACTACTGATGAGCGTGAGCGCATGAGCAGGGTTCCATATGCTTCGGCTATTAGATCCATCATGTATGCAATGAAATGTACTCGCCCAAATGTTTCCTATGCTCTAAGTGTTACGAGCAGATACCAGGCTGATCCAGGTGAAGGTCATTGGACAGCGGTAAAGAACATCCTTAAATACTTGAAAAGGACTAAGGATGTGTTCCTAGTTTATGGAGGCGAGGAAGAACTCAGTGTAAAGGGTTACATAGATGCGAGTTACCTTAACGACTCAGATGATTTGAAATCGCAGTCAGGTTATGTGTTTGTAATGAATGGTGGTGCTGTGAGCTGGAAAAGTTCCAAGCAAGATACGGTGACCTCCTCTTTAACAGAAGCTGAATATATTGCTGTCTCGGAGACCGTAGCTGTTTGGATTAAGAATTTTCTGATCGCTCTCGGTGTGGTTTAGGGTGCGTCCAATCCCTTGGACGTTTATTGTGACAACAATGGTGCTATTGCACAAGCCAAGGAACCTAGATAGCACCGGAAGAACAAACATATTCGCATGCGTTACCATCAGATTCGTGAGTTTATTGAGGATGGTAGTGTCATGATATGCAAAATACATACGGACTCAAATGTTGCTGATCCCTTGACTAAGCCTCTCCCGCAGCCCACGCATGAAGCGCACACAAGAGCAATTGGTATTAGATATATTTTAGATTGACTCTAGTGCAAGTGGGAGACTGAAGGAAATATGCCCTAGAGGCAATCATAGAGATGATTATATTTCATATGTATCCATGAGTTATTGTAATGTTCCTTGAATATCCATATCAGGCAACTTGTATTGATTGGCAATTATGTGAATTGTTTGTGAAACTCTTTACTTGTATGGTTATTTAATAGTTGTCCCTAGTCGGAGTTCATGTGAGGACACACATGAATATTAGACTAGCACATCGATTGGTTGATGACTATGTTTCGCAAGTCATAGACATGGAGATGTCAAACCAATGATGTGGACACATGTTATGAACATGGGGTTAGACTGACCCAACTTGAGTCTGGCAATTAGACTTGCAGCTCTCTCTACACATCGTGTATGTTTTGTCCTTAGACATGAGGTTTTCGCATGTACTTGAGATGTGGATCGGCCTACTTTGGGGCTATCAGACGCTACTCCATAACTGGTTAGTTATAAAGGTAGCTTTCGGGTTTGTCCTGAAGCATGCTGCAAGGCATGGTCAATCAAGATGAGATTTGCCCCTCTCTACTTGAGAGAGATATCTCTGGGCCCCTCGAGTGATCGGATCCCGAAATGCATGATCATGCTACATAAGGTTAAGAGTTAACCTAGTAAAGGGATTCCGAATCACAGTATCGAGAAAGGGAGGTCAACTTGGAGCTAGACAAAATATCGTGAGGCAAAGAGAAAGACATGTACTAAACCTTGTGATGGTTCGTCCGATATGATCTTTATATGCGTTTAGGAGTTGGCACGTCTTGCTAGAGGCCGCTACCAACTATTGACAGAATAAGTGTATTCGTGTCATGTCTACACGTATATGAACCTATAGGGTCACACACTTAAGGTGCTATAAGCCAAATGAGGATTAGATCCGAATTAGACCAGACTTAGGCTACTAATGAGCTGCTAATGTAGACGCCCACTGAAGACGCCTATATAAGAGAGGGTGGGGCGAGCTGACCAGGGTTAGATCATTCCACCCAGCCGCCATATCTCACGCCTCTGTTGCACGCGCGGACCTAGCAGTCCGGCGTCTGACTCTTCCACCCCGCACGTGTGGATACCTCGGAGGTGCTGCATCTGTGGCACTTGAACGAGCCGCGCAAGGGAAGCTTTTCGTGGGACGAGGACAAGAAGGAGACGTGTAACGTCTACACTGCCTCGACGCGCTTCATCAATTCCGCAACTGCGCGTCTAGTGATAATCCCGTGATCTATGACAACAGTATTCCTGGTTTACGCGGTAGAAAATTTTGATTTGCGCTAGTGTAGCCTATCCGTATTTCTTCAAGTTGGTGGTTTGAGTTCTTACCGCCATTGTTGCAGGATTCGAGCTTCGGGTTTGCCGAGAAAGAAGAAGAAGCAGCCGCAGTCGCAGTAGCAGATCCGCTCCGGCCATAAAAAGCGTAGTAATCGCCTAGATCTACCTTCGTCTGCTGCCCTCGCGGTGGTCTTCGATCTTCCGACGAGAGAGGAACTGTCGACGGTAAGACAAGAGGAAGGGGTGGTTGTGAATGGAGAGAGAGAGAGGTGATCGAGCGATGAGAGGATTTATGTCGCGCGTTTTCGATCTGTCGCGCCGTCTCCCGCCCTTCCCCTGCGCGCAGCCGCGTTTGGGCCTGTTCCCGCAAAAACAGTCGATTTTAGCGTTTTTAGAGGGCCATCATTTAGAGTGCTTTAAAATCCGTACGATACAAGCTTGGCCGACGTGCGAGTCTCCAAGCGGACTTATTTTTTCCGGCTGGTTTGGAAAACGACCGTGCGATCCCACGTCCCTAGTTGATTTTGTGCCCACGATACAAAATCAGGAGAACTTGGCAATAAAAAGGACAGGGGAGGGTCAGGAGAACATTGCAATTTTCAAGGTCCGTAAATCAAATAATCCCGACCAAGGTGTCCCCACATGTCATCCAACAGAACTATATTACTGAAATATCTGACCAGAGAAGGACCATAGTGCAAAACGCGCCCGCATCGTCTAGGGCAACCAGCCAGCCACCCCCTCGAAGCACTGCATCGTCGTCCGACCCAAATCCAACGGACGTGCACCCGTCCGCCCTTCTTTTTAACACCTCAAAACCCTCTAGCGCTGATTCTTCTTCGCCGCCGCCTTCCTCCTCGCCCTCGCCTCTGCGCCGCCACCCCACCGAGCTCAGAGCTCCCGGCTTCTCTCCTCCGCAAGGTACGGCCCCCTCCGGATCCTCTACCCCATCTCTTTCTCCATTCATCCTTGCAAGGGTAGGCGTCGAAGGTATCTGCAACCAGAATGTTACTGTTCCCGCTGTTAGCGATCAGATCCTTGGTTTTCGTTGTTAATCGTGTCCTTCCTATGCGTATATTGGTCTGTGTACTACTTAATGGTGCGAAACACTACGGTTTCGGGTTGTTATTATGGATTAAGACGTCTGAGATTTACGTGTCTACTGTTTAGAGTAGATCCCTTAGACCTTCGATCACTTGAACGCTGGCAGTCAGGAACATGCCGCGCGATTTTGGGATCATAAACTGAAGAATGAAATATGTTCCGTTGTGCATCAACGGCAAATTGTGCCGGTCTGTCTGCATCATTGTTGCAGCATTTTCCCAAGACGAATCGTGGAGTGAATTGTGCTGCTAGCGCTTGATCTTTAGTGGGCCCTACGGAAACCTAATCTGCTGCTAGTATTTTATCTTTTTCGTATTAAGTTTGGTTAAGTAATCATGAATTTTAGGAGACACCTCCTGTGGCATGCTTGCTATCATAGTTTGCTTTATGTCCCATGTTTTACTAGTAATCAGATCTGCTTCCTGTGTTCTCTAGGAAATTAAGTACATGATTGTTACCTTCCAGTTTAACAGTTTAAGTTTGTGTTGTGAATCTGATCCCGTGTTAGCAAGTCCAATTAGGTGTGTTCTGATGTGGTGAGGCCAAACAAAACTTAGATGCTTATGTTCCTAGCCAATTTAGCATCAGTTATTAGTCTTGCAAACACTGCCATTTTTACAAGATATACTGAGGTGCCACTCATTTTATTCTGTGTGCTGTGGTTCTTTTCTGTATGTCAAAGTTTCTCCCCGTATGTAACTTGCGTGAAACCATGCCTTCTGCTATTAGTTTAATTCTACTCAGAAACCAAGCTCGGCATTGTTCATGTCTGCATTTAATTACTGTTTATCAAATTCTCTAGCACAACTATACAGAATATAAGGAGGTCTTACAAACCTTTGTGCCTATGTCTGTAGGTAAGGTAAGATGGTGAGGGTCAGCGTTCTGAACGATGCTCTCAAGAGTATGTACAATGCTGAGAAGCGTGGCAAGAGGCAGGTCATGATCAGGCCCTCCTCGAAGGTGATCATCAAGTTCCTTATCGTCATGCAGAAGCACGGTTAGTTCTGTTTCAGGTTTCAGCTGTGCTTTGTCTGCCACTCTTGTGACAGAATAAATTACTCACTGCCTCTCTGTTCTTCAGGTTACATTGGTGAGTTTGAGTATGTCGATGACCACAGATCTGGCAAGATTGTTGTTGAGTTGAACGGCAGGCTGAACAAGTGTGGAGTCATCAGTCCACGCTTCGATGTTGGTGTCAAGGAGATCGAGGGATGGACCGCCAGGCTGCTTCCATCTCGCCAGGTCAGTTTCTTTACTATATACTGCACTGTTTATTTCACTGCAGAGTGTAGTGTTGCCACATATACTGTGGGGTTGGACAGCTTCAAGTACTCTGATTCAAGTTGTGATTATAACTGACTTTTTACCTGTTTGATTTGCAGTTTGGTTACATTGTCCTGACAACCTCTGCTGGCATCATGGATCACGAGGAGGCCAGGAGGAAGAATGTTGGTGGCAAAGTGCTAGGCTTCTTCTACTGAATGGAAATTTTGTGAGAGGTTTTAATATTGCCGTGATAGGATGTTGTCTCAGGACATCAGGATTGTGTACTTTTTGCTTTCATAGCTGCTATGGCTTTGTTATGTTATGTTGGATTCAGTTAATTATGAGATGCACTTCCAAATTTGAGCCTTTACCCGCGATCAGTTATGACATTGAGGATGCAATTTATGCCCATTTCCATGTTTTTACCATCCTGTGTTGCATTGTTGAAGTTCCACAGCATACAATATCTGTTAGCTTTCTGGATTCTGCTGCTACTTGGAGTATCTGTTAACATTGAGGATGCAATTTATGCCCATTTCCATGTTTTTACCATCCTTTGTTGCATTGGTGAAGTTCCACAGCATACAATATCTGTTAACTTTCTGGATTCTGCTGCTACTTGGAGTATGGTGTTTGTTTTCTGCACATTCTGTTCAGTCTGTTTTCTTTGTTTTATTGTCACATTCCTGCTCCGTTTATTTGGCTGGAGAGGGGTATTGTTGATGGGTCTCCATCAAGGTGTTCTCACTATTTAACCCATCATTTTGTTATGTCGCCAGTTGATGGTAGGAGTACCGTATTTGCTCAGTCTTCTCAATCAAAAATTGTACTCCCTCCGACCAATATTGGTTGACTCAAATTTATCTAGATTTGGATGAATCTAGACACTATTTAGGTAATAGGTTCATCCAAATTTTGACAAATCGAAGTCAAGTAATATGGGTCTGAGGGAGTACTAATGTTTCTTTTAACATAGCATATTGCCATCATTATTAGAACCTACTATCTCTATGAAGACGGCCGTTTGCACGCATCGATTTGACCATTTGTATTTCCTTATTGGGAGACTTTCTGCAAGAACCAGTCATGAAACCTCTATTATTATTTACAAAAAGATCTTTTTCTGAAACAATATTGGAGTCTTCGTGACTAAGCATTGCATGTGGCATGTGCCATGATCATTTGACATGGAACTGGTCCAATAATCGTCTAGAACCGGTCTCATCTGGAGTTCTGGACAATCAACAATGAGCTGTTGTTTGGAGGCACTTGGGCTAGCTGTGCTGCCCCTGAAATACAAATAATTCATTGGACGGTAACCTCACCTGATTGCCTCGATGTGACGATCCCTCGAGCTACTTTTGCGTGCTGTAACAGCACTATAGCGCGAATCTGGCAAGTAAACATTTGGAAGCCATGGTGCGCATGGAGGCTGCGTGACCACCCACACAAAGGACGTTGTGGAGTTGAAAGGAAGCCAGTGCTATTCCCCCTTTTCCCTCATTCACTCGATCAAAAAGAATGACGACGGTTACCCATTTCTTATTATGCTTGGCACTGCACATGTATGGTTGCCTTTTGTTCTACTCCCCTCCACTGAAAACAAGAATGACCAATGCGAAAGTAGAATCGAGTGATCTTTCCAAGCATCTGTTCTATAGCTTTTGTTTCCAACTGATTTTGAGAACCCTCCTAGGGTATAGTGGATTTCGAAAGCGCGGGGAGTAGGCCACCACCCCCATGTGGCATTTTTCGGATACCCAAAATTGTTTGGATACACGGTCTAGTTATTATTTGCAGTTACAATGTAAGTCACACATGTTCCATACTTGCACATCGATGCCGATCACGTCTCTTAATCATACCGCGTTTCCCGTGAACACGGCCCTCATCAAAAGAGAACACTCGCAGAAACACACGAGAACATGGAAGCCAAAGAATTGCAATGTCATACCCACTCAACTCAATCATATGCACCAAAATTCGATTGCTACAAAATATATTCAAGTGGGTGTGAGATTATGATGAAATATAGTGCAAAGCGTTCTGTAGGAAAAAATCACGATGGGATTCAATCCTACAAATCAAACAACAATCACACACAAAATTCCTAAAAATCTAAACTTTTTTTTTGAATTTTATACGAAAATAACTTGAATCAAAGAGGCCCTTGTTCAGATTGAACCTACTTTGCTTGTGCTACAATTTTTCACAGTTTTGATGGTGTCACTTGTTCCTCTCTAAGCTCAAATTTGGAAAAGTTAGGCAAACTTATTTGTCCTTCCTCCTCCAAGGTGAACCAAAGGTTACACACTTGATCACCATATCTCTACCCAAGTTCTATCTGATCTAACCGACACACGGGTCCCAGGAAAGCAAACATCTGCACCTGCCCCACAAATCAGTGTCTCCAAGGCCTAATCCTGCGATTAGGCAAGGAAAAAAAATGGCACAATAATAAGCAAGTGCATCGGCTCACCGGTCGGTGGCGGTGCGTCTCGTGGGGGAAGAAGGGAGGAAGCACTGTCTTCCAATCCAAGTGACTTGCCCCGCCCAGCCTGACGCACCACGCACCACCCCACCATCGGAACGGGAACACGAAAACAAAACAAGCACAAGACACGCTCGCGAGGCCGACGAATCAAACCACCACCACCATTTAACCCCGTCAAAAAAAAATTCGCCGTCTCCTCTTCTCGCCTCGCCTCGCCTCGCCTCGCTCCTCCCCAGATCCGCCACCGGCCGCGCCTCGATCCCCCCCTACCCCCCCTCGTTCTGCCGGTAAGCGCGCCGATCCCCCGCCCCCGCCCCCCCGCCTCGCGGGAACGACGCCAGCCAGCCAGCCATTCCTTCTCGCGTGACCCGACGACCGTCTGATTTTCTTCTTCTTCCTCGCAGGTCGGGGGATTGGCGGAGGCGCCGATCGACCGGTAGGAGGAGGGTGCGCGCGACATGGCTGCGCCGCCGGCGAGGGCCCGGGCCGACTACGACTACCTCATCAAGCTCCTCCTCATCGGGGACAGCGGTTGGTGCCCCCACACTTCCTAGATCTCCCCCCACCCCCCTCCCCCTCGCGCGCCGCGCGTTCGCGTTGGATCACGGTTAGATTAGTCGTAGATACAAAACGGATCTCGCGGAGATTCGTCATTTCTGTCGCCTACGAACGAATTTGCCTGTTCCAATTTGTAGCGCGCGGAGCGGAGGCCAGGGAAATGTTTTTGCCTGTTCTGAACATTTTCTGCTACCCGTTTAAAGCATGTTATTACTCCGTATTATCGTCCGTAAAAGCACCCGTTGCTGGCTTTTTGGGCGACTCAAATGGGGTGCTCATATGGCCTATAGCATATGCGTTAGTTCCTGATGCAAAATTGGGAGTAGTTCCTGATGCAAAATTGGGAGACTTTTGAGTCAACACAAGGCTGGGGAGAGGAGATAGGTTGCGTGTTGCGGTTATTTTTTACCCCCTGTGGATGAGCATTTAATTGGGAAATTATTTGGTTGGTGGAGCATTTGGAAATGGTCCTCTTTCCTGGATGGTGCTTTCACACTCCCTGCTTCGTAGATTATTAAGGATGACAGAGGAGTTTTTTAGAGTTTGAGAGGTAGGCTTGACTTTGTAATCCGTGGTTCTCTGTATAGTTTGCGAGGCAATACCGAGAACAGCACACATAATTGATAATACTTTAGCAGAGCTTTCATTCGCTGCTCCTGTTGTACGGTAAACAGGTTAAGAATGTATAGCTTGAAACGTAGATTACTTTGGAGGATGTGGAATATACCATTATGTGTTTTGTGCTGTTATGCGACTAGATCGTAGATGCCATATGTTTAATGGCACTGCATTGCTGATTCTTGACAGAGATAGACATATATAGAGTTCTTTGCTTACCGGCGGTGATGATCAGTGATAACTGATAATAACTTCTTTATTCCGTACTTAATTGGTTTTAGCTAGTGGCATGTTTGTAATGTTCGTCAAGTTCTGTATGGTGACTATTGTCTGATAAGAACTCTTTCTCCACTTTGCCATGTCTAGGTGTTGGCAAGAGTTGCCTCCTTCTGCGGTTCTCTGATGGCTCCTTCACTACGAGCTTTATTACCACGATTGGGTTGGTCTTTTTGGTGTTGGCAAGATTGTTTCATTGCTCCTAATGTCTTCCTATGTCTAACGGAAGCTGGACACTTTCTTGTGTTGCCCTATACTAATTCTCATACTTGATTTGTGCAGTATTGACTTTAAGATCAGAACAATAGAACTGGATCAGAAACGTATTAAGTTACAAATATGGGATACAGCTGGCCAAGAACGTTTTAGGACTATTACCACTGGTATGTATAATGCATGCTCCAATCTGCTGGACAGTTTCTGTGAAGTTATATGCCACATTTACAGAAGGGGAAAAGCCATATATTATAATATTCTGACCAACTAAACTTCATTACCTTGTTTTACTTCAGCGTATTACCGGGGAGCCATGGGCATCCTGCTTGTTTATGATGTCACGGATGAGTCATCGTTCAACAGTACTTTCTTCTTACCCGCATCTCCCCTAGTGCTTCTGTTTTGATTTTCTTTTGCCTCTATTTATCTTGGCATCACTTATACAGACATAAGGAACTGGATCCGGAACATTGAGCAACATGCCTCTGACAATGTCAACAAGATCTTGATTGGCAACAAGGCTGATATGGATGAGAGTAAGAGGGTACGCACCATGAATTCCTATTCTCCTCGTCTCTAGATCTCTATTATGTAATACTTTGACAGTTTTGACTATGGTTTGCTCTGCATTATATGTTTGAATCCACTAGCTTAATGATTTCTTGTTGAATTGTTGCATCAGGCTGTACCTACAGCGAAGGGGCAAGCTCTGGCTGATGAATATGGCATCAAGTTTTTCGAAACTGTATGTTGCTTGTTGAATTTACTGATTGTTCGAGTGGAGAAGCTGCTCTAATTTTCTGGTGTTACTGTCTTTCAGAGTGCCAAGACGAACCTCAACGTGGAGCAAGTTTTTTTCTCCATTGCCCGTGACATTAAGCAGAGGCTTGCTGAGACCGATTCCAAGCCCGAGGTACAGAAACTGTACCCATCTATGATGTCCCAAGCTCCATCCTGTTCAATGTTCTAAAGTGATTTGTTCTTGGTTTGTAGGACAAGACCATCAAGATTAACAAGACGGAAGGCGCCGACGCACCGGCAGCTTCGGGGTCTGCTTGCTGCGGATCCTAAGGGACTGCTGGGTCCCGATGATGATTGTTTATTTGACATCATTCAGTTCCTGCTTGTCTGTTATAGGAAGAAGAATGTCAAGAAGAAAAGCTATGACTTATGATACAGATCTGGTTGTACTTATATTTGCCTCCCATTCTTTGAAGCAACTACCCTTGCTTTTGACGTAGCTGTTGCAATTCGCTGGGAGCTATTGTACGCTGGATTTTCGGTCCGTTGAACCTCTCGCTACAGTGTGTAATCATTTCTTAAATCCATGCTGTTGGCTTGCTTTGGTTTCTTTCGAGCGGTCGATGCATGTAGTAACTTATTGTTGCTGTGGTGTGAACTGGGATGCTGTTCTTGCTTTGCATGCATAACGCCTATTTAGTTGAATCTCCTTCATGTTTTGCGGCCTTCCGATGAACAATCAAAGCATGTTCCTAGGCATTTTACTGTTATGTTCTAAAATTTGAAAGTACTGTAGAACCGATCTAAAATGTGCTGTAACAACTTTCTAAGATTGCAAAATTCTGCAAATTTAGGTGAGTGATGTTTTGATTTGTGGTGGCTGGATTATAGTCGGCGCAGTCACGGGGGACTGTTGGAGGCTACTGTAGGAGCTTTCCTGGGTACTCAGATTCCAGGCAGCCCAAAATTTGCAAAGCTGAGAAGAGAAAAGCCTGGCTCAATCCGAGAATACTAGCAAAGATCTTTTTGCGGCCGCGCTGAGCGTCGCATTTCTGCACTTGGCGCAGTTCCCTGCCTGCGACAGGTTCAGGTCCAGGCAAATCTCCCCTGTGCAGTCGTCTCCCGCGCTGCCAGCCTCCACGGACACTGCCTGCCCGGGAGCGTGCCAGTGCGCGCTCGCGTCGCCGTCGCCCATGGCGCGGTGCCGCTTCATGTGCCCGCCGAGCGCCTGCCCGACTGCGAACTCGACGCCACAGACGGGGCAACCGTGCACCCGGCCACGGGTCGGCCTGGCCGTGCCCCCTTGCATCTCAAGCCGGCAGGGACGTGCGCAGGCGGAGCCCTCGTCGTCGCCAGGCGTGTGCGCGCGCGGCCTCGGAGGAGCTGGCCGGCTGTGGCTGGCTCGGTGGCCGCCCAGCGCCTGGTACGTCGGGAACCGCCTGCCGCAAGTCCTGCACTCGAACACCCGGCCGCCTTGCCGGCGTGGACGGACGAGGGCCATCTCCGTCGTGCTCGTGCCGTGCTGCCGCGACTGCGACGAGGGGGACATGACCACGCGGCCCACGTCCATGCCGCTGCCCTCCGTCTCCCCGAGCGCCTTCTTGCTCATCGCACCGCGAATGGCCAGTAGTAGCATGGTACGTACGTGCAGTCCAGCTCTGTCCGAGGCATGCCGTGTGTTGCTCGGCCATATATACCGCTGTAAACAGTGCCTGAGGCTGAGGGCTCCTGAATTAGTTGGTGATGGAATCCATCCATGGACTACCAGCAGACCACCAGCGGTCAAGGAAGGAATGGAGTCTCCATTTCTTCAGTTTCTAGATGTCGGTGTACTGCTTTTCCATGCTCTGGTCTGAAGGGATTAATGGGCTTCGCGGAACAGAGGCAGTAGGTGGCATGGAGCACAGACGGAGCTGCCGCGACGCAGTACGTGGCAAAGGGCTTTGGACGTTTTAGTTACTAGCTCAGAGTTTCTTGACAGTGATCTCACGTGCACAGACTTGGACTCGGGGTTGGTGCGTGGTTCAGTTGGCGCGCCCGGTGCAGCTGGAATCTGATCCATGTCTCGATCGGATTTGGCACCATCATCCTCATACCTAAATGTGAGGAGGCAATGGTGGTCCATGAATTCAGACCAATTTGCTTGATGAATGTCAGTCAGTCTCAAGATGATAACAGAAGGGGTAAATAATAGGATGGCAGTGGTGGTGGACGAGGACATCATTGATAAAACCCCAGACTGCTTTTATGAAAACATAAGTAGGTTTATTACTGAACATGTGACTATGCTGCATGAAATTTTACATGAAGTAAAAAGAAAGAAAGAAAATGTCGGGGGTTCTTTCCAAGGCTGACTTTGAAAAGGCCCACGACAATGTCAATTCTGTTTTTATGCAGAACGTTACGGTTAAGAAAGGTTTCTCTCGTTGAACGGTCTTATCTTCAGTATTATCACTTGCTTGCTTGGACCCTCCATTAACGCACACATAGAGGTGTTAGGCAAGGGGATCCCAGCTGGTTTAAAAAAAAAAGGTTTCAAAAAAAAGGCAAGGGGATCCCAGCTCATCTATCTTATTCAATTTGATTGCGGACTCCATGAGTGCAACGGTTTAAAATGCATGAGACAATGGTTTGATAGTCATCTGCAAGAGAGTGGCATTGCCATCCTTCAATATGCAGATGACACAATTCTTTTGATTGATGACGAGTTTCAAAATGCTAGATATTTGAAATTTACGTTGTGTTTGTCTGAACAGATAATGCCTGTCTTAAAGATCAACTTCTCGAATAGAGGGGACTGTGCAGATAATGCTAGTATATGTGAGGATTCTGAACACACACGGGAAACCTGCAGAAGACAAAATGGAAAAGAAACTTGGTTGTTGGCAAGAAAAGTTACTAGACGTTGGTTCAAGAGTAATCCTTCTGAACTCAAGTTTATCATATATTATTTTTGACATGATGTCCTTGTATAAATTACCTGTGGGTGTGAGGAAAAAGTGTGATATTTTTCGAGGAAGGTTATTATGGCAGGAGAAAGAGGGGATAAGGAAATACCATTTAATGAACTCCAATATTATATGTTCACCCCAAGGATTTTTTTTTTGAGGGGGGGGGGGGGGCTCGGGATTATGTATTTAGATTTAATAAATATTAGTCTACTGTGCAAATGATTGTGGAGATTGGGAAAGGGGATGGCATGTGGCAGCAACTTTTGAATAAAAGAAATTCTTCAGCAAATGACTTTGTCTCAAATTGATGGGAAATGGGGCTCACAATTTAGGGATGGGCTAATGATAGTAAAAAAAAATTAAAGCCTTTGTGATAGAGTTGTGGTGTCTAGCAATAATACTAGATTCTGGAAGGATGTATGGCACAAAGTCAATGCTATGAAAAAAAGTGTTTCCTAGATTGTTTGACTTGTCATTTAGGGCGTGTTTGGTTGGTCGGGCCAAATTTCTCGTTTTTCTACTTGGCCCGGTGGGTGCTGTGGGTGGGGGGGGGAGAGATTGGGCTTGGGCCAAGTTTGGCAGTTTGTTTGGTTGCCCATATTTAGTTTTTCTGCAATTTTGACAAGTTGTTTGGTTGCCAAGAAAACTGATTTTGTCTCGTTTGATGCAAAAAAAACTGCATGTTTTGTTGCTCATGCCATAGTGATGTGCTCACCAATTCTCATAGACGGTGATGTTACCACATAATATCAAATAGGCAGTGGCGGAGCTAGGATTGGAGCAAACCCCAGGCCAAACATTAATCTCGAAACGATCTACTAAAAACCTCTTGTAATAGCACAAGACAATTTGGTACACATTGCATAGATGAATATGTCATTTAAACTCAGTTTTTTTTGCCAAAGAGACATCAGGCTTGTTTTCAATTATAGAAGGAGTAAAAGAAAATACAAATATAGTCCAAAGAGAGTACCTTCGGTAGTTGCTAAATTTAGATATGCTTTGGTTTGAAGAGTTACTGATTGATTGGATGTTGATACCAATGAATCAGTTTAATTCTAGACAGTCCACAAAACAACCTTCCTGTCCATTACCTTGCTCGGAGGGTAGTACTAGACGAGTATAACCTGGAGTAGTTAATTTGATCATTTGAACACAAATTACCTAGCTCAGAGGGTAGTACTAGACGAGTATAACCTGGAGTAGGAGAAGTAAAGCTGCAGGAATAATAACTTAACCTACTGTTGGTCAGTTAGTTAAAACCCGTAGATAAAAACAAGTGCAAGAGACCAAGCACTCAAGCGACGACGGCCGATAGTCGCACTCGTGCGGATAAGCAGCAAATCAGCCGAGGAGAGTAGTGGGGGAGGGGGGAGGGGGGAGGGGGGAGGGGGGAGGGGGAGGGGGAGAAGCACACGACGGCTGGGACAAGTTTTGGTCGTCCAGCGAGCCTGCGGGAGTGGTGTGGCGGCGCGTGTGTTCTTGCCATTACGAGTGTAGGAAACCAGGAAAGAAGGATTCGAGCCGATCAATGTGTTGCTCGTTTCCTGTCCATTACCTCCTCGTTTCGGTCATATTGGCATGTTGGGCATCATGGGCAGAGAACATGGACAGCTACATTCCTGACCAAATTAAAAAAATCTATAGGTAACAAGTTGGACAAATTGCTGCGCCCAGGGCCATGGCCCAGGTTGCCCTGGGCGTGGCTCCGCCCCTGTAAATAGGCAACAAACTGAACTAACAGTTTCAAACAAGCGACAAATTAAACTGCAGTACCAAATTACCGCCCTAGCTACTAGCAAATATGAGTTCACAATAATGTTACCTAGCTACTAGCAAATGACAGTTCACCATAATATTACCTAGCTACTACGAATGGATGTTTTACACCCACATCAGGGGTTGTTCATGGAACACAAGGGCAACACTTCATCAACAAACCATCTTCTTCACTTCTTCTTCTTATTTTTCTTCTTCAGATCATGTAGTTTCCTCTCGTCGCTCACATGTCGAGCGTCCACTGTTGTCTCCTGCTCTTCGAAGCAGCACAATCGTTGTGGACAACACCATGGACACCTTCAGTGTCGTTGTCGTCAGGAACTAGGAAGTACTCATCAGCGCCAAATTGCAAGATCTAGTTGTGCAAAATGCAACATACAAGAACAAGCTTAACTTGGGTGGGGAAAGAGTGGAAAGGCTTCTGATCAAGGATCTTAAACCTGTTCTTCAGAGCAGGGGAAACCCTCTCAACCATGACTCTAAGGCTAGAGTGCCTAAGATTGAAAAGTTCTTCCAAAGTCTTTGGGTAGTTCCTAGCAGAGAACTCATTGAGATGGTACCTTGTTGACCTGAAGGGTGGCAGAATTCCAGGCCGGCAGACATACCCGACATATGCAAGGTAGAATTTGCCGTCAGGGAGCTTGAGGCCATCAGGTCTGCTAAGATCGTCAGCCAGAATCATTGCATGGTGTGCAGATCCTTCCCACCTGGCAAGCACATATGTGAACTTCATGTCAAAATCAACAGCGGCAAGCACATTTTGATTGGGGTAGTGCTTCTTCCCCTATATGCAGCCTGCTCAGCTTTCGGCACTCTAGCCATCACTTGAGTACCATCAATTGCTCCAATACAATCCTGGAATTACAATAATGTTAGCCGACTGTCGAATACAATCATCCAAAGAAAAACATGCTAGAGTTTCTCACCTTGAAAAAGGGGAACGATCGACCATTTCCATGTATCTTCACGGGGATTTGACCAGATGGTGGCTTGATCGTCTCTTCTCGGAGTTCTCTAACGACATATAACACCTGATGGAAATACCAGAAAATTGTCTCGGTGGATCTCCTCCATGTGATGTGAATCACTCGGAATCTCTGGTTATGGCCTAGAACATGCAGAAACAGAGCCACTTGTTCTTCGATATAGTAGTTGATGCTGTCCTTGAGCACCCCCTAGACCTGAATGTCTGCACAAGATGGTTAAATGGGGCTCTTCTCAACCTAAGCATGGCGATAGCCTCCACATCGTTGTTGTTGTAGATGTAGTTCAGATTTTCCATCCTCTCTCTCTGTCGCGCTTCACCAGGGGACCATATTTCACGACCGGCCTGTTATTCCTACCAGCCGCTCTTCTGTAGACCAGGAACATCCATTCCTGAATCATAGTGACTAGAGAAGCTACCTAGATGATAACCTTCAATTGTTGGCCCTAAACGGAGTGGCATTGCGTAAGCACTATGTACGTACTACCCTAATTTCGGGCTAACTACCTTGGTAAAAAGTAGGAGAGGAGGCAAGGCTGCGGTTCTTACCTTCATGGTGGCGGACGTCGAGGACCTGCCACAGGTGGAAAAGAAGATGGGGGAGAAGTCGGCGCCACAGATATGCAAGCCAGCAGATGCCGGAGTCGGACAGAACACACCAGCCGGTGCCGGAGTGTGCTTAGCATCTACTGTCGAAGATCTAAATCGCCGCCGCCTCCAAAGCCACCACACAAGAGGAAAATGGGGAGGGATTTATCTTCCATCGGGAGGTGGTAGCATAAGAGGGAGGTGAGCCTACTTTTCGTTCCATACAGCGTTGTGATTATTTCGGCTCCTGCCATCTCCTCTCGGCCTCCCTTCACATGCCATTCCTCCTCTTGCGCTCGCCAGGGCCTGTCCCGGTGGAAACGCTCGATTTTGGCGTTCCTCCAGAGCCAGGATGAGACCTGATTTAAGACCCGTGCGGGCCAAATCCGCGGCACGCCGCGAGACACCAAACATGCTTATTTCTTCCGGCCCGGTGCGAGAAACGAAGATCGGGCCAACCAAACACGCCCTTAATAATTATCTAAATGCTTAAATGTGGAGACTTGGGCGTCTTCTCAGGGCACTTGTCACGCGTGGTAGTGCAGCTCCTGCCAACCGTGTGTCGCTGCTTTGTGGGACCGTCTTTGTATGAGATCGGTCTACACGTTTGGTTTTGCATGCGTCCCACGCGTTGGCCCGTGGAGTCAAAGTTAGTGTTGTCTGGTCATGGTGGGTCCTCCTTCGTGGACAAGCGAGAGACAAACAGACAGGTGAGAACACGCCCACACCACGTCCCCTAAATCTCCTCTCTCATCTCCATTGATAGGGTTTCTAGCCGCCATCTCCCCTAGGCACCGGCCGTATCTCCTGTCTTCACTCCCCTTGAAGCAATCTATGATGCCTCCTCCCCAAGGCATCATAGGTGCATGGGCGACAACTGCAACTCTCTTGCCATGCCTGCCCGCTGATGGGGGTTGCTTTCCGTGGCCATGGAACTGGGAGTTGGGGCCGTTTCGATGTCCCTTCATTCACACGTTGGTTCAAAATCAAATTCACGGTGCACGTTATACTATTCTAATTCTTCCTTTGCCAGGTGGGACCCACGTGGGTTAGCCAACTTTAAGTCGTTTGTGATAGACAAGTTATGCAGGGGCCTTTGTGCCAAAATGACATGGCCACGTGTCCTCTTATGGATCACTTGGATGCCTTTTTGAACGACAATGCAAGTTATGAGACCGCGATACCTTATTCTATAAGAAGTGAGACTAATTTCGCACTACATGTATATATAGCTCAAACATGTCGCCAAAGCAATCCCCCCCCCCTCGGCGACTCGAGTTGAGTGAGCTCAAAATTTTCCGGCCTACTAAATCTGTTCAATTTGTTCTACTAGTTGGGTATGTTGAGGTCCGTTTTGCCACCGCGCCATGGTACTGCCGAAAGAGGAGTGAGACATGCTGACGAGGCACAACTATGTACAGCGGAGAGGCGCGCGGTCTACTTCGACTCTATTTTCACTACTCGCTCTGTTGTGAAAATGATGTCCTAGATTAGTCTAATTTTACATGTATCTAGACAGTGTTTTAGGGTATATATCTGTGATAACTTTTTCAGAACTGAGGGAGTACATTTTAGAGTGGGATGTTGTTTTTTCTGATAGTTTTCGTGGGAATTTTTGTATATGTAGCTCCTGTGCTAACATAACATTAAAAACTGAATTTGTCTTATCACAAGCTAAGCTGTCATGTAAGGAGTAACACCAAACAAAGCACACACGTTGGTACGAAGAACATGACGTACGGAAACTACCGTTTTCCACGAAACATGCTGGAAACTGCCTGTACATACATACGTACTCGCGTATATGCTCATGATATAGAGCGGCTAGTGTCTCCATGTCCACATATCACAGGGTAAGCTTAGCGTGCAACACGTGGGTCCCCATGTGTCATCATGCATGCATACCATTCTCGTACGGTGGCTGAATATATATACGCCACCCACACCAGCATGTGTACCTATCTCCGAACAGAGCACTAGCATCAAACACCATGACGCCCCTCTTGTTGCATGCCTTCCTGCTGGTGACCGCAGCCATGGCAGCAGCAGCGGAGAACGCCACCACGGGCCCCGTCCCATGCAACGGCGCCGGATGCGGGCCGCCGCTGCCGCTGCCTATCTACGGAGGCCCCCCACCATCGCCGCCGTCGACACCGGCCTCCCCGGGCACGCAGGCGCCATGCCCGCCGGTGCCAGCCGTTTGCTGCGGCGGCCAGAACACGCCTCAGCAGCCGTACTATCAACCACCTCCTGCCGCCGGTTACGTACCCTACTACAACAGCTCGGCTTCGCGCTCGGTGCTACGGCCTGCTGCCGTTTGTTATTACGTGACCGCCGTATCGCTCGTTTGGTGGGCTGTGGTGTAGTCGCTGAGTAATAATGTTTCCAAAATCATCGAAGAACTTGGGACACGTCATAATGTCTACTAATATGTACTACTACGTGGAGTTAATTAAGAGTTCGTATTCTAGTGTGCTATCATTTGCATTTTGTGCGTCCGAAGATCTTGGCATCTCTGTGTCATGTTACTTCTGTGTCTTCATAGCTGTTCATTGCCTATTTTTCTCCTAGAATGTATTAATCATACTCCATGGTTTGGATATGTCTAGATTCGAATGTATTTAAACATGTTTTTATTAGACTTTGTATTTATCTATATAATACTTGTACATGTCTAGATACATCGAATGTATCTAAGCATATTTTTGTTAGACCTTTTTGTATTTATACGTATAATACTTGTACATGTCTAGACTTGAATGTATGTAGACATGTTTTTGCTAGACTTTGTATTTATATTTATGATATTTTTTTAGAAAAGAGTATATATTAATATTACAGTAATACCAATTACACTCAGCCTCTGTAACAACACATGCTCTAGCGATCCTACGAATGTATACAATCCAGAAAAAAAGCAAGAAGAATTAAAAAAAGAAAAATCCTCCTACATAGAAATAATCCTTAAAGCAACGACACTGACACCATCATAACAACACCAGTAGTCCACCACTCCAATAACAACGTCTTTAAAAAGGAAACAATATCCAAACATCGTCATTGTCCAATCAAAGATCATAAGTTTTTATCCTGAAGAAAGTCCTTGCTCACAAAACAATGCCTTCAACAAGGTCATTGCCAGGCACAACCAGTTAAGGCCAGAGCTTGGATTTTCACCCTGCAAGATAAGACTGAGAATTTCCCTTGTGTTGTCTTCCCGCACCAACAGACGCTGTAAGGAGTTCCAGATCACGCAGCCAGTTCTCCGTCGCCACAAGAACAAAAATCACCATCGCTATCCTCATATTTCCGCTTTCCTGATATTCTCCGTATCTGAATTCACCATGGATCTATGAATGACACTTGGTGGGAACAAACAACAGAGCTTCGCAACGCTCCCGCTAAAACCAAATGGTCAGAAAAACAAGGTGCGCATGACCGAATACCTTCCGATCCAGCAATCTCCAGGCATGATACGCCCATGGGAGTTCGCCGACGGAGCCTTCCGAAACCCGCCTCTCCAGACCAGATCAACGAGGGCAGACATCAAGCAGATATTCGTCTTCGTGTGAAAGAAACCAAAGGACCACCTCCTTCATTAGATTCGACACAACGATCCCCACATCGTCGTCCGGTTTCCGGAGAACGAATCGAGCAGGCAATTAGGGTTAGAGAGCCGATCTAGGTATTCCAACGGAATCCCATCACCGGCACCTTCTCCACCAGATCTCCGCCCCACTCCGGTAGAGGTCGCCACCTCCAGATCCGAGCTCCCACGAAGCCACCGCCGGCCGAAGCCGCGTAGACGTCGATGGCGAGCGGGCCCCATCCAGTGCTGGCGTTCTCCTCCCTACCACTGCGCTGGGGCCGGGAGGCCAGATCCCCGCCGCCCCCATCATCGGCGCCGCGCACTTAGGCCGGTGGCCCTCCGAGGGCGACAAGGAGGGAGAAGGATGGAGGGGGAGGAGGTGGCGGCGGGGTTAGGGTTTGGACCCCTCGGTCGCCAGGAGGGGGCGACGCGAGGGGGAGAGCTATCGCGAGAGGTTCCCTTGCGAGGGGAGACCCGTTTGTTTGGTAGACCACCATATTTATGATACCTATAATCTGTACTTACCTCTTTGATACTCCTATATATTGTGATAGGCCGCGTCTTAGAGCGATGAGCCAGTTCTCGCAAACCATGTGTCACGTCTAACATAGTATCAACCTAGGTCTTCCTACCCTAGCCGCCGCCCACCATCAACCCTAGCCACCGCCATGAGTACCTCTAGCACTGTGTTGGCCGTATCCACTGCTTTGCCCGCCACCACTATTGCTCAGCCGCCTTTGATCCCGCCGTCTCTTGCGTCAATTCTAGCCGCATTTTATCTCGTCGTCTCTTGTGGCCATGTCCTATGCGTCGCATCTGCTCTACCTCGACTCCTCGCAGTTCTCTGGTGGGTTCTTTCCTCCTCCAGCGTTGTACTTTGCTTCGCCATTGCCCCCCTTGGTGTTCTTCACTACACCGCCAACATCGTCCTCGACCGTGATGCTCGGGTGAAATGGATCGTATGGGCATCTAGAGGGGGGGGATACGTGCTACTCCAAAATTTTTTTTCATATTTTAGGCTTGACACAAAGGTAAGTTCTCCAAATATGCAACTACGGAGAAATTCCCTATATGCAAACCTATCTACTAAACAAGTAAAGGCGAGGAACGAGGTAACCGAAGTGGAGCATACGGAGACACGAGATTTGTTTGACCGTGGTTCCTTCCCTGTTAAAGGAAATACGTCTGTGTTGGAGGGATGGTCGGTACTAAGACCACCATGCCAAAATAGCCCTTGTTCTTCGATGGATCTCGCCACCAAAGGCCTGATCCACCTTTCCACTATTGGGTACCCTTCGAGGCGGGAACCGGTGCCTTTACAACACTAGCATACCACACAACCACACCTGAATTGGAGACTCTCGTGATGACAACAAGCTACCACAATAACAAGTTTAATCAATAACCAGAATTGAGATCTAGATATGTGCATGAAATACTAGATCAAGAATCCTCCAAGTAAATGGAGGGGAATTGAAGAACTTGATTGGTGCCGATGAAGATCAAAGCCTCCTCCTTCGATTCCCCAAAGTTCGGAGCCTTCGGGTGGTTGAATGTGGAGATCTCGATTTGGAACAAGATGAACAATACATCACTTTTTCGAATGAATCAAGGAATCTGATAGAAGGAGCAATTGGAGTATTTATACCCGTGCCAAAACCAGCCGTTGGAGAAGTTTGGGGCCGGATTATCCGGCCGGGGCAAACCTCTAGCCCAGAATCGGATTTTTCAGGCCAAAAATCTACCCCATATACCACATGACGCGCTTTGGCTGCTGAAAGTACAAAGGAAGTCGCCTAGAGGAGGGGTGAATAGGCTTTTAAAATTATTACGGCTTAGGCTCAAGTAAATGTGGAATAAAACTAACGTTTAATTAATTGAGCACAAAACCTAGCCACTAAGTTCACCTAGGTGCACCAACAACCTATGTTAAGCAATACAAGCAACAAGGTGATAGCAAGGAATAAATACTTCAAGCATGATGGCTATCACAATGTAAAGTGCATAAGTAAAGGGTTCGGTTGAGAGATAACTGATGGACGCGGAGACGAAGATTTGTTTCCCGAAGTTCACTTCCAAAGAAGCTACGTCTCCGTTGGAAGGGTGCGATGGCGCAATGCTCTCCGAACGCCACAAATGGCTCACCTCGAGGTGTGGTGGATCGATGCTCACCCAACGCCACACAAGGACTCACCCCGGATGCGGAAGCACGCAACTCACCGACGCCACAAAAGGCTCACCCTATTCTCCCAAGTGCGCACCACAAAAGGCGGGCACTTGCTCCACTATGGGACGCTTGAGGGCGGTCACCAAACCGGTACAAGATTAGGGCTAACTCCACAACTCAATTGGAGGCTCCCAACAGCAAAGCCACAAAAGGCCAATAATGCCACAAAAGGCCAACAACGCCACAAAAGTCTACAAGACCACAAAAGGTCAACAATCCAACCACACAACCGTCTAGGGTTCCAAGGAACTCAAGAGAAACAATCCCACAAGCTTGAACTCGCCGAATCCCCGAGGAGAACTCAAACCTATGCACCAAATGCAAGGGCAAGTCCTTCTCTCCCAAATTCCAACAAAGCTACAAAAGCTATTGGGGGAATAAGAGAGGAAGAACACAAGAGAAGAACACAAAACTCTCCAAGATCTAGATACCAATGATTCCTTCACAAAGAAGGGATTTAGCTTGGGGGGATTCTAGATCTAGATCTCCTCTCTCAAATCCCTCAAAAATATGCAAGAATCATAGGAAGGGAAAAGGGGGAGCGAAAGCTTCTTCAAGGTTACCAATGGAGGAGAGAGAGAAAGCCAAGAACCAGGAAAAGAGCTCATCCTCACGAAGGGGAAGAGGAGCCCCTTTTAAGGGGCTCCTAGATCTGCCCGTTATGGGCATTCGCGACTCCTGGACGGAACTTCCGGTGGCACACAGCCAACGGTCAAAAACTGCGGAGCGAGAAACTGAAAAAGCGAATCCTGGTCGGAACTTCCGCCGGTTCACCGGAACTTCCGGTGGGAGCGAAACTTCCGGTGGAAGTTCCGACAGAAGTTCCGTCAAATAGCACATCCAAAACAGAAGGTTACTGAACGTGAGCAGAAGAAGACCCGGAACTTTCGGCGGCAAAGACACCCTAGCGGAACTTTCAGTGGGAAGCCAGAACTTCCGGTCAGGGAAATTCGAGAAACCAGAAAACCAGAAACGCAATAACTTTTGCATCCGAACTCCAAACGGGATGAAACCAATTTTGTTGGAAAGATAACAACGAATAGAATCCAACAAATTGTGGATCCGGAAAACTCGCAAGATGTGTAGAAAATATTGGGTATCACCTTGGGAGAAAATATCATGAATATATATGTGAAGTATCCCCCAAGGTGTGGAGCCGGAAAACTCGCAAGATCAAAAACCACAATAAGATATGCAAGTGAAATCCTTATTTGATGAACTAGAGCTTGTTATGATGATGACCACAAGCTCTAGATCCTATCATGGACAAGAACCAAATAACAACCAAGAAAGATGATGCTATGAATGCAAAGGTTTGAGCTCTCTCCGAACGATGCAAACGAGACATCCGCTTGAGAGCCCCTCTTGATAGTATGGCTATCTATCCTAAACCCGGTCTCCCAACTAACAACACGAGACTGGCAAAAGAGAAGCCCTATCAACATACCTTTGCCTTGAGCATCCCACTTGAACTTGATGTAGACCGTCTTGTTCTTCTATAGTGGGAACACCTTTCTTGTTTGCTCTTGCTCTCTCTTGCTTGATGAAGACTTGCAAAATGCTCCCCATACTCCATGGGGAAACCTCTTCTTGAACTTTTTGTCTTCATCACTCCATGAACACGAGGATGGCAAGCTTCAAGCATGAGATCTTCTAGAGATGGCGTGTCTTGAGCTTGCCCTTCTTCATCCCTTCTTGAGGTTGATCCATGTTGATGCAACTCGTTGCACATGCCTTGATCAACCTTCAAGCTCCTTCTTACTTCATGATTCCAAAGGGCACAAAGCCCTTGGACATTTCTTCATCTTTCAACCTTGAGACCAACACATGGCCCAAGCGATGCCAATGGACAAACCTACATATGAAACTCAATTTACACATTAGTCCATAGAGATTGTCATTAATTACCAAAACCACACATGGGGGCATACATGCCCTTTCAGCTGCCTTTGGAAAAATTCCTAGGGGCAGATTATTCACCCTCTTGAGGGACGGATTATCCAGCCCGAGCAAAAACTCTGGCCCTGGACGGAAAATCCGTGGGAAAATTTGCCCCCCTATAGGGTGACACGCCTTGTCCTCCTTTGTCGATCGAGCCGAGGGCGGATAATCTGGCACTTGACAGGGGCGGATAATCCGCCCCCAAAAACCTGTTTAGCTGCTTTTTGAGTGAACGTTAATCTGCAGCACTAAAGACACATTAAATAATCCTTGGTATTATTATCTAATACACAAAACACTAGGGATCATGAAATTTTCTTTCAATCTCCCCCTTTTTGGTGTTAGATGATAATACTAGGATTTGTAATAACGCCCTACTAACAACATCATTCCAAGAATAAAAAGACTCCCCCTAGATGTGTGCATACCAAGTTTTCATTTGAATACAAATGCACACATAAAGGTACAAGAATTCTCATTGGAAACTAAGATCAACTGATGAGTTAGGGAAAATGCGGCATACCACCTGAAACTAAAGTCCTCAATAATATTGAGATACACACTATAATAATCCATTATTGAGACTTTCGAGAATAATACCATTGTGATGCATTAATAAAGATAATACCAGAATTCCATAGGGATGAATCCATAATTCCATTGACATAAACCCATAGAGATAATTCCAAAGATAGCCGGGATAGATCTGTTGGAGATATGCCCTAGAGGCAATAATAAATGTAGTTATTATTATATCTTTGTGTTTATGATAAAAGTTTACATTCATGCTATAACAGTATTAACCAGGAAACATTAATACTTGTGTGATTTGTAAACTAAATTAGAGTCCCTAGTAAAGCCTCTTCATAATACTAGCTTGTTGGTTAATAGATGATTGTGGTTTCCCTATCATGAACATTGAGATGTTATTAACAACAAGATCATATCATTAGGAGAATGGTATGATGGACATACTCCTATAGATAAGCGTAGCATAAAGATCAATTCATTTTAATAGTTCAATTGCTATAAGCTTTCTGATACATAGTAACCTAATTCCTTCGACCATGAGATCATGCTTATCACCATCACTGGAAGGATGCTTTGATGACATCAAACACCACACCGTAACTGGGTGGCTATAAAGGTGGCATTGAGTGTTCGAAAAGTATGGGTTGAGACACATGGATCAAGAGTGGGATTTGTCCATCCATATGACGGATAGATATACTATGGGCCCTCTTGGTGGAATGTCATCCAATTAGCTTGCAAGCATGTGACTGGCTCACAAGGGATCACATACCACGGGAACGAGAAAAGAGTACTTATCGGTAACGAGGTTGAACTAGGTATGCAGAGATACCGACGATCAAAACCTCGGATAAGTAAACTATCGTGAAACAAAGGGAATTGGTATTGTATGTAAGTGGTTCATTCGATCACAAAGTAATCGTAGAAATATGTGGGAGCCATATGAATTTCCATATTCCTCTATTGGTTATTGATCGGAGAAGTGTCTCGATCATGTCCGCATAATTCACGAACCGTAGGGAGACACACTTAAGGATTCGATGTTGTTGAGTAGTTATGGAATGAGTCAGAGACCGAATGTTGTTCGGAGTCTCAGATGGGATCCGGGATATCACGAGGAGATCCGAAATGGTCCGGAGAATAAGATTGATATAAGGAAAGTCATGTTTCGGAGTTGGGGAATGATTCCGGTGTTTTCACCGGGAATGTTCTAGAAGGGTCCGGAAGGTCCGGCACTCCGGAGGGGAAGGGTACATGAATGTGTCATGACAATGTGGAATGGCTGCATCATGTACTAGGTCACTTGTCTAGGCAAAATAAAGAGAGAAATCAAATCCTAGTTTGAAAGTCAAACGCCAATTTGAAAAAGTCAAACGACAAGTTTGCTTGGTGGAGGGAGAGTAGGAAACCTACTTGGGGAGGAAGTCTCCTCCCTCCATCCGCTGGCCAAGGAGGAGCAGTTGGAGGAGGACTCCCTCCTCCCAAGCCGCACCCTCCCACCTATATAAGGAGGGGTAGGGCTGCCCCTCTCCCACACACCTAAAACCCTAGCTTTGGCGCCTCCACCTCCAAGTGCAGCCGCTGCCGCCTAGGGTTTCCCCTCAAACTCGGCGACTTGGGGTTTCCCCAAGCCCTAGCCACCAGCCACACCCTCCCCTTGGTGCCCTCTAAACCCTAGATCACCAAGGCCTCTCTCATACTCCACCATACTCGCTCCGTATTAATGCGAAGCCCTGCGAGATCTCCCCTCTACTTCCGGTACCACGCCGTCGTGCTACCGGAATCGCGAGGAGAGTGCTACAACCTCCGCTGCCTGCTGGAACAAGGGAGAGGAAGGTCTTCATCAAGTACCGAACGAGTGACCGACTGCGGAAGCGCTGCCGGAACGCAGCGCCGGAAGGATCGTCTACGCGATCTTGAGATCGACAAGAGTACGACTACATCACCCACGAGAATCTGCTCTCGTTAACCACTTTGGAATCTTCGAGGGTGAGTTCCTCTATCGACTCGTTGCTACAATCTAGTAGATAGATCTTGGCTTGTTTGTTTGCATGCGGTAGAATTTTTTGTTTTCCATGCTATGAACCCCTACAAGATCCATAGTTTCACACAACCACAAAGTCTCACACATCACAAGCCAAATAGAAAATTTAAAAGTTCAACGCTAAAATGGACACAAGCAAGGATAAATAAGACGATAAAATGGAAAATGCTTGTGCTCGACCCATGCAAATACCCGATATCCTAATAGAACTACTTCTCCCCCTTTGGCATCAAAATGCCAAAAAGGGAAAAGAGTGATGCTAGCATCCCAAGAGATCACTCCTTGTCCTCGTCCTCGTCTTAGTCATCCTCGTCATCACCATACTCCTCATCCTCATCCTCATCCTCATCCTCATCATCGTCAGCCGGCGGAGTAGATTCCCTCGCAATGGCAGGGAACAAGTGACGCTCGAGCTCCCCATAGTTGATTCCTGAAGTGTTCCACTGAGCATACGGAGTAGGAGAAGATGGGGGAGGAGGTGGCCTGATGCCCCGAAGACATGGTGAAGGATAACCTACTAAGTGTGAGCCATGTCATGGCATTGTCGGTATGCCTCATACTGTACCTTGTGAGTATCTACCCCCATGCACAAAATGTTAGGCTGAAACCAATTGAGTTGCTTCACCTCACAGGCAACAGACAAAACAGGGGGCCTTCTTCCACTCACCCTAGCATCTCTCATAAATGACTCTGGAACTGTAGAGGGGTGAGAGGTCTTCCTAGAGTTGTTATAGATATTCTTCACTTTGTGTTTATCATCAAGTTTTCCACTGAAGTCCTCATGAGGAATCATATGCTTGATGGGCATCATGATGAGAGGAACATATGGAATGGAAAGCCCGTTGAACATAGCATCAATCAACTCATGGTAGATAAAGTTTATCACCTCCAACCTGTAACTCACAGTCTGGTCTTCATTGGTGGCACATTCATGAGCAAAGACAAGCAACTGCACGAGGTGACCACGAATACTATCATTGTTCCCCCCCACTCGGAGTCATGCAATCACGAAAAATACCAACTAGCTATGCATAGAGTGGGGAGATGCCTGAAAGCTTGCCAACTACACCATCTGTGCCACGGCAGGGAGAGAGCAAAGTGTTCTTGTTGGCCTTGAGAGGAGTGATGATGCGATGTCCACAAGCATGCTCTCAACCATTGAAGGGGTTGCCAAGCACCTAAGAGAATACATAGAAATCATCTTGGAGAAAAGTGCCACCTGTCATCCACTTCATAGTGCGACGCTCATCACCAAAAATCACAAGAGTGGAGAAAAACTGCTTAACCAAGGATGTATCATAGGAGCACTGAAGAGTCATGAGGTGATGCAGCCCCATACGTTCAGTCATAGCAAGAGCATCAAAAAGTTGGGGCTTACCCCTTGCCTCAGTCATATCCATAGGACGCATAGGGTGGATCTTCAGAGTGGAGTAGACATCGTCAAAGATGTACTTGTGATGAGCACACAAAAAGTTGCAATCCCAAGCTCCTCGTCAATATCATCTTCTTCATTCAGATCACAATGTCGGATAAATGAGTACTCAATAATGTCCATTTCCTTGTAGTTGACCTTGGTTTGCTTACCCTTCCTCTTGGAAGTCTTCTTCTCTTTATTTGCATGTTCAGCCATTCTATCAGCCTCTCTCTTCTGCCTCCTCAATTCAACCTCGTCCACTAGAACACCCTCTTTGTTGGGCCTGAAATAACAAGCACGAGGACGATGCTTGTACATCTGGGAGACACAATGGGAACCACCTGTGAAGTGAATGAGGTAGATAGCAAGTAGATAATCACACACACACAAGTCCATGAGGATTGTTGAAAACAGTAGAAAAGCAATCCACAAGACAAATATATATCATACTATAATCTAAGAAAAACTAAACCAGGAGTTATCCTTCCAGGCCAGCTAATCCGGCCCAGCTAGGGCGGATAATCTAGCCCTGGCGAAAATTTTCAGAATCACTCAGTTTGATAGTATCGACACGGATCAGGAAAAGGGGTTGCTAGTCTACGATTTCTAACATGCATATGGAATAAAGAGCAACCTCTAAACCGAGTTTCAACAATAAAAACACAACTTCCATACAAAAGATAAGAATGGGGGATTTACCCTCACTCATTGGAAGAAGTACTCGGAGGATAAGGTACCTGAATGACTTGGGAAGAAGATCCAGGGAGGCCCAGAGAATCCGGTGGTCAGAACAACACCAGGGAGGATCGGGGTGGTCGGTGGGGGCTGAGAGAGAGGGGGTCGGGATGGAAGTGGTTGCTCTGTTTGAGCCCTTCCACCCGACGCCCTGCCCTTAAGAGACCAAACTGCTTGGGCCGGATTATCGGCCCCTAGTATCTGCCCCCCACTAGGGGCGGATAATCTGGCCTTCTCTGAATTTTCTGTTTAACACAGGTCTAGGCCAGCACACCCCAAACAAAACCCTCGCAAGTGTAACAAAGGACTTGTGTGCAAGATAGATGTCTTGGGGAGAGAGAAAGTCTTAGGTTTAGATAGCCAAACTGTGATGGTACTACACGCCCAAAATTGCAAAATACAAATCAAAGAAAATCCAATATTGGGTGTGTTTTCCATAAGAACACAAGATAGGTAATAAAATCCAATAAAAACCACAAAGAACCAACTCTTCTCAGGGAAGAGTGTGGTGGCCGAAGCCACCATGCTGGAGTGGGTGGTATGACATCGCAAAGATATATCTTGCGTTCATGACCAGTACTCATCAATAAGTTCACAAATCACATAATGATATTAAGAGAAATGGTTTATCTTGCTTTCGGCATTATGGGGGAGGGTTAGCCCAATAAATTAGTACCACACTCCCCCTATGTCTATGCCCATATCTAAACCAAATAAAGGAAGAGAAATACGTGAGTATGCAAGAGTAATCAAGTCAAGATCCTTGAATCCACGATATTTAGCTCATTCCTCAAGTAACAAAATCTTGCTTCATCAAGTGGCTTCGTGAAAATATGAGCAAGTTGATTCTTCGTGCTCACAAAATATAAGTCAATATCACCACGAGCAACATGATCCCAAGTGAAGTGATTGCGAATCTCAATATGCTTTGTTCTTGTATGTTGCACCAGATTGTAAGCAATTTTAATGGCACTTTCATTATCACACAAAAGAGGGACTTTATCACAATTGACATGGTATTCCTTTTAAGTTTTCCTCATCCATAATAACTGAGTGCACACACTTGAAGAAGCCACATATTCAGTTTCGGCGGTGGAGAGAGATATACAATTTTGTTTCTTCGAAGACCAACACACCAAGGATCTTCCCAAAAATTGACAAGCTCCAGAAGTTGTTTTTATATCATCCTTATTACCAGCCCAATCAGAGTCCGTATATCCACATAAAGAGAAATTAGACCCTTGGGATACCATAGACCAAAGTTTTTAGGGGGAATGAACCAAATATCGGAAGATTCTCTTGACCGCCACTAGGTGGCTTTCTTTTGGAGCCGCTTGATACTTTGCACGCACTCCTACACTCAACATAATATCGGGTTTAGATGCACAAAGGTAAAGGAGAGATCCGATCATGGACCGGTATACCTTTTGATCCACATCTTTACCATTGGGATTTAACTCAAGATGTCAGTTAGTTTGCCTTGGTGTAGCAACGCCATTAAGATCCGTCATCTTGAATCTCTTGAGCATTTCTTGGATGTATTTTGCTTGATTAATGAAGGTTCCTTCTCTTACTTGCTTGATCTCAAATCCAAGAAAGAACCTTAATTCTCTCATCATAGACATCTCGAACCCGTCAGTCATAAGCTTTGAATTTCATCATTAAAAGCATGGTTAGTAGAGCCAAATATAATGTCATCTACATATAATTGGCATACGAAGAGCTCACCTTAACCTTCTTAGTAAAAAGAGTGGGATCGATCTGCCCAACCTCGAAGCCACGGTCTAACAAAAGCTCTTTAAGATGCTCACACCATGCACGTGGGGCTTGTTTAAGGCCATAGAGCGCCTTATCGAGTTTGTAGACATGGTTCAGGAAGTTGGGGTCCTCGAGACCCTGGGGTTGCTTGACATATACCAACTCATGTAGAAGACCATTAAGAAAGACACTCTTAACATCCATTTCCTGTAATTTAAAATTATGATGAGCTGCATAAGAAAGGAGGATACAAATAGACTCAAGGAGGGCCACTAGAGCATAAGTTTCACCAAAGTCGACGCCTTCCACTTGATAGAAACCTTGTGCGACCAATCTTGCCTTGTTTCTTATGACAATTCCATTCTCATCTTGCATGTTCTTGAAAATCGACTTTGTGCCGATAACATTGCGGCAATATTTGGGATTCTCTACTAACTTCCGAACTTTGTTGCGCTCGAAATTATTTAGTTCTTCATGCATGGCAAATACCCAATCTGGATCTTCAAGTCCTCCGAAGACCTTTCTAGGTTCCACCATAGAGATATGAGCCCGATGCCCACTAAATCTTGCATGTTATTGTCTTGTGTACACTCTCCTTCTAAGTTCACCAACGACTTTATCAAGAGTGTGACCTCTGAGTTCAAGATTCCTTTCAGCTCGAGCTCTGCGACAAGTTTCAATATCCTTGTTGTTTCTTGTAGGAATTGTTTCACTGTTTGGGTCCTCGTCTTGACCACTAGCTTAACTTTGATCAACAGATTGTTCAGCACTGACAGTTCATGGAGATGCTTTCCCTTGATGTTGGTAAGCAGCCATAATAGGAGGCTACAGTTCTGGACTTGTAGGGCCAGATAATCCGGCCAAGGGAGGCCCCGGATAATCCGGCCTGGGAGTTGCATCTTCTTCTTGGTCGTTCCTGGCATAAGAAGGAGTACCAGGGACGGATAATCCGGCCCCCAGGCGGATAATCCAGCCTAGGACTTCCAGCTTCATCAGTTGATGGATGATCTTCAGAAGGTTGTTGTGTTGGTGCAGTAGTTTCTCTAGCAGATGGAGCTTGTTGATCTTGTGTAGATGAGGGCTCTACTTGTGTAGAGCATTGTCCTTTACGATCCTCCACAAGGGGTTCCTCAATGGGGCAGAAAAATACCATGCCCATTCTTCTTATGGTATCTTGGGGTATTTCAACATCTGTATCACAAACATCAACTTGTCCCACATAGGAGCCATCATTTTACTCGAACACCACAATACAAGATTCTACAACAGTTCCAGAGAGCTTTTTGTAGACTCTATAAGTGTGGGATTCGACACCATAACCGACAAAATACCTTCTAAAGACTTAGACTCAAGTTTAGATAAACGAACTCCTTTAATGAGAAAGAAACACTTACAACCGAACACCAGAAAGTATGAAATGTTGGGCTTGTTATCGGTAAGTATCTCATAAGGTGTCTTGTCCAAGATTTTGCGAAGGTAAAGCCGGTTTGATGAGTGACATGTGGTGGATATAGCTTCAGCCCAGAAGTTGTATGGTGACTTGAATTCAGCCAACATATAACTTGCCATGTCCATTAAAGTCTGTTTTTCCTCTTGGCTACACCATTTTGTTGAGGGGTGTATGCAGCGTAATATGATGTCTTATCCCCTCTTCACTTAGAAATTCATTCAGAGTGTAGTTCTTGAACTTGGAGCTGTTGTCGCTTCTAATTTCCAATATTGGAACATTGTGTTAACGCTGAACCTCATTGCCAAAGTCGATGACCGTTTGTTGAGTCTCACTTTTCTGCTTGAAGAAGTAGACCCATGTATACCTTGAGTAGTCATCAACAATAACGAGGCAATACTTATTCCCACCAAGACTTGCATGAGATGGAGGACCAAATAGGTCCACATGAAGGAGCTCCAAAATTCTCTTTGATGAAATAATTGTCTTCCTTCAATGAGGAGAATCATGCATCTTTCCCTCAACACAAGCCCTACAAACACGATCTTTCGCAAAGGAAACATTTTCTTTTAGTCCAAGAATCTGGCCACCCTTGTGAAGGCTTTGAAAAGTTCTCATATTGACGTGGGCTAGACAGCGATGCCATAACTAGCCCACGTTAGCCTTTCTGAATAAACACATCGGACCTGTGGTGGTTTTCCACGAGAAGTCCACCACATACAAGTCATTTTCGATGTATACAACGAAAGCGACCTTTAGAGACTTGCTCCATAAGAGTACCGCTAAATAATCATCAATGAAAACTGCAAAGCCCATCATACCAAGGACACTAATAGAAATTAAATTATAACCAAGGGTCTCAACAATCATGATGTACACGAGAGAGATATCGTGAGCAACCATAACCTTGCTAAGACCTAATACATGTGGCTTTGATTTATCACCATAGGAGACAGTTATTTGATCACGATTAGGCCTCATCTTCATGATGATCTCCTTGCTTCCAGTCATATGACTTGTGCATCCACTATCAAACACCCATTTTGACCCACCGGAAGCATAGCCCTACCAGAAAATTAGTTCTTGGTTTTATGTACCCGTTTTTCAATGGGTCCTCTCATGTTAGTAACAAGGGTCTTTGGAACCCAAATAGACCAAGCAATGTAATTATCAAAAGGACCAACATAACTAGCATAAATATCACCATAATAATCACGAAATAACTCATAATGAGGATTGCTAGATCCTGCAAAACCATTGTAATCAATTTTTTCCTTCGTGATGTTCTTTTCGGCGGTGCTTGTCTTTGCTTGAGCATTCTTGGCCTTCTTCTTCTTGTTCTTCTTCTTACTGGTCTTGGTGACATATCCAAGTCCCTCCTTTCCATTATTTGTCCTTTGCTTGCTAAGGACCTTATTGAGAACTTCCTTACCTTTGGGAAGTGATGCCTTTGCAAGCTCATCTTTTAATCTAACCTTTTCTTCAAGTAATTCTTCATGTGCACACATTGACGTAGAAGTTCTAGGAACATCATACTTAGTCAATAGAGTTGGGAGTTGATCATGAGACTCGCTGAGAATAGAGTATTCACTCTCCAATGCCTTGTGAGCAATGCCAAGTTTCTCTAGTTTCTCGAAGAGTCTAGCATGAGAAGCCCCAAATTCAACCTTCTCCTTCTTTAGCTTCTTTGCCTTGGCAATGGCATTATCATGTTCCTTTACAAGTTTGGACACAAACTCATCATGTGAATCCTCAATAGACTCAAGTCTCTCCTCAAGAGAGGCCTGAATCTCTTCTTCTTCTAGAGCATTCTTCAAAGATGCAATCTCCATTGCATCCTCTCTTTAAATTCTGCCCTTTTCTTCGAGGAGCTCTTCCAAGTGAACAAATTGACCCATAAGGTCCTCTAAATGCATTTTGTGATCACCTTGCAAGTTAGTGATAAAATAGTCCAAAGCACTAACTTCTTACTTAACCTTAAGACTAGTGGAATCATCCATATTGGCATTCATATTAGTCTTAGGAAAAGAAGTGATGGAAGGTGATACCTCGGAACCTCTTGCCATAAGACAAGTGAAGTTCTTGTTGACGACGTTCTCATTTGGATAGTCAAAGAGTGAAGTAGTCGATGTAGATGTGGTTGCTGTGGCAGCCACCTCTCATGATGTATCATCATCCTCTTCGTCTTCACTTGCGAATGAGTACTCTTCTTGAGATACCAACAAAATCTTCGGTTGCTTCTTGTAAGGAGCATTATTTTTGACAAATGGCTACTTATGAGGTGCCTTTGACTTCTCCTTAAGAACCAGTCTACCCACATGATCTTCTCGACTTTGTTAGGGGCACTCGTCAACAAAATGCAAACGGTCTCAACAATAGTAACAAGATCTCAGTTTTGGGCCATTTTCCTTCCTTCCTTCCATTTGACCCATTCTTGTGTTCAAGTTCAGATTTAGCTTTGGCGGGGTACTTCCAAAAGTTTCTTGCATAGAAGGCCATGTGCTCACTTGACCTCCTTGGGGCAGTTCATAGCAACAATGTCATCATCTTCTTGCTCAACAACATTTGCCTTCAAGGTCACATTTACCCCCTTTTGCATTCCAATATCTCATGCACGAGCATCTTCAACGTTCTTGGTGGCGACTTTGAATGCGGACATTTCTTGCACTACGTCATTGGAAGTCATAGGTGATAGTTGTGTCTTCCTTGAAGGCTCTTCAAATCTATGGGATTAAATGGCATAAGAACACTAACATATTGTAACATCCCAGCATTTAGGAACCAACGAAGGGTAGATTTAGGAATTTAAGATGTTGCATGCATTCATATGTGAAAATTTGGGTAAATTTTTTGCCAAATAAAAAAACCTAAAGTGATCAAGGTTTCTTTCATACTTTGAGATTAGGTATAGTCTTGAAGGGGGATTGTTATATACTTTGATATGATCTTTGTGGATTAGAGTGTTTTGGGAAATGAAATTTTGAATTTAAAACTTGAATGTTTGAATTATAATTCAAAAGAATTTTGAATAATGTTTGAGTCTTTTATTTAATTAAGAGTTAACCAATAATAACTCAAACTTTATATAAAGAAAGCAATTAATAATAAGAATCTCCATTCCAAAATCTTATTCAATAATGAGTTACAAAATTGTAACCTAAGTAAATAAGTAACAATCTTTACAAAAGGAAATAAATAAAGAATAATATTTCTTTATTGATAACAGTACAATTTTTATTACAAAAAGAATAAAAAAATAAAAAGTACAAAAGAATAAATTAAATATTACAATTGAATCAGAGAGTTATTACAAGTGACTATTCTATGAATCAAAATAAAAAGCTAAACTAAAGTCTTGATCTTCAAATCTGGTACCTACAAAATAAACAGAAACTTAAAAAGAAAAAGAAAGTTAGGATTAGAATAATTTTACTCTCGGAGTTGACAGTGAAGTGCTCTGTTCATTTTTTCATCATTGAGTAATTTAAGGGGCAAGTTTCACCAATATGAAAGAATATATCTTTCATAAATTTAAGCCAAAAGTCAAATAAACAGCAAGGAGGGGCAAGTTTCACCAGTCAGGTAAATGGTAACATGGTAAAAGTAACTTTTACGGTCAGAGCATATCCACAGGGTGCACAGCAAGCACACAGGCAGCACACACACCAAACTGCATGGGTGTGTTTTCAACACCACAACAACAGCACAACCAAACAAAACCATCAAAACAGTCGTGGGAAGCCAATCCCCACAACATTCCATTATTCTTACACACCAAGCACAGCAGCCAGCAGCTAAACCAAGCTAAACCCAAGATAAGATCACACCAACCAAAGCCCAGGATCACATCACCAAGATGGTGACATAAGGAGGGGGTGGATCAGGTGGATAGCAAGACCAAGATCAAGCCATCAGGATCAGGAGATGAAGGGCTAGATCAAGGACAAGCCAGGAGCTGGAAATACCAGGAGAGCACCAGATCAAGCTACCACAAGATCAACCACTAGCCATATCAAGCTACCACAAGATCAACCACTAGCAACCTCAACATCAAATAAGTGTGGTGAGTAAATAGACCATCACATGATCTATCTGTCTAAGATTAGACAAGCATACATGATCTGTCTTTTATTCAAATTCTCAAAAAACACCCAAGTGGGGTGAATCCATCATTGAACTTTAAACACTAAAAGCAATCAGAAAACTATAAAGATCCAACTTAGATATCAGGACAACATCATTGATCTAAGCTATCAAACTATATTTCAATTCAAGAATAAATATAGCCAAGGACTAAACCTCTAGGCACATCTCTTTAATTAGAGTAGCACCTTAGGATTTAATCTTATGAATCTAGATAAATTATCAAGCCACGATCATTTTTCCCCAACTATGATTCAAGAAACAGTAGCTGGTATCACTACCAGAACCCATCCATGTGAATCAACAAGATAAAAGTTTAATCCCTAAACCTCAGACCAACATCATGGGTCTTGGGGATTTAAGAAAGGAAGTTTCTACTTATCTTTAAGACCAAGCTCATCTTAAGCTTGAACCAAACCAAACCAAGAAATAGAATCTACTCTTGTGTGCCATACAAAGCTGGTGTCACAAGAACAGTTCTAGATTAATCAGGTTAAGCATTCAATCTCACAGATTCAACCAAACAACTATAAATCATTTTCCTGCCATCACAGGAATCATAATTAAGGAAATCCATATGTACATCTTCACTGTTTGAAACCATTTGAGATCAAACTACATATGAATTCTTAAGCCAACAATGCTAATACAGTGACTTCATCACACAACACTCACTGTCATTAACCAAGTAATGACAGTGGTGAGTTATTAAGCCACTAGAGTCCCAAATATTGTTTCTAGAGAAAATTAACCCATAGAGTCATCTGGTAAACCACTAGCACCACCACAGCTAATCATCAGCAGTAAGCCACAACAAGTCACCACTTAACAGGTTCAAGGATCATCAACACATGATCCAATTCATCAGTTATCTAATCCACAGTAGGGTATGAACCCTAAATAAAATGAACCATCCTAATCAAGACCAGACAGTCACCAGGAAGGTCACTACTAACATCTAGCATAGGATGGCCTAGAACAGAGAGCATGAGAGGGAGAGGAACCACTCACCGAAGGTCCTCGCTGTAGAATAGAAGAGGAAGCAGAGGGGCCGACGACCATGGCGGCACGGGGAGCACCCCAAGGGGGCGCTGCGACCCATACAACGCCACGGCGGCAACCATAGCCACGCCTGAGGGCGAGGAGAATCACCATGATGCACGACAGCAACGGCGGCGTCAGGATCAATGCCAACCCCAAACCCTAGGATTCGGGACGACATCGATCTGATCATAGAGGGCTCCAGATCCAAATCCAATTGGATAGGAGGGTAGAGCGGGGCAGACAACCTCATCCTGCACCACGACAGCAACCAGGAGGGTCCGCGGCAGCGCGAATCACCGACGACAGCATCGCTGACCACGGGGTCGGGGAAGGAGAAGGAGAGAGGTGAGCTCGAGAGAGAGAGAGAGAGAGAGAGAGATGGGATGGATTGGGCCAGATACCCTTTGGGGTGGTTGTTCTGACTTTGCCTAATGGGCCACAAGGGCCCAATAAAACTAAGCAGAAAGCCCAATTCCTTTAAAGCCTGTTTTAATAATTGGAAAAGACCAAAATGTCCCTGAACTAAAATAAATTCTAGAAAATAAAATACAAATCCAAAAATTATAAATAAAATATTTTTGGGTTCACAATAATTTAAACTATCTAAATAAATTAAGAGATAAAATTTTGGACATGTAAATTTAATTAAGAATTTTGTAATTTATATATTCCTTATGAAATTTTACAAAACTATTGAAAGATGATAAAAATAAATAAAAATCACTTTCATTATATATTAATATTGTAGTATTTTATAAAAATACTAAACAAATATTTAATATCAATTTCTAGTATTTGATGATAATTCTTAAAGGAATCATCAATTAAATAAAATACAAATAAAATGAAATAAATTAAATAAATACAATATTCTATAAATATTAAAAAATATTTATAAAATCTTTACTATTAAAAGAATTCCTCTAATTTAAATAAATGGGGGAGAACACATATAAAGCTAAATGGTGCATTACATTACTTTGCATAATCATTTTGCTTCTTTAAATATTGTCCTTACCAGGCAATAATGATGTTTTTGTAGACATAGAAGCTCAAGGTCCATTGCAAGCATCAGACTTTACTACCTTGCCATCACAAGACAAGTTCATCACTTGCTCATATCCTTTGAAGAGTCTTTATCAAAGTATTTGCAAATTGTGTGTTATCATATATACCCCAAAGAAAGAAAATATTATTTTCACAAATAAAGAAATCATAGATATCATCCTAAGTGATGATATAATGGAGCAATAGAACTTAGTGTTCTATTTGCAACAATGATGATCAATTAGGGACTTAATAACCCCTGACATCAGTGATTCTAGCGCCGTATAATACGCGTTAGCCATGAGATTTGGAATGGGACAGAGAAGTCAGCTGTATCTTCTTCCTCTCGCATGAAGTCGGATGTGCAGGTCGTGGTTGTTATCCTCATAGCGTGCATATTAATTGGTAATTCGTAGAGGATATGAAGCATATGGGTGGGAACCCTCATCGTCCCACGATAGTTCTGGCATCTAACGGTTTGTACAAACCATTGCCGTAATTTGATATGTGGGCATGGTGTACACCAAGGAGGCATGCGAGGTCGCGAAGGGGCAGTGATTGGCTTGGACCAACTACTGGGCCCCACATCATGGTATTGTGGACGGGAAAGTACTCCCAGTTGTGCAACAAGGAGTTGATCTCTCATGGGTAAAGTAACGCACCTCTGCAGAGTGTAAGAATTGTAACATGTTACTCCCTGTTCCGGGAAGGAGCTACGAACGCGGCAGGAAAGGAACTCCATTAAAGTTCTGGTCAGCCTGTGAAGGCTGATGGTCATAGATTTTCATAATAAAATCAATCTTTAAAGAAAGATTTGCAAAAAACTGCATAGTGCCAAGGATTTATAATCCGAGTTGGTAGTTAGAGCATCAAACTTCCCACCTTGCATATAATGAACTTGTTGGGTAACGCTGTTACTCATCCTTTCCTTTTATCCCTTGCTTAGACTCTGAGGATCCCGAAGACGTGCCAATGTATGCAGTTGAATGTCAAGAAGATGTATTCTACGAGGAGCCTGACCTGTCAGGAGGTGTTGAAGGAGTGGATTACGAAATCTGCTATGGTGTTGATGATAACGAGTCCAACTAAGTATCCTAGTTAGTAGTAACCAACGGAGCCGAGCAGCATGAACTCTATAGAATAAGCTGCTGAGCTCAACTCCTAGATGGATTTGCCACTTTTAAATTCAGCTTAAACACTTTATATTTTGGTTTGTAAGTTGAAACCTTTTGAAGTCTTGAACTTCTGGTATTGTAATAATAATAATGTGTGAATGTTTGTAATATGGACCCGCAATGTTTCTGTTGTACCACTCTGAGGGATGTGATATTTACGAAACGATGTTTTGTGGATCTCATGTCAACGACTATAGTGTACTACACATGCAATGATATGCTGGGTCACCGCACATATTTCCTCTTAATCCAAGCATCATCAACATGTGTTGCACCATGGTTTCTAAATGTGGTGGCAATGGACTTGAGTCTTCTATACATGTCTTTGTGGTCCTCACCATCCATCATATAGAATCCTTCTGCTTGGTTGCTTAGAGCATCATACCTATTTCTTCTCATGCTCTCATTTCCAATGAATAATTCGGTGAGGGTATCCCAAGATTCCTTAGCGGTGCTGAGGTGTTCTATGTGTGGCATGTCCTTGGGACCCACACCATGACGAATCATGTGTAACAATGTTGCATTGAGTTGGCTATCCATAACCTCCATTCTTGTCAAGTTTTTTGGATCCCCAATTTGTAGACCATTCTCAATTATCTTACATAACTCAATAGACGAGTTGCACACATGAGACTTCATTAAAAATTGCCATTGATTAAAAGGAGATGCAGTAAGCTTGGGTGGATCACCATATTATTTATATGAGGGTGATGGATTGGTGGATCAGGTGAGTATAGGTGAGGAACGTCACTATAATTCTCCTTACCACTTCCCTTTTCGAGGAGGAGCTTTTACTATTATCGTCACCCTCCAACTCGTCTTCCTTGAAGTTAGCATTAGCTTTCTCCTTAGAAATAGGAGTGGCGACCTTATAGGAAGATGGAGGAGGGGCTGTAGGAGATAGAGACGCGCTATCATTTCACGCATCTCTTCCATTTTGGTCTCCATGGATTTAATCAAGGTTGTTTCCAACATCTTGAGATCATTCATGGTGACCTTGTCCACAGCCTCACTACCATCTCCCTTAGTATCCATACTCTCTTAGATGGTAAAGCCCGAATAAAGATTCGAGGCTCTAATACCAATTGAAATGGATTGTATGGGCACCTAGAGGGAGTGAATAGGTGATACTCCAAATTTTAATTCTTTTTCAGATTTTAGGCTTGACACAAAGGTAAATTCTCTAGATATGCAACTACGGAGAATTTCCCTATATGCAAACCTATCTACTAAACACGTAAAGGCGAGGAATGAGGTAACCGAAGTGGTGCACATGAAGACACGTTATTTGTTTGCCTGTAGTTCCTTCCTTGTTAAGGGAAGTACGTATGTGTTAGAGGGGTGGGCGGTACTAAGACCAGCATGCCACAATAGCCCCACCTTGTTCTCCGATGGATTTTGCCACCAAAGTCCTGATCCAGCTTTCCACTATTGGGTACCCTTCGAGGTGGGAACCAGTGCCTTTACAACACTAGCGGGGCACACATCCACAATTGAATTCGAGTCTCCCGTGATGACAACAAGCTTCCACAAGAACAAGTTTAATCAATAACCAAAATTGAGATCTAGATATTTGCATGAAATACTAGATCAAGAATCCTCCAAGTAAATGGAGGGGAATTGAAGAGCTTGATTGGTGCCGATGAAGATCCAAACCTCCTACTTCAATTCCCCCAAGATAGGAGCCTTCGGGTGGTTGAATGTGGAGACCTCGATTTGGAACAAGATGAATAACACAACAATTTTTCGAATGAATCAAGGAATCTGACAGGAGGAGCAATTGGGGTATTTATACCCCCTACCAAAACCAGTCGTTGGAGAAGTTTGGGGCCAGATTATCCGGCCTAAGTGGGTGCCGGATTATCTGGCCGAGGCAAACCTCCGGCCCGAAATAGGATTTTCCGGGCCAAAAATCTGTCCCTATACCGCGTGACGCGCCTTGGCTGCCTTTGGAAAAAATTCTAGGGGGTGGATTATCCAGCCCCCTTGAGGGGAGGATTATCTGGCCCGGGCAAAAAATCCGGCCGTGGTCGAACAATTCGTGGGAAAATCTACCCCATACAGGGTGACATGCATTGTCCTCCTTTGTCGATCGAGCCAGGGGCGGATAATCCGGCCCTTGGCATGGGAGGATAATACGCCCCCCAAAACCCTGTTTAGCTGCTTTTTGGGTGAACATTAATCTTCAGCACTAAGCACACATTAAATAATCCTTGGTATTATTATCTAACAGACAAAATACTAGGGAGCATGAAATGTTCTTTTAATGGGTACTAACCCAAGTAGGCTAACATCTCCGGCCCACCGTAGGTTCCCTCCTTGCTGGTTGGCTTTACCGTTGTGTCGTATGAGGCCCCGACCATCTTCTTCAGTGCCCCACAGTCGGACGTCCCAACCCTTCAACGGCACTGTCCACGACCCTTATTAGCTGACGCAACCCATCATCGTCTGTCTCAACTAGGATAACTACCTGTATTGGCAGGCACATGTCCTTCCGCTCCTCCGTAATTGTCATATTGATGGCTTCGTTGATGGGAGCTTACTCTGCCTGCCATGCACGGTGCCGACATACACTCTACTGGTACCAGGGTTGCTACCGCCAACCCCCTATACCACGCATGGGTTCCTAGGATCAAGCGATCTTGTCCGTGCTATAGTCATCGCTGACGGAGGATGTCGCTGGTCTGGTGTTGTTTGCCACGTCATCCTTCGACGCTTGGACTATGATCGAGCATAGCTTCTTGTCGCAGTCTACTGCCCGCTCAACGGCTCTTCGTCACCAACTCAGCGAGTGCAAGAAGCTCGAACCTTCAGCGCACGTCTGCTTCAACAAAGTCAAGACGCCTGAGGACACACGGTCGTCCATCAGGTAGCCACTTTGTGATGAGAAGTTCATGGAGTTCGTTCTTCAGGGTCTCTATAACGACTACGACAATCTCGTTGAAGCGGTGAATGGCCGTGACACACCAATGCCGCCACGGGACCTTTACTACCGTCTCATGTACACTGAATAGCGTGTTGAGGCACGCCGTGTGTCTCATGTCATCAATGAACCTACCGCGCATGCAGCCTACCACGGTACTCCTAGTGGACATCGCCCCAACTCGACCCGACCACCCGTCGGACCACCTGTTGGAGGAGGTGGCTCATACCAATTGTGCCCGCTAACCACGGTGACCGCCGGGTGGCAAGCGTCCCACATGCCAGCTGCGCGGCCTCGTTGGTCATCTCACATCCAAGTGACATTGCGGGATTCAAATGCGACGTCCTCTACATAGGCAACAACGGTTGTGGAAATGAGAAGCAAGCCGCCATCGCTGAGCAAAGTTACTCCAGATACACACCCTCCTACTCTATTGATTACGCGTGGTACTTGATATGTCGTAAACGTATCTATAATTTTTTATGTTCCATGCTTGTATAGTATCCACTTTGCTTTGCTTTGCTTTGCATATACTTTGAGGTATTTTTATACATTTTCTGGGACTAACCTATTAACAAGATGCCACAGTGCCAGTTGCCTGTTTTCTGCTGTTTTTTGGTTTAAGAAAAGCTAGTAAAGAAATATTCTCGGAATTGGATGAGACAAAAGCCAAAGCCAATATTTCACCGAGACAAACACGGAGACCGAAGGGCGACCGGAGGGGAGCCACAGGGTAGCCATACCCTCCCACACACGGGCCCACCCTGGGTTGCACTTGGGCAGGATGTGGGCCCTTGGCCGCCCTCCTGCCTTGCCTCTTCGCCTATATAAATCCCTCGATGCCAAAACCCTAAGTACCCGATCAGATCTCCACAAAACAGTCTGTAGCCGCCACCACCATCGTCCCTAGATCGGGAGGATCTAAAGCTCTTCCCGGCACCTTGCCGAAGGGGAGAGATCATCCCGGAGGCCTTCTTCATCACCATGCCAGCCTCCGGTATGATGCGTGAGTAGTTCCACTTTGGACTATGGGTCCATACAGTAGCTAGATGGTTGTTTCTCCTCATTTGTGCTATCATGTTTAGATCTTGTGAGATCCGTTCATGATCAAGTTCATCTATTTGTAATCATGTATGTTGTGTTTGCGAGGATCTGATGGATATATAGATTACTATGTCAGATTGATTATTGATTCTATCATGTATTATGATTATTTATTCTATCATGTCTGTGTTGTTTGAGATCTTGCATGCTCTCCATTTCTAGTAGCTATATTGGCCAAGTAGATGCTAGTGACTCCAAGAGGGAGTATTTATGCTCGATAGTGGGTTCATGCCTCTATTGAATCTGGGGAAGTGACAGAAATCTCTAAGGTTGTAGATGTGTTGTTGCCACTAGGTAGAAAACATCGATCTTTTGTTCATGGAACAATTGTATTGTTTACTTTACACACATTGCTTAATGCAGTTATTCGTTGCTTGCAACTTAATACTGGAGGGGGTTCGGATGATAACCTGAAGGTGGATTACTAGTCATAGATGTAGTTGGATGGCGGTCTATGTATATTGTTGTAATGCCCAACCAAATCTCATAGGATCATGAATGTCTAGTATTGCATTGTTATGCCTTGCTCAGTCCTTTCAATTGCCCCGTTGTAATTTGTTTATCCAGCATGTTATGTTATCTATATTAACTAGAACACCTCTAGTGAACTGTGGACCCCGGTCCAATCTTTACCATTGTTACATCATCTACTGATAGTGTTTACTTTCTGCAAGCAACCATTACCTTCCACACCATACGTTTAATCATTTGTTTTCAGCAAACTAGTGAGATTGACAACCTCACTGTAAGTTGGGGCAAAGTCTTGAGTTTGTGTTGTGCAGGATTCCAAGTTGCTAGCAACACCTTGGAGTTGTTTCCTTGCTCCTACTGGTTTGATAACCTTGGTTTCATAACTGAGGGAAAATTTGTCGTTGTGCTCATCATACCTTCCTCTTGGGGTCTCCCAACGAAGCTCTACTATTGAGCCGCGTTAAGATATGTTCTGGCGCCGTTGCCGGGGAGTTAAGGACAGCTTCACAAGGAGAGTGTTTCACAACCACTCTCTTTACTTTGTTTTTGTTTTGCTTAGTTCCTTTTGCGTTGTTTTGCTTGCTGCTTTTTATCAAAAATTACAAAAAAATAGTTTTGTTTGGTTTGCCTTTTCTTATCAAAAACACAAAATTTAGTTTTTCCTCTAGTTGTCACCTTGCTCTTGCTCACCATGTTGATCCCTAAGTTCACACTGAAAGACCTTTCAATAGGTAGTGTCTCTATAATTGGGAAAGAAAATATTGAAAAATTCTTTAATCATATTAGCAAACATGAGGATATTGAGGATAGATCCTTAGCAGAACTTGCTCCTAATTATGAAATTGTTGTAGCTTATTTAGTTCACATGTTGGAGGCTAGGTTTGTTAGCCTTAACCCCATTATGCAAATAATGTTTCTCAAACTTAAAGAAATTGAGGATACTGAAAAGAGAGATTTTATTCTGGAAACTTTGCTAAAGGAGTTCAATGATGTTGCTAAGGAAGATAAAAAGGTCTTTGATCATTTTAATATGCTAGGCTCATGTGTAGATGTTATGGATACATTAGAAAAGTTGGATAAAACCAAACCCAATGAAGAGGAAATTAAAATACCCATACCTTTTAAACTTGTAGGAATGCATGAAGCCTTGGAAAAGAATTTTGATTGTATTTTTCTTTAAAATCCATTTGATGAAAGTAGTAAACCCAAGAGAATTGAGATAGGATCCTCTAGAACACATTTGGATGATATAACACATTTGGATGATATAACTTTCTTGGTTGAAGAAATTTAGAGTATTGATCTTAATGCTTCTTCATTTGAAAATACTTGATTCTTGTTTTTTGTGCCTAACTTAAAGGCGTTAAAGAAAAGTACTTCTTGGGAGATAACCCAATAGTTTTCTTGAGTCTTGGAAGTTATTACTTCTCTAATAACCTCTCCTTATCCTTTTTATTTGATTTTTGTGCCAAGAATAACCTCTAATGAGAGGGAGTAAGATTTGGGGAAGTTGCTGTCCCTAAACAAATTTTTGTGCTTCCCTGTAAAAATTCATGAAAAATCTCTGTATGTCGGATTGATATCTAATTTTCTGAATAAATCCCCCAGGTTGTTAGCTAACTTTCTTTAATTCAACACTTTTTGATTTGAGCAACATAAGGTCTTCGAAAAACTCGTTTTTTACCTGCTGGTCTGTTTTGACAGATTTCTGCCATTATTTGCGTTTGACTCTTTATCGATTTATTTTTGAGTTCTCTTTGGTAAATTAATATTTTTAAAAGGAATTGCTATAGTAGCTTGTGTTTTTAATGAAAGTTTTTCTGTTTTAAAACTAAACCCAAAGGTTTATTACTTTTGAATGCACTAATGTTGCTAATGAAGATTGTGTGAAGTTTTGTATGAAAGAAATTTTCAGGTGTAGGGGAAGAATAATGTAATGAGATGAATAATGGACAAAAGCTCAAGCTTGGGTATGCCACCCCGTGTCACCCCAAGAAATATTCAAGAGGTACAAGCGTCAAAGCTTGGGGATGCCCAAGACATCCCCTTCTTCATCAATAAAAATCTCAAGTCTCTTTCTAGACACTTCGTTTTTACTGTTTCATGCACAGTTATGTTGTTCTTGGAGTGTCTTAGTTTTCGTTTTTGGTTTTTGTTTGTTCATTTTGCTTGAATAAAGTAGTTGGACCCCTTCTTTCGCTGTGTTGTTTCAAATAAGTTGATTGGTGTTGGAAAAGAGTAGAGAGTTTCATGCTTATAGTGGTACAAGAGGAAGATTGTTTTGACTATGGCTTAGACTTTATCATGTCATGCTAGATGTTGCTTTGACCTTATGCTTAGTGATTATTGCTGGAGCATGACTTGTTCCAAACAACTAAGATTGCTTAATATGCCTTGAAAGAATCATGCGTTGTTTTAGCATACAAAAGCATAATATTGTGGTATTCTCCTTTGATGCTTTGTTTGGATTGACTTGGCACATGCTCACACCATGTTATGAATATGAACCAGTCACCTTAGCCTCTATGATCATTTAGTTTTTGACTTGTGGTACCACTTTATGCTTTGATTGATAGTGTTTTGTCGCTCTGCATGATTATGGCCATTATTGCTCTCTTAGTTGGTCGCTCCCAGTCTTTTGCTAGCCTCCACTTGTATTGATTAAGCTCTACTCATGCATCCAACTCCCAAGAAACCAAGTTATTCCAAAGTGTCCACTATAAATTCCTATGCATGGTGTGTTACACCATTCCAAGTATATTCTTATTTTATCTATCTTCCAAATTAAACTTGTTATGTGAAAATTAGCGATTAAAGATCTCACAAACTTGATGGCACACTTTATTTTTCTTGCCCCTAATAAACTTGAACCATTATGTCATCTATGTTGTATATGCTTGCACTTATAAGTTGGGAATTAGCAGAACCGTGATGTCACGGGGAACACTTTTAACACCTGTAGATATCTACTCAGTTGATATCATTCTCTTTTGTTTATGCATGTCGGCAGTGTGAAATAAAATGGGAGCTTGTAATTCCATGGACTTATGTATATGTGTTAGAGAAACGCCTGGGCCGCTAGCCTAAGCCATGCCTAATCATGGTGGAAACTTGCAGCATCACCATAGTGAGCAATCTATGAAGCATTCTTCTTATAGAGAGGGAGAGAGAGAGAGAGAAATTAAAAAAGAGGAAAGAGAGAAAAAGCACCATTTTCCCATGGTAAATAAGAAGATTGCTGAGATGCTCATTGTCTGCTTGCCTTGTCATTTTGGTATGGGATAGCTCCTGTATCATTGGGCAAGGGGTACCCCGTTGGTGGTTCTCTATGATACACATGTTCTTACTATGATAAGAACTTACCGGTAACTAAAGTTGAGTAGCATGAGGAGCGGCCCTCGTACTCAAGGGACATGAGATTGCCAACTTATACTTTATCAAGCATATACTCCATATTTTGTTCACTTTAACCTTAATCACTTCAAGATGCTTATGATAGGGGCAATCAGAGCTAAAAGCTAACAAGTACCATAATTTTTGGAAGCTCTTTATGAAACTTGAAATCCCTGCTTCCCTTTATGAAGGGCCTTTCTTCCACTTTTATATTGAGTCTCCACCTTCTATCCTTAGGCACCAATTAAGAGAGCATAGTTGCCATTCTTAGTTCTATGTGCATTGTCCCAAAACTTATTGATTGATTCATATTATTGATATTGCTTGTTCTTGAACTATTTGTATCTAGTCACCCTTATGAACTTTGAAGGTGTCCTATGCATTTATGTTTTGCTACTCCATGAGGGACAAGCTGAATGCCAGTATGCTATGTTTTCTATATGTGAAACAAACAAACGTGTTTTAATGCATTGTTATTCATGATCTTTGTTTGTATCCTTTCATGTTGCAGCATAGTTACTCTGTCTTATTGTTAGAACTTCATCTTTCATGCTCATGTTTAGAGTACTTTGATCCCAGTTTTCAATGCATGTCACCTCAAAAATTATTCTTTTTATCACTTATCTCGAGGACGAGACGGAGTTAAGCTTGGGGATGCTTGATACATTGTAAACGTATCTATAATTTTTGATGTTCCATGCTTGTTTAGTATCCACTTTGCTTTGCTTTGTCTATACTTTGAGGTATTTTTATACATTTTATGGGACTAATCTATTAACAACATGCCATAGTGTTAGTTGCCTGTTCTCTGCTGTTTTTTGTTTCAGAAAAGCTAGTAAGGAAATATTCTCGGAATCGGACGGGATGAAAGCCAAAGTCAATATTTCACCGAGACGAACACAGAGACCGAAGGGCGACCGGAGGGGAGCCACAGGGTGGCCGCACCCCCCCCCCCCCACACACCACGCGCGAGCCCACCTTGGGCCGCGCCTGGGCATGGTGTGGGCCCCCTGGCCGCCCTCCTGCCTCGCCTCTTCGCCTATATAAACTCCCCGATGCCAAAACCCTAAGTACCCGATCAGATCTCCACGAAACTGTCCGTAGCCGCCGCCACCATCGTCTCTAGATCGAGGGGGGATCTGAAGCTCTTCCTGGCACCCTGCCGGAGGGGAGAGATCATCCTAGAGGCATTCTTCATCACCATGCCAGCCTCCGTTATGATGCGTGAGTAGTTAACCCTTGGACTATGGGTCCATACAGTAGCTAGATGGTTGTTTCTCCTCCTTTGTGCTATCATGTTTAGATCTTGTGAGCTCCGTTCATGATCAAGATCATCTATTTGTAATCATGCATGTTGTGTTTGCGGGGATCCGATGGATATTGAGATTACTATGTCAGATTGATTATTGATTCTATCATGTCTTATGATTATTGATTCTATCATGTCTGTGTTGTTTAAGATCTCGTTTCTAGTAGCTATCTTGACCAAGTAGATGCTAGTGACTCCAAGAGGGAGTATTTATGCTCGATAGTGGGTTCGTGCCTCTATTGAATCTAGGGAAGTGACAGAAATCACTAAGGTTGTAGATGTGCTGTTGCCACTAGGGAGAAAACAACAATATTTTGTACATGGAACAATTGTATTGTTTACTTTACACACATTGCTTAATGCAGTTATCCGTTGCTTGCAACTTAATACTGGAGGGGATTCAGATGATAACTTGAAGGTGGATTACTAGTCATAGATGTAGTTGGATGGCGGTCTATGTATATTGTTGTAATGTCCAATCAAATCTCATAGGATCATGAATGTCTAGTATTGCATTGTTGTGCCTTGCTTAGTCTTGTCAATTGCCCCGTTATAATTTGTTTATCCAACATGTTATGTTATTATTCTCTGACTAAGCCTGAGATAAAGGGCGCGCTGAGAGCACTTGCCGCGCTCGCTGTCGCTGGCGATGGGCCTTTGATGCTAACCGACGCTGCTTGTGGGCCGGAGGGTGCGTCCTCCTCAACACTTTCGCACGCCTCCCCTTCCTCTCTCCCCCCGTTTCCACCGCCTCCTCTCGATGAACTCGCCGCCACTCGCTGGCCGCGCCCCGCCGCCCTCCTCTGCCTGGCCGCCGTCGTCGGCTCCGAGTCCTCCATGAGCCGTCGACGGCTCCTTTCCCTCCGCGCTCCGTTGAGCGGTGGCCCTCTCTCCCGTGCTTGCCCTGCCGCTGCGGCTCGATCTGGCGCGCCTCAACGCCACGCTCCTCTGCCTAGCCGTTGTGACGGAGCGAAGGGGGACGAGCGGGGGCGAGACCCCTCCTGACGATCTGGTTTTCTCTTAGTAGCGACGCGACGAATCGCTAATCTTGCCTCTTTCTCGCTAAGTTCGCCACCCCTCCGTGTATCTGTTAGGCACGTGAAGTCAGCTCTCCGAGTCCCGTCAAACCAATCTGCTAAGATTCCACCTACACTCAGGCACATGCTGATGAGATTAGGGCAATAGCATTACCAGCCCCAAACGCTGGCATCTAAAATTCCATCTGCAGGAATCAGATCTTCTTTTGATGTCTCTGCTTTGTTCGGCACCTACCAGACGGCTCTCGGCGAGAGATCCAATCGAGATCAGCTGAATCAAGATGGTTACAAACTCACACACGAGAAAGGGTTGCAATCAATAGCATAGCTGTGTCCGGCATGCGTGGTCGAGCTTGACGGAGGACGGAGGAAGAAAGAAAGGTACGTAGTTTAATCATCCCTCTCATTCTGATTGTCTCTTTGTTGGTCCTTTATCTATCTCTCAACATCAAATTGGCGCCTTAAAAATGATTACAATTTTTTGATTGATTACTCGTGCTTGAGTAAACACAAAGAAAAAATACCAAATTAATTTACAAATATATCAGGAAAGCTTTCGATAAGCGATTAATATATTAGGACTGAGGTCTCTTTCGGTAATTGGGAGATGAGTTATTATTGTAAGATAGTTGGTAGACTAGAAAAGAAATTGACAAGAAGGTCATCTACAACGAGGTTACCAAATCGTTTGATAAGCATTATAGTAAGAAGGCTAATTTAAAAATTAAGCTTTTATTTTGTATCGCCAAACAATATTGCTATGTTATGATAAATATGCTATAGCAAGACTTCGTATAGTGGGCTGTCTTTATCTCCAAAAAAAGTTTTTCTAATACACAACAACTCGCTTTTTTCCGTTACGGAAAAAAACTCATGTGCAAGCATTATCATATCCGCCCCCGTCATGGTGAAATTTTGCCTCCGTGCCTGCCCGTCGTCGATGGCTCTGGGCCCTCCCTGCGCCGCGACGTCGACGACCTCCTCGAGGGCCGCCTCCCGGTCGCCTCCACGACGGGGTCAGGACGGGGGCTTTGAGGTGTTGCTCGAGGCGGGGTCGGGGGCATGGAGTGATCCGGCTATGGGGCAGTGCTGCGAGGCCCTTTTCCCTAGCTCCAGTTCCCCTTTTCCTTCCCCGAGCTCACCATGCCACCTCTTTTACGTCTCCTATGCCTCATCTCTGGATGCCCGTGGCTGGTGGCATCGTCTGTACCAACACCGGCACACAATCGTGCTCGACAGCGACAAGGACAAACATGATGGTTGATGGCTTAGGGTATCGTGCTCGACGGCCATTCTCTTGCGGGTGAAATTCTCTCTTGCTCACGTGTGTTTTGGCCGGAGGCCAGTGCAGGACGTGGAAGGTTCTAGGGACGCTGAGTTTTCCCTCTGGCCTCGCCTTCTTCTTTCACGGGGATGAGACGTGGAGAACTACATGTGGGATGCTCTTGAATGATAAAGGATTAGTGCTTCTCGGTATGTATTGTATTCCCCAAACCCATTTTTTCATGATTTGGCGACATCCTATTTTCTTGATTGTGCAATTTATGCTTTTTGTGGCGACTTATGAGTCATGTTGCCATGAATGATTTCTTTAGTCAAGATGTTGGTGATGGATTAATTGGACCCTCTGTTCCTACCATTAGGTGGAACAATTTTTTTTGTAGATTCTGGCTGGTTCTCATAGCAGTTTTTTCTTCTTTTTTTGTAGATTTCTTCAAGCACTTTGCTACAAGAACTCATTCCGTTAGCTGTTAGATTATGAAATGGTTAGTGGAAGTTCTAAAAAAATAAATCTGCAATATGTTTCAGATTGTTGAGAAATATCTGACCTGTTACTGATTTGTTGCAGACTTGTAGTTCCTTCCATTCTGTAAAATTATGTGAATCATTGCAATATTTGGATAAATTATAGTTGCATACTTGCAATATTGCTGAAAAAGTTGTTATAGATTGTACGATGAATGACCATATATTTGGATCTAGAAATCATTGTTTTTTGTGCAGAGTTTGATCAAAAGAATGAGATGAGAAAAAAATGAAGAATGAGATAATAAAGAAAAAGTTTTAGGCTATCTGATGTAAAGGGTGAAGGACCTGTTTATGTGAATTAGCTTTAGTTGAGGGTCTTTGGTGTAAAATAACATCACTGATCTTAAATAATGCAAAAAAAGTGAAAATGGAAGGCTCTTATAAGCCCTGGTGCCCGAACATATGGGCGGTATTGCTTTTTGCCACAATCTGCAACATTTGATCTAATTAGATGGGTTCTTGAGTGGAACACTAGGCTATTTACCGACATGAGTGTCGAATACTAGACTATTTGGTAGCTTATGTAAATCCTAACATGTGAAGATCTAGCACACACATAATCAGTGATGCTATACTATAGTTCTGAGATCTTTGATGTCTGTTGGAGCTTTTCAAATGCATGGTTGATTTTTTTAGAGACCCGTTTTATCTATAGGTGATACTTATTAATTGTTTGGAAATACCCTGGATAAGGTTTACTGATGTGATGCTAGGGCTATATATATTTTGTTTTCTTGGATTTGATCAGTACGACTCTTTAGTATTCTGAAGACATTTAGTTGTAATCCAATTGTACATTGATTTTGTTGCACTCTGATGTTAAAAGCAATCATATTTTTTCATTTTGTGATGAGCGTAAGCAATCTAGATGTTGTTTCTCTTCCCAACAAGTGTTCTCAGTTCTATTATATTGTTGCATTATGTAGCATCCAAGTTGCTGAATGATGTTTTTTATAGGCCTTTGTAGGATCCTATGTGCATATTTAACAGATTATCAAAGAGCGGGCCAAGGGCCTAGATGTTGTGTATGAGCTTGCTAATTGTTTCAGGTTTGAAAGGAAACACACGGAAGTTAGAAATATTGGTTTACAATGCATGCTTGCAACTTTCTAGAGATTGGTAAATATCATGTCCATCTATTTGTTGCTCTCGGTTGATGTACCATATAGGTCAAAGCCTCATATGTGTTTTAAATTTATTCCTTACTACTTTTGTTGCTTTGTTAAAGCACATATCAATCGCTAAAAAATACTTGGTCAATTGTTATAGTGTGGGTGGAGGCATATTTCTGCTGGACCGTTGGAGATTACTCTGGATTTATTTTGTAAATCTGAATAAAATGTTCAGTCATATTCATATCCACTCTTGCCGGTTTACACCTTTTGTTATTACCCATGGTTATTTTAATCTCTTTTAGTCTTTTCAACGAACGGGTGCGTGGAGGTTGTGATTGGAAATGCCAACCAAGAGTTTCCGGTTATGTGAACTAATTTGATTGAAACAAATCAGCCATGTTGTCTGTTTTATTTGTTATTTATGATCCAAATAAATGCAGGCTGCTGTTATCCAAGATGTGTCTGTGCATATTTTGTCTACAACTCACCTAAAATGCTGCTAAGGGTACTACCTATTTCAGTATGTACATTACTTTTATTCTCGATCTATTATTTTAGCATGTCTCTCCTAATGATAGCAAGTCATGTATGTCGACACAAAGCATGTCTTCTGATATTTTTGATTCTTTTTAATTTTCTCGCCTTACCAATATACTTTAGGTTTAAACACCCCATCCGAATTTAAACAAATGACATAATATGCAAACTACACATGGTTTTTAATTGCAGTGTCCATATCTTGCAAATTTGTTCATTATATTCTGATTTTGCCATGCTTTTTCATCCGTAGTGTTGATTGTTGATGCTCTTGCACCTATGTCATGCTTCCAAGATATTTGGTTTACCTCAGTACTTGCTGAAGGCTAAAGTTTACATGGAAAATATTGACCTTTCTTCATATGAAAATACTATTTTTCTGTGTAATAATATTATTATCATGTTGTTTTAGTTGCACATTTATTGGGTGCAAAACTTAAATCTTGTTTCCACAGCTTGTGGCTGTCCTTTGGAGACCATGGGCTGCTAGGTCTAGATGGCGTGGGGAGGTGGCGCTGGCGATCTACTGCAACACAACCACACCTGCAGCCAGACCACCGTAATGGACATGTGGTGTAGCGGGAATTGTGCGAGTAGATGAATCAAGTGGTAGCTGCCGACTCCAAGCTCAAGGGGAGGCGACGTCGGTGCATCTCGCAAGATCGATAGGCACTGCGCTATCAAGTGGTAGCTGCCGACTCCAATCCAACTAGACTACCCCATGATGGTGAGGGTTTCCAGGGTTGCGGAGTCATTGCTCCCGACGGTCTCTGGCGTTCCACTTCTGGTCGGGACAGGGTTATGCCTGCTTGAGGACTCTGGGATCCCTCACTGTTTGTCCGCGAGGGTTCTCTGATTTTGGGGCTGCAGCTGGTATGTTTGCTTCTGCATTTCTCCTTCTGGTATTCGTTCTCTAATTCTTTAGCTGTTGTAGTGGATTGTTTCTGGCTTATTAACTGGTCTTGTCTGATGGTGTTACCGTGTGTTCGGTCAGGGTGTGCAAATATTGTTCTTTCTTTTCTGTAGGTCTGTTGTCTGCGCATTGGTGTTTGCTCTTGAGCGCCTATGATCGCTCGGTTGCATTTCTGTTGCAACGTCTTGCATGTTTTGCTGTTTAGCTACAGGGTGTTTTGCAGGCTCCTCTATATATGACCTCTAACTTGAGAAACTACATTTGAGTTTAGCTACTTAGTAGGATCAGAGAGGTTATATGTCTTCTTATCACAAAATCATAAACTCAATATTGTAGCATTGAGGCTTAGAGCTTCAGTTAGGTCGTTGTATAACTTGTATTTCTTAGTCCAAGATACCATTGTGTTCTCTATAGTGCGCTCATTGTTCATACTATCATGGTCTTTGTGTGACAAACGATTTCATGTTATTCCGTTTTTAGGAACAATGCATGAAATTGGTACCAACTTCTCTATGTTGGTGCCACCACCAACGAACTGGCGGCCCACTCCCCATATTTCTCTACTCATCTAACAACATCGGCAAGAAGCTAAGCAACAAGTAATAGTTAAGTTTCTTGCTGCTTTGTTTCTTCATCATTATTCGTGGATTTTAGCAACTATTACATAATTTATTTGCAGGAAAATTTCTGTGAGATAGGTTTTGACAAGCATAAATTGGGCTATATTTGCTTTGCTATTTACCACATGACAAGAAGAATTTGTTTATCTGAGATTGCTCAACTATCTTACTATAATGTAAGTATATATAAAGAGAAGTTGGGAGCCCATCAAGTTCCTACTACATATTCTCGGATGTGATTTGTTGTCTGTCCAATCAGAGCTCAGTCACCATCATTCATTTCCTCCTTTGCTGCATGCTAGAATTTCTGCCTGTAATGTCTTTGCTGAATTGTGCAAGCAATGTTCATATATGTAGGAAGGATACCTTTAAATTAAACAGTAAGTACATTTGACAATGATCTCTTAAGTTCTTTGTTTATATTTCATTACATAGATTCTTCTCACATTTAAAAATATTGGTTGGCTTAAGTCAACTCCTTTTTTGTTTGCTGCTTTAATACTTCTACCAATGTACTTAAAGGCGCATATTAGGATCTTAATCCTACAAGTTGAAGTTTTAGGGAGTATTTTGTTCTTGTGTTTTATTATGGATGTGTTTATCTGCTGTTTATTTCTACTGTCTTTGCAGAGACCTTCCCTCCTGCTAATGGTGATGGTTCTGGCCGTTTTACCAGTTATGTTAGTTTGTCGGTCTTTGACCATTGTTTTTCCATAAGTCTGAGAATTGTAATCAGTGCTTAGCTATGTACATAGTTTTTCTAAGCTTAAGCCATGTACATAATTCTTTTAAGTTGTAATTCAGTGTTTTCCATCCTCTGAGGGAGCCCTCAGATAGTTGTTTTGGTAGTTGATATGTTAGTTTCTGCCATTGTCGCCTCTATGGAATTTTGTATACTTGTGATGATGTCATTATTAGTATTTTGTATCTTATAGCTGTCAAACCTCCTGCCCAAGCGTGTGTGCGCTAAGTGTTATTCATGATAGTGTAGCAGATGAAAATGTCTGCAATTCTACCACGCTGGCCATGCTTTGTCAAAATGAATTGCAGGCGACGAGGCGAAGCTCGCATGTCTGTCTAGTCTATATTAAGTAGAAAACCTCTAGTGAACTGTGGACCCCGGTCCAATCTTTACCATTGTTACATCATCTACTGATAGTGTTTACTTTCTGCAAGCAACCATTATCTTCCACACCATACGTTTAATCCTTTGTTTTCAGCAAACCAGTGAGACTGACAACCTCACTGTAAGTTGGGGCAAAGTCTTGAGTTTGTGTTATGCAGGATTCCAAGTTGCTAGCAACACCTTGGAGTTGTTTCCTTGCTCCTATTGGTTCGATAAACTTGGTTTCATAACTGAGGGAAAATTTGCCGATGTGCTCATCATACCTTCCTCTTGGGGTCTCCTAACAAAGCTCTACTATTGAGCCGCATCAGTACTTTCATATGAGTGCCACGCATCGCATGACTAATGCGATGGCCAAGCTCAACTCCCAGGAGACCTATCATGGGCATGATTGAAGGGTTTCGCAGCATAGTAAATCAAAAAAATTCTACGGATGCGAACGGGGAAGCCAAGATCTAATATAGGAGATGCAAACAACGAGGAGGGATAGATGAGATCTTCATACCCTTGAATAAATCGCACAACGGAACGTTCAACGGAACGTGGTTGATGTAGTCGTACTAGCCTTCTCCTCCTCGCGATCCGATCCGATCCAACGCCGCAAGTGGCGACGCCTCCGAGAGATGCACACGTACGACACCTCGACGTCTCCTCCTCCTTCCTCGGTCCAGCAAGTGGGGTGGAGAGATAGATTGGATCTATAACACGACGGCGTGGTGCAAAGGTGGAGAGTTTCTGCTGCAGGGCTTCGCCTACACGCAGTCGGGAGAGAGAGAGAGGAGGGCAGCAACTAGGCGGCTAGGGTTTGAGGAGGTCTGGGGGGAGGGTGCGCCCCTGCCCTCTTTATATAGAGGGCTGGCCGGCTGCCCTTGCCCCTCCTCCAAACCCTAGGGCCGGCGGCCACATGGGGTGGAGTGGGGGGCAAGTTTCCCCCCCTTCTAGAAGCTCTCCCTAGGGTTTCCCCTAGGGCTTGGCCGGCTGGGCCTATGGGGCCTTCTGCCCCTGGTCCAATGCGGCCAGGGCACTCCCTCGTAGGCCCACGCCCCCTCCTGACAAGTGGGGCCACGTTGGTCCCACTCCGTAAGCTTCTAGAACCTTCCGGTACAATACCGAACATTCCGAAACAATTCCGAAATCCAAAAACTGCTTTCCCTTATATGAATCTTATTCTCCGGACCATTCCGGAACCTCTCGTGATGTCCTGGATCTCATCCGAGACTCCGAACAAAAACTCATAAACCAATTATCCATTCTATCCTAGCGTCGAGACACGTTAAGTGTGTGACCCTACGGGTTCGAGAATATGCAGACATGATCTTCTATCAATAATCAATAGCGGGGTCTGGAAACCCATATTGACACCCACATATTCATCGATGATCATATCGGATGAACCACGATGCCAGGATTCAATTAATCCCATTTATATTCCCTTCGTCTCGCGATATTTTACTTGCCCGAGATTCGATCGTCGGTATCGGCATACCTAGTTCAATCTCGTTCACAGCAAGTACTTTACTCGTTCCGTAATTCGATATCACTTTGTGATTAACTCCTTAACCACTTGCTTGCAAGCGGTGTTGATATCGATTATCGAGTGGGCCCGAAGTATATCTCTTCGACTTGGGAGGGACAAATCCCATCTCGATACATACAACCCAACAAGTACTTTCCGATCACCCGAGAGACACCTTTATGATCACCCTCTCATAGGATGACGTTTAATGACCTCAAAGCTTTCTTCCGATACCAGGGAGTTGCATTATCTCATGGTCTAAGGAATACAATATTTGACATAAGAAAAAGCTTCGCAAAGATGAACACAATGACACGATCTAATTGCTCTGCTTGATTTGGGTCTGTCCATCATATCATTCTCCCAATGACATGATCTCATTATTAATTGACAACTCATGTCTATGGTTAGGAAACCTTAACTATCATTAATCAATGAGGTAGTCCATAGAGGCGTACTAGGGACACGGTGTTGTTCATAAACCACACAAGTATCAAAGTTTCCGCTTAATACAATTCTAGCATGGAATATAAACTTCATCATGAACAAGAATTATAATAATAACATCTTTATTATTGCCTCTAGGGCATAATTCCAACAGTCTTCCACTTGCACTAGAGTCAATAATCTAGTTTACATCTGGCAATAATCTAACACCCATGGCACTAAGGTGCTGATCATGTTTTGCTCGTGGAAGAGGTTTAGTCAACGGATCTACGACATTCAGATCCGTATGTACTTTGCTAATCTTCAGATCTCCGTATTTTATATAATCTTGAATTATATGAAACTTGTGGTTGATGTGCTTGGTCTTTGGATGATATCTTGGTTCCTTAGCCAGTGCTATGGCGCCAGTGTTGTCACACAATATCTCTAGTGGGTCCAAGGCACTTGGAACCACACCAAGCTCAGTGATGAAGTTCCTGATCCAAACTCCTTCACTTGACGCTTCTGCAGCAGCCATGTAATCCGCTTCTACTGTAGATCCTGCGATCACGCTTTGCTTGCAGCTTCTCCAGCTCACAGCTCCTCCATTCAAAATATAAACGTATCCTGTCTGAGATTTAGAATCATCCTTGTCGGTGTCGAAACTAGCATCGACGTAACCTTTTACGACGAGCTGTTCATCACCTCCATAGACTAAGAACATTTCTTTAGTCCTATTTAAATACTTTAGGATGTTCTTCACGGCTGTCCAGTGTTCCACTCCTGGATCACTTTGGTATCTGTTCGTCAAACTAAGAGCATTGGACACATCCGGTCTAGTACATAGCATGGCATACATGATAGAACCTATGGCCGAGGCATAAGGCACTTTGCTCATAGCTTCTCTATCGTTTACCGTAGCTGGACACTGAGCCTTGCTCAATATCTTACCTGACAACATAGGCACTGAACCTTTCTTTGCCTTATCCATTCTGAACCTTTTCAGAACTTTGTCTAGGTATGTACTTTGGCTTAAAGCTATCAGGCGCCTTTGTCTATCTCTATAGATTTTGATGCCCAATATATAAGTAGCTTCCCCTAGGTCTTTCATTGAAAAACATTTGTTCAAATAACTCTTCACATCGTTAAGCATGTCAATGTCATTTCCAATAATCAATATGTCATCCACATATAGTACCAAAAATGTCACCGAGCTCCCACTCACTTTCTTGTAGATACAAGCTTCGCAGAAATTTGGAACAAATCCAAAGCTCTTGATCACTTGATCAAAACGAAGGTTCCAACTCCGAGATGCTTGCTTCAGTCCATAAATGGAACGCTAAAGTTTGCACACCTTATCAGCATCCTTAGGATCGACAAAACCTTCGGGTTGCATCATATATAACTCTTCATCAATGTTGCCATTGAGGAACGCAGTCTTGACATCCATCTGGCATATTTCATAATCATGAAACGCAGCAATTGCTAATAAAATCCGAATGGACTTAAACATCGCTACGGGAGAGAAAGTCTCATCATAGTCAACACCTTGAGCTTGTCGAAAACCTTTCGCGACAAGCCGTGCTTTATAGACAGTAACATTATCATTCGCGTCCGTTTTCTTCTTGAAAATCCATTTGCACTCAACGGCCTTTCGGTCACTAGGAGGGTCCACCAAAGTCCATACTTGGTTTTCGCTCATGGATCCTAATTCGGATTTCATGGCCTCTAGCCATTTCTCAGAGTCTGGGCTCATCATTGCTTCCTCATAGTTCGCAGGTTCACTGTTGTCTACTAACAAGACAGTTAAGACAGGGTTGCCGTACCACTCAGGAGGCGCACGTGACCTTGTCGACCTGCGACGTTCAGTAGTAGCATCGTCCGAAGCTTCATGATCCCTGTCATTAGCTTCCTCTATTGTTGGTGTAGACGGCACTGGAACAATTTCAGGTGTTGTGCTACTCTCCAACTCAAGAGAAGGTTCAATAACCTCGTCTAGCTCTACTTTCCTCCCACTCACTTCTTTCGAGAGAAACTCCTTCTCAAGAAAGGATCCGTTCTTTGCGACAAACACTTTGCCTTCGGATCTGTGGTAGAAGGTATACCCAATCGTTTCCTTTGGGTATCCTATGAAGACGCATTTCTCCGCTTTGGGTTCGAGCTTGTCCGGCATCAACTTCTTGACGTAAGCTTTGCATCCCCAAACTTTAAGAAATGACAACTTAGGTTTAGCACCAAACCACAGTTCATACGGTGTCGTCTCAACGGATTTAGATGGTGCCCTATTTAAAGTGAATGCAGCGGTTTCTAATGCATAACCCCAAAATGCAATGGCAAATCTGTAAGAGACATCATTGATCGCACCATATCTAATAGAGTTCGATTCCGGCGTTCAGACACACCATTGCGTTGTGATGTTCCGGGTGGCGTGAGTTGCGAAACGATTCCGCTTGCTTTAAGATGCGTGAGAAAATCATAACTCAAATACTCACCTCCACGATCGAATTGTAGAAATTTAATTTTCCTGTTATGATGGTTTTCCACTTCGTTCTGAAATTCTTTGAACTTTTCAAATGTTTCAGATTTATATTTCATTAAATAGATATACCCATATCTACTTAAGTCATCAGTAAAAGTGAGAAAATAGCGATAACCACCGCGCGTCGAAACACTCATTGGTCCGCATACATCGGTATGTATGATTTCCAGCAAGTCCGTTGCTCGCTCCATTATTCCAGAGAACGGGGTTTTGATCCCATGAGGCATGGCTCGCACGTGTCAAATGATTCAAAATAAAGAGACTCCAAAAGTCCATCATAATGGAGTTTATTCATGCGTTTTACACCAATATGACCTAGACGGCAGTGCCACAAATAAGTCGTACTATCACTATCTACCTTGCATCTCTTAGCCTCAATGTTATGGATGTGTGTTTCATTGCTTTCGAGATTCAGAAGAAATAAACCATTCATAGCAGGTGCATGAGCATAAAAGATATTACTCATATAAATAGAACAACCATTATTCTCCGATTTAAATGAATAACTGTCTTGCAATAAACACGATCCAGATATGATGTTCATGCTCAACGCAGGCACATAATAAAATTTATTAAGGTTTAAAACTAATCCCGAAGGTAAAACTAAGGAGAGTGTGCCGACGGCCATCACATCAACTCTTGATCCGTTGCCAACGCGCATCGTCACCTTATCCCTCGCTAGCCGCCGTCTATTTCGTAGCTCCTGTTTCGAGTTACAAATATTAGCAACTGAACCAGTATCAAATACCCAGGCACTACAACGAGCGCTAGTAAGGTAAACATCAATAACATGTATATCAAATATACCTTTGATGGTGCCAGCCTTCTTGTCCGCTAAGTACTTCGGACAGTTGCGCTTCCAGTGACCCTTGTCCTTGCAATAGAATCACTCAGTGTCTGGCTTAGGTCCAGACTTGAGCTTCTTCTCAGCAGGGGCAATGTGCTTGCCACTGCCTTTCTTGAAGGACTTCTTTGCACCCTTACCTTTCTTAAAGCTGGGGGGCTTGTTGACCATCAACACATGATTATCTTTCTTGATGTCCACCTCCGCAGCTTTCAGCTTAGCGAAGAGCTCAGTGATCGTATTAGTGGAACCAATCTGATTATGACTAACTACAAAACCTTTGTAGCTAGGAGGGAGTGATTGCAGAACTCTGTCAATCTTGACCTCCTCTGGAATCTTGCAGTCCAGTTGCTCAAGGAGTTGAGTGTAGCCCGACATCTTAATGGCGTGCTCACTAACGGAACTCAGAGATCTCATATCTCTCAGAACGGGCCTGAGTCTGAAACATGGTTTTCAGTTCCTTAAGAATCTCAAAGGGTCCGGAGAACTCCTCAAAACGATTTTGAAGGTCCGATTCCATAGAATACAACATGGTGCTCTTAATCACACCATAATCATCTTTGCACGACTGATAAACAACTTTCTCATCAGCTGGCGCATCTACAGCAGGGGCGTCACCTAGCGCTTTCTCAAGGACATAGTCCTTTTGTCCGTCGGCGAGAATGATTCTCAGATTGCGGAACCAGTTGGTGAAGTTAGACCCATTGTTCTTAAGCTTTTCTTTCTCAGCAAAAACGTTGAAGTTGAAGTTGGACTTAGCCATTTGATCTACAAAATTTGCAATTACAATTTAGACTATGTTCATGATAACTAGTTCAACTTAATCAAATTACTAGATGAACTCCCACTTCAACATCCCTCAAGTTGTTTAGTGAACATGATCCAAATTCACCACACCTAATCTGATCTTCACGAGAAGAGATGTGGTTTTAATGGTGGACAACAAAGTGTCGATCATATCATTCATATGGCTCATGCTTTACCTTTCGGTTCGTGTGTTCTGAGGCCATGTCTGTACATGCTAGGCTCGTCAAGTCAAACCCAAGTATTTCCACGTGTGCAAAACTGGCTTGAACCCGTTGTATGTGAACGTAGAGTTTATAGCACCCGATCATCACGTGGTGCTTGAACACGACGAACTTTCGCAACGGTGCATACATGGGGAGAACACAGTTTTATCTTGATCTTTAAGTGAGGAATCATCTTATAATGATACCGTCGCTATCTAAGCATAATAAGATACATAAAAGAATAAACATCACATGCATATAATTTTATGTGACATGGTATAGCCAATCTCCGTGCAATGATCTCCATCTTGTGCATGTCAGCATGATCTTCATCACTCCACCATGATTGCCTCCACCACGAATAGCAACTATAACTATTGCTAACTACTTAGCGATAAAGTAAAGCTATTACATGGCGTATAAGAAGTTGACACACAGGTCATACACAATTATAAAGACAACCATATGGCTCCTGCAAAAACAAGTTAGATGCCATACCATATCATTGACATGCAAGTCATGAAATATTACAAAACATGATCATTGCATACAACATACACATCACATCTTGGGCCATACCATATCACAGAAACACTCCCTGCAAAAACAAGTTAGACGCCTCTACTTTGTTGCTGCATGTTTTACGTGGCTTATGGGAGTAACAAGCTAAGAACGATTCTTACCTACGGAAAGCCACAACGGTGATATTATGGTTGCCAACATCCGGTGTAAATCCCATGACAACTATAGTGAGAGAAACTGGCATCCACCAGCCGCATATGTGGAATAAGCCACACGTCAAGTGCGGAGCCGGTCTCGCGAACGAGGTCGCGTAAAGTTGGCCTGGACCGCTTCGATCTCACTATCCCGCGTCATAAGAAGTACACAACAAGAGGCTTGCAACAGAAAACATCAACTCCCGCAACAAGCATGTTGCGTTCTACTCGTGAAACACATCTACGCATAGAACTTGGCTCTGATACCACTGAAGGGTTTCGCAGCATAGTAAATCAAAAAAATTCTACGGATGCGAATGGGGAAGCCAAGATCTAATCTAGGATATGCAAACAACGAGGGGGGATAGATGAGGTCTTCATACCCTTGAAGAAATCGCATAGCGGAACGTTCAACGGAACATGGTTGATGTAGTCGTACTAGCCTTCTCCTCCTCGCGATCCGATCCGATCCAACGCCGCAAGTGGCGACGCCTCCGAGAGATGCACACGTACGGCACCTCGACGTCTCCTCCTTCCTCGGTCCAGCAAGTGGGGTGGAGAGATAGATTGGATCTACAACACGACGGCGTGGTGCAAATGTGGAGAGTTTCTGCGGCAGGGCTTCGCCTACGCGTAGTCGGGAGAGAGAGAGAGGAGGGCAGCAACTAGGCGGATAGGGTTTGAGGAGGTGTGGGGGGAGGGTGCGCCCCTGCCCTCTTTATATAGAGGGCTGGCCGGCTGCCCTTGCCCCTCCTCCAAACCCTAGGGCCGGCGGCCACATGGGGTGGAGTGGGGGCAAGTTCCCCCTTCTAGAAGCTCTCCCTAGGGTTTCCCCTAGGGCTTGGCCGGCTGGGCCTATGGGGCCTTGTGCCCCTGGCCCAACGCGGCCAGGGCACTCCCTCGTAGGCCCACGCCCCCTCCCGACAAGGGGGGCTATGTTGGTCCCACTCCGGAAGCTTCTAGAACCTTCCAGTACAATACCGAACATTCTGAAACAATTCTGAAATCCGAAAACTGCTTTCCCTTATATGAATCTTATTCTCCGGACCATTCCGGAACCTCTCGTGATGTCCTGGATCTCATTCGAGACTCCGAACAAAAACTCATAAACCAATTATCCATTCTATCCTAGCGTCGAGACACGTTAAGTGTGTGACCCTACGGGTTCGAGAATATGCAGACATGATCTTCTATCAATAATCAACAGCGGGGTCTGGAAACCCATATTGACTCCCACATATTCATCGATGATCATATTGGATGAACCATGATGCCAGGATTCAATTAATCCCATTTATATTCCCTTCGTCGTGCGATATTTACTTGCCCGAGATTCGATCGTCGGTATCGACATACCTAGTTCAATCTCGTTCACAGCAAGTACTTTACTCGTTCCGTAATCCGATAATCACTTTGTGATTAACTCCTTAACCACTTTCTTGCAAGCGATGTTGATATCGATTACCGAGTGGGACCAAAGTATATCTCTCCGACTTGGGAGGGACAAATCCCATCTCGATACATACAACCCAACAAGTACTTTCCGATCACCTGAGAGACACCTTTATGATCACCCTCTCATAGGATGACGTTTGATGACCTCAAAGCTTTCTTCCGATACCAGGGAGTTGCATTATCTCATGGTCTAAGGAATACAATATTTGACATAAGAAAAAGCTTCGCAAAGATGAACACAACGACACGATCTAATTGCTCTGCTTGATTTGGGTCTGTCAATCATATCATTCTCCCAATGACATGATCTCATTATTAATTGACAACTCATGTCCATGGTTAGGAAACCTTAACCATCATTAATCAATGAGCTAGTCCATAGAGGCGTACTAGGGACACGATGTTGTTCATAAACCACACAAGTATCAAAGTTTTCGCTTAATACAATTCTAGCATGGAATATAAACTTTATCATGAACAAGAATTATAATAATAACATCTTTATTATTGCCTCTAGGGAATAATTCTAACAATGATAAGGTATACAATGCTGATGGTTCAGGTATGCACGTCACTCACCTTGGCCAGGGCCTCTCTCCTCCTAATTACTCCTGTCAACTCCACCTTTGTAATGTCCTCCGTGTTCTCTTAGTCATTAGCGATTTACTATCTGTTCGTAAGTTTACTTATGACAATTATGAGTTTTGTGAATTTCATCCATCTCGTCTTCTTATTAAGGACCGAGTTACACGGGAGGTTCTGCTTAGAGGTTGGATCCACCAGGGACTGTATGCGTTGGAGGCGTCATTAGCCCCGGAGGTCTTGAGTGGTATTCGTGTATCGCCATCCCATTATCATGCTCGCCTTGGTTAACCCGCGTCTCCTATAGTGAGCCATGTCCTCAACCTCCATGTGCTATTGATGACTACAAGTGCACATATCATTTGTATCTAGTTTCAAAATAAAGATATCAATCCAACAGGGAGCAGTAGGTGAAAGACTAAAATGCTTTTAACTAAAACTAAATGAAGTACTTAAGGAATAATTCTAAGATGCAAGAAAAGTAGAATTGTTTTTGGGTTTTTGGTTGATCGAAGCAATAAAGTAAAGTGAAGTAAAACTTAATGCAGAAAGTAGTAATCGCGTGTGTAAGAAAGCTTGAAACTGCAATAAGGAAAAAGGCATTCTCGGGGAGTGGTGGATACACTGCTAGCAATTTAGACTAAGTGATCAAGATTATTATAATGAATATTTTCATGACATGTATGTAGGTGGGAGGAGCTCCATATATGGGCGAATAGGCAGCAACCACTACTCATATCATCCTTCATAATCACAGCTGACAGATAAACGACATAAATCATATTATCGCGCTATTAAGGGATTTATCCTGCGGCATGGACATGGCTTAATGAGTTCTCCTTGCTTCCCCAAGTTAGTACGTAAAGGATGACAACTACTTTATAATCACAACAAGTGCTATCATCCCTCCGTCTACCAACAAGTAATCCCTTTCATCAAGTTCCCGTAAGAGGCAAATATTAAGGAGGTGCACAACTCCCAACATCAAGATGAATACAATTAACACATACACATAATGATGTATAACATAAAAATCTCTATTTCATCTCAATCATATACTAGGGTTTCTCCATCTCTCCAAGAACTAATGATCCACTTAGACATGGAGGCAAACATCATCATGGCAATGATAATGGAAACAATTATAGATGAATAGTTCTTATATAATTCCACAACTAGTGCAAGAATTACAACAAGATCTAGATGGGATGGATAAAGATGGTGATGATGATGATGCAGCGGTTGATGAAGATAGACATCAATGCCTTGGCCTCCCAAATCTGCTTAGGGCGAAGATGGATCCCTAGGAAAAGTTCCCCCTCCAGATCTCTTTCGGAGGTGAGGTTTTTGGCGATATCTGGGGGTTCTGTATGTCGTATCTCCGATCTAGTTGCACGGGGTAAAACTATTTGAGGAGGCGGTGTCGGCGCCAACTATACGGCCGAAAACAGTTCTCCCGCCGTATAGTTGGTTGTTAACCCTTCTGTATCCTCCAATCGCTTTGGGATTTCTTCTGGTATTATTGATATTTCCCAAATAAGCGATTTACATTGTTTTTGGCTCCTTTTCACTCCAATATAACTGGTCCAAGAATTGTGTCCATCGGATCCATCATCTGTCATGATCCTGGTGAAAATAAACATAAAATGTGCATGCGAATGCCATAAAATACCAAGATCCTACCACTACAATGTAAAATAATAATATAAAACATGATGCAAATATGCACTCATAAGCTACCTACATCGTCTAGCAATAAAAGTTTAGCAGATTGTGATGCTTGTCAGCAGGGAAAGATTCATCAACTACCTTTTGTTTCATCCTCTCGAGTAGTTAATAATCCACTAGAACTTTTGTTTTTAGATGTATAGGTCCCTGCCCAAACCTCTGTAAGTGGTGAAAATTATTATGTCAGTTTTATTGATGCTTATAGTCACTTTATGTGGTTTTATCTCCTTTAAGAGTAAATCTAATGTGTTTAATGTTTTCTTGCAATTTCAATTGCATGTTGAACATCTTCTCAAGCATAAGATCATTCATGTTTAGTCGAATTAGGGGGTGAATACCTCGGCCTCAACACCTTCTTTAATAAACTTGGGATTTCGCATTGTATTTCTTGTCCACATACTCATCAGCAGAACAGTGCTGTTGAGCGCAAGCACCATCACATAGTTGAGACTTGGCTCACTATACTTGCCCATGCCGCTGTCCTATTTCATTTTTCGAGCGATGCTTTTTCCACTACATGTTTCTTAATCAATAGAACACCTACTAGAGTATTGAATTTGAAGACATCTCTTGAATGCTTATTCAACGAACTCCATGATTATACATTCTTCAAAGTCTTTGGCTGTGCCTGTTGGCCTCACCTAAGGCCTTACATCAATCATAAACTTGAGTTTCGTTCTAAAAAATGTGTCATTCTTGGTTATAGTGCTCTTCACAAAAGCTACAAGTGCCTCCATGTTCCTACTAACCGGGTCTATATATCGCGTGATGTAGTATTTGACGAAAATTTGTTTCCTTTCTCGAATATGCCATCTTTTTCCTTTGTGTCTCCACCCACTCATTCATCTCCTATTTCTCCTAGCCAATTTGAAGATGTTGCATATTCACCTGTTTTGTTGCCTAACCACCGTTAGGACCCTAGAGGCAATCATGTATGATGTAATTCCCAATATATTCATAAAGTTATTAAGTTGTCCTTGTATGAACATCTGATATATCATCGAACACGTGATTCAGTTGTGGAACTATATAATCATGTTGTTCATACTAAATGTCCTTGGTCGTTGAGGCTGTGCTAGACACACAACTTAGACTAATGTGAAAGTCGGTTGATGACTCGGTTCCACTTGTTATGGGCATGGTGATGCTATTCCGACTTACACGGACTCAGATGAAGAGTTTAGCGAGTCAGACTGACCCACAGTTGAGATGCAACAAGCATGTTGTCATTTGCAGCCTCAAGCAATAGAATCCTTTGACCTAAGATGATCGCATGATCCGAGTTGTGGATCACTAGCTTAGGTTCTATCAAACGTTGTTTCATAAATGGGCAGTTATAAAGGTAGAGTTTGGGCTGGTTGTGAATCAAGCTGCGTGACATGTATTACCAAGATGGGATTTGCACCTCCGTAATAGAGAGATATTCTCTAGGCCCTCACGTGTGATATGGTTCAGAAGTATGGCCATGCGCTACTTAGTTAAGTGTTAAATGAGAGGAGTCGGGCTAAGAGTTAGTACAGTGAACCGTATAATACGGAACGAGAAGAGAGTTAAGCAATTTAAGGGATGGCAACTTATCGCCTATAGCTTGACAAGGTATATCATGTGGTAAAGGGACTTGGACGAAAGTCACATTGAAGGCTGTCTTCCAGAATTTACGACACTTGGGAGTTGGCACGTCTTGCTAGAGGGCGCTACCATCTATCGACTTGAGACCAAGTGTTCATGAAAGTGAGTTGGACTCAAAGCCATGACAAGATACTTGGAGGCGCATCTCATGTCGTGTCCAGGTGTACGTGAACCTACAGGGTCACACACTTAAGGGTAATGGGCCCATGTGAATTAGATTCATGTGGTAATTGTGGTACAACCTAGATGAGCCTTAAGAGTTGAGCACAACTAGGGATGTATACAAGTGGAGCAACAAGGGATAGTCCCTGACCTAGCCATCAGTTTCTCCACTCCCAAATCGGGTTATACATGATCTAGCAATCCCTTGCTTGTGCTCCTTCCTGTATGTGTGGATACCGATAGAGGCGTTGCATGTGCGGCGCTGAAGACAAAGGGATGTTCGTGAGATCGATCGGCATTGCATCAACTGGCGTGCTTCATAAATAATCCGCACATGCGCGTCTAGTGGTAAATCTCGTGGTCTATCACCCGAGCTGGATCTTGGGAGCACCTCGTAGGATAATTTTTTGTTTATCTCCCCGCGGCCCAACAACGGTGCAGGTACTGGTTGTGGGGCCCGTCTAAAGCTGCTAGATGTCCATGTGCCTCGAACAACCCGTGTCGATAACAACATCGATCACTTCATGGGACATGCAGCGTCACCGCAACCCGAGGTGCCTATGCCGCCTCCCACTGGCCCAGTGTGTGCGCCTGCACGTCCCAGTGCGGTCGACTCCATCTAGGCTTCCCCGACCTCGCTACCCCACGCCTCGACCGTGCCATCCTATCGACCGCTTGCGTGGTGTGTAGTAGTAGGGACGCCACCTCCGCTCATCTTGCATGAGAAGCCTTCCTTAGTTAGGCTGTCGCCGCATGCGTGGCCTACCTCAGTTGGGCCACAGTAGCCCGCGAGCCCGCCTCTGTCACCATCTAGGCCACCGTCGCCTGACCAGCCTTCACCACTGTTGTCTGGCTTTTCCTCGCACTAGGGATGATGCCTCGTCGGATGCGAAGCCATCTCTTGCTCCTGCTGTCCTACGTCCTCACATGCGCAGTCACAACGACATTCATTAGCAAAAGCAACACACAGATGGCACCATTGCTTGGATCGCTGCATGCTTAGCTCAAGCGCAGTCCAATCCCTCCGCTGATCCTCATCACTATCAGTATGCCATGAGCATCCCACACTAGCGCGCTTCTATGGATCTTGAGTTTCAAGCTCTCCGCCACAACGGTACCTGGTAGCTTGTTCCTCCCTGGCCTGGTGTCAATGTCATTGACTCCAAGTAGATTTTTAAAGTTAAGAAGTACGCTGATGGTTCTGTTGAGCGGTACAAGGCACAACTGGTTTCTAAAGGCTTCAAACAGTGCTACAGACTTCACTATGAGGACACATATGTCCTAGGGTTAAACCCACTACCATTTGGCTGCTCCTTTCACTTTCTATTTCTCGGGGTTGGTCTCTTCATCAATTGGATGTTCAGAATGCTTTTCTTCATGGTGTCCTAGAGGAAGAGGTGTATATGCGTCAACCTCCTGGTTTTGTTGATCCTGATCATCCTTATCATCTCTATGATGTGGTGAAAGCGTTGTATAGCCTTAAACAGGCTCCTCGTGCATGGCACGCTCGACTTGGTTCTGCTCTTCGCACTCATGGATTTGTGCCTTCTACAACAGACACTTCACTGTTTCTTCTTAAAAAACCAGAGGTCACTATGTATCTTCTGGTTTATATTGATGATATCATTCTTGTTAGTTCTTGCGCTGTAGCTAAAGTCGTCTCATTGTGGCTCTGAGTTCTGACTTTGCTGTCAAGTATTTGGGAAAGCTACACTTCTTTCTTGTCTGGAGGTTACATATCCTGATGATGGTCTTGCTTTCTCTCAGCACAAGTATTCTCTAGATCTGTTAGAACGTGCTAGCATGTTCCAGTGCAAGGTTGCTTCTATGCCCGTGTCCTCTACTGAGATTATTTTGGCTGTTGATGGTACCCTGCTTTCTGCTGACGATGCGACTGAGTAGATGAGTGTTGTTGGGGGTATCTAGTATCTCACCATCACTATGCTAGATATTTTCTATGCAGTTAACCGTGCTTGTCAGTATTTGCATGCACCATGGAATACTCACTAGTCTTGCTGTCAAGCGCATCCTGTGCTAGGTTCGTTACGCCGCTACTTATGGGCTCCATCTTAGAACGACACCCTCTAGCGTGCTCTCGGCCTTTAGTAACTCAGATGACCGACGATTTATGGAGGAGGGATATGCAGTGTTTTTGGTCCCAACTTGATCGTCTAGAGTGCACGTAAGCAAGCTACAGTCTCTCGCAACAGTACTAAAGTTGAATACAAGACTGTTGCCAATGCCACCGTGGAGCTCATATGGTCCAGGCCTTGCTCCGAGAGCTGAAGATCTCTCAAAACCAACCTCTTTTTCTTTGGTGTGACAATATTAGTGCTACATACCTCTCCCCGAATCCGGTATTTCATGTCTGAACGAAACACATCGAAGTTAATTATCACTTTGCGAGGGAACGCGTTGCACAGAAGATTCTGTGGATCAAGTTTATCTCTTCGAAAGATCAACTAGCTGATATTTTTACCAAACCGTTGTTTCTTCCTTTGTTTATAGAATGTAGACACAATCTTAACTTACTGAATACTTTAGGCCACAATTAAGATTGAGGATGTTACACTTTGTATTTATCTGTATAATATCTCTAATCTATATATGTATGTACCTCTTTGGTACTCGTATATATTATGATAGGTCAAGTCCTAGAGCGATGAGCGAGTTCCTCCAAACCATGTGTCACGTCTACCATTTTCAGTGCATAGATACATTTGAATCTATATAAAGTTCTTGCTATAAGATCTTCGGCGAGGTCTTTGACAACATCGGGTTTGCTATGATAGCATGTTTTTCTTTGCTACAATCGTCTTGTGATTTTGCTACAATAGCGTAAATTTTTTGCTGTGAGTTCTCCGACGAAGTCTTTCATCGAAAATCTTCGACAAAGTCTGTTTTGCTACATTAGTACAATATTTTTGTTATAAAGTTTTCGGCGAGGTATTCAACGAGATCTGTTTTCTAATTTTTGTCTTGTCAACGAATCTTTAGTAAGGAAAGGACACGTGCCCGTGGACCAGGACATGGGAACCTTTTCATGGCGTGGCACGCCTAGTATAGCTGCCTTAATATATACTCCCTCTGTTTCAAATTACTCCGCGCGCACGCTTATCTAGGTGGTCTAGTATTCTCTCATTTTTCATCAAAAAATTCTTAAAATTTTTGGTATAAGTAATACATATTTCATACTATCTATTTCAAAAATTCGCGGATTTTTTTGAATGAAAAATGAGAGAGTACTAGTTCACCTACATAAGCGCGCCGGCGAAGTAATTTGAAACAGAGGGAGTAGGCGTTTAAGGCAAAAGGAATAATAAGATAAGATAAAATTAGATTATCTCTTAAAAGCCTTGGCCTGCAACGCTAGCCTCTAGTTTGAGGCGCAACTGTCTTTTTTTTTTGCCGGTAGCCAGAGCATATTCGTTAGGCAAACCAGATCGTGCGAGAGAAAAAAAAAAAGATCGGAGCAGCCGGTGCAACCTTTTGCGGCGACATATAACTGTCGGGAAATACCAGCGACGCTCCATCATACGTGACCTTATTAATACCCGGCTCCCGGCCCGTCCTTCGCCTTATTATCGTCGACAACTCCGCCCCACAAAATTTCTTGTTCTGCAAACCAAGGAGAAAAAAAAGGTGAGAACCTCTCTCTGATCTCATCGATGCCTCCCTCCGTCGCTATTCGATTCTGGTTTCCGATCGATCGCCAGATCCGATAATCTAGATCTGCTTGGTCAAATCTCAACTTCGACCTCCGCACCACCGAGCAAGGGTGCCGGGGCGGCGGCCCCGGGTTTCTTCGGCGTTTCCGGCGGCCGTGGCGGCTGTGCGGGCGGAGCGGCGGCGGAAGGCCCGATCTGGGCCTGACGGGCTCGAGTAGTCTAGGTGCTGGCGCGGGAGGCTTCAGTTCGGCTTGGGCATCGACGAGGTGCTCCGATGGCGGCGAGCTGCGGACCGGCCTACGGTTTGGGCAGCTCGTCGGCTTCTTCCTGCGGGCGGGTCTGAGATGGATGGCGGCGTGGCGGTGCCGCGACGGTGGTTTTTTGGGTGCGTACCGCAGCACCGGCGGTGGTTCCGGTGCTCTGGGAGTGCAAGGCCGTGCCTTCAGCGGCGGCGGCCGACAAGCTTCCGGCTTGTTTTGGTTGCCGCATTGGTTAGGGGCCAGATCGACGGCCGCGGTGGCCAAATCGACGGGCGCCTGTTTGGTACCATGGATTTGCTTCCTGCGCCTGACCTAATTTTGGTTGTCCTCGTGGTTGTTGTTTGATTTTGTAGGCGATGGCGACCTCATGGACGCTCCCCGACCACCCTAAGCTCCCCAAGGGCAAGCTGGTTACGATCATCGTGCTGGACGGATGGGGCGAGGCCACCGCTGACCAGTACAACTGCATCCATCGCGCGGAGACGCCCGTCATGGATTCGCTCAAGAATGTATGTTCCCTTGGAACCTGTGTGTACCTTTCATGTTCGTTTACAAATATGCAAAGCATTTTGCCTTGGTCTGTTTAATGTCTGTTTATGGTGGCCTGCGTCCTGGCCGGGAGTTAAGATTCCATTATCGTAAAACCCATCCGCTTTAATGTGATTGCGACACACGTTGCCACCCACCCTAGATTAGTGCTCTAGATTACTAAGTATGACGATCAATCTGATGTGATTGTTGGCCCCTTTACCCTTCAAAACAGAGAAATAGTCTTCACTAGTTGCTGGCATTCATGTAATTGATAGGCCTCACTGCAGTGTTTCATAACTAGCTTGAACACTACTCATTCTTATCTTGCTTTTGATCTGGATCTGTTTGGTTGTAGCTTTGTATGTTCTACTGTTTTTTTTGCCTAGATAGCTTCTTTTGAGATGTGCAATTCTATCTTAAACTCGTTTTTTTTTTTGGGTAAAACAACAGGGTGCTCCTGAGAAGTGGACACTTGTGAAGGCTCATGGAACTGCCGTTGGTCTCCCTAGTGATGATGACATGGGCAACAGTGAAGTTGGCCACAATGCTCTTGGCGCTGGTCGGATTTTCGCTCAAGGGTATGCTGGAATTTTTTTCTTGAATATATATTCTCTGCTGTCAGCAGAGCACATGTTTGCTCAGCAGAGCACATTTTCTTGCATGTTTTTGATCCAATTGTGAAAAGGGGTACCTGGTTATAACCGGGATCTTGATGGGTCACTCGTATGATGCTTTCAAATTTTCACTTTCTGTATGATATAACAATTAGCTCTTTCAGATTGTTTTCAACAAAGCTGATGAATTATATACTTAATTTCTGTAGCGCAAAGCTTGTTGATGCTGCTCTTGCATCTGGGAAGATTTGGGAAGATGAGGGGTTCAATTACATCAAAGAATCTTTTGCTGAAGGTACTCTGCACCTTATTGGTCTGTTGAGTGATGGAGGCGTGCACTCCCGGCTAGACCAAGTGCAGGTTTGTTATAATCTTTGATTTATCTTGCTAACTGAGCGATGACTAGACCTTGTTGTATTGTGATGAATTTTCTTATATTAAAGTTGTTCTTTGTTTCACTTTATTTTCAGTTGCTTGTGAAAGGTGCCAGTGAGAGGGGAGCAAAAAGAATTCGCCTTCACATTCTTACCGATGGGCGTGATGTCTTGGATGGCAGCAGTGTTGGTTTCGTAGAGACAATAGAGAATGATCTTGCTCAGCTTCGTGAGAAGGGTGTTGATGCACGGGTTGCATCTGGTGGTGGAAGGATGTACGTTACAATGGACCGTTATGAGGTACACTTATTTGATTCAGTCGTCAACTTTTGTTGTTTATCTGTTGTGGAACAATGGAGTTATCTCTGAACTGGAAACTACATGATGTCCCTGTTGAAATCAAAGTCATATTTTTAATGTGTGCAGAATGACTGGGGTGTGGTCAAGCGTGGGTGGGATGCCCAGGTGCTTGGAGAAGCGCCATACAAGTTCAAAAGTGCACTTGAAGCTGTGAAAACACTAAGAGCAGAGCCCAAGGCCAATGATCAGTACTTGCCCCCGTTTGTGATAGTTGATGAGAGTGGCAAATCGGTTGGTCCTATCGTAGATGGTGATGCAGTTGTGACTTTCAATTTCAGAGCTGATCGCATGGTTATGCTTGCGAAAGCGCTTGAGTTTGCTGATTTTGATAAATTTGACCGTGTTCGTGTACCAAAAATTAAGTATGCTGGGATGCTTCAGTATGATGGTGAGTTGAAGCTTCCAAACAAATTCCTTGTTTCCCCGCCCTTGATAGAGAGGACATCTGGTGAATACTTGGTAAAGAATGGTGTGCGCACATTTGCTTGCAGGCAAGTACCTAATTTTCATACTCCTATTCTATTTCACCTGGTTCTTCACATTCATGTGTATATACTAAATAAATTGTACAAGTGCTGGCCATTACTCGGAGGTGAAGTAACCATTGCTTCAACTGACCTTGTGTTAAGTTTTCCCATCTTCCAGTTGGAACAACTATAGGCCCCTAATAACTTGGTAAAATATGGAACACTAGTCATATGCTTTATACCTGTGCAAAAGCTTTACTTGCTACTTATATATTTGTTGTTGTGTCCTTCATTTTAATCACAGTAATGTCATCACCAAACTAGTAAAGGGAAATTTTAAGTTTCTGTGGTACTTTTAGGCACCCATTTGATTCGACATTCCTTTAGACAAATATCCTTTTCTAGTGGCAGAATCGGTATACGGGGTTCTTGAAATTATCTACTCCTAGCTCTTTTTCTGGCTAAAGTTTAACAGTATTATACATGTTTCAGTTCGTGTTGGGTTAGATATTTTTCTTCATATTTGTGTTTATACTTACGGACTCATCGATTTGTTCATAACAGTGAGACAGTGAAGTTTGGTCATGTCACATTTTTCTGGAATGGAAACCGTTCTGGATACTTTGATGAAACCAAGGAAGAGTATATTGAAATTCCTAGTGATAGCGGTATCACATTCAATGAGCAACCCAAAATGAAGGCACTTGAAATTGCTGAGAAAACCCGGGATGCTATCCTCAGTGGAAAGTTTGACCAGGTAAAGTATTCTGGAAATTACAGTAGATTACTTGTCTTTTTTGCCTCCATAGAGTTACTTATAAAAAATATTTCTGTAGGTACGTATTAACTTGCCAAATGGTGACATGGTGGGTCACACCGGTGATATTGAAGCCACAGTTGTTGCTTGCAAGGCTGCTGATGAAACCGTCAAGGTGAGAACAAACAAGAGAAACAACCTTATGTCGTCAACTTTTGTTTCCAGTATATCTGTATATGTATATTTGGGAACTTCTTATGTTATGCCCTTTCAATGTTTTCTTTTTGTTATCTTTATATTACACACTAAAAGAAGTCTAGATACATTTTTTCACAGAGCTAAAACATCTTATATTTTGAAATGGAGGGAGTATTACATTCATCTAAAATGACTCGTGTTGCTGTAGTTTTATTAGAAATTCTCTGGAAGTCCTGAACAGTTATATTTTGAGTGGAAATATCACTAGTTACTGTAGTTTGAATGGAAATTTCTCGAAAGTGCCATTTTCCTAGGCACCTAATTGCTTACACAGTTTGTTTATATGTTTGGTGCTTTATTTGATCATCTGTTTCCCTTTGGAACAGATTGTTTTGGATGCGGTGGAGAAAGTTGGTGGTATTTACCTTGTCACTGCTGATCATGGAAACGCAGAGGATATGGTGAAAAGAAACAAATCTGGCCAGCCGGCTCTTGACAAGAGTGGCAGCATCCAGATTCTTACCTCGCACACGCTTCAGCCAGTAAGTGCAATGCCATATGCTGTGCTTTTGATATTCTTCCTTTGAAACCAACCAGAGTGTTTGTGTTTATGGTCTGGTTTTAAATTCGCACGTAACCTTGCAGGTACCTGTTGCGATCGGAGGCCCTGGTCTCCACCCAGGAGTGAAATTCAGGACCGATATCAACACCCCTGGACTCGCCAATGTTGCAGCCACCGTGATGAACCTCCACGGTTTCCTGGCTCCTGATGATTTCGAGACCACGCTCATTGAGGTTGCTGACAAGTGAAATTATGACTGTCTGAAGTCAAAGTCGCGGTAGCCAGTTTTGTTGCTAATAGTTTTGACATGGATCAAAGGATGATTCCATCATTGAATAATAATTTGAGATTTGGCAGCTCAAGCTCATGAACACTGAGAAAAGTGGATTAGCTTTATTTGTAACTTGGTATTGCCACGTGCGCTGGCGTAACAGACTGATAGCCGTTTTTGCTCAGCTATATGTATGAGGCGTCGAAATTTATACCAAGCAGCAGTATGTGTGTTGCTCTAGCGGATGTGCACCAGGTGACTTTCCTAGCATCCAAAATCCGCTCCAGATCTGATGACATCAACTGAATAAAAGGCAAAAAAAAATCAGACATAGCTGTTATGTTACAAACAGCAACAACAATTGTTTGAGCTCAAGATTACAGAATAGCATAGGAAAAACTAAACTAATTATTTAACATATATTATACAAAGAATAATTAATACCACTTATATTATTGATGGAAATCAGTAGCACTCATAATTGAAATTCATAAGCACTTGACACTGAAATTTTCTAGTACTAATAACATTTCACATTCAAATTCTATAGCCGCAATCTGTTCTTGCATAATCCGTACTTCAGATGATTGTTTTCTATAGCAGATTCGCACCGCCGTCTGTAGAGATGCTACGTCACTGGATGGGATGACAGCCGACAGCACGGTCCAGCCGGACGAACCAAATGGACCAACTGTGTCCGTGCATTAAATTCGCACATCCTTCCCTTCATCTTGGCGGCCCCTCCCGCGAGCGACATACAAACCATCAATTTCTCCCTTCAAAAGTCCTTCCCTAAACTTTGGCTGGCGGCGTCGATCAGCTCGTTCACGTCGATGCCTAGCGGCCGACTGCATCTTCAACCTAGGACGCCAGGCCCGCAGACGTCGTCGCCAGGAGGCCACGCGAGGAACGGTGGCGCGCTCTCCCGGTTCGGCGATCCCCAGTTGATGTCGTCGGAGACAGATGTGCACGCCATCGACCTCAACCGAACTCCCATGGCCGCAGACACAACTCCGGTGGCGCCGAAGAAGCGACAACACATCGCTGCCGCAACCATGCCACCGCCAGTCAACCTGTTCGATGGAATGGCCGGCCAGCCACCATTTCCCATAGATGCGGTAAGGTGGCATAATTTCTTTCCCACAAATGCGAGGACGCCAGCGATGCTACCCTACCCCTACCACTACAGGTTGGCCGAGTCGGGTACGATGATGCCAGACGGGTTGCTCCCCGCACTCTCCTGCGAAGAGCGTGGGTCTCTACCACCGCGACCGTCGTGGCTAACGCGTCTGCCCTCCTCGCAGCCCTACCGGCGCAGGCTACGCGGTGTTCCTCCGCCGTTGCGGTGCGCCGCTGGCAGTTACGTTGGTAGTTCCCAACCACCCTTGCGTCGCCTGCGAGCGCAACCTGTAGGAGGAGGTCGTTGTAACAGTGATCTCATTGGTGTTTTCCTGCTCGGCATCGAGCTCCTCCGCAGCGACCTCCTGCTCGGCGGTGGCCGCCTCCCGCGCGGCCACCCACTCGACGTGCTGCTTCGTCGAAGCCTCCCGCTCGCCGACAATGAAGATAGATAATGTTGGCGGTCTGCTCGTCTCGTGCAGTGTGGAAGGACGCGAGGAGCGCCCGTTGGTCCACAGGCTCCTCGCCATTGACATCGTCGAGGAAGTCCAGCTTCTCGGTGTCCTCTGCTGCTGGTCCTCCTCGCTCTCCACATCGTCGAGAAACTCGAGCTCCTCCGTGACCGAGTTCTCAACTGGTGCCTCTTCTTCGGCACCTATGCCATCCCTTGGAGGCGAGCTTGGGTAGAGAGAACGGGAATCAGAGGAGAGCATGGCCTAGGTGGTAGGCAGGCGGAGAGGCATGGTGGTTGGTTGGCGATCTGTTGCTGTTGTGTCCATTGCCTTGCCGCTCCCCCTATTTGTAGCGCGGCCGTCGAAGGGGCAGGAAAGCCCATCACACGAGGGAATGGAAAAGGGCTGGTGTGAGAAGAGGTTCACGCGCACGGACACCTGGCCGTCGTGCGGAAGCCTGGCGGCCTGCCTGCCATGGCAGGTGATGGGAAGCTAGAGATAGGTAAAGGGTAACAGAATTAAATGCTCCCCAATTGAGCGCTTACGCGAACATGGGTGAACAACAGGTAGTGAACGAATCTAAATAGACAAAATAGGACACATTTCATGTTCGCGTTGGGATGCCCTTAAGTTGAGGCCCAAGATGGAGTGGGGTACCACTATATGAGTATTCTGGAATGTGAGGGCTTTTCTAAAAAGTATATATATATATGTAACGACGGTCCTACTCCTTGCTTTGTGACATGGAAAGGGATACTGTGCCCCAGGGATCGAACGAACCCATCTCCCGGGTTGCACGCCTCGCTCCCACAGGCTTCGTTCGCTCCTGCGAGCCAACGCCTGGCCACGCGCCTCCGCTAACTCCTGGCCGCGCGCCTTCCTCCTTGGCCCGCCGTCACCAAGTTGCGCGCCTCCACTGCCGCATGGACGGCCCGTCGCTGCCGCTCGTGCCGCCATGCCCGCCTCCGCTGCCACCTAGATGAGCGCCTCCGCTGCCACCTAGACGAGCGCCTCCGCTGCCGCTGGGCCGCGCGCCTCCCTGGCCGGTCCGTCACCGCTCACGTCGCCATGAATCGATTGCCGCCGCCGCAAAGGTCCCGTCAGGGAAGACCCTGTCCGGAATCGCCGTCAGCGTCGTATCCCCTTCTTGCTGACCAGAGCGCACCGCCGCCCTTCCCTAAAGCTCGTCGGAGGCCTCCACCCTCCTCTAAAGCTCGCCGGAAGCCGCCACTGACCTCCACCCGGTAAGCATGACCACGCCGCCATACCCCAGACGCCATGGCTCTTGCGTGGTCGACGGTGTTTTTCAGTGGAGCCACGACACAGCGCTACACAGGCAGGACGATGATGCTACTGGAAGTGGTCGTCGTTGCTACATAAGAAGGGTCGCGATGCTACCGACCAGTGGATGCGTTTTGAGATTTTGCTACAGGGCGATGCTACGGTGGTAGCAAGTTTTTGCTATTTCTGTTCTATGTTTTTGCTATAATAGCACAAAGTATATACAACGACATTTTCGATAAAAGTCCTTAGCAAATTTGGTTTTGCTACTGCAGCCCAATCTTTTTTCTACCAAGCCACCGACGATGTCTTCGACGAGGTCGTTCTTTTTGCTATATTAGCATATTTTTCTACCATAATTTTGTGGTTTTGCTACAATAGCGTAAAGTTCTTGCTACAAGGTCACTAGCGAGGTCTCCTGGCGAAAGTCTCCGGCGAAGTTGGATTTACTACATCAGCATACAATTTTCGCTAAAAAGCTCCGGCGAGGATTCCAGCGAGAACTCCGGCGAGGCTAGTCTATATTTTTTGTTCCATGGATAAACTTTTTTTGCTCTACGTATAACAAAAGCGGGACAAAAAGACCGGTACGTCGATCTCATTTGATCTATTAGTTGGGGTTTCAATCATCGGGGGACCCCTATCACTCCCCTTGTGACATCTAGTGCTCAACTAACAGCGTAAAAGCGGACGTAATCGTGTTGCGGATCCGGTGTGGATGGTACGTGTCGAAAATATAAGCAATAATCTATATGATTTAATCTGAATAATAAACTGATAAATCATGATCATACAGACAGCAGTAAAACCAATCATGCAGATCAACAAAGTAGATGAACAGATTACATTTATAGGAGATAAACCTATCACATCTACACCAAACGCTAGAACAAAGAACTCTAGCATAATCTAAAAAAGACAGTTGAATATCACGTACAATGTAGACTGAATAGCAGCCGCAGCGGTCGCAGCAGCGTCGCCCATATTGAGGTTGTCGAAGAGATTGGTGACGTCCGGGAAGAAGTCGTCATCAGGGAACTCGTCGTCGGACGACATCGTGGTTGCCAGTAGTCGCGCTTGAGCGCTCTCCAAAAACCTGATCGCCCCTCACCCGTACAGGTTCACGAGAGACGGGGTTCCGGAGGCCTACTGTCCCGATCTGCGGTGCACGCCGCAAGCCGGGATGGGGAAGACGAAAGCGGCGGCGCAAGGTTCTGGAGGTAGACGCGTGTGTGAATTGATTCGGTACCGATTAGGTTTAGCCCGGGCGCTTATATAATGCAGGTTAGCAGGATCGTGGGCTCAGCCCACGTCCGCCATGTCCATAAAAACAAAATAAAGCTTGGCTCACCCGTGTCGTGGCGAGGCGGGCGACGTCAAAGGAAGAGTGCGCGAGGGCTACTCTTCTTGTCACACCTTAGTGAGTGGTGCAACACTCTACTATATAAGATGATCCAACTCCTCTTCAACTAGCAATGTGGGATTAAACTTTAGCACCACTAGCACAGCCATATGCTGCCATGCATAAGTGGGCCAAAGAAAATTTTAAAATTTATTTAATAGGTCAACGGCCCAATATACATCAAATTCCAACAGTACTTACACGGATAGAGAAAATCCCCGTGCTAGTCGACCCGGTGAATGAGAGTATGCACATGGAAGAAGCTCGAGGCGCTGCTGGCACCGTCCGGATCGTGTCCCGGCGAATGGTCCGGCCGTCGAACGGGGACGCGCCGCCACGGGAGGACATCCACCTCACGCCGTGGGACCTCCGCTTAATCAGCGTAGACTACATCCAGAAGGGCGTCTTCCTGCCCGCGCCTCCCGCCGGCGGCGACCGCCTCGTCGGCACCCTCGCGTCGTCCTTGGCGCGCGCCCTGGACAGGTACTACCACTTGGCCGGCCGTCTCGCCGTGGACGAACGCGGCGACGGGACCGTCACCGTCAGGCTGCGCTGTACCGGGGAAGGCGCCGAGCTGGTCCACGCGACGGCGGCCGGCGTCTCGGTCGCGGACATCACGGGCTCGGTGTGCACCCCGTCGTCCGTGGTATGGGCCATGTTTCCGCTGAACGGGGTGCTTGGCGCGGACGCCGGCATCGATTCGCTCCCCGTGCTGTTGGCGCAGGTCACCGAGCTCGCCGACGGCGTCTTCATCGGCGTGTCGTTGAACCACTCCGTCGGCGACGGCTTCGTCTTCTGGGAGTTCTTCAACGCCTGGTCGGAGATCAACCGAGGAGGAGGAGGAGGAGGAGGCGGCATCAGCGAGCTAAGCGAGATCTCCGCGCGGGTGCAGAGGAGGTGGTTCATCGACGCCAGCCGCGTGCCGACCCCCTTGCCGTTCAGCAAGCTGCAGCACGTCGTCCGGCGATTTGAGCCCCCGGCCGTACAAGAGTGCTTCTTTACTTTCTCCGGCGCAAGCGTGAAGGAGCTGAAGGCGAGGGCGAACGACGAGATGGCCGGCACGGCCACCGCCACCATCTCCTCCCTCCATGCCCTGCTCGCGCACCTGTGGCGGGCGGTGTCCGGAGCCCGGCGCCTGCCGCCGGGGCAGGAGACGTCCTACTCCCTGGCCATCGGGTGCCGAGGACGCGTGCGCGGCATACCGCCGGGATACATGGGTAACGCGCTAGTGCCCGGCACGGCGAGCTGCACCGTCGGCGACATCCTGGACAGGGGGCTGGGCTGGACGGCGTGGCAGCTCAACCGGGCAGTGGCGTCGTTCGACGAGGCGGCAATGATGGAGTGGCTGGAGAGCTGGACCAGCGAGCCGCAGTTCCGGTACTTCGGGATCCTCATGTCTGGTGGCGCAGCGCTGATGACCGGGAGCTCGCCGCGGTTCAACGTGTTTGGGAACGACTTCGGGTGGGGGAAGCCGACCGCGGTGCGCAGCGGCCGCGCGGGGAAGACAGACGGAAAGGCCACGGTTTACCAAGGGCCGGAGATGGGAGGGAGCATGTCGCTGGAGGTGTGCCTCGCGCCGGACGCGATGAAGAGGCTCGTCGCCGACGACGAGTTCATGGACGCCGTCGTGAGGGTGCCTGCAGGACAGGACCGATCAGAAATTTCAAGAGCAAGAACTAGTTTGGACTAGTATAGCCTTTTGTACTAGCACTGCAAGATGGCATCGATTGTTAACAGTTTCCAGGCGAGAGCAAGGAGTTGATGATGAAACTTTTCCGGTTGCATCATCGATCAATTCATCCTTGGGTCTCATCACTCAGCAATCTCTCTCTAATGAATCATGACTCTTTCAGTGGGTTCACAGCGTCGTTTGCAGGCAATCCTGTACTGCACTGAATCGAATCAGATGAAAAATCTCACATGTATATGTATATGTATCCAATGAAATCCGCAAGAACTCTTTTTACACTCAGTGAAGCGCGTTGCAGTGGCCTACCTGGTCCCTACCGGTCAAACGATATATGCAGAATAAAGTCGTATGTGCATAGTGCAAAACAAACAAAAATAAAGAAAAATGCAGAAAAGAAGTTAAGCACCCAATCTCGACAATTCGTTGAGAAAATACAAGATTTTTGCTACCATTTTTCTTGCGAAATTTCACATATCTAAGTACTAACGAAAACTACTTACACCAGCACGAGCCAAATGCACTAGCAAAACTTGTCGAAATAGAGCTCTTTGTAATAGACAAATAAAAAGTTATCATGCTAAGCCTCGAGTATGGTCTAGCACCTCTGAAGAACAACCGGTTTATCAAGACGATGCTGCCATTAGTTCTCCGGATGCCGTTTATTTCTGTAGACAGGCAATTGAGACGAGTTTGCTATTTCCACTAACTACTTAGGGCTTTCGCATCCTCAGTTGATTGTTGACTTTGTTGCAAGGATGTAGATCTCCACTAGGTTAGGTTGTGGTACTATATAGCATATAAGAGCATTTCCACTCGCCCCTCTGGTATGGAGCGCAACCCTTTTTTTTTGCCCATATGGGAGGGAGGGGGGAGGGATTAGATCACAGATTTGGGAGGATGCTGGCTCCCAGCTGTGCCTCCCATACAAAAACTTTTAACATTCAAAATAATTGACAATATGAAATTAACAACGATTTCACAGGCTGTTCAAACTTCAAACAAGTTTACACATAATTTGAACAAACAAGAAAAAGGAAATATGAAACTACTAGCGGCCACAGCTAGATGGGCGAGGAGATCGATTCCGGTGCCGAGCCCAATCCTAGAGACTTTTAATTCGGTTGTGGCGGTGGCATTGCCAGACGCGGGTGGTTCCCGACGGTAATGTAGTCAAGCACCCAGTCAACCGTGCGCCCTGGTGCGCTCCACCATCGCCACCTGCCGTCCAAATTAGCATCTGGCCTTTGCATGAAATACATTATCATTTAATTGATCAATTAGGATTGAGTCTTACACCATAATATGCACGCACATATGTAGTTGCTGACAAGATCAACATATGGTACCATACACATAACCGATTTATATCTCCGCATATATATTTCTATCCATTGAAACTAATACCCCCTCTGTCGAAAATAAGTGACTTTGTTTTGTCTAGATTCGTACGTATCTAGATGTGTTTTAATGTATAGATTTAATGCGAACCTAGACAAATCAAAGTCACTCATTTCTATACAGATACTTTCATTCAAGTGCAACATCAATTGAACTTTCTTCTTCTGCGGAGTTGTGGCATATGTGGACTCTAGGTTGAGCTACTTGAAGACGGTAGGACGAGATGTATTCAACCCATACAGATGATATAAGAATAGGTTTTGTTTTGCTTGAGTGCATCATGACATCATGTAATATGTGTTTCTTTCGGCTGAGCTTCGTATCCATTTTATTGTTAGCTTTGCATGACTTGATCTTAAACCTTGTAATAAAAAGGGTTGGATGAATCAAAGCCGACGTAAAGATAATAATAATAATAATAATAATAATAATAATAATAATAATAATAATAATAATAATAATAGAACACCTTACCCAATCGATGAAATGGAACCAGGAAAATCTTAAGAAAAAAAAGTTTACCAGCCGAGCATCTTCTTATGAAAATGCTCCTTTTGCAGCTTATGTATCTGTTGTAGTTATAGAAGTTTCATAAGAGATGAATACGAGTTACTCTCTCTGTTCCATAATTTTTACCGAGACTTTAGTTCAAATTTAAATTATAAAACTATAGCAAGAATTACGAAACACCGCAAGCTTCGTGGCACCGCTATTAAAACAACGATATTTTAGTAGAGCTTACGTATCTAGCACAAATCTTAAAGCGTGAACCAAGGGTGAAACCCACGCTAGGTAGTGGAGCAGCAAAATTTCCGGGTTTATTTTCTTAGGAACTACCGGATTTGTTTGCATGAACAACTGACCAAATTCCACGAACTGATGTAGTACTAACACTTCTCCGAAAATTGACAAACTAAATATGCTAAACCGTACACCGAATTTCTTGGTCGATGAGCGAGCAACGTGAAATATGTTAGAGCACTCTAGCATCTACCTCTAGCATCTACCGTATAATAGGCTGAAACAGTAAAATTCTGATGACATATGGGTCGGTTACATTTTCTCGTGTTGATTAGAGCCCGTATTCGTGGTCTAGCCCGTAAATGGTTTATGGTGGCCAGTAACACGAACCACGTGAGCAGTATATCTACGACCTGCACGATCGGAACCGTATCCCCTCCGTCACAAACCCTAACCCCCTCCATCGCTTCCCTTGCAAAATCCGCCGCTACCGGCCACCCCCTCCAGCCACCAAATCCGGTCGACCTCCCACCTTGTAACATCCCAGTATTTAGGAACTAACGAAGGATAGATTTAGAAATTTGGAATGTTGCATGCATTTATCTGTAAAAATGTGGGTAAAATTTGCGCCAAATAAAAACCTAAAGTGATCAAGGTTTCTTTCATACTTTGAGACTAGGTTTAGTATTAAAGGATGATTGATATAGACTTTGATATGATCTTTGAGGAATTATGTGTTTTAAAATGAATTTGAATTTTAAACTTGAGCGTTTGAATTATAATTCAAATGAATTAGGAATTAAGGTTTCAATCTTAATTTAACTGGGAGTTAATTATTATAACTCAAATTTTATCTAAAGAAAACAATTAAGAATATGAAAACTTATTTCATATTTTTGTTTTATAAATAAGTTACAAAATTGTAACTTATTGAAATCATCCACACACTTCACAAAAGAAAATAAATAAAGAATAAAAAATATTCTTTATTGATAATAATATAATATTTATTACAAAAGAATAAAATGAAGATTACAAAATAATAAAATGAAAATTACAAAAGTATAAAGAAGATTACATTAGATTGTTCTATAACTAAACCTAAACTAAAATCTTCACTTTAAATCTGTACCTGCAAAACAAACATAAACTAAATAGAAAAGAAAGTTAGGGTTAGTATTGTTTTTCTCTTAGACATGTCAGTCAAGTGCACTGAACAAGTTCATCATTGAGAAATTATAGAAGGGGCAAGTTTCACCAATATGAAAGAATAAATCTTTCATAATTTTTAAGCCAGAAGTCAAATAACAGCCAAGAGGGGCAAGTTTCACCAGCCAGGTAAAAGTAACTAGGCAACAATCAATTTCAAAATTCTGAACATATCCACAAGTGCACAGCAAGCACACAAGCAGGACACACAACTAAATGCATGTGTTGTGCTGTCAGCTTTACAGCATAGCTCCAACACACAAAACCAGCAGCACAGCCGTGGAGAGGCACTAGTGCATCTCTTCACTGCACACACACAAGAACAGCCAGCTTAGCCAGCAGCTAACCAAGCACAACAGCCAGCAACCAAATCAACCAAAGCCCAGATCTCATCACCAGGATGATAACATAAGGAGGGGGAAGGATTAGGTGGACAGCAAGATCAAGTCCAGGAGCTAGGAGGAGCAGGCTAGCTCAAGGTCAAACACAGGAGCTGAGCAAAACAAGATCAACATCACCACCTTACTCCACAATGATCAGATTTTATGGTGAGCATCGTAAAACCCTCACATGATCTAATCATATTATCTAGACAGAAGCATGTGTTGTTTTATGAACAAACTCTCAAAAAGCACCCAAGTGGGGTGAATCTATCATAGAGATTTTAAACTCTAAAGGCAAACAACAAAGTAAAAGGATCCAACCAGAGCTCAGAGCAACATCATTGCTCTGGTTGTCAAAGCTATATATTACAATTCAAGCATAAATATGAAGGGTTTCGCAGCATAGTAAATCAAAAAAATTCTACGGATGCGAACGGGAAAGCCAAGATCTAATCTAGGAGATGCAAACAACGAGGGGGAATAGATGAGATCTTCATACCCTTGAAGATTCGCACAGCGAAACGTTCGACGGAACGTGGGTGATGTAGTCGTACTCGCTTCTCCTCCTCGCGATCCGATCCGATCTAACACCGCAAGTGGCGATGCCTCCGAGAGATGCACACGTGCGGCACCTTGAAGTCTCCTCCTTTCTCGGTCCAGCAAGTATGGTGGAGAGATGGATTGGATCTACAACGCGACGGCGCGGTGCAAGTGGTGGAGAGTTTCTGCAGCAGGGCTTCGCCTACTGTCGTGGTGGTGGCACGGCAGATGCCATGGGTAGGCTAAAGTATGGGGCCAATGGATGCTAGAGGGATCTGGGGAGGGAAGATGTAGTTGATTCTACACACAGAAGACTAACGTAAAGATCTTTATTTCTTCTTTCTCGGGCTACAAGTGCTCCTTGAGCTGTATACAAGTGGAGAAGAAGAACTTTACCAGCCTAACGGTACCAAATGAGTCGATCCCCTTCTCAGAGTCCAAGCCTCTCCTTATAAAGGGGAGCCTTGGCTCCTCTAGGGCTGACGTGGCAAGCATATTCGAAGAATATGCTTGTCCCAATATAGTAATTCGGCGGCCTCCTTTCCGTGTCGCCCTTCTAATGACGGCAAGGTTCCAGAGAACCCCACCTGCACGCCTCGGGCTCCAGGACTGTCACCTTCGTGACCTCCTTCTGCCCTTCTGTCGCTCTGCGCCTTGTCCTTTGTGCTTGGCTCTGCTCAGATTCTTCCTAGCCCGTGACTAGAGTTTGACTATAGGCTCCTCCTTCTCCTGCAAGCTTCATGTTATTCGGCCCTATCTCGCTTAATTCGGCTTGGCCGTTACCTGCAATTATATTATTCGGGCTGACCCGGCCGACTTACACAGTACATCGGCCGGGTCACGTATTGCCTCTCTCTTAAATGTCCTGCTCGTGGTTACCTCGGCCGACCTTTACAGGATTCGGCCGATTTAGCCATTAACTCGGAATTGGGCGGGGAACTTCCTTTTGTTTTTCCCCGTCGTGACCCTATCCGGGGTCACCTCCCCAACATTAGTCCCCGAAGCTACTATGGTCCTGCCTTTAACCTTGGCCAGGCCATATCAGTTTCCCAATATTCGTTTCTGCTAGCCTCCGAGTTACCTTTCCCTCATCCGAGGTATCCGCGTATCTTCTCGCGTACGCCTCGTCCTATATGTCACACTCATCATTTTTTATCTAGTTTTTTGTTCCTCTACAGTGCCCACTGACAGGCTACAGTAATTACTGCGCCTATCGCGTCGGCGCTGCAACACCTCGCGTACCGTTTCCGTCAGGGATCGTAATCCTCTCTTGCATTGTGTGGTCGTTGGTGCGGTTCCACTCAGCGGCGTGCGGTTATGCTGCACACACGATCTACACAGCTTACGCCCGCACGCATGATCCCACTACCACTCTGGACGCGTGGTTATAAAGAGGGGCACGGGGCTGGGAGATTTACTTCCCTCCTCTGCTTCCCGTTGCCCTTCTTCCTCCTCTCGCTTCCGCGCCTTTTCGTGCTTCCGCCGCCGTGCGCCTATCAGAATCTTCGACGGCGAGGCTCCAATCGCTCTGCTCCGTCGACCTCGTCTCCGTATTCTTGCTCTGGCGCCGTAGCCGGTGAGTTTATCCGGTCTCATTGCGTAGTTTGACCTCTAGACGCATCTGCTTCTCTTTTAGATTTCCCGCGGCGGTTCTTTCTCCGCTCCACCGCCGTTTTCGTGTAGGATCGCGACGGGCCTTGCAGTTCTAGGCTTCGCTCCGCCGCTAGTTCATCTTCCGTAGATTCTTCCGGTGACCCTATGTCGAGCTCTGTTAGCGGCGCGCTTATTGCGGATGACGACGCAGCGTCTGGGCCCGAGCGGGGCTCCTGGCAGGGCTCTTCCGTTACCCGCCGAGAGGTTGAGTGGCTAATCCGAACTCGCCGGATTCCTGCCGAGGTAGCCTGTCGCTTACCCAACAGTGAATCTTCTCCCGTTCTCAACGAGGGCGAGTACGTCGTCTTCATGTCACACTTCGCTCATGGGTTTGGTCTCCCCCTTAGCGATTTCGCTAGGGAGTTCCTCGATTACTTCGGCCTGCAGCCCCATCACCTTTTGGCTAATGCCATTGCTTCTCTTTCCGCCTTTATCTCTGCCTCGGAAGGATACTTCGGTCTATGGCCGTCTGTGCATGTTTGGTCGAAGTTCTTTCAGATCCGATCCAATGTCATCCCAGACAAATCTCTTCAACCCTACGAGAAGCTTCTCACCCAATGTGGAGCTGCGTCAATCACACCTCGGAGGAAATCCGAGTTTCCTCGCGTCGCAGGTCTAGAGTCATGTAAGAAATGGCACAAATCATTCTTTTATGTCAAGAATTCTGGGAAGGAGGACAGGATTCGGCTCCCTGCTTTCTCCATTGTCCCCCCTTCCAAGAAGAACTGGACTTATAATCCGAGGAAGAGTCATGCTCTGGCCGAGGCCTTTGAGATTCCGCTGAAGGAACTGATCCGTTCCGGGCTACGCGGCGAGGATCTGATGACTACCTTTGTCAGCAGCCGGATCTGCCCATTCCAGAAACGCACGCACAAGCTCTGCTATATGAGCGGTCCCCTTGATCCCAACCGAGTCTCAACGGTGGAGCTGGATAATTACCTTATCTTCAAGCGCGTCTGGGCTATCTTTAAGACAGAGATGCCGGAGGAATGGGCCTGGGGACTGAAGCCGTTTACCCGCGAGCATCCCCCTCCCAGAGTAAGTTCTCGCAGTTGTGTTTTTCCTTTTAATCGCATCTGTGATTTCTCTTGTTAATTTCTCTCTTTTCTTTTCCTGCAGAGGTTCGAGGAGCAGAAGATTGAGGATGCCGAGGTTTTGTCTCTCCCGTGGCCCGCGGATCGGAACACTCCGGACAGCGGGGAGCCAGACTCGGAGGAGTTCGTTCCCAAGTCGGACCTTGCTCTGGCTCGTGCCCGCGGCAAGACCCCAGCCCACGAGGAGGAAGGTGATTCGAACGAGGTCCAAGTTCTTGAGGTAGTTGCCGCAATGCCAATTTCTTATGCATTTCCGGCCTCTACTTTCTCAGCTAATCCGGCCGATCAGGTTCACGACGCCGAGCCTCTCGCCTCCCGACCTCCTGTTACCTCGGGGAAACGTAGCGCTCCAGCTGGTGCCTCTGAAGCAGCCCCCAAGAAACGCATGAAGAAGTCGGCCTAGCACCCTCCGAAGCGTAAAACTATGCCCGGGGTTACTGGGTGAGTTGCTTTTTATTTGTATTTCTTGTTTCTCTCTTTCTGCCTTTTGACCTGATCTTTTTTGCCTTTGCAGGGCTCCTCTTTCTGTTAAGCCTAGTGGTCCTAGCATGACGAGTCACACGACTCGGCCGCCTTCTCCTCCGCCTCCTGAAGATACTAGAGTTCCTAGTCCTGCTCGCATCAACTCACCTCCCGCTCCGAATCAAACATCATCTCCCCAGGATGCGCCTGAGGTCTTTCCTGCTGATGCTGATATAACTCGGCCAATAGATATTTCTACCGAGCCTGCTGCCTCCTCCGTGAATCCCAAAGTTTCCCCCGAGATCCCTTCGACCCCCATAGCCTTTACTGTGACTCCGACTCCATCCGAGGATGTCAATATCTCGGTGCCCTCAGAAACCGTAATCCCTCCGGCCCCCAAAAATGCCGTTCCGAGTGCCGAGGTAACGGCTCCTGCCGACGCCTCTTCTAAGGCAAAAAAGGTCGTCTTCACCAAACCTCCCTCATCCCAGAAAGGGCTTGCCAGCTCTTCTCAGCCTACAATTGCTGATGCGCTGCGCAAGGGGGTTTCTTCTGCCAAGACAATTGTTACCCCGGCTGCTGATACACAGCTCGCTCTTCACAAGAGTCCCGCGGCGGTGGTGGCCACACAACACGTCCGAGGTAAGGTCCTGACTCGTACAGAGAGTGGGAACAGCCTCGACTCGTTGGTTGCGTATGCCAACAATTGGAATGCTGCTGATCAGCTCGAGGGCAATCCAAGCAGCCAACCCTTTCAACTCTCCGACATCAGCAGTCGCTTACATATGGCTGCCAAGATCGTTCTTGACAGCGACAAGATGAATGAGGTAATTGTTTTTATCGACGTTTGATTAATCATTCGAATGATATTATATATACTCTAGTCCCCGAAGCTTGCAACCGAATAATTTGTTATTCGTTTGGAAGTTTTATTAGGCTTTACCTGGTTCAGTTTTGTCTTAGCGTTCGAATATCCATCTTCCTAGATCCGAATCAAGCTTTGCTTGATTTGGATCTGTCTGAGTTTCAAATATCCAGCCACCCAGATCCGAGTTAAGTTTAGCTCTACTCGGATCTGTTTTAGTTTTGAATATCCAGCCACCTAGATCCGAGTTAAGTTTTGCTTGACTCGGATCTGTTTTAGTTTTGAATATCTTATTGATATTTATTTTGTTGCTTAGGTTGCGCATGACCAGCGGACCGCCGAATTCCAAAGGCTGCTTTTTGCGCATAAAAAATTGCAAGATAAGTATGAGAAGGTCATTCCTGTGGTGAAGAAAGCTGGTAAGTTAACAAACTTGTGCATTATCCGTAAAGCTCTTATTGTTTTGGACGTGAGGTGTTAGCTCACTTTGCTGGTAAATAGGTAACATCAACAATCTTAACATCCGTCTTGAGAAGAAAGTCAAGGCCCTGGAAGGTTAGTTACTCTTTTACTTTACATACTTCTATTTGAAATGTGCACTGGGTTTCTTTTAACTCTTTTGGCTTTGGTAAAGCCGAGTTACAAATTTTTGCAGCGTCACATCAAGATTGCACACCTATGCCTGATATGATGCTGCATTTTTAGAACAAGCCGCTACTCACTCGGCGCAGCTGAAAGATAAAGACGACGAGATAATTCTCTTGCGCGTCGAGGTGGAGTCCCTCAAGCTCTCTCAGAAGTCTGAGTTAGAGAAAGTTGACCAGGAGTTCTCCGAGGAGAAGAATCGGCTAGCTCTGCAATTGCAGAAAAATAAAGAACTCCTCGAGGCTGCCGAACTCAAGACACGGGCGATGAGCGAGGAGATCACTCGCTTTGAGAAAACCAAGGGTGACTGGGCACAAGATCTTCAGGGAATGCTGACCTATATTCACCGTAAGACTCTGACCGTGGCCAAGTTATCTTTTTCCCTTTCTTACTATTGACCGACGTACTTTTCTTTTGCGCAGACCATTTTCCAGAAGCTAGGCCTGTGAGCTCTAGAGCGGTGGTTAATGCTCGTGTGCGCCGAGGTGTTCCTGCTGATGCGAGCCCAGAATACTCGATGGAAGATTTCTTAGTTGCCGTTGGTGCTGCCGTTGGTCCGATGAAGATTATGGGCAGGGACTTGGTGCAAGCAGCCATTCGGGCCTACCATGTTCTCTGGCCGAATACTTCTGGGACTCCTGATATTGATGAAATCAAGATACTGGTGGAGAGATTGATGGCATCCCAGAACCAGTTGAATCTTTGGAGGGAATCCACTGGACGAGTTGGTGCTGATATGGCGCTCACAGTCGTTATGTCATGGTACGAGGATATTTCCCTCGATACCCTGGTAAATTTGTGCACTGGCTCCCGTTGGGTTGAGGATCCAGAATTCGTCGCTCGACGACAAGCTCGTGCCTTCCAGCTCGTTGAGTATGCGGACGTGCATAACTGGATTGAAGGGCCGAGTTTCCTTTCTAACCCGGCGGATGAGGTCGAAGTTGAAGATGCCTCTGATGATGATTCAGCCAACCAAGACGAGGCTGAGGGCGACTCGGATACTTCTGGTGATTCCAGCTCGAGCTCGGATGGCAATGGTGACGCGCGATCCTCCTCCAAAGGTACTGGGCATTCCACAGCTCAAGCTGGTGTTTCTCAACAGCCCCGGGCTTCCCCCGAAGTCACTCCTGGTTCTGTGGAGGGCGAAGCAACTTCGGCCGAGGTGCTGTCTACTTCGGAGCGCCTAGTTCCTGATCAAGTTGCTGCCCCTTAAGTTTAAAAAACTCTAAGTCGTTTCTTATCCCCGGTATGCCGGGCGTATGATGTGTGTCAAACACTTGTCCGACTTTCTGTGTGGTATGAACCTTTTTTGCCTTTTGCCGCTGAGGCACACATGGTTGTGAACTTTATTATCCCGTTTAAACTAATCCCGTTTGTTTAAATCTTTGCTTTGGTGGCCTTTAATTTCTTAAATTCGGGTTGTGTGTTTGCCTTTGTCGTACGGTAGTTAGGCGTCTAATATTGGCTGATCTTGATGAATTTGACACTTCAACCATTGTGTTCTTGAATTTTATCCAAGTTGTCAATCTCGAATCCTATATCTGGGGAGAACGAAATAATATTGCTCTGGGTGCCGAAGTTTGATACCCATTTCTGTAATAAGGGACAATTGTGGGGCAGTTCTCTAATCACTGCTCTAAAAATCAAGACTCAACATATCACTAAAAATGCGAAATAATATTGGCCAGTCTTTGAGTCATTGCTGGAGGTGTTGAGGTCTAATACATAACTCAAACTCAAAAACAAAATATGGCAGTCTCCGAGTCATTGCTCAAGGTGCCGAGGTTTAATTCATACCCAAAACTCGGAAGCAATATAAGACAGTCCCCGAGCCACTGCTCAAGGTGCCAAGGTTTAATACATAACCCAAACTCAGAAACAATATAGGACAGTCCCCGAGCCACTGCTCAAGGTACCGAGGTTTAATACATAACCCAAACTCAAAAATAATATAGGACAGTCCCCGAGCCACTGCTCAAGGTGCCGAGGTTTAATACATAACCCAAACTCGAAAACAATATAGGGCAGTCCCCGAGCCACTACTCAAGGTGCCGAGGTTTAATACATAACCCAAACTCAAAAAAAATATAGGGCATTCCCCGAGCCACTGCTCAAGGTTCCGAGGTTTAATACATAACCCAAACTCAAAAACAATATAGGACAGTCCCCGAGCCACTGCTCAAGGTGCCGAGGTTTAATACATAGTTGATACTTTGTCCTGGAGCGTTACTTTACAACGTGTCGTAGATGACTCCTACGAGTAAAATGAACGAAGTAAAGCCACATTCCATGGTCTTTTCGATTCTTCGCCGGCTTTGTCTGCCTTGTTCTTTTCTGGTGACTGAGCATCAATTAGGTAATACGCATCATTGTGTAATGCTTTGCTCACGATGAACGGTCCTTCCCATGGGGGTGATAGTTTGTGCATGCCGGCCGTACGTTGCACTAACCGAAGAACCAAATCTCCTTTAAACACTCTTGGATTTACTTTCTTGCTGTGATATCACTGCAAGTCCTGCTGATAAATAGCTGATCTTGATAGTGCCAACTCCATGGCTTCTTCTAGCAGATCGACATCATCTTGCCAAGCTATTTCATTTACCTCAGCGGTTGTATACTGGGTAACCCTTGGCGAGTCATGTATTATGTCGGCTGGAAGCACAGCTTCTGCCCCATACACTAGAAAAATGGTGTATACCCTGTTGATCTGTTTGGGGTAGTTCTGAGGCTCCATAGTACTGCTGGTAGTTCCTTAATCCAACACCCTGTCGACCTTTGCAGTGGTTCGACTAGTCGTGGTTTTATTCCGGACAGTACTAGTCCATTAGATCTTTCTACTTGCCCATTAGATGCTGGGTGAGCCACCGAGGCGACATCTAGTCTTATGTGCTTTTCTTGACAGAATCTAGCGAATTCTCCTTCAGCAAAGTTTGTACCATTGTCTGTAATAACACTGTGTGGGTAACCATATCTCAAGATAATATCTTTGAGGAATTTTACTGCTGTGGGCCCATCACACTTCTTTATTGGTTTTACTTCAATCCATTTTGTGAATGTGTCGACCATGACTAAGATGTGGGTCATCCCGCCTCAGGCCGGCTTGAATGGTCCCACCATATCTAAGCACCATACAAAAAATGGCCAAGTAATTGGTATCGTTTTTAACTCGGACGATGGCATATGTATCTTGCTGGCATATCTCTGGCAACCATTACATTTTTCGACCAGTTCTTTGGCCTCTTTCAACGCTGTTGGCCAATAAAACCCATGCCTGAATGCTTTGGCCACTAAAGCTCTGGACGAGGCGTGATGCCCACATTCTCCTTGATGTATATCTAGGAGGATCTCCTGGCCTTCCGCCGAGTTCACACATCTTTGCAACATGCTTGTGATGCTCCTTTTATACAGCTCATTGTTTATGATTGTATAAGCTTTAGCTCTTCTCACTGTCTGTCTTGCCAATACCTCGTCATTCGGCAAAATCGCATCCTTAAGGAAAGAAAATATGGGTTGCGCCCATGTTGGTATGATTTTTTCTGGGGTAATCTCACTATCTATTTCCATATTTTCCGCCGACATAACTACCTCGAATTTCCCCATATCCATCCTTGCATTGGCCGGGTTCATTTTTGGAAATTTCGGGTTACATTCCTTGTCAATTTCCATCGTCACACTATCTTCTCTTGATTTTGCCGGAATAAAGATGGATTCGGACTCTGCTGATGGTGTTATTGATGGTTTCCTCAGGTGCTCTAGGGCGATACCTGGGGGAATTGATTGTCTGGTTGATCCGAGTTTTGACAATGTGTCCGCGGCGTCGTTTTCTGCCCGAGGTATATGATGAAATTCACATCCATCGAAGTATCCACTGAGTTTTTGCACATGAAACCTATATAAGGCCATATTGGCATCTAATGCATCCCAATTGCCTGAGACTTGTTGTACTACTAGATCTGAATCTCCATAGCACAAGATTCGGCGTATGCCAATCTCTTTCGCCACCTTCAATCCATGGACCAATGCTTCATATTCGGCTACATTTTTTGATGCGGCAAAATGTATTTGCAACACATATCTCAGCTGATCTCTTTTTGGTGAGGTTAACACTATTCCTGCCCCCAAACCATTTCTTAGTTTGGAACCGTCGAAGTGCATCGTCCAATAATTCAGATCTGGTAATGGTGGCTCATACTATACCTCGGCCCAATCCACGAAGAAGTCGGCCACAACCTGAGATTTGATTGCATCTCGCCTATCGAATTGCGGAGCATAAGGTGACAATTCAATTGCCCATTTTGCTATTTGGCCACTTGCATCTTTGTTGCTCAATATGTCGGCTATGGGTGCTTCACAGATCACTTTGATGGGGTGCTCTTCGAAGTAATGTTTAAGTTTCTTTGCTGACATGTATACCCCATATGCCATCTTCTGATAATGTGGGTAATTTTGTTTTGAGGCTGATAGTACCTTGCTTAGGTAATACACCAGCATTTGTACTGATTTATCATCTTCAATTCATTCCACCACGATCACAGCGCTTACTACTCTGTTTGTGGCGGCTATGTAAAGTAACATAGGCTCTTTCAATAATGGAGAAGCCAGGATTGGCGCTGTGACCAACATCCTTCATGGAACGCATTGTCTGCTTGTGGTGTCCAAATGAATTTATCAGATTTTTTCATCAGTTGATAAAGTGGTAATGCTTTCTCTCCCAGCCGGCATACAAATCGGCTAAGCGAGGCCAGGCAACCTGTGAACTTCTGTACGTCATTTAGGCATCTCGGCAATTCCATCCTTTCTACTGCTCTTATCTTTGTTGGGTTGGCCTCTATACCTCGGCTAGATACGAGAAAACCGAGTAGTTTTCTCGCCGGTACACCGAAGGTGCATTTTTCCGGGTTAAGCTTCATTCGGAACCTTCTCAAGTTCGCGAAAGTCTGCCGAATATCATCCAGTAGCGTTTTGCTTTCTTTGGTTTTGATAACCACATCATCTCCATATACTTGTACATTTTTTCCTATCTGGTCATGCAGACATTTTTGCATACATCTCTGGTACGTTGCCCCCGCGTTACGCAGGCCGAATGGCATGGTGCGATAGCAATAAGCCCCGTATGGGGTAATAAACGCAGTCTTTATTTGATTGGCCGGATTTAACGGTATCTGGTGAAAACCAGAATACGCGTCTACAAATGACAATAGTTCACAACCAGCGGTCGAATCAATGACTTGGTCTATTCTAGGTAAAGGAAAAGGATCTTTTGGACACGCCTTGTTCAGGTTCGTGTAATCAATACACATTCGCCATACAATGGCTACATTTGGATCATCCTTCTTCTTTTCCACTAGCACCGGGTTCAATAGCCAATCCGGATACAACACCTCCATGATGAACCCGGCCGCAAGGAGCCGAGCTATTTCATCCCCTATTATTTTTCTCCTGTCTTCGGCGAAGCGGCGGAGAGGTTGCTTCACCGGCCTTGCTCCTGGCCTTACATTCAGAGAGTGCTCAGCCAACTCCCTCGGCACACCTTGCAGATCCTGAGTTGACCATGCAAAGATATCCCGATTCTTACGAAGGAAGTTGGTGAGCTCGCTTTCCTATTTAGCATCCAGGCCGGCACCAATGGTGACGGTGCGCTCTGGGAACTGCTCATCTATTTGGAACTTTTTTGTTTCTTTAGTCGGCTAGAAAGAGACACTTCCATGCGGATTGGCCAATGCCGGCTTATTCAGTTGTGCCAACTGAGCGAGGGCCGCTACCTCCTGAATCCTTCTTTTCTCTCTTGCTATTATCAATGACTCGGCCAGATTTGATCCGGCTGAAGCACATTCCATTGACTTCCTGTAATCTCCTGCTACTGTTATCACCCCTTGTGGTCCGGGTAACTTCATTTTCAAGTAAGTTATGTGGCAGCTGCCCATGAATTTGGCCAATGCCGGCCGTCTGAGTAGAGCATGATAACAACTCTCTAGATCCACCACTTTAAACTCCAAATTTTCTGCTCTGCAATTATCTCTTGTGCGAATAATACGTCCACTCGAACCTTTCCAATTGGTTCGCATGAAAGCCCTGGTACTATCCCATGGAATGTGGTCCTCGTGGATTGCAGCATATTCTGCGATATTCCGAGTTTATGCATTGTATCTTTGTACATGATATTGATACTGCTCCCATTGTCAATAAGTACTTTTGAAAATTTCACATTAATGCTCGGTCCGACAAATGTCGGATCTAGTACGAGTGCGTACGACCCCGAATTCGGCATTATCTTGGGGTGATCCTTTATGCTCTAAGTTATTTCTTGATCTGACCAAGGCAAATATCTTGGTACTGCCAGCATAACTGCATTTACTTCCATATGCCGATGCTATACACTTTGCCTGTCTTGCTGTTCTGTTGTGAACACGCAATATGATTGATGATGTTCCCTGTAATCATTGCGTCCACTATTTCCTGGGTTCGTCCTTCCATCCGGACCTTGATTTATCACTTGATGCACTGCATTTCTCCGGTCCGAATTATCATATCTTGGGGGAGGAGGTGGTAACATTAGTTGCTGTGCATTTGCTCCAGTCAACTGTGGCTGATGCTGCTGATGTGCCTGGTGGGATGTTGCTTGCATGCCTGTCGGGTTACCCATTGCATTTTTCATCCAGGCACACTGCCGAGTTGTATGATTGGCCGGCTTGGCCGGATTTGACGTGTGAAATTTACACGGTTGATCTAACATAGACTCAAACGTGTACTTCGGCCTTTCCTGCCATTGCTTCTTCTGTTCTGGTGTCCACTGTCTTTTCCCTTCATTCCTTGGTGTCCATTGCTGAGGACCATTCTTTTGTCGCTGATTGTTTCCGTGACTCGGCTGATCTTGCACTACCGCTGCCACCTGATTTGAGCCATATCTATAACCCGGTCTTTCTTCTCTTCTTCTTCCTCTGAACTCATTGCGCCTTGATGACCCGGCCGCATATCTTGCATATTGATCTTGATATTCCCGATGATCTGCTGACATTAGTCCTGGTTGCGTCGAATCTCCCAATGCATAGGAATCCGCTATCCTGATGGTTTCTGCCAAAGTGGTTGGCATATCTCTTTGCAATTGCTGCCATAATACGCTGCCATAGCGGCATCCTTGAGCGAACCAAGCTATCGTCTGTGATTCTATAACTCCCTCGCATGAATTCCTGAGATTACACCACCGAGTTAAGAATTCTCTATTTGTCTCATTCGGCCTTTGCGTGCACATGGCTAGCTGTTGCAGCCTGTTTGGCCTTTTGTAAGTACTGGTGAAGTTGCTAACGAACATTTCTTCAAAATCCAACCAACAGTTGATACTGCCTGCTGGCAGGTTATTCAGCCATACTCTAGCTGGTCCTTCCAACATTTGCGGGACATATCGTACTGCCCATCGCAAGTTTTCGCCAGCTATTTTTACAGCAGTGGCATAATCAATCAACCAATCCTGTGGTTTGGTGCTCCCATTATATGTCTTTGTTACTCTTGCCAGCTGAAAGTTCAGCATTGGTGGCTCACCCATGATCCGTGGTCCGAAGCATGCCGGACCTGGTGGACCTTGATCTTCTAACAACTCGGACCGGTATAGCCAGTCCAGCTTTACCCTCGCATCACTTGACGGCAAATCTCTGTACAGAATTCTCTCCTGCAATCCATAGTGGTTATTTCCACCATGAAACGCATATTCCATATCGGAATAACCATCATTGTACCTCTCATTCACCTGATTGTGGCGAGCTGGTCTCACTTCTCTTTCCTGCCGAGGTTCATGTCTCGGTTGTGGAATAGGCGGCGGTTCTCTCCTTCCTTCAGCCGGGATATTATTCTCGTGATTTCCTCTTCCGAGTTCTCCTCTTCCGAGATGTCCATTACCTCGGCTTCTGTTGCCTTTCTCGGCACGGCCGGGGTTTCTCTCGCCACTGTTACCTCGGCTTCCATTGCCTCTATTCTCATTTGCTTTTCCGGCTATCGCCAGATCATATGGAACAATTTTCTTATTTATTTTTCCCGAAGTTACAGCTCTGTCTTTCCGCGCATTGTTTCCGGGCGAGGATGCTGCTGCCACAGATAAGGCAGGTGCTGCACCAGCCGAATGAACCATTCGCGAGGCACCAGGCCTTGCCGGGTCTGCCATGAGCATTTCTTCATTCTGCTGGTTCGCAATGCGCACCAGCTCATTCACTCTTTCTTGCTGTTTTTGCTGGGCTTCGCCGGTCAATCCTTCTAACTCTAGTGCAGTGACATTTGCCGCCCTCAGGTTCTTTGCCGGGGTACTGTACCTCGGCAAGCCTAGATCAACTGATTCCGCCTTATGAGCATCATGCTCCTTGTTGATATCATCAATGAGGTACTTCCCTCTTAATCTTAACTCGTCAACCTGCTCGGGGGCGACGTCAAGCTTGTTTGCCCTGGCATATTCTCGCAGGGTCCTGTTTAAGGACTCCCGCAATGCTGACACCTTTTTTTGCCTCTACCAGCACTTTTTGCCTGGTCTCTTCTAACTCTGCCTGAGCATTAGCCGGATCAAGTATCGACACTACAGGTGTAGTCAGATTATCGATAGTTGCCTGGAGAATGTTTTCTGGTCTTTCCAGAGGTGGCCCTCTTACCCTTGGTGCCTTTGGGGTCGTCTCCTGCACCTCGGCCTGGTTAGCCGCTGAAGGAATTACCTCGGTGGGCTATGGAGTTGCCTGCTTGGTGGCCACTTGCACACCCGTCGTCGGATCTTTGCTTGATCCGGCGCCCGCTGTTCCCGCCTGCACCCCGGCTGCGACCATCACCTCGACGCTGCTGACGGGGCGCACTCCGCGCGGACCGTTTGCGGTGCTAAGGGGAGGCTCTCCTGCAACAACAACTTGGTGAGGATAAACGCCGGAGATGTCGACGCCGACGTAGATCTGGTGCATGCCCAAGTTGATGAAGACGCTGTTGCGCGGAGGAGTTTTTCCCTTGAAGCTGCCTGCGTTGTCGCTGACGTAGTCACAAAGATCAAATCTCTGGACTAAGCCAGAGACAATGCGCTCGCCAGTGTGGATGAAGTTTCCCGTCCGGATCATGACTCCAGCTAGCACCGCTGCTGGCCCCATGGTGGGCGCCAACTGTCGTGGTGGTGGCACGACAGATGCCATGGGTAGGCTAAAGTATGGGGCCAATGGATGCTAGAGAGATCTGGGGAGGGAAGATGTAGTTGATTCTACACACAGAAGACTAACGTAAAGATATTTATTTCTCCTTTCTCGGGCTACAAGTGCTCCTTGAGCTGTATACAAGTGGAGAAGAAGAACTTTACCAGCCTAACGGTACCAAATGAGTCGATCCCCTTCTCAGATTCCAAGCCTCTCCTTATAAAGGGGAGCCTTGGCTCCTCTAGGGCTGACGTGGCAAGCATATTCGAAGAATATGCTTGTCCCAATATAGTAATTCGGCGGCCTCCTTTCCGTGTCGCCCTCCTAATGACGGCAAGGTTCCAGAGAACCCCACCTGCACACCTCGGGCTCCAGGACTGTCACCTCTGTGACCTCCTTCTGCCCTTCTGTCGCTCTGTGCCTTGTCCTTTGTGCTTGGCTCTGCTCAGATTCTTCCTAGCCCGTGACTAGAGTTTGACTATAGGCTCCTCCTTCTCCTGCAAGCTTCACGTTATTCGGCCCTATATCGCTTAATTCGGCTTGGCCGTTACCTGCAATTATATTATTCGGGCTGACCCGGCCGACTTACACAGTACATCAGCCGGGTCACGTATTGCCCCTCTCTTAAATGTCCTGCTCGTGGTTACCTCGGACGACCTTTATAGGATTCGTCCGATTTAGCCATTAACTCGGAATTGGGCGGGGAACTTCCTTTTGTTTTTCCCCGTCGTGACCCTATCCGGGGTCACCTCCCCAACACCTACACGCAGTCGGGAGGGAGAGAGAGGAGGGGCAGCAGGGCGGCTAGGGCTTGAGGAGGAGGTGTGGGAAGGGTGCGCCCCCAGCCCTCTTTATATAGAGGGGTGGGCGGCTGGCCCTTGCCCCTCCCCCAATCCCTAGGGCCGGCGGCCAAGGAGGGAGGAGTGGGGGGCAAGTTTCCCCCCCTTCTAGAAGCTCCCCTAGGGTTTTGCCCTAGGCTTGGCCGGCTGGGCCCTATGGGGCTTGTGCCCCTGGCCCAATGCGGCCAGGACACTCCCTCATAGGCCCATGACCCCTCCCGGCAGGTGGGGCCACGTTGGTCCCCCTCCGGAAGGTTCTAGAAGCTTCCGGTACAATACCGATTAACCCGAAACAATTCCGAACTCCAAAAACTGCATTGCCTTATATGAATCTTATTATCCAGACCATTCCGGAACCTCTCGTGATGTCCTAGATCTCATCCGAGACTCCGAACAAAAACTCATAAATCAATTATCCAATCTATCCTAGCATCGAGACACGTTAAGTGTGTGACCCTTCGGGTTCGAGAATATGCAGACATGATCTTATATCAATAATCAACAGCAGGGTCTGGAAACCCATATTGACTCCCACACATTCATCGATGATCATATCGGATGAACCACGATGCCAAGATTCAATCAATCCCATATATATATTCCCTTCGTCTCGCGATATTTTACTTGCCCGAGATTTGATCGTCGGTACCGTCATACCTAGTTCAATCTCGTTCACAGCAAGTACTTTACTCGTTCTACAATCCGATATCACTTTGTGATTAACTCCTTAACCACATGCTTGCAAGCGGTGTTGATATCGATTACCGAGTGGGCCCGAAGTATATCTCTCCGACTTGGGAGGGACAAATCCCATCTCGATACATATAACCCAACAGGTACTTTCCGATCACCTGAGAGACACCTTTATGATCACCCTCTCATAGGATGACGTTTGATGACCTCAAAGCTTTCTTCCGATACCAGGGAGTTGTATTATCTCATGGTCTAAGGAATACAATATCTGACATAAGAAAAGCTTCGCAAAGATGAACACGATGACACAATCTAATTGCTCCTCTTAGTTTGGGTTTGTCCATCATATCATTCTCCTAATGATATGATCTCATTATTAATCGACAACTCATGTCTATGGTTAGGAAACCTTAACCATCATTAATCAATGAGCTAGTCCATAGAGGCATACTAGGGACACGGTGTTGTTCACAAACCACACAAGTATTAAAGTTTCCGCTTAATACAATTCTAGCATGGAATATAAACTTTATCATGAACAAGAACTATAATAATAACATCTTTGTTATTGCCTCTAGGGCATAATTCCAACAGTCTCCCACTTGCACTAGAGTCAATAATCTAGTTTACATCTGGCAACAATCTAACACCCATGGCACTAAGGTGCTGATCATGTTTTGCATGTGGAAGAGGTTTAGTCAATGGATCTGCGACATTCAGATCTGTATGCACTTTGCTAATCTTCAGATCTCCATCTGCTATATAATCTCGGATTATATGAAACTTGCGGTTGATATGCTTGGTCTTTGGATGATATCTTGGTTCCTTAGCGAGTGCTATGGCGCCAGTAATGTCACACAATATCTCTAGTGGGTCCAAGGCACTTGGAACCACGCCAAGCTCATTGATGAAGTTCCTGATCCAAACTCCTTCACTTGACGCTTCTACAGCAGCCATGTATTCCGCTTCTACTGTAGATCCCGCGATCACGCTTTGCTTGCAGCTTCTCCAGCTCACAGCTCCTCCATTCAAAATATAAACTTATCCTGTCTGAGATTTAGAATCATCCTTGTCGGTGTCAAAACTAGCGTCGACGTAACCTTTTATGACGAGCTGTTCATCACCTCCATAGACTAAGAACATTTCTTTAGTCCTATTTAGGTACTTTAGGATGTTCTTCACGGCTGTCCAGTGTTCCACTCCTGGATCACTTTGGTATCTGCTCGTCAAACTAAGAGAATTGGACACATCTGGTCTAGTACACAGCATGGCATACATGATAGAACCTATGGCCGAGGCATAAGGCACTTTGCTCATAGATTCTCTATCATTTACCGTAGCTGGACACTGAGCCTTGCTCAATATCTTACCTGACAACATAGGCACTGAACCTTTCTTTGCCTTATCCATTCTGAACCTTTTCAGAACTTTGTCTAGGTATGTACTCTGGCTTAAAGCTATCAGGCGTCTTTGTCTATCTCTATAGATTTTGATGCCCAATATATAAGCAGCTTCACCTTGGTCTTTCATTGAAAAACACTTGTTCAAATAACTCTTCACATCGTTAAGCATGTTAATGTCATTTCCAATAATCAATATGTCATCCACATATAGTACCAGAAATGTCACTGAGCCCCCACTCACTTTCTTGTAGATACAAGCTTCGTAGCAATTTGGAACAAATCCAAAGCTCTTGATCACTTGATCAAAACGAAGGTTCCAACTCCGAGATGCTTGCTTCAGTCCATAAATAGAACGCTGAAGTTTGCACACTTTATCAGCATCCTTAGGATCGACAAAACCTTCGGGTTGCATCATATACAACTCTTCATCAATGTTGCCATTGAGGAAAGCAGTCTTGACATCCATCTGCCATATTTCATAATCATGAAACGCAACAATTGCTAATAAAATCCGAATGGACTTAAACATCGCTACGGGAGAGAAAGTCTCATCGTAGTCAACACCTTGAACTTGTCGAAAACCTTTCGCGACAAGTCATGCTTTATAGACGGTAACATTACCATCCGCGTCCGTTTTCTTCTTGAAGATCCATTTGCACTCAACGGCCTTTCGGTCGCTAGCAGGGTCCACCAAAGTCCATACTTGGTTTTCGCTCATGGATCCCAATTCGGATTTCATGGCCTCTAGCCATTTCTCGCTCATGGATCCCAAGTCTGGGCTCATCATCGCTTCCTCATAGTTCGCAGGTTCACTGTCGTCTACTAACAAGACAGTTAAGACAGGGTTGCCGTACCACTCAGGAGGGGCACGCGACCTTGTCGACCTGCGATGTTCAGCAGTAGCATCGTCCGAAGCTTCATGATCCTTGTCATTAGCTTCCTCTATTGTTGGTGCAGGCGGCACTGGAACAATTTCAGGTGTTGCGCTACTCTCCAATTCAAGAGAAGGTTCAACAACCTCGTCTAGCTATACTTTCCTCCCACTCACTTCTTTCGAGAGAAACTCCTTCTCAAGAAAGGATCCGTTCTTTGCGACAAAACTTTGCCTTCGGTTCTGTGATAGAAGGTATACCCAATAGTTTCCTTAGGGTATCCTATGAAGACGCATTTCTCCGCTTTTGGTTCGAGTTTGTCCGGCATCAACTTCTTGACGTAAGCTTCGCATCCCCAAACTTTGAGAAACGACAACTTAGGTTTAGCACCAAACCACAGTTCATACGGTGTCGTCTCAACGGATTTAGATGGTGCCCTATTTAAAGTGAATGCAGTGGTTTCTAATGCATAACCCCAAAATGATAACGACAAATTAGTAAGAGACATCATTGATCGGACCATATCCAATAGAGTTCGATTCCGGCGTTTAGACACACCATTGCGCTGTGGTGTTCCGGGTGGCGTGAGTTGCGAAACGATTCCGCTTGCTTTAATATGCGTGAGAAAATCATAACTCAAATATTCACCTCCACGATCGGATCGTAGAAACTTAATTTTTCTGTTACGATGGTTCTCCACTTCATTCTGAAATTCTTTAAACTTTTCAAATGTTCCAGATTTATGTTTCATTAAATAGATATACCCATATCTACTTAAGTCATCGGTAAAAGTGAGAAAATAGCAATATCCACCGCGCGTCGAAACACTCATCGGTCCGCATACATCGGTATGTATGATTTCCAACAAGTCTGTTGCTCGCTCCATCATTCTGGAGAACGGGGTTTTGATCATCTTGCCCATGAGGCATGGTTCGCATGTGTCAAATGATTCAAAATCAAGAGACTCCAAAAGTCCATCAGAATGGAGTTTCTTCATTCCTTTTACACCAATATGACCTAGACGACAGTGCCACAAATAAGTAGTATTATCACTATCTACCTTGCATCTCTTAGCCTCAATGTTATGGATGTATGTTTCATCCCTTTCGAGATTCAGAAGAAATAAACCATTCACAGCAGGTGCATGACCATAAAAGATGTTACTCATATAAATAGAACAACCATTATTCTCAGATTTAAATGAATAACCGTCATGCAATAAACACGATCCAAATATGATGTTCATGCTCAACGCAGGCACATAATAACATTTATTAAGGTTTAAAACTAATCCCGAAGGTAAAACTAAGGAGAGCGTGCCGACGGCCATCACATCAACTCTTGATCCGTTGCCAACGCGCATCGTCACCTCATCCCTCGCAAGCCGCCGTCTATTCCGTAGCTCCTGTTTCGAGTCACAAATATTAGCAACTGAACCAGTATCAAATACCCAGGCACTACAACGAGGGATAGTAAGGAAAACATCAATAACATGTATATCAAATATACCTTTGATGGTGCCATCCTTCTTGTCCGCTAAGTACTTCGGACAGTTGCGCTTCTAGTGACCCTTATCCTTGCAATAGAAGCACTCAGTGTCCGGCTTAGGTCCAGACTTGAGCTTCTTCTCAGCAGGGGCAACGCGCCTGCCGCCGCCTTTCTTGAAGGGCTTCTTTGCACCCTTACCTTTCTTAAAGCTGGGGGGCTTGTTGACCATCAACACATGATTATCCTTTTTGATGTCCACCTCCGCAGCCTTTAGCTTAGCGAAGAGCTCGGTGATCGTATCAGTGGAACCAATCTGATTATGAGTCACTACAAAACTTTTGTAGCTGGGAGGGAGTGATTGCAGAACCCTGTCAATCTTGAGCTCCTCTGGAATCTTGCAGTCTAGTTGCTCAAGGCGTTGAGTGTAGCCCGACATCTTTATGGCGTGCTCACTAACGGAACTCCCTTCCTCCATCTTGCAGTTAAAGAATTTCTCAGAGATCTCATATCTCTCAGAACGGGCCTGAGTCTGAAACATAGTTTTCAGCTCCTCAAGAATCTCAAAGGGCCCAGGATAATCTTCAAAATGGTTTTGAAGGTCTGATTCCATAGCAAACAACATGGTGCTCTTAATCACACCATAATCATCTTTGCGCGACTGATAAACAACTTTCTCATCAGCCGGCGCATCTACAGCAGGGGCGTCACCTAGCGCATTCTCAAGTACATAGTCCTTTTGTCCGCCAGAGAGAATGATTCTCAGATTACGGAACCAGTTGGTGAAGTTAGACCCATTGTTCTTAAGCTTTTCTTTCTCAGCAAAAACGTTGAAGTTGAAGTTGGAGTTAGCCATTTGATCTACAATATTTGCAAGTACAAATTAGACTATGTTCATGATAACTAGTTCAACTTAATCAAATTACTAGATGAACTCCCACTAAATTCAACATCCCTCAAGTTGTTTAGTGAACATGATCCAAATTCACCACACCTAATCCGATCTTCACGAGAAGAGATGTGGTTTCAATGGTGGAAAACAAAGTGTCGATCATATCATTCATATGACTCATGTTTAACCTTTCGGTTCATGTGTTCCGAGGCCATGTCTGTACATGCTAGGCTCGTCAAGTCAAACCCAAGTATTTCCGCGTGTGCAAAACTGGCTTGCACCCGTTGTATGTGAACGTAGAGTTTATAGCACCCAATCATCACGTGATGCTTGAACACGACGAACTTTCGCAATGGTGCATACATGGGGAGAACACAGTTTTATCTTGATCTTTAAGTGAGGAATCATCTTATAATGCTACCGTCGCGATCTAAGCATAATAAGATACATAAAAAGATAAACATCGCATGCATATAACTTTATGTGACATGGTATAGCCAATCTTCGCGCAATGATCTCCATCTTGTGCGTGCCGGCATGATCTCCATCACTCCACCATGATTGCCTCCACCACGAACAGCAACTACAACTATTGCTAACTACTTAGCGATAAAGTAAAGCTATTACATGGCGTATAAGAAGTTGACACACAGGTCATACACAATTATAAAGACAACCATATGGCTCCTTCCGGTTGTGTACTCATTGACATGCAAGTCGTGAAACATTACAAAACATGATCATCGCATACAACATACACATCACATCTTGGGCCATACCATATCACAGAAAACACTCCCTGCAAAAACAAGTTAGACGCCTCTACTTTATTGTTGCATGTTTTACGTGGCTTATGGGAGTAGCAAGCTAAGAACGATTCTTACCTACAGAAAGCCACAACGGTGATATTATGGTTGCCAAACTCCGGTGTAAATCCCATGACAACTATATGAGATAAACTGGCATCCACCAGTCGGATGTGTGGAACAAGCCACACGTCAAGTGCGGAGCCGGTCTCGCGAACGAGGTCGCGTAAGGTTGGCCTGGACCGCTTCGATCTCACTATCCCGCGTCATAAGAAGTACACAAACAAGAGGCTTGCAACAGAAAACATCAACGCCCGCAACAACCATGTCGCGTTCTACTCGTGAAACACATCTACGCATAGATCTAGCTCTGATACCACTGATGGGTTTCGCAGCATAGTAAATCAAATTTTTTTCTACGGATGCGAACAGGAAAAGCAAGATCTAATCTAGGAGATGCAAACAACGAGGGGGAATAGATGAGATCTTCATACCCTTGAAGATTCGCACAGCGGAACGTTCGACGGAACGTGGGTGATGTAGTCGTACTCGCTTCTCCTCCTCGCGATCCGATCCGATCTAACACCGCAAGTGGCGATGCCTCCGAGAGATGCACACGTGCGACACCTCGACGTCTCCTTCTTTCTCGGTCCAGCAAGTATGGTGGAGAGATGGATTGGATCTACAACGCGACGGCGCGGTGCAAGTGGTGGAGAGTTTCTGCAGCAGGGCTTCGCCTACACGCAGTCGGGAGGAAGAGAGAGAGGAGGGGCAGCAGGGCGGCTAGGGCTTGAGGAGGAGGTGTGGGGAGGGTGCGCCCCAGCCCTCTTTATATAGAGGGGTGGGCGGCTGGCCCTTGCCCCTCCCCCAAGCCCTAGGGCCGGCGGCCAAGGAGGAAGGAGTGGGGGCAAGTTTCCCCCCTTCTAGAAGCTCTCCTAGGGTTTTGCCCTAGGCTTGGCCGGCTGGGCCCTATGGGGCTTGTTCCCCTGGCCCAATGCGGCCAGGACACTCCCTAATAGGCCCATGCCCCCTCCCGGCAGGTGGGGCCACGTTGGTCCCCCTCCGTAAGGTTCTAGAAGCTTCCGGTACAATACCGATTAACCCGAAACAATTCCGAACTCCAAAAACTGCATTGCCTTATATGAATCTTATTCTCCGGACCATTCCGGAACCTCACATTAAGTCCTGGATCTCATCCGAGACTCCAAAAAAAACTCATAAACCAATTATCCAATCTATCCTAGCGTCGAAACACGTTAAGTGTGTGACCCTTCGGGTTCGAGAATATGCAGACATGATCTTATATCAATAATCAACAGCGGGGTCTGGAAACCCATATTGAATCCCATACATTCATCGATGATCATATCGGATGAACCACGATGCCAGGATTCAATCAATCCCATATATATATTCCCTTCGTCTCGCGATATTTTACTTGCCCGAGATTTGATCGTCGGTACCGTCATACCTAGTTCAATCTCGTTCACAGCAAGTACTTTACTCGTTCTGTAATCCGATATCACTTTGTGATTAACTCCTTAACCACATGCTTGCAAGCGGTGTTGATATCGATTACCGAGTGGGCCCGAAGTATATCTCTCTGACTTGGGAGGGACAAATCCCATCTCGATACATACAATCCAACAAGTACTTTCCGATCACCTGAGAGACACCTTTATGATCACCCTCTCATAGGATGATGTTTGATGACCTCAAATCTTTCTTCCGATACCAGGGAGTTGTATTATCTCATGGTCTAAGGAATACAATATTTGACATAAGAAAAGCTTCGCAAAGATGAACACGATGACACGATCTAATTGCTCCGCTTAGTTTGGATCTGTCCATCATATCATTCTCCCAATGATATGATCTCATTATTAATCGACAACTCATGTCTATGGTTAGGAAACCTTAACCATCATTAATCAATGAGCTAGTCCATAGAGGCATACTAGGGACACGGTGTTGTTCACAAACCACACAAGTATTAAAGTTTCCGCTTAATACAGTTCTAGCATGGAATATAAACTTTATCATGAACAAGAATTATAATAATAACATCTTTATTATTGCCTCTAGGGCATAATTCCAACAAAATATAGCTAAGATCTAATTTCTAGGCACCTCCCTAGAGTAAGGGTAGCACCTTAGAAACTAATCTTTTGGATCCAGACAATGATCAAGCTTACTATCATTTTTCTCCAAGCTTTGATTCAAAAACAATAGCTGGTACCACTACCAGGACTATCTATATGAATCAATTAGATAAGGCCTAAACCCCTAAGCCTCAGACCAACATCATTGATCTTAGGGATTTCAAAGAAGAACATTTCCATTTATCTTTTAAAGCTAAGCTTGTCTTAAGCTTAAACCAACCCAATCAATGGATTAGAATCAATCTTGTGTGCCATACCCAGATGGTGTCACAAGAACAATTCTATCTGAATCAGGATAAACATCCAATCATCACAGATTCAACAAATCAATATACTAATCATTTTCATGTTAGGAATCATAATTAAAACATTCCAATGTTTATCTGTACTGTTTGAGATCATTGTGATCTCAAACCACATATTAATTTCTAAGCCAACAACACTAAGACAATGATTTCATCACAGCATAACCATGATCCTAGACCATGAAATGACAGTGGTAGGTTATTAAGTCACTGACTTTACCAAGCATTGGTTCCGAAGCAACTATACCATCTGAACCATATGCAATCCCAGCATAAAAGCATCTAATAAGCCATCAGAATGATTATAGTTCATCTCAAGCAACAAGCCTCAGGCTAATAACCATTTAGCATGCTTATAGACCATCCACACATGATCTAATTCATCCAGTACATGATCAATCACATGATAAGAACCCTAAATGAAACAAACCATCCTAATCAGGACAAGACAGTCACCAGGGAGGTCATTGCCAACATCCAGCATGGGATGAGCAAGCAGAGAGAGCACAAGGGGATAGGAAAAGAACTCACCAAAGGTCCTCGTTGGAGACTAGAAGAGGAAGCAGAGGGGCCGACGACCATGGTGGCACGGGGAGCACCCTAGAGGGGGTGCTGCAACCCATACGACGCCACGACGGCGACCATGAACATGCAGAGTGGCGAGGAGCATCACCACAACGCACAACGATAGCAGCAGCACCAGGATCCACGCCACCCTCATACCCTAGGGTTCGGGACGGCATCGATCCGTCGCATGAGAGCCCCATACCCAAATTCAGTTGGATAGAAAGGACGAGCATCGTCGATAACCTCCTGTTGCACCACGACGGCGACCAGAACGGCCCACGGCGACAGGAATCGCCGGCGGTGACATCACCGACCACGGGGTCGAGGTCAGAGGAGGAGAGGATGAGCTCAAGGGAGAGAGGCAGCAGTGGAATGGGCTGAGTTGGGCCATACCCTTCGGGGTTGTTATTTTTTGACTATGACTAATGGGCCACTAGGGCCCAATAAGATTAAGCCAGCCCAGAAATCTTTTAAGGCCTGTTTTAATAAATAGGAAAAGACCAAAATACGCCTGAACTAAATTAAATTCTAGAAAATAAAATAAAATTCCAAAAATTATAAATAAAATATTTTTGGATTCACAATAATCCACGCTATCCAAATAAATTAATATGTAAAATTTTAGACATTTAAATTTTATTAAGAATTTTGTAAATTATATATTCCTTATGGAATTTTACAAAATTATTGAAAGATGATAAAAATAAATAAAAATCACTTTCATTATATATTAATATTGTAGTATTTTTGAAAAATACTAAATAAATATTTAACAACAATTTTTAATGTTTAAGTGATAATTCCTAAAAGAATTATTAAATCAATAAAAATCAAATAAAAGGGAAATAAAATAAAATAATTCAATATATGTTATAAATATTAAAAAGTAATACTTATAAGTCATTTATTATTAAAAAGATTTTTTTATAATAATGGGGTGAATGCATATCAAATTAAATGATGCATTATATTATTGCATAATCATTTTGCTTCTTTAAATATTGTCCTTACCGGGCAATAATGATGTTTTTGTAGACATAGAAGCTCAAGGTCCAGTGCAAGCATCAGACTTCACTACCTTGCCATCACAAGGCAAGTTCATCACTTGCTCATGTCCTTTGAAGAGTCTTTATCAAAGTATTTGCAAATTGTGTGTTATCATATATGCTATAAAAGAAAGAAAATATTATTTTCACAAATAAATAAATCATAGATATCATCCTAAGTGGTGATATAATGGAGCAATAGAACTTAGGGTTCTATTTGCAACAATGATGATCAAGTATGGACTTAATAACCCCTGACATCAGTGATTCTAGCGCCGTATATTACACGTTAACCATGAGATTTGGAATGGGACAGAGAAGTCAGCTGTATCTTCTTCCTCTCGCATGAAGCCGGATGTGTAGGTCATGGCTGTTATTCTCGTAGCATGCATATTAATTGGTAATTCGTAGAGGATATGCAGCATATGGGTGGGGACCCTCATCGTCCCACGATAGTTCTAGCATCTAACGATTTGTACAAACCATTGCCGTAATTCATTATGTGGGCATGGTGTACACCAAGGAGGCATGCGAGGTCACGAAGGGGGCAGTGATTGGCTTGGACCAACTACTGGGCCCCACATCATGGAATTGTGGACGGGAAAGTACGCCCAGTTGTGCAACAATGAGTTGATATCTCATGGGTAAAGTAACGCACCTCTGCAGAGTGTAAGAATTATAACTTGTTACTCCCTGTTCCGGGAAGGAGCTGCGAACGCGGCAGGAAAGGAACTCCATGAAAGTTCTGGTCAACCTGTGAAGGCTGATTGTCATAGTTTTTCGGAATAAAATCAATCTTTGAAGAAAGATTTACCAAAAATTGCATAGTGTCAAGGATTTATAATCCAAGGTGGTAGTTAGAGGATCAAACTTCCCACCTTGCATATAATGAACTTGTTGGGTAACGCTGTTACTCATTCTTTCCTTTGATCCTTGCTTAAACTCTGAGGATCCCGAAGACATGCCAATGTATGCAGCCGAATATCAAGAAGATGTGTTCTATGAGGAACCCGATCTGTCCGGAGGTGTTGAAGGACTGGATTACGAGATCCGCTACGGTGTCGATGATAACGAGTCCAACTAAGTATCCCTAGTTAGTAGTAACCAACGGAGCCGAGCAACACGAACTCTATAGAAAGCTACTGAGCTCAACTCCTAGTCGGAGTTGTTACTTTTAAATTCCGCTGAAACACTTTATATTTTGGTTTGTAAGTTGAATCCTTTTGGAAGCCTTGAACTTCCGGTGTTGTAATAATAATAAGGTGTGTACTTTTGTAATATGGACCCGCAATGTTTCTGTTGTACCACTCTAAGGGATGTGATATTTACGGAACGGTGTTATGTGGATGTCATGTCAACGACTATAGTGTACTACATATGCAGTGGTATGCTGAGTCACCGCAAGCCTAATCTTTTCCTTCGCCACCGCCATTTCCTCCACCGCGACGTGATGCAGCCCGGCAACCCCCGTGCTACGGCTCCCGAGGACAGTGCCTCCTCTCCAGCGCCGAGCTATGTCAGAGCCACTCGGAAGGGGCTAAGAAGCGCGCAGCAAGGAAGTACGTCAAGTGGGGCAAGCCCGCGCTGCCCTCGCTCGCCAGGTACGCCACCCTGTACTACATCGCCATCCTCCCTCCCTGCCTCCGGAGAGCGATTCCTTGGACTACCGCGACTACGCGTTCGAGGAATCGGATAGCTATGACCCAAGCTCCGGCGACGACGTCGTTGAGAGGGACTTCGTCACCTCCGACGTGGCCGAGGAGCGCGCGTTGGCACGGCTGCGACGCCGCTCCGAGCATGCCCGTTTCAACAAGCAGACGCAGGAGGAACAAGAGCTCGCTGGCGCGCTCCACTTGATAGAGCGCCAAAAGAAGGAGGAGGCGGCGATGGAGCGGCTCAAGCGCCAGAAGGAGGAGACCGATGCGGAGCGACTGAAGCGCCAGGACGCCGTCGTCGTCTCGAGCGACGACGAGAACTGAGCGGCGCCACAGCGGCTAGGAGGGGTGATCGCCGCCGCTTCTGTTGTAAAAATTATGCATGTAATCGTTAACTGAATTTTGCCGCGAAGGCAAACGTTAACTGAATCCTATGTTGTTATCTCTGAATTTTGCCACGAAGACATTCCCGGCGAGATTTCGAAATTATGGTTTCTCTACTGTTTCTGTTATTTGCGGTGAGATATAGAACTGCAAAACGAGAGTTCAGTTCCTTAATCGTGCGTTTACTTAAACGGATTTACGGCAGCTGCTAGAGTTGCTCTAACACGTGACACATAAACGAAGCTTCGATCTTCCTTAAGTCTAGTCCCCCCGTTGCAAACGAGCAAGTCACCCGGCCGCGCTCAAGCTCCGTTTCCTCTGTCTTCCATCCGTCGACCTCGACCAACCCAAGATGGCGCCAACCAACACTATGAGCAGCTGGTCCGACCTACCGTTCGACTTGATCGGCGGGATCGCCGACCGGATCACCGGGCACGCGGACCTCGCGCGCTTCCGTTCGGTGTGCCCGTCATGGCGTTCGGCTACGGCGGTACACGCCGCCCGCCGCCGCGTCCCTCTGCTACTCGTGCCCAGCGCCGGCTCGTGGTCCCTCATCGACGACAGCATCGCGCAGACCCCCATGCCCGCCGCACACAGGCTCCCCTTCCGCTTCGCCAGCCTCTCCTTCCGCTTCGCCTCGCCGCGCGGCTGGACGCTGGGCGTGACCAAAGACTTCGCCGCCACGCTAGCACACCCCTTCACGGGCGCGTCGGAGAGCCTGCCGGCGCTTCCGTCCCCGTTCCGCGGCTACCGGAGCACCCTCCAGAACATGGTGTGGGATCGGTCGCCGTACGCCGCCATGGTGTCGCCAGGCAAGGGCGCGTTCTTCTGCCGGCTCCCGGCGTCTCCGGACGGCGGATCGTGGAGCCCTGTAGCCGGTTGCTCGCAGGCCGACCGTGTCAGCAGCATCACCTACTGCGACGACGGCACATTCTACCTCCTGGACGAGCGCAGCCGCAGGGTCATGGCCGTGGACGGCGCGACCTTCGCCGTGGCCTCCGTGATCGAGCCGCCAGACATGGTCGCGCCCTCCCTGTCCCGCTCGTGGCGCACGCCCGAGTCCACGCTCGTGGCATCGTCCGGCGAGCTCCTTCTGATCGTGAGGTCGCACCTCCTGTTCAAAGGAGGATGCCGCGAGTCGGAGCCGGAGGAGGGCCTCCTCAGGGCGTTCCGCGCGGACAGCCGGAGCCCGGCGGCCGGGTGGTCGGAGATCGGCGGCGGCGACATCGGCGACCGCGCCGTGTTCGTGGACCACCTCCGAGGGTTCTGCGTGGAGGCCAACGGGGTGAACGGGGTGCGGAGGAACTGCATGTACGTGGCGACCACGAACTGCCTGGTCGACGAGGAGTGCGGGATGGACGTGCTCTACGGGGTGTACACCGTGTCCGTGCTCGATCTTGCCGACCTCACCACCCAAAATCTCTCGCTCGGGAACCTGAGCAAGTGCCGCTACGGCAGGCATTTGCAATGGCCTACCTGGTCCATGTCGAATCTGCACTGACATGACATCGTGACAAAAGTGCTACTTGATGCGCTTCCATCGCATCTTAACAGTTTGCAGGAACAAGATCGAGTTTCATTTGTTCTACTACTTCTGCAGAGATCCACCTGTTTTGTTTGCTTACAAGTGGAGATTCTTTCACTTTTTTTTCCCCCAAAGAGCCTTGTAATGGATTTGTAAGATTTTTTTTAAGTGAATGGATTTGTAAGAATTTGTTAATCGCAGTGGAGGAACATACCCCCGTGAACAGGAACCGTGGCCGCCAGCGGTAATTTTCACATCCCGGCGAACACGGACGCTAGGCGCCGGCGGTAAAATGTAGACCTGGGTGGCACATCCGGGTGGCCTTATCGCCTGCAAGCCCAACCTGGATTCGCCGGTAGTAATGGGCGCTAGCCCCGGCGAACAGGGCACTATTTCGCCCGCGCTAATGGCTGGCTCATCCGGGGCACGCGGCCCACCATAGTCCCGGTGCGCGCAAGCCCAGTTTGTCCACGGTATATGGGCTAGCCCTGGCGAACCTGGTATGCATTCGTCGACGGTAACACGAGGAAGACATGGCTTCGTCGGTGGTAAGAAATTCGGCTATAAGATTTCCTCTACTAGTGGCTGTCGTAGTAGGTGATGTTGCTGACACGGACATCGTCCTCTGATGAGCACCCGGCGACCGGGCTCCACGGTCTGCCGCCGCATGGACGTAGCCAGCATAAGGATGCGCCCTTTCGTGGCGAGACCACGATGGCGTCCGGCGATCGATCCCACACCATGTCACGGAAGATCTCCTGACCATCGTTGTCGCGGAACGATGGCGGCAACGCGGGCAGGCTCTCGGACGTGCGGCTCCTAGACGCCCGATCTGCTTGAGAAAATGCGGGTTTTATTAGAAGATGGCTTGATGCAAGTTTGCAGAGGCAAATGATTAAATTAAAGTGTATTCACCTTACTTGTGTGGGTGAGGATAAACCTACCTATAAATTTTCTAAATATGTCAAATTTTAAAATTTATGATCAATGATATTTGAAGTGTGGTTGAACATATCTTTTTAGATAGATAGGTGGATGGGCTTTAATGCCATGGTGTAGCTAGCGGCTAGATCTGCATATCGATCATTAAATGGGATAGTCATACAGTGTATAAGATAATAAAGCATGCCTAGTAAAAAAGAATACGATTTTTTTGATCAAAAATATAATTTATGATATAGATGGTATGTCAACTTTGCACATGTTTAAAACTTTGCACGTGGGATGATGTAGCTTCAATGGAACATCACGATATTGATCATATCATCTATATGATTCATAGTTAACCTTTTAGTTCTTTGTGTTTCGAGACCATGTCTATACATGGTAGGCTCGTCAAGTTAACCAAAGTATTTCTGTATGTGTAAATCGATCTGGCTTATACCAATTATTGTATGTGAACGTTGAGTTTATCACACCCGATCATCACGTGGTGCTTTAAAACGACGAACTTTCTTAACGGTGCATACTAAGGAAGAACATACTTTTATCTTGACATTAAGTGTGAGGGATCATCTTATAATACTACCATCGTGATCTAATCAAAGCAAAATAAGATACATAAAAGGATAAACATCACATGCATAAATAATATGATATGGTATAGCCTTTTCTTCTTCTTGTGCTTTTGATCTTCATCTTCAAAGCTCCGGGATGATCTTCATCATCACTAGCCATCACGGTCCTCAACGCCATCACACAGTTGTCTCCAACTATTGGTAACTCATAGCAATAAAATAAAGCAATTACATGGCGATGAAAGATTGACTTGTAGGTCATACAATACATTGAAGAGATAATCATATGGCTGCTGTCGGTTAACGTACTCACCGACATGCAAGTCATGAAAGATTACAAACACATGATCATTGCATACATCACATGTATCAAACCCATCACAGTTTTGGCCATACCACATCACATGCCCTGCAAAAATAAATTAGACGTCATTTACTTTGTTCTTGCAAATTTTACGTGGCTTCTATGGGCAATATATAAGAACCGTCCTTACCTATACCACAACGGTGATAATTATGTTGTCTCTACTACATCCTTTTGGGCCCTCCGTTGTAAATATCACGGTTTTGACCATACCATATCACATGCCATGCAAAAACAAGTTAGGAAATGGCTTGATGCAAGTTTGCAAAGGTAAATGATTAAATTAAAATCTATTCAGCCGACTTGTGTGGGTGAGGATAAACCTATCTAGAAAATTGCTAAATATGGAAAATTTTGAATTTATGATCAATGATATTTGAAGTGTGGTTGAACATATCTTTCTAGATAGATAGATGGATGGGCTGATGGGCTTTAATGCCATGGTGTATCTAGCGGCTGTATTTGCAGCATATCGATCATTAAATGGGGCAGTCACACAGTGTGTAAGAAAATAAAGCACGTCCAGTCAAAAAGAATATTGATTTTTTGATAAAAAATACAATTCTGATATAGATGGTATGCCAACTTTGCACATGGTTAAAACTGACTTCTTGGGACATTTTACCCATTTGCGAGTTACGACTGACCACACTCTCAGGAAATTCTTTGTCTCATTATCAAAATTTTAAACCCCCAACTTGCTAAGCAATGAAATGATTTTACAGCAATTCAAATAATGGACCCCGTTGAATAAATTAGAAAATAGTACTAGTATTTATTAAAAAAATACACAACTGAATTAAAATTATGTAAGTACAATTGCATTTTTCGAAAGTGTAAAAAATTTAAGCCCAAAATGACACTTGTCAGGCCACATGAATTAAATGGAAAAACTAGAATTGTCAGTATGATAGTGAACTCCGTGGCACGGCATTTTTCTAGGAAGCGCAGAGCAAATTCCACACACTCCAGAATAAAAAGGTATATTTCTCCAACGACTCAAATGCGAGCAGGAAAAGTCAAGCAGACGACCACGTGCTTAGCTCCGTTCCCGCAGCCTTCTTCCATCGCCACGACCAATCCGAGAAGACTCCTCGGCGCTGCCAGTTACCACGGGATGACGGGATAGACTATGGGATGGTTGGATTTGCCAGCCGATCTCGTAGCGGGGATCGCCGACAGGATCACCGAGCACGCGGACCTCGCGCGCTTCCGCTCGGTGTGCCCGTCGTGGCGCTCGGCCTCCGCGGTCCACGCCGCCCGTCGTCGCGTCCCACTCCTTCTCCTGCCAACCGAAGGCTACTCCCGCGTCAACCGCCGTTTCTGGTCCCTGGCTGACGACAGCATTGCTGAGGTCCCCGTTCCCGCCGCGCGCGGCCGCTCATTCCTCTTCGCCTCGCCGCGCGGCTGGACGCTCGGCGTGGGCGACGACCTCGCGGCCACGCTGCTGCACCCCTTCACCGGCGTGTCGGAAAGCCTGCCTCCGCTGCCTCCGTCGTTCCGCGACGATGACCAGAGGATCCTCCGCGACACGGTGTGGTACCGGTCGCCGGACGCCATCATGGTCTCGCCGGGAAAGGGCGCGTTCTTCTTCTGTCTTCGGCCAGGCAACAACGACGGGTCGTGGAGCCCAGTCGCCGGAGGCTCCTGTTCCGCGGATCGTGTCACCGGCATCACCTACTGCGACGGCAAGTTCTACCTCCTGGACAAGCGCGCCAACAAGGTAGCGGCCGTGGACGGCGCGACCTTCGTCGTGGTCGCGAGGATCAAGCCGCCGCGCATGGTGATGCCCGACCCGTGGTGCGTACCCGAGTCCACCCTCGTCGCGTCGTCCGCGGAGCTTCTTCTCGTCGTCAGGACGCATCTCGTGTACCAAGGTGGGTTCTACGGCTCCGAGAGCCTCTTCAAGGTCTTCCGTGCGGACCGCCGGAGCCTGACAGCCAGGTGGTCGGAGGTCGCCGGTGACATGGGCGACCGCGCAGTGTTCGTGGACCACCTCCGGGGCTTCTTCGTCGAGGCCAACGGGGTCAACGGGGTGCGGAGGAACTGTGTTTATGTGGCCAGCTCGTACGAGGAGGTGAACGACGACTACGGGTGGGACGTCTGGGGCCGGTACGCCGTCTCCATGGTCGACCTCGGCGACCATACCACCCAGAATCTCTCGCATGGGAACCTGCTGAACTGCCGGTGCGGTAGATTCTGGCAGTGGCCTTCCTGGTCCATGCCCAACCTGCACTGATCCAAGCTGCACAACGTGTGCTTCGGTTCGATATTAGTGGTTTAAGGAACAAGGAGTTAAATACGTGCAAATATGCTTTCGCCCGGCTTTATAAATAAGCCACACGACCAAACCGATACAAAGTGACGAGGAATTCCTCTTATAAAAAGATTAAAGATAAACTACTACGAAGCCTAAGAAGCATCTAGCTTGCCACCGAAGACGACGAGACTAAGAAGACCGAAGCTCCACAACAACGCCTCCAAAAAGACACCGACGATGCCACAAGCGCCACCGCCAGCGAGATCTCAAGGGTCTAGGGTTTTCACCTGGACCTCTAATGGGGTGAGGGTAGCCACAACAACACCCCAAGAGGGTCATGACACCCATAGGTGCCGCCGTTGTCGGTGCCGAAGCCTAGGCTTTCGCCTGGAAAAACTCTCGCCACATTCGGTATCTCAGACACCACCAATCCTCGAGCCAAGCTTCCAAACGTGATCAGAGCGCTGCCACCTCCAGTAGCTCCCAATGCCCACTCCTTGCCACCCTCATGGTCCAAAGAGATGAGCCATCACCACCGCAACGCCGTCCCGTTGAGACGCCCGCGCAATCCACCTTTCGAGTCCGCCGCCCCGACGTCCAAGATCTCGCGCACGCGACATGGCATCCCACCACCATAGGACTACACGAACTAGTGTGGAAGGTCGGGCCAACCAGATAGGACTCAACCAACATGGAACCGAATCCACGACGATCACCAGATCTAGGCCGGACTAGCCCGCATCCAGCACCTCAATCACTCCCTAGCCGAGGGATGGGCTCCTAGTCATGCCGGAAGCCCCTGAAACCATGTGGACCGCAGGGCCCACTTATACGTCCAATTTGCATCACCATTCTATATCATAATTTACCTCTATTCATTGATATATTTCTTATTAAGAGGTGTTACTTATGTCTTTTCATCTGTTCTTGCATGTTGGATGATTCTTGGAGGATGAACTGCCGGAGTCAGAATTCTGATGGAAAAAACGGTGTTTTGATGCAATTTCGCGAAGATCAGAAAAATACCAAAAAACTACGGAAAATCCTATTTTCCCAGAAGACGGAGAATGCCAGAAGGGGAGGCGGAGATGGGCCATAGGGGGCCCACACCCCCTAGGCGCGGGCCACCCCTAGGTCGCTCCTACAGGGGGTGTGGCCCACCTGGCCCACCTCTGGCTCCGCCCTCTCGCCTATATCTTCTCCTCGAAACCCTAATACATGGAGGGCGGACACAGAAAGATTCCGCCGCCTCTACGGGGCAGAAAACACCGAGAGAGAAAGAGCTCTCCGGCAGACAGATTTCTGCCTAGGAAATTCCTTCCCGGAGAGGGCAGATCGTCGCCATCAACACCATCATCAAGCTAGACTTCATCGGGATCATCATCATCATCCACACCATCATCTCCACCAGCACCATCATCCCCACTCCATCCCGCTGTAACAATTGTGTTGAATACTTGCATAGTTCTTAGGGGAAACTTTTCCGGTGTTGATTACTATTGTAGTTGATGCTTGTGAGTGGAACCATTGGATTATTGTTTATGTTCAGATTGTTATTCATCACCATATCATCTCTGATCTTGATCCATATGATGTCTCATGAGTAGTTCGTTTAGTTCTTGAGGACATGGGAGAAGTCATGTTGTTAGTAGTGGATTTGTGTTGAGATATTATTCAATGGTTTAGTATTTAAGTTGTGGTGCTATTCTTCTAGTGGTGTCATGTGAACGTCGACTACATGATACTTCACCATTTATGGGCCTAGAGGAATGCATTGTGTATTTGGCTACTAATTATGGGGTTGCCGGAGTGATAGAAACCTGAACCCCCGTTAGGAAACCATTACACAAGGGAGTGTAGGATCTCAGAGTTTAAGGTTGTGGTTAGGTTTATATCTTAATTGCTTTCTTGTAGTTGCGGATGCTTGCAAGGGGTTTAATCACAAGTTTGTATTGGTCCAAGTAAGGTTGGTACATTAGCACAGGTTTACCCATACAACACTTATAAAACCAAAGAATACTGCTCAGCTATATGAAGCGAAAGCACTTGACAATTATTCCCATGTGTCCTCGAGAACGTTTGGTCCTCATTAGTATTTCCACCGGCTTGTCCTTTGCTAAGAAAGGATTGGGCCACTTGCTGCAATTGTTTGCTGTCTTTATTTCTTGCACTTTATTTCCTTGCTTTATCAGAAAACCCCTAAAAATCCGTTTGCTAAGTATTTACAGAGATTTCCTGCTCCATACCACTAGTCAACACCTTCTGCTCCTTGTTGGGATCAACACTCCTATTTATCGAAAGTACTACGATACACCCCCTATACTTGTGGGTCATCAAGACTATTTTATAGCGCCGTTGCCGGGGAGTGAAGCGCTATTGAAGAGTGGAATTGGTAAAGGAAACTTCTATTGTGAGTATTGCTTTTTTATTTCTGTTTGTTAATTTGTTTCCAATATGGATAACCCACTTGGTTTTCTGTTTGGAAAAACTACTACCACTGTTAGGGTAGTAGATGAACCACCGCCTGTTGAGATAGATCCTTTTAAGATACCTACAAGTATTGTTGATCATGTTATGGATAATTATTATTTAGGGGATGGAACTGTCCATCCTGGTGATCACTTGCTTTTTATCCATGAATTATGCGGGTTATTTAAGTGTGCATGTATCACAAATGAATAGGTGAAGAAGAAGTTACTCTCTATATCATTGAAAGGAAGAGCTGAAGAATGGTATAAGCTGTTGAAGAATGGACAATCCATGGAATGGGAGGAAATAGTACCTTTCTTTTATTCTAAATTTTATCCTCCTGGTGGGATTCATAAGGATAGGAATCTAATATATAACTTTTGGCCTCATGATGGAGAGAGTACAACTCAAGCTAGGGGGAGATTGAAGTTACTAATGTTTAAATGTCCTATTCATGAACTCCTTAACAATATTATTATCAATAACTTTTATACAAGGCTTTCTCTTCATGATAAAGATTTATTAGATGCTTCTTGTGTTGTATCATTCACACGTATGAAGGAAGAAGCTAAATGGGATCTCCTAGATCGTGTTCAAGAGAACACTGAAGCATGAGAGAATGACAAAGGAAGAAAGCCAGGTATAAACTATGATTATGAATGCATTAAATCATTTTTGGGAACTGATGACTTCCGTGATATTAGTACTGAGTATGGTCTTGATTCTCAAAGTATTGCCAATTGTTTTAAGGCCTTTGCCTCTTATATAGAAATTCCCCAAAAGAAGTGGAATAAGTACCATGCACCTTATAAAGATGTTGTTAATCATGTTCCTGCTAGAAATACTGAAGTTTGTACTACTAATTATATTTTGCCTGAACCTTATGTTGAGAAAACACTTTTCCCAGCTAAGGTAAAGGAGTACTCTATGATAACTAGTGTGAATAACGAAGGTACAAAGAAAGTTGTGAAACCTGATGAGCAAATAAAAAATGAACCTATGGAAACTATTGTGAAAGATCTTATCACTAGAAATATAGAGGATGATCACATTGTCTTCTGTGAAGACGCTTCTAATATTGTCTCTCATCCTAGTAAAGCTAGAAAATCTAGTGTCCCTGTGCTTTCTGTTAAAATTGGTGATCATTGCTATCATGGTTTATGTGATATTGGTGCTAGTTCTAGTGCTATTCCTTATGAGCTTTACAGGGAAATTATGCATGAAATTGGTCCTTGTGAGCTTGAAGACATTGATGTGGTTATTCACCTTGCTAATAAGGAAACCATTTGCCCTATTGGTATTGTGAGAGAGGAAGTCCTTTGCGGTAAGATCAAGTATCCTGTTGATTTTCTAGTGCTTGGTTCAGCAGCAAGTAAAACTTGTCCTATCATCTTTGGTAGATCCTTCTTGAACACTCGTGGATCTATTATAGATTGTAAAAAGGAGAAAGTTTTAACTAAGTTTGATGGAGATTCTTATGAGTTTAACTTTTCCAAATTTGCTAAAGCTCCTTATGAAAATAGCTTGCCTAATGAAGATTTCAAGGTTGAACAACTTGCTTCTATTGATCCATTTTATGACCTTGGACCTCTTTTTGATGATTGTAAGTATGCTCATTCTGATGATAAAGGTGTTTCTTGTGATAGTTATATTGTCAACTTTATTCAGAGTGCTATTGGAAGTTATTATGAGAGAGGGAAACATGGTTTTATGCATCTCAATAATATCAAGTTTCCCCATTTTATGTCGAAAGCTTTGAAGCTGCATTTGTTGTGTCTCCCTATGCTAGTGTCCTTTTGTTTCAATAATTTGTTTTCTCATGAGACCCCCTTGCATAGGAAGTGGGTTAGACTCAAATGTGTTGGATATTTGCTTCTTGATGCTCTTTTTCACTTCAAATCTATATCTCGTATGTGAGCATCTTTGAAATTATCAAGCCTAACTTAAAATACATTAAAGAAAAGTACTTCTTGGGAGATAGCCCAATATTTTTGTTGAGTCTTGGAAGTTATTACCTTAGTAATAACCGCTCCTTATCCTTTTTGTTTTGGTTTTTGTGTCAAGATCAACTACTTTTGAGAAGTAGAGGAGTTGTGAAAAGTGGCTGCCCTGGGACAGATTTTTGTGCTGCATTGTAAAAGTTCGTGAATGAGCTCAGTACAATGAATGGAGCTGCATTTTTTTGCGATTGTTCTCTAAGTTGTTATTCAACTTTCATTAGTTTTGCACTTCTTGATTTGAGCAACAGTAGTTCTTTGAAAAAAAAATCTTTACCTACTGGTCTGTTTTGATAGATTTCTACCATCATTTGTATTTGCCTCTTATATTGACCCCCTTTCAGATTCTTTTTGGGCTTTTGGAAATGATTTGCTATAGTAGCTTCTTGTTTTGATGGGTTTCAGTTGAAGTTTGAACCTATAGGTTTTTTGTTTTTGCATACACTAATGTTGCCAATGAGGTTTGTATAAGGCCTTGCAAGAAAGGAATTTTCAGGAGAAGGAGAGAAGGAATCCGCAGAGTCCTTTTTTGAATAGGTAAAAGTGCTGCAAACTGAAGGTTCGTGAAAACCTTATCTTTTTATAGTTTTGATGTTTTTATTACATACGGAAGGCTACGAGACAAAATAGAGGAGGAAACGGAGGCCAGGTGGGCCACACCCACCCTAGGCGTGGGCCCCAGCTGGCCGTGCCTAGAGGGGGTGTGAGCCCCCTGAAGTTCGTCTCCGCCTCGTTTTTGCATAGTACCTTCCTTATGTATTGAAACTTTGTAATATATAACCCCCTCGGATCCCTCGAGGTTCGTATATCGTGTTCTCGTCATGTTTTTGTCTCGATCTGTTTCTGTCAAGAAATCTTCTCAAGTTTAGAGCACCATGGTCTCCGCCAACGACAAAGGCAAGAAGCCCGTGGAAGATGATCCTCAAAACCCCAAGGAGGAGGAGATCTTGGTTGAGGATGAAGAAGACATGAATGAGGAAGAGCATCCAGACACCGCGCTACCGTTGCAAGCATTGGAGTGGTGGCAAACCCTACCAAGCTTAGGAGGACAGCACGAATGTCTACAAGAGGGAAAACCCCCCTTCATATCCTTGCTCCACGGTCATTTCCTTCATGCACCAAGAACCCCTTCCATACTCTCTTAATTGAGTGACAATACCAAAAGGTGCCCAAAGGGAATTTTCCCTCTGTTTGGGATCTGCCTCGTTCTAACCATGCAGGGACAGAACACTCTAAGAAGGAAGAGTGGGGAAAGAATAACAAGGACTGGGATTCTCAGTCCGACATGATCATGAACCGCATTGAGCATAATTCAGAGTTGATTCATACTCTAACATTTGAGATTGAGGATTTGAGGGAACTGATTGAAGAGCTTATCAAGAGAACACCATCACCACCGAAGGAGTAATCCGTCATCAGGTTTGGCATCCCCTTGGCTTGTTCCAAGCTTGGGGGAGTGCCGCGGTATCACATCATTATCTTTTATCTTTTACCTTTTTAGTAGATTCATATCTTGGGTAGAGAAGTTATATTATAGGTTGGTTTGCATTGTGGAAGTATATCTCCTTTAGTTGGTTATATATGTATCCCTTGGTGTGACTACCTTTATGGAATATTAATGAGAAGTATCATCTTTTACTTTTTGCACTTCTTATTTTAGTTTGCAGTCTCTATTATATGATTGATCTTGTTGATCAGTATTGGTATCACTCTGGGAGCATCAAGTAGATCTAAATTGATTTTGGCAAACCGAGCTCTGGTCAGTAGCAACACTTTTTGAGGTTTGAATGGAAAAGAGAAAAAGCTTACAAGTATTTTGTATCAATTATTTTCTTTCTTGATTGGCTCATAAGCTTAGTATTCTTTATTTAAGATCTTTTGTGTCTTTAAGGAAGATTGCATGTTTGGCTTTATTACTTGTATGTTTGCTTATTTCCTTCAACTCTTTTGCTTGCTACCCAGCCTTGCTAGCCAAAAACATGTTTTGAGAAGGCATACTTCTCATTCTTCCAACCCCTTTAAACCAAAATTTGTGCCATTTGTGTCCACCATATCTACCTATTAGCATTATTGCTATTCCAAGTAAATTCTCAAGCTTCATCTATCTTTCGAATTAAAAATTATTTTGTTATGTGAAAACTAGTTAGTAAAGTTCTCACGAACTTGATGGCACACCTTATTTTTACCGCCCCTAATAAACTTGAACCATTGTGTCATCGAAGTTGTATATGCTTGCATATATACATTGGAATTAGCAGAACAGTGCTGTCACGAGGAACGCTTTCAACACTTGTGGATACATATCCAGTTTATATCATGCTCTTTTGTTTGAGGATGTTGTCGGTATGAAATAAAAGAGGAGCTTGTAATTCCATGGAGTTATGTATGTGTGTTAGAGAAACGGCTGGGCCGCTAGCCTAATCCATGCCTAATCATGGTGGAAACTTGCAGCATAATGATACGTCCAAAACATATCTACTTTCTCGAACACTTTTGCTATTGTTTCTCCTCTAAACTTTTGTGATTTGGATACAAATAACACGGATTGACGTTGTTTTCAGAAGAACTACCTTGGTGTCTAGTTTTTGTGCAGAAAATCAACTATCAGGAAAAAATCCCGGAAAATATGCCAAAAATACTATTTCACCAGAAGATTCACGGAGCCAGAATACGAGACGGAGTGGAGGCCTGAGGGGCCCACACCCCCTGCCGCGCGGGTGGGCCCAGGCCGCGCCTGGAGGGGTGTGGCTGCCTCAGGCACCCCCTCGGCCTCCCTCTTCGCCTATAAGTTGCCTCCTGACCTAAAAACTCAGGGGGTTCGACGTTTTTCCAGAAAGAGTTCCGCTGCGCCACCACCACCACAAACCGCGATTCGGAACCAGAAACTCTGTTCTGGCACCCTGCCGGGACGGGGAATTTGGAGAGGATCATCGTCATCATCATGAACAACGCCTCTCCATCAACCATCCATGTTTCCCTCATCCATGAGTGAGTAATCCCCTGCTATAGGCTATGGGGATAGTATGGATTGGATGAGTTCTATCATGTAATCGAATAAGATTGTTAGGGCATGGTGCCTAGTATCTCTATTAGTGCTATTTGACTTTGTTGCAACTTGTTATGCTTAATACTTGTCACTAGGGCCCGAGTGCCATGATCTCAGATCTGAACTTATTATTGATTCATTATGATAGTATTGTTTGTGATCTTATCTGCAAGTTGTGTACACATATTATTATCCGGATCCAAAGGCCCCGAAGTGACAGAAATTGGGACAACCGGAGGGTATGGCTGTGATGTGAGGATCACATGTGTTCACGGAGTGTTAAAGATTTGCTCCGGTGCTCTATTAAAAGGAGTACCTTAATTTCCAGTAGTTCCCTTAAGGCCCCACTGCAACGGGCTGGCAGGACAAAAGATGTTGTGCAAGTTCTCACTACGAGCACGTATGACTATATTTGGAGCACATGCCTATGATTGTTTAGTACTTGGATGCTTTATCTTATTTATCTGCAATTTCCCTAGATCTTGAAGTTACATGTTTAGTCTCGTCCATGCAACACCCGTCTATCCATCCCTATGCCTACTACACTCATATCCTACTGTTTGCTACTATTGTTACTACTGCCTTTGTTCCACTGCTGCTGTTACTTTGCTATTGCTACTAAAAAACTATTGCTACCGATAAACTTCTGTGAGCAAGAACTATTTCTAGGTGCAGCTGAATTGACAACTTAGTTATTAAGGCTTATAAGTATTCTTTGTCTCCTCTTGTGTCGAATCAATAAATTGGGTAATACTACCCTCGAAGACTGTTGCGATCCCCTATACTTGTGGGTCATCAAGACTATTTTCTGGCGCCGTTGCCAGGGAGCATAACTTTATTTGTAAGTTCACTTGGATCTATTATTGTTCACTGCTATTCCTTTCATCATGGGGAAGTCTCATGATGGAAAGTTTCCCATTTTACCATCCACTACAAGAAGAGGTACATTCCTAAACACCTCTGCTGCGCTTGATTCACCGTCTATTATAAGTAAGCTTGTTACACCACCACCACATACACATGGTACACACACTGCTACTACTGCTAAATCTAAAAATGCTTCTGATACTCATGATCTTACTTCTACTATGCTTGATGCGAGTGGTTCATTAGGTCCTTTCCTAGATGCTACTATTGATAAAACTATTTTGGGAAACACTGAAACTCCTAGTGAAGACACTATTACACCTGTTAGCTCACCTGGGTCTAGAGAGAGATATGATATTAGTGATGGTTACATTGAAATGACTGATGAATTTATTAAAGAGTACCAAAACACACATGGTGCTAGTGCTATTAGGAGTCTCCTTGAGAGACGTACCATTATTCCTAAACTATCTTCTGATGCTAAGTTTGCCACTTCTCCCATAGATATTAAAGATAATGATTATGATTTATCTCTTGATTTATCCTATTTAGACATTGTTGAGAAAGAACCTTTTTGTGGGACTAAAAAAGAGAGTGCTGTGGCACATATGAATGAGCTTTCCACTATGAGTGCCTTATTCTCTGATGATTTTAAGATGCGCAAGTACTTTGTTACTAAGATCTTCCCTTTTTCACTAAAAGGAGAAGCTAAAGCTTGGTTTAATAGATTGCCTCCTGGATCCATTGATAGCCCTGATTGCTTGATTGCTTCTTTCTTTCAGAAATATTTTCCTCCTAGTGCTACACATGCTGCTTTGCAGAAACTTTTTGATTTTAAACAGGGAGAAGAAGATAAATTGCATGAGTCATGGACAAGATTCTATGCCTTGATTCATGCACATCCCGGATTCCCATTTCCTAAAAATGAGATTCTTGATATTTATTATAATGGAATAACTGATGATTCTAGTACATACCTAGATAGTTTTGCTAATTGCGTTTTCAGGAAAAGAACTCTACAGATGCTGAAGAATTAATGGCTAAAATAAGCAAGAATTATGATGATTGGACTTCAACTGAGCTAAATTCACCTGAGCCTATTACTCCTGAACCAGTTGTGCCTGAACCAGTTCCAACACCAACACCAAGGAAGAGGGGAGTGATTGCATTAAATGATGAAGTGATGAAGGAAGCTAAGAAATGTCTTAAGGAGAAAGGTATTAGAGATGAAGATGTGAAGAATCTACCTCCTATAGAAGAATTATGTAAGACAATTCCCCACTCATCTAATATTGAGGTACACTCTCTCCACTTTAATGAAGGTGATATTCCTTATGGTAAACCTCCTGATCAATGCTTAGAGGAACTTGACACTTTTATAGTTAAGCAAGGTAATTTTAATAAACAAGTTCAGAATCATTTATTGGAAAACTCTAGAGCTATTAATGAGTTGAAAGATATTATGGAAATAACTGCTAATGATGTTAAAATGCTTTGTAAACACTTTCAAATGGTCCAAACTCAAATTGATCAACTTGCTAAGGTACAAAAAGATATGCTAGTTAATGCCTCATGAAATAAACATGCTTATGGAATTAGAACTAGGAGTGGTATAGCTACTCAAGATCCTTTATATCCTGAAGGACACCCTAAAATAATTGAGCAGGATTCTCAACAAGGTGAAAGTAGTGGTAGTCCTCGTAATAGAAAGAAAAAGAAACATAAAATAGTTGAGGAACCCTCTGAACTTGCTGTAGATTCTAATAGTATATCTGTCTCTGATGCTGAAACTGAGAGTGGCAATGACAAAAATGATGCTCCTGATAAGGAGGAAGTTGAGGAAAAACCTGAGAAGCACACTAAGAACACTAGGTACACTAAGGAAGATTTTATTGCTAATAAACATGGTAGTGAGAGAGAACCTTGGGTGTAGAAACCTATGCCTTTTCCTAATAAGAAACACAAGTCAAAGGAGAAAGAACACTACAACAAGTTTTGTGAGTGGATGAAACCTTTATTTTTGCAAATTCTTTTGATTGATGCTATTAAATTGCCTCCTTATTCAAAGTATATGAAGGATATTGTCTCTAATAAAAGAAAGATTCCTATTGAGGAAATTTCTACTTTGCTTGCTAATTATTCCTTTAATGGTAAGGTTTCAAAAAAACTTGGTGATCTAGGTATACCAACTATTCCTTGCTATATTAAGAATAATTATGTTAGAACTGCTTTATGTGATTTGGGAGTTAGAGTTAGTGTTACTAGATAATACCCCGCACGTTGCTGCGGGAGTTTGTTATGATTTTCTTAGTAGAACAGTGTATCAAACAATTTATAATTTGAATCAGTAATACGACAAATTTCATACATACATATGCATTGCATGTAAAACCTTGTTTGTATTATAGACACGGGTGATATGTAATTATACTACAATAGATTTAGCTCGAATAGTCTTTTTAGCAGAATCTAGTTGACCTTGTTGGTAGTGATGCCTTCATCGGTTAGTACCACCTAGATATGTGGTGTCCTATTTTCCATACTACAATGGATCCGTTCGATCATAATTGATGATCACCACATATTGCTTTAGCGTTGTCTTGAGGATAGGGCTCACATCTGAAAATTAAAAAAAGACTGCTTCTCTTATGGTGTTCTTGATCCTTGTAATTTCTTGTGAGCTTGTCTTATTGAAAACGGAAAAGAAGGAGGCATCCCATTCTATGAAGAATCATACAACATCCTGGAGAAGATTCGTGTACATTGTTAATCAGGATCGAAGCATGAAGGTTAAGAATCATACAACATCTTGGAGAAGATATATGTACATTGTTAATCAGGATAGATGCATCAAGGTAAAGAAAAAAAAGAGAATATATAGACAGAGAACTCTCAGCATGTACTTTAAAGGAAATTCTGCATATATGTTCTAAAAAAGATGAAGACGTAAGGTAAAATTTGATAGGTCCATGTTAGATGGACGTTTGTGGGAGTATTCAACGTGACTTGGAAGGCAATTACATAGAAAATTATAAGTCCTTTATTGTTGAATGAAACCCTGTAATTTAAATTGTGGCATTATAGTTATCATAATGGCAATGAAATGAATGCATTTAGAATATAAACCAATTGTCTAGTGCCTAAATTTTAGGAAAGTTGTTTGTTGTTTGAGGGAGCAGAGAAACTGATTGTTTTGGATTCAGTAAAAAACGTGCCAATTAGCAAGCCTAGAAAAGAATATAATGCAAAGGAAGTAGGTCACCGAGATAATGGGCATGTAAAATTGTGTAGGATTTTATAAGGATGTTACTTTTGAAGTTCTGCATGTAGCACGAGATTTATGTCACAAAATGTCAAGATAATACTTGTGAAATTCAGTATGTATCGTCTAACGTGAAATTCAGCATGTACCACCGACATATTTGTGGATAGTACTTGTGAAATTAAGCATGTACCATAGACATATTTGTGGATAGTACTTGTGAAATTCAGCATGTACATATTTGTGGCATGGAAAATAATATGGACACTGACTCATCTATGATCATACTTAGAGAAGGAATGGAAAATTTTCAGTACTGTACAATAAGATGACAGTAAAGATGAACGGCAATATAGAGGAGCACTGGGTAGACAGAAACATGAAGGACCTTGTAAGCAAATGTCCTGCAATTCACAGTCACATATATTAAGAGACAGTGAGAGACCTATTCCAATCAACAAACCCTACATAAAAAACTTTCGTCAATGAAGGAAATACGGGGAAGAATGGTAAGGTTTTACAAACGAATCCGTATGATATTTGTACTTTGTTCACTTCATAATGTTTTCTTAGAGTTACTTAAGAGTGGTCATACTCCTATTTGAGTAGTGGTTTCTTAATATTATAATGGAATAGAATTATTTATCTTTTTATAAATGAGTGGTTATGGTTTGTAAACAAGGAATAATATTACTTGACTACTTATGAATTCACTACAGTGTTTTGGCATGTTTCTAAACTTGTGGTTGAAGTAAGGGAAAATATTTTATTTAGTCACAAATTATTCTTGAAGATTTTATATTTGGTAAGGATCTTTTTAGAAAATAATCTACACTTATGGTGGAATGATAATTCATTAATATTGTATTTAAAATATGTTGAACCATTTTGACTTCATATTATCAATATTTAAGAGTTAAGACTAATACTATTTATTAGACCTCAATTGGCTAATTCTCGAAATATTAGCAAATTTTAATTACCCTTATATGAATTATTAATTAAGGAAATTAGAGTTAAATTCAAGTTATTAGAGTACTAAGTTTTTACTTACTTTAAAATTGGAATATTATATTTTTAACATGTAAATATTATTTTTGTGATTATTTTGGTATATTACATTTATTTTTGTGATTTATAAATAATAAGATATGATTTTTTATAAGATTTATTACTTTATAAATACTTAATAAATAATAAATATTTAATTAGGTGAAATAATAATACATGATTATAGTTCTTATTTTTCTAAAAAAATGGTATTTTATTTATATTTTTAACATTTACCAATATTAAAATATGAATTTTCAAAGTATTAATACTTATAAAATTCTTATTAAATAATAATTATTTTAATTATTAACATAATAATGTTCGATAATAGTTTAATGTTATAGATTTTATTTTTCTGAAAATTTTCATATATTAAACATATTTTTCTGAATTATAAAACATAAGATATGGAATTTATAAGGTTTATTCATTTTCTAAATACAAAAATCTGTATTACACCTAGTCAGAACCTACCCTAAGTCACAGACATGTGGGGTACTGGTCACGTTGGCATGCGACATGGGCAGTGAACTAGTCAATAGCGGACCCGGTCAACGATGACGCAGGCGGGACGTCACGAGACATCAACATGGACCAGTAATCTTTTTACACTCCTAGCTAATCTAGCTAGAGAGACGAACAGGTGGGCCCGTGGCCACATCAGCTGCCACATGTGCTCATGGAGCTTCACCGGAATTGTACCAGGAATGGCGGAAGAGAGGGTTTTGGGAAGTGCGGCTAGAAGGTTTCGATGCAGGGGAGTATGCAGAACCCATATGGGGTAGCGCCGCTCTCAATTGGTCATCGGAACAGAGAGTACGATGACGGCTGACGGCGGTGCACTAAGTCCAACGAGGCGTACATGCTCAGAGACCACGGGGAAATGAGCTAGGAGCGTTGGGGGTTCGTGATCTCACCAGGAATCTAAAGAGATTGATGGCGAGGCTTGTGATGGCCTGTAACGGTGATGAGGTCATGGCGGAGCTCGTTCAGAGTTCGGGAAGAAAACAATGTGGGGTTTGATTCCGAGAACCCCAGCTCGATTCCTCTGGCTTATCGCTGTAAGGGAGCATGGCGGTGCTCACGACGCTATCTATGGGGCACGGGGTGGCACGGAACGGTGGCGATTCATCAGCGCACGTCGGCTTAGGGTTTCGGGTTTGAGGAACCGGAGAGAGGGAGGTCGCTTGGAAGGGGAAAAAAGGATGAGATCGAACAGAGCACCTCGGTGTCCTTATCTCCTCTCCAGAAGACGGCGGGCAGCGGCGAGCATCGTGATGCTGGCGAACGGTAACGCCGGCGCCACCGAGCTTCTTGACGCTAGGAGGAGACGACGGACAGGAGAGACAAAGGGGTATTGGGCCTAGTTGGGCTGGCTTGGGTCTCAGCCGGGCTGAGATGTGGTGCGCACGAGTGACAAATAGGAGATAAGGAAATGGGCCGCGGCCACGAACTGGGTTGGGTAGTTCTTTTATCTCTTTCTTTTCTAATTCTGTTTTCTTTTCTAGATTTTGTATTTAAACAATTATGTTGAATGTTCCTTATATAATTTCTTCTTTAGACAATTGTAACTATATGAAAATGCATTTAGGATGATTCAATAGTTTGTATTATAAGAACATACTTCATTCAGTTATCCTATTTCTAATTTCTAATTCATAAAATATGAGAGGTAATTTATTATGTAGAGCAACTAGGGATTAAGGTTTTTTAGAATTTGTTTTAAGATCTTAAAAATTCTCTATAATATTGTTTTCACTTTATTTAGAGTAATGTAGTTTTAAAATTTTAAAGGATATCTATAGGTTTTATTTATATATATTTCATCATGTGGTAAAACATAGGGTGGTTTATAATTATTGTATCCCCACTTATTCCATGCTCATATGGAATGAGTGGTTAGAGAAATGGCTCAAAGAATTGGCCTCATTAATATAGATAGAATATTTATGAGATGTTGATGAGAAAACTCATTAATAAGTTTAGGGTTTTGAATTATAATCATTTCCCATGAGTTTTAGATAATTTAATATACTTATATCTTTTTATTAAGGTGAATAAAGATTAGTGGTTAAGACCTCTTGTCTTTATGTTTTTGATAAAAAATGATATCACCATCTAAAGTAAAATAGTAAGATTATCCTTTAAAATGATTTAAAAGATATAATGGATAATTATAGTTTCTAGGCACATAAGATTTTAATGTTTTGTAGTGGCAAGATATGCTCAATTGATCTGCTATATGAAAATATTTCTATGAGCCATTATGGAAATAAGATGATAGATCAATCATATGAAATGGATATTATGTTTGGTTAAATATTTAAGGTTGAGTGTTTACCAAGAATTCCTATCTTCCTTACTTCATAATTATTGTCTCTTAACTAAGGAATTCCTTTCCTAGATAAACTACTTCTTCATATCCATCATCATGTGTTAACATGATGAGCTTTACTTCACCAGAATATTCTTATCAATACTTACTCCTTCTGAATCCATTTGTAAATCCAATGAGCTTGACACTAAAGCTCTAAATACTTTCCTCATAGGAATATCTCCCACTTCTAGAATGCTTCTAATGACTCCAAATCCATTTGAATGATTACTCTCTTACTTCATAAATTACTTTGTAATCTCACTTATAAATCTTAGAAGCTTGTCACTGAAGCTTTTCATAATCTTTTCATATCTATACTTGGTTATATCCACTACTCCACTAATGATAACCTCTAATCCATTAAGTAGTTACTTTAGCTCCTTTCATACCCTTCCTTTATCATCCATCACTAATATTACTCCAATATATATATCAAATCCTACTTCCCCCAAGTATTTAGTATTCTCCAAGAGGAATATCACTACTTCAATAACTCAATGCTTCTCTAGCATAATATTATTCATAATATCTTACCTCTACTTGGCTCCAGTATCTCCTTTTCCAACTTCACATTATAACATTGTGACTTGGCATGACTAACCTAGGATAACATATCTATACTAGGGTTTAATCATGTTCTATCCACCAATGTCACTTATTCATGATATAATCATTCATTCCTAGTGACTTGGGCATGATCATTATAATCCTTTGATCATTTATGGCTTAGGTTTCCGGTTGGCTAATCAAGGCTTACATCAATACAACATTACAATTGTATTATAATTATCTTGTCAGTATCTCCAACTGAATAGAAGATATCATTCATTGACTATACCTACTTAAACTAATAGGATTACTCCTGGTAACTATCTTCAATATTCATCCTTGTAATCTTCTTTGTTACCATATAAATATATATCCAGATAACTCTTCTATCCATTCAGGAGTGAGTTAACTCCATCAATTATCATAATGGTTTCATTCTCTTCAAACTCTCCCATCCTATAGATGATATCTAAATCTAGCACTACCACTTACCTCTTCTTAGTTCCTTCTCCAAAGGTTTTGGAGTGAATGCCATGATAATAACAAGAGTTAATAGATCAAGAATTGATAGGCTAAGACTTGATAGATCAATAGTTGATTACTCAACATTGATGAATAATGGATATTAGAATCTGGTTTAAAAGAGATGATAAGGATTGATATGGAAAGAAATATATGTGGTGAAGGGTCTTAACTTGCTTTTCTTCTTACTTAATACAACTAAAGAGTTAAGGTTAGATATTACCATGATCCTCATGGTATAAACATATGAGAATAAGATAGGTCAAGATTTAGTTATTAAACTATTGTTACTTGAGTTATATTCATAGCTTGGTATTCATGGGTTGTTGTGATGAATACTATGATATGATCCCTTAAGGACCATATATTAATCATTAAAAAAATATGCAATGGCTTAGTTTTATTACATTTGATCTACCCTTAGATCAAATCATGTTTACCCTAAATAAGGTTTTAGCAAAGGTCATATTGAAACTTATCGCAGTCAACTTGATGATCTACTTCAATTCCATCAAGTTTGAGAGAAGCTTCAATCACTTTGACAAGTTTTTGTTCAAAAGCGCGAAAAGAATTTGGATTTTCTATGCATGAATGCAATGCACACATCTGTGCCCAGCTTATTTCTAAGATCTAATGCTGGGATGTTACAGTTTTCCCCCGAGTTTTGGCTAATTAGGCAAAAGAATTTTTTTTCTTGATTTTGAAACTCAAGCCATTGTCTCATCTATCATAATTGCCAATAGTCATTTTTTGATAAAGAGCATATATTAATATCGTGAAGATACCAATTACACCCAGCCTCTGCAATAATGCATTGCCCTAGCGGCCTTACAGATGCACACAAAAAAAAGAATTATAATTAAAAAGTCCAACTACAGTGATATATTCCATGCAGCAGCAGTACTAACACCACCAAGGCAACACTTGAAGTCCATCTCCTCCAAAAGCGACGTCTCCAAGAAGAAAACAATGCACAAGTGATGATGGGCGTGTTGTCAACGCCTCGTTGGGAGACCCCAAGAGCAAGGTGTGATGAGCACATCAGCAAGTTTTCCCTCAGTAAGAAACCGAGGTTATCGAACCAGAAGGAGAAAGGAAACGAATCAAAGGTGTTACTAGCAACTTGGAGACCTGCACAACACAAACTCAAGACTTTGCCCCAACAAACAGTGAGGTTGTCAATCTCACCAGTTTGCTGTAACAAAGGATTAATTATATGGTGTGGAAGGTAATGGTGGTTTGCAGAAAGTAAACAGTAACAGTGGAAGATGTATCAATTGTAAATATTGGACCAGGGTCCATAGTTCACTAGAGGTGTTCTCCTTAGATAAACAAACATGTCATGTTGGGTAAACAAATTACAGCAGGGCAATTGACAGGACTGAGCAAGGCATAACAATCCAATACTAGACATTCATGATCCTATGAGATTTGATTGGGCAATACAACAAGATACATAGACCGCCATCCAACTGCATCTATGACTAGAAATCCACCTTCGGGTTATCATCCGAACCCCCTCCAGTATTAAGTTGCAAGCAACAGATAACTGCTTTAAGCAAAGTGTGTAAGGTAAACAATCCACTTGTTCCATGAACAAGAGACCGTTGTTTTCTCCCTAGTGGCAACATCACATCTACAACCTTAGATATTTCTGTTACTTCCCTTAGATTAAATAGAGGCATGAACCCACTGTCGAGCATAAATACCCCCCTCTTGGAGTCACTAGCATCTGCTTGGCTAGGATAGCTACTAGAAACGGAGAGCATGCAAGATCACAAACAACACATACATGATAGAATCAATAATACAAAACCATTAATCAATCTGACATAGTAATCTCAATATCCATCGGATCCCCACAAACACAACATGCATGCTTACAAATAGATGAGATCTTGATCATGAACGGAGCTCATAAGATCTAAACATGATAGCACAAAGGAGGAGATACAACCATCTAGCTACTACATGGACCCGTAGTCCAAGGTGGAACTACTCACACTTCAGACCGAAGGCTGGAATGATTAAGAAGAAGGCCTCCGGGATGATCTCCCCTCCGGCAGGGTGCTAGGAAGAGCTTCAAATCCCCCCGATCTAGGGACAATGGTGGTGGTGGCTACAGACGGTTTCATGGAATATTGATCTTTTACTTAGGGTTTAGGCATCGGGGGGTCTTTATAGGCGAAGAGGCGAGGAAAGGGGGCCGCCAGGGCGGCTGCACCCCCAGGCGCGGGGTGGACCCACCCGTGCAGCCAGGGGGTGTAGCCCCCTGGTGACTCTCCTCCATCTCGTATTCAGGCTTCGTATTCCCCACGGTAAAATATTGACTTTGGCTTTTGTCCCGTCCAATTCCGAGAATATTGATTTTCTGCCTTTCTGGAACCAAAAACAGAAGAAAACAGGCAACTGGAACTATGACATCTTGTTAATAGGTTAGTACCATAAAACATATAAAAACACCTCAAAGTGTAGACAAAGAAAAACAAAGTAGATACTAAACAAGCATGGAACATAAATTATAGATACATTTCCGACGTATCAACAAGCGCCGTCATCGTCCGATCATAGATCTTAGGTTTTCACCTTGGAGGAAGTCCTCACTCACAAAACAATGCCTTCAATAAGGCCATTTCCGGGCACAACCAATTAAGTCTAGACCTTGCATTTTCACCCTAAAAGGTAAGACTTTGAAATTCTCCTATGTTGTCGTCTCCACTTACAATGTCGTTGCTCCAAATCATGAATCACCAAGCCAATTCCTCATCGCCACAAAGAGTCTAATCACCATTTCTAGTCCTTGGATCTTGGCTTCCATGCCATTCTCCGATAGCTGACTTCATCGTGGAACGAGAAAGCGTGCCCCATGATGGTAACAACCAGTAGAGCTTCGCAGCGCTCCCTCTGAAACCAAATGGTTAGAGAATAACATGGGTGCGCGCCACTGAATCCCACCCGATCCAGCAATATCCAGTCATGAATCTCCTAGTGGAGTTCGCTGGTGGAGCCTTCCAGAACACGACACACCAGCCAGATCGATGGGGACAGGTCTGCGGTGACCCAGCATACCACTGCATGATGTAGTATACTATAGTCGTTGACATAACACCAATGAAACACTGTTCACTAGTATTACATCCCTCAGAATGGCACAACAGAAACACAGTGGTCCAATACATGGCTTAAAGGTTACAACTCACTCTTTACATGAGATACAGAGAACACTCTAGGTTAATAAGATAGAGAAAGGCTTCTTAGGAGAAGAATCAAAAATTAACAACGCAAGAATGATTATACTAATAAGTCTAATATTCAGACTAAGAGGTTGGCATTGCTGCCATTGCAACGCACTACAGAAATAGGTTCTTTGGCAAGGGATAATATTCCTATCAGATCAATAACTTTCGTCTTCACTTAAGTTGAGATAGATGTTGACTTCCTTGACTTCGTTGAAGAGATTTAGCTGGTCTGAATATGTCCTGGAGCATATCTTGATGTAGTCATCGTTTTAAGGGCTTCAGAATCTAGCAAGGGTTAAGAAGATACTTTGAGTACGAGCGTACTTAGCAAATTCACTAGAAAAGGAGTATTTGATGCACTATATCTATAGCCACAGACCGTCGGTCATAGGCAATGCAAGTTTTCATAAACATTTCTTCAAAGGTTGTTTTTATTCTGAAAATCTATGCACGTCAGCCTTCACGGGTTTACCAGAACTTTCATGGAGTTCCTTTCCCGCCGCGTTCGCAGCTCCTTCCCGGAACAGGGAGTAACAAGTTACAGTTCTTACACTCTGTAGAGGTGCGTTACTTTACCCATGAGAGATCAACTCTTTGTTCCACAACCGGGCAGCTTATTCCAGTCCACAATTCCATGATGTGGGGCCCAGAAGATGATCCAAGCCAATCACTGCCCCCTTCGCAACCCCGCATGCCTCCTTGGTGTACACCATGCCCACATAATGAATTACGACAATGGTTTGTACAAACCGTTAGATGCCAGAACTATCGTGGGACAATGAGGGTTCCCACCCATATGCTGCATATCCTCTACGAATTGCCAATTAATATGCACGCTACGAGGATAACAGCCACGACCTGCACATCCGGCTTCATGCGAGAGGAAGAAGATACAACTGACTTCTCTGTCACATTCCAAATCTCATGGTCAACGTGTAATATACGGTGCAAGAATCACTGGCGACATTGGTTGTTAAGTCCTAGGTGATATGGTTCTGAACAATGGTATCCCAACTGTCAGATTTAATAGATTAGTTGATCACCCTGGATCAATAATCAATAGTCCTCATTATTATTGGAAAATAGTATTTTCTGACCTTTTTCAAATGCAGGTGAAGACAACACTGGATTTGTAAAATACTTTACAGAAAATAAACAAAGGACATGAGCAAGTGTGAACTTGCCTTTTGTGGTTGCAAGATTATGCTCTCACAGTCTTCGAGTCAGTATAAGATCCAAAAATCTGAAATCAGCATCATTGGTCTGGTAAGGACTAATGTTTAGAGAAGCAATATGCTTTTATGCATAAGTAGTGTGATGCATGTTCTAAGTGCAAATCTCGGAAACAACGCTGTCCTAAGGTTTAGATTCCGAAAGTGGTTATTTTGGAATGTGTGGTCCCTTTGGATAAATTTCGTAGTTGTACTTTTATTAGAGTTTATGAGTGGTTGGAGTCAACACATATGTAGGAGTAAAGTATATATACTTATGATATACTAGTTAGGATTTTTTTATACAAGGTTTCTTATTTTAAGTGGCAAAAAGGATAACCTTCGAAGAAAAGGTTTATCTTCTAAGGTCTAAAAAAACCTTGTGGTTAGTTAGTGATGGTTGATGTTATTTGTTTGGATCAAATGGTTTGGGCTTGAGCTTCTTTACAGTTTAACTACTTTAAACCAAAGTTAACTATAAAACATGTAGTAATGTATATGGTATTATATTTAGACTCTTGGAGACTAAAGTTAACTTTAAAATATAGATATTTTGAAAGTATGATACTTACACATTGGTATCTTGTATAAATGAAATGTGTTCTTTAAGTTACTTAAGAATGTTTGTTCTTTTACTTGAGATAATGGTTTCTTAATTCATATGATAGTGTAATATCATTTACCTTTTATAGATAAGTGAGTAGAGTTTATAATTCCAGATATATTTTCACTTAGTTATCTTTGAACTTTCTATAGTGTTGTGGTAATTGTTGGAATTTGATAATTTAAAGTAAATGGAAAGGATTTGATTTATTCACAAGATGTTCTTTAAAGTTTTTATCCTGGATTGGAATCCTTTGAGAATATAATCTTCACTTGGAATTGAAGAAAGTTTAATATAAAAATGTTTTTAATGTTTTTAAACCATTAGAGTTTCATTCATTAATATTTAAGATTTGTACTATATATTAAACTTATTTTACTCATTTTAAGGATATTAATAAATGTTATTTATCCTTTTATGAATTATTTCTGAAATAAATAGGTTTAAATTTGAGTTATTAAAATATTTGAATTTTTTATTTTCAAAGTATAATATGAGATTTTTATCATGTATGTATATTTTTATTATCATTGAGGTATATTTATTTTTGTGATTAATAAATAATAGGATATGAATTTATTATTATTATTATTACTTTATAATTACTTGATAAATAATAAACATTTACTTAAGTCAGGTAATAATACATGATTATATTTTAAATTAGAATTCTTATATTTTCCAATTTTTTGATGTTTTACTTATATTATAAACATTTATCATTATAGGGATATGAATTATTAAAGTTTTATTACTAAATATTTATTTAGTATTTTTCAAAAATACTATAATATTAAAAAAATGAAAGTGATTTTTATTTATTTTTATCATCTTTCAATAATTTTGTAAAATTCCATAAGGAATACATAAATTACAATTTCTTATAAAACTTAAGTGTCCAAGTTTTGATATTTTATTTTATTTGGATAGAGTGGATTATTGTGAATCCAAAAATATTTTATTTATAATTTTTTGGACTTTTATTTTATTTTCAATAATTTTATTGATGTCAGGGGTATTTTGGTCTTTTTTAATTGATCCAAAAGATTTATTAAGCAACCTGGGCTGGTCCCTTGGGCTTATTGGGCCAAGGTGGCCCAATAGGGTAGGGTCAAAAGATCACCCCGAAGGGTTTTGGCCCATCCAGCCCACTCTGCCTCCTTCTCTCCCTCGACCTTATCCCCTCCTCCTCTGACTCGACCCCGTGGTCGGCGATGCCGCCATCGTCGATTCCTGCCGTCGTCGGCCATTCTGGCCGCCGCCATGGTGCGAGTTGGGGTTGTCGACGATGCTCTTTCGTTCCATCCACTTGGATTTGACTCCGGGGCTTCCCCGTGATCAGGTCCATCCCATTCCCGAACCCTAGGGTTCGGAAAAGGTGTTGCCGCCGCCGCAATCCCACCTGCGGTGGTGTACTGGGCTCGTGCGCTGTTGCAGCCGCTGCCGTGGTAGGTGCAGGTTGCAGTGCCCCTCTGGGTGCTCCCTGTGCCGCCGCGGTTCGTCGGCCACTCTGCTTCCTCTTCGATTCGTCAGCGAGGTCGCGGTGGTGTTTGTCTATGCTACTGCTATGATGCTCCCTGTGTGTATCTAGTGGCTTCTCTTGCCGAGTGACTATGTGCTGATTTGGTTCATCTCTGGATTAGGGTTCATAACCCCCTTGTTGATCATATCTATGATGCTTTAGATCTAGTGTTGATCATATCTGATCATGGGAAATGCTTGTCTGCTGTGATTTATGATTAGTAGTGGCTGTGATGATGCTATTTGCCTGTCAGATTTATCCTAGTGGTAATCCACCATGATCCATGCTAGTGTTTCAATGAAATATTTGATTGGATTATGTTGTTAATCTGAGAGTTTACTCTACTGTCAGAATGCTTATACTGACAGTAATTTCTCTTAGTAGTTGCTTGCTGCAATTATAATATTGGCTTGTATGAGATTATACTCACTGAATCAAATCATTACTTGTAATGATTTCTATAGATGTATAGATGAATTTAAGGTTGATTCCTGGCACTTGGCTTTCAAGAAAATGATATTTATTGATTTGTCCCTTTTTATCTATGGAAACTAAGTACATATTGGTTTGAGTTCATTAAGAACTTGTCCTTGTGATACCATTGTATTCTGGCACACAAGTGATTGGGTTTTTATTTCTGGGCTTAGCTTGATTATGCTTGTGGTTAAAACTGATGAGATGATATGGAAGCTTGTATTAACTTTCCTGCCTATGATGTTGGTCTAAGGCTCTAGGATTTAATTTCCTAGTTGGTTGAGTATTAGTTTGTTTGAAACTTGTAAGATTAGAGGTGCTACTCTCTCTGAGAGATGTGCACTGATCTGATAAGATCAAATGAAATGATCTAAGTTGTAACAATAACACTGAACCCAGTGATGCTGGTCTGAGGGTTTAGTGTTTGTAGTTGAGCTTGATTTCTTATCCTTATACTTGAAATCTCTAGGATAGATTCACCCCTCTTGGTTGATTATTGAGAGATTATTTCATAAAGCAACACATGCTTTTATGATGAAATCATGTGATGGTTTTATGAGGCTCACCACAGATTCTGATGTGGATGTAGTAGATTGATGATGATCTTCATCTTGATCTGGATCTTGTTCTGCTTTTGCTGTGCTCCTGAGCTTGACTTTGAGCTTGCCTGCTCCTCCTAGCTCCTGGGCTTGACCTTGCTGTCCACCAGATCCACACCCCTCCTTATGTCACCATCCTGGTGATGTTTGGGTTGATCTGGGTGGTTTGGTTGCTATTTACACTTGTTGTTCATGTGTGATGTAAAGTGGAGTGACGTGTAAGGTTCCCAACCTTTAATAAGGTAGAGATCCCTGTGTTTACAATGCTAGTCCCTGGATCAATAGCTAGCATCCACAGTTAAGATGTAATATCAAGAAACAAATGTCATAATACAACTTTATAACCAGGAATAAAATAATTCATTACATCTTACATAGCTCATTTGGCTATCTCATTACAATGCAGCAGAATATAACAATAGCATGGGGTCCTTCATCTCCAAAGTGCCACAGGCAGAAATGTTGGTTGTAGACTTGTAATCCTAATCAATAAACTTCACTAATATCAAACAAACCTGCAACATAACAAGTTACAGCCACAAGGGTCAATACATTTGAATTGTATTGGCAAGTGATACTATGGTAGTATAGTGGAGTCTATCATCTATATGCATTTGGCTAAGTGGAGCTTAGGCTTGCTTTGCTCAAAATAGTTTTTCCTTATCATTTGAAAACACTAAGTTTTTGCTTGACAAAATCACCCAAGGCATCTCCCAATAGAAATTGGTGATCCTTCAACCCTTGTTCAACCACCAGTTTTTAATTTAGAAATTTGGATGAGGAGATTCTTGATAGCTTCCATGTCTTGATGCTCAAATTGTCCTTTACCAGGGACATGGCTAAGTACTTAGATTTTACACTCTGCAGAGGTGGTGCACTTTCCCCACAAGACTTGGTTTCACCAAGACAAGATCTTTCAGAAGCCTTCCCTTAGACCAGAATGGACGCGCTCGAACCTATCAATCCCCTACCACCAACTGTCCATTTGGCTAAGTTATTGCAACCTATATGATCCAGGCAGAGCCCATAATGCCAAGTGGCAGCACTTGAAGCTTCTCAACATTTGACATCTCAAATCTCTTTGTTCCTGGGTGGCCATCCACAAGTGAGATACACAAGGTAAACCATAGAAATGGGCCTTGTGAACCACTCAACACAAACCATTCCTTCCATTCCACCCAGGTGATTCATTCACTTAGTTGTTTTATTAAACAAAACACAAGTCCTTGACTTAGAAATATTCCATAGTATGAATATATTCCACCCTTTGTTTTCTACTAGCTAAGCTAAGCATGATAGTAGTAGGAATCTTAATTTAGGAAAATTATACTAAGGTTTCATCTACTAGGATTTCCCATGGCATAGTTTACACTTTAGCAAAATTCCATGCAAGTCCTACTTTGGAAATATCACTAATGCATAGTGAAAATAATGGGACAAAAGTATGAAGCATCACTTGCCTTTTTGGTAGAGAGTATAAGTTCACTCCTTGATCTTTGCAATATTCACACTCTTTAAATCACTACAATTCAATCAAGCAAGCAATATTTCAATCTACCATTCAAGCAACATTACATAAAATAATTAAAACAAAACAATGCATGCAAGCATGCCAAACTTTGTTTTATGTACAAAAGTGGTTTATAATAGGTTATAAACATTCTAAAAACACTTATTGGTCATTTTATAAAGTGGCAAAACTATTTGCAAAACATTTTACTTATAAATCATTTTAAACCAAATCATTATTTTATGTGGTTGAAAATGCCTTTATCAAAGTAACAATGTTTAAAGGGTTCACCAAATACATTTTTAAATCATAAAACTTGGTGCTTGGGGTCAAAGAGTTTAAATCAAAACATTTCCCAAAGGTTTTCCTCCAAAAGCATTTTTAATAAATAAACATTATTTTTATTTGTCTAGAAATGTTTTAAATCAAAGATTTATTCTTTTGCTTCACCAAATATATTTTTGAAACCACAAATTGATTTCTATGGTCAGTAGGTTCAAAACAAACCATTTGCCAAAGGTTTTATCTCAAAAATCATTTTAGAACAAATTTTATATTCTAAATATGCCTACATAAGTTTCTGCAAAAACAACCAATTTAACAGAAACATTTTACTAAACAAAGTGCATGGTCAGAAAGTAATTGTTTTGCTGAATCCATTGATATAAAATTTGCAAAATTTGGACGTGTGGTTTGAAAGTTATGAATTTTGCAAGTTTACTAATACAATAGATCAAATTCTGTTTTTAAATCAACACACTGGCCACGCGTCACGATTCTATTCGCCCATACCGGTTCGTGCGGATCGCTTATTCTGGTGCGTTGGATCTAAGTAACATCCCACGGCTCAGAGGCACTACTTACCCCTTTGGGTTAGATTCTATCCTAGCCACTAGATCGAAATCGAACGGCGCACAACATGCTTGCCATCGAGTGGCGGCGCTGGCGGCGGCAGGTGGCGGCGGAGCGGTCAGACGGTGGCGGTGTCGACGTTACAGGAAGAGAGAGAGAGCGAAGGGAGAAGATCACCGAGTTCGCCGTGGCGTGGGGATGCTCAAGGTGGCCGCAGCTCGTCGAGGGGTGCACGGTGGTGACGGCAATCGCTCGCCGGAGTCAGTGATGGCGTCGGGCTCGCTCAGTTGTCGACAGGGGCGAGGCTAGAGGCCACGGGAAGGAGAAATAACGGTAGCGTTAGATGCGTACGGGGTCTGCGATCATGTGTGCATCAACGAGAGGTATGGGGTGGTCAGTTACTACGTGGAGGCTTCGTCGGAGAAAAGGCAGACGGCGGCGCTGCTGGTCGTCGTCGTTGCCGACGCTGGGGAGCACGCGCGAGCAAGATGAGGGTGCAGAGAGAAGCGCCAGGGACTGGGGGTCACGCTCGTGTGCTCGAGGAGGCGAGGGGCGATGGCGAGTGGCCAGAATTGGAGGTGGAACTCGCCGGAGTCAGTGGCGGTCCGGAGATGATTCCGTGCAGCCTGGTGGCTCTCGAGGCGTGATGTTTGGGGGGAAAGGAAGAGGGGAAACGAGCGCTTAAGTGAGTGTGGTCAGGGGGCTAGGATCACGCGGCATTGAAGAGAAGTTACCACGCGAATCAATCGGCAGTAATGGGAGGAAGAACTGGTCGCGCGGGGAAGACGCTGACGTGGTCGTGGGGTCCGTTTGACAGCGAGAGAGGAAGAGGGGAGATGGGGTCCATGCGTCGGTGACTGAGCGGGTGAGTTTGCGCGTGAGAAAAGAAACGGTTCGGGGGAGAGATATGGGCTCCTGCTGGGCCAGTTGGGCTTGCTGGCTGGGCTGAGTCCTATTCCATTTTTTTTGATCTGATTGTTTTTCCTTTTTCCATTTCTAATAATCTGTTTGGTTTTGTTTAATTAATTCAAATATCAATTTGATTTCAAACCTCAACCAAAATTTGTGTAGATTCATATACTGATTAATAGCACATTCCAAAGTCAAATTTAGAATAATATATTTATCCTTTTTAGTGTCTTTTAATTATTTAAAATAGGCTCTAGTATTAATTAAATAAGATTTAATAATATTTTTCAATCTCCATTTGAATTCAAATCACCACCAAACTTTGGGTGAATTTTTATTATGTTTATCAACATATTTCAAAGTCAAAAAATAAAATAATTCTTTTATTCTTTTAGGATCTATTAATAATTAAATAAATAGTCCATAGTCTTTAATTCAAATAGGTTTTAATTTATTTAAAAACTCTTTTTGAAATCTAAATAATATCAAAATATTTTCAGTAGGTTTCATTTGAAAAACTAAAACACTTGGAATTTTTATTTAAAAACCTTATTAAGTTTTAGTGTATATTTTAAATGGAAAAAGTCTTTACTTAAATAAAATTGGATATTAATAAATCCTTATTATTTTATTTAAATAAACCTTTACTATTTTTATCAAACAAAATATTTTCTTTCAAAAGCTTGGCCAAGGTTTAATTTGGCTCTATAAAATAATCCTTATTTATAATTCTACCTTTGCTTTTGAAAATCAAATCTTTTTATTAAAAGATCCAAAAATAGTGATTCCAACTATTTTAACTTTCTTTATTAATTGTTTATCTTTGTAAATCCCTTTAGGATTTTATTTGACCAAAATAGGTTCTGATGTTTCCAATTGGAATCAAAAAGTTTCTTCTCACCCTAAATTTCAACAAAATTTTATTTTGTTTATTTATTTTTCACATTTCAAAATTTGGAAATTTTTGGGATGTGAGAGGCTACCACCCTTAAAATAAATCTCGTCCTGAGATTTGGGAAGGCTAGGGGTTACAAGTTGGCTCAAAGCGACTAGGGTACTACCACCCTTAAAAATTTTCCAACTAGATTACATCTTGGCTTGCTTGGGATTTTGATGAAGTTTCTCTGGACACTTGTCTGCATAATGGCCTAGCTCTTTGCATTTGAAACACATCACTTGGCTATTATCCTTCTTCTTCTTTGGTATTAATTCTTCTTGTTTATTTCCTTGGTTCTTCTTCTTTTCTGGGCAATCACTGGCATAGTGTCCCATTTCTTTGCAATTGTAACATTGCAGCTGGCTTATGTCCTTCTTATTTTTGGGTCTCTCCAAGGCTAGGAGTTCTTCTAGTTCATGCTCTTCATACTTCACCACAAAGGTGGGAAATCTTTCTCTCTTCTTGGGGCAGTTACTAGAGATATGACCTTCTTCTCCACAAGAGTAGCAACACTTTGTGGTCACTTTAGATTTGGCCTTATGATGCATAGTTTTGACTTTGCCTTCATCCTTCTTGGTAGAAGTTGTTCCTTCATGAGGATTTACAAACTGTTGTTGAACTCCACCTTGTTTCCTTTGTTGAACTATGGTATAGATGGGGCATTGGGTAGGGACATGATTATTTCCTTCACATAGGAAACAAGTAGCTTGAGATGTGGGGCATGGTCAATTGTATGTTTCTCTTCACAATTGGGGCATTGATCTTCATTCTCTTTGGAAGTGTGATCCTTGTCTCCACAAACATTGAAATCTTGAGTACCTTATGGAATATCATCCTTGACATCCTCGTTGTCACAAACTCCTTGGGAAGAGTTGTCTCCCATGTTGATCATTTGATCTGTCACCTTATGCAACAATTGGGTTTGGGTTTCCAAAAACCTTTGCATGGTTGGATATACCTCACTGGTGTTGGCTAAAAATTGAGCTGTCACTTGGTTCAACTGGGTTTGGGTTACTATGAGTTCTCTCATGTTGTCCTCTTGGTTGTTGTTGTTGTCACCATCCTTGATGTGGGAGTTCCTTGGAGTAGTCATCTTTTTGGGTTGGATTGGGATTAGAATAGGCAAAAGATTTCTAAGGAATTAATTCTAATCACACACTTCACAATTCACACAAGCAATGTGCAAGCAATCACAAACAAACATTCCACTCAAACAACAAGTTTCAAGCATATTTTTAGGCAACCAAAAATATTTTTGTTACACCACATAAGTTGGTGAATTTGGTTTGATCTAAATATGGTGGTCCAACTATATGGTTCACATTGAGATCTTCCATCCTTCTTGGTTGATTCTTCTTGAACAAGATCTTTGTATCCTTGGAGAAATTCTTGGTCACAAAACTTTAAAGTGATGATGGTTCCTTCTAAGTTGTATTTCCTTAGTCTTCAAGTCTTGAGCAATATTTCTTGTCTCACTTGTAGTCCTTAGTGATATCCAAGTTGAAGTCCTTGGTGAAAATAAGGTTGAAATCACTTGAAGATGTTGAAGTCATTTGAGTTGATGAAGTCCTTTGCACATGGTGAAGTCTTTGGCCAAGGGGTAGGCTTTGTCCATCAAGTTTGAAATAGAAGAGATGTAGAATCAAAACCAACAATGGTTGAGGAAAGAGTTTACAAGATTGTTTGTAAATAAGTTTTGGAACAAATATAACTCCTATTTTTCTAAGGGGTTTTGTCCAATCCTAGGGTTACAAATCCTACAGGCAACACAATGCTCTGATACCATCTGTAAGGTTCCCAACCTTTAATAAGGTAGAGATCCCTGTGTTTACAATGCTAGTCCCTGGATCAATAGCTAGCATCCACAGTTAAGATGTAATATCAAGAAACAAAGGTCATAATACAACTTTATAACCAGGAATAACATAATTCATTACATCTTACATAGCTCATTTGGCTATCTCATTACAATGCAGCAGAATATAACAATAGCATGGGGTCCTTCATCTTCAAAGTGCCACAGGTAGACATGTTGGTTGTAGACTTGTAATCCTAATCAATAAACTTCAGTAATATCAAACAAACCTGCAACATAACAAGTTACAGCCACAAGGGTCAATACATTTGAATTGTATTGGCAAGTGATACTATGGTAGTATAGTGGAGTCTATCATCTATATGCATTTGGCTAAGTGGATCTTAGGCTTGCTTTGCTCAAAATAGTTTTTCCTTATCATTTGAAAACACTAAGTTTTTGCTTGACAAAATCACCCAAGGCATCTCCCAATAGAAATTGGTGATCCTTCAACCCTTGTTCAACCACCGGTTTTTAACTTAGAAATTTGGATGAGGAGATTCTTGATAGCTTCCATGTCTTGATGCTCAAATTGTCCTTTACCAGGGACATGGCTAAGTACTTAGATTTTACACTCTGCAGAGGTGGTGCACTTTTCCCACAAGACTTGGTTTCACCAAGACAAGATCTTTCAGAAGCCTTCCCTTAGACCAGAATGGACGCGCTCCAACCTATCAATCCCCTACCACCAACTGTCCATTTGGCTAAGTTATTGCAACCTATATGATCCAGGCAGAGCCCATAATGCCAAGTGGATGCACTTGAAGCTTCTCAACATTTGACATCTCAAATCTCTTTGTTCCTGGGTGGCCATCCACAAGTGAGATACACAAGGTAAACCATAGAAATGGGCCTTGTGAACCACTCAACACAAACCATTCCTTCCATTCCACCCAGGTGATTCATTCACTTAGTTGTTTTATTAAACAAAACACAAGTCCTTGAATTAGAAATATTCCATAGTATGAATATATTCCACCCTTTGTTTTCTACTAGCTAAGCTAAGCATGATAGTAGTAGGAATATTAACTTAGGAAAATTCTACTAAGGTTTCATCTACTAGGATTTCCCATGGCATAGTTTACACTTTAGCAAAATTCCATGCAAGTCCTACTTTGGAAATATCACTAATGCATAGTGAAAATAATGGGACAAAAGTATGAAGCATCACTTTCCTTTTTGGTAGAGAGTATAAGTTCACTCCTTGATCTTTCCAATATTCACACTCTTCAAATCACTACAATTCAATCAAGCAAGCAATATTTCAATCTACCATTCAAGCAACATTACATAAAATAATAAAAACAAAACAATGCATGCAAGCATGCCAAACTTTGTTTTATGTACAAAAGTGGTTTATAATAAGTTATAAACATTCTAAAAACACTTATTGGTCATTTTATAAAGTGGCAAAACTATTTGCAAAAGATTTTACTTATAAATCATTTTTAAACCAAATCATTATTTTATGTGGTTGAAAATGCCTTTATCAAAGTAACAATCTTTAAAGGGTTCACCAAATACATTTTTAAATCATAAAACTTGGTGCTTGGGGTCAGAGAGTTTAAATCAAAACATTTCCCAAAGGTTTTCCTCCAAAACCAGTTTTAATAAATAAACATTATTTTTATTTGTCTAGAAATGGTTTAAATCAAAGATTTATTCTTTTGCTTCACCAAATATATTTTTGAAACCACAAATTGATTTCTATGGTCAGTAGGTTCAAAACAAACCATTTGCCAAAGGTTTTATCTCAAAAATCATTTTAGAACAAATTTTATATTCTAAATATGCCTACATAAGTTTCTGCAAAAACAACCAATTTAACAGAAACATTTTACTAAACAAAGTGCATGGTCAGAAAGTAATTGTTTTGCTGAATCCATTGATATAAAATTTGCAAAATTTGGACGTGTGGTTTGAAAGTTATGAATTTTGCAAGTTTACTAATACAATAGATCAAATTCTGTTTTTAAATCAACACACTGGCCACGCGTCACGATTCTATTCTCCCATACCGGTTCGTGCGGATCGCTTATTCTGGTGCGTTGGATCTAAGTAACATCGTACGGCTCAGAGGCACTACTTACCCCTTTGGGTTAGATTCTATCCTAGCCACTAGATCGAAATCGAACGGCGCACAACATGCTTGCCATCGAGTGGCGGCGCTGGCGGCGGCAGGTGGCGGCGGAGCGGTCAGATGGTGACGGTGTCGACGTTACAGGAAGAGAGAGCGAAGGGAGAAGATCACCGAGTTCGCCGTGGCGTGGGGATTCTCAAGGTGGCCGCAGCTCGTCGAGGGGCGCACGGTGGTGACGGCAATCGCTCGCCGGAGTCAGTGATGGCGTCGGGCTCGCTCAGTTGTCGACGGGGGCGAGGCTACAGGCCACGGGAAGGAGAAATAATGGTAGCGTTAGATGCGTACGGGGTCTGCGATCATGTGTGCATCAACGAGAGGTATGGGGTGGTCAGTTACTACCTGGAGGCTTCGTCGGAGAAAAGGCAGACGGCGGCGCTGCTGGTCGTCGTTGTTGCCGACGCTGGGGAGCACGCGCGAGCAAGGTGAGGGTGCAGAGAGAAGTGCCAGGGACTGGGGGTCACGCTCGTGTGCTCGAGGAGGCGAGGGGCGATGGCGAGTGGCCGGAATTGGAGGTGGAGCTCGCCGGAGTCAGTGGCGGTCCGGAGATGATTCCGTGCAGCCTGCTGGCTCTCGAGGCGTGATGTTTGGGGGGAAAGGAAGAGGGGAAACGAGCGCTTAAGTGAGTGTGGTCAGGGGGCGAGGATCACGCGGCATTGAAGAGAATTTACCACGCGAATCAATTGGCAGTAACGGGAGGAAGAACTGGTCGCGCGGGGAAGACGCTGACGTGGTCGTGGGGTCCGTTTAACAGCGAGAGAGGAAGAGGGGAGATGGGGTCCATGCATTGGTGACTGAGCGGGTGAGTTTGCGCGTGAGAAAAGAAACGGTTCAGGGGAGAGAGATGGGCTCCTGCTGGGCCTGTTGGGCCTGCTGGCTGGGTTGAGTCCTATTCCATTTTTTTTATCTGATTGTTTTTCCTTTTTCCATTTCTAATAATCTGTTTGGTTTTGTTTAATTAATTCAAACATCAATCTGATTTCAAACCTCAACCAAAATTTGTGTAGATTCATATACTGATTAATAGCACATTCTAAAGTCAAATTTAGTATAATATATTTATCCTTTTTAGTGTCTTTTAATTATTTAAAATAGGCTCTAGTATTAATTAATAAGATTTAATAATATTTTTCAATCTCCATTTGAATTCAAATCACCACCAAACTTTGGGTGAATTTTTATTCTGTTTATCAACATATTTCAAAGTCAAAAAATAAAATAATTCTTTTATTCTTTTATGATCTATTAATGATTAAATAAATATTCCATAGTCTTTAATTAAAATAGGTTTTAATTTATTTAAAAACTCTTTTTGAAATCTAAATAATATCAAAATCTTTTCAGTAGGTTTCATTTGAAAAACTAAAACACTTGGAATTTTTATTTAAAAACCTTATTAAGTTTTAGTGTCTATTTTAAATGGAAAAAGTCTTTACTTAAATAAAATTGGATATTAATAAATCCTTATTATTTTATTTAAATAAACCTTTACTATTTTTATCAAACAAAATATTTTCTTTCAAAAGCTTGGCCAAGGTTTAATTTGTCTCTATAAAATAATCCTTATTTATAATTCTACCTTTGCTTTTGAAAATCCAATCTTTTTATTAAAAGATCCAAAAATAGTGATTCCAACTATTTTAACTTTCTTTATTAATTGTTTATCTTTGTAAATCCCTTTAGGATTTTATCTGACCAAAATAGGTTTTGATGTTTCCAATTGGAATCAAAGTTTCTTCTCACCCTAAATTTCAACAAAATTTTATTTTGTTTATTTATTTTTCACATTTCAAAATTTGGAAAATTTTGGGATGTGACATGATGCACTAGTGCTTTTCCCACGGTTGTGCTATGGTTTTGTGATATTTGGCTGTGCTTGTGAGGTCGACAGCACACTATCTTCATGCTTGTGTGTGTGCTGCTTGGGTGCCTGCTATGCACATGTGGATAGGTTCAGAAAGTTTGAACTTACTATTACCAAACTACTTTTACCTGGCTGGTGAATTGGTCCCTTTTGGCTGTCATTTGAATGCTGGCTTGGAATTTATGACAAATGAAATCTTTCAGATTGGTGAACTTGCCCCTTTTTTCCACATTTCTCAATGATGAGATTGTCAAGTGCACCTCACTGACATATCTGAGAGAAATATACTAACACTAATCTTATTTTGTTTTTTATTTAATCTTTGTTTTGCATGTACAAAGATAAGGATGAAGATTTAGTGTAGTTTTAGATATAGGATAGTTAGTAGATATACAAATGTACTTTTCTTATTCTTTTGTAATTTTTCTTTTATAATTCTTGTAATCTTTATTTGGTTCATTGGTAAAGATTATATATTTATTAATAAATAATATTCTTATTTTTTACTCTTTTGTAAGTTGTGAAGTTTGGAATAACTTCAGTAAGTTCACTCTTTGTAACTTGTTTATTTATATATAAAATAAATTTCATATACCATATTGTTTTTAGATAAGATTTAAACTATAATACTTTTCTCTTAATTAATTTAAGATTCAAATCTGATATAAAAAATCATTTAAATTATAAATCATTTTTTTAAAATCCAAACTTATTTCAAAACACATATAATTCCTCTAAGATCATCTCAAAGTTTATAGCAATCTTTATTTAAGGCTAAACCTAATCACAAAGTAAGAAAGAAACATTGATCACTCAAGGTTTTTATTTGGCGAAAATTTTACCCATATTTTCACAATTGAATGCATGCAACAATTCATATTCCTTAATCTACCCTTCGATAGATCTATATACTGGGATGTTACAGACTTCCCCCCTTAAATTAAACTTCGTCCCGAAGTTTGTGGAGATGTACTTGAATAGTTCTGGTTAAGCTTTTCTTAAATCCTCTTCCTTCTCCCATATGGCTTCTCTCTCAGGGTGATGTCCCCACTGTACCTTGCAATATTCAATTTCCCTGTTCCTCAATCTTTTCCAATTTTCTTCCAGAATCTTACAGGGCTTTCCAATATAAGTTAGGTCTGCTTGTAGTTCTATCTCTTGATGTGTTATTTCATCCTCTAGAACTTTCAAACATTTGCGAAGTTGTGACACATGAAAAACATTATACATCTGAGCCAATCTTGATGACAACTCTAAAGTATAAGCTATAATTCTGTTTGACTCAGTATCTTGAATGGTCCGATATATCTGGGATTCGATTTCCCTTTAACTCCAAATATTTTTACTCCTTTCATTGGACTTACTTTCAAATAGACCATATCTCCTACTTCTGGATGCCATGATCTTCGGCTTTGATCCGCATAACTATGCTGCCTGCTCTGGACTATTTTCAGTATATCCCTGATTTTATCAATGATTCCTTATCTCTCCTTGACATATACTTCAACTAACTTCACGACATTATACTTTTGATTTACTGGAATAAAATGTGCACTCTTAGTGAGTCTGTCCACCATTACCCATATCATGTCTTTCCTTTTTGGTGTCATAGGTAATCCTGAAGTCTATATCTATTTCCTCCCATTTCCATTTAGGAATTTCTAAGGTTTGTAATGGTTGCTGCACTCCCCACTCCATGATGATCTTTAATGGAATTAATTGGAGTATTCCATAACCTGATTAGATATCCTCATTCAATTCTTTTTATTGAATTAACATCTTCGTAACTATATTAATTACAGTTTGGAAGTTCTCATTACCATAAGTTTTTAAGTTTCTGTATACGCATTTTAATGGTCAACAGACTATCTTACTATTCCTGTCATTATATAGTTGATACTGGTATTCCTTCCAATATTGAATTTGAACTCAATTTGTCCATACCCATTGGAATTTTTTATTCTCGACGCTTGTTGAATTAGGATTCTATATTACTTCTTAAGGTTACTTAAAAGTTGCTTCTTCTTAAATTTGATTGTTTAAATGTATCCTTCATCACCCTCAAGTTTGTACCTTCTTAAGATTTTTAAATAACTTTTCTTTATTACATATAGTCTTTTCTTCAACTATCATTCCTAATGTTTTCCCCTATTAAGTTTTACTAATAGCTTTGAAACTCCATACATAGAAGTTATTGATTCTTGAACTAAAATGTTGGTTCCTGTTCAGTTTATATTTTACTAGTTTAAGGTACAATGGAAGTTATACGGTGCATCCACATAGTTGTGGATCTCCGAAGCAATTCTTCCAGCACTAAATGTCTTATTTACTATTGGGCATTCTTGCTGAATAAACTGGATTTTGCAAAGCATCTTGTCAAGCGATCGTCTTCAGATCTGTTACACTTTCTTAGATCTTACTTAATTTAGGCCAAATTTAATGCTCTTTATGCAACTTTTAATAAGGTTTCATTAACTATTTCAACCAAATACCAGCTGCAGACAAAATACAAACTGTGGATTAGTTACTAGCTATGGATCAAGTACCAATTGTGGATTATTACCAGCTGCGAACCTTTCTAGGGTGTGTGTATTACCCTATGGTTTCTCACATACCTCTCACATTCTCTCGGAATTGTCAGAGTTTTAATACAATTTTGGTTCCAAAGATAACTATTTGTACTTATTCATGATACTTCCATGAACTTGGTACAATTTCTCCATTACTTCTTAGTAATATTACCCACTTCTATACCCAAATTATTTCTTGAGTTTGGCTAGAAATAATTTATGATCTACCTATTCTCCAAGTGGTGTTAAAACTCCTTATATCTTGCTTCTTCTTTCCAGTAAGTCTTCTTTTGAAATCGTCGCTCCCTTACACGAATTCCCATTCCTATCTAGGTCTATATCATCAAGTAATAACTGGGTGTTACATCATGCATTTGCACACCTAATTAAACTTCATGTATAGATCTAGTCAATCAAGAAGATTCAATAACAACAAAACACATACCCTTTATTACACATAGGTTTTAACTAATTTATATAGGTACTAGATGTTCCAACGGTTTGCTCCATTCCTATTTACACAACTATCTTACAAGAAATTCTTGTTCTTGTGGATATATCCTCACTTATTTCCGCAAACCCTACAAACTACAGTACGCATTACCCTCTATGTACATTATTCAAGCACTCATCCCTTGGGATGTCGTTTCTCTCTAACTTTCATCTTCATCTAGTGCTTCCTGGAGTTCCGTCCATGATGACGTGAAGTCCTACGACTGCCTTCTAGAGTATAGGAGCATCCAGGAGGTGCGTATTCTTGGTTAGAAGTACCAAGACTGAGATTAGTCACTGAAAAATGACTAGAGTTGGCGTAATCTTCCATCGAATAGCTCGGGTTTTCTGGCAACGCTTCCTCATAGTAAGTTGGTTCCTTAGCTTTTTCTTGGATCCAGTCATATATGTTGGTATAGTAGCTATTGGAGTACTCTTCTAAGTTGATTGGATTCATATCACCCCCATATGGTCCATAAGGCTCTCTATGGTTATAGTGGGTCTCTTCTTCAATACATGCATGACAAGGTATAGGATTCCCTATGGTTTTACCTTGAGATTCTATTTCCCATCCATATTTGTTAGGCTCACGTTTATTTGGAATTACTTTATTCCATTCCTGTTGTTCGAAATTGTACTTGGTCCATAAGTCTTCAGGTGGCTTGAGGTCATACTGGTAATAGGCATAATTTTGTGAGTTTTGGGTCATCGAACTCCGTTTTCTCAAACACCTCTCCTGAAGGTATGTATTTGGGATGCCTAGCTTCTTTATCTAACTTCTTCCTACGTGCCATTGCTTTATCAGGATCAGTAAAATCCTCAATGACCGTATCCAACTCCTGAACTAAAACTTGGTGAGTATTATGATAAGTGTTTAACAAAGACTGATAGCGATCCATATATTCTACAGCTAGAGTAGGTTCAGCTTGGACTAAGGTAGAGTGATCTAACGCAGGATCTGAGTTTGAGGTTTCATGTGGTATAATGGTGTGAGTACTACCTTCTAGAGCTTGGGATTTATGCTCTCGGATCATGGTTATGGTTGCTGCTACGGCAATCTGATATGCAGATGCCATGCACCTTGCCTCTCCTGCCGGCATTTCTCCCTTCAGTCCTAACTTCTTGGGTAACATGATCATGACACGGTATTTAGCTAATACCTGCCCATCATAGTAAGTGTAAATCTTGACCAAAAGTCTTGATTCACATTCCAAACTCCATAAAAGTTGTCGGAGATTGTCTGTCCAATCCCCACCGTAGTCATCCAATGTCCTATTCATCACTTGAACATTCCGGGGTGGATATCGAGGTGCCATGTGGAACTGTGGATAAGAAATTATCATCAGTCACATAAAGTTAAAACTCTTGGGGAAATGATTGGAATTGCAATCATATAAAAGTGTTATCGCACAAGTAACATATCAGGATTATTCTTAAGTGAATATCCCTCATATCACTAGAAAACTCTTCATTATTGCTAGGATGTGTCCTACAGGTTCTACCCATTTACTAGGTTTGCAACCTAAGGTCAAAGCATATGCTCTGATACCAACTACGATGACCCAGCATACCACTGCATGATGTAGTATACTATAGTCGTTGACATAACACCAATGAAATACTGTTCACTAGTATTATATCCCTCAGAATGGCACAACAGAAACACAGTGGTCCAATACATGGCTTAAAGGTTACAACTCACTCTTTTCATGAGATCCAGAGAACACTCTAGGTTAATAAGATAGAGAAAGGCTTCTTATGGAGAAGAATCAAAAATTAACAACGCAAGAATGATTATACTAATAAGTCTAATATTCAAACTAAGAGGTTGGCATTGCTGCCATTGCAACGCACTACAGAAATAGGTTCTTTGGCAAGGGATAATATTCCTATCAGATCAATAACTTTCGTCTTCACTTAAGTTGAGATAGATGTTGACTTCCTTGACTTTGTTGAAGAGCTTTAGCTGGTCTGAATATGTCCTGGAGCATATCTTGATGTAGTCATCGTTTTAAGGGCTTCAGAATCTAGCAAGGGTTAAGAAGATACTTTGAGTACGAGCGTACTCAGCAAATTCACTAGAAAAGGAGTGTTTGATGCACTATATCTACAGCCACAGACCGTAGGTCATAGGCAATGAAAGTTTTCATAAACATTTCTTCAAAGGTTGTTTTTATTGTGAAAATCTATGCCCGTCAGCCTTCACGGGTTTACTAGAACTTTCATGGAGTTCCTTTCCCGCCGCGTTCGCACCTCCTTCCCGGAACAGGGAGTAACAAGTTATAGTTCTTACACTCTGTAGAGGTGCGTTACTTTACCCATGAGATATCAACTCTTTGTTGCACAACCGGGCAGCTTATTCCTATCCACAATTCCATGATGTGGGGCCCAGAAGATGATCCAAGCCAATCACTGCCCCCCTTCGCGACCCCGCATGCCTCCTTGGTGTACACCAGCCCACATAATGAATTACGACAATGGTTTGTACAAACCGTTAGTTGCCAGAACTATTGTGGGACGATGAGGGTTCCCACCCATATGTTGCATATCCTCTATAAATTGCCAATTAATATGCACGCTACGAGGATAACAGCCATGACCTGCACATTCGGCTTCATGCAAGAGGAATAAGATACAGCTGACTTCTCTGTCCTATTCCAAATCTCATGGTCAACGCGTAATATACGACACAAGAATCACTGGCGACATTGGTTGTTAAGTCCTAGGTGATATGGTTCTAAACATTGGTATCCCAACTGTCAGATTTAATAGATTAGTTGATCACCCTGGATCAATAATCAATAGTCCTCATTATTATTGGAAAATAGTGTTTTCTGACCTTTTTCAAATGCAGGTGAAGACAACACTGGATTTGTAAAATACTTTACAGAAAATAAACAAAGGACATGAGCAAGTGTGAACTTGCCTTTTGTGGTTGCAAGATTATGCTCTCACAGTCTTCGAGTCAGTAGAAGATCCAAAAATCTGAAATCAGCATCATTGGTCCGGTAAGGACTAATGTTTAGAGAAGCAATATGCTTTTATGCATAAGTAGTGTGATGTACGTTCTAAGTGCAAATCTCGGAAACAACATTGTCCTAAGGTTTAGATTCCGAAAGTGGTTATTTTGGAATGTGTGGTCCTTTTGGATAAATTTCGTAGTTGTACTTTTATTAGAGTTTATGAGTGGTTGGAGTAAACACATATGTAGGAGTAAAGTATATATATACTTATGATATACTAATTAGGATTTTTTTATACAAGGTTTCTTATTTTAAGTGGCAAAAAGGATAACCTTCGAAGAAAAGGTTTCTCTTCTAAGGTCTAAACAAACCTTGTGGTTAGTTAGTGATGGTTTATGTTATTTGTTTGGATCAAATGGTTTGGGCTTGAGCTGCTTTATAGTTTAACTAATTTAGACCAAAGTTAACTATAAAACATGTAGCAATGTATATGGTATTATATTTAGACTCTTGGAGACTAAAGTTAACTTTAAAATATAGATAGTTTTGAAAGTATGATACTTACAAATTGGTATCTTGTATAACTGAAATGTGTTCTTTAAGTTACTTAAGAATGTTTGTTCTTTTACTTGATATAATGGTTTCTTAATTCATATGATAGTGTAATATCATTTACCTTTTATAGATAAGTGAGTAGAGTTTATAATTCCAGATATATTTTCACTTAGTTATCTTTGAACTTTCTATAGTGTTGTGGTAATTGTTGGAATTTGATAATTTAAAGTAAATGGAAAGGATTTGATTTATTCACAAGATGTTCTTTAAAGTTTTTATCCTGGATTGGAATCCTTTGAGAATATAATCTTCACTTGGAATTGAAGATAGTTTAATATAAAAATGTTTATAATGTTTTTAAACCATTAGAGTTTCATTCATTAATATTTAAGATTTGTACTATATATTAAACTTATTTTACTCATTTTAAGGATATTAATAAATGTTATTTATGCTTTTATGAATTATTACTGAAATAAATAGGTTTAAATTTGAGTTATTAAAATATTTGAATTTTTTATTTAATTCAAAGTATAATATGAGATTTTTATCATGTATATATATTTTTATGATCATTGAGGTATATTTATTTTTGTGATTAATAAATAATAGGATATGAATTTATTATTATTATTATTATTACTTTATAATTACTTGATAAATAATAAATATTTAATTAAGTGAGGTAATAATACATGATTATATTTTAAATTAGAATTCTTATTTTTTCCAAGATTTTTGATATTTTACTTATATTATAAACATTTATCATTATAGGGATATGAATTATTAAAGTTTTATTACTAAATATTTATTTAGTATTTTTCAAAAATACTATAATATTAAAAAAATAATGAAAGTGATTTTTATTTATTTTTATCATCTTTCAATAATTTTGTAAAATTCCATAAGGAATACATAAATTACAATTTCTTATAAAACTTAAATGTCCAAGATTTGATATTTTATTTTATTTGGACACAGTGGAATATTGTGAATCCAAAAATATTTTATTTATAATTTTTTGGACTTTTATTTTATTTTCAATAATTTTATTGATGTTAGGGGTATTTTGGTCTTTTTTAATTGATAAAAATATTTATTAAGCAACCTGGGATGGCCCCTTGGGCTTATTGGGCCAAGGTGGCCCAATAGGGCAGGGTCAAAAGATCACCCCGAAGGGTTTTGGCCCATCCAGCCCACTCTGCCTCCTTCTCTCCCTCGACCTTATCCCCTCCTCCTCTGACTCGACCCCATGTCCGGCGATGCCGCCACCGTCGATTCCTGTCGTCGGCGGCCGTTCTAGCCGCCGTCGTGGTGCGAGTTGGGGTTGTCGACGACTCTCTTTCGTTCCATCCACTTGGATCTGACTCCGGGGCTTCCCGTGATCAGGTCCACACCATTCCCGAACCCTAGGGTTCGGAAAAGGTGTTCCCGCCACCGCAATCCCGCCTGCGGTGGTGTATTGGGCTCGCGCGCTGTTGGGGACGCTGCCGTGGCAGGTGCAGGTTGCAGCGCCCCTCTGGGTGCTACCTGTGCCTCCGCGGTTCGTCGGCCACTCTGCTTCCTCTTCGATTCGTCAGCGAGGACCTCGGGTAAGTTGTCGCGGTGGTGTTTGTCTATGCTACTGCTATGATTCTCCCTGTGTGTATCTAGTGGCTTCTCCTGCCAAGTGACTGTGCTGATTTGGTTCATCTATGGATTAGGGTCCATAACCCCCTTGTTGATCATATCTATGATGCTTTAGATCTAGTGTTGATCATATCTGATCATGGGAAATGCTTGTCTGCTATGATTTATGACTAGTAGTGGATGTGATGATGCTAGTTGCCTTTCAGATTTATCCTACTGGTAATCCACCATGATCCATGCTAGTGTTTCAATGAAATCTTTGATTGGATTATGTTGTTATTCTGAGAGTTTACTCTACTGTCAGAATGCTTATACTGACAGTAATTTCTCTCAGTAGTTGCTTGCTGCAATTATAATATTGGCTTGTATGAGATTATACTCACTGAATCAAATCATTACTTGTAATGATTTCTGTGGATGTATAGATGAATTTAAGGTTGATTCCTGGCACTTGGCTTTCAGGAAAATGATATTTATTGATTTGTCCCTTTTATCTATGGAAACTAAGTACATATTGGTTTGAGTTCATTAAGAACTTGTCCTTGTGATACCATTGTATTCTGGCACACAAGTGATTGGGTTTTTATTTCTGGGATTAGCTTGATTATGCTTGTGGTTAAAACTGATGAGATGATATGGAAGCTTGTATTAACTTTCCTGCCTATGATGTTGGTCTGAGGCTCTAGGATTTAATTTCCTAGTTGGTTGAGTATTAGTTTTTTTGAAACTTGTAAGATTAGATGTGCTACTCTCTCTGAGAGATGTGCCCTGATCTGATAAGATCAAATGAAATGATCTAAGTTGTAACAATAACACTGAACCCAGTGATGCTGGTCTGAGGGTTTAGTGTTTGTGGTTGAGCTTGATTTCTTATCCTTATACTTGAAATCTCTAGGATAGATTCACCCCTCTTGGTTGATTATTGAGAGATTATTTCATAAAGCAACACATGCTTTTATGATGAAATCATGTGATGGTTTTATGTGGCTCACCATAGATTCTGATGTGGATGTAGTAGATTTATGATGATCTTGATCTGGATCTTGTTCTGCTTTTGCTGTGCTCCTGAGCTTGCCTGCTCCTCCTAGCTCCTGAGCTTGACCTTGTTGTCCACCAGATCCATCCCCCTCCTTATGTCACCATCCTGGTGGTGTTTGGGTTGATCTGGGTGGTTTGGTTGCTGTTTACACTTGCTGTTCTTGTGTGATTAAAGTGGAGTGATGCACTAGTGCTTTTCCCACGGCTGTGCTGTGGTTTTATGATATTTGGCTGTGCTTGTGAGGTCGACAACACACCATCTGCATGCTTGCGTGTGTGCTGCTTGGGTGCCTGCTATGCACATGTGGATAGGTTCAGAAAGTTTGAACTTACTATTACCGAACTACTTTTACCTGGCTGGTGAATTGGTCCCTTTTGGCTGTCATTTGAATTCTGGCTTAGAATTTATGAAGAATGAAATCTTTCAGATTGGTGAACTTGCCCCTTTTTTCCACATTTCTCAATGATGAGATTGTCAAGTGCACCTCACTGACATATCTGAGAGAAATATACTAACACTAATCTTATTTTGTTTTTTTATTTAATCTTTGTTTTGCAGGTACAAAGATAAGGATGAAGATTTAGTGTAGTTTTAGATATAGGATAGTTAGTAGATATACAAATGTACGTTTCTTATTCTTTTGTAATTTTCCTTTTATAATTCTTGTAATCTTTATTTGGTTCATTGGTAAAGATTATATATTTATTAATAAAGAATATTCTTATTTTATACTCTTTTGTAAGTTCTGAAGTTTGGAATAACTTCAGTAAGTTCACTCTTTGTAACTTGTTTATTTATATATACAATAAATTTCATATACCATATTGTTTTTAGATAAGATTTAAACTATAATACTTTTCTCTTAATTAATTTAAGATTCAAATCTTATATCAAAAATCATTTAAATTATAAAACATTTTTAAAATCCAAACTTATTTCAAAACACACGTAATTCCTCTAAGATCATCTCAAAGTTTATAGCAATCTTTCTTTAAGGCTAAACCTAATCTCAAAGTAAGAAAGAAACATTGATCACTCAAGGTTTTTATTTGGCAAAAAATTTACCCACATTTTCACAATTGAATGCATGCAACAATTCATATTCCTTAATCTACCTTTCGATAGATCCTATATACTGGGATGTTACAAGGTCCGACAGTTCATCATCTTGGCGCAAGTTGCAACCTAGGACCGCCACCTTTATTCAAGCCGAGCTAGTAGCCCCCACGCCACCTGCCGGCATCCTGTTGGATCTGCCGCTCTAAACCTCACTGGTCAGGCCAGCATCGAGGAAGAAGACAACAAAACAGGGGTCAATCTTCCGCCGGATCCGGCCGAATAGCGCCGCGAGGAGGAGTCCCTGTCGCCGGTCAACAGACCGCCGTGGAAGACCTCCGCCACCACCCGTGTTCCACATGCGCCGCACCGGTGACGACCCACCGCGCGTAGGAGACCGTCGGAGCTTGCCTACCCTCACCCTCATCTTTGATAGGTTGGGTGTGGCCACTAGCGCCGACGAAGACAGCGCTAGCTGCCGTGGAGACTAGATCAAGTCGCGGCTCGCTAGGGTGGGAGAGGGGCGTCCGGAGTGGCCCCGCGCGAGGCAACCCGGGAGGGAGGGGAAGGGAGAGGAGGAACGAGGAGAATGGTGGTGGGCTGGCGGTGGCGGTGCTAGGGCGGGCAGATTGCATCGCAGGAGGGTTCCGTCCCATACTCCCACGCGCCTCCTTTCCGTCAATTGCCAGTAGTCAATTCCATAAAACTGTTGTTTTCATGAACATGCAGGTGAGCAGGGTCAAGTGAGAAGATGAATAAAAACTAAAATAGATTGAGCATGACCTAACGACAAGGTCCTTAGTTGAATTCAGAAATGTACGTTGGTGACTCCGCTGCAAGCTCTTGATGTTGACGCTCAACAACTTTTGAACTATTAGAATTCTACGCATCGACTGTATATGACGAGCGGAGTTACAGTCAGGTTTCCACGCGCGGTTGCATTAGTCCTACTGTGCTGATTACGGACTGAATATTATAGCTCGACCGGCCTGCAGATGGTACACAAGTCCACAGGAATGAGATCCTAAACAACATTACAAAATTAAATAGGGAGACTTCGCATAACATTCAAGTCTTCAAGTATACTAGCTGTCACCTAACCAACATGAACTTTCAAAACTCTCGCTTGTTCCTCTCTGCCTTGTCTAAATGGAAGTTCTACATACATGGCCGGAACCTGGCGGTCGCCTCCCTTGACAATTTTGGAGATTTGAAATTTTAGACCGTTCAAACCTTAGATGTCAGATTTTTTAATTTTTGCACAGTTAATAACAACTAGCACAATACCCGTGTGTTGGTACGAACCGTGAAAGACAATAGTATATGTTGATGATTACAAAGTAAACCGATATCTTAGATCACACAAACCATCCACAATAATCTCAACCGGTGTGAAGTTAAATCTTAAAAGGTGTATAGCAAATTTTTATGGTTTATTTTATTGTTTTTAGGCTAACATGAGCATGAGGTAAAAACCTATAAACAATGTTGTATCATACATGCTGATAATTTAAATAACCAAACACTACAGGAAAACTGTGGTAGCCCTCGGCACAACCCCGAAATGTTGTCGACACATGCTGTGCTGAGGGCAGCAGTCGGCATAGAAGCCTGTCGGCACAGAGGATATATCGACGGCCACCCTTGGCACAACCTGTGCCGACGGCTTTGCCCTCGGCATAGACTGACGTTCGTTTTTTTTCAAGAAACAAATCATTTTTTGATTGTTCTTAAAATTTTGAATTATTTGGATCTCTCTCACTTGGGACATTTTTAACACTAAGCACACTTAATCTTAGATCAAATTTCAGTTTTGGTCAAACTTCTCGGTCGGTCATCCATCCTCACACTACTACACTCGCAGCACGCTTAACTTTTCGGTTCACTTCAGATGAGCTCTCATGAAACAAATTATATCTTGTTGTCAATACTACCATATCAATCCTATTAAATTTTATACTACTTTGTCACACGTCTTTATTTTTTGAAATTCCAAACAATTATTTAAGTAAACGACAATAAATATATAATAATAATATTGAATTCCAATGAAAATAAAATAAGTAATAAAAATAATATTCTATTCATTTTTTGCCATTATTATCATATAATATGGCGTAATTAATATCTTTAAATATGTAGATCGAAATTCGACAAAAAATATATCCATTATTATCAAAAAAATGTGAGGAATCCAAATATGACATAATTAATTTTTAGGAAAAAAATAATTTTTTAAATAACCTTTTTTGCTTTTTGAATTTTGAAAATAAAAAATAATCCAAATTGATTAGAAAAATGAGAGGAATCCAAATATGACATCCATATCATATGTTTGCCATATCAAGATACACATGTCTTCAAAATATTGACTCGTTTAAAAAAATTATTCCATGGATGTGGCCATAACATTTGTCATTTGGTTGAAAGCCATGAATCTTCATACTAGATAGCCCTTTTGAGAATAATTTTTAAAAATATTTGCAATATTCCAATTTTGGTATTTTTCTTTATAACTATATCACATAATTTGACACCACACAAAGTTTTTATATTGTTTGGATCGGTTTTGAATTTCTTATGCCCATTTCAAACTATGGTCAAAACGGCGGGCGTGAAGATTCTTAGCTCGGGGCTGAGCCTCGCTAAACTTGTAGTGGATCTATGATGAAATAGCATATTGTGAACCTAAAAATGATTTTTCCAAAAAATCATGAGCATTAAATCATGTACCTATAGTTCAAATTTGACTGACTTCCTATCGATTCAGCAGGAATTTGTCTTTTTCATGAGGGGTGAGCGGAAAGGTTTAAGATACCCAGGTTGTAAAATTGTTCATAGAATGTGCAATAATATTTTTTAAAAATAGGGTAGTACCAATGTGAAACTTTAATTTGGTGGTTGCTTCCCAAAACACCGTATTTTTGGCACTCAGAAAATGGAATTTTGGTGAGATGAAAAGGAAAACTTCCTCCTACAATATTGTAAGCTATCCCAATATTTACATGTGTGCATAATATAGGTATATTATCACAAACTATCCCGTGATTGTAGCCCTAACATTGGTCGTTTGGCTTGAAATCCACAAAATCTCGAACATGATAGCTCATTTTGAGAGGGGTTTTATGATATTTACAATATTCCAAGTTTGATATTTTCCCTTGCAACTATATCACATAATATGACACCACGCGAATGTTTTATATTGTTTGGATCATTTTTGAATTTCTTATGCCCATTTCAACCTATGGTAAAATGGCGGGCATGAAGATTATTAGCTCGGGGCTGAGCCTCGCTAAACTTGTAGTGGATCTCTGATAAAATAGAATATTGAGAACCTTAAAATGATTTTTGCCAAAAAAATCATAAGCATTATATCATGTACCTGTAGTTCAAATCTGACCGACTTTCTACTGATTTGACAGGAATTTATATTTTTCAAGAGGGATGGGCGAAAATATTTAAGATACCCTCGTTGGGAAATTGTTCATCTAAGGTGGTATAGTATTTTTGAAAAATGGGGTAGTACCAATATGAAACTTTCATTTGTTGGTTGCCTCACAAAACACCCCGTTTTTTCACTCAAAAAATGGAAATAAATTTTTGATGAGATGGAAAGGAAAACTTCCTCCTGCAATATTGTAAGCCATACCAAGATACACATGTATGCACAATATGGCCATATTATCACAAACTGTACCGTAATTCTAGCCATAACATTGATCGTTTGGCCTGAAAGCCACGAAACCTCGAACATGATAGATTATTTTGAGAAGTTTTTTTTATATTTACAATATTCCAAGTTTGATTTTTGGTTGCAACTATATCACATAATATGACACGACGTGAATGTTTCACATTGTTTTTATCGTTTTTAAACTTCTTATGCCTGTTTCAAACTATATGTAACTTTTTAATATTTTACTTAATTTTTATTCATAAATGTGTAATATTTGAGTGTAGATAGATAGATCGTATTTTTCTACAAATTTAGATATATTATTTGTATTTTTTGTAAATCAGAATGATTTAGTTATGATTTTTCTAAAATTAATATGGTAAAATAAAAAATAGCTATGCTGAGGGCATTGTCGTCGGCATAGCTGTAAAACCTATGTCGGGGAAAATGTCGTCGGCGTAGCCTTAACGCTGCCCCGCGCGCGGTAGCTATACCGAGGGCCGCCCTCGGCCCAGCTAGGCTACGCCGACGGTATTCCTATGCCGAGGACCGGCCTGCTGGGCTGGGGAGGACCCTACGCCGAGGACCCCGACATTTGGCCGTCGACGTAGGTGCCCGGTCGTTGGCGTAGTGGGATTTTCCTGTAGTGAAAGTACCATTTGTAGAGCGTGCAACGTTAGAAAAGTAGTTCTATAAAGCTGTCAACACCCGGATTTTTAATCCTAGATGCATGTCATACCATACATCGCAATCCTAGGATTACCATTTTTGCAAGACATAACAGATTGGTACCATAGTTCATCATCCATTACAAACCATAATAAAGGTCTTACAAATAAAGGATCTCATGATCGAGTCTTAGTATAATCAAAGCAGCGGAATAATATAATAACGATAGCGTGGGCGATACTCCATCTTCATGGTCACAGGCAATACTGATAATAGGAGATGATCCTAGATGTTTTAACCTTCCTGCGTTCCATCATCCTGGTAGTCCTCCTCATAATCTGGCCATAGGAATAGCCAGGAACAAAGCCATGAGTACTCTTTAAGTACTCGCAAACTATCACTAACAATTAAAGTGGTTTCAAATAGGAATCCTAAGCTCTAGGTTGTTTTGCAAAAAGTCAGGTTTACCTTAACTGAGTTCAGAAGCAAAGAAAACTAGTTTAATATTTTATAACACCTAAGTGGGAACTTAGTTTTCACTTTCACAACCCTGTTGTGGTCAAGTCAAAGTCATGATTTATTTCACAAGTCATTTTGAAAACATCTGACGATGAAACAGTATGTCCACTCCAACTGTCCATATCCGCGGACGCGGCTATTCGAATAGTTTGACACTCTGCAGAGGTGGTACACTTTCACCATAATATTCGATACATCCGTCAGGAACAAACCTGAATTCACCATACTCAGTATGCGGATAATCAATCATAACCTTTCAATTAAACACCCTAGTATGGGCACCTCTCCTATGAGTTTGGCCTCCCAACCATGACCATCTGCATCTTGAGAACTACACAGGTGGTCAATCATCACTAGGTAGCCTCATCTCAAACCTCAGCCGCAAGGGAACCCATACTAAGGTATATAAACTTCTAGTCAAGCCCTACCCAATTTCGGGTATTGTGGTTGTACGGTAAAATTGGAATGGTATCGCATCTATACACAACCATCAGTATCATCTAGTGCTCATAGCACATGTCAAAACATCTCATTAGAATGACTCATCATTCTATGGTTTTCATAATCCTTTTCACCAAGTATTTCCATCTAAAGTGATCAAGTTTTAAGCTTAGCACTAGCCACTAAAGTTGGGGGTAAAAACTAATGAGGGGTGATAATCAAGTGTGACTTATCTAAGTTCAGTCTCATGCCTCAAGATGACATCAAGTTATACCTAACTTAGGTCAAGTTTTATGCTCTTTATGCTACCTTGAATATCTTTCCAAAACTACAAGTCACTAAGTAAGCACAAATAGAAAGCTTTGATAAAGAAATAAACGAGTAAAGCTTGCAAGTAAAACTGGGATTTAGGATATTCAAGATGGTTTAATTAAAGCATGCCTAATGCATTGCATAGGTTATCTAGCTTTCATAGTTGCAAGTATTAGCTTGCTAGGATGGCTTGTCTTGTGCAGTGCAGTGGTTGAAGTTCTCCTCTGCTTCTTCCTCGTAGTAGTCTCCTTCCTCTTCGTATCCTTGCTCGGTACTAGCGTCTATAAATAAATACGAAGTACACAATCACCAAACAATACTTAACTACTTCTATTCAGCACACAAAGGTTTACACTAGATGATCTAGCATCATCATAATCATCAAAAGAATTAATGCCACGGTTTTATTTATTTCATTTTAGAAAAGTAATTTCTACTCATTAAAAAACTACTTAAGATTTAATATTCTCCAATTAAAACATGGGATTATGTTGACACATGTCATCACCACATATTTTAATTATTGGGAATGTGATTTAAAGTGGTGTCACAATTTAATAAGGTTTAACCTTAATATTTTAATTAATTAAAGTGACTGGAAATGCCTATGAGGCATTCTTTTATTACTTGTCCATTATTATTGCAAGTAAACCTAGATATTTTTATATATTCAGAAAGGTCTTATCAAATGTGATTTTTGAGAGTTGGAATCAACTCAAAAAAAATTATGGTTGAATTTTGAAAAATGTTTAAGTGCAGAAAAGTCTCTGCCTTGTTATTTTTACTATAGATGGTATATAATTCCACATGGTTTGAACCCAACGAGCTTGAATTAAGAATTTCAATACCTTTCTAGCATAATTAGTTTCATGCAATTTGGTTCAGTAAAACTCTCTAAATTGCATTTTGAATCTATTGCCAAAACTGGGTTCGAACCTAAATAGATAAACCTAAATTCAAACTAACTGGGTCGCACGGGATTTCTAACTGCGCCGACCCACTGTGCACAGCGCGCGCGGGCTAGTTAAGTAGTTGTCCCCACACGTCAGTGGGACAGGGGGTGCGAAGGGGTACGGGCTAACTACGACCGTAGGATTAGATCAAGGATCAACGGCTCGCGGCCATCATCCTCGTCTGAACAGAACGCGACGGGCTCGAAGCCTAGCGCGGCTAGTGGGGGTCTGTGGCGGCTCACCGGAGCTTAGGCGATGGTCGGCAATGGGGGCAAACGAAGAATTCGACGATGCCGGTTCTCCTGGTACTGGCGGCTCCTCCTAGGGTGGCTCCAATCGACGGCGCCCTTCTCCTCTAGCAGCAGCAGACTCCGGCGAAATTCCAGCGATGCTGCGCTCGCCTTGCTCCGGGAATGAGTGGGAATGATCAGCGAGGGGTGGGAGTGTGATGGTGTGAATAAAACGAATGGGGAAGACCTCTATTTATACTGTGACGAGGGGAACGAAGGGTGCGGGCAGAGCTCATTGAGGTCGGCGTTACAGTGAGCTACGGGCATGGCTGACGGTAGGGGATGGTGCATGGTATCCTAGCGGTCCTCAACCTCTTGATGGCGCGGCAAGGGGCAGTGCGGTTTAGTCGGAACGCGTTGGTGCTTTGAGCGGCACCGACAACGGTTTTGATGACGCATAGTGGCTACGGGTCGCGCGGCGGCGAACGGGGATGTCTGGGAGGTTCCTGGGGCGGTGGTGATCACGTAGACGGGCGGCGAAGGCGGGGCGCGATGTGTGCGAGCGTGTCGAGCGCGGCACTCTGGCGCACTCTGGACATGGTCGCGGAGAAATGGGCGCGTGCGTCCTTGGTGGTCTAGTGCTTGGCAAGGGTCGAGGGCTATACAGGGGGTGGCGGTGGACGGTGGCATGCTTCCTGGACACGGTGGCTAGGCGCGGCGCTTGCTCCGGCTAGCTAGCCATGGTCGGCTGGCAAGGGTTCTTTCGGGCAGGCACGACATGGTACATTTGGTAGGGTCTAGGATGGTTCAATGCATTGGTTGGTACTAGGGGAGACAGGGTTCATCAATGATGAACAATGTTTGAAAGGATTACTGCTCGAAACAGTGAAGTTTGGCTAATTTGATTTTCTGTCTCCAAGTGTTTGATGAAATGGCCGAAAAAATTTCATATTTGAATTTTTGGTTGAAACTTGGTGGATGTAATGGTTACATACTAGGTAGTCTCTGGTTGATTGGATTTGTCAAGGTGAAATGGTTTGGTTGGGTTTTGAGAAATGGTGATCTTACCATATGAATTAGATTCAATTTTAAAATGACATTTGAATAGGTTTTCCAAATGTTTCTGTGGATTTTCAAGGTGGGCTTGGGTTCACTTTTACTTGGTCTAACAAGGGGTGAAAAGAAATGGATTTGTTTCTGTTTGAAATCTTGGACTAGAAACACTCGAAGTGGTCTAGTGAGCAAGATTGGCAAAAATGACCATTTTCTTATTTTGTTTGTTTTTGAATTCCTATTGATTTGATTCTGCATGGAAATGATTTAGATGATGTTGTTTTCATCTTTAAACCAATCCTTGCCATTCACATAAATCAAACAAGTCCATTCAAGCATTCATGCATTCATCACATACACACATGCATTCATAAAGATTTTAATTCACAAAAGTTCTTGTTAACCCTAAATTTGGGTGATTGGAATTGATAACCTTGATCAATATTTTTGTGATGTTACAAATCTTCCCTCCTTAAACAAAATCTCGTCCCGAGATTTGAGAAAAAGAGAAAATTAGGATTTAAAGAGATCTGGAAACTCTGTCCTAATGTAGTCTTCTCGCTCCTAGGTAGCTTCTTCTTCAGTGTGGTTACTCCATTGGATCTTGAGAAACTTGATACTCCGGGTCCTGGTGGTCAATACGGATGGGTACTTCGGGATATGTTAGGTCATCGTTGATCTCTATGGTTTGGTGATCAATATTCTTGAAAACTTCGGTCTTCTCCGGGACTTCTAGGCATTTGCGAAGTAACGAGATATGGAACACATTATGCACGGCTGACATCTTCTCCGGCAGTTCTAGTTGATACGATACTTCTCCTCGACGATTCAAAATCTTGAAGGGTCCGATATATCTGGGGGCTAACTTTCCTTTGAGTTGGAAACTTTACATTCCTTTCAAAGGTGATACTTTGAGATATACGAAATCTCCGATATTGAAGGCTAGGTCTCGACGTCTCTTGTCGACATAACTCTTATGTCTGGATTGGGCAGTCTTGAGGTGCTCACGGATCTTGTGAACTTTTTCTTCGGCTTCTCGTAGTATGTCGGGTCCGAAGATCTGACTATCTCCTACTTCTGACCAATTCAAAGGGGTATGACACTTCCTTCCATACATGAATTCAAATGGGGCCATTTGCAAACTAGCTTGATAACTGTTGTTGTAGGAAAATTCTGCGAAAGGCACACAGTCTTCCCATTTTGATCCATATTCTAGCATACATGCTCGCAACATATCTTCGAGTATTTGATTTACTCGCTCCGTTTTTCCATCTGTCTCAGGGTGATAAGCTATGCTGAAATCCAGTCTTGTTCCTAATCCTTCTTGGACTTTCTTCCAAAATCTCGAGGTAAACTAAGTTCCTCGATCCGACACAATGTTCTTGGGGACTCCATGCAAACTGACGATTCTAGCAATGTACAGCTCTGCTAGCTTCGAACTCTGGTAAGTGGTGTTGACAGGTAAGAAATGGGCGACTTTGGAAAGTCTATCTACTATGACACAAATAGAGTCATTTCCCCTACTAGATGTAGGCAAACCGGTGATAAAATCCATTCCAATTTAATCCCATTTCCATTCCGGAATCTGCAATGGTTGCAACAGTCATGTGAGTCTCTGATGTCCTGCCTTGACTCTCTGACAAATATCATACTTGGCTATGTAGCTTCCGATTGATACATCTTCGTTCCTCCAGGGTGGATAGAATAAAGAGTATCATGGGCTTCTTTCAAAATAGCTTGCTTCAACTATGAATTTGCTGGCACACTGATACGTCCTTTGTACCACAAAACTCCTTCTTCATCTTCGGTGAATCCGGGTACCTTCCCTGTACCGATACGACGTTTGATTCCGTCAATACTAGCATTTCCTTTCTGCGCCTCCTTGATTTGACTGATTAAGGTGGGTTGAAGTTCTATGCTAGCCAAAAATCCTTCACTTACTAGCTCCATTCTAAAATCTTCCAACTCCTTGTGCAAACTTGGTTGCTCCTTCAGAATCATGGAGTTCAAGCGACATGGCAATCTGCTAAGGGCATCTGCTACCCTAAACCCTAAACCTTTACCAAGGTGATAGTGGATGTCCAGATCATAGTCCTTAACTCTATCCATCTCCTTTGCCTCATATTCAGCTCCTTCTGGGTGAAAATATACTTCAGGATCTTGTGATCCTAATAAATCTCACGGCGGTTACCCATGAGGTAATGCCACCATGTCTTCAAGGCTAAAACTACGGCTGCTAGTTCAAGGTCATGGGTAGGATAGTTCTACTCATGTTGCTCAGTTGTCGGGATAGATAAGATATGACTTTGCCTTCTTGCATCAACACACATCCGAGACCGATCTTGGATGCGTCACAAAACACATTAAAAGGCTTCGTGATATCCGGCATGATCAAGATTGGGGCTGAGATCAATCTCTTCTAAAGCTCTTGAAAACTTGCTTCACATTTGTCCGTCCATTCAAACTTCTTATCTTTCTTCAACAATTGGTTCATGGGTCTTGCGATGCTTGAAAATCCTTCTACGAACTTGCGGTAATATCCCGCTAATCCGAGAAATGCATGAACTTGGGTTTGAGTGGTTGGGGCTTGCCATTCTTCAACATCCTTAACCTTTGCAGGGTCAATGGCAATTCCTCTGGCTGACACAATATGTCTAAGTAATCCTACTACCTGTAGCCAGAATTCACATTTGCTAAACTTGGCATACAACTGATGTTCCCTAAGGGTTCAAAGGATGGTCCTCAGGTGTATCTCATGTTCTTCTTCTGATTTGGAATAGATCAGAATGTCATCGAAGAAAACAACGACAAACTTATCCAGGAAGTCCATAAAAATCTTATTCATGAAGTTCATGAAATAAGCGGGGGCATTGATTAATCCAAAGGACATGACCGTGTACTCATACAGTCCATATCTGGTGGTAAAGGCAGGCTTTGGAATATCCTCAGCGTGAATCTTGAGTTGATGATAACCAGTTCTAAGATCAATCTTAGAAAACACTTTGGCACCGGTCAACTGGTCAAACAGATCTTCTATCTTCGTCAGTGGGTACTTGTTCTTGATGGTGACATCATTCAGCTTCTGATAATCCGTACACAAACGGTTGCCTCCATCTTTCTTATCCACAAACAAGACAGGTGATCTCCATGGCGACGCACTTGGTTGAATCAGTCCTATCTCCAGCATAGCATCCAGTTTCTTCTTTAGCTCCACTAATTCAGATGGTTTCATACTATAAGGTCTCTAGGCTATGGGTCTGGTTCCAGGGATTAGTTCAATGATAAACTCGATATCCCGATCTAGGGCATACCGATCAAAACATCTGGAAATACATCGGGGTATTCACAGACTACTCTGACTTGGTCAATGGTTGGTTGGGCTAGACTCTTGTTGAACTTGAATTGACGGGGCAAGGTATTGGGCTACGCAAAGATAAAACAAAACTTTTCCCTCTAACATAGTGATCCCAAGATCTAGCTGAGGTAGAAGGCCACGAGGTTTACCACTAGACGCGCAATTGCGGATTACTGATGAAGCGTGTCAGTTGATGCAGTGCAGTCCTTTGCGATCCGATCGTCCTGGTGTTGATCGTACAACACCTCTACTGGTATCCACACGTACAAGGAGGAGCACCGGCGGCGAACTGCTAGGTTCGTATCGACGGCAGGACTGCTGTGGACCTAGAGATTCCAACACATGGAATGACCTAACCGAACAACGCTAAACATTTCTGGGTTACGGTGCTCCACTATATATAGGGAGTGAACGTGGACTCTGCTCGTGCGGCCCATTCACTAAAGCCCATATAATATTAGTCTCTGTGAGTCCAACTCACTAACTCAGTCCAAATCAGGCTCGGGTCCAACCCAACCAGATTTCTAGTTCAGATCCAATCCGAACTTGCTCCCGCTCTTAAGTGTGTGACCCTGCAGGCTCTTGGCAACTTAGACATGATTAGAGTCTGACTCTCAATCGATTAGTTGATATCGGCTCCTAGCAGAACATGCCGACTCCCAAGTACCAAAGAGTCATGATGACTTGCCTTTCCAATGTGACTTGCGTCCGAGTCCCTTTTGCCTCACGATATACCTTGTCAGACTATAGGCGAATAATTTTCTTCCCTTAAATAGTCCGACTCTCTTATCGATTCGAGATAAGTGATTCACCCGACTAACTCTTAGTCGATCGCCTCGGTTAACACTTAAGCGATTCGTGCATGGCCATGCTTTCCGAATCATATCTCATGAGAGGGCCCAGAGAATATCTCTCCGAGTGGAGGGGCAAAATCCCATCTTGGTTATTCACATCACGCAGCTTGATTCTCAGTCGACCCGAACTCTACCTTTATAACTGCCTAGTTACGGATCAGCGTTTGACAGAACCTAAGTCGGTGATCCTCAACTCGGACTATGCAATAACCTCAGGTCTAAGGATTACATTGATTGAGATATACAAATGGCAACTTGTTCGTTGTACCTCAATATGGGTCAATCCGACTCGCTAAACTCTTTAGACGAATCTGTGTAAGTTGGAATACCATCACCATGCCCATGACAAGTGGAACCGAGTCATCAAGCCAGCTTTCACATTGGTCTAAGTTATGTGTCCAGCACAACCTCAATGACCAAGGACATTTAGTACAAACAACATGAATGTATAGTTCCACAACCGAATCACATATTCAATGATACACATCAGATGTTTATACAAGGACAACTTAATAACTTTATGAATACAATGGGAAATCTCATCATACATGATTGCCTCTAGGGCATATTCCCAACAGTCTCCCACTTGCACTAGAGTCAATCTTCCGACATCACATGTCTAGGCATCTAATGCCCATGTCTCCTAGGTGCACCTCATGCTTTGGCTGTGGTAACGGCTTTGTCAACGGATCCGCAATATTTGCATCCGTGTGTACCTTGCATAACTTGATATCACCTTGATCCATGAACTGGCGAATCAGGTGGTACCGCATGAGTATGTGCTTGTTCTTCTAGTGTTGTCTAGGTTCCTTGGCTTGTGCAATAGCATCATTGTTGTCATAATACACGTCTAACGGATTGGACGAGCCCTGAACCACACCAAGATCCATGAGGAAATTCCTCATCCAAACAGCTTCCTTTGCTGCCTCCGAGGCGGCAATATACTCAGCCTCTGTTGTAGATGCAGACACAGTCTCTTGCTTGGAACTCTTCCAGCTCAGAGCACCTCCGTTTATAATAAACATGTACCGGATTGCGAATGAGAATCATCAGAGTCGGTAAGATAACTCGCATCCGTGTAACCCTTTACACTGAGTTCATCTTCACCACCATAAACCAAGAACATATCCTTAGTCCTTCTCAAGTACTTTAGGATGTTTTTAGCCGTTGTCCTGTGGATTTCTCCAGGATCAACCTGGTATCTACTCACAACAATTAGAGCATATGAAACATCCGGCCTAGTACAAATCATGGCATACATGATGGATCCGACTGCAGAAGCATACGGAATCGCACTCATCCGACTTCGCTCATCAGTTGTCGAAGGACACTGAGTCTTGCTAAGTTTTACACCATGGTACATCGGTAAGAACCCCTTCTTAGACGATTCCATGTTGAACTTCTTCAACACTTTGTCCAAATAAGTATTCTAACTCAATCCAATGAGCCGTCTTGATCTATCTCTATAGATCCGGATTCCGAGAATATATGTTGCCTCACCCAAGTCTTTCATTGAGAAACTCCTTTCCAATGATTCCTTGGTTTCTTGCAACATCTGGACATCATTTCCAATCAATAATATGTCATCCACATATAAGATTAGAAAGTTTACTTTGTTCCCACTAAACTTCTTGTACAAACAAGAATCATGATCACTCTTGATGAAGCCAAACGATTTGACTACCTCATCAAAGCGAATATTCCAACTCCGAGATGTTTGCTTCAACCCATAAATGGATTTCTAAAGTTTACATACCTTGTCAGCATTATCCGGATCGAAAAAACCCTCGGGTTGTATCATACACACGTCCTCGGTTAAATTTCCATTAAGGAAAGCTGTTTTGACATCCATCTGCCATATCACATAGTCGAAATAGGCTGCTATTGCTAACATGATCCGAACTGATTTAAGCATTGCTACAGGCGAGAAATTCTCATTGTAATCAACTCCTTGAACTTGTCGAAACCCCTTCGTGACAAGACATGCTTTATAGACAGAAATATTTCCATCCATATCAGTTTTCTTCTTAAAGACCCATTTGCACTCGATGGGTCTTGCACCGTCTGGCAGATCAACCAAGTTCCAAACTTGATTTTCATCCATGGACTTTCATTCGGACCTCATGGCTCCAAGCCATGACTCGGAATCAGATCCCACCATCGCTTCCGAATAATTCGTCGGCTCATCACTGTCTAACAGTAACACATCATGAACACTTCATAATCTCGCTGATCTTCGTAGTACAGGTGCTGCTGCCGGCTCAGTTACCACGATCGGTTCAACCTCCAAGGTTTTTTCTGACTTGCTACTGGCCAGTTCCTCTCGAATTTCTTCGAGATGCACCGTACTCCCACTGACTCCCTGACTGAGAAACTCTTTCTCAAGGAAGACACCGTTCTGAGCGACAAACACTTTGCCCTCTTCTCGGTTGTGGAAGTAGTAACCCAAGGTTTCCCTCGGATACCCCACGAGAATACACTTATCCGACTTGGCCGTAAGCTTGTCCGACTGTAGTCGCTTGACAAATGCTTCACAGCCCCAAATCTTAAGAAAAGACAAACTTGGCTTTTTGCCTGTCCACATCTCATGCGGTGTCTTCTCTACCGACTTTGATGGTACTCTGTTTAGTGTGAACGCCGCTATTTCTAGACAATAACCCCAAAATGATAAAGGCAGATCTGTCCGACTCATCATTGATCGTACCATGTCCAACAAGGTCCGATTCTGCCTTTCCGAAACACCGTTCCTTTGTGGCATTCCTGACGGAGTAAGTTGAGGAACTATTCCACAACTTTTCAGATGGTCATCAAACTCATGGCTCATGTACTCGCCTCCTCGGTCCGACCGAAGAAACTTTATTTTCTTGCCGAGTTGATTCTGTGCTTCATTATAGAATTCTTTGAAATTTTCAAAGGCTTCCGACTTATGTTTCATCAAGTAGATATATCCGTACCTACTCAAATCATCAGTGAAGGTAATGAAGTACTCATAACCACCCCTGGCTGTCGTGCTCATTGGTCCACATACATCACTATGTACTAGTCCCAACAAGTCGGACGCCCTTTCGCAACTCTTTGCAAAAGGTGTCTTGGTCATTTTGCCAAGTAGGGAAGATTCGCATGTCTCGGATGACTCCAAGTCGAACGAAGTTAGGAGTCCATCATCATGGAGCTTATTCATGCGTTTCCAACTTATATGACCAAGCCGGCAGTGCCAACGGTAAGTCATATTTAGATCATTTGGTTTCAACCTTTTAGAATTTATGTTATAAACCGACTTACCATCAAGATTCAAAATAAATAACCCGTCCTGGACGGGTACAAAGCTGTGAAACATATCATTCAAATACAAAGAACAACCATTATTCTTGATATTCGACTCATAGCCTTGCCTCATCAAACATGAAGCGGAAATAATGTTTCGACTGAGCACTGGAACATAATAACAATTATTCAGTTCCATAATGAATCCAGAAGGTAAATAAAGTTGCATCGTGCCGACTTCCAACGCAACAACTCTTGCTTTGTTGCCAACTCGAATATCAACCTCGCCTCTTTCTACGCTCCTAGTTCTTACCAGTCCCTGCAACGAGTTGCAGATGTGAATAACTGATCCGGTATCATATACCCAAGAACTATTAGGTGCATCAGCAAGATATATGTCTATATCATTGCAAACAAGTGTACCTGAGTTAGAAGTCATACCTCCACTCTTGGCTTTGTCGGCCAAATACTTGTTGCAGTTCCTCTTCCAGTGGCCATCCGCCTTGCAGTAGAAACAAGTGGATCCGGCTGAAGGAGATGGCTTAGTCCCTGAGGAAGCGCTTGGGACCGGGTCCTGAGCCTGCTTTCCTCCCGACTTAGCCGTCTTCTTAGTCCAAGAGATCTTCTTGAACTTAGCCTTATTCTGCACCATCAACACTTGACTGGCGCCCTTCTTGAGATCCGCCTCTACCTGCTTGAGCATCCCATGCAATTCAGTGAGCTTCTTATCCATACCATGCATGTGGTAGTTCGAAATGAACTGCCCATATGCACTAGGAAGAGAGTTCAGAATTATATCCGTAGCGAACTCTTCGCTAATGGGGTATCCAAGCCTCTCCAGAGACTGCACGTAACCAACCATTTTGATCACATGCGGACTCAGTGGATCACCATCCTTAAGCTTGCAACTCAGCAAAGCCTGAGAGACTTGATACCTCTCAGTCTTCGCCTGAGCCTGGAACATACTTTTGAGGCTTTCGATCATATCATAGGCCTCAACATGCTCGAACTGCTTTTGCAAGTCCGGTTCCATGTGAGCAAGCATAAGACAGCTAATATCCGTGGACTCATCCTTAGCCCGACGGTAGGCATTGGTGGCAGCGACAGTCGCATTCTCATTCGGCTCATCTGGAAGTGGGTTGTCTAGGACATGGTCCTTCTTTTCTTGTTTGAGAACAATTCTCAGATTTTGATACCAGTTGGTAAAATTAGTGTCATTCAGTTTATATTTCTCAAGAATGGTTCTCAATGCAAAACCGGATATCCGAGAGTGACTGCTACTTGGTGCCATGATCTACAATAGAAAATATGCAAAACACTTAAGACATGTATTCATAAAAGAGCAAGCATATTAAACATTTTAATATTTTATGCTCCCACTAGAACCAACACCCCTCCGATGGTTACTTAGTGATTCAGGATCCTAAATAAGCAAGTCGGCTAGTGAGCTATAGCATCACCGCTAGCCTCCAAGTGATCTAGGTAGACAACTCCTTGTCAATCGTATCTCATACGACTCCTGTTGGACGGGTGGCATCACATGCCCTGGCTCCCGTCCGACTTTTCCCCGAGCCCCACAACTAGTTTGATAGACCCGTCTAGCTTACCGAGTGTTTCCGCAGTAAGAGTCCGACTCGAACCCACCTAGTCGGAAAGAATTGGCAGCACCTCAATTTTCTGAGCCCACTACCAAAAATGTCTGACTTGTGATGGTGCAAACACTAGCGGGAAAACCGACTAGACCTTCTTTGAGGGATTATATTTTACCCACTATCTAATAGAGGTAAAACAGAGACATAACAATAACACAAAATAAAGCAATTATGATGTGAAATGGTATGGCTCTCTTCATGGCGATCTCCATCTCCACAAAGCCTGTAATCCGACTCGTGCCAACTCTTGTCACTTGTCGTCTTACTCCATGTCGCCGACATGTACATCGCCTTGCTTGCCATCCGGCTTCTCCAAACATCTACACTAGCTTAGTAAAGTAAATTACAAGGAGAATCCGACACGCAGGTCGTTATACAATAAAATGACAGCACCTAGGCTCCAGCCGGCTGACAAAACCATGATTCGCAGATCACGTATGGATTACACACATACATCACATGCACATGAACCATACCATTCACAACTTCCTGCAAAAACAAGTTATGCATAGATACAATATCTACCGGCATTGTGAAACTCGCAACAACATCTAAAACGTAGATCTCATCTATGATCCGAACATGGATTCCGACCATCGTTCTGATTCGATCAAACTCTTTGATCTTCGATCACCGCATCTAGATTTACGTGTCACAGTCTACCCCGATGACGGAAGCCGACCGGTAGGGGTATGTCGTTCCACGACCTCGTCAGTATGATCACGGAAATCAGATCTACCATTCCCCAAGTACAGTTGATCCAATCAACCTCGTACAAAATTGATCTATCTCATAGATCGACCACCAAACAACATATAGATCACATCTACAGCCAACCGCATATCACATATGCGAGATCTCGAGCCTAAAACGAGAAGCTATCGCTCTGATACCACTGTTGGGCCACGCAGAGATAAAACAAAACTTTTCCCTCTAACGTAGTGATCCCAAGATCTAGCTGAGGTAGAAGGCCACGAGGTTTACCACTAGACGCGCAGTTGCGGATTACTGATGAAGAGCGTCAGTTGATGCAGTGCAGTCCTTTGCGATCCGATCATCCTGGTGCTGATTGTACAACACCTCTGCTGGTATCCACACGTACAAGGAGGAGCACCGGCGGCGAACTGCTAGGTTCGTATCGACGGCAGGACTGCTGTGGACCTAGAGTTTCCAACACATGGAATGACCTAACCGAACAACGATTAACATTTATGGGTTACGGTGCTCCACTATATATAGGGAGTGAACGTGGACTCTGCTCGTGCAGCCCATTCACTAAATCCCATATAATATTAGTCTCTGTGAGTCCAACTCACTAACTCAGTCCAAATCAGGCTCGGGTCCAACCCAACCAGATTTCCAGTTCAGATCCAATCTGAACTTTCTCCAGCTCTTAAGTGTGTGACCCTGCAGGCTCTTGGCAACTTAGACACGATTAGAGTCTGACTCTCAATCGATTAGTCGATATCGGCTCCTAGTAGAACATGCCGACTCCCAAGTTCCAAAGAGTCATGACGACTTGCCTTTCCAATGTGACTTGCGTCCGAGTCCCTTTTGCCTCACGATATACCTTGTCAGACTATAGGCGAATAATTTTCTTCCCTTAAATAGTCCGACTCTCTTCTTGATCCGAGATAAGTGATTCACCCGACTAACTCTTAGTCGATCGCCTCGGTTAACACTTAACCGAGTCGTGCATGGCCATGCTTTCCGAATCATATCTCATGAGAGGGCCCAGAGAATATCTCTCCGAGTGGAGGGGCAAAATCCCATCTTGGTTATTCACATCACGCAGCTTGATTCTCAGTCGACCCGAACTCTACCTTTATAACTGCCTAGTTACGGATCAGCGTTTGACAGAACCTAAGTCGGTGATCCTCAACTCGGACTATGCAATAACCTCAGGTCTAAGGATTACATGGATTGAGATATACAAATGACAACTTGTTCGTTGTACCTCAATATGGGTCAATCCGACTCGCTAAACTCTTTAGACGAATCTGTGTAAGTTGGAATAGCATCACCATGCCCATGACAAGTGGAACCAAGTCATCAAGCCAGCTTTCACATTGGTCTAAGTTATGTGTCCAGCACAACCTCAATGACCAAGGACATTTAGTACAAACAACATGAATGTATAGTTCCACAACCGAATCACATATTCAATGATACACATCAGATGTTTATACAAGGACAACTTAATAACTTTATGAATACAATGGGAAATCTCATCATACATGATTGCCTCTAGGGCATATTCCCAACACAAGGTTTCAGATACATGCTCTACTGATATTCCGGTTGTACTGGTCATGGTTATGGCTTTCTTGGCACAGTCGATTAATCCTTTATGTTTTGACATCCAATCCATTACTAGTACTACTTACAAACCTTTTGTTCCGAGTACTATTAGATTAGCATAAATATCTATGCCATGGATTCTGATAGGTACGGCCTTGCAAATTTGTCTAGCTTTGGTGGTTGAAACAGGTATTTGAACTATCATAACATACTTCAATTTTGTTGGTTGAATCTTACTAGTGCATGCAAATTCTTCTATAACAAACGAGTGCGATTCTCCAGAATCAAACAACACTCTTGCAAGTACTGAGTTAACAGAAAACATACCCAACACGACATCTGGCGCTTCCTGAGCTTCTTCAGCATTCATGAGAAACAGGCGGCCATTGCGGTTGAGTGAATTTCCCGAGGCAAATCTTCTTCCAGGTTGAACACGACGCTGCTGCTGAGCTGGGGCATTCACATTGGGGGCTACTGCAAGCTTCTTGGGGCACTCATTGGAGTAGTGACCCTTGGTTCCGCATTCATAACAAGTCACCTGAGACTTGTCCTTTCCTGCCACAGGCACAGCATTGCTTCCGGTTCTTGGGGCAGTATTGGTGTTGGTGGCGACATTGTTGTTATTGAACTTGGGTGGTGCACGATTGAAGTTGTTGTCGTTGTTTCCTCCGGGCCTTGGGTTTCCTCCTCCATGGTTGGGATAGGTTGTACGGTTCATCGGGGGTCTATTGTTTCTTGGGGCAAATCCTGTAGATGGGTTGGGGCGATACTTTGGGGTATGGTGGGTTCCTGGTTGATGCATCATTCGACACTTGCGGTTCTTATTGGCTTGGTTGATCTTGCCTTCCATCTAGATGGCAGAATCCACTAAGGCTTCAATGTCAGCAAATGGAATATTGACTAACACCGTCTGCATCTCATCGTGCAGACCATTCAGGAATCTCTCTTTCTTCTTAGCTTCAGTGTCAATCTCATATGGTGCATACCTAGGTGATGATAGAAAATTGTCATGGTACTCAACTACTGTCATCCTCCCTTGCTTCAATTCTCTGAATTTGTCTCTCATCCTCTTGATTAAACCCGGTGGCACATGGGTTCTACTGAACTTGAGTTTGAATTCATCCTAATTCATCATCTGTCCTCCATTCATGGCGTGAACATTGTTCCACCAAGCTCTTGCATCTCCTGCCAGATAGTGGGTGGCAAACAGTACTTTCTCGTTGGCCTCCACTCCTGCAACTTCTAAGTTGTTCTCCATGATCTGCAGGAAATCATCCGCATCTAATGGCTCTTCGGACTTAGTAAAGATGGGTGGATTGGTATTCTGAAAGTTCTTGAGCTTGGATCCATGGTTGTCCTGGTTTCCATGGCCTTGATTGTTGTTGGACATCTGAGCTATGTGTTGAAGGGTGGCTAGGTTGGCTTGACGTTTGACTCTTTTAGCTTTGCGGTTCAAAACCAACATTTGCAAGATTTGAAGCATTGAGTCCGGGGATGAACTGTTTCCTCTGTGAGGCATCTGATGATTGAGATAGATCATGAGACAAGAGGGAAATTTCTAAGTTTCAGGGTTTGTTTTTCAAAAGTTTTTGAAGTTTAACTCAGATTTTTCTAGCAACTTGCTTTTCATTCATTCATTCATTCATAACACACCATACAAACACACACCACAACAAGGAAACAGATGGTTTTAAGAACCATTCTATGAAACTACGATACAGTGGGACCGGATACATCTTCACTAATGCTAGTTCTCAAGTGCTACTACTCCTCGGAATCGGTGGCTTCTTCATCATCATCATCATCAATGAAGGCGAAGTCATCCTCATCGGTGAAGAAGTCCATGGCTTGATCCTCCAGGAAGTCAGCATCATCACTAAGGTAGGAATAGGGGTCTCCACGGATATCTTCCCCTGCATTTTCTCTCTCCTCAAGCTGCATGTACCTCTCATGGATGGTCTCCTCCAAGTATGTCACCTTGTGATGAAGGCGAGCAATAATGCGATCCTTCTTGTCAAGCTGACGGCGACGAGACTGGCGATCCTTCACAAGCATGGCAATGATCTGGTCCTTCTTGACTGTGATGGCATAGTTGTTGTTGGCATAGGAGCGGGCATTGTCCAACTCCTTCTGCCGGTCATACATCATGAAGCTGAGATGGTCCACTTGATGCTTCAGCTCTAGGTGACGTGGTACCTCCAGTGGATGTACCATAGCATCACGCCTTGGGTAATACTCAAAGTGGGTGCCCTTGATTTGATTGATGCTTTTCCCACACACACGGGCAAGAGCTTCCTGCATGGCCCTGGCAAGTCCATCTAGCCAGTTGTTCTCCCTTAAGGTGAACTGGATTCCCTCTGTGGTGGGGGCTTCAATCTTCCATCTGAGACTTGCAACAATCAACCATTGCAATTCTCCTCCTTCCTGATCGTTGAGCTAGGCTCCGAAGAACTCGGGGTGCGGGCGCTCCAGAAGTTCCGAGAGTTGGTCCAAATCACGCTCAAAGATGAGATCTCCTCCATTGCCCAACTGATAGAACTTGCTATACTTCACGTCCATCTATAATAATGTAGGATGAGTAAGTTAGTAGAGTGATCAAGTGTGTCAAATTTTATGTAAGTTTGCAAGAATTTTTGAGGAACGTGAATTTTCATGAAAGCACCTAAGTGATAAAAATGAGAATAGGTTTTCATAAATACTCACTTATTTTGTTTTGAAACTAAGTTTTTGATTCAATCGTCAATTCTAAACTAGGGTCTCCTATGGTCAGGATGTAGGGGTTCGTAGCATGGAAAACAAAAAATTTCTATCGCATACAAACAAACAAGCCAAGATCTATCTACTAGATTGTAGCAACGAGTCGATAGAGGAACTCACCCTCGAAGATTCCAAAGCGGTTAACGAGAGCAGATTCTCGTAGATGATGTAGTCGTACTCTTTCCGATCTCAAGATCGCGTAGACGATCCTTCCAGCGCCGCGTTCCCGCAGCGCTCCCGCAGTCGGTCACACGTTCGGTACTCGACGAAGACCTTCCTCTCCCTTGTTCCAGCAGGCAGCGGAGGTTGTAGCACTCTCCTCGCGATTCCGGCAGCACAACGGCGTGGTACCGGAAGTAGAGGGGAAATCCCGCAGGGCTTCGCCTTAAGCCGGTGCGAGTATGGTGGAGCTTATGAGAGAGGCTATTAGTGGTCTAGTAATTAGACACACCAATTAGAAGGCTCTAAACCAATTAGAAGGCTCTAAACCGCTGGCTAAAGCAATTAGAAGCTCTAAACCAAAACGGCTCTAAACCGGAGATCTAGAGGTGGAAACTTGTGTGTGCTAGGAGGGAGCCCTGCCCCTCCTTATATAGGTGGGAGGGCCGGCCAAGGGGAGGAGAGTCCCTCCCCAAGTCGGCTTGGTGGGGCGCCGGCCAAGGGAGGAACCCTCCTCCAATTCGGCCTCCACCAATCCTCCTCTCTTCCCACTTCCCAAAATTGCCGTTTGACTTTCAAACTAGCCGTTTGACTTTTCAATTTAGGATTTAAATAAACCCTTTATTTTGGACAGCAAGAACACCTAGTACATGATGCAATCATTCCAATATGTAATGACACATTCATGTACCCTTCCCCTCCGGAGTGCCGGACATTCCGGAACCTTCTAGAACATTCCCGATGAAAACACCGGAACCATTCCCTAACTCCGAAATGGGACTTTCCTTATATGAATCTTATTCTCCGGACCATTCCGGATTACCTCGTGATATCCCGGATCCCATCCGAGACTCCGAACAACATTCGGTCTCTTTCTCATAATACCATAACTACTCAAACAACGTCGAATCCTTAAGTGTGTCTCCCTACGGTTCGTGAATTATGCGGACATGATCGAGACACTTCTCCGAACAATAACCAATAGAGGAATCTGGAAATTCATATGGCTCCCACATATTTCTACGATTACTTTGCGATCGAATGAACCACTTACATACGATACCAATTTCCCTTTGTCTCACGATATGTTACTTATCCGAGGTTATGATCGTCGGTATCTCTGCATACCTAGTTCATCCTCGTTACCGATAAGTACTCTTTTCTCGTTCCCGTGATATGTGATCCCTTGTGACCAAGTCACATGCTTGCAAGCTAATTGGATGACATTTCACCGAGAGGGCCCAGAGTATATCTATCCGTCATGTGGATGGACAAATCCCACTCTTGATCCATGTGTTTCAACCAATACTTTCCGAACACTCAATGCCACCTTTATAGCCACCCTGTTACGGTGTGGTGTTTGATGACATCAAAGCATCCATCCAGTAAAGGTGATATGCATGATCTCATGGTCGAAGGAATTAGGTTACTATGTATCAGAAAGCATATAGCAATTGAACTATTGAAATGACTTGATCTTTATGCTACGCTTATCTATAGGAGTATGTCCACCATATCATTCTCCTAACGATATGATCTTGTTGTTGATAACATCTCAATGTTCATGATATGGAAACCACAATCATCAATCAACCAACAAGCTAGTGAAGTATAGAGGCTATACTAGGGACTTCAAATTAAGTTTACAAATCACACAAGTATTAATGGTTTCCTTGTTAATACTATTATAGCATGAATGTAAACATTTATCATAAGTATGAAGATATGATAATAACCTACTTTATTATTGCCTCTTGGGCATATCTCCAACAGTCTCCCACTTGCACTAGAGTCAATAATCTAGTTTCAAAACTTTGTGTATTCAACACCTATGGCTTTCCGGTGTTGTATGTACACGATTGCTAGTGGTCAACTGATCTCCAGATCTGACACTTCCAGGTCCGTGTGTAATTGCATGTCTTTGCGTCTCTACGCATCACTCATTCTCTAATGAGATGGCTTTGTATGATTTGGTATTTCGGTGTGACCTTTAGTTCTTTGGGGTTAAAACATGTTGATAATATTGTCGCACAATATATCTTCATAGTATTATCCCGCTGTGAACTACACCTAGTTTGATAACAAACTACTTGACACAAATGCCCTCTTTTGCTGCTATAATAGCAGTCATATACTTAGCCTTTTGTTGAAGTATCTGTCACAATGTCTTAACTTTGGAACTCATCCAAATCCATTATGGAACTCACTTTCCATTATATTGTGCCACCCTTAATTTAGATTGAGATAAACTTAATTTGTACTTTGTGACAAAACTAGTATCAATGTAGTACTTTTACAATGAACTAACCATCTATTTGTCACTTCTACAAATAATATACTCTTAGTTCTTCCAAAAGATCATAAGAATATCCTTACTATCGTCCAATGATCATCTTACGAATCATTCTGGTATATGCTCATAATATTTATAGCATAGGACATATCTGGATTTGTACATATCACAGTATGATTGATATAAATACTCTTTGTGATTTCATACATCAAGTATCAATCTATACTTGATTATTTGTTTCACTTTACCAAATGTCAATACACTTGAATATATCATCAACATTGAACTCATTCAATCCTTTCTGTGCGACAAGAACCTCTCTTGTAGTTTCTATATTGAACTCATTCAATATCTTGTCTATGTACTTCTGGCACAACCATATTAGCGTCTATTGATGCCAAATATTTGGGTTTTGCCTAAGTATTTCATCGGGATGAAATTCTTAATATGTGTTAATAAAAGATACATTATTTCCAATCAACAATATGTCTTCCACATAATGTATTAGAAACATGTCTTAGCGCTCCCACTTAATTTCTTGCAAATGCAAGCATCTTCATTGTCTCCGATGAAATTAAACTCTTTTAACAGTTTCATCATAGTGAAGATTCCAACTCCGCTATGCTTACTTCAACTATTGAAGTTTGCATATGCTTTTAGCATCCTTTGAATTAACAAAACCCTTTGGACCGTGTCATGCACACGTCCTAGGTAACCATTCTATTAGAAGAACTTGTTTTGTTTATTCTACTATCATATAACAAAATTATATGTAGTGGTTGCTACATTAATCCGTCTAGACTAAATATCACTATGAAAGATCAAATCTTGTCATAGTCAACTTTGAACACTGTTGTGAATTCTTTCCCAACATGTCGACTATTTCATAGATGCGAAACATCCATGTCTACTTCTTTATAGATCCAAACACAACTGCAAGGTCTTACACCTTTTTCGAGGGTCCTTCAAGTTCAAAACTTGATTTCTCGTGTATGGAACTATCACGGATTATATGGCTTCAAGCCATTTGACGGAGTCAGGGCCCATCATCGCTTCTTTGCATGTAGTAGGTTCATTATTCTTAAATAATGATTCAACCCTCAAATCTTGGTATTTGATTGTTCATCCGACCTACTTGTTTCAATAGAAACTCAGACCTCCGTGACCACAACCTTTGAGGCACGTGAGCCATGAGCATTGTTGCTGCCTCCGGAACACTTTTCGGTGCTGCGCAACTTTGCACATATAGCTAAGGTTCTTTTAACCTTATCAAAGTTCTATTGTCCTCCCACTTAACTTTTCACGAAAAATTCCTTCTCAAAGAAACTTGACGTTCTAAGCGACAAACACTTTTGTCTCCGGTGTTTATGGAGGAATACTTAACAGTAATACAAAGACAGGTTTATCCGACTTTGGTTGCAAACATCTTTCTTATGCATAGCATACCAATGTTTAAGAAAGGACTACTTGGGTTTTATCCCAAACCATAACTTTATATGGTGTCATTTCAGCGGATTATGATGGAGCTCTTTTCAGTGGAAAAGCGGTAATCTCCAAAGCTTTTAATCTTTAAAATATAATGGCAGTTCTATGAATTACACCTTTGATCTTACCATGTCAAACAAGGTTTTAATTACATATCTCGAACGCTCCATACTCTTATAGTGTTTCGGGAAATGCAAATCCACAGAACGATTCCTTAAATCTTAGGTATTATGCTAAACTTGTAATTCAAATATCTTCCTTTATGATCTTATCATAAACTATTCATATTCTTGTTACAATGATTTTGCACTTCATCTTGAAAGTCTTTTGAACTTTTCAAATATTTCATACTTCATCCTTATTAAGTAAATATTCATATATTCACTCAAATTTTCGGAGAAAGCATATGAAGTTGAAATCCATCGCTCTTGACTACACATAATGGATTTCGTACAACAATATGTACAAGTTCCAATAAGCTAGTCCATCGTTCCCTTTTGGCCTATGAACGAAGTTTTAATTATCTCTAGGAAAGTTTCACAAACGTCATTTGATCAAAATCAAATAGACTCCAAAATTCCATCCATATGGATTTTCTTCATGTTTTCTTTCCAATATAATTTAAACGGCGATGTCACTTCCTAAGTGATCTTTCAATCAATTTGTCTTTCGACATTTTTAGCACTAGTTTTATGGATGTGATGTCTCCAACGAGATTTGCGAATCATCCATCTTTTATGGATTACGGCAATTATTTGAACAACCCTTTTGTTCTCATAATACCTGATAAAACAAATCTCGAAGGCAAGCTTTTGATGTTTAACGAGCAACACAATAACCCTTTATTTTGTTCTCGATGAACATCATCACATATTCTTTTGCTAGTTACTTAGGCCATTGTAGTTCATGAATTGTGTTGTTTCGTATGACGATTCATACCAACAAATTCAGTATCAAAATACTTAAGAACCACATCGTTTTAATAAGCAAAGAATATAGCCATAACATGTATATCATCTATATACTTAAACTGAACAATTCTAGTCTTTTCTTTTCTGCCATATACTTATGAGATTCTCTTTCAGTATTTCCTTTTCTGTTTGAAAGAATCTATCAACATCAATAGTGGAGTCATACATATGACACATAATCCAAAGCGTGTATAATTAAATACAAATGTCTTTGGACTTACACTTTGAAGTAGATCACCATCATCAAATGTTTGGTGTTCTTCCAAATTCCTTTCTTTAGTAATCTCTTGGTGTAGTAAACATTTTACCTACATCAAATATTCATCTTATCATGGAATCGTCCATGATCAAGCTACCTTTAGCTTATAACGATGAATTATGAGTATAATGTTGCTTTCCAAAACCTTTTGGAGGATTAGGACAACAAGTGTCTCCAACCTTTTGCAAATTCTCATCAAATATGAGAACATGACTTTTGCCATATTATACTCTATCATGTTGTAACCAAAACTTCATTTCAGATATCACAATATCTTCCATGCATCATGGTTTCTGAAACAACTCTTTCAGATCCTAGATAACCTTGATATTAAGACAATCCTTTGAATATCAAGAATCATGGAGACAAACATGATACTCAAACACTAACACTTGGAATTGTCACTCTTGATTTAATACTAATTATTAAACTTCATGGAGTGACCGGAACTTACTGAAAGTTTGCAATAGGACTTTTAAACTTTAGATTAACACTTCAATACAATACGATACCAGTTCGTAAAGTAACTAACCAGAATTCTATAGTTCTATCATCTCAATTATAACTAAGCGCAAGGTGGTAAACGGATGCCAATGACTACAACAACTATGCAAATTCACTTTGATTTAGTTTATGATAAATTGAGTTCTAATTAATAATTAAATTAATCTAGGTGAACTCCCACTTAAAACAACATCCCTCACATTGTTTTAGTGATCACACGAACCAAATCCACCACATCAAAACCGATCATCACGAGAGTTGATGTAGCTTCAATGGCGAACAATCAACATGTTCATCATATCTACTATATGACTCATGCTTTACCTTTCGGTGATCCGTGTTCCTGAGGCCATGTCTGTACATGCTAGGCTCGTCAAGATCAAACCTTAGCTACCACATAAGCAAATCTGGCTTGCTTACGTTGTATTCACCCGCGGAATCAAAGACACCCGATCATCACGTGGTGCTTCGAAGCAGCAAGCTTTGGCAACGGTGCATACTAAGGGTGAACACTTTAGAACTTGAAATTTATGTGCATGAGGGATCATCTTATAATGCTACCGTCGTCTATTAAGCAATACAAGATGCATAAAGGATTAACATCACATGCAATTCATAATATGTGATATGATATGGCCTTTCTTCTTTGTGCTTCCGATCTCCATCTTCAAGCACGAACATGATCTCCATCATCACCGACATAGCATCAAGGTCAATGACGCTTCTTCATGGTTGTCGTCCACCAGCTTCAACTATTACAACTATTTTGAATAGACACGCAGGTCTTAACAGAATTTAAAGACAACCATATGGCTCCTGCCGGTTGCCAACTTACAATAAGGAACATTGCATACATCAAATATAATCACAATCATGGCCATATCACATCACTGCACACCCCTGCAAAACAAAGTTAGACGCCTCTACTTTCTTTGCATATTTTACGTGGTTTGGGGCTTTCAATAAGTGTCGTTCTAACTTACGAACAAGAACCACAACATTGATACTAGTATTGTCAATCACCCGTTGTAAATTGAATCTTAACTATGCTAGGAGAAACAGGCACCCGCAAAGCCACTTATGCAATACAAGTTGCATGTCAAGCGTGGAGCAGGTCTCATGAACGATGTCATGTAAGGTTAGCCCGGGCCGCTTCATCCCAACATACCGCAAGATGCAAAGTACACAAGAAGTAATCGATAATAAAAGCATCAACGCCCACAATGACCATTGTGTTCTACTCGTGCAACAGATCTACATATAGACACGGCTCTGATACCACTGTAGGGGTTCGTAGCATGGAAAACAAAAATTTTCTATCGCATACAAACAAACAAGCCAAGATCTATCTACTAGATTGTAGCAACGAGTCGATAGAGGAACTCACCCTCGAAGATTCCAAAGCGGTTAACGAGAGCAGATTCTCGTGGATGATGTAGTCGTACTCTTTCCGATCTCAAGATCGCGTAGACGATCCTTCCAGCGCCGCGTTCCCGCAGCGCTCCCGCAGTCGGTCACACGTTCGGTACTCGACGAAGACCTTCCTCTCCCTTGTTCCAGCAGGCAGCGGAGGTTGTAGCACTCTCCTCGCGATTCCGGCAGCACAACGGCGTGGTACCGGAAGTAGAGGGGAAATCCCGCAGGGCTTCGCCTTAAGCCGGTGCGAGTATGGTGGAGCTTATGAGAGAGGCTATTAGTGGTCTAGTAATTAGACACACCAATTAGAAGGCTCTAAACCAATTAGAAGGCTCTAAACCGCTGGCTAAAGCAATTAGAAGCTCTAAACCAAAACGGCTCTAAACCGGAGATCTAGAGGTGGAAACTTGTGTGTGCTAGGAGGGAGCCCTGCCCCTCCTTATATAGGTGGGAGGGCCGGCCAAGGGGAGGAGAGTCCCTCCCCAAGTCGGCTTGGTGGGGCGCCGGCCAAGGGAGGAACCCTCCTCCAATTCGGCCTCCACCAATCCTCCTCTCTTCCCACTTCCCAAAATTGCCGTTTGACTTTCAAACTAGCCGTTTGACTTTTCAATTTAGGATTTAAATAAACCCTTTATTTTGGACAGCAAGAACACCTAGTACATGATGCAATCATTCCAATATGTAATGACACATTCATGTACCCTTCCCCTCCGGAGTGCCGGACATTCCGGAACCTTCTAGAACATTCCCGATGAAAACACCGGAACCATTCCCTAACTCCGAAATGGGACTTTCCTTATATGAATCTTATTCTCCGGACCATTCCGGATTACCTCGTGATATCCCGGATCCCATCCGAGACTCCGAACAACATTCGGTCTCTTTCTCATAATACCATAACTACTCAAACAACGTCGAATCCTTAAGTGTGTCTCCCTACGGTTCGTGAATTATGCGGACATGATCGAGACACTTCTCCGAACAATAACCAATAGAGGAATCTGGAAATTCATATGGCTCCCACATATTTCTACGATTACTTTGCGATCGAATGAACCACTTACATACGATACCAATTTCCCTTTGTCTCACGATATGTTACTTATCCGAGGTTATGATCGTCGGTATCTCTGCATACCTAGTTCATCCTCGTTACCGATAAGTACTCTTTTCTCGTTCCCGTGATATGTGATCCCTTGTGACCAAGTCACATGCTTGCAAGCTAATTGGATGACATTTCACCGAGAGGGCCCAGAGTATATCTATCCGTCATGTGGATGGACAAATCCCACTCTTGATCCATGTGTTTCAACCAATACTTTCCGAACACTCAATGCCACCTTTATAGCCACCCTGTTACGGTGTGGTGTTTGATGACATCAAAGCATCCATCCAGTAAAGGTGATATGCATGATCTCATGGTCGAAGGAATTAGGTTACTATGTATCAGAAAGCATATAGCAATTGAACTATTGAAATGACTTGATCTTTATGCTACGCTTATCTATAGGAGTATGTCCACCATATCATTCTCCTAACGATATGATCTTGTTGTTGATAACATCTCAATGTTCATGATATGGAAACCACAATCATCAATCAACCAACAAGCTAGTGAAGTATAGAGGCTATACTAGGGACTTCAAATTAAGTTTACAAATCACACAAGTATTAATGGTTTCCTTGTTAATACTATTATAGCATGAATGTAAACATTTATCATAAGTATGAAGATATGATAATAACCTACTTTATTATTGCCTCTTGGGCATATCTCCAACACAGGATAGCTCTGATACCAACTTGTCAACACCCGGATTTTTAATCCTAGATGCATGTCATGCCATACATCGCAATCCCAGGATTACCATTTTTGTGAGACATAACAGATTGGTACCATAGTTCATCATCCATTACAAACCATAATAAAGGTCTTACAAATAAAGGATCTCATGATCCAGTCTTAGTACAATCAAAGCAGCAGAATAATATAATAACGGTAGCGTGGGCGAGACTCCATCTTCATGGTCACAGGCAATGCTAATGATGAGAGATGATCCTAGTTGTTGTAACCTTCCTGCAGTCCATCATCCTGGTAGTCCTCCTCATAGTCTGGCCATAGGAATAGCCAGGGACAAAGCCATGAGTACTCTTTAAGTACTTGCAAACTATCACTAACAATTAAAGTGGTTTCAAGTAGGAATCCTAAGCTCTAGGTTGTTTTGCAAAAAGCCAGGTTTACCTTAACTGAGTTCAGAAGCAAAGAAAACTAGTTTAATATTTTATAACACCTAAGTGGGAACTTAGTTTTCACTTTCACAACCCTGTTGTGGTCAAGTCAAAGTCATGATTCATTTCACAAGTCATTTTGAAAACATCTGACGATGGAATAGTATGGCCACTCCAACTGTCCATAACTGCGGATGCGGCTATTCGAATAGTTTGACACTCTGTAGAGGTGGTACACTTTCACCACAATATTCGATACATCCGTCAGGAACAATCCCGAATTCACCATACTCAGTATGCGGATAATCAATCCTAACCTTTCAATTACACACCCTAGTATAGGCACCTCTCCTATGAGTTTGACCTCCCAACCATGACCATCTGTCATCTTGGGAACTGCACAGGTGGTCAATCATCACGAGGTAGCCTCAGCTCAAACCTCGGCCGCAAGGGAACCCATACTAAGGTATATAAACTTCCAGTCAAGCCCTACCCAATTTCGGGTATTGTGGTTGTATGGTAAAATTGGAATGGTATCGCATCCAGACACAATCATCAATTTTATAAAAGGGCTAAGGCTCATGCCTCAACATTTTCATCATCAAAATCATCTAGTGCTCATAGCACATGTTAAAACATCTCATTAGAATGACTCATAATTCTAAGGTTTTCATAATCCTTTTCACCAAGTATTTCCATCTAAAGTGATCAAGTTTTAAGCTTAGCACTAGCCACTAAAGTTGGGGGTAAACACTAATGAGGGGTGATAATCAAGTGTGACTTATCTAAGTTCAATCTCATGCCTCAAGATGACATTAAGTTATACCTAACTTAGGTAAAGTTTTATGCTCTTTATGCTACCTTTAATATCTTTCCAAAACTACAAGTCACTAAGTAAGCACAAATAGAAAGCTTTGATAAAGAAATAAACGAGTAAAGCTTGCAAGTAAAACTGGGATTAAGGATACTCAAGATGGTCTAATTAAAGCATGCCTAATGCATTGCATAGGTTATCTAGCTTTCATAGTTGCAAGTATTAGCTTGCTAGGATGGCTTGGCTTGTGCAGTGGAGTGGTTGAAGTTCTCCTTTGCTTCTTCCTCGTAGTAGTCTCCTTCCTCTTCGTATCCTTGCTCGGTACTAGCGTCTATAAATAAATACGAAGTACACAATCATCAAACAATACTTAACTATTTCTATTCAGCACACAAAGGTTTACACTAGATGATCTAGCATCATCACAATCATCAAAAGAATTAATGCCATGGTTTTATTTATTTCTTTTTAGAAAAGTAATTTCTACTCATTAAAAAACTACTTAAGATTTAATATTCTCCAATTAAAACATGGGATCATGTTGACACATGTCATCACCACATATTTTAATTATTGGGAATGTGATTTAAAGTGGTGTCACAATTTAATAAGGTTTAACCTTAATATTTTAATTAATTAAAGTGACTAGAAATGCCTATGGGGAATTCTTTTATTACTTGCCCATTATTACTGCAAGTAAACCTAGGTATTTTTATATATTCAGAAAGGTCTTATCAAATGTGGTTTTTGAGAGTTGGAATCAACTCAAAAGCATTTATGGTTGAATTTTGAAAAATGTTTAAGTGCAGAAAAGTCTCTGCCTTGTTGTTTTTACTATAGGTGGTCTATAATTCCAAATGGTTTGAACCCAATGGGCTTGGATTAATAATTTCAATACCTTTCTAGAAAAATTAGTTTCATGCAATTTGGTTCAGTAAAACTCTCTGAATTGCATTTTGAATCTACTGCCAGAACTGGGTTTCAAACTAAATAGATAAACCTAAATTCAAACTAACTAGGTCGTGCGGTAATTCTAACTGGCCCGGCCCACTGCGCACAGCGCGCGCAGGCTGGTTAAGTGGTTGTCCCCACACGTCAGTGAGACAGGGGTGCGAAGGGGTACGGTCTAACTACGATCGGCGATGGGGGTATGTGGCGGCTCACCAGGGCTTAGGCGATGGTCGGCGATGGGGGCGAACGACGAAGTCAACGACGGCGGTTCTCCTGGTACTGGCGGCTCCTCCTGGGGTGGCTCCAATCGACGACACCCTTCTCTTCCAGCAGCGGCAGGCTCTGGCGAAATTCCGACGATGTTGCGCTCGCCTTGCTACGGGAACGAGTGGGGATGATCAGTGCGGGGTGGGGAGTGTGATGGTGTGAAGAAAACAAACGGGGAAGGCCTCTATTTATACTGTGACAAGGGTACCGAAGGGTGCGGGCAGAGCTCGTCGGGGTCGGCATTACAGCGAGATATGGGCATGGCTGGCGGTAGGGGACGGTGCGCGGTCTCCTGGCGGTCCTCAACGTCTTGATGGCGTGGCAAGGGGCAGTGTGGTTCGGTCGGAACGCGTTGGTTCTCTGAGAGGCACCGACGGCGGTTTTGATGACGCATAGTGGCTACGGGTCGCGCGGCGGCGAACGGGGATGTCTGGGAGGTTCCTAGGGAGGTGGTGATCATGTAGACAGGCGGGGCGCGGTTTGTGCGAGCGTGTCGAGCGCGGCGCTCTAGACATGGTCACGGAGAAATGGTTGCGTGCGTCCTTGGTGGTCCAATGCTTGGCAAGGGTCGAGGTCTGGACAGGGGGTGGCGGTGGACGGTGGCGTGCTTCTTGGACATGGTGGCTAGGCGTGGCGCTTGCTCCTGCTAGCTAGCCATTGTAGAAACTGATGAACAAATAAATATTGAACCTGTAGTAGCCATTGTGAAAGACCTTGTCACTAAGAATGTAGAAGATGGGCACATTATCTATTATGAAGATGCTTCTAATATTCTCACATCCTAGTAAAGTTAGGAAAGCTAGTGTACCTATGCTTTCTATTAGAATTGGTGATCATTGGTATTATGGTTTATGTGATATTGGTGCTAGTTCTAGTGTTATTCCTTATTAGCTTACAGAGAAATTATGCATGAAATTTATAAGGTTCCCAACCTTTAATAAGGTAGAGATCCCTGTGTTTACAATGCTAGTCCCTGGATCAATAGCTAGCATCCACAGTTAAGATGTGATATCAAGAAACAAAGGTCATAATACAACTTTACAACCAGGAATAAAATAATTTATTACAACTTACATAGCTCATTTGGCTATCACATTACAATGCAGCAGAATATAACAATAGCATGGGGTCCTTCATCTTCAAAGTGCCACAGGCAAACATGTTGGTTGTAGACTTGTAATCCTATTTCAACACACTTCACTAATATCAAACAAACCTGCAACATAACAAGTTACAGCCACAAGGGTCAATACATTTGAATTGTATTAGCAAGTGATACTATGGTAGTATAGTGGAGTCTATCATCTATATGCATTTGGCTAAGTGGAGCTTAGGCTTGCTTTGCTCAAAATAGGTTTTCCTTATCATTTGAAAACACTAAGTTTTTGCTTGACAAAATCACCCAAGGCATCTCCCAATAGAAATTGGTGATCCTTTAATCCTTGTTCAACCACAATTTTTTACTTAGAAATTGGGATGAGGAGATTCTTGATAGCTTCCATGTCTTGATGCTCAAATTGTCCTTTGCCAGGGACATGTCTAAGTACTTAGATTTTTCACTCTGCTCAAGACTTGGTTTCACCAAGACAAGATCTCTCAGAAGCCTTCCCTTAGACCAGAATGGATGTGTTCCAACCTATCATTCCCCTACCACCAATTGCCCATTTGGCTAAGTTATTGCAACCTATATGATCCAGGCAGAGCCTATAATGCCAAATGGCTGCACTTGAAGCTTCTCAACATTTGACATCTCAAATCTCTTTGTTCCTGGGTGGCCATCCACAAGTGAGATACACAAGGTAAACCATAGAAATGGGCCTTGTGAACCACTCAACACAAACCATTCCTTCCATTCCACCCAGGTGATTCATTCACTTAGTTGTTTTATTAAACAAAACACAAGTCCTTGACTTAGAAATATTCCATAGTATGAATATATATTCCACCCTTGTTTTCTACTAGCTAAGCTAAGCATGATAGTAGTAGGAACCTTAACTTAGGAAATTTCTACTAAGGTTTCATCTACTAGGATTTCCCATGGCATAGTTTACACTTAGCAAAATTCCATGCAAGTCCTACTTAGAAATCTCACAAATACATAGTGAAAATAATGGGACAAAAGTATGAAGCATCACTTGCCTTTTTGGTAGAGAATATAAGTTCACTCCTTGTCTTTGCAATTATCACACTCCTCAAATCACTACAATTCAATCAAGCAAGGCACAATTTCATTCTACCATTCAAGCAAACCTCACATAAAATAATAGAAACAAAACAATGCATGCAAGCATGCCAAAGATTGTTTTATTTGGAGAAGTGGTTCCTAATGGGTTATAAATATTATAAAACACCTATTTGTCACTTTATAAAAGTGGCAAAACCATTTGCAAAAAATATCTTACTTATAAACCATTTTTAAACCAAATCATTATTTTATGTGGTTGAAAATGTCTTTATCAAAGTAACAATCTTTATAGGGTTCACCAAATACATTTTTGAATCATAAAACTTGGTGATTAGGGTCAGAGAGTTTGAATCAAAACTTTTCCCAAAGATTTTTCTCAAAAACATTTTTAACACATAAGCATTATTTTTATTTGACAAGAAATGGTTTAAATCAAAGATTTATTCTTTTGTTTCACCAAATATGTTTTTGAAACCACAAATTGATTTATATGTCAGTAGGTTCAAAACAAACCATTTGCCAAAGATTTTATCACCAAAATAATTTTAGAACAAATTTTATATCCAAAATATACCTACACAAGTTTCTGCAAAAACATTCAATTTAAAAGAAACATTTTACTAAACAAAATGCATGGTGAGAAAGTACTTGTTTTGCTGAATCCATTGGTATAAAATTTGCAAAATTTGGACGTGTGGTTTGAAAGTTATGCAATTTACAAAATTGAACATCTAATAGAACAAATCCTGTTTTTCAAACAGACTCTGGGACACGCGGCGCTTTCCTACTGGCTGGTACTGATTCGTTCGGATCACGCACAGAGGACCGCTGGATCTAACTTGATCGCACGGCATAGATCGCATACCCCTTCATTTTTAAGTGAATCTATCGTGTGCCTCGGATCTGGATCATACGGCTGCTGCGCGTTTGACCAAAGGTTGGCGGCGCTGGCAGCGGCGACTGGCGGCGGCGTGTCTGGTGGCGGTGGTTTGGTGAATCCAGGAAGCGAGGAGAGGAACGGAGGGGCTCACCGGGTTCGCGGGGTCGTGGTGATGCTTAAGGTGGTGGTAGCTCGTCGAGGGGCGCACGGTGGTGACGGCAATCGCTCGCCAAAGTTGCTCCTGGCGACGGGTGCGCTCAGGCGTCATCGGGGATGGGTGTCTTCGGTGCAAGCGAGCAAGTAAACGTGTCAGGAGGGTGTGCAAGTTCGTACAGGTTGAAATGGAACTCACTATAGGGCAAGGGGCACACGGAGTCGACGACAATAGCTCGCCGGAGCTGGTGCAGACGGCGGTGGTTCCCAGACGAAGACGAAGGCGAGGTTGTGGGGCACGAGCCGGCAAGTGGGAGGTACTGGAAGAAGCGCGCAGTGATGGTGAACGAGCTCGTGGCATCCAAGGGGCAAGGGGAGGCAGGTACTGGCCGGAATTGAAGAAAATGCCCGCCGGAGCAGGGAGAGGTTTCGAGTGAAATCAGTGCGGCCTGGTGGCGTTAGCGGAGTGAGATCTGGGGGAAAAGTTAGAGGAGGCGCGAGCGATTAAGTGTGCGTGGTCGGGGGACGGTTTCACGGCGCCGTTAAAGCATATTAACGCTGGCATTCATCGATAGTAAACATGGCCAGGGGGGCACGGTCAGCGGCGGGGTGAGGAAGAAAGGTCTAGCGGGTGGGGTTATGTGGTCAGCGAGAGAGAAAAGAAATGGTGGGGTCCGGCAGTCAGCGAGTGAGCGGGTGAGAGTAGTGGTGATAAAACTGTTCGCTCGGTGTGAGAGGGAGAGGTGGACTGCTAGGATTAGTGGGCTAGCTGGGCTGGGCTGCTCCTTTTCATTTTTTTATTCTGATTGTTTTTCCATTTCTATTTCTAATATTCTATTTTGATTTTGTTTAATTATTTCAAACATCAATTTGATTTCAAACCTCAACCAAAATTTGTGTAGATTCATATACTGATTAATAACACATTCCAAAGTCAAATTTATAATAATATATTTATTCTTCTTAGGGTCTTTTAATTATTTAAAATAGGCTCTAGTATTAATTAAATAATATTTAATAATATTTTTCAATCTCCATTTGAACTCAAATCACCACCAAACTTTGGGTGAATTTTAATTCTGTTTATCAACATATTTCAAAGTCCAAAATAGAACAATTATTTTTAGGGTTTATTATTTATTTAAAAATAATAATTAAATATACTTTAGTCTTTAATTCAAAATAGGATTCAAATATGTTTAAAAACTCTATTTGTCTTTCTAAATTTTTCCAAAATATTTTCAGTAGGTTTTAATTGAAATTATAAAAAACTTTGGAATTTTATATAAAACACTTTAATAAGTTTTTAATGTTTATTTTAAAATGGAAAAAACCTTTACTCAAATATAATTGGGTATAATAAATCCCTATTATTTTATTCAAATAATCCTTTACTCTTTTTATCAAATAGAAATATTTTATTTCATTTGTTTAGCCAAGATTTAATTTGGCCCTTTAAAATAGTCCTTATTTATATTTTTACCTTTGCTTTTGAAAACCATATCTTTTTATTAAAAGATCCAAAAATAGTGATTCCAACTATTATAACTTTATTTATTATTTGTTTAATTTTTTAAATCTCTTTAGGATTTTATTTGATCAAAATAGGTTTTGATGTTTCCAATTGGAATCAAAAAGTTTCTTCTCACCCTAAATTTCAACAATTATTTATTTTGTTTATTTATTTTTCACATTACAAGATTTGGAAAATCTTGGGATGTGACAAAATTTGTCCTTGCAAACTTGAGGACATTGATGTGATTATTCACCTTGCTAATAAAGAAACCATTTGCCCAATTGGTATTGTAAGATATGTGGAAGTTCTTTGTGGTGAGATTAAATATCCTGTTGATTTTCTAGTGCTTGGTTCAGCAGCTAGTAAAACTTGTCCTATCATTTTTGGTAGACTTTTTCTGAATACTTGTGGAGCTATTAGAGATTGTAAGAAGGAGAAAATTTAACTAAGTTTGATGGAGAATCTTATGAGTTTAATTTTTCCAAATTTGCTAAAGCTCCTTAAATCCTAATGAGGATTTTAAAGTTGAACAACTTGCTTCTGTTGATCCAGTTTATGACCTTAGACCTCTTTTTGATGATTTTAAGTATGCTCATTCTGATGATAAGAATGTTTCTTGTACATCTACATTGTTAACTTTATTCAAAGTGCTACTGAAAGTTATTATGAGAGAGGGAAACATGGTTTTATGCATCTCAATAATATTATGTTTCCCCACTTTATGTTAAAAGCTTTGAAGTTGCATTTGTTTTTGTCGTGGTGGTGTCATGGCAGATGCCATGGGTAGGCTTAAGTTGGGGGCCGAATGGGTGCTTGTGGTCAGCGGGGAGGGAGTGCACGGTCTTGCCATGCACGAAGAACAAGATGAACTCTCCACACTTAGGAATTTTATTGATGCAAGAGATTTACAAGTGCTCCTTGAGCTGTATGAACTAGTGTTCGAGGCACTAGTTCCCTACTTGGTCCAACCTCCTTCTACTACTGCTATGCACCTCCTTATATATGTGGTGCTAGCTAGGTTACACCCCTTTGGGTTCTAGGGTTACTGTTTGGATCTCGGTCCCTACTATACGGGCCTGGTCATGGGCTTGCCCAAATCCCAATGGCCCAGTCCACAAAGTTAGACAGCTAACGGTCTTCTGGTACGTCGCCCTTGTTCCTTTTGGCGTCATGCAGTAACTTTGTACGTCAGCCCTTGCTTTGTACGTCACACGGCTCCTTTTTGTGTCACCCGGCGTCGCTCTTCTCTTTTGACCACGCTTTACCATGGTCCCTCCTGAACCTCATTCGGAAAGGTGCCACGCGTCCTATCTGACTCGGCCCTTCCCCGGGAGACTCGGCTCGTTGGTTCCTACAAGACTAAAAACTTTGTCTTATATGGGCCGACATAGTTTCTATGTCGGCCGCATACGATTCTCTCACCCGGTCGTTCTTACTCGGTCTGGTTCTTTCTTTACTCGGAACAAGGCAAGCTAGGTTGTGCTTCACCCCTTATGACCCTACCGAGGGTTATCCCCCCGACATTAGTCCCTGAAGCTGGTGAGGTCTAGCAGTTCAAGCTGTTAGGCGTCTCCAGGTTCCTTTAATGTGATTGGAACATAATTTTTGTCTTTATTTGTCGCCTAGGGCGCACTGTTTGGCGCAACCTTGCACCTTGCCGAGTATGTCTGACAATTTTCGAATCCACTCTTTGACTTCTTGGCTCATTTTTGCCTCGTGTCGAGTCACTTTGGCCAATTCCGAGTCATTTTTGGCGTGCGTCAGTCACTGACAGCTGGTAATCATGGTAACTTGCCTCAAATTTTGTTCCAAGCTCTGGCGGCATAGTGATGGCTATGCAGTTATTCCCTGTCACTGTGGCAGTCCCATCGGTCTGTGCCCTTGTCCTTCCTTTCGTGACGTGGCAGGGGATATTCTGTGTATTTTTGCCACATGGCGCCCACTGATTGACTTACTCGGTCGGGTACACGGCCACACGCTGGCCGCACGGCGCATATTTTACGGCGTTCACGCGCATATTTTATGTCTATTTTCACCACGATCAGGACAGATGATGGATACTATGGATACAATTCTTGGACCAGTTTTATTGGAGCAAAAAGGAGTCAAAAACAGCGTAAATCGCTAACTTGAGAAATATCAATAACACCAGAAGAAAACCCGAGGTGATCTCAACAACTAGTAGGTTTAACGACCAACTATACGGCGGGAGGATTTTCTCCGGCCATATAGTTCCCGTCGTATAGTTGCCTCCACCATCGCCTCTTTAAATAGTTTCACCCCGTGCAATTGGATCAAAGAGACGACATACAGAACGACCAAAAATCATAGAAACCTCACCTCTAAAAGGGATCTAGAGGGGGAACTCATCCACCGGGGATCCATCTTCACCAGACGCAGATCCGGGAGGCTAAGGCATCGATCTTCATCATCAACCGCTACATCACCACCATCTCCATCCATCTCATCTACATCTTGTCTAGATCTTGTTGTAATTTTCGTACTCATTTTGGATTTATACAAGTACTATTCATCTATGATAGATTCCATTGTATTTGCCATGATGTTTATTGCCTCCATGTCTAAGTAGATCATTAGTCCTTGGGGAGATGGATAAACCCTAGCATGATATTGAAATAAGATAAAGTTTATTATGATATTCATCGTTGTAACCATGTGTTAGATTGTCTTCATCTTGATGTTGAGAGAAGTCGACCTCTCAATATTTGCCTCTTGTGGTGTCTTGATGGAGATCTCTACTTGTTGGTAGATGGAGATGTGCTAGCACTTACAGTGACTATAAAGCTGTTAGCACCCCTTATGTATCAACTTGGGAACCGAGGAAACTCACGGAACATTGTCCATGCCATGGGATACATCATATGAGCTAAAATCCCTTAATAGCGTAGTAATTCGATTGATATCGATTACTTGTCTATTGTGTTATGAGGATTATGTGAGCAGTGGTTGCTGCCTATTCGTCCAATTACAGAGTTCCTTCCACACATACATAGTTGAGAATGTTCATGATAATAATCTTTACCTTAAGCCCTTTATAATGCTAGAGGTATATCCGCTACTCCCTAAGAACACTTTTTCCCATTGCAGTCTCATATCTCTTTTATTTGCGCGATACTTACTTCCTGTATTCAGTTTGTTTTACTTTACTTATTGTTCTCTTATACAAAAACCCAAAAATACCTTTTTGAACAACACTCGCATTTTATATTGTTACTTAGAATGTTACTTAGCATTACTATTTCAGTATTTAATTCAAGAGTTATTAGACTTCAAAACTCCCGCTTCCTATGGGATTGATATCTTTATTTCAAAACTAGCTGCAAACGATTTGTGCACTTGTAGTTATCAAGCTATTTTCTGGCGCCGTTTCCGGGGAGCTAAGCGATGTACGTCTTTTAGTTTTTTGCTTATTTATTTTAGTCTTGCTAAATTTTGTTTTGAGTTACAGGGTACGACTAAGCGAGGTGCTGCACGTGTGCATCTCACGGAGGCACCGCCACTTGTGGTGCTAGATCGGATCGGATCGCGAGGAGGAGAAGCGAGTACGACTACATCACCCACGTTCCGACAAACGTTCCGCTGTGCGAATCTTCAAGGGTATGAAGATCTAATCCAATCTCTCTCGTTGTTTGCATCTCCTAGATTAGATCTTGGCTTTCCCTCTGTTCGCATCCGTAGAAAATTTTGATTTACTATGCCGCGAAACCCTTCAGTGGTATCAGAGCTAGATCTATGCGTAGATGTGTTTCACGAGTAGAACGCAACATGGTTGTTGCGGGCGTTGATGTTTTCTGTTGCAAGCCTCTTGTTTGTGTTCTTCTTATGACGCGGGATAGTGAGATTGAAGCGGTCCAGGCCAACCTTACGCGACGTCGTTCGCGAGACCGGCTCCGCACTTGACGTGTGGCTTGTTCCACACATGCGGCTGGTGGATGTCAGTTTCTCTCACTATAGTTGTCATGGGATTAACACCGGAGTTTGGCAACCATAATATCACCGTTGTGGCTTTCCGTAGGTAAGAATCGTTCTTAGCATCTACTCCCATAAGCCACGTAAAACATGCAACAACAAAGTAGAGGCGTCTAACTTGTTTTTGCAGGGAGTGTTTTCTGTGATATGATATGGCCCAAGATGTGATGTGTATATTGTATGCGATGATCATGTTTTGTAATGTTTCACGACTTGCATGTCGATGAGTACACAACCGGCAGGAGCCATATGGTTGTCTTTATAATTGTGTATGACCTGCGAGTCAACTTCTTATACGCCATGTAATAGCTTTACTTTATCGCTAAGTAGTTAGCAATAGTTGTAGTTGCCATTCGTGGTGGAGGCACTCATGGTGGAGTGATGGAGATCATGCCGGCACGCACAAGATGGAGATCATTGCGCGAAGATTGGCTATACCATGTCACATAAAGTTATATGCATGTGATGTTTATCCTTTTATGTATCTTATTATGCTTAGATCGCGACGGTAGCATTATAAGATGATTCCTCACTTAAAGATCAAGATAAAACTGTGTTCTCCCCAAGTATGCACCGTTGCGAAAGTTCGTCGTGTCCAAGCATCACGTGATGATCGGGTGCTATAGACTCTACGCTCACATACAACGGGTGCAAGCCAGTTTTGCACACGCGAAAATACTTGGGTTTTACTTGACGAGCCTAGCATGTACAGACATGGCCTCGGAACACATGAACCGAAAGGTTAAGCATGAGTCATATGAATGATATGATCGACACTTTGTTGTCCACCATTGAAACCACATCTCTTCTCGTGAAGATCGGATTAGGTGTGGTGAATTTGGATCGTGTTCACTAAACAACTTGAGGGATGTTGAATTTAGTGGGAGTTCATCTAGTAATTTGATTAAAAGTTGAACTAGTTATCATGAACATAGTCTAATTTGTACTTGCAAATATTGTAGATCACATGGCTAAGTCCAACTTCAACTTCAACGTTTTTGCTGAGAAAGAAAAGCTTAAGAACAATGGGTCTAACTTCACCAATTGGTTCCGCAATCTAAGAATCATTCTCTCTCGCGGTCAAAAGGACTATGTCCTTGGGAAAGCGTTAGGTGACCCCCCTGCTGCAACTGCGCCGGCTGATGAGAAAGCTGTCTATCAGTCGCGCAAACATGATTATGGTGTGATTAAGAGCACCATGTTGTTTGCTATGGAACCGGAACTTCAAAATCGTTTTGAAGACTATCCCGGGCCCTTTGAGATTCTCGAAGAGCTGAAAACCATGTTTCAGACTCAGGCCCGTTCTGAGAGATATGAGATCTCTGAGAAGTTCTTTAACTGCAAGATGGAGGAAGGGAGTTCCGTTAGTGAGCACGCCATTAAGATGACGGGCTACACTCAACGCCTTGAGCAACTGGAATGCACGATTCCAGAGGAGCTCAAGATTGACAGGGTTCTGCAATCACTCCCTCCCAGCTACAAAAGTTTTGTAGTGACTCATAATCAGATTGGTTCCACTGATACGATCACCGAGCTCTTCGCAAAGCTGAAGGCTACGGAGGTGGACATCAAGAAGGATAATCATGTGTTGATGGTCAACAAGCCCTCCTTTAAGAAAGGTAAGGGTGCAAAGAAGCCCTTCAAGAAAGGCGGCGGCAAGCGCGTTGCCCCTGCTGAGAAGAAGCTCAAGTCTGGTCCTAAGCCGGACACTGAGTGCTTCTATTGCAAGGACAAGGGTCATTGGAAGCGCAACTGTCCGAAGTACTTAGCGGACAAGAAGGCTGGCACCATCAAAGGTATATTTGATATACATGTTATTGATGTTTTCCTTACTAGCCCTCGTTGTAGTGCCTGGGTATTTGATACTGGTTCAGTTGCTAATATTTGTAACTCGAAACAGGAGCTACGGAATAGACGGCGACTTGCGAGGGATGAGGTGACGATGCGCGTTGGCAATGGATCAAGAGTTGATGTGATGGTCGTCGGCACACTCTCCTTAGTTTTACCTTCGGGATTAGTTTTAAACCTTAATAAATGTTATTATGCGCCTGCATTGAGCATGAACATTATTTCTAGATCGTGTTTATTGCAAGACGGTTATTCATTTAAATCGGAGAATAATGGTTGTTCTATTTATATGAGTAACATATTTTATGGTCATGCACCTCTTGTGAATGGTTTATTTCTTCTAAATCTCGAAAGGGATGAAACACACATCCATAACATTGAGGCTAAGAGATGCAAAGTAGATAGTGATAATACTACTTATTTGTGGCACTGTCGTCTAGGTCATATTGGTGTAAAGCGCATGAAGAAACTCCATTCTGATGGACTTTTGGAGTCTCTTGATTTTGAATCATTTGACACATGCGAACCATGCCTCATGGGCAAGATGATCAAAACACCGTTCTCCGGTATGATGGAGCGAGCAACGGACTTGTTGGAAATCATACATACCGATGTATGCGGACCGATGAGTGTTTCGACGCGCGGTGGATAACGCTATTTTCTCACTTTTACCGATGACTTAAGTAGGTATGGGTATATCTATTTAATGAAACATAAATCTGAAACATTTGAAAAGTTCAAGGAATTTCAGAATGAAGTGGAGAACCATCATAACAGAAAGATTAAGTTTCTACGATCCGATCGTGGGGGCGAGTATTTAAGTTATGATTTTCTCACGCATCTTAGAGCAAGCGGAATTGTTTCGCAACTCACGCCACCCGGAACACCACAACGCAATGGTGTGTCTGAACGCCGGAATCGAACTTTATTAGATATGGTCCGATCGATGATGTCTCTTACTGATTTGCCGTTATCATTTTGGGGTTATGCATTAGAAACCGCTGCATTCACTTTAAATAGGGCACCATCTAAATCCGTTGAGACGACACCGTATGAACTGTGGTTTGGTGTTAAACCTAAGTTGTCGTTTCTTAAAGTTTGGGGATGTGAAGCTTACGTCAAGAAGTTGATGCCGGACAAGCTCGAACCCAAAGCGGATAAATGCGTCTTCATAGGATACCCTAAGGAAACTATTGGGTATACCTTCTATCACAGAACCGAAGGCAAAGTGTTTGTCACAAAGAACGGTTCCTTTCTTGAGAAGGAGTTTCTCTCGAAAGAAGTGAGTGGGAGGAAAGTAGAGCTAGACGAGGTTGTTGAACCTTCTCTTGAATTGGAGAGTAGCGCAGCACCTGAAATTGTTCCAGTGCCGCCTGCACCAACAATAGAGGAAGCTAATGACAAGGATCATGAAGCTTCAGACGATGCTGCTACTGAACGTCGCAGGTCGACAACGTCGCATGCCCCTCCTGAGTGGTACGTCAACCCTGTCTTGCTAGTAGAAGACAGTGAACCTACGAGCTATGAGGAAGTGATGATGAGCCCAGACTCTGAGAAATGGCTAGAAGCCATGAAATCCGAATTGGGATCCATGAGCGAAAACCAAGTATGGACTTTGGTGGACCCTCCTAGCGACCGAAAGGCCGTTGAGTGCAAATGGATTTTCATGAAGAAAACGGACGCGGATGGTAATGTTACCGTCTATAAAGCACGGCTTGTCGCGAAAGGTTTTCGACAAGTTCAAGGTGTTGACTACGATGAGACTTTCTCTCCCGTAGCGATGTTTAAGTCCATTCGGATTTTATTAGCAATTGCTGCGTTTCATGATTATGAAATATGGCAGATGGATGTCAAGACTGCATTCCTCAATGGCAACATTGATGAAGAGTTGTATATGATGCAACCCGAAGGTTTTGTCGATCCTAAGGATGCTGATAAAGTATGCAAACTTCAGCGTTCCATTTATGGACTGAAGCAAGCATCTCGGAGTTGGAACCTTCGTTTTGATCAAGTGATCAAGAGTTTTGGATTTGTTCCAAATTGCTAGCAAGCTTGTATCTACAAGAAAGTGAGTGGGAGCTCGGTGACGTTTCTGGTACTATATGTGGATGACATATTGATTATTGGAAATGACATCAACATGCTTAACGATGTGAAGAGTTATTTGAACAAGTGTTTTTCAATGAAAGACCTAGGTGAAGCTGCTTATATATTGGGCATCAAGATCTATAGAGATAGACAAAGACGCCTGATAGCTTTAAGCCAGAGTACATACCTAGACAAAGTTCTGAAAAGGTTCAGAATGGATAAGGCAAAGAAAGGTTCAGTGCCTATGTTGTTAGGTAAGATATTGAGCAAGGCTCAGTGTCCAGCTATGGTAACTGATAGGGAAGCTATGAGCAAAGTGCCTTATGCCTCGGCCATAGGTTCTATCATGTATGCCATGCTGTGTACTAGACCGGATGTGTCCAATGCTCTTAGTTTGACGAGCAGATATCAAAGTGATCTAGGAGTGGAACACTGGACAGCCGTGAAGAACATCCTAAAGTACCTAAATAGGACTAAAGAAATGTTCTTAGTCTATGGGGGTGAAGAACAGCTCGTCGTAAAAGGTTACGTCGATGCTAGTTTCGATACCGACAAGGATGATTCTAAATCTCAGACAGGATACGTGTATATTTTGAATGGAGGAGCTGTGAGCTGGAGAAGCTGCAAGCAAAGCGTGATCGCGGGATCTACAGTAGAAGCGGAATACATGGCTGCTGCAGAAGCGTCAAGTGAAGGAGTTTGGATCAGGAACTTCATCACTGAGCTTGGCGTGGTTCCAAGTGCATTGGACCCACTGGAGATATTGTGTGACAACACTGGCGCCATAGCACTCGCTAAGGAACCAAGATATCATCCAAAGACCAAGCATATCAACCGCAAGTTTCATATAATCCGAGATTACATATCAGATGGAGATATGAAGATTAGCAAAGTACATACAGATCTGAATGTCGCAGATCTATTGACTAAACCTCTTCCACGTGTAAAACATGATCAACACCTCAGTGCCATGGGTGTGAGATTGTTGCCAGATGTAAACTAGATCATTGACTCTAGTGCAAGTGGGAGACTGTTGGAATTATGCCCTAGAGGCAATAATAAAGATGTCATTATTATAATTCTTGTTCATGATAATGTTTATATTCCATGCTAGAATTGTATTAAGCGGAAACTTTAATACTTCTGTGGTTTGTGAACAACACCGTGTCCCTAGTACGCCTCTATGGACTAGCTCATTGATCAATGATGGTTAAGGTTTCCTAACCATAGACATGAGTTGTCAATTGATAATGAGATCATATCATTGAGAGAATGATATGATGGACAGACCCAAACTAAGCGAAGCAATTAGATCGTGTCATCGTGTTCGTCTTTGCGAAGCTTTTCTTATGTCAAATATTGTATTCCTTAGACCATGAGATAATACAACTCCCTGGTATCGGAAGAAAGCTTTGAGGTCATCAAACGTCATCCTATGAGAGGATGATCATAAAGGTGTCTCTCAGGTGATCGGAAAGTATCTGTTGGGTTGTATGTATCGAGATGGGATTTGTCCCTCCCAAGTCGGAGAGATATACTTCGGGCCCACTCGGTAATCGATATCAACACCGCTTGCAAGCATGTGGTTAAGGAGTTAATCACAAAGTGATATAGGATTACGGAACGAGTAAAGTACTTGCTGTGAACGAGATTGAACTAGGTATGACGGTACCGACGATCGAATCTCGGGCAAGTAAAATATCGCGAGACGAAGGGAATATATATATGGGATTGATTGAATCCTGGCATCGTGGTTCATCCGATATGATCATCGATGAATGTGTGGGAGTCAATATGGGTTTCTAGACCCCGCTGTTGATTATTGATAGAAGATCATGTCTGCATATTCTCGAACCCGCAGGGTCACACACTTAACGTGTCTCGACGCTAGGATAGATTGGATAATTGGTTTATGAGTTTTTGTTAGGAGTCTCGGATGGGATCCGAGACATCACGAGAGGTTCCGGAGTGGTCCGGAGAATAAGATTCATATAAGGCAGTGCAGTTTTTGGAGTTCGGAATTGTTCCGGGTTAATCGGTATTGTACCGGAAGCTTCTAGAACCTTTCGGAAGGGGACCAACGTGGCCCCACCTTCCGGGAGGGGCATGGGCCTATGAGGGAGTGCCCTGGCCGCATTGGGCCAGGGGCATAAGGCCCCATAGGGCCTAGCCGGCCAAGAGAGGTTTAAACTCGAGATAGACCTTCTAGAAGGGGGGGTTTCCTTGCCCCCCACTCCTTCTCCTTGGGGCCGCCGATTTGGCTTGGGGGAGGGGCCTAGGGCTGCGCCCACCCCTCTATATATAGAGGGCTGGGGGCGCACCACCCCCCTACACCTTCCCCTCCAACCCTAGCTGCCCTGCTGCCCTCCTCTCTCCCTCCCGACTGTTTATAGGCGAAGCCCTGCTACAGAAATTCTCCACCATATACACCACGCCGTCGTGTTGTAGATCCAATCCATCTCTCCACCATACTTGCTGGTCCGAGGAAGGAGGAGACGTCGAGGTGCTGCACGTGTGCATCTCACGGAGGCACCGCCACTTGTGGTGCTAGATCGGATCGGATCACGAGGAGGAGAAGCGAGTACGACTACATCACCCACGTTCCGACGAATGTTCCACTGTGCGAATCTTCAAGGGTATGAAGATCTAATCCAATCTCTCTCATTGTTTGCATATCCTAGATTAGATCTTGGCTTTCCCTCTGTTCGCATCCGTAGAAAATTTTGATTTACTATGCCGCGAAACCCTTCACTATGATATTAATAAAAGAGACAACTCCAACGAGAAGACAAGGGGGTTTGAAATAAATCCTCTACTACTTCGTATTTTACACAAGAAGCAATTTACTAGAGATGAAGAAAATCCTGATCCATATGAGTATATTGCATGCTTTACGGATATATGTGGCACTTTCCAATTACCGGAGTATACTGCTAATGAGGTAAGGCTAAAACTCTTTAGCCAGACTTTGACTAGCACATCTCTCTCATTGTATATATCTTTACCCCCAGAACCCACTACTACCTGGGATAATTTAGCTTGTGAGTTTCTAGCTAAGTATTATCTTTTATCAAAATCTTTTGGAATCAGGTGTCTTATAATGACTTGTAGGACCGTACTAATGAAGGACTAGTAAGAGCTTATATAAGATTTATAGATTTATTTAATCAATGTCCTCATCATAATTTGCCTGAATGGTATTTATTGCATATCTTTTATGGCGGTTTAATTGAACCTAATAAATTGGAGCTATACTCTTTCGCGAGAGGATCTTTTATGGATCTTCCCATAACTAAAGCTTGGGGTTTACTTAATAGAATTCACGATCATAGAGTTTCTTGGAATTTTGGTCTAGGAAGCGAAGGAGGCATAGAAATTTATTATGATTGTATTTATGACTATGAAAAAAGAGCAATGTTAATGAATTATCTAAAGAACTTTATTTGGATTCAGATCTTGTGTTTCATGTTGTTAAAGCTTTTACAGAACATATCAAATCTCCAAAATAGGGTCGGTCCAAGTATGATCCACCAGCCGAACCTGAGAAGAAAAGAGAAGTTAAAGAAACATTGGCCTCCCTAGAACCAATGTATGAGATACCTTTCCCTAACACTGCGCAGAAACATATTCGGGAATATGAACAGGTTAAAGCAGTACAACAGAAGAAAGAAGAGGAAAGTGTGCCAGAAGTTGAAGAACAATTGGATAAACCAAAGATGAGGAGGTAACCAAGGAAGAAATTATGGCTATGTATGCACATTGCAACATAGTTGAACTTGATAAAGAGACATCCGTACTAGTTGAAGGTAAAATTAAGGTAAAATATGTGGGTAAGACTATTCTTTCCTGCATATTTAAAGAAACCTCACATTATGGTTTATGTGATCTTGGCATCGCAGTTAATGTTATATCTTATGATTTTTGTTTAGAAATAAAAGAAGAGATAGCACCGGCTACAATAGAGAATACTGATATGACAATCATGTTAGCTAATAAATCTCTTAGAGTTCTAATGGGAGTAGTTGAAGATGCAACTGACACAATTGGCAATGAAAATTTTCCTATCGATTTTAGAGTTGTTGATATGCCAGCTGACACTTTTTGCCCAATTATATTTGGAAGAATTTTTTTGAATGATTTAGGTGCCAAAGTTGATTTCAAAAAGGAGATTGTGTCTCTTAAGCTTGGGGAAGCGGAGAAAGAATTCCACTTTTCCAAATTTGAAGACATACCTCTACAAATACAAGAAGAAGAGAAAGGAAAAACTATTGAGGAAATGGCAGCTCTCTTCTTTAGTAATCAAGTAGAAGAAGCAAATGAAGACTCAAATTATAAAGAAATAATTATGGAGAACAGGTCCCTATAAGAATTGGAAAGTGAATTCGATTCGGTTCCCATTTTAGGGCCTCTAACTGATGAGGCTTTTGAAGAGCCAGAAAAGATAGGGGACGAGGAATTACCGCCCCCAGAATTGAAGACTTCACCAGATAATCTTAAATATAGATTTTTGGACAATACAAATAAATTCCCTGTTATTATTAGTGCTAAACTTTCAGGGGATGAAGAAGAAGAACTCATGAAAGTACTTAAGGAGCATCGCAAGGCCTTTGGATACTCAATGGATGATTTGAAGGGCATTAGTCCCATGATAGCTGTCCATCGAATATTCATGGAGGAAGGTGCTAAACCAGTTGCATAATTTAATAGACGGCTAAAGCCCGAAATGAAGGAAGTGGTAAGAAAAAAATAGTACGCCTGGTGAATGCATGTATAATCTATCCTGTAAAATAAAGTGAATGAATAAGTCATGTTTATTGTGTTCCTAAGAATGACGGTTTTACTGTTGTTTCTAATGAAAACAATGAATTGATACCTACCAGAACTATTGTTGGACATAGGATGTGTATAGATTTTAGAAAATTGAATAAATAAACTAGGAAAGATCACTATCCTTTATCATTCATAGACCAAACTTTAGAGAGGTTAGCAAACCATACTCATTTTGCTACTTAAACGGATACTCTGTTTTTTCCAAATAGCTATTCATCCTGATGACCAATTTAAAACAAATTTCATTAGTCCTTATGGTTTACATGCTTACCGACGCATGCCTTTTGGTTTATGTAATGCCCCAGCTACTTTTCGAAGATGCATAACTCATTTTGCAACAGAAGTCCATGCTCTGCGTATGGCGGGAATAAAACTAATTCTTCTCATGTGAGAATAAAGAGTTTCACGATACAGAAACTGCAAAGAAGTGAGCCTACCTCACTTGGTTAGGAAAGTGGATGTACAATCGAGCCACCCAGATTGAAATCCTTATGGACGCCGATTTTGGTTCTTATTATTTCAAAAAACAAAATAATTGTAAGGGCTTCCCCTTATCTCATTCCTTTCAAAAACAAATAAGGAAACTACAAACGTAGCTTGGGCTACTTGTAGCCCTTTTTTTTCTAAAAAATATGGCGTATTCTACTAACATGGAAATTCTCAACTCGGAAAGCTTTGTATTTTGGACCACACAAAAATGATGATATCTGACAATTTTTGGAGATCTCAAATTTTGCACCGTTCACTAATTTGGAATCACCCTTTTGTCTTTGTGCACAACCTAAAATGTCAGATATTTCCAGTTGAAATTTTGCAACTTTGTATAATGCATCATTGTCTAGAAGAACGTAAGAATCTGTTCACTTACTAAACAAAAAGAAGTGCACCACTTATTCTCAGGTTAAAAATATGTAAATGTTTGCACTAACCTCAAAGTTGGATTCACGGTTCATGGCATCCGCTGGGATTTAAAAGGCTGACTGTGAACTATTAAAACTGGAAATAAAATACGTGTGATGAATCCAACTTTGAATGATTATTCCATGCATGTCGTGTATTTTATTCGAGCAAGTGGAACCTTCCATTCTAGTCTATAATGATAGGTCAAAATCTCTGACAATAATGATACTAGGTCAAAATCTGGCATTCCAATTCAAAGTTCACGACTTAGCTAACAAATCAAGAAGCACACGAGTCCCTACAAATAAACATCACCCACTCTCATCACCAGACCACCACCAGAAACACGCGTCTAACCATCATAAAAAAAATAACTGCCTTCTTCCTCTACTACCTCTGGCCGAAGTTCTGCAGCCGCTCTAGCTAGGTTTCTTGGAGGTTTTGGTGCTTCTTCGGGTTCGACGAGCTAGCTAGCACCGGTGGCCGGCCATGCATAACAACAGGGTGGCGGCAGACGACGGGGACGGTGGCGGTGGGGAGGCCGTCGGAGGCGTGCACGATAGGGTCGGGCCGCTCGGGAACGTGCTCAGCGTGGTGGACCCAGCGGACTCGGACGCGACGCCGGAGAAGCGGCCGTCCTCCTCGTACGGCCATGTCGTCCTCCGGATCTCCTCGACGCCGGTCAAGCAGGCGCCGTCGCATCAGGTCCGACGGCTCACGGCCTTCCGCCGCCCCAGCCGCATCGATAGGTCAAATTCCGCCGCCACGCATGCGCTCAGAAAGCTCAAGTTCATCGCCCGGACTGCTGACGGACCCAAAGGGAGGGCCGCCGCCGAGAGCTGCTTCGAAAAAGAGGCCAGGGATGGCCTCCTCCACCGCTCCAAGTTTGCCAAGTGCATCGGTAAACCACCTTCATCGGCTCGCTTGGTCTTGTCTCAACAAGAAATAAGCAATCCGCACGATAGCTAAGCAAACAATTTTGCAGGGATGAAGGAGCTCGCGTTCGCCGGCGAGCTCTTTGACGCACTCGCAAGGCGGCGGAATATTTTCGGAGACAGCATCAACAAGGAGCAGCTGTTGGATTTCTGGGACCAAATTACCGGTACCAGCTTCGACAACCGCCTGCAGACATTCTTTGATATGTAAGCTAATTAAATCCACCAGCTACCGATCAATGAATCTCTTGGTTAGCATTTTTAACTGGAATTATATTGAGCTTAATTACTCGCAAGTTGCTCTCTTGTTTTCTCCTAATCCAGGCGGATGTGATTGGCTTGTATAGCTGGTTACTCCCTCCCTCCCTCCTGCAAAATATGACATTTTTTTTAGAAAAGAGTATATATTAATATCATAAGGATACCAATTACATCCAGCTTCTACAACAATGCATGCCCTAATGGCTCTACATAGCTCAGACAAAAGAAAGAAAAATTACAAAAAAGAAAAATCCCGCTACAGAGAACCAATCCTCAAATAAACGACAGTGACACCATCAAAACAACACCAGTAGTCCTCCACTCTAATAACAACGCCTTCAAGAAGAAAACAATGCCCAAGCGTCGTCGTTGCCAGACCAAAGATCATAGGTTTTCACCTGGAGAAAATCCTTACTCACAAAACAATGCCTTCAACAAGGTCATTGCCAGACACAACCAGTTAAGGCCAGACCTTGGATTTTCACCCTGCAAGATAAGACTGGAAACTCCCCTGTGTTGTCTTACCGCACCAACAGTCGCTGCAACGAGTCCCAGATCACGCAGCTAGATCTCCGTCGCCACAAGAATAAAAATCACCATCGCTACCCTCGAATTTCCGCTTTCCTGACATTCTCCGCATCTGACATCACCATGGCTCTAAGCATGGCACTTGGTGGGAACAAACAACAGAGCTTCGCAACGCTCCCGTTGAAACCAAACGGCTAGAAAAACAAGGTGTGCGCGACCAAATACCTTCTGATCCAGCAATCTTCAGGCATGATACGCCCATGGGAGTTCGCCGACGGAGCCTTCCGGAACCCGCCTCTCCAGACCAGATCAAGGAGGACAGACATCAAGCAGATCTTCGTCTTCATGCGAAAGAAATCAAAGGACCACCACCTTTATTAGATCCGACACAGCGATCCCCACACCGCTGGCTGGTTCTCGGAGGACGGATCGAGCAAGCAAAAAGGAAGAGAGCCAAACCGGGAACCACCGCAGCAGCGCCAGAGCCGCCGTCCAGCAGGATCCCAGTACCACGCCTTGACCGCTGCCTACCATGGCGCCCCTGCCGAAGGCTGACCTGGCCTAGATGGCCCCAGATCGAGCCCGCACGGCGCACCCGCAGACGGTCGCCGTTGCAGCGAGGCCCCCGCCCTACGCCACCCACATTGCCTCCGCCGAGCCACCATGCCGCCCGCGACCTCCAGAGCAGGTGGCGCCGTCGCCCCGACCCGCCAAACGCCTCCACGGCAGCCCCCCCTCTAGCCTTCAGCGGCGAGGGTGCCCGCAGCCACCGCGTGGGCGACTGCGGTAGCAGCGGTGAAGGGACTCGCGCAGGGGGAGCCCGCCGCCGGCGGCAACTAGGGTTACCCTGAGTCGCCCCGTGTGGGAGCGAGCATATCGATACATGTGAATTTAGACAAATAATCTGCGAGGGATTAGTAATTTGTTTCACCTATACTTGTTGTACGCAAGAAGTATCATGCTAAGTGCATAGAGGAAAATACATGGAATTGCAAAGTGCACACAAGAAAGATACAACAAGATGACATCACACATTTAAAATTCATTTCGGTGATTACAAACGTGTGTTGCAGCTTAAGCTGGCTGGCGAATTTGCAATCCATCTTGACCACATTTATATGTTTTGGCAAAAATAAAAAACACTCTATTTTTAATAGAACAATAACATATAAAATTATCACGCTTTGATAACAACTTATCACACCAAAAGATCTTAGAAACATACCAACATATGTATGGTTTGACGATCTCGTTGAGACCATACGTAAATTGAGTCCACTGTTTGAGCATTATAATATTTATAATTTTGGATTTGGAAAAGTATTGATGATGTCATCTTCTTGGTTTTTAGAGCATGCACACATCTCTTTTTTATCTTAGACAGCAATATGGAGCTAACTTGTGCCCTATTGGTGTCCTATATTAGTAACCACCTTTTGAGAATATATGTTAATGTTTGGTTTTTGATCGCTTATCACTTATGCCGCACTGTTATTGACAAAAGCCTCTTAAAATAGCTAGAAGTGACGAATCACGCTATTAACTGACTAACAGGGTAGACAAGAACGCCGACGGGAGAATCAGCGAGGATGAGATTGAAGCGGTAAGTTCCCACTACTCCTTCATCGGCTTATTCATATGGGCGTCTTTCCTAGAACAACCTCAAGCATCCCTCATTGATTCAAGGTGGTGTTGTCTTTTGTTGCGCATGTGTGACTTTTGTCTACCGGAATTAGAGTTAGCGAGGAGAGAGAATTAATGAAACAGCGTCCTATTTTAGTATCTAGACAGTGCTCTCGTGATCCAACAATACAATAAATCTCGTAATCATCATCCAGTCAGCATCACAGAGCTGTGTCAATTATATAAGATATTTGGTCTATGTAAATATAATACATTGAGATATTTTTCTATGAACCTACTATCTCCTAGTAGAGCATGCTAAGAGAAATGCATTGCCTAATTGCCCTGTTTTAGTACATTTGCACTACGGTTTTGCAATTCTCAGCCGTCTGAACATTAAGTTAGAGCTTAGTCAAGTCTGCAACCGTTGTGCATTGTGATTCGTACTAGATGGTGAGTTATCTCTGGGTTGCAACTGAAAATTTAACAGTTGCAAGTAGGTTATAACTGAGAAAAATAGTCCATGCAAAGCAAAGTGATTTTCATGCATACAAAAATAGTTCCCCCAATATAGAAAATATATTCACATATAAAAATTGTGTGATAACATCACTTGATTGAGAATTAAGCTAATTATCAGTTGAATGTGAATTAGATGGACCCATTGCAACAACAAATCAGTTTTACAGAATGCTTTATCCTAATTAATCATTTCATTGTTAAGATAGATATTAGATTTTGAAATATTGATCTTCTGGGGGGGTTAGTAATTCTTGTGTGGTTTGCAGATCATCACGCTGAGCGCATCATCTAACAAACTAACAGTGTCCAAGGAGCGGTGCCACGAGTATGCACGACTCATAATGGAGGAGATGGACCCCTACAACGTCGGCTACATCGAGGTATTTTTTTCTAAAACACGGCAAATGACAAGAAAATAAAGTTTTATTAAAAAACTTACTCTCCTGCACTATTTCTCCCAAACCCGTAGCACCCACGAGCACTCACAATCGGGTCTCATTCTGAATCTTATATAACACCACGCACGGTGGTGCTAGCTTGTTACAAAAGAACTCGTCCACTTCACTCGTTCCAAATCTTGAAGTGGAGAGCAACGTAAGAGAGGCAAGGGCCTTGTGATTAGGAGTTCACCCGTCTGCACATCTTATAAGACACCTAATTTTAATAGACAAATTTTGTGATTGTTGTATGTCAAGAGAATGAAGACCCATCCAATTCCTTTATAAAACCCGAATGTCTAATGGTGAAGCGGCATTTGACGAAGATGTGTTTGACCGATTTCATAGTTTTCTTGCAGAGGGGGCACAACCCACAATTTGGCTATCCTCTCTTCTCTAAATTTCCATCATCCAAAGCCTATTTTGGGTTGCAAACCTAGCAAAAAAAATCTTCGAGGGATACAAACCCTCCAAACAATTATATTCATGTCTAAGGCAATATAACCACAAAAATTGCACTTCATATGGTGATGTCGTCGAATATTGGTCACTTTCCGTAAGCTGCCAAAGAATGTCATCCTCTTCATTTAATTGTCTTGAAGTTACACTTGACTTAGCCGCGTCCACGGCTCCACAAATTGAGCAACATGGCCTAAAGTGAAATTTTCATTCATCGCCACCTTTCCAAACCTAGCAAAAAATATATCTAAAGAAGGGGTCCAAACCTTCCAAACCACTCAATTCATGTCTGAGGCAATAGAACCCCAAAACTGCATTTTATATGGTGAATTGGTGATGTCGTCCAATTATTGGCTACTTGCACTTGACTTAATTGTCTTGAAGTTGCACTTAACTTTAGTCGCGCCCAAAGCTCCACAAATTGAGCAACATGATCAAAAGTGCAATTTGCCACGTTTCCAATCCAAGGGTTATCATGCATGGCTGGATTGACACACCCTTTATTTTTCTCTTAGAACGTATTGTGATATGATTAGTCTTCCAATAATGGCGCATGCATAACGTGTTGCTGATGGTGATGTATCCAATTTGCAGCTGAACAACCTGGAGAGGCTACTGCTGCAGACACCGAGCGAGTCGATGCGGATCCGGACGAACAAGGGTCGTGAGCTAGGCGAGGCTCCTCAGATCCCCGGGCCGACGGAGGAGCCCGACCTGTTCCAGAGGTGTTACCGCCGCGCCCGCTACTTCGTGTCGGACAAGTGGCGCCGCTGCTGGGTGATGCTCCTGTGGCTCGGTGCCTGCGCGGGCCTCTTCGGCTGGAAGTTCATGCAGTACCGCCGGCGCGCCGTGTTCGAGGTGATGGGCTACTGCGTGTGCATGGCCAAGGGCGGCGCCGAGACGCTCAAGTTCAACATGGCGCTCGTCCTCCTCCCCGTGTGCCGCAACACCATCACCGTGCTCCGGAGCCGCACCGCCGCGGGACGGCTCGTGCCGTTCGACCACAGCCTCGGGTTCCACAAGGTGGTCGCCGCGGGGATCGCCGTGGGCGTCGGGATACACGCCGTCTCCCACCTGGCGTGCGACTTCCCGCGGCTGCTGCACGCCACCGACGACGACTACGAGCCCATGAAGCCGTTCTTCGGCGACGCGAAGCCGCCCAACTACTGGTGGTTCGTGAAGGGCACGGAGGGGTGGACGGGGCTGGTGATGCTGGCGCTCATGGCCATCGCCTTCACGCTCGCCCTGCCGTGGTTCCGCCGCAGGGGTAAGCTCCGGCAATCCAAACCGAAACCGCTCACTGGCTTTGTTGAGGGCTTGCTCAACCGCTTCACTGGGTACAACGCCTTCTGGTACACGCACCACCTCTTCATCGTCGTCTACGCGCTGCTCCTCGTCCACGGACACTTTCTCTACCTCACCAACAAGTGGCAGGAGAAGACGGTACGTATAATGCTTAGGGCATGTACTACGGCAGCCTCTTAGTTAGGCGCTTAGGTAGAAAAAAATAAAACACAAAAGATTAGATAATTACCAAACGTCTGGCTCCACAACGCGAGTACTTATTTCAGCCGCTTAACGGAAAGCTAATTGTTAGCAAAACGGACTTGTGTGGATAAGAAAAAAGAGTTAGCGCCCGACGTCTATCCTTGCGTCGACGCTATCAGAAATCACAGGATCCACCGGGATTTAGGCCTAACTACCAGGGAATCTAGCCTAGCGCTCGGTCTTAGCGTCTCCATTAAACATGCCCTTAATGCACCTGAACACACACACACGTTTCTTTCTTGCTTGCACCTGAACACAGACACACACATTTCTTTCTTGCTTTCTGCTTTCACTCTTTCGGGAGGAGACCGATTGAGACGTGGCATCCGACTGACTATTAATGAATCTCTTTTGTGGATGGATTACTGATATGCATGGTACGTATGCAGACGTGGATGTACGTGGCAGTGCCGATTGTCATATACGCGTGCGAGCGAGTGACACGGACGCTGCGGTCGAGAGTGCGGGCGGTGAGGAAACTCAAGGTGGCGGTGCACCCCGAACCGGCGAGCATCCTGTCGCTGCACTTTCCCAAGTCGCAGGGTTTCAGGTACAAGAGCGGGCAGTACATCTTCGTCAAGTGTGCCGCCGTCTCGCCATTCCAGTGGTAAGCAGCCAACATCCCCGGCTGGCCGTGGGTCACTTAATTAATTGGTGATCTGATGAACAAATCGGACGTACGTGCAGGCACCCGTTCTCCATCACGTCGGCACCCGAGGATGACTACGTCAGCGTCCACATCAGGACGGTCGGCGACTGGACTGATGGGCTCAAGAAGGTCTTCTTGAAAGTATTACTACTACTTTCAATCTCTTAGATCTCCCTTAAACTCTAAAACCTCGTATATTTAGCATCGGTACTCCTTCCGGGGTTCATTAATATAAGATGTTTTAGCTAAAATGTGTGTGTTTACGGTTGCAGGATTTCCCACCGCAGCCTAAAGATGGCAAACCTGTGATTCTCCGGACAGAGTACGACCGTGACGGCGCCATATCCAGTCCGAGGTATGTACGTCGATGATAAACCGCTCGAGAAAAAGGGTTTTATCCATAGCTTAATTAGTGGATTAGGATTTTCTCATCACCGGGTTAGTGAAAAAACGCATTGCACTTTTTCTGAAGTGTGCCAGCTTCACTTTTACTAGACTGAAGTTTTTTTAACATTCTCCTTCGGCTTAAGAACACAAATCTCGTCTTCTAGTAGGCAAAGCCAGCGCATGGTTCTCGTGGAATATATATAATATAATGAGATGGTTTATGTCATCGCTTTGAGAAACACCTAATTACCTCCAACTGTCAACGTTGTTTCACATGGCGAAGTGTGCAAAAATAGGAGTTGATCTCTGCAGGATCAAGATCCTTGTCATTGTTGCACATAGTAGCGGATAGCCGATCCCGTTGGGTTAAGGCGCACCTGTCGGATAGGTGGGCTGGAGCCCGTGCATTGGTGACTGGCATGCTTGGTTATACTCCTTCTGTTTTAAAATATACTCCCTCCGTTCACAACTAGATCGTATTTTGGGTTTAGTCAAAGTCAAAAAAATTAAAGTTTGACCAAATATTTAGTAAAAAATAAAAGTATCTATGATATAAAACTTATAGTATTGAAATCTTTGTAAGTTATATTTTCATAATATATGTATTTGGAATAACGGATGTTTATATATTTTTCTATATTCTTAGTCAAAGTTGAATTTTTTTGACTTAATAAAATTCTAGAACGCAAAGTAATAAAAAACGAAGGGAGTAAGATGTTTTAGTTCACTTTTGCTTCGGTCCCCCCCCCCTCCCTTTCAAACTTTGATAAAAAAAACTCGATACCAATTGTTTTGAGGACCGTACGAACCCACCCGAAGTTCGTATGGTCCTCTTAGACGTATAGTCACCATATACGTATACCCATGTGCTTGTGGAAGGCGAAAAACGGAAGTTATATAATAGCAACAAAAAAATTAAAATATGACATGCAAAGACGTAGATCACGATAATGGAAGGTGAAATCAGCCTACCGAAACGTGGATTATACTCAGTTCGACCGAGTACACATATACGAAGATATACGTGACCTCGATATGGGTTTCGACGGGTCAAAAAAATAAAACGGCCCATACAACTTAAGTTTAGAGGGGGGGACCGAAGCACACCTCGTTTTAGTTTTATGAAGTAAACGTATCTATACTTCTTTTAGTATGTAGGTTCATCCAGATTTAGAGTGAATCTACACACTAAAAAAATCTAAATACATTTTCTTTATAAATGTGTAGGATATAAAAGATCCATTGTTTACTGCTCATGAGGAAAACGCTTAGGTGTTTTCAGAGGATAGAGTAAGAATAATTCTGTGGGCAGGAAAGAACATTCTCCTCATATACTCCCCATGTGATTGGTGTGTCTTGCCATGTGCATACAGTATTTTGGTAATAAATGTGATGGGGGAATATCGTGCTTATTGTGCTGCAGCTTCCCGAAGGTGCTGATCGACGGGCCGTACGGCGCGCCGGCGCAGGACTACAAGAAGTACGACGTGGTGCTGCTGGTGGGGCTGGGCATCGGCGCCACGCCCATGATCTCGATCATCAAGGATATCATCAACAACATGAAGCGGCTGGACGGGGACGTCGAGTCCGGCGTCAACCCCGGCGGCGCCGCCGACGCGGTGACGTCCTTCCGAACCCGTCAGGCCTACTTCTACTGGGTGACCCGGGAGCAGGAATCCTTCGATTGGTTCCGCGGAGTCCTGGACGAGGTGACGGAGGCGGACACGAAGGGCGCCATCGAGCTCCACAACCACTGCAGCAGCGTGTACGAGGAGGGCGACGCCCGGTCCGCGCTCGTCTCCATGCTCCAGTCCCTCAACCACGCCAAGCACGGCGTCGACCTCGTCTCCGGCGCCCGCGTCAAGACCCACTTCGGCCGGCCTGACTGGCGCCAAGTCTACAAGCGCATCGCCGACAGACACGCCAAACAACGAGTCGGTCAGTACACCAAAACCAACTACCTACATACTCTCACGGTTTCGCAATACACACTAGCGTTACCTCTCTGAATTGGCACTAACTCTGTATTAATTCTTGGGTACGACAGGAGTGTTCTACTGTGGCGACATGGTGCTGACGGAGAAGCTGCGCAATCTCGCCAAGGTTTTCTCCAGAAACACAAGCACAAAATTCGAGTTCCACACCGAGAACTTCTAGTTGTATTTTAAGTCTACTACTCCCTCCGAATAAAATTAGTTGACTTAGATTTATCTAGATTCAGTTGTATTTAGACATGATTGAGTATTAAATTCATCAGTATTTTGACAAATTTGAATCAACCAATTTAGATTGGAGGGAGTAGTATTAAGTTGCTGAGGGACAAATAATATGCTAGTAGTAGTACTAGTTCGGTTGTAGTGTGTAGCTTCTTTGCATGAATGGCTAGACATGGAAAGCACTAGGCGGCCGGCAGGAGAGCAGCCCACTACTTAAACGTTCACATCTTAGAGAATTGTACGAGAGCTGGTTGGAGCAGCTCACTAGTATCAGTTTGTACAGCAAGTAGTAAGAGAAGAAGAGCCAAAAAAAAAGCAGCATGTTTTAAGTTGCACCAAAACTACTCATGTAAATCCATTCCATTTGAATTTGAGTTGTGTCTTGGTGCTCATCGTGGGTGGCACTAGCTTATGGTATCAGAGCTAGGAGTTTCATAGCCATGTCGAAGGGTGGTGGTGCGAGCATGTCAAGGACAGAGGATGAAATGGAAGCCGAGATCGAGGCGAGGGTCTAGGCTCATATGCTGGCAATGAAGAACGGATGTCAGGAGCAGGCGGCTCCCCGTGCTACTACATGTGACGCGAACATGTCCTCGACGGCCTTCCTGCTCCTAACATGCTCCAACTACCGCTTCGTGTCGCTCCCCTAACCAGTAGTATATAAATAAGGGGCGAATAGCTCTTTGCAACGAATTGGAAGACGAGCGACGTCGTTGCAAAGAATAGCTCACATGCGACGTTTCTTCGGTAGCAAATAGCCCAGGGCCACACGGGCCATAAATGTTGGAATTATGCCCTAGAGGCAATAATAAAGATGTTATTGTTATAATTCTTGTTCATGATAAAGTTTATATTCCATGCTAGAATTGTATTAAGCGGAAACTGTGATACTTGTGTGGTTTATGAACAACACCGTGTCCCTAGTACGCCTCTATGGACTAGCTCGTTGATTAATGATGGTTAAGGTTTCCTAACCATAGACATGAGTTGTCGATTAATAATGAGATCATGTCATTAGGAGAATGATATGATGGACAAACCCAAATCAAGCAGAGCAATTAGATCGTGTCATCATGTTCATCTTTGCGAAGCTTTTTTCTATGTCAAATATTGTATTCCTTAGACCATGAGATAATGCAACTCCTTGGTATCGGAAGAAAGCTTTGAGGTCATCAAACGTCATCCTATGTGAGGGTGATCATAAAGGTGTCTCTCGGGTGATCGGAAAGTACTTGTTGGGTTGTATGTATCGAGATGGAATTTGTCCCTTCCGAGTCGGAGAGATATACTTCGGGCCCACTCGGTAATCGATATCGACACCGCTTGCAAGCACGTGGTTAAGGAGTTAATCACAAAGTGATATCGGATTACGGAACGAGTAAAGTACTTGCCATGAACGAGATTAAACTAGGTATGCCGATACCAACGATCGAATCTCGGGTAAGTAAAATATCGCGTGACGAAGGGAATACATATATAGGATTAATTGAATCCTGGCATCGTGGTTCATCCGATATGATCATCGATGAATATGTGGGAGTCAATATGGGTTTCCAGATCCCGATGTTGATTATTGATAAAAGATCATGTCTGCATATTCTCGAACCCGTAGGGTCACACACTTAACGTGCCTCGACGCTAGGATAGAATGGATAATTGTTTTATGAGTTTTTGTTCGGAGTCTCGGATGAGATCCATGACATCATGAGAGGTTCTGGAATGGTCAGGAGAATAAGATTCATATAAAGGAAAGCAGTTCTTTGGATTTCGGAATCGTTTCGGAGTATTCGGTATTGTACCGAAAGGTTCTAGAAGCTTCCGGAGTGGGACCAACGTGGCCCCACTTGTGGGAGGGCTGCGTGGGCCTAAGAGGGAGTGCCCTGGCCGCTTTGGGAAATCCTAGGGGAAACCCTAGGGAACCCTTCTAGAAGGAAGGGGGAAACTTGCCCCCCACTCCAACCCTTGGAGCCGCCGCCCTAGGGCTTGGATGAGAGGCCAAGGGGGCCGGCCAACCCCCTATATAAGGTGGGCAGGGGCGCACTCCTCCCCCCACACACTCCTTCAACCCTAGCCGCCATCCTGCTGCCCTCCCTCTCTCTCTCTCCCGACTGTGCGTAGGCGAAGCCCTGCCGCAGAAACTCTCCACCATAGCACCACGCCGTCGTGCTGTAGATCCAATCTATCTCTCCACCCCACTTGCTGGACCAAGGAAGGAGGAGACGTCGCGGCACCGTACGTGTGCATCTCTCGGAGGCGCCGCCACTTGCGGCGTTGGATCGGATCGGATCGCGAGGAGGAGAAGGCTAGTTCGACTACATCGCCCACGTTATGTTGAACGTTTCCGATGTGCGATTTCTTCAAGGGTATGAAGATCCCATCTATCCCTCTCGTTAATTGCATCTCCTAGATTAGATCTTGGCTTTCCGATTCGCATCCGTAGAATTTTTTTGATTTACTATGCTGTGAAACCCTTTAATAAATTAGTCATTAGCGACACAATTAGGTTAGTTCACGTTTACGTTAAGACAAATTAGCACCTCACAGACGTGTCAAACCAACCGCTTTAGACAGAGCACGCATGTCAGTTCATGTAGCTTCCCGGCGGCGACGGCGGAGCTCACCCGTCCTTCACAGAGGCGATGATGGAACATTCTCAGAGGCGGCGGCACTTTCTTTCTACGGGGAAGGTGGTGAGTGGAATTAGAAACCCTAATTCCCCTCCTCTCTGTCTCAATTTAGATCTGAGCGTTCTCATTTGAACCCTAGATTGTGGAGGATAGGTGTGCTGAGCGGGGGGAACGAGATGGAGCCGCTTGAGGGAACTTGTAATCGGTATTTCCCGCATCTTGCAAGTTAATTTCAGTTTGATTTGCTTGTTCACTTCCGCTAGCTCACAGTGGCCGCCAAAAACAATGGAGGTGGAGTTGAGCGGCGGACATTCGAATTTTGTATCAAATTCTTTCCCTCTAAGGCAGTGTTAGTTGATGGCAGCATGCGGGTGATTGAGAGAGACGCAATGGTTAAATGGGAGGTAGAATGTGCAGACATTGATCCCCCAAAACTATAAAGAATGGAAGAGAATGCCATGAGGAATTTGGTGGAAAAAATTGGGGAGAGTGTGGTTTGGGGGCCAAAGCAAGAAATATCTTTGTTAGCATTTGATGATTGAAAAGGCGAGTATGTTAGGATTGAGACAGGACAAGAAATGATTGATGAAATCGATCGGCGAGACGGCTGGACAAGCAAAAGTGCTATGTTTCTAGCAGACTCATTGATCTGAACTCTGATTCGAGAGTTGGATATGTGCCCTCGAAGTTGGCTTGTTAGATGGAGTGTTAAAAGAGGAGGCTAATGCATATTCAAAAGAGGCAGATAACTGTGTTGAAAAAGTTATATCTATTGATTGGAATAGTTGAGATAACTGATCTGACAAATTTGGTCATTGCACCAATGTCTAACATTCAAATGGCAAATCCTTTTGGCATTCATGTAGATGACAAAGACAAGGAGAAGGAGAGGGATGAAGCTGCGGATGATGGTAGCAGACGTTCAAGGCATGATGCAGATATAGATTTAGAGTTCATGCAGAATGCTGCAGTTGATGTAGGTGATGGACATGATGATGAGCTCATAAGTTTTTATGACAAAGAAAATCCAGTTATTGAAGTAGGGAGATTATTTCCAAGCATGGATGAGCTTAGTATGTGTTTCAGGACTTATACAGTCAAACATGAGTTTGAAACGAAGATAGTTTGGACAGATAAAAAAAGTTCTATGCAAAGTGCAAAGGTTTTGATGGTGGTGCCATGCCATGCAAGTGGTATATATATGCTAGCCGCCAACCTGATGGATGGACAATAAGGGTGAATCAAAATCCAAAAGCACATACTTGTATTACAAGTTCACAAAAAGTTTCAACCATGAAATCCCAACTTTGGGTGGCAGAAAAATCACTCCTATTTTAGCTAAGACATCAAACACCACTACAAAGAAACTGAAAGTCGACTTGGAAAAGCAGTAACCAATCAAGCTGAAATATACTACAGTGTGGAAGGAAAAGAAAAGGGCAATGAAAGAATTATATGGTGATTGGACAAATACCTTTAGAATGCTTTAAAATTTCAAAGCAGAAGTGGAGAAGAGGTCACCTGCCAGTGTGGTTGAGATAGATACTAAGGTAACACCAGATGGGAAAGTTTACTTCTCTAAATTCTTCATGGCTTTAAAGTCTTGCATTGATGGATTCAAAGCAGGGTGTCGTCCATATTTGAGCATAGATTCATCATTTTTGACTGGCAAGTGGAATGGTCAACTAGAAGCTTGCAACGCTCTAGATGGACACAATTAGATATTCCCTGTAGCTATTGGCATGTTTCGGTCTGAGACGGAGCCTTTATGGACATGGTTCATGATGCAGTTGAAAAGATGCATCGGGCCAGTGTCACCTTTGGCAGTCCACACTGATGCATGTATAAATTTAAATAGAGGAAGTAAAAATGCTAAGTGAAACAAAGTAACCTCTACTAGACCTTGATAAATATAGCTTGTATGAACTTATTAATATCTTGCAAAAAAAATCTAATGATCCATCTATTAATATTCATCAAGCAGGTTCGGGCTCCTTTATAGCAAACTATGTCATCAAAGAAAAGATAAAAATATATAATTATGAAGCCATGATACCACCCAAGATTGGGGATGCTTTGCTCCCCAAGATATTAATCACTATTGGCAAATATATCCATCATGGTATTCTAGATCTAGGATCTAGTGTCTCTGTTTTATCCAAAGAACTATATGAACAACTAGAACTTAAAAACATGAAAATATCTTCAATAGATCTTTTGCTTGCTGATGACTCAGCTAAACATGCTTTATAAAAAGTAAATGATATAATGGTTGAGTTACATATGACTTTTCTGCCAGTTAATTTTGTTGTAATGAACATGGGGAGAAAGACCTCTAGTCTATAATTCTTGAAAGACCTTTTTTCAGAACTATAGGTGTAGTCATTGATTCAAATGAAGGGAATCTGAAGTTTTAGTTCCCACATAAGAAATGCATGGAACACTTCCCAAATAATAAGGAGGTAGCACCAAGGTAAAAGCTACCACATGATCTCCACATCACTTGAAACAAGTAAGTAAGCCTAGTTATATGGCTATAAAGAAAGCGCTTTACGGGAGACAAACCAGTTTATTTTTTTTGGATTTTTCTTTTGCACTTTTTCTTTATCAAGAGAGTTTTATTTTAGTTTTCTTTCTGGAGTTTTTAATAAATTACCAAGTTAAACCCATTTTGGATGCTAGAGAGTTGTTAGAACACATGAAGTAGCAGATTCCTACACGAATGATGTTTATTAGAAAAATTCCTTAGGCTATTCTATAGCTCATATTGCTCTCATATTTATACTGCAGTTGCAACTTTTCATCCTCGATATGCACAAAGTTTTTCCAAAATTTCTAAAATTCCTAGATGGTCAGAAAAAAAATTGTTTTGCTGCTGCTATAAATCTGGACAGATTCTACCCACTAGTGTTGAGCCATTCCTTTGGGTCCCAAAATGATTTGACACGAGTCTTTTGATATGCTAGGAATGTGTAGGACATTATATGCTTGCTGGAATACTAAGATTTTTTTTTCTTTGATATATATGGCAGCTATTATCATAATATTGTACCACTAATGTCACCCCATAGAAAAAGAAATGAGAGAAAATTTCGTAGTTTTTTGACAGGAAATGGAGGAACTGTAGGGGTTCGTAGCATGGAAAACAAAAATTTTCTACCGCATGAACACACAATCAAGATCTAATCTATGATCAAGCCAAGATCTATCTACTAGATTGTAGCAACGAGTCGATAGAGGAACTTACCCTCGAAGATTCCAAAGTGGTTAACGAGAGCAGATTCTCGTGGGTGATGTAGTCGTACTCTTTCCGATCTCAAGATCGCGTAGACGATCCTTCCGGCGCTGCGTTCCGGCAGCGCTCCCGCAGTCGGTCACACGTTCGGTACTCGATGAAGACCTTCCTCTCCCTTGTTCCAGTAGGCAGCGGAGGTTGTAGCACTCTCCTCGCGATTCCGGCAGCACAACGGCGTGGTACCAGAAGTAGAGGGGAGATCTCGCAGGGCTTCGCCTTAAGCCGGAGCGAGTATGGTGGAGTATGAGAGAGCTTTGGTGATCTAGGGTTTAGACACACCAATTAGAAGGCTCTAAACCGGAGGCTAGGGCAATTAGAAGCTCTAACTTGACGGCTTGGGAGAAATCCCTAGGCTGTGGCTAGGGTTTAGGTTTAGAGGAGAGGGACTTGTGTGCTAGGAGGGGCAGCCCTGCCCCTCCCTTTATAGGTGGAGGGGCCGGCGGCCAAGGGGAGGGAGTGGAGTCCCTCCCCAACTCGGCTTGGGTGGTGCGCCGGCTTGGGGAGGAGGACTCCTTCCCCAACTCGGTTTCCACCTCTTCTCCTCTTTCCAAAACTTGCCGTTTGACTTTCAAACTAGCCGTTTGACTTTTCAAATTAGGATTTGAATAAACCCTTTATTTTGGACAGCAAAGACACCTAGTACATGATGCAATCATTCCAACTTACAATGACACATTCATGTATCCTTCCCCCCCCCCCCGGAGTGCCAGACATTCCGGAACCTTCTAGAATGTTCCCGATGAAAATACCGGAACCATTCCCCAACTCCGAAATGGGACTTTCCTTATATGAATCTTATTCTCCGGACCATTCCGGATCTCCTCGTGATATACCGGATCCCATCCGAGACTCCGAACAACATTCGGTCTCTTACTCATCATTCCATAACTACTCAACAACATCGAATCCTTAAGTGTGTCTCCCTACGGTTCGTGAATTATGCGGACATGATCGAGACACTTCTCCGATCAATAACCAATAGAGGAATCTGGAAATTCATATGGCTCCCACATATTTCTACGATTACTTTGCGATCGAATGAACCACTTACATACGATACCAATTTCCCTTTGTCTCACGATATTTTACTTATCCGAGGTTATGATCGTCGGTATCTCTGCATACCTAGTTCAACCTCGTTACTGATAAGTACTCTTTTCTCGTTCCCGTGGTATGTGATCCCTTGTGAGCCAGTCACATGCTTGCAAGCTAATTGGATGACATTCCACCGAGAGGGCCCAGAGTATATCTATCCGTCATATGGATGGACAAATCCCACTCTTGATCCATGTGTCTCAACCAATACTTTCCGAACACTCAATGCCACCTTTATAGCCACCCTGTTATGGTGTGGTGTTTGATGTCATCAAAGCATCCTTCCAATAAAGGTGATATGCATGATCTCATGGTCGAAGGAATTAGGTTACTATGTATCAGAAAGCTTATAGCAAATGAACTATATTAAATGACTTGATCTTTATGCTACGCTTAACTATAGGAGTATGTCCATCACATCATTCTCCTAATGATATGACCCTGTTGTTAATAACATCTCTATGTTCATGATCAGGAAACCATGATCATATATTAACCAACAAGCTAGTTTAATAAGAGGCTTTACTAGGGACTCTTTTATGTTTACAAATCACACAAGTATTAATGTTTCCGGTTAATACAATTATAGCATGGTATGTAAACATTTATCATAAGTATGAAGATATGATAATAACCACTTTATTATTGCCTCTTGGGCATATCTCCAACAGTCTCCCACTTGCACTAGAGTTAATAATCTAGTTTCAAACCTTTGTGTATCCAACTCCTATGGCTTTCCGGTGTTGTATGTACACGATTGCTAGTGGTCAACTGATCTCCGGATCTGACACTTCCAGGTCCGTGTGTAATTGCATGTCTTTGCGTCTCTACGCATCACTCATTCTCTAATGAGATGGCTTTGTATAATTTTGGTCCTTTGGTGAGACCTTTAGTTCTTTGGGGTTAAAACATGTTGATAATATTGTCGTACAATATATCTTCATAGTATTATCCCGCTGTGAACTACACCTAGTTTGATAACAAACTACTTGACACAAATGCCCTCTTTAGCTGCTATTATAGCAGTCATATACTTAGCCATTTGCTGTAGTATCTGTCACAATGTCTTAACTTTGGAACTCATCCAAATCCATTATGGAACTTACTTTCCATTATATTGTGTCACCCTTAGTTTAGATTGAGATAAACTTAATTTGTACTTTGTGACAAAACTAGTATCAATGTAATACTTTTACAATGAACTAACCATCTATTTGCCACTTCTACAAAATAATATACTCTTAGTTCTTCCAAAAGATCATAAGAATATCCTTACTATCGTCCAATGATCATCTTATGAATCATTCTGGTATATGCTCATAACATTTAGAGCATAGGACATATCTGGATTTGTACATATCACAGTATGATTGATATAAATACTCTTTGTGATTTCATACATCAAGTATCAATCTATACTTGAATCTTTGTTTCACTTACCAAGTGTCAATACACTTGAATATATCATCAATATTGAACTCATTCAATCCTTATGTGACAAGAACCTTTCTTGTAGTTTCTATATTGAGCTCATTCAATACATCATCTATGTACTTTCGGCACAACCATATTAGCGTCTATTGATGCCAAATATTTGGGTTTTGCCTAAGTCTTTCATCAGGATGAAATTCTTAATATGTGTTAATAAAAGATACATCATTTCTAATCAACAATATGTCCTCCACATAATGTATTAGAAATATGTCTTAGCGCTCCCACTTAATTTCTTGCAAATGCAAGCATCTTCATTGTCTCCGATGAAATTAAACTCTTTTAACAGTTTCATCATAGTGAAGAATCCAACTCCGCGATGCTTACTTCAACCATTGAAGTTTGCATATGCTTTTAGCATCCTTTGAATTAACAAAACCCTTTGGACCGTGTCATGCACACGTCCTAGGTAACCATTCTATTAGAAGAACTTGTTTTGTATATTATACTACCATATAACAAAATTATATGTAGTGGTTGCTACATTAATCCGTCTAGACTAAATATCGCTATGAAAGATCAAATCTTGTCATAGTCAATCTTTGAACATTGTTGTGAACTCTTTCCCAACATGTCGACTATTTCATAGATGTGAAACATCCATGTCTACTTCTTTATAGATCCAAACACAACTGTAAGGTCTTACACCTTTCTTGAGGGTCCTTCAAGTTCAAAACTTGATTTCTCGTGTATGGAACTATCACGGATTTTATGGCTTCAAGCCATTTGACGGAGTCAGGGCCCATCATCGCTTCTTTGCATGTAGTCCGTTCATTATTCTCAAATAATGATTCAACCCTCAAATCTTGGTATTTGATTGTTTACTCGACCTACTTGGTTCAATAGAAACTTAGACCTCCGTGACCGCAACCTTTGAGGCACGTGAGCCATGAGCATTGTTGCTGCCTCCGGAACACTTTTCGACGCTGCGCAACTTTGCACATATATCTAAGGTTCCTTTAACCTTATCAAAGTTCTATTGTCCTCCCACTTATCTTTTCACGAAAAATTCCTTCTCAAAGAAACTTGACGTTCTAAGCGACAAATACTTTTGTCTCCGGTGTTTATGGAGGAATACTTAACAGTAATACAAAGACAGTTTTATCCGACTTTGGTTGCAAACATCTTTCTTATGCATAGCATACCAATGTTTAAGAAAGGACTACTTGGGTTTTATCCCAAACCATAACTTTATATGGTGTCATTTCAGCGGATTATGATGGAGCTCTTTTCAGTGGAAAACGGTAGTCTCTAAAGCTTTTAATCTTTAAAATATAATGGCAGTTCTATGAATTACACCTTTGATCTTACCATGTCAAACAAGGTTTTAATTACATATCTCGAACGCTCCATACTCTTATGGTGTTTCGGGAAATGCAAATCCACAGAACGATTCCTTAAATCTTAGGTATTATGCTAAACTTGTAACTCAAATATCTTCCTTTATGATCTTTATCATAAACTATTTATATTCTTATTACAATGATTTTGCACTTAATTTTGAAAGACTTTGAACTTTTCAAATGTTTCATACTTCATCCTTATTAAGTAAATATTCATATATTCACTCAAATTTTCGGAGAAAGCATATGAAGTTGAAATCCATCGCTCTTGACTACATATAATAGATTTCATACAACAATATGTATAAGTTCCAATAAGCTAGCCATTCGTTCCCTTTTGGCCTATGAACGAAGTTTTAATTATCTCTAGGAAAGTTTCACAAGCGTCATGTGATAAAAAATCAAAAGACTCCAAAATTCCATCCACATAGAGTTTCTTCATGTTTTCTTTCCAATATAATTTAAACGGCGATGTCACTTCCTAAGTGATCTTTCAATCAATTTGTCTTTCGACATTTTTAGCACTAGTTTTATGGATGTGATTTATCCAACGAGATTTGTAAATCATCCATCTTTTATGGATTACGGCAATTATTTGAACAACCCTTTTGTTCTCATAATACCTGATAAAACAAATCTTGAAGGCAAGCTTTGATGTTTAACGAGCAACACAATAACCCTTTATTTGTTCTCGATGAACATCATCACATATTCTTTTACTAGTTACTTAGGCCATTGTAGTTCATGAATTGTGTTGTTTCGTATGACGATTCACACCAACAAATTCAGTATCAAATACTTAAGAACCACATTGTTTAATAAGCAAAGAATATAGCCATAACATGTATATCATCTATATACTTAAACTGAACAATTCTAGTCTTTTCTTTTCTGCCATATACTTATGAGATTCTCTTTCAGTATTTCATGTTTTGTTTGAAAGAATCTATCAACATCAATAGTGGAGTCATACATATGACACATAGTCCAAAGCGTGTATAGTTAAATACCAATGTCTTTGGACTTGCACTTTGAAGTAGATCACCATTATCAAATGTTTGGTGTTCTTTCAAATTCCTTTCTTTAGTAATCTATTGGTGTAGTAAACACTTTACCTACATCAAATATTCACCCTTATCATGGAATTATCCATGATCAAGCTACTTTTAGCTTATAACGGTGAACTGTGAGTATAATGTTGCTCTCCAAAACATTTTGGAGGATTAGGACAACTAGTGTCTTCAACCTTTTGCAAATTCTCATTAAATACGAGAACATGACTTTTGCCATATTATATGTTGCAACCAAAACTTCGTTTCAGATATCACAATATCTTCCACACATCATGGTTTCTGAAACAAATCTTTCAGATCCTAGATAACCTTGATATTAAGACAATACTTTGAATATCAAGAATCATGGAGACAAACATGATACTCATACACTAACTTTTGGAATTGTCACTCTTGTTTTAATACCAATTATTAAACTTCATGGAGTAACCGGAACTTACTGAAAGTTTGCAATAGGACTTTTAAATTTTAGATTAACACTTCAAAACAATACGATACCAGTTCGTAAAGTAACTAACCAGAATTCTATAGTTCTATCATCTCAATTAAAACTAAGCGCAAGGTGGTAAACGGATGCCAATGACTATAACAACTATGCAAATTCACTTTGATTTAATTTATGATAAATAGTGTTCAAATTTTAATCATATTGCCGTTGAACTCCCACTCAAAACAACATCCCTCACATTGTTTTAGTGATCACACGAACCAAATCCACCATATCAAAACCGATCATCACGAGAGTTGATATAGTTTCAATGGCGAACAATCAACATGTTCATCATATCTACTATATGATTCATGCTTTACCTTTCGGTGATCCGTGTTCCTGAGACCATGTCTGTACATGCAAGGCTCGTCAAGATCAAACCTTAGCTTCCGCATAAGCAAATCTGGCTTGCTTACGTTGTATACACTTGCGGAATCTAACACACCCGATCATCACGTGGTGCTTCGAAACAACAAGCTTTAGCAACGGTGCATACTAAGGGTGAACACTTTAGAACTTGAAATTTATGTGCATGAGGGATCATCTTATAATGCTACCGTCGTCTACTAAGCAATACAAGATGCATAAATGATTAACATCACATGCAATTCATAATATGTGATATGATATGGCCTTTCTTCTTTGTGCTTCCGATCTCCATCTTCAAGCACGAACATGATCTCCATCATCACCGGCATTGCATCAAGGTCAATGACGCTTCTTCATGGTTGTCGTCCACCAGCTTCAACTATTACAACTACTTTGAATAGACACGCGGGTCTTAACAGAAATTAAAGACAACCATATGGCTCCTGCCGGTTGCCGACTTATAATAAGGAACATTGCATACATCATATATAATCACAATCATGGCCATATCACATCACTGCACACCCCTGCAAAATAAAGTTATACGCCTCTACTTTCTTTGCATATTTTACGTGGTTTGGGGCTGTTAATAAGTGTCGTTCTAACTTACGAACATGAACCACAACATTGATACTAGTATTGTTAATCACCCGTTGTAAATTGGATCTTAACTATGCTAGGATAAACAGGCACCCGCAAAGCCACTTATGCAATACAAGTTGCATGTCAAGCGTGGAGCAAGTCTCATGAACGATGTCATGTAAGGTTAGCCCGGGCCGCTTCATCCCAACATACCGCAAGATGCAAAGTACACAAGAAGCAATCGACAATAAAAGCATCAATGCCCACAATGACCATTGTGTTCTACTCGTGCAACAGATCTACATATAGACACGGCTCTGATACCACTGTAGGGGTTCGTAGCATGGAAAACAAAAAATTTCTACCGCATGAACACACAATCAAGATCTAATCTATGATCAAGCCAAGATCTATCTACTAGATTGTAGCAACGAGTCGATAGAGGAACTTACCCTCGAAGATTCCAAAGTGGTTAACGAGAGCAGATTCTCGTGGGTGATGTAGTCGTACTCTTTCCGATCTCAAGATCGCGTAGACGATCCTTCCGGCGCTGCGTTCCGGCAGCGCTCCCGCAGTCGGTCACACGTTCGGTACTCGATGAAGACCTTCCTCTCCCTTGTTCTAGCAGGCAGCGGAGGTTGTAGCACTCTCCTCGTGATTCCGGCAGCACAACGGCGTGGTACCGGAAGTAGAGGGGAGATCTCGCAGGGCTTCGCCTTAAGCCGGAGCGAGTATGGTGGAGTATGAGAGAGCTTTGGTGATCTAGGGTTTAGACACACCAATTAGAAGGCTCTAAACCGGAGGCTAGGGCAATTAGAAGCTCTAACTTGACGGCTTGGGAGAAATCCCTAGGCTGTGGCTAGGGTTTAGGTTTAGAGGAGAGGGACTTGTGTGCTAGGAGGGGCAGCCCTGCCCCTCCCTTTATAGGTGGAGGGGCCGGCGGCCAAGGGGAGGGAGTGGAGTCCCTCCCCAACTCGGCTTGGGTGGTGCACCGGCTTGGGGAGGAGGACTCCTTCCCCAACTCGGTTTCCACCTCTTCTCCTCTTTCCAAAACTTGCCGTTTGACTTTCAAACTAGCCGTTTGACTTTTCAAATTAGGATTTGAATAAACCCTTTATTTTGGACAGCAAAGACACCTAGTACATGATGCAATCATTCCAACTTACAATGACACATTCATGTATCATTCCCCCCCGGAGTGCCAGACATTCCGGAACCTTCTAGAATGTTCCCGATGAAAATACCGGAACCATTCCCCAACTCCGAAACGGGACTTTCCTTATACGAATCTTATTCTCCGGACCATTCCGGATCTCCTCGTGATATCCTGGATCCTATCCGAGACTCCGAACAACATTCGGTCTCTTACTCATCATTCCATAACTACTCAACAACATCGAATCCTTAAGTGTGTCTCCCTACGGTTCGTGAATTATGCGGACATGATCGAGACACTTCTCCGATCAATAACCAATAGAGGAATCTGGAAATTCATATGGCTCCCACATATTTCTACGATTACTTTGCGATCGAATGAACCACTTACATACGATACCAATTTCCCTTTGTCTCACGATATTTTACTTATCCGAGGTTATGATCGTCGGTATCTCTGCATACCTAGTTCAACCTCGTTACTGATAAGTACTCTTTTCTCGTTCCCGTGGTATGTGATCCCTTGTGAGCCAGTCACATGCTTGTAAGCTAACTGGATGACATTCCACCGAGAGGGCCCAGAGTATATCTATCCGTCATATGGATGGACAAATCCCACTCTTGATCCATGTGTCTCAACCAATACTTTCCGAACACTCAATGCCACCTTTATAGCCACCCTGTTATGGTGTGGTGTTTGATGTCATCAAAGCATCCTTCCAGTAAAGGTGATATGCATGATCTCATGGTCGAAGGAATTAGGTTACTATGTATCAGAAAGCTTATAGCAAATGAACTATATTAAATGACTTGATCTTTATGCTACGCTTAACTATAGGAGTATGTCCATCACATCATTCTCCTAATGATATGACCCTGTTGTTAATAACATCTCTATGTTCATGATCAGGAAACCATGATCATATATTAACCAACAAGCTAGTTTAACAAGAGGCTTTACTAGGGACTCTTTTATGTTTACAAATCACACAAGTATTAATGTTTCCGGTTAATACAATTATAGCATGGTATGTAAACATTTATCATAAGTATGAAGATATGATAATAACCACTTTATTATTGCCTCTTGGGCATATCTCCAACAGGAACACCACACCAAAATCTATCTAAGAATGGTAAAAACCATAAGGTTGGGGATTCCCAAGTAAGCCCACTGGACTTACTAAACTCCCGGTTTGCAAAATTCTAAACTTTGTTTTTTGAGCAACATAGAATGACCATAAAAACTTGGAGCATCTTTGTTTGGTGTTATGTCTAGTTTTGCTTGATATGTTTGGAAATAAATAGGACCACCATGATAGATACTTTGCATGCTTAGAAAAGAGATACTGAAATAAACTATCCCTTGAATGAATGCCATGTTAGAGTGAATGCCATTCTTGGTTAAATATATTGCTTGAAGTAGAAAAGGGGGGAAACCAAACTATGCATGTTATTTCTTTAAGTTGAAATGTTCATATGCTTTAACGAGTGATGATTTGTAAGGGGGAGACTTTGTATCGACGCATGCGGTGATGGGCTTTCCTAGGTCGGTTCGCCTACCCCTAGGACCTCGTGGATTGAAGCTCTCCAATACGAAGAATGTTAACGAACGATGAGCAGAAAACCAAGGCAAGAGAGAAAAAGTAGAGGTTTGTAGATTGTTTTTGCGATTATGTGTTGTTTTTTAATTGAACGTCACCCCTTGTGTATATAAGGGGCGGCTGAACTTCCCGTGCAAGATAGGGGTTTGGATCCACACCCAAAAACCTAGTCCGGATCGAATTCAGACCGGTGGGTCTGAACTTTCCATATGTTGGTCGAATTGTTCCGTTTAGAGTCTGCCTGAATGATCCGTCCTTGTTTTGAATAGTAAACTTATTCGTATTGAGATGAGTCTAAAATAAAAGTTGTTCTCCTTAGAAAAATGAAAAACTTTCATGTTTTGCACTTTTTCATCGGACCTAATTCTCATGGTCTTTTTCCATTGTTTTCGTATCGAATTTGGATTTTGACTATTTCGACCGTATTTTAAATCTGGAGGTAGTGTACTTGCTCAGATGAAGATGGCTCCAAAATCAAAGTTGCTCATCTCGAGAAAATAAAGATTTGTATTGTTTCATTCGAGTTGATCTTAAAGATTTATTTAGATCGCACGAAAATATATTCGTTTAGTCGATTTTGGATCGCACCCGCTCCCAAGGGCAGACGTTGGCTGTGGTCCGGCGCCCTCAAGGACAGACCCTGTCTGAGGTCGGGCGCTAGGACCTGAAATTTGAGGTTTTCGATAGTTTTTTGACTCTTAAATTTGCATACTAATTCAGATCAAAATGATTCAAAAACCAAAGTTGCTTGTTTCGACGAGGTGCATAACTTTAATGTTTGGAATGGTTTCATTTGAGGGCATATTAAAGGAGTCATAGCAAGCTTTCATATATCAGTATCCGAGTTTTCGCTGAACACTAGCATAATCGGCTATAAGCTTGATCATAACTTGATTTGATATGATATGTTTTTTATGATGATTAATAACTCCTAGTGAACCTTTTCGAGCGTTTCTCACCGTTTGTCTTGGTCATCTGCGAGCCCAAAACGAGTGTCAATCCTATAATTTTTTGGTACGGTTGTTTTAAAACTCAAAATGTTTTGCCAAACGTTCCCAATCGTATACGTCAGGCTGGCCCAAATCTAGCGCAACACGTTTGGGCCGGGTCCACTATGCCCATTGTGGAGCGTTAGTCTACTCATGCTTTGCTACGACGTTTCGCTCAACTCACTCGTCGTGCCGTGCGTGCCCCTGTCTCGTTTGGCTTTGCGCTGCGCAACCGCCGGAGATCTCGTCCTCCACCGTCCTGCTCGCCGCGCCCCTAGCTAATCCTCCCCGGCTTCAAATGGTGAGAAAATTCACCGCCCTACGACGCTCTCATCCTTCTCTGTACTCACTCTCGCTTCTATCTCGTGCGCTCGTAGTACAGTTGGTTTCTTGATTTGCCCCCGATCCGTCGCGTTCCGCCCCCACCTCAGAACCGGCGGAATCGTATGATAACTTCGGAAAACCTCAGCTTTCGAGGCAGAGTTTGTCCCTCCTGCATCTGTTCCTTGCCAGTTTGGACCGGGACGCGATGTTTTTTGCGCTGGCGCAAATCGGGATCTGTTAATGGCGGCTTCAGATCAATTTTTCCCTGCTGTTGCTTGTTAGTTGATCCCTTTGTTCTATGTTCTCGCAGGAGACCTGTCCTTCGGTGAAGAACATTCTGTTGCTGGACTCTGAGGGGAAGCGCGTCGCCGTCAAGTACTACACGGATGATTGGCCCCAGCTCTCGGCGAAGCTGGCGTTCGAGAAGTCGGTGTTTGTCAAGACCCAGAAAGCAAGTTCCGGAGCAGAGGGTAAGACTTCTGTTCTTAAGAACGGTGAAGGTGATCTGTATGCTGTCTTTCTAAAACGTGATTTGTATGCAAGTATGCGATGATCGGTGCTAGTTGTAGTAGTCCAATGTGGGAATACATAATGCTGTCTTTCTAAAACTGTATATTTCAGGTATTTGATGTCTTGCATTGATTTGGTTTTCCCTCTTGTAATTGAAAAGGCAGTGCTCCTGCCGGCACACTGCCGGTTGTTCTAAGAAAAGATATGTTGCATCGATGAGTTATATGCAGAATTGTCTATCTTTCATTGTTATGCACCCAGGGCTTCTATTTGGGAACGCTGCTTATAACTCTGGCCATGAAATTGAACTTTTTTTTATACATGTAACCCTCTGGTCTATTTAGAAGCGATGCCTAAAACTGGGTGGGTGGGTCTGCAACCTTATGCGCCCATGGTTGTACCCCAGGAAAGTTCTGATTGTTGCCTATATGTGCTTTACCAAAATACTGGAAGTTTTTAACCAGACGTTATATGCATTTGTTCTCATACCTTATCTTTTTCAAAAAAAAAAAGTGTTCATTTTGATGGGACAAGTTTTGGCAGGCTTTGTGATGCAAAACAGCAACAAAGCATTTCCATAGGGCCATAAGTTCCAATTTCTATATTTCGATCCGCTCCGGTAACAAAAAGGTGAATAAGTTTGTATTAATATACTTCAGAGAAACTATTATCTTTCATTTGGACATTGTAAAAGTAAAATAGAATGTAATTATATTTGATATCCTTATAGCTTATTAAGCTGAAGTATGGTTTGTAGTGTCTTCTATTATACGCACCAATCAAAAAGATGTGATGTGTAGTATTGCATTTTACCTTTTGTACTTAAACACGAGATGTGCCTGTCTAAGTTTTTCTTGCGTATGTGAATTTTATTCTCAAACTGCTCATCTTTCAACTAATTCAGTTTTATTTATCGCTTTCCCTGTTTACAGCTGAGATTGTAATGTTTGATGGTCACATTGTTGTGTATAAGTTCATCCAAGACCTACATTTTTATGTTACTGGAGGAGATGAGGAGAATGAGCTTATTTTAGCATCAATTCTTCAGGGATTCACTGATGCTGTTGACCATATTCTCAGGTTAGGCTCAATCTTTTTTAGTGTTACAATTTTTTACTTCTCAATTTGTTAAATATTGCTATGTTAATGTGTAATTGTCTTCAGAAATAATGTCGACAAAAGAACAGCTCTTGAAAATCTGGATCTGATCCTATTATGCCTCGATGAAATTATTGATGGAGGGTAAGCCCTAACCTTAAAACCTTTTACTGTGCCACTATTTTCCTTCATCTCATCTATGATCACTTGACCCTGCTCAGATTGTTAGTTAGCGAGCAGGTATTTTGTGTACCTCAATTATGTGCCCTCGGTGGCAACTAATAAAATTTGGATACAGATACAATACCTTTGAACTTCCAATATCAGAAATAACAAGTTCCCCATTTCATTGTTTATTAATATTTCAAATAGCAGCGATTCGGCAGGTCTTTTCTAGATATGAGTTAATATCCCAAAGTGCAATTATTTTCTTATTCATTTGATTGATCGTATGATTTTCTTGAATAATTGCACAGGATTGTCCTAGAGACGGAAGGAAGCGTGATAGCTGAAAAGGTAGCAGCTCACGGAGCAGATGGCACTACATCAATTGCTGAGCAGGTAGGTTGCAGAAATGACCTTTTTTTTTTCAAATAGTTAAACTGGTTGCTCTGGGCTAAAAGCAACGGTGGCTTTAACTGGACTGATGAGTTGATGCTTTTCTGCCCCTGCAGACTCTAGTTCAGGCGCTGACGACAGCAAGAGAGCACTTTGCGAAATCTCTTCTAATGTGACGCGTTCTGCTCTCGGAGATGAAGACTGGCAGTAGCATCCTATGTCTCCGGGATCGATATGTTAATTTCTTTTAGCGAAAGGAAGAAGGAAAAAATGTCTAAATCTGTTGGTTGTAAAATGACACGGTGTCTCGGTTGACACCATATGGTTGTTCAGTTTTTTGCAAGTGTCGAAAATTTGTGATATACTACAAGATTGTGGAATGCGATTGTCGCAATTTTGGTTGGTTGTTTGTTTCCATGCTGCTTAACTGTCTCATGTTACCTGATGTGTCGGTAAAATGCTTATGGAGGGTAATAACCCACCTCCTCCTTGCTTAACAAAAGATGCATGCGTTTCACTGAAACTACTAACAATGTTTACCAAAGTTCACCGTAGATGTGACCATGTCATTGTCTATTGTTCTGCCTCGTGAATTGCAAATACACGGGCCTAGGACGAGCTCTGCAGTTGCGAAACCGCAATTTAAAAGGAGAAGATAGCAGGGGCTCCACGCGTGCAGGTGTGCGCTGTGGAGCGACAGCGACGGCTTGTCGATCGACAGCTTTCCCTCCCGTACGTACGCTCGCGATCAGGATTCAAGCGACGACGTGATCGCCCACACCCTGCCACCACCACCAGAGATGAGATCCCCCCCTAGCGCCCAGTCGCCCAGTGGCAGTGGTGGATAGATATCTCCGGCCGACTTCTCCCCGAGATACTTCTCGCCCCAACGTGCCATCTAACCAAAAAATATCAACGCGCCCACCCACCGTGCGATGCAAGGGCCACTTTAAAAAGCTCCTCCGACAAGAAAGGAGAAACCTTCCCGCCACGCCACACAGCATGACGCCCCTCCTAGAGCAGCGGCAGCCCGACGCCGCCAGCACCGGCACGGAGAGCGCACGCACCGACGACGCGCAGATCACGCCGCCTCCGACGCCCGGCGCGCAGGAAAACACGGGGACGGCGGCACCGGTACGCGCGCGCAGGCGACCAGGCGGGGACGACGCCCGGGGCGCGTTCGTGTGCAGGACGTGCAGCAGGCGGTTCCCGTCGTTCCAGGCGCTGGGCGGCCACCGCACGGGCCACACGCGGCTGCAGGCGCGGCGCGCGCTGCCGCCGCAGAAGCAGCAGCAGAAGCCAGCTCACGAGTGCGCCGTGTGCGGGCTCGAGTTCGCCATGGGGCAGGCGCTGGGCGGCCACATGCGCCGGCACAAGAACGACGACGCGCAGCCACTCGTTGAAGTGGAGGCGGCGGGGAAGCGGAAGGAGGACACTTCGGGCTCCAACTCCCCACCGCCGCCGCTGGATGTAGAGGATCGCCGTGGCGACGACCGCGAAGCAGGGTGGTCCGCCGGTTCCGGAGCAGAGGAGCCTCGTCTGCTCAACCTTCTCGTGTAGGCAAGCTTCATAGTTCTGAACTTGGTGATGCTTTTCGGAAATAAAAGAAGCTGAAGCGTACCCTACGTGCTTCAGTGTTCAGTAGGCCAAGTTTTTACCGAGTTTAAGGAACAAGGTACAACAGATGCGATACAAACAGGGGACACCATGCCGGCACAACGACAGGCACATGCGCCTCGGACACGTACGGGACCAGTAGAGTTACCAAAAAAAGTTAAAAAAAACTACTGTACTTAAAAATTCTCACTGTGAAACTCGAATTTTGTGTTTGTCTTTGTCGTGAAATCCTTGGCGTAATTGCGCAGCTTCTTCGTTAGCACCGGCTCGCCACAGTAGAACACTCCTATGGTAGGTATTCAAGAATGAACTAGGAGAGTTAGTTCGAGAATTCAGAAAAACACATCAGCACGTAGTTAGTGTTGGTGTGTACTTACTACTGACCGACTCGTTGTCCGACGTGTCTGCCGGCGATGCGGTCGTAGACTCGGGGCCAGTCGGGCCGGCCGAAATGGGTCTTGACGCGAGCGCCGGTGACGAGGTCGACGCCATGCTTGGCATGGTTAAGGGACTGAAGCATGGAAATGAGCGCCGACCGGGCGTCGCCCTCCTCGTACACGCTGCTGCAGTGGTTGTGGAGCTCGATGGCGCCCTCCGTGTCCGCCTCCGTCACCTTGTCCATGACTCCGCGGAACCAATCGAAGGATTCCTGCTCCCGGGTCACCCAGTAGAAGTAGGCCCGACGGGTCCTGAACGACGCGTCGGCGGCGTCGGTATCGCCGGGGCCGACGCCGGACTCGATGTCGCCGTCGAGCCGCTTCATGTTGTTCATCATGTCCTTGATGATCGAAATCATGGGCGTGGCGCCGATGCCCAGCCCCACCAGCAGCACCACGTCGTACTTCTTGTAGTCCTGCGCCGGCGCTCCGTACGGCCCGTCGATCAGCACCTTCGGGATGCTGCAGCACAATAAGCACGTACATTTACTACTACCTCCGATGGTAATTCATACTACTGTAAGACACACGGCAAGACACACTAATCACATTCCCCACACAACTATTCTTAGGAAGTGCCTAGATCTCAGGCGCCTGAGAATTTTTTATGTCTAAGTCGCTGATGTCATCCTAATATTTGTACTAATTCTCAGTTACAATCTAGTTGCAACTCATAAGATTTATACTAATTCTCAGTTGCAACCTAGTTGCAACTCATTAAGTTCTCAGTTACACCTGAGTTGCAACTCATGTGTAACTTCCATTTTGCACGAACCACGAAGTAAATCGAACGGTGAAAGAGGCGATTGAGACTTAAGAAGTTTTCAGGCGCCTGAGGACTAGCAAATCTGCTATTCTTACTAGTACTCTAGTGTAGTATATCCTCAAATGACGGCCGTTGATCCTCTAAAAAGACATACTCCTATCAATGAAAAGTCAATACTCTAGCCCACGTGTTGCACCTTTCACCTACACCGGCCAATCAGCCATCTGCTACATGCAACAATGACAATGATCTTGATTACTATCCTGCTGAGGTCAACTCCTATTTCTGCAGACTTGGCCATGTGAAACGTACAACACTGTCGGTTTGAGGTAATTTGGCGTTTCTCAAAGTGATCTGCTACTACATGCATACCTCGAATTAGATATGGCGCCGTCAAGGTTGTACTCTGTCCGTAGAATCACGGGTGCGCCCTCTTTAGGCTGCGGTGGACAATCCTGCGATCGCGCACACGCACATTTTCTAAAATATCTCATGCTCCCTTCGTGTAGAAATAACTGACTTGAATTTGTATACATAAATCCAAATCAGTTATTTCAGAACAAAGAGAGTAGTACTCCCGTTAACGCAGAGAGTAGTACTCCAGTTCATGAATATAAGGGGTTTTGGAGTTTTAGGGAGAATAAGCGATTAAAAGTTGCAGTGGTACTTTTAAGAAGACGTCCTTGAGGTCCTTGGTCCAGCCGCCGCGCGTCTTGATGTGGACGCTGACATAGTCGTCATCGGGTGCCGACGTAATGGAGAACGGGTCCCTGCACATACGTTCATCAGACCGATCACCAATTAAGTTAGCCAGCCAGCCGGGAGATGTTGGCGCTGCTTACCACTGGAATGGCGAGACGGCGTGACACTTGATAAAGATGTACTGCCCGCTCTTGTACTTAAAACCCTGCGGCTTGGGAAAGTGCAGCGACAGGATGCTCGCCGGTTCGGGGTGCACCGCCACCTTGAGTTTCCTCACCGTCCGCACCCTCGACCGCAGCGTCCGTGTCACTCGCTCGCACGTGTATATGAAAATCGACACTGCCAGGTACATCAATGTCTACATATGTACCATGCCAATCCATCCATAGGTAATTCCGTTAATAGTAAATCGGATGCCACGTCTTGGTTTCCTGAAAGAATGAAAGAAATGAAGCAAGAAATAAATATGTGTGTGTTCAAGTGCAATAAAGTAGAGCATACATACCGTCTTCTTCTGCCACTCTTTGGTGAGGTAGAGGAAGTGTCTGTGGACGAGGAGCAGCGCGTAGACGATGACTAAGTCTAAGAGGTGGTGCGTGTACCAAAATGCGTTGAACCCAGTGAAAAGTTTGAGCAGGCCGTCAAGAAAGCAATGCGGCGGTTGACAAAGGGAGTGAGGCGACCGTTGCACGAGGTGTTGCCGCCGCTAGACCAAGGGAGCGGCTTTTCCCTGCGGCATAACCACGGCAAGGCGAGCGTGAAGACGATGACCATGAGCACCAGCATCCAGTGGCGGAGCTAGCCAAGAATATCGGGGGGGGGGGGGGGGGGGGGGCCAAAACGAAATTATGGATGTTTGGGGGGGCAAATGACACTAATTTTTCTTTTCTAGGTTCCCAAAAAAAAAATTCTTCAATGATTTTTAAAAATCTGGGGGGGGGCGGTGGCCCCCCCTGACATGCATGTAGCTCCGCCACTGCCAGCATCACCAGCCCCGTCCACACCCCTCCGTTGATCCTCTAAAAAGACATACTCCTATTCCTATCAATGTTTTCTCCATGAGAAGTTAGTATTTCTAGATCATATATATACAATTAGGCATGCCGGTCACCAATGTTTTCCGCATGGAAATGCTTGCTAAGGAGTGTTAAAGACTAATTTCAAAATGGAGGTTATTATGTGACACAGTCTTGCGAGAAAAACACTATGGGCATCTCTAACCGATGTACAAAAACTAGTTAGAGAAATAAAAGATGCCGTTTTACTTCTCTAACCGGACCTAACCGAACTTCAAAAGGCTTTAGTGGACAAAAAAAATTACTCATCGATGTCACGGAGGAGTAAATATAGGAGTCGGCGGACACATCCGAGAAAAATATTCCCTCTCCTCCGTGTGTTCACACTGCCTCCACCTCGACCTCTCCTCCACCGCCGGCGACCACCGACACCCCCAGCCGCCACCACATCTGCCCCCACACCTCCAGATGGCCGGATCTTCTCGCCGGCCATCTCCACAGCCCATACCCAGTGCTTGGCACCACTGTAACCCCCCACGGCAGCACCGTGTTGCTCCCGCTCCCCGCCACCATTCCCCTCTCCGTTTGGAAGTATGTAATTGCGTTCAGCGTGAGGTGACATATCGTGTTCGACGCTTTACCATATGGAAAGGGGGATAAGGAGAGATTCACTAAGCTCATATCGATATCTACGGGGTAACCATTAAGTGCAATGGATCCATAGGTGGTTTCTGAAGATCATTGCAGTGGTTATTTAGAGATGTGATGACCGATGGTATTATGTGCACATCTTATTATGGAGATCTTCCCACACATATCATAACAGAAGATATAGATTTATCCTACTCGTAATTAATACCAATGCTAGCGGTGTATCCTACACTCCCCGGGAACTCATTAGCCATATTGTGACCACCACGGCCACGCTTGCTTGTTCTTGTTTACTTTAGTAATTTATTTTTTTCTTGTTTTCTTTTTCTTTCAAACACCAACACCCTTTATACACTATTACTTGGAATTAGAGATAACTTACAAGTATTCTCTAGTGAATAGTAACAAGGGGTATAAAGACCTCTACCAATAGCTCTCTGTTGTTCGATACTCTTACTTTTAAAACTATCTACAATTGATCCGTGCACTTGTAGCCATCCTCTAGGGTCGTGGCTGGTGGAAGACTCCAGCTTTGATAGTTGGAGTGTGTTAGGAGAAGGAAGGCCGTCGAGGAATACCCCCGTCACGCGTGAGCACGCGAATTCGCCTGCTCCCGACCACCATTCTTTGCTGCTAGCATACGATCCTGAACCCTCGCCCTCCTCGATCTCGGCTTCCATTTCTTCCTCTGTCCTTGACATTGCACCACCACCCTTATGCATGGCTATAAAACTCTAGCTTTGAAAGAAATTGTCAGCTCCTACCTTGAGCTCGTGCTACTCTCAATGAACACCAAGACACAACTCAAACTCAAATGGAATGGATTGATACGAGTAGTTTTGCGGCAGCTCAAAACTTGCTGCTTTTCTTGCTCTTTTTCTCTTACTACTTGGTGTACAAAGTGATATAACGGGGAAGAGAGGGTGCAGGGGTGGGTTGTCTTATCTATGCTACTAGTGAGATGCTCCAAGTAGCTCTTCTACAATTCTCTAAGAGCAAGTATAATAGATCCTATTCAAGCAGACAATAAATAAGTACAGGTTATCAAAATCCTAGCTCGAAATGAGAGAAGAGAGGAGAGAGAGGAAAACCGGTGCTCCATGTATAGCCGCATGTAGCACAAAAAACAAAATGCTATAGTCTCCTTGTAGCCTAGTAGTAGTGAATGTTAGATGTGTTAGATGTATATAATTGTATATTGTAGTTTTCCCATATATTAGGGGGCTTCCTGCATATTTTCACCTGTACCTGTACTATATATTATGGCCTTTGGCCTCCAGAGGAATACAAGTTGCATATTCCTGACATGGTATCAGAGCTAGGTTAGCCTCTTCCTACTTGCAACTTCGTCGCTGCAGCCGCCACCGTCCCTGTCGCCGACGGCCTTGCCGTCGTCGCCGCCTGTCCATGCCGAGTTTCTGGCCGTCTGCCGTCGTTGCCGTTCCGTCTCGCGATCCAGATCCGATCTAGATTCGGTTCTCGGTCACGATCTCGTCTTCTGCGATCTCCTCGACCGGGTCAATCTCCTCGTCGTGGATCGTCCACGTGCGGGTCTCCTCCTCGATCTGCAGCCACGCGCGGGGTCTTCTGGTTGACCTGCAGCCACCCGACGCGCCCTGCTGCTCCCCTCGACGACATGCCTGCAGTCCTCCACGCAGCGTGATCCAGACGGGATCTCGTTGACCTGCTGAACCTGCTGCCTCTTCACGCGGGGATCCAGACGGGAGCCTACCTGCCCGCATGAGACGTCCGCCCGCCTCGACCTTCCACCGCCCGCCCGCAGATCTCCCGACGACCTGCCTGCAGCCACCCGATGCCCGCCCGCCCGCCAGGCCCGGCCCTGCTGCCGCCCGCTCGCCCGGACCTGCTGGACAGATCTCCCTCGAGCTCCACCACCAACGTCCCACCGCCGTCGGCCGTCGACACCGTCGGGAATCGCTCCCCGGCGGCCCAAATTGGCCTTCCCGGGCTCTTAGGCGCCGCCTCTCGCCCCGACTCGCCGAAATTTGGCCGGCCTCTGACTGCTGCTCGGGTTGACCAGATCTGAAAAAAATGCCTTCTGCATCGGGCTATGTTGCGATTCCTCGCTGCCCGGTGATCTTCGATGGCGCGAATTATCCTGATTTCGCTGCCTTTATGTGCGTTCACATGCGCGGTCTCCGTCTTTGGGGTGTGCTCTCCGGCGAGGTCTCCTGTCCTCCATGCCCCCTGCTCCCGTGGCTCCTCTTTCGTCGACGCCGATTGTTCTCGATGTTGATGCTTCTCAGGAGGCCAAGGATGATGCTCAGAGTGTCGATGATAGTGCTGTTGCTGCTTATGAGCTGAAGTTCAAATAGTACTCTGCTGATCTCGAGACCTATCGCCACGCTTTGACTGCCTACACTCAGTGGGTCGATGAGGATGCTCGTGCTGCTGCTGCTGTTCTCACCTCCAGTGTTCTGCCCCAGTATGCTGCTGAGTTTATGAGCCTCCCTACTATTGCCTCTTAGTGGACACATCTTCGTCAGCGCTATCAGCCATCTGGGGATGCTCTTTATCTGTCTGTGGTTCACCAGGAGCATGCTCTTCAGCAGGGTGATTCCACTATTAATGAGTTCTATACTCAGAGTGCTGCTATCTGGCGTCAGCTTGATTCTCTCCGTACTGCTGTTTGTGGAACATGCTCGTGCTGCCAGATTGTGCGCTCGGACTTGGAGTTCCACCGCATCTATGAGTTTCTGTCTCGGCTCCGCCAGGAGTTTGAGCCCCGACGTGCTCAGCTGAATGCTCGTGGTCGTGTTCCGCTCTCTGAGGTGTTGTCTGAGCTTCGGGCTGAGGAGACCCGTCTTCGTGGTGCTAGTCTTCTTGCAGTTCCATCTGTGCTTGCTAATCGTGGTCCTCCTATGCCGTCTGCTCCCTCGACTCAGTCGCGGTCCTCTGTGCCTCCGCTGATACTACCCACTCCTCCAGGTCAGGGTCAGAGTCAGCACCAGCAGTCTCAGGGTCAGAGTCAGCACCAGCAGGCTCGTGGTCAGGGTCGCCGTGGTTCTCTTCGTCACTGCTCTTACTGTAACAAGGATGACCACACTTGGGCCACCTGTTATACACGGGATCACAGTTTACGTCAGCAGCACCAGGCTCGTGGGCAGTCAGCTCCTTTCGGATCTTCAGCAGTTGCTCTCTCTGATCAGGACATTATCAGGAGTCTTCGCGGTTTGCTTGCTGCTACATGATCTTCTTCGACAGGCACTGCTGGTTCTGTGACTGATTCTTCAGGCACTGCGCGACCACCACCTTCTACACAGTCAGGTATGTCCCCATGGTATCTGGATTCTAGAGCTTCCTTTCATATGACCTCTGAGTCTTCTTTTCTGTCTGATCTTCGTTCTCTCCCTTCTCCTGTCTGTGTTTTCATGGCTGATGGTACCTCTCTTCCTGTTTATAGTCGGGGCACCCTTTCTACTTCTTCTTTTTCTGTTCCTGATATTTCTGATGTTCCTCGTCTTAAGATGAATCTGTTTTCTGCTAGCCAGCTTACTAAATCTGGTTGTCGCGTCATTCTTGATGCTGATTCTTGTGTTGTCCAGGACCGTCGCACACAGGCCCTGGTTAGAGCCGGCCCTCGCAGCCGTGACTCTTTAGGACTTTGGGAGTTAGACTAGCTTCATGTTCCTTCCGCTTCCACTTCATCTGTCAGTTCTTCTCCGGTCGTCGCCTCTGCTACCAGCTCCTTTCAGAAGTGGCATCATCGTCTTGGTCACCTTCGTGACTCTCGTCTGTCGTCATTAGTTCATCATGGTCTTCTGGGGACTGTCTCAGGAGATGGGTCTTTACATTGTCAGGACTGTAGGTTGGGTAAACAGATTCAGCTTCCCTATCCTACTAGCGCGTCTGTATCTCAGCGACCTTTTGATTTAGTTCATTCCTATGTTTGGGGTTCGGCTCCTTTCGCTTCGAAAGGGGGCCATCGCTACTATATTTTATTTATCGATGATTTTTGTCGGTACACTTGGTTGTATTTTATGCGCTCTCGCAGTGAAGTGCTCTCCATATATCAGCGCTTTTCGGCCATAGTCCGTACTCAATATTCTACACCCATTCATGTGTTTCGTGCTGATTCTGCTGGTGAGTATATCTCCCAGATGTTGCGAGGTGTTCTTGCTGAGCAGGGCACCCTTGCTCAGTTCTCCTGTCCTGACGCACACGCCCAGAATGGCGTTGCTGAGCATAAGCATCGCCATCTTCTTGAGACTACTCGTGCCATGATGATTGCTTCTTCCTTTTCTCTGCATTTCTGGGCTGAGGCGGTCGCTACATCGACTTACCTCATCAATATTCAGCCTTCCGCCGCTTTGCAGGGTGGTATTCCTCTTGAGCGTCTATCTGGACAGTCTCCAGACTACTCCATGCTTCGCTTGTTTGGTTGTGTTTGCTATGTTCTCCTTGCTCCCCGTGAACGCATCAAACTGACTGCTCAGTCTGTTGAGTGTGTCTTCCTTGGATATAGTGATGAGCATAAGGGCTATCGTTGTTGGGACCCCGTTGGTCGTCTTATGCGTATCTCTCGTGATGTTACTTTTGATGAGACGCGTTCTTTCTATCCTCGTCCCACCGCTGGTACCTACCCGGTGGAAGATATTTCTTTTCTTCTTTTTCCTGACAAATCTCCTTTTACTCCTATTGTGTCTTCTTTAGGATCCCCTCCCCCTGATGTCTCTTCTTCGACACCATCCTCCTCTGCTCCGTCTAGTTCTCCTAGTTCTCCTAGTTCTCCTCGTTCTCCGGAGTCTTCCTCTGCTATTCCCTCTTCTTCCTCGTCATCTCCTGAGTCGTCTTCCTCTAATGAGCCTCCCTCTACTCCTCCTGATCGTCAGCGTCGTGCCCCCAACCGTTACTCTCTTAGTCAGTATGGTCTGTCTGTTGCCTCCGAGCCGACTTCTTATCGGGATGCTGAGCATCATCCTGAATGGCAGCTGGCCATGGCTGAGGAGATTGCTGCGCTTGAGCGCAATGGCACCTAGGATCTTGTTTCTCCTCCTCCCGGTGTTCGTCCTATCACGTGTAAGTGGGTCTATAAGATTAAGACCCGCTCTGATGGATCTCTTGAGCGCTATAAAGCGCGTCTTGTGGCTCGTGGTTTTCAGCAGGAGCATGGTCGTGACTATGATGAGACCTTTGCTCATGTGGCTCATATGACCACTATGTGTACTCTTCTTGCTGTTGCTTCTGTTCGTCACTGGTCTATGTCCCAGCTTGATGTTCAGAACGCCTTTCTCAATGGTGAGTTGAGTGAGGAGGTTTATATCCAGCCTCCTCCTGGGTATTCTGTTCCCGCGGGGATGGTTTGTCGTCTTCGACGTTCTCTTTATGGCCTCAAACAAGCCCCTCGTGCCTGGTTTGAGCGCTTTGCTTCTGTAGTGACTGCTGCTGGTTTCTCCCCTAGTGCTCATGATCCAGTGCTGTTTGTTCACACTTCTCGTGGACGCACTCTTCTTCTCTATGTTGATGATATGATCATTACTGGTGATGATTCTGAGTATATCGCCTTTGTTAAGGCTCGTCTTCGTGATCAGTTTCTTATGACTGATCTTGGTCCTCTTCGATACTTTCTTGGGATTGAGGTTTCCTCCACTTCTGGCTTTTACATCTCCCAGGAAAAGTATATTTAGGATCTTTTTGCTCGTGCCGCTCTTGGGGATGAGCGCACTGTTGAGACCCCTATGGAGCTTAATGTTAAGCTTCAACCTGCTGATGGTGATCCTCTTCCTAATCCGACGCGTTATCGTCATCTTGTTGGGAGTCTTGTTTATCTTGCTGTCACTCGTCCTGACATCTCTTATCCTGTTCATATTTTAAGTCAGTTTGTTTCTGCTCCTACCACTGTTCACTATAGTCATCTTCTCCGTATTCTTCGTTATCTTCGTGGTACGATCACTCGTCGCCTTTTCTTTCCTTGTTCCAGATCCCTCCAGCTCCAGTGCTATTCATACGCTACGTGGGCGAGTGATCCTTCGGATCGTCGTTCATTTTTTGCTTACTGTGTGTTTCTTGGCGGTTCGCTCATTGCTTAGAAGACGAAGAAACAGACAGCGGTTTCCCGTTCGAGTGTTGAGGCTGAGTTGCGTGCTATGGTCTTGTTGACTGCTGAGGTGACCTGGTTATGGTGGTTGCTTGCGTATTTTGGGGTCTCTATTACCACACCCACTCTGGTTGTATCTGACAGTACAGGTGCTATTAGTGTTGCATGTGATCTGGTTAAGCATGAGCTTACCAAGCATATTGGTGTTGATGCTTTCTATACACGTGCTCAGGTGCAGGCTCAGGTTGTTGCGCTTCAGTATGTACCTTCAGATTTACAGTTGGCAGATTTCTTTACAAAGACACAGACCAGAGTGCAGCATGATTTCTTACTCTCCAAACTCAGTGTTGTGGATCCACTATGAGTTTGAGGGGGAGGGGTGTTAGATGTGTTAGATGTATATATTTTTATTTTATAGTTTCTCCATATGTTAGGGGGCTTTCTGCATATTTGCACATGTATCTGTACTATATATTGTGCCATTTGGCCCCCAGAGAAATACAAGTTGCATATTCCTGACAGTGAAGATGCTAAAGCCGGCTGCATGCATTAAGTGCAAGTCCAAGTGAGTCTTGTATGCAAGCACATCATGCCAGCCATTAAAATGCTATAGCCTCCTTGTAGTACTAGTTTTAGGTGACATGGCATGGGCATATAGCCAACAAACAGCTATATTATTCGAAAACTCTTTTTTAAGTTGGTTGTATGTGCTGGTGGCCTATCTATCGGCCATTTTTCTCTAAGATTGGTGCGCCAGTCAAACTTTTTTCAGTCAGCACATGCATGGCGTCATGCTGACGTCGGTAACTGAGACAGAATTAAAAGTGAACTGAAATTTAACTAAAACATTAAAACATTTGTGAAACAGTCTGTGACAGTATAAAATATTTCATAAGTTTTAGTCAAATTTCAATTTTGTTTAATAAAATTTAAAAAGTTTAGTCGATATATAGGTGACATCATGATGACGTCATCGCTGACGTGGCACTCCGGTACATACAGGTAATCATAGAAAATCCGTGTTCCATCCTTGCTCTAAGGTGGGACGTTTGACTAGTGTTGTCTCGTGCTTTGCATGTCTCGAAGTGCATGCAAGGCTGCCGTTTACAATACTATTTCCGTCCCAAGGTTTAAGACATATAATTTTTTTTTAAGTCAAACTATCTAAAGTTTGACCAAGTTTTTAGAAAACAATAATAATATTTACAATACATAATTCATACCCCTTTATAGATCATGAAAAATATTTTTACATGGTATCTATATAATATAATAGATTTTGATAGTTTTTTTAAAAAACTTTGGTTAAACTTTACATGGCTTGACTTTTTATAAAAGTTATACTACCTCCGTTTCAGGACTTAATGTGTCCTCGTTTTGCGTGTTTTTTCTTTGACCAAGAATTACTCTAAATACGTAAAGAGTTTTGGTATAAAACTAGTATCACTGGAAAGTATTTTTCAATACGAATCCAACGGTACTAATTATGTACAATATAATTAAGATTTTGCTGCTTAATTTTTTTGTTCAAACTTTGCTTTGGAAAGTATGTGCGCCTTAAGCCTTGAAACGGAGGTAGTACAATATAATCAAGATTTTGTTGCTCAATTTTTTTGGTCAAACTTTGTTTTGAAAAGCGTATATACCTTAAGCCTTGAAACGGAGGCAGTAGTCCTTAATCCTTGGAATTGAGGGAGTACAACCGAACTGGTACTACTACTAACACACATGCAAAGTTGCTTAATTTGTGCCTAAGCAACTTAATTAAAACAACAAATAGAAGACTTATAAAAACAACTAGAAGTTCTCGTTGTGGAACTTGAATTTTGTGCTCGTGTTTCTCGAGTAATCCTTGGCGAGATTGCGTAGCTCCTTCGTTAGCACCATGTCGCCACAGTAGAACACTCCTGTCATACCCAAGAATTATTAAAGAGTTAGTGCCAATTAATGAGTATATTGCCAAACCGACAGAGTACGTACTGTAGTTGGTTTTGGTACCGACCGACTGTTTGTTTGTCGTGTCTGCCGGCGATGCGCTCGTAGACTCGGGGCCAGTCGGGCCGGCCAAAGTGGGTCTTGACGCGGGCGCCGGTGACGAGGTCGACGCCGTGCTTGGCGTGGTTGAGGGACTGGAGCATGGAGATGAGCGCCGACCGAGCGTCGCCCTCCTCGTACACGCTGCTGCAATGGCTGTGGAGCTCGATGGCGCCATTCGTGTCTGCCGCGGCCACCTCGTCCAGGACTGCACTGAACCAATCGAAGGATTCCTGCTCCCGGGTCACCCAGTAGAAGTAGGCCCGGCGGGTTCGGAACGCGTCCGGTGAAGCGCCCGCGCCGCTGGGTTCGCCGGACTCGACATCCCGGTGCAGCCGCTTCATGTTGTTGATGATGTCCTTGATGATCGAGATCATGGGCGTGGCGCCGATGCCCAACCCCACCAGTAGCACCACCTCGTACTTCTTGTAGTCCTGCGCCGGCGCTCCGTAAGGCCCGTCGATCAGCAACTTCGGGAAGCTGCAGGAAAACATGGATATATCAAAAGATGGATTTTATTCACGCGTGATGCAGCAGGAGGCAGGAAGAATGTTCTTTCCTGCCCACAAAATTATTCTTACTCTCTCTATATATATATCCTCAACTGGTGGCCGTTGATTCTCTAAAAAGAGATACTCCTACCAAAATTATTCTATGAGAAATGTGATTCTAGTATACACGTTGCACTATGGGTTTAGGGTTTACTCAATAAAACTGACCAAAACAGTGCTAAAACTTGGTCACACGAATCGTGAAGCAATGAATGAACGGCACAAACATGCACTTGATATAGCATGCACGCTAGAATCACCGCATCCCTACTATCTCATATACAATCAGGCATGCCAGCCACCAATGTTTTCCCCATGGAAATGCTTGCTAAGGAGTGTTGCAGACTAATTTCAAACCGGAGGTTATTATGTGACACACAGTCTTGCGAGCAAAACACTAACCGTCCAATATCTTATCGACGGAGCTTAAGAACGGGCCTCGCTCGCGTGGCAAAGTATCAATGACGGGTTTACAAACAGTAAGTAAGAAGAAGCGGTATCTTCTCTTCACATGCAACCGGGCTAAGTAGCTAAGTGTCGAAATCACTAACACTAAGGGTCATTTGGTTCAAATCCTACCAACACAAAAACATGAGTGCTTTTCACGTACGGTGCAATGGGCAATTTCTCCACTTCGGTCTAGTAAAAAGTGAAGCTGGCACACTTGTTGAAAAAAGTGCAATGCGTTTCTCACTAATCACGGGTGGGTATGGATGAACCCTTTTTCAATTAGGCTATGGATGAACCCTTTTTCCTAGAGTGGGTACGGTTGTCAACGCACATACCTCGGATTGGGTATGGTACTGTCACGGTCGTATTCTGTGCGGAAAATCACGGGTGGGCCCTCTTTAGGCTGTGGTGGGCAGTCCTGCAATACACACACATTTTAGCTAAAACATCTCATATTAATGAAATAATGAATTAAGGGAGTACCGAATATGTGAGCTTTTGAAGTTTTAGGGAGATCAAAGTGATTAAAAGTAGCAGTAGTACTTTTGAGAAGACTTCCTGGAGGTCCTTGGTCCAGCCGCCACGCGTCTTGATGTGGACGCTGATATAGTCGTCATGGGGTGCCGACGTGATGGAGAACGGGTGCCTGCACGTACGTTCGTATGTTTATCAGACCGATCACCAATTAGGTAAGCCAGGGATGTTGGATGCTTACCACTGGAATGCCGAGACGGCGGGACACTTGACGAAGATGTACTGCCCGCTCTTGTACTTGAAACCCTGCGGCTTTGGAAAGTGCAGCGACATGATACTTGCCGGTTTGGGATGCACCGCCACCTTCAGTTTCCTCACCGTCCGCACCCTCGACCGCAACGTCCGTGTTACTCGCTCGCACGCATATATGACAATCGGCACCGCCAGGTACATCCATGTCTGTATATGTACAATACCAATAATCCATCCACATTCATTAATAGTCGGTCGGATGCCATGTCGGTCTCCCGAAAGAATGAGAGAAAGCAAAAAAATAAATATGCACGTGTGTGTTTAAGTGCAGGAACATGAATGTAGTAGAGTAGAGCATACGTACCGTCTTCTTCTGCCACTCTTTGGTGAGGTAGAGGAAGTGTCCGTGGACGAGGAGCAGCGCGTAGACGATGACGAAGAGGTGGTGCGTGTACCAGAACGCGTTGAACCCAGTGAAGCGGTTGAGGAAGCCGTCAACGAAGCCAGTGAGACGGTTGACAAAGGGAGCGAGGCGGCCGTTGCTGTCGCCAGACCTAGGGAGCGGCTTCCGTTTGGATTGCTCGGGCTTGCCCCTGCGGCGGAACCACGGCAAGGCGAGCGTGAAGGCGACGGCCATGAGCGCCAGCATCACCAGCCCCGTCCACCCCTCCGTGCCCTTCACGAACCACCAGTAGTTGGGCGGCTTCGCGTCGCCGAAGAACGGCTTCATGGGCTCGTAGTCGTCGTCGGTGGCACACAGCAGCCGCGGGAAGTCGCACGCCAGGTGGGACACGGCGTGCATCCCGACGCCCACGGCGATCCCCGCGGCGACCACCTTGTGGAACCCGAGGCTGTGGTCGAACGGCACGAGCCGTCCCGCTGCGGTGCGGCTCCGGAGCAGGGTGATGGTGTTGCGGCACACGGGGAGGAGGACGAGCGCCATGTTGAACTTGAGCGTCTCGGCGCCGCCCTTGGCCACGCACACGCAGTAGCCCATCACCTCGAACACGGCGCGCCGGCGGTACTGCATGAACTTCCAGATGAAGAGGCCCACGCAGACCGAGAGCCACAGGAGCATCACCCAGCAGCGGCGCCACTTGTCCGACACGAAGTAGCGGGCACGGCGGTAACACCTATGGAACAGGTTGGGCTCCTCTGTCGGCCCGGGGATGCGGGCCTCGCCTAGCTCACGGCCCTTGTTCGTCCGGATTCGCATCGACTCGCTTGGTGTCTGCAGCAGTAGCCTCTCCAGGTTCTCCAGCTGCAAATTGGATATATCACCATCAGGCATCAGCAACACATTAATTATGCGCCATTGTTGGAAAACTAATGATATCACAATACGTTCTAAGAGAGGAAAAAAATGGCGTGTCAATGAAGCCATGCATGATAACCCTTGAATTGGAAAGGTGGTGCGATGAATGAAAATTTCACTTCTGACCATGTTCCTCAATTTGTGGAGCTTTGTGCGCGACTAAGTCAAGTGTACAATTAATGAAGAGGATGACATTCTTTATAAGCTTACGGGAAGTGGTGAATATTCGATGACATCACCATATAAAGTGCAATTTTTGGGTTCTATTGCCTCAGACATGAATATAATAGTTTGGAAGGTTTGGGCCTCTCTGAAGATATATTTTTTTCTAAGCTTGCAACCCAAAATAGGTTCTGGATGGCGCAACGTCTAGAGAAGAGAGAATGGCCAAATTATGTGTTGTGCCCTCTCTGCAAGCAAACTACGAAATTGGCCAGACACCTATGCGTCAAGTGCCACTTCACCATTAGACTTTGGGGTTTTACAGAGGATTGGATGGATCTTTATGCTCTTTACATACAACAATAGCAAAATTCTGTCTATTAAAAGTTGATGGCATAAGATGTTGGACGGGTCAACTACTAATCACAAGGCCATTGCCTCTCTTGTGTTGCTCTCACTTGAAGATTTGGATTGAGCGCAATGCTCGAGTTTTTTTGTAACAAGCAAGCACAACCATTTGTGTGTTATAAAAGATCAAGAATGAGGCCCGATTGTGACGCTCGTGGGTGGTAAGTGTTTGGGAGAAATAGTGCGGGAGTCGGGGGAGTAGGTTTTTTAATACAACTTTATTTTCTTGTCAAACTCCTAATGCAAAATTTTAGCCCTGTTTTAGAAAGACAATACCTCGATGTGGCCGACTTTGTAGGGGTCCATCTCCTCCATTATGAGCCTTGCATACTCACGGCACCGCTCCTCGGACATTGTTATTTTGTTAGCCGATGCGCTCAGCATGATGATCTGCTGATCACACAAGAATTACTAACCCGCCCGAAGATCAATATTATAATATGTAAGATCTTTAACAATGAAATGACTAATTAGGATAAAGCATTTAGAAAACTGATATGTTGTCGCAATGGGTTCATGCATCTAATTCACATTCAACTGAGAATTACCTTAATTCTCGATCAAGTGATGTTATCGCACAATTTTTGTATGTGAATATATTTTCTGTACCGGGGGAACTATTTTTGTATGCGCGAAAATCATTTATCTTTGAATGAACCATTTTTCTTTGTTATGACCCACTTGCAACTAGAAAAAATTCAGTGCAACACGGAGATTACTCACCATCTAGTAATCACGACGAAAATCCAACGGTTGCGGGACATCGCTAAGGTTTAACTTAACGTTCAGTCAGTCGAGTGAGAATTGCAAAACCGTAGTGCAAATGTACTCCAACGGGGCAATTAGGAAATGCATATCTCTTAGCAGGCTCTACTAGGAGGTTCATGGAAAAATATCTCAATGTATTGTATTTCATAGATCAAATATCTTATATAGTAATCGACATCACTCTAACTAATTAAGACCATGTGATGCTGACTGGATGACTATTATGATATTTATTGTACTTTTGGATCGCGAGAGGCTGTGTCTAGGTACTAAAATAGGAGGTTGTTTCATGAATTATTTCTCCTTGCTAACGCTAACTCCGGTGGCAAAAGTCACATATGCGCAATAAAAGACGACACCAACTTGAATCAATGAGGGATGCTTGAGGTTGTTCCTGGAAAGACGCCTAGACAAATAAACCGATGAAGGAGTTGTGGGAACTTACCGCTTCAATCTCATCCTCGGTGATTCTCCCGTCAGCGTTCTTGTCCACCCTGTTAGTCAGTTAATAGCGTGTTTCGTCACTTCTAGCTATTTTAAGAGGCTTTTGTCAATAACAATGCGGCATAAGTGATAATCGATCAAAAACCAAACATTAACATATATTCTCAAAAGGTGGTTACAAATATAGGACACCGATAGGGCGCAATCAGCTCCGTATTGCTATCTACGAAAAAAGAGATGTGTGCATGCTCAAAAAAATCATAAAGAGGACATCATCAATACTTTTTCAAATCCAAAACTATAAATATTATAATGCACAAACCGTGGACCCAATATACGTTTGGTCTTGACGAGATCGTCAAACTATATACCATATGTTGGTATGTTTCTAAGACCATTTGGTGTGATAAGTTGTCAAAGGGTGACAAATTTATGTGTTATGGTTCTATTACCATAATAGAGTAAAGAAAGTTTGCCAAAACATATACATGTGGTATCTTGTTTTGAAGCCATCATCGATATGAATCTAATGGTCAAGATGGATATTCGGAGCTACAAAACATTTTTAATCACCAAAATGAATTTTAAGTGTGTGATGTCATCATGTTGTATTTTTATGTGTGCAAGTTTGCAATTCCATGTATTTTCCTCTATGCACTTAGCATGATACTTTTTACGTTTTTTTCTTTGAAATGCAGTAAAAGCCTAGCCTCTACATCGGTTGATGCACACAGACTTTTATTAAAAGTTCAACATCCAAAGTCTAAAAATCTAGATCCGACAGGCCTCGCTAAAGAAAGCAACTTGCGAGTAAGATCAATATAATTCCAGTTAAAAATGCTAACCAAGAGATTCATTGATCGGTGAGGATTTAATTATCTTACATATCGAAGAATGTCTGCAGGCGGTTGTTGAAGCTGGTACCGGTAATTTGGTCCCAGAAATCCAACAGCTGCTCCTTGTTGATGCTGTCTCCGAAAATATTCCGCCGCCTTGCGAGCGCGTCAAAGAGCTCGCCGGCGAACTCGACCTCTTTCGTCATACCTGCAAAATTGTTTGCTTAGCTATATCGCGCGGATTGCTTATTTCTGGTTTTGACAAGACCAGTCGAACTGATCGAGGTGTTTTACCGGTGCACTTGGCAAACTTGGAGCGGTGGAGGAGGCCATCCTTGGCCTCTTCGTCGAAGCAGCTCGCGGCGGCGGCCCTCCCTTTGGGTCCGTCAGCAGTCCGGGCGATGAACTTGAGCTTCCTGAGCGCATGCGTGGCGGCGGAATTGGACCTGTCGATGTTTCTGGGGCGGCGGAAGGCCGTGAGCCGCCGGACCTGATGCGACGCCGGCTTGATCGGCGTCGTGGCGACCCGGAGGACGCCATGGCCGTACGAGGAGGACGGCCGCCTCTCCTGCGTCGCGTCCGAGTCCTCTGGGTCCACCACGCTGAGCACGTTGCCCTCGGCGTCGAGGGTGACATCCGCTACGTACTCGCTGTCGGCGCCGTCGTCGCTGCCCCCGTGAGGCGCGACCACGGACTCCGCGAACCGCGCAGTCTTCCGCCCCAGCGGCCCGTCCCTATCGTGCACGCCGCCGACGGCCTCCACGATCTCACCCACTCCGCCACCGTCCCCTTCGTCGGCCGCTACCCTGTTGTTATGCATGGCCGGCCACCGGTGCTAGCTCGTCGAACCGGAAGAAGTTCCAAGAAACAGAGGTAGTAGCTAGCGGAAGAAGGCACTAGTTTTGCTTGTTTTATGATGGTTAGACGCGCGTGTTTCTGGTGGTGGTCTGGTGATGAGCTAGAGTGGGTGATGCTGGATGTTTATTTATAGTAGGGACGTGTTTATTTAAGGTGTGAACTGTACGTTGGAATGTCAGATTTTGACCCATCGTTGTCGTCTGTTGGTTGATGATTAGTACCAGAATGCCTTTCGAAAAAAAAAACCTCTCTCATGATTAGTAGAATGGAATGTTCCACTTGCTCGAATTAAATACTCGACATGCATGGAATAATCCTTGCTCTAGTTCACACGTATTTTATTTCCAGTTAGTTCACAGTCGGTCTTTTACTACTGGATGCCACCAGGAACGGTCGATCCAACTTTGAGATTAGTGCAGAACAATACATATTTTTAACCTGAGAGAATAAGTTGTGTAGTTCTGTTTGCAGTAAGTGAACATATTCTTACATTTTTCTAGACAATGATGTATTAAACAAAGTTGCAAATTTTCAACTAGAAATACCTACTAGTAATATTTTAGGTTGTGCACAGATGACAAAAGGGTGAATCCGAAGTAATGAGGTGCAAAATTTGAATTCTCCATAAAATTGTCAGATTTTGTCATTTTTGTGTGGCACAAAATACAAAGTATATATTCTGAGTTGAGAATGTAGCCATGTATGTAGAACCATTTTAGATAAGGCAGAGCAGAGGACAAGCCAGAGTTTTGAAAGTTTGTGTTGTTTAGGTAACAGCTTGCAAGTACCTTTCCTTGAAGACTTGAGTGTTATGCGAAGTCTTCCCGTTCGATTTTGTAATGTTATTTATGACCTCATCCTGTGGACTTGTGTGTCATCTGCAGGCCAGTCAGTCAGGTCAAGCTATCATACCCAGTCCGCAATCAGCACGTATGAGTGTATGACTAATGCAACGATGCGCTGGAAACCTGACTTCACCAAATAACAAAGAGTTCCGAGTTGAGAATTTGTGTGTTAGTAGAGTATACACCGTTCTTAACATTTAGGATAATTTAAGAAATTGATTGAAGAGATTAAAGATAGTACTTTTCCGCCATACACGAAGTGTGGACTTTTGTAAAACGAGCTACACATAGCTCTTTTTTTCAAAATTCAAAAAACAAGATTGTAAAGATCCCAAAAAGATAAAGAAAAATAGATGTAGAGACTAGAGAGTGATTATATGCAATATATCAACTCCAAATACCTTATATTATTAATTGTGCAAAAATACAAAAATCTGACGTCTAAGGTGTGAACGATGCAAAATTTCAAATATCCAAAATTATCAAGCTAGAGAGTCGACCGCCAGGTTTCGGCCATGTATGTGGAACTTTCCGTCCATGTGTGTGTAGAACTTTTCATTTAGATAAGGTAGAGAGGACAAGTGAGAGTTTTGGAAGTTTGTGTTGTTTAGGCGACAGCTTGGAAGTAGTGCTATACTTGAAGACTCTAGTGTTTTTTTGAGAGAGAGATTGAAGACTTGAGTGTTTTTTTTAGTGCTACATATAGCTCTCTTTTTTCAAAATTCAAAAAAACGAGATTTCAAAAATCCCAAAAGGATAAAAAAATAGATGTAGAGAGTGATGTGTTCCAACAATATGCAATATATCAACTCTTAACATTTAGGATATTTTAGTAGAGTACACACCGTTCTTAACATTTAGGATATTTTAATAAATTGAAGAGATTAAAAATAGTACTTTTCCGCCATACACAAAGTATGGACTTTTGTAAAACGAGGTATACATAGCTCTTTTTTTTCAAAATTCAAAAAAGAGATTTTAAAGCTCCCAAAAAGATTAAAAAAATAGATGTAGAGAGTGATGTGTTCCAGCAATATATATGCTATATATCAACTCCAAAAATACCTTATATATATTATTAATTGTGCAAAAATACAAAAATCCGACGTCTAAGGTGTGAATGGTGCAAAATTTCAAATCTCCAAAATTATCAAGCTACGGAGTCGACCGGCCAGGTTTCGGCCATGTGTGTAGAACTTTCCGTCCATATGTGTGTAGAACTTTTCATTTAGATAAGGCAGAGAGGACAAGTGAGAGTTTTGAAAGTTTGTGTTGTTTAGGCGACAGCTTGGAAGTAGTGCTATACTTGAAGACTTGAGTGTTTTTTCTGAGAGAGATTGAAGACTTGAGTGTTATGTGAAGTCTCCCTATTCAATTTTGTAATGCTGTTTAGTGCAGGCCGGCCGAGCTATAATATTCAGTGCGCAATCAGCACGGTGGGACTAACCAACAACGCGTGGAAACCTGACTGTTCTTTCTCTCGTCATATACAATCGATGCACTGAGCTTTACTGTTTCGATAGTTGTTGAGCGTCAGCATCAAGACCAGCGAAATCACCAACGTACACTTCTGACTAAAAGTAAGGACCATATCCTTAGGTCATGCTCAACCTATTTTAGTATTATCATTTTCTACTTATTATTTGTTACGTCGTTATTAATGCTTATTGCATGTGAATGCGTTTCCAATCTCATTGGTTTAGTCTATAACCAAAAATGTAATCAAGTTTTATGACCCCACAACAGGTTGAGGATTGAATAATAATATTAACGTTATTCCAATATCATTTCTCTTATTACAAAGGATAAAGTGGATACGTGTCACTAGGATACTAGAAGATACCCCGCGTGTTGCCGTGGAAACTTAAGGAAACAATTCTCATGTAAGGACACATCAATCATATTTACATGTGACGGTAAACAATATAGGTGGAACTGCAGAAGTTGTTTTAAACATTGAGAGTCATCTACATAGACTATGATCACTAATAGTAAATTAAGTATGTTGCATATGTTCATATGTACATAAATGCATTTGTAGTTTTGGGCGATGACAAAATGTTGTTACAGAATGCTAAACGATTTTACCACTTCTCCCCTCCTCCATTTCTGTCCAAAGGACATAAAAATATCACATAGAGAAGAAACTATCTTACCTAGCCAAGCCAACCTCAACCTGAAGGTTCCTGCAAGTCGAATGTACAGTCGACAGGTAGTAAATTTGAATGACACATAAATGCGATGGATGTTGTCTATGAAGTGTCCAAAATAACTTGTCAGTCTATCAAGTTTGTTTCCCCTCTCTCAAATTCAGTTCAGAGACTGCAAGTAAAATTAGACAGATGCTATGTGACAAAAATGCTACTAGCAAAGTATTTTTTTTTTGCGAGGGTTTATCAACAAAGTATTTGGGATAAGGAGATTAACACCGAAAGAAAATCTAATTATGCTTGACGTACTTAATTACCTATGCAAAAGGAGCCATAACAAAAAATATGTTTGAAATATTGTACGATCTTGTTGACTGAATACTACCGAGATAGAGGACCTATTAGAGCTAGTCATTTGCAGCAATATTATTGGATAGAGCAATATGAAAAAATTCTAAATATGAAAGATAGAATTTAAAAAATAACAACATGCATTCATCCGATACCCTAAATCTGTTTGTGATATTGCATGATCTTATTGGCAGAATACAACTGAGATAGAAAGATTTAAATATGGCCAATTATTGCAGCAATATAATTGGATATATCAACCTAAGAAATATTCTATAAACATTCTTACCTTCTTAGCCTCTCATATTCAGTGGATATCATAAATTTTGTTAAACGCGTGCCAGTCAATCTACCAAGATTCAATCAACATATTTTAAATATAATTGTAGAGCCTAGGAATAAAGCGCCAGTAATTCATGTTTGACTTCAAATGGTCATAACTCCTGAGAACGAAATCTATCTGTGACATGAGAGAGTCTGTATACAACGTACAACTCCTGAACACGAAAATGAGTTAGACTTGAAATGGTCATACCTCCTAAACATGCCCGGTGATTCAGCACTATACATAGCTCCTTATATTTTGCACACTACAGGAAACAGGCCAGGTGCCGACGGCCAAACCCCGTCGGCGTAGCCACTGATTGCCGTCGGCATAGGCTACGCCGATAGCTGTCGTCGGTGTATGACCGTCGGCATACAACCCGGTAGGCGTAGCCGGTTTGACCATTGGCGTAGAGGATGCGGGGCCCATATCGCACGATTGACGGCCGTTTGACCCGGCGGCAGCTACGCCGACGACATTGCCGTCGGCCTAGAGGATTTCGCTGGAGCTACGCCGACGGTAATGCCGTCGGCCTATCTTTTTTCAATTCCTTTTCCAATATTTTTTTTTGTTTTTGTTTTGAATTATTAATCTCACAACAAGTATTTTTTAACTCTAAGTATAATTAATTTCCGGTCAAATTATACTAATGATCAAACTTTCCGATCGGTCACTCATCTTAGCACTACTCCAGTCCCATCACGCTTAACTTCTATATTCCTTTCGAACGAGCTTCCAATCAGGAAATTAGACCTTACGAATAATATTACCATATCAATCCTATTAACCCTTGGACGATGGTATCACACGCCTTTATTTTTAAAATTTCAAACATTTATTTAAGTAAACGACAATTAATAAGTAATAATAATCTTGAATTTTTAAATTAAAATAAAACAAAATTTATTTATTTTGCCTTTTTCTATTTAATATTGAATAATTCACAACTATAAATCCATAAATCGTAATTCAACAAATAGAGGAATCCAAATATGACATCCCTATCATATATTTAATTATGTATCGTATCTTATTAACACTAGAACAACCGAAACTATGTTAGGTTTCATGAAACATCCCTTTTCTGCACTCGGAAAAAAATGGTTTTTTGGTGCGACAAAAAGGAAAATTTGAAGTGGATCTCTAATGAAATAGAATGTTGTGAGTCTAAAAATGATTTCTACAAAAAAATCATGAGCATCAGATAATGTACATGTAGTTCAAATTAGACCCACTTCTTGCCGATTCGGCAGGAATTTGTCTTTTTTACCAGGAGTGGATGGAAAGGTTCGAGCTTCCCCGGTTGCGACATTTTCCATATAAGGTGGTCTAGTATTTTTGAAAAAATAGGGTGGTAGCATTTTGAATTAGCCATTTAGTGGTTGCTTCACAAAACACCATAATTTTGGCGTTCGAAAAATGGAAAATAGCTTTTCTGTGCGACGAAAAAGAAAACTTCCTCCTGTAACATTGTTCTTCATCCCATGATGCACATACATGCATAATATGGGCACATTATCATAAACTATGCCGTGATTCTATCCATAACATTGGTCATTTGACCTGAAAGCCAGAAACCTCAATTTTTTGTGAAGGTTTTTTGAGACACAATCAATATACCAAGTTTGATATTTTTTCTTGTAACTATGTCATATAATATGACATCACGCGAAGGTTTTTTATTATTTCGATCATTTTTGAATTTTTTATGCCGCTTCAAACTATCGTCAAACATTCTAAAACGGCGGGCATGAAGATTCCTAGCTCGGGGCCGAGCCTCGCTAAAATTGCATTGTATCTCTGATAAAATAGCATATTATTAGTCTAAAAATGATTTTTCAAAAAATCATGAGCATCAAATCATGTATCCGCAGTTCAAATTTGACTCACTTCCTGCCGATTCGGCAAGAATTTGTCCTTTTTACGAGGGGTGGACGTGAAGGTTTAAGATAACCGGTTGTGATATTGTCTATATAAGGTGGTCTACTATTTTAAAAAATAGGGTGGTACCATTTTTAAACTTTCATTTGGTGGTTGCTTCACAAAACACCCCGTTTTAGACACTCGGAAAATAGAAATATGTTATACAAAATTATTTATAATGTTTTTATATTTTTTAAACAAAAATATTTAATATTTAAGTTTAGATAGATAGATCATATTTTTCTGCAAATTTTGTATATTATATGTATTTTTATGAATTAACATGATTTAGTTAAGATTTTTCCAAGATTAATGTGGCAAAAAGGGAAAACGGCTAAGCCAACGGTTTTGCCGTCGGCGTAGACTTGACGCTGTCGCATCGTCGTCACAGGTAATCACCTATGCCGACGGCAGCCATCGGCCTATCCATCGTACGCTAATGGCAAGGCTAGGCCGACGGCTGCATTACCCAGCTGTCGAGCCTGTCCACCTATGCCAACGGCCTCGACCTTTTGCCGTCAGCGTAGAATTAGGCCGTCGGCGTTAGTTTTTATTCCTGTAGTGGAATGAGACACGGTGAATATCAGATTTTATTAGCAAAATTTTTCCAATGATAAACAGAAAAACATTGGGAAACAAAATCTCACATGAAAACGGACCACATATTACGCTGGCCAATAATGTTGAAAATATGCCTTTCCACATGCAAATATATTGCCTTTGATGGAATATATGACAACAATGGCAACGGAAATGGAGCAGGTTGTTTTAAACGTTCTAGCAAACACATGGTGCATATGGTACGTATAGACATTTTATCAAACATAAGATCCTAGAATATTACATGTCCCCGTCAAGCAACTCAGTGGTCTGCAGTGTACACACAGCTTGACTTCAATGAAAGGGTAACATCGATAGCATAGAATGATGAAATTGATCACCATATCATAAATCAAAGATAAATATAAGTGAATATAATTGATGAGCTCACTAAGAAGAATCATGGTAGTACCGCTTACCCACAGCGGTAACAATGACATGATGAAGGGATTTGGAGAAATACGTCGAGAGGACAGTTTGTTCTTCAGTCGAGTTCTGCGCGTTCTTGTTGTGTATCTACGCCTCTAGCCATTGAACTTTCACTGAAGGAAGGAAAGAAGGGGAAGAAGATACATCTGTTTAATACCGCGCCTCTAGTCATATATTGAAGGAGGCTCCCATGTGAGTAGAGGAAACGCCAGCAGCTTCTACTCTCTCCATTTGGAAATATAAGATGTTTTAGGTCTGTGAAGAAGATGTATCTAGACATCTTTTAGTGTCTAGATTCATTTGAACCTATACACTAAAAGTTGCCTAGATACATCTCTTTCACAAACATAAAACATCTTATATTTCTAAACAGAGGGAGTATTTAATACTGACTACTGAAGGAGTAGAAGCGATGATGGTGTTGTATCGCTACGTGGGCAATGATGCTCGATGAATGCTGGGATAGATCGGGCAGTTCACGAGCCTTTTTTTTAAAATGAGTTCATAAGCCTTTGTGGCGAGGAGGCCGCGGAGGGAGAATTTTTGGTCAGAAGGCGTAAGTCGCAGCGGCGGAGAAGACGGTGCCGATGACACGAGGCAATACGAACAGCGAGCGACATGGACCTGCCAGCACGTGGAGGGACTTGCAGCCCATGTACGAAGAAGTGGCTTCTCCAGCCCATGTTGGAAATTTGCGGGAACCAGGACGACAAGAGGGGAGGTGCTATGCGCCGCTCTTAGCGGCGCGTCAGACTCGGGCCACCGGAAGCGGAGTTTGATATGGGCCGGCTCATAGTCATAGATGGATGTTGTCGCTATTGCGTGTGGTGTTCCGACGGATTCGATACATGTACGCACGAGTCAATCTCAACGTGTTAGGAAGGTCTGCCTGATCCATTTGGACGTGAACGCATTACGCCGCCAAAAAACAAAAATCACGGATTCTACTGCTTGCACCGTTTCCGCTAGACGATCTGCCATGTGTATTTTCTCTTTTCATTTTTATGAGCAATATCTTATTCTATTTAAAAGCAGAACATGAATAATTTTGTACCATGCATATTTTTATAACCCCATGGATAATACATGAACCCATGAACAATTTTTTGAATCTCGTGAACGTATTTTTTTGAAAATCCTGAATATTTTTAGAAAATTATGAACCAAATTTGGAATTAATGAACCAAATTTAAAAATTCATGAACAATTCCTAAAAACTTGAACATATTTTGAAAATTTGATGAAAAAAATCACGAACCAAATTTCAAAATTCATAAACCAAATTTCGAAAATCATGAATAATTTTTTAACAAATGAAAAAATTATAAATCTCGCGAACAACTTGTGAATTCGTGAAAGTATTGTTAAACCCACGAAAAATTTCTTAAATCTCATGAACATTTTTTTAAATCCGTGCACGTATTTTCAACCCATGAACAAATTTTAAATCTCGTGAATAATTTTTAAATTTGTGAACATAGTTTTTGAACCCATGAACAATTTTCAATGTCATGAACATTTTTAAAATTCGGAAGCTTATTTCAAACCCATGAATATTTTTATATCTCGTGAACATTTTTGTTAATGGAAAAGAAAAAGAAAATATGAAAGAAAGAAAATAAAAATGAACAAAAGAAAGAAACAGAAGAAAAGAACATAAAAATGGAAAAAGGTAAAGGAAAAAATGAAAAGAAAGAAAAAGAAAATAAAAAATAAAAAACCGATTAGAAAAGTTGGCGGAGAAATAGAAAAGAACTAGAAAATGGAAACCAGGAAAAAATAAATAAGTAAAATAAAATAGAAAACGAAAAGGCTAAAGAAAAGGGCAGTACTACGCGTTCCTCTGGGGATTTGTGTTTTTATCCCCCGGGTCCCCAGCCAACCACGTGTCCTTTTTTTGGTTTAAAATCCCGCTTTTGCTACAGACATACTCGTTTTTGCTACAAATATTTTTGCTACAACGTAGCAAAAAAACGGTTCGACCTAGAAAATAGAAAATTAGACTGGACCTCACCGGAGAGTTCGCCGGAGACATCGCCGGCGACCGTGTAGCAAAAAAGTTATGCTAATGTAGCAAACCCGATCTCGCCGGAGATCTCACCGGAGACTTTCGCCGGTAGACCTTCGGACACCGTGTAGCAAAAAATTTATGCTATTGTAGCAAAACCACAAAACTGTGGTAGCAAAAAAAGTGCTAATGTAGAAAAAACAATGTAGCAAAAAAATTTTCACCAGAGACATTGCGAGAGACTTTTACCGGGACCCGTATACGCTATTGTAGCAAAACCAGTACATGATTGTAGCAAAAAAATCTATTAATTTAGAAAATCCAATTTTGCCAGAGGCCTCGCTAGAGAACTTGACCGCAGGTAGCAAAAATTTGTACGGGTATAGCAAAACCAGAAAACGGTTATAGCAAAAAGGTTCAGCAATTGTAGCAAAAAAATAATTTCGCCAGACACATAGCTAGAAATTATTGGAGCAATTCAAAAACATCTATGTAGCAAAAAAGAAACCAGCTGATAGCAAAATCCAAAAAGATTACGCAGCAGAATCAACCCAGTACGAGAGAAAGAGGGTGGGCGGCCTTGACAGGACCGGCGCCTTCCTTGTGCCCCTCGTCGCCGACCTCCTCGGCGCCTTGAGCAGCAGGAGGCACGGCGGGCGGCGCGCGAGCTACAGCGGCGGGCGGCGCCACGACAGGAACATGGGCGACGCGACGGGCGAGCTGAAGGATGCTTGGCGGCGAGAGCTGCAGGGGGCAGCGCGCGAGCTGCAGCGACGGGTGTGGGTGGCGGGCGGAGCACGGCACGCGAGCTGCTGCAGGAGCTGCGGGCGGCGGAGCTGCGGACGGCAGGGTTGCAGGCTGGATCCGTACGGAGATGCCGAGAAGAAGATAAGATGTGATGTACGCAAGGTGGGGAAACCGCACAGGCCCACCCGGGGGATAAGTGTGTGCGATCCCCAGGAGGATTGTATCGTTTTCCTAATGAAAAGGGAAGAAGAAAAAACGAGAGAAAGAACCAACCGAGAATCCGTACATGGGAAACTTTGTCACGTGACAGACTATAATTACAGCGATAAAACTCGGCTGGCCCAGGAAGCATCGCTTCATGCGGCACGAACGCCGCGCGCCGTGTTAGGCGGCATATAACTTTTGCCCGACAAGAGTGTTGCTCGACCGAGTCGAGGGGTGGGCAGAAAATAGGATAACGTGGCTGCATGAGAGGCCGGGAAAATAAGTTAGTGGAGGATTGCTATTTAGATATACTTAGAAGATACTGTACATGTTATATTTATTTTTGCATACTGATTTGCCAATTATGTGAGAGGAGTCTGATACTCATTTATTCTTGGAGGCAGCGTGGCCAGTTTTCCAAGCTTCTACCAAATGCAAACGGCCAAAGTCAACCTCGTCCTCGCTATTAGCTCCGATCCCTCAGGCCTCAATCGATCCAAGAAGACGCCTCAACGCTGCCGGCCAGCACGTACTACGGGCAACACACCATGAGCTGGTGCGAGCTGCCAGCCGATCTTGTGTCGGGGATCGCCGACAGGATCACCGAGCACGCAGACCTCGCGCGCTTCCGCTCGGTGTGCCCATCGTGGCGCTCAGCCTCCGCGGCCCACGCAGCCCGTCGCCGCGTGCCACTGCTTCTCGTGCCATCCCAGTTCCGCGTCAACCGCCGTCTTTGGTCCCTCGTCGACGACAGCGTCGTGGAGGTCTCCTTCCCTGAGGCGCGCGGCTTCTCCTTCCTCTACGCCTCCCCGCGCGGCTGGACGCTCGGCGTGTCCTCCTCACGCGGCCTCTCGGCCACGCTGCTACATCCCTTCACCGGCGCGTCGGAGAGCCTGCCAGCGCTGCCGCCCTGTTTCGCGGACGAGGACCAGAGGATCCTCCGCGACATGGTGTGGGACCGGTCGCCGGAACCTGGCGGCCGGGTGGTCGTCGGACGTCACCGACGGGCGCGGCGGCATCGGCGATCGCGCCGTGTTCGTGGACCACCTCCGGGGGTTCCTCATGGAGGCCAACGGGGTCAACGGGGTGAAGAGGAACAGCATGTACGTGGCCGCTGTGGTCGACGACGACTACGGGATGGACGTTTACGCGAACTACACCGTCTCCGTGCTCGACCTCACTGACCTTACCACAGAGGATCTATATTACGGGAACCTCGTCAGGAAGTGCCGGGACGGTAGCCTCTGGCAGTGGCCTTCCTGGTTCATGCCAAATTTGTACTAGTAGTACTGATTAAGCTTGTTGCAGGGACTAGTGTTGTTCAACTTTAATTTGCACTACTTCTTCTTCAGAGTTCAGACATGTTTCCCGTTTCCAAATGTCAGTTTTTTATTTGCAAAAATTCACTTGCCAAATGCGTCACCGAGCGCGCGTACGTGTTCCTCTGAAAGAAGGAAATCTGCAACTTTTAGTATCAGAGGTAAAGTTGAGTTCTTCGTTTCTTATGTACTTTTGTGTTCAAACATGTGCCTCCCTGGCATGTCGAGCACACGGCGATCGTGAAGGAGTGTGCGTCGGGAGTGGGCACGGGCGCACGGCGACGCTATGTTCCATGCACCGGCTTCGGAGGTTTTTGAACTGAACGGAAGCGGCTTTGATAGGGAGGGAGCGCTCTTAGAGCATCTAACGTAGTACCGAGTATGTTAGAGCATCTCTAGCAAACATCGAAAAAACGTTGGACCCAGAAAATTTCGATGGATTTCGGGCCGGCCGATGAAATCTAGTGCAAACAGACACCGTAAACACGACCCGACATGGGAAAAAATTTCGGGCCCATGGAAATCGACCCCTTCGACCCATAAAATCCCAGTTCCAAACTCGATTCTCAGGTCTCGAACCTTTTCTCCGCCACCGCCCCCTCGACGCCTCCGCCGCGCACCACCGCTCAAATCGCCGAGCACCGGCGAGCAATTTCTCGCCGACGACAGCAGATCCGCCCAATCCAGTACGCGATGGACCGGCGGAGGAGGAGCGCGGAGGCGAGGGGACCGTCGACGCCGTGCTTCCGTCGCCTCACCGATGCGGAGGAGGAGGAGCGTCGCCGGTGTGTGCGCTCGGACGAGGCGCGCAAGCGCGTCGCCCTCCACTACACGAGGTGGGGCGCGCCGGTGCCGGCCGCGCTCCTCCGCCGCGAGACGGCGTAGTTCGACGCCCGCATCCGCGCACGCCGGGGAGAGGGGGCAGGGGAGCTTCTCGCGCATGCCGAGGACTCCGCCGCCGCCAGTGAAGAAGGAGGAGAAGCTCCCGGAGGACCGCGTCATCACGGAGGCCGACTACGCCCTCGACGACGCCGGAGCATCGCCGAGGCGGAGGTGGAGGCCCATCGAGCTCAGTGCGACAAGCTCATCGACGACATCCTCCTTGAGCAGGGGCTCGCCGTCGACCGCGAATCACGCGGGAAGGAGGTGGAGGTCGTCGACCTCGTCTCCAACAACAGCTCCGGGTTATCGGCCTTCGACATTCTCCGACAAGGAGTGAAGCCCGCCGCTCCCTGGCCTCTGCTGAGCCTGATTTTCTGTACATGCTAGGGTAGAGTTGGAGACGGCAGATCCCCCATTAATTTAGGTTGAATTCGCATTTTATACATATGATCGCGTGTATGAACTATGCTCGCGTTTTGAAATCTCCCGCGAATGTTCAAAAATCTCATGTTTACTGTTCGAATTTGTGGTTTCTGTTCTGGCCATCGTGTTCTTCGAGCAAAAACTAGCTCAAACACGACCTGGGAACAAGTTTTTGGGTTCACGTTTTTTCAATGTGTGCTAGAAATGCTCTTAGTAGGCAAATCGTTTGAGCCCAATTTTTACGTTCCTAACAGCATCTTCAACAGGTGCCAAAAAAAAGTTTCTTTATTGCCGGAGTGTGTGTGAAATAGACCCTCCAGCAGACGCGATAAGTTGCACTGACCCAAGGAAAGTTGCACTGACACCCAAAACAGGGAAACTGTCATCCTAGACACCAGAGTGATCACATGAGCGGGCGACCCGGGCATGCCCCAAACCTCCCCTAGCTACTCCACCGCGCCCTTCCTTCCCCGCTGCCGCCGGTAAGCGCCGCCGAGCAAAGCCTGCGTGGCGTCGGTGGCGGCGGGCCTTCTTCTCCCGTCCGCGAGCGACCTGAGCGGGGCAGCATGTCTTGCGGTGGCGGGGGACTGCGCAAGCGCGTGTGCAAGCAGCGAGCTGAGGCTGGGCGCAAGCGCGCGGGTGGCCGGTGTGAGGTGCAAGCGCGCTGGTGCTTCGACGGCGTGAGCGGAGCAGGATGGCGTCGGGCTCGCAGTAGGTGGGCCTGATTTGGGCTTGCTCGGGCTCTGGCGGGCCAGCGCCATGGCGGCAGTTGGCGTGCGGGGGAGCTGAGCGGGTTGAGCTATTGTGGCCGGCCGCGCCCAAACGGGTGTCGGATCGGATAGGCACCTGTAGGCGGCGCAGTTGAGGTTGTGGAAATTATAGAATCCCTAATATTTTGGTGTATTGATTTGACCCTCACGGAGAGTATATATAGACGTACACAGGATAGGCGGAGACTTGGAGTACAAGATGTAGAGTCCTAGTCTATCTCTAGTCTATACACGTATACGTACTCTAACATCCCCCTCAGTCGGAGCGGGAGTGAAACGGACGCTTGCGACTGGATTTGAAGTCTTGCGCTTCCGTCGTCTTCACCTCTTTGTCATCATCACCTGCGTGAATATGATCATGGCTGACACCAGGGGGCGGTGACTGCGTCCCCTTCTAGTGCCTCTCTTCCCTCTCGCAGTCACAGCGGGAGTGGCGTGGACGCAAGTAACGACGCAGACGCTGTTGACTAGAGTTCTTGAGTTGCTGTAGACGTTGTTCTTGATGTCGATGTCGAGATAGCCGGTCGTGATGTAGCCGTGGTCGATGTAGGTGTGGTCAATGTCGTAGTCGTCGTAGTGGTGTGGCCGCCATTGCCGGAGGCACAAAAAATTGCGTGGTTTTTTTGTTGTTGTTGACGAAGCTGCAGTTGTGGATGTTTTGCACCTTGTAGAGGTACCGTCGGGAGCGTCTCTTGGACGCGGTCATAAGTGAGACCACCGGTTTTGCCAGGACCAGAGGAACCCACCAAGCACACATAGTTTTGCCAGAACCATATGCGCGGTTGTAGGGCCGTCACAATTGTGATGCCGGTTTGTTGTTGCAGTCGTCGGTATCGTGGACGCGGCGATACCGTCGTCATGCCTTGCAGTACGTGTACTGTCACAAGACGTCGTAGTCGTATGTCCATTATGTGGACGGGTATAGCGGCGACGGCGATGTATCGACGAAGATGTTGATGAAGACCACGTAGATGTAGACCTTGGCGATGATGTGTCGGTGATGAAGTAGTAGGCGTGTCAGCGATGATCGTCGCTTGAAGGCGTCCCTTGTGACGGCTATGATGTCGAAGCCTTGATGTCGGAGAAGTCGACGTAGTAGTGTTCCACACCGGCCTGGCGTGTGGATGATGTCGCTTCTCCATAGATGTGATCGACGAAGATCTTGGTGTAGTCGTACAGCTTGAAGTCATGGTGGTTCGGTCCAATATAGTATAGATCTTGGTGTTGATGCAGTCGTGCTTCAGCGTGGAGTGTATTTTGTTCGCGCCGGACTTGGTTGGAGCAGGTGCACACGCATGTTGAAGTTGGATCAGCCTTGTTCTTTTAATGAACCTGGCAGATGGTAACGTATAAGAGTCCTCTGCTGCAAATCTAGAAGTCTCTCGATTCATGCATGGTCTTTTTTCTTTGCATGTATGAGCTGTTGGCGTGTGGATCGATGTGACCTGCACGTGGAGGGAGCGCCGTGCGTGCTTGGTAACCTATTCGGAGCCGAGGAGGAGATGTCATTGCCGATCGCGCGAGCGACTTCTCGCGCTTGGTGATGTCAAGTTGGCCGGCAACGCGGCCGGCCGAGCTCCTCCCATCTTGCGTCCAAGGCGCGTGCACGATTGTTGTTGATAGCACCGTGGAAAACACCGATCTGAACCGATTTTCGCCGGACAAGGGTCTAAGATTTAGAGATTTATTTGGTAGCTAATTGGATCTAATTTATGAAATTGGAAAAATGAAATTTGGATCCAATCTAATCTAAAGAAACGATCTAATCTTTGATTTTGATCGGGTACCGCGCCCCCGAGGAGATTGATCTCCGCGGAGGCAGCGCGCGTTGCGGAAGTGGGGAAACCTAGGATCGACGCCGTGTGGCTAACCGCTCTGATACCATGTGAAAATTATAGAATCCCTAATATTTTGTTGTATTGATTTGATTCTTATGGAGAGTATATATAGACGATACGGGGTAGGCGGAGACTTGGAGTACAAGATATAGAATCCTAGTCTATCTCTAGTCTATACACGTATAACGTATACGTACTCTAACAGAGGTAGGACATGCCCAAGCAGCGTCGGTGCGGACGGCGGCCAAACGGCGACTCGGGCGGTCGGGCGGACGGCGGCCAAGCGGCATCTCGGCCAAACGGCAGCTCGGGCGTTCTAGCAAACGGCGGCCAAGAGGCATCACGGCCAAACGGCAGCTCGGGCAGATGGCCAGCAGCCATGACGGCGTGGATGCTATGGCGTGAGGTGCCATGGCTGTTGTATCATGCTGGTGTGTTTAGTGTTGACTGCAAGGTCCCTTGCTTAGCTGGTTGCGCTCATGTTCTTCGGGCTCCCATGCGTGGCCCGACGGCGCGCATACTACTCCAAGCGAAAACTTTGCTCCGGCTCCGGCCTGTGCTGATGACGGCGGTGCCCTCGGGAGTCGTATTCCTTTCTAAAGGCGTCATAGTGGAGATATCCCTGCCGCCACAATTGTCATGTTCTCCGGGTGAAAACCCAAGCTCTTTGGAGCGGGCGACGACGACATCTATGCCGCTACCTTCTTGAAGGCGTCGCCTTGGAGTCTTTGACCTGTGGTGCAACAGGTTGCGGTAGCTGTGTGGGGTTGCTTTGTGGTCGAGGGAAGTGGACGCCGGGGCGGCGGCTCCGGGAGGTTGACGTGCGCCGAGGTGGAGGCCTCGGATGGCTTTGCGGCAACGACTATATGAGGAGTGGTCGTGGCCTTGCAAGGCATGGGTGGCGTGCTGGTGCTGCAAGGGTAGCGAGTTCGTCGACCTGACTGACTTGATCCAACTCTAAGGATCGGTCTAGCTGGCATGTCGGTGCGGCGGCACCGGACCTTTGGCGTAACGTTTGTGGTCTGCGAGCAGTCGTCTTGTGTAGCATGGGCTACAAGGCGTCTAGATCGTGCGACATTGCGGCTCGATATCGAGCCGGAGGAGTCGGAGCAGCGGCTCCGGACTTGGTGGCGTGTGTTTAGTGCAGCGGTGGTCTAGTGTTGTGTGCAGGACCGGTCCTGAGATTTCGGTGGCCCGGGGCAAAAATAAAATTTTGGGCTCCTTATTATAATATTTTATGCATGTATGAGATGATAAAAAATAAATATTTAAGTATACTCCTATCTATAATATTTATATAAAAATAATAATGTTGACATGATACTTTAAAATTTCCTTCGATTTTTTTTAGAAACAAAGTCTGTGACGATGGAATCAATATCAATCTCGTCCACTAACTTTTCTCGATGCATAGAGTTGCCAAACCATTTAACCTCTCATGAGACATTACAGATCTCAAATAGTTCTTCAATAATTTCAACTTTGAAAAACTTCTTTCAGCTGATGCAACAGTCACGGTCATAGTACCGACATTATCTTCTGGATCAACATCAGTTTGTTTCCCTCACAAGAACTAGCGCCAACTCATATAGATTCCTCAAAGTTCTCGTATTGCTCTTCAAAAATATATGAAAAGATCCTCTCTGTGATTTTATTAATTTCTTCTCTTATTGTCTTCTTTTTATTTTCTGAGCACCGGATTCGGGTGCCATAAGCAGTTAAACTGGGAGAAAAAACAAACATATTGATTAATACACCGGTCACTAGTAAGTTAGCGAAAGAAAAAACGTCTCTTCTATTGTGGTTTTAACAAGGTAGTACCGAGTACATGATGTACCTGGTGCTTGGTGAGGCGGCGACGGATGGTGCGGGAGGCGGGACGCGAGTCTTCCTAGGAGTTGGGACGGAGCCGTCGTTGATCGATCGATCGTCAGTTCGTCACTCAAGCCCTACCGCCGCAGTGGTCGCGCCTGGCGAGTGGCTCTCGTCTCGATCGGCCGATCTGATCCAGGGACGAGGAAGCGACGGGAGTACGAGACTCAGGAGGGCAAGCGACGTCGACAAGTATAAGAATCGATTAAGACTGTGGGCTTGTGGCAAGTACGGGACTCGGGGGGAGACGAGCAGATACGCAACGGAAAATATTTCTATGGGACCTGGTCCACAAATTTAGAGGCGTGGACTAACTTCAGCAAATAACACAGTGTCCAAAACAGAGGAAAAAAAATAAGATTAGCAACAGTTTTGTAGATCTAAATTGCCACGTGTCAATTATACGAGTTGGTCTACTTGTGGACCAGGTCTACATAGAATTATTTTTCATATGTGACACGATTCACATACTCGGGAGTCGGGAACAGGAAGAGACGGAATGGGCCGAGTCGAGCGATTTGCACCAGGCTAATATATTTTTTTAAATGTATACTAGGCCTACAATTTTTTGGGCCCCTAATTTTTTTGGGCCCGGGGCGGCTGTCCTGCTAGTCCCCTAGGACCGGCCCTGGTTGTGTGGACACGAGGCTTCGCTGTTTGTGCTGGATTTTTTTTACTTGGGATGGCTTCCTCTCTAAGCCAACCTTTTTTATCTTTTTTATTTACTAGCAAAATTGCCCGTGTGTTGCTACGGGTTTATTTTGTATAGAACATTTTTTTATCTTTATTATGTTTTAGTTAAAATTAAATAATGTTTTGGACGAGCCTGTACCATCCGAACGGGGAAAAAGAATAAGAAAGCTTATACTCCGTTTAGTTACTCTTTATGCCAACAACAACCTCCTATATACGCCGCTCGTTGATGAAGTGGAGTGGTCCTTGTTGTGCTTGTGGCCGTGTAACGTCTGTGACCTTGTCGTGTGGTCGCCGAACGCTGTGCTTCTGCGTCCATGTTCTCGATCGAAACCGTGGCTGCGGCAATTTACGAGTAACAGAACAAGAACGACCCGTCGAAAAAGATGACAATGAATTCTGCACTATAAATTAACAAAAAAATGATTTTTAGCAAATTAAACATCAGCTAGATTTTGCTAGAAACACAATAGTTTGGCAAACACACAAAGCGACGCCTGCTAGTAGCTGTCTTTGGTAAAAAAATGACAACGCGCATAGTACTAATTAAGCACGTCCACTCATATCCAAATAAGAAGGGGAAAAAAGACGGCACATGTAGGAAACAGCCAAGAGGAACAGACACGCCAAGTTGGAAGCAGGAGTTTGATGTTGGGTTATATTTTCTCATGATCTGTTTATCCTCCTTTTTATGCACCATGCAGACATCGTCGTGATCCGTCCATGAATCTTTCATGTTTAATTAGGCAGCTTCCTCCTTTTTCTTTCATGTTTAATTATGCAGCTCTCTTTTGTTGGTCCAAACAGTCTGAATGCCTGATCATTAGATTTCAGAGACGAAACAGCATTGTTGCTGCTTTGTTGATTCCCAAGTCACTTTGTTGACATATGCTGTTTCTGCTTTGTTGATTCCCAAGTCATTTTGTTGACATTCCAAGACAACTACGAACGTATATGAACCGGTGCAACTCAGGTTAAAAAATCAAGGTGGGACTAAACAAGCTACGTACCGGGTGAATTTGCACCATGCCTGCTAGACGTATACATGTGGCCTGGCCCACGTCACAATAGACCTGGTTCGCTTGTTTTCACTTAACGGATGTTATTAGGGTAAATTTGGTTAAGTGGAAGGGTAAAACGGTCCAAAAAAGTGTTGGACCGGAAGAAACACTTCGTCCTTTATTATTACTAGCAAAAGTGCCCGCGCGTTGCGGCGGAAGAAGTTAGTCTTTGTTATGCCGGTGGTGAGTTTTGTCTTTGTTGTGTCGACGGTGAGTTAAAAAAAATAGTGGTCTCGATCAATTGATTGAGTCCCCAATGAATTTATTTTTCTTTCGACGGTTTGACTATAAGCAGGGTATATATAAGTGGTGGCATCGTTGTCTCTCAGCGCGCCGCCATCGATCGTGAGCCACCCCCAATCCCACCCCACGCTCCACTGTCTCTATCTGCCCTCAGACCCGACGCCGTGAGCCGCCCCCATCCCACCGCACGCTCGCCCGTCTCTCTCCCCCTTAGACCCGAGATCCATGCCTCGACGAACTATGCCTCCTGCATCCGCCCCGTGACCTTCTGTGCTCCAGTTTTTCAGTGCTCGTTGATTTGATTTGGTGTTCCTTTCTCATATCGAGCTCATCCTTGGCTTGTTGACAGCCCATATGTGAAAGTATATAAACATGTGTAATTTAGTTTAAGATAGCGAGGTGGTACTATTTGCAACCATTGGAAGCAGGTTCGGGCGTAATATTTGCCGACGGTCCAGGCCATGAGAACGAGGTGAAACTAATTCAGAATCCAAAAATGCATGACGCGGGAGGAATAACAGGGCCAGGCCCGTACATGTGATGGACAAAAAATTTAACACCGAGGAATCTGGTGGATAAAACGTGGACTGAGAGTCCTGGAGGCGTGGCTTGCATATCTCAAAATAAAACAAACGACCAGTACGGTACACGGTACCGCGGCATTATAAAAAATTTAGTGAGAGGACAAACCTATTTAAAAAAGAGTTGGACCAAAAAAACACTTCGTCCACTGAAAATGATTTTTGGCACACCACCAAACTCTCTCTTGGATTTGTTGTTTTCCGGTGATGAAACATCCCCAAATGCAATTATCCATACTTGGCCGTGAATTTTATTCACTTAAATTCACTTAATGGCCTATGGCGTCTAAGCTCTCGGCCTGCATAATTATCCATACTTGGTCTTGAATTTTATTCACTTTAGCTATCTAGATCTTCCAATCTCTTTTATCGGTCCCAAACAGTCCACTTTAATTGTGCACAGGCTCACAATTTCATTTATTTAATCAATCATGCAGCGTGTCCTGGCGCACAGCATGTAGGCCACACTCCCTTCAAATTAATTAGCTCACACCTCCACGGTGTCGCTGCTTGTTGATAACTTAGCTCGCTGATACTATGGCCAACGTTGAACATATATAAACCGGTCGTGTTTGGTATTACGGGCAAGGTGGGACTAAACATGACTCCTACAAGTTACGGTTTGGCATTTGATATTTCTTATTTATACGAACATGTGTAGCTGAGGCAGCTCATGGGGCGCAGCTGCAAAAAGAAGGTTGGCCCATACCATGAAACGGCCCATCGGCACAGAACGCAAATCAGAGAGAAAAAGATATAACAAACCGGTACATGGCATATGCGGTAATATGGAAATTGGTGGGAGGATAAAATCGTCTAAAAAAGAGTTGGACCGGAAGAAACACTTCGTCCTTTATTATTATTAGATAGATATAGACTAGCAAAATGCCCGCGCGTTGCTGCGAAAGAGCAAGGTTGTTGACCTTCTAGGTTCTTTTCCACGGATATAGAGTATGGTGTTTGATTAGACAATTTGCATAGGAAACGTGCATGTGCATAGAACAACACCTTCGCGAAGAAATTAATGCCGAGACACCCTGACCCTATTCCTCTCACCACACACGCACACACAACCCTACCACCACGCGTGATAGCATGTGGTTCCCTGTCGCTGTTGCTGCCGCCGATAGCTCTGCTTCCAGTCACAGCCACATTCCCGCGCTCCGCTGTCCATCGACGTCTTGGCCGACCTTGCTCTACCCTAGCCGCTCGCAACCCCCTCATCCATGCTTTATCGACCGAGTCACCGCTGCTCTGTCGGCCGACACCAACCATCGCCGGCTCATGTATTCCCCATCGCCCCTCCCCAATCGGGGGTAAGTGGCATTTAGTTTAGCATATTGAGAAGAAATAGTCTGCTTGGTAGTAATATGCATGTGTATTTACTTCAGTTGTGATAAAAAGTCTCATCTCATGTTTGATCCAACATAAATCCACCAATGGATAATACTCCACGTATCAACATGCCAATTAGCAAAAGTAGCAATTGATTGAGAACAACGACTAACTCAAGATGTTTAATTAGAAAAATGCATTAAATCAACTAGGCTGACGTAAGAAATTATTAGATTCGATTAAGAAGGCGTAGTCGGCTTTGTTTGCAAATAATATATCACCATGCATACATAAAAGCGATGTATCAAGGGACTCTATTTATATGTTATGGATTTTTAAGTAATTCTAAATCTAGCCACTTTTTGAAGAAAAAAATTCTCTCAAGAGAAGATTAATTCGAGAAGATTAAAGATATCGTTCATAGGATTATAACCTTTAATTAGTTTGAAGCGTTGGATGCCGGAAAGTCCTGGGCTCGTCCGTGACACATCTGCGAATTAATTGTTATTCCTCATCTTTACCCGGCTGGTTCTCTAGAAAAAAGCATAGCTTCTTGCATCTAAGCTCTTTAATCTGGAAACCACCGTTTTGATCCAGCACGAGCGATCTGTATAATTCAGCACACATGCATAGCCTCTGCCTCTTTGTGACCTTCCAACATACATAGTGCTGATTGTTCACCGGCCGGAAACGACGGCCGAAGTCCAAATACATCAAACGTATTATGCAAGGTCTCTCGTTGCATCTGGCTGCCAGCCGTCTCTGGCTTCCATGGATGAGCTGTGTGCGTGGCCGTCTCTGGCTTCCATGGATGAGCTGTGTGCGTGGCGTACCCAAGACGGAGATGGAGCTAGGGGTTTTGTACCGGTTCTTTTTCCATGTTTTTTTACACTGATTCGGTCGAGAGTCTAATACTATAAGAAAATCAAAACGTTTTTTTCACTCAACGGTGATAATGGTGGGTAATTTAGTATTTGGTGGGAGGGTAAAAAAGTCTAAAAAAATGTTGCATCGGGAGAAACACTTCGTGCTTTATTATTAGTAGGTATAGATTAGGTATAGATTTTTGTATGTTGTTACCCCTTCTATTGCAATAAAATACAGCAGCTCACATGCTGTGATTCAAAAAAAAAAGCAGACGCGGTAAACTAGTGCGGGTAATATTTTTAGTCGCGTGGTAAAAACTGGCAACGCTTGCGGTATATTTTGCATGCAGGCTCCGACGTGCGCAATAAAGCGATACCAATCGGTGGGGTGGAAGACCGGAAGTGTATAGCTGGTTCGAATGCTGTTGAGAGCATCGGCATCAAGAGCAGAGTTAACTGCATCTTGTAACGTAGTACGTACTAGTATTCTAAATTCATCATCGTGCCCGCGAGTAGATCTGAATCTGAGATCTGGACTTGGCCGGTCCATGTTTCCGGTTCGCTGATTCAAACGCTGGCCGGTCCGGACTTGGCCGGTCCATCTCCACTCACCTACCCAGTAGGCTGATTCAAACGCTGAATTTCGGTCCGGACGCCGAAAATTGGTTCAGTCACGTATCCGAGAACCTATTTTCGTCTGGATTTTGCGTGTTTTGGTCGACCTACCCAGGCCAAATTCAGGATCTTGGGTACGCCCTGGGAACGCCGGACGAAGCGAATTCGGCGAGTGAACCTGCCTAGTCAGCATATATTCGCCCTTATTCATCCAAAGTTCGCCCATATTTGTCCAAAGTTCATCCATATTCGCCCATATAGACCATATTCGTCCAAAGTTCGTCCATGTAGACCATATTCTCCCAAAATTCGCCAAAATTTGGGCATATTCGCCCAAAGTTCGTCCGTATCGCCATATTCGTCCAAATTTCGCCCAAAGTTGTCCATATAGACCAGATTCGCCCAAAGTTCGCCCAGATTTCAGGCATATTCGCCCAAAGTTGGTCCGTATCGACCATATTCGCCCAAATTTCGCCCATATATATCAGATTCGCCCAAAGTTCGCCTAAAATTCGGGCATATTTGCTCAAAGTTCGCATGTATCGCGCATATGTCCAAAGTTCGTCCATAGTTCGTCCATATTCGCCCAAAGTTCGCCCGTAATGACCATATTCGCCCAAAGTTCGCCCATATTAGCCCAAAACCGTTTATATTTGCCCAAAGTTCGCCCAAAGCCGAAATTTGTTAAATTTTAGCCAAACACGGGAACTCTCCTAGGTACGCGAGTGGGAAACTGGACATACCCAGGCCAAAATCAAACTCCGTCCGGCTAAAAAAAGATCCGGATTTCGGCCTGGGTTCGCTCAACGAGTGGAGATGCTCTAAGACCTTTCAATCGATCATGCCTCGCTTCATGTTGCGTCTTGCAATACTATCTTAACTAGCTGAATGCCCGTGCGATGCTACGGCTTCCTGAAAAATAGGAAGAGATCATTGCACAATATAGATTTTATTTGATATTATGTGTTAAATCAAAATTGGAAGACTCAAACTAACACAAGAACGAAAGTGCAAAAGAGGAACAAGGTCACCTATTCTTCGCTCGGGTGTGGTACCAATCAATCGATTCCTCTAGGTCAGTTTTACATGTCCTAGTTCTCGAGCAAAATAGAGTGTGTGCCAAAAGTAGCTTGAGCCGCCGTCATGCCTAGAGGAACAACTTCGAGGCGGAGGAACATCGGGTGTTCTGGACCACCTCTGAGTGAGGGCTAGTAGCCGTGTGTCCGGCAACACCGGAGATGGGGTCTCTGCAAGGACGTGCTGGGGCGTAGTCGTGGCGTTCACCACTCTTCTTGCGGTGGAGGGGCACCACCCTGTCACTACTGAGTTCTAGATCGACATGCACATCTCCTTGAATAGAGCTTCCCTTGTCGTCCGGGCTGCAACCATTACTCCGGCCATCCCGCTCCACACCGACGCGGGTGTCTCAGTGTCAACCCTGTGTTCCCATCCCCATACATGACGGGTCCTCGGTCATCCACCATGTGTCCCGCATTGAGCGTCGTGGACATCAACGACCTCGCCTTGACCACGACGGAGAGCCGTTGTGCATGAGACAATGTGTGAGCGGCGCCGCGTGGATCACCTCGGTGCTAGGCTCCTCCCACGTGTTATCAGTGACATACGAGACAACGTGAGAGCGACTTCGTGAGCACACCACAACGGTGTTGGGCTCCTCCGACGTGTCGTCTGCGGCGTAGTGCAGATCACCATGGTGCTAGCGGGGCTCTTCCGGCGTGTTCTCCATTTCTCCTGCTGTGGTGGGTTGCTGGAAGGCAAGGTCTAGGTCGCGCGTCCAGGAGTTGGGTCGATTTGATGCGGAGCAATCCATGGCCAGAGTTTGGATCACAATTACGTGATATATTTTGCCTTTTTTTTTAAAGAAAACCGGATCCAGTTTTTCTTGCATCATGACGAGTTTAGTCGTGCCGCTCCAAGCTTGAGCCACTGTTCTTCCACGACGGTGAAAATTAGGCTCGACGCGTGCTCTAAGTTCTTGACGAAAAAAACTACTACTACCATTTATATCTTTTTCGCGACTTGGCCTAGATCATGAATTCTCACAAGTCAAAACAAGGTAAGGCCACCGACTGGGCATCATCCACGCACCCAACCTATGAAAGCGACCAGTCAAACCACACACAGCACGATTCCCAAATCCAAACGCGACACGAGAATCCACGACTACAGCCTTATTCGGTCTGGCTCCTGCTGTCGCTTTCCCCTTCCTCCACCGCCGCTCCTGTCTAGGCCTGCAACTTGCCATAGCTTGGTGTTCCGGTGAGTCATCCATGTCGTGCCGGCACAACCTCACTTCTCCTACCTGCCAAGCATGCTCCCCGCCTCGATCTGCTAGGCCGCCTCCACTACTTCTCAGCGCGAGCGCCTCATCGCTCTGCCCAAAACCCCCGCCTCTCCTTGACCCGTGCTCACCCAGCTGATCTCCTCCGACCCGACCCAACGATTCCCCATGCCGTTTTCGGCTGGCAGCATCCGCGTCACGAGCTGAAGTCTTGGAGGATGGACGGCAGCAGCAATCCTATAGCTCTTGAACAGAAGCGTAGCAGCGGGAGGCAGACGCGGCGCCAGCGTTGTGCAGCAAAGGTTCGGCGCGCGGGGGTAGAGCTTGGGATCACGGGGCTCGAGTGCTGCAGGGCGGCGCGCCCGGCGGCTGCAGATATGGTGGAGGTCGAGCTCGGCAGTGGCAGGCGAGGCCGAGGCGGGCGGTCAACATGCAGGGACAGGGAGATGCACGACCCGCGGCGGTTGCGCGGAGGCCGAGCTCGAGGACGAGAAGGTCACGCGGCTGCGGAGTTGGCGCTCGAGGTCAGCAAGGACGATGGGGATCGTGGCCGAGGCGAGGCGGCGGCTTGCGCATGAACTGGAGACGGGCACGTAGCCAGAGAAAAGGGAAGGATGCGGGCGGCGGTGAGGTGCACGCGAGGCTCGGGTTCGATCTCGAGGACAGTGCCCAGTTTCCCCGGTGCCTAGATCCCCTCCTTCGGGTCTGGGATTTTTTTTCTTTCGTTGACTTATACACTTGGCGGTGGCATACCATGTAAATATCCCGAACTGCCAGGGGCAAACCCGTCCAACCAAAAATCGGAACTAGATAGATTTCAGATCTGGTGCTGATCCCTCTTCCTCGTTAAATGGCCTAGCTCCTCGTTCCTATCGCCGTCTCGCTCCAGCCAGTTTCTTCATCCACACAAACCGTACTGTGGTGCTGACGGCCGGTCTTCTTCTCTTCTTCTCCAAGCAAGTGCCCTTTACAACTGCTCTAATTCAGGTGTGATTTAGCAACTTCCTGCATAGGCTTCACTTGCCTTTGTGCTTAATTAGCACAAATCTTGTTCTGCTATTAGCAACATCCTTCTATATAATACATGTAGCATTAGCTCTCAAGATCTTCACTGTGTGCAATGTTTCTCTTTATGTTGATAACAACTATTTGGTCGGCCTGCAGTTGCAAAAGCTCGAGAAGGCAAATGGCAGAGAACAAGTAAGCTGGATGTTGCTCCCAACCTCACTTCTAAGACTTCTTATTTCGAGGTAGAAGAAAAACACATATACTTCTTCTTATGCAAAGTTCTTTTTTCTTCTTAACTAGGAGCGGTAGCATGGCAAACAAAGTAGATCAGAAAAGCGATCAGCCATCTGAGCTATCGTACCAATTCATAAAACAAATTACAAAGGATTATGACGAGAGGCTAATAGTTGGCCGTGGTGCATTCGGAACAGTTTACAAGGTATGACTATCAACCTAATATTTGCCTCAAAGTAGAAACTTTGTATTTTAAGCGTGTACCATGAGACATATTTATATACTATTTGATGATGCTATCATACAGTACATATCCTTCTATATACACGGTACTCAATTTACTTAAAGTTTCAGTTTTTTTTCCTGGAACGGAGATAGATATATCCCCATTCCCCAATGCTCCTACCATTGTATGCAAGTACATTTCCATAATATCGTCACTACTCACACAAAACACACAATGGTGATATTGTAGTATTAATGAGAGATGTTTAACAGTGTATTGGTGAAAAAGGAGAAGAGATTGCTGTTAAGGTACTCAAGAACATGACTGGAATTGATAATACGGAATTTCAAAAGGAGTTCGAGAACCTTAAGAGGCTCAAGCACCAAAATGTCGTTGAGCTAGTAGGTTTCTGCAATGAAGCGGAGAAAGTACTTGTAGAACATAACGGGAATCAAGTTCTTGCTGACAGGATGCATACAGCGCTATGCTTTGAGTTTGTACGCAATGGTAGCCTTGCCGGGCACATTCCTGGTAATTAAGTTGGTGCATACGTATTTTGCATATTTAGCATGTTATTACTCAACATGCTTTTCTAGATTACAATTTTGACCATACTCTGGATTTATTTTCTACAGATGTTGGATGCTCAGGACTTCATTGGCATATGTTGTACAAAATAATCAAAGGGATGTGTCAGGGTTTAAAATATCTTCGAGACGGATTGGAGTTTCCAGTATGGCATTTGGACTTAAAACCAGCTAATGTATTGCTAGACAAAGATATGAATCCAAAGATTGCAGATTTCGGTTTATCTAGACTCCTGGGCGATGAAAACACGAGGAAGACAATCAGTTCCGTCGGTACAGGGTAAGCTAACTTTATGCTGAAATATTCTACTATCCTCTTTTGCTGTGTTTACATAGTTAATTAACAAGAGAAGATTACAAGGACAAAAAATTAAACGGGTCCTATTCCAGTTATAGCAACACTTACATGAGAACCAAACATACGGTTGTTGTACCCCAACCCACCATAGATTAAACACATGGACTGATTCTCTGCGACTCGTGAGTGCGTCGAGTGTGCGTCTATATGGTACTATGTGTTCCTAAAAGTTTTTAAACATATAATCAGTTTATAAAATCTACGGTATAATGCAACCTTAGTCAAAGCATCTAATTAATCTTCTAGTCTAAACCTATATTTGTATTAGTAATGAAAAGGGCCGGCAGCCGTGTAGGGGTTTCAGTTGTTGATGTTTGACATTATCCATTGGAGATAGAGTTAGAACTAATAAATAAACAAAACACATGATTTAGCTATCATCTTGCGTATTTTTGCTAAGAGTTGACAAACAAGTGGAACTGTGTGTCGCTTCTGGCAGAAGGATGGCATGCGCGAACCCCACACGGTAGTGGCAAGGCCGGTTGATGATTAGGGTGAGGTTGTTGGCTATCTAGATCCGTGGTTACATATGTTGATAGCCTCTATATCATTATTGTTGCAGATGTAGTTCAGATTTGTCATCTTCTCTCTGTCGTGTTTAAACATGGGAGCATATGTGACTGCGGTCCTATAATTGTGACAAACTGCTCTCTTATGGATCAAAAGCATCTAGGCCCGAACCACATCTATGAGTAGCAGCTTGAATGATAATATTCATTTGTTCATCCTAATTAAATTGATGTTGCATAAGTAACTAAGAAATCAGCCATAAGCTAAACTAACTAGCTAAGGAGCTAACGGAGGGGAGGGGAGGGGTTATAGGTGCTTACAACCAGGGTTGAAGAAGGCAACAACATGCTGGAGCCGGAGGAGGGCGAGGGGGTGACCCGATACGAAGATAACAATCAAGAAGGTGCCGCAAATCTGCAAGCCCCTAGCTATCAGTGCAGGAGAAGACAGGGTGACAGAGCCGTTGCCGCATATCTAAGTCGTTGTCGCCGCCCGAGGGAAAAGGTGAGGATGGATTTGTTATCTCGCTGGTGGTGGTGATGGAATAAGAGAGAGGTGAAGATAAATTTTGCGCCAAACCGCACAACCAAGTTTTTGTCCCCTACCATCACCATGTTTGCTCCACTGCACACGACGTTCCTCTCTTTGCGCCCTCCGGCTGATGTGCGAGTGGAAACAGTTGATTCGGGTGTTCGTCTAGAGTTTGTCCTAAGGATGCTTTAAGGTTTATGCGATCCCAAAACGCGGCCGGCCGTGAGGAACTAAATGTATGTTTTTGGTCCACTGGAAGCGAGAAAGGTCTTTGCGAGCAACCAAACCCATCATATGTCAAGTTCGTCACCAGTGTAGCTGCCACATTTTCCTACTTGGCAAGTTGATAGATCACGGCTTGGTTTCACTCACACGATAACTGTATAACACATGTTTTTACACGTGGATACAAAAAAAAGAAAATTTTGTGGATCAACATATAAAAGCACACATTATGTATTTCCTCCGTCCACAAATTAATTGACTCGGCTTTTAGTATATAGATACATATATATCTAGACAAAATTGAGTCAATTAATTTGAAAGAAAGTACTACTCCCTCCATTTTAGTGTAACGGGCAAGCACGTGTTAAGAAAAACTTTGATCGCGAATTTTGTCAATAAAGTATAAGACATATGTCACAAACAAATACCATTGCAAACTTCTTTTGAATATAAATCCAATAATATATAGGTTTTATGGTATATATCTCATTTTTTTTCATAAAATTCGTGGTCAAATATATGATACTTAGGCAAAATGGATGACGTGGAAAGTAATTAAAGAAGAGAGAGACAATTGAAATAAAATTAATACGTTACAATCACATAGTGATTTCCGATGAAAAATGACTCTATAATGTACTAAATAAGGTTCCATATTATTATACATATAGCACTAAATACTATGGAGATACTAGTACACATGTTAGTACTAGTCTAACTTAGTATACGTGTGTTCTTAAGAACTATACCTAGTGTCAAGTGTCAGCGTAGACGTGTGGGTGATGACTAGTATACGTAAATTAGATTTAAGGGTATGCCTTGGAGCACAATCCCATTGAATTCGCACTTTACATTTGGTATAATGTTGATAAAAATCAGGCTGCAAAATGAGAATACATTTTTTAGACAAACACTTTATATACAAATACAATCAGGGAGATAGGCGGATGTATTACAATACTAAACATATAGTACAATAAGTAACATTGGCGCATGATCTTGTTTCTCTCGCACCATATGTCAACCATCGTAAGGTTTCTTTTATGAGTATTAAATATTGAATATTGTAGGTAACCGGAGATAATCAAATAAACCAATCAAACAACAAATTATTTTATTCCTAAAAATATCTTTGTAAGGCCTTCGTTCTAAATCTCCACAGACCATGTCATGAATTGAATTTACAAATGAAACAAACGAAATGGTTGCCATGGATTAGAAAAGATGTGAATTTATAAACTAAACAAACATAATGGTTATCAGCTCTGACAAGCACAGGTTCATCATCGCTCTGAGAGAATAGAGCTTATAATAAGATCAGTCATCCTTTGGAGTCAGATTGACCGCGGCTTTTTTTCTTGTACCCACTAAATTTAACAAATTAGTGTTTTTCAAACAAACTGGGATGCCATTTTTCATGTGCATGATTTCACCCTTCAAATTTTGAGAACCTAAAAGTTGTCCAAACACAGATCGATTGAGGCTTATTTCCTTGTACCCTATATAAAATTATAAAGTTGTAGTTCTTTTCAAACAAAAAAGGGATGCCAATTTTCATGTACACGATTTCGCTTTTAAATTTTGAAAACTTGAAATTGTCCAAACAAGATAGACACATGCAAGATCTGATTAACTAGGTTCCAATTTGGACAGTATATTTTTTCCTACAAACATCTTAACTCAACAAGCAAACATGAATACCGTAAACATATACTGCAAACTACGTTAAAGATGTCACGTTTAGTAATACCAAAGGTTGCCTTGTGAGTCCTTGTTTCGAATCAAGTCCACTGAGGTCTGAGGGAACCAGGAGTGTAATTCTCACCTTACTCTCTCATCATATTTAAATGCTCCATAAGAGATTGTAGCATGTATATATACATGCACACTTTCCTTTAAATTTCCGTCATATTTAGTGTTCCTAACATCCTTACTTTGTATACACAGTGAGCTATCCACAGATATAGAGAGCGAAATAGTACACATAGTGAGCTATCGATAAATATAGAGAGCAAAACATAGGAAAATCAAGGGCATAGGTGATGCTCAATTCGAAATCTCTTGGTCTGACATTCACATGGAGACATTATCAGTTTTATCATATGAAGTTATTCCACTAGTGCAGAACGGGCCTTTAGTCCCGGTCCTAGAGGACCTCTAGTCTCGGATTTGCAGCCGGGACCACGGAATCGCGATTAGAGGTGCCAGCCTCTAGTCCCGGGTCTGTTACGGAGGGGAGCAGGGGTGGAGGACCTTTAGTCCCGGTAAAAAGTATGAGCCGGGACTAGCCGTTCTCTGCCGTGGCAGCATTTTACCAATTCGGCTGCCGCGGCAACCGATGGGGGTTTCTGTCGCGGCAGAGTTTTGGAGCCTTTTTATGCCGCGGCAGCTGATGAGGGTTTCTGCTGCGGCAGAATTTTCGGGCCGTTTTCTGCCGCGGCAGCCGATTGGGGTTTCTGCCGCGGCAGAAATTTGAGGTCGATTTCTACGTCGGTTGCCGAATGGGGGGTTCTGCGGTGGCAGGAGGATAGGTAGAGGAGGGGTTGCATTTGGCGTAAAGTGAAATACAACGAAGGAACCCATTACACAGAACATCGTCATGATTATATAGATATAATTCTACATTACATATATATATACAATTTGATTAAATGGAGATCACACCCCATTTATTCGATTACACGTAGATCATTAAATCACGGGAGTCCCGAGGTATGATATTTTCCTTCTGGGTGTATGACATGGTCAACAATAAATCCCGCCAATTTCTCTTGAATTGCTACCAGGTGCTCCCTTGGTTGGAGATTTTTCCCCGCAATCTTTCCAACTATATAAAAAAAAGGAGATCAATATGAATATCAATAGTCATAACAAATATTATGAATGATCAATATGAATATCACGTACTTCTACAAATGTCCATGCGTCCCGCTCACTGACCTTTGAGCGAATGTACTCGCATACGAAGTATCCGCACAAGTTAGTCCCTGGTGGTTGCCTCTCGCACTTTACGAGAATAGAATTCAATCAAAATAATCAAGTATGATATAATGGTATTGAAACTAGAATTGAAGATATGCGTGGATCTAGCTCGTACTACTTACTTTTACACGATGAAAACTAAGCTCATCTTTAAATTCACCAACTGTAGCATTGGTGAAAGATTTCCAAACATTGCCTGGCAAAAAATAAAGAATAAATGAGTTATTAGTTACTTGATATCTCAGGATATATATGAACTAATAAGACCGATATAGTGCGGTAATGACTGAAATTACCTCTGGAGCACATATTTAATGAATACGTATTCTGATTCATCTCTCATTAGTGAGTCCTTGATTTCAACTCTTTCAGCATCAACTTCAATGATTAGAAGAATCCAGTGATAGTTGTGCACGTTTATATACGTCAGTAATTCATTAATTACACTTAGCAGAATCAAGTGAATGTGTACAAGGCAGTAACATTCTTACTTGTAGTTGTAGGGAAACAATATTCTTCGTTTGTAATGTTGCCTCAATAAGACTCTTAGCAAGTTACGCTCTGTGTCTTTGGGGTATTCCTTTAGCAATGCTTGATTAAATCGGTGTGGATCGATGAACCTAGTGTCAAAGATTTTCTTTCGGTCACATTCATCGCTCTTCATTCTGCGTAATAGCATAGTGAAGATAATTACATGCAATGAACAAGATGAGTAGACTTTATCAAAGAAAAAATGAACCACTTACAGACAATAGGTAGCGAGGAGACTCAGGTCGAGGGAATCTTGTTTAAATAATATATAGAATTCCTCAAAATAAATTTGCAACTGGTCTTCACCATTAAAATGCTCACTTGTAATTCTCACAAGCAGCGCTGACAATCGATCTTCTTCATCGCATGTAGAGACTTTCTCGTAGCACTCATGTAGTCTTCGCATTTGAGTTGGTAGAAGGTCGACCTCATTAGGTCAGACCAGAGTCTTCCCGTATTCATATCTCCATGCAAATTACTCTTGTTTGGGGATATGCCCGCCTAGCGCTTGATCAACTGTAATACTAGCACCTTTGGCAAGTTCCATTGCTATAATATTCTGATGATCAATATTGGATAACACCTTGAGAGGGGCGATTGATTTGTTTGCATGTATTCCGAGTTGCGCAACATCTCTTTTCCCGCTGCTTGCAGTAGTACTTCCTGGATTCTTCCTACAAATTCTCATCATATATCGTTTGTAGTCATCAGCCTTATTTATCTCATATTGCGATGGTTGCTCAAGAAAAACCTTAGCCCACCTTTTGGCTTTCGGATCAAATATTTGCTTTGGCTCGGGAGGTTTGGGTGCAAAGAAGGTTTTCACTTGGGCATCGCTGATCGCTTTGGTTTCCTCATCAGTCATCTCGTAAGGTAACTTGGAGGAGGTGGCGGGATTTTCTTCGTCTTTTTACCTTTGGCTTTCTTCCGAGTAGTATTACTACTTGACTAAGAGGCCGCCTTCTTCATATGACATGGCGGCGGCGGAGTGGGCTGACGCGATGGCGGAGTGGGCTGACGCGACGGTGGACTCGCGCTATGGTGGTCGTCTCACTCCTCATGTGGACTTGCTGGAGGCGGCAGACTTGGCTGACGTGGAGGAGACGGTGGTGGCCTGGGTGCAGGGCCTGGAAATACGATGTATTTCTTGCGCCACAGAATGATAGAGCCCCTGAATTCTCCTAGCGTGCACTCATCTTCAGGTCCAGGGATGTCAAGTTGTAGTGATTCATATTGAGGTCGAACCTCATCCACCCCGACACAAACATAGCCATCTGGAATCTCTTTGCAATAACAGTGTGGTTCAGGTTCACAAGATAAAGCATAGCCGAGAGCCACCTTGAAGGATAAGTTCATCACTCTCACATGCAGCTCACAGCTTGTCTTCTCAGTGATATTATCCACGGGATAGCGATCTATCGGATTGGCCGCCGTGGAAGCGACGTTGCTTCTCCACTGAGATGGGCCACCGGTAATTTCTTCTAGCCGCTGATGAGTTGGCCCTTGCTGGCGCATTTCGTCCAGTTGCTTTTGTTGCTCCTTTAGCATGGCATATATTTCCTCGTTCTTTCTTTCCACGCTACGTAACTGGCATGCCTCCTCTATCTCCTTCTGCTTCTTTTCCCTCGCTCGGCTTCTATAGGATTCAGTGTCCTCAGGAAACCCGATCTTCCACGACACAGAAGGTCCAAAGCCTCATGTTCGTCCTGGTTTTTCAGGATTTCCGGGGGCCTTTGTCAGCTCGTCGTTCTCTCTATCGGGTTTGAAGTTACCCTTTTTAACCTCCTTGATTGTTTTAACAATTTCTCCATGGGGTGTAACAACATTGGACTTTTCATCAAATATTAACTCCCATGTTTTCATGTCATACTTTACCCCATGCGCAAGTAACCAATTCCTTACTCTAATGGGCCAGTCCTCTATAGCTGGAGTGAGCCCCTGGGCACGCAAGGCTTTCTCGACTTCCTCCCACTTAGGAACGGAAGTCATGTAGCCACCTGTCCCCATCTTATGGTGATATTTTTTTGTAGCATTTTCTTTATTCTTTTCAGACCTTTGTTTTGCTATTGCTGTTTTCTTATAGTCCAGAAATCTTTCCCAGTGAGGCCGCTGCTTCCCTATTGTGCCAGTGAATTCTGGAACTTTTTCTTCCTCGAGATATTCATTGTATAATCTTTTCTTATAGTTATTGAACTGTTTGATCATCTTCTTAAGAGCGAAACGCTTGACTTTGGACCTCATATCATCTGTGGCCTTCTTAGACTCTAAGACCGGTAGGGTGAAATGTGACATGAGCTTCTCCCATAGTGTGTCTTTGTATTTGTTCTCGACAAAACTCATAGAATTTTCATCTCTCTTTGTTGGCTTATTCCAGTTGATAATGCTGATCGGAGCGTTGTCCCTAACAACAAATCCACATTGATGAATAAATGTGTTTGTGTTACTTATGGGAAGCAACAGTTTGCCCTCTAGAGAGATCTCATCAATTGTGATAAGCGCATCTTCGGCCATCCTTTGGCCAGTCCTCGTTTACTATTTTAATTGACTTGGTCGATGTGGAGGTCTAAAATAAGAAACAACATTCGTTAATATATATATATATACACACACACAAATCAATTAATGCATATATCTAGTGATCAAGCGACTTAATAATATACCTCGCTTTGTCAAGGCTGGTTCATCATTTTCCAAGTTGTCATCGAAATTAAAACTAGTCTGCGCTTTGACTAGAGGTTCTATCTCTATTCCCTCACTGGACTCATTCGGAAATTGTGAGCCATCTTCTGCTCCAAATTCTTCTTCTCCATCCTGATCGACGAGCGCCATCCTGATAAGGGAGCGCTCCATCCTGATAGGGGAACGGTTCATCACCTCGTAATATATCGAATAAAGTCTCTTCACCTTCTCTATCGTTGAAGTCCATAGAATAACTACTATGACATAATGTGCATATGAGTAATAAAATTAAAAATGTATCATATATATCACAACAAGTAGTAATAATACATCTTGAATGACAACAAAGTATTAATATCATATAACATCTCAAAAAACAAAAAAGTAGTCATAATACATCTCGAATAACGACAAAGTAGTAATATCATATAAAGAACAACATCTTGTCTGATAACATCGCTCAAACTCAACGTCGACTCCCAGTTCCTGAGCCGCGGGATGTGACCAACCAAATAGTTGGAACCATCACAGGAGTATAGCTAGGGTGAGACCCCTAAATAACCTACCAGGTATGGGGAGCCACCCTGGCGTCCAACATCACCATATAGAGACGGACGTGCTCGTCCTCCTTCCTGACACGACGTTGTACCACCTCCTCGGGTGCTGACTCCCTCTCCACACTTCCTGGACCACGTGACCTCCACCAAAGAAGATTCGGGTCGACGACACCTGAATTCCTCACCAAGCTACGCGTCCTTGATGATAGTACCTTTCAGTGCCAGCCCGGTGGAGCCTAGTCTCGTACAACTCCGGTAGAGCATAGTACTCCCTCGTTGTCGCCGAGTCGACTACGAGGATGCGGTATAGGAATATCCTAAAGTAGGTATGGATTTGACCGAAATAATGCTAAGTAAATAATTATAGTTTAATAATAGTAATAGTTTCCTAAATATTAGCAATAATGTCCTAAATACTAACAAATATTATATACAAATCCCTAAATGTCGCTAAACTAAATAATAATATGTCTAAAGAAAATTATATATCAAACTAAAATATCCTTAAATCTCTATATTAAAAATATGTAACAATATATATGAAACTAAATAATATACTAAGAAATTTATATCTAACTAAAAATATTGAAACTACATACTAACAAATTTATATCTAACTAAACAATATACTAACAAATATTGAAAATATACTAACACAATTATATCTAACTAAACAATATACTAACAATATTAAAAATATACTAACACATTTATATCTAACTAAATTATATACTAAACTATATTGAAAACCAGAAAAAAAGAGAGGAAGAACACTTACGGCTTGGGCAGCGACCACCGGCGGCGGCGACGACGTGCGGGAAGCTTGAGGCCGGGGCGACGCAGGAGGCGGCGCGGGGACAGGCGAGGGGCGCTGGCGACGAGAAGACCACAGGCGGCGGGGGACGGGTGCGGGGCGGCAGCGGAGCACCACGGGTGAGGGGCGGCGACGATAAGACCACATGCGGCAGGGACGGGTGAGGGACGGCTGTTCCACGGGGCGTGGCTATGGCGGCGGCGACGGGCGTGGCTATGGCTCGACGGTGGCGAGATCAACCTCCACGGGCGCGGGCGCGGGGCAACCTGGCGGCGTCGATTTGGAGAAGAAGGCGTCTCGGGCAGTTGCTCGGGCCGGGAGGAGGGCGGTGGGTATTTATACCCACCACCTCTAGTCCCGGTCAGCCGGGACTAGAGGGGGCCTCTATTCCCAGTTCCAGCAACGAGCCAGGACTAGAGGTCTTTTCGGCCGTGTCGTTTGGTTCACGCGCCAAAAACCTCTAGTCCCGGTTTGTGGTATGGGCGGGACTAGATATTTTAATTAATTATCTTATTAATTCAATATCTTTTATTCTGTAATGGTGAAAAATATGCATCATATATCAAAATTTGCAGAAAAAAGGATCTATAATATAAATATATTAGCATACTGTGTTATAAAACTAATATTTTGTTAAATTAAATAATATCTTTTGTATACTACATTTTGAATTTCTTATGCCCATTTCGAATTTTCCCGTTTCGGAAAATGGAAAATGGCTTTTCCGTGCGAAAAAAAAGGAAAACTTCCTGCTCCAACATTGTTCTCCATCCCAATATCTTTAGTCTCGGTTGAAAAAACCAACCGAAACTGAAGGGATTGCGGCAGGCTGGGTCAGGCAGCACTAATGATAGGGGTGAATGTCGATATTATTGAAGGGAATATGCCTTGAGAGGCAATAATAAAGTGGTTATTATGTATATTCCAAGTATATTATAGATATTTATTTTGCATGCTATAATTTTATTAATATGGAAACGTTAATACATGTGTGCTTAATAAACAAACAGAAAGTTCCTAGTTATGTCTCTCTTATAAACTAAATCGTTGATTAACAAGATGATCGAGGTTTCTTTATCATGAACATTGGATGTTGTTAATAACGAGGTCACAACATTATTGGAATGGTGTGATGAACATTCGTCCGAAGTATAGCATTATGATCAAAGTCATTGAGTTTATATTGCTATAACATCATACTAAGTAATCCTAATCCTTAGACCATGCGATTATGTCAATCACTAACACTAAAAGAGTATCTTGATAACATAAAACGTCAAATCGTAACAGGGTGATTATAAAGATGGTTTCAGTACTACTAAATTGTTATGTTGAGTCCCATGGATCGAGAGTGGAATTTGTTCATCCCAATGATGGATAGATATACTCTGGACCCTCTCGGTGATATCACATTGATTAGCTTGCAAGCAAGTGATTTGATCACTAGAATGTTATATCACGGTAACCATAAAAGAGTACATGATCAACTAGGTATGGACATACTGATGATCGAACTTCGAACATGTAATATATCACGAGACAAAGGGATTAAGTTACTAGCGTAAAAGGTTCTCACGATCACAAAAAAGTCATCGTTGAATGTGTGGGAGTCAGTATGGATCTCCAGGTACCGCTTCTGATTATTGATCTGAGAGGGGTCTCGATCATGTCCGCATTATTCGCGAACCATAGGGTGACACACTTAAGAGACACCGACACCATTTGGAGCAAAGAGTTTCATGCTGAAAAGAATAACAAAGCGCAGGAATTTATTTCACTAAACACCAAAACTGTTTTCGGGTGAAATTGCAGAAAGTGTTTCTGCATGTGAAATGAAATACTAGCAAGGGATTGTATGTGAATGTTTGTCATTAAGGTAATTGACAAAATTCTGAATAAATAAAAGGGGTTTTATTTAAAGAGAGTTTGCATTAAATTTGGTGGAAATTTAATGGGAATTTGAGTGGGATTTTTGAGTGGAGAAATGAAGGGACTTTTGTGAGTGGAGCTTCCACCCACATGAATGAAGGAGGGGAGGGGGAAGCCCCCATGGCCGGCGGCCACCCCCTTGGGTGCCTCCCCCCCGCTCCCTCTCTCTCACTCACACCTCCTCGTGAAGGATCTCTCTCCCCCTCTAGTTTATCCCCCATGGTCTTGGACTAGCGAGATACATGTTCCCGGTGGTTTTTTGGCAAGAAAGAGTTGTGCTTACGCTGCATCGCTGGAGCAAGGAGGCGGAGGTTACTCGGTGCCTCGGACATGTGTGCGAGCACGAATGCACTACTGATTTGCGGCGCTAGGACTTCCTCTCGATCTTGAGATCAGCAAGAGTTCGTCTACATCAACCACGAGTTCAACCTTGTTAAGCTTTGTCGGCCTTCAAGGGTATGTTCTCTACGGATGTATATTCGTCATTGCTTGTATCTAGTAGATAGATCTTGGTGCTAGTTGTTCCCATCGTAGGAAAAATTTTGTTTTCTATATTGAGAACCCTACAATTATGTCGTGCTACTTGTACATCTCGGATGGTGTCGCCAACCGGGACTAAAGATGAACCTTTAGTCCCGGCTGGAGAGACCAACCGGGCTCAAAACATGAATAAGCACTAATAATAGGGGTGAGTATCGACATTATGTCGTGAGTGTCGACACTATGTCGTGCTGCTTGTACTATAAATATGCATCTTTGTGAGTCCTCAGGCATCTCCAAGATGGTTTGCGTGAGCAGGGACACCACTACGGACAGTTTGAGGGAGATGCCGGAGGATCCTAGTCCTCTGGCATCTCCAACAAACTGGTCATAGAGACACTCCCTAATATGTAAAATTAGTTAGCTCCCAGGCGTATTGATCTAGTTAGAGAAGTTACAAGCTGCAGGATGGTGTGCGAGAGCAGGGACTCCACTACGGACAGTTTTAGGGAGATGCCGGCGGAGCCCAGTCCTCCGGCATCTCCAAGAAACTAGTCATAGAGGCACTCCCTAATATGTGACCACGCGCGTTTGGAGATCAGATCTTCATGGTAAGTATGAATCGGGACAACATCTTCATGGTTTGGAAAAGTCGTAGTACGAATCGGGACTAAAGGCCCCCCTTTAGCCTCGGTCCAGCCACAAAACAGGACTAACACTCAAGATATTTATTAATATTAAAAAATCGAGACTATGGAATCGGGACTTAAAGCTCCCTTTAGTCCCGGTCCAGCCACAAATCGGGACTAACACTCAAGACATTTATTAATATTAAAAAACGAGACTACGGAATCGGTACTAAAGGCTCCCCTTTAGTCCTGATCCAGCCAGAAACCGGGACTAACACTCAATACATTTATTAATAATTAAAAAACCGAGACTACAGAATCAGGACTAATAAAGGCCCCCTTTATTCATGCTCATATCTAGCCCTATAGTATTCAGCTTCAGGGTCGTCTTCGTCGTCGTCGTCATCGTGGTCGTTGCTAGGCGCACGCGGATGGATGCTCAGCCCAGCCATGACATATTGTGGGGGCACCTGCCACTCCAGCCTCGGATTCACGACGCATGGGGAGGGGGCTCCCGGATGACGACGCCGCTACACCCGCGGCCCTCACCACTGCCACCCTTCTCCTGGCTCTGTGGCGGCTGCGGGTACCGCAGGCGAGGATGGTCTCCCCCGGTGATGTAGCGCATCACGCCGATGATAGTCCGGTTCGCCCACCACAGGCGACGGCCGGCTTCGTTGTGGTTCACCGGGGGAGGGCCATCACCCTCGTACCTGGCAAGCACCCTTTCCCGCCGGTTAGCAAAGAAGGTATTTTAGGTGTCATAGTTGTCGGGATCCCACTAGGGATCCATCTGCTGCTCCGGCGTGAGCTCGTGGTAGAAGTGGTTCGTGATGTCCGCCTGGCATGCGGAACCTTGAGGGACAGGAACCCCTCCAACGCTTAGCATCCAGCCAGCGGGCAAGGGTAGCTGGAGCCGCACAGCGCCTCGGTCTCCTCGAGGGTCAAAATGGCCCAGCAGGCGATGTCCATTGTTGTGAGAGAGTGAGGTGTGTGGATGTGTGGATAGCCATGGCGCGGTTGGCCTAAATATAGAGGGAAGGGCAGGAAAACATGACGAGAAACGGTGGGAAATGGTAGGAAATATCTTTAGTCCCGGTTAGTGTCTACAACCGGGACTAAAAGTTGCAGTCAGAGGGAAAGGGCGGGAAAACATGACGGGAAGCGGTGGAAAATGGCGAGAAATATCTTTAGTCCCGGTTAGTGGCTATAACGGGGACTAAAAGCTTCGGTCAGAGGGAAAGGGCGGGAAAACATGGCGGGAGCGGTGGGAAATGGCAGAAAATATCTTTAGTCCCGGTTAGTGGCTACAACCGGGACTAAAAGCTTTGGTCTTAGGGAAAGTTAGTATAATTATTTTTATAAAACAGAAAAAATAACAAACTTGGTAAAAGCTTCACAAAATGATATACATATGTACATATTGATTGCATCTAAAAAACCGCCAAAGGAAAAATTCAGAATACATCATATGGCTTGCTTATGACCGTGTGGCCTTAACCATGGAGCATCTTCATCAAGTAACATGATGCTTGGGTCATCCTTCACTACAAACAGCGGAATTTCATGAAACTTGTCATAATCTTCTGACATCTCTGTCTTGTCCTCCACTCCTACGATGTTTCTTTTTCCTAAAAGAACTATGTGGTGCTTTGGTTCATCGTTTGATGATTTATTCGTTTGCTTATATTTTCTTTTTCTTGGTTTGGTAGACATGTCCTTCACATAGAAAACCTGAGCTACATCATTGGTTAGGACGAATGGTTCGCCTCTATACGCATTATTGTTGAGATCCACTGTTGTCATTCCATATTTTCTGTCTACCTCAACCCCACCTCCTGTTATCTTGACCCATTTGCACCGAAACAAAGGGACCTTCAAAGCAGGTCCATAGTCAAGTTCCCATATCTCCTCTATGTAACCATAATATGTGTCCTTTGACCCATTGTCGTTTGTTGCATCAAAGCGAACACCACTGTTTTGGTTGGTGCTCCTTTTATCTTGGGCGATGGTGTGAAATGTATTTCCATTTATCTCGTATCCTTGGAAAGTCCATATAGTCGAAGATGCTGAGCTGGCCAACAAGTACATCTCATCACAAACAGTGTTGGTATGCATGAGATGTGTTTACAACCAACCGCCAAAAGTCTTCATGTGTTCATCTCTAATCAAGGAGTCAGGCTTTCTCGGGTTGTTTGAGCGTACAATATTCTTGTGTTCCTTAATATACGGAGCTGCCAAGGTGAAATTTTGCAGAACCGTGTAGTGTCCTTGAGTGAAAGAATGTCCGTCCCTACATATTATTGATTTCCTTCCTAGTGTGCCTTTTCCACTCAGTCTCCCCTCATATCGTGATACAAAAACACCAATCGACTTAATATCAGGAATAAAGTCAACACAAAACTCAATGACCTCCTCTGTTCCATAGCCCTTCGAGATGCTTCCTTCTAGCCTAGCACGGTTATGAACATATTTCTTCAAGACTCACATGAACCTCTCAAAGGGGAACATATTGTGTAGAAATACAGGACCCAAAATGGTAATCTCGTCAACTACGTATACCAGCAGATGCGTCATAATATTAAAGAAGGATGGTCGGAACACTAGCTCAAAACTTACGAGACACTGGACCACATAATTTTGTAACCTCGGTAGAATTTCTGGATCGACTACCTTTTGATAAATAGCATTGAAGAATGCATATAGCTTCACAATGGGCAGTCGAACATTTTTCGGTAGAATCCCTCTCAATGCAACCGGGAGCAATTGCGTCATAAGCACATGGCAGTCATGGGACTTTAGGTTTTGAAATTTTTTTCTCTGTCATATTTATTATTCCTTTTATATTCGACGAGAAGCCAGACGGAACCTTCATACTGCTTAGGACTTTAAAAAATTCCTTCTCTTCTTTGGTAAGAGCATAGCTGGCAGCACTTAGACGTCCTTTATCTGTCTTCATTGGATGCACGCCGTCTCGGTCTTTCATACCTTGTTGGTCCTGTCGTGCTTTTGGCGTATCTTTTGTCTTTCCATACACGCCCATAAAGCCTACCAGGTTCACGCAAAGATTCTTCGTCACGTGCATCACGTCGATTGTAGAGCGGACCTCTAGAACTTTCCAATAAGGTAGCTCCCAAAATATAGATTTCTTCTTCCACATGGGCACATGTCCGTCAGCATCATTTGGAACAGATTGACCGCCAGGGCCCTTTCTAAAGATTACTTCTAGATCCTTGACCATACCAAATATATCATCACCAGTATGGCGGATAGGCTTCTTTAAGTGATCTGCCTCATCATTGAAATGCTTGCCTTTCTTTCTTGCGGGATGCCTGACCAAAAGAAATCTACGATGCACATGGTACACGTTCTTCCTACCTTTATCCAAATATATACTTTCAATATCATCTAAACAACGTGTGCATGCATTGTATCCCTTGTTTGACTATCCCGAAATGTTACTAAGAGCATGCCAATTATTGATGGTTACGAACAACGACACTCATATGTCAAATGGCTCCTATTTATGCTCATCCCACATACGTATACCTTCGTCGCGCCACAACTGTAGTAGTTCTTCAACTAATGGCCTTAGGTGTACATCAACATCATTGTCGGGTTGCTTCGGGCCTTGGATGAGCACTGGCATCATAATGAACTTCTGCTTCATGCACAACCAAGGAGGCAGGTTATATATACATAGAGTTACAGGTCGGGTGCTATGACTGCAGCTCTACTCTCCAAAAGGAATTATGTCATCTGTACTTAGACCAAACCTTAAGTTCCTTGTGTCATCTGCAAATCTCGGATACTCTCTATCGATTTTTCTTCACTGCGACCCATCAGCGGAGTGTCTCAACATCGAGTCTTTCCTGCGGTCTTCTTTGTGCCATCGCAATAACTTGGCATGCACTTTGTTTCTAAACAAACGTTTCAACCATGGTATTATAGGAGCATACCACATCACCTTTGCAGGAACCCTCTTCCTGGGGTGCTGCTCTTCCTCAACATCACCAGGGTCATCTCGTCTGATCTTATAATGCAATGCGCCTCATACCAGACATGCATCCAAATTATCGTACTCCTCACCGCGATATAGTATGCAGTCATTAATGCATGCATGTATCTTCTACACCTCTAGTCCTAGAGGGAAGACGACCTTCTTTGCCTCGTATGTACTGACAGGCAATTCGTTATCCTTTGGAAGCTTCTTCTTCCAAATTTTCAGTAGCTTCTCAAATCCCTTGTCAGATAAACCATTCTCTGCTTTCTATTGCAGTAATTCCAGTGCGGTACCGAGCTTTGTGTTGACATCTTCGCAATTTGGCTATAACAATTTTTTGTGATCCTCTAACATGCGCTCCAACTTCTTCTTCTCATTTTCATTTTCGCATTCGCTTCGTGCATCAAGAATGGCCTGAGGAAGATCATCAGCAGTCTCATCTAATGCCCGTTCTTCACCTTCTTCTTGTTCATTGTCTTCTAGTGCAGTACCATTGTATTCAGGAAACATTGGATAGTTGTCATCGTTCTCTTCTTCTTCGTTGTCTTCCATCATAACCCCGCTTTCTCCATGCTTTGTCCAACAAATATAGCCGGACATGAAACCTGATTGAATCAGGTGGATGTGAATGGTTTTGGAGGAAGAGTAATCCTTCTTATTTCGACAGACACGACACAGACAACACATAAAACCATTCCGCTTGTTTGTCTCAACCAAATCGAGGAAAGAATGCACGCCTTTAATGAACACGTCAGATATTTGGGGAGCGTCATACATCCATTCTCGGCTCATCTGCAGTATAATTAAAATTTTCTATCATATAAAAAGTTTGGATCATTTTTACTACATTTACTTTTACAAATCTAAAATTTTACATGCTCTAATTTTTGAATTGGACAAAACTGTTAACATAAAAAATGTTGACTATTTAATTATTGCTCTAGTAGTGAAAACATTATTCAATTCTGAGATCTGAAACTCTAAAAATACACATCTCAACTTTCAGTAACTTTTTGTATAATCAAAATTTACTTAAAATTACACATATAAAATTCCCTCTACACTTCTAAGCATGAAATCCCTCTCTACTTGTAGAGCATTGAGCTAAACTAACAATAAGAGATGAAAGATTGAAGTTGCTAACCATTTTAGAAGCTTGGACTGATAGATGATGCGACCAAATCTTGACAAATCTTGGATTGAAGTTCCCACCAAATTGGACAAAAAATGAGGATGAACTTGAGCTAGCTTGAAGGAAATGGCCATGCTTTTGTGCAGGGGTCGAAGGAGGGATATATAGGAGAAATATATAGTCCCGGGTGGTACCAAGAACCCACACTAGATATTGATCTCTAGTCCCGGTTTGTATAAAAGTCCGGGACTACATATAGCAATGGGTCAGCTCTAGTCCCGGCTTGTGTTACCAGCCGGGACTAGAGGTTCCCCACGAACCAGGACAGTCCTTTGCTGCCATCTAGCCATTGCAAAGTTTACAGATCAGAACTAGTCCCGGTTCCAGACAGGACCGGGACTAGAGGCTGGAGCAGCTCCAAATGAAAGGTCGTTTTTCTACTAGTGTTCTAACCATTCTTGCAAGAAGTAATTTACTATAAATTGTTATAAGTGGAAAAGGTAATACTATCATCTTTCCATTAAGTACCACTCAGTTATAAATATAAAGTGACACTGTTTAACATGAGGACCAATAGGAGAAGAAGCAACCTTTTGGCTTAGAACATCTATAAAAACATTTGGCTTGGAACGTGAGTAGCAGAACAATGGATCAAAAAAGCATGGGGTGCATTATGGAACACCATGTGTGTACAGACCTGGTAGCGCTATCTTAACGGTAGTTAGTCTTGATGCATGTGTACTTTTGTGAAAATGAGGAAAAGGAGGTGATGTAGCTACTTGTTATAGTTTGTACAGTAAGCACCAAACCATCGCTGCGTATGATTGAAGACCAATGTCGGACATCTAAAACGTATATCCTGAAATAGTAGCAGGTGGAGCAATTGTGTAGTACGAAGGTTACGGACATGATACCATGATTGTAAGAGGTAAGTAGACCTAATTTTCAAAAAGGTTAAAGTTGACCAATTTAGTAAGGACTCTCTTAGGAAAATTATCTCCCACATGAGGTCGCAAGAGATGGCATGTAGATCCGGGGATTCAGCGATCGGTTCAAGGTGGTCCAACGAACTGCACCAAAGAAAGATAGATTGAGATGACAAAACACCATATGGTAGCCTTGCAAACCGATATAAGGCAATACCTATATTTCTGAGACATCTAATATACCACCTACAGGTTTTACTGCCAGCAGTCTCCCTTTTTCAAAAAGGAGGATAAACCCAAACATCTGCATCGATAGATGCGCACAGCCATAAGGTAAGAGGAAATTTAAACCAATGATATTTTTACATTGTTTGGTGCATGGAGAGATGAAAAGCTAATTACAGTGTTTGGTACAAAGATGGCTACCGATGATTCGGTTCGGCAAGGTAAATAGATTATATTTCCATTGAAGCAAAAAACATAGCCACCTAAGAGGACAATTTTAATCTTGTTGACGTTGTGGACAACATGCAGGGACATACATAAGATAACCTAAAAAGGTGGTCGGTATAAACTATAAACCGCTACTGCGACTACTCCAACGATGATCCTCCCTGATTAAGCAATAGATCAAGCAAAATACTAGTAATAGCCTTGCAAATACTCTTTGTATTGCTGCAACTCTCTTCTTTATCGAAATTGGTATCTCTCCTGCTGGGTTTTGTTTCATAACTTAGTAGGGAACTTCTAGAAAACAGAGCCATTTTTTATGGTACAAGGGTCATTGATTCAGAAGTTCTTCACAAGTGTCAACAGACCAGTAAAGTGTATCTTCTTGGATTTTGTATTCCTTCTATTTTTTGCTTAGGAAATACTCCAACATGAATATGAGCAACCAATTTGAACTTGTCTCTTCTGTGTGGAGTTAAAAACTGAACCATGTTTTTTTTGCATCAGGGTAAATAAAAGAAAATTCGAACATGGAAGATAATAATAGATAAACAAGATGGTAGGAAAAACGACCTTGAACGCTTGAACTTTCTGCAGTAAAAATCCCTTCAAAACCCACGACGCTGAGCTACTTGAGTCATTGGAATAATCCAAGTTAGTGCTTGGGACATGACGTACATGATACCTAGAATTCACAGAAGAATGAAGCTCTAAAATATAAAAGGAAAAAAAATCCACTTGGATCAAACAATTAGCAACTTGTGGATGGAACAATTAGCAGGCACAACAAATAGCCAAATGATGATTTTGTATGCAAGTCCATATAATTCAGCGATGATTCAATGATAGAGAATAATATAGGAACACTGCAAGTGTTATAGAGAATAATATAGGAAACACTAATTAATAATAATTTAGTATATGTAAAAGCTATCAGCTGTTATTTATCTATTCGTTGTTTTGCATAAAGCTTTTCTTTTTATTTCTTTTGAAATGGGGATCCAAGCCCCGACCTCTGCATCAAGCGATGCACACAGCCTTTATTTATTATTAGAGCAACAAAGTGTGACAAAAGCCATCACAAAGATCATACAAACTGGAACTGCCAAACTAAACACCGAGCAAAACGATAACCACATCGCCAGCTCCCCGACGAGATCTAGCAAACACCTAGCTACCTTATGCACTCCAGGAGACCAGATCCGCCTAGCCTATCCACGAAACTGTGCCCACGCACATGCTCCAGATATCGCTGCCTCCACTATCTTCTGTCAAACCATCATCAACATGTATATCGATGTGCAGACTCTCTCCACACCAACCACCGACACCACTGCGATGTCAAGTAGCACCACCTCCATGCACACTATCTCCAAAGCACATCGTGGTTGCCACCGGTATCCCGCAGCACCATGCCGCTAAATACCATCAGCAAACACAACTTGAAGTCTCTGGAGGATCTGTCGTGCGTAACACCTTCCAAACAATCATGACTCGGCGTAGCACTTGTCGGTCAAGCATGACTTGACATCGTCACTGAAGCTCCGTGCAAGACAAAGCCGCTCCACCTGTCCCGTCTCTTCCATCCAACGCTGCTCCACAAGCGATGCTCCTAAGAGAGAACACGACACCGCGGCACCGCCATCGCCCGATCCAAAGATCTTAGGGTTTCCCCCGAAGTAGCACGATTTAGGTCGACACTAGGTTCACGACGATTCCTTCATCAAGGTAACGACGTGTTAACGTCTCCATCGCATGCCAACGACTCGGTTTTCATCGGCACCTAGGTCTCCCCTCCTCGCTGCCGGGACTAGATGACGGATCCCGAGATCCGCCAAACCAGCCTTAGGCCGACCACCTTTGACGGAGAAGATGCCCACACCACCAAACCCAGGGCCTCTGCCCCGAGCGTCCTCATGATGCGTAGTAGAACCTAGAGAAGACGCACGATGTCCGACCAAGGATGATGGAGGACAGAGTAGCAGGACGATCCAAGAAACCCTAGATCGTCGCCTCCAACCGCCCAGCCGCCACCAAACCCAGGGCCTCTGCCCCGAGCGTCCTCATGATGCGTAGTAGAACCTAGAGAAGACGCACGACATCCGACCAAGGACGATGGAGGACAGAGTAGCAGGACGATCCAAGAAACCCTAGATTGCCGCCTCCAACCGCCCGGCCGCCTTTAGCCTCGCCATCGGCGCCCCTGGCAACCGCCACGATGCCATCACCGCCGCCGGTCGAGCTGTAGGCCGCCGCTGCCGGTCGAGGCCGAGGCCACCGCCACCAAGATCTGGATCAGATCAGGACGCGAGTACAAAGGCCGCCACCGCCGCACCGTGAGCGCTTTACCCTGCGACGTTGTCGGTGGCGGTAGGGAGGAGGGCGTCGCAAGGAGGGGAGAAACAACTGGGAAGGTGGGTGTCCGCCCGGTGCGTCCCGGCGGCGTCCGCACGGGGACAGGAGGGGAGGGGAGACATCATCATCATTACATATGAATAAGTTCTTTGGATTAAAAAACTATCTTTTGATAAAAGTTAATCTGATATTGTTCCCCATGTTCTCAGGTTCAGCTGTAACCACCTTAAATGAATTGTTGTGCAGCTGCACCATTATTGTAACCTTCAATTTCTATTACAACTAACCTAGTAGAAATAAGAGGCCTGAACTGTTTCTAAGAACACAGTAAGTAAATAGGAAGGATGAAAAGAACAACGAAAGTAGATGTGAGCTTATTATTTCTCTGGGTTAATTGGATCTATGCCATTGCATTTTTCATCCTTTGGAGATATGCCATTACAAAAAGGACACTACTACGCGTCCCCGGGGGATCGGTGGTTTTCATCCCCGGATCCCCAGCCAACCATGTGTCCACCATTTTATCCATACAAACCCGCTTTTGCTACAAAACAATCCCATTTTGCTATAAATAGCCCCGCTTTTGCTACATGTAGCAGAAAACGGTTCGGTCCAGAAAAATAACAGACAGACTAGATCTCGCCGGAGAGTTTGTCGGAGACCATGTAGCAAAAAAATGAGCTAATGTAGCAAAATCGAGTTCACCGGAGAATCGCCGGGAGATCTCGCCGGAGACCTTGCCGGATACCTTATAGAAAGAAGTTTGCGCTATTGTAGCAAAATTAGAAACAGATGTAGCAAAATAATTATACTAATATAGAAAAATCCGACTTCGACGGAGACATCGTCGGAGCAAAAACTTGTAAGAAAAAAAATACCATGTAGCAGCGCTGCTCGCCGCAGGTAGCAACACCAGAAACTGTATGTAGCAGGGTCGGTCGCCATGTGTAGCAGGACCTCTCGCCGAAGGAAGCAGCGCTGCTCACAGCAGGGTAGCAACGACTGTCGCCATAGGTAGCAACACCAGAAGCTGTATGTAGCATGTTTGGTCACCGTGTGTAGCATCGCCGCCGTCCACACATAGCAATGCTGCCAACGTTAGGGAGGAGCGTAGATTCATGGACGACACCATGGGAGGTGGCGGAGCAGACGACCTATAGGGTGCTAGGGCAGTAGCGGTTGGCGGCACCATGGAGGACCTGCATGGAGCTAGGCAGCGGCGTGTCCTGGGGCGTACAGGCGGCGGCATGGGCTGCAGCAGCGAAGCAGCATGGCGGAGAGAGTCGTCGGCGGCGAGTCAGCAGCGAGGGGACACGAAGTTTGGGCAGCGGCGCATGGCAAAAAGCTTGAGCGGCTGTTCATGGTGTGTTTCCTGAAGAGAGAGGAGGAGATAGAAGAGATGGAGGCCACGAGAAGTTATCCTGCCCTATCCACGTGCGTGCAGTAGTTGGATCCGTACATGCTGCCGTGCGGACGTTTGATCTTCGGGAAAGTAGTATCATTTTTCTTAAAAAAAACAGACTTGGAAATATGCCACTCCTATTTTCTTATACCGCTAGCTATGCCACTTCTTCCAATACTATTCCACATACAGCTCCTATACTTCCATAAATACATTTATACTCCCGTGCGTACAGGTAAAAAAGAGGGGAAGAAAAGAACCGTATAAAATTCCCATTTATTCTCTTAACCACTTCATCTCCACCCGAAATTTGCTAAACTTCGGTGTCGCGACTCCATGGAAATACAGGTTTCAGCCGTGAGCTCCTAATCCTCGCACGAGGGAGGGCCTCCAGCAGAGACCGTTCGAGCTACTCTGGCCACCGTGTCCTGCGAGCTCCTCCGGCCGTCGCGTCCGGCGAGCTCCACCAGCTGCGGGCTCCTCCGTCTGCCGCGGCGCGAGAGGGACGGTTCCAGCCGCAGGCGCCGAGGACCACCGCCTAGGCCGCCAGCCGCGTCTACAAGCTGCTCCAGCCGCCGCATCGCGCGAGCTCCTCCATCTGCGGGCTCCTCCGGCTGCACGACGGAGGGTTCCAGCCCCAAGCGCCGAGGCCCCTAGCAGCGGCCTCCTAGGCCGCGAGCCGCGTCCGTGAGCTACTCCGGTCGCCACATAACCTCACAGCCACCACACTATGGATTTAGATTTGTCCGCGCGTGTGAGCTTTTGGGCAGGGGAATTTGCGTTCGTCTCGTGCGTGCGTGATATTTGGACAGAATTTGGTACGGAGTACAAATATTTATCCAGGAGTATTGTACAGTAGCTAGTAGCTGTATATGAACTAGTATTGGAAGAAATGGCATAGCTAGAGGTATGAGGAAGTTATCATATCTCCAAACGGTGAAAATTGCAATGGCATAGATCTAATTAACCCCATTTCTATTGAGATGGCTACGCATTTGCTCGACACCTTTCTGTCCAACCCCGATCATATTCGTTGTTGGACTTCGGCTTAACTACCAAAATGAGAAATAGCAAGACTTCCTTATAAGTACCGAGGTTTCAGGGAAAATGTCAAGTGAAGAACTGAAACATGGATTAAACCGTATGCCCTGTAGTACATATGATACAATTATATGCAACTAAGGATAATTTCATGTTCCAGCTTTCACTATAACAATATGTATGCCCTGCATAAAGATGCCAACGAAGTACATGCAAATGCCCAACAACCAGAGGTCGAGGAACATAATTTAGAAATAATCTACAACTATGGATATCCACCATATATACATTGTTTGACCTTAAAATTTGAATATTTGATAAATTAATATTACCAAAGTGCATCTCCTATATGAGGGTGATTAATTAAAATTACCTTTCATAATTTGATATAACTAATGCTACATGATGACAACATGAAAAACAAATGAACTACCCAAAACTGAATTGATCTTGTGAAGGGTAGCCTTAACATTTCATAACCTTATTTTGTTACCAAGAATAACTTCATTGAAGAATAAATTCATCATGCTCCTGCTAAAATCTATTTTTTTGTTCTAAATACAATGGCTGAAAGTGGTTAATCTTTATAGTAACTCTGCAGCATATCACCAATTATACTTTTAGATTGCATGCCACCTCGAGCGCCCACCTCTCAGGGTTTAAGATTCACCTCTGTAGCTCTATTTTTTGTGTTCACTGGACATTTTACTATGTTTCTTTATCCAGCGAATAACATTTTTTGTGTACGATGACATGCAGGGGTTACTTGCCGCCAGAGTATATAGAGTGTGGGCTAATCACAAAAGAATTTGATATGTTCAGTTTGGGCGTTATTATTGCAAAGTTGATGGCTGGACGTGAAGACTACTTCAAAATTGATAGCATGAAGGAAAAAATATTTATTAAGCATGTAAGGATAAGAAAACCTGCGTAGCAATTTCCATTGTCACTTTTTGGAAAACATGTTTGGCCATTGTGCAATATAAAGTTATAACGTCTTGTTCCGATGATAGGTACATGACAACTGGAAGAGAAAACTACGTGAAACATTGGCACCTAGACAGCTCGAAGTATATTGCGAACAGGTCAAGATATGCATTCAGATAGCAGTAAAATGCATGAAGCGTAACCGACAAGAAAGGCCCACTATACAGGCCATAGTCTCTAATTTGATAGAGATAGAAATATTGATAGACAACCTAGGGCTGCAGACAGAAGAGGTGAGATCACTTCTAGCATAATTGGCGTTTCCTTTTATCACACAAATTTGTAGGTGAATTTATTTTTAATAATACACTTTTTTCAATTAATTTGAGAAGTATTGCACGAAATTTAAAATTTTGATATTTAGCACATTGTCGGTCTGGGCCAAGCCGACCACGCTTCACTCGACCTGGACCGCACCGACTGCGCAGTTAACGGGCCGCCAACATGCAATCGGCTAGGAGCAAACAGCTCCAATCGGTCACAGCAAAGCCGATTGAAAAAGTAATCAGCCAGACCCAAGCCGGTTTAAAAAGGCAACCGTGGTGGGACGAAAACAAACCGCCACATTGAGCTAGTACGAGTACGAGTAGGTAGATGCGGCATGCAATGGTAAGAGTTAGACCAAGCATGTATATTCATCGTCTTTCTTCAAACAAGAATGGCAGATCCTTAGACATGCACTCAGTCAGGCCGATTCGGCCACTCGGCCAGGCTGTTGCCGAATGGAGCATTCGGCCAGCGAGAGCCTCGCGGCCACATGCAATCGGCCGCTCTTCACCGAATGGAGTTGAATCGGTCAGGGCCAGGTTGAGTGATCCATTCAGCTAGGTCCAGGCCGACAAAGTGCTAGATATGTAAATTACAAAAATTATGCAATACTTTAAAAATAATTTAAAAATATGTATTATTTAAAAAATCGCAATTTATAGCACTCCACTCACACGTTCTCCATCTCTGTTTCAAGAAGATTAACCCAAAAATGCTAGTCGTGTTAAGTTGGCCATGTAGTACTAAAAACAGGACACTGTGTCATGCACACAAGCGCCTAAAAGATTAAAGTACTCCCTTCGATCCATATTAGTTGACTTAAAATTTTCTAAATTTAGATGAACCTATATAGTAAACAGTGTCTAAATTCATCAAAAATTGACAAATCCAAGTCAACTAATATGGGTCGAAGGAAGTATTAAGAAGCCATCTTTTCTTTAGAGTTGAGAAGCAATGACGGAATAGAAATGCTAATCAAGCCTCTTCGGTACATGGCATCGTTGACAAGTATCCTATTGTAGAATTTACTGAACACTATGTTTTGTTGGATCATTATTCGACCGATCTCCAACTTATTGTCCTAATTCTATTTTGTTCTTGACAGTTTCGTGATGGAGAATCCATTCTTCCCGATCGAGGCATATACCTGGCTATACCTCCATGTTAGTTGCTCAACACTAATGCATGCACTCTTTTTACCCTCAACCATGTGATGCCGTTCGAAACTTGTGTACTCCGTACTTTTTTTTTTGACCGTTCGATTCCCACTTTTGGTTTGCCTTCTTGTTTACTCCCTCTCTTTATAAATAAGTATACTTCTAGTCTTGTCCTAAATTAAAATTAGTAAAGTTTGACCAACTTTATAAGATATTGTAGTAATATTTATGACTCTAAATTTATACAAGTAGATATGTTTTTAAATTTAGTTTTATAATATGTTAATTTCATGTAATATATGTTGCTATATTTATCTAAAAATTTGGTTAAACCTTACTAAGTTTGACTTAGGCAAAAGTTAGAAGTACATTTATTTGTGGATAGAGGAAGTATAGCATAGAGTGGCTGATACTTGGACCCGAGACATACTTTGCCCTGGTCTGTTTTATCTGTTCAATGACCTTCTCCGCACGACCCACACCTACACTCACCTTTTTCCAAAGAAAAAGCCTGGCGACACCTTGAATCCCTCTCCCTTTGTTTGCGTTCTGCTCCTCCATGTGCAAGCCTTTTCATTAGTCTAGCCCACACCGAGAGATATTTTGTCTCAGTCTCTTTTGCGTGTCCAATGATATTCTCCATATGACCCACACCCTATACTCACCTTCTTCCAAAAAAAAAACCTAGCGACACGCCTTGAATCCCTCTCCCTTTGCTTGTGTTCTGCTCATCCATGTGCAAGTGCCTTCGCACCTTTCCATTAGCTTAGCCCATGCCGAGAGATATTTTGTCCCGATCTCTTTTGCCTGACCAATGACCTTCTCTGCATGACCTACCCTACACCCTACACTCGCCTTCTTCGAAAGAAAAAATCTAGCCAGACACCTTGAATCCCTCTCCCTTTGTGTTATGCAAGTGCATTTGCGCCTTTCCATTAGCCTAGCCCACGTCGAGAAATATTTTGCCCCGGTCTCTTTTTCCTGTCCAATGACCTTCTCCGCACGACCCACACCCTACACTCACCTTCTTCCAAAGAAAAAACCAGACACATTGAATCCCTCTCCCTTTGCTTGTGTTGTGCTCCTCCATGTGCAAGCCTTTTCATTAGCCTAGCCCACGCCGAGAGATATTTTGCCTTGGTCTCTTTTTCCTGTCCAATGACCTTCTCCTCATGTCCCACACCCTACACTCACCTTATTCCAATGAAAAAACATGGCGACACCTTGAATCCCTCTCTGTTTGCTTGTGTTCTGTTCCTCAATGTGCAAGTGTCTTCGCGCCTATCCATTAGCCAAGCCAACACCAAGAGATATTTTGCACATGTCTCTTTTGCCTGTCCAATGACCTTCTCCGCATGACCCACACCCTACAATCACCTCTTCCAAGGAAAAAACATGGCATTAGCCTAGCCCACGCTGAGAGATATTTTGCCCTGGTCCATTTTAACTGTCCAATGACCTCCGCAGGACCCACACCCTACACTCGCCTTCTTCCAAAGAAAAAGCCTGGTGACACCTTGAATACATCTCCCTTTGCTTGTGTTCTGCTCCTGCATGTGCCAGTGCCTTCGTGCCTTTCCATTAGCCTAGCCCACGCATTGAATCCCTCTCCCTGGTTTTGGAGCATGTCCTCTATAGAGGACATTCTTTTTAGAAAATTCAAAAAATACATTGATGTAGAAAATAATTTATAATCACATGCAAAATATTATGTAAAAATACTTTGTATTTAACCTCAGCAAAAAAAAAAGAAGTGCAGATCTGGAAGTGGACAGTGTAATTTTAAATGGGCATACGTATTTCCCTAATTTATCACATTGCCTTTTTTGCTGCACCCGAAATATAAGATATTTTTATTGAAAATGTGCAGACTTGTATTTCATATTATCAGCTATATTTATGTATTTTTTAGGAATTATTTAATGCCTTTTAAAATTTTCAAAAACATCCTCCATTGAGGACGGGCTCCAAAAAAATCATCTTATGATGTAAAACCATAAAACAACTGTAGAAAAAATTTATTTCTACTCCCTCCATGACAAAATATAAGATGTTTTAGATTTGTGAAGAAAATATATCTAAATTTCTTTTAGTGTGTAGATTCATTCCAAACCTTAGTGAACCTACATACTAAAAAAAATCTAGATACAATTGCTTCACAAAGCTAAAACATCTTATATTTTGAAACGGAGAGATTATAATACAGATACCTGGTACGGGACATGTGCCACATGTACAAACCGGTGGACCCTACGCGTGTAATCCTCCGGGGGAGTACAATGGTTTTTCTTTAGTTATTTCTTATTATGTCTCGGTGTAGGGTGGTAAAGTTGAGACTTCACCTCCATGTAAAATAAAGTCATATTTTCACCTCAGATGTTGAATATGAACCTAGCGGAGCTGAAACCGAAAAGATTAAGCTGGATCCTATGGCGGCCATCGCAAGTGTGCAACTGAAGGAACTACCATTACAATTATTGAAGAAAATCACAAAAGACTTCTCTAACGAGCCAATACTTAGTAAGGGTACACTGGGAACACTTTATAAGGTAAGACTTTGCCTTACCATTCTGTCTTTTTCAAAGGATGGCAGAAAAAAGATGTCACTGTGTATAGAATCTATGATGTTAAACAGGGCATTCTGGAAGATGGTGAAGTGGTTTCCATGAAGAAACTTGCGCAAGATTCACCGGTGCCGCATGACAGATCATTTGTTAACGAGATTAGACATATTACGACTCTCGAACATGAAAATGCAGTGAAGTTGGTTGGCTTCTGTCGTGAAACGGATAAGAAAGTGGTGGAGAAGAATGGAGGCTATTTTACTGCAGAGATAGTTGAAAGTTTACTCTGCTACGAATACTTACCAAAAGGAAGCCTTGAGAAGAATCTTTTTGGTATGTGATGATCAGGTTTATTTGTATTTCTGTTTTAGTTCCAAAACCCTTAACACTATAATTGCAGTCTGGGTAGTGCTTATATTTTGTCGATAAAGGTTACATTTTATTGAACTTGGGCAGTGCTAATATATATATAGAAAGCTCATACGGGGTACCATGGTGCCTGGTCATAAGTATCTAACTTACATATATCAGGTATTTATATCCAAGGTGTACTTGATAGATATGCATATATATATATATATATATATATATATATATATATATATATATATATATATATATATTGCATACATATACTTGTAACCTGTAACATGAGTGCATATATCTCGGGTATATATAACTTGAATATGCATACCTTAGATATATATAACTTAGATACGTATATCGCTCAGGTATGTACAATTCAAAGCAAAACAACGCATATTTGGTATCGTGCCCAGGCACATTTAGACATGCTATTTAGCACCCAGGGTGTGTAGTACGTTATTTTGCAAACAGGTAAGGTTATTACATTCCGAATTTATGTTCAGAATACGTTCATATCGACCCATAACAAAAAGAAATGACATAAGAAATGCAATATATGGGTCATAACAACGTAAAAGTCACAAAATTGCGTATTTTAGTCATTTTGTGTGCATCGCGTAAGCAAATATGTCATGTCTATGTTTCAAAAAAAAATCATGTCTATGTTTTTTTACGTTCTTCTTGACTTAGGGGTAAGCAATAATCACGTGATGTAAAATTTATGTTGCGAAGAAACAATTGGGTGTAGGATAACTATTATTCACCCTGTGAGTCAAATAGTGTGTTTGCTATTGTTGCATATTTATGAAAAAGGAGAATCAAGTAGGTCTTTTGGTGAAATATATTGTCCATTCTTATAAAAAATCCTGAGCTTTTAGGTGAACTGACTAGGTATATATGATTTGACATGATATTGAAGGTAAGACCTGGCCAACATTGTATTAATAATATTATTTGCGGCCTACATTAGTTCCAAATATAAGGCTCGTATGATCCTATACATGAGGGGAGTGTGTAAGAAAGTGCCCACTTTTGTTGTTATTAGGATTCTAAGAATACATACTAATAAAATTAATTATGAGTACTTACATAATTATGTTTTACTTCTTCAGAAGTCCCTAGTAAAATGGATTGGGAGACACGCTTTCAAATAATTAAAGGGGTTTGCCAAGGCTTGCGTTTTTTACATGAAAATCAAATTGTTCACATGGCTATCAAGCCTACAAACATACTATTGGATAATAACATGCGGCCAAAGATTGCAGACTTTGGTATCTCGAGACTCTTCGATCAAGAGCAAACACGGATACGTACACAAACTGTTGCGGGGTCATGGTAAGTTGGTCACAAACTGTGATAAGAAATCATTTGTTATCAAGTAAACTGCATTTCAACATCTCCAGTAATACTTATAATGCTCTAAATGCTGATGATCTCAAGTGGATACATGGCCCCGGAATATGTGTACAGAGGGGAAGTCTCCACCCAATCCGACATATACAGTTTAGGCCTACTCATCCTAGAGATTACCACAGAAGAGAGAAATGTTATTGAACGGATGCAGCCATCTTCACGGAAATATATTGGGAGTGTAAGAAAACAATGCTACCACATTACGTCTTGAAGACTGAGATTTATATTTACGTATATTTTTTATTCACTTGTCTCGGAAGATCATAATTCCAAATCTGTGTGTAGGTGAAAGGGAAATGGAGACTTGAGCACATAACGTCGGCGTACCCATTCTTGTTTTGGTACGGTCTCCAGCAGGTAAAATTATGCATCGAAATTGGACTAGAGTGTACGAACATTGATCGGAAGTTGAGACCTTCCATAGAAAACATTGTCGACAGGCTCGACAGACTTCCGCAGATAGGCTCTGATAGCCTTCTCAGCCTGCAACCCCGGCGGATAAACTTCCCTATTAAGCCAAAAAGGTTGACCTCCAGCTCGCTTTACCTAATAAACAGGACAGATGATCGTATTGCTTTCAGAATTTTAACCAAAATCCCAAAGAAATACCGTACAAAGCTACCATTTTGCGGCATTGTGCTGCCAAAGTGCACCTCCACTCTCAACGTGATAACACCTGAACAGAAGAAGGCACCACCCTCGGAGAGCGACGAGTCTCTGACATTACAAAGCTGTATAGCACTCCATGAGGCCCTGGACAATGTTGACCCAGCTTCCGTGGCCGTGTTCTTTGACACCGCCGGTGATGAGGTGCAAGAGGCGAAAGTTGTGGTTCCTTGCGAGCCATTACCTGAAACTGTCTCTAATCAGGTTAGTTCCGTTGTGACTACAGCACTATAATAATGTCTAAACTGTAATTAATATTTGCATTGTGTTAGTAACTTTTATGTGGTTTACACGGTGATCCCTCTTTTCTGTTCCTTTCTGCTCGACCGTGAAAATTCCCTAACTTTGTTTCTTTATGGCTTAGATCATAGACGGTCAGAATTACCGCGAGGTGTTGTCTGTAGATGTCCATCCGACAGAACCATGGTGAGTGCTGCTAATTGGTGTAGACATATCGATGACTCCTACCCGTGTTTTCATTCCCCTTCGTTGAATGCAGGATCTTAACGGGGAACCAGAGGGGTTATATTTGCATTTGGAACTACCAAATGCAGCAGGTAGGTTGTCACCCTTCGTGGTTAATAGTATAGTGCACTCAGCATGTGGATCTGATCAGGCAATGTTCTTATTGTGCAGGAAGAGGTGGAGTCCATTGAAGTCACCAGAGAACGACCAGGCATGCTTCCTTACACTGTTCACTTTTTTTTATGAAATTATTTGTTTCGCAATGAAACCTTTTTGAGACTTGAAGACAGTAGCGGTGATCACCTTCAAGAACTAACATTCTGATATTATCTTTCCGACTGCAGTATATTCTGCGAAATTTATTGAACGGGAGGCATGGTTTTTGGTTGGTACTGGCGATGGGTACATCTGTGTGTACAACTATAATACCATGGAAGAAGTTGTCGACCCGATCGAAGCTCATGATAGTCATAGCATCATGTGTCTGGCGGTCAGTCCAACTCATCCATTTGTGTTGTCAGCATCTGATGACCACACGATTAAGCTTTGGGACTGGACTAACGAATGGCAGTGTATCAAAACTTTTGAGGGGCACAATGACACAGTCACACAAGTAATGTTTGACCCGAGAAATAGCGAAAGCTTCGCGAGTTCTTCCTTGGATCACACCATCAAGGTTTTATTTTCCTCCCTTTTTAATTTTCTAAGGGCCATGAACTGTACTGTATGAAAGCTACGTTCTTTGGGTCATGAACTGTACTGTCTGATGCTTGCAGTTCTTTTAACAAATGCTTGCAATTTGTAGATATGGAATGTTCACTCTGCAACGTGCAACATCACATGGGATGGGCATTCAGAGGGTCTGCTCTGTGTTCATTACCACCCACGGTATTTTCAGCAGTTTTTGATTTCCGGATCTGTAGATGGTGTTGCAAAGGTATTACACATAGTCTCGCAACGGGATAATATAATGCATTCATGCGTGGATACTAAGGTGTGTTTTTCACTTTCTTATTCAATAAGGTCTGGGACTTGGAGACAGACAGTTGTGTCGATACGCTCCAAGGACATACAGAGAGTCTTAGTGCTCTCTGTTGGCACCCAGAACTTCGGGTACTAGTTACAGGTTCACTTGATGGGACCGTGCAAATCTGGAAGTCTACCAGCACTACATACAAGTACGTCCTTCTGTTAGAGTTTCACATTAGGATAATACAGAATCCTACTTAGATGCCATAGATTAACATTTTTCTTGGTCCATTTACTGAAAAACATTTGGTGGACACACAGAGATGATTATTTCTTATAGTATAAAATAAGATGGTTTTCTTAAGAAACAGGGTTACCCTCCGATTTCCATATAGGAAACCACCCATACAAAGTTCAGAGCAGCAAAAGAAAAAGAAAAGGAAAAAAAGCAAGACTTTCAGAGGTTTCAGCAACGATCTAGACAAGCGAAAGCCGTAGTCTGAAACTAAATTATCCCATCAGCCATGAAGTCTCTGAATTGTTTATTGATATCCCATGAGCCATGAATTCTCCGAATTGTTGATTGATATCCCATGAGCCATGAGCCAATTGGAGCTCATTTGCTAGTTGAGCATCAGAATTACAGCCTAGTTCATCTAACAATTAATGTTGCCCCCTTCTTAATATTTTTGGAGACCGAGGGCTCTTCTTAATTTTGTATCTAGCTCCATTAGCTATATGTGCCCTGCATTGAAGATTACACCTGCTGTAGCAGCTTATCTCCATGAATTAGTGAACCTCGGACGACCTCTCTATTCTCTAATTGAACAAAGAGAAGTCAAGCTCCATACATGCTTTGATAAGCTGCCAATATGCTAATCTGTTCCGAATAATATTAAAAAAATGCTAATTGTCTGCTGTATTTTCTTTTCCAACACAATCATTGTTTTCAACCTTTTCTAACAACAGGTTCCAACATGTCAAGTAGAATATGAGAAAGTAATTTGTTCAGAATGTATCCTAATTTTTGGCCTAATTCTTCTTCTGATGATCGATTCAACCTCTGATCAAAAAGATAGACCTTGGTTCTATTTCATCTCTTCAACAAGTTTAGTAATAAGCATAACGGCCCTATTGTTCTGATGGAGAGAAGAACCTATAATTAGCTTTTCGGGAAATTTCCAAACGAACAATTTCAACGAAATCTTTCAATTTCTCATTTTATTATGTTCCACTTTATGTATTCCTCTATCCGTAGAGAACATTGAATGTACAGAAATGGCTATAACAGAGTTTCTGTTATTCGTATTAACAGCTACTCTAGGGGGAATGTTTTTATGTGGTGCTAACGATTTAATAACTTAATTTGTTCTTTCTCAGGCTCCATACAAAAAACAGAAAATATCACTCTTCCAATTTGACTTTGAACCCAAAAACTTGTCTAAAACACACAAAATAAACTTGAGCTTCTATTTCTAGATCATTGAAAAAGGAGTACCAAGAGAACTGAATTAGCTGTAACACTATGCAGCTTTACCTTAGGATTTACATAATATATATGTGTTTGTATAGCAAGTGTAATATGTTGTGCCCATTTCTCATGGTTCGAACAATCTTCAGGCTGCGCATTTCAAGCTATATTATTCAAACACTTTTTCAAGAAGTTAACCGTGGCCGGCTTTCTAATATTGCAGGCTAGAGAACAACATTACACTGAATCTTGGTGCTATTAATTCTCTTGGATACCTAAAGGGATTAACAAGGTAACACACTCTTTTTTATTTTTTAGTTTTTAATTGATACAACACTCATCACCCACATGCATGAGTTAACAATTTTGTACAAACGCAAATATATTAAAAGTTCCCCCGCAAAGAAAAACAAATCTTAGAAGTTTCAAAACATAATGTATGAACATGTCATATTGCAAAAACATAGAAACACTTTTGAAAAAAAAAGTTACTATTGAAGACTTCTAATAGTTTTACTCAGTTACTTGTAGGAAACAAATTCCTTCAGAATTTCTGCGTAGTCATTTTATGTGTTCTATTCAGTTGCATTATATATCCGTATGTATTAAGCATAACTTGGTGATTTCAATTTGTTAAACTTGTTGGAACCATTCACCGAGATAGTATTGCTAACCTTATTTTGGATTTGTGCATAAAATGATATTCCAAAATTGTGCTTGTAACTACTACACTTAATTGGAGCTCATTTATTCATGTGTCCTATTATAACAAATATTTCTGTTTTTGGTGGTGCACATGCAAATACTTAGTTTGGGCGATGCATATTGCTTTCTGAGTAAATTAGTGTATGTGTATATCAGATCTAAAGAATACACCAGACTATATTTGGATGTGTTCCAATCCATGAATGTTTATGTTAAAGACGATTGGATTTTCTGCGTACCTACAAAAAATATACTTGTATTTTAAATAATAGAAATACACTTGTATAGAAAGATTGTATCTATGGCAGCAATTAGGCATGTTATTCTACTATTTTCATTTAATAGAAAACTGCTGCATTGTCATTTATGTTGTTTTTCATGGAATTTGTAAATTATGCCTTTTATGCATGCAGGATTGTGGTGGGATGTGACCAAGGAATAGCAATGATGGAAATTAACGTGTTGTAAATCAAGACCTGGTCGCTGGCAAGCTAAGAGGAAGGACTACAAAGAAACTAAGCGAAAAATAAAATAGAATGTGAAATATTGTAACCGTCGAAGTGCCTTCGCCCCTGCCAGCTCCACAGGTTCCTTCAGTGCTAGTATGTGGCGTTGTTCGAGCCTGAGCAGAGTCGATTCATGTCAGAACCAGACGAAAAAAGAGCTAGTAGTAGTAGAAAGGATGATCTTCACATCTCAAGTGAAGAAGAGGCTAATAAAGAAGTAGAGAAATCAAAGGCTTGGAGAAGGAATAACAGTAGAAGGATCATTGAACATGTACTGTATATTTCAATGATCCTTGTACATGTACCGCTATGTGCCTTTGTATGTAATATGATCCATGTCGATGCATATTGTACGGAGTACTTATGGCCTGTTGAAACTGAAACCTGACTACACATAAATTGTGTGACTACGTGAACAAAATGGTTCTGTATCAGTAAATGTAGGTGCTTGTCCACAACTTACAACTGCTTTGGTTAGAACAAAATGTTTTTTTTTAATTTAGAACAAAATGTTTTGGTTGTGTGAAGTTCTCTATTCTGAAGTCAGAGAGGTTGCCTGAAATTTACTTCCTTCAGCTTCTTCGTCAGTCATCCCGCCGTCCACTTCAGTACGTATCGACGACGGCACAGGACAGAGCTCAGCCACAGATACTCCTCCGTCAATACCCACTTCTAGTATCCCACACGAAACGTCTCACGGCCTCGGCGCTCGGGGGACTCGCCGGCCAGCCATGGCCCGCCCATCGCGGCTCTACCTCCTCGCCTACAACTCCCTCCAATCCCTCGGATGGTAAGTTGGTAACCATGCCCGCCTCTTCAGCAGCACCAACAGTTGCAGCCATGTACTAATTCTCCTCTCGATCAATCGATCCCCTTCCTCGCCGCTCTCCAGGTCGCTCGCCTTGTTCCGCCTCCTGGCCTGCCTCGCGCCTCCGGTATCCCTTCACCCCGCGTACCCCCTCGCCGGCGACCTCATATGTGCGCCCTCCCCATAATTTTGCTCCCCGAGTTCTATTCTCATCTGGATTTTGGATTACGTGTGTGTGGACTGACAGTTTCTTTTCACATATCCTTTGCCGTCTCTGCAGGCTTCCTGCAAACGTGCGCCGTTCTTGAAACGGTCCATGCCGCCGTCGGTGGGTGGGAGGATGAATTACTAGCTAGCTAGACTTAATTTTCTCTCCTCCTGGATTTTCCCCTTGTTGATTCCGTGTCGTTGGCCGTTTTGTTCTTCAGGGTTGGTGCCCACCTCGCCGTTTCTTGCTTTCCTGCAATGGGGAGGGAGGACTCACTTCGTTCTTGCCCTTCTCAGGCAAATTCCTGAGGTGAGATGCTTGCTGTAGTAATTACAAAAGGGAAAATTGTTATTTACCCAAAAGTTTATCAACCTTTGGATCATTTATCCAAAACGAAATCTCTGTGCTGTTTGACTGACAGGTTAGTCTGCTGTGCCAAATGCAGATTCAGGGAAGTCCATCTGTCTTCATAACGTTTATGGCCTGGAGCATATCTGAGGTGTGGCAGAATGACCTCTCCCCTCGTTTTTTTTTCTTTTCATGTTCTATTATTCTCACCAGCAATGCGCAATAGATTGTGTACTCTCTCTTGTGCAATATCCATATGTTTTCGTTGGGTTTCATATCTAGCCTACCCCAACTTGCTTGGGATAAAAGGCTTTACTTTATGACTACCTTAACATGCATTGTCCTGATATAGATAATTAGCTTCCGAAGCATGCTGCAATATGCAGAAGGATTTTGTCTTATTTTTGCTGTTAGGCTAATTTGAATATATGTCAAGTTTCTGGAATTAATTTTGTATCAATACGATAATGTCGGTGTAAATGGTGTCTTGAACATATAGTATTGTTGGTTAACAATGTTCCTCCCAATGCATTAATATTTGTATATTCAGTTGACATAAAAGATGGGCAGCTGATTACCTGTGGACGAACACAGAAGAGTAAAGATTGTATGGCATGCAGTTGTGCCTAAGAAACAGTATTCGTACAATAATGTTCCTCATTTCAGATTCTTCATTGTATATAATTAGTAAATTCCATTTTCTTATGTTGGAAAGTATAAGTGCATTTGCCTCCTTTCCCCATGATCTTGCGGGTTCGGTGCATGCAATTCTACATATTATTTGAATTTTTCTGAACTATGCTTAACATGCTGTTTTAATTATGCAGGTCATCAGATACTCCCATTATGCTCTTACTAGCTTAAAAGTTTGTCCAGCATGGCTGACTTATCTCAGGTTCCATCCCCTAACAGTCTCAAGCTCCACATCTGTATTTCCATTTTATTTGCATTAGCTTCCATATCTTATATGCAATTCCGATTCGCGAACATGTAAAATGGATTTTTCACAGGGTAAACTTAACTGATTGGCAGGAGACCTCTACCGTTTTCTGAGAGAACTACATATCTTTACTATTAATTTCAAAAGCGTGGTGAATGCCTGGTGTCACACTCTAACTAATTACAAACAAATGCCACCGCTCAGTTACATAGATATGTACCAAAGAGCAGATAAAGAGATCCGTGAGAACATAATTATCTGATCCCAATACAATCGGTAACAAACACCCTCCTTCCGACGATCTGCCCTCTGCCTAAAAAATAGAGCAGGTCTATTTAGCTGAGGGAATTAAAAAATGCGATCAGGAACAACCAGATCTGGAGGATACAAGAGAGGAAACAGTTCCAGCATCATAGATCGGGCGGGCACCAGATGAGAAGTCACTTCTCCAACACACATACCTCACAATACAAACGTAGAAGCAAGATGGAGACATTGTAGAGCAAGAGGCATTGCCTCAGATCGCTCCGTGTGCGGCTTGGTCAGCACGACGCTCTATTGAAGATGCCGACGACCAGGTTGCAGGGCTGATCATGTGTGGTCGCTAATTATGCAAAAAATATCAGGAACTGTACGTCCACGCCTTCGTTCAGATCGATCATGACATAAATGTGTCTCCACCATGCCGTCATGAATAGTGGAGCTGCGCATGGATCGCTCAACATCTTCCTCAACATGCAGCTACACCATTCCGTCATCCTGCTGCCAAGCTGCTCACTGAAGACGGCCGACCGCATGCGTACCTGCACTTCACGTGGCCAGCCCAGCTGCTCGCCGTCGACGGCCGCCCACACGCGTACCCTGGACTTCACATGGCCGGACGAGCTGCTAGCGGCTGGCCCGCGTGTACCTAGACTTCACGTGGCCGGCTGAGCTCCTTGCCGTTGATGCATCCGAGTTCAGCAAAGTTCTGGTACAGATCTTTACAAAATTGAATAAGATCCAATATCTTTATCTGTTGATCCAGATCGTTTGGATTTGTGGCAACAGGAATCAGAGATTCAAGGTAGCATGGAAGTTTAACACAACACAATATTCGATCTTATTCGTACAAAATTGCATGGCAATGGCACCAAAATCATCAATAGGGAAAAAAGGATATTGGATTATTCTGAATAAGTAATTGTATCCTGAAGAAACCATAGCAGTTCTACCAAACGGAGAAAACATCACAAGAGCAACTCCAACAAGGCGCTGCAAAATCCAGCGCGCTAACAGCGTCGTTTTTGCACTATGATGTCTGCTGCTTCACCGGACGCTGTAGAATGACATGCGCGGCAGACAACGCTCCACCGGACGTTGTAAAATGCATAGAACGCGACAGCGTAAACACAAGCGCGCACACACACATATGGAAGAAAGAAGATCAAACACACACAAATAAATCAGTAATAAATAGATTAATTCAACCAATACAATAATTTATTGGTGGTGGCGGGTCGACGGGCATGCGAAGCGGTGGCGGTGGCGGGTAGAGGTGCTCACGGGGCCTCGAGTCCCCGCATCGGAGCGGCGGCGGCGCCGGGAACTAGGAGAGCGCCCAAAAAGTCATGGTGAATGAGCAGTGCCGGTAGATCTACCGTCGTGAGCGTCGGTGGTGGCGAAGCGGCACGGCAGTGGCGCCAGAGTGGGTGGGGGAAATGGAGCGGCCGACGGTGTTCGCATGCGGATTTTTCAGGGCAGTAGTTGGGCTTCGCGCACGTCGTCGACTTTTCCAACGCGCTGCAGCCAAAACGCCAAATATATCGCTCGCGATAGCGCAAAATGCCGTGTGCACGCGCAATTATCCAGCACTTGTTGGAGCACGCAAATCAGCCTCCCCTGCGCTAAATCTGCGGTTTTTACCGCGAGCGCATTTTAGCGCGTCTATTGGAGTTGCTCTCATGGATTTTCTATTTCCTATTATTCATAATCACAATAATCTTAGATTTTTACATCTATTCACGCAATCTCACATTAATAAAACTCCAAACAAGTGCAACACAATAACAACAGCTTGTGAAGATGGAGATGTTGTTGACGAGGATCTCATCTCGTGTTCGTGACGGAGCAGACCTGTCCGTGTTGTTGCTCCCGACCACGAGCTCGATGGCGGTGCCGCTTGTCACAAAGAGGATCTCGCCACGCCCCTTGCAATGAAGAGGAACTTGCCGCGCATCACTTCAGACAAAAATTAGCTCGCCGCCCAGAGGAGCTGGCAAGGCGCTACTTCCGATCATTGCGTGGCACATAAATCACCACGGCATCCTCTAGGCCGTCTGACAGCGCCATAGGCCATCACTATGGATAAAACCGTGAACTTGATTTGCACTCAAACCACATCAATGTTGTTGAAGACCAAAGAGGGACAACGGCAAGGGTGGATGTGGCCGGAGCAAAAATTGTGCTATCTGCGGTGCATTACGGACGAGGACACATGTTTTGTGCCACTCCCTGCATAGATACCACCCTCCCGGTGCTTGGCGATAACGCAAAGACAGACACCAAGAGGAAGGGAGATAGTGGGATTCGCAGCAACGCGCGGGCATTTAGCTAGTAACCTTTTATGTTTGCAATTTAAAAAATGGAAAACCTACCTTAGAGATTAGAATGGTCATTTCCTGTGTGAATTATAACTGATTCACAGCTTTACCTGCTACATTGAGGTTTTCAAATCATTCACATGAATGCTCAGATTAAACCAACCGCTTTACTTCTCATTCTCTGGTTAAACAACTTCGTGTAGGTACACTGCTTTTATCCCACTGTATCCAATCGGGGTAGGACCAGGAGAAAGTAAGTTCAGATACTCTTTTGCGCCACATTGTGCCTATAAAAACACTATACCTTAACCTTGTAATCTACTCTCCTTGTTATGTTTGCATGCAGTGTGGACTATATACCAAGCTCTTCCATTCGTGAAGGAGAGGGACCTCTACTCAGCCTTCTTTGCGAAGTTCTCCATGAGCTACCATTCCTTTCTAGTGGTACGTCGATGTTGAACCAGCGAGATCGATTACATCCTGCATCCCTTCTGCTTCTGTTGATCATAATGTGTGTCAGTTAGCCTACCGGTCCAGTTAAAAAAAAGGTTAACTTATCGGTTGTATCCGGTGACAGGGTGGTCTGCTGTGCTATCCGCTTCTGTGGCTGAAGCTGTACCTGCATGTGTTCAAGCAGCGCAAGTCCAAGCTGGGAAAGGTGGACAGGAGGAAGAAACGGGCATGAGAAAAATTGGTTCAGCACAGCTGAAATTCGGGAGGCGAGCAGATTGTTGGGGGATCTTGCAGCTGGGTTGAACATCAGCTTAATATACTGCTGGCAGATTGCTGGGGTTTGTTTACCTTGGAACAGCAACTTTTATACTACTGGCAGACTACTGATTCATACCAGATTTAGTTTCCTGGATTGGAATGTAGATGGTGGCATGTTACGCAACTCAATGTCTATAATGTGTGGATTTGGAAATATTATGACAGTTTGTTTTACGTAAGAATGAAAATTACTTGAACATTTTGTGTAGCTAAGAAAACAACTTCTTTATTCTTTCCACTATGGTTAGTAAAAGCATACTGCTTGAATACTTATGGTAATTCATGTTTTTAGAGTTACAGCATTAATCAACCTGATGATCCCAAGGTGCTTTCTTCAATTCAACTGCCAGATAGTAACTCAATTTGTACATTTGGGAGGTGCAGCTGAGTGGATGTGGAGTAGGCTCCCTTTTCCATTAAGAGGATGGAGTAGGCAGCGGACAGTTCTACACCTTTTTTTTCCTTTTCCATAGAAAGCTGCTGTACAGTTTTTTTTTTAGCAGAAGCGGTTTTTTCTTTTTTTTTTGAGGAATAGCAGAAGCGGTTGTACACTAAGATCAAACCTTACTAGAAATTTGGGCCTGCTAGCTCTAATCTGGGCCCTTAAAGCCCATAGGTGCGGTACGCAGAACCAAACAAACGGGGCCTGGCAAGAGCCTGCAGTCCCCTCTGCTCACTGACCGCCGGCCACTCTCCTCTCCCGCCGCCGCTCGCCATGGGGAATTTCCGCAAGCTCGGCCGCCACGCCGCCCACCGCGTCTCCATGCTCAGGTATCCATCTCTCTTTCTTCGTCGTTTCGCCCGCGTCCTTTTTTGTTTCCGTTCCACCCTCCCTCTCTCCCTGACCCCACGGGCCATGGCTACCTCTCTCCCCCCGCTCATTCCGGACCTCTCTCCGCAGGACGATGGTGTCGCAGCTGGTGAAGCACGAGCGGATCGAGACCACCGTCGCGAAGGTACCTCCATGTCTCTCATTCACTCCGGCATTTCGTCGAAAAGATTGCGGTGGGAGGTGTGCATGTTTTCTGCGCCAGGGAATTTTGGCCATTCTTTTCCATGTGTTGCTTCTTGTTGTTTTCAGGCGAAGGAGGTGCGGCGGAAGGCGGATCAGATGGTGCAGCTCGGCAAAGATGTACGCCCCTTAACCGTTTACTAGTATTCACTAATCAGTACCGCCGTAGTGCCTGCAGTACTGAATTCTGACGACATACTTGACCGTTTAGTGGCGCGTATTCAGGTTAAATCTAATTGAGTGGTGTAGTGAAACCATCCATCTTGATTAGGTGGATAGGGTGTCTTCTGCAGGGTTGACATCTTACCCCGGAAGCTGTATAGGAGGTCCATGTCCATACATGATTGATTCTGATACTCGGCTCGCTATGCTGATCGCAAAACAGAGTGGCATGATCTGGACACGTTAGCTTGTCAATAGAAAACATTCACCAAATAGTAAGGTTCAGTTGTCTTATATGATTTGTGTTTCCTGTTGTAACCTATTTCAGTGTTAGCATTATTTTGTTTAAGAAAGTACGAGTAAAACTTCATGGGACCGGTTCTCGTGACAAAGTTAGCATGTAATTAAAGGATGTCCTATTCATCAGTGATGCTAGATCAGTGATCATATGAAATGACTTCCTATGAATCTGAATGTCACCGACGTTGAAGTTAAACTGAATAGTGTTTAGATACTGAGATTTTTGTTGTTCACTTGAAAATTATATCATTCCACGTTCAAGGAGTGTCACTTACACTTAAATGTCTATGCCTGGAGATATTGCATGTTTCAGTTCTGTCTGTTAGAAGTTCCTTGTGCTGAAATTGCTGTTATATTGACGCATGGACATTATATATTATTTATAGGGTACACTAGATGCAGCAAGACGTGCATCGGCATTTGTTCGGGGTGATGACGTAGTTCACAAGTTATTCACAGAGCTTGCCTACCGCTACAAGTAAGTTTTACATTGTTATGTGTTGGTTTCGACTCTAAGACTGGTTAGCATGCTAAAAGAAAATTTGCAAACTAGTCTTATGTATCTTCATTATGTTCCACTTAACATAGGGATCGAGCTGGTGGGTATACAAGACTGTTGCGGACCAGGATACGAATTGGTGATGCTGCACCAATGGCTTACATCGAGTATGTTTGTACTTAATGTACCTTAAACTGCACAAAAGCATAATTTGACTTCCAGACAATTTGCATGTACTATTCGTTTTGGCTGTATTTTGGTCTTCGCATTCAAGTGGTGTACTAGTATAGTAGTATGTAGGCTGTAGCATCCTTCGGCTTCAATGAACTATTTGTGTTTCTTAGTATTTAGTGTATAAAATACGTCCATCTTTCACTATGTGGTGCTTGTTAGTTCTTTATGTGTTTTTGTATACTAATGTATAGTAAGATTCCATTAAGGTCTCAAATTGCATATAAAGATATTCCAAACAAAATTGCATGTAAAGATCATTATTTTTCAAAGAAACAGGTATGCCATAAAGAAAAAGTTGTTTTCCCATATTTCTTATTCTCGTAAAAGGACCAACTCTAGTTCGGAATAGCTTCCACTGGCAGCAGAGAAACCAGAAACTATGTGGTGCTAGTTAATTATTTATGTGATTCTGTTTACTAATGTATAGTAAGATTCCATCAAGGTCTCAAATTGCATATAGAGACACTCCAAACAAAATTGCATATAAAGATCATTATTTTTCAAAGAAAGGATATGGCATGAAAAAAAGCTGTTTTCCCATCTTTCTTACTCTCGTAAAGGAACCAAATTTAGTTTGGAATAGATTCCACTGGCAGCAGAGAAACAAGAAACTATAATCGGCAACCAGAGAAACAAACTAGTATATGATATGATGAGATTGAATTCAACATATGTTTTATATGTCGTACACAGGTTTGTCGACCGGGAGAATGAACTTCGAGAGGCCAAACCTGCTGCGCCGCCGCCACCCCAGCGTGTCCCTCTTGATCCATGGACAAAGTCCCGTGCCAGCCAACAGTGGGCAGGGCCTAAAGTCAGCCACAACTCTGGAATGGAAGGGCTATGAGAATTGAGAACCAAAAACATTTGTTTATCTTTATTTTGTGTTTCTGAGGTTTTTTTTCCTTAGGCACGCTAATTAGGAGATCCATTCTGCAAGAGACCACAAACTTATGTTTCCACAGGGATATGTATTTCTGTTGTCAAGGATCATTGTGACTTGCTCAAACTTGTAGCAGATGTGTTAAGAATTCATGCTTACTGGTCATTGTCAGGGCTGAGTTTTTCATGTAGTTACCATAGCTGCAATTAATGTTGTCGTGTTGGCAATGCCTGCAGATTTTTTGGTTGCCCTTGGGTATCCTGAAACTTAAATCACCCAACGTTGTGAACATCTGTCAGGTGCAAATTTGGCCATGCGGGCAAATTTGGTCTGCTGTGTTGAATTCGAATGATTGGAGACTCTCCAGGAAGCTGGCCTCATTTTACCTAGTACTTATATTCAGTGTAACTGCAGGCAATTCTTGATCATACTGTACCTCAGAAAAGGGGAGGGGGTCAGTTGTGCAGCTTAAGTACATTGACTGAGTACTCTTTTTATGCTTCGAATTAAAAAAAAACATTGAGCTGAGGTGTTTGTATTTTGACGACCTGAGTACTCTTTTTGTTTTGTTGGACACCTGAACCTCTCTCCGTCATTTTGATAATGGAACCCGGATCTATTCTTCGAATCAAGAAAGAGAAGTACATTGACCTTAGGTGTTATATGTATTCGGGAGGAAGCATCCAAAATTTGAGGATTGGGGATACAGTTTGCCTGTCATTTTCAGGTGCAACATCTACAGATCTACTGACTCTTAACTAGCAGCAAAAGAATGAAGGGAAAAAAGACTGATATCTTGGCACCACACTGTGTGATGGGTGTTGATGTTATCTTGCAGCTCAGAAATATGTGGCCAGTTTGGCTACACCTTGCTTGGCTTTTCTTCTGTTATCCACATGACCAGATAAGTCCAAGTGATAGGCTGAGATTTGTTGGGATGCTGCAAGAGATAGAGGTATATAAACATATTCCAGAACTGATCTCCGAAGATCAATTAACCAGGATCGCCAAATGGACTCCACTCTGCTGAGCTCACACTTGTCATCCAATGCTATTGTTAACGGGAGGTACAATTCTTGCTCTTTCCTTTGTTGCCGAAATTTTTTTCAGAGACGAATTTCCTTGATTTTGGTGATTCACCATCCATGTTGGTTTTTTCCATAAAATTTTACTGTCGGGGCCTCCCCTACAGTTTTCAGCTCAAAAAAATGTTGGTTTTTCTTTCAGGTTTCAGCAAAGCTCTGTTAGTCTCAACGGTATAGGATTTGCGGTCATCAGAAAGGGATGCTTAAAATTAAGATGCTTTGCAATTGGTGATTCAGAGCGTCTAAATGATCCTTTGATGGAAAACAAGAATGGGCCTGTTTCACAAGGACTCAACGGATCTAGTGCTTCCTTCCGAACTGTTGGTGCCAAAATCACTCAGGAAACAGGAGATTTCTTTGTCAGCGATGCTGAGGGTGATCCAGCCAAACCTACGGAGGGTTTCTCGTCGATTGAGGATGCTATAAATTCATTGCGTGAAGGAAAGGTAAGGGAAAATAAGAGCCATGATTATTCTCTGAACACAACATTTTCATTCATGTAACTCTTGGGCATCACTTGATCATGGCCATATGGATACAACATGCACAATGATGAATCATTATTCGCTTTATCTTCTAGATTGTTTAGGTGAATCACACTGGACTAGAATTTGTAGTTGTACTAACAGTAGTTTAGTACATTCATGTGAAACAGACTCTAAAACCTATGGTTGGATTTATTTATTTTTATTTTCAAGGGTTGTCAAAAAGAACTACCATTTGTTTCCGTCCAGGGAGCAGCTTTATCTGCGTAATTCAAAATGATATATGATGATTAATTTCAGTTTAGTGATATTCGATTTCTCAGTGTAGCAAGTTTGTTTGCTTACATAAAAATCCAGGCAGGACTTCCAATGTGTGAATGTGTTATCACTTTTTCAAATGTAGATGGCTTTAATAACTACAAAGTTAACTATTCATTCTTCTCCAGTTTGTTATTGCTGTAGATGATGAAAACGGTGACAACGATGGGGAACTTGTCATGGCAGCCAATCTAGCCAGCCCAGAATCAATTGCATTCATGATCAGAAATGGTTCTGGGATCATCTCGGTGGGCATGAAGGAAGAGGACCTAGAAAGGCTGTTGATTCCTATGATGTCTCCAGTCACAGAAATCGGTGACATTTCTGCTTCTGCTTCTACAGTGACAGTGGTAAGAATATCATGTTCAATAGCTTTGCTGCAGGCATCAGATGATCACTGATTGATCAGGTTTTTAATCCTTAGTTATGACAGTAACTCGGAGCATTGTTTTTCCTATCTACGCAGGATGCCAGATTGGGCATATCAAATGGTATATCAGCTGCAGACAGGGCAAAAACCATCCTTGCTCTGGCATCCCCTGACTCTAAGCCCAGTGACCTCAGAAGGCCAGGCCACATTTTCCCCCTCAAGTACCGGAACGGCGGCGTGCTGAAAAGAGCCGGCCACACCGAGGCATCGGTTGATCTTGTCATGTTGGCCGGTCTGCGCCCCGTATCCGTCCTGTCAACCATCATCGACCCAAAGGACGGCTCGATGGCTTCAACACCAATGCTGAAACAGATGGCTTCGGAGCATGATATCCCGATTGTTTCGATCGCTGATCTCATCCGGTTAGTATACCTTAAGGTGAAGCCTTTGTGAACTTATAGCCTGTTTTGTTTTGTTTTGTTTTGTTTTGTTTCTGCTGTAAATTGTACTGCTTGAATCACTCTCCAAGATCAGCCAGATACCAGAAATGGAACGTTTGTGTTAGAATAAGAAAATTTCATGTTGCAGATATCACTTTCGAGAAGATCTCATTTCATCCTGATGTTGTAATTTCAGGTACAGGAGGAAGAGGGAGAAGCTGGTGGAACTGATCGCTGTATCTCGTTTGCCTACTAAATGGGGCCTTTTCCGCGCTTACTGCTACCAATCCAAGCTGGACGGAACAGAGCACATTGCTGTTGCCAAGGTAATCGGCTAGTCTGATCAGCAATTTTCGTTCTCTGATGAGCTAATCTCTGACGGCAAATGTGCAGGGCGAGATGGGCGACGGGGAAGACGTGCTCGTGAGGGTGCACTCGGAATGCCTGACCGGTGACATCCTCGGCTCCGCCCGCTGCGACTGCGGCGAGCAGCTGGACCTGGCGATGCAGCTGATCGAGAAGGCCGGCCGCGGCGTCCTGGTGTACCTGCGGGGGCACGAAGGGCGGGGCATCGGGCTCGGACAGAAGCTCCGCGCCTACAACCTGCAGGACCAGGGCAGCGACACCGTGGAGGCCAACGTCGAGCTGGGCCTCGCCATCGACTCCCGTGAGTACGGCATCGGCGCCCAGGTACATTGAATTCTGCGTGGCAGTCACATTGAATTCATCGGCATCTCGTGTTCCTGATGCTGATCTTGTTTCAGATTCTTCGGGACATTGGGGTGCGCACGATGCGGCTGATGACGAACAACCCGGCCAAGTTTGTTGGGCTCAAGAGGTACGGTCTGGCCGTGGTGAGCCGGGTCCCGGTGATATCGCCGATCACCAAGGAGAACCAGAAATACCTCGAGACCAAGAGGACCAAGATGGGGCACATCTACGGCTCCGACCTCCCCGGCGGCCTCCTCAACGAATTCCTCAATCCAACGGAAGACGACGCCACAAACTAATTTGTATACTTACCACACAATGCACAGATCCCTTCCTTACATTCTTTACTCGGAATTAATCAAATAATCAGAATTGAGAACAGACATTGCACAGAACAAGATCGATTTGCAATCAATCGTAGCGATTCCATTCCATTCCATTCATTGTTCATCACAACCAGAAACAATTACAAGCTAGAAGCCTCGACCCCCGACAACCAAGGGACGACGAGCCTAAGAGGATGTGAACTTGGTGACAGCCTTGGTGCCCTCGGAGACGGCGTGCTTGGCGAGCTCGCCGGGGAGGACGAGGCGCACCGAGGTCTGGATCTCCCTGGAGGTGATGGTGGGCTTCTTGTTGTACCTGGCGAGCTTGGCGGACTCGCCGGCGAGCTTCTCGAAGATGTCGTTGATGAAGGAGTTCATGATGGACATGGCCTTGGAGGAGATGCCGATGTCCGGGTGCACCTGCTTGAGCACCTTGAAGATGTAGATCTTGTACGTCTCCACGCTCTTCTTCGCCTTCTTCTTGGACTTCTTGTCGCCGCCGCCCTCCTTGGCCGCCGGCAGCCGCTTCTCCGCCTTGGGCTTCTTCTCCCCCTTGGTCGGGGCCTTCTCCGCCTTCTCGGCCTCCACCGGCTTCTTCTCCGCGGGCTTCTTCTCGGCCTTGGGCGCCATCACGGACGGATCGAGGGGGAACGGTGGCTGCGACCGCGGCGGCGAGGAGGATTGATGGGATGGTGGAGTGTTCTTGCTGGTTTGCGACGAGATGCGATGGGGAATTGGATTGGGGGTGTTGTTTTTATAGAGAGGCGCGGTGGGATGTGATTGGCTGGAAGGGAGAGGACGCGGATCGGTGAGGTGGAGGGATCTGGAGCGTCGGGCGAAAATGGAGGGTGCGGATTAGGACTCGCGGAGATGGCTGAGGGAGGCGGGGCGCGGATCCCTCGGCAGTTTAGGCGGTGAGCGCGAATTTTGGGCGCCGAAATGGAATCGGCGATGGATTTTTTGGTCCGCGGTCACCGCCTAAAAAGATGTCCACAAATTCCCATCGGAGGACATCTAAAAAAAACTTTAGAGAGCATTGCATGTACCAACGGATTCGAACATGCACTACACGAATGTTGATTTGAAAGTTTTTCACATAAAATCTGAACGATATGTATATGAAAAAAGAGAAAATTGGTTATTTATCCAAAAGTTCATCAACCTTGGATCATTTATCCAAAGTTGGTTGTACATTGATAAAATACCCAATATGGACCAGAAATAAAAAAATACAATTATAGTAGGGGTCCTAATTAAAGCTGGTCATGAAAGATTCGATGGATCGTCGCCGATTAGATCGAAACCCTCCGCTGTCATGAGCCGCCGTCTGCCGATTATTCAAGTCCATGACACCTTTTTAGATGAATTAGATCGTAACTACCTCAAGCTGAAGCAATACTGATCAGGTGTCCACTTACTTTTACAAGCCAACATGTAAGACGTTTTGGAGATATTAGCTGGATGAGGTAAGACGATCAGGTACAAGGTGTACATGCGGCTGGCGGCCGGCCAGCGGTGACGATGGCGGTAACGAGCTAAATTTTTTATGCTTCATGCTTGTTTAGTATCTACTTTGCTTTGCTTTGTCTACACTTTGAGGTGTTTTTATATCTTTTCTGAAACTAACCTATTAACAAGTTGCAATAGTGTTTGTTGCCTGTTTTCTTCTGTTTTTGCTTCTAGAAAGGCAAAAAATCAATATTCTCGGAATTGGACGAGACAAAAGCCAAAGTCAATAACTTTCCGCGAGGACATGAATCCAGAAGGAGGGACGGAGAGGCACCAGAGGGTGGCCAGACCCCCCTGGACGCGGCCAAGCCTAGCCCGCGCCTAGGGAGGATGTGGGCCCTCTAGCCGCCTCCTCGGCCTCCCCCTTCGCATATAAGAAGCCTCCGACCCAAAAACCCTAAAGAATCCAGAAGAAATTCATGAAAACCTCCGTAGCGCCGCCGCCACCGAAGGGGAGATTCGGGGGACAGAAAGTCTCTGTTCCGGCACCCTTCCGGGACGGGAAAGTGCCCACGGAGTCATCTCCATCGCCATCTTCATCACCGTTGCTGATTCCCATGATGAGGAGGAAGTAGTTCTTCCTCGAGGCTAAAGGCTCTACCGGTATCTATGTGTTCATATCTCTCTCTATGCATGATCTTATGGTCATGAGCTTTGTAATCAAGTAGATCTACCTTGATATTCAAGTGCTTCAATAGATCTCTGTTCTCCGCATATGTGTGAAAGTGACAGTGTGCACGCCATGGTGGCACTTAAGCTTGAGTCTACATAAATACTCTTTGTGCTTTAATAGATCTATGCTTTTCCTCACGTGTGTGAAAGTGACAGCGTGCATACCGTGTGTGGCACTTTGGCTAGATTAAATATTTGTTATGAGTTATATTTGGAGTTGGATGTCTCTATGAAACTGTGGTGTTTGTTGGAACCATCTAGCGCTCAAGGTGACAGTGTGGGGTTATAGCCCTACCATGGATTAGAGCATCCAACCGGAGAATAGTTAAGAGTAGTATCATAAAGAGAATATATTTATATGAGAGAGTGTTCACTAGTGAAAGTATGATCCCTAGGCCTTGTTTCTAAACATTGAAACACCGTTTGCATCTAGATCTATTGCATGTTTGCTTGCTTTAGTCTTTACCTCACCGTTAAGCTATTTTCTGACACCGTTATCACTTGTATTTCACTATCTCTTCGCCAAACTAGTGCACCTATACACCTGGCAAGTGTATTGGGTGTGTTGGGTACACAAGAGACTTCTTATATCTTGATTGCAGGATTGCTTGAGAGGGAATACCTTTGACCACTTCCTCCCTGAGTTCGATAAACCTTGGATAATCCACTTAAGGGAAACTTGCTGCTGTTTTACAAACCTCCGCACTTGAAGGCCCAACAACTGTCTACAAGAATAGAAGTGTGTAGACATCAACGAGTAACATCCCCCTAACAATTACGTGTACAAGGAGTACCCCTTCAATGATTCTTAACGAGAACAGCAACACATGATTTCAATCTCCTCGATTGTTATTACTTGATGATGTCTGCCGGTCACTGAGACACATGCACATGTGTCGTGTCAATCACCATATGAGTACTCATTGAGCCATTATCCTCAAGAAGAACGTGAGGCATGGGCAAAGAGCTCAAATTTAAACTCACAATCACGTTGATGATATAACTCCTTATGTTCCCTCATTGTGAGGATATAGCATCAGAGGACTTCTTTAAGCATGTGCATCCAATGCGACTGATACACTTTCTATGTCACCATCGCTTCCTATATGACCTGAAGGGATAAGATCTCCACCTGAAACCTAACCCCGATCGATGTCATCTTGTGGAAAATTTTGGCGGACTCCATACGACACATACCCCCTTTCGGTAGCTACAGGTCCAACAAGCATTAATGTCGCACAACTTTGAAGTACGATGGAAGGGAATGGTCATGGTGACAGTACTTCACGATGGAATAGTGGTAGCAAGTAGGGTTTTTTAGCCAGTTGGTCTTGATCCACCTCAACAATATCCTCTACCTTAGTCATTCGCCAAATTCTTGAAGTGTCATGGGGTCATCCTCCTTAGAAATATCTGCATTCGTTGGCTCGTTTTCACCCACCATACAAGCATGTTGACCGCGCACAACTCCCCCACCCCACCACCCAACATCCTCTCTTTTGTGGATGGTTTCACATTGGTTAATAATTACATGTTTATTTCACGATTTATCAATGTCGTTGTAGATAGAAAAGCACAATATGAGTTTTAGAATATAGAAAATCCATCCTTGAAGGCTCTCCGGGCCAATTCTATCGCCAAAATCCGCTTAGATTGGTGCCTCGTTGCACCGACAATGAGGTGTGAGTTATGGAATTACAGTGGTACCTACATAGTCATGTGTCTATGTTATTCATTGTATTACATCGTATGGTCCACCTACGAACTCTGATCCTACTTTAAGCATAAGAAAACAACCAAAAAACCTTTAGGTGTTATTCATGTTTTTTGTTATTTATTAATCCGGTATAGAAACAAATGGCGCAGGTGTATATTCTTGATGTATGATTCCCAATGACCCCCCCCCCCCAACACACACACACAGAGAGAAACATGTGTGTTAGAATTCAAGTTTTCCTCTCTTTGATCTCACATAACAAGATTACTACCATACATGACCTTAATGATGCATTAACCTAAAGATTGTGTCTTTTTCTCTGGCAAAGAAAATATGGATCACTTATTCTTTGAGTGCATCTTAGCTAGGATGATCTAGAAGAAGCTCTTCCTACTTTTTGATAAAGCTTTAGGCGGCAAACTATGATACCGTGGCCAAATTCTGTGTTGCCAACAAAAATCACTATACTTTGAACTATATGTGTTGTTGTGCTTTTGTGTGTATGAACATTCAGAAATGACACAAAGCTTAATGGAAAGCTTTGGTTGAATGTTAATCATATTTGGTGGATGATCTTGAAAATAGTCAAGAAATGAAAGTTGTTCTACAAGGAGTCAAAGATAGGTATTGAAGACGCCTCTTCTCATTGTATGGGGGTGAAGAACAATCCTTGGACTACAAGTGATCTCACCTTGGACACCAAGCTTGCCTAAGTATATTATGTAGTTACACAAGGTTCTCAATCGTATCTCCCCCTGATGATGTGTCACCAACACGAGAGAATTTGTTGCGCTCACCATAGAACATCCTTGGACTTAGTTCCTAAAAATTAAATCCACGTCAAGGTAGGTGCACCTACAACTAGTACACTACTTTGTCGGATGTGAAGGGCCCAAAGCTTGGAAGTGTTATAAAGAAAAGCCTCTAGCTTTGGTTTGGGACATATTCCTTCAAATCTTTCAAGTGAATTATGATTTTTTTTTGAAGTAGAATTATGATTTTGTTACTTTAATTTCTAGTTTGTTTTTAGTTTGTTGGTGGAAATATTTTGCACTAGACCTTTCTATGGTTTCACTATGATTAATGGAGTCAAGAAGCATACAACCCCATACTAGTCTAGATAAGTATTTGAGTGGACATTGCATTGCAATTATGTATTTCCCTACTCCTAAATCATGCGAATCATAGGACACAATCATATGTAAAACACCTCGCTTGCGTGTGATACATGTTTAGAGAATTTTTAGATCACAAGAATTAATAACATGGGGGGATTTGGAAATATAACAACTTCAAAAGATAACACACAAGATATAAAAATTGCAAGACTGACTATTCGGGCTGAACACATGAAAAATATAATGATCGAACGAGTGTAAAACCTCTTTTGACTGAAGGAACTTCAAAGGAATTTTGTTACATTCAATCCAGGAAAAAATTCTTATATACCTCTCCGGTTAGAAAACTCGTCCTACAAATTTTACATCTTACTATCATACACTCAAAAGTCGTGGGATTCCTAAATAAAAACTATATATTTTATGTTTTTTGCGTGTATGAAAAACATGACATGCACTTGGTATCTAGATCATTGCAACCAAACAACATTTTTTAATAAAGTGACGTTAATCCATGCATGATTCAACATGCCATGACATCTTAATCCCAAGTTCTTTATTCTTACGATTTTCAGTACATATAGTTCGAAAGAGGCTCATAAGAGGTTAGAGTCGTTGTTGAAATTCATATAATCCCAGGCACGATAAATCAATTATGATGAATTTTGTGGCACATTTCCTTTAATCCAAATTGCAGTGTGAAAGACTAAAATAATGAGATCTTGATGATTTTTCTTTGATTCATCTGAACTCAACCATTCTATACCATCCACTCACAACCTTGATTTGTAGGGAAAACTTGTAGGGTTGGAAGCGCCCAAACTTTTATAAAATCCTATAATCTAGATACGTTATCTTCATGCGCAAAGGCCTATTGCTATTTTTATAGCCCCTCTTATAACGAGAATTATTGTTTGAACATGGATGGGAATGGGATCTTCAGAACTTGACAGAATGATAGTGTGTACGGACTTCTTCTTAATATTCCACACAAGCATGGCTGGCAGCGAGTGTAGTTACATTTTAACTGCTTTGATTCAGTTGGTGATGAAGTGGAGCCCTCCAAGTCCTACCTAGGCGGACTCTTAATTTGTTTTTCTATTGTGCTGAATTTTTTTGAAAAAGCGCAGGAGAGCTGCGTTTTCATTGATAGAGGAAGGAGTACAAGGTACTCAAGCTGTACAAAGTCAAGAGAAAGGACATGAACCACGTCCAGAAATCAATAAAGGAGAAAAACAAAATGGCCAGGAGGCCGGAAACCACCGCACTACTCTCGCGCCCACGGGTGCCGGCAACCAGCCAGCGCCCAACTCGAGCGCTCATCCTGAGCCTCGGAAAAGACTACCGAAGGAGGCTTATCGACGCCCCGAAAAATACGGTCGTTGCGCTCGCGCCAAATGAACCAAACCAGGAGGAGAGCCAGGGTCTTGCTCCTCCTCGCCGCAGGAGAGCTTGCATCAGGAGAGAGACCCTCCAGCCAATCCGGCAACGTGGCGCCGGTCCGCCAAGAGGTAGGGAGGAAACTCGGGACCTCGAAACCAGCGGCAGCCAGGCTCCATAAGCTCCGGGACCACGGGCACTCGGCGACAAGGTGAACAGCCGACTCAAGGTTGCGCCGGCACAGAGGACAGAAGTAAGAGTTTGGCCATTGCCTTGCCATCAGTCTGTCCGCAGTAAGGATCCGATTCTGTACCAGGAGCCATGCGAACAACCGACACTTGGCAGGTGCCCAGACCTGCCAAATCGAGGGGACCAAGGGCGACGTTGTCGAGCCCTGGAACTACAGGCGGTAGGCAGAAGCCACGGAGAAACACCCAGAGGCGCACACGCGCCAGACGAACATGTCATCGGAACCCTCCTGCAAGTTGAGGGCCGCAACTGCCGACCAGAGGCGGACAAAGTCGGGCAAGGTCGCCGCCGAGACCCGCCCGCGAAGGTCGGCAACCCAACGCTGGGAGCTCACTGCGTCTGCCACCGAGCGCATCTTGCGACGGGAGGCCGCAAATAGCTCCGGCATTGAGCGAAAGGGGGCCTAGCCATCCAACCAGCTGTCGAACCAGAAACTGGCCCTGCGGCCGTCGCCCACGGTAACATGTGTGGCCGCGGCGAAAAGGTCCTGCTCCGCGGGTGAGCAAGGAAGAGGCATGCCCACCCAGGGCTTGTCAGGCGCTGTGCGTTCGAGCCACAGCCACTTGAGGCGGAGGGCCGTTCCGAAGCGATCAAGGTCAACGATTCCGAGGCCGCCCAGCTCCTTGGGCCTGCAGATACGACCCCAGGCGATTTTGCAGTGCCCGCCATGGCAGGAGACCTCTCCGCGCCAGAGCCAGGCACGCCGAATGCGGTCAATCTCCTTGCGCACCCAAACTGGCAACGAGTGTACGGAGATCCAGTAGACAGACAGGGCCGAGAGCACAGCATCGAGGAGCACAAGACGCCCGGCCTCCGAGAGCCACTTGAACTTCCAGCAGGCCAGCCGGCTGGCGATCCGGTCAAGCAGAGGCTGGAAGTCAATCTTGCGAAGCTTCCGCAGGCTAAGAGGCAGCCCCAGGAACTTGCATGGCAGCGAAGCTATACAAGCGCCCAACGGGGAGACGACGTCCACCACGTCGAGGTCCTCGCAGCGGATGGGAATCACCGAGGTCTTGGCGAAGTTGACCCGAAGACCTGTGACCGCGCCAAAGCGGTCAAGGATGGCGTGCGCAGCTTCCAGCTCGGTTTTAACCGGGTTGATGAAGAAAATGGCATCATCGGCATACAAGGATGTGCGCAGCCCATTGGACTGGCCACAGATGCGGGACAGGACGCCCTCCTCGACCGCCAAGGAGAGCAACCGGTGCAACGGCTCCATAGCCAGAATGAAGAGGAAAGGTGACAATGGGTCGCCTTGTCGCAGGCCACGCCGATGGCGGATACGCGCACCCACGGCACCATTGAGGATGACCCGTGATGAAGCCGTCGAGAGAAGTAGGGTGATCCAATCGCACCACTTCTGACTGAAACCAAGCGCACACAGCATGGACAGGAGGTAAGGCCAAGAGACCGAGTCGAACGCCTTGGCGATGTCCAGCTTGACCATCAACACCGGGGTTTTTGAGCGGTGGAAACGCCGCACAAGCCCTTGGACAAATAGGAAGTTGTCCTGGATGGACCTACCACGGATGAACTCACTCTGGATAGGGGAGACCAGGCTGCTGATTCGTCGTGCCAGACGGGTAGCAAGCACCTTCATGAAGAGCTTAGCCACGCTGTGCAGCAAACTGATGGGGCGAAAGTCACCCATAGAGCTCACGCCATCGCACTTGGGGATGAGCACGATGTGCGCCTCGTTGAGGCGGTGCAGGCTAGTCTTGTTCAGCAGGAAGATCTGCCTAAACGCGAGCACCAGGTCCTGGATGATCACCGGCGCCACCGCCTTGTAGAAGGCACCGCAGAACCCATCCGGTCCCGGCGCCCGATCAGCCGGGAGGTCAGCAATAGCCTCCAGAATTTCCGCCGGAGAGAAGGCCGCATCCAGCTCGGAGAGGTCGAGGGATGGCAGGCTGAGGGCATCCCAATCGAACGTGTCAGTGGCAGCGGACGGGGTGCCAAGAAGGGCATCAAAGAAGTCCTTGGCCACCTTGGCTTTGTGGCCATGCTCGGTAGCCACACCATGGGGGCCGGATAGCGAAGGGATGAAGTTCTTCCGCCGACGAGCATTGGCTTTGAGGTGGAAAAAGAGTGTGTTGGCGTCACCAGCCTTGAGCCAGTTCACGCGAGCCCTCTGGCGCATCCGAATGCGCTCAATGACCGCAAGCCCAAGGATACGGGACTTCAGGGCCTTTCGAAGGTCGAGCTCGTCGGGCTCCAGACGGCGCGACTCCTGTGCTGCGTCAAGAAGCATCACCGTGTCCTGGGCCATGAGTAGCTGGAGTTTCGTGTCGCCAACGTAATTCTTGTGCCAGCCCTTGAGGGTAGCTGCAGCACGACGCAGTTTCAGGTCAAGGCAACCCAGGGCATCCCCCGCGGGACAGGGCTCACTCCAAGACTGCGCCACCACCTCCTGGAACCCTGCCAGATGCACCCAAAACGCCTCAAACCGGAAGCGAGGGGGGCGGCGGATTGGGGAGTCGCAGGTGAGGATCAAGGGGCAGTGGTCAGACATGGCAGAGGCGTGAGGCTGGAGGCAAGCATTGCTAAACATGATGTCCCAGTCAGCATCGCAGAACGCACGGTCGAGACGGACCAAAGTAGGATCCTCCTGCTCATTGGACCAAGTGAAACGTCTGCCAGCCAGCTTGAGTTCCTTCAGCTCACTAGCATTGAGCGCATCCCTAAAACGAGCCATGAGCCCATGGTTTAGATTGGAATTATTCTTATCACGGGCCTCATAAATTAGGTTGAAGTCCCCGATGAGGAGCCAAGGGCCGGCGACTCTGCTCCGGATTGCGGCAAGCTCCTCCAAGAAGAGGGGCTTCCTAGCCTCGTCCGACGGGCCATAGACAGTCGTGATGGTCCATGGGGTGCCGCCGCAGCACGGAGTGAGCCGCGCCGATACCGCAAAGGTGGAGACTTCCACAGCATCCGCGGAGAAAACCGAGGAGTTCCAGGCCAGGAGCACGCCGCCACGCGTGCCGTCCGCCGGCAAGACAGCAGAGCCATCGAGCAAGGGGCCAACAGTTTCACGCAGAAACGCTTGGGAGAAGGAAGCCAGCTTGGTTTCTTGGAGGCAGAGGATCGAACAGCGAACCTGGGCAACCAGCGATGCCACGCCAAGGCGGCATGCTCGTGCATTGAGGCCACGCGGGTTCCAATTCAGCACAGAGAAGGAGCTATCCATTGGGGAAACTAGGCAAACTCACAAACAAACGCAGGCTCAAACAGCGAGCAAGCGTACTTTGAAGAACAAACACAGACGCAAACTGGAGGCCGGCAAGGAGCACAGACGTCCGACCAGAATGCCACAGACTAGCACAGGACACAAACAGCAGCCTGGCAGATAAGCTATCCAGGAGCAGGAACATGGCACCACAGGGCCACGGGACACGTACAACAGTAGACCGCAAAGCACCCACCCAAACGGACAAGCAGAGGTGTTGATCTAACATGGAAACTAAAGCAGCCCAGCGAACAGCAGCGAGGCAGCAATCAGGCCAGGCCGCCAAGCGACTCGGCTGCCAGAGGCTGCAGGTCAGCGTCCGGGAGACAGATGCGGGCCGAGGAGTGGATACCCGTCACCCGGGCGATCTTGCTGGTGAGCTGACCCAGCGGCGTCTTGAAGCGGTCGACGTACTTGGAGCGCGCCTTCGGAGTGAACTGGCGCGGCCCGTCGATGAAGTCTAGCTGCTGAGCGAGCCTGGCCTGCGCCTTTTACGCCTGCGTCAGCCCCGGAGCGGACTTGGCGATCTTGGCGCTGCTGCGGCGGACCGACGCCGGGGGTGGGGCTGGGACCATGACCACATCCTCCACCGCAGCCCCAGAGATCAGCGGTGGCGCGCCAAGCAGGGAGGGGGGCAGCAGGCCAAACACCTTGGCCATGAACGCCACACTGTCGTCCACCTCCAGCGCCTGCAAGCGGCCAGAGAGGACGTCGACCGTCGCCGCCGGGTCCAGCTGCAGGACGACAGGGTGCGAGGACGGGGCGAACTGCACAGGGCCAGCGGGGGGAAGCTGCGGGAGGCCACCCACCGGCGGGGCGAAGGAGTCGTGGCCCAAGTAGCCCAAGGAAGGCCAAGGCCAGTGCGGCCCAACTCCAGACAAGGAGGGCTGCGACCTGGGCACCTCCAAGTCAAGCGCCTGGGACACCATGTTGACGGGCTTGAGTCCAAGCTCCGACGCAGAAAGGCCCGCCCAGGAGCTCATGCCCAGGTCCAGGTCAGCATCACGGACCGTCCAGGGCTCCGAGCCCGGGGCCAGCAAGGAAGGCCACGAAGGCCCATGGGACTGGACGGTGTCGATGTCGAGCAGGACCGGGTCAGCACGGAGCAGATCCTGCCAAAACTCCTCCAGGCCTGCACGGCAGGGGAGCAGGTCAGGCTTAGGCACGGGCGTGCCAAGCAGCACCGTCGAGGCCGCGGCGGCAGAGGACAGCAGCACCTCCGTCACAGGGGACGCCGGCTCACCAACGGCTCCCTGCACCTGGGTGGGCCCCAGCACCTCCCCTCCTGGGAGCGAGAGCGGCTACGGCCGAGGCCACGGCCGCGGCTACGGCTACGGCCCCGCCCGTAGATAGGGCTGCCATCGCCGGAGGCATCAGAGCCATCATCAGACGCCCGGGGGCCCACACCTCGGCGACGACCGCCACCATGACCATCCTCCTGACGGCGATGCTGCGACCCCGCCTCCCGCGAGTTGGTATCCGAGCGGCAACCGAGCAGGCCAGCCCGACGGTGGCCACGGGAGCGGTCCCGGCGGCGCCGACCAGCACGGCGCGAATCGTCATCCTCATCATCGTCGCGACGAGCAGGCCGAATGCGGTCGAGGATGGAGGAGCGACGCTGGACCGCCGCAGCCCCCGACGAGTTCTCCTCGACACCCAGGGTCCACCGGAAGCGCTCCTTGAGCGGCCACGTAGCAGTGCTGCCCGCCGGGAGCGGGGAGTAGTCGATGGTGGTGTCGAGGTGGATGAGGACGGGAAAGAGGGGTCCCTGCAGGCCTTCGTCGCGCGGCGTACCTTCCGGCAGCGTGGGCCGGCCGCGTGGGTCAGCTGGCGCATCAATGATGGAGTAGTCGCTGGAGGTCGGGATGCCGTCCGAATTCCATGCCTAGGCCCAGGCATAGAGGCAGGAGGTGTTGGAGAAGCTGGTTGACTGCCTCTCAAGCCGGTCGATGACGCAGGAGAGCCCAACCGCCTCCTGCACAGCCACCTTGCTCCAAGACTGGAGGGGGACCCGCTCGAGCGCCAGGCGGCAGTAGAACCGCCAGACGCGCTGATGCCCACCCGAAGCCGGCGTCCAGGCCGAGAGGGTGAGAGCCACACCCCGACAAGTGGCCACCCCGGCATCAAGAGCAATGTCGCGGTGCGCGGGGTTGTCGAAGCGCACCAGGAACGCCTCCGGGAAGTGCTTGGAAACGTGCATCAGGTCGTACGGGACCCCAAGATCGCGCTCCAGGGCCTTGGCGATGAGCGGGGGGGTGATGTCGACGCGTGGCTCCGAGAGGGACACCAGAACCGCCGAGAACCGGAGCTGGCGCACCGCGTCCTCCATCTCCGGAGTGCAGACAGAGAAGGACGAGCCCCTGCCGGGCCGCTGAGCCGCCTCACCAGGACGGTACGCGAGCGCCATGGGGGCCGGGGGCGGCGGCGGGGGCAACAGGGGGGGCGGTGGAGGGAGGGGGCGGATGGCAGAGAGGCCGCGGACTCCTGCGCCGGAGCCAAGCGGCGCTTGCAGCTGCGGGCACAGTGACCCCAACAGAGACAGAGAGCACACCAGACTGGATCTCTACACTGGGAGGCTCTGTGGTCGGAGGCAAGGCACCGGAAGCAGCGGCCCCGGAACCGCTTCAAATAGGCCTCCCGCCGAGCAGCCTCGAGGCCAGAGTCCACATGGGGGCGAGGGCGATGATAACTCCAGCGGCCCGAAACAGGTTTTGCCTCATGATAAATGAGCTCCGGCTTCCCTAGAAGGTACAATTATTAGGACAACTCCTTGACATACCATATTCAAATACTCAACCGTACAGGTTGTTCATGACTTAAGCACGTACAAAAAAAAAATGCTAACTCCGAACAAAATAAATTTGGCTTCGCCCGGGTTCGAACCGGAGACCTTCAGTGTGTTAGACTGACGTGATAACCAACTACACCACGAAACCGCTTGTGTTTGTTTTGTTGCTGCAGAGTTTCTAAAGTAACTTAAACTCTGTTGGCAGGACGAAGACGAACATACCGTAGCACAAAAGGAAAATACAACCGTTGTTTTAGAGTTCTCCAATTTACACTAGATACTAGATTCGTGAAGCAACTGTGAGCAAACCCTACATGCCCTGGCGAACTTGCATCTGCTCAATGAAATGAAATCTCTTCACCTGCATGTTGGATGTCACCGCGACCAAGTTATCTTGGTGGGCTCCCCCTCTTCGGAACGCTCTCGTGCAGCAAAGTTCCACGCCGCTGATAAGGAATGAAGTAACTCAACGCGGTCGGTAGATGCTCTCTACTTTCCATACTTTGTATCCGAAGTATTTCACCCAATTTTCTCCGCGATCTTAGATTTCGGTGACATTTATCACACGACTTCTAGGACCCTAGGCTCTCGAAGAATCTTTTTCATGTTTTGGTTACATATGGAAATATAGAAAAAAATGACAATTTTTTTGTATTCACCTAATTTTGTTAGATCTAGTGGTTTATTTAATACTCAAGACTTCTCTTTTAAGAGAAAAAAAATACTGATTTGACCCTTAGGGCAACTTTAACGCCACCCCGCAAACGGACCGGACCGTTCGAATCTATTCGATCAGACAATGGATAAGGCCCAACGCTGCCCCATAAGGAACCGCGCCCCGCGGATCGGTCCATTTTGTCGCCCAAATTTGGACTGGTTTGCGGTGGCGCAGACAGCCCGCGCGTCCGAGTCGCGTGCCCTTTTATCCAAGAGCAATGCACCAAGTTCAATGCTTCATATGCCACGGTGAAGAAGCGAAAAGTTAGTGGCATTGGTGTGAGAGACATGGTATATTTCTTTATTAAACTCAAAATACTTACAAATTGCGTGCTATGTGTATATGTTATTCCGCCTTTCTACTTACAAAATCTTGCTAATTTAGTTGTTGCAAGATTTGAATCACTTCAAGATTGCCCATCAAGGAAAATCATTCAACATGGTCCATTGTTGGAGGGCAATCAAAGATTGTCCCAAGTGGCAAGAGTTCTATGCGTCGTGGACCAACAATGGAGACACTAATGGAAACCCCAAGGGACACAATCCGATGTCATCGATCTTGATGGTGCCACCCCAAGTGAGAGCGGGATATCAAAGAGGCCAAGGGGAAGGACCAAATCCAAGGCGGATGTAAAGCGCGGGGCTTCCTCGTCGGCATCGCAAGAGTCGATCAAGACAATGTCTACCGATAAGGAGATGTCAAGTGAGAAGAGAGAAAGCACCGAGAAAAAGAGGAGGCCGTGAAGACCTTCTATGGAGCTCGAAATTGAAGAGATCAACGTCCGTGCAAGAGCCAATAAAATAGATAACAAACAAACATAATTGGAGCTCTCTCTACTCACCGAGGAATCCAAGATCATGACGACTCCCTTGACCGAGGACATGGATCCAATTCAATGTGCATGGTTGGAGAAGAAGATGATGATTCATGTGATTCACTTGATCACTTCTATTTATGTGTTTCATGAACCATGTGTCTCATGCATTTGGTAGCTTTGTTTATGAGGACACCGTTGGTAATTTACTACCTTTGACCGAGGAACATTTATATGTGTAGAATGTGCAAAATGAAAAAAGACAAATGGGGTGCCATTAGGTGCAGTAGCATGTCCTAGGCGGATGCATTAGTAGACCAGATCAGACACTTTCGTGTCCAATTTGCACAGACCAGACCGGACACTTCTCTTAGCTCTGGTGTTATATTTGGTTATTTACTAAAATCTCCTTTGGGTTAGATCAGCTGGTTTGACCAGTTTGGGCTTAGTATATATTTTTTGCACTAAACTGGATGTGCTGATTTTATTTGTGAAAGGAAATAAACTAACCTCATCAAACCGGTTTACCACGGTTTCACCGGTTCCAGATTTTGCACACCCCTAGTGGTGTTCATCCTACAGAGGTTGTATTAAGTACCGTTGTGTGAGGAGCTGCAATGGCTCTCTAGTACTGGGAGGCATTGCAACTGATGGCTATTTTTGTTCAAGACAGAACCAAGCTTCTGAACGAGCTAGCATTCAGAGTAACCATGTCGCGAACAGATTATCAGCATACACGAGTACGTCGCTCATCGAACAGCCAATTTGATCGTTACGATCAAGAGGGACCATGATTAAGTGACAGCATACCAAAATGTTTCTTGACGTTGACCACTCCGTGCCACGCTACAATCGAAAGTTTTAGAATAAGTAGCACACCCGAGCGTCTCGAAGACAAGACCGACATCACCACTATTCGACCCATACTGAACGGAAAATATATAGGGGAGAAGTGCAAGAGCTGTCATCAGGAAACCCATTCGGTGAAAACCTGTTGCGACGCTTGTTAAACTCCCCCACACGATCCTCCTTTTTCAGAGCATTTCTTGCGACTTGCGAACCAGGCGCCTAACCTTTTTCTTGAACTCATCCCTGTTTTCCCTCCAGTCCTTCTGCACAGCAAAATTCAAAGCGGGTTCGTCAGATACACAAACTATAATAAGTTTTATAATGGATACAAAAAAATACTTAGTAGAAAATTCTCCAGAGATGATACTAAATTACTAATGGCACCAAATGTTTGGCTAATACCACCAGGAGAAATCAGTATGCTAACTGCAATAACAACAGCACAATTGCTTTGCTTCACAACTAAAGAGAAAATTCAACATCCATGCTCTTATATATAGCCAAAGTGGGGATATAGGAATTTTGTATGATGAGCTAAAGTATTACACACATTCACCAATCAGCAAAACTGAAACTATTTACTGCAAATCGGAAGTGGTAATTTTCAACATTGCAACAAAGGCACATGCGCATGGAACGATTTCAACACACAAAAGAGAAAATTAAATAGCCAATAAATGATGAGGCACTTACGGCCGCTTCAATATTTGCTGGAGACTCATCGTTTGGACTGGAGAGCATCGAAATAATGCTCAAAACTATACTCTCGACCTGCACGTTATTAACCACACATAAATTAGGAAAGAACATGGTGTTCAAATCAAACTGCCATAATAACCAACCCATATCAGATCCATTTGGGTGCAAAATAAGCCATGCGAATTTAGGATTATTTTGCAAGAGACATGTCAAAATAATAATAATAACAATTGTCTTCTACAACTCATAAACAAACATAACCTGGGTTTACTCAGCAGTTAACAATCTGATGTTGAGGCTACTGGTCAGCAACAATCTGCTTCGGAAAGAGCGGTTTGTTTTTAGGTTTAAACAGTTTGGATGATCAGAACCCTAACAACTGGAAACAGGTCACACCCCTAAGCAAAACCAGCCTGGAAGCGCTATTTAAATCAGTATAGATGATAGCTTTTGATAAGTTGATTAAAAAGAGTGTCTGTTCTAAATTTCTTGTCTTCTTAGCTTGATGGAGGGTTAATAGATTTAAAACTTCACATCATTACATTTGAAAAAAAAATACTTATGTGAAACAGTAGAAGAAACCCTACTGTGTGCACTGGTGTCCATCGTTCGCTTGCAAGCTCATAACCGTTGGGATCATCACCAGGTGGATGAAGAATAGAAATGCACACACGCCCATCAGGGTAGACTGAGAATTCGACATCGTAAACATTGTCAGAACAGAGGTATGATGATATAAAAACAAAGGGGACTGAGAATTCGACATCGTAAACATTGTCAGAACAGAGGTATGATGATATAAAAACAAAGGGGGCTAGCAAGGAGCTCACCATTCGGATGCCACATCTCAGAGGTAAATCTTACTGATGGAGGACTGTTGGGGTAGTTCTGGGGAAAGGTCATTACTGCATTGAAGTATCCTCCATCACTGCATACAAAAAAAAAACTTTTAAATTTCAACTAGATGGAAACAGAGAAACTTATAAGCTTAACATCAGTTTCATTGGTATATATGGTATATATGGCTGATGTCAACTCTCAACTTCTATAATGCCTTTATAAAGGGAGATTCTGAATTTTTTATATAATTTTTCAGTTGCACCTGCCCTTGGTACTTATTTCACGGCAAAATGATCTAGCAAGGTCATCAGAATACAGTAAACTACTATTCTGATTACTGGTTACCAATTCAAAATAAACATTATAGTATGATACATAAATAAGCGCAAGCTTCCCCATCCAGAAACTTTGTTAGCCTCCTAAGTTTTAGGAGTTCCGCCCTCCAAAACGCCTCTTTGTTCGGATCAATGATTGTTAATGGACAATAACGAACAAAATACTGGTCTCTACTTCCAAGTTCCAACTAGTTAAGTAGCACCGGTATAGCTAACGGGTACCCTCTATTATTCAATCATAGCATTCACAAAGGCAGGGTTTGTGCTTTCCCCACAAGGAAGGCAAGTGACTGTGCAATTCAACAGAACATGTGCTTTCCTCCAAAGGAAGGTAAGTGAGTACGCAATTCAACAGACCCTGTTCTTTTGCCCCCAAGGAAGGCAAGTGGGTACGCAATTCCACAGACCTCGTGCTTTGCACCCCAAGGAAGACAAGTGACTACGCAATTCCACAGATTGACACCAGATACACAAAATTAGTGGGCTGCACGACCCAAACATATTCACTAGCTAAATTCATCAATACGTGGGGGCGGATGGGCACCAAAACATGGAATTCTAACAGTTCACATCGTGCAACCCGATCGTAACTGAACATGAGTAACCACACGCATGAAACCATACGAAGCAACTACAATTGTAGGGAAAAAAAGATGAAACTCACTATAAGGTTTCGGGCGGGCCGATGATGGTGACCTGCCACTCGAACACGTTGCTATCGTCCACCAGCCCCGCCGAGAACCCATCCACGGGGTTCTTCGATAGATCTGCAACAATCAGGACCCAAGATCAGTGTCCGATCGCGACGAATCGGGGGCAGAAAAAGTAGAGGGGAGGGGAGCATGAGGGTGTCCGGATCCGTACCTTTGAGCTGCTTCTGGAGCAGGAGGCTCGCCTGGCTCGAGGTTGCCGCCGCCATGGGAAGCAGAGCAGAGCCCGATCGGATCGGGGCTAGGGTTTTCGGCGATGGGCCTGGTTCGCCGCCCTCGGGGCGACCTTTATTCGTGGACGCGTGAGCGTTTGGAGGTGGAAGGAAAGGGGGTAGAATCCGGGAAGGGGGAGGGCTGGATGATATATACGAAGCCTGACAAGATTTGATAACAACCCGGCTAATTTTAGGTACACATCGTTATTGTTTCGAAGTCCTTTTATAGACTACTAGACTTGAGTTAAAAATACTACTCTCCGTCTCAAATAGATGTTGAAGATTTATCTAGATTCCTATATATATTCAAAACGAAAAGAAGAAAACATATGAACGGAAAGCTAGGATAGTGATCAAAAGATTGACAAAAACGGAGAAAGAAAAGCAAGTGTTAATTTGTTTTCAAATAATCTAGTCATTCACTTTTCTTTTTTGTTTCAGTTCTTGTCTTTGGGAAGCAAATTCGGCTTTCGATAAGCCCCTTGATATGGTGTGAAATAGATCAGCCAACCGAATCAGTTGGTAATATCTATCTTTGTACCCCATGTTTCGGTGGGTATGTATGTTGGGGGGAGGGGGGACTAATTCAATTTGGACGAAGGAATGGCGAGAAGGCCCATAGGCGAGTCGTCATGGGGGGAGGGGGAGGGCATCTTTTCCCCTTAATAAATAAATATTCTTAGATTCTTTTATAGTTATTAGGTGCCCTTTGTTAAGTAAGGCCGAAGGAGAGTGACGCATTGGAGTGCGGGTTTTTAATGCTTGAAAAATTGAATTCGAAAGTTTCAAAAAAATTGAATAAAAATATTTGCATATAGACAATTATGTGAACTAACATTGTATACATTTTCAACTCAAAATGTTGTCTTTTAGGCTCGGCAAAAATGATAAATTGAGTTTTTGTCCTTGGTGAACAGGGCCACACAATGCACTAAAGTGGACATTTTGTCATTTCGCAAAAAAACGGACATTTTGTCTTTTTATACGATTTTGTCTTTTTATTGAGCCTAAAATACAAAATATTCCGAGCTACAAATGTATACGATGTTAGATCACATAGTTGGTTACATGCAGGTATTTTTTTCAAAATTATTTGTAACTTTTGAATTTAAATTTTGAAGTTGGAAAAAATAAAAGAGTTGCGTGACACCTGGGCTATATTACGGTTATTCACGAAGGCCTTCCTTAATAGTTTTGTACTCATATCTTACCAAGAATAAATACATGTCAGATAAATGAGAAACTAATGAAGGTTCCCGCATTGTATTAGGTTCATGTATGGTTCTAGGGACCCTGGATTAGTAAAACGAAATTCTAAATTTGTGAAATTCGATCATAAATGTCACTGGAAGTGGTTTTATGACATGTATCATGTGTGACATGCAAAATAAAACTAATTACTCGCTCCGTCTATAAATAGATGTCAGAATTTTTCTAAATTTAAATGTATCTAGACACTATTTAGTACTAAATACATCCAAATTTAGAAAAAAATGCGTCATTTTTGAGAAGGAGAGAGTATTACAGTTAGAATTTTGTTTGCCTCTATTGGGTTATGGTTAGAGAAGCTCCAAGGCGACTCCATTGTCGAGTTGCGCAGAGCTCGCCACGACCCTCCCCTTCGCGAGATAGCACATACCTGCAAGGTCTACCGCGCTGCCATTGTCATGATCACAATTTTTGGATGAGCTATCAGGGTTTGAACAAATATACATGCCGGAATAAGTAGACTCGTCCATGGAAGGAGAAGAGGAGAGAGGGTATGTAATCCCCTGGATCTTACGCTCTAAACACAAGCCGATATAACCTAAAAGTGGATAAGGTGTGCTACCGTGAAGGCCAAAGGCCACCCACGTGTAGGCCCGTCTAGCAGAGTAGAGCGTACAGACCAACCACCATACCCACTTTCCATGGTTTTAGCTTCATGTACGAGAGACGTAGCCGGCTGTACTGCGAGTCAAGCATACAAATAAGTATGTATGTCAACAACATACAAGAGTACATCAGAGCCAAACCATCTAAAATAAATAAAAATATTGCAACACCATACGAAAAGATCCAAATATCCTAGATAGATATAATAGTTTAGAATACATTTTCATACATCAATCAACATAGTAACAAACGAAAGCGGAAGACAAGATCCGACTATGGATGAAGAAGCAAACTGGCATGAGATGCCCACAAATAAGTATATTCCCGCCCACAGATCTCAAATATCTCCATTCCCGAAATCTCAACGCATGAGGGTTGTTGTCACCATCATCAATCTCCTCGACCCAATAACCTTTCTATGGATATACCTATCCATCTGAACAATATTTATCGTGTGAGACCCTAACGAGCTCAGCAAGTCTTTATGCATCTAAAGGAAACAGCCTGCCGGTGATGCAGTTGCGATAAAATATAAAGCCTAACAGTTCTATAGAGACACACTACAACATTCGCCTGACCAAAGATAGACGTTCATTCATTAAATAAACAATAGTTAATTATCCAACATATATAACAACATAATAATCATCGCTCGCCCTCCTTCCCGTTTACCGAACGAGAAGGCGGGAGAACATCCCACATGTTGGCAGCTTTATTAATCATTTTATAAATATTGCACTATTTACTAGTCATGTTTAGTCAAGTTACAGACGGTACTTTAGTTATAGTTGTCTATGATCGAGAAACTGTGCTCTAAGTAGTCTATAATCACAGACATGGCTTTTAAAAAGATTTACCCTACAGGGTGTACAAATAGTAATACAAGCACGATCAACCTCAAAAGAACCAAATAAAAAGCAACGAGATATCACGACAAAGCATTCGAAAGATTTGAAAATGATTTTAGGGGGCACCCCTATAAGCCACCCGCTAAGAAGTCGACCGAGCTCCATGACGGATCTAGGGTTTGTGCCAATGACTATAATTACTAAGAACCTAAAAGTGTGACTGGGCTTGTCAATACTGCGAAACATTCCACATTCCTAAACAGTACCGTAGTGAACGCTTCTCAAACAATAGTAGTAAATAAAACAGTAAAACATGGCATAAGTACAAGATAGCATTAGCGCCCCAAACTAATTGTGGCTCCAAAAAATAAGTTGTGAATCAACCTCAGACTAAGAGGATTCATGGTCCCACATGCAGATAATGAGATATTCAAGGAACAAGAATCAAGTACTCGGGTCCTACGGGACACAAGTGAGCGCTTAAAAAGCAAATAACAGCTATTGCCCATCGGTGTCTTTTTTAGTTATCCCATTACTACACAATTCAGTTGTTTAGATATCTCGTTAATCAAAGAATCTCACAATCCTACACATACAATTTTACAACTCACATGGCTCAAACAACTCCTATAGTAATGACTGGTAGGATTGAGGGTACAAGCCTCGATGGGGTTTAAAAGTAAAGGCTATGCAGTACTTGGATTGCAATTTAATTCGGAACACGACTTATGATGCAAGAATAATATAGATGTAATAGGTACTATATATAGTGCAAGCATGGGGAATTGCTTGTCTGGTAGCTCAGTTTAAAAATAAGTGGGATCCGGTTAATACTTCTGAGTCTCTTGATAGTTCCCTTGCTCGGCGTCTATTCAGATAAAAACTAAACACACAAGAGCGATAATAAATAAAGTGCGCAATCATATGAAATATATGCAACAAGTAAAACAAGGCATGCCATGATGGAATGATGCACAATTACATGGTATAACATAGCATGGCATGGGTGAGGTGTGTGGTACAGGAATACAACATTTTTATTAATTATTTAGTCATGTTTTACTCTCATAAACATTACTGGTCATTTAGTATTTATATGTGAAAGGATACGGATGTCGCCTAGAGGGGGGGTGAATAGGCGATTAAAACTTTTTCTAGAGTAGCTCAACAAAGGCGGAATAAAACTAGTGTTTACTTTGTAAAGCACAACCTAGAACAACTAAGGTTCACCTATGTGCACCAACAACTTATGCTAAGCAATACAAGCAACAAAGTGATAGCAAGATATATATTACTTCAAGCACGGAGGCTATCACAATGTAAAGTGCATAAGTAAAGAGCTCGGGTATAGAGATAACTGAGTGAAGCGGGGACAACGATATTTTACCGAGTTCCTCCCAACATGGAGTACGTCTCGTTTGGAGAGGGGGTGGTATCAAACCACCAACGCCACAAAAGGCCTCCCATATTCTCCGGTGAATCTCACCCCAATGGGATCGATCCACACTTCCACTATCGGTGCACTTGTCGGTGGCAAACCGGAACCTCTCACAAGATTGGGGCACTTCTCCACAACTTAATTGGAGGCTTCCAACAAACGCCACAAAAGGCCTTAACAAATGCCACCAAGGCCACAAAACCGTCTAGGGTTCCAAGAACCCAAGAGGCACAAGCTCCAATGAGCAACTCAAACCAAATCCTCCGAGGAGAACTCAAACCGATGCACCAAATGCAAATGGCAAGAACACAAGTAGTGCTCAAATCCTTCTATCCCAAATTCCATCAAAGCTACAAAATCTTGTGGGGGAATAAGAGAGGAAGAACAAAGGAGGAAATCCACAAAAGACTCCAAGATCTAGATCCCAAGATGTTCCCCTCACTTAGAGGAGAGATGGATTGGTAGGATTGTAGATCTAGATCTCCTCTTTCAAACCCCTAAAGTATATGCAAGAATTAAGGGAGGGATTGAAGGGGGTAGCAACCTTCAAAAGGTCAACAATGGTGGGGGAAAACTTGCAAGAGAGCTGGGGAACCATTGGGGAAGAAGGGCCCCTTAAATAGGTCCCTAGAAATCCAACCGTTAGGCCCAGGAATTGCCCGGTCCGGAGTCTCCGGTGTACCCAGGCCAAACGGGGACAATCTGGAGGACGTACTGCACGCGGTCCGGAGATTAGACCGGAGATTAGTCCGGAGTCTTCGGTCTTACAAAAACTGGCAGAAAGATCAATACGAAAACATCCATAACTTTTGCATCCGGACTCCGATTTTTATGATCTTGGGCTCGTTTTAAAGAGGACAATAAGCTCTACAAGATCATACAGAAAAACATAATAGTACATCAAGGGAGTATAGAACCAAATGACGAAAGGTTTAACCTCTCTCAAAAAGACAAACCAGTAAAACCTCCAACATCGAAAACGTAGTAGAGAATGCATATGAAATCCGTTTTCTATGAACTAGAGCTTGTCATGGAGATTAAAACAAGCTCTAAATACTCACATGAGTAAGAACCAAATAATGGAAGGTTTTAACTATCTCTAAAAGACAAACTGGTAAAACCTCCAGGATAAAAAAACGCAATAAGATATAAAGGGGAAATCCGTTTTTGATGAACTAGGGCTTGTTATGAATATTACCACAAGCTCTAGAACCTCACATGGATAAGATCCAAATAACAACCAAGAAAGAATGATGCTAAGTATGCAAAGGTTTGAGCTCTCTCTGAACGATATGATCGAGTTACTCACTTGGGAGCCCCTCTTGATAGTACGGTTGTCTATCCTATAAACCGGTCTCCCCAACTAACACCACGAGACCGGTAAGAAAGAAACCCTATCAAGATCATACCTTTTCCTTGCGCATATTCCACTTGATTATGATTTAGACGGTCTTGTCCTTCTCAAGATGGAACACCTTTCTTGATTGCTCTTGTACGCACTTGCTTGATGAAGACTTGCAAGTTACTCCCCCATACAACATGGGGAAACCTTTACTTTGACCTTGTCTTCATCAATCCATGATCACCGAGGATGGCAAGATTTAAGCATGAGATCTTCATAGGTTTAACTCTCACATGACCAATCTGTGGATCACTCTTTGAACACCTTGGTCACCACTTGATCCTCTTCACTTTCTTCTTCTCCAAACCTTGAAGCCAACATATGGTTTAAGCATTGCCTATGGACAATTCCTACAAGTACAACTTGATACAAGCATTAGTCCATAGAGATTGTCATTAATTACCAAAACCACACATGGGGGCCCACATGTTCTTTCAATCTCCCCCATTTTGGTAATTGATGACAATCCATTTGAGAGGGTTTATATAAGGAATTTAACACATAAAATGGTAGCACCAATATCAAATACTACATAAGTATGTGATATTGATACCACCACCATATATAGAGCAAACTCCCCCACAATCTATGCATGTGTGATGAACTTGAATTTCATTGCATATATTGCCAATCATTATCATTGGTGGAGTTTCCTCTATATATACCACATGCTAAGCAACAACAAATATGCAAGAGCATGAAAGGCAAATGCTTAGAAACAAACTCAAGGCATAAACCATTTCCCTAAAACCCTCTAAAACTTCTCCCCCATTTGCAGATTGCCGAAATGGGTGACAAGTTCTAGAAGGCTAATATAGTGATAAATCCCCAAACGGTGTGCATTCGCACATATCCAATGATGAATACTTGGGAGGAAGTAGAACTATATCGAGGACCCAAAGATTGCCAAAAGAAATAAAATAAAAGAAGAATCAATAAATGATGTAAGCAATCACAAGATCCGACAAACCAATTGAAAGCAACAAATGAGCAAAATAATGTTTTTAAATAATAAATGGAGAAGCTCCCCAAGATTTATGCACAAATTAAAAATAAATTCATTAGAATACATAATGCACAAATATGGAATCCTTGCTCCCCCATAAACATTTAAGGCACAATGAATGAGAAAGAAGACAAATGAGCATTATTAAACGAATTAGATGAGATCCCCAAAGATAATGCACCAATTATGATAATTGTATTTGGGAATAAAGTGCATAATCATGGAATCCTCACTCATCCAACTCCATTTTAACAATACAAGGCATGCGAGAACAAATATGATAAGCACAAAGTGATGCTATAAATAAAATTAGGAAGCTCCCCAAGGTATGTGCAACATTAGGTTTTTTGTATGTGAATACAATGTGCACAACATGGAATCCTCACTTCCTCTATTTTACTTATAAAATAGCTTCGTGCAAATGAGCAAATACCAAGGCATAAAATTTGCAAGAAACAAATGGTTGAGCAATAAGTAAGAGACAACATATTAGCGGGCTCAACCACAAGGATGTGTGAGATGCATGACAAAGCATATTATAAGACTAATACAAGGATGATCATTGCGTATCCACATAGTCTTCAATGAATGATATTGCTTAGTATGACCATACAACACACACGAAACAAGGAAGATATCAAGAAAAAATTGAGTAACCTCTTTCATGTGTATAAGTTTCTAAGTAGACAATCTTGCAAAGATATTGATCCACAAAGAAACATGTACACACAAAGTAGATACTTAAAATCAATAGATAAAGATATCCAAAATTAAGTCATGACAATACCAATAAGATTTTTCTTGAAAGCATGGACAAAAGGCTCAAATATCTTATTGTACATCGATGAGCTTCAACAACCAACACACCCCATACATTACAACTATCACCAAGGGAAAATGAGAAAGTTGGAATATATGGAGAAAGGCAACAAGTATCACAAGGAGAAATCAACTAGCAAAATTTCACTATTGCACATGAGAGAAGTTGAGGAAAAGATAGGCAGTAAAATTGCTAGATTGACATATTTGGGATTGGTGGATCATATGCATGATTTTGTATAGTCCCAATTATATGCACTCATCTCAACTTATGCACATTTACAATAGAGAGTTCTTTTAATACCATGGCTAGAAATACAACAATAAATACAATAACAAGAATTCATGCCAAGATGCAACCTATAAAAGGTTGGAAGTAAGATAAATATGCATGAGCAAGAGATACTTGTTACCGAGATATAATTGGTAGGATGTAGAGGGTAGGAATTCGTTGATCATCCTACAGCTTGCCTCAAATTTTCTTGTAAGCACTACTTCTTCAAAATCGAGAGACAAGCATCCAATATATCTCCAATATACCTAAAACACAATTAAGTACAAAATGGTCCCAAAACTTATTGGGTCCAATGTAGTTAGTGCAACTACAATACATAGGAGAGACTCCACATAAATATGTGCATATTGATATGAAATTGAATTTCATGCACAACTTAGATGATGGGATTTGGTGGAGTTTTCCCTATATATTGGATCAAAGAAAGCAAACATGCCATAATATAAACATGTAGTAAATATGCATGCATGAGGCTTTCAAGAAACAAAAAAGGAGATATAATTTGAACAAAAGCACCAAGTAAATCGAGATGTCATGAACAAGAGTGAGACATGACAAATGGTGTCCAAATTGTATCAAAGAAGCAATTAAACACATGAAAGATTCACAAGTTTAACAAATAAACTAGGCAAAATCCAAAGAGCAAAAGATATATAAGAACACAAATGCTCAAGGATTTATCTCATTCTAAAAATAGACAAAACATGAAACAAGGAATGAGACAAAACCAACTCCCAAAAAGTGCAAGGTTCCAACAAGAAACCAAACTCCCCAAACTTTTCATGATGGCACAAAATACCAAAACAAAAAGATTGAGCTTTCAAGCATATAAAACATGATATGGAACAAAAAAAGAAGCATAAATATGAGTGTTCTAAATAATATAGGAGAGCTCCCCCATGGATAATGCATTATGTAGGATTTTCCTTTTAAATGCAAAATGCACACAAATGAGATCATCACTAGTACCTACAATAAGTAAAACACAGGAGGATATCAATAAAATAAGAGGATCCGCAAGAAGCAAGTAAGGCTGGGGAGACAACACAAAACATTTTCTTGGCCAAAGATAGGATAAAATTAAGCAAGGGCCAAAGTGAATATGATCAATAAATTCTACCATAAGTTGGGTACTCATTGTCCAAGGACAAGAAATATTGGGAATAATTTTCCCAAGGTAGCTTGCATGGATATCCAAGATCATAGTCACAACAAGAAGCATATAACTAAATACAAGAGATTAAGCATGATACTTCGAACAAGATTCTTGGTAGCTTCCAATAGTCACACAATCACTAGTGATTAGAGTAACTTGAAGCAAATGGTTTCCATGAGGATATATATCTAAATATGAGGAAACACATACCAAGAAACATTCTCATATACAAGATCCAAAATAAGATCAATAAAGTCATTCAAGCAAATTGGAACTTGCATGAGCAAATGTGTCACATAGGAGCTAGATAATAATCAATATCAATTCTAAGTGACACAACCTCGGATATTCAGATTTTCTAGGATTTGTAATATGCACTAAGCTTATGACTCCCCCATAACGTGATACTACCAAAAAACCAACACGAGGCAAAATGATACATATAGAGATAATTAATGGACATTATAAAACTTAAATTTCTCATGAGGATTATACCACATAGAGATTAGACAATAATCCAATATAAATACTAGGTGGTATTCCTCATGTACACACAATTTTAGGATTGTGGAATGCCCAAGCATAACACTCCCCCAAAATGGGATAATCCATTAATTTCTCACAAGATCCAAATAAGATATCAAATATAACCAAGAAGGGCTCAACCACAAGAAACACACATACATGGAGTGCCACCTAATCATACACAAATGCTCTTGATACCTCAAGATAATTAAGTGGATAGCACAACATGTACAAACACATGGAAGATACAAAACCAACTCATGCACAAGGGGGCGAGTAACTTTCAATGTAAAGAGTTTAGTATATGTCACCGCAAGGAGGAACATTGGAAATATACTATAATCATGATAATCCAAATGGCTTGGCTTGACAATAATAATTGATGAAGATCCCTCAATTCTTTCATTATGTAGCCAAGACTCCAATGCCCTCCAACACACCTATTGATCAAGTTTTGGCTTGTTGGTCCCCAACCAAGTTGGGTCCTAAGAGGTTAGTCACAATAGGCTTGGCAACCTAAATGGATCTTTTCTTGACACCACATTGAGTACCAACAAATTTGGCAAACACTTTGCCAACCTCATCCTTATAAAGTTAATAAGAATCATCAATTAAGATGGGATTGGATGAGGAGATCCAATAGTGCATGCGGAAGAAATGTGCCCCTTTTCACGGCATATGTAGCAAGTTATACTCTTGCCATTTTTCTTCTTAGATTAAGCAACAACTTGAGGAAGATCTTGAGTCTTCTTGGGAGGAAGCCCATCTCTATCAAGATGTAGATCTTGAGGCCTCTTCCCTTGTTGCTTCTTGCCAAGGGACTTCTTCCTTAATGGGAAATGTTTGACATGATGTCCTTCTTCCTTGCACTTGAAGCAAACAATGTTGGCCGGATTCTTGACTTGATCTTGGCCATTCTTCTTGTTATCCTTGTGCTTCAACTTGATAGTGGACTTGTTCTTGACATTGGATTTGAATCCAAGCCCACTCTTGTCATTGAGGGATTTTTACACACTCAAGATTTTGTTGAGTGTGGCCTTCCCTTGATGACCCTTTTTCAAGTCATTCTTCAAAGAAGTGACTTGAGCCTTGAGCCTTTTGATTTCCTCTACATGGTTAGTTTCAACAAAAACACTAGAGGAAGTAGATGCTATATTGTTAGAGCAACAAGGCACGGAATGTAATTCATCACGAGATATATCATGGTTGTGAGAGGATGAACTACAAGGACTAGCACATGTCAATATAACATTTGGAGTAGATGTAGTGCTAATGTCCACATGAGGCCCACTAGATGTTACCTTTGACACGATGGCCTCATGAGCTAACTTTAGCCTACCATGGGAGACTAGAAGATCCTCATGCGAGCTCGAGAGCTTAACATGACTTCCTTCTAATTTCCCATAGTTGCTAGTTAGCAAAGCAAGTTGAGCCTTTAGCTCAACATTCTCCTTCAAAATAGATGCTTCACAAGAAATAGAGTTAGTAGCACAAGCATCATTATTATTAGCAAGAGGTGAGGGCAACTTGTCAAGCTCTTTTAAATATGAAGCTTTAAGTTGCTCATGTGACTCGATGAGTTTGATGAGCTCACCCTTTATGACCCTTGTGAAAAGTCACATGTTGGTGAAGTGGTAGAGGATGAAAACTCATCTCGACCGGAAGTGGAAGCAACACAATCATCCTCAATAATGTTGGACACAACATATTTATCTTGAAGTTTTGTCCATAACTCATGAGCGCTCCAAAAAGGAATGATTGAGGAGGTAACTACATAGCTCAAAGCATTAACAAGCACATTAGAATCTTGAGCATCGAGATATAAGTTTTTCTCGTCCTCACTAGATAGATTTTTAAAATCCATAGGAGGAGAAAAACCTATATCTACAATACGCTCCAAATTTGGGTCCATGTCCTGAAAATGAATAAGCATATGAGTTTTCCAAATATCATAATTTGTGCCATCGAATATGAACATGTCATTGTACACTAATCCTCTAGCCGACACATTTACTCTCAAGGCGGTGAAGCCTAAAATGAGAGACCGGGCTCTGATACCAATTGAAAGGATACGGATGTCACCTAGAGGGGGTGAATAGGCGATTAAAACTTTTCCTAGAGTGGCTCAACAAAGGCGGAATAAAACTAGTGTTTACTTTTTAAAGCACAACCTAGAACAACTAAGGTTCACCTATGTGCACCAACAACTTATGCTAAGCAATACAAGCAACAAAGTGATAGCAAGATATATATTTTACTTCAAGCACGAAGGCTATCACAATGTAAAGTGCATAAGTAAAGAGCTCGGGTATAGAGATAACCGAGGGACGCAGGGACAACGATATTTTACCGAGTTCCTCCCAACATGGAGTACGTCTCGTTTGGAGAGGGGGTGGTATCAAACCACCAACGCCACAAAAGGCCTCCCTTATTCTCTGGTGAATCTCACCCCAATGTGATCGATCCACACTTACACTATCGGTGCACTTGTCGGTGGCAAACCTGAACCTCTCACAAGGTTGGGGCACTTATCCACAACTTAATTGGAGGCTCCCAACAAACGCCACAAAAGGCCTCAACAAATGCCACCAAGGACACAAAACCGTCTAGGGTTCCAAGAACCCAAGAGGCACAAGCTCCAATGAGCAACTCAAACCAAATCCTCCAAGGAGAACTCAAACCGATGCACCAAATGCAAATGGCAAGAACACAAGTAGTGCTCAAATCCTTCTCTCCCAAATTCAACCAAAGCTACAAAAGCTTGTGGGGGAATAAGAGAGGAAGAACAAAGGAGGAAATCCACAAAAGACTCCAAGATCTAGATCCCAAGATGTTCCCCTCACTTAGAGGAGAGATGGATTGGTAGGATTGTAGATCTAGATCTCCTCTTTCAAATCCCTAAAGTATATGCAAAAATAAAGGGAGGTATTGAAGGGGGTAGCAAGCTTCAAAAGGTCAACAATGGTGGGGGAAAACTTGCAAGAGAGCTAGGGAACCATTGGGGAAGAAGGGCCCCTTAAATAGGTCCCTAGAAATCCAACCGTTAGGCCCAGGAATCGCCCGGTCCGGAGTCTCCGGACTGGGACCGGAGTCTCCGGTGTACCCAGGCCAAACGGGGACAATCTGGAGGACGTACTGGATGCGGTCCGGAGATTAGACCGGAGATTAGTCCGGAGTCTCCGGTCTTACAAAAACTGGCAGAAAGACCAATACGAAAACATCCATAACTTTTGCATCTGGACTCCGATTTTTATGATCTTGGGCTCGTTTTAAAGAGGACAATAAGCTCTACAAGATCATACAGAAAAACATAATAGTCCATCAAGGGAGTATAGAACCAAATGACGAAAGGTTTAACCTCTCTCAAAAAGACAAACCAGTAAAACCTCCAACATCGAAAACGTAGTAGAGAATGCATATGCAATCCGTTTTCTATGAACTAGATCTTGTCATGGAGATTAAAACAAGATCTAAATACTCACATGAGTAAGAACCAAATAATGGAAGGTTTTAACTATCTCTAAAAGACAAACTGGTAAAACCTCCAGGATAAAAAAACGCAATAAGATATAAAGGGGAAATCCGTTTTTGATGAACTAGGGCTTGTTATGAATATTACCACAAGCTCTAGAACCTCACATGGATAAGATCCAAATAACAACCAAGAAAGAATGATGCTAAGTATGCAAAGGTTTGAGCTCTCTCTGAACGATATGATCGAGTTACTCACTTGAGAGCCCCTCTTGATAGTACGGTTGTCTATCCTATAAACCGGTCTCCCCAACTAACACCACGAGACCGGTAAGAAAGAAACCCTATAAAGATCATACCTTTGCCTTGCGCATATTCCACTTGATTATGATTTAGACGGTCTTGTCCTTCTCAAGATGGAACACCTTTCTTGATTGCTCTTGTACGCACTTGCTTGATGAAGACTTGCAAGTTACTCCCCCATACAATATGGGGAAACCTTTACTTTGACCTTGTCTTCATCAATCCATGATCACCGAGGATGACAAGCTTTAAGCATGAGATCTTCATAGGTTTAACTCTCACATGACCAATCTGTGGATCACTCTTTGAACACCTTGGTCACCACTTGATCCTATTCACTTTCTTCTTCTCCAAACCTTGAAGCCAACATATGGTTCAAGCATTGCCTATGGACAATTCCTACAAGTACAACTTGATACAAGCATTAGTCCATAGAGATTATCATTAATTACCAAAACCACACATGGGGGCCCACATGTTCTTTCAATATGATGCCTGCTTCAATTCATATCATGGAATGCATAGTTAGAACAAACTCGTCGCTCTGATCATTTTAGACATATCACTTGTCGAATTTGGAGTAACGGATTTAAGTTATGAATTATTCAAGAAATAGACATATTAATGGTATTTATTAATTAGAAAATTTTAAATGCCCAGAATTGATTGTAAATAGAATATTCATATTCTTGGCATTATTCTGATTAAAAAACATATATCATTTGTATTATTTGGAAATATGAATTTAAAACAATACGATGCCTTTATGATCACCCTTTGATAGTTTGATACTTGATATCATCAAAGTCTCCTTTCAAAACGGTCATTACACACTATCTCACAATCGAAGGATATAGGCCACGATGTTTCTATGTTATCATCAATGACGAACGTTAAGTAACTATATCTTATTGTGATTAACGTTGCGGGTTTGTCTATCACATTATTCTCCAAAAATATGACCTTATTATCAATCGTCACTATCACCATGATCTCGAAACCATAAGATCATCACCTGCCCAATGAGCTAGTTTACTAGAGGTAACTAGAGATATGGTTGTTTACATACCACACGTGTATCAACATTTTATATTAATACAATTATAGCATGTAAGAAACATATTATAAACATATAAGAGATACATCAAATAAAAACACTTTATTATTTGCCTGTAGGGCATATCTTCTTTAGCCTCTCACTTGCACTAGAGTACAAATTAATCTAGCTTTACAATAGGCAATGACCTAACACCAATACTATCCTGGTATTGTTCATTCTTGGCTTGTAGTAGACTTTTGGTAAACATATCTACAACATTTAGATTCGTATGTACTTTGCAAATCTTGACTTCGTCATTCTTAACATTTTGTCTAATGGCGTGGAATCTCAGTTGAATATTCTTGGCTATGGAATGAGTTCTCGGTTCCGACGCATTTGCAATGGAACTTGTGTTATCATAAAAGATGGTCACAGGGTCATCTGCTACTAACAACTCCCAGCTTGATGACGAAATTCCATAGCTAGACAGCTTCATTCGCTGTAGAGTTAACTGCAATGTATTCTGACTCCATTAAAGACTGTGCCACTACTGACTGCTTCACGCTTCTTCAGGTTACCGCGCCACCATTCACCAAAAACACATATCCTGTCTAAGACCTCGAGTCGTCGGAGTTTGTGTTCCAGCTCGTATCCATGTAACCAGTTACGTTCAGAGCTACATCAAAACCTTCAAAGACTAGGAACATATCCTTAGTTCTTTTTAGATACTTTAGGATATTCTTCACAACTGTCCAATGTTTCACTCCTGGATCACTTTAGAAACGTCCTGTCCAACTAAGAGCCAGGGCCACATCAGGTCGAGTACATAGCATAGCATATATGATAGAACCTATGGCTAAGGCATAGGAAATATTAACCATCCTCTCTCTATCAACAGTTGTTGATGGGCATTGAGTCTTACTCAATGACACACCTTTCACAAGAGAGGCACAAAACCCCTTTTGGCGTCTTGCATTTTAAACTTCTTAAAAATATTATCTATGTAAGTACTCTGACTCAATGCTATCAGGTGTCTTGATCTATCTCTATAGATCTTGATACCTAATATGTAGGCTGCTTCGCCTAGATCCTTCATGGAAAACTGACTACTCAGATATTCCTTCACACTCCCTAATAATCTCACATGATTCCCAATGAGTAATATGTTATCTATATATACTACTAGGAATGCCACTGAGCTCTCACTCGCTTTCTTGTAAACACAGGCTTCATGATAATTTTAGACAAATCCAAAACTCTTGATCACTTGATTGAATCGCTTGTTCTAACTCCTAGATGCTTGCTTTAATCCATAAATGGATCGTTCAATCTTGCATACACTACAATAAAAATGTCCTTTTACAACAAATGATTTTTGTGGTTGAAGGTTCATTTTTCGTGGTTGAATACGACGTATGACCATCGTGGTAGAAGCCCCGTCACAAATAATTCTACTACGGTTTTTTTCGACCGTGGTGAATCGCACCCTTTAGACACGAAAAGTCGCTCCGTCGTAGATCTGTTCGTCAGTCGTGTTGACTGCTGACATCATGCAAACTGCCACGTGGCGAACACCGTTAACGGCCAGTTAGCACGGTTAACTGTCAATGAAATCGTGGTAGAAGTCAGACCCAGCCAAGGTCTGATAATTATTAAGTGAGACGGCCCATTGAGAGAGTCCAATAGTATCATGACCTGTTACTGTTTCGTCTTGCACTGTTACAAATGGACCCACAGGTGCTGCCATAGGTGGCCCGTAAACTTTCTGATCCGTTACTGTTTTCACATACACTGTTTGAAATTGGTTTGTTTGCACGACCCATAAATTTCTGGGCCCGTTAGTGTTCCGCCCTACACTATTCGAGATGGGCCTGTTTGGCCAGCCCGCTTTGGGCCATAACCTTTCTGGCCCGTTATTGTATAGCTACGCACTATTCAAAACGGGCACATATACTTTGGGTCGTTACTGTTCAGACCCTTAACCAAGATCCATCAGGTAACACACATCCACGACAGCACAAAAACCTTAATTTTGCATCCACATGTGATGTCCAACACTCACATGTTCATCAAGCCTTATTTCTTTTAAGTCACATAGGCATAGCCATGGCAGAGGAGATGTTCTTCAAAGTGTCCCGCGTGTTAAACATCTGACTAGTTTGCGCCTCTCCATAGAACGCAGTTAACCTCCACTGGACATCACTGATTCTCAAGACATAAACATCGATATGATATTTTAAATGGCTTAGAATGTCAACATCCAGATCATTATCCAGTAGATACACAAACCCCCGCTTCTACTTTCACTACTATCACCAAAAGATCTATCATAACCCAAGGTATTGGCTAAAGATTCTACACGGCTTTTAATTATGTGAGTCTTAAGAACAAAAAAATAGATGGATCAAATTTGCTGACAAAGTAAAGGAGCTCTCTGACTGTTGAGGCATTGCCCATTCCTTTGATAGTTCATGCTAAAGATACTCATTGGGTCTGACGGTACTCCACACGGGAGACCGCCAATGCGACGTTGTTTGTATTATCAAATGCATCTCCATCTTCTCCTGCCCTCATCCTCTTTGGGTCTCTCGTAGGATTCCGACTAGGTGGCGATGAAGGCCCATAGTTAGCTACCAAGGCACCCACCTTACCTAGCTTATCATCCTGAACAGAAACCAACTCTTTGCATGACCCAGGAGGTGGCTCAATCACTCATTTTATCCAAGAATTCGCAACTCTCTTGCTGCTTTTTGGATCTCATCTTCCAGCATATCATCATCTTCCTTCCTGTCAAAGGACCCACCAGCAGAGGGGACTACTCCATCACCTCGGCCCTGAAAGCCACCACAGCGTGCACCTCAGCCTCCACCTCTGCCACGGCTTGCACGACCACCAGTGCGCACAGACCGTCCCCATGATCCTTGTATTCATGTCCCATAATTAAAACCACAAACTCGGCACCAATTCGTGAGTTTTTATACTTCACAAGGAATAACTCTCACTTGTTGTCCCGTACAATAGAGAGCATGCTCTTTAATGGCTTTCTTACATCCAACTTAACACGACCACGGTATAAATTTCCTTCGAAATCATTGGATATGCCCTCAGACGATATGAATGTCCCAACCTTAGATGCCAAGGATTTCAACATAGATGCACGACCGACCGAAAGATTGTGGATTTGAATCCAAATGTCGAAGTGAAAAAGCTCGATGGTTGATGGTTTGGTGAAACCGTCATCCTCCTCAATCAGAGTTGGGTTGCCCCGGAAGGACCAATGCCTCCCTTGCATCACATGTCCCAATCTCCCAAACATGCGAGCTGAAAAGTGTGTAGATTGTCTCCTAGAGCTTTCTTCTTCACCTCTTGCGCTAGATCCTAGACCGACCTCATGTTCTCGTAGAACCAAAAGTGAGAGTATTCTCCCTCAGTAAACACCTTTGCAATTGCCAAAACCCACATGGATCTAAACCCTACATCTCCCTCCCTCACGTAGTACCCGAACCAAGACGAGAGATCAGAGAAAAAATCTTGACAGCCCTTGATTGGCCCGAGAACGAGATACAGACGGTGAAGAGACAAGAAACCAGGAAGAGAGCTAGACGCAAGGGCCCGAGATGTGAGAGGGAAAACAGATTTGAGGGAAAAAAAAGGATCCGCAACAGAAACGCCATGATGTTACTATGTACCACTTCGCAGCTTGGGCCTGGAAGGCCCACATGTCCAATATTACATGGCAGGTAGTACCACCGAGAGTCGAAGCCCACGTCCGTTGCCGACTCGAACACCACTCACGTTGATGTCGCCGATACGGACGTAAGTACACACGACCTAGGTGCCATAATATGCGCTCGGACGAAAACATGCAACTTCCCAATCGAGAGGCCATAGATCGATCGATCTCCGGCTTCCCGGACGCCATGGAACCTTGCAGCGTGATGTACCAAATCCATGGCCGCCAAGTGCGGAGCGCCGCTGGCAACAGCGGCGACGCCGGCGGGGGCGGGGTTGGTGCACCGCCGGTCGTCTCCGCGCTCTCTGTCCCCGACGACCCTCTCGACGGAATCATGCAGTGCCTCGGCGTGGAGGGTGGCTTCGCCGTCGGCACCGACGACTGCTGGGCCACCGGCTCGTGGTTCGACGATTTCCGCGGCGGGAGCATGGACATGTCGACGCACGCCGGGGTGGATTTCCTTGAAATGCTGCTGGACGTCCCGGACGCGGCATCCGTGCTCGCTGCGGAGGGCGCCACGGAGGCGGCGACGGCCCGATCCGAGGCCGTCCCCGTGCCGGATAGGCCGGCCGTGACGTTGAATCACAAGCCGTCGTTTTCGTCCAGCGACGAGGACGACGACAGTCCCTGGATGTCGTCGAGCGACTCCTCGTCGGACGACGACGCCGGCGACGCCCACTGGCTCCCCTGCGAGTCCAGGAAGAGCGGCGGCACGAAACGCCGTCTCCGGGTGCATCAGCAGAGCACCTCCGGTGGGCAGGGTAAGCAGGAACCGCAGACCGTCGAGCCGGCCGCGCCGGGCGGTGTGGAGGTGGTCGCCGAGGAGGGCGGTGCCGACAGCAGGTTATACCGGTGCCTCGACTGCAACACGGCGACGACCCCACTGTGGCGCGCCGGCCCGGAGGGCCCCAAGACGCTGTGCAACGCGTGCGGACTGCGGTTCAGCAAGCAGGGAGCGCCGACCACAAGGAAGCGCCTGCTGGCGGCGAAGCCAAGTATCGGCAGCGGCGAGACCAGTAACTACTCTGTCGTGCCGTTGGCGGTGGGTGCGACGGTGGTGAGGAAGAAGCGTAGCCTCGCATTACGCATAGGTTAATCGATTAGCCGCAGAGCCAGAAATTATTTTTCAGTCTTATTTTTCAGGCAGTGTTTGTAAGTTCAGTATTATTTCAGAAATTTGCAGCACCACGTAATATATATTGTGCAGAAAAATAATAGAATATATGCTTTCAGAAATTTGAAGCGGTTCGGTTTTCTTTTGTGGGACAACAGCAAGTACTGTGTGCAGTAATGTTGATAGAATATTCGCATACAACAAGCAGTTTGGTCTAAGGCAAGAACCGCCCAAGAAATGCATGCAATATTCGACTACACTGTAGCTTGTGACCAAACAAAAATGTTGTAGATCTCTTGTGGCGGTTTGCCAGAACGCCGCGAACATGCGATGCCGTGTGCCACACTACCATCGTCGGAGGCATGCTCTACTAGTTACCAAGGGCGGACCAGTCTAGCGGACGCCCGGACGCTGGATTGACGTCCCGGATGCTTCACATCACAAAGCTTTTCCCGTTGACTAAATGGAAATGAAGAGAAATCCAAACCGACAAGCCCACGTGGTCCATTAATTACCAACTCTTTCAGTCTTCATGTAATTAACTCTTTTTTAAGAAATTTCAAACACGATAACTTTTGAACCTCGTATCAAATTTATGATCCGTTTTCAGTTTTGATACCCTTGCGACAAGATCTTCAAAACTAGATCCCGTTTGACTATGTTTCGACAAACTTTTTTAATAAGCAACTTTTGTGCACGACAAAACAACTTTTGTGCATGACAAAAAAACTTTTGTGCACGAGACAACTTCGCAATAAAAACAACTTTGGTGTCCAGCGAAGCAACTTTGTTGTCTGACATAGCAAGTTTGTTGCCGACTGGGCAGCTTTGGTGCCCGGGGAAGCAACTTTGGTAACGACTTGACAACTTTTGTATGCGACGAAACAACTTTGGTGTCGACAAAGTAATTAGTGTCTGACATAGCAACTTTTGGTGTCGACCAAACAACTTTGGTGTGCGGCAAAGCAACTTTAGTGCGCAAAAATGATGCCTTCTTCAGATGTCCGACGAGGCAATTTGTTATCTACTGAGCAACTTTGGTGTCCGACGAGGCAACTTTGAAGCCTGATAAGGCAACTCGAAGTTGCCTCGGCGGGCAGCGTGAAAGGATCGTATGGGCACCTAGAGGGGGGGTGAATAGGTGCTACTTCAAATTTTATTCTTTTTCAAGTTAGGGTTTGACAAGAAAGGTAAATTCTCTAGAATATGCAAATATGGTGAATTTACCTACATGTCAACCAAGCACAAACTAGCACAACACAAAGCAAGAACAAGTAAGTAAAGTGCGGTAAAGGATAGAAGTAACCAAAGGAGTGGACGCGGAGACACAAGGATTTGTTTCCCGTAGTTCCTTCCTTTTAAGGGAAAGTACGTCTATGTTTGGAGAGGGGGTGGTTTCAAACCACCAACGCCACGAGAGGCCTCCCTTGTTCTCCGATGAACCTCACCCCAACGGGCTCGATTCACCTTTCACTATATCGGCAACCTTCGAGGTGGAAGCCGACACCTTTACAACAAGTTTGGGGCACGCATCCACAACTGAATTGGAGGCTCCCAAATACAAGCAAGTTGTCAAGACAAATCAAAGACAAGCTTGTAAGAACCAAAACAAAGTTAGGGTTTCCAATGAAACACTAGAGCTTGGGGGCCCTCAAGTGAATGAGGGGGAAATGAAGATCTCTCTTGGTGAAGATGTAAATCAAGGCATCCTCCTTCGATTCTCCAAAGATCAATGACTTTGGATGGTTGGATGAAGAGATCTTGTAGATCTGGTGGCTCTAATGGGGTTGGTGTTCTTGAGCAGCTCGAGCAACTGGAGGAAGAAGATAAGGGTCCCTTTTATAGGCAGCCCCCTCCACGAACCGTTTTCTGACCGTTGTAGAAAAGTCAAACCGGAGACTCTGGTCTACACCAGAGACTCTGGCCAATCTCTGGACCAGTCTCCGGACTGCCCTTCTGACTGACCCAGACCAATTCTGCACCAGCAACACCGGATACTCCGGTCTTCCAACACCGGAGACTCCGGACTGACCAAAGTCCGGAGACTCTGGAGTAACCTCCGGTGTAGCCTACGGACCCCTAGTCAGAATGTCCCAGCCAGATCCTGGGAGGCACTACCGGAGCCAGAACCGGAAACTGAACCGGAAACTCCGGACCACACCGGAGACTCTGGTCTTGGTAGACCAGAGACTCCGGTCTGGAGTTTCCAGAAAAGTGGCATATGAATGTGGTCTTTTCCCAAGAGTGAGGGTGTTGTTTATCTATGATAATACCAACCTGTGGACAATAACAAACTGTAAAATGATCTACTTGTTATTAACGAACACCAAAAGTGATTATGACAATAAATGCCCTTTCAATCTCCCCCTTTTTGGTGTTCGATGACAACAAGTGATTTTCATGGAATAACATATAAATGTGGCTCCCCCTGACTATGTGCAGCAAGATAATGAAGTAAATCATGTAAGGAAGATAATATCAACGATAGCACACATAGATCTCACATGAGTTACAATAGGTGGTGCACACAAGCACATAGTCATAGACACACATAGTGTTGGGGTTCGTATCATGGAAAACAAAAAAATTCTACCGCATGCAAACAAACAAGCCAAGATCTATCTACTAGATTGTAGCAACGAGTCGATAGGGGAACTCACCCTCGAAGATTCCAAAGCGTTTAACGAGAGCAGATTCTCGTGGGTGATGTAGTCGTACTCTTGCCGATCTCAAGATCGCGTAGATGATCCTTCCAGCGCTGCGTTCCGGCAGCGCTTCCGCAGTCGGTCACACGTTCGGTACTCGATGAAGACCTTCCTCTCCATTGTTCTAGCAGGCAGCGGAGGTTGTAGCACTCTCCTCGCGATTGCGGCAGCACGATGGCGTGGTACCGGAAGTAGAGGGGAGATCTCGCAGGGCTTCGCCTTAAGCCGGAGCGAGTATGGTGGACTATGAGAGAGCCTTGGTGATCTAGGGTTTAGACACACCAATTAGAAGGGGCTAAACCAGCGGCTAGGGCAATTAGAAGCTCTAACTCGGCGGCTTGGGAGAAATCCCTAGGCTGTGGCTAGGGTTTAGGTTTAGAGGGAGGCAACTTGTGTGTCTAGGAGGGGAGCCTTGCCCCTCCTTATATAGGTGGAGGGAGGCGCCGGCCAAGGGGAGGGAGTCCCTCCCCAACTCGGATCCCTAGTGGGCCAGCGGTGGAGGAGGAACTCCTCCCCAACTCGGTTTCCCACTTCTTCTCCACTTTCCAAAATAGCCGTTTGACTTTTCAAATTGGCGTTTGACTTTTCAAACTAGGATTTGATTAAACCCTTTATTTTGTACAGCGATGACACCTAGTACATGATGCAATCATTCCAACTTGCAATGACACATTCATGTACCCTTCCCCTCCGGAGTGCCGGACATTCCGGAACCTTCTAGAACATTCCTGCTGAAAACACCGGAACCATTCTCCAACCCCGAAACAGGACTTTCCTTATATGAATCTTATTCTCCGGACCATTCCGGATCTCCTCGTGATATCCCGGATCCCATCCGAGACTCCGAACAACATTCGGTCTCTTACTCATCATTCCATAACTACTCAACAACATCGAATCCTTAAGTGTGTCTCCCTACGGTTCGTGAATTATGTGGACATGATCGAGACACTTCTCCGATCAATAACCAATAGAAGAATCTGTAAATTCATATGGCTCCCACATATTTCTATGATTACTTTGCAATCGAATGAACCACTTACATACGATACCAATTTCCCTTTGTCTCACGATATTTTACTTATCCGAGGTTATGATCGTCGGTATCTCTGCATACCTAGTTCAACCTCGTTACTGATAAGTACTCTTTTCTCGTTCCCGTGGTATGTGATCCCTTGTGAGCCAGTCACATGCTTGCAAGCTAATTGGATGACATTCCACCGAGAGGGCCCAGAGTATATCTATCCGTCATATGGATGGACAAATCCCACTCTTGATCCATGTGTCTCAACCAATACTTTCCGAACACTCAATGCCACCTTTATAGCCACCCTGTTACGGTGTGGTGTTTGATGTCATCAAAGCATCCTTCCGGTAAAGGTGATATGCATGATATCATGGTCGAAGGAATTAGGTTACTATGTATCAGAAAGCTTATAGCAAATGAACTATATTAAATGACTTGATCTTTATGCTATGCTTAACTATAGGAGTATGTCCATCACATCATTCTCCTAATGATATGACCCTGTTGTTAATAACATCTCTATGTTCATGATCAGGAAACCATGATCATATATTAACCAACAAGCTAGTTTAACAAGAGGCTTTACTAGGGACTCTTTTATGTTTACAAATCACACAAGTATTAATGTTTCCGGTTAATACAATTATAGCATGGTATGTAAACATTTATCATAAGTATGAAGATATGATAATAACCACTTTATTATTGCCTCTTGGGCATATCTCCAATAGTCTCCCACTTGCACTAGAGTCAATAATCTAGTTTCAAACCTTTGTGTATTCAACACCTATGGCTTTCTGGTGTTGTATGTACACGATTGCTAGTGGTCAACTGATCTCCGGATCTGACACTTCCAGGTCCGTGTGTAATTGCATGTCTTTGCGTCTCTACGCATCACTCATTCTCTAATGAGATGGATTTGTATAATTTTGGTCCTTCGGTGAGACCTTTAGTTCTTTGGGGTTAAAACATGTTGATAATATTGTCGTACAATATATCTTCATAGTATTATCCCGCTGTGAACTACACCTAGTTTGACAACAAACTACTTGACACAAATGCCCTCTTTAGCTGCTATTATAGCAGTCATATATTTAGCCTTTTGTTGTAGTATCTGTCACAATGTCTTAACTTTGGAACTCATCCAAATCCATTATGGAACTTACTTTCCATTATATTGTGCCACCCTTAGTTTAGATTGAGATAAACTTAATTTGTACTCTGTGACAAAACTAGTATCAATGTAGTACTTTTACAATGAACTAACCATCTATTTGTCACTTCTACAAATAATATACTCTTAGTTCTTCCAAAAGATCATAAGAATATCCTTACTATCGTCCAATGATCATCTTATGAATCATTCTGGTATATGCTCATAACATTTAGAGCATAGGACATATCTGGATTTGTACATATCACAGTATGATTGATATAAATACTCTTTTTGATTTCATACATCAAGTATCAATCTATACTTGAATCTTTGTTTCACTTACCAAGTGTCAATACACTTGAATATATCATCAATATTGAACTCATTCAATCCTTTCTGTGTGACAAGAACCTTTCTTGTAGTTTCTATATTGAACTCATTCAATACATCATCTATGTACTTTCGGCACAACCATATTAGCGTCTATTGATGCCAAATATTTGGGTTTTTCCTAAGTCTTTCATCAGGATGAAATTCTTAATATGTGTTAATAAAAGATACATCATTTCTAATCAACAATATGTCCTCCACATAATGTATTAGAAATATGTCTTAGCGCTCCCACTTAATTTCTTGCAAATGCAAGCATCTTCATTGTCTCCGATAAAATTAAACTCTTTTAACAGTTTCATCATAGTGAAGAATCCAACTCCGCTATGCTTACTTCAACCATTGAAGTTTGCATATGCATTTAGCATCCTTTGAATTAACAAAACCCTTTGGACCGTGTCATGCACACGTCCTAGGTAACCCTTCTATTAGAAGAACTTGTTTTGTTTATTCAACTACCACATAACAAAATTATATGTAGTGGTTGCTACATTAATCCGTCTAGACTAAATATCGCTATGAAAGATCAAATCTTGTCATAGTCAACCTTTGAACATTTTGTGAACTCTTTCCCAACATGTCGACTATTTCAAAGATGTGAAACATCCATGTCTACTTCTTTATAGATCCAAACACTACTGTAAGGTCTTACACCTTTCTCGAGGGTCCTTCAAGTTCAAAACTTGATTTCTCGTGTATGGAACTATCACAGATTTTATGGCTTCAAGCCATTTGACGGAGTCAGGGCCCATCGTCGCTTCTTTGCATGTAGTCCATTCATTATTCTCAAATAATGATTCAACCCTCAAATCTTGGTATTTGATTGTTTACTCGACCTACTTGGTTCAATAGAAACTTAGACCTCCGTGACCGCAACCTTTGAGGTACGTGATCCATGAGCATTGTTGCTGCCTCCGGAACACTTTTCGGCGCTGTGCAACTTTGCACATATAGCTAAGGTTCCTTTAACCTTATCAAAGTTCTATTGTCCTCCCACTTATCTTTTCATGAAAAATTCCTTCTCAAAGAAACTTGACGTTCTAAGCGACAAATACTTTTGTCTCTAGTGTTTATGGAGGAATACTTAACAGTAATACAAAGACAGTTTCATCCGACTTTGGTTGCAAACATCTTTCTTATGCATAGCATACAAATGTTTAAGAAAGGACTACTTGGGTTTTATCCCAAACCATAACTTTATATGGTGTCATTTCAGCGGATTACGATGGAGCTCTTTTCAGTGGAAAATGGTAGTCTCTAAAGCTTTTAATCTTTAAAATATAATGGCAGTTTTATGAATTACACCTTTGATCTTACCATGTCAAACAAGGTTTTAATTACATATCTCGAACGCTCCATACTCTTATGGTGTTTCAAGAAATGCAAATCCACAGAACGATTCCTTAAATCTTAGGTATTATGCTAAACTTGTAACTCAAATATCTTCCTTTATGATCTTTATCATAAACTATTTATATTCTTATTACAATGATTTTGCACTTCATCTTGAAAGACTTTGAACTTTTTCAAATGTTTCATACTTCATCCTTATTAAGTAAATATTCATATATTCACTCAAATTTTCGGAGAAAGCATATGAAGTTGAAATCCATCGCTCTTGACTACATATAATGGATTTCATACAACAATATGTACAAGTTCCAATAAGCTAGTCATTCGTTCCCTTTTGGCCTATGAACGAAGTTTTAATTATCTCTAGGAAAGTTTCACAAGCGTCATGTGATCAAAAATCAAAAGACTCCAAAATTCCATCCACATGGAGTTTCTTCATGTTTTCTTTCCAATATAATTTAAACGGCGATGTCACTTCCTAAGTGATCTTTCAATAAATTTGTCTTTCGACATTTTTAGCACTAGTTTTATGGATGTGATTTCTCCAACAAGATTTGTGAATCATCCATCTTTTATGGATTACGACAATTATTTGAACAACCCTTTTGTTCTCATAATACCTGATAAAACAAATCTTGAAGGCAAGCTTTGATGTTTAACGAGCAACACAATAACCCTTTATTTGTTCTCGATGAACATCATCACATATTCTTTTGCTAGTTACTTAGGCCATTGTAGTTCATGAATTGTGTTGTTTCGTATGACGATTCACACCAACAAATTCAGTATCAAATACTTAAGAACCACATTGTTTAATAAGCAAAGAATATAGCCATAACATGTATATCATCTATATACTTAAACTGAACAATTCTAGTCTTTTCTTTTCTGCCATATATTTATGAGATTCTCTTTCAGTATTTATTTTCTGTTTGAAAGAATCTATCAACATCAACAGTGGAGTCATACATATGACACATAGTCCAAAGCGTGTATAGTTAAATACCAATGTCTTTGGACTTGCACTTTGAAGTAGATCACCATCATCAAATGTTTGGTGTTCTTTCAAATCCCTTTCTTTAGTAATCTATTGGTGTAGTAAACACTTTACCTACATCAAATATTCACCCTTATCATGGAATTATCCATGATCAAGCTACTTTTAGCTTATAACGGTGAACTGCGAGTATAATGTTGCTCTCCAAAACATTTTGGAGGATTAGGACAACTAGTGTCTTCAACCTTTTGCAAATTCTCATCAAATACGAGAACATGACTTTTGCCATATTATACTCTATCATGTTGCAACCAAAACTTTGTTTCAGATATCACAATATCTTCCACACATCATGGTTTCTGAAACAACTCTTTCAGATCCTAGGTAACCTTGATATTAAGACAATCCTTTGAATATCAAGAATCATGGAGACAAACATGATACTCATACGCTAACACTTGGAATTGTCACTCTTGATTTAATACTAATTATTAAACTTCATGGAGTAACCGGAACTTACTGAAAGTTTGCAATAGGACTTTTAAACTTTAGATTAACACTTCAAAACAATACGATACCAGTTTGTAAAGTAACTAACCAGAATTCTATAGTTCTATCATCTCAATTAAAACTAAGCGCAAGGTGGTAAACGGATGCCAATGACTACAACAACTATGCAAATTCACTTTGATTTAATTTATGATAAATAGTGTTCAACTTTTAATCATATTGCCGTTGAACTCCCACTCAAAACAATATCCCTCACATTGTTTTAGTGATCACACGAACCAAATCCACCACATCAAAACCGATCATCACGAGAGTTGATGTAGCTTCAATGGCGAACAATCAACATGTTCATCATATCTACTATATGACTCATGCTTTACCTTTCGGTGATCCGTGTTCCGAGACCATGTCTGTACATGCTAGGCTCGTCAAGATCAACCTTAGCTTCCACATGAGCAAATCTGGCTTGCTCACGTTGTATACACTCGCAGAATCTAACACACCCGATCATCACGTGGTGCTTCGAAACAACGAGCTTTAGCAACGGTGCTTACTAAGGATGAACACTTCAAAACTTGAAATTGTGTGCTTGAGGGATCATCTTATAATGCTACCGTCGTTAACTAAGCAATACAAGATGCATAAAAGGATTAACATCACATGCAATTCATAATATGTGATATGATATGGCCTTTCTTCTTGTGCTTCCGATCTCCATCTTCAAGCACGAACATGATCTCCATCATCACCGGCATTGCATCAAGGTCAATGACGCCGCTCCATGGTTGTCGTCCACCAGCTTCAACTATTACAACTACTTTGAACAGACAAGCGGGTCTTAACAGAATTTAAAGACAACCATATGGCTCCTGCCGGTTGCCAACTTACAATAAGGAACATTGCATACATCATATATAATCACAATCATGGCCATATCACATCACAACACACCCCTGCAAAACAAAGTTAGACGCCTCTAATTTTCTTTGCATGTTTTACGTGGTTTTGGGCTTTCAATAAGTGTCGTTCTAACTTACGAACAAGAACCACAACATTGATACTAGTATTGTCAATCACCCGTTGTAGATTGAATCTTAACTATGTTGGGAGAAACAGGCACCCGCAAAGCCACTTATGCAATACAAGTTGCATGTCAAGCGTGGAGCAAGTCTCATGAACGATGTCATGTAAGGTTAGCCCGGGACGCTTCATCCCACCATCCCGCAAGATGCAAAGTACACAAGAAGCAATCGACAACAAAAGCATCAACGCCCACAATGACCATTGTGTTCTACTCGTGCAACAGATCTACATATAGACATGGCTCTGATACCACTGTTGGGGTTCGTAGCATGGAAAACAAAATTTTTCTACCGCATGCAAACAAACAAGACAAGATCTATCTACTAGATTGTAGCAACGAGTCGATAGGGGAACTCACCCTCGAAGATTCCAAAGCGTTTAACGAGAGCAGATTCTCGTGGGTGATGTAGTCGTACTCTTGCCGATCTCAAGATCGCGTAGACGATCCTTCCGGCGCTGCGTTCCGGCAGCGCTTCCGCAGTCGGTCACACGTTCGGTACTCGATGAAGACCTTCCTCTCCCTTGTTCCAGCAGGCAGCGGAGGTTGTAGCACTCTCCTCGCGATTGCGGCAGCACGACGGCGTGGTACCGGAAGTAGAGGGGAGATCTCGCAGGGCTTCGCCTTAAGCCGGAGCGAGTATGGTGGACTATGAGAGAGCCTTAGTGATCTAGGGTTTAGACACACCAATTAGAAGGGGCTAAACCAGCAGCAAGGGCAATTAGAAGCTCTAACTCGGCGACTTGGGAGAAATCCCTAGGCTGTGGCTAGGGTTTAGGTTTAGAGGGAGGCAACTTGTGTGTCTAGGAGGGGAGCCCTGCCCCTCCTTATATAGGTGGAGGGAGGCGCCGGCCAAGGGGAGGGAGTCCCTCCCCAACTCGGATCCCTAGTGGGCCAGCAGTGGAGGAGGAACTCCTCCCCAACTCGGTTTCCCACTTCTTCTCCACTTTCCAAAATAGCCGTTTGACTTTTCAAACTAGGATTTGATTAAACCCTTTATTTTGTATAGCGATGACACCTAGTACATGATGCAATCATTCCAACTTGCAATGACACATTCATGTACCCTTCCCCTCTGGAGTGCCGGACATTCCGGAACCTTCTAGAACATTCCTGCTGAAAACACCGGAACCATTCTCCAACCCTGAAACAGGACTTTCCTTATATGAATCTTATTCTCCAGACCATTCCGGATCTCCTCGTGATATCCCGGATCCCATCCGAGACTCCGAACAACATTCGGTCTCTTACTCATCATTCCATAACTACTCAACAACATCGAATCCTTAAGTGTGTCTCCCTACGGTTCGTGAATTATGTGGACATGATCGAGACACTTCTCCGATCAATAACCAATAGAGGAATCTGTAAATTCATATGGCTCCCACATATTTCTACGATTACTTTGCGATCGAATGAACCACTTACATACGATACCAATTTCCCTTTGTCTCACGATATTTTACTTATCCGAGGTTATGATCGTCGGTATCTCTGCATACCTAGTTCAACCTCGTTACTGATAAGTACTCTTTTCTCGTTCCCGTGGTATGTGATCCCTTGTGAGCCAGTCACATGCTTGCAAGCTAATTGGATGACATTCCACCGAGAGGGCCCAGAGTATATCTATCCGTCATATGGATGGACAAATCCCACTCTTGATCCATGTGTCTCAACCAATACTTTCCGAACACTCAATGCCACCTTTATAGCCACCCTGTTACGGTGTGGTGTTTGATGTCATCAAAGCATCCTTCCGGTAAAGGTGATATGCATGATCTCATGGTCGAAGGAATTAGGTTACTATGTATTAGAAAGCTTATAACAAATGAACTATATTAAATGACTTGATCTTTATGCTACGCTTAACTATAGGAGTATGTCCATCACATCATTCTCCTAATGATATGACCCTGTTGTTAATAACATCTCTATGTTCATGATCAGGAAACCATGATCATATATTAACCAACAAGCTAGTTTAACAAGAGGCTTTACTATGGACTCTTTTATGTTTACAAATCACACAAGTATTAATGTTTCCGGTTAATACAATTATAGCATGGTATGTAAACATTTATCATAAGTATGAAGATATGATAATAACCACTTTATTATTGCCTCTTGGGCATATCTCCAACACATAGGTGTTGGAATTATGCCCTAGAGGCAATAATAAAGATGTTATTATTATAATTCTTGTTCATGATAAAGTTTATATTCCATGCTAGAATTGTATTAAGCGGAAACTTTAATACTTGTGTGGTTTGTGAACAACACCGTGTCCCTAGTATGCCTCTATGGACTAGCTCATTGATTAATGATGGTTAAGGTTTCCTAACCATGGACATGAGTTATCAATTAATAATGAGATCATATCATTGGGAGAATGATATGGTGGACAGACCCAAACTAAGCGAAGCAATTAGATCGTGTCATCGTGTTCGTCTTTGCGAAGCTTTTCTTATGTCAAATATTGTATTCCTTAGACCATGAGATAATACAACTCCCTGGTATCGGAAGAAAGCTTTGAGGTCATCAAACGTCATCCTATGAGAGGGTGATCATAAAGGTGTCTCTCAGGTGATCGGAAAGTATCTGTTGGGTTGTATGTATCGAGATGGGATTTGTCCCTCCCAAGTCGGAGAGATATACTTTGGGCCCACTCGGTAATCGATATCAACACCGCTTGCAAGCATGTGGTTAAGGAGTTAATCACAAAGTGATATCGGATTACGGAACGAGTAAAGTACTTGCTGTGAACGAGATTGAACTAGGTATGACGGTACCGACGATCGAATCTCGGGCAAGTAAAATATCGCGAGACGAAGGGAATATATATATGGGATTGATTGAATCCTGGCATCGTGGTTCATCCGATATGATCATCGATGAATGTGTGGGAGTCAATATGGGTTTCCAGACCCCGCTGTTGATTATTGATAGAAGATCATGTCTGCATATTCTCGAACCCGCAGGGTCACACACTTAACGTGTCTCGACGCTAGGATAGATTGGATAATTGGTTTATGAGTTTTTGTTCAGAGTCTCGGATGGGATCCGGGACATCACGAGAGGTTCCGGAGTGGTTCGGAGAATAAGATTCATATAAGGCAGTGCAGTTTTTGGAGTTCGGAATTGTTCCCGGTTAATCGGTATTGTACCGGAAGCTTCTAGAACCTTCCGGAAGGGGGCATGGGCCTATGAGGGAGTGCCCTGGCCGCATTGGGCCAGGGGCACAAGGCCCCATAGGCCCAGCCGGCCAAGAGAGGTTTAAACTCTAGATAGAGCTTCTAGAAGGGGGGGTTTCCTTGCCCCCCACTCTTCCTCCTTGGGGACGCCGGCCTTGGCTTGGGGGAGGGGCCAGGGCTGCGCCCACCCCTCTATATATAGAGGGCTGGGGGCGCACCAACCCCCCACACCTTCCCCTCCAACCCTAGCCGCCCTGCTGCCCTCCTCTCCCCCTCCCGACTGCTTGTAGGCGAAGCCCTGCTACAGAAATTCTCCACCAATTGCACCGCGCCGTCGCGTTGTAGATCCAACCCATCTATCCACCATACTTGCTAGACCAAGGAAGGAGGAGACGTCGAGGTGCCGCACGTGTGCATCTCACGGAGGCATCGCCACTTGTGGTGCTAGATCGGATCGGATCGCGAGGAGGAGAAGCGAGAACGACTACATCACCCACGTTCCTGAAGGGTTTCGCAGCATAGTAAATCAAAATTTTCTACGGAAGCGAACTGAGGGAAAGCCAAGATCTAATCTAGGAGATGCAAACAACGAGAGAGATTGGATTAGATCTTCATACCCTTGAAGATTCGCATAGCGAAACGTTCGTCGGAACATGGGTGATGTAGTCGTACTCGCTTCTCCTCCTCGCGATCCGATCCGATCTAGCACCACAAGTGGCGGTGCCTCCGTGAGATGCACACGTGCAGCACCTCGACGTCTCCTCCTTCCTCGGACCAGCAAGTATGGTGGAGAGATGGATTGGATCTACAACACGACGGCGTGGTGTATATGGTGGAGAATTTCTGCAGCAGGGCTTCGCCTACAAATAGTCGGGAGGGAGAGAGGAAGGGCAGTAGGGCAACTTGGGTTTGGAGGGAAGGTGTAGGGGGGAGGGGGTGCACCAGCCCTCTATATATATAGGGGGGGCGGCCAGCCCTTGCCCCTCCTCCAAGCCTTGGGCCGGCGGCCAAGGGATAAGGAGTGGGGGGTGAGGACTCTCCCCTCTTCTAGAAACCCTATCTCTAGTTTAAACGATTTAAACTCTCTAGGATCGGCTAGGCCCTATGGGGCCTTGTGCCCCTGGCCCAATGCGGCCAGGACACTCACTCATAGGCCCATGCCCCCTCCCGGAAGGTGGGGCCACGTTGGTCCCCTTCCGGAAGGTTCTAGAAGCTTCCGGTACAATACCGATTAATCTGGAACAATTCCGAACTCCAAAAACTGCACTGCCTTATATGAATCTTATTCTCTGGACCATTCCGGAACCTCTCTTGATGTCCTGGATCTCATCCGAGACTCCGAACAAAAACTCATAAACCAATTAACCATTCTATCCTAGCGTCGAGGCACGTTAAGTGTGTGACCCTACGGGTTCAAGAATATGCAGACATTATCTTCTATCAATAATCAACAGCGGGATCTGGAAACCCATATTGACTCCCACATATTCATCGATGATCATATGGGATGAACCACGATGCCAGGATTCAATTAATCCCATATATATATTCCCTTCGTCACGCGATATTTTACTTGCCCGAGATTCGATCGTTGGTATTGGCATACCTAGTTCAATCTCGTTCACAGCAAGTACTTTACTCGTTCCGTAATCTGATATCACTTTGTGATTAACTCCTTAACCACGTGCTTGCAAGCGGTGTTGATGTCGATTACCGAGTGGGCCCGAAGTATATCTCTCCGACTCGGGAGGGACAAATCCCATCTCGATACATACAACCCAACAAGTACTTTCCGATCACCTGAGAGACACCTTTATGATCATCCTCACATAGGATGACGTTTGATGACCTCAAAGCTTTCTTCCGATACCAGGGAGTTGCGTTATCTCATGGTCTAAGGAATACAATATTTGACATAGGAAAAAGCTTCGCAAAGATGAACACGATGACACGATCTAATTGCTCTGCTTAATTTGGGTATGTCCATCATATCATTCTCCTAATGACATGATCTCATTATTAATCGACAACTCATGTCTATGGTCAGGAAACCTTAACCATCATTGATCAATGAGCTAGTCCATAGAGGCGTACTAGGGACACGGTGTTGTTCACAAACCACACAAGTATTAATGTTTCCGCTTAATACAATTCTAGCATGGAATATAAACTTTATCATGAACAAGAATTATAATAATAACATCTTTATTATTGCCTCTAGGGCATAATTCCAACAGTCTCCCACTTACACTAGAGTCAATAATCTAGTTTACATTTGGCAATAATCTCACACCCATGGCACTGAGGTGCTGATCATGTTTTACACGTGGAAGAGGTTTAGTCAATGGATCTGCGACATTCAGATCTGTATGTACCTTGCTGATCTTCAGATCTCCATCTGCTATATAATCTCGGATTATATGAAACTTGCGGTTGATATGCTTGGTCTTTGGATGATATCTTGGTTCCTTAGCGAGTGCTATTGCGCCAGTGTTGTCACACAATATCTCCAGTGGGTCCAATGCACTTGGAACCACGCCAAGCTCAGTGATGAAGTTTCTGATCCAAACTCCTTCACTTGACGCTTCTGCAGCAGCCATGTATTCCGCTTCTACTGTAGATCCTGCGATCATGCTTTGCTTGCAGCTTCTCCAGCTCACAACTCCTCCATTCAAAATATACACGTATCCTGTCTGAGATTTAGAATCATCCTTGTTGGTGTCGAAACTAGCATCGACGTAACCTTTTACGACGAGCTGTTCATCACCCCCATAGACTAAGAACATTTCTTTAGTCCTATTTAGGTACCTTAGGATGTTCTTCACGGCTGTCCAGTGTTCCACTCCTGGATCACTTTGATATCTGCTCGTCAAACTAAGAGCATTGGACACATCCGGTCTAGTACACAGCATGGCATACATGATGGAACCTATGGCCGAGGTATAAGGCACTTTTCTCATAGCTTCCCTATCATTTACCGTAGCTGGACACTGAGCCTTGCTCAATATCTTACCTGACAACATAGGCACTGAACCTTTCAATGCCTTATCCATTCTGAACCTTTTCAGAACTTTGTCTAGGTATGTACTCTGGCTTAAAACTATCAGGCGTCTCTGTCTATCTCTATAGATTTTGATGCCCAATATATAAGCAGCTTCACCTAGGTCTTTCATTGAAAAATACTTGTTCAAATAACTCTTCACTTCGTTAAGCATGTTGATGTCATTTCCAATAATCAATATGTCATCCACATATAGTACCAGAAACGTCACCGAGCTCCCACTCACTTTCTTGTAGATGCAAGCTTCGTAGCAATTTGGAACAAATCCAAAGCTCTTGATCACTTGATCAAAACGAAGGTTCCAACTCCGAGATGCTTGCTTCAGTCCATAAATGGAACGCTGAAGTTTGCATACTTTATCAGCATCCTTAGGATCGACAAAACCTTCAGGTTGCATCATATACAACTCTTCATCAATGTTGCCATTGAGGAACGCAGTCTTGACATCCATCTGCCATATTTCATAATCATGAAATGCAGCAATTGCTAATAAAATCCGAATGGACTTAAACATTGCTACGGGAGAGAAAGTCTCATCGTAGTCAACACCTTGAACTTGTCGAAAACCTTTCGCAACAAGCCGTGCTTTATAGACGATAACATTACCATCCACGTCCGTTTTCTTCTTGAAGATCCATTTGCACTCAACGGCCTTTCGGTCGCTAGGAGGGTCCACCAAAGTCCATACTTGGTTTTCGCTCATGGATCCCAATTCGGATTTCCTGGCTTCTAGCCATTTCTCAGAGTCTAGGCTCATCATCGCTTCCTCATAGTTCGTAGGTTCACTGTCTTCTACTAACAAGACTGTCAAGACAGGGTTGCCGTACCACTCAGGAGGGGCACGCGACCTTGTCGACCTGCGACGTTCAGTAGCAGCATCGTCCGAAGCTTCATGATCCTTGTCATTAGCTTCCTCTATTGTTGGTGCAGGCGGCACTGGAACAATTTCAGGTGCTGCGCTACTCTCCAATTCAAGAGAAGGTTCAATAACCTCGTCTAGCTCTACTTTCCTCCCACTCACTTCTTTCGAGAGAAACTCCTTCTCAAGAAAGGAACCGTTCTTGGCGACAAACACTTTGCCTTCGGTTCTGTGATAGAAGGTATACCCAATAGTTTCCTTAGGGTATCCTATGAAGACGCATTTCTCCGCTTTGGGTTCGAGCTTGTCCGGCATCAACTTCTTGACGTAAGCTTCGCATCCCCAAACTTTAAGAAACGACAACTTAGGTTTAGCACCAAACCACAGTTCATACGGTGTCGTCTCAACGGATTTAGATGGAGCCCTATTTAAAGTGAATGCAGCGGTTTCTAATGCATAACCCCAAAATGATAACGGCAAATCAGTAAGAGACATCATTGATCGGACCATATCTAATAGGGTTCGATTCCGGCGTTCAGACACACCATTGCGCTGTGGTGTTCCGGGTAGCGTGAGTTGTGAAACGATTCCACTTGCTTTGAGATGCGTGAGAAAATCATAACTCAAATATTTGCCCCCACGATCGGATCGTAGAAACTTAATCTTTCTGTTACGATGGTTCTCCACTTCATTCTAAAATTCTTTGAACTTTTCAAACGTTTCAGATTTATGTTTCATTAAATAGATATACCCATATCTACTTAAGTCATCGGTAAAAGTGAGAAAATAGCGATATCCACCGCGCGTCGAAACACTCATCGGTCCGCATACATCGGTATGTATGATTTCCAACAAGTCCGTTGCTCGCTCCATCATACCGGAGAACGGGGTTTTGATCATCTTGCCCATGAGGCATGGTTCGCATGTGTCAAATGATTCAAAATCAAGAGACTCCAAAAGTCCATCAGAATGGAGTTTCTTCATGCGTTTTACACCAATATGACCTAGACGACAGTGCCACAAATAAGTAGTATTATCACTATCTACTTTGCATCTCTTAGCCTCAATGTTATGGATGTGTGTTTCATCCCTTTCGAGATTTAGAAGAAATAAACTATTCACAAGAGGTGCATGACCATAAAAGATGTTACTCATATAAATAGAACAACCATTATTCTCCGATTTAAATGAATAACCGTCTTGCAATAAACACGATCCAGAAATAATGTTCATGCTCAACGCAGGCACATAATAACATTTATTAAGGTTTAAAACTAATCCCGAAGGTCAAACTAAGGAGAGCGTGCCGACGGCCATCACATCAACTCTTGATCCGTTGCCAACGCGCATCGTCACCTCATCCCTCGCAAGCCGCCGTCTATTCCGTAGCTCCTGTTTCGAGTTACAAATATTAGCAACTGAACCAGTATCAAATACCCAGGCACTACAACGAGGGCTAGTAAGGAAAACATCAATGACATGTATATCAAATATACCTTTGATGGTGCCAGCCTTCTTGTCCGCTAAGTACTTCGGACAGTTGCGCTTCCAGTGACCCTTGTCCTTGCAATAGAAGCACTCAGTGTCCGGCTTGGGACCAGACCTGAGCTTCTTCTCAGCAGGGGCATTGCGCTTGCCGCCGCCCTTCTTGAAGGGCTTCTTTGCACCCTTACCTTTCTTAAAGGAGGGCTTGTTGACCATCAACACATGATTATCCTTCTTGATGTCCACCTCCGCAGCCTTCAGCTTTGCGAAGAGCTCGGTGATCGTATCAGTGGAACCAATCTGATTATGAGTCACTACAAAACTTTTGTAGCTGGGAGGGAGTGATTGCAGAACCCTGTCAATCTTGAGCTCCTCTGGAATCTTGCAGTCCAGTTGCTCAAGGCGTTGGGTGTAGCCCGACATCTTAATGGCGTGCTCACTAACGGAACTCCCTTCCTCCATCTTGCAGTTAAAGAACTTCTCGGAGATCTCATATCTCTCAGAACGGGCCTGAGTCTGAAACATGGTTTTCAACTCTTCGAGAATCTCAAAGGGCCCGGGATAGTTTTCAAAACGATTTTGAAGTTCCGGTTCCATAGCAAACAACATGGTGCTCTTAATCACACCATAATCATCTTTGCACGACTGATAGACAATTTTCTCATCAGCCGGCGCAGTTGCAGCAGGGGGGTTACCTAACGCTTTCTCAAGGACATAGTCCTTTTGTCCGCCAGACATAATGATTCTTAGATTGCGGAACCAGTTGGTGAAGTTAGACCCATTGTTTCTAAGCTTTTCTTTCTCAGCAAAAACGTTGAAGTTGAAGTTGGACTTGGCCATGTGATCTACAGTATTTGCAAGTACAATTTAGACTATGTTCATGATAAATAGTTCAAATTAATCAAATTACTAGATGAACTCCCACTAAATTCAACATCCCTCATGTTGTTTAGTGAACACGATCCAAATTCACCACACCTAATCCGATCATCACGAGAAGAGATGTGGTTTCAATGGTGGACAACGAAGTGTCGATCATATCATTCATATGACTCATGCTTAACCTTTTGGTTCTTGTGTTCCGAGGCCATGTCTGTACATGCTAGGCTCGTCAAGCTAGACCCAAGTATTTCCGCGTGTGCAAAACTGGCTTGCACCCGTTGTATGTGAGCGTAGAGTCTATAGCACCCGATCATCACGTGATGCTTGGACACGACGAACTTTCGCAACGGTGCATACTTGGGGAGAACACAGTTTTTATCTTGATCTTTAAGTGGGGAATCATCTTATAATGCTACCGTCGCGATCTAAGCATAATAAGATACATAAAAGGATAAACATCACATGCATATAACTTTATGTGACATGGTATAGCCAATCTTCGCGCAATGATATCCATCTTGTGCGTTCCGGCATGATCTCCATCACTCCACCATGATTGCCTCCACCATGAATAGCAACTACAACTATTGCTAACTACTTAGCGATAAAGTAAAGCTATTACATGGCGTATAAGAAGTTGACTCGCAGGTCATACACAATTATAAAGACAACCATATGGCTCCTGCCGGTTGTGTACTCATCGATATGCAAGTCGTGAAACATTACAAAACATGATCATCGCATACATTATACACATCACATCTTGGGCCATACCATATCACAGAAAACACTCCCTGCAAAAACAAGTTAGACGCCTCTACTTTGTTGTTGCATGTTTTACGTGGCTTATGGGAGTAGATGCTAAGAACGATTCTTACCTACGGAAAGCCACAACGGTGATATTATGGTTGCCAAACTCCGGTGTTAATCCCATGATCACTATAGTGAGAGAAACTGACATCCACCAGCCGCATGTGTGGAACAAGCCACACGTCAAGTGCGGAGCCGGTCTCGCGAACGACGTCGCGTAAGGTTGGCCTGGACCGCTTCAATCTCACTATGCCGCGTCATAAGAAGAACACAAACAAGAGGCTTGCAACAGAAAACATCAACGCCCGCAACAACCATGTTGCGTTCTACTCGTGAATCACATCTACGCATAGATCTAGATCTGATACCACTGAAGGGTTTTGCAGCATAGTAAATCAAAATTTTCTACGGAAGCGAACTGAGGGAAAGCCAAGATCTAATCTAGGAGATGCAAACAACGAGAGAGATTGGATTAGATCTTCATACCCTTGAAGATTCGCACAGCGGAACGTTCGTCGGAACATGGGTGATGTAGTCGTACTCGCTTCTCCTCCTCGCGATCCGATCCGATCTAGCACCACAAGTGGCGGTGCCTCCGTGAGATGCACACGTGCAGCACCTCGACGTCTCCTCCTTCCTCGGACCAGCAAGTATGGTGGAGAGATGGATTGGATCTACAACACGACGGCGTGGTTTATATGGTGGAGAATTTCTGCAGCAGGGCTTCGCCTACAAACAGTCGGGAGGGAGAGAGGAAGGGCAGCAGGGCAACTAGGGTTTGGAGGAAAGGTGTAGGGGGGAGGGGGCGCACCAGCCCTCTATATATAGAGGGGGGGCGGCCAGACCTTGCCCCTCCTCCAAGCCTTGGGCCGGCGGCCAAGGGATAAGGAGTGGGGGGTGAGGACTCTCCCCTCTTCTAGAAACCCTATCTCTAGTTTAAACGATTTAAACTCTCTAGGATCGGCTGGGCCCTATGGGGCCTTGTGCCCCTAGCCCAATGCGGCCAGGACACTCCCTCATAGGCCCATGCCCCCTCCCGGAAGGTGGGGCCACGTTGGTCCCCTTCCGGAAGGTTCTAGAAGCTTCCGGTACAATACCGATTAATCCGGAACAATTCCGAACTCCAAAAACTGCACTGCCTTATATGAATCTTATTCTCCGGACCATTCCGGAACCTCTCGTGATATCCCGGATCCCATCCGAGACTCCGAACAAAAACTCATAAACCAATTATCCAATCTATCCTAGCGTCGAGACACGTTAAGTGTGTGACCCTGCGGGTTCGAGAATATGTAGACATGATCTTCTATCAATAATCAACAGCGGGGTCTGGGCACCCATATTGACTCCCACACATTCATCGATGATCATATCGGATGAACCACGATGCCAGGATTCAATCAATCCCATATATATATTCCCTTCGTCTCGCGATATTTTACTTGCCCGAGATTCGATCGTCGGTACCGTCATACCTAGCTCAATCTCGTTCACAGCAAGTACTTTACTCGTTCCGTAATCCGATATCACCTTGTGATTAACTCCTTAACCACATGCTTGCAAGCGGTGTTGATATCGATTACCGAGTGGGCCCGAAGTATATCTCTACAACTTGGGAGGGACAAATTCCATCTTGATACATACAACCCAACAGATACTTCCCGATCACCTGAGAGACACCTTTATGATCACCCTCTCATAGGATGACGTTTGATGACCTCAAAGCTTTCTTCCGATACCAGGGAGTTGTATTATCTCATGGTCTAAGGAATACAATATTTGACATAGGAAAAGCTTCGCAAAGATGAACACAATGACACGATCTAATTGCTTCGCTTAGTTTGGGTCTGTCCACATCATTCTCCCAATGATATGATCTCATTATCAATTGACAACTCATGTCTATGGTCAGGAAACCTTAACCATCATTGATCAATGAGCTAGTTCATAGAGGCGTACTAGGGACACGGTGTTGTTCACAAACCACACAAGTATTAATGTTTCCGCTTAATACAATTCTAGCATGGAATATAAACTTTATCATGAACAAGAATTATAATAATAACATCTTTATTATTGCCTCTAGGGCATAATTCCAACAGTTTCGACGAACGTTCCGCTGTGCGAATCTTCAAGGGTATGAAGATCTAATCCAATCTCTCTCGTTGTTTGCATCTCCTAGATTAGATCTTGGCTTCCCTCTGTTCGCATCCGTAGAAAATTTTGATTTACTATGCCGCGAAACCCTTCAGTGGTATCAGAGCTAGATCTATGCGTAGATGTGTTTCACGAGTAGAACGCAACATGGTTGTTGCGGGCGTTGATGTTTTCTGTTGCAAGCCTCTTGCTTGTGTTCTTCTTATGACGCGGGATAGTGAGATTGAAGCGGTCTAGGCCAACCTTACGCGACGTCTTTCGCGAGACCGGCTCCACACTTGACGTGTGGCTTGTTCCACACATGCGGCTGGTGGATGTCAGTTTCTCTCACTATAGTTGTCATGGGATTTACACCGGAGTTTGGCAACCATAATATCACCGTTGTGGCTTTCCGTAGGTAAGAATCGTTCTTAGCATACTACTCCCATAAGCCACGTAAAACATGCAACAACAAAGTAGAGGCGTCTAACTTGTTTTTGCAGGGAGTGTTTTCTGTGATATGGTATGGCCCAAGATGTGATGTGTATAATGTATGCGATGATCATGTTTTGTAATGTTTCACGACTTGCATGTCGATGAGTACACAACCGGCAGGAGCCATATGGTTGTCTTTATAATTGTGTATGACCTGTGTGTCAACTTCTTATACGCCATGTAATAGTTTCACTTTATCGCTAAGTAGTTAGCAATAGTTGTAGTTGCTATTCATGGTGGAGGCAATCATGGTGGAGTGATGGAGATCATGCCGGAACGCACAAGATAGAGATCATTGCGCGAAGATTGGCTATACCATGTCACATAAAGTTATATGCATGTGATGTTTATCCTTTTATGTATCTTATTATGCTTAGATCGCGACGGTAGCATTATAAGATGATTCCTCACTTAAAGATCAAGATAAAACTGTGTTCTCCCCATGTATGCACTGTTGCGAAAGTTCGTCGTGTCCAAGCATCACGTGATGATCGGGTGCTATAGACTCTACGCTCACATACAACGGGTGCAAGCCAGTTTTGCACACGCGGAAATACTTGGGTTTGACTTGACGAGCCTAGCATGTACAGACATGGCCTCGGAACACATGAACTGAAAGGTTAAGCATGAGTCATATGAATGATATGATCGACACTTTGTTGTCCACCATTGAAACCACATCTCTTCTCGTGATGATCGGATTAGGTGTGGTGAATTTGGATCATGTTCACTAAACAACTTGAGGGATGTTGAATTTAGTGGGAGTTCATCTAGTAATTTGATTAAAAGTTGAACTAGTTATCATGAACATAGTCTAAATTGTACTTGCAAATACTGTATCACATGGCTAAATCCAACTTCAACTTCAACGTTTTCGCTGAGAAGGAAAAGCTTAGAAACAATGGGTCTAACTTCACCAACTGGTTCCGCAATCTGAGAATCATTCTCTCTGGCGGTCAAAAGGACTATGTCCGTGAGAAAGCGTTAGGTAACCCCCCTGCTGCAACTGCGCCGGCTGATGAGAAAGCTGTCTATCAGTCGTGCAAAGATGAGTATGGTGTGATTAAGAGCACCATGTTGTTTGCTATGGAATCGGACCTTCAAAATCGTTTTGAAGACTATCCCGGGCCCTTTGAGATTCTCGAGGAGCTGAAAACTATGTTTCAGACTCAGGCCCGTTCTGAGAGATATGAGATCTCTGAGAAATTCTTTAACTGCAAGATGGAGGAAGGGAGTTCCGTTAGTGAGCACGCCATTAAGATGTCGGGCTACACTCAACGCCTTGAGCAACTGGACTGCAAGATTCCAGAGGAGCTCAAGATTGACAGGGTTCTGCAATCACTCCTTCTTAGCTACAAAAGTTTTGTAGTGACTCATAATCAGATTGGTTCCACTGATACGATCACCGAGCTCTTCGCAAAGCTGAAGGCCGCGGAAGTGGACATCAAAAAGGATAATCATGTGTTGATGGTCAACAAGCCACCTTCAAGAAAGGTAAGGGTGCAAAGAAGCCCTTCAAGAAAGGCGGCGACAAGCGCGTTGCCCCTGCTGAGAGGAAGCTCAGGTCTGGTCCTAAGCCGGACACTGAGTGCTTCTATTGCAAGGACAAGGGTCACTGGAAGCGCAACTGCCCGAAGTACTTAGCGGACAAGAAGGCAGGCACCATCAAAGGTATATTTGATATACATGTTATTGATGTTTTCCTTACTATCCCTTGTTGTAGTGCCTGGGTATTTGATACTGGTTCGGTTGCTAATATTTGTAACTCGAAACAGGAGCTATGGAATAGACGGCGGCTTGCGAGGGATGAGGTGATGATGCGCGTTGGCAACGGATCAAGAGTTGATGTGATGGCCGTCGGCGCGCTCTCCTTAGTTTTACCTTCGGGATTAGTTTTAAACCTTAATAAATGTTATTATGTGCCTGCGTTGAGCATGAACATTATTTCTGGATCGTGTTTATTGCAAGACGGTTATTCATTTAAATCGGAGAATAATGGTTGTTCTATTTATATGAGTAACATCTTTTATGGTCATGCACCTCTTGTGAATGGTTTATTTCTTCTAAATCTCGAAAGGGATGAAACACACATCCATAACATTGAGGCTAAGAGATGCAAAGTAGATAGTGATAATACTACTTATTTGTGGCACTGTCGTCTAGGTCATATTGGTGTAAAACGCATGAAGAAACTCCATTACTGATGGACTTTTGGAGTCTCTTGATTTTGAATCATTTGACACATGCGAACCATGCCTCATGGGCAAGATGATCAAAACCCCGTTCTACGGAATGATGGAGCGAGCAACGGACTTGTTGGAAATCATACATACCGATGTATGCGGACCGATGAGTGTTTCGACGCGCGGTGGATATCGCTATTTTCTCACTTTTACCGATGACTTAAGTAGATATGGGTATATCTATTTAATGAAACATAAATCTGAAACATTTGAAAAGTTCAAGGAATTTCAGAATGAAGTGGAGAACCATCGTAACAGAAAGATTAAGTTTCTACGATCCGATCGTGGGGGCGAATATTTGAGTTATGATTTTCTCACGCATCTTAAAGCAAGCGGAATTGTTTCGCAACTCACGCCACCCGGAACACCATAGCGCAATGGTGTGTCTGAACACCGGAATCAAACTCTATTAGATATGGTCCGATCAATGATGTCTCTTACTGATTTGCCGTTATCATTTTGGGGTTATACATTAGAAACCGCTGCATTCACTTTAAATAGGGCACCATCTAAATCCATTGAGACGACACCGTATGAACTGTGGTTTGGTGCTAAACCTAAGTTGTCGTTTCTTAAGGTTTGGGGATGCGAAGCTTACGTCAAGAAGTTGATGCCGGACAAGCTCGAACCCAAAGCGGAGAAATGCGTCTTCATAGGATACCCTAAGGAAACTATTGGGTATACCTTCTATCACAGAACCAAAGGCAAAGTGTTTGTCGCAAAGAACGGTTCCTTTCTTGAGAAGGAGTTTCTCTCGAAAGAAGTGAGTGGGAGGAAAGTAGAGCTAGACGAGGTTATTGAACCTTCTCTTGAATTGGAGAGTAGCGCAGTACCTGAAATTGTTCCAGTGCCGCCTGCACCAATAATAGAGGAAGCTAATGATAAGGATCATGAAGCTTCGTACGATGCTGCTACTGAACGTCGCAGGTCGACAAGGTCGTGTGCCCCTCCTGAGTGGTACGGCAACCCTGTCTTAACTGTCTTGTTAGTAGATGATAGTGAGCCTGCGAACTATGAGGAAGCGATGATGAGCCCAGACTCTGAGAAATGGCTAGAAGCCATGAAATCCGAATTGGGATCCATGAGCGAAAACCAAGTATGGACTTTGGTGGACCCTCCTAGCGACCAAAAGGCCGTTGAGTGCAAATGGATTTTCAAGAAGAAAATGGACGCGGATTGTAATGTTACCGTCTACAAAGCACGGCTTGTCGCGAAAGGTTTTCGACAAGTTCAAGGTGTTGACTACGATGAGACTTTCTCTCCCGTAGCGATGTTTAAGTCCAGTCGGATTTTATTAGCAATTGTTGCGTTTCATGATTATGAAATATGGCAGATGGATGTCAAGACTGCGTTCCTCAATGGCAACATTGATGAAGAGTTGTATATGATGCAACCCGAAGGTTTTGTCGATCGTAAGGATGCTGATAAAGTATGCAAGCTTGAGCGTTCCATTTATGGACTGAAGCAAGCGTCTCGGAGTTGGAACCTTCGTTTTGATCAAGTGATCAAGAACTTTGGATTTGTTCCAAATAGCTACGAAGCTTGTATCTACAAGAAAGTGAGTGGGAGCTCGGTGACATTTCTGGTACTATATGTGGATGACATATTGATTATTGGAAATGACATTAACATGCTTAACGATGTGAAGAGTTATTTGAACAAGTGTTTTTCAATGAAAGACCTAGGTGAAGCTGCTTATATATTGGGCATCAAGATCTATAGAGATAGACAAAGACGCCTGATAGCTTTAAGCCAGAGTACATACCTAGACAAAGTTCTGAAAAGGTTCAGAATGGATAAGGCAAAGAAAGGTTCAGTGCCTATGTTGTCAGGTAAGATATTGAGCAAGGCTCAGTGTCCAGCTACGGTAAATGATAGGGAAGCTATGAGCAAAGTGCCTTATGCCTCGGCCATAGGTTCTATCATGTATGCCATGCTGTGTACTAGACCGGATGTGTCCAATGCTCTTAGTTTGACGAGAAGATATCAAAGTGATCTAGTAGTGGAACACTGGACAGCCGTGAAGAACATCCTAAAGTACCTAAATAGGACTAAAGAAATGTTCTTAGTCTATGGGGGTGATGAACAGCTCGTCGTAAAAGGTTACGTCGATGCTAGTTTCGACACCGACAAGGATGATTCTAAATCTCAGACAGGATACGTGTATATTTTGAATGGAGGAGCTGTGAGCTGGAGAAGCTGCAAGCAAAGCGTGATCGCGGGATCTACAGTAGAAGCGGAATACATGGCTGCTGCAGAAGCGTCAAGTGAAGGAGTTTGGATCAGAAACTTCATCACTGAGCTTGGCGTGGTTTCAAGTGCATTGGACCCACTGGAGATATTGTGTGACAACACTGGCGCCATAGCACTCGCTAAGGAACCAAGATATCATCCAAAGACCAAGCATATCAACCGCAAGTTTCATATAATCCGAGATTATATAGCAGATGGAGATCTGAAGATTAGCAAAGTACATACAGATCTGAATGTCGCAGATCTGTTGACTAAACCTCTTCCACGTGTAAAACATGATCAGCACCTCAGTGCCATGGGTGTGAGATTGTTGCCAAATGTAAACTAGATTATTGACTCTAGTGCAAGTGGGATACTGTTGGAATTATGCCCTAGAGGCAATAATAAAGATGTTATTATTATAATTCTTGTTCATGATAAAGTTTATATTTCATGCTAGAATTGTATTAAGCGGAAACTTTAATACTTGTGTGGTTTGTGAACAACACCATGTCCCTAGTATGCCTCTATGGACTAGCTCATTGATTAATGATGGTTAAGGTTTCCTAACCATGGACATGAGTTGTCAATTAATAATGAGATCATATCATTGGGAGAATGATATGGTGGACAAACCCAAACTAAGCGAAGCAATTAGATCGTGTCATCGTGTTCGTCTTTGCGAAGCTTTTCTTATGTCAAATATTGTATTCCTTAGACCATGAGATAATACAACTCCCTGGTATCAGAAGAAAGCTTTGAGGTCATCAAACATCATCCTATGAGAGGGTGATCATAAAGGTGTCTCTCAGGTGATCGGAAAGTATCTGTTGGGTTGTATGTATCGAGATGGGATTTGTCCCTCCCAAGTCGGAGAGATATACTTTGGGCCCACTCGGTAATCGATATCAACACCGCTTGCAAGCATGTGGTTAAGGAGTTAATCACAAAGTGATATCGGATTACAGAACGAGTAAAGTACTTGCTATGAACGAGATTGAACTAGGTATGACGGTACCGACGATCGAATCTCGGGCAAGTAAAATATCGCGAGACGAAGGGAATATATATATGGGATTGATTGAATCCTGGCATCGTGGTTCATCCCATATGATCATCGATGAATGTGTGGGAGTCAATATGGGTTTCCAGACCCCGCTGTTGATTATTGATAGAAGATCATGTCTGCATATTCTCGAACCCGCAGGGTCACACACTTAACGTGTCTTGTCGCTAGGATAGATTGGATAATTGGTTTATGAGTTTTTGTTCGGAGTCTCGGATGGGATCCGGGACATCACGAGAGGTTCCGGAGTGGTCCGGAGAATAAGATTCAAGGCAGTGCAACTTTTGGAGTTCGGAATTGTTCCGGGTTAATCGGTATTGTACCGGAAGCTTCTAGAACCTTCCGGAAGGGGACCAACGTGGCCCCACCTTCCGGGAGGGGGCATGGGCCTATGAGGGAGTGCTCTGGCCGCATTGGGCCAGGGGCACAAGGCCCCATAGGGCCCAGCCGGCCAAGAGAGGTTTAAACTCTAGATAGAGCTTCTAGAAGGGGGGTTTCCTTGCCCCCCACTCTTCCTCCTTGGGGCCGCCGGCCTTGGCTTGGGTGAGGGGCTAGGGCTGCGCCCACCCCTCTATATATAGAGGGCTGGGGGCGCACCAACCCCCCACACCTTCCCCTCCAACCCTAGCCGCCCTGCTGCCCTCCTCTCTCCCTCCCGACTGCTTGTAGGCGAAGCCCTGCTGCAGAAATTCTCCACCAATTGCACCACGCCGTCGCGTTGTAGATCCAGCCCATCTCTCCACCATACTTGCTGGACCAAGGAAGGAGGATACGTCGAGGTTCTGCACATGTGCATCTCACGGAGGCATCGCCACTTGTGGTGCTAGATCGGATCGGATCGCGAGGAGGAGAAGCGAGTACGACTACATCACCCACGTTCCGACGAACGTTCCGATGTGCGAATCTTCAAGGGTATGAAGATCTAATCCAATCTCTCTCGTTGTTTGCATATCCTATATTAGATCTTGGCTTCCCTCTGTTCGCATCCGTAGAAAATTTTGATTTACTATGCCGCGAAACCCTTCATGTAAGGAAGATAATATGTGCAGCAAGATAATGAAGTAAATCATGTAAGGAAGATAATATCAACGATAGCACACATAGATCTCACATGAGTTACAATAGGTGGTGCACACAAGCACATAGTCATAGACACACATAGGAACAGCAGATAACACACATAAAGTTCAAGTTCAAGTTCGAATATCCAAATGAAAGGCAAATAAAAGGCAGATAGTCGCAAATCCCAAATCCCAAGTCCATGCAAACCGATGAGAATGTCTTCTCCCCCTTTGGCATCGAAATGCCGAAAAAGGGGAAAGACCTACACTAGCGCCCCCAACCGCTCAGTAGTCATCGTCATCCTCGTCATCCTTGGCATCCTCATCCTCCTCCTGGTCACCATCATCCTGATCATAGTCATCATCATCATCCTCAGGGAGAGCAGGTCCTTTGCCGTGAGGGCGAGAGGAGGAAGAACCCTGGTGCCCAAAGCCAGAGGTGACATCAGCAAACGTCTTCCAGTCCACCAGACTATCCTGTTGGGCATTCCATGCCCCAAATGAGAGGGTATGATCAGACTCTGTGGACGGCTAAGCCCCATGCTCATCAGTGTATTCATCCTCGCCTTCCTCGGCCCCCTGTTCCTTGATCTCTTTGAGGAGCTTCTCAATGCGGTGGTTGCTTTGGTAGGATGCATGTTGCTGCTGCTTGCGGATGTCGACGTTCATGCAACAGAGGGTCCTCTCCCAAAAGCTGGCCTTCTTGACCCTCTCATGCACATAGTCTCGAGTCATAGTAGGAAAAGGGGCATTGGAGGCATTCTTCCTCCAAGCTCTAGGTGGGGAGGGAGCCCTCTCGGTCTCAATATCCTCCTCCTCCTCATCATCATCCCCATAGCGACGCCTTGGAGCAGGCCCCATGCGCCCCTTCTGCTGCAGAGAAACCAGAGTGTGCTCAGTGAGGTGGGGTGGCATGCCAAGTGGAGAATCATGCTCCTGGGAGTTGATGAGCCTCATCACCAAGGGTGCATATGGAGGAGATTTCTTGTAAAGAATGGCATGGAACGTCTCCTCGAAAATGAAGTCCATCACATCAATAGGTGCAGGCTCAGCCTCAGGTCCAACATTGAAGGTCCGGTGAGTATGGTACAGGAGGTTGACAAGCCCACCCCTAATAGCATCATCATTGCCAGCACTTGGAGCAATAGTGTGACGGAAGATCCTCAGCGTAAGGTTGTAGAGGGTCTTGAGTCCCTTGGAACCCCCCACAACACCTTCATCATACAGAGGTGCCAGCTTCAACTTGTTCTCAGCCAAAGCAGCTGAGTGCATGCGCAGTCCCACAGGAGTGGATACTCCATGGAAGGTCTCAAAGATGACATTGGCAAAGTCATGAAATGTAGCCGTGCAGCGAATAGTGCCAGTCATCCACACCATGATCCGGTCAAGATCAGACCCAAACACAACTGTGGCATAAAACTGCTGGACAAGGTGGACATTGTAGTCTTCGCGCAGCTCCATCAAGTTGTAGAGACCCAGCTTCTCACAGATCCACAGGGCATCATTGAAGTAAGGGCTCTGGCGCATTTTCTCAACACTCATGAACTTCTGGGGGCAGACAGGTGATCTGGTGAGTACACCATACACATCCTTCATGAACACAGCTTGTTCTTTCCTCCAGTAACGAGGATCCTCACTGGTACGAGGCAGCGCATAGAAATTTGTCTTCCTCAGCTCACGATACTCCTGTTTAGACATTTTGGCTAAGGACTGCAGGTTGTCACACTTGGCCCTCTTGGCACGGTCCTCCCGTTCAGCCCTCTCCTGATCCCTCTTCATGTAAGCTGCATCACGTGCCCGTTGTTTCCGGTTGGACGGAGGCACAATGAACTGACCCTGAGCTTCATCATAGCGAGGATTGCCCCTTTGGGACTTGGCCTTGGTACGACGAGGACGACTAGAACCATCACCTGTGAACAACAGTGAGGGAGATAGCATGGAGATGAGTATATATGTCCCAAAGATGCAGTACAAGAGCTTTGATGCATTTCTGGACCATTTTGATTCACCCAACACCGGAGTCTCCGCACCTTATACCGGAGTCTCCGGTCCTAGGGACCAGAGTCTCCGGCCTGGACCGGAGTCTCCGGACCTAAGTCCGGAATCTCCGGTCAGGAGGCTCGGGTATGAGATGGGAAGATGCTGGTGAGGGTGAATCTAGTAGATCGGGCAATGCAACAAGGCTAAAGTACTAGAGTGCTCCCAAACAAGTGATTCCAATGGACAAATCAGCAACAATCCTCAAAAACACATCTAGAGATGAACCCTAGGAGATAAAAATAGAGGAGAGGTACCAGATCTGTCCATGGGATCAATTCCTCCGGTGGGAATGACCCAATGGAGAGGAGGGGAAGGTTGGCCGGCGGCACGGCGGATCCCGGGGGCTTCTTGACCTCCGGGGAGGATTTTTGGAAGAGGAGGCGACGGGTTTGGAGGTAGGGGACGAGGTGAAGAATGAGGAACTGCTGTACCAGTTCACCCCGTGCCCCCTTCTTTAAGTGACAGAAATCGTCCGAACCGGAGACTCCGGCCTACGCCGGAGACTCCGGTCCTCCTCGACCAAAAGTTCCAGGAAAAGTGTTTGGGACATATATGAGAGATAGATGGTCTTTTAAGATAGGGATAGGGCTTGGGTTGAGACATCAAACTGTGAAGAACCAACAAGAGCCATAGAAGTTCGAAAATAATCAGAAAATCTCCAAGAGACTAAAAGCAAGCAAATGACAAACATGAGTAAGTGCCAACCTCTCAAATGAGAGAGGGCGGTGGCCTAGGCCACCATATTTGAGTATACTTGGCTTGGCACCACGAAGATATATCTTGGGTCCATTACCAAAACTCATCATTAAGCTCACATATCACTGAATGATATTAAGAGGAATGATTTTGATTACTTTGGGCATAATGGGGGGGGGGGGGGGAGGGATGGTCCAATCAATTAGGACCACACTCCCCATATATCCATGCCTGCACCTAAACCAAATATGAGATGAAACATAGGTGAGAGTGCAAGAAAATCAAGTCAAGCTCCTTGAATCTACGACATTTAGTTCATTCCTCAAGTAGCAAAACCTTGCTTCATCAAGTGGCTTCGTGAAGATATCGGCAAGTTGATCTTTGGTTGACACATATGATAGATCAATATCACCTCGAGCAACATGAATTCTAATGAAGTGATGGCGAATCTCAATATGCTTTGTCCTTGTGTGATCCACCGGGTTGTAGGCAATCTTGATGGCACTTTCATTGTCACATAGAAGAGGCACTTTGTCACAATGGACACCGTATTCCTTTAAAGTTTGCCTCGTCCATAGCAATTGGGTGCAAGCACTAGCAGCTGCCACATACTCGGCTTCAGCGGTGGAGAGAGATATGCAATTTGCTTCTTGGAAGACCAACATACCAAGGACCTACCAAGGAATTGGCAAGCCCTAGATGTTGATTTTCTATCATCCTTGTCCCCCGCCCAATCCGAATCCGTGTATCCACAAAGAGCAAATGTTGAGCCTCGAGGATACCAAAGACCATAAAATGGGGTATGAACTAAATATCAAAAGATTCTCTTGACTGCCATTAAATGGTTTCCTTAGGAGCCGCTTGATATCTTGCACACACACCTACACTCAACACAATATCGGGTCTATATGCACAAAGGTAAAGCAAAGAACCAATCATAGACCGGTATACCTTTTGATACACATCTTTACCATTTGGATTTTGTTCTAGATGAGTCTTTGTAGCCATGGGAGTAGGAGCTCCATTAAAATCTTGCATTTTGAATCTCTTGAGCATATCTTGAGTATATTTGGCTTGATTTAAGAATGTCCCTCCTCTAACTTGCTTGATCTCAAAGCCAAGAAATACTCTCAACTCTCCCATCAAAGACATCCGGAACCTACTAGTCATAAGCTTTGAGAATTCATCATTAAAAGATTTGTTAGATGAGCCAAAGATAATATCATCAACATATATTTGGCATACAAAAAGCTCCCCATTGACCCTCTTAGTAAAAAGAGTGGGATTGATTTTCCCAACCTCAAAGCCACGGTCAAACAATAACTCTCTAAGGTGCTCATACCACGTGCGTGGGGCTTGCTTGAGCCCATAGAGCGCCTTATCAAGTTTGTAGACATGGTTAGGGAAGTTGAGGTCCTCAAATCCCGGGGGTTGCTTAACATATACCAATTCATTTAATGGACCATAAATAAATGCACTTTCTACATCCATTTGTTGCAACTTAAAGTTATGATGTGCTTGCATAAGCAAGAAGGATACGAATGGACTCAAGACGAGCCACGGGTGCATATGTCTCTCCATAGTCAATGCCTTCAATTTGAGAGAACCCTTGTGCAACCAATCTAGCCTTGTTCCTTACTATGATTCCATGCTCATCTTGCTTGTTCTTGAATATCCACTTTGTTCCAATAACATTGCGGCAATCCTTTGGCTTCTCTACTAACTTCCACACTTTGTTTCTCTCAAAGTTGTTGAGTTCTTTGTGCATAGCTTCTAACCAATCCAAATCTTCAAGAGCTTCCCACACTTTCTTTGGTTCAATCATGGAGATGTGTGCTTGATGTTCACTGAACCTTTTCAATTGTGCTCTTGTGGAAATACCTTTCCTTAGATCACCAACCACATTTTGTAGAGAGTGGTCTCTTAATTCCAACATTCTTTCCTTTCTAGCTTCGCGACGAGCGTGGATCTCCGTGTTGTTTCTTGGAGGACCCTCTTCATCATTTTGATCCTCGTATTGACCATCATCTTGACCTTGATCATTATTAGAATCATCATCTACATTGGGAGGCAAGGATTGACCTTGGTCTTGATCAAGTGCTCTTCTAGCGTCAATTTGAGCTTGTCTCAAAACAATTTGTATGGATCTTCCTTGACAAATTGACTTGGCACCACTTGACAACCCGTCGAACGGACCAAGCACCCCTTGACTAGAGTTGTCAGTTTGATCATCATGTTGAGGGTCCACATCTTGTCTTTGGCTTGAGTCAATGTCCTCTTCGGTGGATGGAGCATGTTGAGGTTGTGAAGATGAGGGCTCCACTTGAGTGGAGCATAGTTCTTCTCGATCCGCCATAAGGGGTTCCTCAACGGGGCGGATATATCCCACACCTATTCTTCCTATGGAATCCTGAGTCATTTCATCATCTGCATCACAAGCATCAACACGCCCCCTTAGGGACCATCATATTCTTCGAAGGTCACACTACAAGATTCTATGACGGCTCCGGAGAGCTTATCATAGATTCTATAAGTGTGAGATTCGAGACCATAGCCAACTAAAATACCCTCTAATGCTTTAGACTCGAATTTAGACAAACGAACACCTTTTATGAGATAGAAACACTTACAACCGAACACCCGGAAGTAAGATATGTTGGGCTTGTTACCGGTAAGTATTTCATATGGAGTCTTGTTGATTTCTTTGCGGAGGTAGAGCCGGTTTGAAGCATGGCAAGCGGTGGAGATGGCTTCGACCTAGAAGTTGTATGGAGATTTAAACTCTGCCAACATGGTCCTAGCCATCTCAATAAGAGTCCGGTTCTTCCTTTCGGCCACACCATTTTGTTGAGGGGTGTATGCAGCGGAATATTGATGTTTAATCCCCTCATCACTAAGGAAATCATTCAAGGTGTAGTTCTTGAACTCGGTGTCGTTGTCACTTCTTATAATCAACACGGGAACATTGTATTGCCGTTGAACCAAGTTGATGAAGTCAATAAAAGTCTTTTTAGTATCACTCTTCAACTTGAAGAAATAAACCCAAGAGTATCTTGAAAAGTAGTCAACAATCACCAAACAATATTTCTTCCCACCAAGACTTGCATGAGATGGAGGACCAAATAGGTCCACATGGAGAAGTTCCAAGATCTTGGTAGACTTGATTTGGTTCTTAGGCTTGTGAGGAGCATCATGCATCTTCCCAAGAACACATGCCCTGCAAACACGATCTTTGGCAAAGGAAACATTTTCTTTTAGTCCCACAATATGGCCCTCTTTATAGAGACTTTGCAAAGTTCTCATATTGACGTGGGCTACTCGGCGATGCCATAGCCAACCCACATCGGCCTTTCCGAATAAGCACATCGGGCCTGTAGTGGTTTGCTCCGAAAAGTCCACCACATACAAGTCATGTTCGACGTGCCCAACGAAAGCGACCTTGAGAGAGTTTCTCCACAAGAGGACCACAATATCAACATCAATAAAGACGGAAAAGCCCATCTTACCAAGAGCAAGGACAGAGAGTAAATTGTATCCAAGGGTCTCAACAAGCATGACGTTCACGAGTGTAATGTCGTGAGCAACCACAACCTTGCCAAAACCCATTACCTTAGACTTTGATTTGTCGGCATATGTCACGGTGATTTGATCATCATTTGGCTTTAACTCCTTGACAATAGACGAGCTTCCGTTCATATGACTTGTGCAACCACTATCGAGCACCCACTTTGACCCTCCGGAAGCATAAGTCTACAAAAGATCAAGCTAATTTTTAGGTACCCATTTTCAATGGGTCCTCTTTTGTTAGCAACAAGGGTCTTGGGAACCCAAATAGACCAAGCAATGTAACCATCATAAGGGCCAACATATTGTGCATACATATCACCATAATAATCACGCATTAGAACATAGTGAGGGTTAGCACTTCCCACAAAGTCATCATGAGACATAGTTTTACCACTTGTGGTCTTACTCTCCACAATGGTCTTGTTGGTCTCTTGTGCGGGCTTGGCCTTCTTCTTCTTATTGTTCTTCTTCTTAGTTTTGTAAACAAAACCAATGCCCCCTTTATCACCACTCCGCCTTTGCTTGCTCAATAGATCATCAATGGACTTGTTGCCTTGTGGAAATGTGGCCTTAGCAAGCTCCCCATTCAACCTAGCATTCTCTTCAAGAATAGTTGTGCTACTAGATGGAATGAAGTTACTAGGTGAAGGAATATTGGCCAATTGAGTTTGAAGTGTTTCATGGGACTTTGTGAGTGACAAGAGTTCACTCTCCAAGGCCTTGTGAGCCTTGTTAAGCAAACTAAAGTCCTCGGCAAGTTTTTCATGAACCACACCAAACTCAATCTTGTCCTTTTTAGCCCTTTTGTATTTAGCAATAGCATGATCACGCTCTTTGATGAGTTTGTTAACAATAATGTCATTGTCCTCATCAAGCCCTTCAAGTTTTAATTCAAGTGATAACCTAGTTTCTTGTTCTTCTTCTAGAGCATTGTTTAGAGCCTCTAGCTCAATCATATGTTCATTCCCAAGTTTACATCTTACATCTAGAAGCTCTTGAGTATGTGAGAGTTGATCTAAGATGTTCTCAAAATGTAACTTAGCATGTCCTTCTAGGTTAGTCATAAACTCATCAAAGGAAATTAATTCCTTTTTAACATCAAGAGACATCTCATCATCAATTTCATTATTATCTAAGGGAGTAGAGCGGGATGATGAGGATACCTCTGTTCCTCTTGCCATAAGGCAAGTGACGTTCTTGGTGGGAGAGTTCTCATTTGGAGAATAGAAGAGTGAGAATGTCGGAGTAGAGGTGGTGGCTAGAGCAGCCACACCATGAGAAGTTTTCTCTTCCTCATCTTCATCATCTTCATTATCGGAGGAGTATTCTTCATGAGTGATCAAGACAATTTATCCCGACTTCTTGTTGATGGGATACTTTTTGATGAAAGGTTTCTTGTAAGGTGCCTTGAGAGTCTTCTTCAACACAAGCTTACCCCATGATCATCTCTCTTTTCATAGGGACAACTTGCTACAAAGTGATAGCGGTCACCACAATTGAAGCAAGTTCTCAATCTCGTTGTATTTTCTCTTTTCCCATTTGAGTTGCTTTTTCTTTGCATTTCCATCTTGGCCTTGGCGGGGTTCTTCCAAAAGTTCTTTGCATAGAAGGCCATATATTAACTATGAGCAATCTTGACTTCATCGGGGTGGTCCATGGAAATCCCTTCATCACTATCATCTTCATCCCCAAGGTCCACAACTTTGGCCTTCAAAGCAACATTGACAACATTGCTCATACCAAGGGCACGAGCACAAGCATCTTTGGCATTATTGGCGGCAACCTTGAAAGCGGACATCTCTTGCATAACTTCATTTGATGTCATGAGATGGTAGTTGTGTCTTCCTTGTAGGCTCTTCAAGTCGGTGGGCTCAAAAGGCATGAGTGCACTCACATATTTCCTTTTTATCCATGCATCATGCACATGTGAGGCACCCACATTTCTAAAAGCGGTGGCGGTGGTCTTGAGCCTTCGATACATGTCTTCGTGATCTTCACCTTTTTTCATGTAGAAGTCTTCGGCTTCATTGCTTAGAGCATCATATCGGTTCCTCCTCATACTCTCATTTCCAACAAACAACACAGTGAGAGCATCCCAAGCTTCCTTGGCAATGCTAAAGTGCTCAATGTGTGGATAATCCTTTGTCCCCAAACCTTGTTGAATCATATGCAAAGCAGTGGCATTGAGTTGACTATTGACAATCTCTCTTCTTGTCAAGTTGTTTGGATCCCCAATAAAGAGTCCATGCTCGATGATGTTCCATAGTTCAATGCAAGAGCTGCGCACATGAGTTCTCATTAGTGATTGCCATTCAGCAAAAGTAGCCGACTCTTAAAGCTTAGGTGGGTCACCCCTATTGTACACATGAGGGTGAGGGATGGGAGGGTCGGGAGAGTACCATGAGTCACGGTGCTCACCCTTCCCACCATCATCGTGTGTGGAGGAATTAACGTTGTCTAGTTTACCCCCCACCACCATACCCTCGGGGGATACTGACATATTCCCTTTAGGTAAAATGGATGGTTGATCCTCTTGAGGAGATGGGGGTGATGAGCCCTCTTTGTCTTTAAGAAGTTGCTCAAGCATCTTCTTGACTTTGTTGACCAAGGAAGATCTCAATCATGTTTCCAAGTTTTTGAGATCTTCCATGGTCATCGGGGTCGGCTCACTACCACCATCCACTTCATTGCTACCCATATTCTCTTAGGCGGTAAAGCCCAAATAAAGAGCCGAGGCTCTGATACCAATTGAAAGGATCATATGGGCACCTAGAGGGGGGGGTGAATAGGTGCTACTTCAAATTTTATTCTTTTTCAAGTTAGGGTTTGACAAGAAAGGTAAATTCTCTAGAAAATGCAACTATGGTGAATTTACCTATATGTCAACCAAGCACAAACTAGCACAACACAAAGCAAGAACAAGTAAGTAAAGTGCGATAAAGGATAGAAGTAACCAAAGGAGTGGACGCGGAGACACAAGGATTTGTTTCCCGTAGTTCCTTCCTTTTGAGGGGAAGTACGTCTATGTTTGGAGAGGGGTGGTTTCAAACCACCAACGCCACGAGAGGCCTCCCTTGTTCTCCGATTAACCTCACCCCAACGGGCTCGATTCACCTTCCACTATATCGGCAACCTTCGAGGTGGAAGCCGGCACCTTTACAACAAGTTTGGGGCATGCATCCACAACTAAATTGGAGGCTCCCAAATACAAGCAAGCTGTCAAGACAAATCAAAGACAAGCTTGTATGAACCAAATCAAAGTTAGGGTTTCCAATGAAACACTAGAGCTTGGGGGCCCTCAAGTGAATGAGGGGGAAATGAAGATCTCTCTTGGTGAAGATGTAAATCAAGGCCTCCTCCTTCGATTCTCCAAAGATCAATGACTTTGGATGGTTGGATGAAGAGATCTTGTAGATTTGGTGGCTCTAATGGGGTTGGTGTTCTTGAGCAGCTCAAGCAACTGGAGGAAGAAGATAAGGGTCCCTTTTTATAGGCACCCCCCCTCCACGAACAGTTTTCTGACCGTTGTAGAAAAGTCAAACCGGAGACTCCGATCTGAAGACCGGAGACTCCGGTCTACACCGGAGACTCCGACCAATCTCCGGACCGGTCTCCAGACTGCCCTTCCGACTGACCCAAACCAATTCTGCACCAGCAACACCGGAGACTCCGGTCTTCCAACACCGGAGACTCCGGTCTTCCAACACCGGAGACTCCGGACTGACCAAAGTCCGGAGACTCTGGAGTAACCTCCGGTGCAGCCTCCGGACCCCTAGTGAGAATGTCCCAGCCAAATCCTGGGAGGCACCACCGGAGCCAGAATTGGAAACTCCAGACCACACCGGAGACTCCGGTCTTGGTAGACCGGAGACTCCGGTCTGGAGTTTCCAGAACAGTGGCATATGAATGTGGTATTTTTCCAAGAGTGAGGGTGATGTTTATCTATGATAATACCAACCTGTGGACAACAACAAACTGTAAAATGATCTACTTGTTGTTAACGAACACCAAAAGTGATTATGTCAATAAATGCCCTTTCACAGCGGCTTACCCGAAGAAGGTACGCCCCCACCCACTGCCACACCTTGTCTGGCACAGAAGTTGCCTCGTCGGGCACCAAAGTTGCTCAGTAGGGAACAAGTTGTCTTGTCGGGCTTCAAAGTTTGTCTCGCCGGGCACCAAAGTTACCTTGTTAGGCACAAAATGCTCTGTCGAACACCAAAGTTGCCTCGTCCGGCACAAGTTGCCTCGTTGGCCTCCGAAGTTGGGCACAAGGTGTCTCATTAGACACAGAAGTTGCACCATCGGACACCGAAGTTGCCTCGTCGGCCTCCGAAGTTGGGCAAAAGTTGCCTCGTTAGGCACAAAAGTTGCCCCATCGTACACCAAAGTTGCCTCGTCGGGCACAAGTTGCCTTCTCGACCTCCGAAGTTGGGCACAGGTTAATTCGTCGGGCACAAGTTGCCTCGTTGGGCTCCAAAGTTGCATCATCGACGAGGCAACTTTGGTGCCCCACGAGGAAACTTTGGTGCCCGGCGAGGCAACTTTGGTGCCCACGAGGCAACTTCGGTGCCCGGCGAGGCAACTTCGGAGCCCGACGAGGCAATTTCAGAGCCCAGCGAGGCAATTTTTTCCCGGCGAGGCAACTTTGGTGCCCGACGAGGCAACTTTGAAGCCCGGAGAGGCAAATTTTGCCCAGAGAGGAAACTTTCGGTGCCCGGCGAGGCAACTTTGGAGCCCGGTGAGGCAACTTTGCTTACCGGGGCACAAAATTTGCTTACTGGGCACAAAAGTTGTCTCGCCATGCTCATTAGGTGACTCAAATTTGTCAAGATACGAATATTGCTCAGACGGGCACCAAAGTTGCTCAGACGGGCACTAAAGTTGTCTTATTGGGCTCTGATGTAATTTTCCCTCAGCGCACAAAAGTTGTTTTGTCATGAATCAAAGTTGGTCGGTCACACACAAAAGTTGCCTGTTAAGTTTTTTGCCGAAACATATACAAATGGGATCTAGTTTTGAAGAATTCGTTGCGAGGGTTCCAAAAGTAAAAACGGATCTTAATTCCGATATGTGGTTCAAACGTTATAGTATTTCCAATTTCTAGAAAAAGAAAATTAATGCACGGAACTTTCTTTTTTATTGGTGTGCTCGGGACTACAATCTGGCCAGCGGTAGATGGAAGGTGCAATAATTGCATAGAGTTTTTTCCTTTTCTGTTCCGTATAAGACAAGGATAACAGAGACTTGTCTTTTTAAAGGTGCGCCAAGGATGACGATGCATCGCCCGCTGCGCCAGCAAGTAAATAGGTTCTTTTGTGGGACAGCAACAAGTACCGTGTGCAGTAATGTTGATAGAATATTCGCATACAGCAAGCAGTTTGGTCTAAGGCAAGAACTGCCCAAGAAATGCGTGCAATATTCGACTACACTGCAGCTTGTGACCAAACAAAGATGCTATAGATCTCTTGTGGCGGTTTGCCAGAATGCCGTGAACATGCGATGCCGTGTGCCACACTACCACCGTCGGAGGCATGCTCTACTAGTTACCAAGGGCGAACATATAAATCATCACGATGACATGCATTATGTTCACAATAGTTGACGAGTGGTGGTCACATGCATGCACTTTATATAACCGGCGTTAGATTCTTCTGTGGTGAGTAGTGAAAATTAATTTTCTACCCACTTACGACTTTTTATAGTTTTAATTAGTGACATATGTCTTGTATTAATTTGTTTCCTTTTGTATGATATAGTGCATCTCTTTTAAATGGTTGCATCTCAGGATCTGCCACAAGGACTAGGCCTTACATCTAGCTATTGTGGCAACTAACACGCAAAAATTCATTTTATAAAAGATCACGAGGCAAACCATGAAAAGTATTAACTCTTTGGCTCGCTCATGGCACATGATTGCACATGCTAGTAATAATACACCCGTAGAAAAACACTTATTGTTACTCCAATGAACTCAAAGGCATGTAACTATGCATATTGAGCGGTGTTTTACTAAATGTAGACTTATAAAATTGAGTACTTGTCCGTATCGAAATATAAGACCTATAAGCTTTTTCCTAAGTCAAAGTGTTCTATGTTCAAGCAAGTTAATTGAAGAAATATAAACATATACTATATTTAATCAATACAAATAAATTTATCAAAACGTTTTCATAGTGTATTTAAATAGATATATTATGCCAAGCTACATCTATTGGCATAATCTCGTCGATGATCTAAGGAGGATCCTAGATTTTTAGATGGTCCCCATCACACACTTTCACCAGTGTAGCCATTGCGTAAAACTCCCAACTCTCTCATTGCATAGGTCATAAACATGCCTTCATGTGTTTGTAAAACTTAGCGCGTAAAGCATGACCAACCAGTGCCCATCTATGCCTTTGGACATTTTTGGTTTCTTTCGAGAATCAACTCTACCAATGTTTGGGTCATAGCCACAAATATAATTGGTTTGATGATTGTCATAGTTTTGGTATGTCTATACTCTTGTTTATTTTCTGATTGATCCACTAAATCGTGCACAAGCAATAATATTTTTTAGCTATAGACACTAAAGGAGGTGATGCTTCCCGTTCAAACATTTGTTCATAACTATGTTACAACTTTGATGGGTCCGTCTCAAAGGTGCACTGCTTTGGATATTCAAGGTAATTTTTAATACTCTATGGCCCTTTCGCATGCTTTGGTGGAATGCCTAATTATGTTGCGAGTAATTGGCACCCCAAGAGGATTGGGCTAAGGTAATTGTTGATGGAAACTTTGATATTTAATCTAACGCCACTAGCATTGGGATCACTACTAGGAAGAGTAGTGAAAATATTATCCTATCATCTTGGGATTCTATTGAGCATTCTAATAGTATTGAGCATGTGGAATTGCTTGATTGTCTCCTACATGTACTCATCTCGATTTATTTCCATTTGCACATCATCCTAGATATTGTTTGTTGTATTGCTCTCCGGGAGTTTATTAATAAGTTGGAGGAGGATCATGTAAATCTACATGATACATCACAATTAGGTGGATTTACATGATACTACAATAAGGACTGAATATTTTCTCTAGGTTCTCTTAATACATGCTATGATTACCGGGAGAGTATATATGACCTTATATACCATCACAACAACATGCATTATGTTCAACATAAGTTGTGGCAACTTTTTTTGTGAGGCTTCCCGTTGTTTGGTAGGTGGGCTTACGCTGTCCGTTTATATGACTTACATTACTCCATTCCTCATAGGCGAGATCTAACAATTTAGTTAGGTACCAATTCATGTTCTTCTGTATTTTTGTAAGTAAGGGTTCATGTATTGTTTAATAGTCCTAGTACAGTATAGTACATTTTATTTAGTAATTATGTCTTATACTCTAGAATTTAATACTTGGAAAACTCTATTGTGCCTATCAACACACCTAATTCACAATACCACATGCAAGATCATGAATCTCCTGACACTTTTATTAAATATCACCCACAAATTTTTTCACACGGAGAAAATATTGAAGAATTGATTACCTGGATCACATGCACATGGCAATATAAAATTACATGGTGCTTTGGGTCGGCCAAGGCTACATGGAACATGTTATTTAAAACAATTTGTGTACGAACTGCCCAACCTAATTCCCATGAAATAAAGAACCGCATGTTAACTGAAACGATAATTGACCTGGCCAAGTTATCGCAAGTGACCATGTGGAAGAAAAGTCTTGAAGATATTGTCCCAAACTTAGCATTTGGTTAGTGGAATGCTTTTGTTTCACCTTATGTGTTGCTATCTATCAATCATGAATAAGGTGCTCTATTTTTTTGCAATGCTAAAAAATATTGAGTTGCCATGAATATCGATTTGAATATTCGAGTGTAAGGTAGATGATTGTTAAGATAAGGAGTACCATTTTCACATTTTTATTCATTTGGTGAGACAAAAATTCAAACTATCGATTCAATTGGATTTTCTAGATTAGTCGCTTCAACATGTACTTCACATTTAATAAATTTCTAAAGTGAATGCAATATTTTTTAAACAATACTAAACACCATAGAGGACATGCCTTATTCACCAAAATGTATTAGTCACCCAACTGATATTAGCACTCGCGTGCACTGACATGCAAGCTCTCAAGAACTTGACAATATTTACCCTTTGTATAAACTGCATCATCTTTACACTCTACTTGAGAGGCCAATGGATCTAGATGAGGGAGTAGTAACATAACAAAATTATGCCCCGACTTCTCCTAATCCTAGCATGCTCTATTTGTCGAGCAGAGTATATTTGAACACATAGATCACATTGCAACATGCATTGTGTTCACAATAAGTTGAGCCGACTTGTTGTGACTTGTGAGTGTGTGGACATGCATGTTCTTTATATCAGCGACATTAGATTCCTCCGTGGTGAGTCACGGCAATTTATTTTGTACACATTGATGATTTTCTGTACTTTTTGCACAACAGATTTCTTGCATTCATTTGTTTATTTTTTCTACAATATAAGGCATTTTAGTGTTTTGCATCTAAGCTTTGTCACAAAGATAGGCCTCACTTCTAGCTATCATGAGGAAACTCACCTTATGAATTGTCAAGAGGCAAATCATGCAAAGTCTTATCTCTCTAGTTGTAGTTGGCTCATGACACGTGACTGCATATGCTAGTAACAATACATTTGCAGAAATTACTTTAGCTATTCATGTGAACCTAAAATCCCACACAATGTACATATCGTTTGATGTAGTACCAACCTGCACATTTTGAGTGCTCATCCATAAATATAAGACCAAGTTAATGGAATAAGTATGAACATACACCATACTGTCACTATCAATAAATTTATCACATATGTTTTTGTAGTGAGTTTAAATCGAAACACCATGCCAAGCTACATCTCTTGGCATAATCTCCTTGATCCAAGAGAGCCTTAGAATTTTGCATCGTCGCCGCACCAATGTTCATCCAATTCAAGGCATGACAAACAGACGTTCATCATGTACCTTAGGACATTTTTGGTTGGTTTTGGGAACCAACTCAACCAATATTTTGGTAATGGCCAAATAGCTATTTGGACGGTATTTATTTTTTCTTCCATGTCTGTACTCATGTATTGCGGTGACCCAGCATACCACTGCATGATGTAGTACACTATAGTCGTTGACATTACACCAATGAAACACCGTTCACTAGTATTACATCCCTCAGAGTGGTACAATAAAAACACAGCAGGTCCAAGACATGACTATATGTTACAACTCAACTCTTTACACAAGATCCAGAGAACACTCTAGGTTAAAGAGAGAGAAAGAAACTTCTTACAAAGAAGAATCAGGAATAAACAACTCAAAAACTATCATACTATTAAGACTAGTATCTTAACTAATGGTCTGGCATTGCTGCTATCGCAATACACTACAAAAATGGGTTCTATGGCTAGAGATTATATTCCTATCTAATCAGTAACTTCTTCTTCACTTGAGTTGATGTATATGTTGACTTTCTTGACTTCATTGAAGAGCTTTAGCCTTTGATGATGATTCCTGAAGTATGACTTGATGTAGACGTTGTCTGTACTGGCTTTAGAACCTAGCAAGGGTTAAGAAGATAGGTTGAGTACGAGCGTACTCAGCAAGTTCACTAGTAAAGGAGTGTTTGATGCACTATATCTATAGCCACATACCTTAGGTCGTAGGCAATGCAAGCTTTCATAAATATTTCTTCAAAGATTGCTTTTATTCTGAAAAGCTATGTCCGCCAGCCTTCACGGGTTTACCAGAACTTTCATGGAGTTACTTTCCCGCGGCGTTCGCAGCTCCTTCCTGGAACAGGGAGTAACAAGTTACAGTTCTTACACTCTACAGAGGTGCGTTATTTTTCCCATGAGAGATCTTAGCTTTGTTGCACATCCGAGTTGCATTCTCGTTCACACTTCCTTGGTGTGGGGCCCAAACTAAGATCCAAGAAGATCACTGCACTCTCTGCGACCTCATATGTCTACACGATCCTTCGGGGCCGGCTCACCTCCGTCAAGCCCCCTTTTGGGCAGGCTAAAACCCTAATGAGTTTCTGAAGACTCTATGACCTGGTGATGCCCGGACGAGTATCATTTAAATGGACTATATCCGTAAACACCATCCATAGATAATCTAGACACCAAAAGTGTGGGGCGTAAGGGTGCCCACCCATATGTTGGATCCGCGCAAGGAATCACAACGTCACGTTAAGGTCGGCTTGCCTCCATACGAGAGGAAAAGGATACATCTGACTTCTCCATCCCATTCCAAATCTCATGGCTAACACGTGATATACAGCACAAGAATCACTGGCGACATTGGTTGTTAAGTCCTAGATAATATGTTCCTTTACCACCGGAACTTTCATAATAGGTTATTACCTCATGGTAATTAACCTATAATCATATTATTATGAAAATAGTGTTTTCTGACCTTTTTCAAATGCAGGTGATGACAACACTGGATTTGCAAAATACTTTATAGAAAATAATCAAAGGATATGAGCAAGTGTGAACTTGCCTTTTGTGATTGCAAGATTATGCACTCACGGTCTTCAAGACAATATAAAAGATCCAATATCTGAAATCAGCATCATTGGTCTGGTAAGGACTAATGTTTAAAGATGCAAGATGCTCTTATGCATAAGTAATGTAATGCACTTTATAAATGCGAATCCCCGGAATAAGCGTTGTTCTAGGGTTTGGATACTGGAAATGATGTTTTTGAAATGTGTTGTACTTGTAGATAAGTTTCACACTTGTGTTTCTTGTTAAGGCTTGTGAGTGTGTGTGAAACAACATGTAATTATAATAACATAAAACATTAAGATACACACCAACATGAAATGTTACTCAAGATTACTTAAATTATAATTGTTTATCTTCAAATTTTACTTTACAAGTAATGTCCTTAATAAGGAACTTAAGTGTTTACAATCCTAAATATACAAGTAGAGTACAAAATAATGTGATTATGATTAATTCTTATCTGATGAATATGGTAAAATTCCTTGGGTTGAATTGTTAAGAGCTGGAGGAACTATTATAGAGTTGTTGTTTGAAGTGGCAAAAAGAATAACATTTGAAGAAACTAGTGTTTAATTAAGGCTCATCAGTCTTGAGGGTTATTAGGTTTTACATTAGGGTTTGAGATGGTTATAAATGATGTTGAGTTGTCATATTTTAATTGATGGTACAAGTGACCAAAGTTAACTATAAAAACATAAGTAGTTTATTAGACATGATGTTATAAGATTTTTGAGACTAAAGTTAACTTTAAAATGACAAATACACTTAAAGTCTAATATGTTTTAATTACTCCTAAGTTTTAGATTAATGACAAGTGTGATTAAAGTATGAGATAATTTCTTTGGTATTTAAGTGAATGTTTGGTTTAAGTTTGATTAAAGGTTTCAAAAGGGTATTATAAAGTTAACAATTTATATTTAAGTTTTATTATGAATCATACTATAGATTTAAACTTAGAATTTAGTGTTTTATAAGGAGATGAGATTATTTCTTACTTAGGAAATAATTTTAATGAATTAACAAAATAGTTATCTTGTTTTAGTAAAATAGGTAAATAAAATTTTATTACCTAAAAATCTTAAAATGTCTTGGAAAATGATAATTAATATTTTCTAGTAAATTATATTTATTTAGGATCTTGGAAATGAATTTTATTTATTTTTAAATATTATTCTTGTTTTTATAAAATTCCCCCAAGGTTTAAATGTACTTAGTTATTTGTTTGTAAGTTTTATTTGTAAAATTCTAAGTTAACATTTTTATACAATGATGGATTGGTTTTACTACACAAAAATGATTTTTTAATGATTTTTAAGACTTTTCCTTTTTTCCTAAAATTTCACTTAGGATTTAATATTATTAATATTTATTTGTATTTTATCCATCTTGAACAAGTAATATTTTATTTTTACTAGGTAGATATTATTTTTGTGGTCATTTTGATATATCATATGTATTTTTAGGATTTCCCTATATTTTGCTAGAGTATAAATTATGTTCAGGGGTAGTTTGGTCATTTAGTGATTTGATAAATATCTTATTTTTCCTTTGGAATCGGGCCAGGCTCACCAACGGCCCATCTAGACCCAACTTGGCCCAACTGGCTCAGGGTTAAACCCCACCCCGGCCCAGCCATCCCACCACTCTCTCTCACATCTCACATTCTCGTTTCTTTCCCCTCCTAGTTGCTGGCGATGCCGACGTCGTCGCCCGCCCGATTCTGGCGATGCACGACGTTGTGGTCATTGATGTTAGTCGCCGGGGCTTCGCCGCTGTGGGCTTTCTCCCCTACTTTCCTTGAATTCGTTCGCCGCTTCCTTCCTTGGCCGCTCTATTCCCTTCACTAGGGTTAGGGTTTGATCTCTGGTTCACCATGGTGTTCTGACACCGGTGATCTCCCAATGACAAGGTTCCTGGTGGCGATGTGGTGTGGTAACGGTGAAGTCATCCCCTTGCGCGCACCACTGCAGTAGCGCGGGCCTTGCCTCACCATGATGTGGTGGTTGCGCCATGGGCGCCAGGTACACCCCCTACTCCCTGATTTCTTCTTTGCTCGAACTTATATCCCTCTGATGTTGCTTCTGTTTTCGGTGACCAACCTCAGTTAGGGTTGTTACTATATTGTAGATACTGTATGAATCTATGGCTTGCTGGGTGGAGGTTGGCCATGTCTAACTTCAATACCAAAACATCTCTATACTCTAGAGCCAATACCAATACTCTGACTAGGCTTGTTTTTTTTACTTATCTGTGTGTGGCATTCGTGTTGTTACTTTTGCTGTTATATGAACAAGCTTGGGTTGATCTTGTGAATAGAGTGTACTCTTGAATATTAATAAAAGCATGATTTAATTTGCATTCACTATATAAGTGATATGTACATAAAATAAGTAAATGTGAAAATAATCTATTTGTTTCCTAGATACTAAACAGATCAATCTCTTGATCAGACACATGTGTGTGTGGAACACTGAACTGCATCAAAAAGTATTCAGATTATAAATAGTTTATAAAAATAATTATTGATTCAACTCTTTGAACCAGCAGATGAGTTGTATTTAGTTTATTTGCTAATTATGAGTTCTTTGTTGTAGACTAATGATTTTTTTGGATAATGGAATAGGATTCCTGATACCTTCAGGTTATAAAATGATTATAGTAGTGTTACTAGATGTAATCTATTATTGGATATTTAATTTGGTATTTTTAGATGTTCACAAGATCATCTAAATGCTTTTGATAAAATTGTAGATTAAGCAAAGGAATTTGTTGGTTGATTCCTAGTGCTTATTAATTGTTGGAGCATATGTAGATGCTTAAAACTTACTTGCTGGAACTACTCCATCTGGTTCAGCTATTGGTAATCATTAACTCCTTTTGGCCTATAAGCAGGAATATTAGCAGATGAATTATGTGTTTTGGCAGTGTGTGACTGGCTACAGATGATTTTTAAATGAAAATTTTAATTGAGCTTGAATTCATTGAATCTTTGTATCCAGGAATGTTTCTTGTGGCTTCTGGGCTTGTGTCTCATTGCTGTGGTACCTCCAAGGAGGATGCACAGTAATAAGAACATGTGCACATGATCTGCTGCTGCCTCTTAGATCAAATGTGAAGGTGTGCAGTGTGCACCTGAATCTTTGATGCAGTTACTTTTGTTCTAAAATATAGAATGATTCTTGGATGTTCTTTAATATCTAAGAAAGTGATTTATAATTTTACTTGATGAAGAATTGATGTTCTAGTTTAAAGACTAGATTAAGGATGTGGAAAAGGTGAATAAGTGATTGTGCCTGAGGTGCAAATTTCCAATTCTTTTGGATTTGTGCCCAACAATCCTTCATGCTTGCTGGTTTGTGCAAAGATGGTTTGTAGGATTTTATGGTTTGGTATGAATGGTATAAGTGTGCTATAGCCCCTGCCTATGATGCAAAGGCTGAGGCCAGATTATAGTTTAAGAACAGATACTACTTTGTGGCTTTCTTTCTCTATGATGAGCCTTGCATAGCAACTCTATGCAAGACTGAGAGAAATATTACTCCTCATCCTCCTAGACTAGATCTAGTTGAAAGGTAGTTGTAATTATCTATTTTGTATGTTGTTCCCCCTTATCTACCCATAATCCAGGTGATGCAGGCTATTAAGAATAGATGCTACATGATCTGGTGATACTTTGCTGTACCTTGCTACTTGATGTAGATTGTGTACTGTATCTTGCCTTCTTCATCTACTTATTGTTAACTTGAGAATCTGCTAATGTGTAACTGCTCCATCTAGTACTATTGTCTTGCCCTTGTGATGGATCTTGATTGTTTGCTGTTGAACCTTCTGGTAAACCTTCTCCTCCCTGCTCATGTCCTCCTTTTGGTGCTCTTGGATGGCTTCTCCAAGCAACCAGGGTACTGGTGATGTGGTTGTGGTGCATTGGGAAGGTTTTGGTGCTGAAACTTGTGCTCTGGAGTTGTGGATATGGACTGGTTATATGTGGAATGGCATAGTTATGCTAGCTACGGTTGTGCTCTTTCTCTATGTGGTGCTCTCTTGTGGTGTTGACAGCACAGAGCTATGCATGTGTTGTGTAAGCTGCTAGCTTGCTGGACTGGTGTAGGTTTCAGTGCTGAGATCTTTTCCATGTTGATAAGCTCGACTGACTTGACCTAATCCTAAGATAAGCTTTATTTTTGGTGTGTGTCAAGTGGAATATTATCTCTATGCTAATGATGCTCAAGGATGAAGCCTAAATTTGATAAGAAAAAATCCTATGTGGCCCTTTTAACCCATACTCAATGATGAGCCAAAGCATATCATTTGTATGCCCAATCTGAGAGTAAAAATAATTTACTAACCCTTCTTTTATTCTTTATTGTTTTTTTGTTGTTTTGCAGGGATCAAGAATCAAGAATATAAAGAGTGGATTTAGAAGATGAAGAAAACGAAGATGACTTTAGTTTAAAATTTTACTTTATTCTTTTGTAATTAACTTTTTCTTTTGTGAAGTAATAAGCATTGTATAATTGTAATAAAAGAATTCTTTTTTATTTATCCATTCTTCCTTTGTAAAGAAATATTGTATTGTTTACTTTATTCAATAAAGTGTATTAGTTTTCTTTTTTTCTTTTATAATGCATTTGCAAAGACAATGTAATATTTATATATGCTTGTAATAAAGAATCCTTTTAGTTATTTATTTATGTAATTCATTTTTATACTTATTTGTTTTATAATAATTTACTTTTATTCTTTTATTGTAATAACAATGAAACATTGTATTCTATAACAAAGTGTTCCATTATTCTTGGAACTTAATAAAAATAGTGTAATGAGTGTACTTTTGTAATAAAATGATACCTCTCTATTTCATGATCTTATTAACCCTTTGGTTCTTAATTGTAAAGATAATATAATAATGTGTGATGTAAATAAGATTATTTTTTATCAATTATTGTTTATTATTTCATATTTTAATATCATATTACATTAATCATTTACTCATTTCATTTTATTTAAATTTCCACTATCTTTTCTATTTGAATAAAAGATTATACCTTGTTTATAAATAAGAGTTCACCTCTTATTTTCCATTACAATTTAGTTTCCAATTATTATTCCATTTTCAAATTCTTTTAGAATTTGGATTCATCAATTGAATATTCAAATTTGAATTTCCTTCCCCTTAAACACAAGAGTACAATAGAGGTCATGTCAAAATCCATCGCACTTGCCCTGATGTTTTTATCAGAGCAAGAGAGATCTCGATCCCCCTATAGCTTCATTAGTTTTGCACGAAAATTCTCCAGATTTTCCGATACATGAATGCAATGCACAAACATGTGTCCTGTCTATTTCAAGGTGCTAATCCTGGGATGTTACATGTATATTCTCTTGACAATCTGCCAAATCATGGACACGACAACTAAAAAAGATGATACTTAGGTTCACATTTGATAGCCATACGTTGCATCTTGGGTGGGTGCTTTTCACAGGTGAATTTGTTTGGATATCAAATGTAAAATTTTATAAACTCTGTCGACTATTCTGAGGGAGGAAAAAAGAATGAGAAATAAAACAAAAACAAGCACTAAAAACGAACTAAGTGATGGATTTAAAGGCGACTTACACAGAGGCCGACACATAGTTAGAGTGAATCATCAAGAACAGAATAAAGTATAGAAGTTCTAAAAGTACAACCGGTAGTTCTTATTGATTTGTTTCATCGGGACTCTCTAGGCAGGCTTGACCACGTCGCTTCCAGGTGGTCTACAGAGCGGTTGGTGGTGAGGGTGGCGGTACCAACGTCACGAGCGTGGTGACAGGAGCTTCACGGGTCCGTTTGGGTCCGGGCGGGCTTTTGGCGCCGAACACGAGGTTAGCGGTGGCATGGCCTATGTGCAGCATCGTGGCGGTGGGGACTTTACGTGCCCATCTGCGGCACGTCCGGGCCTGCTCGGCCTGGTGTGTCTCTGCTGCCACGTCCGGTCGGCACCCGCCATTGACGGTGGAGGACGACCTCCAGGTGGTTGTGCTGTTGCCGCCCTCCGGCTCCAATTTGGCCTGGTGTGCTCTTGTTGCTGTGCCTTGTCAGCTACCGCCTATGATGGTGGAGGTTGTTTCCTCCCGAGTGGCTGAGGAACTATCTCCCCGTATCCACGAATGTCTCGTGGTCTAGTCGGTCTCGTAGCGTTTGCTATGGTGAGACGAAGATGGTGAATTCTAGACCGGGGTGGCGCATGTCAGTGGACGGCAAGTTTGGTGGGGTGCTAGGATTGGAGGGGGTTGTGGGTCTTGGACGGCCGGGAGAAATCCTTGCCGGCTAGGCCGGCTTCGGCGCGGTGACACCCACGGGTGCCGCCTTCCTTTTTAAAGGGCGCTTGGTGTACCTTCTCCCCACTCCCCTATGTGTACGAGGAGAAATCCGGACAACAAGGTCGCCATCGTCGCACTCCTTGAAGGTGTTGTTTGGTACACAACATTCTGAAGGCATAGGAGCGTGATGGGGACTACTCCAGAGAGCGCAGCGGTTGCGAGTCATCATTATTTGTCGATCCGACGCTGTTGTGCATTAGTCTCTCTCTCTCTCTCTCTCTCTTGGTATTCTTTTGTGCTGTCGGCCCTAACAATGAACTCTATGTATCATGTGGTTGCTATATTAATATAGCGGGACAAAAGACTGATTCGAGGAAAAAAGATCTTCTCATGCATTAGGTATAACTTAGATGTAGGTACTAAAAGCGGAATCTGATGTTGAGTTGAAATTGTGCTCGAACCAAAAAGATTAAACTCAGTTTCAACCTCCTGACTAATCATATGTCCATCGGACAAAGGAAAATACATCAAAGTTCACTAAACTAAAATTCCTCACTCGCCATTGTCACCATCGCTGGCGGTAGACACAGAGAAAAAAAGTATAGGGTGAACACTTAAAAAATGCCAACTAGACATAATTCTAAACATTGGATTAGGTTGGTCCTAATGGTAGTATCATAATGTGTATCATGCATGTCATCTTGGCAAAAATCTGATGTGACAAATTAATGAAAAAAGAGATGGTTATATCATCATAGGTAGATACCGTATCATAACGCGTAAAACTAGAAAATCCTCATTCAAATAAATCTTGTACATAATTTTATATTGAAATTCTACAAATCATTATTATGATACTACAATATGATACCATGCACTATGAAGATAGTATCATATGCTAGTATCATATGAATGATACTAATAGTATGATACTATCATTATAACCAGTCTTAGAATAATGGTAAAAAGTTCTCAAATTTAGGATGTGCCACGCGGCTCACCCAACCCACCCTCTATGTATGCCGTTGATCACCGCACATCGCTATACATGATTTACAGTCATATGTATTAGAGGCCAATGTACGGTCACTTGTCATGGTACAACTCGAGAAACAACGCAATTGCTCTTTGCATTTTTACCTTTTTTATTTTTATTAGTAGAAAACAGTTTATGTGAACCATATGGGGCTGACAAATGGGGTCCATGACATGCCATTTCAAATACAACACTTTATAGTGACGAGTGGAGATAGATAAGGCTCTACAAGTGGTTATAGATGACGCTCCGATGCGTATTTACTAGCCATAAATCTTAATCTCTCCATCCAAAAATAAATGATTTAGATATGTCTAAATTCACATATACCTAGACACATACAGGTCACTTTATTTTCGGATGATCCAAAAATACATAGCTAGGCCTTACATCTAGCTATTGTGGCAACCAACACGCAAAAATTCATTTTATAAAAGATCACGAGGCAAACCATGAAAAGTATTAACTCTTTGGCTCGCTTATGGCACATGATTGCACATGCTAGTAATAATACACCCGCGGAAAAACACTTATTGTTACTCCAATGAACTCAAAGGCATGTAACTATGCATATTGAGCGGTATTTTACTAAATGTAGACTTATAAAATTGAGTACTTGTCCGTATCGAAATATAAGACCTATAAGCTTTTTCCTAAGTCAAAGTGTTCTATGTTCAAGCAAGTTAATTGAAGAAATATGAACATATACTATATTTAATCAATACAAATAAATTTATCAAAACGTTTCCATAGTGTATTTAAATAGATATATTATGCCAAGCTACATCCATTGGCATAATCTCGTTGATGATCTAAGGAGGATCCTAGATTTTTAGATGGTCCCCATCACACACTTTCACCGGTGTAGCCATTGCGTAAAAATCCCCAACTCTCTCATTGAAGGGTTTTCGCAGCATAGTAAATCAAAAAAATTCTACGGATGCGAACGGAAAAAGCCAAGATCTAATCTAGGAGATGCAAACAACGAGGAGGGATAGATGAGATCTTCATACCCTTGAAGATTCGCACAACGGAATGTTCAACGGAACGTGGTTGATGTAGTCGTACTAGCTTCTCCTCCTCGCGATCCGATCCGATCCAACACCGCAAGTGGCGATGCCTCCGAGAGATGCACACGTGCGGCACCTCGACGTCTCCTCCTTCCTCGGTCCAGCAAGTGGGGTGGAGAGATAGATTGGATCTACAACATGACGGCGTGGTGCAAGCGGTAGAGAGTTTCTGCGGCAGGGCTTCGCCTACGCGCAGTCGGGAGGGAGAGAGAGAGGAGGGCAGCAGGGTGGCTAGGGCTTGAGGAGGCGTGGGGGGAGGGTGCGCCCCAGCCCTCTTTATATAGAGGGGTGGACGTCTGCCCCTTGCCCCTCCTCCAAGCCTAGGGCCGGCGGCCAAGGAGGGAGGAGTGGGGGGCAAGTTCCCCCTTCTTCTAGAAGCTCCCCCTAGGGTTTCCCCTAGGGCTTGGCCGGCTGGGCCTATGGGGGCTTGTGCCCCTGGCCCAATGCGGCCAGGGCACTCCCTCGTAGTCCCATGCCCCCTCCCGACAAGTGGGTCCATGTTGGTCCCACTCCAGAAGGTTCTAGAAGCTTCCGGTACAATACCGAATAATCCGAAACAATTCCGAACTCCAAAAACTGCTTTGCCTTATATGAATCTTATTCTCCGGACCATTCCAGAACCTCTCGTGACGTCCTGGATCTCATCCGAGACTCCGAACAAAAACTCATAAACCAATTATCCATTCTATCCTAGCGTCGAGACACGTTAAGTGTGTGACCATTCGGGTTCGAGAACATGCAGACATGATCTTCTATCAATAATCAACAGCGGGGTCTGGAAACCCATATTGACTCCCACACATTTGTTCAAATAACTCTTCACATCGTTAAGCATGTCAATGTCATTTCCAATAATCAATATGTCATCCACATATAGTACTAGAAATGTCACTGAGCTCCCACTCACTTTCTTGTAGATACAAGCTTCGTAGCAATTTGGAACAAATCCAAAGCTCTTGATCACTTGATCAAAACGAAGGTTCCAACTCCGAGACGCTTGCTTCAGTCCATAAATAGAACGCTGAAGTTTGCATACTTTATCAGCATCCTTAGGATCGACAAAACCTTCGGGTTGCATGATATATACAACTCTTCATCAATGTTGCCACTGAGGAACGCAGTCTTGACATCCATCTGTCATATTTCATAATCATGAAACGCAACAATTGCTAATAAAATCCGAATGGACTTAAACATCGCTACGGAGAGAAAGTCTCATCGTAGTCAACACCTTGAACTTGTCGAAAACCTTTCGCGACAAGCCGTGCTTTATAGACAGTAACATTACCATCCGCGTCCGTTTTCCTTTTGAAAATCCATTTGCACTCAACGGCCTTTTGGTCGCTAGGAGGGTCCACCAAAGTCCATACTTGGTTTTCGCTCATGGATCCCAATTCGGATTTCATGGCCTCTAGCCATTTCTCAGAGTCTGGGCTCATCATCGCTTCCTCATAGTTCGTAGGTTCACTGTCGTCTACTAACAAGACAGTTAAGACAGGGTTGTCGTACCACTCAGGAGGGGCACATGACCTTGTCGACCTGCGACGTTCAGTAGTAGCATCGTCCGAAGCTTCATGATCCTTGTCATTTGCTTCCTCTATTGTTGGTGCAGACGGCACTGGAACAATTTTAGGTGCTGTGCTACTCTCCAACTCAAGAGAAGGTTCAATAACCTTGTCTAGCTCTAGTTTCCTCCCACTCACTTCTTTCGAGAGAAACTCCTTCTCAAGAAAGGGTCTGTTCTTTGCGATAAACACTTTGCCTTCGGATCTGTGATAGAAGGTATACCCAATCGTTTACTTAGGGTATCCTATGAAGACGCATTTCTCCGCTTTGGGTTCGAGCTTGTCCGGCATCAACTTCTTGACGTAAGCTTCGCATCCCCAAACTTTAAGAAATGACAACTTAGGTTTAGCACCAAACCACAGTTAATACGGTGTCATCTCAACGGATTTAGATGGTGCCCTATTTAAAGTGAATGCAGCGGTTTCTAATGCATAACCCCAAAATGATAACGGCAAATCTGTAAGAGACATCATTGATCGCACCATATCTAATAGAGTTCGATTCCGGCGTTCAGACACACCATTGCGCTGTGGTGTTCCAGGTGGCGTGAGTTGTGAAACGATTTCGCTTGCTTTAAGATGTGTGAGAAAATCATAACTCAAATATTCACCTCCACGATCGGATCGTAGAAATTTAATTTTCTTGTTACGATGGTTTTCCACTTCGTTCTGAAATTCCTTGAACTTTTCAAATGTTTTAGATTTATGTTTCATCAAATAGATATACCCATATCTACTTAAGTCATCGGTAAAAGTGAGAAAATAGCGATATCCACCGCGCGTCGAAACACTCATCGGTCTGCATACATCGGTATGTATGATTTCCAACAAGTCCGTTGCTCGCTCCATCATTCCGGAGAACGGGGTTTTGATCATCTTGCCCATGAGGCATGGTTCACACGTGTCAAATGATTCAAAATCAAGAGACTCCAAAAGTCCATCAGAATGGAGTTTCTTCATGCGTTTTACACCAATATGACCTAGACGGCAGTGCCACAAATAAGTAGTATTATCACTATCTACCTTGCATCTCTTAGCCTCAATGTTATGGATGTGTGTTTCATCCCTTTCGAGATTCAGAAGAAATAAACCATTCATAGCAGGTGCACGACCATAAAAGATGTTACTCATATAAATAGAACAACCATTATTCTCCGATTTAAATGAATAACCGTCTTGCAATAAACACGATCCAGATATGATGTTCATGCTAAACGCAGGCACATAATAACATTTATTGAGGTTTAAAACTAATCCCGAAGGTAAAACTAAGGAGAGCGTGCCGACGGCCATCACATCAACTCTTGATCCGTTGCCAACATGCATCGTCACCTCATCCCTCGCTAGCCGCCGTCTATTTCGCAGCTCCTGTTTCGAGTTACAAATATTAGCAACTGAACCAGTATCAAATACCCAGGCACTACAACGAGGGATAGTAAAGAAAACATCAATAACATGTATATCAAATATACCTTTGATGGTGCCAGCCTTCTTGTCCGCTAAGTACTTCGGACAGTTACGCTTCCAGTGACCCTTGTCCTTGCAATAGAAGCACTCAGTGTCCGGCTTAGGTCCAGACTTGAGCTTCTTCTCAGCAGGGGCAACGCGCTTGCCGCTGCCTTTCTTGAAGGGCTTCTTTCCACCCTTACCTTTCTTAAAGCTGGGGGGCTTGTTGACCATCAACACATGATTATCTTTCTTGTGTCCACCTCCGCAACTTTCATCTTAGCGAAGAGCTCAGTGATCGTATCAGTGGAACCAATCTGATTATGAGTAACTACAAAACCTTTGTAGCTAGGAGGGAGTGATTGCAGAACCCTGTCAATCTTGAGCTCCTCTGGAATCTTGCACTCCAGTTGCTCAAGGCGTTGAGTGTAGCCTGACATCTTTATGGCGTGCTCACTAACGGAACTCTCTTCCTCCATCTTGCAGTTAAAGAATTTCTTAGAGATCTCATATCTCTCAGAACGGGCCTAAGTCTGAAACATAGTTTTCAGTTCCTCAAGAATCTCAAAGGGACCGAGGAAATCCTCAAAACGATTTTGAAGGTCCGATTCCATAGCAAACAACATGGTGGTCTTAATCACACCATAATCATCTTTGCGCGACTGATAAACAGTTTTCTCATCAGCCGGCGCATCTATAGCAGGGGTGTCACCAAGCTCTTTCTCAAGGACATAGTCATTTTGTCCGCCAGCGAGAATGATTCTCAGATTGCGGAACCAGTTGGTGAAGTTAGACCCATTGTTCTTAAGCTTTTCTTTCTCAGCAAAAACGTTGAAGTTGAAGTTGGACTTAGCCATTTGATCTACAAAATTTGCAAGTACAATTTAGACTATGTTCATGATAAATAGTTCAACTTAATCAAACTACTAGATGAACTCCCACTAAATTCAACATCCCTCAAGTTGTTTAGTGAACATGATCCAAATTCACCACACCTAATCCGATCTTCACGAGAAGAGATGTGGTTTCAATGGTGGACAACAAAGTGTCGATCATATCATTCATATGACTCATGCTTAACCTTTCGGTTCATGTGTTCCGAGGTCATGTTTGTACATGCTAGGCTCGTCAAGTCAAACCCAAGTATTTCCACGTGTGCAAAATTGGCTTGCACCCATTGTATGTGAACGTAGAGTCTATAGCACCCGATCATCACGTGATGCTTGAACACGACGAACTTTCGCAACGGTGCATACATGGGAAGAACACAGTTTTATCTTGATCTTTAAGTGAGGAATCATCTTATAATGCTACCGTTGCGATCTAAGCATAATAAGATACATAAAAGGATAAACATCACATGTATATAACTTTATGTGATATGGTATAGCCAATCTTCGCGCAATAATCTCCATCTTGTGCGTGCCAGCATGATCTCCATCACTCCACCATGATTGCCTCCACCACAAATAGCAACTACAACTATTGCTAACTACTTAGCGATAAAGTAAAGCTATTACATGGTGTATAAGAAGTTGATACACAGGTCATACACAATTATAAAGACAACCATATGGCTCCTGCCGGTTGTGTACTCATCGACATTCAAGTCATGAAACATTACAAAACATGATCATTGCATACAACATACACATCACATCTTGGGCCATACCATATCACAGAAAACACTCCCTGCAAAAACAAGTTAGACGCCTCTACTTTGTTGTTGCATGTTTTACGTGGCTTATGGGAGTAACAAGCTAAGAATGATTCTTACCTACGGAAAGCCACAACGGTGATATTATGGTTACCAAACTCCGGTGTAAATCCCATGACAACTATAGTGAGAGAAACTGGCATCCACCAGCCGCATATGTGGAACAAGCCACACGTCAAGTGCGGAGCCGGTCTCGCGAACGAGGTCGCGTAAAGTTGGCCTGGACCACTTCGATCCCACTATCCCGCATCATAAGAAGTACACAAACAAGAGGCTTTCAATAGAAAACATCAACGCCCACAACAAGCATGTTGCATTCTACTCGTGAAACACATCTACGCATAGATCTAGCTCTGATACCACTGAAGGGTTTTTGCAGCATAGTAAATCAAAAAAATTCTACGGATGCGAACGGGAAAAGCCAAGATCTAATCTAGGAGATGCAAACAACGAGGAGGGATAGATGAGATCTTCATACCCTTGAAGATTCGCACAACGGAATGTTCAACGGAACGTGGTTGATGTAGTCGTACTAGCTTCTCCTTCTCGCGATCCGATCTGATCCAACACCGCAAGTAGCGATGCCTCCGAGAGATGCACACGTGCGGCACATCGACGTCTCCTCCTTCCTCGGTCCAGCAAGTGGGGTGGAGAGATAGATTGGATCTACAACACGACGGCGTGGTGCAAGCGGTGGAGAGTTTCTGCGACAGGGCTTCGCCTACGCGCAGTCGGGAGGGAGAGAGAGAGGAGGGCAGCAGGGCGGCTAGGGCTTGAGGAGGTGTGGGTGGAGGGTGCGCCCCCAGCCCTCTTTATATAGAGGGGTGGGCGGCTGCCCCTTGCCTCTCCTCCAAGCCTAGGGCCGGCGGCCAAGGAGGGAGGAGTGGGGGGCAAGTTCCCCCTCCTTCTAGAAGCTCTCCCTAGGGTTTCCCCTAGGGCTTGGCCGGCTGGGCCTATGGGGGCTTGTGCCCCTAGACCAATGCGGCCAGGCCACTCCCTCGTAGGCCCATGCCCCCTCCCGATAAGTGGGGACACGTTGGTCCCACTCCGGAAGGTTCTAGAAGCTTCCGGTACAATACCGAACAATCCGAAACAATTCCGAACTCCAAAAACTGCTTTGCCTTATATGACTCTTATTCTTCAGACCATTCCGGAACCTCTCGTGACGTCCTGGATCTCATCCGAGACTCCGAACAAAAAATCATAAACCAATTATCCATTCTATCCTAGCGTCGAGACACGTTAAGTGTGTGACCCTTCGGGTTCGAGAACATGCAGACATGATCTTCTATCAATAATCAACAGCGGGGTCTGGAAACCCATATTGACTCCCACACATTCATCGATGATCATATCGGATGAACCACGATGCCAGGATTCAATCAATCCCATATATATATATATTCCCTTCGTCGCGCGATATTTTACTTGCCCGAGATTCGATCGTCGGTACCGGCATACCTAGTTCAATCTTGTTCACAGCAAGTACTTTACTCGTTCCGTAATCCGATATCACTTTGTGATTAACTCGTTAACCACGTGCTTGGAAGCAGTGTTGATATCGATTATCGAGTGGGCCCGAAGTATATCTCTCCGACTTGGGAGGGACAAATCCCATCTCGATACATACAACCCAACTGGCACTTTCCGATCACCTGAGAGACACCTTTATGATCACCCTCTCATAGGATGACGTTTGATGACCTCAAAGCTTTCTTCCGATACCAGGGAGTTGCATTATCTCATGGTCTATAGAATACAATATTTGACATAAGAAAAGCTTCGCAAAGATGAACATGATGACACGATCTAATTGCTCTGCTTAATTTGGGTTTGTCCATCATATCATTCTTCCAATGATATGATCTCATTATTAATCGATAACTCATGTCTATGGTTAGAAAACCTTAACCATCATTAATCAATGAGCTAGTCCATAGAGGCGTACTAGGGACACAGTGTTGTTCACAAACCACACAAGTATTAAAGTTTCTGCTTAATACAATTCTAGCATGGAATATAAACTTTATCATGAACAAGAATTATAATAATAACATCTTTATTATTGCCTCTAGGGCATAATTCCAACACTCATTGCATAGGTCATAAACATGCCTTCATGTGTTTGTAAAACTTAGCGCGTAAAAGCATGACCAACCAGTGCTCATCTGTGCCTTTGGACATTTTTGGTTGCTTTCGAGAATCAACTCTACCAATGTTTGGGTCATAGCCACAAATATAATTGGTTTGATGATTGTCATAGTTTTGGTATGTCTATACTCTTGTTTATTTTCTTATTGATCCACTAAATCGTGCGCAAGCAATAATATTTTTTAGCTATAAACACTAAAGGAGGTGATGCTTCCCGTTCAAACATTTGTTCATAACTATGTTACAACTTTGATGGGTCCGTCTCAAAGGTGGAATGCTTTGGATATTCAAGGTAATTTTTAATACTCTATGGCCCTTTCGCATGCTATGGTGGAATGCCTAATTATGTTGCGAGTAATTGGCACCCCCAAGTGGATTGGGATAAGGTAATTGTTGATGGAAACTTTGATATTTAATCTAACGCCACTAGCATTGGGATCACTGCTAGGAAGAGTGGAGAAAATATTATCCTATCATCTTGGGATTCTATTGAGCATTCCAATAGTATTGAGCATGTGGAATTGCTTGATTGTCTCCAACATGTACTCATCTCGATTTATTTCCATTTGCACATCATCCTAGATATTATTTGTTGGAATTCTCTCCGGGAGTTTATTAGTAAGTTAGAGGAGGATCATGTAAATCTACATGATACATCACAATTAGGTGGATTTACATGATACTACAACAAGGACTGAATATTTTCTCTAGGTTCTCTTAATCCATGCTATGATTACCGGGAGAGTATATATGACCATATATACCATCACAACAACATGCATTATGTTCAACATAAGTTGTGGCAATTTTTTTTGCGAGGCTTCCTGTTGTTTGGTAGTTGGGATTACTCTGTCCGTTTATATGACTTACATTACTCCATTCCTCACAGGCGAGATCTAACAATTTAGTTAGGTACCAATTCATGTTCTCCTGTATTTTTGTAAGTAAGGGTTCATGTATTGTTTAATAGTCCTAGTACAGTATAGTACACTTTATTTAGTAATTGTGTCTTATCCTCTAGAATTTGATACTTGGAAAACTCTATCGTGCCTATCAACACACCTAATTCACAATACCACATGCAAGATCATGAACCTCCTGGCACTTTTATTAAATACCACCCACAAAATTTTTCACACGGAGAAAATATTGAAGAATTGATTACCTGGATCACATGCACATGGCAATATAAAATTACATGGTGCTTTGGGTCGGCCAAGGCTACATGGAACATGTTATTTAAAATGATTTATGTACGAACTGCCCAACCTAATTCCCATGAAATAAAGAACCACATGTTAACTGAAATGATAATTGACCTGACCAAGTTATTGCAAGTGACCATGTGGAAGAAAAGTCTTGAAGATATTGTCCCAAACTTGGCATCTGGTTAGTGGAATGCTTTTGTTTCACCTTACGTGTTGGTATCTATCAATCATGAATAAGGTGCCCTATTTTTTTGCAATGCTAAAAAATATTGAGTTGCCATGAATATCGATTTGAATATTCGAGTGTAAGGCAGATGATTGTTAAGATAAGGAGTACCATTTTCACATTTTTATTCATTTGGTGAGACAAAAATTCAAACTATCGATTCAATTGGATTTTCTAGATTAGTTGCTTCAACATGTACTTCACATTTAATAAATTTCTAAAGTGAATGCAATATTTTTTAAACAATACTAAACACCATAGAGGACATGCCTTATTCACCAAAATGTATTAGTCACCCAACTGATATTAGCACTCGTGTGCACTGACATGCAAGCTCTCAAGAACTTGACAATATTTGCCCTTTGTATAAACTGCATCATATTTACACTCTACTTGAGAGGCCAATGGATCTAGATGAGGGAGTAGTAGCATAACAAAATTATGCCCCGAGTTCTCCTAATCCTAGCATGCTCTATTTGTCGAGCAGAGTATATTTGAACACATAGATCACATTGCAACATGCATTGTGTTCACAATAAGTTGAGCCGACTTGTTGTGACTTGTGAGTGTGTGGACATGCATGTTCTTTATATCAGCGACATTAGATTCCTCCGCGGTGAGTCACGGCAATTTATTTTGTACACATTGATGATTTTTTGTACTTTTTGCACAACAGATTTCTTGCATTCATTTGTTTATTTTTTCTACAATATAAGGCATTTTAGTGTTTTGCATCTAAGCTTTGTCACAAAGATAGGCCTCACTTCTAGCTATCATGAGGAAACTCACCTTATGAATTGTCAAGAGGCAAATCATGCAAAGTCTTATCTCTCTAGTTGTTGTTGGCTCATGATACGTGACTGCATATGCTAGTAACAATACATTTGCAGAAATCACTTTAGCTATTCATGTGAACCTCAAATCCCACACAATGTACATATTGTTCGATGTAGTACCAACCTGCACATTTTGAGTGCTCATCCATAAATATAAGACCAGGTTAATGGAATAAGTATGAGCATACACCATACTGTCACTATCAATAAATTTATCACATATGTTTTTGTAGTGAGTTTAAATCGAAACATCATGCCAAGCTACATCTCTTGGCATAATCTCCTTGATCCAAGAGAGCCTTAGAATTTTGCATCGTCGCCGCACCAATGTTCATCCAATTCAAGGCATGACAAACTGACGTTCATCATGTACCTTAGGACATTTTTGGTTGGTTTTGGGAACCAACTCAGCCAATATTTTGGCAATGGCCAAATATCTATTTGGACGGTATTTATTTTTTCTGCCATGTCTGTACTCATGTATATTCTCTTGACAATCTGCCAAATCATGGACAAGACAACTAAAAAAGATGATACTTAGGTTCACATTTGATAGCCATACGTTGAATCTTGGGTGGGTTGTTTTCACAGGTGCATTTGTTTGGATATCAAATGTAAAATTTTATAAACTCTGTCGACTATTCTGAGGGAGGAAAAAAGAATGAGAAATGAAACAAAAACAAACACTAAAAACGAACTAAGTGATGGATTTAAAGACGACTTACACAGAGGACGACACATAGTTAGAGTGAATCATCAAGAACAGAATAAAGTATAAAAGTTCTAAAAGTACAACCGGTAGTTCTTATTGATTTGTTTCATCGGGACTCTCTAGGCAGGCTTGACCGCGTCGCTTCCATGTGGTCTACAGAGCGGTTGGTGGTGAGGATGGCGGTACCAACGTCACTAGCATGGTGACAGGAGCTTCACGGGTCCGTCTAGGTCCGGGCGGGCTTTTGGCGCCGAACACGAGGTTAGCGGTGGCATGGCCTATATGCAGCATCGTGGCGGTGGGGACTTTACGTGCCCATCTGCGGCACGGTCGGGCCTGATCGGCCTGGTGTGTCTCTGCTGCCGCGTTCGGTCGGCACCCGCCATTGGCGGTGGAGGACGACCTCCAGGTGGTTGTGCCGTTGCCGCCCTCCGGCTCCAATTTGGCCTGGTGTGCTCTTGTCGTTGTGTCTTGTCGGCTACCACCTATGACGGTGGAGGTTGTTTCCTCCCGAGTGGTTGAGGAACTATCTTCCCGTATCCACGAATGTCTCGTGGTCTAGTCGGTCTCGTAGCGTTTGCTATGGTGAGACGAAGATGGTGAATTCTAGACCGGGGTGGCGCGTGTTAGTGGGCGGCAAGTTTGGTGGAGTGCTAGGATTGGAGGGGGTTGTGGGTCTTGGACGGCCGGGAGAAATCCTTGCCGGCTAGGCCGGCTCCGGCGCGGTGACACCCGCGGATGCCGCCTTCCTTTTTAAAGGGCGCTTGGTGTACCTTCTCCCCACTCCCCTAAGTGTACTAGGAGAAATCCGGGCAACAAGGTCGCCATCGTCGCACTCCTTGAAGGTGTTGCTCTGTACACAACATTCTGAAGGCATAGGAGCGTGATGGGACTACTCTAGAGGGCGCAGCGGTTGCGAGTCATCATCGTCTGTCGATCCGACGCTGTTGTGCATTAGTTTCTCTCTCTTTCTTTTGGACTTCTTTTGTGCTGTCGGCCCCAACAATGAACTCTATGTATCGTGTGGTTGCTATATTAATATAGCGGGGCGAAAAGACTGGTTCGAGGAAAAAAGATCTTCTCGTGCATTAGGTATAACTTAGATGTAGGTACTAAAAGCGGAATCTGATGTTGAGTTGAAATTGTGCTCGAACCAAAAAGATTAAACTCAGTTTCAACCTCCTGACTAATCATATGTCCATTAGACAAAGGAAAATACATCAAAGTTCACTAAACTAAAATTCCTCACTCGCCATTGTCACCATCAGTGGCGGAAGACTCAGAGAAAAAAGTATAGGGTGAACACTTAAAAAATGCCAACTAGATATAATTCTAAACATTGGATTAGGCTGGTCATAGTGGTAGTATCATAATGTGTATCATGCATGCTATCTTGGAAAATCTGATGTGGCAAATTAATGAAAAAAGAGATGGTTAGATCATCATAGATAGATACCGTATCATAATACATAAAACTAGAAAATTTTCATTCAAATAAATTTTATACATAATTTTATATTAAAATTCTACAAATCATTAAATATCTTTATTATTAAAAGCAAAGCGGTGGTTTCACACGGTGTCACACTTCAAGATAATTACTGAAAAATGCCACCACAACAACTTTCCTTATCTACTCAAACTAACTAATTCTCTAGCAAACTTTTCTTATCCCAATAATGAATTCAAATGCGGTGGTGTGAATCATGCGCGGAAGCTCTGCGCTTGCCCGGTCTTGCATCGCTCTACGTCTCACCTATCCAGCTGGAAAACAAGGATCCTTGGGGGCACTTGATCGGTCTTTTCTTCAGAAAGAAATCAGTCAAATCGTTTGCCTGTTCACATGGGTGCCCCTAGAGGCCTACATCTACATGGCGTATCTAGCGAGTGAAATACTCAGATTGACGATTTGGTCAAAGTCGTGTATACATGGTCTGGCCCAGCGCGCCGATGCAGCATGCACACGTCTCCCAAGCGACCAAGTAGCAACGAACGAGGGGCATATGTTTTCCTTTTCCTTATATATGCTAAATATAACTTCATTTTCCTTTTCTCATTTATTTAAAGTTTTTTTGCATTTCCTTTTTTGTTTCTTTTTTCCTTTTATTTATAACTGGTTTGCTGTTTTCTTTTTTTATATATATTTTGTTTTCTTTACTATATATCGAGCGTCGCCACTCCCGCCGGCAACCGGCCTTCTCCCGCCGGTTAATCTCCCGAATTACAGTCGTGACATCTGCTCGTGATGGTGCTCAACTAGGTGTACATGTTGCCGTCATACCCGATGGCATGGCAGGCATGTGACCAGGACTGCGCGAGGTGATCCGATTTCCATGGATACATGGGCGGCGTGGATCTACTTGTTCTGGTGTGACAGGTGACGAGGTTTAATCTCGTCAATGCTCATTGTTATGGACTTGGGTTTTGGAGAAGATGGGGATGCTGGAGATCGTGGCTGCTTGTGTGCTCTTGATTACGGCGGAACCGAAGGTTACAGGGTGCGCAGATTCGATCTGGCGTGGAGGTGTGTGCGAAAGTATGAGTTTTTTTTAGATCTAGGACGTGCCCTCCTGGCCTTTATATAGACTTAGGCAGGTCCCGGACATAGTCCTAGTCGGTTACAGGTTCTAGGGTTTTACCCCTTTGAATTTCCTATCTGCGCTAGTCTTGTTCTCCAAGGACTCGAAGGCGTCATGGGCCTTGGCCACCCGAAAATCTTTATGGGCCGGCGTACATCTGCCGTGGGCCTTCCTTGGGATGGACCAGGTATGCTGAAGTCACGTACCCGCAGGGTATAACCATGTCAGTAGCCCCCGAGTGATCAGTCGAATCGTAGATTCGGCTGAGGACTCTTCAATTCTTTGGATGCAACTGGGTAGTAATAGTATATGTGTGTAGGAATTGTTGATATATGTGTCTGACTCACCCGACGGATCATGGTCAGTTAACTGTCTTAGAACGAAACAACATGATCTTCATCAGGTTCGAGTCCCTAGACTTGAACCCGGAACATATGCTGGCGTAATTCGACTCAGGCCGCAGAGGACTTACAGGAGTGAAATTTCAGTGCTTTTAATTGATGTACCCAACGCGTCCGTCGGGATTTTTCATCACGCCTGTTGGCATGGATTTATACTAGCAGAGCGCAGTCAGGTGCGTTGCCAGGCCATCAGATGATATCTGCAGGTCTTATCTTTGCGTCGTAGACGCAGCATCCGAATATTTGTCACCACGGAGGTGCTTCGGGTGGCCAAGGAGATTGTCGCTCACTCAGCATTTTGTTGGGGCAGAGTTGCCAAAAAGTTTTTGCGTGCTGATCCGAAAGATCGCAGTCGAAGATTTCATAGGGTGCGCGACCAGCGCTCCCTATGGGAGTAGCCCCCAAGTGTCTGTTCGAGTCGTAGACTCGAGCGGAGACTTTAGTTCAAGCATTGTTCAGTTGTTAAGTCCGTAGGACTCGAAAAAAATTCGGATGCTTAAATCCATCCTCCCTATGGGAGTAGCCCCCGAGTCCGTAGTGGAGTCGTAGACTCGACGTAGGACTCAGAAAAGTACTTTGTCTTTATTCGTCTTTCGGGTGCGCGGCCAGCGCTCCTGATAGGAGTAGCCCCCGAGTATTTAGTTGAATCGAAGATTCGAGTGAGTACTCTTAGCTGTGGAGCCGAAGAATTGTCGGTTGTGCTAGTATAGCTTTTGGTGACGTCAGTGCTGACGATCGATGACCTCAAGCGTCTGCTGCGTCAGAGATGACTTGACTGGACGAATGTGGGTCCTACTTGCTGACTTTGAATTGACCGGTCACGCGCGGCGTGGAGATAATTACGACGTCTCCTCGATTTCCGCGCGTAGTGGACGGCGTGGTAACGACGGTTCGTTGTGATGTTGACACGTGTATGGTCAGATCTGCCGTTGGCGTTAGGTCTTCTGGATGGACGGCTGTCGTGCGTCGTCTTCGCTGTTATAATCATTGGGGAAAGCCACGGTTTGTTTTCACCGCATTAGTTCTTGTTTCCACTTCTTCCTTGTGCTCTAGCGATTCTTGCCGCGCGCTAGGATTTCCTTCACATTTCCATCACCGTCGGTGCCATCGTAGTACAATGGGAAAACCCAAGAAGTCCTCGTCCGCCATTGGGACCAGCGCCGCCGGAGGGCAGAAAGGCGCCACCGCTACTCGTGTCACCGATGGTGGCTGGCGGTGATCAGAGACGCGGGAGAGCGATCTCCGCAAACTTCGTGAGCGGGGCCTGATCCCGCAGGATAGGGAGGCCGTCAAACTCCCCGGCAATGAGGTAATCCCCTGTCCCCCATCTGGGTATCGGGTTATGTTTCTCGCCTTCGTTATGCGCGGGTTTTCTTTTCCAGTCCACAACTTCCTCCATGGACTGCTCTTCTTCTATGGGATTCAGCTTCATCATCTGTCTTCCAATTCTCTTCTCCACATTGCTTGTTTTATCACTTTTTGCGAGTGTTGGCTTGGCATTGAGCCGCATTTTGGCCTCTTCCGGAAGCTCTATTCTGTGAAGAGGTTATCTGGTTCGGATGGTGTGTATCCCATTGGGGGTTGCATCATCTCTCTTAGTCCCAATCTTCTCTTCTTTTCTTTTTCCATGTCCGAATCTGTCCAGTACTGGCGGAGGCGATGGTTTTATATCCGCGACTCTGTAGTGCCCGGGCAAGATTTTGGTCTTGTTCCCTTTGACCCCTCCCAAATGATTGAGCCGAAAAGGTCTTGGAAAAACCAAATCTTGGACGGTGAGAAGGCGGAGATAGAGGCCATTTACCGTCGGGTGGAGGATCTCCAGCTGATTCCGAAGAAGGAGGTGAACGGCGTGGACATCATCCGGACGTTTCTTGAGCGTCGGGTGCAGCCTCTCCAAGCGAGGGCGCACCCAATGTTTCTTTATTCTAGGCGCCGTGATCTGACGAGGGTTTCGGCTGAGAAAATCTCCGAGGGGGATCTTGACAAGGCCCTTCGCGCGCTGCTGAAGTTCAAGGCCGGAGAAGAAATCGCGGGGAAGTCGCTAACGCCTCCATTTTCTTCGACGTTGGCCGTACCGCAGGTGTAGATTTGTGCACGTAGTGCTTTTTGTCAGCTGCGTATTTATTTCTTTTGTTTGCTAACAAAGTTCCTTCTGATTTTACAGAGCTTCAAAGTACCTGGCATGGTACCTCCATTGCCCGAATTATTTCCGGCTGCCCCGGATAATGAAGTGGTTGAGTCCGTGTCCGAGCTACCATCGGCGCGATCTCCAGCGGAGGATGCCGACGAGTCGACTGAGGATCATACGCGCAAGCGAGCACGGAGCTCCAGCGAGTCTTCGGATGCCTCGACTCCTCCAACTCCCAGGAACCCTCTGGGCCTTGAGCGTCATAGTGACGGTCATGGGGATTCTTTCTCTCCCATTCCTGCCATTCCTGTGCGGGCTGTAGCGCCACACCCGCCAGCGAAGCGGAAGAAGGAAGAAAAGAAAGAGGAGAAGAAGGAAGAGAAAAAGGAGGAGAAGAGAGCCCGAAAGGCTCCTCCTGTCTTCGACCTGAGCTCGCTCGGCTCGTAAGTTTCTTGTTGTGCTACTGTCCTTTTTCCTTTATGATTTTTGCACTTGTGCTGATTGGTTCGTATGCAGGCACTCCTTCCACGATTCCTCCAGTGATGGTGCGCGGGAGATGATGGGGGAGTCGAAGGTTGCATCTCCTCCTCCTCAGACGGTGGCGACTTCGAGAGGCGCCGCTCCGGACCCTCCTGTGCAGGAGGTGCAGGTGGTTGTGCCTCAGAATTTCGCAGGCGGGCCTTCGAAATCGCCATCAGAGCATGTAAGTTCCTCTGCTTCATGTCACGGGGGGAGCCCCCGAGTGTCTTCGTGTGCTGATATTGTTTTTACTCCTTTGTGTTGGGCGTAGCCCCCAAGTCCTTTTCTTACTGCTATTTCCTTTTTCTGCAGCCTTTTGTGCAGGAGGCCAAGCGGCTGGTGCAGGAGCGTCTGGCGCTGGAGGCTAACCTTCGACAGCTTCAAGGTATCTATTCGCCTTTGGGTGCCTTTTTCATTTAGTACAGTCCTGCTTCCTGACGTTTCTTGTTTTGAATGCAGAGGAGCATAATAGTTCTCTCCGTGAGGTCAACGCTCTCAAGAAGAAGGCCGAGGCTGCCGTTCGTGCGAAAGAACGCCTCGAGCTAGAGCTGACTAAGGCAGCCGAAGCGAAAGAGCGTCTGCAGCAGGAGGCCGCGGACCGTGAGGAGCAGCTGGCCAGTGTTGCGGCTGCACGTGAGAGGGAGGTGGCGACGAAGCTCATGGCTGCTGCCAAGGCTATTTCGGGTAAGTACTATATTTCTGCCTGTTTCTTCGTGCTTCCTTTGCTCTTCTGTGCTTCCTTTCTTCATGTCTTCTCTCTTTTTTTATATCTCAGATGCCGCAGGCATCGAGTTTGACCGCGGTGCTCTAGAGCACGGGAGTGCTCTAGATGATGCTACTGTGGCGGTCGAAGACCGCTGCAGCACCGTCGTCAGCTCCCTTGCCAAGGCGAAGGAGGTCCTTGGCCGCTTCTACAGGGAGCTTTTCCCTAAGGGCGTGGCCCTCGATGATGTGGATGCCCTGGCGGAGGCTTTATCAGCCGAAGCGCCTGCGGAGTACAAGCGCAAGCAGAAGGGCATCGGCGCGTCCGTTGGGCTGGCGATGGCCTTGGCGGCTGGAGCAGAGCTGGACCTGCCCCAGATCACCTCTCGGATGCCGACGACTGCAGATGGATCCGAGGTAGCCTTCGCTGCCTACTCCGCTCGCTGCAAACGATATGGGACCAAGCTCATTGATTTGTTGTCTGAGTATGCACTACGGCAGCAGGGCGGGGCCAAAGCTAGGCAGTCTGGCTCCGAGGCGACTCAGGGTGCCGCGTCTTAGGCTTTGTAGACGTAGGATAGTTTGTAGTTTGCTTTTGCTGTAAATATTTTGAAGAAAACCATCATTGTGCCACGTAGTGGCCTTATATGTTAATGAATTCTTCTGAATTGTGCTCTGCCATTGTCTGAATGTTTGTGTCCCTTTCTTTTTCTGCTGCTCTAGGTTCCTTCGGGTGCTGACCCTGTTGACACCTCGTCCACAATGCCGCCGCGACCATCTTTGGATGATTCCTTGCAGCTCGCTTTTCTTCGAGATCGTGTGCGTAGTCTGGAGAGGGAGTTGCTCGGGTTGCGCGGTCATGTCGATGTTTGGAAGTCTAAGGCAGATCGTGGTGCAGCCAGAGAGGAGTACTTGATGGCGGAACTGGTTCGGCTGTCCGAGCAGCTGCAATGTAAGTTGTTCTTTGGTTCGAGCTGTAGCTCAGTTTTTCGGATGAGCCTGCTGGCCTTTCGCTTATTTGCAATTGTCACAGGTGCGAACCTTGCTCCGAGGGAAGAGAAGGAGCGTGTCGCTGTTCGAGTCAATTGCTTGACTCAACAGGACATGGAGGCCGGCGGCTTCTTCTGGATGGATCGTGATCGCGCCATAGCCCTGGCGACGGTGCAAGATCGTGTTCATCAAGTTTCGCGGGTGCTCCGCCAAGTGCAGACATCACTTGCCTCGGTGCTGCACGTCATGTTCCCTTTGGATGCCGTACCGACAAGCCTTGCGGGTCTTCTGTCGAAATTTTGGAACGTAAGCAATGTCAAGGAGTTGGTGCGGCAGCAGCTTGTCGCAGGAGTGAAGGCTGCGTTGTCTCTTGTGAGGCTGCATCGGCCTGGCGTCGATTTGGCTGCTGTGGCCGCTGGGCCACCTCTTCGACCGGATGGTGGCAAGTGGGACATGCGTCCGCATTACGCGGCTGTAAGGCAGTATGCCGAACAGATTGTAGATTTGTTTGAGCAGCGTGCCCAGGTTATTCTTCAACATAGGTAGTACCTGTAAAAAGAGAGAGATGTAAAATTTGTATATTTAGGCTAGGCGTGTTGTGCCCTTTTGTTGTAAAGGTTTGTTTGTTTGTGAGCACGCAGTGCTTTGATTGAGTGCGTGTCCTTTTCGTTTGCCTGACGTTGTCAGCTACTCAGGTGTACACGTTTGGTCCTCAGTCGATGAAATCGGGAGGTGGGGGGAGCCCCCGAGTGCGTTTGTAGCATATAGTAAAGTTGCAGAAAATAGTGAACCGAAGTTTTGGGGCGAGACACTTAGCTTTATTTATATCGTAATGGAGGAGATACATTGTTCGGCTGAGTAGCCTTGGCTGAAAGCCTTATTGAAGTTAAAAGGGGGTAGGTTGCTACGGATAGAATCGTCGTAGGTGCGAGATATTCCATGGGTTGGAGTATGCGACTCCAGACTCCACATGCTTGAGGCGATAGGCGCCACCTGGGATGACTTCGGTGATGACGTAGGGTCCTTCCCATGATGACTCGAATTTATTCGGTCGCTTTTGCTTGAGTCACAAGACGAGGTCTCCTTCGACGAAGGACCTTGGGCGCAGCCGTCGGCTGTGGTAGTTGCGGAGACTCTGCTGGTACACCGCTGATCGAGCTGCTGCTATATCCCGTGCTTCGTCGATTGTATCGACAGCGTCTTCAAGTGCAATCGTGGATTCGGCTTTGTTGTAAGCGACGACCCGCGGGGCCTGGTGGAGTACTTCGGCTGGTAGCACGGCTTCGGCTCCGTGTACCATGAAGAACGGTGTGTAGCCGGTGGAGCTGTTTGGCGTAGTCCGTAAGCTCCACAGGACGGATGGTAGCTCTTTCGTCCAGTTTCCAGCTTTTTGTTCGAGTGAGCTCATGAGGCGCTTCTTGATGCCGACGCCGATTAGGCCGTTGGCCTTTTCCACTTGCTCCTTCGTTTGCGGGTGTGCCACTGAGGCATACGTGATGTTGATCCCAAGGCCTTCGCAGAAGTCCTGGAATTCTTCGGAGATGAAGTTCGATCCGTTGTCGGTGATGATGCTGTGTGGTACGCCGAACCTGTAGACAATGGACTCGAAGAACTTGACGGCAGTTTTGCCTTTCTGGTTGGTGACTGGCATGGCCTCGATCCACTTGGTGAATTTGTTGACTGCAACCAGGAGGAAGACGTGTCCCCCTTTCGAGGATTTTGGTAGTTTGCCGATCATGTCGAGGCCCCATTGAGCGAAAGGCCAAGCTATAGGTATGGGTCTGAGCTCGGACCCAGGTGCGTGCGGTTTGTCGGTGAACCGTTGGCATCTGTTGCATCTCCGGACGATGTCCTTTGCGTCGCTTATGGCCATTGGCCAGTAGAATCCTGCTCGTAGAGCTTTAGCGACAAGGGAGCGGCTGCCTGCGTGGTGGCCGCAGATGCCTTCATGGATGTCTTGGAGTATGGCCTTGCCGTCGTCGATGGTGACGCACCGTTGAAGTACACCCGTGATGCTGCGCTTGTACAGCTCGCCGTTGATGATGGTGAAGGCTTTTGACCGGCGAGATATACGCCGGGCGTCTGTTGGGCTGTCAGGTAATTCTCCGATTATCAAGAACTGGAGGTATGGTCGTGTCCAAGCTTCTTCGACTGCCATGACCTGCATTAGGTTGATCATGGCTACCTCTGTGTCCAGCTTTTCGGGTCCTTCGTGTCCTTCGGGTAGCGTAGCTCCCGAGTGTTCTGCTTCTTCGGGTGATCCCTTGGGAAACTTTCGCTTGATGGATGGTATGCAGATCTGTTCGAGGAACACACCTGGTGGCACCTTTGCGCAAGTGGAGCCGATGTTGGCGAGTCTGTCGGCTTCCTCGTTGCTTTCTCTTCCGACGTGTCGAAGCTCGCAGCCGTCGAATTCTCCTTCGAGTGCGTTGTAGAGCGCGCGGTACGTGATCATGTTTTTGGCGTGTGCGTCGCACTCGTTCATCGTCTGCTGGACGACGAGGTTGGAGTCACCATAGATGACCAGGCGCGTTGCGCCGCATATCTTTGCTATCCTCATGCCATGGATGAGGGCTTCGTATTCGGCCTCGTTGTTGGAGGCTCGGAATTTCATCCGGAGGACGTACTTCATCTTGTCGCCTTGCGGGAAGGCCAGTATGACCCCTGCTCCTGCTCCGGCTTCTCTCTTGGAACCTTCGAAGTGCATCGTCCATGACTGCGACATGTCTGGGGTGTCTGGCAGCTGCAGCTCCATCCAATGTACCAGGAAGTCCGGGAGGACTTGAGATTTGATTGCGAGTCGCTTCTCATAGACGATGTCCAGAGGTGACAGTTCGATGCCCCACAGGGCCACGCGTCCTGTGGCCTCTGGGTTATTCAGGATGCTGTTCAGGGGTGCTTCATTGACGACCATCACCTGATGCTCCTGGAAGTAATGGCTCAACCGTCGAGCCGTCATGAACACGCCGTAGGCTAGCTTCTGGTAGTGAGGGTACCTCTGCTTTGTTGGTGTCAGTACCTTGCTGAGGTAGTAAATTGGGCGCTGGACCCCGTGGGTCTTGCCTTCTTCGGGTCGTTCGACCACGAGTACGGTGCTGACCACCTGGTGTGTGGCTGCTATGTACAGCAGCAGGGGCTCGTGCTCCTTTGGCGTGACCAAAACGGGCGAGGTGGAGAGGAGCCGCTTGAGGCTTTCGAATGCGTCGTTGGCTTCTGGTGTCCACTCGAACTTGTCTGCCTTGCGCAGCATCTGGTAGAATGGTAGGGCCTTCTCGCCCATGCGGCTGATGAACCTGCTTAGCGCCGCTACTCGTCCTGCGAGCTGCTGGACGCCTTTGAGGTTTTTTGGTTTCTCCATTGCCATGATGGCTCTGATTTTCTTCGGGTTCGCCTCGATCCCTCGCTGAGAGATGAAGTACCCAAGCAGCTGACCCGATGAGACGCCGAAGGCGCACTTTTCGGGGTTGAGCTTGATCCTGTAGCGATCAAGATTGTCGAACATCTCGCGGAGATCGTCGATAAGTGTCCTTGCCTCCTTGGTTTTTATTACTATGTCATCGACATAGACTTGGACGTTGCGACCGATCTGGTCCTTGAGGCAGGCCTGCATGCATTGCTGGTACGTGGCACCTGCGTTCTTTAGCCCGAAGGGCATTGTATTGTAGCAGAATACTCCGAACGGTGTGATAAACGCCGTTTTCTCTTGATCTTCGACCTTGAGTCGAATCTGGTTATAGCCTGAGTAGGCGTCGAGGAAGGAGAGTTTCTCACAACCTGTAGTCGAATCGATGATCTGATCGATCTGAGGAAGAGGGAAGTGGTCCTTTGGGCAATGCTTGTTTAGTGACGTGAAATCCACACACATCCGCAGGATGTCCGTGTCCTTCTTTGGGACCATGACTATGTTTGCCAGCCACTCGCTTTCCTTGATTTCCCGGATGAAGTCTGCTACGAGTAATCTGTTGATTTCCTTGTCGATGGCTTCGGCTCGTGGTTCGGACAGTCTCCGGATGGACTGTTTGACTGGCTTGGTGTCTGGAAAGACATTGAGTGCGTGCTCGGCGAATTCCCTGGGAACTCCTGGCATGTCCGTAGGACACCAGGCGAAGATTTCCCAGCGCTCACGGAGGAATTCGACGAGCGCGCCTTCCTATGCGGGACTGAGGTCGTTGGCGATCAGCGCCGTCTTGGAGGCATCCGTCGGATGGACCTGCACTTTCTTGGTGTTGACGGTGGAGTCGAAGGACATGTCAGGTGCGTTCTGCCTTGTGACTGGGGGTGCCCCATTGTCCGTCACCTCGCGGAGCCTTATAAGCTCGTCCTGCATGCCGAAAGACTGAGAGATTTTGTTGAAATCCCTGTCGCATTGGTCCGATCGGGTGAAGCTCCCGTGGATCGTGATGACGCCTCTCGGTCCTGGCATCTTGAGTAGTAGGTATGCGTAGTGTGGGACGGCCAGGAACCTTGCGAATGCTACACGCCCCAGGATGGCGTGGTATTGCGACGGCCAGTCCACCACTTCAAATTTGAGTCGTTCCTGCCGAAAGTTGTCCGGCTTCCCGAAGATGACATCGAGCCCTATTTTTCCCAGGGGAAATATGCCCTTCCCTGGGATGATGCCGTGGAACGTTGTGTCCGACTGTTCCAGGCTGCATTGTGGGATCCGCATTGCTGCTAGGGTGCTTGCGAACATTAAATTGATGCCGCTGCCGCCGTCCATGAAGACGCGACTCATCTCGAAGCCTTCAATCTGCGCCTCCAGCACCAGGGCAGCATGACCTGGGCGAGGGATCTGGCAAGGGTGATCCGCGCGAGTGAATGTGATGCAGGACTCCGATCCACTGAGGTACTCAGGGATTGCAGGCGGAGTTGCCACGGCCAAGTTGATTTGTCGGGTGATTTTCTTCTGCACTCTATTCGTGGGGCGTCCCTTCTAGATCATGTTTAGTGCTCCTTTCGGTGGGGGGTACCCGTTCCCAGCGTTGTTCTGTGCCGGTGCGACTGGATGGTTTGGGCCTCCAATAGGCGGCGGTGGAGGAGCTCCGAGCGCTATTTCTCCTTGCACGGGTGCGTTTCCAAATGCAGGGATTGGGGCTTGTTGCCTCATCTGTACCATGCTTTCACTGAGTTTCGGGAACTCGCGGCAGTCCTTGAGCATGTGACTGGCTTTCTTTTTGCCATCCTGTTTGTCGATGTAGAAGTGGATGGTGCATGGACCCAAAAGTTTGTCGTATGCTGAGGGTCCGTTGTCGCGGTCGCGGCGTTGCCACGACTACGCTGGGCGTCCATTGTCGCGGGTGTTTTCGCCGCGGTATCCTCCGTTGTTGCGGCTATTGTCGTTGCGGCGGTCGGCGTAGCCGGCCACGACCATGTCGGGTCCGTCGCGGTCCTCGTAGACGCGCGATCTCCTCTTGCTGCGGCGTTCTCGTCTTCGGCCGTAGTCGTCCTCTTCATCCGATTGTGCTCGGTGAATGCAATCTTCGCCGTCCGCCCACCTGTTGGCGATGTCCATGAGGTGATCAAGTGTCTTGGGCTTGACGCGCCCAAGTTCCTCCTTGAAATCTTGTCGTTTGACGCCGTCCTTGAAGGCGTCGATGGCCCTCTCTTCGGAGATGTGTGCTGCGGAGTTCTTGGTTGTAGACCAGCATAGTATGTACGAGCGAATAGATTCACCCGTTCTCTGAGTGCAGGCTCGCAACTCTTCGATTGAGGCGGGCCTCTTGCTAGTGCCCTTGAAATTTCGGATGAAGCTGTAAGCGAGCTCCTCCCAGCTTCGGATGGATCCTGATGATAGGCTGCTGAGCCAGACCCGCGCCGCGTCTGTCAGTTGCAGCTGAAGGCATTGCATGGCGGTTTCTTTGTTGCCTCCGTGAAGCTTGACGGCAGATGGTCGCTGAGCCATGATTTTGGATCTTGCGTGCCGTTGAATTTCAGAGTATCCGAAGGAAGCTTGAAATTGCGTGGCATCTGTGTTCGCCGAACAGACCTGCTGAAACATCGGGCTCCGCAGAGTTCTCCTTCATCTTCGTCCATCTCGGATTCAGACGAGCATGCACGTTTGGCTCGTGCTTTGTCGATTTTGCGCTGTGTAAGCTTGTCTCTGGCGTCGTAGTCGCGTTTATGGTGACGCGAGCTCTTCTTCCTCCGAGGAAGGTCATGTTCCTCCTCTTCTTCGGATGAAGGGGTGGGACTCCGGTCGCGCCTGGACGGAGCTTTCTTCTTCGGCTCCGCAGGAGCGTCTTCGTGGAGCGCAGCTCCGACGAGTCCGAGTCCGGTGAGTGCGGACTTATGCATGGCTCTTTTCGGGTCCCCCTCCGGAGGTGGGTGGGCCGCTAGATATGCAGTGGCTGCCATGATCGCAGCTTGCGGTGTCTTCGGGATGATGTTGCCGTCGGCATCCATATCCATGAACGATGTGTGGAGAGTTCGGGTCACGTCACGGCGCTCCTTGGGATCCATGTTCTCCACCCGAGAGCGATGCTTGTTTTCCTGGTTTCCGTTTGTGCTAGAGCCGGGTGCCATGGCGGAGAGCGCAGCTCGTCGCGCGCTGGACTCGGAGGCTGCTTGCTTGCGTTTGTCGAGTGTCTCCTGCATCTTGACTTGCTTCTTGTGCTCCTCGATGAGGAGGTAGTGGTATGCCATCAGTAGTTCACGTGAGGCATCGGCAGGCAGGACTATGTCGCCTGCGACGGCACGGCGTGCTTGGACCCATCCATCTTTGCTAAGTTGGATGACGTGGCCGTTGTTTTCCCTGTTGGGTGGGGGGACTGGCTTCTTCTGTTTTCGCCGTTTCCGCCGTTTCGGTTGGGCGGCGAGTTAGGTGTTTCCTCGTCGCCTTGGATGACTGCGGCGCATAGATAGCGCTCGCAGATTGGTCAGCTGTTGTCGCAGCTTTCGGATCCGGAACCGTAGGTCCCCTCATCCGAAGGTGGATCACACAGATCGGAGTTACAGCTGCAGCTGTCGTAAAACTCATCTGTTGATGGTGATGTGCGTAGCACAGGGTGTGGAGCCCACGAGGCGGGCCTGATGGATGGTAGGGGCACCCGCTCAGGGAGATGAAGGGTGCCAGTTTGACCCACCTGGAAGCAGAAACTCCCGAATAGGATCTCGAGTCCGTCGCCTGCGGGCTCGAAATCTTTCATGGTGGCCGGCGAGTGGGTGGTGAAGTCGAAAGCGCCGAAGAGGAGGTGATTCTCCGTCGCCGCAGAGTTGTAGATCGATCGGGTCGGGACCGTCACGATCGCACAATCAGCAGCCCCGTTTCCCACAGACGGCGCCAATTGACGAGGTTTAATCTCGTCAATGCCCATTGTTATGGACTTGGGTTTTGGAGAAGATGGGGATGCTGGAGATCGTGGCACGGTTAACAGACAAGCAACCAGGGGACACTAGATTTACCCAGGTTCAGGCCCCCGGAGGGAAAACCCTACTCCTACTTGTCTGCTCTTGATTACGGCGGAACCGAAGGTTACAGGGTGCGCAGATTCGATCTGGCGTGGAGGTGTGTGCGAAAGTATGAGTTTTTTTAGATCTAGGACGTGCCCTCCTGGCCTTTATATAGACTTAGGCAGGTCCCGGGCATAGTCCTAGTCGGTTACAGGTTCTAGGGTTTTACCCTTTGAATTTCCTATCTGCGCTAGTCTTGTTCTCCAAGGACTCGAAGGCGTCATGGGCCTTGGCCACCCGAAAATCTTCATGGGCCGGCGTACATCTGTTGTGGGCCTTTCTTGGGCTAGACCAGGTATGCTGAAGTCACGTACCCGCAGGGTATAACCATGTCAACAGGCACGACCAGACACAAACCATGTTCGTCGACGAGGTTGCGGAATCTCTACTTGTCGGGGTGCGGTGGAGATGACGAGAAGTGGCCCATGTTGGTCGACGATGTCGCTAAACCTTCGGCATCAAGTCCATCCACAATTGCACCCTCGTTGCCGCCGATGATTGTATCGCCCACGACGTGGTCTGTCCTATCGGCTGTTCTTGTACAATTTTGTTGGTTTTGTACAATTTTGTTTTCGATCTAGCTCTGCTGCTTTGGACTATCCACTGCGGTCAATTTTACAATTTAGATGAAGTATTATTACTATTCTCTATCTTTTTATGCTCGCCATGAATCCATGATCGGCTTAATTTCATTTGTATGCAAGTGTATGTGTACATCTAGGATGGTGGAGAGATCGGACTGGGAAGCCGCCATGGGCCAGGATCCATATCTCCAAGGCCTATAGTGTAGGGTCGTTGGACATGTTTGCCGAGGTCAGCAAGTTCAAGGTGAGGGCAATATTCCATGAGATTGAGCACAAGTCTTTGACGAGGCAATCTGAGGTAATCGAGTATAACCCAGCTATCTGATGCTCACCTGACTTGCTGACAACTACAGAATTACCACTTCATGTGTATACTCGGCTCAGCTAAATGATCTCATCAATGGTGAATGCAAGAGTTAGTGGTAACGCGGTATGTTTTTAGGTCATACGCGGGTTCCTTGCATGTGGTAAAGCATTGTCGGTTTTTGAGGTCAAAGTGTGAGTGGTGAGATGATGCATTGCCAATAGTTTGTCTCCTAAATATATATATCTAACATTATTAAAGTATTGAAGCGGTTATGTAATGTAGCTAATCAATTCTGTTAAAACGTCTTGGTGTATTTGTAGAGAAATCAATGTGCTGGAGTTTGTAACCTCTATGTATTTACTTGAGAATACGATATGAATATTATATGCATTACTGACTAGCCTAAATATTCTGGAAGAAGAATTACATGAAACTCGCAGCGATGCTTTCTTCTACTTATGCGAGGTATAATATGGGACTATTTGGCCAATATATGTTGATTGTTCGTTCATATCAATACAAGAAATTTAGCTAGCTATTAGCAAAGATTGTTAGCAAAAATGTCTCTTAGCTGTAGGAAGTCAACCGCTGAAGTATATAGTTTTGAAAATACTGTACTTTGGCTACCCCATTGTGCGTTGATGGTTAATTGGTAAAAAAAATATTTTAGATACGTAACTAGCTGGTGATGCTGAATTCAATCCAAAGTTATCCTTCTTACTGAAATTATATAGTTGTGCGATTGGCCAGAACAATGTAGCAAGAAAGGCATGCATCAGATGTTTTCCTTACTAAAATTATTAGATGTTTTTCGGGCGTATCGATTTAAGAGAAAAGATGGATAGCAGCAAGGGAGGGAGCAAAGTGACCGCATGAGAAGAGAATGGTATTTTTCAAACACCCAATGAGTACATATGATGTCATGATCAACGGTCGTTTTTAAAAAATAACTACCATAGAACCGTGATGCACTTCTCACTCAAACTTCGATAGCATCAATAACATCATATTTCATTATCTACCCTTATTGCAACTCTTTATTTAAAGTGTTTTTTAATTGCTAAATGTTTTTTACATTAATTTTTCTTCATTTTTGTATCGTTAGTTTACAAAAGTAATTGTTATGGAAAGCGTGTTCAATGCTGAATGAAATAGTAATTTCCATTTCCTTGTCATTAGAATGATTTAATTTATTGTACCTGATGAGTAGTAGTGTACTATAGAATCTGGATGGCATGACCAGATTCCATGGATGGTGTGCAGTTACTGCCACTTGGATACTAGCAGAAGAGACCACGATAAACAAGGAAAAACAACAATATTAGGCACAGACAAAGACAATCTGACTTGAAGCCACGATTGGAGAGCCCTAGGAGAGCCATGTCTACTTATGAGTGGATGTGAGATATGCTTGCAGCGCCTGTATAACATCCCAGCATTAGAGCTTAGAAATAAGCTGAACACAGATGTGTGTATTGCATTCATGCATAGAAAATCTGAATAATTTTCGCTCTTTTGAATAAATCTTGTCAAAGTGATTGAAGCTTCTCTCAACTTGATGGAATTTAAGTAGATCATCAAGTTGACTGTGATAAGTTTCAATGTGACCTTTGCTAAAACCTTATTTTGGGTAAACATGATTTGATCTAAGGGTAGATCAAATGTAATAAAATTAAACTCTAATACATTACTCAATGATTTATATTTGATCCTTAGGTGATCATATCATAGTATTCATTACAACAACTCATGAATACCAAGTTATAAATATAACTTAAGTAATAGGAATGTAACAACTAAATCTTTACCTATATATCCTCATCTATTTCTACCATGAGTATCATGGTAATACCTAACCTTAATTCTGTAGTAAGATTGAGTAGGAAAGAAACCCAGTCAAGATCATTCACTGAATATCTTTCTTTCCATATCAATCTTTACCATTCCTATTGGAATCATATTCTAATATCTGTTGTTCATCAATGTTGAGTAATCAACTATTGATTCACCAATTCTTAACTTATCAATTCTTGATCCATCAACTCTTGTCCTTATCATAGCATCCACTATAAAACCTTTAGAGAAAGAAGTAAGAAGAGATAGGTGGTAATGTTAGATCTAAATATCATCTATATGATGGGAGTGTTGGAAGAGAATTAAATCAATATGATAATTGATGGAGTTCACTCACTCCTGAATGGATAGAAGAGTTATTTGAAATAAAGATATATGTGGTAACAAAGAGGCTTACAAGGATGAATATTGAAGATAGTTACCAAGGAGTAATCCTATTGGATTAAGTAGGCATAGTCAATAAATAATATCTTCTACTCAGTAATAGATACTGAGAAGATAATTATAATACAACTGTAATGATGTATTGATGAAGACCTTGATTAGCCAATTAGAAACCTAAACCATAAAGGATCAAAGGATTATAATGATCATGCTTTTGTCACCAAGATTGAATGCTTATATCAGGTATAAGTGACAATGGTGGATAGAACATGATTGAACCCTAGCATAGATATGTTACTCTAGGTTAGCCATGCTAAGTCATCATTTTATGAGGTGAAGTTTGAATATAAGATATTGGAGTTAAGTAGATATAAGATTGTATGTCTAAGATGAAGTTAGAGCAACATTGGATAATAGAGGTAGTAGTTTCCTCTTGAGAAATACTAACACTTGAGGTGAAGTAGGATTTGATGTATACATCCCTTGGAGTAATGTCAGTGGTGTATGATTAAGGAAGAGTATGATTGGAGTTAGAAGTAACCACTTGTTGGAGGTTATCAGCAGTAGAGTAGTTGATATAACTATGTATGGATATGGGAAGATTATGAAAGCTTTAATGTCAAGATCATTGGATTTATAAATGGTTTAGAAGAATAAAAGGTGGATAAGAATATTTTTGTGAAGTAAAGCTCATCATGTTAACACATGATGATGGATAGGAAGAAGTAGTATATCTAGGAAAGGAATTTTTTAATTAGAAGTCCAGGATTGTGAATTATGGAAGATAGGAATTCTTGATAAACACAAAACCCTAAATCTATAACCAAGCTTAACATCCATCTCATCTGTTGGATAATCATTTTATTTTCATAATGCTATATAGGAATATTTTCCTATAGCAAATCACTTAAGCACATCTCTGTCATTTTCAGCCATCATTCTTATATGTACTTAGGAACTATCTTTATCAATTCTTTCTCATAAGTTAGTCTAGAAAACAATCCCCCTATTTCACTTTAAATGGTGATATCATTAAAAATCACAAACATAAAGACAATGTGTTTAGCAATTAATCTTTATTCACATCAACAAAAGAATATAAGTATATTAAGAACCCTAAAGCCTAGGGTAAGCATTTGCAATTCAAACCCTAACTTCCATATTAGTTATAATAAAATAATTGCATTGCTATTTCCTAAATTTATAAGAATAATATCAACCATATTAATTACTCAAAACTTTATGTATCAAATAATAATGAAGGATCAATATATAAAAAAGTTTCTTTAATATTATAAATCAATAAGAATTAAAACTCATGAATTTATAGTAATACATTCTTTAATAAGTTATTGGATATTAGCTCAATTAATGCATATCAAAAGCCTTACAAATAATAATAGGAAAAGTATATATATAAAGAAAATAAAGAAATAATCATTATACAATAAAACTCACAAAAATACTTTGAATACATTTTAGGATTTGCTGCAATTATCTAGCAGATAAAATTCTATAGAAAATTTCAAACAAATAAGTAAAACACAAATCTTAAAAACAAAGGTGAAAATACAAAACAGAATAAAAAAAGGAATCTGACCGAGTAACAGGCCAACCCAGATGTTTCCCTCTCTTATTTACTGCCTGGTGCACCTAGTTGCAGCCCAGCAGTAACCCAACAGCGGCCCAGCCGGGATACCTCTTCGTTGTCTCGCTGGCAGGTGGGGTCGTGGAGGGACTGCGAAGTGAGTTTGAAAAACTGCCAGGGGGTTTTCTGCGAAACGTCTGTCGTCGTCTTCCTCTTCGACTGGAAGCTGCTCGGTGGCAGTGGCCGATGCCGTCCGCCGCCGTCCGTGCGTCAAGATGCACGCCGCCGTCATCATGAGTGGATAAGAAGGCCACGACGACGCCCGCTCGTCCTCATCCTCATTTTCCCTTCTCAGCAACCTCCCTCTCTCTATATCCTCTGTACCGAAAACCTAGCCTCACCGGAGCCGCTCGTCGTTGATGTTTCCGAGCTCCCCTTGAACCGCTGAGGCCGCAGTTAGGATACCCTTGATCATCTGGTTCGATTGCCCCACGAAGCACAAGCCGAAGGAGCTCTAATCGCGCCAATCGACACCTCCATCTCCGACGGGTTCTGTCGTCGTCTCCCTTGATTCCGACCACCTCCAGTCACACTAAGCCCTCCGCTGCAACGCCGGTGAGTTGCTGATACTCGGGCACCTCTCTAATCTCTCTAACGCTTCTGGAATCATCTCCACCACGTTCATCTGTAACTGCCACCGCCGTTCCCCATCGCTAGTCATCCTCCGGTGACCATATCCGAGCGGCGCCGCTGCTAGTAGGTTCCCTAGAGTGTGCTCTTTCGAACCGTAGCAACCACACATACCAAACTCCACTAGATCGCCGACGTTGCCAGCCACCTGACCATCATCGGCGAGATGACGTCACAGCAACGTCATGCTTGCGTCAAGTCAGTTCATTTGACCAGTCTTTGCCCATGTGGCGTGTGACGTGGCCCCTGGCCCATCTGTCATTAGTTGTGGGTAGAAATAAGGCCAATAACAAATGTTTTCACTAACCTAAAGGATGATGTGGCATGTGGCCCACTGGTCAGTGACTTGGGTAGGTTTAGGCTAGGTATAAAAAGTTTTGTGTCTGTTTAGTGAATTGGTAAAACAATATTAATTCAAATATAAATATTTCTTGAAATGTAATAAAGGAATTAAAACTTGTTTAATTAATAACTTTTGATTTATAATTCAGAAAAATGTGTATTATATATGAAAATGTATGGAAAAATAAAATCTATCACTTAAAACTATTATCAAACCTTATTATGTTAAAAATTTAAATAGTTATTTTTTAATAAAGATTTTATAAGTTTTAATGCTTTGATAAATCATATTTTAATATTAGTAAATGTTAAAAATATAAATAAAATACCAAAAATCTTAGAAAGATAAGAATTATAATTTAAAACTACAATCATGCATTATTATTCCACTTAATTAAAAATTTGTTATTTATTAAGTCTTTATAAAGTAATAAGTCTTATAAAAATCATATTTTATTATTTTTAAATCACAAAAATAAGTGTAATATACCAAAATGATCACAAAAATAATATCTACATGTTAAAAATATAATATTTCACTTTTGAGTTAAATAAAAAGTTAAACACTTTAATAACTTGAATTTAAACCTATTTCTTTAATTAATAATTCATATAAGGTTAAATAAAATTTGTTAATATTTTTAAAATTAACCAATTAAAGTCTAATAAATAGTATTAGTCTTAAATACTAATATTATGAATTCAAAATGGTTCAATACGTTTTAAATGTAATTTTATTGAATTATCATTCAACAATAAGTGTAGATTATTTTATAAAAAGATCCTTATCTAATATAAGATCTCCAATAATAATTTGTATTAAGATAAAACCTATTCCTTTACTTTAACCACAAGTTATAAACCTACCAAAACACTATGTTGAATCCATAAGTAGTTAAGTAATATTACTTTCTTGTTTCCAAACCATAACCACTCATTTTTAAAAGCATAAATGCTTCTATTCCATTATAATGTTAGGAAACCACTACTCAGATAGAAGTAATGCCATTCTTAAATAACTTTAAGGTAATATTATAATATGAGAAAATATAATATCATAAGCATTACACTTTCAAACCATCTATGTCTTTAAAGTTAACTTTAGTCTACAGGACTTTATTATGTGTTTTATAGTTAACTTTGGTATGTTATAATTAAGTTATAAAGCATCTTAATACCAAACTAACCAAGTACAAAACCAAGATAGATAAGTCTCAAATACTACTAATATCACTATTCAAATAAAGTAATTCTTTCTTACTTAAAGACTATAACTTGAAAGAACACCTAATAAGGTTAACTTAAAATTTAAATACTTTCCCTTAGCTAAGTAAGATTTTCTTCAAAAGTTATTCTTTTAAGGTATATTATAAAACAAGACATAAGCATTTTTTATGAAAGCTCTAAAGGATGAACAAAACCTTATATACATAGTCTACAGATACATTTCCACTTGAGTATTCTATTATTGTAAGTGCTTTATTATACTTATGAAGGGTTTCGCAGCATAGTAAATCAAAAAAAATCTACGGATGCGAACGGAAAGCCAAGATCTAATCTAGGAGATGCAATCAACGAGAGGGATAGATGAGATCTTCATACCCTTGAAGAAATCACATAGCGGAAACGTTCAACATAACGTGGTTGATGTAGTCGTACTAGCCTTCTCCTCCTCGCGATACGATCTGATCCTACGCCGCAAGTGGCGGCGCCTCCGAGAAATGCACACGTACGGTGCCACGACGTCTCCTCCTTCCTTGGTACAATAAGTGGGGTGGAGAGATGGATTGGATCTGCAGCACAACGGCGTGGTGCTATGGTAGAGAGTTTCTGCAGCAGGGCTTCGCCTACACGCAGTCGGGAGAGAGAGAGAGGAAGGGCAGCAGCTGGCGGCTAGGGTTTGGGGTGAGGGGAGGGTGCGCCCCCTGCCCACCTTATATAGGGGGCTGGCCGGCCCCCTTGGCCCCTCCTCCAAGCCCTAGGGCGGCGGACCCAAGGGTTGGAGTGGGGGGCAAGTTTCCCCCTCCTTCTAGAAGGGTTCCCTAGGGTTTGGCCGGCTGGGCCTATGGGGCCTTGTGCCCCTGGCCCAAAGCGTCCAGGGCACTCCCTCGTAGGCCCACGCACCCCTCCGACAAGTGGGGCCACATTGGTCCCACTCCGGAAGCTTCTAGAACCTTCCGGTACAATACCGAATACTCTGAAACAATTCTGAAATCCAAAAAACTGCTTTCCTTTATATGAATCTTATTCTCCGGACCATTCCGGAACCTCTCGTGATGTCCGGGATCTCATCCGAGACTCCAAACAAAAACTCATAAACCAATTATCCATTCTATCCTAGCGTCAAGGCACGTTAAGTGTGTGACCCTACGGGTTCGAGAATATGCAGACATGATCTTCTATCAATAATCAACAGCGAGATCTGGAAACCCATATTGACTCCCACATATTCATCGATGATCATATCGGATGAACCACGATGCCAGGATTCAATTAGTCCCATATATATTCCCTTCGTCACGCGATATTTTACTTGCCCGAGATTCGATCGTTGGTATCGGCATACCTAGTTCAATCTCGTTCACAGCAAGTTCTTCACTCGTTCCGTAATCCGATATCACTTTGTGATTAACTCCTTAACCACGTGCTTGCAAGCGGTGTTGATATCGATTACCGAGTGGGCCCGAAGTATATCTCTCCGACTTGGGAGGGACAAATCCCATCTCGATACATACAACCCAACAGGCACTTTCCGATCACCTGAGAGACACCTTTATGATCACCCTCTCATAGGATGACGTTTGATGACCTCAAAGCTTTCTTCCGATACCAGGTAGTTGAATTATCTCATGGTCTAAGGAATACAATATTTGACATAGGAAAAAGCTTTGCAAAGATGAACACGATGACACGATCTGCGACATTCAGATCCATATGTACTTTGCTTATCTTCAGATCTCCATATGTTATATAATCTCGAATTATATGAAAATGGCGGTTGATATGCTTGGTCTTTGGATGATATCTTGGTTCCTTAGCCAGCGCTATGGTGCCAGTGTTGTCGCACAATATCTCCAGTGGGTCCTGTTGGAATTATGCCCTAGAGGCAATAATAAAGATGTTATTATTATAATTCTTGTTCATGATAAAGTTTATATTCCATGCTAGAATTGTATTAAGCGGAAACTTTAATACTTGTGTGGTTTATGAACAACACCGTGTCCCTAGTATGTCTCTATGGACTAGCTCATTGATTAATGATGGTTAAGGTTTCCTAACCATGGACATGAGTTGTCAATTAATAATGAGATCATATCATTGGGAGAATGATATGGTGGACAGACCCAAACTAAGCGAAGCAATTAGATCGTGTCATCGTGTTCGTCTTTGCGAAGCTTTTCTTATGTCAAATATTGTATTCCTTAGACCATGAGATAATACAACTCCCTGGTATCGGAAGAAATCTTTGAGGTCATTAAACATCATCCTATGAGAGGGTGATCATAAAGGTGTCTCTCAGGTGATCGGAAAGTATCTGTTGGGTTGTATGTATCGAGATGGGATTTGTCCCTCCCAAGTCGGAGAGATATACTTTGGGCCCACATGGTAATCGATATCAACACCGCTTGCAAGCATGTGGTTAAGGATTTAATCACAAAGTGATATCGGATTACGGAACGAGTAAAGTACTTGCTGTGAACAAGATTGAACTAGGTATGACGGTACCGACGATCAAATCTCGGGCAAGTAAAATATCGCGAGACGAAGGGAATATATATATGGGATTGATTGAATCCTGGCATCATGGTTCATCCGATATGACCATCGATGAATGTGTGGGAGTCAATATGGGTTTCCAGACCCCGCTGTTGATTATTGATAGAAGATCATGTTCGCATATTCTCGAACCCGCAGGGTCACACACTTAACGTGTCTCGACGCTAGGATAGATTGGATGATTGGTTTATGAGTTTTTGTTTGGAGTCTCGGATGGGATCCGGAACATCACGAGAGGTTCCGGAGTGGTCCGGAGAATAAGATTCATATAAGGCAGTGCAGTTTTTGGAGTTCGGAATTGTTCCGGGTTAATCGGTATTGTACCGGAAGTTTTAGAACCTTCCGGAAGGGGACCAACGTGGCCCCACCTTCCGGGAGGGGGCATGGGCCTATGAGGGAGTGCCCTGGCCGCATTGGGCCAGGGGCACAAGGCCCCATAGGGCCCAGCCAGCCAAGAGAGGTTTAAACTCTAGATAGAGCTTCTAGAAGGGGGGGTTTCCTTGCCCCCCACTCTTCCTCCTTGGGGCCGCCGGCCTTGGCTTGGGGGAGGGGCTTGGGCTGCGCCCACCCCTCTATATATAGAGGGCTGGTGGCGCACCAACCCCCCACACCTTCCCCTCCAACCCTAGCCGCCCTGCTGCCCTCCTCTCTCCCTCCCGACTACTTGTAGGCGAAGCCCTGCTGCAGAAATTCTCCACCAATTGCACCGCGCCGTCGCGTTATAGATCCAACCCATCTCTCCACCATACTTGCTGGACCAAGGAAGGAGGAGACGTCGAGGTGCCGCACGTGTGCATCTCACGGAGGCATCGCCACTTGTGGTGCTAGATCAGATCGGATCGCGAGGAGGAGAAGCGAGTACGACTACATCACCCATGTTCCGACGAACATTCCGCTGTGCGAATCTTCAAGGGTATGAAGATCTAATCCAATCTCTCTCGTTGTTTGCATCTGCTAGATTAGATCTTGGCTTCCCTCTGTTCGCATCCGTAGAAAATTTTGATTTACTATGCCGCGAAACCCTTCAGGTCCAAGGCACTTGGAAGCACACCAAGCTCAGTGATAAAGTTCCTGATCCAAACTCCTTCACTTGACGCTTTTGAAGCAGCCATGTATTCCGCTTCTACCGTAGATCCCGCGATCACGCTTTGCTTGCAGCTTCTCTAGCTCACGGCTCCTCCATTCAAAATATAAACGTATCCTGTCTGAGATTTAGAATCATCCGGGTCGGTGTCGAAACTAGCGTCGACGCAACCTTTTACGACGAGCTGCTCATCACCTCCATAGACCAAGAAAATTTCTTTAGTCCTATTTAAATACTTTAGGATGTTCTTTACGGCTGTCCAGTGTTCCACTCCTGGATCACTTTGGTATCTGCTTGTCAAACTAAGAGCATTGGACACATCCGGTCTAGTACACAACATGGCATACATGATAGAACCTATGGCCAAGGCATATGGCACTTTGCTCATAGTTTCTCTATCATTTACCGTAGCTGGACACTGAGCCTTGCTCAATATCTTACCTGACAACATGGGCAATGAACCTTTCTTTGCTTTATCCATTCTGAACCTTTTCAGAACTTTGTCTAGATATGTACTTTGGCTTAAAGCTATTAAGCGTCTTTGTCTATCTCTATAGATTTTGATGCCTAATATATAAGCATCTTCTCCTAGATCTTTAATTGAAAAACATTTATTCAAATAACTCTTCACATCGTTAAGCATACCAATGTCATTTCCAATAATCAATATGTCATCCACATATAGTACTAAAAATGTCACTAAGCTCCCACTCACTTTCTTGTAGATACAAGCTTCGTAGCAATTTGGAACAAATCCAAAGCTCTTGATCACTTGATCAAAATGATGGTTCCAACTCCGAGATGCTTGCTTCAGTCCATAAATGGAACGCTGAAGTTTGCATACCTTATCAGCATCCTTAGGATCAACAAAACCTTCGGGCTGCATCATATACAACTCTTCATCAATGTTGCCATTGAGGATCGCAGTCTTGACATCCATTTGCCATTTTTCATAATCATGAAATACAGCAATTGCTAATAAAATCCGAATGGACTTAAACATTGCTACGGGAGAGAAAGTCTCATCGTAGTCAACACATTGAACTTGCCGAAACCCTTTTGCGACAAGTCGTGCTTTATAGACAGTAACATTACCATCCACGTCCGTTTTCTTCTTGAAAATCCATTTGCACTCAACGGCCTTACGGTCGCTAGGATGGTCCACCAAAGTCCATACTTGATGTTCGCTCATGGATCCCAATTCGGATTTCATGGCCTCTAGCCATTTCTCAGAGTCTGGTCTCATCATTGCTTCCCCATAGTTCGTAGGCTCATTATTGTCTACCAACAAGACGGTTAAGACAGGGTTGACGTACCATTCAGGAGTGGCACGTGACCTTGTCGACCTGTGACGTTCAGTAGTAGCATCGTTCGAAGTTTCATGATCCTCATCATTAGCTTCCTCTCTTGTTGGTGAAGACGGCACTGGAACAATTTCAGGTGCTGCGCTACTCTCCAACTCGAGAGAAGGTTCAATAACCTCGTCTAGCTCTACCTTCCTCCCACTCACTTCTTTCAAGAGAAACTCCTTCTCAAGAAAGGATCCGTTCTTTGCAACAAACACTTTGCCTTCGGATCTATGGTAGAAGGTATACCCAATCGTTTCCTTAGGGTATCCTATGAAGACGCATTTCTCCGCTTTGGGTTCGAGCTTGTCCGGCATCAACTTCTTGACGTAAGCTTCGCATCCCCAAACTTTAAGAAACGACAACTTAGGTTTAGCACCAAACCATAGTTCATGCCGCATCGTCTCAACGGATTAAGATGGTGCCCTATTTAAAGTGAATGCAGCGGTTTCTAATGCATAACCCCAAATGATAACGGCAAATCTGTAATAGACATCATTGATCGCACCATATCTAATAGAGTTCGATTCCGGCGTTTAGACACACCATTGCGCTGTGGTGTTCCAGGTGGCGTGAGTTGCGAAACGATTTCGCTTGCTTTAAGATGTGTGAGAAAATCATAACTCAAATATTCACCTCCACGATCGGATCGTAGAAATTTAATTTTCTTGTTACGATGGTTTTCCACTTCGTTCTAAAATTCTTTGAACTTTTCAAACGTTTCAGATTTATGTTTCATTAAATAGATATACCCATATCTACTTAAGTCATCAGTAAAAGTGAGAAAATAGTGATATCCACCGCGCGTCGATATACTCATTGGTCCGCATACATCGGTATGTATGATTTCCAACAAGTCCGTTGCTTGCTCCATTATTCCGGAGAACGGGGGTTTGATCATCTTGCCCATGAGGCACGGCTCGCATGTGTCAAATGATTCAAAATTAAGAGACTCCAAAAGTCCATCAGAATGGAGTTTCTTCATGCGTTTTACACCAATATGACCTAGACGGCAGTGCCACAAATAAGTTGAATTATCACTATCTACTTTGCATATCTTAGCCTCAATGTTATGGATGTGTGTTTCATTGCTTTCGAGATTCAGAAGAAATAAACCATTCACAGCAGGTGCATGACCATAAAAGATGTTATTCATATAAATAGAACAACCATTATTCTCCGATTTAAATGAATAACCGTCTTTCAATAAACACGATCCAGATATAATGTTCATGCTCAACGCAGGCACATAATAACACTTATTAATTTAAAACTAATCCCGAAGGTAAAACTAAGGAGAGTGTGCCGACGGCCATCACATCAACTCTTGATCCATTGCCAACGCGCATCGTCACCTCATCACTTGCTAGCCGTCGTCTATTCCGTAGATCCTGTTTCGAGTTACAAATATTAGCAACTGAACCAGTATCAAATACCCAGGCACTACAACGAGCGCTAGTAAGGTAAACATCAATAACATGTATATCAAACATACCTTTAATGGTGCCAGCCTTCTTGTCCGCTAAGTACTTCGGACAGTTGCGCTTCCAGTGACTCTTGTCCTTGCAATAGAAGCACTCAGTGTCCGGCTTAGGTCCGGACTCGAGCTTCTTATCAGCAGGGGCAACGCGCTTGCCGCTGCCTTTCTTGAAGGATTTCTTTGCACCCTTACCTTTCTTAAAGCTAGGGGTCTTGTTGACCATCAACACATGATTATCTTTCTTGATGTCCACCTCTGCAGCTTTCAGCTTAGCGAAGAGCTCAGTGATCGTATCAGTGGAACCAATTTGATTGTGAGTAACTACAAAACCTTTGTAGCTAGGAGGGAGTGATTGTAGAACTCTGTCAATCTTGAGATCTTCTGGAATCTTTCAGTCCAGTTGCTCAAGACGTTGAGTGTAGCCCGACATCTTAATGGCGTGCTCACTAACGGAACTCCCTTCCTCCATTTTGCAGTTAAAGAACTTCTCAGAGATCTCATATCTCTCAGAACGGGTCTGAGTCTGAAACATGGTTTTCAGTTCCTCAAGTATCTCAAAGGGCCCAGCGAACTCCTCAAAATGATTTTGAAGGTCCGATTCCATAGCAAACAACATGGTACTCTTAATCACTCCATAATCATATTTGCGCGATTGATAAACAGCTTTTTCATCAGCCGGCGCATCAATAGCAGGGGCGTCACCTAGCGCTTTCTCAAGGACATAGTCCTTTTGTCCGCTAGCGAGAATGATTCTCAGATTGCGGAACCAGTTGGTGAAGTTAGACCCATTGTTCTTAAGCTTTTCTTTCTCAGCAAAAACGTTGAAGTTGAAGTTAAAGTTGGACTTAGCCATTTGATCTACAAAATTTGCAAGTACAATTTAGACTATGTTCATGATAACTAGTTCAACTTAATCAAATTACTAGATGAACTCCCACTAAATTCAACATCCCTCAAGTTGTTTAGTGAACACGATCCAAATTCACCACACCTAATCCAATCTTCACGAGAAGAGATGTGGTTTCAATAGTGGACAACAAAGTGTCCATCATATCATTCATATGACTCATGCTTAACCTTTCAGTTAGTGTGTTCCGATGCCATGTCTGTACATTCTAGGATCGTCAAGTCAAACCCAAGTATTTACGCGTGTGCAAAACTGGCTTGTACCCGTTGTATGTGAACGTAGAGTTTATAGCACCCGATCATCATGAGGTGCTTGAACACGACAAACTTTCGCAACGGTGCATACATGGGGAGAACACAATTTTATCTTGATCTTTAAGTGAGGAATCATCTTATAATGCTACCGTCGCGATCTAAGCATAATAAGATACATAAAAGGATAAACATCACATGCATATAATTTTATGTGACATGGTATAGCCAATATCCACGCAATGATCTCCATCTTGTGCGCGCCAGCATGATCTCCATCACTCCACCATGATTGCCTCCACCACGACTAGCAACTACAACTATTGATAACTACTTAGCGATAAAGTAAAGCTATTACATGGCGTATAAGAAGTTGACACACAAGTCATACACAATTATAAATACAACCATATGGCTCCTGCCGGTTGTGTACTCATCGACATGCAAGTCGTGAAATATTACAAAACATGATCATTGCATACAACATACACATTATATCTTGGGCCATACCATATCACAAAACACTCCCTGCAAAAACAAGTTGGACGCATATACTTTATTGTTGCATGTTTTACGTGGCTTATGGGAGTAACAAGCTAAGAACTATTCTTACCTACGGAAAGCCACAACGGTGATATTATGGTTGCTAACATCCGGTGTAAATCCCATGACTACTATAGTGAGAGAAACTGGCATCCACCAGCCGCATGTGTGGAACAAGCCACACGTCAAGTGCGGAGCCGGTCTCACGAACGAGGTCGCGTAAAGTTGGCCTGGACCGTTTTGATCTCACTATGCCACGCCATAAGAACTACACAATAAGAGGCTTGCAACAGAAAACATCAACGTCCACAACAAGCATGTTGCGTTCTACTCGTGAAACACATCTACGCATAGATCTAGCTCTGATACCATTGAAGGGTTTCGTAGCATAGTAAATCAAAAAAATTCTACGGATGCGAACGGAAAGCCAATATCTAATCTAGGAGATGCAATCAACGAGAGGGATAGATGAGATCTTCATACCCTTGAAGAAATCGCACAGCGGAAATGTTCAACAGAACGTGGTTGATGTAGTCGTACTAGTTGTCTCCTCCTCGCGATACGATCCGATCCTACGCCACAAGTGGCGGCTCCTCCGAGATATGCACACGTACGGTGCCACGACATCTCCTCCTTCCTTGGTCCAGCAAGTGGGGTGGAGAGATGGATTGGATCTGCAGCACGATGGCGTGGTGCTATGGTGGAGAGTTTCTGCAGCAGGGCTTCGCCTACACGCAGTCGAGAGAGAGAGAGAGAGAGAGAGAGAGAGAGAGAGAGAGAGAGGAAGGGCAGCAGCTGGCGGCTAGGGTTTAGGGTGAGGGGAGGGTGCGCCCCCTGCCCACCTTATATAGGGGGCTGGCCGGCCCCCTTGGCCCCTCCTCCAAGCCCTAGGGCAGCGGCCCCAAGGGTTGGAGTGGGGGGCAAGTTTCCCCCCTCCTTCTAGAAGGGTTCCCTAGGGTTTCCCCTAGGGTTTGGCCGGCTAGGCCTATGGGGCCTTGTGCCCCTGGCCCAAAGCGGCCAGGGCACTCCCTCGTAGGCCCACGCACCCCTCCGACCAGTAGGGCCACGTTGGCACCACTCTGGAAGCTTCTAGAACCTTCCGGTACAATACCGAATACTCCGAAACGATTCCGAAATCCAAAAAACTGCTTTCCTTTATATGAATCTTATTCTCTGGACCATTCCGGAACCTCTCTTGATGTCCTGGATCTCATCCGAGACTCCGAACAAAAACTCATAAACCAATTAACCATTCTATCCTAGCGTCGAGGCACGTTAAGTGTGTGACCCTACGGGTTCAAGAATATGCAGACATTATCTTCTATCAATAATCAACAGCGGGATCTGGAAACCCATATTGACTCCCACATATTCATCGATGATCATATGGGATGAACCACGATGCCAGGATTCAATTAATCCCATATATATATTCCCTTCGTCACGCGATATTTTACTTGCCCGAGATTCGATCGTTGGTATCGGCATACCTAGTTCAATCTCGTTCACAGCAAGTACTTTACTCGTTCCGTAATCCGATATCACTTTGTGATTAACTCCTTAACCACGTGCTTGCAAGCGGTGTTGATGTCGATTACCGAGTGGGCCCGAAGTATATCTCTCCGACTCGGGAGGGACAAATCCCATCTCGATACATACAACCCAACAAGTACTTTCCGATCACCTGAGAGACACCTTTATGATCATCCTCACATAGGATGACGTTTGATGACCTCAAAGCTTTCTTCCGATACCAGGGAGTTGCGTTATCTCATGGTCTAAGGAATACAATATTTGACATAGGAAAAAGCTTCGCAAAGATGAACACGATGACACGATCTAATTGCTCTGCTTAATTTGGGTATGTCCATCATATCATTCTCCTAATGACATGATCTCATTATTAATCGACAACTCATGTCTATGGTTAGGAAACCTTAACCATCATTAATCAATGAGCTAGTCCATAGAGGCGTACTAGGGACACAGTGTTGTTCATAAACCACACAAGTATCAAGTTTCCGCTTAATACAATTCTAGCATGGAATATAAACTTTATCATGAACAAGAATTATAACAATAACATCTTTATTATTGCCTCTAGGGCATAATTCCAAAAACTTACCTGTTGTTTCACACACGCTCACAAGCCTTAATAAGAAGCACAAGTATGAAACTTATCTAAAAGGATAACATATTCTAAAGTAACCATTTCTAGTTTCCAAACCTTAGATCAACGCTTATCCCCGGGATTCGAGTTTATCATTTGCATTACATTACTTATGCATAACAGCATCTTGCTTCTTTAAACATTAGTCCTTACCGGTCCAATGATGCTGATTTCAGATATTGGATCTTATATTTTCTTGAAGACCGTGAGTGCGTAATCTTGCATAATCTTGCAATCACAATCGCACAGAAAAATATATTTTCTGTGCGAGAGGTAACGCTGATTGCCGGTCGTATTGATCACTGCCTCATATAGATGTACTCGGGTATCGATTCTTCAACTTAATTTACTGGGTTTCCAACACAGAAAATTGAAAGTCCTTAGTATATTTCTCAATGTCGGCTAGCCCATACTCCCTCTGTCTCAAATTACTCTACGTTTTAGGTTTAGTCAAAGTCAAACTTCATAAACTTTGACTACGAATATAAGAAAAAACATCAATATCTAAAATATATAATAAATATAGTTATACTCGTTATAAAACATATTTTTATATTGTATACAATTGATATTATAAATATTATTATTCTGTCGAAGATATTTAGTCAAGTGTTTACATGTTTGACTTTGACCAAACCTAAAACACGGAGTAATTTGAGACGGAGGGAGTATATTGCTCGCTCAACGCGTGCTGGACTTTTGTAGTAGTAGTAAAGATGGAGTCCAAAATCCACACCTTTGTGTATTGGTCCTATCTTTTTGCTCGCCGCACAAAGAAACTTGTCGCCAAGTTGTATAAAATTGGTGGAGGTAAAGTAAGAGAAAATAATAGAAATGTAAAACTAGAGTAAATAAGTATGATGTAACATTTAGAAAAAATAGGACCGTTGCTGATCTTAGAGTAAAAAATGTGTCCATCTTGATCTGTTCTACTCTTTCTTTCTCCACGGACAGGGGCTAGCTGGGTATGCCGTTTGCATATTTCATAGCATTGATCGTCGAGTTGCGCAAGCACGTTAGGAAGAATACATTAGTTAGTAAATTAAAACATTAGGTGCTTGTTTTATATTTATATGAAATCAAATTAAATGTAATATCAAAGCGCACTTCCACTAAGGAGAAGTCTTCATGTTTGTAGAATACTTTATGACTATTTGTTCATATGTGTGAATATGCATTATATTGATGTGCGATTAAAAATATACAATGTGGCAACGCACGGACATTCATCTACTAATACTATTATGATACTACCATATGATACCATGCACTATAAAAATAGTATCATATGCATGATACTAATAGTATGATACTACCACTATAACCAGTCTTAGATAATGATAAAAAGTTCTCAAATTTGGGATGTGCCACGCGGCCCACCCAACCCACCCTCTATGTATGCCGTTGATCACCGCACATCGCTATACACGATTTACATTCATATCTATTAGAGGCCAATGTACGGTCACTTGTCATGGTATAACTTGAGAAATAACGCAATTGCTCTTTGCATGTTTACCCTTTTTATTCTTATTATTAGAAAACCATTCATGTAAACTATATGGGGCTGACAAATGGGGTCCACAACATGCCATGTCAAATACTACTACGACGCTTTATAGTGACGAGTGGACGTAGATAAAGCTCTACAAGTGGTCATAGATGAGACTCCCATGCGTATTTACTAGCCATAAATCGTAATCTCTTCGTCCAAAAATAAATGATTTAGATATGTCTAGATTCATATATATCTAGACGTATATAAGTCATTTATTTTCGGATGATGAAAATATAACAATATATACGTACGTACTCCTTTCGTCCGCAAATAAGTGTACTTCTAGCCTTGTCCTAATCAAACTTTACTAAGTTTGACTAACTTTTAAAAAAAACGTACCAATATTTATGGCACTAAATTGATATCATTAGATTTATTTTAAATCTAGTTTTATAATATATTAATTTGATGTAATATATGTTTCTATATTTTTCTATAAAATTGATTAAATTTGATTATGTTTGACTTATGTAAAAGCTAGAAGTACAATTAATAAACAAAAGGAGCCATGGGTTCATTCCATTGACCATTCACGTATTTTCCTCAACCGGAGAACCTACCTGTACCATCCCCCGGCTCCCATTGCTCCTCTGCAGTTCGGTATCAATTCGACGAAATTTGAACTCGTGAACCCGTCCGCCACCACGCGAGTGCCTGGCAACGTACTCTCCCGTGACACACACACCGTGCTCTCCCGTGCACAGCGTAGAGGGGGAGAGAGGCAGCAGCGCGAGACCGGTCAAAAAGCGCGCGCGCGTGGGGGCCCCACGACCACCACCACCACCACCCTCGCGCCGCGCCGCGCCGTGTGTCATCACGTCCTGGCCGTGCCCAGCCCCCGCCCCGCACCCTCTCGGCCCTTCCAGAACCACCTCGATCCGACGGCCCGGATCACCCGCTCCAGAACCTTCCACACCCACCGCCTCGATCCGACGGCCCGAACCGCGCACGCCAGAACCTTCCAGACCCGGGCCCTCCTCCGCCATAAAACCCCTCCCGTCTCCTCGCCCCTCTCCTCATCAGTTCGCACCTTGCGATTTCGAAATCAACAGCGCACACACGCAAATCCCCATCCACCAAAGCAGAGACACCAACACCGCCGCGCCACCGCGGTTCCGATCGAGTCTCCGAGCAGCAGATCCGAGGAGAGGAGAGCAGGGAGAGATGGCGAAGGGCGAGGGTCCGGCCATCGGGATCGACCTCGGCACGACCTACTCCTGCGTCGGCGTCTGGCAGCACGACCGCGTCGAGATCATCGCCAACGACCAGGGGAACCGCACCACGCCCTCCTACGTCGCCTTCACCGACACCGAGCGCCTCATCGGCGATGCCGCCAAGAACCAGGTCGCCATGAACCCCACCAACACCGTCTTCGGTACGTGCCCCCTCCTGTCCTGTCCCGTACCAACCTTACTCCTTCTCTCGCTGTGATGATCATGATCTGCTGTTAGATTTCGTCGCTGTTCGTTGTCGAAGGTAGAAGCCGTCGTTCGTTTAGTTCTCGGTGTAGACAGACGCCCTTTCTCATCGTGTTTCCGTGGGGTTTTGTGGACAGTTGCTCTGTTTTACCTGTATGCACAGCATATGATTAGGTGGGTTTAGATCTCTTCTGTCTGGAAGTCGAAGTTGCAATTGTAGAATGCTCCATGTAGTCAGGAGTAGTTGTTCTGACTTCTGATAAGCATCGCTGTTATCTGTTAACCCAGTTAATACTTTCTTCAGAAATTACTTATTGTTCTCTTGTGATTTGTTTCGTTGTTCAGCATTGTGTTCTTAAGCATCGCTATTGTCTGTTAACCCAGTTAATAATTTGTTCAGAAATTACTTACTGTTCTCTTGTCATCTGTTCTGTTGTTCAGCATCGTGTTTGCTGTATGAGTAGATTTTTAATCAGATCCTTCACAAAGTAGGCTAATTTTGCTTGCATCGAATTAGGCTTGTTATTCCTGTTTTTATCGTTTCTGGAACATTACCAGTCAGTCCGCGGTTGCTGAAACGAAATGTACCTTTGCATGTTCAGATTCGACTGAATGTTCAGATCTTTTCCCTTGCTGGAATTATTGCAAGTCTCTGCTTCGTTTCAGTAGTTCGCAATCTGACCAACTGTTCCTTGCTCTGTTTTTGGTTGCAGACGCGAAGCGGTTGATCGGTCGCAGGGTCTCTGACCCGTCCGTGCAGAGCGACATGAAGCTCTGGCCCTTCAAGGTCGTCGCTGGCCCGGCCGAGAAGCCCATGATCGTGGTCAAGTACAAGGGCGAGGAGAAGCAGTTCGCCGCGGAGGAGATCTCCTCCATGGTGCTCACCAAGTTGAGGGAGATCGCGGAGGCCTTCCTGGGCAACTCCATCAAGAACGCCGTGGTGACCGTGCCAGCCTACTTCAACGACTCCCAGCGCCAGGCCACCAAGGACGCCGGCGCCATCGCTGGTCTCAACGTGCTGCGCATCATCAACGAGCCCACCGCTGCTGCCATCGCCTACGGCCTCGACAAGAAGGCGACCAGCACCGGCGAGAAGAACGTGCTCATCTTCGACCTGGGCGGGGGCACCTTCGATGTGTCCCTGCTCACCATCGAGGAGGGCATCTTCGAGGTCAAGGCCACGGCCGGTGACACCCACCTGGGCGGCGAGGACTTCGACAACCGCATGGTGAACCACTTCGTCCAGGAATTCAAGCGCAAACATAAGAAGGACATGACCGGCAACCCGCGCGCCCTGCGCCGGCTCAGGACGGCCTGCGAGCGCGCCAAGCGCACGCTGTCGTCGACGGCCCAGACCACGATCGAGATCGACTCGCTGTTCGAGGGCATCGACTTCTACACCACGATCACCCGGGCTCGGTTCGAGGAGCTGAACATGGACCTGTTCCGCAAGTGCATGGAGCCCGTCGAGAAGTGTCTCCGTGACGCCAAGATGGACAAGAGCACCGTGCACGACGTGGTGCTGGTGGGCGGCTCCACCCGCATCCCCAAGGTGCAGCAGCTGCTCCAGGACTTCTTCAACGGCAAGGAGCTGTGCAAGAGCATCAACCCTGACGAGGCCGTGGCGTACGGTGCCGCCGTCCAGGCCGCCATCCTGAGCGGCGAGGGCAACGAGAAGGTGCAGGACCTGCTGCTGCTGGACGTGACGCCGCTGTCCCTGGGCCTGGAGACGGCCGGCGGCGTCATGACGACGCTGATCCCGAGGAACACCACCATCCCCACCAAGAAGGAGCAGGTCTTCAGCACCTACTCGGACAACCAGCCGGGCGTCCTGATCCAGGTGTACGAGGGCGAGCGCGCGAGGACCAAGGACAACAACCTCCTGGGCAAGTTTGAGCTGTCTGGCATCCCACCGGCGCCTCGTGGGGTGCCCCAGATCACGGTCTGCTTCGACATCGACGCCAACGGCATCCTCAACGTCTCTGCGGAGGACAAGACGACTGGCCAGAAGAACAAGATCACCATCAGCAATGACAAGGGGCGCCTGAGCAAGGAGGAGATCGAGAAGATGGTGCAGGAGGCGGAGAAGTACAAGGCGGAGGACGAGGAGCACAAGAAGAAGGTGGACGCCAAGAACGCGCTGGAGAACTACGCCTACAACATGCGCAGCACGATCAAGGACGAGAAGATCGCCGCCAAGCTCGGGGCCGACGACAAGAAGACGGTGGAGGACGCCGTGGAGGAGGCCATCCGCTGGCTGGACAACAACCAGCTCGCGGAGGCCGACGAGTTCGAGGACAAGCAGAAGGAGCTGGAGGGCGTCTGCAACCCCATCATCGCCAGGATGTACCAGGCCGGCGCTACGCCTGACATGGCCGGCATGAGCATGGACGAGGACGTGCCTTCTGGCGGAGGCGCTGGCCCCAAGATCGAGGAGGTGGACTAAGCTGTTCCATGGTCTTGTTCTGTCCTCTGAGCGCTATGTGATGGGCGCTCGGTGTTTGGTGTCAGTCGTGTCGTTGTATTTGTCTGTCGAGGAGTAGTAGTTTCAGGTTTATGGATGGGAAGGACATGGATGTTGGCTTACTGGTTTGGAACTTGAAAGTTTAGCGGATTTCGTCAAATTGAATATACCTCTTCCTGAGATTTGTTCTATATTCTGTGCATTATGTTACTCCCTATCTGCGAGCTTCCATCCTTCTTTTTCATCATCTGCATACCCTTAGGGGTAGAGATAATACATGGATTCATTTCATTTAGTACAAATCGGAATTTAGAAATGACAGGGTTTAGGGTTTAGGACAACAACTCAACTGAACTGAGTTGAGAATGCATGTAGAACCGTTATATACGTATACGCATGTAAACTCAGTTAGATTCATGTGGATTCGGACGCTATTTCCACTACCAATGCAACTCCAATGATTGGCCAAATTAGGCTGAATGTAGATCGATGTCGTCTGTGATAGGAATCAGGTTTACACAGCTCACAAAATGTAATTGCAAAATGAATTTTAGAATTATAAGCCCAAATAATGGATACCTAGTAGTAACGGTGAAGAAAAATACCTTTGAATCTTGCACATCAAGCTGGTGTACCATGGTGGAAAGTAAATATTCAGAACTAGCTAAATTTATATCATTGCGATGTGCAGTATGCCTATTTATTACCAAGTGAGGTTAGTGCTCGTTTCTTGACTGAACTGTGTCCAGCCAGACGGACGGGACCACTGGCCATCCTTGTATACTCGATTTTTTTACAAATATGTCCCCTGCAACACTGCATCACCAAAACTGCCCCTTGTCACTGCAAAAGGCAAAAGTGCCTTGGCGGGAGGCTAGAAATGCTACACGTGGCACCTCCCGCCACGGCCTATGGCGGACCCTCCCGCCAACAACGGAGGCGGAATGACCCTCCCGCCATAGGGAAAGGCGGGACACAGTGGGACCCACCACGCGGACCAGCGGGACGTAGACTTCACGCTGGCGGGAATCTGTCCACCTCGGGGCGCGGCGGGCTGAACTTCCCGACATAGGCTGTGGCGGTATGTGTTTTCAAGATTCCTAACACCGATTGACGTTTCCAGTTGCTAAGCAGTCAAGTAACCACCGAAAGTAGTATTCGTTGAAACTTGTGACTGTTTTTTTTTACTTTATTCATTCGGGACTTGAACCGATGGCTGCTGCAGCTCTCTTTCCTCGTAACTTGTTTGTTGGCAGATATTGTAGCTCCGTTTCTTTAATACACCGGCAACTATCCTCAGAACCACGGTGACTTCTTTCGGTCCATTTGCTGCCTCTTCTTTCGATCTCTTTACTTATACAGTCACACACTCTGTAATCGCCTGAGGCTGAAAGAAGACTGCACCAATATTCGGAGGCTGAGAACGGGTAGCCATCAATCAAGGTGAGTTGTTTCGGTTGAAAGCTATGCATGTTGTATATATTAGTCAGCTAATTAGGCCATAATTTCCCATGCAATGCTTGAACTATCAATTAGCTTTGCAACTTAGTTAGCTTGTGTAGAAATATTTGAGCTCTTGTCGTAATATTTTAGCTAAGTAACCTAATTAGATTGTGTAGTAATATTTTAGCTATGCAACTTAATTAGGTCATCTAGAAATATTTTAACTCATGTAGTAATATTTTAGCTAAACAACGTAATTACATCGTGTAGAAATATTTGTGCTCGTGTAGTAATATTTTAGGTATGCAACTTAACTAGAACGTGTAGAAATATTTTAGCGCATGTAGTAATATTTTAGCTATGGAACGTAATTAGGTCGTGTAGAAATATTTGTTCTCTTGTAGCAATATTTAGGTACGCAACTTAATTAAAACGTGTAGAAATATTTGAACTCATTTAGTAATATTTTAGCTATGCAACTTAATTAGGTCGTGTAGAAATATTTATCCTTTTATAGTAATATTTTAGCTAAGCAACGTAATTAGGTAATGTAAAAATATTTGTGCTCTTGTAGCAATATTTAGGTATACAACTTATGTAGAACGTGTAGAAATATTTTAGCTCATGTAGTAATATTTTAGCTATGCAACATAATTAGGTCGTGTAGAAATATTTTAGATAGTGTAGTAATATTTTAGCTATGCAACGTAATTAGATCGTGTAGAAATATTTTAGACTCTTGTAGCAATATATTAGGTATACCATTTAATTATATCGTTTCCAAATATTTGAACTCGTGTAAGAATACACGTACGGTTAGACAATTAATGTATTTTGTCAATATAAATAATTATATTAATAAACTATGGTTAATGTTATATATAATTAATATGGTTATATTAATTTGATGCGCGTAGGTGCGATGAACACTTTGTATATTTTTTATGGTGAGGACATCACCCGCGATGGGCCGTCGGGGCTTGAGATGTCGCTGTTGTGAGACAAAAAATGTCATAGTGAAAGAATTGGTAAATGCTAGTTTCACGGACATTAGAAGGCGCATCCGCGCAGAATTTGGGTCAGAAATGGCCCGAAAAAAGATGATCGTTGAAACGATCATTCGCAAGAGAGTGGGAGAAGATTACCGTGGGCACTTCGCCAGGTTAAAGGCGAAAATTCGTGGGGTTCATACATGAAATTTGCAAGCACACCTGGTGCGGCCCTGTATGGGCAACCGATGGTGTATGTGCAGTTTGTTGATGCCAGCAACATACCTGGTAGCAGCACTGCAGCCGGTGAGCTCCAATTATCCATCGCCGTAATGGCTATAGATTCGGAGACGGTGGAAAGGAGACATGTGGAAGATTCCTTTGTTCCTAGCCAGAATAATGGACCTTATTCCATGATGATTGTCGACCTCAATGAACGGATTGAGGGACAGTCAGACGAGCTTGATTCTGGTGACGACGATCATGAATCGTCAGATGATGATGAAGATGAAGGAGGCGGTCCGAGTCAAGTGAGAGCAGTGGCGTCAGCAATGGCACCTGGGGACATAGAGGCTCTTGTCATCGGTTACGATGATACCTCTGTTCGTGGAGTCGGAGCTACCATCCTAGAAGAAAACCAGCAGTTCCCGAGCAAGGAGGCTGTGGATATGGCGATTAGAAGATATGCCTTCTCCATTTCCCGAGAACATAAAGTGAAAAAATCTGACAAACATTTGTTGAAGGTTCTTTGCATAGAGTCTGGTTGTCCTGGAAGAGTCGTCGCTCGTCAACCTGTGGGAATATGCAAGCCTTGGACGATAACTCGCATGGTTCCCTATAGTTGTGAGCTAACTGGCACTCTTCCTGAACACCGCAATGTCAGTGCCGCATATGTGGCACAGGTCATTGCACCCATCGTAAAAAGATAAGATCGGTGTATCGGTGAAGGCGTTACGAGAGGGTGCGGCAAATGCAATAGGCTTCCCGGTGAGCTATGGCAAGGCTAGGCGTGCCAAGGAGTCTGTTTTAGAGGATGTATGGCACATATACGGAGGCTTACAACATGGTTCCGAGAATGCTACATCAGATTACTAAAGCCAACCCTAGAATTGTCACCTATAGGATGGAAAGGAACCACCCGAGTGGCACTCCTGATCATTTCATCCTGGACCGTATCTTCTGGGCGTTCAGCCAAACTATCCAAGCATTCCACCACTGTTGGCCGGTGATATCAATTGATGGTACCTTCCTCACCGAACAATATAAGGGTACTCTCTTGGTAGCCGTGGCATCAGATGCAAATAACCAACTTCTTCCTATTGCATACGCACTCGTTGAGTCCGAGATCACGTTAAGTTGGTTGTGGTTTATGCAATGCTTGAAGGATGGTGTTGTGAAAGATAGACCTGATGTATGCATCATTTCTGATCGCAACCAGGGGCTTCTCAGTGCACTAGAAAAAATGAAGCACGATGTACCGATGGAGTTCCTTTGGCCTGATCTTGAAACTAGGTGGTGCATGAGGCATCTAACAGCAAACTTTTACTCTCGCTTCCGGAACAAGGAATGTTTCAAGGCCTTCAAAGTGATGTGTATGCAGAACCAACCGCAGAAATTTGATGCCCTCTAGATGGCATTGAATGCCGCAACGACCGCAGCTTCTGGAGATGCACCAGCTGAGCCAGCGGGTGCGGGAAATCACAGGAGGGCCAGGAATATGGTTGAGTGGGTGAATGTTAATTGCCCGGATGTTCGTAAGTGGGCACTGGCTCATGACAATGGTGCTCGCTATGGCATAATGACGACCAACATGTCAGAGGTATACAATGCAGTACTTAAAGGTGTGCGAGCCCTCCCTATTACTGCACTTGTTGCTGAAACATGGTCCCGCACTGTGGCATACTTTGCAGATAGAGTTCAACTAGCGCATGCACGAGTGCAGATGAACGAACAATGGTCTGAAGCTATGCAAGATCACTTGGCCATAAAAATAGAAAAATCAAAGACTCATGGTAGCAGGGTGGTGGACTCACTTAGGAAGAGGTGGGGGATCAGAACAAGGCAAAAATACGTGTGTGACTACTTGAGAGGGGATTCAAAGCAACAGGTCACACTCAATCCAACGACATGCGAATGCACCTGCAAGAAGCCTTTGCTTTATCATTACCCTTGCAGCCATGTCCTTACAGCGGCAGCAGGCCAAAGAATTGCCGTCGACTCATATATCTCTCCATACTTCAGCATGCATAATCTTATGAAGGCCTAGGATGGCGAGTTCTAGGCATGGGGTGTTAAGGAGCATCACATCACTATTTGGTATGATGGACCAACATGGTGTCCCAACCCTGCGCTCAAGCGAACCGTTAAGGGACGTCGTCAAACTAGGAGATTTAGAAATGACATGGACCATAGCCAGTCCGGAGAAGGACGGAGGTATAAGACTTGTAAAATTCCTGGGCACACGGCGAGAAATTGCCCACACAAGCTATAATGTTGTATTTGTATTTCCGCGTTGTAACGTACTATGTTTTAAATTTGTATTTCAATGTTGTAATGTACTATGTTTTAAATTTGTATTTCGATGTTGTAATGTACCATGTTTTAAATTTGTATTTAGATGTTGTAATATACTATGTTTTAAATTTGTATTTATCTCATTTTCACATACTATGGCGGATTTACCTTCTCTCTTGGATGGTCAGTACGATTCTACCCATCGGTGCCAACAATGGATTAACCCCAAAGGTCCACTTGAAGGGCCAAGTACTTTCAGGTGTCGAGGTCCAGCGTACCGATGGATTCTTGATGAGCGGTTCGTGCCTTATCTTTCTCGTAGAGGACTACTTCCGTTCGCTAGGATGACATCCACGCCTCAGTTATTTAAACTAGACCCTTGTCTTCTAACATCACTTGTTGACCGGTGGAGACCGGAGACACACACCTTCCACTTTTGGTGGAGAGAGATGACACCTACACTTCAGGATATATCCATGATCACTGGGTTGTCACTTTGTGGTATTCCGCTCGTGTTGCCGCCAGCACAGGCATCCTGAAAGGAAGATTTTGAACAACTGATGGATCAACTTATCCCGAGAACTCGTACTAATAAGTTGGCTAGAGGTGTCCCTATCAGTTGGCTAGTAAATTTTATTGACTTTCCAGCAAGAGTTTCTGAGGAAGTAGTACGTCGACACCTGGTTGCATACTTACTCTATCTATTTGGCATGTTGTTCCCATCGGGAAATGGTGAAGTAGTCAACCCAATTTTTATTAGACTAGCAGAACACATAGCCCTTTCTCTGGACAATTTAGAGATCACCCAGTACAGCATCGGTTCGGCGGTGCTATGTCAGACTTACAGGGGGTTATATGACGCCTCATATAGGAGAAAGAAGGTCAGTAGTGTAGCCCCAATTCTATGTGTATGCTATATTTTCCTCCAGTTGTGGTCTTGGGAGCACATACCCGTCGGACGGCCAATGATAGAAGATCCAGTGCATCCATATAGTGGTCACGATGTCCAGTTTAATTGCGCGACCATGGGTACCCGGTGGACATATGGCGTATTACGTTGGGCCCGTGATTTGGCTTCGAAGTGCTATCCTCTTTGCCATGAAGATTTCGAGACCATACATCATTCTTCTATCACATGGAATGCGTGGCATGAAGATTATGTAACGCACGTGGCCGGGATAGGGTTTAGCAATTGATTTCTATCGAGACCAGGAGCTTTGGTGGACGTTGTCATCTTGTGTGCATATATATGGTGGAGCGGCAGAACCCCGGACGTGTGATGCGGCAACTTGATCTCTACCAGGAGGTCCCTCCTCCGCCTCTCAACTGTGTCGAGTTTACATTTCATGAGTACGTTCTCAATTTTAAATCAGTTTAAATTTATACAATGTTTTTTATCAAATATTATAACAATGGTTATGCGCATTTCAGATAAAGCAATCAAGGGAGAAGAATCATAATTGGCTGCACACCCAGAAGCTATGGATAGATCAATAGAATTCGAACAAGCTTACGAACATAGTTCCAGAAAATAGGTAATTTTTTAGATTATTTAAATTCTTATTTGTATGCTTATGACACTAAACATACAGGGTGTTTTCCGATAGTACGTGAGATGCTTATATGACATGGTACAATCGCGAGCACACGTTCCAAGCTCACCCGCACTCCAACGGATAGGCCAGCACACCGCACACGTCAAGAGCAGTTAGAGGGAGAGATAGAACGTACTGCAGCGAACCGCCGTGATAACACGGTATGTATATTTTTAGCACTGTATTTATAATTCTATATTTACGAGAATAACACTGGTCGTTATTTTCAGCTAAATAGACAGCATAGCATAATTGCGGATGTGTCTGGAATAGTTAGAGAGAATCCTCGATCCATGTCGAATACCATTAAGAGTAGATTGAGGCGTATTTTTCAGAATGCTTTACATACTGCTACTAACTGGAGTTGTGGCCGAGCGGATGATGTTATGCTAGGACAGTACAACATTTCCGAGTCTTTCTCGTCGCGGCCGAGTGAAGCGAGAGCAAGCCTAGGAAATCTAGCACGCAGCGTCTTTATGCGTGAGAATGTACGTATTTTCTACATTTAAAAATCTATTTTAGAAAAACAATTATTTATAATATTCTTGTGCTGACAGAATAGAACACGACAAGACGGTACTCTTATGCGTACATCATCGAGGATTACCGTGGAACCCTCTAGGCCTGAATCTTCAAGACAACCACCACGCGTGAGTTCGATACGTTTAATCCATATATGCTGTAATAATTGAATTCTAACATGCAGACCATTTTTTAGATTGATTTCGGTTCAACGCATCAACCAGCACCTAGAGGATTATTTCTGGAAATTACTAGAAAACTATTTCAGAAAACACCGATACACATTTTTATAATCACACTAATTTATTATTATATTTTACTCATTCTAATACTTATTGTTCCTATACAGACCACTCCTGACGATGCATGGAACGATGATGATGCTGGATTTAATTCCAACATGCCACCTCCTCACTCATCTATAGGGTCATGACAGTTACTACATATATGCCCAGCCATACGATCAATCTCAATCGGCATACAATCCTGGACCATCACAACCAACATACGATCCAATGATGGATTTCTTATATACTGATGTTGGTACAAGCCAAATTCCTGACAGTCAATAAGATACAGAAACCAGGGATCATTTTATACCATCACCGCCAAATCTCCGCATAAATCCCAGGCAAACGGATCCATAGAGTTATCCTTCAGATCACATATACGGAGGCCGTGCGAGGAAACAACCGAGATAATGAAACGATTATTGTAACTCCGGCGGTGTAGCCGGTTCTATTTGAACATTAATGTATCGTTCTATATTTGTGAGAGACAAATTACTATTATCTTGTCTTGCTGTTTTAAAAACAATTTCAAATAAAAATTCACAGATATTTAAGATATAACTAAAATAAAAAATTGGGTACTTATTTTTTCATTATGACACATTTAAATGCATAATTTAAAATACAAGTATTTTAATTAAGATACAATGGGAGGGGTGGATTCAGACACTAGGACAAAAGTCTAGTCGTCTTGCGTCCAGCGTGACCATTTTCCTGTCTTATCACCGCGTTCTTCGGCTGCCCTTGCCTCAGCAGCCCTTTCTCTCAGAGTCTGCCTGTATGCCTCCCTAGCCTGTCGTTCCTCCTCCTCCCTGAGGCGTCGTTGTTCCTCTCTCTGCCTCCGTAGCTCCTCTAACCGACGCGTTTGCTCCTGTTGTGCCGCTCTACACTCTTCCGCCTCTTTCTCACGACGCTCGTCCTCGTGAAAGTTTTGCCACGCATGGCGACTCCTCTCTTCTATCTCACGAAGCGCCCATTTGGGATGCTCCGTGTCAATCCAATGATACCATATGCACAAGGGTGGAGGAGACTGCATCACAAATAAGAACATAGTAAATATTCCATAAAACAAAAAATTATATCATTTTATTATAGATGAAACATACCGGAGGCCTGTTGTAACTCTAGGGAGCTGGATCATACTGATAATTGGGACACATCAAAAACTTCACGCCCATTTTATTAGAAAAATCTGTGGACTCCTTCACCTTGCAAAGAGTCCCGCACCAACAACCAACACCGAAGATGTTCCACACCAGGAGACAAACTCGCATCCTTCATATTTCTTGGCCTGTAGTCTTGGTCAGAGCAAGGCAAACTCATAGCCAGCAAAGAAAATATCAAACAAAGGAAGGAACGGAGAAGGATGCATCTGTTAAGAGCGTGATACTACTTCTTTTATAAGTCAGCCTTCTCTACTAGCGGGAAAAATCTGCATGCGAGTGTGCTGCAAAGTTCGGTAATCATTTGATGTACCGGTGCTCTTTCGGCGGTCTATTTTCTATAGCTCCTGTAGGTGGTCTAATTACTATATGTGCAGTCACGTCGGATCGTGTCGTCAAGGGACAGCTGCTGTCGGGGCCAGCACATACCGCCACGGCCTAGGGCAGTTAAAACAATCCGCCACCGCCCGTGTCCCAAGGACCGACGCGACGTCCCGCCAACGGAGCATCCACCTCCAGCCACGGACCCACAGCATCCCGCCTCGTGCGGTGGTGGCAGGCTCTTCCCGCCACAGCCTGTGGCCGGATGATTGGCCCGCCTCGGGCCCTGGCGGGATGTGACACGTGTCACTTTCCTAGCTTCCCGCCAGGGCACTTTTGCCTTTTGTAGTGACGGGGGGAAGTTTTGGTGATGCAGTGTTGTAGGGGGCATATTTATAAAAAATCTGTATATTCGACTACCAATGTCAGAATCATAACGCTATGCAAAATAGCTAAGAGCATCTCCACTCGTTGGCCAAACCTAGACTGAAAATCGGACCATTTTTCGGACGGATGGAACTAGTTTTCGGCCGGTGTACGCTCATTTTTCCACTTCATTAAGTCCCCAAGTTCGACTAAACTACTGCATAATAAACTTAAAATAAAAGACCCACCGTGGCCTCCACCGGTGACTTTGTCGTTCTACAGGCCGAAGTTTCTGTAGAACACCGTGTAGCCGGGGTCGGCACGGCCGTCATCCTCGCTGCCATCATCGTCGTCGTCGCTCGGCGGCTGGTTCTGGCGGGAGCTCCCCTAGCCTGGGTCGTCGAACCTCCAGGGCTAGTAGGACGGGCTTTCGTCCTCGTCGTCGTCGAGGACGCAGAGTGGGGCGCCCTGGTAGGCAAGCTCACGCCCGGCCAACGTCCGCCGTCGGGCGGCCTGCTCCTCGGGTTGCGCTGCCGCTACGCCTTCTCCCAGTGCTTTCTTGACATTCCAGGATGTCCGGCGAGGAGGGCTCCACCGCCGGCGGCTGCGGCGCCGTGTCGTGGAGCGACTGCTCCAGCGCCATCCTTAAGGCGCCGTCTTCGGGCGCCGGTGAGTCTTCTGTCTTGGGGCGGCGGAGACGCGGGCGGCCGGTTGGCGACGCTATCGTCCGCGGCTCGCCGATGACGATGCCGCGCGAGCTCGTCCGCAGCGGCGAGCGCACAGGCGACTCCGCCTCGCGCTTGACTGCCGTCGGCGTGCGCAGCAGTGCCGAGCCGGAGGAGTGGGATACCGACGCGAAGGAGGACGAGCTCATGCTCGCCATCCTCCTCGGCATCCAGTTCGGCTGAGGGCGCCGCCCCGACCTGGTCGCCGGCGTCGGTGTGCGCGGAAAGCCGAGCCACGGCGTGTTCCCGCGGTTGATGTGCTCCATCATCGTCGCGAGCGTCCGTCCTGGCGCGCTCCACAAACACCGGCGGCCAGCCAAGTTGTTGCGCTTCGGCGGCGACTCGTTCAGCGGCCCCTCGTGGCGGGCGAGCTCCTATTCGCGCCGGTCCACGAAGAACTGCTCCCAGTACAGGAGGTTGTCGACGCTCTCGTCTTCAGAGGGGTCGTCCATGCCGCCGATGTTCTCTTGCACATCATACGACAACTCCTCTGGCGTCGGCGGGATAGGGATGCCATCGACGCTCAGCTTCCACCCCGGAGGCATCCGCGTGTCCAGCGGCGCCATATAGCCGGCGTCGTACAACATGCGCGCCTCCCAGGCCTGGAGGGTGCGCCGGCCAAAGCCGTTCGCCGCAGTGCCATCGCCGGGGTACCATTCGGCCATGGCTGGGAAGGGGAAACGGTGAGAGAGGGTTCGCCGGAGTTTGGGCTTGTGGGTGGGGGAGCTGTGAGAGAGTGTGAAGATCTCCGGCGAGGGGTACGGCTTATAAAGGCCGAGGTGGGCGGCGAGGGCGGGAAAAGGGGAAACAGCGGGAAGTTAGTGCACGCCGGTCCATCGCGGGAGCCGAGGCGGCAACAGTGGCGACATAAATCGGCGACGCTTGGCCGACGCGACGGGCAGTTAATGTTCGGCGGTCGCCGCGTGGTTCCAAGGATGACGACGGCTCGGCTTCCGTCGCCAACTCGGTGGGTCCACGCGCCACTTCGGGTTTTTTTCGGCGAATTTGCTGAGTCCGGCGTTCCCAGGGCGTACCCGGAAACCTGGGTTCGGCCTGGGTAGTCCAGACCAAAATTGGTCCAAATCCGACCGAAAACAGGTTCTTGATACGCGACTGGGCCAATTTTCGGCGTCCGGACCGAAATTCGGCATCCGGATCGACCTCCTAGGTAGGCGAGTGAAGATGCTCTAAGATCAACTCTAGACGCCTTATAATCGCAAAACTAAAAAAATAACCGTCACTTACGGTTTTGGGTGCGAAAACTGGCAAAAACAGAAACCACATAACCCCCTAACAAGATTTTTTTTTAGGTGAGCCGAGAAAACTACCCCTTGAAACCACATATTCCCAGGTTTCGATCCCGACGATGACCCGAACGCGAACCACATCCTCCTTTCCGCTGGCGGGAGGGACATTTCCACATCCACAATCGATCTTTGGCCCCTTCCCCTCCCACGTTCCTCGAGCCCTAGGAAATAATGTCATGGAAGTACAACAGCCGTCTCTGAGCTCTAGCGAGGTCGCGTCGGCGCAGGCGACCCCTCCGACGGGTCTGCCGGATCTAGCAACTATCGCCGTCTCCGTCCTCATCCAGGTTGGATGCGGGGGTGCTCCCGCCTTTGCTGCGACAAAGCAGAAGCGGCAGGGCTCCACCCTCATCCCGCTGGTACTGCTGCTCCCCTCGCTCTCGCGAGCTGTGCCATCTTGAAGCTGGCGCCGATGTCGGTCAACACGAGGAACGTGGTCTCGAAGCGGAAGGCAGGTCTTGTGAAACCATCCGCCGCCGCGTAATTTGGCAGAACCACCAAATCGACCTCGGCAAGCCGATCTAGGTATGAACAATTCCCCTCCCCTCTTTCGCCGCAGCCGCCGCCAATTTCGTAGTATATTAGTACAATTGATTTGAATTGGCACTTATAAACAGCGATCTGACCTACATCGATTTGTTGAATAACAATGCGGTGGACATCGACACGGCTCCGCTCGACGGCTATGGAGATGAGTTGGATGGGTCACAAATTTACAACGAGGCGGAAGGTGGTGTCGGCGGTGCAGGTGAAGACGAGGAGGTGGAGGAGGTCGATGGTTCGCAAGTTCCTGCCCGCCAGAGATGGAAGAATTTCACGAAATTAGAAGACGTGACTTTGATCAAATCTTGGGAGGCTATCTCTCTCGATGCCGTGACCGGCACAGACCAAACTGGGAAGCGATATTGGCAAAAGATCGAGGACAAGTTCTACCAATTCATGCTTTCTCTTCCAAATACGATTCCGCAAACTTATCGATCACTCCAAGGCCGTTGTGATTTCATAAAATACACTTGCGCCCGTTATAATGGATGCTTGGAGCAAGTTCGAGGAGCACCACCAAGTGGTTCGGTTGTGGGTGACTATGTGAGTTCTAATTTATGTCCAATTCATATGAAATGCTAGCATTTTTTCTTGCATCTCATAGTTTGTTTGCATTTCGTAGGAGAATATTGCCAAAGATAGGTTCTTGGAGATGGATGCTTCAAAGGGCAAGGCATTCACCCTTGAGCATTGTTGGCTTTTGCTCCAACAAAGTGACAAATGGAGGTTGAGGGAGCAAGAAAAACCACCAAAAAGAGGCTCCCTGACTCAATTGGATGATGAGAAAGATGATGCATGGAAGAAAGACAGAAGACTGGAGCTACAACAGGTCGTGAAACCTTCACGATATCCTCAATTTTAGTCTAGTTCAAACAAATCAACTAATTTTATCAAAAAGGGATGATTTGTCAAAAAAAAAATGTCTATTTTTTGTACCAAAAAAGGGTAGAGGGCACCCTTCACTGCCGCCAGGTTCAATGATCATCAAGAACAGGATGATTCAAGGTAGGAGAAAAGTGGGGGGGAAAAAGAGAAGAGGCTGGATAGAAGAGTAAGCAAAAGGAACGAGTTAAGTAAAAAAGAGTGAACGTCTTCGTAGTTGCGTTTGTAAAAGCAGAGCCTCGCTTGGTTTGGTCATGTCCTTCTAGGGTGGAAGTCTGTTTTGGTGGGCTATGCATCTTAATAGAAAATGAGGACTGTGTCCTTTACATCAAAAAGTAAAACAAATGGAGCATGTCAATACTTCCTCTGTCCTGAAATACTCTGTATTCTGGATTTAGTTAAATTCAAACGTCAAACTTCAAACATATTAAAAAAATTACACACACCTATAATACAACATAAGTACCATTAGAATCGTCATAAAATATATTTTTATAATATATACATTTGGTGTTATAGATGTTTATAGTTTTTTCTATATATCCTACCAAACTTTATAAAATTTGACTTGACTAAACCTGGAATGCAGGATATTTTAGGACAGAGAAAGTAGTTTCATTTTACCCGAATTACAATCAAACGATATTTTAGCAGATTGTGTTATTCGGTAATATAAAGAAAAAATCACTCTCCTGGCTGACAAAGGTGCAGAATTTAACATTGCAGCAGTTTCAGGGTTCCAATAATTGATCTTTGCCATGTTAAATCTCTTACTGCGTGTTAATTGATCTTCACCCTGGTTAAAGCTCTTCACCCCGGTTAAAGCTCTTACTGGAGCATCTCTAGCATTGACGCTATTGTAGTGCAGCGCTATAAAAATCGCTATATTATGGCGCTAGCGCGCTAGGGTATTTGCGCTATCCGAAGTGTCAATATCGTGCTCCAACTAAAGCGTGCTATATGTCATGCCACCAACCGCCATGCGCCGGCGCCCGGAAATTTCCCCCCCCCCCCCCACCGACACTTCCACTCCCTTGCGCGCGCTTGTTCCCCTCAGCTTCCGGCGTCGGCATGCCGCAACAGCGCGTCTGGTTTCTAGGGCATGCGCCCGCGTCCCAACGGGACATTCTACACCGAGCTCCGTGCTAGCTCATCCTCCGCACGTACAACTCGTCGAAAGAGGCCGTACAAGTGTTCGACACGGCGGCATGGCGCATCGGCTGCCCGCGGCGCAACATGAACTTCCCCAAGACCAAGTCGGCTGGCAGAGGCCGAGTTCCTCGCGCCCAAGCCTGTCCTGTCACCAAGGAGCAACACCGCAGCCACATCGGCGCATCCTAATCGCCGAGCGCGACAAGGCAGCCATGGCCAGTGGAGGCGCATCTTCCTGTCGACCGGAGCAGTGCAAGGCGTTTATCAACACGTACATGTGTTGTAGTCGTAGATTATAGGTTCCATTTCTGTTTAGTAGCATGTGTTTGAAGTAGTCCGTCCGGTGTAATCTATGTTCATCCAAAATGTTTAATATGCTATTTCTAGGATCTTAGTTTGGTTTGCAAATGTGTGTTTGGACAGTTTAGGGCGCGCAAAAATCGCACGCCTGTGGGAATGGTTCGGCGCTCTATTTTGCAACCTCTTGTGAAGGACACACGGCACACTGCACCCACCTTTAACAGCGCCGGAATATCCAGCGACTGTTAGAGATGCTCTTAGCCTATGTGTTCTCTTAACCAAGCACAACTCGGCAGTGTGATCAACACAACACCTAGAACTAAAGTGAATTCGTGTGACAACGTTAAATATCTGAAAAGCGTGCACACCTGAAGATCACCAATATTCCATCAGTCACCCAGCTGCTGCTAACGAGTCACACATAACCGAGCAAACATAACATCAACAAAACAACCAGGACATAATGGTGACAACACGAATTGCAAATTAGATCAAAATCTCACAAGACAGGAGGTTCAACATAGCATAATGTTTTGCTGGCAGATAATGGTTTCAAGTCTAGTACGTTCTACATGTAGTAAAAAACTGGACACCAGAACAGAAGATTGCCATCAACTTCATGAGCTTGGAATACTCTATTTCTTCTTAGTCTCTGTTCCAGCAGATCTGTAGATCATAGCAGAAAATTGGGTTAGAACTGGAAAATAGGTTACTTGGTAAGGGATGTAACAGTCAATACAGATACTTCCTTAACAGAGGAGCAATCGTCAATTAAAGGAGAGTAATTATGTCAGCATCTTAATAAGATTTAATTGGGTTGTGATGCAGGAGTTTCATTATAGGACGGTTAGGTTATTTATTAACTAGAAAAGAACAAATATTTACAGCAGCATCTGCAGTACACTCTGAACAACTCTAACATATTTCAAGCTTCACATACCTCAGTTTCAGGTTGGCTAGTGAGACCAACAAGTTAACTAACATATAAAGTACAATTACAGCGAGGATATTGAAGCTAAATATGTAGCACAAATCAAAGTTAACATAATTTTGTATGAAATATCAGCTATCGAACAATGCAGCATTATAACAACTTGTCAACACAAAAAATGCAGTCGATGCTAATGTAACCAAATTTCAGAGTGACTGACCTCATCTTCCTGAGGACACTAGACATCTCCTCTCTCTTCTTCTTGGCCCTCTTGTGGGTTCCGAGCTTTCGTTTGGCCACCTTCAGTGCACGCTTGTCCTTGCCAACCTTGAGAAGCTCAGTGATACGCTTCTCATAAGGAGCAAATCCAGCAACCTCCCTGATCAGGTTCCTGACGAAATGCACCCTCTTGGTACCTTTCTGCAAATCAACAAGGGTAACTGGTCAGGCAAAAACATGACAAACTGAAAGATGATGATTGAAATCACCAGGATACTACTGGAATTATCGTCTACAAAGTGTTTAGTATGCATACAGAAAAGAACATTTAATGGTAACAGAAAAAACATGACAAACTGAAACTTATCAAAGTACAACTAAGAATCTTCAGAAAATGGATTTCAGGTTGCATATAAACGAGAGTCCTCCTAAGAGCCTATAACAGATACCCAACAGCAAATCGTATTCCATTTTCAAATGCAGCGTTGAGCCTATGGGGATGTCATATAACTTCAATCCACCACCTTAGCAAACTAAGGTCACCATCCGCAATAATAACGCAACCAACTAGCCAACTAGCTTTCCTTAATCACTTAGAACTAACAGAAATTTAAATCTCGTCCGAGAGATTGAATAGTTCGTTGGGTAGAAATGGCAGCAACATCTTAGATCCATCAATAATAGCAACAAGTCTTGATCTAACGAAGACGTCTGCTGCTTCACATACGAAACTAGACAAGAAAGCAAGCTACCACCGCATAATCTACAAACAAGCAACCGAGCCTACCATACTAAATCCACGCAGATCAGCAAAATAGCAAGGTATCTCCGGGTGTGTGTGGGCAGAAGATGCTTACCCCCTTGCGGTCGGACGGGCGCGGCGGCAGCTCGCGCTTGGTGACGACGTGGCCCTTGTTGATGCCCACGAAGAGGCCGGACTTCGGCTGCGTCGGCGCCATGGGGGAACCTTACCTGCTCGAACAAGCAGGAGAAACCTACGTTAGCGACGGGGAGAGGAGAGGCGAGGCACGGAGAGGGCGAGGGTTTTTGGATCCGCGGCGGCGGCGGCGGCGGCGCATGGGGAGGGGCTTACCTTTACCTGGGAGAAGTGAAGCGGCTGCGTCTAAGGAGAAACCCTAGAGCGACGGGGCTGTTTATATAGGAGGTGCCGATGCATCTTCGCGGCCGGTGGACATGGGCCGGGCTAATGTCATATGGGCTTTATTATTGGGTCTGCCATTCTATTCTATTCTCTTCACTTTTCAGGGCAGATGACTCGGAAATTATCAGATGGGGTTTTGTTTCCTTTTGGGGGCTGGACTGATTTGTGGACTTGGGTCGTATGTAATGCACGGGCGGCGACGACAGTTCTCGCTGGTGTCGCGCGCCGACTGAGACCCTTCCAGGGCTGGCAGAGCGCTCCCCTTCCAAATAATCGCACTGCTAGATTTTTCAAAAAAAATGGAGCCCTGGCCTCTTCATCATGCACAAAACTTTTATTCTAAACACCAAAGGCCAACAAAAGTAATAAAAAGATTATAGAAACGCCACCGAGCACGACAATAGCACTCCATCGTCACCTTCGTGGTGAGATCTGTAAACCACACAACAACTCTAGGCAAGCGAGGAGCTCAGATCCACCCCAGCATATCCACGTAGATGCGCCAATATGCTCGCTCCGGATGTTGTTGCCTTCATTATCTTCTGTAAACTCATCTTCAGGGTGTACATCGATGCGAAGACTCGCCACACCAGCCACCGGCACCACCGCGGTGCCAAGAAGCACCACCTCCATGTGCGTGATCACCTATGCATATTGCAGTGGCCGCCGATACACCGCAACACCATGCTGCCAAGTACCACCGGCCGGCAAAGCTAGAAGTCTTAGGAAGACTTGTCGTGTGTAGCACTTCGAATAGGCATGACTCAGCGTAGCAACTATCGGCTAGGCATGACTTAACATCTCTGCCAATAACTCCATGCAAGACGAATACAATTCATCGTCGCCACCAATACCACAAGACCCTACAACCGAGTTTGAATCCAAAAAGGATGCCCTCATGGTCTGAATGCCACCACATCTGATCTAGGGTCACCGGATCTGAGGTTTCCTCGGGAGCAAAGAGAAGAGAGAGATGAGCACTCGATGGCACGACAACGCCTCAAGAGGAAAACGATGCCTGCACACATTGTCGTAGTCGGCTCCGGCCAAAACCAGGAGCGAACTTTTGCTCGACACCAACTCGCAGACACCCTCCGGTCAACTGGTCCACCTCTAGTCTCGTTGTCTCCTACCAATCCCGACGGCCTTGGACGGCCCCATCCTCATCTTCGGCAAAGCCCGGGGTGCCCATAGTGCCCCCACCCCCGTGAGCTCCCACCAGACGCCAAAAAATGAAGGTCACCCGAACCACCGTGACGCCCAAGCATCCACAGTGACCCAACCTCCGATGTCTAACTGGTCGATGGCACCATCATGGTGCCCAGCAACCAACGCGGACATGATCCAACGAGCACGCCCGCCTATAGCCATGCGACGAAGAACCAAAATTCCGCAAAAGCACATCTGGTACAAGCATGCCCTGAGCTCTTTGTCGCCTCCACCGCAAGGTTGAGCTTTCCTCTACCATCATCGTATACTCGCGCACGTCGATGGGATTTTGCAACACCTTGTCGCTGAATTGTCGTCGTGCAACACGTCACCATAGCTAGGGAGAGCGTGCCACTGTGCGCCTGAGAAGGCCCCGCCGCTGTCCCATGCTAGGATTTTCCCAACGGGACCTCTAGTGATGCCAGGAGGGCCTGCTGTCTAGCGGGACAGTCGCCCCCATGTTGCCTAGGGTTGGCGATGCGGGGATTTTTTCCATGACTCTTAGTGCTAGATCCAACAATGCTTTTAGGCTTACCGAGTCTCGTGCTCAATCTTTTACATGCATGTAGCTATGTATCCATCGACTGGATCCAACAATGTCGATCAACCTATTGGTTTGTTGCATGAAAGTTTGGTGATGCCTATTATGGCCTCTCAGCCACAACCCTGTTGAAAGGGCATTTATGCCTTTCATATCGTTTTGATGTTTGTTGACAACACTTGGATAGGTCTAATGCATTGCTGAATGTTTCAGGAGATATCAGATTCTTTTTGGGTTGTTTATACACATGGGAAAAAGGGCTTGACAGGATCAAAAGAGGGCAAAAATCAGTATCTGGCCGGACTGTCCGGCTGATGTGCGTCAGACTGTTCGGCCCATCCGGAGTTTCCAGCCCGAAGCAGCGAGAGAGTCCGGCCGTGGAATATCGCCAGATTTTCTTCCCAGGTGTGGAAACTCAGAGAGGCCCCTCGGACACTACCCGGACACTGGCCGGACTCTGGCTAGAAACTTGGCCAGGCCGGAGTGTCCGGCTAAAGATCCCCGGAATGTCCGGCCAGACCGGACTGTCCGGATCATACAGGCCGGACTGTCCGGGTTAAGTGGTTCCAACGACTCTAATTTCTGGGGCCCTATAAAAGGACCCCTTATTCTACCTTGGAACCTGCTCGTCCGGTTCAAGAATAGCAGCACATTTTGAGCCACCAAATCCATAAGATCTCTTCACTCACCCATCCAAAGTCCTTGATCTTTGGAGAATCGAAGGAGGAGGCCTTGATTCATAGCTTCACCAAGAGAGATCTTCATTTCCCCCTCATTCATTTGAGGACCCCTTGATCTAGTGTTTCTTTGGAAACCCTAGCTTTTGATTTGGTTCTTGCAAGCTTGTCTTTGATTGTTTGACATCTTGCTTGTATTTTGAGCCTCTAATTAAGTTGTGGACGTGTGCCCCGAACTTGTTGTAAAGGTGTCGGCTTCCACCTCAAAGGTTGTCGATATAGTGGAAGTGGTGAATCGAACCCTTTGGGGTGAGGTTCATCGGAGAACAAGGGAGGCCTCTCGTGGCGTTGGTGGTTTGAAACCACCCCCTCTCCAAACGTAGACGTACTTCCCCTCAAAAGGAAGGAACTACAGGAAACAAATCCTTGTGTCCCCGCGTCCACCACTTTGGTTACTTCTATCCTTTACACACTTTACTTTACTTGTTCTTTCTTAGTGTTGTGTTGGTTGGTGCTAGTTGACATATAGGTAAATTCACCTTAGTTGCATAATCTGGATAATTTACCTTTCCTGTCAAACCTTAATTTGAAAAAGAATAAAATTTGAAGTAGCACCTATTCACCCCCCCCTCTATGTGTCCATACAATCCTTTCAATTGGTATCAGAGCCTCGGCTCTTTGTTCGGGCTTTACCGCCTAAGAGTATATGGGTAGCCACGATGGGGACGGTGAAGGTGAGCCTACCACCTCGGTGACCATGGAGGATCTCAATAACTTGGAAACAAGATTGAGCTCCGCCTTGGCCAACGAGATCAAACAATTGCATAAGCTACTTGAGCAACTTGTGAAATATAAAGGTGGCTCGTCATACCCTTCTCCTCAAGAGGAACCTCCATCATTACAAAGGTGAATGCCCCGGTATCACCCACGGGTATGGTGGTGGGGGTAATCAAGACAACACTAATTCCACCACAAAAAGGGATGGTGGGAAGGGAGAGCACCATGACTCTCATGGATGGTACACTCCTGACCCTCCAATCCCTCACCCTCATATAAATAATAGATGTGACCCACCAAAGCTAGCTGCATCTACTTTTGCTCAATGGCAATCTATTATGAAATCTCATGTGTGCAGCTCTTGTATTGAGTTATGCAACATCATTGAAGAAGGACTCTATATTAGGGATCCATCCAACTTGACTAGAAGAGAAGTTGTCAATATCCAACTCAATGCCACCGCTTTGCACATGATACAACAAGGATTGGGTACAAAAGATTATCCTCGCATTGAGCACCTCAACACTGCAAAGGAAGCTTGGGATGCTCTCACGGAGTTTTATGTTGGAAATGAGAGCATGAGAAGGAACCGGTATGATGCACTAAGCAATGAAGCCAAAGGCTTATATATGAAGGAAGGTGAATATCATGAAGACATGTATCGTAGCCTCAAGACCACCGCTACCGGTTTTAGGAATGTGGGTGCCTCACATCTGGATGATGCTTGAATAAAAAGGAAATATGTGAGTGCACTCATGCCCTTTGAGCCCACCGACTTGAAGAGACTACAAGGAAGACACAACTATCACCTCATGACCTCCAATAAAGTTATGCAAGAGATGGCCTCTTTCAAGGTTGCCGCCAAGAATGCCAAAGATGCTCGTGCTCGAGCCCTTGGAATGAGCAATGTCGTCAACCTTGCATTAAAGGCTAAAGTTGTGGAACATGGGGATGAAGATGATAGTGATGAAGGCCTCTCCATGAGCCACCTCGATGATGTCAAGATTGCTCATGGTGAATATATGGCTTTCTATGCAAAGAACTTTTGGAAGAACCCCGACAAGGCCAAGATGGAAATGCAACAAAGAAGCAACCCAAATGGAAGAAGAGAAAATGTCACTAGATTGAGAACTTTCTTCAATTGTGGTGACCGCTATCACTTTGTGGTGGGTTGTCCCTGTGATAAGAGAGAAGATCATGGTGGTAAACTTGTGTTGAATAAAACTTCCAAAGCTCCTTACAAGAAACCCTTCATCAAGAAGAATCCCATCAAGAAGAAGTCGGGTGAAATTGTATTGATCACTCATGAAGAATACTCCTCCAACAATGAAGATGATGATGATGAGGAGGAGGAAACATCAAGTGGTGTGGCTGCTCTTGCCACTACATCTACTCCCACATACTCCCTCTTCGACTCTCCAAATGAGAATACTCCCAACAAGAACGTTACTTTCCTTATGGCAAGAGGAACGGAGGTATCATAATCATCCCACCCCACTCCCTTAATTGATGATGAAATGTCTCTTGAGGTCAAAAAGGAAATAACTGCTTCTGATGAGTTCATGAATAACTTGCAAGGGGAACACAAAAGACATTTTGTGGACCTCTTAAATCAACTTTCTCATACCCAAGAGCTTCTTGATGAAAGATGTAAATTAGGAAGAGAACACATGATTGAGGTAGAAGCCCTAAATAATGCTCTAGAAGAAGAACAAGATACTAGGATGTCCCTTGAACTAAAACTTGAAGGGCTTGATGGGGCTAATGATTTAAGTGTGAATAGACTCGCTAAGGAACGATACCATGCTATTGCTAAACATAAAAGGGCTAAAAAGGACAAGATTGAGTTTGGTGTGGTTCATGAAAAACTTGTCGATGACTTTAATTTGCTTGACAAGGCTCACAAGGCTTTGGAAAGTGAACTCTTGTCACTCACAAAGTCCCATGAAAAGCTTCAAACTCAATTGACCAATATTCCTTCACCTAATAATTTCATTCCCTCTAGTAGTACAACTATCCTTGAAGAAAATGCTAGGTTGAAGGGGGAGCTAGCTAAGGCCACCTTTCCAAAAGGAAACAAGTACATCGACGACCTCTTGATTAAGAAAAGGTCAAATGGTGAGAAAGGGGAATTGGCTTTGTCTCCAAAGCCAAGAAGAAGAACAACAAGAAAAGGAAGGCCAAGCCCGCACAAGAAATGGACAAGGCCATTGTGGGTAGTAAGACCACAAGTGGCAAAACTATGTCTCATGATGATTTTGCGGGAAGTGCTAACGCTCACTGTGTTTTAATGCATGATTATTATGGTGATGTGTATGCACAATATGTTGGCCCATTTGATGGTTATATTGCTTGGTCTATTTGGGTCCCCAAGACCCTTGTTGCTAACAAAAGAGGAACATTGAAAGATGGGTACCTAAAAACTAGCGTGATCTTTTGTAGACCTATGCTTCTGGAGGGTCAAAATGGGTGCTTGATAGTGGTTGCACAAGTCATATGACCGGAAGCTCTTCTATTGTCAAGGAATTAAGGCAAAATGATTATCAAATATCTGTGACATGTGCCGACAAGTCAAAGTCTAAGGTAATGGGTTTTGGCAAGGTAGTGGTTGCCCACGATATTACACTCGTGGACGTCATGCTTGTTGAGACCCTTGGTTACAATTTAATTTCAGTATGTGCTCTTGGAAATATGGGCTTTGCCGTCTTTATTGATGATGATATTGTAGTCCTCATGTGGAGCAAGTATCTCAAGGTCGCTTTCGTTGGGTACGTCGAAAATGACTTGTATGTGGTGGAATTTTCGGGGCAAACTGATGGCACGTGGTAGCGCTTCGTTGGGAGAACCCAAGAGGAAGGTGTGATGAGAACAACAGCAAGTCTTCCCTCAGTAAGAAACCGAGGTTATCGAACCAGTAGGAAGAAGGAAACGACTCAAAGGTGTTGATAGCAACTTGGAGACCTGCATAATACAAACTTAAGACTTCGCCCAACAAACAGTGAGGTTGTCAATCTCACCGGTTGCTGTAACAAAGGATTAACTGTATGGTGTGGAAGGTAAAGTAGCTTTGCAGAAAGTAAATAGTAACAGTGAAAGATGTATCAATGGTAAAGATTGGACTGAGGTCCATAGTTCACTAGAGGTGTTCTCCTTAGATAAACAAACATGGCATGCTCGGTAAACAAATTACAGCAGGGAAATTGACAGGGCTAAGCAAGGCGTAACAATGCAATACTAGACATCCATGATCCTATGAGATTCAATTTGGCAATACAACAAGATACATAGACCGCCATCCAACTGCATTTATGACTAGTAATCCACCTTCAAGTTATAATCCGAACCCCCTCCAGTATTAAGTTGCAAGCAAGAGATCACTGCTTTAAGCAAAGTGTGTAAGATAAAAAATCCACTTGTTCCATGAACAAGAGACCGTTTGTTTTCTCCCTAGTAGCAGCAACACATCTACAACCTTAGAGATTTCTATCACTTCCTTTAGATTAAGTAGAGGCATGAACCCACTATCGAGCATAAATAATCCCTCTTGGAGTCACCAGCATTTACTCGGCCAAGATAGCTACTAGAAATGGAGAGCATGCAAGATCTCAAACAACACAGACATGATAGAATCAATAAGACAAAACCATTAATCAATCTGACATAATAATTTCAATATCCATCGGATACCCATAAACACAACATGCATGAATACAAATAGAGATGATCTTGATCATGAACGAAGCTCAGAAGATCTAGACATGGAAGCATAAAAGAGGACATACAACCATCTAGCTACTACATGGACCTGTAGTCCAAGGTGGAACTACTCACGCTTCGTACCGGAGGCTGGCATGATGATGAAGAAGGCCTCCGGGATGATCTCCCCTCCGGAAGGGTGTCGGGAAGAGCTTTAGATCCCCCAATCTAGGGACGATGGTGGCAGCGGCTACGGACTGTTTCGTGGAAGATTGATCGGGTCCTTAGGGTTTTGGTATTGAGGGGACTTTATAGGCGAAGAGGCAAGGCAGGGGCGGCCAGGGTGGTCACACACTAGCCCGCTCCGCCTGGTGCCTCCCCTTCGTCTCGTATTCTGGCTTCCTGTTCCCCACGGTAAAATATTGACTTTGGCTTTCGTCTCGTCCAATTCTAAGAATATTGATTTTCTGCCTTTTCTGGAACCAAAGACAGAAGAAAACAGGCAACTGACACTATGGCAACTTGTTAATAGGTTAGTCCAGAAAAACATATAAAAACACCTCAAAGCAAAGACAAAGCAAAGAAAAGTAGATAATAAATAAGCATGGAGCATCAAAAATTATAGATATGTTTACGACGTATCAAGCATCCCCAAGCTTAACTCCTGCTCAACCTCGAGTAGGTAAGTGATAAAAAGAATAATTTTTTAGGTGGCATGCACCATCACAATCAAGATCAAACCATTTGCAAGCATTGAAGCTGGGATCAAAGAACTCTAAACATGAACATGAAAGACGGAGTTCTAAGAATAAGACAAAGCAACTATTATTGCAACATGAAAGAATACAAACAAAGATCATGAATAATATGCATGAAAACATTTGTTTGTTTCACATACAGAAAACATAGCATAGTAGAATTCAACTTGTCCCTCATGGAGTAGCAAATAAATGCATAGGACACCTTCAAAGTTTATAAGAGTAACTAGATACAAATAGTTCAAGAACAAGCAATATCAACAATATGAATCAATCAATAAGTTTTGGGACAATGCACATAGAACTAAGAATGGCAACTATGCTCTCATAATTGGTGCCTATGGATAGAAGGTGGAGACTCGATATAATAGTGGAAGAAAGGCCGTTCATAAAAGGGAAGCAGGGATTTCAAGTTTCAAAAAGAGCTTCCAAAAATTATGGTACTTGTTACCTTTAAGCTCTCATTACCCCTATCATAAGCATCTTGAAGTGGTTAAGGTTAAAGTGAACAAACTATGGAGTATATGCTTGACAAAGTATAAGCTGGCAATCTCATGTCCCTTGAGTACGAGGGCCGCTCCTCATGCTACTCAACTTTAGTTATTTGCAAGTTCTTGTCATAGTAAGTATATGTGTATCATAGAGAACCACCAACGGGGTACCCCTTGCACATGATACAGTAGCTATCCCATAATCAAAATGACAAGGCAAGCAGACAATGATCATATCAGCAATCTCTTATTTACCATGGGAATATGGTGTGTTTTTTCTCTCTCTACTCTTTCAATATGTCTCTTTTTTATATAAGAAAGCTTCATAGATTGCTCATTATGGTGATGCTGCAAGTTTCCACCATGATTAGGCATGGCTTAGGCTAACGGCCTAGGCGTTTCTAACACAAAATACATAACTCCATGGACTTACAAGCTCCCCTTTTATTTCACACCGATAACATCCATAAACAAAAGAGCATGATATCAACTGGATAGAGATCCAAAAGTGTTGAAAGTGTTCCCCATGAAAACATGGTTCTGCTAATCCCAATGTATAAGTGCAAGCATATACAACATAGATGACACAATGGTTCAAGTTTATTAGGGGCAAGAAAAATAAAGTGTGCCATCAAGTTCGTGAGAGCTTTAATCACTAAGTTTTCACATAACAAAATACTTTTTAATTGGAAGATAGATGATAACAAGAATATGCTTGGAATGGTGTAACACACCATGCATAGGAGTTTATAGTGGACACTTTGAATAACTTGGTTTCTTGGGAGTTGGATGCATGAGTAGAGCTTACTCATCAAAAGTGAAGGCTAGCAAAAGACTGGGAGCGACCAACTAAGAGAGCAATAATGGCCATAATCATGCAGAGCGACAAAACATTACTAATCAAAGCATAAAGTGGTACCACAAGTCAAGGAATAAATGATCATAGAGGCTAATGGTGACTTGTTAGAGTCATAACATGGTGTGAGCATGTGCCAAGTCAACCCAAACAAAGCATCAAAGGAGAATACCACAATACTATGCTTTTGTATGCTAAAACAACGCATTATTCTTTCAAGGCACAATAAGCACTCTCAATGACTTGGATCAAGTCATGCTACAATAATAATCACTACGCATAAAGTCAAAACAACATCTAGCATGATAAGATAAAGTCTAAGCCACAGTCAAAGCAAGCTCACTTTTGTACCACTATAAGCATAAAACTTTCTACTCTTGGCTGACTCCAACTTATTTGTAAACAACATAGTGAAAGAGGGGGTCCAAATACTTTATTCAAGCAAACTAAACAAACAAAAAGCATACACGAAAACTAAGACGCTCCAAGAACAACACAACAGTGCATGAAACAATAAAAACAAAGTGTCTAGAAAGACCTGAGTTTTTTATTGATGAAGAAGGGGATGCCCAAGACATCCCCAAGCTTTGACGCTTGTACCTCTTCAATATTTCTTGGGGTGACACGGGGTGGCATCCCCAAGCTTGAGCTTTTGTCCATTCTTCATCTCATTACATCATTCTTCCTTTACACCTGAAAATTTTCCTTCATACAAAACTTCACACAATCTTCATTAGCAACATTAGTGTATTCAAAAGATAATAGACCTTTAGGTTTAGCTTCCAAACAACAAAACTTTCACTAAAGACACAAGCTATTGTAGCAACTTCCTTTAAAAATCTCAATTCCCAAAAATAGAACTCAAAAACAAATCAATAAGAAGCAAATGCAAATAATGGCAGAAATCTGTCAAAACAGACCAGCAGGTGAAAACCGATTTTTTCGAAGACCTTCTGTTGCTCAAATCAAAAAGTGCTGAACTAACGAATGTTAGCTAACATCCAGGGGGATTTATTCAAAAATTACAGATCAATCCGACTTATAGAGATTTTACATGAATTTTTACAACGGAGCACAAAAATCTGTTTCGGGACAACAACTCACCCAAATCTTACTTCCCTCTCATTAGAGGCTATTCTTGGAACAAAAAGCAAATAAAAAGGATAAGGAGAGGTCATTACAGAAGTAATAACTTCCAAGACTCAAGAAAACCTTTGGGTTATCTCCCAATAAGCATTTTTCTTTAACGCCTTTAAGTTAGGCACAAGAAGCAAGAATCAAGTATTTTCAAATGAAGAAGCACTAACATCAAACCATGCTTTCAAAGGCGGAGCAAAAAACAACTTCTCTCTCCTCATAGGGAAGTGTTCAATACCTTTCTTGAATGGGAATTGATATTTAATGGCACCTTCTTTCTATCAATGATGGCACCAACTGTTCTAAGAAAAGGTCTTCCCAAAGTAATATGACAAGAAGCATTGTATTGAACATCCAAAACATAGAAATCAACAGGGACATAAGCATTGTTAACCATAATAAGAACATCATTAACACTCCCCATGAGTTTCTTTTTAGCATTATCATCAAGTGGGACATCCAAATAACAATCTTCCAAAGGTGGCAAATCGAGCATTTCATAAATCTTTCTAGGCATAATAGAGACACTAGAACCAAGGTCACATGAAGCTTTGAGATCAAAGTCATTCACTTGCATATTAATGATGGGTTCCCAACTATCTTCTACTTTCCTAGGAATAGAGGCTTTGTGTTTCAACTTTTCTTCCTTAATTTTAACAAGAGCATCAGTAATGTGTTTGGTGAAAGCTACATTCATATCACTAGCATCAGGACTTTGATGTCTACGCACTTCTATTCTTGTAGACAGTTGTTGGGCCTCCAAGTGCAGAGGTTTGTAGACCAGCAGCAAGTTTCCCTTAAGTGGGTTACCCAAGGTTTATCGAACTCAGGGAGGAAGTGGTCAAAGGTATTCCCTTTCAAGCAACCATGTAATCAAGATACAAGAAGTCTATTGTGTCCCCAACACACCCAATACACTTGTCAGGTGTATAGGTGCACTAGTTCGGCGAAGAGATAGTGAAATACAAGTGGTAACGGTGCCAGAAAATAGCTTCTGACTTGTTGTTGACATGGGGTAACGGTGCCAGAAAAGAGATGATGGCGTGGAGGAAAGTTAAAATCCCAAAACGTCCCCGGCAAACAGAACAAAGATGGAAGCAAGCAAACATGCAACAAATCTAGTAGAAAACGGTGTTCCAATGTTTAGAAACAGGGCCTAGGGATCATACTTTCACTAGTGAACACTCTCTCATATAAATATCCTCTCTTCATGATACTACTCTTAACTACTCTTCGGTTGGACACTCTAATCCATGGTAGGGCTATAACAACACACCTCAAAGTCTGCCTTCCCCAATCTAGATAACCCCATACTGTCACCTTGAGCACTAGATGGTTCCAACAAACACCACAATTTCATAGAGACATCCAACTCCAAATATAACTCTAGCCAAAGTGCCACACACGGTATGCACGCTGTCACTTTCACACACGTGGGGAAAAGCATAGATCTATTAGAGCACAAAGAATATTTATGTAGACTCAAGCCTAAGTGCCACCATGGCGTGCACGCTGTCACTTTCACACACATAGGGAGAGCAGAGATCTAATGAAGCACTTGAGTAGCAAGGTAGATATACTTGATTACAAAGCTCATGACCACAAGATCATGCATAGAGAGAGAGATGAACACATAGCTACCGGTAGAGCCCTTAGCCCTGAGGAAGAACTACTCCCTCCTCATCATGGGAATCAGCAATGGTGATGAAGATGGCGATGGAGATCGATGGAGATGGCTCTGGGGGCACTTCCCCGTCCTGGCAAGGTGCCGGAACAGAGACTTTTTGTCCCCCGAATCTCCCCTTTGGTGGCGGCAGCGCAACAGAGGTTTTCGTGGATTTCTTCTGGATGCCCTAGGGTTTTTGGGTCGGAGGCTTCTTATAGTCGAAGGGATCAAGGTCAGTGGGGGTCCAGGGGGCCCACACCCCCTGTGGGTGCCTCCAGGGCTTGCCCGCGCCTAGGGGGGTGCGGCCACCCTGTGGCCCCTCTCCAGCTCTGCTTCGTGGTTCCGTGTTGCTCCGGGAAAAATAATGACTTTGGCTTTTGTCCCGTCCAATTCCGAGAATATTGATTTTCTGCCTTTCTGGAACCAAAAACAGAAGAAAACAGGCAACTGGCACTGTGGCAACTTGTTAATAGGTTAGTTCTATAAAAGATCTAAAAACACTTCAAAGTGTAGACAAAACATAAGACAAATGATATAAAACAAGCATGGAGCATAAAAAATTATAGATACGTTTCCGACATATCAAGCATCCCCAAGCTTAACTCCTGCTCGTCCTCGAGTAGGTAAGTGATAAAAAGAGTAATTTTTGAGGTGATATGCACCATCAAAACCAAGATCAAACCATTTGCAAGTATTGAAAGCTGGGATCAAAGAACTCTAAACATGTGCATGAAAGATGGAGTTCTAACAATAGGACATAGTAACTATACATACAACATGAAAGGCTACAAACAAAGATCATGAATAACATGCATTGAAAAACGTTTGTTTGTTTCACATACAGAAAACATAGCATAGTGGCAATCAGCTTGTCCCTCATAGAGTATCAAATAGATGCATAGGACACCTTCAAAGTTCACAAGGGTGACTAGAAACAAGTAGCACAAGAACAAGTAATATCACAATATGCATCAATTAATAAGCTTTGGAACACTGCACACAAAATGGCAACTATGCTCTCTTAATGGTGCCTAAAGGTAGAAGGTGGAGACTCAAATAATAGTGGAAGAAAGGCCTTTTGTAAAGGAAGCAGGGATTTCAAGTTTCAAAAAGAGCTTCCAAAAATTATGGTACGTGTTAGCTTTCAGCCCTCATTGCCCCTATCATAAGCATCTTGAAGTGATTAAGGTTAAAGTGAACAAATATGGAGTATATGCTTGACGAAGTATAATTTGGCAATCTCAAGTCCCTTGAATACGAGGGCCACACCTCATGCTACTCAACTTTAGTCACCTGTAAGTTCTTGTCATTGTAGGTATTTGCATATCATTGAGAACCGCCAATGGGGTACCCCTTGCACATGGTACAGGAGCTTTCCCATAACCAAAATGACAAGGCAAGCAGAAAATGAGCATCTCCGCAATCTTCTTATTTACCATGGGAATATGGTGCTTTTTTCCTCTCTTTCCTCTTTTCTCAATGTGTCTCTTTTTTTATAAGAAGAATGCTTCATACATGTCACTATGGTGATGCTGCAAGTTTCCACCATGGTTAGGCATGGCTTAGGCTAGCGGCCCAGGCGTTTCTCTAACACAGGATACAAAATCAATGGACTTACAAGTTCCCTCTTTATTTCACACTGGTGACATCCATAGACAAAAGAGCATGATATCAACTGAGTACAAAGTACAAGTGCAATGTTGAAAACATTCCCCGTGACAGCACAGTTCTGCTAATTCCAACGTATAAGTGCAAGCATATACAACATAGATGACACAACGGTTCAAGTTTATTAGGGGCAAAGAATATAAAGTGTGCCATCAAGTTTGTGAGGGCTTTAATCACTAAGTTTTCACATAACAATTTTTTAATTGGAAGATAGTTGAAAACAAGAATATACTTGGAACGGTGTAACACACCATGCATAGGAGTTTATAGTGGACACTTTGGAATAACTTGGTTTCTTGGGAGTTGGAAGCATAAGTAGAACTTACTCATACAAGTGGAGGCTAGCAAAACACTGGGAGCAACCAACTAAGAGGGCATACTGGCCATAATCATGCAGAGCAACAAAGCATTACTAATCAAAGCATATAGTGGTACTACAAGTCAAGTACTAAATGATCATAGAGGCTAATGGTGACTTGTCAAAGTCATAACATGGTGTGAGCATGTGCCAAGTCAATCCAAGCAAAGCATCAAAGGAGAATACCACAATACTATGCTTTTGCATGCTAAAACAACACATAATTTCTTCAAGGCACACTAAGCAATCATAATTGTTTGGAACAAGACATGCTACAACAATAATCACTAAGCATAATGCCAAAACAACACCTAGGATGTCATGTTGAAGTCTAAGTCACAGTCAATGCAAGCTCCTCTTGCACTTCAAGCAAGAACTTACTACTCCTTTCCAACACCAAACAACTTATTTGAAACAACTCACAAAGATAATAATCAATAAAGATCAGTGAGCTTGTCTCGCAAATCCACAAAGAAGAAATAAAAAGTTCTAAGCTGAAAGCACAAGAAAACTAAGGCTGAACGCAGTGCTAGCAAAAGTGAACACTCACAAAACAATAAGAATGAAAACTAGAGTGTTCTAGGCAATGAAAACAGAGTGTGTCTCTCTCCAAAAGAAGTTTGGTGTAACCAACCAACTTACTCAAGCAAAATAAGCAAACGAAAACCAAAAACGAAAACTAAGACGCTCCAAGAACAACATAACAATGCATGCAACAATAAAACCGAAGTGTCTAGAAAGACCTGAGATTTTTATTAATGAAGAAGGGGATGCCTTGGGCATCCCCAAGCTTTGACGCTTGTACCTCTTGAATATTTCTTGGGGTGACACAGGGTGGCACCCCAAACTTGAGATTTTGTCCATTCTTCATCTCATTACATCATTCTTTCTCTACACCTGCAAATTTTCCTTCATACAAAACTTCACACAATCTTCATTAACAACATTAGTGTATTCAAAGGATATTAGACCATTAGGTAAGGCTTTAGAACATCAAGACTTTTCACTAAAAACACAAGCTACTGTAGCAATTCTTTCAAAAAGCTAAATTTCCCAAAAAGAACCCAAAAAGGAATCAATAAGAAGCAAATGCAAATAATGGCAGAAATCTATCAAAACAGACCAGCAGGTAAAAAACGATTTTTTCGAAGACCTTATATTGCTCAATTCAAAAAGTGTTGAACTAACGAAAGTTAGCTAACATACTGGGGATTTATTCGTAAATTTTGATCTCAATCCGAGTTATAGAGACTCCTCACGATTTTTTATGGTGGAGGACAGAAATCTGTTTTGGGACAACAACTCCCCAAATCTTACTTCCCTCTCATTAGAGGTTATTCTTGGCACAAAAAAGCAAAAAAAAAGATAAGGAGAGGTCATTACAGAAGTAATAACTTCCAAAACTCAAGAAAACTTTTGGGTTATCTCCCAACAAGTACTTTTCTTTAACGCCTTTAAGTTAGGCATGATAGTTTGAGAAGATGCTCTCATAAGAAATATGAATTGAAGTAAAAGAGAGCATCAAGAACCAAATTCAAAACACATTTAAGTCTAACCCACTTCCTATGCATAGGAATCTTGTAAAGAAACAAGTCATGAAAGCACAAAGCACCAAGCATAGGAAAGCAAAACAAGTGCAACTTCAAGACTTTCAACATAAAGAGGGGAAACTTAATATTATTGAGATGCATAAAACCAAGTTTCCCTCTCTCATAATAACTTTCAGTAGCATCATGAATAAAATCAACAATATAAATATCACATAAAACATCCTTATCATGAGCCACATGCATAAAATGATTATAACTCTCCACATAAGCATAGTCATTCTTATTAATTGTAGTGGGAGAAAATTCAATAAAATAGCTATCATTAATATTCTCATCACCATAGTCATCAAATATAGGAGGCATATTGTACACAATTAATTTTCTCCTCTATAGTAGGTGGACTGAAAATACCATACTCATCATTGTAATCATCATATATTGGAGGTTTGGTATCATCATAAGCAATAGAATAGCTATCTTCCAAAGCTGGGGAACTAAAAATATCATTTTCATCAAAACTAGCTTCCCCAAGCTTAGACTTTCCCATAGCATTAGCAACAATGGTGTCCAAATAATTCATACTAATAATATTACTATTAGCATGCAAATGAAGTTCCATAGGTTTTTTAATTTTCTCTTCAAACACTTCATGTCCTAACTCAAGATAAACACTATAAAGATCTCTAATTTTGTTGTTGTTTTCCATTAATCCTAACTAGTGAAAACAAGAAACAAAAAGACACAACTGCAGAATCTAAAGGAAATAACTTTGAGCACTCACACCAGAGGATGTGAGTACCTTTTACCTTACCTCCACGGCAACGGCGCCAGAAAAGAGCTTGATGTCTATGCACTTCTATTCTTGTAGACAGTTGGTGTGCCTCCAAGTGCAGAGGTTTGTAGAATAGCAGCAAGTTTCCCTTAAGTGGATTACCCAAGGTTTATCGAACTCACGGAGGAAGTGGTCAAAGGTATTCCCTCTCAAGCAACCCTGCAATCAAGATACAAGAAGTCTCTTGTGTCCCCAACACACCCAATACACTTGTCAGGTGTATAGGTGCACTAGTTCGGCGAAGAGATAGTGAAATACAAGTGGTAACGGTGCCAGAAAATAGCTTCTGACTTGTTGTTGACGTGGGGTAATGGTGCCAAAAAAGAGCTAATGGCGTGGAGGAAAGATAAAATCCCAAAACCTCCCGGCAAACGGAACAAAGATGGAAGCAAGCAAACATGCAACAGATCTAGTAGCAAACGGTGTTTCAATGTTTAGAAACAAGGCCTAGGGATCATACTTTCACTAGTGAACACTCTCTCATATAAATATCCTCTCTTCATGATACTACTCTTAACTACTCTCCGATTGGACACTCTAATCCATGGTAGGGCTATAACGACACACCTCAAAGTGTGCCTTCCCCAATCTAGATAACCCCACACTGTCATCTTGAGCACTAGATGGTTCCAACAAACACCACAATTTCATAGAGACATCCAACTCCAAATATAACTCATAACAAATATTCAATCTAGCTAAAGTGCCACACACGTTATGCACGCTGTCACTTTCACACACGTGGGGAAAAGCATAGATCTATTAAAGCACAAAGAGTATTTATGTAGACTCAAGCCTAAGTGCCACCATGGCGTGCACGCTGTCACTTTCACACACATGGGGAGAGCAGAGATCTAATGAAGCACTTGAGTAGCAAGGTAGATCTACTTGATTACAAAGCTCATGACCACAAGATCATGCATAGAGAGAGAGAGATAAACACATAGCTACCAGTAGAGCCCTTAGCCTTGAGGAAGAACTACTCCCTCCTCATCATGGGAATCAGCAATGGTAATGAAGATGGCGATGGAGATCGATGGAGATGGCTACGGGGGCACTTCCCCATCCCAGCAAGGTGCCGGAATAGAGACTTTCTATCCCCCGAATCTCCCCTTTGGTGGCGGTGGCGCAACATAGGTTTTCGTGGATTTCTTCTGGATGCCCTAGGGTTTTTGGGTCGGAGGCTTCTTATAGGCGAAGGGATCAAGGTCGGTGGAGGTATAGGGGGCCCACACCCCCTATGGGCGCCTCCAGGGCTTGTCCGCGCCTAGGGGGTGCTGCCACCCTGTGGCCTCCCTCCGGCTCTGCTTCGTGGTTCCGTGTTGCTCCGAGAAAAATAATGACTTTGGCTTTTGTCCTGTCCAATTCCGAGAATATTGATTTTCTGCCTTTCTGGAACCAAAAATAGAAGAAAACAGGCAACTGGCACTATGGCAACTTGTTAATAGGTTAGTTCCAGAAAAGATATAAAAACACCTCAAAGTGTAGAAAAAACATAATACAAATGATATAAAACAATCATGGAGCATAAAAATTATAGATACGTTTCCGACGTATCAGACTTCTAGCAAGCTTTTGTAGGAACATAATCACTTCAGAAATATTGCAACCATTAAGATCAAAATCAAACTTAGCATCATAGGTAGTAGGATTAGGAGTAGTGGTAGGAGTAATAGGGACTTCTTATGGTTTGGTATCATCCATATTGGTGGTGGTAATTGTGCACACACTATTTTTTCTAGCAATTTCAGCTTCTCTTTCCCACTTAGCATTTGGTTGGGATAACAATCTAACATTTTCATCAATAGTAACTTGTATGGCATGAGTAGCAGCAAAGGTACTTTCCAAAGTTTCAGGTTTAGTATCCATTTTATTAATCAAAGAGGATTGAGCTTCAAACAAAGATGATATATTTTTCTCAACATTCAAAAGCTTTTCCTCCATAGTCTTGTTGAAAATAGTTTGTTTACTAATAAAGTCTTTAAGCATGACTTCTAGTTCAGAGGGAGCACTTCTAGTATTGTTGTTGTAGGATTTTCCATAAGTATTGCCATTATTAGGAGGATAAGGCCTATAATTATTGTTACTACCAAAATTATTCCTATAGGCATTGTTGTTGAAATTGTTGTTTCTAATGAAGTTCACATCAACTTGCTCTTCTTGAGCAACCAAAGAGGCTAAGGGAACATTATTTGGATCAATATGAGCCTTTCCATTAACAAGCATAGCCATGACAACATCAATCTTATCATCAAAGAGGAGGTCTCTTCAACAGAATTTACCTTCTTACCATGTGGACCTCTCTCAGTGTGCCATTCAGAATAATTAACCATCATATTATCAAGGAGCTTTGTTGCAGCACCCAAGGTAATGGTCATAAAGGTACCTCCAGTAGCAGAATCCAATAGGTTTCTTGAAGAGAAGTTTAAACCTGCATAAAAAGTCTGGATAATCATCCAAGCAGTAAGTCCATGAGTGGGGCAATTCTTAACCAAAGATTTCATTCTTTCCCAAGCTTGAGCAACATGTTCATTATAAAGTTGTTTAAATTTCATAATATAACTTTTCATAGATATAATCTTAGCAGGAGGGTAGTACTTTCCAATAAAAGCATCTTTGCACTTAATCCAATAATCAATACTATCTATAGGCAAGGATATCAACCATTCTTAGATTTTCCTCTCAAGGAGAAAGGAAACAATTTAAGCTTAACAATATCCCCATCTATATCCTTATACTTTTGCATCTCACAAATTTCAACAAAGCTATTAAGATGGGCAGCAACATCATTAGAACTAACACCAAAAAATTGCTCTTTCATGACAAGATTCAACAAAGCAGGTTTAATTTCATAAAAGGTAGCATCAGGCACAGGTGGAGCAATAGGTATACTCAGGAAATCATTGTTGTTGGTGCTAGTGAAGTCACATAACTTGGTGTTCTCAGCAGAATTCATATTTGCAAAGGTGAAAAAGGCACACCGCAGCAGCTAGTGTTGGTGCTAGTGAAGTCACATAACTTGGTGTTCTCAGCAGAATTCATATTTGCAAAGGTGAAAAAGGCACACTGTAGCAGCTAGAGGAGGAACTTTTTTTGTGTGTGTTTTTGATAAAAAGATGTAGGGTTTGCAGCATAGAAAACAAAAATTTGATGGGAACATCTAAGTACCAAGATCTATCTACTAGATACAAGCAACGGGTGGATATACATCCATAGAATACATACCCTCGAAGACCGAATAGCGTTAACGAGGTTGTACTCGTGGATGATGTAGACGAACGCTTGCCGATCTCAAGATCGTGATGAAGTCCATCTGGTCCAGCCGGTCCAGCATGATCAAGTCCAGCACCTCAAAGCAGTGGTGCATCCGTGATCGCACACACATACGGGTACCCCGACAACCTCCGCGCCCTCGCTCCAGCGAAGCAGCGGAAGCAACAAATCCTTCCAGAAAAAGCCACCGGGAACATGTATCTCGCTGGTCCGAGACCATAGGGGAATTCTAAAGGGGGGAGAGAGATCCTTCGCGAGGAGGTGTGCTTTGAGAGGATGAGAGGGGGGACTTTTATAGGGGAGAGGGGGGCACCCAAGGGGCATGGCGCCCAGCCATGGGGGCTTCCCCCACCTCTCCCACATTCATGTGGGTGGAGCTCCCACTCAAAATGAAAAGCCTCCACTCCCATAAAAGAGCCTCCACTCAAAAATCCACTCATATGCATTGCTCTCATTTAAATAAAACTCTTTTATTTATTTATTCAGAATTTTGTTAATTACTTTAATTAACAAACATTCACATAAAACCCCTTGCCAGTATTCCATTTCACATGCAGAACCAGTTTCAGCAATTTCAACCGAAACAGTTTCGGTGTCTAGTGAAATAAATTCCTGCGCTTTCCTTTTCTTTTTCTGGCATATCATTTGCTCCGAATGGTGTCAGTATCCCTTAAGTGTGTCACCCTACGGTTCGCGAATAATGCGGACATGATCGAGACCCTTCTCCGATCAATAATTAGTAGCGGGACATGGAGATCCATACTGACTCCCACACATTCAACGATGACTTCTGTGATCGTGTGAACCTTTTACGCTAGTATCTTAATCCCTTTGTTTCACGATATATTACATGTCCGAGATTCGATCATCGGTATATCCATACCTAGTTTGATCTCGTTACCGACATGCACTATTTTCTCGTTCCCGTGATATAACATTCTAGTGATCAAATCACTTGCTTGCAAGCTAATCAATGTGATATCACCTAGAGGGCCCAGAGTATATCTATCCGTCATCGGGATGAACAAATTCCACTCTTGATCCATGAGTCTCAACATAACACTTTAGTAGTTTTGAAGCCATCTTTATAATCACCCAATTACGGTGTGATGTTTGATGTCAACAAGAAACTCTTCCGGTGTTAGTGATTGACATGATCTCATGGTCTAAGGATTAGGATCACTTCGTAAGTTGTTATAGCAATATAAACTCAATGACTTTGATCGTAATGCTATACTTCGGATGATGTTCATCACATCATTACAATAATGTTGTGACCTCGTTATTAACAACATCCAATGTCCATGATCAGGAAACTTTGATCATCTTGTTAATCAACGAGCTAGTTTATAAGAGAGGCATAACTAGGAACTTCCTTTTTGTTTATTAAACACACATGTATTAATGTTTCCGTATTAATACAATTATAGCATGCAAAATAAACATTTATCATAAACAAGTAATACGATAATAACCACTTTATTATTGCCTCTCGGGCATATTCCCTTCAGTCTCCCACTTGCATTAGAGACAATAATCTAGTTTGAAAACTTTGCGTTTTGAACACCTATGGCTTTCTGGTGTTCCATATACGCAACTGCAAGTGGTTAACATAATCTACGGATCTGACACTTTCAGGTCCGTGTGTATTTGCATGTCTTTGCGTCTTCACGCATCACTCATTCTCCAATGAGATGGCATTGTATAAATTTGGTCTTTTGGTGAGACCTTTAGTTCCTTGGGGTTAAAACATGTCGATACTATTGTCGTACAATATATCTTTAGTGTTAGCCCATTGCGAACAACACCTTAGTTTGATAACAAACTACTTGACACAAATTCCCTCCTTTGCTGCTACTATAGCAGTCATATACTTAGCCCTTTTGTTGTAGTATTCGTCACAATGTATTAACTTTGGAACTCTTCCAAATCCATCATTGAAACTTTCTTTCCATTTCATTGTGCCACCCATAGTTTAAATTGAGATAAACTTAATTTGTATCTTGTGACAAAACTAGTATCAATGCAACGCTTTACAATGAACTATTTGTAATTGTTTGTCACCTCTACACAAATATATTCCTAGTTCTTCCAAAGGATCATAAGAATATCCTTACTATCGTCCAATGATTATTTTATGATTCATTCTGGTATATGCTCATAACACTTAGAGCATAGGACATATCTAGATGTGTACATATCATGGTATGACTGATCAAAAGATTATCGTGATTTCACTCATCAAGTGTCAAAGCACTTGAATCTTGTTTCACTTATCAAGTGTCGATACACTTGAATCTTGATTCAATTCTTTTCCATGCGACAAGAACCGTTTCTTGTTGTTTCTATATTGAACTCCTTCAATATCTCATATATGTACGTTTGGCACAACCATATTAGTGTCACAATCTATCCACTATAGACATTCATGCTAAATATTCGGGTTTGCCTAAGTCTTTCATCGAAATGAAATTCTTAACCATTGTCAATAAAATATACATCATTTCTAATCAACAAGATGTCCTCCACATAATGTATTAGAAATATGTCTCAGCGCTCCCACTTAATTTCTTGCAAATGCAAGCATCTTCATCGTCTCCTGATGAAAAATGATCATGGTGAAGATTCCAACTCCGCGATGCTTACTTCAACCATTGAAGTTTGCATGCCCTTTTAGCATCCTTTGAATTTAACAAAACCCTTTGGACCGTGTCATGTACACGTCCTAGGTAACCATTCTATTAGAAGAACTTTGTTTTGTTTATTCATCTACCATATACCAAATTATATGTAGTGGTTGCTACTTTAATCCGTCCAGACTAAATATCGCTATAAAAGATCAAATCTTGTCATAGTCAACTCCTTGAACATTGTCATAAAATACTTTACGACATATCGACTGTTTCATAGATGTGAAACATCCATGTCTGTTTCTTTATAGATCCAAATACGACAGATAGGTTTTTACACCTTTCCGGAGGGTCTTCCAAGTTCAAAACTTGATTTCTCGTGTATGGAACTATCACGGATTTTATGGCTTCAAGCCATTTGACAGAGTCAGGGCCCATCATCGCTTCTTTGCATATAGTCGGTTCATCATTGTCAACCAATAATGATTTACTCTCAAATCTCAGCATTTGATTGTTTATCTGACCTACTTGGTTCAATAGGAACTTAGATCTCCGTGACCACAACCTTTGAGGCACATAAACCATGAGCATTATGGCTGCCTCCTGAACGATTTCCGGCGCTGCGCAACTCAGCACATATAGCTAAGGTTTGTTAACCTTATCAAAGTTCTATTGTCCTCCCACTTAACTTTTATGAAAAATTCCTTCTTCAAGAAACTTCATGTTTCAAGCAAAAAACCCTTTTGTCCTTGGTGTTATGGAGGAATACCCAATTGTTATTCGAAATAACCTACAAAGACATGCTCATCCGACTTCGGTTGTAAACATCTTACTTATGTTTAGCATACCAAAATTTAAGAAATGACAACTTGGGCTTTACCCCAAACCATAACTCATATGGTGTCATTTCAACGGATCAAGATGGAGCTCTTTTCAGTGTAAAAGCGGTAGTCTCTAAAGCTTTAATCTTTTTAAAACATAATGGCTGTTTTATAAATAACACCTTTGATCCAACCATGTCAAACAAGGTTTCATTACAAATCTCAAACACTCCATACTCCTATGGTGTTTCAGGAGATGTAAATCTAAGTGTTTTGCTAAACTTGTAACTCAAATAGATCCCTTTATGATAAGTCATAATTCATTTGTTTTTCTTGTTACACTTGTAACTCAAATAAATCCCTTATGATAAAATCATAAACCATTTATTTTCTTGTTACAATGATTTTCCACTTCATCTTGAAAGTCTTTGAAACATTTTTCAAATATTTCATACTTCTTTCTCATTAAGTGAATATTCACTCAATTTTCCGGAGAAAGCATATGAAGTTGAAATCCATCGCTTACGACTATACTTAATGGACTACATACATCGATATGTATAAATTCCAATAATTTAGTCGTTCGTTCTTCTTTGGCCTTTGAACGAAGTTTTAATTATCATGTGGAAAGTCTCACATGATAAGAACCTCGGATAATTAAAACTTCGTTCAAAGGCCAAAGAAGAACGATCGACTAAATTATTGGAATTTATACATATCGATGTATGTAGTCCATTATGTGTAGTCGTAAGCGATGGGTTTCAACTTCATATGCTTTCTCCAGAAATTTGAGTGAATATTCACTTAATGAGAAAGAACTATGAAATATTTTAAAAACGTTTCAAAGACTTTCAAGATGAAGTGGAAAATCATTGTAACAAGAAAATAAATGGTTTATGATTTTATCAGAAGGGATTTGTTTGAGTTACAAGTGTAACAAGAAAATAAATGAATTATGATTTTATCATAAAGGGATTTATTTGAGTTGCAAGTTTAGCAAAACACCTAGATTTACATTTCCCGAAACACCATAGGAATATGGAGTGTTTGAGATTTGTAATAAAACCTTGTTTGACATGGTTGGATTAAAGGTGTTATTTATAAAACTGCCATTATGTTTTAAAAGATTAAAGCTTTAGAGACTTCCGCTTTTACACTAAAAAGTGCTCCATCTTGATCCGTTTAAATGACACCATGGAAGTTATGGTTTGGGGTAAAACCCAAGTTGTCATTTCTTAAATTTTGGTATGCTAAACATAAGTAAGATGTTTACAACCGAAGTCGGATGAGCATGTCTTTGTAGGTTATTTCGAATAACAATTGGTTATTCCTCCATAACACCAAGGACAAAAGGGTTTGTCGCTTGAAACATGAAGTTTCTTGAAGAAGGAATTTTTCATAAAAGTTAAGTGGGAGGACAATAGAACTTTGATAAGGTTAACGAACCTTAGCTAAATGTGCTGAGTTGCGCAGCACCGGAAATCGTTCCGAAGGCTGCCATAATGCTCATAGCTTATGTGCCTCAAAGGTTGTGGTCACGGAGATCTAAGTTCCTATTGAACCAAGTAGGTCGGTTAAACAATCAAATGCTAAGATTTGAGAGTAAATCATTAATGTTTGACAATGATGAACCGAATACATACAAAGAAGCGATGATGGGCCCTGACTCTGTCAAATGCTTAAAGCCATAAAATCCATGATAGTTCCATACACGAGAAATCAAGTTTTAAACTTGGAAGACCCTCCAGAAAGGTGTAAAAACCTATCGGTCGTATTTGGATCTATAAAGAAACAGACATGGATGTTTCACATCTATGAAATAGTCGACATGTCGTAAAGTATTTTCATCCTTGTAGTAGGTTTAGCAATCCCGATCTGTCCCGATTGAACACACCCGTGCAGCCCGAAAATCTCCCAGGATTCAGCCGGACTATCCGGTGTGTACGGGCCGGACACTCCGGTCGAGCCGGACTGTCCGACCGGTACACACCGGACTGTCCGGTCCAGGCGGATTTTCCAGACTGTCCGGGGTTTTCAATCAGTACAGCTCCAGATTTCTTTGACTACTATTTTTTTATTATATCTCCAGGACAAATGTGCTTACCCCATATGCTATCCCTCTATTGTGATTTCATAGTTGGTTCTTGTCCTCGCCATCCTCGAGCTGTTAAGAAGATGGTTGGTCACACGTTCCGGTATGATGAAGAGCGCAACATTCATGTTGATACCTCTGTGGTCAGACAGGCTGCTCGAGACTGTGCCGCAACAAAGCATGAGAATATGAGGCAGCTAAAAAGAGATGAAGCCAAGCGGATGAAGTTTGAATCATTGACTACTCTGGATGATTTGGGTACCGAGGAGTTTGTGGAGATGAGACTCCAGCAGTTCTACTCAATGCCTCGCACCTCGACTAATTAGCGTTTCTGGAAGAATGAGCAAGCCCTGCTGTTTTCTGAGATATACGGTGGCTTCCATACTCCTACTTGTCCCATGCAGTGGTTGGATCTTGAGAAGCTTCGTTCTCACAAGTACTTTGAGGATGCTCTTTGGGTGACTAAGAAGATGGGGCTACACACCATCTTTATAGCAAAAGAAGACTTCAATGTTGTGTTGGTCCAGCAGTTCTATGCCACTGTGGTTTTTGGGGAGACCACTGACATTCCTCTTGAGTGGATGTCTGGTACTACCAGGGTTCGCTCTAACATGGTTCAATTTGCTAAGATACTTGGATTGCCTTTCAATCCCAATGGTCCAAGTGGTGTCCAGATGCACATACATGGATAGGCATATGGACAGTTTAACACTTTTTTATTTGAGCAACGGAAGGTCTTCAAAAAAATCTGTTTTCACCTCCTGGTCTGTTTTGACAGATTTCTGCCATTATTTGCATTTGCTTCTTATTGATTCATTTTTGGGTTCTTTTGGTGAATTGAGATTTTTTAGGGAATTTCTACAGTAGCTTGTGTCTTTAGTGAAAGTTTTGCTGTTTTGAAACTAAACCCAAAGGTCTATTACCTTTTGAGTGCACTAATGTTGCTAATGAGGATTGTGTGAAGTTTTGTATAAAGGAAATTTTTCAGGTGTAAGGAAAGAATGATGTAATGAGATGAAGGATGGACAAAATCTCAAGCTTGGGGATGCCACCCCGTGTCACCCCAAGAAATATTCAAGAGGTACAAGCGTCAAAGCTTGGGGATGCCCAAGGCATCCCCTTCTTCATCAATAAAAATCTCAGGTCATTCTAGACACTTCGTTTTTATTGTTTCATGCATAGTTGTGTTGTTCTTGGAGCATCTTAGTTTTTGTTCTTAGTTTTCTTTTGTTTAGTTTGCTTGAATAAAGTAGTTGGACTCCCGTTTTCGCTGTGATGTTTTCAAATAAGTTGATTGGTGTTGGAGAAGAGTAGAAAGTTCTTGTTTAGTGATACAAAAGTGAGCTTGTTTTGACTATGGATTAGACTTTATCTTGTCATGCTAGATGTTATTTTGACCTTATGCTTAGTGATTATTGTTGTAGCATGACTTGCTCCAAGTCATTGAGAGTGCTTAGTGTGCCTTGAAAGAATCATGCGTTGTTTTAGCATACAAAAGCATAATATTATGGTATTCTCCTTTGATGCTTTGTTTGGGTTGACTTGGCACATGCTCACACCATGTTATGACTCTAACAAGTCACCATTAGCCTCTATGATCATTTAGTCCTTGACTTGTGGTACCACTTTATGCTTTGATTAGTAATGTTTTGTCGCTATGCATGATTATGGCCATTATTGCTCTCTTAGTTGGTCGCTCCCAGTATTTTGCTAGCCTTCACTTTTGCTGAGTAAGCTCTACTCATGCATCCAACTCCCAAGAAACCAAGTTATTCCAAAGTGTCCACTATAAACTCCTATGCATGGTGTGTTACACCATTCCAAGTATATTCTTGTTTTCATCTATCTTCCAATTAAAAATTATTTTTTAGGTGAAAACTTAGTGATTAAAGCTCTCACGAACTTGATGGCACACTTTATTTTTCTTGCCCCTAATAAACTTGAACCATTGTGTCATCTATGTTGTATATGCTTGCACTTATACGTTGGGATTAGCAGAACCATGTCTTCATGGGGAACACTTTCAACACTTTTGGATCTCTATCCAGTTAATATCATGCTCTTTTGTTTATGGATGTCATCGATGTGAAATAAAAGGGGAGGTTGTAAGTCCATGGAGTTATGTATGTGTGTTAGAGAAACGCCTGGGCCGTTAGCGTAAGCCATGCCTAATCATTGTGGAAACTTGCAGCATCACCATAGTGAGCAATCTATGAAGCTTTATTCTTATAAAAAAAAGATACACATTGAAAAGAGGAAAGAGAAAAAACACACCATTTTCCCATGGTAAATAAGAAGATTGTTGAGATGCTCATTGTCTGCTTGCCTTGTCATTTTGTTATGGGATAGCTCCTGTAGCATGTGCAAGGGGTACCCCGTTAGTGGTTCTCTATGATACATATGTAATTACTATGACAAGAACTTACCAGTAACTAAAGTTGAGTAGCATGAGGAGCGTCCCTCGTACTCAAGGGACATGAGATTGCCAACTTATACTTTGTCAAGCATATACTCCATAGTTTGTTCACTTTAACCTTAACCACTTCAAGATGCTTATGGTAGGGGCAATGAGAGCTGAAAGCTAACAAGTACCATAATTTTTGGAATCTCTTTATGAAACTTGAAATCCATGCTTATGTCACATCCCAAAATTTTCCAAATTTTGAAATGTGAAAAATAAATAAAGAAAGAAAATAAATAATTGTTGAAATTTAGGGTGAAAAGAAACTTTTTGCTTTTAAATGGAAATATCAAAACCCTTCTTGAAAACATTTGAATGAAAAGGGAATCCAACAAAATTTCAATCAAGTGAAATGCATTCATCAATGAATGTATCTTGAATTTAAACACTTGGAAAAGTTAAACCAAAACCCTAATAAAAGAAATCATTTCGAAGATCTCTCTAATACTATGGATTTGTTCCATATAAAAATTTGGCAACAAACATTTATAAATGAAAACCATGGCAATTGGTTTCATTTAATTTGGAGCCATAGATAAAAACTTATGAATTTAATAAGATAAAAGGAAATAATTACCAAAGCTAATAAAGCTCCTAGATAAAATCCATACCTAATTGTGAGCAAATTAATCCTAAAGGGATTTAAAAAGGTAAAGAAATATTAAACAAAATTATACAAATTGAAATCACCAAATTTGGATCTATAAATAAAAAGATATGGATTTTATAAGACAATAAATAAATAAATAAATAAATAAATAAGGGATATTTAAAAGCCAAATTAAATCTTGGCCAAATCCATAAACAAATGGATTGGAAGTTTATTGAATAATAAAAAGGAATAAAAGGTTATTTAAATAAAATTATATGAATTGAACCATATTCAATTTTATTTTAAAAAAGACAAATTGCCTAAACTAAATAATAAATCCCAATAAAATTATTTAGAAGACAATTTAAACCTTGAGTTAAATCCATAGGAAAATGGAATAAAAATAATCCAAATAAAATAAAGGAATGAAGATTATTTGAATAAAAACTTATATGGACTTGAACCATATTTGTTTTGAATAAAGACAAAATCCCTAATATAAATGATTAATTAAATCATGGGAAAATAATGGAAATTGCCAAATGGATTAGAAGTTACCTAATTGACTTAAAAAGAATAAAGTATTAATTAAATAGAATTATATGGTTTAGAACCATATTCAAATTCACTTAAATAAAGACAAAATCCTCATTTAAATAAATATTAAATCATAATAAAATGTTTGAAATAATTCAAAGTGAATTATTTAAACACTCTAATGAATAAATAAAACCTACTGGAAAGGTTTGATGGAAATTTGAAATCAAATGGAGGCTTGAATCAATGGTTTGAATAAAGACACAAATCTCATTTAAATAATTATTAAACCATAAAGGAATATTTGAATATTCTAAAATGGAATTTTAAACACTTTACAAACTTACTGAAAAGGTTTGAGAAACATTTTGAATTTAAACAGATGTTTAAATCATTTTAATAAAATATTATGAATTTTAAACATATTTAAATCTTATTTAAATAAAGACAAATGTCTAATTTAAATAAAATAATAAAGCATAAGAGAACATAAAAATATATTCTAAAATAGACTTTAAAATACATTGTTAAACAATATAAAAACATACTGAAAATTTGGAAAAGATTTGAAATCAAATGAGTGTTTGAAATATTTGAATAAAATCAAAACAGAAAATAGAAAAGGAAAAAGAAAAAGAAAACAGAAGGAAAAAAATAGATAAAGCAAACACACCCAGCAACCCACTAAACCTAGCCCATTCCCTGGCCCAACTCCCAGCCCAGCGCAGCCCGCCTCTCTTCTCCCTGAACCGTTCTTTTTCACTCGCGAACAAACCCGCACAACCATTGACCTAGCGACCCCACCGTGCTTCCCTCTCATTTGCTAACAACGGACCCCATTGCCAGCTCACCATCTTCTCCAGCGCGACCAGTTCTTTCCCCCGCACCTCGCTGCTGTTTCTTTCTTTGATTGCGCGTCTTCAATTCGTATCAATGGCCGAGTAATTCTCGCTCGCGACCACGCGTACATAAGAACATCCTCCCCCTCTTCCTTTCCCCTCACTCGCCATCCCCTCACCGCCACCAGGCTGCCATAATTTCCCCAGCAACCACCTCTGCCCCGACGAGCCACCGTGGCAATTCCGGCCAACCCTCACCTCCTCTAGCCTCCTGAATCACACGAGCGTGCTCGCCTTAGCCGTGCACATCTTCCAGTGGCCTCAGCTTGCCCCCGCGCGCCCCATAGTGTCAGCAACGACGACGATAGAGCGTCGCCGCTGTCTGCTGCAACTCCGACGAGCTCCTCACGGTGAGACCTGACCGCCCCCTCCCCTCTGGTTGCTACCCCCACAACCTCCTCTCTCGCGCGCATCTGACACACCCTTTTTCTTGCCTTGGCGAGCAACATAGCCTCGCCAACATCGATGAACAGAACGTGCCCGACGAGAAGCACAACTCCGGTGAGCAATCACCAGCGGCCCCGTGCGCCCCTTTGTCTACAACGAACACGTCGAGCATCCCCACGTTATGGCGAACCTGGTGAGCATCTTACCTTCCTCCCTCGCTTCCTATAATCGCCAGACCACACTCGCCTGAGCGCCGCCGCCGCGCAGCCGTCGCAGCGCCGCCAGTTTCTGGCCAAACAGTTTGCGTCCGTTAGATCTAGATCGTGAGGATAGGATATATTGACTTACTGAAGGGGTATCACTCGATCTGCACCGTGCGATCTAAATAAGATCTCGTGGTCCACGTAGCGCGATCCGAACGAATCAGTACTGATCAATAGGATTACACCACGTGGCCAGACACAGGTTTTAAAAACAGATTTTGAATCTATTAGATGAATGATTTTGAAAAATTCATAACTTTTGATCCACACGTCCAAAATTTACAAATTTTATATCAATGAAATTAGAAAATTGTGAACTTTGCAATAGTGACATTAGTTTAGTATTTTTATTCTGGAAATTTGGTGTTTTTGCACAAACATTTCTAGGCTTATTTAGAGTATAAAAATTATCCTAAAATGATTTTTTAGTAAAATCTTTTGCAAGTGATTTGTTTTGAACCTACTGACCAGAAACATAAACTTTTGGTTTTAGAAATACATTTTGTGACACCAAGGAATTATTCCTTTGAATAAAGGCATTTCTAGTAAAACAAAAATGTTGCTATTATTTAAAAATGGTTTTTGAGTGAAACCTTTATCAAATGTATTAGTTTTAAACACTTTTACCATAAACACTAACATTTGTGTTTAAAAATATATTTGGCTAACACTACAAAATATTACTTTGATTAAAATCATTTCTAGCAAAACAAAAATGATTTAAATGGCCTATTTTCACTAACTTGATTTTAAATGGTTTTGCCACTTGTATACATGACCAATAGGTGTTTTAAAATGTTTATAGCCAATTAAAAACCACTTTTCCAAATAAAACAATCTTTTGCATGCTTGCATGCATTATTTTGTTTTCTTTATTTTATGTGGTGAATTGTTTGAATGCTAGTTTTGAATTTGTGCCTTGCTTGATTGACTTGTAGTGAACTTTGAAGAGTGTGAATATTTCAAGATCAAGTAGTGTATCTATATTCTCTACCAAAAAGGCAAGTGGTGCTTCATACATTTTGTCCTATTATTTCACTATGCATTAGTGATATTTTGAGTAGGACTTGCATGGAATTTTTACTAAGTATGCTATGCCTTGGGAAATCCTAGTAGTTGATGTCTTAGTAGAATTTTCCCTAAGTTAAGATTCTTGCTACTAGTATGCTTAGCCTAGATAGTAGAAAACAAGGGTGGATTATATACATGCTATGGAAATTTTGCTAAGTCTTTTGACTTATGTTTTTGCTTAATAAAACAACTATGTGAATGAATCACCTGGGTGGAATGGAAGGAATGGATTGTGTTGAGTGGTTACCCCAGGAGAAATACCTGGTGTATCTCACTTGTGGAAATCCACCTAGGAACAAAGAGATTTGAGATGCCAAATGTTGAGAAGCTTCAAGTGCAGCCACATGGCATTATGGGCTCTGCCTGGATCATATAGGTTGCAATAACTTAGCCAGAGGGACAAAAGGTGGTAGGGGGTGATAGGTTTGTAACGCGTCCATTTGGTCTAAGGGAAGGCTTATGAAAGATCTCGTCTCGATGCATGTCGAGTCTTGTGGGGAAAGTGCACCACCTCTCGAGAGAGTAAAATCTAAGTACTTAGCCGTGTCCCCGACAATGGATATTTTGAGCATGAAGACATGGAAGCTATCAAGGATCTCCTCATCCCAATTTCTAAGTTAAAAGCTTGTGGTTGAACAAGGGTAAAGGTTAACCAATTCCTATTGGTTGTTCCTTGGGTGATTTGACAAACAAAAACTTAGTGTTTTCAACTAATAAGGAAAACTTATTTTGAGCAAAGCAAGCCTCAGCTACACTTAGCCAAATGCATATAGATGATATATACCACTATTCTACCATAGTATCACTTGCCAATACAATTCAAATGTATTTGGCTGTAACTTATTATGTTGCAGGTTTGTTTGATGTTAGTGAAGTGTGTTGAATAGGATTACAAGTCTACAACCAACATGATTGCCTGTGGCACTTTGAAGATGAAGGACTCCATGCTATATAGTTATTTCTGTTGCATTGTAATGAGATAGCCAAATGAGATATGTAAGATGTAATGAATTATTTTATTCCTGGTTATAAAGTTGTATTATGACCTTTGTTTCTTGATATTACATCTTAAACTATGGATGCTAGCTATTGATCCAGGGACTAGCATTGTAAACACATGGATCTCTACCTTATCAGGTTGGGACCTCTACAACTTCCCTTTGAAGGGCCTTTCTTCCACTTTTATATTGAGTCTCCACCTTCTACCTTAGGCACCAATTAAGAGAGCATAGTTGTCATTCTTAGTTCTATGTGCATTGTCCTAAAACTTATTGATTGATTCATATTGTTGATATTGCTTGCTCTTGAACTATTTGTATCTAGTCACCCTTGTGAACTTTGAAGGTGTCCTATGCATTTATGTTTTGCCACTCCATGAGGGACAAGATGAATGCCACTATGCTATGTTTTCTATATGTGAAACAAACAAACGTCTTTCAATTCATGTTATTCATGAATCTTTGTTTGTATCCTTTCATGCTGCATGCATAGTTACTTTGTTAGAACTACATATTTCATGCTCATGTTTAGAGTACTTTGATCCCAGCTTTCAATGCTTGCAAATGGTTTGATCTTGATTTTAATGGTGCACGTCACCTCAAAAATTATTCTTTTTATCACTTACCTACTCGAGGACGAGCAGGAGTTAAGCTTGGGGATGCTTGATACGTCTTAAACGTATCTATAATTTTTGATGTTCCATGCTTGTTTAGCATCCACTTTGCTTTGCTTTGTCTTTACTTTGAGGTGTTTTTATATGCTTTCTGGGACTAACCTATTAATAAGTTGGCACAGTGCCAGTTGCCTATTTTCTTCTGTTTTTGGTTCCAGAAAAGGCAAAAAATGAATATTCTCGGAATTGGACGTGACAAAAGCCAAAGTCAATATTTTACAGTGGGGAACACGGAGCCAGAAGACGAGACTGAGAAGGTCCTCGAGGGGGGCACACCCCCTGGCCACGCGACCAGGCCTGGCCCGCGCCTGGGGGGGTGACCGCCTCGGGCACTCCCTCTTCGCCTATAAAGAGCTCTCGATACCAAAGCCCTAAGCAACCTGATCAATCTTCCACGAAACAGCCCGTAGCCACAACCACCATCGTCCCTAGACCGGGGGGATCTGAAGCTCTTCCCGGCACCCTGCCGGAGGGGAGAGATCATCCCGGAGGCCTTCTTCATCACCTTGCCAGCCTTTAGTATGATGTGTGAGTAGTTCCACCTTGGACTATGGGTCCATACAGTAGCTAGATGGTTGTATCTCCTCCTTGTGCTTTCATGTTTAGATCTTGTGATCTCCGTTCATGATCAAGATCATATATTTGTAATCATGCATGTTGTGTTTGCGGGGATCCGATGGATATTGAGATTACTGTGTCAGATTGATTAATGGTTTTGTCTTATTGATTTTATCATGTCTGTGTTGTTTGAGATCTTGCATGCTCTCAGTTTCTAGTAGCTAACTTGGCCAAGTAGATGCTAGTGACTCCAAGAGGGGGTATTTATACTCGATAATGGGTTCATGCCTCTATTGAATCTGGGAAAGTGATAGAAATCTCTAAGGTTGTAGATGTGCTGCTGCTAGGGAGAAAACAACGATCCTTTTTTCATGGAACAATTGTATTGTTTACTTTACACACTTTGCTTAAAGCAGTTATCCGTTGCTTGCAACTTAATACTGGAGGGGGTTCGGATGATAACCTGAAAGTGGATTACTAGTCATAGATGCAGTTGGATGGCGGTCTATGTATCTTGTTGTAATGCCCAATCAAATATCATAGGATCATGAATGTCTAGTATTGCATTATTATGCCTTGCTCTGTCCTGTCAATTGCCCTGCTGTAATTTGTTTACCCAGCATGTTATGTTATCTATCTTAAGGAGTGCACCTCTAGTGAACTGTGGACCCCGGTCCAATCTTTAATATTGATACATATTCCACTCTTACTGTTTACTATCTGCAAGCCACCATTACTTTTCACACCATATGGTTAATTCTTTGTTTTCAGCAAACCGGTGAGATTGACAACCTCACTGTTCGTTGGGGCAAAGTCTTGAGTTTGTGTTGTGCAGGTTTCCAAGTTGCTAGCAACACCTTTGAGTCATTTCCTTCCTCCTACTGGTTCGATAACCTTGGTTTCTTACTGAGGGAAAAATTTGCTGCTGTACTCATCATACCTTCCTCTTGGGGTTTTCCCAACGAAGCTCTACAGTGATCTGAGCCGCATCACTTATCACTGCCTCTTTCTGTTGGTCAATTTGGAATATCAGAAACAGAGTTACCTACGATAAACATAAGCTTAGTTTCCTTAGTGAGATCTCATTTTCAGAGATTTCGTTCCTGTTGTACCGGCAGGTCTCCAGAAGGGCGAAGACGTGGCAATCATGACTGAGGGCGCCCACACTCTGGCGCGTGCTGCTGCTTCTGTCTTTTGTTAAGGGCAGCAAGGATCTACTGGAACCATATGTTGCTGATGATCATCGGCTCCTGAAGTGTGGCCTTTTGATGTGTGTTTAGTTTGTCTCTAGCTTCTATACCTTAGTTAGTATGTTGTCTTTTGAACTTATTGGTTTGTATTAGCTGAACATTGGTGATGCCAGGTTTTTGTCTCACACTTCCCATTCGAGGCTAGATGGAGAGAGTGGGTTTCCTGACATTGCTCCAGCTAGCTCGCTTCCTGTTTCCTACCCCTTTTCTTTTAAACTTTCATATTTGTATGCATCGAACCTTGTTATTTCTATTAAATGCAATGAAAAGGGGTGGAATCCCGGTTGAAAAATATCGAGAGGTTTAAAAGTATGGATACAAAAAAAATCGTGCTTATTTCCACATTGTATATGCACAAAGTCGTTTCACATAAAGTCGACCTTTGTTTTGTCCAGTGCAAAAACACAAAATTTGGTGCTAAAATAAACTTTTTTAACATTCTTTGTTATTTATAGATGCCACAAAAAATATCGGTCTCTCGCGAAACATTTCGTGTTCAATAGAACATGGAGATGCACATGAGAGTTTTTTTCCGGAGTTTTCTGCCAATTGAAAACATGGTTCTCGGTAAAATAAGCTCCTGGAAGCAGCCAAAGTGATTTTTTCAATGAGATTTTCCCTTCTCTTCGTTTTGACGGGCCTTCAAAAGCCTGTGCTCTAGTTGACTGCCCTGCAAGCCTGCGGTCTAGTTGACGGCAAATAAACATTTTTTTCCTGAATTCCTAGCTAGCTCTTGCTCACCTATTGAGCTGCATACATTTGCTGCCTTAAGAAACAAGAGCTCAGCTGAGCCAGCTACAAGCACTGCTTGTTCCTATTTCACAAGCTAGAACCCAACTTGTGCAAATAAAAAAGTGTTTGCACAATCAAGATGAGTGCATGGCGTTTAATCTAACTAGAGCCTGGGTCTGGTGTTTGTGCTCGGCCTATTCACATCAGTCGTCCTCATCTGCTGTCCATGGCCCGTTGGCCTCCTGCGCACAGCAGCAGCCTGCATCCTCGCCCGACTGTCGACCTCCATCCTCGCCTTCTTCAACATAGGGCTCTTGTAGCTGGAACTAGACACGCCGCCGCCGCCGGGTCCAAATCCGAAGCAGCCTTTCCGTTTGCCGCAGCTCGGCGTCGGCAGCACGGTGACGAGCTTGGTCCGTTTGCTCTGCTTCTCCGCGTTCTGTGCCCGGCACTTGCTCGCGAGCGCCTCGACCATCTGATCTACGATCTCCTTCTGCTTCTCCGTCTTCGCCCTGAAGAGCTCCTTCCACCTGTAGCGCGTCCCGCTCTGCCGCATCCTGCGGAGGACATGGCCCGTGTGCTCCTCCCCGAACTGGCGCTCGTAGAACCCCTTCCACAGGACGTCGGTGACGGGGGTGAGGTCCGTCTGGGTGTGGCTCTCGATGCGGGTCAGCTGGTCCAGGGTGCAGTGGGGCAGGATCCTGCGGAGCAGCTGCGTGTCCATGCCGTCCACGCTTGTGAGGTGCCGGAGGTTGTCGATGGCTGTCCGGACGGAGGGATCCAGCAAGCTCGGAGGTTTCTTCCCAGCGTCCACCATCCTTGGTTTCTTTGGTTGATTGGCTACGCGCCGCTGAAATTAGATCGCCGGCGGCCGGGAACTGGGCGAGATGAAAGAAAACAAAGAGGCGATCGAGGTATTTATCGATAGGGTACTATCCTGTCTAATAGGATCTGAAACCTTTGCAGAACTGGAGTCGAACTCAAAACTCGTTTCCACTCGTATACGGAGTCGGACGTGAGGTTTGTGAGAAGGAGCGTCGGCGACACGGTTATCCGCACGTATCGGTCGTCAGCAGGTTCGGAACGGAGTTCTGGGTTCCAACGCCCCCGCCAAACCGATGGATCGAGGTGCCTTTTCTTTATCTGAACTGAAGATCAGGTTCATCTGGCTAGGATCCCTCGAGGTGGTTTTTTTTATCTGATAAACCGAAGAACTTCTTCAAAAGTTACAATCAATATTTGATCTGATAATACTGATAAATTAATACAGTAAAAGCCTGGGGATAATTCCCCAAATCCCGAAAAACTGTCACGTGTCCCAAAAACTGCCTAAATCCCGTATTTGCTACAAAATGCCTGCTTTTGCTATAAATTGTCCCGCTTTTAACCAGAGTTTCGTTAGAGACCTCGCCGGACACTTTGCAACAAAAAGTTTGTTAAAATGTAGCAAAACCGATTTCATCAGAGACTTTCGCCGGGAGATCTCGCCAGAGATATTGTAGCAGAAACTTTGCACTGTTGTACCAAAACTAGAAAACTTATGTAGCAAAAAAGTTCAGCGTATGTAGCAAAAAAATGAATTCGCCGACGACATCACCTGAGGTGTTGTAAAAAATATATTTGCTACTGTAGCAAGCCGAATTCGTCTGACACTTTTGTCGGAAACCTCATAGCAAACAATTTTTACTATTATAGCAGAATCACAAAATGGTTGTAGCAAAAGATTATGCTGTTGTAGCATTGTTGACATTTTTTTGCACCACTTTGAGAATAAGTAGCAAACAAAATATGTGTATGTAGCACAACATATACACGAAAGTAGCAAAAAAAAACAAGTAGCACATATAGGGCACAGTCACCCCGTCCTTCGCACTCGTAGCAATGCAACCGACTGATGGTAGCACCACCATCGACCTACGTTAGCATCGTCATCGACCTATGGTAGCACCGCCGCTCTTCATATGTAGCATCGTCTGAGTCGGCAACCAGCAACTTAGTTGGGGCATGCGATGACAGAGGAAAGCACCTCCGCAGGGATGGTTTCCCCCACGCCTACCTCCCATAGTGGCTTCGGCAGCTCGTTGGTCACCGCGGGGCTAGCCATGGCGGAGCATCGTGGGCGCGGGATATGACGAGGAGAGAGCTCTGTCTTTGGCTCCGACGACGGCAACGGGCGGGCACTGGTGTGGGGTGCGGAGGCGGAGCAGCGGGCGGCGGCCATGGTGGCCGGGCGTCAGACGAGGCCCAACCGGAGGCGGGATCCAGCCGCGGAAACAAGAACGAAGGCGGGGCATGGAAAGGATAAGGGTGTGGTTGCGGCAGGCCCCATGACTGAGTCATCCCTTCGCGTCGCAACTCACGCGCTGGAGGAGGCGGGGGATCGTAGCAATCGATCCCCCGGGGGATACATATCATTTCCCTTTTTGGAAGTTGTAAATTAAATACTCTTTTTTTAGCATTGGGCCGCATAGATTTTTAATTTGTTTGGTTAGAAAATAAAGTACAAATGTTCTTACTCCAAAGCCTAACATGCTATCTAGAGATATCCAAAGCCTGCAATTTATTGACACATGATAAACTGAGGAACTTTTTCAAAATCATAATTATTATTTTAATCTTCAAACTTAAAGCGCATAATTATGGGCATTGCAATCCTTCAGAAAGGCTTGTCACCTGGTAACGTCCATGCTCCCTAACAACCAAGCATAACTAATACACAAATTCCACATGCTAATGCATGACAATGTTGAAATCCTTGTTACATACCCGACAATACCGAGATAATACATCAATAGAGAAGAGGAAGCACACGAGCAGAATGCAGGGACACACTAGATCATACTACAATACAATTTCATCCTTTTCGGCCGTCACAACTCTCCTCTCCACTTCCTTTCTCAACCCTCCCTCCCGGGTGAAAGTACAAAGGAAGTCGCCTAGAGGGGGAGGGTGAATAGGATTTTTTTAAAATATTACGGTTTAGGCTCAAGTAAATGCGAAATAAAACTAACGTTTAATTTATTGAGCACAAAACCTAGCCACTAAGTTCACCTAGGTGCACCAACAACCTATGCTAAGAAATACAAGCAACAAGGAGATAGCAAGGTATAAATACTTCAAGCACGATGGCTATCACAATGTAAAGTGCATAAGTAAAGGGTTCGGTTGAGAGATAACCGATGGACGCGGAGACGAAGATTTGTTTCCCGAAGTTCACTTCCAAAGAAGCTACGTCTCCGTTGGAGAGGTGCGATGGCGCAATGCTCTTCGAACGCCACAAATGGCTCACCTCGAGGTGTGGTGGCTCGATGCTCACCCAACGCCACACAAGGCCTCACCCCGGATGCGGAAGCATGCAACTCACCGGCGCCACAAAAGGCTCACCCTATTCTCCCAAGTGCACACCACCAAAGGCAGGCACTTGCTCCACTATGAGACGCTTGAGGGCGGTCACCGAACCCGTACAAGATTGGGGCTAACTCCACAACTCAATTGGAGGCTCCCAACAACAAAACCACAAAAGGCCAACAATGCCACAAAAGGCCAACAACGCCACAAAAGGCTACAAGACCACAAAAGGTCAACAAGACCACAAAAGGTCAATAATCCAACCACACAACCGTCTAGGGTTCCAAGGAACCCAAGAGAAACAAGCTCACAAGCTTGAACTCGCCAAATCTCCGAGGAGAACTCAAACTTATGCACCAAATGCAAGGGCAAGTCCTTCTCTCCCAAATTCCAACAAAGCTACAAAAGCTATTGGGGGAATAAGGGAGGAAGAACACAAGAGGAGAATACAAAACTCTCCAAGATCTAGATCCCAAAGATTCCTTCACAAAGAAGGGATTTGGCTTGGGGGGATTGTAGATCTAGATCTCCTCTCTCAAATCCCTCAAAAAGATGCAAGAATCATAGGAGGGGAAAGGGAGAGGGAAAGCTTCTTCAAGGTTGACAATGGAGGAGAGAGAGAAAGCCAAGAAACAAGAAGAAAAGCTGTATACCACGAAGGGGAAGAGGAGCCCCTTTTAAACGGCTCCCAGATCTGCCCGTTATGGGCATTCGCGACACCTGGCCGGAACTTCCGGTGGGAGGCCGGAAGTTTCGGTGGCACACAGCCAACGGTCGAAAACTGCGGAGCGAGAAACTGAAAAAATGAATCATGGCCGAAACTTCCGCCGGTTCACCGAAACTTCCGGTGGGAGCAAAACTTCCGGTGAAAGTTCTGACAGAAGTTCCGTCAAATAGACACAACGAAAACAGAAGGTTGCTGAACGTGAGTGGAACAAGAGCCGGAAATTCAACCGGAACTTTCGGCCTGAGCGGAACTTCCGGTGAGAGCGAAACTTCCGGTGGAAATTCCGACTGAAGTTCCGTCAAATAGCACATCCAAAACAGAAGGTTACTGAGCGTGAGCGGAAGAAGACCCGGAACTTCCACCGGAACTTTCGGCGGCAAAAATGCCCTAGCGGAACTTCCGATGGCAAGCCGGAACTTTCGGTCAGGGAAATTCCAGAAACCAGAAAACCAGAAACGCAATAACTTTTGCATCCGAACTCCAAACGGGGTGAAACCAATTTTGTTGGAAAGATAACGATGAATATAATCCAACAAAAATTCGAAATATTGGGTATCACCTTGGGAGAAAATACTATGAATATATATGTGAAGTATCCCCCAAGGTGTGGAGCCGGAAAACTCGCAAGATCAAAAACTGCAATAAGATATGCAAGTGAAATCCTTAGATGATGAACTAGAGCTTGTTATGATGATGACCACAAGCTCTAGATCCTCTCATGGACAAGAACCAAATAATAACCAAGAAATATGATGCTATGAATGCAAAGGTTTGAGCTCTCTCTAAACGATGCAAACGAGACACCCGCTTGAGAGCCCCTCTTGATAGTACGGCTATCTATCCTAAACCTGGTCTCCCAAACAACACGAGATCGGCAAAAGAGAAGCCCTATCAAGAACATACCTTTGCCTTGAGCAACCCACTTGAACTTAATGTAGACCGTCTTGTTCTTCTATAGTGGGAACACCTTTCTTGGATGCTCTTGCTTGATGAAGATGAAGACTTGCAAATTGCTCCCCCATACTCCATGGGGAAACCTCTTATTTGAACTTGTCTTCATCATTCCATGAGCACGAGGATAGCAAGCTTCAAGCATGAGATCTTCTAGAGATGGCGCATCTTGAGCTCGCCCTTCTTCATCCCTACTTGAGGTTGATCCATCTTGATGCAACTCTTTGCACATGCCTGGATCGACCTTCAAGCTCCTTCTTTCTTCATGATTCCAATGGGCACAAAGCCCTTGGACATTTCTTCATCTTCCAACCTGAAGACCAACACATGGCCCAAGCGATGCCAATGGACAAACCTACAAGTGAAACTCAATTTACACATTAGTCCATAGAGATTGTCATTAATTACCAAAACCACACATGGGGGCATACATGCCCTTTCACCGGGTCACATCTCGTGCAAGTCGACTCTAGAGGTTCCCCACCCAATCCATAAACTCCCATGACCGATGGCACCACCAACGCTGGCGGTCTCAGCCAAGCCTAGCCATCGAAGACGGAGGGTGAAGGCAGGAGAGCCCCAGACAAACCCCTATGTGCGGAGGATGACGAGGTTCGATCTTGTCAATGCCCATTGTTATGGACTTGGGTTTTGGAGAAGGTGGGGATGCTGGAGATCGCGGAACGGTTAGCAAACAAGCAACACGGGGACACAAGGTTTACCCAGGTTCAGGCCCCCGGAGGGAAAACCCTACTCCTGCTTGTCTGCTCTGATTATGGTGGAACCGAAGGTTACAGGGGTGCACAGATGCAATCTGGCGTGGAGGTGTGTATGCGAGAGGTTATTAGAGAGCCTCCTCGTCGTGCCCTCCTGGCCTTTATATAGAGGCAGGCAGGTCCCAGGCACAGATCGAGTCGGTTACAGGTTTTAGGGTTTACCCCTTTGAATTTCCTATCTACTCTAGTCTTGCTCTCCAAGGATCCGAAGGCGTCATGGGCCTTGGCCACCTGGAAATCTTCATGGGCCGGCGTGTATTTGTCATGGGCCTTCCTTGGGCTGGACTAGGTATGCTGAGATCGTGTACTCGCGGGGTATAACCATGTCAGTAGCCCCCGAGTGTTCAGTCGAACCGTAGATAACTCTCTCCTCGGAGATATGCGCCATGGAGTTCTTGGTGTTGGACCAGCGTAGTATGTACGAGCGAATGGATTCGCCCGTTCGTTGGGTGCAGGCCCGCAACTCTTCGATCGAGGCGGGCCTCTTGCTGGTGCCTTTGAAGTTTCGGACGAAACTGTACGCCAACTCCTCCTAGCTTCGGATGGATCCCGAGGATAGGCTGTTGAGCTAGATTCGGGCTGCGCCCGTCAGCTGCAGCTGAAGGCATTGCATGGCACTTTCCTTATTCCTGCCGTGTAGCTTGACGGACGACAAGTGGTCGCTGAGCCACGGCTTGGGGTCCTGCGTGCCGTCGAACTTCGGAGTGTCCAAAGGAAGCTTGAAGTTTCACGGCATCCGCGTCCGCCGGACGGATCTGCTGAAGCATCGAGCTTCGAAGAGTTCTCCTTCATCGTCATCCTCTTCGGATTAGGATGAGCATACACGCTTGGCGCGTGCTTTGTAGATCTTGTGCTGCGTTAGCTCATTTCGAGCATCGTAGTCGCGGCTGCGACGACGCGAGCTATTGTGCCTTCGAGGAAGGTTGTGCTCTTTGTCCTCGGATGAGGGTGTGGGACTGCGGTTGAACCTGACCGCGGCCTTCTTATTTGGCTCCGCAGGAGCTTCTCCGTGGAGCGCGGCTCCGATGAGTCCGAGTCCGGTGAGCGCGGACTTGTGCATGGCCCTTTTTGGTTCCCCCTCAGTAGGAGGATGGGACGCGAGGTACGTGGTGGCTGCCATGATCGCAGCTTACGGTGTCTTCGGGATGACGTTGCCGTCGGCATCCATCTCCATGAAGGACGCATTGAGGGCTCTAGTCACCTCGCGGCGTGCTTTGGGATCCATGTTCTCTGTGCGAGAACGGTGCTTGTTGCCATGGTTTCCATGCGAGCTGGAGCCGATGCCCATGGCGGAGAGCGCAACTCTCCGTGCACTAGACTCCGAGGCTGCTTGCTTGCGCTTGTCGAGCACCTCTTGCATCCTCAGTTGCTTATTGTGCTCCTCGATGAGGAGCATGTGGTATGCCATCAGCAGGTCCCGTGAGGCATCTGCTGGAAGGATCTTGTTGCCTGCTATGGCTTCACGTGCTTGAGCCCATCCCTCCTCGCTGACGTGGATGACTCGGTTGTTGTTTTCCCCGTTGGGTGGGGGGACCGACTTCTTCTGTTCTCGCTGTTTCTACCCTGCGGGTTGGGTGGCGGATTGTGTTCCTGATCTTGGATGACCGCGGTGCACAGGTAGTGCTTGTAGATCAGATCGCTGCTGTCGCAACTTTCGGATCCAGAACCGTAGGTCCCTTCATCCGACGGTGGATCGCACAGATCTGAGTTGCAGCTGCTGCTGTCATAAGACTCATCTGTTGATGATGATGTGCGTAGCACGGGGTGTGGAGCCCATGGAGCAGGCCTGATCGACGGCAGGGGCACCCGCTCCGGGAGGCGGAGAGTGCCGATCTGTCCCACCTGGAAGGAGAAGCTCCCGAACAGGATCTCAAGTCTGTCGCCAACAGGCTCGAAGTCCTTCAGGATGGCTGGCGAGTGGGCGTGAAGTCGAAGGCGCCGAAGAGGAGATGACTCTCCGTTGCCTCAGAATTGTAGATCGCTTTGGTTGAGACCGTCACGATCGCACAATCAGCGCCCCCATTTCCCACAGACAGCGCCAATTGACGAGGTTCGATCTCGTCAATGCCCATTGTTATGGACTTGGGTTTTGGAGAAGGTGGGGATGCTGGAGATCGTGGAACGTTAGCAAACAAGAAACACGGGGACACAAGGTTTACCCAGGTTCAGGCCCCCGGAGGGAAAACCCTACTCCTGCTTGTCTGCTCTGATTATGGTGGAACCGAAGGTTACAGGGGTGCGCAGATGCAATCTGGCGTGGAGGTGTGTATGCGAGAGGTTATCAGAGAGCCTCCTCGTCGTGCCCTCGTGGCCTTTATATAGAGGCAGACAGGTCCCAGGCACAGATCGAGTCAGTTACAGGTTTGAGGGTTTATCCCTTTGAATTTCCTATCTACTCTAGTCTTGCTCTCCAAGGATCCGAAGGCATCATGGGCCTTGGCCACCCGAAAATCTTCATGGGTCGGTGTGTATTTTCCGTGGGCCTTCCTTGGGCTGGACTAGGTATGCTGAGATCGTGTACTCGTGGGGTATAACCATGTCAGTAGCCCCCGAGTGTTCAGTCGAATCGTAGATAGCTCTCTCCTCGAAGATATGCGCCGCGGAGTTCTTGGTGTTGGACCAGCGTAGTATGTACGAGCGAATGGATTCACAAGTTCGTTGGGTGCAGGCCCGCAGCTCTTCGATCGAGGTGGGCCTCTTTCTGGTGCCTTTGAAGTTTTGGACGAAACTGTACGCCAGCTCCTCCCAGCTTCGGATGGATCCCGAGGATAGGCTGTTGAGCCAGATTCGGGCTGCGCCCGTCAGCTGCAGCTGAAGGCATTGCATGGCGGTTTCCTTATTCCCGCCGTGTAGCTTGACGGACGACAGGTGGTCGCTGAGCCACGCCTTGGGGTCCTTCGTGCCGTCGAACTTCGGAGTGTCCGAAGGAAGCTTGAAGTTTCGCGGCATCCGCGTCCACCGGACGGATCTGCTGAAGCATCGAGCTCCGCAGAGTTCTCCTTCATCGTCATCCTCTTCAGATTCGGACGAGCATACATGCTTGGCGCGTGCTTTGTCGATCTTGCGCTGCGTTATCTCATTTCGAGCGTCGTAGTCACGGCTGCGACAGCGCGAGCTATTGTGCCTTCGAGGAAGGTTATGCTCTTCGTCCTCGGATGAGGGTGTGGGACTGCGGTTGAACCTGACCGCAGCCTTCTTCTTTGGCTCCGCAGGAGCTTCTCCGTGGAGCGCGGCTCCGACGAGTCCGAGTCCGGTGAGCGCGGACTTGTGCATGGCCCTTTTCGGGTCCCCCTCCGGAGGAGGATGGGACGCGAGGTACGCGGTGGCTGCCATGATCGCAGCTTGCGGTGTCTTCGGGATGACATTGCCGTCGGCATCCATCTCCATGAAGGACGCATTGAGGGCTCTAGTCACCTCACGGCGTGCTTTGGGATCCATGTTCTCTGTGCGAGAACGGTGCTTGTTGCCATGGTTTCCATGCGAGCTGGAGCTGATGCCCATGGCGGAGAGCGCAGCTCTCCGTGCACTAGACTCCGAGGCTGCTTGCTTGCGCTTGTCGAGCACCTCTTGCATCCTCAGTTGCTTCTTGTGCTCCTCGATGAGGAGCATGTGGTATGCCATCAGCAGGTCCCGTGAGGCATCCGCTGGCAGGATCTTGTTGCCTGCTACGGCTTCACGTGCTTGAGCCCATCCCTCCTCGCTGAGGTGGATAACTCGGTTGTTGTTTTCCCCGTTGGGTGGGGGGGGCGGCTTCTTCTGTTCTCGTCGTTTCTACCCTGCGGGTTGGGTGGCGGATTGTGTTCCTGATCTTGGATGACCGCGGCGCACTGGTAGCGCTTGTAGATCGGATCGCTGCTGCCGTAGCTTTCGGATCCGGAACCATAGGTCCCTTCATCCGACGATGGATCGCACAGATCTGAGTTGAAGCTGCTGCTATCATAAGACTCATCTGTTGATGATGATGTGCGTAGCACGGGGTGTGGAGCCACGAAGCAGGCCTGATCGACGGCAGGGGCACCCGCTCCGGGAGGCAGAGAGTGCCGATCTGTCCCACCTGGAAGCAGAAGCTCCCGAACAGGATCTCGAGTCTGTCGCCAACGGGCTCGAAGTCCTTCAGGCGCCGAAGAGGACATGACTCTCCGTTGCCGCAGAATTGTAGATCGCTTTGGTTGGGACCGTCACGATCGCACAATCAGCGCCCCCATTTCCCACAGACGGCGCCAATTGACGAGGTTCGATCTCGTCAATGCCCATTGTTATGGACTTGGGTTTTGGAGAAGGTGGGGATGCTGGAGATCGCGGAACGGTTAGCAAACAAGCAACACGGGGACGCAAGGTTTACCCAGGTTCAGGCCCCCGGAAGGAAAACCCTACTCCTGCTTGTCTGCTCTGATTATGGTGGAACCGAAGGTTATAGGGGTGCGCAGATGCAATCTGGCGTGGAGGTGTGTATGCGAGAGGTTATCAGAGAGCCTCCTCGTCGTGCCCTCCTGGCCTTTATATAGAGGCAGACAGGTCCCAGGCACAGATCGAGTCGGTTACAGGTTTTAGGGTTTACCCCTTTAAATTTTCTATCTACTCTAGTCTTGCTCTCCAAGGATCCGAAGGCGTCATGGGCCTTGGCCACCCGAAAATCTTCATGGGCCAGCGTGTATTTGCCGTGGGCCTTCCTTGGGCTGGACTAGGTATGCTGAGATCGTGTACTCGCGGGGTATAACCATGTTAGATGAGGAACATCACTTGGGCAAAGCTGGTGGAAAGTGGTGGTGTCACGGATTGGCGGTGGCTGCTAGGTTTGCCTAACTACTGGCCCAATGGCACAATGCATGCGGGACTTGAGCTGCAGGCAGCCAAGCACGGACGAATGCATGCCAAATCGCCACCTCACACGGTCACAAGATGCGTATAGATCTTGGGCACAAGTATATGATAGGACGACATTTGATCTCCAATGTCCAACTTTCTTTTTTAGAGAACTCACATGAGCTCGAGCGACGACGGTGGTGAGGAAGAGCCTATGGTATACCTTCTGCCAAATAAACATTTTTTCCTGAATTCTCTTCACCAGTCTCGCTGCATACATTAACCATAACCATTTAAGCACTAACAAGTGGGGTCAATCATGAGACTTGCTGTCAAATTACATTTATTTTGAATGAAGCTTGTTACACCCATTCAGCTGCACACATTTGCTGTCTTAAGAAACAAGAGCTCAGCTGAGCCAGCTACAAGCACTGCTCGTTCTTATTTCACAAGCTAGAACCCAACTTGTGCAAAGAAAAAAAGTGTTCTAACTAGATCCTAGGTCTGGTGCTTGGACTCGGCCTATTCACATCAGTCCTCGTCCTCGTCTGCTGTCCATGTCCCGTTGGCCTCCTGCGAACAGCAGCGGCCTGCATCCTCGCCCGACTGTCGACCTCCATCCTCGCCTTCTTCATCATAGGGCTCTTGTAGCCGGAACCAGACACGCCGCCGCCGCCGCCGCCGGATCCGAACCAACCTTTCCGTTTCCCGCAGCTCGGCGTCGGCAGCACGGTGACGAGCTTGGTCCGTTTGCTCTGCTTCTCCGCGTTCCGTGCCCGGCACTTGCTCGCGAGCGCCTCGACCATCTGGTCCACGACCTCCTTCTGCTTCTCCGTCTTCGCCCCGAAGAGCTCCTTCCACCTGTACCGCGCCCCGCTCTGCCGCATCCTGCGGAGGACATGGCCCGTGTGCTCCTCCCCGAACTGGCGCTCGTAGAACCCCTTCCACAGGACGTCGGTGACGGGGGTGAGGTCCGTCTGGGTGTGGCTCTCGATGCGGGTCAGCTGGTCCAGGGTGCAGTGGGGCAGGATCCGGCGGAGCAGCTGCGTGTCCATGCCGTCCACACTCGTCAGGTGCCGGAGGTTGTCGATGGCCTTCTGGACGGAGAGATCCAGCAAGCTCGGAGGTTTCCTCTCGGCGGCCATCCTTTGTTTCTTTGGTTGATGGCTATGCGCTGAGATTAGATCGCCGACGGCCGGGAACTGGGGTGAGATGAATGAAACCGAAGAAGAGGTCGAGTTTTTTCGTCTCTGATTTCCATGGAGGCGGAGGTATTTATCGATCGGGTATACTATCATGTCGAATAGGATCTGAAACCTTTGCAGAATTGGAGTTGAACTCAAAACTCGTTTCCACTCGTATACGGAGTCGGTTATCCGCACGTATCGGCCGTCAGCAGTCCGGTTCCAACGCCCACACCAAACCGATGGATTGAGGTGCTTTTTTTAAATCTGAACTGAAGATAAGGTTCATCTAGCTAAGACAATCCATCGAGGTGCGTTTTTTCATCGGATAAACTGAAGAAATTTCTCAAAAGATACAAACGCATGGCTATCTACTAAGATCCTATCCGGCAAGGATGAAACAGGATCACCAGATGCCCTCACAAATATCAGGTTTCAGTCACTAAACCCCCCTTAACTTTAAACTGGAGCAGTTGACCCCTCTAAATATGAAATACTAGGCAAATTAGCCCATAGCTGTTTTGGTTAGCGGTTTCGTTGATGTGGACAATTGTTTAATACGATAGGACGGACATATCAGCTCAGTAAGAGCATCTCCAGCATGCGCGCTAAAAAAACCGCCGGTATATAGCGCGCGGAGAAAAAACCCTCACTCCAGTAGATGCTGTAAACCGCGTGGCGCTGTAATTTTTTTTTTGGCGCGGGTCGCTTTGCACTATCCTGAGCACTATACTTTGGGCTTCGGCTGCAGTGCGCTCTATGCTCTGCTCGCTCGCGAAGAAAACTCGCGCTGAAATTTTCTCCCCTTCCCAGCGCCAATTCCTCCCCTCCGCGTGGCCGCCGGCGGAATTCAGGTGATGAACGCGCCCTCAGGCACCCCTCCAACGCCTCCCTACTATATTCCACATACCGCCGCCGCCTCAAACCCTATGATCGCCCCAAACCCTAGCGGCACCGCTGACGCCGGCAGCAGAGCCGCCTGAGCCCTCTTTGTCCTGCCGCGCCTGACGGTGCGCACTAGCGTCGCCGCCGCGGAGAAGGCCACCGTGCAGGCCGCCGGCAAGGCGCGGCCGCCAGCGAAGAGGAAGGTACCCGTCCACAAGCGCCCGTCGGCCACGGCGGGTGCCGACAAGCCGGCGTAGAAGAAGGTGAAGGCGTCCGCAGCTAGGCGCGTGCAACAGCCTCTGCCGCCGGCTCCAAGGAGCAATCCGACATCGCCGCCGCCATCCGTCAACCAAACCAGTGCGCACATGGTGTTCAATGAAACACCGGAGAGGTAAAAAACATTTCTTGCAATGTAGAGTCGATGATTTTTAGTTTTAGATGCATATAATGTCGGAGAGCCATGAGTTTTATTGCAATGTAGAGTCGATGACGATGCTTTCGTGGACGCAATGAATGTTGGTTCTTCGTTCGTCCATGAAGATATTGTTAAAGAGGAAGAATATGAGGATGTCGACGAGGAAGGAGAGGGGTTGATTGAACCGCGCCATATCGATCGGTCGGCAAACTACACCATAGCAGAGGACAAGTTGCTTTGCAAAACATGGTTGACAATTGGAATGGATCCAACAACCGGCTCTGACCAAATCAGAGAGACTTATTGGATGAGGATGAAGGAGTACTTCGACGCCAACAACACAAGTGGGAATGAGCGGAGCGTGCGTTCTCTTCGGTCTCGTTGGTCGGGTATCAACACCGATTGTCAAAAGTGGGTGGGCGTGCAAGCCAATGTAGATGTTATTAACCCAAGTGGCACAAATGATTTCGATAGGGTAAGCAATTATACTACTTTGTTGATCATCTATATGCACGGTTGTTGTTATATATGGCTTATATATTCTCTTTTGTTTTCTTTGTAGAACTCCATGGCTCAAGGCTTGTTTAGAGATGTGGGAAAAAAGAACAAGAAAGGAAACAAGATTCTTGGCAAGCCATTCACCATGCATCATTGTTATGAAGTGCTAGTGAATGAAGAAAAGTGGAAGGCCCGTGAAAAATTGGATGAGGAAACCATGGCCGTTGTAACATCCCAAAAATATTAATCAATATTATCAAGTTCTAATTACCCAAAATTAGGGTTAACAAAAAAAATTGTTAATTAAAATCAATATGAATGCATGTGTGTATGTGATGAATGCATGAATGCTTATATGGACTTGTTTGATTGTTATGAATGGCAAGGATTGGTTTAAAGATGAAATCAACATAATCTAAATCATTTCCAAGCAGAATCAAATGAAGTGAAATTCAAAAACAAACAAAATGAGAAAATGGTCAATTTTGCCAAACTTGTTCACTAGACCACTTTGAGTGTTTCTAGTCCAAGATTTCTAACAGAAACAAATCCAGTTCTTTTCACCCCTTGCTAGACCAAGTAAAAGTGAACCCAAGCCCACCTTGCAAACCCACAGAAACAGTTTGTAAATATTTGCCAAGGACAATTCAAAATTGAATCTAGTTCATATGGTAAGATCACCATTTCTCAAAACCCAACCAAACTAGTTCACCTTGACAAATCCAAACAACCAGCTACTACCCAGTGTGTGCCCAGTACACTCACCAAGTTTCATCCAAAAATTCAAATATAAATTTCTTTCGGCCATTTCATCAAACACTTAGTGAGCACAGTAAACCTGCCTAACTAACACTGTGTTTGAGCAATGCTTTGTTCCCTCTTTGCACCCTACTCTCACCCCTTGTCTCCCCAGTGAGCACACCATAATTGAATCAACCTAGCAAGCTACCTTTGCACCATGTCGTTCCAACCCGAGCACCCCCTTGCCAGCCGACCATGACAAGCTAGCTCGAACCTTCGTCGCGCCTAGCCACAATGTCCAGAAGGCAGGCCACCGTCCACCGCCACTCCATGTACAGCCCTCGAGCGCTGCCAAGCCGTGGACCACAGAGAACGTGACGCGCCTAGTTTGTCCCTGCCATTCCGATATCACGCTAGAGCACGCACCCAAAACGCTCGCACACGCCGCGCCAAAGTTAAGGATGTTGAAGAATGGCAAACCCCAACCACTCAAAACCAAGTCCGTGCATTTCTAGGATTAGCGGGATATTACCGCAAGTTCGTAGAAGGATTCTCGAGTATCGCAAGACCCATGACCAAATTATTGAAGAAAGATAAGAAGTTTGAATGGACTTACAAATGTGAAGCAAGTTTTCAAGAGCTCAAGAAGAGATTGATCTCAGCCCCAATCTTGATCATGTCGGATATCACGAAGCCTTTTGATGTGTTTTGTGACGCATCCAAATCGGTCTTGGATGTGTGTTGATGCAAGAAGGCAAAGTCATATCCTATCTATCCCGACAACTGAACCAACATGATAAGAATTACCCTACCCATGACCTTGAACTAGCAGCCGTAGTTTTAGCCTTGAAGACATGGCGGCATTACCTCATGGGTAACCGCTGTGAGATTTATTCAGATCATAAGAGCCTGAAGTATATTTTCACCCAGAAGGAGCTAAATATGAGGCAAAGGAGATGGATAGAGATAATAAAGGACTATGACCTTGACATTCACTATCATCCCGGCCAAGCCAGTGTGGCAGCATAAGCTCTTAGTAGATTGCCGTGTCGCTTGAACTCCATGATTCTGAAGGAGCAACCAAGTTTGCACAAGAAATTGGAAGATTTTAGAATGGAGCTAGCAAGTGAAGGATTTTTTGGCTAGCATAGAAATTCAACCCACTTTGATCAGTCAGATCAAGGAGGCGCAGAAAGGAAATGCTAGTATCGACAGAATCAAACGTCGTATCGGTACAGGGAAGGTACCCGGATTAACCGAAGATGAAGAAGGAGTTTTGTGGTATAAAGGATGCATCTGTGTACCAGCAGATTCCGAGTCGAAACAAGCTATTTTGAAAGAAGCCCATGATACTCTTTATACTATCCACCCCGGAGGAACCAAGATGTGTCGGGATTTGAAGGAGAAATTTTGGTGGCATAAGATGAAAAGAGAAATCGAAAGCTATATATCCAAATGTGATATATGTCAGAGAGTCAAGGCGGGACATCAGAGACCCGCAGGACTTTTACAACCATTGCAGATTCCGGAATGGAAATGGGATTCTGTAGGAATGGATTTTATCACCGGTTTGCCTACATCTAGTAGGGGAAATGACTCTATTTGGTTCATAGTGGATAGACCGTCCAAAGTCGCCCATTTCTTACCAGTCAAGACCACTTATTAGAGTTGTACATTGCTAGAATAGTCAGTTTACATAGAGTCCCCAAGAACATTGTGTCAGATCGAGGAACCCAGTTTACCTCGAGGTTTTGGAAGAAAGTCCAAGAAGGATTAGGAACAAGACTAGATTTCAGCACAGCTTATCACCCTCAAACTGATGGACAAACAGAGCGATTAAACCAAATACTCGAAGATATGTTGAGAGCTTGTGTGTTAGAATATGGATCTAAATGGGAAGACTGTCCGCCTTTCGCAGAATTTTCATACAACAACAGTTACCAAGCTAGTTTCAAATGGCCCCATTTGAGTTCATGTATGGAAGGAAGTGCCGTACCCCTTTGAATTGGTCGGAAGTAGGAGAGGGTTAGATTTTCGGACCCGACATCCTAAGAGAAGCCGAAGATAAAGTTCACAAGATCCGTGAGCACCTCAAGATCGCCCAATCTAGACAGAAGAGTTATGCCGAGAAGATACGTCGAGACCTAGCCTTCAACAGCGGAGATTTTGTGTACCTCAAAGTATCACCTTTGAAGGGAATGCAACGTTCCCAACTCAAAGGAAAGTTAGCCCCTAGATATATCTGACCCTTCAAGATTTTGAATAACCGAGGAGAAGTGTCGATATCAACTGGAAATGCTAGAGGAGATGTCAGCCGTGCATAATGTGTTTCATATCTCGTTACTTCGCAAATGCCTAGAAGTCCCGGAGAAGACCGAAGTTTTTAAGAATATTGATCACCGAACTATAGAGATCAACGATGACCTGACATATCCTGAAGTACCCATTCATATTTTGGAAGAAGCTTTCAGAACCACCAGAACCCGGAGTATCAAGTTTCTCTAGATCAAGTGGAGTAACCACACTAAAGAAGAAGCTACATGGGAGCAAGAAGATTACATTAGGACGAAGTATCCAGATCTCTTTAAATCCTAGTTTTCTTTTTCTCAAATCTCGGGACGAGATTTTGTTTAAGGAGGGAAGGTTTGTAACACCCCAAAAATATTAATCAAGATTATCAAGTTCTAATCACCCAAAATTAGGGTCAACAAAAACTTTTGTTAATTAAAATCAATATGAATGCATGTGTGTATGTGATGAATGCATGAATGCTTGTATGGACTTGTTTGATTGTTATGAATGGCAAGGATTGGTTTAAAGATGAAAACAACATCATCTAAGTAATTTCCAAGCAGAATCAAATGAAGAGAAATTCAAAAACAAACAAAATGAGCAAATGGTCCTTTTTGCCAAACTTGTTCACTACACCACTTTGAGTGTTTCTAGTTCAAGATTTCTAACAGAAACAAATCCAGTTATTTTCACCCCTTGCTAGACCAAGTAAAAGTGAACCCAAGCCCATATTGAAAACCCACAGAAACAGTTTGCAAATCTATGCCAAGGACAATTCACAATTGAATCTAGTTCATATGGTAAGATCACCATTTCTCAAAATCCAACCAAACCAGTTCACCTTGACAAATCCAAACAACCAGCTACTACCCAGTGTGTGTCCAGTACACTCACCAAGTTTCATCGAAAAAATTCAAATATAAATTTATTTCGGCCATTTCATCAAACACTTAGTGCGCACAATAAACCTGTCTAACTAACACTGTGTTTGATCAATGCTTTGTTCCCTCTTTGCACCCTACCCTCACCCCTTGTCTCCGCAGTGAACACACCAGCATTGAATCAACCTAGCAATCAACCTTTGCACCATGCCGTGCCAACCCGAGCTCCCGTCGCCGACCCTCGCCTGAGCCCCGGTGAGCCTCCCCAGACCCCCACTGGACGTGTTAGGGTTCATCCCCGTCGTGTCCTGTTCAGATGAGGACGATGGCCATAAGACGTTGATCTTGCATCTAATCCTACGGTCGTAGTTAGCCCATACCCCTTCGACACCCCCTGTCTCACTGACGAGTGGGAACACCACTTAAAACCATCCCGCGCGCGCTATGCGCAGTGGGCCGGCCCAGTAGCTCTCTCGCGCGACCCAGTTAGTTTAAATTTAGATTTTTCATTTTAGTTTCAAACCTAGTTCTGTCTGTTGATTCAAAAATCAATTCAGAGAGTTTCACTAAACCAAATTGTATGAAACCAATTTTGTTATAAAGGTACTTAAATTCTTAATCCAAGCCCGTTGGATTCAAACCATTTGAAATTATAGATCACCTATAGTAAAAATAACAAGGCAGAGACTTTTCTGCATTCAAATATTTTTTTAAAAATCAACCATAAATTCTTTTAGGTTGATTCCAACTCTCAAAATTCAAATTTGATAAGACCTTTCTGAATATATAAAAATATCTAGGTTTACTTCCAGTAATAATGGACAAGTAATGAAAGAATGCCCCATAGGCATTTCTAGTCACTTTAACTGATTAAAATAATAAGGTTAAACCTTATTAAATTGTGACACCACTTTAAATCACATTCCCAAGTATTAAAATATGTGGTGATGACATGTGTCAACATGATCCCATATTTTAATTGGAGATATTAAATCTTAAGTAGTTTTCAATGAGTATAAATTACTTTTCTAAAATAAAATAAATAAGACTAAGTCTTTATTTCTTGTGATGATTGTGATGATGCTAGATCATCTAGTGTGAACCTTTGTGTGCTAATAGAAGTAGTTAAGTATTATTTGGTGATTGTGTAACCCGTATTCATTTATAGACGCGAGTACCGACCAAGGATACGAAGAGGAAGGAGAATACTACGAAAAGGAAGCAAAGGAGAACTTCAACCACTGCACTACTCAAGGCAAGCCTCTCAATACAAGTGAACTTAGCAAGCTAGAACTTTGCAAGCTAACACTTCCATGATAACTATAAAAACTAGATGCCTTAGGCATATTTTATTATACCCCTTTATTATACCAAATCCCAGTTTTTACTTGCAAGCTTTATTCTTTTATTCCTTTATCAAAGTTCTTTATCACTTGTAGTTAGTGTTGGTGATATTTTGGAGGGATATTAGAGGTAGCATAAAGAGCATAAAACTTTGCCTAAGTTAGTTAGAGCTAGATGTCATAGTGAGGCATGAGATTAGATTTGGATAAGTCACACTTGATTAGCACCCCACACTAGTGATTACCCCCAACCTTAGTGGCTAGTGCTAAGCATAAAACTTGATCAATTTAGATGGGAATACTTGGTGAAAATGGTTATTAAAACCTTAGAATGATGAGTCATTCTAATGAAATGTTCTGACATGTGTTATGAACACCAGATGATTTGATGATGAAAATGTTGAGGCATGAGCCTTAGCCCTTTTATAAAACAGATGGTTGTGTTCGGATGCGATACCATTCTAATGTTACCGTACAACCACAATACCCGAATTTGGGTAGGGCTTGACCAGAAGTTTATATATCTTAGTATGGGTTCCCTTGCGGCCGAGGTTTGAGATGAGGCTACCTCGTGATGATTGTCCACTTGTGCAGTTCCCAAGATGACAGATGGTCAAACTCATAGGGGAGGTGCCTATACTAGGGTGTGTAATTGAAAGGTTAGGATTGATTATCCGCATACTGAGTATGGTGATTCAAGATTGTTCCTGGCGGATGTATCGAATGTTGTGGTGCAAGTGTACCACCTCTGCAGAGTGTCAAACTATTCGAATAGCCGCGTCCGCGGTTATGGACAGTTGGAGTGGCCATACTATTCCGTCGTCAGATATTTTCAAAATGACTTGTGAAATGAATCATGACTTTGACTTGACCACAACAGGGTTGTGAAAGTGAAAGCTAAGTTCCCACTTAGGTGTTGAAAGATATTAAACTAGCTTTCTTTGCTTCTAAACTCATTTAGAGATAAACTTGGCTTTTGCAAAACAACCTAGAGCTTAGGATTCCTACTTGAACCACTTTACTTGTTAGCGATCGTTTGCGAGTACTTAAAGAGTACTCATGGCTTTGTCCCTGGCTATTACCGTGGCCAGACTATGAGGAAGACTACCAAGATGATGGACAACAGGAAGTCTACGACAACTAGGATCATCTCCCATCGTCAGCATTGCCTGTGACCTTGAAGATGGAGCTTCGCCCATGTTACTGTTATTATATTATTTTGCTGTGTTGATTGTATTAAGACTGGACCATGAGATCTTTTATTTGTAAGACCTTTATTATGGTTTGTAATGGATGATGAACTATGGTACCCATCTGTGATGTCTCGCAAAAATGGTAATCCTGGAATTGCGATGTATGGCATAACATGCATTTGGGATTAAAAATCCAGGTGCTGACAAGTTGGTATCAGAGCCATCCTGACCATAGGAGACCCTAGTTTGAATGGACGCTTGAATCAAAAACTTAGTTTCAAAACAAAATAAGTGAGTATTTATGAAAACCTATCCTCATTCTTACCACTTAGATTCTTTCATGAAAATTCATGTTCCTCAAAAATTCTTGCAAACGTGCATAAAATTTGACACACTTGATCACTCTACTAACTTAGTCATCCTACATTCTTATAGATGGACGTGAGCTATAGCAAGTTCTATTAGCTGGGAAATGGAGGAGAGCTCATCTTTGAGCGTGATTTGGACCAACTCTCGGAACTTCTGGAGCGCCCGCACCCCAAGTTCTTCGGAGCCCAGCTCAACAATCAACAAGGAGGAGAATTGCAATGGTTGATTGTTGCAAGTCTCAGAGGCAAGATTGAAGCCCCCACATCAGAGGGAATCCAGTTCACCTTAAGAGAGAGAACAACTGGCTAGATGGACTCACCAGGGCCATGCAGGAAGCTCTTGCCCGTCTGTGTGGGCAAAGCATCAATCAGATCAAGGGTACCCGCTTTGAGTTCTATGTAAGGCGTGATGCTATGGGAAAGCCATTGGAGGTGCCAGGTCACCCCGAGCTGAAGCATCAGGTGGATCATCTTGACTTCGTGTTGTATGATAGGCAGTAGGAGTTGGACAATGCCCGCGCATACACCAACCACAACTATGCCATCGCCGTCAAGAAGGACCAGACCATCACCATCCTTGCAGAGGAGCGCAAGTCATTTCGCCGTCTTCGTGACAAGAAGGATCGCATTATTGCTCGCCTTCGTCACAAGGTGACAGACTTGGAGGAGACCATTCATGAGCGGGACATGCAGCTGGAGGAGAGGGAGAATGCAGGGGAAGACATATGTGGAGACCCTTACTCCTACCTCAGTGATGATGATGAATTCCTGGAGGACCAAGCCATGGACTTCCACACCGATGATGATGACTCCGCCTTCATTGATGATTATGATGAAGACACCAAGTTTGATGAGTAGTAGCACTTGAGCACTAGCATTAGTGAGTTGTATTCGGTCCCATTGTATCGTAGTTTCACAGAATGGTTCTTAAAACAATATGTTTCCTTGTTGTGGTGTGTGTTTGTATTGTGTGCTATGAATGAATGAAAATCAAGTTGCTAGTTAGCAAAACTTGAGTCAAACTTTAAATATTTTCAAAAACAAATCCCTAAACCCTAGAAATTTCCCTCTTGTCTCATGATCTATCTTAATATTCAGATGCCTCACGGAGGAAGCAGTTCATCCCCGGACCCAATGCTCCAAATCTTGCAAATGTTGGTTTCGGACCGTGAAGCTGAAAGAGCTGAACGACAAGCCAACTTAGCCACCCTTCAACACATATCTCATATGGCCAATAACAATCAAGGCCATGGAAACCAGGACAACCATGGATCCAAGCTCAAGAACTTTCGGAACACCAATCTACCCATTTTTAGTAAGTCTGAAGAGCCCTTAGATGCGGATGACTGGCTGCATACCATGGAGAACAACTTAGAAGTCACCGGAGTGGAGGCCAATGAGAAAGTACTGTTTGCCACCCATTATCCGGCAAGAGATGCAAGAGCTTGGTGGAATAGCGTTCGCGCCATGAATGGAGGACAGATGATGACTTGGGATGAATTCAAACTCAAGTTTAGCCGAACCCATGTGCCACCAGGTTTAATCAAGAGGATGAGAGATGAATTCAGAGAATTGAAGCAAGGGAGGATGACCGTAGTGGAGTACCATGACAAATTTCTGTCATTAGCTAGGTACGCACCAGATGAGATTGACACTGAAGCTAAGAAGAAGGAGAGATTCTTGAATGGTCTGCATGATGAGATCCAGACAATGTTAGTCAACATTCCTTTTGCTGACATTGAAGCCTTAGTGGATTCTTCCATTCAGATGGAAGAAAATATCAACCAAGCCAATGAGAACCGCAAGCGTTGAATGATGCATCAACCAGGAACCCACCATACCCCAAAGTATCGTCCCAACCCGTCTGCGGGATATGCCCCAAGAAACAATAGACCCCCGATGACCCGTACAACCTAACCCAACCGTGGAGGAGGAATCCCAAGGCCCGGAGGAAACCACAACAACAACCCTGGCAACTCCAACAATTTCAATCGTGCACCGCCCAAGTTCAACAACAACAATGTCTCCACCAACACCAATACTGCCCCAAGGACTGGAAGCAATGGTGTGCCTATTGGAGGAAAGGACAAGTCTCGGGTGACTTGTTATGAATGCGGAACCAAGGGTCACTACTCCAATGAGTGCCCCAAGAAGCTTGCAGCAGCCCCCAATGTGAATGCCTCCGCTCAGCAGCAGCGCCGTGTTCAGCCTGGAAGGAGATTTGCCCCCGGGAATTCGTTCAACCACAACGGCCGTATGTTTCACATGAATGCTGAAGAAGCCCAAGAAGCGCCAGATGTCGTGCTGGGTATGTTTTCTGTTAACTCAATACTTGCAAGAGTGTTGTTTGATTCTGGAGCATCGCACTCGTTTGTTACAGAAGAATTTGCATGCACTAGTAAGATTCAACCAACAAAATTGAAGCATGTTATGATAGTTCAAATACCCGGTTCAACCACCAAAGCTAGACAAATTTGCAAGGCCGTACCTATCAGAATCCATGGCATAGATTTTTATGCTAATCTAATAGTACTTGGAACTAAAGGTTTGGAAGTAGTACTAGGAATGGGTTGGATGTCGAAACATAAAGGATTAATCGACTGTGCCAAGAAAGCCATAACCATGACTAGTACAACCGGAGTATCAGTAGAGCATGTATCTGAAACCTTGCCCCATCAATTCAAGTGCAACAAGAGTCTAGCCCAACCAACCATTGACCAAGTCAGAGTAGTCTGTGAATACCTCGACGTATTCCTAGATGTTTTGCCCGGTATGCCCCCAGATCAGGATATCGAGTTTATCATTGAAGTAATCCCTAGAACTGGACCCATAGCTTAGAGACCTTATATTATGAACCCGTCTGAACTAGTGGAGCTGAAGAAGCAACTGGATGCTATGCTGGAGATAGGCCTGATTCAACCAAGTGCGTCGCCATGGAGATCACCTGTCTTGTTTGTGGATAAGAAGGATGGAGGTAACCGTTTATGCATGGATTATCGGAAGCTGAATGATGTCACCATCAAGAACAAGTACCCACTGCCAAAGATAGAAGATTTGTTTGACCAGTTGACCTTTTGCCAAAGTATTTTCTAAGATTGATCTTAGAACTGGTTATCATCAACTCAAAATTCGCGCAGAGGATATTCCAAAGACTGCCTTTACCACCAGATATGGACTGTATGAGTACATTGTGATGTCTTTTGGATTAACCAATGCCCCCCGCTTATTTCATGAACCTCATGAATAAGATTTTTATGGACTTCCTGGATAAGTTTGTCGTTGTTTTCATCGATGACATTCTGATCTATTCCAAATCAGAAGAAGAACATGAGCTAGACCAAAGTACCATCCTTGGAACCCTTAGGGATCATCGGTTGTATGCCAAGTTTAGCAAATGTGAATTCTGGTTACAGGAAGTAGGATTCCTCGAACATATCGTGTCGGCAGGAGGAATTGCTGTTGATCCCGCCAAAGTTAAGGATGTTGAAGAATGGCAAGACCCAACCACTCAAACCCAAGTCCGTGCATTTCTCGATTTAGCGGGATATTACCGCAAGTTCGTAGAAGGATTCTCGAGTATCGGAAGACCCATGACCCAATTGTTGAAGAAAGATAAGAAGTTTGAATGGACTTACAAATGTGAAGCAAGTTTTCAAGAGCTCAAGAAGAGATTGATCTCAGCCCCAATCTTGATCATGCCGGATATCACGAAGCCTTTTGATGTGTTTTGTGACGCATCCTAGATCGGTCTTGGATGTGTGTTGATGCAAGAAGGCAAAGTCATATCCTATCAATCCCGACAACTGAAAAAATATGAGCAGAATTACCCTACCCATGACCTTGAACTAGCAGCCGTAGTTTTAGCCTTGAATACATGGCGGCATTACCTCATGGGTAACCGTTGTGAGATTTATTCAGATCATAAGAGCCTGAAGTATATTTTCACCCAGAAGGAGCTAAATATGAGGCAAAGGAGATGGATATAGCTAATCAAGGACTATGACCTTGACATTCACTATCATCCCGGCAAAGCCAATGTGGTAGCATATGCTCTTAGTAGATTGCCGTGTCACTTGAACTCCATGATTCTGAAGGAGCAACCAAGTTTTCACATGGAATTGGAAGATTTCAGAATAGATCTAGTAAGTAAAGGATTTTTTTGCTAGCATAGAAATTCAACCCACTTTGATCAGTCAGATCAAGGAGGCGCAGAAAGGAAATGCTAGTATTGATGGAATCAAACGTCGTATCGATACAGGGAAGGTACCCGGATTCACCGAAGATGAAGAAGGAGTTTTGTGGTACAAACGACGTATCTATGTACCAGCAGATTCCGAGTTGAAACAAGCTATTTTGAAAGAAGCCCATGATTCTCTTTATTCTATCCACCCCGGAGGAACCAAGATGTGTCAGGATTTGAAGGAGCAATTTTGGTGTCATAAGATGAAAAGAGAAATCGAAAGCTATATAGCCAAATGTGATATATGTCAGAGATTCAAGGCGGGACATCAGAGACCCGCAGGACTTCTGCAACCATTGCAGATTCTAGAATGGAAATGGGATTCTGTAGGAATGGATTTTATCACCGGTTTTTCTACATCTAGTAGGGGAAATGACTCTATTTGGTTCATAGTGGATAGACTGTCCAAAGTCGCCCATTTCTTACCAGTCAAGACCACTTATCAGAGTTGTACATTGCTAGAATAGTCAGTTTACATGGATTCCCCAAGAACATTGTGTCGGATCGAGGAACCCAGTTTACCTCGAGGTTTTGGAAGAAAGTCCAAGAAGGATTAGGAACAAGACTAGATTTCAGCACATCTTATCACCCTCAAAATGATGGACAAACAGAGCGAGTAAACCAAATACTCGAAGATATGTTGAGAGCTTGTGTGTTAGAATATGGATCTAAATGGGAAGACTGTCTGCCTTTCGCAAAATTTTCATACAACAACAGTTACCAAGCCAGTTTGCAAATGGCCCCATTTGAGTTCATGTATGGAAGGAAGTGTTGTACCCCTTTGAATTGGTCGGAAGTAGGAGAGGGTCAGATTTTCGGACCCGACATCCTACGAGAAGCCGAAGAGAAAGTTCACAAGATCCGTGAGCACCTCAAGACTGCCCAATCCATACAGAAGAGTTATGCCGACAAGAGACGTCGAGACCTAGCCTTCAACAACGGCGATTTTGTGTACCTCAAAGTATCACCTTTGAAGGGAATGCAACGTTTCCAACTCAAAGGAAAGTTAGCCCCGGATATAATGGACCCTTCAAGATTTTTAATCACCGAGGAGAAGTTTCGATATCAACTGGAACTGCTAGAGGAGATGTCAGCCGTGCATAATGTGTTTCATATCTCGTTACTTCGCAAATGTCTAGAAGTCCCGGAGAAGACCGAAGTTTTCAAGAATATTGATCACTGAACCATAGAGATCAACGATGACCTGACATATCCCAAAGTACCCATTCGTATTTTGGAAGAAGCTTTCAGAACCACCAGAACCTGGAGTATCAAGTTTCTCAAGATCTAGTGGAGTAACCACACTGAAGAAGAAGCTACCTGGGAGCAAGAAGATTACATTAGGACGAAGTTTCCAGATCTCTTTAAATCCTAGTTTTCTTTTTCTCAAATCTCGGGACAAGATTTTGTTTAAGGAGGGAAGGTTTGTATCATCCAAAAAATATTAATCAAGATTATCAAGTTCTAATCACCCAAAATTAGGGTTAACAAAAACTTTTGTTAATTAAAAACAATATGAATGCATGTGTGTATGTGATGAATGCATGAATGCTTGTATGGACTTGTTTGATTGTTATGAATGGCAAGGATTGGTTTAAAGATGAAAACAATATCATCTAAATCATTTCCAAGCAAAATCAAATGAAGATAAATTCAAAAACAAACAAAATAAGCAAATGGTCATTTTTGCCAAACTTGTTCACTAGACCACTTTGAGTGTTTCTAGTTCAAGATTTCTAACAGAAACAAATCTATTTCTTTTCACCCCTTGCTAGACCAAGTAAAAGTGAACCCAAGCCCACCTTGCAAACCCACAGAAACAGTTTGCAAATCTATGACAAGGACAATTCAAAATTGAATCTAGTTCATATGGTAAGATCACCATTTCTCAAAACCCAACCAAACAGTTCACCTTGACAAATCCAAACAACCAGCTACTACCCAGTGTGTGCCCAGTACACTCACTAAGTTTCATCCAAAAATTCAAATATAAATTTCTTTTGGCCATTTCATCAAACACTTAGTGAGCATAGTAAACCTGCCTAACTAACACTGTGTTTGATAAATGCTTTGTTCCCTCTTTGCACCCTACTCTCACCCCTTGTCTTCCCCAGTGAGCACACCAGAATTGAATCAACCTAGCAAGCTACCTTTGCACCATGTCGTGCCAACCCGAGCACCCCCTTCCAAGCCGACCATGGCAAGCTAGCTCGATCCTTCGCTGCGCCTAGCCACAATGTCCAGAAGGCAGGCCACCGTCCACCGCCACTCCCTGTCCAGCCCTCGAGCGCTGCCAAACCGTGGACCACAGAGAAGGCGCCATGCCCAGTTCGTCCTTGTCATGCCGAGAGCACGCCAGAGCACGCACCCGAAACGCTCGTACACGCCGCGCCTCACTCTTGCCGCCTGTTTACACGATCACCATCATCCCAGGAGACCACCAGACATGCCCATTTCCTTGCACGTGCCCCGTAGCTGCCGCACGCTGTGAAGTTTGCCGTCGGTACCGCGCAGAGCACCGCACGTTCCAGACCAATCCACACCGCCCCTTGTTGCGCCATCAAGTCGCTGAGCATCGCCAGGAGACCACGCACCGTCCTAGCCCCCGCGCCATGCCAGTAGCTCGCTGTAACGCCGACCCCGATGAGCTCTGCCCATGCCGCTCGGCTTCTCTCGCTCGCCTATAAAAGGAGGCCTCCCCCGCACCATTTCTCCACACCATCTCACTCCCCACCTCTCACTGATCCTTCCCACTTCTTCCCTGAGCAAGGCAAGCACCAGGCTGCCGGAATTTCATCGAAGCCCGCCGCTGCTGGAGGACAAGGGCGACGTCGATTGCGGCCACCCCAGGTGACGCCGCCAGTACCAGGAGAACCGTCGTCGTTGACAACCTCGTTCGCCCCCGTCGCCGAACCTCGCCTGAGCCCCGGTGAGCCTCCCCAGATAGATGGTCAAACTCATAGGGGAGGTGCCTATACTAGGGTGTGTAATTGAAAGGTTAGGATTGATTATCCGCATACTGAGTATGGTGATTCAGGATTGTTCCTGGCGGATGTATCGAATGTTGTGGTGAAAGTGTACCACCTCTGCAGAGTGTCAAACTATTCGAATAGCCGCGTTCACGGTTATGGACAGTTGGAGTGGCCATACTGTTCCGTCGTCAGATGTTTTCAAAATGACTTGTGAAATAAATCATGACTTTGAATTGACCACAACAGGGTTGTGAAAGTGAAAGCTAAGTTCCCACTTAGGTATTGAAAGATATTAAACTAGATTTATTTGCTTCTAAATTCAGTTAGATATAAACCTGGCTTTTGCAAAACAACCTAGAGCTTCGGATTCCTACTTGAACCACTTTCCTTGTTAGTGATCGTTTGCGAGTACTTAAAGAGTACTCATGGCTTTGTCCCTGGCTATTCCCATGGCTAGACTATGAGGAGGACTATCAAGATGATGGACAACAGGAAGTCTACGACAACTAGGATCATCTCCCATCGTCAGCATTGCCTGTGACCTTTAAGATGGAGCATCGCCCACGCTACCGTTATTATATTATTCCACTGCGTTAATTGTATTAAGACTGGATCATGAGATCCTTTATTTGTAAGACATTTATTATGGTTTGTAATGGATGATGAACTATGGTACCAATCTGTTATGTCTCGCAAAAATGGTAATCCTGGGATTGCGATGTATGGCATAACAGGAATCTGGGATTAAAAATCCAGGTGTTGACAGCCGCCAATACAATCGGTGATGCAACAATCAATGATGATGATGGCTCAAGTGGCGAAGACAAGAAGAGAAGCTTCACTCCTCACTCGGTTACCAACACATGGAGGAATGTGCTTGCTAGGAAGGCCGCCAAAGAGATGACGGGAAAGAAGGTCGAGGATGATGATATAGCGATTGCTATGGATATGATTGCAAAAGCAAGGTTGCAATCAAATGAAGATAGGAAGGTGGCAAGAGACTTGGGGAAAAAGTCTATGGAGTCTATTGAGGCTCGGAGACCCGCTTTGGAGGAGAGGCTTGCCGCCAACGAGGAGAGGAAGTTGGCATTGGAGGAGAAGAAGCTCGCCGATGAGGAGCACCTACGACTAGTGGAGGAAGAGAGGAAGCTCTTCTTGATGGACAGTTCCAACTTGGATGAGAGGCAAAATGAGTACATCAACCTTGCTCGCGACAAAGCATTGGCAAAAAAAGAATGTTGGTGGCCAACATGAACACACCCACGACCGACATGTTTGGAGGAGGAATGTTTGGAGGAGACATGTTTGGAGGAGGCATGGCCATGTTTGGAGGAGGCATGGGAAGCATGGGGGCATGGCCGGCATGGCCGGCATGGGAGTCTTCGGAGGTACCATGGGAGCACCGGTGAGTGGTGTATATGGAGCCATGGGAGCACCACCAGGAGGATTCGTGGTCTCTATGGATCCTTCTATTCCTCCATCAAGCCAAGGTGTCATTCAAGAAGAAGAAGAAGCAAAAGATGAGGAGGAAGTGTGAGATTCTCTCTTGCATTTGGCATATGCAAATGCAATGTTGCACTTTGCGTCCATTTAATATGTTGTTTGTCTTTGTTGAACTATGTGATGATATTTGAAGTATGATAGATAATTTGATTGATGATTTATTTGAGTATTTGATCTTGTTAAATGCATAGCGCTGTGTGAATGTTGTTTCCAGCGTTGTTGCACGCTGTAGTTTGCAGCGCTGGTGGAGGACCATTTTTTACGGTCGCGCTGACGCTGCGGTTAGCGCCTCCTGTGGAGGAAAATAGTGCACGCTACGCCCTAAAATTATATAGCGCTGCCGCAGCAACGTTTACATCACCAAAATATAGCTCGTCTGCTGAAGATGCTCTAAATTCTATTTTCTTCTTTCTCTCCCTCGCAAGTCGCAGTCATGCACCTGCTCAGTCCGGGGACCTGCTCGCCGCCGGTTCTCACTGCCGGGCGATGCCGTCGCCCCCGCCCTCCCTCCTCTGACACCCTGTGCCTCGCCTCCTTTGTCATCGGAGCAGTCCTAGCGCCTCTCGTGGTGTCCTTGTTGGCCGTCGTAGAGTGTCCACCACCGCATGCTCATAGTCCTACTGCCCTCTGCTGGGGTTCCCTTTGGTGCCCCGGTCTTTCTCCACTATGGATAGTAGGACCGTCCTGGAATCGCAGGTGCGTAAGAAACATGGCAATGAGCCAAATTTTCTTCAGACATTGCGATGGGTATATGAAAGAAGAGGAAATTAATTTGCCTTCCTTTGTATTTCCGTATTCTAGGGGGCATAGACCATTTGGGTTTCTATCGCGAATTCCCTTGAATCTAATCTGCCCCTGTTCATTGTTTGAGCTTTGTGTTTTCATGTAATTTATCTTCCTGTATATGGTTGTTCAGCTCTCCGTCCGCAAGTTCTACTGCTTCAAGGTAAGATATAAAATATTAGAGGATGTTCTGATACAAAATATTATAGGAAGTTCTACTGATGATTGGTCTGTTTCCTGGTGGATGTTTATGCATGTAAGAAGAAAACAAAAGGTCAAACAAAGGTTTGTTTGCCCTGCATTCTGTTCTGTTATTCAGACTTGCAGAGTTAGGTTTGTATAGTAAATTCCTTGAAATTAATCTTCCCTATTTACTTACCGGGACTTGTGTTTCCTTAGTAAACATCGGAGACCTGTCGTTTACCCATATTGAGTAGACCATCTTGACTTGTTGGATGCCGCGCTGCTGCTATTCCCATTGCTGCTGACACGAGGGTGAGAGATGATCCAAAGCTAATGACTTTTCATGTGGTTCGGTCTAACCAGGTCACCTCTTGGGTGTCATTTGCCTAGCCGGCCTCACTATGCCATCGTGGCAACTGTCCAGTCTCCACGTGTTCAAAACCATCGATCAAAACAGCCTTCACGAGTGTTGGGGGGCTTTCTGTCCGGTTTTGCAAACATGGGGGGTTAAGTTCCTCGGTTTAAACATAAGGAGGGTTAGTGACCGAAGCCAGATACTTAGGGGGTTATTTGGACTTCTTTGTATTATAATTTATCGGTAGTATCAGATCAAATATTTATTAGGTAGATTCCTTTTCTGAAAGTTGTAAATACAATACTCTTTTTTTGACATTGATCTGCAGAGATCTTTAATTTGATTGCTTAGAAAATAGAGTACAGATGTTCTTACCAAATACCAAGTTCTTGTAAAGGCAGCTGACAAGGATCGATCTCGTCAATGCCCATTGTTATGAGCTTGGGTTTTGGAGAAGATAGGGGTGTTGGAGATCGCGAAACGGTTAACAGACAAGCAACCAAGGGACACAAGATTTACCTAGGTTCAGGCCCCCGGAGGAAAAACCCTACTCCTGCTTGTCTGCTCTTGATTATGGCAGAACCAAAAGTTACAGGGGTGCGCAGATGCAATCTGGCGTGGAGGTGTGTATGCGGTGGTATGAGAGAGATCCTCCTCGTCATGCCCTCCTAGCCTTTATATAGAGGTAGGCAGATCCCGGGCATAGATCGAGTCGGTTATAGGTTTAAGGTTTGCCCCTTTGAATATTCTATCTGTTCTAGTCTTACTCTCCAAGGATCCGAAGACATCATGGGCTTGGGCCACCCGAAAATCTTCATGGACCACGTATATTCTTGTGGGCCTTCCTTGGAATGGGCCAGGTATGCTAATGTCGTGTACCCGTAGGGTATAACCATATCAGTAGCCCCCGAGTGTTCAGTCGAATCGCAGATTCGGCTGAGGACTCTTCAATCTTTCGGGTGCGGTTGTCCCTATTTATCATAGAATGATTTTAGTATGTAGGGATCGTTGATGCATGTGCCTGACTCTCCCGACGGATCAGGGTCAGTTAATTGTCTTAGGACAAAACAACACGATCTTCTTCAGATTCGAGTCCCTCGACTCGAACCCGGAACAGATGCTGGCGTAATTTGACTCAGGACGTTGAGGTCTTACAGGAGTCAAATTCCAGTAGTTTTCGAATGATGTACACAACGCGTCCGTCGGAATTTTCATCGCGCCTGTTGGCATGGATTTTTACTAGCAAAGCATAGTCGGGTGCGTTACCAGGCCATCATATGGTATCTGTAGGTCTTATCTTTGCGTCGTAGACCCAACATCCGAAATTTCATCACCGGAGAGGTGTTTTGGATGGCCAAGGAGGATGTTACTCACTTAGCATTGGTTGGGGCAAAGTTGCTGAAAAAGTTTTTTGCATTCTGATCCGAAGGATCATGGTCGAAGAATTCATAGGGTGCGCGACCAGTGATCCCTATAGGAGTAGACCCCGAGTGTCTGTTCGAGTCGTAGACTCGAGCAGAGACTTTAATTCAGCCGTTGTGGGCTTCAGGTCCATAGGACACAAATTTTTCGGATGCTTGAATCAATCCTCCCTATGGGAGTAGCCCCCGAGTCCGTAGTGGAGTCGTAGACTCGACGTAGGACTCGAAGAATAGATCATTTGCGTAGTACGTTATTCATGCTTCGGGTGTGCGGCCAGCGCTCCTGATAGGAGTAGCCCCTAAGTAGTTGCTCGAATCGTAGATTCGAGTGAGTACTTTAGCTGTTTAGCCGAAAGTTTGTAACCTTTGTCAGTATGGCTTTGATGACGTCAGTGCTGACGATCGGTGACCTCAAGCGTCTGCGGCGCCAGAGGTGACGTGACTGGACGAACGTGGGTCCCACTTTCTGACTTGGAGTTGACTGGTCACACGCGACGTGGCGAGAATTACGGCGTCTCCTTGATTCCCGTGCGTAGTGGGCGGTGTGCGAGCGACGGTTCGCTGCTGTGCTGACACGTGGATGGTTGGATTTGATGCTGGCATTAGGGCTTCCAGATGAACGGTTCCCTGTTCATCATCTTCGTCCTTATAATTGTGGGGGAAAATTGTGGTATGTTTTCACCGTAGCCACTTGCTTTCTACTGCTTCCATTTTCTTGAGCTTTTCTCGCCGCGCACTGGAAATTCTCTGATCGTTCCCCTCCTCTTTACTGCGCTCGCACCACCGCCGTCATCACGCTGCAATGGTGAAATCAAAGAAGACCTCTACCAGTGTCGTTGCTGGCGGCAAGAAGGGCACCGCCGCCACTCGTGTCACCGATGGTGGGTGGCGGCATACGGAGACGCGCGAGGGCGACTTACGCAAGATTCGTGAGCAAGGCATGATCCCGTAGGACAAGGAGGCCGTCAAGATCCCCGGCGACGAGGTAATTCCCCGTTCACCCGCAGGGTTTCGGGTCATGTTTGTTGCCTTCGTTCTTCGGGGCCTCTCGCTCCCAGTCCACGATTTTCTCCGTGGACTATTGTTCTTCTATGGCATACAGCTCTACCATCTTTCTCCCAATTCTCTTCTCCACATCGCCTGTTTCATCACTTTTTGCGAGTGCTAGCTCGGTATCGAGCCGCACTTTGGCCTCTTCCGGAAGCTCTATTCCGTGAAGAGGCAGTCCGGCTCCGACGGAGTTTATCCGATTGGCGGCTGCATCATTTCCCTTCGATCCAATTTTCTCTTCTTCTCTTTTTCTATGTCCGAGTCTGTCCAATACTGGCGGAAGAGGTGGTTTTATATCCTCGATTCCATAGTGGAAGGGCAAGACTTTGGCCTTGCCCCTTTCGACTCCACCCAGAAAATCCAGCCAAAGAGGTCCTGGAAGAACCACATCTTGGAGGGTGAGGTGGAGGAGATAGAGGATCTCTACCGTTGGGTGGAGGACCTCCAGGTAATTCAGGAGAAGGAGGTGAACGGTGTGGATATCATCCACACTTTCCTCAAACGTCGAGTGCAGCCACTCCAGGCTAGGGCGCACCCGATGTTTCTTTATTCTGGACGCCACGACCCGACGAGAGTTGCGGCTGAGGAGCTCTCCAAGGGGGACCTTGACAGAGTCCTTCGGCTGCTGCTGAAGTACAAGGCCGACGAGGACCTTCCGGAGAAGTCACGGACCCCTCCGTTCAGTGCTTCTCGGCCCGTTCGGCAGGTGTAGATCTCGGACGTGCGTGTAGTGCTTTTTTTGAGTGCGTTTCCTTTGAAATTTCCTTTTCTGATATTTTGTCTTCATTGTGCAGGAGTTCAAGGTACCTGGCATGGTGCCTCTGCTACCCGAACGGTTTCTGAATGCGTCGGACAACGAAATTGTGGACTCCATGTTCGAGCTTCCCCCAGCGCAGTCGCCTACTGAGGAGGCTCTCGAGGCGGGCGGGGGGCAGACCCGAAAGCGGGAACGAAGCTCGAGCGAATCTTCGGATGCCTCGACTCCGCCAACGCCTAGGGACCCGTCGTACCTTGTCCATCGCAGTGGAGGTGATGGTGCCTCTTCCTCCCCCATCCCTTTCGTGCCTGTGTGGGCTGTAGCGCCGCAGCCGCCGGCGAAGAGGAAGAAGGAAGAGAAGAAGGAAGAGAAGAAGGGCAAGAGGGCCTTGCCTGTTTTTGACTTGAGCGATATGGACTCGTAAGTTCCTTCGGATGCCTTTTGCTACCTTTTCTTGTTGTTTTCTTGTCTTTGACTAGTGTTTTCCTTTGCAGCCACTCCTCTGGGGGCTCTTTTAGCGATGCCACTCGGGAGATGGTAGGGGAGTCGAAGATGACGCCTCCTCCCTCTCAGATGGTGGCCACCTCTGGGGGCGCTGCTCCGAACCCCTCTCCGCAGGAGGCTCGGGTGATCGTCTCCCAGAAGACTACAATCGGACCTTCGGAGTCTCCGTCTGAGCATGTAAGCGTTTTCTCTCTTGCTGTGGGGGAGCCCCCGAGCCGTATTTTCGTATGATCCACTGATTGTTGCTTCTTCTTTGTGTGCCTCAGGGGGAGCCCCCGAGCGTTTTTCATATGCTTGATCTTTTGCTTGTTTCTTGGGCGCAGCCCCCGAGCACTTGGCTTGACAAGTTGTTTCTTCTTGCAGCCTTTTGTGCAAGGTGCGAACCAGCTGGTGAAGTAGCACCTGGCATTGGAGGCCAGCCTGCGGTAGCTTCAAGGTACATCCACAACTAATCTTATATTTTTTCGTCTGCTTGCTAGCTTGTTGGGCTCATGTGCGTTCTTTGTTGCTTTTTTGCAGATGAGAATAAAACTGCCCTCTGCGAGCTTGATGCTCTCAAATAGAGCCTCGGGCGAGCGGAAAAGAAGGCCGAAGATGCCGTTGGTGCGAAGGAGCGCCTCAGCGGGAGCTAGTTGACGCAACCGTGGCAAAGGAGCGCCTGCAGCAAGAAGCTACGGACCGCGAGGAGCAGCTCGCCACCACCGCAACTTCGCACGAGAAGGAGGTGGCCGATAAGCTGATGGCTGCTGTCAAAACTATTTCGGGTGAGTGATTTCGCCTTTCTTTGGTTTTTTTCGGCTGCCATGTCCATGTGCCTTTGTTCGATTCTTACTGTTCTTTTTTCATTTCTCTAGATGCCGCAGGCATTGAGTTCAACCGCAGTGCCCTAGAGCACGGTAGTGCTTTGGATGATGCTACTGCGGCGGTCGAAGACCGCTGTAGTACTGTGGTTGGCTCTCTTGCCAAAGCCAAGGAGGTCCTCGGGCGCTTCTACAAGGAGCTCGTTCCCAAGGGCGTTGCCCTTGAGGATGTCGACTTGTTGGCGGATGCGCTGTTAGTGGATGCGCTTGAAGCCTATAAGCGCAAGCAGAAGGGCATCGACGCGTCCATGGGGCTAGCGATGGCCATGGCGTCCGGTGAGGAGCTGGATCTTCATCAGGTCACCTCCCAGATGCCAACAGCCCCCGATGGTTCCGAGGTAGCCTTCGCTCTCTTCGCCGCTTGCTGCAAGCGCTATGGGCCGAAGCTTATTGACCTCCTAGTGGAGTATGCAGCGAAGCAGCAGGAGGAGGTCAAGGGCAGGTGATCTGGCTCCGAGGCCACTCAGGATGCAACTGCTTAGGCTTTATCTTTGTAGCTCTAGGATAGTTACCTTCTACCTTTGCTGTAATATCTTGATGAACACTTCCTGTGCCACGCAGTGGCTTTTGTTGTATATAATGAGCCCTCGAGCTGTTGCCCAATCGTGTGTTTTTTATATCCTTTCTGTTTTCCTTAGGAACCTTCGGGTGATGACCCCATCGATACTTCGTCTGCTCCGTAGCCGCGACCATCCTTGGATGATGTGTCGCAGCTTGTTTTTCTACGTGATCGCATCCGCAGTCTTGAGAAGGAGTTGCTTAGCATCCGAGGTCATGCGGACGTTTGGAAGTCGAAGGCGGAGCAAGGTGCCGCCAGAGAGGAGTATCTGATGGGGGAGCTGCGGCAGTTGGCTGAGCAGCTGCAGTGTAAGCTTCTTCGAGCTGATGCTCATTTTCGGATGCGCCATTGTTGCGGGTCATCTTACTTTGTAGTTGTTGCAGGTGCCAACCTTGTTCCCAGGAAGGAGAAGGAGCGCGTTGCAGTTCGGATCAACTGCCTGACCCAGCAAGATATGGAAGCCGGTGGCTTTTTCTGGATGGATCGCGACCATGCCACAATCCTTGCGACTGTGCAGGATCGTGCTCACCAGGTATCGCGAGTGCTGCGGCAGGTGAAAACTTCCTTGGCATCGATTTTGCATGTTATGTTTCCCCTGGATGAAGCGTCGTCGACTCTCTGGGGCTTGCTAGGAAGTTTCGAGACGTGTGTCATGTTAGGGAGTTGGTGCGGCACCAGTTAATTGCGGGAGTGAAGGCCGCCCTTTCCCTTGTGCATCTGCATCGCCCGGATGTGAATCTTGCGGCTGTGGCGGCTGGGCCACCCCCTCGACCAGATGGTGGCCTATGGGATATGCGCCTGCACTATGCAGCCGTGAGGCAGTATGCCGAAGAAGTTGTAGATCTCTTTGAGCACTGTGCGCAGGTGATTCTTCAGAATAGGTAGGACCTGTAAAAAAGATAGATGTAAAACATGTATGTATTCGACTGGGCGTGTTGTGCCCTTTGCTGTAAAGGTTGATTGTATTTAGCACGTGGTGCTTGTTTGTATGCATGCTCTTTTCATTAGCCTGACGTGATCAGCTACTCATGTGTACATGCGTTATCCACAGTCGACGAAGTCGTGAGATGAGGGGGAGCCCCTGAGTGTGTTGTAGCATAAAGAAATGCGAGTAAAAGATAAATTTTCGGGCGAGACACTTAGCTTTATTCATATCGTAACGAGGAGGTACATTGTTTGGCTGAGTAGCCTTGGCTGAATAGCCTTATTGAAAGTAAAGGGGGGATAGCTAGGGGTAGAAGCGTCGCAGTTGGGCGACGTTCCATGGGTTGGAGTATGCGACTCCAGACTCCACGTGCTTGAGGCGATAGGCGCCACCTGGGATGACTTGGTGACGATGTATGGTCCTTCCCAGGGTGACTCGAGCTTTTTTGGCCGCTCTTGCTTGCGTCGTAAGATGAGGTCTCCTTTGATGAAGGACCTTGGTCGCAGTCGACGGCTGTGATAGTTGCAGAGGCTCTGCTGGTAGACCACCGACCGAGCTGCGGCGATGTCGTGTGCCTCGTCGAGCGTGTTGACGGCGTCTTCGAGTGCGGCCGTCGACTCGGCTTCGCTGTAGGCGACGACCCGTGGGGCCTTATGGCATACTTCTGCAGGCAACACGGCTTCGGCTCCGTGCACCATGAAGAAAGGCGTGTAGCCAGTTGAGCTGTTTGGCATTGTGCGCAAGCTCCAAAGGATGGAGGGTAGCTCTTCTGCCCATGCTCCCGCAAGTCGCTCGAGTGGGCTCAGTAGGCACTTCTTGATGCCGCCGCCTACGAGGCCATTGGCCTCTTCGACCTGCCCATTGGTTTGCGGGTGTGCCACGGAGGCATAGGATATGTTGATCCCGAGGCCATCGCAGAAGTCCTGGAATTCTTTGGAGATGAAGTTCGACCCGTTGTCGGTGATGATGCTATGCGGCACGCCGAACCAGTAGACTATGGATTGGAAGAACTTCACGGTTGTTTTACCCTTTTGGTTAGTAACGGGCATGGCCTCGATCCACTTGGTGAACTTGTCGACTGCGACCAGGAGGTAGACATGGCCTCCTTTCGAGGACTTGGGCAGTTTGCCTATCATGTCGAGGCCCCATTGGGCGAAGGGCCAGGACAAGGGTATGGGCCTGAGCTCCGATCCTGGTGCGTGTGGTATGTCTACGAACCTATGGCACCCGTTGCACCTTCAGACGATGTCCTTGGCGTCGTTCATGGCCATCGGCCAGTAAAACCTAGCTCGTAGAGCTTTGGCGATGAGGGCGCGACTACCCGCGTGATGGCCACAGATGCCCTCGTGGATGTCTTGGAGGATGGTTTTGCCATCACCGATGGTGACGCACCTTTGGAGTACACCCGAAATGCTACTCTTGTATAGCTCGCCATTGATGATGGTGAAGGCCTTGGACCGGCGAGATATGCGTCGGGCATCTGTCGGGTCATCGGGTAGTTCCCTATTTATCAGGTACCACAGGTACAACTGTGTCCATGTTTCTTCGATTGCCATGACCCGCATCAGGTTGACCACTGCGACCTTTGTGTCGAGCTTTTCGGGTCCTTCTTGACCTTCGGGTAGCGCAGCCCCCGAGTGCTCTGCCTCTTCGGGTGATCCCTTGGGGAATTTCCTTTTGATGGATGGCACACAAATCTGTTCGAGGAACACACCTGGTGGCACCCGTGCGCAAGTGGAGCCGATATTGGCGAGTCTGTCGGCTTCTTCATTGCTTTCTCTTCCAACATGCTGAAGCTCGAAGCCGTCAAAGTCTCCTTCGAGTGAGTTGTAGAGCGCGCGGTACGTGATCATGTTGGTGGCGTGTGAGTCGCACTCGTTCACCATTTGCTGGACGACGAGGTTCGAGTCACTGTAGATGACCAGGCGCGTTGCGCCGCAGATCTTGGCCATCCTCATGTCGTGGATGAGGGCCTCGTATTCGGCTTCGTTGTTGCAAGCTCCAAATTTCATCCGGAGGACGTACTTCATCTTGTCGCCCTGCAGGGATGTCAGTATGACCCCGGATCCTGCTCCAGCCTCGCGCTTGGAGCCATCGAAGTGCATCTTCCATGACTGTGTCATGTCCGGGGTGTCCGGCAGCTGCAACTCCATCCAGTGGACGAGGAAGTCCGGTAGGACCTGCGACTTGATCGCATGGCGTTTCTCATAGACTATGTCTAGAGGGGACAACTCGATACCCCACAGGGCCACACGACCTATGGCCACTGGGTTGTTCAGGATGCTGTTCAGAGGTGCTTCGTTGAAAACCATCACCTGATGATCCTGGAAGTAGTGAATCAGCCGACGAGCCGTCATGAACACGTCGTAGGTAAGTTTCTGGTAGTGAGGGTAACTCTACTTTGTTGGCGTCAATACCTCGCTGAGGTAGTAGATAGGGCGTTGAACCCCATGAGTCTTGCCATCTTCAGGTCGTTCGACCACGAGCATGGTGCTTACCACCTGATGTGTGGCTGCTATCTATAGCAGTAGAGGCTCGCGTTCCTTTGGCGTGACCAGGACAAGCGAGGTGGAGAGCAGCCGCTTCAGATCTTTGAATGCGTCGTCCGCTTCAGGTGTCCACTCGAATTTGTCTGCTTTGCATAGCAGCTGGTAGAAAGGCAGGGCCTTCTCACCCATGCGGCTGATGAATCTGCTCAGCGCCGCTATGCGTCCAGCTAGCTGTTGGACACCTTTGAGGTTTTTTGGTTTCTCCATGGCCATGATGGCCCGGATTTTCTTCGAGTTCACCTCAGTCCCTCGCTGGGAGATGAAGTAGCCAAGAAGTTGGCCAGATGGGCCACCGAAGGCGCACTTTTCTGGGTTCAGCTTGATCTTGTAGCGATCAAGGTTGTCGAACGTCTCGTGGAGATCATCGATCAGTGTCTTGGCCTCTCTTGTTTTGATTACTATGTCGTCAACATAGACTTGTATATTACGGCCAATCTAGATCTTCAGGCATGCTTGCATGCACCGCTGGTACGTGGCACCTGTGTTCTTCAGCCCGAAGGGCATTGTGTTGTAGCAGAACACCCCGAACGGCGTGATGAACGCCGTTTTCTCCTGGTCTTCGACCTTCAGTCGAATCTGATTGTAGCCTGAGTAGGCGTCAAGGAAGGAGAGTTTCTCGCATCCTGCAGTCGAATCGATAATCTGATCGATCCGAGGGAGAGGGAAGTGATCCTTCGGGCAGTGCTTGTTTAGCGATGTGAAGTCCACGCACATCCGCAGGATGTCCGTGTCCTTTTTAGGGACCATCACGGTGTTGGCCAGCCACTCGCTTTCCTTGATCTCCCTGATGAAATCAGTGTCGAGCAGTCTGTTGACTTCGACTCCGATGGCTTAGGTCCGTGGCTCGGACAATCATCGGATGGATTGTTTGACGGGCTTGGCATCTGGGAACACATTGAGTGCGTGCTCGGTGAATTCCCTGGGAACTCCTGGCATGTTCGCAGGACACCAGGCAAAGATTTCCCAGCGCTCGCGGAGGAATTCGACGAGCGTGCTTTCCTATGCGGGGCTGAGGTTATTGGCAATCAGCGCCGTCTTGGAGGCGTCTGTCGGGTGGACCTACACCTTCTTCGTGTTGACTGATGAGTCAAACGACATGTTAGGTGCGTTCTGCCTTGAGATTGGGGGTGCCCTGTTGTCTGTCACCTCTCGGAGCCTTATGAGCTCCTCCTGCATGCCGAATGACTGGGAGATTCTGTTGAAGTCCCTGTCGCAGTGATCCGACCGGGTGAAGCTCTCGTGGACCGTGATGACGCCCCTAGGTCCTGGCATCTTGAGTAGCAGGTACGCATAGTGCGGTACTGCCAGGAACCTTGCGAATGCCACGCGTCCGAGGATGGCGTGGTATTGGGATGGCCAATCCACCACTTAGAACTCGAGTCGCTCGCACCGAAAGTTATTGGGCTTGCTGAAGATGACGTCGAGCCATATCTTTCCCAGGGGGAATATGCCCTTTCTTGGGACGATGCCGTGGAACGTTCTGTCGGATTGTTCCAGGCTGCACAACGGGATCCGCATTGCTGCTAAGGTGCTAGCGAACATCAAATTAATGCCGTTGCCGCCGTCCATGAAGATGTGGCTCATCTCGAACCCTCCTATTTGCGCCTCGAGAACCAGGGCAGCATGACCTAGGCGAGGGATCTGGCGGGGGTGATCTGAACGGGTGAATGTGATGCAGGACTCCGAACCGCTGAGGTACTCAGGGATGGCGGGTGGAGCGGTCACAGCCAGGCTGACCTGGCGGGTGATCTTCTTTTGCACCCTGTTTGTTGGGCGCCCCTTTTGGATCATCAATGACCCTTTTGGCGCGGGGTACCCGTTTCCGCCGTTGTTCTGCGCAGGTGCGATCGGGTGATTCGAAGGTCCCACGAGTGGCGGTGGAGGAGCTCCGTGGGTGATGTCACCTGGTGCGGGTGCGTGCCCGTACCCAGGATTTGGGGCTTGCTGTCTCATCTGGGACATGCTCTCGCTGAGTTTCTGGAACTCGTGGCAGTCTTTGAGCATGTGGTTGGCCTTCTTCTTGCCATCCTGCTTGTCGATGTAGAAGTGGATGGTGCATGGGCCCGACAATTTGTCGTATGCCGAGAGCTCATCGTCGCGGCCGCGGCGTTGCCACGTTTGCGTTGGGAGTTCTCCATCGTGGAAGTTGTTTCCATTGTATCCGTCGCTGCTGCGGTTGCTTTCGTTGCGGCGGTCGGCGTAGCCAGCCGCGACCATGTCGGGTCCGTTGTGGTCGTCGTACATGCGCGATCTTCGCTTTCTACGGTGCTCGCGTCATCGGCCGTAGTCATCTTCCTCTTCCGAATGTGCTCGGTGGACGGAGTCCTCGCCATCTGCCTACCTGTTGACGATGTCCATGAGGTGGTCGAGTGTCTTGGGCTTGACGCGCCCAAGTTCTTCCTTGAAGTCCTGGCGTTTGACGCCATCTTTGAAGGCGTCGATTGTTCTCTCCTCAGAGATGTGTGCCGTGGAGTTTTTGATGTTGGACCAGCATAGTATGTACGAGCGAATAGATTCACCCGTTCCTTGGGTGCAGGCCTGCAGCTCTTTGATCGAGGCTGGCCTCTTGCTGGTACCCTTGAAGTTTCGGATGAAACTGTATGCCAGTTCCTCCCAGCTTCGGATGGATCCCGAGGATAGGCTGATGAGCCATATCCAGGCTGCGCCTGTCAGCTGCAGCTGAAGGCATTGCAGGGCGGTGTTTTTGTTGCCATCGTGCAGCTTGACGGACGATAGGTGGTCGCTGACCCACGCCTTAGGGTCCTATGTGCCGTCAAACTTCAGAGTGTCCGAAGGAAGCTTGAAGTTTTGTGGCATTCGTGTCCACCGAACAGATCTGCTGAAGCATCGAGCTTCGCAGAGTTCTCCTTCGTCGTCATCCTCTTCGGATTCGGATGAGCACACGTGTTTGGCTCGTGATTTGCCGATCTTGTGCTGAGTGAGTTCGCTTCGAGCGTCGTAGTCACGGCTGTGACGTCGTGAGCTCTTGTGTCATCGAGGTAGGTCATGTTCCTCCTTGTCGGATGAGGGTGTGGGGCTGCGGTTGAATCTGACTGCATCCTTCTTTTTTGACTCCGCAGGAGCTTCCCCGTGGAGCGTAGCTCCAACGAGTCCGAGTCCGAGTCCAGCTAATGCGGAATTGTGCATGGACCTCTTGGGGTCCCCCACCGGAGGTGGATGGGATGCAAGGTATGTGGTGGCTGCCATGATCGCAGCTTGCGGCGTCTTCGGGATGACGTTGTCGTTGGTGTCCATCTCCATGAAGTACGTGTTGAGGGTTCGGGTCACCTCGCGACGTGCAGCGGGGTCCATGTTCTCTACGCGAGAACGATGCTTGTTGGCGTTGTTGACGTGCGAGTTGGAGCCGCCAACGGCGGAGAGCGCAGTTCGCCGCGCACTAGACTCCGAAGCCGCTTGCTTGCGTTTGTCGAGCACTTCTTGCATCTTCACCTGCTTTTTGTGCTCTTCGATGAGGAGCAGGTGGTATGCCATCAGTAGGTACCATGAGGCACCCACAGGCAAGATCTTGTTGCCCACCATGGCTTCGCGTGCTTGGTTCCATCCTTCCTCCCTGAGGTGGATTACCCGATTGGCGTCAGGATCGTCCTCATTGGGCGGGGGGATTGATTTCTCCTATTTTTGCCGTTTCTACCCTGCGGGTTGGGTGGCGGTACGTGAGCACCCGAACCTGGTGGTTGTTGCTCCACGTTTCTTTGGATGACCACGGCGCATTGGTAGCATCCGTAGGTCGTATCGCTGTTGCCGCTGCTTTCGGATCCGGAACCGTAGGTTCCTTCATCCGATGGAGGATCGCACAGATCTGAGTTGCAGTTGCTGCTGTCGTATGACTCATCTGTCAATGTTGACGTGCGTAGCACGGGATGCGGAGCCCACGAGGCGGGCCTGATCGATGGCAGTGGCACCCGCTCTGGGAGGCGGAGAGTGCCAGTCTGTCCCACCTGGAAGCAGAAGCTCCCGAACAGGATCTCGAGCCCGTCGCCTATGGGCTCGATGTCCTTCATGGTGGCTGGCGAGTAGGCGATGAAGTCGAAAGCGTCGAAGAGGAGATGGCTCCCCGTCGCCAAGGAGTTGTAGATCGCTTTGGTCGGGACCATCACGGTCGGACAATCAGCGCCCCCGATTCCCACAGACAACGCCAATTGACGAGGATCGATCTTGTCAATGCCTATTGTTATGAGCTTGGGTTTTGGAGAAGATGGGGGTGCTGGAGATCGCGGAACGGTTAACAGACAAGCAACCAGGGGACACGAGATTTACCCAGGTTCAGCCCCCCGGAGGGAAAACCCTACTCCTGCTTGTCTGCTCTTGATTATGGCGGAACCAAAAGTTACAGGGGTGCACAGATGCAATCTGGCGTGGAGGTGTGTATGCGGTGGTATGAGAGAGATCCTCCTCGTCATGCCCTCCTAGCCTTTATATAGAGGTAGGCAGGTCCCGGGAATAGATCGAGTCGGTTACAGGTTCAGGGTTTGCCCCTTTGAATATTCTATCTATTCTAGTCTTACTCTCCAAGGATTCGAAGACGTCATGGGCTTGGGCCACCCGAAAATCTTCATGGACCGCGTATATTCTTGTGGGCCTTCCTTGGGCTGGGCTAGGTATGCTAATATCGTGTACCCATAGGGTATAACCATGTCAGCAGCAAAGCCTTTAGCAAATGATAAACTGAAGAACTTTCTTGAAAATTACAATTAAACTTTTAATCTTCAAACTTAAAGCGCATAATTATGCGCATTGCAATCCTTAAGAAAGGCTTGTCACCTGGTACTGCCCATGCTCCATAACAAGCCAAGTATATTAATACACAAATTCCAAATACTAGTGCATGACAATGTTGAAATCCTTGTTGCATATATGACAATACTGAGATAATACATCAATGACAAAGACAAAGCACACTCGCAGAATGGAGGGTCACACTAGATCATTCTATAATACAACAGAAACATGCTTTTCAGCCGCCGCAACTCTCCTTCCCACTCCACTCCACTCCTCTCCTCTCTCCCGGGTCACCTCGTGCAAGGCGACTCCAGATGTTCCCAACCCAAACCCTAAACTCCCATGACCGATCACCCCCTCCCCCCCCCCCCACACGGCCGCTGCCACCACCAGCACTGACGGTGGTGGCCAAGCCCAACCGTCGAAGATGGAGGATGAAGGCGGGTGATCCCTACATGGACCCCTATGTGCGAAGGAGGGACATCACTTGGGTCCAGTAGCACAACGCATGCAGGACTTCAGGCTTCAGGCATCCAACATAGACGAGAATAGATCTTGGGTGCGAGTATATGATAGGATGATTATTGATCTCCATGTCCAACTTTATTTTTTGAGAACTCACAGGAGATCTGGAAATCTTTGAATTAAGTACTAAAGGGGGACAAAGTTAGAAACTAGGTTATAAGGAAGATAAGCAGCTAGAAACCTAACAAACCACCTAACACGCGACTAGCTCCACCTACAGGACAGCCTTTGTGCCTCTACTCGATCTACACGTCTCATAATTCCACACCTAGATCAAACCTGGTCTTGCCATTCACTCGCAATGCACATGTAGATGATCATGACATAGCAAGTCGGTCCTTCAAAAAAACGCAAGTGTTACATTCAAGACAAATGTCATGCATGATCAGTAAGCATAACGAGTTGAATTTATGTTGCGGCTTTCACACTACCTTAGCGGCAGTTTCTGGATACCACTCAGAGAGGTAGGTCGTAGGTAGGAGGCACTGAAAACCCTATTGTTGAGCAATCATAGCTATTAAGGATCGTGAGTACGAACATTGGAGGAGGATGTGGTCGATGTGTTGCACAGAGGGCAGGAACCCTGGTTTGAAAGACTCCTGTGCTAGAGCATGTCCTCCGTCCAACACCGTCCATAATAAATTGCAAGCCAAATGAAGAACGTGTGCTTCAACAACATAAAGGACGCCCAGACTCGCCTGGCCGCTAGTAAGATCATGGGTCCAACGAAACAGGTAAGGTAGGACGATCGCATCGAAAAGACTCCACTTGCGGAAAATTTCCAAGTGAAGTTGTCATGGATGTCGACGCGCATGGCGACATACTGTATGAGCTTCCAGTGACACAAAAATTGCACCACCCCTTCAACTATCAGCAACCCCACGATGTTCCACGCCTGGAAGTTGTCCATGAGGCCCTATTGCACAATACGAGAGCATGCTGACTCGGGGAGATCTAGCGCAGGCACAGTTAGTGTGATGGCAGCCACACTCTGTCCTTGTCCCATGTATGCCTTTGGTAATTAATTATAATCTCTATGAACTAATGTTTGTATTGAGTTTTACTTGTAGGGACTGTCCATACAAAAATGCTTGAACCATGTGTTGGCTTCAAGGTTGCAATAAGAAGAAAGCAAAGAAGATCAAGTGATGTCAAGGTGATATTCAAGAGAAGATCCAAAGTATGGTCATGTGAGAGTTGAGGCTATTTGAAGCATGTATTGAACTTGAAGAATTGAGTTTGAAATCATGGTGATCTTCAAGACATCATCATATTTAAGAAAGAAAAAATGATACAAGATTGAGAAGTCAAGATTCAAGATGAGTCATATCATAGAGATCAAATGCTTGAAGGTTACCTTCCATATGGTTATCATGTATATGTGAATATATGCCTAAAGAGATTCTCTCCCATAGGAGTAGGTGGAGAAATTCACAAGTCTTCATCAAGCAAGAGCATTGAAGAGAGATGTTCGATCTTGTAGCGGTCAAGATCTTCATCATCAAGCTCAATTGGAATGCGAGAGGCAAAGGTGTGATATTAATAGGTTTTCCCTTTTACCGGTCATGTTGTTAGTTGGAAAAACAGGTTATAGGATAGAAAGCCGTACTATTAAGAGAGGCTTTCGAGTGAGTAATTTGATTGTATCGTTCGTAGATAATTCAAACCTTTGCATATTTTTCATCATCTTTGTTGGTTGAAAATTTGGATAGTATCCATGTGAGGATTTATATCTTGTTGTTATCTTCACAACAATCTCAGGTTCATCAAGAATAGAATTTGTATGAAAAAATTCTTGCGTTTTGGATTCGGAGGTTGTACCGGTTCATTTCTTTAGAGAGGTCAAACCTTTCACCAGTTGGTTTTATCCTACCTTGTTGTAATATGATTCTTATCTGCATGAACTTATAGAGCTTGTTATTATCTTGGAAATAATCCCAAGTTTATAAAAACGGGGTACAGGTGCAAAAATTATGAGGTTTTCAGCTTCAGTCGTCTGTCTGCCCGGAGTGGTCTGGACCAAGTCTGCTCTGAGTCCGGCTGTGCCGGCTTTTCTTCAGATTCCTAGCCATCCTATGCCCCGGAGTGGTCTGGCCGGAGTAGTCCGGACAGTCCCGTACTAACCATGATTTCAACACATTTTTGGTAACGGTTGGTTATGTGGGAACCCTATCTAAGCAGGCCTTATTTCCCAAAAGTTCCCTACGAATTTGAGCTCATTTTGCCATGCATTATTGACCCTCTTGAGATTGCATACTTCCTCTCATTCCCATTATTTTTGTATCTTTTTGAGGGAAAAGAAAGAGGCGATCTAGATCTATATCTCCACCAATCAATGTCTTCTCTAAGCGAGGAGAACATCTTGAGATCTAGATCATGGAGACTTTTATGATTTTTCTCTTATGGTCTTCCTCTCTTGTTCTCCAATAGCTTTTGTATTTTTGGTGAAATTTTGGAGGAAGGACTTGGCATTGCATCAGGTGCATCGGTTTTGAGTTCTCTACCGAGAATCAGTTGGTGAAAGTATATGAACTTGTTGGGTTCTTGGAACCCGGAGCTTGTGACTCCTAGAGCTTGTGACTCTCGTGTTCTTGGAACCCTAGGCGGTGTTGTGGTCTTGGTTGTGTTTCTTAGGAGCCTCTGATTGAGTTGTGGAGATTGTCCCAAGCTTGTATGGGTTTGGTGACCGTCCTTAAGTGCCCCATAATGGATCGTATGCCCGTCTTGATGGTGATCATACGGGAGAATAATGTGAGTCTTTAATTGCGTGCCTCTGCATCTTTAGGTGAGTTCGTGTGTGGTGTTTGGTGTGCATCGAGCCACCGCACCTCAAGGTGAGCCTTTTGTAGCTTTCAAGGAGCATTACACTGCCACATCTCTCCAACAGATATTAGCTTCTTTGGAAGTGAACTTCGGTCTAAAATTATCGTCTCTGTGTGCATCGATTATTTTTATATCCGAACTTTTTACTTATGCATTTTATATTGTGATAACCTTTGAACCTGAAGTAATATATCTTTCAATTACCTTTTTATTTGTCTTGCTTAGCATAAATTGATGGTGTACTCAGTTGAACCTAGCATATTTAGGTTTTATGATTGATAAATTAAACACTAGTCTTATTCTGCATTTATTAGAGCAAAAATCGTAATTGGTTTAACTCGCCTATTCACCCTTCTATAGGAAGCATATGTGTCCTTTCACAAGGATCGTCCCAAGAGAGGATTCTAGTGGATTCTAGTGCCAGAGCCAACATCAATTCTAATGGCGGCATGGAACAACACACCCTAGAGACCGAGAGTTCTAGGCCGATCCACGGCTTACATGTACCTGTTGGAACCACGAGTGTCCCCCCCCCCCCACCCACCACCCACCACCACCGCCACCATGATCAACTCCCCAAAACTATAAAAACAAATTTCATTCAATTTTTGTTTACAAAGTTTTAACGGAATTTAACTAAAAATATACTGGAACTAAACTAACTTACGTGCGGCGTTAGGGTTCCCGCCGCCATGGCCTACTCGTCGTCCTTGGTGGCGACGAGGTTGATCCAGGTGGGCTGTGGCTAGGAGTATAGCAAGTCCCCGACCTTCAACTGCGGCGGTGGAGGAGGAGGTAGAGGAGGTGGCGTCCCCGTCTATGGAGGAGGCAACCCTTTGGCTAGTGGGGACCCACGCAGGGCCATGAACGTGGCCGCCCACTCAGACTCCTCCTCGAGCAGCATCTACTCCTCAGACAGCGCGACGACGCGGCGGTACGCCTCCTCTCGGTCCATGTATGGCGGCATCAATGACACCTCCTCCTGCTTGACGGTGGCCACGTAGGCGTGAAGGCCCTCTCTGAGTCCGTCGTGTCGTCGCGGTTCTCCTCATCGAGCACGTCGTCGCTGCCCCGCGATAGAGAGGGCTTCCAGTCCGGGTCAAACGGCTCCGTTCTTGGTGGCGATGGTGGTGGTGTCCCGGCGGAATACGATGCCTCCCTCACGGTATGGCGGGGGCGGCATTATGCGACGGATGTCGACGCGGCCGTGTGGTGGGGACGATGTCTCCACCCTTGGTAGCGCCCCGAAGTACGCCGGCGCCGCGCGGGACGGCAAGACCAGGTGATCGACCACGATAAGGCAGTGAGAGAGAATGCTGTGAGCGAGTGATTGGTCATTCCAGGCGTCATTTAGAGATGGATGATGTCTTGAGGCTGCTGGAGATGCTCTTAACATGTTTCACAGAGGGCCTGGAGCTCCGGCCCTATCGTGGTCAATCACGCGATGGACGAATCGAAGCACATTCGCGCTGGCACACGGGAGGCAGGAGGGGCACACACGGCCCCAGCGTAACATGCCTCCAGACCATAGCACAACTCCAAACAAAACCCCTGTCCGCACCCTACAGCGGATGGACCCAAACCCATCCACATAGCCAGACAGGCCTCGCTCCGAGCCTGATCAAGCAGCGTCAGCGTCAGCGTCTCAACCCCGATGCTAGTGGCAGTACTACATGCTAGACAAGGCAATAACTCATGCCGTGGTAGTACGTACAGACTACAGACTGTACGGGCGGTGGTACCACGCCGCTACTTTGACACTACTACTGGCTCGCTCTTCGCGTCGACAGATCAAGGGAGCGAAGCGGGTTCGGTCTGATGTTTTGGCTGTGGGCGCGTGTCCGGCCGCTGCTGCCCCCGTGGCCGTGGACGTACATCGTCGTCCTCCCCAACCCCCCGCTCTGCTGATGCTAAGCGAGATATCGTCACGAACGATCGAGCTCCGACCGCGACCGTGCGAGCGAGATCGTGAGGTGGAAGGTGGGGGGTCCCTTGCCGGTGGCCTCATGGCTGGCCGAGGCGAGGAGAGGCCCCGCCCTGCATCAATGCCCATGTGAATGTGCGATATGACTGGTATGTACTCGCGAAGAAGACGAGGATAGGGACCCAACACGGGCCGATCAAGCAGTAGTAGGCAGTGGAGATCCAACAGACCATATCCTACGCTGTTTCCACGTGAAATTCATCCATCGGCTGGATTGACGAAACGAGAGGGCATTTCACCGTTCGCTCTTATATTAGAGCACCTCTATCCGATCCTCCATCCTTTAGACGATGTATAAAAGGACACCAAAACCCTTAGAGGAACAAATTTGATCATCTGAACTTCAGCCATCCTAGCCGAAACTCGCAAATGTTATAACTCCCTAAACTACGAATTCATGTACACATTGCATCAAACACCTACAAAACATATATAGATTTAAACATCAAACATTGATTTAAACATCATTCAAACAAGTTTCGTACATAGTACGATTAAACTACAACCTGATTTAAACTAGATCTAGACCTAGTGCCGTGGCAGCACTAGGTAGGCCTCGACCTCAAGCCGCGTGCCCATGGCTAGGGGTGGATTAACTCCGAGGCCGGGCCGCGACCGAGGGGAAAATTGAGGACGCCGCAGTTGTCGGCGTGGAGTCGGACGTTCCCGGCGTCGTAGGATCACGCCGCATGCGTCGCTGATTGGAACGTCCCCAACCACCGCCGCTCCATCTTCAGAGGACGACGAGAGGGGCTGCCTAGCCTCACCTGGCTGGCCATGGTGGCAGGGGGTGAGGTGTGGCGGTGTGGAGCGGTGGCATGTTCTTCCCACGAACGGCCATGGCGGCGAGGGGAAAGGAGAAGGTGGCCGCTTTTGGTTCGAGCTCTTCAAGATGGCGTTGTTCGAGGCATGGTCTTGCTATGCTGCTGATTTGCTCTGGCCGTCGTGGCGATGGTCAGGGCACTGACTCACGAGGCTTCGATGCCCTCAATTGGGCGTATTTGCGCTAGAGATCTGAGGAGGCGGTGACTCCTTGTTATGCTGCTCCAAAAGGGATTCATCATTTGAATTTCATTTCTTTGGATGCAGCTTTTTGGTCCGATTGCTACACTAAGTTTAGAGAGCTTGTTCTTTCAGTAATTCTTCCTTTTTTTTGTCCATCGATGATGTAGGTTCAGAGTAAAAAATGGTGTATGATACTCCCATTCTGTTTTTAATGTAGTAGTATATATAAGCTCCGTTTGTTAAATAGAGACGTAGGTGCCGTGGCAGGAGGCGACAAGAAGAGGCGGGCACACACACGCGCACACAAGTGGCGGTGAGGGGCGGGGGCGGGCGACGCAAGCCAAAAGGCGATCGAATCTAACGGGGCGCGCGCGCTGACGCCTGTGACGACGGCCGCGTCCTCACCGCCCTGCCCACACCCCGCCAGCTCACTGCCACCCCACCTACCCCTGCCTGTCCGTCCGTCCCTCCCCTCACCGCTCCGGTGCGCGCACCTCCTCCATCTCCCCCCTTCCGTCACCCAGCGATGCGGGATGGAACCTTGGAAGCAGCAGCGCTCTGCGTCCCTCAAACGAAGAACCAACATTTACCTTTGTTGCGTGTGATTCTTTACAGGATTTCTTTTGCATAAGTTGCGCCATTCTTTTACAGGAATGGATGGTGCCATCATTCCGCTTTTCTCCAACATGACGCGAGCAGTAAAAAAGAGAGAAGAACGCTGCTTTGCAGTTCAGTCTTCCTCACCTCCACCTTCTCCTCCCCCTCCAAACCCCTTTCCAATTCACAGTGTACAGATTCAGAAACGAAAACGAAACAAAAAGCAGAGCAAAAGAATTTCGAGCTCAACGAGTAGAGACAGTAATGGACTAGCTAGCTAGCCAACTGCCGCCGGATCTCATCTCATACCAGAGGCGGCAGCAGTGCTAGCTAGACACAACAGCGCTATACACGACCACCAACCAGTTGCGGTCGCCGACGAGGCCGACGACGACAGCAACGCGGTGGTGTAGTTCCCGGGCGGCGCCGACAGCTTCGTGGGGGGAATCTTTTCGCTCTCGTCCGGCTCCGGCGGCATCGAGGCCGACGACGCGGGCGGCGGGGACCCCGCGGCGGCGACGATGGCGACGGCGGCGGAGTCGCTGCCCCCCGTCGCCCTGGCGAACATCTCCTTGGGGAGGAGCACCTTGGAGACGGCGAAGACCGCGACGGGGTTCTGGTCGAAGACTGTGCGCGTGATGGTGGCGAGGACGACGCCCGTGTCGATGGCCACGGAGCCGTTGGTGCGGGTGATGTTGAGCGTGAAGCGCCCCGCCTGGGAGGCGTACTCGGTCGCCAGGGTGGGCTGCAGCGGGTTCACGATCGACTCCAGCGACCCCAGCGGGTAGTAGGAGTGGAGGACGTGGAAGCGGAGCACCACGGCCTTGCGGTCCGCCGGGAGGGACTGGAGCCGGTCCCCCGCGGGCACGCTCGCGAAGGCGTCGTCGGTGGGCACGAACACCGTGATGCCCGCGCCGCGCTCGTCGCCCTCGAACTCCTCCGCCACGCCCGAGGCCTCCAGCATGGACGCCGCCACGTTGAAGCCGCGCGCGTCGGCGAGGACGCGGGTGATGTTGACCGTGGTGGCCGGGGACGGGCGGGAGTCGGAGGCGGCCAGGTCGAAGCCGGAGGGCACGATGAGGCCGTTCACGGCCAGCACGCTCAGGTTGTACGGGACCGAGGTGATGGAGCCGAGCACGGTGGCGTTGGAGGCCGGGAACGGCGCGGGGGAGCGGACGACGCCGAGGCTGGGGCCCGTGGACGTGACGTTAACTGCGCCGAGGTCCGCGGAGGCGCGGCCCGTGGTCTGGAACAGCGTGGTGACCAGCTTCCCGGCGGCCGGGAGGCGGCGGAGGTCGGCCGGGGAGATGTACTCGAGGAGGACGTGGTAGCGGAGCACGTCGGCGAGGTCGGCCCCGGCTGCGGCCGCGAAGGAGGAGGGCGACTGCGGGAGGTTGGCGTCCGGCACGGCGAGCAGCGTCAGCGAGGACCGGCCCGCGAGCTCCCGCGCCACGGGGCTGGACGCCAGCAGCCGCGCGAAGCCGGCGAGGTCCGGGAACGGCGCGAGCACCGCCTCCACGTCCACCGCGGCGGCCGAGGACGCGAGCAGCCCGGACGCCACCGCGAGGAGGACGAGGAGGCGGGAGATCTGCCTCCGCATCTCGCCGTGCCGAACGCCGGGAGCACAGCAGCACGCTACTGACCGACTGACTCGAGGAGTGAAGTGGGTGAGCTCGAGATGCGGTGGGGTGGTGAGCCGAGCGCGGTGAGGTGGATGGATGGAATGAATATTTTCTCTCTGATTCTTTTTCTTCCTAGAACAAAAAATCGCTGATTAAACTTCCCTCGGCCTCGGGTTGGGTTCAGTGCTGCGAACTGGTTTTTGTTCTGCGGCCGGCAGCGCGTTGCGATTTGTGCTTTGTGGAAATTAATGGCGTAGGGGCGTGGGTGGGTGGGCTGGACTGGACTGTAGCCGAGACTCCAGCTAGGAGGAGGAACTAGACTGGCCAGTGGCCAGTGGCCAATCTCCCGTCCCATGCACACAGCACACAGCATAGCAGCACCAGTAATCGGGAAAAGGTTTGGTAATGATAGCGGGCCCCGGGCGACGTGTTGCCATGTTGGCTCGGCTCTTCTGTTCTTGGATGGTAGTAATGCCGTAATAGTAAGTTTAAAGGAAAGGCAGAATCTTTTGCGGGTCCGAGCGTTGATTACTTAACATGGAACCAAGTGCGTACTCTACTTAAGATCCAACAGTGAAAGTACATAGTAGTAGATTTACCGAAAATTTTATTTTGAGGGCAAGCTTTAGCTCAAATTGATTTTCTCTAAAGCGTCGGCAAAAGCAAGCACACAAGGGAGTGTAGATCACCACTGATCAGGCTGTGTTGTATAGCAAGGAATCGAGCTTCATGAGCCAGCTCAGCCTTCATATCATACCATCTATGTTTACTTACCCACCAGCCTTTCTTTACATTGTCAATCTCGAAGGCAGAAAAGAATCCACTCCCACGCCGTTGCCAACGCTTCTACCGTGCATATTCATTCCTTTGAAATGAGGAATCCTACCTTTGCCTTTGGAGTTTCTTCTAAACCAAACAGAACCTCATCATAACATAATGAAGCTTTTACTACACTGATAAGTAAAGACACGCCCCTTCCCAGAAAACAATTTTGGCTAAAGGCTTTTGTTCTTTCAAGACAAGCTTAAGTGTGTCTGCCTAGATAGAGATACAGATCTCTTAGAGGGACGAAACGGATCATGTGACGGAAGATAAGAGCATGAAAGAGTGGGCCAACCTTTCCTCCACGAGCACGGGCCGCGCCTAACCTTCTGCATCATCTCATCCACAAAAGTCTGAGCATTCGCGGACGCCATGTTGCCTGTTAGGAAGTACAGTAGACTGGAGCGCACCCATGGACATCAGCTACGCGCCCCCATTGCCAATAGTACAAAAGCGAGAGGAAAGAACAGGGGGGAAGAGTGCTGGCTCTGAACGACTAAACCTGCCCGATTTCAAGTGGGGAAAACTGTTCAGCTGCTCTGAACTCGCCCGGCATCCCTCCGCCAGGCCTTGTCGTTTAACAAGGAAGGGGTATTCCTCCTCCCCCAGATTCCCAATCTCTATCAGCGGCCCCTGCCTGTGCATGTGATGTGATGCACTTTCATCGATCAAAAGCTTGCTGACATCACTGCTTCCAGATTTGAATGTCCGGGCCTACATCAGAACAGAGCAGTCAGTTTAGACAGACAGGATATTGCTGTAATAAACAGATAAAAGAAAAGCAAATGGTTTAACTTACCAGCAGATGAACAGATGATACATCAGCTGATTGTTGGATGGTAAGCTTTCATAAGAAATCATCAGTAAGCAAGTACTCCCTCCGTTTCAAAATATAAGATGTTTTAGGTTTGTGAAGAAAATGTATCTAGACTTGTTTTAGTGAGTAGGTTCACTCCAAACTTGAGTGAACTTAAATACTAAAAGTAGTCTAGATACATTTGCTTCACAATACTAAAACGTCTTATATTTTGAAACGGAGGGAGTAGTTAAGTGTATCTGCGAGAAGATATTTTGGTTGTGTAGTGACAAAGCGAGAATTACAACGTGCGATTCCCATCATTCATATTGAAAAAGCAGTTACAACAGAGGGGACGACCAAGGTAGACAAGGCAGATACAATGCACATTTCCAGATCAAGAGGAACAAGAATTAAGAAACAAATTTACAAGGTCTGCCTCCTATCAAAATTTTCTGTATGACAACAAAATTCTAATGAGCCATGTACAAGGGGCACTACAACACTGAACCGTTTGAAACTTCATCGGCACTGGATACGAGCCCTATAGGTGTCAGATACATCTATTGGTGTGTGTTAGATCGAATCCCTGTATTGTTAGCAGCAGGATGGTCTAAGACTAAGGAATTTGTGGCATCCCTGTTGACAGATACAAGGAAGAAAGCCACCCTAGGGAGAACATACATCGATGTACAACACCCTGTCAGGTATGCTTGCAGGCGAAGTCAAATCGCCGCCGCACAGTACACAGAGGATGAACAAATCATACCACATGCCAGAAAAATAGGTTAGTTTAATAAGTGCTGATACTATCTAGCGTGTATAGGTTTCGAATGTGTTGTTCTGTTCATACGGCACATGCAGTCAGGACATGGAAAGGTGTATATTGATTCATTTGGTCTTTTCAGCTCAACCCCTTTGGTATCGCTGTGTGCTCTCATATTGAGCAAGTGCCGTTTCAACGACTTCCATCTGCATAGAAATAAAAATGGCATGACTATAGACTATAGAGGCGAAGAATACTAGGTGCAAATGCTTAGGATCTGAAAAGAAAGAAAAAAAACTAAGGTTGGTGCAATTTCATACCCGATACGTGGATTATCAAAGAGTATGGCCAGCCTTCTTTTGTCTGGCTTAATTGTCTTTGAATGTCCACCATACAAGTATCTTCTGTGTCCCATAAGAAAATGAGGGAAATTTCCACCTTGTGTGGTCACAAAAACTTCACTATAGGTGCAGATGCTATAATCGATTGCAGCCATCCTTGAGGAGAAGTCCTGGCAACAATGTGTCATTAGAACAATACCCATATGGAATTCAGCAGCATATTTGTGTACAGCTGACCTAACAGTACCTTAAATGGAGCAAGTTCCTCATCTGATGCTAGTGTTTCTTTTGTCTGTAGAAGAGGAAACATTTCAAGAAGAGGAGCCATGGTTTTCTCTGATTTGTAAATCTTTCCGGATGCCAAGAAAATTGCGGTCTTATTGTTGAAACCCATTCCACGGAGCATTAATCCAACCTAAAGGTCATGTGGCATGAACATGCAAATCATCAAGATCCTAAATGCAATCTCACTTGATGAAAGAAAATTTAACAGATCATGGACTACCAAAATGTGCTTGAGAAATAATAAAGTCAGAGTTTCAATATCACCAGTGAACAGTTCTAATATCCAATACAAACATACCTCTAAAGGTGTAAGTGGACATTTCCCATTCATTCTTATAACTCCTGGCCTTATTACCCGCCCTCTCTTTGTAAACTTCCCTTTCCAACCTATTTCTCTGGCCACATCCATTTCCTTTTTCTCCTCGTCACCGCCATCATAGACACAACATGAGAAGGCAACCATATCCTGCAAGACAACAATTAGTGGATGCCTCCAATTTTTCACAGAACCAGAAAAGAGTGATCTCTGGTATTCCAAAAATAATGTAATCAAATTTTCACAACGTAAAACAAACCTCCTCAAAACGAAGATGCACTGCGATATATTTCCCATTGCTTTCAGCACTTTTTGCTCTCATTCGAGAAATTAAGGTCTCCGATAGAGAAGCAACTGGGTTTGCAAATTTCAAAGCTTCAAAATTCACCAAGCATCTCAGCCGTTGAACAACAGGTGGTGCATCAAAAGAGAGTCGATTTGCAAAAGGAGAAATCCTGATGAATCTGTAGTTCAGAGCATAGCTTCAGAAAAAGTTGCATAATAATAAAACCAAGCACATAATTATGTTTAAAATGCGACATATCACGTGTAATCAACTAATCACCCTAAGAGGTGCAACGATGCAATAAAACTTTTGATTCAGGGAACCAAATCAACATGAAAATTCTGAAGTAGTTTATATGATGTAGTCTAACTTATTCAAGCCCTCTAGATTTGCAGCTTCAAAAAAAAAATCTTCTCCCTTTTCCTTTTGATTTATTTTTTCCATTTAACGGAATGAAGTTACCTTGAAATTTTAGACATGGCTAGTGTACATTCAGAAATACATCTAGTCATCTAGATTCTGTTGAGAAAATTTTATGATTAGTTGATGCCTAGACTAAAATCGACCTGCATGAATGAATCTCAATGGATTATTGCGTTGGATAGGATATGTCTCCATTTCACAAACTGTTATGGACGCCATACGCGTGTAATGTAAGGATTGTATTAGAAAAGAACAAAATGAAAGAGATTATCTAGTATGTAAAGAGACAGGTTAATGTAATAATTTGAAGATAGAAGCTTTATTCAGGAATTAGACGTACGATTTCAAGCCATGCTGATCAAGTCAGTAGTCCTATTTAAAGACCTAGCGTGTAATCTATTTGATCAACTATGAGAAATCCAAAGTAAGTCACTCTGCTACCCAGGGATTAGGCCTTCACACGGCTAGATGAGGACAAGTTGCCCAATCACCATCTTTGAACATTGAACCCTTGCCAGTTTAGCCCTAACACAAAAAATAGTAACCATTCGCGAAAAATCAGGACGATGTCCCCTTCCTAACAAAACAGCAGTTTCTGGGTATAGGAAAATCAACTTGTGTAACCAAGGTCGTCTATTTTCATTTTCCTAAAATCTACAGAAATATCCCATTAAGAAATTTTAACTATAAAGATAAGTGTAGAAAATCAACATTCTTCAGAACAATTACTCAAACTAGGCAGTGTCACTGGTTATGAAATCTTTGAAATCATGTTACTATGGGCCAGTTTTCAGTCTAAGATTGTGTCGGTAAAAAAAATGCGCACAACACTGGTAAGACATGCATCAACCATTTTTCATCAATAACTGCTAATACAGAATGCCCTATGTTAACTAACTATATGTAGGCTAATGCTGTTGTAGATATACACAAGGTATAAGGCTAGTACCATATTAACCAAAGTTATAGATTTCAATGTTAACAGGGTATCAACTTATCTTCAAGTGCACTAGTAGTTCTTCATGTGTTTATACCATAACTAAGGCTAGAAGCACTTGCAGAAACATATAAGTTATACATAATTGCATTGTATGCAAGGGAAGTGCTCAAGCAAGAAAAGGACAGAAAAATATGAATAATAAACCAGGATACAGCCAAAATTAATTCACACAAGCAACTTTAATTCCAGAGTGACAACTGAATTGGATTTTAACGCACCTTTCTTCAACTAACTTCGGAAGAACAACATCTTTGTAGTATTTAATAGGAGACCAAGCCTTTATCTTGAAATTGAATACATTGGTTATATTGTGACCAAAACGCTCCATTATATAGTCAGGCACTTTGTCAACTATTCGGACATCATTTTGTAAACGCTTTACAAAGTGTTCTTCATCGTAAATATCACTGAATTTGCTGTATCCAAAAGAAAACATCAGCAATCATTTTTTACTAAATCTACAGTTGCATAAAAATGAAGTTGAAGAAGCTGGAACCAAAGGCAGAGACATCCAACCAACTAGAAGTCTGGACCGGGATATATAAATTCTCCAACTATATCCAGAGCAGCCCAAAGTTCAGTATTGTGTGCTAGTTTGTCTCTTGAATATTTAATAAATCTCACTCTTTTAGAACTTTTAACAGCAAGACTAATTACCATTCCTCCATTGAGTTCAAATTACTCAATACGACATGCAAACAAGGATAACAGCCAATATCAATTTCTGTCCTTGTAAATGTGATACCTTGCGTAGTCAAGTACAGCTAGCAAGAGAGTGTACAGGCCACTTCATATCTACATAGATTTGTGTCTTTTATTAAGAAGAAGATACAGGCAGAGCATTGGGATGAAATGGGGGTATTCTGGAATTCCACAGCCTTAACTGACATGACATTCTAATGAGAAACTAAACCTAATAAGGCCGTGATTAAGCATACTAAATCGAAGAGGGACCTTTTTTTAAAAACTGAACTGAAGAACCCTAATGTTCTAGAAACCTCAAGGCTTGAAAGTAAAACTGAGGAACAGAGTTTTTTGCAAAGGTACATACAGAAGTATAAATCACGATCACCATGCTTACTAGAAGAAATGATGTATTGCAGTTCTAATATTACAAAATTCTAGGGCGTGTTTGTTTGGCTAACCAAAATATTGGACAAGGTTTTGGTTCCTGAAGTCAGCCAAGAAATGACAAAATTATACAGGAAACAGCCAAAGGGGCAAGCATACAAAAAGGGCAAACATCCCAACAAAGACCAATTGATATTTGTGCACAGACACTGCCCATCTTTCAACAGTATTTATCTCAGACTTAATGTCAAGTAGGTAACTAGTAAAAAAATGTGTGAGGATGGAGCGAGAGAGAAATGAGGAAACCTTGGATCCTTCCAGATGCTGTGGAAATGGAAATTCGGGATAATAAGAGTAGCATTTAAAAAGCCAGCAATAGCAACTGCGTTGCATATCTGAAAGACAGAAAAACGGAAGAAATTGAAGTCCAAGTGAGTCTTAAGTTCAGAAAAAAAAAGTACGATGTAACAAATATAAACTCTGACATATGAAGAGAAACATGAAGAACCGCTGAGGCAATTACCGATGTCCTCTGTTGATTCAAACCACCATTTGCCTCCACATATATATAACCATTTGATTCAGGCAAACCTACACCAGTGATGATAAAATATTATGCACTAATTTAGTAGTACGTGTTTTGTAAAATTAAGAAGGCATCCATGTGATGCCAAAGTAGCAAAAGGAGAGATAGAGAATGTAGTACGATTTGCATATTTATCGATGTTTTCTAAAACTGAAACACCTGACTGCTCCAAGTATGTTAAACTCGGTCAGCAAAGTATACTAGGTACATGATCAACTAATCATCATGAGACTTTACCAGCCCATAGATGTAAAGCCTTATTAGTCTCAACATGCTGCCATTCTGTGCTGGTAAGCTTTTATAGGAACACACCACATAAAAGCTGTGACTTATAATTGAGGGAAACAAGACTGGCGAACAAATCCATTAAGACACACAATTAACTTTCCGCGTGATAGAATACAAGAAAGCAAGTCTCCTCTACCATAAATCTGAATATGTTCAGGAGTTTATCAATATGTGAGAGAAAAGTAACCCAATGAAATTACATAAAATGTATAAATACATATTAGCAGGAAAAAAAGGCAGTAGATGGCATACTGTTTGTCATGTTGCTTATGCAAGGTCGCCAGGCACCACCTTTGTAAGTATGCCTCCATACAGTTGCTAACTACAAAAATGTGACAACATGAGAGAAGGAAGCATGCGCGCAAAATATACATAGAATGTAAATAAGCAATTATGTGGATGAGGCAAAAGAAATATCATAAAACACATAGATTAGAATTAACCACGGTATGATGGAAGACATTCTTCTTCTATTCTATTTGTGGGCACCCTACTTGTCGACCTACACAAGACCCATTGCGCAAATACTGGAACAGATGATGGATAGAGATACATTTGTATTTCTTCAGGTGATTATTCCATGTTTTACCTTTTGATACTTGCACCCACATTTTATGCTCAAACAAGTTTCACAGATTTGTGTGCAGAAATAAGTGGTTTGGGCTTTTCAACCATACTCAAAATCCTTTCACTCGAGGGAAGGTACTAGAGATGTATGTGAGTGTTAAGGAAATAAGATGGATGGAAAAGAGATGACAGAAACCTATATACATTAGAAACTTGCTTGTTGACTTGCCCCTACAGTCTTTAGAGTACGAGTACAACAGTACAAGTATGACAACATCTTTCTGAATGAGGGGAACCCTGCCTCATTTTTATATTAAATACAGAAGCATGACAATTCGTCCTCCTGTCAAACACCTTGCGGGCATTCACAGGTTTTACATAACTGAAGGAACAGATCAGCGACATCCCTTCACCATACAAGCAGTTTATGATCGTTAAGGGACTAAACGAATCATAGACGTTTGAGGCTGCAACAATCACATAAACCAGGAAATAACTAAGGAAAATCCGACAGGTCAACAACCACTCCACATCCATTTCCGGCCATTTGTAAGAGGACAAGAGCTCAGTTCGAATTAATCAACTTGGACTAAAGTAATCTAAACAGATAGCGACCATTTGCTCATAGCGTACTCTACACTGACTATATCTGCTCGATCAGCAAACAAGTGAAAAGTTCAACCAACCCAACGTTACAGTAGGCAGTAGTAACAAGTCACCAAAACGGCCAAACATTTGCGCCCACATTGCATCGCATCCCAAAATTCCAAATGCGTCGAAGGACGAGGAAAACTGACCGCATCGGCGGAGCGGTCGGCGTCCATCTCGGCGCGGAGGCGCGCGTAGAGCTGGGGGCTGCGGTAGACGGAGCCTGGCGCGGAGCGCGTGATGATCCGCGGCACGACGTCGAGCGGGAGGGAGCCCATGTAGAGCAGCATCGCGGCGACGTAGAGCAGCGGCGCGAAGAGGAACACGGCCTGCCTCCGCAGCAGCGCCGCGAGCAGCGCCCATGCCGTCCTCCTCGCCGCGGCGCCCCACCCGGCGACCCCCAGCGCCGCGGCCGCCGCCACAGCGGCTTCCTGGGATCCCCTCGCCGAGCCCGCCTTCCCCGGCGTCCGCCTCCCCCCGCCCCGCGCCGGGGACGGTGGCGGGGGAGGGGACGGCGTCCCCGCGAACCCTCCGAAGCTCCCCAGCCGGCTGTACACGTGGCCCTGCATCGGACGGGCGCGGCGCGCCTGCTCCGGGGGGCTAGGTTTTGGGGGCTCCCCCGCGCGCGATCGCTGCCGCGGCGCGCAATGGGGGCGAGGCGAGACGGGAGTGAGATGGGAGGAGGCGGCGGTGCGCCTCACGTTGTCTGGCCGCGCGGCAAGTTGGCCGGCCTCGGTCCGTCGCCCGCGGTCGTCTCGTCTCGTCACGGCGTACACACGACACTACTGCACGAGCCGAGCTGGAATTCCGGTCTGGGCTTTCAAAAAGCCGGTCTGCTTTGCGAGCTCACAGAGTCAACCCGAACCTGCCCCTGAGACAGGGCCAGGCCGAGGCGCATCCGACGGGCGCGAAGCTAAGCCGAGACGTGGCACTACGAATCTCAAAGCGGGGTGAGGCGAGGTCGTGCGCTCCATCATGGAGAAAGCGACCGGCGAGTCAAAAACGTACGGCGCGATTGAGGCGCTTAAACACGGGTGGTTAAGGTGCGGGACAGCGAGTGCTGTGAGCTACTCCTCCGGTCTTCGATCTTGGATAGCGATGGTTCCGTTGTCTGGCAGTAGGTGAGGTGAGGCCATGAATACTACGGTACTACTAGAACAGTGTGCCAGTACTATAAAAAGGCCAAAGGATCTTCTTTTTAGAGCAATCACATATTTTGTTAATCGAAAATCAAGTTACATAGAAAACACATATGAACACTAAAAGACAGACTAGAATAAAATATTTATCCTAAAAGCTGTGCAGATAAAATCCTAAAAGATCAGAAATACAAAACGATCCCTAGGGTTTTTCGCAACCACCGAAGCCAGCGGCCGCCGCCCAACTCTAGCGTCGTCGAGAAGCACGACGGAGGAGATGCCGAACCTCCAATATTGCAAGATCCAAAAAAGCACCATCGTCAACGAGGCTTTGTGAGTCGATGAACAGGCATGCTGCACGCAGCGAGGCACATGTCGGTGTGGTATGTCGACCGGGGAACATCTCGTTGTTGTATTGAACCAATATCCGCTGCCTCTCATCGACAAATTCAGAGAAGAAGAGCAGATCCACCACCTTCGGACCAACATCCTTTGCTCCAGAGAAACCACCTCGCCCCGACCACCAGCGCCGATAACGACGAACGCCAGCGACAACCAAGAAATTGATCTCGCCAGATACAAAGAACGGCGAGAAGACCAAGTTGTCGATCTGAAGGAACGACCATCACACCTTGCCATCAACTCCGAGGCGCCGCCGTGAAGGTCGTCGCCGGTGTGGGGGGTAGAGTTGAGACAGATTTATTGCCCGGACGCCGCTCCCACCACCCCACAACGCCCACCAGCAAACATACTGTAACCCTAACTACTAGGCAAGAAACGAGGTTGCCCCTCCCTCCTACTGCTGGAGCGACAAGCGGAGGGAAAGGGAACTATCACTCTCGCCGGTTGAGATATTGAAGGGAGCCACCTCCGCCCGTTTCTGCGAGGAGGAGAGGCAAGAGCTTTTTCCGGATGGGGAGGTACTGCTATGTGTGTTCGGTAGAAAGAAACAAGGCCAAAGGATTTGGTGGTTAGATCATCTCTAACAGCTGCTGCATTTTTCGGTAACAGTTTTGCTAGATATGTCAGCCAATTTGCAGCAAAACTGCGGTCGGTTTATTAGCTGCCGCATTTTGCAGCACCGGCTGTTTTTTTTCGCAAAATACATCACAGTTGCAACGCCACCACCCCTCATTTCACAATATATATGATAAAAAGTGAATCAAAAACAAACATTTGACCACACATCATGAACAAACTATGGATAACCACGAAATCCACACATATATAGCATAAATATTACATAGTACCGAGCATAACTAACAACGAAAGTTCATAGTTCAAAGCACAATAGTTCATAGTTCTGAGCATAAACTTAGATTATCACTTCTCATTGCCATTGTTGGTATTGCTTGGATCAACCTCCACATTAGCATTTCCACATTGTCTGACGGGCTTCGCAGTGGGAGCCTGGCTCTGATTCAACACGGCGGTGGCTGGCCGGGCTAGAAGAAGGTTACGCAACGGGAGGGCGGGGGCATGTTGTTTGGCACGGCCGCACGGGTCCCAGTGGACGGTGCGGGAGTAGTGGAATCGCCTGCGGTAGGCGCAGAAGGGAAAGAGCGGGTTCTAGCGGCCTCGTCCATGGCGTTCTGGTGGTCGGAGGCCCAAAGCGGTGCTGCGCGCGCGGGCGAGATCTCAACGGGCGGTTGGCTGCGCACGCGAGTGGGAGGGGATTTGCAGCACATCGCTAGTTGCCGCAATATGCAGCACGAGGCAGCGCTGCCGCAAAAAATATACAACACCAAAGCTGGTAGTTGTTGAAGCCGAGCCGATTTTTAGGCCCACGGTGCCGCAAACCAGCAGTTATTTTAAGTCATGAATAGGAAACGGTGTGATAAGCCTTACGATTTGGTGGTGAATCTGGGCAGGCCACGGGGATGCAGTACCCAAAAGAAAACACATTTTTCTTATGTTGGTGCACCCCATAACTGTTCAGTTGTTGATTAGGTTATGTATATGGTTGAAGTACTCACGAAAAGAATCGTAGGAGCGGTGTGATTTGTTTCCCACGGGATGCATCTATTTTGACAATAAACTTGTGGGGTGGCTGCTAGGCTGAAGCAAAGGATAGATGTTTTGTTCATGTCTCAAGTTGTCTGTCTACGGCATTCCGTGCAGACAAGGCAAGGTTGAATATACTGTCGTACTGCTTTTGCAATGACCACGTTTGCCAGTCCATGGTTCGAGGCTTCGCATGTAGGCAATGAACAATAAAGGTAAATATTAAATTAATAACAAAAGCCCGTCTAGCTCAGTTGGTAGAGCGCAAGGCTCTTAACCTTGTGGTCGTGGGTTCGAGCCCCACGGTGGGCGAATGCTATTTTTTCTGGTTTTATTCCATTCTTTTTGGAATTTGTAAATTTGCTGATCATGCAACTTTTCTTCTTACATTTTTTACAAATCTGTTTACATTCCAGGGATATATGGAACCCCACGGTGGGATAATGCTATTTTTTCTGGTGTTATTCCATTCTTTGTGGAATTTGTAAATTTGCTGATCATGCAACTTTTCTTCTTACATTTTTTACAAATCTGTTTACGTTCCAGGGATATATGGCCATATGCGTCAAAACAAGAATCATCATGTGATGGCACCAACATCGCCAAAGGCAAACTGATGCTCAAAATAGTTCATCCCTGTGTAATATGCAAATCATGATGGCATCAAACTAGTCACACAAACAGTTTGTCTCACAGGGCGTATTCTAGAAAGCGTGCGCGGGCGCGCGCACACACACACACAGTTTGTCAAAGCCTTCTTACTTTATTAGGCAAGGTACGAAGCAATATTCCGGAACTCAACCAAAGCTGCTAGTGCAAGGGAACTAGCGAATGTCATCCGATATTAGAAGAGTAGGTCATCACATCAGGATGACAAATTACAAGAGAAAATCTGCAAGAAAGTGGACCCCATTGTTCTATGTTCAGTAGCATCAGCAACAGGCTGACTGCTAATAGTACAACTACAGCTAAGTCAGCAACAGGCTGACAATTGGTACAAATACATAGGTTGTGAGTCGCCAATGGTTGAACAATATTGGTACAAATACATCTCCAATTAGAGCAGTGAATCCTAGTAATTTTCAGGGAATTGCCATTGTGTGATTTTCCAGGGGACAGTCCATTCTAGTGGTCATTTGAAGATTCCAGTGGCTGTTTTACGTAGGATGTCTTGGATCTGTTTGACACAACATAAGCACAGTATTTGAGTACATAAGTTGTACAAGAAAGAATACGAGAGCGTGTGAAAAAGAAATTCAGCAGGAGAATTACTTGTTTCGATGATAGACCTATATTTCCCAGGTCTGATAGCTGCCAAGACACAACATTATGTTAGATGCTGACAAATACATGTGGCTTTCACCGTCAGGATTAAGCATTTTGTATTGTAGGAATCTTACAGATTTGAATGGTCTGGGCGAATCCTCCCGGAGCTCAAGAATGTACTCTGCTCTCTTTTCACCAATACCCTGAAGAAGAAATGGGAACATTAGTAGGAAAAGAATAGGCTGCTATACCATCTATCAGATTATTGTGAAAAGCAATGACCATACTTTCAGTTGTTGTAGCTCATCCCTGCATTAGTGGGGGAAGTACATAATTAGAAAGGATGAAAGATGTCAAAAATGTTGAACATAAGGCAATCACAAAACACAAAGTAACTATAAAAGCTTGGAGAGTTTAAACTTACTTGTTCGCAACATTTAAGAAATCAAGATATTGTTGAATAAGAGATTCCTGTTTAAGATAGACATTTAGAGGTCTGTACTGAACTAAAACAGGTTGCTGGTGTATTAAATAGGAGGAAAATCATGCAGACCTTCAGGTTAGATCCTAGTGCATTAAATTTATCAAGAGGTGTGCCAACTGGAATCTTCTCAACTACATTGCATGCTCCGATTGGAGTTTTTGGTTCCAATGAAGAAGGGCAATTCACATCATCAGCTATCTGCTGCTCGAGAGCCATCACGTTGGAAGAAATTGGAGATAGAGCTTTCCTAATGGGTGATTCAGACTTGTCCTCAATGCAAGGAGCCAGTGAAGGGGGCACCACTGCAAAAAACATGCTATACGCCTCAGATTCTTATATCGAAGCATAGATCTAGTTCCAAACAAAAGAAGTAAATTGCAAATAGATTGTGTACAGTTACTTTCTATCAAACAGCGAGTTTTACTTTCTGTTTATTGGGTTACTACTGACCTTTGTACATTCAGAATACATATTCAATACTCCCTCCATTCCAAATTAGTTGACTCGGACTTGTCTAGATTTGGATGTATCTAGACGCGCTTTAGTGTTTAGATACATGTGAATCTAGAAAAATCCGAGTCAGCTAATTTGGAATGGAGGGAGTACAAATATAAACTCTTGTGCATTTTTCAAACAGCATACCCTTCTTAATTGTCTTTACTTCATCTCTTGAGTTTGATCTTGGCGTGTTTTTGGCTGGAGTATGGACTGCTAAATCGAAAAGCACCCTGTGCAACATAAAATAAAACAGCTAAGATCTCTATATAATTGCATGTGTTCTATGTCGACTAGTAGAGTGCGATTGGAGACGCTTACTTTTTAATTTTACCACCATCTCTGTCCATTGCTTTAGTCCTACTAGAAACCAGGGCGGATTTCGGTTGTTTCATATGGCTCATGGAAGAAGGAGTCTTGCATCCAGTTGGGGAGAAAAGCCCATTCATTCTTTGGATGCTCTTGCTTTTCCCCTTTGATTCCAGCCACACTTGCAATTTAGCTTCCATGTCAACCTTTACTTTTGGAGTTTGCTCCTTGCTTGCCGAAGACATATTGGTCAACATATGGCCTGAACGAGCAGCCAGACTCAATGTATGGACTGCCTCTTGGTATTCCACCGGATTCTGAAACAAACAGAAAGCTATGAGCAGGTGTCTACTCCGTGTGACGAGAGGGCTATAGCTGAAACTCACCAGACAGGCTATCATCACAGCACGGCTATTTCCTCCTAGCGAGTCTTGTAGTATGCGGGTCAATTTACTCTCCCTATAAGGTACACGCGGTTCATTCCTCTTCAGAGCTGATATAACATTTGATAGGGCAAACAATGAAGAATTGATTTTGGAGCTTTCTTTAAGGCGGATCCCTTCATTGTACGTCCTTCTGTTATCCTCATTTCCTGAAACGAACAACCAAAACAGCATGGTCTTAAGCTGGAAATGTGAAGCCTTTATAGGTTATGTGCCGCTCATTACAGGGAGTCCTACCAGCCAAGTCAATGAGGTTAAGCTTCCCTTTGACAGTATCATTACTAATCCTGATGGAGAGCACAGCATGGCTCCTACTTGAAACATCGTTTAGGTCTGTGTGGGCAACTTTCCTTCTCTGCACACCTATTGAATAAACTTCCTGAAATTCTTCCATGGATCTGACAGGGACCTTAAACCATGAAAAAAGCAATAGTAAGTGCACTGCAGAAGCTACATTCTAGCTAGCAAACAGATTGACCGAGCCCAGCAGATTACCCATGCCAAGCCCTTGAGTTGCAGGTTGCCATCTTTGTCATCCAAGGCCATGATCTCCTTTGCCTTGGGCTCAAGCAGGTCATAGCAGCGTTCCAAGTACACCTCGTAGTACGAGATTTCGACCGAGCACCACGTGCCGGTACAGCGCGCCAGGATGGTCGATACCGCCAAGGGGATGAGTCCCGGCAGTTCCTCACTACCCTGTAGAGCAACAACAAGGTTTCAGAAACAGGTTTGGCAACCCAACAGCCTGTGAGACATTTGGTCGAACATGTTGCGGGCAAGACTCGAGAAAGGATTGGACACCTGCATTGTGTAGGTTTTGCCGCTGCCCGTGGCCCCATAGGCAAACACGGTCGCGTTGATGCCGTCAAAGATTCCCGGGATCAAGGAGCTGACCTCCTGGTCAAAAATGTCGGAGACACGGTCCTCCTTGCCGAAGTATGAGTCCACCTTGTAGCACTCGTTCCGACTGCAGGGTTCAGGCGTGTACATCGGGTTAGCAAAGGAAGGACGACCCATGAAACGAGCAAGCAAAAGAGAGCGCTGGACTAAATCATCACTACTCTTTGAAAAATTAAATCAGCATTAGTAACTGAAGAACAGCTTGTAATTTACTCTAAGCGAGCCACAAGAGGAAGAATTGTCCCTCCGCACAGCAACAACAATAGCTAATCGAGTCTAAACAAGGTCGCATTAAAGGGGCTACGAATTTGGGGAAAAATACAGGTAATTGCTCGATTAGCATGTGAACAGCTCTACGGGCTCGGGAGGTGGGTACCTGGTGTGCTGGTCCTTGAGCTGGACGGTGACCTCGCCGCCAGGGCGGTTGCCGATGAGGGAGACGCAGGGAGACGCCGCCGCCGAGCTTGTCTCCGACGGGAGGAGTGGGCGCACCCGGAGCACCACACGCACTGACTGCAAGGAGGAGGCGCCGGCGGCTGCGGCTGCGGCGCTCGCCATTGGAGAGGACGGGGTCGGATTCGGAGGCTAGGTGGCCTGAAGGGGAGTAGATCTGGAGGGGGCAAAGGTGTTTGGTCACTCCGGTGTCGTGGACTGGTGGTGGGACGGAGGAGGGGGAAGGGGAAGACGGTGAGTGGTGACCGTTGCCAAGCGGCCGGGTCGATAGTTCGAATTCGAACACGGGAGGCGGCGACATGTGGTGACTGGTGAGCTCGTGGGCACGGAATTTGGGCTTCTGACAAATCTGGCCAACGGACCGGCCCGGCACGGCCCAGACCCGGCACGTGCCAAACGGGCCGGCACGCGGCACGGCACGTCGTGGCCCGCCAAGCCACGTGCCGTGCCGGGCCGTGTCACGTGCCCCGCCTGGCGGCCCGAGCCCGGCACCTGGGCTAAACAGGCCGGCCCGCGGCACGTCAAGTACGCTGGGCCGTGGTCTTTTTCTGCAGACCCGTCAAAATTTAGCCTTAAAAACGTGTTAACCTGAACTAAAATAGCTAGAATTCATTGTCTTAGTGGTAGAGTGCAGCGTGGACGGCCAAGAGGTCCGAGGTTCAACCCCCAGCACCACCTATTTTTGCATATATCTTCAAAAAATCGCCGCCGCTGTTGTTAACGGCGTGCCCGGAAAGGCGGCACGGGCACGGCACCCGCGTGCCACGGGCCGTTAAGGCGCGTGCCACGGCCGGGCTTTTTTTGCATGCCGCGGGCCGGCCCGCCCAGGCACGGCCCGATGGCCAGGTTTGCTTCTGACTTGCCGATTGTCCGGAGCTGCGTCCTTTCTCACACAGTCTTCTTTTTTTGAGAAATTCTCACACAGTCTCTTGTCTGGGATTTATTACGTCACTCAGAAATTGTGAATGTGTTACTACAAATCATTCAGTGGATAAATATCACTATGCGATGTAGATACGACTTAGTACTCCCTCTGTTTTAAAATATAAGATATTTTAGGTTTGTAAAAAAAATATCTATACTTTTTTTAGTGTTTAGATTCACTTTAAAACTGAGTGAATTTATACAATATATACTAAAAGTAGTCTAGATACATTTAATTGACAGAACTAAAATATCTTATATTTTCAAACGGAGAAAGTACCTTTGGACGGACATCATGTCGACCGTTGTTAGGGCATCTCCATCAGCGAGACCCAAACGAACGACTTAAACGGTCATTTTAGTCCGCTTGGATCGAGTCACCGGCGCTTTTGAGTCATGGTTCGGCCTGTCCGGCCAGTCGCGCACATCAACGCGACCCAAACATGAAAAATCGGACATACCAGCCCAAGAGAAGAAGGCCCATTATGGGACTGCATCTAGGCCAGCCTGGGTCCGCGTCTGTCCGAAAAGACACATCCGTGACCGAGATTTGATGCCTGAATGGGTCTGTCTGCGGTGTGTCAGACGAATGGGTGGTACAGCTGGGGCGCCGAGCACGTCCCGCACGTCCGCGCTGATAAGTTCGGACGTGCTCAGACCGTTTGGGTAGACCCGATGAAGATGCCCTTACATTGGACTTACATGCGGCATGCGCCTTATCACCGAGGAGGAGAAAAGGCGCCACAAAGCGTAGCTCCGACGCCTCTACGACCCCGAGAAGGACGAGCGTGTGAGGGCGGAGTGGGCCGCCCACTTCCCGGAGGACTTCGACGCCGAGGTCGCCTTCTACGCATAGAGAAAGGAGGAGCGCAAGGCATGCCATCGGGAGAGGAGAACCGACAAGTGTTGGGTTCCGCAGCAGAAAACAAAAAATTCTAACTATGCAAACACAATAACCAAGATCTATTCTATATAGACATAAGTAACGGAGAGGAAAACGATATTCATACCCATGAAGACTGAGATACACCTCACGCAGATAGGCGTATGTTGATGAAGACGAATAGCTCCTCGCTCCAAGCTCAGAGCTCATAGCGCCTCAAGTGTGGCGCCTACGAAGTTCTACACGCGTCTGGTGTAGGCGACGTCTCCCGGGCTCCGATCCAGTCGAGAAGCACAAGAAGAAAGATGGCGGACCGAACATCGCACGACGGTAGTGCGGAGGTGGAGAAATCAAATCCCGCAAAGTTCTCTCCAATTTTATGGAGAAATCTCTAGGGAAAATGAGAGAGATAAGAGAGAATGGGATGCCTTCCAAGGAGAGGGGTGTCTCTTTATTTATAGTAAGAGGGGGCCAACACCCAAGGGGCAAGAGGTGTGGGACCCGCCGGCCACCAAGGGTGTCGCCAGCCCATGGTGGGCCCCAGGCGAGGAGCCCACTAGGGCTTGGCCGGCTGGCCCCTCCTCCCATGATGTAGCCCGACCTACGGTCGTTACCACATCTAGGTCTCTAACTTATGCCAAGTTGTCATGGACTTCAAAGGTGAATCCTATCCTCTATGCGAGCTCACTTCCTACCCTATTGAATGGTATACTACTTCATACTCTGTCCTACGACCATGTAGGTCCACACCAACAAGTACGGAGGCAAGGAAGGAAGCCCGGAGCATCAAGCCCGACAAGACGGGGGCTTGGAAGAGGAGACGGAAGAAGCAACAAAAGCACCAGAGTCTCCGGCCCTAACGCCCGGAGTCTCCGGCCTCCGACCCCGGAGTCTCCAACCCAGACTCTGGACCGGACTCCGGACCCCACCTAGAACTCTCTGTATGCCACCCCGGAGACAGCCCCGGAGAGCGACGATGTCACCGGAGTCTCCGGCCATCCCGGAGTCTTCGGATCCCAGAACCCGGAGTCTCCGGCTGTGGACTACAGCAAGGACTTTGCGCCCTCACCGGAGTCTTCGACCCTAAGCCTAGAGTGTCTGACCTAAGTGTTGGGCCTGCACGCCGCTAGCTGGGCCTACGGCCCATGCACCCCTCTTATCCTTACAAACCCTAGTTTTATCCCCAAACTACCCTTTGTTATATGGTTGCCCTATATATAGAGCCCCCACCCCTTATTGTAACCCAAGACATAGATGATAGACTAGAAACCCTAATATGGATCACTTCTAGTTATGTCTCCTTTCCTTCATGAGGGAACCCTATCATCACCCACCTCTATGGATTGTGCCTAATGCGTCCATCGTTGTACAAGGCCTTGGAGTCGGTGTTTCTTCTCTAAGTTGTCAAGACCCTCCCCAAGGTGTTATTCCCTCTCCGATGTGGATTTTGAGGGAGCACGTTGGCCGATCTTTCTTTGCGAGGATTCTATCGGACCGGTGGCCGCCGTTCAGGAGCAATCGGCCTTGTATCGTGTGAGTTATGTGTGTGTTCATCGTGTTCTTCGTGAGGTGTGTGTTCGCTTCCACTACCTTCTCCCTTTCCCCTCGCTTTCCCATCGATTTCCACGGAGATTCATGAAAGATCGGGCAACCCTAAGGGGTCACCCTAACATATTGGTATCAAGAGCCTCGTTGCTCACGAAATTTTCTTCTATCCACCAAAAATTCAAAAATCCCCAAAAATAGACCCAATTTCGTGTTTTGGATCGATATATGATTTGAGTGAGTTTCGATAGGTTTTGATCCATGGATTACTTGCTAAACTTGTTGATCTACCTTCCCCTGCGTTCCCATGGCCTAATTCCTTGATTTCCCCCGTCAATTTGAGGTTTTGGTTCGAGTTTTTCCGTCCAAAACCTGCCCCAGACGAGTTCCTGACGTCCTGGAATCGACTGGACCGGAATCTCCGGCCTAGGACCAGAGTTTCTGGAGTTAATGACTCTAGACCGGAGTCTCCGGCCCCCGAGACCGGAGTCTCCTCCCCTACAGACATAAAAATTGCTTCACGGTTTTGAGCATAACTTTTGTATTCAAACTCGGATTTTGGTGTTCTTTAGCTCGCTTAGAAGAGAAGGATCTCTACATCATCATCCAGGTTGTTCATGCTATCTACTCCATCCAAATTCCATGATCAAGGCGGAATCCAACAATAAAGGGTGAAGATCATCGATGAAAGGTATAAACATTCCGCGACTTCCCCCCCACTTGCATTCCTTTGTGAACTCCACTATCTTTGCGACCAACAAATACCTATTGAGACTAGTTTCTCTTATGATTGCTTGGGCTATGCACATTTCATACCTTGTAGAATTGCGAGCAAACATTGTGAACACTATCTCATATAGTTATCTTGTATAGTTGTTGGCACAAGGAAGAGGCAAGTGAAAAAAAAGAGAAAACAGAAAAAAAGAGAAAAAGGAAAAGAAAAAGAAAAGAAAGAAATATAAAAGTGCCTCATAGAATAGGAAGCATAAGCTCGATGAACATCATATAGGTGGTACTTATTGTGCATATCTTGTAGCCCACTATTTTTGTAAACTAGTGTCTCTCCTTGCAATTGTGCGACATGAGCTTATAGTCTTAGCTAGGTAATTATTTGGTTCTTAGCTCACTTTATCCATCACACGAGTCCCATTTATCCCACTGTGTGTGTTTTCTTGTACATATTTCCTATCTTGTGGATTGACTTGTTTGCTTTGTGATCATTGTGGTTCTTTACTTTCCATTACAACATATTGATTTTGGATTGCTTCTTGACATGCCACTTTCCATACCTATACACCATAAGCTTTGTGTGTGTATGTTTTTTTAGTAGTTAGTCGGTTTTGGTGTACCGCGTGAACTTTACTTTTCTTGGTTTATTGCTCTCAAGTGTGGCCACTTGCACGATATGATCTTCTAAGGTAAAGTAAGGTTTGACGTTTGAAATGGATCGTATGGGCACCTAGAGGGGGGTGGATAGGTGCTACTCAATTTTTAGTTCTTTTTCAATTTTAGGCTTGACACAAAGTAAATTCTATAGATATGCAACTACGAGAATTTCCCTATATGCAAACCTAGCTACTAAGCACGTAAAGAGAGGAGTGAGGAAACCGTAGTGGAGCACGCGGAGACACATGGATTTGTTTTACCGCAGTTCCTTCCTTGTTAAGGGAAGTACATCTACGTTGGAGGGGTGGGCGGTTCTAAGACCACCACGCCACAATAGGCCTCACCCTATTCTCCGATGGATCTCGCCACGAAAGGCCTGATCCACCTTCTGCACTATTGGTACCCTTCAAGGCAGGAACCAGTGCCTTTACAACTCTATCGAGGCACACACCCACAACTGAATTGGGGGCTCCCGTAATGACAACAAGCTATCACAAGAACAAGGATTATCAATATAATCAAAAGCAAGGATCTAGATATTTGCAAGAAATACTAGATCGGAGATTCTCCAAATGAATGGAGAGGAGATGAAGCGCTTTATTGCAGTTGTTGAAGATCGAGATCTCCTCCTTTGATTCCCAAAGGAACGGGGCCTTTAGGTGGATGAAGTTGGAGCTCTCTTGGATGAAGCTTGACGAACAGATCTTGACTTTTTCGAATGAATCAAGAGTTCTGGCAGGAGGGGGAAGGTTGTCTTAAATACCCCCTTCCCATATCTGGCCGTTGGTGAAGTTTGGGGCGGATTATCCTCCCCCACTAGGGGCGGACTATCCGCCCTGGGGGAAATCCGCCCCCTCTCTGACAGTGGCGTAGGTCTTTACTTGGTGAAAATCCTCAAGGGGGCGGATTTATCGGCCCCCCTCAAGGGGCGGACTATCCGCCCCTCAGGAAAATCTGCCCTAGGGACGGAGAGTCCGGGAGAAACTCCGCCCCCTCTCTAAGCAACGCGCCTTGGCAACCTTGGAGATGAAAACCTGGGGGGGCGGACAATCCGGCCCTGGAGGGGCGGATTATCCGGCCAGGCCGGAAAATCCGTTAGATACTCCGCCCCCCATACTAGGGGTTGCGCCCTTCTGAGATTGGGGAGGGGCGGATTATCCGCCCCCCAAAAATAGTTTCTGATTCATTTTTAAGGTAGAGATCTGCAGCACTTCAACACACATTAAATAATCCTTGATATTGTTATCTAACACACAAAACACTAGGGATTATGAAATGTTCTTTCAATCTCCCCCTTTTTGGTGTTAGATGCCAATACTAGGATTTGCAATGAAACCTACTAACAACACCTTAAGGAAATGAAAGAGGCTTCCCCTAAATATGTGCATATTTATAATTTGCATTTGCATACAAATGCACACACTAAAGAGTAAGCCAATTTCATAACAAAGACAATTAAAACAAGGTGAGTTAGGAAACAAAGTCATACCACTGGGATGTGAAAATAGACAAGGTTAATAATGATATTATTAGGCTCCAAGCACATCCCACAATATTGATGCAAACAATAGATAATTCCATATGCCATCAATAGAATACCATACTCCATAGATAAATCCAGAATTCCATATGAGTAGTTTCATAAGATAGATCCAGAATTCCAGTCTTATACAAACCAAGCACACAAAGTTCAACGCTAAAGGGCACAAGCAAGCAAATAAAATGAATGATAAAGAGGCAAGTGCTTGCGCCCGACCCATGCAAATCCATGACCTAATAGAACTACTTCTCCCCCTTTGGCATCGAAACACCAAAAAGGAAGAAGAGCGAAAAATGGGTGTGTTTTCCATAAGAACAAAGGATAGGCAAGAAAATTAAAAAAATGCCAAAAGAAACCAACTCTTCGCAAGGAAGAGGGCGGTGGCCTAAGCCACCATGTTGGAGCATGGCATGACACTGCGAAGTTGTATCTTGAGTTCAAAACCAATGCTCATCGATGACCCACATATCACAAAATGATATTAAGGGAAATGATTTTTCTTGCTTTCGGCATTATGGGGGAGGGTTAGCCCAATCAATTAGGACCACACTCCCCCTATGTCTATGCCCACGTCTAAACCAAATACATGAAGAAGAGTAAGTGAGTATGCAAGGGTAGTTAAGCCAAGCTCCTTGAATCTATGATATTTAGCTCATTCCTCAAATAACAAAATCTTGCTTCATCAAGAGGCTTCATGAAGATATCAGCAAGTTGGTTCTTCGTGCTCACAAAAGATAGTGCAATATCGCCACGAGCCACATGATCCCAAATGAAATGATTGCGAATCTCAATATGTTTTGTTCTTGTATGCTGCACCGGATTGTAAGCAATTTTGATAACACTTTCATTGTCACATAAAAGAGGCACTTTGTCACAATTGACACCATATTCCTTTAAAGTTTGCCTCATCCATAATAATTTTGTATAAGCACTTGCAGCAGCAACATATTCAGCTTCAGCGGTTGAGAGTGATATGCAATTTTGTTTCTTTGAAGACCAACACACTAGAGACCCGCCCAAGAATTTACATGCACCAGAATTTGATTTTTGATCATCTTTGTCACCAGCCCATTCTGAATCAGTGTAACCACATAGACAGAAACTGGAGCCTTTGGGATACCATAAACCAAAATTTGGGGAATGAACCAAATATCTGAAGATTCTCTTGACCGACACTAAGTGGCTTTCTTTAGGAGCGGCTTGGTACCTTGCACACACTCCTACACTCAACACTATATCGGGCCTAGATGCTCAAAGGTAAAGGAGAGAGCCGATCATGGATCGATATACCTTTTGGTCCACGTCTTTACCCTTTGGATTAAGCTCAAGGTGACACTTAGTTTGCATTGGAGTAGCAACGCCATTGAGATCCGTCATCTTGAACCTCTTGAGCATGTCTTGGATGTACTTAGCTTGATTGATGAAAGTTCCCTCTCTAAGTTGTTTGATCTTGAATCCAAGAAAGAACCTCGATTCTCCCATCATAGACATCTCAAACCTATCAGTCATAAGCTTTGATAATTCATCATTAAAAGCTTGGTTAGTAGAGCCAAAAACAATGTCGTCTACATATAGTTGGCATACAAAAAGCTCCCCATTAACCTTCTTAGTAAAAAGAGTGGGATCGATTTGCCCAACTTCGAATCCACGGTCTAACAAAAGCTCTTTAAGGTGCTCATACCACGCACGTGGGGCTTGTTTAAGGCCATAGAGAGCCTTATCGAGTTTGTAGACATGGTTCGGAAATTTGGGATCCTCAAAACCTGGGGGTTGCTTGACATATACCAACTCATGTAGTGGACCATTAAGAAAAGCACTCTTTGTAGGGATTCGAAGCATGGAAAACAAAAAAATTCTATCGCATACAAAAAAACAAGCCAAGATCTATCTACTAGATTGTAGCAACGAGTCGATGGAATAACTCACCCTCGAAGATTCCAAAGTCTTTAACGAGAGCGGATTCTCGTGGGTGATGTAGTCGTACTCTTCCCGATCTCAAGATCGCGTAGACGATCCTTCCGGCGCTGCGTTCCGGCAGCGCTCCCACAGTCGGTCACACGTTCGGTACTCGACGAAGACCTTCCTATCCCTTGTTCCAGCAGGCAGCGGAGGTTGTAGCACTCTCCCCGCGATTCCGGCAGCACAACGGCGTGGTACCAGAAGTATAGGGGAGATCTCGCAGGGCTTCGCCTTAAGCCGGAGTGAGTATGGTGGAGTATGAGAGAGTCCCTCGACGATCTAGGGTTTAGACACGCCGAGGAGGGGGCAAGGCCGGCGGCTAGGGTTTGACCTAGGCGGCGGCGAGTGCCCTAGGGCCGGCGGCGGCTATGGAGGCGGCGGCGGCTTGGGGCTAGAGTTTAGAGGTAGGAACTTGTGTGTCTAGGAGGGGAGCCCTGCCCCTCCTTTTATAGGTGGAGGGGGCCGGCCAAGGGGAGGGGAGTCCCTCCCCAACTCGGCTTGGTGGTGCGTCGGCGTTGGGGAGGAGGGACTCCTCCCCAACTCGGTTTCCTCCTTCTTTCCCACTTCCCAAAAATAGCCGTTTGACTTTCAAACTAGCCGTTTGACTTTTCAAACTAGGATTTGAATAAACCCTCTATTTTGTTCAGTGATGACACTTAGTACATGATGAAATCATACCAACTTGATATAACACATTCATGTACCCTTCCCCTCTGGAGTGTCGGACATTCCGGAACCTTCTAGAACATTCCCGATGAAAACACCGGAACCATTCTCCAACTCCGAAACGGGACTTTCCTTATATGAATCTTATTCTCCGGACCATTCCGGATCTCCTCGTGATATCCCGAATCCCATTCGAGACTCCGAACAACATTCGGTCTCTTTCTCATCATTCCATAACTACTCAAACAACGTCGAATCCTTAAGTGTGTCTCCCTACGGTTCGTGAATTATGCGGACATGATCGAGACACTTCTCCGAACAATAACCAATAGAGGAATCTGGAAATTCATATGGTTACCACATATTTCTACGATTACTTTGCGATCGAATGAACCACTTACATACGATACCAATTTCCCTTTGTCTCACGATAGTTTACTTATCCGAGGTTATGATCGTCGGTATCTCTGCATACCTAGTTCAACCTCATTACCGATAAGTACTCTTTTCTCGTTCCCGTGATATGTGATCCCTTGTGAGCCAGTCACATGCTTGCAAGCCAATTGGATGACATTTCACCGAGAGGGCCCGGAGTATATCTATCCGTCATATGGATGGACAAATCCCACTCTTGATCCATGTGTCTCAACCAATACTTTCCGAACACTCAATGCCACCTTTATAGCCACCCAGTTACAGTGTGGTGTTTGATGTCATCAAAGCATCCATCCGGCAAAGGTGATATGCATGATCTCATGGTCGAAGGAATTAGGTTACTATGTATCAGAAAGCATATAGCAATTGAACTATTAAAATGACTTGATCTTTATGCTACGCTTATCTATAGGAGTATGTCCACCATATCATTCTCCTAACGATATGATCTTGTTGTTAATAACATCTCAATGTTCATGATAGGGAAACCACAATCATCTATTAACCAACAAGCTAGTATTATATAGAGGCTTTACTAGGGACTTCAAATTAAGTTTACAAATCACACAAGTATTAATGTTTCCTTGTTAATACTATTATAGCATGAATGTAAACATTTATCATAAACACAAAGATATAATAATAACTACATTTATTATTGCCTCTAGGGCATATCTCCAACAGTCTCCCACTTGCACTAGAGTCATCCAATCTAGATTACATGGTAATATACCGAACACCCATGGCAGTTTGGTGCTGGTCATGTTTTGCCCTAGGGAGAGGTTTAGTCAACGGATCCGCCACATTCAAATCTGTGTGTACTTTGCAAATCTTTATATCCCCATCTTGGATATGTTCTCGAATAGCGTGAAAACGTAGCTTGATGTGCTTCAGCTTCTTGTGTGACCTTGGTTCTTGGGCATTGGCTATGGCGCCCATGTTATCACAGTAGATAGACATTGGGTCTAGCGCACTAGGAACCACACCCAGCTCTGTAATGAACTCTTTCATCCATATCGCTTCTTGTGAAGCCTCCGAAGCAGCCATGTATTCCGATTCAGTTGAAGATCTCGCCACAACGCTTTGCTTTGCACTCCTCCAGCTAACTGCTGCACCATTCAAAATAAATACGTATCCAGATTGTGATTTAGAATCATCCGGATCGGTGTTCCAACTAGCATCGGTGTAACCATTTACAACGAGCTGTTCATCACCTCCATAAGAAAGAACCATATCCTTAGTTCTTCTTAAGTACTTAAGGATGTTTTTGACCGCTATCCAATGATCCACTCCTGGATCACTTTGATATCTGCTAGTTAAACTAACAGCATATGCAATGTCGGGTCTAGTACATAGCATGGCATACATTAGAGATCCTATGGCTGAGGCATAGGGAGTCTTACTCATCCTTTCTCTATCTTCTGCCGATGTCGGACTTTGAGTTTTACTCAAGATCGTATTGGGCAACATGGGCAAGAACCCTTTCTTGCTATCTTCCATTCCAAACCTCTTTAGAACTTTGTCCAAATATGTACTTTGTGACAATGATATTTGGCGTCTTGATCTATCTCTATAAATCTTTATGCCTAATATGTAAGCTGCTTCGCCAAGATCCTTCATTGAAAAACTATTATTCAAATATTCCTTGACACTATTAAGAAGGTCTACATCATTCCCAATCAACAATATGTCATCTACATATAGTATTAAGAATGCTACAGAGCTCCCACTCACTTTCTTGTAAATACAAGCTTCTCCATAAGTTTGTACAAAACCAAAACTTTTGATCACCTTAAAACGTTGATTCCAACTTCGGGATGCTTGCTTCAATCCATAAATGGACCGTTGAAGTTTTCATACCTTGTTAGCATCTTTAGGATCGACAAAACCTTTGGGTTGCATCATATACAACTCTTCATCAATGTCTCCATTGAGGAATGCTGTTTTGACATCCATCTGCCATATCTCATAATCATAATATGCAGCGATTGCTAACATAATCCTCACAGACTTTAGCTTCGCTACTGGTGAGAAAGTCTCATCGTAGTCAACTCCTTGAATTTGTCGAAACCCTTTTGCGACAAGTCGAGCTTTATAGACAGTAACATTACCATCAGCATCTGTTTTCTTCTTGAAAATCCATTTGTTCTCGACAGCCTTCCGGCCATCTGGTAAGTCCACCAAAGTCCATACTTGGTTTTCGTACATGGATCCAATCTCGGATTTCATGGCTTCTTGCCATTTATTGGAATCTGGGCTCATCATCGCTTCCTCATATGTCTCAGGGTCATCGGTGTTGTCCACCAACATGACACTCATAACGGGATCATACCAATCTGGAGTGGTACGAGTTCTCGTTGACCTGCGAGGCTCTGTAGCAACTTCGACCGAAGTTTCATGATCATCATCATTAGCTTCCTCTCTAACTGGTGCAGGCACCACAGGAACTTCTTCCGGTGCTGCGCTACTCGCAATTTCGAGAGAAGGTTTGACAACCTCGTCGAGTTCTACTTTCCTTCCAGTCACTTCTTTCGAGAGAAATTCCTTCTCTAGAAAGGATCCATTCTTGGCAACGAAGATTTTTGCCTTCGGATCTATGATAGAAGGTATACCCAATAGTTTCCTTCGGGTATCCTATGAAGACGCATTTTTCCGCTTTGGGTTCAAGCTTGTCCGGCTGTAACTTCTTTACATAGGTTTCGCATCCCCAAACTTTAAGGAACGACAATCTAGGTTTCTTCCCAAACCATAATTCATACGGTGTCGTTTCAACGGATTTAGATGGTGCCCTCTTTAAAGTGAATGCGGCTGTTTCTAATGCATAACCCCAAAATGATAGCGGTAAATCTGTAAGTGACATCATAGAACGAACCATATCTAAGAGAGTTCGATTACGACGTTCGGACACACCATTACGCTGTGGTGTTCCCGGTGGTGTCAATTGTGAAAGTATTCCGCATTTCTTCAAATGCTCGCCAAACTCGTAACTTAGATATTCACCTCCACGATCAGAACGCAGAAATTTAATCTTCTTGTTACGTTGATTCTCTACCTCACTTTGAAATTCCTTAAACTTCTCGAAAGTTTCGGACTTATGTTTCATGAAATAGATATACCCATATCTACTCAAATCATCCGTGAAGGTAAGAACATAACGATAACCACCGCGTGATGCTACACTCATTGGACCACACACATCGGTATGTATGATTTCCAATAAGTATGTAGCTTGCTCCATCATACCAGAGAATGGAGTCTTAGTCATTTTACCCATCAGACATGCTTCGCATCTTTCAAGTGATTCGAAATCAAGTGATTCAAGAAGTCCATCGGAATGGAGTTTCTTCATACGCTTCACTCCAATGTGACCAGGACGATAGTGCCACATATAGGTCGAGTTATCGCTCGATTTCAAACGTTTAGCCTCAATGTTATTAATATGTGTATTTCCACTATCGAGATTCAACAAGAATAGACCATCTATCAAAGGTGCATGTGCATAAAACATATTACTCATATAAATCGAACAACCATTATTCTCGGACTTAAACAAGTAACCGTCTCGCAATAAACAAGATCCCGATATAATGTTCATGCTTAACGCAGGCACCAAATAACAATTATTTAAGTATAAAACTAATCCCGATGGTAGATGAAGGGGTAGCGTGCCGACCGCGATCACATCAACCTTTGATCCATTTCCAACGCGCACCGTCACCTCGTTCTTCGCTAGCTTCCGTTTATTCTGCATCACCTGTTTCGAGTTACAAATATGAGCAACCGAACCAGTATCAAATACCCAGGCACTACTACGAGTACTAGTGAGATACACATCAATAACATGTATATCGGATATACCTTTCTTCTTGATGTTGCCGTTCTTCAAATCCGCCAAGTACTTTGGGCAATTCCGCTTCCAGTGACCTTCTCCCTTGCAGTAAAAGCACTCAGTATCAAGCTTAGGTCCAGCCTTGGTCTTCTTCGTCGGCGTGGTAACTTTCTTACCACCCTTCTTGAAGTGTCCCTTCTGCTTAGACTTGCCTTTCTTGAATTTGGTGGTCTTATTGACCAACAACACTTGGTGCTCTTTCTTGATCTCCACTTCTGCAGATTTCAACATGGCAAAGAGTTCTGGCAACGTCTTGTTCATGTTTTGCATGTTGTAGTTCATCACAAAGTTCTTGTAACTTGGTGGTAGTGATTGGAGGACGCGGTAAATCACCAAAGCATTAGGAATCACTATGCCCAATATTTGAAGTTTATTTGCGTGCCCAGACAGCACATGCTCACTGACGGAGCTGCCCTCTTCCATCTTGCAGTTAAAGAACTTTTCAGAAGCCTCATAGCTTTCAATTGCCGCATGAGTCTCAAAGATCAATTTGAGATCCTCGACAATATCATATGGGTCTGAATTCTCAAACCTTTTCTGAAGCTCCGATTCTAAACCATACAAGATAGCACACTGAACTGTGGAGTACTGAGTCTTCCGAGTGAGGTAAACATTCTTTACTTCATCGGCAGCATCAGCTGCAGGTGGGTCACCCAGCGGTGCATCCAGCACATAGGTCAAATTACCAGCTGTGAGGACAATCCTCAAATTGCGGAACCAATCCGCGAAGTTGCTTCCATTGTTTTTCAACTTTTCTTTCTCTAGGAACGCATTAAAATTGATGGTAGGGGCTGCCATTGATCTACAACATATTTGCAATAGTTTAGACTAAGTTTATGACAAATTGAGTTCAAATTAATAATAAAATTAATCTAGGTGAACTCCCACTCAAAACAATATCCCTCACATTGTTTTAGTGATCACACGAACCAAATCCACCACATCAACACCGATCATCACGAGAGCTGATATAGTTTCAATGGCGAACAATCGACATGTTCATCATATCTACTATATGATTCATGCTTTACCTTTCGGTGATCCGTGTTCCGAGACCATGTCTGTACATGCTAGGCTCATCAAGATCAAACCTTAGTTTCCGCATGAGCAAATCTGGCTTGCTCACGTTGTATACACTTGCGGAATCTAACACACCCGATCATCACGTGGTGCTTCGAAACAACAAGCTTTAGCAACGGTGCTAACTAAGGGTGAACACTTTATGACTTGAAATTCATGTGCATGAGGGATCATCTTATAATGCTACCGTCGTCTACTAAGCAATACAAGATGCATAAAGGATTAACATCACATGCAAGTCATAATATGTGATATGATATGGCCTTTCTTCTTTGTGCTTCCGATCTCCATCTTCTAGCACAAACATGATCTCCATCACCACCGGCATTGCATCAAGGTCAATGACGCTTCTCCATGGTTTGTCGTCTACCGGCTTCAACTATTACAACTACTTTGAATAGACACGCGGGTCGAAACATAAATTAAAGACAACCATATGGCTTCTGCCGGTTGCCAACTTACAATAAGGAACATTGCATACATCAAATATAATCACAATCATGGCCATATCACATCACAGCACACCCCTACAAAACAAAGTTAGACGCCTCTACTTTCTTTGCATGTTTTACATGGTTTGGGGTTTTCAATAAGTGTCGATCTAACTTACGAACATGAACCACAACATTGATACTAGTATTGTTAATCACCCGTTGTAAATTGGATCTTAACTATGCTAGGAGAAACATGCACGCGCAAAGCCACTTATGCAATACAAGTTGCATGTCAAGCGTGGAGCAAGTCTCATGAACGATGTCATGTAAGGTTAGCCCGGGCCGCTTCATCCCAACATACCGCAAGATGCAAAGTACACAAGAAGCAATCGACAATAAAAGCATCAACGCCCACAATGACCATTGTGTTCTACTCGTGCAACAGATCTACATATAGACACGGCTCTGATACCACTGTAGGGATTCGTAGCATGGAAAACAAAAATTTTCTATCGCATACAAACAAACAAGCCAAGATCTATCTACTAGATTGTAGCAACGAGTCGATGGAATAACTCACCCTCGAAGATTCCAAAGTGTTTAACGAGAGCGGATTCTCGTGGGTGATGTAGTCGTATTCTTCCCGATCTCAAGATCGCGTAGACGATCCTTCCGGCGCTGCGTTCCGGCAGCGCTCCCACAGTCGGTCATACGTTCGGTACTCGACGAAGACCTTCCTCTCCCTTGTTCCAGCAGGCAGCGGAGGTTGTAACACTCTCCTCGCGATTTCGGCAGCATAACGGCGTGGTACCGAAAGTAGAGGGGAGATCTCGCAGGGCTTCGCCTTAAGCCGGAGCGAGTATGGTGGAGTATGAGAGAGTCCCTCGACGATCTAGGGTTTAGACACGCCGAGGAGGGGGCAAGGTCGGCGGCTAGGGTTTGACCTAGGTGGCGTCGGCGAGTGCCCTAGGGCCGGCGGCGGCTATGGAGGCGGCGGCGGCTTGGGGTTAGAGTTTAGAGGTAGGAACTTGTGTGTCTAGGAGGGGAGCCCTGCCCCTCCTTTTATAGGTGGAGGAGGCCGGCCAAGGGGAGGGGAGTCCCTCCCCAACTCGGCTTGGTGGTGCGCCGGCGGTGGGGAGGAGGGACTCCTCCCCAACTCGGTTTCCTCCTCCTTTCCCACTTCCCAAAAATAGCCGTTTGACTTTCAAACTAGCTGTTTGACTTTTCAAACTAGGATTTGAATAAACCCTCTATTTTGTTCAGCGATGACACTTAGTACATGATGCAATCATACCAACTTGATATAACACATTCATGTACCCTTCCTTTCCGGAGTGCCGGACATTCCGGAACCTTCTAGAACATTCCCGATGAAAACACCGGAACCATTCTCCAACTCCGAAACGGGACTTTCCTTATATGAATCTTATTCTCCGGACCATTTCGGATCTCCTCGTGATATCCCGAATCCCATTCGAGACTCCGAACAACATTCGGTCTCTTTCTCATCATTCCATAACTACTCAAACAACGTCGAATCCTTAAGTGTGTCTCCCTACGGTTCGTGAATTATGCGGACATGATCGAGACACTTCTCCGAACAATAACCAATAGAGGAATCTGGAAATTCATATGGTTCCCACATATTTCTACGATTACTTTGCGATCGAATGAACCACTTACATACGATACCAATTTCCCTTTGTCTCACGATAGTTTACTTATCCGAGGTTATGATCGTCGGTATCTCTGCATACCTAGTTCAACCTCGTTACCGATAAGTACTCTTTTCTCGTTCCCGTGATATGTGATCCCTTGTGAGCCAGTCACATGCTTGCAAGCCAATTGGATGACATTTCACCGAGAGGGCCTGGAGTATATCTATCCGTCATATGGATGGACAAATCCCACTCTTGATCCATGTGTCTCAACCAATACTTTCCGAACACTCAATGCCACCTTTATAGCCACCCAGTTACGGTGTGGTGTTTGATGTCATCAAAGCATCCATCCGGCAAAGGTGATATGCATGATCTCATGGTCGAAGGAATTAGGTTACTATGTATCAGAAAGCATATAGCAATTGAACTATTAAAATGACTTGATTTTTATGCTACGCTTATCTATAGGAGTATGTCCACCATATCATTCTCCTAACGATATGATCTTGTTGTTAATAACATCTCAATGTTCATGATAGGGAAACCACAATCATCTATTAACCAACAAGCTAGTATTATATAGAGGCTTTACTAGGGACTTCAAATTAAGTTTACAAATCACACAAGTATTAATGTTTCCTTGTTAATACTATTATAGCATGAATGTAAACATTTATCATAAACACAAAGATATAATAATAACTACATTTATTATTGCCTCTAGGGCATATCTCCAACACTCTTAACATCCATTTGCTGTAATTTAAAATTATGATGAGCGGCATAGGCAAGAAGGATACAGATGGACTCAAGACGGGCCACGGGAGCATAAGTTTCACCGAAATCAATCCCTTCCACTTGAGAGAAACCTTGAGCCACTAGCCTTTCTTTATTGCTTACAACAATGCCATTTTCATCTTGTTTGTTCTTGAAAATCCACTTGGTGCCGATAACATTGCGGCACTCTTTGGGTTTATCTACCAGCTTCCAAACCTTGTTGCGCTTGAAGTTATTTAATTCTTCATGCATTGCAACAACCCAATCGGGATCTTCAAGAGCATCAAAGACCTTCTTTGGTTCAACCAATGAAATGTGAGCTTGATGATCACAGAAGCTAGCAAGTTCTCTTCTAGTTGACACTCTTCTTCTTAGATCACTAACAACCTTGTCAAGAGTGTGACCTCTTAGCTCAAGGTTCCGATCAGCGCGAGCTTTACGACGGGCCTCAATTTCCTTGTTGTTTCTAGAAGGAGTTGATTCAGCATTTGGATCCTTGTCTTGGCCACTACCTTGCCATCGATTCTGATCTGAGCTTGAAACAGGCGATTATTGTTGTTCAGGTTCTTTAGGGCCGGATAATCCGCCCCTGGGTGGGTTCGGACTATCCGGCTTGGGAGATGCAGCTGCAACTTCTTCTTCATGAGTGTCCCTGGCAGAGCTTGGAGTTCCAGGGCCGGATAATCCGCCCCCTTGGGCCTGAGAATCCGGTCTGGGAATTTCTTGGTCGTCTTGTTCTTTTTGATGTCCACTGGAGTAGGTTGGAGTGCTAGGGGCGGACTGTCCGGCCCTTGGTGGGGGCGGATAGTCCGGCATGGGACCACCATTTTGCCCAGAAGACGGATGATCTTCAGCAGGTTGAGGTGTTGGTGCAGAGGATTCTCCAGCAGTAGGGGCTTGTTGATCTTGTGTCGATGAGGGATCCACTTGAGTGGAGCATTATCCTTCTCGATCCTCCACAAGGGGTTCCTCAATGGGGCGGAAAAATCCCACGCCCATTCTTCTTATGACATCTTGGGGTATTTCAAAATCTGCATCACAAACATCAACTTGCCCCACATGGCAGCCGTCATTTTCATCGAATTCCACACTACAAGATTCTACAACAGTCCCGAAGAGCTTGTTATAGACTCTATAAGTGTGGGATTCGGCACCATAACCAACAAAAATACCTTCTAAAGCCTTAGACTCGAATTTAGACAAGCGGACACCTTTGATAAGAAATAAACACTTACAACCGAATACTTTGAAGTATGAAATGTTGGGCTTGTTACCGATAAGTATTTCATACGGAGTCTTGTCCAAGATCTTGCGGAGGTAGAGCCGATTTGATGAGTGACAAGCGGTGGATATGGCTTCAGCCCAAAAATTATAAGGAGACTTGAATTCATCCAACATCGATCTAGCCATATCCATCAAAGTGCGGTTCTTCCTCTCGGCTACACCATTTTGTTGAGGGGTGTACGCAGCAAAATATTGATGTATTATCCCCTCTTCACTTAGAAAATCATTCAATGTGTAGTTCTTGAACTCAGATCCATTGTCACTTCTTATTGCCAAAATGGGAACATTGTGTTTACGTTGAACCTCATTGGCGAAGTCAATGACCGTTTGTTGAGTCTCACTCTTTAGCTTGAAGAAATAGACCCATGTGTATCTTGAGTAATCACCGACTATCACCAAGCAATATTTCTTCCCACCGATACTGGCATGATATGGAGGACCAAATAAGTCCACATGAAGTAATTCCAACATTCTCTCTGAAGAAACAATAGTTTTCCTCTTGTGGGGAGAGTCATGCATTTTTCCTTCAACACAAGACCTGCAAACACGATCTTTGGCAAAGGAAACATTGTCTTTTAGTCCAAGGATGTGGCCACCCTTGTGAAGACTTTGCAAAGTTCTCATGTTGACATGGGATAAACATCGATGCCATAGCTAGCCCACGTCGGCCTTTCCGAATAAGCACATCGGACCCGAAGTGGTTTTCCCTGAAAAGTCCACCACATACAGGTCATTTTCGACGTGCCCAACGAAAGCGACCTTTAGAGACTTGCTCCACAAGAGTACCACCAAACCATCATCAATGAAAACAGCAAAGCCCATCTTACCAAGGGCATGAACATAAAGTAAGTTGTAACCGAGGGTCTCAATAAGAATGACATCCACGAGAGAGATATCGTGGGCGACCACAACCTTGTCAAGACCCAATACCCGAGATTTAGACTTATCACCATAGGATACTGTAATATTATCATGATTGGGTCGCATCTCCGTGATGATCTCTTTGCTTCCGGTCATATGACTAGTGCATCCACTATCCAACAACCATTTAGAGTCTAGCATGAGCAGCCCCAAAGTCAATCTTTTCTTTCTTTAACTTGTTTGCTTTGGCTACTGCATTGTCACGTTCCTTAACAAGCTTTGTCACCATTTCTTCATGTGAATCCTCAATAGACTCAATCCTCTCTTCAAGAGAAGCCCGAGCCTCTTCTTCTTCTTCTAGAGCATTTTTTAAGGACGCAATTTCCATTGCATCCTCCCTTTCAATCCTGCCTTTTTCTTCAAGAAGCACTTCATTTTGGGTCAGCTGGTCCATAAGAGCCTCAAAATGTATTTTGTGCTCACCTTGCAAGTTAGTGAAGAAATAGTCCAAAGCAATAATCTCTTCTTTAACCTTAAGACTAGTAGGATCATCCATGTCAATCATAGCCTTAGGAAAAGAAGTGTTAGAAGTTGATGCCTCGGAACCTCTTGCCATGAGACAAGTAGCATTCTTATTGATGATGTTTTCGTTCGGAGAGTCGAAGAGAGATGTTGGTGTAGATGTGGTGACTATAGTAGCCACCTCTCGAGAGCTATCATCCTCGTCTTCATCTTCACTTCCCGAAGAATATTCTTCTTGAGCCACTAGAACAATCTTTGGTTGTTTCTTGAAAGGAGCATTCTTCTTTACAAGTTGTTTCTTGCGTGGATCCTTTGACTTTTCCTTGAGAATGAGTCTTCCTCCATTATCTTCCCTACTTTGATACGGACACTCGGCTACAAAGTGCAGCTGGTCTCCACAATTTAAACAAGTTCTCATCTTGGGACCGTTTTCCTTTCTTCCATATGCTCCACTCTTGTGTTCGATTTCAGATTTGGCCTTGGCCGGATCCTTCCAAAAGTTTCTAGCATAGAAGGCCATGTATTGTCCTTGAATTCTTTTTACATCCTCGGGACAGTCCATACCTTCTATGTCATATTCATCATGATCAGCCACACTTGTCTTCAAGGCCACATTGACCCCCTTTTGCATCCCCATAGCTCGTGCACGAGCATCTTCGGCATTCTTGGAAGCCACTTTGAAAGTGGCCATTTCTTGCATTACCTAATTGGATGTCATAAGGTGGTAGTTATTCCTTCCTTGGAGACTCTTCAAATCTGTGGGCTCAAATGGCATAAGAGCACTGACATACTTGCGCTTGATCTAAGCATCATCAACATGAGATGCACCATGATTTTTGAAAGTGGTGGCTATTGACTGGAGCCTCCTATACATGTCCTCGTGGTCTTCTCCATCCAACATATAGAATCCTTCAACTTCATTACTCAAAGCATCATATCTATTTCTTCTCATGCTCTCATTTCCAATGAAGAGCTCGGTGAGGGCATCCCAAGCTTCCTTAGCTGTGCTAAGATGCTGAATGTGTGGCATGTCTTTGTCACCCACACCAAGCTGAATCATGTGTAGAGTCATTGCGTTGAGTTGACTGTCAACAACCTCTCTTCTTGTTAGGTTGTTGGAATCTCCAACATGAAGGTCATTCTCTATGATTTTCCACAACTCAATGGAGGAGCTGCACACATGAGACTTCATCAAAAATTGCCATTGGTTAAAATTAGATGCTGAAAGTTTGGGTGGATCACCCCTATTATGTATATGAGGATGTGGGATAGGTGTTGGGGATATGCTATATGGGTATCCTCATAGAATGTCTCTTATCCGGATAACCCGGGTGGCCCATAGTTGGTAGCATGGCCCATGGCCTGCTGGGCGGCCTAGTTAGATGGATCCAGAAGGGAGGCACATGTCGGATAAAGGAAGGCTACGGAGGAGTCACCGACGTACCTGGAGCCTTGGAGTGCAAGACACGTTAGACTAGTTGTATACCGTGTAGGACTCTGTGACCTGTCCGGCTAGGAATTTCCCTGTAACCCTAGGACCTAGCGACTATATAAGTAGGGCCTATGGGAGCCTTTAGGGCAGAACACAACTCATATCGCGCACAGCGGACCGATCCCCGTAACTCGGCGTATTGCCATTATAGTGATTTATAACAGGAGTAGGATTCCGCCACCGTCATGGGATCTGAACCTAGGTAAGCTGTGTTACCTCATACCTGCCAACCTTCCGCCTTACCCCACGTCTCTAAACACGCACTGTGAGGACCCCTCCATGGCGTATTCGTCGGCAATACCACGACAGTTGGTGCCCACCGTGGGGCAAGAGGCGCTTCAGGCTCTACAATGGGCGAGGACCAAGATCTTTGCGGGAATCAGCGAAACCATTGCCATCGGTCGCGTTCTCTTCTCTGGCAATGTTCCGATCGTCCCTCCTGATGAGTTCTGGATCCCGGCAAAGACGAACCCTACCCGATGCTCGATCGTCCCCATCGGAGACATCCACCTCTTCATCGCAAAACCGACTCGGGCACTAGTTCCCTGGAAATCGGAGGAGCATCAAGACCCGCACGGACCGCCTACGGGCAGGATACGTTCGCGGAAGGATCGAAGTCGGATCTCTCTTCGGAGTTTGCCGGCAACAATCGGAAAAATTCAAGGCCCACCCAAACGCCCCTTTGGAGGATATAACGGTGGAAGATCACTGCAAGTCCGCCGGCTTCGCCCGTGCGTCTAGACAGCAGAGATCCAAGTTTGTCGGCGTGGTGACTATCTTCGATCTGGCGTGCTGTGTTCAGAGAGAGGGTGAAAACCCCCGCGATTACCTAGCCAGGTGGCTCCGTATACGGGCCGACCTGGCGCATTACCCCAATGATGATGCCATGTATCACTTTATGGAAGGACTGGACCACGGAACACTTCTCCGACATATGCTAAGGCGACATCAAGCTTCAGGACGCCTCACTTTCGAAGGCATGGTGAGCATCGTCAACAACTACGCGGAGGCTAAGGAGGCAGCCCAGAGAGTGCTTGTGCTCTTAGACGGTGCACCTCCGCCTCAGCCACCGCCACCACTGCCTCCGGTTGTCATCGTTGCGCCACCACCTCCGATTGTCGTTGTCGCAGTGGCACCACCGCCTCCAGGCATCGTCGCTGCTGTCGCACCCCCACCGCCCATCATCGAGGAAGCCCCGGCACCTGCCAACATCAGTGCTGACTCGGAGGAGATAGACTTTAGCCCGGAGGAGCTATACTCTACCATGCAGGAGATGGAGGAGGATTTCCAACGCTACGAGCAGGCCGACAAGGCCGTCAAGTCCCGAGAGGTGTTCGTCGCCATTGGGACTGTGATGGATGAAGATCAACCCGGACAAGCTCCGCCTAAAGCACTGTACAAGGGGAAGGGACCACCTGTTGCCACCGACAATGATTGTGCAAAGGTCATGCCCCCTCACCTAACCCAGCGCAGTAGCCACAGGAACTCAACATCGGTCTGAGCAACAATAACACCGCAAACCCGTCGCCTTCGGCATCTACGTCTGAAAATGCCCAAATTACTCCAGGTGATAGAGTGATGTACGGAAACCTGCTCGTCGAGCCCATGGCTGTAGCTCATATCCGCAGTGTAGTCCAGCTTGACGAGAAGCGCCAGCAGCTGCTGGAGGAAGCGCAGGCCATTGTGGAGCAAAGTGCAAAGCTGGATCAAGACCTAGCCAACGCGCAGAAGTCAATAGAGAAAGCTAGAACCATGGAGGCCGAGTACAAGACTATGCTCCAGCAGCAGAAGGCTAAGAAAGCTCCAGCTCGCGTCATCAATGATCCTGGTGTACGGCGAAACCTAGGATGGGCCCCCTCGAAGCCGTCACAAGCAAAGCCATACATTGACAGCGAAGGCAGGCAGGTGATGCCCACTCCTATTCTTAACCTTGCCGTCTCCAAGACCCTCCTGGAGCAGGATAGATCACCCGCAGCTGTGTAACAGGTCTATGACCTTGTGGCAAAGGCGGTGAAACAGCAGGAAATGGCCACTTCTCAGAGGCTTGAGTCTGACCCAGTGTTTTGCCAGTCTAGCAATCCTAAGCCGCCAAGGGACAGATCTCCTCAGGATGTCGGATCTCAGACGGGTTCATCAGAGCAAAGACGGAGGATGCATGCAATAGGAAGGACGCTATCCCCATATCCTCCGACCATGGAGGCAAGGCTCACCCTTGTCGCACATATCCATCACCCTGGTCTCCCCGACATCGCGAAGACCCCAAGTCTCACCATCATACGAACATGCCTCTGCCAAGGCAGCGCGACATCGTCATCCGCGACAACACGGAGCAGGCCCATCATGATGGAGAGTGCAACCAAGGACACAAGAGCAGGTCGCGTTATGACCCTTCGCATCCGACAAGCAACCATGACAAGCGCGAGGCGTCGTAGGAGGGTAATAGCAAGAAGGATAACCCACCACCACCTCCGCCTCCGTCACCACCTAGTAGCCACCATGGTAGAGGAAGCCCGCGTCATTCATGTAGCCCATCCCCTGATGGCAAGAAGAAAAGAAGAAGCCCGGAGCCATACGACGCACGTTCACGGATGGACAAGATTCATGAGGCCTGGGAAGGACAATACCTAGGACCACGTTGCTTTGGACCTGTAATACAGACCGCAACTTACCCCAAGGGTTTCCGGATTGACAAGACCATCAAGCCCTATGACGGCATAGCCAAGACAGCTACGTGGTTGCAGGATTACGGCAACACGGTGGAGATCGCCAGGGGTAACCCCAACGTCACCGTTAAGTACCTCCCGCTGATGCTGGCGGGCACGACCCAACAATGTATCGATGATTTGTCGGAGAAGTCCATCTGCAACTGGTTAGACATGCAAGAAGCGTTCACCAAGAACTTTGAGGGTACGTATAAGCGTCCCTGTACCGTTGGCGATCTACAACGGTGCGTGCAGGAGAAAGACAAGTCATCTCGCGCCTACCTCTCTAGCTGGCTAGATATGAAGAATTCCTGCGTAGGAGTGCACACCCAGACCGCCATGGCTGCCTTCATTGATGGGTTGGAGAAAGGTATGTTGCTCCAACATAAGTTGAAGCGCCTGCAGGACAATCACTGGCTAGATCTCAACCAGATGATCCAGCTGGCTAGTGAGTTCGCGGCTGCCGACGATGATGCTCGTGGCTCTCTACCGGCAACGGTTGTTCCAACTCAAGCTCAGAGGAACATCAGCACCAAGCGAAAGAGACCACCAGAAGAAAAGCAAACCTTCGACATGGTCGCCATGACATTTGCAGGACGAGGTGATGGCGGACAGCATGGCCGAGGACGGGGGCTGGTCGTGGGCAGCAGCGAGGTAGTGAAACAACCTCGGCAGCGCTCCGCGTTCCCCAAACCTACGAGGAGTACCGCAATATGCCATGCCTCGTACACATCGACGCCAACGGCAAGGCCACTCACACCAATCGCCATTGTAAGTTCGTCAATGACCTCAAGGAGGACCTGGAGTCCGGCTACAAGCAAAGTCGGAAGAATAGACCATGATGCAAGGGAAAGAGGAAGAAGGAGGAGGAGTCCAAGGATTCAAGTGACATGGATGAGGATGTTTACCCCAAGCATGCCGCCAAGAGAGATGGCAAGGGCAAGAACCCCTTCGAGAAGAAGGCGGCCGTTTTCCACACCTTCCTTGGCACCCCCACAGTCTGACAACAGAAAACCTCCATGAGGATACTGATGGATACTCTACTCCTAGTTCCCCAGTTCCTACGTTGGTCGGAGATTCCAATCAATTGGGACATGAAGGATCACCCAGACCTCATCCCTACAGAGAACCAGTACGCCATGGTCATCAACCCATTGATTGACGGCAACGAGTTCACCAAATGTATGGTGGATAGTGGAAGCAGCATCAACATCATGTACCTAGATACGCTGCACAAAATGAACTTGACGGAGTGTTGGGGATATGCTATATGGGTATCCTCATAGCATGTCTCTTATCCGACTAACCCGGGTGGCCCATAGTCGGTAGCATGGCCTATGGTCTGCTGGGCGGCCCAGTTAGGTGGATCCAGAAGGGAGGCCCATGCCGGATAAAGTAAGGCTACGGTGGAGTCACCAGCGTACCCGGAGCCTTGGAGTGCAAGATACACAAGACTAGTAATAGACGGTGTAGAACTCTGTAACCTGTCCGGCTAGGACTTTTCCCTGTAACCCTAGGACCTGGCGAATATATAAGTCGGGCCTATGGGAGCCTTTAGGGCACAATCTCACACCCTAGTATCGTTTTACATACACCTCTCACATCGAACCTAATCTCTGTAACTCGGCGTATTGCCATTATAGTGATTTATAGCAGGAGTAGGATTCCGCCACCGTTGTGGGATCTGTACCTGGGTAAGCTGTGTTACCTCGTACCCGTCAACCGTCCACCTTACCCCACGTCTCTAAACACGCACTGTGAGGACCCCTCCATGGCGTACTCGTCGGCAATACCACAACAGTTGGCGCCCACCGTGGGGCAAGAGGCGCTTCAGGCTCTTCAGCGGGCGAGGACCAAGATCTTCGCGGGAATCGGCGAAACTGTAGCCATCGGTCGCGTTCTCTTCTCCGGCAACATTCCGATCGTCCCTCCCCCCGACGAGTTCTGGATCCCGGCAAAGACGAACCCTACGCGGTGTTCGATCGTTCCTATCGGAGACATCCACCTCTTCATCGGCGAAACCGACTCGGGCACTAGTTCCCTGGGAGTCAGAGGAGCATCAAGACCCGCACGGACCGCCTACGAGCAGGATACGTTCGCGGAAGGATCGATGTCGGATCTCTCCTCGGAGTTCGCCGGCAAAGATCGGAAAAATTCAAGACCCACCCAAACCGCCCCTGTGCAGGATATAAAGGTGGAAGATCACTGCAAATCCGCCGGCTTTGTCCGTGCGTCTGGACAGCAGAGATCCAAGTTCGTCGGCGTGGTTACCATCTTCGATCTGGCGCGCTGCTTTCAGAGAGAGGGCGAAAACCCCCGTGATTACCTGGCCAGGTGGCTCCGTATACGAGCCGATCTGGCCCACTACCCCAATGATGATGCCATCTATCACTTTGTGGAAGGACTGGACCACGACACGCTTCTCCGACATTCTTTAAGACGGCAACAGGCGTCAGGACGCCTCACCTTCGAAGGCATGGTGAACACCGTCAACAACTACGCGGAGGCTGAAGCGGCAGCTCAGACAGCGCTTACGCTCATTGACGGAGCCCCTCCGATTCAGCCACCGCCACCACCGCCTCTGGCCGCCATCGTCGCAGCAGCGCCACCACCTCCAATCATCGTCGAGGCCGTTGCACCTCCACCGCCCGTCATCGAGGAAGTCCTGGCACCCTCCGACTCTGTCATTGACACACTTTATGCTGATTTTAGTGCATATTCCGAGGAGATAGACTTCAGTCTAGAAGAGCTAGACTCCGCCGTGCAGGAGATGGAGGAGGAGTACTCGCGCGACGAGCAAGCTAATAACACCGTCATGTCTCGAGGGGTGTTCGTCACCATCGGGACAGCGATGGATGAAGACCAACCCGGGCAAGCTCCGCCTATGGCGCTGGATAAGGGGAAGGGACCACTTATTGCTGCTGACGATGATCGCGCAAGAGTCATGCCTCCTCCGCCTAATCCAGTGCAGCAGCCACAGGAACTCGGCACCGGTCCGAGCAACAACAACACCGCAAACTTGCCGCCTCCAGCATCTACGTCGGCAGCAACCCATGTTACTCTAGCTGATAGAGTGATGTACGGCAATCTCCTTGTTGAGCCACTAACTGTTAATCATATTTGGAACGTGACTCAGCTTGACGAGAAGCGCCAGCAGCTGCTGGAGGAGGCGCAAGCCATCGCGGAGCAAGGAGCTAAACTAGATCGAGATCTGGTCAACGCGCAGAAGTCCACAGAGAAAGCAAGAGCAATGGAGGCTGAGTACAAGACTCTGCTGCAACAGCAGAAGGCTAAGAAAGCTCCGGCTCGCGTCATCAACGATCCTGGTGTACGGCGTAACCTAGGATGGGCTCCCTCGAAGCCGGCACAGGCCAAGCCATACATTGACAGTGAAGGCAAGCAGGTGATGCCCACCCCACTCCTTAACCTCGCCGTCGCCAAGATGCTTCTGGAGCAGGATAGATCGCCCGAGGCAGTGGAACAGGTCTATGACCTAGTGGCCAAGGCGGTAAAGCAGCAGGAAAATGCCACCTCTCAGAGGCTCGAGTCTGACCCAGCGCTCTGCCGATCTAGCCAGTACAAACCTCCAAGGGACAGATCTCCTCAGGATGTCGGATCGCGACGGGTTCATCAGAACGAAGACGGAGGGATGCGCGCAACAGGAAGGATGCTATCCCCATATCCTCTGACCATGGAGACAAATCCTCCGACAACGAAGGACATAAGAGCAGGTCGCGCCATGACCCTCCACGTCCGACAAGCAACCGCGACAGGCGTGAAGCGTCACAGGAGGGTAACAGCAAGAAAGCTAACCCACCGCCACCTCCGCCTCCGTCGCCGCCAAGCAGTCACCATGACGGAAGAGGTCCGCGTCGTTCACGCAGCCCATCCCCTGTTGACAAAAAGAAGAACCCAGAGCCATACGATGCACGTTCGCGGATCGATAAGATCCACGAGGCCCGGGAAGGACCATACCTGGGACCACGTTGCTTTGGACCTGCAATACGGTCCGCAACTTACCCCAAAGGATTCCGGATTGACAAGACCATCAAGCCCTATGAAGGCACCGCCAAGCCTGCCACATGGTTGCAGGACTACGACAACGCGGTGGAGATTGCCGGAGGCAACCCCAACATCACCGTCAAGTACCTCCCGTTAATGTTGGCGGGCACGGCCCGTCAATGGATCGACGACTTGCCGGAGAAATCTATCTACAACTCGCTGGACATGCAAGAAGCATTCACCAAGAACTTTGAGGGTACATACAAGCGTCCCTGCATGGTGGGCGATCTACAGCGGTGCGTGCAAGAGAAAGACGAGACATCTCGCGCCTACCTCTCCCGCTGGCTGGATATGAAGAATTCCTGCGCAGGAGTGCACGCCCAGACCGCCATGGCCGCCTTCATCGATAGGTTGGAAATAGGCACGTTACTCCGACATAAGCTAAAGCGCTTGCAGGACAATCATCAGCTTGACTTGAATCAGATGATTCAGTTAGCTAGTGAGTTCGCAGCTGCCGACGACGATGCTCGTGGCTCTTTGCCGGCAACGGCCGTCCCAACTCAAGCTCGGAGGAACAGCAGTACAAAGCAGAAAACCGCTCCAGAAGAAAAGCAATCTACCGACATGGTCGCCATGACTTTTGCAGGACGAGGAGAAGGCGGACAACATGGCCGAGGAAGGGGAGCAGGCCGCTGGCAGCAACGAGGGAGTGAAACCAACTCGGCGCCGCTCCGCGTTCCCCAAACCTATGAAGAGTACCGCGATATGCCGTGCCTCGTACACCTCGATGTCCACGGCAAGGCCACCCATACCAATCGACACTGCAAGTTTGTCAATGACCTCAAGGAAGACCCGGAGTCCGGCTACAAGCGAAGTCGGAAGAACAGACTGCGAGGCAAGGGCAAGGGGAAGAAGAAGGAGGAGGAGTCCAAGGATTCAAGTGAGATGGACGAGGATGTTGACCCCAAGCACGCCGCCAAGAGCGACGACAAGGGCAAGAACCCCTTCGCAAAGAAGGCCCCAGTCTACCACACTTTCCTTGGCCCCCCCACCGTCCGACAACAGAAGACCTCTCTGAGGATCCTGATGGCCACTCTCCCCCCAGTTCCCCAATACCTGCGCTGGTCGGAGGTTCCAATAACTTGGGACAGGACGAACCACCCAAACCTTGTGCCCACGGAGAACCAGTACGCCATGGTCATCAACCCACTGATTGACGGCGTGGAGTTCACCAAGTGCATGGTGGATAGTGGAAGCAGCATCAACATCATGTACCTGGATACACCGCAAAAGATGGACTTGACGGAGGAAAACCTAAGGCGGACCAACACCGTGTTCCATGGCATAGTTCCTAGACGGGAGGCTCGGTCCCTTGGGTGCATCACACTTCAGGTAGCCTTTAGCGACGTTAACAATTACCGCCAAGAGCGCATGACCTTTGAGGTGGTCCCCTTCAAGAGCGTGTACCACGTCATATTCGGCCGCGACATATTCCACATGTTCATGGCCAAGCCATGCTTCGTCTACAACAAGCTCAAGATACCCGGACCGAATGGTGTCATCACTGTATCCGGAAGCTTTACCAAGGCAAGGGACTGCAAGATCAATGAAGTAGCCGTTGCAGAAGCTGTCCTCTACAGCGAAGAATTCAAAGAGATCTAGAGCAAGGTCAATGACTCAGAGATGCCCGCGTCGAAGAAGCAGATCTCCGACTCCACTCCTGCGTTCAAGGCCGCCATCGAGACCAAGCCAGTGGAACTTGTGGTAGGCGATGCCTCCAAGACCGTCGCCATTGGGACGAACCTGGATCCCAAATAGGAAAGCGCACTCGTCGAGTTCCTCCATGAGAATAGGGACATCTTTGCCTGGCAACCTGCCGACATGAAAGGTGTACCTAGGGAACTTGCCGAGCACAGCTTAAACATAGATCCAAAATGTAAACCAGTGAAACAACCTCTACGACGCTTCGGAGATGAGAAGAGACGCGCCATTGGCAAAGAGATAGCTAGGTTACTTAAGGCTGAGTTTATCCGAGAAGTCCTTCACACCCGATGGGTGGCCAATCCTGTACTTCTCCCCAAAAAGGGAACCAATGAATTAAGAATGTGCGTTGATTACACCTTCTTGAACAAAGCATGTCCCAAAGATCCGTTTGCTTTGCCTCGCATTGACCAAGTCATTGACTCGACGGCTGGCTCGGAACTTTTGTGTTTTCTCGATGCATACTCAGGATACCACCAGATCAAAATGAGGAAGTCGGACCAATTGGCCACTTCGTTCACTACCCCGTACGGCACGTTTTGCTATGTCACGATGCCCTTTGGGCTAAAAAAACGCAGGTGCTACCTACCAGCGGACAATGCAACGTTGCCTTCACGATCAAATTGGTCGGAATGTTCACGCCTATGTGGACGATATCGCGGTGATGTATAAAAAGTCAAATGACTTAATCTCCGACTTAAAAGAAACCTTTGACAATCTCCGGAAATACAACATGATGCTCAACCCTAAGAAGTGCGTCTTCGGGGTTCCAGCCGGCAAATTGTTGGGCTTCATCGTTTCCCAGCGCGGAATCGAGGTCAACCCGGAGAAAATCAAGGCCATCTTAAACATAAACCGTCCGACATGCCTAAAGGACATCCAACGACTAACAAGTTGTGTTGCAGCAGTTAGTCGGTTCATCAGCCGACTTGGAGAGAAGGCTCTGCCGCTGTACAAGTTGCTGAAGAAGGCGGACAAATTCACATGGACGGACGAAGCAGATGCAGCATTGAAGCAGCTCAAGGAGATTCTTTCCTCAGCGCCCATCCTTGCAGCACCCGAGCCTGGCGAGCCCCTGTTAATTTACATGGCGGCAACCAACCGGGTTATCAGCATTGTCGTCGTGGTAGAGCGGAAGGAACCAGGCTATGATCACGGAGTCCAACGACCAGTTTACTACGTAAGCGAGGTCTTGACGGAGTCCAAGCAGCGTTACCCGCACTACCAAAAGATAGCTTATGGAGTATTCCTTGCTTCACGGAAGTTGAGGCATTACTTTCAGGAGCACCCAATCACAGTAGTGAGCAAGACTCCACTGTCCGACATTATCAACAACAACGACGCTACAAGAAGGGTCACGAAGTGGGGCATTGAACTTGCCACCTTCGAGATCACTTACAAAAGACGCGACGCTATCAACTCACAAGCCTTAGCGGATTTTATTGCAGATTGGACGGAGATGCCATATGCTACTCCGTTGCCGGAACCAGAGTACTGGGTGATGCACTTTGACGGATCAAAACTGCTCAACGGCTCGGGGGCTGGTGTATTGCTACAGTCACCAAAAGGAGACAAGCTACACTACGTTCTGCAGATCCACTTCGAGGCTACAAACAACATGGCGGAGTATGAAGCACTCATTCACGGACTGTGTGTAGCCAAGGATATTGGCATCAAGCGCGTAGTTTGCTGTGGAGATTCTGACTTGGTTGCCCAGCAGGTGGCTGGCACCTGGAATGCGTGGAACCCTATGATGGCGGCATATCGCGACGAAGTGGACGAGATAGCCAAGAGCTTCTTGGGCTACGAAGTCAAGTATGTGCCTAGGGAGCAAAACGAGGCGACTGATCTATTATCTAAACTTGGATCAGGGCGCAAGCAAATTCTGCCAGGAGTTTTCCTAGAGCATCTACGTACACCATCCGTGAAGGGCGCCGACATCGACAACCCGGATAGAGCAGATTCTTTCGTCAACATGGTGACAAAGACCCCTCCGGCTTGGACAAAACCGTTCATGGAATATCTCGAACATGGAACTTTGCCCGACGACGAGATCAAAAGACGGCAGATAGTACGACGAGCAAAGGGTTATACCATAATCAATGGGCAACTCTACAAAAGGAGCACTACTGGTGTATACCTAAAGTGTGTTTCCTAGCTAGAAGGTATGGAAATCCTACGCGAAATCCATCTTGGAGATTGCGGGCATCACGCCGCTCCACGATCGTTGGTCGCGAAAGCCTTCCGGCAAGGATTCTACTGGCTGACCGCGAAGGCGGACGCCGACAAGCTGGTTGATACGTGCACATGATGCCAGTATTATGCCTGACAACCACATGTTCCTGCTGAAGAATTGCGAACAATACCAATAACTTGGCCGTTTGCCGTCTGGGGGCTAGACATGGTGGTACCGTTACAAACGACACCGTGTGGGTTTACGCATCTGCTTGTAGCAGTTGATAAATTCACCAAATGGATAGAAGCTAAACCCATTAGAAAGCTTGATGGGGCAACTGCCCTTAGATTTGTCCGGGATCTAGTGGTGAGATTTGGTCTCCCACATAGCATCATCACCGAGAATAGAAGCAACTTGTCACTCGGAGAAGTGGAGGCCTATTGCTGGGACAAAGGCATCCGACTTGACCTTGCATCTATGGAACACCCACAATCCAATGATCAAGTTGAGCGAGCCAATGGATTAATTCTGCAGGGAATCAAGCCACGTCTTGGGGCACCGCTACATAGAGCAGCTAGAGCCTGGGCGGAAGAATTGCCGTCTGTGCTGTGGAGTTTACGAACTACACCCAACAGATCCACCGGCTACACTCCCTATTTCATGGTATATGGAGCAGAAGCCATCCTACCGTCCGACATCCTCCACGATGCACCAAGAGTTGCCGCCTACGATGAAGATGATGCTGAAGAATCCAGACGCCTAGATGTGGACCTTCTCAAGGAGGAGCGCGTTTTGGCATGCCAAAGATCCGCCATCTACCAGCATAAGCTACGCAGCTACCATAGTCGCCGCGTTCGGAATCGCTCGTTTAAAGAGGGGGATTTAGTGCTCCGACTTAAGCAGAAGAAGTCGCAGAAACTCTCCCCGCCATGGGAAGGACCGTTCATCATAAGCAAGGCGCTGCTCAATGGGTCTTACTACCTTGTCGACAATCATGAGCTCAAGGATAGACCCAACGAGGATCATAAGCATAAGCGACGTGACCCGGATGATGACTACCCGGAGCTTAATCGGCCATGGAACATAGCACAGCTACGTCCTTTCTACACTTAGCATTTTTTATCTAATCGTGTACCTCTTATATGATCAATGAAATAAAGCTCTTTGGTTCACTCATATTGCTGAGTCTTTTACCTCCTTTAGTGTTCATTTTTGGATCATATAAACCTTTATGCACAAGCTTTGCGATTGCACTTGTGAAAATTCCGCCTACGGGCATTAGCTTAAGTTTTCTGGTCTACACGTTCTTTGTTGTTTTTATGAGGATTCTAGAGTAGTGACTTTCGGCACTCATTGTCGGCGATTTTGTGCTAAGGTTTTTGACGGTGCCATTGGGTATCATCACCTAAGCGCATGGTTTCGACAACGAGTCTTCCGACTCATGAAAAGTCAAGCATAAGAACCAAAGTAATGGATAAGCAGCACTTGCTTAAAAAATATATACATGCTAGGCATTAATTCTTAAGTAGCAGGATGCGACAAACATTGTTTTCCGCCTTAAGATTACATCACCAAGTTTTTTCAATGCACACTCCAAAGGTGGAACAAGAATTGCAAAGTGTTTTTCACTCTTTGGGTGCAGGGGACTTGGAAGCCGCATCATCACCAGCCGGAGATTCACCCTCAGCGTCACCACTGTGAGGAGACTCGGAGGATTCAGGGTCGGCATTGTCAAGAAAGTTTCTAGGCACGAAGACGTCGACGTCCACCAACTCGGCAACCCTGGTGTCATAGCCCGCGAGTGATGACAGGATGGCTTCGTGATCGATCTCCTTGCTGTCATCATCCACGTCGGGGATACCAGATGTCACCGTGTCGATGTCGACACCTTCATAGTGTGCCTTCACCATGGACAACGCCATCCTTGCGCCAGCCCATGCACATGAAGATTTCTAGCTCGCAACACGCTCGGGGGCTTAGCACAGAATCTCCGAGTACTTCGTCACGGAGTCGGAGGCCTTGATATAAATTTGGAGGGGCTTGGCGATCTCCTTGGCTTGGGTGATGGCGGTATTGATGAAGTTGCCGGCAAGAATCATGCATTCCTTGTCCGAAGGAGGCGAGCGGGTTAAACCCATAGGCGCTAAAAATTCCGACAAGCATTGCATGAGTTCAAAAATCCTAAGTATCCAGACTACAGAGCTACAAGGCGGAGGATACTTACTGAAGATGCTGGCCTTAGCCTGCCAGACGACATCCACCAGGTATTCTTTCTCTTGTTGGAGGAGCTTAAACGCCTCGCTATGGCGAAGGTTTTGCTCATCGACAGCTTGCTTCTGATCCTTTAGGATCGCAAGCTCCTCCTTCAAGCGATTGATCTCAGCGGAGGCGGAGTCCTGCAGGGCTTTCATGGAATCCTCGTGCATCTTCAGCATTTGTTCCCTCTCCTTCTTAAGGATCTTGTTCTCGCTGTCCAGCTGCTGGATATGCTTGGACTGCTCGACAATATCCTTGGCCTTGGCTACATGCTCTGCAAGTCGGAGAAAGCAAAGTACATAGTGAGTACTCAAAAGAGGAAGGCACAAAAGTAAGACGGAAATGCGCAAAAAGAAAACAGATTCTTGTTTTTGATGATCTGTTCCTTCAAGATCGCGGTTTTACCCTTTTCAGCTTCAAGGTCCGCACGCATCTTCTGGTACTTGTCATTGGCCATGCCCCTCCGAGCATTCTCATTCTGTGGAAACAAATACAAAGTCAAGTCGTTGTTCAGTCTACTTGGAGCCCCTAGTCGGAGATTTTCCATCTAGGTGCTCGGGGGCTACAACGAGAGTTTTTAACTTAGCAATATGCTTAGCTTTTCTTTAAGCATCTAGTCGGAGCTAATTCAGTTCTCAACTAGAAGCTTGGGGGCTACAGTATAAAGTTTTAACTCGGAAAATGCTTAGCTTTTCTTTAAAGTATCTAGTGGGAACTAATTCAGTTACAACTAGAGGCTTGGGGGCTATAGCACTTAAAATTATGAACACTGTGTATGCTACTCTTAGAGCATCTAGTCGGAATAATTCATTCCATCTAAATGCTTGGGGGCTACAGTGAGAGTTTTTTCTAACTTAGTCACTTTTAGAGCATATAGATGCAAAACCAATAGTTTTCCGTCTACATCCTCGGGGGCTACAGTGGGATACTCATATGAAATGCAAAAGGTAAAGTAAAACTTACAAGTGCGATGATCTTGAGGTTTGTAGCACTCTCGGCCAGCAGCTTGCCAAAGGAAATGTTGTTGCTTCGCAAGATGTCTGCTTGACGGAGTAGCTCCTCAAGACTGCACGTCAGAGATGACGGCACTCCTCCAGGAACCGTAGTTGTGCTACCCGGCGTAAGCACCGGGAAGATAATCTTTGGCAGCTCGAGGGGTTTCTGGGAGCAGAGGCGTCGACTTCGGCAGAAGTACCAGCACCCACCACTGCCTTGCCGCTACCGATGGCATCCTTAGCCGGAGCTTCAGCCATTTGAAGAGCAGCGCTCTCCTGCGTCTCCTGCTCGCCGACAACTGCGAGTTTGGTAGAGGCGCCAGAATCCACTTCCATGGCGGAAGGGCCTGGTGCCTCCTGGACTTGGGAGCTTGTCGGAGCGGAGGAGGGCTTGACGGCAGGAGTAGCAGGGGCGATGGCGGGGGAAGAGTCGCGATGCAGCATATCTTTAATATTTCTAGAAGCCCCAAGAGTCTTGGAGGACTTCTTGAGGCTGGTTGTGGCTTTCTTCCTGAAACGTGCAAAAATGCATAAGTACAGGAATAAGACAGGTAAACAAGACAATGTCGGATAATAAGAAGCTTACACTAGGGGGGCGCTTTGGCAAACATCCCAGTGGCTTTCTTCTTTTCCGCCTCCAGGGCGGCAGTACTCTTTTTGGAGGCTCCACCCCCCGTCTTCTTTTTCTTGCCTCCGTCGGTAGCATCAGAGGTGGAGCTCTTCCGCTTTCGCGCCAACGGGGCATCATCATCGGACACAACCGTGACTTCCTTCAACTTGGGATCGTAGATTTGGGCGGTCAGGTTGCCCTCATCTAGATCGCTAAGCTGTCAAGTGATAAGTCATTGTGTTAGACAAGATGGTATTAGCAAGACGGAAAAAATGGAGCAATGTCATACATGGAAAATAAATGTCTACCTTTGGGCACTTTCCGTCTACGAACATGTCGTAGGTGAGGGTGAAGCCACGCTTCTTGTCCTTCACCTTAACGATGTCCTTGAGGCGGAACTTGACGGAGTCGCTCGAGAAGTTGTCCTCGGAGATCTGGAGGGTATCCCTTCGGTCACCGGTGTACTCGTGCATAAGCTTCGTACGGTGCTGCAGAGGTTGGATCCGCCTGATGAACCAGCACATGGCTAGGTCCAAGCCGGTCAGACCCGTCTCTACAAACCATTCGATCCGCCTTATTGCGCGAGAAGCATTGAGGTTGGAGGGAAGGGAGGCATGGGACCGCCATGTGGGGACTTCGGCGGCGGCTCCGTCCACAAAGTCCGGGTACGTTGCTTCTCGGCCCGACAAAGGAATGTCGGGGCCATAGAAGTACGTCCGCTGCCAGTTCTTGCAGGACTCGTGGCCGACGATGTTGGGGAACCGCCGGCCAGGACGGATCTTGAAGCTTATGGTGCCGCAGTTTCTAAGCTCCTCCTTGCTATGTCCGGCTTCATGTTTTACGGTGAAGAAATAGACAAACAGATCTAACCTAGGCCTAATCCCTAGGTAACCCTCACAAAGTGCCGCGAAGTTGCTAAGCACTAGGATACTATTGGGGAGAGGTTGTGGGGTTGGACCTGGAAGTGATTCAAGACGGACAGGAAGTGGGAGATGGGCAGAGAAACGCCGCGTACCAATTGCGCCTTGAGGTATACTTTTCTCCGGGGAGAAGGGGTCACCTCGCCGGCCGGCGCCGCCCGCCAGGCGAGCCCCTCCGTCGCAGGGAGGTAACCCTCAATGACCATCTCTTGGAGGTCGTGACCGGTGATGTCCGAGCCACGCCAGTCGCCTTTGTGCGAATCTGGCTCCTCTTCTAGGGGCTCTAGCGCCGCCAGGTTATGGTCACCACCGGTGGTTTCTATCACCGCTGATGCGGGGATGACCAGGCCCTCTGGGGGCACGGCGATGGAGCTCGCCGGCTTCGCCGCGAATTCGCTCGACGCCGCCATTGACGAGGATGAACTGCTGCTAGCCATGGAGGAGGGAGAGGATGCGACTGGTGCAGAGAGTAAGGCTAGGGTTTCTCGAGGTTTTCACGGAGAGCTCGAGGAGGCGCGCGGCTGGAGGAAGAAGACGATGACGCAAGAGAATGGGGTGAAAAAGTGGCAAGTGTCCCACGGCCGCTATTTATCTTACTCTGCGTCAAGATTCGTGCAGCTAATCGGACGGTTGCCGCGTAGACGACGTGTTCATGAACATGCGCGGTAATTTCGCCACGTCTCCAACTGTCGCCGCCAACGGTTTGTATCACTCGCGCGGGAAAATCGAATATGATTGCGTTCTCTGCATGTGTGATTTACGAGACGTTGCTGACCTACAGCCTACGTCGTCATAACTGACATGGTAGATGAGCCGTCCCATCGAAGATTCCGGCATGGACGGATTTAATCCGACAATGGGAGCATACGATGGAAGATTCAGCGTTTCTCCGACTTACTCATAGAAGACGGAGAAAACCTTGCAGGGTTCTTTGGGAGGACTACAAGATATTGCTTGACGATTTGCCGACATCCATCTAGACGGAGCATTCCACGGGAAGAGGCAAGACGGCGCAAGATCTCGGAGTTCTCCGGGGGCTACTGTTGGGGATATGCTATATGGGTATCCTCATAGCATGTCTCTTATCTGACTAAATCGGGTGGCCCATAGTCGGTAGCATGGCCTATGGTCTGTTGGGCGGCCCAGTTAGGTGGATCCAGAAGGGAGGCCCATGCCGGATAAAGGAAGGCTACAGTGGAGTCACCAGCGTACCCGGAGCCTTGGAGTGCAAGATACACAAGACTAGTAATAGACGGTGTAGAACTGTGTAACCTGTCCGGCTAGGACTTTTCCCTGTAACCCTACGACCTGGCGACTATATAAGTCAGGCCTATGGGAGCCTTTAGGGCACAATCTCACACCCTAGTATCGTTTTACATACACCTCGCACAGCGAACCTAATCTCTGTAACTCGGCGAATTGCCATTATAGTGATTTATAGCAGGAGTAGGATTCCGCCACCGTTGTGGGATCTGAACCTGGGCAAGCTGTGTTACCTCATACCCGTCAACTGTACACCTTACCCCACGTCTCTAAACACGCACTGTGAGGACCCCTCCATGGCGTACTCGTCGGCAATACCACGACACAGACCAACTTAAGACAGACCAGCACCGTGTTCCATGGCGTAGTTCTTGGCCGGGAGGCTCGGTCCCTTGGGTGCATCACACTTCAGGTCGCTTTTGGTGATGTCAACAATTACCGCCAAGAAGGCATGACCTTCGAGGTGGTCCCCTTCAAGAGCGTGTACCACGTCATATTCGGACGCGACATCTTCCACGCCTTCATGGCCAAGCCATGCTTCGTCACAACAAGCTCAAGATCCGAGACCAAACGGCATCATCACTGTATCTGGAAGCTTTACCAAGGCAAGGGATTGCGAGATTGCAGAAGCAGCCTTTGCGGAAGCTGTCCTCTACAACGAAGAATTCAAGGAGATCCAGAACAAGGCCGATGCCTCGGAGATGCCGGTGTCGAAGAAGCAGATTTCTGACTCCGCCCCAGCATTCAAGACCGCCATTGATACCAAGCCGGTGGAACTTGTGGTAGGAGATGCCTCCAATACCACCGCCATTGGGACGAACCTGGACCCTAAATAGGAAAGCGCGCTCGTCGAGTTCCTCCGTGAGAATAGGGACATCTTTGCCTGGCAACCTACCGAAATGAAAGGTGTACCTAGGGAATTTGCCGAGCATAGATTGAATATTAATCCAAAATGTAAACCGGTGAAACAACCTCTACGACGCTTCGGAGACGAGAAGATATGTGCCATAGGCAAAGAGATAGCTAGGTTACTTAAGGATAGTTTTATCCGAGAAGTCCTTCACACCCGATGGGTAGCCAATCCTGTACTTGTCCCCAAAAAGGGAACCAAAGAATTAAGAATGTGCGTTGATTACACCAGCTTGAACAAAGCATGTCCCAAAGATTCGTTTGCTTTGCCTCGCATTGTCCAAGTCATTGACCGGCGGCTGGCTCAGAGCTTTTGTGTTTTCTCGATGCATACTCAGGATACCACCATATTAAGATGAGGAAGTCAGACCAATTGGCCACTTTGTTCACCACACCTTACGACACATTTTGCTATGTCACGATGCCCTTTGGGATGAAAAACGCAGGTGCTACGTACCAGCGGAAAATGCATCGTTGCCTACATGATCAAATTGGTCGAAACATTCACGCTTATGTGGACGATATAGCGGTGATGTCTAAAAATTCAAACGACTTAATCTCCGACTTAAAAGAAACCTTTCATAATCTCTGGAAATACAACATGATGCTTAACCCAAAGAAGTGCGTCTTCGGGGTTCCAGCCGGCAAATTGTTGGGCTTCATCGTTTCCCAGCGTGGAATCAAGGTCAACCCGAAGAAAAGCAAGGCCATCTTAAACATAAACCGTCCAACATGCCTAAAGGACATACAATGGCTAACAGGCTGCATTGCAGCAGTTAGTCGGTTCGTCAGCCGACTTGGAGAGAAGGCTCTGCCGCTATACAAGTTACTGAAGAAGGCAGACAAATTTACATGGACGGACGAGGCAGATGCAACATTGAAGCAGCTAAAGGAGATTCTTTCCTCGGCTCCTATCCTCGCAGCACCCGAGCCTATGGAGCCTATGTTAATTTACATGGCGGCCACCAACCGGGTAATCAACATCGTCGTCGTGGTAGAGCGGAAAGAACCAGGGCATGAGTATGGAGTTCAACGACCAGTTTACTATGTAAGTGAGGTCTTGACGGAGTCCAAGCAGCATTACCCGCACTACCAAAAGCTAGCTTATGGAGTTTTCCTTGCTTCTCGGAAGCTAAGGCACTACTTCCAGGAGGACCCTATCACAGTTGTGAGGAAAGCTCCACTGTCTGACATTATCAACAACAGTGACACTATAGGAAGGGTCGCGATGTGGGGCATTGAACTTGCTGCCTTCGAGATCACCTACAAGAGACGCGATGCTATCAAGTCACAAGCCTTGGCGGATTTTATCGCAGATTGGACGGAGATGCCAGATGCTACCCCTATACCAGAGCCAGAATACTGGGTGATGCACTTTGACGGATCAAAGCTACTCAATGGCTCGGGGGCTGGTGTACTGTTACAATCACCAACCGGGGAAAAGCTACACTACGTTCTGCAGATACACTTCGAGGCTACGAATAACATGGCGGAGTATGAAGCACTCATTCACGAACTACGTGTAGCCAAGGATATTGGCATCAAGCGCATAGTTTGCTGTGGAGATTCTGACTTGGTTGCCCAGCAGGTGGCTAGCACCTGGAACGAGTGGAACCCTATGATGGCGGCATATCGCGACAAAGTGGACGAGATAGCCAAGAGCTTATTAGGCTAGGAAGTCAAATATGTCCCAAGGGAGCAAAATGAGGCGGCTGATCTACTATCAAAGCTTGGATCAGGGCGCAAACAAATTCCGCCTGGCGTTTTTTGGAGCATCTACGGACACCATCCATGAAGGGAGTGGACACCGAGAACCCAGATAGAGTTGACTCTTTCGTTCACACAGTGACAAAGGTCCCTCCGGCTTAGACAAAATTGTAAATGGACTATCTCATACACGGAACTTTGCCAGACGACGAGGTTGAAAGACGGCAAATAGTACATCGAGCAAAGGGATATACCATAATCAATGGACAACTGTACAAAAGAAACACCACTAGTGTATACCTCAAGTGTGTTTCCCAACAAGAAGGTATTGAAATCCTTCGTGAGATCCATCTCGGAGATTGCGGGCATCACGTCGCTCCTCGATCGTTGGTCTCCAAAGCCTTCCGGCAAGGATTCTACTGGCTGACCACGAAGGCAGACACCGACAAGCTGGTTGAGACATGCATGGGATGCTAGTTTTATGCCCGACAACCACATTTTCTAGCTGAAGAATTGCGAACAATACCAATAACTTGGCCGTTTGTAGTCTGGGGGCTAGACATGGTTGGTCTGTTGCAGACGGCACCATGTGGGTTTACTCATCTGCTAGTAGCAGTTGATAAATTCACCAAACGGATAGAAGCTAAACCCATTAGAAAGCTTGATGGGTAAACTGCCCTTAGGTTTGTCCGGGATCTAGTGGTGAGATTTGGTCTCCCACATAGAATTATCACTGACAACGGCAGCAACTTGTCACTCAGAGAAGTGGAAGCCTATTGTTGGGAGAAGCGCATCCGACTTGACCTAGCATCTGTGGCACACCCACAATCCAATGGTTAGGTTGAGCGAGCCAATGGATTAATTCTACAGGGTATCAAGCCACGTTTGGAAGCACCGCTACATAGAGCAGCTGGAGCCTGGGCGGAGGAATTGCCATATGTGTTGTGGAGTTTACGAACTACACCCAACAGATCTACCGGCTACACCCCTTATTTCATGGTATATGGAGCATAAGCCATCCTGCCTTCCGAGATCCTTCACGATTCACCAAGGGTTGCCGCCTACGACGAAGATGACGCTGAAGAATCTAGACGCCTAGATGTGGACCTTCTTGAGGAAGAGCGCGTATTGGCATGCCAAAGATCCGCCATCTACCAGCAGAAGCTACACAGCTACCATAGTCACCGCGTTCGGCATCGATCGTTTAAAGAGGGGGATCTGGTGCTCCGACTTAAGCATAAGAAGTCACACAAATTATCCCCGCCATGGGAAGGACCGTTCATCATAAGCAAGGAGGTGCTCAATGGGTCTCTACCTCGTGACAATTGTGAACTGGAGGATAGACCCAACGATGATCATAAGCGTAAGCGACGTGACCCGGATGATGACTACCGGGAGCTTGATCGGCCATGGAACATAGCACAACTACGTCCTTTTTACACTTAGCATTTTTTATCTATTGTGTACCTCTTATATGATCAATGAAATAAAGCTCTCTGGTTCACTCATATTTCTGAGTCTTTTACCTCCTTTAGTGTTCATTTTTGGATCATATAAACCTTTATGCACAAGCTTTGCGATTGCACTTGTGAAAATTCCGCCTACGGGCGTTAGCTTAAGTTTTCCGTTCTACACGTCCTTTGTTGTTTTTATGTGGATTCTGGAGTAGTGACTTTCGGCACTTGAAGTCGGCGATTTTGTGCTTAGGTTTTTGACGGTGCCATTGGGCATCATCACCTGAGCGCATGGTTCCGACTACGAGTTTTCCGACTCACGAAAGGTCAAGCATAAAAACCAAAGTGATGGATAAGCCAGCACTTGTTTAAAAAATATTTACATGCCAGAACCAGTATTTGAGTAGCAGGAAATTACAGCTATTGTTTTTCCGCCTTAAGTTAACATAGTAGTTTTTCTGCATACACAAATTTCAGAGGAAACAAATATTACATATTGTTTTTCATTCCTCTGGCGTAGGAGACTTTGAAGAAGCATCATCGGTGGCAGGAGAGCCATCTTGATCATCATTGAAGTCGGTGGTCCTGAGGGACTCGGAGGAGCTTTGGTGGTCGCCGTCAATGATCTCCAAAGGCACGAAGACGTTGTGGTCGACCAACTCGGCAACCCTTGTGTCATAACCCGCGAGCGACGCCCAGATAGCCTTGTGGTCAATCTTCTGGCCTTCATCGTCTATGTCGGGAAGACCTGAGGTTACCATGTCGATGTCGGCGTTCTCATAGTGGGCCTTGACCATTGCTAGCGACATCCTTGCACCAGCCCGGGTACATGAAGCTTTCCAGCTTACGATATGCTCAGGGGCTTGGCGCAAGATCTCCGAGTACTTCATCATGGAGTCCACCGCCTTGATGTTGATATTGAGGGGCTTGGCAATCTCCTTGGCCTGCTTGACGGTGGTGCTGACAAAGTTGCCGGTGAGAACCATGCATTCCTTTGGTGAAGGAGGCGACTTGGTTAAACCAATAGGAGCTGCATTTCCGACAAACAAAGGAGCATATGAGTTCATAACACAAAAGTTCAGAGTATCTGGCTTGCAGAAGTACAAGACAGAGACTGCTTACCGAAGATGCTCGCCTCATCTTGCTAGAGTGTCTCCGCCATGGAATCTCGTTCTTATCGGAGGATCTTGTATGCATCGAGGTTGCGCTGATTTTGCTCGTCGACAGCTTTTTTCTGCTCCTTGAGCATCACAATCTCCTCCTTCAAGCGGTTCATCTCCGTGTTGGCAGACTCCTACAGGGCATTCATCGATTCTTCATGCATTTTCAAAGTGTCAGCTCTCTCCTGCTTGTGGATCTTGTTCTCGCTATCCAGCAACTCAATGTGCTTGGATTGCTCGACAATGTCCTTGGCGATAGGTTCTGCAAGTCGGAGAAATAAAAAAACACAGAGTGAGTAGTCGGAGAGTGATGGCACAAGACCAAGTTTGAGTACGAAAACGAAAGGAAAAACAGACTCTTGATCTTGGTGATTTGTTCCTTCAAGAAGGCAGTTTTACTGTCATGGTGTGGAACACGGCAGTGCCATCGGGGATGGCTAAGAAGGGACACTCGGATGTAATCGGTGGCTCATGCAACGGGTTGGGCACGGTAAACTGCAAACACAGCGACGTACCCAGGTTCGGGGCCCTCTCGGCGAGGTAACACCCCTACTCCTGCAATATGAACTATATGGGGGGCAAATGCCGGATACAGATGCTCCTAGAGCTATCCCCTTAGCTAATGTCAGGAGCTAGAGGAAGATGGAACTAGAAGCTTGCCCCTCTCTCTTCTATCTATGTTTTTCCTTCTATCTCTGCTTACTTTGAACCCCAGCTCTGCCCTCCCTTATATACTGGTCCGGGGGGCAGATTACAATTTAGGCTCTAGGGTTTACTATTTGGATATGGGTTTACAGGACAAGGCCGGCTGTAGGGTCCAGCCGGTGGGCCAGGACCCAGTCCGCCCTTTTAGCGTCATCTTCTTCTTTAGCAGTCACTCGGGCTTCCTTTGGGGCATCACCCTTGCTTTAACGGTCACCCGGACTGCTTTTATCGGTCAACCGACCACTTTGATTTATCCTCGTCGGGTAGCGTTGGCCGTGACGGCACGCCAGCCTGCCCGATGACGAAGGGGGCCAGAGGCGTACCCCGCAAGGAGCACCAGCCCTTCCGTGTTCTCCATCGAATCCAAGGTGAGCCGGGTGGATGCGGCCACCCGGCCGGTTCTTATGGCTACCGGGCTAGACGGGCCAGCCGGAAAAGATTTACGCCCAGCTGGGCGGTATTGGCCAACCAGTTGGAGTTGTCCTTCTTGAGGGCCAGGCGGCCTACTCCTTCTAGATCCAGCCCACTTAGGCCTAGCTCTTCCTACCCGGGGGTTATCCCCCCGACACTAGTCCCCGAGCGCGTATGGACTTGGCCGGTGGGTAAGGTCTTGCGTGCTCTTCTGTATCTTGATGCAGTTGGTTATCCATGTTCGGCTGCGTATTTTGCTTTTGCTTTCCAGCTGGATTTAACCGGCAGGGGAATCGATGGCCGCCCATTGGGTCTAAACAACGAAGGCAGAGACCGACAGGCGAAGTTGGAGACGAAGCGTCAGTTTGATGAGGTTGGTGATGACGTTAGCCACGACTGCTTCTCTGGCACACGTCGTGTCAGTTGAACTTACGCGTTGCTGCGTCAGTTTTTGACAACTGCGCACGCTACTTTCCGCATCTTTTTCTCAGGGCGAGCACGCACGCCTCGTCTCATGGTAATGGGTGGATCTTCTGTGGTTGGTTGTGACGGTGCAGAGGATCCGGAGCCGTAGCGTCGTGTGGCCGGGGTGCCTCATGGCCACGCGTCGCGCGGAAGCTGAGGGGGCGACGGTACCCCCCGTGGGGATAAATAGGGCTCTGGACGGGAACGAGGGTTACACTTCCTCTTCCTCCGGCTCTTCTTTCCCTGCCTCTCAGCGCATCTCGCACCTTGCGCCTCCTCTTTGCTGCCACCAGAGCTACCACACACCATTATCACGGCCGCTCCTTCTGCCGCTACGCTGCCAGAGCAGCGCGGGGGCTGGTGCGGGTCGTTCGTGACCGATTACCTTGTTTACAAGTATCGGTGGGGTAGATTTCTTCCCTCGTTGATGCTGGTGAAGCACCAGCTTGCGCCGGAGTGGGAGCGGGTCCCAAACCCTCGGCTGGGGGAGCGCGTCGTCTTCCTCGTGCACTTCGCTCGCGGCTTCAGCCTCCCCGTCAGCCCCTTTCTCCTTCAACTCTTTGTCTTCTTCGACCTCCAACTCCACCACCTTGGCGCGAATGCCATCTCACAGCTGTCGCATCATGCAGCCTGCTGTGAATCGTACCTTGGGGTGTGTCCTGAGGTGGCGAACTTTCTCAATTTCTTCCACTTCAATACCCAGAACACCGTCAAGGACGGTCCACTGACGCACACGGGCTGCTGCGCCATCTACCCGCGGCCCTCTTCACAGATTCCACGGTTCCAGCTCCCCGACACCGTCAAGCTGTGGCAGCACTCATATTTTTATGTGAGCAACGCCATGGAGGTGGAATGGATCTGCCTCCCACCCTTCGTCAACGTGCCTTCAACGCAGAAGGGCTGGACGACGAAGAGTATGGGTGCCACGACGGACCTCGACCGGCTTGCTGCCCAGGTGGAGGCAATGGTGGAGATGGAGCGGCTTACCTCCCCGGACATCGCGCTATCGTGGATGGCGCGTCGCGTGCTTTCGCTGCAAAAGCGGTCGCACAAGATGTGCCATCGGTTGACCTCTAATGATCTGACGCGGACGTCGCGGAAGGATGTGCCCTACCAGGACCTGCGAAACTGGATCTCCATGATCTCCAAGTTCCGCGTGGAGGCGACCTGGGCATACTCCTGTCCGATGTACCATCCCGGCCCTTGCCGCCCTGGGTGAGTTGTTCTCTGATTTTCTTACCGTTTTTCCATCTGTCTTCCTTGCCGGGAGTTTCCCTTGGGTGCCTTATGCTCCCTTTTTGAGTAGTTGTTCACGATGTAGCTAGCGGAAGATGGCATGGGTGACTTCCCGCTTCCCTCCTTCTTGGCGGACAAGAAGCCGAAGAAGTACCCCAGACGGAGCCCGAAGGGTTTCCCATCCGGTCGGATGATGGCCCCTCGGATCCTCATGGTAAGCTTCCGGTTGCAGTTCTTTCCTTCGTCCTGGCCCGTGGAGGTGTGGCTAAGATCTTGTTTTTGTTGCAGTCGATGCCGCCGATGATGAGGCCGGCCGAGAGAAGGCCGCCACGGAAGCCCGGGGGAAGAGGGGGGCGCCCATTGCTACGTCGGCTCCCGTTGAACAGAAAAGGACACGCCGAGTACGCCAAGTCATCGCCGCGCCATTCATCATTGGGTTAGCGCCTTCCCTTTCCCTATCTTCCTCGTTTGTCTTGTGGTTCTTCTGTGGCTTTTTCTCATTTTCTTCCCATGCAGCGAGGCGATGTCGCTTGGCGACTCTGGTGCCGCTGCCGTTGCTCCTCCCCCGCCTCTGGTGGTTGAGGAGGTGGCGAGGTCGCCGGCTGCACCCATGATGGCTGCGTCTTCCGCGCCGTATCCGCTTGGGGATCCTCAGGGTTCCCTGACCACGGGGCTGCTGCACCAAGCGCCCACATCTTCGCGGTTGGGGCAGATCTTCGCGGCCGCGCAAGACCCCGAGACCCCCCTTCGTCCTGGGGCTGGCGTGAACCCGGCCTGGAGCGATGCTCCAGCCAGTTCTGCCAGGCCCATCGTCACGATGGTGACGGAGGAGGCTGCGGCTGTGCAGACGGCTACAGCGGGAGGCGGCTATCCGGGCGCTTCCGACCTGGCGGGGAGAGAGTTGGTGGTGGCCGCATCTTTGGGTGCGGCTGCTGATGATGATGAGGTCGTGGTGACCGGCTCGAGGCCAGCTCCGGCTGCGCTGACGCTGGGTGCGATCCTCGCCCAGCTCTCGGGCGCGGTGCCCGTCGCACTCAGCCAAGTTCGCCACCTGGTTGAGGGAATGGAGAAGGGCCTTGGCGAGGCCATTTTTTTTCTGTTTGGATGGAGGTATGTGTCTCTCCCCGTTATCTTTTTCCGTACTTTGTTTTTGCAGCCGGGTTGCCGTTCCGTCTCTTACTCATTTCTCTTTGCAGAGAGCGTTTTCGGAGTCGGTGAAGAACACCTGGGATCTAGGCCGTAAGATTGCTTCCTCTGACCTGTCTTGGCGGTTGGCTCCCTTTTCTCATTTTCTGCTGACTATCGGGTATCCTCCTACAACCATGATCCTGGACAAGGAGAAGGAGGTGGAGCGCCTCAAAGCTAAGGTTGCCCGGCTGGAGGAGTCGAACAGGGTGCGGCAGGCGCAATTCGACCAACTAGCCGAGGCCAAGCATTAGCTTGAGGTTAGCGTGGAGAGGGGCAAGAAGGCAGCTGATATCCGGGCGGAGGCGCTGAAGAATTTTGAAATGATCTCCGCCCAAAGGGAGGAGACGATCAAGACTCTCCGCTCCCGGGAGGAGGAGCTGACCCAGCATCTCTAGAGCATCTCGGAGATGGTTGTCAGTAAGTTTTCTGCTCCCTTCTTCCTTTCTACCATGGCTAGCTGAATTGAATCTTGCCACTTACTCCTGTCTTCTGCTGCAGCCCATTACCCTGAGTCGACTGAGATGGCTCTTGAGAAGCTGCCGGTGGAGGAGGCTGGCCGCGATCTGACCGCCCTGGATCTGGTCAAGGTGCTGGCGGAGGAGAGCAATGGTCTTCGTGCTGTTGGTAACAACCTCTTCCACTACGTCTGGCCGGAGGCGGGTGATCTGCATGACATCGCCAGCTTAGCTGTTGCCTTGTCTCGCGGCATCGACGTGCTGGAGATCCACAAGGAATGGGCGGCTCACGGCGGCGTGGAGATGGCCCTGGCCCTGGTGAAGTCCTGGTATCCGGGGGCTGATCTAGGGGTGCTTACTCGTGGTTTCCGTCTTGGAACCAGCTACGAGGGCCTGTGCGATAGCATTCCGGTGATCCGGTCCTGCAGGGTGAAGATTGGCACCTACGTGGATCTGGAGCGTGACTTCCGCGACCCCTCCGAGCCATTGCTGTTTCACTGGATCCCGGCTCCCTGGAATTCCACCGATGTTGCCTCCACCAGCCAAGTTCCCGCAACCGACGCCGATGATCCTCCCGCCAGCCCGCCTCCTGCTCCTACCGCTGATGCTCCTTCTGCCGCTCCGGCTCCTGAACCTTGATCCCTGGAATGCCAGGTATATTTGTCAAACTTTCCCTTTGCTGGTGCTGCCTGTGGGTGAACCTTTGACGTTAAACCTGAATTTTGTGCGGAACCTTCGCGTTCCGTTTATTGGCTTGGCGCCCCCTTTTTATTGAGTTCATTCTATCTTTTTGTTTGTTGTTGGCGTTTTGGTCTTTGTGCCTTCGTTAGTTGTAATGCTTGAAATTTGAGCCGGCTGGGCTTGCCAGCCGGGTCGAGGCTCTTGACCGCCTTATCTTGTTTTGATGGGTGCGCGGGAGCGCGCCCACTGGGTGTAGTCACCGAGGTTCGGGCCGGCTGGGGTAGCCAGCCGGGTCGAAGCTCTTTGCCGTCTTGACTTAAGTTGATGGGTGCGCAGGAGCGCGCCCACTGAGTGTAGTCCCCGAGGTTTGGGCCGGCTAGGGTAGCCAGCCGGGTCGAAGCTCTTTGTCGCGTTATTTCCTGCCAAGTTGTGGCTCGTGTCGCGCGAGATGGGTTAGTTTCATTACGTGTTCGTTTGCAGTTACGATTAAATGCAAAGAGTGAAGGTCTCCCTTTTGAGCTAGGCCATTAGCAGCTCCCCTTTTCTCAGTGAACATTGGCCTTTCGAGCATTGTCCTTGCCTGCTGCCAGCCGGGTTGCGGTCTGCAGCCAGAACCGAAGGAAGAGCTGAGTTGGCGTGCCTCGCGATACTTCGGTTCATTGTTGTTGGCTTAGCTTGTGTAGGCGTGATCGGTTCGCCCAGGCACCCTTGTTTTCTGCTCTGGCATTTTCTTGCAGTAGGTACTTCAAGATTTTGCTCTTGCCGGGTCGAGAGCCGGCTTGCGGTCTAAAGCCAGAACCGAAGAGTTTGCTCTAGGCACCCCGTACAATACTATGTCGCCTGTAGAAATTACGGGTGTCCAGGCCAGCCGGTACGGAGGCGGATGTGGTGTGCGAAATTGGGACAAAGTCCTCGAGACTGTGCCGAGGCTTCCAAGCTTGTTCGTTTATTACCTGAGGGAAGATACATACACTTCTGGTTTAAGTGTAAAATGGCCAGAGTAGGCTCGCATTCCATGGGCGTTCCATCTCCTTGTTAGAGCGATCTTCCTTGTTCTTTGCCGGCTGCTAGGCATCGATCAGATGGTATGAGTTGTTGTGTAGCGCCCGACTGACGATGAAAGGGCCTTCCCCTGGCGGGGATAACTTGTGCATTTCTTTTGTGCTCTGGACCAGGCGCAGCACCAGATCTCCTTCGCGAAAAGAAGTGGGCCGGATCCGGCTGGCGTGGTAGCAGCGCAGATCCCGCTGATAGATTGTTGATCTGGACAGAGCCAGTTCTCGTGCTTCTTCGAGCAGGTCCACGTTGGCCTCCCGTGCTTCCTTGGCTTCCTGCTCCATGTAGAGATGTTTATGGGGTGCGTCGAACTGGATTTCCGTGGGGAGAACTGCCTCTGCCCCATAGACAAGGAAGAACGGTGTGAAGCCGGTTGAACGGTTCGGGGTGGTGCGCAGGCTCCATAACACAGCTGGCAACTCCTCGATCTAGCATCCGGATGACCTGACGAGCGGTTCAATCAGCCTTGGCTTGATTCCGGCGAGAACTATGTTGTTAGCACGCTCGCACTGCCCGTTTGACTGTGGGTGCACGACCGATGCCAGGTCTAGACGGATGCCCTTGTCTCTGCAGAAGCGGGCGAAAACCCCCTTGGAAAAATTGGTGTCGTTGTCCGTGATGATGCTGTGCGGGTAGCCAAAGCGGATGATGATGTCTGTGAAGAACTTGATCACCGTTGCTCCGTCCAGCTTCTTGATGTGTTTTGCCTCGATCCACTTGGTGAACTTGTAAACGGCTATGAGCAGGTGCGTCATACCAGATCGGGCTGTTTTGAATGGCCCAACCATGTCTAGCCCCCAGACTGTGAATGGCCAGGTGATTGGTATCATCTTGAGCGCCACAGACGGCGTGTGCTTTAGCTGGATGAATCGCTGACAACCGTTGCATTCTTTGACCAGCTCCTGAGCGTCCTTCAGCACCGTTGGCCAATAGAAACCATGGGGAAGAGCTTTGGCTGCTATGCCCTTGATGAAGTGTGGTGGGTGCATTCACCCTGGTGTATGTCCGCTAGGAGCTTGGTTCCTTCCTCTTGGCATACGCATCGTTGATAGATGCCCCTGACGCTACGCTTGTACAGCTCGTTGTTGATGATGGTGTATGCGCTTGCTCTTCATATCACTTGTCGTGTTGCCACTTCCTCTGTTGGGAGCTCATCCTTGGCCAATAAGTTCATGAATGGCTTCGCCCAGTCGGGTGTTTCCCGAATGGCGTACACCTTATGTATGATGAGCCTAATCTCCTCGCGGATGGCTGGCTGTGGAACATTAGGAAGTTTGTTGGGCAGGAGCCTGCTGGTGTCGACTGCTGCTGCCGCAGGGCAGTCCCCGAGTGCGACGCGGCAGTCTCTGAGTGCGATGCAGCAGTCCCCGGGTGCGACGAGGCAGTCCCCAGGTGTGGCACGGTAGTCCCCGGGTGTGGCGTGGTAGTCCCCGGGTGCAGCGAGGCAGTCCCCGGGTGTGGCACGACACCGGTTGTTCCTGGGTCTGCACTGAGTACTATGGAGTCGGATTCCGACGAAGGGGTGATGGAGGGTTTGCATAGGTGCTCGAGGGAGACTCCAGGCAGTATGGCATGTCTTGTTGAGACGACCCTGGCCAAGGCATCAGCGGCTTCATTGTTGGCCCTGGGTACGTGGTGGAACTCGCACCCTTCAAATCAGGCGCAGAGCTGCTGAACAAAGAAACGGTAGAGTGCCATGTTCGCGTCCCTTGCATCCCACTCACCGGAGACCTGCTGCAACACTAGGTCTAAATCTCCGAAGCACAGTATTCTCTGAATGCCTATCTGCTTAGCCATCTTGAGCCCGTGGATGAGTGCTTCGTACTCGGCGACGTTATTGGACGCCTTGAAGTGGATCTGGAGGATGTACTCCAGCCGATCGCCTTTGGGCGAGGTTATTATGATTCTGGCTCCGAGTCCGCGTCACATCTTGGAGCCGTCGAAGTGTAGCTTCCAGTACATTGAGTCGAGAACCGGTGGCATGTACCGTGTCTCTGCCCAATCGACGATGAAGTCGGCTAGTGCCTGGGATTTGATTGTTGTCCTTGGCTCGTACTGAATGTTGTGTGCAGCGAGCTCTATGGCCCATTTTGCCACGCACCCAGTGGCGTCCTTGTTGCCAATGATCTCTGTGAGGGAGGCCAATGCCACCACCTGGATGGAGTGCTCTTGGAAGTAGTGCTTGAGCTTCTTGGCGTCCATGTATACGCCGTACACCAGCTTATGGTAGTGGGGGTAATTCTGTTTGGAGAGTGACAATACTTCGCTTAGGTAGTACACGGGACGCTGGACCTGCTGGTCCTTCCCCTCTTCTGGCATCTCCACTACCAGCACCACGCTGACAACTCTGTTTGTGGCGGAGATGTACATCAGCATTGGCTCCTTTGCGACTGGTGCTGCCAAGATAGGCGGTGAGGTGAGCATGCGCTTGAGGTCTCGAAAGGCTTCGTCCGCTTGAGCCACCCAGACGAATTTGTCCGTCTTCTTCATGAGTTGGTACAGGGGAGGGCCTTCTCACCCAGCTGGCTGACAAACCGGCTGAGGGAAGCCAGGAACCCGGTAAACTTCTGTACGTCGTGCAGGTTCTGTGGCAGCTCCATTCGCTCGATGGCTCCAATCTTCTCCGGGTTCGCCTCGATCCCTCGCTCGGAGACGAGAAAACCTAGGAGCTTGCCGACCGGGACACCAAAGATGCACTTCCCCAGGTTCATATTGATCTGGAAACGACGGAGATTTTCGAACGTTTCCTTCAGGTCTTCGAGTAGTGTGTGCCGCTCCTTGGACTTAATGACAACATCGTTGACGTAGGCGTGCACGTTTCTACCAATTTGCGTCTGCAAGCACTTCTGCATGCAGTGCTGGTAGGTTGACCCTGCATTCTTTAGACCAAAGGGCATGATGTTGTAGCAGTAGGCCCCATACAGGGTTAAGAATGATGTCTTTATTTGATCGGTTACATTGAGCTTAATCTGGTGATAACCCGAGTAAGCATCTAGAAAAGACAACAAATCAATCCAATAGTGGAGTCGATAACTTGATCTATCCGTGGTAGAGCGAAAGGATCCTTGGGGCATGCCTTGTTGAGGCTGGTGTAGTCGACACACATGCGCCATGTCTTGTTCTTCTTCAGCACCAGCACCGGGTTGTCCAGCCATTCCGGGTGGAAAACTTCCATGATGAAGCCGGCTGCGAGCAGCTGTATGATCTCCTCACTAATGGTTCTTCTTTTTTCTTTTGCGAAGCAACGCAAAGATTGTTTGAACGGCTTCACATCCGGTCGAACATGAAGAGAGTGCTCGCCGAGTTCCCTCGGGACACCTGGCATGTCTTTGGGGCACCATGTGAAAATGTCCCGATTCTCACGGAGGAAGTCGATGAGCGAGCTTTCCTATTTGCTGTCCAGGCCGTCTTTGACCAGGACTAACTTGCTTGGGTCCTCCTCATTTAGCAGGATTTTCCTTGTGCCCTGCGATGGCTTGAACTGCGACTCTCCAGCAGGCTGATACGTCCAAAACGTATCTACTTTCTCGAACACTTTTTCTATTGTTTCTCCTCAAAACATGTGTGTTTTGGATACAACTAACACGGACTGACGTTGTTTTCAGCAGAATTACCTTGGTGTCTAGTTTTTGTGCAGAAAATCAACTATCAGGAAAAATCCCAGAAAATATGCCAAAAATTATATTTCACCAAAAGATCCACGGAGCCAGAGTACGAGACAGAGAAGGGGCCTGGGGCCCACACCCCTTCCAGGCGCGGGCACACCTCTGGCCGTGCCTAGGGGGGTGCAGCCACCCCAGGCACCCCCTCGGGCTCCCTCTGCGCCTATAAGTTGCCTCTCGACCTAAAACAAAGGGGGATTCGATAGTTTTCCAGAAATAGTTCCGTTACACCGCCGCCACCAGAAACCAAGATTCAGATCAAGAAACTCCGTTCTGGCATCCTGCCGGGACAGGGAATTTGGAGAGGATCATCACCATTGTCATCACCAACGCATCTCCATCAACCATCCATGTTTCCCTCATCCATGAGTGAGTAATCCCCCGCTGTAGGCTTGGGGATGGTAGGGATTGGATGAGTTCTATCATGTAATCAAATAAGATTGTTAGGGCATAGTGCCTAGTATCTCTATTAGTGCTATTTGACTTTGTTGCAACTTGTTGTGCTTAATGCTTGTCACTAGGGCCCGAGTGCCATGATCTCAGATCTGAACTTATTATTGAATCATTATGATAGTATTGTTTGTGATATAATCTGCAAGTTGTGTCCACATATCATTTTACGGATCCAAAGGCCCCAAAGTGACAATAATTAGGACAACCGGAGGGGATGGCTATGGTGTGAGGATCACATGTGTTCACAGAGTGTTAATGCTTTGCTCCGGTGCTCTATTGAAAGGAGCACCTTAATTGCCAGTAGTTCCCTAGAGGCCTCGCTACCACGGGCTGGCTGGACAGAAGATGTTGTGCAAGTTCTCATTGCGAGCACGTATGACTATATATGGAGCACATGCCTAGGATTGTTTAGTACTTGGATGCTTATTCTTATTTATCTGTAATGCCCTAGATCTTGAAGTTACATTTTTAGACTCGTCCATGCAACGCCCGTCCATCCATCCCTATGCCTACCGCACTCGAATCCCACTGTTTACTGTTACTGTTACTATTGCTCATGTTTCACTATTGCTGTTTCTTTGCTGTTGCTACTATAAACTGTTGCTACTGATAAACTTCTGTGAGAAAGAACTATTTCCAGGTGCAACTGAATTGACAACTCAGTTGTTAAGGCTTGCAAGTATTCTTTGACTCCCCTTGTGTCGAATCAATAAATTGGGTAATACTACCCGCAAAGACTGTTGCGATCCCCTACACTTGTGGGTCATCAAGACTATTTTCTGGCAATGTTGCCGGGGAGCATAGCTTTATTTGTAAGTACACTTGGATCTATTATTGTTCACTGCTACTCCTTTCATCATGGGGAAGTCTCGTGATGTAAAGTTCCCTATTTTACCATACACTACAAGAAGAGGTACAGTCCTAAACACCTCTGCTGCTCTTGATTCATCGTCTGTTATAAGTAAGCTTGTTACACCACCACCACGTACACATGCTACACACACTGCTACTACTGCTAAGTCTGAAACTGCTTTTGATACTCATGATGTTACTTCTAATGTGCTTGATGCGAGTGGTTCATTAGGTCCTTTTCTATATCGTATTATGGCTAGTCTAGGAAATACCGAACTCCTAGTGAAGACATTAATACACCTGTTAGCTCACCCGAGTCTAGTGAGAGTTATGATATTAATGATGGTTACATTGAGTTCACTGATGAATTTGTTGAAGAGTGCCGAAACACACATGGTACTAGTGCTATTAAGAGTCTCCTTGCTAGAGGCACCATTATTCCTAAGTTGTCCTCTGATCCTAAGTTTGCCACTTCTCCCATAGCTATTAAAGAAAAAGATTATGATTTCTCTCTTGATTTATCCTACTTGGATATTGTTGAGAAAGAACCTTTTTGTGGGACTGAAAATGAGAGTGTTGTAGCTCATATGAATGAGCTTTCTACTATGAGTGCTTTATTCTCTGATGATTTTAAGATGCGCAAGTACTTTGTTACTAAGATCTTCCCTTTTTCACTAAAAGGAGAAGATAAGGCTTGGTTTAATAGATTATCTCCTGGTTCCATTGATAGCACTGATTGTTTGATTGCTTCTTTCTTCCAGAAATATTTTTCTCCCAGTGCTAGACATGCTGCTGTGCAGAGACTTTTTGATTTTAAACAGGGAGAAGAAGAGATTTTGCCTGAGTCATGGACAAGGTTCTGTGCCTTGATTCATGCACATCCTGGATGCCCATTACCTAATAATGAGCTCCTTGATATTTATTATAATGGACTAACTGATGATTCTAGAACATACCTAGATAGCTTTGCTGATTGTGTTTTCAGGAAAATAACTCCTACAGATGATGAAGAATTAATGGCTAAAATAAGCAAGAATTATGATGATTGGACTTCAACTGAGCTAAATACACCTGAGCCTATTACTCCTGAACCAGTTGTGCCTGAACCAGTTCCAACACAAACACCAAAGAAGAGAGGAGTTATTGCATTAAATGATGAAGTGATGAAGGAAGCCAAGAAATGTCTAAAGGAGAAAGGTATTAGAGATGAAGATGTGAAGAATCTACCTCCTATTGAAGAATTATGTAAGCTAATTCCCCACTCATCTACTATTGAGGTACACTCTCTCCGACACTTTGATGAAGGTGATATTCCTTATGGTAAGCCTCCTGATCAATGTTTAGAGGAACTTGACATTTTTATTGTTAAGCAAGGTAATTTTAATAAACAAGTTCAGAATCATTTATTGGAAAACTCGAGCTATCAATGAGTTGAAAGATATTGTGGAAAGAACTTCAAATGATATTAAAATGCTTTGTAAACACTTTCAAATGGTTCAAACCCAACTCGATTAACTTGCTAAGGTACAAAACGATATGCTAGTTAATGCCTCAGAAGATAAACATGCTCAAGGAATTAGAACTAGGAGTGGTATAGCTACTCAAGATCCTTTATATCCTGAAGGACACCCTAAAATAATTGAGTAGGACTCTCAGCAAGTTGAACATAGTGGTAGCCCCCGTAAGATAAAGAAAAAGAAACATATAATAGTTGAGGAACCACTTGAACCTGCTATAGATCCTAATAGTATATTTGTCTCTGATGCTGAAACTGAGAGTGGTAATGATAAAAATGATGCTCCTAATAAGGAGGAAGTTGAGGAAGAACCTAAGAAGCACACTAAGAACACTAGGTACACTAAGGAAGATTTTATTGCTAATAAACATGGTAAAGAGAGAGAACCCTGGGTGCAGAAACCTATGCCTTTTCCAGGTAAGAAACACAAGTCAAAGGAGGAAGAACACTACAACAAGTTTTGTGAGTGGATGAAGCCTTTATTATTGCAAATTCCTTTAACTGATGCTATTAAGTTGCCTCCCTATTCAAAGTATATGAAGGATATTGTCTCTAATAAAAGGAAGATTCCTAATGAGGAGATTTCTACTTTGCTTGCTAATTATTCCTCTAATGGTAAGGTTCCAAAGAAACTTGGTGATCCAGGTATACCAACTATTCCTTGCTCTATTAAGAATAATTATGTTAGAACTACTTTATGTGATTTGGGAGCTGGAGTTAGTGTTATGCCTTTTTCTCTCTACAAAAGACTCCAGCTAGAAAAGTTGATACCAACTGATATATCATTGCAAATGGCTGATAAGTCAACTACTATTCCTTTTGGTATATGTGAGGATGTTCCTGTGCAAGTGGCTCATAATTAGTTGGTTCTAACTGATTTTGTTGTGCTTGAAATGCCTGAAGATGATAATATGTCTATTATTCTTGGGAGACCTTTTCTTAATACTGCAGGTGCTATCATCAATTGTAATCAAGGAAAAGTAACATTCAATATTAATGACAAAGATCACACTGTCTATTTCCCCAAGAAGGTTGCTAAGATCTATTGCCTAAATTCCATTGAAAATGTTGAGAGCATCAAGGTTGGAGAAATATATTGTCCCATTCCACAAGAAAATTTTGAAACTATTATGATTGGGACCATTGCTATCAAGTATGAGGTAACATAATCACCTCGTGGATTGCAAATTTTTGTTTCATATAAGATTTTTTTGGTAACAAGACTTGATCAACCTTGTTAACAAAAGGATTTTAATGAACGAAATAATGTTTTCACTCTGGTTATACTTGCTTTCTTTTACTTTTCTCCTTCCTAGTCTTTGTCTTTTCTTTTGCTAGCTTTGGTTTTGTTAGTTGTTTGCTTGTTAGAGTGTCTTAGAACTTCTATAGTTTGGTTTTTGTTTGCTTTTGCTTCTTCTGGAAAAAAATCTGTTTCTGCGAGAAAATCAATTTTCATACCCTGAAAATTGGCCAAAAATAAAGTTTCCCGAAAAATCCCAGAAAATTCAAAATAAATTTTTCCTCAAAAAAGGGGCATAGGGACACCTGGAGTGACCCAGGGGGCCACCCCAGACCACCACATCCATGGTAGGCGCAACCTACATATGGTTCGCGCCTGGGGGGGTCTAGCCCACCTGGGGCCCTCCAAGGTGCCCCCTCACAACCATCTTCTTTCTCTCTCCCGAAAAACACCAGAAAACTTGCTCAATCTTGAGTTCTTGCTGTTCTTGCTCGTGATTTTCGATCTCCTTGCTCAGCCCATCTTTGCTGCTAATTTTTGGAGGGATTGCTCCTTGGTATGTGCCTCCTCCACTTGTCCAATTAGATTTGTGATTGGTAGATTGTATCTTGAGTATTTTGCCGCTATAGGTGTTAGGTTGTGTGAGCTTGCATGATTTTTCTATGCTTAGAGATTTAATTTGGATGCATGTGTAACCCTCTAGCAAGTTCCTATAGTAGTTGCTCATCATTTATCAACTTGGAAATCACTTGGTTTGATGTTTGTCTAAAATTTCAGCAAGGAAGATGAGTGCATATCCACTGAATCAATATGACTTGATGGTACCTAAGCCAATGAAAGTTCTATTGTAATTATGCCCTAGAGGCAATAATAAAGGTGTTATTATTATAATTCTTGTTCATGATAAAGTTTGTATTCCATGCTATAATTGTATTAAGCGGAAACTTTGATACTTTTGTGGTTTATGAACAACACCGTGTCCCTAGTACGTCTCTATGGACTAGCTCATTGATTAATGATGGTTAAAGGTTTCCTAACCATAGACATGAGTTGTCGATTAATAATGAGATCATGTCATTAGGAGAATGATATGATGGACATACCCAAATTAAGCAGAGCAATTAGATCATGTCATCGTGTTCATCTTTGCGAAGCTTTTTCCTATGTCAAGTATTGTATTCCTTAGACCATGAGATAATACAACTCCCTGGTATCAGAAGAAAGCTTTAAGGTCATCAAATGTCATCCTATGTGAGGGTGATCATAAAGGTGTCTCTCAGGTGATCGGAAAGTACTTGTTGGGTTATATGTATCGAGATGGAATTTGTCCCTCCCGAGTCGGAGAGATATACTTTGGGCCCACTCGGTAATCGATATCAACACCGCTTGCAAGCACGTGGTTAAGGAGTTAATCACAAAGTGATATCAGATTACGGAACGAGTAAAGTACTTGCTGTAAACGAGATTGAACTAGGTATACCGATACCAACGATCGAATCTCGGGCAAGTAAAATATCGCGTGACGAAGGGAATACATATATGGGATTAATTGAATCCTGGCATCGTGGTTCATCCGATATGATCATCGATGAATATGTGGGAGTCAATATGGGTTTCCAGATCCCGCTGTTGATTATTGATAGAAGATCATGTCTGCATATTCTCGAACCCGTAGGGTCACACACTTAATGTGCCTCGACGCTAGGATAGAATGGATAATTGGTTTATGAGTTTTTGTTCGGAGTCTCGGATGAGATCCACTGACGGGCCATGCCCGCCAACATTAACGGGAGGTACTTGACGGCGACATTGGGGTTGCCTCCGACAATCTCCACCGCGTTGCCGTAGTCCTGCAACCATGTGGCTGGCTTGGCGGTGCCGTCATAGGGCTTGATGGTCTCGTCAATCCGGAAACCTTTGGGGTAAGTTGCGGACCATATTGCAGGTCCCAAGCAACGTGGTCCTAGGTATGGTCCTTCCCGGGCCTCGTGGATCTTATCGATCCGCGAACGTGCATCGCATGGCTCCGGGTTCTTCTTCTTTTTGTCAACATGGGATGGGCTGCGTGAACAACACGGGCCTCCTCCGCCATGGTGACTGCTTGGTTGTGACGGAGGCGGAGGTGGCGGTGGGTTAGCCTTCTTGCTGTTACCCTTCTGTGACGCCTCACGCCTGTCACGGTTGCTTGTTGGATGCGGAGGGTCATGGCATGACCTGCTCTTGTGTCCTTGGTTGCGCTCTCCGTCATGACGGGTCTGCTCCGTGTTGTCGCGGATGACGATGCCGCGCTGCTTTGGTGGGGGCATATCCGTACGATGGTGAGCCTTGTAATCTTCATGATGTCGGGGAGATCGGGGCGGTGGCGAAGGGCGACGAGGTCGGGCCTTTTCTCCGTGGTCGAAGGATATGGGGATGGCATCCTTCCTGTTGCGCGCATCCCTTCTTCTTCGTTCTGATGAACCCGTCTAGGACCCGACATCAAGAGGAGATATGTCCCTTGGCGGCTTGTGCTGGCTAGACTAGCAGAGCGCTGGGTTAGACTCAAGCCTCTGAGAGGTAGCCTTTTCCTGCTGCTTCATCGCCTTGGCCACTAGGTCATAGACCTGTTGCACTGCCTCAGGTGATCTATCCTGCTCCAGAAGGGTCTTGGCGACGGCGAGGTGAAGGAGGGGGTGGGCATCACCTGCTTGCCTTCATTGTCAATGTATGGCTTGGCCTATGTCGGCTTCGAGGGAGCCCATCCTAGGTTGTGCCGTACACCAGGATCGTTGATGACGCGAGCTAGAGCTTTCTTAGCCTTCTGTTGTTGTAGCAGAGTCTTGTACTCGGCCTCCATTGCTCTAGCTTTTTCTATGGACTTCTGCGCATTGACAGATCTTGATCTAGTTTAGCGCCTTGCTCCGCAATGGCTTGCGCTTCCTCCAGCAGCTGCTGGTGCTTCTCTTCAAGCTGGGCCACATTCCGGATATGAGCAACGGTTAGTGGCTCGACGAGGAGATTGCCGTACATCACTCTATCAGCTGGAGTAACTTGGGCTGCTGCAGACGTAGATGCTGGAGGCGGCAAGTTTGCGGTGTTGTTGTTGCTCGGGCCGGTGCCGAGTTCCTGCGGCTGCTGCACTGGGTTAGGCGGAGGAGGCATGACTTTTGCGCCATCATCGTCAGCAGTAATAAGTGGTCCCTTCCCCTTTTCCAGCGCTGTAGGCAGAGCTCGTCCGGGTTGAACTTCATGCATCGCCGTCCCAATGGTGACGAACACCCCTCGGGACGTGACAGCGTTGTTGGCTTGCTCGTGGCGCGAGTACTCCTCCTCCATCTCCTGCATAGCGGAGTCTAGCTCTTCTGGACTGAAGTCTATCTCCTCTGAATCTGCACTGAAATCAACATAAAGCGCGTCAATGACAGAGTCGGAGGGTGCCAGGACTTCCTCGATGACGGGCGGTGGAGGTGCAACGGTCTCGACGATGACTGGAGGTGGTGGTGCTGCTGCAACGATGGCGGCTGGAGGCGGTGGCGGCGGCTGCTGAATTGGAGGTTCTCCGTCTCTGAGCGCAAGCTCCATCTGGGCTGTCGCGTAGCTGTTGACGGTGCTCACCATCTCTTCGAGGGTAAGGCAACATGTTGCCTGCTGCCGTCTTAAAGAATGTCGGAGAAGCGTGCCGCGGTCCAGTCCTTCCACGAAGTGATATAAAGCGTTATCATCAGGGTAGTGGGCTAGATCGGCTCATATACGGAGCCACCTGGCTAGGTAATCGTGGGGTTTTTCGCCCTCTCTCTGAATGCAGCGCGCCAGATCAAAGATGGTAACCACGCCGACGAACTTGGATCTCTGCTGTCCAGACGCACGGACGAAGCCGGCGGAATTGCAGTGATCTTCCACCTTTATATCCTGCACAGGGGCGGTTTGGGTGGGCCTTGAATTTTTCCGATCTTTGCCGGCAAACTCCGAAGAGAGATCCGACATCGATCCTTCTGCAAACGTGTCCTGCCTGTAGGCGGTCCGTGCGGGCCTTGGTGCTTTCCGATCTTTTCCGGCAAACTCCAAAGAGAGATCCGACATCGATCCTTCCGCGAACGTATCCTGCCCGTAAGCGGTCCGTGCGGGTCTTGATGCTCCTCCGACTCCTAGGGAACTAGTGCCCGAGCCAGTTTCGCCGATGAAGAGGTGGATGTCTCCGATAGGAACGATCGAACACCACGAGGGTTTGTCTTCGCCGGGATACAGAACTCGTCGGGAGGGACAATCGGAATGTTGCCAGAGAAGAGAACACGGCCGATGGCTACGGTTTTGCCGATTCCCGCGAAGATCTTGGTCCTCGCCCGCTGAAGAGCCTGAAGCGCCTCTTGCCCCACGGTGGGAGCCAACAGTCGTGGTATTGCCGATGAGTACGCCATGGAGGGGTCCTCACAGTGCGTGTTTAGAGACGTGGGGTAAGGTGGACGGTTAACGAGTACGAGGTAACATAGCTTACCCAGGTTCAGATCCCACGACGGTGGCGGAATCTTACTCCTGCTATAAATCACTATAAGGGCAATACGCCGAGTTACAGAGATAGGTTCGCTGTGCGAGGTTGTGTGAAATTATCTATGATCGTGCCCTAAAGGCTCCCATAGGCCCGACTTATATAGTCGCCAGGTCCTAGGGTTACAGGTAAAAGTCCTAGCCGGACAGGTTACAGAGTCCTACACCGTCTATTACTAGTCTTGTGTATCTTGCACTCCAAGGCTCTGGGTACGTTGGTGACTCCACCGTAGCCTTCCTTTATCCGGCATGGGCCTCCCTTCTGGATCCACCTAACTGGGCTGCCCAGCAGGCCATAGGCCATGCTACCCACTATGGGCCACCCGGGTTAGCCGGATAAGAGACATGCTATAAGGATACCCATATAGCATATCCCCAACAGGTTCCGGAATGGTCCCGAGAATAAGATTCATATAAAGGAAATCAGTTTTTTGTATTTCAGAATCGTTTCGGAGTTTATCGGTATTGTACCGGAAGGTTCTAGAAGGTTCCGGAGTGGGACCAACATGGGCCCACTTGTCGGGGGCCTGCGTGGGCCTAAGGGGAAGTGCCCTGGCCGCATTGGTCCAGGGGCACAAGGCCCCAAAGGCCCAGCCGGCCAGCCTAGGGGAAACCCTAGGGGAGATCTTCTAGAAGGAGGGGGAAACTTGCCCCCCACTCCAACCCTTGGGGCCGCCGCACTAGGGCTTGGAGGAGGGGCCAAGGGGGCCGGCCAGCCCCTATATAAAGAGGGCAGGGGCACACCCTCCCCCTCCCACTCCTCCAACCCTAGCCGCCAACTGCTGCCCTTCCTCTCTCTCTCTCACTGCTCTCTCTCTCTCTCTCTCTCTCTCTCTCTCTCTCTCTCTCTCCCGACTGCGCGTAGGCGAAGCCCTGCCACAGAAAGTCTCCACCATAGCACCACGTCGTCGTGCTGCAGATCCAATCCATCTCTCCACCCCACTTGCTGGACCAAGGAAGGAGGAGACGTCGCGGCACCGTACGTGTGCATCTCTCGGAGGCGCTGCCACTTGCGGCGTAGGATCGGATCGGATCGCGAGGAGGAGACGGCTAGTACGACTACATCAACCATGTTCTGTTGAACGTTTCTGTTGTGCGATTTCTTCAAGGGTATGAAGATCTCATCAATCTCTCTCATTGATTGCATCTCGTAGATTAGATCTTGTCTTTCTTGTTCGCATCCGTAGAATTTTTTTGATTTACTATGCTGCGAAACCCTTCAGTGGTATCAGAGCTAGATCTTTGCGTAGATGTGTTTCACGAGTAGAACGCAACATGCTTGTTGCCGGCGTTGATGTTTTCTGTTGCAAGCCTATTGTTTTGTATTTCTTATGGCGCGGCATAGTGAGATCGAAGCGGTCCGAGCCAACTTCACGCGACCTCGTTTGCGAGACCGGCTCCGCACTTGACGTGTGGCTTGTTCCACACATGCGGCTGGTGGATGCCAGTTTCTCTCACTATAGTAGTCATGGGATTTACACCTGATGTTAGCAACCATAATATCACCGTTGTGGCTTTCCGTAGGTAAGAATCGTTCTTAGCTTGTTACTCCCATAAGCCACGTAAAACATGCAACAACAAAGTAGAGGCGTCTAACTTGTTTTTGTAGGGAGTGTTTTGTGATATGGTATGGCCCAAGACATGATGTGTATGTTGCATGCAATGATCATGTTTTGTAATATTTAACGACTTGCTTGTCGATGAGTTCACAACCGGTAGGAGCCATATGGTTGTCTTTATAATTGTGTATGACCTGCGTGTCAACTTCTTATACGCCATGTAATAGATTTACTTTATCGCTAAGTAGTTAACAATAGTTGTAGTTGCTATGCGTGGTGGAGGCAATCATGGTGGAGTGATGGAGATCATGCTGGCGCGCACAAGATGGACATCATTGCGCGGAGTCACATAAAATTATATGCATGTGAAATTTATCCTTTTATGTATCTTATTAGGCTTAGATCGCGATGGTAGCATTATAATATGATTCCTCACTTAAAGATCAAGATAAAATTGTGTTCTCCCCATGTATGCACCGTTGCGAAAGTTCATCGTGTTCAAGCACCTCGTGATGATCGGGTGCTATAAACTCTACGTTCACATACAACGGGTGCAAGCCAGTTTTGCACACGCGGAAATACTTGGGTTTGACTTGATGAGCCTAGCATGTATAGACATGGCCTCGAAACACACGAACCGAAAGGTTAAACATGAGTCATATGAATGATATGATTGACACTTTGTTGTCCACCATTGAAACCACATCTCTTCTCTTGAAGATCGGATTAGGTGTGGTGAATTTGGATCGTGTTCACTAAACAACTTGAGGGATGTTGAATTTAGTGGGAGTTTATCTAGTAATTTGATTAAGTTAAACTAGTTATCATGAACATAGTCTAAATTGTACTTGCAAATTTTGTAGATCAAATGGCTAAGATCAACTTCAACTTCAACGTTTTTGCTGAGAAAGAAAAGCTTAAAAACAATGGGTCTAACTTCACCAACTGGTTCCGCAATCTGAGAATCATTATCGCTGGCAGACAAAAGGACTATGTACTAGAGAAAGCGCTAGGTGACGCCCCTGCTACTGATGCGCCGGCTGATGAAAAAGTTGTTTATCAGTCACACAAAGATGATTATGGAGTGATTAAGAGTACCATGTTGTTTGCTATGGAACCGGACCTTTAAAATCGTTTTGAGGAGTTCACCGGGTCCTTTGAGATACTTGAGGAACTGAAAACCATGTTTCAGACTCAGGCCCGTTCAGAGAGATATGATATCTCTGAGAAGTTCTTTAACTGCAAGATGGAGGAAGGGAGTTCCGTCAGTGAGCACGCCATTAAGATGTCGGGCTACACTCAACGTCTTGAGCAACTGGACTGCAAGATTCCAGAAGAGCTCAAGATTGACAGAGTTCTGCAATCACTCCCTCCTAGCTAGAAAGGTTTTGTAGTTACTCACAATCAAATTGGTTCCACTGATATGATCACTGCGCTCTTCGCTAAGCTGAAAGCTGCAGAGGTGGTTATCAAGAAAGATAATCACGTGTTGATGGTCAACAAGACCCCTAGCTTTAAGAAAGGTAAGGGTGCAAGGAAATCCTTCAAGAAAGGCAGCGGCAAGCGCGTTGCCCTGCTGAGAAGAAGCTCAAGTCTGGACCTAAGCCGGACACTGAGTTCTTCTATTGCAAGGACAAGGGTCACTGGAAGCGCAACTGTCCCAAGTACTTAGCGGACAAGAAGGCTGGCACCATTAAAGGTATATTTGATATACATGTTATTGATGTTTACCTTACTAGCGCTCGTTGTAGTGCCTGGGTATATGATATTGGTTCAGTTGCTAATATTTGTAACTCGAAACAGGAGCTACGGAATAGACGGCGACTAGCAAGGGATGAGGTGATGATGTGCGTTGGCAATGGATAAAAAGTTGATGTGATGGCCGTCGGCACGCTCTCCTTAGTTTTACCTTCGAGATTAGTTTTAAACCTTAATAAGTGTTATTATGTGCCTGCGTTGAGCATGAACATCATATCTGGATCGTGTTTATTGCAAGACGGTTATTCATTTAAATCGGATAATAATGGTTGTTCTATTTATATGAATAACATATTTTATGGTCATGCACCTGTTGTGAATGGTTTATTTCTTCTGAATCTCGAAAGAAATAAAACGCACATCCATAACATTGAGGCTAAGAGACGCAAAGTAGATAGTGATAATCCAACTTATTTATGGCACTGCCGTCTAGGTCATATTGGTGTAAAACGCATGAAGAAACTCCATTTTGATGGACTTTTGGAGTCTCTTGATTTTGAATCACTTGACACGTGCGAGCCGTGCCTCATGGGCAAGATGATCAAAACCCCGTTCTCTGGAATAATGGAGCGAGCAACAGACTTATTGGAAATCATACATACCGATGTATGCAGACCAATGAGTGTTTCGACGTGCGGTGGATATCGCTATTTTCTCACTTTTACTGATGACTTAAGTAGATATGGGTATATCTATTTAATGAAACATAAATCTGAATCGTTTGAAAAGTTCAAAGAATTTTAGAACGAAGTGGAAAACCATCGTAACAGGAAAATTAAATTTATACGATCCGATCGTGGAGGTGAATATTTGAGTTATGATTTTCTCACGCATCTTAAAGCAAGCGGAATCGTTTCGCAACTCACGCCACCCGGAACACCACAGCGCAATGGTGTGTCTGAACGCCGGAATCGAACTCTATTAGATATGGTGCAATCAATGATGTCTCTTACATATTTGCCGTTATCATTTTGGGGTTATGCATTAGAAACCGCTGCATTCACTTTAAATAGGGCACCATCTAAATCCGTTGAGACGACACCATATGAACTGTGGTTTGGTGCTAAACCTAAGTTGTCATTTCTTAAAGTTTGAGGATGCGAAGCTTACGTCAAGAAGTTGATGCCGGACAAGCTCGAACCCAAAGCGGAGAAATGCGTCTTCATAGGATACCCTAAGGAAACGATTGGGTATACCTTCTACCACAAATCCGAAGGCAAAGTGTTTGTCGCAAAGAACATATCCTTTCTTGAGAAGGAGTTTCTCTCGAAAGAAGTGAGTGGGAGGATGGTAGAGCTAGACGAGGTTAATAAACCTTCTCTCGAGTTGGAGAGTAGGGCAACACCTAAAATTGTTCCAGTGCCGTCTGCACCAACAAGAGAGGAAGCTAATGACGAGGATCATGAAACTTCGAACGATGCTACTACTGAACTTCGCAGGTCGACAAGGTCACGTGCCACTCCTGAATGGTACGGCAACCATGTCTTACCCGTCTTGTTGTTAGACAACAGTGAACCTGCGAACTATGAGGAAGCAATGATGAGCCCAGACTCTGAGAAATGGCTAGAGGCGATGAAATCGGAATTGGGATACATGAGCGAAAACCAAGTATGGACTTTGGTGGACCCTCCTAGCGACCGTAAGGCCGTTGAGTGCAAATGGATTTTCAAGAAGAAAACGGACGCGGGTGGTAATGTTACTGTCTATAAAGCTCGACTTGTCGCAAAAGGTTTTCGACAAGTTCAAGGTGTTGACTACGATGAGACTTTCTCTCCCGTAGCGATGTTTAATTCCATTCGGATTTTATTAGCAATTGCTGCATTTCATGATTATGAAATATGGCAGATGGATGTCAAGACTGCGTTCCTCAATGGCAACATTGATGAAGAGTTGTATATGATGCAGCCCGAAGGTTTTGTCGATCCTAAGGATGCTAATAAGGTGTGCAAACTTCAGCGTTCCATTTATGGACTGAAGCAAGCATCTCGGAGTTGGAACCTTCGTTTTTATCAAGTGATCAAGAGCTTTGGATTTGTTCCAAATTGCTACGAAGCTTGTATCTACAAGAAAGTGAGTGGGAGCTCGGTGACATTTTTAGTACTATATGTGGATGACATATTGATTATTGGAAATGACATTGGTATGCTTAACAATGTGAAGAGTTATTTGAATAAATGTTTTTCAATGAAAGACCTAGGAGAAGCTGCTTATATATTAGGCATCAAAATCTATAGAGATAGACAAAGACGCCTAATAGCTTTAAGCCAAAGTACATATCTAGACAAAGTTCTGAAAAGGTTCAGAATGGATAAAGCAAAGAAAGGTTCATTTCCCATGTTGTCAGGTAAGATATTGAGCAAGGCTCAGTGTCCAGCTATGGTAAACGATAGAGATACTATGAGCAAAGTGCCATATGCCTCGGCCATAGGTTCTATCATGTATGCCATGCTATGTACTAGACCGGATGTGTCCAATGCTCTTAGTTTGACGAGCAGATACCAAAGTGATCCAGGAGTGGAACACTGGACAACTGTAATACATCGACGCTAGTTTCGACACCGACCCGGATGATTCTAAATCTCAGACATGATACGTTTATATATTGAATGGTGGAGCTGTGAGCTGGAGAAGCTGCAAGCAAAGCGTGATCGCGGGATCTACAACAGAAACGGAATACATGGCTGCTTCAGAAGCGTCAAGTGAAGGAGTTTGGATCAGGAACTTCATCACTGAGCTTGGTGCGGTTCCAAGTGTCTTGGACCCACTGGAGATATTGTGAGACAACACTGGCGCCATAGCACTGGCTAAGGAACCAAGATATCATCCAAAGACCAAGCACATCAACCGCCGTTTTCATATAATTCGAGATTATATAGCAGATGGAGATCTGAAGATTAGCAAAGTACATACGGATCTGAATGTCGCAGATCTGTTGACTAAACCTCTTCCACGAGCAAAACATGATCATCACCTTAATGCCATGGGTGTTAGATTGTTGCCAGATGTAAACTAGATTATTGACTCTAGTGCAAGTGGGAGACTGTTGGAATTATGCCCTCGAGGCAATAATAAAGGTGTTATTATTATAATTCTTGTTCACGATAAAGTTTATATTCCATGCTAGAATTGTATTAAGCGGAAACTTTGATACTTGTGTGGTTTATGAACAACACCGTGTCCCTAGTACGCCTCTATGGACTAGCTCATTGATTAATGATGGTTAAAGGTTTCCTAACCATAGACATGAGTTGTCGATTAATAATGAGATCATGTCATTAGGAGAATGATATGATGGACAGACCCAAATTAAGCAGAGCAATTAGATCGTGTCATCGTGTTCATCTTTGCGAAGCTTTTTCCTATGTCAAGTATTGTATTCCTTAGACCATGAGATAATACAACTCCCTGGTATCGGAAGAAAGCTTTGAGGTCATCAAACGTCATCCTATGTGAGGGTGATCATAAAGGTGTCTCTCAGGTGATCGGAAAGTACTTGTTGGGTTATATGTATCGAGATGGAATTTGTCCCTCCCGAGTCGGAGAGATATACTTCGGGCCCACTCGGTAATCGATATCAACACCGCTTGCAAGCACGTGGTTAAGGAGTTAATCACAAAGTGATATCAGATTACGGAACGAGTAAAGTACTTGCTGTGAACGAGATTGAACTAGGTATACCGATACCAACGATCGAATCTCGGGCAAGTAAAATATCGCGTGACGAAGGGAATACATATATGGGATTAATTGAATCCTGGCATCGTGGTTCATCCGATATGATCATCGATGAATATGTGGGAGTCAATATGGGTTTCCAGATCCCGCTGTTGATTATTGATAGAAGATCATGTCTGCATATTCTCGAACCCGTAGGGTCACACACTTAACGTGCCTTGACGCTAGGATAGAATGGATAATTGGTTTATGAGTTTTTGTTAGGAGTCTCGGATGAGATCCAGGACATCACGAGAGGTTCCGGAATGGTCCGGAGAATAAGATTCATATAAAGGAAAACAGTTTTTTAGATTTCGGAATCGTTTCGGAGTTTATCGGTATTGTACCGAAAGGTTCTAGAAGGTTCCAGAGTGGGACCAACGTGGGCCCACTTGTCGGGGTCCTGCGTGGGCCTAAGGGTAAGTTCCCTGGCCGCATTGGGCCAGGGGCACATGGCCCCAAAGGCCCAGCCGGCCAGCCTAGGGGAAACCCTAGGGGAGATCTTCTAGAAGGAGGGGGGAAACTTGGCCCCCACTCCAACCCTTGGGGCCGCCGCCCTAGGGCTTGGAGGAGGGGCCAAGGGGGCCGGCCAGCCCCCTATATAAAGAGGGCAGGGGCACACCCTCCCCCTCCCACTCCTCCAACCCTAGCCGCCAACTGCTACCCTTCCTCTCTCTCTCCCGACTGCGCGTAGGCGAAGCCCTGCCACAGAAACTCTCCACCATAGCACCACGCCGTCGTGCTGCAGATCCAATCCATCTCTCCACCCCACTTGCTGGACCAAGGAAGGAGGAGACATCGCGGCATCGTACGTGTGCATCTCTCGGAGGCGCCGCCACTTGCGGCGTAGGGTTGGATCGGATTGCTAGGAGGAGACGGCTAGTACGACTACATCAACCACGTTTTGTTGAACGTTTCCGTTGTGCGATTTCTTCAAGGGTATGAAGATCTCAGCAATCTCTCTCGTTGATTGCATCTCCTAGATTAGATCTTGCCTTTCTTGTTCACATCCGTAGAATTTTTTTGATTTACTATGTTGCGAAACCCTTCAAGTTCATCGTGAGGAAGGAGTCTTCCCTTCCATATATCCATGCCATGAATTTATGAGAACTGCGGGAATCTTCCAGGATTTCCAAACTTTGATTGCCAATGTAGGGTTGGAACACTTTGTTGAAGGTGAACCATTTCAATATGTTAAGATAACCATGGATTTTGTGCAGGACTTCCGGTTTACCAAGTATTCATCTAACCCCATGGTCCATTACAAAATATACAATATACCTGTCGACTTGCCTTTTGCTGATTTCTTGGCAGCAATTAGGGTACCTCAGTGGGGATCTTGTTAGAAGATCAAGGAGAGTCCCAAGTCGCTTATGGATTTATATGCTGAGATTTTCCAAGGTTTCGACTTCTCAAAGGAAAGTGGTAATCGGAACATTCAGTTCCCAGCCATTAGATATTTTTCCTATTTCATTAGCAAGTGTGTTCTTGCTAGAAAGATTGGTAGAAAGTTATCTTTTTTTGATCTAGATTTTATCGCAGCTGCTTTGAATAGGAATAGATCTTATAACCTGGGTGCTTTTATAGCTTACCGTCTCACCACCAACCGCGATAAGGGTGGAATTTGTGGAGGTCTCATTTCTTCTAGGTTGCTAGCTTTCCATGGTTTAGAGCCTCACCATTCTGATTATCGGTTCCCCATAGAGAGGCTTGATCTTGAGTCCATGATTCAGCATGGTTTTGTTTCCTTGGGAGAAGTTTACCGTTTGAATTATCTTTTGCCAAGCATGGTTGGAGAGGGGGTAGGACTGAGAAAATAGTTTATTTGCCTGCACCTGCTTTGTTTAACTTTGATAACAGGCAAGGATGGTCTCTCACAGAGGATGAGGTTGACACATATGTGGCTGAACTCTCCCAGCAAGCGGAGAATGTTGGAGAGGATGTCGAAGATGATTCGGTTTAGCCCTCCAACTTGGGCGAGTCTTCGTACCAGCAGCCCATATTTGTTTGGGGCGCGTCTTCCTCTTCATCGCAGGCGCCTGACTATGATCATTCCTATGATGACCCACCAGCTTGGGGTTACTACCCGTGCTATTGAGCCCCGCTTATGCCAAAAGCCTAATCTTGGGGGGAGGTATACCGACATCACACTCATCTATATATCATGTTTGGTCGGTTCTTTGTATATCCGTTGTTTTTGGTTTTTGTTGCTTCTTTCTCAAAACACAAAAATACCAAAAATATTTTTGTTGTTTCTCTTGGTTTGTTTCTTTGCCTTTTGGTTTTGGTTTGCCTTAAAAGAAAAATCCAAAAAGATTTTGCTTTGTTTGGTTTGCTTTTGTTTTGTTGGTTTTGCTTTGTTTGCTCTCTTTAAAAAATTAAAAACACCAAAAATATTTGTTCTTCTTCTTTGGTTTTGTGAGTTCTTTGAAGGGTTCAGCCATCCTCAGTGGAGTTTGGTTTCATGTTATTATTCAAGTCACACAAGTGAAGGGCAATAATGAAGATTAAGACAACTTGAGGTGTGGTAAGAGGTTGGTAACGAACTCTATTTGTTTTCATTTTTGTACATATACTCATCATTGCGAGCATGCTTAGCCTGTTTTTGTAAGGTGTATGTCATTATGGATGCTTAGTAGTTCTTACTCTCTTATGATTAGCTCCAGCTTGCTAATAGTTTGTAGCATGTCATATGAATGTTTGCTTGCATTGTTTTATTCATACTTTGGTATGATATTGTGGTATCCTTCTCTGAAAGTTTCATGTGAATCGACTTGGCACATGCTCATGCATGCATATGACTAATCAATGTCAGTAAGCCTCGATGTTTATTTTGCCTCAGAGTTCTTGTATCACTTTCATGCCATATTTAGTCATGTTTTCTTGCAAGCATGATTATAACAATTATTGCTCTCTCGTTTGTCGCTCCCTCTCTATTGCTAGCCTTCACTTGCACTGAGTATGAGTTCTACCTGTGCTTCCAACTCCCAAAACCAACATTGCCAACTGTGTCCACCATACCTACCTACTAGCATTCATTTGCTATTTCAGTGCATATTCCATATGCTGTGTTTTCTTCCTAATAAAATCTTTGTCTGTTTTGAGAAAGTTAGTTAGTAAAGCTCTCACTAAATTGAAGGCACACTTTATTCCATGCAATTAATAACCTTGAACTATTGTGACCTGTCCATGAAAGTTATATGCTTGCAAATTATATGCTGGGAGTCAGCAGAACTGTGCTGTCACGGGGAATGCTTTCAACACTTTTTGGATATCTCGTCCAGTTGATACCTTGCTCTTTTGTTTGTGGATGTCGTCAGTGTGAAATAAAAGGGGAGCTTGTTAGTTCATGGAGTCTATACATTGTGTTAGAGAAACTCCTGGGCCGCTAGCCTAAGCCATGCCTAATCATGGTGGAAACTTGCAGCATCACTATAATGAGCATTTATGAAGACTCCTCAATAAAAAGCTATGCACATAGTAAATAAAAAGATCACTGAGATGCTCATTGTCTGCTTGCCTTGTCATTTTGATCACGGGATAGCTCATGTATCATGTGCAAGGGGTACCCCATTGGCGGTTCTCTATGATATGCATGTATTTACAATGACAAGAACTTATAGGTAACCAAAGTTGAGTAGCATGCGGAGCGGCCCTCGTACTCAAGGGACTTGGGATTTCCAGTCTATGGTCTATAAAGCATATAACTCAGATTGGACCTCACTTTCAAACTTTTCAAAATGTTTTCACAACCTTGTTGAGTCACCACTTATTCTATGAACACCTTCTTAAGAGCATAGTTGTCATTCTTGTGTTTGTCTCAAAACTTGGTTAATTATGTCATGACTTTGATGCTTGTATCTCTAATATCTTTATCTCTAGTCTTCACTTGAACTTCAAAGGTTCCATGACATTTATATTGTGCTCTTCAAACAAAGGCAAGCGAGATACCACTCTATCATACCTTATTATGAGCATTGCAATGTTGCCTATGTTTATGTTTCATGCTACTTATTATTATTGAGTTGGTTTCTCTTCATAGCTTGCAATGACTATTGAGTAGACTTAGTTGCATACTCTTTATTATGAATTTTCTAAGCATCTACTCTTGTGCTGAGAATATATACATCATATGAAGCAAATGTGTTCGTGAAAGTTCTTTTACCGCACTCAGTTTTCAACTGAATTGCTTGAGGACAAGCAATAAGCTAAGCTTGGGGGATTTGATACGTCCAAAACGTATCTACTTTCTCGAACACTTTTGCTATTGTTTCTCCTCTAAACCTGTGTGATTTGGATACAACTAACACGGACTGACGATGTTTTTAGCAGAATTACCTTGGTGTCTAGTTTTTGTGCAGAAAATCAACTATCGGGAAAAATCCTGGAAAATATGCCAAAAATTATATTTCACGAGAAGATCCACGGAGCCAGAGTACGAGACGGAGAAGGGGACTAGGGGGCCCACACCCCTGCCAGGAGCGGGCCCACATCTGGTCGCGCCTAGGGGGGTGCAGCCACCCCAGGCACCCCCTCGGGCCCCCTCTGCGCCTATAAGTTGTCTCTCGACCTAAAAACAGAGGGTTCGATAGTTTTCCAGAAATAGTACCTCTACACCACTAACACCAGAAACCAAGGTTCGGATCTAGAAACTCTGTTCTGGCATCCTGCCGAGACGGGGAATTTGGAGAGGATCATCGCCATCGTCATCACCTACGCATCTCCATCAACCATCCATGTTTCCCTCATCCATGAGTGAGTAATCCCCTGCTGTAGGCTTGGGGATAGTAGTGATTGGATGAGTTCTATCATGTAATCGAATAAGATTGTTAGGGCATAGTGCCTAGTATCTCAATTAGTGCTATTTGGCTTTGTTGCAACTTGTTGTGCTTAATGCTTGTCACTAGGGCCCGAGTGCCATGATCTCAGATCTGAACTTATTATTGAATCATTATGATAGTATTGTTTGTGATGTTATCTGCAAGTTGTGTACACATATCATTGTCTGGATCCAAAGGCCCCAAAGTGACAATAATTGGGACAACCGGAGGGGATGGCTGTGATGTGAGGATCACATGTGTTCATGGAGTGTTAATGCTTTGCTCTGGTGCTCTATTAAAAGGAGCACCTTTTAATAGAGCACCAGAGCAAAGCATTAACACTCCGTGAACACATGTGATCCTCACACCACAGCCATCCCCTCCGTGTTGGGGATATGCTATATGGGTATCCTTATAGCATGTCTCTTATCCGACTAACCCGGGTGACCCATAGTCGGTAGCATGGCCTATGGCCTGTTGGGCGGCCCAGTTAGGTGGATCCAGAAGGGAGGCCCATGTCAGATAAAGGAAGGCTACGGTGGAGTCACCAGCGTACCCGGAGCATTGGAGTGCAAGATACACAAGACTAGTAATAGACGGTGTAGGACTCTGTAACCTGTTCGGCTAGGACTTTTCCCTGTAACCCTAGGTCCTGGCGACTATATAAGTCGGGCCTATGGGAGCCTTTAGGGCACGTTCATAGACAATCTCATACAACATCAGATAACCTCGCACAGCGAATCTATCTCTATAACTCGGCGTATTGCCCTTATAGTGATTTATAGCAGGAGTAGGATTCCGCCACCATTGTGGGATCTGAACCTGGGTAAGATGTGTTACCTCGTACCCATAAACCGTTCGCCTTACCCCACGTCTCTAAACACGCACCATGAGGACCCCTCCATGGCGTACTCGTCGGCAATACCACGACAGTTGGCGCCCACCGTGGGGCGAGAGGCGCTTCAGGATCTTCAGTGGGCAAGGACCAAGATCTTCACGGGAATCGGCAAAACCGTAGCCATCGGCCGTGTTCTCTTATCCGGCAACGTTCCGATCGTCCCTCCCGACGAGTTCTGGATCCCGGCGAAGACGAACCCTACACGGTGTTCGATCGTTCCTATCGGAGACATCCACCTCTTCATCGGCGAAACCGACTCGAGCACTAGTTCCCTGGGAGTCGGAGGAGCATCAATACCCGCACGGACCGCCTACGGGCAGGATACGTTCGCGGAAGGATCGATGTCGGATTTCTCTTCGGAGTTTGCCGGCAAAGATCAAAAAAATTCAAGGCCCACCCAAACCGCCCCTGTGCAGGATATAAAGGTGGAAGTGAAGGGTTTCGCAGCATAGTAAATCAAAATTTTCTACGGATGCGAACAGAGGGAAAGCCAAGATCTAATCTAGGAGATGCAAACAACGAGAGAGATTGGATTAGATCTTCATACCCTTGAAGATTCGCACAGCGGAACGTTCGTCGGAACGTGGGTGATGTAGTCGTGCTCGCTTCTCCTCCTCGCGATCCGATCCGATCCGATCTAGCACCACAAGTGGCGGTGCCTCCGTGAGATGCACACGTGCAGCACCTCGATGTCTCCTCCTTCCTCGGACCAGCAAGTATGGTGGAGAGACGGATTGGATCTACAACACGACGGCGTGGTGTATATGGTGGAGAGTTTCTGCAGCAGGGCTTCGCCTACAAGCAGTCGAGAGGGAGAGAGGAGGGCAACAGGGCGGCTAGGATTGGAGGGGAAGGTGTGGGAGGGTGGTTCGCCCCCAGCCCTCTTTATATAGAGGGGTGGTAGGCAGCCCTAGCCCCTCCCCCAAGCCAAGGCCGGCGGCCAAAGGAGGAAGAGTGGGGGGCAAGGAAACCCCCCCTTTCTAGAAGCTCCAATTAGGGTTTTACCCTAGTTGGCCGGTTGGGCCCTATGGGGCCTTGTTCCCCTGGCCCAATGCGGCCAAGGCACTCCCTCATAGGCCCATGCCCCCTCCCGGAAGGTGGGGCCACGTTGGTCCCCTTCCGGAAGGTTCTAGAAGCTTCCGGTACAATACCGATTAACCCGGAACAATTCCGAACTCCAAAAACTGCACTGCCTTATATGAATCTTATTCTCCGGACCATTCCGGAACCTCTCGTGATGTCCCGGATCCCATCCGAGACTCCAAACAAAAACTCATAAACCAATTATCCAATCTATCCTAGCGTCGAGACACGTTAAGTGTGTGACCCTGCGGGTTCGAGAATATGTAGACATGATCTTCTATCAATAATCAATAGCGGGGTCTGGAAACCCATATTGACTCCCACACATTCATCGATGATCATATCGGATGAACCACGATGCCAGGATTCAATCAATCCCATATATATATTCCCTTCGTCTCGCGATATTTTACTTGCCCGAGATTCGATCGTCGGTACCGTCATACCTAGTTCAATCTCGTTCACAGCAAGTACTTTACTCATTCCGTAATCCGATATCACTTTGTGATTAACTCCTTAACCACATGCTTGCAAGCGGTGTTGATATCGATTACCGAGTGGGCCCGAAGTATATCTCTCCGACTTGGGAGGGACAAATCCCATCTCGATACATACAACCCAACAGATACTTTCCGATCACCTGAGAGACACCTTTATGATCACCCTCTCATAGGATGACGTTTGATGACCTCAAAGCTTTCTTCCGATACCAGGGAGTTGTATTATCTCATGGTCTAAGGAATACAATATTTGACATAGGAAAAGCTTCGCAAAGATGAACACGATGACACGATCTAATTGCTTCGCTTAGTTTGGGTCTGTCCACCATATCATTCTCCCAATGATATGATCTCATTATTAATCGACAACTCATGTCCATGGTTAGGAAACCTTAACCATCATTAATCAATGAGCTAGTCCATAGAGGCGTACTAGGTTCACGGTGTTGTTCACAAACCACACAAGTATTAAAGTTTCCGCTTAATACAATTCTAGCATGGAATATAAACATTATCATGAACAAGAATTATAATAATAACATCTTTATTACTGCCTCTAGGGCATAATTCCAACAGTCTCCCACTTGCACTAGAGTCAATAATCTAGTTTACATTTGGCAACAATCTCACACCCATGGCACTGAGGTGCTGATCATGTTTTACACGTGGAAGAGGTTTAGTCAATGGATCTGCGACATTCAGATCTGTATGTACTTTGCTAATCTTCAGATCTCCATCTGCTATATAATCTCGGATTATATGAAACTTGCGGTTGATATGCTTGGTCTTTGGATGATATCTTGGTTCCTTAGCAAGTGCTATGGCGCCAGTGTCGTCACACAATATCTCCAGTGGGTCCAATGCACTTGGAACCATGCCAAGCTCAGTGATGAAGTTCCTGATCCAAACTCCTTCACTTGACGCTTCTGCAGCAGCCATGTATTCCGCTTCTACTGTAGATCCCGCGATCACGCTTTGCTTGCAGCTTCTCCAGCTCACAGCTCCTCCATTCAAAATATAAACGTATCCTGTCTGAGATTTAGAATCATCCTTGTCGGTGTCGAAACTAGCATCGACATAACCTTTTACGACGAGTTGTTCATCACCCCCATAGACTAAGAACATTTCTTTAGTCCTATTTAGGTACTTTAGGATGTTCTTCACGGCTGTCCAGTGTTCCACTCCTGGATCACTTTGATACCTGCTCGTCAAACTAAGAGCATTGGACACATCCGGTCTAGTACACAGCATGGCATACATGATAGAACCTATGGCCGAGGCATAAGGCACTTTGCTCATAGCTTCCCTATCATTTACCGTAGCTGGACACTGAACCTTGCTCAATATCTTACCTGACAACATAGGCACTGAACCTTTCTTTGCCTTATCCATTCTGAACCTTTTCAAAAATTTGTCTAGGTATGTACTCTGGCTTAAAGCTATCAGGCATCTTTGTCTATCTCTATAGATTTTGATGCCCAATATATAAGCAGCTTCACCTAGGTCTTTCATTGAAAAACACTTGTTCAAATAACTCTTCACATCGTTAAGCATGTTAATGTCATTTCTAATAATCAATATGTCATCCACATATAGTACCAGAAACGTCACCGAGCTCCCACTCACTTTCTTGTAGATGCAAGCTTCGTAGCAATTTGGAACAAATCCAAAGCTCTTGATCACTTGATCAAAACGAAGGTTCCAACTCCGAGATGCTTGCTTCAGTCCATAAATAGAACGCTGAAGTTTGCATACTTTATCAGCATCCTTAGGATCGACAAAACCTTCGGGTTGCATCATATATAACTCTTCATCAATGTTGCCATTGAGGAACGCAGTCTTGACATCCATCTGCCATATTTCATAATCATGAAACGCAGCAATTGCTAATAAAATCCAAATGGACTTAAACATCGCTACGGGAGAGAAAGTCTCATCGTAGTCAACACCTTGAACTTGTCGAAAACCTTTCGCGACAAGCCGTGCTTTATAGACGGTAACATTACCATCCGCGTCCGTTTTCTTCTTGAAGATCCATTTGCACTCAACGGCCTTTCGGTTGCTAGGAGGGTCCACCAAAGTCCATACTTGGTTTTCGCTCATGGATCCCAATTCGGATTTCATGGCTTCTAGCCATTTCTCAGAGTCTGGGCTCATCATCGCTTCCTCATAGTTCGTAGGTTCACTGTCTTCTACTAACAAGACAGTCAAGACAGGGTTGCCGTACCACTCAGGAGGGGCACGCGACCTTGTCGACCTGCGACGTTCAGTAGCAGCATCGTCCGAAGCTTCATGATCCTTGTCATTAGCTTCCTCTATCGTTGATGCAGGAGGCACTGGAACAATTTCAGGTGCTGCGCTACTCTCCAATTCAAGAGAAGGTTCAATAACCTCGTCTAGATCTACTTTCCTCCCACTCACTTCTTTCGAGAGAAACTCCTTCTCAAGAAAGGAACCGTTCTTTGCGACAAACACTTTGCCTTCGGTTCTGTGATAGAAGGTATACCCAATAGTTTCCTTAGGGTATCCTATGAAGACGCATTTCTCCGCTTTGGGTTCGAGCTTGTCCAGCATCAACTTATTGACGTAAGCTTCGCATCCCCAAACTTTAAGAAACGACAACTTAGGTTTAGCACCAAACCACAGTTCATACGGTGTCGTCTCAACGGATTTAGATGGTGCCCTATTTAAAGTGAATGTAGCGGTTTCTAATGCATAACCCCAAAATGATAACGGCAAATCAGTAAGAGACATCATTGATCGAACCATATCTAATAAAGTTCGATTCCGGCGTTCAGACACACCATTGCGCTGTGGTGTTCCGGGTGGCGTGAGTTGCAAAACAATTCCGCTTGCTTTAAGATGCGTGAGAAAATCATAATTCAAATATTCGCCCCCACGATCGGATCGTAGAAACTTAATCTTTCTGTTACGATGGTTCTCCACTCCATTCTGAAATTCCTTGAACTTTTCAAATGTTTCAGATTTATGTTTCATTAAATAGATATACCCATATCTACTTAAGTCATCGGTAAAAGTGAGAAAATAGCGATATCCACCGCGCGTCGAAACACTCATCGGTCCGCATACATCGGTATGTATGATTTCCAGCAAGTCTGTTGCTCGCTCCATCATACCGGAGAACGGTGTTTTGATCATCTTGCCCATGAGGCATGGTTCGCATGTGTCAAATGATTCAAAATCAAGAGACTCCAAAAGTCCATCAGAATGGAGCTTCTTCATGCGCTTTACACCAATATGACCTAGACGACAGTGCCACAAATAAGTAGTATTATCACTATCTACTTTGCATCTCTTAGCCTCAATGTTATGGATGTGTGTTTCATCCCTTTCGAGATTTAGAAGAAATAAACCATTCACAAGAGGTGCATGACCATAAAAGATGTTACTCATATAAATAGAACAACCATTATTCTCCGATTTAAATGAATAACCGTCTTGCAATAAACAAGATCCAGAAATAATGTTCATGCTCAACGCAGGCACATAATAACACTTATTAAGGTTTAAAACTAATCCCGAAGGTAAAACTAAGGAGAGCGTGCCGACGGCCATCACACCAACTCTTGATCCGTTGCCAACGCGCATCGTCACCTTATCCCTTGCAAGCCGCCGTCTATTCCGTAGCTCCTGTTTCGAGTTACAAATATTAGCAACTGAACCAGTATCAAATACCCAGGCACTACAACGAGGGCTAGTAAGGAAAACATCAATAACATGTATATCAAATATACCTTTGATGGTGCCAGCCTTCTTGTCCGCTAAGTACTTCGGACAGTTGCGCTTCCAGTGACCCATGTCCTTGCAATAGAAGCACTCAGTGTCCGGCTTAGGACCAGACTTGAGCTTCTTCTCAGCAGGGGCAACGCGCTTGCCGCCGCCTTTCTTGAAGGGCTTCTTTGCACCCTTACCTTTCTTAAAGGAGGGCTTGTTGACCATCAACACATGATTATCCTTCTTGATGTCCACCTCCGCAGCCTTCAGCTTTGCGAAGAGCTCGGTGATCGTATCAGTGGAACCAATCTGATTATGAGTCACTACAAAACTTTTGTAGCTGGGAGGGAGTGATTGCAGAACCCTGTCAATCTTGAGCTCCTCTGGAATCTTGCAGTCCAGTTGCTCAAGGCGTTGAGTGTAGCCCTACATCTTAATGGCGTGCTCACTAACGGAACTCCCTTCCTCCATCTTGCCGTTAAAGAACTTCTCAGAGATCTCATATCTCTCAGAACGGGCCTGAGTCTGAAACATGGTTTTCAGCTCCTCGAGAATCTCAAAGGGCCCGGGATAGTCTTCAAAACGATTTTGAAGGTCTGATTCCATAGCAAACAACATGGTGCTCTTAATCACACCATAATCATCTTTGCGCGACTGATAGACAGCTTTCTCATCAGCCGGCGCAGTTGCAGCAGGGGCGTCACCTAACGCTTTCTCAAGGACATAGTCCTTTTGACCGCCAGAGAGAATGATTCTCAAATTGCGGAACCAATTGGTGAAGTTAGACCCATTGTTCTTAAGCTTTTCTTTCTCAGCAAAAACATTGAAGTTGAAGTTGGACTTAGCCATGTGATCTACAATATTTGCAAGTACCAATTAGACTATGTTCATGATAACTAGTTCAACTTTTAATCAAATTACTAGATGAACTCCCACTAAATTCAACATCCCTCAAGTTGTTTAGTGAACATGATCCAAATTCACCACACCTAATCCGATCTTCACGAGAAGAGATGTGGTTTCAATGGTGGACAACGAAGTGTCGATCATATCATTCATATGACTCATGCTTAACCTTTCGGTTCATGTGTTCCGAGGCCATGTCTGTACATGCTAGGCTCGTCAAGTCAAACCCAAGTATTTCCGCGTGTGCAAAACTGGCTTGCACCCGTTGTATGTGAGCGTAGAGTCTATAGCACCCGATCATCACGTGATGCTTGGACACGACGAACTTTCGCAACGGTGCATACATGGGGAGAACACGGTTTTTATCTTGATCTTTAAGTGAGGAATCATCTTATAATGCTACCGTCGCGATCTAAGCATAATAAGATACATAAAAGGATAAACATCACATGCATATAACTTTATGTGACATGGTATAACCAATCTTCGCGCAATGATCTCCATCTTGTGCGTGCCGGCATGATCTCCATCACTCCACCATGATTGCCTCCACCACGAATAGTAACTACAACTATTGCTAAATACTTAGCGATAAAGTGAAACTATTACATGGCGTATAAGAAGTTGACACACAGGTCATACACAATTATAAAGACAACCATATGGCTCCTGCCGGTTGTGTACTCATCGACATGCAAGTCGTGAAACATTACAAAACATGATCATCGCATACAATACACATATCACATCTTGGGCCATACCATATCACAGAAAACACTCCCTGCAAAAACAAGTTAGATGCCTCTACTTTGTTGTTGCATGTTTTACGTGGCTTATGGGAGTAGATGCTAAGAAGGATTCTTACCTACGGAAAGCCACAACGGTGATATTATGGTTGCCAAACTCCGGTGTAGATCCCATGACAACTATAGTGAGAGAAACTGACATCCACCAGCCGCATGTGTGGAACAAGCCACACGTCAAGTGCGGAGCCGGTCTCGCGAACGACGTCGCGTAAGGTTGGCCTGGACCGCTTCAATCTCACTATCCCGCGTCATAAGAAGAACACAAACAAGAGGCTTGCAACAGAAAACATCAACGCCCGCAACAATCATGTTGCGTTCTACTCGTGAAACACATCTACGCATAGATCTAGCTCTGATACCACTGAAGGGTTTCGCGGCATAGTAAATCAAAATTTTCTACGGATGCGAACAGAGGGAAAGCCAAGATCTAATCTAGGAGATGCAAACAATGAGAGAGATTGGATTAGATCTTCATACCCTTGAAGATTCGCACAACGGAACGTTCGTCGGAACGTGGGTGATGTAGTCGTACTCGCTTCTCCTCCTCGCGATCCGATCCGATCTAGCACCACAAGTGGCGGTGCCTCCGTGAGATGCACACGTGCAGCACCTCGACGTCTCCTCCTTCCTCGGACCAGCAAGTATGGTGGAGAGACGGATTGGATCTACAACACGACAGCGTGGTGTATATAGTGGAGAGTTTCTGCAGTAGGGCTTCGCCTACAAGCAGTCGGGAGGGAGAGAGGAGGGCAGCAGGGCGGCTAGGATTGGAGGGGAAGGTGTGGGGGGATGGTGCGCCCCCAGCCCTATTTATATAGAGGGGTGGGAGGCAGCCCTAGCCCCTCCCCCAAGCCAAGGCCAGCGGCCAAAGGAGGAAGAGTGGGGGGCAAGGAAACCCCCCCTTTCTAGAAGCTCCAATTAGGGTTTTACCCTAGTTGGCCGGTTGGGCCCTATGGGGCCTTGTGCCCCTGGCACAATGCGGCCAGGGCACTCCCTCATAGGCCCATGCCCCCTCCAGGAAGGTGGGGCCACGTTGGTCCCCTTCCGGAAGGTTCTAGAAGCTTCCGGTACAATACCGATTAACCCGGAACAATTCCGAACTCCAAAAACGGCACTGCCTTATATGAATCTTATTCTCCGGACCATTCCGGAACCTCTCGTGATGTCCCGGATCCCATCCGAGACTCCGAACAAAAACTCATAAACCAATTATCCAATCTATCCTAGCGTCAAGACACGTTAAGTGTGTGACCCTGCGGGTTCGAGAATATGCAGACATGATCTTCTATCAATAATCAATAGCAGGGTCTGGAAACCCATATTGACTCCCACACATTCATCGATGATCATATCGGATGAACCACGATGCCAGGATTCAATCAATCCCATATATATATTCCCTTCGTCTCGCGATATTTTACTTGCCCGAGATTCGATCGTCGGTACCGTCATACCTAGTTCAATCTCGTTCACAACAAGTACTTTACTCGTTCCGTAATCCGATATCACTTTGTGATTAACTCCTTAACCACATGCTTGCAAGTGGTGTTGATATCGATTACCGAGTGGGCCCAAAGTATATCTCTCCGACTTGGGAGGGACAAATCCCATCTCGATACATACAACCCAACAGATACTTGCCGATCACCTGAGAGACACCTTTATGATCACCCTCTCATAGGATGACGTTTGATGACCTCAAAGCTTTCTTCCGATACCAAGGAGTTGTATTATCTCATGGTCTAAGGAATACAATATTTGACATAGGAAAAGCTTCGCAAAGATGAACACGATGACACGATCTAATTGCTTCGCTTAGTTTGGGTCTGTCCACCATATCATTCTCCCAATGATATGATCTCATTATTAATCGACAACTCATGTCCATGGTTAGGAAACCTTAACCATCATTAATCAATGAGCTAGTCCATAGAGGCGTACTAGGTTCACGGTGTTGTTCACAAACCACACAAGTATTAAAGTTTCCGCTTAATACAATTCTAGCATGGAATATAAACATTATCATGAACAAGAATTATAATAATAACATCTTTATTACTGCCTCTAGGGCATAATTCCAACATGAAGATCACTGCAAATCCGCCGGCTTAGTCCGTGCGTCTGGACAACAGAGATCCAAGTTCATCAGCGTGGTTACCATCTTCGATTTGGCGCGCTGCATTCAGAGAGAGGACGAAAACCCCCGCGATTACCTGGCCAGGTGGCTCCGCATACGAGCCGACCTAGCCCACTACCCCGATGATAACGCTCTGTATCACTTTGTGGAAGGACTGGACCGCGGCACGCTTGTCCGACATTCTTTAAGACGGCAGCAGGCAACAGGACGCCTTACCCTTGAAGAGATGGTGAGCACCATCAACAACTACGTGGAGGCCGAAGCGGCAGCTCAGACAGCGCTTGCGCTCATTGACGGAGCCCCTCCAATTCAGCCACCGTCACCACCGCCTCCAGTCATCATCGAGCCCGTTGCACCTCCACCACCCGTCATCGAGGAAGTCCTGGCACCCTCCGACTCTGTCATTGACGCGCTTTATGCTGATTTTAGTGCAGATTCAGAGGAGATAGACTTCAGTCTAGAAGAGCTAGACTCCGCTATGCAGGAGATGGAGGAGTACTCGCGCGACGACCAGGCCAACAACACTGTCGCGTCCCGAGGGATGTTCATCACCATTGGAACAGCGATGGACGAAGATCAACCCAGATGAACTCCGCCTACGGCGCTGGAAAAGGGGAAGGGGCCACTTATTGCTGCTGACGATGATCGCGCAAAAGTCATGCCTCCTCCTCCTAACCCAGTGCAGCCGCAGGAACTCGACACCGGTCCGAGCAACAACAACACCGCAAACTTGCTGCCTCCAGCATCTACGTCTGCAGCAGCCCAAGTTACTCCAGCTGATAGAGTAATGTACGACAATCTCCTCGTCGAGCCACTGACCGTTGCTCATATCCGGAATGTGACCCAACTTGACGAGAAGCGCCAACGACTGCTGGAGGAGGCGCAAGCCATCTCGTAGCAAGGCGCTAAACTAGATCGAGATCTGGTCAACGCGCAGAAGTCCATAGAGAAAGCTAGAGCAATGGAGGCCGAGTACAAGACTCTGCTACAGCAGCAGAAGGCTAAGAAAGCTTCAGCTCGCGTCATCAACGATCCTGGCGTACGGCGCAACCTAGGATGGGCTCCCTCTAAGCCGGCACAGGCCAAGCCATACATTGACAGTGAAGGCAAGCAGGTGATGCCCACCCCACTACTTAACCTCGCCGTCGCCAAGACCCTTCTGGAGCAGGATAGATCGCCTGAGGTAGTGGAACAGGTCTACGACCTAGTGGCAAAAGCGGTAAAGCAGCAGGAAAAGGCCACGTCTCAGAGGCTTGAGTCTAACCCAGCGCTCTGCCAGTCTAGCTAGTACAAGCCGCCAAGGGACAGATCTCCTCTTGATGTCGGGTCCCAGACGGGTTCCTCAGAACGAAGACGAGGGATGCACGCAACAGGAAGGATGCTATCCCAATATCCTCCGACCACGGAGAAAAGGCCCCACCTCGTCGCCCATCGCCATCGCCCCGGTATCCCTGACATCGCGAAGATTACAAAGCTCACCATCGTACGGATATGCCCCCACCAAAGCTGTGTGGTATCGTCATCCGCGACAACACGGAGCAGACCCGTCATGACGGAAAGCACAACGAAGGACATAAGAGCAGGTCGCGCCATGACCCTCCGCGTCCGACAAGCAACCGTGACAGGCATGAGGCGTCGCAGGAGGGTAACAGCAAGAAGGCTAACCCACCGCCACCTCCGCCTCCGTCACCACCAAGCAATCACCATGGCGGAGAAGGCCCACGTCTTTCACGCAGCCCATCCCCTGTTGACAAGAAGAAGAACTCGGAGCCATACGATGCACGTTCGCGGATCGATAAGATCCACGAGGCCCGGGAAGGACCATACCTGGGACCACGTTGCTTTGGACCTGCAATACGGTCCGCAACTTACCCCAAAGGCTTCCGGATTGACAAGACCATCAAGCCCTATGACGGCACCGCCAAGCCATCCACATGGTTGCAGGACTACGGCAACGCGGTGGAGATTGCCGGAGGCAAGCCCAACGTTGCCGTCAAGTACCTCCCACTAATGTTGGCGGGTACGGCCCGTCAATGGATCGACGACTTGCTGGAGAAATCTATCTACAACTGGTTGGACATGCAAGAAGCGTTCACCAAGAACTTTGAGGGTACATACAAGCGTCCCTGCACTGTGGGCGATCTACAGCAGTGCGTGCAAGAGAAAGACGAGACATCTCGCGCCTACCTCTCCCGGTGGCTGGACATGAAAAATTCCTGCGCAGGAGTGCACGCCCAGACCGCCATGGCCGCCTTCATCGATGGGTTGGAAAGGGGCACGTTGCTCCGACATAAGCTGAAGCGCTTGTAGGACAATCACCAGCTCGACTTGAACCAGATGATTCAGTTGGCTAGTGAGTTCGCAGCTGCCGACGACGATGCTCGTGGCTCCTTGCCGGCAACGGCCGTTCCAACTCAAGCTCGAAGGAACAGCAGTACAAAGCGGAAGACCGCTCCAGAAGAAAAGCAATCTACCGACATGGTCGACATGACTTTTGCAAGACGAGGAGAGGGCGGACAACATGGCCGAGGAAGGGGAGCTGGTCGTGGGCAGCAACGAGGAAGTGAAACCACCTCGGCGCCGCTCCGTGTTTCCCAAACCTATGAGGAGTACCGTGATATGCCATGCCTCGTACACCTCGACGTCAACGGCAAAGCCACCCATACCAATCGACACTGTAACTTCGTCAACGACCTCAAGGAAGACCCGGAGTCCGGCTACAAGCAAAGTCGGAAGAACAGACCACGCGACAAGGGCAAGGGGAAGAAGAAGGAGGAGGAGTCCAAGGATTCAAGTGACATGGACGAGGACGTTGACCCCAAGCACGGCGCCAAGAGCGACGACAAAGGCAAGAACCCCTTCGCGAAGAAGGCCCCAGTCTACCACACTTTCCTTGGCACCCCCACCGTCCGACAATAGAAGACCTCTCTGAGGATCCTAATGGCTACTCTCCCCCTACTCCCCCAGTACCTGCGCTGGTCGGAGGTTCCAATAACTTGGGACAGGACGGACCACCAAGACCTTATACCCACGGAGAACCAGTACGCCATGGTCATCAACCCCTTGATTGACGGCGTGGACTTCACCAAGTGTATGGTGGACAGTGGAAGCAGCATCAACATCATGTACCTAGATACACTGCAAAAGATGAATTTGACAGAGGCAAACCTAAGACGGACCAACACCATCTTCCACGGTGTAGTGCCTGGTCGGGAGGCTCGGTCCCTTGGGTGCGTTACACTTCAGGTTGCCTTTGGCGATGTTAATAATTACCGCCAAGAGCGCATGACCTTCGAGGTGGTCCCCTTCAAAAGCGTGTACCATGTCATATTTGGCCACGACATATTCCACACGTTCATGGCCAAGCCATGCTTCGTCTACAACAAGCTCAAGATACCCGGACCAAACGGCATCATCACCGTATCCGGAAGCTTTACCAAGGCAAGGGACTGCAAGATCAACGAAGCAGCCGTTGCAGAAGCTGTCCTCTACAACAAAGAATTCAAAGAGATCCAGAGCAAGGTCATTGACTCAGAGATGCCCGCGTCGAAGAAGCAGATCTCCGACTTCGCTCCTGCGTTCAAGGCCGCCATCGAGACCAAGCCGGTGGAACTTGTGGTAGGAGATTCCTCCAAGGTCACCGCCATTGGGACGAGCCTGGATCCCAAATAGGAAAGCGCGCTCGTCGAGTTCCTCCGTGAGAACAGGGACATCTTTGCCTGGCAACCTGCCGACATGAAAGGTGTACCTAGGGAACTTGCCGAGCACAGCTTAAACATTGATCCAAAATCGAAACCAGTGAAACAACCTCTACGACGCTTTGGAGATGCGAAGAGAAGCACCATTGGAAAAGAGATAGCTAGGTTACTTAAGGCTAGATTTATTCGAGAAGTTCTTCACACCCAATGGGTGGCCAATCCTGTACTTGTCCCCAAAAAGGGAACCAATGAATTAAGAATGTGCGTTGATTACACCGGCTTGAACAAAGCATTAACACTCCTGAACACATGTGATCCTCACACCACAGCCATCCCCTCCATGTTGGGGATATGCTATATGGGTATCCTTATAGCATGTCTCTTATCCGACTAACCCGGGTGGCCCATAGTCGGTAGCATGGCCTATGACCTATCGGGCGGCCCAGTTAGGTGGATCCAGAAGGGAGGCCCATGTCGGATAAAGGAAGGCTACGGTGGAGTCACCAGCGTACCCAGATCCTTGGAGTGCAAGATACACAAGACTAGTAATAGACGGTGTAGGACTCTGTAACCTGTTCGACTAGGACTTTTCCCTGTAACCCTAGGTCCTGGCGACTATATAAGTCGGGCCTATGGGAGCCTTTAGGGCACGTTCATAGACAATCTCATACACCATAAGATAACCTCGCACAGCGAACCTATCTCTATAACTCGGCGTATTGCCCTTATAGTGATTTATAGCAGGAGTAGGATTCCGCCACCGTTGTGGGATCTGAACCTGGGTAAGCAATGTTACCTCATACCCGTCAACCGTCGCCTTACCCCACGTCTCTAAACACGCACTGTGAGGACCCCTCCATGGCGTACTCGTCGGCAATACCACGACACTCCGCTTGTCCCAATTATTGTCACTTTGGGGCCTTTGGATCCGGATAATGATATGTGTACACAACTTGCAGATAAGATCACAAATAATACTATCATAATGATTCAATAATAAGTTCAGATCTGAGATCATGGCACTCGGGCCCTAGTGACAAGCATTAAGCACAACAAGTTGCAACAAAGTCAAATAGCACTAATAGAGATACTAGGCACTATGCCCTAACAATCTTATTCGATTACATGATAGAACTCATCCAATCCCTACCATCCCCAAGCCTACAGCGGGGGATTACTCACTCATGGATGAGGGAAACATTGATGGTTGATGGAGATGCGTAGGTGATGACGATGGCGATGATCCTCTCCAAATTCCCCATCCCGGCAGGATGCCAGAACGGAGTTTTTGGATTCGAATCTTGGTTTCTGGTGGCGGTGGCGTAGCGGAACTCTTTCTGGAAAACTATCGAACCCCTCTCTGTTTTTAGGTCGAGAGGCAACTTATAGGTGCAGAGGGGGCCCGAGGGGGTGCCTAGGGTGGCTACACCCCCCTAGGCGCGGTCAGAAGTGGGCCCACGCCTGGCAGGGGTGTGGGCTGTTGGAGATATGCCCTAGAGGCTATAATAAATGTAGTTATTATTATATCTTTGTGTTTATGATAAATGTTTACATTCATGCTATAACAGTATTAACCAGAAACATTAATACTTGTGTGATTTGTAAACTAAATTAGAGTCCCTAGTAAAGCCTGTTCATAATACTAGCTTGTTGATTAATAGATGATCATGGTTTCTTGATCATGAACATTTGATATGTTGTTAATAACAAGATCATATCATTAGGAGAATGGTATGGTGGACATACTCCTATAGATAAGCATAGCATAAAGATCAAGTCATTTTAAATAGTTCAATTGCTATAAGCTTTCTGATACATAGTAACCTAATTCCTTTGACCATGAGATCATGCTTATCACCATCACCGGAAGGATGATTTGATGACATCAAACACCACACCGTAACTGGGTGGCTATAAAGGTGGCATTGAGTGTTCGGAAAGTATGGGTTGAGACACATGAATCAAGAGTGGGATTTGTCCATCCATATGACGGATAGATATAATCTAGGCCCTCTCGGTGGAATGTCATCCAATTAGCTCGCAAGCATGTGACTGGCTCACAAGGGATCACATACCATGGGAACGAGAAAAGAGTACTTATCGGTAACGAGGTTGAACTAGGTATGCAGAGATACCGACGATCAAAACCTCGGATAAGTAAACTATCGTGAGACAAAGGGAAATTGGTATCGTATGTAAGTGGTTCATTTGATCGCAAAGTAATCGTAGAAATATGTGGGAGCCATATGAATTTCCAGATTCCTCTATTGGTTATTGTTCGGAGAAGTGTCTCAATCATGTACGCATAATTCACGAACCGTAGGGAGACACACTTAAGGATTCGATGTTGTTGAGTAGTTATGGAATGATGAGTAAGAGACTGAATGTTGTTCGGAGTCTCGGATGGGATCCGGGATATCACGAGGAGATCCGGAATGGTCCGAAGAATAAGATTCATATAAGGAAAGTCCTGTTTCGGAGTTGGGGAATGATTCCGGTGTTTTCATCGGGAATGTTCTAGAAGGTTCCGGAAGGTCCGACACTCCGGAGGGGAAGGGTACATGAATGTGTCATGACAATGTGGAATGGTTGCATCATGTACTAGGTATCATGGCTGGGCAAAATAAAGGGAGAAATCAAATCCTAGTTTGAAAAGTCAAACGCTAATTTGAAAAGTCAAACGACAGTTTTGCTTGGTGGACGGAGAGTAGGAAACCTACTTGGGGAGGAGTTCCTCTCCCTCCACCCGCCGGCCAAGGAGGCCTACTTGGGGGAGGACTCCCTCCCCCTTGGCCGCGCCCTCCCACCTATAAAGCCTCCACCAAGTCGCCGCCCCCCTAGGGTTTCTCCTAGCCGTCGAGTTGGGGCTTCCCCAAGCCCTAGCCGTCGGCCAAGCTCCGCCCCTTGGTGCCCTCTAAACCCTAGATCGCCAAGGCCTCTCTCATAGTCCACCATACTCGCTCCGACTTAAGGAGAAGCCCTGCGAGATCTCTCCTCTACTTCCGGTACCACGTCGTCGTGCTGCCGGAATCGCGAGGAGAGTGCTACAACCTCCGCTGCCTGCTGGAACAAGGGAGAGGAAGGTCTTCATCGTGTACCGAACGTGTGACCGACTGCGGAAGCATTGCCGGAACGCAGCGCCGGAAGGATCGTCTACGCGATCTTGAGATCGGCAAGAGTACGACTACATCACCCACGAGAATCTGCTCTCGTTAACCGCTTTGGAATCTTTGAGGGTGATTTCCTCTATCGACTCGTTGCTACAATCTAGTAGATAGATCTTGGCTTGTTTGTTTGCATGCGGTAGAATTTTTTTTTCCATGCTACGAACCCCTACAGTGGTATCAGAGCCGTGTCTATATGTAGATCTGTTGCACGAGTAGAACACAATGGTCATTGTGGGTGGTGGTACTTTTATTATCAATTGCTTCTTGTGTACTTTGCATCTTGCGGTATGATGGGATGAAGCGGCCTGGGCTAACCTTACATGACATCGTTCATGAGACTTGCTCCACGCTCAACATGCAACTTGTATTGCATAAGTGGCTTTGCGGGTGTCTGTCTCTCCCATTATAGTATAGATCCAATTTACAACGGGCACTTGATAGTTCAAACATCAACGTTGTGGTTCTTGTTCGTAAGTTAGATCGACACTTATTGAAAGCCCCAAACCACGTAAAATATGCAAAGAAAATTAGAGGCGTCTAACTTTGTTTTGAAGGGGTGTGCTGTGATGTGATATGGCCATGATTGTGATTATATTTGATGTATGCAATGTTCCTTATTGTAAGTTGGCAACCGGCAGGAGCCATATGGTTGTCTTTAATTTATGTTAAGACCCGCGTGTCTATTCAAAGTAGTTGTAATAGTTGGAGCTGGTGGACGACAACCATGAAACGACGCCATTGACCTTGACGCTATGCCGGTGATGATGGAGATCATGTTCGTGCTTGAAGATGGAGATCGGAAGCACAAGAAGAAAGGCCATATCATATCACATATTATGAATTGCATGTGATGTTAATCCTTTATGCATCTTGTATTGCTTAGTTAACGACGGTATCATTATAAGATGATCCCTCATGCACATAAATTTCAAGTTTTAAAGTGTTCATCCTTAGTAAGCACCGTTGCTAAAGCTTGTTGTTTCGAAGCACCACGTTATGATCGGGTGTGTTAGATTCTGCAAGTGTATACAACGTGAGCAAGCCAGATTTGCTCATGCGGAAGCTAAGGTTTGATCTTGACGAGCCTAGCATGTATAGACATGGTCTCGGAACACGGATTACCGAAAGGTAAAGCATGAGTCATATAGTAGATATGATGAACATATCGATTGTTCACCATCGAAGCTACATCAACTCTCGTGATGATCGGTTTTGATGTGGTGGATTTGGTTCATGTGATCACTAAAACAATGTGAGGGATATTGTTTTGAGTGGGAGTTCACCTAGATTAATTTAACTATTAATTAGAACTCCATTTGTCATAAACTTAGTCTAAACTATTGCAAATATGTTGTATATCAATGGCGGCCCCTACCATCAATTTTAATGCGTTCCTAGAGAAAGAAAAGTTGAAAAACAATGGAAGCAACTTCGCGGATTGGTTTCGCAATTTGAGGATTGTCCTCAATGCTAGTAATTTGACCTATGTGCTGGATGCACCGCTGGGTGACCCGCCTGCAGCTAATGCTACCGATGAAGTAAAGAATGTTTACCTCGCTCGGAAGAATCAGTACTCCACAGTTCAGTGTGCTATCTTGTATGGTTTGGAATCGGAGCTTCAGAAAAGGTTTTAGAATTCAGACCCACATGATATTGTCCGTGAACTCAAATTAATATTTGAGACTCACGCGACAGTTGAGAGCTATGAGGCTTCTGAAAAGTTCTTTAACTACAAGATGGAAGAGGGCAACTCCGTTAGTGAGCATGTGCTTAAGATGTCTGGGCACGCAAACAAACTCCAAAGCTTGGGTATAGTGATTCCTAATGCCTTGGGGATTTACCGTGTCCTCCAATCACTGCCACCAAGTTACAAGAACTTTGTGATGAACTACAATATGCAAAACATGAACAAGAAGTTGCCAGAACTCTTCTCCATGTTAAAATCTGCAGAAGTGGAGATCAAGAAAGAGCACCAAGTGTTGATTGTCAATAAGACCACCAAATTCAAGAAAGGAAAGTCTAAGCAAAAGGGAAACTTCAAGAAGGGCGGTAAGAAAGTTACCGCACCGGCGAAGAAGACCAAGACTAGGCCTAAGCCTGATACTGAGTGCTTTTACTGCAAGGGAGAAGGTCACTGGAAGCGGAATTGCCCAAAGTACTTGGCGGATTTGAAGAACGGCAACATCAAGAAGAAAGGTATATCCGATATACATGTTATTGATGTGTATCTCACTAGTACTCGTAGTAGTGCCTGGGTATTTAATACTGGTTCGGTTGCTCATATTTGTAACTCGAAACAGGTGCTGCAGAATAAACGGAAGCTAGCGAAGAACAAGGTGACGATGCGCGTTGGAAATGGATCAAAGGTTGATGTGATCGCGGTCGGCACGCTACCTCTTCATCTACCATCGGGATTAGTTTTATACTTAAATAATTATTATTTGGTGCCTGCGTTGAGCATGAACATTATATCTGGATCATGTTTGTTGCGAGACGGTTACTTGTTTAAGTCCGAGAATAATGGTTGTTCGATTTATATGAGTAATATGTTTTATGCACATGCACCTTTGATAGATGGTCTATTCTTATTGAATCTCGATAGTGGAAATACACGTATTAATAACATTGAAGCTAAACGTTTGAAATTGAGCGATAACTCAACCTATATGTGGCACTGTCGTCTTGGTCACATTGGAGTGAAGCGTATGAAGAAACTCCATTCCGATGGACTTCTTGAATCACTTGAAAGATGCGAAGCATATATGATGGGTAAAATGACTAAGACTCCATTTTCTAGTATGATGGAGCGAGCTACAGACTTATTGGAAATCATACATACCGATGTGTGTGGTCCAATGAGAGTAGCATCGTGCGGTGGTTATCGTTATGTTCTTACCTTCACGGATGACTTGAGTAGATATGGGTATATCTATTTCATGAAACATAAGTCCTAAACTGTTGAGAAGTTTAAGGAATTTCAAAGTGAGGTGGAGAATCAACGTAACAAGAAGATTAAATTTCTATGTTCTGATCGTGGAGGTGAATATCTAAGTTACGAGTTTGGTGAGCATTTAAAGAAATGCGGAATACTTTCACAATTAACACCGCCAGGAACACCATAGCGTAATGGTGTGTCCGAACATCGTAATTGAACTCTCTTAGATATGGTTCGTTCTATGATGTCACTTACAGATTTACCGCTATCATTTTGGGGTTATGCATTAGAAACAGCCGCATTCACTTTAAATAGGGCACCATCTAAATCCGTTGAAACGACACCGTATGAATTATGGTTTGGGAAGAAACCTAGATTATCGTTCGTTAAAGTTTGGGGTTGCGAAGCCTATGTAAAGAAGTTACAACCGGACAAGCTCGAACCCAAAGCGGAAAAATGCGTCTTCATAGGATACCCGAAGGAAACTATTGGGTATACCTTCTATCATAGATCCGAAGGCAAAATCTTCGTTGCCAAGAATGGATCCTTTCTAGAGAAGGAATTTCTCTCGAAAGAAGTGACTGGAAGGAAAGTAGAACTTGACGAGGTTGTTGAACCTTCTCTCGAACTTGCGAGTAGCGCAGCACCGGAAGAAGTTCCTATGGCGCCTACACCAATAAGAGAGGAAGCTAATGATGATGATCATGAAACTTCGGTTGAAGTTTCTACAGAACCTCGCAGGTCAACGAGAACTCGTACCACTCTTGATTGGTATGATCCTGTTATGAGTGTCATGTTCGTGGATAACACCGATGACCCTGGGACATATGAGGAAGCGATGATGAGCCCAGATTCCAATAAATGGCAAGACGCCATGAAATCCGAAATTGGATCCATGTACGAAAACCAAGTATGGACTTTGCTGGACTTACCGGATGGCCGAAAGGCTGTCGAGAACAAATGGATTGAAGCAAGCATCCCGAAGTTGGAATCAACATTTTGATAAGGTAATCAAAAGTTTTGGTTTTATACAAACTTATGGAGAAGCTTGTATTTACAAGAAAGTGAGTGGGAGCTCTATAGCATTCTTAATACTATATGTAGATGACATATTGTTGATTGGGAATGATGTAGACCTTCTTAATAGTGTCAAGGAATATTTGATTAATAGTTTTTCAATGAAAGATCTTGGCGAAGCAGCTTACATATTAGGCATAAAGATTTATAGAGATAGATCGAGACGCCTAATATCATTGTCACAAAGTACATATTTGGACAAATTTCTAAAGAGGTTTGGAATGGAAGATAGCAAGAAAGGGTTCTTGCCCATGTTTCCCAATACGACGTTGAGTAAAACTCAAAGTCCAACAACGGCAGAAGATAGAGAAAGGATGAGTAAGACTCCCTATGCCTCATCCATAGGATCTCTAATGTATGCCGTGCTATGTACTAGACCCGACATTGCATATGCTGTTAGTTTGACTAGCAGATATCAAAGTGATCCAGGAGTGGATCATTGGACAGCGGTCAAAAACATCCTTAAGTACTTGAGAAGAACTAAGGATATGGTTCTTTCTTATGGAGGTGATGAACAGCTCGTTGTTAATGGTTACACTGATGCTAGTTGGAACACCGATCCGGATGATTCTAAATCACAATCTGGATACGTATTTACTTTGAATGGTGCAGCAGTTAGCTGGAAGAGTGCAAAGCAAAGCGTTGTGGCGAGATCTTCAACTGAATCGGAATACATAGCTACTTCGGAGGATTCACAAGAAGCGATATGGATGAAGGATTTCATTATAGAGCTCGGTGTGGTTCCAAGTGCGCTGGACCCAATGTCTATCTACTGTGATAACATGGGCGCCATAGCCAATGCGCAAGAACCAAGGTCACACAAGAAGCTGAAGCACATCAAGCTACGTTTTCACGCTATTCAAGAACATGTCCAAGATGGTGACATAAAGATTTGCAAAGTACACACATATCTGAATGTGGCGGATCCGTTGACTAATCCTCTCCCGAGGGCAAAACATGACCAACACCAAACTGCCACGGGTGTTCGGTATATTACCTTGTAATCTAGATTAGTTGACTCTAGTGCAAGTGGGAGACTGTTGGAGATATGCCCGAGGCAATAATAAATGTAGTTATTATTATATCTTTGTTTTTATGATAAATGTTTACATTCATGCTATAACAGTATTAACCAGAAACATTAATACTTGTGTGATTTGTAAAATAAATTAGAGTCCCTAGTAAAGCCTCTTCATAATACTAGCTTGTTGATTAATAGATGATCATGGTTTCTTGATCATGAACATTTGAGATGTTGTTAATAACAAGATCATATCATTAGGAGAATGGTATGGTGGACATACTCCTATAGATAGGCGTAGCATAAAGATCAAGTCATTTTAAATAGTTCAATTGCTATAAGCTTTCTGATACATAGTAACCTAATTGCTTCGACCATGAGATCATGCTTATCACCATCACCGGAAGGATGCTTTGATGACATCAAACACCACACCGTAACTGGGTGGCTATAAAGGTGGCATTGAGTGTTCGGAAAGTACGGGTTGAGACACATGAATCAAGAGTAGGATTTATCCATCCATATGACGGATAGATATACTCTAGGCCCTCTAGGTGGAAGGTCATCCAATTATCTTGCAAGCATGTGACTGGCTCACAAGGGATCACATACCACGGGAACGACAAAAGAGTACTTATCGGTAACGAGGTTGAACTAGGTATGTAGAGATACCGACGATCAAAACCTCGGATAAGTAAACTATCGTGAGACAAAGGGAAATTGGTATCGTATGTAAGTGGTTCATTCGACCGCAAAGTAATCATAGAAATATGTGGGAGCCATATGAATTTCCAGATTCCTCTATTTGTTATTGTTCGGAGAAGTGTCTCGATCATGTCCGCATAATTCACGAACTGTAGGGAGACACACTTAAGGATTCGATGTTATTGAGTAGTTATGGAATGATGAGTAAGAGACTGAATGTTGTTTGGATTCTCGGATGGGATCCGGGATATCACGAGGAGATCCGGAATGGTCCGGAGAATAGGATTCATATAAGGAAAGTCATGTTTCGGAGTTGGGGAATGATTCCGGTGTTTTCATCGGGAATGTTCTAGAAGGTTCTGGAAGGTCCGGCACTCCGGAGGGGAAGGGTACATGAATGTGTCATGACAATGTGGAATGGTTGCATCATGTACTAGGTATCATGGCTGGGCAAAATAAAGGGAGAAATCAAATCCTAGTTTGAAAAGTCAAATGCCAATTTGAAAAGTCAAACGGCAGTTTTGCTTGGTGGAGGGAGAGTAGGAAACCTACTTGGGGAGGAGTTCCTCTACCTCCACCCACCGGCCAAGGAGGCCGACTTGGGGGAGGACTCCCTCCCCCTTGGCCGCGCCCTCCCACCTATAAAAGGAGGGGCAGGGCTGCCCCTCTTCCTTACACCCAACACCACCCAAACCCTAGCCCTAGCCGCCGGCCTCCACCAAGTCGCCGCCGCCCCCTAGGGTTTCTCCTAGCCGCCAAGTTGGGGCTTCCCCAAGCCCTAGACGTCGGCCAAGCTCCGCCCCTTGGTGCCCTATAAACCCTAGATCGCCAAGGCCTCTCTCATAGTCCACCATACTCGCTCCGGCTTAAGGCAAAGCCCTGCGAGATCTCCCCTCTACTTCCGGTACCACGCCGTCGTGCTGCTGGAATCGCGAGGAGAGTGCTACAACCTCCGCTGTCTGCAGGAACAAGGGAGAGGAAGGTCTTCATCGAGTACCGAACGTGTGAACGACTGTGGAAGTGCTGCTGGAATGTAGCGCCGGAAGGATCGTCTACGCGATCTTGAGATCGCCAAGAGTACGACTACATCACCCACGAGAATCTACTCTCGTTAACCGCTTTGGAATCTTCGAGGGTGAGTTTCTCTATTGACTCGTTTCTACAATCTAGTAGATAGATCTTGGCTTGTTTGTTTGCATGTGGTAGAATTTTTTGTTTTCCATGCTACGAACCCCTACATGGGCCCCCCAGGCCCCTTCTCTGTCTCGTACTCTGGCTCCATGGGTCTTCTGGTAAAATATAATTTTTGGCATATTTTCCGAGATTTCTCCTGATAGTTGATTTTCTGCAAAAACTAGACACCAAGGTAATTCTGCTGAAAACAACGTCAGTCCATGTTAGTTGTATCCAAATCACACAATTTTAGAGGAGAAACAATAGCAAAAGTGTTCGAGAAAGTAGATACGTTTTGGACGTATCATTCAATGATCCACCTCCAAGGCGACAAGTGCCACCACCTCCAAGGCGTCAAGCTCCACTATCTACAAGACATCAAGTGCCACCGCCGTCAAGCTCCACCATCTCCAAAGCGCCAAGCACCACCTACCCCAAGAAGAGTGGCGTCCAAACATCATATACAACAAGAGGCATCAAGAGACAGGAATCTTCGACAAACATCCCCTCATGATCATTGCCGCCATAAAGAGGATACAAGACATCGTCAAATACATCTTTGCCATAAAGATAAAGAATTTGTGATGAGCACCATCCATAATGCTCAATCAAGCTCAATAAGGCACCACAAGCACAAGAAGAGTGCCAAGACAAATGACCATCATCGTGAGGTTCATGTGGATGACCAAGTGCTTCACCAACATAAACCTTCGGTAAGGCACAACAATGACCTCCATCGACACCATCCTAAGGCACCTTTAACTACTAGTGCCACCACCATAATGGCACCAAGATCAAGCCTTCCTCCATGCCATCAAGCTTCAACCACTACACTTTACTTCCAAGACCTCGTGAACGAGAAAAATGAAGCCCTCTACTTTGCCAAGTTGGATGCGTACGGAAAGATGATGTCTACACTTCAAGATGGAGGAAGCCAATGCCACATATGTGATGAAGTCGATCCGAGCACCGCTCTCAACAACAACATGAGCCTACTTCCACCACTACTACAAGATGGCCACAATACGGTCGAGCATGGGATGTTCCCTTTGACCATGGAGGCGAGTGATGTTGCCCATCTTATGGCATCCAACCTTGAAGGCAATAGAGTTGAGCATGGTGAGCATGGGATTTTCCCTTCACAAAAGGAGGCGCATGGAGTTGAGGAAACCGAGTCTATCCCTATATGCTTGAGTGATGATGTGGTACCAATCCCGTGTGAGTATGAGAGCCACTTATCCCACTTGAGTGAGATCAAGAGTGAGATGAGTGACTCCACCTTATATGATATCGGGTGCTTCCACTTTGAGGGCATGAGTGATATACTGAGTGAGTTGAGAGTGGCAGTTGATAGGTCATGTGAGGCCATTTTGATTTCTAATGACTTACCCTCTATCTCTAGTGTGTTTCCTCATGATGTTCTAGGTTCTATGGATCAAGATGCGCTAAGCCACGAAGCAATGATGCCTCAATTTTTTGGAGATTTTGATGATTGCCATGATAATCATGTTCCCCACTTGCATACTCACCATGCATCTATTTCATACTTGATTGACACTAATGGTGATGTGCACAAGAAGAGATATGTCATGATGGATGATGTGTTTCTTTACCATGCACACATGTTCTTCCTTTTGTGTATGATGTGTGTAGGTACCCGCACGAGAATGTCAACCTCGGTTGAGCACGAATTGACAAAAAGAGCTCTTGAGAGCATCCCACAAGTGAGTTCAAGATCGAACCTAGCTCTGATACCTTTTGCATGCTTTGCATCTTTCATGTTGACAAATTGCTCTTTTCTATAGTTTGATTCCAAGCATGTTAATGGTATTATCTCACCTTGTAAAATTCATGTTCTTTCTATTGGATATTGATGCTTTGTGTGTTGCAACAAAAATGTTGAACAATTTTTCTTTCTGATGTTTTGTGTGCAACCATAATGCCATTAAGAGCATGAATTGTTATGAGAGATTCCTAGTATCTCGTATTGTTGTTGCAACAAACATAAGGACCACTTTCTCTTTCATATGGTTTGTTTGCAAACATGTTGTTTTTGCTTCCGCTTGGGATACTCATATTCCCATGATATTTGCTTTTAATGATTTGTGTGTGACATCCAACATGTCGAACAATTTCTCTTTCCAATAGTTGTTTTGCACACATAATCATGTTGCTTTGGACATTCTTCCTCATGTGTCTTTGCCGAATTCTCCAATTCTCGCATCAAAGATGTTGATATATATCTTAGCCAATTGCTTTGAGTGCCACACTAATATGTTATATGGAGTTTTTGAGTTCCCACATTTGGATGATGTTCGAACAATTTACATGGACATTGACCTTGCATATGCTAATAGTGTTGTGAACAAGAATGGACATGCCACAAATGACATGTTCCTTTATCACGCACGAAAATACGTTGTTTGGTCATTGTTGTGTGAAGGTACAAATGCATACACTTCAACCTCTACTAACCATGTGTTGACAATAAGAACTGAAGAGAGTTACCTATGGCTACCCTTCATCAAGCTATCTCTACAAGCTAAGGTGACTTCCTTCTACTTGAGAACTCGCGCTGTAATCTTCATGAATTGGCTACTCTTTGAGCGTTGCCTCACTTTTGTTGTGAGCTTTGTAGGCTTCATGGAAGGAGAAGTAACATTGAAGTGCTATCAAATCAATCTTCCCGAGGACGACTATATGGTGAACCCTAGGATCAAGAAGGTCTCTCGACCTATTCTACTTTGTGATGAGCATGTAGAGTCAAGGACGACTCTTTTTGAAGGGGGGATGATGTAGCCCGACCTACGGTCGTTACCACATCTAGGTATCCAACTTATGCCAAGTTGTCATGGACTCCAAAGGTGAATCCTATCCTCTATGTGAGCCCACTTCCAACCCTATTGAATGGTATACTACTTCATACTCCTTCCTATGACCATGATAGGTTCACATTGACAAGTACGGAGGCAAGGGAGGAAGCCCGGAGCATCAAGCCCGACAAGACAGTGGATTGGAAGAGGAGACGGAAGAAGCAATAGAAGCATCGGAGTCTCCGGCCTCTGACCTCGGAGTCTTCGGCCTAGACTCTAGACCGGACTTCGGACCCCGCCTGGAACTCTCTGTATGCCACCCCGAAAACAACCTGTGAGAGCGACGATGTCACCGGAGTCTCCAGCCACCCCAGAGTCTCTAGACCCCAGACCCCGAAGTCTCCAGCTGTGGACTACAGCAAGGACTTTGCACCCTCACCGGAGTCTCCGGCCCTCAAGACCGGAGTCTCTGGCCTAAGTGTTGGTCCTGCATGCCGCCAGCTAGGCCTACGGCCCATGTACCCCTCTTATCCTTACAAAGCCTAGTTTTATCTCCAAACTACCCTTTGTTATGTGGCTGGCCTATATATAGAGCCCTCACCCCTTATTGTAACCAAGACATAGATGGTAGACTAGAAACCGTAGTATTTATCACTTCTAGTTATGTCTCCTTCCCTTCATGAGGGAACCCTATCATCACCCACTCTATGGATTGTGCCTAGTGCGTCCATCGTTGTACAAGGCCTTGGAGTCAGTGTATCATCTCCAAGATGTTAATACCCTCCCCAAGGTGTTCTTCCCTCTCTTATGTGGATTTGAGGGAAAACATTGACCGATCTTTCCTTGCGAGGATTCTGTCGGACCGGTGGTTGCCGTTCGGGAGCAATCGGCCTTGTATCTTGTGAGTTTTGCATGTGTTCATCGTGTTCTTTGCGAGGTGTGTGTTCTCTTCTGCTAACTTCACCTTTTCCCCTTGATTTCCCATCGATTTCCACGGAGATTCGTGAAAGATCAGGCAACCCTAAGGGGTCACCCCTAACATCCCATGCGCCTTGCCCTCTTGGGCCTCCCCTTTGGGTGAGGCCCATAAGGCATGGGCTACCTTTTAAAAATAAAATAAAAATATATTTTTTATTATTAATTCAATTAATTAATATAAAACACATATATATTATTATATCTTTCACTCCGGAACTCCTTTCGGACCCCTCCGATCAACATCAGGTGCTCCACTGAACTTTTTCGGTTTCTCTCTCTCTCATGTCTCTTGCGGTGCCAGATCAATCCCTATGCGTCCCCACCCTTAAGTATGCCATCCTTCGGTTCGGAAACACTCCAGACATGGCCATGACCCCTCTCGTATCAATGATCATCAGTGGGACCTGGATGCCCATAATGACCCCCGTGCATTTCACGAATCTCATCGCTTGAACCTTCAACGTCGTGTCCCACTCCGATTGACACTCGATACCTAGTTCATCCGAAATTTGATCTTTAGTATCTCCATACCTAGTTCGATCTTGTTACCGATGAACTCGTTCACTCATTCACGTGTTGTTGCATTACATGACCTAGTCACACGCTTGCAAGCTTTGTTAATGCAACGTCACCGAGTTGGCCACGTGTATCTATATGTTACTTGGATTAGCAAATCCTGGTCTTGATACATACTCCTATACAAGTGCATTCAGAAAACCCAAGTGGTACCTTTTCGATCATGCTTTAACGGATTGATACTTGATGCCATCAAGGCTCCCTCGAGTAACGGTGATTATGTATTATATCATAGTGAAAGGATTAGGTTGCGAGGTTTCTATGTTATCATCAATGTTGAATGTTCGTAACTAGATCTCATTATGATATACCTTTGGGTGTTTGTCTATCACATCATTCAACCAATGATATGACTTCATTGTCAATTGGCATAAATTCCCATGATCTCAAAACCATAGATCATTTGTTTGACCAATGAGATAGTTCGCTACTAGTAACTAGATACATGGTTTATTTACATCTCACATATGTATTAACTTTTCGTATTAACATAGTTATAGAATGGCATGAAACGTATTACAAACATACAAGAAATACATCAAATAAATACTTTATTATTTGCATCTATGACATATCTCCTTCAACAAGGCACGTCATTGTGCGTTCATCGAGGCGCAACTTCCCGGCCCGCAGACGATCGACGATGATGATGATCGCTAGCTAGGCTGTAAGATCCCTCCTTTATAATGGAAAAGATCCCTGTGATTGCAATGCTAGTCCCTGGATCAATGCTAGCATCCACAGTTTAAGATGAAGTACATAGAAACAAAGGTCATTATTACAAGTCATTCCAGAGACAAACATAGTCTTTTACAAACTCCATGGCCACAGGCCTAGTACAAGAGTTTAAATATGTAAGAAGAAAAATAAGTCTTCATCTTCATGTGCCACAGGCAAGCATGTTGAGTGTAGACTCATAACCCCTAATCACCATCAGAATAACCTGCAACATCACAAGTTATAGCCACAGTGGGTCAATACATTGGAATAGTATTGGCAAGTGATACCTTAGAATAATATTGGCAACTAGATACTATATGCATTTGGCTAAGTGTAGCTTAGGCTTGCTTTGCTCAAAATAGGTTTTTCCTATTAGTTGAAAACACTAAGTTTTTCTTTGACAAAACTTTCCCAAGAAAACACCAATAGAAATTGGTGAACCTTCACCCTTGTTCACCCACAAGTTTTAACTTAGAAATTGGGATGAGGAGATTCTTGATAGCTTCCATGTCTTGATGCTCAAGTTGTCCAATACAAGGGACATGGCTAAGTACTTAGATTCTTACATCTGCAGAGGTTGTGCACTTTCCCCACAAGACTTGATTTTCACCAAGACAGGACCTTTCAGAAGCCTTCCCTTAGACCAAATGGACGCGCTCCAACCTATCATCCCACTACCACCAATTGTCCAAATGGCTAAGTTATTGCAACCTATATGATCCAGGCAGAGCCCATAATGCCATGTGGCTGCACTAGAAGCTTCTTAACATTTGGCCTCTCAAATCCCTTTGTTCCTGGGTGGCTTTCCACAAGTGAGATACACAAGGTAAGCCATAGAAATGGGCCTTGTGTAACCACTCAACATAACCCATTCTTTCCATTCCACCCAGGTGTTTCATTCACTTAGTTGTTTTATTAAGCAAAAACATAGTCCAAAGACTTAGGAATATTTACTCATAGCATGAATATATAACCACCCTTGGTTGCTACTAGCTAGGCTAAGCATGGCATTGATAAGAATCTTAACTTAGAAATTTCTAGCAATTCTACATCTACTAGGATTTCCCAAGCATAGCATATAGATCAGAATATTCATGCAAGACTAGCAAAATATTTCTAATGCATAGTTGAAAAACATAGGTATAAAGTCATGAAGCACCACTTGCCTTGGTAGCTTGGGGAGTAGCAACAATCCTCACAATCACTATTTGCACCAAAATCTACACATAAAATAATGGCACAAAATCACATACACAATATATACAAGCAAAAATACATGAATGTATGCAAAATGCCATCTGATGATTTTCTACACCAAACAAGACAAGTGCACAGTACTGAATCATAAACAAGTTCAAAACTTGCCAAATAAACTTTATATGAACAATAAAACATTTTTCAAATAATTATTATACCCAAATTATGCCTACAAATGTTTCTGCAAAAACAACCATTTTCACAGAGGCAAAACATTAAACACATTGCATAAATGGAAAGGATTTTCTCTCCTGATTCCAATGATATAAAATTTGTCAAATTTGGACGTGGGAATCAAAAGTTATGAATTAAATAAGTTTAAACATCTAATAGATCTAATTCATATTTTTAAAACGAAACACATGCCACGCGGCAGCATCTGGTTGGTTGGTACCAATTCGCACTTGATCACACTCGTGCACCGTCAGATCTAAATAAAATCCAATGGCTCAGATCTGCCTGTACCTCTTCGGCCTGGCATCTAATCTAAACCACTGGATCTAGATCCAGTGGATCAAAACGCTTTGACCTAAAACCGGCGGCGCAAATGGTTGCTGGCGGCGGAGGCGCTGCTGCCGGCGATGGTGCGGCAATTCTAGCAAGGGCTAGGGGCAGTGGTGATGCTTACTGGCGTCGCAAGGTTGCGAGGAAGCTCCAGATGTTGTTGGCGTGGACAGGGGCAAGCTGCTGTGGCCGTGGGAGCTCGTCGGAGTCGGGGACAGCGTCGGGCTTAGGTGGACGGCGACGTTGGCGATGTTCTGATCCGCCCTAACACAAACGAAAGGCATCAGTGTGTGCACAACATTTAGGCGAACTTGATAGGGTCAAGGGGAAGGCACGGGGCGGTCGAACCTCACCGGAATTCCTTGTTGGAGTTGGAGACGGCGTCGGGAGTTTGCGGTGCTCGACGGAGTCGACGCTCTGGTGCGAAATAAAGCAAACGGCGAACGTCAGGAGATGCGCAAAGTGATAGTGGACAAGCTTGCATGAACCAGAGAGCGAGGCGCGCACGAGGCTTACCACAATCGGTCGCCGGAGTTCGTCGGGACAGCGGCGATGTGGAGAGAGAAACGAGCAGCCTGGCGGCGTTCAGAGGAAATTGAGTGGGGGAAAATGGAGCGGGGACTATGGGGTTTAAGTAGCCGGAGTTGGACGAGGAGTTACTCGGCGAATCAACGGCAGTGACGCGGGGGAGGAAACGGCGGAGGGCTCGGTCGTGGGCGGGGTTTGTGGACGACGATGACGGGGCAGGTGGGTCCGGGGCGTCAGTGAGAGGGGGGGTGCTCACGCGGGTGAGAATCAGAGTGAGAGGGGACTGGCCCGGGTGGGCTGGTTCTGTTGTTGGGCCGAAATGCTGGCGCCAGCCCATTTCCATTTCTTTAATCTTTTTCTATTTCTATTTGGATTTTTAGGAACCAAATTCAAATGAGTTTCAAATGAGTTTGAATTTAAACCACTTCTGGATTTTTGTAAAATGTATCCTTCATGTTTTTGGGCATAAAACCAAGTGGTTCTCTCTGTACTTGCTTGTCCCTTTGAAATAATCAAAATAAATAGTGTCATAGCACTTGATATGAATATGTTTTGAAAATGGTTTTAAAACTATATTTGTTTTGAACCCTTGACCAAACTTTAGAAACAACACTTAAGTTTGAACTCAAAACATTACTGATTAGAATAAGTACATTTCTCATTAGAAGGTAGCAATAAGGCCATAGCATACTTACATTAAATAATGAACATCAGATGCTCCTGTTTTTGAAATCTTATTTGAAATGATCCTAAAATGATTATGAATGCATGAATGATATGCAAGCTTTGAAATCATGATTTTTGGGATGTTACAAATCTAACCCCCTTAAGGTGAATCTCGCCCTCGAGATTCGGATTGGCTAGCAAATAGGTGAGGGTGGTCTTTCCGAAGGTCATCTTCTCTTTCCCATGTTGCTTCTTCTTCGGAATGATGGTTCCATTGAACTTTGCAGAATTTGATAGTCTTAGTCCGAGTAACTCTTTCTGCAGTTTCAAGAATCTTGATAGGTTTTTCCTCATAAGTAAGATCACTTTCCAATTGGACCTCTTCCAAAGGTATAGTATCCTTCAAAGAAGTCTCTTCCATTTCTGGATGACATCTCTTAAGTTGCCTCACATGAAACACATTGTGTACGGCAGACAAAGATTTTGGCCATTCAATCTCATAAGCTACTTCTCCTTTACGACTCAGAAACTTGAATGGTCCAACATATCTTGGGGCCAAGTTTCCTTTGACTCCAAACCTCTTCATTCCACGAAGTGGTGACACTCTAAGATAAGCTCTATCACCCACTTCATATGTGACTTCTCTACGCTTAGGATCTGTGTAGCTCTTCTGTCGGGACTATGCTATCTTCAACCTGTCCTTAACTAGCTTGACTTTCTCTTCAGCCTCTTTGATTAGTTCTAGTCCGAACAAACTTCTTTCTCCCACACCATTCCATAGCAATGGGGTGGTACACTTTCTCCCATAGAGAAACTCAAATGGTGCCATCTCAATACTAGCTTGATAGTTGTTATTGTAAGAGAATTCTGCGTAAGGCAGACTTTCATCCCAACTGGCTCCATAGTCTAGAGCACATGCTCTCAACATATCTTCAAGAATCTGATTGGTCCTTTCTGTCTGTCCATCAGTTTGAGGGTGAAAAGCAGTGCTGAATTCCAACCTCGTTCCCAATGACTCATGTAATTGTCTCCAAAAATGAGAGGTGAATTGAGTTCCCCTATCAGACACAATACTCTTGGGTACTCCATGTAGACATACAATTCTACTCATATAGATCTTGGCTAACTTAGCACTTGTGTAAGTTGTCTTCACGGGTATGAAATGAGCCACTTTAGTTAAGCGATCCACTACTACCCAAATAGAATCATATCCTGACCTGGTCCTTGTGTCGTGGTATTGCCGACGAGTATGCCATGGAGGGGTCCTCACAGTGCGTGTTTAGAGACGTGGGTAAGGCGGACGGTTGACGGGTACGAGGTAACACAGCTTACCCAGGTTCAGATCCAACAACGGTGGCGGAATCCTACTCCTGCTATAAATCACTATAATGGCAATACGCCGAGTTACAGAGATAGGTTCGCTGTGCGAGGTGTGTGTCAAAACGATGCCCTAAAGGCCTCCATAGGCCCGACTTATATAGTCGCCAGGTCCTAGGGTTACAGGGAAAAGTCCTAGCCGGACAGGTTACAGAGTTCTACACCGTCTATTACTAGTCTTGTGTATCTTGCACTCCAAGGCTCTGGGTACGCTGGTGACTCCACCGTAGCCTTCCTTTATCCGGCATGGGCCTCCCTTCTGGGTCCACCTAACTGGGCCGCCCAGCAGGCCACAGGCCATGCTACCGACTATGGGCCACCCGGGTTAGTCGGATAAGAGACATGCTATGAGGATACCCATATAGCATATCCCCAACAGTAGCCCCCGGAGAACTCTGAGATCTTGCGCCGTCTTGCCTCTTCCCGTGGAATGCTCCGTCTAGATGGATGTCAGCAAATCGTCAAGCAATATCTTGTAGTCCTCCCAAAGAACCCTGCAAAGGTTTCTCCGTCTTATATAAGTAAGTCGGAGAAATGATGAATCTTCCATCGTATGCTCCCGTTGTCGGATTAAATCCGTCCATGCCGGAATCTTCGATGGGACGGCTCATCTACTATGTCAGTTATGGTGACGTAGGCTATAGGTCAGCGACGCCTCGTAACTCACACATGCAGAGAACGTAATCATATCCGATTTTCCTGCGCGAGCGATATGAACCGTTGGCGGCGACGGTTGCAGACGTGGCGAAATTACCGCGCACGTTCACGAACACGTCGTCTACACAGCAACCGTCCGATTAGCTGCACGAATCTTGACGCAGAGTAAGATAAATAGTAACCGTGGGACACTTGCCACTTTTTCACCCCATTCTCTCGCGTCATCGTCTTCTTCCTCCAGCCATACGCCTCCTCGAGCTCTCCGCGGAAAACCTCGAGAAACCCTAGCCTCTCTCTGCACCAGTCGCTTCCTTCCACTCCGTCGTCGCTGGAGCCGGCGAGCGAAGCCGGCGAGCTCCGTCGTCGTGCCCCTAGAGATCCTGGTGATCCCCGCATCAGCGGTGATTGAAACCACCGGCGGCGACCACAATCTGGCGGTGCTGGAGCCCCTAGAAGAGGAGCCAGACTCGCACAAAGGCGACTGGCGCGGCTCGGACATCACTAGCCGCGACATCCAAGAGATGGTCACTGAGGGTTATCTTCCCGTGACGTAGGGGCTCGCCTGGCGGGCGGCGCCGGCCGGCGAGGTGACCCCTTCTCCCCAAGCCGGAGAGAAAGTATACCTCAAGGCGCAATTGGTACGTGGCGTTTCTCTGCCCATCTCTCACTTCTTTCTGTCCGTCTTGAATCACTTCAAGGTCCAACCCCATAACCTTTCCCCCAATAGTATCCTAGTGCTTAGCAACTTCGCGGCACTTTGTGAGGGTTACCTAGGGATTAGGCCTAGGTTAGAATTGTTTGTCTACTTCTTCACCGTCAAACGTGAAGGCAGACACAGTAGGGAGGAGCTTAGAAAGTGCGGCACCATAAGCTTCAAGATCTGTCCTGGCCGGCGGTTCCCCGACATCGTTGGCCACGAGTCGTGCAAAAATTGGCAGCGGACGTACTTCTATGGCCCTGACATACCTTTGGCGGGCCGAGAAGTAACGTATCCGGACTTCGTGGATGGAGCTGCCACTGAAGTTCCCACATGGCGGTCCCATGCCTCCCTTCCCTCCGACCTCAACGCTTCTCACGCAATAAGGCGGATCGAGTGGTTCGTAGAGACGGGTCTAACCGGCTTGGACCTAGCCATGTGCTGGTTCATCAGACGGATCCAACCTCTGCAACACTGCACGAAGGTTATGCACGAGTACACCGGCGACCGAAGGGATACCCTCCGGATCTCCGAGGACAACTTCTCGAGCGACCCCGTCAAGTTCCGCCTTAAGGACATCGTCAAGGTGAAGGACAAGAAGCGTGGCTTCACCCTCACCTATGACATGTTCGTAGACGGAAAGTGCCCAAAGGTAGATATTTATTTTCCATGTATGACATTGCTCCAGTTTTTCCGTCTTACCCATACCATCTTGTCTAACACGATGATTTCTCACTTAACAGCTTAGCGATCTAGAGGAGGGCAACCTGGCTGCCCAAATCTACAATCCAAAGATGAAGGAAGTCACGGTCGTGTCCGACGATGATGCCCCGTTGGCGCGAAAGCGGAAGAGCTCCACCTCTGACGCTGCCGACGGAGGTAAGAAGAAGAAGACGGAGGGTGGAGCCTCCAAAAAGAGTACTGCCGCCCTGGAGGCCGAAAAGAAGAAAGCCACCGGGATGTTTGCCAAAGCTCCACCCCCCCCTAGTGTAAGCTTCTTATTCTCCGACATTGTCTTATTTTATCTGTCTTATTCCTGTACTTATGCATTTTGCACGTTTCAGGAAGAAAGCCACAACCAGCCTCAAGAAGTCCTCCAAGACTCTTGGGGCTTCTAGAAATATTAAAGATATGCTGCATCGCGACTCCTCCCCTGCCATCGCCCCTGCTACTCCTGCATCAAGCCCTCCTCCGCTCCGACAAGCTCCCAAGTCCAGGAGGCACCAGACCCTTCCGCCATGGAAGTGGATTCTGGCGCCTCTACCGAACTCGCAGTTGTCTGCGAGCAGGCGACGCAAGAGAGCGCTGCTCTTCAAATGGCTGGAGCTCTAGCTAAGGATGCCATCGGTAGCGGCAAGGCGGTGGTGGGTGCTGGTACTTCTGCCGAAGGCGGCGCCTCTACTCCCCAGAAACCCTTCGAGCTCCCGAAGATTGTTTACCCGGTGCTTACGCCGGGTAACACAAATATGGTTCCTAGAGGAGTGCCATCATCTCCGACGTGCGGTCTTGAGGAGCTACTCCGTCAAGCAGACATCTTGCAAGGAAATAGCATTTCCTTTGGCAAGCTGCTGGCCGAGAGCGCTACAAACCTCAAGATCGTCGCGCTTGTAAGTTTTATTTGACCTTTTGCATTTCGTATGATTATCCCACTGTAGCCCTCGAGGATGTAGACGGAAAACCATTGGTTTTGCATCTATATGCTCTAAGAGTGACTAAGTCAGAAAAAACTCTCACTGTAGCCCCCAAGCATTTAGATGGAATGAAATATTCCGACCAGATGCTTTTAAGAGTAGCATACACAATGTTCATAATTTTCAGTTCTATAGCCCCCAAGTCTCTAGTTGTAACTGAATTAGTTCCGACTAGTTACTTATAGAAAAGCTAAGCATTTTCCAAGTTAAAACTTTATACTGTAGCCCCCAAGCTTATAGTTGAGAACTGAATTAGCTCCGACTAGATGCTTAAAGAAGAGCTAAGCATATTGCTAAGTTAAAATCTCTAGTTGTAGCCCCCCGAGCGCCTAGATGGAAAAATCTCCGACTAGGGGCTCCAAGTAGACTAAACAATGACTTAACTTTGTATTTGCTTCCACAGAACGAGAATGCTCGGAGGGGCATGGCCAACGACAAGTATCAGAAGATGCGCGCTGATCTTGAAGCCGAAAAGGGTAAAACTGCCATCTTGAAGGAACAGATCATCAAAAACAAGAGTTTGTTTTCTTTTTGCGCATTTTCGTCTTACTTTTGTGCCTTCCTTCTTTGAGTACTCACTGTGTACTTTGTTTTCTCCGACTTGCAGAGCATGTCGCCAAGGCCAAGGATATTGTCGAGCAGTCCAAGCACATCCAGCAGCTGGATAGCGAGAACAAGATCCTTAAGAAGGAGAGGGAAGAAATGCTGAAGATGCACGAGGATTCCATGAAAGCCCTGCAGGACTCCGCCTCCGCGGAGATCAATCACTTGAAGGAGGAGCTTGCGATCCTAAAGGATCAGAAGCAAGCTACCGATGAGCAAAACCTTCGCCATAGCGAGGCGTTTAAGCTCCTCCAACAAGAGAAGGAATCCTTGGCGAACGTCATCTGGCAGGCTAAGGCCAGCATCTTCAGTAAGTGTCCTCCGCCTTGTAGTTCTGTAGTCTGGATACTTAGAATTTATTGAACTCATGCAATGCTTGTCAGAATTTTCAGCGCCTATGGGTTTAAACCGCTCGCCTCCTTCGGACAAGGAATGCATGATTCTTGCCGGCAACTTCATCAACACCGCCATCGCCCAAGCCAAAGAGATTGCCAAGCCCCTCCAGATTTATATCAAGGCCTCGGACTCTGTGGTGAAGTACTCAGAGATTCTGCGCTGAGCCCCCGAGCGTGTTGCGAGCTGGAAAGCTTCATGCGCATAGGCTGGCACAAGGATGGCGTTGTCCATGGTGAAGGCACACTATGAAGGTGCCGACATCAACACGGTGACATCTGGTATCCCCGACGTGGATGATGACGACAAGGAGATCGATCACGAAGCCATCCTGTCATCACTCGCGGGTTATGACACCAGGGTTGCCGAGTTGGTGGATGTCGACGTCTTCGTGCCCAGGAACTTTCTTGACAACGCCAACCCTGATTCCTCCGAGTCTCATCACAGCGCCGACATTGAGGGTGATTCTCCGGCTGGTGATGATGCGGCCTCCAAGTCCCCTGCACCCAAGGAGTGAAAAACACTTTGTAATTCTTGTTTCACCTCTGGAGTGTGCATTGAAAAAACTTGGTGATGTAATCTTAAGGCGGAAAACAGTGGTTGTCGTATCCTGCTACTTAAGAATTAATTCCCAGTATGTATATATTTTTTAAGCAAGTGCTGGCTTATCCATTACTTTGGTTTTTATGCTTGACTTTTCGTGAGTCGGAAGACTCGTTGTCGGAACCATGTGCTTAGGTGATGATGCCCAATGGCACCGTCAAGAACCTGAGCACAAAATCGCCGACAATAAGTGCCGAAAGTCACTACTCCAGAATCCACATAAAAAACAACAAAGAACGTGTAGACCAGAAAACTTAAGCTAACGCCCGTAGGCGGAATTTTCACAAGTGCAATCGCAAAGCTTGTGCATAAAGGTTTATATGATCCAAAAATGAACACTAAAGGAGGTAAAAGACTCAGCAATATGAGTGAACCAAAGAGCTTTATTTCATTGATCATATAAGAGGTACACGATTAGATAAAAATGCTAAGTGTAGAAAGGACGTAGCTGTGCTATGTTCCATGGCCGATCAAGCTTCGGGTAGTCATCATCCGGGTCACGTCGCTTACACTTATGATCCTCATTGGGTCTATCCTTGAGTTCACGATTGTCGACAAGGTAGTAAGACCCATTGAGCAGCACCTTGCTTATGATGAACGGTCCTTCCCATGGCGGGGATAGTTTGTGTGACTTCTTCTGCTTAAGTCGGAGCACTAAATCCCCCTCTTTAAACGAGCGATGCCGAACGCGGCGACTATGGTAGCTGTGTAGCTTCTGCTAGTAGATGGAGAATCTTTGGCATGCCAAAATGCGCTCCTCCTCGAGAAGGTCCACATCTAGGCGTCTAGCTTCTTCAGCGTCATCTTCAACGTAGGCGGCAACTCTTGGTGCATCGTGGAGGATGTCGGAAGGTAGGATGGCTTCTGCTCCATATACCATGAAATAGGGGGTGTAGCCGATGGATCTCTTGGGTGTAGTTCGTAAACTCCACAACACAGATGGCAATTCTTCCGCCCAGGATCCAACTGCTCTATGTAGTGGTGCCTCAAGACGTGGCTTGATTCCCTGCAGAATTAATCCATTGGCTCGCTCAACTTGACCATTGGATTGTGGGTGTGCCACAGATGCAAGGTCAAGTCGGATGCCTTTGTCCCAACAATAGGCCTCCACTTCTCCGAGTGACAAGTTGCTTCCGTTGTCGGTGATGATGCTATGTGGGAGACCAAATCTCACCACTAGATCCCGGACAAACCTGAGGGCAGTTGCCCTATCAAGCTTTCTAATGGGTTTAGCTTCTATCCATTTGGTGAATTTGTCAACTGCTACAAGCAGATGTGTAAATCCGCACGGTGCCGTTTGTAACGGCCCCACCATGTCCAGCCCCCAGACTGCAAACGGCCAAGTTATTGGTATTGTTCGCAATTCTTCAGCAGGAACATGTGGTTGTCAGGCATAATACTGGCATCATGTGCATGTCTCAACCAGCTTGTCGGCGTCCGCCTTGCCGGAAAGCTTTCGTGACCAACGATGAGGAACGGCGTGATGCCCGTAATCTCCGAGATGGATTTCGCGAAGGATTTCCATACCTTCTAGCTGGGAAACACACTTTAGGTATACACCAGTAGTGCTCCTCTTGTAGAGTTTCCCATTGATTATGGTGTAACCCTTTGCTCGTCGTACTATTTGCCGTCATTCTACCTCGTCGTCGGGCAAAGTTCCGTGTTCGAGATATTCCATGAACGGTTTTGTCCAAGCCGGAGGGATATTTGTCACCATCTTGACAAAAGAGTCAGCTCTATCCGGGTTGTTGATGTCGGCGCCCTTTACGGATGGTGTGCGTAGATGCTCTAGGAAAACTCCTGGCGGAATTTGCTTGCGCCCTGATCCAAGTTTAGACAGTAGATCAACCGCCTCGTTTTGCTCCCTAGGCACATACTTGACTTCGTAGCCCAAGAAGCTCTTGGCTATCTCGTCCACTTCGTCTCGATATGCCGCCATCATAGGGTTCCGCGCATTCCAGGTGCCAGCCACCTACTGGGCAACCAAGTCAGAATCTCCACAGCAAACTATGCGTTTGATGCCAATATCCTTGGCTACACGCAGTCCGTGAATGAGTGCTTCATACTCCGCCATGTTGTTTGTAGCCTCGAAGTGGATCTGCAGAACGTAGTGCAGCTTGTCTCCTTTTGGTTACTGTAGTAGTACACCATCCCCTGAGCCGTTGAGCAACTTTGATCCGTCAAAGTGCATCACCCAATACTCTGGTTCTGGCAGTGGAGTAGCATCCGGCATCTCCGTCCAATCTGCAATAAAATCCGCCAAAGCTTGTGACTTGATAGCGTCGCGTCTCTTGTAGGTGATCTCGAAGGTGGCGAGCTCAATGCCCACTTCGCGACCCTTCCTGTAGCGTCGCTGTTGTTGATAATGTCGGACAGTGGAGTCTTGCTCACTACTGTGATTGGGTGCTCCTGAAAGTAATGCCTCAGCTTCCGCGAAGCGAGGAATACTCCATAAGCTATCTTTTGGTAGTGCGGGTAACGCTGCTTGGACTCCGTCAAGACCTCACTTACATAGTAAACTAGTCGTTGAACTCCGTGCTCATAGCCTGGTTCCTTCCGCTCTACCACGACGATGATGCTAATAACCCGGTTGGTTGCCGCCATGTAAATTAACAGGGGCTCACCAGGCTCGGGTGCTGCAAGGATGGGCGCTGAGGAAAGAATCTCCTTCAGCTGCTTCAATGCTGCATCTGCTTCGTCTGTCCATGTGAATTTGTCTGCCTTCTTCAGCAACTTGTACAGCGGCAGAGCCTTCTCTCCAAGTCGGCTGACGAACCGACTAACTACTGCAACACAGCCTGTTAGTCATTGGATGTCCTTTAGGCATGTCGGACGGTTTATGTTTAAGATGGCCCTGATTTTCTCCGGGTTGACCTCGATTCCGCCCTGGGAAACAATGAAGCCCAACAGTTTGCCGGCTGGAACCCCGAAGACGTACTTTTTAGGGTTGAGCATCATGTTGTATTTCCGGAGATTATCAAAGGTTTCTTTTAAGTCAGAGATTAGGTCGTTTGACTTTTTATACATCACCGCGATATCGTCCACATAGGCGTGAACGTTCCGACCAATTTGGTCATGAAGGCAACGTTGCATTGTCCGCTGGTAAGTGGCACCTGCGTTTTTCAGCCCAAAGGGCATCGTGACATAGCAAAACGTGTCGTATGGGGTAGTGAACGAAGTGGCCAATTGGTCCGACTTCCTCATCTTGATCTGGTGGTATCCTGAGTATGCATCGAGAAAACACAAAAGTTTCGAGCCAGCCATCGAGTCAATGACTTGGTAAATGCGAGGCAAAGCAAACGGATCTTTGGGACATGCTTTGTTCAAGCCGGTGTAATCAACACACATTCTTAATTCATTGGTTCCCTTTTTGGGGACAAGTACAGGATTGGCCACCCATCGGGTGTGAAGGACTTCTCGGATAAACTCAGCCTTAAGTAACCTAGCTATCTCTTTGCCAATGGCGCGTCTCTTCTCATCTCCGAAGCGTCGTAGAGGTTGTTTCACTGGTTTACATTTTGGATCTATGTTTAAGCTGTGCTCGGCAAGTTCCCTAGGTACACCTTTCATGTTGGCAGTTTGCCAGGCAAAGATGTCCCTATTCTCACGGAGGAACTCGACGAGCGCGCTTTCCTATTTGGGATCCAGGTTTGTCCCAATGGCGACGGTCTTGGAGGCATCGCCTACCACAAGTTCCACCGGCTTGGTCTCGATGGCGGCCTTGAACGCAGGAGCGGAGTCGGAGATCTGCTTCTTCGACGCGGGCATCTCTGAGTCATTGACCTTGCTCTGGATCTCCTTGAATTCTTCGCTGTAAAGGACAGCTTCTGCAACGGCTGCCTCATTGATCTCGCAGTCCCTTGCCTTGGTAAAGCTTCCGGATACGGTGATGACACCGTTTAGTCCGGGTATCTTGAGTTTGTTGTAGACGAAGCATGGCTTGGGCATGAACGTGTGGAATATGTCGCGGCCGAATATGACGTGGTACACGCTCTTGAAGGGGACCACCTCAAAGGTCATGCGCTCTTGGCGGTAATTATTAACGTCGCCAAAGGCTACCTGAAGTGTAATGCACCCAAGGGACCGAGCCTCCCGTCCAGGAACTACGCCATGGAACACGGTGTTGGTCCGCCTTAGGTTTGCCTCCGTCAAGTTCATCTTCTGCAGTGTATCCAGGTACATGATGTTGATGCTGCTTCCACTATCCACCATGCACTTGGTGAACTCCACGTCGTCAATAAATGGGTTGATGACCATGGCGTACTGGTTCTCCGTGGGCACAAGGTCTGGGTGGTCCGTCCTATCCCAAGTGATTGGAACCTACGACCAGCGCAGGTATTGGGGAACTAGGGGGAGAGTGGCCATCAGGATCCTTAGAGAGGTCTTCTGTTGTCGGACAGTGGGGGTGCCAAGGAAAGTGTGGTAGACTGGGGCCTTCTTTGCGAAGGGGTTCTTGCCCTTGTCGTCGCTCTTGGTGGTGTGCTTGGGGTCAACGTCCTCGTCCATGTCACTTGAATCTTTGGACTCCTCCTCCTTCTTCTTCCCCTTGCCCTTGCCTCGCGGTCTGTTCTTCCGACTTTGCTTGTAGCCGGACTCCGGGTCTTCCTTGAGGTCGTTGACGAACTTGCAGTGTCGATTGGTGTGAGTTTCCTTACCGTTGACATCGAGGTGTACGAGGCACGACATATCGCGGTACTCTTCGTATGTTTGGGGAATGCGGAGCGGCGCCGAGTTGGTTTCACTTCCTCGCTGCTGCCCGCGGCCTGCTCCCCTTCCTCGGCCACGTTGTCCGCCTTCTCCTCGTCCTGCAAAAGTCATGGCGACCATGTCGGTAGATTGCTTTTCTTCTAGAGCGGTTTTCCGCTTTGTACTGCTGTTCCTCCGAGCTTGGGTTGGAACGGCCGTTGCCGGCAGTGAGCCACGAGCATCGTCGTCGGCAGCTGCGAACTCACTAGCTAACTGAATCATCTGATTCAAGTCAAGCTGATGATTGTCCTACAAGCGCTTTAGCTTATGTTGGAGTAACGTGCCCCTTTCCAATCCATCAATGAAGGCGGCCATAGCGGTTTGAGCGTGCACTCCTGCGCAGGAATTCTTCATGTCCAGCCAGCGGGAGAGGTAGGCGCGAGATGTCTCGTCTTTCTCTTGCACGCACTGCTGTAGATCGCCCACAGTGCAGGGATGCTTGTATGTACCCTCAAAGTTCTTGGTGAACGCTTCTTGCATGCCCAGATTTCTCCGGCAAGTCGTCGATCCATTGATGGGCCATACCCGCCAACATTAACGGGAGGTACTTGACGGTGATGTTGGGGTTGCCTCCGGCAATCTCCACCGCGTTGCCATAGTCCTGCAACCATGTGGCGGGCTTGGCGGTGCCGTCATAGGGCTTGATGGTCTTGTCTATCCGGAAACCTTTGGGGTAAGGTGCGGACCGTATTGCAGGTCCAAAGCAACGTGGTCCCAGGTATGGTCCTTCCCGGGCCTCGTGGATCTTATCGATCCGCGAACGTGCATCATATGGCTCCGGTTTCTTCTTCTTGTTGTCTATAGGGGATGGGCTGCGTGAACGACACGGGCCTCTTCCGTCATGGTGACTGCTTGGCGGTGATGGAGGCGGAGCTGGCGGTGGGTTAGCCTTCTTGCTGTTACCCTCCTGCGACGCCCTACGCCTGTCACGGTTGCTTGTCAGACGCGGAGGGTCATGGTGTGACCTGCTCTTATGTCCTTGGTGGTGCTCTTTATCATGATGGGTCTGAGCCGCGTTGTCGCGGATGACGATGCCGCACTGCTTTGGAGGGGGCATATCCGTACGATGGTGAGTCTTGTAATCTTCCTGACGTTGGGGGGATCAGGGCGGTGGCGATGGGCGGCGAGGTTGGGCTCTTTCTCCGTGGTCGGAGGATATAGGGATAGCATCCTTCCTGTTGCGTGCAATCCGGTGATGAAATCCATGCCAATCTTGTCCCACTTCCAATCAGGAATAGGTAGTGGTTGTAACAATCCTGCTGGTTTCTGATGTTCCGCTTTCACTCTACTACATACATCACACAAAGCAATATGTTCGGCGATGTCCTTCTTGAGATTATTCCACCAAAATCTTTCCTTCATATCCATGTACATTTTGGTGTTACCCGTATGAATGGAATATGGTGAGTTGTGGGCTTCTTGTAATATCAGTTTCCGAAGTTCCGGATCTTGTGGAACACAGATACGTTTCCCATACCATAAAGTACCCTATTCATCTTCATGGAATCCTTTGGCTTTTCCCTTGCCAATCTTTTCCTTAATCTCTTCAATTTCCTTATCTGTCTTTTGGGCTCCTTTGATCTTGTACAACAAAGTGGGTTGAACATCCAAAGACATGAGATGTCCCTCAGGCACAATCTCCAATCTGAGATTTCTGAATTGGGTACACAGATCATCAGGCAATTCTCCCTTAGTAAGGCCATTCACAAAAAACTTTACGGCTTAGAGCATCCGCTACAACATTCGCTTTACCGGGGTGGTATTGCAAACTCAAGTCATAGTCCTTGATGAGTTCTAGCCATCTTCTTTGTCTCATGTTAATTTCTTTCTGGGTGAAGATATACTTCAAACTTTTGTGATATGTGAACACTTCACATCGCTTTCCCAAAAGGTAGTGTCTCCATGTTTTGAGTGCATGGACCACAGAGGATAACTCTAAATCATGAGTAAGGTAGTTTACCTCATGAGTTTTGAGTTGTCTCGAGGCATAAGCCACAACTTTCCCTTCTTGCATAAGTAATGCACCTAATCCATGATGAGATGCATCACAATATACTTGGAAATCTTTCTCCAAATCTGGCAAACATAAGACTGGTGCTGTCACTAGTCTCTTCTTCAATTCTTGAAAACTGAGTTCACATCCTTCAGAACAAGCAAATTTCTTGTCTTTCTTTAGTAACTCTGTCATTGTCTTAGCTATCTTGGAGAAATTCTCAATGAACCTTCTGTAGTATCCTGCCAAGCCAAGGAAACTACGAACCTCTTTTACTGACTTAGGAGATTCCCATTTAGTTACAACTGAAACTTTAGCAGGATCAACTGCTACACCATCTCCTGACACAACGTGTCCAAGAAATCCAACTTCATTCAACAAAAACTCACACTTGCTGAATTTGGCATACAGCTTATGCTCTCTAAGCTTCTCAAGTATCAAACGCAAATGTCCTTCATGCTCTTCTTTGCTCTTGGAGTAGATCAAAATGTCATCAATGAATACGACAACAAACTTATCAAGGAACTCCATGAACACCTTGTTCATCATATTCATGAAATAAGCTGGTGCATTGGTCAAACCAAATGGCATCACGGTGTACTCATACAATCCATACCTAGTGGTGAAATCTGTCTTAGGTATGTCTTGTTCCCTTATCTTGAGCTGGAAGTAACCTGACCGGAGATCAATCTTTGAGAACACACAAGCTCCTTCTAACAGATCAAACAAGTCATTGATTCTAGGCAAAGGTTATTTGTTCTTGATAGTCACCTCATTAAGTGAGCGGTAATCTATGCATAACCTTTGACTTCTATCTTTCTTTTCCACAAACAAAACTGGTGCTCCCCAAGATGAAGAACTTGTGTCACATCCCAAGATTTTCCAAACCTTGTAATGTGAAAAATAAATGAATAAAATAAAACTTTGTTGATTTTCAGGGTGAGAAGAAACTTTTTGAATCCATTTGGAAACTTTCAAAACCTATTTGGATCAAATAAAAAATCCTAAAGGGATTTAAAAAGTTAAATAAACAATAAACCTCAAAATATTTAAAATTACTATTTTGGATCTTTTAATAAAAAGATTTGGTTTTCAAAGGAAAAGATAGATTTATAAATAAGGATTATTTATAAAGCCAAATTAAAACCTTGGCCAATATTTTGAAATAAAATGTTTTGATTTGATAAAAATAGTAAAGGTTTATTTAAATAAAATAATAAGGATTTAATATCCAATTTTATTTAAGTAAAGGCTTTTCCCATTTAAATAAACACTAAAACTTATTTATTTATTTTAAATAAGTTTTCCAAGTATTTTATATTCTCAAATAAAACCTACTGAAGTGTTTTGGTTTTATTTTAGATTTCAAATAAAGATTTTAATAAAACAAATCCTATTTGAATCATTAACTAAGGTCCATTCATTTAATTGTTATTGGACCCTAAAATAAAATGTTATTTTATTTTAAACAAGTTTTCCAAGTATCTTTTATTTTCAAATAAAACATACTGATTTGGTTTTGAAAATATTTAGATTTCAAATGGAGTTTTAAAATAAATTAAAACCCATTTGATTTATTAACTAGTGTCCATTTTATTTAATTATAAATGGACTCTAAAAGAAAAATATTATTTTATTATTGGACTTTGGTTTTGTATGGTTAAAACAAAACTAACACAATACAAAGTTTAGTGATTGTTTGAATTGTTTGAATGTTTGAATAGTTGATTGAAATTCAAAGTAGAAATTAATTTGGAAAAAGAAAAAGGTTTTAGACAGAAAAAAAATAGAGCAAAACGACCCAGCCCAGCTAGAGCCCATCCCAGCCCAGCAGCCCATTTCCCCCTCCCCTCTGCCGAAACGTTTTCTCACACAGAACCGCACCCGCAGAACCAATGACAAGTGGACCCCTCCCCCTCACTCCCTTTCTCACTGACAAAGAGGACCCACAGCCACGTTGGCGTCGTCTTCAAACCGCGCGACCAATTCTTCCCCTCACTCCGGCCGTTTCCAGCGTCGATTGCTCGTGTTCAATTCGCCTAAATGACGCACTAATTCCGCCCAATGATGATGCTCGTAAACTCGCCTCCCTCCGCTCTCCCTTCCCTTCCAGTCATCACACCACCGGAGCCCCAGGGTGTCCACAATTTTTGCTCGAAGCCTCACTGCCACCAACGAGTTCCCTGTCAAATTCTGGCGAGCCCTGACCCTCTCCTACCTCCTAGCTCACACCAGCTTGATCCCCATCATCTCACGCACCTGCCCATGGCCTCCGTTCGCCCATGCATGCTCCACAGCCTCGCCTACGTCTTCGTCTGAGCGCCACCGATGGCTAGGTCAACTCCGATGAGCTCCTCTGGTAATCCCTGACCGCCCCCTCCTCTCTAGTTGACACTAGCATACTCTCCTTCCCCGTACGTGTCTAACGCTCCCTCTGTTTTGCACCGGCGTGCCTTGTAGCCTCGTTCCTGACAACGACCGAGCGTGCCTGACGGAAGCAGGGACTCCGGCGAGCAATTGTCGTCACCTCCGTGCTCCCCTTGGCCAGCCAAAGCAACAACGAGAAACAGTGCTTCATTGCGAACCTGCTGAGCAACTTCACTCTTCCCCTCGCGTTCTAGTTCACCGGCAGCGTCACCGTCAGAGCCGCGCCGCCGCATGCCACCGTTGAGCGCCGCCAGCTTCTGGTCGAGGCACTGAGAGCCGTTAGATCAGCATCCAGCGGCTAGTAAAGAAAGTGAGCGAAGGGGTAAGAGAGAAACTGAGCCGTGCGATATCAGTTAGATCCAACGGCCTGCAGCACGTGATCCGTGCGAACCGTTTTCGTCAAATCAGAGTGAGACACGTGGCCTGTAGTTGAATTAAAAGACAGAATTGATCTATTAGGTTTCCAATTTTGTAAATTGCACAACTTTTAAACCACACGTCCAAATTTTACAAACTTTATATCAATGGAATCAGCAAGACAAGCCCTAGCCAACCATGCCTTTTGTTTAGTAAAAAGCTTCTGGAAAAATGGCTGTTTTTGCAGAAACATTTGTATGCTTGTTAAGGATGTAAAAATTGTTCAAAAATGATTTTGGGGATAAAATCTTTGGCAACTGGTGTATTTTGAACATACTAACATTAGGAAACACTTTGTGGATTCAAAAATGTATTTGGTGAAACAATAAAATGATTCTTTGATTTAAAACCATGTCTAGTCAAATAGAAATGTGGTTTATTTATTAAAAATGGTTTTGGAAGGAAACCTTTGGAAAATGTTTTGTTTTAAACTCTCTGACCCCAAACACCAAGTTTTATGGTTTGAAAACTTATTTGGTGAACCCTATAGATTAATTCCCTAGTAAAAAAATATATATTTCTACACCACATAAAATGATACTTTGTTTTGGAAATAGTTCTTGAGGTGAAACCTTTAGCAAATGACTTTGCCACTTTACAAAATGACCATTAGGTGTTTTCAAATGTTTGAGACCCATTAGGAACCACTTTTTCAAATAAAACAAAGCTTGGCATGCTTGCATGCATTTCCTAGACTTTATGATTTTATGTGATGTTTTGCTTGATTGGTAGATTGAGTTTGTACCTTGCTTGATTGATTTGTAGTGACTTGAAGAGTGTGATTGTTGCAAGGACAAGGAGTGAACATACCCTCTACCAAAAAGGCAAGTGATGCTTCATACTTTTTGTCCCATTACTTTCTCTATGCATTAGTGATTTTTCTCTAAGTAAAACTTGCATGGATTTTTGCTAAGTATAAACCTTGCTATAGGAAAACCTAGTAGATGAATCCTTAGTAGGATTTTCCTAAGTTAAGAATCCTATTACTATCAAGCTTAGCCTAGCTAATAGAAAACATGGGTGGAATATATATTCACACTATGGAAAAATATTCTAAGTCTGAGGACTTGTGTTTTGTTTAATAAAACAACTAAGTTAATGAATCACCTGGGTGGAATGGGACTTGCTTGGTGGTTTTTGGTTGAGTGGTTACACAAGGCCAGGGGACTGGTGAACCTTGTGTATCTCACTTGTGGATTGCCACCCAGGAACAAAGAGATTTGAGATGTCAAATGTTGAGAAGCTTCAAGTGCAACCACTTGGCAATATGGGCTCTGCCATGATCATATAGGTTGCAAGATCTTAGCCATATGGACAGTGGGTGGTAGTTTTTTTGATAGGTTGGAACGCGTCCATTTTGGTCTAAGGGAAGGCTTCTGAAAGATCTTGTCTTGGGAAACCAAGTCTTGTGGGGAAAGTGCACCACCTCTGCAGAGTGTAAAATCTAAGTACTTAGCCATGTCCTTGGTAAAGGACAATTTGAGCATCAAGACATGGAAGCAATCAAGGATCTCATCATTCAAATTTCTAAGATAAAAACTTGTGGTTTGAATAAGGGTTATTTGAAATCTTCAATCTTTGATTGAGAGATGCCTTGGTTAAAGGATCTACAATCTTTGATTGAGAAAAATGATTTTGTCAAAACAAAAACTTAGTATTTTTCAAATGTTAAGGAAAAATATATTTTGAGCAATGCATGCCTTAGCTCCACTTAGCCAAATGCATATAGATGATAGACTCCACTATACTACCATAGTATCACTTGCCAATACAATTCAAATGTATTGACCCTTGTGGCTGTAACTTGTAATGTTGCAGGTTTGATTGATTTTAGTGAAGATTGAATGTTTAGGATTACAAAGTCTACAACCAACATCTGCCTGTGGCACTTTTGAAGATGAAGGACCCATGACTATAGATATTCCGCTGCAATGTAATGTAATAGCCAAATGAGCTATGTAAGATGTAATAAAATTATGTTATTCCTGGTTATAAAGTTATATTATGACCTTTGTTTCTTGATATTACATCTAAACTGTGGATGCTAGCTATTGATCCAGGGACTAGCATTGTAAACACAGGGGACATCACCTTATGTTAATAAAGGTTGGGACACTCCCTCTACAGATGGTATCAGAGCATTGTGTTGCCTGTAGGATTTGTAAACCTAGGATTGGACAAAAACCCTTAGAAAAATAGGAGTTGTATTTGTTCCAAAAACTTATTTACAAAACACTTGTAAACCCTCTCCTCAACCATTTTGGCTTCAACTCTACATCTCTTCTACTTCAACTTGATGGAAAAACCTACCCATGGCCAAAGACTACACCATGTGCAAAGGACTTCTTCAACACTTTCAACTCTAATGACTTCAACTTCTTCAACTCTAATGACTTCAGCATCTTCAGCATATTCACCAAGGACTTCCAACTTGGATATCACTAAGGACTACAAGTGAGACCAAGGAAATCTTGCTCAAGATTTAGAGACTGAGGGAATGCAAAAGTTAGAAGGAGCCTACATCACTTGAAGCTATTATAACCAAGGAGTTTTCCCAAGAAACCATGATCTCATGTAAGAAGAAACAACCAAGAATGATGGAAAGATCACAAGTAAACCATATAGATGGACCACCATATTTTAGATAAATCAAACACACCAACTTATGTGGTGTAACAAAAATATTTTGTTGCCTAAGTATGTGCTTGAACTTTGTTGTTTGATTGAAATGTTGTTTGTGAATGCTTGCACATTGCTTGTGTGACTTGTGATGTGGGTGATTAGAATTATTTCCTTAGAAATATCTTGCCTATTCTAATCCCAATCCAACCCAAACAGATGACTTCTCCAAGAGACTCCAACATCAAGGTTGATGACAACAACAACAACCAAGAGGACAACATGAGAGAACTTATAGCAACCCAAAACCAGTTGAGCCAAGAGACAACCCAGCTTTTAGCCAACAACAATGGACTAGACCCAGCCATACAAAGGATTTTGAAACTTCAATCCCAATTGTTGCAAGGATTGGTTGTTCAAATGATCAACATGGGAGAAAACTTTTCCAAAAGAACCAATGACAACAAGGATGACAAAGATGTTAATCTAGAAGGAACCCAAGCTAGCAATATTTGTGGAGACAAGGATCATGCCTCCAAGGAACATGAAGATCAATGCCCCAAGAAGAGAGAAAGATCTCCCACCTATGAAGAACATGAACTAGAAGAACTCCTAGCTTTGGAGAGACCCAAAAGGAAGAAGAAGGACATAAGCCAGTTGCAATGCTACAATTGCAAAGAGAAGGGACACTATGCCAGTGATTGCCCAGAAAAGAAGAAGAACCAAAGAAACAAGTGCTGGAATAGAATTGAGTTTGAACTTACCAGCCACAGCATCTGACTCTTCATAAATTTCCTCCACATTGATGTGGTTCACTTGCCCCTTCTGGAAAGGGTTGGGATTGTTGGGTCCTTCAACTTTCTTTTCTAGGCATTCATTTGCATAATGCCCCATCTTCTTGCACTTGAAACATTCAACCTGACTAAGATCCTTCTTGACAGGCTGGCTTCCACTGCCACTTCCACTTCCATTGTGGTGGCTCTTATATCCACCCTTGTGATTCTTGTACTTATCGTTGTCATGACTACGGTGGTGCTTGTTGTCATGATAATGGTTGTGGTTGTGGTGCTTGTTGTACTTCCCATGCTTGTGGGATCCAGAACTCCCACTATCATCATAATGGGAATGCTTGTGAGACGATCCCGAGCTGTGCTTGTCAGAGTGCTTTCTCTTCCTGCTTTCAACTTGTTTCATCTTGCTCTCCAAAATAGCAGCCTTGTCACAAAGAGACTGATAAGTGGGAAAATAGGCCACAGATAGCTATAGGTTAAGTTCATCGTTCAATCCTTCGAGGAACTTCTCTTTCCTCTTAGCATCAGTGTCAACTTCGTCCGGTGCATAATGCGCCAGATTGTTGAATTCCTCAATATAGTCTGCCACGTTGTGGTGTCGTTGCTTCAGATTATGAAACTCTTTCTTCTTAAAACTCATCACTCCGGATGAGATGTGAGCAGTATGGAAACCATCTTCAAAGATAGCCCATGTCACATCCGCAATGGGAGTGGTGATCTGGAAGTTATCCCACCAAGTGGCTGCTGGTCCTTCCAATAAGTGTGCTGCAAATCTGACCTTCTCTTCATCAGTACAGCCAACAGTTACCAAGTCCTTGTTCACAGAGCGTAGCCAATCATTGGCCACCATAGGATCAGTAGTTCCTGAGAACTTTGCTGGCCTCAATCTCAAGAACCTGGTAAGCATGTCAAAACCCGGTGGGTTGTTCTGATTGTTGTTGTTGTTATTATTTTTGTTGTTGTTGTTCTGGTTCTGTATGAAAGTAGTCATCATTTTCATCAGCTGAGTCTGAGCTGTCATCATCTGCTGCATCTCAGGGGTGATGTTGTTGTTGTTGGGGTTGGGATTGGCACGTCGGGGAGGCATCTGTGGTTTTCAATAAGGATAAGAATGAGATACCCATAGATGCTAACATGCACAATACATCACATAACAAACCACAATCATGCATCATAGTAGTAAAAGTTCAACAACACAGACAACAAGTTTTTGAAAAAAAGTAAACACACCAATAGCAAGCCATCCACATGTTGGATGGTCATTGCGACTCAATAATCAAAAGCATGGTAAATAAATGGTAAATGAGTAGTCATCACTACTCCTCTGCATCAACCTCCTCATCAACAAGTGTAAGACCTGCATTCTCCACAGCGGTCTTGTATTCCTCGACATTGGTGGTCAAGGTCTCTACTTTGGCTTTGAGGGCCCTCTTTTGTGCACGAAGCCTCTCAATCACACCTTGCTGATGCTCGATCTCGAAGTCCTTGGCCTCTAGTTCTGCAGTCATGTCTCGAATCCTTTTGTTCCTATCTTGGACTCTCTTATCTTGACTCTTGAACTTTCTATCCTGACTCTCAAACTTGGCCTCCATTTCTTTGACTATCTCATCTTGCTCCGCGAAGAGCTTGTCCTTCTCACGAAGCTGCACCTGGAGTTCGTCATTGCTAAGCATGACGTTGGTACTATCAGTATCTAGGTGCCTAAGAAGAACCTCTAAGTCCTGGAGGTATAGACGAATCGGCTCTGCCGTCTCTCTCGAAGCATCCTCGAAGTCAATGGCCTCACCATCCTCATCACGTCTACCGAAGGCGTGGAAGTGAGTACCTCTAATCTCTCGAGAGTGTCTCCCTAGTAAACATCCAAGCAAATCCTGCATGACTACCTCTAGGCCTCTCTCCTTGTCATCATGCATGAGCTTGAAGATGATTGCCTCCGTGGTAGGCTCAGTATGGCGTCCTGGCTGATTAACCTTGAAGCCCCAAAGGTCTTTCCTCTCAAACTTGGTGAGGGGAAGCATCATGATGGTAGGAAGTGGGAGATTCAGCAAACTAGTGAGCTCAATAATACGAGTGCCAAAACGAGTTCCCTTGAACTCTTCAGCCGTGTTGATAGTAACATTAGGCATCTATTTAATAAGATAGAAAAAGTTAAAATCAACACATTTAAGATAAATCACAAGACAAGGCATCACATGAATATCTTTGGAAATCAAAACACATACATGGATCCATTACAATGAACCAAGGTTCAACTTATTTTAAACAACAATTGGGAAATAAAATGATAATTGTGGTGGTCCAACTAACGAAGTACGTTACAATCCCATCTCACTTGCCAAGTTGGCTAATAGGGCATCCCTAGAGGCAATCTGTCGATCTTGATCACATGACTCAATGGCTAAGTCTATTATGTCCTCTCTTAAACGTTGATTGGTAGCCTCTAACTCTTGGGTATGCTTCTTTTCTTCCCTAAGGTCATTCTGGGTGTTTAGCATTCTGCACTTGATTCTATCACCAATGTAAGGTTCCCAACCTTTAATAAGGTAGAGATCCCTGTGTTTACAATGCTAGTCCCTGGATCAATAGCTAGCATCCGCAGTTAAGATGTAATATCAAGATACAAAGGTCATAATGCAACTTTATAACCAGGAATAAAATAAATTATTACATCTTACATAGATCCTTTGGCTATATCATTACAATGAAGTAGAAATAACTATAGCATGGAGTCCTTCATCTTCAAAGTGCCACAGGCAAACATGTTGGTTGTAGACTTGTAATCCTATTCAACACACCTCACTAACATCAAACAAACCTGCAACATAATAAGTTGCAGCCACAAGGGTCAATACATTTGGATTGTATTGGCAAGTTTCACTACTATGTAGAAATAAATGGATCCTAACATTTACATGCATATTTGGCTAAGTGGGGTTAGGCTCATTTGCAGAAAGCAATATAGTTTTATCCTATCTTTTGAAAATAGTTTTGATCTTTTGTCAAATCTTTCTAAACTTCTTGGAAAACTCCAAGTGCTTCAAATCCCTTGTTGTCACCATCAAGTTTTACTTTGAGAAATTGGAATGTCGAGATCTTCCATAGCTTCAGGCCTTAGTTGCTCAGTATTGTCCATAACCGGGGACACGGCTAAGTACTTAGAATTTGATCTTCTGCAGAAGTTGTAAACTTTACCCACATGACACAATCTCATCTTGATGCCACCAGTGGCCGCTGGATAAGTACTCACCAAGATGGAGTACTGGCAGATTGAGAATGTGACAAAGTCTTTCCATAGAAGTCCTCCCAACACACAATGCTAGCTTGTCATCCAGGCACCAATGTAGGGTTTCAAGTTCCCTTACACAATTCTAGTTAACCTGAAGATGCCAATGCATGGGTCTTCCACTATGTAGTTGACTAAGCCAGAGCCCATTTAGCATGTGGCTGTACACGGAAGCCACTGTACGAGAAACATGTTCCATCTCTAAGTCCCTGGGTGGTTTGCTTCTGGTGCACATACAAAAAGAGATAGCCATATAAACATGGTTCCTTTTGTTGCCACCTTGTCCAAAACTTGAGTATCCTTGTCCACCCAGGTGGTTCATTGAGTACTTGTTTTATTATATAAAACATATATCTTTTCAACTTTTCATATAATCATAACATGTATCCCATCCCAATATATAGCAGGGCTAAGCATACTACAACTACAATGTTTTCACTAAGGAATATATAAGGGTATCCTATTAGGATTTAGCATAGCATAAAATATAGTAAACCTTTCCATGCATGTTACAAAATCCACTAAGTGTAATGAAAATAGTAGGACTTGGATGATAGTGTCACTTGCCTTTTTAGTAGAGAATGTTGGTTCACTTCTTGATCTTGCAAATATCACACTCTTCTAACTTCACTACAGTTCAATCAAACAAACACAATTTCAACTAGCATTCAAACCATTTCTCACACACAAAATAACAAAACAAGGTCATGCATGCAAACATGCAAAAGATAGTTTTATTTGCAAAAGTGGTTTCTACATTGTGATTCACATGTCCTTTCTGGGTCACATTGGAGTCATTTCCATTGGCTCTTCTAGCATCCTTTTTCTTTTTCTTCTCAGGACAGTCTGATGCATAGTGTCCAATATCCTTACAATTATAGCACTGCAACTGGCTAATATCTTTCTTCCCGAAAGTGTCATGTTGGTTCTGACCAAGGTCATCTCCATTGTCAGTATCATTTCCATTATTCTCACTTCCATTATTGTTGTGGTGATACTGATGTGGTTCAGAATCTTCCTTGCTCTTTTTGAATGAATGCTTCTTCTTTGATGATCCTGAGTGATTCTTGAGTTTATGATTCCTCTTTCTGTTCTCAACTTGATTCATCTTGTTTTCCAATACAGTGGCTTTGTCACAGAGTGATTGATAAGTTGGGACATAGGCAACAGCTAGCTGCAGGTTCAACTCATCTTTAAGTCCTTCAAGAAAGTTTTCTTTTCTCTTAGCATCTGTATCAACTTCATCCGGTGCATAGCGTGCCAGATTGTTGAATTCTTCAATATACTCAGCCACACTGAGGTGACGCTGCTTCAGATTGTGAAACTCCTTTTTCTTCAAGTACATCACTCCAGGTGAAATGTGAGTTGTTCTAAATCCATCCTCAAAAATAGCCCAAGTCACATCTTCAAGGGGAGAGGTGATCTGAAAGTTGTCCCACCATGTTGCTGCTGGTCCTTCAAGCAAAAATGCTGCAAACCTTACTTTTTCTTCATCGGTGCAGCCAACAGTCACTAAGTCCTTATTCACTGAACGTAACCAGTCATTGGCTTCCATTGGATCAGTTGTTCCAGAGAACCTTGCAGGCCTAAGTTTCAGAAACTTGGTGAGCATATCAAGTGTTGGAGGATTATTCTGATTGTTGTTGTTGTTGTTGTTGTTGTTGTTGTTGTTGTTCTGATTCTGTATGAATGTGGTCATCTCCTGCATCAACTGTGTCTGAACTACCAACATCTACTGCATCTCAGGAGTGATGTTGTTGTTTTGGTTGGGGTTGGCACGTCGGGGAGGCATCTGTTGGTTTGATAGGGATAAGTATTGGTGGATAGGTTTTTAAGAAGTTTTAGCATACAACTCAAAAACAACCAAGTTCAATCAAACAATCAAACAATCAACATGCAACTATCCACTTAACAACTTATGAGATTAACTCATGAGTTGAAGGAAACAACAAGTTTTCTTGAAAATAATAACTTAGTATAATCATACCTCATAGGTCAATATGATCCATACTCTAACTTGATATCAATGTCTTTGGTAGGCAATCTAATGTCTCTTGGTTTTTCACTTGTAGTCCTTAGTGATGTCTAAGTTGAAGTCCTTGGTGAAACTAAAGTTGAATCACTTGAAGATGTTGAAGTCATTAGAGTTGATGAAATCTTTTGCACATGGTGAAGTTTTTGGCCATTGAGTAGGCTTTGTCCATCAAGTTGAAAAGGAAGAGATGTAGAATCAAAACCAAAAAGGTTGAGGAAAGAGTTTACAAGATTGTTTGTAAATAAGTTTTTGGAACAAAAACAACTCCTATTTTTTTCTAAGGGGTTTTGTCCAATCCTAGGGTTACAAATCCTACAGGCAACACAGTGCTCTGATACCATCTATAAGGTTACCAACCTTTAATAAGGTAGAGATCACTGTGTTTACAATGCTAGTCCCTGGATCAATAGCTAGCATCCATAGTTAAGATGTAATATCAAGATACAAAGGTCATAATGCAACTTTATAACCAGGAATAAAATAAATTATTACATCTTACATAGCTCCTTTGGCTATATCATTACAATGAAGTAGAAATAACTATAGCATGGAGTCCTTCATCTTCAAAGTGCCACAGGCAAACATGTTGGTTGTAGACTTGTAATCCTATTCAACACACCTCACTAACATCAAACAAACCTGCAACATAATAAGTTGCAGCCACAAGGGTCAATACATTTGGATTGTATTGGCAAGTTTCACTACTATGTAGAAATAAATGGATCCTAACATTTACATGCCTCTCTCCTTGTCATCATGCATGAGCTTGAAGATGATTGCCTCCGTGGTAGGCTCAGTATGGCGTCCTGGCTGATTAACCTTGAAGCCCCAAAGGTCTTTCCTCTCAAACTTGGTGAGGGGAAGCATCATGATGGTAGGAAGTGGGAGATTCAGCAAACTAGTGAGCTCAATAATACGAGTGCCAAAACGAGTTCCCTTGAACTCTTCAGCCGTGTTGATAGTAACATTAGGCATCTATTTAATAAGATAGAAAAAGTTAAAATCAACACATTTAAGATAAATCACAAGACAAGGCATCACATGAATATCTTTGGAAATCAAAACACATACATGGATCCATTACAATGAACCAAGGTTCAACTTATTTTAAACAACAATTGGGAAATAAAATGATAATTGTGGTGGTCCAACTAACGAAGTACGTTACAATCCCATCTCACTTGCCAAGTTGGCTAATAGGGCATCCCTAGAGGCAATCTGTCGATCTTGATCACATGACTCAATGGCTAAGTCTATTATGTCCTCTCTTAAACGTTGATTGGTAGCCTCTAACTCTTGGGTATGCTTCTTTTCTTCCCTAAGGTCATTCTGGGTGTTTAGCATTCTGCACTTGATTCTATCACCAATGTAAGGTTCCCAACCTTTAATAAGGTAGAGATCCCTGTGTTTACAATGCTAGTCCCTGGATCAATAGCTAGCATCCGCAGTTAAGATGTAATATCAAGATACAAAGGTCATAATGCAACTTTATAACCAGGAATAAAATAAATTATTACATCTTACATAGATCCTTTGGCTATATCATTACAATGAAGTAGAAATAACTATAGCATGGAGTCCTTCATCTTCAAAGTGCCACAGGCAAACATGTTGGTTGTAGACTTGTAATCCTATTCAACACACCTCACTAACATCAAACAAACCTGCAACATAATAAGTTGCAGCCACAAGGGTCAATACATTTGGATTGTATTGGCAAGTTTCACTACTATGTAGAAATAAATGGATCCTAACATTTACATGCATATTTGGCTAAGTGGGGTTAGGCTCATTTGCAGAAAGCAATATAGTTTTATCCTATCTTTTGAAAATAGTTTTGATCTTTTGTCAAATCTTTCTAAACTTCTTGGAAAACTCCAAGTGCTTCAAATCCCTTGTTGTCACCATCAAGTTTTACTTTGAGAAATTGGAATGTCGAGATCTTCCATAGCTTCAGGCCTTAGTTGCTCAGTATTGTCCATAACCGGGGACACGGCTAAGTACTTAGAATTTGATCTTCTGCAGAAGTTGTAAACTTTACCCACATGACACAATCTCATCTTGATGCCACCAGTGGCCGCTGGATAAGTACTCACCAAGATGGAGTACTGGCAGATTGAGAATGTGACAAAGTCTTTCCATAGAAGTCCTCCCAACACACAATGCTAGCTTGTCATCCAGGCACCAATGTAGGGTTTCAAGTTCCCTTACACAATTCTAGTTAACCTGAAGATGCCAATGCATGGGTCTTCCACTATGTAGTTGACTAAGCCAGAGCCCATTTAGCATGTGGCTGTACACGGAAGCCACTGTACGAGAAACATGTTCCATCTCTAAGTCCCTGGGTGGTTTGCTTCTGGTGCACATACAAAAAGAGATAGCCATATAAACATGGTTCCTTTTGTTGCCACCTTGTCCAAAACTTGAGTATCCTTGTCCACCCAGGTGGTTCATTGAGTACTTGTTTTATTATATAAAACATATATCTTTTCAACTTTTCATATAATCATAACATGTATCCCATCCCAATATATAGCAGGGCTAAGCATACTACAACTACAATGTTTTCACTAAGGAATATATAAGGGTATCCTATTAGGATTTAGCATAGCATAAAATATAGTAAACCTTTCCATGCATGTTACAAAATCCACTAAGTGTAATGAAAATAGTAGGACTTGGATGATAGTGTCACTTGCCTTTTTAGTAGAGAATGTTGGTTCACTTCTTGATCTTGCAAATATCACACTCTTCTAACTTCACTACAGTTCAATCAAACAAACACAATTTCAACTAGCATTCAAACCATTTCTCACACACAAAATAACAAAACAAGGTCATGCATGCAAACATGCAAAAGATAGTTTTATTTGCAAAAGTGGTTTCTACATTGTGATTCACATGTCCTTTCTGGGTCACATTGGAGTCATTTCCATTGGCTCTTCTAGCATCCTTTTTCTTTTTCTTCTCAGGACAGTCTGATGCATAGTGTCCAATATCCTTACAATTATAGCACTGCAACTGGCTAATATCTTTCTTCCCGAAAGTGTCATGTTGGTTCTGACCAAGGTCATCTCCATTGTCAGTATCATTTCCATTATTCTCACTTCCATTATTGTTGTGGTGATACTGATGTGGTTCAGAATCTTCCTTGCTCTTTTTGAATGAATGCTTCTTCTTTGATGATCCTGAGTGATTCTTGAGTTTATGATTCCTCTTTCTGTTCTCAACTTGATTCATCTTGTTTTCCAATACAGTGGCTTTGTCACAGAGTGATTGATAAGTTGGGACATAGGCAACAGCTAGCTGCAGGTTCAACTCATCTTTAAGTCCTTCAAGAAAGTTTTCTTTTCTCTTAGCATCTGTATCAACTTCATCCGGTGCATAGCGTGCCAGATTGTTGAATTCTTCAATATACTCAGCCACACTGAGGTGACGCTGCTTCAGATTGTGAAACTCCTTTTTCTTCAAGTACATCACTCCAGGTGAAATGTGAGTTGTTCTAAATCCATCCTCAAAAATAGCCCAAGTCACATCTTCAAGGGGAGAGGTGATCTGAAAGTTGTCCCACCATGTTGCTGCTGGTCCTTCAAGCAAAAATGCTGCAAACCTTACTTTTTCTTCATCGGTGCAGCCAACAGTCACTAAGTCCTTATTCACTGAACGTAACCAGTCATTGGCTTCCATTGGATCAGTTGTTCCAGAGAACCTTGCAGGCCTAAGTTTCAGAAACTTGGTGAGCATATCAAGTGTTGGAGGATTATTCTGATTGTTGTTGTTGTTGTTGTTGTTGTTGTTGTTGTTGTTCTGATTCTGTATGAATGTGGTCATCTCCTGCATCAACTGTGTCTGAACTACCAACATCTACTGCATCTCAGGAGTGATGTTGTTGTTTTGGTTGGGGTTGGCACGTCGGGGAGGCATCTGTTGGTTTGATAGGGATAAGTATTGGTGGATAGGTTTTTAAGAAGTTTTAGCATACAACTCAAAAACAACCAAGTTCAATCAAACAATCAAACAATCAACATGCAACTATCCACTTAACAACTTATGAGATTAACTCATGAGTTGAAGGAAACAACAAGTTTTCTTGAAAATAATAACTTAGTATAATCATACCTCATAGGTCAATATGATCCATACTCTAACTTGATATCAATGTCTTTGGTAGGCAATCTAATGTCTCTTGGTTTTTCACTTGTAGTCCTTAGTGATGTCTAAGTTGAAGTCCTTGGTGAAACTAAAGTTGAATCACTTGAAGATGTTGAAGTCATTAGAGTTGATGAAATCTTTTGCACATGGTGAAGTTTTTGGCCATTGAGTAGGCTTTGTCCATCAAGTTGAAAAGGAAGAGATGTAGAATCAAAACCAAAAAGGTTGAGGAAAGAGTTTACAAGATTGTTTGTAAATAAGTTTTTGGAACAAAAACAACTCCTATTTTTTTCTAAGGGGTTTTGTCCAATCCTAGGGTTACAAATCCTACAGGCAACACAGTGCTCTGATACCATCTATAAGGTTACCAACCTTTAATAAGGTAGAGATCACTGTGTTTACAATGCTAGTCCCTGGATCAATAGCTAGCATCCATAGTTAAGATGTAATATCAAGATACAAAGGTCATAATGCAACTTTATAACCAGGAATAAAATAAATTATTACATCTTACATAGCTCCTTTGGCTATATCATTACAATGAAGTAGAAATAACTATAGCATGGAGTCCTTCATCTTCAAAGTGCCACAGGCAAACATGTTGGTTGTAGACTTGTAATCCTATTCAACACACCTCACTAACATCAAACAAACCTGCAACATAATAAGTTGCAGCCACAAGGGTCAATACATTTGGATTGTATTGGCAAGTTTCACTACTATGTAGAAATAAATGGATCCTAACATTTACATGCATATTTGGCTAAGTGGGGTTAGGCTCATTTGCAGAAAGCAATATAGTTTTATCCTATCTTTTGAAAATAGTTTTGATCTTTTGTCAAATCTTTCTAAACTTCTTGGAAAACTCCAAGTGCTTCAAATCCCTTGTTGTCACCATCAAGTTTTACTTTGAGAAATTGGAATGTCGAGATCTTCCATAGCTTCAGGCCTTAGTTGCTCAGTATTGTCCATAACCGGGGACACGGCTAAGTACTTAGAATTTGATCTTCTGCAGAAGTTGTAAACTTTACCCACATGACACAATCTCATCTTGATGCCACCAGTGGCCGCTGGATAAGTACTCACCAAGATGGAGTACTGGCAGATTGAGAATGTGACAAAGTCTTTCCATAGAAGTCCTCCCAACACACAATGCTAGCTTGTCATCCAGGCACCAATGTAGGGTTTCAAGTTCCCTTACACAATTCTAGTTAACCTGAAGATGCCAATGCATGGGTCTTCCACTATGTAGTTGACTAAGCCAGAGCCCATTTAGCATGTGGCTGTACACGGAAGCCACTGTACGAGAAACATGTTCCATCTCTAAGTCCCTGGGTGGTTTGCTTCTGGTGCACATACAAAAAGAGATAGCCATATAAACATGGTTCCTTTTGTTGCCACCTTGTCCAAAACTTGAGTATCCTTGTCCACCCAGGTGGTTCATTGAGTACTTGTTTTATTATATAAAACATATATCTTTTCAACTTTTCATATAATCATAACATGTATCCCATCCCAATATATAGTAGGGCTAAGCATACTACAACTACAATGTTTTCACTAAGGAATATATAAGGGTATCCTATTAGGATTTAGCATAGCATAAAATATAGTAAACCTTTCCATGCATGTTACAAAATCCACTAAGTGTAATGAAAATAGTAGGACTTGGATGATAGTGTCACTTGCCTTTTTAGTAGAGAATGTTGGTTCACTTCTTGATCTTGCAAATATCACACTCTTCTAACTTCACTACAATTCAATCAAACAAACACAATTTCAACTACCATTCAAACCATTTCTCACACACAAAATAACAAAACAAGGTCATGCATGCAAGCATGCAAAAGATAGTTTTATTTGCAAAAGTGGTTTCTACTAGGCTCTAAACATTATAAAGTTCAAACTGGTCATTTTCTAAAGTGGTAAAACCATTTGCAAAGGTTTTATTTATAAACCATTTTTAAATCAATTCATTATTTTATGTGGTTGAAAATGCTTTTAGCAAAGCAATAATTTTATATTATTCATCAAATAAGTTGTTAATTCACAAAACTTGGTGTTTAGGGTCAGAAGGTTTGAATCAAAACATTTCCCAAGGGTTTTACTCAAGATTCAATTCTAAATCAAAAACAATATTTTTATTTGACTAGAAATGAGCTAATTCAAATATTTACTCCTTAACTTCACAAAATACATTTTTAAATCCATAAGTTGGTTCCTAGGGTCAGTAGGTTCACAACAAACTATTTTGCAAAGATTTCACATTAAAATTATATCTAGCACAATTTTTATATTCAAAATAAGCCTACACAAGTTTCTGCAAATTCAACCAATTTACCAGAAGCAAAACATTAAACAAAGTGCATGGTTGCAAAGTACTTGTTCTACTGATTCCATTGATATAAAATTTGCAAAATTTGGACGTGTAGAATTAAAGTTATGAATTTTACAAGTTTGCAATTCAATCAGATTCTAATTTCTGTTTTAAACTAAACTAGTGCCACGCGTCTGTTTCTGATTCGCTGATACCTGTTCGCGTGGATTGCGCAGTTACAGCCGTTGGATCTAAGTGAGATGGTGCGGTTCAGATTAGCCCGTACCTCTTCGTTTAATGATTCTATCTAAGCCGCCAGATGGAGATCTAACGGTGTAAAATGATTTGACCTAACTCGAGCGGCGCTGACGGCGGCTGGCGGCGGCGCACGGTCAGACGGTGTGCTTGCCGACGAGCCAGGAAGCAAGGAAGGCAGAGGAGGGTCTCACCGTGCTCAGGGGATCGTGGCGATGCTCAACGTGGTCGCGAGGAGGCAAGGGGCGCACAGGGACGGGAGTAATCGCTCGTCGGAGTTGCTGCGAGCGGTGGTGCTCTCGGGTTGTCGTTGCTGGCAAGGCTGCAGACCGTGCCAAGGCAAAACAAAGGTGTGGTTAGACGCGTACGAGTGTGGGGAGTATGAGAGCATCACTGAGAGGGCTCGGGGCGGTCTGGGCTTACCAGGGGGAGGTCGCCAGAGAAGGGACAGACGCGGCGGTGCTCAGGTGATGACGAAGTCGATGTTTCAGAGCGCGTGTGAGTGAATGGAGCACACGGGCAGATGCACCAGGAGGTGGGGAGCAAGCTCGCGTGCAGAGGGAGGAGAGGGTGGCTGGACGGCGCCGGAATTGGCCAGGAACCTCGTCGGAGCAGAAGATTTCGAGCTCGCGATTGGAGCAGCCCGGTGGCAGAGAGGAGGCGGTGTTTGGGGGGAAAGATAGAGGAGAGAGGGGCGCTTATGTGTGCATGATTACGGCGAATAATTACTCAGGCATTAAGACGAATTGACGCCGGCAATCAATTGGCTGCAACGGCAGAGCGACGTGGTCGTGGGGAAGACGATGGCTGGCGATGTGGGGTCCGTCTGTCAGCGACGGAGAGAGAGAGGGAGATGGGCCACCTGTCTGTGACTCTGCGGGTACGAGATTGAGTGAAAGAAAACATTTCGCTGGGGGAAATAGTTGGGCTGCGAGTGGGCTTGCTGGGCCTGTTGGGTTGGGTCTGTTGTTTCACTTTTTTTTATTCTAAAGCCTTTTCTTTTTCTAATTTGAATTTCTGTTTTGATTTTATTCAAACAATTCAAACATCCAAATGAATTCAAACCTTTGCCAAACTTTGTGTAGTTTTTAATTCTGTTTAACAACACAAATCAAAGTCCAAAACAAAATAATTTTTATTCTTTTTAGGATCCATTAATAATTAAATAAATAGACCCTAGTTATTAATTCAAATAGGATTTTATTTATTTAAAAACTCTATTTGAAGTCTAAATATTGTCAAAACCATTTCAGTAGGTTTTATTTGAAAATATAAAACACTTGGAAATCTTATTTAAAATAAATTAACAAGTTTTAGTGTTTATTTAAAATGGAAAAGCCTTTACCTTAATAAAATTGGATATTAATAAATCCTCATTACTTTATTTATATAAACCTCTACTCTTTTTATCAAATAGAAATATTTTATTCCAAAAGCTTGGCCAAGATTTAATTTGGCTCTATAAAATAATCCTTATTTATAATTCTACCTTTTCTTTTGAAAACCAAATCTTTTTATTAAAGGATCCAAAAATAGTGATTCCATATATCATAATTTTATTTATTAATTGTTTATCTTTTTAAATCCCTTTAGAATTTTATTTGATCAAAATAGGTTTTGATATTTCCAATTGGAATCAAAAAGTTTCTTCTCACCCTAAAAATCAATAATTGTTTATTTTGTTTATTTATTTCACATTTCAAAATTTGGAAAATTTTGGGATGTGACAACCAAGCTCTTTGATGGCCTTGCAAGCTGCATCCCTTGCTGAATCAAAGAATGTGGTGTGCATCACTGAGTTGGTGACCATGCAGAATCCTGAGTCCTTGTGGTTATCTTCCTTGTTTTTATACAAGTGAAGTTGCACCCACCAGTACTCAACTCCTTCATCTATCACAGGAAAACCTTTGTACACAGCTGCACCATGTATTCCCATGGCAACCATGAGGTCCTTGAGAGCCTTGGGGAATTATGTCTCACATTCCAAAGTCATAGTCATAAGTGGTCCCTTCCTCCCGGCTTCGTTGATGGAGTTCATCTACAAATAGAGATGAGAAAGAAGATTAGAAAAGTTTACGAGAAGAAAATACAAGTGTGGAAGTTGTTAAAAAATTTCCTTGGTGGTTTCCAATCCTAGGGTCATAATCCTACAGGCAACACAGTGCTCTGATACCATCTGTAAGATCCCTCCTTTATAAAGGAAAAGATCCCTGTGATTGCAATGCTAGTCCCTGGATCAATGCTAGCATCCATAGTTTAAGATGAAGTACACAGAAACAAAGGTCATTATTACAAGTCATTCCAGAGACAAACATAGTCTTTTACAAACTCCATGGCCACAGGCCTAGTACAAGAGTTTAAATATGTAATAAGATAAATAAGTCTTCATCTTCATGTGCCACAGGCAAGCATGTTGAGTGTAGACTCATAACCCCTAATCACCATCAGAATAACCTGCAACATCACAAGTTACAGCCACAGTGGGTCAATACATTGGAATAGTATTGGCAAGTGATACCTTAGAATAATATTGGCAACTAGATACTATATGCATTTGGCTAAGTGTAGCTTAGGCTTTCTTTGCTCAAAATAGGTTTTTCCTATTAGTTGAAAACACTAAGTTTTTCTTTGACAAAACTTTCCCAAGGAAACACCAATAGAAATTGGTGAACCTTCACCCTTGTTCACCCACAAGTTTTAACTTAGAAATTGGGATGAGGAGATTCTTGATAGCTTGCATGTCTTGATGCTCAAGTTGTCCAATACCAGGGACATGGCTAAGTACTTAGATTCTTCCATCTGCAGAGGTTGTGCACTTTCCCCACAAGACTTGATTTTCACCAAGACAGGACCTTTCATAAGCCTTCCCTTAGACCAAATGGACGTGCTCCAACCTATCATCCCACTACCACCAACTGTCTAAATGGCTAAGTTATTGCAACCTATATGATCCAGGCAGAGCCCATAATGCCATGTGGCTCCACTAGAAGCTTCTTAACATTTGGCCTCTCAAATCCCTTTGTTCCTGGGTGGCTTTCCACAAGTGAGATACACAAGGGAGGCATAGAAATGGGCCTTGTGTAACCACTCCACATAACCCATTCTTTCCGTTCCACCCAGGTGTTTCATTCACTTAGTTGTTTAATTAAGCAAAAACATAGTCCAAAGACTTAGGAATATTTACTCATAGCATGAATATATAACCACCCTTGGTTGCTACTATCTAGGCTAAGCATGGCCTTGATAAGAATCTTAACTTAGAAATTTCTATCAATTCTACATCTACTAGGATTTCCCAAGCATAGCATATAGATCAAAATATCCATGCAAGACTAGCAAAATATTTCTAATGCATAGTTGAAAAACATAGGTATAAAGTCATGAAGTACCACTTGCCTTGGTAGCTTGGGGAGTAGAAACAATCCTCACAATCACAATCACTATTTGCACCAAAATCTACACATAAAATAATGGCACAAAATCACATACACAATATATACAAGAAAAAATACATGAATGTATGCAAAATGCCATGTGATGATTTTCTACACGTAACAAGACAAGTGCACGGTACTGAATCATAAACAAGTTCAAAACTTGCCAAATAAACTTTATTTGAATAATAAAACATTTTTCAAATAATTATTATACCCAAATTATGCCTACAAATGTTTCTGCAAAAACAACCATTTTCACAGAGGCAAAACATTAAACACATCGCATAAATGGAAAGGATTTTCTCTCTTGATTCCAATGATATAAAATTTGTCAAATTTGGACGTGGGAATCAAAAGTTATGAATTAAATAAGTTTAAACATATAATAGATCTAATTCATATTTTTAAAACGAAACACATGCCACACGGCAGCATCTGGTTGGTTGGTACCGATTCGCACTGGATCACACTCGCGCACCGTTAGATCTAAATAAAATCCAACGGCTCAGATCTGCCCGTACCTCTTCGGCCTGGCATCTAATCTAAACTAGATCCAGTGGATCAAAATGCTTTGACCTAAAACCGGCGGCGCAAATGGTTGCTGGCGGCGGAGGCGCTGCTGCCGGCGATGGTGCGGCGATTCAAGCAAGGGCTAGGGGCAGTGGTGATGCTTACCGGCGTCGCAAGGCTGCGAGGAAGCTCCAGATGTTGTTGGCGTGGACAGGGGCAAGCTGCTGTGGCCGTGGGAGCTCGTCAGAGTCGAGGACAGCGTCGGGCTTAGGTGGACGACGACGTTAGCGATGTTCTGATCCGCCCTAACACAAACGGAAGGCATCAGTGTGTGCACAACGTTCAGGCGAACTTGATAGGGTCAAGGGGAAGGCACGGGGCGGTCGAACCTCACCGAAATTCCTTGTCGGAGTTGGAGACGGCATCGGGAGTTTGCGGTGCTCGATGGAGTCGACGCTCTGGTGCGAAATAAAGCAAATGGCGAACGTCAGGAGATGCGCAAAGTGATAGTGGACAAGCTTGCATGAACCAGAGAGCGAGGCACGCACGAGGCTTACCACAATCGGTCGCCGGAGTTTGTCGGGACAGCGGCGATGTGGAGAGAGAAGCGAGCAGCCTGGCGGCGTTCAGAGGAAATTGAGTGGGGGAAAATGGAGCGGGGACTGTGGGGTTTAAGTAGCCGGAGCTGGACGAAGAGTTACTCGGCGAATCAATGGCAATAACTCGCGCAATCAACGACAGTGACGCGGGGGAGGAAACGGCGGAGGGCTCGGTCGTGGGCGGGGTTTGGGGACGACGATGACGGGGCAGGTGGGTCCGGGGCATCAGTGAGAGGGGGGTGCTCGCGCGGGTGAGAATCAGAGTGAGAGGGGACTGGCCCGGGTGGGCTGGTTCTGTTGTTGGGCCGAAATGCTAGCGCCAGCCTATTTCCATTTCTTTAATCTTTTTCTATTTCTATTTGGATTTTCAGGAACCAAATTCAAATGAGTTTTAATTTAAACCACTTCTAGATTTTTGTAAAATGTATCCTTCATGTTTTTGGGCATAAAACCAAGTGGTTCTCTCTGTACTTGCTTGTCCCTTTGAAATAATCAAAATAAACAGTGTCATAGCACTTGATATGAATATGTTTTGAAAATGGTTTTCAAAACTATATTTGTTTTGAACCCTTGACCAAACTTTAGAAACAACACTTAAGTTTGAACTCAAAACATTACTAATTAGAATAAGTACCTTTCTCATTAGAAGGTAGCAATGAGGCCATAGCATACTTACATAAAATAATGAACATCAGATGCTCCTATTTTTGAAATCTTATTTGAAATGATCCTAAAATGATTATGAATGCATGAATGATATGCAAGCTTTGAAATCATGATTTTTTGGATGTTACATAGGCTAGTTCTCGTCGACACCGGTGGAGTTATCGACGGAGGAGGACGATTCCGATTTCTAATTTAGTGGTGAACAGCTCATCCTAAGCTAGCTTTATTACTGCTACCGACTAGCTTCTACGTTGCGTTTTAATGTGATCTAATGTGTGCATTGTTTGTTTGAAGTATGTTCTATGTAATATACTTCTAGTCTATTTTTTGCTTTGTTTGATCTTTATTTCAGACAATTTTGTGTGTATTTGGTGTTTTTGCTGCGCGTGTTGTATTTTCCATCACATGGTAAATCGCCACTTGGCGCGCGATGTAAAATGCAGTGCCCGGTGAAGCACAAACCACATGCGCCCTAAAAACAACGCGCTGTATACGACTTTTACAGTACCAAAATTTAGCGCACCTATTGGAGATGCTCTTATGTCGATCCCTTCCATGAAGTGGGTCTAGAGATCGTGGATGTGTATGTGAAACTATGGGTACTGATGGAAAGCATTTTGTTCGAATTTAGAATAACTAGTAATGGCTTAGATATGTAGAGCTCGTTGGGAACCCCAAGAGGAAGGTTTGATGAGCACAGCAGCAAGTTTCTGATACGTTGGAAACGTATCTATAATTTTTGGTGCTCCATGCTTGTTTTGTATCTACTTTGCTTTACTTGTCTACACTTTGAGGTGATTTTTACATGTTTTCTGGTACTAACCTATTAACAAGTTGCAACAGTGCCAGATGCCTGTTTTCTGCTATATTTGGTTTCAGAAAAGTTAGTAAAGAAATATTCTCAGAATTGGACAGGACGAAGGACAAAGTCAATAACTTTCCGTGGGGAACAAGAAGTCTAGAGGAGAGCCCGAGGGGCCGGCCAGAGGGGCCAGACCCCCCCCCCCCACAGGCGCGGGTGGACCCTAGGCCACGCCTGGCTAGGGTTTGGCCGCCCTGGCGGCCGCCTCGGTCTCCCCCTTCGCCTATATGAAGCCCCCGATGCAGAAACTCTCAGTACCCGATCAATATTCCACGAAACCGTCTGTAACCGCCGCCACCATAGTCCCTAGATCGGGGGATCTGAAGCTCTTTCCGGCACCCTGCCGGAGGGGAGATCATCCCGAAGGCCTTCTCTCTGGTATGATTCTTGAGTAGTTCCACCTTGGACTATGGGTCCATGTAGTAGCTAGATGGTTGTATCTCCTCCTTGTGCTTTCATGTATAGATCTTGTGAGCTCCATTCATGATCAAGATCTAATCTATTTGTAAGCATGCATGTTGTGTTTGCGGGGATCCGATGGATATTGAGATTATTATGTTGGTTTGATTAATGGTTCTATCTTTATGATTCTGTCATGTCTGTGTTGTTTGTGATCTTGCATGCTCTCCGTTGCTAGTGGTTATCTTGGCCAATTAGTTGCTAGTGACTCCAAGAGGGAGTATTTATGCTCGATAGTGGGTTCATGCCTCTAGTTTCCAAGGGAAGTGACAGAAATCTCTTTGGTTGTAGATGTGTTGTTTCTACTAGGGAGAAAACAACGGTCCCTTGTTCATGGAACATGTGGACTGTTTACCTTACACACTTTGCTTAAAGCAGTTGTCTGTTGCTTGCAACTAAATACTGGAGGGGGTTCAGATGATAACCTGAAGGTGGACTTCTAGTCATAGATGTAGTTGGATTACGGTCTATGTATATTGTTGTATTGCCCAATCAACCTCATAGGATCTTTCTAGCTAGTAATTGCATTGTTATGCCTTGCTCAGTTCCTGTCAATTGCCTCGCTATAATTTGTTTATCCTTCATGCCATGTTGTTTATCTAAGGAGAGCACCTCTAGTGAACTATGGACCCTGGTCCAATCTTTACCATCAATACATCTTCCACTATTACTTGTTTACTTGATGCAAACCATTGCCTTCCACACCATACGTTTAATCCTTTGTTACAGCAAACCAGTGAGCTTGACAACCTCACTGATTCGTTGGGACAAAGTCTTGAGTTTGTGTTGTGCAGGTCTCCATGTTGCTTCCAACACCTGTGTGACGTTTCATTCCTCCTTCTGGTTCGATAACCTCGGTCTCTACTGAGGGAAGACTTGCTGCTTGCTGCTTCACACCTTGCTCTTGGGGTTCCCAACGAAGTGCTCTACTTAGCACTGCATCAAGTATTTCTGGCGCTGTTGCCGGGGAGGCTAAGGACGTCTTCACAAGGGGAGTCCTTCACTTCCTTTCTCTTTACTTTGTTTTTAGTTTGCTTTGTTTCTTTTGCTTGGTTTTGTTTGCCTCTTTAAAAAAACCAAAAAATTAGTCTAGTTTGGTTTGCTTGCCTTATTCAAAAACACAAAAAAAATAGTTCCTGCTCTAGCTGTTGCTGCTATTTTTGGCTTGCCCACCTTTGCCAAAATGAACTCTACTGAGAACACCAAGTTGTGTGACTTCACTAGCACCAACAACAATGATTTCCTTAGCACACCTATTGCTCCACCTACTCCTGATGCTACCTTTTATGAAATTAAGCTGCTTTGTTGAATCTTGTGATGAGAGAGCAATTTTCTGGTGCTAGCTCTGATGATCCTGCTGCCCATCTTAATAGCTTTGTTGAACTCTGTGAAATGCAAAAGTATAAGGATGTATATGGAGATATTATTAAGCTCAGGCTTTTTCCTTTCTCCTTGAGGGGAAAAGCTAAAGAATGGTTGCTATCTTTGCCTAAAAATAGTATTGATTCTTGGACTAAGTGCAAAAATGCTTTTAATGGAAAGTACTATCCTCCTGCTAAGATTATTGCTATGAGAAGTGATATTATGAAATTTAAACATCTTGATAGTGAACATGTTGCTCCTGCTTGGGAAAGAATGAAATCTTTGGTTAAAATTGCCCTACTTATGGACTCACTGCTTGGATGATTATCCAAACTTTTTATGCAGGTTTGAACTTCTCCTCAAGAAACCTGTTGGATTCTGCTACTGGAGGTACTTTTATGGGACTCACCTTGGGTTCTGCAACAAGGCTCCTTGATAATATGATGGTTAACTACTCTGAATGGCATGTTGAGAGAGCTCCACATGGTAAGAAGGTAAATTCTGTTGAGGAAACTTCCTCTTTGAGTGAAAAGATTGATGTTATTATGGCTATGCTTGTTAATGGGAAAGCTCCTCTAGATCCTAATAGTGTTCCCTTAGCCTCTTTGGTTGCTCAAGAAGATCAAGTTGATGTGAACTTCATTAGAAACAACAATTTCAACAACAATGCCTATAGGAATCATTTTGGTAACAACAACAATTATAGGCCTTATCCTCCTAATAATGGCAATTCCTATGGAAGCTCTTACAATAATGCTAGAAGTGCCCCCTCTGAACTTAAAGTCATGCTCAGGGACTTTATTAGTAAACAAACCACTTTCAATAAGACTATAGAGGAAAAACTCTTAACTGTTGAGAAAAATATATCCTCTTTGTCTGAAACTCAAACTTCCTTGGCTAATAAAATGGCTGCTAAACCTGAAACTATGGACAACACCTTTGCTACTTCTCATGCCATACAAGTTACTATTGATGAAAATGTTAGGCTGTTAGCTCAACTTCATGCTAGGTGGGAAAGGGAAGCTGAAATTGATAGAAACAATAGTGTGTGCACTATCACCACTAAACCACAAGTAGCCCCTATTCCTCCTCCTACTATGCCTAAGCCTATTGATCCTACTACTAGTAATGCTAAGTTTGATTTTGATATTGATGGTTGAAATATTTCTGAAGTGATTATGTTCTTGCAAAAGCTTGCTAGAAGTCCTGATGCTAGTGATATGCATGTTGCCTTTACCAAACACATTACAGATGCTCTTGTTAAGATTAAGGAAGAGAAGCTAAAACACAAAGCTTTTATTCCTAGGAAAGTAGACGATAGTTGGGAACCCATTATTAATATGCAAGTGAATTACTTTGATCTCAAAGCTTCATGTGATCTTGGTTCTAGTGTCTCTATTATGCCTAGGAAGATTTATGAGATGCTTGATTTGCCACCCTTAGAAGATTGTTATTTGAATGTCCCACTCAATGATAATGCTAAAAAGAAACTCATGGGGAGTATTAATGATGTTCTCATTATGGTTAATAATGCTTATGTCCCTGTGGATTTCTATGTTTTGGATGTTGAATACAATGCTTCTTGTCCTATTACTTTGGAAAGACCTTTTCTTAGAACAGTTGGTGCCATCATTGATATGAAAGAAGGCACCATCAAATATCAATTTCCATTCAAGAAAGGTATTGAACACTTCCCTATGAGGAGAGATAAGTTTTACCCTCAAAAAAAAGGAGAGATAAGTTTCTTTTTGCTCCTCCTTTGAAAGCAAGATTTGATATTAATGCTTCCTCATTTGAAAATACTTGATTCTTCTTGCTTCTTGTGCCTAACATAAAGGCGTTAAAGAAAAGTACTTGTTGGGAGATAAGCCAAGAGTTTCCTTGAGTCTTGGAAGTTATTACTTCAGTAATGACCTCTCCTTATCCTTTTTATTTGCTTTTTGTGCCAAGAATGACCTCTAATGAGAGGGAAGTAAGATTTGGGGAGTTGCTGTCCCGAAACAGATTTCTGTCCTCCACAAAAAAAATCGTGAGGAGTCTCTGTAACTCGGATTGAGCTCAAAATTTACAAATAAATCCCCCAGTACGTTATCTAACTTTCGTTAGTTCAACACTTTATGATTTGAGCAACAGAAGATGTTCTAAAAAATTCGCTTCTACCTGCTTGTCTGTTTTGACAGATTTCTGCCATTATTTGCATTTGCTTCTTATTGATTCCTTTTTGAGCTCTCTTCAGGTAAATTGAGTTTATTTGAAGGAGTTACTTCAGTAGATTTTGTTTTTTGTGAAAATACTTTCTGTTCTAATGCCTTTCTAGTGGTCTAATATCTTTTGAACAAGCTAATGTTGCTAATGAAGATTGTGTGAAGTTTTGTATGAAGGAAAAATTTCAGGTGTAAAGAGAGAATGATGCAATGAGATGAAGAATGGACAAAAGCTCAATCTTGGGGATGCCACCATGGTGTCACCCCAAGAAATATCCAAGAGGTACAAGCGTCAAAGCTTGGGGATGCCCAAGGCATCCCCTTCTTCATCAATAAAAAGCTCAGGTCTGTCTAGACACTTCTCTTTTATTATTTCATGCACAGTTGTGTTGTTCTTGGAGCGTCTTAGTTTTTTTTGCTTTGCTTAGGTTGTTTAGTTTGCTTGAATAAAGTAGTTTGGACCCCCGTTCTCGCTGTGTTGTTTTGCAAATAAGTTTCTTGGTGTTGGAAAGGAGTAGTAAGTTCTTGTTTGAAGTGCAAGAGGAGCTTGCATTGACTGTGACTTAGACTTTATCATGACATGCTAGGTGTTGTTTTAGCATTATGCTTAGTGAGTATTGCTGTAGCATGTCTTGTTCCAAACAATTGGGATTGCTTAGTGTGCCTTGAAGAAATTATGCGTTGTTTTAGCATGCAAAAGCTTAGTATTGTGGTATTCTCCTTTGATGTTTTGCTTGGGTTGACTTGGCACATGCTTACACCATGTTATGACTATGACCAGTCACCATTAGCCTATATGATCATTTAGTCCTTGACTTGTAGTACCACTCTTTGCTTTGATTAGTTTGCTTTGTTGCATTGCATAATTATGGACATTATTGCTCCCTTAGTTGGTTGCTCCCAGTCTTTTGCTAGCCTCCACTTGTATGAGTAAGTTCTACTCATGCTTCCAACTCCCAAGAAACCAAGTTATTCCAAAGTGTCCACTATAAACTCCTATGCATGGTGTGTTACACCATTCCAAGTATATTCTTGTTTTCAACTATCTTCCAATTAAAAACTATTTTGTTATGTGAAAACTTAGTGATTAAAGCCCTCACAAACTTGATGGCACATTTTATTCTTTGCCCCTAATAAACTTGAACCATTGAGGAAACTTTGGTGTATATGCTTGCACTTATAAGTTGGGATTAGAAGAACCGTGCTATCACGTGGAACGTTTTCAACATTACACTTGTACTTTTGTACTCCGTTGATATCATGCTCTTTTGTCTATGGATGTTACCAGTGTGAAATGAAGTGGGAACTAGTAAGTCCATGGAGTTTGTATTCTGTATTAGAGAAACGCCTGGGCCGCTAGCCTAAGCCATGCCTAATCATGGTGGAAACTTGCAGCATCACCATAGTGACATCTATGAAGCATTCTTCTTATAAAAAAAGAGAGACACATTGAGAAAAGAGGAAAGAGAGAAAAAAGCACCATATTCCCATGGTACATATATAAGAAGAATTGCTGAGATGCTCATTGTCTTCTTGCCTTGTCATTTTGGTTATGTGAAAGCTCATGTACCATGTGCAAGGGGTACCCCGTTGGCGGTTCTCAATGATATGCAAATACTTATAGTGACAAGAACTTGCCTGGGCCCTAAGTTGAGTATCCATGAGGTGTAGCCCTCATAGTCAAGGGACTTGAGATTGCCAACTTATACTTTGTCAAGCATATACTCCAGCTTTGCCACTTTAACCTTAACCACTTCAAGATGCTTATGATAGGGGCAATGAGGGCTGAAAGCTAACAAGTACCATGATTTTTGGAAGCTCTTTTTGAAACTTGTAATCCCTACTTCCTTTATAAAAAGGCCTTTCTTCCACCATTATTTGAGCCTCCACCTTTTACTTTTAGGCACCATTAAGAGAGCATAGTTTTCATTCTGTGTGCATTGTTCCAAAGCTTATTAATTGATGCATCTTGTGTTATTACTTGTTCTTGTGCTACTTGTTTCTAGTCACCCTTGTGAACTTTGAAGTTGTCCTATGCATCTATATTGTTACTCTATGAGGGACAAGCTGACTGCCACTATGCTATGTTTTCTGTATGTGAAACAAACAAACGTTTTTCAATGCATGTTATTCATGATCTTTGTTTTTAGCTTGCCATGTTGCATGCATAGTTACTATGTCCTATTGTTAGAACTCCATTCTTTCATGCACATGTTTAGAGTTCTTTGATCCCAGCTTTCAATGTTAGAAAATGGTTAGATCTTTATTGTGAGGGTGCATGTTCACCTCAAAAATTATTCTGTTTATCACTTACCTACTCGAGGACGAGCAGGAGTTAAGCTTGGGGATGTTGATACGTTGGAAACGTATCTATAAGTTTTGATGCTCCATGCGTGTTTTGTATCTACTTTGCTTTACTTGTCTACACTTTGAGGTGCTTTTTACATGTTTTCTTGTACTAACCTATTAACAAGTTGCAACAGTGCCAGATGCCTGTTTTCTGCTGTTTTTGGTTTTAGAAAAGTTAGTAAAGAAATATTCTCGGAATTGGACGGGACGAAGGACAAAGTTAATAACTTTCCGTGGGGAACAAGAAGTCCAGAGGAGAGCCCGAGGGGACAGACAGAGGGGACAGACCCCCCTAGGCGCGGGTGGACCCTAGGCCGCGCCTGGCTAGGGTTTGGCCGTCCTGGCGGCTGCCTCGGTCTCCCCCTTCGCCTATAAGAATCCCCCGATGCAGAAACTCTCAGTACCCGATCAATATTCCACGAAACCGTTTGTAGCCGCCGCCACCATCGTCCCTAGATCGGGGGGATCTGAAGCTCTTCCCGGCACCCTGCCGGAGGGGAGATCATCCCAGAGGCCTTCTCTCCAGTATGATTCGTGAGTAGTTCCACCTTGGACTATGGGTCCATGTAGTAGCTAGATGGTTGTATCTCCTCCTTGTTCTTTCATGTATAGATCTTGTGAGCTCCGTTCATGATCAAGATCTAATCTATTTGTAATAATGCATGTTGTGTTTGCGGGGATCCGATGGATATTGAGATTATTATGTTGGTTTGATTAATGGTTCTATATTTATGATTCTATCATGTCTGTGTTTTTTGTGATCTTGCATGCTCTCCGTTGCTAGTGGTTATCTTGGCCAAGTAGTTGCTAGTGACTCCAAGAGGGAGTATTTATGCTCGATAGTGGGTTCATGCCTCTAGTTTCCAAGGGAAGTGACAGAAATCTCTTCGGTTGTAGATGTGTTGTTGCTACTAGGGAGAAAACAACGGTCCCTTGTTCATGGAACATGTGGACTGTTTACCTTACACACTTTTCTTAAAGCAGTTTTCTGTTGCTTGCAACTTAATACTGGAGGGGGTTCGGATGATAACCTGAAGGTGGACTTCTAGTCATAGATGCAGTTGGATTACGGTCTATGTATATTGTTGTATTGCCCAATCAACCTCATAGGATCTTTCTAGCTAGTAATTGCATTGTTATGCCTTGCTCAGTTCCTGTCAATTGTCCCGCTGTAATTTGTTTACCCTTCATGCCATGTTGTTTATCTAAGGAGAGCACCTCTAGTGAACTATGGACCCCGGTCCAATCTTTACCATCAATACATCTTCCACTGTTACTTGTTTACTTGCTGCAAACCATTGCCTTCCACACCATACGTTTAATCCTTTGTTACATCAAACCGGTGAGCTAGACAAACTCACTGATTCATTGGGACAAAGTCTTGAGTTTGTGTTGTGCAGGTCTCCACGTTGCTTCCAACACCTGTGTGACGTTTCCTTCCGCCTTCTGGTTCGATAACCTCGGTCTCTACTGGGGGAAGACTTGCTGCTTGCTGCTTCACACCTTGCTCTTGGGGTTCCCAACGAAGTGCTCTACTCAGCACTGCATCAGTTTCCCTCAGTTATGAAACCAAGGTTATCGAACCAGGAGGAGAAAGGAAAAAAACTCCCAAGGTGTTGCTAGCAACTCGGAACCTGCACAACGCAACCATAATACTTTTCCCCAACTTACAGTGAGGTTGTCAATCTCACTGGTTTTATTGAAAATAAAGGATTAAACGTATAGTGTGGAAGCTAGTAATTACAGAAAGTAAACAGTAAACGGGAATAGTAGATGGAATATCAATGCGAAGGAATGGACCGGGGTCCATAGTTCACCAGAGGTGTTTCTCCATAAGATAAATAACATGTTGGGTGAACAAATTACAATTGGACAATTGACAGAATGAGAATGCATAATTATGCATGTACATGTCATGATGATTTCTATGAGATTTGTTTGGGCATTACAACATAATACATAGACCGGAATCCAACTACATCTATGACTAATAATCCACCTTCAGGTTATCATCTGAACCTCTTCCAGTATTAAGTTGCAAGCAACAGTTAATTGCATTAAGCAAAGTGTGTAAAGTAAACAATACAATTGCCCTTGGACAAAGGATTGTTGTTTTCTCCCTAATAGCAACAACACATCTACAACCTTAGAGATTTCTGTCACTTCCCCAGATTACTAGAGGCATGGACCTACTATCAAGCATAAATACTCCCTCTTGGAGTTACAAGCATCTACTTGGCCAAAGCATCTAGTAGCAACAGAGAGCATGCAAGATCACAAATAACATAGACATGATAGAATCAATAATCAATCTTGATGCAGTACTCAATATCCATCGGATCCCAACAAACACAACATGTAGGATTACAAATAGATGATCTTGATCATGAACGGAGCTCACAAGGTCTAAACATGGTAGCACAAAAGAGGAGAAACAACCATCTAGCTACTGTATGGACCCATAGTCCAAGGATGAACTACTCACACATCACTCCGGAGGCTGGCATGGTGATGAAGAAGGCCTCTGGGATGATCTCTCCCCTCCGACAGGGTGCCGGGAAGAGCTTCAGATCCCCCCGATCTAGGGATGGAGATGGCGGCGGCTACAGACTTTTTCATGGAGATCTGATCGGGTCCTTAGGGTTTCTACCTCGAGGGGTTTATATAGGCGAAGGGGCAAGGTCGGTTGAGGGCCAGGGGGCCCACACCATGCCCTGGCGTGACCTAGGGTGGACCCGCGCCAGGTGGTGGTGCGGCCACCCTGTGGCGCATCTTCGTACCCCTCTGGACTCCGTCTTTGCTCCGGTAAAATAGGAACTTCGGCTTTTGTTCCATCCAATTCCGAGAATATTTCTTTATTAGCTTTTTTGAAACCAAAAATAGCAGAAAACAGGCAACTGGCACTACGACATCTTGTCAATAGGTTAGTTTCATAAAATGTATAAAAATGCGCCTCAAAGTGTAGACAAAACATAAGATAGTTGGTATAAAACAAGCATGGAGCATCAAAAATTATAGATACATTTGAGACGTATCAACTAGTAAGAGAGAAGCATCTTGTTGATGGCAAACTTAATGACTAGTTTTTGCAGGAGGTAGAGTAGGATTGCAAGAGGATCACTGAGGCATAGGAGGTGAATTAGGTGCGACAGTTCATTATTACATAAGTGTGTTAGTAGCGCAAAGAATTAGTGAGGCATAAAAAATACAATTTACCTAATAGTGGGTTCGAACCTTGCAACACTTGGGGTTAGTTTGTTGGTATTTAACGCTAAGGAAACAAGTTTGTCAGTGTTTAATGCTTAAGGTGCCAACTAGAGGTGTGTATGATTATAATGGGAACAAGTTTAGGTGTGCTTGACTATCAGCTTCTCACAGAACTAGAATAGAAAAGAGTTTGCGCTTATGTGACGAAATTGAGATAGAATTTTGCAATCATGATTACAATCAGAAAACTACTCATACAAAAACTAAAATAGAAGTTTTCATTATGAGTAAAAATTTACAATCATGATTAACCAATACTAGATATAAGAAGAATCAATAGTACAACCGCCAGTTCTGCACTAGTACTGGTATGGCGCCTCGTGCCTACTCTTGCTTTAGCGGCCCACTGATAGATGTGAGATTCGACACATTTTTATGGTTTCTATTGATGGTTTTCATTTGGATTTGATGATTTTCTAGCTTTACCTAACGCTAATACTTCGGTAGCAAATAAAGCTTGATTTTTAATGTGTGTTTTAGGTTCTGAACATCAACAGAGGGTTTTAATAGCAAAAACAATATTCAGACAAAAACAAGCAAGTCTCTTTGGAAGCAATCGAGGGAGGCATACAATAGCTTTAACGAGCAACTATATGGTGGGAATATTTTCTCTGACCGTATAGTTTCTGCCGTATAGTTGCCACCAGCCTCGTCTTGTTAAAAGGGACAACTTTCATAAAGAGGCCAGGATCGAAAACAAAACACAACAGCCGCCATCCCATCCAGAAGGGAGAAAGAAGAGATCCGGAGAAGACGGAGGATACGTTCTTCATCTCGCTCCACGATCTTCGACCTTCTAGCCACCACACCTCCATAGCTTTTACTTGTAGTTGAGAGAGAGATCTCTCCACGTTGCAAGACTAGGGTTTGATATTGTTCTTCCCATCTTGAATTGTGTTGGATTTATTTCTATTCTTATTATGGATCTCCACGGTATTACCAAGAAGAACTCCCTTTATTTAATTATATCGATAATGCTTTCTTCTCTCATGTGTGAGTAAGTTTCCTTGGGCGTGGGAGATGTAAAGTATTGGTGAGATGTGATGTGCCTATATAATTTCCATTAGTTTGTGATCGATTTTAATTACTATATTATGTGTGCTTGAATATGTATGGGATGTCTAATGCTTGTTGTCCAATTAAGGGCCACAACATGATGTTTTGTTCTACATAGATAGGATCTTGTTCGCTAGCATACCGGCGACGGCGACCCCCAGTGACACGAGGATAACAATGGAAAACTAGTTTGACTCGAGGATCACGAGGAACCATCGTGCTTATTGCATTAGTCCGATCCAAGGAGATTAATTGCTAAGCAACCTGAATGATCTTAATCGTCTAGTGACTGACCATGATTTTCGTAATAGATAGTAGGATTATTGAAGTTGGGATGAAATCTACCAAGAGGAGTTCCGGCTAGTTATGGAAGCTCGCCTACACACATACTTATAAGATTATAATTGTTACACTTATCACTCATCCACCTGGCATATTCACTATCATCATGAACTGAATCTCCGCGCGCCTACTTTGCCATCTGCAGAAAACAACAAACAAATTGTTTTTTACTTTTTATGTTTTTTAATTCTGAAGTTTACATTTTAGTTTTACTTAAATATATTCCTTTAATCCAAATTATATTCTTATTTCAACACTTGCAGTCAATTCACTCAAAGACCCATGATAACTTTGAGTGTGACATAGACTTCATCCGTAAACATTTACCTTTGGGCTCCGTGTGGGATCGACATCTTAACTTCGAAACTAGCTACAAACGATATGTGCATGTGCAGCCATCACCCACCACCTCTATCAGCAGCCGGTCCTCCAGAGCCTCCTCCATCGGCAGATCCGAGATGGCGCAGTGGATGAACCTGCCATCATTGGGGAACTGGTCCTAATAGTATCGAGACGCACATGCAAAAAACAAAAAAAAGTTGTCCTATACGAACAACCAACATATATCAATGTAGACATTAACGAGATTGGATATACATATCATACCAACATTAATGTAGAAGAGAATGTCGGTCGGTGTAGACGTTGAAGAAGAACGAGTCGATCTCTGCGGCTGGGTTTTTCAGTTCCAGTCACGAAGAGAATGTCCACTCATTGCTAGAATCGAACGGACGACCCCTAAGTGGATTGTGTTGGAATTTGGGTGTGGGCCTTGGCCCATAGCCTAATACAAATTCTGAAATTCTCTTGGCCCATTCATGCCTAGCAAGGGGTGGCACCAAAGTTTAGTCCCACCTTGCTAGTTTAGAGGGAGTTGGACCAATATATATAGTGGAGTGTTTCACTACCTCCTAAAGAGAGTGAAGAGGAGTGGCATACACGCGCGCTCCTCCTCCGCCGCCGCCCGCCTCGCCACGCCTCGCCTCGTCACGACGCGCGCGCGCGCCGCGGTTTGCGGAATTGTGCCTCGGTGCCGATCTTATCTTTTTGCTGCTCGGGAAAATTAGCCCCACGTCTTACCCGACCGGCGCCTATATATAGACGGCCTTAGGCTAAAACCCTAATACGAGAAAATACACATCTCTCTGCCTCCAGAACCTTGCGTCGCCGCTACACCTTCTCCATCCCCTCTTCCGGCGTGCACCGGACGACGGGACAGTAGGCCTCCGGAACCACCGCCTCTCGTGAACCTGTACGGGTGAGGGGCGATCAGGTTTTTGGGGAGCGCGTCTGCGCGACTACTGACGGCATCACGTCGACCGACCACTCCTTCCCCGACGAGGACTTCTTCCCGGACATCAGCAGCCTCTACATCGACGCCATGGCTGACGACACTGGGGTCAACCTCAACCCCAACCTGAACGCGAATCCGATTCCTCCTCCAGCACCGTACGTAATCTGCTCCTATCTAGTTCAGTTTCTGTTGCAGTTTCTTGTACTAGCTCTTGGAATAGATGTGATCTGTTTATTCTGGTTGAATATGATCTGTTCGTTTGTTCTGCTAGTATACATGATTAGATTAATTCTAGCACTTATAGTCATGATTTATTATTACTTATTTCGGATTAAATATTATGGTAATTTGCTTATATTTTCAACAATCCAAAAACCTGATTATAGGCAACTGAATTCAACTGGTTTAGCCGCGGCTACAAGGCCGCCTCCTTTTGACGGTGTCAATTATAAGAGATGGCGCACGAGAGCAGTTCTATGGTTGAAAAACCTAGGCTGCTATAGCGCCACTCTTGGCAAACCTGAGGGAGACCTTTCTCCTGTTCAGGAGGAAGCGTTTCAGAAAGTCGACACCATGTTTATGGGGGCTTTGTTCAATATTCTTGGTGACAACATTGTTGACACCTATATGTCATTTGATAATGGCAAGGATGCGTGGGATGCACTGGACGCCAAGTTTGGTGTTTCGGATGCTGGCACTAAACTGTATATCATGGAGCAATTCTATGACTACAAGATGACTGATGATCGTCCCATCGTGGATCAGGCTCATGAGATACAGTCCCTTGCCAAAGAACTCGAGCAGTTCAAGTGTAACTTACCAGACAAGTTCGTGGCCGGAGGCATTATTGCCAAGCTTCCTCCTTCTTGGAGGAACTTTGCTACCTCTCTGAAACATAAGAGACAGGAGTTTTCTGTTTCGGATCTCATCGGATCTCTTCATGTTGAAGAAAAGGCGAGAGCAAAAGATACACGTCCTCGAGGCTTTGATGGAAGTTCTAGCGCACATGTAGTGCAGAAAAACAACTTCCAGTCCCACAAGTTCAAGAATAAGAACAGGTCTGATGGCAAAGGAAAGTTTAATGGCAAAAACAAGGCCGCACAGACTACCAACTTCAAGAAGAAGACTGAGTATAAGAAGAAAGGATCCTGCCATGTCTGTGGTGATCCTAATCATTGGGCTCCTAGCTGCCCCAATCGCTTTGACAAGCGTTCACATGGAAATAGTGGCAAGTCCGCTAATGTTGTCCTTGGTGATATTGAGATGAAGGATGCTGGGTACGGTATATTTCCCACTGTTCTTTCAGTTTGTAATTCACCTGATTGGTGGATAGACACTGGTGCAAATATACATGTATGTGCTGATATTTCCATGTTCTCTTCTTATCAGGTCGAACGGGCTGGCTCCGTGCTGATGGGAAACGGCTCACGTGCTTCTGTTCAAGGTGTTGGTACGGTGGATCTGAAGTTTACTTCGGGGAAGATCGTACAGCTGAAGAATGTGCAGCACGTTCCCTCAATCAATAAGAATCTCGTCAGCGGATCTCTTCTGTGTCGAGATGGTTTTAAGTTAGTCTTTGAGTCCAATAAAGTTGTAGTTTCTAAGTGTGGACAATTTGTTGGAAAGGGTTATGAGTGCGGAGGCTTGTTCCGCTTATCTTTGTCAGATTTATGTACTCAAGTTATTAATCATGTTTGCAATGATAGTGAGTCCAATATTTGGCATTCACGACTTTGTCATATTAATTTTGGGTGCATGACGCGGCTTGCCGATATGAATTTAATTCCGAAATTTACTACTGTCAAAAGTTCCAAGTGTCAAGTATGTGTGCAAGCTAAGCAACCTCGCAAGTCTCACAAGACTGCCGAGGTACGAGATTTGGCACCACTGGAACTAATACATTCAGATCTTTGTGAGATGAATGGTGAGTTGACAAAAGGTGGAAAGCGATATTTCATGACTTTAATTGATGATTCCACTCGATACTGTTATGTGTATCTTCTGAAATCTAAAGATGAAGCTTTTAATCACTTCAAAATCTATAAAGCTGAATCAGAAAATCAACTTGATCGAAAGATTAAGCGACTTCGGTCTGATCGTGGTGGAGAGTATTTTTCCAACGAATTTGATTCTTTTTGTGCGGAGCATGGTATTATCCATGAGAGGACGCCTCCCTACTCACCTCAGTCAAATGGGGTGGCCGAAAAAAAGAACCGTACTCTAACTGATTTGGTTAACGCCATGTTAGGTACATCGGGTCTATCCAAGGAATGGTGGGGGGAGGCGATAAAGACTGCGTGTCATGTCCTAAACCGTGTTCCCAAAAAGAACAAAACCATTACTCCATTTGAGGAATGGGAAAGGAAAAGGCTGAAACTCTCCTACTTACGAACTTGGGGTTGTTTGGCGAAAGTGAATGTGCCGATACCCAAGAAGCGCAAGCTTGGACCAAAAACCGTGGATTGTGTCTTTCTGGGATATGCATTTCATAGCATTGGCTATAGATTTTTGATAGTGAAATCTCAGGTATCTGACATGCATGTTGGTACAATCATGGAGTCGAATGATGCGACTTTCTTTGAAGACATCTTTCCCATGAAAGATTCGTCTAGTTCATCAAATCAGGAGATGCCTAGTTTATCTAGTCAAGAATTAATCACAATTCCTGAACCCACCATTTTGATAGAACACCCTGATAATCCTGTGGAGGATAACAGTGAAGCTCCTACCAGAAGTAAGAGACAAAGGACTGCGAAGTCCTTTGGTGATGATTTCATTGTATACCTCGTGGATGATACTCCCACTTCTATGTCAGAAGCTTATGCATCTCAAGATGCTGACTACTGGAAAGAAGCCGTTCGCAGTGAGATGGATTCCATCATAGCAAACGGAACTTGGGAAATTACTGATCGTCCTTATGGGTGCAAACCTGTAGGATGTAAGTGGGTGTTTAAGAAGAAGCTTAGACCTGATGGTACTATTGAGAAGTATAAGGCACGCCTTGTTGCCAAGGGTTATACCCAGAAAGAAGGCGAAGACTTCTTTGATACTTATTCACCTGTGGCTAGATTGACCACCATTCGAGTACTGCTATCCTTGGCTGCCTCGCATGATCTTCTCGTTCATCAAATGGACGTTAAGACGGCTTTCCTAAATGGAGAGTTAGATGAGGAAATTTATATGGATCAGCCGGATGGATTCGTGATAGATGGTCAACAAGGCAAGGTGTGCAAGTTACTGAAGTCTCTGTATGGTCTTAAGCAAGCACCTAAGCAGTGGCATGAGAAGTTTGAAAGGACTTTAACTGATGAAGGCTTTATTGTAAACGAAGCTGACAAGTGTGTGTACTATCGCCATGGTGGGGGCGAGGGAGTCATCTTATGTCTGTATGTTGATGATATACTGATATTCGGGACCAATATTAATGTTATCAATGAGGTCAAAGACTTTCTATCTCGTTGTTTTGAGATGAAAGATCTAGGAGTGGCTGATGTGATATTGAACATCAAGCTGCTGAAAGATGATGATGGTGGGATAACACTGCTTCAGTCTCACTATGTGGAGAAGATCTTGAGTCGTTTTGGGTATAGCGAATGTAGATCCTCTCCTACACCATATGATCCTAGCGTGTTGGTTCGAAAGAATCAGGGAGATCCTAAGGATGCTAAAGATCAGCTGAGATATTCTCAGATTATTGGCTCGCTTATGTATTTAGCCAGCGCTACGAGGCCTGACATCTCCTTTGCTGTAAGCAAGTTAAGTCGATTTGTCTCAAATCCTGGAGATGTTCATTGGCAGGCCCTTGAAAGGGTTTTGCGTTATTTGAAAGGCACTGCGAGCTATGGGATTCACTACTCCGGGTATCCAAGGGTACTTGAAGGGTATAGTGACTCAAACTGGATTTCTGATGCTGATGAGACTAAGGCCACGAGTGGTTATGTGTTTACACTTGGTGGTGGCGCTGTTTCTTGGAAGTCTTGCAAGCAGACCATCTTAACGAGGTCAACTATGGAAGCAGAACTCACAGCATTAGACACAGCCACTGTTGAAGCAGAGTGGCTTCGTGAACTCTTGATGAACTTACCTGTGGTTGAAAAACCAATACCCGAAATCCTTATGAACTGTGATAATCAAACCGTGATCATAAAAATAAACAGTTCTAAGGACAATATGAAGTCATCAAGACATGTGAAGAGGAGATTGAAATCTGTCAGGAAAATGAGAAACTCCGGAGTTATTGCATTGGATTATATCCAAACATCTAAAAATCTGGCAGATCCCTTCACAAAGGGTCTATCACGTAATGTGATAGATAATGCATCGAGGGAGATGGGTTTGAGACCCACTTTTTGAGTTGCTCACAGTGGTAACCCGCTCTATGTGATCGGAGATCCCGTGAAGTAGAGTTGGGAGACAAGCTGTTGGTCAACTGGGAGGAGAGTATCCTTATAGCATACTACCACTCCGTATAGATGCAATACTCTCCTATTCTGCATGGCAGGTTGGTATTTACCTTAATGTGTTCTGAGTGGCTTGTTTAAGCAAAGATGTTGTCCTGCAAAACATCTTTTGAAGAACACACCTATATGAGTCTGACTGTCAAACGTCGCAGTCCGTGAGAGTTGGGTGCTCTCTAATAAACTCATGAAAGGCCATGGAGTATGACGCATAAGCTCCAAACCGCGGAAAAGCTTCGCGGCAGCCCTGTATCGGTCTAGACCTTATGTGAAACTAGTGCGCACCAAACTTGTAGTTCAAGGCATAGTCCACTATTCAAGTTGCAATCTAGTGTAGCATGAAGTTCTAAGTGGAAGTTCAACTTAACAGTCTCCACCTCGCACCGGTATATAAACAATGCTCTGGAACTGATTGATGTGATGTGATGATATGTGCCTATGAGAATTTGTGGGGGATTGTTGGAATTTGGGTGTGGGCCTTGGCCCATAGCCTAATACAAATTCTGAAATTCTCTTGGCCCATTCATGCCTAGCAAGGGGTGGCACCAAAGTTTAGTCCCACCTTGCTAGTTTAGAGGGAGTTGGACCAATATATATAGTGGAGTGTTTCACTACCTCCTAAAGAGAGTGAAGAGGAGTGGCATACACGCGCGCTCCTCCTCCTCCGCCGCCTCGCCTCGCCACGCCTCGTCACGACGCGCGCGCGCGCGCGCGCCGCGGTTTGCGGAATTGTGCCTCGGTGCCGATCTTATCTTTTTGCTGCTCGGGAAAATTATTGTGCGAGTTATTTTTCTGTCAACCGTTTCCGGTTTTTCCAGAAACGTGGGCTGTTACTACTCGGACGTGGACTACGCCCCACGTCTTACCCGACCGGCGCCTATATATAGACGGCCTTAGGCTAAAACCCTAATACGAGAAAATACACATCTCTCTGCTTCCAGAACCTTGCGCCGCCGCTACACCTTCTCCATCCCCTCTTCCGGCGTGCACCGGACGACGGGACAGTAGGCCTCCGGAACCACCGCCTCTCGTGAACCTGTACGGGTGAGGGGCGATCAGGTTTTTGGGGAGCGCGTCTGCGCGACTACTGACGGCATCACGTCGACCGACCACTCCTTCCCCGGCGAGGACTTCTTCCCGGACATCAGCAGCCTCTACATCGACGCCATGGCTGACGACACTGGTGTCAACCTCAACCCCAATCTGAACGCGAATCCGATTCCTCCTCCAGCACCGTACGTAATCTGCTCCTATCTAGTTCAGTTTCTGTTGCAGTTTCTTGTACTAGCTCTTGGAATAGATGTGATCTGTTTATTCTGGTTGAATATGATCTGTTCGTTTGTTCTGCTAGTATACATGATTAGATTAATTCTAGCACTTATAGTCATGATTTATTATTACTTATTTCGGATTAAATATTATGGTAATTTGCTTATATTTTCAACAGATTGTTCACGTCTAGTCCAACTTTTCATACAACCAATGCATGACACGATTATGTTCAATAAAAATGAACAACATGCTTGATAAATAGGCCTAGAATTAAAGTGTGTAGTCACTTATATTTACTTCCTTAACAGAAAGAGATTTAACAGTATTGTGACATGTACCTGTGCACTTGCGCACCAATAAAAAAATCCCTCACGTCAGAAGAATTTCCTCCTCGGTGCTTAGTTTTATCCAAAAAAAAAACCCGGTAACCGATAGAAAATCAATCTGAGAAATTAACCACTATTTTGATGATTCCAAAATTAGCACCCACTAATATGGATTAAAAAAGAAAAAGAAAGTTAAGTGGGCAACTAGTTTGCCGTTCTACTTCATCTATTTTCGTTGGAAAATATCAACTCCATGGTGTAAACAATATTGTGAACATTTGGCTCACCTAGTCACCTTAAGTCATACAAAATAGCTTTGATGTGCAAGATTAAAGATAAATTTCAAAAGTGAGTACATGCTCGTCAACCGTGAGCTCACCAGCATCAGCGTCTTTGCTCATCAACTATGAGCTCACCAACATCAGTGTCTTTGCCACTTTCTCCATGAATTCGACCATTTCTTCATAGCTCCCGTGCTGTTTGCTGCGAGCTTGGACATGTACACCTTTTCTCCCCGCGGATCCCCTCAGAGAGAAAGGAAAAGGGAAGTGTGCACCTGGTTAGAAGGAGATTATCCATGCCATAAGATAAAGCAGTTTAGATTCAACCCATGGCTGCTTGCCAAGTTGGAACTCCTGGACGGTTCACAGCCTCACCGTCAATCTCTCCATACCGCAGGGCACCGCTTCGAGGCATATCTTAGATCGCCAGCGTTTCACAGTTCCATACAACACATGATGGAACAGGGAAGTAAAAACTGGAAACATAAACGAGCGTACTGTTAAATTTTTTGTCTAAATAGGCCCAGCCCATTTACTATATGTCAAATAAATTTCTGAAATTCTAGAGGCCCATTTAAAATCTTAGAGGCCCATTTGGTCCATTCATGTAAGGCAAGAGCTGGTGTTTAGTTTCACATTGCTAGTTGAGTGGAAGTTGGACTAGCTTAGAGCATCTCCACTCGTTGGCCGAACTCAGGCCGAAATCTGGACCAAATTTCGCCCGGACAGTGCAAGTTTTCGGCCTGGGTACGCCCAGTTTCCCACTCGCGTACCCAGGCCGAGTTCCCGAGTCGCTCGTTCCCTCTAGAATTCGGCTTAAATTCGGCTAAAATTCGCCCAAATTTCGGCATGGTTCATTATACGATGATTACAGAACACTTTGAGACCAAAGTTCGGCGAAATTTTAAACAGAGTTCGGCGTACTGTAAACATAGTTCGGCGTACTGTAAATCCAACCAAGCCGGTGCAGTCCTTCTTACAAAGGAAATATGGGTCAAACTCCCAGATGGCATGCACGATCCTGAGGAAGAGCTTCCGGCTCATCCTGAAACGGCGGCGGAACACGTCCTCTCCATGGAGTGGCTGGTCGGCGAAGTAGTCGGCGTACAACATGCAATAGCCCTCTATCCTCTGTCTCGCCTTGCACTTCATGCGACCTGGCGCCGAACCACCACGCTTCGGCTTCGCCATCTGCATGTACAGTTGGGCGAGCGATGCGAGAATCTGCAAGTGCTCTTCACTTTCGGCGATCTCGGCGCTCTCCTCCTCCAGCAGTTCGGCGAGCAACTCCTCGTCGTCGGAATCCATGGCGAGTATCTCGCCCTCGTCAGAGTCAGTGGACAGCACGTCGTCGCCGTCGGAGTCCATGGCCGAATCCGGCCAAATGTCGAACACCTGGCGGGCGTGGTGGTGGGCGCACCGAGCCGAAGCACAGCTACGGCAAGGGTAGGTCGGCGAAAGAGGCGACGGCGGAGGCGTGGAGCTAGGCGGCAACGACGGCGAGCGTAGCTAGAGGCGTGGGCATGTCTCGGCGACAGAGCCATGGCGACAGAGCTGGCCCACGCCCTTTCTTGCGGCGTCCGGCGTCCCCAGGGCGTATCCGGGAACCTGGGTTTGGCCTGGGTAGGCCGGACCAAAACAAGCCGAAATCCGGACGAAAACAGCTCCTTGGGTACGCGACTGGACCGATTTTCGGCGTCTGGACCAAAATTCGGCGTCCGGATCGGCGTCCTGGGTAGGCGAGTGGAGATGCTCTTATAAGGAGAGCTCTTCCACCACTTGTACGAGCTTGAAAAGAGAAGACATATATACACGCGCGCTCCTCCTCCTCCTCCTCGCTCGCCTTGTCACGACGTTCGCGCCCGCGAGTTGCGGGAATCTCGCTGAGCCGAGATTTATGGTGGACTGCCGCTTGTTCGTTTCAACTTCTGTCGATTCGTTTCATCTCCTGTGCAGCCTGTCTACCTTCCGCAAGACGGGACAGTAGGCTTCGAGTCCTGTACGGAAGAAGGGCGATAAGGTTTTTCATCACGGACTTTCTCTCGGATAGCTATTGCGGCGACGTCTTCCCCGACATCAGCACCCTCTTCCTCGACGACATGGCTAACGACGGTGCCAATCCGAACGCTGGCGGTTCCTCTGCTGCTACTGCCGTGTATACTTTCTTTCTCAACCTTGCTCTGATCGCATCTCAAGTTCTACACCTTGCAGTCTATTTGGTTATCTGCCTTAATTTATATTCGCTATTTCACATGATTAGTATATTGTCTATTATTTTAATCATGTTTTATCTAGCATTTATTATGGATAATTCGCTTGGTAAATTTCTCTTTTTCTCAACATTCCAAAAACCTTATTTCAGGCAATTTTCCCCAAGTGGATTTGTTGCTTCTATGAAGCCACCTGTGTTCGAAGGTGTCAATTACAAATGATGGCGTGCGAGAGCAGTGTTCTGATTTCAGACCATGAGCTGCTATAACGCCATCTATGGCGCACCTGAGGGAGATCTTAATCCCGCTCAGGAAGAGGCATTCCAAAAACTTGATACCACTTTCAAGGCTGCCTTGATCAACATTCTTAGCGACAATATTGTTGATTCATATCTGTCATTTAGCAATGTCAAGGATATGTGGGATGCGCTCGAGAGAAAATTTGGAGTCTTCGATGCTGGTAGTGAACTATATGTCATGGAACAATTCTATGACTATAAGATGGTTGATGACCGCCCCATTGTGGAGCAGGCTCATGATATACAGTCACATGCCAGGGAGCTTGAGAACTTCACTTGTTTATTACCGGACAAGTTTGTTGTCGGAGGCATTATTGCCAAACTTCCCCAGTCATGGAGGAATTTTGCTACTTCTCTGAAGCACAAGAGACAAGAGTTCTCCGTGATGGATCTCATTAGGACTCTTGATGTGGAAGAGAAGGCGAGAGCAAAAGACACACGTGCTTGAGGTACCGAGGTAGGTTCTAATGCCAATCTGGTACAGAAAGGAACTTCTAGCCTCACAAGTTCAAGAACAAAGGCAAGTTTGACGACAAAGGAAAGTTCAATGGAAAGAACAAAGCCTCACAGTCTACCAGCTTCAAGAAGAAGATTGATAAGAAGAAAGGTGTTTGTCATGTGTGCGGTGATCTTGATCATTGGGCTCCTGCTTGTCCCAACCGCTTTGACAAGCGCCAGCATAGGAAGGGCAACAAGACTACTAATGTTGTCATGGGCGACGTTGAGATGAAAGATGTTGGGTATGGTATATTACCTACTGTTCTTTCATTATATCATTCTCTTGATTGGTGGATTGACATGGACGCTAACATGTCTGGTTTGATATTCCCATGTTTTCTTCATATCAGGTCAGAGGGGACTCAAACCGTGTTGATGGGGAACGACTCGCATGCTTCTGTTCATGGTGTTACTACGGTCGATCTGAAGTTCACTTCGAGAAAGACCGTGCGCCAGAAGAATGTGCATCATGTTCCCTCAATAAATAAAAATCTTGTTAGTGGATCTCTTCTGTGTCGAGATGGCTACAAGATTGTATTCGAGTCCAATAAATTTGTAATTTCAAAGTATGGAACCTTTGTTGGTAAAGGCTATGAGTGCGGAGGCTTGTTCCGCTTATCTCTGTCAGATATTTGTAATAAAGTTGTTAATCATATTTACATGAATTTTGAATCAAATGTCTGGCACTCTCGTCTTTGTCATATTAATTTTGGTTGTATGACGCGGCTAGCAAAAATGAATTTAATCCCTCATTTCACAACTGTTAAGGGATCTAAGTGTCAAGTCTGCGTGCAAGCTAAACAACCTCGCAAGTCACATACGACTACAGAAGTGAGAAATTTAACACCACTAGAGCTCATACATTTTGGTCTTTGTGAGATGAATGGTGTGCTGACAAAAGGTGGAAAGAAATATTGCATGACTTTGATCGATGACTCTACGAGATATTGTCATGTATATCTTCTGAAATCAAAAGATGAGGCTTTGAGTTTCTTCAAAACCTATAAAGCTGAGGCAGAAAATCAACTTGATCGAAAGATTAAGAGGCTTAGGTATGATCGTGGTGGAGAGTATTTCTCCAATGAGTTTGATTTATTTTGTGCGGAACATGGCATAATTCATGAGAGGATGCCTCCCTACTCACCCCAGTCAAATGGAGTAGTCGAAAGAAAGAACCGCACTCTAACAGATTTGGTTAACGCCATGTTAGACACATCGGGTCTCTCCAAGGAATAGTGGGGGAGGCACTATTGACTGCGTGTCATGTCCTAAACCGAGTTCCCACAAAGAACAAAGAAATTACTCCATTCGAAGAATGGGAGAATAAAATATTAAAACTCTCTTACTTACGTACTTGGGGTTGTTTGGCAAAGGTTAATGTACCAATCCCCAAGAAGCGCAAGCTTGGACCAAAAACCATTGATTGTGTTTTTCTGGGCTATGCTTTCCATAGCATTGGTTATAGATTCTTGATAGTAAAATCTGAAGTACCTGACATTCATGTCGGTACAATCCTGGAGTCGACTGATGCGACTTTCTTTGAGGATATCTTTCCTATGAAGGATAAACCTAACTCATCAAATCCGGAGATACCTAGTTCATCTAATCAGGATTTTGCTACATTTTCTGAACCTACCATTCCAATTGAACACTCTGAAAATCCTAAGGAGGATGATAATGAAAATCCTAAAAGGAGCAAGAGACAAAGGACTGCAAAGTCCTTTGGTGATGATTTCATTGTGTACCTTGTGGATGACACTCCCACTTCCATTTCAGAAGCATATGCATCTCCTGATGCTGACTACTGGAAGGAAGTCGTTCATAGTGAGATGAATTTCATCTTAGCTAATGGAACATGGGAGATCATTGATCGCCCTTATGGGTGCAAACCTGTAGGATGCAACTGGGTGTTCAAGAAAAATCTTAGACCTGATGGTACTATTGAGAAGTACAAGGCACGTCTTGTGGCCAAGGGACATGCTCAAAAAGAAGGTGAAGACTACTTTGAAACTTACTCACTCATTGCTAGATTGACCACCATTCGAGTATTACTCTCATTGGCTGCCTATCATGGTCTTCTCATTCATCAAATGGATGTTAAGACAACTTTCCTTAATGGAGAGTTGGATGAGGAAATTTACATGGATCAGCCAGATGGCTTTGTGGTAAATGGTCAAGAAGAAAGGTGTGTAAGTTGTTGAAGTCTTTATATGGCCTAAAACAAGCCCCTAAGCAATGGCATGAGAAGTTCGAAAGAACTATAACTGCTGCAGGCTTTGTTGTAAATGAAGATGATAAATGTGTGTACCATCGCCATGGTGGGGGTGTGGGAGTCATCCTTTGTTTGTATGTTGATGACATACTGATTTTCGGAACCAACCTTAATGCAATTAAGGAGGTCAAAGATTTCTTATCTCGTTCCTTTGAGATGAAGGATCTGGGACTAGCTGATGTCATCCTGAACATCAAGCTATTGAGGGATGATGATGGTGGGATTACATTGCTTCAGTCCCACTATGTGGAAAAGGTCTTGAGTCATTTCGGGTATAGCGACTTCAAGTTTTCTCCTACACCATATGATCCTAGTGTGTTGCTTCGAAAGAATCGAGGAAATGCTAGAGACCAGCTGAGATACTCTCAAATTATTGGCTCTCTTATGTATTTAGCTGGTGCCATGATTCGCCCAATTTGCATCACCATTCTACATAATTTACCTCTATTCATTGATATTTGTCTTATTATGAGGTATTACTTATGGCTTTTCATCTATTTATGCATGTTGGATGATTCTTGGAGGATGAGCTGCCGGAGTCTGGGATCTGATGGAAAAGAAGGCGTTTTGGTGCAATTTCGCGAAGATCAGAAAAATAACAAAAAATATGGAAACATATCATTTTACCGGAGGATGGCTGGAGCCAGAAGGAGGAGCGAAGGGGGGCGCAAGGGGCCCAAACCCCCTAGACGCGGGCCCACCTGAGGCCACGCCTAGGGCAGGTGTGGCCCACCTGCCTGGCTCCTGACTCCGCCCCTTCGCCTATAACTTCCCTTCGGAACCCTAATACACGGAGACCGACCACAGATAGATTTCCATCGCCTCTAGGGGCGGAAAACACCAAGAGAGAAAGATCTCTTCGGCATACAGATTTCTTCCGGTGGAATTCCTCCCCGGAGAGGGGAGACCATCGCCATCAACACCATCATCAAGCTAGGCTTCGTCGGGATCATCATCATCATCCACACCATCATCTCCATCAGCACCATCATCACCACTTCGTCTCGTTGTAACAATTGTGTTGGATATTGCTTAGTTGATTAGGGGAAAATTTCCCGGTGTTAATTACTATTGTAGTTGATGCTTATGAGTGGAACCATTGGATTATTGTTTATGTTTAGATTGTTATCCATTACCATATCATGTTTGATCTTGATCCATATGATGTCTTGTGAGTAGTTCGTTGTGTTCTTGAGGACATGGGAGAAGTCATGTTGTTAGTAGTGAATATGTGATGAGTTATTATTCAATGGTTTAGTATTTAAGTTGTGGTGCTATTCTTCTAGTGGTGTCATGTGAACATCGACTACATGACACTTCGCCATTTATGGGCCTAGGGGGATGCATTGTGTATTTGGCTACTAATTGTGGGGTTGCCGGAGTGACAGAAACCTGAACCCCCGTCTAGACACCTTTGCACAAGGGAGTGTAGGATCTTAGAGTCTAAGGTTGTGGTTAGATTTATATCTTAATTAATTTCCTGTAGTTACGGATGTTTGTAGGGGGTTTAACCACAAGTATGTATTAGTCCTAGGAAGGGCGGTATGTTAGCACAGGTTCACCCACACAACACTTACAAACACCAAAGAAGAGTACTCAACTATTTGCAGCGAAAGCACTTGACAGAATTCCCATATGTCCTCGAGAACGTTTGGTCCTTATAAGTATTTCCACCGGCTTGTCCTTTGCTAAGAAAGGATTGGGCCACTTGCTCCATTTGTTCGTTACTTCTGTTACTTGCTCTTTGTTTTGTTGCCTTATCAGAAAACCACTAAAAATCCGTTTGCTAAGTATTCACAGGGATTTCCTGCTCCATACCACTATTCAACACCTTCTGCTCCTCGTTGGGATCGACACTCCTATTTATCTAAAGTACTACGATACACCCCCTATACTTGTGGGTTATCAAGACTATTTTCTGGCGCCGTTGCCGGGGAGTGAAGCGCTATTGAAGAGTGGAACTGGTAAGGGAAACTTTTACTGTGAGTATTGCTTTTGTTACTGCTTGTTACTTTGTTTCCATTATGGATAACCCACTTGGTTTTCTATTTGGGAAAAGTACTACCACTGCTAGGGTAGTAGATGAACCCCTCCTGTTGAGATAGATCCTTTTAAGATACCTACAAGTATTGTTGACCGTGTTATGGATAATTATTATTTTGGGGATGGAACTATCCATCCTGGCGATCACTTGCTTTTTATCCATGAATTATGCGGGTTGTTTAAGTGTGCAGGTATCACAACTGAACAGGTGAAGAAGAAGTTACTCTCCATATCCTTGAAAGGGAGAGCTCAAGAATGGTATAAGTTGTTGAAGAATGGACAATCCATGGAATGGGAGGAGATGTCATCTCTCTTTTACTCTAAATTTTATCCTCCCAGTGAAATTCATAAGGATAGAAATCTTATATATAACTTTTTGCCTCTTGATGGAGAGAGTATAACTCAAGCTTGGGGGATATTGAAGTTACTAATGCTTAAATGTCCTATTCATGAACTCCCTAACAATATTATTCTCAATAACTTTTATGCTAGGCTTTCTCTTCATGATAAAGATTTACTAGATGCTTCTTGTGCTGGATCATTCACACGTATGAAGGAAGAAGCTAAATGGGATCTCTTAGACCGTATTCAAGATAACACTGAAGCTTGGGAGAATGACAACGTAAGAAAGTCAGGTATAAACTATGATTATGAATGCATTAAATCTTTTATGGGAACTGATGACTTCCGTGATATTAGCAATGAGTTTGGTCTTGATTCCCAAAGTATTGCCAACTGTTTTAAGGCCTTTGCCTCTTACATAGAAATTCCAAATAAGAAGTGGAATAAGTACCATGCTCCTTATAAAGATGTTGTTAATCATGTTCCTGTTAGAAGTACTCAAGTTTGTACTACTAATCATATTGTGCCCGAGCCTCATGTTGAGAAAATGCCTTTCCCAGCTAAGTTAAAGGAGTATTCTATGATTATTAGTGCAAATAACAAAAGTACAAAGAAAACTGTGGAGCCTGGTAAGCAATTAAAAGTTGAACCTGTGGTAGCTATTGTGAAAGACACTATCACTAGAAATATAGAGGATGAGCATATTGTCTTCTGTGAAGACGCTTCTAATATTATTTCTCATCCTAGTAAGGCTAGAAAAGCTAGTGTTCATGTGCTTTCTGTTAAAATTGGTGATCATTGCTACTATGGTTTATGTGATATTGGTGCTAGTTCTAGTGCTATTCCTTATGAGACCTACAGGGAAATTATGCATGAGATTGGTCCTTGTGAGCTTGAGGACATTGGTGTGGTTATTCACCTTGCTAATAAGGAAATCATTTGCCCCATTGGCATTGTAAGAGATGTGGAGGTTCTCTGCGGTAAGATTAAATATCCTACTGATTTTCTAGTGCTTAATTCAGCAGCTAGCAAAACTTGTCCTATCATTTTTGATAGACCTTTATTGAATACTTGTGGAGCTATTATTGATTGTAAGAAGGAAAAGTTTTAAAAAAGTTTCATGTAGATTCTTATGAGTTTAAATTTTCCAAATTTGCTAAAGCTCCTTGTGAAAATAGCTTACCTAATAAAGATTTCAGGATGGAACAACTTGCCTCTATTGATCCAGTCTATGACCTTGGACCTCTTTTTGATGACTGTAAGTATGCTTATTCTGATGATAAAGTTGTTTCCAGTGATAGCTATATTGTCAAATTTATTCAAAGTGCTACTGAAATTTATTATGAGAGAGGGAAACATGGTTTTATGCATCTCAATGATGTTAAATTTCCCCGTTTTATGTTGAAAGCTTTGAAGTTGCATTTGTTTTGCCTTCCTATGCTTGTGGCTTTTGTTTTTAACAATTCATTTTCTTATGATACTCCCATGCATAGGAAGTGGGTTAGACTCAAGTGTGTTGGTTATTTGCTTCTTGATGCTCTCATTCACTTCAAATATATATATCCTATGTGAGCATCCTTCAAAGTTTCAAGCCTAACTTAAACGCATTAAAGAAAAGTACTTGTTGGGAGATAACCCAAGAGTTTTGTAGTGTTTTGGAAGTTATTACCTCAGTAATAACCGCTCCTTATCCTTTTCTTTTTTGGTTTTTGTGTCAAGTTCAACTACTTTTGTGAAGTAGAGGAGTTGTGAAAAGTGGCTGTCCTGGGACAGATTTTTGTTTTGTATTGTAAAAATTTATCAGAGAGCTCAGTACTTCGGATTGAGTTGCATTTTTATGAGCTTGTTCTACAGATTTTTAGCCAACTTTTATTAGTTCTGCACTTTTTGATTTGATCAACAGAAGGTCTTCGAAAAAATCAATCTTTACCTGCTGGTATGTTTTGACAGATTTCTGCCTTCATTTGCATTTGCCTCTTATAGAAGCTTTTGTTTTGATGGGTTTTCAGTTGAAGTGTGATCTTAAAGGTTATTGTTTTTGCTTATACTAATGTTGTCATTGAGTTTGTGCAAGGTTTTTACAAGTAGGAAATTCTCAGGAGAAAGAGGAAAGAAATCTGCAGAGTTCGTCTTTGAATAGGTAAAAGTGGTGAAAACAGAAGGTTCGTGAAACTCCAATCTTTTTATATATTTGATGTTTTTAATACATAAGGGAAGTTACGAGACGAAACTAAAGAGGAAATGGAGCCCGGGGTGGACAAACCCACCCCAGGCGCGGGCCCCAGCCTGGTCGCGCCTAAGGGGGGTGTCCCCTCCCCGAACTCCGTCTCCGCCTCGTTTCCGTGTCAAAACCTTCCTTATGCATTGAAACTTCGTAATATATAACCCCTCAGATCCCCTGAGGTTCATGCACGGTGTTCTTGTTGTGTTTTCGTTTCGATATGTATCTGTCAGAAAATCTTCTCAAGTTTAGAGCGCCATGGCCTCCGCCAACGACAAAGGCAAGAAGCCCATGGGGATAAATTTGGAAGATCAAACCACCGCAAGAGCAAGGGGAAGGAAACCTACTTATGTAGGAGCAACTAACACTGCAGATGCTTTTTCTCGTCACATGCAGGGTGAAAGAACATGTGGGCCCCCATGTGTGGTTTTGGTAATTAATGGCAATCTCTATGGACTAATGCTTGTATCAAGTTGTACGTGTAGGAATTGTCCATAGGCAATGCTTGAACCATATGTTGTCTTCAAGGTTTGGAGAAGAAGTGAAGAGGATCATGTGGTGCCCAAAGTGTTCAAAGAATGATATCATGTGGTGACCAAGGTGTTCAAAGAATGATCCACAGATTGGTCATGTGAGAGTTAAACCTATGGCAAGTATGTCTTGAAGAATAAGATGGAGTAATATCTCTGATGTACCCTCAAGGCATCAACATAATGAAGAAAAGATGTGCAAGCTAAAGATGTGCAATATCTAGAAGATCTCATGCTTAAAGCTTGCCATCCTTGATGATCATGGATCGATGAAGACAAGGTAAAAGTAAAGGTTTCCCCATGTTGTATGGGGGAGTTACTTGCAAGTCTTCATCAAGCAAGTGCGTACAAGAGCAATCAAGAAAGGTGTTCCATCTTGAGAAGGACAAGATCGTATACATCAAGATCAAGTGGAATATACGCAAGGCAAAGGTATGGTATTGATAGGGTTTCTTTCTTACCGGTCTCGTGGTGTTAGTTGGGGACACCGGTTTATAGGGTAGACAACCGTACTATCAAGAGGGGCTCTTAAGTGAGTAACTCGATCATATCGTTCAGAGAGAGCTCAAACCTTTGCATACTTAGCATCATCCTTCCTTGGTTGTTATTTGGATATTATCCATGTGAGGTTCTAGAGCTTGTGGTAATATTCATAACAAGCTCTAGTTCATCAAAAACGGATTTCCCTTCTTTATCATATTGCGTTTTTGATCTTTGAGGTTTTTCCGGTTTCTCACCAAGAGAGGTATCTCACTTTATAATACATGAAATGTTCTCTCTTGGTGGTATCCAATATTTTCAATTTTTGTTGGATAGCACTTGTTGTCCTCTTTCCAACAAAATTGGTTTCGGGTCAATCGGAGTTTCCAAACTCTAGATATCGCCATTTGAAGTTTGCCTCTTCTTTGGTCCAAACCGGAGTCTCCGGTCTGCCTAGACCAGAGTCTCCGGTGTGGTCCGGAGTTTCCGGATGTGTCTCTGGTGGTGACTTCAGAATCAGGGCTGGGACATACTGTATGGGGGTCCGAAGCCAGGTCCGGAGGCTACCCCGAAGTCTCCGGTGTTTCCTCAGTTCGGAGTCTCCGGTGTTGGAAGACTGGAGTCTTCGGTCTTGTTGGGTCTTGGATGGCCCAGGTCATTTAGATGGGTGGTCTGGAGGTTGGGCCGGAATCTCCGGTGTATACCGGAGTCTCCGGTCTGACATTTCCCCAACGGGCAGAAAACGGTCAGAAATCTGTGGGCCTATAAAAAGGGGCCCTTCTTCCCCAATGTCGCTGCTCGAGTTTTACAGGCGTTCTCCTCCATTATTGACCCTCTTGAGCTTGCTCCCCCTTCAATCCCTCCCTTGATTCTTGCATATACTTTAGGGATTTGAAAGAGGGGATCTAGATCTACAATCCCACCAATCCATCTCTCCTCTAAGTGAGGGGAACATCTTGGGATCTAGGTCTTGGAGTCTTTTGTGGATTTCCTCCTTTGTTCTTCCTCTCTTGTTCCCCCACAAGCTTTTGTAGCTTTGGAGGAATTTGGGAGAGAAGTATTTGAGCACGACTTGTGTTCTTGCCATTGCATTTGGTGCATCGGTTTGAGTTCTCCCCGGAGGATTTGGTGAGTGAAAGTTGAGAAGATTTTTACTCTTGGGTTCTTGGAACCCTAGACGGTTTGTTGGTGTTGCAGGTTGTGGCCTTGGTGGCGTTTGTTGGGAGCCTCCAATTAAGTTGTGGAGAAGTGCCCCAACCTTGTGAGAGGTTCCGGTTGCCACCGACAACTGCACCGATAGTGGAAGCGTGGATCGATCCCATTGGGGTGAGATTCACCAGAGAATAAGGGAGGCCTTTTGTGGCATTGGTGGTTTGATACCACCCCCTCTCCAAACGAGACGTACTCCATCTTGGGAGGAACTCGTTAAAATATCGTTGTCCCCGCGTGCCTCGGTTATCACTATACCCGAGCTCTTTACTTCTGCACTTTACATTGTGATAGCCTTCGTGCTTGAAGTAATATATATCTTGCTATCACTTTGTTGCTTGTATTGCTTAGCATAAGTTGTTGGTGCACATAGGTGAACCTTAGTTGTTCCAGGTTGTGCTTTACAAAGTAAACACTAGTTTTATTCCGCCTTTGTTGAGCCACTCTAGGAAAAGTTTTAATCGCCTATTCACCCCCCCCCTCTAGGCGACATCGTATCCTTTCACAAGGAGTCATATCCTTCGGTCCAGAACTCATATATTGCCCTGAGGCAGCAGAAGCCCTTCGAACCACCAACACGTTTTGTTATAAGTACCGTGCTTTGAGGATGAAGGTGGATCTGCTTCAAGAGGAGAATAATAGGATTCGTAAGATGCTGGAAGATTTTCTGACCCATGACAATAGAACACCATCACCATCAAAGGAGTAACTCGTCATCAGGTTTGGCATCCCCTTGGCTTGTTCCAAGCTTGGGGGAGTGCCGCGGTATCACCACCATTATATTTTATCCTTTACCTTTTTAGTGGATTCATATCTGTGGTAGAGAAGTTATATTATAGTTTGGTTTGCATGTGGAAGTATCTCTCCTTTAGTTGATTATCTATGTATCCCTTGGTGTAAGTGCCTTTATTGAATATTAATGAGAAGTCTCATCTTTTACTTTTTGCACTTCTTATTTAAGTTTGCAATCTCTATTATATGATGGATCTTGTTGATCAGTATTAGCATCACTTTGGGAGCATCAAGTGGATCTAAATTGGTTTTGGCAAACCGAGTTCTGGTCAGTAGCAACAATTTTTGAGGTTTGAAAGAAAAGAGAAAGAAAAAGCTTACAGGTATTTGGTATCATTTGTTTTCTTTCTTGTTGGCTCATAAGTTTAGTATTCTTTATTTAAGATCTTTTGTGTCTTCAAGGAAGCTTGCATGTTTGGCTTTATTACTTGTATGTTTGCTTGTTTCTTTCAACTCTCTTGCTTGCTACCCAGTCTTGCTAGCCAAAAACCTGTTTTGAGAAGGCATACTTCTCATGTTTCCAAACTCCTCTAAACCAAACATTTTGCCATTTGTGTCCACCATATCTCCCTAGTAGCTATTGCTATTCCAAGCAAATTTTCAAGCTTCATCTACCTTTAAAATTAAAAAGTATTTTGTTATGTGAAAACTAGTTAGTAAAGCTCTCATGAACTTTATGGCACACTTTATTTCTTGACCCTAATAAACTTGAACCATTGTGGACATCAAAGTTGTATATGCTTGCATCTATACATTGGGATTAGCAGAACCGTGCTGTCACGGGAAATGTTTTCAACATAGCACTTGTACTCTTTACATCGTTGATATCGTGCTCTTTTGTCTATGGATGTTACCGGTGTGAAATGAAGTGGGAACTTGTAAGTCCATGGAGATTGTATTCTGTGTTAGAGAAACGCCTAGGCCGCTAGCCTAAGCCATGCCTAATCATGGTGGAAACTTGCATCATCACCATAGTGAGCTATCTATGAAGCATCCTCAATAAAAAGCTATGAATATGGTAAATAAAAATATTTTTGAGATGCTAATTGTCTGCTTGCCTTGTCATTTTGGTTATGGGAAAGCTCATGTACCATGTGCAAGGGGTACCCCGTTGGTGGTTCTCGATGATATGCAAATACTTACAGTGACAAGAACTTGCATGTGCTCTAAGTTGAGTATCCATGAGGAGTGGCCCTCATATTCAAGGGACACGAGATTGCCAACTTATATTTTGTCAAGCATATACTCCATCTTTGTTCACTTTAACCTTAATCATCTCAAGATGCTTATGATAGGGGCAATGAGGGCTCAAAGCTAGTAAGTACCATAATCTTTTGGAAGCTCTATATGACTTGTAATCCCTGCTTCCCTCTATGAAGGGACCCTTCTCCCACTTCAAAGTTGAGTCAGTAAACCTATTTCCTCTCCATCTCAAGCAAGCATTTGAGTTGTTGTGTTTCAAGCATTCATATGGTGATTTATTCAATCATGTTCTTTATCTTCCTGGTTTTCACAAAACTCTTATCTATTGAGTATTACTTTGAAAGACTTCACTTGTGAAAAATCTTTTTGAGCAATCCCCAAGAAGCGCAAGCTTGGACCAAAAACCAAGAAGCGCAAGCTTGGACCAAAAACCACTGATTGTGTTTTTCTGGGCTATGCTTTCCATAGCATTGGTTATAGATTCTTGATAGTAAAATCTGAAGTACCTGACATTCATGTTGGTACAATCATGGAGTCGACTGATGCGACTTTCTTTGAGGACATATTTCCTATGAAGGATAAACCTAACTCATCAAATCCGGAGATACCTAGTTCATCTAATCAGGATTTTGCTAAATTTTCTAAACCTACCATTCCAATTGAACACCTGAAAATCCTAAGGAGGATGATAATGAAAATCCTAAAAGGAGCAAGAGACAAAGAACTGCAAAGTCCTTTGGTGATGATTTCATTGTGTACCTTGTGGAAGACACTCCCACTTCCATTTTAGAAGCATATGCATCTCCTGATGCTGACTACTAGAAGGAAGCCATTCATAGTGAGATGAATTCCATCTTAGCTAATGGAACATGGGAGATCACTGATCGCCCTTATGGGTGCAAACCTGTAGGATGCAACTAGGTGTTTAATAAAAAGCTTAGACCTGATGGTACTATTGAGAAGTACAAATCACGGCTTGTGGCCAAGGGACATACTCAAAAAGAAGGTGAAGACTTCTTTGAAACTTACTCACTCGTTGCTAGATTGACCACCATTCGAGTATTACTCTCATTGGCTGCTTCTCATGGTCTTCTCGTTCATCAAATGGATGTTAAGACAACTTTCCTTAATGGAGAGTTGGATGAGGAAATTTACATGGATCAGACAGATGGCTTTGTGGTAAATGATCAAGAAGGAAATGTGTGTAAGTTGTTGAAGTCTTTATATGGCCTAAAACAAGCCCCTAAGCAATGGCATGAGAAGTTCGAAAGAACTTTAACTGCTGCAGGCTTTGTTGTAAATGAAGCTGATAAATGTGTGTACCATCGCCATGGTGGGGGTGAGGGAGTCATCCTTTGTTTGTATGTTGATGACATACTGATTTTCGGAACCAACCTTAATGCAATTAAGGAGGTCAAAGATTTTTTATCTCGTTCCTTTGAGATGAAGGATCTGGGAGTAGCTGATGTCATCCTCAACATCAAGCTATTGAGGGATGATGATGGTGGGATTACATTGCTTCAGTCCCACTATGTGGAAAAGGTCTTGAGTCATTTTGGGTATAGCGACTTCAAGTTTTCTCCTACACCATATGATCCTAGTGTGTTTCTTCGAAGGAATCGAGGAAATGCTAGAGACCAACTGAGATACTCTCAAATTATTGGCTCTCTTATGTATTTAGCTGGTGCCATGATTCGCCCAATTTGCATCACCATTCTATATCATAATTTACCTCTATTCATTGATATTTGTCTTATTATGAGGTATTACTTATGGCTTTTCATCTGTTTATGCATGTTGGATGATTCTTGGAGGATGAGCTGCCGGAGTCTGGGATTTGATGGAAAAGAAGGTGTTTCGGTGAAATTTCGCGAAGATCAGAAAAATAACAGAAAAATATGAAAACATATTATTTTACCGGAGGATGGCTGGAGCCATAAGGAGGAGCAAAGGGGGGCGCAGGGGGCGCACACCCTCCTAGGCGTGGGCCCACCTAAGGCCGCGCCTAGGGCAGGTGTGGCCCACCTTCCCGGCTTCTGACTCCGCCCCTTCGCCTATAACTTCCCTTCGGAACCCTAATACACGGAGAGCAACCACAGATAGATTTTCGCTGCCTCTGGGGGCGGGAAACACCGAGAGAGAAAGATCTCTCCAGCAGACAGATTTCTGCCGGGGGAATTCCTCCCCGGAGAGGGGAGACCGTCGCCATCAACACCATCATCAAGCTAGGCTTCATCGGGATCATCATCAGCATCATCATCATCCACACCATCATATCCATCAACACCATCATCACCACTCTGTCTCGATGTAACAAATTGTGTTGGATATTGCTTAGTTCATTAGGGGAAACTTTCCCGGTGTTAATTACTATTGTAGTTGATGCTTGTGAGTGGAACCATTGGATTATTGTTTATGTTCAGATTGTTATCCATTACCATATCATCTTTGATCTTGATCCATATGATGTCTTGTGAGTAGTTCGTTGTGTTCTTGAGGACATGGGAGAAGTCATGTTGTTAGTAGTGAATCTATGACGAGTTATTGTTCAATGGTTTAGTATTTAAGTTGTGGTGCTATTCTTCTAGTGGTGTCATGTGAACGTCGACTACATGAAACTTCGCCATTTATGGGCCTAGGGGGATGCATTGTGTATTTGGCTAGTAATTGTGGAGTTGCTGGAGTGACAGAAACCTGAACCCCCGTTAGGACACCTTTGCACAAGGGAGTGTAGGATCTCAGAGTTTAAGGTTGTGGTTAGATTTATATCTTAATTACTTTCCTGTAGTTACAGATGTTTGTAGGGGGTTTAATCAAAAGTATGTATTAGTCCTAGGAAGGGCGGTATGTTAGCACAGGTTCACCCACACAACACTTACAAACACCAAAGAAGAGTACTCAGGTATTTGCAGCGAAAGCACTTGACAGAATTCCCATGTGTCCTCAAGAACGTTTGGTCCTTATAAATATTTCCACCGGCTTGTCCTTTGCTAAGAAAGGATTGGGCCACTTGCTCCGTTTGTTCATTACTTCTGTTACTTGCTCTTTGTTTTGTTGCCTTATCATAAAACCACTAAAAATCTGTTTGCTAAGTATTCAAGGGATTTCCTGCTCCATACCACTGTTCAACACCTTCTGCTCCTCGTTGGGATCGACACTCCTATTTATCAAAAGTACTACGATACACCCACTATACTTGTGGGTTATCATGCCACGAGGCCTGGCATCTCCTTTGTTGTAAGCAAACTCAGTCAATTTGTTTCAAATCCAGGAGATGATCACTGATATGCTCTTGAGAGAGTTATGCGCTATCTAAAAGGCACTGCGAGCTATGACATTCACTATACCGGGTATCTGAGGGTACTAGAGGGTTATAGTGATTCAAATTGAATATCTGATGCTGACGAGATAAAGTCCACGAGTGGATATGTATTCACACTTGCTGGTGGCGCTGTTTCTTGGAAGTCTTGCAAGCAGACCATCTTAACGAGGTCAACTATGGAAGCAGAACTCACAGCATTAGACACAGCCACTGTTGAAGCAGAGTGGCTTCGTGAACTCTTGATGAACTTACATGTGGTTGAAAAACCAATACCCGCAATCCTATGAACTACGATAATCAAACTGTGATTTTCAAGGTAAATAGTTCTAAGGATAATATGAAGTCATTAAGACATGTGAAGAGGAGACTGAAATCAGTCAGGAAAATGAGAAACTCCGAAGTTATTGCATTGGATTATATCCAAACATCTAAAAACTTGGTAGATCCCTTCACAAAGGGTCTATCACGCAACGTGATAGAAAATACATCGAAGGAGATGGGTATGAGACCCACAATTTGAGCTTTTCATAGTGGTAAACCACTCTATGTGATCGGAGATCCCGTGAATTAGAATTGGGAGACAAGCTGTTGGTTAGCTGAGAGGAAAGTATCCCTACTTTAATGAAGACCACTCCATAAAGATGTAATACTTTCCTATTCTGCATGGCAGGTTGATTTATTATCTTAATGTGTTCTAAGTGGCTTATCCTAAGCAAAGATGTTGTCCTGCAGAACATCTTTTGAAGAACACACCTATATGAGTCTGACTGTTAAAACGTCGCAGTCTATGAGAGTAGTGTGCTCTGTAATAAACTCATGAAAGGTCATGGAGTATGACGCATAAGCTCCACCCGCGGAGAATTCCCACGGTAGCCTAGTATCGGTCAAGACTTTTTGTGAAGCTAGGTTCGCAGCAAACTTGCAGTTCAAGGCATAGTCCACTGTACAAGTTGCAGCCTAGTATAACATAAAGCTCTAGGTGGAAGTTCAACTTAACAGTCTCTACTATAGTACTGGTATATAAACAATATTTTGGAACGGGATCTGGTGGGGGATTGTTGGAATTTTTGCCTAAATAGGCCCATCCCATTTATTATATGCAAAATAAATTCCTAAAATCCTAGAAGCCCATTTGGCCCATTCATACAAGACAAGAGTTGGAACAAATGTTTAGTCCCACATTGCTAGTTGAGTGGAAGTTGGACCAGTTTATAAGGAGAGCTCTTCCACCACTTGTACGAGCTTGAGAAGAGAAGACATATACACGCGCGCTCCTCCTCCTCCTCGCTCGCCTCGCCATGCCTCGCCTCGCCTTGTCACGACACGACGTGCGTGCGCCGCGGGTTGCGGGAATCTCGCCCAGCCGAGCTTTATTTTGCCACGCATGAATGGTATATGAACAGTTGTACAGAAGCTGAAACGTTTTTGCTCGAGTGGACTTTTAATACGAGCTAAATGAATACGAACTGAGTGGAGACTGTCCGATGGGCTGCCGCCTGTTCGTTTCAACTTCTGTCGATTCATTTCATCTCCTGTGCAGCCTGTCTGCCTTCCTCTTTGTGCCTATAAGAGAGAGGTCGCGCCTCCTCTCAGAGACATTGCCACACATCCTTTGCGCCTCCAGTTTCAGAACACTATGCTACCTAGTCTTCCCCATCCCGTCTTGCGGCGTGCACCGCGAGCCGGGACAGTAGGCCCCCGAGACCCCGCTGCTTCGAGTCCTGTACGAGGGAAGGATGATAAGGTTTTTGAGGAGTGCTCTTGGCGCGACTACTGGCTTCATCACGGACTCTCTCTCAGATAGCTATTACGGCGACGTCTTCCCCAACGAGGACTTCTTCCCCTACATCAGCACCCTCTTCCTCGACGACATGGCTAACGATAGTGCCAATCCGAACGCTGGCGGTTCCTCTGTTGGTACTGCCGTGTATACTTTCTTTCTCAACCTTGCTCTTATCGCATCTCAAGTTCTATACCTTGTAGTCTGTTTGGTTATCTGCCTTAATTTATATTCGCTATTTCACATGATTAGTATATTGTCTATTATTCTAATCATGTTTTATCTAGCATTTATTATGGGTAATTTGCTTGGTAAATTGCTCTTTTTCTCAACACGTACATGCTCGGAAGCCATTGTCACAGATCCAACATAGAAATCCCAACTAAGAGCACGACAACCCCTAAATCTAGTAAATGTGCATCATACATGAGGGGGTTGGCCGAGAAAAGAAATATGGTTAACTTTAGTCCCGATGATTAGGACGCCACTGTGGTTTCTTCTATGGAACCAGGGTGAAAAGCCTTCTTTATCTAGAAAATGATTACGACATCGCCGACAATTTCACTTCCGACAATATAGATCGATAGAAACAGAACGAGATAAGGCGAACGGTGTCCGTGGTGTTGCGGAGAAACGTAAGATATAGGAACCGCAAAAGTCCCCTGGCATCCAGAGCAGTATGGACCATGCGGTTTACAGATCTAGGCTCGATTCACCATAGGCCGCCTAGGTCAATTTTTGGAGCAGCGGTGGGCTGACAGAAGAGGGGCTTTGGACAGTGCGCGGTGGCAAGGCGGTGCTAGACCCTAACCACATTCCGCGGTGGCAATGCCGGAGATTCGGCCGGTGCCAATGTCTGGTGCCTCTTGTTCGTATTTTAAAAATCGACTTCAATTTTGTCAGCAATAGGTTGCTTACTCATGTACAACAGAATCCATAGTTACATGTACACTAATATTTGATACTCCGTACATACGCAACATAGGATACAATAAAATTAAGTGCTCGGTTCTTGGAACCCGGTTGTTGTGGGAAAAAAAGTTAGTGTGGATAAGTTAGTGACCTCACCTTCATATACACTGTACGTAATTTGTTTTCTTTGAGTAGCAACACCAGTTGACGATGCGGTTGACTTTGGTATGCGCTCATCACGTGCGTGGCTTTGTTTCACCTCCTACGCAAGCAAACGGCGGCACTGGAATGTTCCTCCGCAGAGCGCGTACATGTCACCCACCGGGTGCATCTTGGGCGAGGGGCGACGGATGCGGCCGGGTGGGATTTCCGCCGCGCGTTTTCCCTCTACCTTTCTTTATATACTCTCTCCAACCAATCGATATTAGTTAAATTAAATTTATCTAGATTCAAATTTATCTAGAAATATTTTAATGTTAAATACATTTAAATCCTAGATAAATACTCCTTTCATTTTAAAATATAAGATGTTTTAGGTTTGTGAAAAGATGTATCTAGATTTATTTTAGTGTGTAGATTCACTTTAAACATGAGTGACCTATAAATTAAAACAAGTCTAGATACATTTGCTTCACAAAGCTAAAACATCTTATATTTTAAAACGGAGAGAGTATGTGTTATTCTTTTTACTAGTACTGAGAGAATAATAAAGATTTCTAGATATTGATTAACCAGAGCTGGACAAGGGCGGGCGAAGTCAAACCTTCTTCTCCTTCTCTTGCTTTATTTTAAATTTATATAAAATTATGCTTAGTTGTTTCTCAAAATCTTTGCTTTGAGATCAGTTAAAAAAATTATGAATTTCAAAATGTTGAGATCTTTTCTAATCCTAAACTCGTCCATCATCTTCTATTCTAAATCTAGAAATAAAAATAAATGTAAAAAAAATAAAAAATAAGGAAAAACCCAACCGGTCAGGCCACAAGGCCCGCTGCCAGTTACATAGCCTACGATGACCACGCAGACACACCCCGGCCCAGCACACACACAACGACACGAACGCACTCACCTACACCTACATTCCCTAAAAAAAACAAAAACCTACACCTACACGAGGCGCTCGCCCTGAACGCCACCTCGCCGGCTCGCCCCCTTCCTCGCGCTGCTCTCGGTTCTCTCCCTCTCCCCTGCCGGTCAACACCATTACCCGTCGCCATTGAGAGAAGGATATACTCTTGTTTGAGTGGTGATAGGGAGAAGTCCAAGTTGAGACTGTTCGGGAAGTAGCTCCCCAATCCCGACGCGCACCGATCCAACCTACCAAAATTCTACATCTCTGGATACGCGGGTTCGGGTCACCACAACCTACTAAGTCCAACCAACCGCCCATTCCATTATTGGCACATGGTTGTACACGTAAGCTACACAATAAAGAAGCCAATCAATTTCTCTCGATACTGTTGGAATTATGCCCTAGAGGCAATAATAAAGATGTTATTATTATAATTCTTGTTCATGATAAAGTTTATATTCCATGCTAGAATTGTATTAAGCGGAAACTTTAATACTTGTGTGGTTTGTGAACAACACCGTGTCCCTAGTATGCCTCTATGGACTAGCTCATTGATCAATGATGGTTAAGGTTTCCTAACCATAGACATGAGTTGTCAATTGATAATGAGATCATATCATTGGGAGAATGATATGGTGGACAGACCCAAACTAAGCGAAGCAATTAGATCGTGTCATCGTGTTCGTCTTTGCGAAGTTTTTCCTATGTCAAATATTGTATTCCTTAGACCATGAGATAATACAACTCCCTGGTATCGGAAGAAAGCTTTGAGGTCATCAAACGTCATCCTATGAGAGGGTGATCATAAAGGTGTCTCTCAGGTGATCGAAAAGTATCTGTTGGGTTGTATGTATCGAGATGGGATTTGTCCCTCCCAAGTCGGAGAGATATACTTCGGGCCTACTCGGTAATCGATATCAACACCGCTTGCAAGCATGTGGTTAAGGAGTTAATCACAAAGTGATATCAGATTACGGAACGAGTAAAGTACTTGCTGTGAACGAGATTGAACTAGGTATGACGGTACCGACGATCGAATCTCGGGCAAGTAAAATATCGCGAGACGAAGGGAATATATATATGGGATTGATTGAATCCTGGCATCATGGTTCATCCGATATGATCATCGATGAATGTGTGGGAGTCAATATGGGTGCCCAGACCCCGTTGTTGATTATTGATAGAAGATCATGTCTGCATATTCTCGAACCCGCAGGGTCACACACTTAACGTGTCTCGACGCTAGGATAGATTGGATAATTGGTTTATGAATTTTTGTTCGGAGTCTCGGATGGGACCGGGATATCACGAGAGGTTCCGGAATGGTCCGGAGAATAAGATTCATATAAGGCAGTGCAGTTTTTGGAGTTCGGAATTGTTCCGGATTAATCGGTATTGTACCGGAAGCTTCTAGAACCTTCCGGAAGGGGGCCAACATGGTCCCACCTTCCGGGAGGGGGCATGGGCCTATGAGGGAGTGTCCTGGCCGCATTGGGCCAAGGGCACAAGGCCCCATAGGGCCCAGCCGATCCTAGATAAGTTTAAACTCGTTTAAACTAGAGATAGAGTTTCTAGATAAGGGATAAGTTTAAACTCGTTTAAACTAGAGATAGGGTTTCTAGATAAGGGAGAGTTTAAATCGTTTAAACTAGAGATACGCTTGGAGGATGGGCAAGGGCTGGCCGCACCCCCCTCTATATATAGAGGGCTGGTGCGCCCCCTCCCCACCACACACACCTTCCTCCAAACCCTAGTTGCCCTGCTGCCCTCCTCTCTCCCTCCCGACTGTTTGTAGGCGAAGCCCTGCTGCAGAAATTCTCCACCATATACACCACGCCGTCGTGTTGTAGATCCAATCTATCTCTCCACCCTACTTGCTGGTCCGAGGAAGGAGGAGACGTCGAGGTGTTGCACGTGTGCATCTCACGGAGGCACCGCCACTTGTGGTGCTAGATCGGATCGGATCGCGAGGAGGAGAAGCGAGTATGACTACATCACCCACGTTCCGACGAACGTTCCGCTGTGCGAATCTTCAAGGGTATGAAGATCTAATCCAATCTCTCTCGTTGTTTGCATCTCCTAGATTAGATCTTGGCTTTCCCTCTGTTCGCTTCCGTAGAAAATTTTGATTTACTATGCTGCGAAACCCTTCAGATACCTGGGTGCCTTTCCGCAATGAAACCACCAAAAATTATCAATACCATCACACCCAGGGGATTCATTGATTATGTTGTTTTAGTTTTCACAAACCAATACTTTTAGAAACAAGTCTCAATGATGTAACCCAGCCCTCGTTCAACATAGCATGACTAAGCACATCTACCAACGGTGGTTCATCTACAAGGAAAGCCCTACCACATAATAGGTCATAGCATAGCGATAGTATCATCCTACACATGCATCTACAAAATACACGACAATGCATTGAAAATAGTAGGACGATATCATGAACAAAGTAGCATCTACTTGCCTTGGTTGTAGCGGTCGGAAGAACAATCCACACACGAGCAAGAGTTGCACTCGTCACAATCTACACGATACAATTGCAATCATAAACAAACAACCCACAAGCATATGCAACAAATATGATGCATGAATGCAAGAACGACAGGTGAATTGGTGCTACAGCTGCACCACAACATCCTATTCCATAATACTACCGATTGCATGCATGGAAAATAGTTTTAGCGCTAGAAAAACTATTTCGCAAAGAGTAATGCTCAAAACTAGAGCTAGAACTCAAATAATTCACTACCGGTAGTATACTATTTGTAAAATCTTGGGAAAATTCTACCGAATAGGCATCGCTGATTAGAAACAGTACCAATTAGAATTACTCAAAAAGGAATTATAAAACTCCCCGAGTAATTAAAACACTGCAGAAAGCCACTAGACAGTTTCTGCAGAAGTTTTTACTGTAAGCCCATCTTTTTAATTCACGATGAGATTCCCCTCGTTCCACTGAATCTAGGGACATATCATACGCGATTTTTGGAGCTACGGATCTTTTTCTACGAATTTATTACTCCGAAAAGGCCACTAACTAGATTGATTAAACTGTACTAAATCTTGCTGCAAAAGCCTGGACCAAAGGTACAGCAAGATTCTACACGACTCACTGAATCTATACATATTTTATTTCCAATTTTTGGCCAAGCGGTTTAATTTCTATGCAATTTACAAGTTTCTATCGAAATCTGTCAACTAAAAGGATTAACGAAATTAACCAGTCAACTGTGTCTGTTGACTGGTCAAAGCGTCTGCTGACTGGGCGTCTGACTAGTCAACGCCTGAGTCTAACCGGTCAACGAACGATCTAAGCCGCCGATCTGAGATCTGACGGTGGCTGCAGTCTTACCGGAAATAACCGGCGAAACGGACGGCGGCGAGTTCCGGACGGCGGCGGCGATCGATTCCGGCGTCGGGGTCTTTCCTGCGCGGGTGTACACGATTAACGCGGTTCGAGATTACTCAAAGCGGCGCGCAAGACGGCGCGCGTACGTGCGGCACGCGTGCATGCGTGTGTGTGCAAGCGCGCGCGCGAAGCGGCAGCAGCTAGGCGCGCAGCAGCAGCTAGGCGGCAGCGCGCGCGCAGGCGGCGCAGCAGCGCAGCACGGCGGCGGGGCATGGCGCTGGTGGCGGTTGGCGGCGGGCGCGCGGGGCGGCGCAGGCGGCCGGCGGCGGGGGCAACGGCTCGGCGGCGGGGATGCGGGGCGCGGCGGTGCGGCGAGAGAGAGAAGAGAGAGGAGGCGGCGGCCTCACCTGGGCGGCGGGGTGAAGGGCGGCGACAGCAGCGGGAGGCTGGCCGGCGGCGGCGGCGCGCAAGCCGAGGAGGAGGGGCGGCGGCGCGGTCCAGGAACCGAGGCGGCCGGGCGATCGAGGCGGCTGAGAGGCGGCGATCGCGGGCAGGGGGCGGGCACGCGTCCCGAGGCCGGGGTGGGTCCCCTTTTGTGGCCCTCTCGCGGAAACCTAAACTGAAACAGTGCGGAGTTGGTTTCGGACTCGGAAATCGGTCCGGAATTTCGGACCGTTTTCCGGCGATTCACTAAAACGGCCGCAACTTCTCCGTACGAGCTCCGAATCGAGCGATTCTTGCTCCTACGGTTTCGTATAGTCGAGAGGAACAATCTAAGGTCAAAGTTTGAGCGAAACCACTAGTCTACAAGAGTGGTCAACGCTAGCCCTACTAAAGCTTCCCGTAGTAACCTCGTAGCAAAATAAGATAGGGTTTGCAAATGGCGTTTCGCCGAACCTTTTCACTCGACGGTTTTGCATGGAAAAACATGATGCAAAGATATGAATGACGTGCAAGACCAAATCTAAAAAAATGGGATGTGACAAGACTAACCCCCTTAAGATGAATCTCGTCCTCGAGATTCGGCGCGGCTAGCAAATAGGTGTGGGTAGTCCTCTCGGATGCCATCCTCACGCTCCCAAGTGGCTTCCTCTTCGGTGTGGTGGCTCCACTGTACCTTGCAAAACTTGATTATCTTGGTACGGGTAATCCTCTCTGCTGTCTCTAGAATCTTGACCGGTTTCTCCTCATAGGTCAAGTCATTCCCAAGCTGAACCTCCTCTAGCGGTACGGTGTCTCTCAATGGTGTATCCACCATCTCCGGATGGCACTTCTTCAGCTGGGATACGTGGAACACGTTGTGAACAGCGGATAGAGCCTCTGGCAACTCCAACTGATAAGCAACTTCACCTTTGCGTGCTAAGACCTGATATGGTCCAATAAATCGAGGTGCCAGCTTACCCTTAATTCCAAATCTCTTGATTCCACGAAGTGGCGATACTCTGAGGTATGCTCTATCACCTATCTCATAAACCACTTCTTTGCGCTTGGCGTCAGCGTAGCTCTTCTGTCTTGATTGTGCTACCTTCAGCCTGTCTCTAATCAAGGCGACCTTCTCCTCAGCGTCCTTGATCAAATCGGGTCCAAACAACTGACGTTCTCCTACTCCATCCCATAGCAATGGTGTTCGGCACCGTTTCCCATACAGCACATCGAACGGTGACGTCTTGATGCTGGTTTGATAGCTGTTGTTGTAGGAAAACTCCGCATACGGCAAATTCTCATCCCAACTAGAACCATGAGCCAAGGCGCAAGCTCTCAGCATGTCCTCCAAAATCTGATTCTCCCTCTCGGTCTGCCCATCAGTCTGTGGGTGAAACGCTGTGCTAAACTCCAATCTAGTACCGAGTGACTCGTGCAGCTAGCGCCAGAAGTGTGAGGTAAATTGGGTGCCTCTGTCAGATACAATACTCTTGGGAACTCCGTGTAGGCACACAATTATGTCCATGTAAATCTTGGCCAACTTTGCACTCGTGTAGGTTGTCTTCACCGGAATAAAGTGGGATACCTTGGTCAAATGGTCGACCACTACCCAAATGGAGTCATATCCTGACCTGGTCCTGGGCAATCCTGTGATAAAATCCATTCCCACTCTATCCCACTTCCAATCCGGCACGGGCAATGGCTGTAGCAGTCCTGCTGGCTTCTGGTGTTCCGCCTTCACTCGACTGCACACATCACATAGGGCAATATGCTTGGCGATATCTCCCTTCATGTTGTTCCACCAGAATCTGCTCTTCAAATCCATATACATCTTTGTGTTTCCCGGATGTATGGAGTATGGCGAGTTATGAGCCTCCTGCAGAATCAACTCCCTTATCTCCGGGTCGCTGGGCACACACAAACTATCTCCGTACCACAAGGTACCATGCTCATCCTCGCGAATATCCTTTTCCCGATTCTCCTTCATCTTTTCCTCTATCTCCTCTATTTCCTTGTCTCCTATCTGAGCCTTTATGATCCTGTCCTGTAGCGTTGGTTGGACCTCCATTGTATCTAGGTATCCTTCAGATACTACCTCCAGTCTAAGGTCCTTGAATTGCTTGCACAAATCCTCAGGCAATTCGCCAATTGTCAATCCATTGGCATAAACCTTCCGGCTCAGAGCATCGGCTACTACATTGGCCTTTCCTGGGTGGTATTGTAGATTCATATCATAGTCCTTGATAAGTTCCAACCATCTCCTTTGTCTCATGTTCAGTTCCTTTTGTGTGAATATGTACTTCAGGCTCTTGTGGTCGGTGTACACATCACAGTGTTTTCCCCTTAAGTAATGCCTCCATACCTTGAGCGCATGAACCACTGACGCTAACTCCAAGTCGTGTGTGGGGTAATTCCGCTCATGGTGTTTAAGTTGTCGCGAGGCATATGACACCACTCTCCCGTCTTGCATCAGCACACTCCCAAGTCCCTGTCGAGAAGCGTCACAGTACACTTGGAAATCCTTCTGAAGATCTGGTAAACACAGAACGGGTGCGGTCACTAGTCGACGCTTCAGTTCCTGAAAGCTGGCTTCACATACGTCTGACCATTCAAACTTTCTCTCCTTCTTCAGAAGTTCAGTCATCGGCTTAGCAATCTTGGAAAAGTTTTCAATGAACCTCCTGTAGTATCCAGCAAGTCCCAAAAAGCTTCGAATCTCTCCCGCATTCTTGGGTGCTTCCCACTCTGTTACTGCAGTCACTTTGCTTGGATCAACAGCGACTCCTTCTCCTGACACTACGTGTCCAAGAAACCCAACGGTGTTAAGCCAGAACTCACACTTGCTGACTTTGGCATACAGCTGGTGTTCCCTCAGTTTCTCCATAATCAGTCGCAGATGTTTCTCATGCTCAGCATCATCCTTGGAATATATCAGTATGTCATCAATAAACACCACCACGAACTTGCCCAAGTACTCCATAAATACCTTGTTCATCATGGTCATGAAGTATGCCGGGGCATTCGTTAGTCCAAAAGCATAACTGTATACTCATATAAACCATACCTAGTGGCGAAGGCGGTTTTTGGTACGTCCTCCTTCCGGATCTTCAATTGGAAGTAGCCTGATCGTAGATCAATCTTGCTGAACACCTTCGCTCCTTCCAGTTGATCAAACAAATCATTTATGTTCGGCAGAGGGTACTTGTTCTTGATGGTTACCTCATTTAGCGAGCGGTAGTCCACCACTAATCTCTTGGTGCTGTCCTTCTTCTCCACAAACAGAACAGGTGCACCCCATGACGACGAACTAGGTTGAATGAATCCCTTGTCCAACTGCTCTCTCAGCTGCTTCTTCAATTCCTTCAGCTCATCCACATCCATCTTATATGGTTTCTTTGCTATTGGTCCTGTTCCCGACATCAGGTCGATAAGAAACTCTACTTCTCTGTCAGGTGGCATCCCTGGCAGCTCTTCCGGAAACACGTCGGGGTAATCCCTAATCACTGGCACAGTATCCATGCTAACCCCCTTAAGAGAATTCAACTTACACCTTCCTGGTCGTACAGCTGACTTGAATCTAATCCTCTTACCATCCGGGGTTTTGAGTGAAATAGCTCGCTGTGCACAATCTATGTGTCCCCCATGCATAGACATCCAATCCATACCCAGAATAACGTCTAATCCCTGTGATTCCAACACTACCAAATGTGCACTGAAGTGGTGTGTTCCAATCCTCACAGTTAAATCGCGGCATCCTGCGCTAGCTATCATATCTCCTCCAGGTGAACTAAATCTAATAGAACTTTTCATAGACTCAGTAGGTAACTTATACTTGTCCACAAATGCCCTTGATATGAATGAATGCGATGCACCAGTATCGAAAAGTATAGGTGCAGGGTAAGTGTTGATTGGGAACTTACCAATCACAAGGTCAGGCTCATCTGGAATCTCCTCCACATTCATGTGGTTCACTGTGGCCTTCTCACTGTTGGTTGGCTTCAGTCCTTTCCTCTCCGGACAGTTGTCAGCATAGTGTCCCTTCTGCTTACACTTGAAGCATGTCACCTCACTCAGATCCTTCTTCACAAAGCTGCGATCACGGTTGCGGTCATGTCCACCATGTCCTCCAGAGTGGTGAGAGTGTCCTCCCTTGTGGTTGTGGTGGTTGCTCCTATGGTTGTCATGATGATGCCCATCGCCTCCATGGTGGTGGCGGTCATGGCTCCCATGGTCACTCCCTCCATGCTTGGAGTATCCATCATATGAAGTGCGAGACTTGTGATGTGAACCAGAGTGGTGATTGTTGTTCTTTCTCTTGCGGCTTTCCACCTGCTTGTGCTTCCCTTCCAAGATCCTGGCCTTGTCCATGAGCTCCTGGAAAGTGGGGCAGTAAACCACCAGTAGCTGTACTGAAAGCTCATCACTGAGTCCATCCAGGAATCTCTCCCTCCTTTTTGCATCAGTGTCAACATCCTCAGGTGCATAACGGGACAGGTTGTTGAACTCCTCAATGTACTCGGCCACGGAGCGATTGGTTTGGCGCAAGTTGCGGAACTCCTTCCTCTTCAGGATCAGAACTCCTGAAGACACGTGGTTGGTCCTGAAACCTTCCTCAAACATTGCCCAAGTCACGGTATCCAGCGGGTGGGTAATCTGAAATGTGTCCCACCAAGAAGCGGCTGGTCCCTCCAGTAGGTGAGCGGCAAACCTCACCTTCTCAGCATCAGTGCATCCAACAGTTACTAGATCCTTGTTGACTGAACGCAACCAGTCGAGAGCAACCATTGGTTCCGTTGCAGTAGAGAACTTAGCCGGCCTTAGCCTCAGAAATCTGGTGAGAGCATCTCCCTGAGGCTGATCGTTTCCATTGTTGTTGTTCTGATTTGCCATGAACTGAGTCATCACTTGGGTCAGCTGTGCCTGAGCTGCCATGAGATGCTCCAACTCAGTGGGCTGACGGCGGGGAGGCATCTGCGGTTCAGCACAGATAAGTTTAGAAAGAATCAGCTACGGTAATAGGATTCTACCCATGCATATGATCAAACAACATCAAACAATAGCAGACAATCACAAGCAAGCAACACATTAACAAACAAGCGATCCAGCAACATCCCAGGTGTTATCCTAGCAGTATATAACTACTGAAATAGTTTCACAAGAGTTGGCAATGGTTAACTAAACAGTAGCTCATCTAAACAACAGAAACAGCAATCTGCCAGAACAGTCCAGCAGCGTTCGTGAATTTTTCCGCCTGACTTAAACTCGTCAGAAAATTTAGCTGATCTTTGCACATATAGTACAGAGAGTTTCGCATCAGCCCAATTTTTTTCAGATTTTTCCGAGTTACCAGAGAAATATGAAAAATCGTACAGTACTGCTGTATCAGCAGAAAAACTGCAGCGAAAATAACACAGATAGTAACCAAATTGCCATAACTCTTTCATAATGTTTTGCACAAATAATTCCTGGGATATTGGAGTACACAAATAAGAAACTAATCACTCTTAAACTAACATGAACTAAGTTTCACAACGATCGAGACTAATCCTAACGAATTTGCCTAACGAGGACTAATTGGTGGACTTCTATCTACTTCTTGAAGAGGTTGCAATAGGTCCTTGCTGTCATGCGTTGACGCTTCGGCTCGCGGTACAACCATGGCGGTGGAGTGTACACCTCTCCTGAATCATCACTTGAAACCTCAAACTCCACCTCTTCTGGATCCTCCTCTTCTTCTTCACTCTCAGTTGCAACTGCAACAGCTTCATCTCCTCCACCATCATCGTCTCCATCATCATCATCCTCATCCTCATCATCATCATCGTCTCCACTGTCATCATCATCCCCATTATTGCCATCATCTCCATTGTCATCATCAGAGGGTGGATTCAGCTGGGCTTGAAGAGCGGCAATCTGGGCTGTCATAGCTTCAATAGTTTGGTCCCTTTCCTGGACGGTCCCTTGCAACTGTTGTATGTTCTGGGTGTTCTCCTGCACAGTACCATGAAGATGAGCTATGGTTGCATCTCTGGCTATCAGGGCATTCTCTAGAACTCCCACAGCTTCATGCAGGGTGTCAATCTCCTGTCCTTGGACCACCATACCATTGCTAGCAAAATCTGCAATCTCCTTTATCATCCTCACCTTCTCAGCTAGAGATCCATTCTCCCTCTCCATGTCCTCTATGTGCCTCCGACGGGGCGGCATGTTGTTCCTGTCGCCCGGGGTAACCACAATGTGCCCATCTTCATCACACCTCCCATAGTCACGGTAGGGTGAATCTGCTGGCAGTAGGTGTCGGACACTATGGCACTGGCGAGACAGGGCTTCATGTATGACCAAGTTGATTCCAAGTCCCCAGTTGCAGTATGTCTTGGTGTAGATCAAGTGCACGGGGTTTGGCAAGGCGGCATCTCTGAATATGAAGGTGGTGATCTCCCATGCATCTCCATATCCATAGGTGTACAGCCTTCTTCCCTTGAACATGGGCAGTGGCAATCCCAATGACTGCGAGAGCTGAGCTAACTGTCTTGCAAAGGGCCGTGGTGACTCCATGGTGGCATACTCAGTCCTGACTTCACCCATCTATCAAGTAAAAGAGGAAAGTGTGAGAATAGCATATGGTAAGAATTTACGAGGGTGAAAGGCATAAGATGGAAGACAGAGTTAATATAGGCTTTAATAAATCTATGGCTTCCTAATCCAATACTAGGTCACGATCCTATAGTCGACACACGGGCTCTGATACCATCCTGTAACACCCCGGTTCTGAAAAGACCGTGGCCTCTATGTGACATGCCAATCCCTGGATAGGTTCATTGGCCCACAATAGAGTAAGATGAATAACATAGCAAAATAACCGTGTATCATAGATAACGAAGATCCAGAGTACCATTATTACAATAAAAGCTTAGCCCAAAGCTAGCTCAAATTATTCAGGTAGCAACATAAACAAAGTAAATCCTCCATTCTTCAAATTGCCCACAAGTGAACAAGTGCCGAGTGGAGTACCGTGGCCTATATCGATTACTCAGAATCGGAATAACCTGCAACATGAAACATAGCAGCCCCGAAGGGTCAATACATGGAATGTATGGCAAGTAGATCTAGTAATAGAGACAAAAGTATTAACATCTACATGCATATTTGGCAAGTGGAGCTGTATCTGGCTTGCATTTGCAAATACATTTGTCCTACTTTCATAAACAGTTTTGATTTTCTTTGAAAAGATCCCAATTAAGTTAACCCAACAATGTTAAAACAATTATGAAATTAGAATGAGCGAGAAACATGTCATGGAATCAATATCAAGCAACTCAGTTGTCCATAACCGGGGACACGGCTAATCGATTAGATTATACAGCCTGCAGAGGTTAGTACACTTTACCCATGTGACTTGGCTAGCCCAGCTCGTACCATCACTCTCATTTTGAGTGGTGATAGGGAGAAGTCCAAGTTGAGACTGTTCGGGAAGTAGCTCCCCAATCCCGACGCGCACCGGTCCAACCTACCAAAATTCTACATCTCTGGATACGCGGGTTCGGGTCACCACAACCTACTAAGTCCAAGCAACCGCCCATTCCATTATTGGCACATGGTTGTACACGTAAGCTACACAATAAAGAAGCCAATCAATTTCTCTAGATACCTGGGTGCCTTTCCGCAATGAAACCACCAAAAATTATCAATACCATCACACCCAGGGGATTCATTAATTATGTTGTTTTAGTTTTCACAAACCAATACTTTTAGAAACAAGTCTCAATGATATAACCCAGCCCTCGTTCAACATAGCATGGCTAAGCACATCTACCAACGGTGGTTCATCTACAAGGAAAGCCCTACCACATAATAGGTCATAGCATAGCGATAGTATCATCCTACACATGCATCTACAAAATACACGACAATGCATTGAAAATAGTAGGACGATATCATGAACAAAGTAGCATCTACTTGCCTTGGTTGTAGCGGTCGGAAGAACAATCCACACACGAGCAAGAGTTGCATTCGTCATAATCTACACGATACAATTGCAATCATAAACAAACAATCCACAAGCATATGCAACAAATATGATGCATGAATGCAAGAACGACAGGTGAATTGGTGCTACAACTGCACCACAACATCCTATTCCATAATACTACCGATTGCATGCATGGAAAATAGTTTTAGCGCTAGGAAAACTATTTCGCAAAGAGTAATGCTCAAAACTAGAGCTAGAAATCAAATAATTCACTACCCGTAGTATACTGTTTGTAAAATCTTGGGAAAATTCTAACGAATAGGCATCGCTGATTAGAAACAGTACCAATTGGAATTACTCAAAAAGGAATTATAAAACTCCCCGAGTAATTAAAACACTGCAGAAAGCCACTAGACAGTTTTTGCAGAAGTTTTTACTGTAAGCCCATGTTTTTAATTCACTATGAGATTCCCCTCGTTCCACTGAATCCAGGGACATATCATACGCGATTTTTGGAGCTACGGATCTTTTTCTACGAATTTATTACTCCGAAAAGGCCACTAACTAGATTGATTAAACTGTACTAAATCTTGCTGCAAAAGCCTGAACCAAAGGTACAGCGAGATTCTACACGACTCACTGAATCTACACATATTTTATTTGCAATTTTTGGCCAAGCGGTTTAATTTCTACGCAATTTACAAGTTTCTACCGAAATCTGTCAACTAAAAGGATTAACGAAATTAACCAGTCAACTGTGTCTGTTGACTGGTCAAAGCGTCTGCTGACTGGGCGCTGACTGGGCGTCTGACTAGTCAACGCCTGAGTCTGACCGGTCAACGAACGATCTAAGCCGCCGATCTGAGATCTGACGGTGGCTGTAGTCTTACCGGAAACAACCGGCGAAACGGACAGGGGCGAGTTCCGGACGGCGGCGGCGATCGATTCCGGTGTCGGGGTCTTTCCTGCGCGGGTGTACACGATTAACGCGGTTCGAGATTGCTCAAAGCGGCGCGCAAGACGGCGCGCGTACGTGCGGCACGCGTGCATGCGTGTGTGTGCAAGCGCGCGCGCGAAGCGGCCAGCGGCTCGGCGGCGGGGATGCGGGGCGAGGCGGCGCGGCGAGAGAGAGAAGAGAGAGGAGGCGGCGGCCTCACCTGGGCGGCGGGGTGAAGGACGGCGACGGCGGCGGGAGGCTGGCCGGCGGCGGCGCGCAAGCCGAGGAGGAGGGGCGGCGGCGCGGTCCAGGAACCGAGGCGGCGGGGCGATCGAGGCGGCTGGGAGGCGGCGATCGCGGGCAGGGGGCGGGCACGTGTCCCGAGGCCGGGGTGGGTCCCCTTTTGTGGCCCTCTCGCGGAAACCTAAACTGAAACGGTGCGGAGTTGGTTTCGGACTCGGAAATCGGTCCGGAATTTCGGACCGTTTTCCGGCGATTCACTAAAACGGCCGCAACTTCTCCGTACGAGCTCCGAATCGAGCGATTCTTGATCCTACGGTTTCGTACAGTCGAGGGGAACAATCTAAGGTCAAAGTTTGAGCGAAACCACTAGTCTAAAAGAGTGGTCAACGCTAGCCCTACTAAAGCTTCCCGCAGGAACCTCGTAGCAAAATAAGATAGGGTTTGCAAATGGCGTTTCGCCGAACCTTTTCACTCGACGGTTTTGCATGGAAAAACATGATGCAAAGATATGAATGACGTGCAAGACCAAATCTAAAAAAAAATGGGATGTGACAGGTGATGTAGTCGAACTAGCCTTCTCCTCCTCGCGATCCGATTCGATCCAACGCCGCAAGTGACGACGCCTCCGAGAGATGCACACGTACGGTGCCGCGACATCTCGTCCTTCCTTGGTCCAGCAAGTGGGGTGGTTAGATGGATTGGATCTGCAGCACGACGGCGTGGTGCTATGGTGGAGAGTTTTTGCGGCAGGGCTTCGCCTACGCGCAGTCGGGAGAGAGAGAGGTGGAGGGCAGCAGGGTGGCTGCTAGGGTTGAAGGAGTGGGGGGAGGGGTGCGCCCCTGCCCACCTTATATAGGGGGCTGGCCAACACCCTTGGTTCCTCCTCCAAGCCCTAGGGCGGCGGCCCCAAGGGTTGGAGTGGGGGGCAAGTTTCCCCTCCTTCTAGAAGGGTTCCCTAGGGTTTCCCCTAGGGTTTGGCCGACTGGGCCTATGGGGCCTTGTGACCCTGGCCCAAAGCGGCCAGGGCACTCCCTCTTAGGCCCATGCAGTCCTCCGACAAGTGGGGCCACGTTGGTCCCACTCCGGAAGCTTCTAGAACCTTTCGGTACAATACCGAATACTCCGAAATGATTCCGAAATCCAAAAACTGCTTTCCTTTATATGAATCTTATTCTCCGGACCATTCCGGAACCTCTCGTGATGTCCTGGATCTCATCCGATACTCCGAACAAAAACTCATAAACCAATTATCCATTCTATCCTAGCGTCGAGGCACGTTAAGTGTGTGACCCTACGGGTTCGAGAATATGCAGACATGATCTTTTATCAATAATCAACAGCAGGATCTGGAAACCCATATTGACTCCCACATATTCATCGATGATCATATCGGGTGACCATGATGCCAGGATTCAATTAATCCCATATATGTATTCCCTTTGTCACGCGATATTTTACTTGCCCGAGATTCGATCGTTGGTATCGGCATACCTAGTTCAATCTCGTTCACGGCAAGTACTTTACTCGTTCTGTAATCCGATATCACTTTGTGATTACCTTAACAACGTGCTTGCAAGCAGTGTTGATATCGATTACCGAGTGGGCCCGAAGTATATCTTTCCGACTCGGGAGGGACAAATTCCATCTCGATACATACAACCCAACAAGTACTTTCCGATCACCTGAGAGACACCTTTATGATCACCCTCACATAGGATGACGTTTGATGACCTCAAAGCTTTCTTCCGATACCAGGGAGTTGCATTATCTCATGGTCTAAGGAATACAATATTTAACATAGGAAAAAGCTTCGCAAAGATGAACACGATGACACGATCTAATTGCTCTGCTTAATTTGGGTATGTCCATCATATCATTCTCCTAATGACATGATCTCATTATTAATCGACAACTATTGTCTATGGTTAGGAAACCTTAACCATCATTAATCAATGAGCTCGTCCATAGACACGGTGTTGTTCATAAACCACACAAGTATCAAAGTTTCCGCTTAATACAATTCTAGCATGGAATATAAACTTTATCATGAACAAGAATTATAACAATAACATCTTTATTATTGCCTCTAGGGCATAATTCCAACAGTCTCCCACTTGCACTAGAGTCAATAATCTAGTTTACATCTGGCAACAATCTAACACCCATGGCATTAAGGTGCTGATCATGTTTTGCTCGTGGAAGAGGTTTAGTCAACGGATCTGCGACATTCAGATCCGTATGTACTTTTCTAATCTTCAGATCTCCATCTATATAATCTCGAATTATATGAAAACGGCGGTTGATGTGCTTGGTCTTTGGATGATATCTTGGTTCCTTAGCCAGTGCTATGGCGCCAGTGTTGTCGCACAATATCTCTAGTGGGTCCAAGGCACTTGGAACCAGACCAAGCTTAGTGATGAAGTTCCTGATGCAAACTCCTTCACTTGACGCTTCTGAAGCAGCCATGTATTCCGATTCTACTGTAGATCCTGCGATCACGCTTTGCTTGCAGCTTCTCCAGCTCACAGCTCCTCCATTCAAAATATAAATGTATCCTGTCTGAGATTTAGAATCATCCGGGTCGGTGTCGAAACTAGCGTCGACGTAACCTTTTACGACGAGATGCTCATCACCTCCATAGACCAAGAACATTTCGTTAGTCCTATTTAAATACTTTAGGATGTTCTTTACGGCTGTCCAGTGTTCCATTCCTGGATCACTTTGGTAGCTGCTCGTCAAACTAAGAGCATTGGACACATCCGGTCTAGTACACAGCATGACATACATGATAGAACCTATGGCCGAGGCATAAGGCACTTTTCTCATAGTTTATGTATCGTTTACCGTAGCTGGACACTGAGCCTTGCTCAATATCTTACCTGACAACTGTTGAATAATAGAGAAATTTACCAAGCAAATTACCCTTAATAAACGCTAGATAAAACATGATTAGAATAATAGGCAATATACTAATCATGTGAAATAGCGAAAACATATGAACACAGGTAACCAAACAGACTGCAAAAGATGCAATCAGAACAAGATTTATAAAGAAAACATACACGGCAGTGGCGGCAGAAGAGGAACCGCCAGTGTTCGTGTTGGCACCGTCGTTAGCCATGTCGTCGAGGAAGAGGGTGCTGATGTCGGGGAAGAAGTCCTCGTTGGGGAAGATGTCAGCGCAATCGGTATCCGAGAGGGAGTCCGTGATGAAGCCAGTAGTCGCGCCGATAGCGCTCCTCAAAAACCTTGTCGCCCTTCTCCCGTACAGGACTCGAAGCAGCGGGGTCTCGGAGGCCTACTGTCCCGGCTAGCGGTGCACGCCGCAAGATGGGATGGGGAAGATCTAGGTAGCGCAGTGCTCTGGAACTGGAGGCGCAAAGGATGTGCAACAGACAGACTGAGAGGAGGAACGACCTCTCTCTCTTATAGGCACATAGGGGAAGGTAGACAGACTGCGCAGAATATGAAACGAATGGACGATAGATGAAGCGAACAGGCGGCAGCCCAGCGGACAGCCTCCACTCAATTCGTATTCATTTAACTCGTATTAAAAGTCCACTCAAAGCAAACGTTTCAGCTTCTGTACATCTGTTCATATGTTCATATACTATTCATGCGTGGCAAAATAAAGCTCGGCTCGGCGAGATTCCCGCAACCCGCGGCGCGCGCGCGCGTGACGAGGCGAGGCGTGGCGTGGCGTGGCGTGGCGTGGCGAGGCGAGCAAGGAGGAGGAGGAGCGCGCGTGTGGAACTCTCTCCTTCTCCTTCTCATCCTTTTACCAAGTGGTAGGAGAGCTCACCTTATAAGTGTAGGGTTATGTAGCATGGAAAACAAAAAATTTCTATCGCATACAAACAAACAAGCCAAGATCTATCTACTAGATTGTAGCAACGAGTCGATGGAATAACTCACCCTCGAAGATTCCAAAGTGTTTAACGAGAGCGGATTCTCGTGGGTGATGTAGTCGTACTCTTCCCGATCTCAAGATCGCGTAGACGATCCTTCCGGCGCTGCGTTCCGGCAGCGCTCCCGCAGTCGGTCACACGTTCGGTACTCGACCAAGACCTTCCTATCCCTTATTCCAGCAGGCAGCGGAGGTTGTAGCACTCTCCTCGCGATTCCGGCAGCACAATGGTACCGGAAGTAGAGGGGAGATCTCGCAGGGCTTTGCCTTAAGCCGGAGCGAGTATGGTGGACTATGAGAGAGAGCCTCGACGATCTAGGGTTTAGACACGCCGAAGAGGGGGTGCTAGGGCCAGCGGCTAGGGCTTGGGGCTTCCCAAGTCGGCGGCTAGGGGAGCCCTAGGCGGCGGCAACAGGAGGTGGCGGCGCCGGGCTAGGGTTTTGGGTGGAGAACTTGTGTGCTAGGAGGGGCAGCCCTACCCCTCCCTTTATAGGTGGGAGGCGCCGGCCAAGGGGAGGGAGTCCCTCCCCAACTCGGATCCCTAGTGGGCTGGCGGTGGAGGAGGAAACTCCTCCCCAACTCGGTTTCCTACTTTCCCACCACTTCACAAAATAGTCGTTTGACTTTTCAAATTGGCGTTTGACTTTTCAAACTAGGATTTGATTAAACCCTTTATTTTGTTCAGTGATGACACCTAGTACATGATGCAATCATACCAACTTGATATAACACATTCATGTACCCTTCCCCTCCGGAGTGCCGGACATTCCGGAACCTTCTAGAACATTCCCGATGAAAACACCGGAACCATTCTCCAACCCCGAAACAGGACTTTCCTTATATGAATCTTATTCTCCAGACCATTCCGGATCTCCTCGTGATATCCCGGATCCCATCCGAGACTCCGAACAACATTCGGTCTCTTACTCATCATTCCATAACTACTCAAACAACGTCGAATCCTTAAGTGTGTCTCCCTACGGTTCGTGAATTATGCGGACATGATCGAGACACTTCTCCGATCAATAACCAATAGAGGAATCTGGAAATTCATATGGCTCCCACATATTTCTATGATTACTTTACGATCGAATGAACCACTTACATACGATACCAATTTCCCTTTATCTCACGATAGTTTACTTATCCGGGGTTATGATCGTCGGTATCTCTGCATACCTAGTTCAACCTCGTTACTGATAAGTACTCTTTTCTCGTTCCCGTGATATGTGATCCCTTGTGAGCCAGTCACATGCTTGCAAGCTAATTGGATGACATTCCACCGAGAGGTCCCAGAGTATATCTATCCGTCATATGGATGGACAAATCCCACTCTTGATCCATGTGTCTCAACCAATACTTTCCGAACACTCAATGCCACCTTTATGGCCACCCAGTTACGGTGTGGTGTTTGATGTCATCAAAGCATACTTCCGGTGAAGGTGATATGCATGATCTCATGGTCGAAGGAATTAGGTTACTATGTATCAGACAGCATATAGCAATTGAACTATTAAAATGACTTGATCTTTATGCTACGCTTATCTATAGGAGTATGTCCACCATATCATTCTCCTAACGATATGATCTTGTTGTTAATAACATCTCAATGTTCATGATAGGGAAACCACAATCATTTATTAACCAACAAGCTAGTATTATAAAGAGGCTTTACTAGGGACTCTATTTTAGTTTACAAATCACACAAGTGTTAATGTTCCCTTGTTAATACTATTATAGCATGAATGTAAACATTTATCATAAACACAAAGATATAATAATAACTACATTTATTATTGCCTCTAGGGCATATCTCCAACAGTCTCCCACTTGCACTAGAGTCATCTAATCTAGATTACATGGTAATATACCGAACACCCATGGCACTTTGGTGTTGGTCATGTTTTGCCCTCGGGAGAGGTTTAGTCAACGGATCCGCCACATTCAGATATGTGTGTACTTTGCAAATCTTTATGTCCCCATCTTGGACATGTTCTCGAATAGCGTGAAAACGTAGCTTGATGTGCTTCAGCTTCTTGTGTGACCTTGGTTCTTGCGCATTGGCTATGGCACCCATGTTATCACAGTAGATAGACATTGGGTCCAGCGCACTAGGAACCACACCGAGCTCTGTAATGAACTCTTTCATCCATATCGCTTCTTGTGAAGCCTCCGAAGCAACCATGTATTCCGATTCAGTTAAAGATCTCGCCACAATGCTTTGCTTTGCACTCCTCCAGCTAATTGCTGCACCATTCAAAATAAATACGTATCCATATTGTGATTTAGAATCATCCGGATCGGTGTTCCAACTAGCATCGATGTAACCATTAACAACGAGATGTTCATCACCTCCATAAGAAAGAACCATATCCTTAGTTCTTCTCAAGTACATAAGGATGTTTTTGACTGCTGTCCAATGATCCACTCCTGGATCACTTTGATATCTGCTAGTTAAACTAACAGCATATGCAATGTCGGGTCTAGTACATAGCATGGCATACATTAGAGATCCTATGGCTGAGGCATAGGGAGTCTTACTCATCCTTTCTCTATCTTCTGCCGTTGTCGGACTTTGAGTTTTACTCAACGTCATATTGGGCAACATGGGCAAGAACCCTTTCTTGCTATCTTCCATTCCAAACCTCTTTAGAACTTTTTCCAAATATGTACTTTGTGACAATGATATTAGGCGTCTTGATCTATCTCTATAAATCTTTATGCCTAATATGTAAGCTGCTTCGCCAAGATCTTTCATTGAAAAACTATTATTCAAATATTCCTTGACACTATTAAGAAGGTCTACATCATTCCCAATCAACAATATGTCATCTACATATAGTATTAAGAATGCTACAGAGCTCCCACTCACTTTCTTGTAAATACAAGCTTCTCCACAAGTTTGTATAAAACCAAAACTTTTGATTACCTTATCAAAACGTTGATTCCAACTTCGGGATGCTTGCTTCAATCCATAGATGGACCGTTGAAGTTTGCATACCTTGTTAGCATCTTTAGGATCGACAAAACCTTTGGGTTGCATCATATACAACTCTTCATCAATGTCTCCATTGAGGAATGCTGTTTTGACATCCATATGCCATATCTCATAATCATAATATGCAGCGATTGCTAACATAATCCTCACAGACTTTAGCTTTGCTACCGGTGAGAAAGTCTCATCGTAGTCAACTCCTTGAATTTGTCGAAACCCTTTTGCGACAAGTCGAGCTTTATAGACAGTAACATTACCATCAGCATCTGTTTTCTTCTTGAAAATCCATTTGTTCTCGACAGCCTTCCGGCCATCCGGTAAGTCCACCAAAGTCCATACTTGGTTTTCGTACATGGATCCAATCTCGGATTTCATGGCTTCTTGCCATTTATTGGAATCTGGGCTCATTATCGCTTCCTCATATGTCGCAGGGTCATCGGTGTTGTCCACCAACATGACATTCATTACGGGATCGTACCAATCAGGAGTGGTACGAGTTCTCGTTGACCTGCGAGGTTCTGTAGTAATTTCAACCGAAGTTTCATGATCATCATCATTAGCTTCCTCTCTTATTGGTGTAGGCACCACAGGAACCACTTCCGGTGCTGCGCTACTCGCAAGTTCGAGAGAAGGTTCGACAACCTCGTCGAGTTCTACTTTCCTTCCAGTCACTTCTTTCGAGAGAAATTCCTTCTCTAGAAAGGATCCATTCTTGGCAACGAAGATTTTGCCTTCGGATCTATGATAGAACGTATACCCGATAGTTTCCTTCGGGTATCCTATGAAGACGCATTTTTCCGCTTTGGGTTCAAGCTTGTCCGGCTGTAACTTCTTTACATAGGCTTCGCAACCCCAAACTTTAAGGAACGATAATTTAGGTTTCTTCCCAAACCATAATTCATACGGTGTCGTTTCAACGGATTTAGATGGTGCCCTATTTAAAGTGAATGCGGCTGTTTCTAATGCATAACCCCAAAATGATAGCGGTAAATCTGTAAGTGACATCATAGAACGAACCATATCTAAGAGAGTTCGATTACGACGTTCGGACACACCATTACGCTGTGGTGTTCCCGGCGGTGTCAATTGTGAAAGTATTCCGCATTTCTTCAAATGCTCGCCAAACTCGTAAGTTAGATATTCACCTCCACGATCAGAACGTAGAAATTTAATCTTCTTGTTACGTTGATTCTCAACCTCACTTTGAAATTCCTTAAACTTCTCGAAAGTCTCGGACTTATGTTTCATGAAATAGATATACCCATATCTACTCAAGTCATCTGTGAAGGTAAGAACATAACGATAACCATCGCGCGATGCTACACTCATTGGACCACACACATCGGTATGTATGATTTCCAACAAGTCCGTAGCTCGCTCCATCATACCAGAAAATGGAGTCTTAGTCATTTTACCCATCAGACATGCTTCGCATCTTTCAAGTGATTCGAAATCAAGTGATTCAAGAAGTCCATCGGAATGGAGTTTCTTCATACGCTTCACTCCAATGTGACCAAGACGACAGTGCCACATATAGGTCGAGTTATCGCTCGTTTTCAAACGTTTAGCCTCAATGTTATTAATATGTGTATTTCCACTATCGAGATTCAATAAGAATAGACCATCTATCAAAGGTGCATGTGCATAAAACATATTACTCATATGAATCGAACAACCATTATTCTCGGACTTAAACAAGTAACCGTCTCGCAATAAACAAGATCCCGATATAATGTTCATGCTTAACGCAGGCACCAAATAACAATTATTTAAGTATAAAACTAATCCCGATGGTAGATGAAGGGGTAGCGTGCCGACCGCGATCACATCAACCTTTGATCCGTTTCCAACGCGCATCGTCACCTTGTTCTTCGCTAGCTTCCGTTTATTCTGCAGCACCTGTTTCGAGTTACAAATATGAGCAACCAAACCAGTATCAAATACCCAGGCACTACTACGAGTACTAGTGAGATACACATCAATAACATGTATATCGGATATACCTTTCTTCTTGATGTTGCCGTTCTTCAAATCCGCCAAGTACTTTGGGCAATTCCGCTTCTAGTGACCTTCTCCCTTGCAGTAAAAGCACTCAGTATCAGGCTTAGGTCCAGCCTTGGTCTTCTTCGTCGGAGCGGTAACTTTCTTACCACCCTTCTTGAAGTGTCCCTTTTGCTTAGACTTGTCTTTCTTGAATTTGGTGGTATTATTGACCAACAACACTTGGTGCTCTTTCTTGATCTCCACTTCTGCAGATTTTAACATGGCGAAGAGTTCTGGCAACGTCTTGTTCATGTTCTGCATGTTGTAGTTCATCACAAAGTTCTTGTAACTTGGTGGTAGTGATTGAAGGACACGGTAAATCCCCAAAGCATTAGGAATCACTATACCCAAGCTTTGAAGTTTGTTTGCGTGCCCAGACATCTTAAGCACATGCTCACTGACGGAGCTGCCTTCTTCCATCTTGCAGTTAAAGAATTTTTCAGAAGCCTCATAGCTCTCAATCGCCGCGTGAGTCTCAAAGATCAATTTGAGATCACGGACAATATCATGTGGGTCTAAATTCTCAAACCTTTTCTGAAGCTCCGATTCTAAACCATACAAGATAGCACACTGAACTGTGGAGTACTGAGTCTTCCGAGTGAGGTAAACATTCTTTACTTCATCGGTAGCAGTAGCTACAGGTGGGTCACCCAGCGGTGCATCCAGCACATAGGTCAAATTACCAGCTGTGAGGACAATCCTCAAATTGCGGAACCAATCCGCGAAGTTGCTTCCATTGTTTTTCAACTTTTCTTTCTCTAGGAACGCATTAAAATTGATGGTAGGAGCCGCCATTGATCTACAACATATTTGCAATAGTTTAGACTAAGTTTATGACAAATTGAGTTCTAATTAATAGTTAAATTAATCTAGGTGAACTCCCACTCAAAAAAACATCCCTCACATTGTTTTAGTGATCACACGAACCAAATCCATCACATCAAAACCGATCATCACGAGAGTTGATGTAGCTTCAATGGCGAACAATCATCATGTTCATCATATCTACTATATGACTCATGCTTTACCTTTCGGTGATCCGTGTTCCGAGACCATGTCTGTACATGCTAGGCTCGTCAAGATCAAACCTTAGCTTCCGCATGAGCAAATCTGGCTTGCTCATGTTGTATACACTTGCGGAATCTAACACACCCGATCATCACGTGGTGCTTCGAAACAACAAGCTTTAGCAACAGTGCTAACTAAGGGTGAACACCTTATGACTTGAAATTTATGTGCATGAGGGATCATCTTATAATGCTACCGTTGTAAACTAAGCAATACAAGATGCATAAAGGATTAACATCACATGCAATTCATAATATGTGATGTGATATGGCCTTTCTTCTTTGTGCTTCCGATCTCCATCTTCAAGCATGAACATGATCTCCATCATCACCGACATTGCATCAAGGTCCATGACGCTGCTCCATGGTTGTCGTCCACCGGCTTCAACTATTACAACTACTTTGAATAGACACACGGGTCTTAACAGAATTTAAAGACAACCATATGGCTCCTGCCGGTTGCCAACTTACAATAAGGAACATTTCATACATCAAATATAATCACAATCATGGCCATATCACATCACATCACACCCCTACAAAACAAAGTTAGACGCCTCTACTTTCTTTGCATGTTTTACGTGGTTTGGGGCTTTCAATAAGTGTCGTTCTAACTTACGAACAAGAACCACAACATTGATACTAGTATTGACAATCACCCGTTGTAAATTGAATCTTAACTATGCTGGGAGAAACAGGCACCCGCAAAGCCACTTATGCAATACCAGTTGCATGTCAAGCGTGGAGCAAGTCTCATGAACGATGTCATGTAAGGTTAGCCCGGGCCGCTTCATCCCAACATCCCACAAGATGCAAAGTACACAAGAAGCAATCGACAATAAAAGCATCAACGCCCACAATGACCATTGTGTTCTACTCGTGCAACAGATCTACATATAGACACGGCTCTGATACCACTGTAGGGTTATGTAGCATGGAAAAAAAAATTCTATCGCATACAAACAAACAAGCCAAGATCTATCTAATATATTGTAGCAACGAGTCGATGGAATAACTCACCCTCGAAGATTCCAAAGTGTTTAAGGAGAGCGGATTCTCGTGGGTGATGTAGTCGTACTCTTCCCGATCTCAAGATCGCGTAGACGATCCTTCCGGCGCTGCGTTCTGGCAGCGCTCCCGCAGTCGGTCACACGTTCGGTACTCGACGAAGACCTTCCTCTCCCTTGTTCCAGCAGGCAGCGGAGGTTGTAGCACTCTCCTCGCGATTCCGACAGCACAACGGCGTGGTACCGGAAGTAGAGGGGAGATCTCGCAGGGCTTTGCCTTAAGCCGGAGCGAGTATGGTGGACTATGAGAGAGAGCCTCGATGATCTAGGGTTTAGACACGCCGAGGAGGGGGTGCTAGGGCCGGCGGCTAGGGCTTGGGGCTGCCCAAGTCGGCGGCTAGGGGAGCCCTAGGCGGCGGCAGCGACAACAGGAGGTGGCGGCGCCGGGCTAGAGTTTTGGGTGGAGAACTTGTGTGCTAGGAGGGGCAGCCCTGCCCCTCCCTTTATAGGTGGGAGGCGCCGGCCAAGGGGAGGGAGTCCCTCCCCAACTCGGATCCCTAGTGGGCCGGCAGTGGAGGAGGAACTCCTCCCCAACTTGGTTTCCCACTTTCCCACCACTTCACAAAATAGTCGTTTGACTTTTCAAATTGGCGTTTGACTTTTCAAACTAGGATTTGATTAAACCCTTTATTTTGTTCAGAGATGACACCTAGTACATGATGCAATCATACCAACTTGATATAACACATTCATGTACCCTTCCCCTTCGGAGTGCCGGACATTCCGGAACCTTCTAGAACATTCCCGATGAAAACACCAGAACCATTATCCAACCCCGAAACAGGACTTTCCTTATATGAATCTTATTCTCCGGACCATTCCGGATCTCCTCGTGATATCCTGGATCCCATCCGAGACTCCGAACAACATTCGGTCTCTTACTCATCATTCCATAACTACTCAAACAACGTCGAATCCTTAAGTGTGTCTCCCTACGGTTCGTGAATTATGCGGACATGATCGAGGCACTTCTCTGATCAATAACCAATAGAGGAATCTGGAAATTCATATGGCTCCCACATATTTCTACGATTACTTTACGATCGAATGAACCACTTACATACGATACAATTTCCCTTTGTCTCACGATAGTTTACTTATCCGGGGTTATGATCGTAGGTATCTCTGCATACCTAGTTCAACCTCGTTACTGATAAGTACTCTTTTCTCGCTCCCGTGATATGTGATCCCTTGTGAGCCAGTCACATGCTTGCAAGCTAATTGGATGGCATTCCACAGAGAGGGCCCAGAGTATATCTATCCGTCATATGGATGGACAAATCCCACTCTTGATCCATGTGTCTCAACCAATACTTTTCGAACACTCAATGCCACCTTTATAGCCACCCAGTTACAGTGTGGTTTTGATGTCATCAAAGCATCCTTCCGGTGAAGGTGATATGCATGATCTCATGGTCGAAGGAATTAGGTTACTATGTATCAGACAACATATAGCAATTGAACTATTAAAATGACTTGATCTTTATGCTACACTTATCTATAGGAGTATGTCCACCATATCATTCTTCTAACGATATGATCTTGTTGTTAATAACATCTCAATGTTCATGATAGGGAAACCATAATCATTTATTAACCAACAAGCTAGTATTATAAAGAGGCTTTACTAGGGACTCTATTTTAGTTTACAAATCACACAAGTATTAATGTTTCCTTGTTAATACTATTATAGCATGAATGTAAACATTTATCATAAACACAAAGATATAATAATAACTACATTTATTATTGCCTCTAGGGCATATCTCCAACAATAAGCTGGTCCAACTTTCACTCAACTAGCAATGTGGGACTAAACATTTGTCCCAGCTCTTGCCTTGCCTGAATGGGCCAAATGGGACTCTAGGATTTCAGGAATTTATTGGCATATAATAAATGGGCTGGGCCTATTTAGGCAAAAATTCCAACAATCCCCCACCAGATCCCAGAGGCACATGAAGTTTGCCTTTGGTTCCAAAACATTGTTTATATACCGGTACTGTAGTGGAGACTGTTAAGTTGAACTTCCACCTAGAGCTTTATGTTATACTAGGCCGCAACTTGTACAGTGGACTATGCCTTGAACTGCAAGTTTTCTGCGAACCTAGCTTCACAAAAAGTCTTGACCGATACTAGGCTATCGTGGGACTTCCCCACGGGTGGAGCCTATACGTCATACTCCATGACCTTTCATGAGTTTATTAGAGAGCACCCTACTCTCATAGACTACGACGTTTTAACAGTCAGACTCATATAGGTGTGTTCTTCAAAAGATGTTCTGCAGGACAACATCTTTGCTTAGGATAAGCCACTTAGAACACATTAAGATAATAAATCAACCTGCCGTGCAGAATATGAAAGTATTGCATCTTTATGGAGTGGTGTTTATTAAAGTAGGGATACTTTCCTCTCAGCTAACCAACAGCTTTTCTCCCAATTCTAATTCACGGGATCTCCGATCACATAGAGTGGTTTACCACTGTAGAAAGCTCAAATTGTGGGTCTCATACCCATCTCCTTCGATGCATTTTCTATCACGTTGCGTGATAGACCCTTTGTGAAGGGACCTGCCAAGTTTTTAGATGTTTGGATATAATCCAATGCAATAACTCCGGAGTTTCTCATTTTCCTGATAGATTTCAGTCTCCTCTTCACATGTCTTGAGGACTTCATATTATCCTTAGAACTATTCACCTTAATAATCACAGTTTGATTATCACAGTTCATTGGAATTGCGGGTATAGGTTTTTCAACCATAGGTAAGTCCATCAAGAGTTCACGAAGCCACTCTGCTTCAACAGTGGCCGTGTCTAGTGCTGTGAGTTCTACTTCCATAGTTGACCTCGTTAAGATGGTCTGCTTGCAAGACTTCCAAGAAACAGCGCCACCACCAAGTGTGAAAACATATCCACTCGTGGCCTTTATCTCGTCAGCATCAGATATCCAATTTGAATCACTATAACCCTCTAGTACCCTCGGATACCCGGTATAGTGTATGTCATAGCTTGCAGTGCCTTTTAGATATCGCATAACTCTCTCAAGAGCATGCCAGTGATCATCTCCTGGATTTGAGACAAATCGACTGAGTTTGCTTACAGCAAAGGCGATGTCAGGTCTCGTGGCACTAGCTAAATACATAAGCGAGCCAATGATTTGAGAGTATCTTAGTTGGTCTCTAGCATTTCCTCGATTCTTTCAAAGCAACACACTAGGATCATACGGTGTAGGAGAAAAATTGACGTCGCTATACCCGAAACGACTCAAGATCTTTTCCACATAGTGGGACTGAAGCAGTGTAATCCCACCATCGTCATCTCTCAATAGCTTGATGTTCAGGATGACATCAGCTACTCCTAGATCCTTCATCTCAAAGGAATGAGATAAGAAATCTTTGACCTCCTTAATTGCATTAAGGTTGGTTCCGAAAATCAGTATGTCATCAACATACAAACAAAGAATGACTCCCTCACCCCCACCATGGCGATAGTATACACACTTGTCAGCTTCGTTTACAACAAAGCCTGCAGCGGTTAAGGTTTTATCAAATTTTTCGTGCCACTGCTTAGGTGCTTGTTTAAGACCATACAAAGACTTCAGTAGCTTGCACACTTTTCTTTCTTGACCATTTACTACAAAACCATCTGGTTGATCCATATAAATTTCCTCATCCAACTCTCCATTTAGGAAAGCCGTCTTAACGTCCATTTGATGAACGAGAAGACCGTGTGAGGCAGCCAGAGAAAGTAGTACTCGAATGGTGGTCAACCTTGCTACAGGTGAGTAAGTGTCAAAAAAGTCTTCACCTTCCTTTTGGGTATAACCCTTGGCCACAAGCCTTGCCTTGTACTTCTCAATAGTACCATCAGGCCTTAGTTTCTTCTTGAACACCCATTTACATCCTACAGGTATGCACCCATAAGGACGATCAGTGATCTCCCATGTTTCATTAGCTAAGATGGAATTCATCTCACTATGAACAGCTTCCTTCCAGTAGTCAGCATCAGGAGATACATAAGCTTCTGAAATGGAAGTGGGAGTGTCATCCACAAGGTACACAATGAAATCATCACCAAAAGACTTTGCAGTCCTTTGTCTCTTGCTCCTTTTAGGAATTTCATTATCATCCTCCTTAGGACTTTCAGAGTGTTCAATCGGAGTGGTAGGTTCAGAGAATATAGCAAATTCCTGATTAGATGAACTAGGTATCTCCGGATTTGATGAGTTAGGTTTATCCTTCATTGGAAAGATATCCTCAAAGAAAGTTGCATCAGTCGATTCCATGATTGTACCGACATGAATGTGAGGTACTTCAGATTTTACTATCAAGAATCTATAACCAATGCTATGAAAAGCATAGCCTAGAAAAACACAATCAATGGTTTTTGGTCCAAGATTGCGCTTCTTGGGGATTGGTACATTAACCTTTGCCAAACAACCCCAAGTACGTAAGTAAGAGAGTTTTAATCTTTTCTTCTCCCATTCTTCGAATGGAGTAATTTCTTTGTTCTTTGTGGGAACTCGGTTTAGGACATGACACGCGGTCAATAGTGCCTCCCCCCACCATTCCTTAGAAAGACCCGATGTGTCTAACATGGCGTTAACCAAATCTATTAGAGTACAGTTCTTTCTTTCGGCTACTCCATTTTACTGGGGTGAGTAGGGAGGCGTCCTCTCATGAATTATGCCATGTTTCGCACAAAAGGAATCAAACTCGTTGGAAAAATACTCTCCACCACGATCAGACCTAAGCCTCTTAATCTTTCGATCAAGTTGATTTTCTGCCTCAGCTTTATAGATTTTGAAGAAACTCAAAGCCTCGTCTTTTGATTTCAGAAGATACACATGACAATATCTCGTAGAGTCACGATCAAAGTCATGAAATATTTCTTTCCACCTTTTGTCAACACACCATTCATCTCACAAAGATCAGAATGTATGAGCTCTAGTGGTGTTAAATTTCTCATTTCTGCAGTCGTATGTGACTTGCGAGGTTGTTTAGCTTGCACGCAGACTTGGCACTTAGATCCCTTAACAGTTAAGAAATCAGGGATTAAATTCATTTTGGCTAGCCGCGTCATACAACCAAAATTAATATGACAAAGACGAGAGTGCCATACATTTGATTCAAAATTCATGTAAATATGATTAACAACTTTATTACAAATGTCTGACAGAGATAAGCGGAACAAGCCTCCGCACTCATAGCCTTTACCAACAAAGGTTCCATACTTCGAAATTACAAATTTATTGGACTCGAATACAATCTTGTAACCATCTTGACACAGAAGAGATCCGCTAACAAGATTTTTATTTATTGAGGGAACATGATGCACGTTCTTCAGGCGCACGGTCTTTCCCGAAGTGAACTTCAGATCGACCGTACCAACACCATGAACAGAAGCATGCGAGCCGTTCCCCATCAGCATGGTTTCAGTCCCTCTGACCTGATATGAAGAAAACATGGAAATATCAGAACAGACATGTACATTAGCGCCCGTGTCAATCCACCAATCAGGAGAATGATATAATGAAAGAACAGTAGGTAATATACCATACCCAACATCTTTCATCTCAACGCCGCCCATGACAACATTAGCAGTCTTGCTGCCCTTCCCATGTTGGCGCTTGTCAAAGCGGTTGGGACAAGCAGGAGCCCAATGATTAGTATCACCGCACACATGACAAGCACCTTTCCTCTTATCAGTCTTCTTCTTGAAGCTGGTAGACTGAGAGGCCTTGTTCTTTCCATCAAACTTTCCTTTGTCATCAAACTTGCCTTTGTTCTTGAACTTGTGAGGCTAGAAGTTCCTTTTCTGTACTAGATTGGCATTAGAACCTCCCTCGGTACCTCGAGCACATGTGTCTTTTGCTCTCGCCTTCTCTTCCACATCAAGAGTCCCAATGAGATCCGTCACGGAGAACTCTTGTCTCTTGTGCTTCAGAGAAGTAGCAAAATTCCTCCATGACTGGGGAAGTTTGGCTATGATGCCTCCGGCAACAAACTTGTCCGGTAACACACAAGTGAAGTGATCAAGCTCCCTGGCAAGTGACTGTATCTCATGAGCCTGCTCCACAATGGAACGGTCATCAACCATCTTATAGTCATAGAATTGTTCCATGACATACAGTTCACTGCCAGCATCGAAGACTCCAAATTTTCTCTCGAGCGCATACCACATATCTTTGCCATTGCTAAATGATAGATATGAATCGACAATATTGTCGCCAAGGATGCTGATCAAGGTAGCCTTGAAAGTAGTATCAAGTTTTTGGAATGCCTCTTCCTGAGCGGGATTAAGTTCCCCCTCAGGTGCGCCATAGATGGCGTTATAGCAGCTCATGGTCTGAAACCAGAGCACTGCTCTCGCACGCCATCGTTTGTAATTCACACCTTCAAACACAGGTGGCTTCATAGAAGCAACAAAGCCACTTGGGGCAAATTGCCTGAAATAAGGTTTTTGGATTGTTGAATAATAGAGCAATTTACCAAGCGAATTACCCTTAATAAACGCTAGATAAAACATGATTAGAATAATAGGCAATATACTAATCATGTGAAATAGCGAAAACATATGAAAACAGGTAACCAAACAGACTGCAAAAGATGCAATCATAACAAGATTTATAAAGAAAACATACACGGCAGCGGCAGCAGAAGAGGAACCGCCGGTGTTCGTGTTGGCACCGTCGTTAGCCATGTCGTCGAGGAAGAGGGTGCTGATGTCGGGGAAGAAGTCCTCGTTGGGGAAGATGTCGGCGCAATCGGTATCCGAGAGGGAGTCCGTGATGAAGCCAGTAGTCGCGCCGATAGCGCTCCCCAAAAACCTTATCGCCCTTCTCCCGTACAGGACTCGAAGCAGCGGGGTCTCGGAGGCCTACTGTCCCAGCTAGCGGTGCACGCCGCAAGACGGGATGGGGAAGATCTAGGTAGCGCAGTGCTCTGGAACTGGAGGCGCAAAGGATGTGCAATAGACAGACTGAGAGGAGGCGCGACCTCTCTCTCTCTCTTATAGGCATAGAGGGGAAGGTAGACAGACTGCGCAGAATATGAAACGAATGGATGATAGATGAAGCGAACAGGCGGCAGCCCACCGGACAGCCTCCACTCAATTCGTATTCATTTAACTCGTATTAAAAGTCCACTCAAAGCAAACGTTTCAGCTTCTGTACATCTGTTCATATGTTCATATACCATTCATGCGTGGCAAAATAAAGCTCGGCTCGGCGAGATTCCCGCAAACCGCGGCGCGCGCGCGCGTCGTGACGAGGCGAGGCGTGGCGTGGCGAGGCGAGCGAGGAGGAGGAGCGCGCGTGTGGAACTCTCTCCTTCTCCTTCTCATCCTTTTACCAAGTGGTAGGAGAGCTCACCTTATAAGCTGGTCCAACTTTCACTCAACTAGCAATGTGGGACTAAACATTTTGTCCCAGCTCTTGCCTTGCCTGAATGGGCCAAATGGGCCTCTAGGATTTCAGGAATTTATTGGCATATAATAAATGGGTTGGGCCTATTTAGGCAAAAATTCCAACAACAACATGGACAATAAACCTTTCTTTGTTTTATCCATTCTGAACCTTTTCAGAACTTTGTCTAGGTATGTACTTTGGCTTAAATCTATTAGGCGTATTTGTCTATCTCTATAGATTTGATGCCTAATATATAAGCAGCTTCTTCTAGGTCTTTCATTGAAAAATATTTATTCAATAACTCTTCACATCGTTAAGCATACCAATGTCATTTCCAATAATCAATATGTCATCCACATATAGTACTAAAAATGTCACCGAGCTCCCACTCACTTTCTTGTAGATACAAGCTTCGTAGCAATTTGGAACAAATACAAAGCTCTTGATCACTTGATCAAAATGAAGGTTCCAACTCCGAGATGCTTGCTTCAGTCCATAAATGGAACGCTGAAGTTTGCACACCTTATCAGCATCCTTAGGATCGACAAAACCTTCGGGCTGCATCATGTACAACTCTTCATGAGGAACGCAGTCTTGACATCCATCTGCCATATTTCATAATCATGAAACGCATCAATTGCTAATAAAATCCGAATGGACTTAAACATCGCTACGGGAGAGAAAGTCTCATCGTAGTCAACACCTTGAACTTGCCGAAACTCTTTTGCGACAAGCCGAGCTTTATAGACAGTAACATTACCATCCGCGTCCGTTTTCTTCTTGAAAATCCATTTGCACTCAACGGCCTTACGGTCGCTAGGAGGGTCCACCAAAGTCCATACTTGGTTTTCGCTCATGGATCCCAATTCGGATTTCATGGCCTCTAGCCATTTCTCAGAGTCTCGGCTCATCATTGTTTCCTCATAGTTCACAGGTTCACTGTTGTCTACCAACAAGATGGTTAAGACAGGGTTACCGTACCATTCAGGAGTGGCACGCGACCTTGTCGACCTGCGAAGTTCAGTAGTAGCATCGTTCGAAGTTTCATGATCCTCGTCATTAGCTTCCTCTCTTGTTGGTGCAGACGGCACTGGAACAATTTCAGGTGCTACGCTACTCTCCAACTTGAGAGAAGGTTCAATAACCTCGTCTAGCTCTACCTTCCTCCCACTCAGTTCTTTCGAGAGAAACTCCTTCTCAAGAAAGGATCCATTCTTTGCAACAAACACTTTGCCTTCGGATCTGTGGTAGAAGGTATACCCAATCGTTTCCTTAGGGTATCCTATGAAGACGCATTTCTCTGCTTTGGGTTCAAGCTTGTCCGGCATCAACTTCTTGACATAAGCTTCGCATCCCCAAACTTTAAGAAACGACAACTTAGGTTTAGCACCAAACCATAGTTCATACGGTGTCGTCTCAACGGATTTAGATGGTGCCCTATTTAAAGTGAATGCGGCGGTTTCTAATGCATAACCCCAAAATGATAACGGCAAATCTGTAAGAGACATCATTGATCACACCATATCTAATAGAGTTCGATTCCGGCGTTCAGACACACCATTGCGCTGTGGTGTTCCGGGTGGCGTGAGTTGCGAAACGATTCCGCTTGCTTTAAGATGCGTGAGAAAATCATAACTCAAATATTCACCTCCACGATCAGATCGTAGAAATTTAATTTTCTTGTTATGATGGTTTTCCACTTCGTTCTGAAATTCTTTGAACTTTTCAAACGTTTCAGATTTATGTTTCATTAAATAGATATACCCATATCTACTTAAGTCATCAGTAAAAGTGAGAAAATAGCGATATCCACCGCGCGTCGAAACACTCATCGGTCCGCATACATCGGTATGTATGATTTCCAATAAGTCCATTGCTCGCTCCATTATTCCGGAGAATGGGGTTTTGATCATCTTGCCCATGAGGCACGGCTCGCACGTGTCAAATGATTCAAAATCAAGAGACTCCAAAATTCCATCAGAATGGAGTTTCTTCATGCGTTTTACACCAATATGACCTAGACGGCAGTGCCACAAATAAGTTGGATTATCACTATCTACTTTGCATCTCTTAGCTTCAATGTTATGGATGTGCGTTTCATTGCTTTCGAGATTCAGAAGAAATAAACCATTCACAACAGGTGCATGACCATAAAAGATGTTATTCATGTAAATAGAACAACCATTATTCTCCGATTTAAATGAATAACCGTCTTGCAATAAACACGATCCAGATATGATGTTCATGCTCAACGCAGGCACATAATAACACTTATTAAGGTTTAAAACTAATCCCGAAGGTAAAACTAAGGAGAGCGTGCCGACGGCCATCACATCAACTCTTGATCCATTGCCAACGCGCATCGTCACCTCATCCCTTGCTAGCCGCCGTCTATTCCGTAGCTCCTGTTTTGAGTTACAAATATTAGCAACAGAACCAGTATCAAATAGCCAGGCACTACAACGAGCGCTAGTAACGTAAACATCAATAACATGTATATCAAATATACCTTTAATGGTGTCATCCTTCTTGTCCGCTAAGTACTTCGGACAGTTGCGCTTCCAGTGACCCTTGTACTTGCAATAGAAGCACTCAGTGTCCGGCTTAGGTCCAGACTTGAGCTTCTTCTCAGCGGGGGCAACGCGCTTGCCGCTGCCTTTCTTGAAGGATTTCTTTGCACCCTTACCTTTCTTAAAGCTAGGGGTCTTGTTGACCATCAACACATGATTATCTTTCTTGATGTCCACCTCCGCAGCTTTCAGCTTAGCGAAGAGCTCAGTGATCGTATCAGTGGAACCAATTTTATTGTGAGTAACTACAAAACCTTTGTAGCTAGGAGGGAGTGATTGCAGAACTCTGTCAATCTTGAGCTCTTCTGGAATCTTGCAGTCCAGTTGCTCAAGACGTTGAGTGTAGCCCGACATCTTAATGGCATGCTCACTAACGGAACTCCCTTCCTCCATCTTGCAGTTAAATAACTTCTCAGAGATCTCATATCTCTCAGAACGGGCCTGAGTCTGAAACATGGTTTTCAGTTCCTCAAGTATCTCAAAGGGCCCGGCGAACTCCTCAAAACAATTTTGAAGGTCCGGTTCCATATCAAACAACATGGTACTCTTAATCACTCCATAATCATCTTTGCGCGGCTGATAAACAGCTTTTTCATCAGCCGACGCATCAATAGCAGGGGCGTCACCTAGCGCTTTCTCAAGGACATAGTCCTTTTGTCCGCCAGCGAGAATGATTCTCAGATTGCGGAACCAGTTGGTGAAGTTAGACCCATTATTCTTAAGCTTTTATTTCTCAGCAAAAACATTGAAGTTGAAGTTGGACTTAGCCATTTGATCTAAAAAAATTTGCAAATACAATTTAGACTATGTTCATGATAACTAGTTCAACTTAATCAAATTACTAGATGAACTCCCACTAAATTCAACATCACTCAAGTTGTTTAGTGAACACGATCCAAATTCACCACACCTAATCCGATCTTCACGAGAAGAGATGTGGTTTCAATGGTGGACAACAAAGTGTCGATCATATCATTCATATGACTCATGCTTAACCTTTTGGTTCGTGTGTTCCGAGGCCATGTCTGTACATGCTAGGCTCGTCAAGTCAAACCCAAGTATTTCCGCGTGTGCAAAACTGGCTTGCACCCGTTGTATGTGAACGTAGAGTTTATAGCACCCGATCATCACGAGGTGCTTGAACACGACGAACTTTCGCAACGGTGCATACATGGGGAGAACATAGTTTTTATCTTGATCTTTAAGTGAGGAATCATCTTATAATGCTACCATCGCGATCTAAGCATAATAAGATACATAAAAGGATAAACATCACATGCATATAATTTTATGTGATATGGTATAGCCAATCTCCGCGCAATGATCTCCATCTTGTGCGCGCCAACATGATCTCCATCAGTCCACCATGATTGCCTCCACCACGAATAGCAACTACAACTATTGCTAACTACTTAGCGATAAAGTAAAGCTATTACATGGCGTATAAGAAGTTGACACACAGGTCATACACAATTATAAAGACAACCATATGGCTCCTGTCGGTTGTGTACTCATCGACATGCAAGTCGTGAAATATTATAAAACATGATCATTGCATACAGCATACACATCACGTCTTGGGCCATACCATATCACAAAACACTCCCTGCAAAAACAAGTTAGACGTCTCTACTTTGTTGTTGCATGTTTTACGTGGATTATGGAAGTAACAAGTTAAGAACGATTCTTACCTACGAAAAGCCACAACGGTGATATTATGGTTGCTAACATCCGGTGTAAATCCCATGGCTACTATAGTGAGAGAAACTGGCATCCACCAGCCGCATGTGTGGAACAAGCCACACGTCAATTGCGGAGCCGATCTCGCGAACGAGGTCACGTAAAGTTGGCCTGGACCGCTTCGATCTCACTATGCCGTGCCATAAGAAATACACAACAAGAGGCTTGCAACAGAAAACATCAACGCCCGCAACAAGCATGTTGCGTTCTACTCGTGAAACACATCTACGCATAAATCTAGCTCTGATACCACTGAAGGGTTTCGCAACATAGTAAATCAAAAAAAAATCTACGGATGCGAACAAGAAAGCCAAGATCTAATATAGGAGGTGCAATCAACGAGAGAGAGATGAGATCTTCATACCCTTGAAGAAATCGCACAGCGGAAACGTTCAACAGAACGTGGGTGATGTAGTTGAACTAGCCTTCTCCTCCTCGCGATCCGATCCGATCAAACGCCGCAAGTGACGGCGCCTCCGAGAGATGCACACGTACGGTGCCGCAACGTCTACTCCTTCCTTGGTCCAGCAAGTGGGGTGGAGATATGGATTGGATCTACAGCATGACGGCGTGGTGCTATGGTGGAGAGTTTTTGCGGCAGGGCTTCGCCTACGCGCGGTCGGGAGAGAGAGAGAGAGGTGGAGGGCAGCAGGGTGGCTGCTAGGGTTGAAGGAGTGGGGGGAGGGGTGCTCCCCTGCCCACCTTATATAGGGGGATGGCCAGCACCCTTGTCCCCTCCTCCCTAGGGCGGCGGCCCCAAGGGTTGGAGTGGGGGGCAAGTTTCCCCCTCCTTCTAGAAGGGTTCCCTAGGGTTTCCCCTAGGGTTTGGCCGGCTGGGCCTATGGGGCCTTGTGCCCCTGGCCCAAAGCGGCCAGGGCACTCCCTCTTAGGCCCATGCAGCCCTCCAACAAGTGGGGCCATGTTGGTCCCACTCCGGAAGCTTCTAGAACCTTTCGGTACAATACCGAATACTCCAAAACGATTCCGAAATCCAAAAACTGCTTTCCTTTATATGAATCTTATTCTCTGGACCATTCCGGAACCTATCGTGATGTCCTGGATCTCATCCGAGACTCCGAACAAAAACTCATAAACCAATTATCCATTCTATCCTAGCGTCGAGGCACGTTAAGTGTGTGACCCTACGGGTTCGAGAATATGCAGACATGATCTTTTATCAATAATCGAAAGCGGGATCTGGAAACCCATGTTGACTCCCACATATTCATCGATGATCATATCGGATGAACCACGATGCCAGGATTCAATTAATCCCATATATGTATTCCCTTCGTCACGCGGTATTTTACTTGCCCGAGATTAGATCGTTGGTATCGGCATACCTAGTTCAATCTCGTTCACGGCAAGTACTTTACTCGTTATGTAATCCGATATCACTTTGTGATTAACTCCTTAACCACGTGCTTGCAAACGGTGTTGATATCGATTACCGAGTGGGCCCGAAGTATATCTCTCCGACTCGGGAGGGACAAATTCCATCTCGATACATACAACCCAACAAGTACTTTCCGATCACCTAAGAGACACCTTTATGATCACCCTCACATAGGATGACGTTTGATGACCTCAAAGCTTTCTTCCGATACCAGGAAGTTGCATTATCTCATGGTCTAAGGAATACAATATTTGACATAGGAAAAAGCTTCGCAAAGATGAACACGATGACACGATCTAATTGCTCTGCTTAATTTGGGTATGTCCATCATATCATTCTCCTAATGACATGATCTCATTATTAATCGACAACTCATGTCTATGATTAGGAAACCTTAACCATCATTAATCAATGAGCTAGTCCATAGAGGCGTACTAGGGACACGGTGTTGTTCATAAACCACACAAGTATCAAAGTTTCCGCTTAATACAATTCTAGCATGGAATATAAACTTTATCATGAACAAGAATTATAACAATAACATCTTTATTATTGCCTCTAGGGCATAATTCCAACACATTCCTCCGATGCCGGTGAGTTTTCTCTAACCCCAACTCTGGTAGGTCCGATTTATTAGCACATGGTAGATCCAAGTGTAGTTTGCGGTAGATCCATGATACTACGCCCAATTTATTGGATGATGTAGTCATAGATCGATGATTTTGTGGCCTTGTTTAGGTAGCTTATTTTGTCTACGCCATGTATGCTTGTATTCGTATCTAGCTCCTCATATGTGCGTCGGTGATACATGTAGGACATAATCTCTGATGAGTTCAGCCAAGCTCTCATGGAGGAGACCTTTGTCACTGAGACCCAACCTCATTTCACACCTTTGAGGCTCACCTATCGATGCATGTAAAATCCATACATGAACTTTGTAGTTTATTGATACATATTCTCACATATTTGCATGATATTAATAGTTATTATAAATATTTTTATTGATTTTGGAGATTTTCTGAACAATACCCTCTCCTTTGGTTCTAACGTTGTTTGACAGAATGATATACCTTCTGTTAGTATTTTTTGACATTGCAGGAGCTACGTGACTTCAAAAAGTGCAAGGTTAGAGGCTATGGTTCACAAATTCCAAGATGCATCTAGTAAGACAAATAAGAAGCAGAGAGGCTTAATGGGCTGGGAACTAGGCCCAGTGGCGCGTGTAGCACAGTAGGGCGCGCCACCTGGTGCCTTTCCCTTTTGGTCATTCGATTTGTCTCAATATTTCGTCTACCAATTTAGTTGACATAAAAACCTCTATATATACCCCCTCTCAGCCGCCCTTGACACATACAGAAGCGGAGATCGAAAATACAAAAACACAGAGTCTGTAGGCCACCGCTGGAGGAAGATTGGAGGGGGGGACTGCTGCCGAAATCGCCTTCGGCCGCCTCTCCTCATTCACCAACACCTTCTCATCGCTCTCCATGATGAGAGGGGAGTAGTCCACCCCCTGGATTATGTGTTTGTGGTGGTAAATTGATCTAATCTCTCTATGTATGATCATTGTTAAAGTCCATATGATGTGCCTTGCATGACTATGGATCTATCTATGCAATTTCTATGGTGGATATTGTGGTCTGAAATAATACTTGTTATGCATTTACCGTTGTGTTGGATCTTTTAAGGTTTGTCATACTTTTGAAATATTCTATGATGCATGTAATGGTTTGATCTATGCAAAATTTCTTGTTTACCCATGCCATATGGTGTTTGACACCACCAAGTGGAGGTAGATGAGAGAGATGTGGTAATACACACAACAAATAAATCAATGCATTTGTGTTTGGAGTGTTTTCCATTAAAAAGTATGATGCATGTGACAACGACATATGTATTGAGTGACACAATGCAGCCAAACATCCTTTATCTAGGGGTAAAAAAGATGAGTATGATGTGTGGTGTGACAACAACCAACGCTAGCCTTATTACAAGCGTGACCTAGCAGCACAAATGAGTATTTCTTTCAACTATGTGTTTTAGTACATGTAGCCGCCATAAAGTTACAATTGAAACATGACAGTTATGTGTACTTTATTATCTATAACATGATCATTACCATAGATAGAGAGAGGGGATTGAGTGAACCCATGAACCCATTTCCATTGTTTCTATAAGAGAAAACATTTATCTTGTCCTCTTGTGTTGAAGAGGATTGGGACACTTTACATTACTATTTTTTTGCACTTTACTTCCTTGTATTAAATCAACCTCCATTGTTTCTTTAAATTGTTTACTACATAAACAGCTAAAACTTGTGACACTTGAGTTGTAAAGAATAAATAGCTTTTACTTTTTGCTCCTATGGATCGATACCCTATTTCCACATTGAGAGGTACTATAGTGATCCCTTGCTTTGGGGGGTTATCAAGTACTTTTATGGCACCGTTGCCAGTGAGCGTAGCGCTTAGGCCTTTATTCTTGTGTGCACTAGATATTAGATTTACTTTCAGTTTTGCATCTAGTTTTATTTTCAGTTTGTTTTATATCTTAGCAATCATCTAAGCTTGGTAAGGGTAATTGTTTAACTTGCTTGGTTGTTAGTTTTTATTTAGTTTACTTTTAGTTTTGTACTTGCTTTCCTTATATTAAAAATACATAAAAATTAGTGTTACGTTCACTATGGATGATATGGATGGACTTTTAGATGAGGAATATAGACTATTGAATAAGATGATTATATCTTTTCTTGAAAATATCATATATGGAAGAATTTATTGACTGTTTAAATAATATGGCTAAACAACTATGTGAGTTAACAAATCTATAGATGGGTGTATGAGGCAGATTACCTGTCCAGCAGCCATGTTCATAAATGATGGTTTTGCAGTTTGGTATGAGTAATTAGTGAATAAAAATTCGGGAAAAGGTAGGAGGACAATTTCTGAAACAAATGAAGAATAAGTCATGCTTATACAAAATGTTTGCGTCAATGAAATTACACGGAAGAAAAATAGTGACATGCAAATAGATAACCAACCCTAAGCAACGGGCATTCTCTAATGAACAATGGGAGGTGAAACCAGATGGAAGAGATAACAAAATAAGATTGTTTCCTGCACATATTTATACCAAGGAGAGAGGAGAACTGGCCCCTAAAAACATGGACTTAAGGATGCTAATTTTACCCATGGGTATGGGTATCCGTGGGTACCGTACTCGCATGGGCAGGGTATGAGCACACTTTTATACCCACGGGTAATACTTATACCCTTTCTGTTAAGTTACGGGTATGGGTATGGGTATAGACTTGTACTCATGGTATACACATACCCTGCCCGTTTGAACTGACATGTCAAACTTACATGTAAAGTTGTCAACCTATGCGCCCGAGAAGCCTAGGCACAAGTATCCGATTGCTAATTCTAAGCTTTGATACTTTCGTGTACTCGTCTACCTATTATTAACTAGAGATAATTGTATTTTTTTTAATATGTTACTTATGAATGTAAAATTGTGAATAACTTGTGTGCTATTGAATCTACCCACCGGGTACCCAATGGGTATGGGTACCCTGCGGGTATAGGTATGGGTACAGTTTTATACCCGCGATTACGGTATGAGTACACTTTTATACCCAGTGACTGCACATATATGGATATGGTATTGCTCTACCCTGCCTATATCATGTCCATTGCCATCCTTACATGGACTCCTCTCTAGACGGTAGATGGAAGGTGACGGGGACGTTACAAACGGAAGGTTCTGGGTTGCTCGCGAACCTACACGGAATAATCCAGGAAAAGCAAGGAGGACAATTCCTGAAACAAATGAAAACAAATGAAGAGTAAGTCATGCTTATACGGAATGTTTGGGTCAATGAAACTACACGGAAGAAAAATAGTGACATGCAAACAGATAACCAATCCTAAGCAATGAGCATTCTCCGATGAACGATGGGAGGTAGAGCAAGATGGAAGAGATAGTGAGATAAGATTGCTTTGTGCAATATTTATACCAAGGAGAGAGGATAACTGACCCGTAAAAACATGGACTCCTCTCTAGACGGTCGACGGAAGGTTACGAGAATGTTACAAACGGAAGGTTATGCGTTGCACACGAAGAGGGAGAGGAAGGAACATGTGCCGCTACAATCGCTCCTACTCAAGTCATGTATCGGTTTCTCTTAGATAACATGCTATTCATTTTAACATGCTATTCATTTTTGTGAGCACAAGTTCTGATTTGTTCAACACGTTGCCCCACAGGGTAGTCAGCTGTCGGCTCAAAATCCAACCAAAATCTTTTTGGACGAAAGTCAAAGCCAAGGAGAAAGTGAAAAAAAAAGCGACCAATAAAGCTTGAAAAGTAATTGATCCCCGTATAAAGATAGGCATCCACTCTTGTCTTTTACCATCCATAGGTTCTGTTTTTCATAGAAGCCAAATGTTGTGACGTCAATCTTGCGTTTTCCACTTTGGAATCCCTCCCTTTGTCACCTAGTCTTTCTATGGAAACAAAAAAAGAGGACCAGAATGTGCATCGTGTCAAAATCCATCGTTTGTTAGTCGTTGGCTCCTTGCTGTTTCGCAGACGATTCTGCAGACACCGGAACATGCGGCATGGCGAGACGCACAGCCACAAAAAGACGCACAGGCACGACCCGGCCGCTTGCTCCGATCGGCAGCTCGGGTCGGGTCCCTCGCCGGCGGCGTATAATTGGAGGACAGCCATGGAGGAGGACACGGTTTAAAGACGATACAAAATCGACCACTCTGGTCTTGTCCCCCACTTTCTTGCTCGCTTCTTGTTTTATCACGGTACGTGTGTCAGAAATTAATCGGACAGCTTTCCTATTATTTCGTTTAGTTCCTTGCTTGGTGACGTCGGTCGAGTAGCAAATAGTAACGGCATGTACTTCCTCCGTTTAAAAATACATCTCTTTCACAAACTCAAAACATCTTATCAAGATTGTCTTTATTATTACTACCTTGTTTTAAAGCTTAAGGTTTTATGTTTTTTTCAAAAATCAAACTACATAAAGTTTGAACAATTTTTTGATTTTTTTAATATTTATAATACGAAATCTATACCCTTTGATACATTATGGAACATATTTTCACATGGTCTATATAATATCATGGTTCTCGATAGTTTTTTCTATAAGTTTGGTCAAACTTTTCGTGGTTTAACATTTCAAAAAAAAAGACTTAGGCTTTGAAATGGAGGTAATACATAGTTCACATCATTTAGGTGATATATAAAACGAGAGTTCTACTTAAAGTCGTCTTTAGCAAATCAATGTTTGCGTTTTCTAAAATTATAATATGGTTAGACTGAACTATGAAACTTATAATTAAGAGAAGATATCCAAGGAAACATAACCGTCATGACTTCTACCTCCTACCACATGGTATATCTGGGGGCAATCTATAAAAAAACCAATATCTAGACTTATGTCCCCTCCATCCATCGGTTTTCTGTTCTCCGGATGGATTTGTCGGCGTCAGGACGCGTAGGGACCCGATCATTCAGATGGAGACAACATCATTTACAATAAGTGTTTTTTGGTCATTCGTGTAGCGAGATCTCTTACTGAGATCAATCCTAGTGTTCAAAGATTAAATTTTTATAGGTAATATCCTTTCGATTTGGCTTCGTAATATTTGTCCTAGTTTTCACGTCTTCGACAATGGTGAATCATGCTCTCGGCTCCCGACAATGTCGCAAGTTGGTTTGATCATGCTCTCGCCTCCCGACAAGGCCAGCCAAGAGGATAAGCATAGGCACCAGGCCATCATGCCGAAAGTAGCAGCGCTTATTGAAGGAGGGCTCGCGTCCTGAATATGTTCCTTTGTCTTCCACCTTGGAAGCTCGCCGGAGAGTCCAGCCCACGACCGCCCAGCGTCGCGCCATAACACTAGGGCAGAAAGAGAATCCCCGCCACCTGTATATCTGACGGCCACCATCCTTCCCTCGCCTCCACGGTCGTCCAGAAGAAGGGAGAGACGCACCACGATGCCCCGGATCAAGAGGCAACCCCAAACGTCGAGTTTATTTGACATGGAAGGGAAAGCATCGCCGCAGCAGAACATCAACTCCAACCACTGGGGCACCACACACTTACCAAGCACCACCCCCGATTGCCGAACGCCGCCCGCAGACGCCGGCCACCAGATCTCCACTAGCATCTTGCTAGATCGAGACATGGCCCAAACACCAACTACCACTACCACTATGATGTACTGGCCGGCCTCCTCTCCCATATCTCCTCTGGCCAGCGAGGACGCCGGAGAGGAGCCATGAGCGAGAGGCTGGCTCTCAGGGTGGGGAATGGGAGGGAGGAGAGGGGAAAGACTTCTTCCTTATCTACTCTCAATCCAACAGTGTCGAAACATCTTCTTAAAACAGGTGTTCACCCCATTTATAAATAAAAAGTCACACGGTCAAACTGATATATGTCTTTTTTTTCAGCCACGAGAAGTAGGTACACATGATGGCGGCAACGCCCTGCAGTACATTTCGCCTGCGATGCAACGAGATCCGAGGGCTTGAGAATAGTGTTGGGAAACTGGGCCGGTAGAGGCCCACTCGGTGTGGCCTCTACCAGGCTAGGGTTGGCCCATGTAGGTATTGTATCCTCCTTTAGCCTATAAATAGAGGAACAACCTTTGTACGTGAGTTTACCGAGAGAGTTATCAATAAAGTTCCCTGTTTCATCTACTTTGTACTGTGTGTGCCTTCCTTTAGTCTTCTTCTCCGGTGTGGAACAGTCTCGGGACCGGCCAGTCGGCAGGGGGTGTTCCAACACGTTATCAGCACGTGTCTCTCCGTCGAGCCTTCGTCAAGCCACCGTCGAGCCTGCATCACGCAGGCTTTCGTTGAAGGTAACACAAATCTAACCGCAAAAATGGATTCGTCTCGCGTTTTCCTTTCAAGATTTGCGTTCAGATTTTAGATCAGATCCCATCTTAGATGCGGATTTTTCTTTCCGGGAGTCGAGCTGACCTGCTGTCGCCGACCAATATCGATCTAATCACTCCCAGATTAGAAATTTGTTGACTGTACCATCGATGCGTGCACCTGTTGTGTAGATCTAGATTTTTTTCTTAGCAGATCGGGCTGATCTCGACCGTTTTCGGATCGGATCTACAGTTTTTGCACGTATTTTTTTTGTAACCGCGTGCCTTGCAAATGGAGAGGTCATGGCTATGGAGCAGCCCCGCTGGCTGCTCGCACCGTGCACGCGCCACGCACGACGGGCTGGCCCCGTTGGCCGCCGCCGGAGTGCGCCCCCGCGCCGCCGGCCGCCGCGCCATGCTCGCGTGCCGTCGCCGGCCTCCCGCGCCTGGCCGCGCGCCTGCGCCTGCGCGCGCCGCCGCCGGCCTCCCGCGTCGGCCGCCGCGCCGCTGCGCGCTGCACCGCGCGCCCCGCCACCTCGTGGCCAGGCCGCCCGCTCGCGTCGCCGCCTCCGCGTACTGCGCATGCACCGCGCGCCCCGCTGGCTGCGCCGTGCGCCGGCGCTCGCGCCGCCGCCTCCGCGTGCCGTGCCGCCGCCTGCCAGGTTCGCGCCTCGCTCGCGCGCCGCTGTCCGCGCCGCTGCGCGCTGCAGCTCCCCGCACGCGCTTGCTGTCGTGCCCACACGCGCGCCCGCCGACCTGCTGCCGCCGCGGACCCCCCCCCCCCCCCCCCCCCCCCCGCCACCTGATCGTGGTCGTCGGCCTGCTGCCGCCACCACCCGTCCTAGTCGGGAGCAATCAGCTCCGTTCACCCCGCAAAATGGGCTGGACAGTCTAGGATGGGCCAGTCCAGTTGGACCGTTTTCTTTTTTGGTCCAGGCGATATACAAAAAAGAAAAATAGTGGGGCGTGGGAGCACGCATTTTGTTAGGCTGGTGGACCGTTTTTTATCCTATTTTCGGTCCGTTTTTACACAAGCTTTTGAACTATGTTTTACTATAGTTATTAATCACCGCATGTTTTTTAATACTTTGTATCTCATAGATAGCTTGCACCGTTTTTAAATTAAATTTTGGAACGCCGTCATATTTGAATTATTGTATCGATTATCGCATTTATGCAACCGATTATCTGCTATAATCTTACACACTTTGCATAAATTGCAGATGACTGGAATCATCAGCCGCGAGTTCCCGGAGTTGACCCAGGATGGGCTTAACTACCTGACTTGGGCCTCGGACGTTGAGATCGTCCTTGCGGGCCGATGCATCAAGGATGCGTTGATTGAGGGGACCCCGACGACCCCCAGCAAAACCATCCCGGCGGATAACGCCAAAGCCCTACACTTCCTCCGCCATCACATGTGTGAGACTCTCAAGAATGAGTACATGGCAGAACGGAGTGCTTCTGCCCTTTGGACCGCCCTCAACAAGCGGTTCTTTAGGCTAAAGTACACCATTCAGCCACAGGCGGAGGCTAATTGGATACGTCTGAGGTTTGCAGACTTCAAGGCGGTGGGAGAGTACAACTCCAGGTTGCACCGGATTTGTACTATTCTTCAGCTGTGTGGGACCAGTACCACCGATCAACAGAAGATAGACAAAACCCTCTCCACATTCCATCCGGACAACATCCAGTCCTCGCGAAACTTTCGCCAGGAAGGATTCACGGAATATGCAGCGCTTATTAATGCTCTCTAGGTGGCCGAGGCGCAGGATAATGTTCTGAAAAAGAACTTCTCCTCGCAACCCTTCGCAGGGGGCCCAAGTCATGAGGCCAATGCTGGTGCCTACAAGGTGCGCAAGCCCATCCACAAGAAGAGAGGCAAGAAGGGCAAGAAGGGACCCAACTCCTCCAACCCGGCCAAGCAACACAAGGCGGGCAAGGGGGAGGCGAGGCCCCAGGACTGCTTCCGCTGTGGCTCCAAGACTCACTTCTCTAGGCAGTGTTTGGCCCCTAAACACGTCGTGGACGCGTTCAAGGCCAACAAGAAGGCGCGCGAGGCGCATCTTGTCTAGGTTGAGGCACCACTGGCGCCCGGAGCGGCGCCTGTGCAGAACGTCACGCACATAGTGGCGCAGGACGTAGCACAAGTGGCAGCATCCTCGGCGGTCCCCACGGACGCCGTTGTGCCCATGGAGGTTGAGCACGTTGTGCCCCCGCCACCTCAGCTAGGCCCCTTGTCCATGATGATGGCCAACGCAGAGCCGCCCACTGACCTTGAGATACTGGCTGAGCTTGGTGATTTCCTCGCAGAATCCACCTGAGCTCCTTTTGTTGTGATGATTCCTTTTCCACAATAATCAGATACAATTACTCGATATGGTTGTAAGCTCTATGAGAGCATAACATTTATTTGTTTCCGGCGATTAGATGACATTTATTCATTTATTCCATTATTTGATTATGTGATGTTCTGAAATGTTTATGTGTTTTACTTACTTGATGTAGCATCTTCCTCGCTCCATTATATTAATTAGGCACTATATTTTAGAATGCGTGTGGCACCCAAATGGAGGAAACGTGCCTTGCTTATAGCGGCACCACCAATACCATCTTGAGAGAAACAAAGTATTTTGAGTCAATTACCAAAAACCCTGGTAACATAATGACGATCGTCGGCTGCGGTCCGAATGTAGTTGGCTCCGGAAGAGCAACTATCATACTCCCAAATGGAACAACTCTGATCATTGAAGAGGCATTGTTGTATCCGGAGTCGACTCGTACTCTCTTAAGTTTTAGAGACATCCGCGCAAATGGTTTCCATGTCGAAACCGATGATGATGAGAATGGAAAGGAGTTCCTACTCATTACCAAGCGCGACGAAAATGGTAAACATGTTGTCGAAAGACTCCCTTCATTAGCTACTGGGCTGTACTACACTAAGATAGTAGCACCACCTATTTACACTACCCTTAAGATAGTCTTTAGAAGCTCCGAACTATTCTGCCTTTGGCATGATAGGTTAGACCACCTCGGTCTTAGGATGATGAGAAATATAATTAACAACTCGAACGGTCATAATGTTAATGTAAAAAATTTCCCGAATCCCGATGATTTCGTGTGCTCCGCATGCGCTACGGGGAAATTGATCATTAGACCGTCCCTCCTAAAGGTGAAGGATGAACTCCCCGCGTTCTTGGAACGCATTCAAGGGGATATATGTGGTCCAATTCAGCCCCTCTCAGGGCCATTTCGGTACTTCATGGTGCTCATCGATGCTTCCTCTAAATGGTCCAATGTTTGCCTGCTGTCAACAAGGAACCATGCTTTTGCAAAGTTGATCTCCCAGATCATACAAATAAGGAATAAATTCCCTGATTATCGTTTAAAGTCTATTCGAATGGACAATGCCGGAGAATTTACTTCAAAGGCATTCGATGATTATTGCATGGCAACTGGAATCAAACTTGAGCACTCCGTACCGCATGTCCACACTCAAAATGAACTCGCGGAGGCATTGATTAAAAGGGTTAAATTCATTGCCAGACCACTCCTTCAGGGTTGTAATTTACCAACTACATGTTGGGGACACGCGGTGTTACACGCCGCTAATCTCATCAACTTTCGACCATCGGCCTACAACATCCACTCTCCCATCCAACTTGCGCAAGGGTCGGCACCGAAAATTTTCCACCTACGTAGGTTCGGCTGCCAGGTATATGTACCTATACCACCACCCCAGCGATCAGCAATGAGACCGCTCCGTAAGTCGGGGATATACGTTGGTTATGAGACTGTGTCCATAATCAGGTTCTTGGACCCCTTGACAGGTGACTATCACACGGCCCGTTTTGCTGACTGCATTTTTGACGAGGATCTTTTCCCGACTTTGGGGGGAGGTAATCAACCCCTGGATGACAAAAGTCGAGAAATCACGTGGAAAGCCACAGGGATCCACGCTCATGACCCGCGCACTGTTGAGACTAATAGAGAAGTCCAAAAGATACTAGATTTGCACTCCCTAGCGAATCAACTGCCCGATCATTTTAGTGATTTAAAGACTGTGACAAAGTCGCATGTGCATGCACGCAATGCAAGGGTTGAAATACCAAAGAAAAATGATGGTATACCCGCTCCTACTCCAAGGCCTAAGAGGACGCGGATTCCGGTTTCTCAAATCCCAAGTACCCGGGGACGCCCGAAGAAAAAGGATAAGAGAGATTTATTACAGTCTGCCCCTGTTGAGGGGAGCCAGTTGAGACCTGGCACGAGTACGGATATTTCAGTGCACGAAATTCCGGACTTGAACTTTCCTATATCGGAAATACCCAGCGAAGTTGTGTGCGCACACATCGGAGCGGAAAAGCTAAAGGACCTAGCTCCTGGATTGGGAAATCCGGTGGAGTAAGAGGATGTGCCAGATGCACTCCATGATGAAATGGCCATTAACTATGTTAATTCGGGCGAGTCATACAACCGAGCCATGGCAAATGTCGACGTTAATTTTGCCAAAAAATTGCCTCAATCATAGATCTTGACCCTGAGCCTAACACGCTCGCTGATTGCAAGAAAAGGTCGGATTGGAAAGATTGGCAGAAGGCAATTACTACTGAATTATTATCGTTAAACAAAAGAGAGGTATTTGGACCTGTTTGTCTAACTCCTCCCCACATTCGCCCCGTTGGCCATAAGTGGGTTTTTGTTAGAAAGAGAAACGAGAATAATGAAGTAGTAAGGTACAAAACAAGGTTCGTTGCTCAAGGTTTCACTCAGCGACCAGGTGACGACTTTGAGAAAACTTACTCCCCGGTCATGGATGGAATTACCTTTAGATACTTGATCTCAATGGCAGTAAACATGGACTTAAAAATGAAACTAATGGATGTTGTCACCGCTTACCTATATGATAACTTGGATTCGGACATATACATGAAAGTACCAGAAGGTATCCCTGTCCCGAACCAGGATAGAGCAAACAGGAGTTTATACAGTGTTCAGCTTAAGAAGTCACTGTATGGACTAAAACAGTCAGGTAGGATGTGGTATAATCGTTTAAGCGATTTCCTTCATCAGAAGGGCTACGCGAGCAATGAAGATTGTCCATGTGTTTTTATACGGAGATCCCAGGATGGTTTCTGTATTATCTCGGTGTACGTGGACGATTTAAATATAATCGGTACACCTGACGATATTGAGAAAGCGAGTTCCTACCTGATGTCGGAATTCGAGATGAAAGACTTAGGCAAAACCAAGTTCTGCCTCGGTCTGCAACTTGAGCATTCCCCTGCTGGGATTCTAGTTCACCAGTCGGCCTACACCCAGAAGGTGTTGGAACGATTTGGGTTTGATAAGGCATATCCTTCTAAGACCCCGATGGTCGGAAGATCTTTGCAGCAAGACAAGGACCCGTTCAGGCCTAAAGAAGAGGGGGAGGAAATTCTGGGACCAGAATTCCCCTACTTAAGTGCAGTTGGCGTACTTATGTACCTCGCAAATTGTACACGGCCGGATATTGCATTCGCCGTCAATTTGCTTGCAAGGTACAGTTCTGAGCCTACCAAGAGGCATTGGAAAGGCGTTAAGGACATCTTTAGGTGCATACAAGGGATAAAGGACCTTGGCTTGTTTTACCAAAAGAACCAAGACCTATCTGTTGTAGGCTATGCAGATGTTGGGTACCTTTCGGACCCGCATACATCCAAGTCACAGACTGGATATGTTTTCCTTTATGGTGGAACAACTATTTCCTGGAAATCGTCTAAGCAAACTCTTGTGTCGACTTCGACGAACCACTCGAAAATCATAGCATTATATGAAGCATCACGAGAATGTGTATGGCTTCGACGAGTAGTCAGTCACATCCAGATGTCATGTGGACTGAACACCGTACAAACCCCAACAATTATCTATGAAGATAATGCCGCTTGTGTTGCATAAGTCCAGACGGGTTACGTGAAGAGCAATCTCACAAAGCATATAAACCCCAAGTTCTTCTATGCACATGAGTTGCAAAAGATGAACGAAGTGAAAGTCTTGCATACTAAGTCGTGTGAAAATCTCGCTGATTTGTTCACTAAATCATTGCCAGCGTCTTCTTTCGAGAGATGTGTCCGAGGGATCGGCATGATGAGACTTAGGGAGATGCAAGGTTCAGGGGGAGAATCTTCACAAACTCATCGCTGAAATCTTGATCCCGATGATTGAGTACTTAACTTTATAGTTAAGTGAATTGTACTCTTTTTCCCTTAGTGAGTTTTATGAAGTTTCTCACATGAGGTTTTTAATGAGGCAATTCATGCAACATAGCAAGAAGTATACCGTGTGCATTTCTCCATATTTTTTCCACTGGGTTTTTCGAAGTTTTAAGCCATGGTTATACAGATAAGATACCCAGGGGGAGTGTTGAAAAACTGGGCCGGTAGAGGCCCACTCGGTGTGGCCTCTACCAGGCTAGGGTTAGCCCATGTGGGTATCGTATCCCCCTTTAGCCTATAAATAGAGGAACAACCTTTGTATGTGAGTTTACCGAGAGAGTTATCAATAAAGTTCCCTGTTTCATCTGCTTTGTACTGTGTGTGTCTTTCTCTAGTCTTCTTCTCCGGTGTGGAACAGCCTCGGAACCGACCAGTCGGCAGGGGGTGTTCCATCAAATAGATCCAGGGATGCATAAGCTAGGTGGTTCTTAATGATTTTTTTAGAGCGTCGTGGGTGGCCCATGCGGCGGTGCAGCTCATCGCTCAACCACTTAAATGTCGATCGTGTCACTGCACTGTTCAGTGTCCTTCATGCCCAACTAACTTTAACTGCTGCGTTATCATGATGACACACACACATGCACCTGTCCTCCTGGGTATAGAGTTTACTTAGTAGTATTCTCCTAGCGAAAACTGATGATCCATTGATCCACGCTCCGAAACTCCTGGTCAAAAATTGTACTAGTACGAGTAGTGCTGTACATTTGTTCCTGCTGTATGTTAACGTAATAATGTACCCTAATTAAGGTCTTAGTCCCCCCTGGTACGCTGTTTTCGTTGCATGCATTCGTGCAGAGTATACCATTCTTCCAAGTCCAAATAGGACTAGCGTCTGAGTTTGCCTCGGCCAATGGCCAGCACCACACATGGACACGAAGCAGAGTACTGGAGTAGACTCTACAGTCTCCATCCTGACGTGTGGAAACAGAGCATATATTCTTCTTCACTACCTACCAATACATGGGAATGGGAATGGGAATGAGGATGAGATGGTTACCTCCACTCCCACCTACACAGATTCTGTACCGTGTTCACTTTCCTCTTCCCAATATACAGATAACTCCAATCTCCAATAACAGAAAAGAAACAATGGAGAAAAACAATCTGTTGTATTTCGCAATCCTATACAAATTTCCACTGTAATTCTATGAAAAAAATGAGTGCATGGAGGAAAACGGACAGGAGGGAACAGCACTTTCCAAAAACCTGTACACAGTACCACAACTGTAGGGACAAGTGCTGTACAATGCTACATGAAAAATGTAACAGGACAGACGATGGCTTCATCGACGAAGGATTATTCCAGGGGCAGGATAGAGTAGTATGCTAAAAAGTGTGAGAATTATCCCTCTGGGGAAATGTTCCTTTGGGGGAAAATCTATGCTTGATTTGCTGAAAGATTTTTGCTCAACATATAGAGATCTACTATACAGCTCCCAGGCAGAGGAGTTGAGGAGGGAAACACCGACAGTGAACAAGCTATTAACTCAACCGAAAAGAATCAACTGATTGCAGCCAATAATAGTACCTGCCCTGCACTGCACTGCAGAAATGGATCGAGCTCGTCGTGGGAGAGGGGGGATCATTGGGCCACGGCGGCGGCCCGGGACTGCAAGGTGATGCTCCTCTGGCTGGGCATGGCGAGCATGGCGGTGTGGTCCAGAAAGTCCTTGAGCTCCACCACGTTCTGCAGTATCCTCCTGAGGTCCTCCGCGCGCACGAAGCCCGCCGCGCCCAGCCGGCGCACGGCGTAGACGTAGATGGTGAGGCAGCCTTTCCTGAACTTGAACCGGGCCATCTCGCTGCCCGTGAGGCCCCGGATGAGCTTCTTGTTGACGTCCCCCAGCGGGATCATGGCCGGCCACAGCTGGTCCACGGCGCACTTCATGGCCTCCGACTCGAAGACGAAGAGCACCACCTTGGACTTCTTGGTGCCCAGCCCCAGCGTGAGCGTGTGCCACGCCTGGTGCGCCAGGATGGTGAAGCTGGTGGGCATGTAGGCGGTGGTGGACGGGAAGGGGAGGCTCGACAGCTCGCTCAGGTACGACGGCGGGATGTCCAGCAGCCGCAGCAGCTCCAGCGGCGACGCGCGCCGCACCGTGAAGGACTTGACGATGAACTGACCGCCGAAGCGGATGCCCTTCACGTCCACGCAAGGCTTGAAGCTCGCCGACTCCCCCGTCGCCGTGCCGGCCTGCTTGTCCTTCTTCTCCTTCTCCTTGTGCTTGCTGTGCTTGTGCTTCTTCTTCTCCTCTGCCATGGCGTCGATGGCGTGCTGCTCCTTCTCTTTCCCCTGCTGCTACTCCCGCTGCTTCTACTGCTGGACCGAGCTGTGCTGCTAGGGAAAAGGCCGTAATGACGAGCCCCACCACCACCGCCTCCTGCTGGTACCATACCGCAAAGTTTCTAGTCAGTCAGAGCAGCCAAGGACCATCCACTTCACCACTTGGACATTATTAAGGACGAGCAGCTTAATTATCGATTTCTCTAGTCCTTCCAGTTAGGCAGAGAACGCGGAGGCGCTGTCGGTCGACGATCGATGCCATGCCCCCACCTCGTCATATAAAACCATCTTTCAGCTTTGAACGAGTTCATTAGTAGGATTCTTTAAGTACGCGCACGCATACTTTGGTCCATGTGTGTGTACTACCGTTAATTACTAGTAGTAGTGTATCCTTCCCTCCCTGATGCTCTTTAGTGCAGCCACCCAGCACTACATCATAGCGACGAAACTAAAAGATGATACCCACTTAAAAGGTGGCACATGATCATAGGCTCTGCTAAAGGACACCGAGTAGTTTCAGACCAAATAATGAGACCCTGTTGGTGCCCAAATCTGGTTCCACTTTTGGAATATTTAATCTGTGCTGGATGTTCATGATGATTGATTAGTTTCTTGCAGAGATATAAAAGTAGTAATAGGAATAATTAGAGGAGAAGATCTATGTAGAGCAACATACAGGAGAATCTGATCCTAGATATATAACTCACAAACATGTTACGTACCGGTCGACAGTTGATCCTGAAACTGAAAGAAACCAGTGAAGATCCCTGCGAGGCGCCTCGATCGTGGAAAAGCAGCAACAATATGTCCTCCGAAGATCAGGTTACTTGAAACTTCTTCCTTTGCGCTTTTCTAGTCACGGCGATCGACGAAAGCGAGTGCTCTTCAAGGTCCGTGACCTGTCGGAGACTGATCAGGTGAGGATCTTGACAAATAAAAGGCTATCGCCCACAGATGGCACTTCCTACACTTAGAAGTATGGTAAGCTTAAAGGCGAATCCATCAAAGAATTATGGCAACAGCGACGACGCAGCAGCTAGGATCGCTGTCAGTAGAGGTCACCGAAAATTGATAACGGACAGGGGAGCTCCTAAATGCCCAACCAATTCGTTCTGTTTTGTATTTGTGTCTCTTCTTGACATGCTATCCTATATATGTTATACGTACTTCTTTTCATTAGTGGATTGGCATATAGATTTTGCATTTAAGGTAGAACGGCTGCCCTTCATTTCTTTAAAACAGGCCAGATTGACATATAGATCCAAACAAAGGTCTTCCAAATTTAAGCGGTTAAGAGACTAAAACAGCATAACTTCTTGATACCGAGTTGCAGACAGCAAAAGTTTAACTTATTGATATTTCCATCTTTAATCTTACTGATGATGCGTGGATGGCACCCCTTTCAGTTATTCAGTCGGCTTAGATCACAGAGTGGAGTACTGGAGTGAGAAGACCTAGCTCCCATCTGGTGTTTGATATTAAGCCAAGTGTACATCTCAAAAGTACAGCTGGACAATAATTTTCCCAGTGCAACAACCAGTCGTAACATATAAATGCACTAGTCTAAATCAATCCTCTCACTGATGTGTAGTACTGTAGTTCTGCATCAATATGCTTGGAAGTTCATGATTTGAAAGCCCAACAGCTATGCTGAGATCAACTATATGGATACCAGAGTAGATATAAAAAACAGAGCTGCCATGTTTAGTAGTAGTAGAATGCAAGAAAGTTGTCGGAGTTAAGCTTGAGAGAATTGTGTTACCAACTAAAAGATGAGAGTTAAGATATTCTGACCTTCTGATTTAGGTACGACTGGACACTATAAAGCACCTCCTGGGAGAGACTGCATAGAAGAAGTTGAAAAAACATGAAAACCTGTATAAAATGTACAGAAAGTTTTTACACAAAGTAAACTCTTAAAAGTGTATTAATGTCCCTAGAAGATACTTGAAGTGCTAAACGTGTTTAGATGAAATTCAGAGTTATTATAGAACAACTGAGATAACCTTGTAAACACTTTGGTGAGCACATACAGGACAGTTGTACACACAAGTAAAGCAAAAATAAGCCCAAGAAGCAAGTCACTAACACAGGTCACATTGTAGTACAGTAAAATTGAGACATTTAAGCAGACACAGAAGATAAACATGTATCTGGCCCTTTCGGAAGGTGGACTATGTGATCAATGTTTTCAGACCGTGACCTCATAATGCGCAGTCTAGTTCTTGAGTGTTTCACATGAGGTTGTCAGATAGTTAATACTCATGAGTTATGAAGCCAGTTTTCAAATATCAACATATCAATCTTTTTTAAGGAAAAACTGTAGAGAAAACACAGGCACCTGCTTATTATTTTTGCAGCAACAACACAATGCTAGGCAAGGCAACTGAGAAATAATATAATCAAATTTGAGTTTACAAGGCATAGTAGCTGTCTCTTTCGCCACAAAAGGACATACTTGGCTAAATTCAGGCGGGCATGCCGCAGTACTAACATGCCAGCTCAAATCAAGCCATGAATCTATGCGCTGTCCCCCGGACTCGGTTCTGATAGCAACACTCCATCCACTGAAGGACGCAGAACCCAATGATGCTTATCCAAAAAATTGACCTCGAAATGGTGCAGGAAAGCAAAAGCATCCACGAGCGTCATCTATACTGGGTGAACATGTTATGATTGCACATGCCAAGCAGAGGCAAATTCTAAGAGGCCATGGAAAGCAAGCAGCCGCACAGCTACAGAAGTCAACCAACGAACAGGAAGAAGCGTCAACCACAAGCAAGCAGGAGAGACAATGATTCAGCACTGTTGCATCCGATTCAGACAATAATTAACCAAGAGAGACAATACCTCGAGTGTTCGTATCAGACGTAGCAGGAGGGAATCGCGGGGGAATTCTCAAAGCAGGCAGCGACCCCGATCACCCGTTCTGCAGGGACATGTGTGCTACCGCTTGCCGTTCTGCGGGGGACAGATTGGAGATCCCGAAAGGAAAGTTGGTGCGACGAGGGTAGACGAAGCGAGGGAAGCTTTCCGCTCGGCGCGAGCCCGCCTCCGGTTGGCTGACGCGCGAAGCGAAGCGTGGCGCCACCGGACCGAGCAAGCACAACAGGTCAAACCCGGGAGAATGCGACGGGGCAGAGGAGACCTGCGGATTTCAGCGGGTGACTAGGACGCGAAGCCCGCCGCATTGGTTGCGGTGGGCGCGTGGCGAGACGCGACGCAGCGATCGGGTATCGGTGGTGCGATCCCTCGCGCGGCGGCGACACCGCACCGGCGCCGCTCCATCCGTCCGTGGACGCAGAGCCACGGAGGCATGCCGAATGCGTTTTGGGCCGCCCGGTGGGGTTGGTGGTCCTCGGGCCGCGAAGGACAGGGCCACGGGCTTGCAGTTGCGTGTGGGCCTGTCCAACAAAGAGCAGCGTTGACGTTCACCCTAGTTTTTTCAGAGAGACCACCTTGTCATTTTCAGAGACCACACATTGGTTAATTTCCATTTGTAGCCGGTTGCGAGTTGCAACGGACTGGCATAGGTGAGACGATGCACAAATTGGTAGCATCATGAACAGGTTGCAGCCTGGGTGGCCTCGCTTGAGACGGCAGGAGGACCTACATAACCTAACCGAACAAAAAAGTGTACAGCCAACTACTGCCATTTTATACGCCTAGCCTAGCTAATAGCTAACTGAACATAAACAAACAAACAAACAAATAAACAAGAATATTTTGCAACGGCCGAGTGAACCAAAGCCGGTCGGTGTTATTCTAGCCCCATTATTAATTGTAAAGCAGATTAATACAATAATTTTTTATCTGCCAACAAATCATTATGATCACATCATCACTAAGACTCGTGAGAATTTGATGGGCTTGGACTCATGGGTGATAAGCTTATGACCACTTGGACCGGCGCTTCTTACGCCAGGTGCTTAATAAGAGAGGATTCGACGACCTCACGATTACTTGGATCCTGCAATTTGTCATGAGCATAGCAACACCAACAACATTAACACAGAGGTGAACACTCTTTTAGACCGTCAGAGGTAGGGGATCTCATACCCCCTACTCTTTAACTCTGCAGTAGATGTCCTTGCGGAGATCCTAGAGAAAGTTAAGATCATCGGCCATATCTCTGGTGTGATAGGGCATCTTAGCGCTGGAGGAGGGGTTACCCACCTCCAATATGCGGACGGTATGATGGTCATGGTGGGAGGACCAGATCTAGACATTGCCAACCTCAAGTTCCTTCTAATCTACTTCTAGAAAATGTCCGGTCTTAGGATAAATTTTGTTAAGAGCGAGGTTGTCATATTGGGGTTCTTCCTTAAGGACTAGTAAAGGATAGCCAACAACCTCAATTGTCGGCTGACCTCATTCCCCATTACTTACCTTGGGATGTTGATTCGGGACACCAGGATTCTTATCAAGGACTTGGATCCCCTTGGTAGGACGAGTTAGATCGAAAACAGAACCATGGTGTGTGGCAGGTTCACTTTGAAAGGCAACAAGATTATCCTTATAGATTCCCGTACGTCCAGCTTTCCCATGTACGTGATGGGACTTTACCTCTAGCGGGAGGGAATGCACGATGCCTTTGATAAGAAGTCACACTTCTTCTAGCAAGATCCCAAGGGCCATCAAAAAATACCACATGGTGAAATGAGCAGATATATGTGCCCCTAAGGAGTTTGGGGCACAGGCATTCTAACATCGCGCCACTTCAATAAGGAGTTGATAATAAAATGTATGAATGGTCTTGAGAGTTGAGAATATCTAAGGAGATGCCCGCTCTTGGATTGTGACCGCAAGGAGGGCTCTCAAATTTGAGGGTCTATCCATAAGATCAAACATGGCATCCGTCTAGGGATTACCTTCTCCATTTGGCAATGGAGAGGGTACCCTGTTTTAGATGGATATGTGTTTGAGGGAGCGCCCCCTACAGGAGGACTACCCGGCTCTTTGCTATTTGCTTAGAACCATCACTTAGTGGTCTAGGAGGGGACATGGAACATTTCGTTCTGTAGAACCTTTATCCAGGAGGAGGCTGAGAAGTGGGATGAGCTTAGATTCAGCCTACCGAGTTCTCTCTCAGACGTGGGTCATAGTGTTTCTTGGAGGTTACCCCCTCGAGGGCCTTCATGGTTGGCTCCATGTAAGGACCATCTCTATCTTGGATCAAACAATTGTGGAAAGCGCACCTATCCCTAAAGACGAAAATTTTCTTGTGCCAACTGCTACAGGATCGCCCTTCCTTCGGGGTGGAAGTTGCGAAATGGCATGAGTGGAGGGATGGGCTATGTCCATACTGCAGGGTCCCTTAATCGGAAACCCACATAATGTTCACCTATCCCGTGGCTCGGTTCCTCTAGAATTTCATCTGAGAAGCCTTGGATCCTAACTGGCAGGCCCTAGACCTCGATGAATTCCTAGAGCCCGGGCGAACCGGGCTACCTCTTTTGGCTAGTGTTCGCTACGTTGTCCTGGACTCTTTGGACCGTTAGCAATAAAGTGATTGAGAACATTGATGACCCACAAGTATAGGGGGTGTATCGTAGTACTTTTGATAAATAGGAGTGTCGATCCCAACGAGGAGCAGAAGGTGCTGGACAGTGGTATGGAGCAGGAAATCCCTGTGAATACTTAGCAAACAGATTTTTAGTGGTTTTCTAACAAAGCAACAAAACAAAGGGCAAGTAACAGAAGTAACGAACAAACGGAGCAAGTGGCCCAATCATTTCTTAGCAAAGGACAAGCCGGTGGAAATACTTATAAGAACCAAACGTTCTTGAGGACACATGGGAATTCTGCCAAGTGCTTTCTCTACAAATAGCCGAGTACTCTCCTTTGGTGTTTGTAATTTTTGTGTGGGTGAACCTGTGCTAACATACTGCCCCTCCTAGGACTAATATATACTTTTGATTAAACCCTCTGCAAACATCCGTAACTACAGGAAAGTAATTAAGATATAAATCTAACCACAACCTTAAACTCTAAGATCCTACACTCCCTTGTGCAAAGGTGTCCTAACGGAGGTTCAGGTTTCTGTCACTCCGGCAACCCCACAATTAGTAGCCAAATACACAATGCATTCCCCTAGGCCCATAAATGGTGAAGTATCATGTAGTCGACGTTCACATGACACCACTAGAAGAATAGCACCACAACTTAAATACTAAACCATTGAATAATAACTCATCACAGATTCACTACTAACAACATGACTTCTCCCATGTCCTCAAGAACTAAACGAACTACTCACGAGACATCATATGGATCAAGATCAAAGATGATATGATAATGGATAACAATCTGAACATAAACAATAATCCAATGGTTCCACTCACAAGCATCAACTATAATAGTAATTAACACCGGGAAAGTTTCCCCAAATGAACTAAGCAATATCCAACACAGTTGTTACAGCGGGACGGAGTGGTGATGATGGTGCTGGTGGAGATGATGGTGTGGATGATGATGATGATGATCCCGATGAAGCCTAGCTTGATGACGGTGTTGATGGCGACGGTCTCCCCTCTCCGGGAAGGAATTCCCCCAGTAGAAATCTGTCTGCCGGAGAGATCTTTCTCTCTCGGTGTTTTCTGCCTCCCAGAGGCGGCGGAAATCTATCTGTGGTCGCTCCCTGTGTATTAGGGTTCCGAAGGGAGGTTATAGGAGAAGGGAGAGAGTCGAGAGCCGGGCAGGTGGGCCAGACCCACCCCAGGCGCGGCCTCGGGTGGGCCCGTGCCTAGGGGGTTTGGGCCCCCTGCAGCTCCCCTTCGCTCCTCCTTCTGGCTCCAGTTATCCTCTGGTGAAATAATATGTTTCCATATTTTTCTGGTATTTTTCTGATCTTCGCGAAATTGCACCGAAATGCCTTCTTTTCCATCAGAATCCATACTTCGGCAGTCCATCCTCCAGGAATCATCCAACATGCATAAACAGATGAAAAGCCATAAGTAATACCTCATAATAAGACAAATATCAATGAATAGAGGTAAATTATGATATAGAATGGTGATGCAAATTAGGCATATCAACTCCCCCAAGCTTAGACTTTGCTTGTCCCCAAGCGAATACGGAGCTCAGTAAACATGTCCACAGGTTTATGGAGTGAAGTGTTGATAAAAGAATACGAACAAGAAGCATCACACTTACCATTGCACAACTCATAGAAGAAAACAACTCACCATTATATAACTTAGAAAATAGAGATGCATAAAGATAAATCATAATTGGAATTGGCAAACTTGTTCTTGGTCAAAGAACACCTGGCAAATAGTTTCACAACAAGCTTTCCGTAGGAGTTTCAAAACAGGAGCACTCTTTGCTCAAAAAGGTTTTTCACAAGTGAAGGCTTTCAAAGTAATACTCAATAAATAATAGTTTTGTGCAAACAAGGAAGATAAAGAACATGATTGAATAAATCACCATATGAATGCTTGAAACACAACAACTTAAAATCTTGCTGGAGATAGAGAGTAAGTAGGTTTATTGACTCAACAGGTAGCTGGGAGAAAGGTCCCTTCTTAGAGGGTAGCAGGGATTACAAGTCATAAAGAGCTTCCAAAAGATTATGGTACTTACTAGCTTTGAGCCCTCATTGCCCCTATCATAAGCATCTTGAGATGGTTAAGGTTAAAGTGAACAAAGATGGAGTATATGCTTGACGAAATATAAGTTGGCCATCTCATGTCCCTTGAATATGAGGGCCACTCCTCATGGATACTCAACTTAGGGCCCATGCAAGTTCTTGTCACTGTAAGTATTTGCATATCATTGAGAACCGCCAACGGGGTACCCCTTGCACATGGTACAGGAACTTTCCCATAACCAAAATGACAAGGCAAGCAGACAATGAGCACCTCAGCAATCTTTTTATTTACTATGTGTATAGTTTTTTATTGAGGATGCTTCACAGATAGCTCACTATGGTGATGCTACAAGTTTCCACCATGATTAGGCATGGCTTAGGCTAGCGGCCCAGGCATTTCTCTAACACAGAATACAAACTCCATGGACTTACAAGTTCCCACTTCATTTCACACCGGTAACATCCATAGACAAAAGAGCACGATATCAACTACGTACAACAAGGTACAAGTGCAATGTTGAAAACGTTCCCCGTGACAGCACGGTTTTGCTAATCCCAACGTATAGATGCAAGAATATGCAACTTCGATGTCCACAATGGTTCAAGTTTATTAGGGGAAAGAAAATAAAGTGTGCCATCAAGTTCGTGAGAGCTTTACTAACTAGTTTTCACATAACAAAATACTTTTTAATTCGGAAGGTAGATGAAGCTTGAGAATTTGCTAGGAATAGCAAAAGCTACTAGGTAGATATGGTGGACAAAAGTCGCAAAAGTTTTTGGTTCAAAGGGTTTTGGAAACATGACAAGTATGCCTTCTCAAAACAGGTTTTTGGCTAGCAAGGTTGGGTAGCAAGCAAGAGAGTTGAAAGAAACAAGCAAACATACAAGTAATAAAGCCAAACATGCAATCTTCCTTGAAGACGCAAAAGATCTTAAACAAAAAATACTAAGCTTATGAGCCAACAAGAAAGAAAACAAATGATACCAAATACCTGTAAGCCTTTTTCTTTCTCTTTTTCTTTCAAACCTCAAAATTTGTTGCTACTGACCAGAACTCGGTTTGCCAAAACCAATTTAGATCCACTTGATGATCCCAAAGTGGTGCCAATACTGAACAACAAGATCCATCATATAATAGAGATTGCAAACTAAAATAAGAAGTGCAAGAAGTAAAAGATGAGACTTCTCATTAATATTCAATAAAGGCACTCACACCAAGGGATACAGAGGTAATCAACTAAAGGAGAGATACTTTCACATGCAAACCAAACTATAAGATAACTTCCCTACCACAGATATGAATCCACTAAAAAGGTAAAATATGAAAGATAATGGTGGTGATACCGCGACACTCCCCCAAGCTTTGGAACAAGCCAAGGGGATGCCAAACATGATGACGATTCACTCTTTTTGTGGTGGTGTTCTTCCAACTCTATCTCCACGGCCTTCTTGCCTTTGTCGTTGGTGGAGGCCATGGTGCTCTAAACTTGAGAAGATTTCCTGACAGAAACAGATTGAAACAAAAACATGACGAGTGTTGGAGATATGCCCTAGAGGCAATAATAAAAGTGGTTATTATTATATCTTTGTGTTTATGATAAATGTTTACATTCATGCTATACTACTTATTAACCGGAAACATTAATACTTGTGTGATTTGTAAACTAAATTAGAGTCCCTAGTAAAGCCTCTTTGTAATACTAGCTTGTTGGTTAATAGATGATCATGGTTTCCCGATCATGAGCATTGAGATGTTGTTGACAACAAGACCATATCATTAGGAGAATGGTATGATGGATATACTCCTATAGATAAGCGTAGCATTAAGATCAAGTCATTTCAATAGTTCGTTTGCTATAAGCTTTCTGATACATAGTAACCTAATTCCTTCGACCATGAGATCATGCTAATCACCATCATCGGAAGAATGCTTTGATGACATCAAAAACCACACCATAACTGGGTGGCTATAAAGGTGGCATTGAGTGTTCAGAAAATATGGGTTGAGGCACATGGATCAAGAGTGGGATTTGTCCATCCATATGACGGATAGATATACTCTGGGCCCTCTCGGTGGAATTTCATCCAATTAGCTTGCAAGCATGTGACTGGCTCACAAGGGATCACATATCACTAGAACGAGAAAAGAGTACTTATCAGTAACGAGGTTGAACTAGGTATGCAGAGATATCGACGATCAAAACCTCGGATAAGTAAACTATCGCGAGACAAGGGGAAATTGGTATCGTATGTAAGTGGTTCATTCGATCACAAAGTAATCGTATAAATATGTGGGAGCCATATGAATTTCCAGATTCCTCTATTGGTTATTGATCGGAGAAGTGTCTCGGTCATGTCCGCATAATTCACGAACCGTAGGGAGACACACTTAAGGATTCGATGTTGTTTAGTAGATATGGAATGTTAGTAGGGATACCGAATGTTGTTCGGAGTATCAGATGGGATCCGGGATATCACGAGGAGATCCGGAATGGTCCAGAGAATAAGATTCATATAAGGAAAGTCTGATTCCGGAGTTCGGGAAAGATTTCGATGTTTTCACCGCAGAGGTTCTAGAAGGTTCACCGAACCGAAAGGGGAATGGACCATGAATGTGTCATGGGTAAGTGGAATGATTGGATCATATCCTAGGTCACTTGGTGTGGCCATTTGCAAGAGAGAATTAAAGCTCTAAATTGAAAGTCCAACGGGAAGTTTGAAAAGTCAAACTGGAACAATGGTTTCCTAGTGGGAGAAGAAACAAGTCCTTCTCTCAATCCAACTTAGGTTTGTGTTTGGATTCAAACCCACCCCTCCCAAGGCTGCCCCCCTCTCATAAATAGAGGAGGAGGGCTGCCCCAAAGCACACAAGAGCCAAGCCCTCCCCACACCCGCGCCGCCGCCGCGCCCAAGCCGCTCGCTGCCGCCGCCCTAGCCGCCGCCGACACCTCCTACTCCTTCCGGACTTCTAAAACCTAGATCTCCGGGAAACCCTAATCCACCATAACTCGCACCGGCTTAGGAGAAGCCCTGCGGGATCTTCCCTCTACTTTCGACACCACGCCGTCGTGCTGTCGGAATCGCGAGGGGAGAACTACAACCTCCGCTGCCTGCTGGAACAAGGAAGAGGAAGGTCTTCATCGAGTACCGAACGTGTGACCGACTACGGAAGCGCTGTCGGAAGGCAGCGCCGGAAGGATCGTCTACGCGATCTTGAGACAAGTGTACGACTACATCACCCACGAGAATCTGCTCTCGTTGACCGCTTTGGAATCTTCGAGGGTGAGTGCTTTTATCGACTCGTTGCTACAATCTAGTAGATAGATCTTGGCTTGTTTGTGTGCATGCGGTAGAATTTTTTTGTTTTCCATGCTACGAACCCGTACAACAAGAACATGATGCACGAACCTCGGGGGATCCGGGGGGTTATATATTACGAAGAATCAATACATAAGGAAGGTTTTGACACGGAAACAAAGCGAAGACGGAGTCTGGGGGTGGAACACCCCCCTCAAGCGTGGCCAGGCTGAGCCCGCGCCTGGGGTGGGTTTGTCCACCCTGGGCTCCGTTTCCTCTTCAGTTTTGTCTCGTAACTTCCCTTATGTATTAAAAACATCAAAAATATAAAAAGATTAGGATTTCACGAACCTTCTGTTTTCACCACTTTTACCTATTCAAAGACGAACTTTGCTGATTCCTTCTCTCTTTCTCATGTGAATTTCCTTCATACAAAACTTTTGCACAAACTCAATGACAACATTAGTGTAAGCAAAAACAACAAGCCTTTGGTAAACATTTCAACTGAAAACCCATCAAAACAAGAGCTTCTATAAGAGGCAAATGCAAATGAAGGAAGAAATCTGTCAAAACAGACTAGCAGGTAAAGATTGATTTTTTCGGAGACCTTCTGTTGCTCAAATCAAAAAGTGCAGAACTAATGAAAGTTGGGTAACAACCTATAGAAAACGCTCAGAAAAACACAGCTCAATACGAAGTGCTGAGCTCCCTCACGAATTTTTATAATACATCACAAAAATCTGTCCCAGGACAACCACTTTTCAGAACTCCTCTACTTCACAAAAGTAGTTGAACTTGACACAAAAATCAAAACAAAAAGGATAAGGAGCGGTTATTACTGAGGTAATAACTTCCAAGACTCGACAAAACTCTTGGGTTATCTCCCAACAAGTACTTTTCTTTAATGCCTTTAAGTTAGGCTTGAAACTCTCAAAGATGCTCACATAGGATATATATATTTGAAGTGAAAGAGAGCATCAAGAAGAAAATAACCAACACACTTGAGTCTAACCCTCTTCCTATGCATGGGAGTATCATGAGAAAATGAATTGTTGAAACAAAAAGCCACAAGCATAGGAAGACAAAATATATGCAACTTTAAAGCTCTCAACATAAAACGTTGAAACTTAACATCATTGAGATGCATAAAACCATGTTTCCCTCTCTCAAAATAACCTTCAGTAGCACTTTGAATAAAATTGACAATATAACTATCACTGGAAACAACTTTATCATTAGAATAAGCATACTTATAGTCATCAAAAAGAGGTCCAAGGTCATAGACTGGATCAATATAAGCAAGTTGTTTCATCCTGAAATCTTTATTAGGCAAGCTATTTTCACAAGGAGCTTTAGCAAATTTGGAAAAGTTAAACTCATAAGAATCTCCATCAAACTTAGTTAAAACTTTTTCCTTATCACAATCAATAATAGCTCCACAAGTATTCAAGAAAGGTCTACCAAATATGATAGGACAAGTTTTGCTAGCTGCTGAGTTAAGCACTAGAAAATCAGCAGGATACTTAATCTTATCACAAAGAACCTCCACATCTCTTACAATGCCAATGGGGCAAATGGTTTCCTTATTAGCAAGGTGAATAACCACATCAATATCCTCAAGCTCACAAGGACCAATCTCATGCATAATTTCCCTATAAAGCTCATAAGGAATAGCACTAGAACTAGCACCAATATCACATAAACCATAGTAGCAATGATCACCTATTTTAACAGAAAGCACCGGAACACTAGCTTTTCTAGCTTTACTAGGATGAGAGATAATATTGGAAGCGTCTTCACAGAAGAAAATATGCTCATCCTCTCTATTTCTAGTGACAGTGTATTTCACAATAGCTACCACAGGTTCATCACTCAAATGCTTACCAGGCTCCATAGTTTTCATTGTACCTAAGTTATTTGCACTAATAATCATAGAATACTCCTTTACCTTAGCTGGGAAAGGCATTTTCTCAACATGAGGTTCAGGAACAATATGATTAGTAGTACAAATTTGAGTACTTCTAACAGGAACAAGACTAACAACATCTTTATACGGAGCATGGTAATTATTCCACTTCTTAGGAATTTCAATGTAAGAGGCAAAGGCCTTAAAATAGTTGGCAATACTTTGGGAGTCAAGACCAAACTTATTGCTAATATCACGGAAGCTATCAGTACCCATAAAATATTTAATGCACTCATAATCATAGTTTATACCTGACTTTCTTCCTTTGTCATTCTCCCAAGCCTTGGTATTATCTTGAATACGGTCTAAAAGATCCCATTTAGCTTCTTCCTTCATACTTGTGAATGATCCAGCACACGAAGCATCTGTAAACCTTTATCCTGAAGAGAAAGCCTAGAATAAAAGTTATTGAGAATAATATTGTTAGGGAGTTCATGAATAGGACATTTAAGCATTAGCAGCTTCAATCTCCCCCAAGCTTGAGCTGTACTTTCTCCATCAAGAGGCCAAAAATTATATATAAAACTTCTATCCTTTTGGATTTCACTGGGAGGATAAAATTTAGAGTAAAAGAGAGATGCCATTTCCTCCCATTCCATGGATTGTCCATTCTTTAGCAGCTTATAACTTGCCTCAGCTCTCCCTTTCAAGGATATGGAGAGTAACTTCTTCTTTACCTGTTCAGTTGTGATACCTGCACACTTAAACAACCCGCACAATTCATGTATATAAAGCAAGTGATCACCAGGATGGACAGTTCCATCCCCAAAATAATAATTATCCATGACACGATTAACAATACTCACAAGTATCTTAAAAGGATCTATCTCAACAGGTGGTGATTCATCTACTACCATATAAGTGGTAGTAGTTTTCCCAAATAGAAAACCAAGTGGGTTATTCATATTGGAAACAAAGTAATAAGCAATAACAAAAGCAATACCCACAGTAAAAGTTTCCCTTACCAGTTCCACTCTTCAATAGTGCTTCACTCCCCGGCAACGGCGCCAGAAAATAGTCTTGATGACCCATAAGTATAGGGGGTGTATCGTAGTGCTTTCGATAAATAGGAGTGTCGATCCCAACAAGGAGCAGAAGGTGCTGAACAGTGGTATGGAGCAGGAAATCCCTGTGAATACTTAACAAACAGATTTTTAGTGGTTTTCTAACAAAGCAACAAAACAAAGGGCAAGTAACAGAAGTAACGAACAAACGGAGCAAGTGGCCCAATCCTTTCTTAGCAAAGGACAAGCCGGTGGGAATACTTATAAGGACCAAACGTTCTTGAGGACACATGGGAATTCTGCCAAGTGCTTTCGCTGCAAATAGCTGAGTACTCTCTTTGGTGTTTGTAAGTATTGTGTGGGTGAACCTGTGCTAACATACTGCCCCTCCTTGGACTAATACATACTTGTGATTAACCCCCCCTACAAACATCCGTAACTACAGAAAAGTAATTAAGATATAAATCTAACCACAACCTTAAACTCTAAGATCCTACACTCCCTTGTGCAAAGGTGTCCTAACGGGGGTTCAGGTTTCTGTCACTCTGGCGACCCCACAATTAGTAGCCAAATACACAATGCATTCCCCTAGGCCCATAAATGGTGAAGTATCATGTAGTCGACGTTCACATGACACCACTAGAAGAATAGCACCACAACTTAAATACTAAACCATTGAATAATAACTCATCACAGATTCACTACTAACAACATGGCTTCTCCCATGTCCTCAAGAACTAAACGAACTACTCACGAGACATCATATGGATCAAGATCAAAGATGATATGATAATGGATAACAATCTGAACATAAACAATAATCCAATGGTTCCACTCACAAACATCAACTACAATAGTAATTAACACCGGGAAAGTTTCCCCTAATGAACTAAGCAATATCCAACACAGTTGTTACAGCAGGACGGAGTGGTGATGATGGTGCTGGTGGAGATGATGGTGTGGATGATGATGATGATGATCCCGATGAAGCCTAGCTTGATGACGGTGTTGATGGCGATGGTCTCGCCTCTCCGGGAAGGAATTCTCCCAGCAGAAATCTGTCTGCCAGAGAGATCTTTCTCTCTCGGTGTTTTCCGCCTCCCAGAGGCGGCGGAAATCTATATGTGGTCGCTCCCTATGTATTAGGGTTCCGAAGGGAAGTTATAGGCGAAGGGAGAGAGTCGAGAGCCGGGCAGGTGGTCCAGACCCACCCCAGGCGCGGCCTCAGGTGGGCCCGCGCCTAGGGGGTTTGGGCCCCCTGCATCCCCCTTTGCTCCTCCTTATGGCTCCAGTTATCCTCCGGTGAAATAATATGTTTCCATATTTTTTGGTATTTTTCTGATCTTCGCGAAATTGCACCAAAACGCCTTCTTTTCCATCAGAATCCAGACTCCAGCAGTCCATCCTCCAGGAATCATCCAACATGCATAAACAGATGAAAAGCCATAAGTAATACCTCATAATAAGACAAATATCAATGTATAGAGGTAAATTATGATATAGAATGGTGATGCAAATTGTGCGTATCAAACATCTTCCCTCAATGGGCTTTTGACTCACCTTTCGGATTCCTTTCATTTTTGTGACTTCCGTAACCACTGCGTAGGAAGTGGTACAAGGATAGATGGATGTTCTTCTTCCTCAACTACTAGAGGCGGCTCGCCGGATCTCCATCTTGCCAGCCATTGAGCTCTCCTTTTGTTTTCACTTTTGATAGCCTACTAGGTGCTCTCTCTCTCTCTCTCAAAATTTGGGCTTATCTGTGTTGTTACCATTTTCTTATTTTTTTGGACTTGTGAACTCTATATAGATGGTTTTTTATTTATGAAACAGGACGAAATCTTGTTCGAGGAACACTCGTTGCGGAGGGTATAAGAGCTGAGTAATGTCAGAGAAGACATGATAAATCAGGATTTGGTTGGAATTGGATTCCTACTCGCGCCATAACAGAGGAGTTGCGGGAACAGAAGAGGAAGATGGGAGCGGTGTGGCAGAGCACAAGATTTTGTTCCACATAATCGCAGAGTATGAAAGTTACATCCAGTAGAAAGATGCATCGCTGGGGTGATACTTCAGTTGTCCCCTGTGATGGAAAAACTAAATGTTGTACTCACTCTGTCTCAAAATAAGTGACTTGTCCTCTTTTTCTAAAAAAAGGAGAGAGATACACGTCCCCCGGGGGATAACTCCCCCCGATCCCCCGGGTCATCTGCGTGACACGTGTCTTTTTTATCCAGATTCCCGCTTTTGCTACAAATTATCCTGATTTGCTATAAAATGTCCCGCTTTTTCTACTGATGACCCACAAGTGTAGGGGATCGCAGCAGTCTTCGCGGGTAGTATTACCCAATTTATTGATTCGACACAAGGGGAGCCAAATAATACTTGCAAGCCTTAACAACTGAGTTATCAATTCAGCTGCACCTAGAAATAGTTCTTGCTCACAGAAGTTTATCAGTAGAAATAGTTTGGTAGTAGCAACAGCAAAGCAACAACAACAGTAGAATAAGAGCAATAGTAACAGTAGCAGTAAACAGTAGGATTCGAGTGCGCTAGGCATAGGGATGGATGGACGGGCGTTACATGGACGAGTCTAAACATATAACTTCAATATCTAGGGCATTGCATATAAATAAGAAAAGGCATCCAAGTACTAAACAATCATAGGCATGTGCTCCGTATATAGTCATACGTGCTCGCAATGAGAACTTGCACAACATCTTCTGTCCAGCCAGCCCGTGGCAGTGGGGCCTCAAGGGAACTACTGACAATTAAGGTGCTCCTTTTAATAGAGCACCGGAGCAAATCATTAACACTCCATGAACACATGTGATCCTCATAGCACAGCCATCCCCTCCGGTTGTCCCAATTATTGTCACTTCGGGGCCTTTGGATCCGGACAATGATATGTGTACACAACTTGCAGATAAGATCACAAACAATACTATCATAATGATTCAATAATAAGTTCAGATCTGAGATCATGGCACTCAGTCCGTAGTGACAGGCATTAAGCTCAACAAGTTGCAACAAAGTCAAATAGCACTAATAGAGATACTAGGCACTATGCCCTAACAATCTTATTCGGTTACATGATAGAACTCATCCAATCCCTACCATCCCCATAGCCTACTGCGGGGGATTACTCACTCGTGGATGAGGGAAACATGGATGATTGATGGAGAGGCGTTGGTGATGAAGATGGCGATGATCCTCTCCAAATTCCCCGTCCCGGCAGGGTGCCAGAACAGAGTTTCTAGATCTAAATCACGGCTTCTGGTGGTGGCGGCGCAGCGGAACTCTTTTTGGAAAAACGTCGAACCCCCTGTTTTTAGGCCAAGAGGCAACTTATAGGCGCAAAGGGAGGCCGAGGGGGTGCCTAGGATGGATGCACCCCCCTAGGCGCGACCAGGGCTAGGCCCGCGCCTGGCAGAGGTGTGGGCCCCCCAGGAATCCACTCTGTCTCGTACTCTGGCTCCGTGGATCTTCTGTTGAAATAGGATTTTTGGCATATTTTCCGGGATTTTTTCTGATAGTTGATTTTCTGCACAAAAATCAGACACCAAGGCAATTCTGCTGAAAACAGTGTCAGTTTGTGTTAGTTGTATCCAAATCACATAAGTTTAGAGGAGAAACAATAGCAAAAGTGTTGGAGAAAGTGAATACATTTTGGACATATCAACTCCCCCAAGCTTAGCTTATTGCCACTACTGCAGAATAGTCTATCAGTGACAGGCTCAAAATACACATTAATGACAGACAAAGCGTCTGTCACTAATAACTAGTCACTGGTACAAGGTTACTAGTGACAGACACTTGCCCGTCACTAATATGTGTACCAGTGACGGTCATTTGCACGTGCATGTCACTTGTATTTGTATACTAGTGACTAACAAAATAGATGCATGTCACTAATTAGGATCAAAGGCCGCAACCCTATGGGGTTTTGTAGCGACAGACCATTATATTGCCCGTCGCTGGATTGAATTTAAGTAATAAAAAAAATTAAATGTGTTTCCCACGAATATTCCAGATATAGCATAATAAGATGTTAAAAATATTAAATCCATTTACCAATGATGACATAATATTTGCACAGGCGAGAACCCAACAAGATAGAGGAGACCCCCTCTGATCTACCGCAAAGCACCCTTTTATACTGTAAATTATTTGGCAAGACTCATCGATTCATCACAGGATGTTGCAGCTTTTCACTTCAGAGAACATATACGGCAACCATATAGCAACACTGTTGTATCATGAAACCAATAACATAGGTTCATAAAGAACAGCGGGTAAAGTAGGGATGTCACACGACAGTGCCCAAAGTTTTTGCAGAAGTTGATAAACAAGATAGGTGAACACAAATATTGATCTTCCTTAAACACCAGCCAACCATTGAAGTAATCCACCATTGCCTGAAAGGAGCAGCCAGAACCAGAGTATGAGACTGTTAGTTAACCAAATCAATAAACTGAAACTTAACGTTAAATTTATATCATGGAATCTTAGATCAACGCAAAGGTAAGTATAAACCAAGGCATCAACTCCACAAGAGCAACTGAACAAAGGCTAACAGAAAATATTATAGCAGACATCATGTTTTATAAATCTTTGACTGAAAGGAGATGCACGCACACTTATCTTTGCTTTATCACTTTCCCAAACAGAAATTACTATCGTACGGTGAATCGAATACTTTGCATTCAACTTCATCCAATTAGTGAATTAGCAATGCCATTGGGTCTCCAAAGTCCAGCTTATCGTGCCCTCACAGCTTAGTTGCACCAAACAGAAATGCTTGAAAAAGAAGTTAGTCCTGACAGAATGGCATTGCTAAGTAGTGTAGTCAGCTAAGAGAAGCACCAAATCTGAAAATTCTAAGAAACCACCAAGAGATCTGATCAGAATTTCTCCCAATCTGAAAATTATAAGAAACCACCAAGAGATCTGATCAGAATTTCTCCCATTGTGAAATTAGTCTGCTTCCCAACATGAAAAAATACATAATGTTACACTACAGAATGTCTAGGCATGATATACCTACCAATGAAAAATTACATAGCCATGACATATACCATAACTAACATGAGTTTTGGCAATTTATAAAGAAGAACATAAAACACCTGAATTCAGTAGATTCTAAGCATCAATTATCCTTTGGCTAACATGGGTCGGCAAGAAAAATCATATGCGGTGCTTCGGTAGCACCCAGCTTGGTCTTCTCCGATGCCTACAAGGAAAGAATCTATAAAGAGCAGTGCTCAGGGAAATAGATGCAGAAAACTGATTCAAATTTTTTTAACAATCCAGATAAGACAAATTTATTGGGTTTTTTGCTGAATATTCAACGATCTCGAGAATTTAGCAGGAAATTTAGTAATAATTGATTATTTACTGAAGTTTTAGCAGGAGTAACAGCCTACAATCATAAAAATTGTCAGGGCATGAACCGCTGCTACACCAATGCCCTCTATTGTTCCTCTACTTAAGGCCTCATTGCCCGATATATTAGAAAATATTGTTGATAGACCTCATACTCTGGTGCAATAAACTCGTGAGATTGACTGGATCAGGGAAAGTGAGGGGAATCAAATCAAAGGTTGTAGTATTGGAGAGGGAGAGGATCAGGGAGAGGCTGGATTGTATCATGACATTTTTTTACCTTAATTTCAGAAGATACTATGACTGGAAACAAAAAAGAGGACAGGTCCTTTGACGATGCACCATCGGCCGGACAACGCTGAAAGAAAAAGTGAAGAAGAAACATGTGTGCTGGGATGATGCCGTCTGAATCTAGAAGGAGGTGATGACGGCGGTGGCCTTAGCTCCAGCAAGAGTGTTGGAGGTGCAAATGAATAACGAAACAAAAGCCTGTAATTAGGTGTGTATTTATACAGTCAATATCTGCAGACGCATGAAGATGATATTTTTACAGGAAATATCTAAATGATGCTCACCACCCAAATAGCTAAGCAGTCCTTGGAGAGCAGCGGGAGGGCGAGCTCCTGCTCCTCGGGGTGGAGCTCCTGGTCCAGCTCCTCGTGCCGGTCGTCGCACTCGATCTCGCGCCTCCTCTTGCTAGAGCTCCTTCGGGGGCCGATCGTCCGCCTCAAGCTGCTGTGGACAGGGGCAGGGGCAGCCGGCGGGAATGGGTTGGGGACGGGTGCGGCCGGAGGGAATGAACGGGAGCGGCCAGCGGGGATGGGGCGGGACGGGAGAGGCCGACGTGGGCAGTCCGCCGGGGAGCTCGCCCTCGACCAGTGAGGCGGTCAAGGACAAGCTCCGGCGGGGCGGCTCGATCTTCCGGTAGGGGTTGGAGGAAGGAGGCGGAGCAGAGGGGTGCGCGTAGATAGGTACGGCGGAGGACGAGCTCTGGCGGTGGAAACGAGTGGCGCCGGCGGAGCTGGGTGGGCCGGAAACCCTAACGCGCGGGGAAGAAAAGGATGTGATCCTGATATGTTTTTTATTGAAATATTGGTATGGGTTTGCCGAGTCCCGAGTGTCCGCCACATTATACTCAACAATGATTTTTTTTCTCTTTTTCCTTGTTTTTTTCCACATTCATAAAGGGGAAAGGAAAATACGTGCAGGAAAAAAAGGCACGCAAAAACTCGAAAGTATTCTGAGTGTCCGTTATATTTTGTACTTCAAACAGGGAAGGAGGAACAAACGGAATTAAATTTGGACACACCTAGCCATAAATACACGAGTTTGAATCAATGTTGGTTAAGAAACAAAACCTTGACGACGATTACTCAAACTCGGTTTCTGATCTCGACTCAGCATCGACCTCAACTCGGCATCGATCTCTGGATCGACCAAGCACTAGAGAAACCAAGTGGGTCAATCCAGCGAAGATGTGTGAGGAATGCGTGACCGGATGGGTCGGCGCAGTGGAGAAGACGTGCGGGTGGTCCATCCTAGAGGCGTGCGGGTGGCACTCGGTCTAGTTGGCATAGGCTTTTATATTTTTGGTTATTTTCAGCTTGACAAAACGTGTCCCTATTATTGGTGACGGGTCTTTAGAAAAGCCCGTTACTAAATAATTTGCTCGTCACCACGAAAAATACTAATGACATGCACATTTTGTGTCTGTCACTAATCATAGCATTACGAGTGACGGACATTTATACATGCATGTCACTAAATATTTTTTTTCATTCAGCCGATCTCTAAAAAAATACTAGTGACGATCACTTTTATCTGTCTGTCACTTGTGTTGACAGGCTTACCCTTGCCTGTCGCTAGTAATACTTACTAGTGACAAGCATAGTTTTGTCTGTCACTAATCAACTGGAGGCTATAAGACTTTCTGCAGTAGTGTGCTTGTCCTCAAGCAATTCAGTTGAAAATTGAGTGCGATAAAAGAACTTTCATGAACAAATTTGCTTCATATGATGTATATATTCTCATCACAGAAGTAGATGCTTAAACCATTCATAATAAAGAGTATGCAACTAAGTCTACTCAATAGTCATTGCAATCTATGAAGAGAAACCAACTCAAGAATAATAAGTAGCAAGAAACATAAACATAAGCAACATTGCAATGCTCATAATAAGGTATGATAGAGTGGTATCTCGCTTGCCTTTGCTTGTAGAGCACAATATAAATGCCAAGGCACCTCTGAAGTTCAAGTGAATACTAGAGATAAAGATATCAGAGATACAAGCATCAAAGTCATGACATAATTAACCAAGTTTTGGAAAAAACACAAGAATGACAACTATGCTCTCAAGAAGGTGCTCATAGAATAAGTGGTGAGTCAAAAAGGTTGTGAAAAGGTTTTGAAAAGTTTGAAAGGCTTCCAAATGCTGAAAGAAAGGTACTCATTAGCTTTGCGCTCTCATTGCCCCTGTCATAGGCATCTTTATATGGTTTAGGTGAAGGTGAGGTCCACTCCGAATCATATGCTTGACAGACCATAAACTGGAAATCCTAAGTCCCTTGAGTACGATGGCCGCACTGCATGCTACTCAACTTTGGTTACCTATAAGTTCTTGTCATTGTAAATACATGCATATCATAGAGAACCGCCAACGGGGTACCCCTTGCACATGATACAGGAGCTATCCCGTGATCAAAATGACAAGGCAAGCAGACAATGATCATCTCAGCAATTTTTTATTTACTATGTGCATAGATTTTTATTGAGGATGCTTCATAAATGCTCATTATGGTGATGCTGCAAGTTTCCACCATGATTAGGCATGGCTTAGGCTAGCGGCCCAGGCGTTCCTCTAACACAATGTATAGACTCCAGGAACTCACAAGCTCCCCTTTTATTTCACACCGACGACATCTGCAAACAAAAGAGCAAGGTATCAACTGGATAAAATATCCAAAAAATGTTGAAAGCGTTCCCCATGACAGCACAGTTCTGCTACCTCCCAACATATAATTTGCAAGCATATAACTTTTATGGACAGGTCACAATGGTTCAGGATTATTAAGTGCAAGGGATAAAGTGTGCCATCAAGTTCGTGAGAGCTTTACTAACTAACTTTCTCAAAACAGACAAACATTTTATTTGTAAGAAAACAAGGCATAATGAATATGCACTGAAATAGCAAATGATGCTAATAGATAGGTATGGTGGACACTGTTGGCAATATTGGTTTTGGGAGTTGGAAGCACAGGTAGAGCTCATACTCAGTGCAAGTAAAGGCTATCAATAGGGAGGGAGCGACAAATGAGAGAGCAATAACTGTCATAATCATGCTTGCAACAAAACAGGACTAATTATGGCATGAAAGTGATACAAGAACTCTGAGAATAAATCATCGAGGCTTACTGACTATCGTTTAGTCATATGCATACGTGAGCATGTGCCAAGTCGATTCACATGAACAGTCAGAGGAGGATACCGCAATATCATACCAAGTTATGAATAGAATAATGCAAGCAAACATTTATATGACATGCTACAAACTATTAGCAAGCTGGAGCTAATCACAAGAAAGTAAGAACTACCAAGCATCCATAATAACATACCCCTTACATGAACAAGCTAAGCATGCTCACAATGATGAGTATATGTACAAAAATGAAAACAGATAGAGTTCGTTACCAGCCTCTTACCACTCCTCAAGTTGTCTTAATCTTCATTATTTCCCTTCACTTGTGTGACTTGAATAATAACATGAATACCAAACTTCACTGAAGGCGGTCAAACCCTGCAAAGAACTCACAAAACCAAAGAAGAACAACAAATATTTTTTGGTGTTTTCAATTTTTTAGAAACAAGCAAACAAAGAAAAACCAAACAAAGAAAAAGCAAACCAAGCAAGAAGCAAACAAAGCAAAGCAAAGCAAAATCTTTTTGGATTTTTCTTTAAGGCAAACCAAATCTCAAAAGGAAAATTAAAAAACCAAGAGAAACAACGAAAATATTTTTGGTATTTTTGTGTTTTTGAGAAAGCAGCAACAAGAACCAAAAAGAAAGCAAAAACAATAGATATACAAAGAACTGACGAAACATGATATATTGATGAGTGTGATGTTGGTATACCTCCCCCAAGCTTAGCCTTTTGGCCTAAGTGAGGCTCAATAGCGCGGGTAGTAACCCCAAGCTGGTGGGTCATCATAGGAATGATCGTAGTCAGGCGCTTGCGATGAAGAAGAAGACGCGCCCCAATCATAAGAAGGCTGCTGGTACAGAGAATCTCCCAAGTTGGAGGGCTGAACCGAATCATCTTTGGCATCCACTCCATCATTATCCTCATGCTGGAAGATCTCCTCCACGTATGTGTTAAACTCCTCCTCCGTGATAACTTCCAAAAGAAGATAACTTCCTAGCAATCTTTCTAGCAAGAACACACTTGGTAATGAAATAGGCAAAATATCTAATGGTTGGGAACTGAATGTTCCGAATTTTACCACTTTCCTTTGAGAAGTTAAAACATTGGCAAATCTCAGCATATAAATCCATAAGCGACTTGGGTCTCTCCTTGATCTTCTCACAAGATCCCCACTGAGGTACTCCAATTGCTGCATAGAAATCAACAAAAGGCAGATCGACAGGTATGTTGTATATTTTGTAATGGACCATGAGATTAGATGTAGACCAAGTAAACCGGAAGTCCTGCACAAAATCCATGGTTAGCTTAACAAATTGAAATGGTTCACCTTCTACAAAGTGTTCCAATCCCGCATTGGTAATCATAGTTTGGAAATCCTAGAGGATTCCCGCGGTTCTCATAAATTTCTGGCATGGATATATGGAAGGGAAGACTCCTTCCTAACGATGAACTTTCATTGGCTCAAGTACCATCAAGTCATATTGATTCAGTGGATATGCACTCATCTTCCTTGCTAAAATTTATAGACAAACATCAAAACAAGTTATTTCCAAGTTGATAAATGATGAGCAACTACTATAGCAACTTGCTAGAAGGCTACACATGCATAAAAATGAAATTTCTAAGCATAGAACAAGCATGAAAGCTCACACAACCTGACATCTATAGCAACAAAATACTCAAGATACAATCTACCAATCACAAATCTAATTGGACAAGTGGAGGAGGCACATACCAAGGAGCAATCCCTCCAAAAATCAGCAGCAAAGATGGGCCGAGCAAGGAGATCGAAAATCCCGAGCAATAACAGCAAGAACTCAAGCTTGAGAAAGTTTTCCGGTGTTTTTCGGGAGAGAGAAAGAAGATGGCTTTGAGGAGGCACCTGGGAGGGGCCCAGGTGAGCCATACCCCACCCAGGCGCCACCTCTGGGTAGGCCACGCCTACCAGGGGTGTGGGTGCCTGGGGTGGCCCCTGGGTCACTCCAGGTGTCCCTCACCCCCTATTTCAAGGAAAGATTTATTTTGAATTTTCTGAAAATTTTCGGGAAACTTTATTTTTGGCCAATTTTCAGGGTATGAAAATTGATTTTCTCGCAGAAACAGTTTTTTTCAGAAGAAGCAAAAGCAAACAAAAACCAAACTACAAAAGTTCTAAGACACTCTAAAAGGCAAGCAACTAGCTAACAAGAGCAAAAGCAAAGACTAGGAAGGAGAAAAGTAAAAAAAGCAAGTATAACCACAGTGAAAACATTATTTTGTTCATTAAAATCCTTTTGTTAACAAGGTTGATCAAGTCTTGTTACCAAAACAATCTTATCTAAGACAAAACTTTGTATTACACCAAGTGATTATGTTACCTCAAGCTTGATAGCAATGGTCCCAATCATAATAGTTTCAAAATTTTCTTGTGGAATGGGACAATATATTTCTCCAACGTTGATGCTCTCAATATTTTCATTGGAATTCAGGCAATAGCTCTTAGCAACCTTCTTGGGGAAATATTTAGTGTGCTCTTTGTAATTAATATTAAAAGTTACTTTTCCTTGATTACAATTGATAACAGCACCTACAGTATTACGAAAAGGTCTCCCAAGAATAATAGACATATTATCATCTTCAGGAATTTCAAGCACAACAAAATCATTTAAAACCAAGCAATTATGAGCAACTTGAACATGAACATCCTCACATATACCAACAAGAATAGTAGTTGACTTATCAGCCATTTGCAAAGATATATCAGTTGGTATCAGATTTTCTAGCTGGACTCTCTTGTAGAGAGAAAAAGGCATAACACTAACTCCAGCTCCCAAATCACATAAAGCAGTTCTAACATAATTATTCTTAATAGAGCAAGGAATAGTTGGTATACCTGGATCACCAAGTTTCTTTGGAACCTTACCATTGAAGGAGTAATTAGCAAGCAGAGTAGAGATTTCCTCATTAGGAACCTTCCTTTTATTAGAGATAATATCCTTTATATATTTTGAATAAGGAGGCAACTTAATAGCATCAGTCAAAGGAATTTGCAAAAATAAAGGTTTCATCCACTCACAAAACTTGTGTAACATCCCAGGATTAGCACCTAGAAATAGAGAGGACACAGGTTTGTGCATTGCATTCATGCATAAGAAAATCCGGGGAATTTTCGCGCAAAACTAAAAGAGCTATGGAGGGATCGGGATCTCTCTTGTACTGAAGGAAACTTTGGAGCAAGTGCGATAGATTTCTACATGACCTTTGTAGAATTCTTTGTTTCGGGGGAGATTCGTTCAAACATGTATTTCAAATATGAAATTCAAATGAAGTTATAAAATACACAAATGGAAATTAGAAACATTTCATAACTTGAATTGAAATGATTACAAAAAAATGATATAAAAAGATTTTTTTTATTAATGTATATATTATACATATAGTATTATATTGAACTTTTACAACAGATAAATAAAAGTAAAGTATTAGGAGATAAATAAGTAGGAAAAAGAATTACATAATTGAAATAAAAAAACAGAATTCTTTATTACAACTAAATATATATGACATTGTCTTTACAAATGAATTGTAAAAGAAAAATGTAATAAGTAAACTCTATAGAATTGAATATAATAATACAATGTTTCTACAATGTTTAAAACAGAAAAATAAACTACAATTTTTATTACAAAGAAAAATCCTAAACTATTGTTCCTAAGCCACTTCTTCATCTGGTGTCTTTTATCCTAATTGGTTCCTGCAAAAACAAACAACCAAAAATAAAACACAAGGGTTAGTGTTAGTATTGGTGCTCTCAGAATTACAGTGTAATGCACTGTTTGTCCCATCATTGAGCTCAAATTAGAAGGGTCAAATTTCACCAAATAAATAGGATCTGTTCTTATCAAATTCAAGCTTCAGCCTTGTGCATCATTAGCATAGAGTCAAGCTTCCACTTGGCAACATCCAAAAATGTAGCTCAACTTCAGATAATACCAAATCAGCTGAACACATTTAGAGCAAAAGATCTCACAGATGAAACCTAGACAAGGGGGAGGTTCCTGGACCATACCAGGCACACTCACAGGCAGCACTATCACCACATGCAACTATGAGCTGTCAACACCACAGCAAACCAGGAAACCAGATAAGAAGGAAACAGCCGTAGCCAACAAGTACCTGCCCACAATCCACAACACATCCGCACAACATTACCATCACCAGCAACTGGTTGCTCCCAGGAGCAATCCAAGAGCTAGGAGGGGAGAAATTCACAGGGAAGGCAACACACCAGGAGGAACTGGTTAGCAGCTCACTGCAAAGCACAAGCAAGATCATCAAGATCCACATCAGGAGGAGCAGGCAACAACTACATCACAAGAACAAAGTAGGCTAACTGATCAAGTGCTAGTACTAGCATAGAAACCTCAAGACCAGCATTAGGTTACTACCCAACACAAGATCATGCTTAAGTATCTGTTCTTACCATTGCATCTTAGAAAAATGGATGGGGGCAATAGAAAATCCTCAGATCTGTACTCAAGTGGAGTATTAGATCATCATTGGATGTTTTTTTATAAGCAAGCAGTAATTGTTGTATCCAAATATCATCAGGGCCTCAGGTTGTGCATCACTGTCCATATCCCCACATCATCCATTACTATGCAGACATAATTGCAACCAAACCTTGAGCAGCCAGATATGCTAGCTCAGTCACCTACTAGGCACGCTCCAGGAATTGGAGGTACCATAGTGGCAGCTTAACTAACAATCTGAAAATAAAATTAAACTAACCCAAAGAATATCATATTCCTAGCTAAATATTAGCTAGAAATCATCCAAGGATGTACTGTGTCATAGTAACAGTACTTATGATAGAATTCAAATTTTTAATTCAAAATGAATTTACCAAAGCTTCAGACCAACATCATAAGCATTAACTCTCTATGGATTTTATCTAGCTGTGCAAGTAAACATTCATCTACCTAAAATACTATTGTGCTCACTCCCATAGGGAGGCACCACAATAGTCACCAAGGCAAGAGCAGCCACCAAAACACATTTACAAGCCAAAGAAGACCACCATCACTTTTTAATTCATCTACTAGCAGTTCATCCAAGCACCAACAAAAGCTTGCATAGGTAAATAACATCATTTGATTACAAAGATCATCAGAATTATCAACTTTACTCAAATCATCTTTCTAGTCAACAAACTAGGAGATCATTTCATTCTTATAAATCATGCAAAGGTCCACCAAAATTTCATTAATGTTATTTGTCCTGCAGTATATGAAGCACATTTAGAAGCTAGATATCTCAAGCCCAGTAACAAGCATCACAACTTTAGTTCAGTTTTCCCACATCATTGGCAATGCAATAATCCACCTTATTTTTCATCATGGAATCATACACTGTATGGCCTTATCAAATAAAGCCACAATCTCACTTATAAATTCATATCATCTTCCTAGAGTATACTAGGAATCAACTCAAAAGTTATTCTATATCATTTTGACCACACATAAATGTTTCACAACAATTGGTTTCTAATCTGGGGGGGGGGGGTTGTCCCAAAGAAATTATATCCAAGCATGTCAATTGAGCATCAAGCCAGAGCTAAGATACCTCCACAAGTCACAAATATTCATCATATGTGAACCAAGAAGTCAATTACCACAAAATTATCCACAGATCAAACAATGGTAATACAATGATCAATCAACATTTAACCACATTATCACTAACCAAAACAGTACCACCTGGGCATTTATTCATCCAGATAAAGGAACCTCAACTAACAATAGATCAGCAGCACACAACCATAGCATAGCTGTGAACCAGAACCATCACACCAAAGGAGGATCATGGGAAAATTGAAACTTACTAAGGGTGCCGAGCACCTGGAGCGTAGGCGTGATGAAGCCAAGGCACAACACACCAGCGAGGTTGCGAAGATGAAATCACCACCGTCCCATCAGATGCAACACTAACACAGCACCATCACTTCCATACCACACCATCAACCACCCACCCCAATAAACAGTCCAATAGGAACAGATCAAGGTCGCTGGGGTTGCAGATACACCGCCATCCCACCAACACCTAGGTCAAAGATTTGACAACAAAAAAAGACCAAGCATCAACAAATATTACTAGGGTTTTAAGGTTCCCAGTAGGAAGGAGTAGAGAGGGAAGAAGGGATGCATACCCGAGTCGAACTTAAGCTCGCCAAAGAGGGGATAAAGTCGGCGTGGGTAGCAACACGGCGGAACGGTGGTCACCGAAGCTGTCACATCCCAAAATTTTCCAGATTTTGAAATGTGAAAAATAAATAAACAAAATAAAACTTTGTTGAAATTTAGGGTGAGAAGAAACTTTTTGATTCCACTTGGAAATATCAAAACCTATTTTGATCAAATAAGATCCTAAAGGGATTTAAAAAGATAAATAAACAATAAAGTTAAAATAATTGGAATCACTATTTTTGGATCTTTTAATAAAAAGATTTGGTTTTCAAAAGAAAAGGTAGAATTGAAGGGAATATGCCCTGAGAGGCAATAATAAAGTGTTTATTATGTGTATTCCAAGTATATGATAGATGTTTATTTTGCATGCTATAATTGGATTAATACGGAAACATTAATACATGTGTGTTTAATAAACAAATAGAATGTTCCTAGTTATGCCTCTCTCATAAACTAGCTCGTTGATTAACAAGATGATCAAGGTTTCCTGATCATGGACATTGGATGTTGTTAATAACGAGATCACAACATTAGTGTAATGGTGTGATACACATTCATCCGAAGTATAGCATTACGATCAAATTCATTGAGTTTATATTGCTATAACAATTTATGAAGTGATCCTAATCCTTAGACCATGAGATCATGTCAATCACTAACACCGGAAGAGTTTCTTGATAACATCAAACGTCACATCGTAACAGGGTGATTATAAATATGGATTCAGAACTAATAAAGTGTTATGTTGAGGCTCATGGATCGAGAGTGGAATTTGTTCATCCCGATGACGGATAGATATACTCTGGGCCCTCTCGGTGATATCACATTGATTAGCTTGCAAGCAAGTGATTTGATCACTAGAATGTTATATCACGGGAACGAAAAAAGAGTGCATGTCGGTAACGAGATCAAACTAGGTATGGAGATACCGATGATCGAATCTCGGACATGTAATATATCGTGAAACAAAGGGATTAAAATACTAGCGTAAAAGGTTCCGACGATCACAAGAAAGTCATCGTTGAATGTGTGGGAGTTAGTATGGGTCTCCAGATCCCGCTTCTGATTATTGATCCGAGAGGGGTCTCGATCATGTCCGCATTATTCACGAACCGTAGGGTGACACACTTAAGAGACACCGACATCCAATTGGAGCAAAAGTTTCATGCCGAAAGAACGAACAAGCGCAGGAATTTATTTCACTAGATACCGAAACAGGTTTTCGGGTGAAATTGCATAAAGTGGTTATGCATGTGAAATGAAATTCTAGCAAGGGGTTATTTGTGAATGTTTGTCATAAAAGTAATTGACAAAATTCTGAATAAAATAAAAGAGTTTTATTTAATGAGAGTTTGCATTAAATTTGGTGGAAATCTAATGGGAATTTGAGTGGACTTTTGAGTGGAGGGAATTTAAAGGACTTTTGTGAGTGGAGTGTCCACCCACATGAATATGGAAGGGCAAGGGGGCAGCCCCATGCGCCGGCCACCCCCTTGGGGTTCCCCCCTCCTCCTATAAAAGGAGCCCCCTCCTCACTTGTCTCTCACACCTCCTCGTGAAGGATCTCTCTCCCCCTCTAGAATTTATCCCCCATGGTCTCGGACTAGCGAGATACATGTTCCCGATGGCTATTCGGCAAGAAAGAGTTGTGCTTCCGCTGCATCGCTGGAGCGAGGAGGCGGAGGTTGCTCGGTGCCTCGAACGTGTGTGCGAGAACGGATGCGCTGCCGATTTGCGGTGCTAGGACTTCCTCTCGATCTTGAGATCGGCAAGAGATCGTCTACATCAACCACGAGTTGAACTCGTCAACCTTTGTCGGTCTTCAAGGGTATGTTCTCTACGTATATACATCCGCCCGTTGTTTGTATCTGGTAGATAGATCTTGGTACATAGTTCCCATCATAGGAAAATTTTTGTTTTCTATGCTGCGAACCCTACAGTGGTATCAGAGCCGGATCTATGCGTAGATACTTTACACGGGTAGTACACATATGAGTATGTGGGCGATGATGATCATGTTGTTGCTCGTTTGTTGTAATTTTGGATATTGGTGGCATAGTGGGATGAAGCAGCCCGGACAAACTTTACATGTCCCCGCACATGAGACATGTTCCACGCTTGACGTGCAACTAGTTTGCATAAGTGGCTAGCGGGTGTCTGTCTCTCCTACTATAGTCAATATCTATTTTGCAAACGAGTTGTCAACAATTTGGTTATCCTCGTTGTGGTTCATGTTCGTAGGTAAGAACGGTTCTATCTCGAAAGCCCTAAGCCACGTAAAACTTGCAATGGATAAATTAGAGGCGTCTAGTTTAGATTGTTGTTGGGCTAGTGTTATGATATGGTAGTGTTGTAAGTAGAAGTATGAGATGATACTCTTACAACACACATAGCGTGTAAACTCCATAGACCTTGGATTTACACATATAGGTATGATAGTGATCATACCACGATGCACATGATAGAGATCATCTGCGGGAACCATATCATTTCACTAATAAACATGTGATGTTTGATAGCATCTTATATTGCTTGTTTAGCGATTTGTTAGCATAATAAGATGATCCCTCATTTAAATATCAAGATAAGAATGTGTTCTTCCTTTAGTATGCACCGATTATGTTTCGTCGCTCCAAGACATCACGTGATGATCGGGTGTTCTTGGATCCACGACCATATTTTGGGTGTAAAACAGTTACACACGCGAATACTAAGGTTCTAACTTGGCGAGCCTAGCATGTACAGACATGGCCTCGGAACACGGACCGAAAGGTTAAGCATGAGTCATATAGTTGATATGATGCCCATTTGATGCTCGCCTTTGAAGCTATACCGACTCACGTGATGATCGGACTTGGTATATTGGATTTGGTTCATGTAATCACCAAAAAGGCACGAGGGATGTCGTTTTTGAGTGGGAGTTCATTCGTAATATGGATTAGTTGAACTCAATCTATCATACACTTAGTCTAAACTTTACAAATTCTGTTGTATATGGCACCACCTGCTTTTAATTTCAATGTGTTCATGGAGAAAGAGAAACTAGCAACAAACGGTAGCAACTTTACCGAATGGGCCATGAATTTGAGGATTCTCCTCTCTGCTGCACAAAAGCAATATGTGCTAGAAGCGCCGTTAGGCCCCCCACCTTTAGATGATGCCCCTGACGAGGAAAAGAATGTCTATCAGACTCGTCAGGAGGACCACAACTTAGTTCATTGCGGCATATTGTATGGGCTAGAGCCGGAACTTCGAAAGTGTTTCGAAAACGGCAGTGCATTTGATACAATGGGTGAGTTGAAAATGATTTTCGACACACATGCTATTGTAGAGAGCTACAACGCTTTAGAAAAGTTCTTTAGCTGCATGATGGAAGAGCACAACTCCGTTAGTGAGCATGTACTCAAGATGTCGGGTTACGCCGATAAGATTGTGTCCTTGGGAATAACGATTCCCATTGACTTAGGCATCCATCGTGTTCTGCAGTCTCTGCCACCTAGATATAAGAGCTTTGTGATGAACTATAATATGCAAGGCATGAAGAAGTCTCTCCCCGAGCTTCTGTCAATGCTTAAAACTGCAGAAGTGGAGATGAAAAAGGAACATCAAGTGTTGATGATCAATAGGAACACTGGTTTCAAGAAAGACAAGAAGGGAAAACGGAAGGGTAGTAAGGGCGGCAAGCCTGTTGCCGTGCCTGAAAAGAAACCCCGAGTTGGACCTAAGTCTGATACCGAGTGCTACTATTGTAAGGGGACTGGCCACTGGAAGCGCAACTACCCCAAGTATCTGGCAGACAAGAAGGCCGGCAAGGCAAACAAAGGTATATATGATATACATGTTATTGATGTGTACTTGAATAGTGCTCGCAGTAGCACCTGGGTATTTGATACCGGTTCAGTTGCTAATATTTGTAACTCGAATCAGGGGCTGCGGAACAAGCGACCGCTAGCAAGGGGTGAGGTCAAGATGCGTGTCGGTAATGGATCAAGCGTTGATGTGATCGCCGTCGGAACGCTGCCTCTCCACTTGCCGTCGGGATTAGTTATAAACTTGAATAATTGTCATCTGGTGCCTGCACTGAGCATGAATATTGTATCTGGATCGTGTTTGATGCGAAGTGGTTATTCATTTAAATCCGAGAACAATGGTTGTTCCATTTATATGAATGAAATCTTTTATGGTCATGCACCGATGATGAATGGTTTATTTCTATTAGATCTCGATGATAATGTTACACATATTCATAATGTTGATGCTAAAAGGATTAAACTTAATGATGATATATCCGCATATATGTGGAACTGCCGTCTAGGTCATATTGGCGTTAAACGCATGAAGAAGCTCCATTCGGATGGACTTTTGGAATCACTTGATTTTGAATCATTTGATACATGTGAGCCATGCCTTATGGGCAAGATGACTAGAACGTCGTTTTCTGGTTCAATGGAACGGGCGACAGATTTATTGGAAATCATACATTCTGATGTATGTGGTCCAATGAGTGTGTCGGCGCGAGGTGGATATCGTTATTTTGTTACTTTCACGAATGATTTGAGTAGATACAGTTATATCTACTTGATGAAACACAAGTCTGAAACCTTTGAAAAGTTCAAGGAATTTCAGAATGAAGTGGAAAATCATTGTAATAGAAAGATCAAATTTCTACGGTCCGACCGTGGAGGTGAGTATCTAAGTTACGAGTTTAGCACTCACATGAAAGAGTGTGGAATTGTTTCACAACTCACGCCTTCCGGAACACCACAGCGAAATGGTGTGTCGGAACGTCGTAATCGTACTTTATTAGATATGGTTCGATCTATGATGTCTCTGACGGAATTGCCGTTGTCATTTTGGGGTTATGCACTAGAAACTGCTGCATTCACTTTAAATCGGGCACCATCTAAATCCGTTGAAAAGATACCGTATGAATTGTGGTTTGGAAACAAACCTAAGCTGTCATTTCTTAAAGTTTGTGGATGCGATGTTTATGTGAAGAAACTTCAACCGGATAAACTCGAACCCAAAGCGGAAAATGCGTCTTCATAGGATACCCTAAGGAAACTATTGGGTATTCCTTCTATCACAGATCCGAGGGCAAGGTTTTTGTTGCCAAGAATGGATCCTTTCTAGAGAAAGAGTTTCTCGCGAAAGGTGTGAGTAGTCGGAAGGTAGAAATCGAAGAGGTTATGGAACCTTCTCTTCAAAGTATGGCGAGTAGCACAGCGCCGGAAGTTGTTCCGGAGTTGGCTCCACCTGTTGAAGAGGGAACTAATGATAATGATCATGAAACTCCGAAAGAGAGTACTACCGAACCTCGCAGGTCAAACAGGAAGCGTGCAGCTCCCGAGCTGTACGGAAATCTTGTCATGAATTTCATGGTTAATGAAAATGATGACCCTGCGACGTATGAAGAAGCGATGATGAGCCCGGATTCCAACAAATGGTTAGAAGCCATGAAATTCGAGATGGAATCCATGTATGAAAATCAAGTTTGGAACTTGGTGGAATTACCTCACGACCGAAAGGCCGTGGAGAACAAATGGATTTTCAAAAGGAAAACTGATGCTGATGGTAATGTGACCGTCTATAAAGCTCGACTTGTCGCAAAGGGGTTTCGAAAAATTCAAGGAGTTGACTATGATGAGACATTCTCTCCCGTAGCGATGCTAAAATCAGTTAGGATTATGTTAGCAATTGCTGCATATTTCGATTATGAGATATGGCAGATGGATGTCAAAACCGCGTTTCTCAATGGTAATATTGAAGAAGAGTTGTATATGATACAACCAAAGGGTTTTGTCGATCCTAAGGATGCTAACAAGGTGTGCAAGCTTCAGCGATCCATCTATGGATTGAAGCAAGCATCACGAAGTTGGAATCTCCGCTTTGATGAGGTGATCAAAGAGTTTGGATTTGTCCAAACTTATGGAGAAGCTTGTATTTACAAGAAAGTGAGTGGGAGCAATGTGGCATTTCTGATATTATATGTGGATGACATATTATTGATCGGAAATGATATAGATCTTTTAAACAGTGTTAAAAGGTATCTAAACAGCAAATTTTCAATGAAGGACCTACGTGAAGCGTCATACATATTAGGCATAAAGATCTATAGAGATAGATCTAGGCGCCTAATAGGGCTATCGCAAAGTACATACCTTGATAAGATTTTAAAGAAGTTTAAAATGGACGGAAGTAAGAAGGGGTTCTTACCTATGTTGCAAGGCAAGACATTGAGTAAGACTCAAAGTCCGGCTTCGGCGGAAGAAAGAGAGATAATGGACAAAGTCCCCTATGCTTCAGCCATAGGCTCTATAATGTACGCCATGCTATGTACAAGACCGGATGTGGCACATGCTATTAGTTTGACTAGTAGGTACCAATCGGATCCAGGTTCGGAACACTGGATAGCGGTCAAGAATATCCTTAAGTACTTACGAAGAACTAAGGATATGTTTCTTGTATACGAAGGTGAAGAAGAGCTCGTTGCTAAGTGTTATGTTGATGCTAGCTTTGACACCGATCCGGATGACTCTAAGTCTCAATCCGGATACGTATTTCTCATGAATGGCGGAGCGGTTAGTTGGATGAGCTCCAAACAACCTGTGGTAGCGGGATCAACAACGGAGGCCGAATATGTTGCTGCTTCAGAAGCGGCTTAGGAAGCAGTTTGGATGAAGGAGTTCATATCCGAACTAGGAGTGGTTGCAAACGCGTTGGACCCAATGGTGATCTATTGTGACAACAATGGTGACATTGCCAATGCCAAAGAACCAAGGTCTCACAAGCATTCCAAGCATATTAAGCGCCGGTTTCACTCCATCCGCGAGCATGTCAAGGATGGAGATATAAAGATTTGTAAAGTACATACAGATCTCAATGTAGCAGATCTGTTGACTAAAACTCTCCCTAGAGCAAAACATGATCAACACCAGAACTCAATGGGTGTTAGATTTATCACTATGTAACTAGATTATTGTCTCTAGTGCAAGTGGGAGACTGAAGGGAATATTCCCTGAGAGGCAATAATAAAGTGTTTATTAATTGTATTCCAAGTATATGATAGATGTTTATTTTGAATGCTATAATTGTATTAATACGGAAACATTAATACATGTGTGTTTAATAAACAAACAGAAAGTTCCTAGTTATGCCTCTCTCATAAACTAGCTCGTTGATTAACAAGATGATCAAGGTTTCCTGATCATGGACATTGGATGTTGTTAATAACGGGATCACAACATTAGTGTAATGGTGTGATGAACATTCATCTGAAGTATAGCATTACGATCAAAGTTATTGAGTTTATATTGCTATAACAACTTACGAAGTGATCCTAATCCTTAGACCATGAGATCATGTCAATCACTAACACCGGAAGAGTTTCTTGATAACATCAAACGTCACACCGTAACAGGGTGATTATAAAGATGGATTCAGAACTAATAAAGTGCTATGTTGAGGCTCATGGACCGAGACTGGAATTTGTTCATCCTGATGACGGATAGATATACTCTGGGCCCTCTCGGTGATATCACATTGATTAGCTTGCAAGCAAGTGATTTGATCACTAGAATGTTATATCACGGGAACGAGAAAAGAGTGAATGTCGGTAACGAGATCAAACTAGGTATGGAGATACCGATGATCGAATCTCGGACATGTAATATATCGTGAAACAAAGGGATTAAGATACTAGCGTAAAAGGTTCCGACGATCACAAGAAAGTCATCGTTGAATGTGTGGGAGTCAGTATGGGTCTCCAGATCCCGCTTCTGATTATTGATCCGAGAGGGGTCTCGATCATGTCCGCATTATTCACGAACCGTAGGGTGACACACTTAAGAGACACCGACATCCAATTGGAGCAAAAGTTTCATGCCGAAAGAATGAACAAGCGCAGGGATTTATTTCACTAGATATCGAAACAGGTTTTCGGGTGAAATTGCATAAAGTGGTTATGCATGTGAAATGGAATTCTAGCAAGGGGTTATTTGTGAATGTTTGTCATTAAATTAATTGACAAAATTCTGAATAAAATAAAAGAGTTTTATTTAATGAGAGTTTGCATTAAATTTGGTGGAAATTTAATGGGAATTTGAGTGGACTTTTGAGTGGAGGGAATTTAAAGGACATTTTGTGAGTGGAGTGTCCACCCACATGAATGAAGGAGGGGAGGGGGCAGCCCCCATGGATGGCGTCCACCCCCTTGGGTGCCCCCCTCCTCCTATAAAAGGAGCCCCCCTCCTCACTTGTCTCTCACACCTCCTCGTGAAGGATCTCTCTCCCCCTCTAGAATTTATCCCCCATGGTCTCGGACTAGCGAGATACATGTTCCCAGTGGCTATTTGGCAAGAAAGAGTTGTGCTTCCACTCCATCGCTGGAGCGAGGAGGCGGAGGTTGCTCGGTGCCTCGAACGTGTGTGCGAGCACGGATGCCCTACTGATTTGCGGCGCTAGGACTTCCTCTTGATCTTGAGATCGGCAAGAGATCGTCTACATCAACCACGAGTTGAACTCGTTAAGCTTTGTCGGTCTTCAAGGGTATGTTCTCTATGGATATACATCCGCCCGTTGTTTGTATCTAGTAGATAGATCTTGGTACATAGTTCCCATCGTAGGAAAAATTTTGTTTTCTATGCTGCGAACCTACATATACAGCGCAAGAATCACTGGCGACATTGGTTGTTAAGTCCTAGATGATATGTTCCTTTACCACCGGAACTTCCATAGAAGGTTATTACCTCATGGTAAATAACCTATAATCATATTATTATGAAAATAGTGTTTTCTTACCTTTTTGAAATGCAGGTGATGACAACACCGGATTTGCAAAATACTTTACAGAAAATAATCAAAGGACATGAGCAAGTGTGAACTTGCCTTTTGTGATTGCAAGGTTATGCACTCACGGTCTTTGAGATAATAGAAGATCCAATATCTGAAATCATCATCATTGGTCCGGTAAGGACTAATGTTTAAAGAAGCAAGATGCCATTATGCATAAATAATGCTATGCAATTTTAGAATTCCCAAAGTGAAACCCTTAGTATTTTAAATAAGTTTATCTTAGGTATATTATTTAAGTTTGGGTTTATCTTTAAGTTTATTTCATAAGCAATGACATTTATAAGGAACTTAAGTGTTAATAATCCAAAATATACCAGTACAGATAGAGTAATGTGATTATGATTAATTGTTATCCGGTGACTGGGATAAAAAGTCCTTGGGTTGAGTTCTTAAGAACTGAAGGAACTATTATAGACTTGTTTGTGTGAAGTGGAAAAAAGAATAACATTTGAAGAAACTAGTATTTAGTTAATGTTAATCAGTCTTAAGGGTTATTAGGTTTTACATTAGTGTTGGTGATGGTTATGAATGATGTTAAGTTATCATATTTTAATTGATGGTACGAGTGACCAAAGTTAACTTTAAAAACATGAATAAACTTCAAATGAAATGTTTATAATTGTTTAGGCCAAAGTTAATTATAAAAATAGAAGTGAATTTTAAGATATAATGAGTTTTAGAATATCATCTAGCTTGAGGGTTTTGACAAATATGATTACGAATGATCCTCTTTAATGGAAGTCAAAGATGAGTTTAATAACATGCAATTATTAATGGGAACAAAATTAAATGATCTTATAAATTTATTAGAGTTTAGAGTCATTTTTAAGAGTGGTTAAGAGATTGAGATTATTCACCATCTTATACATAAGTGATATGTAATATTTATTTAAAAGGAGTTTAATTTGAATTTGAGATTTTAAAACATTTAAAGGCTAAAAGTTATATTTAAGTTTTATTTTGATTATGGATTTAGACTTAGTAATTAAACTTTAAAGGTTTTAGTGTCTTATAAGAAAATGTGATTATTTCTTACTTAAGAAATAATTTTAAGAATTAACAAAGTGGTTATTTTATTTGAGTAAAATAAGTAATGAATTTTATTTATCTTAAAATGTTTTTGAATAATATACATAGTATTTTTCTAGTGAAATATACTTATTAAAGATCTTAAAAATGAATTTTATTTATTTTTAAGTATTACCTTTATTCTTATAAAATTCTTTAAAGAATTAAGTGTCTTTAAGTATTTGATTTATATTTTATTTGTAAAACTCTAAGTTAGTATTTTTATAAAATAGTAGAGTTATATTTATACACAAAAATGTTTTTTATTTATTTTTAGGGGTTTTTCTTGTTTTATGAAATTTTACTCAGGATTTAATGATGTTAATATTTATGTGCTTTATATTTATTTTAAATAAATAAGTTATATTCTTATTAGATAGATCTTATTTTTATGATAATTTTAACATATTAAATGTATTTTTATGATTTTTCTATAATTTTCTATAGCTGAAAAAGTTTAAAGGTTATTTTGGTAATTTATTTGTTTCACTTTTATTTTATTTCTCATTCTAATTAATTTGGGTCGTTTGTTTGGGTATATGGGCTGGCCTATTTGAGTTGGGCACTTGGGTCGACTCGGCCCAACTAAACTGGGCTTGGGGTCATCTTGACCCCCGACCCACACTCTCTCCCTCACCCAACACACGCCACACATGATCTCATCCTCTCAACCCCCGCCTGCGTGCAATGTCGTCGCCGCCCGCTGCACCCCCGGCCGCCACCGGCCGTCTCCACCACTGCCGTCTGCTGGCGTTGTTTCGCCACCTCTTCCCCTTTCTCTTCCCCCATTAATTTGGCTTGCGTGCCCCTGATGCGCATCGTCGGAAACCCTAGCCGATAAATGTTTACATACCATGCTATAATTGTATTAACCGGAAACATTAATACTTGTGTGATTTGTAAACATAAAAGAGTCCCTAGTAAAGCCTCTTGTTAAACTAGCTTGTTGGTTAATATATGATCATGGTTTCCTGATCATGAACATAGAGATGTTATTAACAACAGGGTCATATCATTAGGAGAATGATGTGATGGACATACTCCTATAGTTAAGCGTAGCATAAAGATCAAGTCATTTAATATAGTTCATTTGCTATAAGCTTTCCAATACATAGTAACCTAATTCCTTCGACCATGAGATCATGCATATCACCTTTACCGGAAGGATGCTTTGATGACATCAAACGCCACACCGTAACAGGGTGGCTATAAAGGTGGCATTGAGTGTTCGGAAAGTATGGGTTGAGACACATGGATCAAGAGTGGGATTTGTCCATCCATATGATGGATAGATATACTCTAGGCCCTCTCGGTGGAATGTCATCCAATTAGCTTGCAAGCATGTGACTGGCTCACAAGGGATCACATACCACGGGAACGAGAAAAGAGTACTTATCGGTAACGAGGTTGAACTAGGTATGCAGAGATACCGACGATCATAACCTCGGATAAGTAAACTATCATGAGACAAAGGGAAATTGGTATCGTATGTAAGTGGTTCATTCGATCGCAAAGTAATCGTAGAAATATGTGGGAGCCATATGAATTTCCAGATTCCTCTATTGGTTATTGATCGGAGAAGTGTCTCGATCATGTCCGCATAATTCACGAACCGTAGGGAGACACACTTAAGGATTCGATGTTGTTGAGTAGTTATGGAATGATGAGTAAGAGACCGAATGTTGTTCGGAGTCTCGGATGGGATCCGGGATATCACGAGGAGATCCGGAATGGTCCGGAGAATAAGATTCATATAAGGAAAGTCCTGTTTCGGGGTTGGAGAATGGTTCCGGTATTTTCATCGGGAATGTTCTAGAAGGTTCCGGAATGTCCGACACTCCGGAGGGGAAGGGTACATGAATGTGTCATGGCAAGTTGGAATGATTGCATCATGTACTAGGTGTCATCGCTGTACAAAATAAAGGGTTTAATCAAATCCTAGTTTGAAAAGTCAAACGCCAATTTGAAAAGTCAAACGGCTATTTTGGAAAGTGGAGAAGAAGTGGGAAACCGAGTTGGGGAGGAGTTCCTCCTCCACCGCCGGCCCACTAGGGATCCGAGTTGGGGAGGGACTCCCTCCCCTTGGCCGGCGCCTCCCTCCACCTATAAAAGGAGGGGCAGGGCTCCCCTCCTAGACACACAAGTTGCCTCCCTCTAAACCTAAACCCTAGCCACAGCCTAGGGATTTCTCCCAAGTCGCCGAGTTAGAGCTTCTAATTGCCCTAGCCGCTGGTTTAGCCCCTTCTAATTGGTGTGTCTAAACCCTAGATCACCAAGGCTCTCTCATAGTCCACCATAATCGCTCCGGCTTAAGGCGAAGCCCTGCGAGATCTCCCCTCTACTTCCGATACCACGCTGTCGTGCTGCCGGAATCGCGAGGAGAGTGCTACAACCTCCGCTGCCTGCTGGAACAAGGGAGAGGAAGGTCTTCGTCGAGTACCGAACGTGTGACCGACTGCGGAAGCGCTGCCGGAACGCAGCGCCGGAAGGATCGTCTACGCGATCTTGAGATCGGCAAGAGTACGACTACATCACCCACGAGAATCTGCTCTCGTTAACCGCTTTGGAATCTTCGAGGGTGAGTTCCCCTATCGACTCGTTGCTACAATCTAGTAGATAGATCTTGGCTTGTTTGTTTGCATGCGGTAGAATTTTTTTTGTTTTCCATGCTACGAACCCCTACAGTGGTATCAGAGCTGTGTCTATATGTAGATCTGTTGCACGAGTAGAACACAATGGTCATTGTGGGCGTTGATGCTTTTGTTGTCGATTGCTTCTTGTGTACTTTGCATCTTGCGGGATGGTGGGATGAAGCGGCCCGGGCTAACCTTACATGACATCGTTCATGAGACTTGCTCCACGCTTGACATGCAACTTGTATTGCATAAGTGGCTTTGCGGGTGCCTGTTTCTCCCAACATAGTTAAGATTCAATTTACAACGGGTGATTGACAATACTAGTATCAATGTTGTGGTTCTTGTTCGTAAGTTAGAACGACACTTATTGAAAGCCCCAAACCACGTAAAACATGCAAAGAAAATTAGAGGCGTCTAACTTTGTTTTGCAGGGGTGTGCTGTGATGTGATATGGCCATGATTATGATTATATATGATGTATGCAATGTTCCTTATTGTAAATTGGCAACTGGCAGGAGCCATATGGTTGTCTTTAAATTCTGTTAAGACCCGCTTGTCTGTTCAAAGTAGTTGTAATAGTTGAAGCTGGTGGACGACAACCATGGAGCGGCGTCATTGACCTTGATGCAATGCCGGTGATGATGGAGATCATGTTCGTGCTTGAAGATGGAGATCGGAAGCACAAGAAGAAAGGCCATGTCATATCACATATTATGAATTGCATGTGATGTTAATCCTTTTATGCATCTTGTATTGCTTAGTTAACGACGGTAGCATTATAAGATGATCCCTCAAGCACACAATTTCAAGTTTTAAAGTGTTCATCCTTAGTAAGCACCGTTGCTAAAGCTCGTTGTTTCGAAGCACCACGTGATGATCGGGTGTGTTAGATTCTGCGAGTGTATACAACATGAGCAAGCCAGATTTGCTCATGCGGAAGCTAAGGTTGATCTTGACGAGCCTAGCATGTACAGACATGGTCTCGGAACACGGATCACCGAAAGGTAAAGCATGAGTCATATAGTAGATATGATGAACATGTTGATTGTTCGCCATTGAAGCTACATCAACTCTCGTGATGATCGGTTTTGATGTGGTGGATTTGGTTCGTGTGATCACTAAAACAATGTGAGGGATATTGTTTTGAGTGGGAGTTCAACGGCAATATGATTAAAAGCTGAACACTATTTATCATAAATTAAATCAAAGTGAATTTGCATAGTTGTTGTAGTCATTGGCATCCGTTTACCAACTTGCGCTTAGTTTTAATTGAGATGATAGAACTATAGAATTCTGGTTAGTTACTTTACGAACTGGTATCGTATTGTTTTGAAGTGTTAATCTAAAGTTTAAAAGTCTTATTGCAAACTTTCAGTAAGTTCCGGTTACTCCATGAAGTTTAATAATTAGTATTAAATCAAGAGTGACAATTCCAAGTGTTAGTGTATGAGTATCATGTTTGTCTCCATGATTCTTGATATTCAAAGGATTGTCTTAATATCAAGGTTATCTAGGATCTGAAAGAGTTGTTTCAGAAACCATGATGTGTGGAAGATATTGTGATATCTGAAACAAAGTTTTGGTTGCAACATGATAGAGTATAATATGGCAAAAGTCATGTTCTCGTATTTGATGAGAATTTGCAAAAGGTTGAAGACACTAGTTGTCCTAATCCTCCAAAATGTTTTGGAGAGCAACATTATACTCGCAGTTCACCGTTATAAGCTAAAAGTAGCTTGATCATGGATAATTCCATGATAAGGGTGAATATTTGATGTAGGTAAAGTGTTTACTACACCAATAGATTACTAAAGAAAGGAATTTGAAAGAACACCAAACATTTGATGATGGTGATCTACTTCAAAGTGCAAATCCAAAGACATTGGTATTTAATCATACACGCTTTGGACTATGTGTCATATGTATGACTCCACTGTTGATGTTGATAGATTCTTTCAAACAGAAAATAAATACTGAAAGAGAATCTCATAAATATATGGCAGAAAAGAAAAGACTAGAATTGTTCAGTTTAAGTATATAGATGATATACATGTTATGGCTATATTCTTTGCTTATTAAACAATGTGGTTCTTAAGTATTTGATACTGAATTTGTTGGTGTGAATCGTCATACGAAACAACACAATTCATGAACTACAATGGCCTAAGTAACTAGCAAAAGAATATGTGATGATGTTCATCGAGAACAAATAAAGGGTTATTGTGTTGCTCGTTAAACATCAAAGCTTGCCTTCAAGATTTGTTTTATCAGGTATTATGAGAATAAAAAGGGTTGTTCAAATAATTGCCGTAATCCATAAAAGATGGATGATTCACAAATCTCGTTGGAGAAATCACATCCATAAAACTAGTGCTAAAAATGTCGAAAGACAAATTGATTGAAAGATCACTTAGGAAGTGACATCGCCGTTTAAATTATATTGGAAAGAAAACATGAAGAAACTCCATGTGGATGGAATTTTGGAGTCTTTTGATTTTTGATCACATGACGCTTGTGAAACTTTCCTAGAGATAATTAAAACTTCGTTCATAGGCCAAAAGGGAACGAATGACTAGCTTACTGGAACTTGTACATATTGTTGTATGAAATCCATTATATGTAGTCAAGAGCGATGGATTTCAACTTCATATGCTTTCTCCGAAAATTTGAGTGAATATATGAATATTTACTTAATAAGGATGAAGTATGAAACATTTGAAAAAGTTCAAAGTCTTTCAAGATGAAGTGCAAAATCATTGTAATAAGAATATAAATAGTTTATGATAAAGATCATAAAGGAAGATATTTGAGTTACAAGTTTAGCATAATACCTAAGATTTAAGGAATCGTTCTGTGGATTTGCATTTCTTGAAACACCATAAGAGTATGGAGCGTTCGAGATATGTAATTAAAACCTTGTTTGACATGGTAAGATCAAAGGTGTAATTCATAAAACTGCCATTATATTTTAAAGATTAAAAGCTTTAGAGACTACCATTTTCCACTGAAAAGAGCTCCATCGTAATCCGCTGAAATGACACCATATAAAGTTATGGTTTGGGATAAAACCCAAGTAGTCCTTTCTTAAACATTTGTATGCTATGCATAAGAAAGATGTTTGCAACCAAAGTCGGATGAAACTGTCTTTGTATTACTGTTAAGTATTCCTCCATAAACACTAGAGACAAAAGTATTTGTCGCTTAGAACGTCAAGTTTCTTTGAGAAGGAATTTTTCATGAAAAGATAAGTGGGAGGACAATAGAACTTTGATAAGGTTAAAGGAACCTTAGCTATATGTGCAAAGTTGCACAACGCCGAAAAGTGTTCCGGAGGCAGCAACAATGCTCATGGATCACGTACCTCAAAGGTTGCGGTCACGGAGGTCTAAGTTTCTATTGAACCAAGTAGGTCGAGTAAACAATCAAATACCAAGATTTGAGGGTTGAATCATTATTTGAGAATAATGAATGGACTACATGCAAAGAAGCGACGATGGGCCCTGACTCCGTCAAATGGCTTGAAGCCATAAAATCTGTGATAGTTCCATACACGAGAAATCAAGTTTTGAACTTGAAGGACCCTCGAGAAAGGTGTAAGACCTTACAGTAGTGTTTGGATCTATAAAGAAGTAGACATGGATGTTTCACATCTTTGAAATAGTCGACATGTTGGGAAAGAGTTCACAAAATGTTCAAAGGTTGACTATGACAAGATTTGATCTTTCATAGCGATATTTAGTCTAGACGGATTAATGTAGCAACCACTACATATAATTTTGTTATGTGGTAGTTGAATAAACAAAACAAGTTCTTCTAATAGAAGGGTTACCTAGGACGTGTGCATGACACGGTCCAAAGGGTTTTGTTAATTCAAAGGATGCTAAATGCATATGCAAACTTCAATGGTTGAAGTAAGCATAGCGGAGTTGGATTCTTCACTATGATGAAACTGTTAAAAGAGTTTAATTTTATCGGAGACAATGAAGATGCTTGCATTTGCAAGAAATTAAGTGGGAGCGCTAAGACATATTTCTAATACATTATGTGGAGGACATATTGTTGATTAGAAATGATGTATCTTTTATTAACACATATTAAGAATTTCATCCTGATGAAAGACTTAGGCAAAACCCAAATATTTGGTATCAATAGACGCTAATATGGTTGTGCCGAAAGTACATAGATGATGTATTGAATGAGTTCAATATAGAAACTACAAGAAAGGTTCTTGTCACACAGAAAGGATTGAATGAGTTCAATATTGATGATATATTCAAGTGTATTGACACTTGGTAAGTGAAACAAAGATTCAAGTATAGATTGATACTTGATGTATGAAATCACAAAGAGTATTTATATCAATCATACTGTGATATGTACAAATCCAGATATGTCCTATGCTCTAAATGTTATGAGCATATACCAGAATGATTCATAAGATGATCATTGGACGATAGTAAGGATATTCTTATGATCTTTTGGAAGAACTAAGAGTATATTATTTGTAGAAGTGACAAATAGATGGTTAGTTCATTGTAAAAGTACTACATTGATACTAGTTTTGTCACAGAGTACAAATTAAGTTTATCTCAATCTAAACTAAGGGTGGCACAATATAATGGAAAGTAAGTTCCATAATGGATTTGGATGAGTTCCAAAGTTAAGACATTGTGACAGATACTACAACAAAAGGCTAAGTATATGACTGCTATAATAGCAGCTAAAGAGGGCATTTGTGTCAAGTAGTTTGTTGTCAAACTAGGTGTAGTTCACAGCGGGATAATACTATGAAGATATATATTGCACGACAATATTATCAACATGTTTTAACCCCAAAGAACTAAAGGTCTCACCGAAGGACCAAAATTGTACAAAGCCATCTCATTAGAGAATGAGTGATGCGTAGAGACGCAAAGACATGCAATTACAAACGGACCTGGAAGTGTCAGATCCGGAGATCAGTTGACCACTAGCAATCGTGTACATACAACACCAGAAAGCCATAGGTGTTGAATACACAAAGGTTTGAAACTAGATTATTGACTCTAGTGCAAGTGGGAGACTGTTGGAGATATTCCCAAGAGGCAATAATAAAGTGGTTATTATCATATCTTCATACTTATGATAAATGTTTACATACCATGCTATAATTGTATTAACCGGAAACATTAATACTTGTGTGATTTGTAAACATAAAAGAGTCCCTAGTAAAGCCTCTTGTTAAACTAGTTTGTTGGTTAATATGTGATCATGGTTTCCTGATCATGAACATAGAGATGTTATTAACAACAGGGTCATATCATTAGGAGAATGATGTGATGGACATACTCCTATAGTTAAGCGTAGCATAAAGATCAAGTCATTTAATATAGTTCATTTGCTATAAGCTTTCTGATACATAGTAATCTAATTCCTTTGACCATGAGATCATGCATATCACCTTTACCGGAAGGATGCTTTGATGACATCAAACGCCACACCGTAACATGGTGGCTATAAAGGTGGCATTGAGTGTTCGGAAAGTATGGGTTGAGACACATGGATCAAGAGTGGGATTTGTCCATCCATATGACGGATAGATATACTCTGGGCCCTCTCGGTGGAATATCATCCAATTAGCTTGCAAGCATGTGACTGGCTCACAAGGGATCACATACCACGGGAACGAGAAAAGAGTACTTATCGGTAACGAGGTTGAACTAGGTATGCAGAGATACCGACGATCATAACCTCGGATAAGTAAACTATCGTGAGACAAAGGGAAATTGGTATCGTATGTAAGTGGTTCATTCGATCGCAAAGTAATCGTAGAAATATGTGGGAGCCATATGAATTTCCAGATTCCTCTATTGGTTATTGATCGGAGAAGTGTCTCGATCATGTCCGCATAATTCACGAACCGTAGGGAGACACACTTAAGGATTCGATGTTGTTGAGTAGTTATGGAATGATGAGTAAGAGACCGAATGTTGTTCGGAGTCTCGGATGGGATCCGGGATATCACGAGGAGATCCGGAATGGTCCGGAGAATAATATTCATATAAGGAAAGTCCTGTTTCAGGGTTGGAGAATGGTTCCGGTATTTTCATCGGGAATGTTCTAGAAGGTTTCGGAATGTCCGGCACTCCGGAGGGGAAGGGTACATGAATGTGTCATTGCAAGTTGGAATGATTGCATCATGTACTAGGTGTCATCCCTGTACAAAATAAAGGGTTTAATCAAATCCTAGTTTGAAAAGTCAAACGCCAATTTGAAAAGTCAAACAGCTATTTTGGAAAGTGGAGAAGAAGTGGGAAACCGAGTTGGGGAGGAGTTCCTCCTCCACCGCCAGCCCACTAGGGATCCGAGTTGGGGAGGTACTCCCTCCCCTTGGCCGGCGCCTCCCTCCACCTATAAAAGGAGGGGCAGGGCTCCCCTCCTAGACACACAAGTTGCCTCCCTCTAAACCTAAACCCTAGCCACAGCCTAGGGATTTCTCCCAAGCCGCCGAGTTAGAGCTTCTAATTGCCCTAGCCGCTGGTTTAGCCCCTTCTAATTGGTGTGTCTAAACCCTAGATCACCAAGGCTCTCTCATAGTCCACCATAATCGCTCCGGCTTAAGGCGAAGCCCTGCGAGATCTCCCCTCTACTTCCGATACCACGCCGTCGTGCTGCCGGAATCGCGAGGAGAGTGCTACAACCTCCGCTGCCTGCTGGAACAAGGGAGAGGAAGGTCTTCGTCGAGTACCGAACGTGTGACCGACTGCGGAAGCGCTGCCGGAACGCAGCGCCGGAAGGATCGTCTACGCGATCTTGAGATCGGCAAGAGTACGACTACATCACCCACGAGAATCTGCTCTCGTTAACCGCTTTGGAATCTTCGAGGGTGAGTTCCCCTATCGACTCGTTGCTACAATCTAGTAGATAGATCTTGGCTTGTTTGTTTGCATGCGGTAGAATTTTTTTGTTTTCCATGCTACGAACCCCTACAATGGTATGGTGGCTGTTGATTCTGGCGGTGCTATTGCTTGGCCGCGAGCTACTGCCGCGGGTGAGACGACTTGGCGCGGTGTAGGCGCTTCTGTAAGGTTCCCAACCTTTAATAAGGTAGAGATCCCTGTGTTTACAATGCTAGTCCCTGGATCAATAGCTAGCTTCCACAGTTAAGATGTAATATCAAGAAACAAAGGTCATAATACAACTTTATAACCAGGAATAAAATAATTCATTACATCTTACATAGCTCATTTGGCTATCACATTACATTGCAACAGAATATCTATAAGCATGGGGTCCTTCATCTTCAAAGTGCCACAGGCAAACATATTGGTTGTAGACTTGTAATCCTAATCAATACACTTCACTAACATCAAACAACCTGCAACATAATAAGTTGCAGCCACAAGGGTCAATACATTTGAATTGTATTGGCAAGTTTCACTACTATGTAGAAATAAGTGGATCCTATCATTACATGCATATTTGGCTAAGTAGGGTTTAGGCTCATTTGCAGAAAGCAATATAGTTTTGTCCTATCTTTTCAAAATAGTTTTGATCTTTTGTCAAAATCTTTCTAAACTTCTTGGAGAACTCCAAGTGCTTCAAAATCCCTTGTTGTCACCCTCAAGTTTTAACTTTGAGAAATTGGAATGTCGAGATCTTCCATAGCTTCAGGCCTTAGTTGCTTAGTGTTGTACATAACCGGGGACACGGCTAAGTACTTAGAATTTTGATCTTCTGCAGAAGTTGTACACTTTACCCACATGACACAATCTCATCTTGATGCCACTAGTGGCCGCTGGATAAGTACTCACCAAGATGGAGTACTGGCAGATTGAGAATGTGACAAAGTCTTTCCATAGGAGTCCTCCCAATACACAATGCTAGCTTGTCATCCAGGCACCAATGTAGGGTTTCAAGTTCCCTAGCACAAATCTAGTTAACCTGAAGATGCCAATGCATGGGTCTTCCACTATGTAGTTGACTAAGCCAGAGCCCATTTAGCATGTGGCTGTACACGGAAGCCACTATACGAGAAACATGTTCAATCTCTATGTCCCTGGGTGGTTTTCTTCTAGGGCACATACAAAAAGAGATAGCCATATAAACATGGTTCCTTTTGTTGCCACCTTGTCCAACCTTGAGTATCCTTGTCCACCCAGGTGGTTCATTGAGTACTTGTTTTATTATATAAAACATAAGTCTTTTCAACTCTTCATATAATCATAACATGTATCCCATCCCAAATATACAGCAGGGCTAAGCATACTACAACTACATTGTTTCCACTAAGGAATATATAAGGGTATCCTATTAGGATTTAGCATAGCATAAAATTTAGTAAACCTTTCCATGCATGTTACAAAATCCACTAAGTGCAATGAAAATAGTAGGACTTGGATGATAGTGTCACTTGCCTTTTTAGTAGAGAATGTTGGTTCACTTCTTGATCTTGCAAATATCACAATCTTCTAACTTCACTACAATTCAATCAAGCAAACACATATTCAACACAACATTCAAACAATTTGTCACACATAAAATAACAAAAACAAGGTCATGCATGCAAGCATGCAAAAGGTAGTTTTATTTGCAAAGGTGGTTTCTACTAGGCTATAAACATTGTAAGGTTCAAAAATGATCATTTACTAAAGTGGTAAAACCATTTGCAAAAGGGTTTATCTATAAGCCATTTTTAAATCAAATCATTATTTTATGTGGTTGAAAATGCTTTTATCAAAGCAATAATTTTATATTGTTCATCAAATAAGTTGTTAATTCACAAAACTTGGTGTTTAGGGTCAGAAGGTTTGAATCAAATCATTTCCCAAAGGTTTTACTCAAAAATCATTTCTAAAACAAAATCAATATTTTTATTTGACTAGAAATGAGCTAATTCAATTATTTGTTCCCTAACTTCACAAAATACATTTTTAAATCCATAGGTTGGTTCCTAGGGTCAGTAGGTTCACAACAAACCATTTTGCAAAGATTTCATATTAAAATTATATCTAGAATAATTTTTATATTCAAAATAAGCCTACACATGTTTCTGCAATTTCAACAAATTTTACGGAAGCAAAACATTAAACAAATTACATGGTTGCAAAGTACTTGTTCTAATGATTCCATTGATATAAAATTTGCAAAATTTGGACGTGTAGAATTAAAGTTATGATTTTTACAAGTTTGCATATCAATCAGATTCAAAATTCTGTTTTAAACATAACTAGTGCCACGCGGCGCAATTCTATTGGCCGGTACCGTTTCGTGCGGATCGGCATCTCCGGGTCGTTGGATCTAAGTGAGATCGTGTGGCGTAGATGCACACATACCCCTTCGTCTAAGTTCTATTCTCATCCACTTGATTAACATCTAACGGTGTAAAACCACTCGACCTAATTCGAGCGGCGCTGACGGCGGCGCTCTGGAGGCAGCGCTCAGACGTGGTCGTCGCTGGTGATACAGGACGCAAGAGAGGTAGCGGGGGTGCTCACCGTGCTCGCAGAGAGGTGCTGAAGCTCAACGTGTTCACGATGGGGCAGGGGGCGCACTGGAATGGAGGGAATCTCTCGCCGGAGTTTGCAACGGCGTCTGGCGGCTCTGGTTGACGACGGGGCGTCGCTGCAGTTCACTCCAAGGCAAATGGATGATCTGGGGAAGATAGGTGCATCATCAGGAGGTGCTGGGGCGAACGGAGGTTACCTGGGGAGGTCGCCGGAGAAAGAACAGACGCGGCGGCGCACGATTTGGAGAAGTTGCCGACGTTCTGGAACAAGCGCGGCCGAACTAGAGGTACTGGTGGACGCGTCTAGTGCTGGCGAGTACCCTAGTGGCAACCAGGGGCAGTGGAGGTGGGTGTTCTCGCCGGAATCGACGTTAGAAGCTCGCCGGAGACAGTTGAATGCGAGCTCGAATTAGAGCAGCCTAGGGACAGAGGGGAGGCGTTGTTTGGGGGAAAAGAGAGAGGAGGGCGAGGCGATTTAACGAGCATGGTCACTGCAAGGAATTACTCAGGCATCAACGCGTATTCATCGCCGCATTCAATCGGCAGCAACGGCAGGGGCGTGGTCGTGGGGTTGAAGACAATGACACGCTGGCGTGGGGCCATGCTGTCAGTGAGGGAGAGAGAGGGGGAGCGGGGTCCACTCGTCAGTGTCTCTGTGGGTGTGTCTGCGCGTAGGAAAACGTTTCGCCGTGGGGAAGAAGTTGGGATGCGTTGCTGGGCTGCTAGGCCAGATGGGTTGGGCTGCTGTTTCATTTTTTTATACAGAATCTTTTTCCTTTTCCTTTTTGAATTTATGATTTGATTTTATTCAAGCAATTCAAACACCCAAATTAATTCAAAACCTTGCCAAACTTTGTGTAAGTTTTAATTCTGTTTAACAACACAAACCAAAGTCAAACAAAATAATTTTTATTCTTTTTAGGGTCCATTTAATAATTACATAAATAGTCCTTAGTTATTAATTCAAATAGGATTTGATTTATTTTAAAATTCTAATTGAAATCTAAAATAATACCAAAATCAATTCAGTACATTTTATTTGAAAATATAAAACACTTGGAAATCTTATTTAAAATAAATTAACAAGTTTTAGTGTTTATTTAAAATAGAAAGCCCTTTACTTTAATAAAATTGGATAATAATAAATCCTCATTATTTCATTTTATTAAACCTTTACTCTTTTTATCAAATAGTAATATTTCATTTCAAAAGCTTGGCCAAGATTTAATTTGGCTCAATAAAATAATCTTTATTTATAATTCTTGTAGGGTTCGCAGCATAGAAAACAAAAAATTTCCTACGATGGAAACTATGTACCAAGATCTATCTACCAGATATAAACAACGGGCGGAAGTATATCCGTAGATAACATACCCTTGAAGACCGACAAAGCTTAATGAGTTCAACTCGTGGTTGATGTAGACGATCTCTTGCCAATCTCAAGATCGAGAGGAAGTCCTAGCGCCACAAATTAGCAGCGCATCCGTGCTCGCACACACGTTCGAGGCACCGAGAAACCTCCGCCTCCTCACTCCAGCGATGCAGCAGAAGCACAACTCTTTCTTGCCGAATAGCCACCGGGAACATGTATCTCGCTAGTCCGAGACCATGGGGGATAAATTCTAGAGGGGGAGAGAGATCCTTCACGAGGAGGTGTGAGAGACAAGTGAGGAGGGGGGCTCCTTTTATAGGAGGAGGGGGGGAACCCCAAGGGGGTGGCCGGCGCATGGGGCTGCCCCCTTTCCCTCCCATATTCATGTGGGTGGACACTCCACTCACAAAAGTCCTTTAAATTCCCTCCACTCAAAAGTCCACTCAAATTCCCATTAGATTTCCACCAAATTTAATGCAAACTCTCATTAAATAAAACTCTTTTATTTTATTCAGAATTTTGTCAATTACTTCAATGACAAACATTCACAAATAATCCCTTGCTAGAATTCCATTTCACATGCATAACCACTTTATGCAATTTCACCCGAAAACCTGTTTCGGTATCTAGTGAAATAAATTCCTGCGCTTGTTCATTCTTTCGGCATGAAACTTTTGCTCCAATTGGATGTCGGTGTCTCTTAAGTGTGTCACCCTACGGTTCGTGAATAATGCGGACATGATCGAGACCCCTCTCGGACCAATAATCAAAAGCGGGATCTGGAGACCCATACTGACTCCCACACATTCAACGATGACTTTCTTGTGATCGTCGGAACCTTTTACGCTAGTATTTTAATCCCTTTGTTTCACGATTTATTACATGTCCGAGATTCGATCATCGGTATCTCCATACCTAGTTTGATCTCGTTACCGACATGCACTCTTTTCTCGTTCCCGTGATATAACATTCTAGTGATCAAATCACTTGCTTGCAAGCTAATCAATGTGATATCACCGAGAGGGCCCAGAGTATATCTATCCGTCATCGGGATGAACAAATTCCACTCTCGATCCATGAGCCTCAACATAACACTTTATTAGTTCTAAATCCATCTTTATAATCACCCTATTATGGTGTGACGTTTCATGTTATCAAGAAACTCTTCCGGTGTTAGTGATTGACATGATCTCATGGTCTAAGGATTAGGATCACTTCGTAAGTTGTTATAGCAATATAAACTCAATGACTTTGATCGCAATGCTATACTTCGGATGAATGTTCATCACACCATTACACTAATGTTGTGATCCCGTTATTAACAACATCCAATGTCCATGATCAGGAAACCTAGATCATCTTGTTAATCAACGAGCTAGTTTATGAGAGAGGCATAACTAGGAACTTTCTGTTTGTTTATTAAACACACATGTATTAATGTTTACGTATTAATACAATTATAGCATTCAAAATAAACATCTATCATATACTTGGAATACACATAATAAACACTTTATTATTGCCTCTCAGGGCATATTCCCTTCAGTCTCCCACTTGCACTAGAGACAATAATCTAGTTACATAGTGATAAATCTAACACCATTGAGTTCTGGTGTTGATCATGTTTTGCTCTAGGGAGAGTTTTAGTCAACGGATCTGCTACATTGAGATCCGTATGTACTTTACAAATCTTTATATCTCCATCCTTGACATGCTCGCGGATGGAGTGAAACGGGTGCTTAATATGCTTGGAATGCTTGTGAGACCTTGGTTCTTTGGCATTGGCAATGGCACCATTGTTGTCACAATAGATCACCATTGGGTCCAACGCGTTTGCAAACACTCCTAGTTCGGATATGAACTCCTTCATCCAAACTGCTTCCTGAGCCGCTTCTGAAGCAGCAACATATTCGGCCTCCATTGTTGATCCCGCTACCACAGGTTGTTTGGAGCTCCTCTAACTAACTGCTCCGCCATTCATGAGAAATACGTATCCGGATTGAGTCTTAGAGTCATCCGGATCGGTGTCAAAGCTAGCGTCAACATAACACTTAGCAACGAGCTCTTCTTCACCTCCGTATACAAGAAACATATCCTTAGTTCTTCATAAGTACTTAAGGATATTCTTGACCGCTATCCAGTGTTCCGAACCTGGATCCGATTGGTACCTACTAGTCAAACTAATAGCATGTGACACATCCGGTCTTGTACATAGCATGGCGTACATTATAGAGCCTGTGGCTGAAGCATAGGGGACTTTGTCCATTATCTCTCTTTCTTCCGCCGAAGCCGGACTTTGAGTCTTACTCAATGTCTTGCCTTGCAACATAGGTAAGAACCCCTTCTTACTTCCGTCCATTTTAAACTTCTTTAAAATCTTATCAAGGTATGTACTTTGCGATAGCCCTATTAGGCGCCTAGATCTATCTCTATAGATATTTATGCCTAATATGTATGACGCTTCACCTAGGTCCTTTATTGAAAATTTGCTGTTTAGATAACTTTTAACACTGTTTAAAAGATCTATATCATTTCCGATCAATAATATGTCATCCACATATAATATCAGAAATTCCACATTGCTCCCACTCACTTTCTTGTAAATACAAGCTTCTCCATAAGTTTGGACAAATCCAAACTCTTTGATCACCTCATCAAAGCGGAGATTCCAACTTCGTGATGCTTGCTTCAATCCATAGATGGATCGCTGAAGCTTGCACACCTTGTTAGCATCCTTAGGATCGACAAAACCCTTTGGTTGTATCATATAAAATTCTTCTTCAATATTACCATTGAGAAACGCGGTTTTGACATCCATCTGGCATATCTCATAATCGAAATATGCAGCAATTGCTAACATAATCCTAACTGACTTTAGCATCGCTACGGGAGAGAATGTCTCATCGTAGTCAACTCCTTGAATTTGTCGAAACCCCTTTGCGACAAGTCGAGCTTTATAGACGGTCACATTACCATCAGCATCAGTTTTGCTTTTGAAAATCCATTTGTTCTCCACGGCCTTTCGGTCGTGAGGTAATTCCACCAAGTTCCAAACTTGATTTTCATACATGGATTCCATCTCGGATTTCATGGCTTCTAACCATTTGTTGGAATCCGGGCTCATCATCGTTTCTTCATACGTCGCAGGGTCATCATTTTCATCAACCATGAAATTCATGACAGGATTTCCGTACAGCTCAGGAGCTGCACGCTTCCTGTTTGACCTGCGAGGTTTGGTAGTACTGTCTTTCAGAGTTTCATGATCATTATCATTAGTTCCCTCTTCAATAGGTGGAGCCAACTTCGGAACAACTTCCGGCGCTGTGCTACTCGCCATACTTTGAAGAGAAGGTTCCATAACCTCTTCGAGTTCTACCTTCCGACTACTCACACCTTTCGCGAGAAACTCTTTCTCTAGAAAGGATCCATTCTTGGCAACAAAAACCTTGCCCTCGGATCTGTGATAGAAGGAATACCCAATAGTTTCCTTAGGGTATCCTATGAAGACGCATTTTTCCGCTTTGGGTTCGAGTTTATCCGGTTGAAGTTTCTTCACATAAACATCGCATCCCCAAACTTTAAGAAATGACAGCTTAGGTTTGTTTCCAAACCACAATTCATACGGTGTCTTTTCAACGGATTTAGATGGTGCCCGATTTAAAGTGAATGCAGCAGTTTCTAGTGCATAACCCCAAAATGACAACGGCAAGTCCGTCAGAGACATCATAGATCAAACCATATCTAATAAAGTACGATTACGACGTTCCGACACACCATTTCCCTGTGGTGTCCCGGCAGGCGTGAGTTGTGAAACAATTCCACACTCTTTCATGTGAGTGCTAAACTCGTAACTTAGATACTCACCTCCACGGTCGGACCGTAGAAATTTGATCTTTCTATTACGATGATTTTCCACTTCATTCTAAAATTCCTTGAACTTTTCAAAGGTTTCAGACTTGTGTTTCATCAAGTAGATATAACCGTATCTACTCAAATCATCCGTGAAAGTAACAAAATAACGATATCCACCTCGCGCCGACACACTCATTGGACCACATACATCAGAATGTATGATTTCCAATAAATCTGTCGCCCGTTCCATTGAACCGGAAAATGGCGTTCTAGTCATCTTGCCCATAAGGCATGGCTCACATGTATCAAATGATTCAAAATCAAGTGATTCCAAAAGTCCATCCGAATGGAGCTTCTTCATGCGTTTAACGCCAGTATGACCTAGACAGCAGTGCCACATATATGCAGATATATCATCATTAAGTTTAATCCTTTTAGCATCAACATTATGAATATGTGTAACATTATCATCGAGATCTAATAGAAATAAACCATTCATCATCGGTGCATGACCATAAAAGATTTCATTCATATAAATGGAACAACCATTGTTCTCGGATTTAAATGAATAACCACTTCGCATCAAACACGATCCAGATACAATGTTCATGCTCAGTGCAGGCACCAGATAACAATTATTCAAGTTTATAACTAATCCCGACGGCAAGTGGAGAGGCAGCATTCCGACGGCGATCACATCAACGCTTGATCCATTACCGACACGCATCTTGACCTCACCCCTTGCTAGCGGTCGCTTGTTCCGTAGCCCCTGATTCGAGTTACAAATATTAGCAACTGAACCGGTATCAAATACCCAGGTGCTACTGCGAGCACTATTCAAGTACACATCAATAACATGTATATCATATATACCTTTGTTTGCCTTGCCGGCCTTCTTGTCTGCCAGATACTTGGGGCAGTTGCGCTTCCAGTGGCCAGTCCCCTTATAATAGTAGCACTTGGTACCAGACTTAGGTCCAACTCGGGGTTTCTTTTCAGGCACGGCAACAGGCTTGCCGCCCTTACTACCCTTCCGTTTTCCCTTCTTGTCTTTCTTGAAACCAGTGTTCCTATTGATCATCAACACTTGATGTTCCTTTTTGATCTCCACTTCTGCAGTTTTAAGCATTGACAGAAGCTCGGGGAGAGACTTCTTCATGCCTTGCATATTATAGTTCATCACAAAGCTCTTATAGCTAGGTGGTAGAGACTGCAGAACACGATGGATGCCTAAATCAATGGGAATCGTTATTCCCAAGGACACAATCTTATCGGCGTAACCCGACATCTTGAGTACATGCTCACTAACGGAGTTGTGCTCTTCCATCATGTAGCTAAAGAACTTTTCTGAAGCGTTGTAGCTCTCTAGAACAACATGTGTGTCGAAAATCATTTTCAACTCACCCATTGTATCAAATGCATTGCCGTTTTCGAAATGCTTTCGAAGTTCCGGCTCTAGCCCATACAATATGCCGCAATGAACTAAGTTGTGGTCCTCCTGACGAGTCTGATAGACATTCTTTTCCTCGTCAGGGGCATCATCTAAAGGTGGGGGGCCTAACGGTGCTTCTAGCACATATTGCTTTTGTGCAGCAGAGAGGAGAATCCTCAAATTCATGGCCCATTCGGTAAAGTTGCTACCGTTTGTTGCTAGTTTCTCTTTCTCCATGAACACATTGAAATTAAAAGCAGGTGGTGCCATCTACAACAGAATTTATAAAGTTTAGACTAAGTGTATGATAGATTGAGTTCAACTAATCCATATTACGAATGAACTCCCACTCAAAAACGACATCCCTCGTGCCTTTTTGGTGATTACATGAACCAAATCCACTATACCAAGTCCGATCATCACGTGAGTCGGTATAGCTTCAAAGGCGAGCATCAAATGGGCATCATATCAACTATATGACTCATGCTTAACCTTTCGGTCCGTGTTCCGAGGCCATGTCTGTACATGCTAGGCTCACCAAGTTAGAACCTTAGTATTCGCGTGTGTAACTGTTTTACACCCGAAATATGGTCGTGGATCCAAGAACACCCGATCATCACGTGATGTCTTGGAGCGACGAAGACATAATCGGTGCATACTAAAGGAAGAACACATTCTTATCTTGATATTTAAAAGAGGGATCATCTTATTATGCTAACAAAGCGCTAAATAAGCAATATAAGATGCTATCAAACATCACATGTTTATTAGTGAAATGATATGGTTCCCGCAGATGATCTCTATCATGTGCATCGTGGTATGATCACTATCATACCTATATGTGTAAATCCAAGGTCTATGGAGTTTACACACTATGTGTGTTGTAAGAGTATCATCTCATACTTCTACTTACAACACTACCATATCATAACACTAGCCTAGCAACAATCTAAACTAGACGCCTCTAATTTATCCATTGCAAGTTTTACGTGGCTTAGAGCTTTCGAGATAGAACCGTTCTTACCTAGGAACATGAACCACAACGAGGATAACCAAATTGTTGACAACTCGTTTGCAAAATAGATATTGACTATAGTAGGAGAGACAGACACCCGCTAGCCACTTATGCAAACTAGTTGCATGTCAAGCGTGGAACAGGTCTCATGTGCGAGGACATGTAAAGTTTGTCCGGGCCGCTTCATCCCACTATGCCACCAATATCCAAAATTACAACAAAGGAGAAACAACATGATCATCATCGCCCACATACTCATATGTGTACTACCCGTGTAAAGTATCTACGCATAGATCCGGCTCTGATACCACTATACGGTTCGCAGCATAGAAAACAAAAATTTTCCTACGATGGGAACTATGTACCAAGATCTATCTACTAGATACAAACAACAGGCGGATGTATATCCGTAGAGAACATACCCTTGAAGACCGACAAAGCTTAACGAGTTCAACTCGTGGTTGATGTAGACGATCTCTTGCCGATCTCAAGATCGAGAGGAAGTCCTAGCGCCGCAAATCAGCAGCGCATCCGTGCTCGCACACACGTTTGAGGAACCGAGCAACCTCTGCCTCCTCGCTCCAGCGATGCAGCGGAAGCACAACTCTTTCTTGCCAAATAGCCACCGGGAACATGTATCTTGCTAGTCCGAGACCATGGGGGATAAATTCTAGAGGGGGAGAGAGATCCTTCACGAGGAGGTGTGAGAGACAAGTGAGGAGGGGGGCTCCTTTTATAGGAGGAGGGGGCACCCAAGGGGGTGGCCGCCGGCCATGGGGGCTGCCCCCTCCCCTGCTTCATTCATGTGGGTGGACACTCCACTCACAAAATGTCCTTTAAATTCCCTCTACTCAAAAGTCCACTCAAATTCCCATTGAATTTCCACCAAATTTAATGCAAACTCTCATTAAATAAAACTCTTTTATTTTATTCAGAATTTTGTCAATTACTTTAGTGACAAACATTCACAAATAACCCCTTGCTAGAATTCCATTTCACATGCATAACCACTTTATGCAATTTCACCCGAAAACCTGTTTCGGTATCTAGTGAAATAAATTCCTGCGCTTGTTCATTCTTTCGGCATGAAACTTTTGCTCCAATTGGATGTCGGTGTCTCTTAAGTGTGTCACCCTACGGTTCGTGAATAATGCGGACATGATCGAGACCCCTCTCGGATCAATAATCAGAAGCAGGATCTGGAGACCCATACTGACTCCCACACATTCAACGATGACTTTCTTGTGATCGTCGGAACCTTTTACGCTAGTATCTTAATCCCTTTGTTTCACGATATATTACATGTCCGAGATTCGATCATCGGTATCTCCATACCTAGTTTGATCTCGTTACCGACATGCACTCTTTTCTCGTTCCCGTGATATAACATTCTAGTGATCAAATCACTTGCTTGCAAGCTAATCAATGTGATATCACCGAGAGGGACCAGAGTATATCTATCCGTCGTCGGGATGAACAAATTCCACTCTCGATCCATGAGCCTCAACATAACACTTTATTAGTTTTGAATCCATCTTTATAATCACCCTGTTACGGTGTGACGTTTGATGTTATCAAGAAACTCTTCCGGTGTTAGTGATTGACATGATCTCATGGTCTAAGGATTAGGATCACTTCGTAAGTTGTTATAGCAATATAAACTCAATGACTTTGATCATAATGCTATACTTCGAATGAATGTTCATCACACCATTACACTAATGTTGTGATCCCATTATTAACAACATCCAATGTCCATGATCAGGAAACCTTGATCATCTTGTTAATCAACGAGCTAGTTTATGAGAGAGGCATAACTAGGAACTTTCTGTTTGTTTATTAAACACACATGTATTAATGTTTCCATATTAATACAATTATAGCATGTAAAATAAACATCTATCATATACTTGGAATACACATAATAAACACTTTATTATTGCCTCTCAGGGCATATTCCCTTCAGTATATCACGCGTTAACCATGAGATTTGGAATGGTACGGAGAAGTCAGCTGGATCGGCTCTCTCTCGCATGCCAACGGATGACCAGGCCATTGTTGCAACTCCTCTTGTAGAGGGTTAGCAGGTTATGGGTGGGATCCCTCAATGTCCCACGGCTTCGGGTATCTACGAGGGTTGTACACCTTAGGCTGATAATGGAAACAAGTTTTATCCTTGGCCTAATGTGCAATCCATAGGGTATGCAGGGTCGCAGAGAAGGACAGTGATTGGCTTGGATCTTAGTCTGGGCTTCACACCAAGGAAGTGTGGACGAGCCTATAACTCGGATGTGCAACAAAGCTAAGATCTCTCATGGGTAAAGTGACGCACCTCTGCAGAGTGTAAGAACTGTAACTTGTTACTCCCTGTTCCGGGAAGGAGCTGCGAACGCTGCGGGAAAGGAACTCCATGAAAGTTCTGGTAAACCCGTGAAGGCTGATGGACATAGTTTTTCAGAATAAAAGCAATCTTTGAAGAAATGTTTACGAAAACTTGCATGGCCTACAACCTATGGTCTGTGGCTGTAGATATTGCATCAAACACTTCTCTTTAGTGAACTTGCTGAGTACGCTCGTACTCAACGTATCTTCTTAACCCTTTCTAGATCTCAGAGAAACCAATGGCGTTCCCAGGAAATAAGTTACTTGAAGAGTTGAAGATATCTGAGGGAGATCAACGGAGTCGAAGACCTTACCTGAAGCTATCGAAGACAAGCTGAAGCGTAGAATATCAATAAAACTCCTATAATCTAAAACCTACTTATATAGAACAGGACTATAGTAGCACTTTCAAGCCTTATATATATACTTATAAGTAGTACTCTTGAGGTAAACTCCGAATGGATCTTTCTGGTTCTTTCTGTATAATATTCCTCATTGGTCGAGGAAGATTCTCTAGATGTTTTGTAATATGTTATATGTAATCTAAAGTGTTGTCTTGGACCCGCGATGTTTCTGTTGTACCACTCTAAGGGATATAATGCGGATGGAACGGTGTTCCATTGGTGTTATGTCAACGACTATAGTGTACTACATCATGCAGTGGTATGCTGGGTCACCGCAACTTGTTGTAGTGTTCTTCCTCCTTTGACTTGTGTTTCTTACCTGGAAAAGGCATAGGTTTCTGCACCCAAGGTTCTCTCTCTTTACCATGTTTATTAGCAATAAAATCTTCCTTAGTGTACCTAGTGTTCTTAGTGTGCTTCTCAGGTTCTTCCTCAACTTCCTCCTTATCAGGAGCATCATTTCTATCATTACCACTCTCAATTTCAGCATCAGAGACAGATATACTATTAGGATCTACAGCAGGTTCAAGTGATTCCTCAACTATTCTATGTTTCTTTTTCTTTCTATTACGAGGACTACCACTACTCTCACCTCGTTGAGAATCCAGCTCAATTCTTTTAGGGTGTCCTTCAGGGTATAAAGGATCTTGAGTAGCTATACCACTCCTAGTTATAATTCCATAAGCATGTTTATCTCCTGAGGCATTAACTAGCATATCCTTTTGTACCTTAGCAAGTTGATCAAGTTGGTTTGAACCATTTGAAAGTGTTTACAAAGCATTTTAATATCATTTGAAGTTCTTTCCACAATATCTTTCAACTCTTTGATAGCTCTAGAGTTTTCTAATAAATGATTCTAAACTTGTTTATTAAAATTACCTTGCTTAACAATAAAAATGTCAAATTCCTCTAAACATTGATCAGGAGGCTTACCATAAGGAATATCACCTTCATCAAAGTGTTGGAGAGAGTGTACCTCAATAGTAGATGAGTGAGGAATTGGCTTGCATAATTCTTCTATAGGAGGTAGATTCTTCACATCTTCAGCTCTAATACCTTTTTCCTTTAGACATTTCTTAGCTTCCTTCATCACTTCATCATTTAAATTAATAACTCTCGTTTTTTGGTGTTGGTATTGGAACTGGTTCAGGCACAACTGGTTCAGGAGTAATAGGCTCAGGTGTATTTAGCTCAGTTGAAGTCCAATCATCATAATTCTTGCTTATTTTAGACATTAATTCTTCAGCATCTGTAGGAGTTCTTTTCCTGAAAACACAATCAGCAAAGCTATCTAGGTATGTCCTAGAATCATCAGTTAGTCCATTATAATAAATATCAAGAAGCTCATTCTTAGGTAATGAACATCCAGGATGTGCATGAATCAAGGCATAGAACATTGTACATGACTCGGACAATTTCTCTTCTTCTCCCTGTTTAGAATCAAAAAGTATGTGCAAAGCAGTATGTCTAGCACTGGGAGGAAAATATTTCTGAAAGAAAGAAGCAATGAAACAATCAGGACTATCAATGGAACCAGGAGGCAATCTATTAAACCAAGCCCTAGCTTCTCCTTTCAGTGAAAAAGGAAAGATCTTAGTAACAAAGTACTTGCGCATCTTAAAATCACCAGATAATAAGGCACTCATAGTAGAAAGCTCATTCATATGAGCCACAACACTCTCATTTTCAATCCCACAAAAAGGTTCTTTCTCAACAATGTCCAAATAGGATAAATCAAGAGAGAAATCATAATCTTTATCTTTAATATCTATGGGAGAAGTGGCAAACTTAGGATCAGAGGACAACTTAGGAATAATGGTGCGTCTAGCAAGGAGACTCTTAATAGCACTAGTACCATGTGTGTTTTGGCACTCTTCAACAAATTCATCAGTGAACTCAATGTAACCATCATTAATATCATAACTCTCTCTAGACTCAGGTGAGCTAACAGGTGTAACAGTGTCTTAACTAGGAGTTTCGGTATTTCCTAGACTATCCATAGTAGCATCTAGGAAAGGACCTAATGAACCACTCGCATCAAACACAGTAGAAGTAACATCATGACTATCAAAAGCAGTTTCAGATTCAGCAGTAGTAGAAGTATGTGTAGCATGAGTATGTGGTGGTGTAACAAGCTTACTTATAACAGACGGTGAATCAAGAGCAGCAGAGGTGTTTAGGACTGTACCTCTTCTTGTAGTAGATGGTAAAATAGGGAACTTTCCATCACGAGACTTCCCCATGATGAAAGGAGTAGCAGCGAACGATAATAGATCCAAGTGAACTTAAAAATAAAGCTATGCTCCCCAGCAACGGCGCCAGAAAATAGTATTGATGACCCACAAGTGTAGAGGATCGCAACAGTCTTCGCGAGTAGTATTACCCAATTTATTGATTCGACACAAGGGGAGCCAAAGAATACTTGCAAGCTTTAACAACTGAGTTGTCAATTCAGCTGCACTTGGAAATAGTTCTTGCTCACAGAAGTTTATCAGTAGCAACAGTTTGGTAGTAGCAACAGCAAAGCAACAACAACATTAGAATAAGAGCAATAGTAACAGTAGCAGTAAATAGTAGGATTCGAGTACGGTAGGCATAGGGATGGATGGACGTGCGTTGTATGGACGAGTCTAAACATGTAACTTCAAGATCTAGGGCATTGTGGATAAATAAGAACAAACATCCAAGTACTAAACAATCAGGCATGTGCATATATATTCATACGTGCTCGCAATGAGAACTTGCACAACATCTTATGTCCAGCCAGCCCGTGGCAATGGGGCCTCAAGGGAACTACTGACAATTAAGGTGCTCCTTTTAATAGAGCACCGGAGCAAAGCATTAACACTCCATGAACACATGTGATCCTCGCACCACAGCCATCCCCTCCGGTTGTCCCAATTATTGTCACTTCGGGGCCTTTGGATCCGGACAATGATATGTATACACAACTTGCAGATAAGATCACAAACAATACTATTATAATGATTCAATAATAAGTTTAGATCTGAGATCATGACACTCAGGCCCTAGTGACAAGCATTAAGCACAACAAGTTGCAATAAAGTCAAATAGCACTAATAGAGATACTAGGCACTATGCCTTAACAATCTTATTCGATTACATGATATAACTCATCCAATCCCTATCATCCCCATAGCCTACTGCGGGGGATTACTCACTCATGGATGAGGGAAACATAGATGATTGATTGAGAGGCGTTGGTGATGAAGATGGCGATGATCCTCTCCAAATTCCCCGTCCCGGTAGGTTGCTAGAATGGAGTTTCTGGATCCGAATCGCGGCTTCTGGTGGTGTCGGCGTAGCGGAACTCTTTCTGGAAAAACATCGAACCCCCCTGTTTTTAGGTTGAGAGGCAACTTATAAGCGCAGAGGGAGGCCGAGGGGGTGCCTGGGGTGGCTACACCCCCTAGGCGCGACCAGGGCTGGGCCCGCGCCTGGCAGGGGTGTGGGCCCCAGGCATCCACTCTGTCTCGTACTCTGGCTCCGTGGATCTTCTGGCGAAATAGGATTTTTGGCATATTTTCCTGAATTTTTCCTGATAGTTGATTTTCTGCACAAAAACTAGAGACCAAGGTAATTCTGCTGAAAACAGCGTTAGTCTGTGTTAGTTGTATCTAAATCACATAAGTTTAGAGGAGAAACAATAACAAAAATGTTCGAAAAAGTGGATACGTTTTGGACGTATTAGCTACATATAGCAAGATCGGCGACCGTGTAGCAAAAAAAGTACTAATGTAGCAAAACCGACTTCGCCGGAAAATATCACCAGAGACTCGCCGGGAAAAACCTCGTCGGAGACCTCGTAGCAAAAAAATGCGCTATTGTAGCAAAACTACAAAATAGTGGTAGCAAACAAATTATGCTAATGTAGCAAAAAATAGATTTCGCTAGAGACATCGCCGGAGAACTTGTAACAAAAAAGTTGCTATGTACCAGAACGATTTCTCCGGAGACTATTGTCGGTCATCTTGTAGCAAAAGTTTTATAATATTATAGCAAAAGCATATAAAAGTTGGAGCAAAAAATATATATGTATGTAGAAAATCCCGTGGCCGTAGCAAAAAATCTTTAACATGAAAATTTGTTGCTCTATCCGTAGCAAATCCGCCGGCCGTCGATAGCAACGACGATGACCGTCGGTAGCTAAAATGTCGATCGTTTGTAGCAAATCCTTTCGGAATAGGTAGCATGCACGGACGCCACATCGAACCAGTGTTCCTCGCCGGAGGTCGGAGCAGCAGGCTACCATCCGAGGACGCCCTTGCTGGAGATGAGCCCATGCAAGGTAGCAGTGTTGTTGTTCTGTTCTCATGTCTGGTGCTCGCCATCTCACTGGGCCGGTGCTCCACCTGTACGGCGGCGAGCTCTGGCCGCAAGATTGGAAGGCAGCGAGCTCCGGTGGCGCGACTATGCGGGCAAGGAGAGGTGCGGCGAGCTCTGGCAGCGCGTGGCAAGCTGCGGCCGGCGCGCTGCGAGCTCCGACGGCGCGCGACGACGCAGGAAAAGAGAAGCCACGACCAGCCGGGGACGGTGCACGGCGAGCTCCGGCGGCAAAGCGTGCGGCAGAGCAGAGGCGGCGGAGTGCGCGACAATCACCGACGACAGAGGCTAGGAGCCTGGGAGACGCGAAGCGGAGATGGGGAATCGCGGAATGGAACGGTCGAACGTGGCCCCACCCACGAAAATGTACGCCCGAACCAGAGGATAGAAAGTCTCGTATACCCCAAGGGAGGCCAATCATTTTCAAAAAAAACGAAAATTCTATTCTCAGACCGGTTGCTGATTTGCAAAACCCAGAAGGAGGTGTGAACGCGTGTATCAGCCAGCTTAAAATTATATCGAAAATTTAAAATGTCTTATAGATTAAACCGTTTATCCGATTTAAGATCCGTTTTTACCGTTAAACTAGTCATGACGAGATCTTCAAAACTAGATCCCTTGATGATATGTTTCGAGAATAAAAATTTGAAGCAAAAAATTATTCATCCTAAACACATGAGTTATTTATATCATAATATATAAGTTATCAACCCACTAACACATAAATTATCCACCATATAAACATGTTGGTAGAGGTTTTCTCGCATACGTATTGAGCAAGTTTAATTGAAATATCGTAACCTAGTTATTAGGATACTGAGACTTTATTGTCATTAATGCGTTAGCGTCGATACAATTAAGGCTCGATAACCTAACACCTTTAGAGGCTTTGTCACCCGTATTCCACGATAGCGGTGAGCATAAGACCACATTTATTTATATCGTATGCAAAAGAATGTTAGATTTAGTTCCTTTAAAAAAATTATGTTAATGTTTGACATGAGAGCCTTTCGAGGTTGAGTACTGCGTATGCTGTGAGAGCAGCGACAGGCGACGAGGCTAAGCCGTTAGAATAAATTTTTATATTTTATCTGTGGATAAAAATTTATAGTAATAAATAACTTACATGTTATTTAATGGATAACTTAAAGCTTAGATAACGTGTTACCTGATGGATAACTTATGGGTAAATAAAAAAAGTTATCTATCCTGAGTATGTGATCTATGGGTAAATTTTATAGCGGTGGATAACTTACATGTTATTTGGTGGATAACTTACATACTGAAGCTCGGATAACTTGCATGTTACGGGTGGATAACTTTTGGCAAAAAAAGTTGTCAAAACATACCAATATGAGATCTAGTTTTGAAGATCTCGTCACGACTAGCCTAACAGTGAAAACGAATTTTAATTCGGACAAACGGTTTGACCTAAAAAACATTTTGAATTTTCGTATTTAAATTGAGTTGACTAATTAAAAATCTTGTCATTTAGTGTTTAACAAGACATGGTGCATGCAATTGCTAGGCTAGAACATCCGTCAGATTTTAACTTTTTTAGAACAGTTGCTATATAGCAACGTCCGAAAAAAAAGTAAAATGATTGGACTCCCGTGAGGGATCCCGTCGCTCCCATCCTCCATCCTCCCCGTGCACCACGCTTCCTCCCGAAACAACGCAACAATGATGGGCCCACCTGGAAAACCATATCCCCTCACGCCGACTACTCCTTCTCTGTTTCGCTCACATGGAGATGGATCGATGGGCGCCGCCTCCACCAGTTGCTGCACCGCCGCCGCGTTCGTCCCCCGGTGTGCTGCTCCCGCCGCGCGCCTCCACAAGTTACTGCGCCACCGCCGTGTTCGTCCCCGCTGTGCTGCCATCGCCGTGTTCGTCCATGACCCGAGGGCTCCCGCGGTCACGCGCCCCGCAGCGTCTGCCGGTGCTCCCGCTGTCGCCCTCCCCTGCAACCAACTCCAACGCCGCTGCCCTCTCCTGCAACCAGTGCGCCGCCGGTGCCCTCTAGCCCGCGCGCCGTCGTCCTCCCTGCAACCAGCGCGCCGTCGGCGCCCTGCAGCCCGCACGCCGCGGCACGAGCCCATGGGGCTGCAGGACGTTGATGCTACAAGCGGTGACGATGGTTTTTGCTACCGGTGATGGCGGTTGCTACGACGACGGGCGACAGCGGATGTTACCATGGGCTACGGTGGTTGCTAAGACTAGCGATGGCGGTTGCTACTTTTAAATATTTTCTTGCTACATACTTGAGTATTTGGTTTGCTACTTTTTTGTCATGGAAGTGCTACATTATTTTTGTATGTTTCCCATGGAGCATCGCCGGAGTTGTACAAGGACGCATTTTTTTTGCTACAACCGTTGTACGGTCTTGCTACAATAGCGTAGCTTTTTTGCGACATGTATGACAAGTTCTTCGGCGACATCCCTAGCAAAAGTCTCCGGCGAGGTCGGTTTTTTGCTATATTAGCATATTTCTGCTACCAACGTTCTCTTGTTTTGCTACAGTAGCACTTTTTTTTGCTACCATCGTTTTACGGTTTTGCTAGCGTAACGTTTTTGCTACACAGTCTTCGGCAAGGTCTCCGGCGAAAGTTTCTGGCGAGGTCTCCTAGAGAAAGTCTCCGCCGAGTCTCCGATAAGGTTGGTTTTGCTACATTAGGAATTTTCTTTTTGCTACATGATCGCCGGCAAGGTCTTCGGCGAAATCTCCGGCGAGATTCAGTCTGTTTTTCTATTATTAGACCGAACTGTTTTCTGCTACATGTAGCAAAAAGGAATTATTTACAACAAAAGCGGCTATATTTATAGCAAAAGTAGAATTTAACGGTCTTTAAGGGACACGTATCACCAGAAGGATCCGGAGATTTTGGGGAATTATCCCTGAAGAACACGTAGTACGGCAAAAAAAAAGCTGCAACGTCACACGCACATCTCTCATCTTAGTGTTTGCAAGCGTTAGCTCGACCGTGACGAACGTACCATAGGTGTGTCGATCGTATCGTACGTGATGAACCTGGTCGTGTCAAAACAACAAGACGGGAACTACAGCAAGCCGTCAAGAAAACTGACCGAGGTAGCGAATAGGACGCAGCATCCGACGGCGCCAAAACGACCCGCGAAGGATCGGACGGGCCAGGGGCCGCGCGGTCTCGCGCCGCACACGAGGGGGAGCCGTTAGGGGTTCAAACCTGGTCCGTGCCCGCAACGGTAACCTCTACCCGCCCCAACCGCAGCCGCGTCGGTCGGTACCCGTCATCGCCGCCCACCAACCGAACCCGCGGGCAGCTGGCTAGCTGGCTGGCTCGGACCCGAGCCGTAAAATTCCTTTTCCACGTCGCTTTCGGTTTGTTCGTTCGCGTCGATCCGTTTCCGGATCATGTGTCGCGTCTCTCGTGCTTTGTTAGATACTGTACTTCTCATTCCGGTCCCTGGCGTTTCTCCTAATTGCTAACTTTTTGGGTGTCCTCTGAGTTGTTGTTTTTTGAGAGCGGTGTCCTCTGAGTCCTCTGAGTCCTCTGAGTCGAGTTAACGCGTGAGTGACCATGCATGATGTATGCCACTTTTGGTGCGATGAGCTAGGTGCTTTTCTTTGCTGCAAGCTGCTGATCTATTACGTCTCGTGCTGATCATATATGTATGTCCCTTCATGATGCATGTATCTATTTCCTTTGAAAAAAAATACGTGCACCAAGTTTGTAGGTCAAATTGACATTTCCTAGTTTACAAAGACAATTAGGTCTTAAATGAAAGCCTAGTACCATTGGTTTCGGTTGGGGAGATTGTCTGGGTCAATGGATAAACATTAGTTACTTAACATAATTCGTAAAAATAAAGTAAAATAAGAACTAAGAACCCTACAAAGAGGTAAACATATATTGCCAAATTCATGTGTACATGTCTTCCTCCAAAACGGAGGTCGGAGGGAAGTTCACTCTTTGCTTCCTTTTGCTCCATTTGCTCGGACCAAATGGACAAGCGGTGCCACGAGAGCGGTTGCTTTTCCTCTACACACAATGCAATAACACCAAAGCTACGCATTAATGATATGTATATCACATACTGCTAATAACTGTTATGGATCCTAAGCACACTATCGTCGCTATCTTCCAACTTTTTTTTGAACAAGCTATCTTCCAACTGAAACTGGCTCACGTGAGCACATACCAGACGACCAAGAAATTCACCAAAAGTCCAGGGACGAATACGAAAGAACACCGAACCCAGGAGTAAATTATTCCCGTCTCCTGTTCGTCGCCCACTTCTCCTTCAACGGGCGAGGTTTTTTGAAAGACGCCTCCTTCCTTCCTTCCTCCCCCTTCGTCTCCCCGAGCACACAAACCCCAACCCAACCCCGCGACGCCACAGATACCCCTTACCCACACCAAAGCTCGCTCCTTTGCCCCCATATCCGCCTAGGGTTTCGGCCCGCCACCCGTTCGCGCCATCTCCGCCCGCCCGCGCTCCCGGCCCGATCCTCCCGATCCCCCACCGATCTGGGGGGTTACACCCGGTCCGTCAGCGGCGGCGACGGTCCTCGCCGACCCTTCGGTTTTTCTGCTTTCTCGACACGTTTCCGTGGGGGGTTTCTCTAATGCGGATGTTACTGTGGTGGTTTCAGGCGGCGGCGGCGTGGATGACGTGGCGGCGGTGAGTGATGGTGATGGGCGCGATGGCGGCGGTGAAGGTGGAGGAGCGGGACGGGTGCGCGGAGAACGAGGCTGGCGTCGCCGAGCCCGTCTGCGTACGAGGGAGGGGGCTATCGCGCGCTCGTGAGGATGTCGCTCTTCGGTTCCAGCCCGGCCGAATCCATGTCCGGTCGTAGGTACTGCTCCTCCTCCTCTGCCAACTGTCTGAGTCTCTGTTGTTCGGTGTACTGGATAGTGGTTGCTTGCCTGACTCGGATGCTCTCCTCTGCTTGGGTTGGGCTGTGGCTAGGATAGGAAAGGTGAGATTCTCCTGGGGTATTTTTAGTTAGTAGATGCAATTGGGTTGGATTGTGAAATGGTGGGGCAGGCCACTGGGCTCCTGATAATTTTTTTCCATCCTCCCTGATAGAAAACATGGTCCTTGTGCAGCTCTACTTTGCACTGAATTGTGAAAATGAGTCCATTTTATCTTAGTGTTGAGATAAGCTGAACTGAAACATGAATTGGGTGTGGCTTAGAAGCTCTGTTAGCTCAGAAACCAGTGCGCCTTCTTGTTTGAGGCCTGGTGAAGCTTGCTTCTCAGTGATCCCCAAAATGAGTGAAAGTGGTGATTTATGTTGATTCTAATGTTCCGTGTGTTGGTATTTTTAGGAATGAACTCGCTGTTTTGATTGCTTACTGCATCTAGCTTGCTCTGTGGTGTGCTAATTCACCATGCTCTCATAAAACGAGATATTCTTTCGGGATGGTTATCATATTCGGTCTGTGGATAAATTGTTCCTCTCTTAGAAGATAATGGTTCTGGATAAGAAAGAGTTCTCTATTGTTTGCTATGCTCCCGATGTCTTAATTGTTACTTTTCCGTAAGTTTGGTGTCATGGAAATATGCATTTGTAGATAAATAGTTTTCAATAAGGTTTTTTAGTGGTGCATCCTGCTAGAAGTTAAAATTGGAATGCTGAAACATAATAGTATCAAACTAATGAAATTAATGATGTATTTTTGGGAGCATTGGGACATGCCATTTTGGCTTGTCATGATGGCTATTTGGGAGACAACATTTCACCAAAGAGAAACCCCTTTTGAGTTAATTTGTGGTTATTTAAAACATGTGCTAGCAATGAAGGTGGAATAGACTGATAGGGGCTTTACAGAAAGCAGGCTGAGGCTTATGGCATAGTTAAAACTGGCCAAATTTGTTGGCTGTTCTTGGTTCATCAGTTGCATGCCTAATTCTAGAAAACAAATATATTTTTGAAACTTAGCATGTTTATGACGGTAATTTCCTTGAAGAAGATTCACACTAATATATTTAGTTTAACTAGTTATAGGTTTTCTCATGGCTCTGTAGCTCTGATCACCGATCAGTCATTCCTTGTCCATGTGTTGTGTTTAATGAGAGAAAAACAGCTGTCACTTTTGAGATTTGAGAAATTCATGTCATGGAAACTTGGTTACTTGCCCATCTTTTAACTAGATAATTTGTACTGGAGTATTATTTATGTCGATGATCAAATCCTACATATATCAGGCGAACAAGTGGCCCTGTAAGAAGAGCTAAGGGTGGCTGGACACAGCAAGAGGTTAGAATTTACTATTTACTTTTAAATAACTCACTTCTACTTCATTCCAATCTATTCAGTGTATCTGTATTGTGTAATACAACCGTCAATTGTTAAACTGTTTGGTGTCTTTCATCTGATATTCCTTTTGGTTTATTTCCTATTTTTACCTAGTTTTTCATATTTTGGCTGCAGGATGAGACGTTGAGAAATGCAGTTAATGCTTTCAAGGGGAAAAAATGGAAGAAGATAGGTTGGCTTCTTATTTGTGCTCTCCATCCCTTTCTCAATGTTCATCTAGCATTCCCAAAAACTATGGGTCAATAACCATTAATTTACCTTCACCCTGGTTTAATTTTATATGTAATATGTATTGAAGTATGTACCTGTGAATTCTGTAGTTGATGGAACAGAGCCTTGTGTACCTTCTGATTGGAGATGGGAAGGAGAGACTACAAAGCTTTTGATTAATCTTTGATTTTGAAAATAGATGGCAATGCCATGCTTGTGTAGTTGAGCACCTGAACCTAGCATGAATATATGCATAGAACTAATTAGGCACCTTGTCTCTAACTTACTAATTTATATTATCTCCTAACTAACTTAACTTACTGATGGACCTTTTCCATTTTTAGCCACATGCCATACGAGAGAGTCCTCATTGTTTTATGTGGAAGATATGGAAAGTTGATAGCTAGGAATCTAGAAGTAGGCATGAAGCAGGAAATACTTGCACTAAGGTCTCTCTTGGAAGTTAGCTGAGGAATAGGTTCCTTGACTGTGAATCTAGTAAAGTATTAATATACATTAAAAATGTGTGGCATCATACTTTTTTCGTAGCCTCCTTTTCACGTGGAAGAAAAACCTGGCATAAATCAGAATAATTTTGAAGTTGCACAAGGATATTTGTAAGTCCAAATTATGCTGCATAAAATTTTGAGGACTAGAATGGTGTAGCATCGTAGATTGACACTTATCTTGTTGCATATAATCAAAAGGGGGCAACTTGATGAAGATTTTAATAGATATATCTCTTTTTAGATTTATTATACTGTATTTGCTTTTAATGGGGTAGAGAGTGAGAGGCATGTTAGAATCATTTAAAAATTCTAGTCCTTATATTTTGAATGTTCAAGGTAAAAACTCATGTTGCCCTCATATAGGAATCATAACAATAAAAGTTAGCACGGTTATATTTCTTGCTTACATCTGGAAACTGTACAATGTTTGTTTTAAAGTACCATAACCTCATAGAAGAATTTGTGTGTTATGCATGCAGCGGAATCTTTCCCTGATAGGACAGAAGTACAATGTCTACACAGATGGCAAAAAGTTCTTGACCCTGAACTTATAAAAGGACCTTGGACCGAAGAGGTTCGTCAAATGTTGTTGTTTGTTCTCCCACCAAATCAAAGTCTGCATATTATACGTTCTAATATGTGCATTCATTGAGTTCTTTTACAGGAAGATGATGCCATTATCCAGAAGGTGAAGGAGCTTGGGCCAAGAAAATGGTCTGTTATAGCAAGGTCACTACATGGCCGCATTGGTAAACAATGCCGAGAGAGGTATTCACATAATGATGTACCATGTATGATTGTGTAAATTGTAATCAACAAATTATTTATGCAATGCACTCTCATAAGTCATATTCATAGACCTCATAAGTAGTTACTTTTTTTTATTTCCTTATCTAAGATAAAATGTGTAAAATATTCAAGAAATGTTTCTTCATACACTTCTGACGGATTGAAACTGGATGTCACTTACATTGAGCTGCATTTGGAAACCTTATACATGTGTACATTTTCTCATTTGGTCCCAGAAATAATGGAAACTCATTTCTCGGCATCAAGGGTTTGGATTTTCATTTATATGCAGGACTAGGGTGTCAAGTGGGATCCCACCGAAATCACACTTCTAGTTCATTTGTCAAAATCTAGTGTAAATTTTTGCTCAGAATTTAAACTAGATTTTGGCAAATGAACTAAAGGTGGGACTTTGGTGGGATCCCACTTGACACCCTATGCAGGACCCTATAACTAAAGAGTGAACAAGTCATTTAGCAGTTCATGAGATCTTGCCATTTCCCTGACAACAATTTTTTAAAATAGTCAGTGTCTATAAAATGACCCACAGAAACATAAAGCTCAGCTCCTCCTGCTCACAATAGAATAGCTAACCCGACCTATCTTCTGATCCTCAAAATTCACTAGTGTAGCTGTGCAGCACTCCTGTGCAACTGCATTCTTGGAGCACAGCGAATCTCTTGGCTGACATCCTCTTTTCTGGTTGTTTTAAGTTGTTTAACTTAACATTTCATTTTTTATTCAAGTAGTGTATGTTGGACTTATCTTGTGGTGTCTTTGACCCTGTGTACCCTGATTTAGCCATGATTTTTTGTTGAACGATTGAAATAATAAGGGAAGTTGTTATTTGCTGATGTCCTCCTTAAAGTCGGACTTACTCAACTTGTAGCATCCTTGAAATGTGAATGATGTTTGTTAGATCCAAAATTTTCTATTTTTAGGTTTAAGTACAGAATCAGAAATAGCAATGTTTTGTACATGAGTAGATTTAATTAGAACATTGTTAGTTTGTTACAGTACTTATTTCTAACAAACAACTCTTAGCCATTGGGCTAATTTCAGCCATCAGTTGAATATTAATTACATGTCTAATATTTGTAAGTGCAGTGAAGTTTCTTGCATACTTGATTTGTCTTATTTATAAATTTGCCAGAATAAACTACATAAGTAACATAACATATAGCTAACATCACTATTTATGCTGCTCATGTAATTTAGATGGCATAATCATCTGGATCCACAAATAAAGAAGGAAGCTTGGACTGTTGAGGAGGAGCATGTGCTTGTGAAGGCTCATCGTTTGCATGGTAATAAATGGGCAGAGATTGCAAAACTTCTTCCTGGAAGGTACTAAGTCACAGCATCCTTCATTCTTTCCTCTTGCAATATATGTTGGCCACACTATAATTCATACCTAATCTTTTTGTTTGTCAATTGATGGTATGTGTATCATGTCTAGTATGTATGTGAGTCACTCGTAAGAGAAATGTAGCAAGTTTTGTGAATCAACTTGCCGGAACAATAAACGTAGTGTGTTTGCATGTTTTTTAGCTGCAGCTTGTTCCTCTATTGTTGTTAGGATTTCTCTTCTGCCTTGCCTCAGTACCTCACCAATTACAATTTTAGTCAAAGTTTAGCTTGACACTTGGACAGTTTTGAGTGCTTTTGAAGTTTCGGGCTTCTTAAGAATGCAGGAATTTGAAAACCACAGGATTTGGATATCATGTACACTATGGATTCTTACAGAATCTCAAATGCAGGAATATTTGCAAAAGTCCTCTATATGAACATTAATTGTCTTCTTTATTTGATTGATGCATACCTGTTGTGCTTATATTGTTATACCAATTATACTGGTCCTAGCATTTCCACCTGATACAGTGATAGACGGTTGGTGGTTCTGCCACTTGCTATTCTTGGCAAATATTGTGGGTTGGGCTTTTTGTGGTTAGATTATTAAGGAGTGAAATTTCCAATATAAGTATGGGAAAACGGAAATACATGCCATTTCCTCTAGTATTTGAAATTGACATACGCTTGATTTCCCTGTAGTATACCTTGTGAATCTATTACCATACTTGTCATCAACTGATGGTCTTAGGCACCAAGTTTAATTGCTCAACTGCTTATATTTCACCTTGTACTGATTTAAGTTTGTTTATTCCTCCAGGACAGATAACTCAATAAAAAACCATTGGAACAGTTCAGTGAGAAAAAGGCTAGATGACTATAATAGTGGCGCTGACCTTCCAGTTTCAGTACATGTCATTCACAATGATTTGCAACAGGTAGCAAGGCTGCCACATGCTGAGAACCACATTGACTTGAATAAAGAGCCAAATATCAGTTTGAGAGACTGTTCGGTAATAGTTGGTCACTCTGATCCTACCCATAGTCTGCAGATATGCACTTTGAAAAATATTAATGGCTGTTCAGATTTTCTCTCTCTTTCCCTGCCAACTGCTCAACCAGTAACTTCATGTGAGGTATCAGTAGCTGATCATTCTGCTGTCGCGTTGGCAACAATGGGGCTGAAAAAGGATTCTGGTCATGACAGGGTACTAAACTTTGTTGGTGAGAAGGGTCTGGAACTAAACTTACTAAATGAGAAGGGCCTGGCAATTGATCTCGTAACAAATAAAATGAGGCATGCAAGGCCAGCTAGGTCAGAAGGTGAAAGAGCCTCCTTACAAAATGAGGCTCGGTCCTTTGGTTCTCTTTGTTATCAGATACCTAAGCTAGAAGATACATATCTTGTTCACTCCCCAGTTTTTTCAATGTGTCATGGACCAGAACACCGTGGGGATGGATTTCAGTCACCCACTTCTTATACTACTCCCTCTCCCAGGGATGGAGTAAAATCAGATCAGCTAAGTGTTGAATCAATATTGAAAAGTGCAGCTGAAAACTTCCCAGGCACTCCTTCAATACTAAGGAGAAGAAAACGAGAGAAACCGACACCTGCGCAAGATAGTTACTTTAAGATTGATACAAACAGTGATAGTTTTGACACCCCCATAGGAAACTGCACTACAGATAGCCCACATTCATTTAAAACTGCAGCATTCTTGTCCTTGGGCCATCTGGATGAGCAAAGGCTGGCTGCTGCTGTGGGGAAAGTTGATGTTTCCCCTGCATATCGACTAAGGTCAAAAAGAATGGCTGTCTTGAAAACTGTCGAGAAGCATCTAGACTTCTCGTCTGATGCAATGGATATTTGTGATACTGCTGGGATTCTGAAATCTGCTTGCTGGAATTCTGAAAGCATCAATCCCAGCACAGGTACTTCAAGCGTGCAAGATAAGAAAATGTATGGACATATTATTGGCTTGGAGTCTTTAACCAGTGAGTTTGCACACACAACAAAGTTAGATGCAACATAATTCTTCTGTACTCAGGTACGACAGCATTGCATGTCTTTCAGTCGTGCACTTTTGCAATTTACTGCAGACCTGACAGAGAATAACCAGTTAACTTCATATTTCGTGTGTTGTGGAAGTACTTGAACTGATTTGATCATGGACCTAATATGTAATTTCCTTTCCCTACCTTGCAGAAACTGTTGGTGATCATCCGAAGAGGGCAAGCATGCCCTACGCGCTCATAGACAACATTGACCTGAGAGACACAATCTTGCAGTTTTGTTGATCTACTGGCTACAGAAAAATCATTTACCCCGTCAACTCTCCTTGGTGGGGTGTATATTCTAGTGATGCCTTTTTTGATAGGAAAAATATTGCTACTTAAGTTTTGTGAGCTCATAACTGTAATTCAGCCTTAGAAGGAGCTCAACTGTACAAAACAAACCATAGCTTTATAGACTAGTTCAGTAAGATTTCTTATAGTGCTTTATTTCCATTCAACATTCCTTAGACTAGTGGTGGGGTCTACAAGACTACAATGACTAGGAATAATTTCTTTGTACTGTAACTTTCTCTGATGGCTTGCAGTTGGAATTTATAGTAGAAATGGCATGTGCATTTTAACTCTTCTTTTTGCAATGAATGTGCGTTCCTACTTTTCTTTTGTGTGTTTGATAAGTGTGCAGTCTTAATCGAAAGCAATGAAATGTGAAATGCTACAGGGTCGATATTGGCTGGCATATCGTATAATTTTGTTACCAATGCAGTTCGTGTCCACTGTCCTAGCACCAATTGTAACAATTTGAGGAAATGTCATACACAACTGAAATGTGCTTGTACCTCGTATGTTAAAATGCCACTCAAAGTTTCTCTGCTTCAAATATGCTGTTGAAAGTTTTCACCAGGTATAGATTTGCCACTTTTAGTTGACCGGACGTTGACGGTGTAGCACATGTATCAGTAACACATTCCTAAGGCCCACTTCTCTCCACCATACCTCTCGGCTCTCACCATACCCTAATTATATACAAATATGATATGGAATTATATATAGTTTTCTATTTTTCATGCTAAAATTCTATAATTTGTACTACTATTTGCATGCTCAAATTTACCGAGGCATATTCAAGCGGGAAATCATGATAAACTTTACTTAAAAATTCTGGAGTAAAAAAATATTATGAAATTCGGGTCCAGGTATGGCTAAGGGCAATGGGCAAAGCCCTTCTTTCACAAGCCACTTGATGGTCAACTCAAGGCCGACCAAAGGAATTGCCAAATCTATAAGTGCAAAATGTCAGTGTTTTTTTGAAATTGAAAAAATGTTCAGTGTCATTTAAGCACATAGACAAATTCTCGGTCCGCAAACTAGCTTTGGAGTAGTTTGTTTGCATCTTTGCTCAAACTATTAAATTAGCTCGATTTGGCAATCAAATAGCTCTGACCCGCTTCACATGCATCAAATAAGAAATGACAAAATCAGGTGTTTTCTTGTAAAAGATAAATGTTTATGTGGAAGTGAAAAGGGAAGGCACCTAAGCGGAAATTCATAAGGTAATTTAGAAAATCTAAAAATTTAGACATTAAACAACATATATGTTCTTCTGCTTTCACTTCAAAATTAAATTCATAAGGTAATTTAGAAAATCTAAAAATTAGCAAGAACTTGAAATTTATAAGCTATTCGCGTGTTTGTAATTTTTCCCTATGTGATTAAATAAATGTAGTCTTATTTTTATTGCTTCTTCAAAGAGAAAGTAATTTTTTTCTCTCTATATCCACGTGAACATGTTATTTTGTTGATTAAATTTAACAAGCATATAGAAGACATGAACAATCGCATGAATTAAGAACACAATTGACACTTTAGTTTTAAAATGAATTTAATAGGGCTCTCCTGACCTAAGAAATGAGTAACGAATATGTGGTTCGATGTTCTTCGTTGTATTTCTGAGATTCTTACCAAAGAAATTTAAACTATTTCTTAATTATTAAACTATTTTTCAAATAGGAATACCACATTTTAATACAAGTAGTATTTCCACTAGTATTAGCATTCCTTTAGTTATTTTTGTGATGAGAACATTCCCTTTTTGCAACTAAAAGAAGGAAGAATTGAGTAAATAATAATTGTGAAGTCAGAGCATGGGCAAGTGGAAAAGTAGATAATTTTTTAACCTGACGGTTAGGCCACCAAACTTATGGATTCTCTTCACTACCACAGACTTTATCAAACCAGGCTACATAATTTCAAGAACATTCAAGAAGAACCCATGATGCAAATCAATAGCTTACCTTCCATAATTTCCACATAAGTTCTTTTCTGATGCCGTTGATGCAATGCAACCTAAGGAGGAAGGGTCACAACTACAAAATAGGGATGCCACTCTAGAATTGACATTTGCATAAGTAATACCCCCGATCCATATTATACATCCATTTCAGCGATAATTAATATGGATCGGAGGGAGTACCACTTTTCAAGGACAGATCAACATAGAAACCAAATATCAAGTTCATCCCACCCACATAAACAGTTCTGTACACAAAACTACAAGCGTGCACATTGGCCAATATACCTACACACAGATGTTATTATGTGCACATCAGCATTACATCTAGGGAGAGGATGTAAGAAGTAGAAGTTTCTACTCTCGACAACGCAACACATTTAAAAGAGTACAATATAACCATTAATACTGAGTTTGTTACCATGTAACATGTGTAGCTCAAAAGGTGTTGACATATAATCAATCTAAAAAGCATAGATTAGAAGAACCAGTTGAACATACCAGATAAAGGAATTTGAAAAACAGTACGACATCTACCATGATTCCACAGTTCAATAGGCCACAAGATTCTAGTGGCAGCTGCTAAATTACAAAACTAGATGATATGGAACATTACAACATCTATCATGGGCTACCAAATGGTATAGAATTGTTTTCTAAAGCGGTGTTAAAATCAGGGATCATGACTTCATCTTTAACACTCCTGGCACTGGATATACATATGCCTAATCCTGAAACACGCAATACCTTCTATTGGATAAAATCACTGTCATGCTCGAATCCTTCAAATTTGATCGTACCCTCATATGCCTTAACAACATCTGGCACATCATCAGCATGCATCAATACATATTTGGTCGAGAAAACCCTGGAATTGCCGAGGAATGCCTGAAGCAACTTGATATCTCTGTTGATCTTCCCCTCCCTCATCAATACACTCAGCACGCGGCACCTTGGGAGGATGCACTTTTTTACATGGTAATATTTGTCTCATTTATATCATAAAGGTCATAGAACAATCCACGTAAACACCGACCTAACAAATCTGAAAATACATAAGAACACAAGCCTTTGCACAAAGGACTACCAGTCCGAACAATCCTCTTAGCTTGACGCCAAGGCCTGGCTCTGGCACCACAACAAAAGCAACCAAAGGAAAAAAATACGTATCACCTCCTCACCCGAGCTCGATGCGGCCCCATCGCTGATATGTAGCTTTGCGGATCTCCAAGGTGGCTCACCCAAGGTGAGACCATTGTCGTTGAACGAATCAGACCGAAGCAGCACCCCGGACACACCTTCAAACTTCAGATCTAGCACCCCCGCACTACTAAGACATCGGAAGGAGGAAACCATACCTACCATCCACGAACTACGGACCAAGCACATGATCCACCATCTTCTAGATGCCATCGATGCAGACCACAATCTGCATCCGCTTCTTGACTACCTCCCAGGTTCCGAGTCAGCACTGGAGAAAACGCCGCCTCAGAGGTGGAGCCTGAGGACACACATATACACCATGAGGATGCCACCACCGTCACACCATCCTTTCTTGAATAGCCTGGTATTCAAATCCATCGGGAAGGATCTTGAAGAAATATTATTCAGCGTTGCCGTCACTGCCCCTGAAACCAAGACGATGAACAACCTAAAAACGAAGCTCCTTTGGTATAAAACTATCCACACGCGTGGATCCGCTTACTCCCCTCACCACCGATGACCTAGGTCATCGGCGAGGGGAGCCGTCGAAAGACGGCGTCGGAAGGTTAGTGTACTAGGGCCAAGACCATTTTTTCCCTCCTTGGCGGCGCGTGGGGAAAAGAAGATGTTGGTTCCAAATGGGAGGATGCACTTATCCAAGCTATAAGATAGAATCACAGGTCGTGCAATTGTATCGCGTATCCCAAGCTTGAGCTCGTCCAGCAAGAACCAAACCTTATTTTTTATGTTCTCATCGGCATAATTAATTATCACAGGCTGTGTCTTGAAGGCCTTGAGAACCTCGCCCTTCGATAGACCAAAACTCTGATATAGTGTCAGCTTCCGTCACCATGTGCCCATCGTACTGCATCACATCGCAAGGAAGCAGTACGGAAAGCGCAAGTCCGAGATGCACATACCGATCGCCTTTAGATTCTCAAAGATTCCACTGATGCGATTTGGTGATGTCCAGAGCACACCCATCTGGATGACTAAGAGTTTTGAAATGGCCGCTTCAGTCAAATCGTAACGGCGGAGGGCTTTCATGGCGGGGCGCATGCTTTTCTCGTGGTCCAGCCTGAAGGCCTCGAGGCCACGGGGGAAGCCGAGGCGGAGGTGGTCATCGCTGCCGATGATGTCACAGACAAACTAGATGGAAGGGACGAGGTTCTTGTCGAGGCTGCATACGAGGAGGACAGGCGCGGTAGCCAGCTTTCGGGGATCAAAGTCGAGGGAAGCAAAGAAATCGAGTTTGGGGCGGAGGATCCGTTTGGGATGGACAACGAGGATCATCGGGGCGCTTCCAAGGCCATCCCATAGGGCGGGTAAGAGGGGCGCTCGCCCATGTCCCCCATGATGTAGGGGCCCCGATCGAAGAATTTTTGTGTTCATGTACTAGTTTACTTTTGAGCCCTAATAGTGTAGAATTATTTTAGAAAATATAAGTGATCCAAGCTATAGCCTATCATGGCTCTACTTTGACTCATATGTCATGAAAAAATACTTAACTTTCTTATGTTTTTCTTGATGTCATGCAACTTGAGATGGACGGCCCCGGGACCGAAGGGGCCCACTAGGAACCATCATGGTCGTGCATGAAGACTCGGGCCTCAGGAGGGGCCCGAATTGAGATGCCTTAACGGCAAAGCCAGAGCATACCGCCGAAAGGATTCTTTGGGATATCGTGATTACATCATCAATATTGGATCTAGATATTCATGTTAGGGTTTTATATAGGCCCTGTCATTTTAAACTTATCTCGGCATCATGTAACCCTAGCACCAAGAGTGTATATAAGGGGGGCAGGGATGCCGAATGGGAGGGATGAAAGACACGACAAGAAGACATCATCCCTAGACCGAGAGCTACCTAGATCGCCTCTCGGAGCATCTTCTACCACCATCCACTGTAGGTGACATTTTTTGTTTTGAGCTTATTAACTAGTAAAGCAAAATAATATGTTTACTTAATTATATAACTTTAAAATGAGCTATTCTGCATAGTTCTTAGAAATATATCAAGAGTCATTTAAAAAGAGTAAATATAACACAAAAATAACAAACACACATCATGTTCTAAAAAATCACCATCTGTATGGTATTTTTTGAAATAAAATGTACTGAGTCTTTCTTTATCATAGTTGGTGCGAAACCCTAGAGTAATATCCATCTCCACTGCAATTACTTAGCATATTCATTGTAGTTTATGCTTGGTGTGGAACCTTGTCTTTTCTTCTTCTTTTCATAACTAGATTAACACTTAATTTTTATCATGATTCTTCATGTTTCACATATGAATAAATTAACAAAAAAAAATGGTTCTAGACTTGATTTGAGAGAGAGGAAGACACATGAAGAGGAACATATCAAAAGAAGAGGCATCGCCATTTTTCTTGTTTCTGGCTTCTTCATTTATCACGCTATTCTTCATCATCCGCAACACTGGCTAGCAAGCAATTTAGATTGGTTGAATTGCTAACTGAAAGTACAAGCGCGTTCCAACTATTAGGCATGGAACCCAGGAACAAGACTGCTTGCACCTCATCCTCAAAGTTGATCTTCATGGCTGAAACTTGATTTATATGGCACTAGAAGACATGTAAGTCTTTTGATTGGTGAGGGATTGTTCATAGTTGTATTTGTCTCATACATTGACTCTAATTTCTTACACATCCCATCACATGTGTGTCATTTTCATCATGGTAGAATATAATGTGGTTGATGTGCACTCAACTCATACCAATTACCTTTCGGTTTAGCACTCCTCATTTTTCTTCGGTAACACCGGTGAAAGTGCAAAGGACGTCGCCTAGAGGGGGAGGGTGAATAGGATTTTAAAAATATTATGGTTTAGGCTCAAGTAAATGCGGAATAAAACTAAAGGCGGACACTCGCTCCACTATGGGACGCTTGAGGGCGGTCACCGAACCCGTACAAGATTGAGGCAATCTTCACAACTCAATTGGAGGCTCCCAAAAACAAAGCCACAAAAGGATACAACACCACAAAAGGCCAACAAATCCACAAAAGGTCAACAAGACCACAAAAGGTCAACAAAGCCACAAAAGGCTACAAGACCACAAAAGGTCAACAAGACCACAAAAGGTCAATAATCCAACCACACAACCGTCTAGGGTTCCAAGAACCCAAGAGTAACAAGCCCACAAGCTTGTACTCATCGAATCTCCGAGGAGAACTCAAACCTATGCAACAAATGCAAGAGGCAAGTCATTCTCTCTCAAATTCCACCAAAGCTGCAAAAGATATTGGGGGAATAAGAGAGGAAGAACACAAGAGGAGAACACAAAAATCTCCAAGATCTAGATCTCAATGATTCCTTCACAAAGAAGGGATTTAGCTTGGGGGGTTGTAGATCTATATCTCCTCTCTCAAATCCCTCAAAAAGATGCAAGAATCATAGGAAGGGAAAGGGGAGAGGGAAAGCTCTTCAAGGTCAACAATGGAGGAGAGAGAGAAAGCCAAGAACCAAGAAAATAGCTAGTGCCCACGAAGGGGAAGAGGAGCCCCTTTTAAAGGGCTCCCAGATCTGCCTGTTATGGGCATTCACGACCCTGACCGGACCTTCCGGTGGGAGGCCGGAAATTCTGGTGGCACTCAGCCAACGGTCAGAAAACTGCGATGCGAACGACTTAAAACACGAGCCTGGCCGGTGTTGAAGATATGCCCTAGAGGCAATAATAAAAGTAGTTATTATATCTTTGTGTTTATGATAAATGTTTACATTCATGCTATAATAGTATTAACCGGAAACATTAATACTTGTGTGATTTGTAAACTAAATTAGAGTCCCTGGTAAAGCCTCTTTATAATACTAGCTTGTTGATTAATAGATGATCGTGGTTTCTCGATCATGAACATTGAGATGTTATTAATAACAAGATCATATCATTAGGAGAATGGTATGATGGACATACTCCTATAGATAAGCGTAGCATTAAGATCAAGTCATTTCAATAGTTCGTTTGCTATAAGCTTTCTGATACATAGTAACCTAATTCCTTCGACCATGAGATCATGTTAATCACCATCACCGGAAGGATGCTTTGATGACATCAAACACCACACCGTAACTGGGTGGCTATAAAGGTGGCATTGAGTGTTCGGAAAGTATGGGTTGAGGCACATGGATCAAGAGTGGGATTTGTCCATCCATATGACGAATAGATATACTCTGGGCCCTCTCGGTGGAATGTCATCCAATTAGCTTGCAAGCATGTGTCTGGCTCATAAGGGATCACATATCACGGGAACGAGAAAAGAGTACTTATTGGTAACGAGGTTGAACTAGGTATGCAGAGATACGGACGATCAAAACCTCAGATAAGTAAACTATCGTGAGACAAAGGGAAATTGGTAGCGTATGTAAGTGGTTCATTCGATCGCAAAGTAATCGTAGAAATATGTGGTAGCCATATGAATTTCCAGATTCCTCTATTGGTTATTGATCGAAGAAGTGTCTTGGTCATGTCCGCATAATTCACGAACCGTAGGGAGACACACTTAAGGATTCGATGTTGTTTAGTAGATATGGAATGTTAGTAGGGATACCGAATGTTGTTCGGAGTCTCGGATGGGATCCGGGATATCACGAGGAGATCCGGAATGGTCCGGAGAATAAGATTCATATAAGGAAAGTCCTATTTCGGAGTTCGGGAAAGTTTCCGATGATTTCATCGGAGAGGTTCTAGAAGGGTCTAGAAGGTTCACCGGTCTGGAAGGGGAATGGTCCATGAATGTGTCATGGATATGTGGAATGATTGGATCATATACTAGGTCACTTGGTGTTAACATTTGCAAGAGAGAAATAAAGCTCTAAATTGAAAGTCAAATGGGAAGTTTGAAAAGTCAAACTGGAACAATGGTTTCCTAGTGGGAGAAGAAACAAGTCCTTCTCCCAATCCAACTTGGGTTTGGGTTTGGATTCAAACCCACCCCTCCCAAGGCTGCCCCTTCCTCTCATAAATAGAGGGGGAGGGCTGCCCCAACACCACAAGAGCCAAGCCCTCCCCACACACTCGCGCCGCCGCCGCCTCACGCCACCGCCGGTTCGTTGCCGCCGCCCTAGCCGCCGCCGACACCTCCTCCTCTCGGTCATCTAAACCCTAGATCTCCGGGAAACCCTAATCCACCATAACTCGCATCCGGCTTAGGCGAAGCCCTACGGGATCTTCCCTCTACTTCCGACACCACGCCGTCGTGCTGCCGGAATCGCGAGGGGAGAACTACAACCTCCGCTGCCTGCTGGAACAAGGGAGAGGAAGGTCTTCATCGAGTATCGAACGTGTGAACAACTGCGGAAGCGCTGCCGGAACGCAGCGCCGGAAGGATCGTCTACACGATCTTGAGATCGGCAAGTGTACGACTACATCACCCACGAGAATCTGCTCTCGTTAACCGCTTTGGAATCTTCGAGGGTGAGTGCTTCTATCGACTCGTTGCTACAATCTAGTAGATAGATCTTGGCTTGTTTGTGTGCATGCGGTAGAAATTTTTTGTTTTCCATGCTACGAACCCCTACAGCCGGAACTTCCGCCGGTCCACCGGAACTTCCGGTGGGAGCGGAACTACCGGTGCAAATTCCGACTAAAGTTCCATCAAATATGACACTTCCAAAACAGAAGTTTACTGATCGTGAGCGTAACGAGAACCGGATTTTCAACCGGAACTTCCAGTGGCAACTAGGCCCGAGCGGAACTTCCGGTCCTTGGCAGGAACTTCCGGCGGGGGCGGTATTACCGCCGAAACTTCCGACCCAAATTCCATCAAATACAGCAAACTAGACAGAGAGGATACCGTACGTGAGAGGAAGAAGAACTGGAACTTCCACCGGAACTTCCGGCGGCAAAATGCCCTAGCGGAACTTCCGATGGGTAGCAGGAACTTCCAGTCAGGGAAAATCCAGAAACCAAAACTACAATAACTTTCGCATCCGAACTCCAAACGAGATGAAACCAATGTTGTTGGAAAGATAACGAAGAATAGAATCCAACGGATATTGGGTATCACCTAGGGAGAAAATACCATGAATATATATGTGATATATCTCCCAAGGTGTGGGTCCGGAAAACTCGCAAGATCAAAAACCGCAATAAGATATGCAAGGGAAATCCTTAGATGATGAACTAGAGCTTGTTATGATGATGACCACAAGCTTTAGATCCTCTCATGGACAAGAACCAAATAAAAAATAAGATATGCAAGGGAAAACTCGCAAGATAAAAAACCGCAATAAGATATGCATGCAAAGGTTTAAGCTCTCTTTGAACGAGGCGAATGAGACACCCGCTTGAGATCCCCTCTTGATAGTACGGCTATCTATCCTAAACCCGGTCTCTCAACTAACAAAACGAGACCGGCAAAATAGAAGCCCTATCAAGAACATACCTTTGCCTTAAGCATTCCACTTGAACTTGATATAGACCGTCTTGTTCTTCTACAGTGGGAACACCTTTCTTGATTTCTCTTGCTTGCTCTTGCTTGATGAAGATGAAGACCTGCAAATTGCTCCCCCATACTCCATGGGGAAACCTCTTCTTTAAACTTGTCTTCATCACTCCATGATCACGAGGATGGCAAGCTTCAAGCATGAGATCTTCTAGAGATGCCGCATCTTGACCTTGCCCTTCTTCATCCCTTCTTGAGGTTGATCCATCTTGATGCAACTCTTTGCACTTGTCTTGATCAACCTTCAAGCTCCTTCTTTCTTCATGATTCCAATGGGCACAAATCCCTTGGACATTTCTTCATCTTTCAACCTTGAGACCAACACATGGCCCAAGCGATGCCAATGGACAAACCTACAAGTGAAACTCAATTTACATATTAGTCTCTAGAGATTGTCATTAATTACCAAAACTACACATGGGGGCATACATGCCCTTTCAACCGGTCAATATCTCTTCTTTCATAATGGCTCATACAAATCCCTGCAATAAAGGATGTCTCCTATCATGGGCTTACAAAAGAGTAATTATAAGAATCAAGTTTTAGCATGCCTCTTGTGGTTGTGCCTTCTTCCAAAGACATTGTGAGCATCAAATCTAGCAGTAATCAAGAAACTGGGGTAAGCAACCTTGTGAGATACCTTGAGATCTAATACCACTGTGTTGGAAATTAGTACACTTATTTGTGAACTGAAATGCGCAGTGGAATCAAATTATAACTTCAGGACCATTATGTACTAACTCACTGATTGTTGGTCATGTCACAAAGCAACATGTGCATCCAACATATATGGAGAAAACAAATCATGCCCCAAGTTGTAGGTTCAAAACATAGGCAGGACAAGTGCTAGCTGATTCTAGTAAGCAGTCAGGACAGGTCCTATATGTTTTCAGCCTGAAAGTGCAGCAGCAAGAATCAACTCGGAGACACCAAATTTTACTTGAAAGCTCGTCAACTTGAGAGAAAAAATCACAGGACAAAGCCACCCAAAGTCCTTTTCCACTATTATAAAGTCTAGGAAAAATCATGGGACAAAGCTTCCTGAATATATAATGATCTGTGGGTTGAAGATGAAATGTCGGTGATGAACTTCTCTCTCCTCTCCCTTGGAGTGCTTCTTCCCCTTCAAATCAACACGAACATGCTTCGTTTCAAAAGAAGCTCTACATAAAAAAAAGGACGTCAAAGATTGGGTTTTGTTCCGACCATCGGCACCGAGTTTCGTGGTCGATATCTTCTTAGATCCGTGCTCATGTTTAGAGGTTGTTTACACCTCCAAATAGACTGTTTAGATGTGTGTTCATAACACCCATAGCAACTGCAGGGAACCAACAATTTGCTTCCGTTTTCGTTCTCATGCAAAAAGAGAACCGTAGGCTATCAAACAAATTGCAAAAGTCAGCCCAAAGCTCGTATGATCATGACAGTGCTAGCCTCGACACCGCCTATGGGTGACGGGAAAGAGCTGCAGGCTACCAAACGCCTCCTCGGCTGCCCAGGACACCGACCTGTCGGTCTCCGGAACGACCCATAACCGGCATGGGGTCTCTCAACTCACGACACGCACATCGTCTCGTTCAGACTTCACACGCTCCAAAAGGAGCCACAACTTTGCGAGGGATGTCTCTTTCTCCTTCTCAACTTGTCCCGACCAACCATCGGTACGGTCGAGTTAGCATCCATCCTTATCCTTGGACGGCAAGCGTGGTCAGGGACCAAGAAACGGATACATATGTGTGAACAATCGATCGACTTATTAGAGCAGAGTGAACTGTCCATGTCGATCGATCGAGCACGGAGATTAAAGCAGGCCAGTCTTTTCTTATCCGGGAATTCTGTGCGTGAGTTCCAGACGCGCGCGTGCATGCGCATGTAGATGCTCTCTGGTAGCTTGGTTGCCTGTGTGCCAAGTCAAGGTGACCTTCCTTTTCCTCCTCCCAAAGTCCCAAGCATGAAAGATCTGACGACGAAAAGGATGCTTCAGCCGATCATGCATGCATGTATGGCCAGCGTACGTACGTTTTTATTCCAACAAGGCCAAATCCATATACTCGTCCATAAATAACATCCTAACAAAAATAGAAAATGAAACATAGCTTTCTCGGTAAATTTTCGTCGTCCTGCTCCTACAGTCGTAGGCAATGCGTCATTGAGCAAAGCTCGATCGATGTTGCCTCTGAAGCCCTCGAAATTAGGATAACATTGTCAACACTTTTCAAGGTCTCCATTGTCTAGCAACAACAGTCTGTCCACCCTAGCAACAGGTGGCAGGGAACCCGGTTCTTCCCGTTCTTCTGACAGGAGTAAATACATCTACTAATCATTCATCGATGTACAATGGAATCAAGAGAGATTAGCACATTAATTAAAAATTCTTATATTTGATACTCCCTCCGTCCTGAAAAAGATGTCTTAGTTGTATCTAAATTTGAATGTATCGACACACTATTTAGTATTTAGATCCATTTAAATTTTGACAAACTCGCGACATCCTTTTTAGGACGGAGGGAGTACGAAGTTTTTTCTAATTCGCTCCCGGTTTCATCGCTACATCAATGAATGATCACGAAGATGTATTTTCTCATGTCTGAAGAACCGCTAGACCAAGTTATAACGAGAGCCTATGCCCTAAGTGATTGTACATATTTTAGGGGTCCTATAGAAGAAAAGTGTAGTTCTAGACTTGTTTGGAGAAGAATAGTACTCCCTTCATTTTAAAAATATATTAAGATGTTTTAGGTTTGTGAAGAAAATGTATTTAGATTTTTTTTATATATAGATTCGCACCAAATATGAGTGAACCTACAGACTAAAAGTAGTTTAGATACATTTGTTTTACAAAGCTAAAACATCTTATATTTTAAAACGGAGGGAGTATAACGCGCGCACGTAGGAATCGAACATAAAGACATGCCCAAAGAACTTACACCCATTCAATAAATAAATTACATTTGAATCCATATGATTTCCTGCAATGGCCATATAGCCTCTGCGGTTTTAGTTTCCTTCCATCTCTGGGTAGCGGATGATGTGGGTAGGTGGCCGATTAATTTCCTACGGTGTACAAGGGCTCCCTACTTATCAAATAGTTGCAATTTTATTAAATCTCATGTTGAAGGGTAGAGGGAGAGAGATTGCAGAATATGATGGTTGTATTATTGAGCCTCTCGGGCGAGTATATATAGGCGTACAGGGACCGACTTGGAGTACAAGACAAGTAACCTACTTAGTACAAGACAAGTAACCTACTCTATCCCTAACAGATACGTATACTCTAACATCCCCCCGCAGTCGTAGCGGTGGCATCGTGAACAACTGGAACGTCGCAAACGGTCAGACTGGAGAGCCGAAGTAGACCAGTGTGCTGACATACCCCCGCAGTGGTAGCGGGAACGTTGTAGACGGTGTCACGTCGCAGAAGCTTGGACCGTAGAGGATGCTGGTGAGGAGCTCAGGCGAGGTGGTAGCCCTTATGCCGGTGTCGAGTGAGCCGAGAGCGGTGGGTGCTGCAACCTTGGTCGAGGTAGCCGCGCAAGGGGTCGCCATGGTCGATGTCATGGTCGGGGTTGCCGGTGTCGAGGTAGCCGCATATTAAGCCGCGTGCGCGTAGTGCAGCCAGTAGAAGGACGGAGACGCGTCAGGGTAGTCGTCGGAGAGAGCGATGCCGAAGCCGATGCAGTCCGAGCCGTCGAGGACGAGGTGGGGCCATGGCTTTGCCAGAACCAGGCGCATGTCGGGAACGAAGGCATACTCTGGTTGTGCCAAAACCGAGTACGCGAAGACGAAGTCGGTGTGACGTAGTCGAGGCAGACGTAGAGGAGGTAGTCGATGCCGATGAAGACGAGGCGCTACAACCGAGCTTGCCAGACTCAGAAACGCGTCGGGGACGAAGGCACGCACCGGTGTTGCCAGTATCGGGCATGCGAAGAACGGGACCAGTAGAAACAGCTTCATGCCATGTCGGAGAGGAGACTAGCAGAGGAGGACTCTACGACGGTTGCGTTGCGCAGATCGGCGAAGTGCCGATGCAGGCCGCGGTTATCGGAGTAGACAAGTAGGTGTGGTCGAGGACGAGACGAGGACGATAGCGACGAAGTCGTGCTGGACGAAGACGTAGAAGGCGGCGAACCAGCGACGACCAGGAGTGGTCATACTGGATGCCTAGACGGAGGGGTAGTCGGCGGGACCTACGATAGCCAGGAGTGGCCATGCAGGGTACCTATGGAGATGCGGCGGCGGTGCTCGAAGTAGGCGAGGAAGAACCCGACGACGTGATGAAGACCATGCGCGGACGGCGGCGACCCGCGCCGAGGGAGGTGGCGCGGTGGAGGCCTGCGACGTCCTTGCGGGGTGATGACGATGACCGCGTGCAGCGACGCTACTGGCCGATGGGGTGGCGTAGTTGCAGGGCGCGAGTCGGTGCAGCGGCGTGAGAACCACCAGCGACGGACACGCCTGAGAAGGCGCGTTGGTAGCCGGCGGCGGGGACCAAAGGCGGCGACGCTACGGCCCGAAGGGGCGACGCAGCGGCAGCCCGATGCTCGATCGGTGGTAGACGCGTGCTCGGGGACGTACTCGGCGGAGACGAGCGCCAGATCGGTTGATCAAACCGACGGCGGCGCTGTACACGCCAAGTCCGTGACGACAGCAGATCGGAATCTGCGGCGTCGTTGTCGGTGCAATCCCGGGCGACGACGGCGAAGACAATCCGAAGGGGGGTCGGCCGCGGCAGCCTCCCGAGGAAGCCGCAGCAGCCGGCTGCGGTGTGCGGCAGCCTGTCATGAGGCCGCGACGGCCTACCGAGGAAGGCATAGCGGCGCAAGTGACAGGCGCACGGGCGCGGTGTAGATCGTCGATGCCGATGGTCAGAGTAGAGGCACGGCGATGACGACGGCGATGGGCGACGCAATCCGATCTAAGATCGGTAAACCAAAAAAAAACCGATCAAGAGATCGAAAAAAAAAGACTTGCAGGGCAGCCGATCACGGATCGGCGGACGAACCCTGCGTACGGGTTGCGCGGCCCCCGACGGAGATCATGGAGATCGACCTCCCCGGGGGCGGCGCGGCGGAAGCGGAGGCGGCGGCTAGGTCAAGGACCGTGCCGCTCTGATACCATGTTGAAGGGTAGAGGGAGAGAGATTGCGGAATATGATGGTTGTATTATTGAGCCTCTCGGACGAGTATATATAGGCGTACAGGAACCGACTTGAAGTACAAGACAAGTAACCTACTTGGAGTATAAGACAAGTAACCTAGTCTATTCCTAACAGATACGTATACTCTCGGAGCTTCCCAGGTGTCAAAGGGGCCATGGCCCCCTACTCTAGAGAATTTCTTAAGAATATCATTGTTTGTTAGGATTGAAGTTCAAAGTTACTTAAAGTTTAAGCATAATATGTCTTGGCCTCATCAACTTTGGTTGGTCCCATCAACAACAAGCTTGGTCAAGCTCCGCCACTTCTTATCTCAAATCACTCCATATAATACAAACTCACATCTTGTGTTGGATATTTTAAAATGGTCTCTCCAAAGTACACATTGGACCATTACCTTTTTTTGTATATGTTAGATAGGAAAACTTTGGAAAGTAATGATAGATCAAAATATCGCCTTAACTATTTGAATAGTTTTAACGTTTCAATTGTCAAAGTTACACAATATTTTAAACTGAGCACCTGTAAAGAGTGTAATTTTTAACCTTCGTAATGTGGCCCTAAAATGATTCAAATGCAAAAATTCTCCTAACAAAGTTAAGTGTTCAATCATCTACTGTCACTCTTTGTTTCTCAAAAACAAAATACAACCAAAAGTTATCCTGGCAATATTTGACAGAGATAAGACATCTACACTTTATTATGCAATACATTGCGGGTACAAAAAAAAAGCACACACGAGCTTTCAGTTACAAAAAGCCCAGTCGATTAAAAAAATTCCTCACAACACCGAGGTAATGAATAAATTGCATACAGACACAGCTGGCTAGCTGACAAACACGGCCAATCGCCTGAAAAATGAATTAACATAAAGAAAAAGCACAACGATATATGAGAAGTAATCACGACGAACTCGCTGGATACGTGAGAACAAAGGTCGATCTTGAATTTTCACGGTCGATCTTGATTTTCACGGCTAGCATTTGGGGAGATCTGCCGGCGGCGGCGGGAGCTTCTGGTCCGGACGGCTGCCGTCCTGCACCAGCCACGCCATCTTCAGTCCCCAGCTCATGTGCACCTCCAAGTGGCAATGCATGAACCATACACCTGCAGAATGAGAGAGATTGGGTCATATCGTCAGAATGTCGCCATGTGATGCATGCATGTATATGTGTGTGGAATCATGCATGGCAGGGGAAGCAAGCAACGGACCTGGGTTGTCGGCGCGGAAGCGGATGGCGACCCAGCCGCCGGCGGGGACGCCGACGGTGTTGCGCTCGACGGGGTCGACGAGGTTGTAGCTGGCCGGGTCGCTGGCCGGGTCGTAGTTCCCGAACCCTTGGCCGACGACGAAGAAGTTGAATCCGTGCAGGTGCAGCGGGTGGCTCTCGGCGCCGATGATGCTGGTGTCCTGCATCACGAGCTCCACGGCGGCGCCGAACGGCAGCACCAGGGCCTTGGTCCCGTTCATGACGTTGGTGTTGTTGGGCGGCGTGCCGGTGTAGTTGAACGGGTCCGCCGGGGCGAAGGGGAAGTCGGTTGCGTAGACGCCGCCGGACATGCCGGTGTAGTGCGACTGCAGGAGCGCCGTGGTCGGGAGCACGAAGGAGACGTTGTTGATGGAGGCCGCGAACCGGGCCGTCCCGTTGGGGCCCTGGCAGGTGGTCCCGTTGACGGGGACGCCGGCGGCGCAGGGGTGGGTGCCGAGGCCGACGGTGAAGAAGAACTCCCGGTCCACGGCCTGCGGCACGGACACCGGGTACGCGGCGCTGGCCAGGCTGCGCAGCTTCGCGGTGTAGTTGGAGACCGCGCTGGTGTCGTTGATCTGCGGGAGCGTCGGCGCGAAGATGGGCAGCTGGGTCGTCTTGCTGCCGGCGGTGGTGGGGTCGTCGTACTCGAGGACGCCGGCGACGGTGGTGTTGTCGAAGGTGCCCGGGCGCGTGGTGGTGTATGGCCGGGCCAGCATGTAGTACTTCGCGCCGGGGAACGTGGGCTTGGCCGTGAGGAGCACGTTGCTGGTCTGCCCGGGCGCGATGAGGAGGCTGTCGACGGCGAAGGGCTTGACGTAGAGCGCGTCGACGTCGACGACGGTGAGCGTGTGGTTGGCGACGGCGAAGAAGAGCTCGTCGTTGAGCGCGGCGTTGATGAGCCGGAGCATGTAGGTCTTGCCGGGCGTCACCTTGAGCCGGAACGTGTCGTCCTCCCCGGAGCAGCTGGTGTAGAGCGGGCCGGGGAGGCCGTTGATGGTGAAGGCGTCGGACACGTTGGGCCCGCCGCCGGTGAAGAGCGCCTGCGCGATGACCGCCTCGGTGTCGTTCCGCCACCACTCGCCGAAGATGACGGGGAGCTCGTGGTCGGGCGTTGGGAACGGGTAGGGCACGCCGGCGGGGGGCAGGATGACGATGGGGCCGTGCACGGTGGAGCGCAGCCAGGAGACGTGCGCGTGCCACCACAGCGTGCCGCGCTGGCCGGAGATCTGGAACCTGTAGACGTAGCTCTGGCCGGGCTGGATCGGGCACTGCGTGATGTAGGCCGGCCCGTCGTACCACCCGCTCCGCAGCTGCCGCACGCCGTGCCTGCACATTCGATCGGTCGTGAGGTTTAATTTTCGCGCCGGAGAAACTGAAATTTCGTGGTGGTCGATCAAGACATGCCGTACGTACCAGTGGATGCTCATGTTGTAGGGGGAGTTGTTGACCACGTTGACCTCCACGTGGTCGCCCTCTCGCGCGAACAGGGTGGGCCCCGGGTACTGCCCGTTCACCGTGACGATGCTCTTGGTGGTGCACAGCTTCGTCACGCTCGTCATTTGCACCTGCATGGATATGTCGTGTTAAACAACTTAAATTCAACTATTTCTCGGCAAACTGATGCAAGTGTTGCGTGTTGTGGTAAGAAAAAAAATGCAAGTGTTGCATGTATTTTAAAATAGACTAGATTCAAACTAAAATAGATGAACTTAACAACAATAAAATATATCTAGATATATACATTTCTAAAAAAAAAAAGGTCTTACATTAGTGAACGGATTGAATAACTAGTTGACTACTACCTCCTCAGTAATTGTTGTCGTGGTTTCGGTTCAAATTTACACACACTAGAATCACAACAGTAACTATGGAACGGGAGGATTACCTACTACTATGCACGAGCACTTACATCGAAATGGTACTTCCTTGTGACGGCATCGGCTCCCGGCATCGCCGTCGCGCATAGCGCCACCACCGCCGCAAGGAGGAGAAGAGACGAGGAAGACACGGCCATTGCTCCCTTGCTTTCCTTTGTGATCTCTCTGTGTTTGGTGATTGCAATGGATGCGGGCTCGAGTCCTCTATATATACCAGTGGAAAACTGGAAATCCATCCGTCGATAAGAGACGAGTAGGGCCAACGCAACTTTTCACGACCGATCGAATTGGTAGCTTTCGCCTTCAGTTCTGTTTGGTTACTTTCGACTGGTTTGGTGTCTGGCCAGGCATGCCAGGTCGCCGGTGTGTGTTGGATATACAACTTGCGTGGTCGATGCATGATCATCGACGAGCGAGCATGCATGCGCGCGCGCACGCGGCTAGCTCGATCGACGTCGCGTCTCGCTGCCGCTGCGCCGGCTGGCCCACACACACACTACACATACATGGATCGGTCGATCAACTTTTTTTCTTTTCTTTTGGGGGCAGTTAGACGGACTTGTAGCTTTGGAGTGTGGCGAAATTAAAGTAGTAGTATGGGGGGGCTCTACTGTTCCATATATATTGTCCCTGTAGTTTAAGACCTACTCTTCGTCGTCCCGGCCCTTCTTCCTTAATTATCACGCACTATTCTTTTCCCTCAACAAAAAAAATTCATTCACGCACGATTGTTTCTGGCATATACTAGGTAGAATACACTATTTTGTCCGGAAGATCTAACACGCTCTGGTATGGTAGGTCGTTGCTCGAGAAAATTACAAATAACCACCACATTACAGGCTAGGGTTTCAAAAAGCAACCACTTTACGTTAGGGTTTCAAAAACCCACCGGTTCAGAGTTCGCTCGTTGCAGAAAGCACTGATACCGGTTTGACGCTGGTCTAATGACAAAACTGACAGGACGGCCCCACCTGTAAGGATGACGTGGCTCGCGCAGACGGCTGCGGGCAGACGGCCGTTAACGGCGCTGTCGGAACCCTAACCTCCCGTTTCGGACACGGGTCAAACAAACCAGACCACACGCTCGCACACTTCCTCTCTCGCGCGCGTACTGAAGCCATGGCGGCGGCGATTTCTCCTGGCTCTAGATCTCCGGCCGGCGGGGGCGCTGGAGGCGTACCGGGCGGAGAAGATGGCGGTGGAGACGGCGGCGGTGGGCACGAAGTCGAGGTGCCGGGCTTCCTTGCGGCGGAAGGGGATTGGTGCGGTAGCTCGAACCCATCGACGGCGACGTTTGCATCGTCGGGGAAGCGGGCCGCCGCCTCCTTGGCAAATCGTTTGAAGGAGGACGTTACCCAAAGCAGCCGTTGGACCAGTGCATTCGGAGGCGGCATTGAGTAAGTCATTCGCATCCATCTAATCTGCCACTGCCATTTTGTACTGAAAAATAGACAATTAAATTCTCCTATTCTGAATATATGCAGTTTGGATGATGATATATGGGATATAAGGATCAATTTAGATGGCAAGGACAATTTAGAGCGCACTTTGTCTGAATCAGATGTAACATTCCTCAATTTGCTAGCTCTAATAGAGACAGAGGGCTATGGGATTAGTGACAACATATATTATGTGAAAGAGAAGGGTATAGGGATAGCTGGGATGGACTTACTAGATGGGCATAGTAAGGTGCAGCAGATGGTTGAACTTTATGAGGATAAGAGATCTGTCAGCTTGACTGTAATTAAAAGAGGAAGCACACTTCCATCAAACATCAACACTGTTGCAGTTGAAGAGCAAATCCTAATTTCAGAAATTGGAAACCCCATTGTTTACACAGTTGATGATGATGGGGTTGTTTTACCAAGTCAAGAATGTACACAGTTAACTGAAGATCCTGAGTGCATGTACTTGCTGACACAACAGAGCAACAATGTTGAGAATGATCATGAAAATGATCATGAGAATGACATGCAAATCTTAGAAGTGGGTGATGGTGATGGAGGGTACTTATTCAATGAACAGGGAACAGAGCACATTGTTGATGAAGAACAAGAAGATATGGAAGAGGATGAACAAGAAGATATGGAAGAGGATGAAGATTCAGAAATGGAAGATGATGAAAATTACACTCCAGAGCATATAAATGAAACTAAATCAGATGAGGATGAGCCAAACCATGATTTGAATAAGAGAAAGAGGGGTGCCTTAGAGCATGAGTCTTATTTTGCAGAAGAGCCTGAAGATTTATTTAATGCATCTGATTGCTCAGATGTTGACAAGGATGAGCCAGTTACTGTGAATAAGAAGAAAGAACCAGTAAGGAAGGGGCCTACTAGCAGATCACATTGCAGTCAGCAGAGTACAACAACACCAGACTGGCTTCCTTCTGATGATGAAGGGCCATATGGTGATTTGGATCCAGAGGATGATGATGGATTTGAGAAATTGTCATGGGCTCTGCCAAAAGGAAGGAAAAGCAGGGCCAAAAAGAAACAGCCAAGGGTGTGGTATGATGAGAGCAGACTACAACCTGAAGAAGGATTGTGTCTTAGGATGTGCTTCCTAGATGTGTATCAGTTCAGGAGAGCAGTGCAAACACTTCATATTGCACAACTTAGGAACTTCAGGTACCATAGAAATTGCAAGGACAGAGTGATAGTAAAGTGTGCTCAAGAGAAGTGTCCTTTTTTTATGGTTGGTTCTCAGATAAAGAATGAGAAATCATTCTGCCTGAGAAAGGTGCACTTTGAGCACACTTGTGGCACAGTAGGTGAGCACTGCAAGGTCACAGGCAAATGGGTTGCAAAGATTTGTGAGCCCAGCATTAGAATTGATCCAAGGACAGGCATTGAGGCTGTGATGGAGACAACCAAGGAGAAATTTGGTGTAGATGTTCCTAAAATGATGGCATACAGGGCAAAGAGGAAAGCTTTACAGGTTGTGCTTGGTGATCAGGTGGAGCAATACAAGAGGCTAAGGGATTACTTGCAGACAGTGCTTGACACAAATCCAGGCTCCAGATGCATTGTGACCACAAAAATTCTGGTAGAGCATCCAAGTACCAACCCTAGATTTCATGGATTGTTCTACTGTCTAGGTGCATCTGTACAAGGATTCCTTAATGGTTGCAGACCATTTATAGGTAATTTACATGATATATTTTCCCTTTGCTAATTAATGAGACATATACACATTATGACATGGCATACATCTATTCATTTGTAGGTCTAGATGGCTGCTTCATTAAGCTGACCACAGGCCAGCAGATTCTCTGTGCCACTGGAAGGGATGGGAACAACAATATCTTCCCTATTGCTTTTGGCCTGGTTGACAAGGAGGAGACAGCTACATGGTCTTGGTTTCTCACCCAACTAAAGTATGCTATTGGTGGTGAGGCAGGCAAGTTTGGGTACTATACCATAATTTCAGACAGGCAGAAGGTAATTGCATAGTTATTTACATAGTATACATTTCTTATTTTATTGTTAGTTGCATAGTTATTTACATAGTTAGAAATCTTTGTGTAGGGTCTACTTAATGCAATAAACCAAATATTCCCCAACTGCCCACAAAGATACCGCTTAAGACACATTTATGCAAACTTTCAAACTACTGGGTTTAGAGGTGAGGAGCTCAAGAAATACATGGATGCAGCCTCCTATTCTTACACAAAGCATGGTTTTGATGTTGCCATGGCTAACATGAAGGAGGAGAGTGTGGAAGCTTGGGAGTGGTTAATGAAAATACCAGTTGCAGCATGGGCCAGATATGCCATGGACTATAATTGCAAAACATACTTAATGGTTAACAATTTAAGTGAAGTTTTCAATAGGTGGATTCTTGACATTAGAGGGAAACAAGTGAGAACAATGTTTGATGGCATAAGGAAAAAATGATGGTCAGGAATGAAGGCAAGAGAACAGGAGCTGCCAAGGCAAGATGGGAAATCACACCTACTTATGTAGAAATGCTAGAAGAAAATAAGAAATGGTCAAGAATGTATAGATCAAGAAAGGCTGCTGAAGGTTTGTGGGAAGTTAGCCATGGGGAAAAATGTTATGCTGTTAACTTGACAACTATGACATGTGGATGTAACAAATGGGACATGACTGTATCCCTTGCAATCATGCTATATCAGCCATCTACAAGTCATTCCAACACCCTGAAGATTTTGTTTCTGATTTCTTCAAGAAGCCTTTGTATGTTGAGGCATACAAGCCTGTGATTTACCCTGTGCCAGGTGAAGATAGCTGGACAAGGACTGATACACCTGATATTGATCCACCAGTCTTCAAGATCTCATTGGGCAGGAATCAGACCAAGAGGAGAAAAGGAAAGTATGAAGTTCCAGAACCAAAGCAATCATCAAGGATGGTCACTATAACCTGTAGCAATTGTGGAACTCTTGGGCATAGATACACTAGTTGTGGTGCCCCTCTAAAGCCATCTCTGGTGATGAGGAAAAACAAACATAAGGTTTGTTTTCTATTTTAACCATTCTCTGCAATTTCTATGTTTTAACCATTCTATGCATTTTCTGTGTAATAAACACTGTCTTGCTTGGATGCAGGAGAACAGGGCAGAGCACTCTGAGTCTTCTACAGCAGCTGCTGCTACTAGGAGGACAACACCTGGTGCTACTTTAGCTCAAACAGCACCTGCTGCAAGGAGGGCAACACCAGCTCAAACAGCACCTGCTGCAAGGAGGACAACACCAGCTCAAACAGCACCTTTCAAAGCTCCAAGGCCAGGTCCTGCTCAAAATGAAGCAAGTGGTACTTCCAGTAGGCCTGTAAGAGCAAGAAAGCAATCATCAAGGATGTCAGGTTACCTCACAGCAAGCAATATTGACAACCTTACCTTGAGTGATATCAAGAAAGGGCTGTTGTGAACAATGCAACTTGTGGTTGTGAACTATGTTGGTACTATGTGTGGTTGTGAACTATGTTGGTACTATGTGTGGTTCTGAACTATGTTACTTGTGGTTGTGAACTATGTGTGGTTGTGAACTATGTTGTGGTTTTGAACTATGTTGGTACTATGTGTGGTTGTGAACAATGCTATGAAATGCTTGTGTAGATGTTGTCATGCTAGTATATTAAATTATTGATCATGGTAGATGTTAAATTATTGATCATAGTATAATATAACATTGTATCCAGTACCACAAAGCATATTCACACAAACTGAATGGTTCAACACATGGAGGGTTCAACTAAACAAATACAGGGTTCAACACATGGATAGTTCAACTCAACAAATACAGGGTTCAACACAAGGACAGTTCAACTCAACAAATACAGGGTTCAACTCAACAGACTCATACATCTACCTAAACATAAATATGCCAACTGAACACACCATTACACAAATATGCCAACTAAACATACCATCACTCCTCCTCCTCACAAATTGCCTTGATTCTCTTGACCTTGTCCTTGTTAACAGCATTGGCCTGGAAAAGGTCATGCATGGAGTACTCTAACCTTTTCTTTTCATCCTTCAGATTAGCTCTTTCCTCATCCCACTTCTGTTGTTTCACCTTGAATACTTGTGCCTGTGATTTGAGCACATTCTTTAGTTCCTCCTTGGCATTCTTCAGCACCTCTACTTCATTCTTCAATGCAGCTATGTGCTTATCCATCTGCTCAGCATCATATTGCCCACTCCTTATCTTAGCATAGTTTTCTACTATGACTTTTTTCTCAGTCTGAGCTATCCACTTCCTCTCAGTCTGATCTATCCACCTATTACCTTCCTCTAATAGGGTTGCATGCTTCTTCTCCAATTTATCCTTCTCTTCAGATAGAGCCTTCATCATCTTACTACTCTCATACCTCTCTTCAATTCTTGAGCTGTGGCTGTCATTGTACATTCCCCACAACTTAGACAATGCATGCTGCAAACTATCATCCCACTCTGGATCTATCCACCTTTGAAAGCCACAATTCATGACCTGCTGCACATGTATATGTTTAGAATATAATCAGTACTCACAATGTATCTAAATAATCTAGGATCTATCTAAAACACCATTAGGTTCTGCACATGATTGTTCTAACAGGTTCAGGCCATTACAAATGGAGTGAACAAGTAATCATTATTTATCTAAATACAGAGATAAATACAGAGAGATTCAATGCACATGATTTAATATAGAGAGATTGCACATGATCCAGCAACATATATGTTGAGAACAAATAATCATTATTTATCTAAATACAGAGAGATTCAGTGCACATGATTTAGTATAGAGAGCACTTGATCCAGGAACATATATGTTGACAACAACTACTCATTATTTTTCTAAGTATAAGAGAGATTTAGTGCACATGATTTAAAACAAGTACTCATGATTTATCTAAATGTATGAATCAAGAACAAGTACTCATTATTCAAACATATCAGTTAATCAAATTATCGAGCCATGATAAAAGTATTGAGGGAAAGCAAGGACCTGAGTACTCACATTTTCCACTGAGCATAGATAGAACCTCCTCCCTGTATCTTTGCCCTCAAATGCAACACATCGACGCGGTTTCAGATTGTGATCGGAGCAAACGAGTGGGGCATCATCATCAATGACATAATATCCCTCGTCAAAAAGATGATTCGGTGCGTAGTCAAGCGGACAGATCTACAAATCGAACAAATCATCCACAAATCAGATCTCAAATCAAACAATTTCAAAAAAAAATCCCAAATCAGTAACCAGAGGAGAAAAGTACTCACATCACCGAGGAGAGATTCACCGGATGTTTCGCTCTCGTTCCAGCTCGGCATGGTCTACGACGGCGGCGGCGGCAGGTGACCAGCGGCGGCGACGGGCGAGCTGATAGGGAGAAGAAGCAGAGGACTGAGGCGGTGGGCGAGCTGATAGGGAGAAGAAGCAGAGGACTGAGGCACGAGCTGACCAACCGTTTTGTCTAGACAGCGCCGTTAACGGCCGTCTGCCTGCAGCCGTCTGCGCGAGCCATGTCATCCTTACAGGTGGGGCCGTCCTGTCAGTTTTGTCATTAGACCAGCGTCAAACCGGTATCAGTGCTTTCTGCAACGAGCGAACTCTGAACCGGTGGGTTTTTGAAACCCTAACATAAAGTGGTTGCCTTTTGAAACCCTAGCCTGTAATGTGGTGGTTATTTGTAATTTTCTCGTCGTTGCTTCAAAACAAATACACCCTGGGCCCTTTGTCTTAGACATGTATTAGTCCGTGCAAATAATAGACGAACCGTCCTAATTAAGTGGTTGCCGGAAAACAGCTCTGTCCTTGTAACATTTGTACCGTATGACACGGACAGGAGTCGTGCAGAACTTTCTGCTCATTATTGCATGAATAATCCCTGGCGCACGCGAGACAAAGCGAGCTAGAAATATCTGCGAATTAAATGAGGTACAGTAGTAAATAAATACTGTGCTGAAAAAACTCTAGTGCTGCAACATGTACTACTCCCTCCGTCCCGTTTAAGATTACTCAAAAGTTAAATCCTCCTACTCACTCCGTCAATAATTACCGTGCATTCTAGGTCTAGTCAAAGTCAAACTTTGTAAATTTTGATAGAATATATAGAAAAAACTATAAACATCTATAACACCGAATGTATATAATATGAAAATATATCTTATGACGATTCTAATGGTACTTATATTGTATTATAGATGTATATAAATTTTTCTATATGTTTAGTCAAATTTTGCAAAATTTGACTTTGACTAAACCCAGAATCCAAGGTATTTTCGGACAGAGGGAGTATTAACTTTGACAAAATATCCAGGAGAAAATATCTGCATCTACGATATTGGTTGGACACATCGAGAAAATATAGTTTATGGTGAATCTAATTAATGTTAATTTAGTATTGTACATGTTCATTTTTCTTTTATCTAAACTTGGTTAAACATAGTACTCCCTCCGTCCGGGTTTATTGGGCTAACACGTAGTTTAAAAAAATATGTTTGACTATAAATTTTACCAACAAAATATAAATCATATGTCACAAAAATTATATCATTGGAAAAAATTATATCATTGAAAATGATATAATTTTTATGACATATGATTTATATTTCGTTGGTCAAATTTATAGCCAAACATATTTCTTAAACTGCGTATTAGTCCAATAAACCCGGACGGAGGGAGTATAAAAAATTGACTTTTGTAAACGTCTTACATTTTAAAACGGAGGGGAGCAGATTGCTCGTGATTGACTTGTAAAAAGAAAAAAAATACTCCTGGTTTGCCTTTTTGTGGCGGTTGAATACTGTGCTGGTTTACGGACCAACGACAGGGAGGTTTTAACAGATCCCTCTTTAGCAAAGGCCCCCACCAAACCCTATAGCGTAGACTTGTACTAGTACTACATTTTGTACCGTAGGACAATGGTCATCACTCATGCAGAACTTTCTGTTCATTAATTGCATAATCCCTGGCGTGCGCGCGAGACAGAAGAAGCCGCCCGCTGTTCCAAAAAGAAAGGAGTTGAAACGAGGCTAAATATTTGCCATTTTCATTAATTAAATGCTAGATATATGACATGTCCTAGGGCTTTACATGAAAGCCTGCTCTGCTGGAATTACATTACTCGAAATGTTGGTCCCGGCCATAACATGATCCAAATTTACCTGTCCGACTGTCACTGATCAAAATCGAGAACTGTTGACATATCCGCAACTGAAGTGCAACAGTATTAGTCAATAAATACTGTGCTAAACAAACTCTAGTGCAACTGTAACTATACATTGCTAGTGATTGACTTGTAAGAAAAAAAACTCGTCCCGGAAGACGAACTGATCTAACACTCTAGTATGGTAGGTGGTTGGTCCAAAACAAATACACCCTGGGCCCTTTATTTTAGGGACACTACTACGCGTCCTTTGGGGATCGGTGGTTTTCATCCTTCGGGTCCCCAACCAACCAGGTGTCCACTCTTCTATACCTAAAAACCCGTTTTTACTACAAAACAATCACATTTGCTACAAATAGTCTCGCTTTTGCTACATGTAGCAAAAAACGGTTTGTTCCAGAAAAATAACAGACAAACTAGATCTCGCCAGAGACCTCGCCGGAGACCATGTAGCAAAAAAATGAACTAGTGTAGCAAAATCGACTTCGCCGGAGAATCGCCGGGAGATCTCGCCGGATACCTCGTAGCAAGAAGTTTGCGCTATTGTAGCAAAATCAGAAAACAGATGTAGCAAAATAATTATGCTATTATAGCAAAAGCTGACTTCGCCGGAGACATCGTCAGAGCAAAAACTTGTAAGAAAAAAATGCCATGTAGCAGCATCGCTCGTCGCAGGTAGCAACACCAGAAGTCGTATGTAGCAGGGTCGGTCGCCATGTGTAGCAGGGCCTCTCGCCGAAGGTAGCAGCGCTGCTCACCGCAGGGTAGCAACGACCGTCGCCATAGGTAGCAACACCAGAAGTTGTATGTAGCATGTTCGGTCACCGTGTGTAGCATTGCCGCCATCCGCACATAGCAATGTTGCCAACGTTGGGGAGGAGCGCAGATTCTTGGGCGAAACCATGGGAGTGTTGGAATTATGCCCTAGAGGCAATAATAAAGATGTTATTATTATAATTCTTGTTCATGATAAAGTTTATATTCCATGCTAGAATTGTATTAAGCGGAAACTTTAATACTTGTGTGGTTTGTGAACAACACCGTGTCCCTAGTACGCCTCTATGGACTAGCTCATTGATTAATGATGGTTAAGGTTTCCTAACCATAGACATGAGTTGTCGATTAATAATAAGATCATATCATTGGGAGAATGATATGATGGACAGACCCAAACTAAGCGAAGCAATTAGATCGTGTCATCGTGTTCATCTTTGCGAAGCTTTTCTTATGTCAAATATTGTATTCCTTAGACCATGAGATAATACAACTCCCTGGTATCGGAAGAAAGCTTTGAGGTCATCAAACGTCATCCTATGAGAGGGTGATCATAAAGGTGTCTCTCAGGTAATCGGAAAGTATCTGTTGGGTTGTATGTATCGAGATGGGATTTGTCTCTCCCAAGTCGGAGAGATATACTTCGGACCCACTCGGTAATCGATATCAACACCGTTTGCAAGTATGTGGTTAAGGAGTTAATCACAAAGTGATATCGGATTACGGAACGAGTAAAGTACTTGCTATGAACGAGATTGAACTAGGTATGACGGTACCGACGATCGAATCTCGGGCAAGTAAAATATCGCGAGACAAAGGGAATATATATATATGGGATTGAATGAATCCTGGCATCTTGGTTCATCCGATATGATCATCAATGAATGTGTGGGAGTCAATATGGGTTTCCAGACCCCACTGTTGATTATTGATAGAAGATCATGTCCGCGTATTCTCGAACCCGAAGGGTCACACACTTAACGTGTCTCGACGCTAGGATAGATTGGATAATTGGTTTATGAGTTTTTGTTCGGAGTCTCGGATGGGATCCGGGACATCACGAGAGGTTCCGGAATGGTCCAGAGAATAAGATTCATATAAGGCAGTGCAGTTTTTGGAGTTTGGAATTGTTCCGGGTAAATCGGTATTGTACCGAAAGCTTCTAGAACCTTCCATAAGGGGACCAACGTGGTCCCACCTGTCGGGAGGGGGCATGGGCCTATGAGGGAGTGCCCTGGCCGCATTGGGCCAGGGGCACAAGGCCCCATAGGGCCCAACCCGCCAGCAAGGGTAAAACCCTAGTTGGAGCTTCTAGAAGGGGGGGTTCCTTGCCCCCCACTCCTCCCTCCTTTGGCCGCCGGCCTAGGGCTTGGGGGAGGGGTTAGGGCTGGCGCCCACCCCTCTATATATAGAGGGCTGGGGCGCACCCACCCCGCCCCCCACACACACACCTTCCCCTCAAGCCAGTCGCCCTGCTGCCCTCCTCTCTCTCCCTCCCGACTGCGTGTAGGCGAAGCCCTGCTGCAGAAACTCTCCACCAATTGCACCGCGCCGTCGTGTTGTAGATCCAAACCATCTCTCCACCATACTTGCTGGACCAAGGAAGGAGGAGACGTCGAGGTGCCGCACGTGTGCATCTCACGGAGGCATCGCCACTTGTGGTGCTAGATCGGATCGGATCGCGAGGAGGAGAAGCGAGTACGACTACATCACCCACGTTCCGACGAACGTTCCGCTGTGCGAATCTTCAAGGGTATGAAGATCTAATCCAACCTCTCTCGTTGTTTGCATCTCCTAGATTAGATCTTGGCTTCCCTCTATTCGCATCCGTAGAAAATTTTGATTTACTATGTCGCGAATCCCTTCAGTGGTATCAGAGCTAGATCTATGCGTAGATGTGTTTCACGAGTAGAACGCAACATGGTTGTTGCGGGCGTTGATGTTTTCTGTTGCAAGCCTCTTGTTTGTGTTCTTCTTATGACGCGGGATAGTGAGATTGAAGCGGTCCAGGCCAACCTTACGCGACGTCGTTCACGAGACCGGCTCCGCACTTGACGTGTGGCTTGTTCCACACATGCGGCTGGTGGATGCCTGTTTCTCTCACTATAGTTGTCATGGGTTTAACACCGGAGTTTGGCAACCATAATATCACCGTTGTGGCTTTCCGTAGGTAAGAATCGTTCTTAGCTTGCTACTCCCATAAGCCACGTAAAACATGCAACAACAAAGTAGAGGCGTCTAACTTGTTTTTGTAGGGAGTGTTTTCTGTGATATGGTATGGCCCAAGATGTGATGTGTATGTTGTATGCAATGATCATGTTTTGTAATGTTTCACGACTTGCATGTCGATGAGTACACAACCGGCAGGAGCCATATGGTTGTCTTCATAATTGTGTATGACCTGCATGTCAACTTCTCATACGCCATGTAATAGCTTTACTTTATCGCTAAGTAGTTAGCAATAGTTGTAGTTGATATTCATGGTGGAGGCAATCATGGTGGAGTGATGGAGATCATGCCGGCACGCACAAGATGGAGATCATTGCGCGAAGATTGGCTATACCATGTCACATAAAGTTATATGCATGTGATGTTTATCCTTTTATGTATCTTATTATGCTTAGATCGCGACGGTAGCATTATAAGATGATTCCTCACTTAAAGATCAAGATAAAACTGTGTTCTCCCCATGTATGCACTGTTGCGAAAGTTCGTCGTGTCCAAGCATCACGTGATGATCGGGTGCTATAGACTCTACGTTCACATACAACGGGTGCAAGCCAGTTTTGCACACGCGAAAATACTTGGGTTTGACTTGACGAGCCTAGCATGTACAGACATGGCCTCGGAACACATGAACCGAAAGGTTAAGCATGAGTCATATGAATGATATGATCGACACTTCGTTGTCCACCATTGAAGCCACATCTCTTCTCGTGAAGATCGGATTAGGTGTGGTGAATTTGGATCGTGTTCACTAAACAACTTGAGGGATGTTGAATTTAGTGGGAGTTCATCTAGTATTTTGATTAAAAGTTGAACTAGTTATCATGAACATAGTCTAATTTGTACTTGCAAACATTGTAGATCAAATGGCTAAGTCCAACTTCAACTTCAACGTTTTTGCTGAGAAGGAAAAGCTTAGAAACAATGGGTCTAACTTCACCAACTGGTTCCGCAATCTGAGAATCATTCTCTCTGGCGGTCAAAAGGACTATGTCCTTGAGAAAGCGTTAGGTAACCCCCCTGCTGCAACTGCGCCGGCTGATGAGAAAGCTGGCTATCAGTCGCACAAAGATGATTATGGTATGATTAAGAGCACCATGTTGTTTGCTATGGAATCGGACCTTAAAAATCGTTTTGAAGACTATCCCGGGCCCTTTGAGATTCTTGAGGAGGTAAAAACCATGTTTCAGACTCAGGCCCGTTCTAAGAGATATGAGATCTCTGAGAAGTTCTTTAACTGCAAGATGGAGGAAGGGAGTTCCGTTAGTGAGCACGCCATATAGATGTCGGGCTACACTCAACGCCTTGAGCAACTGGACTGCAAGATTCCAGAGGAGCTCAAGATTGACAGGGTTCTGCAATCACTCCCTCCCAGCTACAAGAGTTTTGTAGTGACTCACAATCAGATTGGTTCCACTGATACGATCACCGAGCTCTTCGCAAAGCTGAAGGCTGCGGAGGTGGACATCAAAAAGGATAATCATGTGTTGATGGTCAACAAGCCCTCCTTTAAGAAAGGTAAGGGTGCAAAGAAGCCCTTCAAGAAAGGCGACGGCAAGCGCGTTGCCCCTGCTGAGAAGAAGCTCAGGTCTGGTCCTAAGCCGGACACTGAGTGCTTCTATTGCAAGGACAAGGGTCACTGGAAGCGCAACTGTCCGAAGTACTTAGCGGACAAGAAGGCTGGCACCATCAAAGGTATATTTGATATACATGTTATTGATGTTTTCCTTACTAGCCCTCGTTGTAGTGCCTGGGTATTTGATACTGGTTCAGTTGCTAATATTTGTAACTCGAAACAGGAGCTACGGAATAGATGGCGGCTTGCGAGGGATGAGGTGACGACGCGCGTTGGCAACGGATCAAGAGTTGATGTGATGGCCGTCGGCACGCTCTCCTTAGTTTTACCTTCGGGATTAGTTTTAAACCTCAATAAATGTTATTATGTGCCTGCGTTGAGCATGAACATTATTTCTGGATCTTGTTTATTGCAAGACGGTTATTCATTTAAATCGGAGAATAATGGTTGTTCTATTTATATGAGTAACATCTTTTATGGTCATGCACCTGTTGTGAATGGTTTATTTCTTCTAAATCTCGAAAGGGATGAAACACACATCCATAACATTGAGGCTAAAAGATGCAAAGTAGATAGTGATAATACTACTTATTTGTGGCACTGTCGTCTAGGTCATATTGGTGTAAAGCGCATGAAGAAACTCCATTCTGATGGACTTTTGGAGTCTCTTGATTTTGAATCATTTGACACATGCGAACCATGCCTCATGGGCAAGATGATCAAAACCCCGTTCTCCGGAATGATGGAGCGAGCAACGGACTTGTTGGAAATCATACATACCGATGTGTGCGGACCGATGAGTGTTTTGACGCGCGGTGGATATCGCTATTTTCTCACTTTTACCGATGACTTAAGTAGATATGGGTATATCTATTTAATGAAACATAAATCTGAAACATTTGAAAAGTTCAAGGAATTTCAGAATGAAGTGGAGAACCATCGTAACAGAAAGATCAAGTTTCTACGATCCGATCGTGGGGGCGAGTATTTGAGTTATGATTTTCTCACGCATCTTAAAGCAAGCGGAACTGTTTCGCAACTCACGCCACCCGGAACACCACAGCGCAATGGTGTGTCTGAACGCCGGAATCAAACTCTATTAGATATGGTCCGATCTATGATGTATCTTACTGATTTGCCATTATCATTTTGGGGTTATGCATTAGAAACCGCTACATTCACTTTAAATAGGGCACCATCTAAATCCGTTGAGACGACACCGTATGAACTGTGGTTTGGTGCTAAACCTAAGTTGTCGTTTCTTAAAGTTTGGGGATGCGAAGCTTACGTCAAGAAGTTGATGCCGGACAAGCTCGAACCCAAAGCGGAGAAATGCGTCTTCATAGGATACCCTAAGGAAACTATTGGGTATACCTTCTATCACAGAACCGAAGGCAAAGTGTTTGTCGCAAAGAATGGTTCCTTTCTTGAGAAGGAGTTTCTCTCGAAAGAAGTGAGTGGGAGGAAAGTAGAGCTAGACGAGGTTGTAGAACCTTATTTTGAATTGGAGAGTAGCGCAGCACCTGAAATTGTTCCAGTGCCGCCTGCACCAATAATAGAGGAAGCTAATGATAAGGATCATGAAGCTTCGGACGATGCTGCTACTGAACGTCGCAGGTCGACAAGGTCACGTGCCCCTCCTGAGTGGTACGGCAACCCTGTCTTAACTGTCTTGTTAGTAGATGACAGTGAGCCTGCGAACTATGAGGAAGCGATGATGAGCCCAGACTCTGAGAAATGGCTAGAGGCCATGAAATCCGAATTGGGATCCATGAGCGAAAACCAAGTATGGACTTTAGTGGACCCTCCTAGCGACCGAAAGGCCGTTGAGTGCAAATGGATTTTCAAGAAGAAAACGAACGCGGATGGTAATGTTACCGTCTATAAGGCACGACTTGTCGCGAAAGGTTTTCGACAAGTTCAAGGTGTTGACTACGATGAGACTTTCTCTCCCGTAGCGATGTTTAAGTCTATTCGGATTTTATTAGCAATTGTTGCGTTTCATGATTATGAAATTTGGCAGATGGATGTCAAGACTGCGTTCCTCAATGGCAATATTGATGAAGAGTTGTATATGATGCAACCCGAAGGTTTTGTCGATCCTAAGGATGTTGATAAAGTATGCAAACTTCAGCGTTCTATTTATGGACTGAAGCAAGCATTTCGGAGTTGGAACCTTCATTTTGATCAAGTGATCAAGAGCTTTGGATTTGTTCCAAATTTCTATGAAGCTTGTATCTACAAGAAAGTAAGTGGGAGCTCGGTGACATTTCTGGTACTATATGTGGATGACATATTGATTATTGGAAATGACATTAACATGCTTAACGATGTGAAAAGTTATTTGAACAAGTGTTTTTCAATGAAAGACCTAGGTGAAGCTGCTTATATATTGGGCATCAAAATCTATAGAGATAGACAAAGACGCCTGATAGCTTTAAGCCAGAGTACATACCTAGACAAAGTTCTGAAAATGTTCAGAATGGATAAGGCAAAGAAAGGTTCAGTGCCTATGTTGTCAGGTAAGATACTGAGCAAGGCTCAGTGTCCAGCTACGGTAAATGATAGGGAAGCTATGAGCAAAGTGCCTTATGCCTCGGCCATAGGTTCTATCATGTATGCCATGCTATGTACTAGACCGGATGTGTCCAATGCTCTTAGTTTGACGAGCAGATATCAAAGTGATCCAGAAGTGGAACACTGGACAGCCGTGAAGAACATCCTAAAGTACCTAAATAGGACTAAAGAAATGTTCTTAGTCTATGGGGGTGATAAACAGCTCGTCATAAAAGGTTACGTCGATGCTAGTTTCGACACCAACAAGGATGATTCTAAATCTCAGACAGGATACGTTTATATTTTGAATGGAGGAGCTGTGAGCTGGAGAAGCTGCAAGCAAAGCGTGATCGCGGGATCTACAGTAGAAGCGGAATACATGGCTGCTGCAGAAGCGTCAAGTGAAGGAGTTTGGATCAGAAACTTCATCACTGAGCTTGGCGTGGTTCCAAGTGCATTGGACCCACTGGAGATATTGTGTGACAACACTGGCGTCATAGCACTCGCTAAGGAACCAAGATATCATCCAAAGACCAAGCATATCAACCGCAAGTTTCATATAATCCGAGATTATATAGCAGATGGAGATCTGAAGATTAGCAAAGTACATACAGATCTAAATGTCGCAGATCCATTGACTAAACCTCTTCTACGTGTAAAACATGATCAGCACCTCAGTGCCATGGGTGTGAGATTGTTGCCAATTGTAAACTAGATTATTGACTCTAGTGCAAGTGGGAGACTGTTGGAATTATGCCCTAGAGGCAATAATAAAGATGTTATTATTATAATTCTTGTTCATGATAAAGTTTATATTCCATGCTAGAATTGTATTAAGCGGAAACTTTAATACTTGTGTGGTTTGTGAACAACACCGTGTCCCTAGTACGCCTCTATGGACTAGCTCATTGATTAATGATGGTTAAGGTTTCCTAACCATAGACATGAGTTGTCGATTAATAATGAGATCATATCATTGGGAGAATGATATGATGGACAAACCCAAACTAAGCGAAGCAATTAGATCGTGTCATCGTGTTCATCTTTGCGAAGCTTTTCTTATGTCAAATATTGTATTCCTTAGACCATGAGATAATACAACTCCCTGGTATCGGAAGAAAGCTTTGAGGTCATCAAACGTCATCCTGTGAGAGGGTGATCATAAAGGTGTCTCTCAGGTGATCGGAAAGTATTTGTTGGGTTGTATGTATCGAGATGGGATTTGTCCCTCCCAAGTCGGAGAGATATACTTCGGGCCCACTCGGTAATCGATATCAACACCGCTTGCAAGCATGTGGTTAAGGAGTTAATCACAAAGTGATATCGGATTATGGAACGATTAAAGTACTTGCTGTGAACGAGATTGAACTAGGTATGACGGTACCGACGATCGAATCTCGGGCAAGTAAAATATCGCGAGACGAAGGGAATATAATGGGATTGAATGAATCCTGGCATCATGGTTCATCCGATATGATCATCGATGAATGTGTGGGAGTCAATATGGGTTTCCAGACCCTGCTGTTGATTATTGATAGAAGATCATGTCCGCATATTCTCGAACCCGAAGGGTCACACACTTAACGCGTCTCGACGCTAGGATAGATTGGATAATTGGTTTATGAGTTTTTGTTCGGAGTCTCGGATGGGATCCGGGACATCACGAGAGGTTCCGGAATGGTCCGGAGAATAAGATTCATATAAGGCAGTGCAGTTTTTGGAGTTCGGAATTGTTCCGGGTAAATCGGTATTGTACCGGAAGCTTCTAGAACCTTCCGTAAGGGGACCAACATGGTCCCACCTGTCGGGAGGGGGCATGGGCCTATGAGGGAGTGCCCTGGCCGCATTGGGCCAGGGGCACAAGGCCCCATAGGGCCCAACCGGCCAGCAAGGGTAAAACCCTAGTTGGAGCTTCTAGAAGGGGGGGTTTCCTTGCCCCCCACTCCTCCCTCCTTTGGCCGCCGGCCTAGGGCTTGGGGGAGGGGTTAGGGCTGGCGCCCACCCCTCTATATATAGAGGGCTGGGGCGCACCACCCCCCCACACCTTCCCCTCAAGCTAGTCGTCCTGCTGCCCTCCTCTCTCTCTCCCTCCCGACTGCGTGTAGGCGAAGCCGTGCTGCAGAAACTCTCCACCAATTGCACCGCGTCGTCGCGTTGTAGATCCAACCCATCTCTCCACCATACTTGCTGGACCAAGGAAGGAGGAGACGTCGAGGTGCCGCACGTGTGCATCTCACGGAGGCATCGCCACTTGTGGTGCTAGATCGGATCGGATCGCGAGGAGGAGAAGCGAGTACGACTACATCACCCACGTTCCGACGAACGTTCCGTTGTGCGAATCTTCAAGGGTATGAAGATCTAATCCAACCTCTCTCGTTGTTTGCATCTCCTAGATTAGATCTTGGCTTCCCTCTGTTCGCATCCGTAGAAAATTTTGATTTACTATGTCGTGAATCCCTTCAGGGAGGTGGCGGAGCAGGCGGCCTCTATGGTGCTAGGGCAGTAGCGACCGGCGGCGCAAGGCAGTGAAGGGCGGCGAGCGCCATGGAGCTCGCATGGGGAGATCACGTGATAGGACCCTCTCATGGCGGGATGGGCACGGGGTCAGTCGGCGCGAGGCGGTACGGGCGTGGGCGGGACGGATGAGTGTGCGGCGGCATCGGGCAGAACGAGATAGGGGACGAACGGGTGCGACAGCTTGATGGCCTGTGCGTACGCCGGCAGAGGAGAAGATGGTATGACGCGCAAGAAGCATGGGTGCGGGGCTCGCCGGAGAAAGGAGGGCGGAGGAGGACGCGGGGGCTCCGGCCGGCGGGGCGGAGGAGGACGTGGGGCTCCGGCCGGCGGGGTGTGGGCCGGCGGCGCTACCTCATACGGCCATGGCGTTAGGCGGGAAGGAATAAGAACACAGGAAGAAAGAGAATTGGAGAACGATAAGGTGTGTTGGGCCCACCACTACACGAGCCGCGCTCGACGACGACCCGGGGGATAAAAGTTACGGGATCCCCCGGGGGTATAGTATCCTTTTCCTTATTTTAGACATGTATTTTCCCGTGCAAATAATAGACGAACCGACCTAATTAAGTGGTTGCCCGAAAACAACTCTATCCTTTTACATTTGTACCATATAAAAATTAGAGATGACAATGTGCACCCATGACCCCATGTAACCGCCGTATAAGAAGTAGCGGGTACAGATATGGGATAAAAATGGGTATGTAAATCGGAAAATTTTATACTCATCTATCCGTCCAAAATTTGGAAAGTGAGGCCTCCATATAATATTTTAATGTATTTAATTTTTTTCTAATCATACGTAGATTAGTTAGGATCGCTTCACCTCCCAGCATGTGACTGTCATGGCTATTGGATGCAGCCGAATGCTAATGGTTGCATAGGATATTTTCTCTCCGCTGACGATAGGCATATTAGTTGACTATAGGATGCTTAGTGGCTATATGCTTTTTATCTTTCGCTAGTTGATCTCGTATCAATTTTGAGTGGCCAATGATTTGTAATAATACTACTCGATACTTTGGTTGCTCCTTTTTAATAAAAGGATGTGTGCATCACTTGATGCATAGGCGGTTTTACCCTTCTCGAAAAAGAATGTGGTCGCCGCAGTCCATGTCTTCTTTATATGATTACATCCCGATTCTCAAGCGAGCAATATCGATCTCGTACTTTTCTCCTATCCATCACAACTTCGTGAGTCGCTGTCAGGGTTACCTTCAGACTATCGGTGCCTCTATTCCAGATTTGGTCGTTGTTCATACTGTGTTGATGCTTATAGTGTTCTGTTATTTTTTCTTGATTTGATGTGTTGTAAAGATGGATATTTTTACCCATGGGTACCGTTTACCCTGTTGGGTGACGGGTTTAGAAAAATACATGTAACTCATTGACGGGTACGAGTAAAATCGAAAGGGACGGGCAAAGTTATAGGGTGAGTCCACCCATACTCATAGGTGCCATCCTAAGGACAATGGAAACAAGGCATGCAGAAGTTTCTGTTCATTGCATAATCCCTGGCGCACGCGAGACAGAAGCAAGCTAGAAATATCTGGCAATGAAATGATGCACAGTAGTCAATAAATACTGTGCTGATAAAACTCTAGTGCAACTGTACTACTCACTTCGATCTAAATTAATTGAATTAGATTTGTCTACATATAAATATATTTAGACAAGTTTTAGTGGTAGATACATTCGTATGATAAATTCAATTCAACTAATATGGGTCGAAAGGAGTACTAGATTGTTAGTGATTGACTTGTAAAAAAGTACTCCCTATGTTTTAAAATATAAGATGTTTTAGGTTTGTGAAGCAACACAAACCTAAAACATTTTATATTTTGAGAACGGAAGGAGTAAAATTCTGCTGGCTTTGTGACTTTTTAGGGGGTGGTCTGCGGTTGGATACTACTTTCCCCGGTTTACTGACCAGCGACAGGGAGGTTTTAACAGATCCCTCGCTCCTCTGTAGCAAAGGCCCCCACCAAACCCCCATAGAGAACACACAAGTTAAATCAACAGTGGTTGAAGAATCCACCACCCCTTTTGATGTTCGCAACACACGCTTTTGGGTGAGGAGGCGAAGTATAGCTGAAAGCTCCCACGATCTAGCCAGTGACCGCGAATGCACTTCATCATCTCTCAGGGGCGGAGCCAGCTCCCGGCGACCCCGGGCGGCTGCCCGGGCTCGTCCGACGAGTGCCCCTGTTAATTAGACTAATCATGGCGGTTTGTAACGATGCATCATGGGACAACTAGCTGGCTGTTGTGGCATGTGCTTGCTTTGCCCCGGCTGTGTGAGCCGGCTGGCTCCGCCACTGTCATCTCTCTCTATCTTCCAGCAACTTCTCCTCCAGCTAGCTAGCTAGCTGATCTGAGCTCTAACCCCTCCTAAATCCTAGCCCCTACTTGCATGCAAAGCGACCGCACGCTTGCAAATCAAGAGGAACTTGGTGAGAGATATGGACGTGACAAGGCTAGCCAAAGGATCGAGGAGGGTGGCAAGCTTGCTGTCGTCGCTGCCTAGCTTGCAAGCTGGTCCTGTGACTGTGGCTTCGAAACATTCTCGCAACATTCTGAAGCTGTAACCGAGACACGTGAGCTATATCTGGGGTTCTCGAGTGTGCGTGATGGATAGCAGGTACTCACGTCGCTCTTGCGGAGAGTTTGGTCGTGGATCCATCGTGTCGTGTCTTTTTTCCTCTCCTTCCAAGCCTCCAACGCACGCGGGCGCTAGAAGGGGATGGCTGAACCGACTCGGTTTGCTTGCCCTGCTTCAGCCGCTTCCAGAAAGGAAAGGCTTCTCTCACACTCACAGCGTCAACACCGCTTGCTTGCTTGCTGCCTTGTCTTCCCCTTGCCTTTTCAGCGTACGTGCATGGGATGGATGGATGTAGGGTAGGTAGATGCAATCTAATCAGGCTCAGATAGCATGCTATCCTGGCTATCATTACTAGTTAGTCCTTGCATGTCACATAGGCCTCCATGGATCTTCTCTTTCCATGTCTTACTTCCCTCTGTTCAATCTCTTCATTGTCTGGTAGCAAATGTGCTACAGAATGGTTGCAGAGTGGTAGATGCAAATATGCAATCCAATCAGGTTCAGATAGCGTCTATACTATATCTATATTACCACTCTACTATAAAAAGATAGGTACCGTCTAGGTACAACAGAGTAATACATGGACCGGATACTACCACTGATGCTAGGGTTAGGTCCCCCTGATCAAAAGCCTATGATTACTCTCCCTTGATTTCCTCCTAGGTTCTAGGGTTACCAGCTGATGACTACAGTACAACCGACCAAGTGCATGGCTAGATCCCAAACACATCATCACTTCTGAAGAAAAAAACACACACCCGCTTTGTACTTCCAGCTCAAGACGACAATAACTTCTAGAATGAACAAATTGATGGATCAAGCTCCAACTAAGCTGGAAGACGACAACAACTTCTAGAATGAATAAACTGATGATGGATCCAGCTCGTTTCACTCAAACAAGGTAGCACGTCACACACGACATGACTCAAACTGAACTCTTTTACGCCGTCTCATCAGTGGACGAAAACATTTGATAAAATCATCATCAAGAGAAAATTACAGGATTCGTCAAAAACGTTTTGGTGGACGGGCCACGATACAAAGCTTCTGAGCACGAACCTCGACCAGCGGCTCACAACATGGTCACTCACGCCGGCCACGGAAACGCCTACCGCATTTCCTCGACACCTACTAAAGCCGGCGTGATGGTGATCGATTCAGACGAGGGCGAGCTGATTTATACAGTTTTCCTTCCTTTATGCTGCTGCAACAGAACAAGATATTGCCTATCGGATAAGCGCGTGCCATGTACAGCTGTAGTAGTAGATTTTTTATTTTTCGCCAAAATCACGTCGGCACAACGACGTCGGAAAGCGCGGGCGACCCGTCGTCGTCGGGCACCTCGGCGTCCTTGGCAGGCTCTTCGGGGCTCTTGCCCTCTTCGTCCTGGAACCCTTGCTTGAAGAGGTCGTAGTTCGTCAGCTCAACAGCCTTGAAAGGGCGGTCTCCTAGTACCCTGGTGAGATCGTCCTGGTGGAGGACCTCCTTCTCCAGCAGCAACTCCGCGATTTGAGCTACTTGTTCCTTCTTCTCTGTCAGCAGCTCCACGGTTCTCTTGTAGGCCTTGGCGACCCATTCCCTCACCTCTGTGTCGATGATGGATGCTGTCTGGTTGCTGTAAGGCTTGTTCATTTCGAAGCCATCCTCCCTCTGAGGGAAGGATAGAAGGCCGACCTTGTCGCTGAAACCGTATACAGCGACTTGCGCATATGTCATTTTTGTAACCTTCTCAAGATCATTCTGAGCACCAGTCGAGATCCTTCCAATCAAAACCTGAAAATGGGCAAAAACAGAGCAAAGAGTGATGCATTGGCTTCATACAGGGGATATTGATTTTTGCATAGACATTTCTTTTGTGGTAACTAAGTATAACCTCAGGTTACACATCCAAGCTTAAAAAGAAGTCACGACACTGGTGGCAACTAACTTGACTAAAGCGCAGTTTTGCCTATGCAAGTAGAACATATATCAATTCACTGTGTCAAATGATATCCTCATGATTACAGATGGTAATATGAATGCACACACATAGCAATTCAATTTTCGGCTAACAAAGTTTGCCGCCATATTGTGGAAACATTATTCATATTCCCCAATCTACCATAGCGGTGAATGATTAACCTAACAAATCAAATTACTGTCTTGTGATCGTACCAGATGCAGCACTCAAACTGGTTTTCCTTCTTTCCAAAGGAAAAAATGACACTATCCATTCTAGTCAGAACCCACATATTCACTTAACTTATTCAGTGGAGCTAAATTGTACAAATTCCATAGAGATGTCCATGAATCTTCAATATTTAACATAAATCTCCAGCAGGAAAAAAAATAAGGGTGTACCTCCTCTGCAGCTCGGCCACCTAATGTCATACAGGTCATATCGAAAAGCTGCTCCTTTGTCATTAGAAGATTTTCACTTGGGACATGTTGTGCAAAGCCTAAAGCAGCTGTTCCACGAGGAACAATTGTAACTTTCAGAAGAGGATCTGCATGTTCTAAAAACCATCCAGCAACCGCATGCCCAGCTTCATGGTAAGCAACAGTACGGCGCTCCAGTTTGCTAATTACCTGTAATTGAGTGGAACGCAGAGGCCACAATCAACATCTAAGGAACATAAAACATAACTAACATATGTACAAATCAAATTGCACCGTCTAATGATATGCAAGAAAACTGTCAAGTTACTTTTGATAAGGGAGATAGAGAATACATATGGAACAATTATTAGACAAAACTTGAAAGTGAATAAATAACTTTAGCTAGGGCACTCCCATGGGAAGTCTACAACAGACAATCCACCGATTATAATAGTATACGAATTGATAAGAGTAATGCGTGAATTCTCCCCTCGCAATAAAATGTGTAATCAGGCATTTTTTAACTCTCTCAGGTTGCATTTCAGTTTGCAAGACTATTGCGAATAATAAATTGATTTTAACTCTACCATTTGACTTTGCTTTCATTGGTTGGAGCAGATCATAGGCTGTTGCCCCTATGGTCAGAAAAGACTAAATTGGCATTCAGGCATGTTACCTTGTTTTTCTTCTCCAAACCACCAATAATCCTGTCAATTGCAGACTCGAAATGCTGCATTGTTATCTTAGTTTCATCAGTTCTTGCAGCAATCAAAGCGGCTTCATTACAGACATTAGCAATGTCAGCTCCAGCAAACCCAGGTGTCAAAGCAGCTAGCCTCTGCGAATAAAATGTTGGTTCTTGGTCCAACTTAAGCTTTGTAAGATATATGCGGAATATCTGATCACGGCCCTTTATATCTGGTTTGTCAATTGTTATCTGACGATCAAATCTTCCAGGCCTTAGCAGTGCCTTGTCAAGGATATCAGGTCTATTTGTACCAGCAAGAACAACAACGCCAGCAGTGGTACCAAATCCATCCATCTCTACAAGCAGCTGGTTCAAAGTACTTTCACGCTCATCATTTGAACCAGAAAAACCTCCACGGCCTCTGGCACGACCAATTGCATCGATCTCATCAATAAATACGATACTGGGTGCACACTGCCGAGCTTCTTGGAACAAGTTCCTTACCCTGGATGGTCCAACACCCACAAACATTTCCATGAAGTCGGAACCAGAAATGGACATAAAGGGCACACCAGACTCTCCTGCTGTAGCTTTCGCTAGTAGTGTCTTTCCTGTTCCAGGAGGACCTACAAGCAGAGCACCTTTCGGTATTTTAGCTCCCAACTCTTCATACTTCTTGGGATTTTTAAGAAAATGCACAAACTCCATTATTTCTTGTTTAGCTTCATCACAGCCAGCTACATCCTTGAAATACACCTGGAGCAACAGAAAAGCAGTTGTCAGGGAGATACAGCCAATGACATCTAAACCAACCTAATGCAATCAATGGGAACACTGGAGCTCCAGAATTACTTTCAGTGGGCGTAAATATTTTAATTGCCTGTTTGGGAATTTAGTAGCGAACGGAACAGTAAAGAAATAACCTGGAACAAGAAGGAACTAACCTTATTTTTTGTATTTTTGTCCATCTTTGTCACCGTTGCTTTTCCAATGTTGAAGATACCACGGCTACCCTTCCCAGGACCACCTCCAATATTAAATCCACTCTGCATCCTTTTTCCCATAAAGTATAGCAGTCCAACAAGGAATGCTGTTGGGGCAAATCTCATCACTTCTTGGAACCAGTTTACTTCAGCAACATAAGTTACTGGAACATAATCATGCGAATCTATACCCAGAGTTTCCTGGGCTTCCTCTAACTTCTCTTCAAACGAATCAACACTTCCAATATTGAAGAAATACTTGTATTTGCTAGGAGCCTGTCTGCCTGGAGCATCAGTGGTCGCAATACGTGTATCAGTTTTTTGGCCTTCGCCGTTTGTCTGTGGTGTACTCCTGACATAGACCTTTGCCACTGATTTATTTGTAACAACAATACGCTCAACTAAGCCAGGTTCTAGCAACTTGTTCTTGAACTCTTGGAAGCTTATCTGCAGAAATTACAAGCACAAGATCTTTTCATAACCATTAAAACTAAATAATATGCACCAGCCATACATTCAAGGGGAACAAATATTTAAACCAGACAATAATGCCAAGTTATTGCAATTAATTACGTAGTATGTGCGCAATGCAAGCAAGAATAAATTAGTGGCAAAATAACATATCATCTCTACACCTTTTTGCAAGTGTTTTAGTCTAAGGTGTTACATTTTATCAGTCTGATATCTGCTATCTAGTGTAGGCATAACCTCATCTTAGGCAAGAATTAATTGGGGGCAGTTTTTTCTCTGCCATTAGTTAAATCATCTTGCAGAAAGCAAAAGGTATTTTTTCTGCCATTTGTCAAAAACATGAGAAGACACTCATGGAGAGAAATACAGTCCTGATGTCTGCTGCTTGAATTCTCAAGGCACAGCAATGATTCAGGGATTCAACCAAAGCAAGCAAATATATTTGACAACATACCAACAAAGTTTGCAGAATTCTTTGCGCCAGAGTAAACATATTATATTAGTGAAGAATTAGAAACACTGCCATTGATGGCCAATTTGCAAGGAAGTGAATGAAAACCATTACCTCCTTCTGGTCTGATGAGCCAGAAGACATGGATGAGAGCATGAGGCCTAAAATCAATAGAGGTCCGAGGATATTCTGTATCTGCTTCCAAGTACCATCCTGGAAACTCCATTGATCGTCTGAATTGGATTCCTCTGCACATCACAGAATAACAGATTCATCGCACTTTCAGTAGGCAGCACTTGAACTGAGAGGTTAAACTAGCACCGCACAAGGTTGTGACCAATCCATTATCCAGGTATAAGCCATTATTCCATTGTTACATCAACTGACCAAGCGCAAGTAAATCATGTATATATAGTCATCCATCTCGTTGGCCAAACAAATTGACTAAGCCCACTTGACACTAGCATAGAGAAGTGGCTAATAATCTATTGAACCCGCAACAGGATCGCCGCCCTCTCCGAAACAAAAGAGGAGAAACACGCATGAGACTTACGTTTGGATTCCTTATTACCCCCTTCGCCCTTGGGAGCCTCCTTCTTCCCCTTGGGGTAGTAGTTCTCGTAATCTGAAATCACAAAGAGTCTTTCAGCGCCAGGAACCAACCGAGACTGAACGAAAACACTATGCACGATGACAGCACTTACTCTTCTGGGAGCCGCTGCAGAAGAGCCTGCGGAACTGCGGGCTGGCGAGGAGGTACCTCCAGTCCGAGGTCCTGGCGGCGGCGGCGGCGGGGCTCCCCAGCGACGCCGTCAGGTAGCCGCGCACGAGCCCCAGCGTCGCGGCATCCCCGCCGTGGGCCGGCGGGAGCGGCGGCGCCCGGAGCGCCCCGAGGGAGAAACCCTAACGAACGGCACAGAGAGAGAGAAAAAAAAGTCAGACCTTGTTGGGACTTGGCCCACCGAGAGGCGCGGTGGATTCGGGGAGAGAGGGGGGTGTTGGAGGGGGGCTGGGAGAGGGAGCTTGCCTGGCGCGCGCGGGACGAGCGCGCGGAGCGGCCGACGGCGCGTGCGAGGGAGGAGAGGCTCATGGCTATCGCGGCGGCGCCGTGCGCATGGGACGGAGGGCGGCCGGGATCCGGGCGGGGGAGGCGGAGATGCGCTGTGCTGGGGGGCTGGTGGGGAGGCGTCCTCCTTTCCTTGTTCTGGTCTGGTCTGGTCTGCGCGCGTGAGCGTCCTGTGGAGTCGGGAAGAAAGGGGAGGAGGAGGGGGCGCCGCGGCGGCGAGGAGGGTGAAGAAGGAAGCCGTCGGTTTTTTACCGAGACCGACGGGACGGGAGGAGAAAACGAGATGCGGCTGCGGTTTCGACGCGCTCACGGGATCGCCGGTGGTTAGTGAGGGCTTTTTTCTCCGGATAAGATCGAGTTTACCAGCCCGGCCCGAACTGTTTTCCTCCCCTCGTGGGTGACGTGGAATCGCCGGGTCCGGCACCCGGGCTCGGGCTTGGGCTCGGGCTCGGGCACTCGGGTCAGTTTGCCGGTACAGAAAGGGAACCCTGGTGGTGGAAACGGAATATCAGCTCGGCTGGTTGCGAGTTGCGACTGTGACAATCTTCTTCGAACTTTTTCCCTTTTTCTGCTATACGAGAGGCGGCGTGAGCAAGAGCGTGTCAGGTCATGGTCCAAGGAGGGAGGCCGATTCTCACTACTAGCGAAAACGAGATGCCAGCACCCGAAAGATGATTAAATTAATCAGTGTTCTCCTATGCTGACACGAGACGTCCATCTTGTTTCCCAAGAAAGGACCGCTGCTTATTCATCTCCAACTTGGGTTACAATTCGTACTAAGTATAGCAAAAAACAAAGTCAGCCAAGGCTTGGTTGGTTGGTTGGTTGAATGCCCGGGATTGAACTGAACGGGTGCGTTCGGAAGCCAAGATAGCAAAGCAGTGGCGTCATCAGGGAGTTGCCTGCAGCCATATACATTACAACCACACATGGGGTGCGTGTACGCAGCAGCACCATCCATGATCCATGTCTCTGGCCTCACTTCTCACTTGCCTCCTTGGGGCGAAGAGAGTTGACGTGCGTGCTGTCCCTTCCGTCGATTAGATTAGTGGACCATCTTGCCCGTTTTTGTGATGGACCACGTAAGTCTGGTCATATTAGGGGTAACTTCATTAGTAACTAAGACTAGCTCCAACGGGGATATTATAGGTATTATCATGCACCACATGCATACAAAATGCTTATGTGTCATTGCAATTAATGATAAAAGAGATTATTAGTATCATGCATATAATACTAATATATCATATCATCTCCATAATGCATAGTATCATATATTAGTATCATAGTCTTGGTGTATTTATTGTTTTGTAAATCTCAATGTAAAATTGTGGACAAGATTTGTTTAAGATTAATTTTTCTAGTTTTATATGACATGATACCGTATCTACCTATGATACCAACACAATCTCTTTCATCATTAATGTAGTGATTCGTAGCATGGAAAACAAAAAAATTCTACCGCATGAACACACAATCAAGATCTAATCTATGATCAAGCCAAGATCTATCTACTAGATTGTAGCAACGAGTCGATAGAATACTAACCCTCGAAGATCCAAAGCGGTTAACGAGAGCAGATTCTCGTGGATGATGTAGTCGTACACTTCCGATCTCAAGATCACGTAGACGATCCTTCCGGCGCTGCGTTCCGACAGCGCTTCCGCAGTCGGTCACACGTTCGGTACTCGATAAAGACCTTCCTTTCCCTTGTTCCAGCAGGCGGCGGAGGTTGTAGCACTCTCCTCGCGATTCCGGCAGCACGACGGCGTGGTACCGGAAGTAGAGGGGAGATCTCGCAGGGCTTCGCCTTAAGCCGGAGCGAGTATGGTGGAGTATGAGAGAGGCCTTGGTGATATAGGGTTTAGAGGGCACCAAGGGGGGGGCTTAGCCGGCGGCTAGGGTTTGGGGAACCCTAACTCGCCGAGTTAGAGGAGGCCCTAGGCGGCGGCGACTTTGGAGGAGGCCGGCGGCTTGGGGCTAGGGTTTGGTGGAGAGAGGTGTAGGGGAGAGGGGCACCCCTGCCCCTCCTTTTATAGGTGGGAGGGAGGCGCGGTTGGGAGGAGGGAGTCCTCCTCCAACTCCTCCTCCTTGGCCGGCGGGTGGAGGGAGTAGGACTTCCTCCCTAAGTAGGTTTCCTACTCTCCCTCCACCAAGCAAACTTGTCGTTTGACTTTTTCAAATTGGCGTTTGACTTTCAAACTAGGATTTGATTTCTCCCTTTATTTTGCCCAGCCAAGTGACCTAGTACATGATGCAACCATTCCACATTGTCATGACACATTCGTGTACCCTTCCCCTCTGGAGTGTCGGACCTTCCGGACCCTTCTAGAACATTCCTGGTGAAAACATCGGAATCATTCCCCAACTCCGAAACAGGACTTTCCTTATATGAATCTTATTCTCCGGACCATTCCGGATTTCCTCGTGATATCCTGAATCCCATCCGAGACTCCGAACAACATTCGTTCTCTTACTCATCATTCCATAACTACTCAACAACATCGAATCCTTAAGTGTGTCTCCCTACGGTTCATGAATTATGCGGACATGATCGAGACACTTCTCCGATCAATAACCAATAGAGGAATCTGGAAATTCATATGGCTCCCACATATTTCTACGATTACTTTGCGATCGAATGAACCACTTACATACGATACCAATTTCCCTTTGTCTCACGATAGTTTACTTATCCGAGGTTTTGATCGTTGGTATCTCTGCATACCTAGTTCAACCTCGTTACCGATAAGTACTCTTTTCTCGTTCCCGTAGTATGTGATCTATTGTAAACCAGTCACATGCTTGCAAGCTAATTGGATGAAATTCCACCGAGAGGGCCCAGAGTATATCTATCCGTCATATGGATGGACAAATCCCACTCTTGATCCATGTGCCTCAACTCATACTTTCCGAACACTCAATGCCACCTTTATAGCCACCCAGTTACGGTGTGGTGTTTGATGTCATCAAAGCATCCTTCCGGTGATGGTGATTAACATTATCTCATGGTCGAAGGAATTTGGTTACTATGTATCAGAAAGCTTATAGCAAATGAACTATATTAAATGACTTGATCTTTATGCTACGCTTAACTATAGGAGTATGTCCATCACATCATTCTCCTAATGATATGACCCTATTGTTAATAACATCTCTATGTTCATGATCAGGAAACCATGATCATATATTAACCAACAAGCTAGTTTAACAAGAGGCTTTACTAGGGACTCTTTTATGTTTACAAATCACACAAGTATTAATGTTTCCGGTTAATACAATTTTAGCATGGTATGTAAAAATTTATCATAAGTATGAAGATATGATAATAACCACTTTATTATTGCCTCTTGGGCATATCTCCAACAGTCTTCCACTTGCACTAGAGTCAATAATCTAGTTTCGAACCTTTGTGTATTCAACACCTATGGCTTTCTGGTGTCGTATGTACACGATTGCTAGTGGTGAACTGATCTCCGGATCTGACACTTCCAGGTCCGTGTGTAATTGCATGTCTTTGCGTCTCTACGCATCACTCATTCTCTAATGAGATGGCTTCGTACAAATTTGGTCCTTTGGTGTGATCTTTAATTCTTTTGGGGTTAAAACATGTTGATAATATTGTTGTACAATATATCTTCATAGTATTATCCCTGCTTTGAACTACACCTAGTTTGATAACAAACTACTTGACACAAATGCCCTCTTTTGCTGCTATAACAGCAGTCATATACTTAGCCTTTTGTTGTAGTATCTGTCACAATGTCTTAACTTTGGAACTCATCCAAATTCATTATGGAACTCACATTCCATCATATTGTGCCACCCTTAGTTTAGATTGAGATAAACTTAATTTGTACTCCGTGACAAAACTAGTATCAATGTAATTCATTTACAATAAACTAACCATCTATTTGTCACTTTTACAAAATAATATATTCTTAGTTCTTTTACAAGATCATAAGAATATCTTTACTATCGTCCAATAATCATCTTATAAATCATTCTGGTATATGCTCATAACATTTAGAGCATAGGACGTATCTGGATTTGTACACATCACAGCATGATTGATAAAATACTCTTTGTGATTTCATGCATCAAGTATCAATCTATACTTGAATCTTTGTTTCACTTACCAAGTGTCAATACACTTGAATATATCATCATTATTGAACTCCTTCAATCTTTTATGTGCGACAAGAACCTTTCTTATAGCTTCTATATTGAACTCATTCAATACATTATCTATGTACTTTTGGCACAACCATATTAGCGTCTATTGATGCCAAATATTTGGGTTTTGCCTAAGTCTTTCATCGGGATGAAATTCTTAATATGTGTTAATAAAAGATACATCATTTCTAATCAACAATATGTCTTCCATATAATGTATTAGAAACATGTCTTAGCGCTCCCACTTAATTTCTTGCAAATGCAAGCATCTTCATTGTCTCTGATGAAATTAAACTCTTTTAACAGTTTCATCATAGTGAAGATTCCAACTCCGCGATGCTCACTTCAACCATTGAAGTTTGCATATGCTTTTAGCATACTTTGAATTAACAAAACCCTATGGAGCGTGTTATGCACATGTCCTAGGTAACAATTCTATTAGAAGAACTTGTTTTGTTTATTCAACTACCACATAACAAAATTATATGTAGTGGTTGCTACATTAATCCGTCTAGACTAAATATCGCTATGAAAGATCAAATCTTGTCATAGTCAATCTGTGAACATTGTTGTGAACTCTTTCCCAACATGTCGACTATTTCATAGATGTGAAACATCCATGTCTATTTTATAGATCCAAACACAACTGTAAGGTCTTACACCTTTCTCGAGGGTCTTTCAAGTTCAAAACTTGATTTCTCGTGTATGGAACTATCACGGATTTTATGGCTTCAAGCCATTTGACGGAGTCAGGGCTCATCATTGCTTCTTTGCATGTAGTCGGATCATTATTGTCAAATAATGATTTAACTCTCAAATCTTGGTATTTGATTGTTTACCCGACCTACTTGTTTCAATAGGAACTTTGACCTTCGTAACCACAACCTTTGAGGCCCATGAGTCATGAGCATTGTTGCGGCCTTCGGAACACTTTTCGGCGCTGCGCAACTTTGCACGTATAGCTAAGGTTCTTTTAACCTTATCAAAGTTCTATTGTCCTCCCACTTATCTTTTCTTGAAAAAATCCTTCTCAAAGAAACTTGACGTTCTAAGCGACAAACATTTTTGTCTCTGATGTTATGGAGGAATACTTAACAGTTATTCAAAATAAGATACAAAGACAGGTTCATCCGACTTTGGTTGCAAACATCTTTCTTATGCATAGCATACCAATGTTTAAGAAAGGACAACTTGGGTTTTATCCCAGACCATAACTTTATATGGTGTCATTTCAACGGATTATGATGGAGCTCGATTCAGTGGAAAAACGGTAGTCTCTAAAGCTTTTAATCTTTAAAAATATAATGGCAGTTTTATGAATTACACCTTTGATCTTACCATGTCAAACAAGGTTTAATTACATATCTCGAACACTCCATACTCTTATGGTGTTTCGGGAAATGCAAATTCACGGAACGATTCCTTAAATCTTAGGTATTATGCTAAACTTGTAACTCAAATATCTTCCTTTATGATCTTATCATAAATTATTTATATTCTTGTTACAATGATTTTGCACTTCATTTTAAAAATCTTTGAACTTTTCAAATGTTTCATACTTCATCCTTATTAAGTAAATATTCATATATTCACTCAAATTTTTGGAGAAAGTATATGAAGTTTAAATCCATCGCTCTTGACTACACATAATGGACTTCATACAACAATATGTACAATTTCCAATAAGCTAGTCATTCGTTCCCTTTTGGCCTATGAACGAAGTTTTAATTATCTCTAGGAAAGTTTCACAAGCGTCATTTGATCAAAAATCAAAAGACTCAAAAATTCCATCCACATGGAGTTTCTTCATGTTTTCTTTCCAATATAATTTTAAACGGCGATGTCACTTCCTAAGTGATCTTTCAATCAATTTGTCTTTTGACATTTTTAGCACTAGTTTTATGGATGTGATTTCTCCAACGAGATTTGTGAATCATCCATCTTTTATGGATTACGGCAATTATTTGAACAACCCTTTTGTATCATAATACTTGATAAAACAAATCTTGAAGGCAAGCTTTGATGTTTAACAAGCAGCACAATAACCCTTTATTTGTTCTCGATGAACATCATCACATATTCTTTTGCTAGTTACTTAGGCCATTGTAGTTCATGAATTGTGTTGTTTCGTATGACGATTCACACCAACAAATTCAGTATCAAATACTTAAGAATCACATTGTTTAATAAGCAAAGAATATATCCATAACATGTATATCATCTATATACTTAAGCTGAACAATTCTAGTCTTTTCTTTTCTGCCATATATTTATGAGATTCTCTTTTAGTATTTTCTTTTCTGTTTGAAAGAATCCATCAACATCAATAGTGGAGCCATATACATGACACATAGTCCAAAGCATGTATAGTAAAATACCAATGTCTTTGGACTTGCACTTTGAAGTAGATCACCATCATCAAACGTTTGGTGCTCTTTCAAATTCCTTTCTTTAGTAATCTCTTGGTGTAGTAAACATTTTACCTACATCAAATATTCACCCTTATCATGGAATTATCCATGATCAAGCTACTTTTAGCTTATAACGGTGAATTGCGAGTATAATGTTGCTCTCCAAAACCTTTTGGAGGATTAGGACAACTAGTGTCTCCAACCTTTTGCAAATTCTCATCAAATATGAGAACATGACTTTTGCCATATTATACTCTATCATGTTGCAACCAAAACTTCATTTCAGATATCATAATATCTTCCACACATCATGGTTTCTGAAACAACTCTTTCAGATCCTAGATAACCTTGATGTTAAGACAATCCTTTGAATATCAAGAATCATGGAGACAAACATGATACTCATACACTAACACTTGGAATTTTCACTCTTGATTTAATACCAATTATTAAACTTCATGGAGTAACCGGAACTTACTGAAAGTTTGCAATAGTACTTTTAAACTTTAGATTAACACTTCAAAACAATACGCTACCAGTTCGTAAAGTAACTAACCAGAATTCTATAGTTCTATCATCTCAATTATAACTAAGCGCAAGGTGGTAAACGGATGCCAATGACTACAACAATTATGAAAATTCACTTGATTTAATTTATGATAAATAGTGTTCAACTTTTAATTACATTGTCGTTGAACTCCCACTCAAAACAATATCCCTCACATTGTTTTAGTGATCACAGGAACCAAATCCACCACATCAAAACCGATCATCACGAGAGTTGATGTAGCTTCAATGGCGAACAATCATCATGTTCATCATATCTACTATATGACTCATGCTTTACCTTTCGGTGATCCGTGTTTCGAGACCATGTCTGTACATGCTAGGCTCGTCAAGATCAAACCTTAGCTTCTGCATGAGCAAATCTGGCTTGCTCATGTTGTATACACTCGCAGAATCTAACACACCCGATCATCACGTGGTGCTTCGAAACAACGAGCTTTAGCAACGGTGCTTACTAAGGATGAACACTTTAAAACTTGAAATTTGTGTGCTTGAGGGATCATCTTATAATGCTACCGTCGTGAACTAAGCAATACAAGATGCATAAAAGGATTAACATCACATGCAATTCATAATATGTGATATGATATGGCCTTTCTTCTTGTGCTTCCGATCTCCATCTTCAAGCACGAACATGATCTCCATCATCACCGGTGTGGCGTCAAGGTCAATGGCGCCGCTACATGGTTGTCTTCCACCAGCATCAACTATTACAACTACTTTGAATAATAGACACGAAGGATTTAATGGAAACAACCATATGGCTCCTGCCAGTTGCCAACTTACAATAAGGAACACTGCATACATCATATATAATCACAATCATGGCCATATCACATCATAGCTGTAAGGTTCCCAACCTTTAATAAGGTAGAGATCCCTGTGTTTACAATGCTAGTCCCTGGATCAATAGCTAGCATCCACAGTTAAGATGTAATATCAAGAAACAAAGGTCATAATACAACTTTATAACCAGGAGTAAAATAATTTATTACATCTTACATGGCTCATTTGGCTATCTCATTACAATGCAGCAGAATATAACAATAGCATGGGGTCCTTCATCTTCAAAGTGCCACAGGCAGACATGTTGGTTGTAGACTTGTAATCCTAATCAATAAACTTCACTAATATCAAACAAACCTGCAACATAACAAGTTACAGCCACAAGGGTCAATACATTTGAATTGTATTGGCAAGTGATATTATGGTAGTATAGTGGAGTCTATCATCCATATGCATTTGGCTAAGTGGAGCTTAGGCTTGCATTGCTCAAAATAGATTTTCCTTATCATTTGTAAACACTAAGTTTTTGCTTGACAAAATCATTCCCAAGGCATCTCCCAATATAAATTGGTGATCCTTCAACCCTTGTTCAACCACAAACTTTTAACTTAGAAATTGGGATGAGGAGATTCTTGATAGCTTCTATGTCTTGATGCTCAAATTGTCCTTTACCAGGGACATGGCTAAGTACTTAGATTTTTCACTCTGCAGAGGTGGTGCACTTTCCCCATAAAACTTGGTTTCCCAAGACAAGATCTTTCAGAAGCCTTCCCTTAGACCAGAATGGACGCGCTCCAACCTATCAATCTCCTACCACCAACTGTCCATTTGGCTAAGTTATTGCAACCTATATGATCCAGGCAGAGCCCATAATGCCAAGTGGCTGCACTTGAAGCTTCTCAACATTTTACATCTCAAATCTCTTTGTTCCTGGGTGGCCATCCACAAGTGAGATACACAAGAACCACTCAACACAAACCATTACTTCCATTCCACCCAGGTGATTCATTCACTTAGTTGTTTTATTAAACAAAACACAAGTCCTTGACTTAGAAATATTCCATGGCATAAATTTCTACTAAGGTTTCATCTACTAGGATTTCCCATGGCATAGTTTATACTTAGCAAAAATTCCATGCATATCCTACTTAGAAATATCACTAATGCATAGTGAAAATAATGGGACAAAAGTATGAAGCATCACTTGCATTTTTGGTAGAGAATATAAGTTCACTCCTTGTATTTGCAATGATCACACTCTCCAAATCACTACAATTCAATCAAGCAAGGCACAATTTCAATCTACCATTCAAGCAAACAACACATAAAATGATAGAAACAAAACAATGCATGCAAGCATGCTAAAGATTGTTTTATTTGGAGAAGTGGTTTATAATAGGTTATAAACATTTTAAAACACCTAATGATCATTTTATAAAGTGGCAAAATCATTTGCAAAAGATTTCACTTCATAAACCATTTTTAAACCAAGTCATTATTTTATGTGGTTGAAAATGTCTTTAGTAAAGTAATAATTTTTATAGGATTCACCAAATACATTTTCAAATCATAAAACTTGGTGTTTGGGGTCAGAGAGTTTAAATCAAGACATTTCTCAAAGGTTTTCCTCCAAAATCATTTTTAAACCATAATCAATATTTTTACTTGGCTAGAAATGTTTTTAAATCAAAGATTCATTCTTTTGCTTCACCAAATACATTTTTGAAACCACAAATTGATTTCTATGGTCAGTAGGTTCAAAACAATCCATTTGCCAAAGGTTTTATCTCAAAAATCATTTTACAACAATTTTTATATTCTAAACATGCATATACAAGTTTCTACAAAAACAATCAATTTAACAGAAGCATTTTACTAAACAAAGTGCGTGGTCAGAAAGTACTTGTCTTGCTGAATCCATTGATATAAAATTTGCAAAATTTGGACGTGTGGTTTGAAAGTTATGAATTTTTCAAATTGGAACATCTAATAGACATTTCTGTTTTTATTTCAAACGGACAGGGCCACGTGTCTAGTTCTTATTCGCCTGTACCGCTTCATGCGGATCATGCAACGAGAGGCGTTGGATCTAAAGGTGATCATGCGGCGCAGATTGATCAAAAACGGTTCGCTAAGTTAATCTAACACAGCCACAAGATTTGCATCTAACGGCTCTCAACGCTCTGGCCATGTTCTGGCGATGCTGCGACGGTGGGAGGCGGCGGAGCGGTCAGACGGTGGCGGTGCTGGCGATGCAGGAAGCGAGAGAGGGTGGGGAGAAGCTCACCAGGTTCGCGTGGTGTCGCTGATGCTCTTCGTGCTCGCGAGAAGGCAAGGGGCGCATGGTGGTGGCGTGGATTCCTCACCGGAGTTGAGCTGCACCTCGGGCTCGTCTGTTCGTCGATGGGGGCGACGATATACGGCATGCTAAGGCAAATAAAGGGCACCGTTAGGTTCGTATGGAAGTCGCGATCATGTGAGCATCCAAGAGGGGGAAAGGGGCGGTCTATTCTTACCAGGAGGACTCGCCGGAGTCGAGGCTGACGGCGGTGATGCTCAGCTGTCGTCGTTGCCGACGCTGAGGGTCAAGCACGAGCAAGCTGATGATGCAGAGAGAAGCGCTAGGGGGTGGGGAGCATGTTCGTGTGGTTGAGGAGGCGAGGGGCGAAGGAGGCTGGCCGGAATTGCTGGTGGAGCTCGCCGGAGTCAGTGACAGTGTGGTTCCAAATTGAAACAGCCCTGGGGCAGAGAGGGCCGGTCAAAAGAGGGGAAAGAGAGAGGGAAGGCAGGCGTTTAAGAGGGCAGTGTCACGGGCAAAAATCACGCGGCCATTAACGCTAATTTACGCGAGGAATTAACGACAGAGAACGTCTGTGAGGGAGAGGAGGAACGGGTCGCGGGGTAGACGACGAGGTGAGCTGGCGGTGGGGGCCTGGCGTCAGCAAGAGAGGAAGAGGGGAGGTAGGGTCCATCTGTCATTCGCTAAGCGGGTCGATTTGTGAGTGGAAACGATTCGCTGCAGGGGCGAGCAGGTGGTCTGCTGATGGGCTTAATGGGATAGCTAGGCTGGGCTGCTCTGTTTCATTTTTTTTGTTCTGAATGTTTTTCCTTTTCCATTTCTTTAATTCTGTTTTGATTTTGAATAAACAATTCAAACACTCATTTGAATTCAAACCTTTGCTAAATTTTGTGAATAATCAAACACTGATTAATAACACATTCTGAAGTCAAATTTAGAATAAATAATTTATTCTTTTTTAGGGTCTTTTAATTATTTAAATTAGGCCTTTGCATTACTTCATATAAGATTTAAAATATTTTTAATCCTTATTTAAATTTCATTCTTCCACAAAGCCTTTTCAGTAAGTTTTATTAAATTATTAGGATGTCAAATAATTCACCTTGAATTATTTGGAAATGCTTTTAATAGGATTTATCAATCACTTAAAATTGGATTTGTCTTTATTCAAATAGAATTTGGTTAATGCCATTTTAATTAATTTGAAAACTCTTTATCCATTAATTTATTTGTATTTGGATCATAATTATTCCATTTGCTTATGGATTAGGTCAAGATATAATTTGGTCTTTAAATATTCCTTACTGAATAATTTCTTTCTTTATCTTATAAAATCCATATCTTTTTATTTATAGATCCAAACTTGGTGATTCCAATTTGTAAAATCTTATTTGATATTTATTTATCCTTTTAAATATCTTTAGGATTATTTTCTCACCATTTGGTATGGATTTTTAGATAGATGCTTTATTAGCTTTGGGAATTAATATCCTTATCTTATTAAATTCATAGGATTTTATCTATGGCTCCAAATTAAGTGAAACCAATTTATATGGTTTTATAATATTTCTAATGGTCATTCTTGATCAATTTGAAATGTTTGTTTGACCAATTTTTATATGGATCAAACCCATAGTCTTAGAGATAACTTGAAAATGATTTTCTTCCATTAGGGTTTTAGGGTTTTGGTTTATTTCTTAAGTGTTTAAATTTCAAGATGCATTTTATGAGGAATGCATTCCACTTGATTTGAATTTAGTTAGATTCAAACACTAACCAAAGTTTGTTCAAGATGGGATTTTAAGTTTCCATTTAGAAACACAAGTTTCTTTTCACCCTGAATTTCAACATTTATTTATTTTGTTTATTTATTTTTCACATAACAAGATTTGGAAAATCTTGGAATGTGACAAAAGCACACCCCTGCAAAACAAAGTTAGACGTCTCTAATTTTCTTTGCATGTTTTACGTGGTTTGGGGCTTTCAATAAGTGTCGTTCTAACTTACGAACAAGAACCACAACATTGATACTAGTATTGTCAATCACCCGTTGTAAATTGAATCTTAACTATGTTGGGAGAAACAAATACCCGTAAAGCCACTTATGCAATACAAGTTGCATGTCAAGCGTGGAGCAAGTCTCATGAACGATGTCATGTAAGGTTAGCCCGGGCCGCTTCATCCCACCATCCCGCAAGATGCAAAGTACACAAGAAGCAATCGACAACAAAAGCATCAATGCCCATAATAACCATTGTGTTCTACTCGTGTAACAGATCTACATATAGACACGGCTCTGATACCACTGTAGTGGTTCGTAGCATGGAAAACAAAAAATTTCTACCGCATGAACACACAATCAAGATCTAATCTATGATCAATCCAAGATCTATCTACTAGATTGTAGCAACGAGTCGATAGAATACTAACCCTCGAAGATCCAAAGCGGTTAACAAGAGCAGATTCTCGTGGATGATGTAGTCGTACACTCCCGATCTCAAGATCACGTAGAAGATCCTTCCGGCGCTGCGTTCCGGCAGCGCTTCTGCAGTTGGTCACACGTTCGGTACTCGATGAAGACCTTCCTCTCCCTTGTTCCAGCAGGCAGCGGAGGTTGTAGCACTCTCCTCGCGATTCCGGCAGCACGACGGCGTGGTACCGGAAGTAGAGGGGAGATCTCGCAGGGCTTCGCCTTAAGCCGGAGCGAGTATGGTGGAGTATGAGAGAGGCCTTGGTGATCTAGGGTTTAGAGGGCACCAAGGGGAGGGCTTAGCCGGCGGCTAGGGTTTGGGGAACCCTAACTCGCCGAGTTAGAGGAGGCCCTAGGCGGCGGCGACTTTGGAGGAGGCCGACGGCTTGGGGCTAGGGTTTGGTGGAGAGAGGTGTAGGGGAGAGGGGCACCCCTGCCCCTCCTTTTATAGGTGGGAGGGAGGTGCGGTTGGGAGGAGGGAGTCCTCCTCCAACTCCTCCTCCTTGGACGGCGGGTGGAGGGAGTAGGACTTCCTCCCTAAGTAGGTTTCCTACTCTCCCTCCACCAAGCAAACTTGCCGTTTGACTTTTTCAAATTGGCGTTTGACTTTCAAACTAGGATTTGATTTCTCCCTTTATTTGGCCCAACCAAGTGACCTAGTACATGATGCAACCATTCCACATTGTCATGACACATTCATGTACCCTTCCCCTCTGGAGTGTCGGACCTTCCGGACCCTTCTAGAACATTCCTGGTGAAAACACCGGAATCATTCCCCAACTCCGAAACAGGACTTTCCTTATATGAATCTTATTCTCCGGACCATTCCGGATCTCCTCGTGATACCCCGGATCCCATCCGAGACTCCGAACAACATTCGGTCTCTTACTCATCATTCCATGACTACTCAACAACATCGAATCCTTAAGTGTGTCTACCTACGATTCGTGAATTATGCGGACATGATCGAGACACTTCTCCGATCAATAACCAATAGAGGAATCTGGAAATTCATATGGCTCCCACATATTTCTACGATTACTTTGTGATCGAATGAACCACTTACATACGATACCAATTTCCCTTTGTCTCACGATAGTTTACTTATCCGAGGTTTTGATCGTCGGTATCTCTGCATACCTAGTTCAACCTCATTACCGATAAGTACTCTTTTCTCGTTCCCGTGGTATGTGATCCTTTGTGAACCAGTCACATGTTTGCAAGATAATTTGATGACATTCCACCGAGAGGGCCCAGAGTATATCTATCCGTCATATGGATGGACAAATCCCACTCTTGATCCATGTGCCTTAACCCATACTTTCCGAACACTCAATGCCACCTTTATAGCCACCCAGTTACGGTGTGGTGTTTGATGTCATCAAAGCATCCTTCCGGTGATGGTGATTAACATGATCTCATGGTCGAAGGAATTTGGTTACTATGTATCAGAAAGCTTATAGCAAATGAACTATATTAAATGACTTGATCTTTATGCTACGCTTAACTATAGGAGTATGTCCATCACATCATTCTCCTAATGATATGACCCTGTTGTTAATAACATCTCTATGTTCATGATCAGGAAACCATGATCATATATTAACCAACAAGCTAGTTTAACAAGAGGCTTTACTAGGGACTCTTTTATGTTTACAAATCACACAAGTATTAATGTTTCCGGTTAATACAATTTTAGCATGGTATGTAAACATTTATCATAAGTATGAATATATGATAATAACCACTTTATTATTGCCTCTTGGGCATATCTCCAACAATTAATTGCTATTATGACACATAAGCATTTTACATGCATGTGGTGCATGATACCACCTATGATACTCCCATTGGGGCTAGTCTAAGAGTCCAACTTAGCACTTTTGCTTATGTGACAATGAGTTAATGAGGAAAGAGATAGATAGAGTAACTAGCTATGTTACTGTAACATCACATATATCAAGGCAAAATGAGTCTATAACCTAATTAATGTGACATTGCATGTTATCACACTTAAGTTATTTTGCACTACGGAGGTAGTAACTTAGACTAGTAACATATGCACTATGACCAGCCTAAATCATACTCCTCTCCTATCCATTGTTTTCGGTGTGCCGTAGGTTCATCAGAATCTTTTTTGACACGATGAAAGGTTCTATTCCTGTTTTTTTGCATGCAACAGAAATCGTGGCACGCCACCATGACCCGAAAAGGTTTGGTGTAAACAGAGTTTACATATTGTTTGATCTTTAAAAAACATGGGAAAAAAGATTTGCATCGTCTCATTGATAGAGTGAAGGATAGTACGTATTACATTAAGATTCAATAGAAAGAGAACAGAAATACGACAAGAGCAATCACCAGCCGTCGGTCAGTTCGAGAGCTCTCCCCATCCAGCTGCAGTTGAGAGTCGACTCTCGTTCCCCGAGCTCTCCTCCAGATCGACTCCGATAGCGCTGCCACCCCGAGGGAGAGATGGAAGGAAAGCTCGTCTTGTATAGAGTAGTGGTAGGCGTTTCGGCTTGATATCGGTCTTTGGCGTGATACCAGTTGTTAGGAACGGAGCGATTGGGTTTGGTCCAGATCCAGCACTGCCTTTGGTTCTTTCCTGTCGTGCTAAAGCTCTTTAAAAACGGAGGAAAAATATTTGTATTGTCTCATTGATAGAGAAGGATAGTACTCTCCGGGTGAGACGACACTCAAATGTTTCGCCCCGGCGATAGCCCCTTTTTAGCTTCAAACGTGATTTTTTTGCCATGATGGATAGGGGGCTCTTGAATTCATTTCCGAACACCCTAGCGTTGTGTTACATTTCAAATTGTCAAAGAAGTGAGTATGATGAGGGAGATCATGGCCTTCCTTTCGGTCTTGGCCTTCCTTTCGGTCCCCGGGGAGCCCAAAACGCCACACCACCACTCTTTGACCAAGTTACACGTGCTCCAAGTGCTTGGCGATGTGGAGTGGAGGCCTAGCCATCCCTTGATGAGACCTCGAACTCGAAAAGGGTAGTGGCATCCGAGGAAAAGGTATGTCACCGACTCTGTCTCTTGATTGGAATGCTTACGCGATCCCACAATCTGTCTGTTCCCTCTTTTGTAGCGGATCCACCATCCAAACGTGGTCTTGAATGACGAGTCAAACGAATAGTTTGGCATACTGGAGATGACTGGGCATAACGTGTAGGGGAAACATGTGTACAACCGATTGTGACTAATGTCCCCGTTACTTGATTATGGGTACCACTTGCAGAAGCTACACTTTGGATATTTGTGATAATATTTTATATAGACTGCTTCGGCGTCGCAATTTCTATCAGTTAACTGAAGAAATTTAGGCTTAACTTGCGGTGACCCAGCATACCACTGCATGATGTAGTACACTATAGCCGTTGACATAACACCAATGAAACACCGTTCACTAGTATTACATCCCTCAGAGTAGTACAACAGAAACATAGCAGGTCCAAGACATGACTATAGGTTACAACTCAACTCTTTACACAAGATCCAGAGAACACTCTAGGTTAAAGAGAGAGAAAGAAACTTCTTACGAAGAAGAATCAGGAATAAATAACTCATAGCTACCATACTTATAAAACTAATAGCTGAACTACTAGGCTTGCATTGTTGCTATTGCAATATTCTACAGAAGTAGGTTCTATGGTTATAAATCATATTCTTATCTAATCAACGACTTCGTATTCACTTGAGTTGATGTATATGCTGACTTCCTTGACTTCATGGAAGAGTTTTAGCTTTTAATGATGATTCCTGGAGCATAACTTGATGTAGACGTCATCTGTAAGGCTTTAGAACCTAGCAAGGGTTAAGAAGATACTTTGAGTACGAGCGTACTCAGCAAGTTCACTAGAAAAGGAGTGTTTGATGCACTATATCTACAGCCACAGACTGTAGGTCGTAGGCAATGCAAGTTTTCGTAAACATTTCTTCAAAGGTTGCTTTTATTCTGAAAAGCTATGTCCGTCAGCCTTCACGGGTTTACCAGAACTTTTATGGAGTTCCTTTCCCGCCGCGTTCGCAGCTCCTTCCCGGAACAAGGAGTAACAAGTTACAGTTCTTACACTCTGCAGAGGTGCGTCGCTTTACCCATGAGAGATCTTAGCTGTGTTGCACATCCGAATTGCAGGTTCGTTCACACTTCCTTGGTGTGAGGCCCAGACTAAGATCCAAGCCAATCACTGCCTTCTCTGTGACCCCGCATGTCTCCTTGGTATACGCCAACCCACCTATTGAATTATGACAATGGCAGTACAGATCGTTCAGATGCCGGAACTATCGTGGGATGTTGAGGGCTCCCACCTATATGCTGCATATCCTCTATGAATTACCATAAATAATATTGCACGCTACAAGTGATAACAGCCACGACCCGCACATCCAGCTCCATGCGAGAGGGAAAAGATACAGCTGACTTTTTCATCCCATTCCAAATCTCATGGTCAACGCGTAATATACGGCGCAAGAATCACTGGCGACATTGGTTGTTAAGTCCTAGGTAATATGTTCCTTTACCACCGGAACTCTTATAGTAGGTTATTACCTCATGGTAAATAACCTATAATCACTTTATTGTGAAAATAATGTTTTCTGTCCTTTTTCAAATGCAGGTGATGACAACACTGGATTTGTAAAATACTTTACAGAAAATAATCAAAGGACATGAGCAAGTGTGAACTTGCCTTTTGTGATTGCAAGATTATGCACTCACGGTCTTCAAGACAATATAAGATCCAATAGCGGAAATCTACATCATTGGTCCGGTAAGGACTAATGTTTAAAGAAGCAAGATGCTTTTATGCATAAGCAATGTAATGCAAGTTGAGAAACGCGAATCCCGAGGATACCGTTGATCTAGGGTTTGGATACTGGAAAGGGTTTCCTTGGAATGTGTTATCCTTTTAGATTAAGTTTCATACATGTGCTTCTTATTAAGGCTTGTGAGTGTGTGGAAAACAACAGGTATTTATACAACAACAAAATACACAGTATGGAATGCTACTCAAAGTTGCTTACATCTTAATTGTTTATCTTCAAGTTTTACTTTACAAGTAATGTCACTTATAAAGAATTTTAAGTATTAACAATCTGATTATACAAGTAAAGTATAAAGTAAGGTATTTACTATTAATTGTCATATGTTGATTGAAGTGGCAAAACGAATAACTTTTGAAGAAAATCTTACTCAACTAAGCAGAAGCATTTAAGTTTTTAAGTTAACCTTATGAGGTGTTCTTTCTAGTTATAGTCTTTAAGTAAGAAAGAATTACCTTTACTGGAATAATGATATTAGTAGTATTTGAGACTTATTTATCTTGGTTTTTAACTGGGTTGGTTTGGTATTAAGATGCTTTATAACTTAATTATAACAGACCAAAGTTAACTATAAAACATGTAATAAAGTATTTAGTATCATACTTAAAGATTTGCAATTAAAGGTAACTTTAAGGATGTAGATATACTTAGGGTGTATTACTTATGATATTTGTATATTGTTCACTTTATAATGTTCCCTTAGAGTTACTTAAGAATGGTATTACTTTTATTTGGTAGTGGTTTCTTTACATTATAAATGTATTAAGGAATTTATCTCCTAATAAGGGTGTGGTTAATGTTTGTGGATAAGTAAACAATATTATTTATTACTTATGAACACACTTAGTGTTTTGATTTGTTTATAAAATTTTCGTTAATATAAAGAATGGGTTTTAGCTTATTACAAATATTCTTGGAGATTTTATATTATATAAGGGTTCTTTTATAAAATAATTTATTCTTATGGTTGAAAGATAACTTAATAAAATTCTATTTAAATGGTGTTAGATCATTTTAATCTCATAATGTTAGTATTAAAGATTAATACTATTTATTACATTTAATTGGTTAATTTAAGAAATATTAACAAATTTTATTTGTCATTTTATGAATTATTAACTAAAGAAATAGGTTTAAATTCAAGTTATAAAAGTATTTAACTTCTTATTTAATTCAAAAATGGAATATTATATTTTCTTATTTAAAGCTTTCATAATATTCTCATATTTATACTTGGCTATAACAACTATTCTACTATTAATAATCTCTAACCCAACAAGTGGTTACCTCTAACTCCATTCATACCCTTCCTAAATCATCCATCACAAATACTACTCTAGTAGAGGTTTATATCAAGTTCTACTCTCCTCTAGTGTTTAGTATTTCCCAATAGGAAAATACTACTTCTTAAATCCAACGTTGCTCTAACATCATTTTAATCCTACTATCTTGTCTCTACTTGACTCCAATATCTAACATTCCAACCTCACATTATATTAATGTGACTGGTAATGACTAATCTAGAATAATAAATCAATACTATGGTTCAATCATGTTTTATCCACCAATGTCACTTATACATGGTATAAGCATTCAATATTGGTGAATAAGGCATGGTCATTATAATCCTTTGTGGTTTAGGTTTCCAATTGGCTAATCAAGGCTTCATCAATACAACATTGCAGTTGTATTGAAATTATCTTCTATCTAGCTCTATTGGATTAAGAGATATGATTCATTGGCTATACCTACTTGATCCAATAGGACTACTCTTGGTAACTATATTTAGACTTTATCCTTGTAATCTTCTTTGTTACCATATTGATTTGATTTCCTCCAATCACTCTCATCCTATAGATAACATCTAAAACTAGCATAACAATTGACCTCTTCTTACTTCTTTCTTTATAAGCCTTAAGTGAATGCTATAATAAGGACAAGAGTTGATAGGTCAAGAATTGATAGGTTAAGAATTGGTGAATCAATAGTTGATTTCTCAATATTGATGAACAAAAAATATAAGGATAGGATTCAATAGAGATGATAAAGATTGATATGGAAAGAAACATATATGGTGAATGATCTTAACTTTGGTTTCTTTCCTACTCAATCTCACTAGAGAGTTAAAAGTTAAGTACTTCCACGGTACTCATGGTATAAGTAGATGAGATTAAGATATAGTAGTTACATTCTTATTATTTGTGTTATATTTATAATTTGGTATTCATGAGTGATTATAATAAATACTATGATATGATCACCTAATGATCAAATATAAATCATTAAGTAATGTATTAGGGTTTAATTTTATTACATTTGATCTACCCTTAGATCAAATCATGTTTACCCAAAATAAAGTTTTAGCAAAGGTCATATTGAAACCTATCGCAGTCAACTTGATGATCTACTTCAATTCCATCAAGTTAAGAGAAGCTTTAATCACTTTGACAAGTCTTTTATTTAAAAATGCGGAAATTATTTAGATTTTCTATGCATGAATGCAATGCACACATCTGTATTCAGCTTATTTCTAAGCTCTAATGCTGGGATGTTACATAAATCCCCGCGTGGGCGTAGCGTACTGTCATGTTTTTGGATAAAGATAGATTAACATTTAACGATCACAATACAAGATTACAAAAATCAGAATAGGGCGACAGCCAGCGGTGCTAAGTTTCACAAAATAGATTCTAGTTGACCATGTTTTGCAAAGACGATACCGAAGACTACAATTAGATCCAAACAACGACCGTTTGTCCGATGACAGATAAGGCTCGAGCTTGCTACAATTGCAATATTCAACGGCCTCATGTGTGCTCCATGCTAGATGATGCCCCACATGTGACTCTCCCGATGGTCTATCTGGCGTATACACTTGAGGTTTGTGAGCATTGAGCTATAAATATTGAATAGCCTTCACCGGGCTCAAACTTTGTTGGTCCCCATTGTATAAATTTGAGGATCAATTTTTTTTAGAAATAGACACATTTATTAACATAAAATGTTTAGTGTTTACACCCAGCCTCTGCATAACCAAGATGCACACAGCCAAACGAATGACAGAACTAGGAAATAAAAAGTTGACAAGCATTGCAAAAAAGGCACTATTGAAATAATTGTCTTTAACCTAAGGTAGATCAATTCTCAAATCACGCGGCCAATCCATGTCGGGAGAAAATATCCCTCGCCGTGTCCTTCAATCGCGTACATCCTTCCACATATAAGTCATGAAATTCCATGCGTTGGAGAATTATTAAAAATCTTGTCATTTCTACAAAGCCATAGCAACCATATAATAGCAAGCGCTCCCACCCTAAACAAAGTTCTATACTTATCAACAATTGCATGCAACCAATTACCAAAAACATTGGTTACGGAATGTGGAGGAGATAAACCAGAAGCTATTTGGATGAATGACCATATAGAGCGAGCAAATTTGCAATGGAAGAATAAATGATGAATTGTCTCATTGTGATGACAAAAAACGTATTGTGTACTTCCATGCCAATTCCTCTTTGCAAGATTACATTTTGTTAGAATTGCCCCTTTCTGTAGATACCATGCAAATATCTTCGTCTTAAGGGGTATTATCATTTTCCAGATTTTACTATTATCATCAACCGGGATATCAGGTTGGATCAAAGCTCTATATAGTGAGCCAACAGAAAATTTACCACTTTTTAGTAATTTCCATTTGAACACGTTAACATCGTCCGACAACCCGAAGGTGTTGTCTTCCACCTCTGGTGACACAACCCGACCAGCAAGGGTATGATATCTTCAGTACAAGTTCCATCAATCAAAGGTGAACTTGTGAAATAATAATAAATGAGATAAGCTTGCTCATTTAGACCTATTGGGCTGCCATTGATTGAAAAAAAATCATGTGAACATGATAATGCTACAGAGATGTCATACTTGTTTGTTCCATTGGTTCACAAAACTCAAATGATTCATGTTGAAGTAGTTTAGGCTTTGGGCATCATGACCAATAGACCAAGAACCAAACTCAAAGATCTCCATATATAGCTGATACAAGGCTAGGCTGGTATACTCACAAATGGAGATCTTGTTTAGCTTGGGGATGTCATCTTGATGATGATGCATATGGTTTTCAATCTCATGATTCCCGAGCACATGACATACCAGCACAGAAAATAAAGATTAGCCTCAAATCGAGTGCCAAAACCCAAAATAGGGGCAGAAGCCCCCTTCTAGATGTACATGAACACAACATGTAGCAAAAAAATCAAATGCAGATTCTAGCATGCCGTCAGTTGCACGATCTCCACAATGTTGTCCCCATCAACACAAAATTTGCCTTTAACTTGAGCTATTAAGAGAACACCGCCACCTCGGATTGGACTAGGAGAAGGTTGTGTAGTAATCTTGCAATTTTTCTTCTCCAACCAGATATTAAACAAACATATATCCAATATGGTGTTTGGTATCTCAATCAATAAAGCGGTGTAGGACAAAGTCTAAACCTTGGCCTCGGGGAGGAAGTACTTTGCTTGAGACAACACCTGAAACAACTTCTCTCATGACATATCAAGACAATTGATGGAGTCGTACGCCTAGAAATAGACTTGATGTAGCACCGCAACAACCATCATCTTCTTGTGGAAAACCTGCTCAAAGTTACATCCAGGTCCGATGGAGGCCAACATGTTCACATATAGAGAGTGGGGGAAAGATCCATGTGGACTTGTGGAGGCGTGCCACAACAAAGCATCACATCGGCAAGATGGGATGCACACTACCCATGGCACGCGACATGCGGGAGCTGCACCACCACAGGATCAAAGGGAGCGACAGATGAGATCCATCCCATGCGGACTTTGGTGTTTCTTGTAATAGATCCAGTTTGATATGATTAGTGTCAGAGAAAACATGCAATAGTTATCCACTGCCCATCATTGTAACCCGGCCATGCTACACAAGACCCGGGGCCTCACTCACGACAGGCTTCTTCTCCCCAATCTTCCACCATATTGCTTGCTCATGCGAGCACACAATGTAGACACTTCCAGATATACGAGATCAAACAAGCAGGAGTAGGGTGTTTGTCTCCATCGAGAGGGCATTTGTGGTGACCCAGCATACCATTGCATGATGTAGTATACTATAGTCGTTAACATAACACCAATGAAACACCATTCACTAGTATTACATCCCTCAGAGTGGTACAATAGAAACACAGCAGGTCCAAGACATGACTATAGGTTACAACTCGACTCTTTACATAAGATCCATAGAACACTCTAGGTTAAAGAGAGAGAAATAAATAAACTTCTTACTAAGAAGAATCAGAAATAATCAACTCATAACTATTATGCTAATAAGATTAGCATATAACTATTTGGCTTGTATTGCTGCTATTGCAATACTCTATAGAAATAGGTTCTATGGCTAGAGATTATATTTCTATCTAATCAGCAACTTCGTCTTCACTTTAGTTGATGTATATGTGGACTTCCTGTACTTCATTGAAGAGCTTGAGCTTTTCATGATGATTCCTGGAGCATAACTTAATGTATACGTTGTTGGAATTATGCCCTAGAGGCAATAATAAAGGTGTTATTATTATAATTCTTGTTCATGATAATGTTTATATTCCATGCTAGAATTGTATTAAACGGAAACTTTAATACTTGTGTGGTTTGTGAACAACACCGTGTCCCTAGTACGCCTCTATGGACTAGCTCATTGATTAATGATGGTTAAGGTTTCCTAACCATGGACATGAGTTGTCGATTAATAATGAGATCATATCATTGGGAGAATGATATGGTGGACAGACCCAAACTAAGCGAAGCAATTAGATCGTGTCATCGTGTTCGTCTTTGCGAAGCTTTTCTTATGTCAAATATTGTATTCCTTAGACCATGAGATAATACAACTCCCTAGTATCGGAAGAAAGCTTTGAGGTCATCAAACGTCATCCTATGAGAGGGTGATCATAAAGGTGTCTCTCAGGTGATCGGAAAGTATCTGTTGGGTTGTATGTATCGAGATGGGATTTGTCCCTCCCAAATCGGAGAGATATACTTCGGGCCCACTCAGTAATCGATATCAACACCGCTTGCAAGCATGTGGTTAAGGAGTTAATCACAAAGTGATATCGGATTACGGAACGAGTAAATTACTTGCTGTGAACGAGATTGAACTAGGTATGACGGTACCGACGATCAAATCTCGGGCAAGTAAAATATCACGAGACGAAGGGAATATATATATATGGGATTGATTGAATCCTGACATCGTGGTTCATCCGATATGATCATCGATGAATGTGTGGGAGTCAATATGGGTTTCCAGACCCCGCTGTTGATTATTGATAGAAGATCATGTCTGCATATTCTCGAACCCGCAGGGTCACACACTTAACGTGTCTCGACGCTAGGATAGATTGGATAATTGGTTTATGAGTTTTTATTCGGAGTCTCGGATGGGATCCGGGACATCACGAGAGGTTCCGGAGTGGTCCAGAGAATAAGATTCATATAAGGCAGTGTAGTTTTTGGAGTTCGGAATTGTTCCGGGTTAATCGGTATTGTACCGGAAGCTTCTAGAACCTTCCGGAAGGGGACCAACGTGGCCACACCTTCCGGGAGGGGGCATGGGCCTATGAGGGAGTGCCCTGGCCGCATTGTGCCAGGGGCACAAGGCCCCATAGGGCCCAACCGGCCAGCTAGGGTAAAACCCTAGATAGACCTTCTAGAAGGGGGGGTTCCTTGCCCCCCACTCCTCCTCCTTTGGCCGCCGGCCTTGGCTTGGGGGAGGGGCTAGGGGCGCACCACCCCCACACACCTTCCCCTCCAATCCTAGCTGCCCTGCTGCCCTCCTCTCTCCCTCCCGACTGTTTGTAGGCGAAGCCCTGCTGCAGAAATTCTCCACCATATACACCACGCCGTCGTGTTGTAGATCCAATCCGTCTCTCCACCATACTTGCTGGTCCGAGGAAGGAGGAGACGTCGAGGTGATGCACGTGTGCATCTCACGGAGGCACCGCCACTTGTGGTGCTAGATCGGATCGGATCGCGAGGAGGAGAAGCGAGTACGACTACATCACCCACGTTCCGACGAACGTTCCGCTGTGCGAATCTTCAAGGGTATGAAGATCTAATCCAATCTCTCTCGTTGTTTGCATCTCCTAGATTAGATCTTGGCTTTCCCTCTGTTGGCATCCGTAGAAAATTTTGATTTACTATGCCGCGAAACCCTTTAGTGGTATCAGAGCTAGATCTATGCGTAGATGTGTTTCACGAGTAGAACGCAACATGGTTGTTGCGGGCGTTGATGTTTTCTGTTGCAAGCCTCTTGTTTGTGTTCTTCTTATGACGCGGGATAGTGAGATTGAAGCGGTCCAGGCCAACCTTACGCGACGTCGTTCGCGAGACCGGCTCCGCACTTGACGTGTGGCTTGTTCCACACATGCGGCTGGTGGATGCCAGTTTCTGTCACTATAGTTGTCATGGGATTAACACCGGAGTTTGGCAACCATAATATCACCGTTGTGGCTTTCCGTAGGTAAGAATCGTTCTTAGCATCTACTCCCATAAGCCACGTAAAACATGCAACAACAAAGTAGAGGCGTCTAACTTGTTTTTGCAGGGAGTGTTTTCTGTGATATGGTATGGCCCAAGATGTGATGTGTATAATGTATGCGATGATCATGTTTTGTAATGTTTCACGACTTGCATGTCGATGAGTACACAACCGGCAGGAGCCATATGGTTGTCTTTATAATTGTGTATGACCTGTGTGTCAACTTCTTATGCGCCATGTAATAGTTTCACTTTATCGCTAAGTAGTTAGCAATAGTTGTAGTTGCTATTCGTGGTGGAGGCAATCATGGTGGAGTGATGGAGATCATGCCAGAACGCACAAGATGGAGATCATTGCGCGAAGATTGGCTATACCATGTCACATTAAAGTTATATGCATGTGATGTTTATCCTTTTATGTATCTTATCATGGTTAGATCGCGACGGTAGCATTATAAGATGATTCCTCACTTAAAGATCAAGATAAAAACTGTGTTCTCCCCGAGTATGCATCGTTGCGAAAGTTCGTCGTGTCCAAGCATCACGTGATGATCGGCTGCTATAGACTCTACGCTCACATACAACGGGTGCAAGCCAGTTTTGCACACGCGGAAATACTTGGGTCTAACTTGACGAGCCTAGCATGTACAAACATGGCCTCGGAACACATGAACCGAAAGGTTAAGCATGAGTCATATGGATGATATGATCGACACTTCGTTGTCCACCATTGAAGCCACATCTCTTCTCGTGATGATCGGATTAGGTGTGGTGAATTTGGATCATGTTCACTAAACAACTTGAGGGATGTTGAATTTAGTGGGAGTTCATCTAGTAATTTGATTAAGTTGAACTATTTATCATGAACATAGTCTAAGTTGTACTGGCAAATACTGTAGATCACATGGCCAAGTCCAACTTCAACTTCAACGTTTTTGCTGAGATAGAAAAGCTTAGAAACAATGGGTCTAACTTCACCAAATGGTACCGCATTCTGAGAATCATTCTCGCTGGAGGACAAAAGGACTATGTCCTTGAGAAAGCGTTAGGTGACGCCCCTGCTGTAGATGCGCCGGCTGATGAGAAAGCTGTCTATCAGTCGTGCAAAGATGATTATGGTGTGATTAAGATCGCCATGTTGTATGCTATGGAACCGGAACTTCAAAATCGTTTTGAGGAGTTCGCCAGGCCCTTTGAGATTCTCGAGGAGCTGAAAAACATGTTTCAGACTCAAGCCCGTTCTGAGAGATATGAGATCTCCGAGAAGTTCTTTAACTGCAAGATGGAGGAAGGGAGTTCCGTTAGTGAGCACGCCATTAAGATGTCGGGCTACACTCAACGCCTTGAGCAACTGGACTGCAAGATTCCAGAGGAGCTCAAGATTGACAGGATTCTGCAATCACTCCCTCCCAGCTACAAAAGTTTTGTAGTGACTCACAATCAGATTGGTTCCACTGATACGATCACCGAGCTCTTTGCAAAGCTGAAGGCTGCGGAGGTGGACATCAAAAAGGATAATCATGTGTTGATGGTCAACAAGCCCTCCTTTAAGAAAGGTAAAGGTGCAAAGAAGCCCTTCAAGAAAAGCGGCGGCAAGCGCGTTGCCCCTGCTGAGAAGAAGCTCAAGTCTGGTCCTAAGCCGGACACTGAGTGCTTCTATTGCAAGGACAAGGGTCACTGGAAGCGCAACTGTCCGAAGTACTTAGCGGACAAGAAGGCTGGCACCATCAAAGGTATATTTGATATACATGTTATTGATGTTTTCCTTACTAGCCCTCGTTGTAGTGCCTGGGTATTTGATACTGGTTCAGTTGCTAATATTTGTAACTCGAAACAGGAGCTACGGAATAGACGACGGCTTGCGAGGGATGAGGTGACGATGCGCGTTGGCAACGGATCAAGAGTAGATGTGATGGCCGTCGGCACGCTCTCCTTAGTTTTACCTTCGGGATTAGTTTTAAACCTTAATAAATGTTATTATGTGCCTGCGTTGAGCATGAACATTATTTCTGGATCGTGTTTATTGCAAGACGGTTATTCATTTAAATCGGAGAATAATGGTTGTTCTATTTATATGAGTAACATCTTTTATGGTCATGCACCTCTTGTGAGTGGTTTATTTCTTCTAAATCTCGAAAGGGATGAAACACACATCCATAACATTGAGGCTAAGAGATGCAAAGTAGATAGTGATAATACTACTTATTTGTGGCACTGTCATCTAGGTCATATTGGTGTAAAGCGCATGAAGAAACTCCATTCTGATGGACTTTTGGAGTCTCTTGATTTTGAATCATTTGACACATGCGAACCATGCCTCATGGGCAAGATGATCAAAACCCCGTTCTCCGGTATGATGGAGCGAGCAACGGACTTGTTGGAAATCATACATACCGATGTATGCGGACCGATGAGTGTTTCGACGCGCGGTGGATATCGCTATTTTCTCACTTTTACCGATGACTTAAGTAGATATGGGTATATCTATTTAATGAAACATAAATCTGAAACGTTTGAAAAGTTCAAAGAATTTCAGAATGAAGTAGAGAACCATCGTAACAGAAAGATTAAGTTTCTACGATCCGATCGTGGGGGCGAATATTTGAGTTATGATTTTCTCACGCATCTCAAAGCAAGTGGAATCGTTTCACAACTCACGCCACCCGGAAAACCACAGCGCAATGGTGTGTCTGAACGCCGGAATCGAACCCTATTAGATATGGTCCGATCGATGATGTCTCTTACTGATTTGCCGTTATCATTTTGGGGTTATGCATTAGAAACCGCTGCATTCACTTTAAATAGGGCTCCATCTAAATCCGTTGAGACGACACCATATGAACTGTGGTTTGGTGCTAAACCTAAGTTGTCGTTTCTTAAAGTTTGGGGATGCGAAGCTTACGTCAAGAAGTTGATGCCGGACAAGCTCGAACCCAAAGCGGAGAAATGCGTCTTCATAGGATACCCTAAGGAAACTATTGGGTATACCTTCTATCACAGAACCGAAGGCAAAGTGTTTGTCGCAAAGAACGGTTCCTTTCTTGAGAAGGAGTTTCTCTCGAAAGAAGTGAGTGGGAGGAAAGTAGAGCTAGACGAGGTTATTGAACCTTCTCTTGAATTGGAGAGTAGCGCAGCACCTGAAATTGTTCCAGTGCCGCCTGCACCAACAATATAGGAAGCTAATGACAAGGATCATGAAGCTTCGGACGATGCTGCTACTGAACGTCGCAGGTCGACAAGGTCGCGTGCCCCTCCTGAGTGGTACGGCAACCCTGTCTTGACTGTCTTGTTAGTAGAAGACAGCGAACCTACGAACTATGAGGAAGCGATGATGAGCCCAGACTCTGAGAAATGGCTAGACGCCATGAAATCCGAATTGGGATCCATGAGCGAAAACCAAGTATGGACTTTGGTGGACCCTCCTAGCGACCGAAAGGCCGTTGAGTGCAAATGGATTTTCAAGAAGAAAACGGACGCGAATGGTAATGTTACCGTCTATAAAGCACGGCTTGTTGCGAAAGGTTTTCGACAAGTTCAAGGTGTTGACTACGATGAGACTTTCTCTCCCGTAGCGATGTTTAAGTCCATTCGGATTTTATTAGCAATTGTTGCGTTTCATGATTATGAAATATGGCAAATGGATGTCAAGACTGCTTTCCTCAATGGCAACATTGATGAAGAGTTGTATATGATGCAACCCGAAGGTTTTGTCGATCCTAAGGATGCTGATAAAGTATGCAAACTTCAGCATTCCATTTATGGACTAAAGCAAGCATCTCGGAGTTGGAACCTTCGTTTTGATCAAGTGATCAAGAGCTTTGGATTTGTTCCAAATTGCTACGAAGCTTGCATCTACAAGAAAGTGAGTGGGAGCTCGGTTATGTTTCTGGTACTATATGTGGATGACATATTGATTATTGGAAATGACATCAACATGCTTAACGATGTGAAGAGTTATTTGAACAAGTGTTTTTCAATGAAAGACCTAGGTGAAGCTGCTTATATATTGGGCATCAAAATCTATAGAGATAGACAAAGACGCCTGATAGCTTTAAGCCAGAGTACATACCTAGACAAAGTTCTGAAAATGTTCAGAATGGATAAGGCATTGAAAGGTTCAGTGCCTATGTTGTCAGGTAAGATATTGAGCAAGGCTCAGTGTCCAGCTACGGTAAATGATAGGGAAGCTATGAGCAAAGTGCCTTATGCCTCGACCATAGGTTCCATCATGTATGCCATGCTGTGTACTAGACCGGATGTGTCCAATGCTCTTAGTTTGACGAGCAGATATCAAAGTGATCCAGGAGTGGAACACTGGACAGCCCTGAAGAACATCCTAAGGTACCTAAATAGGACTAAAGAAATGTTCTTAGTCTATGGGGGTGATGAACAGCTCGTCGTAAAAGGTTACGTCGATGCTAGTTTCGACACCGACAAGGATGATGCTAAATCTCAGACAGGATACGTGTATATTTTGAATGGAGGAGCTGTGAGCTGGAGAAGCTGCAAGCAAAGCGTGGTCGCGGGATCTACAGTAGAAGCGGAATACATGGCTGCTGCAGAAGCGTCAAGTGAAGGAGTTTGGATCAGAAACTTCATCACTGAGCTTGGCGTGGTTCCAAGTGCATTGGACCCACTGGAGATATTGTGTGACAACACTGGCGCCATAGCACTCGCTAAGGAACCAAGATATCATCCAAAGACCAAGCATATCAACCGCAAGTTTCATATAATCCGAGACTATATAGCAGATGGAGATCTGAAGATCAGCAAAGTACATACAGATCTGAATGTCGCAGATCCATTGACTAAACCTCTTCCACGTGTAAAACATGATCAGCACCTCAGTGCCATGGGTGTGAGATTGTTGCCAAATGTAAACTAGATTATTGACTCTAGTGCAAGTGGGAGACTGTTGGAATTATGCCCTAGAGGCAATAATAAAGATGTTATTATTATAATTCTTGTTCATGATAAAGTTTATATTCCATGCTAGAATTGTATTAAGCGGAAACTTTAATACTTGTGTGGTTTGTGAACAACACCGTGTCCCTAGTACGCCTCTATGGACTAGCTCATTGGTCAATGATGGTTAAGGTTTCCTAACCATAGACATGAGTTGTCAATTGATAATGAGATCATATCATTGGGAGAATGATATGGTGGACAGACCCAAACTAAGCGAAGCAATTAGATCGTGTCATTGTGTTCATCTTTGCGAAGCTTTTCCTATGTCAAATATTGTATTCCTTAGACCATGAGATAATGCAACTCCCTGGTATCGGAAGAAAGCTTTGAGGTCATCAAACGTCATCCTATGAGAGGGTGATCATAAAGGTGTCTCTCAGGTGATCGGAAAGTATCTGTTGGGTTGTATGTATCGAGATGGGATTTGTCCCTCCCAAGTCGGAGAGATATACTTCGGGCCCACTCGGTAATCGATATCAACACCGCTTGCAAGCATGTGGTTAAGGAGTTAATCACAAAGTGATATCGGATTACGGAACGAGTAAAGTACTTGCTGTGAACGAGATTGAACTAGGTATGACGGTACCGACGATCGAATCTCGGGCAAGTAAAATATCGAGAGACAAAGGGAATATATATATGGGATTGATTGAATCCTGGCATTGTGGTTCATCCGATATGATCATCGATGAATGTGTGGGAGTCAATATGGGTGCCCAGACCCCGCTGTTGATTATTGATAGAAGATCATGTCTGCATATTCTCGAACCCGCAGGGTCACACACTTAACGTGTCTCGACGCTAGGATAGATTGGATACTTGGTTTATGAATTTTTGTTCGGAGTCTCGGATGGGATCCGGGACATCACGAGAGGTTCCGGAGTGGTCCGGAGAATAAGATTCATATAAGGCAGTGCAGTTTTTGGAGTTCGGAATTGTTCCGGATTAATCGGTATTGTACCGGAAGCTTCTAGAACCTTCCGGAAGGGGGCTAACGTGGTCCCACCTTCCGGGAGGGGGCATGGGCCTATGAGGGAGTGTCTTGGCCGCATTGGGCCAGGGGCACAAGGCCCCATAGGGCCCAGCCGATCCTAGATAAGTTTAAACTCGTTTAAACTAGAGATAGGGTTTCTAGATAAGGGATAAGTTTAAATCGTTTAAACTAGAGATAGGCTTGGAGGATGGGAAAGGGCTGGCCGCACCCCCCCTCTATATATAGAGGGCTGGTGCGCCCCCTCTCCCCCAACCTACACCTTCCTCCAAACCCTAGTAGCCCTGCTGCCCTCCTCTCTCCCTCCCGACTGTTTGTAGGCGAAGCCCTGCGGCAGAAATTCTCCACCATATACACCACACCATCGTGTTGTAGATCCAATCCATCTCTCCACCATACTTGCTGGTCCGAGGAAGGAGGAGACGTCGAGGTGCTGCACGTGTGCATCTCACGGAGGCACCGCCACTTGTGGTGCTAGATCGGATCGGATCGCGAGGAGGAGAAGCGAGTACGACTACATCACCCACGTTCCGACGAACGTTCCGCTGTGCGAATCTTCAAGGGTATGAAGATCTAATCCAATCTCTCTCGTTGTTTGCATCTCCTAGATTAGATCTTGGCTTTACTTCTGTTCGCTTCCGTAGAAAATTTTGATTTACTATGCTGCGAAACCCTTCACCAACCGGCCAGCTAGGGTAAAACCCTAGATAGACCTTCTAGAAGGGAGGGGTTCCTTTCCCCCACTCCTCCTCCTTTGGCCGCCGGCCTTGGCTTGGGGGAGGGGCTAGGGCTGCACCCACCCCTCTATATATATAGGGTTGGGGGCGCACCACCCCCACACACCTTCCCCTCCAATCCTAGCTGCCCTGCTGCCCTCCTCTCTCCCTCCCGACTGTTTGTAGGCGAAGCCCTGCTGCAGAAATTCTCCACCATATACACCACGCCGTCGTGTTGTAGATCCAATCCGTCTCTCCACCATACTTGCTGGTCCGAGGAAGGAGGAGACGTCGAGGTGCTGCACGTGTGCATCTCATGGAGGCACCGCCACTTGTGGTGCTAGATCGGATCGGATCGCGAGGAGGAGAAGCGAGTACGACTACATCACCCACGTTTCGACGAACGTTCCGCTGTGCGAATCTTCAAGGGTATGAAGATCTAATCCAATCTCTCTCGTTGTTTGCATCTCCTAGATTAGATCTTGGCTTTCCCTCTGTTCGCATCCGTAGAAAATTTTGATTTACTATGCCGCGAAACCCTTCATACGTCGTCTTAATGGCTTCAGAATCTAGCAAGGGTTAAGAATATACGTTGAGTACGAGCGTACTCAGCAAGTTCACTAGAAAAGATTGTTTGATGCACTATATCTACAGCCACATACCATAGGTCGTAGGCAATGCATGTTTTCATAAACACTTCTTCAAAGGTTGCTTTTATTCTGAAAAGCTATGTCCGTCAACCTTCACAGGTTTACCAGAACTTTCATGGAGTTCCTTTCCTGTCGCGTTCGTAGCTCCTTCCCGGAACAGGGAGTAACAAGTTACAGTTCTTACACTCTGCAGAGGTGCGTTACTTTACCCATGAGAGACCTTAGCCTTGTTGCACAACCAGGTCATGAGCTTGTCCACACTTCCTTGGTATGGGGCCTAGTCTAAGATCCAAGCCAATCATTGTCCTTCTCAGCGACCCCGCATACCCGACGGATTGCACATCAGGCCTAGGATAAAACTTGTTTCCAATAGCAGCCTAAGGTGTATAACCCTCATAGATACCAGAAGCCGTGGGGCGTTGAGGGATCCCACACATATCCTGCCAACTCTCTATAAGAGGAGTTACAACAATGGCCTGGTCATCCGTTGGCAAAGGGAGTCGATCCAACCGACTTCTTCGTCCCATTCCAAATCTCATGGTTAACGCGTAATATACGACGCAAGAATCACTGGCGACATTGGTTGTTAAGTCCTAGATATTATGTTCCTTTTTACCACCGGAACTTCCATAGTAGGTTATTACCTCATGGTAAATAACCTATATTCATATTATTATGAAAATAGTGTTTTTTGACCTTTTTGAAATGCAGGTGATGACAAAACTGGATTTGCAAATACTTTACAGAAAATAATCAAAGGACATGAGCAAGTGTGAACTTGCCTTTTGTGATTGCAAGATTATGCACTCACGATCTTCGAGACAATATAAGATCCAATATCTGAAACAACATCATTGGTCCGGTAAGGACTAATGTTTAAAAAAGCAAGATGATATTATGCATAAGTAATGTAATGCAATTTGATAAACTTGAATCCCTGGAATAAGCGTTGATCTAGGGTTTGGATACTAGAAATGTTTTCTTTGTAATGTGTTGCTCTTTAAGATAAGTTTCACACTTGTGCTTCTTATTAAGGCTTGTGAGTGTGTGTGAAACAACATATAAGTATAATAAATAGTATATAATAATAAAACACTCAAGTGTGGAATGGTATCTAAAGATTCCTTATAAGAAGGTTGTTACTTACGTAAATTTACTTTGGGATGCTAAAGAATTACTTTTAGTGTATCTTAAAATAATAAATTTTGAAGAAAAGTTTACTTAACTAAACAAGCATTTAAACTTTAAATATTAACAATCTAAAATATACAAGTAGTGTATGAAATAATGTGATTATGATTAATTTTCATCTCGTGACTATGATAAAAGTCCTTGAGTTTAGTTGTCTAGAGTTAAGGATATTATTACAAAATTTGTTGTTTGAAGTGGCAAAAAGAATAACCTTCAAAGAAAAGGTTTCTTTTCTAAGGTTTAAACAATCTTTGTGGTTAATAGAATGTGGTCGATGCCTCTTGGTGTTTCCTCAGTTAGTTTGGTCTTGAGATGCACTAGATCTTGATTGAAATAGACCAAAGTAAACTATAAAACACATAATAAAGCTTTTAACATGATGTTTACAATCTTGTAGACTAAAGTTTAACTTTAAGGACATAGATGGACTTAAGGTGTAATGCTTATGATATTTGTACTTTGTTCACTTCATAATGTTTCCTTAAAGTTACTTAGGAGTGGTACTACTTCTATTTAAGTAGTGGTTTCTTAACATTAGAATGGAATAAAATCATTTATATCCTTATAAAGGTGTGGTTATGGTTTGTGAATAAGTAAATAAGATTATTTATTACTTATAGATGAATGATAACTCTTCAAAAATTGTAATTCGGATGTTTTGGATTACATGAATTTCATACTATCAATATTTAAGTTAAATACTATTATTAGGCCTTAGATGTATAATTTTTAGAATTATTAGCAAATTTTTATTTATCCTTATATGAATTATCAATTAAGGAAATAGGTTTAAATTCAAGTTATAGGGTGTTTAAATTTTTATTTACCTCAAAGTGTAATATTATATCTTTAACATGTAGGTATTATTTTTGTGATCATTTTGGTATATTACATTTATTTTTGTGATTTATAAATAATAAGATATATTTTTATAAGATTTATTACTTTATAAACACTTAATAAATAATAAATATTTAATTAGGTGAAATAATAATGCATGATTATAGTTTTAAAGTATTGTTCTTATTTTTCTAAGATTTTTGGTGTTTTATTTATATTTTTAACCAATATTAAAATATGAATTTTCAAAGTATTAATACTTATCAAATCTTTATTAAATAATAATTATTTAAATTGTTAGCATAATAATGTTTGATAATAGTTTAATGTTATAGATTTTGTTTTTCTGAATTTTTTCATATATTAAATATATTTTTCTAAATTATAAAACATAAGATATGGAATTTATAAGGTTTATTTATTTTCTAAATTATTTTCTAAATACAGGAATCTGTTTTACACCTGGTCAGAACCTACCCTAAGTCATATACATGTGGGGTACTGGCCACGTTGGATGCCACATGGGCAGTGGATTAGTCAACAGCGGACCCGGTCAAGGATGACGCAGGCATGACATCACGATGACCTCAACACGGACCGGTAATCTTTTTACACCCCTAGCTAACCTAGCCAGAGAGACGAACAGGTGGGCCCGTGGCCACATCAGCTGCCACATGTGCTCGCCAGAGCTTCAACGGAATTGTACCAGGAACGGCGGCAGAGAGGGTTCTGGGAAGTGCGGCTAAAGGGTTACGATGCAGGGGAGTATGCAGAACCCATATGGGGTAGCGTCGCTCTCAATTGGTCATCAGAACAGGTAGTACGACAATGGCTGACGGCGGTGCAGTAAGTCCAACAACACGGACATGCTCAGAGACCACGGGGAAATGAGCTAGAGAGCGCTGGGGGTTCGTGAGCTCACCAGGAATATGAAGAGGTTGATGGTGAGGCTTGTGATGGCCTGTAACGGTGACGAAGTCACGGTGGAGCTTGGTCGGAGTTCGGGAATAAAACGATGTGGCATCGAGTCCTGGCGCCCCTCCTTAATTCCTTTAACTAGGAGGCTCAGGGGAACAAGGCGAAGCCGTGTGCTTAATCAATGGAGCACGGAAGGGCTCAAAGCGGCGGCAATCATCGATAACTCGAAGCTAGGGTTTCAGTGAGAGGGGAAAATTCGGGAGGAACAAAGAGAGAGCGAGAGGAATGATCGGGATGAGGATGAGGGCATCGTTTTGGCGTTCTTATTGATACGTTGGAAACGTATCTATAATTTTTGATGCTCCATGCTTGTTTTGTATCTACTTTGCTTTGCTTGTCTACACTTTGAGGTGCTTTTTACATGTTTTCTGATACTAACCTATTAACAAGTTGCAACAGTGTCAGATGCCTGTTTTATGTTGTTTTTGGTTTCAGAAAAGTTAGTAAAGAAATATTCCCGGAATTAGACGGGACAAACGTTAAAGTTAATTACTTTCCGTGGGGAACAAGAAGTCCATAGGAGAGCCGGAGGGGCCAGCCAGGGGGGCCAGACCCATCCTAGGCATGGGTGGGCCCAGCCCCGCGCCTATCTAGGGTTTGGCTACCCTGGCCTCCTCCTTCGCCTATAAGAAGCCCCGATGCAGAAACCCTAAGTACCCCGATCAAATATCCACGAAACCATCTGTAGCCGCCGCCACCATCGTCCCTAGATCAGGGGATCTGAAGTTCTTCCCAGCACCCTGCCAGAGGGGAGATCATCCTAGAGGCCTTCTCTCTAGTATGATGCATGAGTAGTTCCACCTTGTACTATGGGTCCATGTAGTAGCTAGATGGTTGTATCTCCTCCTTTGTGCTTTCATGTATAGATCTTGTGAGCTCCGTTCATGATCAAGATCTAATCTATTTGAAATCATGCATGTTGTGTTTGCAGGGATCCGATGGATATTGAGATTATTATGTTGGTTTGATTAATGGTTTTGTCTTTATGATTCTATCATGTCTGTGTTGTTTGTGATCTTGCATGCTCTCCGTTGTTAGTAGCTATCTTGGCCAAGTAGTTGCTAGTGACTCCAAGAGGGGGTATTTATGCTCGATAGTGGGTTAATGCCTCTAGTTTCCAGGGAAGTGACAATAATCTATTCGGTTGTAGATGTGTTGTTGCTACTAGGGAGAAAACAACGGGTCTCTTGTTCATGGAACATGTGGACTGTTTATCTTACACACTTTGCTTAAAGCAGTTGTCTGTTGCTTGCAACTGTTGGAGATATGCCCTAGAGGCAATAATAAATGTAGTTATTATTATATCTTTGTGTTTATGATAAATGTTTACATTCATGCTATAACAGTATTAACCAGGAAACATTAATACTTGTGTGATTTGTAAACTAAATTAGAGTCCCTAGTAAAGCCTCTTCACAATACTAGATGATTGTGGTTTCCCTATCATGAACATTGAGATGTTATTAACAACAAGATCATATCATTAGGAGAATGGTATGATGGACATACTCCTATAGATAAGCGTAGCACAAAGATCAAGTCATTTTAATAGTTCAATTGCTATAAGCTTTCCGATACATAGTAACCTAATTCCTTCGACCATGAGATCATGCTTATCATCATCACCAAAAGGATGCTTTGATGACATCAAACACCACACCTTAACTGGGTGGCTATAAAGGTGGCATTGAGTGTTCGGAAAGTATGGATTGAAACACATGGATCAAGAGTGGGATTTGTCCATCCATATGACGGATAGATATACTCTGGGCCCTCTCGGTGGAATGTCACCCAATTAGCTTGCAAGCATGTGACTGGCTCACAAGGGATCACATACCATGGGAACGAGAAAAGAGTACTTATCGGTAACGAGGTTGAACTAGGTATGCAGAGATACCGATGATCAAAACCTCGGATAAGTAAACTATCGTGAGACAAAGGGAAATTGGTATCGTATGTAAGTGGTTCATTCGATCACAAAGTAATCGTAGAAATATGTGGGAGCCATATGAATTTCCAGATTCCTCTATTGGTTATTGACCGGAGAAGTGTCTCGATCATGTCCGCATAATTCACGAACCATAGGGAGACACACTTAAGGATTCGATGTTGTTGAGTAGTTATGGAATGATGAGTAAGAGACCGAATGTTGTTAGGAGTCTCGGATGGGATCCGGGATATCACGAGGAGATCCAGAATGGTCCGGAGAATAAGATTCATATAAGGAAAGTCCTGTTTCGGAGTTGGGGAATGATTCCGGTGTTTTCACTGGGAATGTTCTAGAAGGGTCCGGAAGGTCCGGCACTCTAGAGGGGAAGGGTACATGAATGTGTCATAACAATATGGAATGGTTGCATCATGTACTAGGTCACTTGGCTGGGCAAAATAACGGGAGAAATCAAATCCTAGTTTGAAAGTCAAACGCCAATTTGAAAAAGTCAAACGGTAAGTTTGCTTGGTGGAGGGAGAGTAGGAAACCTAATTGGGGAGGAGTTCCCCTCCCTCCACCCGTCGGCCAAGGAGGCCGAGTTGGGGGGGGACTCCCTCCTCCCAACCGGCCACCCTCCACCTATATAAGGAGGGGTAGGGCGCCCCTACCCCTCAGACCCAAAAACCCTAGCCCCAAGCCGCCGGCGCCACCACCTCCTGCTGCTGCCACCGCCTAGGGCACCACCAACTCGCCGAGTTGGGGTGTTCACAAACCCTAGACACCGGCCAAGCTTTCCCCTTGGTGCTTCGAAACCCTAGATCGCCAAGGCATCTCTCTTGCTCCACCATACTCGCTCCGGCTTAAGGCGAAGCCCTGCGAGATCTCCCCTCTACTTCCGGTACCACGCCGTCGTGCTGCCGGAATCACAAGGAGAGTGCTACAACCTCTGCTGCCTGCTAGAATAAGGGAGAGGAAGGTATTCATCGAGTACCGAACGTGTGACGGACTGCGGAAGCGCTGCCGGAACGCAGCGTCGGAAGGATCGTCTACGCGATCTTGAGATCGGCAAGAGTACGACTACATCACCCACGAGAATATGCTCTCATTAACCGCTTTGGAATCTTCGAGGGTGAGTTCCTCTATCGACTCGTTGCTACAATCTAGTAGATAGATCTTGGCTAGTTTGTTTGCATGCGGTAGAATTTTTTTGTTTTCCATGCTACGAACCCCAACAGTGGTATCAGATCCGTGTCTATATGTAGATCTCTTGCAAGAGTAGAACACAATGGTCATTGTGGGCGATGGTGCTTTATTTATCAATTGCTTCTTGTGTACTTTGCATCTTGCGGTATGATGGGATGAAGCGGCCCGGGCTAACCTTACATGACATCGTTCATGAGACTTGCTCCACGCTCAACATGCAAGTTGTATTGCATAAGTGGCTTTGCGGGTGCCTGTCTCTCCCATCATAGTATAGATCCAATTTACAACGGGCACTTGATAATTCAAGCATCAACGTTGTGGTTCTTTTTCGTAAGTTAGAGCGACACTTATTGAAAGCCCCAAACCACGTAAAATATGCAAAGAAAATTAGAGCCGTCTAACTTTATTTTGCAGGGGTGTGCTGTGATGTGATATGACCATGATTGTGATTATATTTGATGTATGCAATGTTCCTTATTGTAAGTTGGCAACCGGCAAGAGCCATATGGTTGTCTTTAAATTCTGTTAAGACCCGCGTGTCTATTTAAAGTATTTGTAATAGTTGGAGCTGGTGGACGACAACCATGAAACGGCGCCATTGACCTTGACGCTATACCGGTGATTAGGGGTGGGCATAAAAAACCGAAACCGAACACTGAAACCGAATTAACCGGAACCAAAACCGAATACACCGAACCCGCATTAGCCGAAACTAATTTCGGTTGGTAAATATGATTAACTGAATTTATAAATATTAATTTGGTTTTTACTTTCTGTTAACCGAAATAACCGTACAAACCGAAAAATATACGTGATAGAGCTAAATATATTTGTGATTCTGTCCCAGGCGTCCATTACTATATGTGGATACTAGCTCATGGAACAAAAGACATGCATGCAAAAGCTGTCAGGATAGCCCATGCATGTATGTATGTTTCCAGCCACATGCACGTACATGTTCGTGATTTAACTGTCAATTGTGTCTATGAATTTTGTTGGAAGTCTTTCAATTATTTTCCTATTTCGGATATAATCATGTATTTTAGCTGAACTCTCAACACGTATAATTTGTTGAATATATACAATTTGAAAGATAGACATCATTTTTTTGAACAAGCAAGATAGACATCATGCTTATTTTGTTCTTTTTCTACACATGCGTTTAAGACATCAGCTAGCCATGTATTGCTTCAGGTCCTCGCCGACCTGGAGGTTACTTCCGGTGCGCCGATGAGTGGTTTAGCTTGTATGGATCTGACATAAATTATGGCACAGTGTTGTTATTTTCAGAAGTTCGGTTAAAAACCGAACACCGAACCGAATTGTCCGCTAACTGAACTATCGATTAATTAGAAAACCGAAATAATTTCGGTGCCTATTTTATAGAAACCGAATTATAGAAAAACCCGAAAAACCGAACCGAATTAAGCGAAAAAACCGAATGCCCACCCCTACCGGTGATGATGGAGATCATGTTTGTGCTTGAAGATGGAGATCGGAAGCACAAGAAAAAAGGCCATATCATATCACATATTATGAATTGCATGTGATGTTAATCCTTTATGCATCTTGTATTGCTTAGTTAACTACGGTAGCATTATAAGATGATCCCTCAAGCACATAAATTTCAAGTTTTAAAGTGTTCATCCTTAGTAAGCACCGTTGCTAAAGCTCGTTGTTTCGAAGCACCACGTGATGATCGGGTGTGTTAGATTATACGAGTGTATACAACGTGAGCAAGCTAGATTTGCTCATGCGGAAGCTAAGGTTTGATCTTGACGAGCCTAGCATGTACAAACATGGTCTCGGAACACGGATCACCGAAAGGTAAAGCATGAGTCATATATTAGATATGATGAACATGTTGATTGTTCGCCATTGAAGCTACATCAACTCTCGTGATGATCGGTTTTGATGTGGTGGATTTGGTTCGTGTGATCACTAAAACAATGTGAGGGATATTGTTTTGAGTGGGAGTTCACCTAGATTAATTTAAGTATTAATTAGAACTCAATTTGTCATAAACTTAGTCTAAACTATTGCAAATATGTTGTAGATCAATGGCGGCCCCTACCATCAATTTTAATGCGTTCCTAGAGAAAGAAAAGTTGAAAAACAATGGAAGCAACTTCGCGGATTGGTTCCGCAATTTGAGGATTGTCCTCAATGCTGGTAATTTGACCTATGTGCTGGATGCACCGCTGGGTGACCCGCCTGCAGCTACTGCTACCGATGAAGTAAAGAGTGTTTACCTCACTCGGAAGAATCAGTACTCCACAGTTCAGTGTGCTATCTTGTATGGTTTGGAATTGGTGCTTCAAAAAAGGTTTGAGAACCATGACCCACATGATATTGTCCGTGAACTCAAAATGATATTTGAGGCTCACGCGGCAGTTGAGAGTTATGAGGCTTCTGAAAAGTTCTTTAACTGCAAGATGGAAGAGGGCAGCTCCATCAGTGAGCATGTGCTTAAGATGTCTGGGCACGCAAACAAACTCCAAAGTTTGGGTATTGTGATTCCTAATTCTTTGGGGATTCACCGTGTCCTCTAATCACTACCACCAAGTTACAAGAACTTTGTGATGAACTACAATATGCAAAACATGGACAAGACGTTGCCAGAACTCTTCTCCATGTTGAAATCTGCAGAAGTGGAGATCAAGAAAGAGCACCAAGTGTTGTTGGTCAATAAGACCACCAAATTCAAGAAAGGCAAGTCTAAGAAAAAGGGAAACTTCAAGAAGGGCGGTAAGAAAGTTGCCGCACCGGCGAAGAAGACCAAGGCTGGGCCTAAGCCTGATACTGAGTGCTTTTACTGCAAGGGAGAAGGTCACTGGAAGCGGAATTGCCCAAAGTACTTAGCGGATTTGAAGAACGACAACATCAAGAAGAAAGGTATATCCGATATACATGTTATTGATGTGTATCTCACTAGTACTCGTAGTAGTGCTAGGGTATTTGATACTGGTTCGGTTGCTCATATTTGTAACTCGAAACAAGTGATGCAGAATAAACGGAAGCTAGTGAAGAACGAGGTGACGATGCACGTTGGAAATGGATCAAAGGTTGATGTGATCGCGGTCGGCACTCTACCTCTTCATCTACCATCGGGATTAGTTTTATACTTAAACAATTGTTATTTGGTGCCTGCGTTGAGCATGAACATTATATCGGGATCATGTTTATTGCGAGACGGTTACTTGTTTAAGTCCGAGAATAATGGTTGTTCGATTTATATGAGTAATATGTTTTATGCACATGCACCTTTGATAGGTGGTCTATTCTTATTGAATCTCGATTGTAGTAATACACACATAAATAACATTGAGGCTAAACATTTGAAATTGTGCGATAACACGACCTATATGTGGCACTGTCGTCTTGGTCACATTGGAGTGAAGCGTATGAAGAAACTCCATTCCGATGGACTTCTTGAATCACTTGATTTCGAATCACTTGAAAGATGCGAAGCATGTCTGATGGGTAAAATGACTAAGACTCCATTTTCTGGTATGATGGAGCGAGCTACGGACTTATTGGAAATCATACATACCGATGTGTGTGGACCAATGAGTGTAGCATCACGCGGTGGTTATCATTATGTTCTTACCTTCACGGATGACTTGAGTAGATATGGGTATATCTATTTCATGAAACATAAGTCCGAAACTTTCGAGAAGTTTAAGGAATTTCAAAGTGAGGTAGAGAATCAACGTAACAAGAAGATTAAATTTCTATGATCTGATCGTGGAGGTGAATATCTAAGTTACGAGTTTGGCGAGCATTTGAATAAATGCGAAATACTTTCACAATTGACACCACCGGGAACACCACAGCGTAATGGTGTGTCCGAATTTCGTAATCGAACTCTCTTAGATATGGTTCATTCTATGATGTCACTTACAGATTTACCGCTATCGTTTTGGGGTTATGCATTAGAAACAGCTGCATTCACTTAAATAGGGCATGTAAGATCCCTCCTTTGTAAAGGAAAAGGATCCCTGTGATTGCAATGCTAGTCCCTGGATCATTGCTAGCATCCACAGTTTAAGATGAAGTACACAGAAACAAAGGTCATTTATTACATTCATTCCAGAGATAAAACATAGTCTTTTACAACTCAGGGCCACAGGCCTAATACAAGAGTTTTGGAATAAGTAAATAAACATAAGTCTTCATCTTCATGTGCCACAGGCAAGCATGTTGAGTGTAGACTCATGACACCTAATCATCATCGGAGTAACCTGCAACATCACAAGTTACAGCCACAGTGGGTCAATACTTTGGAATAGTATTGGCAAGTGATACCTTAGTAAATTTTTAAGTGGACTATATTACTATATGCATTTTTGGATAAGTGTAGTTTGGCTTGCTTTGCTCAAAATAGGTTTTTCCTATTAGTTGAAATCACCAAGTTTTTCTTTGTCAAAAAAACTTTCCCAAGAAACCACCAATAGACATTGGGGTCCTTCACCCTTGTTCACCCACAAGTTTTACTTAGAAGTTGGAGTGATGAGATTCTTGATAGCTTCCATGTCTTGATGCTCAAGTTGTCCATTGCCATGGACTTGGCTAAGTACTTAGATTTTCCATCTGCAGAGGTTGTGCACTTTCCCCACCAGACTTGGTTTCCCAAGACAGGACCTTTCAGAAGCCTTCCCTTAGCCAAATGGACGCGTTCCAACCTATCATCCCACTACCACCAACTGTCCAAATGACTAAGTTCTAGCAACCTATATGATCAAGGCAGAGCCCATATTGCCAAGTGGCTGCACTATAAGCTTCTCAACACTTGGCCTCCAAATCCCTTTGTGCCTGGGTGGCATACCACAAGTGTGATACACAAGGTAAACCATGTCCATGGGCCTTGTGTAACCACTCAACCAAAAACCACCATTCAAGTCCCATTCCACCCAGGAGGTTCATTGACTTAGTTGTTTTATTAAGAAAAACATAAGTCCAAAAGACTTATAAATAATTTCTTCATAGCATGTATATACTTTACCAACCCTTGTTTGCTACTAGCTAGGCTAAGCATGGCATAGTAACTTAACTTAGGAAATTCCCTAGCAATTCTACAACTACTTAGGATTTCCCAACATAGCATTTGGCAAAAAAAAGTAACAACATGCAAGACTTAGCAAAATATTTCTAATGCTTGTACAAAATATAGGGATGGAAATATTCATGAAGTACCACTTGCCTTGGTAATGGGGAGAGTAGCACTCTTCACAATCACAGTCACTAGCAAAATCTACACAAAAATTTGTAGCACAAAATTACACACAATTCAAATACAAACAAAAATATGAATGCATGCATGCAAGAAAATGCTAAGTGATGATTTTTGAAAACTCCACCAAGCAAGTGCATGATACAGAAACATAACCAAGTCAAAAACTTGCTAAGTAAACTTAATTAGCACTAAAACAATTTTACTAAACAAATTCTATACTCAAAAAGGTCCTAAACAAGTTTCTGCATAAAAAGTCATTTTAACAGAAACTTTTTGTTAAACACATTGCAGATTCAGAAAGGGCTTGTCTCCCTGATTCCAACGGTATGAAGTTTGCAAAAATCTAACGTGGGAATCAAAAGTTATAGCCATTTGAATTTGGATCTAAATCTGATTTGAATTCTGTTTTTGATTTAAACTCCAGCCACGCGTCATGTTTCTATTGGCGCGTACCGATTCGTTCCGGATCGCGCTTGCTAGCTGTAGGATCTAACTAACGACGCACGGTCCAGATCTAGCATAACGGTTCGATTAGTGATTCTATCGCAAGCGTTGGATCTAGATCCAATGGCTCTCGAGCATGCGACCATGTTCTGGCGGCGCGCTGCGTCAGCGAGCGGCGGAGCGCTCAGTCAGCGGCGGCGCTGGCATTCTAGGTCGCGTGCGAGAGGGGGAAGGGTCTTACCAGAACCGTGGTGGCGTGCTGAAGCTCAACGTGGCGTTGGTTTGCGAAGGGGCGCGCGGGCACGGTCTCTGGAGCTCGTCGGAGTTGCGGGCGGCGTCGGTCGCTTGCAGGTGAGGTCACTGTCGAGGTTTGGCGTCGCCCTAGCACGAACCAGAGGGGTCAGGGGGTGCACAAGATGCAGGCGAACAATCCCGTATGAAAGAGGGGGCAGGGGCGCTCGGGTTTTACCTTAATTGGTCGCCGGAGTCTAGCGGCGGCGTAGGTGGTTGCAGGCACGAACGGGGACGACGGCCTGGGTCACGAGCAGGCAAAAGAAAGGTGTCAGCAGATGCGCCAGATCATGCTGAGCAAGTTAGCTTGAACCAGAGAGAGGGGGGCGGTCGAGGCTCACCGGAATTGGTCGCCGGAGTCGTCGGTACTGCGGGGCTTCGAGAGCAAATGCGCGCAGCCTGGTGGCGGAGTGAGCGAGGAGAGTGGGGGGAAATGCTCGCGGTGCAGAGGGGATTAAATAGGCCCAAGCGCGACAGGAAACGCCTGCGGCATCAAGGCTAATTACGCCGCGCCATTACCGGCATTGACAGCAGCCGCGACGCGGTCTGCGGGCGCGGTTTGGGGAAGACGAGGGCGACGTGGAGAGGGCCCGCTCGTCAGCGAAACGCGCAGAAAGGAGGTGGGGTCTGGTTGTCAGCGGCTGTGTGGGTGCGCTGGCGCGTGCGAGAGAGAAAGGAATGGCCCGGGTGGGCTAGTTGGGCCAGTTCTGTTACTGGGCTAGAATCCTGGCGCCGGCCCTTTTCCAATTCTTTCTCCTTTTTCTTTTTCTGTATCAATTTTCTGAATTGATTTTCAAATGAATTCAAGTTCCATTTGAATTCAAATCTTCTTGGGATTTTTGCAGTGAGAAGTAGTCTCAAATATAGGCATAAAATCATGTGGTTGCTTTGCAAAGGCTTGGTCAAGCTTGGAGAACAAAATATCAGAGACTTGGCACTTGGTTTGCAAAATTTGAGAAATGGTTTTTGAAACCATTTCCAATTTGTAAATCTTGGTTTAAATTCTACACTCAACCTTTCCTCATAGAAGGCAACAAACTTGGTTCATAAACAATCAAACTTTCAAATGGGGATGGCCATTTGATTTAAGTTTGTTCACATGAAATCATAGCACTATGTGCTTCTGTTTTTCTGAAATGAGTTTGAAATTGATCTCAAATCTATATGCATGCATGAATGATATGCAAACTTTGAAATCATGATTTTAGGGATGTTACAAATCTAACCCCCTTAAGGTGAATCTCGCCCTCGAGATTCGGGTTGGCTAGCAAATAGGTGAGGGTGGTCTTTCCGAAGATCATCTTCTCTTTCCCATGTTGCTTCCTCTTCGGTATGATGATTCCATTGTACTTTGCAAAACTTGATAGTCTTTGTCCTTGTGACTCTTTCTGCAGTCTCAAGAATCTTGATAGGCTTTTCTTCATAAGTGAGATCACTTTCTAGTTGAACTTCTTCCAAAGGTATGGTATCCTTCAAAGAAGTTTCTTCCATTTCTGGGTGACATTTCTTAAGCTGACTCACATGAAATACATTATGGACTGCTGATAGAGATTCTGGCAATTCAATTTCATAAGCAACTTCTCCTTTGCGACTCAGAATCTTGAATGGCCCAACATATCTTGGTGCCAACTTTCCTTTGACTCCGAATCTTTTCACTCCACGGAGTGGTGATACTCTAAGGTAAGCTCTATCACCAACTTCGTAGGTGACTTCTCTATGCTTAGGATCAGCGTAGCTTTTCTGTCGGGACTGTGCTATCTTCAACCTGTCTTTAACCAATTTGACCTTCTCTTCGGCTTCTTTGATAAGATCTGGCCCAAATAAACTTCTTTCTCCCACACCATTCCATAATAATGGGGTGGTACACTTTCTTCTGTAGAGAAACTCAAATGGTGCCATCTCAATGCTGGCTTGATAGCTGTTGTTATACGAAAATTCTGCATAAGGCAGACTTTCATCCCAACTTGCTCCGTAGTCTAGGGCACATGCCCTCAACATGTCTTCCAGAATTTGATTAGTCCTTTCTGTTTGTCCATCGGTTTGAGGATGAAATGCAGTACTGAATTCCAACCTCGTTCCCAATGACTCATGTAGCTGTCTCCAAAAATGGGAAGTGAATTGGGTTCCCCTATCAGACACAATACTTTTAGGCACACCGTGAAGGCATACAATTCTACTCATGTAGATTTTGGCTAACTTGGCACTTGTATAAGTTGTCTTCACGGGTATGAAATGAGCCACTTTAGTTAGGCGATCCACTACTACCCATATGGAATCATATCCTGATCTGGTCCTTGGTAATCCGGTAATGAAATCCATGCCAATTTTGTCCCATTTCCAATCAGGAATAGGTAGTGGTTGAAGCAAACCTGCTGGTTTCTGATGCTCCGCTTTTACTCTACTACACACATCACACAAAGCAATATGTTCGGCGATGTCTCTCTTGAGATTGTTCCACCAAAATCTTTCTTTCATGTCCATGTACATTTTGGTGTTACCCGGGTGAATAGAATACGGGGAGTTGTGCGCTTCTTGCAAAATCAGTTTCCGCATCTCCGGATCTTGTGGAACACAAATACGTTTCCCATGCCATAAAGTACCTTGTTCGTCTACATGGAAATTTTTAGCTTTCCCTTGGCTAATCCTTTCCTTAATCTCTTCAATTTCTTTATCAATCTTTTGAGCTTCTCGAATCTTGTCCAACAAGGTGGGTTGGATATCTAAAGACATGAGATGTCCTTCAGGCACAATCTCCAATCTGAGTTCTTTGAATTGAGCACACAATTCATCTGGCAATTCTCCTTTGGTAAGGCCATTCACAAACACCTTACGACTTAGAGCATCTACTACAACATTTGCTTTACCGGGGTGGTATTGCAAACTTAAGTCATAATCCTTGATAAGCTCTAACCATCTTCTTCGTCTCATATTGATTTCCTTTTGGGTGAAGATATACTTCAAACTTTTGTGATCTGTGAACACTTCACAACGCTTTCCCAAAAGGTAATGTCTCCATGTTTTGAGTGCATGGACGATGGAGGCTAACTCTAAATCATGAGTAGGATAGTTTACTTCATGAGTTTTGAGTTTTCTCGAGGCATAGGCCACAACTTTACCGTCTTGCATAAGTACGGCTCCCAAACCTTGATGAGACGCATCACAATACACTTGGAAATCTTTTTCCAAGTCAGGCAGACATAGAACTGGTGCTGTCACTAGTCTCTTCTTCAATTCTTGGAAGCTGACTTCACAACCTTCAGACCATGCAAACTTCTTGTCTTTCTTTAACAATTCAGTCATGGGCTTAGCAACCTTTGAGAAATTCTCAATGAACCTTCTGTAGTAACCTGCTAAGCCAAGGAAACTACGAACCTCTTTTACATTCTTGGGAGATTCCCATTCCGTCACAGCTGAAACCTTAGCAGGATCAACTGCTACACCATCCTTTGTCATAACATGACCAAGAAAACCAACTTCTTCTAACCAGAACTCACACTTGCTGAATTTGGCATAAAGCTTATGCTCTCTCAACTTCTCAAGTATCAAACGCAAGTGTCCCTCATGCTCTTCTTTGCTCTTGGAGTAGACTAAGATGTCATCGATGAAAACGACAACGAACTTGTCAAGAAATTCCATGAACACCTTGTTAATCATATTCATGAAGTATGTTGGAGCATTTGTCAAGCCAAAAGGCATTACGGTATACTCATATAATCCATACCTTGTAGTGAATGTTGTTTTAGGTATGCCTTGCTCTCTTATCTTGAGTTGAAAATAGCCTGACCGGAGATCAATCTTCGAGAACACACATGCTCCCTCTAGCTGATCAAACAAGTCATTGATTCTAGGCAAAGGATATTTGTTCTTGATAGTTACCTCGTTGAGTGAACGGTAATCTATGCATAACCTTTGGCTTCTATCTTTCTTCTCCACGAACAAAACTGGGGCTCCCCAAGATGAAGAACTTGGTTGAATAAATCCTTTCTGCAACTGTTCTCCTAGTTGCTTCTTGAGCTCTTTCAGTTCATCAACTGACATTTTGTATGGTCTCTTTGCTATTGGTCCAGAACCTGGTACCAAATCTATCAGAAATTCCACATCTCTATCTAGTGGCATTCCTGGCAACTCTTCCGGGAATACATCCGGATACTCACACACAATTGGCACACTGTCCATGCTAACCCCCTTAAGGGAATTAAGCATACTCCTTTTTGCTCCAAAGCTGGTCTTGAATCTGATCCTTTTATTTTCCGGAGTTGTGAGTGAGACGGTATGGCTGGCACAATCTATCACTCCTTTGTACTTAGTCATCCAGTCCATTCCCAGAATGACATCCAAACCTTGGGAGTTTAATATTATCAAGTTAACGAGAAACTTATACTTCCCAAATTCTATGACTAGGTCATGGCATCCTGAATTCACTATCATTTCTCCACCAGGAGAACTTACTTTTATAGGACACCCAATAGTTTTTACCGGTAGTTCATTTCTTTCAACAAATGCTCTTGATATGAATGAATGAGATGCACCAGTATCAAAGAGTACAAATGCTGGAATGGAATTGAGTCTGAACTTACCAGCAACAGCGCCAGGTTCCTCATAGACCTGCTCCACATTAATGTGGTTCACCTGACCTTTCTGGAAAGGATTGGGCTTGACAGGTCCTTCAACTTTCTTTTCGGGGCACTCATTTTCATAGTGTCCCATCTTCTTGCATTTGAAGCATTCAACCTGACTGATGTCCCTTTTAGCAGGCTGACTTCCACTTCCACTACCATTTCCACTGTGGTGGCTCTTATGTCCACTCTTGTGGTTCTTGTACTTGTCATTGTCATGACTGCGGTGATGCTTGTTGTCATGACGGTTGTGGTTGTGGTGCTTGTTGAATTTCCCATGCTTATGGGATCCTGAGCTTCCACTGTCATCATAGTGAGATCGTTTGTGAGACGATCCCGAGCTGTGCTTGTCGGAGTGCTTTCTCTTTCGACTCTCGACTTGCTTCATTTTGTTCTCCAATATAGCAGCCTTGTCACAGAGCGACTGATAAGTGAGAACATATGCCACAGCCAGCTGCAGATTCAGCTCATCATTCAAGCCTTCCAGAAATTTTTCCTTTCTTTTGGCATCTGTGTCAACCTCATCCGGTGCATAACGCGCCAGATTGTTGAACTCTTCAATGTATTCAGCCACACTGCGGTGGCGCTGCTTCAGATTGTGGAACTCTTTCTTTTTCAGGCTCATTATTCCTGATGAGATATGAGCCGTGCGAAAGCCATCTTCAAAGATATCCCAAGTCACCTCATTTATAGGAGTGGTGATTTGGAAGTTGTCCCACCAAGTGGCGGCTGACCCTTCCAGCAGATGTGCTGCAAATCTGACCTTTTCAGCGTCTGTGCAGCCCACGGTCACTAAGTCCTTGTTTACAGAACGTAGCCAATCATTGGCCACCATGGGATCAGTCGTCCCCGAGAACTTAGCTGGCCTCAATCGCAGAAATCTGGTGAGCATATCGAAGCCCGGAGGGTTGTTGTTGTTATTATTGTTATTGTTGTTGTTATTGGGGTTGTTGTTGTTGTTTTGGTTCTGAATGAATGTTGTCATCATTTGCATGAGCTGTGTTTGAGCATTCATCATTTGTTGCATTTCCGGAGTGGTGTTGTTGGGGTTGGGGTTTGCGCGACGGGGAGGCATCTGTGGTTTGTTCAAATGGAGATAAGAATGAGATACCCATAGATGTTTTATGCACATTACATCACATAAACAAACACATAGCATGCAACACAAAGATAAAAGTTCAACAACAAGTTCTCAAAGTAAAACACACAAGTGGCAAGCCATCCACATGTCGGATGGTCCAATAACAAGTTCACAAATAACAAGTATGATAATAAAAGATAACGAGTAGTCAAGTCTACTCATCAGCATCAATCTCCTCCTCGACGAAGGTAAGAACCTGCGTTCTCCATCGCGGTCTTGTTCTCCTCAATGGTAGTGGTCAAGGACTCGATCTTGGCCTTGAGAGCCCTCTTCTGGGAATGAAGCCTCTCAATCACCATCTGCTGCTGCTCTAGCTCGAAATCCTTGGACTTCAGTTCTTTAGTCATGTCCCGGATCTTCTTGTTCCTATCCTGGACGCGTTTCTCCTGACTCTTGAACTTCCGGTCCTGGGTCTCGAACTTCGCCTCCATTTCCTTGACTATCTCGTCCTGCTGTGCGAAAAGCTTGTCCTTCTCGCGAAGCTGCACTTGGAGCTCGTCATTACTGAGCATGACATTGGTCCTGTCCGTGTCCACGTGCCTAATGAGAGACTCTAAGTCCTGGAGGTACAGACGTATCGACTCTGCGGTGTCCCTCGAGTCGTCCTCAAAGTCGATGGACTCTCCATCCTCATCACGTCTTCCGAAGACATGGAAGTGGGTGCCTCTAACCTGTCGGGAGTGACGGCCTAGCAGACGTCCTATCAGGTCCTGCATGACTACCTCCATGCCTCTCTCCCTGTCATCGTGCATAAGCTTGAAGACGATGGCCTCCGTAGTAGGCTCTGTCTGGCGTCCGGGCTGGTTCACCTTGAAGCCCTAGAGGTCCTTCCTCTCGAAGTTGGTGAGTGGATGCACCATGATGGTGGGAAGAGGGAGATTGAGCAAAGTGGTAAGCTCAACGATACGAGGACCAAAGCGGGTAACCTGGAACTCCTCAACAGTACTGATGGTAATAGGCATCTATTTATAAGATAGAAAAGTTAGGACAACACAAATTAAGATAAAACAAGACAAACATTTCATACATATCCTTGGAACACAAAATCACACAAGTCATGCATACATGATTCCATTACATCAACCAAGGTCCAAACTTATTTAAGGTATCATTTGGAAAATAAGGTGATAGGTGGTGGTCCAACTAACGAAGTGTGTTTACAATCCTATCTCACTGGATCTGTTGGCTAACACAATGTTCCTAGAGGCAATCAGCCTATCTTGTTCACATGATTCCATCACTAAGTCTATAATATCTCCCCTTAAGGTTTGGTTGGTGGCTTCCAACTCTTGGGTATGTTCCTTCTCTTTCTCTAAGTCTTTTTGGAGGTTGAGCATTCTGCACTTGACTCTAGCACTAAGTTCTTTGATAGTCCTCCAAGCTGCTCCTCTTGCTGACTCAAAGAATGTAGTGTGCACCACAGTGTTGGTGTACATGCAGAATCCTCTTTCTTTGTGGTTGTCTTCCTTGCTTTTGTACAAGTGAATTTGCACCCACCAGTACTCAACTCCATCCATCACTGGAAAGCCTTTGTACACAGTTGCACCATGTATTTCCATTGCCACCATGAGGTCCTTGAGAATTTTGGGAAACTCAGTCTCACACTCCAAGGTCATCGTCATGAGTGGTCCTTTCTTCACGGCTTCGTTGATGGAGTTCATCTACAAATAGAGATGAGAATGAGAAGATTAGAAAAGTTTACGAGAAGAATAGACAAGTGTAGAAGTAGTTGAAAGAAAAATTTTCCTTAGTGGTTTCCAATCCTAGGGTCATAATCCTACAGGCAACACAGTGCTCTGATACCATCTGTAAGATCCCTCCCTTGTAAAGGAAAAGGATCCCTGTGATTGCAATGCTAGTCCCTGGATCATTGCTAGCATCCACAGTTTAAGATGAAGTACACAGAAACAAAGGTCATTTATTACATTCATTCCAGAGATAAAACATAGTCTTTTACAACTCAAGGCCACAAGCCTAATACAAGAGTTTTGGAATAAGTAAATAAACATAAGTCTTCATCTTCATGTGCCACAGGCAAGCATGTTGAGTGTAGACTCATGACACCTAATCATCATCAGAGTAACCTGCAACATCACAAGTTACAGCCACAGTGGGTCAATACTTTGGAATAGTATTGGCAAGTGATACCTTAGTAAATTTTTAAGTGGACTATATTACTATATGCATTTTTGGCTAAGTGTAGTTTGGCTTGCTTTGCTCAAAATAGGTTTTTCCTATTAGTTGAAATCACCAAGTTTTTCTTTGTCAAAAAAACTTTCCCAAGAAACCACCAATAGACATTGGGGTCCTTCACCCTTGTTCACCCACAAGTTTTACTTAGAAGTTGGAGTGATGAGATTCTTGATAGCTTCCATGTCTTGATGCTCAAGTTGTCCATTGCCATGGACTTGGCTAAGTACTTAGATTTTCCATCTGCAGAGGTTGTGCACTTTCCCCACCAGACTTGGTTTCCCAAGACAGGACCTTTCAGAAGCCTTCCCTTAGCCAAATGGACGCGTTCCAACCTATCATCCCACTACCACCAACTGTCCAAATGACTAAGTTCTAGCAACCTATATGATCAAGGCAGAGCCCATATTGCCAAGTGGCTGCACTATAAGCTTCTCAACACTTGGCCTCCAAATCCCTTTGTGCCTGGGTGGCATACCACAAGTGTGATACACAAGGTAAACCATGTCCATGGGCCTTGTGTAACCACTCAACCAAAAACCACCATTCAAGTCCCATTCCACCCAGGAGGTTCATTGACTTAGTTGTTTTATTAAGAAAAACATAAGTCCAAAAGACTTAGAAATAATTTCTTCATAGCATGTATATACTTTACCAACCCTTGTTTGCTACTAGCTAGGCTAAGCATGGCATAGTAACTTAACTTAGGAAATTCCCTAGCAATTCTACAATTCTACAACTACTTAGGATTTCCCAACATAGCATTTGGCAAAAAAAAGTAACAACATGCAAGACTTAGCAAAATATTTCTAATGCTTGTACAAAATATAGGGATGGAAATATTCATGAAGTACCACTTGCCTTGGTAATGGGGAGAGTAGCACTCTTCACAATCACAGTCACTAGCAAAATCTACACAAAAATTTGTAGCACAAAATTACACACAATTCAAATACAAACAAAAATATGAATGCATGCATGCAAGAAAATGCTAAGTGATGATTTTTGAAAACTCCACCAAGCAAGTGCATGATACAGAAACATAACCAAGTCAAAAACTTGCTAACTAAACTTAATTAGCACTAAAACAATTTTACTAAACAAATTCTATACTCAAAAAGGTCCTAAACAAGTTTCTGCATAAAAAGTCATTTTAACAGAAACTTTTTGTTAAACACATTGCAGATTCAGAAAGGGCTTGTCTCCCTGATTCCAACGGTATGAAGTTTGCAAAAATCTAACGTGGGAATCAAAAGTTATAGCCATTTGAAATTTGGATCTAAATCTGATTTGAATTCTGTTTTTGATTTAAACTCCAGCCACGCGTCATGTTTCTATTGGCGCGTACCGATTCATTCCGGATCGCGCTTGCTAGCCGTAGGATCTAACTAACGACGCATGGTCCAGATCTAGCATAACGGTTCGATTAGTGATTCTATCGCAAGCGTTGGATCTAGATCCAATGGCTCTCGAGCATGCGACCATGTTCTGGCGGCGCGCGGCGTCAGCGAGCGGCGGAGCGCTCAGTCAGAGGCGGCGCTGGCGTTCTAGGTCGCGTGCGAGAGGGGGAAGGGTCTTACCAGAACCACGGTGGCGTGCTGAAGCTCAACGCGGCGTTGGTTTGCGAAGGGGCGCGCGGGCACGGTCTTTGGAGCTCGTCGGAGTTGCGGGCGGCGTCGGTCGCTTGCAGGTGAGGTCACTGGCGAGGTTTGGCGTCGCCCTAGCACGAACCAGAGGGGTCAGGGGGTGCACAAGATGCAGGCGAACAATCCCGTATGAAAGAGGGGGCAGGGGCGCTCGGGTTTTACCTTAATTGGTCGCCGGAGTCTAGCGGCAGCACAGGTGGCTGCAGGCACGAACGGGGACGACGGCCTGGGTCACGAGCAGGCAAAAGAAAGGTGTCAGCAGATGCGCCAGATCATGCTGAGCAAGTTAGCTTGAACCAGAGAGAGGGGGGCGGTCGAGGCTCACCGGAATCGATCGCCGGAGTCGTCGGTACTGCGAGGCTTTGAGAGCAAATGCGCGCAGCCTGGTGGCGGAGTGAGCGAGGAGAGTGGGGGGAAATGCTCGCGGTGCAGAGGGGATTAAATAGGCCCAAGCGCGACAGGAAACACCTGCGGCATCAAGGCTAATTACGCCGCGCCATTACCGGCATTGACAGCAGCGGCGACGCAGTCTGCGGGCGCGGTTTGGGGAAGACGAGGGCGACGTGGAGAGGGCCCGCTCGTCAGCGAAACGCGCAGAAAGGAGGTGGGGTCTGGTTGTCAGCGGCTGTGTGGGTGCGCTGGCGCGTGCGAGAGAGAAAGGAATGGCCCGGGTGGTCTAGTTGGGCCAGTTCTGTTGCTGGGCTAGAATCCTAGCGCCGGCCCTTTTCCAATTCTTTCTCCTTTTTCTTTTTCTGTATCAATTTTCTGAATTGATTTTCAAATGAATTCAAGTTCCATTTGAATTCAAATCTTCTTGGGATTTTTGCAGTGAGCAGTAGTCTCAAATATAGGCATAAAATCATGTGGTTGCTTTGCAAAGGCTTGGTCAAGCTTGGAGAACAAAATATCAGAGACTTGGCACTTGGTTTGCAAAATTTGAGAAATGGTTTTTGAAACCATTTCCAATTTGTAAATCTTGGTTTAAATTCTACACTCAACCTTTCCTCATAGAAGGCAACAAACTTGGTTCATAAACAATCAAACTTTCAAATGGGGATGGCCATTTGATTTAAGTTTGTTCACATGAAATCATAGCACTATGTGCTTCTGTTTTTCTGAAATGAGTTTGAAATTGATATCAAATCTATATGCATGCATGAATGATATGCAAACTTTGAAATCATGATTTTAGGGATGTTACAGGGCACCATCTAAATCCATTGAAACGACACCGTATGAATTATGGTTTGGGAAGAAACCTAAATTGTCGTTCCTTAAAGTTTGTGGTTGCGAAGCCTATGTAAAGAAGTTACAGCCGGACAAGCTTGAACCCAAAGCGAAAAAATGCATCTTCATAGGATACCCGAAGGAAACTATTGTGTATACCTTCTATCATAGATCCGAGGGCAAAATTTTCATTGCCAAGAATGGATCCTTTCTAGAGAAGGAATTTCTCTCAAAAGAAGTGACTGGAAGGAAAGTAGAACTCGACGAGGTTGTTGAACCTTCTCTCGAACTTGCGAGTAGCGCAACACCGGAAGTGGTTCCTGTGGCGCCTACACCAATAAGAGAGGAATCTAATGATGATGATCATGAAACTTCGGTTGAAGTTGCTACAGAGCCTCGCAGGTCAACGAGAACTCGTACCACTCCTGATTGGTATGATCTCGTTATGAGTGTCATGTTGGTGGACAACACCGATGACCCTGCGACATATGAGGAAGCGATGATGAGCCCAGATTCCAATAAATGGCAAGAAGCCATGAAATCCGAGATTGGATCCATGTACGAAAACCAAGTATGGACTTTGGTGGACTTACCGGATGGCTGGAAGGCTTTCGAGAACAAATGGATTTTCAAGAAGAAAACAGATGCTGATGGTAATGTTACTGTCTATAAAGCTCGACTTGTCGCAAAAGGGTTTCGACAAATTCAAGGAGTTGACTATGATGAGACTTTCTCACCAGTAGCGAACCTAAAGTCTGTGAGGATTACGTTAGCAATCGCTGCATATTACAATTATGAAATATGGCAGATGGATGTCAAAACAACGTTCCTCAATGGAGACATTTATGAAGAGTTGTATATGATGCAACCCAAAGGTTTTGTTGATCCTAAAGATGCTAACAAGGTGTGCAAAATTCAAAGGTCCATATATGGATTAAAGTAAGCATCCCGAAGTTGGAATCAACGTTTTGATAAGGTTATCAAAAGTTTTGGTTTTATACAAACTTATGGAGAAGCTTGTATTTACAAGAAAGTGAGTGGGAGCTCTGTAGCATTCTTAATACTATATGTAGATGACATATTGTTGATTGGGAATGATGTAGACCTTCTTAATAGTGTCAAGGATTATTTGAATAATAGTTTTTCAATGAAAGATCTTGGCGAAGCATCTTACATATTAGGCATAAAGATTTATAGAGATAGATCGAGACGCCTAATATCATTGTCACAAAGTACATAATTGGACAAAGTTCTACAGAGGTTTGGAATGGAAGATAGCAAGAAAGGGTTCTTTCCCATGTTGCCCAATACGACCTTGAGTAAAACTCAAAGTCCACCAATGGCAGAAGATAGAGAAAGGATGAGTAAGACTCCCTATGCCTAAGCCATATGTTCTCTAATGTATGCCATGCTATGTACTATACCCGACATTGCATATGCTGTTAGTTTAACTAGCAGATATCAAAGTGATCCAGGAGTGGATCATTGGATAGCGGTCAAAAACATCCTTAAGTACTTGAGAAGAACTAAGGATATGGTTCTTTCTTATGGAGGTGATGAACAACTCGTTGTTAATGGTTACACCGATGCTAGTTGGAACACCGATCCAAACGATTCTAAATCTCAATCTGGATACGTATTTACTTTGAATGGTGCAGCAGTTAGCTGGAGGAGTGCAAAACAAATCGTTATGGCGAGATCTTCAACTGAATCGGAATACATAGCTGCTTCGGAGGCTTCACAAGAAGCGATATGGATGAAGGAGTTCATTACAGAGCTCGGTGTGGTTCCAAGTGCACTGGACCCAATGTCTATCTACTGTGATAACATGGGAGCCATAGCCAATGCGCAAGAACCAATGTCACACAAGAAGCTGAAGCACATCAAGCTACGTTTTCACGATATTCGAGAACATGTCCAAAATGGCGACATAAAGATTTTCAAAGTACACACAAATCTGAATGTGGCGGATCCATTGACTAAACCTCTCCCGAGGGCAAAACATGACCAACACCAAACTGCCATGGGTGTTCGGTATATTACCATGTAATCTAGATTAGTTGACTCTAGTGCAAGTGCGAGACTGTTGGAGATATGCCCTAGAGGCAATAATAAATGTAGTTATTATTATATCTCTGTGTTTATGATAAATGTTTACATTCATGCTATAACAGTATTAACCAGGAAACATTAATACTTGTGTGATTTGTAAACTAAATTAGAGTCCCTAGTAAAGCCTCTTCATAATACTAGCTTGTTGGTTAATAGATGATTGTGGTTTCCCTATCATGAACATTGAGATGTTATTAACAACAAGATCATATCATTAGGAGAATGGTATGATGGACATACTCCTATAGATAAGCATAGCACAAAGATCAAGTCATTCTAATAGTTCAATTGCTATAAGCTTTCTGATACATAGTAACCTCATTCCTTCGACCATGAGATCATGCTTATCACCATCACCGGAAGGATTCTTTGATGACATCAAACACCACACCGTAACTGGGTGGCTATAAAGGTGGCATTGAGTGTTCGGAAAGTATGGGTTGAAACACATGGATCAAGAGTGGGATTTGTCCATCCATATGACAGATAGATATACTCTGGGCCCTCTCGGTGGAATGTCATCCAATTAGCTTGCAAGCATGTGACTGGCTCACAAGGGATCACATACCACGGGAACGACAAAAGAGTACTTATGGTAACGAGGTTGAACTAGGTATGCAGAGATACCGACGATCAAAACCTCGGATAAGTAAACTATCGTGAGACAAAGGGAAATTGGTATCGTATGTAAGTGGTTCATTCGATCGCAAAGTAATCGTAGAAATATGTGGGAGCCATATGAATTTCCAGATTCCTCTATTGGTTATTGATCGGAGAAGTGTCTCGATCATGTCCGCATAATTTACGAACCGTAGGGAGACACACTTAAGGATTCGATGTTATTGAGTAGTTATGGAATGATGAGTAAGATACTGAATGTTGTTCGGAGTCTCGGATGGGATCCGGGATATCACGAGGAGATCCGGAATGGTCCGGAGAATAAGATTCATATAAGGAAAGTCCTGTTTCGGAGTTGGGGAATGATTTCGGTGTTTTCACCGGGAATGTTCTAGAAGGGTCCGGAAGGTCCGGCACTCCGGAGGGGAAGGGTACATGAATGTGTCATAACAATATGGAATGGTTGAATCATGTACTAGGTCACTTGGCTGGGCAAAATAAAGGGAGAAATCAAATCCTAGTTTGAAAGTCAAACGCCAATTTGAAAAAGTCAAACGGTAAGTTTGCTTGGTGGAGGGAGAGTAGGAAACCTACTTGGGGAGGAGTTCCCCTCCCTCCACCCACCGGCCAAGGAGGCCGAGTTGGGGGAGGACTCCCTCCTCCCAACCGGCCACCCTCCACCTATATAAGGAGGGGTAGGGCGCCCCCTACCCCCACACCCAAAAACCCTAGCCCCAAGCCACCGGCGCCACCAACTCCTGCTGCCGCCGCCTAGGGCACCACCAACTCACCGAGTTGGGGTGTTCCCAAACCCTAGCCGCCGGCCAAGCTTTCCCCTTGGTGCTTCTAAACCCTAGATCGCCAAGGCATCTCTCTTGCTCCACCATACTCGCTCCGGCTTAAGGTGAAGGCCTGCGAGATCTCCCCTCTACTTCCGGTACCACATCGTCGTGCTGCCAGAATGGCGAGGAGAGTGCTACAACCTCCACTGCCTGTTGGAACAAGGGAGAGGAAGGTCTTCATCGAGTACCGAACGTGTGACCGAGTGCGGAAGCGCTGCCGGAACGCAGCGCCGGAGGGATCGTCTACGCGATCTTGATATCGGCAAGAGTACGACTACATCACCCACGAGAATCTGCTCTCGTTAACTGTTTTGGAATCTTCGAGGGTGAGTTCCTCTATCGACTCGTTGCTACAATCTAGTAGATATATATTGGCTTGTTTGTTTGCATGCGGTAGAATTTTTTTGTTTTCCATGCTACGAACCCCAACAGCAACTTAATACTGGAGGGGGTTCAGATGATAACCTGAAGGTGGACTTCTAGTAATAGATGCAGTTGGATGGCAGTCTATGTATCTTGTTGTATTGCCTAATCGAATCTCATAGGATCTTTCTGACTAGTAATTGCATTGTTATGCCTTGCTCAGTTCATGTCAATTGCACCGCTGTAATTTGTTTACCCTTCATGCCATGTTGTTTATCTAAGGAGAGCACCTCTAGTGAACTATGGACCCCGGTCCAATCTTTACAATTGATACATCTTCTACTGTTACTTGTTTACTTACTGCAAACCATTACCTTCCACACCATACGTTTAATCCTTTGTTACAACAAACCGGTGATCTTGACAACCTTACTGTTCGTAGGGGCAAAGTCTTGAGTTTGTGTTGTGCAGGTCTCCCCGTTGCTTGCAACACCTGTGTGACGTTTCCTTCCTCCTTATGGTTCGATAACCTCGGGCTCAACTGAGGGAAAACTTGCTGCTTGTTTCTTCACACCTTACTCTTGGGATTCCCAACAGGCTTTGCGTAGACAGTCGTCAAGCTTTTCTGGCGCCGTTGCCAGGGAGGCTAAGGACGTCTTGACAAGGGGAGTCCTTCACTTCCTTTATCTTTACTTTGTTTTTAGTTTGCTTTGTTTCTCTTGCTTGGTTTTGTTTGCCTCTTTCCAAAAAACACACAGAAAATAGTTCATGCTCTAGCTGCTGCTGTTTTTGGCTTGCCCACCTTTGCCAAAATGAATTCTGCTAAGAACACCAAGTTGTGTGACTTCACTAGCACCAACAACAATGATTTCCTAAGCACTCCTATTTCTCCACCTGCTCCTGATGCTACCTTTTATGAAATTAAGCCTACTTCGTTGAATCTTGTGATGAGAGAGCAATTTTCTGGTGTTGGTTCTGATGATCCTGCTGCCCATATCAATAGCTTTGTTGAACTTTGTGAGATGCAAAAGTATAATGATGTAGATGGAGATATTATTAAGCTCAAGCTTTTTTCCTTTCTCCTTGAGGGGAAAAGCTAAAGAATGGTTGCTTTCTTTGCCTAAAAATAGTATTGATTCTTGGACTAAGTGCAAAGATGCTTTTATTGGAAAGTACTATCCTCCTGCTAAGATTATATCTCTGAGAAGTGACATTATGAAATTTAAATAGCTTGATAGTGAACATGTTGCTCCTGCTTGGGAAAGAATGAAATCGTTGGTTAAAAATTTCCCAACTCATGGACTCACTGCTTGGATGATTATCCAGACTTTTTATGCAGGTTTGAACTTCTCCTCAAGAAACCTGTTGGATTCTGCTATTGGAGGTACCTTCATGGGACTCACTTTGGGTGCTGCAATAAGGCTCTGTGATAATATGATGTTTAACTACTCTGAATGGCATGTTGAGAGAGCTCCACATGGTAAGAAGATAAATTCTGTTGAGGAAACTTCCTCTTTGAGCGAAAAGATTGATGTTATTATGGCTATGCTTGTTAATAGGAAAGCTCCTCTAGATCCTAATAGTGTTCCCTTAGCCTCTTTGGTTGCTCAAGAAGAGCAAGTTGATGTGAAATTCATTAGAAACAACAATTTCAACAACAATGCCTACAGGAATAATTTTGGTAGCAACAACAATTATAGGCCTTATCCTCCTAGTGGAAATGCTTATCAGGATAGATCTGGAATGCCTAGTGAAGAGAGGATTCTAGAAGTTGAGAGATCCACTAAATTTTTTATGCAAATGCAATATGAGCAAAACAAAATTTTCACTAAAACTATGGATGAACAATCTATTATCTTGAACAACATTAGTCTTCAGCTTGAGAATCTAAATAGAGAAATTCCTAGTTTATAGTCAAAAAATTTGAGTGCTGAGAAAAATATATCCTCTTTGTCTGAAGCTCAAACTTCCTTGGTTAATAAAATGGCTGCTAAACCATAAACTATGGAAAACACCTTTGCTACTGCTCATGCCATACAAGTTACTATTGATGAAAATGTTAGGCTATTAGCTCAACTTCATGCTAAGTGGGAAAGGGAAGCTGAAATTGATAGAAACAATAGTGTGTGCACTATCACCACTAAACCACAAGTAGCCCCTATTCCTCCTCCTACTATGCTTACCACTAGTGATGCTAAGTTTGACTTTGATATTGATGGTTGCAATATTTCTGAAGTGATTATGTTCTTGCAAAAGCTTGCTAAAAGTCTTGATGCTAGTGATATGCATGTTGCTTTCACCAAACACATTACCGATGCTCTTGTTAATATTAAGGAAGAGAAGCTAAAACACAAAGCTTCTATTCCTAGGAAAGTAGAAGATAGTTGGGAACCCATTATTAATATGCAAGTGAATGACTTTGATCTCAAAGCTTCATGTGATATTGGTTCCAGTGTCTCTATTATGCCTAGGAAGATTTATGAAATGCTTGATTTGCCACCATTAGAAGATTGTTATTTGGATGTCCCACTCAATGATAATGCTAAGAAGAAACTCATGGGGAGTATTAATGATGTTCTCATTATGGTTAACAATGCTTATGTCCCAGTTGATTTCTATGTTTTGGATGTTGAATACAATGCTTCTTGTCCTATTACTTTGGGAAGACCTTTTCTTAGAACAGATGGTGCCATCATTGATATGAAATAAGGCACCATTAAATATCATTTTTGTTTGCTTTCTGTGTCAAGAATGACCTCTAATGAGAGGCAAGTAAGATTTGGGGAGTTGCTGTCCCGAAACAGATTTCTGTCCTCCACCAAACAAAATCGTGAGGAGGCTCTGTAACTCGGATTGAGCTGAAAATTTACGAATAAATCTCCCAGTATGTTAGATAACTTTCGTTAGTTCAATACTTTTTGATTTGAGCAACAGAATATGTTCGAAAAAATGGTTTCTGACTGCTGGTCTGTTTTGACAGATTTCTGCCATTATTTGCATTTGCTTCTTATTGATTCCTTTTTGAGTTCTCTTTAGGTGAATTGAGATTTTTGAAGGAGTTACTACAGTAGATTGTGTTTTTAGTGAAAAGCCTTGTTGTTTCAAAGCTTTGCCAGAGGTCTAATATCTTTTGAATAAGCTAATGTTGCTAATGAAGATTGTGTGAAGGAAAAATTTCAGGTGTAAAGAGAGAATGATGCAATGAGATGAAGAATGGACAAAAGCTCAAGCTTGGGGATGCCACCATGGTGTCACCCCAAGAAATATCCAAGAGTTACAAGCGTGAAAGCTTGGGGATGCCCAAGGCATCCCCTTCTTCATCAATAAAAAGCTCAGGTCTATCTAGACACTTCGTTTTTATTGTTTCATGCACAGTTGTGTTGTTCTTAGAGCGTCTTAGTTTTTATTTGCTTTTCTTAGTTTGTTTAGTTTTCTTGAGTAGTTTGGAACCCCGTTCTCGCTGTGTTGTTTTGCAAATAAGTTTGCTTGGTGTTGGAAAGGAGTAGTAAGTTCTTGCTTGAAGTGCAAGAGGAGCTTGCATTGACTGTGACTTAGACTTTAGCATGACATGCTAGGTGTTGTTTTGACATAATACTTAGTGATTATTGTTGTATCATGTCTTGTTCCAAACAATTGGGATTGCTTAGTGTGCCTTGAAGAAATTATGCGTTGTTTTAGCATACAAAGCATAATATTGTGGTATTCTCCTTTGATGCTTTGCTTGGGTTGACTTGGCACATGATCACACCATGTTATGACTATGACAAGTCACCATTAGCCTCTATGATCATTTGGTCCTTGACTTGTAGTACCACTCTTTGCTTTGATTAGTATGCTCAGTTGCACTGCATGATTATGGCCATTATGCTCTCTTAGTTGGTTGCTCCCAGTCTTTTGCCAGTCTCCACTTGTATGAGTAAGTCCTACTCATGCTTACAACTCCAAAGAAACCAAGTTATTCCAAAGTGTCCACTATAAAATCCTATGCATGGTGTGTTACACCATTCCAAGTATATTCTTGTTTTCAACTATCTTCCAATTAAAAACTATTTTGTTATGTGAAAACTTAGTGATTAAATCCCTCATGAACTTGATGGCACACTTTATAATCTTTGCCCCTAATAAACTTGAACCATTGTGACAACTTTGTTGTATATGCTTGCACTTATAAGTTGGAATTAGCAGAACCGTGTTATCACGGGGAACGTTTTCAACATTGCACTTGTACTTTGTACTCAGTTGATGTCATGTTCTTTTGTCTATGGATGTCACCGGTGTGAAATAAATAGGGAACTTGTAAGTCCATGAAGTTTGTATCCTTTGTTACAGAAACGCCTGGGCCGCTAGCCTAAGCCATGCCTAATCATGGTGGAAACTTGCAGCATCACCATAATGAGCTATCTATGAAGCATCCTCAATAAAAAGCTATGCATATGGTAAATAAAAAGATTGCTGAGATGCTCATTGTCGGCTTGCCTTGTCATTTTGGTTATGGGAAAGCTCCTTTACCATGTGCAAGGGTCACCATAATGAGCTATCTATGAAGCATCCTCAATAAAAAGCTATGCATATGGTAAATAAAAAGATTGCTGAGATGCTCATTGTGTGCTTGCCTTGTCATTTTGGTTATGGGAAAGCTCCTTTACCATGTGCAAGGGGTAGCCCGTTGGCGGTTCTCAATGATATGCAAATACTTACAGTGAAACGAACTTACCTAGACCCAAAGTTGAGTATGCATGAGGTGTGGCCCTCGTATTCAAGGGACATGAGATTGCCAACTTATACTTCGTCAAGCATATACTCCAGCTTTGCCACTTTAACCTTAACCACTTCAAGATGCTTATGATAGGGGCAACGAGGTATGAAAGCTAACAAGTACCATAATTTTTGGAAGCTCTTTTTGAAACTTGTAATCACTGCTTCCTTTACAAAAAAGGGCCTTTCTTCCACCACTAGTGAGTCTCCACCTTCTACCTTTAGGCACCATTAAGAGAGCATAATTGTCATTATGTGTGCAGTGTTCCAAAGCTTATTAATTGATGCATATTGTGATATTACTTGTTCTTGTGCTACTTGTTTCTAGTCACCCTTGTGAACTTTGCAGGTGTCCTATGCATCTATTTGCTACTCTATGAGGGACAAGCTGATTGCCACTATGCCATGTTTTTGTAAACAAACAAATGTTTTTCAATGCATGTTATTCATGATCTTTGTTTGTAGCTTGTCATGTTGCATGCATAGTTACTATGTCCTATTGTTAGAACTCCATCTTTCATGCATATGTTTAGAGTTCTTTGATCCCAGTTTTCAATGCTTGCAAATGGTTGGATGTTTATTGTGAGGGTGCATGTCACCTCAAAAATTATTCTTTTATCACTTACCTACTCGAGGACGAGCAGGAGTTAAGCTTGGGGATGTTGATACGTTGGAAACGTATCTATAATTTTTGATGCTCCATGCTTGTTTTGTATCTACTTTGCTTTGCTTGTCTATACTTTGAGGTGCTTTTTACATGTTTTCTAGTACTAACCTATTAACAAGTTGCAACAGTGCCAGATGCCTGTTTTATGCTGTTTTTGGTTTTAGAAAAGTTAGTAAAGAAATATTCTCGGAATTGGACGGGACAAACGTCAAAGTCAATTACTTTTCGTGGGGAACAAGAAGTCCAGAGGAGAGCCAGAGGGGCCAGCCAGGGGCTAGACCCACCCCAGGTGCGGGTGGGCCTAGCCCCGCGCCTGGCTAGGGTTTGGCCTCCCCCTTTGCCTATAAGAAGCCCCCGATGCAAAAACCCTAAGTACCCCGATCAAATATCCACGAAACCGTCTGTAGCCGTCGCCACCATCATCCCTAGATCGGGGGGATCTGAAGTTCTTCCCGGCACCCTGCCGGAGGGGAGATCATCCCGGAGGCCTTCTCTCCGTTATGATGCGTGAGTAGTTCCACCTTGGACTATGGGTCCATGTAGTAGCTAGATGGTTGTATCTCCTCCTTTGTGCTTTCATGTATAGATCTTGTGAGCTCTGTTCATGATCAAGATCTAATCTATTTGTAATCATGCATGTTGTGTTTGCGGGGATCCAATGGATATTGAGATTATTATGTTGGTTTGATTAATGGTTTTTTCTTTATGATTCTATCATGTCTGTGTTGTTTGTGATCTTGCATGCTCTCCGTTGTTAGTAGCTATCTTGACCAAGTAGTTGCTAGTGACTCCAATAGGGGGTATTTATGCTCGATAGTGGGTTCATGCCTCTAGTTTCCAAGGGAAGTGACAATAATCTCTTCGGTTGTAGACGTGATGTTGCTACTAGGGATAAAACAACGGTCTCTTGTTCATGGAACATATGGACTGTTTACCTTACACACTTTGCTTAAAGCAGTTGTATGTTGCTTGCAACTTAATACTGGAGGGGGTTCGGATGATAACCTGAAGGTGGACTTCTAGTCATAGATGCAGTTGGATGGCGGTCTATGTATCTTGTTGTATTGCCCAATCGAATCTCATAGGATATTTCTGACTAGTAATTGCATTGTTATGCCTTGATCAGTTCCTATCAATTGCCCCGCTGTAATTTGTTTACCCTTCATACCATGTTGTTTATCTAAGGAGAGCACCTCTAGTGAACTATGGACCCGGTCCAATCTTTACCACTGATACATCTTCCGCTGTTACTTGTTTACTTGATGCAAACCATTACCTTCCACACCATATGTTTAATCCTTTGTTACAGCAAACTGGTGAGCTTGACAACCTCACAGTTCGTTGGGGCAAAGTCTTGAGTTTGTGTTGTGCAGGTCTTCGCGTTGCTTGCAACACCTGTGTGATGTTTCCTTCCTCCTTCTTGTTCGATAACCTCGGTCTCAACTGAGGGAAAACTTGCTGCTTGCTGCTTCACACCTTGCTCTTGGGGTTCCCAACAGGTTGTGCGTAGACAGTCGTCACTTATCCTCGCAGAGGCCTCGGTGGCGGTGTCGCGGCGACGGAGGGGCATCGGGTGGTCGCCGATCCCTCTAGTGAGCCGCCTTGCCAGAGGAGGAGGACGACGAATTGTTTTGACAAAGGGGTACGTGGGCTTGGGCCGATACTGGGCCGTGGTGAAGTGAGCGGAGGGAGCTGGTTGTGGCTCGCGAGCGACGGATAGGGCGAAGAGAAAATGGGTCATGGGCCAGAATTGACTGCTGTTTCTTCCTTTATTCTTTTCTATTTCTTTTCTGTTTTCTATTTTCTATGTAATAAATTCATTTCAAATTTAATCTTCACAAGGTATAAACTACTAAAAACTTTTGTGAAATTGTTAGAATAATACAGAGATTAATGATAACTAATTTTCTCTCTATATATTTTTGTATTTATAATTTTTATAATTATTTGGGAGATTATTTTATTAAATAGAACAAATAGACATTAGGATTTTAATAATTGTTTATGATCTTATAAAATTATTCTTATTTCCTCTTAATGGTTGCAATGATAATGGTTTTATATAACTAAGGATATGCAAAGAATATACCCATATTATTATTATATAACAATCATTATATAAGATTATTTAATTAATAAGGTTCTTAAAATGGTAATTTCTATTATTCCAATTCCACTAATAGGTGAATAATGTTTTAATACTTTTTGATGTGACATTAAATATACATTGATATTTAGGATTGAAATAGGAGTTAGGGTTTTGAATTATAAATATTTACCATGATTTTTAGGAGATTCAAAATACTTATATTATTTTATAAATGTGGATGAACACTATGGGTGAAGATATATTGTTCTCATGTTTGTGATCAGGAATGATATCACCTTTTTAAAATAGTGTGGTTATTCTTTAGCATGACTTATGAGAAAGAATTGATAACTAAAGTTTCTAGGCATATATGATTTTAATGTTTGAAAGTGACAAAGATATGCTTAAGTGATTTACTATAGGAAAATATTCCTATAAGCCATTGTGGAAATAAGATGATTGATCAAACAGATGAGATAGATATTAAATTTGGTTATAGAATTAAGGTTGAGTGTTTACCAATAATTTCTATCTTCCAAACTTCATAATTCTTGACTTATAATTAAGGAATTCCTTTCCTAGATATACCACTTCTTCATATTCATCATCATGTGTTAACATGATGAGCTTTACTTCACAAGAATATTCTTATTAGCAATTTCTCCTACTAAATACATTTGTAAATCCAATGAGCTTGACACTAAAACTCTAAATACTTTCCTCATAGGAATATCTCCCATTTCTAGAATGCTCCTAATAACTCCAAATCCATTTGAATGATTACTCTCTTACTTTATAAATTACTTTATAATCTCACTTATAAATCTCAAAAGCTTGTCATGGAAGCTTTTCATATCTTCTCATATCTACACTTGGTTATATCAAACTATTCTACTAATTATAATCTCCAATCCAACAATTGTTTACATTTAACTCCATTCGGACACTTCCTGAATCATCCACCACTAATATTACTCCAATATATATATATATATATATATCAATTCCTACTACACCTCAAGTGTTTAGTATTCCCTAAGAAAAATAATACTTATTCTATCATCCAATGTTGCTCTAGCATCAGTCTAATCATACTATCTTGTCTTTACTTAACTCCAGTAACTCATATTCCAACTTCACAATATACCACCGTGACTTGTCATGACTAACCTAGGATTACAAATCTATACTAGGGTTTAATCATGTTCTATCCACCAGTGTCACTTATACATGATATAATCATTCACTCTCAGTGACTTGATCATGATCATTATAATCCTTTGATCATTTATGGCTTAGGTTTCCAGTTGGCTAATCAAGGTTTTCATCAATACAACATTACAGTTGTATTATAATTATCTTCTTAGTATCTCTACCTGACTATGAGATATTACTCATTGACTATACCTACTTGATCCAATAGGATTACTCCTTGGTAACTATTTTCAGAATTCATCCTTATAATCCTCTTTGTTACCACATATAATTATATCTTCCAAATAACTCTTCTATCCATTCAGGAGTGAGTTAACTCCATCAATTATCCTATTGCTTTGATTCTCTTCAAACACTCCCATCCTATAGATGATATCTAAAACTAGCATTACTACTTACCTCTTCTTACTTCTTTCTTTATAGGCCTTAAGTGAATGCTATGATAAGGACAAGAGTTGATAGATCAAGAATTGATAGGCTAAGACTTGATAGATCAATAGTTAATAAGCCAAGAATTGGTGAATCAATAGTTGATTACTCAACATTGATGAACAACAGATATTAAGATAAGATTCATTAGAGATGATAAGGATTGATATGTAAAGAAAGATATGTGGTGAATGGTCTTGACTTGGTTTCCTTCCTACTCAATAAGTGATAAGGAATTAGTGCTTAAGAACTACCATGATGCCCATGGTAGGAATAGATAAGAATTTGATAAATCAATATTTTGGTTATTGGATTCTTGTTACTTGAGTTGTATTCTTAACTTGGTATTCATGAGTTGTGTAATGAATACTATGGTATGATCCCTTAAGGATCAAATATTAATCATTAAGCAATATACAATGGCTTAGTTTTATTACATTTGATCTACCCTTAGATCAAATCATGTTTACCCTAAATAAGGTTTTAGCAAAGGTCATATTAAAACTTATCGCGGTCAACTTGATGATCTACTTCAATTCCATCAAGTTGAGAGAATCTTCAATCACTTTGACAAGTTTTGTTCAAAAGCACGAAAATTATTCAGATTTTCTATGCATGAATGCAATGCACACATCTGTGATCAGCTTATTTCTAAGCTCTAATGCTGGGATGTTACATCATCAACCTGGGTACATCGAGTTTGTGTCAACCCCGTTTGCCAAAAATTCCGAACAGTAGGATAAAGATTCGGTAATATATGTATCCAACAATGTGATCATATTAAGAATTGTGCTACAATGAAGAATCAAATACTTAGACCGTATGAAACATGTGATCAATTTTTTTTGGCAAGTTGTAGCATTGGGATGTATAGGATTGGAACAAATTTGATTGCTAGGAAAAAGTTCTCTAGTCGATTCAAACCGAGTTTTACTTCAATTGTATAAACATTATTATGTCCGATAGAAGTTTGCTAGATATCAAAGCAAATTTCACTTTTATTCAAGAAACAAAATTTCTCCATAAGGAAGCAAATATAATAAGAACACATATGGGTCAAATGTTTCCCAAATTTGAATTGCATCGAAAGCAAATTCTATAATTGACAGAACTCTTTTCTATGGCCTTTTGTTAGATAGAAGCGAATTTCAGATGGACTTGAAGCAGACCGTCTCATTGTTAAAACAAATTTTCATCGCATCAAAATAATCAATTATTACACCAGGCATAATTATTTTGTTAGATGGAAGAAAGTTTAATTTAATTAGCAGTAGAATTTTTTTCGTTGGATATAGTTCTTTGAGAGACAAAATAATTTGGAAAATAAACTGAAACTGTAAACTTTCCCTTGTGGGATTTGTGGATGCAATTCGTTGTACTTAGAGAATCTTTACCCGCGTTCCTAGGATTTTTTTATTTGGACGATGATATTTTGCACAGTCGCGTTTCCAAGACGTCGAATTGCGTCGGATTTGGCTCAACTTTCATTCGGCGTTCCTAGGCCAAACTCAGGGAGATGGGAACCGTCTGGGAATGCTAGACGCAGCGAAAAAATGGGTGGGCCAACCCCGTCGGCAACTCAAGGCCGAGCTCCCGCCTTTTCTTCTCCCCCTATCGGATTTCTTCTCAATTCCCTGCCACATCTCCCGCTAGTTCCCTGAGCTCCCACCCACCATGCCGCCCAAGGCTCTTCGTCAAACCCCGATCCACCGTCGGCGTACCAAAAGTGAAAAGGCTGAGGAAGCTATGGCCGGAGGGCTTCACCGACACCGAGTGGTTGAAAGAAGTCCAGCTCGGGAAGGTCGAAAAAGAGATCTGCAAGGACACGACGACAAGTTCGAAGCAGGTGAAGGCGATCGCGGAGGCGCATGCGATGAGCGAAGCACATGCGGCTTCGGAGCGCGCGGCGCGTACGGCGATGTCGCGCCCGATGCTGCTCGTCCCCGCATAGTACGCCGCGCACTAGGGGATCCAACCAAGCGTCGTATCTCCGACCGAATTCTCGCCGATCTAGTCGGCCATGTTCCAGGAGAGTCAGACGAACCCGCGCCAGAGGTACTCGTCCTCCCCCGAGTTTGACGATAGGTTCAACCTGGACATGCTCTTCCCCTGCCCCGCATTCCTCCCTCCGACCTTCAACATCGACATCAATGTCCGCTACGCTAGCTCTCCGGTGTACGCCAGCACTTCGTCGGCCATGCGCCGCAACCCTCTTCCGTTCGCCGATAGCAGCTCCTCGCCCGTCCACTTCGGTGACAGAGACGCTTGCAACATGTTCAGTGGAATGGCGGGTGACGCCTACATGGGGGACATGATCGCCTCCGGTTCCGTAGCGGCCGGTAGCACCTCCTTCTTCATGGCCTCGAGTCCCAGGATTTCGCTGAAGGTCAGGCCGACCAGACGCAAGACGTGGAAGGGGAGGATGCCGAGGAGGACGCCTTGGCGGCGTTGATACGTCATAAACGTATCTATAATTTTGATGCTCCATGCTTGTTTTGTACCAACTATCTTATGTTTTTTTCTATATTTTGAGGCATTTTTATACATTTTCTGGAACTAACCTATTTACGAGATGCCGTAGTGCCAGTTCCTGTTTTCTGCTATTTTTGGTTTCAGAAAAGCTAGTAAAGAAATATTCTCTAAATTGGACGGAACAAAAGACAAAGTCAATATTTTACCGTAACAAAGACGGAGTCCAGAGGGGGACGAAGAGGCGCCATAGGGCGGCCAAATCACACCATGGCGCGGGTCCACCATGGGCCGCGCCAAGGCATGGTGTGGGCCCCTGGCCCTCAACCGACCTTGCCCTCTTGCCTATATACCCCCCCGAGGATAAAACCCTAAGTACCCGATCAGAAATCCATGAAAAAGTCCGTAGCCGCCGCCACCATCGTCCCTATATCGGGAGGGATCTGAAGCTCTTCCCGGCACCCTACCGGAGAGGGGAGATCATCCCGGAGGCCTTCTTCGTCACCATGCCAGCCTTCGGAGTGATGCGTGAGTAGTTTATCCTTGGACTATGAGTCCATAGAAGTAGCTAGATGGTCGTTTATCCTCTTTTGTGCTATCGTGTTTAGATCTTATGAGCTACCTATCATGATCAAGATCATCTATATGTAATCCTACATGTTATGTTTGTTGGGATCCGATGGATATTGAGTACTACGTAAGATTGATTATTGATTCTATCATGTCTATGTTATTTGTGATCTTGCATGCTCTCTGTTACTAGTGGTTACTCTGGCCAAGTAGTTGCTTCTGACTCCAAGAGTGAGTATTTATGCTCGATAGTAGGTTCATGTCTCTAGTAATCTAGAGGAGTGACAGGAACCTCTAAGATTGTAGATGTGTTGTAGCTACTAGGGAGAAAACAACAATATTTTGTCCAAGGGAAATTGTATTGTTTACTTTACACACTTTGCTTAATGTAATTATTTGTTGCTTGCAACTTAATGCTAGAAGGGGTTCAGATGATAACCTGAAGGTGGATTATTAGTCATAGATGCAGTTGGATTACGGCCTATGTATTATGTTGTAATTCCTAAATGAATCTCATATAAATCATCATGACATGTACATGCATTATTATGCATTCTCAATCTGTCAATTGACCAACTGTAATTTGTTCACCCAACATGCTATTTATCTTATGGATAAACACCTCTAGTGAATTGTGGACCCGGTCCATTCCTTCCCACTTATATTCAATATAATGCCTACTGTTTAGTTTTTGCAATTACTTTCTTCTACACTATACGTTTAATCCTTTGTTTTCAGCAAACCAGTGAGCTTGACAACCTCACTATAAGTTGGGGCAAAGTATTATGGTTGTGTTGTGCAGGTTCCGCGTTGCTAGCAACACCTTGAGAGATGTTTCCTTTCTCCTACTAGTTTGATAACCTTGGTTTCACAACCGAGGGAAAACTTGTTGCTGTGCTCATCACACCTTGCTCTTGGCGTTTCCCAACAGGCTCTATAGTAACCGAGCCACACCAAGAATTTCGGGCGCCGTTGTCGGGGAGATACAGGATAGTTCCTGCAAGGAGAGTCTCTCACAACCAATCTCTTTACTTTGTTTTTGTTTTGCTTAGTTTATTTTGTTTTGTTTGGTTTGTTTCTTTTTATCAAAAACACAACAAAAAATAGTTCCTACCTTAGTTGCTATTTCTGTTGGTTTGCTTCTTTTTATAAAAAAACACAAAAAAATTAGTTCTTTCTTTAGTTGTTACCTCATTCTTAGCTCATTATGTTGATCCCTAAGTTCACCCTGAAGGACCTTTCAATAGGTAGTGGCTCTATAATTGGGGAAGATAATATTTAAGAATTCTTTAATCATGTTAGTAAGCATAAGGATATTGAGGATAGATCCTTAGCAGAACATGCTCCAAATTATGAAACTGTTGCAACTTATTTAGTTCACATGTTGAAGGCTAGGTTTGTTAACCTCAACCCCATGATTCAGATAATGTTTCTTAAACTTAATGACACTGAGGACACTGAAAAGAGAGATTTTATCCTGGAAACTTTGCTTAAAGAATTTAATGATGTTGCTATAGAAGCTAGGAAGGTCTTTGATCATTTTAATATGCTAGGCTCATGTGTAGATGTTGTTGGTACACTAGAAAAGTTGGACAAAACCAAACCCAAAAATGGGGAGGAAATTAAAATACCAATACCTTTTAAACTTGCAGGAGTGCATGAAGCCTTGGAAAATATTTTTGATTGGATTGTTCCTGAAAACCCGTTTGATGAAAATAGTGAACCCAAGAGTATTGATAAAGGATTGATGTGGCTCAGTAGTGGATCTTCGTTGGGAGACCCCAAGAGGAAGGTATGATGAGCACAACAGCAAGTTTTCCCTCGGTTATGAAACCAAGGTTATCGAACCAGTAGGAGCAAGGAAACAACTCCAAGGTGTTGCTAGCAACTTGAAATCCCGCACAACACAAACTCAAGACTTTGCCCCAACTTATAGTGAGGTTTGCAATCTCACCGGTTTGCTGAAAACAAAGTCTTAAGCGTATGGTGTGCAAGGTAATGGTTGCTTGCAGAAAGTAAATATTAACATTAGATGATGTAACAATGGTAATGATTGGGCCAGGGTCCACAGTTCACTAGAGGTGTTCTCCTTAAGATAAATAACATAACATGCTGGGTAAACAAATTGCAGCGGGGCAATTGACAGGACTGAGCAAGGCATAACAATGCAATATTAGACATTAATGATCCTACGAGATTTGATTGGGCATTACAACAATATACATAGACCGCCATCCAACTGCATTTATGACTAGTAATCCACTTTCAGGTTATCGTCCGAACCCCCTTTAATATTAAGTTGCAAGCAACGGATAACTGCATTAAGCAATATGTGTAAAGTAAACAATACAATTTTTCCATGAACAAAAGATTGTTGTTTTCTCCCTAGTAGCAACAACACATCTACAACCTTAGAGATTTCTGTCATTTCCCCAGATTTAATAGAGGCATGAACCCACTATCGAGCATAAATACTCCCTCCTCTAGTCACTAGCATCTACTTGGCCAAGATAGCTACTAGAAATGGAGAGCATGCAAGATCTCAAACAACATATACATGATAGAATCAATAATCAATAAGACATGATAGAATCAATAATCAATCTGACATAGTAATCTCAATATCCATCGGATCCCCGCAAACACAACATGTATGATTACAAATAGGTGATATTGATCATGAAAGAAGCTCACAAGATCTAAACATGATAACACAAAGGAGGAGAAACAACCATCTAGCTATTGTATGGACCCATAGTCCAAGGGTAAATTACTCACGCATCATACCGGAGGCTGGCATGGTGATGAAGAAGGCCTTCGGGATGATCTCTCCCCTCCAACAGGGTGCCGGCAAGAGCTTCAGATCCCCCTGATCTAGGGACAATGGTGGCGGCGGCTACAGACTGTTTCATGGAGATCTGATTGGGTGTTTAGGGTTTTGGCATCGGGGGGCTTATATAGGCAAAGAGGCGAGACATGAGGGTGGCCAGGGGGCCCACACCCTGCCCAGGCGTGACCCAGGGTGGGCCCGCATGTGTGTGTGGGGGGTGTGTGGCCACCCTATGGCGCCCCTCTGGTCGCCCTTTGGTCTCTGTGTTCTCCTGGGTGAAATATTGACTTTGGATTTTGTCCCGTCCAATTCCGAGAATATTTCCTTACTAGCTTTTCTGAAACCAAAAACGGCAGAAAACATGCAACTGGCACTACAACATCTTGTTAATAGGTTAGTCCTAGAAAATGTATAAAAATACCTCAAAGTGTAGACAAAGCATAACAAAGTTGATACTAAACAAGCACGGGCCATCAAAAATTATAGATACGTTTACGATGTATCAAGCATCCCCAAGCTTAACTCCTGGTCGTCCTCGAGTAGGTAAGTGATAAAAAAGAATAATTCTTGAGGTGACATGCACCACCACAATCATGATCAAACCATTTGCAAGCATTGAAAGCTGGGATCAAAGTAGTCTAAACATGAGCATGAAAGATGAAGTTCTAACAATAAGACATAGTAACTATGCTGCAACATGAAAGGATACAAATATTCATGAATAACAATGCATTGAGAGACATTTGTTTGTTTCACATATAGAAAGCATAGCATAATGGCATTCAGCTTGTCCCTCATGGAGTAGCAAAACATAAATGCATAGGACACCTTCAAAGTTCATAAGGGTGACTAGATACAAATAGTTCAAGAACAAGGTGATAAAGGGGTTAACCTCTTGGGTGGCCCGATCTTCATGGATCTCGTGGTAAAATCGATGGGAAAGCGAGGGGAAAGGGAGAAGGTAGCGGAAGCGAACACACACCTCGCGAATAACACGATGAACACAGGCAAAACTCACACGATACAAGGCCGATTGCTCCCGAATGGCGGCCACCGATCCGATAGAATCCTCGCAAGGAAAGATCGGTCAACATGCTCCCTCAAATCCACATCGGAGAGGTAAGAACACCTTGGGTATGGTCTTGACAACTTGGAGACGAGACACCGAACTCCAAGGCCTTGTTCAATGATGGATGCATGACGCAAAGTCCAATCGAGGTTGGTGACGATAGTCGGTCCCCTTGGTAAAGGGGATGATGCAAAACTAGAGATTCCACAATGGGGGTTGTCTTTAGTCTATCATCTCTGCCTAAGGGATACATGAGGGGTGGGGGCTCTATTTATAGGCCAGCCACTAAACAAGGGGTAGTTTGGGGATAAACTAGGCGAAAAGGTAAGTAAAGGGAATACATGGGCTATGGCCCAACTGGTGCATGCAGGCACAGTCATGACCGGTAGTACCGATCATCACTGGTAGTACCGCTCTTGGTATCCGGTAGTACCGCTTGCGGTCCTAGAGCTTCAGTGGGATCTTTCAGTAGTGCGCGGTAGCAGAGGGCGGCAGTACCACTGACCGGTAGTACCGCTCTCGATACCTGGTAGTACCGTTTGCGGGCGGTAGTATCGCAAGCCGGTACCGGGGCATCCAGTGGCGATGGCGTAGGCTTCTGTATGGGCCGGTAGTACCGGTCATGTTGGGCGGTTATACCAGGCCACTGATGGGAGCGGTAGTACCGTAAGCGCATGCCTTCTTCCATCTTCTGTTCCAAGCCTTCGTCTTGTCGGGCTTGATGTTCCGGGCTTCCTCCCTTGCCTTTGTACTGGTCGGTGTGAACCTATCATGCATATGTTACGGAGTATGAAGTAGAATATCATTAAATAGGGTAGGAAGTGGGCTCGTATAGAGGAACGGATTCACCTTTGGAGTCCATGATGACTTGGCATAAGTTGGAGACCATGATGTGGTAACGACCGTAGGTCGGGCTACATCAGCTCCCCCCTTCAAAAAGAGTCGTCCTCGACTCTACATGCTCATCACAAAGTAGACGAGGTCGAGAGACATTCTTGATCCTGGGGTTCATAATATAGTCGTCCTCAGTAAGATTGACTTGACGACACTTCAATGTTCCTTCATGTTCCATGTAGCCTACAAAGCTCACGACAAAAGCGAAGGAACACTCAAAGCGTAGCCAATTCATGAATATTATAGCATGAGTCCTTAAGTAGAAGTAAGTAAGCTTAGCTTGTAGATATAGCTCGAAGAAGTGTAGCCATAGGTAACTCTCTTCGGTTCTTCCTGTCAACACGTGGTTGGTAGAGGTTGACGTGAATGCACATGTACCTTCACACAACAAGGACCAAGCAAAATATGTTTGTGTGTGATAGAGGAGCATGTCATTTGTGGCATGTCCATTCTTGTTCACAACACTATTAGCACAACTCATGTATTGTTGGGGAGGTGACCCCGGATAGGGTAAAGACGGGGGAGAGAAGAAAGGAGATTCCCCGTCTAGTTTCCGAGTTACACTCTAAATCGGCTGAATCCTGTAAAGGTCGGCCGAGGTGTGAAAGGGTAGAACCCATATGATGATAGCAATGCATTACCCGGCCGGGATACTGCGTAAGTCGGCCGGGTCAGCCCGAATAATCTTAATGCAGGTGAAGGCCAAGCCGAGTTATGCGAGATGGGGCCGAATGATATGAAGCTTGCAGGAGAAGGAGATGCCAATAGTCAAACTCTAGTCGTAGGCTAGGGAGAATCTGATCAGAGCCAAGCACAAAGGACAAGGCGCAGGGCGACAGAGGGGCAGAAGGAGGTCACAGAGGTGACAGTCCTGAAGCCCGAGGCATGCAGGTGGGGTTCTCTGGAACCTTGCCGTCGTTAGAAGGGCGACAGGGAAAGGAGGCCGCCAAGTTACTATATTGGGACAAGCATATTCTTTGAATATGCTTGCCACGTCAGCCCTAGAGGAGCCCAAGGTTCTCCTTTATAAGGGGAGGCTTGGACTCTGAGAAGGGCATCGACTCATTTAGTACCGTTAGGCTGGTAAAGTTCTTCCTCTCTACTTGTACTCAGCTCAAGGAGCACTTGTAGCCCAAGGAAGGAGAAATAAAGGTCTTACCTTAGTCTTCTGTGTGTAGAATCAACTACATCTTCCCTCCCCAGATCCCTCTAGTATCCATTGTCCCCATACTTTAGCCTACCCATGGCATCTGCCGTGCCACCACCATGACAGTTGGCGCCCACCATGGGGCCAGCAGCGGTGCTAGCTGGAGTCATGATCCGGACGGGAAACTTCATCCACACTGGCGAGCGCATTGCCTCTGGCTTAGTCCAGAGATTTGATCTCTGTGACTACGTCAGCGACAACGCAGGAAGCTTCAAGGGAAAAACTCCTCCGCGCAACGGCGTCTTCATCAACTTGGGCATGCACCAGATCGACATCGGCGTCGACACCTCCGACGTTTATCCTCACCAAGTTGTTGTTGCAGGAGAGCCTCCCCTTAGCGCAGCAAACGGTCCACGCGGAGTGCGCCCCGTCAGCAGCGTCGAGGTGATGGTCGCAGCCGGGGTGCAGGCGGGAACAGCAGGCGCCAGATCAAGCAGAGATCCGACGATGAGTGTGTAGGTGGCCACCAAGCAGGCAGCTCCACAGCCCACCGAGGTAATTCCTTCAACGGCAAACCCAACCGAGGTGCAGGATACGACCCCAAAGGCACCAAGGGTAAGAGGGCCACCTCTGGAAAAACCAGAAAACATTCTCCAGGCAACTATAGATAATCTGACTACACCTGTAGCGCCGATCCTTGATCCGGCAAACGCTCAGGCAGAGTTAGAAGAGACCAGGCAAAAAGTGCTAGTAGAGGCAAAAAAAGGTGTCAGCATTGCGGGAGTATTTAAACAGGACCCTGCGAGAATATGCTAGGGCAAACAAGCTTGACGTCGCCCCCGAGCAGGTCGACGAATTGAGACTAAGAGGGAAGAACCTCATAGATGATATCAACAAAGAGCATGATGCTCATAGGGAAGAATCAGTTGATCTAGGTTTGCCGAGATACAGTACCCCGGCAAAGAACCTGAGGGCGGCAAATGCCGCTGCACTAGAGTTAGAAGGATTGACCGGCGAAGCCCGGCAAAAACAGCAAGAGAGAGTGAATGAACTGGTGCGCATTACGAACCAGCAGAATGAAGAAATGCTTAGGGCAGACCCGGCGAGTCCTGGTGCATCGCGAATGGTTCATTCGGCTGGTGCAGCACCTGCCTTATCAGTGGCAGCAGCATCCTCGCCCGGAAACAATGCGCGGAAAGACAGGACGGTAACTTCGGGAAAAAGAAATAAGCAAATTGTTCCATATGATCCGGCGATAGCCAGAAAAGCAAATGAAAATAGAGGCCACAGGAGCCGAGGTAACAGTGGCGAGAGAAACCCCGGCCGTGCCGAGAAAGGCAACGAAAGCCGAGGTAATGAAGATCTCGGAAGAGGAAATCACGAGAATAATATCCCGGCTAAAGGAAGGAGAGAACTGCCACCCAATCCACAACCGAGATATGAACCTCTGCAGGAAAGAGAAGTGAGACCAGCTGGCCACAATCAGGTGAATGAGAGGTATAATGATGGATATTCCAAAATGGAATATGCGGTTCATGGTGGAAATAACCACTATGGAATGCATGAAAGAGTTCTGTACAGAGATTTGCCGTCAAGTGATGCCAGAGTAAAGCTGGACCGGCTATACCGATCCGAGCTGTTAGAAGAACATGGTCCACCAGGTCCGACATGCTTCGGACCACGGATCATGGGCGAGCCGCCTGTGCCGAACTTTCAGCTGGCAAGGGGCACAAAATCATATAATGGGAGCACCAAACCACAGGATTGGTTGATCGATTATGCCACTGCAGTAAAAATAGCTGGCGGAAACTTACGATGGGCAGTGCGATATGTCCCGCAAATGTTGGAAGGACCAGCTAGAGTATGGCTGAATAATCTGCCAGCAGGCAGCATCAACTGTTGGTTGGATTTTGAATAAATGTTCGTTAGCAACTTCACCAGTACTTACAAGAGGCCAAACAGGCCGCAGCAGCTAGCCATGTGCAAGCAAAGGCCGAATGAGACAGACAGAGAGTTCTTAACTCGGTGGTGTAACCTGAGAAATTCATGTGAGGGAGTTATAGAATCACAAGCAATAGCTTGGTTCGCTCAAGGATGCCGCTATGCCAGTGTATTATGGCAGCGACTGCAAAGAGATATGCCAACCACTTTGGCAGAAACCATCAGGATAGCGGATTCCTATGCGTTGGGAGACCCGACGCAACCAGAATTAATGTCAGCAGATCATCGGGAACATCAAGATCAATATGCAAGAGATGTGGCCGGGTCATCCAGGCACAATGATTTCAGAGGAAGAAGAAGAGAAGAAAGACCGGATTATAGATATGGTTCAACTCAGGTGGCAGCAGTAGTGCAAGATCAGCCGAGTCACGGAAACAATCAGCGGCAAAAGAATGGTCCTCAGCAATGGACACCAAGGAATGAAGGGAAAAGACATTGGACACCAGAGCAAAAGAAGCAATGGCAGGAGAGGCCAAAGTACACGTTTGAGTCTATGTTAGATCAGCCGTGTAAATTTCACACGTCAAACCCGGCCAGGCCGGCCAATCATACAACTCGCTAGTGTGCCTGGATGAAAAATGCAATGGGTAACCCCGTAGGCGTGCAAGCAACGTCCCTCCAGGCGCATCAGCAGCACCAGCCACAGTTGACTGGAGCAAACGCACAACAACTAATGTTACCACCTCCTCCCCCGAGGTATGATAACTCGGACCGGAGGGATGCTGTGCATCAAGTGATAAATCAGGGTCCGGATGGAAGGACGAACCCAAGAGGTAGTGGACACAATGATTACAGAGAACATCATCAATCATATTGCGTGTTCACAACAGAACAGCAAGACAAGCAAAGTGTGCAGCGTCGGCATATGGAAGTAAATGCAGTTATGCCGGCAGTACCAAGATATATGCCTTGGTCAGATCAGGAAATAACTTGGAGCATAAAGGATCACCCCAGAATAATGCCGAATCCGGGGTCGTACGCACTCGTACTAGATCCGACATTTGTCGGACCAAGCATTAATGTGAAATTTTCAAAAGTACTCATTGACAACGGGAGCAGTATCAATATCATGTACAAAGATACAATGCATAAACTCGGAATATCGCAGAATATGCTGCAATCCACGAGGACCACATTCCATGGGATAGTACCAGGCCTTTCATGCGAACCCATTGGAAAGGTTCGAGTGGATGTATTATTCGGCACAAGAGATAACTGCAGGGCAGAAAATTTGGAGTTTGAAGTGGTGGACCTAGAGAGTTGTTATCATGCTCTACTCGGACGGCCGGTGTTGGCCAAATACATGGGCAGCTGCCACATAGCTTACTTGAAAATGAAGTCACCCGGGCCGCAAGGGGTGATAACAGTAGCAGGAGATTACAGGAAGTCAATGGAATGTGCTTCAGCCGGATCAAACCTGGCCGAGTCATTGGTAATAGCAAGATAAAAAAAGAAGGATTCAGGAGGTAGCAGCCCTCGCTCAGTCGGCACAACTGAATATGCCGGCATTGGCCAATCCGCATGGAAGTGTCTCTTTCCAGCCGACTAAAGAAACAAAAAAGTTCCAGATAGATGAGCAGTTCCCAGAGCGCACCATCACCATTGGTGCCGGCCTAGATGCTAAATAGGAAAGCGAGCTCACCAACTTCCTCCGTGAGAATCCTGTAGGGTTCGGAGCATAGAAAACAAAAAATTTCCTATGATGGGAACAACTAAGTACCAAGATCTATCTACTAGACACAAGCAACGGGTGGATATACATCCATAGAATACATACCCTCGAAGACCGAATAGCGTTAACGAGATTGTACTCGTGGATGATGTAGACGAACGCTTGTCGATCTCAAGATCGTGATGAAGTCCATCTGGTCCAGCCGGTCTAGCACGATCAAGTCCAGCACCTCAAAGCAGTGGTGCATCCGTGATCGCACACACGTACGGGTACCCCGACAACCTCCACGCCCTCGCTCCAGTGAAGCAGCGGAAGCAACAAATCCTTCCAGGAAAATCCACCGGGAACATGTATCTCGCTGATCCGAGACCATGGGGAAATTCTAAAGGGGGGAGAGAGATCCTTCGCGAGGAGGTGTGCTTTGAGAGGAGGAGAGGGGGGCCTTTTATAGGGGAGAGGGGGGGAACCCAAGGGGCATGGCGCCCAGCCATGGGGCTGCCCCCACCTCTTCCACATTCATGTGGGTGGAGCTCCCACTCAAAAATGAAAAGCCTCCACTCCCATTAAAAAGCCTCCACTCAAAAATCCACTCACATGCATTAAATTTCCACCAAATTTAATGCAAGCTCTCATTTAAATAAAACTCTTTTTATTTATTTATTTATTCAGAATTTTGTTAATTACTTTAATTAACAAACATTCACATAAAACCCCTTACAACATTTCAATTTCACATGCAGAACCAGTTTCAGCAATTTCAACCGAAACAGTTTCAGTGTCTAGTGAAATAAATTCCTGCGCTTTCCTTTTTCTTTCTCTGGCATATCATTTGCTCCGAATGGTGTCGGTATCCCTTAAGTGTGTCACCCTACGGTTCACGAATAATGCATACATGATCGAGACTCCTCTCCGATCAATAATCAATAGCGGGACCTGGAGATCCGTACTGACTCCCACACATTCAACGATGACTTCTGTGATCGTGTGAACCTTTTACGCTAGTATCTTAATCCCTTTGTTTCACGATATATTACATGTCCGAGATTCGATCATCGGTATCTCCATACCTAGTTTGATCTCGTTACCGACATGCACTCTTTTCTCGTTCCCGTGATATAACATTCTAGTGATCAAATCACTTGCTTGCAAGCTAATCAATGTGATATCATCGAGAGGGCCCAGAGCATATCTATCTGTCATCGAGATGAACAAATTCCACTCTCGATCCATGGGTCTCAACATAACACTTTAGTAGTTCTGAAGCCATCTTTATAATCACCCAGTTACGGTGTGACGTTTGATGTCATCGAGAAACTCTTCCGGTGTTAGTGATTGACATGATCTCATGGTCTAAGGATTATGATCACTTCGTAAGTTGTTATAGCAATATAAACTCAATGACTTTGATCGTAATGCTATACTTCGGATGAATGTTCATCACACCATTACACTAATGTTGTGACCTCGTTATTAACAACATCCAATGTCCATGATCAGGAAACTTTGATCATCTTGTTAATCAACGAGCTAGTTTATAAGAGAGGCATAACTAGGAACTTCCTTTTTGTTTATTAAACACACATGTATTAACATTTCCGTATCAATACAATTATAGCATGTAAAATTAACATTTATCATAAATAAGGAATACGATAATAACCACTTTATTATTGCCTCTCGGGCATATTCCCTTCAAATCGGGATATCTTTGCATGGTCAACTCAGGATCTGCAAGGTGTGCCTAGGGAGTTGGCTGAGCACTCTCTGAATGTAAGTCCAGGAGCAAGGCCGGTGAAGCAACCTATCCGCCGCTTCGCCGAAGACAGGAGAAAAATAATAGGGGATGAAATAGCTCGGCTCCTTGCGACCGGGATCATCATGGAGGTGCTGTATCCGGATTGGTTATCGAACCCAGTGCTCGTAGAAAAGAAGAAGGATGATCCGAATGTAGCCATTGTATGGCGAATGTGTATTGATTACACGAACTTGAACAAGGCGTGTCCAAAAGATCCTTTTCCTTTACCTAGAATAGACCAAGTCATTGAGTCGACCGCTGGTTGTGAACTATTATCATTTGTAGACGCGTATTCTGGTTTTCACCAAATACCGTTAAATCTGGCCGATCAAATAAAGACTGCGTTCATTACCCCGTACGGGGCTTATTGCTATCGCACCATGCCATTCGGCCTGCGTAATGCAGGGGCAACATATCAGAGATGTATGCAAAAATGTCTGCATGACCAAATAGGAAAGAATGTACAAGTGTATGTAGATGATGTGGTTATCAAAACCAAAGAAAGCAAAACGCTACTGGATGATATTCGGCAGACTTTCGCGAACCTGAGAAGGTTCCGAATGAAGCTTAACCCGGAAAAATGCACTTTCGGTGTGCCGGCTGGAAAACTACTCGGTTTTCTCGTATCTAGCCGAGGCATAGAGGCCAACCCAACTAAGATAAGAGCAGTAGAAAGGATGGAATTGCCGAGATGTCTAAATGACGTACATAAGTTCACAGGTTGCTTGGCCTCGCTTAGACTATTTGTATGTCGGCTGGGAGAGAAAGCATTACCACTTTATCAATTGATGAAGAAATCTGATAAGTTCATTTGGACACCACAAGCAGACAATGCGTTTCATGAATGGAAAAAGATGTTGGTCACAGCGCTAATCCTGGCTTCTCCATTATCGAAAGAGCCTATGTTACTTTGCATAGCCGCCATGAACAGAGTGGTAAGCGCTGTGATCGTGGTGGAGCGAATTGAAGATAATAAATCAGTGCAAAGGCCGGTATATTATCTAAGCGAGGTACTATCAGCCTCAAAACAAAATTACCCACATTATCAGAACATGGCATATGGGGTATACATGTCAGCAAAGAAACTTAAACATTACTTCGAAGAGCACCCCATCAAAGTGATGGATGAAGCGCCCATAGCTGACATATTGAGGAACAAAGATGCAAGTGGCCGAATAGCAAAGTGGGCAATTGAATTTTCACCCTATGCTCCGCAATTCGATAGGCGAGATGCGATCAAATCTCAGGCTGTGGCCGACTTCTTCGTAGATTGGGCCAAGGTACAGTATGAGCCACCATTACCAGATCCGAATTATTGGACGATGCACTTCGACGGCTCCAAACTAAGAAATGGTTTGGGGGAAGGAATAGTGTTAACCTTGCCAAAAAGAGATCAGCTGAGATATGTGTTACAAATACACTTCGCCGCATCAAACAATGTAGCCGAATATGAAGCACTGGTCCATGGATTGAAGGTGGCGAAAGAGATTGGCATACGCCGAATCTTATGCTACGGAGACTCAGATCTAGTAGTACAACAAGTCTCAGGCAATTGGGATGCGTTAGATGCCAATATGGCCTTATATAGATTTCATGTGCAAAAACTCAGTGGATACTTTGATGGATGTGAATTTCATCATGTACCTCGGGCGGAAAACGATGCCGCAGACACATTGTCAAATCTCGGATCAACCAGACAATCGATTCCCCTAGGTATCGCCCTAGAGCACCTGAGGAAACCATCAATAACACCATCACCAGAGTCCGAATCCATTTTTATTCCGGCAAAATCAAGAGAAGATAGTGTGCCGATGGAAGTTGACAAGGAATGTAACCCGGAATTTCCAAAAATGAACCCGGCCGATGCAAGGATGGATATGGGGAAATCCGAGGTAATTATGTCGGTGGAAAATATGGAAATAGATAGCGAGATTACCCCAGAAAAAATCATACCAACATGGGCGCAACCCATAATTTCTTTCCTCAGATATGCGATTTTGCCGAATGACGAGGTAGTGGCAAGACAGACACTGAGAAGAGCTAAAGCTTATACAATCATAAACAATGAGCTGTATAAAAGGAGCGTCACAAGCGTGTTGCAAAGATGTGTGAACTCGGCGGAAGGCCAGGAGATCCTCCTAGATATACACCAAGGAGAAGGCGGGCATCACGCCTCATCCAGAGCTTTAGTGGCCAAAGCATTCAGGCATGGGTTTTATTGGCCGACAGCGTTGAAAGAGGCCAAAGAACTGGTCAGAAAATGTAATGGTTGCCAGAGATATGCAAGCAAGATACATATGCCATCGTCCGAGTTAAAAACGATACCAATTACTTGGCCATTTTCTATATGGTGCTTAGATATGGTGGGACCATTCAAGCTGGCCCGAGGCGGGATGACCCACATCTTAGTCATGGTCAACAAATTCATAAAATGGATCGAAGTAAAACCAATAAATAAATGTGATGGGCCAACAGCAGTAAAATTCCTCAAAGATATTATCTTGAGATATGGTTACCCACACAGTGTTATTACAGACAATGGTACAAACTTTGCTGAAGGAGCCTTCGCTAGATTTTGTCAAGAAAAACACATAAGACTAGATGTCGCCTCGGTGGCTCACCCAGCATCTAATGGAAAAGTAGAAAGATCTAATGGACTAGTACTGTCAGGAATAAAACCACGACTCGTCGAACCACTACAAAGGTCGGCAGGGTGTTGGATTGAGGAACTACCAGCAGTACTATGGAGCCTCAGAACTACCCCAAACAGATCAACAGGGTATACACCATTTTTTCTAGTATATGGGGCAGAAGCTGTGCTTCCAGCCGACATAACACATGACTCGCCAAGGGTTACCCAGTATACAACCGCTGAGGTAAATGAAATAGCTCGGCAAGATGATGTCGATCTGCTAGAGGAAGCCAGGGAGTTGGCACTATCAAGATCAGCTATTTATCAGCAGGACTTGCGGAGATATCACAGCAAGAAAGTAAATCCAAGAGTGTTTAAAGAAGGAGATTTGGTTCTTCGGTTAGTGCAACGTACAACCGGCATGCACAAACTATCGCCCCCGTGGGAAGGACCGTTCATCGTGAGCAAAGCATTGCACAATGATGCGTATTACCTAATTGATGCTTAGTCACCAGAAAAGAACAAGGCAGACAAAGCCTGCGAAGAATCGAAAAGACCATGGAATGTAGCTTTACTTCGTCCATTTTACTCGTAGGAGTCGTCTATGACAAGTTGTAAAGCAACGCTCCAGGACAAAATATCAACTATGTATTAAACCTCGGCACCTAGAGCAGTGGCTCGGGGACTGTCTTATGTTGTTTTTGAGTTTGGGTTATGTATTAAACCTCGGCACCTAGAGCAGTGGCTCGGGGACTGCCTTATGTTGTTTTTGAGTTTGGGTTATGTATTAAACCTCGGCACCTTGAGCAGTGGCTCGGGGACTGCCTTATGTTGTTTTTAAGTTTGGGCTATGTATCAAACCTCGGCACCTTGAGCAATGGCTCGGGGACCACCCTACGTTGTTTTTGAGTTTAGGTTACGTATCACACCTCGGCACTTCGAGCAGTAACTCGGGGACTGCCCTATATTGCTTCTGAGTTTTGGATATGAATTAAACCTCGGCACCTTGAGCAATGACTCGGGGACTGCCATATTTTGTTTTTGAGTTTGGGTTATGTATTAGACCTCGGAACCTCTAGCAATTACTCGAAAACCGGCCAATATTATTTCGCACTTTTAGCAATGTGTTGAGTCTCCATTTTTAGAACAATGATTAGAGGATTGCCCCACGATTGTCCTTCATTACAGAAATGGGTATCGAACTTCGGCACCCAGAACGATGTTATTTTGTTCTCCCCAGATAAAATTCAAGAACACAATGGTCGAAGTGTCAAATTCATCAGGGTCAGGCAATATTAGATGCCGGACTACCGTACGACAAAGGCAAAACACACAATCCGAACTTAAGAAATTAAAGGCCACAAAAGCAAAGATTAAAACAAGCAAGATTAGTTTAAACAAAGTAATAAAGATCACAAACATGTGCGCCTCATCGGCAAAAGGCAAAAAAGGTTCATACCACACAAAAAGTCGGACAAGTATCTGACACACATCATACGCCCGGCATACCGGGGATAAGAAACGACTTAGAATTTTTTAAGGGGGAGCGACTTGATCAGGAGCTGGGTGCTCCGAGGTAGACGGCACCTCGGCCGAAGTTGCTTCGCCCTCCACAGAACCAGGAGCGACTTCGGGGGAAGCTCGGGGCTGTTGAGAAACATCAGTTTGAGCTGTGGAATGCCCAGTACCTTTGGAGGAGGATCGCGCGTCACCATTGCCATCCGAGCTCGAGCTAGAACCACCAGAAGTATCCGAGTCGCCATCAGCTTCATCTGGGTTGGCTGAATCATCTTCAGAGGCATCTTCAACTTTGACCTCTTCCGCCGGGTCAGGAAGGAAACTCAGCCCTTCAATCCAGTTATGCACGTCCGCATACTCAATGAGTTGGAAGGCACGAGCTTGGTGGAGAGCGACAAAGTCTGGATCCTCAACCCAGCGGGAGCCAGTGCGCAAATTTATCAAGGTATCGAGGGAAATATCCTCATACCATGACATAAGTACTATAAGTGCCATATCAGCACCAGCTCGTCCAGCGGATTCCCTCCAAAGATTCAACTGGTTCTAGGATGCCATCAATCTTTCCACCAGTATCATGATTTCATCAATATCAGGAGTCCCAGAAGTATTCGTCCAGAGAACATGGTAGGCCCGAATGGCTGCTTGCACCAAGTCCCTGCCCATAATCTTCATCGGACCGACGGCAGTGCCAACGGCAACCAAGAAATCTTCCATCGAGTATTCTAGGCTCGCATCGGCAGGAACACCTCGGCGCACACGAGCATTAATCACCGCTTTAGAGCTCACGGGCTTAGCTTCTGGAAAATGGTCTGTGCAAAACAAAAGTGCGTCGGTCAATAGTAAGCAAGGGAAAAAGATAACTCGGCCACGACCAAAAGCTTACGGTGAATATAGCTCAGCATTATCTGAAGATCTTTAGCCCAGTCACCCTTGGTTTTCTCAAAGCGAGTGATCTCCTTGCTCATCCCCCGGGTCTTCAGTTCGGCAGCCTCGAGAAGCTTTTTATTTTTCTGCAATTGCAGAGCTAGCCGATTCTTCTCCTCGGAGAACTCCTGGTCAACTTTTTCCAACTCAGATTTCTGAGAAAGCTTGAGGGACTCCACCTCGGCGCGCAAGCGAGCTATCTCGTCATCTTTATCTTTCAGCTGCGCCGAGTGAGTGGCGGCTTGTTCTAAAAAATGCAGCATCATATCAGGCATGGGTATGCATTCTTGGTGTGAAGCTGCAAAAGTTTGTAACTCGGCTATACCGAAGCCAAAAGGGTTAAAAGAATAAAGAAGACTAACGAACCTTCCAGGGCCTTGACCTTTTTGTCAAGACGGATATTAAGATTGTTGATATTACCTATTCACCAGCAAAATGAGTTAGCACCTCACATCTAAAACAATAAGAACTTTAGGGATAATGCGAAAGTTTGTTAACTGACCAGCTTTCTTCGCCACAGGAATGACCCTCTCATATTTATCTTGCAATTTTTTATGTGCAAAGATCAGCCTTTGGAATTCGGTGGTCCGCCGGTCATGCGCAACCTAAAACAACAAAACAAAAAGCAATAAGATATTCGAAGCTCAGACAGATCCGAGTCAAGCAGAACTTAACACGGATCTAGGTGGCTGGATATTCGAAACTAAGACAGATCCGAGTCGAGCAAAACTTAACTCGGATCTAGGTGGCTGGATATTCGAAGCTCAGACAGATCCGAGTCAAGCAAAACTTAACACGGATCTAGGTGGCTGGATATTCGAAACTAATACAGATCCAAGTCGAGCAAAACTTAACTTGGATCTAGGTGGCTGGATATTCGAAGCTCAGACAGATCCGAGTCAAGCAAAACTTAACACGGATCTAGGTGGCTGGATATTCAAACTAGGACAGATCTGAGTCGAGCAAAACTTAACTCGGATCTAGGTGGCTAGATATTCGAAGCTAAGACAGATCCGAGTCGAGCAAAACTTAACTCGGATCTAGGTGGCTGGATATTCAAACTAAGACAGATCCCAGTCAAACAAAACTTAACTCGGATCTAGGTGGATGGTTATTCAAACACTAAGACAAAACTGAAGCAGGTAAAACATAATAAAACTTCCAAACGAATAACAAGTTATTCAATTGCAAGCTTCAGGGACTAGAGTATATATAATGGCATAAAGGCAATTACCTCATTCATCTTGTCGCTGTCAAGAACAATCTTGGCAGCCAGATGTAGGCGACTACTGATGTCGGAGAGTTGAAACGGCTGGCTGCTTGGATTGCCTTCGAGCTGATCAGCAGCGTTCCAATTGTTGGCATACTCGACCAACGAGCCGAGGCTGTTCCCACTCTCCGTTCGAGTCAGGACTTTGCCTCGGACGTGTTGGGTAGCCACCGTCGCCGCGGGACTCTTGTGGAGAGCGAGCTGTGTATCAGCAACCAGGGTAACAGTACTCTTGGCAGATGAAATCCCCTTGTGCAGCGCATCAACAATTGTAGGCTGAGAAGAGCTAGCAGGTCCTTTTTGAGATGAGGGAGGCTTGGTGGCAACGACCTCTCTCGCCTTAGAAGAGGCATCGGCAGGAGCCGTTACCTTGGCACTTGGGATGACTTCTTTAGGGGCCGGAGGGATTACGGTTTTTGAGGGCGCCGAGATATTGGTATCCTCGGCTGGAATCGGGGTCGTAGTAAGGGTTGTGGGGGACAAAAGGACCTCAGGGGAAATTTCAGGATTCACGGAGGAGACAGCAGGCTCAGTGGAAATATCTACGGGCCGAGTTGTACCGACATCAATAGGAGAGATCTCAGGCGCGTCCTGGCGAGATGGCATCTGATTCGGAGCAGGAGGAGAATCAACATGAGCAGGTAGAGGAATTCTAGTGTCTTCAGGAGGCGGAGGAGAAGGCGGCCGAGTCGTGTGACTCATCATACTGGGGCCACTAGGCTTAACAGAAAGAGGAGCCCTGCAGAGGCAAAAAGATCAGGTCAAAAGGCAGAAAGAGAGAAACAAGAAATACAAATAAAAAGCAACTCACCCAGTAACCCCGGGCATAGTTTTACGCTTAGGGGGGTGCGGGGCAGATCTCTTTATCCGTTTCTTGGGAATGGCTTCCGAGGCACCGGCTGGAGCGCTACGTTTCCCCGAAGTAACAGGAGGTCGGGAGGCGAGAGGCTCGGCGTTGTGAACCTGACCGGCCGGATTAGCTGAGAAAGTAGAGGCCGGAAATGCATAAGAAATTGGCATTGCGGCAACTACCTCAAGAACTTGGACCTCGTCCGAATCACCTTCCTCCTCGTGGGCCGGAGTCTTGCCGCGGGCGCGAGCCGGAGCAAGATCCGACTTGGGAATGAAATCTTCCGAGTCCGGCTCCCCACTGTCCGGAGTGTTCCGATCCGCGGGCCACGGGAGGGACAAAACCTCGGCATCCTCAACCTTCTGCTCTTCAAACCTCTGCAGGATAAGAAAGAGAAAAATTAACAAGAGAAAACACAGATGCGATTAAAAGGTAAAACATGACTGCAAGAACTTACTCTGGGAGGGGGATGATCGCGGGTGAACGGCTTCAATCCCCAGGCCCAGTCCTCCGACATCTCCGTCTTAAAGATAGCCCGGACGCGCTTGAAGATAAGATAATTGTCCAGCTCCACCGTCCAGACTCGGTTGGGATCGAGAGGACCGCTCATATAGCAGAGCTTGTGTGTCCGTTTCTGGAATGGGCAGATCCGGCTGCTGACGAAGGTAGTCATCAGATCCTCACCGCGTAGCCCGGAGCGGATCAGTTCCTTCAGCCCAATCTCAAAAGCCTCGGCCAGAGCATGACTCTTCCTTGGATTATAGGTCCAGTTCTTCTTGGAAGGAGTGCCAATGGAAAAAGCAGGGAGCCAAATCCTATCCTCATTCCCAGAGTTCTCGACATAAAAGAACGACTTATGCCACTTCTTGCATGATTCTAAACCTGCAATGCGAGGAAATTCAGATTTCCTCCGAGGTGTGATTGACGCGGCACCACATTGGGTAAGCAACTTCTCGGAGGGTTGAAGGGATTTGTCTGGGACGACGTTGGATCGAATCTGGAAAAACTTTGACCAAACGTGCACAGACGGCCATAGGCCGAAGTATCCCTCCGAGGCAGAGATGAAGGCAGAAAGAGAGGCAATGGCATTAGCAGGAAGATGATGCGGCTGCAGGCCGAAGTAATCAAGGAACTCCCTAGCGAAATCGCTGAGGGGGAGACCAAACCCGTGAGTGAAATGTGACATGAAGAAGACGTACTCGCCCTCCCTAAGAACTAGAGACGATTCGCTGCCGGGTAAGCGACAGGCTACCTCGGCAGGAATCCGGCGAGTTCGGATTAGCCACTCAACCTCTCGGTGGGTGACGGAAGAGCCCTGCCACGAGCCCCGCTCGGGCCCAGACGCAGCATCGTCGTCCTCAATGAGCACACCACTGACGGAGCTCGACATGAGGTCGCCGAAAGAACTTACGGAGGAAGAAATAGCGGCGGGGGGAAACCTTGAACTGCAAGGACCCGTCGTGGTTCTACGCAAAAATGGCGGCGGAGCAGAGAAGGAACCACCACGCCAGAACTAAAGAAAAGCAGAGGTGTCTAGAGGAAAGCCTAGGCGTTAAGACCGGATAAACTCACCGGCGACAACGCCGGAGCAAGCGAACGGGGACGAGGTCGACGGAGCAGTGCGGCGGAAGCCTTGCCGTCAAAGACCCAGATGGGCGCATGGCGGTGGAGGCACGAACGGGCGTGGAGGCGAGAGGAAGAAGAAGGGCACCAATAAGCAGAGAGGGAAAGTGAATCCCCTAGCCCCGTGCCCCTCTTTATAACCGCACCGCCTGAGAAGTAGTGGGATCATGGGTGTGGCAGTTATCTGTGTGGATCGTGTACGCGGCACGATCGCACGCCGCTAAGTGGAACCGCACCAATGACCACACGATGATAGAAAAGGTCAAGATCCCTGACGGAAACGGTATGCGAGGCGTCGCAGCGCCGACGCGACATGCGCAGTAATTACTGTAGCCTGACAGTGGACACTGTAGAGGAACGAAAAACTAGAGAAACAATGATGAGTATGACACGTAGGATGAGGCGTACGCGAGAAGAAACGCAGATACCTCGAACGAGAAAAAGATAACTCGGAAACAATGGGAAACGAATATCGTGAAACTGATACGGCCCGGCCGAAGTTATAGGCAGGACCGTACTAGCTTCGGGGACTAATGTTGGGGAGGTGACCCCGGATAGGGTAAGGACGGGGGAGAGACGAAAGGAGATTCCCCGTCCAGTTTCCGAGTTACACTCTAAATCGGCCGAATCCTGTAAAGGTCGGCCGAGGTGTGAAAGGGTAGAACCCATGTGATGATAGCAAGGCATTACCCGGCCGGGATACTGCGTAAGTCGGCCGGGTCAGCCCAAATAATCTTAATGCAGGTGAAGGCCAAGCCGAGTTATGCGAGACGGGGCCGAATGATATGAAGCTTGCAGGAGAAGGAGATGCCAATAGTCAAACTCTAGTCACAGGCTAGGGAGAATCTGAGCAGAGCCAAGCACAAGGACAAGGCACAGAGCAACAGAGGGGCAGAAGGAGGTCACAGAGGTGACAGTCCTGAAGCCCGAGGCATGCAGGTGGGGTTATCTGGAACCTTGCTGTCGTTAGAAGGGCGACACGAAAAGGAGGCCGCCGAGTTACTATATTGGGACAAGCATATTCTTCGAATATGCTTGCCACGTCAGCCCTAGAGGATCCCAAGGTTCTCCTTTATAAGGGGAGGCTTGGACTCTGAGAAGGGCATCGACTCATTTAGTATCGTTAGGCTAGTAAAGTTCTTCCTCTCTACTTGTACTCAGCTCAAGGAGCACTTGTATCCCAAGGAAGGAGAAATAAAGGTCTTACCTTAGTCTTCTGTGTGTAGAATCAACTACATCTTCCCTCCCCAGATCCCTCTAGTATCCATTGGCCCCATACTTTAGCCTACCCATGGCATCTGCCGTGCCACCACCACGGCATGTATAGCAAATGGAATGCATATGCAAGGTCAATGTATATGGAAATCGTTTTAACATCATCCAAATGTGGGAACTCAAAAACTCCATACAATGTTTTACTGTGGCACTCAAGGCAATTGACTAGAATTTTGATCAACGTCCTTGATGCCAGAATAGGAGAATTCAGCAAAAACACACAAGGAAGAATGTCCAAAGCAACATCATTATGTGTGCAAACCAACCATTGGAAAGATAAATTGTTCAACATGTTGGATGTCACACACAAATCATCGAAAGCAACTATCATGGGAATATGAGTATCCCAAGAGGAAGCAAAAACAACATGTTTGCAAACAAACCAAATGAAAGAGCAAGTGGTCCTTATGTTTGTTGCAACAACAAGACGAGATTCTTGGAAGCTCTCATGACAATACATGCTCTCAATGGCATTATGGTTGCACACAAAATACCGGAAGTGGAAATTGTTCAACAATTTTGTTGCAACACACAAAGCATCAAAATCCAATAGAAAAGAAACATGATTGTCATAAGGGGAGATAATACCATTAACATGCTTGCAAGCAAACCATAGGAAAGAGCAATTTGTCAACATGAAAGATGCAAAGCATGCAAAAGGTATCAGAGCTGGGTTCGATCTTGAACTCTCTTGTGGGATGCTCTCTAGAGCTCTTTTTGTCAACTCGTGCTCAACCGAGGTTGACATTATAGTGCGGGTACCTACACACATCATACACAAAAGGAAGAACGTGTGTGCATGGTAAAGATACACATCATCCATCATGACGTATCTCTTCTTGTGCACATCACCATCAATGTCAATCAATTATCAAATATATGCATGTTGAGTATGCAAGTGGGGAACATGCTTATCATGGAAATCATCAAAATATCCAAGAATTGAGAAAGCTATGGGGTCCATCTCATTATAATGCATGTGATCAATATTGTTGCAAGCAAAACAAGTGAAATAGCAAGCATTCATCTTGTAAGGTTCCCAACCTTTAATAAAGTAGAGATCCCTGTGTTTACAATGCTAGTCCCTGGATCAATAGCTAGCATCCATAGTTAAGATGTAATATCAAGAAACAAAGGTCATAATACAACTTTATAACCAGGAATAAAATAATTCATTACATATTACATAGCTCATTTGGCTATCACATTACATTGCAGCAGAATATCTATAAAGCATGGAGTCCTTCATCTTCAAAGTGCCACAGGAAAACATGTTGGTTGTAGACTTGTAATCCTATTCAACAAACTTCACTAACATCAAACAAACATGCAACATAATAAGTTGCAGCCTCAAGGGTCAATACATTTGAATTGTATTGGCAAGTTTCACTACTATGTAGAAATAAGTGGATCCTATCATTTACATGCATATTTGGCTAAGTAGGGTTTAGGCTCTTTTGCAGAAAGCAATATAGTTTTATCCTATCTTTTCAAAATAGTTTTTGATCTTTGTCAAATCTTTCTGAACTTCTTGGAAAACTCCAAGTGCTTCAAATCCCTTGTTGTCACCATCAAGTTTTAATTTGAGAAATTGGAATGTCGAGATCTTCCATAGCTTCAGGCCTTAGTTGCTCAGTATTGTCCATAACCGGGGACACGACTAAGTACTTAGAATTTGATCTTCTGCAGAAGTTGTACACTTTACCCACATGACACAATCTCGTCTTGTTGCTACCAGTGGCCGCTGGATAAGTACTCACCAAGATGGAGTACTGGCAGATCGAGAATGTGACAAAGTCTTTCCATAGGAGTCCTCCCAATACACAATGCTAGATTGTCAACCAGGCACCAATGTAGGGATAAATTTCCCTTACACAATTCTAGTTAACCTGAAGATGCCAATGCATGGGTCTTCCACTATGTAGTTGACTAAGCCAGAGCCCATTTAGCATGTGGCTGTACACGGAAGCCACTATACGAGAAACATGTTCAATCTCTAAGTCCCTGGGTGGTTTTCTTCTAGTGCACATACAAAAAGAGATAGCCATATAAACATGGTTCCTTTTGTTGCCACCTTGTCCAACCTTGAGTATCCTTGTCCACCCAGGTGGTTCATTGAGTACTTGTTTTATTATATAAAACTTATATCTTTTCAACTCTTCATATAATCATAACATGTATCCCATCCCAAATATATAGCAGGGCTAAGCATACTACAACTACAATGTTTTCTCTAAGGGAGATATAAGGGTATCCTATTAGGATTTAGCATAGCATAAAATATAGTAATCCTTATCATGCATGTTACAAAAATCCACTAAGTGTAATGAAAATAGTAGGACTTGGATGATAGTGTCACTTGCCTATTTAGTAGAGAATGATGGTTCACTTCTTGATCTTACAAATATCACACTCTTTTAATTCCACTACAATTCAATCAAGCAAACACAAATTCAACTAGCATTCCAACTAATTTACCACACATAAAATAATAGAAACAAGGTCATGCATGCAAGCATGCAAAAGATAGTTTTATTTGCAAAAGTGGTTTCTACTAGGCTCTAAACATTGTAAAGTTCAAAAGTGGTCATTTACTAAAGTGGTAAAACCATTTGCAAAAGGTTTTATCCATAAACCATTTTTAAATCAAATCATTATTTTATGTGGTTGAAAATGCTTTTAGCAAAGCAATATTCTTTAAAGAGTTCACCAAATATATATTAATTCTCAAAACTTGGTGTTTAGGGTCAAAAGGTTTGAATCAAATCATTTCCCAAAGGTTTTACTCAAAAATCATTTCTAAATCATAATCAATATTTTTATTTGACTAGAAATGGGCTAATTCAAGTATTTATTACTTATCTTTACAAAATACATTTTTAAATCCATAAGTTGGTTCCTAGGGTCAGTAGGTTCAAAACAAACCATTTTGCAAAGATTTCACATTAAAATTATATCTAGAACAATTTTTATATTCAAAATAATCCTTCACATGTTTCTGCAAATTCAACCAATTTTCCAGAAGCAAAACATTAAACAAAGTGCATGGTTGCAAAGTACTTGTTCTGCTGAATCCATTGATATACAATTTGCAAAATTTGGACGTGTAGAACTAAAGTTATGAATTTTACAAGTTTGCAATTCAAATAGATTCTATTTTCTGTTTTTAACAAAACCTTGTCCACGTGGTTGTTTCCTATTGGTTGAAAACGATTCAGTTGGATCGATTGTTACAGACCGTAGGATCTCATTTAGATCACACGGTGTAGATCGACTGATACCCCTTCGTTAAGTTGTTATATCGCAGCCACTGGATGACAATCTAACGGCTCATAGCAGCTCGACCAGTAACTGGCGGCGCTAGCGGCGGCTGGCGGCGGCGCACGCTCTGGCTACGGTGGAGCCGGCGATACAGGACGCAAGAGAGGTAACAGGGGTGCTCACCGTGCTCGCAGAGGGTTGGCGAAGCTCGAGGTGGCGTTGGCTTGGCGAGGGGTGCTCAGGAACGGAGGGAATTGCTCGTCGGAGACGGCGTTGGCGTCGGGTGGCTCTGTTTGACGACAGGGGCGAGGCTGCAGGTCGCCCTAAGGCAAGATAGGGGCACGGTTAGACGCGGGCGAATGTGGGGAGTACTGGAGCATCAACAGGAGAGCTTGGGGCGGTCGAGGCTTACCAGGGAACTTCGTCGGAGACGAGACAGACGGTGACGACGCTCTGTGTCGTGGTTGTCGATGCTAGGGAACGCGCGCGGGCTAACTAGCTGCACTGGAAGATGCGCCTGGAGGTGGGGAGCAAGTCTGCGTGCAGTGGGAGGCAAGGCGCGGCGAGGTGTGGCCGGAATCGCTCGCGAAGCTCGTCGGAGTCCGCGGCGGTGCAAAATGAAATTGGGGCAGCCCGGTGGCTCTCTGGCAGCGGGGTCTGAGGGGAAATGGCGAGGAGGGAGAGGTGCTTAAGAGCGCGTGGTCGCGAGAGGGAATTGCCGCGCCATCAACGCGTATTGATGCCGAGAATAACTCGCCAGAAACGGTCGAGGCGTGGTCGCGGGTGAGAACGACGATGAGGTGTCGTGGGGTCCGTCTGTCAGCGAGGTGGGGGAAGTGGGAGTGGGGCTTGCTGGTCATTCGCTGTGCGGGTGAAAACGTTGGTGCGAAGCGTTTTCCGCGGGGGAAGAAAGAGTGGGCTGGTGTTGGGTTTGCTGGGCCTGTTGGGTTGGGTCGGTTTGTTTCACTTTTTTTATATACAGAAAGCTTTTTCTTTTTCTATTTGGAATTTCTGTTTTGATTTTCAAACAATTAATTCAAACTCCAATTCAAATCAAACCACCACCAAACTTTGTATAATTTTTAGTTTTGTTTAACAACATAATCCAAAGTCCAAAAAAAAATAATTTTTATTCTTTTTAGGATCCATTAATAATTAAATAAATATACCTTAGTCATTAATTCAAATAGGATTTGATTTATTTCAAAACTCTATTTGAAATCTAAAATAATACCAAAATCATTTCAGTAGGTTTTATTTGAATAAATAAAGCACTTGGAAAACTTATTTAAAATAAATTAACAAGTTTTAGTGTTTATTTAAAATGGAAAAGCCTTTACTTTAATAAAATTGGGTATTAATAAATCCTCATTATTTTATTTAAATAAACCTTTACTCTTTTTATTAAATAGAAATATTTTATTTCAAAATCTTGGCCAAGATTTAATTTGGCTCTATAAAATAATCCTTATTTATAATTCTACCTTTGCTTTTGAAAATCAAATCTTTTATTAAAAGATCTAAAAAAATAGTGATTCCAACTATTATAATTTTATTTATTGTTTATATTTTTAAATCCCTTTAGGATTTTATTTGATCAAAATAGGTTTTGATGTTTCCAATTGGAATCAAAAAGTTTCTTCTCACCCTAAAAATCAACAATTGTTTATTTGTTTATTTATTTTTCACATTTCAAAATTTGGAAAATTTTGGGATGTGACACATCTTAAGCAAGCAACATGAGAAATTGAATGACTAGCATGACAAGGCAATTCCGAAGCAATTGGAGGATACACACAAGATGCATAGCATGGCATGTTTATGGCAATGATATCACAATCAAACAATTCCACATGATCAATATTATGCAAATGCAAAGCATCACATGGGAATATGACTGAAGCATATGTAATGTCACAAGTATCATCCATAGCATGCATATCCTCGCAATTCATCATGTCCACTAGTGGGATCATGGCATCATCAACACCCTTATTTATACCTTGTTCATACCTCTCATATGAAGTGGGTGTTGTGGAAGTAGTGGCCTCCTTGTGGACGACTTCGTCTTCTTGATGTAGCCATGGCGGAGCATCATCTTCGTCCACCATGTACATCTCCATTCGAGGCATCATTGCTTCATGGCTTGGAGCATCTTCATTTATGGAACCTAGCACAACATAAGAGAACACACTATATGTCGTGGTGGTGGCACGGCAGATGCCATGGGTAGGCTAAAGTATGGGGCCAATGGATGCTAGAGGGATGTGGGGAGGGAAGATGTAGTTATTTGTACACGTGAATGACTAACATACAAATCTTTATTTCTCCTCTCTTGAACTACAAGTGCTCCTTGAGCTGTATGCAGGAAGATAAGATGAACTTTACAAGCCTAACGGTGTAGAATGAGCCGATCCCCTCTCTGGAGTCCATGCCTCTCCTTATAAAGGGGTGCCTTGGCTCCTCTAGGGCTGATGTGGCAAGAATATTCGAAGAATATCCTTGTCCTAATATAGTAACTCGGCGGTCTCCTTTCGGTGTCCCCCTTCTAACGATGGCAAAGTTCCAGAGAACCCCACCTGCACGCCTCGGGCTCCAAGACTGTCACCTCCGTGACCTCCTTCTGCCCTTCTGCTGCTCTGCGCCTTGTCCTTTGCGCTTGGCTATGTTCAGATTCTCCCTGGCCGTGGCTAGGGTTTGACTATAGGCATCTCCTTCTCCTGCAAGCTTCATGTCATTCGGCCCTGTCTCGCTTAACTCGGCTTGGACTTCACCTGCATTCAGATTATTCGGACTTACTCGGCCGACTTAACTCGTATGTCGGCCGGGTGGTATACATCTCCTTCCATAGGTATCATGGCCGTGCTTATCTCGTCCGACCTTTATATGATTCGGCCGATATAGACAGTAACTCGGCATATGACAGGGGAAATTCCTTTTATCTTCCCTTGTCTTGACCCTATCCGGGGTCACCTACCCAACATTAGTCCCCGAAGCTGGTGTGGTCCTGCTCGTAACCTCGGCCGGGCCACATCAGTTTCCCAATATTCATTTTTCCTCATCTCCGAGTTACTTTTTCCCGTTCGAGGTATCCGTGTAGCTCCTTGTGTACGCCTCATCCTACATGTAACACTCATCATTGTTTCTCTAGTTTTTTGTTCCTCTACAGTGCCCACTGACAGCTACAGTAATTACTGCACCTGTCGTGTCGACGCTGCGACGCCTCGCGCACCGCATCGGTCAGGAGGCTTGATCCTCTCCTGCATCGTGTGGTCACCGGTGTGGCTCCACTCACCCTCGAGCGGTTCCACCGCACGCACGATCTACACGGTTAGTGCTTCTCATGCACGATCCCACTTCTGCCAGGACCGCGCGGTTATAAAGAGGGGCACAGGGCTAGAGGGTTCACTTTCCCCCTTCGCCTACCGTTGCTCTTCTTCTTCCTTGCGTCTGTGTGTCTGCTCACGTATCTACGGCTGCGCCATTGTTGACCTCTTCGACGACGAGGCCATAGTTCTTCTGCTCCGTCGACCTCGTCCTCGCGCGCTTGCTGCGGTGCCGTCGTCGGTGAGTTTTCCTTCGGTTCCACCACTAAGATTTCTCTCTGCACGCATCCGCCGCTTTCTAGGCTTCCCGTGGTGGTTCTTTTCCGCTCCGCCGCCGTTTTCGCTTAGAACCACGACGGGGCCCTGCGCCTCCAAGCCTTGCTCCGCCGTTAGTTTTTCTTCTGTTGATTTCTCCGGCGACCCTATGTCGAGTTCAGTTAGCGGTGCGCTCATCAAAGATGATGACGCGGCGTCTGGTCCAGAGCGGGGCTCCTGGCAGGGTTCCACCGTTACTCGTCGAGAGATCGAGTGGTTAATTAGAACTCGACGGATTCCTGCCGAGGTAGGCTGTCGCTTACCCGGCAGTGAATCTTCTCTCGTTCTTAACGAAGGCGAGTATGTCGTCTTCATGTCCCACTTTTCTCGTGGGTTTGGTCTTCCCCTTAGTGATTTCGCTAGGGAATTCCTTGATTACTTCGGCCTGCAGCCGCATCACCTTCTGGCTAACGCCATTGCTTCCCTATCCGCCTTTATCTCGGCCTCGGAAGGATACTTCGACCTCTGGCCGTCTGTGCACGTATGGTCAAAATTCTTCCAGATCCGTTCCAATGTTGTTTCAGACAATTCCCTCCGGCCCTCTGAGAAGTTGCTTACCCAGTGTGGTGCCGCGTCCATAACGCCTCGAAGAAAATCCGAGTTCCCTCGCGTTGTTGGTCTCGAATCTTGCAAGAAGTGGCATAGATCGTTTTTCTATGTCAAGAATACGGAAAGGAGGACAAGATTCGGCTCCCTGCTTTCACCATCGGCCCCCCTTCCAAGAGGAACTGGACCTACAACCCCAGGAAGAGCCATGCTCTGGCCGAGGCCTTTGAGATTCGGCTGAAGGAGTTGATCCGCGCCGGGCTACGCGGCGAGGATCTGATGACCACCTTCGTCAGCAGCCGAATCTGCTCTTTCCAGCATCGCACGCACAAACTCTATTACATGAGTGGTCCCCTCGATCCCAACCGAGTCTCAACGGTCGAGCTCGATAATTATCTTATTTTCAAGCGTGTCCGAGCTATCTTCAAGACAGATATGACGGAGGATTGGACCTGGGGACTGAAGCCGTTCACCCGCAGGAATCCCCCTCCCAAGGTAAGTTCACACATTTATGTTTTGCCCCTAATTGCGTTTGTGATTCCTTTTGCTAATTTCTCTTTGTCTCTTTTCTTGCAGAAATTTGCGGAGCAGAAGATCGAGGATGCCGAGGTTCTGGTCCTCCTGTGGCCCGCCGATCGGAATACCCCGAACAGCGGGGAGACTGACTCGGAGGAGTTTTTCCCCAAGTCTGACCTTGCTCCGGCTCGCGCCCGTGGCAAGACCTCGGCTCACGGGGAGGAAGGTGATTCGGACGACGTCCAAATTCTTGAGGTAGTCGCCGCAATGCCTATCTCTTACGCATTTCCGGCTTCTACGTCCATAGCTAATCAGGCCGGTCAGGTGCACGACGCCAAGCCTCTCGCCTCCCAACCTCCTGCTACCCCGAGGAAGCGTACCGCTCCAGCAGGTGCCTCGGACGCCGCTCCCAGAAGCGAACAAAGAAGTCAGCCCAGCACCTTCCAAAGCGTAAAACTATGCCCGGAGTTACTGGGTGAGTTCATTTTCATTTGTATTTCTTGTTTCTCTTATTCTCTATTTTGATTTGACTTTCTATGCTTTTGCAGCGCTCCTCTTTCTGTTAAGCCCAGTGGTCCGAGTATGACGAGTCACATAACCCGGCTGCCTTCTCCTCCGCCTCATGAAGATACCAGAGTTCCTAGTCCTGCTCGCGTGGACTCTCCTCCTGCCCCGAATCAAATATCACCTCGGCAAGATGCACCTGTGGTTTCCGTTGCTGATGCCAACGTAACTTGGACAGTACATCCTCCTACCGAACCCTCTGCCCCCATCGTGAACCCCGGAGTTTCCCCCAAGACTCCTTTGGCCCCCACAGTTTCAACCGCAACTCCAACTCCAGTCGAGGATATCACCATCTTGGCGCCCTCAGAAACTATAGTTCCTCCTGTTTCCAAGGACACCACCCCTAGTGCCGAGGTAACAGCTCCTGCCGACGCCTCTTCTAAGGCTAAGAAGGTCGTCGTCACCAAACCTCCCTCATCTCAGAAAGGACTTGCCAGCTCTTCTCAACCTACGATTGCTGATCCGCTCCGCAAGGGGGTTTCCTCTGCTAAGACCGTTGTCACCCCGGGCGCTGATACTCAGCTCACTCTCCACAAGAGTCCCGCGGCGGCGGTGGTTACACAACGCGTCCGAGGTAAAGTCCTGACTCGTACTGAGAGTGGGAACAGCCTCGGCTCCTTGGTTGAGTATGCCAATAATTGGACCGCTGCTGATCAGCTCGAGGGTAATCCAAGCAGTCAGCCATTTCAACTCTCCGACATCAGCAGTTGCTTGCATATGGCTGCCAAGATCGTGCTTGACAGCAATAAGATGAACGAGGTAATTGTTTTTATTGAAATTTGATTAGTTATTCGAATGATATTATATATACTCTAGTCCCCGAAGCTTGCAACCAAATAACTTGTTATTCGTTTGGAAGCTTCATTAGGCTTTGCCTGATTCGGATATGTCTTAGTGTTCGAATATCCAGTCACCTAGATCTGAGTTAGGCTTTGCTTGATTCGGCTCTGTCTTAATGTTCGAATATCCAGCCACCTAGATCCGAGTTAAGATTTGCTTGATTCGGATCTGTCTTAGCTTCGAATATCCAGCCACCTAGATCCGAGTTAAGCTTTGCTTGATTCGGATCTGTCTTAGCTTCGAATATCCAGCCACCTAGATCCGAGTTAAGCTTTGCTTGATTCGGATTTGTCTTAGCTTCGAATATCCAACCACCTAGATCCGAGTTAAGCTTTGCTTGATTCGGATCTGTCTTAGCTTCGAATATCTCACTGCAATTTATTTTGTCGCTTAGGTTGCCCATGATCGGCGGACCGCCGAATTCCAAAGGCTGCTTTTCGCACACAAGAAATTGCAAGAGAAGTATGAGAAAGTTGTTCCCGTGGTGAAGAAAGCTGGTAATTTAACAAACTTTTGTATTGTCCCTAAAGCTCTTAATATTTTCGACTTGAGGTGTTAGCTCATTTTGCTGGTAAACAGGTAATATCAACAATCTTAATATCCGTCTTGAGAAGAAAGTCAAGGCCCTAGAAGGTTACTTATCCTTTCTCTTTACTGGTTCCCGTTCGAGATTTATCCCGGGTTTCTTATAACCTTCTGGCTTTGGTATAGCCGAGTTACAAACTCTTGCAGCGTCACATCAAGAATGCATACCCATGCCTGATATGATGCTGCATTTTTTAGAACAAGCCGCTACTCATTCGGCACAGCTGAAAGAGAAAGATGACGAGATAATTCGCTTGCACGTTGAGGTGGAGTCCCTCAAGCTTTCTCAGAAATCTGAGTTAGAGAAAGTTGATCAGGAGTTCTCAGAAGAGAAGAATCGTCTAAGTCTACAATTGCAGAAGGATAAAGAACTCCTCGAGGCTGCCGAACTTAAGACACAGACGATGAGCGAGGAAATCACTCGCTTTGAGAAGACCAAGGTTGATTGGGCTCAAGATCTTCAGAAAATGCTGAGCTATATTCATCATAAGTCTCTAACCGTGGCCGAGTTATCTTCTTCTCTTTCTTACTTTTGACTTATATACTTTTATTTTGTGTAGACCATTTTCCGGAAGCTAGGCCCATGAGCTCTAGAGCGGTGATTAATGCTCGCGTGCGCCGAGGTGTCCCCGTAGATGCGAGCCCAGAATACTCGATGGAAGACTTCTTGGTTGCCGTTGGTGCTGCCATTTGTCCGATGAAGATTATGGGCAGGGATTTGGTGCAGGCAGCCATTCGGGCCTACCATGTTCTCTGGCCGAATACTTCTGGAACTCCTGATATTGATGAGATCAAGATACTGGTGGAAAGATTAATGGCATCCCAGAACCAGTTAAATCTCTGGAGGGAATCCGCTGGACGGGCTGGTGCTGATATGGCGCTCACAGTCATTATGTCTTGGTACGAGGATATTTCGCTCGATACCTTGATAAACTTGCGCAATGGCTCCCGTTGGGTTGAGGATCCAGAATTCGTCGCTCGCTGCCAAGCTCGTGCCTTCCAGCTTGTTGAGTATGCTGATGTGCATAACTGGACTGAAGGGCCGAGTTTTCTTCCCAACCCAGCGGGTGACGTCGAAGTCGAAGATGCCTCTGATAATAGTTTGGCCGATCAGGACGAGGGTGAGGGCGACTCGGACAACTCTGGTGATTCCAGCGCCAGCTCGGATGGGGAGGGCGATGCGCGATCATCTTCCAAAGGGACTGGGCACTCTCAAGATCAACCTAACGTTTCTCAACAGCCCCGGGCTTCCCCCGAAGTCGCTATTGCTTCTGTGGAGGGCGAAGTAACTTCGGCCGAGGTGCCGTCTACCTCAGAGCGCCTAGTGCCTGACCAAGTCGCTGCCCCTTAGTTTCAAAAAACTTTAAGTTATTTCTTATCCCCGGTATGCCGGGCGTATGATGTGTGTGAAACAATTGTCCGACTTTCTGTGTGGTATGAACCCTTTTTGCCTTTTGCCGCTGAGGCACATATGATGGTGATCATTATTAGTCTGTCTAAACAGATCTTGTTGGTTTAAATCTTTGCTTTGGTAGCCTTCAATCTCATAAGTTCGGATCGTGTGTTTTCATTTGACCCACCTTAGTTCGGCGTTTAATATTGCCTGGACTTTATAAATTCGACGGCTTAACCATTGTGTTCTTGATCTCTATCCGAGCTATAAATCTCGAAGCCCATATTTGAGGAAAGCGAAATAATATCGTTCAAGGTAGTTTATGACCTATCGTTCTGGGTGCCGAAGTTTAATACCCATTTTTGTAACAGGAGACAATCATGGGGTAATTCCCTAGTCAGTGCTCTAGAAATTGAGGTTTTAATGCCTAATCCGAGATAAGGGATAATATGTCATAGTCCCCGAGTTCCCTGCTCGAGGTCCTAAAACTTAACACATAATTCAGTAATAAAAAATAACATTGGGCAGTCCCCGTGTCACTACTCAAAGTGCATAACTCGAAGTGCCGAGGTTTAGTACATAACTCAAAATGTGAAATAATATAGGGCAGTCCCCGAGTTACTGCTCAAGGTGCCGAGGTTTAATACATCACTCAAAATGCGAAATAACATAGGGCAGTCCCCGAGTCATTGCTCAAGGTGCCGAGGTTTAATACATAACCCAAAATGAGAAATAACATAGGGCAGTCCCCGAGTCACTGCTCAAGGTGCCGAGGTTTAATACATAACCCAAAATGAGAAATAACATAGGGCAGTCCCCGAGTCACTGCTCAAGGTGCCGAGGTTTAATACATAACCCAAAATGAGAAATAACATAGGGCAGTCCCCGAGTCACTGCTCAAGGTGCCGAGGTTTAATACATAGTCGATACTTCGACTTGAAGCGTCACATTACAACGTATCATAGATGACTCCTACGAGTAAAATGGACGAAGTAAAGCTATGTTCCATGGTCTTTTCGATTCTTCGCCGGCTTTGTTTGCCTTGTTCTTTTCTGGTGATTGAGCATCAATTAGGTAATATGCATCATTGTGCAATGCTTTGCTCACGATGAATGGTCCCTCCCATGGGGGTGATAGTTTGTGCATGCCGGCTGTGCGTTGCACTAGCCGAAGAACCAAATCTCCTTCTTTAAACACTCTTGGATTGACTTTCTTGTTGTGATATCGTTGTAAGTCTTGCTGATAAATAGCTGATCTTGATAGTGCAAACTCCCTGGCTTCTTCTAGCAGATCTACATCATCTTGCCGAGCTACCTCATTTACCTCAGCGGTTGTATACTGGGTAACTCTTGGCGAGTCATGTATTATGTTGGCTGGAAGCACGGCTTCTTCTCCATATACCAGAAAAAATGGGGTATACCCTATTGACCTATTTGGGGTAGTTCTGAGGCTCCATAGTACTGCTGGTAGTTCCTCGATCCAGCACCCTGCCGACCTTTGCAGTGGTTCAACGAGTCGGGGTTTTATTCCGGACAATACTAGTCCATTAGATCTTTCTACTTGCCCATTAGATGCTGGGTGAGCCACCGATGCGACATCTAGTCTTATGTGTTTTTCTTGGCAGAATCTAGCAAATGCCCCTTCAGCAAAGTTTGTGCCATTGTCTGTAATAACATTGTGTGGGTAACCATATCTCAAGATAATATCTTTGAGGAATTTTACTACTGTTGGTCCACCAAATTTTTTATTGGTTTCACTTCAATCCACTTTGTGAATTTGTCGACCATGACTAAAATGTGGGTCATCCCGCCCCGGGCCGGCTTGAATGGTCCCACCATATCTAAGCACCATACAGAAAATGGCCAAGTAATTGGTATCGTTTTTAACTCGGACGATGGCATATGTATCTTGCTGGCATATCTCTGGCAACCATTACATTTTTCCACCAAATCTTTGGCCTCTTTCAACGCTGTTGGCCAATAAAATCCATGCCTGAATGCTTTGGCCACTAAAGCTCTGGACGAGGCGTGATGCCCGCATTCTCCTTGATGTATATCTAGGAGAATCTCCTGGCCTTCCGCCAAATCCACACATCTTTGCAGCACGCTTGTGACGCTCCTTTTATACAGCTCATTGTTTATGATTGTGTAAGCTTTAGCTCTTCTCACTGTCTGTCTAGCCAGTACCTCGTTATTTGGCAAAGTCACATCCTTAAGGAAGGAAAATATGGGTTGCGCCCATGTTGGCATGATTTTCTCTAGGATAATTTCACTATCTATTTCCATATTCTCCGCCGACATAACCACCTCGGATTTTTCCATATCCATCCGTGCATCGGCCGAGTTCACTTTCGGAAACTCCGAGTTACATTCTTTGTCAACTTCCATCGGCATACTATCTTCTCTTGATTTCGCCGGAATGAAGATGGATTCGGACTCTGGTGATGGTGTTATTGATGGTTTTCTTAGGTGCTCTAGGGCGATACCCGGGGGAATTGATTGCCTGGTTGATCCGAGTTTTGACAGCGTGTCTTCAGCGTCATTTTTTGCCCGAGGTATATGATGAAATTCACATCCATCGAAGTATCCACTGAGTTTTTGCACATGGAATCTATATAAGGCCATATTCGCATCTAGCGCATCCCAATTGCATGATACTTGTTGTACTACTAGATCTGAATCTCCGTAGCATAAGATCCGGCGTATCCTAATCTCTTTTGCCACCTTCAATCCATGGACGAGTGCTTCGTACTCGGCTACATTGTTTGATGCGGCAAAATGTATTTGCAGCACATATTTTAGCTGATCTCTTTTTGGCGAGGTTAACACTATCCCTGCCCCAAGCCATTTCTCAGCTTGGAACCGTCGAAGTGCATTGTCCAATAATTCGGATCTGGTAATGGTGGCTCATATTGTACCTCGGCCCAATCCACAAAGAAGTCAGCCACAGCCTGAGATTTGATTGCATCTCGCCTATCGAACCGTGGAGCATAAGGTGACAATTCAATTGCCCATTTTGCTATTCGGTCGCTTGCATCTTTGATCGGGTTCTCTTCGAAGTAATGTTTAAGTTTCTTCGCCGACATGTATACTCCATATGCCATCTTCTGATAATGTGGGTAATTTTGTTTTGAGGCTGATAGTACCTCGCTTAGGTAAAATACCGGCCTTTGTACTAATTTATCATCTTCCGTTCGTTCCACAACGATCACCGCACTTACCACTATGTTTGTGGCGGCTATGTAAAGTAACATAGGCTCTTTTGACAATGGAGAGGCTAGGATTGGTGCTATGACCAACGTCTTTTTCAGTTCATGAAATGCATTGTCTACTTGTGGTGTCCAAATGAACTTATCAGATTTTTTCATCAGTTGATATAGTGGTAATGCCTTTTATCCCAGCCGACATACAAATCGGCTAAGCGAGGACAGGCAACCCGTGAATTTCTGTACGTCATTTAGACATCTCGGCAATTCCATTCTTTCTACCGCTCTTATCTTAGTTGGATTGGCCTCTATACCTCGGCTGGATACGAGAAAACCGAGTAGTTTTCCAGCTGGTACACCAAAGGTGCATTTCTCCGGGTTAAGCTTCATTCGGAACCTTCTCAAGTTCGCGAATGTCTGCCAAATATCATCCAGTAGCGTTTTGCTCTCTTTGGTTTTGATAACCACATCGTCTACATATACTTGTACATTTTTCCCTATCTGGTCATGTAGACATCTTTGCATACATCTCTGGTACGTTGCCCCTATGTTACGCAGGCCGCATGGCATGGTGCGATAACAATAAGCCCCGTACGGGGTAATAAACGCAGTCTTTATTTGATCAGCTGGATTTAACGGTATCTGGTGGAAACCAGAATACGCGTCTACAAATGATAACATCTCACAACCAGTGGTCGAATCAATGACTTGGTCTATTCTAGGTAAAGGAAAAGGATCTTTGGGACATGCCTTGTTCAGGTTCGTGTAATCAATACACATTCGCCATACTACGGATACATTTGGATCATCTTTTTTTTCTTCTACTAACACCGAGTTTGATAGCCAATCCGGATAAAGCACTTCCATGATGAACCCGGCCGCAAGGAGCCGAGTTATCTCATCCCCTATTATTTTTCTCCTGTCTTCGGGGAAGCAACGAAGAGGTTGCTTCACCGGCCTTGCTCCTGGCCTTACATGTAGAGAGTGCTCAGCCAACTCCCTCGGCACCCCTTGCAGGTCTTGAGTTGACCATGCAAAGATGTCCGGATTCTCACGGAGGAAGTTGGTGAGCTCGCCTTCCTATTTGGATCTAGGCCTGCACCAATGGTGATGGTGCGTTCTGGGAACTGCTCATCTATCTGGACCTTTTTCATTTCTTTAGTCGGCTGGAAAGAGATGCTTCCATGCGGGTTGGCCAATGCCGGCATATTCAGTTGTGCTGACTGAGCGAGAGCCGCTACCTCTTGAATCCTTCTTTTCTCTCTTGCGATCACCAATGACTCATCCAGGTTTGATCCGGCCGAAGCACATTCCATTGACTTCCTGTAATCTCCTGCTACTGTTATCACCCCTTGTGGTTCGGGTAGCTTCATTTTCAAGTAAGTTATGTGGCAGCTGCTCATGAATTTGGCCAATGCTGGCCGCCCGAGTAAAGCATGATAGCAACTCTCTAGATCCACCACCTCAAACTCCAAATTTTCTGCTCTGCAGTTATTCCTTGTGCCGAATAACACATCTACTCGAACCTTCCCAATGGGTTCGCATGAAAGTCCCGGCACTATTCCATGGAACGTGGTTCTCGTGGATTGCAGCATATTCTGCGATATTCCGAGTTTATGCATTGTATCTTTGTACATGATATTGATACTGCTCCTATTGTCAATGAGTACTTTTGAAAATTTCACATTAATGCTGGGTCCGACAATCGTCGGATCTAGTACGAGTGCGTACGACCCCGGATTCGGCATTATTTTGGGATGATCCTTTATGCTCCAAGTTACTTCTTGATCTGACCAAGGCACATATCTTGGTACTGTCGGCATAACTGTATTCACTTCCATATGTCGGCGCTGTACACTTTGCCTGTCTTGTTGTTCTGTTGTGAACATGCAATATGATTGATGATGTTCTCTGTAATCATTGTGTCCATTATTTCCGGGGTTTGTCCTTCCATCCTGACCCTGATTTATCACTTGATGCACTGCATCTCTCCGGTCCGAGTTATCATACCTCGGGGGAGGAGGGGGTAACATTAGCTGTTGTGCATTTTCCCTAGTCAACTGCGGCTGCTTCTGCAGATGTGCCTGATGGGAAGGTGCTTGCATGCCCGCCGGGTTCCCCATTGCATTTTTCATCCAGGCGCATTGCCGAGTTGTATGATTGGCCGGGTTTGGAGTGTGAAACTTACACGGTTGATCCAACATGGACTCAAACGTGTACTTCGGCCTTTCCTGCCATTGCTTCTTCTGTTCTGATGTCCACTATCTCTTCCCTTCATTCCTTGGTGTCCATTGTTGAGGACCATTCTTATGCCGCTGACTGTTTCCGTGACTCGACTGATCTTACACTACCGCTGCCACCTGATTGGAGGCATATCTGTAATCCGGTCTTTCCTCTCTTCTTCTACCTCTGAACTCATTGCGCCTCGATGATACGGCCGCATCTCTTGCATATTGATCTTGATGCTCCCGATGGTCCGCCGACATCAGCTCTGGTTGCGTCGGATCTCCCAATGCATACGAATCCGCTATCCTGATGGTTTCTGCCAAAGTGGTTGGCATATCTGTTTGCAGTCGCTGCCACAAAACACTGGCATAACGGCATCCTTGAGCGAACCAAGCTATCGCTTGTGATTCGATAACTCCCTCGCATGAATTCCTGAGGTTACACCACCGAGTCAAGAATTCTCTGTCTATCTCATTCGGCCTTTGCTTGCACATTGCAAGCTGCTGCGGCCTGTTTGGTCTCTTGTAAGTGCTGGTAAAGTTGCTGAAAACATCTCTTCAAAATCTAGCCAACAGTTGATACTGCCCACGGGCAGATTATTCAACCATACTCTGGCCGGTCCTTCCAGCATTTGCGGGACATATCTTACTGCCATCGCAAGTTTCCGCCAGCTATTTTTACTGCAGTGGCATAGTCAATTAACCAATCTTGTGGTTTGGTACTCCCATTGTACGTTTTCGTGCCCCTTGCCAGCTGAAAATTCGGCACAGGCGGCTCGCCCATGATCCGGGGTCCAAAAAATGCCGGACCCGGCGGACCTTGCTCCTCTAACAATTTAGACCGGTATAACCTGTCCAGTTTTAGTCTTGCATCATTTGATGGCAAGTTTCTGTACACTACTCTCTCCTGCATTCCATAATGGTCATTTCCACCATGCCCTGCATACTCCATATCTCAATAACCATCATTGTACCTCTCATTCGCCTGATTGTGGCGAGCTGGTATCACTTCTCTTTCCTGCCGAGGTTCGTATCTCGACTAAGGATTGGGTGGCGGATCCCTCCTTCCTTCTGCCGGGATATTGTTCTCATGATTTCCTCTTCCGAGGTCTCCATTACCTCGGCTTCCGTTGCCTATGTCGGCACGGCCGGGGTTTCTTTCGCCATTGTTACCTCGGCTTCCATTGCCTCTGTTCTCATTGATATTTTCAGCTACCGCCGGATCATACGGCACAATTTGCTTGTCTCTTTTTCCTGCAGTTACTGCTCTATCTTTTCGCGCATTGTTTCCGGGTGAAGATGCTGATGCCACAGATAGGGTGGGTGCTGCTCCAGCCGGATGAACCATACGTGAGGCACCAGGTCTTGCTGGGTCTGCCCTAAGCATTTCTTCATTTTGCTGGTTCGCAATGCGCACCAGCTCATTCACCCTTTCTTGTTGTTTCTGCCGGGCTTCGCCGGTCAGTCCTTCTAACTCTAGTGCAGCGGCATCCAAGATTGAGGTCCTTGGTGAACATGCTGAAGATGTTGAAGTCATTAGAGTTGAAGAAGTTGTAGTCATTAGAGTTGAATAAGTTGAAGTCATTAGAGTTGAAGAAGTTGAAGTCATTAGAGTTGATGGAGTCCTTTGCACATGGTGAAGTCTCTGGCCATGGGGTAGGTTTTTCCATCAAGTTTGAAATTAGATGAGATGTAGAGTTGAAACCAAAATGGTTGAGGAAAGAGTTTACAAGATTGTTTGTAAATAAGTTTTGGAACAAATACAACTCCTATTTTTCTAAGGGTTTTTGTCCAATCCTAGGTTTACAAATCCTACAGGCAACACAATGCTCTGATACCATCTGTAAAAGGGTCCCAACCTTTAAATAAGGTAGAGTCCCCTGTGTTTACAATGCTAGTCCCTGGATCAATAGCTAGCATCCACAGTTAAGATGTAATATCAAGAAACAAAGGTCATAATATAACTTTTAACCAGGAATAACATAATTTTTATTACATCTTACATAGCTCATTTGGCTATTACATTACATTGCAGCAGAATTTCTATAAGCATGGGTCCTTCATCTTCAAAGTGCCACAGGCAGACATGTTGGTTGTAGACTTTGTAATCCTAATCAATCAACTTCACTATATCAAACAAACCTGCAACATAACAAGTTACAGCCACAAGGGTCAATACATTTGAATTGTATTGGCAAGTGATACTATGGTAGTATAGTGGAGTCTATCATCTATATGCATTTGGCTAAGTGGAGTTGAGGCTTGCATTGCTCAAAATAGATTTTCCTTAACATTTGAAAACACTAAGTTTTTGCTTGACAAAATCATTTTTCTCAATCAAAGATTGAAGATCCTTTAACCCTTGTTCAACCACAAGTTTTTAACTTTGAAATTTGAATGATGAGATTCTTGATTGCTTCCATGTCTTGATGCTCAAATTGTCCTTTACCAGGGACATGGCTAAGTACTTAGATTTTACACTCTGCAGAGGTGGTGCACTTTCCCCACAAGACTTGGTTTCACCAAGACAAGATCTTTCAGAAGCCTTCCCTTAGACCAAAATGGACGCGTTCCAACCTATCAAACTCTACCACCAACTGTCCATATGGCTAAGTTCTTGCAACCTATATGATCCAGGCAGAGCCCATAATGCCAAGTGGTTGCACTTGAAGCTTCTCGACATTTGACATCTCAAATCTCTTTGTTCCTGGGTGGCCATCCACAAGTGAGATACACAAGGTCAACCATAAACATGGGCCTTGTGAACCACTCAACCAAAAACCACCAATCAAGTCCCATTCCACCCAGGTGATTCATCAACTTAGTTGTTTTATTAAACAAAAAACACAAGTCCTCAGACTTAGAAATTTTCCATAGTATGGATATATATTCCACCCTTGTTTTCTATTAGCTAAGCTAAGCTTGATAGTAATAGGAATCTTAACTTAGGAAAATTTCTACTAAGGTTTCATCTACTAGGTTTTCTATAGCAAGGTTTATACTTAGCAAAAGTTCCATGCAAGTTTTACTTAGAAAAATCACTAATGCATAGTGAAAGTAATGGGACAAAAGTTATGAAGCATCACTTGCCTTTTTGGTAGAGGGTATAAGTTCACTCCTTGTCCTTGCAACAATCACACTCTTCAAGTCACTACAATTCAATCAAGCAAGGCACAAACTCAATCTACCAATCAAGCAAAACAACACATAAAATCATAGAACCAAGATAATGCATGCAAGAATGCCAAGGATTGTTTTATTTGAAAAAGTGGTTCCTAATGGGTCATGAACATTTTAAAACACCTATTGGTCATTTTACAAAGTGGCAAAGTCATTTGCAAAAAGTTTCCACTTCATAAACCATTTTCAAAACAAGGTATCATTTTATGTGGTGTAGAAATATTTTTACTAAGGCATTAATCTATAGGGTTCCCCAAATATGTTTTCAAACCATAAAATTTTGTGTTTTAGGGTCAGAGAGTTTAAAACAAAACATTTCCCAAAAGTTTTCTTCCAAAACCATTTTTAATAAATAAACCACATTTCTATTTGACTAGAAATGGTTTTAAATCAAAGAATCATTCTTTTCTTTCACCAAATACATTTTTGAAACCACAAAGTGTTTCCTATGGTCAGTAGGTTCAAATCACACCATTTTCCAAAGATTTTATCCCCAAAATCATTTTTGAACAATTTTTACAATCTAAACAAGCATACAAATGTTTCTGCAAAAACAAACATTTTTCCAGAAGCTTTTTACTAAACAAATGGCATGGTTGGCTAGGGCTTGTTCCACTGATTTCATTGATATAAAATTTGCAATTTTTGGACGTGTGGATCAAAAGTTATGGAATTTACAAAATTGGAAATCTAATAGATTCAAATCTGTTTTAAATCGAAGCCTGAGCCACGTGGCTGTTTCTTATTGGGCGGTACCGATTCATGTGGATCGAGCGATACAGACCACAGGATTAAAAGGGGCATGTGCGGCTCAGATCATCGCATACCCTTTCGTTTAAGTGAAACTATCCTATCGCTCCGATCTGGATCTAATGGCTCCCAGTGCCTCGACCAGAAACTGGCGGCGCTCAATGGTGGCATGCGGCGGCGCGGCTCTGATGGTGACGCTGCCGGCGAACTAGGACGCGCAAGGAAGAGTGAAGATGATTACCAGATTCACCGTGGAGCACTGATTCTAGTTGATGCTTTGGTTGGCCAAGGGGAGCTCGGAGGCGTTGACGATTGCTCGCCGGAGACGGCGTCGGCGTCGGGTATGCTAAGATGTCGTCGAAGACGAGGATAGAGGATGCTCTAAGACAAGTAGATTGCACCGTTAGGTTCGCAAGAGGGAGGCGAGTATGTGTGCATCACAGAGAGGTGAAAAGGAAGTCTGGTCTCACCAGTAGATGCCGCCAGAGTTGGAGAAGGAGGTGGTGGCGTGCTGGTGTCGTCGGGGGCGACGTCCTGGGGCGTGCGCGAGCGAGCTACCGCCACTAGGAGGTACGCCTGGTGCTGGCGAGCACGCTCGTGTGCTCTCTGGGTAGTGGGGTTGTCTGGTTTCGCCGAAATTCGAGCAGGACCTCGTCGGAGTTGGTGAGGTTGCAGCGACCAATTAGAGTAGCCCTGGGGCGGAGAGGAGCTGGAAACAGAGGGGAAATGGAGAGGAGGGAGAGGCGAGTTAACGAGAGTAATCGCGGGTGTAATTTCTGCAGCGTTTATGACGAATTTACTCGGCGAAATTTCGGCAGAAACGGCGAGGGGAGGAACTGGTCTACGGGGGGGTGAAGGAGACGATCATGTGGCGTGGGGTCATCTTGTTAGCGATAGAGAAGGAAAGGGAGTTGGGTCCACCTGTCATTGGTTCTGCGGGTGCGGGTGTGGATGGAAAACGATTCGCAGAGGGGTGCGTTGGTGGGCTGGAGTTGGACCTAGACTGGGCTGCTGGGTTGGGTCGACCAGATTCACATTTTTTTTCCAGTTCTGAATCTTTTTCTTTTTCTAAATCAATTTCTGTTTTGAATTTCAAACAACAATTCAAACATTCAAACACTTCCAAACTTGTATTGAGTTTTGGTTCTGTTTGACAACATAAACCAAAGTCCCAAAATAAAATAATTTTATTCTTTCTAGGATCTATTTAATAATTAAATAAAATAGACCTTTAATTATTAATTCAAATAGGTTTTGATTTATTTAATAAAATCTCCATTTGAAAACTAAATATTATCAAAACCAAATCAATAGGTTTTATTTGAAAATAAAAGATACTTGGAAAACTTGTTTAGAACAAAATAACATTTTTATTTTAGGTTCCATTAATAATTAAATAAAATGGACCTTAGTTATTAAATCAAATAGGGTTTGTTTTAATGAAAATATTTATTTGAAATCTAAATAAAACCAAAACAGTAGGTTTTATTTGAGAATATAAAATACTTGGAAAACTTATTTAAAATAATTTAATAAGTTTTAGTGTTTATTTAAAATGGGAAAAGCCTTTATTTTAAATAAAACTCGATATTAAATCCTTATTATTTTATTTAAATAAACCTTTACTATTTTTATCAAAACAAAACATTTTATTTCAAAAACTTGGCCAAGGTTTAATTTGGCTCTATAAAATAATCTTTATTTATAAATCAACCTTTTCTTTTGAAAACAAAATATTTTATTGAAAGATCCAAAAATAGTAAAACCAAATATATTTTTTCTTTATTAAATGTTTAACTTTTTAAATCCCTTTAGGATTTATCTTGATCAAAATAGGTTTTGAAAGTTTCAAATTGGATTCAAAAGTTTCTTCTCACCCTGAAAATCAACAAAGTTTTATTTTATTCATTTATTTTTCACATTACAAGATTTGGAAAATCTTGGGATGTGACAGGCTACCACCCTTAAAATAAATCTCGTCCCGAGATTTGGGAAGGCTAGGGTTACAAATAGGCTCAAAACAACTAGGGTACTACCACCCTTAAAAATTTTCCAACTAGTTTACATATTGGCCTTCTGGGGAAACTTCTCTGGGCAAACATCTGCATAGTGTCCTTTGTTTTCACACTTGAAACATGTGACAAGGCTGAGATCCTTCATAGGCTGGTTTATATTGTGCTTCATCTTTCCTGGATAGAAGTTTACATAGTGGCCTAGTTCCTTGCATTTGAAACACATCACTTGGCTGATATCTTTCCTTTTTCTTTGGTATCATTGCCTCTTGTTTGTTTCCTTGGTTCTTCTTCTTTTCTGGGCATTCATTGGCATAGTGTCCCATCTCTTTGCAATTGTAATATTGCACTTGAGTAATATCCTTCTTGTTAGGGTTGGGGCATTTCTTCTTCTTCTTCTTGGGTCTCTCCAAAGCTAGGAGTTCTTCTAGTTCATGCTCTTCATATCTCTCCTCAAAGGTGGGAAATCTTTCTCTCTTCTTGGGACATTGGTCTTCATGCTCCTTGGATGCATGATCTTTGTCTCCACAAGTATTGCTAGCTTGGGTTCCTTCTAGAATAGCATCTTTGTCATCCTTGTTGTCATTAGCTCTTTGGGAAAAGTTTTCTCCCATGTTGATCATTTGAGTAACCAATCCTTGCAACAATTGGGATTGAAGTTTCAAAATCCTTTGTATGGCTGGGTTTATTCCATTGTTGTTGGCTAAAAGCTGAGTTGTCTCTTGGCTCAACTGGTTTTGGGTTGCTATGAGTTCTCCCATGTTGTCCTCTTGGTTGTTGTTGGTGTCATCAACTTTGATGTTGGAGTCTCTTGGAGTAGTCATCTGTTTGGGTTGGATTTGGATTAGAATAGGCAAAATATTTCTAAGGGAATAATTCTAATCACACGCATCACAATTTACACAAGCAATGTGCAAGCAATCACACACCAACATTCCACTCAAACAACAAAGTTCTAATACATACTTAGGCAACAAAACATTTTTGTTACACCACATAAGTTGGTGTGGTTGACTTAACTAAAATATGGTAGTCCATCTATAGGGTTTACTTGTGATCTTTCCATCCTTCTTGGTTGATTCTTATTTTCATGAGATCATGGTTTCCTTGAGAAAAACTCTTGGTTACAATAACTTCTAGTGAAGTGAACTCCTTCTAATTTTGCATTCCCTTAGTCTCCATATCTTGAGCAAGATTTCCTTGTCTCTCTTGTAGTCCTTAGTGGTATCCAAGGTTGAGGTCCTTGGTGAACATGCTGAAGATGTTGAAGTCATTAGAGTTGAAGAAGTTGTAGTCATTAGAGTTGAATAAGTTGAAGTCATTAGAGTTGAAGAAGTTGAAGTCATTAGAGTTGATGGAGTCCTTTGCACATGGTGAAGTCTCTGGCCATGGGGTAGGTTTTTCCATCAAGTTTGAAATTAGATGAGATGTAGAGTTGAAACCAAAATGGTTGAGGAAAGAGTTTACAAGATTGTTTGTAAATAAGTTTTGGAACAAATACAACTCCTATTTTTCTAAGGGTTTTTTTCCAATCCTAGGTTTACAAATCCTACAGGCAACACAATGCTCTGATACCATCTGTAAAAGGGTCCCAACCTTTAAATAAGGTAGAGTCCCCTGTGTTTACAATGCTAGTCCCTGGATCAATAGCTAGCATCCACAGTTAAGATGTAATATCAAGAAACAAAGGTCATAATATAACTTTTAACCAGGAATAACATAATTTTTATTACATCTTACATAGCTCATTTGGCTATTACATTACATTGCAGCAGAATTTCTATAAGCATGGGTCCTTCATCTTCAAAGTGCCACAGGCAGACATGTTGGTTGTAGACTTTGTAATCCTAATCAATCAACTTCACTATATCAAACAAACCTGCAACATAACAAGTTACAGCCACAAGGGTCAATACATTTGAATTGTATTGGCAAGTGATACTATGGTAGTATAGTGGAGTCTATCATCTATATGCATTTGGCTAAGTGGAGTTGAGGCTTGCATTGCTCAAAATAGATTTTCCTTAACATTTGAAAACACTAAGTTTTTGCTTGACAAAATCATTTTTCTCAATCAAAGATTGAAGATCCTTTAACCCTTGTTCAACCACAAGTTTTTAACTTTGAAATTTGAATGATGAGATTCTTGATTGCTTCCATGTCTTGATGCTCAAATTGTCCTTTACCAGGGACATGGCTAAGTACTTAGATTTTACACTCTGCAGAGGTGGTGCACTTTCCCCACAAGACTTGGTTTCACCAAGACAAGATCTTTCAGAAGCCTTCCCTTAGACCAAAATGGACGCGTTCCAACCTATCAAACTCTACCACCAACTGTCCATATGGCTAAGTTCTTGCAACCTATATGATCCAGGCAGAGCCCATAATGCCAAGTGGTTGCACTTGAAGCTTCTCGACATTTGACATCTCAAATCTCTTTGTTCCTGGGTGGCCATCCACAAGTGAGATACACAAGGTCAACCATAAACATGGGCCTTGTGAACCACTCAACCAAAAACCACCAATCAAGTCCCATTCCACCCAGGTGATTCATCAACTTAGTTGTTTTATTAAACAAAAAACACAAGTCCTCAGACTTAGAAATTTTCCATAGTATGGATATATATTCCACCCTTGTTTTCTATTAGCTAAGCTAAGCTTGATAGTAATAGGAATCTTAACTTAGGAAAATTTCTACTAAGGTTTCATCTACTAGGTTTTCTATAGCAAGGTTTATACTTAGCAAAAGTTCCATGCAAGTTTTACTTAGAAAAATCACTAATGCATAGTGAAAGTAATGGGACAAAAGTTATGAAGCATCACTTGCCTTTTTGGTAGAGGGTATAAGTTCACTCCTTGTCCTTGCAACAATCACACTCTTCAAGTCACTACAATTCAATCAAGCAAGGCACAAACTCAATCTACCAATCAAGCAAAACAACACATAAAATCATAGAACCAAGATAATGCATGCAAGCATGCCAAGGATTGTTTTATTTGAAAAAGTGGTTCCTAATGGGTCATGAACATTTGAAAACACCTATTGGTCATTTTACAAAGTGGCAAAGTCATTTGCAAAAAGTTTCCACTTCATAAACCATTTTCAAAACAAGGTATCATTTTATGTGGTGTAGAAATATTTTGACTAAGGCATTAATATATATGGTTCCCCAAATATGTTTTCAAACCATAAAATTTTGTGTTTTAGGGTCAGAGAGTTTAAAACAAAACATTTCCCAAAAGTTTTCTTCCAAAACCATTTTTAATAAATAAACCACATTTCTATTTGACTAGAAATGGTTTTAAATCAAAGAATCATTCTTTTCTTTCACCAAATACATTTTTGAAACTACAAAGTGTTTCCTATGGTCAGTAGGTTCAAATCACACCATTTGCCAAAGATTTTATCCCCAAAATCATTTTTGAACAATTTTTACAATCTAAACAAGCATACAAATGTTTCTGCAAAAACAAACATTTTTCCAGAAGCTTTTTACTAAACAAATGGCATGGTTGGCTAGGGCTTGTTCCACTGATTTCATTGATATAAAATTTGCAATTTTCGGACGTGTGGATCAAAAGTTATGGAATTTACAAAATTGGAAATCTAATAGATTCAAATCTGTTTTAAATCGAAGCCTGAGCCACGTGGCTGTTTCTTATTGGGCGGTACCGATTCGTGTGGATCGAGCGATACAGACCACAGGATTAAAAGGGGCATGTGCGGCTCAGATCATCGCATACCCTTTCGTTTAAGTGAAACTATCCTATCGCTCCGATCTGGATCTAACGGCTCCCAATGCCTCGACCAGAAACTGGCGGCGCTCAATGGTGGCATGCGGCAGCGCGGCTCTGACGGTGACGCTGCCGGCGAACTAGGATGCGCAAGGAAGAGTGAAGATGATTACCAGATTCGCCGTGGAGCACTGATTCTAGTTGATGCTTTGGTTGGCCAAGGGGAGCTCGGAGGCGTTGACGATTGCTCGCCGGAGACGGTGTCGGCGTAGGGTATGCTCAGATGTCGTCGAAGACGAGGATAGAGGACGCTCTAAGACAAGTAGATTGCACCGTTAGGTTCGCAAGAGGGAGGCGAGTATGTGTGCATCACAGAGAGGTGAAAAGGAAGTCTGGTCTCACCAGTAGATGCCGCCGGAGTTGGAGAAGGAGGTGGTGGCGTGCGGTGTCATCGGGGGCGACGTCCTGGGGCGTGCGCGAGCGAGCTACCGCCACTGGGAGGTACGCCTGGTGCTAGCGAGCACGCTCGTGTGCTCCCTGGGTAGTGGGGTTGTCTGGTTTCGCCGGAATTCGAGCAGGACCTCGTCGGAGTTGGTAAGGTTGCAGCGACCAATTAGAGTAGCCCTGGGGCGGAGAGGAGCTGGAAACAGAGGGGAAATGGAGAGGAGGGAGAGGCGAGTTAACGAGAGTAATCGCGGGTGTAATTGCTGCAGCGTTTATGACGAATTTACTCGGCGAAATTTCGGCAGAAACGGCGAGGGGAGGAACTGGTCTGCGGGGGGGGGGGGGTGAAGGAGACGATCATGTGGCGTGGGGTCGTCTTGTCAGCGATAGAGAAGGAAAGGGAGTTGGGTCCACCTGTCATTGGTTCTGCGGGTGCGGGTGTGGGTGGAAAACGATTCGCAGAGGGGTGCGTTGGTGGGCTGGAGTTGGGCCTAGACTGGGCTGCTGGGTTGGGTCGACCAGATTCACATTTTTTTCTAGTTCTGAATCTTTTTCTTTTTCTAAATCAATTTCTGTTTTGAATTTCAAACAACAATTCAAGCATTCAAACAATTCAAACACTTCCAAACTTGTATTGAGTTTTGGTTCTGTTTGACAACATAAACCAAAGTCCCAAAATAAAATAATTTTATTCTTTTTAGGATCTATTTAATAATTAAATAAAATAGACCTTTAATTATTAATTCAAATAGGTTTTGATTTATTTAATAAAATCTCCATTTGAAAACTAAATATTATCAAAACCAAATCAGTAGGTTTTATTTGAAAATAAAAGATACTTGGAAAACTTGTTTAAAACAAAATAACATTTTTATTTTAGGTTCCATTAATAATTAAATAAAATGGACCTTAGTTATTAAATCAAATAGGGTTTGCTTTAATTAAAATATTTATTTGAAATCTAAATAAAACCAAAACAGTAGGTTTTATTTGAGAATATAAAATACTTGGAAAACTTATTTAAAATAATTTAATAAGTTTTAGTGTTTATTTAAAATGGGGAAAGCCTTTATTTTAAATAAAACTGGATATTAAATCCTTATTATTTTATTTAAATAAACCTTTACTATTTTTATCAAAACAAAACATTTTATTTCAAAAACTTGGCCAAGGTTTAATTTGGCTCTATAAAATAATCTTTATTTATAAATCCACCTTTTCTTTTGAAAACAAAATCTTTTATTGAAAGATCCAAAAATAGTAAAACCAAATATTTTTCTTTTCCTTTATTAAATGTTTAACTTTTTAAATCCCTTTAGGATTTATCTTGATCAAAATAGGTTTTGAAAGTTTCAAATTGGATTCAAAAGTTTCTTCTCACCCTGAAAATCAACAAAGTTTTATTTTATTCATTTATTTTTCACATTACAAGATTTGGAAAATCTTGGGATGTGACATTGAAGTTGTGGACGTCGCTCTTGAACTTGTCCATTTGATGGTGGACCTTGGCGCACTCGAGTTGGATGCTACATATTGATCGGTGCGACTTGAGGAGCTTGTAGTTGTCGTTCTTGAAGTCGCACATGCTCTAGGAGTCATTGTTGTTGCAGTACTCCATATCACCCAAGCATGTGGAGCCATTGTTGGTGTAGTGCTCCATCATGTCTTCTATACTTGTGGAGTCATAGTCATGGTGGCTCATCATGGATTCTTCATAGTTAGCATCCTTTGTCCTAGAGTGCTTAGAAATGATTCATAAGACCAAGTGTTGTATATGGAAGTGGTAGAGGGTGTTGGGGATACAACGTCAAACCTTACTTTACCTTGGAAGATAGTGCCGTGCAAGTGGCCACACTTGAGAGCAATAAACCAAGTAAAGTGAAGTTCACACGGAACACCAAAACCAACTAATTACTAAAAAACATACACACACAAATATTATGGTGGATAGGTATGGAAAGTGGCATGTCATGAAACAATCCGAAATCAAGATGTTGTAATGGCAAGTAAAAAACCACAATGATCACAAAGCAAAACAAGTTAATCCACAAGATAGGAAATATGTACAAGGAAACACACACGGTGGGATAAATGGGACTTGTGCGACGGAGAAAGTGAGCTAAGAACCAAATGATTACCTAGCAAATACTATAAGCTCGAGTCACACAAGTACAAGGAGAGACACTAGTTCGATTACACAAAATTGGTGGACTACAAGATATGCATAATAAGTACCACCTATATGATGTTCATCGAGCTTGCGCTTGCTATTCTACGAGGCACATGTATATTTCTTTCTTTTTCTCTTTCTTTTTATTTTTATATTTTTTTATCTTTTTTTTTATTTTTATTTTTATTTTTATTTTTATTTTTATTTTTATTTTTATTTTCACTTGGCTCTTCCTTGTGCCAACAACTATACAAGATAACTATATGAGATAGCGCTCACAATGTTTTCTCGGAATCTATAAGGTATTAAATGTGCATAGCCCAAGCAGTCATAAGAGGAAATAGTCTCAATAGGTGTTTGTTGCTCACAAATATAGTGGGGTTCACAAAGGAATGCAAGTGGATAGAAGTCGCGGAATGTTTATACCTTTCGTCGACGATCTTAACCCTTTATTATTGGACTCCGCCTTGCTCATGGAATTTGGATGGAGTAGATAGCATGAACAACGTGGATGATTATGTAGACCTCCTTCTCCTCTTCGGAACGAGCTAAAGAACACCAAAATCCGAGTTCGAATGCAAAAGATATGCTCAAAACGGTGAGAGGCAATCTGTTATTTCTGTTCAGTACCGGGCGCTGGTACCGGGTTTTGGAGCGGTAGTACCAGTTTTCCGAAGGCCCGGTAGTACCGTTTAGGTACCGGGGAAGTGTGGTAGTACCGGTTTTTGATCCTGATAGTACCGGTTGGTCCAGGGACGCCCAGATTTGACGCGTTTTCGTGATTTTGGGGCGATTTGGGCGAACAATTTTCAAGAAAAACACTAAATCGAAGGGGGAAATCAAGGAATTAGGCTATGTAGACGCATAGGAAGGTATATCAATAAGTTTAGCAAGTAATCCACGGATCAAAACCTACCAAAACGCACTCAAATGATATATCGATCCAAAAACACAAATTGGGGCTATTTTGGTAGAATTTTCGAATTTATGGGGAAAAGACCAAATCAATGAGAAATCCGTGGCAACCAAAAGTTGTTGATACCAGATGATAAACGGGTTAACCTTTTGGGTGGCCCAATTTTCATGGATATCATGGTCAAATCGATGGGAAAGCGAGGGGAAAGGGAGAAGGTAGCGGAAGCGAACACACACCTCGCGAAGAACACGATAAACACAAGCAAAACTCACACGATACAAGGCTGATTACTCCTGAACGGCGGCCACCGGTCTGATAGAATACTCGCAAGGAAAGTTCGGTCAACGTGCTCCCTCAAATCCACATCGGAGAGGGAAGAACACCTTGGGGAGGGTCTTGACAACTTAGAGACGACACACCGAACTCCAAGGCCTTGTTCAACGATGGATGTGTGATGCAAAGTCCAATCGAGGTTGGTGACGATAGTTGGTCCCCTTAGTAAAGGGGATGAGGCAAAACTAGAGATTCCACAATGGGGGTTGTCTTTAGTCTATCATCTATGCCTAAGGGATACATGAGGGGTGGAGGCTCTATTTATAGGCCAGCCACTAAACAAGGGGTAGTTTGGGGATAAACTAGGCGAAAAGGTAAGTAAAGGGAATACATGGGCTATGGCCCAACTGGTGCACACAGGAACAGTCATGACCGGTAGTACCCGTCTTAGAACCGGTAGTACCGGTCATCACCGGTAGTACCGCTCTCGGTATCCAGTAGTACCACTTGCGGTCCTGGAGCTTTAGTGGGAACCTTCAGTAGTGCACGGTAGCAGAGGGCGGCAGTACCACTGACCGGTAGTACCGCTCTCAGTACCCGGTAGTACCTCTTGTAGGCGTTAGTACCGCAAGCCGGACCGAGGCATCCAGTGGCGATGGCGCAGGCTTCTGTACGGGCCGATAGTACCGGTCATGTTGGGCGGTTGTACCGGGGCCCGATAGTACCGCTGATGGGAGCGGTAGTACCGCAAGCGCCTGCCTTCTTCCGTCTTCTCTTCCAAGCCTCTGTCTTGTCGGGCTTGATGTTTCGGTCTTCCTCCCTTGCCTCCGTACTAGTCGGTGTGAACCTATCATGCATATGTGATGGAGTATGAAGTAGCATACCATTCAATAGGGTAGGAAGTGGGCTCGCATAGAGGAACAGATTCACCTTTGGAGTCCATGACGACTTGGCGTAAGTTGGAGACCATGATGTGGTAATGACCGTAGGTCGGGCTACATCACAAGCAATATCAACATTATGAATCAATCAATAAGTTTTGGGACAATGCACATAGAACTAAGAATGACAACTATGCTCTCCTAGTTGGTGCATAAAGATAGAAGGCAGAGACTCAATATAAAAGTAGGAAGAAAGGCCCTTCATAAAGGGAAGCAGGGATTTCAAGTTTCATAAAGAGCTTCCAAAAATTATGGTACTTGTTAGTTTCAAGCTCTCATTGCCCCTATCATAAGCATCTTGAAGTGATTAAGGTTAAAGTGAACAAAGTATGGAGTATATGCTTGACAAAGTATATGTTAGCAATCTCATGTCCCTTGAGTACGAGGGTCGTTCCTCATGCTACTCAACTTTAGTCACCGGTAAGTTCTTGTCATAGTAAGTATATGTGTATCATAAAGAACCGCCAACGGGGTACCCCTTGCCCCATGATACAGGAGCTATCCCATATCAAAATGACAAGGCAATAGACAATGAGCATCTCAGCGATCTTTTTATTTGCTATGTGCATAGGTTTTTATTGAGGGTGCTTCACAGATTGCTCACTATGGTTATGCTTCAAGTTTCCACCATGATTAGGCATGGCTTTGTCTAGTGGCCCAGGCATTTCTCTAACACATATACATAACTTCATGGACTTACAAGCTCCCCTTTTATTTCACACCGCCGACATCCATAAACAAAAGAGCATGATATCAACTGGGTAGATATTTACATGTGTTGAAAGTGTTCCCCGTGACAACACGGTTCTGCTAATTCCCAACTTATAAGTGCAAGCATATACAACATAGATGACACAATGGTTCAAGTTTATTAGGGGCAAGAAAAATAAAGTGTGCCATCAAGTTTGTGAGAGCCTTAATCACTATTTTTCACATAACAAGTTTAATTTGGAAGATAGATAAAACAAGAATATATTTGGAATGGTGTAACACACCATGCATAGGAATTTATAGTGGACTCTTTGGAATAACTTGGTTTCTTGGGAGTTGGATGCATGAGTAGAGCTTACTCAATACAAGTTGAGGCTAGCAAAAGACTGGGAGCGACCAACTAAGAGAGCAATAATGGTCATAATCATCCAGAGCGACAAAACATTATCAACTAAAGCATAAAGTGATATCACAAGTAAAAAACTAAATGATCATAGAGGCTAAGGTGATTGTTTCATAGTCATAACATGGTGTGAGCATGTGCCAAGTCAACCCAAACAAAGCATTAAAGGAGAATACCACAATGTTATGCTTTTGTATGCTAAAACAACGCATGATTCTTTCAAGGCACATTAAGCAATCTCAATTGTTTGGAACAAGTCATGCTACAACAATACTAACTAAGCATAAGGCCAAAACAACATATAGCACGGCATGATAAAGTCTAAGCCATAGTCAAAACAAGCTCCCTTTTGTACCACTATAAGCATGGAACTTTCTACTCCTTTCCAATACCAATCAACTTTATTCAAGCAAACTAAGCAAAAAAAACCAAAAACGAAAACTAAGATGCTCCAAGAACAACACAAATGTGCATGAAACAATAAAAACGAAGTGTATAGAAAGACCTGAGATTTTTATTGATGAAGAAGGGGATGCCTTGGGCATCCCCAAGCTTTGACGCTTGTACCTCTTGAATATTTCTTGGAGTGACATGGGGTGGCACCCCCAAGCTTGAGCTTTTGTCCATTCTTCATCTCATTACATCATTCGTCCCCTACACTTGAAAATTTCCTTCATACAAAACTTCACACAGTCTTCATTAGCAACATTAGTGCATTCAAAAGTAATAAACCTTTGGGTTAAGTTTCAAAACAGCAAAACTTTCATTAAAGACACAAGCTACTGTAGCAATTCCCTCAAAAATCTCAATTTACCAAAGAGAGCTCAAAAAGAAATCGATAAAGAGGCAAATGCAAATAATGGCAGAAATATGTCAAAACAGACCAACAGGTAAAAAACGATTTTTTCGAAGACCTTATATTGCTCAAATCAAAAAGTGTTGAACTAAGGAAACTTATATAACAACCTGGGGGATTTATTCAGAAAATTACAGTTCAATCCGACAGATTTTTCACGAATTTTTACAGTGAAACATAAAATTCTGTTTCGGGACAGCAACTTCCCCAAATCTTACTTCCCTCTCATTAGAGGTTATTTTTGGCACAAAAATCAAACAAAAAGGATAAGGAGAGGTTATCTATGGCGCCTGAGAGCACTTCATCGGGAAACCCCAAGAGCAAGGTATGATGCAGCACAGCAGCAAGTCTTCCCTCGGTAAGAAACCGAGGTTATCGAACTAGTAGGAGGAAGGAAACATCTCAGAGGTGTTGCAAGCAACGCGGAAACCTGCACAACACAAACTTAAGACTTTGCCCCAACTAATAGTGATGTTGTCAATCTCACCGGTTGTGTAAGATCCCTCCTTTGTAAAGGAAAAAGGATCCCTGTGATTGCAATGCTAGTCCCTGGATCAATGCTAGCATCCACAGTTTAAGATGAAGTACACAGCTACAAAGGTCGTTTATTACATTCATTCCAGATATAAAACTCAGGGCCAAAGGCCTAATATAAGAGTTTATGGAATAAGTAAATAAACATAAGTCTTCATCTTCATGTGCCACAGGCAAGCATGTTGAGTGTATACTCATGACTCCTACTCACCATCGGAGTAACCTGCAACATCACAAGTTACAGCCACAGAGGGTCAATACTTTGGAACAGTACTGGCAAGTGATACCTTAGTTTATTTTAAGTGGACTATATTACTATATGCATTTTGGCTGAGTGTAGATTAGCTTGCTTTGCTCAAAATAGATTTTCCTATTAGTTGAAATCACTAAGTTTTTCTTTATCAAAAACTTCCCAAGAAACCACCAATAGACATTGGGGTCCTTCACCCTTGTTCACCCACAAGTTTTACTTAGAAGTTGGAGTGATGAGATTCTTGTAGCTTCCATGTCTTGATGCTCAAGTTGTCCATTGCCATGGACTTGGCTAAGTACTTAGGTTTTCCATCTGCAGAGGTTGTGCACTTTCCCCACCAGACTTGGTTTCCCAAGACAGGACCTTTCAGAAGCCTTTCCTTAGTCAAATGGACGCGCTCCAACCTATCATTCCCACTACCACCAACTGTCCAAGTGACTAAGTTCTAGCAACCTATATGATCATGGCAGAGCCCACATTGCCAAGTGGTTGCACTGTAAGCTTTCTCAACACTTGGCCTCCAAATCCCTTTGTGCCTGGGTGGCATACCACAAGTGAGATACACAAGCCATATCCATGGCCTTGTGTAACCACTCAACCAAAAACCACCATTCAAGTCCCATTCCACCCAGGAGGTTCATTGACTTAGTTGTTTTATTAAGAAAAGCATAAGTCCAAAAAGACTTAGAATTATTTTCAACATAGCATGAACATACTTTACCAACCCTTGTTTTCTACTAGCTAGGCTAAGCATGGCATAGTAACTTAACTTAGGAAAATTCCCTAGCAATTCTACAATTCTACACTACATAGGATTTCCCAACATAGCATTTGGCAAAAGTAGCATGCAAGACTTAGCAAAAATAATTCTAATGCTTATTCAAAATAAAGGGTGGAAATATCATGAAGTATCACTTGCCTTGGTAATGGGGAGAGTATCACTCTTCACAATCACAGTCACTAGCAAAATCTACACAAGCATTTGTAGCACAAAATTACATACAATTCATATACAAACAAAAATATGAATGCATGCATGCAAGAAATTGCTAAGTGATGATTTTTGAAAACCCACCAAGCAAGTGCATGATATAGAAACATAACCAAGTCAGAAAGTTTGCTAACTAAACTTATTTAGCCCTAAAACAATTTGCTAAACAAAATCTATATTCAAATTGGACCTAAACATGTTTCTGCATACAAAGTCATTTTAACAGAAACTTTTTGTTAAACACATTGGAGATTCAGAAAGGGCTTGACTCACTGATTCGAACGGTATAAATTTGCAAAATTCTAACGTGGGAATCAAAAGTTATAGCCATTTGAAATTTGGATCAAAATCTGGTTTGAATTCTGTCTTTTAAATCTACCCCTAGCCACGCGTCGCGATATTACTGGCGCGTACCGGTTCGTACCGGATCACCATTCTGTGCCGTTGGATCTAACTAACGCTGCACGGTTCAGATCTGCCCATACCCCTTCGTTAAGTGAACTATTTCTACGCGTAGGATCCAGATCTGACGGCTAAAAATCTCCTAACCCAAAACGAGCGGTGCTAGCGGCGGCGATAGGCGGCGGCGCGTCTGACAGCGGCGGTGCCGGCGCTCTAGGTCGCCCGGGGAAGAAAGGAGGCGCTTACCAGAATGCAGTGGCGTGCTGAAGCTCGAGGTGGCGTTGGTTCGTCGAGGGGCGCGCGGACACGGCGGGGATTCCTCGTCGGAGTAGAGGCAGACGTCGAGCACGGTTAGTCGTCGACGTTGGCGAGGTTCCTCGTCGCGCTAAGCCAAAATAAGGGTACCGTTAGATGCGCACAACGATGTAGATTCTAGGTGTACCAGTCAGAGGGCAAGGGGCGGTGGCTACTTACGGAGGGAGGTCGCCGGAGTTCGTGCAGAGAACGGTGGCGGCTGGTCGTCGACGTTGCTGGAGCTATGGACCATGCGAGGGCAAATGGGGAGTGTCAGTAGGTGCGCAGAGACTCGCTGATCTTGATAGCATGAACTAGAGACAGAGGGGAACACGGGGCTCACCGGAATTCGCCGGCGCAGTCGTCGGAACAGCGGCGGCGTCGTGCGAGTTGTGGGCAGCCTGGTGGCGTGAAGGAGAAATTGTTTGGGGGGAAATGGTCGCGAGGATGTGGGGATTTTATAGCCAGAGGCTCGACAAGAAACGCTTGCTGCATCAATGCCAACTAAGCTCGCGAAATCAGTACAGCAACGGGCAGCGGCGGAGGTCGTGCGCGGAATCTGGGGAAGACGAAGCTGACGTGGAGAAGGCCCGCTCGTCAGCGAAGTGCGCGAAGTGGAGGTGGGGTCCTGTCGTCAGCGGCTGGGTGGGTGTGCTCGCGCGTGTGGAAGGAAAAGAATTGGCCCGGGTGGGCTAGTTGGGCCTGTTTAGATGCTGGGCTAGATTCCTGGCACCTGGCCCTTTTCTTTTGTTTATTCCTTTTCTTTTTCTATTTCGATTTTCAGGAATGGTTTTGATATGAATTCAAACTCTTTTTGAATTCAAATTTTTTTGGGGTTTTTGCAGGGTGCAGTAGTCTCCAATATAGGCATAAAAGCAAGTGGTTGCTTTGCAAAGGCTTGGTCAAGCTTGGAGATCAAAATAACAGAGACTTGGCACTTGGTTTGCAAAATTTGAAATCTGGTTTTTGAAATCATTTTCAATTTGTAAAACTTGGTTTAAACTCTTCACTCAAACCTTTCCTCAAGGAAGGCAACAAACTTGGTTCATAATCAATCAAACTTTCAAATGGGGATAGCCATTTGATTTAAATCTGCTCACATAAAATCATAGCACTATGTGCTTCTGTTTTTCTGAAATGAGTTTTGAAATTGATCTCAAATCAATATGCATGGATGAATGATATGCAAACTTTGAAATCATGTTTTTAGGGATGTTACAGGTTGCTGCAACAAAGGATTAACTGTATGGTGTGGAAGGTGATGATGGTTTGCAGCAAGTAAACAGTAATAGTGGAAGATGTATCAATGGTAAAGATTGGACCGGGGTCCATAGTTCACTATAGGTGTTCTCCTTAGATAAACAAACATGGCATGCTGGGTAAAAAAATACAGCAGGGCAATTGACAGGACTGAGCAAGGCATAACAATGTAATACTAGACAAAAAGATCCTATGAGATTCGATTGGGCAATACAACAATATACATAGACCACCATCCAACTGTAACTATGACTAGAAGTCCACCTTTGGGCTATCATCTGAATCCCCTCCAGTATTAAGTTGCAAGCAACAGACAACTGCTTTAAGCAAAGTGTGTAAGGTAAAGAATCCACTTGTTCCATGAACAAGAGACCATTGTTTTCTCCCTAGTGGCAACAACACATCTACAATCGTAGAGATTTCTGTCACTTCCCTTGATTAAGTAGAGGCATGAAACCACTATCGAGCATAAATACCCCCTCTTGGAGTCACTAGAAACTACTTGGCCAAGATAGCTAACAACAGAGAGCATGCAAGATCACAAACAACACAGACATGATAGAATCAATAAGACAAAACCATTAATCAATCTGACATAGTAATCTCAATATCCATCGGATCCCCGCAAACACAACATGCATGATTACAAATAGATGAGATCTTGATCATGAACGGAGCTCACAAGATCTAGACATAAAATCACAAAGGAGGAGATACAACCATCTAGCTACTACATGGAACCGTACCCAAGGTGGAACTAATCACGCTTCATACCGGAGGCTGGCATGATGAAGAAAAAGGCCTCTGGGATGATCTCCCCTCCGGCAGGGTGCCGGGAAGAGCTTCATATCCCCCCGATCTAGGGACGATGGTGGCGGCGGCTATAGATGGTTTTGTGGAATATTGATCGGGTGCTTAGGATTTTGGCACCGGGGGCTTCTTATAGGCGAAGAGGTGAGGCATGGGGCCCCCTAGGCGCGGGGTGGGCCCACCCGTGTGACCAGGGGGTGTGGACCCTGGTGAGTCTCCTCTGTCTCGTATTCCGGCTTCATGTTCCCCACGGCAAAATATTGACTTTGGCTTTTGTCCCGTCCAATTCCAAGAATATTGATTTTCTGCCTTTCTGGAACCAAAAACAGAAGAAAACAAGCAACCGGCACTATGGCATCTTGTTAATAGGTTAGTACCAGAAAACATATAAAAGCACCTCAAAGTGTGGACAAAGCAAAGCAAAGTAGATACTAAACAAGCATGGAACATCAAAAAATATAGATACGTTTCCGACATATCAGTTATTACAGAAGTAATAACTTCCAAGACTCAAGAAAACTATTGGGTTATCTCCCAAGAAGTACTTTTCTTTAACGCCTTTAAGTTAGGCACAAGAAGTAAGAATCAAGTATTTTCAAATGAAGAAGCATTGACATATTTCTTGCCCCTACCTTTCTTACCTTTACTCTTACCTTTAGGGAATGTATGATTGCTTATTGGAGAAGCAAAATGCATAATGCCTTTTCCCACATCTATTATTGCTCCAAGGAGTCTTAGTAGGGATCTTCCAAGTGTATTTTATCCTTTTCCTACACATTTAATAACAAGATAATCAGTAGACACTACTTTTCCTGAGATCTTTGTAAACACTCCTTCAGCTATTCCAATGGGTAATATAGTTGCATTATTGGTAAGAGATATTTTTTCTCCTCCTTCAGAAAGATCCCAAAGATTCAAAGACTCATAGATATCCTGAGGCATAAGACAAAATCCAGACATGATATCACAACGAGCATCAAAAGTTTCATTGTTTAAAACAACTTTTATTGTAGGAAACCATTTTGAAGGCTCAGAATTTATTGGAACATAATCATGGTGCTCTCTAAACATGTTATAGCAATCTTTCAAACTAGCTGTTCTGGTCTCAAGAGTGTTCAACCTAGCATAGATGCTTATAAAGGAAGAATCAGACTTGCTAGGAAAATTATAAATTGTAATCAACTTATTTATGGTATCCAAAGCTTCATCCTCATTACATTAAAAAAATATTTTCCTGCTACAACATCCAAAGCATATCTATAACAAAGAGCAAGACCATGGTAGAAACTGCTAAGAAACAAGCCTAGAGTCATTTAGGCTCAGTTTTTCCATGTGAATCAGAATTTATAGACTAGGCTTCTTTGAAACTCTCTTAACTTCCTTGTTGGAAAGTAAAGACATTTCCATAGGTGACACAGTGATTGGAACAACACTAGACATGATAGCAACCAAAGTAGGAACTATTTTTTGTGTTTTTGATAGGAAAAAGCAAAACAAACAAAACTATTTTTTTTGTAATTTTTGATAAAAAGAAGCAAGCAAAACAAAGCAAAAGAAACTAAGCAAAACAAAAACAAAGTAAAGAGAATGGTTGTGAAGGACTCCCCTTGTGAAGCCGTCCTTAACTCCCCGGCAACGACGCCAGAAAATGTCTTGATGCTGCTCAGTAGTAGGGCTTTGTTGGGAGACCCTAAGAGGAAGGTATGATGAGCACGCCAACAAGTTTTCCCTCAGTTATGAAACCAAGGTTATTGGACTAGTAAGAGAAAGGAAACAACTCCAAGGTGTTGCTAGCAACATGGAATCCTACACAACACAAACTCAAGACTTTGCCCCAACTTACAGTGAGGTTGTCAATCTCACTGGTTTGCTAAAAACAAATGATTAAACGTATGGTGTGGAAGGTAATGGTTGCTTGCAGAAAGTAAACAATAACAATAGATGATGTAACAATGGTAAAGATTGGACCGGGGTCCACAGTTCACTAGAGGTGTTCTCCTTAAGTTAAATAACATAACATGCTGGGTAAACAAATTACAGCGGGGCAATTAACAGGACTGAGTAAGGCATAACAATGCAATATTATACATTCATGATCCTATGAGATTTGATTAGGCATTACAACAATATACATAGACTGCCATCCAACTGCATCTATGACTAGTAATCCACCTTCAGGTTATCGTCCGAACGCCCTCCGGTATTAAGTTGCAAGCAACGGATAACTGCATTAAGCAATGTGTGCAAAGTAAACAATACATTTGTTCCACGAACAAAAGATTGTTGTTTTCTCCCTAGTAGCAACATCACATCTACAACCTTAGAGATTTATGTCACTTCCCCAAATTCAATAGAGGCATGAACCCACTATCGAGCATAAATACTCCCAATTGGAGTCACTAGCATCTAATTGGCCAAGACATCTATTAAAAATGGAGAGCATGCAAGATATCAAACAACACAGACATGATAGAATCAATAATCAATAAGACATGATAGAATCAATAATCAATCTGACATAGTAATCTCAATATCCATCAGATCCTCGCAAACACAACATGTATGATTACAAATAGATGATCTTGATCATGAACGGAGCTCACAAGATCTAAACATGATAGCACAAAGGAGGAGAAACAACCATCTAGCTACTATATGGACCCATAGTCCAAGGTGAACTACTCACGCATCATACCGGAGGCTGGCATGGTGATGAAGAAGGCCTCCAGGATGATCTATCCCCTCCGGCAGGGTGCCAGGAAGAGCTTAAGATCCCCCCGATCTACGGACGATGGTGGCGGTGGCTATAGACTATTTCGTGGAGATCTGATCGGGTGTTTAGGGTTTTGGCATCGGGGGGATTATATAGGCGAAGAGGCGAGCCAGGAGGGCGTCCAGGGGGCCCACACCCTGCCCAGGCATGGCCCAGGGTGGGCCCGCGCATGGGGGGTTCCATCCTGTGGTGCCCCTCCGGTCGCCCTTTGGTCTCTGTGTTCTCCTCGGTAAAATATTGACTTTGGCTTTTGTCCCGTCCAATTCCAAGAATATTTCCTTACTAGCTTTTCTGAAACCACAAACAGGAGAAAACAGGCAACTGGCAATGCGATATCTTGTTAATAGGTTAGTCCCAGAAAATGTATAAAAATACCTCAAAATGTAGACAAAGCATAACAAAGTTGATACTAAACAAGCATGGAACATCAAAAATTATAGATACGTTTACCACGTATCAAGCATCCCCAAGCTTAACTCCTGCTCGTCCTCGAGTAGGTAAGTGATAAAAAAGAATAATTTTTGAGGTGACATGCGGTGACCCAGCATACTAATGTCACTTAAACAAGATATAAGTATACATACATGGTGAGCAAGGCATGATCATTATAATCCTTTAATCATTTATAGCTTATATTTTTAGTTGGCTAAGCAAGGCTTTATCAAATACAACCTTACAATTGTATTGGATATATCTTCTTAGTATCTTTAATTGGATTAAGGATATTATTCATGGACTATGCCCACTTGATCCAATAGAATTACTACTGGTAACTATCTTCGGGATTCATCCTGGTAATCTTCTTTCCTACCATATAATTAGGTAATAGGAATAATTCTTCTATTTATTTAGGAGTATTTAACTCCATCAATTATCCTGTTGATTTGATTCTCTTCAATCATTCCCATCCTATAGATGATATCTAAAACTAGCATTACTATTTACCTCTTCTTAGTTATTTCTTTACAGACACTTAAATGTAAGCTGTGTTCTGGTCAAGAGTTGATAGATTGAGAGTTGGTGAGTTAATAGTTGATTTCTCAATATTGATGAACAACATATATTGGAATATAACTCAATAGAGATGATAAGGATTGATATAGAAAGAAAGATATATGGTGAATGATCTAAACTTAGTTTCTTTCCTACTCAATCTTACTTAAGAAGTGGGGTTAGGTATTACCATGATACTCATGGTATAAGCAGATGAGATTAAGATATAGTTGTTACATTCTTATTATTTGAGTTATATCCTTAACTTGGTACTCATGAGTGATTATAATGAATACTATGATATGATCACCTAAGGATCAAATATAAATCCTAATGTATTAGAGTTTAACTTTTTATTTCATTTGATCTACCTTTAGATCAAATCTCCCTTACCCCAAAATAAGGTTTTAGCAAAGGTCATATTGAAACTTATCGTAGTCAACTTGATGATCTACTTTAATTCCATCAAGTTAAGAGAAGCTTCAATCACTTTGACAAGTTTTGTTCAAAAGCGCGAAAATTATTCGGATTTTCTATGCATGAATGCAATGCACACATCTGGGTTCAGCTTATTTCTAGGCTCTAATGCTGGGATGTTACAGACTCTCCCCCTTAAAATAAACTTCGTCCTCGAAGTTCGTAAACTCTCACGTCTCGGAGTAAGGAATTGACTTGTAGTGGTTGCTACAGTTCTCCACTCTATGGTGACCTTAAATGAAAAATAATTTTAGCATTCTATATCCTGGTTAGGTATCCTAATCCAACTCTTCTTATTTAATTATTGAGCTTTCTTACTAGATTATATAAAGTCTAGGAAGTCTCCCTTAAACAAGTTTTAAGTTTCTATATGCCCGTGATTGTGGTCAAAAGACTATATTTTTTTATTCTTGTCATAGTATAATTAATACTCGTATTCCTTCCAAAGATTGGATTTGAACTCATTTAGTCCATACCCATTGGAATTTCTTGTTCCTCAATACCTGTCCAATTGGGTGTTCTCTATTACTTCTTAAGGGTTACTTAAGAGTTGTTTCTTCTAGAATTAGTCAGGTAGGATTAACCTTTTATCACCTTCAAGCTTTTACCTTATTAAGTTTTAGATAATCTTTCACTATTACCTATAGTACTTCTTCAACTTTCATTTATAATGTTTGCTATCCCCCTTAGGGTTTACTAATAGTCTTTAAATTGTCTATATAATATTTATTGGCTTTATAACTAGAATGTTGATCTCTGTTCAGTTTATACTTTACCTGATTAGGGTCTGATGAAATATTATACGGTGTATCCACACAATTGTGGATATCCGAAACAAATCTTTCAGCATTATATGTCTTACTTATTTTTGGACATTTTCGCTTGGATAAGTCTGGCCTTGCGAAGCATCTCGAAAGATGAACGCCTTTAAATTTTATACTTCTTTAGGTCTTACTTAGCTTAGGCCAAATTTTATGCTCTTTATGCAACTTTTAAGAAAACCTGGTTAACTAAGTTAACCAAATACCAGCTGCGGACAAAATACCAACTGTGGATTGGAATACCGACTATGGATCAAATACCATCTGCGGATCATCCTGGGTGATAGGTATTACCTTACGGTTTCCGACCTACTACTGGCATTCCCTCTGAATTGTCAGAGCTTACATACCATTTTGCTCCACAACTTCATCTTTGTACTAATTCATGATGCTTCTGAAAGGACATTTATTGTCATAATCACTTTTGGTGTTCGGTAACAACAAGTAGATCATTTTACAGTTTGTCACTGTCCACAGGTTGATATTATGATAAGTGAAAAGCACCCTCACACTTGGGAAAAGTCCACACTCATTTGACACATTTCTGGAAACTCCAGACCGGAGTCTCCGGTGTGGTCCGGAGTTTCCGGACTTGTCTCCGGTGGGGTCTTCAAGATCTAGTCTGGTACATTCTGACTAGGGGTCCGGAGCCTGCACTGGACGATACTCTAGAGTCTCCGGACCTTGTTCAGTCCGAAGTCTCCGGTGTTGGAAGACCGGAGTCTTCGGTGTTGTTGGGTCAGGATTGTTCTGGGTCATTCAGATGGGCGGTCCGGAGGCTGGTCCGGAGATTGGCCGGAGTCTCTGGTCTACAGACCGGAGTCTCCGGTCTACAAACCAGAGTCTCCGGTCTGACTTTTCTACAACAGTGAGAAAACGGTTCGTGGAGGGGGCTGCCTATAAAAAGGGACCCTTATCTTCTTCCTCCGGCTGCTCGAGCTGCTCAAGAACACCAACCCCATCAGAGCCACCAAATCTACAAGATCTCTTCATCCAACCATCCAAAGTCATTGATCTTTGGAGAATCGAAGGAGGAGGCCTTGATCTACATCTTCACCACGAGAGATCTTCATTTCCCCCTCATTCACTTGAGGGCCCCCAAGCTCTAGTGTTTCATCGGAAACCCTAACTTTGATTTGGTTCTTACAAGCTTGTCTTTGATTTGTCTTGACAGCTTGCTTGCATTTGGGAGCCTCCAATTAAGTTGTGGATGTGTGCCCCGAACTTGTTGTAAAGGTGCCGGCTTCCACCTTGAAGGTTGCCGATATAGTGGAAGGTGGATCGAGCCCATTGGGGTGAGATTCATCAGACGTACTTCCCCTCAAAAGGAAGGAACTACGGGAAACAAATCCTTGTGTCTCCGCGTCCACTCCATTGGTTACTTCTATCCTTTACCGCACTTTACTTACTTGTTCTTGCTTAGTGTTGTGTTAGCTTGTGCTTGGTTGACATATAGGTAAATTCACCATAGTTGCATATTCTAGAGAATTTACCTTTCTTGTCAAACCCTAATTTGAGAAAGAATAAAATTTGAAGTAGCACCTATTCACCCCCCCCTCTAGGTGCCCATACGATCCTTTCAGCTTCCATGAACTAGGTATTACTACTTTATTAATTCCTTAGTAATATTACCTACTTGATTGAACCCTAAGTTCATCCCTTTTTGTTGTTCCTTATATTTACTACATTAATCTTTCTTCTTATAGTTGGCTGAGAATATCCTGAATTTGATCTATCCTTCGAATTATGTTAATTCTCCTTACACTTGACTTTAATAAGTCTTCATCTTGATCCTTGAAACTCGTCACTCCCTTACACGAATTCCCATTTCTATCTAGGTCTATAACATCAAGTAATAACTGGGTGTTACATCATGCATTTGCACACCTAATTAAACTTCATGTACAGATCTAGGTAATCAAGAAGATTCAAGAAAATCCAAAAAGTCCATAAACAATAAAACATATACCATGTATTATACATCGGTTCTTAAATAATTTACAAATTTACTAGATTTCCAACGGTTTGCTCCACACCTATTTACACAACTATCTTACAAGAACTTCTTGCTCTTGTGAGTATATCCTCACTTATTTCGACAAACCTTTCAAACTACAATACGCATTACCCTCTATGTACATTATTCAAGCACTCATCCCTTGGGATGTCGTTCCTTTTTTACTTTCATCTTCCTCTAGTGCTTCCTGGAGTTCCGTCCATGATGACGTGAAGTCCTACGACTGCCTTCCGGAGCGTAAGAGCATCCAGGAGGTGCGTATTCTTGATTAGAAGTACCGAGACTGAGATTAGTCATTGAAAAATGACTAGAGTTGGCGTAATCTTCTATCGAATATTCCTGGTTTTCCGGCAATGCTTCCTCAAAGTAAGTTGGCTCCTTAGCCTTTTCTTGGATCCAGTCGTACATATTGGTATAGTAGCTATCGGAATACTCTTCTAAGTTGATTGGGTTCGTATCACCCCCATATGGTCCATAAGGCTCTCTATGGTAATAGCTGGTCTCTACTTCGATACATGTATCACAAGGTATAGGATTTCCTATAGTTCCACCTTGAGATTCTACTCCCCATCCATACTTGTTTGGCTCAGGGTTAGTTGGAATAATTCCAGCCCATTCCTGTTGTTTGGAATTGTACTTGGTCCATAAATCTTCAGGTGACTGGGGTTTAGTTTGGTAGTAGGCATAATTTTCCGAGTTTGGATCATCAAACTCAGTTTCCTCATACACTTCTCATGAAGGTATGTATTTGGGATGCCTAGCTTCTTTATCTAACTTCTTCCTATGTGCCATTGCCTTATCAAGATCAGTAAAATCCTCAATGACCGTATCCAGTTCCTGAACTAAGACTTGGTGAGTATTATGGTAAGTGTTTAACAAAGACCGATAACGATCCATATACTATACAACTAGAGTAGGTTCAGTTTGTACTAAAGTAGAGTGATCTAACTCATGCTCTGGGTTTGAGGTTTCATGGGGTATAATAGTATGAGTACTACCTTCTAGATCTTGGGATTTCTGTTCATGAATCATGGTTATGGTTGCTGCTATGGCAATCTGATATGCAGATGGCATGCACCTTGCCTCTCCTGATGGCATTTCTCCCTTAAGTCCTAACTTTTTGGGTAACATGATCATGACACGGTATTTAGCTAATACCTGCCCATCATAGTAACTGTAAATCTTGACCAAAAGTCTCGATTCACAATCCAAACTCCATAGAAGTTGTCGGAGATTATCTGTCCAATCCCCTCCGTAGTCATTCAACGTCCTGTTCATCACTTGAATATTCCGGGTGGATATCAAGGTGCCATGTGGAACTGTAGATAAGAAATTATCATCCGTCACATAGATTTAAAACTCTTGGGTAATGATCGGAATTGCAATCATACTAAAGATAGTGCACTAGTAACATGACAGGATTATTCTCAATTGAATATCCCTCATATCTCTAGAGAACTCTTTATTATTGCTAGGATGTGTCCTACAGGTTCTACCCATTTACTAGGTTTCCAACCTAAGGTCAAAGCATATGCTCTGATACCAACTGCGGTGACCCAGCATACCACTGCATGATGTAGTATACTATAGTCGTGGATATAACACCAATGAAACACCGTTCACCAGTATTACACCCCTCAGAGTGGCACAACAGAAACACATCAGGTCCAATACATTGCTAAAGGTTACAACTCACTCTTTACACAAGATCTAGAGAACACTCTAGGTTAAAGAGAGAGAAAGAATTTCTGACAAAGAAGAATCAAAGATAAATAATGCACCAACTATTATACTTTTCAGACTAGTATTTTAATTAAGGAGTTGGCATTGCTGCTATTGCAATACATTAAAGAAGTAGGTTCTATGGCTAGAGATTATATTTCTATCAAAATAGTAACTTTGTCTTCACTTGAGTTGATGTCTTTGTTGACTTCCTTGTCTTTGTTGAAGAGCTTTAGCTTTGGATGATGATTCCTGGAGCATAACTTGGTGTAGACATCGTCTTAATGGCTTCAGAATCTAGCAAGGGTTAAGAAGATACTTTGAGTACGAGCGTACTCAGCAAGTTCACTAGAAAAGGAGTGTTTGATGCACTATATCTACAGCCACAGACCGTAGGTCGTAGGCAATGCAGGTTTTCGTAAACATTTCTTCAAAGGTTGCTTTTGTTCTGAAAAGCTATGTCCGTCAGCCTTCACGAGTTTACCAGAACTTTCATGGAGTTCCTTTCCCGCCGCGTTCGCAGCTCCTTCCTGGAATAGGGAGTAACAAGTTACAGTTCTTACACTCTTCAGAGGTGCGTTACTTTACCCATGAGAGATCAACTCTTTGTTGCACAACCGGGCAGCTTATTCCCGTCCATAATTCCATGATGTGGGTCCCAGAAGATGATCCAAGCCAATCACTGCCCCCTTCGCGACCTCGCATGACTCATTGGTGTACACCATGCCCACATATAGAATTACGGCAATGGTTTGTACAAACTGTTAGATGCCAGAACTATCATGGGACGTTGAGGGTTCCCACCCATATGCTGCATATCCTCTACGAATTACCAATTAATATGCATGCTACAAGGATAACAGCCACGACCTGCACATCCGGCTACATGCGAGAGGAAGAAGATATAGCTGACTTCTCCGTCCCATTCCAAATCTCATGGTTAACGCGTGATATACGACGCAAGAATCACTGGCGACATTGGTTGTTAAGTCCTAGATAATATGTTTCTGAACAGTGGTATTCCAACTGCCAGATTTAATGGGTTATCTGATCACCCTGGATCAGTAACCAATAGTTCCCATTATTATTATCAAAAATAGTGTTTTCTAACCTTTTTCAAATGCAGGTGATGACAACACTGGATTTTCAAAATACTTTACAGAAAATAACCAAAGTACATGAGCAAGTGTGAACTTGCCTTTTGTGATTGCAAGATTATGCACTTAGGGTCTTCGAGTCAGTATAAGATCCAAAATCTGAAATCATCATCATTGGTCCTGTAAGGACTAATGTTTAAAGAAGCAATATGCTCTTATGCATAAGTAATGTGATGCACTTTATAAACGCGAATCCCGGGGATAACGTTGTTCTAGGGTTTGGATACTAGAAATGATGTCTTTGAATTGTGTTGTACTTTTAGATGAGTTTAATACTTGTGCTTCTTATTAGGGCTTGTGAGTGTGTGTGAGGCAATAAGTAGTTACAATATCATAAAATAATGAGACACACTTAATTGTGAAATGCTACTTAAGATTGCTTATATAAGAATTGTTGTTTTGAAGTGGCAAACAGAATAACATTTGAAGAAAAGATTTCTTTTCTAAGGTCTAATCAATCTTTGTGGTTAGTTGAGTCTGGTTGATGTTATTTGTGCTTACTTGAGTAGTTTGGGCTTGAGATGCTTTATGACTTAACTATATTAGACCAAAGTTAACTATAAAACATATAGCAATGTTTATAGTATTATATTTAGATTCTTGTAGACTAAAGTTAACTTTAAAACATAGATAGTTTAAAAGTATAATGCTTATAACATTTGTACCTTGTGTACTTGGTAATGTTGCCTTAAGGTTACTTAAGAATGGTTATATTTTTACTTGTTGTAGTGGTTTCTTGATTTTATAATGGAATAGTATCATTTACCTTTTTAAGGATGTGTGGTTATATTTTGCAAACAAGGAAATAATATTACTTAACTACTTATGGATTCACCATAGTGTTGTGATAGTTTTGTAAACTGATGGTTGAAGTATATGGAAAAGATTGGATTTATTTACAATTATTCTTGGGGTTTTATAATTGTTTAAGACCTTTTTAGAAAATAATTACTCATTTGGTTGAAGGATAATTTATCAAAATTTAATTTATAATGTGTTGAACCATTATGACTTCATAATATGAATATTTAGGACTAATACTATTTATTAGACTTAATTGAATAATTTTTAGAAATATTAGCATTTTTACTTACCCTTATATGAATTATCAATTAAGTAAATAAGTTTTGAGTTATTAAAGTATTTGAATTTTTTATTTAACTCAAAAGTGTAATATTATATTTTTATCATGTAGGTATTATTTTTGTGATCATTTTGGTATATTATATATATTTTTGTAATTTATAAATAATAAGATATGATTTTGACAATATTTATTACTTTATAAATACTTAATAAATAATAAATATTTAATTAAGTGAAATAATAATGCATGATTATAGTTTTAAACAATAGTCTTATTTTTCTAAGATTTTTGGTATTTTATTCATATTTTTTAAACATTTACCATTTTAGAATATGAATTATCAAAGTTTTATTACTTTTAAAATCTTTATTAAACCATAATTATTTAAATAACTATTTCAACAATGTTTGATAATAGTTTTAATGGATAGATTTTATTTTTCTAAACATTTTCATATATTACACATATTTTTCTGAATTATAAATCAAAAGTTATTAATTTAACAAGATTTAATCATTTATTTGATTTGTGGAATATTAATAATTGAGCTTATAACATTTTATTTATTTCTTAAACAGGAAATAATTTTCTGTATTGAAGCTAACTCTACCCAAAGTCACTGACTGGTGGGCCAGTGGCCACATCATCACTTAAGTAATTAAATGCATTTGCTACCGGCCTGATTACTACTCTGAGACAATGATAGATGGGCCCTAGGCCATGTCACTTGCCACGTGAGACAAAGACCAGGTCAAACAGTGAACTGGGTCCAGAGTGGCGTCGGCATGACATTGCTATGGCGTCAACACCACTACCGTCGTCAGTGGGTGGTCGCCGGCGACGATCCACGACGCCCCAACAAGCGAAACTAACCTAGGTCCAATCAGCGCATCAAGCTGGACCCTAAAGTGGCGGCGCCGCTCGGAAATGGTCATCGGAGCCTCGGCTCCGACGAGCTCCGACGGTGGCATAAGGCGTGACGACGATTCACATCTAGATAAGGTGATTTAAGGATACTAGAAGGTTCAGGGACTCACCCTGATGCCGATAGAGAGGTTGGCAAGGACAGGCGCGGTCGGAGGCGAGCTCTCCGACAAGATTTCCGACGAACTTCCGCAAGGAGGAACGGCAAAATTCGTCCTCTCTAATGCTCCCTTTGATGCAAGATTTCACTCAGAGGATCTACGGAGGACAGGGCTTCTCCATGGATACTTGGAAGAGTGTGGGGAGGTGTCGCTCAACGGCGAGGTGTGGCTCCAGTGAGCTAGGGTTTTGGCCCCATTCGAATCAGAGAGGATAAGGAGGGATTTTGGATAGGGATTGAGGCAGTGCATCGCGGTGGCCTTCTTATCCCCCTCTGGAACGACGACGAGCATCTTGACGCACGGCTGACGACGACGACATCATCGGCGACGGCGAGCTCCTCCAGCGAGCTACCTATGTGCGTGCGGATGACGATGACGTTGCTTTTGCGGAAAACCCCCTGGCGAATCTTTCAACTCAACCCGCAGTCCTTCTTCGGTCCCACTTGTCAGTCATAGAGGAGAACGAGCTGGGCTGGCTGCTAGGCTTTTGTGGGCTGCACATGGGCGACAAGTAAGAAGAGAGGAGTTGGGCCATGGCCAAGAAATGTTTTTTATTTGTTTTCTTTTTTTCTATTTTCTGTTTTACTTTTAGATTTGAATTTTACTTACTTGATTTGAATTCTCTTTATAGATTTGATTTGTTGAGTGATTGCAGCACTAATAAAGTATATTAAGGTTCTTTTATGAGTTTGTCATATAGTGATATAATTTCTTTATTTATTTTATATCAGAACCCCTTTTATATAATGTAGAAATCCTTATTATTAATTTTCTTCCTATACTAAACCATGGCTTTATTATAGGATATTTTCTTATTTGTTTATAAAACTTAACTTTAGTTGGCTCATAGTTTGAATAGAAATTTTTATATGTAGAATGATCCTATATCATTATTTGATGCATGAAATACAAAAGAAATTAATATGGTTAATACAACTTCCATTAACTTAGAAAATGGCAATGTATATATTCTATTATGATAAACATAAAAGTGTAGGGTTTGGAATTGTAAATGTTTACCCTAGGTTTTAGGGTTTTTAATACACCTAGATTCTTTTGTTGATGTAAATAAAGGTTTAGTAACTAAGCATAAGGTCTTTATATTTGTGATTTTTACTAATATCACCATTTCAAGTAAAATAGTGAATTTGCTTTCTAGGCTAACTTATGAGAAAGAATTGATAAAGTTAGTTCTTAAGCACCTAGGATAATTATGATTGAAAATGGCAAAGATGTGCTTAAGTGATTTGATATAGGAAAATATTCCTATAAACCATTATGGAAATTAGATGATTGATTAACAATATCAAAGGAATATTATGTTTGGTTTGAGATTTAGAGTTGGGTGTTAACCAATAATGTCTATTTTCTATAATTCACAATCCTAGACTTTTAATTAAGGAATTCCTTTCCTAGATATACTACTTCCTATCCATCTTCTGTCCCAGGTCCTTTCTTCTCTTGCGGATCTTTCTTCATCATGGTTAACATGATGAGCTTTACTTTCCAACAATATTCTTATTCACCTATTATTCTTCTAAACTCATGGATGAATCCAATGAGTTTGATACTAAAGCATTTCATAGTTTTCTCATATCCTTGCTTGGTTATACCCACTACTCTACTGTTGATAATCTTCAATCCAACAAGTAGTTCTTTCAAGCTCCACTCATAATCTTCCTTAATCATCCATCACTAATATTTCTCCATTAGATGTATACATCCAACTACCTTTCTCTAAAGCTTACTATCCTTTAATATGAATAACACTAATTCCATAACTCTATGCTATAGTTGCTTTAATTGAATTATACTGTCTTACATTTACTCTAATAACTCATACTCCAACCTCACATTATATTAGTGTGACCTGTAATAACTACTCTAGGATAACTTATCTATACTAGGTTTTCAATTATGTTCTACCCACCAATGTCACTTAAACAAGATATAAGTATACAACCCTGGTGAGCAAGGCATGATCATTATAATCCTTTAATCATTTATAGCTTAGATTTTTAGTTGGCTAAGCAAGGCTTTATCAATACAACCTTACAATTGTATTGGATATATCTTCTTAGTATCTTTAATTGGATTAAGGCTGTTATTCATGGACTATGCCCACTTGATCCAATAGAATTACTACTGGTAACTATCTTCAGGATTCATCCTGGCAATCTTCTTTCCTACCATATAATTAGGTAATAGGAATAATTTTTCTATTTATTTAGGAGTGATTTAACTCCATCAATTATCCTATTGATTTGATTCTCTTCAATCATCCCCATCCTATAGATGGTATCTAAAACTAGCATTACTATTTACCTCTTCTTAGTTGTTTCTTTACAAACACTTAAATGTAAGTTGTGTTCTCGTCAAGAGTTGATAGATTCAGAGTTGGTGAGTCAATAGTTGAGTTCTCAATATTGATGAACAACAGATATTGGAATATAACTCAAAAGAGATGATAAGGATTGATATAGAAAGAAAGATATATGGTGAATGATCTAAACTTAGTTTCTTTCCTACTCAATCTTACTTAAGAAGTAGGGTTAGGTATTACCATGATACTCATGGTATAAGCAGATGAGATTAAGATATAGTTGTTACATTCTTATTATTTGTGTTATATCCTTAACTTGGTACTCAAGAGTGATTATAATGAATGTTGGAGATATGCCCGAGAGGCAATAATAAAAGTGGTTATTATTATATCTTTGTGTTTATGATAAATGTTTACATTCATGCTATAATAGTATTAACCGGAAACATTAATCCTTGTGTGATTTGTAAACTAAATTAGAGTCCCTGGTAAAGCCTCTTTATAATACTAGCTTGTTGGTTAATAGATGATCGTGGTTTCTCGATCATGAACATTGAGATGTTATTAACAACGAGATCATATCATTAGGAGAATGGTATGATGGACATACTCCTATAGATAAGCGTAGCATAAAGATCAAGTCATTTCAATAGTTCGTTTGCTATAAGCTTTCTGATACATAGTAACCTAATTCCTTCGACCATGAGATCATGCTAATCACCATCACCGGAAGGATGCTTTGATGACATCAAACACCACACCGTAACTAGGTGGCTATAAAGGTGGCATTGAGTGTTCGGAAAGTATGGGTTGAGGCAGATGGATCAAGAGTGGGATTTGTCCATCCATATGACGGATAGATATACTCTAGGCCCTCTCGGTGGAATGTCATCCAATTAGCTTGCAAGCATGTGACTAGACTCACAAGGGATCACATATCACGGGAACGAGAAAAGAGTACTTATCGGTAACGAGGTTGAACTAGTTATGCAGAGATACCGACGATCAAAACCTCGGATAAGTAAACTATCGTGAGACAAAGGGAAATTGGTATCGTACGTAAGTGGTTCATTCGATTGCAAAGTAATCGTAGAAATATTTGGGAGCCATATGAATTTCCAGATTCCTCTATTGGTTATTGATCGGAGAAGTGTCTCGCTCATGTCCGCATAATTCACGAATCGTAGGAAGACACACTTAAGGATTCGATGTTGTTTAGTAGATATGGAATGTTAGTAGGGATACCGAATGTTGTTCGGAGTCTCGTATGGGATCCGGGATATCACGAGGAGATCCGGAATGGTCCGAAGAATAAGATTCATATAAGGAAAGTCTGATTCGGGAGTTCGGGAAACATTCCAATGTTTTAATCGGAGAGGTTCTAGAAGGTTCACTGGTTCGGAAGGGGAATGGTCCATGAATGTGTCATGGGTAAGTGGAATGATAGGATCATATCCTAGGTCACTTGGTGTGGACATTTGTGAGAGAGAATTAAAGCTCTAAATTGAAAGTCAAACGAGAGGTTTGAAAAGTCAAACTAGAACAATGGTTTCCTAGTGGAAGAAGGAAAGAGTCCTTCCAACTTGGGTTTGGAAGTGGTTTCAAACTCCCCTCCCTCGAGGCTTCCCCCCTCTCATAAATAGAGGGGGAGGGATGCCCCAACACCACAAGCTCTAGCCCTCCCCGCGCCAAGCCACCACCGCCACGCCTAGCCGCAGTCGTGCCGCCGCCGCGCCGCCGATCCGTCGCTACCGCCCTAGCCGCCGCCGACACCTCCTCCTTCTCCCGGTCTTCTAAACCCTAGATCACCGGGAAACCCTAGATCCACCATAACTCGCACCGGCTTAGGCGAAGCCCTGCGGGATCTTCCCTCTACTTCCGACACCACGCCGCCGTGCTGCTGGAATCGCGAGGGGAGAACTATAACCTCCACTACTGCTGGAACAAGGGAGAGGAAGGTCTTTATCGAGTACCAAACGTGTGACCGACTGCGGAAGCGCTGCCGGAAGGATCGTCTACGCGATCTTGAGATCCGCAAGTGTACGACTACATCACCCACGAGAATCTGCTCTCGTTAACCGCTTTGGAATCTCCGAGGATGAGTGCTTCTATCGACTCGTTGCTACAATCTAGTAGATAGATCTTGGCTTGTTTGTGTGCATGCGGTAGAAATTTTTTGTTTTCCATGCTACGAACCCCTACAATGAATACTATAATATGATCACCTAAGGATCAAATATAAATCCTAATGTATTAGAGTTTAACTTTTTATTTCATTTGATCTACCTTTAGATCAAATCTCCCTTACCCCAAAATAAGGTTTTAGCAAAGGTCATATTGAAACTTATCGCAGTCAACTTGATGATCTACTTCAATTCCATCAAGTTAAGAGAAGCTTCAATCACTTTGACAAGTTTTGTTCAAAAGCGCGAAAATTATTCGGATTTTCTATGCATGAATGCAATGCACACATCTGGGTTCAACTTATTTCTAGGCTCTAATGCTAGGATGTTACATGACATGCACCATCACAATCATGATCAAACCATTTGCAAGCATTGAAAGCTGGGATCAAAGTACTCTAAACATGAGCATGATAGATGAAGTTCTAACAATAAGACATAATAACTATGTTGCAACATGAAAGGATACACACAAAGATTCATGAATATAAATGCATTGAGAGATATTTTTTTGTTTCACATATAGAAAGCATAACATAATGGCATTCAGCTTGTCCCTCATGGATTAGCAAAACATAAATGCATAGGACACCTTCAAAGTTCATAAGGGTGACTAGATCCAAATAGTTCAAAAACAAGCAATATCAACATTATGAATCAATCAATAAGTTTTGGGACAATGCACATAGAACTAAGAATGATAACTATGCTCTCCTAGTTGGTTCATAAAGATAGAAGGTGGATACTAATTATAAAAGTAGGAAGAAAGGACCTTCATAAAGGGAAGTAGGGATTTCAAGTTTCATAAAGAGCGTCCAAAAATTATGGTACTTGTTAGCTTTCAGCTCTCATTGCCCCTATCATAAGCATCTTGAAGTGATTAAGGTTAAAGTGAACAAAGTGTGGAGTATATGCTTGACAAAGTATAAGTTGGCAATTTCATGTCCCTTGAGTACGAGGGTCGTTCCTCATGCTACTCAACTTGTCATAGTAAGTATATGTGTATCATAAAGAACCACCAACGGGGTACCCCTTGCCCCATGATACAAGAGCTATCCCATATCCAAATGACAAGGCAACAGACAATGAGCATCCAAGCGATCTTTTTATTTGCTATGTGCATAGGTTTTTATTGAGGGTGCTTCATAGAGTAGAGATCATACTTCACAGATTGCTCACTATGGTGATGCTGCAAGTTTCCACCATGATTAGGCATCTCTTAGGCTAGCAGCCCAGACGTTTCTCTAACACAGGATACAAACTCCATGGACTTACAAGTTCCCTCTTTATTTCACACCAGTGACATCCATAGACAATAGAGCATGATATCAACTGAGTACAAAGTACAAGTGCAATGTTGAAAACGTTCCCCGTGAAGCACGGTTCTGCTAATTCCAACGTATAAGTGCAAGCATATACACCATAGATGACACAATGGTTCAAGTTTATTAGGGGCAAAGAATATAAAGTGTGCCATCAAGTTTGTGAGGGCTTTAATCACTAAGTTTTCACATAACAAAATAGTTTTTAATCGGAAGATAGTTGAAAACAAGAATATACTTGGAATGGTGTAACACACCATGCATAGGAGTTTATAGTGGACACTTTGGAATAACTTGGTTTCTTGGGAGTTGGAAGCATGAGTAGAGCTTACTCATACAAGTGGAGGCTAGCAAAAGACTGGGAGCAACCAAATAAGACAAAACCATTATCGAGCAACAAGTGGAGGCATGAACCCACTATCGAGCATTAATACCCCCTCTTGGAGTCACTAGCAACTACTTGGCCAAGATAGCTACTAACAACAGAGAGCATGCAAGATCACAAACATGATAGAATCATAAAGACAAAACCATTAATCAAACCAACATAATAATCTCAATATCCATCGGATCTCCACAAACACAACATGCATGATTACAAATAGATTAGATCTTGATCATGAACGGAGCTCACAAGATCTATACATGAAAGCACAAAGGAGGAGATACAACCATCTAGCTACTACATGGACCCATAGTCCAAGGTAGAACTACTCACGCATCATACCAGAGAGAAGGCCTCCGGGATGATCTCCCCTCTGGCAGGGTGCCGGGAAGAACTTCAGATCCCCCGATCTAGGGATGACGGTGGCGGCGACTACAGAAGGTTTCGTGGAGATTTGATCGGGTACTTAGGGTTTCTGCATCGGGGGCTTTTTATAGGCGAAGGGAGAGGCCGAGGAGGCGAACAGGGGGTCAAACCCTACCCAGGCGTGGGGCAGGGCCCACCCGCGCCTAGGGAAGGTTTGGGGGCCTGGCCCACTTCTTCGTATCCCTTCTGGACTTCTTGTTCCCCATGGAAAGTAATTGACTTTGACGTTTGTCCTGTCCAATTCCGAGAATATTTCTTTACTAGCTTTTCTGAAATCAAAAACAGCAGAAAACAGGCAACTGACACTGTGGCAACTTGTTAATAGGTTAGTACCAGAAAACATGTAAAAAGTACCTCAAAGTGTAGACAAAGCAAAGCAAAGTAGATACTATACAAGCATGGGGCATCAAAAACTATAGATACGTTTCCGACGTATCAGTGCTATCATGTTTAGATCTTGTGAGCTGCCTATCATGATCAAGGTCATCTATATGTAATCCTACATGTTGTGTTTATTGGAATCCGATGGATATTGAGTACTACGTCAAGATTGATTATTGATTCTATCATGTCTATGTTATTTGTGATCTTGCATGCTCTCCGTTGCTAGTGGTTACTCTGGCCAAGTAGTTGCTTGTGACTCCAAGAGGGAGTATTTATGCTCGATAGTAAGTTCATGTCTCTAGTAATCTGGAGGAGTGACAGGAACCTCTAAGATTGTAGATGTGATGTTGCTACTAGGGAGAAAGCAACAATCCTTTGTCCAAGGCTAATTGTATTGTTTACTTTACACACTTTGCTTAATGCAATTATCTGTTGCTTGCAACTTAATACTGAAAGGGGTCCGGATGATAACCTGAAGGTGGATTATTAGTTAGAGATGTAGTTGAATTACGGTCTATGTATTTGACATGGATATACCCTATGGGTGCATAACATTGGTATACCCTGTCCAACCCAAGGAAGGCCTACGCGAGGACTTACAGCCCAGGAAGTTTTTGGGTGGCCCAAGCCCGTGGCGAATTCGACTCCTTGGAGGACAAGTCTAGATTAGATAAAATTTTAAAGGGTATCAACCCTAACCTGTAACCGACTCGACCTATCGTGGGACCTGGCCTATATATATATAAAGGCCAGGAGGGTACAGCGAGAAGGATCTCAACACATCATACACACACCTCCACGCCAGATTGCATATGCGCACCCCTGTAACCTTTGGTTCCACCGTAATCAAGAGCAGACAAGCAGGAGTAGGATTTTCCCTTCAGGGGCCTAAACCTGGGTAAACCTCGTGTCCCTGTGTTGCTTGTCTGTTAACTGTTCCGCGACTTCCAGCATCCCCATCTTCTCGAAACCCAAGTCCATAACAATGGGCATTGACGAGTCGAACCCTCGTCAATTGGCGTCGTCTGTGGGAAGCGGGGACGCTAATCATGCGGTCGTGACGGTCCCATCTGGAGCGATCTACGATTCCTCAGCAACGGAGAGTCACCTCCTCTTCGGCGCCTTCGACTTCACCGAGTTCTGCGTCCACCTCCTCAAATCCGTCGGCGGGCCCTGTCCTGGTCGAGGAGCCCATCCCCGTCGCACCACACATAATAATTTGGTCGCCGAACTTTTTTTTGTCGTACTTCTGTCGAACACCTTTGGCCGAGAGTCACCGACGAGAATAAAAAATTCAAATATGTCGACGATTTGCCTCGCCTGGGACCCACTCCTGGGAACACGAGTGAAAAAACAGCTATTTCTAGACTAAAAGTTACATCCATCCGACGCTATTTAGCGTCAGATTTCGGTCTAGAGGTCTAAGGAGTGGAGGTGCTCTTACGAAATAAGTTACATGCAAAAGAGGAACTAAAATATCCAACGATGAATCCTGGCCTCTCGGGTGCAGTTGTTTTCACGTACCAAAATAAGTCTACATGAGAACGACATAGAAAAGAACCCTAGCGAGACGGTAATTTGGTCCCTAGTGGTCGCCAATTTATAATCCCCAGATACGCGGAGGCCCCAACCAAGAAATTTCGTTTTCCAACTGTGACGACGCCTGCGATGTCGGCGAAGTCTGCGGCCGCAATGTCGGCAGTGATTGACGGCGACGATCTGCTCCGCGAGATCCTGCTATGCCTCGGCCTCTCCACCCTCCTCGTCCGCGCCGCCGTCGTTTCCAAGCGGTGGCTCCGCCTGGCCTCCGATCCCGCCTTCCTCCGCCGATTCCGCGCGCGTAACCCTCCCCGCCTCCTGGGCTTTTTCATATACAACCACAGCCCCTATGCTCCGCGCACGGATTTCGTGCCCGTCTCAGCTGACCCAGGGCTCGCCGTCGCCGGCTCCGCTGCCGCCGAAAGCGCCGGCCTTCGACACCTCTTCGACTGCCGGAACGGCCGCCTTCTCCTGAGCGTCGCGGAGGAGTTCGATGGCCGGCTCGCGGTATGCTACCCACTGAGCCCTACGCGCGCCGACCATGCCCTCCCGCCGCTGCCGCGGACGCTACCTTGCCTTCCGGGCGTCCACACTAAAATAATCCGGGCGTTTCTCCTGCCCAGGGACGGCGACGATGGCATCGTCTTCGTGGCGTTCCCGTTGCCCGCGCCGGAGACATTCCCGGTGCAGGCGTGTGTCCTGCAGTCCGGCGCGTGGGGCGAGGCCATCTTGGCAACAGCAGAGCTCCCCGCGCCATATCCCATAGTCACGGACCTGATGCACGTCCACGGCAAGCTCTACATGGCGACCGACAAAGGCTACATACTCCGGCTGGATCTGGCCACCGCACGCATGTCCACCATGAACCTCCCGTCAGGAATCGGCACCAACTTCAGGCTGGCATACAAAGATGGCTCCGGGCTCTTCCTCGTCCATGTGAAGGGATTCGAGCTGGGTGTGTGGTGCAATGAGTCGGACGGCGACGGCGACGGCGCGCACGATTGGGTGCTGGTGGATACCATTCGCCTGGTTGCGACAGGGGATCGCCTCGAGGAAGTTCTGCTGCTCGCCGCCGGGGACGACGCTGGATTCGTGCTCTTGGGGCGGAAGTGGAGCGGGGCCATCAGTTTCGTGGATCTGAGGAGACGGGAGGAGGAAAAGGTGGATCGCAAGATGTTGATGTTTTTCGGTCGTGCAAACTTCTTTCCTTTCACGACGGTCTGGCCTCCGGTTTTCCCGGCTGTCGATGAAGAAGACGGTCTCTTCACAAAACCAAGTCACAAGAAGACGGGAGGAAGAAGGAACCATCTTTTTTTTCGAAAAGGAAAAAAAAAAACAAGTCAGTTATTTCGAAAACGAACCATCTAAAGACTGTACTCTTTTTGTCTAAGAATAACTGACTTGAGTTTGTCTAGATTTTTATGTATCTAGACAGGGGAGTATAAAAAAGATTGTATGCCTTGTGTGGCCCTTTGCAATTTCATTGTCTACGGCTTTTAATTTGTTGTGTCGCCTGATAGAATTCAAAAGGTTGCTTTATTTATAAAACGGGACGAAAGCCTGATTTAAGGAGGATAGAATCCAGAATGTGGCGGCTATCAGGTGCAAGAGATGGCAATGAGGGTTGCAGCGTGTCGGATTGAAGATCAAGCAGAGCAAGAGGATGAAGAAGTCACTATCGAGTAATTAGCTGTTGTCGCCGCTTTTCTAGGTTTTAGCTTTGCTTTTGCTGGTGGAAAAACTTAGTTGGTTTCTTGTAAGATAAAGCTTGTCATCTCCTTTGGAATTTTACCATTCAGCTTTGAGTGCTAACACGAATATAGAAACGGTATATGCACCAAAGGGTCACAATGCCAAGTTGCGAACAACGTGAGCTAGATACCAAGAGGCTGTTTGGTTTAGAGGATGTCATAGGGGATGAGGATATCTAACCAGCTGGTTAGGGTAGCCATTTTTTCTGTTTGGATAAGATAAAATAAAAAGTGGTTAGAGATAGCCAGTTAAAAAGTAAAAGGGTGAACAAACAAGAAAACGTTTCAGAGCTATCAAAAAGTGGTTGAGCTCGTTCGGTTCTTTTTTATAGGATATGCTCAACCATCATTTTGAGTCAAAAGTGGTTATCCATATCCCCTCCACCCTTCAAACCAAACATTGGATAATCGCAAAAAATTAAATATTCCTTGTTATCCACTGGATAGCCACTGAACCAAACAGCCCCCAAGTGGCCTCGTCCGGGGTAAGAGCATCTCCACTCGCCTACCCAGGAGGCCGATCCGGACGCCGAATTTCGGTCCGGACGCCGAAAATTGGCCCAGTCACGTACCCAAGAACCTGTTTTCGTTCGGATTTTGGCGTGTTTTGGTCCGGCCTATCCAGGCCGAACCCAGGATCCTGGGTACGCCCTGGAAACGCCGGACGAAGAAAATTCGACGAGTGGACCCGCCTAGTCAACATATATTCGCCCTTATTTATCCAAAGTTCGCCCATATTCGCTCAAATTTCGCCCAAATTTCGTCCATATTCGCCCAAAATTCGCCCAAAGTTCGTCCATATAGACCATATTCGTCCAAAGTTCGCCCAAAATTCGGACATATTCACTCAAAGTTGGTCCGTATCGACCATATTAGCCCAAATTTGGCCCATATAGACCAGATTCGCCCAAAGTTCGCCCAAAATTCGGGCATATTCGTCCAAAGTTGGTCTGTATCGACCATATGCCCAAATTTCGCCCATATAGACCAGATTCGCCCAAAGTTCGCCCAAAATTCGGGAATATTTGCCCAAAGTTGGCCCGTATCGACCATATTCGCCCAAATTTCGCTCATATAGACCAGATTCGCCCAAAGTTCGCCCAAAATTCGGGCATATTTGCTCAAAGTTCGTCGGTATCGCCCATATTCGCCCAAAGTTCGCCCATAGTTCGTCCATATCGCCCATATTCGCCCATATTCGCCTAAAACCGCTTATATTCGCTCAAAGTTCGTCCAAAGTTTGCCAAAATTTGTTAAATTTTAGCCAAACGTGGGAACTCGCCTGGGTACGCGAGTGGGAAACTGGGCGTACCTAGGCTGAAATCAAGCTCCGTCCGGTCAAAAAAAAGTCCGAATTTAGGCCTAGGTTTGCCCAACGAGTGGAGATGCTCTAAGATTCGAACCTGAAATCGCCTTGTGCCACCTCTTATTTCAATGGGAGAAGTTGATGTTCACGGTGAACAATGAGCTGCAGGATATCCATCGGTTGCCTTGAAGCATGTGTTTTGTGAGACCCATTCTCGGTTAAGAACTCTTAATTTCTGTTTTCATCAGGAATACTCAATCCCATGTAGGAATAATTTGCGGTTAAGATGGCAGCACAAAGTAGAGCTGAGTCAGTTGACAACTTTCAGAGTGAATCACGATGGAAACAACACTCTTTGTTTATTTTCTCACATCTAGTTTGATATGCAATCTATTAAAATTAGCAGCATAATCAGCTGAGAGAGGTTCCGAGACAATGAACTATCCCACCTTCGATGCCAGCTCGTTTAGCATGCCCTTTTACCCACCCGATAAGTCATGAATTTGAGTCAAAATATCCAGATGTTTCGGCTCAATAGACGAAGATTTTGTAAATCCATCATAATGCGCAAATAGAACTATATTGCTCCTGAACGTCCCACTAATAGAAAAAGGGGCTTCGGTTCGACCTAAAGTCTAACACTAGTCCCGATTTATTACGGACCGGGACTAGTATGAGCACTAGTCCCGGTTTACCGTTTTCAGCGGCTAGGAGCCCAAGAAACTCTAGCCCCGGGTCATTCTGGACCTTTAGTCTCGGGTCGTGATATGGCCCGGGACTGAAGGTGTGCGGACGCAGGCAACACCTTTAGTCCCGGGCCGTGATACGGCCCCGGGTGCGGACGCGGGCAACTTAAAATTGCTATAACTTTTGCGTACGATGTCGAAAAAAACGTACAACCTATCAAAATGTGTGGAATTTTTTTTTGAGTTTGATTTCAACAACCTTATTTCGATTCCTCACATTTTTATATTTTTAAAAATCTAAATAATGGATTCCTCACATTTTTCTGATTCTTTTACATTTTTAAATTTTGAAAAGGAAAAAAAGTTATTTAATTTTTTTAGCAATTTATTATGCCATATTTTGATTCCTCGCATTTTTCTGATAATAATGAATATATTATTTGTTGAATTTTGATTTACAGATTTAAAGATATTATTTATGCCATATTAAATGAATAAATGGCAAAAAATGAATAAAATATTATTTTATTTAGTTTGTTTACTTTCATTAGATTAAAATATTATTATTACTTATTTATTGTTGTTTACTTAAATATTTGTTTGTAATTTCGAAAAATAAAGATGTATGACATATTGATATGGGCTAATAGGATTGATATGGTAATGTTGATAACAAGGTATAAATGGGCTTCGCGCAAGGATATCCTGATGGAACAGAGAAGTTAAACGTACTGGGAATGGAGTAGTAGTGCTAGGATGGGTGACCGACCGGTAAGTTTGACCACAAGTGTAATTTGACCTAAAATTAAGTATAGTTAGTGTTAAAAATATTCCAAGTGAGAAGATTAACGAGTCAAACAATTCAAAAGTTCAAAAAAAAATTCGAAACAAAATTTGAAAAATAAAAAACAAATGAAAAAATTCTCTAGTCCCAGGCCGTATTACGGACCGGGACTAAAGCTCCTCAGTCCCCCGCGCTAAAAAAACAGCCATATGGCATCCTCTAGTCCCAGGTTGTAGCAAACCGGGACTAAAGGTAGGGGACTTTAGTCCCGATTTCGCAGTCCCGGATACAAAACCGGGACTAAAGACCGTTACAACCCGGGACTATAGACCATTTTTCTACTAGTGTCCAAGGTCCCCTTGCATCACGATTTTCCTAATCACCTAAGCACAAGACTTGCATGATGAATAAATTATCTTCAAGCGTCATGATCTTATTCTTAACCATCTATGCCAAGTGCCATGCAACACACATGTTCTTGATCGAAGAACCAAACATTACTAAATTCACGGTCCACGTGAACTCTAACCACCATCATCCAACGATTGTCTACCTGTGATGGAGTCTATTCCTCCTCAAAAACAATATCATCCAAGTATTCTTCATGGAGCCCTAGATTACGCATCATCGCTTCCAGATCACCTTCATCATCCATTCCCGATGTTGAACTCTCTCCTCTATCCGCCATTTGAGGTTTAGAGAAACACCCCGGTTATCAGAGAGAACACAATCTCCAACAGTGTGTCGCCAAGGCTAGGAAGTAGTGCGAAGACTTCCCCTGGATCAGCCCGAGAAACGCCGACGAGGAGGATCAGAAAAGCTCAATACCATGGACGTTGTGATGGTGAGAGGAAGGAAAACCCTATCTAGAGGGATTTTTTTGCACGTTTGGGTGCATGCATCGTTAAATCATATGTAGTACGTACCTAAGTGACTATTTTGTTGTAGTGGTCAACCTATATCTACCACATAAAACAGTTATGTAGTTGATGTGAAACACATGAACCACATATATGGTTGTGGTGGTTGATGTCAGCTAATATGCCACAACAAATCGTGATCCGTGGTTGATTCAATTGCGGTTGATATTTTTTGGTCAAAGTGGTCACGAGGCAGAAATTTATACTTCCACCATATGAAATATTTGTGGTTTACCAGCACATTTCTTCTTGTGCGGGTCCATATCCAAGACATCGCTCCCATTGGAGATCAAGATACCTATTTGTGCCGCACAAAGGTGCTTAGGATCTAGAAACAACCTTATGGGTAATTCTCACAAACAATGAAGGCTTATCTCTAAGCCAATTGTTGGTGCCATAACAACCGTTACAACAAACATGGATTGCTCTGTTCGTTGCAAAATCTATATTTTTCGTATGCTACTCACCATTAAGAAGTTTATCCATGAGAACAGATAGATTATGTCTCCTTCCTCGCTTTTGCAGGCATACAATCCCATGCATAACTAAGTCATTCTAGGATACTACATGATCAATTATTTATTGGTAACTTCAACTACACTTAGCATAGTAAATATCAAGTGAAGTTATACTGATCGGAACAAATCTTGCAGTTGCAATAGCCGTCGAATGCCCCATCACACCAATGTTGGCGGACCCTAGTCAAAATGACATAGATTGTTGCATGCATGTTTTATGCATAATAAAAGCCAAAAGCGAATCAACTCACAGTTCTCTGTGTACAATAAACAAAATAAAAGTCACATCATAATAATGACAAAATAGATCAGGATGACATGACTTGTTCACCATTGCATATAAGTTTCAGATAGGCAAAGACCTCAATGACATACAATGAATATGTATCAACATCATATTTAAAAAAAAGAAGTTAATATTATGTTGAAATGATATGTAGATATTTCTAGGTCAGTCCTTTTAATCAAGTTATACCCTAGGAAATCTAGTTCAAAATAAAAAAAATACTGAACACACCTGCAGATGCAGTGCTTCCAAACAACACAAGTACCACCGGACTACTTGCTAAGGCAGATCTTACGTCCATTCTTGAATTCCACGTCCTAACATTAGCCAAGGAGCAATTTATAATGCCATAGTGATATGGAATGACATGCCATGCTTATCTTGCAAAGAAAGACACAAAACAGTGCATCCAAAAGATATAGTCATTAAATGGTGCTCCTTGGGAGGGACATACAGACAATATATTAATTCAAAAGGATATGTAATGCCGTTCCATCTCTGATCTTCTAGAGGTGAAAACAAAATAGTGTATCCAAAAGATATAATGACCAACTACCAATATCTACGTGATTCCAGCGAGTCATAGGTACAATAAAGATATGGAATTATACGTAACATCTATAAAATTTCTATAGCAGGAAATATAAATGATCATCCATAAAATATCATTGGCATATACTCCATCCGTTCAGAAATATAAGATATGTTAGTTTTGTGAAATGAATGTATCTAGACGCCTTTTAGTGTATAGGTTTACTCCGAACATCTATGAACCTATACACTAAAACACATCTAAATACATTCGATTGACAAAACTAAAACGTCTTAAATTTCTGAACAGAGGAAGTACCAACAAGTGGTCCCTAACTAGAGCCATAGGAGTACATAATGATGTGTCATCAATTGAGTTTCACATAACGGGAAAAGGCTTATAGCCGCCTCAGTATTAGTGGCATAAAAATGGTAGTCCATTGCAGGTAAACCATAAAGATGACAGACGAAAAAGATCCGTCACCAATAGGTTGTTGGCTGATCTCGGCAGTGCACACTGTTGACACCCAAAATAAAAGCATGTTCTTGCTACTTGCTTCGGGGGACTACCTGGGTGTCTGAAAAAAAAGCAGTGACGGCGGTCTATTTCAGGGTCTCTCGTGTCTAGGGAAATATTTTGTCCGAGAAGTGGAGACTTCTTTGTTCTATTGTTCGTTGCTGGCTTTGTATATGCTAGGAACTTAGGAGCGGCATGTGGACCCAGGTTAATTAACAAATGGCCAGACCGGTCTATATTAGAAACAGAAAGAGGATGTGTACCGATCAATATACATTACAATAAGTGAGAGTGTTTGGGCGTAGAAATTTTTCATTAGTAAATAAAGTACTCCCTTCGTTTCGAAATAGATATCGCAAGTTTATAAAAATTGGATGAATATATATACTAAATAGTGTCTAGATTCATTTAAATTTTACAAATCTAAGACATCTATTTTAAGATAGAGAGAGTACACAGTATCAGAAAATTGAGCAATAGCCTTTGAAACAAACAACAGAGTAAACCACAACTAGCTAGCACCAAAAACAACTGGAAATTAGCAAATCTGCTGAACAGACCCATTCATTGCAAAAAAGCTTGTAGTGTTCCTAGTGGGAGGAGGATTTCCCTCCGCAAACGTGCATAGGGCATCGACCGTGCCCGCTCAGAGCGCCATTCTCCTAGGACTGCACGGTGGTGACGCGGAGCGCCTCCTTCTTGTCGAGGCCTGACGAGATGAGGGGCACCTCTTCCTTGTGATTGACCTCCTCCGTGTAGGCGAGGAGGGCCTCGTGGTCGGCGGTGTCATCCCACACCTCCTCGCCAGGATGTCCTCGCCGCCAAAAAACTCCTGCTCCTCCTGCTTGACCATTGACTATGGCTCTGGCAGCGGCAAACGCATGACAATGTCACGAGCCCGGCTTGGATGCTGCGTGCATGGTGACAGAGAACAACGAAAAAATGGCCATGAGCTGCACACCACGGTGGAGATAACTCCCTTTGCAGGGGCGCACCAAAGAAAGCATGCTAGTGCGACACCGCATGGGGGGCCTCGGGCCGTAGAGACGCTCGGCGAGGAAGGCGTCGACGTCAACACCATCCTAGTATGCATGCCGCCTATCGCAGTTTCATGGCCCGCCATAGGGATGGCGTGCCGGGCCACCACCTCTTCCTGATTGAGGACCGTCAGCCACCAGCACTCGTCGGAGCAAGTTGGATCCACCTACTCCTCTGGCGGTGTCTCTTTCGTGGGATCCAGGGGTGCACGTCCAACGAGCAAAATAATGGACATCTCCCGGGGCTCAGAGCACCGGGGCATCGTCCCCAGGACCTCGGGAAACCTCATGGCAAGAAGCGCCCGAGTATTGATCACGGGAGCGGAAGACCGAAGTGTGACCCGAGAAGAGAACGGGACAGCTATCCAACGATGCCTCACCAAGGAGGCAGATTTGAGATTCCCCCTGCGCGCATAACCTGGTCAACATTGGTGGCTAACACTGAGCAGTTATGCCACATCATAGCCATGCGTACCATGCCCACCACGTGGTGTCTCAGCATCGTCGCGTGGTGACTAACCCTTGTGGTGTCTCGTTGCCATGATAAATGGAGGTTCAGGTCGGTCAAGAGGGGGATGAGAGACTTAGAAGGGAAAGAAGTAGCTGAGTTCTTTCCCGGTAATATATTTTGTAATCGTGTGATCATCCACAATATAGTTGATAGTTGCTGGACATAGGTATGCCTAAACTGTAGGGGTTCGTAGCATGGAAAAAAAAATTCTATCGCATGCATACAATCAAGCCAAGATCTATCTACTAGATTGAAGCAACGAGTCGATTAGAGTACTCACCCTCGAAGATTCAGAAGCGGTTAACGAGAGCAGATTCCAAAGCTTGGGAGAGGGGAGTTTGAATCCGTACCCAAATCCAAGTTGGATAGAAGGAAGGACTCTTTCCTTCTTCCACTAGGAAACCATTGTTCCAGTTTGACTTTTCAAACCTCCCTTTTGACTTTCAATTTAGAGATTTATTTCTCTCTCGCAAATACCCAAACAATGTGACTTAGGACATGATCCAATCATTCCACTTACCCATGACACATTCATGGACCATTCCGCTTCTGGTTCGGTGAACCTTCTAGAACCTCTCCGATGAAAACATCGAAATCATTTCCGAACTCCGGAATCGGACTTTCCTTATATGAATCTTATTCCCCGGACCATTCCGGATCTCCTCGTGATATCCCGGATCCCATCCGAGACTCCGAACAACATTCGGTCTCCCTACGGTTCATGAATTATGCGGACATGATCGAGACACTTCTCCGATCAATAACACATAGAGGAATCTAGAAATTCATATGGCTTCCACATATTTCTACGATTACTTTGCGATCGAATGAACCACTTACATATGATACCAATTTCCCTTTGTCTTGTGATAGTTTACTTATCCGAGGTTTGATCGTCGGTATCTCTGCATACCTAGTTCAACCTCGTTACCGATAAGTACTCTTTTCTCGTTCCCGTGATATGTGATCCCTTGTGAGCCAGTCACATGCTTGCAAGCTAATTGGATGACATTCCACCGAGAGGGCCCAGAGTATTATCTATTCGTCATATGGATGGACAAATTCCACTCTTGATCCATGTGCCTCAACACATACTTTTCGAACACTCAATGCCACCTTTATAGCCACCCAGTTACGGTGTGGTGTTTGATGTCATCAAAGCATCCTTCCAGTGATGGTGATTAACATGATTTCATGGTCGAAGGAATTAGGTTACTATGTATCAGAAAGCTTATAACAAACAAACTATTGAAATGATTTGATATTTATGCTACGCTTATCTATAGGAGTATGTCCATCATACCATTCTCCTAATGATATGACCTTGTTGTTAATAACATCTCAATTTTCATGATCGAGAAACCACGGTCATCTATTAACCAACAAGATAGTATTATAAAGAGGCTTTACCAGGGACTCTAATTTGGTTTACAAATTCACACAAGTATTAATGTTTCCGGTTAATACTATTATAGCATGAATGTAAACATTTATCATAAACACAAAGATATAACAATAAATACTTTTATTATTGCCTCTAGGACATATCTCCATAAGATCGGTGTTCCAACTAGCATCGGTGTAACCATTAACAACGAGCTGTTCACAGAGGCGGACCCAGAAAATTATCGAAGCCTGGGCGCACCGCAAGACGCCTAAGAAATTTCTTGGACAAATATAAGCATCATATAGTGCAAATGTAGTTTTAACGGTAGTCTTAGAGGAAACACTAATACAATACATGAGACGTTCACAACACATTCCAGTGTTTACGACACACTCGAATATTTACAAGTTTACAAGCTCATATCCCCTAATTAGCCCTAGGCCTACATGTAAATGTTTTCTTTTCTTTTTCATGGCTTGAAAACCGCCATATAACTCTAGTCACTCTAGATATACATACTAAAAATTTAGATATACTCCTTTTACAAAGCTAAAACATCTTAAAACAACTCTAGCAGATCCCTTAAAAGGACGGAACCAGAAAAATAACGGCCACTTTCTCGTTTTGCCCGCGAAAACTGGCCAGACTAGAAACCATATAACCCCCGAACCAGAAATTTTTTTAGGGGGGCGAGAAAAATGCACCTTGGAACCACATATTCCCAGGTTTCCACCACGACCTAGAGGCGACCTGTATCGCTGCGAATCGTTGGCGGGAGGGACATTTCAGCTTGTTCCCCTCCCTTCCGCGTCCACCCGTTGCCACTGCCGCCGTCGACTCAGGTTTCGATAGACAAATTACGCCCGCCGAGACGGCCTCCGCTGCTCGACTATCACGTTTTCAACCCGAGCTGTGACAGAAATTGATCCGGGACGAAGATCTACCTCGAGGCGGAAATATACTAGTTCATTGATTTAAGAACGAGTTCATCCTACAACAAGCTACGATACATAAATCTAGTTAACTATTTCACTTCCATTGCCGCTTCACTTGCCGTCCTCCTTCCCTGCGCCGCCGGCATCGTCCTCCTCATCGGACGGAATCTCCACGATTTTGGCATTGTTCGCCGCACGGAGGAGCTTTTCGCGGCGAGCGGCGGCGATGAGGGTGTACTTGGTGCGTCCAGGGACGGACCTGAACCGCTCTCTTCCTTCCTGATTGCGGAGATCCGGGTGCACCAGCCGCGTGTTAACGACGCGCAACCTTAGCTTCGCCTTCCACTCCCTCTTGAACTTCGCCGGCCAGTACGGGCTCGTAGCCGTGTACCGGGGCATCGCCCTCTTCCACGCCAACATATGGTGGCGTCGTGCCTCGATGTTCCACGCCAACATATGGTAGCTGATTCGCCAACCATAGGGCACTGTCGCTCCTGGCGGCGCGACGATGTCGTAGTGCGCGAACATCACCGCCTCGTAGAAGTTGAGTGTTGGCGCCTCCATGGCGGCGCGGTGGAGAATGGAGAGGGAGGGAATGGATGCGGATGTATCGTGTTGGCACCTTCCTATTTATACACGAAGACGGACGGAATCAAAATGAAATATTCGTTTTTCTGGTTCAGGTATATGGGTTCTGTTCCGCTCCGTCACGCGCGGCCTGAAAAAACGAGAAAAACTTGGTATGGAACGCGAATTCTAGTTCAGGATTTTAAGGTGTCCGCTAGAGTTGCTCTTATATCATGAAACGAAAGGAGTAATTGGTAAATCCTGAATTATCCTTAATAGGGTAATCTAGTACGACATCCCTGGTCAAAGCGGAAAATATATGTTATGTTCTCCGTCTAGAAATAAATGATTTGGATTTATCTAAATTTAGACATGTATAGACATATTTTAGTGTATAGATATATTTAAATCTACTCCCTTCGACCCATATTAATTGACTCAAATTTGTCTAGATTTGGATGAATCTAGACATTATTTAGTATATAGATTCATCCAAATTTTGACAAATCGAAGTCAATTAATATGGGTCGGAGGGAGTAGACAAATTTAAGTCACTTATTTTAGAATAGAAGGAGGATATGATTTATACGAGGGCATCGACCGAGTTTTTTTTTGTTATACTAGACAGCAGGGTGCGGCAAGAGTTTTAGGAGGTGCGGGTTTGTAATTTTTGAGAATAGAAAGAGAGGAGGCAGAATCGTTGTGTTCAGTGGTCACCGTGTGTTCGCTGAACAAGTCCACGGGACTGCCGTGCTTTGCCTTGCGGGATCAGGACTTCACGCGGCAGTTTTTTTCCATCACCGGTCACGCCCAGAATTTTTTGCCCACACTTGGTCCGATTTTGCTGCGTGAAAACCATCTCCCGCAGCAGGCGCGCGAGCGTGAAGCCCGGGCCAGCGCCGGGTGACAGGGGCGTTGCGCCCGTCTGTAGCTGTTCATCACCTTTATAAGAAAAAACTATATCCTTAGTTCTTTTTAAGTATTTAAGGATGTTTTTGATCGATGTCCAATGATTTATTCCTGGATCACTTTGATATCTGCTAGTCAAACTAACAGCATATGCAATGTCGGGTCTAGTACATAGCATGACATACATAAGAGATTCTATGGCTGAGGCATAGGGAGTCTAACTCATCCTTTCTCTATCTTCTGCCGTTGCAGGACTTTGAGTTTTACTCAAGGTCGTATTGGGCAACATGGACAAGAACCCTTTTTTGCTATCTTCCATTCCAAACCTCTTTAGAACTTTGTCTAAATATGTACTCTGTGAAAATAATATTAGACGTCTTGATCTATCTCTATAAATCTTTATGCCTAATATGTTAGCTGCTTCGTCAAGATCTTTTATTGAAAAACTATTATTCAAATAATCATTGACACTATTAAGAAGATCTACATCATTCCCAATCAATAATATGTCATCTACATATAGTATTAAGAATGCTACAGAGCTCCCACTCAATTTCTTGTAAATACAAGCTTCTTCATAAGTTTGTATAAAACCAAAACTTTTGATTACCTTATCAAAACGTTGATTCCAACTCCGCGATGCTTGCTTTAATCCATAAATGGACCGTTGAAGTTTGCATACCTTGTTAGCATCTTTAGGATCGACAAAACCTTTGGGTTGTACCATATACAACTTTTTATCAATGTCTCCATTGAGGAACGTCGTTTTGACATCCATCTGTCATATCTCATAATCATAATATACAGCGATTGCTAACAAAATCCTCACAGACTTTAGCTTCACTACCGGTGAGAAAGTCTCATCGTAGTCAACTCCTTAAATTTGTCGAAACCCTTTTGCGACAAGTCGAGCTTTATAGATAGTAACATTACCATCAGCATCTGTTTTCTTTTTGAAAATCCATTTGTTCTCGACAGCCTTCCGGCCATCTGGTAAGTCCACCAAAGTCCATACTTGGTTTTCGTACATGGATTTAATCTCGTATTTCATGGCTTCTTGCCATTTATTGGAATCTGGGATCATCATTGCTTCCTCGTATGTCGCAGGGTCATCGGTGTTGTCCACCAACATGACACTCATAACGGGATCATACCAATCAGGAGTGGTACGAGTTCTCGTTGACCTGCGAGGTTTCGTAGTTACTTGAACCGAAGTTTCATGATGGACATCATTAGCTTCCTCTCTTATTGGTGTAGGCGCCACAGGAACTACTTCCGGTGCTGCGCTACTTTCAAGTTCGAGAGAAGGTTCAACAACCTCGTCGAGTTCTATTTTCCTTCCAGTTACTTCTTTCGAGAGAAACTCCTTCTCCAGAAAGGATCCATTCTTGGAAACGAAGATTTTACCCTCGAATCTATGATAGAAGGTATACCCAATAGTTTCCTTCGGGTATCCTATAAAGACGCATCTTTCCACTTTGGGTTCAAGCTTGTCGGGCTGTAACTTCTTTACATAAGCTTCGCAACCCCAAACTTTAAGGAACAATAATTTAGGTTTCTTATCAAACCATAATTAATACGGTGTCATTTCAACAAATTTAGATGGTGCCCTATTTAAAGTGAATGCGGCTGTTTCTAATGCATAAACTCAAAATGATAGCGGTAAATCTGTAAGTGACATCATAGAACGAATAATATCTAAGAGAGTTTGATTACGACGTTCGGACACACCATTACGTTGTGGTGTTCCCGGCGGTGTCAATTGTGAAAGTATTCCGCATTTCTTCAAATGATCACCAAACTCGTAACTTAGATATTCACCTCCACGATCAGATCGTAGAAATTTAATCTTCTTGTTACGTTGATTCTCTACTTCACTTTGAAATTCCTTAAACTTCTCGGAAGTTTTGGACTTATGTTTCATGAAATAGATATACCCATATCTACTCAAGTCATCTGTGAAGGTAAAAACATAACGATAACCACCGCGCGATGCTACACTCATTGAGCCACACACATCGGTATATATGATTTTCTAATAAGTTCGTAGCTCGCTCCATCATACCAGAAAATGGAGTCTTAGTCATTTTACCCATCAGACATGCTTCACATCTTTCAAGTGATTCAAAATCAAGTGATTCAAGAAGTCCATCGGAATGGAGTTTCTTCATATGCTTCACTCCAATATAACCAAGACGACAGTGCCACATATAGGTCAAGTTATCGCTCAATTTCAAACGTTTAGCTTCAATGTTATTAATGTGTGTATTTCTACAATCGAGATTCAATAAGAATAGACCAACTATCAAAGGTGCATGTGCATAAAACATATTACTCATATAAATCGAACAACCATTATTCTCGGACTTAAACAAGTAACCGTCTCGCAATAAACATGATCCAAATATAATGTTCATGCTCAATGCAGGCACCAAATAACAATTATTTAAGTATAAAACTAATCCCGATGGTAGATGAAGAGGTAGCGTGCCGACCGCGATCACATCAACCTTTGATCCATTTTCAACGCGCATCGTCACCTCGTTCTTCGCTAGTTTCCGTCTATTCTGCAGTACCTGTTTCGAGTTACAAATATGAGCAACCGAACCAGTATCAAATACCCAGGCACTACTACGAGTACTAGTGAGATACACATCAATAACATGTATATCATATATACATTTCTTCTTGATGTCGCCGTTCTTCAAATCCGCCAAGTACTTAGGGCAATTCCGCTTCCAGTTACCCTATCCCTTGCAGTAAAAGCACTCAGTATCAGGCTTAGGCCCAGCCTTGGTCTTCTTTCCCGGCACGGTAACTTTCTTACTGCCCTTCTTGAAGTTTCCATTTTTCTTAGACTTTCCTTGCTTCTTGAATTTGGTGGTCTTATTGACCATCAACACTTGGTGCTCTTTCTTGATCTCCACTTCCGCAGACTTTAACATGGAGAAGAGTTCGGGCAACGACTTGTCCATGTTTTGCATATTGTAGTTCATCACAAAGTTCTTGTAACTTGGTGGTAGTGATTGGAGGACACGGTGAATCCCTAAAGCATTAGGAATCACTATACCCAAGCTTTGGAGCTTGCTTGCATGCCCAGACATCTTAAGCACGTGCTCACTGATGGAGTGCCCTCTTCCATCTTGCAGTTAAAGAACTTTTCAGAAGCCTCATAACTCTCAACTGTCGCGTGAGCCTCAAATATCATTTTGAGTTCACAGACAATATCATGTGGGTCATGGTTCTCAAACCTTTTCCGAAGCTCCAATTCCAAACCATACAAGATAGCACAATGAACTGTGGAGTACTGATTCTTCCGAGCGAGGAAAACATTCTTTACCTCATCGGTAGCATCAGCTGCAGGTGGGTCACCCAGTGGTGCATCCAGCACATAGGTCAAATTACCAGCATTGAGGACAATCCTCAAATTGCGGAACCAATTCGTGAAGTTTCTTCCATTGTTTTTCAACTTTTCTTTCTCTAGGAACGCATTAAAATTGATGGTAGGGTCCGCCATTGATCTAGAACATATTTGCAATAGTTTAGACTAAGTTTATGACAAATTGAGTTCTAATTAATGGTTAAATTAATCTAGGTGAACTCCCACTCAAAACAATATCCCTCACATTGTTTTAGTGATCACATGAACCAAATCCACCACATCAAAACCGATCATTACGAGAATTGATGTAGCTTCAATGGCAAACAATCAACATGTTCATCATATCTACTATATGACTCATGCTTTACCTTTCGGTGATCCGTGTTCCGAGACCATGTCTGTACTTGCAAGGCTCGTCAAGGTCAAACCTTAGCTTCTGCATGAGCAAATCTGGCTTGCTCCCGTTGTATACACTCGCAGAATCTAACACACCCGATCATCACGTGGTGCTTCGAAACAACGAGCTTTAGCAACGGTGCTAACTAAGGATGAACACTTTATAACTTGATATTTTGTGCTAGAGGAATCATCTTATAATGCTACCGTCACAAACTAAGCAATACAAGATGCATAAAAGGATTAACATCACATGCAATTCATAATATGTGATATGGTATGGCCTTTCTTATTGTGCTTCCGATCTCCATCTTCAAGCAAAAACATGATCTCCATCATCTCCGGTATGGCGTCAAGGTCAATGGCGCCGCTTCATGGTTGTCGTCCACCAGCATCAACTATTACAACTACTTTGAATAGACACGCAAGTCTTAACGAAATTAAAAGACAACCATATGGCTCCTGCCGGTTGCCTACTTACAATAAGGAACATTGCATACATCACATATAATCACAATCATGGCCATATCATATCACAGCACACCCCTGCAAAACAAAGTTAGACGCCTCTAATTTTCTTTGCATGTTTTACGTGGTTTGGGGCTTTCAATAAGTGTCGTTCTAACTTACGAACAAGAACCACAACGTTGATGCTTGAACTATCAAGTTCCCGTTGTAAATTGAATCTTTACTATGATGGGAGAGACAGACACCCGCAAAGCCACTTATGCAATACAAGTTGCATGTTAAGTGTGGAACAAGTCTCATGAATGATGTCATGTAAGGTTAGCCCGGGCCGCTTCATCCCATCATACCGCAAGATGCAAAGTACACAAAAAGCAATTGATAATAAAAGCACCACCGCCCACAATGACCATTGTGTTCTACTCGTGCAACAGATCTACATATAGATACGGATCTGATACCACTGTAGGGGTTCGTAGCATGGAAAACAAAAAAATTCTACCGCATGCATACAAACAAGCCAAGATATATCTACTAGATTGAAGCAACGAGTCGATTAGAGTACTCACCCTCGAAGATTCCAAAGCGGTTAACGAGAGCAGATTCTCGTGGGTGATGTAGTCGTACACTTGCCGATCTCAAGATCGCGTAGACGATCCTTCCGGCGTTGCGTTTCGGCAGCGCTTCCGCAGTCGGTCGCACGTTCGGTACTCGATGAAGATCTTCCTTTCCCTTGTTCCAGCAGGCAGCGGAGGTTGTAGTCCCCCCTCACGATTCCGGCAGCATGACGGCATGGTGTCGGAAGTAGAGGGAAGATCCCACAGGGCTTCGCCTAAGCCGGTGCGAGTTATGGTGGATCTAGGGTTTCCGGCAATCTAGGTTTAGAAGGCCGGAGAGGAGGAGGTGGTATCGGCGGCGACTAGGGCGACGGCGACGATGCGGCGGCGGCACGAGGCGGCGGCGTGCGGCGGCAGCAGCTTGGCTGCGGCGGCACGGCATGGGTAGGGAGGGCTGGTTGTGTGTGCTTTGGGGCAGCCCTTCCCCTCTATATATGAGAGGGAGGGAGGATTGGGAGAGGGGAGTTTGAATCCATACCCAAATCCAAGTTGGATAGAAGGAAGGACTCTTTCCTTCTTCCACTAGGAAACCATTGTTCCGGTTTGACTTTTCAAACCTCCCTTTTGACTTTCAATTTAGAGTTTTATCTCTCTCTCGCAAATGCCCAAACAAAGTGACTTAGAACATGATCCAATCATTCCACTTAGCCATGACACATTCATGGACCATTCCCCTTCCGGCCCGGTGAACCTTCTAGACCCTTCTAGAACCTCTCTGATGAAAACATCGAAATCATTCCCAAACTCCGGAATCAGACTTTCCTTATATGAATCTTATTATCCAGACCATTCCAGATCTCCTCGTGATATCCCGGATCCCATCCGAGACTCCAAACAACATTCGGTCTCCCTAATTACAATCCATATCTACTAAACAACATCGAATCCTTAAGTGTGTCTCCCTACGGTTCGTGAATTATGCAGACATGACCGAGACACTTCTTCGATCAATAACACATAGAGGAATCTAGAAATTCATATGGCTGCCACATATTTCTACGATTACTTTGCGATCGAATGAACCACTTACATACGATACCAATTTCCTATTGTCTCGCGATAGTTTACTTATTCGAGGTTTGATCGTCGGTATCTCTGCGTACCTAGTTCAACCTCGTTACCGATAAGTACTCTTTTATCATTCTCGTGATATGTGATCCACTGTGAGCCAGTCACATGCTTGCAGGCTAACTGGATGACATTCCACCGAGAGGGCCCAGAGTATATCTATCCGTCATATGGATGGACAAATCTCACTCTTGATCCATGTGCCTCAACACATACTTTCCGAACACTCAATGCCACCTTTATAGCCACCTAGTTACGGTGTGGTGTTTGATGTCATCAAAGCATCCTTCCAGTGATGTTGATTAGCATGATTTCATGGTCGAAGGAATTAGGTTACTATGTATCAGAAAGCTTATAGCAAACAAACTATTGAAATGACTTGATCTTTATGCTACGCTTATCTATAGGAGTATGTCCATCATACAATTCTTCTAATGATATGACCTTGTTGTTAATAACATCTCAATGTTCATGATCGAGAAACCACGATCATCTATTAACCAACAAGATAGTATTATAAAGAGGCTTTACCAGGGACTCTAATTTGGTTTACAAATTCACACAAGTATTAATATTTCCGGTAAATACTATTATAGCATGAATGTAAACATTTATCATAAACACAAAGATATAATAATAACTACTTTTATTATTGCCTCTAGGGCATATCTCCAACATAAACGTGGGTAAAAACTCGTGTCTCTATGTGATTGCGTGTTCGTCTAGCTCGCCGATCGAGTTCTCCAGACGTTACGCCCCTGGCCAAACTAAAAAGGGGACCTCCCATCCCCAGTGTTGAAATCCAAGACATGACAGGCAGCATCAGCGAGCCACGGTACGATATCATGTCCTCGAGATCGCCATCGCGTAGGAGGGGAGGGATGGTGCGGCCGCCGTTGCTGATGTTCCACCGGGATGGGAGGTGCTAGTCCCGCAGCACGCAGAGATTGTTCTCAGCGAGGACTGACGCCTCGTGCATGGTCAGATTGGACGCACGCCTTACCGCGCGCTTGCCGCCGCCTCTCCGGCTGCCGTTCGTCTTGTGGTTGTTGCGGCCCATGGAGAAAAGGGGATGGTGGCGAGGCTTGCATCGGTGAGGTGGATGAAACTAGGAGGAGGGAAAGGGGAGGAGTGCGTAAGTGAGATATGGGCACTCCCCTTTTTACTTGAGTCGGGGGAAGTAGATCGAAGGGCCACCGACGCCATTAACTCTGGCTCGTCGGGAGACGAGCAGTCATGCGTCACCGACTGCTTGGCGTCTGAAACCGGTGAAGCACACAGTGAGAGCGTGTACAGACACGTCACATGCGTCTTAAATTACATTGACTGTCCGTATAGTAGCTACCAAGAAGACACGATGCGGCCAATCTGACGCCACGTGCGTTGTCGGCATCTCAGTCCGTCCACCGCGTGTCGAGGGTGGCAAAAAAGTGTCGGACAAACTGATGGACTGTGCAATCTGCTGACCACTGGCGGACCTTAATGGAGACGAAATGGGCCATCGCCCCCGCCCCCCAGCCTATAAAGAAATTGCATATTTTTTACATATATTTAGCACATTTGTCAACTAAAAGTCGGCCTGAAGGTTAAATCCCCCCCGCCCCCCTCCCCTAAACCCGTAACCCCAAACCTGTTGGGTGCCGGATTTCGGTGGCACGGGTTGAGATGCTCTAAAAGCCATTTAGGACAAGTAAGTCCAAATATAGCCTTGCACGCACTGAATTCTCTGCGCCGTGCTACCAAAAGGCGCACGCACGCCTGCCTCCTAGGAGTGTGCCACGAATCCGCGGCACTGTTGTCAGGGGTCTCAGAGACAATCCCCTGATCGATCATGTTCACGAAGACGAGGTAGGTAGCTCGAACATGTTGTAGACTACTCATCGAGATAACATTCTAGGATTCGTCAACCAACCAACTAAACGACGAACACCGTCCATAGGCCAGACCGCCGGAGACGGCCAGAGTGGCACCGCCCTTGAGGAGTTGAGGACAGTTTGGTGCTCGATCGTGGAAAGCCACCGGCCACCTTCCCTAGCTAGCTGGCTGCTGCTTCTTCACCCCGTCACGTCCACCTCGTAACGTTTGCGTCCCCGGACAGTGTTCTAAAACGCGATCCTGTTCCCGTTGCGGAAGAAGGGAGAAAAAAGAAGTGCATTGCACACCTACCGACCTCCGTACGTAGCCGGCCGGTGTGGCGACCATGGATTGGCCACCAGGCATCCGCTTCCGATGGAACCATGTGTGCATGATCATTGTTGGTTTCGATCCCCCAACTCCCCCCACACTGTTTAGAAGCACTCCCCGGATAGTAGCTATCATCGTTACAAAGCCAACTGGGGACAATGTTTCCCAGATGTGGTCCTGGCACACTACTCATTCTCTGTTCGTATCTATGACATGCCACATTTTCAATTAGGCGCTCCCGGCTGGCTCACCGTCCTTCTACACGCGTATGGGGCAAAAACATAGTAGCCACGAGTTTGCTAGATTGCTACTACTAGATTTTCAGTTCGGCGTCATATATATTTTTTCGCCCATTCCTTCCCGCTCGATCTCGCATGTTTTTGTGATGATTTATTTCATCACTATTTGGTCATACATGAACATGGTACTACTGAAGTATGAAAACCTAATCGATGTTCAGTTGAAAATCAGTTTGCGGCAATTCTAGGACAAAACATGAATTCAATATTTGCAAATGTCGTTCACGGAGTAAATTATCATCCATGATTGAAGCCTAGAACCCGCCTAGCTGCCTTCAAGGTCTCGACCACTTCAAAACAATCGGATTGGATCACCACCATTTGAACTCCCCAGCTGATTCGTTCACCAAATAGACTCCATACCTGACCTCCCACTACACCACGTCCTCCTATACAAGGCACTCAAAAGTGCATCCTAAAGTAGGAAAAATGCCTCTAATTATTTTTGAAGGCAAAAATAAAAATATCAAATTCGCTTGCTTGGGTCGTTAAATGTATTTGGAGGCTGTATTAAAAGTGCCTATTGATGTTAATTTTGGAGGCACTTTTGATTATGCCTCGATTTTCTTTATAAGGCAAATCCAACAATGCCTTTTAAAGTGAGTTTTGAAGGCACTTTTGATGATACCATACCATTGTAATGCAATTTGGACGCACTAGGTCAAGGCAAATCCAATAGTGCCTCCTAAAGCAATGCACCATTTTATCTAAAAAGACCATCGAAATTGGACAAAAGGAAATACACATTCAGTCTCAAGGGAACATAAATTTGGATACCATGAAACATCATCGATCACAGGACAAAATTATGAGTATAGGTGGAACACAAAATTTGGATACAAGGAACGGAACAATATCGACCGTGGAACAAAATACCAGTAGGTGGAACAACCATGGAACACATTATAGCTAATGTACCTTTAAAAGTGGTCTATTAGAGGCACTCTAATTTTTGCCTTCAGTAATGTATTTTTGGTGGCACATCAGAAAGTTGTCTTGCATTTCTTAATATTTTAAGGCATTATACATCAAAGTGTCTAAAAAGGAACAATTTAAGGCAGTTAAAAAAGTGTCACTATCATAGTGCCTTCAATACCCGGACGTGAGGTAGTGTACGATGCCTCTGTTGTTAGAGGCTTCATAAGCGAAATCAATTTTGTTATTACTCGCAACTAGAAAGTTTCTCGTGTCATCACAAATAAGTGCACCTGTTGAGCCCTTATTATTTTAATATTAAACGTTGCATCCATATTTACATACACAAAACACTTACAATTTCTAGTTTAACATCTCTCTTTCTATTTGTAGGTACTATGTCTATTCTTCATTGACAGTCGAGATTTTCTTCTGTTCAATAGTCATCTAGTATCCTATTAATTAGTTATCCTTGTATGACCTGACTACTCTTGTTCGCATTGCTTAATAATTTGCTGAGAAAGTACAAATTTATTTGTTACAGCAATTCCAATAGCTTAACTATTTATAGGTAAGCATAAAATGTTTGGGTAAGAGGAGAGAAAAGGTATAGATAAGCAGAACATGTTTTGCTTTTTTTAGCTCATCTATATTTTGGCTACCAAAAGCGTGGCACGGTCCTCAAAACATTACAAACTACAATCCGATCCCTCTCTTTTACACTAAGGACCTTAAAAATAAAAAAAGGAACCAGGTCCAATCGAGGTTGGTTGCCTACCACGGAGGTGGCGGCGCACACGGGGTGGTGGCCCTCGCAGGTGGGCGGCGTGTGGCGGCGGGACTGTAGATGGTGGTGAAGGAGTGGCCTCCATGGCCGGAGCTAGCTGGGGATGCGCGACGACGGCCGTCATTGTCGCCTTTTTCACCGCGCGTGAGCCCGCTGTCGTCGGGTCCTTTGGCGCCCTATTCTTCATCGACTTCCGTGCGGGTGGTTGGAGGCACGGCGCCGCCACCCATGATGGCGATCGGGTCTGAGGAGGCTTTGCCCGTGGCGCCATGAGCCTGCGGCGGCGAGGCAAACCCTAGGCGTCAGGCGGAGCTCAGCTTGCTCTGCGCGGCCCGTTAAGCACGAGAGGTGGGGTGGGTGTTCGGCCGGGGCTTGGGGGAGATTGTCCATGCCGAAGCAGCGGACAGGGGAATGGCGGTGAGTAGCGGCGTAGTCAGGCAAACAAGGTCGAAGGCGTGGAAATTTCTGTGCGGAGCAATTGGAGGTTCCCGCGGTGGTTTTCGCTGACGTGGCGTATTACCCAAAATCAAGCTAGTCTTACCCATATATGGGTGAGAGGGGCTAAAATATAGGTGATCACCAAAAAAAAAAGGTGGGGCCCACTTTTGGGTAAGTTGTTGGAGCTATGGTTTCGCCTCTCTTATGCAAAAAGTGGTTATTGCCCATCTTACCTATATATGGGTAAGCTCTTGGAGATGCTCTTATTTGGTATGGTGTAGTACTAGTGTAGTTAGATTGAATCAGATTTCGAATTGAACTCCAGTGTTTTTGTATCAGTAAATTCAAAAATTATATCCACCGAAAGAAGGCTAATTCTATTAGTATCTAATTACACTTTGTTATTTACGTATTTTGTATTTTATCCTTCTAGAATGGTGCCAATCCGAATCGGTTGAACGAAATGTACCTTTTTACTAATGAAGAAACATGACTAGAGATTTATCTGCATGTTCAAATTTTCCTTGGTGGAATCTAGGCCATAAATTTTTCTTCATTTCAATAGTACTCAATCTAACTCTCTATTTGTTGATGTTTCTAGTTACAGATGTGAAGTGGTACATTGGTCGGGGGGGGGGGGTTGTCCCCTAGCTCCGTTAATGGTATATATGTTATATGTGGCTGATTTGTTTAAACTGTGACCCAAGCCCTAATCTTTCTCTCTATAGAGACTCTTCACACGTACCTATGAGTCCCTCATGATGCATTGTCAGCAATGAAGTCGTACAACCTCCTACATGTTTCCATGCAAAATTTATCACCGTTGTTGGATCCATTTTGACTGCATCGCCCCCTTTGAGCTCGTTATCGACCTAACTAGTCCTTGTAGCCTCGCAACATCATCCTCCGTGTCGCTGATGCATTTCCACTGCCATCACGGTGCATCATTCATCTTGGCACTACTTCCGCCAGCATTCTAAAAGTGTGAACCTTGAACCTCAAGCCTAATCGGTGAGAGTCAAATGTGCAAGAGTGGAGACACACCCTAGGCACGCCAGTCCTGGTCTTCGGCGTGACGAAGCCTTTTCCACAAGCAAAGCATGATCAACACCAAGAGCCTATAGGTATTAGATTCTTGCCAAATAAAACTATTTTATTTATACTCTAGTGCAAGCGGGAGACTGATGGAGATATGTCCTAGTTGCAAATAATAAAGATGTTTTATTATCATATTTCAAAATTTCATAATAAGTTTTATGCCATGCTATAACTGTATTACGCAGAAATATTAGTACATGTGTGGTATGTAAACAAACCAAGTCCCTAATAGCCTCTATTCAACTAGCTCATTGGTCATGGACATTTATGTCAATTGACAATGGGATCATGCCACTGAGTGAATGATGTGACGGACACACATACACAACTTTAATATTACAATGAGATCTCGTCACAAAGTTCAATACTGTGATAACTAGAAAAATGTAGTAACCTAATCATTGACCGTGAGATTATTTATAATCACTATCACCACAGGCTGTCTTGACTGTATCAACTGTCATACTGTAACAGGGTGATATATAAGGTGTCTCTCAGGTATTCCAAATGGATAAGTTGAGACGTATGCACAAGATAGGGATTTACCCATGTACGTGACAGATAGATACTTTGGACCTACTCGGTGAGAATACATTTAAGAAGTTTGCAAGCATGTGACTAGGCCACGGGAATGTAATATCACAGAACGAGTAAATGTGTTTGACGATAACAAGATTGAACTAGGTATAGAGATATCGAAGATCAAGATCTTGAACAAACCAAGTATCGTGTAGCAAAGGGAATACGACTTGACGTTTAAGGTTCAAGCGATAAAGTTAATTCGTGGAATGCATATTGACCATCATGGGTTTCCAGATCCCGCAGTTTTTCATTGATTTGAGAGGTGTCTCGATCATGCCTGCGCATTCCCAAACTGTAGGGTGGCACGCTTAAGAGTATACGATGCTTAGGGATTGATTCGGGACCGTTGGAGAAAAGAGAGAGAACTCCAAAATTGTTCTGGAGAGATGTTGGAAAAGTTACGGAGTCAATGAATTGTTGGGAGACTCAAATAATGTTTTAGTTTTTAACTAAATGAATTAAATATTAAAATACTAGGGGCACCCCCCAAGGTGGCTGGCGGCTGCCCTAGGGTGGGCCCCATCCCAAGTAGAGGCGCCTAGATGGCACCTCCCCTCCCCCTTGCCCTATATAAAGGAGGGGAGCCCCCTCTCCTCATTCATCCCCTTTTCATTTGTCTTCTCTCCCTCTCCCCCCCACCCCCACGTGTGGTTCCGCAATATTGGAACAAGCATACGGGGTTTGAGTTCTCCAACATATGCATGACGTCGTGCTGCTGGATCCTCGGTACGCATCTTTCTTATTCCGTTGCTACGTTGGACCGAAGCCCGGAGGACGTTGTCTACTCCGAACGCGTGTAGAACTTCGGATGTGCTGCTAGTTGTAGCACTCGTCGTTTGTACGCCTGCACGACCTTGAGGTAGGTATTGTCGTACGACTACATCATCAACATTCGTTGTGAAGTAAAACTTTTTGGTGTTCAAGGGTATGAACACTGAGTTCCCCTGTTAACTTACATCTGCATAGAATAAATCTTGACTATATCGTTCTCGTTGTAAGGAATTTTTTTGTTTTCTGCTACGAAACCCTACAGAGACCTCGATCCCTTTGCTAAATTCATTCAAAAGAGAAAATTTTATCCAGATTTTTTATGCATGAATGCAATGCACAATCACTATTTCTACCACTCTCTTGGTCCTAAATGTTAGGGTGTTAAGGACAATTTTATCAATTTTTACCACACTTTTGTGGTGTCCAATTTGCCAGACATACTTTTGTGACTGCCACACTTAGCAAACTTAGGTTTGACAAAGTGTGACTGAAAACCAAGTAGGCTCTAAGAGCAAAATAGGACATTCCAGATACTCCCTCCACCCCATAAATATATGAGGCACGCTTGATTGTTTCTTGATTTTTACTGGTAAACAAATATATCTTTTTTACGAAATTTTACCGATCTATTAATAATCAATCGACGACAGTACAAAGAGTCCCAAGACTAATAAAAATTAAAATAGTTCATTGGACCACCTATCAGTGTCCACAGACACTAGCACGGGCCGAAGCCACGGCGCCGTCCTCTCCCATCCATCACCGGAGCCGGGCAAAATTTGTCGTAGTAAAACTTCTTGTAGTAGACAGACAAAAAATCATCGTGCTAAGGCCCAAACAAGCCAACACACTAGGCAGCAATCGTCGGCAAAGATGAAAATCGTAGATTAAAAGAGACTTAACCTGAAACCACACCGATGAATTCTGGTTGTAATAATATGTCTGACATCTGTATAAAGACAAATGAAATGAAAATATAAGATAGGATAAATGCAACAATATTACGTATACGTTGCCGGTCCTTGAAACGGAGGTAATATATTAGTCGTCGAAGTTTGTTCGTCAAAGACCGTGGATAGTAAGCAACACCTATATGTAAAAGATACTATACAAAATACTTGATTAGCAAATTTGTCGAGAAGAGCACTAATGAATGCGCCCATTTCTTTTCTAGAGCTCGGTTATTATGCTAACACAAACGAGACGTAGCCATCGATCGATCCATGCTTTTGCCGGCCGCTGGCGAGTAGTTTTCCGTCCAGGATCGTTTCTTTCTTCATTTTTCTCCCGGACGATGATGATGATGCGATCGAATCGAGGCTGTCGTCTGGGCTCGACCAAATGGGCAATCATCAATCCACCATGCGCAGCAGCCGAGCCGATACTCCGATGGCAACTCCAGACTGACCGAATCGTAGTTTAATATCACCGCCTCAATGGGTTGGGTCGGCCGGCCGTAAGCGTGGCTCCGACGCCTCGGTGGAGGGCCGACGACGAGAGTTCGTTACATACACGGCTACGGGAAGCGCACGCCCAACCCAACCACTCGCTCCACGACGCCAAACGCTCAGGCGACGAAGAAGAGTGAAGACCGAAGGGAGACTTGGCGACGATACTTCAACTTGAAGCCAGATGAGAAACTGGCTGGCAGTTTGCGTCCCAGCTAACTGGATGCATTGTTTTATTTGTCACATTGCAACCAACGTGAAGATCCTGCTGGTTTGGATCTGCCGGCAGGTGATACTCCGTTACAGTGGTTGGTTCTCCGTGGCAAGCATACAACGGGGCATGCATATACAATGACCAATGGCAAGCATACAACGGAGCGTACATATACATTCACCAATGGCACAACCTTAAAGAAACCTTTACCAATGTGACAAGGATCCCTCCCATAGATACAAGTTATTACTCCTTCGGTCCTTCCGCCTCAAGAGATAAGGCGTCCTTGTTTTACTTGTTTTTAATTAAAATTACTTGAAATATATAAATAATGTTGGTACAAAATTAGTATCGTTGGAAAGTGTTCTTCAATACGAATCCAATAATACTAATTATGCATAATATAACCAAGATATTGTTGCTCAATTTTTTCTATCAAACTTTGTCTTGAAATTACGCGTGTGCCTTATTCCTTGAAACGGAGGTAGTAAACACAGGATAGCACCCCGTTGGTCAACGAGGCTTTTGCGACTCGAACCCGGGCAGACTGGCTCGACATCTCCAGATTTAGCCACCAAGTCAACACTTGGTTCTCATGGCACAACCTTAATGAACTGCAAAACTCCATGGTCAGGTCCGCTTACATGATACAATTTTTAGGCCAAACTACTTCCATGATGCCAAAGTTGGTTTGGAAGCCTTGGGCAACTCCAAAATGCAAGACCTTTGCGTCGTTGATTCCTTAAAATAGAGTTTGGATGGCGGATAGATTGAAACAGAGAGGATGAAAAGATTGCAGCCTTTGCAAGCTTTGTAACCGTGTCCAAGAATCGTCCGCCCACCTCTTCTTCAAGTGACGGTTCACCATTAGAATTTGGTCGAGCTTAAAGGATTGGATTGGCGTCGTCGAATTTGAGCAAAGAGATTGGAGTGGCATCCAAAGCGTTCATGATTGTTGGACCATTGTCATAAACAAGAGGGGAGATTCAAGATCTTTGTCGTCTCTTGCCATGTTGGTGTTTTGCGAAATTTGGAAGGAGCGCAATGAACATGTCTTTAGAAACCACTACACTGCCGCTAATATGGTCTTTTCAAAGATCGAGGATGGGATGGCTATGTGGAGTCTCGCGGGTGCTAAAGCGCTTTGTAATACCGCGAGAGTAACCTCTAGGTGCTTGTTTGTGTGTCTCTTGGTATCTTTGTCCAGGAGGCTGTTTGTTAAACATCTTTCTCTATTAATGAAAATGGCGAGTCCTTTGTTTTGTTTAAAAAAAAACTACATGGTCTTGCAAGAAAGTGTGTTCCATTCTTAATTAGGGCGGACTGATTAATTAATTTGTCACAGACGAGCTCCCATTGTTATTTTCTACACGTACATTAGGGAATACTAATTCATATCCTTCCGGAGGTTATCTCGCCTTAAAGCATTGGCGTTTTATTCAGACATGTACGTACCACAAGCCGTTGGTTCCCTAACCTCCATGGTTTCCCTTAGTTACCAAGACAGAATTAAACACTTTTAACTGGGTCCCAGTCAAAAAAAAGGCCAGGTCAGATCACAGGGTAGCATGCAAGTCCAATCTGGCAAAAGCAGCAAGCTCCACCTCCACCTCCACCGCAACAACCCCACAGCTCTAAGCAATGAGCCAGCAGCATTCACACACTTCAAGCTGCTTCCACACGAGAACAGTGATCCGATTCTTCTCCGACATCCACAGGGCCGAGAAGAGGACGGCAATGGAAAAGATTAAACAGAGGTGGTTATGGATTTGACCCTGAGAGGGCCACGGTTAACTTGAGAAGTTCACAAAGGAAGCTGCCTTTGCATAGGAATAGATATGTGGTGCAGCAGGAGACTACGAGTCTATCTGAAAGAGAAATCGAGAGCTAGCTAGCAGACATAGTAAAAGGATAATATTAAGATGTTTAATTTTGGCGTTGGCGGTGAAGGTCCCCTAAACCTTTCACATGTTTCAGTTCAGAGGTGATACGCCACCGCACTGAATTATTAGCGGTGCGAGTACAGAGCAATTATGGGATTATCATTTTTACCTCTTTTTTCCAGTGATTAATAGTAGCAGACACGGCGGGCAGCTACTAAAAGGTCCGGAACAGTTTGTCCACATTCAGACGACAGGGAGATGATCCATCTGCATCGGATCACATCCCTGCCCAGCATTTTCTGCTGTCCTGCATGAGATGAGAACACATATTCAGTTCATCATCATCTACTCAGTTGGCATTTCAACAATTACTACCTTTTCTCTGCTAGCTTAATTATTACCACTGAGCTTCTTCACTGAAACTCCGATCGAGCTAGTGCGTTGTTTGCTTTTACTAGTGGCCTGCTGAGAAGGGAAACTGGTATTCCAAGACATGCCTGCGTCTCTTGGTGCACCGTCATACCATCATCAGCTGATTCAGCGCACACAGCTAGCTGCATGGTGCACACACAGGAAGTAGCAGCTAGCTAGCTTAGCGTGTTTAAACTACTTCGTCGTCTGTATCCAAAACAGTTTCTTCCGAGGTTTCGAAAGAAGGAAAAAAAGAAACAATGTGGCGTCAAGTTGCACCACCCGTGGATGGAGCTAGCAGAAAGAGGGAGCGGGCAGCGGCCCTATGTGAGCATTTTCTATGTACGTCCACCAAACCCAGCCAACCACCGTGACCGTGTGACCCCCTACCATGCACGCCACCATGGCCACGTACTGGCGCAGCCGTTTATATAGCCACTCCCCAACCCTAGCTACTCATGTCACTCACCACACCTCCATCCATCCATCGATCAAAGGCAGCTACGGATCGAATTGCACTGAGCGAGGAAGCTACTACACCATGGCTGCTCACCTTCTCCGGTGCGCCTCCCCTGCATGCCTCCTCCTCGCCTTCCTCCTCGCCATGCCGGGGCTCACCGCCGGCCTCACCCGCCGCTACACCTTCAATGTAAGCACTCGTGGCGCGCAACATTTACATTGGTACCTGAGTTGTTATAGGACCAACACAGATGCATATATATGCACGAATGTTGCACGTGTGGTTTTCGCATGGATGACGACTTGGGCAAATATATGTATGCAGGTGACCATGGCGACGGTGACGCGGCTGTGCACGACGAAGAGCATCCCGACGGTGAACGGGCAGTTCCCGGGGCCGAAGCTCACCGTCCGGGAGGGCGACCGGCTCGTCATCGCCGTGCACAACCACATCGCCAACAACGTCACCTTCCACTGGCACGGGGTGCGGCAGGTGCGCAGCGCCTGGGCGGACGGGCCCGCCTACATCACGCAGTGCCCGATGCGGCCCGGCCAGAGCTACGTGTACCGGTTCCGGGTCGTCGGGCAGCGCGGCACGCTGTGGTGGCACGCCCACTTCTCCTGGCTCCGCGCCACGCTCTACGGGCCCATCGTCATCCTCCCGCCCCGCGGCGTCCCCTACCCGTTCCCCAAGCCCTACCGCGAGGTGCCCCTCATGCTCGGCGAGTGGTTCAACGCCGACCCGGAGGCGGTCATAAAGCAGGCGCTGCGGACCGGCGGCGGGCCCAATGTCTCCGACGCGTACACCTTCAACGGCCTCCCCGGCCCGACCTACAACTGCTCGGGCGGCGCCGGCAGCACGTTCAGGCTGAGGGTTAAGCCCGGGAAGACGTACATGCTGCGGCTCATCAACGCGGCGCTCAACGACGAGCTCTTCTTCGCCGTCGCCAACCACACGCTCACCGTCGTGCAGGCGGACGCCAGCTACGTCAAGCCCTTCGCCGCGACCACGCTCGTCATCTCCCCGGGGCAGACCATGGACGTGCTCCTAACCGCCGCGACGAACCCTGCCTCCACGGCCTTCGCCATCGCCGTCGCGCCGTACACCAACACGGTGGGCACCTTCGACAACACCACGGCGCACGCCGTCCTCGAGTACGCGCCGCAGAGCCCCGCCGCGGTCCGAAACCTCCCCGCGCCGCCCCTCCCGCGGTACAACGACACGGGCGCCGTCACCAACTTCTCCTCCAGGTTCCGGAGCCTGGCCAGCGCGCGGTACCCGGCGCGCGTGCCGCTCAACGTGGACCGGCACTTCTTCTTCGCCGTCGGGCTGGGCGCCGACCCGTGCAAGAGCCCCGTGAACGGGACGTGCCAGGCGCCCAACAACACCAGGTTCGCGGCCTCCATCAACAACGTCTCCTTCGTCATGCCCAAGACCTCGCTCCTCCAGGCGCACTACCAGCGCCGCTACGGCGGCGTGCTCGCCGCCAACTTCCCCGCGGCGCCGCTGCGCAAGTTCAACTACACCGGCACGCCGCCCAACAACACCTTCGTGACGCACGGCACCAGGGTGGTGCCGCTGAGCTTCAACACCACGGTCGAGGTGGTGCTGCAGGACACCAGCATCCAGGGCGCCGAGAGCCATCCGCTGCACCTGCACGGCTACGACTTCCACGTCGTCGGCACCGGGTTCGGGAACTACGACGCCGCCAACGACACCGCAAAGTACAACCTCGTCGACCCCGTGCAGCGCAACACCATCTCCGTGCCCACCGCCGGCTGGGTCGCCATCCGCTTCGTCGCCGACAACCCCGGTAGGTCCCTTTAATGATCAATCTCCCCGTAATAAACTAACTAATAATGTTGAACCTCGGTTGACTCATGTTGACTGCGCCACTGAACTGTTGACTTTTCCGTGTAGGCGTGTGGATCATGCACTGCCACTTCGACGTGCACTTGAGCTGGGGCCTGTCCATGGCGTGGCTCGTCAACGACGGGCCGCTGCCCAACGAGAAGCTGCCGCCTCCGCCGTCCGATATCCCCAGCTGTTCCTAGTCGATCTACGGCTGGGATCGGGGTGGCCGTTTTGATCAGTGGGAGACTCGATTCGTGGTTGGTGGGGTTGAGCAATCCGCTCGACCGGTTTGGCCTGAACTGAATGGTGTGCCCGTTTTTGGGATGTTTGGTTTCCTTGCCTCTCTGTCTGTCTCTGGGACAGGAAACGAAGATTGACGTAAACTTCATCAGTAAAAAAAAACACAGAAGAGAATGTTGTTATTCTTTGATATACTACTCGACTTTGACCCTTCTCATCCTGTACATTTGCTACTCTTTACAGTGTACCAGTATAATATGCCAAATCGAATTCTGGACTAGCTAATGATTTATCAATTCCTTGCATCTCGTCATCCAATCTGGCCATTGCTCCTGGGTTTCACTGTGATGAAAAGCTCACTCTTTCCACATTTTACTACTCCATAGTCTTTGTTTGCGAGCTCAGCGAACAGGCGGGTACGTGACGCCAAAGTACACGTGAGCTTTGAAAACACAAGACTCCGTATGAGGAGTATATATATATTTAAAAAAAAGTACCAAGTGGCGTACCCCCACTGGCGCATCAAGGCCCCTACACCACCGAACACAACAGACACGGCACTCCACTGACCGCTCCGTGATCCCCGATTTTCTCCACGATATAAGCAGACAAATGCCACCCCGGGAGCTCTACCACTTGGCTGTCCCTCCCGTCCGGTCGTCCCCCTCACTCGCTCGCTCACTTTCTCTTGCTCTGCTAAGCTCCGCCCGTCTCCCCCCTCTCCACCGTTACCACGCACGCCGAGCTTCCATCTCCGAGCTCACGATCGAGCTGATCGCTCACAGGAGGCGCGCGTCCATGGAGCTGCGCGCCGGGGACGGCAAGTGCAGGCTGTCGACGAAGAGGAGCGGGAAGCAGCAGGGCGCAATGGCCACGCGCGGCGGCGGCGGCAAGAACGAGAGCCATAGCCACAGGTCGCCGTCGTCGTTCGCGCGGCGGTGCGCGCGGCTCGTCAGGGAGCAGCGCGCCCGGTTCTACATCGCGCGCCGCTGCGTCACCATGCTGGCGTGCTGGCGCGACCGCGACTCCCCCTGAAGCTGACTCAAATGTATGTACTAGTAGCTAGCTTGTAGCATCACTCTCGATCGGTGGGGAAGTTCTTCTAGCCATTTCTTAGTTTTTGCTTCTCCTTGACATATATGTGTCTGATGTAATCTACATAATGTGGTGGATGTAATGACATTCTTCTTTGAATTAATCTCTTTTTATGCTTTTTCATGTAAACGTTTGCTTTCATGAAAAAAATAACAGCTTGGGATAGATAGAATGTTTTAGTTACAGCTCTGCTGCGCGGTTAATTCAGAAAGTGAGCAGAGAGAGAGAGAGAATGCCAGGGCAGGCAGCGCCTCAGCCGCTGCACAATTACTGTGTCCTGGCGAGCCATATGCATGGCAATGGCATGGCGCCGCTGCATTGCATGCGACCTCGCTCCTCTCCTCTGCCTGCACTGTTGAGTATCCAGGGCTGACGCCGACACGCCGTGAATTATCGCGCCCTAAACGACGCAGTCCGTACCCTGGCCATTCTGTTCCTACCCTCCTACGCCTCCCGCAACTTGCGTATTTTTTGTCAAATCTGCCCAAGTTTAAAAAGTTCAACCAAATCTGACTCTTTCTCGAAACTAATTCGGAATCTGACCCCTGGGGTCGGCGCCGTTTAAAATGGCGCCGAAGTTGTACAGTTCGGCGCACACAAAACAGAAAACCGATCTGAAGGAGGTCGGCTCCGTTTAAAATGGCGCCGACGTCGGCTCCGTTTAAAACGGCGCCGACCTCCCTAGTTTGCCTCCCAGCTGCTTTATCTTGGCGCCGACCTGTACAACTTCGGCGCCATTTTAAATGGCGCCGATCCCAGGGGTCAGATTCCATATTAGTTTCGGAGAAGGGTCAGACTTGATTGAACTTTTCAGATTTGGACAGATTTGGCAAAAAATACGCAACTTGCCAGCCATTTACAGCTAAAGCCCCTTTGGGTGGGACTGACTGGACAGTAGGACCGGATAAGGTGTGTAAGAAGTGATAAGAGGGGCAGTGTGTACTTCATGGCCTTCCCCTACGCCCTAGCTACCGGTGGGATGGTATGTAGCTGCATATGCTATCTTATCGAACACAAGGACATGTGGTTAAATAACCGTATCTATCTCGAAAGTTCAAAAAAAGACATGTGTAGCGAGGTTTAATATTTTTTAGGAAATGGAAGTTTTCAATTACCTCCTGCCCCTCCACGACGACCATAGAGCATCTCCACTCGTTGGCCGAACCCAAGCCGAAATACGGACTTTTTTTCGGCCGGACGGCGCAAGTTTTCGGCCTGGATATGCCCAAGTTTTCACTCGGCTACCCAGGCGAACACAAAACGGCATATATTTGAATCTTCGTCGTTCCGGCCGGCGAGTGCTCGGTCACAAGGTGTTCGACAGATACGCCCACAGGTTCGGCGACATTTTTTAAATTACATAATAGGGGAAACAACTCTCAGTCGTCGATGGGGATGGGCTCCTGCGGCGTGGCCGACACGGCGTTGTCGTCCATCTCGCCGGTGAAGGCCCCCGGGTTGGAGGAAGTCGAAGCAGAGCTCGGCGTGGGAGCGTTCGGCGCAGAGGAAGGAGAAGCCGTGGTCATGCCCTCCAGGATGGCCTGACGTTGCGCCATGTACCAGGCCTTGACCGGCGAGCTCATCTTCGACGTATCCTCGCCGCCCATGAGGAACTTGAGGTTCGTGTGGCGGTTCTTCGCGGCGTAGTTGGCCTTCTTCTCGGCGAGGCTGTCTTTCTTCTCGGCGAGGTTGGCCTTGATGAGGGCCACCTTTTTCCCTTGTGTCTCGATCAGTTTCTTCCAGCGCTCCTCGCTCTTCTCAGCCCTCTTCTTGGCCTGCGCCCTCGTGTCGGTGAGGCATTTCTCGATCGAAGCCTGGAGACGCTCGGCGGGAGGTCCGGAGGCCTTGAGCATCTTCGCCTTCTTCTGGCCGAGCTCAGGTCTTCCTTCGCTGGCAGCAGCTACTGGGGCCTCGGGGTTGTAGACGCCGTCCTTGCTCTTGGAGAGACTCAAGCGAGTGTCTCGCCACTTCTCGCAATGCTCGATTTTCTCGAAGACATGATGGAACTTGAACTCCATCTTCATGTCCTCTCGAAACAGAGCAAGTGCACGGCGCAGCTGCAAAATGAAAGCGTGTCAAGTTTGTCAAAATAGAAGAGAGTGCACGACAAAGCTAGTGTTCGTGAGTACCTTGTTGTCCAACTTGCTGCACGCAGTATGGATGATCGCACAATGGTTCGTTATTGCCTTCTCCCCTCACTCCATGTGGATCTTGCGATACTTTGGGTCGCACATGCTTCGCTCGTCGAATGCTGCCTTCACGCGCCGCCAATAATTGTCGGAATTTTGGTTCGCACCGGTGATCGGATCCATGCTCACCGTCTTCCAAGCTTCGGCGAGGCAGGTATCCTCGGCCACGGTCCATTTGAGCCGAGCGTCCGCCGGCTTCTTCCCCTTCTTGCCTTTCGCCTCAGTCTCGGCGTCCTCTGGCTGCGTCTGCTCGGCCTGTGTCTCCTCGGCATCGATGTCGGCGAGGTCCTGGGACTCGATGCCGCGCTCGGCGTCGGCCCGGGTCTGCTCTTCCGTGAAGAAGGAAGGGTGGTTCGTTGCCGAGCCTGTCGCGATCAGGTCCTCCATGTACGCCTCGGCCGTCATGCCGGCCGGAAGGGCGCCCGACATTCCGTCGAACAGGTTACGCGCGTCGACCTCTCCGTAGGGCGCCGAGCTTCCCCCGAAAGGCAGCGGTCCGCGGGGCTTGCGTACGCCGGAGAGCCAGAGTAGGGGAGGTCGATGTCGACGCCGAAGGCCGAAGGAGGGCGCGGCGCCGGGCAGGGGAAGAGCATATTGGGTTTGAAGCCGCCGTCGAACTCCGGCAACAAGGAGTACCTCTGCCGAGCAGCCGCCTGGCCCTCCTGGAAGCTGGCCGGAGATATCGGCGAGAATCCGGCGGGTGAGCCGACACTCGCCTGGCTTCCCCAGTGTGGTGGGTACGGCGCGACCATCAACGCCGAACGCGTCGCCGCCGCCTGCTTCGCCTTCACCATCGCCTTCTTCTCCTCCGCTTGCTGTTGCCGGAGCTTCGCCCTCTCCTTCCTGTCCTTCCGCTCGAATGACGAGATCTGCCTGGCGTGTTCCCTCTTCTCCCACTCGACCGAGGACATGCCCTCCGGCTTGGTCGGCGACGCTCTCGGCTTCCTCGCCTTCTTCTCCGCCGGACCCTCGCCGAGGGTCGATCTGGGTTGGACGAAACTCTTGGGCGGTATGTCGGGCGGAGTGATCGGCGGAGCGGGGGAATAGGGAAGAAAGGCGGGAGGAGGAAGAAAAGGGCGGGACCTCGACGAATTGGCGGGAGTGGTGCCTTCTCTCGCCGACAGAGCGGGCCCACGCGCGTTTTTGCTGAGTCCGGCGTCCTCAGGGCGTACTCGGGATCCTGTGTATGGCCTGGGTAGGCCGGACCAAATACGCCGAAATCCGAACGAAAACAGGTCCCTGGGTACGCGACTGGGCCAATTTTCGGTGTCCAGACCAAAATTCGGCGTCCGGATCAGCCTCCTAGGTAGGCGAGTGAAGATGCTCTTAATATTAGTGGCCAAACAAGCAGCAAAATTGCACGGACCGGTCTACTTACATGTGAGAAACCAAAACAAAATCTATAAAATGAAGGGCTTTTATTAAAAAAATATGGGCTCAGCTCACCCCCACAACTTAGTCTTATCACCTTTTTCTTCCTGAAGACTGATTAGTAACTTCACCTCCTTATATACTGATGCTTAATAACATTACTATTACGTTGGTTATCATGAATGTCTGAAAAAACAGCCCGGTCATTTTGCAACATGCCACACAAGAGGTAAGTGAGGAGTTTACTGATACTAGTAAACGTGCACACGTGCCAAGTGCACTGTTTTTGATTGATGCTCGGAAAAATATTTTATATATTAAATAAAAATGATTTTCCGTTCACTTTGTTACCAATGTGAACAAATGATTTAATTAAGTTGCTTAATCACTAATATCTCATGTTAAAATTTCGTCTTCTGCCAGGAACGTCAAAGCAAAAAAAAATGCCGCATTTTTCGTCTAACTCGGAATAAATACAATGCAAGAACATACTGAAAGCAAATGGTTATTTAGCCAAACTCTGACAGTTGAAAGCAATTAGTTCTAGTATATCTTACAAAGATATTGATAATCAACTATATAGGTTCAATTTTTCAATAAGCTGGACAAGAAGCAATGGTATCTTAAAAAAAGCATGTGGTGAGATAAAATATACCCCAACTAAAAATTATACTCACTGCAAACTGATCTGAGATATATACATAAATAATAATAAACTTTGGGATTCCCAGGGTCATACTTGATTTAGGATCATGGAGGATGTATTACTAAATTAGTGCACTGTTAACTCTAACATGTAGAGTCATTTTATGAAACATGTTGAGTACATGTCCTCAAATAATCAACTAAAAAAGCACACTACGAACCTCCATTCAAACTGGAATTGATATAACACGTTGAGGCACCCTAAAACCAAAAAGTATACAAGAAATCAACACAATAGGTGAGATATCTATGTTCAACCAGTGCAAGATTTACCAATCTTGTTGCAAACCTTTTAGCTTTCACCCTGGTCTAGTCATTCTGCTCATTCTGGTATGGAATATTTACCAAACATATGAAGTAAAAACATCTATAGGAAGACACTTATCCATAGGATGTCGGCATAAACACACCAAAACACTTTTCTTGAGCACTCCGTCAAAGAGGGTGGATATGTTACAACGAAGATGGTGGCAAAATTGTGGACTTTGCAAGTTATGTAACCAATATCAAGAGTCGCTTGCCCACCTCCTCTTCAAATGTCATTTCTCCATTAGGGTGCGGTCCATCTGGAAGACATGGCTCGGCATCCACGACATTGATCGAATGAATTGGATGTGATTCCACTCTATCAAAGAATGATGGATTGAGGTGATTCATAAAATAAGCCAAATAAGGAAGGCCATGCCCTCGCTAGCAATGTTGGTCCCTTGGGAGATTTGGAAGGAGAGTGACGGCCGTGTCTTTAGAAACAAATATGTAACCGTGGATATGCTTGTATCCAGGATAAAAGAGGAGGGATCGATGTGTCTAGACGATGCTAAGGCCTTATGTAATGTAATGCCACGAGAGTAGGCTATATTTCTCTTGGTCTTGGCCATTCAGGTAAGCTATGGCCTATAAGACCTCCAAAAACTCCTTAATTAATGAATGAAAATACCAATTTCTTTTGCATTGTTTTAGAAAAGCTCTTCTTTAGCACCAAGTGCGATCACCCTCCAAATAAAGTTGTCATGGTACATTGCTATAGGCACCAGTCCCATCCTCACATGTTGCCTTCCTAAGTACATCTACACTATTCATCATGAGCTCCGGTTGCACATTAACAAGGGCGATGCATCAGCGATGTCCACATGAATGCTGACACAAACCAGAAATCACAAAAAAACTACACTTGGAGGAAATCCACATTAGTCACGCCTGGCGACACATCCAGCATAAGGCTATCCCAATATATCGTTGAGTTAACCAATGAGTGTGGAGGGGGCGGTCGGGCGGAGTGGACATGGTTGTGGATGCATGGGTATGACCGTGTCATGTTTTCCGTTGAGCAACAAAAGCATCATGTTTATTTTGTTATTACATGATTTTTCTTTTGAACATGTGGCTATGCTATTGTTTTTAGGCAACTTTTACGGTACTTTTTTTAATTGTTGAGTACAATAACTTGTTGATTGATCACATCTTCGACATGTAACTTTGACGCACATTAACGACTATGACGCTCCATCCTAACAAAGGAGTAGTGCTTGGTCGGGAAGTAGAGCGAATATGATATATCACCATGTTGCAACATAAAAGCGTCACATGTAATATGCATATCCATAGTATTTTGATAACCATGAAAACAAGACCATTAGAAAACATCACCTTTACTTTTTTTTAGATGTTATTTTTTGAGGGGATGCTATTTTTTCCTGCTTACACGGAGGAGGAAAGGAGAGCGATTCACTATATGTAAGCAGCCATATAAAAATAAGGGAGTGCCTAGATCTCAGGCGTCTGAGAACTTCTTATGTCTAAGTCGCTGACATCATCCTACTATTTGTGCTAGTTACAACCTAGTTACAACTTATATAATCTGTAGAGAGTGTCTAGATCTTAGGTGCCTGAGAACTTGTTATGTCTAAGTCGCTGACATTATTCTACTTTTTGTGCTAATTCTCAGTTGCAACCTAGTTATAACTTATATAATTTGTACTAATTCTCAGTTACAACCTAGTTACAACTCATTAAAATCCCAGTTACAACCTAGTTGCAACTCATTAAAATTCCAGTTACAACCTAGTTGCAACTCATGTGGAAGTCCCATGTTGCACGAATCGCGAAGTAAATCCAATGGCGAGAGAGGTGACTGCGCCTGAGAACTAGCCAATCCGTAATTTGTACTAATTTTTAGTTGCAACCTAGTTGCAACTCATTAAAATCTCAGTTACAACCTAGTTGCAACTCATGTGAAAGTCTCATGTTGCACGAATCGCGAGGTAAATCTAATAGCGAGAGATGACTAAAAACTAAGAAATTCTCAAGCGCCCGAGAAGTGGCAAATCCGTAAAAATAAATACTCCACGCAATAATAAGACAACGACAATATTAGCCCACGCAATCGATACGCGGCCCAGTAGACCCACAAGCCCGCCCGCCCGCTCCACGTTCTTCTTCACAAACCCAACCCTCCGCCGCCGCGGTGCCCTCTACGGTTAAACCCTCCCCGCGCGAAACCTAGACGGCGGCGGCGAAGGCGATGGCGAGGGAGGACAGGAAACGGAAGCAGGACAACGACGATGCCGCTGACGAAGGCGATAGGAGGGGGCGCAGGGACAAGAGACCCAAGGAGGAGAAGCCGGCACCGCCGCTGCCGTCGGAAATCAAGAACAAAGAGAAGCGCAGCGAGGTGTACGCCAAGCTCAAGCGCGAGAAGAAGGCCCAGAAGCGCAGGCTCGGCCGCGAGCGCGTCCAGGCCGCGCAGCGCGCCGCCGAGCTCGGCGAGCAGGCAATCACGCTCCCACCTCCCCATCCCCATCCTCATCCCGACACGAACTTCCCTTGAAGTGCGAGGTTGTGGACAAATTCTGACTGTTTTGGGTGCGATTGGATGTTTGCAGGTGCCGGAGAAGCAGGTGCCCCGGACTATCGAGAACACCAGGGAGCCCGATGAGACCGTGTGCCGGCCTGACGATCAGGAGGTTCGCACAGTGTTTTCTGTACTGCTCAATTGATTAGTTTGATCAGTGCGTGTGTCCCAAGTGTTGTGATAAGCATGCTTCGCCTTGAAGTTAAAATGGTTTGGCTAGTCAGAGCTCACCAAACCCACGGTTTGTGCTTATGCTATATTTAGTTTCTATGAATTTGAGAGAGCAAGTATGTACATGAAGTTGGAAATGAGAGGTTTCTTTCTTTGATATGGTTGAGTGTCGGTAGGTGTGCATTATTGAGGTTAGAGGTGATTAAGAGTTAGTTGACAGTGCTTCTTGCTAGTGGATTGTTTGGAAGCTCAAGTAAAAGCAAACATTTGGGTGCTGGAGACTTTTACCATAAGTTAAATGAGCCTTGTGCTTAATTCTTGTTATTAACCTGCACAATTGGTGTACACATGACATATATTACTGCTCGATTGTATTTATGGAAAAAAAAATTGCAATAGATACAATAAATACTTCTGTTTTTTCAGAATCTTATCTAGTAACATGTTGGTGATGAGCAGCAAAGATCAACTGTAATCAAATGTTCAGCAATAATGCACTTAAACCTACAGATATTGAATGAATTATCAGAACAGTATTACTTAATTAACAGATCCAAAGTTAGGTTTGTGATATTGGTGTCATTACAGTCAACCCATTTTTTGTATGATAAAATGTATGAACTCACATTCCTTTGTCATTATCAAGACAGTTATGATTTTAGCTGCTGTTGTAGTTTTTGAACACTCCAATTTCATTGTGTTCAGAACCAGTATCTACTGATTATCTTGCCAACTTCTTTTGTATCGAGGTCAAATAGAGTGAAAACACACTACTAATGCATTAAGCATCTCTGTTAGGTACTTAGGTTGTTAGGAGGTGTTGTTTAGACCACTATGTCGACTGTGATATAGCTAGTACATAATTCTCTCCGTGGAGTTGCGGACGGATGCTTTCTTCACGCTAGTGTGTCAACCCTACTCAGTTTGTGTACGTGTCTAATAATTGTTTCTATGTGCAGTTGTTTGCAGGGAATGATGCTGACGAATTCAATGCAGTGCTGAAACAAGTAGTAACCCCAAAAGTATTGATTACTACATGCCGCTTCAATTCAGGCGTATGCATTTTTACCTCCTCGTCACTGATACCTGGAATCTTATTTTGTGCTGGATATTCTGAATCATTTTTAATTTGCTCTTGTCATCTAACAATGTATATTCTGCCGCATATGTCACCAGAGGGGACCTGCCTTTATCAAGGAGTTAATGCAAGTGATACCAAATGCTCAATATGTTAATAGAGGAACTTATGACCTCAAGAAAGTATGATGAATTCTCATGTTATGTTACATTCATTTAATCCAGTTATATACGTCTACATATCCATTGTAACACACTGTTAATTTTCAGATTGTGGAATATGCAAATAACAGAGAGTTCACTTCAGTTATGGTTGTCCACACAAATCGAAGGGAGCCTGGTAGGAATTCATCAATTTCTTTTTCTTTCCTCGTGTTCTTGTTTGTGACATCTTGTTGCTGGATTTTGTGTCACAGATGCATTGCTGATCATCAACCTACCTGAGGGCCCTACTGCACATTTCAAGCTATCAAAGCTTGTTCTGCGGAAGGATATAAAGGTACTATATATATTAACTGCTATGTTTTCAGTAACTCTTTTTCATGGCAAGTTATTAGACGTGTGACTTTTTTTGCATGCGTACATTTCTTTAGCTATATCTTTGTATTTCACACAACACAATCTAGTCATTTAGTGAGTGTAAATGCATACCCTCAGCCTCCTGGATGAACTTTTTGAGATTTTATTGGAAATAAGCACCTGTGTCTTCTTAAATTTGGTGGAAAAAATGTTGACATTCTTTGTTTTAACCGACATCTAGTGACTTAGTGAGACCTTGCCTTGAGCCATTTTCTTCCCTGTGCCTTCTTGTGAAAATACGAGTACTTAGTATTGTTAAACATGCTAACCACCTTTTTAGTAACCTAGCATGCTCCTTCTCCATAGACAACAAGGGACAGTGCATTGTGCATCGTGTGCTAAGTTATGTCTTCTGGTAAAGTAAATTAGTTGCTGTCTGAATTCTAGGACCTTTAGTTTGCCTGCTCTAATAACTATTCCACAGAAGGAAACTACTGCCAAGTATTTCTTGGAAGGACTAATTTTTGGTGCTGATGATCTCAGATATTCTTTATATATATGGTTGGCACAACTATTTGTTGTGTTCATGCTGTCAATTGCGATCCCATAAGCAACCTGTATGAATTGCATAGAAGGACATAAAGTCCCCCTTCTGCTTCTGGGTTTCAAATTTATGCAAGAGTTTAGCAAATGTGAACTAGCTTGATCTTGTCAGATAGATGTTTTTACAGCAAGATGCTTGTCTGCTTACTGTTTTGTGTGTAATAGTGGCTACAAACCAATTACATTTCTGTTTTTTCTGCTTGTCGGAGGTTCTAATGAAGATATTCACCTTGTTAGCTGCATAGAAGAACATTGTTCAAAATTGCTTTGGACAAAAGTCTGGTGTACTCCCTCCGTCCTGAAAAGGATGTCGCATATTTGTCTAGATATGCTGTATCTAGACGTGTTTTAGTGTATAGATACATGCAAATCTAGATAAATCCCCGACATCCTTTTCAGGACAGAGGGAGTATTTAGTTTTATTTCCAATTTATTAGAAGGAAGGACGTAATACTGGTATTCTGTGTGCTGGAAAAAGGGTCGCTTTTATTTATGAATCTTAAGTATTCCCCCTTTTCTATGAGATTCCTGTTGTGTGCCTTGTAAGGCTGTAAGGCAGAGAAGTACCGAGATCAAGTGTACAATGGTTTTATTAAGACTTAATCTAATACAAAAGGCAGGGGGGGGGATTCTGGAGTGAGTACATATATATTGTTACACCACCAAACTTTTGAATAAAAGTGCATTGAATATGAACAGAAAACTCAAGTTTCCATCAATTGACCATCCTAATTGTCTCTAGCCTGTCTAGTTTGTCTCAGGAATCGTTGTTTTGCCTACAAAAAACAGATATGCATATGTCAATGTCAATGTCTAGTGTCATATGGCATGTCTGCTATAAGCTGGTCCATGTCTCTGTCTGCCATATCTATATTGCTGTTTTACTTTTGTGATGCTTTCAGCATTGTATAAACTTATTCCATCGGAGGAGTTATGCTCATCCGTTCATTATGGCCATGTAGTGATCCTAGATTGATGGAACACTGAAAAGTGTATATCAGATTGAACATCTTTGTTAGCGGCACGTATATTGATATTCCCTAGTTTTTCATAGTCACTCTATTTGACTTGCTCTTGTTATATGACAATATATATGTGTTGGGTATTTTACAGTTTGTTTTAATTATAAAGCTACTTTTACTCCTGAGCATTCAACATTACCTTCATCTGTCCTTTTGGTTTATCTATTTATATGGCAGAACCATGGGAATCCTACAAGTCATAAGCCAGAGTTAGTGCTGAACAATTTCACTACACGCCTTGGTCATCGTGTTGGAAGGTGATTCGAGAATATGCACTTCTGTTTGCCAATCTTGACCTTGTATGAAGCAATATCATTTTCTTAACATGTCTACTTTTACCTTTTATTTATACAGGATGATACAATCTCTGTTTCCCCAAGACCCCAATTTCCGTGGCCGACGAGTAGTGACCTTCCATAATCAGCGGGACTATATATTTTTCCGTCATCACAGGTGAATATATGTTAATGGACAGCTAGGCTAAAACATGCTGCTAACAGTTAGAGATGTTAAATTCTTGGTTTCCACGAGTCTGTAGTTTATGCACTCATATCGCAACTTCGCAAGTTCAAACGTGCAATACAACCTGGTGGTAGTGTTTTATATGTGTTGTTTTCCATGTGTCTAGGAATTGCTTGCAAAGAGTAGGTTATACATGTACTTGGTACATTTCTTTATCTCATGGTTGGTTTATTAGTGAGGCATTCAACTGTGGTTCCTTGATAAAGGGTGTCATAGGTTGTCTTTGTGCATACTATTTTATCTTTAGCATTTCAGAAATGATAGTCTGCAACCCTGATAATAGGTATGTCTTTGAGGAGAAAGAAAAAAAGGTGGTGTCAAAGGACAAGAAAGCCAAGACTTCTGAAAGCAAAACTGAGAAGCACGTGAATTGTCGCCTTCAGGTACCTGAGTTACTACTACACACTGGAGTGTTATATGTGATTGTAAGAATTTCAATTCACAATCCTTCCATGTCGCATGCTTAGACGCATTCAACTTGTTTTCCAAAATATGTTCATAGTAGAAAATACAGCAAGTTCATGTAGCTTCACTGTCTTGCCCTTTGCATGTTAGCAACGCCCAACCTTTACTGATCCTGATGGAATCTGTTTTAGAACTTCTGCTCCGTACGATTTTTCTACCTTGTTCAGTTTGAGCAGTATAAAGGCTGAACTACTGTTAATGATAACAGGAATGTGGTCCTCGCTTCACTCTCAAACTTATCACTTTGCAACACGGGACCTTCGACACGAAAAGCGGAGAGTACGAGTGGGTTCACAAGGTACTACCGTTGCTATTCATTTACCGTTTCATGTCCACACTACATGATGAACTGCCCTAACATGATTTTTTTTTTACCAACTGCAGCCTGACCTTGACACAAGCAGAAGAAGATTCTTCTTGTAATTGTTGTCTTTGCCTCCCATGGGAATGTTTGTTTCTGTTCCTCGGAAAATTATTATAGAGTAGTATGCGTGAGCCCTCCAATGTAACAGATTTAAATCCACATTTTAAGCAGTTTTTTGTGTACCCATCCATGAGTTATGAGTTATTATACAGAAGTTCATGAGTCTTGAGTTATGCTAGTAATATTTTTCAAAGTATCTTGAACAGAAAAGTTTAGGCCTCTTTGGATTGTACAGTATTTACATGGGAGCCGGAACGTGGCCCCTGTTTCATGCCAGGATCGTTAATCCCGAGTATATATACATTACTGAAGGATTAAACATCCAAATTGGTTTATCAGGTTCACTAGAGAAAGAAATATTCTGTGCAGATTCAACCAACTCGCACCATTGATTCACAAGGTTCTCATCTACAGTACGCATGAATGCGAGTTTTAAATAAGTTCCATCCCACATTTCAGCAATAGTGCCATTTTCTCTTGACAATAAAGTAGAGATCCTGCTATTGAGTAGCCAAAGTGCACACTCGAAGTGCAACCACAAAAAGAGGAAACCTGATTTTCTCCAAAAAAAAAAAGAATCGATCAAACTGTAGAGAAAAAGATACCAAATGAACTTCTAAAAAATCGGGCGGAGTTGTAATTTATTGAGAAAAATAGTCTTACGAGAGTTCGTAGCTCAAACTTTACAAAGCTTCGACGTAAATGTAATTTATTGAGAAAATGGTTCTAGGAGTTTTTAGTTTACTACTCCAAAGGAATAACAGTTTTTTTTAAGGATATTACTATATCTCTGTCTAAAAAGATGTCAGAGATTTGTCTTTAAATTGATATTCCTTTCAGCCCATATTAATTGACTTGCATTTATTAAAATTTAAATAAATCTATATAATAAATAGTGTTTAGATTTATTTAAATCTAAACAAATTTGAGTTAACTAATATGGATCGGAGGGAATACTACAAAACTTCGGACATTTTTATACGGAGGATATATCCCATCGGGCGGAGTTGTCGTGACCGAATCGATCGGGGGCATATCCTCCGGGTAAAAAGCAAAGTAAAAAACCACGCAAAAGGCAAAGCCGTCCTGATTGGAGATTCCCTCCCACTCGTCCCCATCCCAGATCTGTCTATAATCGTCTGGACCTCAACTGTGATTCCATCATCATCCGCCGAATTCCTCTCCCCTCACCTCCGCTAAGGTACGTATCGCATGCTCCGCGTCCATCTCCCTCCTCTCTGCTCCACCCTTCTAATCCCCACGCCTATCACCCCTCAGCAGGTCAGGTCCTCCCCGTCGCCACCGCAGCCGCCGCCTCTCTCGGAATCGTCGTCGATCCGAGGTGAATTCGACCTCCTTTGCCTAAATTGTGATGGGACTATTAGATTGGCTGACAGAGATGCCCCTGGGTTTTTGTTACTGTACTGTTTTAGAACACTCAGGTTGTGTGCCTTGTGGTGTGCATATGCTTGTAACTTCTGTAGGACATCGAAACAGGATAACTTTCAGGTTCCGTAAATGCAGACAGGGAGAAGATCCCCTGATGACCATACTATTAGGCCGTAACAACAATTGGAATTGGGTTCTTTGGCAGACTGGGAGCGTGTGACAGTATCCTGCATTTTGCTGTGAGATACTGAGTGTCTTCTGTACTTAAACATCCAATGTTTCCCGTAAAAAAAAAATCCAATGTTGTGGAATCATCAATCCGTTCATGGCTGTCTCCGGTCATTTGCTGCAAAATCTATTACTACCTGTGAAATATCCAATATGACTTCTCAATTTGGCTTATAATTTTATATAGAATAACCAATGACTTTGGATAAGCGAATGAACTGGCTATTTTCTTTGTTTTCAAGTGCTTGTGGCTGGCAGTTTGAGGAGGATGCGTTATGTTGGGGCATCTAACGTTCTGGTCTATTGGTCTTTCTTTTAGAGTCTCCGTTGAAAACCAAGATCATGGCAGAGACCATAGACTTAACAGGGGATGGAGGCGTTCTTAAGACGGTGGTCAGAAAAGCAAAGGACGATGCAATAACCCCGTCTGATAGCCTTCCATTGGTTGATGGTACTGTTCTCAGCAAATCATGGCCATAAATAATTATTTTATTCAGTCTGTGCGGACAATTTTTCTTAGTGCTCTATGTTACGATAGAAGTTCATCCTGTCAATTGCTTCCAACATTTTTTTCCATTCGGCTCTAAAAGATAACTGTTGTGCACTTCTCTATGAGATACAGTGAATGTTTCCCTTTTTAATCTGTCATGTTGGACTAAACATTTGCCTTCATCATAATACCTATTTGCAGTTCATTATGAAGGGACACTTGCTGAAAATGGTGAAGTTTTCGACACCACACATGAAGACAATTCTATTTTCACATTTGAAGTTGGTCAGGGAGCGGTCATTAAAGCATGGGATCTAGCCTTAGCAACTATGAAAGTATGTGAATGTTTTAATTGCTTGCTCAGTTTGGTCGCCTGGAAAGTTTCTTACTAATATGGTATATGGCATATTGGAATGTTGAAGGTTGGCGAGATCGCGAAAATAACATGCAGGCCAGAATATGCGTATGGAAGTGCAGGCTCGCCACCAGAGATACCTGCAAAGTTTGTTTTGCTATTGCAGCTCTCGCTTGAATGAAGTTTTGAGTTTTGCCAGGTCAAGAATTTTCTGTAACTGGGTCTGTCTGCTTTTTTTCTGCAGCGCAACCCTCATTTTTGAGGTGGAGTTAGTGGCTTGCAAGCCAAGGAAAGGTTCAAGCCTGGGCAGTGTATCTGAAGATAAAGCCAGGCTAGAGTAAGATACTTCCAAATGTTTTCTCTTTAACATTTAACACATCGAGTGCCCAATAATCAGAAGGTGGTCGACATAATCCTAAATGAAGCTGCTCTGTGGAGGTTGGGGCTGAGGAGTTGAGAACTCTGCCTCTTCATGCTCGTCCACCCCATAACATTTTTAGACATCCATAGTTCTTCTCATGTTTTTTTACATTTATCATCTTCCAGAGTTTCCTTTCTTTCTTTTCTATTTGTATAAGGTTAGTTGAGCTTTTGTTTTGGTCCATGCCACCTATGGTGGGTGTGTAGCTTTTGAGCCACTTTGTCAAACTTCGTCTATTACAAAGAGCATGTTTTGATGCTCGTTTTGAGAAAACACAAATAGTACCCAATAATAATGTGAAACGACACGGTATAGGATATTGAATTCAAATAATGAAGCATACATCATGTAGCTATTGTTCAGGTCTACAAGATTTCATGAGAACAGTGTGTCTACTATCCACATTGTAATGAAGTGTGGCACGTTATGCTAAGAACATTGTTTACTTCCTACATTTTTTACCGTCCATATTATATATATTTTGATGTACATAAATCTCGATAGGGAACTTAAGAAACAGCGGGAGCTTACTGCTGCTACCAAAGAGGAAGAGAAGAAGAAGAGGGAGGAAGCAAAGGCCGCCGCAGCAGCTCGTGTGCAAGCCAAACTTGATGCAAAGAAGGGGAAGGGAAAAGGAAAGGGGAAATAGAACTGCAAGATCACTTATCGGCTACTCTGGTGCTTGGGATGCTACATGCTTATGTTGTCTGACACTGGCCTTGCTAAAAAAGGCCAAATAATCTCAGCAATCTTTAGCTTTTACAAAATGCACCAAATGCACTCTCTTCTGAGTAATTTCTTTGCAGCAATGACATTTTTGTGTCTGATAGTTTAACAATAAATGTATCTCAGCATGTTGAGCTCTGAACTACATCAATGATGCAGCAAACACATTGAGCAAAGAAATGCATCAATCTGACCAGATGCAATGTTCACTTCTGAACAGGTGTGCATAAACAATTTTGGAAAAAAATTATGTCCTTTTTCATGCGGTACATGGCTTTTGAGCACAGTATGTACACTTACTTTACAACAGAATTGCCTTGTATAACCCTTTTTGCGTACAAGCACAGCCTACTCCAGATTATGGTCGAGGCAACAGTGATCTTTCTCATAGTATGAAGAACAAAAGAACGACTAGGTCAATATATTCATGTCCAAACTTGGAATAGATCCCTGAAGCGGAGGAAATACTCCTGGAGCTGCAGGCACCTTCTCCCGTATATTACAATCGAGAGTTTTAAGTATCCGCTGACCTGCCATATGATCCAAAATGGTTCAGGAATGTTGCATTTTTACAGTAGAATAGAAATCTAGGTCTGCTTCTGCATATTAGGAACTACATACCTACAGTGAATGTAATGCTATCTTCTGTAAATCACTCGGTGGTGTAGATAATGGAATATCATACAATGCGCGGAACTGAAGGCCATTGCCTGTATTAGTTGATACTGGGCAAAGCCAGCAGAAGATTCTACGGCCCAGCACCTGCGCATGAAACAATCAGGGAACATCAGAACAAATAACATGTGATGCTTCACACAGGTAAGAAAACAACTAAGGAAAGATGAGTATACTACTATGTACGCAATTTGAATACGCATAGAAAAAACTACATGTCAACGCACATACCAGTAGTAGCATAATAAAGCTACCATGTGAAAATTTGATAAAAAAAATTCTTCAGGACAAGTGAGGAGAACATCCAGGTTAATATGGCTGAGAAAGAATTTTATGAGATTCTATTTTTACAAAGTCTGCTTTGGAGTTAGTATCAAAATTGTGGATGTCTTTAAATGTCTGATAAAGGGATTGGCATTAACATTGTCTATGAAAGTTGATTATTTATTAATCCGATTACGCATTTATAGTTAGATACGTGAAACATTTAAAACACTCAGGGAAAAACACAAAAAGGCAGCACTGAGAATAGTTCTTAGTCTTCTTACCGAAGTAAGATTCTCATAGACACCAAGGTCATATGGATGATGATAAAGGTCTCCACCCTTTTCCGCCAACCACATTGCTCTAACTCCTTCATGGTACTGCAACCATTAATTATTAAGGGCGCCGTTAAGATATTCTATAAACAATAATGCTGCCCAACATCAAAGAGAAATTAGTGTCACAGACCTCAATTGTAGTTTTGTTCTGTATTATGAGGTAGATATGCCAGGCCAAGAGCACTGACAGCGCCAATGTTAATGGGCAAAGAATGATCCCACAAATAATCTGTCCATTAGATAAGTTTCAGTTTTGCATGTTTCCTATTTAAATGAAATACTCGCAATGGTTCGTAACTTTGTATGAATATGCAACATGCTAGTAGCTTGAAAAAACATTCCTAGAGTACTTACAATCGATGTTTTAGAAGAATCACCGCCTAACTGTTCAGCTTTCGGAGCACTGTGCAAGAAGCTCCCAACAATCAGAATCTGAGAGAAAAAAAATTCTTTAAATGCTCTACCACCCAAAGATATCATATTTGCTAAAGTAAACAGAGAAAGTGAACTACCATAGAATAGAAGCATGCAAGTACAGCATACGATACAAAGACCAAGAATATCTTGTAGTTCTCATGTCCAACACAGTTATTTATCCAAATACAGTGGTGGTCCTGCACATAAGAAGTTAGTGAGAATGGAAAGTGGACAGCAGAAATAGAAGGATTGTCATAGAATTAGTACTAGCGAGCACCATTTTTAGAACACATCTCTTGCACACACGGCAATGGTGCGCACGTGGAGGCTTATAGTGGCTACATTTTTGGCAATATCTCAAATCACCACCCTGCAAAAACAGTACAGATTAAATATTTTGAGAGAACAAGCTAATGAGAAGCTAATCTTGTCAACTATCATCACATAACTGTCCTCCAAATTAAATTGGCAGATAGGATTTTTCCTGCTTACTTACTGAAAGGTAATGCCACCTGCCCACCTAAACATACTCTTATACCACTCCATTTTTTTCATCATTTAGGCAACATAACACTGTACTGCCAGTTTGTCACATTATGTTTGCAGGTAGTTTAAATAAATTAACTTTAAATTCTTCAAGAAGAAGCATAGTCATAAAATCTTGTGTTGACTATATAACACAGTAATATTCTAGTCGTTATGCTTCAACGCTCACAGGTAGGAGTACAAAACAACGGAAAAACAGAAACTTAAAGATACATGGTAACAGGCCGAGCCAATGAGCCATCGTCAGTTGCTCACGTAAATAGTTACTTATTTATCTCCATTCAAATTGCATCCACTTTGGAAATGCAAGGTAATAAAGTTCGAAACCCTGAAGCTTTGAAATGTACTCACTGGAAAAATATTACAACACCAGCTAATGACTCCTTTGACTACTCATGATTCCAAACCCATTGAAATTTGAAAATCTTATCTACATTGCGTACAGCTTCAAGCTTAGAGAAGATCCCCATTCGGTGGAAGGTACGAGGATCCAGCACCCAGATTTAGCATCTAAATTACTCCAAATTCTATCATCAACACAGGTCTCTTCCCTAACGGTCGCAGCTTTGAGCTGACATCGGCAAAATGGAACATTCCCCAATTCTACGAGCCAAATTGCCCTCTAAATAGCATTCGTCATATACGCAGGCACGGCAGCGGAAACCGAGCACCATTCCGCTCCACAGATCCGAGAGAAAGAGAGGCACAAAGAGGGAGGAGCCAGCACCGGGCACGCACCTTGCGCTTGACCTCGTGGACGGGGATCTCGGCGTCCTCGACGTCGGGCAGGTAGGCGGGCGGCACCCTGCCCGGGTCCCGGGAGGCCGCGGCGGCGTAGGTGGCGAGGCAGGCGGCCGTGAGGGCCGTGAAGGCGGCGGCGTTGGCGACCCCCGCGGCCGTGGTAAGGCCGAGCCAGCCGGCGACGGCGACGAAGACGGTGGTGTAGTAGACGTAGCCGATCGCCGCGAGCACGGCGAAGATGGGCGGCGTGAGGTAGCCCGGCCGCCCCATCGGCCGCCTGCTGCGCACGCGCGCGCGCGCCTGCCTGCCTGCCTAGCTGGCTAGGGTTCCGGCCGGAGGAGGCGGGGGGAGCCGCGCATCCTAGGAGGGGAGGAAGAGGGGAGGGAGGGGGGAGTCCCGCGTGGCGTGCGGTGCGGGAGCGGCAGGCGGAGCGGGTCGGGCGCGGATGGCGGCCTGCCCGTTTTAAGGGAGGGATGTTGCTTTAATTATTCCGCGGGAAAGGAGCAGCGGCGGCGACGGCGGAGACGGGAAAGACCAGATGCGGCGACGGCGGCGAGCAGATGCAGAGCGTGGGCGGGAGAGAGCGTGGATCATCAGCTGGCACGACAAGTTTGGTAGTGTTGGCGTGAAGAACGTGGTGCGGAAAGCGGCAAAATCAATGGTGGACCGTGACACTGCAGAGAATTTGCGTGCTTGGCTGGAGTTTTTCCATACCATCATGGATTCATGGGTGCTGCTAGCTTCTTTGCCTTTTTGTGGCTTGTGGGATTATTATTAGTTTTCGTGCGTCCTGATTGATTGAGGTGTATAAACAATGTGGAGTGGAGTGGGATGTACTTTACTTGGATTGTGTCGGCTTTGCGTGAGGGCGAAACTATATCGTTGGCTATTCGTGCACAATATATTTCATTATTGCATGATGTATGTTGCTAACACACGTGCCACAAAGAAGATAGTGAGCAGATGAAGACTTTTTAAATTTACCGTGCATGTGTTATATGATTACTGCTGGAGTTAATCGCTTAGACAGATGTAGTATAATCGAACAGACTATGGCATGATTGTAAGGAATAATAATTGGCAGGAAAGGAAAAATGAACCGGACTGGGTATGTCGAAATATTATGTTAAGTAGCGTGACATCTCACCATAAACAACAAGTCAAGATGGCCGAGTTGGTCTAAGGCGCCAGTTTCAGGTACTGGTCCGAAAGGGCGTGGGTTCAAATCCCACTCTTGACAATTCCTTTTTTCAGGTTTGATTTTCCTATTTCCAATCCGCCGTCAGAACCAACGCTTGTTTTTCCTACTGATAGTCTGTCGTCACAACCCAGACACTGAACTAGAGCACTGTTTAAAAAAAAATCTGGTTTCAGGTTTGTTTTTCCTATTTCCAGTCCGTCGTCACAACCCAGCACTTGGTACAGTCTGCCGTCACAACTCAGGCACTAAACTAGAGCAGCGTCTTTTTTTTTTCTATGGAGCGTTTACTTGCAAATATGTGCTCATTGCTCACTCCAAAGTAGAGTTTGCAACATTCTCTTATATACATAGCAGACAAAAACGACACGAAATTGAAAACATGCCTCTTCTCCAACACCAAAGTTTTGCTCCACGCCGCTCTTGTGGTTATCCTCCACTTCGCCATGGTCCAAGACCTTGGACCTCTTTCAACTGAGGAGAGAGACCTTCGGGCGCGTTTGAAAAATAAGATGGTTGCCTTGGCCGTTAATGATAGGCTCGGAAGAAGCAAAATGCTAGAATTTTCAACATTAAAGAAGGCGATGTGAATACATTTTTTTTCCATATGAACCAACGCTTGTTTTTCCTACTGATAGTCTGTCGTCACAACCCAGACACTGAACTAGAGCACTGTTTAAAAAAAAATCTGGTTTCAGGTTTGTTTTTCCTATTTCCAGTCCGTCGTCACAACCCAGCACTTGGTACAGTCTGCCGTCACAACTCAGGCACTAAACTAGAGCAGCGTCTTTTTTTTTTCTATGGAGCGTTTACTTGCAAATATGTGCTCATTGCTCACTCCAAAGTAGAGTTTGCAACATTCTCTTATATACATAGCAGACAAAAACGACACGAAATTGAAAACATGCCTCTTCTCCAACACCAAAGTTTTGCTCCACGCCGCTCTTGTGGTTATCCTCCACTTCGCCATGGTCCAAGACCTTGGACCTCTTTCAACTGAGGAGAGAGACCTTCGGGCGCGTTTGAAAAATAAGATGGTTGCCTTGGCCGTTAATGATAGGCTCGGAAGAAGCAAAATGCTAGAATTTTCAACATTAAAGAAGGCGATGTGAATACATTTTTTTTCCATATGAGGGTCAACGCCCATAGGAGAAAAAACCACACCCACCAAATGAAGCACAACAATTGTTGGATCACCGAGCATGGCACAAAGACAACCATTATCCAAGAACACTTCCAACGGGTCATTGGGCATGGGCAACCTAGAAGGCACGATTTTAATTGGGATGAGCTCCATTTCGAGGAGTCGGATTTGAGTGGTCCCGGAGACCCTTTCACTAAAGAGGGGGCTTCAAATGCTATTATACAAATGCCAAGTGATAAGGCCCCGGCCCAGATGGTTTCACGGGTGCCTTCTTCAAGAAGTGTTGCAGCATAATTAAAGAGGATGTCATGCGAGTCATCTATTTTTTTGGGAGCCTCCGTGTCAATAACTTCCATTAGCTAAATTCTGCCAACATCGTTCTTTTGCCAAAGAAGGAGGGTGTGGAGGAAGTAGGTGACTCCCGACCCATTAGTCTCATCCATGCCATAGCCAAGATTATTGCAAAGATGCTTGCCCTTCGACTAAGCCCTCTTATGAACGATCTTGTCCCCAACACCCAAAGTGCTTTCATCAAGAAAAGAAATATCCATGATAACTTTCTCTATGTCAAGAACCTCGTAAAGAAGCCACACAAAAATAAATCCCTGACGCTTCTCTTCAATTTAGAAATCCGCAAGGCATCTGACTCGGTTAGGTGGGAATATATTATTGACCTCTTGCAGTGTCACGGGTTCCCAAGCTGGTTTCGCAATTGGATTGTTGTCTTGCTATGCACATCCACCTACAGGGTCCTCCTAAATGGCATTGATGGTCTCCCCATTTCCCATAGGAGGGGCCTCCAGCAAGGCGACCCGCTATCTTCACTCCTATTTGTTATTGCCATTGATCTGTTAACTCAAATTATTGATTGTGCAACCTGTAATGGCCTTCTACACAAGCTCCGGGCTAGAGGACCTATTTTGAGAACTTCCCTCTACGAGGGTGACGTGGCGGTTTTTGTTGCTCCCATAAAATAGTACATCCAAAATCTTGCAGCCAGGTCACCGGTCCATGTACAAACTTCCAAAAAAGCTCTCTTGTTCCCACTAGATGTGGCCAAGTTAACCTTGATGAGGTTCTTGAGGGAATACCCGCGGCACATACTACCTTCCCCATGCGGTACCTCGGACTCCCCTTTCGGTTTGGCGCCTTTGAAGAGTGGACTTCCAACACCTAGAAAACAAAGTGCGTCGGGAAGCCACCTACATGGAATGGAAAATTCATCACCACCGACGGGCATACGGCCCTTGTCAAATCGGTAATCTCTTCACAATCTATCTACTACTTTACGCCTCTCATCATCCCGTTGGGCACCATTAAATTCATCAACAAGTTGGAGTGTGCCTTCCTTTGGGCGATAAAGGACCCCACCATCGGGGCCAAGTGCAAGGTGAATTGGCAAATGGTGTGCCACCACAGAAATATAGAGGCCTTGGGGTCCTCAATATTGACAATTTTGCAATGGCTTTGTGACTTCGATGGCTATGGCTTGAATGGAAAATGTTTCAATCGAAAAGTTCAAAACCATGCTCTCAAAGAAAATGCTTCAATCGAAAAGTTCAATCTTGACAAACCATTCACCTTAGAGCACCTCTCTGAATTTGTGGAACTTTGGGTTCTTCTTCAAAACATGCAATTAAATGAGAATTCAAGAGTTAACAGCAAAACACAAGCACTATGAATGAGGAGAGCGGCAACACTCTTTCCCCTCTCTCCTATTCCTGCTACAGTTCCAAGAGAAAGCGTGTGTGGCCCTGGGCCAAATCGAAGCATCTCTTGCCGGCGTTGTAGGTGAGAGATGGTGGAGGGGCAATGTCGGCAGCGGTAGAGTAGGTAGATGTAGAATATTTATGTTTTTTTCTTTCGGTTTGCTTGCTGGTAGTGGGCTTCTTGCCTGGGTGTGGAGCTCTGGATTGTGCCGACCAGATCTGGGCTCTAGGGTTCGACCTTGCTGCGCCTTGGATCCTTTGGTTGAAGCTAGATGCAGTGATGTCATCCACCAAGCCACTGAATAACATCAGGGTCATGTGCAGCCTCCTCGTCTTGTTTGTCCCCGTTCTTCATCGTCTCTCTCTGGACGGACGTGGTGGCGGGGGCTGGAGATGATGAGTGTAGGGATATGCAGATCTGGTGGCGGTGGGAGTGACTCCTCTCTAGCACGTGGGAGCGGCGCCGAGTAGTGGCCTCGATCGTTTGACTTGTCAACTGTTCTTCTTCTGGCCGACCATGGTGGCGAGGCGAGAAGGAAGTCAATGTGGCGGTGTGCGGCTTGCTACCCTCTATTCAAGCGCGACCATCTAGGTGTTGCTGCCTCTCGTGCGAGTCTTGTCCTCCTGGACGGTCATGGTGGCATGGCGAAGGGCCGTTTTTGAGCTTGAGGGGTGATAAATCTTGCTGATGGTCTGGGAGGCTCCGTCTGGGTCTCTGGGAGCTTCTGGAGTTTTGGATCCCTGCGGTGTCTTCCAAGAGACGGCCTCATGTCGTCGTCGCTATCTATGGCCAGGAAGGTGGCCACGCTGCGCTCGACATCTTCGTTTGCTTGAGAAGTTTCTTACTCTGCGTGAGGATCTTCCACAACCCTCGTAGATGCATTGAAGCCCCCGAGCAACCAAGTGGTTACGTCCCGGTTGGTGCTGGGGTGGTGCCGCCTCAGAGCTGATCGATGATGGCAACAAATATGGACACTTTTCGTTGAGACTCCAAGTGCAGAGTGTTGTAGCAAGCTTCTTTTCCCCACAAGGATGACTCGAGGTTTTATATCGAACTCTCGAGGAATTGGATGGATATTTGTCTTCTTCTTTTCAAGCAACATGTAAAGTAAAATAATTTGTCTTGTATCCCCAACTCCACCATGTGGTTGTCAAGCACAAGGCTTCGTATTAGTAATATGAAATAAAATATAAAACAAAATAAATAAATTAAAGCAATACAAACTAGATGATATCGAAGATAGTAGAGTTGTTTTGGGGTTTTTATGAGTGATTGCAAGTAGGGAAAATATTTTTGCATTTTAGAAATAATAAATTGCAAAAATTAAAAAGGATAGTAAATGCAATTGAAAGGTGTTTCTTATGATAAAAATCGGACCGGGTTTTATGGATTCACTTTTCTACTCTCTTTTTAAGCTGTGGTGATCACAAAACAATTCATCAATGATAAAGATTCATGGAATTTCCATATGTGCTTGATAAAGGAATTAGTATGGGCATAACATCCTAACATAGAGGCGGAATACATATCTCTCTTATACTCCTCAAGAAAGGGAAATCTCCATGCAATCTTGAATTAAGAATAAATTAGAGTATAGCTTTAAGCAATATTATATGATGTTTGAAATACAAATATGCTACATTGATCTAACAAGGTTATCAACTATCACAAGATAACTAAAGCACATGATTTCACTTTATCCCTAGTGTGCAGCACAAGAAAGGTAAAAACAAAGTAGATCTTGAATATTGTTTGTCATAATTAAAACTCTACCACCATGCTACTCCATCTAACACACACTTATCCCTGTACAAGTTCTTGCATACAAGTTGGATCAAAACTATGCATCTACCAAAATATCTTATACAAAATAGATTGAGATCTCAAATATCAAATCATAGAACAAAGATCCACCACATAGGAATTACAAATATGACCATAATCATGTAGGGAAGCTCATATGGTACTAGATCTATGAAGAACAAGAGAGAAATAGATCAAGATACTGCCACAAACCCATAGACCGGAGGTGTACTACTCCCTCTTCATCATGGTGATGATGTTGGAGATGCCGGAGAGGGTGGAGATCTCCCTGGAGGTGGATCCGGCAGAGTTTCTCCCTCTAATCTTCACTGGATCTGACTCTGTTTGGTGGTGTTTTTGTCTCTGGTGTGCTCTGTATCGAGGCTCCCCGGGGGTCCTTATATAGGAATTTTTAGGTCAAGATAACTCCATGGGCGAAGAATCGAGGTGATCGGACAGCCGAGGAGGAAGTTAGCATGGGTGGCGTGCCCCTAGGCTATCTTGGGACTCCTGGCCCCTCGAGGTGGGATTCTTGTGCTCCGGATTCTTATCGTGGATAAATATTGGCATTTCCAAAAGTGCATGTACATTTGATTTCGTATAGGTCTTGAAACATCAAAAACATTGAAAACGGGATTTTTCTACCCTGCATGGTTATAGCCAAAACGGGATTTTTCTACTCTTTTCATGGTTGGCATTGGTTTTTCATGCCTTTATTTCTAGGCTACTTCTTAGTTTCATGCCTTGACTGGAAGACTCGCTTCTTAGTTTTATGTCTTTCCTTGAGATGTTTTGCATCCCGTACCGAAAGTAAGCATTGAATGCATATGTTAATCCTCCATAAAGAATGTAAAATAATATTTTGAGCTATGTAGTTCATGCCAACAATATTTATAAGGATGGGGTTCCAAGTATCTTTTATTTTAAAAGCTTCATATGGTGTGTGTGCTAAACATATTACAAGTTGATTGTTTCATGCACCTAGTCTATGACCTTTCACTCCTCATGCTACTTAACTTAGGCATGTCATTGTATACTCATATTGGTCTATAAAACCGCATCACTGAAGTACCTCTTGACCCTGTGTAGCTATATGCCCAACTTTTTTTGTATTTATTTGCTTATTCATTCATTTATTCATTTAGCATAAGAGATAATATAATTCCTTGGTTGTGTTCAAGGTGGGAGGGGGAAATATCTCTACTTCGTAAGAACAAGAAAAACAGACATATGAATCATATCAACAAGGTTCATCATGTTGTAAGTTTCCACCATGACATGCATGAGTTTGACTAGCAGTTCATGAGTGTTTTCTCTCAACATGCCTACTCCAGTGTGCACACTTTATTTCACATCGATGCAATCTATAGGTAGAACGTAAACATGATTAATATTCAACATTCAACATTAAAAGCTTTGTGCCATGCCGGCATGGTTTAGCTAACAACAATTAATAATATGTGCAGCACAAAAATTTCCATAGTGGTATCACCCTAAACTTTACTTTCTTATAAGCTTTAAAATACATGAAAAAGATGTTTTTAAGAATGTTTGGAGGATATATGCCTAGTCTAGTTTTAAGGGGCTTGGAACAAGTCTTAGCTTGTGTAGAAAAGGCTTAGCAAAAAGAGATCTAAAGAGTGTGCCATCTAGTTTATAATGTCAAAATTTATTTTCTCACCTTGATTCTTAGTGTTGAACATAAATATGTGATGAGTCCAAAATTAAAGCATATTTACCTTTTGTTTTTGCATAAATAGAGTAGGGATCTTTATATTTCACTGCGTTTGCTTGCACCTTTTTGTCTTTGTTTCAACAGGATCCCGAATCATTAAGTCGTATATGCACATCTCAATTAGAGCTACCATATTATGCTATAATATGATATTTTAAGTGATAAAAGTCATTTTATGGATTTACCTTCATTCCTAAAAAATATCAGATGAGGGGAAACAATCAGTACCGATAACGACCAGTGGTACGGGCAGAGCCCGCCCGTACTAGGTGTCATCGCATTCGCTTCGTCAAATACTTTCTCCAGGCAAAGACGAAAGGGAGATCCAACATTCAGAGCCACCAGAAACCACAAAAAAAAACATCTAAAGGGGATTTGAAGGACAACTTGGCTGGGGTAAAATCCCAACGGCTTCACAGATCATTGGAGGACAACGCATCATCCCATTCATCATCAACCGCTACATCTACATCACCACCATTAGAGCATCTCCACTCGTTGGCCGAACCCAGGCCGAAATCCAGACCTTTTTTCGGCCGGACGGCGCAAGTTTTCGGCCTGGGTACGCCCAGTTTTCCACTCGGCTACCCAGGCCGAGTACCCAGGCGGACACAAAATGGCTATATATTTGAATCTGCATAGTTTCCGTCGGTGAGTGCTCGGCCACAAGGTGTTCAACAGATGTGCCTCTCATGTTCGGCGACATATTTTTATTACATAACAGGGGAAACAACGATCAGTCGTCGATGGGGATGGGCTTCTGCGGCGTGGACGACGCGGCGTTGTCGTCCATCTCACCGGTGAAGGCCCCAGGGTTGGAGGAAGTCGAAGCAGAGCTCAGCGTGGGAGCGTTCGGCGCTGGCACGTTCGGCGCAGGGGAAGGGGAAGGGGACGTTGTGGTCATGCCCTCCAGAATGGCCTAACGTTGCACCAAGTACCAGGCCTTGACCGGCGAGCTCATCTTCGACGTGTCCTCGCCGCCCATGAGGAACTTGAGGTCTGTGTGGCTCTTCTTGGCGGCATAGTTGGCCTTTTTCTCGGCGAGGCTGGCTTTCTTGTCGGCGAGGCTGGCCTTGATGAGGGCCACCTTTTCCCCTTGTGTCTCCATCAGCTTCTTCCAGCGCTCCTCGCTCTTCTCAGCCCTCTTGTCGGCCTGCGCCCTCGTGTCAGCGAGGCATTTCTCGATCGAAGCCTGGAGACGCTCGGCGGGAGGTCCGGCGGCCTTGAGCATCTTCGCCTTCTTCTGGCTGAGCTCAGGTCTTCCTTCGCTGGCAGCAGTAGCCGGGGCCTTGGGGTTGTAGACGCCGTTGTTTCTCTTGGACAGACTCGGGCGAGTGTCTCGCCACTTCTCGCAATGCTCGATCTTCTCGAAGACATGCTGGAACTTGAACTCCATCTTCATGACCTGTCGAAACAGAAGAAGTGCACGGCGCAGCTACAAAATGGAAGTGTGTCAAGTTGTCCATATTCACGAGTGTGTCAAAAGAGTGCACGACAAAGTTAACGTTCGAGAGTACCTTGTTGTCCATGTTCTCCCCACTGGCTTGTGTGCGGTCGACTTCTTCCACGTAGCTGTGCCACTTGCTGCACGCAGTTTGGATGATTGCCCAGTGGTTCGTTATTGCCTTCTCCCCTCGCTCCATGTGGATCTTGCGATACTTTGGGTCGCACAGGCTTCGCTCGTCGAATGCTGCCTTCACGCGTCGCCAATAATTGTCAGAATTTTGGTTCGCACCTGTTATCGGATCCATGCTAACCGTCTTCCAAGCCTCGGATAGGCAGGTGTCCTCGGCCACGGTCCATTTGAGCCGAGCGTCCGCCGTCTTCTTCCCCTTCTTGCCTTTCGCCTCAGTTTCGGCGTCCTCTGGCTGCGTCTGCTCGGCCTGGGTCTCCTCGGCATCGACGTCGACGAGGTCCTGGGACTCGATGCCGCGCTCGGCGTCGGCCCGGATCTGCTCTTCCGTGAAGAAGGAGGCGTGGTTGGAGGCCTAGACTATTGCGATCAGGTCTTCCATGTATGCATCGGCCGTCATGCCGGACGGAAGGGCGCCCGGCATTCCACCGAACAGGTTGCGCGCGTCGGCCTCGCTGAAGGTTGCGCCGAAGGGCAGCGGACCGCGGCGAAGAGCGGGGCTTGCGTACGCCGGAGAGGCGGTGTAGGGGAGGTTAATGTCGACGCCGAAGGCCGAAGGAGGGTGCAACGCAGGGCAGGAGAAGAGCACGTTCGGGTTGAAGCCGCCGTCGAACTCCGGCGATGAGGAGGAGTACCTCTGGTGAGCAGCCGCCTGGCTCTCCTGGAAGTTGGCCGGCGAGATCGGCGAGAAGCCGGCGGGCGAGCCGACGCTGGCCTGGCTCCCCCAGTGGGGTGGATACGGCGCGGCCATCAACGCCGAACGCGTCGCCGCCACCTGCTTCGCCTTCGCCGTCGCCTATTCTTCCGCCGCCGCCTTCACCATCGCCTTCTCCTCCTCCGCTTGCTGCTGCCGGAGCTTCGCCCTCTCCTTCCTCTCTTTTCGCTCGGCCGACGAGATCTGCCTGGTGTGCTCCCTCTTCTCCCACTCCGCCGAGGACATGCCCTCCGGCTTGGTCGGCGGCGCTCTCGGCTTCCTCGCCTTCTTCTCCGCCGGACCCTCGCCGAGGATCGATCTGGGTTGGACAAAACTCTTGGGCGGCATGTTGGGCGTGGTGATCGGCGGAGCTTCGGGTGTGGGAGGAATGGGGAAGAAATGCAGGAGGAGGGAAGAAAAGGGCGGGGAGCTCGGTGAATTGGCGGGAGTGGTGCCTTCTCTCGCCGACAGCGCTGGCCCACGCCCGTTTTCGCTAAGTCCGGCGTTCCCAGGGTGTACTCGGGATCGTGGGTACGGCCTGGGTAGGCTGGACCAAAACACGCCGAAATCCAGACGAAAACAGGTCCTTGGGTACGCGACTGGGCCGATTTTCAGCGTCCAGACCAAAATTCGGCGTCCGGACGGGCGTCCTGGGTAGGCGAGTGGAGATGCTCTTACCCCCCATCACTCATCTATTAGATCTTTTTGTAATTCTAGATTCAATTGTGGTTTACATTAGATCTATTTCAGTACTTTTATCCATCCGTTTGATTATGATGATATTGTTGATTGGTTCCATGTGTGAGTAGTTCCTTTTTTCTTGGGGAGATGGATAAACCCTAGCACTATTATGAATTTTCAATGAAGATGATCTATTCTTGTGTCCATATGACTTGTCGGTCTATGTCTTGTGTCCAGATGATCTATTCTTGTGTCCATATGACTTGTCGCTCTATGATAGATTTAAGATTTGTGTTTGATCTCTGTCTTTAGATAGTATGTGTAGTCGGCCGCATATTATTTGCCCTTGGGACAAGGGAGGGAGAAATCCTTTGGACGTGTTTTGGAATCATACCCAGAATGGCCCCGTGACAGATTGATGCTGGCTCGTGACCTAGACGGTCAAAGGAGGAATAAAGAGAGACTCCCTAAGATAATTATGATATCCACGTGGAAACCCTTAATTGCGGTGGTTTGTATGGGTGACTGCTCTCAGACATCACAATGGTTATTTAGAGGTGACCTCACTCTTGCCTCAACAAAGTTGTCTCCTAGGATCCTTGCAGTGAACATCTTATTATGAAGATCTATCCACACATCTCATGACAAGAAGTATGTTATCTTAAATTATTAATAATAACAATACCATCCTAGAGGTGTATCCTACATCCCCGAGAAACTTTTTAGCCCTATTGAGTTCAACCATGCTTTCACACAACCTTGATACTTGCTTTCTTTTACTCTTTTTAATTACTTTTCTATAAATAACCAAAAACCTTTCAAACACCCTTTACTTGAGATCAAAAGTAGCTTATAAGTATCCTTTGGTAGAAAGTAACGAGGGGCATTAAGACCTTTACCAATAGCTCTATGTGGGTTCAATATATTTACTTCGAAACTAGCTACAATTTATCTGTACACTCGCAGTCATCAATATGCACAATCAAAGGATACAAATTAATAGGCATAAAACATATCATGCTTCATATAAATTACTTGAGCTTAAGAACTAGACATAACATGAATTTCAGCTTTTGTTTTTATCTCCCCTTTTCCTTTATTCCATGGCATTCTTTTTCAGTTTTAATCTCATTAAGGTAAAGTTTCTTTTCAGTAGATGATCATAAAATATATAATAATGGTGGTGGTATTTTAAATGCAAAACAAAAAAATAAATGACAAAACTGGAGCTCCAAGTTTCTACGACAGTTCTATGTTGCTCAAAAAATAAAGTTTCATACGCAAGCTTATGTTGGAAACCAAGCGTTGATTCGGTCCAGTGGGGCGCCTTATTCATACGCAAGCTTATGATTTTCACCATCCTTGGATTTCTGTTAGTGTGATGTTCCTCTATTCCCTGTCAAAAAACTTCAACACAATTTTTTCTCCCATCATTTTTCTGAGAGGTGACATTAATGGCACAAGAATATAATAGTTGTTGCATATATATCAAAGAAAAATTCATTCTTAATGTTCCATAAAGCATATAATGTTCCTACATATCCCTATCATATAATATGACACATACAAATCATTTTGGGACACTTGGGAATGGCTAAAACAAAACATGGCATAATATGTCCATATTTTCAGCAAGAGCAAAATGATCTTTTTTTGCCCACTTAGACATGTCAGGAATTTTATCAAATTTATTTGAATACATAGGATTAAAAGTTGTAATTGGTGTGTAAATTTGAGCGCAATTGGAGTTATAGAAAAATCATAAAATTCTTGCACTAAAAACAGTTCTGTAGAAATTCGTTGCTCCATATGTTTAGCAACTTTTAAAACATTCAAAATGGGTTCCACTTGGTACTTTATTAAAAGTTACAAAAATAAAACCAAAACAAAACTCTCTTTCTACAACAAGAGTTTAAAACAAAAATCTAAAAGAAAATAATTTGGTTGCCTCCCGCAAAGCGCTTTCTTTATAGCCATATAGTTAGGCTTTACTTACTTGGTTTAGGTGATATGGAATTCTTGGGATAGCTTGTGCTTCTTAGCTACCTACTTATTCCTTGGAAAGTGTTTCATACACTTCTTGTGAGGAAATTAAAACTTCACATTTCCTTCCTATGTATCAATGACTATACATGTTGTTCACAAAAAAGGTCTACCAAGTATTATAGGACTTGAGGTATTGCTCCCCATGTCCATGACAATAAAATCAACAGGCACAAATGTCATATGTAATTCAACCATGATATCTTGAACTTTTCCTAAAACATGTTTAGTTGAATTATCAGCTAGTAAAAGATCTATAGAGCATTTTTTCCATAGGTTTCAAATCAAGTAAATCATATAGATCTTTAGATAAAAATGAGACACTAGATCCTAAATCTAGAATAGCATGATGTGTCTCTTTTCCAATAGTGATTAATACCATGGGGATCCATACATCCCCAAGCTTGTGCGGTATCATATCTTCTCTGTTATATCTTTCAATATTTTCTTTTATAACATAATTTGCTAGGTAAGAACTAAATCTTGCTTGATGAACATTAAAATATGGATCGTTAGATTTTTTTTGCAACAAGTTACATGCAAGATACATTTATCAAGATCAAGTAGAGGTTATTTTTTCACTTAGGATTTTAACTTCTTTTACTTGTTTATCATTTGTCATCATTAGTGTTTCATTTTCCTCCATCATATTAAGAGTTTCCCATGATTTATCTGTCACTTCTTGGACATATTGATTGTTTCCTAATTGTTGTTTTAACCTTGAATAAGATTTTTAAATGATGACTTCTTATGTTAGGATATCTACCCTTTCAAACAAAGCATATTGTCTTTCAAAACTTAGCTATAAATTCCTTGTTAAGTTCCTTTTGAGTGGCTATAAAGGATCTCATGGTGCTTTCTAGATCATTAGAAGTATTATTAGCACTAGCATATTTATTAGGAACAAAAGGTGACCTACCATATGAGTTATTATAGTTGCTCCCATATCCATTACTACCAAAGTTTCTTATATAGTTGACATCTACGCTTTCATTTGTGTTTGTTACTAGTTCTTATAGAGGAATATTGTCGGTATTTTGCTTGGATATGTAGGCAAATATGGCATCAAGTTTACTTCCTATGAAGTCTATTTCTTCAATGGAGCTAACTTTCTTAGATGGGTTTGGTGCTCTTTCAGTATGCCATTGGCTATGGTTGTGGAGCATGCTTTCTAGGATAGTTTTAGCTTCAGACACAGTTTTACTCATAAATGCACCCCCATAGCACAATCTAGAATGCTTATTGACATGATATTTAGGCCATTGTAAAAACAATGCAATATAGTCCATTCATTTACTCCATGTGATGGGAAAGATCTAAGCATGTTTTTAACTCTCTCCCAAGTTGTTGCTACATGTTCATTATCATTTTGTCTCAATGATAGGATACTATTTCTGTTTTGTAGGATTTTAACAGGTTGGTAGTATTTCTTGATAAAAGCTTCTTTTAAGTCATCCCAAGAGTTTATACTAGCGGTTGGAAGTGATAATAACCATTCTTTAGCTCTACCTCTTAGTGAAAATGGGAATAGTTTAAGTTTCACAATGTCATTTTCCACATTTTTAAACTTTTGCATATCACAAATTAGACAAAAATCATGCAAATTCATAGATGCATCCTCAGTAGCACTCCCCCAAATTGTTCTCTAGTTATAAGATTTAAAAGACTAGGACTTACTTCAAAACTTTCAGCTGTGATTTTAGGAGTGGTAATGGGTCTAGCCATAATTTGATTATTAGGGGTATTTGTGTTGTCACAAAGTTTTGTTCCTCTTTCTCCCATGTTTTGCAAAAAATAAAAAATAAATATAATTTTTATATGTTTTTGTGTTTTAAGGAAAACTTAAAAAGACTAAAAATCAGACAAAATAAAATACTTTAAAAATCTAAAAGGAGAAGAAAAGGCTCACAGTAGTGCATCCTCCCCAATCTTGGGTTGTTATACAAGTTGATGAAGATGACAGTGCCAAAAAATAGTCTGGCAGCTATCGTGAGAGTTTCACCACACTGCAACCACTGTGATATGTCTCCACCAATTCCCCGACAAAGGCGATAGAAAATATTCTTGATGGCAACAAGTGTGGCCACATTTCGTTGGGACTCCAAGTGTAGAGTGTTGTAGCAAGCTTCTTTTCCCCACAAGGGTGACTCGAGGGTTTATATCGAACTCTTGGGGAATTGGATGGATATTTGTTTTCTCCTCTTCAAGCAACTTATAAAGTAAAATATTTTTTCTTGTGTCCCCAACTCCACCAAGTGGTTGTCAAGCACAAGGTATCGTATTAGTAATATGAAATAGGGATTTTTATTTTCGTGCCCCTGATTCGTTAGCTATACTCATTTATCTCCAGCCGCTTAGTTTTTTCTCACTTTTGTACAACTCCTATTATGGAACTCTCACATCGGTCTGAAACTCGCTCTCCGTCGGGTCCCATTAGTGAACCCTCGCCGTTACATGCTGATAAGTGGGACCGCATTTAGGTGGGTCCCATAGTGGACCCTCGTTGTTACGTGCTGACAAGTAGGACCCCCGTTACATGATGACAGGTGGAGCCACGTTCAGTCGGGTCCCATAGTAGGACCCCCCATGGCGTGGGGTCAGCTTGTTGGGAATGCGTTTTGGGGAATGTGGTGTGGGACCATGTGGGACGCGTATGGTAGTTACGTGCGCCTCGTCGCCTAAATTGGAAGATTTCTTTTTTTGTTATTTTTATGATTGGACTTTTTAAGAGCGCTTTTTCCCCTTTATGCCGCTAACAGTTGTTATTTTTGTCCAAAAAGGCAGCGAATCTAGAGCATCTTTTCTCTTCATTCATGGTTCCTTTTGGTCCTCGTATTTTTCCAATCTGGCAGCAAATCTAGCCAACACCATAATTATATAGATGAACATAGCAGATGTAGATAAAGCAGCTAATAAAGGATTATATAGTACGATACTTAAACCAGGTTTGACAATTAGGCTGCTCAGCAACAGCTTACAAGTTCAATACAGACAACAAAACAAAAGAAGCTGCTTTACAGTAGCAACATCATCACAAGATCAGTGGCACCTCCTGGCCTCCGCTAGGATGGCCTCCGCCTCCTCCATGTGGCGCTTCCTCCACTTCCTGCTGCCCAGTCCCTTGACCTTGGGTGCCCTGGGCTTGATCAGGGGCATGTGACCCTCCTCGATGGCCACCTTCTGGAGGTTGCGGAGGTGAAAACCAAGCGCCTTGTGCTGGGCTCTGAAGGCGTTGGCGTTCTTTGACGGGTCGCGGGTCTTCACGTCCTCGGCATGCATCACGAGGGAGTTTAAGTCGGTGGCGAGGCTCCTGGTGCAGAAGGGGCACCCGTAGACATCGCCAGCGAAGAAGTCGTTGAACTGGTCGGACTTCAGCTTCCTCAGCACCTGACAAGTCTTGGTGTCCATTGACTCGTCATCGCTGCAGACGTCGCTGCTATCCACCTATTATAAAAACAGTAGCGTGCAATAAGGAAATGATTGAGATACCGTGATTATCGAGATTGATTACTTGCATAAATTAACCGATTGAGATCCCCTGATTATTCCCCAATCCCCAAATCGCAAACCAAATCGAATACTGATCCCAACTACAGATCGATGATACTACTGATCCCAACTACAGATCGGTGCTAGTACTGATCCCAACTACAAATCGGTGCTAGTACTGATCCCAACTAGGGGAATTCATCGAAATACGAGATCTAACAACAGAGGATTAGCTACTGTAAAAATACCTAGCATCCACCGATTGAAAATACGAACAGCCGAGCCCTAATAACACACGATCTAGCATCCAACAATGGGAATGGGGGAAGAACAAAGGATGGGGAGAAAACCCTAGTTATCTCCAACCATGGGTCGACTAAGATGGTGTCAAGGGGTTCTCCGGACTGATGTAATCGTTGTCCCCGCAGGGGTCCCAGCCGTGTGGGGTCTGCAGGAGAACGGAGGGGGCCTATATAGGGACGGGGGCCTCCTCGCCGGCTGCTACGGCGGAAGCGGGGACGGGGGTCTGGACGGGGATGGCGGCTGCCTTCAATGCCTCAATGGGGGCCTGTACGGGGATGGGGGCCTCCTCGTCGGCCGCCTTGGAGGCGACGATGGCCACTGCGCTGTTCTTCTCCATCGCCGGCATGGTTGGGGTTTTCTTGGGGGTTTGCATAAGGTGATGGGACAATGGAGATGGTTGCGTGAGTGAGTGAGCGAGTGAGTGATCAATGAGAGTGAGGAGGCCTCTATAAAGGTGAAGGGAGGAGACATTTCGTTGCACCACCGTGCACCGCGTAATCGCGTGCGCTACTGCACCGTGCACGGCCACACGCGTCCGCTACCGCCCCCGTGCACCGTGACACGCGTACCATGCGTCATGGTTTTACCCTCGTGTCTAACCTTGACCACTTAGTTGTGCTCAGTTATACCCTCGAGTGTCGCACTGGCAGTTTGGTTGTACTCAGTTTTACCCTCCAGTACTAACACTGTCGTGTGCAATATACTCACTTTTACCCTCTAGTGGCTGGTCAACTGAGATTCAACGAATGGGTTTTAGCTAGCTAATTGAGTAATTTTATGCACAACAAATTCAAAAAGATCAAATAGTGGCATCTTGATGTCTACGCACTTCTATTCTTGTAGACAGTTGTTGGGCCTCCAAGTGCAGAGGTTTGTAGAATAGCAGCAAGTTTCCCTTTAGTGGATTATCCAAGGTTTATCGAACTCAGGGAGGAAGTGGTCAAAGGTATCGCTCTCAAGCAACCCTGCAATCAAGATACAAGAAGTCTCTTGTGTCCCCAACACACTCAATACACTTGTCAGGTGTATATGTGCACTAGTTCGGCGTAGAGATAGTGAAATACAAGTGGTATGGATGATTATAATACAACGGTGTCAGAAAAGAGCTTTTGACGGGGAGGAAAAGGTTGAAGCTATCATGTATATCCCCGACAACGTCCCTAGAAAAGAGCTTGATGGGTAGGAAGAGACTAAAGGCAAACTGAAATAAAGATGGTAGCAAGCAAACATGTAACAGATCTAGTTGCAAACGGTGTTTCAATGCTTAGAAACAAGCCCTAGGGATCATACTTTCACTAGTGGACACTCTCATATAAATATCTTCTCTTCATGATACTACTCTGAACTACTCTTCGGTTGGACAACTCTAATCCATGGTAGGGCTACAAAAGCACTTCTTAAAGTTCGCAATCCCCATCTAGATAACCCCACTGTCACCTTGAGCGCTAGATGGTTCATTCAAACACCACAATTTCATAGAGACATCCAACTCCAAATATAACTCATGACAAGTATTTATGTAATCTACAGCCTAAGTGCCACACGGTGTGCATGTTGTCACTTTCACACACGTGGGGAGAGCCGGAGATTGATTAAAGCACTTGAGTAGCAGAGTAGATCTACTCGATTACCAAGCTCATGATCACAATAAGATCATGCATAGAGAGAGATGAACACATAGCTATCGGTAGAGCCCTTAGCCTCAAGGAAGAACTACTCTCTCCTCAGCATGGGAATTAGCAACGGCGATCGAGATGGTGGTGGAGATCGATGGAGATGGCTTCGAGGGCAATTCCCCGTCCCGACAAGGTGCCGGAATAGAGACTTCTGTCCCCGAATCTCCCCTTCGGTGGCGGCGGCGCTGCGGAACTTTTTGTGGAGATACGTCGATTCTTCTAGAGTTTTCTCATCGGGGGCTTCTTATAGGCGAAAGGGCAAGGTCGGTGGAGGCCCAGGGGGCCCACACCCCCTGGTGGCGCCACCAGGGTCCACCCGTTCCACCATAGGGTGTGTCCACCCTGGTGCCCCCTCCGTTTCTGCTTCACGTTTCCGTATTGCTCTAGGAAAAATAGGCACATTGGCTTTTTGTCCCGTCCAATTCCGAGAATATTCATTTTTTAGCTTTTCTGAAACCAAAAATAGCAGAAAACAGGCAATTGGCACTGCGGCATCTTGTCAATAGGTTAGTTCTAGAAAGTGTATAAAAATACCTCAAAGTATAGACAAAACATAGCAAAGTTGATAATAAACAAGCATGGAGCATCAGAAATTATAGATACGTTTATGGCATATCACATCTACCCAGGGAGTCTTATTATGTGACCTGCCACCATAAGAAATATATATAAATCAAGTTTTAACCTAAATTATCACTTCTCAAATCACCTACTATGTATGAAGGTTCATGGCTTTCTACTCAAGCCTCTCCCCCAAAACATCCCTCCCCAAAACATAATTTGTCTGAATGAGGCAATAATTGTCAAACTTATATATATTTGAATGGCAAATAGTTTGATGTATGCCAATATGTATTTTATTGTATAAAAGAAGCATTTTCCATTTTTTAAATCTCTTTTTGTTTTCTATTTGAACCCTCTTGTTAGTTTTTCCCTTGGTTTTAAAGTTTTACTCAGTTTTGCCCTTGGTTTTTAAGTTCTACTCAGTTTTCTCCTCCCTCTTAGTGACAAACTCTCACACATGTGCTCATCTTGGCTGCTACGATCTGATTGGTCGAGATAGTTGTCACGCGGATCGTACCCACCAACCGTTGATCCTATATGATCTAGCGGACAGGATAACCCATGTATCTGTCGGGGGGCACCCTCTATCCATGCAAAATAATGAGTTTGCCACCGATGCTTTAACTCCATAAACAAATGATTTTGAATATAATTTGAATGGAAAGTGTTCAAAGGTGTATAATTTTTGCATTATTTTTCATTCTATGTCCTAAGTGCGATTTCAAAGAGTTCAAAGGTGTATAATTTTTTCCATATGCAAGTTTATGCATTACATTCTATAAAAATGATAATCTCTCAAGATTTTCTTAGCACATCATTATCACGTATTAAGTGCGATTTCACTGTCCAAAGGTTTATAATTTTCGTATACGCAAGTTTAGGATCACTTTTCACACTATAAAAATGGTAAACACCCTTTTCCTTTACATTAAGAGTTGTATAATTTTTCAATTTGAAACTGTTCAAGAGTAGTGTCAATTATAAAAACTCTTTTACATTAAGAGTTGTATAATTTTTCAATTTGAAAGTGTTCAAGAGTAGTGCCAATTATAAACACTTTTTTACATTAAGAGTTGTATATTTTTTTAATTTGAAAGTGTTCAAGAGTTGTGTTAATTATAAACACTCTTTTACATTAAGAGTTGTATGATTTTTTAAATTTGAAAGTGCTCAAGAGTTGTGTCAATTATAAACACTCTTTTACATTAAGAGTTGTATGATATTTTTTTTTAAATTTGAAAGTGTTCAAGAGTTGTGTCAATTATAAACACTCTTTTACATTAAGAGTTGTATAATTTTTTTTAATTTGAAAGTGTTCAAGAGTTGTGTCAATTATAAACACTCTTGTACATTAAGAGATGTATATTTTTTTTAATTTGAAAGTGAATCGCTAGCCGTGCGAGAGTTGTGTCAATTATAGTTTTAGACCGTGCGAGAGTTTCATAATTATAAACACTCTTGCAAACCAACTGAATCGCCACTGCTCCAGTGGAATTTACAATAGATTTTATCTATCTCTGAGAGTTATGGAGGTTGCAACCACCGCTGGGAAGTAAAATCCATATAGATATTGTTCACAACCAAGAATTGTGTCAGCACTGGATCAATCCTATTCGAAAAGCAAGACAGTTAGTTGAGCACCAGCGATTCACGTTCAAATACTGCCAATAATCAACCCACAAAAAGAAAACGATGCTTACCCTGATGGAATCCATGCGTTAGATCCCTACGATTCCACCCAATCTTCTCCGTTCTCGACGGGGATGGACGATGCACCAGCCGGCATTGCATACTGTTCCGCGAAAGGGGTAGATCTAGCAGGGGCGGGAGCAGAGGCGGAGGTGGAGTGGGATCCACGGCTATAGGGAGGGGCGGCTCTAGGCCGAGGAAGACATAAGGTAGGAGGGCACGGCGACGGGGCAGCGGAGGAGCGGTGTGGGAGTTGTTCCAGGCTCGGGGTGAAGCGATTGCTTTGGGTGAGCGAGAATTGCCGGTCCGACGTGTCTCCATGTGGCCCCACTCTTTACCAAGTATGCAAGACCCGTCCCAATGCGGCCCCACCCTTCACCACGTATACAGGACCCATTCCAATGCGGCCCCACCGATCAGGCATGTAACGGTCGAGGCGTCGTAACGTAACGCTCAACGCCCGACCCGCCCCAACGCGGTCCCACCAGTCAACATGTAACGGTCAAGCCTTTGACCCGACAACATCCCTTCGTCCGAGCGCCCGCGAGCGCCCGTGAGGGTTTCTTAACATGGCGAGGGGAAAAGTGAGAAAAAGTTAAGCGGGCTGAGGAAAAGTGAGTACAACTAACGAACCAAGGGCATGAAAATAGAAATCCCTATGAAATAAAATATAAAACAAAGTAAATAAAGTAAAGCAATACAAACTAGATGATATGGAAGATAGTAGAGTTGTTTTTGTTTTTTCATGAGTGATTGCAAGTAGGGAAAGTATTTTTGTATTTTCAAAATAATAAATTGCAGAAATTAAATGCAATGGAAAGGTCTTTCTTATGATAAAAATGGACTGAGGTTCATGGGTTCACTTGTCTGCTCTCTTTTTAAGTTGTGGTGTTCACAAAACAATTCATCGATGATAAAGATTCATAGAATTTCCATGTGTGCTTGATAAAGGAATTAATATGAACATCACATTCTAACATAGAGATGTAATACATCTCTCTCTTATACTCCTCAATAAAGGGAAATCTCCATGCAATCTTGGATTAAGAATAAATCAGAGTATAGCTTTAAGCAATATTATATGATGTTTGAAATACAAATATGCTATCTTGGTCTAACAAGGTTATCAATTGTCACAAGATAACTATAGCACATGATCTCACTTTATCTCTAGTTAGGTAGCAAAAGAAAGGTAAAAACCAAAGTAGTTCTTGAATATTATTTATCACAATTAAATCTATACCACCATGCTACTCCATCTAACACACACTTCTCCCCATACAAGTTCTTGCATAAAAGTTGGATCAAAACAATCAATTAAGAACGGGATACATGATATGCATCTATCAAAACATCTTACACAAAATAGATTGCAATCTCAAATATCAAATCAAAGAACAAAGATCCACAACATAGGAATTACAAATATGACCATAATCATGTAGGGCAGCTCATATGGTACTAGATCTATGAAGAACAAGAGAGAAATAGATCAAGCTACTGCCACAAATCCATAGCCCGGATGTGTAATACTCCCTCTTCATCATGGTGATGATGCTAGAGATGTTGGAGAGGGTGGAGATCTTCCCGGAGGTGGCTCCAACAAAGTTTCCCCCTCCAATCTTCGTTGGATCTGACTCTGTTTGGTGGTGTCGTTTCTGATGTGCTCTATCTCGAGGACTCCCTGATTGGGTCCTTATATAGGGATTTTTAAGTCAAAATAACTCTGTGGGCAAAAGAATCGAGGCGATCGGACGACCGAGGAGGAAGTTACCATGGGTGGCACGCCTACTAGTCCTGGAGGCGCCCCCCTAGGCTATCTTGGGCCTCCTGGCCCACCAGGTGGGATTCTTGTGCTCCAGATGCTTCTCGTGGATAAATATTGACATTTCCAAAAGTGCATGTCCATTTGACTTCGTATAGGTTCTGAAACATCAAAATCATTGAAAACAAGGTTTTTCTACCCTGGAGGGTTATAGCCAAAATAATGGGGGTCATTGGTAAATCTCCAAAGAACAATATAAAACATGGATATAACATTATATATGATGCAATTATGTAAGAAAACATGTTAACAAACTACAAAGTTCACGTACATTTTACATGCATCACCCGTCTCCGGCGGTCTGCAGGGATTTAATTGCGTTTTGGCAATCTTTTTTAGGGTGTTGTGTGACAAAGTGAGGGGCATCATTGTATTTTTAGTTTTCTTTTTGTGCCTCCTGTAATTGTACACCCGCCGCCGGAATGAAAAACTCTAGGCCCTTCGGGGCCTTATCCGTTTAAAAAAACGAGAATTCGAGTGATGATATTGTTTGGAAGCTAACGGAGAATGGAAAATATTTGACGGCGGCGGCGTATAAGCTACAATTCTTGGGGTCCACCAAATCCATCACGAACATGTTGATTGGGCAAGCTTGGGCCCATCTAAAGGTGAAATTCTTTGCTTGGCTTGCAACTCAAAATAGAATTTGGACGACTGATCGATTGGAGAAAAGAGGGTGGCAAAATTGCGGGCTATGTCCTCTTCGCAAACAAATAGTGAAATGCACCAATCACCTCTTTGTCAAATGCCTCTACACCATTCGCCATTGGCGTGTCACAAAGAATTGGTTGGGACTTCACAAGTTATGCCCGCCGCTTTGGGCGGACCTGTCGACAAAGCATTGGTGGGCAATGATGGTGGAAAAGCGGAAAGCAATGGCCTCTTTAACCATGCTCGTGTCATGGGAAGTTTGGAACGAGCGCAAGGCCCTAGAACTTTTGAAACAAACAAGCACCCCTTTCGGTGATTCTAGATTTAATTAAAAGAGAAGCCCATTTGCGGGTTGTTCTAGGGTAAAATGATGCCGGAAGAGTAATCCTTTTATAATAATATTTCTCGTAAAATTTCTGCTTAATTAATAGATTTGGACAAAGGTTTTGCATCCGTTTCTAAAAAAACAAGTGGCACGAAAGCAGAGGACATTTGTCAAATCATGACGAAAACTGCTCACCTGCAAAACAGGTAAACTCTCTCAGCTACTCCAATCGATCTTAAATCCAACTGTGTAAAAAAAGGTTAAGCGAAGGCAGAGTAGAGGAGTGCTCAACGACTAGCAACTTCCGCTCATTAATTTACACACATTACACTCTGCCTAAAAATTTTAGCACCAAAACTGAACCGGGCCACGAAATTCGTGTGAAAAAATAAACAAACGAAAACATCCACATACTGTAGATTAGCTTGAATTGCCCATACATGTCACTTCCAAATTTTGGTGGGTACATATGTGTATAAGAACACAGTCAAATTTTGTACCTGAGCTTGAGCTAGCTACATGTCTTAATTTGCAGTTCGCCATTGGATTTGGTTAATCGATCTCAGTGAAGCAAGAACCCGAGCACCTCCTTGACCCGGCGCTGCCACCCAGGCTTGGTCGCCGCGGCCGCCGCCGTCGCGGGCTTGGCACCGACGATGCCGTCGTTGCCGGCGAGCACCCGGTACTTGTCCCTGCGGGTGAAGGTGGTGCACTCGAACCCGAGCGTGGCGGCGAGTATCCTCTGCACGTAGTTGGCGACGTCGACGGGGCTCTTCCCGGCGGCGCACGTCGCCTCGGCGGGGAGCTGGTTCAGGAACGTCACCTCGTACACGGGCCTCGGGTTCATGAAGAAGAAGATGGGGTCCATGGCCTTCCACCCCCTCGCCGTCGTCGGGTGGAATAGCCCCACGCGGTAGTTCGTCGCCACGGGGACGATCCGGTCGCTGAGCTCCGCGAACAGCGCCGAGAACCGGAGCAGGAAGGGCTCCCGGCACGTCGTGCCCTCGGGGCACACGGCCACGTCGCCGCGCGCCAGCTCGGCGCGCATCCGCGCCGCGTCGGTGTCGCGGTCGCGGGTCAGCCGCACCGTCGGGATCGGCGAGAGGAGCTCCGAGAGGCGGGAGAGGGAGTAGGTCACGGCGGCCACGCGCCGGCCGAGCACGAACGCGAGCACCACGGGGTCCATGAGCGTCCGGTGCGTGCACACGAAGAGGATGCCGGAGTGCGAGCCGTCGTTGGCGGTGGTGGGCGGAGGCGGGGAGCCGCGCGTGATGACGGCGCCGCCGACGAAGGGCGCGACGTAGGGGAGCGCTTGGATGGGGAGGATGAGGCCGAGTGTGATGCGGATGAAGGCGAGGAGCACACCGAGGGGGATCCAGAAGAGGATGGCGAGCGACATGAGGGCCGTTGGCCGGCGCACGAGGCGGCCGTCGTGGAAGATGACCGGCCGGAACGGAGCGCATTTCGGTTTCTTCGCCACGTCGTGGTCCGCGGAGAACGGCGGCTGAAGTTGCTCCTGCATCAGTGTACACCATACGGTAATCAGTTGTAAATTGTTCATGCTGGATGCCTGAACATGTAATGTTGTGTGAGTATGTACGGTGGCGAAGCTTCAACTAAACTCATACTTGTACAAAAAAATGCAATTGGAACAACTACAATAGTACTGAAAAATAAACAAAATTAAATGATGAAAAACTAAAACTTCATAAGTGTGACTGATACTTCACAACAATAGACAGAGACACCACTGGACAAAAAAAAAGGACTGAAACTTCACAATTTTAGAGGACTATGTCTTAACAACTCCTATTATATAAATGTTTATGTACACTCTATCCCTTTCTAAAAGAAACCTAGATGTTTATGTGACATAGATGCCTAATAAATTGTACGTACATATACATCGTTTTTCATAATACATTTTGAGTACAACTGTTCTCCTTTTGAAAGTTGTCCTTTTCTCATTACATATGAGTACTGCAGCAGATTAATGCAATATCCACTTAACCAATGTTTGCAAAGTATACAAAATTACGTTACCCTCCCCCCTTCCTTTGAAAATCATTAATCAGAATGATATGACTCAAAAATCATGCATAATGTGGAAAAAGGACCAAAAGAAATGAATTGAGAGAAAAGTGGAACGTATAATGGAGAACACACACATTTTCTAAGCGGAGCATCACTTGAGAAAGGGGAAGAAGAAGAAAGAGACATTATCATAGATTTCTGGAGTAGAAAGTTTTTACAAGGTTTATTCAAAATAAGTGTTATGCGTTTTCTGAAAAAAAGGATCTGAAGAATCGTGTCACATAGGGCGCCCCCTAAGGATTGTTGGTGGGATGGCAATGTTGTTTAGGTTATGTTTGATTTGAACATAAATATAACCGATTATTTTATTATGTCTATGTGTTGATCTTTGGGTTGTTTGGTTCGAAGTTATGGTTGCCTATGCTTATTTCTATACTCTAGTTTATTTTTCTTTCAAACATTGACCAAATCATCGGGAATACAAACCTTGACCAGAGTTACGTGAGCCAATTTTTCTATCAATTTGTAGTGCATGCCTTGACTCAAATCAAACACATCAGGTTAGAACAGAAACATGTACTAAAGAGATAACACATTTATTTTAGATAGAAACCTAAATTTGAGTCAACTAGAAGTTGTGTTCAAATGAAAGGATGCTCGTCTACCTTTTCACTTAAGAGAGCTAGGCTCACATCCCGAATGACATCATAAACGCATTTTTTGTGAGTATGTCATAAACACATGGATTAATCTAGTATTACACTATTCTTGAAGAGTACGGTAACCCATTTGGAAATGTCGAAATTAGTTATAATTTTAATTGTTCTCATGATCTGTTGGCCAATTTATTTTTTATAATTTGATTTTGGACTGTAATATGTTCACAAATTTCACTTAAAGTGGAGAACTTGCGATTTCACTCTGTGAATTCTGAACAAAATTCCCACGGAAATTTTCAACACAAAAAACAGAGTTTTTCAGTAGCAGCAAGAGGAGAAAAAAACAGAGTTTCTTCAGGAGTACGGATGGGCCTATTTAGTTAGTACACTGGGCCAACTATCATATTCCACTGGATGATTGGACCCAAACTGAGCTTTCTCATCAGCCCATAAAAAAAGGAACTAGAATTGCCGAATTTCGAATAGAATTTGAACACCCAGGTCCGAGGTTATGAGGAAATTTGTACTCCTCCTAGTAAGAAATTTCTGCAAAGTGTTGCTAACAAACGTACCTTGCAGAAGGGCAGGAAAGAGGATTGCGCCATGTCCGACCTTCCCATACCGAGGTCCGGCCGTTCGCCGTCGGAGAAAATCGCGCGCACGCGTGCGGCGACGTCGTCGTCCCCGCCGCCCCTGACGAGCCCGGTGCAGCGCCTGAGCCTGCTGTACTCGAGGTCGCACCCGACGACGTCGTGCGCGCCGAGGTGCTCCCTGGCGAACCACTCCACCATGACCCTGGGCAGGCCGCGCGAAACCACGACGCGCCTGCCCTCGCACGCCCCGAAGGCGGCCCAGGCGGCCGGGTCGACGTCGTCGGCCATGAACTTGGGCAGCACAGCGCGCGCCACGGCCTCCAGCTCGGCCCGCGGCACCCCCGCCGTGGCCACGAACGCCGCGCACCGCGTCGCGAGACGGCGGCCGCGCCCGGAGGCCGGGAGAAGGAGCTCGATGAGCTGCAGCGCGGGCCAGAGCGCCAGCAGCGCCGCGAAGCGGAACAGCCCGGACGCCTCGAAGGCCACGAGCATGAAGTACGGGAACGTGCTCGCGTCCCGCAGCAGCGTTCCCTCCAGCTCCGCCACCACCGCGCCAACGCCCTCGCGCGGCCCACCAGGCGCCGGCGCCGACATGGTCACCATGTACCGGTGGATCTTGTTGTGTGTCGAGCAGAGCTGATTTTTTGCCGCGCCTCGTGTACGTACGTAGCCGCGAAGGAACGTACGTGTGCTGGAGGGAGAAGCGGAGCAGCAAGGGCGACGGGGGATATAGGGAGGGCGGCGTCGGGGTCACCGGGCGCGGTGGGCAGCGTCTGGCTTGACTGCGAGCTCCGGCGTTGCCGATTCGGGTAAGCGCCCTGCAACCACCGCGCCTGCGCAGGGGGCTGGGTCGCACGCTAGCTATCTCGCGCGCGGACTCGCATGCAAAGCAAAGGCAAAGTCGCGTGGATGATCGATGGATCGCGGCGATGGCCACCTACCTCGCAACAAACAAACCCCGGATACTATAATCTACTCTGTTTTTTTCTTTCGCTTAGCCTGCAGGGCCGTGCCGGGGGGTTTATCTACCAATCTTTCGAGCGACCGTAGAAACGATTTTCTCCCCGTTTCTTTATGCTGCTCGCGCGGGCAGTGTGAATAAACCGTAAAGCTCGGCCGGTAGATAGCGACGTCGCCTACTCCGGATTCGACTGCTCTCCGGCCACCTTTGTGCCGTGCGCGGTTTGGGCTGGGCGGGGCGCGCGTCGTCGCTCTTCAATGCTGACGAGGACAGGGATGCACATCATTGGTCACATATGTATGGTACATTTTGAGCCAGCTCTCTGCATAGTATCTCTATGTTTTATCTGCGTGGTTTAACGTGGTGTCTGGTGCTTTATCATAGGAAAATGATGTGGATCCCCCGGACGATGGGGGATCCCATCGTCCTCCTCCCCTGCGTTTATTCCTAAAATCGTTCTAAATTTCGTTTTTGCTGCGAAACGGTCCGCTTTTGCTACATATGTCCCCGTTTTTGCTTTCGAAGCAAAAAAAAACGGTTCGTTTCAGAAATAGAACGTCTCGCCGGAGACCATGCAGCAAAAAAATTGTGCTAATGCAACAAAACCGACTTTGTCGGAAACTTTTTCTGCTGCAAGGTCTCCGGCGAGGGTCATCAACGAGTTGTTTCCGACGATGTCTCCGGCGAAGTTTGTTTTGCTGCATTAGCACATTTTTTTTGCTGCATGGTCTCCGGCGAGGTCTCCGACGAGACGTTCTATTTCTAAAACGAACCGTTTTTTTTTTTGCTTCGAAAGCAAAAGCGGGGACATATGAAGCAAACGCGGGATGTTTTGCAGCAAATGGACACGTGTCAACACGGGAAGCAGGACGATGGGAGCTCCCCCATCGTCCGGGGGACGCCTAGCACTTTCCTTTATCATAGACCGTTTGACTTGCTAATAGTGGTTCGGACATGGGAGTAGTACGTACGTCCTGAACTATTGTAAGCGTAACTGGTTTACAGTAATCTTGGTGTTCACCTTAATTGGCAACACAATACTTGATATAGTATGAATGGATGGTCCAGAGGAAGTACCTCGGAATCCTAGCGACACGTACAGTCCCCATACAACCAGCGTGTGCAGTCGCATGTTGCTAAGACACGGGAACAGTAGCCATGCGATCACATCCACAAAAGTACGTACCAACATTTTCAAGGAAAACCGAGTGGATTGTGCCCCCCCCCCCCCCCCCCCCCCCCAACACACACACACACACACACTGCACGGTCCCAGCTGTCCGGGGGTGCGCACGCGTGAGACACTCGAAATACTACAAGTTTTTTTAGTCACTTTTGTGCCCCACCAATCAAATGCAGTTGCACAAAATAAAGTAGACATGCCCCGGCCGAGAAATACAAGAAAGGTACGAAGTACTACACCAAATGTTTTTGCGACATGTTTAATAAACTACTAAACAAAAGAAATAAAACGCGTATGAAGGTAAAGAATAATGGCAGAAACCATAATAAACGGGTATAAAGTGGTTGGAACAAAATAAAAATCCAGATGCTAGCAATTCAGCTTTGCATGTACTACTAGGCAAGAAGAAAAAAAAAGATGATGGAAGAAAACACTACGTAGTATTTCAGTTTGTCATCTCCCAAGAAACATCGTTACTACATCAATTGATACAAAAAATTGATGCTGTGGGGCTGTGTACACACGAACCATGATACACAAATTATTTAGAATTTGAACCTCGCAACTGCACGTACAACTTCCGATCCGATTTGATGTCGTCGTCACGATCCGGGGAAAACTTTGCCTGAAACCGCGCGCGACATTGCAGTAGGAGATCGGCCGGAGCTAGCGAGTACCTGAATTCAGTGGCTATATGACCTTTGCGAAGCTTGTGGTTTCGGTTTTGGCAGGCATCGGCGTCTCCGTCAGCTTGTGTTTCTGGAAACCGCTCGAAGCATGCTTAATTACCAGCGCGCGTACGTGCGTGGTAGCAGGCGAGTGGCGCGTCAGCTAGCACCTCGGATTTAAAACCCTAGCCAGTGGCACTTGGTCGCTGTTCCCGTACGTCGAGTTGAGACGACATGGTACGCTGCTGCTGCCAACGACCCCAGGCGAAACGGGACGCGATCAGAACTCCCAGAGAGGTCTAGCTAGTACACACAGTTTTTCTTCGTACGGGGACATTAAGCTAGTACTCCGATTCATTTCAAATATAAGATGTTTTAAATTTGTAAATAAAATATATCTAGACTTCTTTAGTGTGTAGATTTATTTTAAACTTAAGTAAACCTAATACTAAAATAAGTTTAGATACATTTATTTTATAAAATTAAAACATCCTATATCTTAAAACGGAGGAAGTACTAATAGTGCTCCGTGGCAGCTAGCAACGCCGTTTTTCTCCCGGCTAGTACACGAATTTCTCCTCGGGCAGTAATGACAGAGCGAGTCAATCGAAGTACTAGCAGCTACTACTATAGCAACCCGCGCTGACTATATCCTGATCGATCGGCTAGACTAGGAGATGCGTAGAACGGGTATGGCGAGTTCGACCGGGACATGACTAGGAGAACGGCGCTGAACCTTCCTTGAGAGGTGGTATCTATCGGAGCGACTGACTGATGATCGACGACTCTTTGCACTGACTACATACATACCCCGGCCGTTTAGCAGCAGCTGTCGATTCGGTAGGAGTACATTGTAACTGTTAAACTGCAGATAGAAGCGAGTATCTTGGCATGTCAAAACTACTGGTCATACTCTGTCATGTTAACATCTACTTACTCTGTACGACGAAGGATGCCGTGAATTTATGTAGATTCGTGTATAAACTAGTACTCCCTCTATTCCAGTTTATAAGGCTTACACGTATACCTAGGTCGTCCGCATGAGCTATATAAAATGAATTATATAATATAAAAATTATATCATTAGAAAATATAATATTTAAAGTTTTTAATAATATAGTTTTTATCTTGTGTACCTCATGCTAAATTGGTTAATTTGTCAATCTAGAAATACGCGTAAGTCTTATAAACCGAGATGGAGGGAGTAAAACGCATTTAGATATACGAATTTATACAAATCTATGGCATCTTTTTTTTCCGGGGCGGAGAAAATACTTAAGTGTTTGATAAACGGTAGGAGTTGGAACAATCAGTTGGGGCGCCTTACCGTGTTGGCGTTGAACACAAACAACTAAACGTCAAAGCGCATACTAGTATACAGTTGGAGTAGTAACTTTAGGGTTGTTCCAAGAATGTCACGAGGCATGCAGGTAGCCATGAGCCACATAATAATCCACACCAATCACTGGTTCGTAGTTTGACCAGAGTAAATCCGTTGGGTTATCTTGGTAAAGTCCTTGTCCAGAAGACGCTTCATCCGATATATACTCCCTCCTTTTTAAAATATAAGATGTTTTAGGTTTGTGAAGCAAATACATTTAGTATACTGGAGTATTTGTTTCATAAACCTAAAACATCTTATATTTTAAAACAGAGGGAATACTAGCTAGGAGTACTCTCAGTCAACTTCACGGCAGTACCAGTAAGTTTTATCGTACTATGTAAGAAGAGTGTGTTATTAGGAATCGTGTTTTTATGATCTGGGACGTACGCTTCAGCTACCTTTGCGAGGCTCGTGTTCCGGCCACAATCTCCATCATGGTCACCCTTTCAGTTTTAAGGCGCGCTTGTGTGTCACGGCGTACGTACGTGAGACGATGCCAGTTCTCAACACGTACGGCAAACAGCTTGACAAGGAAGGGGTCGACACTCGACACGTGTGTTGTTCTGGAAATCTCGCTTCCTCGGCCGGCGACCATCATGTCCTTGTTTCGACAGAGATGGAATTAAAAGCCCACGTACGTCGCAGTTCCCGTCGATCGAGTTGTGTGTAGTATAGGGCGCATGGACGCCGAGAGAAATCGAGAGATGAGATTACCCTAGCTGCATGCTGCCAGCGTCCAACGATTTCCCATGGTGTATGTGTGCAGTGCATCAAACCGGTTTAAACGAGACGCGGTCAGCATCAATCAGTCCACTCCATTTAATGACAATGCAAGTTATCAACGCGGTTAGCATAGCAGCTATAGGAACGCCGCAACAAGCAACGCCGTTTTCACGCGCGGGTTTCCGGGTGTGAACTCCCGAGAGAGATTAAATTGCTTTTGACTGGACCATTTCGCCTTAATTTGGGCACTCCGTAGCACATCCATTCATGGCGGTCGAGGTCGACGCGGCGCGCTCTGTTTGGCGGTTGCCGAATCCGTGCGAGCTCCCGGAAACGATCTTGACATGTCAGACCAAGCTAGTAGTAGGACGCAGGCACGAACGTGTTCAGGTATAGTGTGCCTCATTTGCTACCGGCGGAGTTGACCCACGGAGCAGAGAGACACTTCAGCCTTCGATAGATCAGGTCTGAGCGGATCAGGCAGGGTTTTCGTTACGTTTTTCTCAAGACACACATAATCCAGACACCAGTCGATGTTCCCAAGTTTGACCCGAGAGTAAATCCATTTGGTTTATCCAGATAACTGACGATGCTTCACCTGATGGACCCATTCAACATCGTACAGTACTAAGTTTCGTGATAGGCACGTGGTTAACAGGTCCGAAAGAACGATGACTTGAAAAATTATGCTATGGTTTTTGTTGCTAGAATTTTGCGGGGACGCTATCTATTGTAGCTAAAGTTGGCTGGACATATAACCCCACCACTACTAGGAAACCAGACAGATCAAACACTTGAAAAATGAACTCAAGAGTTGGCAACAGGATCAGAGCAAATGAAAAAAAAAATGACAACACAAAATTTGGAGGAAAAGAACATACTTCTTCCGTCCAGAAATAAGTGACTTCACTTTGTCTAACTGACTACACAAACATGTTTTAGATATAGATACATTCGAATATAGACAAAGTCAAGTCTGATATTTCTGGATGAAGAGAGTATTTATTTATGCGCTATTTTGTCTCTTTAGCTCGCCGTGGGGCCTATTTCCTGGATCGCGCTAGGCGTCCCTAGGACGACGCAGACTTCCCATCGTCCTGGTCCCCGTGCGCCACATGTCCCCCCAAATACCTCAAAACCCCGGTTTTGCTGCAAAACACCTCTTTTTGCTATAAATGTTTCCGCTTTTACTTTTGAAGCCAAAAAAAGGTTCGTCGAGAAATAGAATGTCTCGCCAGAGACCTTGCCGGATACCTCGCGAATACCATGTAGCAAAAAAATTGTGCTAATGTAGCAAAACAGACATCGCCGGAAAAACTCTCGTCGGAGACATCGTAGCAAAAACTTTGCGCAAATGTAGCAAAACCACAAAACGATGGTAGCTAACAAAATGTGCTAATGTAGCAAAAAACGCCTTCACCGGAGACTCGCCGGAGACTTTTGCCGGGAGACCTCGCTAGAAAACATTGTAGCAAACATTTTATATAATTGTAGCAAAAGTGCGGAACGTATGTAGCAAAATAATTATACCATTGTAGCAAAAAACCGTCCCCTTTTTGCTGCAAAAAATTCCCCCGCCGCCACGATGGTGGCCAACCCCTTTGCAACACCGCAGGGAGCAATATGGGCCGCCATAGGGAGCAGCAACTATGTTCCATTGCAACACCGTCATCTCGCCTCGCGGCGGTCGGAGATCGGAGGCGGCGCCCGCCGGAGGAGGAGCAGCGCGGGGCGGAGGGAGCAACGCGGGAAGGAGCACACCGGAGAAGGGCGTCGCGAAGAAGGCGCAACATCGAGAGAGGCGCGAGGCGGCGCCGACGCAGGACCTCGTTCCCGCCCGAGGACACGCGACAGAGAGGAACACCGACGTGGGACCTGCTTCCCGCCCGTGGACATGCGAGGGAGAAGCATGCCGACGCAGGACCTCCTTCCCTCCCTAAGTGCTTCCCACGAGAGCAGCACCTCCTTCCCTATTGAGCGCAGCATCTCTTGCCAAGGCGGAGCTTCAGGAGAGGTAGGGCGGCGGTGCTCCAATATGGGAGTGCGATGGAGAAGAACTTGGGGAATTTTGCGTGAGAGGATAAGGGAAGGGAAGAGTGGTGGGCCCAAGGAACACGAGGAAAGGACGCGTGGTAGCGGACCCGGAAGATGCATCATCCGGGGGATTACCATCATTTTCCTATTTATTTTGATGTGTTCCCATATAAAATTAGGAGGATTTTGAACACCGGTGGAGCTATGGAAAAGTCGGGGGCTGTCGGCCAGCCCATGGGCTTTTAAGGAAGAAAATCCTGCGGGCCGTTTGCCCCTAGATCTAGAAAAAATAGGATGTCGGACCCGGAATGAAGCCCCGCCACTGTTTTTGAACCTTGGCAAGCTTTATATTCAACACTTATTTTCACATCTAGACTATTTTAGTCGTTAGCGTGAATAGGAATAGGCCACATATTTTTTTTTACTTTTTTTAATTCTGCGTGAGCAGGGTCTTCAACTCAAGACCTCCTGACTCTGATATCATAAAAGATTTATGCACTAGCCAATCTTCTTAAAAAGACCAATCTGATAGAAAGAGGCTAGACATTATATTTATATTCAACAACCACTACAAACTATTATCTGGTAAAAGGTTTCAATTGATCCTAACATGTTAAGATTTTTAAAATAGTGCATACTTATTTTTTTTTGCATTCATGATTTCTTACGGCCATCGTATTACACACGTATAAGCTTTTCTAACACATATTCATGAAAGGAATATTTTATATTATTCTTTGTATATAGTTTAAATTTAAATTTAGAAGTCCGAACTTTCGGCAAAGAATGTTGTCATTCCAAACTGACCATCCTTTTGTTGTCCAAGTAAGAAAATGTCAAACATTGTTGATCATTAAATAAAAGGTTTAAACTATCACAACCTTGTTCATCTATACGTGTAACTTGAAGGTTGTAATATCCCGCCATTATCTGATGGATGTTTCTATGTAATTGATTTAGCACGACAAGACCTTTTCCATGTACATCCCGCAGCATGAACTTCGAAAAGTCATTTCTTACGCTGTTCTCCGTTTCAACTTCTGCTTTAGAAAAACAAAAAAGATTTACATCTTGATGCATTGAAGAAAACAGAATATCTATCTACGAGCTCGAGAACAAGTGAACACCACACCATATATACAACACAATTCACTTCTCTAAAAAAACACAATTCACTAGAGCTAGGCATCAACTGACAAGGATGCGAATAGGTCACTCTATGCTATGAAGCATGTTGTCGTAGACAATGTGTTGTCAAAGATCCACTAGGTTATGAGCATAATCATCGATGAGGTATACGAAGCGGGCAAAGGATGGATCGAGTAGCCATCACCACTAGTCCGCGCAATCGTCTCCCACAACATGTGGCCGAGACATGAAATTGAATCCATGACAACACCTTGTCAAGGGGAAAGACATCCAACTAGGAGATTGTTGCATTGTTTTCTCCATTTCAAATTAGTCAGAGCTTTCATAAGTTAAATTTTGTTTTATTTGATCGATTAAACGATATATACCAGTAAAACTAGTGATCCTTTAAATTAAATGACTTGGCTTGGTCTAGATAGGCACGGAGTATAGACAAAGCTGAGTTAGTTAATATATGATAGAGAAAAATATTATGCTGTAGATATATTACCTCATGCTTGGTAAAAAATAATCATATTTGACTTAGAAAAAATTAAGACTTCGATTAATTTGGAAGGAGCAAGCATGGCTAGATGCCACGAAGGCCCCTGTTCCGGACTCAGCCGCTTAAACGACTTCGCTGGGTTTATGCATCATCGAGCGGCCAGACACGTTGCCTCTCTGCTCTCCTTTCTGGACTGCTCCTAGACCCTTCTCCGCCGCTTCCACCAAAGCAGGCGGTAGCCCGTAGCCATGAACGCGATTCGATCGGCCCTCGCGAGGGCGCTCGCCGCCCCGAAGCCCCGGCCGCTGCGGGCCCGCCACTATGGCGCCGTCGGCGACACGCAGCCCGAGAGGGTAGCGGCGGAGATGGTCCGCTACGCCCTCGGCGGCGCCGGTCGTCAGAGCCCACCAGGTCCACCCCTTCCTCCCTCCCTCCCTCACCCTAGTAGTACCAGTGCGCGTTTAGGGTTTGAGGATTTCTCTCGCGCTTGCGCGCTGAACCTGAAACTGCTGTTGCTGCTGGCTGTTGTGTTGTACCAGAGGAGGTGATGCGGATACTGGAGCAGGGGGCCTCGAACCTTCAGGGCGGGGTCGAGGGCGCCGCCGAGGCCGTGGGGATGCTCATGCTCGCCATGTCCACTTTGCTCTACCGGAGGTCTGAAACACTTCAATGCGTCTCGATTTTGTAATCTGGTGCTTTAGTTTTCAGAATACATTTCAGTGCTTCTCTAGTTTGAGCAATTTTTTTTGTACGGCTCGTGTTGTCACATGCATTTAGGAATGATTTAGATATAGCACACACTAGAAAACTGAAAGGAGGAGTTGGGAGTTAAGAGCAGGAGTGCTTGCTTCTTGCCTTCCCGATTGCCTAGTTGCTAGCTACACGTTTGTATTAATTTTCCTGGAACAAAAATCATGTTGTATTGAACCATGAAAGATGTACTATAGACGATACAGTATTACATGACTTCAGTTTGAGAAATTTCTAATGGACTTTTTATCCGTGGTGGAAATGGAGATCTATTATTTCATTTAGCACAGTGAGGTTAAACTGACAGAAAGAGAAGAACCTTCCCTTGCATTTGCTAATTTTTCTACATTTCCAGTTGAGTAGATTTGAGTAAAACTGTGCTTGTTTTCCCTGTGCAGCGGAAGACGCCAAGATGCAATGGAAAAGCTCAAAGCAACCCAGCAAGTTGCTCCTTCTGCTGCTTTCAGAGGTGCTTTCCTAGGTCCTTGTTTTTGTTAATAGTAGTGTTTTCTACCCAGAATTTGGAATGGTGGCTGTATACACTTCTAAAGCAAAGGTCTCTCTAGCCTCAGGTTTATTTTGTGATTTAAGCAGTCAGAAACAGGGGAAGGAAAACTATAGATACTCGGTAAAGCGATCATTGTTTACCTGATGGTCCTTTGATCGTTACCTTCAAATAGTAGAAGGTATCAACCGACATAACCAAAAAAATTCTACATATCTAAGGATCCTAATGTGAAAGAAAAATCGAAATAGGGGAGGGAGGGATTCTAATTCTGTCAATGCTCTTGAATGGTATTTCTGATGCAATATATGGTAATTGAATCGCAGTTGCTGCATGGGAAGCACTAATGGGGCTACGCATGGAAGCAGGCGAGGTTTGGTACTACAAGCAGATACTTGTCTTCTTCATGGTACAGAATAGAGTTACCATCATGGTTAATTTGAATACAGGATGTCTCCTCTTCAATGTCCCCAAATGATTCGGTTGATCTGTCAATCAAAGATGAAGAAATCAAATGGTCTGATCAGGACCTTCTGAAATTTCGGGTTGATGCTATGAAAGGACTTGCTGCTCTTATAAATGGAGAGATAGATACAGGTTGTTTTTCCTTTTGGCTTCTTGCATACCACTGCTAGGCAATAAGGAGCGATTTTATCCAAAGTGATTTACAGTTGCTTTATATCAGCCCAGACGCTCTTTGGTGGGCCCAAGGACAGCTATGTTGGAGTAGGCAATAACCAAACAGGTATAACTGTCTGTGAAGCATTTGCTATTTTTTCCCTGTGACTAGTTGCAGGCATGGACCTCATTTGCTGCTCATTGCAGAAAACGCTGTCCTTACATATGGTGAATACCTGCACTGTGCCAGGGATTTTCCTTTGGCTACACAAATGTATGAAAAGGTTCTTGAGGCAGCTAGCAAAGAAGATACATCTGGAAATTTGTTAGCAGCTGCAAACATGGACCCTGAGGAGGTCTCTCTGGGTGCCACTTGCTCATACGGCCAGCTTTTATCTCATTCTGGGTAATATTTGCAATCTTTACTGTCATTGTTTGGATGGTATCTTTTCTTTTCCATTCTATTTGGTTTCCAACACCAATATCTGTTTGATGAAGTTTAAGATTCTGAACAATTGTCCTTAGGACAGGCAACTTCTTACCTTCTTGCTCCTTTTAGGAGCCTACTGATGGTATTCACTTTACAGGAAGTTTGGTGAGGCAGAGGACTATCTCACAAGAGCACTACAGAAGGCTGAAGGACAATTCGGTTTGGCATGCTAAGCTTGTTAATGAATATCAGAAAATAAAGCATTGAAGCATTTGACCTGACATAACTATCATGCAACCTTGTAACCTATGCAGGTTCAAAACACCCAAAGGTTGGTGTTGTATTGACCTGTGTTGCCAGAATGTACAAACTGAAAGCAAAAGCAGAAGGTTCTAGTTCAATAATGGTTCAGGAGGTCAGTAGATCATTAACTCTTTTTTCAGCTTTATGTGTCACAATATAGAAAATTTGCAGTTTATGCTCCCTTGGTCTTATCTTGATGAGGCAGTTAATATTTTTTCTCAAATAAGTTCCCATATTTATCGAGTTTTTTGAGTAATATTTTTCCCGTGCAAATGATCTATACATGCCGTACGCTTTTTTTTAACAAGCTTTCTGATTACAGGGGCTATATAGGAAAGCCCTAGAAGTATTGAAAGCACCTGCCATCAATTCTGGGGGTAAAAGAATAATCTCCTAGACTCCTATGTTATTTGTTCTTTCTAATCCCTTGGGCAATACTATAATGTTTCCTATCTATATTCTGTAGACACAAGAAGGCAGGTCGATTGGAGAGATATCGTCTCCCTTGCTCGAGGTTATACTTTGGATCTTTATTATCTTATATTTTCTTGATTATTCTACCAGAACACACTTCTAGAATTAGAAAAACATGTTGCTTGATGCAACATCAGTCATATTGATCGTAGATTGTTCTCATAATCCATTGAATTTAGTTCCCTCAATTGGTTCATTCTAGCTTATCCCGTACAGTTTTTTTCAGCTTTTTTCTTTACCTGTTGTTTGAATGAGACCATGGAGTGTGGATCTGCTGAACCTCCAAAACGTAAGCTAACAATATGAATCCAAATCCGGCTACCTGTTTGTGTTAGTGGAGTAGGATCGCATTGTAAACTTTCGTTTTTCAGTAACTGAAGGGGGTAAAAGCAGATTGGTTCCTATGAAAATTTCCTAGATTTGTGAAACAGGGCATAAGTGCTTTTCCCCTCATTAGTTAGTGTTAGTATAAGCTGAATTTGCTGAGTGCTGACAAATCGGAGTATTATTAGCCTTAAGACAGTGAAACAGCATTATTGCAAGCACTTGTGGTCATTTGGGCACTTGTCTCAAGGCTCTTACACTGACTAACACCCTCGTTCTTGCGTTGATCTAAAACTGAATTTGTTACTACTTGTTCAATTTGCAGGTGAGTATGCAGAACTGTTGCTTATTCAGTCGAATAGAAAGGCAGAAGGTGAGCGAATGAAGGAGTGGGCAGAAGATGCTTGGAAGAACCGCAGGCTAACACTAGCTCAAGCGTTGGAGTTTTCAGAAGTTTCGAAACCTGCAGTGGTTGATACCCGGATCGGCAGGGTCATATAGCTTCCATCGCAATCAGAGGAAAGGTACTACATATGCAACTATCTGTAAACAGACCAGTAATGAAACATCACAGTATGGCTCTCCAGGGATTACTTGTGTCCTAGGTGGAACCTTGCAAATCGAATAAATCGATGATCTGATATTGTATGGATGTAGACGCATAGAAGCAGGAAGGCTATAGCATCTTCCGACTCTTTTAGCTGTCCTGTTGTTAGATCTGTATTATTCTATTTTCTCCTCCTATATGTTCTTATACGGTATATGACATGATATTGTGGTAGATACTAAGTTCTGTGGTGTCTTTTGTGCTGGTAACACAGACTTCAACTGCAAAGTCTTTTCTGGAAGATATGTACATAGAAGTACAAGATTTCATCGGGAAAAGGTACACGTAGTACAACTGGACGAGGGCACTATGCCACAGATAGAAAGGTTTGGGTAGATCTCATGAATCGTCATTCCTTCTTTCCGATGCCGTGAGACATGTTGTAGATCCCACGCCCCTGCGCACACAGACCACATCAGCCAACCCAATATCTTAACCAAAACGGCTGGAAGAAGCACGGTGAAGTACATGAATGATCAACTTACAACGAGGAACATGCTGGTGGTGGCCAGTGCGAGAGGGATGGCGACGGAGGTGACCACGTCGAAGCGGCCCTTGAGGTAAGTGGGCTTGTGGAGGCTCTGGAAGTACCGCTGCTTCTCCATGATCTTCTCCCTCGGCCGGAACGGAGGCTCTGGCTCGGATGAGTACGGTGGCGCCATGCTTTTAGAATATGTAGCGGAAATTTTACCCAACGGGGACTGACTGAGGTTCTCTCGTAGCAGCTGCAGCTAGCAATGCATTGCAAAGGTTGTGTGTCTGAGGGTCCGTATGTTTAATAGACACTGATAGCTGTCAGCTAGAAACTCCCAGAATGCCCTGAAAAGGCGCCAAAGCCTGGTAGTTTCCAGGACGATCGATTCGCTCCATCTAGAGCGTTCTACAATGGTGAACACGCATGTCCCTGGTGTCACGATGTTACCTTCTTCTAAGAGATGGAACGAAAATGATTTGATATCCGTACAAAAATAATTTGAATTCACAAAATTAAGGTTGGTCCGTATTTTAGATTTTTAAAATTCAAAGATTGGCAGGGGCCGCGCGAACGCGTACCCCCTCTACCACAAATTATGACGTCCATTCTCCTTCAAGAGGAGATGGTGAACTAGTGCTCCTCCAAGGTGCAATGGAGGCCACTAATCCAAGCCATGGGTCTTCTTGATCGCCCATTGACCCCGTCCAGGTAAGTGATTTTCTCGGTAGCACCTGATGGTCTATATGTAGCATCGTCCGACGTGTCTCCCTCTGTTAAGAAGCAGTATGGGACTAAATATCCTGCTTAAGGTCGCTCAGACGTGTTGCCTCCCAGGTGTTATCTGACGGGCTCAAAGACCGTCCAGGAGTTGGGCTTCTTGGGCCAGACGGGACGCGGACCGAGTTGCCGACTCAACCGGAGTCCATACGATCTTCTAAAAAAAAACCCGGAGTCTATGCGGAGTCGGCCTTGCAATTACCGATCGAGAGAGCCTCGTTCAGGCTCAAAGAAAACAGCCTGATTTTGATTCTTTTCTTTTTTTGATAAACCAGAATTTGATTCTGCTAATACGAAGTGCAAAGTTGTCCTGGTTTGCTCCCACAAAAAAAAACTTTCCTGGTATGTGTGGAACTATGATCTTCATTAGCCCAGCCTAACAGCTGCTAGTGTTTTTTTTCTGAAACAGAAGGTTTGTGCCAATGTTAATTAAGGAGAACTTTATAAAAAAGAGAAGTTTGTAAAGAAAGTAAGAGAGCACTTATTACAACAAAATATTACTCTCCTGACATCATTCTCCCAATAGCTTAGCACTCGCGAAGATCCACAAGCGGCCTGCCGGCCCCCCCTCTTAATTTTATCTAAGATCGATCACTAATGGATGTGCAAACTTGTTGCGAAACACCCGACGTTGTGCTTGTTCCAAATTGTCAAAGAGACTGGCATGGTAAGGGAGGCTAGCGCTTTTGCGGCGTGAGTTGAAGATATCCACCATCATTGACCACCAACTTGATATTGTTTGCCCTATCCATTAGGTTGGTTGAATATTATGGAGACTATATCAGCCCAACGTATTAAAACGGCTGGAAGAAGCACGGTGAAGTACATGAATGTTCAGCTTACAATGAGGAACATGCTGGAGGTGGCCAGCGCGAGAGGGATGTCGATGGAAGTGACGACGTCGTAGCATCCCTTGAGGTAAGTCGGCTTGTGAACGCTCTAGAAGTACAGCTGCTTCTTCACGATCTTCTCCCTTGGCCCGAGCGGGGGCTCCTCTGTTCCGACAAGTATGGCCGTCAACAGATTGGTGTTACAATGTAAAATTTGAAATCTGGGCAAATTCAATTGATTTCACAACAGAATCAAAACTGCTCTGATTATTTAAATTTAAAATCTTAATTTCAAAGATTGACAGGGGCCGCGCGAACGCGTACCCCCTCTATCACAAATTATGACGTCCATTCTTCTCAAAGAGGAGATGGTGGACAAGTGCTCCTCCAAAGTGCAATAGAGGCCACTAATCTAGGCCATGGATCTTTTTGATCGCCGATTGACCCCGTCCAGGTAAGTGAGTTTCTGGGTAGCACCCGGTGATCGATATAAAGGGCTCCACGGATGCGTGTCGTTCTGTCAACAGGCAGTACGGGACTAAACTACCAGATTAGATTAGGTCGCTCAGACGTGATGTCTTCCAGCTACCGGCAAACGGGCTCAAAGAACGACCGGGAAGTGGGCTTTCCTGGGCCAGCCGGGATACAGCCCTTCCAGCTCAAATTTTAGAGAGGCTCGTTGAGGCTCAAAGACAACCGGTAGATTTTGATTCGATTGCGAAGAGCAAACTTTGTCTCGGTTTGCGTTGGAGCTATGCTCTTCTTCTAGCTGGGACAGCCACATCGGTAGCCGCTGGGTGCCAAATAGAAGTGCAGAACACATCGAACCTGGGAGATGCAAATATCGAAGCAAATGAGAAATTTTGGCGACTGGTTAGAATCTCTGGTGAAAAATAAAATAACCAACAAAAAAAAACAATGGCATGGTATGAATCTCTGGTGAAAAATAAAATAACAGTGACATACTAGATGGCAAGTTGGCATTCAGACTTAGATTCTTCTCACCGTAGTGATAACTTTGTGGTTGGCGGCTACTAGATGGCACGAAAAGCAGTTAGGTATAGTTAGACTGAACCAAGACAAATCATTATGCCACGCAGGGAGGCGTTCCTAAGGTGTACACATCCCATGTAATACCGTAGAAACTATTACTACTACATGTATGCATGTATGAGCGGTATGTTGTACGAACGAGCGAGGCTGAACTATCAAATATCCTCAATTGCTAAGACGTGGTTGAAAGTTTAGAGTGAAATTATGCAGGCTCTAATTCGTCTGCCCTAGCCACACCGAGACGCGATTTTTGTCTTCTTTAATCATGTTCGCTAGGCAGCTACTCGACAAGTCTGTTAGAGGTCGTTTGGCATCCAGGTATTTATTTCATTTAGTCGAAATGAAGTGAATACATGGTTCCATTTTATTTATATTATGATTCCAAAAACACCCACATGTTTGGTTGTCACCGGAATTTGGAAATGATGGTTCTGAGATAGGAATCAGGTTTACACATGGAAATATTTTAATGGATTTGCCAAATAAAATGATGACCCAATTCCATGTCAATCAAACAACATAGGAATTCATGGATACCAAACGACCTCTTACAGAATTCATCACCAAGATTTGATCTACTTGCCTTGCCCCTGATAGCAGGTAGTTGGACATGGTGCCACAAGCCCACACTAAAATCTACCACCACACCGACCGAGTACCGATGGGGACAGGGTTATACAGCACGAACCTAGCCTGAGTACTACTCCATATTACAGAAAACAAAGTAGTCACCGACTCATGTTTCCCTTCGTATGTTTCTATTTGTTCAATTCCCAGAAACTTGTGTGTGACAGAAAAATATTTGAAACCTGAACAACATTTTATTTTCACAAATTCGAGATTCCAAATTCAAAATTTAATTTCAAAAATTGGTAGGGGCCGCGTGTACGCGTACCCCCTCTAACACAAATTATGACGCCCATTCTTCTACTAGAGGAGATGGTGGACAAGTGCTCCTCCCAAGTGCAATGGAGGCCACTAATCCAGGCCATGGGTCTTCCTGATCACCCATTGACCCCGTCCAGGTAAGTGAGTTTCAAGGTAGCACCTGGTGGTCGATATAAAGGCTCAACGGACGTGTACCTCGCTGTCAATAGGCAGTACGGGACTAAACATCTTGCGTACGTCGCTCAGGCGTGTTGCCTCCCAGGTGCTGGCTGGCGGGCTTAAAGAACATCCAGTAGTTAGGCTTATTGGGCCACGTCAGTGCCGATACCGTAACACTATCCAACTTAGCAGATGCACCTATATCGAACAGAAACACAAATCGGACTGCTGACTCGAAGCAAATAGCTGTAGATGATCTGGTGTGAACCTCTATTCATCACTAAAAAAACACATTGATCTGTAATCGACCTCCATTGAGAAAATGGCGATCGTGTAACATACTACCAAAGTATGGCTTTCCATGTACCACGTACGGATTTGAGTGTGTTTCTTATATTGATTTGAAGGGAGAGTGTGTTGCAAGTCGAATACATAGCATTGATTGGTTAAGAGTCAGCCAGTTACTTTCGTTCACAAGCGGTAGCGGACCCAAGAACAATTTGAAGCCTGTCCAAACTACAAATTTAAAAGCTAAAATTGCTGTTTTCAGTCAAATTTCCATTAAAATACACTGTGTCAGTCGGCCGGAAGCCCGAGAGGCCTTGCGTCCTCCACTTCACAAGATTGAAATTGAGACAATCTTGATGGAGTCCAACACGTCCAAATACATAACATTGCTTTCGTTGTCCAAATGTACCTGCATTAACTAAAGTTGTAAACCTGTTTTTTTGGATAAAGAAAACATATAAATATCTAGAAGATACAAATTGCATTCAGGCTCTACACCAACTAACGTGGATGCACACAGACAAAAAGACAAAAGAAGAGGACAACAAAAGGCCTGGTCACAATGATCAACGAGTCGCAACGGTACCCAATCCACCATCAAAGACAACACCCGAACTGCATAAGAAGTTCTCCAAAAGCGACGCTTACAAGAAGAAAATGATACACAAGCGTCATCATCGCTAGACGGAAACAAATTACGAGTTTTCACCTTGGAGAGAGTTCGAGTTCTCCAAACAATGTCGTTAACAAGGAAACGACAAAAGTATGTCATTCACAGGTACAACCAATGAATGTCAGACTTAGGGTTTTCACTCTGGATATCAAGACTCGGTACTCAAAGAGCACCACCGTCATGCCGATGAAGTAGGGTTTCTTCATAGTTAGTGTTTTTGGTTTTAATCGTTGTATGTTATTGTCATTATTCCGTTTAGTTTTTATGAATCTTTGGTTTAGTTTTTTTAATCTTTGTTTACATTATTTTGTTTAGGTATTTATGAATATTCTGTTTAGATTTCATGAGTATATAATTCGGTTTATATTATTGTGAATGTGTTGTCTGTGTAATTGTGAATATTCTATGTACAATCTCGTTATCTTATGTTAGTTTTTCATGCTAATTTTTTGGTATACTTATCAATATGATTGAGTAGCTCGTGGGCTTTAATACATGAGTCCATTTCTATTACACTATATATTTCGGTGACACTGCATAACAAATGTTTGGCAACGAATGTCGTCCATTCCAAATTGATGTCTAGAGGAGCTAGGGCAATAATGTACGCGGTCGTTGCACATGAAGGCGAAAAACAACCATCACCGGTCACATCAACTCCTTCCATGGGTGGATCTAATGGTGTTTGTGTTAGGGGTGACCCCTTAGGGTTACCCGATCTTTCACGAATCTCCATGGAATCGATGGAAAAGCGAGGGGAAGGGGAGAAGGTAGCGGAAGCGAACACACACCTCGCGAAGAACGTAATGAACACACGCAAAACTCACATGATACAATACCTATTGCTCCCAAACGGCGGCCACCGGTCCGATAGAATCCTCGCAAGGAAAGATCGGTCAACGTGCTCCCTTAAATCCACACCGGAGAGGGAAGAACATCTTGGGGAGGATCTTGAAAACTTGGAGAAGGACCACCGAATCCAAGGCCTTGTACAACGATGGAGGCGTGGTGCAAAGTCCAAACTAGGTTTGTAACGATAGTCGGTCCCCTTGGTAAAGGGGATGAGGCAAAACTAGAGATTCCACAATGGGGGTTGTCTCTAGTCTATCATCTATGTCTAACTGATACATAAGAGTGGCTCTATTTATAGGCCATCCACTAAACAAGGGGGTAGTTTGGGGATAAACTAGGAAAAATGGGTAAGTAAAGGGAATACTCTAGGGCATCAAACCTAGATCCGTGCACAGACGGGAGATTTTGGAAGTGAGTCCACTGACGCCGGATCCTACGTCAGTGGCTCCGGTTCGCCGGTTCTGTTGCCGGATCAAGCTGGAGCTTCTTTCGTCTCCTCTTCCTAGCCTCCGTCTTGTCGGACGTGAGTCCTTGGGCTTCCTCCCTTGTCTCCGTACTTGTCGGTGTGAACCTATCATGGTCATAGGACGGAGTATGAAGTGGTATACCATTTAATAGGATAGAAAGTGGGATCTCAAAGAGGATAGGATTCATCTTTGGAGTCCATGACGATTTGGCATAAGTTTGAGACATTTATGTGGCAACGACAGTAGGTCAGACTACATAAGTTTGTTTACAAACTTAGCGGCACGGGAGCTCAACGTAATGTTTTTTATTTTTTAGGTTTGATTATCTTGTTAGCACAATTATCATAGAAGTAATTGAATTCTGATATCAGGATATTCCCATTCATGAAGCTCTATAAGCATCCACTCGTCCCTATTGTGACGTTTTGATGCATTGCATAAAATACTTTTTTAATAAGAGTGTATTATGTAGTATGATTGAAATGTCACATTGGTGACGTATATTATATTAGATTTTTGTGATCGGTTGCCGGCTTCAATGGCAATAAATATTGTTGTCAAGACGTGGACGGTTGCTCCTGTTCCTCAACTAGAGTCACCTCAACACATAGGTAAATCATCATTTTAATATTTATGAATTCGGTTTCTGGACTCAGTCTATTAGACTGAAGTATATATATACTTACTATTGTAATATATATCTATATTTAGTTTGTCTATATCTTGCGTGGTTGGAGGTTGTCCTGATAGCAACTTCGTCCTTCCTTCTCGAAAATAATTTAGGTGAGGCAGACTAGCTCCAACGAAGATTGACATAATCGATTTAGGAAAGAAACGTTTTATTTTTTTGGCTATTTTATCAAGGCAATGAGTCATTTCCTTTATATGATAGGTTTATGAGATATTATTTCTAGCGACATCACTATGTGTAATTGATCATATTTCGATGGAAATGTGCACGATAGATTTAGTGAGATATTGTTGATGTCCATATGACTATGTATCTTGGTCATATTGTGATGGAAATGTAATTGTGATAATTGTCTTTGATATGAATGAAATTTATTATTGTTTTAGTGCTTGTGGTGTGTGACATTTTAATATGCTACAAATTATATATTCTAGAGAGAGAAACAATAGCTCTCCGCAAATGGGTGGATGCAAAATAATTTTAACTGATGAGCTCGACTTAGTAAAATGAGCTCGACTTAGTAAAATGGAGGAATGCCCGTTTCCAAAAGAGGGGTCATTGATGATGGGGAAATCTATATCCATAATGTTCCTCTGTACTAGCATAAGCCACTACTAGACAATTTGACTAGAACTTCCATCGCCGTAGAGATACAGACTAGCAAAATCAAGTTGTTTGAACTACTTTTAACATTGAAGGATCATTCCTCGGATTAAACTGAAGACCAAAATGAAAATATTATCTCATATAGAGATGACCCGTAAAAGCACACATGAATCGTGTGGCGATTGGAACTTTCGAGTACCAGAATAATAGTCACCCTCGAACATGATTGGAGAATAAGGAGGAAGCACTTTATTGATGCAGGTCTTTCAAAATCTTAGCCATATATCATGATAGAATTTCACACCACCGGGATGAGAAAACAACAAATAGTCTTCTTTCTCACACACCAAGTATTTTGCATGACAAGACACTTGTCAACATGAAAAGTGTCTGGAGGATCAACCGAGATACATTTTAAAAATCTGCTCCTGGTGTTCTCCTTGATGTTCTAGATATCAATATCAGGCTTCTGACTATCCCTCACTAGTTATCAAGTAAAGTTTGGACTTTGGAATTGAAATAAACTATAAGGTGTAACTTCTAGAATTAGTCGCACAAGATCCCCATGATCCTCGTGGAGAGTAGTTGTTCTTGCCGAATAAATATATTATGGCAGTTAGCCTCTTGGTTAAGTTTGTTAGCCACAACATAGCATGCCAAATTTATGAAGAAACTTATGTCAAAGTCTTGAGAAACACCAACCATCGTTACAATTTGAAATTCATATTTGGTTTGGTGAAATGATACTTTAGATTATGCATGTACGAATCAATGGTTTGCAACGGGTTCCACCAAGATAAAGCCACAAGATTCTCAAGATATATTATACACTTTTTATAACTTAAATGAATTATTTATGAAGTGACAAAGTTTAAACATTTTTTTGAAAAATATTCAAATTTTGACAACTCGACCCACTATCAAGGATTTATTAAGTACTAAAACATTTTCTAAAATATTTAAATGACTAACAATGGGACCCACTCTCAAAGTTTTATTATTTACAGAACATGTTATCTAAAATGAAAAAGGGATTTATATTCCAGATTGACGTCACTGTGACATCAGCACGGGTACTCCCACCAATCCCTGTACGGATTCGACGAATCCATATGTGGGCGGGCCAAGAATAACGCGGACAAGCTTCAGCATGCTGAGGCAAACCTGACGGTGGAGGCGCCACCCATTATTGGTCGCCAAACCAAGAGAAGGTTGGGGCGAGCTTATCCTCACTTATGAGGCAGCGGCAAGGCAGGCATCAAGATTGACGACGAGCGCGACAACACGCATGAGCTTATCGTCTGGAGGAAGAAAACAAGGGATATTTCTCTTGGGGTTTACTAGAAACATTAAAATAGAGCCATTTTTTAAACCGCTTTCTTGCTTTGCAACCATTTAAAAACCTAAAATAATTCAAAACTTTATGGAAAGTTTTAGTGACCTTCCTAATCTATTTTAGAAGTACCACGTGCTTTAGTTTAGAATTTGTTTGGCACTTCTGGAGCATTCAAAGAGACAAAACAAAGCCCATGTTAAGGTTGTTTTAATATCCCTTTTGAAGATTTTTTCTTAGAACTCGATTTTTTCCATGCAATGCATATGGTGCACATTATCAAACCCTTTTTTTGTTTAGCTCAAACTGGGGAGGTTAGATTCAAAGATGTTGTCGTCGTCGACAAGGACTGAGGTCGGGGCTAAGTTTTCACTCGGAGCGAGCTAACCACCCATCCATCGACACTAAGTCTAAAACCACTCCTCCAATGAAGTAGATGTCAGATAGCCTGTTTATTTTTTAAAAACCTTTTGCTATGCATCTTGTTTTATCTCTTGCAAATCCTTGTGTTGTCACCAAGCACCAAAAAGAGGAGATTGAAAGGGCACTTCCCTCCCTAAGTAAGTTTTGGGTGTTTGTTGTCAACACAAGCACTACAACATGGACTTAGGGACATGATTCTTATAAACACCGAGGTACACGCCTAATTGCCGCGCTCGTCCTGACACGGAAAAAAGCCATCAGATATATTTTTGTTAGGGAAAGTGGAAAGGTAGCGCTTTTTTTTGCTCAACATATCGTTATCTACCAAGCTAGCGCTTCCGCGACACCATAGAGAACACACATCAGCATATTACTGAAGACGGCGAAAATTTAGTGTCATCTAACGACACATAATTTTCCATGTTACGCCTTCCAACGCCACAGAAAGTTAACTACATTAACAATAATCAATTTATGTTGCTAATTCCATTGCATTTCGAAAATTCGAATTTATTCATATATCAAATATTTATTACATTACACTAGATTTGAGCCCCTCTTTATTCAATCAGATCATATTACACTGCAACCTCTTCTTATCATATGGACATTTAACTTTGTCAATCTCGTCTAGATTTCATAACTAGGAGATGCTGGTGTGAGTTCTGCAAAATAAAAGAGCCTCTTGATCCCCTCTCTGTTCAGAAATCCTTGACCTAATAAAACTAACTAAAAAAATCTTAATTATCACTATATTTCTTGAGCTCCTTTCTATTTTGCACGACATCAACATCATCACTGTCATCTGTGAACCTTCTTACACACGTCATGGCTAACAAAGTCGCCATCGAAATGATTAAAAAATATATAGGTGACCATTTTGGAGAAAGATGAACTAGCACGTGGATCAGAAAGAACAAGAAACATGATGTGGAGAAAGGATGGAAAACAAACCTATAGATCGGGAACGACGAGAAGGAGTCTAGTCACTCTTGATCCTGCACAAATTGAACGGGCCACTCAAGATCATGCATAGATTGAAGAGCATGCACGAATTGAATGGGCCACCCGAGAGCCTACGCGAATTGAACGGCCGTTCAAGAGCTTGCACAGATTGAATGATTGTTAAAGAGTCTGCGTTCATTGAACGATCGACTCAAGATCCTACAGGATTTAGTGACCCTACAAAATCCAACACGGGTTCAAGATCCGGCGCGGGATGAACTGCCATATCAGGAGAAGAGTGTTATGATCTAGAGTTTATTGTATGAGTACAACAGGGTGGGGCTAGGGGTTCAGGGTATTTTGTATGGGCTGTTTGTACAAGAGCGGCTCAAGCAATTAGGTAAAATTAGGCTACAATTAAGCAAGAAGAAACTAACCCATGCGTTTTTTACAAAGTCACACATAAAGGGCCAGGCTGGTGGATAGTAGTGGGCCACACCTGTCAAAAATCCAAGCCTAACCAGTCAACGAAATGTGTTTGACCATTCTCCATCTTACAACCAACAAATAACGGCGCTTGAAATGGACGTTGGAGCAAGGGAATACCTATGTTCGCCAAGCGCAACATTAGAAAACACCGATCTTGCGTACCATCTACCATGGCACCAAAACCCGCTAATACAATGACTGCCACGGCGTATATATGCCCGCCGTGGAAAAATGGTGCCGCAATTACTCATCCGCCGGGTAACCAACTTTTGTAGGTACTTTTTGCTTGTGTCGCCCCAAAAAGTGTCACGCACAGGTTTTGTAGTGAAGTGTCATAAGGTGAAAATCACAAGACGGTGGTCGACCCCGCAAAAGTAAATAGATCGTTTATAGATCAAGAATGTTTCCTTAGTTTTGTTGCTAATTTTATAGGAAATCCGAACTATGAAGAGGGGTTTCTTTGTGTAAGGTTCATGGGAATTATGATCTATTTCACAACCCGAATTTCACCCATCAACCTTCCTACTGCAGCAGTGAGGGAGAAACTCTCAGAAATTGATTGGTAGTGTCCTAAGTCTGGAGACTCGGAATTCAACCCCGGAGACTCCAGTGTGCTCACCATGGATACTCCAACCAAGAACTCTGTCTTAGACTTTGGCCTAGGTTCTAGTGGCTCTGGAGGTTGGCCCGTAGACTGGCCCGGAGTCTCGGTGCGGAGACTTTGGCCTCCCCGAAGACTCCGATGTTCATCTTGGAGACTCCGGTAAGACTAGAGACTCCGATGTTCAAACCTGTAAACTCCAAGGTTGTGGACGCCAACGACTCTTTTTGCCATAGCACCTATATAAGCCAGCTTCTTCTCCAAGAACTGGCTGCGACTTCCACTCTCTCTCTCTCTCTCCATCGTTCCTGCCAAGCTTCAAGCTCATAGATCTCCTTCCCTAGCCACAAGAACTTGATGCACTTTTGGAAATCGAGGGAGAATACCTAGATCTACACTTTCACCAAAGGGATTTGAATCACCCCACTTTCCATTGAGAAAATTGTTGCTCTTGGACTCTATCAAACTCTACCCAGAAGCAGCCGCCCCCAAAGATTATCCTTGTGTGTAAGAGATTCAAAGTCATGTTGGGAGCCTCCAATTTGGTTGTGAAGAAGTGCAACAAGCTTTGTGCGAGGTTTTAGTTGCCATCGACAAGGGCACCACATAGTGGAACAAGTACCCACCTTTGTGGTGCGTGCTTGAGATTTTAGTTGCCATCGACAAGGGCACCACATAGTGGAACAAGTACCAATCATGCTTGGGAGACCTTGTGTGGCCCCAACACCTCTCCAATGGAGACGTACTTTCCTTAGCTAGGAAGAAACTCGTGGAATCACATCCCTGTGTCATCTTGTGGTTATCTCTTTCTTTTCCTAGTTATATCGTTGTTTACCTTCTTGTTTGCTTGCTTGCCATCTAGGGAAATTCGCTTAGTCATATATTTAAAGAATTTATCTTTTTGTCAAGCCTTAACTTGAAAAAGTATAAAATTTGGTAGCGCCTATTCACCCCTCTAATTTCTCATATCTTTCTTTTCACCTACCCTACCAATCATGCTCTAATACTTCTATCTCAGCCACACAAGCCGCGATTTGTTTATTGTTAATAACCATATTACCAAAACAATGACTCACCTAGTGTATGAAAGAATTCGACGCATGTACTTGGTCTACCGGCCTTGCCCTCATAGTCGGCAGTCAACTAGGGGGACACAATACAAGGCGCCACAGATAATTTTTCCTTGGCACAACCACAATTACTGGCGGTTTACACCACCGCAAACGGTCAAATAGCTTAATATGGTCCAAGTGATAAATGCCAAAGTTTTCTTAGGATCCCAAGCCTCATTATGCCATATTACTTCACAAATAATACCTATGGTTAAAAGAGTAAATCCTAGACTAATGGTACGATAACACCAACAATCCCAACGCTCACTGTTAGGCTAGCCATAGTGGTAGTATCATGTATGCCATGTTAGCAAAAGGCTGATGTGACACATCAATTAATGAAGAAAAAGATGATTAGAGTATCATAAGTAGATGCTTTATCATAATACGTTAGAACTATTTTTTTAGATTAACTAATTATTTTAATGTCAAGTAAATCTTGTACACAATTTTACATTAGGATTCTACATTCATTATTAAATATACTAGCATTATGATACTATAGATATAATGCATTATAGAGATGGTATCATATAGTAGTATCGTAGCCATAGTGGTAGTATCATGTATGCCATGTTAGCAAAATGCTGATGTGACACATCAATTAATGAAAAAAGAGATGATTAGAGTATCATAAGTAGATAATATTGTAGGGTTCGCAGCATAGAAAATAAAAAATTCCTACGATGGGAACTAAGTACCAAGATCTATCTACTAGATACAAACAACGGGCGGATGTATATCCGTAGAGAACATACCCTTGAAGACCGACAAAGCTTAACAGTTGAACTCGTGATTGATGTAGACGATCTCTTGCCGATCTCAAGATCGAGAGGGAGTCCTAGCGCCGCAAAGCAACAGCGCATCCGTGCTCGCACACACGTACATGACACCGAGCAACCTCCGCCTCCTCGCTCCAGCGATGCAGCGGAAGCACAACCCTTTCTTGCCGAATAGCCAACAGGAATATGTATCTCGATAGTCCGAGACCATGGGGGATAAATTTTAGAGGGGGAGAGATCCTTCACGAGGAGGTGTGAGTGAGAGAGAGGAGAGGGGGTGCCTTTTATAGGAGGAGGGGGGCACCCAAGGGAGTGGCCGCTGGCCATGGGGGCTGCCCCCTCCCCTCCTTCATTCATGTGGGTGGACACTCCACTCACAAAAATCTCTTCAATTCCCTCCACTCAAAATCCCACTCAAAATTGCTATTAAATTTCTACCAAATTTAATGCAAACTCTCATTAAATAAAACTCCTTTTATTTATTCAGAATTTTGTCAATTACTTTAATGACAAACATTCACATATAACCCCTTGCTAGTATTCCATTTCACATGCAAAAACATTTTCTGTAATTTCACCCGAAAACCTGTCTCGGTATCTAGTGAAATAAATTTCTGCGCTTGTTATTCTTTCCGGCATGAAACTTTTGCTCCAATTGGATGTCAGTGTCCCTTAAGTGTGTCACCCTACGGTTCGTGAATAATGCGAACATGATCGAAACCCTTCTCCGATCAATAACCAGAAGCGGCACCTGGAGATTCATACTGACTCCCACACATTCAACGATGACTTTCCTGTGATCGTCGGAACCTTTTACGCTAGTATTTTAATCCCTTTGATTCACGATATATTACATGTCCGAGATTCGATCATCGGTATCTCCATACCTAGTTTGATCTCGTTACCGACATGCACTCTTTTCTCTTTCGCGTGATATAATATTCTAGTGATCAAATCACTTGCTTGCAAGCTAACCAATGTGATATCACCGAGAGGACCCAGAGTATATCTATCTATCATCGGGATGAACAAATTCTACTCTTGATCCATGAGCCTCAATATAACACTTTAGTAGTTCTGAAGCCATCTTTATAATCACCTAGTTACGGTGTGACGTTTGATGTTATCAAGAAACTCTTCCGGTGTTAGTGATTGACATGATCTCATGGTCTAAGGATTAGGACCACTTCGTAAGTTGTTATAGCAATATAAACTCAATGACTTTGATCGTAATGCTATACTTCGGATGAATATTCATCACATCATTACACTAATGTTGTGATCTCATTATTAACAACATCCAATGTCTATGATTAGGAAACTATGATCATCTTGTTAATCAACGAGCTAGTTTATGAGAGAGGCTTAACTAGGAACTTTCTGTTTGTTTATTAAACACACATGTATTAATATTTCCGTATTAATACAATTATATCATGCAAAATAAACATCTATCATATATTTGGAATACACATAATAAACACTTTATTATTGCCTCTCAGGACATATTCCCTTCAGCTGTTTCATAATACGTTAGAACTATTTTTTTAGATTAACTAATTATTTTAATGTCAAGTAAATCTTATACACAATTTTATATTAGGATTCTACATTCATTATTAAATATACTAGTATTATGATACTACTGATATAATGCATTATAGTGATAGTATCATATAGTAGTATGCATGATACTACTATATGATACTCCCCATTATGGTTAGGCTTAGTTGATATTTGTAATTTGGAAACCTTTGTAAAGCACTTCTTTTACATAAAAAACACCAAAGAAAATGTTTTTTTAAGAAATAAATGGAAATTATAGAATCCTTAGTAAAGAAAACTATGGCCTGACATTTTAAACTATAGGCCTCCATGGATCGTAAATGCTGGCCATGAGTTTTTGACTTTGATGTAATTAAACAACCCCCCCCCCCACACACACACACACAAAGCTAACAAGATGCACACAATATTACTCTCTCCGTTTCAAAATATAAGATGTTTTAGCTTTATGAAGCAAATGTATTTAGACTTCTTTCAGTATGAAGGTTCACTAAGATTTAGAATAAACCTACACACTAAAAGAAGTCTAGATTTATTTTCTTCACAAATTTAAAATATCTTGTATTTTAAAACAGAGGGAGTAGTTTGCAATAGCCGCACACAAACAACCACAAGATCTATGCGTACACATTTTCAATTTGGAGCTGCTTGGGTCAAACAAAGGTGGGCTGAGTTGAGTCTATTTTATTTATCATGACTGATGTGCTGTGTTCGCTCCACTTCTGTGGGTATCTTTCTTAGATTTCTTATGAAATTTTAAGTTATAGTTGCTTAACCTGCAATCAACATGGACACTGCGGTTCATTGCAATCTTCAGTAAAGGGCTTAATCGAAGCAATAAATCTAAAATTTAAAATTCAAATATTTGTAATCATAAATTGGCAAGGCCGCACGGGCACGTACCCCCTCTATCAGAAATTACGACATCCATTCTCTCTCTCTCAAAATAGGCTTACATCCAGGTATATTAATATAGCAATCACGATTGAGACAGCTGCTGGGCTAGACAGCACATCATTCAAAAGAAACAACAGAGAAAAAAAAAAGAAAAAGAAGAGAAAACAAAGCCAACACCAGTGGCTCAACGAAAACGAGGATACTCCGCAACCGCTGCGCCCTCTAGAGAATTTCCACCACGCTCCTAGCGTTCCGAGGTGTCACGTACCAAGCAACACCTCCAAGAAGGAAAGCGACAACAACAATGCCGCTGTCCGGATTGGTCCTTGGTTTTCTCCCGATACGCTACGGAAGGTGGGAAAGAGATACACCCGACACCCTTCAGAAAGGATGACGACGCGTCGCCATGTTGGTGTTGAGACGATAAGGATTTCTTCCGACCCCTTAAAAACCACACTTCCGGACGCTTCAAATTGCTTCACCAAACTCACCATCCAGTCTTACAGTAACCCTCGTCGTCTCAACGTGACCCACGATGCGATGCCGGTAAGACTGAAAGTAAGGAGTTTTGACAAGGATCGACGAAACAACAACACACGGAAGGGGACAGCATCCACCACCGGAGAGCAACACGCGGGGAGGGGACATCCATTCTACTACTAGAGGAGTGAACTAGTGCTCCTTCAAAGTGCAATGGAGGCCACTAATCCAGGCCATGGGTCATCTTGATCACCCATTGACCCTGTCCAGGTAAGTATGTTTTCCTTAACACCTGGTGCCTAATATGTAGCCTCTTGTGATGAATTTCGCTCTGTTAACAAGCGGTACGGGACTAAACATCCAGCTTACATCGCTTGGACGTGTTACGTATGTTCTTCCCAGCTGCAGGCGGGCACATTGACCTTCAGAAGTTGGGCTCGTAGAGCCAACTGACAAATCCTGACCGAGTCGCCGCAGTTCTTTAGCGAGCATCAGATTTTCTACTCCTAAAAAGAAAATCCGATTTTAATATGAAGACACGAGTACAAATACTATAATTTGAATCGGGAAAACAAGTGCAAACTTGGCTGGTTTGCTTGGGACTCCGACCTTCTTGACTCCAGGCTAACTGCAGTTAGTCGGGACGGCCACATTACTAAATTCAGTGCCAATACAATAAAACAATCAACTTAGCTGATGCAGATATATATAGCCATAGAAGAACAAGTCTGGCAGCTGGCTCAAAACAAATAGCAGCCGATGATGATCTGGTATGAACCACCGTTCAATAAACAAACATAATGATCTTGTATTAACCTCTGTTCAAGAAACAAAATAAAGATCATTGATCTGGCAAGAACTTTAGTCTGATCAGCATCCAAACAAACCGACACCACGACTCATTTCCAGGCCGCTCCTCTATTCTACTACTAGACTATCTCTCATGTCTCCAAAAGACCAGAACATCCTACAGTGGTAAGAATGGGGAAAACAGTGCTATTTTCTTCTTACTAACGACCAGGCAGATTACAAGTTAGTTGTCAAAGTTCTGAATGTATTGAAAAGAAAAGAAATGTGTTTAGCAGAGCAAAAGTCTAACATGTGCTGTTGATCCATTCAAATTTTCAGCTTCAAACTGTGGAAGGAGCCTTAACAGCAGCTGATATATGCAAATAATCTCACAAAATTCAAATATTTTAAACTGATTTGCAGGGGCCGCGCGAACACGTACCCCCTCTACCACAAATTATGATGTCCACTCTCCTGCTAGAGGAGATGGTAGACCAGTGCTCCTCCCAAGTGCAATGGAGGCCACTAACCTAGGCCATGAGTCTTCTTGATCGCCCATAGACCCCATCCAGGTAAGTATGTTCTACGGTTGCACTAGGTGGCTCATATAAAGCCTCCTCGTAAGCATCCCGCTCTGTTAACAAGCGGTATGGGACTAAACCATCCAGGTTAATTAGATCGCCGAGACGTGTTCCCATGACAGCTAACTGCGGGCCGAGAGGCGGTAGAAAAGTTGGGCTTTTTGGCGTAAACTGTGATCCAGTCGAGCCCAACCTAACTGCAGTTAAAAATCTGCTACTCTAAAAAAAAAGCTTGAGTTGGTTGGCACAGCCACATCAGTGCCAATACAAAAAAAACAGTTTATCCTCGTAGCAGACGCAGCTATCCGAGAAAGAAACAGACCAGGCTCTGCTGGATCCAAACAAATACAGTAGCTGCAGATTATCTGGCGCGAACCCGCGTGGAGAAACTATACAGAAGAAAACGATGAGCTGGTATGAACCTCCTTCGAGAAAACAAAGGAAAAAAATACTGGTCTGAACTATTGTCTGCTCAGCATCTTCGACATCACATCCATCAGAGATAAAAAAAACACAGCCCTGTAGCTTTAGCGCTAGTATAACCCGGTCAACCCTAGCAATCATGCCACACGCGCCGCGATCGATCTTCCCCCTTGTTTGTTTAGCCAAGTTGGCCACGCAACGACACTCGACAAGTGTGTCGCAGAAGTCAGCACCTGGATCGGGATTGATCCACTTGTCTGGCCCTGCCCTGGCAGCAGCTAGCCGTGGTGACGCGGGAGAGAGAGAGAGAGATCGCGCTGAAATTTCCTGCGCCACCACTCACCGCCCGGCCCGGGTGTCCGACGGCTCACGCCACCGGCCGGAGGCTTGGGCTAAACAACTCCGCCGGGTAGCAAATCATGATCCCAAACGAAGTTCTCTTCTCTTTTCTTTCGTAGCAGGTAAGCTGTTCGAGAAATTACAGCGACCGATTCTATATCCAGCAGGTCGCTGTCCACTTGGAAAACTCGCCTTCTAAGACTGACCTATCCCTTGCGTTCAAGTCTCCGATCCCGCTCGAATAATCCCATCGCACGCGATAATTAACCAACCCACAGAAAACCCTGCTGTCATGAATAGATTTTCCATGGATGTATGCGTGCGCGAGTCTCTGGCACGACCCATTTTGATTGATTGATTGATTGAGAGTTAAGGTGAAGCTGTCAGGGAGAGGGAGCACTAATAATCTAGCTAGGCGAGCACTCCATTTGGTCTCTATCTATATCCACTCTGTCTGAGGCTTGTTCTGTTTTGTCTCCCTTTTTAAGGTCCTCCTCCCTTGCCATCATACCAAAGAGAGACAAACCTCCTTTGTCCTCATAACTACTACTCTCTCTGTCTCTGTCCTCTTCGATCGGCCAGCTCTCTGAAGCGCAAGCAAGAGGTGCAGGTTCTGGCCATGGAGGGCCTCATCCCGTTCATCTACAGGGCCGTGGCGCAGTACAGGAAGGAAGGCCAGGTCTCCTTCGGGGACCTCTTCTTCGACGAGCCCTCGTCCTCCTCGTCGCCGACCTCGTCGTCGGCCTACTTCCGCCTCCCCGGGGACTCCGGCCGGCTGTTCACCCAGACGTCGTCGGCCGATTCCGGCGCCGTCGGGACAGGGCGCCGGTCTCCGGCCAACCGTCGGCGGACCCTGGAGCATGGATCATGGTGACCGTTGGAAGTGCACGCACAAGGCAAGAAAACAAACACACATCTTCGGTACTGTACGTCCTAGTGTACATGCAGATATATCATGCTGATTGCCCAGCAACTGCAAATACAGTATTGGCCTTGCTGATACGAGCTGCAGACTTGCACTTTATGCGTGGAGTACATATATTTCCTTGTAGTAGTATTTGCTTTCAGCTTGTAATGGTCTCTGAGTGTCAACTGTAAATATGGGGTGCATAAGCGCGGGCCCTCCGAAGGAGGCTTGTGAAAGTGTAAGTGTCGCAATAAAAGCGTGTACATGTACAAAAGGTTGTAAACGCAAACATGTCTGGCTGCAGAGAACGGCAAAAAAGCGAGCGAGTGGTGCGAAGCATCAAAAGATTCTCGTTTGTTAGAGCATCTTCGCTCGCCTAACCACGAGGCCGATCCGGACACCGAATTTCGGTTCGGACGCCGAAAACTGGCCTAGTCGCGTACACTAGGATCTGTTTTCGGCCGGATTTCGGCCACTTTTGGTTCGGGCTAACCAGGCCGAACCCAGGTTTCTGAGTACGCCCTGGAAACGCCGGACTCAACGATTTCGGCAAAAAAAAAAAAGCGGCGCGTGGACCCGCCGAGTCAATGACGGAAGCCGAGTCGTCGTCATCCTCGGAACCACGCGGCGACCGCCGGACAATAACTGCCCGTCGCGTCGGCCACGCGTCGCCGATTTATGGCGCCACCGTCGCCGCCTCGGCTCCCGCGACGGACCGGCGGTCACTAACTTCCCGTCGTTTCCACTTTTCTCGCCCTCGCCGATACACCCCTCCCGCCCTCGCCGCGCACCTCGTCCTTTATAAGCCGTACTCCTCGCCGGAGATCTTCGCACTCTCTCACAGCTTCCCCCACCCACAAGCCCAACTCCGGCGAGCTCTCCCCTTCTCTCACCATGGGCGAACGCTACCCCGGCGACGGCGCTGCGACGAACCCTCCAAACTTGGGAGGCGCGCATGCTATACGAGGCGAGGTACATGGCGCCGCCGGACACGCGGATGCCGCCGGGGTGGACGCTGAGCGCCGGCGACATCCCAATCCCGTCAGGGCCGACGCCGGAGGAGTTGTCGTACGATGTACAGGAGTACATCGCCGGCATGGACAACCCCGGCGAAGCCATGAGCGCCGACGACCTCGGCTACTAGGCGCACTTCTTCGAGGAGCAGCGCCAGCAGGAGCTCGCCCGCCACGAGGGCGCGGAGAGCGAGTCCCCGCCGGCGCGCAAGAACTCGGCGGGGCGCCGGCGTTGGTGGAGCGCACCGGGGCGGACGCTCGCCGCCGTACTGGAGCACATCAAACGCGGGAACACGCCGCGGCTCGGCTTCCCGCGCAACCCGACGCCGGCGGCCAGGACGGGAAGGCGTGCTCCTTCGGCGAACTGGGCGCCGAGGAGGATGGCGAGCATGAGCTCGTCCTCCTCCGCTTCGGCGTCGCACTCATCCGGCAGCGCGCCGCTGCGCACGCCGACGGCGGTGAAGCGCGAAGCTGTCTCGCTGGTGCGCTCATCACCGCGGACACGCGAGCGCGGTATCGTCATCCGCGAGCCGTCTGCGCCCACGCCGCCAACAGGCCATCTGCGTCTACGCTGTCCCAAGACAGAAGGGTCGGCGCCGGCCGAGGATGCCGCCTATAATGCCCCGGAAAATATTTCGAAATAAAATTGCATGTTATTTTCTATTTTGCATCATCATGACATCATGCATATTTTTGCACTAAAATATTTTCACCAAAAGCCTATTTTATTTTCTAATTAGTCCATCCTTTAATTTCAAATCAAAACCCGGCTCTTTTCCGGATCTTTTATTTGTCTAAAAAACTATCTATACAAGTCTATTTAGAAATAAAATAAAATAAATAAAAATGTTTATGGGGGAGGCAGCCAACCGGCCAGGCCCAAGTGGAACAACCGGAGGCCACCTACAACCCCACAGCCGGCCACACTGAAACCCTAATCTCATCTAACCCCCACACCCCGCCGCCACTCACCTGCACCACACACACACTCACGTTCCTGACCCAACACGCACGCACACAGGACACACGTGTGGCCCCGGTCAGGAGAAAACATATCGCCACCTACCCAGCGAGACCCCGTCGCCTCCATCTCCTCGATCCCTGTGAGCGCCGCCGCCCTATCCTCAGCGCCATGGCGCTGCCTCCTCCGCCTCCCTCGTCATCTGCATCGCGCCTCCTCCGGCCACGCGCGGTCAGCCTCCACCTTGATCGGCACCGCCATGGCCGCCCCTTGTCTCGTCTGTCCTCCTGCTACGAGGTCCAGCCCCAGTACGTCGCCATCCCATCTCCGGTGTTCTCCACCTCGCGCTTCACCGACCGCGGCCGCCTGCTCGAGCCCTGCGGCCCCGAGCACATCCGCTTGCCATGCGTCGCTGTCAGCGAGCCCGACCGCCGGCGTGCCCTTCCTTCAATGTCGTCTGCGTCTCTGGCACGACCACGCCCGGCCGCGCGTCCCCATCGCGTCGCCTCGCCCCGCTCGAATCCATCGCCGTCCTGCGCGTGAGGGCGAGCCCCTGTCGCCATCTCTCTTGCACGCGAGTGCCCATCGTCGTCTGTTTCAGCTGTGCCTGTACCTTGCCGCCCCGTGGCCAGGAGGACCTGCGCGTCGTCGCCCTGCCTCTGTGTGCCTCTTCTCTTTCGGTCGCCGCCTAGTCTGGTTTCCTTCGACACCTCTTCTATAACCTTACGTGTGTGTATATGTTGTGCTTGTTTGTTTCCTAAACAAGATTGTTATTTTGGCCGGCTGACGAGGCCGACCACTGCTGATTTCTATCTGGTTTTGGTTTGGTGTGCACGCCCTTGCCGCTATCTTCCAAGACAATAAGATCTTCGTACCTGATGTTACACCCGTTCTGAAAACCAAGATCTCCGAACACGGAACACCAACTTATCCTTCCCGGAACCTGATGGCCGAGACCCCGAAGACATCCCCTCACGGAGTCCGAAAACCAAACCTTGAGACCCTCGGTTCCGAACCCCAATGTGCGACCCCTTTCTGATATCCTATTTTGATAAATATAATATAGCTTGTTGCATATTAAATCGTTCATGCTTGCATACATATATATATTGTTGTTCGGGGATATATGGCGATTCATCTACTAAATAAATATGGAATGTATATGGGAGTGTTATCTGTCTTGTCTCGGTTCCATTTAATATTGTGTAGCGAATCGATGATATAATTTTGTCTTGTTAATACAATATTAAATTGCGGGGTAGCTAAATAACTTGAACCACTTAAATATTTGCCAGGACCCCGGTTCTGTTTAATATGGCCTAATTGCATCGCATCTCTGCCATGTCATGCATCATAACATAATCATGCCGGAGCTTCCGTCCTAGTATTAAATATTGCGTCCGTTGCCTCCTCTAGTGTTTTGCTTCTTCACGGACTAGGCCGATGAGTTGATGCGAGTGTCTACCCGATCTTCGGGAGAACCTTCGACAATGTTTATCAGACGAGCATTCTCCCCCTTCTACCTATTTTGCATTTCTAGTCTTTACTTCTTCCAATTGATCTATTGCTATCCTTATTGTCGATGCTATAGTACCGTTCCTTTTATTACCTGTTCCACTATATTGTCTTGGTTAACCTATTGCCTTGTTTGATTAGCTAGCTTTGTCCTTGCGAGTTGTAGGTATGCTTAGTATCGCTCTCATACAGGTGAAACATGATACTTGGATATGGTTGATGATAAGATAATTAATCTGATGTTGTTGGTTATGGTTTCACCTAATGATAAAGCCCCGGCAGGGACCACCTTTGGGAACTGCTTGAGCCGACCTAGGACCCGTTCGTTCTACGATACCAGTTCTGAGTTGATCGCGCTAACCAAACGTGGGGGCTTCTGGGATCCCCCCTCAACTACCGGCGCTATTCGTATATCCAGAGGGTTACAAAATTGGTTTTCCATTTGGTGCATACGCATAATATGTCCTCGGACATGGGTGAGTTGATATGTCTTCGGACTTGATGTTTTGGTGGACTGCCATGGCTTGCATTGCATAAAATCGGGATATCGTGCCGGAGGTGGGATGGAGCTCTACAAGTTATCTTTCGATCATCGCCCGGTCGTAGACTCAAACGCTGTGCCACCTGGAGAATCAGCTGTATCTCTTGTGTAGGTAAAACACAGTAGGTGATGCCTCTGGATATACGCGTAGTTATGGGACAGTTCTTGTTGTGAGATTCGGATGGCGCGCGTAATATGTTGCCAGATGGGTTGAGCATGCGTTTGGGTACAGTAGTGCACCCCTGCAGGGTAAATCTTTTCGAGAAGCCGTGTGTCCACGGTTATGGACGCCTCAGGAGTACAGTATCATGATCATAGACAACGCCACTAATGTTTCGCTCTTTAATAATATGATTAGTAATTAGCCTTATCAACTAAACACCTGCTTAACTAAAATTGCCACCTTGTGTGTTCCGTGAGGGGACTTCCTCGACTGGTCTTCGAGGGGGAAATCTTCGGATGGGTTATGTTTGGTGTTATATTATTGTTATCGTGTAGTGCTCTCTTATCTCGCTCTAACAGCCGAAGTTGTAGCGTGTCTCTATAAGTTAGTTAGTGCAAGCTTTGCTGCCGCTGAGCCCACCATACCTATGTAGGCGAGGACCACCGAATTCTAGTCTCGCCGTGTACTGGCCTCAGTACTGACCGCTCTTTTTCTGTTTTCCTTTGCCCTTTGTCGGCACCCTTTTGGCTTGACAGGTATGTGATTGACGACGTTAGCAAGGTTACCCTTCCGGCTTGGTCTGGGCAGGGTTATGGACACCGCTTGGTTATTCTTCAGGACTCTTAGTCCCATTTGAATCTTGTCCGTACTCGGATACTATTTGGCTTTCTTTATGATTTGTATCATTTGTATTCTTGACTCATTGAGTCGTTGTTGTATAAATAAGTTCTTGTGGACTCTGTTGTAACTACTGTGATGTAACTACTTGTATTCATATCCCACCCACACGAAAGTGTCTGGTGGGCGTCTTTGAATCGCTTCTATGCGGATTTTGGCGGGAAATGCTGAGATCTGCATAGACCCGATTCGGGAGCGTTACAAGTGGTATCAGAGCAAAGGTTTACGATACCCCACTGGTCCAGCCTATAGGATAACCTTGCCAACGACCGATGTCTAGTGTCAAAACTATTTTGCTACAAATGCGTTGGATAGATCTGATTAGCTCTGCTTTTACTCCTTATCTTTAATCTTTCCCCTCTTATCTTTGCGTGTTTTGATCTGATCTCTTACCTTGTTCAAGTATAGGATTCTCGTGGATGGGTATTCTGTCGTACCTTTAGGGTTCCGCTTCCTCCCTTTTGAAACGGTGGAGCTACTTCTGGATTTCATTCTACTTGATCCCTCTTCAAATGTTTCCCGATGTTCCGCAACTCCTAAGACGACGACATCATCGTCTTTCCGAATCTTTGTGAATACTCCTTGCCAAGATCGACAGTCTAAATTTTGAGAGTTTTGTTGCACGATCCCCTTATTCATGTATAGAGTAATGCTTCGAGTGCGTGATGGAGTCATGACCATACCACTACTCTTATCATTCACTCTTGTACATTGAATTGATGGACTAGTGCGATTCTTACTCCTTCTTGGAAGTTAGAGGTGACCCTGTGGCCTCTTTCTTCGCCTTTGTTTTTTCGGAGTGTTTCCTCGAAGAACATGAACAACAACCCCCATTGGTGGTGTCGACAACTCCAAGATGGAGCAAGAATTCTTGTTAGTGGTGTCGCCACTATCAATCGGATGCAAGAAGATCCGCACATCTAACCTCTCTCCCCTGGTGCCTCTGCTTGGATCTCGGGACGAGATCCCTTGTTAGTGGTGTCGAGTTGTAATGCCCCGGAAAATATTTCGAAATAAAATTGCGTGTTATTTTCTATTTTGCATCATCATGACATCATGCATATTTTTGCACTAAAATATTTACACCAAAAGCCTATTTTGTTTTCTAATTAGTCCATCCTTTAATTTCAAATCAAAACCCGGGTCTTTTCCGGATCTTTTATTTGTCTAAAAAACTATCTATACAAGTCTATTTAGAAATAAAATAAAATAAATAAAAATGTTTATGGGGGAGGCAGCCAACCGGCCAGGCCCAAGTGGAACAACCGGAGGCCACCTACAACCCCACAGCCGGCCACACTGAAACCCTAATCTCATCTAACCCCCACACCCCGCCGCCACTCACCTGCACCACACACACACTCACGTTCCTGACCCAACACGCACGCACACAGGACACACGTGTGGCCCCGGTCAGGAGAAAACATATCGCCACCTACCCAGCGAGACCCCGTCGCCTCCATCTCCTCGATCCCTGTGAGCGCCGCCGCCCTATCCTCAGCGCCATGGCGCTGCCTCCTCCGCCTCCCTCGTCATCTGCATCGCGCCTCCTCCGGCCACGCGCGGTCAGCCTCCACCTTGATCGGCACCGCCATGGCCGCCCCTTGTCTCGTCTGTCCTCCTGCTACGAGGTCCAGCCCCAGTACGTCGCCATCCCATCTCCGGTGTTCTCCACCTCGCGCTTCACCGACCGCGGCCGCCTGCTCGAGCCCTGCGGCCCCGAGCACATCCGCTTGCCATGCGTCGCTGTCAGCGAGCCCGACCGCCGGCGTGCCCTTCCTTCAATGTCGTATGCGTCTCTGGCACGACCACGCCCGGCCGCGCGTCCCCATCGTGTCGCCTCGCCCCGCTCGAATCCATCGCCGTCCTGCGCGTGAGGGCGAGCCCCTGTCGCCATCTCTCTTGCACGCGAGTGCCCACCGTCGTCTGTTTCAGCTGTGCCTGAACCTTGCCGCCCCGCGGCTAGGAGGACCTGCGCGTCGCCGCCCTTCCTCTGTGTGCCTCTTCTCTTTCGGTTGCCGCCTAGTCTGGTTTCCTTCGACACCTCTTCTATAACCTTACGTGTGTGTATATGTTGTGCTTGTTTGCTTCCTAAACAAGATTGTTATTTTGGCCGGCTGACGAGGCCGACCTCTGTTGATTTCTATCTGGTTTTGGTTTGGTGTGCACGCCCTTGCCGCTATCTTCCAAGACAAGAAGATCTCAGTACCTGATGTTACACCCATTCTGAAAACCAAGATCTCCGAACACGGAACACCAACTTATCCTTCCCGGAACCTGATGGCCGAGACCCCGAAGACATCCCCTCACGGAGTCCGAAAACCGAACCTTGAGACCCTCGATTCCGAACCCCAATGTGCGACCCCTTTCCGATATCCTATTTTGATAAATATAATATAGCTTGTTGCATATTAAATCGTTCATGCTTGCATACATATATATATTGTTGTTCGGGGATATATGGCGATTCATCTACTAAATAAATATGGAATGTATATGGGAGTGTTATCTGTCTTGTCCCGGTTCCATTTAATATTGTGTAGCGAACCGATGATATAATTTTGTCTTGTTAATACAACATTAAATTACGGGGTAGCTAAATAACTTGAACCACTTAAATATTTGTCAGGACCCCGGTTCTGTTTAATATGGCCTAATTGCATCGCATCTCTGCCATGTCATGCATCATAACATAATCATGCCGGATCTTCAGTCCTAATATTAAATATTGCGTCCGTTGCCTCTTCTAGTGTTTTGCTTCTTCGCGGACTAGGCCGATGAGTTGATGCGAGTGTCGACCCGATCTTCGGGAGAACCTTCGACAATGTTTGTCAGGCGAGCATTCTTCCCCTTCTACCTATTTAGCATTTCTAGTCTTTACTTCTTCCAATTGATCTATTGCTATCCTTATTGTCGATGCTATAGTACCGTTCCTTTAATTACCTGTTCCACTATCTTGCCTTGGTTAACCTATTGCCTTGTTTGATTAGCTAGCTTTGTCCTTGCGAGTTGTAGGCATGCTTAGTATCGCTCTCATACAGGTGAAACATGATACTTGGATATGGTTGATGATAAGATAATTAATCTGATGTTGTTGGTTATGGTTTCACCTAATGATAAGGCCCCGGCAGGGACCACGTTTGGAAACTGCTTGAGCCGACCTAGGACCCGTTCGTTCTACGATACCAGTTCTGAGTTGATCGCGCTAACCAAACGTGGGGGCTTCTGGGATCCCCCCCTCAACTACCGGCGCTATTCGTATATCCAGAGGGTTACAAAATTGGTTTTCCATTTGGTGCATACGCATAATATGTCCTCGGACATGGGTGAGTTGATATGTCTTCGGACTTGATGTTTTGGTGGACTGCCATGGCTTGCATTGCATAAAATCGGGATATCGTGCCGGAGGTGGGATGGAGCTCTACAAGTTATCTTTCGATCATCGCCTGGCCGTAGACTCAAACGCTGTGCCACCTGGAGAATCAGCTGTATCTCTTGTGTGGGTAAAACACAGTAGGTGATGCCTCTGGATATGCGCGTAGTTATGGGACAGTTCTTGTTGTGAGATTTGGATGGCACGCGTAATATGTTGCCAGATGGTTTGAGCATGCGTTTGGGTACAGTAGTGCACCCCTGCAGGGTAAATCTTTTCGAGAAGCCGTGTGTCCACGGTTATGGACGCCTCAGGAGTACAGTATCATGATCATAGACAACGCCACTAATGTTCGCTCTTTAATAATATGATTAGTAATTAGCCTTATCAACTAAACACCTGCTTAACTGAAATTGCCACCTTGTGTGTTCAGTGAGGGGACTTCCTCGACTGGTCTTTGAGGGGGAAATCTTTGGATGGGTTATGTTTGGTGTTATATTATTGTTATCGTGTAGTGCTCTCTTATCTCGCTCTAATAGCCGAAGTTGTAGCGTGTCTCTATAAGTTAGTTAGTGCAAGCTTTGCTGCCGCTGAGCCCACCATACCTATGTAGGCGAGGACCGCCGAATTCTAGTCTCGCCGTGTACTGGCCTCAGTACTGACCGCTCTCTTTCTGTTTTCCTTTGCCCTTTGTCGGCACCCTTTTGGCTTGACAGGTATGTGATTGACGACGTTAGCAAGATTACCCTTCCGGCTTGGCCTGGGTAGGGTTATGGACACCGCTTGGTTATTCTTCAGAACTCTTAGTCCCATTTGAATATTATCCGTACTCGGATATTATTTGGCTTTCTTTATGATTTGTATCATTTGTATTCTTGACTCATTGAGTCGTTGTTGTATAAATAAGTTTTTGTGGACTCTGTTGTAACTACTGTGATGTAACTACTTGTATTCATATCCCACCCACATCAAAGTGTCTGGTGGGCGTCTTTGAATCGCTTCTACGCGGATTTTGGCGAGAAATGCTGAGATCTGCATAGACCCGATTCGGGGGCGTTACACCGTCCTGAAGATGGCACTGGAGCAGTCGCTCCGCGAAGCGCCGCCGCTGGCGCCGACACTGCCGCCTGTCGAGGCCTCCTCGCCGGACATCCTGGAATGGTCCAGGAGGGACTGGGAGAGGGCGGAGCATCAGCGCATCCTCGGCCGAGGAGCAGGCCACACGGCGTCGGACGTTGGCTGGGCGTCAGCTCGCCTACCAGGGCGCCCCGCTGTACGTCCTGGACGACGAGGACGCATGCCCCTCCTACCAGCCATGGAGGTGCGGCGACCCTGGCCAGGACAGCTCCCGCCAGAACCAGCCGCCGAGCGACGACGACGACGGCGGCGAGGATGACGGCCGAGCCGACCCCGAGTACACGTCGTTCTACGGCAACTTAGGCATGTAGGACGGCGAAGGCACCGGCGGCAGCCTTTTTTAGTTTATTTATGTACTAGTTTAGTTTAAATTTGATGTAATCCATCTATATTCGCCCAACATAATGAAAATCGCCTAAATTTGATGAATTTTAGCCGAACTTGGCGACTCGGCCTGGATACGCGGATGAGTGAATGGACGTATCTAGGCCGAAAACAAGTTCAATCCGGCCGAAAAACAGACAAAATTTCGCTCTGGGTTCGGCCAACGAGTGGAGATGCTCTTATTCTTCAGTTAAGCTTTCCATTTCGGAAAACAAAACAGTTCAGAACGAGAATAAGAATAAATTTCCGACCAAGAACAAGAATAGCTTTTCTGGTACAGTCTCCTATGTACTCCCTCCGTTTCAAAATATAAGATATTTTAGATTTGTGAAGCAAATGTATCTAGGCTACTTTTAGTATGTAGGTTCACTAAGGTTTGGAGTGAATCTAGATACTATAACAAGTTTAAATACATTTTTCTTCACAAACCTAAAACATCTTATATTTTAAAATGAAGGGAGTATATTTTATATGCATTTTTTACTTGTTATTTATATAGGTTACCTTTTTTGCCACACCATAGCTAGTTGCGCTTTTCTAGAAATGTCAACTACAATCTACATCATCGAGAAAAATGTAACTAAGTGCCCGGCATTCATTTTTCGATGTAGTTTTGTCTGATTATTTATAGGTTACACTTCTCATCGTTCCATAGTTTCACCTTTTTTATCTCTTAGACAAAATACACACTTTTTTTAAGAATCATGGGCTAGAGTAACCTAATCCAGCAACTCTCACATGGGCTTGTCCAATTTCTACTTTGGGTACTCCAACAAAAATATATTGGAGACAATGAATCACTAAGCTTAGGATCAATGCAAAGACAATGCCCATTAAAGAAGTATGGGATAATAAAACACTAACATAAGAAGCGGGATCAACCAAGCATACTCTTTCTATTTTCTATGTTCTGAAATCGAGTTCACTTGGAAGCTTTGATGGATAGTGGAAACTCCTAGAATTTATATTTTGTTCGAGCTTCTATTCCTTGGCAATTCGTCCCTTGCGTGGATCCGCGCTCTTGGGGGAGCTTCTCTGCTTGCTGATGGTGTGGCACCCTTCGACCCAGGGTGAGAAGGTCAAGGTCTTCTTCGGAGGTACAGGCGGATGGCGCGATGATCTAGGACTCGACGAAGGCGGGCTTCTTCGGTGTTGTGCTCCTCGGCGTTTCCTCTCCTAGGTTCTGCCTCTTCCGGCGGATAATGACCTCGAAGCTCGAGGTGTGTTTCTTTTATTTTCCATTTGCTTGTTGTTCGTGGCTTGTAAGTTGATTCTTCAACACCCTATACTTGCCATTTTTTCTTCGTTAATTCAATTTCGAGCCTACCATCTAAAAAAATAGTTTCAATTTTTTATCTCTTAGAGAAATACACACTTTTTAAGAATCATGGGCCATATCTAGCTAAGCTAGCAGCTCTCTCATGGGCTTGTCCAGTTTCTACTTTCAGTACTCAAATAAAAATATAATTGGACACAATGAATCACGATAAGCCTATGAGCAATGAAAATACAAAGGCCATTAAAGAAGCATGGGCTAATGAACCTCTAACATAAAAAAGGGACCAACGAAGCATATACTCTTTCTATTTTCTTTGTTCTGAGATCGAGTTCAGTTAGAAGCTTTGATGGATAGCGGAAACTCCTACAAATTTATGTTCATACATCTTCAATTCACAAGATGTAAATTTATAATGATAGGGCATGTGCTTATGTGTATTTCCTATATTCTTGTGTGCTCAGGTTACTTCAGCCGTGATTCAAGCTATGATAATGTGCATTATATTTTTGTGGAACATAATATACTTTGGGATGCATTGATTGGTCAACAGAATGGTATTTTTTCTGTCACATTGTTGTTAGCTCAATAATGCTACTTGGAACTCTTCCATACAAACGTGATAAATACTTTGTGTCGAGAATTTGGGAGATTCTTTTTAGATGCAAGGGAAAAGGATGGATGTTCATGGGCTTCCTTTATTGTGAACATAACATGTTTTTTGTTCTATCAACGAATTTTGACGCGCATTTTTACCGGTACAATAAAAGAGGCGTTAGCCTAGGACAATCCAATTCAAATCCTAATTATAATCATCAACTGGCTTGTTATATATGGTCACGCGCGCTGGCCGCTTGGCGCTAACTTGTACCAGCTTTTAAGACCTTTAGCTTTTCCACACAAGAGAGCATTGGAAGGCATGGGCATCTCGTCTCTGGGATCCGGCACTTCAGAGTTTCCCTGGCTCACTCTCAGGTACACCTCTTGGCCGAGGTACCTCCTCTCCAGATCTTGCGACCTCAGGTTCCACATGCCCTCGTTGTCCAGATACACCAATACGGCGGTCCAGGACTTCGGATACACCTGGACGGTAGAACGGTACATGGCATCGACCATATTGTAGGTTGATCTTGCGTCTTGGCTCCATTTGCCCCACCCCATCCTGTCAGATTAATTTCACCATAAATGTACTTACAAGATTTCTTTACTAGCAGAAAATTGGAGAATTTGGATCAAATTAACAGACAGCCACACAGGGCATGTACAAACGAGTTCGAACCAAAATTGATCTTACCCGGCAATGAAGAAACTGTAGCCATCGAGGTGCCATGTCTGCAAGGACGGCAGCCTGTTCTCGAACACGATCTGGACGAAATCCTTGTAGGAGGCGTCGATGGCCATTGTGCTGAGGGTGGGGTTCCTCGTCTCGGGCCAACCAGAGACGACGGTGAAGACGCCGGCGACCCTGAAGTAGTCGGCCAGCTTGAGCGGCGTGCCCGTGTTGGCGAAGGCGACGCCGTTGACGGTGCACCTCCGCCGGCCGCCGATGTCGGCCTCGTCGTTCCGGAGGAGCAGGGTGCGTGTGACGTTGATCTGGCCGTAGTGGAAGGATCCCTGCGGGTTGGGCCGCGCCGCGCCGGACGTCAGGTTCATCCTTATGGACCTGGCCTGCTCCATGGAGCGGTTGTAGGTGTTGTGCGAGGAGCGGTCGTCGAGCGGCGGGTTGCACGAAGGCGTCTGGTCGCTGGAGCCAGCGTAGCGGACGGTTCCGACGCCGTAGAGCTCCGGGCCGGCGAAGAGCGAGCTGACGATCATGTGGTATGCCCTGGGCGGCTGGTCGGCCGCGACGAGGACGGAGAGCGACTGGCCGGGGTGGACGTCGAGCGAGGCGTAGTGCTTCTGCTGCGTGTATGCGCCCTCGGCCTCCACCAGCAGCAGCTTGTGGCCCTGGACGCGGAAGGCGAGCGACGTCCTGGTGCCCACGTTGGAGACGCGGAGCCGGTACGTGCGCCCCGCCTCGAACGTGAGCTCGGCCTCGTAAGGGCCCAGCCCGTTGATGAGGACGCCGTCGGGCGGAGGCAGGGCGCGACCGCCGTCCAGGCGCTCTTGCATCTGCCTCGCGTCCATGTTGTACCAGTCCTGTATGAGAAGGTCGAACTCGCCGCCGTCGGGGTGCGGGAACGGGACGTCGATGACGGGGCGGTTGTTGACGCGGATGGGGCCGTGGCCGCCGGCGGCGGCGTGCAGCGCCAGCGAGGGTCGGTAGAAGAAGGTGCCCACCTCGTCCTTGGCCTGGAAGACGTAGGTCCAGTTCTCACCGGGCGGGATGGGGCAGTTGGTCCCCGCCACCCCGTCGTTCCACGAGTTCCTCCGCAGCTGCAACCCGTTCCATGTGAGGAGGAAGGGCTCGTCGAGGGTGTTGACGACGTTGACGTGGACGACGTCGTTGGTGGTGAGGTTGAGCAGAGGCCCCGGGAGCCGGCCGTTGATGGCGATGACCCTCTTGGCGACGCCCAGCGGGGAGCGCACGGCGTAGGACACCTCCCAGTCCAGGAACACGTGATGGTCCTCCGCGCCGACGATGGCCGGGTGCAGGATGCCCGCTGCTGATAGTACCACAGCGGCGACGACAAGGCGCCTGAGGTCCATGACGGCACCACGACCCGACTAGGTCAGTGTTTAATTAGCTGAGTACTTCGCATGGAGCAAAATGGGCGTGTTTAATTAGCTAGAAGAAGATGGTGAAATCAGGAGGCATGAGGAACGTACGTGGTTGTTCTGAAACTGGTGGAAGTCTGGCCGGTTGTCGCAGAGAGCAAAACGGGCGTGTTCAATTAAACATATCATCTCTGAACTTTGATCTGTCTGGCAACTGAATGTACCACAAGTTCTCGTGCAGACATACCATTCAGATGGTTCAGAGGTGGCTGAGTTGTAGCCAACACAGCGCAAATTGCCTGCCTGACTTCTTTCACAGCGTTTCATGTAGAACTGCAGAACGAAACCAGACGAGTTGGATCTGAAACCACGGTCCAGAATTGAGATGATATCTCTGTCGGAAACAAGCCCTTGCTTTTGATTCGTTGAAAGAGAGCTGACGGATTTCAGCGTGCCTAGAACTCCCCAGATTCTCATGTTCGTTTGTAACACCGCTGAAAGAGCAGTTGATACTACGAATGCCATTCCCAAACACAGCCAGAATGTTCTAAGAGAGTAACTGATATTACACCGCGTAATCCCAAAACTACAGAGGAAGCAACTAGCCAGGTTCAGCTGCACCGCCAAGACCTAAGATACTACTGCCATAGAGAATGAACACAAAGATAATGACAAGCCGATTTAGCATCAGTATCTGGAGCAAAGCTTCCAGTAAAATCCTAGGAAATGCTAGCTCCATGGAGTTCACAAATTCCCAACATTTCCGTGTTTTGGTCCATGTGGTATCTGTCCGGTAACATATCTGGAAACAATCCTATGTAAATTCTAAAATGAACGGAAACCAAAAAAAGGAGACGCTATAAACAGACCACGATTATGTACAAGATCAGAAGGATGCCAAGACCCAAAACATGATGAGAGCTGACGTAGCGCTTAGAGACCAGGACAGAAAAGCAAACGCCGTGGCGAGCTGAAATCTCCCACAAGGCAGCTGGTAGTATCTTCTGCAGAAAGAGATGTCCTTTTCGAAAAGAACTATTACACCTCCAGCTGAGCATGATGCAGCAAACGAGAGGATTGCCGTAACCTGCATTGCATAATTGGGTTCTATTAGTGTTGCCGGAAACAACGAATAAGGGGACATGACAAGGTATAAAATGCTCAGATCTGATTTTCTTCGATGACACAGTATGACCATTCGGCTAAATCTAGATGCATTATATGGAAAACAGAGAGACGATGAATAACTTCAGCAGTGTGCAACAACCAACTCCCCAAAAAGAGCAGGAACCAACAAAGGTGCCCCTACGCTGTAGATTAAATGTCACCCATGTAATATTTGTGCTTGCAGCCATCTTTGTATCTTGAGCAGCAGAGAAGAAGGGAGTAATCGAACTAGAACATCATCATTAACTTAGAAAAACTACAAGTATAAATACTACATTTCTGTAGAACAGGATCATTAACGTAGCACAGAAAATAAGCCTTGAATGATTATTTGATTTCGGTTTTGTCATATGATCTCCAAGAGCACGCTAATCATATACCGAATGTTATCCTATGACAAACAATCAAGTAGAGCACATTCCTGGAAGTTCTAGACAGAACAAAAAAATAAAAGCAACATGCTACATTATATAACAGCTTCAAAAGGACTATTATCATTACCCAGTCTCCAACAACAAATAAGCTCACTAGGACAGCATTATTGAGATCCCGTTTGACTTTAAGGGCATATCCATCAAGACATGCAAGTCCCAAGCTCCACAATGCTTGCAGTCCCATTGACGCAATCAAGTAGCTGAAATTTGAAACAAAAGGAACTCATTACACCACTCAATGGCCTCCTGTAGTAGAAAGCCTAAAAAGGAATGCTGTATTAATAACCTACAAGCCTGCAAATAAACAATCATTGCACTAAATTTCTATGTGAATTTAGGGATCACTACCATGCACACCAACATTTACATGGCTTATAGAAGAAGTCACTGGTGGGGCTTGGACTTATAACTAGGACGGGTGACATTAATAATTAAATAAAACATGAAATGAACAACCTCTTGATGCCATTTTGAAGCTATATCAGCCTAATCTTCGTAAATGCTACTACTAATAGTATCTTAGTGATCAAGCTTGCTTTTCCTTAAGTGATTCATCACCCAAACAGTCATTGCATTCTTCTCTATTAGTCAACTAGATTCAAAAGTGTTGGCAGGGCCAAGGCCCCCTTTTGCCCTTGTGAAGCACAACCACTTGTTTTTGCACAGTATTCACTCGTGCGAGCTGTACTAATTAAAATCGACATTCCTCAATATGTTGCTACTACAAGTTTTAGGAACTTACAAATTTTCTCAGGTACACATGTATCACTCCACAATGATTGCTAACTTCAGCATCCTCTTAGATTCTCTAACCAACTAATATTGCAAATAATCTACTGTTGCCTACTCATAAATTAACAGAGCCCCTTGTAATAAATTATACTTCATCTCTCGCTCCACTCAAATAGATGCCACTCGCAAATCACCCATCTCCGCTCCACTACATTTCATGATTTCGTGATAAACGGCTCGGGGCTAGATGGTACACCTACTCCAGTGAATCTACTAGTCGCATTGCTAAAGTCCCTATGCAGATCAACTCGCTATCGACGAAACAAGAAACCCCCAAAACCAACAGAGACAGGGGAGGAGCAGGGCCACGGGGCGGGAAGTTTACCAGAAAGCGGTGTAGCCTGCGAAGCCGGCGGCGGAGGCCATGACGCCGATGGATGCGGCGGCGAGGGCGGCCTGGCCGAGCCGCAGGCAGAGCCCGCCCCACGTCCCGGGCCTCCCCGGCAGCTCCCTCATCTCCCTTCTTCCGCCCGTCACCTCAGCGGTCGCCCCGATCGGCCATGCGCGCGCTGGTAGGTAGGGGTTAGTTGCGCGGCGCCGTGCGGTGCTGGCTGCTGGGACGGAACGGAATCGCGACTCGGCTCTGCCGGCTTTAGGCGAGACCTGGGGGAGGAAAGGGGGGATAGGGGGGAAAGGGAATGAGAGCGTTGGCCGGGCGCCGGCGCGCGGTGCGGGGGAGTTGGTGCGAGGGTGACGCCCGCGGGCCCCAGCCGCGGCGAAAAGAGAGAGGGAGAGAGCCGGGACGGGGGTTGCTTGCGCTGGTGGTTTGGTTTCTGATCTGGATCTGATGGCTGGGATGACACGACGCTGTGGGCGTGCGAGCGTGCGCGGGCGATCTTCCTCTCTTTGCTCGGAAGTTCTCGTACGCGTGCGGCGTTCACGACTTCACGTCCGGTCCGTACGAATCCGTATACGTAAAGTCTGTACAGTACTAGTTCGTGTAGAGTTTTGGAAGAAAAAGGAGGTATTCGTGTAGAGAGGGAATCACGTATGCTCTAAACTTCTCTTCTCCTGTCGATGAGAGAGCTTTGCTGATTGACTAAAGCGCTACTTTAGCATGTCAAAGAAAAAAAAAGCGTTGCTCATCATTGAGAAACTAAAAGTAACTGTATGATTCAGTGCAGCCAACCGCCCAAACACCGTTGTGGAAAGCTAATTGCGCGAGCTCATGATCTACTCTACATAGTGTTACCTTCCTACTAGGTCTTAACTACTGTTAACTTCCAAGATCAAGTTGCAATTTTTTGTTCCTTTGAGATTATTCACCGGGAATACGTTCCTACTCCACCGCTACACGCATACAGAGCATTCCACTAGCGAGTTGGAGGCTTTCGTCGCAAGGCTATGTTTCTGCAAGAGATGAAATTCTAGCATGCACATGCACTATCTACCGTGCATGCCCCACTCTCTCTCTCTCCTTCACTTTATACTTTATGCTTTCTTACGCTTTTACTTTATACACAAGTTATGTCGGTGTTCTTCTCTCTCCTTTTATACTCTAAAAGATTCAGTTCTCAAACTTAAAACTTTTGTAGCTCTTAGACTTTGAAACCCTTCGAATATTTGAGTTTTAGTAAATAGTGTTCTAAAACAGGAATGATATTCAATACCGCGTCATTGTCATAATATAGTGCGTATAAGTTTTTTTAAGTCAAACTCCATCCACTTTTACCAAGTTCTATAATACCAAATGTATACAATACATAAATATATCATGATGAATCCATTTTTTTGAACGGGTAAAGGTCTTGAAGGGCCTGGAGCATGCATTAGATCTGCGGTGGCGTTACAATTACATAAATGACCCTAAGAAATACAATCAAGTCCTCCACTTTTATGTTGAACACCCTATAGAAAGTTTGGAAAACGCGATCGAGTCCATGCTTGTCGCCGATGGAAGAGGACCTCCAAATGTGGCCACCCTTATCTCCACCAGGGATTTAAACCACTTGGGGAAGCACTAGTGTTCGTTGTCATGCCGAGGTCAATCTTGATCCTTCACTGAAGGGGAAGAAAGAGTTCGAGCCGCCATCGGGCTCGAGCGCAGAAGGGCCACCCTTATGGCCGGAGATAGCAGCGGCGAAGCTCCACAGTCGCTTGGGAACTGCTGCTGAGGCCGCATGCTTCGTACATCCCAAACACCGTCTCCATCGCTTCGCAACACCAACAACAACGCCTTCCACTCTCTCGCCACTGAGGTCGGCCAAGATGAGGTGCAGTGATGTGATACCATGAAGTAGAGGACGACAACACTTATTGTAGCTAGGGCTTTCCTAAAGGTAGGACGCCAACGTCTTCCACCCTGGAAGCACATCGACACCCCCTAGAAGTGACCATCTAGGACCGTGCCGTTGCGCCATAACGGAGGCCCTCCTATGCCCTACAGACCCACGAGCGTCTCCACTGCTCTTCTCCTTCCCCTCGCCACCATGGCCGACCAACAAGAGAAGACACAGCGGGGGACAACTCCATATTAGATGGAAGGAACCCACAACTTTATGAGTAACGAAGATGCCATCGGCTTCGTCCATCGGAGCAGAGAAACAAGGAGAAAGAACCCTGTTTGGATTCGGATCTGGCCGCATAGGTTGGAGACCTCACCATGGACTACAAGCATAAAGCCCAACTTCGACATCAAGCCTAAAGATATAGACCTACTCTTTACAAAGTGAGCTCCTCCATCCCTCTCCCCAAGCGGCGATGACGCCGAAGAGGAGAAAAGTGAGGGCTCGGAGGAGGAAGACGACTCTCAAGGCTAGGAGAGAGGAAACTTTGAGGAACTTAGCAAATCAAATGTACCGATCTAACTCACAAAAATTGGATCTAACTAGTGATGGGTGCACACCATATCATGATGAATATAATGGTATTGATTTGATATTCTAAATGTTGTTAATTTTTTCTATATACTCGGTCAAATTTCATATTATTTAACTTTAAAATCTTATATGCACTATATTTTGTCAAGGAGGGAGTACATTTTAATAATATTTGAATATCGACTTCCAAAACATGGTGAAAATACTTTCTTAAAACAATTTGTTTCACTGCATTTCTAACTTTGTTGTTAGAGTTAAAAAATAATTGGCAATTACTTTAGAGTTCAAGCCATAAATGTGATAATGAAAAACAAGATAAGAAACATAGAATTTCGAGTTCAGATCCTAGGAGAAACACATGATGATTGTATTGAAGCCAAAGTAACCTCAATTCAAATACACAATTTTTGTATCTAGTTTAAATAGGTTTCATTGTGTTTCGAAATGCAGAATGATGCATCATTATGTTTTGAATTTACATTTTGAATTATGGGCTTGTTTAACAGATGTTGTCAAAATAAATATAAAAGTTCAAATGTATTGTTGTTCTGACATTTATTTCAAGACACATGGCTCTTTCAAATATAAGATCAAAAACTAAATAGGTGGGGAGAGTGGTTTGAAACTCAAAGTACTATGTGCATGCAATATGTTAGAAAGTTGATTTCATGTGTGAGGTCCACAAGAGAATTGATTTCATGCAAATCTCAATATCAAAGCAACTAACCATCGATGTTGCATGCATGCTAGAGTAGCATTTCTCATGTGAAAGAACATGTGGGCCCCCATGTGTGGTTTTGGTAATTAATGACAATCTCTATGGACTAATGCTTGTATCAAGTTGTACTTGTAAGAATTGTCCATAGGCAATGCTTGAACCATATGTTGGCTTCAAGGTTTGGAGAAGAAGAAAGTGAAGAGAATCAAGTGATGACCAAGGTGTTCAAGGAGTGATCCACAGAATGGTCATGTGAGTGTTGAGCCTATTGCAAGGGTGTCTTGAAGAAGAAGATGGAGTTCATCATATGTATCTTCAAGACATAATCTAAATGGTGTTAGAAGAAATATTGTGCAAGCTAAATATGTTCCATATCTAGAAGATCTCATGCTTGATGCTTGCCATCCTCGGTGATCATGGATCGATGAAGACAAGGTCAAAGTAAAGGTTTCTCCATGTTGTATGGGGGAGCAACTTGCAATTCTTCATCAAGCGAGTGCGTACAAGAGCAATCAAGAAAGGTGTTCCATCTTGAGAAGGACAAGATCGTCTACATCAAGATCAAGTGGAATATGCACAAGGCAAAGGTATGATCTTGATAGGGTTTCCTTCTTACCGGTCTCGTGGTGTTAGTTGGGGAAATCGGTTTATAGGATAGATAACTATACTATCAAGAGGGGTCTCATGTGAGTAACTCGATCATATCTTTCGGAGAGAGAGAGAGATCAAATCTTTGCATACTTAGCATCATCCTTTCTTGGTTGTTATTTGGATCTTATATATGTGAGGCTCTAGATCTTATAGTATTCATGACAAGTTCTAGTTCATCAAAAACGGATTTCCCTTTTATATCATATTGCGTTTTTGATCTTTGAGGTTTTCTGGTTTCTCACCAAGGGAGGTATCTCACATTATAATACATGAAATATTCTCACCAAGGGAGGTAGCTCTTGTCGTCCCCTTTCCAAAAAAAATTGGTTTCGGGTCAATCAGAGTTTCTAAACTCTAGATATCGACATTTGAAGTTTGTCTCTTATTTGGCTCAGACCGGAATCTCCGGTGTGCAAACACCGGAGTCTCCGGTGTGGACCGGTGTTTCGCCCAATATCTCCGGAGGGGCCTCCAAAAATCTGCTCAGGACGCACAGCATGGGGGTCCGGAGATCGACTGGAGACGGACCGGAGTCTCCGGTGCAAGCATCAGACCAGAGTCGCTAGTGTGGCTAGGCCGGAGTCTTTGAAGAGTTTATGGAGGAAATTTTCTCAGGGCCGCTGGGTCATTCAGTATGGTGGTCCGGAGCTCAGCCCGGAGGTTGGCTGGAGTCTCTAGTCTAACAATTCCCCAACGGACAGAAAACGGTCAGAAATCAGTGGGCCTATATAAAGGGCCATTCTTCCCAAATGGACACGGCTCGAGTTCTACAAGCTTTCTCCTCCATTCTTGACCCTTTTGAGCTTGCTCCCTTTCAATCCCTCCTTTGGTTCTTTCATATACTTTAGGGATTTGAAAGAGGAGATCTAGATCTACAATCCCACCAATCAATCTCTCCTCTAAGTGAGGGGAACATCTTGGGATCTAGATCTTGGAGTCTTTTATAGATTCCCCCTTTGTTCTTCCTCTCTTATTCCCCCACAAGATTTTGTAGCTTTGGTGAATTTGGGAGAGAAGGACTTGAGCACTTCTTGTGTTCCTGCCATTGCATTTGGTGCATCGGTTTGAGTTCTCGGTGAGGATTCGATTGAGTGAAAGGTGAGAAGCTTTTTACTCTTGGGTTCTTGGAACCCTAGACGGTTTGGTTGTTTTGTAGGGTTATGGGTTACTTGGGGCCTCCAATTAAGTTGTGGAGCTTTCCCCAAGCTTGTTTGTTGGGAGCTTCCAATTGAGTTGTGGAGAAGTGCCCCAACCTTGTGATAGGTTCCGGATTGCCACCGACAAGTGCACCGATAGTGGAAGCGTGGATCGATCCCGTTGGGGTGAGATTCACAGGAGAATAAGAGAGGCCTTTTGTGGCGTTGGTGGTTTGATACCACCCCCTCTCCAAGCGAGACGTACTCCATGTTGGGAGGAACTTAGAAAAATATCGTCGTCTCTGCGTGCCTCGGTTATTTCTATATCCGAGCTCTCACTTATGCACTTTACGTTTTGATAGCCTTCGTGCTTGAAGTATATATCTTGCTATCACATAGTTGCTTATCTTGCTTAGCATAAGTTGTTGGTGCAAATAGGTGAACCCTAGTTGTTCTAGGTTTTGTGCTTAACAAAGTAAACGCTAGTTTAATTCCGTCTTTGTTGAGCCATTCTCGAAAAAGTTTTAAACCGGATATTTACCCCCCTCTAGGCGGCATTTGTATCCTTTCATCGTGTTTCTACCTATTACTTTTACACCTCAAAACGTTAAACTAATATATAGGCTCTGAGAAGTATATCTTTCTTGGTATTCTTGACACTCGTGTATATGCAACTGAAAACGCCAAACTATCTGATACCTATATCTTTCTTGGTATTTCTTGAAGGGTTTCGCAGCATAGTAAATCAAAATTTTCTACGGAAGCGAACAGAGGGAAAGCCAAGATCTAATCTAGGAGATGCAAACAACGAGAGAGATTGGATTAGATCTTCATACCCTTGAAGATTCGCACAGCGGAACGTTCGTCGGAACGTGGGTGATGTAGTCGTACTCGCTTCTCCTCCTCGCGATCCGATCCGATCTAGCACCACAAGTGGCGGTGCCTCCGTGAGATGCACACGTGCAGCACCTCGACGTCTCCTCCTTCCTCGGACCAGCAAGTATGGTGGATATATGGATTGGATCTACAGCACGACGGCGTGGTGTATATGGTGGAGAATTTTTGCTGCAGGGCTTCGCCTACAAACAGTCGGGAGGGAGAGAGGAAGACAGCAGGGCTACTAGGGTTTGGAGGGAGGTGTGTGGGGGGGGAGGGGGCGCACCAGCCCTCTATATATAGAGGGGGTGGCGGCGGCCAGCCCTAGCCCCTCCTCCAAGCCTATCTCTAGTTTAAACGATTTAAACTCTCCCCTTATCTAGAAATTCTATCCCTAGATTTAAACGAGTTAAATCTATCTAGAATCGGCTGGGCCCTATGGGGCCTTGTGCCCCTGGCCCAATGCGGCCAGGACACTCCCTCATAGGCCCATGCCCCCTCCCGGAAGGTGGGACCACGTTGGCCCCCTTCCGGAAGGTTCTAGAAGCTTCCGGCACAATACCGATTAATCCGGAACAATTCCGAACTCCAAAAACTGCACTGCCTTATACGAATCTTATTCTCTGGACCATTCCGGAACCTCTCGTGATATCCCGGATCCCATCCGAGACTCCGAACAAAAATTCATAAACCAATTATCCAATCTATCCTAGCGTCGAGACACGTTAAGTGTGTGACCCTGCGGGTTCGAGAATATGCAGACATGATCTTCTATCAATAATCAACAGCGGGGTCTGGGCACCCATATTGACTCCCACACATTCATCGATGATCATATCGGATGAACCATGATGCCAGGATTCAATCAATCCCATATATATATTCCCTTCGTCTCGCGATATTTTACTTGCCCGAGATTCGATCGTCGGTATCGTCATACCTAGTTCAATCTCGTTCACAGCAAGTACTTTACTCGTTTCGCAATCCAATATCACTTTGTGATTAACTCCTTAACCACATGCTTGCAAGCGGTGTTGATATCGATTACCGAGTGGGCCCGAAGTATATCTCTCCGACTTGGGAGGGACAAATCCCATCTCGATACATACAACCCAACAGATACTTTCCGATCACCTAAGAGACACCTTTATGATCACCCTCTCATAGGATGACGTTTGATGACCTCAAAGCTTTCTTCCGATATCAGGGAGTTGCATTATCTCATGGTCTAAGGAATACAATATTTGACATAAGAAAAGCTTCGCAAAGACGAACACGATGACACGATCTAATTGCTTCGCTTAGTTTGGGTCTGTCCACCATATCATTCTCCCAATGATATGATCTCATTATCAATTGACAACTCATGTCTATGGTTAGGAAACCTTAACCATCATTGATCAATGAGCTAGTCCATAGAGGCGTACTAGAGACACGGTGTTGTTCACAAACCACACAAATATTAATGTTTCCGCTTAATACAATTCTAGCATGGAATATAAACTTTATCATGAACAAGAATTATAATAATAACATCTTTATTATTGCCTCTAGGGCATAATTCCAACAGTCTCCCACTTGCACTAGAGTCAATAATCTAGTTTACATTTGGCAACAATCTCACACCCATGGCACTGAGGTGCTGATCATGTTTTACACGTGGAAGAGGTTTAGTCAATGGATCTGCGACATTCAGATCTGTATGTACTTTGCTGATCTTCAGATCTCCATCTGCTATATAATCTCGGATTATATGAAACTTGCGGTTGATATGCTTGGTCTTTGGATGATATCTTGGTTCCTTAGCGAGTGCTATGGCGCCAGTGTTGTCACACAATATCTCCAGTGGGTCCAATGCACTTGGAACCACGCCAAGCTCAGTGATGAAGTTTCTGATCCAAACTCCTTCACTTGACGCTTCTGCAGCAGCCATGTATTCCGCTTCTACTGTAGATCCCGCGATCACGCTTTGCTTGCAGCTTCTCCAGCTCACAGCTCCTCCATTCAAAATATATACGTATCCTGTCTGAGATTTACAATCATCCTTGTCGGTGTCGAAACTACCATCAACGTAACCTTTTACGACGAGCTGTTCATCACCCCCATAGACTAAGAACATTTCTTTAGTCCTATTTAGGTACCTTAGGATGTTCTTCACGGCTGTCCAGTGTTCCACTCCTGGATCACTTTGATATCTGCTCGTCAAACTAAGAGCATTGGACACATCCGGTCTAGTACACAGCATGGCATACATGATGGAACCTATGGCCGAGGCATAAGGCACTTTGCTCATAGCTTCCCTATCATTTACCGTAGCTGGACACTGAGCCTTGCTCAATATCTTACCTGACAACATAGGCATTGGACCTTTCAATGCCTTATCCATTCTGAACCTTTTCAGAACTTTGTCTAGGTATGTACTCTGGCTTAAAGCTATCAGGCGTCTTTGTCTATCTCTATAGATTTTGATGCCCAATATATAAGCAGCTTCACCTAGGTCTTTCATTGAAAAACACTTGTTCAAATAACTCTTCACATCGTTAAGCATGTTGATGTCATTTCCAATAATCAATATGTCATCCACATATAGTACCAGAAACGTCACCGAGCTCCCACTCACTTTCTTGTAGATGCAAGCTTCATAGCAATTTGGAACAAATCCAAAGCTCTTGATCACTTGATCAAAACGAAGGTTCCAACTCCGAGATGCTTGCTTCAGTCCATAAATGGAACGCTGAAGTTTGCATACTTTATCAGCATCCTTAGGATCGACAAAACCTTCGGGTTGCATCATATACAACTCTTCATCAATGTTGCCATTGAGGAAAGCAGTCTTGACATCCATTTGCCATATTTCATAATCATGAAACGCAGCAATTGCTAATAAAATCCGAATGGACTTAAACATCGCTACGGGAGAGAAAGTCTCATCGTAGTCAACACCTTGAACTTGTCGAAAACCTTTCGCAACAAGCCGTGCTTTATAGACGGTAACATTACCATCCGCGTCCGTTTTCCTTTTGAAGATCCATTTGCACTCAATGGCCTTTCGGTCGCTAGGGGGGTCCACCAAAGTCCATACTTGGTTTTCGCTCATGGATCCCAATTCGGATTTCATGGCTTCTACCATTTCTCAGAATCTGGGCTCATCATCGCTTCCTCATAGTTCGTAGGTTCACTGTCTTCTACTAACAAGACAGTCAAGACAGGGTTGCCGTACCACTCAGGAGGGGCACGCGACCTTGTCGACCTGCGAGGTTCAGTAGCAGCATCGTCCGAAGCTTCATGATCCTTGTCATTAGCTTCCTCTATTGTTGGTGCAGGCGGCACTGGAACAATTTCAGGTGCTGCGCTACTCTCCAATTCAAGAGAAGGTTCAATAACCTCGTCTAGCTCTACTTTCCTCCCACTCACTTCTTTCGAGAGAAACTCCTTCTCAAGAAAGGAACCGTTCTTTGCGACAAACACTTTGCCTTCGGTTCTGTGATAGAAGGTATACCCAATAGTTTCCTTAGGGTATCCTATGAAGACGCATTTCTCCGCTTTGGGTTCGAGCTTGTCCGGCATCAACTTCTTGACGTAAGCTTCGCATCCCCAAACTTTAAGAAACGACAACTTAGGTTTAGCACCAAACCACAGTTCATACGGTGTCGTCTCAACGGATTTAGATGGAGCCCTATTTAAAGTGAATGCAGCGGTTTCTAATGCATAACCCCAAAATGATAACGATAAATCAGTAAGAGACATCATCGATCGGACCATATCTAATAGGGTTCGATTCCGGCATTCAGACACACCATTGCGCTGTGGTGTTCCGGGTGGCGTGAGTTGTGAAATGATTCCACTTGCTTTGAGATGCGTGAGAAAATCATAACTCAAATATTCGCCCCCACGATCGGATCGTAGAAACTTAATCTTTCTATTACGATGGTTCTCCACTTCATTCTGAAATTCTTTGAACTTTTCAAATGTTTCAGATTTATGTTTCATTAAATAGATATACCCATATCTACTTAAGTCATCGGTAAAAGTGAGAAAATAGCGATATCCACCGCGCGTCGAAACACTCATCGGTCTGCATACATCGGTATGTATGATTTCCAACAAGTCCGTTGCTCGCTCCATCATACCGGAGAACGGGGTTTTGATCATCTTGCCCATGAGGCATGGTTCGCATGTGTCAAATGATTCAAAATCAAGAGACTCCAAAAGTCCATCAGAATGGAGTTTCTTCATGCGCTTTACACCAATATGACCTAGACGACAGTGCCACAAATAAGTAGTATTATCACTATCTACTTTGCATCTCTTAGCCTCAATGTTATGGATGTGTGTTTCATCCCTTTCGAGATTTAGAAGAAATAAACCATTCACAAGATGTGCATGACCATAAAAGATGTTACTCATATAAATAGAACAACCATTATTCTCCGATTTAAATGAATAACCGTCTTGCAATAAACACGATCCAGAAATAATGTTCATGCTCAACGCAGGCACATAATAACATTTATTAAGGTTTAAAACTAATCCCGAAGGTAAAACTAAGGAGAGCGTGCCGACGGCCATCAATGAACTCTTGATCCGTTGCCAACGCGCCTCGTCACCTCATCCCTCGCAAGCCGCCGTCTATTCCGTAGCTCCTGTTTCGAGTTACAAATATTAGCAACTGAACCAGTATCAAATACCCAGGCACTACAACGAGGGCTAGTAAGGAAAACATCAATAACATGTATATCAAATATACCTTTGATGGTGCCAGCCTTCTTGTCCGCTAAGTACTTCGGACAGTTGCGCTTCCAATGACCCTTGTCCTTGCAATAGAAGCACTCAGTTTCCGGCTTGGGTCCAGACTTGAGCTTCTTCTCAGCAGGGGCAACGCGTTTGCCGCCTCCTTTCTTGAAGGGCTTCTTTGCACCCTTACCTTTCTTAAAGGAGGGCTTGTTGACCATCAACACATGATTATCCTTTTTGATGTCCACCTCCGCAGCCTTCAGCTTTGCGAAGAGCTCGGTGATCGTATCAGTGGAACCAATCTGATTATGAGTCACTACAAAACTTTTGTAGCTGGGAGGGAGTGATTGCAGAACCCTGTCAATCTTGAGCTCCTCTGGAATCTTGCAGTCCAGTTGCTCAAGGCGTTGAGTGTAGCCCGACATCTTAATGGCGTGCTCACTAACGGAACTCCCTTCCTCCATCTTGCAGTTAAAGAACTTCTCAGAGATCTCATATCTCTCAGAACGGGCCTGAGTCTGAAACATGGTTTTCAGCTCCTCGAGAATCTCAAAGGGCCCGGGATAGTTTTCAAAACGATTTTGAAGTTCCGGTTCCATAGCAAACAACATGGTGCTCTTAATCACACCATAATCATCTTTGCGCGACTGATAGACAGCTTTCTCATCAGCCGACGCAGTTGCAGCAGGGGGGTTACCTAACGCTTTCTCAAGGACATAGTCCTTTTGTCCGCCAGACAGAATGATTCTTAGATTGCGGAACCAGTTGGTGAAGTTAGACCCATTGTTTCTAAGCTTTTCTTTCTCAGCAAAAACGTTGAAGTTGAAGTTGGACTTGGCCATTGGATCTACAGTATTTGCAAGTACAATTTAGACTATGTTCATGATAAATAGTTCAACTTAATCAAATTACTAGATGAACTCCCACTAAATTCAACATCCCTCAAGTTGTTTAGTGAACACGATCCAAATTCACCACACCTAATCCGATCATCACGAGAAGAGATGTGGTTTCAATGGTGGACAACGAAGTGTTGATCATATCATTCATATGACTCATGCTTAACCTTTCGGTTCTTGTGTTCCGAGGCCATGTCTGTACATGCTAGGCTCGTCAAGTTAGACCCAAGTATTTCCGCGTGTGCAAAAACTGGCTTGCACCAGTTGTATGTGAGCGTAGAGTCTATAGCACCCGATCATCACGTGATGCTTGGACACGACGAACTTTCGCAACGGTGCATACTTGGGGAGAACACAGTTTTTATCTTGATCTTTAAGTGAGGAATCATCTTATAATGCTACCGTCGCGATCTAAGCATAATAAGATACATAAAAGGATAAACATCACATGCATATAACATTATGTGACATGGTATAGCCAATCTTCGCGCAATGATCTCCATCTTGTGCGTTCCGGCATGATCTCCATCACTCCACCATGATTGCCTCCACCACGAATAGCAACTACAACTATTGCTAACTACTTAGCGATAAAGTAAAGCTATTACATGGCGTATAAGAAGTTGACTCGCAGGTCATACACAATTATAAAGACAACCATATGGCTCCTGCCGGTTGTGTACTCATCGACATGCAAGTCGTGAAACATTACAAAACATGATCATCGCATACATTATACACATCACATCTTGGGCCATACCATATCACAGAAAACACTTCCTGCAAAAACAAGTTAGACGCCTCTACTTTGTTGTTGCATGTTTTACGTGGCTTATGGGAGTAGATGCTAAGAACGATTCTTACCTACGGAAAGCCACAACGGTGATATTATGGTTGCCAAACTCCGGTGTTAATCCCATGACAACTATAGTGAGAGAAACTGACATCCACCAGTCGCATGTGTGGTACAAGCCACACGTCAAGTGCGGAGCCGGTCATAAGAAGAACACAAACAAGAGGCTTGCAACAGAAAACATCAACGCCCGCAACAACCATGTTGCGTTCTACTCGTGAATCACATCTACGCATAGATCTAGCTCTGATACCACTGAAGGGTTTCGCAGCATAGTAAATCAAAATTTTCTACGGAAGCGAATAGAGGGAAAGCCAAGATCTAATCTAGGAGATGCAAACAACGAGAGAGATTGGATTAGATCTTCATACCCTTGAAGATTCGCACAGCGGAGCGTTCGTCGGAACGTGGGTGATGTAGTCGTACTCGCTTCTCCTCCACGCGATCCGATCCGATCTAGCACCACAAGTGGCGGTGCCTCCGTGAGATGCACACGTGCAGAACCTCGACGTCTCCTCCTTCCTCGGACCAGCAAGTATGGTGGAGAGATGGATTGGATCTACAGCACGACGGCGTGGTGTATATGGTGGAGAATTTCTGCTGTAGGGCTTCGCCTACAAACAGTCGGGAGGGAGAGAGGAAGGCAGCAGGGCTACTAGAGTTTGGAGGGAGGTGTGTGTGGGGGGGAGGGGGCGCACCAGCCCCTCCTCCAAGCCTATCTCTAGTTTAAACGATTTAAACTCTCCCCTTATCTAGAAATTCTATCCCTAGATTTAAACGAGTTAAATCTATCTAGAATCGGTTGGGCCCTATGGGGCCTTGTGCCCCTGGCCCAATGCGGCCAGGACACTCCCTCATAGGCCCATGCCCCCTCCCGGAAGGTGGGACCACGTTGGCCCCCTTCCGGAAGGTTCTAGAAGCTTCCGGTACAATACCGATTAATCCGGAACAATTCCGAACTCCAAAAACTGCACTGCCTTATACGAATCTTATTCTCCGGACCATTCCGGAACCTCTCGTGATATCCCGGATCCCATCCGAGACTCCGAACAAAAATTCATAAACCAATTATCCAATCTATCCTAGCGTCGAGACACGTTAAGTGTGTGACCCTGCGGGTTCGAGAATATGCAGACATGATCTTCTATCAATAATCAACAGCGGGGTCTGGGCACCCATATTGACTCCCACACATTCATCGATGATCATATCGGATGAACCACGATGCCAGGATTCAATCAATCCCATATATATATTCCCTTCGTCTCGCGATATTTTACTTGCCCGAGATTCGATCGTCGGTATCGTCATACCTAGTTCAATCTCGTTCACAGCAAGTACTTTACTCGTTTCGCAATCCAATATCACTTTGTGATTAACTCCTTAACCACATGCTTGCAAGCGGTGTTGATATTGATTACCGAGTGGGCCCGAAGTATATCTCTCTGACTTGGGAGGGACAAATCCCATCTCGATACATACAACCCAACAGATACTTTCCGATCACCTGAGAGACACCTTTATGATCACCCTCTCATAGGATGACGTTTGATGACCTCAAAGCTTTCTTCCGATATCAGGGAGTTGCATTATCTCATGGTCTAAGGAATACAATATTTGACATAAGAAAAGCTTCGCAAAGACGAACACGATAACACGATCTAATTGCTTCGCTTAGTTTGGGTCTGTCCACCATATCATTCTCCCAATGATATGATCTCATTATCAATTGACAACTCATGTCTATGGTTAGGAAACCTTAACCATCATTGATCAATGAGCTAGTCCATAGAGGCGTACTAGGGACACGGTGTTGTTCACAAACCACACAAATATTAATGTTTCCGCTTAATACAATTCTAGCATGGAATATAAACTTTATCATGAACAAGAATTATAATAATAACATCTTTATTATTGCCTCTAGGGCATAATTCCAACATTTCTAACACTTGCGTGTATGCACCTGAAAACGCCAAACGTTTTTCCAGACTGAGGCGTTTTACCTCCTTTTCAAAAAAGAAAATCATGACATAGGAGATGCTAACCCTTCTAGCTCCATTGTCATAGCTTGCGTCAACGCTAGATTAGCCCATGTCTATGGTGGAACTCGCCATATCATAACTATAGACACAATTATGCGTGTGAGTATGATGTGGTGATAATTTTCTTTCCCGAAAAATAAGCAGTGAGCTCATAAGACTAACTACATGGTGAGTTCTAGTAAATCGTGTAAACTTCTTGAAGGCAACAAATGATCAAAATGGTACATAAGTCTCAGTTTACATGGGGAAAATGACTGTGTGAAGGACTTGAAAACGGAGTCTATACATTTTAAAGTTTCTCAAAATAAAAATGTAGATGATGAGGAACCGATGTTCAATAAAAATAAAAATAAAAATAAAAATGAAATTCCAACTCGAATCACATTTTGGAGAAGCGCATTTTGAGAGACCAAAGAATGTACTAGTCTAAATTGGATTATAAATCAACCTATTTACTTCTCGGCGCCCAAGCACCAGGTAGACGTGTTGGGCGCGCCAGAAACTCGTGGCGGGTCGCACGCGCGGTTGTTACGGTGTTGTCCAGCGTGGCGTCGTGGGTAACGTGCCCCAGGTTATTTTTTGTCTACTCCTCGCATTTACTCCCTCCCTCCTGTTTCTCTCGCGCACCACCCTGCTCTCTCTCGTTCCCAAACCGCAGTGCGGGGTGGTTCCCTCCCGTCTCTCCAGTGATTAGCGGTGGTGGTGGGGCCGTTCCGGTGAGGGGGAACTGGCGCGTGGCCGGGGGAGTTTGGGAGGTGGAGGCGGTGGAGGTGGAGGCGGAGGCGGAGACGGAGGCGGTGGAGGCGTTGATTTTCTCGGAGATTCTCGGGGATTCTCGGCAGAATCTGACGATTGACGTTGCGCGAGCACATTTTTGGCACAATTCCTGCACCGCGACAGATTAGGTACATTCTGATTCCATGAATCCCCTTGATTTTCGTCTCCTCTACGTGTGTTTTTCATGCAATTTTTGTGTGGCTCTCTCGGGGTGGATTTGGGCGCCAGGGGGTTCGCCTGTGATGTGATTTCTCGGGGTGGATTGGTCTGTAGGGGGGTATATGAAGTGCATTCATGCTTTCATAGGGGTGGATTGGCGCATTAAGGAAGGGGGTCTAGGGGATTTTGATGCGCACTGTTACCAGAGAAATAAGATATGATGAGGATTATGGTTTAGTCTGAGATAGTAGAAGTTGCTTGTCCACATTGTTAGTTGCTCAACCTGTGATGTTTGTTGTCTAGATGATAATAGAAGTTGCTTGTCTCATACTGTTAGTTGCTCAACCTGTGATGTTTGTTGGCTAGATGATAATATTAGTTGCTTGTCTCAAAATATTAGTTGCTCAACATGTGATGTTTGTTGGCTAGATGATAATAGAAGTTGCTTGTCTGAAAATATTAGTTGCTCAACCTGTGATGTTTGTTGGCTAGATGATAATAGAAGTTGCTTGTCTCAAAATATTAGTTGCTCAACCTACTACTTGATTTAGTAGTTGGTTAGTTTTTTTTCTGTTGATTAGTTGCTTTTGTTGATAAATAAGTTGCTAGCTTAAACAATGTTTGTTTCATACATGAAACTACTAGTTGCTAGTAGAAGTTGTTGTTTTGTAGTATGTGACAAGGATCATGATTTAGTCTGTTATAATACAAGTTGCTTGTCTCACAATTTTTAGTTGCTCAACCTGTCAAGTTTGTTGGCTACATGATAATAGAAGTTGCTTGTCTCATAATATTAGTTGCTTGTCTCATAATATTAGTTGCTCAATCTGACATTTTTGTGTCTGATATTTTTTATTAGTTGTTGAACCTTATTTTGTTGTCTGCCATTTAGTAGGTGCTAAGACACAAGTAGTTTGTTTTGCCAAACATGTTTGTTGCCTATATTGGACTAGCAGTTGCACATGTTTTTATTACCATGGTGCCTATAAGTACTAATTTTCATGTCATTATCAGTTTTGCTAAACTAGACCTTTCTGTTTTGCTTATTTGACATAAGTAGTTGCTAAAGACAACTACTTATGACATAAGTTTGTTTCATACATCCACGAAGAAGTTGTTAGTTTTCATAATAGGTTTCTGTGTTTCCATGATATTGGTTAAGCAAGTTTGCATGATGGATGGGTCTGATCCATCAGCGGGTGGGGGCTCATCTTCAGCGAGCCAACAAACAAAGGTTCCACCTACGGATGAACCTAAGCAAAAGAGAAAGAAGGCTCTCGCTAATCGTGGACTGCCTCCTGTGAAGCAGTCAAAGAAGACAACAATTGCAAAGAAACCTGTTGTTGATATTGTTGAAATGGCGGACAATACAAAGAACAGGGGGAAAGGTTGCAACCAGAAAAACAGCGGACAACTCTGATGTAAGTTCTACCCATGCTATCTACATTGTACTCATGCTAAATCTTATCACTTGTCATTTTTTTATCTTTTCAGTAGGTAGTTGCTTTTCTGCAGTAGGTTGTTGCTTTCCTGCAATAGATAGTTGCTTCTCTGCAGTATGAAGTTGCTTCTTTATAGTGGATAGTTGCTATTTTCCAACCATATTTTTAAGCCTATATGGGAACTATCTCATATATATTTTTGTTGCTTGAATTATAGGCTCAAGAAATTGGTGAAATCAGAAACAGGCCATAGCCTTCGCGTTTTGTCGCACTAAACCACAAACTGACAGGTCCACATAAGATTGCACTGATCGAGAAGAAATTTGGTGGCCTCTTGAACATAGGCGCATGCACCATGCCTCTTGAACTCAGTCAGTGGGTTATGAAGTGTTATGACCCTGACACCTCTGAGTTGATCATACCGGACCGCGGAAAGATCCCGGTCGATGCAGAAAGTGTGCACAGGATCTGGGGGCTGCCAAACTCAGGCCTAAAAGTGTGCTACGAGATGAATGATGATACTACGCGGCAGATGCTGGAGGATTACGGTTTCCCGCCAAATGGCAGTCCCGATCTTACCAGCTGGTGCAACATGATTGAGGAGATGGGCGGGAAATCAGATGATTTGTTTGTTCGAGCTTGGGCTGTAATGGCCTACAACTTTCTCGCTCCCACAACTGGTCTAAAAGTTAGCCCATGCGCCTATCCTGTTGTGTATGACATTGACCTAATCCCCCGCACGAACATCTGTCAGTTTGTTGTTGACCAGATTAGGATTGCTTTTAGTTCACTGAAAGGCAAGAAGTATGTGTGTTATTATGTTTATCACTTGATGGTAAGTGCATAGTTTTTTTAATCATAGACAGATGTTTTATGTAGTTGCTTTTATGACTCATCAAGTTGCTCAACACAGGTTGTTTGTTGCTTATATACAAATAAAAGTTGCTAGGTCATGTTCCTTTTTCTGTAGCACCTCTGAATTATGTTTACCTCTTATGTGTAGTTATTTTTTTATACTTTCTAGTTGCTCAACCGGGCAAGTTTGTTGGCTACATGGTAATAAAAGTTGTTTTTATGACTCATCTAGTTGTTTAGCATAGCCTGTTTGTTGCTTACATAGAACGAAAAGTTGATGCAACATGTTTTCTGTAGCACCCCTGAAGCATGTTTGCCCTAAATTATGTTTACTTGCCTATATGATACCATCAATTGTTAATAACCATGTTTTCATTGCAGCCCCTTATAAAATATGTTTTTGCATTTAATTCATGTTTATTCCCCTATTTCTCCCTGTCACGCAGTTACTGTACCTAGATTTCATAGAGGTTGACGAACTCATCAGCCAGTGTTATCCTCGAGTAGATGCTTGGGACAGCGCCTTGATAAATAAGGTCAAGAAGAAAGACATGATCAAACCAGGTTTTTTTTTGAAACTGCAAGTAAGCATGATATGCTTTGTTTTTTTACATTTTTACTCTCCTTCTATGCCTACGTTCCTATATCAATCTAGTTTTGACTAACCTACTTTGTCAAAAAACAGCTCAAGGAGAAATACAGAGACACGCGACATGGAGGACTTTTCGGCGGATTGCTAAAGGCTGAACAGTTCGTCACCGCAAATTTGCCGTCAAACTACGACCAGTGTGTGAGTGCCTCATTTTTTAGTTGCTCAATCTGACAAGTTTGTTGTCTGCATGACAATATAAGTTGCTTGTCTTACAATATTAGTTGCTTAGCATGACAACTAACTTGTGTTATTCATTCTTAATAACAAACTTGCAGAGAAAAAGGAAACTTTTTTGCTTTGGTCCATGTAGCATGCTCAGATTTTGAAAATATCATGGCAAAGTTTGTGAATGGCATTGGTGAAATAGAAGAAAGTATTGTAACTGGCAGAGCTCAACTAAGACCTACGAAGAGACGAAGAAACGACAAGAAAGACGAAGAACCGGTGTTGCCTGATGAGGACTCCGACAACTCTAATGATGAAAACAGCAGGCAAGACTACTATCATGTGTTTTATCGTGTGTAGTTTTGAGCAACTATCTTACTGTTTTTTTACCAGTACCTTACTTTTACTTTTTTGGCCTTTTTTTTGTTGCACACAACAAAGAATACATCGAGAACAATGACGATGACGATGATGATGAGTCCGACCAACGAGAAAAGGATGAGGATGACAAGGATATGGATGATAGCAGCACCGATGGTGATGATGATGATGGCGGCACTTGGAACATAGGATTTGGCAGAGGATAAGATGGAGACGTTGGTAGTGACAAGGACAAGAGCATGGATGATAGTTGCACAGATCAGTTCTATGTTGAAGACAGAGAAACAAGGTCCACTGCAAGGTCAGGGGCAAAAAGGAAGAGGGCAGTCGAAGGCGATGTTGAAAAGACTGAGGAAGAACTTGCACAGGCTACAAAACAAGTTAGTCAGCCACTGGCGTAGACCAGAGTTGAAGTTGCTCAGACAAGTAAGCAAGTTGCTCAGACCAGCAAGGAAGTTGTTCAGACCCACCCATGGCGACTCCTTGGCGATCTAGGGTTTTCACTCCCTCTCCAAGGCAATGGAAACTCTACTCCATTGGGACTTCTCTCCTGGCCAGGCATTGGCTAATCAGGTGCATCGACGTTTTGGATCTACGGTGCAATTTCTCCCTTCCTTGACTGCCAATGAGTTCTTCTTGGTGGTGTCCTTCTCCTCGGCCTCTTTTTCCCTAAATGTTGAATCTGTGGGTCTTGCTCTTCAATGTTGCATTGGTGGAATTGCGGCTAGATTCAAGGTTTTTCAATTAAGTGATCGAAGATTTTGGTTCTCTGTTGCTTCAAATAAAGTGGGGCACTTCATCTATAGTTTGAGAGACAGAGTCTGGCCTGATTTTGTGTGCCATTTCAGTTTGTTTCGAGGTTATCATCCCCATATCTCTGGCTTCACACATGATCGCTTGTGTTCGGATTTGCCCCTTAATATTTCTGTGAAGAATGCTCCATCTAGTCCTGTTCGTTTTAAGCCAAATTTGGACTTCCTTAAGAAAAGTGTTGCACAAGATCTTCATTCGGACTCATCACATGAATTGGCTAAATTTGGATTTCATCAACATGGATCTCCTGGGTTTTCTTCGGATGGATCTGATCTGGCTAGACATCTGTTTTTTGGAAGTTTCTCTGATCCTATTTTGGTGGATCATGAACGTGCTCATAAGGAAGTTTTTACTGGTTCAACGTTTGTATGTCACTTTTGCATGAAACTGCCTTCTGTCACGTTAGAGAAGATTGAAGATATGAGGCAGGCTCTATACTCTGATCAAGACATCATGCATGCATTGGACTTGAAATTTATTCCTACCAAAGCTATGGTTTTTGAAATTCTGGGACGCTGCTCAAATTGTGGAGATCATGATCATCTACTGGATTCTTGCCAGAAATATTGTGATTGTATTTTTTCTTTGGGTCATAAATGTTTGAATTGCCTTTCTATGCGCAGCCAATGGTGTGGTAAATGTTTAATTTTTGGGCACCTGGCGAGTAAATGTGTTCTGGGCTGGCGTTGTCGGAACTGTCACTTATTGGGCCATTGGGCCAGGAACTGCCCAAAGAGGATACGAAGAGTTTGGCAAAAAAAGAAAACTGCATTTAACAATCAAGCCGATATTTCTGGTCGGAATATCTGGGTAGTTAAGAAGCAGCCAGTTTTTTCACCTGGAGTTTCACCCCCTCCCTCTCCTGCCGCTTCATCTCCTTCTCCGCCGACCGCAGAAGCTTCTCTCCCTACCTCGACAATGGCCAACTTTCCTGTGAATCCTTTAGCTTTTCTCCCCAATGGCTTGACTATTGATCCAGGGCCAGTTGATCGCTTGGTGAGGTCACACATGGTGGTTCCTGCGGAGGCTCCTCTGCAGCATGACCGAAAGGTAATTGCTGAGACCAACAGATTTATTCTGATTCAGCTTAGAGAAGACTATAGGATTCAGGTGATGAATCTTCTCAATGAGTCACAGTTGTTTGTCAGTCGCTTTGATGATCATCCCCTAGGACTTGGCATTTTTACTATGACTGAAACCCTGATTGCGGATGCTACAGTTGGAACTACCTTTGAGATTGATGAGATTACCACTGTCACATTTGTGAAACACAATGAAGCTAGAAATATGCGTCTTACTGCTTTTGGCAGGGAAACTTGGATATAGTTTTTAGCTTTTCCCCTTGACTATCAGACTAGCCATTATATTCATAATGTTGTTCAAGATTTTGGTTTGTTGTCCATGTGGCATAACCCAAGAGGGGATGATAAATCTGTGTTAGTCAAAGTGTGGATTGTTCATCCTAAGTTTGTGCCCAAAAGTTTAGTTATTCACCAGCTTGGAGGGGCAAGGCATTCCTGGACTGTTCCTGTTATCTTACTCGGGTGTGCTGACTGGAATGCTCATCTGCCTGAAATTCTGCCACCTCCTGAAGACCCTGAACCTGATGATGGCAATCCACATCCCATGCATGGTGAAGGCTTATCTGCTGAACAGTTATACCAACAGCAGCTTAACAATTGGAATCAGCAGAATCAGATGCCTGGAGGGGGTTATGCTCAAGGAGGAAATGCTGGAGGGATGAACAATGCTGCTCTGTTTCATCAACATGGACATTTTGTCCCTGCTCAGGCCATTGCTGCACTTTTTGATAATAATGTTGCACAAGATGAAAATATTGTTGCACCAGTTGTGGAGGATGCAGTAGTTGTTCCCAACCCTCCATTGATCAACTTTCAGCAGATCCTAGCTGCACAGGGGGTATCTTTTTTGGATGGTGTGTCACCCCTGCCACCAATGTACATGACAGTCCTATGCAAGCCTGGCATGAGAGTATCTTTGATGTTTCTGATGGAAGCTCCTCTGGTTCAGATTTGATGCAGGTTGATACCACTCTTTCCATTAACTTTGCTTTGCTTGAAGATCATCTCTTGGATACCAGTTCTGAAATCTGGATGACAAGAAACTTTGCTAAATCTGCATTTAAGGAGTTTTGTTTCCCTAACTTTGCTCTAGACAATGTCAAGCTCCTTTCTTTCACTCTTCCTGTGTCAAAGTGTATGCAGTTTGAGTTGGTGGATGAGTGAGTGTTATTGCTCAATTCAAGGAAGAAGCAGGAAATGGTCTATAACAGAGCTTTGGGATATCCTGATGTTACTCAAGCTGGCACCAAAAGGAAGATTCCTGAATTTGATGATAATGGTGTGGTTTCCTTTGGGACACCTATCTCTACTAATCAAGTCAGAAGAAGCTCAAGGTCTACTAGATACAGGGGATTTAAGCCTAAAATCATTTCTGATTCCAAGATCACAAATCCAAAGTGAAACAAAGGAAGATTCCAGAGGTGAAGGCTGTTGAAGTCACAGAAGAAACTGCTCAGATTAATCATGGTCAGGTTGATATGGTTACTGATAGGACTCTCCTTGCAACACCAATCCCAGTACTCCAGTCTATTGGAATATCCCTTTGTGGGGTGCCTCAGGAAGACCTCACTCCTCTGAAGCTCATGGAAGACTGGCAGGAGAAGGAAAATGCTGACAGTGCCTAGTGCCTGTCTATTTCTACTTTGGTTTCTTTACTTTTGAGTTGTAATAATGTCTCTACTTAAACAATGGGTTATTTTGTGCTGGAACATCAGAGGGATTAATGCTAGAGAGAAACAATTAGCTTTAATGAATGCTATTGAAGTAAGTGGATGTTCAGTTATTTGCCTTCAAGAAACAAAGGAGGATTTTGATCTACAATTTATTAAATCCTGTTGTCCAGCAAAATTTGATGAGTTTGTCTTTGTGCCTTCTGTGGGGGCTTCTGGTGGCCTCATTATCATATGGAATAGTTCAGTTTTTTCTGGAATGGTTATGCACTGTGAAAAGTTTGCTCTCTCTGTTCATTTCACTTCAACACTTTCTGGGCAGTCTTGGACTTTAATTAACATTTATGGCCCTTGTAATGGTGAATTGAGGGAGAAATTCATTGAATGGATGTTTGAGGTACATATTCCTGATGATGAAGACTGGATCTTAATGGGGGACTTTAATTTTATTAGGTCCCCTACAAATAGGAATAAACTTGGGGGGAATGTTAATGACATGCTCATCTTCAATGACTTCATTAGAGAACAACATCTCACTGAATTGCCAATTAAAGGAAGAAAATATACTTGGAGTAACATGCAACAAGACCCTTTGTTGGAGCAACTTGATTGGTTTTTCACCTCCATTCACTGGACAACTAGTTTTCCTAACACAGTTGTTTCCACACAAGGCAAACCAACCTCTGATCACACTCCTTGTGTTGTCTCTATTCAGACTAAGATCCCTGGTAGTAGGATTTTTAGATTTGAAAACTTTTGGGTGGCCCATCCTGGTTTTCTGGAAGTGGTTGCAAAATGCTGGAGTAAGCCAACTCACAAATCCAACAGTGCTGCAAATCTTAATGCAAAGCTAAAAAAGTTGAGATATGATTTGAAATTTTGGAGTAAATCAATCTCAAAGCTGTCCACTTGTATTGAAAATACCAATAAAGTTCTCTCTGAACTGGATAATCTGGAGGATAAAAGACCTTTATTCTGTCAGGAAGCAAATTTCAGGAGAATTCTAAAAGCTCACCTTGCAAGACTATTACAATACCAAAATGCTTATTGGAAGAAAAGATGCACAGTTAGATGGACAAAGTTTGGAGATGAAAATACAAAATTCTTTCATAATTTTGCCACTGAAAGATATAGAAAGAACAATATTGCCTCCCTCAAACTCTCAGATGGATCTTTTGTTATTGAGCATGCTGATAAAGAAAATGCTATTTTTCAAGCATATAAAGAAAGATTGGGCACATCTACACAGCCTGAGATGCTTTTTAATCTTCAACATCTGATTACTCCAACTGAGGGCCTTGAGATTCTATCCATACCATTTACCAGAGAAGAAATTGACAAGGTGGTGAAAGAGATGCCAAGTGATAAAGCCCCAGGTCCAGATGGTTTTAATGGTCTTTTCCTAAAAAGTTGTTGGCACATCATCAAGGAGGATATCTATTCTTTATGCTCTCAATTATATGAAGGAAATCTGAATCTGGAAAGTATAAATATGGGTCATATTACACTCATTCCAAAAATAGGTTCACCTGAATCTATCAATGATTTCAGGCCAATAACTCTGCTGAATTGTGTTTTGAAGCTTATAACAAAAATCTTGGCTAATAGGCTACAGAAGGTTATTTTGAAGATTATTCATAGAAATCAATATGGATTTCTAAAAGGCAGAAACATTCAGGATTGCCTTGCTTGGGCATTTGAATTTCTGTATCAATGTGAAGCTTCTAAGAAAGAGATTATTTTGCTCAAGCTGGACTTTGCCAAAGCCTTTGATACCATTGATCATATGGCTATGATAAAAATTATGAAACAGATGGGTTTTGATGATAAGTGGCTGAAATGGATTGAAATTATTTTTGGAACTGGAAAGTCAGTTGTTCTGCTCAATGGAGTACCTGGAAGGCAATTTCATTGCAAAAGAGGAGTTAGACAAGGAGACCCTCTGCCCCCCCTTATTTTTGTGCTTGCTGCTGATTTACTACAATCTACAATCAATAAGGCATTCAGAGATAATATACTCAGGGCCCCTTTTTCCCCTGATTTTGGACAGGATTTCCCAGTTGTTCAATATGCAGATGATACTTTGATTATAATGCAAGCAGACAAAGATCAAATACAGATAATGAAAGGGATTCTTCAGAACTATGCTGTTTCTACTGTATTACAAATTAATTTTCATAAGTCACACCTAATACCGATAAATCTGGCTGATAACTATTCTAAGGAAATTGTGGATATTTTGGGATGTGCAATTGCCAAAATGCCTTTCACTTATTTGGGGCTTCCTCTTGGCACCACCAAACCCACTGTTTATGATCTTATGCCACTGATTGACAGAGTTGAAAGAAAGGTTTCTGCTTCATTCATGATGATGTCTTATAGTGGGAGAGTTACTGTGATTAATTCTTTACTGGCCTCAATTGCAACTTTCACCATGTGTGCAATCAAATTGCCAGATAAGATAGTGGGGCATATAGAAAAAATTCAGAGACACTGTTTGTGGAACAAGAAAACCGAAGAGGGGGAAAAATGCAATTCTCTAGCTGCTTGGGATATGATTTGCAGGCCAAAATGTAGAGGAGGTATTGGCATTCTCAACCTTAGAATTCAAAATGAAGGCCTGCTGCTTAAATTCCTGCATAAGTTCTATAATAAGGATGACACACCTTGGGTCTCCCTAGTATGGAATGCATATTACAACAACATTGTTCCTCATGCTTCTGGACCTTGTGGCTCTTTCTGGTGGAGAGATGTTTTTAGACTTTCACATTTATTCAGAGGAGTAGCTACAAGCGCTATTGGTAATGGGGCTACCACTTTGTTTTGGAAGGATCAATGGTCTGCAACTATCTTTGAAGAGAGTCACCCAACCATCTATTCCTATGTTAGGAAGGAAGATATCTCTACACAGGAGTTTCTTACAGCAGATAGCTTGACACAGCTTTTCCATCTCCCTTTATCACCTGAAGCACTAACTGAATTGAGAGACATTCAGAACAACTGTAGAGAAATTCAACTATCAGAACATTCACATGACACCTGGAGTTATGTTTGGGGGGGCAAAGAATACACTTCCAGCAAATATTATCAATACAATTTCAGAAATATTAATCCACACATATCCTTTAAATGGCTGTGGAAATCGAAGTGTACTGCAAAAGTGAAGTTCTTTGGGTGGCTGATTCTGTCTGACAGATTGAATACAAGAAGTATGTTAAGAAGAAGACATTATGCTCTGGGGACTGGATATGATTGTTTTATGTGTAATCACAATACTGAGGAAACAATTGAACACCTGCTTTTTCATTGCCAATTTAGCCAAGCTTGCTGGAGCTCAATTAACATCTTTTGGTCTATGACCAATTCCAGACTTCAGATCATTGAGCAAGGAAAAAAGAGCTAGAATAAAAAACTGTTTATGGAAATCACCTTGCTGGGCTCTTGGAACATCTGGAAAGAGAGAAACAACCTTTGGTTTAATAACATACAACCCTCAGTTCAGGCTTGGAAGTCAAGATTAGCTACTGATCTGTCATTGTTGATTCATAGGACAAAAGAGGAGCTACATCCACTAATCAAGAGCATTATTCATAGTCTGTAATTCTTCTTGTAATCCTAGACTTACCTGTTCTGACTTATTAGAGTCGTCCCCCCCTCTGTCTCTATGTAAATATGTAACTTTATAGACTCTGACCTATTATTAATGAAAATGAGGCAGTAGGAGTCTTTCCTACTGTTATTACCCTCAAAAAAAAAGTTGTTCAGACCATCAAGGAAGTTGCTCATCAGGTCAACAAAGATTTTGCTAGGAAAACATCTGAGGTAGATGCTCAATAGCCAAGGGGGCAAGTTGCTAGTTCCAGGGAGCAAGTTGCCCACACCTATACAAAAGTTGTTGAACCCCGGGAGAAATCTGCGCAACAAACGAGGGAGAAAATTGCTGATACCAGGGAGAAATTTGTTTATACCAGGAAGGAAGTTGCTGTTACTAGGAAGGAAGTTGCTACAAGTACCCAGAGAACTACTGAACCTACCGTGCAAGAAGTTGCCCCTACCGTGCAAGAGCTAGTTCAACAAAGCAAGATTGATTTTGTCCAACAGACAATGCAGACAAGTGTACCACAGACCATGAAATATGATGTACAACAGGAGACCAGGGGGAAAGTTACTGATCCTAAAGGTAAAGTTGTGGAGACTAGTGGTAAAGTTGCTCAGGCAAGTGTGAAAGTTGCTTAGGCCAGTGAAAAGCATGGACAACCTGCCCAACAGCAAATACCAACTGGAGAAGTCACAGTTATCAAGAAGGCTAAATTAGTGGCTCGTGATGGAAAAATGTCTTGCCCAGCCGGCATCCCATTAGTTTTGGCCGGCACCACTGTTTTGGATACTTCGAAAACTGTTCCTGATGCACTTGGAGGCACCGTTGGAGGCGCCATTACTCAGGATATTGATCAGAACACTAAGATTCTTGGATCTGGTGCACAATCCAGTGAACAAACTAAGATAGTTGCTCAAGATAGAGTGGAAGTTACTCCTGGACAGCATGGTGATGCTGGGAGAAGCCAAGAACAAGACTATGGAAAAATGTCTTTGTTGGATTTGTCCAGATGAACGTCGGGAAGAAGAAGTTGCCGGAAATTCATATCATCGAAGAACCCGCCATCTTTGAAATAAATTCACAAAGTGAGTTGAAGTCTATTTTGCAAGAAGAGTTGAAAAAATCAGGTGACTCACAAGACACTGGTTTGGAATGGATCGATGGTGGAGTACAGTGTAGTCCAGGGACTTTCAAGGGGTATCTTGATTCAGTTGACATGGAAAATAAGACGGATATGCAGTCCAGCAAAGGGGAGCCTGCGAAACTGAAGGAACCAGCAAGTGCAGGGGTTCCTCAGGCAACTTCAGAAGCAGACAGGTTCTGCTGTTCTGCAGGCAAGTTCTCCAGTTCTGCAGGCAACTTCTCCAGCTATACAGACAGCTATTGCACAGACCAAGGCAACTACAGTGCAACCAAAGGCAACAGCATAGGGAAAACAACCGCTGAACAGCCCAGCAATGGCAAAAAGAGTGCACTTTAGCCCACAACCAACTAGACAAACTTGCCCGCCATCATCACCCATCCGAGGGAAAAAGCAAACAAGTTGCCCGATCCCCAAGTGCAGGAACATCACACATACAAAATGCCGCTTCCAAGGACCAGGTCTGTTGTCGATATGGATTGCCCATCTTTTAGCCTAGGTCCAGATTTTGATGATGACGGTGGTCCAGAAGTTGATGATGAAGATGATGAAGTTGCTCAAAAAACGGAAGTTGCTGAATCTATTGAGCCTGACGTTTTAGCGAACATCGATCCTGAAGAGATTGAGAGAGTGTGTGCTGAAGCAGAAATATCTCGGAGGGCAGTGGATTGGGCAGCAAACATGGAATACAATGAAGAAACACATGGCGAGCTGCAAATGCCCGACAAAGCCCCTGCCCCCACAGCACCAGATGCAGGCACTGATGGTTTAGGCAGCTCCACAACCCCTCAATAGTATGTGAGAAGGTTAATCAAGCCTCCCCCTTGCCAACTATTGTCGTACGTCAATGTAGACAATAAGAAACAGTTCACAAGTATGGAAAGTTCTAACAAGCTATACGCAAAAGTAATTCAGCACGGATGAAGCATCAGAACAAACCAGCAGAAAATTAACGAAAGGTGGTCTTTACCACTATTTTTTACAAACTTATCTTATCACTTTTTAGTTACAGTACAAGTTGCTTATACAGGATGCATAGTTGCTTTACTGATAGGAAAACTTGTTAGCATACATATGTTTTGTTGCCAAGGCATGACTATGTGTTTGATGAAAAATACTTTGTGCAGCCCGATAGTCGTCAACTTTGGCACCTACCATGTTACAACATGGGAGCTTGCAAATTCTATGAAACCAGGAGGATGACTCCACACTTCGGTCATGGAACTTGGAATCATGGCAATTGCGAAAACCATTCCTAAATCTGCAAAGAAGATAGTCATGCCTTTGAGGATATATGTAAGTGAAATCATGGTTTCGAACCAACTTTGTTTACTTTTTTTTGATTAAACTTGTTTCGTTACTCACAGTCACTACCTTTTGCCTTTTATTGCCAAAGACATGGCTGCAGGATTTAGTTTTTAATCATAAAGAACTAAAGGAACTGTTCAGCAATTCACGACATTTGGACCGACAAGATATGGTGCGTACACTTTCCCACATGAACAGAACATGTACCACCCCCACACCACTACATACTACTTGTTTTTTTGGGCCTCTAGTTGCTTAGTTCAGCTTACTTTGTTGCTTTTCACTATGACACTAGTTGCCTATCTAGAAATAAAAGTTGCCTCAATGAGTTTGAAGCTGTACAACATTTCAAAAATTTCTCCCACTACCTTAGTAGTTGCTTTTACATATGTTAGTACTGCTTCTGACTATACCACAACTTGCCTAGCTGTAGCTTTTTTCCTACACAAAATACTATCTATGTCGGTCTATTTTTCTAGTTGCTCCATCAAGCTCACTAGTTGCCTGCATAATATAAATAGTTGCTTTCCGTGTAGTTAACTACTAATTGCCTAACTACACAAGTTATGTTACCAATTATCCAAGCCCTCAACCCAAAAGCAAAGGATGTTATCAACCATTATTGGTTGTTCAACTTAAACATCAGAGACAAGCAATTTCAGATCCTTGACTCGTGGAGGACAATTGAGGATAAGGTTCTGAAGAAATGTTACCAAGCCATCATCGCATCTATCCGCATTCACTGGGATAATAACTACGGTGCATCCAAAGTTAAACTTGAAAATTTTTGTGTCCAAGAAATCCAAGTTCCAAAGCAGAAAAACAAGTAAGCATTCTCAGCGAGCAACTTTCCCACAATACTTTTTTCCTGTTTAATGTTAGTTGCTCAACCTATCAGTTGCTTCCCTCATACAGTTAGTTGCTCAAACCAACCTATTAGTTGATTGTCTGATAATGTTAGTTGCTCAAACCAACCTGTTAGTTACACTAGCTGTCATGCTGTTTTTGACTAAAAACATTAGTTGCTTCCCTCACATAGTTAGTTGCTCAGACCAACCTAACACATTAGTTGCTCAAACCAACCTGTTAGTTTCTTGTCTGATAATGTTAGTTCCTCAAACCAACCTTGCTTGTCTGATAATGTTAGTTGCTCAAACCAACCTGTTAGTTATACTAGCTGTCATGCATAAGTAGTTGCTTTTGCCCAACATGTTTGTTCCCTTCGTTTGTTCAAGATTACATCCATACTGATGGATGTGTTTTTACAGCGATGACTGCGGGGTTTTCACCTTAATGAACATTAATTGGGATGGTAGAGCATCTCAGAACTACACAACAAAGGATATCCTAGACATCAGGAATATCATGACAAATGGTTGGTGACATCGGAGGACAACAAAGCCGACTGGAAGAAAGTCCTCAAGCTTTAAGCAATGAAGGCATGCCCCCGCACAAACTCTGATCTCCATTTGTCTTTTTATTGTTCATATCAAATGTTTATAGTTGCTCAAGATTACATACAAATTGTTTTCTTTTTTGATATTTTTTTTCTTGATTGTTCTTGTTTATGTGGATTTAACAGTACCTAGGTGCACTTCAAATGCTGAAAAGTTGCTTCTCACAGTAACATAGTTGTCAGAAACAAATATAAGTTGCTTATCTAATAAAACTTGCCAGGAATAATGGTACTAGTTGCCAGAACTACAATGAAAGTTGCCATAGAACTAATAAAAGTTGCCTAACCTAAAATGTTTTTTGTTCCTGCCTACACCAGCCTCTCTACACATGTTGCAAAATTATGCTCAAACGAACCACACGTCCTGCACTGGTTTTTCTGTTTTGGATGAAGTTCAAGGGCATATTTTGTCCGATGTGCCTTCGTTCGCCCTTTAGTAGTTGACTTTGGTGGGTCCCTAGGAATAGTAGGATCAATAGGGGCACTTGCCGACGGTTCAGCAGCAGTAGGTTTCTTCTTTTTCTTCCGTGACTTGTTCAGTTGAGTAATTTCCATCGCTGCAACTCGCATGTGTTTGTTCACAATCGCAGTAGTGGCATCCATTGTGCAAGCCACACGAGCAAGTTTCTGAAACGACATGTTCAGGTTTGCATGTCGCACTTGCTACTACGACTATGGTGGCATCACATCTGGCTGCTCCACAACTTCAGCTTCCTGTCCACCAGAGACTGCTTGTGGCGTCCACCTTTTTAGGATGTACCTCTATGGTATCACATCAGCACCAAGGTGAGTGAAAACCTTCAATATGTGGCAACAAAGCATGCCATCCCTATCAAACTTTGAACACTCGCATGAGTAGATGGCTTCATCCTTGTTCGCTGTAACCACGTAGGTCCTTGGCCCATACTTGGCACACCATGTCCTATTTGGCTCAAGCCTGTAGTACAAACCACCAAAGTGACTCACATTGTACCTGGCAATAAGCTCAAACTCATGACGAAAATTCAAATACATGTCTCTGTAGTACACATTGAACGCCTGTTCCTCAATGGGATATGGCGACCATCTCTGGACCTCGAGAAATTCCGTACGGTAGTCGTTGCCACCCTCCTTCACAAGCACATGCACCTGGATCTTCTCATACTGTTTCACAAAGTTTAACAGTGACTTGTGTGGGTTCACATAGCGTTTCAGCACCGCATTAAAACCCTCACTGTGCTGCATGGACTGAAGGAAAGGGAAAAACCGGTGCAGGAAGTAGGAAGGAACCCACGTGTCCCTAATGTCATACAGCTCCCTAAAGTGCGAGTGTCCAGCAGCAGCAGGCCACTTGCCTAAAAGCAGATCCCATTTTGCCTCAAACTCCTCCGGCGAAAAGGTGAAGTCTATGCAGGCGTTGAAATCTTCTGCTAGACCTCTGTTTTTGCCCAGAACAGTACCACACTTAGTCTGTGCTTTCTGCATGATGTGCAACCGGCAAAATGGTGGATGTTGGGGATATGCTATATGGGTATCCTTATAGCATGTCTCATATCCGACTAACCCGGGTGGCCCATAGTCGGTAGCATGGCCTATGACCTGCTGGGCGGCCCAGTTAGGTGGATCCAGAAGGGAGGCCCATGCCGGATAAAGGAAGGCTATGGTGGAGTCACCAGCGTACCCGGAGCCTTGGAGTGCAAGATGAAGGGTTTCGCGGCATAGTAAATCAAAATTTTCTACGGATGCGAACAGAGGGAAGCCAAGATCTAATCTAGGAGATGCAAACAACGAGAGAGATTGGATTAGATCTTCATACCCTTGAAGATTCGCACAGCGGAACGTTCGTCGGAACGTGGGTGATGTAGTCGTACTCGCTTCTCCTCCTCGCGATCCGATCCGATCTAGCACCACAAGCGGCGGTGCCTCCGTGAGATGCACACGTGCAGCACCTCGATGTCTCATCCTTCCTTGGTCAAGCAAGTATGGTGGAGAGATGGGTTGGATCTACAACGCGACGGCCGGTGCAATTGGTGGAGAGTTTCTGCAGCAGGGCTTCGCCTACACGCAGTCGGGAGGGAGAGAGAGAGGAGGGCAGCAGGGCGACTGGGCTTGGAGGGGAAGGTGTGTGGGGGGGGTGGTGCGCCCCCAGCCCTCTTTATATAGAGGGGTGGGCGGCAACCCTAGCCCCTCCCCCAAGTCCAAAACCGGCGGCCAAGGAGGAAGAGTGGGGGGCAAGGAAACCCCCCCCCTTCTAGAAGGTCCAAGCTAGGGTTTATCCCCTCTTGGCCGGCTAGGCCCTATGGGGCCTTGTTCCCCTGGCCCAATGCGGCCAGGGCACTCCCTCATAGGCCCATGCCCCCTCCCGGAAGGTGGGGACACGTTGGTCCCCTTCCGGAAGGTTTTAGAAGCTTCCGGTACAATACCGATTAACCCGAAACAATTCCGAACTCCAAAAACTGCACTGCCTTATATGAATTTTTTCTCCGGACCATTCCGGAACCTCTCGTGATGTCCCGAATCCCATCCAAGACTCCGAACAGAAACTCATAAACCAATTATCCAATCTATCCTAGCGTCGAGACACGTTAAGTGTGTGACCCTGCGGGTTCGAGAATATGCAGACATGATCTTCTATCAATAATCAACAGCGGGGTCTGGAAACCCATATTGACTCCCACACTGATGGGGATGCGCCTACCGGGGTATACCCAGCAGGACGTTTCTGACTAGCCCAAGAACCGGTGAGTGGGCCTGCAGGATGGCGAATGGATCAAGGCCTGGCGTGGATCCAAGCGACTGGAAGCGGAAGGCCCAGGCGAGTTGATAGGCCCAGTCGGATTAGGTTAAACGAGTGCCAAAGCCTTAACTGATTCGGTTGAGATATGTAAACCCTAGGGGAGGTGAGCCTATATAAACCTCCCTGTGGGGCGTGTAGAGATACGTTCCATCATACACCCAAGCGACTCGCCGCCTAGCCGCCGAGCTCGCCCATTGTACCACCTTCATAATACAATCTAGCAGGAGTAGGTCTTTACCCTCTGGGGGGGCGAACCTGGGTAAAACCCTGTGTCTCCGCCCTCATCTCGCACCGCAGATGGCTGGCCGCCCTTGCCCCTCGTTCTACTACTCGCTGCCGATTGCAGCATCTGCCGTGACCATTCCCATGACACACACATTCATCTATGATCATATCAGATGAACCACGATGCCAGGATTCAATCAACCCCATATATATATTCCCTTCGTCTCGCGATATTTTACTTGACCGAGATTCGATCGTCGGTACCGTCATACCTAGTTCAATCTCGTTCATAGCAAGTACTTTACTCGTTCCGTAATCCGATATCACTTTGTGATTAACTCCTTAACCACATGCTTGCAAGCGGTGTTGATATCGATTACCGAGTGGGCCCGAAGTATATCTCTCCGACTTGGGAGGGACAAATCCCATCTCGATACATACAACCCAACGGGTACTTTCCGATCACTTGAGAGACACCTTTATGATCACTCTATCATAGGATGACGTTTGATGACCTCAAAGCTTTCTTCCGATACCAGGGAGTTGTATTATCTCATGGTCTAAGGAATACAATATTTGACATAAGAAAAGCTTCGCAAAGATGAACACGATGACACAATCTAATTGCTTCGCTTAGTTTGGGTTTGTCCATCACATCATTCTCCCAATGATATGATCTCATTATTAATCGACAACTCATGTCCATGGTTAGGAAACCTTAACCATCATTAATCAATGAGCTAGTCCATAGAGGCGTACTAGGGACACGGTGTTGTTCACAAACCACACAAGTATTAAAGTTTCCGCTTAATACAATTCTAGCATGGAATATAAACATTATCATGAACAAGAATTATAATAATAACATCTTTATTATTGCCTCTAGGGCATAATTCCAACAGTCTCCCACTTGCACTAGAGTCAATAATCTAGTTTACATTTGGCAACAATCTCACACCCATGGCACTGAGGTGCTGATCGTGTTTTACACGTGGAAGAGGTTTAGTCAATGGATCTGCGACATTCAGATCTGTATGTACTTTGCTAATCTTCAGATATCCATCTGCTATATAATCTCGGATTATATGAAACTTGTGGTTGATATGCTTGGTCTTTGGATGATATCTTGGTTCCTTAGCGAGTGCTATGGCGCCAGTGTTGTCACACAATATCTCCAGTGGGTCCAATGCACTTGGAACCACGCCAAGCTCAGTGATGAAGTTCCTGATCCAAACTCCTTCACTTGACGCTTCTGCAGCAGCCATGTATTCCGCTTCTACTGTAGATCCCGCGATCACGCTTTGCTTGCGGCTTCTCCAGCTCACAGCTCCTCCATTCAAAATATACACGTATCCTGTTTGAGACTTAGAATCATCCTTGTCGGTGTTGAAACTAGCATCGACGTAACCTTTTACGACGAGCTGTTCATCACCCCCATAGACTAAGAACATTTCTTTAGTTCTATTTAGGTACTTTAGGATGTTATTCACGGCTGTCCAGTGTTCCACTCCTGGATCACTTTGATATCTGCTCGTCAAATTAAGAGCATTGGACACATCCGATCTAGTACACAGCATGGCATACATGATAGAACCTATGGCCGAGGCATAAGGCACTTTGCTCATAGCTTCCCTATCATTTACCGTAGCTGGACACTGAGCCTTGCTCAATATCTTACCTGACAACATAGGCACTGAACCTTTATTTGCCTTATCCATTCTGAACATTTTCAGAACTTTGTCTAGGTATGTAATCTGGCTTAAAGCTATCAGGCGTCTTTGTCTATCTCTATAGATTTTGATGCCCAATATATAAGCAGCTTCACCTAGGTCTTTCATTGAAAAACACTTGTTCAAATAACTCTTCACATCGTTAAGCATGTTAATGTCATTTCCAATAATCAATATGTCATCCACATATAGTACCAGAAATGTCACCGAGCTCCCACTCACTTTCTTGTAGATACAAGCTTCGTAGCAATTTGGAACAAATCCAAAGCTCTTGATCACTTGATCAAAACGAAGGTTCCAACTCCGAGATGCTTGCTTTAGTCCATAAATGGAACGCTAAAGTTTGCATACTTTATCAGCATCCTTAGGATCGACAAAACCTTCGGGTTGCATCATATACAACTCTTCATCAATGTTGCCATTGAGGAACGCAGTCTTGACATCCATCTGCCATATTTCATAATCATGAAACGCGGCAATTGCTAATAAAATACGAATGGACTTAAACATCGCTACGCGAGAGAAAGTCTCATCGTAGTCAACACCTTGAACTTGTCGAAAACCTTTCGCGACAAGCCGTGCTTTATAGAGGGTAACATTACCATCCGCGTCCGTTTTCTTCTTGAAGATCCATTTGCACTCAACGGCCTTTCGGTCGCTAGGAGGGTCCACCAAAGTCCATACTTGGTTTTCGCTCATGGATCCCAATTCGGATTTCATGGCTTCTAGCCATTTCTCAGAGTCTGGCCTCATCATTGCTTCCTCATAGTTCGTAGGTTCACTGTCTTCTACCAACAAGACAGTCAAGACAGGGTTGCCGTACCACTCAGGAGGGGCACGCGACCTTGTCGACATGCGACGTTCAGTAGCAGCATCGTCCGAAGCTTCATGATCCTTGTCATTAGCTTCCTCTATTGTTGGTGCAGGCGGCACTGGAACAATTTCAGGTGCTGCGCTACTCTCCAATTCAAGAGAAGGTTCAATAACCTCGTCTAGCTCTACTTTCCTCCCACTCACTTCTTTCGAGAGAAACTCCTTCTCAAGAAAGGAACCGTTCTTTGCGACAAACACTTTGCCTTCGGTTCTGTGATAGAAGGTATACCCAATAGTTTCCTTAGGGTATCCTATGAAGACGCATTTCTCCGCTTTGGGTTCGAGCTTGTCCGACATCAACTTCTTGACGTAAGCTTCGCATCCCCAAACTTTAAGAAATGACAACTTAGGTTTAGCACCAAACCATAGTTCATACGGTGTCGTCTCAACGGATTTAGATGGTGCCCTATTTAAAGTGAATGCAGCGGTTTCTAATGCATAACCCCAAAATGATAATGGCAAATCAGTAAGAGACATAATAGATCGGACCATATCTAATAGGGTTCGGTTCCGGCGTTCAGACACACCATTACGCTGTGGTGTTCCGGGTGGCGTGAGTTGCGAAACGATTCCGCTTGCTTTACGATGCGTGAGAAAATCATAACTCAAATATTCACCTCCACGACCGGATCGTAGAAACTTAATCTTTCTGTTACGATGGTTCTCCACTTCATTCTGAAATTCCTTGAACTTTTCAAATGTTTCAGATTTATGTTTCATTAAATAGATATACCCATATCTACTTAAGTCATCGGTAAAAGTGAGAAAATAGCGATATCCACCGCGCGTCGAAACACTCATCGGTCCGCATACATCGATATGTATGATTTCCAACAAGTCCGTTGCTCGCTCCATCATACCGGAGAACGGGGTTTTGATCATCTTGCCCATGAGGCATGGTTCGCATGTGTCAAATGATTCAAAATCAAGAGACTCCAAAAGTCCATCAGAATGGAGTTTCTTCATGCGCTTTACACCAATATGACCTAGACGACAGTGCCACAAATAAGTAGTATTATCACTATCTACTTTGCATCTCTTAGCCTCAATGTTATGGATGTGTGTTTCATCCCTTTCGATATTTAGAAGAAATAAACCATTCACAATAGGTGCATGACCATAAAACATGTTACTCATATAAATAGAACAACCATTATTCTCCGATTTAAATGAATAACCGTCTTACAATAAACAAGATCCAGAAATAATGTTCATGCTCAATGCAGGCACATAATAACACTTATTAAGGTTTAAAACTAATCCCGAAGGTAAAACTAAGGAGAGCGTGCCGACGGCCATCACATCAACTCTTGATCCGTTGCCAACACGCATCGTCACCTCATCCCCCGCAAGCCGTCGTCTATTCCGTAGCTCCTGTTTCAAGTTACAAATATTAGCAACTGAACCAGTATCAAATACCCAGGCACTACAACGAGGGCTAGTAAGGAAAACATCAATAACATGTATATCAAATATACCTTTCATGGTGCCAGCCTTCTTGTCCGCTAAGTACTTCAGACAGTTGCGCTTCCAGTGACCCTTATCCTTGCAATAGAAGCACTCAATGTCCTTCTTAGGACCAGACTTGAGCTTCTTCTCAGCAGGGGCAGCGCGCTTGCCGCCGCCCTTCTTGAAGGGCTTCTTTGCTCCCTTACCTTTCTTGAAGGTGGGGGGCTTGTTGACCATCAACACATGATTATCCTTTTTGATGTCCACCTCCGCAGCCTTCAGCTTTGCAAAGAGCTCGGTGATCGTATCAGTGGAACCAATCTGATTATGAGTCACTACAAAACTTTTGTAGCTGGGAGGAAGTGATTGCAGAACCCTGTCAATCTTGAGCTCCTCTGGAATCTTGCAGTCCAGTTGCTCAAGGCGTTGAGTGTAGCCCGACATCTTAATGGCGTGCTCACTAACGGAACTCCCTTCCTCCATCTTGCAGTTAAAGAACTTCTCAGAGATCTCATATCTCTCAGAACAAGCCTGAGTCTGAAACATGGTGTTTAGCTCTTCGAGAATCTCAAAGGGCCCGGGATAGTCTTCAAAATGATTTTGAAGGTCCGATTCCATAGCAAACAACATGGTGCTCTTAATCACACCATAATCATCTTTGCGCGACTGATAGACAGCTTTCTCATCAGCCGGCGCAGTAGCAGCAGGGGCGTCACCTAACGCACTCTCAAGGACATAGTCCTTTTGACCGCCAAAGAGAATGATTCTCAGATTGCGGAACCAATTGGTGAAGTTAGACCCATTGTTTTTAAGCTTTTCCTTCTCAGCAAAAATGTTGAAGTTGAAGTTGGACTTAGCCATTTGATCTACAATATTTGCAAGTACAAATTAGACTATGTTCATGATAACTAGTTCAACTTTTAATCAAACTACTAGATGAACTCCCACTAAATCAACATCCCTCAAGTTGTTTAGTGAACACGATCCAAATTCACCACACCTAATCCGATCTTCACGAGAAGAGATGTGGTTTCAATGGTGGACAACGAAGTGTCGATCATATCATTCATATGACTCATGCTTAACCTTTCGGTTCATGTGTTTCGAGGCCATGTCTGTACATGCTAGGCTCGTCAAGTTATACCCAAGTATTTCCGCATGTGCAAAACTGGCTTGCACCCGTTGTATGTGAGCGTAGAGTCTATAGCACCCGATCATCACGTGATGCTTGGACACGACGTGAAGGGTTTCGCGGCATAGTAAATCAAAATTTTCTACGGATGCGAACAGAGGGAAAGCCAAGATCTAATCTAGGAGATGCAAACAACGAGAGAGATTGGATTAGATCTTCATACCCTTGAAGATTCGCACAGCGGAACGTTCGTCGGAACGTGGGTGATGTAGTCGTACTCACTTCTCCTCCTCGCGATCCGATCCGATCTAGCACCACAAGTGGCGGTGCCTCCATGAGATGCACACGTGTAGCACCTCGACGTCTCCTCCTTCCTCGGACCAGCAAGTATGGTGGAGAGACGGATTGGATCTACAACACGACGGCGTGGTGTATATGGTGGAGAATTTCTGCAGTAGGGCTTCGCCTACCAACAGTCGGGAGGGAGAGAGGAGGGCAGCAGGGGGCTAGGGTTGGAGGGGAAGGTGTAGGGGGTTGGTGCGCCCCCAGCCCTCTATATATAGAGGGGTGGGCGCAGCCCTAGACCCTCCCCCAAGCCAAGGCCGGCGGCCCCAAGGAGGAAGAGTGGGGGGGCAAGGAAACTCCCCCCCCTTCTAGAAGCTCTATCTAGAGTTTAAACCTCTCTTGGCCGGCTGGGCCCTATGGGGCCTTGTGCCCCTGGCCCAATGCGGCCAGGGCACTCCCTCATAGGCCCATGCCCCTCCCGGAAGGTGGGGCCACGTTGGTCCCCTTCCGGAAGGTTCTAGAAGCTTCCGGTACAATACTGATTAACCCGGAACAATTCCGAACTCCAAAAACTGCACTGCCTTATATGAATCTTATTCTCCGGACCACTCCGGAACCTCTCGTGATGTCCCGGATCCCATCCGAGACTCCGAACAAAAACTCATAAACCAATTATCCAATCTATCCTAGCGTCGAGACACGTTAAGTGTGTGACCCTGCGGGTTCGAGAATATGCAGACATGATCTTCTATCAATAATCTACAACGGGATCTGGAAACCCATATTGACTCCCACACATTCGTCGATGATCATATCGGATGAACCACGATGCCAGGATTCAATCAATCCCATATATATATTCCCTTCGTCTCGCGATATTTTACTTGCCCGAGATTCGATCGTCGGTACCGTCATACCTAGTTCAATCTCGTTCATAGCAAGTACTTTACTCGTTCCGTAATCTGATATCACTTTGTGATTAACTCCTTAACCACATGCTTGAAAGCGGTGTTGATATCGATTACCGAGTGGGCCCGAAGTATATCTCTCCGACTTGGGAGGGACAAATTCCATCTCGATACATACAACCCAACAGATACTTTCCGATCACCTGAGAGACACCTTTATGATCATCCTCTCATAGGATGATGTTTGATGACCTCAAAGCTTTCTTCCGATACCAGGGAGTTGTCTTATCTCATGGTCTAAGGAATACAATATTTGACATAAGAAAAGCTTCGCAAAGACGAACACGATGACACGATCTAATTGCTTCGCTTAGTTTGGGTCTGTCCATCATATCATTCTCCCAATGATATGATCTCATTATCAATTGACAACTCATGTCTATGGTTAGGAAACCTTAACCATCATTGATCAATGAGCTAGTACATACAGGCGTACTAGGGACACGGTGTTGTTCACAAACCACACAAGTATTAAAGTTTCCGCTTAATACAATTCTAGCATGGAATATAAACATTATCATGAACAAGAATTATAATAATAACATCTTTATTATTGCCTCTAGGGCATAATTCCAACAATCTCCCACTTGCACTAGAGTCAATAATCTAGTTTACATTTGGCAACAATCTCACACCCATGGCACTGAGGTGCTGATCATGTTTTGCACGCGGAAGAGGTTTAGTCAACGGATCTGCGACATTCAGATCTGTATGTACTTTGCTAATCTTCAGATCTCCATCTACTATATAATCTCGGATTATATGAAACTTGCGGTTGATATGCTTGGTCTTTGGATGATATCTTGGTTCCTTAGCGAGTGCTATGGCGCCAGTGTTGTCACACAATATCTCCAGTTGGTCCAATGCACTTGGAACCACGCCAAGCTTAGTGATGAAGTTCCTGATCCAAACTCCTTCATTTGACGCTTCTGCAGCAGCCATGTATTCCGCTTCTACTGTAGATCCCGCGATCACGCTTTGCTTGCAGCTTCTCCAGCTCACAGCTCCTCCATTCAAAATATACATGTATCCTGTCTGAGACTTAGAATCATCCTTGTCGGTGTTGAAACTAGCGTCGACGTAACCTTTTACGACGAGCTGTTCATCACCCCCATAGACTAAGAACATTTCTTTAGTTCTATTTAGGTACTTTAGGATGTTCTTCACGGCTGTCCAGTGTTCCACTCCTGGATCACTTTGATATCTGCTCGTCAAACTAAGAGCATTGGACACATCCGGTCTAGTACACAGCATGGCATACATGATAGAACCTATGGCCGAGGCATAAGGCACTTTTCTCATAGCTTCCCTATCATTTACCGTAGCTGGACACTGAGCCTTGCTCAATATCTTACCTGACAACATAGGCACTGAACCTTTCTTTGCCTTATCCATTCTGAACCTTTTCAGAACTTTGTCTAGGTATGTACTCTGGCTTAAAGCTATCAGGCGTCTTTGTCTATCTCTATAGATTTTGATGCCCAATATATAAGCAGCTTCACCTAGGTCTTTCATTGAAAAACACTTGTTCAAATAACTCTTCACATCATTAAGCATGTTAATGTCATTTCCAATAATCAATATGTCATCCACATATAGTACCAGAAATGTCACCGAGCTCCCACTCACTTTCTTGTAGATACAAGCTTCGTAGCAATTTGGAACAAATCCAAAGCTCTTGATCACTTGATCAAAACGAAGGTTCCAACTCCGAGATGCTTGCTTCAGTCCATAAATGGAACGCTGAAGTTTGCATACTTTATCAGCATCCTTAGGATCGACAAAACCTTCGGGTTGCATCATATACAACTCTTCATCAATGTTGCCATTGAGGAACGCAGTCTTGACATCCATCTGCCATATTTCATAATCATGAAACGCGACAATTGCTAATAAAAGCCGAATGGACTTAAACATCGCTACGGGAGAGAAAGTCTCATCGTAGTCAACACCTTGAACTTGTCGAAAACCTTTCGCGACAAGCCGTGCTTTATAGACGGTAACATTACCATCCGCTTCCGTTTTCTTCTTGAAGATCCATTTGCACTCAACGGCCTTTCGGTCGCTAGGAGGGTCCACCAAAGTCCATACTTGGTTTTCGCTCATGGATTCCAATTCAGATTTCATGGCTTCTAGCCATTTCTTAGAGTCTGGGCTCATCATCGCTTCCTCATAGTTCGTAGGTTCACTGTCTTCTACTAACAAGACAGTCAAGACAGGGTTGCCGTACCACTCAGGAGGGGCACGTGACCTTGTCGACCTGCGACGTTCAGTAGCAGCATCGTCCGAAGCTTCATGATCCTTGTCATTAGCTTCCTCTATTGTTGGTGCAGGCGGCACTGGAACAATTTCAGGTGTTGCGCTACTCTCCAATTCAAGAGAAGGTTCAGTAACCTCGTCTAGCTCTACTTTCCTCCCACTCACTTCTTTCGAGAGAAACTCCTTCTCAAGAAAGGAACCGTTCTTTGCGACAAACACTTTGCCTTCGGTTCTGTGATAGAAGGTATACCCAATAGTTTCCTTAGGGTATCCTATGAAGACGCATTTCTCCGCTTTGGGTTCGAGCTTGTCCGGCATCAACTTCTTGACATAAGCTTCGCATCCCCAAACTTTAAGAAACGACAACTTAGGTTTAGCACCAAACCATAGTTCATACGGTGTCGTCTCAACGGATTTAGATGGAGCCCTATTTAAAGTGAATGCAGCGGTTTCTAATGCATAACCCCAAAATGATAACGGCAAATCAGTAAGAGACATCATCGATCGGACCATATCTAATAAAGTTCGATTCCGGCGTTCAGACACACCATTGCGCTGTGGTGTTCCGGGTGGCGTGAGTTGCGAAACAATTCCGCTTGCTTTAAGATGCGTGAGAAAATCATAAATTAAATACTCGCCCCCACGATCGGATCGTAGAAACTTAATCTTTCTGTTACGATGGTTCTCCACTTCATTCTGAAATTCCTTGAACTTTTCAAATGTTTCAGATTTATGTTTCATTAAATAGATATACCCATATCTACTTAAGTCATCGGTAAAAGTGAGAAAATAGCGATATCCACCGCGCGCCGAAACACTCATCGGTCCGCATACATCGGTATGTATGATTTCCAACAAGTCCGTTGCTCGCTCCATCATACCGGAGAACGGGGTTTTGATCATCTTGCCCATGAGGCATGGTTCGCATGTGTCAAATGATTCAAAATCAAGAGACTCCAAAAGTCCATCAGAATGGAGTTTCTTCATGCGCTTTACACCAATATGACCTAGACGACAGTGCCACAAATAAGTAGTATTATCACTATCTACTTTGCATCTCTTAGCCTCAATGTTATGGATGTGTGTTTCATCCCTTTCGAGATTTAGAAGAAATAAACCATTCACAAGAGGTGCATGACCATAAAAGATGTTACTCATATAAATAGAACAACCATTATTCTCCGATTTAAATGAATAACCGTCTTGCAATAAACACAATCCAGAAATAATGTTCATGCTCAACGCAGGCACATAATAACATTTATTAAGGTTTAAAACTAATCCCGAAGGTAAAACTAAGGAGAGCGTGCCGACGGCCATCACATCAACTCTTGATCCGTTGCCAACGCGCTTCGTCACCTCATCCCTCGCAAGCCGCCGTCTATTCCGTAGCTCCTGTTTCGAGTTACAAATATTAGCAATCGAACCAGTATCAAATACCCAGGCACTACAACGAGGGCTAGTAAGGAAAACATCAATAACATGTATATCAAATATACCTTTGATGGTGCCAGCCTTCCTGTCCGCTAAGTACTTCGGACAGTTGCGCTTCCAGTGACCCTTATCCTTGCAATAGAAGCACTCAGTGTCTGGCTTAGGACCAGACCTGAGCTTCTTTTCAGCAGGGGCAACGCGCTTGCCGCCGCCTTTCTTGAAGGGATTATTTGCACCCTTACCTTTCTTAAAGGTGGGCTTGTTGACCATCAACACATGATTATCCTTCTTGATGTCCACTTCCGCGGCCTTCAGCTTTGTGAAGAGCTCGGTGATCGTATCAGTGGAACCAATCTGATTATGAGTCACTACAAAACTTTTGTAGCTAGGTGGGAGTGATTGCAGAACCCTGTCAATCTTGAGCTCCTCTGGAATCGTGCATTCCATTTGCTCAAGGCGTTGAGTGTAGCCCGTCATCTTAATGGCGTTCTCACTAACGGAACTCCCTTCCTCCATCTTGCAGTTAAAGAACTTCTTAGAGATCTCATATCTCTCAGAACGAGCCTGAGTCTAAAACATGGTGTTCAGCTCTTCGAGAATCTCAAAGGGCCCGGGATAGTCTTCAAAACGATTTTGAAGTTCCGGTTCCATAGCAAACAACATGGTGCTCTTAATCACACCATAATCATCTTTGCGCGACTGATAGACAGCTTTCTCATCAGCCCGCGTAGTTGCAGCAGGGGGGTCACCTAACGCTTTCCCAAGGACATAGTCCTTTTGACCGCCAGAGAGAATGATTCTTAGATTGCGGAACCACTTGGTGAAGTTAGACCCATTGTTTCTAAGCTTTTCCTTCTCAGCAAAAACATTGAAGTTGAAGTTGGACTTGGCCATGTGATCTACAGTATTTGCAAGTACAATTTAGACTATGTTCATGATAAATAGTTCAACTTAATCAAATTACTAGATGAACTCCCACTAAATTCAACATCCCTCAAGTTGTTTAGTGAACACGATCCAAAATCACCACACCTAATCCGATCATCACGAGAAGAGATGTGGTTTCAATGGTGGACAACGAAGTGTCGATCATATCATTCATATGACTCATGCTTAACCTTTCGGTTCTTGTGTTCCGAGGCCATGTCTGTACATGCTAGGCTCGTCAAGTTAGACCCATGTATTTCCGCGTGTGCAAAACTGGCTTGCACCCGTTGTATGTGAGCATAGAGTCTATAGCACCCGATCATCACGTGATGCTTGGACACGACGAACTTTCGCAACGGTGCATACTTGGGGAGAACACAGTTTTTATCTTGATCTTTAAGTGAGGAATCATCTTATAATGCTACCGTCGCGATCTAAGCATAATAAGATACATAAAAGGATAAACATCACATGCATATAACTTTATGTGACAAGGTATAGCCAATCTTCGCGCAATGATCTCCATCTTGTGCGTTCCGGCATGATCTCCATCACTCCACCATAATTGCCTCCACCATGAATAGCAACTACAACTATTGCTAACTACTTAGCGATAAAGTGAAACTATTACATGGCGTATAACAAGTTGACACACAGGTCATACACAATTATAAAGACAACCATATGGCTCCTGCCGGTTTTGTACTCATCGACATGCAAGTCGTGAAACATTACAAAGCATGATCATTGCATACATTATACACATCACATCTTGGGCCATACCATATCACAGAAAACACTCCCTGCAAAAACAAGTTAGACGCCTCTACTTTGTTGTTGCATGTTTTACGTGGCTTATGGGAGTAGATGCTAAGAACGATTCTTACCTACGGAAAGCCACAACGGTGATATTATGGTTGCCAAACTCTGGTGTTAATCCCATGACAACTATAGTGAGAGAAACTGACATCCACCAGCCGCATGTGTGGAACAAGCCACACGTCAAGTGCGGATCCGGTCTCGCGAACGACGTCGCGTAAGGTTGGCCTGGACCGCTTCAATCTCACTATCCCGCGTCATAAGAAGAACACAAACAAGAGGCTTGCAACAGAAAACATCAACGCCCGCAATAACCATGTTGCGTTCTACTCGTGAAACACATCTACGCATAGATCTAGCTCTAATACCACTGAAGGGTTTCGCGGCATAGTAAATCAAAATTTTCTACGGATTCGAACAGAGGGAAAGCCAAGATCTAATCTAGGAGATGCAAACAACGAGAGAGATTGGATTATATCTTCATACCCTTGAAGATTCGCACAGCGGAACGTTCGTCGGAACGTTGGTGATGTAGTCGTACTCGCTTCTCCTCCTCGCGATCCGATCCGATCTAGCACCACAAGTGGCGGTGCCTCCGTGAGATGCACACGTGCAGCACCTCGACGTCTCCTCCTTCCTCGGACCAGCAAGTATGGTGGAGAGACGGATTGGATCTACAACACGACGGCGTGGTGTATATGGTGGAGAATTTCTGCAGTAGGGCTTCGCCTACAAACAGTCGGGAGGGAGAGAGGAGGGTAGCAGGGGGCTAGGGTTGGAGGGGAAGGTGTAGGGGGTTGGTGCGCCCCCAGCCCTCTATATATAGAGGGGTGGGCGCAGCCCTAGCCCCTCCCCCAAGCCAAGGCCGGCGGCCCCAAGGAGGAAGAGTGGGGGGCAAGGAACCCCCCCTTCTAGAAGCTCTATCTAGAGTTTAAACCTCTCTTGGCCGGCTGGGCCCTATGGGGCCTTGTGCCCCTGGCCCAATGCGGCCAGGGCACTCCCTCATAGGCCCATGCCCCCTCCCGGAAGGTGGGGCCACATTGGTCCCCTTTCGGAAGGTTCTAGAAGCTTCCGGTACAATACCGATTAACCCGGAACAATTCCGAACTCCAAAAACTGCACTGCCTTATATGAATCTTATTCTCCGGACCACTCCGGAACCTCTTGTGATGTCCCGGATCCCATCCGAGACTCCGAACAAAAACTCATAAACCAATTATCCAATCTATCCTAGCGTTGAGACACGTTAAGTGTGTGACCCTGCGGGTTCGAGAATATGCAGACATGATCTTCTATCAATAATCAACAGCGGGGTCTGGAAACCCATATTGACTCCCACACATTCATCGATGATCATATCGGATGAACCACGATGCCAGGATTCAATCAATCCCATATATATATTCCCTTCGTCTCGCGATATTTTACTTGCCCGAGATTCGATCGCCGGTACCGTCATACCTAGTTCAATCTCGTTCACAGCAAGTACTTTACTCGTTCCGTAATCCGATATCACTTTGTGATTAACTCCTTAACCACATGCTTGCAAGCGGTGTTGATATCGATTACCGAGTGGGCCCGAAGTATATCTCTCCGACTTGGGAGGGACAAATTCCATCTCGATACATACAACCCAACAGATACTTTCCGATCACCTGAGAGACACCTTTATGATCATCCTCTCATAGGATGACGTTTGATGACCTCAAAGCTTTCTTCCGATACCAGGGAGTTGTATTATCTCATGGTCTAAGGAATACAATATTTGACATAGGAAAAGCTTCGCAAAGACGAACACGATGACACGATCTAATTGCTTCGCTTAGTTTGGGTCTGTCCATCATATCATTCTCCCAATGATATGATCTCATTATCAATTGACAACTCATGTCTATGGTTAGGAAACCTTAACCATCATTGATCAATGAGCTAGTCCATAGAGGCGTACTAGGGACACGGTGTTGTTCACAAACCACACAAGTATTAAAGTTTCCGCTTAATACAATTCTAGCATGGAATATAAACATTATCATGAACAAGAGTTATAATAATAACATCTTTATTATTGCCTCTAGGGCATAATTCCAACACGACGAACTTTTGCAACAGTGCATACTTGGGGAGAACACAGTTTTTATCTTGATCTTTAAGTGAAGAATCATCTTATAATGCTACTGTCGCGATCTAAGCATAATAAGATACATAAAAGGATAAACATCACATGCATATAACTTTATGTGAAATGGTATAGCCAATCTTCGCGCAATGATCTCCATCTTGTGCGTGCCGGCATGATCTCCATCACTCCACCATGATTGCCTCCACCACGAATAGCAACTACAACTATTGCTAACTACTTAGCGATAAAGTGAAACTATTACATGGCGTATAAGAAGTTGACACACAGGTCATACAAAATTATAAAGACAACCATATGGCTCCTGCCGGTTGTGTACTCATCGACATGCAAGTCGTGAAACATTATAAAACATGATCATCGCATACATTATACACATCACATCTTGGGCCATACCATATCACAGAAAACACTCCCTGCAAAAACAAGTTAGACGCCTCTACTTTGTTGTTGCATGTTTTACGTGGCTTATGGGAGTAGATGCTAAGAACGATTCTTACCTACGGAAAGCCACAACGGTGATATTATGGTTGCCAAACTCCGGAGTTAATCCCATGACAACTATAGTGAGAGAAACTGGCATGCACCAGCCGCATGTGTGGAACAAGCCACACGTCAAGTGCGGAGCCGGTCTCGCGAACGACGTCGCGTAAGGTTGGCCTGGACCGCTTCAATCTCACTATCCCGCGTCATAAGAAGAACACAAACAAGAGGCTTGCAACAGAAAACATCAACGCCCGCAACAACCATGTTGCGTTCTACTCGTGAAACACATCTACGCATAGATCTAGCTCTGATACCACTGAAGGGTTTCGCGGCATAGTAAATCAAAATTTTCTACGGATGCGAACAGAGGGAAGCCAAGATCTAATCTAGGAGATGCAAACAACGAGAGAGATTGGATTAGATCTTCATACCCTTGAAGATTCGCACAGCGGAACGTTCGTCGGAACGTGGGTGATGTAGTCGTACTCGCTTCTCCTCCTCGCGATCCGATCCGATCTAGCACCACAAGCGGCGGTGCCTCCGTGAGATGCACACGTGCAGCACCTCGATGTCTCCTCCTTCCTTGGTCCAGAAAGTATGGTGGAGAGATGGGTTGGATCTACAACGCGACGGCGCGGTGCAATTGGTGGAGAGTTTCTGCAGCAGGACTTCGCCTACACGCAGTCGGGAGGGAGAGAGAGAGGAGGGCAGCAGGGCGATTGGGCTTGGAGGGGAAGGTGTGGGGGGGTGGTGCGCCCCCAGCCCTCTTTATATAGAGGGGTGGGCGTCAGCCCTAGCCCCTCCCCCAAGTCCAAAACCGGTGGCCAAGGAGGAAGAGTGGGGGGCAAGGAAACCCCCCCTTCTAGAAGGTCCAAGCTAGGGTTTATCCCCTCTTGGCCGGCTGGGCCCTATGGGGCCTTGTGCCCCTGGTCCAATGCGGCCAGGGCACTCCCTCATAGGCCCATGCCCCCTCCCGGAAGGTGGGGCCACGTTGGTCCCCTTCCGGAAGGTTCTAGAAGCTTCCGATACAATACCGATTAACCCGGAACAATTCCGAACTCCAAAAACTGCACTGCCTTATATGAATCTTATTCTCCGGACCATTCCGGAACCTCTCGTGATGTCCCGGATCCCATCCGAGACTCCGAACAAAAACTCATAAACCAATTATCCAATCTATCCTAGCGTCGAGACACGTTAAGTGTGTGACCCTGCGGGTTCGAGAATATGCAGACATGATCTTCTATCAATAATCAACAACGGGGTCTGGAAACCCATATTGACTCCCACACATTCATCGATGATCATATCGGATGAACCATGATGCCAGGATTCAATCAATCCCATATATATATTCCCTTCGTCTCGCGATATTTTACTTGCCCGAGATTCGATCGTCGGTACCATCATACCTAGTTCAATCTCGTTCACAGCAAGTACTTTACTCGTTCCGTAATCCGATATCACTTTGTGATTAACTCCTTAACCACATGGTTGCAAGTGGTGTTGATATCGATTACCGAGTGGGCCTGAAGTATATCTCTCCGACTTGGGAAGGACAAATCCCATCTCGATACATACAACCCAACAGGTACTTTCCGATCACCTGAGAGACACCTTTATGATCACCCTCTCATAGGATGACGTTTGATGACCTCAAAGCTTTCTTCCGATACCAGGGAGTTGTATTATCTCATGGTCTAAGGAATACAATATTTGACATAAGAAAAACTTCGCAAAGATGAACACGATGACACGATCTAATTGCTTCGCTTAGTTTGGGTATGTCCATCACATCATTCTCCCAATGATATGATCTCATTATTAATCTACAACTCATGTCAATGGTTAGGAAACCTTAACCATCATTAATCAATGAGCTAGTCCATAGAGGCGTACTAGGGACACGGTGTTGTTCACAGACCACACAAGTATATAGAATATAAACTTTATCATGAACAAGAATTATAATAATAACATCTTTATTATTGCCTCTAGGGCATAATTCCAACACAAGATACACAAGACTAGTAATAGACGGTGTAGGACTTTGTGACCTGTCTGGCTAGGATTTTTCCCTGTAACCCTAGGACCTGGCGACTATATAAGTCGGGCCTATGGGAGCCTTTAGGACACAATCTAGTATCGATTCATACAACCTCGCACAGTGAACCTATCTCTGTAACTCGGCGTATTGCCCTTATAGTGATTTATAGCAGGAGTAGGATTCCGCCACCATTTGTGGGATCTGAACCTGGGTAAGCTGTGTTACCTCGTACCCGTCAACCGTCCGCCTTACCCCACGTCTCTAAACACGCACTGTGAGGACCCCTCCATGGCGTACTCGTCGGCAATACCACGACAGTTGGCGCCCACCGTGGGGCAAGAGGCGCTTCAGGCTCTTCAGCGGGCGAGGACCAAGATCTTCACGGGAATCGGCAAAACCATAGCCACCGGTCGTGTTCTCTTCTCTGGCAGCGTTCCGATCGTCCCTCCCGACGAGTTCTGGATCCCGACAAAGACGAACCCTACGCGGTGTTCGATCGTTCCTATTGGAGACATCCACCTCTTCATCGGCGAAACCGACTCGGGCACTAGTTCCCTGGGAGTCGGAGGAGCATCAAGACTCGCACGGACCGCCTATGGGCAGGATACGTTCGCGGAAGGATCAATGTTGGATCTCTCTTCGGAATTTGCCGACAAAGATCGGAAAAAATCAAGGCCCACCTAAACCGCCCTTGTGCAGGATATAAAGGTGGAAGATCACTGCAAATCCGCCGGCTTCGTCCGTGCGTCTGGAAAGCAGAGATCCAAGTTCGTCGGCGTGGTTACCATCTTCGATCTGGCGCATTGCATTCAGAGAGAGGGTGAAAACCCCCGCGATTACCTGGCCAGGTGGCTCCGTATACGAGCCGACCTAGCCCACTACCCCGATGATAACGCTCTGTATCACTTCGTGGAAGGACTGGACCGTGGCACGCTTCTCCGACATTCTTTAAGATGGCAGCAGGCAATAGGATGCCTTACCCTCGAAGAGATGGTGATCACCATCAACAGCTATGCGGCAGCCCAGATGGAGCTCGCGCTCAGAGACGGAGAACCTCTGGCTCAGCAGCCGCCGCCACCGCCTCCCGCCGCCATCGTTGTAGCAGCACCACCACCTCCAGTCATCGTCGAGCCTATTGCACCTCCACCGCCCGTCATCGAGGAAGTCCTAGCACCATCCGACTCTGTCATTGACGCGCTTTATGCTGATTTCAGTGCAGATTCAGAGGAGATAGACTTCAGTCCAGAAGAGCTAGACTCCGCTATGCAGGAGATGGAGGAGGAGTACTCGCGCGACGAGCAGGCCAACAACGTCGTCGCGTCCCGAGGGGTGTTCTTCACCATTGGGACGGCGACGGATAAAGATCAACCCGAACAAGCTCCGCCTACGGCGCTGGAAAAGGGGAAGGGGCCACTTATTGCTGCTAACGATGATCGCGCAAAAGTCATGCCTCCTCCGCCTAACCCAGTGCAGCAGCTGCAGGAACTCGGCACCGGCCCGAGCAACAACAACACCGCAAACTTGCCGCCTCCAGCATCCACGTCTACAACAGCCCAAGTTACTCCAGTTGATAGAGTGATGTACGGCAATCTCCTCGTCGAGCCACTGACCGTTGCTCATATCCGGAACGTGACCCAACTTGATGAGAAGCGCCAGAAGCTGCTGGAGGAGGCGCAAGCCATCGCGAAGCAAGGCGCTAAGCTAGATTGAGATCTGTTCAACGCGCAAAAGTCCATAGAAAAATCTAGAGCAATGGAGGCCGAGTACAAGACTCTGCTCCAGCAGCAGAAGGCTAAGAAAGCTCCAGCTCGCATCATCAACGATCCTGGTGTACGGCGCAACCTAGGATGGGCTCCCTCTAAGCCGGCACATGCCAAGCCATACATTGACAGTGAAGGCAAGCAGGTGATGCCCACCCCACTCCTTAACCTCGCCATCGCCAAGACCCTTCTGGAGCAGGATAGATCGCCTGAGGCAGTGGAATAGGTCTACGACCTAGTGGCCAAGGCAGTGAAGCAGCAGGAAAAATCCACCTCTCAGAGGCTTGAGTCTAACCCAGCGCTCTGCCAGTCTAGCCAGTACAAACCGCCAAGGGACAGATCTCCTCTTGATGTCGGGTCCCAGACGGGTTCATCAGAACAAAGACGGAAGGATGCACGCAACAGGAAGGATGCTATCCCAATAGCCTCCGACCATGGAAAAAAGGCCCGACCTCGTCGCCCATCGCCACCGCCCCGATCTCCCCGATATCGCGAAGATTACAAAGCTCACCATCGTACGGATATGCCCCCACCAAAGCATTGTGGCATCGTCATCCGCGACAACGCGGAGCAGACCCGTCATGATGAAGAGCGCAACCAAGGACATAAGAGCAGGTCGCGTCATGACCCTCCGCGTCCGACAAGCAACCGTGACAGACGTGAGGCGTCGCAGGAGGGTAATAGCAAGAAGGCTAACCCACCGCCACCTCCGCCTCCGTCACCTCCAAGAAGTCACCATGGCGGAGGAGGCCCGCGATGTTCGCGCAGCCCATCCCCTGTTGACAACAAGCAGAAGAACCCGGAGCCATACGATGCGCGTTCGCAGATCGATAAGATCCACGAGGCCCGGGAAGGACCATACCTGGGACCACGTTGCTTTGGACCTGCAATACGGTCCGCAACTTACCCCAAAGGTTTCCGGATTGACTAGACCATCAAGCCCTATGACGGCACCGCCAAGCCAGCCACATGGTTGCAGGACTACGGCAACGCAGTGGAGATTACCGGAGGCAACCCCAACGTCGCCGTCAAGTACCTCCCATTAATGTTGGCGGGTACGGCCCGTCAATGGATCGACGACTTGCCGGAGAAATCTATCTACAACTGGTTGGACATGCAAGAAGCGTTCACCAAGAACTTTGAGGGTACATACAAGCGTCCCTGCACTGTGGGCGATCAACATCGGTGCGTGCAAGAAAAAGACGAGACATCTCGCGCCTACCTCTCCCGCTGGCTGGACATGAAGAATTCCTGCGCAGAAGTGCACGCTCAGACCGCCATGGCCGCCTTCATCGATGGGTTGGAAAGGGGCACTTTGCTCCGACATAAGCTGAAACGCTTGCAGGACAATCACCAGCTTGACTTGAACCAGATGATTCAGTTGGCTAGTGAGTTCGTAGCTGCCGACGATGATGCTCGTGGCTCCTTGCCGACAACGGCCGTTCCAACTCAAGCTCGGAGGAACAGCAGTACAAAGCGGAAGACCGCTCCAGAAGAAAAGCAATCTACCGACATGGTCGCTATGACTTTTGCAGGACGAGGAGAGGGCGGACAACGTGGCCGAGGAAGGGGAGCTGGTCGAGGGCAGAAATGAGGAAGTGAAACCACCTCGGCGTCGCTCCGTGTTCCCCAAACCTACGAGGAGTACCGCGATATGCCATGCCTCGTACACCTCGACGTCAATGGCAAAGCCACCCATACCAATCGACACTGCAAGTTCATCAACGACCTCAAGGAAGACCCGGAGTCCGGCTACAAGCAAAGTCGGAAGAACAGACCGCAAGGCAAGGGCAAGGGGAAGAAGAAGGAGGAGGAGTCCAAGGATTCAAGTGATATGGACGAGGACATTGACCCTAAACACGCCGCCAAGAGCGACGACAAGGGCAAGAACCCCTTCGCAAAGAAGGCCCCAGTCTACCACACTTTCCTTGGCACCCCCACCGTCCAACAACAGAAGACCTCTCTGAGGATCCTGATGGCTACTCTCCCCCCAGTCCCCCAGTACCTGCGCTGGTCGGAGGTTCCAATAACTTGGGACAGGACGGACCACCTAGACCTTATACCCACGGAGAACCAGTACGCCATGGTCATCAACCCCTTGATTGACGGCGTGGAGTTCACCAAGTGTATGGTGGATAGTGGAAGCAGCATCAACATCATGTACCTGGACACACTGCAAAAGATGAACTTGATGGAGGCAAACCTAAGGCGGACCAACACCATCTTCCACGGCGTAGTTCCTGGTTGGGAGGCTCGGTCCCTTGGGTGCATTACACTTCAGGTTGCCTTTGGCGATGTTAATAATTACCATCAAGAGCGCATGACCTTCGAGGTAGTCCCCTTCAAGAGCGTGTACCACATCATATTCGGCCGCGACATATTCCACACGTTCATGTCCAAGCCATGCTTCGTCTACAACAAGCTCAAGATACCCGGACCAAATGGCATCATCACCGTATCCGGAAGATTTACCAAGGCAAGGGACTGCAAGATCAACGAAGCAGCCGTTGTAGAAGCTGTCCTCTACAGCGAAGAATTCGAAGAGATCCAGAGCAAGGTCGATGACTCAGAGATGCCCGCGTCGAAGAAGCAGATCTCCGACTCCGCTCCTGCGTTCAAGGCCGCCATCGAGACCAAGTCGGTGGAAGTTGTGGTAGGCGATGCCTCCAAGGTCACCGCCATTGGGACGAACCTGGATCCCAAATAGGAAAGCGCGCTCGTCGAGTTCCTCCGTGAAAACAGGGACATCTTTGCCTGGCAACCTGCTGACATGAAAGGTGTACCTAGGGAACCTACCGAGCATAGCTTAAACATTGATCCAAAATCCAAACCAGTGAAACAACCTCTACGACACTTTGGAGATGAGAAGAGACGCGCCATTGGCAAAGAGATAGCTAGATTACTTAAGTCTAGATTTATCCGAGAAGTCCTTCACACCCAATGGGTGGCCAATCCTGTACTTGTCCCCAAAAAGGGAACCAATGAATTAAGAATGTGCGTTGATTACACCGGCTTGAACAAAACATGTCCCAAAGATCCGTTTGCTTTGCCTCGCATTGACCAAGTCATTGACTCGACGGCTGGCTCAGAACTTTTGTGTTTTCTCGATGCATACTCAGGATACCACCAGATCAAGATGAGTAAGTCGGACCAATTGGACACTTTGTTCACTACCCCGTACGACACGTTTTGCTATGTCACAATGCCCTTTGGGCTAAAAAACGCAGGTGCTACCTACCAGCGGACAATGCAGCATTGCCTTCACGACCAAATTAGTCAGAACGTTCACGCCTACGTGGACGATATTGCGGTGATGTCCAAAAAGTCAAACGACTTAATCTTCGACTTAAAAGAAACCTTTGATAATCTCCGGAAATACAACATGATGCTTAACCCTAAGAAGTGTGTCTTCGGGGTTCCAGCCGACAAATTGTTGGGCTTCATCGTTTCCCAGCGTGGAATCGAAGTCAACCCGGAGAAAATCAAGGCCATCTTGAACATAAACCGTTCGACATGCCTAAAGGACATTCAACGACTAACATGCTATGTTGCAGCAGTTAGTCGGTTCGTCAGCCGACTTGGAGAGAAGGCTCTGCCGCTGTACAAGTTGCTGAAGAAGGCAGACAAATTCACGTGGACGGGCGAAGCAGATGCAACATTGAAGCAGCTCAAGGAGATTCTTTCCTCAGCGCCCATCCTTGCAGCACCCGAGCCTGGAGAGCCCCTGTTAATTTACATGGCGGCAACCAACCGGGTTATCAGCATCGTCGTGGTGGTAGAGCGGAAGGAACCAGGCTATAAGCACGGAGTTCAACGACCAGTTTACTATGTGAGCGAGGTCTTGACGGAGTCTAAGCAGCGTTACCCGCACTACCAAAAGATAGCTTATGGAGTATTCCTTGCTTCTCGGAAGCTGAGGCATTGCTTTCAGGAGCACCCAATCACAGTGGTGAGCAAGACTCCACTGTCCGACATCATCAATAACAGCTACGCTACAGGAAGGGTCGCGAAGTGGGGCATTGAACTTGCGGCCTTCGAGATCACCTACAAGAGACGCGATGCTATCAAGTCACAAGCCTTGGCGGATTTTGTTGCAGATTGGACGGAGATGCCAGATGCTACTCCGTTTCCAGAACCAGAGTACTGGGTGATGCACTTTGACGGATCAAAGCTGCTCAACAGCTCGAGGGCTGGTGTATTGCTACAGTCACCAACAGGCGACAAGCTACACTACGTTCTATAGATCCACTTCGAGGCTACAAACAACATGGCGAAGTATGAAGCACTCATTCACGGCCTACGTGTAGCCAAGGATATTGGCATCAAGCGCATAGTTTGTTGTGGAGATTCCGACTTGGTTGCCCAGCAGGTGGCTGGCACCTAGAATGCGCGGAACCCTATGATGGCGGCATATCGAGACGAAGTGGACGAGATAGCCAAGGGCTTCTTGGGATACGAAGTCAAGTATGTGCCTAGGGAGCAAAACGAGGCGGCTGATCTGCTATCTAAGCTAGGATCAGGGCGCAAGCGAATTCCGCCAGGAGTTTTCCTTGAGCACCTGCGCACACCATCCGTGAAGGGAGCCGACATCGACAACCCGGATAGAGCTGACTCTTTCATCAACATGGTGACTAAGGTCCCTCCGGCTTGGACAAAATCGTTCATGGAATATCTCGAACACGGACTTTTGCCCGACGACAAAGTCGAAAGACGACAAATAGTACGACGAGCAAAGGGTTATACCATAATCAATGGGCAACTCTACAAAAGGAGCACTACTGGTGTATACCTAAAGTGTGTTTCCCAGCTAGAAGGTATGGAAATCCTACGCGAAATCCATCTTGGAGATTGCGGGCACCACGCCGCTCCTCGATCGTTGGTCGCGAAAGCCTTCCGGCAAGGATTCTACTGGCTGACCGCGAAGGCGGACGCCGACAAGCAGGTTGAGACATGCATGGGATGCCAGTATTATGCCCGACAACCACATGTTCCTGCTGAAGAACTGCGAACAATACCACTAACTTGGCCGTTTGCAGTCTGGGGGCTAGACATGGGGGGACCGTTGCAGACGACACCTTGTGGGTTTACGCATCTTCTTGTAGCAGTTGACAAATTCACTAAATGGATAGAAGCTAAACCCATTAGAAAGCTTGATGGGGCAACTGCCCTCAGGTTCGTCCGAGATCTAGTGGTGAGATTTGGTCTCCCACATAGCATTATCACCGATAATGGCAGCAATTTATCACTCGGAGAAGTGGAGGCATATTGCTGGGAGAAAGGCATCCGACTTGACCTTGCATCTGTGGCACACCCACAATCCAATGGTCAGGTTGAGCGAGCCAATGGACTAATTCTGCAGCGGAAGAATTGCCATCTGTGCTATGGAGTTTACGAACTACACCCAACATATCCACCGGCTACACCCCTTATTTCATGGTATATGGAGCAGAAGCCATCCTGCCTTCCGACATCCTCCACGATGCACCAAGAGTTGCCGCCTACGACGAGGATGACGCTAAAGAATCCAGACGCCTGGATGTGGACCTTCTCGAGGAGGAGCGCGTTTTGGCATGCCAAAGATCCGCCATCTACCAGCAGAAGCTATGCAGCTACCATAGTTGTCGTGTTCGGCATCGCTCGTTTAAAGAGGGGGATTTGGTGCTCCGACTTAAGCAGAAGAAGTCACACAAATTATCCCCGCCATGGGAAGTATCGTTCATCATAAGCAAGGCGCTGCTCAATGGGTCTTACTACCTTGTTGACAATCGTGAACTAAAGGATAGACCCAACGAGGATCATAAGCGTAAGCGACGTGACCCGGATGATGACTACCCAGAGCTTGATCGGCCATGGAACATAGCATAGCTACGTCCTTTTTACACTTAGCATTTTTTATCTAATTGTGTATCTCTTATATGATCAATGAAATAAAGCTCTTTGGTTCACTCATATTTCTGAGTCTTTTACCTCCTTTAGTGTTCATTTTTTGATCATGTAAAACCTTTATGCACAAGCTTTGTGTTTGCACTTGTGAAAATTCCGCCTACGGGCGTTAGCTTAAGTTTTCTGGTCTACACGTTCTTTGTCATTTTTATATGGATTCTGGAGTAGTGACTTTTGGCACTTATTTTCGGCGATTTTGTGCTTAGGTTATTGACAGTGCCATTGGGCATCATCACCTAAGCGCATGGTTCCGACAACGAGTCTTCCGACTCACAAAAAGTCAAGCATAAGAACCAAAGTAATGGATAAGCCAGCACTTGCTTAAAAAATATATACATGCTGGGAACCAAGTTCTTAAGTAGCAGGAAATAACAACCATTGTTTTTCCACCTTAAGTTACATCATCAAGTTTTTTCTGCGCATACACCAAAGGCGAAACAAATATTACATAGTGTTTTTCACTCTTTGGGCGCATGGAAGCAGCATCGTCCCCAGCCGGAGAATCACCCTCAACGTCGGTGCTATGATGAGACTCAGAGGAATCTTGGTTGACGCTGTCGATGGTGTTCATGAGCACGAAGACATCGATGTCCACCAACTCGGCAACTCTGGTGTCATAACCCACGAGTGATGACAAGATGGCTTCATGATCAATCTCTTTGCCGTCGTCATCAACGTCGGGGATACCAGAGGTCACCGTGTCGATATCGGCATCTTCGTAGTGTGCCTTCACCATTGAGAGCGCCATCCTTGCGCCAGCCCGTGCACATGAAGCTTTCCAGCTCGTGACACGCTCGGGGGCTCGGCGCAGAATCTCCGAGTACTTCGTCACGGAGTCCGAGGCCTTGATGTATATCTGGAGGGGCTTGGCAATCTCCTTGGCTTGGGTGATGGCAGTGTTGATGAAGTTGCCGGCAAGAACCATGCATTCCTTGTCCGAAGGAGGTGAGCGGGTTAAACCCATAGGAGATGAAAATTCCGACAATGAGCGCATGAGTTCAATAAACTCTAAGTATCCAGACTACAGAAATACAAGGTGGAGAAAACTTACTGAAGATGCTGGCCCTGGCCTGCCATAGGGTGTCCGCCAAGGATTCCTTCTCTTGTTGGAGGAGCTTAAATGCCTCGCTGTGGCGTTGGTTTTGCTCATCAGCAGCTTGCTTCTGATCTTTTAAGATCACAAGCTCCTCCTTCAAGCGATTGATTTCCGCGGAGGCGGAATCCTGCAGGGCTTTCATGGAATCCTCGTGCATCTTCAGCATCTCTTCCCTCTCCTTCTTAAGGATTCTGTTCTCGCTGTCCAGCTGCTGGATGTGCTTGGACTGCTCGACAATATCCTTGGCCTTGGCGACATGTTCTGTAGAGTCGGAGAAAACAAAGTACATAGTGAGTACTCGGAGAATGAAGGCATAAAACCAAGACGGAATGCACAAAAAAGAAAACAGACTCTTGTTTTTGATGATCGGTTCCTTCAAGATGGCAGTTTTACCCTTTTCGGCTTCAAGATCTGCGCGCATCTTCTGGTACTTGTCGTTGTCCATGCCCCTCCGAGCATTCTTGTTCTGTGGAAAAAAGGAAAAAAGTTAAACCGTTGTTTAGTCTACTTGGAGCATCTAGTCGGAATTTTTCCACCTAGAAGCTCGAGGGCTACATCGAGAGTTTTTAAACTTAGCAATATGCTTAGCTTTTCTTTGAGCATCTAGTCGGAGCTACTTCAGTTCTCGATTAGAAGCTTGGGGGCTACAGTATAAAGTTTTAACTCGGAATATGCTTAGCTTTTCTTTAAGCATCTAGTCGGAACTAATTCAGTTACAACTAGAGGCTTGGGGGCTACAATATTGAAAATTATAAACACTGCGTATGCTACTCTTAAAGCATCTAGTCGGAATAGTTTCTTCCATCTAAATGCTTGGGGGCTACAGTGAGAGTTCTTTCTAACTTAGTCACTCTTAGAGCATATAGATGCAAAACCTATGGTTTTCTGTCTACATCCTCGGGGGCTACAGTGGGATACTCATATGAAATGGAAAAGGCAAAGTAAAACTTACAAGTGCAATAATCTTGAGGTTTGTAGCACTCTCGGCTAGCAGCTTGCCAAAGGAGATGCTATTTCCTCGCAAGATATCTGCTTGCTGGAGAAGCTCCTCAATACCGCACGTCGGAGACGACGACGACACTCCTCCAGGAACCAAAGTTGTGTTACTCGGCGTGAGCGCCGGGTAAACTATCTTCGGGAACTCGAAGGTCTTCTGGAGAGCAGGGGCGCCGCCTTCGGCAGAGTTACCAACTCCCACTACCGCCTTGCCGCTACCGATGGCATCCTTAGCCGGAGCTTCAGCCGTTTGTAGAGCAGTGCTCTCCTGCGTCGCCTGCTCGCCGACAACAGCGAGTTCAGTAGAGGCGCTAGAATCCACTTCCATAGCGGAAGGGCCTGGTGCCTCCTGGGCTTGAGAGCTTGTCAGAGTAGAAGAGGGCTTGACGGCAGGAGTAGCAGGGGCGATGACAGGGGAGGCGTCGCGATGCAGCATATCCTTGATATTTCTAGAAGCCCCCAAAGTTTTGGAGGTCTTCTTGAGGCTAGTCGTGGCTTTCTTCCTGAGACGTGCAAAATGCATAAGTACAGGAACAGAACAAAACAGACAGATAGACAATGTCGGAGAATGAGAAGCTTACACTAGGGGGGGGGTGCTTTGGCAAAAATCCCGGTGGCCTTTCTCTTTTCCGCCTCCAGGGCGACGGTAGTCTTTTTGGAGGCTCCACCCTCCGTCTTCTTTTTCTTGCCTCCGTCGGCAGCATCAGAGGTGGAGCTCTTCCGCTTTCGCGCCAACGGGACGTCGTCGTCAGACACGACCGTGACTTCCTTCATCTTTGGATCGTAGATTTGGGCAGCCAGGTTGTCCTCATCTAGATCGCTAAGATGTTAAGTAAGAAATCACCGTGCTAGATGGGACGGTGTTGGCAAGATGGAGAAATTGGAGCATATGTCGTACACAGAAAATAAATATTTATCTTTGGGCACTTGCCGTCTACGAACATGTCATAGGTGATGGTGAAGCCACGCTTCTTATCCTTCACCTTGACGATGTCCTTCAGGCGGAGCTTGACGGAGTCGCTCTAGAAGTTATCCACGGAGATCCGGAGGGTATCCCTTCGATCACTGGTATACTCGTGCATGAACTTCGCGTGGTGCTGCAGAGGTTGGATTCACCTGATGAACCAGCACATGGCCAGGTCCAAGCCGGTCAAACCCGTCTCTACGAACCATTCGATCCGCCTTATTGCGCGAGAAGCATCGAGGTCGGAGGAAAGGGAGGCATGGGATCTCCATGTGGAAACTTCAGCGGCGGCTCCATCCGCGAAGTCCGGGTACGTTACTTCTCGGCCCGTCAAAGGAATGTCGGGGCCGTAGAAGTACGTTCGCTGCCAGTTTTTGCAGGACTCGTGACCGACGATGTCGGGGAACCGCCGGCCAGGTCGAATCTTGAAGCTTATGCTGCCGCAGTTCCTAAGCTCCTCCTTACTATGTCCGGCTTCACGTTTGACAGTGAAGAAGTACACGAACAAGTCTAGCCTAGGCCTAATCCCTAGGTAACCCTCACAAAGTGCCGCGAAGTTGCTAAGCACTAAGATGCTATTGGGGGAGAGGTTATGGGGTTGGACCTTGTAGTGGTTCAAGACGGAAAGGAAGAAGTGGGAGATGGGCAGGGAAACGCCGCGTACCAGTTGAGCCTTGAGGTACACCTTTTCTCCGGCTTGGGGAGAAGGTGTCACCTTGCCGGTCGGCGCCGCCCGCAAGGCGAACCGCTCCGTCGCGGGGAGGTAGCCTTCGGCGACCATCTCCTGGATGTCGCGGTCGGTGATGTCCGAGCCACGCCAGTCACCCTTGTGCGAGTTTGGCTCTTCTTCCAGTGGCTCTAGCGTCGCCAGATTATGGTCGCCGCCGGTGGTTTCAATCACCGCCGATGCAGGGATGATCAGGCCCTCTGGGGGGCACAACGACGGAGCTCGCCGGCTTCGCTCCGGCTTCGCTCGACGCCGCCATCGATGGGGAGGAGCTGCTACTAGCCATGGAGTGTTGGAAGGATGCGACTGGCGCAAAGGGAGGCTAGGGTTTTCGAGGTTTCTCACGGAGAGCTCGAGGAGGCGTGCGGCTGGAGGAAGAAGACGATGACACGAGAGGAATGAGGTGAAAAGTGGAAAGTGTCCCACAGTTACTATTTATCATGCTCTGTGTCAAGATTCGTGCAGCTGATCGAACGGTTGCCGCGTAGACGACGTGTTCGTGAACATGTGCGGTAATTTCGCCACGTCTCCAACCGCCGTCGCCAACGGTTTGTATCGCCCGCGCGGGAAAATCGGATATGATTGCGTTCTCTGCATGTGTGAGTTACGAGGCGTCGCTGACCTAAGCCTATGTCCTCCTAGCTGACATGGGTAGATGAGCCGTCGCATCGAAGATTCCGGCATGGACGGATTTAATCCGACTATGGAAGATTACGATGGAAGATTTAGCATTTCTCCGGCTTACCATTCGAAGACGGAGAAAACCTTGCAGGGTTCTTTGGGAGGACTACAAGATGTTGCTTGACGATCTGCCGACATCCATCTAGACGGAGCATTCCATGTGAAGAGGCAAGACGGCGCAAGATCTCGGAGTTCTCCGGGGGCTACTGTTGGGGATATGCTATATGGGTATCCTTATAACATGTCTCTTATCCGACTAACCCGGGTGGCCCATAGTCGGTAGCATGGCCTATGGCCTGCTGGGCGGCCCAGTTAGGTGGATCCAGAAGGGAGGCCCATGCCGGATAAAGGAAGGCGACGGTGGAGTCACCAGCGTACCCGGAGCCTTGGAGTGCAAGATACACAAGACTAGTAATAGACAGTATAGAACTCTGTGACCTATCCGGCTAGGATTTTTCCTTGTAACCCTAGGACCTGGCGACTATATAAGTTGGGCCTATGGGAGCCTTTAGGACACAACCTAGTATCGATTCATACAACCTCGCACAGCCAACCTATCTCTGTAACTCGACGTATTGCCCTTATAGTGATTTATAGCAGGAGTAGGATTCTGCCACCGTTGTGGGATCTGAACCTGGGTAAGCTGTGTTACCTCGTACCTGTCAACCGTCCGCCTTACTCCACGTCTCTAAACACGCACTGTGAGGACCCCCTCCATGGCGTACTCGTCGGCAATACCACGACAGTGGATAGTTGCTAGGAACTTTCTCTCAATTGACATCTTCATAGCAACATCTTGGTCAATGATGATGTTGTCCGGTGCTCGGCCATTCATCGCGATAAGGAAACTCTCAAACAACTAATCAAAACTGGTTGCCAACTCTTGCCTCACAAATCCACAACCCAACATGATAGATTGTCCATGCTTGTTGATCCCGATGAACGGTGCAAACGGCCTGTTGTACTTGTTCGTCAAGTACGTGCTGTCAAAGGATACACAGTCATGGTAAGCCTCCGCATATGTTCTCCTAGTAGGCCCATCAACCCAGAAGATGTTTTTCACCCTGTCCTCCTCGTCACATTCTAATCTGAAGTAAAAATCAGAATCCTTCTCTTTTTGCTCTTGAAAATGATTGATCACTTCGGTCATGTCACCATCTTTTGTTTCTTCTGCAGTCAAAGTTGCACAGTAGTTGGTGATAGTTCTTGCAGTGTACGGGGCTAGCATCTCTGAGCCATAGAACTCTGACATTATATCCATCATCCTCCCTGCAATTTTTTTTGTAGAAAACAAACAAGTGAGGAAAACTTTATTTTTTACAGTAGCTACTAGCAACTAACATACTGATTTCTGCCAAGGTTTATATTACTAGCTAGCAACTAATACATATTGTTCTAGCAACTTTTTCCTGATTTCTGCCAAGGTTTATATTACTAGCTGGCAACTAATACATACTGTTTTAGCAACTTTTCCTGATTACATTTTTTGAAAATGCAGCAACTTAATCTGTTACACCAACAACTAACAACTTAATGTGTTACACAGCAACATACAGTACTAGCAACTAGCAATTTAATCTGTTACACCAACAACTATGTACACTGCAACTAACAACTTCATATGGTCTTCCAGCAACTATGGGTATAGCTAACAAAAACACAGGAAATAGATTTAGTAACATACCAGCAGTCGGGTTTGTGATGTGCAAATTCTTCACAAAATCTTTTTTCTCTGCTGGTATACCTTGGTGTGACCTAAGATACTTGTTCAGCGATGGCTTGTGGACAAGACGATGATTATGCCCCGTTGTAAAAGAAATAACTTCCCATCTACCATCCTTTAACTTCACCACCATCTCCGCCTTGCAATTAGTTGGTATTATTGTCTCTTTTCCGCTTCTTCGGATTTTTTTTTGGCCTTTCTGCTTAGCAATCTCAGCAACAGCTAACGCAAGTTTTGCGTTCTGCCGGTCCTCCTCATCCGATGATTCTGAGGATGGTACTGGCCCAACTACATCTGGTTTGTCACCTCCGCCATCATCATTCCTAGGTTTCCTGAATTTATTGCATACAAATTGTTGTTTAGAAATCTCATTGGTGCGCCCTGACTTTCTGTTCCTATTGACCTTGATTGAAAATCCAGTCCTAGCAGCATATGCGTTGTAGTGTTCCTTAGCACCCTGCAGCGTGTCATAACGCATTCCAATATGTGGGTCCATTGGCTGCGATGAAGCCTCGTTGTCATCTACATCGTCTTGGGCAAGCGATGTTGTGTTTGTACCAGCAACAAACGGTCTAGTTTCACTGTCAGTTGGTACTGTATGTACATCAACAGCGGGGGCGTCAATGTCAACTAGCAACTCCGGAGTCTCATCAATAGCTTCTTCCGTAAGGAGATGCGTGAAGTAATTAGGCGGTAGCAAACCAGCCTGCTCATTGAGGTCAAATGGCCCCTCATTGAGGTCAAGGATATCCATTGGCTGCACAACAAAAATGAATCATAAAAACAAATAAGGGAAAAAGGCAACTTCAAAGTATATATAGACAAAAAACTATGCATTGTTTGGCTAAACAGTACTTCTAATTCTATTTTTTAGCCTCACAAGTTCTAACATTTTTATTGCTGTTTTTTGACATGTAGGTACTGGTCAAGAGGCACTTGATGTGGGGAAAAGACGAGGAAGCGATGTCCAGATGCAAAGAAATGAAGGCAACAAATGTTTCAAGTCATGTTTTACATGTGTTGTAATTATGATTAGTACGTTGCAAACTCTGTTATAGTTTTCTGTTATTTTTCGGTGCAAGTATCTACTATTTGATGATATCAAGTTGGATGACAATTGTGTGAAACTAAGTTGCATACTTGTGTGAGAAAGTTGCCTGTAGATGCTACCAAGTTGCCTACTTATGTCAATTAGTTGCCTACTGTTCACACGATGATTCTGTGAATTCAAAAACTAATGCTGGTACTCTCTGTTCACATGATGATTATGTGCGTAAAAAAGGAGCATATGCGTTGACAAGTTTAGTTGGCATGAACAAAAGTTTTCTCGGGCACAAAAGTTGGCTCAACTAAGATGCAAGTTGCAAAACTTGCCTCAGACATAAAAGTTGCATGCGATCTGGTAAAAGGTTCTATGCAACAGGGGCAAATTGCCTACCCCCCCCCCAGAAAAGTCTCATATTGAACAGGGAAAAAATGCATCCAGCAGTAGAAATAGAAGTTGCCTGTGATTTGATAGAAGTTGTTAAAAAACAGAGAAAAGTTGCTAAGAACATCACAAAAGTTGCAAATTTCATCTGAACTAAAAATTTGCATTTTTCTCCCTCTGAACTGTAATCTACTAAAAATAAGTTGTCTGGGGTATGATAGAAGTTGTTACAGAAAAGAAAAAAGTTGCTAAGAACAACACAAAAGTTGCAACTTTCATCTGAATTTGCAAGAAATAGATAAAAAAAACTAGAAGGACATGGCAACATATGTTGCCTACGAGCTGGGGAAGTTATTAAGGAGCAGAGAGAAGTTGCTTCTGTTTGGCACAAAGTTGACTACAACAAAAAAAAGCAACAAGAGAAAAAGAAGAGAGAAAAAGATGGATGAGTACCTGTGTTGAATCTGAGAGATCAATTCCAGATGCAGGTGCGTTCCTCGAGCTGCTCTCCCCATGGAACATGTTAGTATGGTTGAGGATTGGGTAGTTGACATGTTGTGGGTTCATGGAGCAAGCAAAAAAAAGAGGAAGCAATGGCGGCTGGGCTGGAGGAAGAAGACGATGTAGGGAATGAGATCTGGGGGCGGTAGGGTTAGAGATAGGATGCGGGGAGGATCACGTGTTGGGCGCAGTGGGGGATGCCAGATAAAGGCAGACGAGCGCCCCCCCCCCTCGCACGAACCGAGAAAGAGTCAAAAGCGAAAAAGAAAACTTTTCAAAAGCGTATCAGGACAGCTGGCGATCGTACTTGTCAAACCTGACGCGCCAGGTTCGTTTGTTTGGCGCCTAGGCGCTCGCTAGACGCCTCCATAAATCAAACAATAGATAAGCGTAAGACAAGTCCTCCATTTTGAAAGAAACTTGCTACTTGCTCTGCCAATACCAACCCATGGCTTGCATCTATCTTCAACCTTCCAATGCCTATTCAATTACCATCTTTCCTTTTCACACACAAAAAAAAACTCCCTCTGTCCACTAATGTAAGACCTTTTAAATATTCTAAAGTTGATTAGATACCCTTCAGAGTGAGTGAACCTATACATTAAAACAAGTCTACATACGTGTGCTCTAGAAAAATGCTAAAAGGTATTACATTAGTGGATAGAGGGAGTACCATTTTTTCTTGAAAATATTCAAATAGTTTTCCAAAAAGTGAAATTTGTCTTAAGATGATTTTCCATATCATTCTAGAAAGAAACAGTTCCACCATGTGTGAAAGTTAGCCTTTAGATCAAATAGACATGAGGTCACATAAGAGCACCACACATTTGATTGAACATTAAACTATCCATTTGGGTGCAGTACAGTCAGTTTATTTGTTTTATTTTCTGTTTTCAAAAATTCCACCACGCTATTTATAATTATTAATAATAGTAGTCCCTCCGATCCATATTAACTGTCATAGAAATGGATGTATCTAGACATGTTTTAGTGCTAGATATATCCAATCCGTTGACAATTAATATGGATAAGAGAGTTAAAAAATCTCAAAAGTAATAAAAGCAATAGACACTAGCTTCCATCTTGGGAGCCCAAACTTCCAAACTCTTGCGCTCTGAAACTATGAAGAGCATCCGAATTCTGATACCCGACCCAGTGGACCTTTTTGTACGGTGAGCTAGCTCGCGTAGCGGTCGGGTGGTAGAAGACAAGAGACGTACGCACCACCATCACGTTTCGCGTCCCTTTCAAAAAAAAAAATCACGTTTCGCGTCCCTTTCAAAAAAAAAAAAATCACGTTTCGCGTCGGTATCCGGTCCCACCGGTACGTGGGTGGTCCCTGTCCCTCCCATGTCGCTGCCACATCGGGATCACCGCCTCACCGGTACGTCGCGACACAAACGCCACCGCCGGCTCGGCCTGCAGACTGAGCACTAGTAATTCGCCCGTGTTAATTAGTAGCGGCCTCAGCATCCGACAGACTCTATTCATCGCCTTCCTTCGTCTTCGCGCGCGGCATCTCCCACTCACCAGTTGAGGCAGATACTTTTTTGCGCGGTAAGGCATGGCCCGCCACTTCGTCCTCAACACCGGCGCCAGCATCCCGTCGGTCGGGCTCGGCACCTGGCAGGCCGATCCCGGCGTCGTCGGCGACGCTGTCTACACCGCCGTCAAGGTGCGTCGACGTTGCAAACCAAGCCTGTTAATTTCTTCCCGTTTTAGCTAGTTCGTCCTTGTCCGAGTTTTTTTTTAATGTGTATATATGCGTAATTATGCAGGCTGGTTATCGGCACATCGATTGTGCTCAAATCTACGGCAACGAAAAGGAGGTAAACCATCATTCAAATAAATTATTCTCTCCTCATATTGACACTCCCTAGTCGAGGGAAACGATCTCTGAATGAAAAAGAAGCACTACGGTTGGTGTTGCAGATCGGGTTCGCTCTGAAGAAGGTGTTGGACGAGGGCATAGTCAGTCGGGAAGATCTTTTCATCACCTCCAAACTATGGTCAGTCTAGCTAAGCTCGTTTTCTGACTCCGCGATCCGTTTGTATCAGGATTCAGTCTTTGCAGCTGCCAAGAAATTCTTCAAATGGTAACGAGAGTAAATTTGTTTAAATCTGAATATTTTGTAGGAACTCTAACCAGGCGCCAGAGGACGTCCCGGTTGCAATGGACAGCACGCTCCAGGACCTGCAGATCGACTACGTGGACCTCTACCTCGTAAGCCTGCAGTGTGTTTGTACTGTACTTATGAAATACAGTAGACTGATGGATTGCTGATTTACTGACATCATATACACTGGTGCTGCTTTGTTCGTTCGTCAGATACACTGGCCGATACGGTTGAAGAAAGGCTCCCGCTTCGGCCCGGAAAACGTCATCCCGTCCGACATACCGGCGACGTGGGCGGCCATGGAGGGCCTGTACGACTCCGGCAAGGCCCGCGCCATCGGCGTCAGCAACTTCTCCACCAAGAAGCTGGAGGAGCTGCTCGCCGTCGCGCGCGTGCCGCCGGCGGCCAACCAGGTGGAGTGCCACCCGGTCTGGCAGCAGGCCAAACTCCGGGAGCTCTGTGAGGCCAAAGGGGTACACCTCTCGGTACGTATATATCTGTCTGTCTGGCTCTCAGTGATCCGTGTCCGTTCTTGCGGTGACATGCCATTGATTGCTGCTGAAGTGTGTCGGGATGCATCGTACGTGCAGGCGTATTCGCCGCTGGGGTCGCCGGCGATGTTCAAGGCGGGCAACGTGCTGCAGCACCCGGTGGTGGTGTCGACGGCGGAGAAGCTGGGGAGGACGCCGGCGCAGGTGGCGCTGCGGTGGGGGGTCCAGACGGGGTACGGCGTGCTTCCCAAGAGCACCAACGAGGAGAGGATCAGGGCCAACCTCGACGTCTACGACTGGTCCATCCCCACCGACATCTTCGCCAGCTTCTCTGAAATCGAGCAGGCAAGTATACGCAGACGCGATCGCGATGCTAGCATTTTTCGTCACGGTCGTGTGTGTCGGCTTCGTTATGAATGAAATCTTGCTCTTGGGGGACTGCAGGTGAAGCTGGTCCGAGGGGCGTTCTGGACTCACCCGGAAGGCCTGATCAAATCCGTCGAAGAGGTTTGGGACGGGGAAATAGCCTGAAGTCTCAACTGCTTCGTCCCTCGTCCGTGAAGACGTGAAGTGCGACGTGACGGACTGTATCTTGGCCAGAGTCATGCCCGGCCAGCAAGTGCACGCGGTAATAATCGTCAGTCGAGATGTGCGGTTGAGCTTCGCTGCTGTCAGTATGTAATCTGCAACGGTCACTTAATCAAGTCCAGAACTGTCCCTGGACCCTGTTGAAAAAAAACTACGTTTCGATCTCATCATGAAAAAACTTGTCATTTTTTTCGATATATGTTCCGTGAGTTCTATTTAGAACGTACTCGCTCCGTACTCCGTTATAGAATATAAGATGTTTTATTTTTTATAAAAGGAAAATGATACTATTTCCTCGGGATCGTACGTGAGGATCCCTCGGGTCGTCCTTGCTCGCAACCGTTCCAAACCGCGTTCGCTAGCACAGACCACGCCCCATAAGGTGGACCCCATCCACGTTTCATCTTCTTCCTCACCCGTTTCTTATCCACACAGAGAGATTCTTCACAGCACGTATCTCTGCCCGTCTCCATAGCTGGTCCCGTGCTCGTCCTACCGCCGGTCGCCGGTCACCGGCCTTGCGCTCGCCTTACTGCCGCCCCTCGATCTCGGATGTCTCCGGCTGCTCCCTCCGCCTCGCCATGGACCACATCACCGTGGAGGTCTCGCTGGCTCGCCCATCGCAGGCATCCGCACTTGCAAGCACGTCTGTGGCGCCTCGTGAGGAGGTCTTGCCGGCTCACCCGTCGCCGGTCTCCACATCTCAGCGAGACGGCCTCCACATCTTGCTACGAGGTCTCCTAGCGAATGTCTCCGATGAAGTCGTGCTTGCTACATTAGTGTATTTTTTTTGCTATCACCGTTTTGTGCTTCTGCTATAATAGTGTAAATGTTTTGTTACGAGGTCTCCGACGAAAGTGTCCCGCGAAATCATCTTGCTACAATAGCAAATCTTTTTTTACAAATACTCCGGCGATGTCTCCGGTGAAGTCATCTTTTTGCTACATATGCTGAACTTTTTTGCTACATCTGTTTTCTAGTTTTGCTACAATAGTGCAAAGTTTCTGCTACAATATCTCCGGCGAGGACTCCCGGCGAAAGTCTCCGACGAGTCTCCGGTGAGGTCTTGTTTTGCTACATTAGCATAATTTTCTTGCTACATGGTCGCCGACGAGGTCTCCGGCGAGATCTCTGGCGAGGTCCAGTCTATTTTTATATTTCCTGAGCCAAACCGTTTTTTGCTATTTGTAGCAAAAACGGGACTATTTGTAGCAAAAACGGATATGTTTATAGAAAAAGCGGGATTTTGGGGATTTTTAGGGACACGTGTCAGCACGACGACCCGGAGGATTTTGGGAAAATATCCCCAGGGAGACGCGTAGTACGGCCCTTTATAAAATGAGTGTATCTAGACGAGTTTTAACGTGTAGATTTGCTCTGAACCTATACACTAAAATGAGTCAATAGGTTGACTATCCTACCCCTTCCTGACCCCGTGTGGCGCCGCCGCACCGGGTCGTCGCTCCTGTCCCAACAAACCACCCCCTCCCGCGCACCCCCTCCTCTCCGCTGTCGTCGGCTCCGTCACTGGACTAAGTTCTAGCAGAGCGGCGACGTCAGGGCCTCAGCCTCGCGTGTGCCCCTTCCATGGCGGCGGCGGCTCGAGTTCCGGGCAACGGTGATGGCTCTCGAGCGGAACTCCAGCAGTGATGGCGAGTGGGTGGCGACCGGTGAGTTCTGGCAGCAGCGGTCCCTAGGCGGCAGGGCGACGGATGGTGGCGAGATCAAGGGTTCCTAGATCGCCAACTTCTTTGCGTCCTCGACGTCGGTCGGTGTCATTCGGAAGTCTTCCGGGGTCTACTTTGCATCATGAGAACGCCCCGGGCAGAGGCCCTGGGTTTGGTGGAGGTGGACATTTTCTCCGCCGAAGGTGGCCGGCCTGCGGCTGGATTGGCGGATCTCGCTATCCGTGTTCTAGTCCCAGCAGCGAGACGTGGAGACCTAGGTGCCGGTGAAAACCGAGCCATTGGCACGCGATGGCAGTATTGCCACGTCGTGACCTTGATGAAGGTATTACCACGTCGTGACCTTGATGAAGGCATCGCCGTGCACCTTGTGTCGACCTCACTCGTTCTACTCAGTGGCAAACCCTAAGATCTTTGGCTCGGGCAATGGCGGTGTCATAGTGTCGGTATCATGTTCTCTCCCGGGAGAATCGCATGTGGAGCAGCGTTGGATGAAAGTGGCAGGAGAGGTGGAGCGGCTAGCGCGCGGGGGGTGCTGCTGCTTGGCACCGCGGTGGTGTCGGTGTCTAGTATGCGAGAGTCTGTGCATCGATCTACATGCTGACGACGGGTTGGCGGAAGATAATGAAGGAAGCGACATCCGGAGCGTGTGTGTGGGCGCCACTCCGTGGATATGCTGTGCGGTTCTAGGGCTCATTTTGCTTGAGTTCGATCCGCCGCACCCAGGCACTCCAGCTTCTCTTGGCAGGTGGCAACAGTGTGAGTGACCATGGGGCAAAGTCGAAACAGGCAGCTTGGTATTTGATAGATCTCATTGGGGGAGCCGACGATATGGTTATCGTTTTTGCTCGGTGTTTTGTTTTTGACGGTTCCAATTTATATGATCTTTGTAATGACCTTTTCCAAACAATGTGGTTTTAATAATAAATAAAAGTTGTGTGCATCGCTTAATGCAGAGGCCAGGACTCTGCTCCCCATTTTTAAAAAAAATTAAAATAAGTCAATGCATTATTTTCACAAAAGCTAAAACACCTTATATTTTAAAATGGAGGGAGTATGTGGTGCACCGAGCTCCCAAATCCACTTTCATGGAACTGCTAAAACACACAGACATGCCGTATATAACGTGTTTCTAAAAGAAATGGTGAAAAGACAGGTAAATAAATACTACTCGAGTGCGGAAAAAAGGAAAGATAGTCGGGACCGAACTAGTCCACCTCCTCCCGCGTCGCCCCCGCGTGGCGACGGGGAACCCTAAGTCTGAAGCGCCGCCAGTTCCCCCACAGCCCTCTCCCCCTCACTCGCCATCGCGCGCCAAGGGGCCTGGCCGGGCGAAGCCAGGTCGGCGGCGGCGGGGCGTCTTTGTCCTCCCGCGCGATGGGGTGGTCGCGGGTCCACTCCTACGGGTTGGAGCCTGATTCTCCCGTCGGGATGAAGAACAACGGCGACCAGCCCTCCCTAGCGACGGCGTGATGGGCGGCGATGGGTGGTGCATGCCTAGCTTGCTGGGTGGGGAAGGCCACGGGCGGCATGAGCTTGGAAGCGATTTCCTCGGCTCTGGACGATAGCAGGTCGGCGGCGGACTCAACGACGAGGCGGCGGCGTGCGCGCAACAGTAGGACAGCGGTGGACGCCATGGCAGGGGCTGGCCAAGCATGCTCATCCCAGATCTGGGCATGCGGGCTTGATCTAGTCTCAGCGAGCCTTGGCAGATGCGTCCGCCTGATTCCTATCTGCAGGGTGGCGGTGGCAACCTTGGCGCTGCAGCGCGGCGGCGGAGCTAGTCGGGCCTAATCTTGCCAGATCTAGGGCCTAACCGGCACTACAGCTGCGTCCGGTCGGCGACCGTCTTGGCGGTGGAGGATCGGTCTCCTTTCATTGGTGGTGGTTGTCGCCCACGTGGGCCTAACTCTGTTGCCGGCTGACCTCGGTTGCTTAAGGTCTCCCCCTGTCATGTTGCCCTGAGCGCAAGATGTTGGACGCCGAGGCGGCGACCCCAGAAGGTGGACTGCATGGGCGATTCTCCGGCGAGCGATGTGGCGGTGATGGTGGCCCTGTTCTTTGGTCATTTGGATGGCGGGTAGCAGGCGGTGGGAGTTCCTGGAGGTGGTGGCGTACCGGCTCCTCCCAGATCGCATTATGGAGGCCGGACTCGGGAACATTGGATGGTCCGAGGTATCGGGCGTGTGCGGAGGTTTTTTTGGGCGAAAGCTCAGCGTCTCGACGCCAGCGGTGGCGATGCCCGAGGGTGTTGTAACCCTCCATTGGCAACGCTTCGTGATAGATGATACTATAAAGAGCTAAAACGAATAAAAGAAGCCTAACATGAGTACATAAATTCTACAGTTGGTCATACCGAACTATTTGGATGTCTTAGCCAGATTGTTATAGCTAACCTGGTGAAAAGGGAGGAACGACTAGTGAGAAGCTTGATAGGGGGCTCCGGTTCGCCGTGCTAGGGCTCCGGGTGAAAACCCTTGACCTTGCAGTCTCGACGACGGCGGCAGATACGTCGTTACCCTCTTGGGAACGTAGTTGTAGAGCTCCGATCCTACACGGTCTTGTTTCGGTGGCTTCGGTGACAAGTCTTGGCGCTTCTTGTACTTTTTTTTTATTTGCTTTATAAGAGTTTCTTCTCACCATCTTGTATTGGATCGGCTGCGTGACTTTATTTTAAAGCGTGACGAAAACCTATTTCAAGGAATAAATACTACTTCCTCCGGTCACGGATGCTCGTAGAATCAGTCTAATTAAGGATGACGGTTTATCCCACTACGGATCATTGGTATCGAACACAAGGTTTGCCGGGGTTTTTCTTGCATGGAAAGAGAGTTTATTAAATAGTGGATAGGTTACAATCAGAGTTCAGATTCGGGGAGATCTTATCAGAAAAATTCCGTAATCAACTTTTTTGCTTCTCTGTTAATCTTGACCACCTGTCTCTCTCTTTCCTTCAACAAATCACGTATGATCTGTATGCTAGACGCATGGATGGAGGTGTTTATTTGGAGTTCCTTCCTTGAGCAGGTGGCAGCACACTCTGTCTCGACGGTGAAGTGCATCTCCCGTCCAGTTAAGCGCAAGCGCAACTCCTTCGATCGCTGCAACTGCAAGGTTCTGCTTCCGTTGCATCCGCGCAGTTCCGTAAATGTCTCGTCGCCGCACAGTCACAGATGAATGCTCTCTCGATCGGTAATTGCAAGGACGACTCCGCTTGAGTCGGCAACTGGGTACGTCTGGCCCAAGAAGCCCAACTCCTGGACGGCCTTTGAGCCCATCAGATAGCACCTGACCAGGGGAGGCAACACACGTCTGAGCCACCTAAAGCTGGATGTTTAGTCCCGTACTGCTCCTTAATAGAGCAAGACACGTCGGAGGATGCTACATATAGACCACCAGGTGGTACCTAGAAACTCACTTACCTGGACGGGGTCAATGGGTGATCAAGAAGATCCATGGCCTGGATTAGTGGCCTCCATTGCACTTTAGAGGAGCACTAGTCCACCATCTCTCGAAGGAGAATGGATGTTATAATTTGTGATAGAGGGGGTACGCGTCCGCGCGGCCCCTAACAAACTTTGAATCTAAAATTTTAGATTTAAAAATTGGAAATGAGTTTGGATTTTGTGAAATCAATTTAAATTTGTACATATCTTAAATCATGTTCGTTGCACCTGTTAGCCGAGAGGTACATCATTCTAGAGCTCTCTAGATGAGTAGATGGAGAGCATGGAACGGCTTGGAAAGTCCTAGTGGAAATCCTAGCTGACGGCTGTCGGTGTCTATTAAACATGCAGGACCCTCAGACACATCATTCGCAATGCAGCGCTAACTGCAGCTGCTACGAGAGAACCTCGGTCGTCCGTGTTGGGTAAAATTTTCCCCTACATATCCTAAAAGCATGGCGCTGTCGTACTCATCGGAGCCGGAGCCTCCGTTCCGGCCGAGGGAGATGATCGTGGAGAAGCAGCGATACTCACTATGTCACGTTCGGGAATCTAAGGCATTTTCCTAATGGCATTTTCTAAATTGCCTTCAAATGTTCCTTTTTAAGGCACTTACCTGTGTGGTGCCTTACAATGTTGGATAATACAAGGAAAAAAATGCCTCCAATAGATCATCTTTGAAGGCAAAAAAGAAGTGCCTCCAAAAGTTCATCTTCTATGGCATTTTCATCACATACAGGCAAAAACTTTCTGAGGCAGTACAACTAAAGTGCCTCTAAAGGTTTACTTTTAGAGGCAGTATCAACAATGTCTCTAAAGCTGAACCTTTAGTGGCACTATCAAAATATGCAGGCAAAAACTTTCAAAGGCAGTACCACTAAAGTGCCTCCAAAGGTTTGCTTTCAGAGGCAGTATCAACAATGCCTCTAAAGCTGAACCTTTAGTGGCACTTTCAAAATATGCAGGCAAAAAATTTCAAAGACAGTACCACTAAAGTGCCTCCAAAGGTTTGCTTTCAGAGGCGGTATCAACAATGCCTCTAAAGCTGAACCTTTAGTGGCACTTTTATAGAATTGCAGGCATAACTGAATGTAAACATAGTAGATAATTACCAGGTAATTCTTGCTACTGATCAAACTTACCAGTGCATAATTACATACCACATAAACTTAGTAGTCCACGAACCATTAGAACTTAGTAGTACTGACCAACTGTGCATACTTCCATACTTACATACTACCATTAGATACTAACATCCAAAAGTACTGATCAACTGTGCATACTTTATACTTGCACTCACCATCATCAACACTACTTCATTTAACCTAGGAAGTAGAGATCATCTGGAAGCGACGCAAGCATAATATTGAGATTCTTCACCTGATCCAACCAGAAAGCGAACAACACCACTTCTGACTTAACTATTCTAAAAGCCTGAATAGCTGGCCACCATCCACTTGTCATAATTGCTCTGTTTGAGACACCCATCTTCATCCTGACATCATATCTCCCTTCACTGGTCATGTGCTCAACTCTTACAGTTATCGGTTCATCCAGGAACTTCTTCAGGTACTTGCGAGTGTACTCTGCTGCAAATTCCTGTGTAAATATCGAGTTTTTGGACAGTTAGCATACTTTCAACTGTTCATCTACCACAGTACTATGGAATATATAGTAGAAACCATCTTACCATTTTGCATTTATTTCTCATGACAGATGACTCCGTCATCTTGTACACATAGTATCTGATTTTTGGTTTAGGGTCTTTGCACCAGTCAGCAAGGAAGGTCACCTGATCTTCATTCAGAAACATTTGATTGCCAAAGAAACATTGACTGTCAAACCTTTCTAGTCCCTTGAGTTGAGGTCCTGATACAACACAAATTCGACACACATGCTTCATATTAGTAACATTTCAAATTGTGCACACTGTTAAACAGAGACAGCACATGCGCTACTATAAGATGCATAATTACATACCCCTTTCCAGCAGCTCTTCCTCTTCTTCCTATTCCTCTTCTTCCTCTTCCTCTTCTTCCTCAGAGCTGCTGTCACTGGAGTTCACAGAGCTGCTGTCACTGGAACTGTCATCAGGGAGAGGGATGACATTGTCCTTGTTGTCACTGTCAGTGTCATCAGGAATGTCGATGACATTATCATTGTCCTTGACATTAGCACAGAACTGGCAGTCATGTTGATCGCAAACATTGGAATCCATCTAATATAAAGCAGTAAAAGTAGTCAGAAACAAAGCTATACTGCAATTATTCAGAAACAAAGCTAGACTGCAATTGGACAGTAACATGAATGTACAATTATCATTGCAAGTATAAAGTATCATGTTTAGAAACTAACAGTTCAAGAACTAACAAATAAACTAACAGAACATTCATGTTCAGAATGTACATGAATCTACAATTATCTAACATTCTGAACAAATGCAGATTCTGATTATCATTCATTCTGATTATCATTCATGACAAATGCAGATCAAACCTGTAGAACATTCATGTTCTGTTATCATTCTGATTATCATTCATGTTCTGATTATCATTCATGTTCTGTTAGAACATTCATGTTCTGTTAGAGTTATCTGCATATAAAAAACTAACAAAGCAAACCTAACAGATCTAACATATAAGAAACATTTTTTATGTGCATATAAAAAACTAACATATCTAGAACCAGTGCACACTAACAGATTCACAAAACTAGTAGATGCAGATTACAGAAAAAATGCAGATCATAGCAAATATTATCAAGAAACTAACAGATCTAGAACAAATGCAAATCATAGTATATAAAAAACTAACAGATCTAGAACCATTGCACACTAACAGATTCACAGAACTAGTAGATGCAGATTACAGAACAAATGCAGATCATAGCAAAGATGCAGACATTGGAATCCATCTAATCGCGAGCAGATCAAGAAAGAAGATACAGATCAAGAAAGAAAGAAGATGCAGATGAAGAAAGAAGGTGCAGATCAAGAAAGAAAGAAGATGTAGATCAAGAAAGAAGACCTACCGTACATTTCCGGCGAGGAGATTCGCCGGAAAACCTAAGCTACGGCGCCGGTGGAGGAAAACCTACAGCGGCTGTGGATGGTTTCGTCCGATACCTAAGCTACGACGGCGGGGAGGAACCCTAAGTGGAGCGAGTGAGTGAGGAGTGGAAAGTGAGAGTGTGGGCCGTGACTGCTATGTTATAGTGCCGTCATTTTGCATTTTAGTCCCTCGGTTTGTAACGTTTCATTGCATGTCCTTCCACCTTGTCTATTTAGTTATCCCGTTTTCTAGTAACATCTCTCGTTTTATTTTTTTGTTATGTTTTAGTCCTTCCACCTCGCAGGAATGCCCCCGCGTCTAATCTGCCTTGTTTTAGTCCTTCCACCTCGCGAGGAACGCCCCATTTCTCTCCTCCGCGCCACCGCGACGCCGCGCCGCCGCACCACCCTGCTGCGCCGCCAGATTCTATCCTCCGCGCCCCTGCACCACCCTGCTGTGCCGCTAGATTCTCTCCTCCGCGCCGCCGCAGCACCTGCTGCGCCGCCAGATCCTCTCCTTCGCGCCACCGCACCACCTGCTGCGCCGCCAGATCCTCTCGTCCGCGCCGCCAAACCACCTGCTGCGCCGCTCCTCCGCCGCCGCCGCATCACCTGCTGTGCCGCCAGATCCTCTCCTCCGCCGCCGCCGCATCACCTGCTGCGCCGCCAGATCCTCTCCTCCGCCGCCTCCTGCACGGCAATGGACCGCCGCCGCCGCATCATCCGGAGCATTTCCGCCGAACCGGCCATAGATTCTTCTCCTCCACGTGAGAACTCCAGGTTAGAACTCTACTTCTCCTTTCTGTTCATCCGTTAGAATTATAGGGTTCCAGATCTTTTGTGACCTGACTTATCCTTCTGTAAAAAATATGTAATTTTTACTATAGGGTTAATTGTCTGCATTATTCAGTTGTGTTTTTCTTGTATGCTATCAGTATGTAAAGATGAAATAAGAACAATTATTTCAGTAATTATTTAATTGTCTCCAACTTAAATATGTAATTCTTTGTCTGTAATTATGAACTTAACAACTTCGTATCTACAATTCAGTGAACAAGAACAAGATGAGGGAGATGAGAGACTATTGATAACAACTAGAGGTATGTTTCTCACCATTGACCTTTCTGTGTATTGCCATTGATCTATCTTTGTTAAGACATTTAGTGACTAACACACATTGATCTATCTTTGTTAGGACCTAGACATTCAAGTTTTGAAACAATTGATACAAACTGCTTTTTTGGAAATTTAGTTGAGATGAATTTCCAGCAAGTAATGAAGCTTAGAAGCATTGTTGAAGTGCTACCAAGACCTGCAGTTATGGATTATGTTAGCGCGATTACATCAACTAATGTTGATCCTATAGAGGGGATAATGGTAGGTCTATATGTTTTCAACTCTGTTTCTTTTTTGCTTCACAGTTCTAGCCTGCAGTGTTGTAATTTGATAGATAATTTATCTTAATACTTCCAGGAATTCAGCCAAGTGTTCACTAGAAAGTACCTTCTGCAGTTCCTTATGGATAAGCACATCATGATGCATTGTGTTCAAGCCAGATCACAAGTGATCAGTTTAGGTGTAAAGCTCAAGTTAGGATCTCCCATCAAGTACCGCAGGATGAAACTTCATGATGATGGCAAGGCCCATATCATCTCTCCTGGATGGGCAAAGGTGGTAGAAGCATTTAATTTGAAGGAAGGGTACGTTTGCATGTTTAGTTTCACAGATGAGAGGAATCTTCCACCAAGTCTCAGGCACCAGTGGTTTTATCTTAAACTGGAGATTCTTAAACTTGAAGAGTAATACTCTGTCTTAATAAAAAACATTTTTAGTATATTATGTTCATGAATATGGTATCTGAAAATATTTAACAATATTTCTATGTAGGGACAGCACATCTGATGTTGATGAAAGGGGGCTTCTTACAATTAGAGGTATGATTCTTACTTTCAAGACCTGGTCATGTTGGAGAAGAATAGAATTATTTGAGTGATATTGATGAAAGGGGGCTTCTTTCTTATACTTATTTGGGTGATGGTAACAGATTTCTTTATTTTGTCATGTAGGACCTGGTCATGCTGGAGAAGAATCTTTTGACCATAAATGCATTTTTGCAAACAATGTAGAATTAACATTCAATCTAGTAATGCAATTGAGAAGCTTTGTAGAGGAGATACCAAGACCTGAAATCAAGGAGTATGTTTGGAAATTGACAGAAAACAATATAATAGCTACCTTTGATTATGTTCATTGGAGACCTGGAGAAGGAAGAATGGTTAGTACTGCTTACTTACATGAAGATTTATGTGAACTTTGTGATTTGCAACAAATACATCATGCTTTGATCATAATAGATCTTTGTGATTTGCAGGATTTTTTCTCAAGAATTCACATCTACTTATCTTCTGAAGTTCCTGAAGCCTATCTTATGCTCAAGAGCTCCCAAACATGGAATTCCTAAAGGTTCTGAAGTAATTCTTCTTGCTGTGAACATTCCAACAGTGTCTAAGACTGAGTACTGCAGAATGGTGTTAAATGACTGTGGAGAAGCAGTTATCGGTTTTGGATGGGCAAATGTTGTCAAAAAATTCAATCTGAAAGAGGGAGATGTATGCCTGTTCAGTTTCAGGGACACTAGAACCCTTCCAGTAAAAATTAGGGATCCAGCTGCATGGCTCCAGCTGTTGATAATAAAGCTTGAGTAGATTAGGAATGTACCTGCAAATCTGCAATTGACACTATGTCAAGTGTTGTAAGACCTTTTATATGATCAGTAAGATTTGGTTATCATGTGCAACATGTTATATGATCCGTAAGATTTGGTTATCATGTGCAACATGTTATATGATCAGTAAGATTTGGTTCTCATGTGCAACATTTTATATGATCAGTTTCTTTTATATTGACTAGAATGCCATCACTGATCTGGATTATACTCTATCCAGAACATAGGCATCTAGTCTAAATTTATAGTCTAAATTTGTAGTCTAAATTTGTAGTCTAAATTTCTAGTTTAAATTAACCAGTATTTAGAAGATTGACATATTCTGACAGTGGGAATTAGTTACTTAATAGTTGTAGTCGCATCATTTTTTTAGAAATTAGTTATTTAATTGTCCTGATTTTGTGTGTGCGAGTGGAAAGTGGATCCCTAAATGGGCCACATCGTGGGATAAGTGGAGGACGTGGGTAGTGTGTCAGTTTTACCTCCCCCCCCTCTATAAAAGAAAGAGAAACCAGACGCATTTCTTTTCCAGTTTGCAACAGGACGTGGGGCAGAGAGCATTTCTCTCAAGGTGATTTATTTTCTTCAATCCTGTACATAAATCTCCTTCTTCTAATTCATTTATCATGATGCTATCATTCCTTTTCTGGATTTGCAGTTCATTCTCTGGATCATCAGCACGCCAGATAGGAACAGTTAAGTTCAGAACTTTCTCTTCAACTATCATGTTCTTACTTTTTACTCAATCTGTAACTAATATTTATTTCTATACAATTAACTATAGGTGATGGATGAAATGACATGTGTTGTCTGTGATCAGCCTGCACACAATTGTGGCAGATCTAACAGGAGAGCTAATGGATTTGAAGTTGTCATTGACCATGGTTTTAGACGTGGGGTGGTAAGCTCTCTTGATTTTGCTTGTGTGATATACTAATTGCAATAGTTTAGACTGAGTTTTGTTCAAACTGCAGAATGTTCCATGCTCATTCAAACAAAGGTTGAACACTTCAGTTCCAAGAAATTGATTAGTTGCCAAGAGCCCAAGATTTCGCAGATTTGATTTATTCTTATAGAAGGATGAGTCAGCTACACTGATATGTGGCCCTTACTGGAAATCTTTAATTAGAGTTTATGATATTGGGGTGGGAGATGTTGTGCATTTTCAATGTACTGATGACCCATTTGAGCCTTTAGATAATTCATTTGACATAACAGTTCATTCCAACTATGTTGAGAAAGATGCAGTTGAAGACACTGGTATATGAAGACTAACTCATCCTTTTTAAATTTGTTACATATTTGTTGAACATTAAACACTAACCCATCCTCCATTTTTGATCAGTTGTAGGATATTTGCCTAGCCCAATAAGACGTATCCTGTACAGGACCATCTTCTCAGACATCAACTCCATCACAGAGCAGGAAATGGGTGCAATCTTATTTGGCATCTACAAAGATGTGTTTTTGTGGAGATGAAATTCTATGAACCAAAGGCCCAGAAACATTTCTGGGTGCACAAGATGAATCACTGGAATGTTAACTTCAATGCACTGGTAAGTGCACTGGCAAGTTTCCACAAGATGAATCACATAAATTAAAGGCAATTGTTCTAACTTATGAAAGTTTTCTTTTGCAGTACATGCCTACTGAAGCTATAGATGGGTACAGGTATCCACCTTTTGGCATTGCTCATCTATCCAAGGAGGGACAACTATTAGGAGAAGATGAAGAAGAATTTATTGACTGCACTTACTCCATTGCCTGGGACATGGAACATGTATGTTTTCAGAATGGATGGACTGATTTCACCAATGCTGCTAACATTGGCAATGAAGCACTTCTTCTGATAAAAGTAGAGCACATGAAAGACTATATTGGTCTCAACTTTGTAGAGATCATCAACTAGGTTTCATCACATGAAATATCCAGTGATGTATTGGTCTATGTATCCAGTGTGTTTTATGGCTTTAGTGTTAAACTTTGTATTGAATTATGTATCCACTTTGTGTTAAACAGTGTGCTCCATTTGTGTTGTATTCCAATGTGGATGTAACAAGCTGTGTTTGTTTATCATGAATCCTGAATATTTTTTGTTATCTGAAAACATATGTGCAACAACTCCATATGGCTGTTGTGTTAATTTCTCACAATAGCCAGGGTAAGTTGTTGCAACAACCCCTTTGTTTTTTATTATTTTTCAAACTCTTTTGCTGAAAATATTTTTTGTTATTTTTTAAACTCCATATTTTTTATTTTTCAAACTCTTTGCAATAAACTCATTGGGCAATAATGAAAGGTTCTTGTTGGGGCAAGGCCCATCTTTGAAAGGTTATTCCCGGTGCAAGGCCCATCTTTGAATAGGGCCAAAATATCAGGAACCGAACAGACGCAGTGACGTTATAAAAAGGAGGGAACTGAATGGGCAACCGCCCCTCTCTCTCCCAGTCGGCAGTCTCCCTCTCTCTCCCAGGGTGAGTTCTAGATTCAACCGCCCCTCTTCTACATCATTTTCTCCCTCTTCTACATCATTTTATTTAGAGTTATAGCTCTAATCTTTCTTTCTCTCTTTGTTTCATCACTTGCAGATACATAAATCGTAGCATTTCATCAGGAATCCCCTCTCTCTCCCAGGAACGGTGAGTTCTAGATTCAACCGCCACTCTTCTACATCGTTTTCGCCCATTTTTTTTTGATTGATTCTTCCAACAATCTACCCTAATGTCCATTTGTTCAGTTCTGTTGATTGATTCTTCCAACAATCTTCTCCCCTCTAGATTTATTCTTCATTATTTTCCGTTTCCATCTTAATTAATCCCTCTTCCTACTAATTTTTGCAGTGAGCGCAAGGAATCCCTCTTCCTACAACTATTCATTTGGTGAGTGGTTTCGATAGATTAGGGTTTTCTGTTCTTGATTCATGCACAAGGTCGACAGATTACACTAGATTAGGGTTTTCTGTTCTTGATTCATGCACAAGGTTTTCTGTTCTTGATTAGGGTTTTCTGTTCTTGGTACAATCACATTCTAACTATCTGTTTTTCTATAATTGATTAATAATCCATGCTTAGTGTACTATCTGTTTTTCTGTAATTGATTAATAATCCATGCTTAGTCTACTATCTGTTTTTCTGTAATTGATTAATAATCCATGCTTAGTCTACCTTCTGTCATGTGTGTGTAGTTTCTGTTTTTTGTAATTGATTAATAATCCATGCTTTTAGCAGTTCACTGCTACAATGGACTGTGTTGTGTGCGGGCAGCCTGCACACAACTGTGGAAGGACACAGAGAAGGGCAACCATGTTCCAGGTTGTCATTACTGAAAATATTCCATATGATGGTGTGGTAAGTTTTCCAAACTCCCTCTCCTTTTCCTGTCTGTTGATTAAATGTTTCAGGTTTCAGGACCAAACAGTCTTTTGTTGATTACATTATTGTTTACCTGCAGGTTGTTCCATGCTCATTTAGGGAGAAACTAAATGAGTTCACTCCAAATAATTGGATGATTGCTAACACCAATGCCATTAGAAACTTTGATCTGTACTTGCAGAAGGATGAGCAAAGGACAACTATTTGTGGTCCATACTGGAAATCTCTAATGAGGGTCTACGATATTGGACTCAATGATGTTGTTGAGTTTGAATATGATGAAGATCCCATTGAGAATGTGAAAATTTCATTTCATGTAGTTGTCTACTCAAATGATGTTGAAAAATACATTCATGAAGCACCTTGTAAGTCTTAGATAATCAACTTTTAAGTAACATGTTTAATTTATGTCCCAGTTTTACATGTACTATTACTAATTCGTGTATTTCCTATCTTCCCTCAGCGATTGCAAAAGCTCGTGTAAGCTTCAATTTCTTGTTAGACTCCTTAACATAAAGAATGTTGGCAGTATGAAAGTAGCTACATTTGAGGATGTGTTATCACTATTCAGAGATGCATTACCAGAAGGGCACTCCCTACCTAGAAAATTTCATGAGTGCAAGCAATACATAAATGCAGTTGGACTTGGTTATAACAGCTATGATGCTTGTATCAATGACTGCATAATTTTTAAAGGAGATAATGCAAATGCTAAAGTCTGTCCTGTTTGTAATACAAGTAGATGGAAGACTGAAAAAAGTGTAGTTGATGGAAAAAGGATTAACAGGGTTCCTAAAAAGGTGATTAGACATTTCCCACTAGTAAAGAGAGTTAGGAGGTTGTTTATGTCATCCAAAACATCACCATTGATGAGTTGGCATTCTGAAGGAAGAACTAAAGATGGGTAGATGAGGCATCCTGCTGACTCAACTGCTTGGAAAAAATTTGATAGAAAGTGGAGCAAATTTTCTAAAGAACCAAGGAACATCAGATTTGGTCTGTCATCTGATTTGGCCTATAATGTTGTTTCCCTACAATGTGCCTCCGTCAGATTGTATGAAAGAGTCAAACTTCATTTTATCAGTTATTATACCTGGCAGGAAGGCTCCAGGGAAGGATATAGATGTTTATTTACAGCTTGTTATTGATGAACTGCAAGTATTATGGCATAAAGGTGTTCTTGTTATGGATTCTACATTTGGAAAGAAGTTTAGAGTTTATGCTGCTCTGTTATGGACTATGAGTGACTGGCTAGGAAGAGGTATATTAAGTGGTGAAAGTATTGTTGTATGCTCTCATTGTCTGTTAGGAACTTGCTCCAAAAGGTTGAAGCATGGTCACAAGGCCTGCTATTTAGGTAATAGAAGATTCTTACCACCTGATCATGCCTTTAGGTCTGATTCTGAGTCATTTGACGGGACTGTTGAAATTAGGGAACCTCCTATTCAACCTACAGGCCATGAAATATCAGAAATGACAATGGGCATACAGTCATCATATGGAAAACTGCAGAAACAAAAGAGGAGTTCCAAGAATAAGAGGAGAAGAGCTGAAGGGGAGGAAGAACATGAGCTAGAGGAAGTACACACTGTTGAAACAACCTTCAAGAAGAGAAGCATTTTTTCCAATTAGAATATTGGGAAGATCTTCTTGTTAGGAATAATTTGGATTCAATGCACATAGAGAAGAATGTGTTTGACAACATTGTGAACACACTGCTAGATGTAGATAAGAAGACAAAGGATAATGTAAATACAAGACTTGATCTCAAGAGGCTGAAGATTAGAGAAGGTCTTCATGTTGATGCAACTCAAACTAAAAATTATTGGCCTAGACCAATATTTTACATGAACCCTGCTCAAAAGAAGATGTTTTGCAGATTCATCAAATATGCTAGGTTTCCTGAAGGATATGCCTCAAACTTAGAGTACAAAGTGAGGTTAGAAGTTAATAGGTTAGTGGCAATTAAAACCCATGACTGCCACATAATAATGGAAGATCTGTTCCCACTTGCTGTTAGTAGAACATTGCCTGAAGAAGTTGCTTGGCCATTGATCAGACTAAGAAAATATTTCAAAGTTGTGTGTGCCAGAGTTGCTGACGTAATAGAGATTCAGAAGATGGAAGATGAGATTCCAGAAATATTATCCCAACTAGAGAAGATATTCCCACCTTCTTTCTTTGATATAATGGAGCATCTTGTTATACACCTGGCAACAGAAGTTAGAATAGCTGGTCCAGTTCAGTTTAGGAATATGTGGTCCACTGAGAGATTTGTTGGCAAAGTTAAAGGTTCTGTACGTAGTAGAAGCCATCCTGAAGGATCTATTGCTGAAGGGTACATTTTTTATGAAACTATATCATTTTGTTCAACATTTATACATGATTATGAGAGGAAAATCAATGGTGAGCCTATAAGCAGTGATACTTCCTCAGATATGGTTTTTGAATATCTAACAATCATTGGAAGACCTCTGTCTGTCAGTTGTCAAGTTGAAGAACTAGATTTCATTTCTTGGACCCAAGCACAAAAACATGCTGTCCTCAACTATCCTTCAATTTCCTTCTATACTGAGAAACACAAATTGGTTCTATCTGCTAATGAAAGAAGATCCAGGAGAGAGGTGGAGAATGACCATGACAGTAATTTCCTTAACTGGTTTGTGGACTATGTCCAATCACAAGTTGTGAAAGGAATTGAAGTACACCAAGAAGTTTTATTGCTAGCACATAAGCCATATATGATGGTTAAAAAATACAAGAGTTACTCAATCAATGGATGTACTTACCATACATCCTCATATGCACATGGCAAGAGTTCCCAGTGTAATGGGGTTATGTTTACTGAGAGAAATGGTGCTGTACATTATGGAAGAATCCAAGATATTGTAGAGCTAAACTATTCAAATAAAGGTCATGTGATACTATTCAAATGTGACTGGATTGAACATACTGGCATTAGAGATGATAGTTTTGGATTCACTCTAGTCAACTTCAGCCATTCAAATGAACAAATGTTTACTCAACCTTTCATTCTAGCTAGTCAAGCAACACAAATCTATTATGTGCAAGATCATGCTGATGAAGAATGGCATTTTGTTGTTACTCCTTCAACTGTAGATAATACTAGTTCATGTAAGTAATCTGATAATATTAGATCATGTATAATTTCATAATATTATGTATTTGTTTCTTGGTTGATCTTTTTTTACATGAAATTGCAGGAACCATCTTGTTGGAAAGTCAGGACAGACGACAGAATGAGGTGAACATTAGATTGGAAGAATTAGGAATTGTGCCAAAAGGAAGTATGTCAACTGGAACTACAAGTACACAAGTATTCCCAAGATTTAATATACATGATAGAGGAATTCAGAACAATGCAGAGGTAATTTTTCATCATTGTGTTGTTAATTATTCATCACTTGTGTTGTTAATATACATGATATGGAATAACAACTTGATTTACCTGTAGAATAACATAATTTATGAAGAAATGTATGAGGACAGTGATCATGAGGAGGATGAATATGATAGTGATGCCACAACAGAAGTTGGATCTGGCAATGAAACCAATAGACAAGATACTGCAGAGAATAATATACAAGGTTTGTGTACATAGTCAATAGCTTTACATTCTGGCAAGCTGGATCCCTAATGTTTTAATCTTTTAATGTACCTACATTCTATAAAACTGACAGAAACAAATAAGAAGAGGGTGAGAGGACCTACTGTTTTGAAAGGATTCTGGAAGAATGTAGATCCAAGCAACAAAATTACAATGGAGTATAACCATTTGGGTCAGCCATGTGGTTTGACTTCAAGCAAACTGGCTAACTTCATAGCAAGTTTGGTCAAAGGAAAGGAGATATCCTTAGGAGCTACAAATTGGAGCAAGGTTCCAAAGCATGAAAAAGAGAAACTCTGGAATACAGTTAAGGTAAAGTATGCAATGAAATATTTGGTAGAAATTGTTTCCATTATTTCCAGATGCAAGTTAACTTCCAATCAATTAATGTTGTAATGACATTTGACAGGCATTTTTTGCTTTGGATGATAATCTCAAATTATGGGTCCTAAAATCAGCTAGTAAGAAATGGAAGGACTTTAAATGTGTGTTGAAGAACAACATTTGTCACTGGAAGCCAATATTGAAGCAGGCTGTAAAAATAGGATACCACCAAAACAGTGGGAATGGTTGTGTAAAATTTGGTGCACTAGGAAAGCTAAGGTAAATTTAATGCAAATTTTGGTTGATTAGTATTAATCATGCATTGATGGTGAAAGCATATGTAATCATACTGAATACTGCTTCATACAGGCTCTGAGTAAGCAGAATAAAGCAACTAGAAGTAGACAAGGAAATTCAACTCATACAACAGGTTCTAGAAGTTTTGCAGTGGTACTAGAGCAAGCAATAAGTTTTTATCTCTAATATGTTCTTATTTTCACAAGCAAACTCAACTAATACTAAGGAAGATTTGATAATTTATAAACATATTTGTCAGGAAATAAAAGAAGGTAGAACAATAGGAAGAGCTGAGCTATTCTGTATGACACATACAATAGCCAAAGGACTACCAGTTAATGAGTTTGCTGCAGAGAAGATGGTAAGTAATGAAGAACTAATTATTATTGTATATGATTGATTATATTGTTATATGTAATGTTTCTAAATTATTATCTTGTTTGTAGAAAACTATAAAGCAGAATTTTGAAGAGAATACTGCACTTGTTGATGAGGAGGTACATGAAGGTGATTTGTATTCCAGAATATTTTAGAAAAGTAGCAGAAGGCATGGGTTCGGGCTAGTTGCTGGTGGAAAAGGATCTGAGCAACTTTCATTTGCACTAGCTACACTTCAAGAAAGCAAGAAAGAGAACAGAGAATTAAAGCATGTGGTGCAAACTTTGATGTCGAAGAGTGAAAGGTTAGAAGATGAAATGATACAGCAGAAGAAACAAATGAATGAGATGATGGTTCTATTTCAAGCTTCCCAGAATAACCAAACATTGCATCATCAGCAATCAGTCCCAGTAGATGATCAAGCAATGGAAGGGGGCCACACAGTGCATGGGCAAGCAAAGGAAGGGGGCCACACAGGGCATGGGCAAGCAAAGCAAGAGGGTCACACAGGGCATGGGCAAGCAAAGGAAGGAGATAAGCAGAAAAGATGCAAGGAAAATCTGATAGAAAGCAAGCAATCCAAGTTAAAGCAAACAAACAAGGAATCCTATTCATCAGAAAAACAAGCACATCAAGACCTGTAGAAAACAAAGCACATCAAGGTATATATGCAACCTACTGTGTCCATTATGATACATGCCTTCATGTGATTATCATCATTTAGTAGTAGATGATATTCTGTGTCCATTTTGATATATGCAAACTACTGTGTCCATTTTGATATATGCAACCTACTGCGTCCATTTTGATACATGCCTTCATGTGATTATCATCATTTAGTAGTAGATGATATTCTGTACACTGTTATTTTTTTGAAAACAGGCAGATGATATACATAGAGTGAAGGTTGAGAAGTCAGATGAAAATAAGAAAAGATACAAGAAGGATAGCACTGTCAAGTACAAGAAAGATTTTGTCATCAGAGCTGGGATGGACGTGGGATTGACTACACCTAAAACAAATACCATGGCAGCAATAGGAACAATTAAGAAGGTTGAAGATGAATTTGTTGAAGTTATGGTGAATATAGTTATGAGTAGTCACACCATATTGCCACAAGCAAAGGGAAGAGTGACCCACATGGGGCATGCTCAATCACATTGCATCCCATGGCCCAAGAAAAATGTAAGTTTTCTGTTATCTTATCTGTCATACTTGATACTACCGTTATTTGTTCCTTACTGTTACTGTTTTCTGTTTTTGCAAGGAACAGTAGTTGATTTTGCATCTTACTGTTTCAATTCATCAAGCATCTTACTATTTCAATGTCATCTAAACGTTGTGTTGTCCATCATATTAAAATAGAACCAATTTTCTTTCCATCATGCATAATGAATTTGTAGGTTTTAGTGTTACTGTTATCTGTCATACTTGATACTACTGTTTTCTGTTCCTTACTGTTACTGTTTTCTGTATTTGCAAGGAACAGTAGTTTATTTCGCATCTTACTGTTTTCTGTTTCTATCTGTAACTGTAGCATCCCAATTGTCTAACAATTGTAATACTACTTGGTCTAGTAATATAATGGCTACTTCCTATACATAATTGTTGCATCATAATTACATCATGCTCATGTCATCATCCCACCTTGCATTTGAGCATCATATAAAACCCTTTTTGGTTTGGTTCTTCTCTCATATGCATTGTAAATTGTATTTGCCTCTTGATATTGTATTTGGTTATTGATATATTGTTTAAATGCCCAAGTTGAGTTGGGGGCATATCTTTTATTCCACTCCACCACCCTTTCTTTCACCACCTTATAATTCCACCATCCCATTTATCCATGAGCTTGTATTGTATCTTCTTTTGGTATTTAATCTAGCTCATGGGAGATAGGGTGGATCTAATTCTAATTTCTTTTGCTTGGTCTTTATTCCACCTTTTGGGAATGCATGGGAATCATGCCATGTCATATTATTATTGTTTTCACATAATAACACATGGCATTTAAAGCCCATGCATGGGCCATGCAAAGCTCCACCATCTCTATCTCAACATCTTTTCTTGCTTGATCTTGTTTGGTTCATGTTATAAACCCTACACCCCTCCCCCATCCATGCAAGCCATGTGTGGGCCTATTCAACCTTTATCTCTAAAAAACCCTAAACCCCCCTCCCTACCCCTCTCTCCTCTCACTTGACACCTCTTGTGTTGGTCATGATTCAAACCCTAACTACCACACCACACCCTCTCTCTAATCCCTCCTCTCTAACCACACCCCCACCCTAGCCACCCCAGCTACCTACCCCAACCCTAACAACCCTAACCCGAGCCCCCTCTAGTCCTAGCCGAAGCTACACCCGAGCCTCCTCTCTCCTCTCTCCTCTCTCCTCTCTCTTTCTCTTTTTCCTGCTGAGCTAGCCCCACCCCGAGCTCTCCTCACCGTCCCCACTTGGTAGCCCCTGCCCCTGCCCCTGCCGGCCAGCCCGATCACATGCTCGAGGAGGAAAGGTGACAACCGAGCCACCTTTTCCACCCCGAACCCCCACGCCATCTACCCCTCCCTCTCGTTCCTATCTACTCCCTCTCTCTCGCCTGTTGCGTCCCCAGATCCACCCCTGGCCTCGCGCCGCAGCCATCTCCCCTCCCCCTCTACTCTTCTCTCCACCGGCCGGCTACCGTCGGTCTCCACCGTCCCCCCCTCTTGCAGCCGGTGGCGAGGAGCTGTGGTTGTCGAGGAAGGACGAGGACCACCCTCTGCTTCGCCCGGGAACCGCCAGCGAGGAGGAGAAGCCCCAGGCGCGCCAGTACCGAGACGCCCCGACAAAAACCCTAGCCCGCCGTTCGCCTGCCTCGTCGACGCCCTGCTGCTCCCCAAGCTGATCTGACACCACCACCCTCTCCTCGGTGAGCCCCTAATCCTCGCTGACATCCTCGCTCTCGCTGTCGCCGTCTAGATCTGCCGATCGTTTCGTCGAACGCCCACCGTGCGCGTCGTTCGCCGTTGTCTGCACGGCGTACGCGCCGCATAGAGCCTTTCTAGCCCGCACCCTCCTCCCCATCAGCTCCCCTAGCACTACCGCACCGGCTCGCACCCCCAGCGCGCACCCTCGCGTCCCCAGTTCGATCCCCCGTGTCGCGCTCCGCGTCGGTCGGTCACCGATCGGTCGATCGGTTCAGAGAAGATCTACAGGGCCTGTTGCCACTTTACACTTAGCCCCTCCTTTTTATTTCCTGCTCAACCCGCGGTCCAGCCAGTCCCACCTGTCAGCCTCCCAGCCTTTTTGCAAAAAGGTACCCCAAGTTCCACCGCCTCAACCCGCACTCCCCCAGATCCACCACGTGTCGCATACCGGCTGGCCGCGCGCGCCGTGGACCCTCAGCCCCACCGGCCCCACCTGTCAGCCGCATGGGCTAGCCCAGCTCGCGGTGAGAGATGTATCTCCGCGTTGTTTTTCGCCAGGACAGCCCGGGCCCATCTGTCACCCTCTGTAGCTAGGAAGCCCCGCGGTGAGAAAAGCTTTACCGCGCCAGATCGTCCAGTCAGCACCTGGCCCACCCGTCTGTGTCTGTGGCTAGATCTGTGTGAGTACAAAAAGGATTTCTGTTTTCTGTTTTAATTTAAACTTTTCAAATTTGTTTTAAATTCAAATTCAAATCTGTTTTTAAATAACTTTTCAAATATTATTCCAAATAATACAAATAATATATGTTTTGAAATCAAAAAATGTGAGGAATTCAAATATGCTATTCAAAATAATGTTTGAACACTTTAATTTTTTAAGTTGTTTAAAATTACAATAAAATACCCTTTTCCTTAATTAATGAGTGAATTCCAGTTTTTACCCCCTAGTTTCGCATTTTAGACATAAATTACCCCTTTTAACAATCTTTCATCCAAATTACCCCATTTAAGAAAAAAGTTGCCAGTTTTTACCCCTTTTAAAGATTTTGAGCGTTTTGGCTGGTGGGCCGGGGCCTCGGGTCCACGTGTCACACCACGTATATGGTTTTATCCTCCTGGTTTTTTTCCACAACTGAACCATATCGTTGCCTACTCGCCTGGTTATACTGCCACCGATCGGTTTATCGCGCACCCGATGCACCGCATGGTGAAGCCACACCAGTTCGAAGCGACAGTGGCAAGCGACGGCGGCAGCGTCGGGTGTAGAAGCGACGGCGGCGGCGGGTGCTGAAGCTGCAAGTGCGAACGCAGTGGTTTGTTTTCAAGCGTGGTAGGTGTTGGAGCTGATGGTCAAGTGTGCGTCGTTTGGACAGTTTATCAGTGCTCCTGCTGTTCTATGTCCTTTGACATGAAACGATGGTGACTTGTTCATACAAGCTATGGTATCAAATGCAATTGATCAGTTCACTGAGTTGTGGAAAGATGTCCAAAACATTCAGCTACAGGTTGGTGTCACGGATTGCTTGGCGTGGAAATGGACCAACAGTGGTGTCTTCTCTGTCCGGTCAATATACAACATCCAATTTTTGGTCACATCAGTCGCAAATTTTCACCCCAAATTTTCAGCAATGGTAGCAGCAAGTCTGCCTTTATAAAAAAAGACCATGGTGACTCGATGCATAGTGAAGCTAGTGCAGGTGGTAGCTGTTAGGTGTGTGTTGATTTGTAAGCACCGATGGATTGTTAGGGTGTTGGTTTTTAAGCAGCGATGGATGGCAGTATGTAACTTCCATCACATACGTGTCACGCCACGTGGACCTGAGGCCCCAACCCTATTAGTCAGACGCTCTAAATCTTTAAAAAGGGTAAAAATTGGCAACATTTTTTCTTAAATGGGGTAATTTGGATGAAAAATTGTTAAATAGGGTAATTTATGTCCAAAATGCGAAATTAGGGGGCAAAAGCCGGAATTCACTCTTAATTAATTAATAACTTTTGTTTTATAACTCTAATTTTGATAAATAATATGTCTAAATCGATCAGCGCGACGAGCCCGTTCTATCTATGCCTTCCATGTTCTGAATTGCAGCATGCATCATATAAATATAAAGTATACAACAACTTATTTGAGGATAAAAGGTGACTAAAACTCCATAAAATGCTTTATTCTTGTATTCCACACCTCACCCATGCCATGCTACTTTATTGTCATGCAAATTGTGCATCATTCATCATGGCATGATTGTTTGCTTATCGCATTTTAATTCATATGCTTGTGTACTCTATTTATGTTGGCCCTTGTTTGTTTGGATCTTCTTCGAATACACGCTGAGCAGGGGATATATCAAGAAACCCAGGAGCACTGCCCAGATCCTTCTCTCGCTTCAACTGAGCTGCCAGGCAAGCACTACCACATGCTAGCATACATATAGTACCTATTGCCTCTATCTTATTCTTGCATCATGGAGTCGCGATTGCATTAAACTGAATCCCAAGTACTGCATAGCCTTTACTTTTAAACCCCACCGAAGCTTGTTCCTCCATCCCATGAGCCATTACTACAGGAGTTGTTTGAGCCATGCGGGTCGTAGAACAGCATGTGTAGGGTATGTGAGTGTCTGATGGATAACGAGGTACCTAAACACTTAACCTGAGTAGTAATGGGATAACTAATGAAAGTGGCACCGGTGAGCAATATCTGCTATTTGGTTTTTCATGCTCACTTGTGTCCCGTAGGACCCCGAGTACTTGATTCCTGTTCCTTGAATATTCGCGCTATCCACATCCGGGAGGCTTATGAACCCCCCTGAGCCAGAGCTTGATTCATTCTTATTTCTTGGGGCCACAAAGTAGTTTGGGGCTTTATTACTATCCTGTACTTATGCCATGCTTTACTGCTTTATTTATGATTGTGCGTGGAGCACCTGTACTGTTTAGGATCGTGACACATTTTTGCTGTATCGACAAGCCCAGTCACACTTTCGGGTTCCCAGTCGTTTACAGCCGTCCACACAAACCTTGAGTCCGTCTTGGAGCCGGCCAACTTCGTTGCGGGTAGCTTAATGGGGTGGCCCCCTGAAACATTTCTGAATCCTGTGATCGCTTTGTCGTGACTGCCTCGTTGGGTTTTGATTTGGTTTTTCCGAGGTTGATCGAGTGTGTGTTGCTATTTGTGCACCCCTGCAGGGTAAATCTTTCTGAAAGCCGTGTCCGCGGTTATGGACGACTTGGAGCACAGTTTCTCGATCATAGACAAGTATAACTAAAGTACCGCTTTTAATTTGACTAAGTACCTGACTAGTAAATAGTGCAACACTCATGGAATGGTTAATAAAACTGCCAACAGATGGGAGGTTGTTCGTCCACTTCCTCGTTGGTAAGCGAGGAGGAGGATGGATCTGTTAATATTACTGTTATAACTGTTGTTATTAATTCACGGACATCCGTCTATCTTTGGTTAGGCGGATGGTTAGCGAGTATCTCTAGAATTGTTAGGTATTATCTTTTGCTGCAATTGCGTCACCCAGGTTGTGTCCCCTTTAGAGGCATAAAGACTTGCTGAGTACCCCTAGGGTCTCACACGATAAATTGTTTGATTCAGATGAACAGGTAAACTCGCAAGATGGATACTGGTGGAGGAGACGGACGATGTTGGCAACGATCACTCGGTGTAGAGATTCCGGAAACGGGGATCCGTGAGATCTGTGGGCAGGATGTGTTTATTTATGGGCATCTTATGCCAATTTGCCTCTTATCCATACTCGGATCTTGTTTTCCGCTTCCGCTTGATACTCTGATGTTTGATGTATGAGGAGATATCCTAAACTATTATATCTATCTAGGATATTTGGATCTTGCCGTATGGCGTTGCAATATTTCTATTTCTTTTAGATGGAATGGCTCTGAGGACTGTTGTATGGTGGCTTGCATACATACTCATTTGTGTATGTAGTTGATCCCTTCGCCTGCCGATTACGCCGCTCGTTCTTGTCCCGATGTTTGGAAATGGTTAGGACGGCCGAAAGGTCTACCTGTGAGTGGCATTTGGCCCCACCGTACTATTTTAACCATTTCCGCTCATCCAGGCTTGTAACTAAGAGCGTAATTCACCGAGGTAGTTACAATTGGTATCAGAGCCATCCCGCCCTTCAGGGTCTCAGCCAAATGGTCGTTGTTAGTCTAGCAATTATTTTTGGTAGCTATGTATACTAGGGAAAAACAAAACGCGAGAGTAAGACTGCTTCCACTTTTCTTCTTACCCACCCACCCACCCTTTTCTGGTAAGGAAGTGTAACGTTTTCAATCCTCTTCTTAAAATTCAAACTAGGATTCACGTGTTCTGGGTTTCCGTAGTACCATAGAAAGTGTGTGTGTGTGTGTAATTCATTTTCTATCTGTTGCATCCAATTTGTTATCACAATCTGCCTTTGGTTATCAACTGTTGGTACATTCCATACCGACAGGCTTTTGCAAACCGACGCGATCTATCTGATTTGTTGTATACCGCCGCGATCTGTCTTACTCTTTGTTATCCGACGTTATCTTGTTTGGGGTGTTCGTTTCCGTAGTTATTAATCTTTAGGTTCATCTTGAGAAGAAGGTGTTGGGATACGTGTTCTACTTATTCATGTGCGGAGTAATGATTTGAGTGCGGGATGGAGTCACGACCATACCACTACTTTTATCATTCGCTCTTGTATATTGAATTGGTAGAGTCACTAATCTTGATTCGTTAAGTGATTTTGCGCATCTATTGGTATTTTAATGCCGAAATTTGCGGAAAATTTTTCTTTGATAGTTGTGTACCACACTCCTTTTCAGCCGTGTGCGTTATGCTTAATATCTTCTAGGTGCTTTGAACTTTGTTGATATTTTAATATCATCTTAGTAAATTGTATCCTTTAATCTTGGTTAATTCCATCTTGGTGAAACCCCCGGAATGGAAATGGGAGAAAGTAGAGATGGACTTCATCACTGGTTTTCCAAGGTCGCAGAAGGGCAACAATGCAATCTTTGTTGTCATTGACAGGATTTCTAAAGTGGCTCACTTCTTTCCCGTCAAGGAAACAATTTCTGCAATTCAGTTGGCTGAGCTCTATATCAACAGGATTGTCTCTCTGTATGGGGTTCCTCTTGAGATCAGTTCAGACCGTGGAAGCATCTTCACTTCCAAGTTCTGGGGAAGTTTCCAAAATGCTTTGGGAACAAAATTGAACTTCAGCACAGCTTACCACCCTCAGTCGCAAGGACAAGTTGAAAGGATCAATCAGATTCTCGAAGATATGCTCCGTGCTTGCGTCATCTCTTTTGGCATGAAGTGGGAAGAATGTCTTCCTTATGCTGAATTCTCTTACAACAACAGCTTCCAGAAAAGTCTAAAGATGGCACCATTTGAGGCTCTCTATGGTCGCAAATGCAGAACTCCGATTGGTTGGTCAGGTGCAGGAGAAAGAATATTGTTTGGCCCCGACATTGTAACTCAAGCGGAGGAGAAGGTTCACATCATTCTTGAAAATCTGAAGATCGCTCAAAGTCGCCAGAAGAGCAATTATGACAGAAAGCACACGGACATGGAGTATGTCCCTGGTGATCTCGTTTACCTTCGTGTCACTCCCATGAGAGGCACGCACCGCTTTGGTATCAAAGGAAAGCTGGCTCCTAGGTACATCGGTCCATTCAAAATTCGTGGAAGAAGAGGAGAAGTTGCTTATGCTCTTGAGCTCCCGGAAAAACTCAAGGTCCATGATGTTTTCCACATCTCTCAACTCAAGAAGTGCTTCAAGGATCCCGGCAGGACCGTGGACCATGAGCTTATCAATCTCCAAGAAGACCTGTCTTATCAAGAACACCCCACAAAAATCCTTGAAATCGCAGAAAGAAGGACTCGCAACAAGTCCATCAAGTTCTGCAAGGTGCAGTGGTCGCACCATTCTGTTGACGAAGCCACTTGGGAACGTGAAGATGAGCTCCGTGCCAAGTATCCTACCCTCTTTGAGTCTTCTTCTTTTTCCTAGAATCTCGGGGCGAGATTCCTGTTTAGTGGGGGAGAGTTGTAGCATCCCAATTGTCTAACAATTGTAATGCTACTTGGTCTAGTAATATAATGGCTACTTCCTATACATAATTGTTGCATCATAATTACATCATGCTCATGTCATCATGCCACCTTGCATTTGAGCATCATATAAAACCCTTTTTGGTTTGGTTCTTCTCTCATATGCATTGTAAATTGTATTTGCCTCTTGATATTGTATTTGGTTATTGATATATTGTTTAAATGCCCAAGTTGAGTTGGGGGCATATCTTTTATTCCACTCCACCACCCTTTCTTTCACCACCTTATAATTCCACCATCCCATTTATCCATGAGCTTGTATTGTATCTTCTTTTGGTATTTAATCTAGCTCATGGGAGATAGGGTGGATCTAATTCTAATTTCTTTTGCTTGGTCTTTATTCCACCTTTTGGGAATGCATGGGAATCATGCCATGTCATATTATTATTGTTTTCACATAATAACACATGGCATTTAAAGCCCATGCATGGGCCATGCAAAGCTCCACCATCTCTATCTCAACATCTTTTCTTGCTTGATCTTGTTTGGTTCATGTTATAAACCCTACACCCCTCCCCCATCCATGCAAGCCATGTGTGGGCCTATTCAACCTTTATCTCTAAAAAACCCTAAACCCCCCTCCCTACCCCTCTCTCCTCTCACTTGACACCTCTTGTGTTGGTCATGATTCAAACCCTAACTACCACACCACACCCTCTCTCTAATCCCTCCTCTCTAACCACACCCCCACCCTAGCCACCCCAGCTACCTACCCCAACCCTAACAACCCTAACCCGAGCCCCCTCTAGTCCTAGCCGAAGCTACACCCGAGCCTCCTCTCTCCTCTCTCCTCTCTCTTTCTCTTTTTCCTGCTGAGCTAGCCCCACCCCGAGCTCTCCTCACCGTCCCCACCTGGTAGCCCCTGCCCCTGCCGGCCAGCCCGATCACGTGCTCGAGGAGGAAAGGTGACAACCGAGCCACCTTTTCCACCCCGAACCCCCACGCCATATACCCCTCCCTCTCGTTCCTATATACTCCCTCTCTCTCGCCTGTTGCGTCCCCAGATCCACCCTTGGCCTCGCGCCGCAGCCATCTCCCCTCCCCCTCTACTCTTCTCTCCACCGGCCGGCTACCGTCGGTCTCCACCGCCCCCCCTCTTGCAGCCGGTGGCGAGGAGCTGTGGTTGTCGAGGAAGGACGAGGACCACCCTCTGCTTCGCCCGGGAACCGCCAGCGAGGAGGAGAAGCCCCAGGCGCGCCAGTACCGAGACGCCCCAACGAAAACCCTAGCCCGCCGTTCGCCTGCCTCGTCGACGCCCTGCTGCTCCCCAAGCTGATCTGACACCACCACCCTCTCCTCGGTGAGCCCCTAATCCTCGCTAACATCCTCGCTCTCGCTGTCGCCGTCTAGATCCGCCGATCGTTTCGTCGAACGCCCACCGTGCGCGTCGTTCGCCGTTGTCTGCACGGCGTACGCGCCGCATAGAGCCTTTCTAGCCCGCGCCCTCCTCCCCATCAGCTCCCCTAGCACTACCGCACCGGCTCGCACCCCCAGCGCGCACCCTCGCGTCCCCAGTTCGATCCCCCGTGTCGCGCTCCGCGTCGGTCGGTCACCGATCGGTCGATCGGTTCAGAGAAGATCTACAGGGCCTGTTGCCACTTTACACTTAGCCCCTCCTTTTTATTTCCTGCTCAACCCGCGGTCCAGCCAGTCCCACCTGTCAGCCTCCCAGCCTTTTTGCAAAAAGGTACCCCAAGTTCCACCGCCTCAACCCGCACTCCCCCGGATCCACCACGTGTCGCATACCGGCTGGCCGCATGCGCCGTGGACCCTCAGCCCCACCGGCCCCACCTGTCAGCCGCATGGGCTAGCCCAGCTTGAGGTGAGAGATGTATCTCCGCGTCGTTTTTCGCCAGGATAGCCCGGGCCCATCTGTCACCCTCTGTAGCTAGGAAGCCCCGCGGTGAGAAAAGCTTTACCGCGCCAGATCGTCCAGTCAGCACCTGGCCCACCCGTCTGTGTCTGTGGCTAGATCTGTGTGAGTACAAAAAGGATTTCTGTTTTCTGTTTTAATTTAAACTTTTCAAATTTGTTTTAAATTCAAATTCAAATCTGTTTTTAAATAACTTTTCAAATATTATTCCAAATAATACAAATAATATATCTTTTGAAATCAGAAAAATGTGAGGAATTCAAATATGCTATTCAAAATAATGTTTGAACACTTTAATTTTTCAAGTTGTTTAAAATTACAATAAAATACCCTTTTCCTTAATTAATTAATAACTTTTGTTTTATAACTCCAATTTTGACAAATAATATGTCTAAATCGATCAGCGCGACGAGCCCGTTCTATCTATGCCTTCCATGTTCTGAATTGCAGCATGCATCATATAAATATAAAGTATACAGCAACTTATTTGAGGATAAAAGGTGACTAAAACTCCATAAAATGCTTTATTCTTGTATTCCACACCTCACCCATGCCATGCTACTTTATTGCCATGCAAATTGTGCATCATTCATCATGGCATGATTGTTTGCTTGTCGCATTTTAATTCATATGCTTGTGCACTCTATTTATGTTGGCCCTTGTTTGTTTGGATCTTCTTCGAATACACGCTGAGCAGGGGATATATCAAGAAACCCAGGAGCACTACCCAGATCCTTCTCTCACTTCAACTGAGCTGCCAGGCAAGCACTACCACATGCTAGTATACATATAGTACCTATTGCCTCTATCTTATTCTTGCATCATGGAGTCGCGATTGCATTAAACTGAATCCCAAGTACTGCATAGCCTTTACTTTTAAACCCCACCGAAGCTTGTTCCTCCATCCCATGAGCCATTACTACAAGAGTTGTTTGAGCCATGCGGGTCGTAGAACAACATGTGTAGGGTATGTGAGTGTCTGATGGATAACGAGGTACCTAAACACTTAACCTGAGTAGTAATGGGATAACTAATGAAAGTGGCACCGGTGAGCAATATCTGCTATTTGGTTTTTCATGCTCACTTGTGTCCCGTAGGACCCCGAGTACTTGATTCCTGTTCCTTGAATATTCGCGCTATCCACATCCGGGAGGCTTATGAACCCCCCTGAGCCAGAGCTTGATTCATTCTTATTTCTTGGGGCCACAAAGTAGTTTGGGGCTTTATTACTATCCTGTACTTATGCCATGCTTTACTGCTTTATTTACGATTGTGCGTGGAGCACCTGTACTGTTTAGGATCGTGACACGTTTTCGCTGTATCGACAAGCCTAGTCACACTTTCGGGTTCCCAGTCGTTTACAGCCGTCCACACAAACCTTGAGTCCGTCTCGGAGCCGGCCAACTTCGTTGCGGGTAGCTTAATGGGGTGGCCCCCTGAAACATTTCTGAATCCTGTGATCTCTTTGTCGTGACTGCCTCATTGGGTTTTGATTTGGTTTTTCCGAGGTTGATCGAGTGTGTGTTGCTATTTGTGCACCCCTGCAGGGTAAATCTTTCTGAAAGTCGTGTCCGCGGTTATGGACGACTTGGAGCACAGTTTCTCGATCATAGACAAGTATAACTAAAGTACCGCTTTTAATTTGACTAAGTACCTGACTAGTAAATAGTGCAACACTCATGGAATGGTTAATAAAACTGCCAACGGATGGGAGGTTGTTCGTCCACTTCCTCGTTGGTAAGCGAGGAGGAGGATGGATCTGTTAATATTACTGTTATAACTGTTGTTATTAATTCACGAACATCCGTCTATCTTTGGTTAGGCGGATGGTTAGCGAGTATCTCTAGAATTGTTAGGTATTATCTTTTGCTGCAATTGCGTCACCCCAGGTTGTGTCCCCTTTAGAGGCATAAAGACTTGCTGAGTACCCCTAGGGTCTCACACGATAAATTGTTTGATTCAGATGAACAGGTAAACTCGCAAGATGGATACTGGGTGGAGGAGACGGACGATGTTGGCAACGATCACTCGGTGTAGAGATTCCGGGAACGGGGATCCGTGAGATCTGTGGGCGGGATGTGTTTATTTATGGGCATCTTATGCCAATTTGCCTCTTATCCGTACTCGGATCTTGTTTTCCGCTTCCGCTTGATACTCTGATGTTTGATGTATGAGGAGATATCCTAAACTATTATATCTATCTAGGATATTTGGATCTTTCCGTATGGCGTTGCAATATTTCTATTTCTTTTAGATGGAATGGCTCTGAGGACTGTTGTATGGTGGCTTGCATACATACTCATTTGTGTATGTAGTTGATCCCTTCGCCTGCCGATTACGCCGCTCGTTCTTGTCCCGATGTTTGGAAATGGTTAGGACGGCCGAAAGGTCTACCTATGAGTGGCATTTGGCCCCACCGTACTATTTTAACCATTTCCGCTCATCCAGGCTTGTAACTAAGAGCGTAATTCACCGAGGTAGTTACAATTGGTATCAGAGCCATCCCGCCCTTCAGGGTCTCAGCCAAATGGTCGTTGTTAGTCTAGCAATTATTTTTGGTAGCTATGTATACTAGGGAAAAACAAAACGCGAGAGTAAGACTGCTTCCACTTTTCTTCTTACCCACCCACCCACCCTTTTCTGGTAAGGAAGTGTAACGTTTTCAATCCTCTTCTTAAAATTCAAACTAGGATTCACGTGTTCTGGGTTTCCGTAGTACCATAGAAAGTGTGTGTGTGTGTGTAATTCATTTTCTATCTGTTGCATCCAATTTGTTATCACAATCTGCCTTTGGTTATCAACTGTTGGTACATTCCATACCGACAGGCTTTTGCAAACCGACGCGATCTATCTGATTTGTTGTATACCGCCGCGATCTGTCTTACTCTTTGTTATCCGACGTTATCTTGTTTGGGGTGTTCGTTTCCGTAGTTATTAATCTTTAGGTTCATCTTGAGAAGAAGGTGTTGGGATACGTGTTCTACTTATTCATGTGCGGAGTAATGATTTGAGTGCGGGATGGAGTCACGACCATACCACTACTTTTATCATTCGCTCTTGTATATTGAATTGGTAGAGTCACTAATCTTGATTCGTTAAGTGATTTTGCGCATCTATTGGTATTTTAATGCCGAAATTTGCGGAAAATTTTTCTTTGATAGTTGTGTACCACACTCCTTTTCAGCCGTGTGCGTTATGCTTAATATCTTCTAGGTGCTTTGAACTTTGTTGATATTTTAATATCATCTTAGTAAATTGTATCCTTTAATCTTGGTTAATTCCATCTTGGTGAAACCCCCGGAATGGAAATGGGAGAAAGTAGAGATGGACTTCATCACTGGTTTTCCAAGGTCGCAGAAGGGCAACAATGCAATCTTTGTTGTCATTGACAGGATTTCTAAAGTGGCTCACTTCTTTCCCGTCAAGGAAACAATTTCTGCAATTCAGTTGGCTGAGCTCTATATCAACAGGATTGTCTCTCTGTATGGGGTTCCTCTTGAGATCAGTTCAGACCGTGGAAGCATCTTCACTTCCAAGTTCTGGGGAAGTTTCCAAAATGCTTTGGGAACAAAATTGAACTTCAGCACAGCTTACCACCCTCAGTCGCAAGGACAAGTTGAAAGGATCAATCAGATTCTCGAAGATATGCTCCGTGCTTGCGTCATCTCTTTTGGCATGAAGTGGGAAGAATGTCTTCCTTATGCTGAATTCTCTTACAACAACAGCTTCCAGAAAAGTCTAAAGATGGCACCATTTGAGGCTCTCTATGGTCGCAAATGCAGAACTCCGATTGGTTGGTCAGGTGCAGGAGAAAGAATATTGTTTGGCCCCGACATTGTAACTCAAGCGGAGGAGAAGGTTCACATCATTCTTGAAAATCTGAAGATCGCTCAAAGTCGCCAGAAGAGCAATTATGACAGAAAGCACACGGACATGGAGTATGTCCCTGGTGATCTCGTTTACCTTCGTGTCACTCCCATGAGAGGCACGCACCGCTTTGGTATCAAAGGAAAGCTGGCTCCTAGGTACATCGGTCCATTCAAAATTCGTGGAAGAAGAGGAGAAGTTGCTTATGCTCTTGAGCTCCCGGAAAAACTCAAGGTCCATGATGTTTTCCACATCTCTCAACTCAAGAAGTGCTTCAAGGATCCCGGCAGGACCGTGGACCATGAGCTTATCAATCTCCAAGAAGACCTGTCTTATCAAGAACACCCCACAAAAATCCTTGAAATCGCAGAAAGAAGGACTCGCAACAAGTCCATCAAGTTCTGCAAGGTGCAGTGGTCGCACCATTCTGTTGACGAAGCCACTTGGGAACGTGAAGATGAGCTCCGTGCCAAGTATCCTACCCTCTTTGAGTCTTCTTCTTTTTCCTAGAATCTCGGGGCGAGATTCCTGTTTAGTGGGGGAGAGTTGTAGCATCCCAATTGTCTAACAATTGTAATGCTACTTGGTCTAGTAATATAATGGCTACTTCCTATACATAATTGTTGCATCATAATTACATCATGCTCATGTCATCATGCCACCTTGCATTTGAGCATCATATAAAACCCTTTTTGGTTTGGTTCTTCTCTCATATGCATTGTAAATTGTATTTGCCTCTTGATATTGTATTTGGTTATTGATATATTGTTTAAATGCCCAAGTTGAGTTGGGGGCATATCTTTTATTCCACTCCACCACCCTTTCTTTCACCACCTTATAATTCCACCATCCCATTTATCCATGAGCTTGTATTGTATCTTCTTTTGGTATTTAATCTAGCTCATGGGAGATAGGGTGGATCTAATTCTAATTTCTTTTGCTTGGTCTTTATTCCACCTTTTGGGAATGCATGGGAATCATGCCATGTCATATTATTATTGTTTTCACATAATAACACATGGCATTTAAAGCCCATGCATGGGCCATGCAAAGCTCCACCATCTCTATCTCAACATCTTTTCTTGCTTGATCTTGTTTGGTTCATGTTATAAACCCTACACCCCTCCCCCATCCATGCAAGCCATGTGTGGGCCTATTCAACCTTTATCTCTAAAAAACCCTAAACCCCCCTCCCTACCCCTCTCTCCTCTCACTTGACACCTCTTGTGTTGGTCATGATTCAAACCCTAACTACCACACCACACCCTCTCTCTAATCCCTCCTCTCTAACCACACCCCCACCCTAGCCACCCCAGCTACCTACCCCAACCCTAACAACCCTAACCCGAGCCCCCTCTAGTCCTAGCCGAAGCTACACCCGAGCCTCCTCTCTCCTCTCTCCTCTCTCTTTCTCTTTTTCCTGCTGAGCTAGCCCCACCCCGAGCTCTCCTCACCGTCCCCACCTGGTAGCCCCTGCCCCTGCCGGCCAGCCCGATCACGTGCTCGAGGAGGAAAGGTGACAACCGAGCCACCTTTTCCACCCCGAACCCCCACGCCATATACCCCTCCCTCTCGTTCCTATATACTCCCTCTCTCTCGCCTGTTGCGTCCCCAGATCCACCCTTGGCCTCGCGCCGCAGCCATCTCCCCTCCCCCTCTACTCTTCTCTCCACCGGCCGGCTACCGTCGGTCTCCACCGCCCCCCCTCTTGCAGCCGGTGGCGAGGAGCTGTGGTTGTCGAGGAAGGACGAGGACCACCCTCTGCTTCGCCCGGGAACCGCCAGCGAGGAGGAGAAGCCCCAGGCGCGCCAGTACCGAGACGCCCCAACGAAAACCCTAGCCCGCCGTTCGCCTGCCTCGTCGACGCCCTGCTGCTCCCCAAGCTGATCTGACACCACCACCCTCTCCTCGGTGAGCCCCTAATCCTCGCTAACATCCTCGCTCTCGCTGTCGCCGTCTAGATCCGCCGATCGTTTCGTCGAACGCCCACCGTGCGCGTCGTTCGCCGTTGTCTGCACGGCGTACGCGCCGCATAGAGCCTTTCTAGCCCGCGCCCTCCTCCCCATCAGCTCCCCTAGCACTACCGCACCGGCTCGCACCCCCAGCGCGCACCCTCGCGTCCCCAGTTCGATCCCCCGTGTCGCGCTCCGCGTCGGTCGGTCACCGATCGGTCGATCGGTTCAGAGAAGATCTACAGGGCCTGTTGCCACTTTACACTTAGCCCCTCCTTTTTATTTCCTGCTCAACCCGCGGTCCAGCCAGTCCCACCTGTCAGCCTCCCAGCCTTTTTGCAAAAAGGTACCCCAAGTTCCACCGCCTCAACCCGCACTCCCCCGGATCCACCACGTGTCGCATACCGGCTGGCCGCATGCGCCGTGGACCCTCAGCCCCACCGGCCCCACCTGTCAGCCGCATGGGCTAGCCCAGCTTGAGGTGAGAGATGTATCTCCGCGTCGTTTTTCGCCAGGATAGCCCGGGCCCATCTGTCACCCTCTGTAGCTAGGAAGCCCCGCGGTGAGAAAAGCTTTACCGCGCCAGATCGTCCAGTCAGCACCTGGCCCACCCGTCTGTGTCTGTGGCTAGATCTGTGTGAGTACAAAAAGGATTTCTGTTTTCTGTTTTAATTTAAACTTTTCAAATTTGTTTTAAATTCAAATTCAAATCTGTTTTTAAATAACTTTTCAAATATTATTCCAAATAATACAAATAATATATCTTTTGAAATCAGAAAAATGTGAGGAATTCAAATATGCTATTCAAAATAATGTTTGAACACTTTAATTTTTCAAGTTGTTTAAAATTACAATAAAATACCCTTTTCCTTAATTAATTAATAACTTTTGTTTTATAACTCCAATTTTGACAAATAATATGTCTAAATCGATCAGCGCGACGAGCCCGTTCTATCTATGCCTTCCATGTTCTGAATTGCAGCATGCATCATATAAATATAAAGTATACAGCAACTTATTTGAGGATAAAAGGTGACTAAAACTCCATAAAATGCTTTATTCTTGTATTCCACACCTCACCCATGCCATGCTACTTTATTGCCATGCAAATTGTGCATCATTCATCATGGCATGATTGTTTGCTTGTCGCATTTTAATTCATATGCTTGTGCACTCTATTTATGTTGGCCCTTGTTTGTTTGGATCTTCTTCGAATACACGCTGAGCAGGGGATATATCAAGAAACCCAGGAGCACTACCCAGATCCTTCTCTCACTTCAACTGAGCTGCCAGGCAAGCACTACCACATGCTAGTATACATATAGTACCTATTGCCTCTATCTTATTCTTGCATCATGGAGTCGCGATTGCATTAAACTGAATCCCAAGTACTGCATAGCCTTTACTTTTAAACCCCACCGAAGCTTGTTCCTCCATCCCATGAGCCATTACTACAAGAGTTGTTTGAGCCATGCGGGTCGTAGAACAACATGTGTAGGGTATGTGAGTGTCTGATGGATAACGAGGTACCTAAACACTTAACCTGAGTAGTAATGGGATAACTAATGAAAGTGGCACCGGTGAGCAATATCTGCTATTTGGTTTTTCATGCTCACTTGTGTCCCGTAGGACCCCGAGTACTTGATTCCTGTTCCTTGAATATTCGCGCTATCCACATCCGGGAGGCTTATGAACCCCCCTGAGCCAGAGCTTGATTCATTCTTATTTCTTGGGGCCACAAAGTAGTTTGGGGCTTTATTACTATCCTGTACTTATGCCATGCTTTACTGCTTTATTTACGATTGTGCGTGGAGCACCTGTACTGTTTAGGATCGTGACACGTTTTCGCTGTATCGACAAGCCTAGTCACACTTTCGGGTTCCCAGTCGTTTACAGCCGTCCACACAAACCTTGAGTCCGTCTCGGAGCCGGCCAACTTCGTTGCGGGTAGCTTAATGGGGTGGCCCCCTGAAACATTTCTGAATCCTGTGATCTCTTTGTCGTGACTGCCTCATTGGGTTTTGATTTGGTTTTTCCGAGGTTGATCGAGTGTGTGTTGCTATTTGTGCACCCCTGCAGGGTAAATCTTTCTGAAAGTCGTGTCCGCGGTTATGGACGACTTGGAGCACAGTTTCTCGATCATAGACAAGTATAACTAAAGTACCGCTTTTAATTTGACTAAGTACCTGACTAGTAAATAGTGCAACACTCATGGAATGGTTAATAAAACTGCCAACGGATGGGAGGTTGTTCGTCCACTTCCTCGTTGGTAAGCGAGGAGGAGGATGGATCTGTTAATATTACTGTTATAACTGTTGTTATTAATTCACGAACATCCGTCTATCTTTGGTTAGGCGGATGGTTAGCGAGTATCTCTAGAATTGTTAGGTATTATCTTTTGCTGCAATTGCGTCACCCCAGGTTGTGTCCCCTTTAGAGGCATAAAGACTTGCTGAGTACCCCTAGGGTCTCACACGATAAATTGTTTGATTCAGATGAACAGGTAAACTCGCAAGATGGATACTGGGTGGAGGAGACGGACGATGTTGGCAACGATCACTCGGTGTAGAGATTCCGGGAACGGGGATCCGTGAGATCTGTGGGCGGGATGTGTTTATTTATGGGCATCTTATGCCAATTTGCCTCTTATCCGTACTCGGATCTTGTTTTCCGCTTCCGCTTGATACTCTGATGTTTGATGTATGAGGAGATATCCTAAACTATTATATCTATCTAGGATATTTGGATCTTTCCGTATGGCGTTGCAATATTTCTATTTCTTTTAGATGGAATGGCTCTGAGGACTGTTGTATGGTGGCTTGCATACATACTCATTTGTGTATGTAGTTGATCCCTTCGCCTGCCGATTACGCCGCTCGTTCTTGTCCCGATGTTTGGAAATGGTTAGGACGGCCGAAAGGTCTACCTATGAGTGGCATTTGGCCCCACCGTACTATTTTAACCATTTCCGCTCATCCAGGCTTGTAACTAAGAGCGTAATTCACCGAGGTAGTTACAGTAACCTACTGTGTCCATTTTGATACATGCCTTCATATGATTCTGAACTACTGTTCCTTACTGTTACTGTTTTTTTGTCTGTTCCTTACTGTTACTGTTGCTTGATTGCATTGTTCATAGAGAGCTCAAACATTTTCATCTTTGTCATCATATTTTCTAGTTGTCCTTTGTACTTTCTCAGTCTGTTCCTTACTGTTACTGTTTTTAGATCTTGTTGTTATCTTGTTGTCATCTTGCTTGATCTTGTTGTTATCTTTGTCATCATTTTCATTTTACAGTTCCTATTTCATACATAGGTAAAACCTTGCCTCATGGGGATTTAACCTCCTTTGTTGATCCTTCTTTCTTATTTGCATGACGATGGAGTATTTTGTTATATTTCGAACGAGCCCGAGATTGCCAGGGTTCATATGCAATAGCTAGAACAGGCTTTTTGTGAGCATTCATGCTATTTTTCTGTCCTTACTGTTCCTTACTTTTACTGTGCAATTAAACTGTTCCTTACTGTTACTTCTAGGCTAACATTATCCTTGAAAGAATAAACTGTTCCTTACTGTTACTGTTTTTTTTGTCTGTTCCTTACTGTTACTGTTGCTGATACTAAATAAAAACATGCAGGTAGTTGACTCTGAACAAATTGACATGAAAAATGTTGAATTCATCCATAATCTTGACAAAAACTGGAGAGTTCCAGGGAAATATTCTCCGGTTGCTGTAAAAAAGGCACCTACTATTGCATCAAGAGCAGTAGCAAAAGTGAAGAGCAGGAAGGCTGCAACAGTTCCAGTGGGCTCTCAAGTTGCAGTTTCTCAGATTCCATTGGGCTCACAAGTTGCAGATTCTCAGATTCCATTGGGCTCACAAGTTGCAGTTTCTCAGATTCCAGTGGGCTCTCAAGTTGCAGTTTCTCAGATTCCATTGGGCTCACAATCCATTGGGCTCACAAGTTGCAGTTTCTCAGATTCCAATGGACTCACAAGTTGCAGATTCTCAGATTCCAGTGGACTCACAAGTTGTAGATTCTCAGATTCCAGTGGACTCACAAGTTCAACATTCCCAGATTCGACTCGGCACAAGGAAGAGGAAAAGGAGTACAAAAGTACTTGAATCACAGGAGCTTGTTTAAAAGCGAATGTTGCTTGCACAAGGGAATGTAATTTGATACTGAGCTTGTTTAAATTATTTGCTTGCACAAGGGAATGTAATTTGCAGTAGTTGCTTCTATTCTACATAAGTACTGAGAATGTCATTTGTTACTGAGAATGTTTTAATTTATTTGCAGAATTATTTGGTTGATACTGATAAATTATTGTATTTGGATTATGGTAAATTATTGTAGCTTAATATTATATGAATAGCCATGGAAATCTTTACATAACATTACAAGGCACTATCGATAGTGCCTCTAAAACTAACATTACAAGGCACTATCGATATTGCCTCTAAAACTAACATTACAAGGCACTATCGATATTGCCTCTAAAACTAACATTACAAGGCACTATCGATAGTGCCTCTAAAACTAACATTACAAGGCACTATCGATAGTGCCTCTAAAACTAACATTACAAGGCACTATCGATAGTGCCTCTAAAACTAACATTACAAGGCACTATCGATAGTGCCTCTAAAACTAACATTACAAGGCACTATCGATAGTGCCTCTAAAACTAACATTACAAGGCACTATCGATATTGCCTCTAAAACTAATTTTGGAAGGCACTATCGATAGTGCCTCTAAAACTAACATTACAAGGCACTATCGATAGTGCCTCTAAAACTAACATTACAAGGCACTATTGATAGTGCCTCTAAAACTAACATTACAAGGCATTTTCTAGTTATACCTTCAATTATAAAAAAAGGCATTAGGAAAAATGCCTACAAAAGTACTTTAGAAGGCACTTTTTGGGTATGCCTTCATATACATTTAACGACGGTAGCGGATGCGGCATTTTTTTGCCTTAAATAACAATTTAAGGCAAATTGTGTACTTTTAAATGCACTTTTTAGTGCCTTCTATTTGAGAATGTGAGGTAGTGACTTCCGGAGCATCCACAAGCCGACTTACCTCAAGGGCCGCTACGACGTCGTCAGTCACCTCCACTTGTCCTGGCCACCTCCAGCATGTTCCTCGCTGTAAGGTGAACATTCACGTACTTCATCGTGCTTCTTCCAACTGTTTTGGTTAAGATATTGGGCTGGTGTGGTCTGTGTGCGCAGGGGCGTGGAATCTACAACATGTCTCACGGTATCGGAAAGAAGGAATGACGATTCAGGAGCCCTTATACCTTTGACAGTGCAACTTGTGTGTGTGTGTTGGACTCCCATAGAAGTGTCGCTATTTTAAGGTTGTGAGCAAGCAGCAGGTAGTTGGCTGTCTAGCAACCAATCGAGGTTAGATCATTTTTTCTTGAAACGAAGACAAAAGTTTTGCTCATCTCATTAAAAAGGAGGAGTTTAACATGGTTACAAAAACAAGCCGAGATGTATAAAATCCTACTCTCATGACATTATTGAACCCTAGTGTTTTGCACCCACGACAGTGCACAAACTCGCCTTATTCTTAATATACCACTATAGTGGGAATCGTGGAGACCTTTCAAAACACCCTCGTTCCTCTCGCCCTAAATTTCCCAAGAAGTGAGCATAATGAGGGTGGCCAAAGATTACCTCTGGATGCCATTGTTGTAGATGGCCGCCTCCCACCATTATTTGACGGTGACAACAGTAGCCCAAGTTGACGTGTCGATGGAGGAGAGGCCCAACCAAGTTACAAGCATGTTCCAAATCCGAAGAGAGCAGCGGAATTTGAAAAGGAGATGTGGCGCGGTTTCATCTTCTCTCCTACAAAGTTGGCAAATCCAACAATTTTGCCAACCCCTCCTCTTAAGGTGTGATACGTCGTAAATGTATCTATAATTTTTGATGCTCCATGCTTATTTTGTACTAGCTATCATATGTTTTGTCTACACTTTGAGGTATTTTTATACATTTTCTGGAACTAACCTATTAACAAGATGCCATAGTGCCAGTTCCTATTTTCTGTTGTTTTTGGTTTCAGAAAAGCTAGTAAAGAAATATTCTCGGAATTGGACAAAACAAAAGCCAAAGTTCATATTTTTCCTGACACAAGACGGAGTCCAAAGCAGAGACGGAGGAGGGCACCGAGGTGGCCACACCAACCCTAGGCACGGGTCCACCCCTGGTCATGCCTGGCTATGGTGTGGGCCCCTCGGGCATCCATCGACCTTGCCCCTTCGCCTATATAAACCTCCCGAGGAAAAAACCCTAAGGACCCGATCAAAAATCCATGAAAAAGCCCGTAGCCGCCGCCACCATCGTCCCTGGATCGGGAGGGATGTGAAGCTCTTCTCGGCACCCTGCCGGAGAGGGGAGATCATCCCGGAGGCCTTCTTCATCACCATGCCAACCTCCGGAGTGATGCGTGAGTAGTTTATCCTTTGACTATGGGTCCATAGCAGTAGCTAGATGGGTTTTTCTCCTCTTTTGTGCTACCATGTTTAGATCTTGTGAGCTGCCTATCATGATTAAGATCATCTATTTGTAATCCTACATGTTGTATTTGTTGGGATCCGATGGATATTGAGTACTACGTCAAGATTGATTATTGATTCTATCATGTCTATGTTATTTGTGATCTTGCATGCTCTCCGTTGCTAGTGGTTACTTTGGCCAAGTATCTGCTTGTGACTCCAAGAGGGAGTATTTATGCTCGATAGTAGGTTCATGTCTCTAGTAATCTGGGGGAATGACAGAAACTTCTAAGGTTGTAGATGTGCTGTTGCTACTAGGGAGAAAACAACAATCCTTTGTCCAAGGGCAATTGTATTGTTTACTTTATGCACTTTGCTTAATGTAATTATTTGTTGCTTACAACTTAATATTCGAGGGTTGTTCGGATGATATCCCAGAAGTGGATTATTAGTCATAGATGCAGTTGGATTACGATCTATGTATTATGTTGTAATGCCCAAACGAATCTCATAGAAATCATCATGACATGTACATGCATTGTTATGCATTCTCAACCTGTCAATTGCCCAACTGTAATTTGTTCACCCAACATGTTATTTATCTTATGGATAAACACCTCTAGTGAACTGTGGACCCCGGTCCATTCCTTCCCACTAATATTCAGTCTACTGTCTACTGTTTACTTTCTGTAATTACTACAAGCAATTACTTTCTTCCACACTATGTTTAATCCTTTGTTTTCAGCAAACCGGTGAGCTTGACAACCTCACTGTAAGTTGGGGCAAAGTATTGTGGTTGTGTTGTGCAGGTTTCACGTTGCTAGCAACACCTTGGGAGTTGTTTCCTTTCTCCTACTGGTTCGATAACCTTGGTTCACAACTGAGGGAAAACTTGCTTCTGTGCTCATCACACCTTGCCCTTGGGGTTTCCCAACAGGCTCTACAGTAACCGAGCCGCATCAAGACTTTCTGGCGCTGTTGCTGGGGAGACACATGGCAGTTTCTGCAAGGGGAGTCTCTCACAACCAATCTCTTTACTTTGTTTTTGTTTTGCTTTGTTTCTTTAGTTTTGTTTGGTTTGTTTCTTTTTATAAAAAACACAAAAAAAATTAGTTCCTTCTTTAGTTGTTACCTTGTTCTTAGCTCATTATGTTGATCCCTAAGTTCACCCTAAAAGACCTTTCAATAGGTAGTGGCTCTATAATTGGTAAAGATAATATTGAAGAATTCTTTAATCATGTTAGTAAGCATAAGGACATTAAGGATAGATCCTTAGCAGAACATGCTCCAAATTATGAAACTGCTGCAGCTTATTTAGTTCACATGTTGGAGGCTAGGTTTGTTAACCTTAACCCCATGATGCAGATAATGTTTCTTAAACTTAATGATATTGAGGACACTGAAAAGAGAGATTTTATCCTGGAAACTTTGCTTAAAGAAATTAATGATGTTGCTATAGAAGCTAGAAAGGTCTTTGATCGTTTTAATATGCTAGGCTCGTGTGTAGATGTTATTGTTATACTAGAAAAGTTGGACAAAACCAAACCCAAAAATGGGGAGGAAATTAAAACACCAATACCTTTTAAACTTGTAGGAGTGCATGAAGCCTTGGAAAAGAATTTTGATTGGATCGTTCCTGAAAACCCGTTGATGAAAATAGTGAACCCAAGAGTATTGAGAGAGGATCCTATAGAAATTATTTGGATAAGATACCATGCCTTGTTGAAGATATTTCTGGTATTGATCTTGATGCTTCTTCATTTTAAAATACTTGATTCTTGCTTTCTATGCCTAGCTGAAAGGCGTTAAAGAAAAGCACTCTTGGGAGATAACCGAATTTTTATTTTAGTAAGTTTTTTCTTTTTTTGAGTCTTGGAAGTTATTGCCTCTGTAATAACCTTTCCTTATCCTTTTTGTTTGATTTTTGTACCAATAATAGCCTCTAATGAGAGGGAAGTAATATATGGGGAAGTTGCTGTCCTGAAATAGATTTTTGTGCTTTAATGTAAAAAATTGTGAAAAATCCCAGTACGTCGGATTGAGCTGAAATATTTTGTGTGCACGCCCCTAGTATTTACCCAACTTTCATTAGTTTTTCACTTTTAAATTTGATCAACAGAATATTTTTGAAAAAATCAGTCTTTACCTGCTGGTCTATTTTGATAGATTTCTGCCATTATTTGCATTTGCCTCTTAATCGGTTTCTTTTGAGTTCTCTTTGACCACTTTAGCTTTTAAAAGGAGTTGCTACAGTAGCCTATGTTTTAATGGATGATTTACTTGAGTTGAAACTGAACCCAAAGGCTTATTATCTTGAATACACTAATGTTGCTAATGAAGATTGTGTGAAGTTTTGTATGAAGGAAGTTTTCAAGTGTAGAGGGAGAATGATATGATGAGATGAAGAATGGAAAAAATCTCAAGCTTGGGGATGCCACCCGTGTCACCCCAATAAATATTCAAGAAGTACAAGCGTCAAAGCTTGGGGATGCCCAAGGCACCCCCTTCTTCATCAATAAAAATCTCAGGTTTTCTTTCAAACCACTATATTTTTTGCTTCATGCATAATATGTTGTTCTTGGAGCGTATTTGTTTTTGTTTTAGTTTTCTTTAGTTTTGTTTGCTGTAATAAGTTGGTTGGACTCCAACACACCTGTTTTGGAGAAGTCACACATAGTTCTTCATTGGCTAGAACACTCTAGTTTTCACTCATATTGTTCTGTGAGTGTTCACTTTTGCTAGCAATGCGTTTAGCTTTAGTTTTCTATTGATTTTTTGCTTAGAACTTTTTAGTTCTTCTTTATAGTTAGGTGATACAAGATCTCTGATCTTTATTGATTATTATATTTGTGAGTTGTTTCAAATAAGTCGATTGGTGTTGGAAAAGAGTAGAAAGTTTCATGCTTATGGCAGTACAAAAAGAAGCTTGTTTTGACTGTGGCTTAGACTTTATCATGTCATGTTAGATGTTTCTTTGACCATATGCTTAGTAATTATTGTTGTAGCATGACTTGTTTCAAACAATTGAGATTGCTTAATGTGCCATGAAAGAATCATGCGTTGTTTTAGCATACAAAAGCATAATATTGTGGTATTATCCTTTGATGCTTTATTTGGGTTGACTTGGCACATGCTTACACCATGTTAAGTGTCATGGTATTGCCGACGAGTACACCATGGAGGGGTCCTCACAGTGTGTGTTTAGAGATGTGGGGTAAGGCGGAAGGTTGGCGGGTACGGGGTAACACAACTTACCCTGGTTCATATCCCACGGCGGTGGTGGAATCCTACTCCTGCTATAAATCACTATAATGGCAATACGCCGAGTTACAGAGATCGGTTCGATGTGTGCGATATGGGTTGAGTTATCTGATTGGTGTCCTAAAGGCTCCTCTAGGTCCGGCTTATAAATACACCAGATCCTAGGGTTACAGGGAAAATCCTAGCCGGACAGATTACAGAGTCCTACACGGTATACAACTAGTCTAACATGTCTTGAACTCCAAGGCTCCGGATACGTTGATGACTCCACCGTAGCCTTCCTTCATCCGGCATGGGCCTACCTTATTGTCACATCCCAAGATTTTCCAAATCTTGTAATGTGAAAAATAAATGAATAAAATAAAACTTTGTTTGATTTTCAGGGCCAGAAGAAACTTTTTGAATTCAATTGGAACTTCAAACCAAGTTGGATCAAATAAAATCCTAAAGAGATTTAAAAAGATAAAACATTTATTAAAGGAAAATAAAATATTTTAGAATTACTATTTCTGATCTTTTAATAAAAGGATTTGGTTTTCAAAAGAAAAGGGATTTATAAATAAAGATTATTTTATAGAGCCAAATTAAACCTTGGCCAATCTTTTGAATTAAAATGGGTTGCTTTGATTAAAAGGGCAAATGTTTATTTAAATAAAATAATAAGGATTTAATATCCAATTTTATTTAAGTAAAGGCTTTTCCCATTTTAAATAAACACCAAAACTTATTTATTTTATTTTAAATAAGTTTTGCAAGTATTTTGTATTCTCAAATAAAACCTACTGAAATGTTTTGGTTTTATTTTAGATTTCAAAATAAAGTTTTTAATAAAATAAAACCTATTTGATTTAATAACTAAGGCCATTTTATTTAATTATTAATGGACCCTAAAAGAAAAGGTGATTTTACTTTAAACAAGTTTCCAAGTATTCTCTATTTTCAAATAAAACCTACTGATTTTGTTTTGAAAATATTGGATTTCAAATGGAGATTTTATTAAATAAATCAAACCCTATTTGATTAAATAACTAAAGGTCCATTTTATTTAATGAAAGAATAGATCCTAAAAAGAATAAAATTATATTATTTTATTTTGGGATTTGGTTTATGTTGATAAACAGAACCAAAAACTCATTACAAAGTTTAGTGATTGTTTGAGTTGTTTGAATGTTTGATTTGTTTGTTTGAATTTCAAAACAGAAAAATAGAAATAGAAAAGGATAAAACAATCAGACAAAAAAAAGTGAATCGGACCTGACCCAACTGAGCCAGCCCAATAAGCCCACTCAGAGCCCAGTTTCTCTCCCTTCCGAAGAAAACGGTTGGCACCAACTTACTGACCCACGCAGACGATGACAAGTGGACCCCGTTCCCTCTCCCTTTCTCACTGACCAGCCGACCCCACCGACACGTCCCCCTTCTTCCCCACCCGCGGACTACGCCCTTCCCCTCGCCGGCCGTTGCAGGCGAATTAAACCCGGCGTAATACGCGTTAACCACGCCGTTAATCAGCCCCTTGACCAAGCAAGATAAAGCGCCTTCCCCTCCTCTCCACTTCCCCTCTGTCGCCCCACCTCGACATGCCCCCAGGCTGCCAAATTCTGCTCAAACACCGCCACTGTCCGACGATGCTCCGGCGAGAATTCCGGCTAGCACACGCCACCTCTTGCCTCCTCGAGCACGCAGCTATGATCAGCATCCCCCAGCGGACCTTTCTGCAGCCGCATCTCACTCGCGTGCGCCCCTGAGCGTCGACAGCGACAACAACCACCGGCGCCGTGTCTGGTTCATCTCCGACGAGCCCCACAGGTAGTTTTTGACCACCCCGCGCCCCCTCCTTCACGCACACATCATTGCCATAGCTTTGCGCGTCTGACCCTGTCTCCCTTTTGTCCTAGCGTGCATCGTAGTCCCGTCTCCGACGACGCCCGAGCGAATCCGACGCTAGAAGGAACTCCGGCGAGCAATCAAGCCCGCTCTAGTGCGCCCCTCGATAGAACGGCACCGCCTTGAGCTTCCCCAGGCCTCTACGAACGCTATGAGTAGCTTCCCAGCCACCCTCGCTTCCTGTATCGCCGGCGCCGCCACCGTCTGGCCGCTCCGCCGCCAGCCACCGCCGCAGCGCTGCTCGTTTAGGGTCGAGCTCACAGCAGCCGTCCGATCCCGATCTGGTGGATAGGATTGAATCACTTAATAGCGAAGGGGTACGCGTTCTGGGCCACGCGATCTGTTTAGATCCAACGGCTGCAGCTGTGCGATCCGCACGAAGCGGTACCGACCAATCACGGCGCGACGCGTGGCTAGTTTCTGTTTAAAACAGATTTTGAAATCAGATTTAAATGCCATTTTGAAACCACTGTAAATTTTGATCCACACGTCCAAAAATTACAAATTTTATACCAATGGAATCAGCAAGACAAGCCCTAGCCAACCATTCCTTTTGTTTAGTAAAAAGCTTCTGGAAAATGGTTGTTTTTGCAGAAACATTTGTATGCTTGTTAAGGATGTGAAAATTGTTTAAAAATGAATTTGGGGATAAAATCTTTGGCAATTGGATTGATTTGAACCTACTGACCATAGGAAACACTTTGTGGACTCAAAAATGTATTTGGTGAAACAAAATAATAATTCTTTGATTTAAAACCATTTCTAGTCAAATAGAAATGTGGTTTATTTATTAAAAATGGTTTTGGAAGGAAACCTTTGTAAAATGTTTTGATTTAAACTCTCTGACCCCAAACACCAAGTTTTATGGTTTGAAAACTTATTTGGTGAACCCTATAGATTAATGCCCTAGTAAAAAAATATTTCTACACCACATAAAATGATACTTTGTTTTGAAAATGGTTTTTGAGGTGAAACCTTTAGCAAATGACTTTGCCACTTTACAAAATGACCAATAGATGTTTTCAAATGTTTATGACCCATTAGGAACCACTTTTCAAACAAAAACAAAGCTTGGCATGCTTGCATGCATGCATTACTTTGACTTTATGATTTTATGTGTTGTTTTGCTTGATTGGTAGATTGAGTTTGTGCCTTGTTTGATTGATTTGTAGTGACTTGAAGAGTGTGATTGTTGCAAGGACAAGGAAGTGAACCTATACCCTCTACCAAAAAGGCAAGTGATGCTTCATACTTTTTGTCCCATTACTTTCACTATACATTAGTGATTTTGCTAAGTAAACCTTGCATGGAATTTTGCTAAGTATAAACCTTGCTATAGAAAAACCTAGTAGATGAAACCTTAGTGGAAATCTTCCTAAGTTAATATTCCTATTACTATCAAGCTTAGCCTAGCTAATAGAAAACATGGGTGGAATATATATTCACACTATGGAAAAATATTCTAAGTCTGAGGACTTGTGTTTTGTTTAATAAAACAACTAAGTTAATGAATCACCTGGGTGGAATGGGACTTGCTTGGTGGATTTTGGTTGAGTGGTTCACAAGGCCCATGTCTATGGTTTACCTTGTGTATCTCACTTGTGGATGTCCACCCAGGAACAAAGAGATTTGAGATGTCAAATGTTGAGAAGCTTCAAGTGCAGCCACTTGGCATTATGGGCTCTGCCTTGATCATATAGGTTGCAAGAACTTAGCCATATGGACAGTTGGTGGTAGTGTTTGATAGGTTGGAGCGCGTCCATTTTGGTCTAAGGGAAGGCTTCTGAAAGATCTTGTCTTGGGAAACCAAGTCTTGTGGGGAAAGTGCACCACCTCTGCAGAGTGTAAAATCTAAGTACTTAGCCATGTCCCTGGTAAAGGACAATTTGAGCATCAAGACATGGAAGCAATCAAGAATCTCATCATTCAAATTTCTAAGCTAAAATCTTGTGGATTGAACAAGGGTTTTTGAAATCTTCAATCTTTGATTGAGAGGTGCCTTGGAAAAAGATTTTGACAAAACAAAAACTTAGTGTTTTCAAATGTTAAGGAAAAATCTATTTTGAGCAATGCAAGCCTCAACTCCACTTAGCCAAATGCATATAGATGATAGACTCCACTATACTACCATAGTATCACTTGCCAATACAATTCAAATGTATTGACCCTTGTGGCTGTAACTTGTATGTTGCAGGTTCGATTGATTTAGTGAAGTGTGTTGATTAGGATTACAAAGTCTACAACCAACATGTCTGCCTGTGGCACTTTGAAGATGAAGGACCCCATGCTTATAGTTATTCCGCTGCAATGTATTGTAATAGCCAAATGAGCTATGTAAGATGTAATAAAATTATGTTATTCCTGGTTATAAAGTTGTATTATGACCTTTGTTTCTTGATATTACATATTAACTGTGGATGCTAGCTATTGATCCAGGGACTAGCATTGTAAACACAGGGGACACCACCTTATGTTGAATAAAGGGTGGGACACTCCCTCTACACTTATGGATCCACATAACTGGGCCGCCCAGCAGGCCATAGGATCTGCTACCAACTGTGGGCCACCTGGGTTATCCGGATTAGAGACATGCAATGTTGATACCCATTTAGCATATCCCCAATAGTAGCCCCCGGAGAACTCTGAGATCTTGCCCCGTCTTGCCTTTTCGAGCTGAATGCTCCGTCTAGTTGGATGTCGGCAAATCTTCAAGCAATATCTTGTAGTTCTCCCAAGAACCCTGTGATGCTCTCCGTCTTCAGCATGTAAGTCAGAGAACTGCTGAATCTTCCATCATACTCTTCTCATAGTCGTACGGGATCCGTCCATGCCGAAATCTTCGGATGGGACTGTTCACCTGCCTATGCCAGTAGAGTGACGTAGACCATAGGTCATCGATGCCTCATAACTCACACATGCAGAGAACATAATCATAGCCGTTTTTCCTGCGCGAAGGATACGAAACATTGCCGTCGGCGGTGGGAGCGTGGTGAAATTTTCGCGCACGCTCGCACACATGCTGTCCACGTAGCAATCGTTCAATCAACTTGCACGAATCTTGATGCCAAGTACTATATATTATAACCGTGGTGATTTTTATCCTTTCACCTCATTCTTCCTCGCATCGTGTTCCTCCTTCAGCCAATGTCTCCTCGTGCTCTTTGTGCGCACAGAGAAAAAACCCTAGCCTTCTCCAAATCTATAGTCACCCCCCACCACTCCAATGACTAGCAGAAGTAGTACTCCATCCATGGAAGCGTCGGGCGAGGCATCGGCCAAGCCAACGGGTTCAGTCCATGTCCCGCCGGAGGGCATGGTGGTGCCGTGCTCTGCGGTGGTGGAATCCACCGGCGACGACCATATTCCAGTGGGGCTGGAACCACTAGAGGAGGAGGCTGACTCCCATAAGGGGGAGTGGCGCGACTCAGATATCACCGAGAATGACATCAAGGAGATGCTCACCGAGGGGTACCTCCCTGCGACGGAGGGTCTGGTTTGGAGGCCGGCGCCAGCCGGCGAGGTTGTCCCTTCTTCCTTAGCCGAAGAAAAGGTATACCTCAAAGCCCAACTAGTGCGCGACGTCTCCCTCCCAATCTCTGACTTCTTCATAGAAGTCCTTAGCCACTTTCAGGTTCAACCTCAGAACCTATCTCCGAATAGCATCCTCGCGCTTAGCAATTACGCGGCGCTTTGTGAGGGTTACCTAGGAATTAGGCCTAGGTTAGATCTGTTTATTTACTTCATCACCGTGAAGAGGGAAGCCAAAGTAAGCAAGGAGGAGCTTAGGAACTATGGAACCATTAGTTTCAAGATCCGGCCTGTCCGGTGGTTCCCCGACATCGTAGGCCATGAATCTTGCAAGAATTGGCAGAGGACATATTTCTATAGCCTAGATATTCCTCTAACTGGCCGAGAAAAAACGTACCCGGACTTTGTCGATGGAGCTGCCGCTGAAGCCCCGACATGGAGATCCCAAGTCCTTCTCCCCTCCGACGACGAAGCCTCTCGTGCCGTAAGGCGGATCGATTGGTTCATAGAGACGGGTATGACCGGGTTAGACCTAGCCATGTATTGGTTCATCTGGCGGATCCAGCCTCTGCAGCACCGCGTGAAGCTCATGCACCAGTATACCAAGGATAGGAAGGATTGCCTCTGCATCTCCGAGGACAACTTCTCGAGTGACTCCATCAAGCTTCGCCTCAAAGACATAGTCAAGGTAAAGGATAGGAAGCGTGGCTTCACTATCACCTATGACATGTTCGAGGGCGGCACGTGCCCAGAGGTACTTATTTGTTTTCCGTGTATGACATATACTCCAGTTCTTCCATCTTGACTTAAATTTTGCGTCTAATACTTTGGGACTCACTTAACAGCTGAAGAATATAGATGAAGGTAGCATGGCTGCCCAAGTCTACGATCCCAAGATGAAGGAAGTCAACATCGTGTCCGACGACGATGTCCCATTGGCGCAAAAGTGGAAGAGATCCACCTCTGATGTTGCCGACGGAAGCAAGAAAAATAAGACGGAGGGTGGAGCCTCCAAGAGATCCACTGCCTCCCTGGAGGTGGAGAAAAGAAGAATCACCGGCATCCCTTTAACAAAGGCACCAACCGGTGTGTAAGCTTCTAATCATCCAACATTGTCTCTTGCTTGTCTTATTCCTGTACTTATACTTTTGCATGTTTCAGGAAGAAGGCCAGTATGAGTTTGAAGAAGACCTCCAAAACATCGGGGGATTCTAAAAACATTAAAGAAATGTTTAACCAAGCATCTCCCGCCATCGCCCCTCCGACTCCGAGCGTCCAGCCTACTGCCGCACCGACAAGTTCTCCGTCAAAGGTAATATCTGAACCTTTTGCCATGGAAGTGGACCCAACTCCTTCTCAGGAGGTCCCAGATGTTGCCACGGATTCCCACATTGTCAGCGAGCAGGCGACGCAAGAGAGCACATCCTCTAAAGTGGCTAAAGATTTGGCTAAGGATGCCACTGATAGTGGTAAGGCGATGATGGAAGGCGGAACTTCTACCATAAGCGGAGCCGTTGCACCCAAGACGCCAACAGAGCTTCCTAAGATCGTCTACCCGGTGCTTACACCGAGTAGCTCAACTCCGACTCCTGGTGCAGCGCCGACTTCTCCCAGTGTGGTTTTGAGGAGCTGCTCAAGCAAGTGGAGATCTTGCATGTAAATAGTCTTTCTTTTAGCAAGATATTCTCCGAGAGCGCCAGCAACCTCAAGATCATTGAACTTTTAAGTTTTATATGCCTTTTGCATTTCATATATAGTAGCCCACTATAGCCCCCGAGGATTTAGACGTAAAACCATAGGTCTTTGGGTATGAATGCTCTAAGAGTGACTAAGCTAGAAACTTTGCACCGTAGCCCCCAAGTATGTAGTTTGAATGAATTATTCCGACTAGATACTTTTAGAGTAGCATATGCAGTGTTTGTAATTTTCAATACTGTAGCCCCCAAGCCTCTAGTTGAAACAAAATTAGTTCTGACTAGATGCTTAAAGAAAGACTAAGCATATTGCTGAGTTAAAAACTCGTACTGTAGCCCCCAAGCCTCTAGGGGATACTTATCCGGCTAGATGCTCTAAGTAGACTAAGTGAATTTGATCTTTTGTTTCAGAATGAGAATGCTCGTAGGAACGCCGCCAAAGACAAGTTCCACAAGATGCGTGCAGATCTTGAAGTTGAAAAGGGTAAAACTACCTTCTTGAAGGATCAAATCACCAAGAGCAAGAGTCTGTTTTCTTTTCAATTTCGCACTCAATCTTGGTCTTGCGCCATTAACTTCCAACTAATCATTAAGCTTTGTCATTTTTCTGACTCGTAGAAGCTATTGCCAAGGCCAAGGATATTGTCGAGCAATCTAAGCATATTCAATTGCTGGAAAGCAAAAACAAAATCCTTAAGCAGGAGAGAGCCGATTCGCTAAAAATGCATGAGGATGCCATGGTCTCCGTGCAAGAATCCGCAAACACGGAGATCAACCGTCTGAGGGAGGAAATTGCAATCCTCGAGGAGCAAAACAAAGCTACCGCCGAGCAGAATACGCGCAACCTTGAGGCTTACAAGGCCCTCCGACAAGAACGTGACTCCATGGCGGAGACTCTTCAGTAAGCTGAGGATATCATATTTGGTAAGCAATCTCCGTCTTGTACTTCTGTAAACCAGGTACAGTGAACTTTACGTTGTGTTGAACTCATGTACTCAATCACTTGGCTAGAAATGCAACTCCTATTAGTTTGACCAATAATCCTCCTCCGCCAAAGGAATGCATGGTTCTTGCCAGCAACTTCATCATCACCGCCATCACCCAAGCAAAGGAATTTGCCAAGCCCCTAGTCATTAATATTAAAGCAGTGGACTCCGTCATGAAGTACTCGGAGATTCTGCGCCAAGCCCCGAGCATGTCATAAGCTGGAAAGCTTCATGTACCCGGGTTGGTGCAAGGATGGCGCTGGCTATGGTCAAGGCCCACTATGATGATGCCGACATCGACACGGTGACCTCCGGCTTGCCCAACATAGACGATGACGGCCAGAAGATCGATCATGGAGCTATCTGGGCATCGCTCGCCGGCTACGACACCAGGGTCGCCCAATTGGTGGATGCAAACACGTTTGTGCCCCATGAGGTAATTGACGCCAACCAAGCCAGCTTCTCCGAGTCCTTCAAGACTGTCGACTTCACTGATGGGCCAGATGGCTCTCCTACACCGATGACGTTACCTCGAAGTCTCTTGCACCAGAGGAAAGAAAACACTATGTAATATTTGTTTCCTCTGGATGTTTTGTATGTATGCGTAAAACAATGGGTTATACTTAAGGCGGAAAACAATAGCTATATGCTTCCTGCTACTTAAGTACTAATTCCAGCATGTATATATTTATAAGCAAGTGATGCCTTATCCATTACTCTGGTTTGACTTTTCGTGAGTCAGAAGACCCTTAGTCAGAACTATGCGCTCAGGTAAAGGAGGTAAAAGACTCAAGCATATGAGTGAACCAAAGAGCTTTATTTCATTGATCATATAAGAGGTACAAAGTAGATACTAAAAAATATGCTAAGTGTAAAAAGGACGTAGCTGTGCTATGTTCCATGACCGATCAAGCTCCGGGTAGTCATCATCCGGGTCACGTCGCTTACGCTTATGATCCTCGTTTGGTATATCCTCTAGTTCACGATTGTCAACGAGGTAGTAAGAACCATTAAGTAGGGCCTTGCTTATGATGAACGGTCCTTCCCATGGCGGGGATAATTTGTGTGACTTCTTCTGCTTAAGTCGGAGCACCAGATCCCCCTCTTCAAACGAGCGATGCCGAACGCGGCGACTATGGTAGCTGCATAGATTTTGCTGGTAGATGGCGGAACTTCGGCATGCCAAAACACGCTCCTCCTCGAGAAGGTCCACATCTAGGCGTCTGGATTCTTCAGCGTCATCTTCGTCATAGGCGGCAACCCTTGGTGCGTCGTGAAGTATGTCGGAAGGTAGGATGGCTTCTACTCCATATACCATGAAATAAGGGGTGTAGCCGGTGGATCTGTTGGGAGTAATTCGTAAACTCCATAAAATAGATGGTAACTCCTCCGCCCAGGCTCCAGCTGCTCTATGTAGCGGTTCCTATAGACGTGGCTCGATTCCCTGCAGAATTAATCCATTGGCTCGCTCAACTTGCCCATTGGACTGTGGATGTGCCACAGAAGCCAAATCAAGTTGGATGCCCTTCTCCCAACAATAAGCTTCCACTTCTCCGAGTGACAAGTTGCTGCCATTGTCGGTGATAATGCTATGTGGGAGACCAAATCTCACCACTAGATCCCGGACAAACGTAAGGGCAATTGCCCCATCAATCTTTCTAATGGGTTTAGCTTCTATCCATTTTGTGAATTTATCAACTGCCACTAGCAGATGCGTAAACCCACAAGGTTCCGTCTGTAATGGACCAACCATGTCTAGCCCCCAGAGTGCAAACGGACAAGTTATTGGGATTGTTTGCAATTCTTGAGCCGATACATGTGGTTGTCGGGCATAGTACTGGCATCCCATGCATGTCTCAACCATATTGCCGGTGTTCGCCTTTGCGGTCAGCTAGTAGAATCCTTGCCGATAGGCTTTGGAGACCAACGATCGAGGAGCGGCGTGATGCCCGCAATCTCCGAGATGGATCTCACGAAGGATTTCAATACCTTCTTGCTGGGAGACACACTTCAGGTATACACCAGTGGTGCTTGTTTTATAGAGCTGTCCATTGATTATGGTATAGCCCTTCGCTCGACGTACTATTTTCTGACTTTCGACTTTGTTGATAGGCAAAGTTACGTGTACGAGATATTCCATGAACGGTTTTGTCCAAGCCGGAGGGACCTTTATTACTGTATGAACAAAAGAGTCAACTATATCCGGGTTCTCGAGGTCCGGTCCCTTCACGGATGTTGTCCGTAGATGCTCCAGAAACACGCCAGGCAGAATTGGTTTGCGCCCTGATCCAAGTTTTGACAGTAGATCGGCCGCCTCATTTTCCTCCCTTTTGACATACTTGGCTTCATAGCGCTCGAAGCACTTGGCAATCTCGTCTACTTCGTCTCGATATGCCGCCATCATAGGGTTTCGCGCGTTCTAGGTGCCATCCACCTGCTAGGCAACCAAGTCGGAATCTCCACAGCAAACTATGCGCTTGATGCCAATATCCTTGGCTACGCGAAGTCCGTGAATGAGTGCTTCATATTCCGCCATGTTATTTGTAGCCTCAAAGTGGATCTGCAGAACGTAGTGTAGCTTTTACCCTGTTGGCGACTGTACTAGTACACCAGCCCCTGAGCCGTTGAGTAGCTTTGATCTGTCAAAGTGCATCACCTAATATCCTGGCTCTGGTACAGGGGTAGCATCCGGTATCTCCATCCAATCTGCAATGAAATCCGCCAAGACATGTGATTTGATAGCATCGCGCCTCTTGTAGGTGATCTCGAAGGCGGCAAGTTCAATGCCCCGCTTCGTGACCCTTCCCGTAGCGTCACTATTATTGATGATGTCGGTTAGTGGAGCCTTTCTCACAACTGTGATAGGGTGCTCCTAGAAGTAGTGCCTTACCTTCCGAGGAGCAAGGAACACTCCATAAGCTAGCTTCTGGTAGTGCGGGTAACGCTGCTTGGACTCCGTCAAGACCTCGCTTACATAGTAAACTGGTAGTTGCACTCCGTACTCATGCGTTGGTTCTTTCGCTCCACCACGACGACGATGCTGATTACCCGGTTGGTGGCCGCCATGTATATCAACATAGGCTCCATAGGCTCGGGTGTTGCAAGTACAGGCGCCGGGGAGAGTATCCCCTTTAGCTCCTTAAGCGCAGCATCTGCTTCGTCCATCCATACAAATTTGTCCGCCTTCTTCAACAACTTGTACAATGGTAGAGCCTTTTCTCCAAGTCGGCTGACGAAGCGGCTTACCGTTGCAACGCAGCCTATGAGCCGTTGGACGTCCTTCAGGCATGTCGGATGGTTTATGTTTAGGATGGCCTTGATCTTCTCCGAGTTGACCTTGATTCCATGCTGGGAAACGATGAAGCCTAACAATTTGCCGGTTGGAACCCCAAAGATGCACTTCTTTGGGTTAAGCATCATGTTGTATTTCTAGAGATTATCAAAGGTTTCCTTTAAGTCGGAGATTAAGTCATTTGATTTTTTAGACATCACCGTGATATCGTCCACATAGGTGTGAATGTTCCGACCAATTTGGTCGTGTAGGCAATGTTGTATAGTCCGCTGGTACGTGGCACCTGCGTTTTTCAGCCCAAAGGGCATAGTGACATAGCAAAACATGATGTAAGGTGTGGTGAACGAAGTGGCCAATTGGTCCGACTTCCTCATATTTATCTGGTGGTATCCCGAGTATGCGTCTAGAAAACACAAAAGTTCCGAGCCAGCCGTCGAGTCAATGACTTGGTCAATGCGAGGCAAAGAAAACGGATCCTTCGCACACGCTTTGTTCAAGCCGGTGTAATCAATGCACATTCTTAATTCTTTGGTTCCCTTTTTGGGGATAAGTACATGATTGGCCACCCATCAGGTGTGAAGGACTTCTCGGATAAAACTAGCCTTAAGTAACCTAGCTATCTCTTTGCCTATGGCGTGTCTTTTCTCGTCTCTGAAGCGTCATAGAGGTTGTTTCACCAGTTTGAATTTTGGATCAATATTCAAGCTGTGTTTGACAAGTTCCCTAGGTACACCTTTCATGTCGACAGGTTGCCAGGCAAAGATGTCCCTATTCTCATGGAGGAACTCGATGAGCGTGCTTTCCTATTTAGGGTCTAGGTTCGTCCCAATGGCGGTGACCCCTACCTTGGAGGCATCGCCTACCACAAGTTCCACCATGTTGGTTTTGATGGCAGCCTTGAAGGCGGGATCAGAGTTAGAAATCTGCTTCTTCGATGACAACATCTCTGAGGTGTCAACCTTGCTCTGCATCTCCTTGAATTCTTTGCTGTAGAGGATAGCTTCTGCAAAGGCTGCTTCTCCAATCTCACAGTCCCTTGCCTTTGAAAAGCTTCCGGATACGGTGATGACACCATTTGGTTCAGGTATATTGAGCTTGTTGTAGACGAAGCATGGCTTGCCATGAAGGTGTGGAAGATGTCGCGTCCGAATATGAAGTGGTACATGCTCTTGAAGGGGACCACTTCAAAGGTCATGCATTCTTGGCGGTAATTGTTAACATCACCAAAAGAGACCGGAAGCATGGTGCACCCAAGGGACCGGGCCTCCCGGCTAGGGACTACGTCGTGGAACACGATGCTGGTCCACCTTAGGTTGGTCTCCGTCAAGTTCATCTTGTGAAGTGTATCTAGTTACAAGATATTAATGCTGCTTCCACTGTCCACCATGCATTTGGTGAACTCGTTGTCATCAATCAAAGGGTTGATGACCATGGCATATTGGTTCTCCATTGGAACGAGGTCTGGGTGATCCTTCTTGTACCAAGTGATTGGAACTTCCGACCAGCACATGTGTTGGGGAACTGGGGGTAGGGTGGCCATTAGTATCCTCAGCGAAGTTTTCTATGCCCGGACAGTTGGGGTGCCAAGGAAAGTGTGGTAGACGGGGGCCTTCTTCTCGAAGGGGTTCTTGCCTTTGCCATTGCCCTTGTCGGTGTGCTTGTGGTCAACGTCTTCATCCATGTCACTTGAATCCTTGGACTCCTCCTCCTTCTTCTTCCCCTTGCCCTTGCCTCGCGGTCAGTTCTTCCGGCTTGGTTTGTAGCCGGACTCCAGGTTTTCCTTGAGGTCGTTGACGAACTTGCAATGGCGATTGGTGTGGGTGGCTTTGCTGTTGGCATCGAGGTGTACAAGGCATGGAATATTACGGTACTCCTCATATGTTTGGGGAATGTGGGGCGCTGCTAGGGTAGTTTCACTACCTCGCTGCTGTCCATGGCCAGCCCCCCGTCCTCGGCCAGGCTGTCCGCCATCACCTCTTCTTGCAAACGTCATCGTGACCATGTCAGAGGTTGGATTTTCTTCTGGCCGACTCTTCCGCTTAGTGTTGTTGTTCCTCTTGGCTTGGGTTGGGACGGTAATTGCCGGCAAGAAGCCACGAGCGTCGTCATCAGCAGCCACGAACTCACTGGCTAGTGAGATCATCTGATTGAGATCTAGCCTGTGATTGTCCTGCATGCACTTCAACTTATGCCAGAGCAATGTGCCCTTTTCCAAGCCATCAATGTAGGCGGCCACAACGCTCTGATCCTGCACTCCTGCGCAGGAATTTTTCATATCCAGCCAGCAGGAGAGGTAGGCTCAAGATGTCTCGTCTTTCTCTTGCACGCACCACTGTAGATCGCCAACAGTGCAGGGATGTTAGTACATGCCCTCAAAGTTTTTGGTGAACGCTTATTGCATGTCCAACCAGTTGCATATGGACTTCTCCGGCAAGTCATCAATCCATTGGCATGACATGCCCGTCCACATCAGTGGGAGGTACTTGACGGCAACGTTGTAGTTTCCCCCGACGATCTCCACCGTGTTGCCGTAATCCTGCAACCACGTAGCTGGTGGCGGTGCCGTCATAGGGCTTGATCGTCTTGTCATTTTGATTATGGGATAGCTCCTATATCATGTGCAAGGGGTACCCCATTGGCGGTTCTCTATGATACACATGTATTTACGATGACAAGAACTTACAGGTAACTAAAGTTGAGTAGCATGAGGAGCGGCCCTCGTACTCAAGGGACATGAGATTTCTAGTTTATGCTCTGTCAAGCATATAACTCATATTGGACCCCACTTTCACCTTAACCATCTAAAAGATGCCTATTATAGGGGCAATGAGAGCTCAAAGCTAATGAGTACCTTATTTTCAGCTTCTGGAAGCCTTTCAAACTTCTCAAAACCTTTTCACTTCCTTGTTGAGTCACCACTTATTCTATGAGCATCTTGTTTAGAGCATAGTTGTCATTCTTAGTGTAATGTGCTTGTCTCAAAACTTGGTTAATTATATAATGACTTTGATGCTTGTATCTCTGATATCTTTACTTCTAGTCTTTACTTGAACTTCAAAGGTTCCTTAGCATCTATTTTGTGCTCTACAAACGAAGGCAAGCGAGATACCACTCTATCATAGCTTTTTATGAGCATTGCAATGTTGCTTATGTTTATGTTTCATGCTACTTATTATTATTGAGTTGGAATCTCTTCATAGCTTGCAATGACTATTGATTAGACTTAATTGCATACTTCTTACTATGAATGGTTTAAGTATTTACTCATGTGCTAAGAATATATACATCATATGAAGCAAATGTGTTCGTGAAAGTTCTTTTATCGCACTCAGTTTTCAACTGGATTGCTTGAGGACAAGCAATAAGCTAAGCTTGGGGGAGTTGATACGTCCAAAACGTATCTACTTTCCTGAACACTTTTGCTATTGTTTCTCCTCTAAACTTGTGTGATTTGGATACAACTAGCCCGGACTAACACTGTTTTCAGCAGAATTACCTTGGTGTATAGTTTTTGTGAAGAAAATCAACTATCAAGAAAAATCTAGGAATATATGCCAAAAATCCTATTTCACTAGAAGACTCACGGAGCCTGAATACAAGACGGAGTAGGGCCCTGGGGGGCCCACACACCCCAGCCGCACGGGCCAGGCCTGGCCGTGCTTGGAGGGGGTGTGGCTGCCCCAGGCACCCCCTCGGCCTCCCTCTTTGCCTATAAGATGCCTCTTGACCTAAAAACCAAGGGGGGTTCGACGTTTTTCCAGAAAGAGTTCTGATGCTCCTCCACCACTAGAAACCGCGATTCGGAACCAAAAACTCCGTTCTGGCACCCTGCCGGGACGAGGAATTTGGAGAGGATCATCGCCATCATCATCACCAACGCCTCTCCATCAACCATCCTTGTTTCCCTCATCCTTGAGTGAGTAATCCCCTGCTGTAGTCTATGGGATGGTAGGGATTGGATGAGTTCTATCATGTAATCGAATAATATTGTTAGGGCATGGTGCCTTGTATCTTTTATTAGTGATATTTAACTTTGTTGCAACTTGTTGTGCTTAATGCTTGTCACTAGGGCCCGAGTGCCATGATCTCAGATCTGAGCTTATTATTGATTCATTATGATAGTATTGTTTGTGATCTTATCTGCAAGTTGTGTACACATATCATTGTCCGGATCCAAAGGCCCCGAAGTAACAGAAATTGGGACAGATGGAGGGGATGGCTGTGATGTGAGAATCACATGTGTTCACGGAGTGTTAATGCTTTGATCCGGTGCTCTATTAAAAGGAGAGCCTTTATTGACAGTAGTTCCCTTGAGACCCTGCTGCAATGGGCTGGAAGGACAAAAGATGTTGTGCAAGTTCTCATTGCGAGCACACATGACTATATATGGAGCACATGCCTATGATTGTTTAGTACTTGGATGCTTTATCTCATTTATCTGCAATTGCCCTAGATATTGAAGTTACATGTTTAGACTTGTCCATGCAACGCCCGTCCATCCATACCTATGCCTACCGCGCTCATATCCTATTGTTTGCTACTACTGTTACTATTTCTCTTATTCTACTGCTGGTGTTACTTTACTTTCGCTACTACAAAACTGTTGCTACTGATAAACTTCTGTGAGCAAGAACTATTTCTAGGTGCAGCTGAATTTACAACTCAGTTGTTAAGGCTTGCAAGTATTCTTTGGCTCCCCTTGTGTCGAATCAATAAATTGGGTAATACTACCCTCGGAGACTATTGCAATCCCCTATACTTGTGGGTCATCAAGACTATTTTCTAGCGCCATTGCCGGGGAGCATAGCTTTATTTGTAAGTTCACTTGGATATATTATTGTTCACTTCTAATCCTCTCATCATGGGGAAGTCTCGTGATGGAAAGTTTCCTATTTTACCATCCACTACAAGAAGAGGTACAGTCCTAAACACCTCTGCTGCCCTTGATTCACTGTCTTTCAGAAGTAAGCTTGTTACACCACCAACACATACACATGCTACACATACTGCTACTACTGCTGAATCTGAAATTGCTTCTGATACTCATGATGTTACTTCTACTGTGCTTGATGCAAGTGGTTCATTAGGTCCTTTCCTAGACGCTACTATGGCTAGACTAGGAAATACTGAAACTGCTAGTGAAGACACTATTACACCTATTAGCTCACCTGAGTCTAGAGAGAGATATGATATTAATGATGGTTACATTGAGTTGACTGATGAATTTATTGAAGAGTGCCGAAACACACATGGTGCTAGTGCTATTAAGAGTCTCCTTGAGAGACGTACCATTATTCCTAAACTTTCCTCTGATCCTAAGTTTTCCACTTCTCCCATAGATATTAAAGATGAAGATTATGATTTCTCTCGTGATTTATCCTATTTAGACATTGTTGAGAAAGAACCTTTTTGTGGGACTGAAAATGAGAGTGATGTGGCACATATGAATGAGCTTTCCACTATGAGTGCTTTATTCTCTGATGATTTTAAGATGTGCAAGTAGTTTGTTACTAAGATCTTCTCCTTTTCACTAAAAGGAGAAGATAAAGCTTGGTTTAATAGATTACCTCCTAGATCCATTGATAGCCCTGATTGTTTGATTGCTTCTTTCTTCCAGAAATATTTTCCTCCTAGTGCTAGACATGCTGCTTTGTAGAGACTTTTTGATTTTAAACAGGGAGAAGAAGAGAAATTGCATGAGTCGTGTACAAGGTTCTGTGCCTTGATTCATGCACATCCTGGATGTCCATTGCCTAAAAATGAGCTTCTTGATATTTATTATAATGGACTAACTTATGATTCTAGGACATACCTAGATAGTTTTCTTGATTGTGTTTTCAGGAAAATAACTCCTACAGATGCTGAAGAATTAATGGCTAAAATAAGCAAGAATTATGATGATTGGACTTCAACTGAGCTAAATACACCTAAGCATATTACTCCTGAACCAGTTCCAACACCAACACCAAATAAGAGGGGAATTATTGCATTAAAATATGAAGTGATGAAAGAAGCTAAGAAATGTCTTAAGGATAAAGGTATCGGAGCTAAAGATGTGAAGAATCTACCTATTATAGAAAAATTATGTAAGCCAAATCCCCACTCATCTACTATTGAGGTACACTCTCTCCACTTTGATGAAGGTGATATTCCCTATGGTAAGCCTCCTCATCAATGCTTAGATGAACTTGACACATTTATAGTTAAACAAGGTAATTTTAACAAACAAGTTCAGAATCATTTATTGGAAAACTCTAGAGTTATTAATGAGTTGAAAGATATTGTGGAAAGAACTGCTAATGATGTTAAAATGCTTTGTAAACACTTTCAAATGGTTCAAACCCAAATTGATCAAATTGCTAAGGTACAAAAAGATATGATAGTTAATGCCTCAGGAGATAAACATGCTTATGGAATTAGAACTAGGAGTGGTATAGCTACTCAAGATCCTTTATATCCTGAAGGACACCCTAAAAGAATTGAGCAGGATTCTCAACAAGATGAAAGTAGTGGTAGTCCTCATAAGAGAAAAAAAGAAACACAAAATAATTGAGGAACCACCTGAACCTGTTCTAGATCCTAATAGTATATCTGTCTTTGATGGTGAAACTAAGAATGGTAATGATAAAAAATGATGCTCCTGGTAGGGAGGAAGTTGAGGAAGAACCTAAGAAGCACACTAAGAACACTAGGTACACTAAGGAATATTTTATTGCTAATAAACATGGTAGATAAAGAGAACCTTGGGTGCAAAAACCAATGTCGTTTCCTAATAAGAAACACTAGTCAAAGGAAGAAGAATACTATAACAGTTTTTGTGAGTGGATGAAACCTTTATTTTTGCAAATTCCTTTGACTAATGCTATTAAGTTGCCTCCTTATTCAAATTATATAAAGGATATTGTCTCTAATAAAAGGAAGATTTCTAATGAGGAAATTTCCACTCTGCTTGCTAATTATTCCTTCAATGGTAAGGTTCCAAAGAAACTTGGTGATCCAGGTATACCAACTATTCCTTGCTCTATTAAGAATAATTATGTTAAAACTGCTTTATGTGATTTGGGAGCTGGAGTTAGTGTTATGCCTTTTTCTCTCTACAAGAGACTCCAGCTAGAAAAGTTGATACCGACTGATATATCTTTGCAAATGGATGATAAGTCAACTACTATTCCTGTTGGTATATGTGAGGATGTTCCTGTTCTAGTGGCTCATAATTGATTGGTTTTAACTGATTTTGTTGTGCTTGAGATGCCCGAAGATGATAATATGTCCATTATTCTTGGGAGACCTTTTATTAATACTACAGGTGTTTTCATCAATTGTAATCAAGGAAAAGTAACTTTTAGTATTAACAAAGAGCATACTATCTATTTCCCCAAGAATATTGATAAGAGCTATGGCATAAATTCCATTGAAAATGTTGAAGCCATCAAAGTTGGAGAAATATATTGTCCCATTTCACAAGGAAATTTTGAAACTATTATGATTGGGACTATTGCTATCAAGTTTGAGGTAATATAACCACTTTGTGGAATGCAAAGTTTTGCTTCATATAAGATTGTTTTGGTAACAAGACTTGATCAACCTTGTTAACAAAAGGATTTTAATGAACAAAGCAATGCTTTCACAGTGGTTATACTTGCTCACTTTTATTTTTCTCCTTTCTAGTCTTTGCTCTTTCTCTTGTTAGCTTTAGAGTTGCTAGTTGTTTGCTTGTTAGAGTGTCTTAGAACTTCTGTAGTTTTGGTTTTTGTTTGCTTTTGCTTCTTCTAAAAAATCTGTTTCTGCGAGAAAATCAATTTTCATACCCTAAGAATTGGCCAAAAATAAAGTTTCCCAAAAAAATTCAGAAAATTCATATTAAATTTTCCCTCGAAAAAATGGGCAGAGGGACACCTGGAGTGGCCCAGGTGGACCCACCAGGCCAGCACACCCCTGGTGGCGCGGCCAGCTCCCAGGGCGCTCCTGGCCTGGGTGGGGCCCACCTGTGGCCCTCCAAGTTGCCTCCCCCCAGCCACTTCTTTCTCTCTCCCAACAAACACCGGAAAAATTTCTCAAGCTCGAGTTCTCGCTATTCTTGCTCCCGATTTTCGATCTCCTTGCTCAGCCCATCTTTGCTGCTGATTTTTGGAAGGATTGCTCCTTGGTATGTGCCTCCTCCACTTGTCCAATTAGATTTGTGATTGGTAGATTATATTTTGAGTATTTTGCTGCTATAGGTGTCAGTTTGTGTGAGATTGCATGCTTGTTCTATGCTTAGAGATTTCGTTTTGATGCATATTTAGCCCTCTAGAAAGTTCCTATAGTAGTTTCTCGTCATTTATCAACTTGGAAATCACTTGGTTTGATGTTTGTCTAAAAATTTCAGAAAAAGGGTCATGGACAACCACACCTTTGGTGAAGTATTTGAGAGTGATGCACCTAGGAGGACAAGGCCTTCAAGATCATCCTCCCGAGCTAGGCCCTCATACAATAAGGATCTCATTACACCACGATTTGGCAACGAGGGAGATGAGGGGGATGCGCACCCTTCTACCTTCCCTTGTCAAACCTTCTTGCGGGCTGCAGGGATTCTCAATGATTTCCTAACCTTGGTTCGGAGGGTTGGACTAACGAGTTATATGCAGGATGAGAGTGTGCAATATGCTATGCTCACTAAAATATTTGTGGAGAGTTTCTCTTTTTCTAAGAGCCCTTTTAAACCAGATGTGTCTTTCAAAATCTATAACAGGCCTTTCTCCATGACATTGAAGAAATTTTGTGAAATCTTGGGCATTGGCACGGCTGGGACGGTGAAGAAGATTTCAGCTCAACCCGCTGATTTGTTGGAGCTCTACCGCGGGATAACTAATGATGATGACCGCAGAGCCCAGCGTGGAAAGATAAGAAATATTCAACTCCCAGCTATCAGGTATTTTGCTTATTATCTTGCCACTAGTGTTCTTGGTAGGGATAACACTACCAATATTTCCAACTATCATTTGGCCTTCCTAGATGATGCACTCAACAATGAAACCAGGTACAATCTTGGTTGTCTCATTGCTCGTCGCTTAGCTTCTAAGGAACCCATTTATGGGGGAATTATTGCTGCATGTGTTGTTGCTGCCTTAGACCTATCTATTGATCCAAATGATACAATTTTGGCTCCTCAGAGGCTTGATCTTGCTGCCATGAAAGCACATCAGTTTGTCACTACTATCTCTACCCTTGATAATTTGGTTTATAGGATGATGTTTAATGATGGGGAAGAGAGAGAGAGAGAGAGAGATTCCTCTGCCCCAAACCACTTTGTTTTGTATTTCCCAGGGACCTTAGTCGCGCTCCAAGGAGGAGATGGACTAGAAGCTACACATTCATGGTTTCCACGCACACTACCAGGGGGACACACCCTCATATGACCCCTCTGTGCACTACACAGAAGTGTCCTCGAGCTCGTACCAGGACGAAGGAGCCTCGTCGTCGTACTACGGAGGTGCACATTTTTGGTCACCATGGAGTTGAGACCCACTTAGGCCAAAATCCTAAGCTTGGGGGGAGGTACACCGACATCACACTCATCTTTATATCATGTTTTGTTGTTTTTTTGTATATCCATGTTTCGCTTTCTTTTTGGTTTTTATTTCTGCTTTCTCAAAACACAAAAAGACCAAAAAATATTTTCGTTGTTTCTCTTGGTTTGTTTCTTTGCTTTTTAGCTTTGGTTTGCCTTAAAGAAAAATCCAAAAAGATTTTGCTTTGTTTCCTTTTGCTTTGTTTGTTTTTGCTTTATGTGCTTGCTTTAAAAATCGAAAACACCAAAAATATTTCTTCTTCTTCTTTGGTTTTGTGAAGTTCTTTGCAAGGTTTAGCAGTCCTCAGTGGAGTTTGGTTTCATGTTATTATTCAAGTCACACAAGTGAAGGGCAATAATGAAGATTAAGACAACTTGAGGTGTGGTAAGAGGCTGGTAACGCACTCTATTTGTTTTCATTTTTGTACATATACTCATCATTGTGAGCATGCTTAGTCTGTTCATGTAAGGTTTATGTTATTTATGGATGCTTAGTAGTTCTTGCTCTCTGATGATTGGCTCCAGCTTGCTAATAGTTTGTAGCATGTCATATGAATGTTTGCTTGCATTGTTCTATTCATAACTTGGTATGATATTGTGGTATCCTCCTCTGAATGTTTCATGTGAATCGACTTGGCACATACTCACGCATGCATATGACTAAACAATAGTCAGTAAGCCTCGATGATTTATTTTGCCTTAGAGTTCTTATATCACTTTCATGCCGTAATTAGTCCTGTTTTGTTGCAAGCATGATTATGCCAGTTATTGCTCTCTCGTTTGTCGCTCCCTCTCTATTTCTATCCCTCACCTGCATTGAGTATGAGCTCTACTTGTGCATCCAACTCCCCGAAACCAATATTGCCACAGTGTCCACCATACCTACCTACTAGCATCATTTGCTATTCCGTGCATATTCATTATGCCTTGTTTTCTTCCAAATAAAATGTTGCTTGTTTTGAGAAAGTTAGTTAGTAAAGCTCTCACGAACTTGATGGCACACTTTATTTCTTGCACTTAATGGACCTGAACCATTGTGACTGTCCATGAAAGTTATATGCTTGCAAATTATAGGCTGGGAGTTAGCAGAAACATGATGTCACGAGGAACCCTTTCAACACTTATGCATACATATCCAGTTGATATCATGCTCTTTTGTTTGCGGATGTCGTCGGTGTGAAATAAAAGGGGATCTTGTAAGTTCATAGAGTTATATATATGTGTTAGAGAAACGCCTGGGCCGCTAGCCTAAGCCATGCCTAATCATCATGGAAATTTGCAGCATAACCATAATGAGAAATCTGTGAAGCATCCTCAATAAAAACCTATGCAAATAGCAAATAAAAAGATCACTGAGATGCTCATTATCTGCTTGCCTTGTCATTTTGATTATGGGATAGCTCCTGTATCATGTGCAAGGGGTAACCCCTTGGTGGTTCTCTATGATACGCATGTATTTACGATGACAAGAACTTACAGGTAACTAAAGTTGAGTAGCATGAGGAGCGGCCCTCGTACTCAAGGGACATGAGATTTCCAGTTTATGGTATGTCAAGCATATAACTCATATTGGAACTCACTTTCACCTTAACCATCTAAAAGATGCCTATGATAGGGCAATGAGAGCTCAAAGGTAATGAGTACCTTACTTTTAGCATTTGGAAGCCTTTCAAACTTTTCAAAACCTTTTCACTTCCTTGTTGAGTCACCACTTATTCTATGAGCACCTTCTTGTGAGCATAGTTGTTATTCTTAGTGTAATGTGCTTGTCTCAAAACATGGTTAATTATGTCATGACTTTGATGCTTGTATCTCTGATATCTTTACTTCTAGTCTTCACTTAAACTTCAGAGGTGCCTTGGCATCTATTTTGTGCTCTATAAACAAAGGCAAGAGAGATACCACTCTATCATACCTTTTTATGATCATTGCAATGTTGCTTATGTTTATGTTTCATGCTACTTATTATTATTGAGTTGGAATCTCTTCATAGCTTGCAATGACTATTGAGTAGACTTAGTTGCATACTTCTTACTATGAATGGTTTAAGTATCTACTCCTGTGCTGAGAATATATACATCATATGAAGCAAATGTGTTCGTGAAAGTTCTTTTATCGCACTCAGTTTTCAACTGAATTGCTTGAGGACAAGCAATAAGCTAAGCTTGGGGGAGTTGATACGTCCAAAACGTATCTACTTTCCTGAACACTTTTGCTATTGTTTCTCCTCTAAACTTGTGTGATTTGGATAAAATTAGCCCAGACTAACGCTGTTTTCAACAGAATTACCTTGGTGTCTAGTTTTTGTGAAGAAAATCAACTAGCAGGAAAAATACTGGAAAATATGCCAAAAATCCTATTTGGTCCACACCCCTAGCCACGCGGGCCAGGCCTGGCCGCGCCTGGAGGGGGTGTGGCTACCCCAGGCACCCCTCTGTCTCCCTCTTCGCCTATAAGATGCCTCTTGACCTAAAAATAGAGGGGGGTTCGACGTTTTTCCAGAAAGAGTTCCGCTGCGCCGCCACCACCATAAACCGTGATTCGAAACTAGAAACTCCGTTTTGGCACCCTGCCGGGATGGGGAATTTTGAGAGGATCATCACCATCATCATCACCAACGCCTCTCCATCAACCATCCATGTTTCCCTCATCCATGAGTGTGTAATCCCCCGCTGTAGGCTATGTGGATGGTAGGGATTGGATGAGTTCTATCATGTAATCGAATAAGATTGTTAGGGCATGGTGCCTAGTATCTCTATTAGTGCTATTTGACTTTGTTGCAACTTTTTGTGCTTAATGCTTGTCACTAGGGCCCGAGTGCCATGATCTCAGATCTAAGCTTATTATTGATTCATTATGATAGTATTTTTTGTGATTGTATCTGCAAGTTGTGTACACATATCATTATCTGGATCCAAAGGCCCCGAAGTGATAGAAATTGGGACAACCTGAGGGGATGGTTGTGATGTGAGGATGACATGTGTTCATAGAGTGTTAATGCTTTGCTCAGGTGCTCTATTAAAAGGAGTTCCTTAATTGTCAGTAGTTCCCTTGAGGCCTCGCTGCAACAGGCTGGTAGGACAAAATATGTTGTGCAAGTTCTCATTGCGAGCACGCATGACTATATATGGATCACATGCCTATGATTGTTTAGTACTTGGATGCTTTATCTCATTTATCTGCATTTGCCCTAGATCTTGAAGTTACATGTTTAGACTTGTCCATGCAATGCCCGTCCATCCATCCCTATGCCTACCGTGCTCATATCCTACTGTTTGCTACTACTATTACTATTGCTCTTGTTCTATTGCTGTTGTTACTTTGCTTTCGCTACTACAAAATTGTTGCTACTGATAAACTACTGTGAGCAAGAACAATTTCCAGGTGCATCTCAATTGACAACTCAGTTGTTAAGGCCTACAAGTATTCTTTGGCTCCCCTTGTGTCGAATCAATAAATTTGGTAATACTACCCTCGAAGACTGTTGCGATCCCCTATACTTGTGGGTCATCAGCATCCAACTCCCAAGAAACCAGGTTATTCCAAAGAGTCCACTATAAATTCATATGCATGGTGTGTTACACCATTCCAAGTATATTCATGTGTTTATCTATCTTCCAAATTAAATTTTTGTTATGTGAAAATTAGTGATTAAAGCTCTCACAAACTTGATGGCGCACTTTATTTTCTTGCACTTAATAAACTTGAACCATTTTGACCATCTATGTTGCTTATATGCTTGCAAATTATAAGTTGGGAGTTAGCAGAACCATGTTGTCATGGGGAACGCTTTCGACATTTCACTTATTCTATTTAGTTGATATCATGTTCTTTTGTTTATGGATGTCGACGGTGTGAAATAAAAAGGGAACTTGTGAGCTCATGGAGTTTGTATATGTGTTAGATAAACGCCTAGGCGGCTAGCCTAAGCCATGCCTAATCATCGTGGAAACTTACAGCGAAACCATAGTGGCATTCTATGAAGCATCCTCAATAAAAACCTATGAAAATAGCAAATAAAAGGATCGCTGAGATGCTCACTTTCTGTTGCCTTGTTATTTTGATATGGGATAGATCTTGTGTCATGGGGCAAGGAGTACCCCGTTGGCGGTTCTCTATGATACACATATACTTACAATGACAAGAACTTGCTTGTGACCAAAGTTGAGTAGCATGAGATTTGGTACTCGTATGCAAGGGGCATGAGATTTTGAACTTGTGATTTGTCAAGCATATACTCATATTTGTCTCACTTTAAGCTTAATCACTTCAAGATGCTTATGATAGGGAAATGAGAGCTCAAATCTACTAAGTACCATAATTTTTGGAAGCTCTTTATGAAACTTTAAATCCCTACTTCCCTCTGCGAAGGGCCTTTATTTTTACTTTTTGTTTAGTCTACACCTTCTATCTTTATGCACCAATTAAGTGAGCATAGTTGTCATTCTTAGTTCAATGTACATTGTCCCAAAACTTGTTGATTGATTCATAATTATGGTATTGCTTGTTCTTAAATTATTTGTATCTAGTCACCCTTATGAACTTTGAAGGTGTCCTATGCATTTATGTTTTGCTATTCCATGAAGGACAAGCTGATTACCACTCTTACTATGTTTTCTATATGTGAAACAAACAAATGTCTTTCAAAGCATTATTCATGATATTTTGTTTGTGTTACCTTTCATGTTGTAACATAGTTGTTATGTCTTATTGTTAGAAATATATCTTTCATGCTTATGTTAGAGTACTTTGATCCCAGCTATCAATTCTTTACAATACCTTGATCAAGATTGTGATGGTGCATGTCACCTAAAAAATTATTCTTTTTATCACTTACCTACTCGAGGACGAGCAGGAGTTAAGCTTGGGTATGCTTGATACATCATAAACATATCTATAATTTTTGATGCTCCATGCTTGTTTTGTACCAACTATCATGTGTTTTGTCTACACTTTGAGGCATTTTTATACATTTTCTTGAACTAACCTATTAACAAGATTCCACAGTGCCAGTTCCTATTTTCTACTGTTTTTGGTTTCATAAAAGCTAGTAAAGAAATATTCTCGGAATTGGATGAAACAAAAGCCGAAGTTCCTATTATTTCCGACACAAGACGGAGTCCAAAGCAGAGACGGAGGAGGGCACCGAGGTGGCCACACCACCCCTGGGCACGGGTCCACCCCTATCCATGCCTGGCTATGGTGTGGGACCCTCGGGCATCCATCGACCTTGCCCCTTTGCCTATATAAACCCCCTAGGAGAAAACCCTAAGGACCCGATTAGAAATCCACGAAAAAGTCCATAGCCGCTACCACCATCGTCCCTAGATCGGGAGAGATCCGAAGCTCTTCCTGGCACCCTGCCAGAGAGGGGAGATCATCCCGGTGGCCTTCTTCATCACCATGCCAACCTCTGGAGTGATGCATGAGTAGTTCATCCTTGGACTATGGGTCCATAGAAGTAGATAGATGGTTGTTTCTCCTCTTTTGTGCTACCATGTTTAGATCTTGTGAGATGCCTATCATGGTCAAGATCATCTATTTGTAATCCTACATGTTGTGTTTGTTGGGATCCGATGGATATTGAGTACTACGTCAAGATTGATTATTGATTCTATCATGTCTATGTTATTTGTGATCTTGCATGCTCTCCGTTGCTAGTGGTTACTCTAGCCAAGTATTTGCTTATGACTCCAAGAGGGAGTATTTATGATCAATAGTAGGTTCATGCCTCTAGTAATCTAGGGGAGTGACAGAAACCTCTAAGGTTGTAGATGTGATGTTGCTACTAGGAAGAAAACAACAATCCTTTGTCCAAGGGCAATTGTATTGTTTACTTTACATACTTTGCTTAATGCAATTATTTGTTGCTTGCAACTTAATACCCAAGGGTTGTTCGAATGATATCCCGGAGTTGGATTATTAGTCATAGATGCAGTTGGATTACGGTCTATGTATTATGTTGTAATGCCCAAACGAATCTCACAGAAATCATCATGACATGTACATGCATTGTCATGCATTCTCAATCTGTCAATTTGAAGGGTTTCACAGCATAGTAAATCAAAATTTTCTACGGATGCGAACGGGAAAAGCCAAGATCTAATCTAGGAGATGCAAACAACGAGGGGGATAGATGAGATCTTCATACCCTTGAAGAAATCGCACAGCGGAACGTTCGACGGAACGTGGTTGATGTAGTCGTACTAGCCTTCTCCTCCTCGCGATCCGATCCGATCCAACACCGCAAGTGGCGATGCCTCTGAGAGATGCACACGTACGGCACCTCGACGTCTCCTCCTTCCTTGGTCCAGCAAGTGGGGTGGAGAGATAGATTGGATCTACAACACGACGGCATGGTGCAAAGGTGGAGAGTTTCTGCAGCAGGGCTTCGCCTACGCGCAGTCGGGAGAGAGAGGGAGAGGAGGGCAGCAGCTAGGCGGCTAGGGCTTGAGGAGGTGTGGGGGGAGGGTGCACCCCTGCCCTATTTATATAGAGGGCTGGGCAGCTGCCCCTTGCCCCCTCCTCCAAGCCTAGGGCCGGCAGCCACATGGGAGGAGTGGGGGGCAAGTTCCCCCCCTTCTAGAAGCTCTCCCTAGGGTTTCCCCTAGGGCTTGGCCGGCTGGGCCTATGGGGCCTTGTGCCCCTGGCCCAATGCGGCCAGGGCACTCCCTCGTAGGCCCATGCCCCCTCCCGACAAGTGGAGCCACGTTGGTCCCACTCCGGAAGCTTCTAGAACCTTCTGATACAATACCAGACAATCCGAAACAATTCCGAAATCCAAAAACTGCTTTCCCTTATATGAATCTTGAAGGGTTTCGCGGCATAGTAAATCAAAATTTTCTACGGATGCGAACAGAGGGAAAGCCAAGATCTAATCTAGGAGATGCAATCAACAAGAGAGATTGGATTAGATCTTCATACCCTTGAAGATTCGCACAGCGGAACGTTCGTCGGAACGTGGGTGATGTAGTCGTACTCACTTCTCCTCCTCGCGATCCGATCCGATCTAGCACCACAAGTGGCGGTGCCTCCGTGAGATGCACACGTGCAGCACCTCGACATATCCTCCTTCCTCGGACCAGCAAGTATGGTGGAGAGATGGATTGGATCTACAACACGACGGCGCGGTGCAATTGGTGGAGAATTTCTGCAGCAGGGCTTCGCCTACAAACAGACGGGAGGGAGAGAGGAGGGCAGCAGGGCAGCTAGGGTTGGAGGGGAAGGTGTGGGGGGTTGGTGCGCCCCCACCCCTCTTTATATAGAGGGGGGCGTAGCCCTAGACCCTCCCCCAAGCCCAAACCGGCGCCCCCAAAGGATAAGGAGTGGGGGGCAAGGAAACCCCCCCTTCTAGAAGGTCTATCTCGAGTTTAAACCTCTCTTGGCCGGCTGGGCCCTATGGGGCCTTGTGCCCCTGGCCCAAAGTGTCCAAGTCACTCCCTCATAGGCCCATGCCCCCTCCTGGAAGGTGGGGCCACGTTGGTCCCCTTCCGGAAGGTTCTAGAAGCTTCCGGTACAATACCGATTAACCCGGAACAATTCCGAACTCCAAAAACTGCACTGCCTTATATGAATCTTATTCTCCGGACCACTCCGGAACCTCTCGTGATGTCCCGGATCCCATCCGAGACTCCGAACAAAAACTCATAAACCAATTATCCAATCTATCCTAGCGTCGATACACGTTAAGTGTGTGACCCTGCGGGTTCGAGAATATGCAGACATGATCTTCTATCAATAATCAACAGCGGGGTCTGGAAACCCATATTGACTCCCACACATTCATCGATGATCATATCGGATGAACCACGATGCCAGGATTCAATCAATCCCATATATATATTCCCTTCGTCTCGCGATATTTTACTTGCCCGAGATTCGATCGTCGGTACCGTCATACCTAGTTCAATCTCGTTCACAGCAAGTACTTTACTCGTTCTGTAATCCGATATCACTTTGTGATTAACTACTTAACCACATGCTTTCAAGCGGTGTTGATATCGATTACCGAGTGGGCCCGAAGTATATCTCTCTGACTCGGGAGGGACAAATCCCATCTCGATACATACAACCCAACAAGTACTTTCCGATCACCTGAGAGACACCTTTATGATCACCCTCTCATAGGATGATGTTTGATGACCTCAAAGCTTTCTTCCGATACCAGGGAGTTGCATTATCTCATGGTCTAAGGAATACAATATTTGACATAGTAAAAAGCTTCTCAAAGATGAACATGATGACACGATCTAATTGCTCTACTTAATTTGGGTCTATCCATCATATGATTCTCCCAATGATATGATCTCATTATTAATCGACAACTCATGTCTATGGTTAGGAAACCTTAACCATCATTAATCAATGAGCTAGTCCATAGAGGCATACTAGGGACACGGTGTCGTTCATAAACCACACAAGTATTAAAGTTTCTGCTTAATACAATTCTAGCATGGAATATAAACTTTATCATGAACAAGAATTTATAATAATAACATCTTTATTATTGCCTCTAGGGCATAATTCCAACAGTCTCCCACTTTCACTAGAGTCAATAATCTAGTTTACATCTGGCAACAATCTAACAACCATGGCACTAAGGTGCTGATCATGTTTTGCTCGTGGAAGAGGTTTAGTCAATGGATATGCGACATTCAGATCCGTATGTACTTTGCTAATCTTCAGATCTCCATCTGCTATATAATCTCGGATTATATGAAACTTGCGGTTGATATGCTTGGTCTTTGGATGATATCTTGGTTCCTTAGCGAGTGCTATGGCGCCAGTGTTGTCACACAATATCTCCAGTGGGTCCAATGCACTTGGAACCACACCAAGCTCAGTGATGAAGTTCCTGATCCAAACTCCTTCAGTTGACGCTTCTGTAGCAGCCATGTATTCCGCTTCTACTGTAGATCCCGCGATCACGCTTTGCTTGCAGCTTCTCCAGCTCACAGCTCCTCCATTCAAAATATAAACGTATCCTGACTGAGATTTAGAATCATCCTTGTCGGTGTCGAAACTAGCATCGACGTAACCTTTTACGACGAGCTGTTCATCACCCCCATAGACTAAGAACATTTCTTTAGTCCTATTTAGGTACTTTAGGATGTTCTTCATGGCTGTCCAGTGTTCCACTCCTGGATCACTTTGATATCTGCTCGTCAAACTAAGAGCATTGGAAACATCCGGTCTAGTACACAACATGGCATACATGATAGAACCTATGGCCGAGGCATAAGGCACTTTGCTCATAGCTTCTCTATCGTTTACCGTAGCTGGACACTGAGCCCTGCTCAATATCTTACCTGACAACATAGGCACTGAACCTTTCTTTGCCTTATCCATTCTGAACCTTTTCAGAACTTTGTCTAGGTATGTACTTTGGCTTAAAGCTATCAGGCGTCTTTGTCTATCTCTATAGATTTTGATGCCCAATATATAAGCAGCTTCCCCTAGGTCTTTCATTGAAAAACATTTGTTCAAATAACTCTTCACATCGTTAAGCATATCAATGTCATTTCCAATAATCAATATGTCATCCACATATAGTGCCAAAAATGTCACTGAGCTCCCATTCACTTTCTTGTAGATACAAGCTTCATAGCAATTTGGAACAAATCCAAAGCTCTTGATCACTTGATCAAAACGAAGGTTCCAACTCCGAGATGCTTGCTTCAGCCCATAAATGGAACGCTGAAGTTTCCATACTTTATCAGCATCCTTAGGATCGACAAAACCTTCGGGTTGCATCATATACAACTCTTCATCAATGTTGCCATTGAGGAACGCAGTCTTGACATCCATCTACAATATTTCATAATCATGAAACGCATCAATTGCTAATAAAATCTGAATGGACTTAAACATTGCTACGGGAGAGAAAGTCTCATCGTAGTCAACACCTTGAACTTGTCGAAAACCTTTCGCGGCAAGCCGTGCTTTATAGACAGTAACATTACCATCCGCGTTCGTTTTCTTCTTGAAAATCCATTTCCACTCAACGGCCTTTCGGTCGCTAGGAGGGTCCACCAAAGTCCATACTTGGTTTTCGCTCATGGATCCCCATTCAGATTTCATGGCCTCTAGCCATTTCTCAGAGTCTGGGCTCATCATCGCTTCCTCATAGTTCGCAGGTTCATTGTTGTCTACCAACAAAACAGTTAAGACAGGGTTGCCGTACCACTCAGGAGGGGCACGCGACCTTGTCGACCTGCGACGTTCAGTAGTAGCATCATCCGAAGCTTCATGATCCTTGTCATTAGCTTCCTCTATTGTTGGTGCAGACGGCACTGGAACAATTTTAGGTGTTGCGCTACTCTCCAACTCAAGAGAAGGTTCAATAACCTCGTCTAGCTCTACTTTCCTCCCACTCACTTCTTTCGAGAGAAACTCCTTCTCAAGAAAGGAACCGTTCTTTGCGACAAACACTTTGCCTTCGGTTCTGTGATAGAAGGTATACCCAATAGTTTCCTTAGGGTATCCTATGAAGACGCATTTCTCTGCTTTGGGTTCGAGCTTGTCCGGCATCAACTTCTTGACGTAAGCTTCGCATCCCCAAACTTTAAGAAACGACAACTTAGGTTTAGCACCAAACCACAGTTCATATGGTGTCGTCTCAACGGATTTAGATGGTGCCCTATTTAAAGTGAATGCAGCGGTTTCTAATGCATAACCCCAAAATGATAACGGCAAATCAGTAAGAGACATCATTGATCGCACCATATCTAATAGAGTTCGATTCCGGCGTTCAGACACACCATTGCGCTGTGGTGTTCCGGGTGGCGTGAGTTGCAAAACGATTCTGCTTGCTTTAAGATGCGTGAGAAAATCATAACTCAAATATCACCTCCACGATCGGATCGTAGAAACTTAATTTTTCTGTTACGATGGTTCTCCACTTCGTTCTGAAATTCTTTGAACTTTTCAAACGTTTCAGATTTATGTTTCATTAAATAGATATACCCATATCTACTTAAGTCATCGGTAAAAGTGAGAAAATAGCGATAACCACCGCGCGTCGAAACACTCATCGGTCCGCATACATCGGTATGTATGATTTCCAACAAGTCCGTTGCTCGCTCCATTATACCGGAGAACGGGGTTTTGATCATCTTGCCCATGAGGCACGGCTCGCACGTGTCAAATGATTCAAAATCAAGAGACTCCAAAAGTCCATCAGAATGGAGTTTCTTCATGCGTTTTACGCCAATATGACCTAGACGGCAGTGCCACAAATAAGTAGTATTATCACTATCTATCTTGCATCTCTTAGCCTCAATGTTATGGATGTGTGTTTCATCGCTTTCGAGATTTAGAAGAAATAAACCATTCACAAGAGGTGCATGACCATAAAAGATGTTACTCATATAAATAGAACAACCATTATTCTCCGATTTAAATGAATAACCGTCTTGCAATAAACACGATCCAGAAATAATGTTCATGCTCAACGCAGGCACATAATAACATTTATTAAGGTTTAAAACTAATCCCGAAGGTAAAACTAAGGAGAGCGTGCCGACGGCCATCACATCAACTCTTGATCTGTTGCCAACGCGCACCGTCACCTCATCCCTCGCAAGTCGTCGTCTATTCCGTAGCTCTTGTTTCGAGTTACAAATATTAGCAACTGAATCGGTATCAAATACCCAGGCACTACAACGAGGGCTAGTAAGGAAAACATCAATAACATGTATATCAAATATACCTTTGATGGTGCCAGCCTTCTTGTCCGCTAAGTACTTCGGACAGTTGCGCTTCTAGTGACCCTTGTCCTTGCAATAGAAGCACTCAGTGTCCGGCTTAGGACCATACCTGAGCTTCCTCTCAGCAGAGGCAACGCGCTTGCCGCCGCCTTTCTTGAAGGGCTTCCTTACACCCTTACCTTTCTTAAAGGTGGGGGGCTTGTTGACCATCAACACATGATTATTCTTTTTGATGTTCACCTCCGCTACTTTCATCTTAGCAAAGAGCTCAGTGATCATATCAGTGGAACCAATCTGATTGTGATCAACTACAAAACTTTTGCAGTTAGGAGTGTCAATCTTGAGCTCCTCTGGAATCTTGCAGTCCAGTTGCTCAAGGCGTTGAGTGTAGCCTGACATCTTAATGGCGTGCTCACTAACGGAACTCCCTTCCTCCATCTTGTAGTTAAAGAATTTCTTAGAGATCTCATATCTCTCAGAACGGGCTTGAGTCTGAAACATGTTTTTTAGCTCCTCGAGAATCTCAAAGGGCCCGGCGAACTCCTCAAAACGATTTTGAAGATCCGATTCCATAGCATACAACATGGCGATCTTAATCAAATCATAATCATCCTTGTGCGACTGATAAACAGCTTTTTCATCAGCCGGCGCATCTACAGCAGGGGCGTCACCTAGCGCTTTCTCAAGGACATAGTCCTTTTGTCCGCCAGCGAGAATGATTCTCAGAATGCGGAACCATTTGGTGAAGTTAGACCCATTGTTTCTAAGCTTTTCTATCTCAGCAAAAACGATGAAGTTGAAGTTGGACTTGGCCATGTGATCTACAGTATTGGCAAGTACAATTTAGACTATGTTCATGATAAATAGTTCAACTTAATCAAATTATTAGATGAACTCCCACTAAATTCAACATCCCTCAAGTTATTTAGTGAACACGATCCAAATTCACCACACCTAATCCGATCATCACGAGAAGAGATGTGGTTTCAATGGTGGACAACAAAGTGTCGATCATATCATTCATATGACTCATGCTTAACCTTTCGGTTCTTGTGTTCCGAGGCCATGTCTGTACATGCTAGGCCCGTCAAGTTAGACCCAAGTATTTCCACTTGTGCAAAACTGGCTTGCACCCGTTGTATGTGAGCGTAGAGTCTATAGCACCCGATCATCACGTGATGCTTGGACACGACGAACTTTCGCAACGGTGCATACTTGGGGAGAACACAATTTTTATCTTGATCTTTAAGTGAGGAATCATCTTATAATGCTACCGTCGCGATCTAAGCATAATAAGATACATAAAAGGATAAACATCACATGCATATGACTTTATGTGACATGGTATAGCCAATCTTCGCGCAATGATCTCCATCTTGTGCGTTCCGGCATGATCTCCATCACTCCACCATGATTGCCTCCACCACGAATAGCAACTACAACTATTGCTAACTACTTAGCGATAAAGTAAAGCTATTACATGGCGTATAAGAAGTTGACTCGCAGGTCATACACAATTATAAAGACAACCATATGGCTCCTGCCGGTTGTGTACTCATCGACATGCAAGTCGTGAAACATTACAAAACATGATCATCGCATACAATATACACATCACATCTTGGGCCATACCATATCACAGAAAACACTCCCTGCAAAAACAAGTTAGACGCCTCTACTTTGTTGTTGCATGTTTTACGTGGCTTATGGGAGTAGATGCTAAGAACGATTCTTACCTACGGAAAGCCACAACGGTTATATTATGGTTGCCAAACTCCGGTGTTAATCCCATGACAACTATAGTGAGAGAAACTGGCATCCACCAGCCGCATGTGTGGAACAAGCCACACGTCAAGTGCGGAGCCGGTCTCGCGAACGACGTCGCGTAAGGTTGGCCTGGACCGCTTCAATCTCACTATCCCGCGTCATAAGAGGAACACAAACAAGAGGCTTGCAACAGAAAACATCAACGCCCGCAACCACCATGTTGCGTTCTACTCGTGAAACACATCTACGCATAGATCTAGCTCTGATACCACTGAAGGGTTTCGCGGCATAGTAAATTAAAATTTTCTACGGATGCGAACAGAGGGAAAGCCAAGATCTAATCTAGGAGATGCAATCAACAAGAGAGATTGGATTAGATCTTCATACCCTTGAAGATTCACACAGCGGAACGTTCGTCGGAACGTGGGTGATGTAGTCGTACTCACTTCTCCTCCTCGCGATCCGATCCGATCTAGCACCACAAGTGGCGGTGCCTCCGTGAGATGCACACGTGCAGCACCTCGATGTCTCCTCCTTCCTCGGACCAGCAAGTATGGTGGAGAGATGGATTGGATCTACAACACGACGGCGCGGTGCAATTGGTGGAGAATTTCTGCAGCAGGGCTTCGCCTACAAACAGTCGGGAGGGAGAGAGGAGGGCAGCAGGGCAGCTAGGGTTGGAGGGGAAGGTGTGGGGGGTTGGTGCGCCCCCACCCCTCTTTATATGAATAACCGTCTTTATATAAATAGAACAACCATTATTCTCCGATTTAAATGAATAACCGTCTTGCAATAAACACGATCAAGAAATAATGTTCATGCTCAACGCAGGCACATAATAACATTTATTGAGGTTTAAAACTAATCCCGAAGGTAAAACTAAGGAGAGCGTGCCGACGGCCATCACATCAACTCTTGATCCGTTGCCAACGCGCATCGTCACCTCATCCCTCGCTAGCCGCCGTCTATTCTGTAGCTCCTGTTTTGAGTTACAAATATTAGCAACTAAACCAGTATCAAATACCCAGGCACTACAACGAGGGCTAGTAAGGAAAACATCAATAACATGTATATCAAATATACCTTTGATGGTGCCAGCCTTCTTGTCCGCTAAGTACTTCGGACAGTTGCGCTTCCAGTGACCCTTGTCCTTGCAATAGAAGCACTCAGTGTCCGGCTTAGGTCCATACTTGAGCTTCTTCTCAGCAGGGGCAACGCGCCTGCCGCTGCCTTTCTTGAAGGGCTTCTTTGCACCCTTACCTTTCTTAAAGCTAGGGGCTTGTTGACCATCAACACATGATTATCTTTCTTGCTGTCCACCTCCGCAGCTTTCAGCTTAGCGAAGAGCTCAGTGATCGTATCAGTGGAACCAATCTGATTATGAGTAACTACAAAACCTTTGTAGCTAGGAGGGAGTGATTGCAGAACTCTGTCAATCTTGAGCTCCTCTGGAAACTTGCAGTCCAGTTGCTCAAGGCGTTGAGTGTAGCCCGACATCTTAATGGCGTGCTCACTAACGGAACTCCCTTCCTCCATCTTGCAGTTAAAGAATTTCTCAGAGATCTCATATCTCTCAGAACGGGCCTGAGTCTGAAACATAGTTTTTAGTTCCTCAAGAATCTCAAAGGGACCGACGAACTCCTCAAAACGATTTTGAAGGTCCGATTCCATAGCAAACAACATGGTGCTCTTAATCACACCATAATCATCTTTGCGCGACTGATAAACAGTTTTCTCATCAGCCGGCACATCTACAGCAGGGGCGTCACCTAGCGCTTTCTCAAGGACATAGTCCTTTTGTCCGCTAGCGAGAATGATTCTCAGATTGCGGAACCAGTTGGTGAAGTTAGACCCATTGTTCCTAAGCTTTTCTTTCTCAGCAAAAACATTGAAGTTGAAGTTGGACTTAGCCATTTGATCTACAAAATTTTGCAAGTACAATTTAGACTATGTTCATGATAACTAGTTCAACTTAATCATATTACTAGATGAACTCCCACTAAATTCAACATCCCTCAAGTTGCTTAGTGAACATGATCCAAATTCACCACACCTAATCCGATCTTCACGAGAAGAGATGTGGTTTCAATGGTGGACAACAAAATGTCGATCATATCATTCATATGACTCATGCTTAACCTTTCGGTTCGTGTGTTTCGAGGCCATGTCTGTACATGCTAGGCTCGTCAAGTCAAACCCAAGTATTTCCGCGTGTGCAAAACTGGCTTGCACTCGTTGTATGTGAACGTAGAGTTTATAGCACTCGATCATCACGTGATGCTTGAACACGACGAACTTTCACAACGGTGCATACATGGGGAGAACATAGTTTTATCTTGATCTTTAAGTGAGGATTCATCTTATAATGCTACCGTCACGATCTAAGCATAATAAGATACATAAAAGGATAAACATCACATGCATATAACTTTATGTGACATGGTATAGCCAATCTCCGCGCAATGATCTCCATGTTGTGTGTTCCAGCATGATCTCCATCACTCCACCACGAATAGCAACTACAACTATTGCTAACTACTTAGCGATAAAGTAAAGCTATTACATGGCGTATAAGAAGTTGACACGCAGGTCATACACAATTATAAAGACAACCATATGGCTCCTGCCAGTTGTGTACTCATCGACATGCAAGTCGGGAAACATTACAAAACATGATCATTGCATACAACATACACATCACATCTTGGGCCATACCATATCACAGAAACACTCCCTGCAAAAACAAGTTAGACGCCTCTACTTTGTTGTTGCATGTTTTACGTGGCTTATGGGAGTAACAAGCTAAGAACGATTCTTACCTACGGAAAGCCACAACGGTGATATTATGGTTGCCAAACACCGGTGTAAATCCCATGACAACTATAGTGAGAGAAACTGGCATCCACCAGCCGCATGTGTGGAACAAGCCACACGTCAAGTGCGGAGCCGGTCTCGCGAACGAGGTCGCGTAAAGTTGGCCTGGACCGCTTCGATCTCACTATCCCGCGTCATAAGAAGTACACAAACAAGAGGCTTGCAACAGAAAATATCAACGCCCACAACAAGCATGTTGCGTTCTACTCGTGAAACACATCTACGCAGAGATCTAGCTCTGATACCACTGAAGGGTTTCGCAGCATAGTAAATCAAAGTTTTCTACAGATGCGAACTAATCTAGGAGATGCAAACAACGAGGGGGGATAGATGAGATCTTCATACCCTTGAAGAAATCGCACAGCGGAATGTTCGACGGAACGTGGTTGATGTAGTCGTACTAGCCTTCTCCTCCTCGCGATCTGATCCGATCCAACACCGCAAGTGGCGATGCCTCCGAGAGATGCACACGTACGGAACCTCGACGTCTCCTCCTTCCTCGGTCTAGCAAGTGGGGTGGAGAGATAGATTGGATCTACAACACGACGGCATGGTGCAAAGGTGGAGAGTTTCTGCAGCAGGGCTTCGCCTACGCGCAGTCGGGAGAGAGAGGGAGAGGAGGGCAGCAGCTAGGCGGCTAGGGCTTGAGGAGGTGTGGGGAGAGGGTGTGCCCCTGCCCTCTTTATATAGAGGGATGGGAGGCTGCCCCTTGCCCCCTCCTCCAAGCCTAGGGCCGGCGGCCACATGGGATGATTGGGGGGCAAGTCCCCCCCCCTTCTAGAAGCTCTCCCTAGGGTTTCCCCTAGGTCTTGGCCGTCTGGGCCTATGGGGCCTTGTGCCCCTGGACCAATGTGGCCAGGGCACTCCCTCGTAGGCCCACGCCTCCTCCCGACAAGTGGAGCCACGTTGGTCCCACTCCGGAAGCTTCTAGAACCTTCCGGTACAATATCGGGTAATCCGAAACAATTCCGAAATCCAAAAACTGCTTTCCCTTATATGAATCTTATTCTCCGGACCATTCTGGAACCTCTCATGACGTCTTGGATCTCATCCGAGACTCCGAACAAAAACTCATAAACCAATTATCCATTTTATCCTAGCGTCGAGACACGTTAAGTGTGTGACCCTACGGGTTCGAGAATATGCAGACATGATCTTCTATCAATAATCAACAGCGGGGTTTGGAAACCCATAATGACTCCCATATACTCATCGATGATCATATCAGATGAACCATGATGACATGATTCAATCAATCCCATATATATATTCCCTTCGTCGTGCGATATTTTACTTGCCCGAGATTCGATCGTCGGTATCGGCATACCTAGTTCAATCTCGTTCACAGCAAGTACTTTACTCGTTCCGTAATCCGATATCACTTTGTGATTAACTCCTTAACCACGTGCTTGCAAGCGGTGTTGATATCGATTACCGAGTGGGCCTGAAGTATATCTCTCCGACTCAGGAGGGACAAATCCCATCTCGATACATACAACCCAACAAGTACTTTCCGACCACCTGAGAGACACCTTTATGATCACCCTCTCATAGGATGACATTTGATGACCTCAAAGCTTTCTTACGATACCAGGGAGTTGCATTATCTCATGGTCTAAGGAATACAATATTTGACATAGGAAAAAGCTTCGCAAAGATGAACACGATGACACGATCTAATTGCTCTGCTTAATTTGGGTCTGTCCATCATATCATTCTCCCAATGATATGATCTCATTATTAATCGACAACTCATGTCTATGGTTAGGAAACATTAACCATCATTAATCAATGAGCTAGTCCATAGAGGCATACTAGGGACACGGTGTCGTTCATAAACCACACAAGTATTAAAGTTTCCGCTTAATACAATTCTAGCATGGAATATAAACTTTATCATGAACAAGAATTATAATAATAACATCTTTATTATTGCCTCTACTGCATAATTCCAACACAATTGCCCAACTGTAATTTGTTCACCCAACATGTTATCTATCTTATGGATAAACACCTCTAGTGAACTGTGGACCCCGGTCCATTCCTTCCCACTGATATTCAATCTAATGTCTACTGTTTACTTTCTGCAATTACTACAAGCAATTACTTTCTTCCACACTATACATTTAATCCTTTGTTTTCAGCAAACCGGTGAGCTTGACAACCTCACTGTAAGTTGGGGCAGAGTATTGTGGTTGTGTTGTGCAGGTTCCACATTGCTAGCAACACCTTGGGAGTTGTTTCCTTTCTCCTACTGGTTCAATAACCTTGGTATCACAACTGAGGTAAAACCTGCTGATGTTCTCATCACACCTTGCTCTTGGGGTTTCCCAATAGGCTCTATAGTAATCGAGCCGCATCAAGGTGGTCGGCCGTCCACACATAGTCTTGCAAAATTAGCCAAGCGAAAAGTTTGTACTTAGGGGGAGCCCAATTCTTCGAAACCACCTCTGGCATATAGGAACGATCATTGAGCCTTGTATGCCAACCCCGCCATATACAATTCAGAGTTAGTGAATTTCCATGTGATATCATCGGGGGTTGCACCTCACATACCCTTGTCCAAAGCTCCATAATCTCGACTAGATGTTGGGTAGAAAGGCTCCTGAAGATGTTAAGCTTGGACACCCAAAATTCATTTTGAAGCCTCTTGTTGACGATTTTTCCTAGAGGATATCGCAAATATTGATGGCGCAATGTACTTGGGCTTGCAACCATGAAGCCAAGGGGAGTGCAAATTTTTTGCAATGCGACCATCTCCAATATTAATAGTTGTAGCCAAAGGGCCCGGGATAGTCTTCAAAACGATTTTGAAGGTCCAATTCCATAGCAAACAACATGGTGCTCTTAATCACACCATAATCATCTTTGCGCGACTGATAGACAGCTTTCTCATCAGCCGGCGCAGTTGCAGCAGGGGGGTTACCTAACGCTTTCTCAAGGACATAGTCCTTTTGACCGCTAGAGAGAATGATTCTCAGATTGCAGAACCAGTTGGTGAAGTTAGACCCATTGTTCTTAAGCTTTTCTTTCTCAGCAAAAACGTTGAAGTTGAAGTTGGACTTAGCCATGTGATCTACAATATTTGCAAGTACAAATTAGACTATGTTCATGATAACTAGTTCAACTTTTAATCAAATTACTAGATGAACTCCCACTAAATTCAACATCCCTCAAGTTGTTTAGTAAACATGATCCAAATTCACCACACCTAATCCGATCATCACGAGAAGAGATGTGGTTTCAATGGTGGACAACAAAGTGTCGATCATATCATTCATATGACTCATGCTTAACCTTTCGGTTCATGTGTTCCGAGGCCATGTTTGTACATGCTAGGCTCATCAAGTTAGACCCAAGTATTTTCGCGTGTGCAAAACTGGCTTGCACCCGTTGTATGTGAACGTAGAGTCTATAGCACCCGATCATCACGTGATGCTTGGACACGACGAACTTTCGCAATGGTGCATACATGGGGAGAACACAGTTTTATCTTGATCTTTAAGTGAGGAATCATCTTATAATGCTACCGTCGTGATCTAAGCATAATAAGATACATAAAAGGATAAACATCACATGCATATAACTTTATGTGACATGGTATAGCCAATCTTCGCGTAATGATCTCCATCTTGTGCGTGCCGGCATGATCTCCATCACTCCACCATGATTGCCTCCACCACGAATAGCAACTACAACTATTGCTAACTACTTAGCGATAAAGTGAAACTATTACATGGCGTATAAGAAGTTGACACACAGGTCATACACAATTATAAAGACAACCATATGGCTCCTACCGGTTGTGTACTCATCGACATGCAAGTCGTGAAACATTACAAAACATGATCATCGCATACAATACACATATCACATCTTGGGCCATACCATATCACAGAAAACACTCCCTGCAAAAACAAGTTAGACGCCTCTACTTTGTTGTTGCATGTTTTACGTGGCTTATGGGAGTAGCAAGCTAAGAACGATTCTTACCTACGGAAATCCACAACGGTGATATTATGGTTGCCAAACTCCGGTGTTAAACCCATGACAACTATAGTGAGAGAAACAGACATCCACCAGCCGCATGTGTGGAACAAGCCACACGTCAAGTGCGGAGCCGGTCTCGCGAACGACGTCGCGTAAAGTTGGCCTGGACCGCTTCAATCTCACTATCCCGCGTCATAAGAAGAACACAAACAAGAGGCTTGCAACAGAAAACATCAACGCCCGCAACAACCATGTTGCGTTCTACTCGTGAAACACATCTACGCATAGATCTAGCTCTGATACCACTAATGGGTTTCGCGGCATAGTAAATCAAAATTTTCTACGGATGCGAACAGAGGGAAGCCAAGATCTAATCTAGGAGATGCAAACAATGAGAGAGATTGGATTAGATCTTCATACCCTTGAAGATTCGCACTGCGGAACGTTCGTCGGAACATGGGTGATGTAGTCGTACTCGCTTCCCCTCCTCGCGATCCGATCCGATCTAGCACCACTAGTGGCGGTGCCTCCGTGAGATGCACACATGCAGCACCTCGACGTCTCCTCCTTCCTTGTTCCAGCAAGTATGGTGGAGAGATGGATTGGATCTACAACGCGACGGCGCGGTGCAATTGGTGGAGAATTTCTGTAGCAGGGCTTCGCCTACAAGCAGTCGGGAGGGAGAGAGGAGGGCAGCAGGGCGGCTAGGGTTGGAGGGGAAGGTGTGTGTGGGTGGTGCGCCCCCAGCCCTCTATATATAGAGGGGTGGGCGCAGCCCTAACCCCTCCCCCAAGCCCTAGGCCGGCAGCCAAAGGAGGAGGAGTGGGGGGCAAGGAAACCTCCCCCCTTCTAGAAGCTCTATCTAGGGTTTTACCCCTCTTGGCCGGCTGGGCCCTATGGGGCCTTGTGCCCCTGGACCAAAGTGGCCAAGGCACTCCCTCATAGGCCCATGCCCCCTCCCGTAAGGTGGGGCCACGTTGGTCCCCTTTCGGAAGGTTCTAGAAGCTTCCGGTATAATACCGATTAACCCGGAACAATTCCGAACTCCAAAAAATTGCACTGCCTTATATGAATCTTATTCTCCGAACCATTCCGGAACCTCTCGTGATGTCCCGGATCCCATCCGAGACTCTGAACAAAAACTCATAAACCAATTATCCAATCTATCCTAGCGTTGAGACACGTTAAGTGTGTGACCCTGCGGGTTCGAGAATATGCGGACATGATCTTCTATCAATAATCAACAGCGGGGTCTAGAAACCCATATTGACTCCCACACATTCATCGATGATCATATCGGATGAACCACGATGCCAGGATTCAATCAATCCCATATATATTCCCTTCGTCTCGTGATATTTTACTTGCCCGAGATTCGATCGTCGGTACCGTCATACCTAGTTCAATCTCGTTCACAGCAAGTACTTTACTCGTTCCGTAATCCGATATCACTTTGCGATTAACTCCTTAACCACATGCTTGCAAGCGGTGTTGATATCGATTACCGAGTGGGCCCGAAGTATATCTCTCCGACTTGGGAGGGACGAATCCCATCTTGATACATGCAACCCAACAAATACTTTCCGATCACCTGAGAGACACCTTTATGATCACCCTCTCATAGGATGACGTTTGATGACCTCAAAGCTTTCTTCCGATATCAGGGAGTTGTATTATCTCATGGTCTAAGGAATACAATATTTGACATAAGAAAAGCTTCGCAAAGATGAACACGATGACACGATCTAATTGCTTCGCTTAGTTTGGGTCTGTCCACCATATCATTCTCCCAATGATATGATCTCATTATTAATTGACAACTCATGTCTATGGTTAGGAAACCTTAACCATCATTAATCAATGAGCTAGTCCTTAGAGGCGTACTAGGGACACGGTGTTGTTTACAAACCACACAAGTATTAATGTTTCCGCTTAATACAATTCTAGCATGGAATATAAACTTTATCATGAACAAGAATTATAATAATAACATCTTTATTATTGCCTCTAGGGCATAATTCCAACAGTCTCCTACTTGCACTAGAGTCAATAATCCAGTTTACATTTGGCAACAATCTCACACCCATGGCACTGAGGTGCTGATCATGTTTTACACGTGGAAGAGGTTTAGTCAACGGATCTGCGACATTCAGATCTGTATGTACTTTGCTAATCTTTAGATCTCCATATGCTATATAATCTCGGATTATATGAAACTTGCGGTTGATATGCTTGGTCTTTGGATGATATCTTGGTTCCTTAGCGAGTGCTATGGCGCCAGTGTTGTCACACAATATCTCCAGTGGGTCCAATGCACTTGGAACCACGCCAAGCTCAGTGATGAAGTTTCTGATCCAAACTCCTTCACTTGACGCTTCTGCAGCAGCCATGTATTCCGCTTCTACTGTAGATCCTGCGATCACGCTTTGCTTGCAGCTTCTCCAGCTCACAGCTCCTCCATTCAAAATATAAACGTATCCTGTCTGAGATTTAGAATCATCCTTGTCGGTATCAAAACTAGCGTCGACGTAACCCTTTACGACGAGCTGTTCATCACCTCCATAGACTAAGAACATTGAAGTTGAAGTTGGACTTGGCCATGTGATCTACAGTATTTGCAAGTACAAATTAGACTATGTTCATGATAACCAGTTCAACTTTTAATCAAATTACTAGATGAACTCCCACTAAATTCAACATCCCTCAAGTTGCTTAGTGAACACGATCCAAATTCACCACACCTAATCCGATCTTCACGAGAAGAGATGTGGTTTCAATGGTGGACAACGAAGTGTCGATCATATCATTCATATGACTCATGCTTAACCTTTCGGTTCATGTGTTCCGAGGCCATGTCTGTACATGCTAGGCTCGTCAAGTTAGACCCAAGTATTTCCGCGTGTGCAAAACTGGCTTGCACCCGTTGTATGTGAGCGTAGAGTCTATAGCACCCGATCATCACGTGATGCTTGGACACGACGAACTGTCGCAACGGTGCATACTTGGGGAGAACACAGTTTTTATCTTGATCTTTAAGTGAGGAATCATCTTATAATGCTACCGTCGCGATCTAAGCATAATAAGATACATAAAAGGATAAACATCACATGCATATAACTTTATGTGACATGGTATATCCAATCTTCGCACAATGATCTCCATCTTGTGCGTTCCGGCATGATCTCCATCACTCCACCATGATTGCCTCCACCACGAATAGCAACTACAACTATTGCTAACTACTTAGCGATAAAGTAAAGCTATTACATGGCGTATAAGAAGTTGACTCGCAGGTCATACACAATTATAAGGACAACCATATGGCTCCAGCCGGTTGTGTACTCATCGACATGCAAGTCGTGAAACATTACAAAACATGATCATCGCATACAATATACACATCACATCTTGGGCCATACCATATCACAGAAAACACTCCCTGCAAAAACAAGTTAGACGCCTCTACTTTGTTGTTGCATGTTTTACGTGGCTCATGGGAGTAGATGCTAAGAACGATTCTTACCTACGGAAAGCCACAACGGTGATATTATGGTTGCCAAACTCCGGTGTTAATCCCATGACAACTATAGTGAGAGAAACTGACATCCACCAGCCGCATGTGTGGTACAAGCCACACGTCAAGTGCGGAGCCGGTCTCGCGAACGACGTCGCGTAAGGTTGGCCTGGACCGCTTCAATCTCACTATCTCGCGTCATAAGAAGAACACAAACAAGAGGCTTGCAACAGAAAACATCAACGCCCGCAACAACCATGTTGCGTTCTACTCGTGAATCACATCTACGCATAGATCTAGCTCTGATACCACTGAAGGGTTTCGCAGCATAGTAAATCAAAATTTTCTACGGAAGCGAACAGAGGGAAAGCCAAGATCTAATCTAGGAGATGCAAACAACGAGAGAGATTGGATTAGATCTTCATACCCTTGAAGATTCGCACAGCGGAACGTTCGTCGGAACGTGGGTGATGTAGTCGTACTCGCTTCTCCTCCTCGCGATCCGATCCGATCTAGCACCACAAGTGGCGGTGCCTCCGTGAGATGCACACGTGCAGCACCTCGACGTCTCCTCCTTCCTCGGACCAGCAAGTATGGTGGAGAGATAGATTGGATCTACAACGCGACGGCGTGGTGTATATGGTGGAGAATTTCTGCAGCAGGGCTTCGCCTACAAACAGTCGGGAGGGAGAGAGGAAAGGCAGCAGGGCTACTAGGGTTTGGAGGAAGGTGTAGGTTGGGGGGAGGGGGTGCACCATCCCTCTATATATAGAGGGGGGTGCGGCCAGCCCTTGCCCATCCTCCAAGCCTATCTCTAGTTTAAACGATTTAAACTCTCCCTTCTAGAAACCCTATCTTATCTCTAGTTTAAACGATTTAAACCCTCTAGGATCGGCTGGGCCCTATGGGGCCTTGTGCCCCTGGCCCAATGCATCCAGGACACTCCCTCATAGGCCCATGCCCCCTCCCGGAAGGTGGGACCACGTTGGCCCCCTTCTGGAAGGTTCTAGAAGCTTCCGGTACAATACCGATTAATCCGGAACAATTCCGAACTCCAAAAACTGCACTGCCTTATATGAATCTTATTCTCCGGACCATTCCGGAACCTCTCGTGATGTCCCGGATCCCATCCGAGACTCCGAACAAAAATTCATAAACCAAGTATCCAATCTATCCTAGCGTCGAGACACGTTAAGTGTGTGACCCTGCGGGTTCGAGAATATGCAGACATGATCTTCTATCAATAATCAACAGCGGGGTCTGGGCACCCATATTGACTCCCACACATTCATCGATGATCATATCGGATGAACCACGATGCCAGGATTCAATCAATCCCATATATATATTCCCTTCGTCTCGCGATATTTCACTTGCCCGAGATTCGATCGTCGGTATCGTCATACCTAGTTCAATCTCGTTCACAGCAAGCACTTTACTCGTTCCGTAATCCGATATCACTTTCTGATTAACTCCTTTACCACATGCTTGCAAGAGGTGTTGATATCGATTACCGAGTGGGCCCGAAGTATATCTCTCCGACTTGGGAGGGACAAATCCCATCTCGATACATACAACCCAACAGATACTTTCTGATCACCTGAGAGACACCTTTATGATCACCCTCTCATAGGATGACGTTTGATGACCTCAAAGCTTTCTTCCGATATCAGGGAGTTGTATTATCTCATGGTCTAAGGAATACAATATTTGACATAGGAAAAGCTTCGCAAAGATGAACACAAAGACACGATCTAATTGCTTCGCTTAGTTTGGGTCTGTCCACCATATCATTCTCCTAATGATATGATCTCATTATCAATTGACAACTCATGTCTATGGTTAGGAAACCTTAACCATCATTGATCAATGAGCTAGTCCATAGAGGCGTACTAGGGACACGGTGTTGTTCACAAACCACACAAGTATTAATGTTTCCGCTTAATACAATTCTAGCATGGAATATAAACTTTATCATGAACAAGAATTATAATAATAACATCTTTATTATTGCCTCTAGGGCATAATTCCAACACTGTTCATCACCTCCATAGACTAAGAACATTTCTTTAGTTCTATTTAGGTACTTTAGGATGTTCTTCACGGCTGTCCAGTGTTCCACTCCTGGATCACTTTGATATCTGCTCGTCAAACTAAGAGCATTGGACACATCCGGTCTAGTACACAGCATGGCATACATGATAGAACCTATGGCCGAGGCATAAGGCAGTTTGCTCATAGCTTCCCTATCATTTACCGTAGCTGGACACTGAGCCTTGCTCAATATCTTACCTGACAACATAGGCACTGAACCTTTCTTTGCCTTATCCATTCTGAACCTTTTCAGAACTTTGTCTAGGTATGTACTCTGGCTTAAAGCTATCAGGCGTCTTTGTCTATCTCTATAGATCTTGATGCCCAACATATAAGCAGCTTCACCTAGGTCTTTCATTGAAAAACACTTGTTCAAATAACTCTTCACATCGTTAAGCATGTTAATGTCATTTCCAATAATCAATATGTCATCCACATATAGTACCAGAAATGTCACCGAGCTCCTACTCACTTTCTTGTAGATACAAGCTTCGTAGCAATTTGGAACAAATCCAACGCTCTTGATCACTTGATCAAAACGAAGGTTCCAACTCCGAGATGCTTGCTTCAGTCCATAAATATAACGCTCAAGCTTGCATACTTTATCAACATCCTTAGGATCGACAAAACCTTCGAGTTGCATCATATACAACTCTTCATCAATGTTGCCATTGAGGAACGCAGTCTTGACATCCATCTTCCATATTTCATAATCATAAACGCAGCAATTGCTAATAAAATCCGAATAGACTTAAACGTTGCTACGGGAGAGAAAGTCTCATCGTAGTCAACACCTTGAACTTGTCGAAAACCTTTCGCGACAAGCCATGCTTTATAGACGGTAACATTACCATCCGCGCCCGTTTTCTTCTTGAAAATCCATTTGCACTCAACGACCTTTCGGTCGCTAGGAGGGTCCACCAATGTCCATACTTGGTTTTCGCTCATGGATCCCAATTTGGATTTCATGGCTTCTAGCCATTTCTCAGAGTCTGGGCTCATCATCGCTTCCTCATAGTTCGCAGGCTCACTGTCATCTACTAACAAGACAGTTAAGACAGGGTTGCCGTACCACTCAGGAGGGGCACGCGACCTTGTCGACCTGCGACGTTCAGTAGCAGCATCGTCCGAAGCTTCATGATCCTTATCATTAGCTTCCTCTATTATTGGTGCAGGCGGCACTAGAACAATTTCAGGTGTTGCGCTACTCTCCAATTCAAGATAAGGTTCAACAACCTCGTCTAGCTCTACTTTCCTCCCACTCACTTCTTTCGAGAGAAACTCCTTCTCAAGAAAGGAACCGTTCTTTGCGACAAACACTTTGCCTTCGGTTCTGTGATAGAAGGTATACCCAATAGTTTCCTTAGGGTATCCTATGAAGACGCATTTCTCCGCTTTGGGTTCGAGCTTGTCCGGCATCAACTTCTTTTCGTAAGCTTCGCATCCCCAAACTTTAAGAAACGACAACTTAGGTTTAGCACCAATCCACAGTTCATACGGTGTCGTCTCAATGGATTTAGATGGTGCCCTATTTAAAGTGAATGCGGCGGTTTCTAATGCATAACCCCAAAATGATAACGGCAAATCAGTAAGAGATCATCGATCGGACCATATCTAATAGAGTTCGATTCCGGCGTTCAGACACACCATTGCGCTGTGGTGTTTCGGGTGGCGTGAGTTGCGAAACAATTCCGCTTGCTTTAAGATGCGTGAGAAAATCATAACTCAAATATTCACCTCCACGATCGGATCGTAGAAACTTAATCTTTCTGTTACGATGGTTCTCCACTTCATTCTGAAATTCTTTGAACTTTTCAAATGTTTCAGATTTATGTTTCATTAAATAGATATACCCATATCTACTTAAGTCATCGATAAAAGTGAGAAAATAGCGATATCCACCGCGCGTCGAAACACTCATCGGTCCGCATACATCGGTATGTATGATTTCCAACAAGTCCGTTGCTCGCTCCATCATTCTGGAGAACGGGGTTTTGATCATCTTGCCCATGAGGCATGGTTCGCATGTGTCAAATGATTCAAAATCAAGAGACTCCAAAAGTCCATCAGAATAGAGTTTCTTCATGCGCTTTACACCAATATGACCTAGACGACAGTGCCACAAATAAGTAGTATTATCACTATCTACTTTGCATCTCTTAGCCTCAATGTTATGGATGTGTGTTTCATCCCTTTCGAGATTTAGAAGAAATAAACCATTCACAATAGGTGCATGACCATAAAAGATGTTACTCATATAAATAGAACAACCATTATTCTCCGATTTAAATGAATAACCGTCTTGCAATAAACACGATCCAGAAATAATGTTCATGCTCAACGCAAGCACATAATAACATTTATTAAGGTTTAAAACTAATCCCAAAGGTAAAACTAAGGAGAGCGTGCCGACGGCCATCACATCAACTCTTGATCCGTTGCCAACGCGCATCGTCACCTCATCCCTCGCAAGCCGCCGTCTATTCCGTAGCTCCTGTTTCGAGTTACAAATATTAGCAACTGAACCAGTATCAAATACCCAGGCACTACAACGAGGGCTAGTAAGGAAAACATTAATAACATGTATATCAAATATACCTTTGATGGTGCCAGCCTTCTTGTCCGCTAAGTACTTCGGACAGTTGCGCTTCTAGTGACCCTTGTCCTTGCAATAGAAGCACTCAGTGTCCGGCTTAGGTCCATACTTGAGCTTCTTCTCAGCAGGGACAACGCGCTTGCCGCCGCCTTTCTTGAAGGGCTTCTTTGCACCTTTACCTTTCTTAAAGGAGGGCTTGTTAACCATCAACACATGATTATCCTTTTTGATGTCCACCTCCGCTACTTTCATCTTAGCGAAGAGCTCAGTGATCATATCAGTGGAACCAATATGATTGTGAGTCACTACAAAACTCTTGTAGCTGGGAGGGAGTGATTGCAGAACTCTGTCAATCTTGAGCTCCTCTGGAATCTTGTAGTCCAGTTGCTCAAGGCGTTTAGTGTAGCCCGACATCTTAATGGCGTGCTCACTAACGGAACTCCCTTCCTCCATCTTGCAGTTAAAGAATTTCTTAGAGATCTCATATCTCTCAGAACGGGCCTGAGTCTGAAACATGGTTTTCAGCTCCTCGAGAATCTCAAAGGGCCCGGGATAGTCTTCAAAACGATTTTGAAGGTCCAATTCCATAGCAAACAACATGGTGCTCTTAATCACACCATAATCATCTTTGCGCGACTGATAGACAGCTTTCTCATCAGCCGGCGCAGTTGCAGCGGGGGGGTTACCTAACGCTTTCTCAAGGACATAGTCCTTTTGACCGCTAGAGAGAATGATTCTCAGATTGCGGAACCAATTGGTGAAGTTAGACCCATTGTTCTTAAGCTTTTCTTTCTCAGAAAAAACGTTGAAGTTGAAGTTGGACTTAGCCATGTGATCGACAATATTTGCAAGTACAAATTAGACTATGTTCATGATAACTAGTTCAACTTTTAATCAAATTACTAGATGAACTCCCACTAAATTCAACATCCCTCAAGTTGTTTAGTAAACATGATCCAAATTCACCACACCTAATCCGATCATCACGAGAAGAGATGTGGTTTCAATGGTGGACAACGAAGTGTCGATCATATCATTCATATGACTCATGCTTAACCTTTCGGTTCATGTGTTCCGAGGCCATGTCTGTACATGCTAGGTTCATCAAGTTAGACCCAAGTATTTCCGCGTGTGCAAAACTGGCTTGCACCCGTTGTATGTGAACGTAGAGTCTATAGCACCCGATCATCACGTGATGCTTGGACACGACGAACTTTCGCAATGGTGCATACATGGTGAGAACACAGTTTTATCTTGATCTTTAAGTGAGGAATCATCTTATAATGCTACCGTCGCGATCTAAGCATAATAAGATACATAAAAGGATAAACATCACATGCATATAACTTTATGTGACATGGTATAGCCAATCTTCGCGCAATGATCTCCATCTTGTGCGTGCCGGCATGATCTCCATCACTCCACCATGATTGCCTCCACCACGAATAGCAACTACAACTATTGCTAACTACTTAGCGATAAAGTGAAACTATTACATGACGTATAAGAAGTTGACACACAGGTCATACACAATTATAAAGACAACCATATGGCTCCTGCCGGTTGTGTACTCATCGACATGCAAGTCGTGAAACATTACAAAACATGATCATCGCATACAATACACATATCACATCTTGGGCCATACCATATCACAGAAAACACTCCCTGCAAAAACAAGTTAGACGCCTCTACTTTGTTGTTGCATGTTTTACGTGGCTTATGGGAGTAGCAAGCTAAGAACGATTCTTACCTACGGAAATCCACAACGGTGATATTATGGTTGCCAAACTCCGGTGTTAAACCCATGACAACTATAGTGAGAGAAACAGACATCCACCAGCCGCATGTGTGGAACAAGCCACACGTCAAGTGCGGAGCCGGTCTCGCGAACGACGCCGCGTAAAGTTGGCCTGGACCGCTTCAATCTCACTATCCCGCGTCATAAGAAGAACACAAACAAGAGGCTTCCAACAGAAAACATCAACGCCCGCAACAACCATGTTGCGTTCTACTCGTGAAACACATCTACGCATAGATCTAGCTCTGATACCACTGATGGGTTTCGCGGCATAGTAAATCAAAATTTTCTACGGATGCGAACAGAGGGAAGCCAAGATCTAATCTAGGAGATGCAAACAACGAGAGAGATTGGATTAGATCTTCATACCCTTGAAGATTCGCACAGCGGAACGTTCGTCGGAACGTGGGTGATGTAGTCGTACTCGCTTCCCCTCCTCGCGATCCAATCCGATCTAGCACCACAAGTGGTGGTGCCTCCGTGAGATGCACACGTGCAGCACCTCGACGTCTCCTCCTTCCTTGGTCCAGCAAGTATGGTGGAGAGATGGGTTGGATCTACAACGCGACAGCGCGGTGCAATTGGTGGAGAATTTCTGTAGCAGGGCTTCGCCTACAAGTAGTCGGGAGGGAGAGAGGAGGGCAGCAGGGCGGCTAGGGTTGGAGGGGAAGGTGTGTGTGGGTGGTGCGCCCCCAGCCCTCTATATATAGAGGGGTGGGCGCAGCCCTAACCCCTCCCCCAAGCCCTAGGCCGGCGGCCAAAGGAGGAGGAGTGGGGGGCAAGGAAACCTCCCCCCTTCTAGAAGCTTTATCTAGGGTTTTACCCCTCTTGGCTGGCTGGGCCCTATGGGGCCTTGTGCCCCTAGCCCAAAGCGGACAGGGCACTCCCTCATAGGACCATGCCCCCTCCCGGAAGGTGGGGCCACGTTGGTCCCCTTTCGGAAGGTTCTAGAAGCTTCCGGTATAATACCGATTAACCCGGAACAATTCCGAACTCCAAAAAACTGCACTGCCTTATATGAATCTTATTCTCCGGACCATTCCGGAACCTCTCGTGATGTCCCGGATCCCATCCGAGACTTCGAACAAAAACTCATAAACCAATTATCCAATCTATCCTAGCGTCGAGACACGTTAAGTGTGTGACCCTGCGGGTTCGAGAATATGCAGACATGATCTTCTATCAATAATCAACAGTGGGGTCTGGAAACCCATATTGACTCCCACACATTCATCGATGATCATATCGGATGAACCACGATGCCAGGATTCAATCAATCCCATATATATTCCCTTCGTCTCGCGATATTTTACTTGCCCGAGATTCGATCGTCGGTACCGTCATACCTAGTTCAATCTCGTTCATAGCAAGTACTTTACTCGTTCCGTAATCCGATATCACTTTGCGATTAACTCCTTAACCACATGCTTGCAAGCGGTGTTGATATCGATTACCGAGTGGGCCCGAAGTATATCTCTCCGACTTGGGAGGGACGAATCCCATCTTGATACATACAACCCAACAGATACTTTCTGATCACCTGAGAGACACCTTTATGATCACCCTCTCATAGGATGACGTTTGATGACCTCAAAGCTTTCTTCCGATACCAGGGAGTTGTATTATCTCATGGTCTAAGGAATACAATATTTTACATAAGAAAAGCTTCGCAAAGATGAACACGATGACACGATCTAATTGCTTCGCTTAGTTTGGGTCTGTCCACCATATCATTCTCCCAATGATATGATCTCATTATTAATTGACAACTCATGTCTATGGTTAGGAAACCTTAACCATCATTAATCAATGAGCTAGTCCTTAGAGGCGTACTAGGGACACGGTGTTGTTTACAAACCACACAAGTATTAATGTTTCCGCTTAATACAATTCTAGCATGGAATATAAACTTTATCATGAACAAGAATTATAATAATAACATCTTTATTATTGCCTATAGGGCATAATTCCAACACTATAATACCCAAGCCTCCCTTATCTTTTGGCCTACACGCAATTTTCCAATTGCCCTACGAAAACCTTGTCCGCCGCCGGGAGTATAAAGGGGGGGTGATTGGTGTATAGCTTGAGAGGTGATCACAGACTTGACGAGAGTACCTCTCTTGGTGGTCACTATATTCTGCATACTCACCTAGGAATTGAACAAGTAGAAACAAATTTAGTATTAGATCAACATAATAATGGAAACATGAGCCGTTTAAAGAGCATGGATATATGCAGTATCCAAAATAAGAACCAAGCTAGTAATAACGGTGAATACTTTGTATAGTATTTTTCCTCGGGCTAGGTTGTGACTAAAGCTATATAACCCTGTCTCCGATGGTGTAACCCCGTCGGTACCCGGTGTGGTGGTAGGAAAATTTTAGTGTGACATTGCATTCTGGGCTTGTGGCACCCTGCCCAACTACCTATTGTTAGGGAAAGGAAAGTAGATCAAATCTTGGAGCTGACTTCTTTAACACACTTGTTGAGTAGTTGCCTAGCGAACATGATTAAAGAAGAGCGGGAGCCATGGTCTCAGTGGCCTCGCTCATAGAGGCATCAGACAATGGCGGCGTGCACAGCCTAGCATGAGGGGAGAGAGTTGCAGGAGCTATGTGGGGGACCACCTATTGTGGTTCCGATGGAGCTGGGCTCATTTGAGGCCTTGTTGGCGATCATGATACCCTCACCACCACCGTCAGAGCCCTGCCAAACACTCGCATTTGAGGATAGTGGAGGTTCGGATGCTTCTTCCTCTCTCTCGTCCGTGGACCTTGGGAATGTGTTGCCTTTGAATGACGAGGTTTATGAGGTAGGAGTTTTAACACCTAACACTGAGGCACTCTTTGCAAAAGAACTTTGTGACTTACTCGTCGGTTTGGAGGCGGCTTGTCCTAGATATGGCAAGGATATTGCTAGCGTCTTGGCGGGAAAATCTTTGGCGAGCGTAATCATGAAGGTGGAGAAGTCTCTTAGGAGGGTAAGAAAGAAGAAGGGCGTCACAAGAAAAGCTATGGATGATCCCAATTTAGGTTGATGTGTGTGTTTTGGGGGGCCTTTGTGGCGTGGTGCTAGTTCAAAGGTTGTGGTAGGTTGAGGAAGCTTGATAGTTTGTCTAGTCGGTCTAGAAGTTGGATAGTATGATGTTGTGGGAGATGTTCGTTTGTATTTTTGTTGTAATGATTTTCGTCCATTTTTTCATTAATTAACTAGACAATTCTCTTATTCTTAATTAATAGATTGGGCAAGGCTTTTGCTTCCGTTTATAAAATAAAATTAAAGAAGTGAAAGATCGTCGCTCGTGTGGATGAGGCAGAAGAATTAGAGCGTGCATAATTTCACTCTAAACTTTAAACTACGTCTTAGCAATTGAAAATACCTGATAGTTCAGCCTCTCTCTTTGGTACTAGACTGCTCATACATGCATAACACGTACCAATAATTTCTACGGTGCTACATGGCAGGTGTACTTCTTAGGAACGCCTCCTACGTGGCATAATGATTTCGCTTGCTTTAATCTAATTATGCCAAGAGCAACTCTAGTAGACACCAAAAATGCAAAGAAACATTGTTCTCGGAAAAACAAGTTTTTAGTTCAAAAACTATCATGGTGGAACAAATAGAATTTGAAAAGTATGAAATTTGAGTTAGATCGCGTTGCAGTTCGTTATGGATAGTGCGAGTTGATTTTACATTGTTAATTTACATATAACTCAAAGCAAAAGGTGGAGCAGTGATCACCGCTCATACGTCTATTTTGCATTACTATTTTATATCATAATTTGTTGTTATTCATTGATATATTTCATATTAAGAGGTGATACTTATGTTATTTCATCTATGTTGCATGTTGGATGACTTCTGCAGGATGAACTGCCGGAGTCAGGATTCTGATGAAAAAAGTGGTGTCCAAATGCAATATTCGCGAAGATCAGAAAATTCCAGAAGATATATGGAAATCCCTATTTTTCCAGAAGACGTAGGAGACCAGAAGGAGGAAGAGAGATGGGCCACAGTGGCCCACACCACCCCCTGGTGCCCCTGGGCCGCGCCACCAGGTGGTGTGGCCACCCTGGCTTAACTTTGGCATCGCCCTTTCACCTATAACATCCCCTAGAAACCCTAAGACTCGGGGAGCAACCACAGAGAGATTCCGCCGCCTCTCCGGGGCGGAAACTACAGAGAGAGAAAGAGCACTCCGACAGGCAGAATTCTGCCGGGGAAATTCATTCCCGGAGAGGGGAGATCGTCGCCATCAACACCGTCATCAATCTATACTTCATCGGGATCATCATCATCCTCACCATCATCTCCACCAGCACCATCATCACCACTCCATCCTGCTGTAACAATTGGGTTCAATCTTACATAGTTCTTGGGGGAAACTTTCCCGTGTTGATTACTTTTGTAGTTGATGCTATTGAGTAGAACCATTAAATTATTGTTTATGTTCAAATTGTTACTTATCATTATATAATCTCTGATCTTTATCCATATGATGTCTCATGAGTAGTTCGTTTAGTTCTTGAGGACATGGGATAAGTCATGTTGTTAGTAGTGGAATTGTGTTGAGAAATATTCAATGGTTTGATATTTAAGTTGTGGTGTTATTCTTCTAGTGGTGTCATGTGAATGTCGACTACATGATACTTCACCATTTATGAGCCTAGGAGAATGTATTGTGTATTTGACTACTAATCGTGGGGTTGCCGGAGTGACAGAAACCTGAACCCCCGTTAGGAAACCTTTGCACAAGGGAGTATAGGATCTCATAGTTTAATGTTGTGTCTAGGTTTTTATCTTAATTACTTTCTTGTAGTTGTGGATGCTTGCAAGGGGTATAATCACAAGTATGTATTAGTCCAAGTAAGGTCGGTACATTAGCATAGGTTCACCCACACAACACTTATCCAACCAAAAAAGATTAATCAACTATATGAAGCGAAATCACTTGACAGTATTCCCATGTGTCCTCGAGAACGTTTGGTCCTCATAAGTAATACAACCGGCTGGTACTTTGTTGAAGAAAGGATTGGGCCACTTGCTGCAATTGTCTTTTATTATCTCGCACTTTATTTCTTTGCATTGTCAAAAAACCCTAAAAATCCGTTTGCTAAGTATTTACAGAGAATTCCTGATCCAAAGCATTAGGCAACACATTATGCTTCTAGTTGGGATTGACACTCCTATTTATCAAAAGTAATACGATACACCCCCTATACTTGTGGGTCATCAAGACTATTTTCTAACATCATTGCCGGGGAGTGAAGCGCTATTGAAGAGTGGAACTGGTAAAGGAAATTTCTACTGTGAGTATTGTTTTTTATTTCTGTTTGCTACTTTGTTTCCAATATGGATAACCCACTTGGTTTCCTATTTGGGAAATCTACTACCACTGCTAGGGTAGTAGATGAACCACCACCTGCTGAGATAGATCCTTTTAAAATACCTACACAAATTGTTGACCGTGTTATGGATAACTATTATTTTGGAGATGGAACTGTCCATCCTGGTGATCACTTGATTTTTATCCATGAATTATGCGGGTTGTTTAAGTATGCAGGTATCACAATAGAACAGGTTAAGAAAAAGTTACTCTCCATATCATTGAAAGGTAGAGCTGAAGAATGGTATAAGCTGCTGAAGAATGGACAATATATGGAATGGGAGGAAATAGTACCTCTCTTTTATTCTAAATTCTATCCTCCTAGTGAGATTCATAAAGTCCGGAATCAAATATATAACTTTTGGCCTCGTGATGGAGAGAGTACAGCCCAAGCTTGGGGGAGATTGAAGTTACTAATGCTTAAATGTCCTATTCATGAGCTCCCTAATAATATTATTATTAATAACTTTTATGCAAGGCTTTCTCTTCATGATAAGGATTTATCATATGCTTCTTGTGCTGGATAATTCACAAAGAAGAAGCTAAATGGGATCTTCTAGACTGTATTCAAGAAAATACTGAAGCATGGGAGAATGCCAAAGGAAGAAAGTTAGGTATAAATTATGATTATGAATGCATAAAATCTTTTATGGGAACTGATGACTTTCATAATATTAGTACCAAGTATGGTCTTGATTCTCAAGTTCTTGCAAATTGTTTTAAGGCCTTTGCCTCTTATATTGAAATTTCCAAAAAGGAGTGGAACATGTACCATGCACCATATAAAGATATTGTTAATCATATTCCTTCTAGAAATACTGAAGTTTATACTGTTGATCATATTCTCCCTAAACCTTATATTGAGAAAATACCTTTCCCTTCTAAGGTAAAGGAACATTCTATTATAGCTAATGTGGTTAACAAAAGTACAAAGAAAGTTGTAGAACCTGATGAACAAATAAATGTTAAACCTGTAGTAGCAATTGTGAAAGACCTTGTCACTAAAAATGTAGAATATGGGCACATTATCTTCTATGAAGATGCTTCTAATATTGTTTCACATCTAGTAAAACTAGGAGAGCTAGTGTCCCTGTGCTTTCAGTTAGAATTGGTGATCATTGCTATTATGGTTTATGTGATATTGGTGCAGTTCAAGTGTTATTCCTTATGAACTTCACAAAGAAATTATGCATGAAATTGGTCCTTGTGAACTTGAAGACATTGATGTGGTTATTCACCTTGCTAATAGAGAGACCGTCTGTCCAATTGGTATTGTAAGAGATGTGGAAGTTCTTTGTGGTAAGATTAAATATCCTGCTGATTTTCTAGTACTTGGTAAGGAAGCTAGTAAAACTTGTCCTATCATTTTTGGTAGACCTTTCGTAAACACTTGTGGAGCTATTATAGATTGTAAGAAGGAGAAAATTTTAACTAAATTTGATGGAGAATCTTATGAGTTTAATTTTTCCAAATTTGCTATAACTCCTTATGAAAATGAATTTCTAATGAGGATTTCAGAGTTGAACAACTTTCTTCTATTTCTCTTGCTCCTAACAATGCTTTGCAGTGATATCTTCATGGAAGAAAGAAATGGGATGGAAGAGATTTTTCTTCGTCAACCTGAGATGCTTAAGCATAACCTACATGTGGAAGATTTGGATACCACACTACCACCTAAAGGGGATCCTGTCTTCGATCTAAAACCTCTACCTAATGATCTTAATTATGCTTATCTAGATGATAAGAAAATATATCCTGTTATTATTAGTTCTAAACTTTCAGGAAAGGAAGAGGAAAGATTATTAGAAGTATTGAAGAAACACCGAGGAGTTATGGGTTATACTCTTGATGATTTAAAAATGATTTCTCGTACTATATGTCAGCATGCTATTAATATAGAACCTGATGCAAAGCCAGTTGTTGAACATCAACGCCGTTTAAATCCTAAGATGAAGGAAGTGGTAAGAAATGAGGTATTAAATGTTCTTGATGCTGGTATCATTTTTACTATTGCTGATAGTAATTGGGTTAATCCTGTTCATTGTGTCCCTAAGAAAGGAGGAATCACAGTTGTGCCAAATGAAAATAATGAAGGGTTTCGCAGCATAGTAAATCAAAATTTTCTACGGAAGCGAACAGAGGGAAAGCCAAGATCTAATCTAGGAGATGCAAACAACGAGAGATATTGGATTAGATCTTCATACCCTTGAAGATTCGCACAGCAGAACGTTCGTCAGAACGTGGGTGATGTAGTCGTACTCGCTTCTCCTCCTCGCGATCCGATCCGATCTAGCACCACAAGTGGCGGTGCCTCCGTGAGATGCACACGTGCAGCACCTCGACGTCTCCTCCTTCCTCGGACCAGCAAGTATGGTGGAGAGATGAATTGGGTCTACAACACGATGGCGTGGTGTATATGGTGGAGAATTTCTGCTGCAGGGCTTCGCCTACAAACAGTCGGGAGGGAGAGAGGAGGGCAGCAGGGCAACTGGGTTTGGAGGGAGGTGTAGGTTAGGGGGGAGGGGGCGCACCAGCCCTCTATATATAGAGGGGGAGTGCGGCCAGCCCTTGCCCATCCTCCAAGCCTATCTCTAGTTTAAACGATTTAAACTCTCCCTTCTAGAAACCCTATCTTATCTCTAGTTTAAACGATTTAAACCCTCTAGGATCGGCTGGGCCCTATGGGGCCTTGTGCCCCTGGCCCAATGCGGCCAGGACACTCCCTCATAGGCCCATGCCCCCTCCCGGAAGGTGGGACCACGTTGGCCCCCTTCCGGAAGGTTCTAGAAGCTTCCGGTACAATACCGATTAACCCGGAACAATTCCGAACTCCAAAAACTGCACTGCCTTATATGAATCTTATTCTCTGGACCATTCTGGAACCTCTCGTGATATCCCGGATCCCATCCGAGACTCCGAACAAAAACTCATAAACCAATTATCCAATCTATCCTACCGTCGAGACACGTCAAGTGTGTGACCCTGCGGGTTCGAGAATATGCAGACATGATCTTCTATCAATAATCAACAGCGGGGTCTGGGCACCCATATTGACTCCCACACATTCATCGATGATCATATCGGATGAACCACGATGCCAGGATTCAATCAATCCCATATATATATTCCCTTCGTCTCGTGATATTTTACTTGCCCGAGATTCGATCGTCGGTATCGTCATACCTAGTTCAATCTCGTTCACAGCAAGTACTTTACTCGTTCCGTAATCCAATATCACTTTGTGATTAACTCCTTAACCACATGCTTGCAAGCGGTGTTGATATCGATTACCGAGTGGGCCCGAAGTATATCTCTCCGACTTGGGAGGGACAAATCCCATCTCGATACATACAACCCAACAGATACTTTCCGATCACCTGAGAGACACCTTTATGATCACCCTCTCATAGGATGACGTTTGATGACCTCAAAGCTTTCTTACGATACCAGGGAGTTGCATTATCTCATGGTCTAAGGAATACAATATATGACATAAGAAAAGCTTCGCAAAGACGAACACGATGACACGATCTAATTGCTTCACTTAGTTTGGGTCTGTCCACCATATCATTCTCCAATGATATGATCTCATTATCAATTGACAACTCATGTCTATGGTTAGGAAACCTTAACCATCATTGATCAATGAGCTAGTCCATAGAGGCGTACTAGGGACACGGTGTTGTTCACAAACCACACAAGTATTAAAGTTTCCGCTTAATACAATTCTAGCATGGAATATAAACTTTATCATGAACAAGAATTATAATAATAACATCTTTATTATTGCCTCTAGGGCATAATTCCAACAGTCTCCCACTTGCACTAGAGTCAATAATCTAGTTTACATTTGGCAACAATCTCACACCCATGGCACTGAGATGCTGATCATGTTTTACACGTGGAAGAGGTTTAGTCAATGGATCTGCGACATTCAGATCTGTATGTACTTTGCTGATCTTCAGATCTCCATCTGCTATATAATCTCGGATTATATGAAACTTGCGGTTGATATGCTTGGTCTTTGGATGATATCTTGGTTCCTTAGCGAGTGCTATGGCGCCAGTGTTGTCACACAATATCTCCAGTGGGTCCAATGCACTTGGAACCACGCCAAGCTCAGTGATGAAGTTTCTGATCCAAACTCCTTCACTTGACGCTTCTGCAGCAGCCATGTATTCCGCTTCTACTGTAGTTCCCGCGATCACGCTTTGCTTGCAGCTTCTCCAGCTCACAGCTCGTCTATTCAAAATATACACGTATCCTATCTGAGATTTAGAATCATCCTTGTCGGTGTCGAAACTAGCATCGACGTAACCTTTTACAACGAGCTGTTCATCACCCCCATAGACTAAGAACATTTCTTTAGTCCTATTTAGGTACCTTAGGATGTTCTTCACGGCTGTCCAGTGTTCCACTCCTGGATCACTTTGATATCTTCTCGTCAAACTAAGAGCATTGGACACATCCGGTCTAGTACACAGCATGGCATACATGATGGAACCTATGGCCGAGGCATAAGGCACTTTGCTCATAGCTTCCCTATCATTTACTGTAGCTGGACACTGAGCCTTGCTCAATATCTTACCTGACAACATAGGCATTGAACCTTTCAATGCTTTATCCATTCTGAACCTTTTCAGAACTTTGTCTAGGTATGTACTCTGGCTTAAAGCTATCAGGCGTCTTTGTCTATCTCTATAGATCTTGATGCCCAATATATAAGCAGCTTCACCTAGGTCTTTCATTGAAAAACACTTGTTCAAATAACTCTTCACATCGTTAAGCATGTTGATGTCATTTCCAATAATCAATATGTCATCCACATATAGTACCAGAAACGTCACCGAGCTCCCACTCACTTTCTTGTAGATGCAAGCTTCGTAGAAATTTGGAACAAATCCAAAGCTCTTGATCACTTGATCAAAACGAAGGTTCCAACTCCGAGATGCTTGCTTCAGTCCATAAATGGAACGCTGAAGTTTGCATACTTTATCAGCATCCTTAGGATCGACAAAACCTTCGGGTTGCATCATATACAACTCTTCATCAATGTTGCCATTGAGGAAAGCAGTCTTGACATCCATTTGCCATATTTCATAATCATGAAACGCAGCAATTGCTAATAAAATCCGAATGGACTTAAACATCGCTACGGGAGAGAAAGTCTCATCGTAGTCAACACCTTGAACTTGTCGAAAACCTTTCGCAACAAGCCGTGCTTTATAGACGGTAACATTACCATCCGCGTCCGTTTTCTTCTTGAAGATCCATTTGCACTCAACGGCCTTTCGGTCGCTAGGAGGGTCCACCAAAGTCCATACTTGGTTTTCGCTCATGGATCCCAATTCGGATTTCATGGCTTCTAGCCATTTCTCAGAGTCTGGGCTCATCATCGCTTCCTCATAGTTCGTAGGTTCACTGTCTTCTACTAACAAGACAGTCAAGACAGGGTTGCCATACCACTCAGGAGGGGCACGCGACCTTGTCGACCTACGACGTTCAGTAGCAGCATCGTCCGAAGCTTCATGATCCTTGTCATTAGCTTCCTCTATTGTTGGTGCAGGCGGCACTGGAACAATTTCAGGTGTTGCGCTACTCTCCAATTCAAGAGAAGGTTCAATAACCTCGTCTAGCTCTACTTTCCTCCCACTCACTTCTTTCGAGAGAAACTCCTTCTCAAGAAAGGAACCGTTCTTTGCGATAAACACTTTGCCTTCGGTTCTGTGATAGAAGGTATACCCAATAGTTTCCTTAGGGTATCCTATGAAGACGCATTTCTCCGCTTTGGGTTCGAGCTTGTCCGGCATCAACTTCTTGACGTAAGCTTCGCATCCCCAAACTTTAAGAAACGACAACTTAGGCTTAGCACCAAACCACAGTTCATACGGTGTCGTCTCAACGGATTTAGATGGAGCCCTATTTAAAGTGAATGCAGCGGTTTCTAATGCATAACCCCAAAAATATAACGGCAAATCAGTAAGAGACATCATCGATCGGACCATATCTAATAGGGTTCGATTCCGGCGTTCAGACACACCATTGCGCTGTGGTGTTCCGGGTGGCGTGAGTTGTGAAACGATTCCACTTGCTTTGAGATGCGTGAGAAAATCATAACTCAAATATTCGCCCCCACGATCGGATCGTAGAAACTTAATCTTTCTGTTACGATGGTTCTCCACTTCATTCTGAAATTCTTTGAACTTTTCAAACGTTTCAGATTTATGTTTCATTAAATAGATATACCCATATCTACTTAAGTCATCGGTAAAAGTGAGAAAATAGCGATATCCACCGCGCGTCGAAACACTCATCGGTCCGCATACATCGGTATGTATGATTTCCAACAAGTCCGTTGCTCGCTCCATCATACCGGAGAACGGGGTTTTGATCATCTTGCCCATGAGGCATGGTTCGCATGTGTCAAATGATTCAAAATCAAGAGACTCCAAAAGTCCATCAGAATGGAGTTTCTTCATGCGCTTTACACCAATATGACCTAGACGACAGTGCCACAGATAAGTAGTATTATCACTATCTACTTTGCATCTCTTAGCCTCAATGTTATGGATGTGTGTTTCATCCCTTTGAGATTTAGAAGAAATAAACCATTCACAAGAGGTGCATGACCATAAAAGATGTTACTCATATAAATAGAACAACCATTATTCTCCGATTTAAATGAATAACCGTCTTGCAATAAACACGATCCAGAAATAATGTTCATGCTCAACGCAGGCACATAATAACATTTATTAAGGTTTAAAACTAATCCCGAAGGTAAAACTAAGGAGAGCGTGCCGACGGCCATCACATCAACTCTTGATCCGTTGCCAACGCGCATCGTCACCTCATCCCTTGCAAGCCGCCGTCTATTCCGTAGCTCCTGTTTCGAGTTACAAATATTAGCAACTGAACCAGTATCAAATACCCAGGCACTACAACGAGGGCTAGTAAGGAAAACATCAATAACATGTATATCAAATATACCTTTGATGGTGCCAGCCTTCTTGTCCGCTAAGTACTTCGGACAGTTGCGCTTCCAGTGACCCTTGTCCTTGCAATAGAAGCACTCAGTGTCCGGCTTAGGACCAGACTTGAGCTTCTTCTCAGCAGGGGCAACGCGCTTGCCGCCGCCTTTCTTGAAGGGCTTCTTTGCACCTTTACCTTTCTTAAAGGAGGGCTTGTTGACCATCAACACATGATTATCCTTCTTGATGTCCACCTCCGCAGCCTTCAGCTTTGCGAAGAGCTCGGTGATCGTATCAGTGGAACCAATCTGATTATGAGTCACTACAAAACTTTTGTAGCTGGGAGGGAGTGATTGCAGAACCCTGTCAATCTTGAGCTCCTCTGGAATCTTGCAGTCCAGTTGCTCAAGGCGTTGAGTGTAGCCCGACATCTTAATGGCGTGCTCACTAACGGAACTCCCTTCCTCCATCTTGCAGTTAAAGAACTTCTCAGAGATCTCATATCTCTCAGAACGGGCCTGAGTCTGAAACATGGTTTTCAGCTCTTCGAGAATCTCAAATGGCCCGGGATAGTTTTCAAAACGATTTTGAAGTTCCGGTTCCATAGCAAACAACATGGTGCTCTTAATCACGCCATAATCATCTTTGCGTGACTGATAGACAGCTTTCTCATCAGTAGGCGCAGTTGCAGCAGGGGGGTTACCTAACGCTTTCTCAAGGACATAGTCCTTTTGTCCGCCAGACAGAATGATTCTTAGATTGCGGAACCAGTTGGTGAAGTTAGACCCATTGTTTCTAAGCTTTTCTTTCTCAGCAAAAACGTTGAAGTTGAAGTTGGATTTGGCCATGTGATCTACAGTATTTGCAAGTACAATTTAGACTATGTTCATGATAAATAGTTCAACTTAATCAAATTACTAGATGAACTCCCACTAAATTCAACATCCCTCAAGTTGTTTAGTGAACACGATCCAAATTCACCACACCTAATCCGATCATCACGAGAAGAGATGTGGTTTCAATGGTGGACAATGAAGTGTCGATCATATCATTCATATGACTCATGCTTAACCTTTCTGTTCTTGTGTTCCGAGGCCATGTCTGTACATGCTAGGCTCGTCAAGTAAGACCCAAGTATTTCCGCGTGTGCAAAACTGGCTTGCACCCGTTGTATGTGAGCGTAGAGTCTATAGCACCCGATCATCACGTGATGCTTGGACACGACGAACTTTCGCAACGGTGCATACTTGGGGAGAACACAGTTTTTATCTTGATCTTTAAGTGAGGAATCATCTCATAATGCTACCGTCGCGATCTAAGCATAATAAGATACATAAAAGGATAAACATCACATGCATATAACTTTATGTGACATGGTATAGCCAATCTTCGCGCAATGATCTCCATCTTGTGCGTTCCGGCATGATCTCCATCACTCCACCATGATTGCCTCCACCACGAATAGCAACTACAATTATTGCTAACTACTTAGCGATAAAGTAAAGCTATTACATGGTGTATAAGAAGTTGACTCGCAGGTCATACACAATTATAAAGACAACCATATGGCTCCTTCCGGTTGTGTACTCATCGACATGCAAGTCGTGAAACATTACAAAACATGATCATCGCATACAATATACACATCACATCTTGAGCCATACCATATCACAGAAAACACTCCCTGCAAAAACAAGTTAGACGCCTCTACTTTGTTGTTCCATGTTTTACGTGGCTTATGGGAGTAGATGCTAAGAACGATTCTTACCTACGGAAAGCCACAACGGTGATATTATGGTTGCTAAACTCCGGTGTTAATCCCATGACAACTATAGTGAGAGAAACTGACATCCACCAGCCGCATGTGTGGTACAAGCCACACGTCAAGTGCGGAGCCGGTCTCGCGAACGACGTCGCGTAAGGTTGGCATGGACCGCTTCAATCTCACTATCCCGCGTCATAAGAAGAACACAAACAAGAGGCTTGCAACAGAAAACATCAACGCCCGCAACAACCATGTTGCGTTCTACTCGTGAATCACATCTACGCATAGATCTAGCTCTGATACCACTGAAGGGTTTTGCAGCATAGTAAATCAAAATTTTCTACGGAAGCGAACAGAGGGAAAGCCAAGATCTAATCTAGGAGATGCAAACAACGAGAGAGATTGGATTAGATCTTCATACCCTTGAAGATTCGCACAGCGGAACGTTCGTCGGAACGTGGGTGATGTAGTCGTACTCGCTTCTCCTCCTCGCGATCCGATCCGATCTAGCACCACAAGTGGCGGTGCCTCCGTGAGATGCACACGTGCAGCACCTAGACGTCTCCTCCTTCCTCGGACCAGCAAGTATGGTGGAGAGATGGATTGGATCTACAACACGACGGCCTGGTGTATATGGTGGAGAATTTCTGCTGTAGGGCTTCGCCTACAAACAGTCGGGAGGGAGAGAGGAGGGCAGCTGGGCAACTGGGTTTGGAGGGAGGTGTAGGTTAGGGGGAGGGGGCGCACCAGCCCTCTATATATAGAGGGGGGGTGCGGCCAGCCCTTGCCCATCCTCCAAGCCTATCTCTAGTTTAAACGATTTAAACTCTCCCTTCTAGAAACCCTATCTTATCTCTAGTTTAAACGATTTAAACCCTCTAGGATCGGCTGGGCCCTATGGGGCCTTGTGCCCCTGGCCCAATGCGGCCAGGACACTCCCTCATAGGCCCATGCCCCCTCCCGGAAGGTGGGACCACGTTGGCCCCCTTCTGGAAGGTTCTAGAAGCTTCTGGTACAATACCGATTAACCCGGAACAATTCCGAACTCCAAAAACTGCACTGCCTTATATGAATCTTATTCTCCGGACCATTCCGGAACCTCTCGTGATATCCCGGATCCCATCCGAGACTCCAAACAAAAACTCATAAACCAATTATCCAATCTATCCTAGCGTCGAGACACGTTAAGTGTGTGACCCTGCGGGTTCGAGAATATGCAGACATGATCTTCTATCAATAATCAACAGCGGGGTCTGGGCACCCATATTGACTCCCACACATTCATCAATGATCATATCGGATGAACCATGATGCCAGGATTCAATCAATCCCATATATATATTCCCTTCGTCTCGTGATATTTTACTTGCCCGAGATTCGATCGTCGGTATCGTCATACCTAGTTCAATCTCGTTCACAGCAAGTACTTTACTCGTTCCATAATCCAATATCACTTTGTGATTAACTCCTTAACCACATGCTTGCAAGCGGTGTTGATATCGATTACCGAGTGGGCCTGAAGTATATCTCTCCGACTTGGGAGGGACAAATCCCATCTCGATACATACAACCCAACAGATACTTTCCGATCACCTGAGAGACACCTTTATGATCACCCTCTCATAGGATGACGTTTGATGACCTCAAAGCTTTCTTCCGATACCAGGGAGTTGCATTATCTCATGGTCTAAGGAATACAATATATGACATAAGAAAAGCTTCGCAAAGACGAACACGATGACACGATCTAATTGCTTCGCTTAGTTTGGGTCTGTCCACCATATCATTCTCCAATGATATGATCTCATTATCAATTGACAACTCATGTCTATGGTTAGGAAACCTTAACCATCATTGATCAATGAGCTAGTCCATAGAGGCGTACTAGGGACACGGTGTTGTTCACAAACCACACAAGTATTAAAGTTTCCGCTTAATACAATTCTAGCATGGAATATAAACTTTATCATGAACAAGAATTATAATAATAACATCTTTATTATTGCCTCTAGGGCATAATTCCAACAAATAATGAGCTTATACCTCAAAGAGTAGTAGTTGGTTATAGGATGTGCATTGATTTTAGTAAAGTGAACAAATTTACTAAGAAAGATCATTATCCTCTACCTTTTATTGACCAAATGCTCGAAAGGTTGTGTAAGAAGACTCATTTTTGTTTTCTCGATGGTTATTCTGGGTTTTCTCAAATTGCTATTAAAGCGCATGACCAAGAGAAAACAACTTTTACATGTCCTTATGGAACCTATGCGTATAGGCGTATGCCTTTTGGTTTGTGTAATGCTCCGGCTACTTTTCAGAGATGTATGTCTGCTATCTTTCATGGTTTTTGTGAAGAAATTGTGGAAGTATTCATGGACGATTTCTCCGTCTATGGAACTTCTTTGTATAATTGTTTGCACAATCTTGATAAAATTTTGCAGAGATGCGAAGAAACTAATCTTGTTCTTAATTGGGAGAAATTCCACTTCATGGTTAATGAAGGAATTGTCCTTGGACATAAAATTTCCAAAAGAGGTATTGAAGTTGACAAAGCCAAAGTTGAAGCAATTGAGAAAATGCTCTGTCCTAGGAATGTTAAGGGTATTCGTAGTATCCTTGGTCATGCTGGTTTCTATAGAAGGTTTATTAAAGATTTCTCCAAAATATCAAAACCCCTTACTAATCTTCTCCAAAAATATGTACCTTTTGTTTTTGATGATGATTGTAAGGAAGCTTTTGAAACTCTAAAGAAAGCTTTAACTACTGCTCCTATTGTCCAACCGCCTGATTGGAAATTACCCTTTTAAACTATGTGTGGTGCTAGTAATTTTGTTGTAGATGCTGTTCTTGGTCAACGAATAGATAAAAAATTGAATGTTATCCATTATGATAGTAAGACTCTTGATGCTGCTCAAAAGAATTATGCTACTACTGAAAAAGAGTTCTTAGCTATAATCTTTGCTTGTGATAAGTTTATACCTTATATTGTTGATTCAAAAGTTACCATTCATACTGATCATGCTGCCATTAAGTACCTTATGACAAAGAAAGATGCTAAGCCTAGGCTTATTAGATGGGTGTTGCTTTTACAAGAGTTCGATCTACATATTGTAGATAGGAAAGGTGCTGAAAATCCTATTGGTGATAATTTATCCCTATTGGAAAACATTTCTTTTGATCCTATGCCTGTTAATGATAGTTTTCCAAATAAACAATTGGCTGCGATAAAGGTAAGCTCACGAGAGAGTCCTTGGTATGCTGATTATGCTAACTTTATTGTTTCCAAGTATTTGCCTCCAACCTTTACAGCCCAATAAAGAAGAAAATTCTTTTATGATCTGAGGCATTATTTTTTGGATGACCCACATTTATATAAAGGAGTGGATAGTATTATGCGAAGATGTGTTCCAGAATATGAACAACAAGAGATATTGAGAAAATGTCATGGTAGTGCTTATGGAGGACATCATGCTGGAGATAGAACCGCACAGAAGATTTTACAATCAGGTTTTCTTTGGCCTACTCTTTTTAAAGATGCAAGAAAGTTTATTTTATCATGTGATGAATGTCAATGAGTTGGTAACTTTTCTAGACGCAATGAAATGCCTATGAATTATTCTCTTGTTATTGAACCATTTGTTTGTTGGGGATTCGACTTTATGGATCCTTTTCCTCCTTCAAAAGGGTATACTCATATTCTTGTTGCTATTGATTATGTTAGTAAGTGGGTAGAAGCCATACCTACAAAAAGTGTTGATGGTGAGACCTCTTTAAAAATGCTTAAAGATGTTATTTTTCCTAGGTTTGGTGTGCCTAGATATCTTATGACTGATGGAGGTTCTCATTTTATTCATGGTGGCTTTAGGAAGACCCTTGCTAAATATGATGTTGATCATAGAATTGCTTCAGATTATCATCCTCAAACAAGTGGGCAAGTAGAATTATCAAATAGAGAAATTAAAACTATCTTGCAAAAGACTGTCAATAGATCTGGGAAAAATTGGGCTAAAAAGTTGAATGATGCTTTATGGGCTTATAGAATTGCTTATAAAAATCCTATGGGAATGTCTCCTTACAAAATGGTTTATGGGAAAGCTTGTCACATGCCTTTAGAATTAGAACACAAAGCTTATTGGGAAGTAAAAGAACTTAATAGAGATTTTAAACTTGCTGGTAAGAAAAGATTGCTTGAATTAGACGACTGGAGAAGTGAGGCTTATGAAAATGCTAGACTCTTTAAATAAAAAGTTAAAAGATGGCATGATAGGAGGATTATTAAGAGAGAGTTTCATGTTGGTGAGAAAGTTTTATTGTATAGGTCTCGTCTCAGTTTTTTTGCAGGAAAACTACTCTCAAAATGGGAAGGACCTTTTGTTATTGAATAGGTGTATCGTTCAGGTGCTATAAAACTTTATTCTTTAAGAGACAACACTACACAAGTGGTTAATGGTCAAAGGCTCAAACATTATATTTCTGGAGATTCTTATAATGAAGATGTTGATATTATTCAAATGGTGACTCCGGAAGAATTTATTAAAGACCAAATACAGGAACCTGCAGAGTCCGTTTTCAAATAGGTAACAGTTATGGTAAGAAAAGGTTCGCGAAAAACTTTCCAATTTATATTTTTGCAGTTTTTATTCAATATGGAAGATACTGAGTCGAAAGAGGGAAGGAAACGGAGCCCGGGTGGCCCACACCACCCTGTGGAGCGGGCCCACCTGGCAGCGCCACCAGGTGGTGTGACCACCACAAAGCCCGTCTCCGTCCCGTTTTCGCCCAATACTTTCCTTATGTCGTAAAACTTCGTAATATATAATCCCCCGGATCCCCCGATGTCCGAATATCGTGTACTCTTCATGTTTTCGTTTCGATCTATTTCTGTCAGGAACTAATCTCAAATTTAGAAGCACGATGGTCTCCGCCAACGACAAGGGCAAGAAGCTCGTGGAATATGATATCCAAGACCCCAAGCAGGAGGATGAGATCGTGGTTGAAGTTGAAGAAGAGGTGGAGGAAGACAAGCATCTGTGCACCCGTGCCACCGTTGCAAGCATTGGAGTGGTTGCAAATTCTGTCAAGCTCAAGAGGACTGCACGAATGTCCACAGGATTGAAAGTTATGCGTATTTTCTTGTCTCCACGGTCACTTCCTACACTTACCAAGAACTCCTTCGATACTCTTATTCATGAGCAACAATTCCAAAAGATACCCAAAAGAGAGTTTCCCTCCACTTGGGATATGCCTCGTTCTAACCATGCAGGGAAATAATACTTTAAGGAGAAAGAGTGGGGAAACAATCACAAGGACTGGGATTCACAGTCTGACATGATCATGAACCGCATTGATCATAATTAGGAGATGATTCATACTCTCGCCTTCGAGATTGAGGATTTGAAGAAATTTATTGAAAAGCTTATCAAGAGAACACCACCACCACCGAAGGAGTAATTCGTCATCAGGTTTTGGCATCCCCTTGGTTTGTTCCAAGCTTGGGGGAGTGCCGCGGTATCACATCATTATCTTTCATATTTTTACCTTTTAGTAGAGTCATATCATGAATAGAGAAGTTATCATATAGGATGGTTTGCATTGTGGAAGTATCTCTCCTCTAGTTGGTTATCTATGTATCCCTTGGTGTGAGTGCCTTTATGGAATATTAATGAGAAGTTTCATCATTTACTTTGTGCATATCTTATTTTAGTTTACAGTTTCTGTTATATGATTGATCTTGTTGTTAGTATTGGTATCACTTTGGGATCATCGAGTAAATTTAGTTGGTTTTGGAAAACATAGCTTTGGTCAGTAACAACACTATTTGAGGTTTGAAAGGAAAAGAGAAAAGTACTTGCAGAAATATTATTATTTTCTTTCTTTCTTGTTTAGCTCATAAGCTTAGTATTCTTTGGTTAAGATCTTTTGTGCTTCGAAGGAAAGATTGGATGATCGTTTATATCACTTGTATGTTTGTTTGTTTCCTTCAACTCTTATGCTTTCTACCCAGCCTTGCTAGCCAAAAACCTGTACTGAGAGGGAATGCTTCTCGTGCATCCAATCCTTGAACTAAAACATATGCCATTTGTGTCCACCATATCTACCTATTAGCATTATTGTTATTCCAAGTAAATTCTCGAGTTTCACCTATCTTTCAAATTAAAAATTCTTTTATTATGTGAAAACTAGTTAGTAAAGCTCTCACAAACTTGATGGCACACTTCACTTTCTTGCACCTAATAATATTGAACCATTGTGTCATCTATGTTATATATGCTTGCACTTATAAGTTGGGAATTAGCAGAACCATGATGTCATGGGGAACGCTTTCAACACCTGTAAATATCTACCCAGTTGATATCATGATCTTTTGTTTATGGATGTCGGCGGTGTGAAATAAAAGGGGAGCTTGTAAGTCCATGGAGTTATGTATATGTGTTAGAGAAACGCCTGGGTGGCTAGCCTAATCAATGCCTAATCATGGTGGAAACTTGCAGCATAACCATAGTGATCAATCTATGAAGCATCCTCAGAAAAAAAATATAAAAAAGGAGAAGAGAAAAATAAATATATGCACCATTTTCATGGTAAATAAAGGATCGTTGAGATGCTCACTACATGTTGCCTTGTCATTTTGATATGGGATAGCTCCTGTGTCATGGGTCAAGGGGTACCCCGTTGGCGGTTCTCTATGATACACATGTACTTACAATGACAAGAACTTGCTTGTGACTAAAGTTGAGTAGCATGAGGAACGACCCTTGTACTCAAGGGACATGAGATTGCCAACTTATGTTTTGTCAAGCATATACTCCATATTTGTTTCACTTTAACTTTAATCACCTCAAGATGCTAATGATAGGGGCAATGAGAGCTCAAAGCTAGTAAGTACCATAATCTTTTGGAAGCTCTTTATGAAACCTGAAATCCCTGCTTCGCATCGCTCTGCGAAGGGCTTATCTTTTACTTTTAAGTTGAGTCAGTAAACCTATTCCTTTCCATCTCCATCAAGCATTTGAATTGTTGTGATTCAATCATCCATATGATGATTTATTCAATCTTGTTTCTTTTGTTCCTTGTTTTGCACATTGCTCTTATCTGAATGAATACTATTGTGAAAGCTATCTTTGTGAAAAGCCCATTATGTTTGAATAAGAGATTCCTGCTTTATGAACTCCATTATAAAAGCTTTGCTTGAAAACTAAGTATGATTTGTCAACTGTTCTCTGACCAAGAACAAGGTTTGCCATTACCAATTATGATTTTCTTTATGCATCTCTATTGTGACTCCCATAATCATTGCAAGTTAAGTTATATAATGGTGAGTTGTTTTCTATTATGACTTGCGTATTAATGAATGTGATGCTTCTTGTCCGTATTCTTTTTATTGACTTTTCACTCCATAAACATGAGGTCATGTTTACTGAGTTTAGCTTTCACTTAGGGACAAGCAAGGTCTAAGCTTGGGGAGAGTTGATACGTCCATTTTGCCTTACTATTTTATATCATAATTTGCTGTTATTTATTGATATATTTCATATTAAGAGGTGATACTTATGTTATTTCATCTATTTTGCATGCTGGATGACTTTTGGAGGATGAACTGCCGCAGTCAGGATTCTGATGGAAAAAGCGGTGTATATATGCAATATTCGTGAAGATGAGAAAATTCCAGAAAATATATGGAAATCCCTATTTTTCCAGAAGACGAAGGAGGCCAGAAGGAGGAAGAGAGATGGGCCACATGGGGGCCACACCACCCCCTTGCGCCCCCGAGCCGCACCACCAGGTGGTGTGGCCACCCTGGCCCAAATCTGGCATTGCCCTTTCTCCTATAACATTCCCTCGAAACCCTAAGACTCGGGGAGTGACCACAGAGAGATTTCGCTGCCTCTGCGGGGCGGAAACTACAGAGAGATAAAGAGCTCTCCGACAGACAGAATTCTACTGGGGAAATTCCTTCCTAGAGAGGGGAGATCGTCGCTATCAACACCGTCATCAAGCTAGACTTCATCGGGATCATCATCATCAGCCTCACCATCATCTCCACCAGCACCATCATCACCACTCCATCCCGCTGTAACAATTGGGTTGAATCTTGCATAGTTCTTAGGGGAAACTTTCCGGTGTTGATTACTTTTGTAGTTGATGCTATTGAGTGGAATCATTGAATTATTGTTTATGTTCAGATTGTTACTTATCATTATATCATCTCTGATCTTGATCCATATGATGTCTCGTGAGTAGTTCGTTTAGTTCTTGAGGACATGGGAGAAGTCATGTTGTTAGTAGTGGAATTATGTTGAGAAATATTCAATGGTTTGATATTTATGTTGTGGTGTTATTCTTCAATTGGTGTCATGTGAACGTCGACTACATGATACTTCACCATTTATGGGCCTAGGAGAATGCATTGTGTATTTGGCTACTAACCGTGGGGTTGCCGGAGTAACAGAAACCTGAACCCCTGCTAGGAAACCTTTGCACAAGGTAGTGTAGGATCTCAGAGTTTAATGCTATGGTTAGGTTTTTATCTTAATTATTTTCTTGTAGTTGCAGATGCTTGCAAGGGATATAATCACAAGTATGTATTAGTCCAAGTAAGGTCGGTACATTAGCATAGGTTCACCCACACAACACTTATCCAACCAAAGAAGATTAATCAACTATATGAAGCGAAAGCACTTGACAGTATTCTCATGTGTCCTCGAGAACGTTTGGTCCTCATAAGTAATATAACCGGCTTGTCCTTTGCTGAAGAAAGGATTGGGCCACCTGCTGCAATTACTATTGTCTTTTATTGTCTCGCACTTTATTTCTTTGCATTATCAAAAAACTCTAAAAATCCATTTGCTAAGTATTTATAGAGAATTTCTGATCCAAACCATGAGTCAACACCTTCTACTCCTCGTTGGGATCGACACTCCTATTTATCAAAAGTAATACGATACACCCCTATACTTGTGGGTCATCAGCCGCCGCTCTACTAAAATGGGCTCCGGGAGACCTCACCAGAACCTAGGGCACGACGGCGAGCTCACTCAAAGTCGGAGAGAACAATCACCTCCACTCCTGCTTGACGCGGGCGAACTGCCTCTCCATGGCCTCCCTCGGTGTGGCTTGTATGCCCGGTGCTGGTTGTGGTGGTGCCAGGCGGCCTCCTGCGCTTGGCGCTCCGCATTCCGCCACTCCACCTCCATGTCATCGTCCATCGCGAGAAATGCCCGGTGGAGGTCTTACACCTTGCTCTTCTCCACCGCCCATGCAACTTGCGAGGAGTGGCGCGCCATCTTCTCTAGCGCGCAGTGCTCCGCCTCGTAGTCAGCGATGAAATCCTCCTATACGATGCAGTCGCCAAACAACTCGTCGCTCGACAACACGTATGTATCCGGCGGGGACGGGGGCGCGTCGGAGTCGGAGATCTTGATCCTGTTCGAGTCAGAGAGATTGGGGGAGGGACATGTCGACGGTGACCATCGAGCCGTGCGCGAGCTCCCTGCCTTCGCGTCATTGTGCATCCACCAGAGGTAGCGCATAGGAGGTGATGGGGCATGACGCTTGCGGAGGGAGCGGCACGCCATGCTCCCGTACTCTGCGTCATTGCCCTCACGCACGCACAGGCTCTCTGACACCAGCTGCCGGTGGCGGATGTACCGCATCAACGCGCGCTTGCGCGCACCATCAGAGGCGATGCACTTCTTGCACTCCTACTCGTTGATGGCACCACAGCGGGAGGCACCGCCGCGACCAATCTGGCCTCTCCCGACTCTGATTGAACAGTGGCGCGGCGTCGTCTGGCGTTTGTAGGGGTGGATCTGCTACCCGGCGGCGATGCGGCGGTGGTGCGGTGGAGGAGGGGAAATGGACTCAGATCGCGACCTAGAGATGGCGTCGCGAACCCTACATAAAGGGGTCCGTGGTGCGAATTCTCAGGCCACCGAAATCGTTTTACAAGCCGGGCCGTGTTTAGAGGGTCTCTTCGGGTAAGTTCTTTGGCAAAAAAACCTAAAAAAGGCCAAAATTTCTGAGGTCGCACGGGTTTTTGGTGTCTGCTAAAGATGCTCTTACTGCTTTATGTTCCATCTAGTAGCCGCCGACCGCAAAGTTATCACTACGGTGAGATGTATCTATGTCTGAATGCTAACTTGTCTTAAAGTCTCACTGTTATTTAATTTTATTTTTCACCAGAGATTCATACCACGTCACGCCAGATGATCTGCAGCTAGTATTTGTTTTGAACCAGCCGCCAAATTTTCGTTTCCTTGGATATTTGCATTTCTGTACTTCTATTGGCGATGTGGCTGTCCCAGCTAGAAGAAGAGCATAGCTCCAACGCAAGACCGAGACAAGTTTGCGCTTCGCAATCGAATCATAATCTACCGGTTGTCTTTGAGCCTCAACGAGTCCCTCTAAAATTTCAGCAGGAAGAGCGGTATCCCGGTCGGCCCAAGAAAGCCCACCTCTCGGTCGTTCTTTGAGCCCGTTTGCCGGTAGTTGGAAAGACATCACGTCTGAGCGACCTAATCTAATCCGGTTGTTTAGTCCCGTACTGCCTAATGACAGAGCGACGCGCATCCGTGGAGGCTTTATATGGGACGCACGGTGCTACCGAAAAAATCACTTACCTGGACGGGGTCAATGGACGATCAAGAAGACCCATGGCCTGGATTAGTGTCCTCCATTGCACTTTGGAGGAGCACTTGTCCACCATCTTCTTTTTGAGGAGAATGGACGTTATAATTTGTGATAGAGGGGGTACGCGTTCGCGCGGCCCCTGCCAATCTTTGCAATTGAAAATTTTAAATCTGAAATTTGGACTGTTTTTTGATTTTGTGAAATCAACTTAAATTTGGACAGAATTCTTTTTTGTTTCATCTATTAGCCGATGGTACGTGATGCCAGTGACATGCTATGTTTGATCATTAGGGGTATGTGATTGCGTGGCCCCTGCCAATAATATAATTTAAAATTTTGTATATGGGAGATTTGGGGTTGTCTTATCTAGATTTCCAATTTAATTTTTTAAATATGGTATAGATTTGGATTACAAAACCGATCGTGGTACTCCCCCGACCCATATTAGATGACTCCAATTTAGATGTATCTAGACAAGTTTTTATGACAGATACATCCAAATTGGAATCAACTAATATGGGTCGGAGGGAGTATTTAGATTTCAAATTCAAAACAAATTATGTTACTCATGATGCAAAAGATAGACTGAGTTTGTTTGGGCAAGCATATAATGCTTTTGGATGCATTCTGTATTTACGACATATCTCACTTCATCAGATTTTTTATTAATAAAACGGGGCAATTCTGCCTCTTTTATTTTAGATGTACCGCTTCACAAAATGGACAATTTTATCTTATTTTTATTTTAAAAAGTAGAAAAGAATTAACCAATTAATTTATGGGTTTTTATCATTTCTGCCACTATGACCAACCACAACCTCAATTTTGCCATTTGACCGATCAAAACTCCAGTTTTGCCACTACTCCGTTACAACACTCCTTAATTTTGCCATTTTGTAATTTTTCCACCGTTAGTCTATAATCAGTTCTGCCATTTCATGTTTTGCACACCTTTCTCTTTAGAGTTAATTCCATTTTTGACCCTCTAATTTTATTTTTCTAACAATATTTACCCTACATAACAGAAAGTACTTTCATTTACCCATTTAATGAAACTTGTGATATGTTTTTTACCTATTATACGAGGTGTGACCTCGGCATATCCGCATCAGTGTCATTTAGGAACTGTATTTGTGGTTCCACCACCATTATATGCCAAGGCTAATAAGTTCAATTCAGCGATAGAATAAACAGCGCCCAGGACTTGTTCGAGCCAGCACCATGCATGGTCTCTGCCATCGTCGTCTTCGAGAATGTCCAACACAAGGTCGTCAGTGATGCTGGGAAGATGCTGCCCAAGGACGCCTGCATGGCCGCATCAAGATTCGTGCCATCCGCATATCCATGGAACACTAACGGAGTAATCATATATACGTAAACTACGTGCTCACAACTAGCTAGCTTGCCCCGCATCTCACTCCACAAGATTGGATCTGGCCCTTCGCTATACATGCATGTCATTGGTAGTTTACTACTTCCGAGCATGCCCTACCTCAAGCGTGTGGGCTTGGCGCGTGCATGAGGACGTGTTGCACCATATGAGTGGTGTGTATCACATCGAGTAGAATGGTGCGTTCGGAGATATCGCTCGATCTAGATTTGGTGTAGTACCTGCTCAGCTTCTCCACACGGACCAACAATGTTAAGAGAGATGACAGAATGAAAAATAATTAGTGAGATACAAAATAAATAGAAAAGGGGTAGAGAAACAAGAATGGCAAAAATGATTATACACTAACAGTGAAAATATGATGGAATGGCAAAATTGAGGAGTGTTGTAACGGAGTAGTGGCAAAACTAGAGTTTTGATCGGTCAAATGGCAAAACTGAGTATTGGGTTGGTCATAGTGACAGAAATGATAAAAACCCTTAATTTATAGGGAAGCGGATGAAATCGCTACGATTGTACCAATGTCGTCATGAAACACGAATGCATAGCGCATCCACCCCGGTCGGGGCATGCTGTGGAAGGGTGGCTCGTGCTAGTTGGGTGGGCAACCTCTGAGTGCTTTAATAGTGTTGGTGGTTGGGCGGGCTAGTGTGTCATCTTCAATGTGGCCTATGCACCCGCTATCGCGCCTCTGTCTTCAATGCCGCGTCGTCCGAGGCTTGAGTCGTGAGAGGCAAATCGATGGGAGACAGTGTCATCCCATCGCTCGTGTCAAACGGCTCGGCCGACATTCGTTGTTGGTAAACGACCTACGCAGCCCACCTAGCTTATAGGCAGGTGCTTTCGTTGCCTGTGCAAAGGCTACTATTGTGCGTGAGAGTTCAGGGAGCCGGTCAAGTGTCGGCATTGCTTTCGCTCTGGCCACCTCACATTCTTCTGCAACGATCTGTTCCAGCCTCCACCGAGCGCAAGCACCATCTCTCCATCTCCACGCCTACCTTCCGTGTTGAGTCCTACCCCACCACCTCCTGCACCTACCATGTGTGCCCTTGTGCGCCATGCCTCACCCAAGCCTGCTCGAGAACGTTTGTACTGGAGATTCCGCGCAGTGCGTCCCTGCCGCGACCAATGGAAGATTTTGATGTCATCCATTCAACCGCAGAGATTGCGGCGGAGGCGGCACCGCTGCTCACCAATGTAGCGCATGCCTGGTTCGAGAGGCCTCCAGCGCGCGACGAGTGGGCCATGCCGGTGCGCATCATTGCGTCAACCTTTGGTGTTTAGCCAGATGACTTCCGTGTGACGGAGCACTACCCCGAGCTATTCATGATCTGCTTCATCCATCCCCATTACCCCACGCATGTGGTGTCACGCCATGACTTCATCTTCGAATGGTTGAAGATCTAGGTAAGGTATTGGAGGCTTGATGATAATGATGAGCATGTGGATTTGCCGCATCATGTGGGGATGTGTGTGTGAAGAACGTGTTGCTCTACGCCTATAATGAAGATGGGCACAACAGATGATCGGTGAGGCAAAGTTCGATGGACTACATCAAATTCTACTACATCTGCAAGGACTACACCACGATTATGTGTCTCTAGGCTTGGGTGGAGAACCCGAACCTAGTGGGGAGAGTGTGTTGGGTCACTGCGGTGACCCAGCATACCACTACATGTGTAGTACACTATAGTCATTGACATGACATCCACAGAACACCATTCCGTAAATATCACATCCCTCAGAGTGGTACAATAGAAACATTGCGGGTCCATATTACAAACATACACACGTTATTATTATTATAATACCGGAAGTTCAAGGCTTCCAAAAGATTCAGCTTACAAACCAAAATATAAGTGTTTCAGCGGAAGTTTCAAATTTAAAACTTAAACTCCAAATTGAGCTCAGCAACTTATTGTGATATAGTGTTCATGATGCTCGGCTCAAGTGGTTCTAGAACTATATTAATTATTCAGACTCCTGGAACTCTCCTTCGTAGACGATATCGTAATCTTCCCCTTCTACGGCTCCATACAAGTTGGGCTCTTCATAGAAGACCTCCTCTTGATTCTCAGATGCGTACATTGGAGTACCTTTGGGATTCTTAGAGTCTAAGCAAGGATTCAAAGGAAAGGATGAGTAACAGCGTTACCCAACAAGTTCATTATATGCAAGGTAGGAAGTTTGATGCTCTATCTACCACCTCGGACTATCAGTCTTTGGCACTATGCAATTTTCATAAATCTTTCTTCAAAGATTGTTTTTATTATAAAAATCTATGACCATCAGCCTTCACAGGTTTACCAGAACTTTCATGGAGTTCCTTTCCTGCCGCATTCGTAGCTCCTTTCCGGAACAGGGAATAACAAGTTACAATTCTTACACTCTACAGAGGTGCGTTACTTTTCCCATGAGAGATCAACTCCTTGTTGCACAACCGGGCGTACTTTCCTATCCACAATTCCATGATGTGGGGCCTAGTAGTTGGTCCAAGCCAATCACTGCCCTCTCCGTGACCTCATATGTCTGCACGATCCTTCGGCTAGCTCACCTTCGGTAAGCCCCCTTTCGGGCAGGCTAAAACCCTGATGAGTTTCCGAAGACTTTATGACCTAGTGATGCCCAGATTAGTACCATTTACATGGACTATCTTCCTAAACACCATTCATAGATAATCTAGACACCAAAAGTGTGGGGCGTAAGGGTACCCACCCATATGTTGTATCCGCACAAGGAATCACAACGTCACGTTAAGATCGTCTTGCCTTCATATAAGAGGAAAAGGATAAAGCTGACTTCTCCATCCCATTCCAAATCTCATGGTTAACGTGTAATATACAGCGCTAGAATCACTGATGTCATGGGTTATTAATTCCTAATTGTTCATCATTAGTGCAATTAGAACTCTAAGTTCTATTGCTCCATCATATCATCACTTAGGATGATATCTAAGATTTAGTATCTTGAGAAAATAGTGTTTTCTTTTTTTATAGTATAGATGATAACACACAATTTGCAAATACTTTGATAAAGGCTCTTCAAAGGACATGACCAAGTGATGAACTTGCCTTGTGATTGCAAGGTAGTGAAGTCTGATGCTTGCACTGGACCTTGAGCTTCTATGTCTACAAAAACATCATTATTGCTCGGTAAGGACAATATTTAAAGAAGCAAAATGATTATGCAAAGTAATGTAATGCATCATTTAACTTGATATGCATTCTCCCCATTATTAATAATTTTTTTTTTAATAATAAAGGAGTTATAAATATTAATGTTTTAATATTTATAATAGAATATTGTATTCTTTTATTTTATTTTTCTTTTTATTTGACCTTTATTGATTTAATAATTCTTTTAAGAATTATCACTTAAATATCAAAAACTGTTATTAAATATTTGTTTAGGATTTTTCTAAAATAATACAATATTAATATATAATGAAAGTGATTTTTATTCATTTTTATCATCTTTCAATAATTTTGTAAAATTCCATAAGGTATATATAAATTACAAAATTCTTAATAAAATTTATATGTTTAAAATTTTATTTCTTAATTTATTTAGATAGTTTGGATTATTGTGAATCCAAAAATATTTTATTTATAATTTTTGGACTTTTATTTTATTTTCTAGAATTTAATTAAGTTCAGAGGCATTTTGGTCTTTTCCTATTTATTAAAACAGGCCTTAAAGGTTTTTGGGCTCGCTTATTCTTATTGGGCCCTTGTGGCCCATTAGGCATAGTCAAAACAGCCACCCCGAAGGGTTCTGGCCCAACTCAGCCCACTCACTTGCTGTCTCTCACCCTCGAGCTCACTCCTCTCCTCCTCCATCCCTGACCCCGTGGTCGGTGGTGTCACCGCCGACGATTCCCGCCGTCGTGGAACGTTCTGGCCACCGCCGTGGTGCAGGATGAGGTTGTCAAGTCCGCTCTTCCCTCCTGTCCAACTGGATTTGGGCATGGATCTCTCCTGCGACAGATTAATGTCGTCCCGAACCCTAGGGTTTGGGGTTGGCGTGGATCCTAGCGCCGCCGCTGCTGTCGTGCGTCGTGGTGATTCACCTCGCCTCTAGGCGTGGATATGGTCACTGTCGTGGCGCTATATGGGTCGCAGCGCCCCCCTAGGGGTGCTCCCCGTGCCGCCATGGTCGTCGGCTACCTCTGCTTCCTCTTCTAGTCTCCAGCGAGGACCTTTGGTGAGTGCTTCCTCTCCTCTTGAGCTCACTGTGCTAGGTTGTCCTATGCTTGCTGTTGATAGTAACTTTTCTGGTTATTGTCTTGTCCTGATTGAGATGATTTGTTCCATTTAGGGTTCATATCCTGTTGTTGATTAGATACTAATGACTAAGATCATGTGTTGATGGTCTCTAAGCATGCTAAATGATTGTTAGTTGTGGTTTGCTGCTTAAGATGAAGTATGGTGGTACTAGTGGCTTATCAGATGATTTTATGCTTAAATTTCATATGATTCAGATGATACAGTTGCTATGAAATCAATTCTTGGTAACGTTAGTGGTTTTGATAACTTACCACTGCCATTACTTGGTTTATGATGGTGAGTATGGTGTGATGAAATCACTGTAGTAACACTTGTTGGCTTAAGAATTCAGATGTAGTTTGAAATCAAATGGTTTCAAACAGTGAAGATATACATAGGAATTTCTTAACTATGATTCCTGCGATTACAGGAAAATGATTTGTAGTTGATTGATTGAATCTATGAAGATTGAATGCTTTTCCTGGTTCATGTAGAACTGCTCTTGTGACTCCATCTTTGTATGGCACACAATATTATATTATATTTTCTTGAATTGGTTTGGTGCAAGCTTAAGATGAGTTTGGCATTAAATAGAAATGTTCCTTTCTTAAATCCCTAAGACCAATGATGTTGGTATGAGGCTTAGGGATTTAAGCTTTATCTAGTTGATTCATATGGGTGGTTCTAGTAGTGGTACCAGCTACTGTTTCTTGAATCAAAGCTTGGAAAAAATTATGGTAGGCTTGATCATTTGTATAGATCCAAAAGATTAAATTCTAAGGTGCTAATCTTATCTTAGAGATGTGCCTAGAAGTTAAATCTTAGCTATATTCATGCTTGATAGCCAAATCAATGATGTTGTTCTGAGATTTGGTTGGATCCTCGTACTTTGTGTTGGCTTTTAAAGTTTAAAACCTCAGTGATGGATTCACCCCACTTGGGTGCTTTCTGAGAGTTTGAATAAATGACAGATCATGTATGCTTGTCTAATCTTAGACAGATAGATTATTTGATGGTCTATTTACTTACCAATGTCACTTGATGATGTGGTTGCTAGTAATTGATCTTGTGGTAGCTTGATCTGGTGCTCCCCTGGTATTTCCAGTTCCTGGCTTGTCCTTGATATAGCCCATCATCTCCTGATCCTGATGGCTTGACCTTGGTCTTGCTATCCACCTGATCTTCCCCCTCCTTATGTCACCATCCTGGTGATGTGATCCTGGCTTTGGTTGGTTTGATCTAGCTTGGCTTGGTTTAGCTGCTGGATGCTATGCTTGGTTTAGCTGTTGGCTAATGTGCTTGGTGTGTAAGAGCAAAGGAATGATGTGGGGATGGGTTTCCCACGGCTGTGTTGATAGTTTTGTTTGGTTGTGCTGCTTCTATGGTGTTGACAACATACACCATGCAGTTTGGTGTGTGTGATGCTTGTGTGCCTGTTGCACAGATGTGGACATGTTCAGAATTTTGGAAGTTACTTTTATCTGGTTACATCTACTTGGCTGGTGAAACTTGCCCCTCCTTGTTGTTATTTGACTTATGGCTTAAAATTATGAAAGATACATTCTTTCATATTGGTGAAACTTGCCCCTTTTTATAAGTTTACTCAATGATGAACCTTGATCAGTGCACTTCACTGACAAGTCTGAGAGTAAAACAATGCTAATCCTAACTTTCCTTTTTCTATTAAGTTTCTGTTTATTTTGCAGGTACAGATTTGAAGATGAAGATTCTAGTTTAGGCTTTTTATTTTTCTTAATAGAATAGTCACTTGTAATATTCTTTTGTAATTTTAGTTCTATCCTTTTGTAATCTTTATTTTATTATTTTGTAATAAAGATTGTACTATTATCAATAAAGAAATATTATTCTTTATTTATTTACTATTGTAAAAATTGTGAATGATTTTCCTAAGTTACATTTTGTAACTTATTATTGAATGTAAATATGAAATGAATATTCATATTCTTAATTGCCCTTTTTATATAAAGTTTAATTTATTATTGATTAACTCTTAATTAAATCAAGATTCAAACATTATTCAAAAATCCTTTTGAATTATAATTCAAACACTCAATGTTTTAAATTCAAATTCATTTCCCATAACACATAAGTCCACAAAGATCATATCAATGTCTATAGCAATCATCCTTCAAGACTAAACCTAATCTCAAAGTATGAAAGAAACCTTGATCACTTTAGATTTTTTATTTGGCGAAAAATTTACCCACATTTTCACAGATGAATGCATGCAACATTTCAAATTCCTAAATCTACCCTTCGTTAGTTCCTAAATGCTGGGATGTTACAGACTCCCCCCCCCTTAAATTAAACTTTGTCCCGAAGTTTGTTGAGATATACTTGAATAGTTCCGGATAGACTTTTCTTAAATCCTCTTCTTTCTCCCATGTGGCTTCCCTTTCAGGGTGATGTTCCCACTGTACCTTGCAATACTTGATTGCTCTATTCCTCAACCTTTTCCAGTTTTCTTCCAAAATTTTACAGGGTTTTTCAACATAGGTCAAGTCTGCTTGTAGTTCTATCTCCTAATGTGTGATTGCATCATCCAGAACTTTCAAACATTTACGAAGTTGTGACACATGAAAAACATTATGCACTTGAGCTAATATTGATGGTAACTCTAAAGCATAAGCTATAGTTCTGTTCTGACTCAATATCTTGAATGGTCCGATGTATCTTGGACTCAATTTTCCTTTAACTCCGAACCTTTTCACCCCTTTCATTGGACTTACTTTTAAGTATACCATGTCTCTCACTTCTGGATGCCATGACCTTCGACTTTGATCAGCATAACTTTTCTGCCTACTCTGGGCTATCTTCAGTTTATCCCTGATCTTATCAATGATATCTTGTTTTTCCTTGATATAATCTCGCGCAAATTATTTGCTGCTTCCAGGCTCATACCAACATATTGGTGATCTACACTTCCTTCCATATAGAACTTGGTATGGGGCTGCCTTCAGACTCTCTGATAGCTATTATTGTAAGAAAAATTTGCCAATGGTAGATGATCTTCCCATGTACCTCCAAAATCTAATGCACAAGCTCTTAACATGTCTTCTATTATTTGATTTGTTCTTTCAGTTTGACCTCCTGTCTCAGGATGATATGCTGTGCTGAAATCTAACTTTGAACCAAGTGCTTCATGCAATTGCTTCCAAAATGCTGAAGTAAACACTGATCCCCTATCAGTTACGATCTTTTTGGGTACTCCATGCTTACTTACTATCTCTTTGACGTAAACTTCTACTAACGTCTTGGCATTATCTTTCTGATTTACCGGAATAAAATGTGCACTCTTAGTCAGTCTGTCCACAATTATCCATATCATATCCTTCCGTTTAGGTGTTATGGGCAATAATGTGATAAAGTCCATACCTATTTCTTCCCACTTCCATTCAGGAATTTCTAAAGGTTTTAATGGTCCTGCTGGACTTTGATGTTCAGCCTTCACCCTTTTGCAAGTATGGCATTCAGATACATATTTAGCAATATCTCTTTTCATGTTATTCCACCAGAATAGTTCTTTCAAATCCATATACATCTTAGTACTTCCTGGATGTATAGAATAAGGTGTTTCATGTGCTTCTCTGAGTATGACATTTCTAATCTCAGTCACATCTGGAACACAAAGACGGTCTTGAAACCATAAAGACTCATAACCTCCAAGGCGAAAAACGGATTTTTGACCTTGAGATATCCTCCGAATTTCCTCAGCAATAAAAGGATCTTCTGCTTGATGTCTAAAAATTTCTTGCTTAAGATCACTGTCCTGCTCTGCAACTACCTGCATAGTAGCTAGTCCTCCAAGAACCTCTGTTCTGATGAATTGAAGCTCTAATCTTTCCAAGTCCATTTGTAACTCTTTTGGTAGCTCCCGATTACTAGGCTGAATATCTGCACTCTTTCTGCTTAAAGCATCAGCTACAACATTTGCTTCCCTTGGAATATAGTTGATTCTTAAATCATAATCTTTGATTAGTTCCAACCAATGCTTCTATCTCATATTCAACTCTTTTTGAGTGAAGAAATATTTGAGACTTTTATGGTCAGTGTATAACTCACATCTGGCTCCATAAAGAAAATGCCTCCATCCTTTCAGTGCAAAAACTACTGCTGCTAACTCTAAATCATGAGTTGGATAGTTGACTTCATGTGGTTTCAGTTGTCTTGAACCATAAGCAATGACTTTCCTATCTTGCATTAATACACAACCTAAACCTTCTTTAGATGCATCACAATATACCGTGAAGTCCTTCCCTGTTTCAGGAACTGCTAAGATTGGAGTTGTGGTTAATCTGGTTTTCAACTCCTGAAAACTTGCTTCACACTTCCCATCCCAATTAAATGGTGTATTCTTTCTTAGCAATTTGGTCATTGGTCCAGCTATTTTGGAGAAACCTTCAATGAATCTCCGATAATAACCAGCCATTCCTAAGAAACCTCGAATTTGCTTCACATTGGTTGGTGCAGTCCACTCTAATACTGACTGAACTTTAGATGGATTAACAACAATTCCATCCTTACTGATCACATGACCGAGGAATTCTACCTTATCTAGCCAAAATTCACACTTACTGAACTTAGCATAAAGTTTATGTTCCCTTAGAGTCTGCAATGCTATTCTCAAATGATCGGCATGCTCTTCCTTATCCTTGGAATATATCAGAATATCATCAATAAAGACTATGACGAACTTATCCAGATATGGCATGAAGATTTTTTTCATAAAATTCATGAATATTGCAGGTGCATTGGTCAAACCAAATGGTACTACCAGATACTCATGGTGTCCATATCTTGAAACAAATGCTGCCTTTGGAACATCTTCTGGTTTGATTTTGATTTGATGGTACCCAGATCTTAGGTCGATCTTTGAAAATACTCCAGCTCCTTTCACTTGATCAAACAAATCCTGGATCCTTGGTAAAGGATACTTATTCTTGATAGTAACGTTGTTCAGATTTCTATAATCTCCACACATCCTTCTACCACCATCTCTCTTATCCACAAAGATTACTGGTGTTCCCCATGGAGATACACTTTCCTGAATAAATCATTTTCGGGCTAACTCATCAGTTTGCTCCTTGAGTTCTTTTAACTCTTTGGGTCCCATCTTATATGGTGCTTGAGCTATTGGTGCTGTACCAGGAATTAGGTCAATAGTGAACTCTATCTCCCGGTATGGTGGCATTCCCGGTAGCTCTGCTGGAAAAAAGTCTTGAAACTCATTTACTATAGGAATATCTTCCAATTTGACCTCTTTCATTGAGTTCAACCGTAGATCCACCATAATATGACTGTGCTTATCTGCTTGGTAAACTATCCTTGCTCCACTTGGAGTTTTGGTTGAGATAGTTTTCTCCTCACAATTTATCTGAGCTTCGTGTTCCATCATCCAGTCCATCCCCAGCACTACTGCAATTCCCTTCAAAGGAATCACATAAAGGTCTGCGAAATATGTATAACCATAGATCGAGATAACCTAATCTTGTTTGATGTGGCGTACAATCACATTTCCCCCTACCGTAACTACGGTCATAGGGTTTTCTAACGTTGCCCTTCTAATCCCGAACTTACCACAGAATTCTTCAGAAATGAATGAAATAGTTGCACCAGTATCAAATAGAACTTTGTCGGGATTGGTAAGGATATTGAGCGTACCTATCACTGCATGCTCCGAATTATCCACCTCCTCGAGGGTTGCACAGTTCAGCTTCCCGGTAGGTCTGTTCCTCTTGCCATTGTTGTTCTTGCCATTATTTCCTCCTTTATTGGGCTGTCCATTTCCTCCACTAGCTTGCCTTCCATATCGAGCCGGCCAACCACCTTGTGGTTTGCTTGGACAATTGGGCTTGATGTGACCTCTTTGACCACAAGCGTGACATACAATTACTGGTTTCGGGCAATCCCTACTAATATGCCCTGGAAGTTTGCAATTGTGGCATATAATATTCTTTGCATTTGGATTTGCACTCCGATTGGGATTATTGTTATAGGGCCTATTCCTTGGTTTGAATTCCAGATTGGGCTTGGGCTTGCTTGCTTGTATCCTCTTGGTTTCCTTCTTAGCTCTCTTCCTTCTATCCTCTTGGACATTCTTGTAGTCATCTTCGAAGGTAATAGTTGCATCTAGCAACTGCTGATAAGTTTGCTTATTAGCCAACCTCAATTGCATCTTCACAAATGGATTTAATCCACGCAGGAAACGCTTCTTCCTCTTTTCCTCTGTGTTAACCTCTTCCTCAGCATAACGAGATAGTTGACTAAACTCCCGGATATACTTCATAACACTAGTATATCCCTGCTGCAGCTCCTCAAATTCTCTCTGCTTCAATTCCATAACACTCTCCGGAACATGATATTCACGGAATCTCTGTTTAAACTCTTCCCAGGTATACTCCCTTCCTGGTTGTTGCATGGCCAACTGATTTTCCCACCAAGATGCTGCAGGTCTTGTCAGAAGATGAGTTGCATACCTCAATTTCTCCTCATCATTGCAACCTACAGTCTTCAGCTTTCTTTCTGTATCTGCTACCCAATCTTCTATCCATTGGTTCAGGTGTTGATGCAAAAGGTAACGGCCTTGCATTCTGAAAATCAAATAAACTCACTCCTCCACCTTCAGGTGCCCTCTGATTTGCTCGTCCCAGCAACTCCTCCATGAACTTGTTCTGGTTCTCATGCATCATTTGCATATACTGCATAAAATTCTGCTCCATTAACGACCTCATTGGTAATGCTAGTGGTGGTAATGCTCCCTGATTTGCTGCATCTGCATCGGCCTTCTCCTTGGCCTCTCGTTCCATCCGCTGCTGCTCAGTTTCGATCTCTACACTTGTATCCATGACCCTCTAGTCCTGCAACATAAAGCGAATACTCATAATTACATCATGCACATGTGTTTTGAGATTGACTTTACGTACAAAACTAGTCACACAATGAAAATCCAAAGAAAATCCAAATATGCATTTCACATATTATACATAATATCATAATAATACAAAGTCATTACAACATATACCATATAGGTATAATCACAACACTACCTTATTTATCTAACTAACTTATTTCTTGAGGTACAATACACGATACTTAATATCGCTAACTAGTTGTCTACTTCTAGTAGTAAGTACGCTCATCATACATGCCTGATGTCCAACCGTGATGACGTGTCGTTCGTCGCACAGTTTGTGAAACAAATGACCTTCCAGATGGAACATACTCAGTATCTGAAGTGTCAGGACTTGAGTCATTACTCAACCTGAGCACATTGACTCCTTCCAGCTCAGCTGAAAAGTCTTCAGAAACATATTCAACATTATCTCCCGCTTGCATCTCCTGAGCTTCATTCCTTGAGTTTTCAATAGGATACGCAGATCCTGCTGATTCCCAGGTGCTCCTTTGGGCAAGATAGTTAAACACTGGATAATGTATATTCACTGGTTTTAAGAAGATGTTGATGATTCAAACACTCTCTCCTCAGGATCTTCTTCTTCATCCTGATTATCTATTGACATGGTATTCCTACTACTGTTACTAGGGTTAATTCTTGCACCCATCCAACTAGAGTGTCCAACATTTCTTTCAGAACCATCTGTGGACATCTGGTGTTCATGAGATCCTTCATATGATCCCCTTCTCCAACCATCAGAATTCTCGATAGGAAGTTCTGAGTCAGAACCATCCTCTGAACCATGTGGTACTACATACCTCATATCCAAAGTAGGATCGTGTATAGGTTCAGGTCTTGGTGAATAAGGATATGGTATAAAAGATTCAGGATCTATAGGTATATCCTTAAAGATAGGTTTTGCACTACTACTTGCTTCCTTCTCCAACTGGAATGCTAACCGATTCCTTCTTTCCAGATCAGTTAGATCCTCTAACATGTCATTTTTATCTTCGACAATCACTTGATGTGTCTTGTAAAAATACGCAACGAGTGTTCGGTACTTATCCATAAACTTGGAAGCTAACTTAGGATGCTTCTTAACCAAAGTAAGATGATCCGGTATGGGCTCCGAGTCTATAGAATCATGAGGTATCACAAAAAATGTGCTACCTTCTAACTCCTTGGCTTTATGCTCCCGGATATTAGCTATTGCCTCCACAACAACAACATGATATGCTGCTAAGTGACTCCTACCTTCACCTATAGGTAGATCATGATATAATCCAAGCTCCTCTAGAAGTTGGATACTCACACGATACTTGGACAACATCCGGCCATCAAGGTAAGTTATAGTATTCACTGGAATTCTAGTTGGACAACTAAAGATCTTTAAAAGTTGACGAAGTTGGTCTGTGAAGGATCCTTGATAATCATCAAGAGTCTCCTCTTTCCTTACCAAAGTCTGTTTTGGAAACTTTGGTGCCATAGCTCTGTATATCAAAAAAATAATTTTAATTAGTAATCAATAAGATATTGCATCATAACAAAGAATTATCACACTAAAATATATAACGGAGTATTCTCATTTGAATACCCATTATATTAATTTTAGAGAATTATTTATCATTGCTAAACTTTCCTATAGGTAATACCCTTTACTAGGTTTCCAACCTAAGGTCAAAGCAATTTGCTCTGATACCAACTGCGGTGACCCAGCATACCACTGCATGTGTAGTACACTATAGTCATTGACATGACATCCACAGAACACCGTTCCGTATATATCACATCCCTCAGAGTGGTACAACAGAAACATTGTGGGTCCATATTACAAACATACACACGTTATTATTATTACAATACCAGAAGTTTAAGGCTTCCAAAAGATTCAGCTTACAAACCAAAATATAAGTGTTTCAGCGGAAGTTTCAAATTTAAAACTTAAACTCCAAATTGAGCTCAGCAACTTATTGCGATATAGTGTTCATGATGCTCGGCTCAAGTGGTTCTAGAACTATATTAATTATTCAGACTCCTGGAACTCTCCTCCATAGACGATATCGTAATCCTCCCCTTCTACGGCTCCATAGAAGTTGGTCTCTTCATAGAAGACCTCCTCTTGATTCTCAGATGCGTACATTGGAGTACCTTTGGGATTCTCAGAGTCTAAGCAAGGATTCAAAGGAAAGGATGAGTAACAACGTTACCCAACAAGTTCATTATATGCAAGGTAGAAAGTTTGATGCTCTATGTACCACCTCGGACTATCAGTCTTTGGCACTATGCAATTATCGTAAATCCTTCTTCAAAGATTGTTTTTATTATAAAAATCTATGACCATCAGCCTTCACAGGTTGACCAGAACTTTCATGGAGTTCCTTTCCTGCCACGTTCGTAGCTCCTTCCTGGAACAGGGAGTAACAAGTTACAATTCTTACACTCTGCAGAGGTGCGTTACTTTTCCCATGAGAGATCAACTCCTTGTTGCACAATCGGGCGTACTTTCCCGTCCATAATTCCATGATGTGGGGCCTAGTAGTTGGTCCAAGCCAATCACTGCCCTCTCCGCGACCTCATATGTCTACACGATCCTTTGGCTATCTCACATTTGTTAAGCCCCCTTTTGGGCAGGCTAAAACCCTGATGAGTTTTTGAAGACTCTATGACCTAGTGATGCCCGGATTAGTACCATTTACATGGACTATCTCCCTAAACACCATTCATAGATAATCTAGACACCAAAAGTGTGGGGCGTAAGGGTGCCCACCCAAATGTTGGATCCGCACAAGGAATCACAATGTCACGTTAAGGTCGTCTTGCCTCCATACAAGAGGAAAAGGATACAGCTGACTTCTCCGTCTCATTCCAAATCTCATGGTTAACGCGTAATATACGACGCTAGAATCACTGATGTCATGGGTTGTTAATTCCTAATTGTTCATCATTAGTGCAAGTAGAACTCTAAGTTCTATTGCTCCATCATATCATCACTTAGGATGATATCTAAGATTTAGTATCTTGAGAAAATAGTGTTTTCTTTTTTTATAGTATAGATGATAACACACAATTTGCAAATACTTTGATAAAGACTCTTCAAAGGACATGACCAAGTGATGAACTTGCCTTGTGATTGCAAGGTAGTGAAGTCTGATGCTTGCACTGGACCTTGAGCTTCTATGTCTACAAAAACATCATTATTGCCCGGTAAGGACAATATTTAAAGAAGCAAAATGATTATGCAAAGTAATGTAATGCATCATTTAACTTGATATGCATTCTCCCCATTATTAATAAAATTCTTATTAATAATAAAGGAGTTATAAATATTTTTTTAAATATTTATAATAGAATATTGTATTCTTTTATTTTATTTTCCTTATATTTGACCTTTATTGATTTAATAATTCTTTTAAGAATTATCACTTAAATATCAAAAACTATTATTAAATATTTGTTTAGTATTTTTCTAAAATACTACAACATTAATATATAATGAAAGTGATTTTTATTCATTTTTATCATATTTCAACAATTTTTTAAAATTCCATAAGGAATATATAAATTACAAAATTCTTAATAAAATTTATATGTTTAAAATTTTATTTCTTAATTTATTTGGATAGTTTGGATTATTGTGAATCCAAAAATATTTTATTTATAATTTTTGGACTTTTATTTTATTTTTGTAGAATTTAATTAAGTTCAGGGCATTTTGGTCTTTTCCTATTTATTAAAACAGGCCTTAAAGGTTTTTAGCTGGCTTATTCTTATTGGGCCCTTGTGGCCCATTAGGCATAGTCAAAACAGCTACCCCGAAGGGTTCTGGCCCAACTCAGCCCACTCACTCGCTGTCTCTCACCCTCGATCTCACTCCTCTCCTCCTCCATCCCCGACCCTGTGGTCGGTGGTGTCGCCGCAGACGATTCCCGTCGTCGTGGAACGTTCTGGCCGCCGCCATGGTGCAGGATGAGGTTGTCGACTCCGCTCTTCCCTCCTGTCCAACTGGATTTGGGCATGGAGCTCTCCTGCGATAGATTAATGTCGTCCCGAACCCTAGGGTTTGGGGTTGGCGTGGATCCTAGCGCCGCCGCTGCTGTCGTGCGTCGTGGTGATTCACCTCGCCTCTAGGCGTGGCTATGGTCACCGTCATGGCGCTGTATGGGTCGCAGCGCCCCCCTGGGGGTGCTCCCCGTACTGCCATGGTCGTCGGCTACCTCTGCTTCCTCTTCTAGTCTCCAGCGAGGACCTTTGGTGAGTGCTTCCTCTCCTCTTGAGCTCACTGTGCTAGGTTGTCCTATGCTTGCTGTTGATAGTAACTTTTCTGGTTATTGTCTTGTCCTGATTAAGATGATTTGTTCCATTTAGGGTTCATGTCCTATTGTTGATTAGATACTAATGACTGAGATCATGTCTTGATGGTCTCTAAGCATGCTAAATGATTGTTAGTTGTGGTTTGCTGCTTAAGATGAACTATGGTGGTACTGGTGGTTTATTAGAGTATTTTATGCTTAAATTTCATATGATTCAGATGATACAGTTGCTCTGAAATCAATTCTTGGTAAAGTTAGTGGTTTTGATAACTTACCACTGCCATTACTTGGTTAATGATGGTGAGTATGGTGTGATGAAATCACTGTAGTAACACTTGTTGGCTTAAGAATTCAGATGTAGTTTGAAATCAAATGGTTTCAAACAGTGAAGATATACATAGGAATTTCTTAACTATGATTCATGTGATGACAGGAAAATGATTTGTAGTTGATTGATTGAATCTGTGAAGATTGAATGCTTATCCTGATTCATGTAGAACTGCTCTTGTGACTCCATCTTTGTATGGCACACAAGATTAGATTCTATTTTCTTGAATTGGTTTGGTGCAAGCTTAAGATGAGTTTGGCATTAAATAGAAATGTTCCTTTCTTAAATCCCTAAGACCAATGATGTTGGTATGAGGCTTAGGGATTTAAGCTTTATCTAGTTGATTCATATGGATGGTTCTGGTAGTGGTATCAGCTATTGTTTCTTGAATCAAAGCTTGGAAAAAATTATGGTAGGCTTGATCATTTGTATAGATCCAAAAGATTAAATTCTAAGGTGATACTCTTATCTTAGAGATGTGCCTAGAAGTTAAATCTTAGCTATATTCATGCTTGAATTGAAATATAGCTTGATAGCCTAATCAATGATGTTGTTCTGAGATTTGGTTGGATCCTTGTACTTTTCTATTTGCTTTTAAAGTTTAAAACCTCAGTGATGGATTCACCCCACTTGGGTGCTTTCTGAGAGTTTGAATAAATGACAGATCATGTATGCTTGTCTAATCTTAGACAGATAGATTATTTGATGGTCTATTTACCTACCACTATCACTTGATGATGTGGTTGCTAGTAGTTTATCTTGTGGTAGCTTGATCTGGTGCTCCCCTGGTATTTCTAGTTCCTGGCTTGTCCTTGATATAACCCATCATCTCCTGATCCTGATGGCTTGACCTTGGTCTTGCTATCCACCTGATCTTCCCCCTCCTTATGTCACCATCCTGGTGATGTGATCTTGGCTTTGGTTGGTTTGATCTAGCTTGGCTTGGTTTAGCTGCTGGATGTTGTGCTTGGTTTAGCTGTTGGCTGCTGTGCTTGGTGTGTAAGAGCAAAGGAATGATGTGGGGATGGGTTTCCCACGGCTGTGTTGATAGTTTTGTTTGGCTGTGTTGCTGCTGTGGTGTTGACAGCACACACCATGCAGTTTGGTGTGTGTGATGCTTGTGTGCCTGTTGCACAGATGTGGACATGTTCAAAATTTTGGAAGTTACTTTTATCTGGTTACATCTACTTGGCTGGTGAAACTTGCCCCTCCTTGTTGTTATTTGACTTATGGCTTAAAATTATGAAAGATACATTCTTTCATATTGGTGAAACTTGCCCCTTTTTATAAGTTTACTCAATGATGAACCTTGATCAGTGCACTTCACTGACAAGTCTGATAGTAAAACAATGCTAATCTTAACTTTCCTTTTTTCTATTAAGTTTCTGTTTATTTTTTAGGTACAGATTTGAAGATGAAGATTTTAGTTTAGGCTTTTTATTTTTCTTAATAGAATAGTCACTTGTAATACTCTTTTGTAATTTTAGTTCTATCCTTTTGTAATCTTTAGTTTATTATTTTGTAATAAAGATTGTACTATTATCAATAAAGAAATATTATTCTTTATTTATTTACTATTGTAAAAATTGTGAATGATTTTCCTAAGTTACATTTTGTAACTTATTATTGAATGTAAATATGAAATGAATATTCATATTCTTAATTGCTCTTTTTATATTAAGTTTAATTTATTATTGGTTAACTCTTAATTAAATCAAGATTCAAACATTATTCAAAAATCCTTTTGAATTATAATTCAAACACTCAATGTTTTAAATTCAAATTCATTTCCCATAACACATAAGTCCACAAAGATCATATCAAAGTCTATAGCAATCATCCTTTAAGACTAAACCTAATCTCAAAGTATGAAAGAAACCTTGATCACTTTAGGTTTTTTATTTGGCGAAAAATTTACCCACATTTTCACAGATGAATGCATGCTACATTTCAAATTCCTAAATCTACCCTTCGTTAGTTCCTAAATGCAGGGATGTTACAGACTTCCCCCCTTAAATTAAACTTCGTCCCGAAGTTTGTTGAGATATACCTGAATAGTTCTGGATAGGCTTTTCTTAAATCCTCTTCTTTCTCCCACATGGCTTCCCTTTCAGGGTGATGTTCCCACTATACCTTGCAAAACTTGATTGCTCTATTCCTCAACCTTTTCCAGTTTTCTTCCAAAATTTTACAGGGCTTTTCAACATAGGTCAAGTCTGCTTGTAGTTCTATCTCCTAATGTGTGATTGCATCATCCGGAACTTTCAAACATTTACGAAGTTGTGACACATGAAAAACATTATGCACTTGAGCTAATATTGATGGTAACTCTAAAGCATAAGCTATAGTTCTGTTCTGACTCAATATCTTGAATGGTCTGATGTATCTTGGACTCAATTTTCCTTTAACTCCGAGCCTTTTCACCCCTTTCATTGGACTTACTTTTAAGTATACCATGTCTCCCACTTATGGATGCCATGATGTTCGACTTTGATCAGCATAACTTTTCTGCCTACTTTGGGCTATCTTCAGTCTATCCCTGATCTTATCAATGATATCTTGTTTTTCCTTGATATAATCTGGCACAAATTCTTTGCTGCTTCCAGGCTCATACCAACATATTGGTGATCTACACTTCCTTGAGCATGAAGGATGAAGTTCTAACAGTAAGACAAAGTAACTATGCATGCAACATGAAAGGCTACAAACAAATATCATGAATAACAATGCATTGTCACATACAGAAAACATGGCATATTGGCATTCAGCTTGTCCCTCATGGAGTAGCAAATAGATGCATAGTACACCTTCAAAGTTCACAAGGGTGACTAGAAACAAATAGCACAAGAACAAGTAATATCACAATATGCATCAATCAATAAGCTTTGGACCACTACACACAGAATGACAACTATGCTCTCTTAATGGTGCCTAAAGGTAGAAGGTGGAGACTCAAATAATGGTGGAAGAAAAACCTTTTATAAAGGAAGCAGGGATTTCAAGTTTCAAAAAGAGCTTCTAAAAATTATGCTACTTGTTAGCTTTCAGCCCTCATTGCCCCTATCATAAGAATCTTGAACTTATTAAGGTTAAAGTGGCAAAGATGGAGTATATGCTTGACGAAGTATAAGTTGGGAATCTCAAGTCCCTTAAATATGAGGGCCACACCTCATGCATACTTAACTTTGGGTCCAGGTAAGTTCTTGTCATTGTAAGTATTTGCATATCATTGAGAACCGCCAACAGGGTACCCCTTGCACATGGTACAGGAGCTATCCCATTACCAAAATGACAAGGCAAGCGGACAATGAGCATCTCAGTAATCTTCTTATTTACCATGGGAATATGGTGCTTTTTTTTTCTCTCTTTCCTCTTTTCTCAATGTGTCTCTTTTTTACACTGTTCAAAAAATAGGCCGAATCAGCGATTAATAGGCCGATTAATCGCTACTAGGGACCTGACCGTGTCAATTACTACTAATCCTTTGTGTTAATCGTTTAGCCCGATTAATAGGTCTGACACTCCGATTACTAGGTATGTTCCTGATTAACCACTACACTTGGTCAAAAAAGTTGCAAAATTATCAACACATATCGCCCATCCATCCACTATCCCGCCCCCAATGAAGTAGGTTTTGCGAAGCTCCCGTTCGATCCCTGCCTCCAGGAGCTTGATATCAGCCATCACCAACTAGTTCCTTGTCGTTGTTGACCAGCTCCTCGTAGTTGCCGACCAGACCTCAGATACAAGAGCTCGAGTTCCTTAAGGATCTCACCCGGGAGCTTAAGGATGAGGATTCATACGTGTTTTAGATACTAATTTTTGTAGGCTGCACTGATTAATAGCTAACCGATTAAATCAGTTAATCGTCTGAATTCCGATTAATCGCTACTCCCAAGCCAACCGAGCAGCTAACGATTACCGATTTCCTTAACATTGCTTTTTATAAGAAGAATGCTTCATAGATGTCACTATGGTGATGCTACAAGTTTCCACCATGATTAGGCATGGCTTAGGCTAGCGGCCCAGGCGTTTCTCTAACACAGGATACAAACTCCATGGACTTACAAGTTCCCTCTTTATTTCACACCGGTGACATCCATAGACAAAAGAGCATGATATCAACTGAGTACAAAGTACAAGTGCAATGTTGAAAACGTTCCCCATGACAACATGGTTCTGCTAATTCCAACGTATAAGTGCAAGCATATACAACATAGAAGACACAATGGTTCAAGTTTATTAGGGGCAAAGAATATAAAGTGTGCCATCAAGTTTGTTAGGGCTTTAATTACTAAGTTTTCACATAACAAAATAGTTTTTAATTGGAAGATAGCTGAAAAGAAGAATATACTTTGGAATGGTGTAACACACCATGTATAGGAATTTACAGTGGAAACTTTGGAATAACCTGGTTTCTTGGGAGTTGGAAGCATGAGTAGAGCTTACTCATACAAGTGGAGGCTAGCAAAAGACTGGGAGCAACCAACTAAGAGAGCAATAATGGCCATAATCATGCAGAGCAACAAAGCATTACCAATCAAAGCATAGAGTGGTACTACAAGTCAAGAACTAAATGATCATAGAGGATAATGGTGACTTGTCATAGTCATAACATGGTGTGAGCATGTGCCAAGTCAACCCAAACAAAGCATCAAAGGAGAATACAACAATACTATGGTTTTTGCATGCTAAAACAACGCATAATTTCTTCAAGGCACACTTAGCAATCCCAATTGTTTGGAATAAGACATGCTACAGAAATAATCACTAAGCATAAGGTCAAAACAACACCTAGCATGTCCTGCTAAAGTCTAAGTCACAGTCAAAACAAGCTCCCTTTTGTACCACTAAAGCATGAAGCTTCCTACTCTTTTCCAACACCAATCAACTTATTTGAAACAACTCACAAAGATAAAAATAAAGATCAGTGAGCTTGTCTCACAAATCCACAAATAAGAACTAAAAAGTTCTAAGCTAAAAGCACAAGAAAACTAAGGCTAAACACAGTGCTAGCAAAAGTGAACACTCACAGAACAATAAGAGTGAAAACTAGAGTGTTGTAGGCAATGAAAACAGAGTGTGTCTCTCTCTAAAAGAAGTGTGCTGTGATCAACCAACTTTGTTAAATAAAACTAAGCAAACAAAAACCAAAAACGAAAACTAAGACGCTCCAAGAACAACACAACTATGCATGAAACAATAAAAACGAAGTGTCTAGAAAGACCTAAGATTTTTATTGATGAAGAAGGGAATGCCTTGGGCATCCCCAAGCTTTGAAGATTCTACCTCTTAAATATTTCTTGGGGTGACACGGGGTGGCATCCCCAAGCTTGAGATTTTGTCCATTCTTCATCTCATTACATCATTCTTTCTCTACACCTGAAAATTTTCCTTCATACAAAACTTCACACAATCTTCATTAGCAACATTAGTGTATTCAAAAGATAATAGACCTTTGGGTTTAGTTTCAAAATAGAAAAACTTTCCCTAAAGACACAAGATACTGTAGCAACTCCTTCAAAAAGCTCAATTTCCCAAAAATAACCCAAAAAGGAATCAATAAGAAGCAAATGCAAATAATGGCAGAAATCTGTCAAAACAGACCAGCAGGTAGAACCCGATTTTTCGAAGACCTTCTGTTGCTCAAATCAAAAAGTGTTGAACTAAATAAAGTTATCTAACATACTGGGGGATTTATTCGTAAATTTTCAGCTCAATCCGAATTACATAGACTCCTCACGAATTTTTATGGTGGAGGACAGAAATCTGTTTTGGGACAGCAACTCCCCAAATCTTACTTCCCTCTCATTAGAGGTCATTCTTGGCACAAAAAGCAAACACAAAGGATAAGGAGAGGTCATTACTAAAGTAATAACTTCCAAGACTCAAAAAAACTCTTGGGTTATCTCCCAACAAGTACTTTTCTTTAACGCATTTAAGTTAGGCATGATAGTTTGAGAAGATGATCACATAAGAAATATAAATTGATTTAAAAGAGAGCATCAAGAAGAAAATTCAAAACACATTTAAGTCTAACCCACTTCCTATGCATAAGAATCTTGTAAAGAAACAAGTCATGAAAGCACAAAACACCAAGCATAGTAAAGCAAAACAAGTGCAACTTCAAGATTTTCAACATAAAGTGGGGAAACTTAATATTATTGAGATGCATAAAACCATGTTTCCCTCTCTCATAATAACTTTCAGTAGCATCATGAATAAAATTAACAATATAACTATCACATAAAACATTCTTATCATGAGCCACATGCATAAAATGATTATTACTCTCCACATAAGCATATTCATTCTTATTAATTGTAGTGGGAGCAAAGTCAACAAAATAGCTATCACTATTATTATCATCACCATAATCATCAAATATAGGAGGCATATTGTAATCACAATAAATTTTCTCCTCAATAGTATGTGGACTGAAATATCATACTCATCATTGTAATAATCATATATTGGAGGTTTGGTATCATCATAAGCAATAGAATAGCTATCTTTCAAAGCTGGGGGACTAAAAATATCATTTTCATAAAAACTAGCTTCCCCAAGCTTAGACTTTTACATAGCATTAGCAACAATGGTGTTCAAAAAGTTCATACTAATAACAGTGTTATTAGCATGCAAACAAAGTTCCATAGGTTTTTTAATTTTCTATTCAAACACTTCATGTCCTAACTCAAGATAGATACTATAAAGTTCTATAATTTTGTTGTTGTTTTCCATTAAGCCTAACTAGTGAAAATAAGAAACAAAAAGACAAAATTGCAGAATCTAAATGAAATAACTTCGAGCAATCACACACTAAGAGGATATGAGTACCTTTTACCTTACCTCCCCGGCAACGGCGCCAGAAAAGAGCTTGATGTCTACGCACTTCTATTCTTGTAGATAGTTGTTGGGCCTCCAAGTGCAGAGGTTTGTTGAACAACATCAAATTTCCTTTAAGTGGATTATCCAAGGTTTATCGAACTTAGGGAGGAAGTGGTCAAAGGTATTCTCTCTCAAGCAATCCTGCAATCAAGATACAAGAAGTCGCTTGTGTCCCCAACACACCCAATACACTTGTCAGGTGTATAGGTGCACTAGTTCGGCGAAGAGATAGTGAAATACAAGTGGTAGCGGTGCCAGAAAATAGCTTCTGACTTGTTGTTGACGTGGGGTAACGGTGCTAGAAAAGAGCTGATGGCGGTGAGGCAAAGACTAAAGGCAACAAGAAGGAAGCAAGCAAACATGCAATAGATCTAGTAGCAAACGGTGTTTCAATGTTTAGAAACAAGGCCTAGGGATCATACTTTCACTAGTGAACACTCTCTCATATAAATATCCTCTCTTCATGATACTACTCTTAACTACTCTCTGGTTGGACACTCTAATCCATGGTAGGGCTATAACAACACTCCTCAAAGTCTGCCTTCCCCAATCTAGATAACCCCACACTGTCACCTTGAGCGCTAGATGGTTCCAACAAACACCACAATTTCATAGAGACATCCAACTCCAAATATAAATCATAACAAATATTCAATCTATCCAAAGTTCCACACACGGTATGCACGCTGTCACTTTCACACACGTGGGGAAAAGCATAGATCTATTAAATCTTATGTAGACTCAAACCTAAGTGCCACCATGGCGTGCACGATGTCACTTTCACACACATGGGGAGAGCAGAGATCTAATGAAGCACTTGAGTAGCAAGGTAGATCTACTTGATTACAAAGCTCATAACCACAACAAGATCATGCATAGAGAGAGATGAACACATAGCTACCGGTAGAGCCCTTATCCTCGAGGAAGAACTACTCCCTCCTCATCATGGGAATCAGCAACGGTGATGGAGATGGTGGTGGATATCGATGGAGATGGATCCGAGGGCACTTCCCCGTCCCGGCAGGGTGCCGGAACAGAGACTTTCTGTCCCTCGAATCTTCCCTTCGGTGGCGGCAGCGCTACGGAGGTTTTCGTGGATTTATTATGGATGCCCTAGGGTTTTTGGGTCGGAGGCTTCTTATAGACGCAGATATCAAGGTCGGTGGGGGTCCAGGGGGGCCACACCCCCTGTGGGCGCCTCCAGGGCTTTCCCGCGCCTAGGGGGAGTGCGGCCACCCTGTGTCCCCCCTCCGGCTCTTCTTCGTGGTTCCGTGTTGCTCCGGGAAAATAATAACTTTGGCTTTTGTCTCGTCCAATTCCGAGAATAATGATTTTCTGCCTTTCTGGAACCAAAAACAGAAGAAAACAGGCAACTGGCATTGTGTCATCTTGTTAATAGGTTAGTTATAGAAAAGATATAAAAACACCTCAAAGTATAGACAAAGCAAAGCAAAGTAGATACAAAACAAGCACGGGGAATCAAAAATTATAGATATGTTTCCGACGTATCACGCGCGCAGGGATCACGTGCGCAACTTGGTCGGCCGGTGTGCATCATATGCGTCTGGCACCTCCAGCTTCCCTTTTCTCGTATGACTCTGTTTTCTTCTCTTCCCTAAATTTACTTTCCCATGGGCTTTCCCTACAAGGATTAGTGCCTTGTAGTGAGCGCCATAAATGGCGCTAGGTATATCCCTCATCCTATCGTCAGTTACACCCTACATCCCATGCTTAAATCCATGGCTCCAGGAATGAGGTCGAGTCAGATCTAGAGTCTTGGGCCCGAAGCTCAAGAGTGAAGGAGGGTGGAGAGGAATGAGTCAAAGTTCACTACAACTAATCGATAATGGTGGTTCTCCAGCGAGCCGCAATAGGCGAAGGACACTCTCAACTGTTGGCGATGAAAGGTCAGTGAATTAAGAACTTTTGATGTTGCATACATTCGTCTGACATGTTACAATATTGTTTTGATTTGTTACACTTTTTTGGGTGGCATGGTGCGATGAATCTAGATGTCTGCCACACATGCTATGTTCATGTTGTAAGTGTTATTCATTTACTTTAGATGTTGGATATATATGCTGCATAGATGAGATGATTTTTCTAGACGATTTATCTATCGTAGCCAATGGGGTTTATTGCATAATGTTTTGTTGTATTGGTTTTTGTAAAATATTGTGGCATCTTTTGCGTTATTTTGGCACATTGTGAGGGGAAACACCACAATGATACTGCAAAAGTAAAGAAAAAGGGAAAATCTTTTTTATGATCGGTTGTTACATGAGCTGGTTCTCTCCGTGCCTGTCCTGCCTCCTCTGGCTCTCTTCCATGCTTTTGCCTGCCTTACACACTCTTCCTATCTTACATGCATGTCGTAGTTGGCTACATTGATCCTCCTTGTGTGTGGTTTCTCCACCACTCGCTATCTGCCTACTTCTTCGGGATGTTGTTGCTAGCACGGCTGCCCGAAGCCCGAGTGCACACCGCCATGAATTCTCATGGAGGGAGCACCAATCTGGAGTCAATCTGCGCGCTCCGAGCACATGAAAGACAGAGGACGAAGGATGGTGGGTCAAGGGTCGTTGGATTCGGCTCCGACAAAACTCCGACAAGGCACTGACGAGTCTGGTTTGTCGCGGATGAGCTTGGGGACGATAAGCTCGTGATTGTAGAGGGTTTTTTTTTGGATTTTTGATTTTTTGCAAACGGCGACACCCTTTTTTACGGTTTGATGCAAATAAATAGGTTTTATGTTGCATACGTTATTTTCCACAAGGGCATGTTCAAAATATTACAAACTTTTTTCACAAGTACTATTACATTTTCACGTAAAAAGCTATTGCAAAAAAGTTGTTGCAGTGGCAAAAAATGCTGCAAGCAATTGTTTCAACTCAGGCCAAAGAAAAACGCGCGGATAAAAGGTCTCGTGCATCGCACAGAAAGGGCGCCAAAACCCCCCGTGTAAGCGTGCCATCATTGCACGGCAACTTCGGGTCGGATCACGAGCCCATGACTGAGAGAGGACCGGACACGGACCGATCACAACACGGCCCAAAACATCCATCCGTATATATAGAAGCAGCAACGCGCGTCCTCGATCGAAGAGACCCAGAGCAGACCGACCGAACTAGCAGGAGCAGAAACCGCGTAGTACGTCTCATCCCCGGGGTGGCCATGACGACGACGACGACGAAATACCTGATCGTCTCCCTCCCCGTGCAATCCGCCGCCGGCGACTCCGAGAACTCCCTCTGGCGCCGCCTCCAGGACTCCGTCTCCCGCAACAAGATCGACACCCCGCTCTACCGCGTAAGCATCTCTTACCCTCCTCTGACTCTCTCTTCTGCTACTTCAGTCTTCCCGATCGAGCTCACTCCCTCCCCTCCTGCAGTTCACGGTCCCGCGCTTCAAGTCCGGCACCACGTTCAACTCCCTCATCGCCCTCAGCGACGAGCTCGTCAAGGTGCGCCCCCTTCTCTCCTGCTCCTAAGCTCTAGCCATCTCGCTCGCTCGCGAGCTGCTGCTGTTCGGATGTTGTAATGTGATGCGATTGTGCTCCCTGCAGTCGAACGTGTTGATCGAGGGGGTCGCGCACAAGATCCGGCGGCAGATCGAGGACCTGGAGCGCGATGGAGGCGCCGAGAGCGGCGCCCCGGTCGCCGTCGACGGCGTCCCGGTCGACTCCTACCTCTCCAGGTCTGTTCAGCGATTGCTCTTCACGGGCGTGTGAGCTAGCCTGCTTATAATTAGTTTCTTATTAAACTGTAATAAGCTTTTGCTTTGGAATGCTGTCCGTGCAGATTTGTGTGGGACGAGGAGAAGTACCCGGTAAAGATGCCGCTCAAGGATATCGTCGCCAGCATCCTGTCGCGTGTCCGCAAGATCGAAGATCGCTTGAAGGTAATACTACTAATTAAGAAGCAACTCTGCTTCCGGTTCTTCAGTAGTTCTTCCCTAGTCTGGCCCGACACACTCATGTTGGGACATTAACGTTTACACATTAATGTACGCTAAGTAGTGTCGTGGTTTGGTCTTGATGCTTGAATACGTGAAGTTCAAAGCAGAGGAGCTTGTCGTCAGCTTGCTGCTGTTAGGCAGTGCATTTTGGGATGTAGTTTGGTTCCTCTACATAGCAGTTTGCTCAACAAGCAGTCTCATGCTTGCCTCATCTGGCATTGAACTCCACCTATGATATTGTCTTTAACCTTATTGGAAGTATTGCCTTATGGGGCTCAACCTTGAGTCTATGGGTCTTCATTTGGTCCTGATAATAGATATACAAATTTGCTGCTCCATAAAGTTTTTGGTTGGATTGTCGAATTTACAGAAGCTGAATATGTCTTTTTGCAGGTTCAAGCAGGGGACTATACTTCTGTTAAGAACAAGCTTAAGTCAATCTACAAAAAGAAAAGCGTCAGGTAAATCATCTCGGCGCACTTTGCTGTGACTAGTCTCTCTAGAGGAACATGCTCAATATTGTGTTTTCCAACTCTAACTGTTCGCGCTTCTTGTCTGACAGCTTAGTGACACGTGATCTTTCGAACCTGGTGAAACCAGAGGATATCATCACTTCGGAACATCTAACAACGCTTCTTGCTGTTGTTCCTAAATACTCCCAAAAGGACTGGTTGTCATGCTACGAGTTTCTCGACAACTTTGTGGTAAGTTTCAAAATTCCGGGTGTGTACTTGAGTACTGATATTTTGTGACAAAAACCTTCATTTCAGTTATATTTTTATTACACTCTGGTGTTAGAATACCTTTTTAATTAGTCCTTTATGATGAGCTTATTTTTCTTGTCTTACAATTGACCTTTTTGTAATTACAGGTGCCAAGATCGTCTAAAAGGCTTTATGAGGATAATGACTACGCTCTCTACACCGTGACATTATTTCATAAGGTTGTTGACAATTTTAAAGTCGGCGCTCGCGAGAAAGGTTTTCTGGTAAGTTTGTTGCCCTGAGCCCCTGACCCTCTTTGACACCCTTGTTTACACTTAAGCTTAATTTCACAAGGTAACTTTAATCCACAGGGAGCCTTGGGCATAGCACTAAATAATTCCGTTTGTTGCCCCTGTCATCCTTTTCCTTTTTTACGCCACTCATTGACTTTTCTATCATACGGGACTCCAGATCCGGGATTTTGAGCACAGTCCTGAAGCACAGGAAAGCAAGAAGGACGAGCTGGAAAAGCTCCTGCAAAACGAGGATGCTATGAGAACGTCTCTTCTGGAATTCTTATATGCCAGCTACAGTGAGGTAGTACATCTGATAGTGCCTGTTCTCGGTTATCAATATTATACACGTATAACTTGATGGGTTTCTTCTTGAACACTGTATTCATGGATTCCTTAGTTCTAAATGTATTTAACTGACTATATATGGTGCAGGTATTCAGTTCCTGGGTGCATTTTTCTGCGGTATTTATATTTGCAGAGAGCATTCTTAGATATGGCCTGACAACTCCATTCCTGGTAATTGATTGCCCCTACTGCCATATATGTGTTCCCCTCACGATTGTCAGCTCTATACTTTAATTATCTGATCGATTCGTGTCGATGTTTCTTTTGCGTCGACCAGTGTACTGTTCTAGCACCGTCTACGAAGACCGAGAAGAAATTAGAGAGCATCTTAGAAGGGTTTTGTGGCTTTGCCAATAGGTAAATTCCTTTTGTGGGTTGTAGTCCATTGCGTTTTTACTTGCTAGTTGATCATGCTTTTTGCTAACTGAACGCTTGAATTACAGCAAATACTGGAAGTCTGAAGATGATGATCTCGGAGACGAATCCCACCCTTATGTCTCCTCCACCATAAATGTTGTGTGATCGATCACAAATTCACAATGTGCTCTTTTCTATCTCTGTGGTCAGGCAATGTTCTCTGGGGCAACGATGCTTTGAGCAATCTGAACCAACAGATGCTTCGAACTCCAGTTCTTTCTTCTCTATCGGTTTATACTTATATTCCTTTTAGAGGAACTTAGCTTATTCCACAGGTGAACCCATCAATATGCAGCTTTTGGGAACCTAAATTTTTTCATGCACGAGACGGAATTCTTGTGTTTGTTGTAATTGTAAATATATATTACTAGACGGAATTTCGTTAATGTATAGTTGCTCTGTCAGAAAGTTAGACATATAGCCTGACTGCCTGAGCTGTGCCACTGCAACAGTTTGTCTTGTAGCTAACTAGATTTAGGGGTGCGCCTTGGCGCACGACCCCACGTTCTATTTTGAATGACACGAAAAAAGGTAGGAAAACTATATTATGAAGTGTAGTTTTCTCGTGTTAAGAAAACGATTTTGGATCGCGGTTTGCCGCGGCGCTTGTTTCACACTAATAGCCAGTTTGTGAAATGCTAAGCATAACATGTCATGACAACTGATTGAAATCCATCATATGATCAATTAGGGACAGTTGCTGCAAGGTACCAGTCTTTGGCACTGGTAAACACCTGGTAAAACACTATGCATAAATAGTACGACATGACATATTTTCCATACAAATTATTAAGTGCTCAACAAATAAGTAGACATGCAGAGCATAGGGAAATGAAAAATAAATAGTCTATTGGCCTTATCCTAAGCATGCAGCCAAACAATCAGTAAGTGTATTCAACTATATATGCATGTGATAGTTAAAGAAATATCCAAGAAATAAGAGGCTACCATGTAGGCAAAATCCGAGAAGCAAACCTATTTTGCAAAATATCGCATTATAATGAGTGGTAACAAAACTATTCTTTGAAAATATTATAATAGTTCTCTACTGATGGCATCTCATAGAATACATTCGAGAATTCACACGAAAAAATATTTGAAGGCACTCAGTTAGCCTGCAAGTGCAAGTACATGATACATAGTCAGTTTCTCATAAAGTGACGGTTGACGCCTAAACAGCCAAGAAGGTAGCACTTGGTCTGACAACAAAAGAGTTTTTTGAGGTAGTAAACCATTATTTCTTGGAGAAAAAGGCAGAAAACATGGTCAAATAACCGCTGTCTAGTTTTATTTCAGATGGTGGGATCATAAGACACCTACAAATGAAAGACAAAATAAGTAAGCAACGGAATGTCAAGAATACAAATAAAATATAAAAACATAGAACTCAACCATTACCTAGATGCAACAACCAATGCTAATAGATAAGCACTGGCATATATATGAAGAATAAGGCAAGAGTGACATAAACAACACAGTAAAATTAACTACTCCCTCCGTCCCAAAATAGATGTCTTAGATTTGTTAAAATTTAAATGAATCTAGACATTATTTTTTATATAGATTCATCCAAATTTTAAAAAATCTAAGACATCTATTTTGAGACGGAGGGAGTATTACTTATGTTGTCACTCAAAAGGCTAATGAAGGCAGTGTGCACAGTACTACCTACGACTACTATAAACATGTATAAGGTACTGAAAGATTGAATTCAGAGAAAAGTATATTCTTTCATCCAAATAGAATATAAGACGTGGATTTGATTATTTAAATATGTTGTTATACTGGGCCAAGGAAGAAATTGTAAGACGAGGCATGTCAACTCACATTACGATTGGCTGGCCGTGCTTGCCACCTAGGAGGAATGGTTACAGAAAAACTGAAGCTATTCAGTAAACGATCAAAGTATAAGCATAAATTTGTGTGTTGTGCCAAAAAATTCTAAAATGATGGTCTTGAGAAACCACTTGCAGGGTCATTACTATCCATCCAATCAATGTACAACAACTGGTCTCAGTAACCGCCGGTACCAACCACAAAAGCAAGAAGAGTTGATCTCTGTGAGGTTATGAGTTTCGACACTCTCGAAATAAAAGCCTTTTGTTAAAAATGCACTAAATGTCTATGATAAAAGATAGCATTTTAACTATCCAGAATGAATTATCAAGCATATGTATATTGAAAACAAACATCAATCCAGTCACAAATCTGGAAGATCGCGAGGAACGGTAGGTGGTCCTCGCCATGGTGTTCACCACCAGCAGTAGCGTCTAGCTGCTCCGGAAAGGCAATGGCTAGCGTGGATGAATTTGACCATTCATGCAAGCAACCTTTTAATCCAGAACTCTATTTAACTAAACATACTCGACAACAAACAAAGTAAAAATAGGATGATATCTGTGCATTGACTAATTGTGGAGCTGCTTCTTATCAACTAATCAGGTCTCAGGGATGTAAACACACCTGAATGACAACATATTTCTTTCCGAGAACTTTCTCATGATTGACTTCTTTAATATACAGTAGATAGGTCCCTAACAAAACAAATTCAGTTTGATGGTTAAGAAAGCAAATGGCAGAAAATTAGTGATACATAACTCACCTAACATTGTTATCTTCTTCCGCTGATTAAAGGTGTGTTGCTTACCAACTTGAGGAGACGCTTATACTTTGATGCCTTGGAGCCTACTTCTTACATATTTGAGTGTTGTAAATGCATGTTCGATACTTCTCGATCAACTACCAATTCAAGCAAAGACTGTCATGGAAGAAAACAAACTGCAGCCAAATAGAGCACATACCTAGTCCAGGAGACGCCAACATCTAAAGATTCAGATAAGCATATGCATGTGAAACATCAACAAACCAAAGCACAGATATGATTGTATATAATTGCTTAAATACACTGTTTCAGTTGAGGATACCATAAATGCACAATAATGGCTAATTTAGATGACAGCTTAATGCAACCACAGTCAGAGGCAGCTCTCTGGCACCAGTCTCGATCAGATTAGTCAAAGAAATGTAGCCGCAATAGGCAAGTCACTGAATGCCACGGTGAGACGACCTGCAATTATCAAATTTAGAAGTTAACAAATATATGTACCAAGGCCAGCTGCAAATATGAAATTAACAAACAAAATTGTCACTACAGAATAGAACTTACTTTGAGATCATGTAGTCAACGACATCATCTTTCCCTGCATTCAAAGATAGCTCAAGAGTTAGTTGTAATATTTAAACCACGGAGCATTGGCGATTCAGATAATGAAATAGAAAACAATGTACTTAGCTTGCATCTAGTTCTACTTAATCCAACATAAAAGGAAATTCAGATTACATGATACCAGATACCTTTTGACCTAACCAGCTTTGAACATTAGTGCTGATAGTCCAATAGAGTAAACATCCTACAGCAAGCGCATGCTCGTGAGACAAAAAGATAGTAAACAACACTAATTGTAGACAAATTGTACAGCTAAACATAGAGACATTAAGCATCAGCAAAGAAATCAAAGCAAGAAACCTTACCTAGATATGCATGATTGCGGGCGTGGAAAGCATGTAGCATCCCCAAATGGTGATCTTGTCGAAAAGATAGTGGCCCTAACAAATTTGCTCTTTCTCAATGCTTCTAATTGGCTAGAAGAGCTGCTGCAATATAGATGAGCTCAAGATCGATGCTACCCCTGCGCCAAGATTTCAAGTAGCACAAAGCAATCTGCATGAACACCAAGAGTGTCTATAAGAAATAAAAGATCAAGCCAACGATGAACTAAAAATGACAATGCAGTGAGTTTTGTAGAGTGGCTATATTCTGGAAGAAAGACTCACCTAGCCCACCTCTCTGTCCTTGATGTCGGCCATGGTCTACTGCCCATCGACACTGGCCACCACTCCCTGCCTCGGAGTCCGGCGACGCAGGCCAGGACCACCCAGAGCTAAGTAGGAGGCTCCTCAAAACCACCACGCAGATGTTTTATCACTCCAACCTGCAATGTCAAGTAGCAACAGTAACGTATTTCCACATACACAATAGTAGGCATACCAAAATTTAATGCACATCATCTAATAATAGTTTGCAGAGAAGTGAACCTTTTAAGATGCAGAATATGTACGCAAAATAAAAGAAATGCTAGGCTAGGAAATGACAACTTGGCTACTTCAACGTAGTACTACTTAATGGCATACTGGATAGTTTTAGTTAGAAGAGAAATCCTCAGCAAAGACTGTATCTCATCTCTATAGAAAAGAACATCGTGCTAACCTGGTGAAGTGCAGGAGCTGAATGTTGAGCACATTGCTTGAAGCATAACACCTCTTTGACAGAAAAATTTGCACCTGAACGCAAAAATATTCAGTTATACATAGTCAGCATCCAACAAAAGTAGTGAACAAAATCAGATGACAATGGTCACGATGACAATGGGAATTTAGCTCTTTTTCTTCCCCATTCAAAATATGCTCTTTTTCTCTCACCTAACACATAAACAAACAAATTAACACTTTTATTCAGAGAACTCTTACCTAGTTTGCTCCAGGGTTTCAAACTCTAGTTCTTGAGGTGATGCTCTGAGCTATGGTATGCTCCAGCCACGGTTGCCCTCTTGCGTGCCTCTTGCTGCTCACCTCCAACCCAATCCTGCCCTTCCTACCCAACTCATTGTGCTATCTGGTGCACATGAATACTCTAAACACCTAAAACAGACCGAGATTATATGATGTACAGATTCATCTACACACATAAAGAGCACAACGACATAAGGAAAAACTGCATAAGAATAAAACATAGTAGAAAGCAGAAGACTCGAAGCTATCTATGGTTTTCTAGGACTTGACATGTGACTGTAAGGCATAGTTGATTGCGAATGGTTGCACCTTCAGTTTTAACTCGCATAAGTTTGTTTTCCTATGGTCACATGTATTGCCATATTTGATTAAATATAAGAACCCTATAGTAAAACACCTAAAACAGAGCAATGTCATAGCAGTTACAGTTGCATAGCACACTTTGGTTTTCAAATTTACAGACATATATTTATATGATTTTTTATGACAGCACATAGGTTCGTCTAAGATTGCAAGTGTCATTCTCGACTGATAAAACATAATGGTATGCTTGTGCGGTAAATCACACAATTATGCAGAAGACTGTAACAAGTATATATACACAGGGAGTCTCCATATGTCAAAAACTACCGTATGAAATGTCCTGAAAATATATGTGATGTTTATGGTCTAATTAGTGTTGTTGCATATGTAAAAACACTAACCAAGCATTCATTTATATCACCTGAATATGTCAGTAAATATTTTAGTTCTAACGTTTCTCTCAGAATCTTGCATGTATATGGCATAATAATATAACCCATATTTTCTTCACACTAAAACCTGAATCATTCTGTATGTACGTACCCAGCCAAAAAATTGAGAAGAGCATGAATAAGGTTATTTGAATACCCAGTGACAATAGGTCCTAGACAAACTTCCTCTAATCAAAATCTTATCTCTCTCACTCACACATCAGACCACCCATACACAATAAGATACCAATTGTATCCAAAGAACCCCTTACCTAGTTGCTTCATATGTCCAAGTCCAACTACATATCTGGTTGGGGATGGCATGTCTTCCGATACTCATGGTATTTCTCTTATGGCTAGTGCTCTAATAGTCTTGCTTCCTCGTCTCCCCTGGTGCTTGATCTCCTCAGTCACGTCCATAGCACAGAAGCTCCATCCCACAGGTGATGCTACACTTGGAGGCAGCAAACGTGCAAAGAAAATCATCAGATGCTTGAATATCTATCTGTAGGTGACACTGTGGTTAGCTCCAGCAGCCCTGCGATGGCAGCACAATCTTTTGTCAGAGCAGAATAAAAAACAAGAAATTATTTATGCCCTATAAATTGTAGAATATATATTATCACTAAGATTTTATTTGTACCTTCAATGTCGAGGAAGTACATGAAATAGACATTCAGAAAAACAACACAGTACCAAAAACTTCATTGCTTGGAATTCATCACAACAATATAACCTATAAATTATCCATGTTGAAACACACACCTAGCATCAAGAAGAATGCATATGACAAAACACAATACTTACAAATCCAAGTTGAGCTGTGAGCAATTATCCCCAGAGCGATCTTTGCCCTTGTGCATTCACACAAACACCTAATGCACACACCTGCGACCTCACAATAGATGAGCAAAAAAGGTGTTGCAGGTCAAAGATGGAATTAGAAAGAGTTGTTCAAGGAAGGGAGTGGGGAGGGAAAACAAAGACGACTAATATACCTATGGAAGGTTTGAAGACTGCAAGGACATCATCCCCGACACGCTGCTTGGACACCCCACCACCAAGAGCTTCATGCTCATTTAATTTCTGGATGGAACAATTAGAAATCCACAATCTCATTCAAATAATCATTCAAGAGCACCACAAGAGAGAGAATGGGAGAGAAAGAGAGGGGGAGGGAGAGACCTGTAGGTGTCATGGAGACGGGGATGGTGCCAGCGGACGTATACTGCTTGCCGCGCTGCTTGATGTAGAGGTGCCGGGGACGGAGGTTCCAGACCACCGCCTCCTTCCATTGCCGCTCCACCTCCTCTGCCTGCTCCTCCTCCCTATGACGCCTCCTCTCTCCGATTAGCCGGGACCATGGCATGTTGCTGCTGCTCGTGCGTCGAGGGGGCTCGCCGGCAGCGGCTGGCCAGGAGATGAGCGTGGACTGGGGGAGAGAACCGAACTCGCCACAGAGGGCATCCATCGCGAGCAAAGGGCGGCGTCAGTGAAGTTGGGGAAGACAGCCGACGACTCCTCCGTCAGGAAGAGGAAGAAACGGAAAAGCCGGGGAGGGATGCGGGGCGGGCGAGGCAGGGGAGGCGCGAGGGACGGAGGCTGACGGCGGATGGGAAGTAGGATTATAGACACGCGCAGCAGGAGGAAAAGCCGGCCCTGCCCAGCGCGAGGAGCCATCTCCACCATGGCGACCACCACGGACCGCCTCACCCACCCCGTGGCTCGCTGACAAGCAGACGGCCCAAAAAAAGGGGCCACGTCCAGCAAAAGGAGCACAGCCAGCGGGTAGCCTGCGACGTAACCGACGGCGGCGTGGGCGCGGGACGGACGGGGGGATGGGCGCGGGATGGCCTGCCGGGGTGGGCGACGACTTCGGAACGGGCGGGGGATGGGCGACGAGCGGTTGCCCCTGGCAGACTTAGGGAAACCTGTAAAATGACCACGGGAAACCTGACACGAGGCCGACACGCGGGCCCGAAATTAGGCTTGACGGGAACCAAACGGGGCGGCCAGAGAGAAGCGGAAGACCCGTGTAGAACAGCGCGTGCAGACAGGGATCCTGGGTTTTACTGCACGTGGGGGCAAAAAGGTCAAACCACGATTGAACGGTTCAGATCCTGTTTCAGAGGACGATCCAACGGTCCACAGCAGTTACCGTTCCTAGGAGCCTCATGGGGGGCATCAATAAGACCTTTAGATCGGTGGTGCACGAAAGACAGTAATCGTCCTATTGCCTTTTGAAACCTCGTCACCAGCATTTCTTATGTTACTTTTTAGTTATTGGATTTTCTTTATTAGGGCAGCTTCCCCCTTTTTGGACATCAAAATTGTCTAATCTGATCCGTTTGTGGTGACTCGTATATAAGTTGGAAGTCCATATTCGTCCAGGACAGACCACTGCACCAAACGCCCCCTTTTTATCCAGGGCAGACATTTTTTTCTTTTTTAAAAACTTTGCACAAGCCATACGCTGATACACATATATATAGTATTAATTTAATGAGGGCGGTAGCGAGTTACCACCGGCATCCCCGCATACACAAAGGTACAAAAGCATGAGACACATGATTCATGAAACACATAAATAGAAGTGATCGAGTGAATTCCATGTCTTCGATCAAGGGAGTCATCATGATCTTGGCCTCCTCGATAGGTAGGGCGCGTTTCCAATTCCTTTTGCATGTTATATCTACTTCATTTGCTCTTGCACGGGCATTGATCTCTTCAATTTCGAGCTTCCAGTGTTGTATATCATAGAAGCTCTTCACGACCTCCTTTTTTTCTGGCTCTTCCTCTCCTCTCTCTTCTCACTTGATACCTCCTTATCGGCAAATATTGTCTTGACCGACTCTTGCAATGCCGACAAGGAAGCCTCACACTTTGCATCCGCCTTGGAGTTGGTCTTTCCCCCGGCCTCTTTGATATCATGGACGCACTTGGGGTGGCACTATCAAGATCGATGACATAGGATTGTGTCCCTTGGTTTGCATTGGCGCCTATGTTGTTGGTCCACGATGCATAGAGCTCTTGCCATTTGGGGCAATCTTTGATTACCCTTCAACAATGGACCATATAGGAGATCTTGAAGTGATTAAAAGCTTGCAACACCTAAAATAGCAAGATTTTTCAAGTAGAAAGACGGAATAACATATACACATAGAATAATTTTGTAAGTATTTTGTGTCTTACAAATAAATATACCATGTCTCCTACGCCAATGCCATTAATTTTTTTGCTTCTTCACTGTACGAAGCGCTGAACTTGGTGCATTGCTCCTGGATAAAGGCCTAGCTTTTTGTGGGAGAGTTTTGATTGCGATTGCTTTCAAAATGGTGCTTGCCCAAGTGCTTGTGCTCATGGAAGTAGTTGAAAATCTTCTTCCAAAATGTCACTCCCTTTTGCTCAGCACCATAAATTAGAGCTTGTCCAATTTCAATCCAAGCCACGTAAAACACCACGTCCTCAAGGTCGGTGTATGCTCCGGTTCTTTTGGACTCTCCTCTTTCACCAACAACGTGAGTGAGCTCATCCTCGAACAATGTCTCGTCATTAATGTAGATCCCGTCTTGTTGGGTGTTGTAGTGGGCGGCATGTTGGGTCTCTTGTTTGGTGTCATGTTGGGTCTCATTGTTTATGTCGGTCATGAGCGTCTCCATGCTCGAGGAACGTCTACTAGATATGCAGCCGGGTTGGAAGAATTCAATGTTAATGCATGGATGCATATAGGAAAGAAAAAGGAATACATAATGGGTTGGAATTCGGTGGTTTCATCATTTTGACAAACAAGTTGCGGGAGGGGGACAACCTCGGGTGTGAATCACCTTGGGGGCTTCCTTTGCCCGCTTCCTGGCGATCTGGTGACCGAGGCCGCACTCATGTCAATGTGAGTTTCCGACACGACCGCCGGGAAAGACTCGCCGACCTCTAGGGACGTGTCCCTCGAGCCGGAGAACCGAGACGACAGTGTCGCGTTACCTTGAGCAGCAAGGCATGGGGGCTTGTTTGCGGACGAGCCAGAGCTCGAAGCACATACCAGATCAGTTGTCGCGCCTGCTCGTTGAGCATGAGCACAACATGGGCGGTGGCTTGCACGGTGATGGCTTTAGCGTTGGTGTGGTCCTGAATGGTGGCAATATGTTCCAAGGCCAATGCCCTTTCTTGGTCCACATCGTAGCGGACTGGCGGCTCTTGACGTTGTCTCCGTGGCCGCCTCACTAGCTCGACCCTATCGTCCTCTACTCTAGCATCAACTCCTTAGCATTGGCCGCTACGTGCTTTCTTAGGTGGTTGTGGGCGGTGGGATCCTCGAGCATGGCGTCGGGAGCCGCGCGTTAGCTATGACATCAACCACTGCATCGAGCACGTTGGGGGAGGAGGGGCGTGGCCTCCATGGATCCACTGGGCTCGGCGGCGGCGGGTGGGGGATCGGAGTGGATAAAGGGAATTCGTGTTGTGCGGTCTGTTCGTGCCACTGCAAAGCCATCCCAAATTTAGGATGAGAATGAGACAAAACGGACCGGTCCGCAAGGCACAGTTATTTGCTGGACATTGTTGGGCCTTGAACTATGTGTTCAGTCTGACAGATTCGGATGGCCCTGATCTGTTTGTGGCGGGGGGCGTTGGAGTTACCCTTAGACCAACAACAAATTAAACACAAAGGTATTGCATGATGCATCTTCATTTGTTCAAACATTCTAATGCGAGATGCTAGACCATATGTTTGATGTTCAAATATTATTTTTCTTCTATAAAAAGTATAAACAGGTCTGATCATCCAATTCATTCAAAATAATAAAATAGTTTATAATTCTAATTTGGCAGGAAGATTTTAATATCTATTGCTATATCTTATCTGAATTGGATCTGGGTCTATGGTTAATAGGGTTTGGATAATATATTTGTGATGTCTAAGAAATGGGTTTTCCATAATATCTTGATCCAAATCTACTGTAGAAGTTTTCTATGATGGTAAATTGAGTTAAAATGTGAACACATATTTCAATCCAAGAATTAACACAGTCATAATTCACAATAATAAAATGTAAAGATTCTTACTAGGCCGGTTGCTATCTAACAAGTCAAGCTAGTTCATATGTAGATGTTAGGCAGCACAAGGTTGTGTATCATGTTTATCCCTATCAAGTTCTCTCTTAAAACTTATCATGCCTTTTCTTGATGTTGTACAATATTAGTAGCAGTGCTAGATCAGTGCAGATTTGGTACAAGATGTTAATATAGTGAGCAAGACACTATACTAGAGAGAAAGCTCACACGGCCAGTATGATCAAATATCTCCTTGTTACTATATATTTATAGCCCTAGTAACTGCCAAATCAACAAGCCAATTAGACAATCGCCATGAATAATCACGCAAAATCAGCACGAGTCTTACGTGTGTGTGTTGTGCAATGTGTTCCTAGTATATTAGAACACAACATGGATTTCACTTATTTATACTAAATGTTTTTACTTATATGCAACTTATTGAGTCAATATGGTTTTCAAGAGTATATCTTTTTAATAGACTTGCTAAATTAACCACATAATAGTCATGTTGATTACAAATATCAAATATTCATTGTTTTGCAATTATAAGTTGCAATATAAGTATACTTATTAAATTTAAGTTGTATATTTAAAATGAAATTTATAGTTGCTTTTATAGACATTGACTCATAAAAAGGTTATTTCGCTGAAAAATTCCCTTAGATATGAGAAAACAAAATACAAATTACATGCTTCAACAACTAATTTGCACCATTTTGATTAATAAGATTGTATATATGTGTTCATGTTCATTCTAGTATCCTTTGTATATATTGGCACAGAGCTCTAACACATGCGGTTATAATAAATATCTTACAAAGATATCTAGAATATATATCCATCTTTTTTAACAGAACACTGATATAGTATTTCTCGATTAAAGGGTTAAAATTATCTAACACTAGTTTATTAAAAAAGCCCGGGCCATGGTGCAACCAAAAGGCAGTGCTACCTCATGATATTCCACGGTTAGCTAAACAATGTGTAACCCGATTTTGATCCATGTCAATCTTATGAAAAGCAAACTCACGAAGACTTGTAAGATGTCTACTTTTGGCTAGAAGATGGCCAAAGGGTCGGATATACAACTCGGCTCCCAAGAGAATATGTTTCTGTGTCTGAAGAATAATTTTACAATAAAAAAATATGGAACAAATAGACATGTGCATGTCCGTGTCCCTTAGTTGCCTGCCAATTTTTATGGAGAAAATAAAAATCTTGTGACTTGTGTTATAAAAAGACAAGTTAAATAGTATCAAATTTGTTGCATTTTTAGATCACTGAATATCAACACCCGGATTTTTAATCCCAGATGCTTGTTATGCCATACATCGCAATCCTAGGATTACCATTTTTGCGAGACATAACAGAATTGGATACCACAGTACCTTATCCATTACAAACCATACATAAGGTCTTACACAAATAGGGATCTCATGATCCAGTTCTTAATACAACTTCAAGCAGCGGAATACGTAATAATAACGGTAGCGTAGGCGAAGCTCCATCTTCGAGGTCACAGGCAATGCTGACGATGGGAGATGATCCTAGTTGTCGTAACCTTCCTGGGGTCCATCCTCCAGGTACTCCTCTTCATAGTCTGGCCACGGTAATAGCCAGGGACAAAGCCATGAGTACTCTTTAAGTACTCGCAAACTAATACTAACAAGTAAAAGGGGTTTTTGGTAATAGGACACTAGGCTCTAGGGTTATTTTGCAAAAGCCAGATTTATCTCTACTAAGTTTAGAAACAAGAGAGCTAGTTGAAGTTCATACTCCTAAGTGTGAATTTGTATTTCATATCACAACCCTGTTGTGGTCAAGTCAAAGTCTCAATTCATTTCACAAGTCATTTTGAAAAGTCTGACGGGGGAACAGTATGGCCACTCCAACTGTCCATAACCGCGGACGCGGCTATTCGAATAGTTTGGCACTCTGCAGAGATTGTACACTTTCACTACAACATTCGATACATCTGTCAGCAACAAATCCTGAATTCACCATACTCAGTATGCGGATAATCAATCCTAACCTTTCAATTACACGCCCTAGTATAAGCACCTCTCCTGTGAGTTTGGCCTCCCAACCATGACCAACTGTCATCTTGGGTACTGCACAGGTGGACAATCTTCACAAGGTAGCCTCAGCTCAGACCTTGGCCATGAGGGAACTAATACTAAGGTATATAAGTTTCTAGTCAAGCCCTACCCAATCTTCGGGTATTGTGGTTGTACGATAAAAATTGGAATGGTATCGCATCCAGACAACCATCAGTTTTATAAAGGGCTAAGGCTCATGCCTCATCATTTTCATCACCAAAATCATCAAGTGTTCAGAAACACATGTCCAAAACATTTCAATAGAATGATCCATCATTCCAAGGTTTTCATAACCATTTTTCCACCAAGTATTCCCATCTAAAGTTGATCAAGTTTTATGCTTAGCACTAGCATCTACAAGTGGGGGTAAGCACTAATGAGGGGTGGTAAGCTAGTGGAGTTTAACTAAGTTTAATCTTATGCCTTAGGATGACATCAAGATTATCTAGCTTAGGCCAAATTTTATGCTCTTTATGCAACCTTCAATTATCTTTATAATATCTACAATTTACTTAAGTAAGCTCTAAGTACTAGCTTTGATAAAGAAATAAAGTATAAAGCTTGTAAGTAAAACTAGGATTGGTTTATCAAGTGTATATGATCACATATGCTTAAGGCATATAGTGGCCATGGTAACAAGCAAGTATTAGCTTGCATATGTATCAGTATAAGCTTGCATTAGTAGGGTATCTTGCAAGTGTTAGCTTGCATTGGTCAACTTGATTAGTAAAGCTTGCTAAGTTAATAGCTTGCAAGTATTGGCTTGCCTTGTGCAGAGCAGTGGTTGAAGTTCTCCTCGGCTTCTTCTTCGTAGAATCCTCCTTCCTCCTCGTATCCTTGGTCGGTACTAGTGTCTATGAATAAATACGAGGTACACAATCACCAAACAATACTTAACTACTTGCAATCATCACACAAAAAGGGTCCTATAGATGATCTAACATCATCCCTAACATTACAAGATTAAGGCTTGGTTTAATTCCTTTTATTTTTAGAAAAGTAATTTCTACTCATTGAAAAACTACTTAAGATTTAATATTCTCCAAACCAAACATGGGATCATGTTGACACATGTCATCACTACATATTTTAGTCCATGGGAATGTGAATTAAAGTGGTGTCACAATTTAATAAGGTTTTACCCTTTTATTTTAATTAAATAAAGTGACTAGAAATTCCTATGGGGCATTCTTTTATTACTTGAACATTATTTCTGTAAGTAATCCTATATATTTTTATATATTATGAAAGGTATGGTTAAATGTGATTTTTGAGAGTTGGAATCAACTCAAAAGCTATTATGGTTTTAATTTGAAAAATGTTTGAATGCAGAAAAGCTCCTGCCTTGTTATTTTTACCAAGGATGATATACAGATCCAAATGACTTGAATCCAACGTGCTTGTATTCAGCATTTCCAGACCTTTCTAACAAAAATTGGTTTCATTCAATTTGGTTCACTGAATCGACCTAGGTTGATTTTTGAAATTGGGTACAGAAGTGTGTTTGAAATAAAATGGAAAAGGTTAAATTCAAATAGCTGGGCTGCGCGGGAAGTGATACTAGGCCGGCCTGCTAAGCATAGCGCTTCCGTGGGCTGGTTAAGTGGCTGTCCCCACGCGTCAGTGAGACGAGGGGGTGCGAAGCGGTATGGGGCGATGTGATGCGTTCGATCTGGTTCTAATCCAACGGCTGAGAGTCATCGTCGACGTTGGGCAACGCCGGCGAGACAGAAACCTAGCGCGGCCAGTGGGGGTCGTTGGGGGCTCACCGAGGTTCAGGCGAGGGTCGGCGATGCGGGCGAACGACGAAGTCGACGACGGCGAACCTCCTGGTACCGGCAGCTTCTCCTGGGGCGGCTCCAATGGCTGGCTCCCTTCTTCTCTAGAGGCGACGGGCTCCGGCAAAATTCTGGCGATGCGCTGCTTGTAGGGTTTCGTAGCATGGAAAACAAAAAATTTCTACCGCATACAAACAAACAAGCCAAGATCTATCTACTAGATTGTAGCAACGAGTCGATGGAATAACTCACCCTCAAAGATTCCAAAGCGTTTAACGAGAGCAGATTCTCGTGGGTGATGTAGTCGTACTCTTTCCGATCTCAAGATCTCGTAGACGATCCTTCCGGCGCTGCGTTCCGGCAGCGCTCCCGCAGTCGGTCACACGTTCGGTACTCAATGAAGACCTTCCTCTCCCTTGTTCCAGCAGGCAGCGGAGGTTGTAGTACTCTCCTCGCGATTCCGGCAGCACAACGGCGTGGTACCGGAAGTAGAGGGGAGATCTCGCAGGGCTTCACCTTAAGCCGGAGCGAGTATGGTGGAGTATGAGAGAGCTTTGGTGATCTAGGGTTTAGACACACCAATTAGAAGGCTCTAAACCGGAGGCTAGGGCAATTAGAAGCTCTAACTTGACGGCTTGGGAGAAATCCCTAGACTGTGGCTAGGGTTTAGGTTTAGAGGAGAGGGACTTGTGTACTAGGAGGGGCAGCCCTGCCCCTCCCTTTATAGGTGGGAGGCGCGGCCAAGGGGAGGGGAGTCCCTTCCCAACTCGGATTGGGTGGTGCGCCGGCTTGGGGATGAGGGACTCCCTCCCCAACTCGGTTTCCAACTCTCCTCCTCTTTCCAAAACTTGCCGTTTGACTTTCAAACTAGCCGTTTGACTTTTCAATTTAGGATTTAAATAAACCCTTTATTTTGGACAGCAAAGACACCTAGTACATGATGCAATCATTCCAACCTACAATGACACATTCATGTACCCTCCCCCCCCCCCTCGGAGTGCCGGACATTCCGGAACCTTCTAGAATGTTCCCGATGAAAACACCGGAACCATTCCCCAACTCCGAAACGGGTCTTTCCTTATATGAATCTTATTCTCCGGACCATTCCGGATCTCCTCGTGATATCTCGAATCCCATTCGAGACTCCCAACAACATTCGGTCTCTTTCTCATCATTCCATAACTACTCAAACAACATCGAATCCTTAAGTGTGTCTCCCTACGGTTCGTGAATTATGCGGACATGATCGAGACACTTCTCCGAACAATAACCAGTAGAGGAATCTGGAAATTCATATGGCTCCCACATATTTCTACGATTACTTTGCGATCGAATGAACCACTTACATACGATATTAATTTCCCTTTGTCTCACGATAGTTTACTTATCCGAGGTTATGATCGTCGGTATCTCTGCATACCTAGTTCAACCTCGTTACTGATAAGTACTCTTTTCTCGTTCCCGTGATATGTGATCCCTTGTGAGCCAGTCACATGCTTGCAAGCTAATTGGATGACATTTCACCGAGAGGGCCCAGAGTATATCTATCCGTCATATGGATGGACAAATCCCACTCTTGATCCATGTGTTTCAACCAATACTTTCTGAACACTCAATGCCACCTTTATAGCCACCCAGTTATGGTGTGGTGTTTGATGTCATCAAAGCATTCATCCGGTAAAGGTGATATGCATGATCTCATGGTCGAAGGAATCAGATAACTATGCATCAGAAAGCATATAGCAATTGAACTAATAAAATGACTTGATCTTTATGCTACGCTTATCTATAGGAGTATGTCCACCATATCATTCTCCTAACGATATGATCTTGTTGTTAATAACATCTCAATGTTCATGATAGGGAAACCACAATCATCTATTAACCAACAAGCTAGTACTATATAGAGGCTTTACTAGGGACTTCAAATTAAGTTTACAAATCACACAAGTATTAATGTTTCCTTGTTAATACTATTATAGCATGAATGTAAACATTTATCATAAACACAAAGATATAATAATAACTACATTTATTATTGCCTCTAGGGCATATCTCCAACAGTCTCCCACTTGCACTAGAGTCATCTAATCTAGATTACATGGTAATATACCGAACACCCATGGCAGTTTGGTGCTGGTCATGTTTTGCCCTCGGGAGAGGTTTAGTCAACGGATCCGCCACATTCAGATCTGTGTGTACTTTGCAAATCTTTATATCCCCATCTTGGATATGTTCTCGAATAGCGTGAAAACGTAGCTTGATGTGCTTCAGCTTCTTGTGTGACCTTGATTCTTGCGCATTGGCTATGGCGCCCATGTTATCACAGTAGATAGACATTGGGTCCAACGCACTAGGAACCACACCCAGCTCTGTAATGAACTCTTTCATCCATATCGCTTCTTGTGAAGCCTCCGAAGCAGCCATGTATTCCGATTCAGTTGAAGATCTCGCCACAACGCTTTGCTTTGCACTCCTCCAGCTAACTGCTGCACCATTCAAAATAAATATGTATCCAGATTGTGATTTAGAATCATCTGGATCGGTGTTCCAACTAGCATCGGTGTAACCATTAACAACGAGCTGTTCATCACCTCCATAAGAAAGAACCATATCCTTAGTTCTTCTCAAGTACTTAAGGATGTTTTTGACCGCTGTCCAATGATCCACTCCTGGATCACTTTGATATCTGCTAGTCAAACTAACAGCATATGCAATGTCGGGTCTAGTACATAGCATGGCATACATTAGAGATCCTATGGCTGAGGCATAGGGAGTCTTACTCATCCTTTCTCTATCTTCTGCCGATGTCGGACTCTGAGTTTTACTCAAGGTCGTATTGGGCAACATGGGCAAGAACCCTTTCTTGCTATCTTCCATTCCAAACCTCTTTAGAACTTTGTCCAAATATGTACTTTGTGACAATGATATTTGGCGTTTTGATCTATCTCTATAAATCTTTATGCCTAATATGTAAGCTGCTTCGCCAAGATCCTTCATTGAAAACTATTATTCAAATATTCTTTGACACTATTAAGAAGGTCTACATCATTCCCAATCAACAATATGTCATCCACATATAGTATTAAGAATGCTACAGAGCTCCCACTCACTTTCTTGTAAATACAAGCTTCTCCATAAGTTTGTATAAAACCAAAACTTTTGATTACCTTATCAAAACGTTGATTCCAACTTCGGGATGCTTGCTTCAATCCATAGATGGACCGTTGAAGTTTGCATACCTTGTTAGCATCTTTAGGATCGACAAAACCTTTGGGTTGCATCATATACAACTCTTCATCAATGTCACCATTGAGGAATGCTGTTTTGACATCCATCTGCCATATCTCATAATCGTAATATGCAGCGATTGCTAACATAATCCTCACAAACTTTAGCTTCGCTACTGGTGAGAAAGTCTCATCGTAGTCAACTCCTTGAATTTGTCGAAACCCTTTTGCGACAAGTCGAGCTTTATAGACAGTAACATTACCATCAGCATCTGTTTTCTTCTTGAAGATCCATTTGTTCTCGACAGCCTTCCGGCCATCCGGTAAGTCCACCAAAGTCCATACTTGGTTTTCGTACATGGATCCAATCTCGGATTTCATGGCTTCCTGCCATTTATTGGAATCTGGGCTCATCATTGCTTCCTCATATGTCTCAGGGTCATCGGTGTTGTCCACCAACATGACACTCATAACGGGATCATACCAATCTGGAGTGGTACGAGTTCTCGTTGACCTGCGAGGCTCTGTAGCAACTTCGACCGAAGTTTCATGATCATCATCATTAGCTTCCTCTCTAATTGGTGCAGGCATCACAGGAACTTCTTTCGGTGCTGCGCTACTCGCAATTTCGAGAGAAGGTTCGACAACCTCGTCGAGTTCTACTTTCCTTCCAGTCACTTCTTTCGAGAGAAATTCCTTCTCTAGAAAGGATCCATTCTTGGCAACGAAGATTTTGCCTTCGGATCTATGATAGAAAGTATACCCAATAGTTTCCTTCGGGTATCCTATGAAGACGCATTTTTCCGCTTTGAGTTCAAGCTTGTCCGGCTGTAACTTCTTTACATAGGCTTCGCATCCCCAAACTTTAAGGAACGACAATTTAGGTTTCTTCCCAAACCATAATTCGTACGGTGTCATTTTAACGGATTTAGACGGTGCCCTATTTAAAGTGAATGCGGCTATTTCTAATGCATAACCCCAAAATGATAGCGGTAAATCTGTAAGTGACATCATAGAACGAACCATATCTAAGAGAGTTCGATTACGACGTTCAGACACACCATTACGCTGTGGTGTTCCCGGCGGTGTCAATTGTGAAAGTATTCCGCATTTCTTCAAATGCTCGCCAAACTCGTAACTTAGATATTCACCTCCACGATCAGAACGTAGAAATTTAATCTTCTTGTTACGTTGATTCTCTACCTCACTTTGAAATTCCTTAAACTTCTCGAAAGTTTCGGATTTATGTTTCATGAAATAGATATACCCATATCTACTCAAGTCATCTGTGAAGGTAAGAACATAACGATAACCACCGCGCGATGCTACACTCATTGGACCACACACATCGGTATGTATGATTTCCAATAAGTCCGTAGCTCGCTCCATCATACCAGAAAATGGAGTCTTAATCATTTTTCCCATTAGACATGCTTCGCATCTTTCAAGTGATTCAAAATCAAGTGATTCAAGAAGTCCATCGGAATGGAGTTTCTTCATACGCTTCACTCCAATGTGACCAAGACGACAGTGCCACATATAGGTCGAGTTATCGCTTAATTTCAAACGTTTAGCTTCAATGTTATTAATATGTGTATTTCCACCATCGAGATTCAACAAGAATAGACCATCTATCAAAGGTGCATGTGCATAAAACATATTACTCATATAAATCGAACAACCATTATTCTCGGATTTAAACAAGTAACCGTCTCGCAATAAACAAGATCCTGATATAATGTTCATGCTCAACGCAGGCACCAAATAACAATTATTTAAGTATAAAACTAATCCCGCTGGTAGATGAAGGGGTAGCGTGCCGACCGCGATCACATCAACCTTTGATCCGTTTCCCACGCGCATCCTCACCTCGTTCTTCACTAGCTTCCGTTTATTCTGCAGCTCCTGTTTCGAGTTACAAATATGAGCAACCGAACCAGTATCAAATACCCAGGCACTACTACGAATACTAGTGAGATACACATCAATAACATGTATATCAGATATACCTTTCTTCTTGATGTTGCCGTTCTTCAAATCCGCCAAGTACTTTGGGCAATTCCGCTTCCAGTGACCCTCTCCTTTGCAGTAAAAGCACTCAGTATCAGGCTTGGGTCCAGCCTTGGTCCTCTTCGTCGGTGTGGCAACTTTCTTGCCACCCTTATTGAAGTGTCCCTTCTGCTTAGACTTGCCTTTCTTGAATTTGGTGGTCTTATTGACCAACAACACTTGGTGCTCTTTCTTGATCTCCACTTCTGCAGACTTTAACATAGCAAACAGTTCTGGCAACTATGTTCTGCATGTTGTAGTTCATCACAAAGTTCTTGTAACTTGGTGGTAGTGATTGGAGGACACGGTAAATCCCCAAAGCATTAGGAATCACTATACCCAAGCTTTGAAGTTTGTTTGCGTGCCCAGACATCTTAAGCACATGCTCACTGACGGAGCTGCCCTCTTCCATCTTGCAGTTAAAGAACTTTTCAGAAGCCTCATAACTCTCAATCGCCGCGTGAGTCTCAAAGATCAATTTGAGATCACGGACAATATCATGTGGGTCTGAATTCTCAAACCTTTTCTGAAGCTCCGATTCTAAACCATACAAGATAGCACACTGAACTATGGAGTACTGATTCTTCCGAGCAAGGTAAACATTTTTTACTTCATCGGTAGCATCAGCTGCAGGTGGGTCACCCAGCGGTGCATCCAGCACATAGGTCAAATTACCAGCTGTGAGGACAATCCTCAAATTGCGGAACCAATCCGCGAAGTTGCTTCCATTGTTTTTCAACTTTTCTTTCTCTAGGAACGCATTAAAATTGATGGTAGGGGCTGCCATTGATCTACAACATATTTGCAATAGTTTAGACTAAGTTTATGACAAATTGAGTTCAAATTAATAATAAAGTTTAATCTAGGTGAACTCCCACTCAAAACAACATCCCTCACATTGTTTTAGTGATCACATGAACCAAATCCACCATATAAAAACCGATCATCACGAGAGTTGATATAGTTTCAATGGCGAACAATCGACATGTTCATCATATCTACTATATGATTCATGCTTTACCTTTCGGTGATTCGTGTTCCTGAGACCATGTCTGTACATGCTAGGCTCGTCAAGATCAAACCTTAGTTACCGCATAAGCAAATCTGGCTTGCTTATGTTGTATTCACTCGCGGAATCTAACACACCCGGTCATCACGTGGTGCTTCGAAACAACAAGCTTTAGCAACGGTGCATACTAAGGGTGAACACTTTAGAACTTGAAATTTATGTGCATGAGGGATCATCTTATAATGCTACCATCGTCTACTAAGCAATACAAGATGCATAAAGGATTAACATCACATGCAATTCATAATATGTGATATGATATGGCCTTTCTTCTTTGTGCTTCCGATCTTCATCTTCAAGCACGAATATGATCTCCATCATCACCGGCATTGCATCAAGGTCAATGACGCTTCTCCATGGTTGTCGTCCACCGGCTTTAACTATTACAACTACTTTGAATAGACACGCGGGTCTTAACAGAAATTAAAGACAACCATATGGCTCCTGCCGGTTGCCAACTTACAATAAGGAACATTGCATACATCAAATATAATCACAATCATGGCCATATCACATCACTGCACACCCCTGCAAAACAAAGTTAGACGCCTCTACTTTATTTGCATATTTTACGTGGTTTGGGGCTTTCAATAAGTGTCGTTCTAACTTACGAACAAGAACCACAACATTGATACTAGTATTGTTAATCACCCGTTGTAAATTGGATCTCCACTATGTTGGGAGAAACAGGCACCCGCAAAGCCACTTATGCAATACGAGTTGCATGTCAAGCGTGGAGCAAGTCTCATGAACGATGTCATGTAAGGTTAGCCCGGGCCTCTTCATCCCAACATCCCGCAAGATGCAAAGTACACAAGAAGCAATCGACAATAAAAGCATCAATGCCCACAATGACCATTGTGTTCTACTCGTGCAACAGATCTACATATAGACACGGCTCTGATACCACTGTAGGGTTTCGTAGCATGGAAAACAAAAAATTTCTACCGCATACAAACAAACAAGCCAAGATCTATCTACTAGATTGTAGCAACGAGTCGATGGAATAACTCACCCTCGAAGATTCCAAAGCGTTTAACGAGAGCAGATTCTCGTTGGTGATGTAGTCGTACTCTTTCCGATCTCAAGATCGCGTAGACGATCCTTCCGGCGCTGCGTTCCGGCAGCGCTCCCGCAGTCGGTCACACGTTCGGTACTCGATGAAGACCTTCCTCTCCCTTGTTCCAGCAGGCAGCGGAGGTTGTAGTACTCTCCTCGCGATTCCGGCAGCACAACGGCGTGGTACCGGAAGTAGAGGGGAGATCTCGCAGGGCTTCGCCTTAAGCCGGAGCGAGTATGGTGGAGTATGAGAGAGCTTTGGTGATCTAGGGTTTAGACACACCAATTAGAAGGCTCTAAACCAGAGGCTAGGGCAATTAGAAGCTCTAACTTGACGGCTTGGGAGAAATCCCTAGACTGTGGCTAGGGTTTAGGTTTAGAGGAGAGGGACTTGTGTACTAGGAGGGGCAGCCCTGCCCCTCCCTTTATAGGTGGGAGGCGCGGCCAAGGGGAGGGGAGTCCCTCCCCAACTCGTCTTGGGTGGTGCGCCGGCTTGGGGAGGAGGGACTCCCTCCCCAACTCGGTTTCCAACTCTCCTCCTCTTTCCAAAACTTGCCGTTTGACTTTCAAACTAGCCATTTGACTTTTCAATTTAGGATTTAAATAAACCCTTTATTTTGGACAGCAAAGACACCTAGTACATGATGCAATCATTCCAACTTACAATGACACATTCATGTACCCTCCCCCCCCCGGAGTGCCGGACATTCCGGGACCTTCTAGAATGTTCCTGATGAAAACACCGGAACCATTCCCCAACTCCGAAACGGGTCTTTCCTTATATGAATCTTATTCTATGGACCATTCCGGATCTCCTCGTGATATCCCGAATCCCATTCGAGACTCCGAACAACATTCGGTCTCTTTCTCATCATTCCATAACTACTCAAACAACGTCGAATCCTTAAGTGTGTCTCCCTACGGTTCGTGAATTATGCGGACATGATCGAGACACTTCTCCGAACAATAACCAATAGAGGAATCTGGAAATTCATATGGCTCCCACATATTTCTACGATTACTTTGCGATCGAATGAACCACTTACATACGATATCAATTTCCCTTTGTCTCACGATAGTTTACTTATCCGAGGTTATGATCGTCGGTATCTCTGCATACCTAGTTCAACCTCGTTACTGATAAGTACTCTTTTCTCGTTCCCGTGATATGTGATCCCTTGTGAGCCAGTCACATGCTTGCAAGCTAATTGGATGACATTTCACCGAGAGGGCCCAGAGTATATCTATCCGTCATATGGATGGAAAAATCCCACTCTTGATCCATGTGTTTCAACCAATACTTTCTGAACACTCAATGCCACCTTTATAGCCACCCAGTTACGGTGTGGTGTTTGATGTCATCAAAGCATTCATCCGGTAAAGGTGATATGCATGATCTCATGGTCGAAGGAATCAGATAACTATGCATCAGAAAGCATATAGCAATTGAACTAATAAAATGACTTGATCTTTATGCTACGCTTATCTATAGGAGTATGTCCACCATATCATTCTCCTAATGATATGATCTTGTTGTTAATAACATCTCAATGTTCATGATAGGGAAACCACAATCATCTATTAACCAACAAGCTAGTACTATATAGAGGCTTTACTAGGGACTTCAAATTAAGTTTACAAATCACACAAGTATTAATGTTTCCTTGTTAATACTATTATAGCATGAATGTAAACATTTATCATAAACACAAAGATATAATAATAACTACATTTATTATTGCCTCTAGGGCATATCTCCAACACTGCTCGCCTTGCTCCGAGACTGAGGTGGGGTGGTTCTGGGTGAGAGAGGAGTGGAATGGTGTGAAGAATTCGAGCGGGGGAGGCCTCTATTTATAGTCGTGACGGTGAGACCGAACGACATGGGCAGGCGACGGTGGCGACACGGCTACGGGCTGCTAGAGGCATGGCCTGCGGTGGTGATCGATTGGTGGTCTCCTGGCGATGCTCTACAGCTTTAATGCGCTTGTAGGGGCGGTGCGGTTTGGTCTGGAACACGCGACGCTCGGCGCGGTAGAGGCGGCATCTTCGACGGCGAGCGGTGGCTACGGGGCACGGGCGGTGAAATGGGCATGTCTGGCTTGTTCCTGGGACGGTGGCGATCGTGTATGCACGCGGCAGGGCGGCGTGCGGTCTATGGGCGTCGGTCGAGTGTGGCGCTCTGGCGCATGCTCGGCATGGTTGCTAGAGGGCTGGGCGCGGTCCGTGCGTGTGGTCCAGTGGCTGGCAGGGTTCGAGCGCTGGACAGGGAGTGGGGGTGGGGTGTTGGCTTGCTCCTAGACATGTTGTTTCGGCTTGGTGCTTGCTCTGGCTAGCTAGCCATTGTCGGCTGGCAAGTGGATGCTCGGGTTGGCAAGGCATGGCGCAAAGGGTAGGGGCTAGGGTTGGTCCAAGCACTGGTTGGCACTGGGGGAGACAAGGGTGATCAATGGTGAACATTGCTTAGCCCAATTACTGCTCCAAACAGTGAAGTTGTGCTAGTTTGATTTGTTTCTGCCAAGTGTTTGATGAAATGGCCGCAAGAATTCAAGTTTTGAATTTTGCAAAGATTTTTGGTGGGTGTGCTAGGTTGGTGCTGGTGAGTCTGCAGATGCTTGGGTTTTGAAAGTTGAGCTTGTTTGAGTGGTTTTTGAAAAAGTGGGATCTTCCCATATGATAAAGATTCAATTTTGAACTGTCATTTAAACTATGCATTTAAATGTTTTTGGATGATCACAAAGTGGGCCTTGATACTTTGTTATGAGTACAATCAAGGGGTGCAAAGATCCAGAAAAGTTTTTGTTAGGTTCTGAAAGTTTGAGACAACCAAAGTAGGCATGGGAGTTAAATTGGTCAAAATGACCATTCACTCATTTAGCTTTGTTTTGATTTATTTGTCTTTGAGAAAAGTTTGGGAATTGTTTAGATGATGTTTATTTCACCTAAGCATCCATTTACAAGCAAAGGAACACACAAACAAGTTGGTTCAAAAGAATTCAAAATGAAATGCATACTCACATGCATGCTTTCATATTTTTATTTAGCAAAGTTTTTGTTAACCCTAAATTTGATGATTAGAGTTTGATGATCCAAGTTTATTATTTTTGGGATGTTACAAACCTTCCCCCCTTAAACAAAATCTCGTCCCGAGATTTGAAAAAGGACGAAAAAGATTACCTAGGATTTGAAGAGATCGGGAAACTATGTCCTGATGTGATCTTCGCGCTCCCAGGTAGCTTCCTCTTCTGTGTGGTTGCTCCATTGAATCTTGAGAAACTTGATGCTTCGGGTTCGGGTAGTTTTGAAAGCTTCTTCCAAAATACGTATGGGTACTTCGGGATTGGTCAGGTCATCATTGATCTCTATGGTCCGGTGGTCGATATTCTTGAACACTTCGGTCTTCTCGGGGACTTCGAGACACTTGCGAAGTAACGAGATATGGAACACATTGTGCACGGCTGACATCTCTTCGGGCAGTTCCAATTGATACGACACTTCTCCTCGACGGTTCAGAATCTTGAAGGGTCCGATATATCTGGGGGCTAACTTTCCTTTCAGTTGGAAACGCTACATTCCCTTCAATGGCGACACCTTCAGATAAACAAAATCTCCTATGTTGAAGGCGAGGTCTCGACGTCTCTTGTCGGCGTAACTCTTCTGTCTGGACTGGGCGGTCTTAAGGTGCTCACGAATCTTGTGAACCTTCTCTTCTGCTTCTCGTAGGATGTCGGGTCCGAAAATCTGACTCTCTCCTACTTCCGACCAGTTCAAAGGGGTGCGACACTTTCTTCCGTACATGAATTCAAAGGGGTCCATTTGCAAACTGGCTTGATAACTGTTATTGTATGAAAATTCTGCAAACGGCAGACAGTCTTCCCACTTGGATCCATATTCTAACACGCATGCTCTCAGCATATCTTCGAGTACTTGGTTTACTCGCTCCGTTTGTCCATCGGTCTAAGGGTGATACGCGGTGCTGAAATCTAGGCGGGTTCCTAAACCTTCTTGAACTTTCTTCCAGAATCTTGAGGTAACTGAGTTCCTCGATCCGATACGATGTTCTTGGGGACTTCATGTAAACTAACTATTCTAGCGATGTACAACTCTGCTAGCTTCGAACTCTGATATGTGGTCTTGACGGGCAAGAAATGGGAGACTTTGGACAATCTGTCCACTATGACCCAGATAGAGTCATTTCCCCTACTAGAAGTAGGCAGTCCAGTGATAAAGTCCATTCCAACGGAATCCCATGTCCATTCCGGAATCTGCAAGGGTTGTAACAATCCAGCGGGTCTTTGATGTCCTGCCTTGACTCGCTGACATATATCACACTTGGCGATATAGCTTCCGATTTCTCTCTTCATCTTATGCCACCAAAATTGCTCTTTTAAATCTTGATACATCTTAGTTCCTCCGGGATGGATAGAATAAAGAGTATCATGAGCCTCCTTCAGAATCACTTCTTTCAACTCAGAATCTGCTAGTACACAAAGGCGTCCTTTGTACCACAGAACTCCTTCTTCGTCTTTAGTGAATCCGGGTACTTTGCCTGTACCGATACGACGCTTGATACCGTCAATACTAGCATTTCCTTTCTGCGCCTCTTTAATCTGACTGATCAAAGTAGGCTGGAGTTCTATGCTAGCCAAAAATCCTTTACTTACTAATTCCATTCGAAAATCTTCCATCTCTTTGTGCAAGCTTGGTTGCTCCTTCAAGATCATGGAGTTCAAGTGGCACGGCAATCTGCTAAGGGCATCGGCCACCACATTGGCTTTACCAGGGTGATAGTGAATGTCCATATCGTAATCCTTGATTAGCTCAATCCATCTTCTCTGTCTCATATTTAGCTCCTTCTGAGTGAATATATACTTCAGACTCTTGTGATCCGTATAGATCTCACAACGGTTTCCCATCAGGTAATGTCTCCATGTCTTTAGGGCTAGAAGTACGGCCGCGAGCTCGAGGTCATGGGTTGGGTAATTTTGCTCAAGTTGCTTCAGTTGTCGAGATAGATAAGATATAACTTTGCCTTCTTGCATTAGCACACATCCGAGACCGATCTTGGATGCATCACAATACACATCGAAGGGCTTCGTGATATCCGGCATGATTAAGATTGGGGCGGAAATCAATCTCCTCTTGAGTTCTTGAAAACTCGCTTCACATTTGTCGGTCCATTCAAACTTCTTGTCCTTCTTCAGCAATTGGTTCATGGGTCTGGCGATACTCGAGAATCCTTCTACGAACTTGCGGTAATATCCCGCCAATATGAGAAATGCACGAACTTGGGTTTGAGTGGTTGGGGCTTGCCAATCCTCGACATCTTTCACTTTGGCAGGGTCAACGGCAATTCCTCTGGCTGATACAATGTGACCGAGGAATCCTACCTCCTGTAACCAGAATTCACATTTGCTAAACTTTGCATACAGTTGATGCTCTCTAAGGGTTCCAAGAATGGTCCTTAGGTGTAGCTCATGTTCTTCTTTCGATTTGGAATAAATCAGAATGTCATCGATGAAAACAACGACAAACTTATCCAGGAAGTCCATAAAAATCTTATTCATGAGATTCATGAAATAAGCGGGGGCATTGGTTAATCCAAAAGACATGACTGTATACTCATACAATCCATATCTGGTGGTAAAGGCAGTCTTGGGAATATCTTCTGCACGAATCTTGAGTTGATGATAGCCAGTCCTAAGATCAATCTTAGAAAACACTTTGGCACCGGTCAACTGATCAAACAAATCTTCTATCTTGGGCAAGGGGTATTTGTTCTTGATAGTGACATCATTCAACTTCCGATAATCCGTACACAAACGGTTACCTCCATCCTTCTTGTCCACAAACAAGACAGGTGACCTCCATGGTGACGCACTTGGTTGAATCAATCCAATTTCCAGTATGGCATCCAGTTGCTTCTTCAGTTCTGCTAGCTCAGACGGGTTCATACTATAGGGTCTCTGGGCTATGGGTCCGGTTCCGGGGATTAGTTCGATGATAAACTCGATATCCCGATCTGGGGGCATACCGGGCAAAACATCTGGAAATACATCAGGGTATTCACAGACTATCCGGACTTGGTCAATGGTAGGTTGGGCTATACTCTTGTTGCATTTGAATTGACGAGGTAAGGTTTCAGATATATGCTCGACTGATATTCCGGCGGTACTGGTCATGGTTATGGCTTTCTTGGCACAGTCAATCAATCCTTTATGTTTGGACATCCAATCCATTCCTAGTACTACTTCCAAACCTTTAGTTCCGAGTACTATCAGGTTAGCATAAAAATCTATGCCATGGATTCAGATAGGGACGACTTTGCAAATTTGCCTAGCCTTGGTGGTTGATCCGGGAATTTGAACAATCATAACATGCTTCAGTTTGGTTGGTTGAATTTTACTAGTGCATGCAAATTCTTCGGTGACCAATGAGTGCGATGCACCAGAATCAAACAACACTCATGCAAGTACTGAATTAAGAGAAAACATACCCAGCACGACGTCTGACGCTTCCTGAGCTTCTTCAACATGCATGAGGAAAAGACGGCCATTGCGGTTGAGCGAGTTCCCTAGGGCAAATCTCCTTCCTGGCTGAACACGACGCTGTTGCTGAGCTGGGGCATTGGCATTGGGTGCTGCGGCATTCTTATTGTTGGGGCACTCGTTGGAATAGTGGCCTTTATTTCCACAGTCATAACAAGTCACTTGCGACTTGTCCTTTGCTGCTACAGGCACAACATTGCTTCTAGTTCTCGGGGCAGTGTTGGTGTTGGCGGTAGCATTGTTGTTGTTGAACTTGGGTGGGGCACGGTTGAAATTGCTAGAGTTGCCGGGATTGTTGTGATTTCCTCCGGGCCTAGGGTTTCCACGGTTGGGATAGGTCGGACGGTTCATCGGGGGTCTGTTGGTTCTTGGGGCAAATCCAGGAGATGGGTTAGGGCGGTACTTTGGGGTCTGATGGGTTCCTGGTTGATGCATCATGCGACGCTTGCGGTTCTCATTGGCTTGGTTGATCTTTCCTTCCATTTGGATGGCCGAGTCGACAAGGGCTTCAATATCAGCAAAGGGGATATTGACTAATACCGTCTGCATCTCATCATGCAGACCATTCAGGAATCTTTCTTTCTTCTTGGCTTCGGTGTCGATCTCATCCGGGGCATACCTAGCTAATGACAAGAATTTGTCACGGTATTCCACTACAGTCATCCGTCCTTGCTTCAGTTCTCTGAACTCGTCTCTCATTCTCTTGATCAAACCCGGGGGCACATGGGTTCTGCTAAACTTAACCTTGAATTCCTCCCAGGTCATCATCTGGCCTCTGGTCATTGCGCGAACACTGTTCCACCATGCTCTGGCATCTCCGGATAGATAGTGGGTGGCGAACAGAACTTTCTCGTTGGCTTCTACTCCGACGACTTCTAGGTTATTTTCCATGGTTTGCAGCCAATCATCGGTGTCTAGGGGTTCTTCTGACTTAGTGAAAACAGGTGGGTTGGTATTCTGGAAATTCTTGAGCTTAGATCCATGGTTGTCCTGATTTCCGTGGCCTTGGTTGTTGTGGGCAAGCTGGGCTATCTGTTGCAGTGTGGCTAGGTTGGCTTGACGTTCCGCTCTTTCAGCTTCGCGGTCAGAAGCCAACATTTGCAGAATCTGCAACATCGGGTCCGGGGATGAACCACTTCCTCCGCGTGGCATCTGAAGATTGATATAGATCATGAGAAAAGAGGGAAATTTCTAAGGTTCTGGGATTTTGAAAAGTTTTTAAAGTTTGACTCAGATTTTTCTAGCAAGTCGCTTTTCATTCATTCATTCATAGCACACGATACAACACACACCACAACAAAGAAAAACAGATGGTTTTAAGAACCATTCTGGAAACTACGATACAGTGGTACCGAATACTACTCACTACGCTAGTGCTCAAGTGCTACTACTCCTTGGAATCTGTGGCTTCATCATCCTCATCGTCATTGATGAAGGCGAAGTCATCCTCATCGGTGAAGAAATCCATGGCCTGATCCTCTAGAAAATCATCATCATCGCTGAGGTAGGAGTAGGGGTCTCCACGAAGATCCTCTCCGGCATTCTCGCTTTCCTCCAACTACATGTCTCTCTCGTGGATGGTCTCCTCCAAAGACGAGATACGGTGGCGAATACGGGCAATAATGCGCTCCTTCTTGTCGAGCTGACAGCGGCGAGACTTGCGATCCTTTGCAAGCATGGCGATGGTTTGGTCCTTCGTCTTGATGATGGCAGACTTGTGGTTGGAGTAGTCACGACAATTGTCCAATTCATGCTGACGATCGTACATCATGAAGCTAAGGTGGTCCAATTGGGTCTTCAGCTCGGGGTGATATGGGGCTTCTAGTGGTTGTCCATTAGCATCACGCTTTGGGCAAAACTCAAAGCGAGTACCCTTGATCTGGTTGATACTCTGCCCACATAGACGGGAAAGAGCTTCCTGCATGGCCCTGGCAAGTCCATGGAGCCAGTTGTTCTCTCTTAAGGTAAACTGAATTCCTTCCACAGTGGGAGGTTCAATCTTTCCTCGGAGACTTGCAACAATTATCCACTTCAGATCTTCTCCTCCTTGATCATTGAGCTGAGCTCCGAAGAACTCGGGGTGCGGACGCTCCAGAAGTTCGGAAAGCTGGTCCAAATCCCTCTCAAAGATAAGGTCTCCTCCATTCCCCAACTAATAAAACTTGTTGTACTTCACGTCCATCTATAAGAATATAGGATGAGTAAGTTAGTAGAGTGATCAAGTGTGTCAAAATTTTATGTATTTTGCAAGAGTTTTTGAGTAACATGAATTTTCATGAAAGAATCAAAGGGATAAGAATGAGAATAAGTTTTTGTAAATATTTGTTTTATTTGGTTTTGAAACTAAGTTTTTGATTCAAACGTCTAGTCTAACTAGGGTCTCCTATGGTCAGGATGGCTCTGATACCAACTTGTCAACACCCGGATTTTTAATCCCAGATGCCTGTTATGCCATACATCGCAATTCCAGGATTACCATTTTTGCGAGACATAACAGAATTGGATACCACAGTACCTTATCCATTACAAACCATACATAAGGTCTTACACAAATAGGGATCTCATGATCCAGTTCTTAATACAACTTCAAGCAGCGGAATACGTAATAATAACGGCAGCGTAGGCGAAGCTCCATCTTCGGGGTCACAGGCAATGCTGACGATGGGAGATGATCCTAGTTGTCGTAACCTTCCTGGGGTCCATCCTCCAGGTACTCCTCTTCATAGTCTGGCCACGGGAATAGCCATGGACAAAGCCATGAGTACTCTTTAAGTACTCGCAAACTAATACTAACAAGTAAAGGGGGTTTTTGGTAATAGGACACTATGCTCTAGGGTTATTTTGCAAAAGCCAGATTTATCTCTACTAAGTTTAGAAACAAGAGAGCTAGTTGAAGTTCATACTCCTAAGTGTGAATTTGTATTTCATATCACAACCCTGTTGTGGTCAAGTCAAAGTCTCAATTTATTTCACAAGTCATTTTGAAAAGTTTGACGGGGGAACAGTATGGCCACTCCAACTGTCCATAACCGTGGATGCGGCTATTCGAATAGTTTGACACTCTGCAGAGATTGTACACTTTCACCACAACATTCGATACATCCGTCAGGAACAAATCCTGAATTCACCATACTCAGTATGCGGATAATCAATCCTAACCTTTAAATTACACGCCCTAGTATAAGCACCTCTCCTGTGAGTTTGGCCTCCCAACCATGACCAACTGTCATCTTGGGTACTGCACAGGTGGACAATCTTCACAAGGTAGCCTCAGCTCAGACCTTGGCCATGAGGGAACTAATACTAAGGTATATAAGTTTCTAGTCAAGCCCTACCCAATCTTCGGGTATTGTGGTTGTACGATAAAAATTGGAATGGTATCGCATCCAGACAACCATCAGTTTTATAAAGGGCTAAGGCTCATGCCTCATTATTTTCATCACCAAAATCATCAAGTGTTCGGAAACACATGTCCAAAACATTTCAATAGAATGATCCATCATTCCAAGGTTTTCATAACCATTTTTCCACCAAGTATTCCCATCTAAAGTTGATCAAGTTTTATGCTTAGCACTAGCATCTACAAGTGGGGGTAAGCACTAATGAGGGGTGGTAAGCTAGTGGAGTTTAACTAAGTTTAATCTTATGCCTTAGGATGACATCAAGATTATCTAGCTTAGGCCAAATTTTATGCTCTTTATGCAACCTTCAATTATTTTTATAATATCTACAATTTACTTAAGTAAGCTCTAAGTACTAGCTTTGATAAATAAATAAAGTATAAAGCTTGTAAGTAAAACTAGGATTGGTTTATCAAGTGTATATGATCACATATGCTTAAGGCATATAGTGGTCATGGTAACAAGCAAGTATTAGCTTGCATAAGTATCAATATAAGCTTGCATTAGTAGGGTATCTTGCAAGTGTTAGCTTGCATTGGTCAACTTGATTGGTAAAGCTTGCTAAGTTAATAGCTTGCAAGTATTGGCTTGCCTTGTGCAGAGCAGTGGTTGAAGTTCTCCTCGGCTTCTTCTTCATAGAATCCTCCTTCCTCCTCGTATCCTTGGTCGGTACTAGCGTCTATGAATAAATACGAGGTACACAATCACCAAACAATACTTAACTACTTGCAATCATCACAGAAAAAGGGTCCTATAGATGATCTAACATCATCCCTAACATTACAATATTAAGGCTTGGTTTAATTCCTTTTATTTTTAGAAAAGTAATTTCTACTCATTGAAAAACTACTTAAGATTTAATATTCTCCAAACCAAACATGGGATCATGTTTACACATGTCATCACCATATATTTTAGTCCATGGGAATGTGAATTAAAGTGGTGTCACAATTTAATAAGGTTTTACCCTTTTATTTTAATTAAATAAAGTGACTAGAAATTCCTATGGGGCATTCTTTTATTACTTGAACATTATTTCTGTAAGTAATCCTATATATTTTTATATATTATGAAAGGTATGGTTAAATGTGATTTTTGAGAGTTGGAATCAACTCAAAAGCTATTATGGTTTTAATTTGAAAAATGTTTGAATGCAGAAAAGCTCCTGCCTTGTTATTTTTACCAAGGATGATCTACAGATCCAAATGACTTGAATCCAACGGTCTTGTATTAAGCATTTTCAGATCTTTCTAACAAAATTGGTTTCAATCAATTTGGTGAACTGAATCGACCTGGGTTGATTTTTGAAATTGGGTACAGAAGTGTGTTTGAAATCAAATGGAAAAGGTTAAATTCAAATAGCTGGGCTGCGCGGGAAGCGATACTGGGCCGGCCTGCTAAGCACAGCGCTTCCGCGGGCTGGTTAAGTGGTTGTCCCCACGCGTCAGTGAGACGAGGGGGTGCGAAGCGGTATGGGGCGATGTGATGCGTTCGATCTGGTTCTAATCCAACGACTGAGAGTCATCGTCGACGTTGGGCAACGCCGGCAAGACAGAAACCTAGCGCGGCCAGTGGGGGTCGTTGGGGGCTCACCGAGGTTCAGGCGAGGGTCGGCGATGCGGGCGAATGACGAAGTCGACGACGGCGAACCTCCTGATACCGGCAGCTTCTCCTGGGGCGGCTCCAATGGCTGGCTCCCTTCTTCTCTAGAGGCGGCGGGCTCCGGCGAAATTCCAGCGATGCGCTGCTCGCCTTGCTCCGAGACTGAGGTGGGGTGGTTCTGGGTGAGAGAGGAGTGGAATGGTGTGAAGAATTCGAGCGGGGGAGGCCTCTATTTATAGTCGCGACGGTGAGACCGAACGACATGGGCAGGCGACGGTGGCGACACGGCTACGGGCTGCTAGAGGCATGGCCGGCGGTGGCGATCGATTGGTGGTATCCTAGCGATGCTCTACGGCTTTAATGCGCTTGTAGGGGCGGGGCGGTTTGGTCTGGAACACGCGACGCTCTGCGCGGCAGAGGCGGCGTCTTCGACGGCGAGCGGTGGCTACGGGGCACCGACGGTGAAATGGGCATGTCTGGCGTGTTCCTGGGACGATGGCGATCGTGTATGCACGCGGCGAGGGCGGTGTGCGTTCTGTGGGCGTCGGTCGAGTGTGGCGCTCTGGCGCATGCTCGGCATGGTTGCTGACGGGCTGGGCGCGGTCCGTGCGTGTGGTCCAGTGGCTGGCAGGGTTCGAGCGCTAGACAGGGAGTGGCGGTGGGGTGTTGGCTTGCTCCTAGACATGTTGTTTCGGCTTGGTGCTTGCTCTGGCTAGCTAGCCATTTTCGGCTGGCAAGGGGATGCTCGGGTTGGCAAGGCATGGGGCAAAGGGTAGGGGCTAGGGTTGGTCCAAGCACTGGTTGGCACTGGGGGAGACAAGGGTGATCAATGGTGAACATTGCTTAGCCCAATTACTGCTCCAAACAGTGAAGTTAGGCCAGTTTGATTTGTTTCTGCCAAGTGTTTGATGAAATGGCCGCAAGAATTCAAGTTTTGAATTTTGCAAAGATTTTTGGTGGGTGTGCTAGGTTGGTGCTGGTGAGTCTGCAGATGCTTGGGTTTTGAAAGTTGAGCTTGTTTGAGTGGTTTTTGAAAAAGTGGGATCTTCCCATATGATAAAGATTCAATTTTGAACTATCATTTAAACTATGCATTTAAATGTTTTTGGATGATCACAAAGTGGGCCTTGATACTTTGTTATGAGTACAATCAAGGGGTGTAAAGATCCAGAAAAGTTTTTGTTAGGTTCTGAAAATTTGAGACAGCCAAAGTAGGCATGGGAGTTAAATTGGTCAAAATGACCATTCACTCATTTAGCTTTGTTTTGATTTATTTGTCTTTGATAAAAGTTTGAGAATTGTTTAGATGATGTTTATTTCACCTAAGCATCCATTTACAAGCAAAGGAACACACAAACAAGTTGGTTTAAAAGAATTCAAAATAAAATGCATACTCACATGCATGCTTTCATATTTTTATTTAGCAAAGTTTTTGTTAACCCTAAATTTGATGATTAGAGTTTGATGATCCAAGTTTAGTATTTTTGGGATGTTACACTGAACTTTGTCATTTTTATTGGGAAGACATAAATATTGATTTTGCACGAACACGAACAATAGAAACAAAAACAATGCACAAAACAAAAATATATAATTCATTTTTATTTTGAATTTACTATTCATCCGGGAGCATATGCATGCGTGCCACATGAATACTACGATTAGGCACACAACTCGCTGGCATTTTGAGTAGAATTTTAGATCTATTTTTCTTTATTTTTGCATGTAACTGTGTAACTCTTTAAAAACCGGGGCATGTTTATGAGAATTAAAATATGGAGTAATTAGTACTAGTTTGAAGGGCGAGAACCCATCAAGGAAGCTCAAAGCGGCTTCCGGCTGGGTTATAGGTTCGGCCTATGGAGCTCCCTACGGTGCCTCGTGGCTGATGCCAAGCTAGGAGAAGGAAAGTATTGTAGCAGGCTCTGGCCATCTCCGGTCAAAGTGGTGGCGTGGCATCCACTCTCGTCGATCGTAGTTGTGATGTTTTTTCTCCGAGGATCATAGCTGTGATTGTCAGCAACACAACGACAAGGACAAGGGAGAATTTCAAGAAGCATTTGCCGGTATGAGACATAAAGTGCATAAGCAAACTTAGTTAGATAGTATCTACAAGTTGAACAAAAAATGGGTTTAATGTTAACTGAGAGAGAGATGTGTTCAGTACACAACTTAGTGAGAGCTTCAACACGAAACCCATTTGAAATCAGAATTTCACGTTGTTCGGTTCTTGATACATTTTGGGAGGATAGAGGAGGTAAAAAGAAGAAATGAACCACAATGTGGATTCGAGTCAAGGAAGAAGTGACCAAGAATCAAGATGCACAGACCTATGTTGGTGCTAGCAAGTGGAGAGTACACTCCAATTATTTTTGAAATCTTTCCAAAGTGAATATGAAAGATCCATGGTTGCATGCACTAAAAAGAACAAATTTGCGTTTACTGTTGCAAGATTGCATGGTGATTTAAAATTTGAGAAGGAGTGCATAGTGATTGGTGATCCTTTGGCCAAAGAAGTTTCATGTATTTGTAGAATGTTCAATAGGATGGAAATATTGTGTGTACATGGTACCAAAGTTCTTGGTTTGATGAATATGAAGACGTTGCCATCACATTATATTTTAAAGAGATGGACTAGAGAATCTCGCAACGGAAGCATCATTCAAGATATACAAGGAAGGCGCGGTAGAAAATCCAAAGTTAGAAGCTCAACTTCCGTATAAGAATCTGTCTCACAAAATTTCATAGTTTGGCATATAACATAGCCAACTCTCTAGAGTGTTGTTTAATGTTAGAAAATGCACTTGATTGTGTCGTTCCACAAATAGAGGATAAACTCAATGCAACTACCAATGCTATGAATAAGCTATGTAATGATCAGGAAAACATTGACCCAAATGTGCAACAAACAAATGAGTTTTCTAGTGCTGCAAAGCTCGAGAAAAAAGAGGTTCAACCAAAAAAAATTGAGAGACAAAACTTGGCTTGATAAGTTACTCAAGGGGAAGCGCGAGCCAACTAAAGTTGCTGCATCAGAAACAAAGGAGTAGAAGTATGTAGGAATCTTTACGTGATATGTTGTTGCCATTTATTTGTAAAGTACTTACTGGAAGTTTTATTGCAGCAGCAAAAGAAACGTTATAAAGGAGCATGTGGTTGCTGAACTGAATTTGGTGTTGGTCTGTAGTTAACTGAATTTAGTGTTCGTGTCCTGTTGACTGAATTTCTTGTTTGTGTGCAGCAAGTGCCTGAAAAAACAGCACTGTGAATCGCTGCTGGGCTTGTGCGTCGTGGCCGTCAGCTATAGCCTATAGGAACGTATGTTGGCTGGAGCAGGCCATCGGAGGGGGTCAAAGGAGTACGTCGGAGGGGGCGGAGGGAGCAGCAGGTGGTTGGGTGGAGGGGGTCGTCGGAGGTTGGACTCCGCCGGAGCTCAACTTGGAGCAACAGTCGGCGCGGTTCCCTCAGTTTCCCGCAGCGCGGTGGCGGGAGCGGCAGAGCTCCGACAAGGCGTTGCTGCCCGTTGGATGGTGTACGTGGAGGCTCAGGGCACAGCGACTTGCCTCTCACCCGATCTCAGTCCAACAGCGACATCTTCATCGTTCGGAGCAGAGCAGGCGTGTCTCGGTCTCGCACTGGACAAAAAACAAACGGCAGACAAAAACAATATTCCACTCCACAGTCCACTCTGCATTCTGTACCCTCAACGGCCAGCCCTTCCCCGCATCCTCCGCCCTCTCTCCCCTTGGTCCCCTTCTCAGGCGCCCGTCCGCCGGTCAATCTCCATCTCCGGCGAGCCGGCTCCGGGACTCTCGGCGAGAGACGGCCTATAAAGGGCGTATAAGGTTCGATCAGCTTACATCCTGTAGTGCGGCGGCGGCGCGATTTCTTTCAGGCTGTGATCTTTTTTTTTCTTGAGGGAAGCTGTGCCCTTCTTTCTTTGTTTCGGATGATTACATAGCCTTACGCCCTGCTAGAGATCGAACCAGCAGCTTGGATTACTGATCATCTTTATCTGTCTGTTTTACTCTTGCAATTTATCTTTGTCTGCTTCCTTCTTTGATCTCCCGCAGGTTGAAAAAAGGGGACCAGATATAAACTCTGATGGCTGAATTCTTTGTCCTCAACACCGGCGCGAGGATCCCGTCAGTTGGCCTCGGCACGGCCACAGGGAAAGCAGAACCCGGCGTCGTCGGAGGGGCCGTCTATGCTGCTGTCAAGGTATCTTTAAAGTAGAATCTGCAGGATTTGTTCGAAGACAACACAATCGGAAGTCCACCTTACCTGGAAATTTCTGCCGATTGATTTGACTTACCTAGACTATAAACTCACATCTAAGATGAAAGATGTTTTAAACTAAAAATTAAGGATTTTTTTTACAAAGGGGGATATCCCTGGTCTATGCATGTACTATTAAAAATCAAGTGTTCATGTGCTACCTACACATTGTGTGGTTTAACTTTAAACACGGAAAAATGCTGCTATTGAAGCTTATCCTAGTACTGATTTTGGAATATCAAACTGTACTACTCTACCCCGGCCTGAAACTTTAACGTTTTTATTTATGTTACAGGCTGGATATCGGCATATCGATTGTGCTCCAGCATACCGCAATGAGAAGGAGGTAATTAGTAACTGTTTTAGCCATATCATTTACATTTGGTCAGATAGATTCCATTTCAATGTGCTTCCTGTTCAAACTGTACAACTACTTTAAAATAATTATTGCTTGGTAATTGCAGAGAACATGTGGTGTTAGATTAAAGCCACTGAAATAATAACCGTTTGCTTGCACATGCATTTTTATGTTTAGAGTTCCCCAGTCAATTCTTGATGGAGTGCATCTACCGGTACTGCCGTGTCTTTTTTCCTATTCTAATACATGTGGAAATGAACTATGTATATGCAAATGTTTATGAAAAATAATTTGATATGTGATCTGCACCCAAAAAAAGAGAATGGAGGAGCTAAATACCAACTATTTGTGCACCAATTTTTTGTGACACGGCTCATAATATGCTCCAAGTTTGCAAGTGGAAAAATTAGTACAATGTTTTATGTGTGAAGTTTTTGGGATTTCTTAAAAGCAATATTTTCCCTTCTGACAATTGGTACACTAGCACCACATTGAGTTTTTGTGCAACGCCTATAAATGACAGAATATTTATGCCTACCAGTCACGTCTCGCGGATCATTTCTCTAAAGGTTCTAGATTGATACCTAACTATATATGATTGTATGAATCTCCCTAGCAAGTACTGGTGAGCTAGCACCAACTGAGTTTCCAGCGCAAAGGCTATAAATGAGAGAACATTTACACCTATCGGTCACTGTCTCACTGATCATGCTCTAAAGGTTGCGGCTTGATAACTAAATATAGGATTTTATCAATCTCCCTGCCAAGGATTAGTGAGCTAGAAGTAGCACCATATTGAGTTTTCAGTGCAAAGGCTATTGATGACACAACATTTTTCTCTTATCGGTCACTGTCTCACTGGTCATGCTCTAAAGGTTGCAGCTTGATACCTAACTTTATCAATTATTCATCGCTGCTGACCCTGCAACTGAATTATGGCGGTTGGTTAGGCATGATACTCTTGGTACCATCCACTCATCCACATGTTGTCTAAACTCATGCTGTAAAACTTCCAACCTCTGATCTTGTTAGTTTTTATCAGGAGATATGTTATTGTTATATAAGTATATAACTGACCTAACCGGATTGAAATCTATCTTCTGTAGATTGGTCTTGCTCTAAAGAAACTATTTGATGAGGGTGTGGTTAAACGTGAAGATTTATTTATCACTTCTAAGTTGTGGTAAAGATTCATTTACAACCCCAGTCGGATCATGTGTAAATAAGTGGCTTATTTAATTTGCAGTGCTATGTTATAAAAACATATAATGAATTTTGCAGGTCTGGTAATCAAGCCCCAGAAGATGTGCCAGAGGGCATTGACACTACCCTTGAAGACTTGCAGCTGGAGTACTTAGACCTTTTCCTTGTAAATGTCTATACTTACTAGTTAGTCCTTCATCTATTAAATAGTGTATATATTCTGAAATGCCCATTGCTCACGGAATACTGTAAGTAGATGAATTATGCTCTCATGCTTATCGTTCCCTTTGAGCATCATTGTTGGCATGCAGGCTCTTCTTTATTTGGAAGTGCATAAAGTATGTTGCAAAAATACAACTTTCACTAAACTATGAAGTGCTTTCTTGAACTCACTGAGAGACAAAAATGGTTTTAACTGTATACGTAAGTACCTGAGTTTTCTATAGTGATAATGGCCTATTTTTTGCAGATCCATACTCCAATTCGGTCTAAGAAAGGAGCCACCCCAACCCCTGAAAACTTTCTTCCTGTTGACATTCCTGCTACTTGGGGAGCAATGGAGAAGTTATATCACTCTGGCAAGGCTCGTGCAATTGGTGTGAGTAACTTTTCTTGTAAGAGGATGGAAGATTTGCTTGCCATTGCTAGCGTACCTCCAGCAGTCAACCAGGTTGAGTCCCATCCAGGTTGGCAGCAGATGAAACTCCGGGAACTTTGCAAGTCAAAGGGTGTTCATATTTCTGTAAGTTCTATCCACTACAAAGCAGCAGCAACTTTCCCTTCTTTTTCAGTAACCTAAGTGCTGCCGTAGTTTCTTCAAAATTACTTGTCTGTTTTGTTGTTCATAATTTAATTTTATTTGTGCTTTTTCAGGCATATTCACCCTTGGGTAAACCTGGATCTCCTGCATCTATGGGTAAAGGTTTTCTGGACAATCCTATTATTGTTTCCGTTGCTGAGGAGTTGCAGAAAACCCCTGCACAGGTTGCTCTACGCTGGGGTCTTCAAATGGGCCACAGTGTGCTTCCGAAGAGCACCAACGAGACAAGGATGAAGGAGAACCTAGGCGTGTTTGGTTGGTCTATTCCTGAAGATCTGATGGCCAAGTTCTCTGAAATCCAACAGGCATGTCTCAACTTACCTTCTTGTATCGAAATAGAATTCTTTTCTCGGAGCAATGCAGTGAGATGCTAGGTTCTAGAATTTGTCTTCTTATGATGGTTACCTGAGATTGTTTTGGCTTGCTTAAACCCTAATGCAGGTTAAGACGCTGAGAGCTGAGTTCGTCGTCCACCCCCAGGGCATCTACAAAACCGTGGAGGAATTCTGGGATGGTGAAATCTGAAGAAGCGTCTGAAGTTATGCACTTGAAGGAATCAATCGCATTCCAACATGAAACCCTACTTGTTGTCATTGGTTCTAAATTCTATGCAGATATTTTTACCGAATCGCTGGCAGTAAATGTACCTCTGTCCTGCGATAAATGTTGTCTCGTACATATATTTGACATCAAAAGTTGTTCCCACATACAGATTTTTATAAGAATGATGAGTTATTCAGTTGGTGTCTGACCTTGAAAAATGGAAGTAAGCCATACGCTGCACACTTGAAGTTATTCAGGGTCTCTTTAGCGTGACTCATTTTTGAAGAACAAGATGCGTGTATGTGTTGTACGTCAAGAAAGTGTGATACGACTCTCTTAACCCAAATTATAGCGAGGAATTGTGACCTAACTAACCTTAAACGAGTTCATCAAATATTGCACATGGCGCACACGATGGCAAAGTTATCTGCGAACCAAACAGGACCTAATCCTCGACCTGTCAAACCTGGCGAAGATATCATGACATTGACAGGGATGCAGATAGAGACAACGTCTGGCACGCTATCAGCAACAAACTGATATGGACAACTGGACAATGTCACCACCAGGTGTTGAACGTGGCAGCCGAAAAAAAGAAACAAACACCGAGCCGGCAAGGCCGGTGACCCCTCCTAGGAGAAGAACACTAATATAGAACAAGTCCACACTCACACTCCACACTGCATTCTATATTCTCAGCGCTTCTCCCCATTCTGTGCCTCGTCGCATTTCCCGTCCCTCTTCCCCTCAGCTTCGCCTTCTCCGGCGAGCCGGCTCCCGCGGACTGCTGCCGAGCGACGGGCAGACCCTGGCCAAAGGACAAGAGGATCGATCAGCTTCGGCTGCCTCCAAGAAAGTAACCCCCTCCATCCTGTGAGGTTTATTTCACCGTCTTCACTTGTGGTGGTGGTAGTGCAGCACTACTCTTCTTCCTTTTGTCTGGAGATTTGTCCATCTCCACCTTTGACATATAGCAGTTGATGCTGCCAATTCCTTACTCATGGTCCCTCATTATTTTTACGTCTTCTGTGGTATATTCTTCCCAAATCCCAAGTAAAAGTCTTAAGGGAGTGGCATCTTAACATGCTCTGCTCTTTGATCTCACAGGTTCTGCGGACCAGATAATAATTCAGAGATGGCCGACTACTTTGTGCTCAGCACTGGAGCGAGGATACCGTCACTCGGCCTCGGCACTGCGAAAACAGAACCCGGGACCATCGGCGAGGCTGTCTACGCTGCCGTCAAGGTCATTTTACTGGAACCTCGCTCTGGATCTTGCTCTGACAGAACATACTGATTGTGCTCTAAGAATTTTATATGCCTTCACGGTACAGGCTGGATATCGGCAAATTGACTGTGCTCCAGCGTACCGCAATGAGAAGGAGGTAATACTTGAGCCATAGCTTTTTCGTCAGATCAGAGAATGTTTCCCTTTAATGTGCCTGTTATTAAGCAAAATTACTAACGGTTTAGATTGACTGGTAGGTAGGCACTTGCGAAAAAAAGTATGTGGTGTCAGATTAAATGTCGCTGTAATTGTTTGCTCAGATAAGAATATTTATGTGCCATGGCTCAGTCTGTTCTTGATTTAGTGTACTATGTATACAGATGCGTTTTGTTTCTATTACAAGGAAACATGGTTCTTGTCCTTGTCGGCCAAATAAAAAGATACAGTTGGGGGAATGGTGGTTAGCTGTCAATTCGGCAAAGTATAAGACAGGCTAGAACTGGAAGTACATTGGATGACTATAGACATCATTTTAGTCACGATCTTTGCAGCTTTCTCAGCTTGCCGATACTTAAAATGAGAGGTCCATTCAATTATTATTTTTGGCAGTTAGCTATGAGACCATATTTAGGCTACATTTACTCGTTTATGCAGAGGCTGGTGGGAATGAAAGCTTCTATTTTCTTGAAAAAAAAAGTCATCAGAGTATATATGAGACTCACGATATCACCCATATATTTTTGTTTCTATGAGATTCGTTTATGTAACTAAGTGAATTTAATCTACATCTTTGTATAGATTGGTGTGGCTCTGAAGAAACTATTTGAGGATTCTGTGGTTAAGCGTGAAGACCTATTTATCTCTTCTAAGTTGTGGTTAGGCTTCATCTTTTACCTCAGTTGTATCATGCGTAGAGGAATAACTTATGTGATCTGCAGTACTGTGTTATCAAAAGATATTTTGAATTTTACAGGTCTGGCAATCACGCCCCAGAAGATGTGCCAGAGGGCATTGACACTACTCTTGAAGATTTGCAGCTGGACTACTTAGACTTGTTCCTTGTAAATTTCTATACTCCCTCCGACCCATATTAGTTGACTCAACTTTGTCTAGATACGAATCTAGACAAAGTTGAGTCAACTAATATGGGTCGGAGGGAGTACTTGATTCCATTTGATAGTGTACATATCGTGATATTATCTGTGGTTCACAGAATACTTGTTTAGATACATGAATTATGCCTGAAAGCTTCTGAGCAACATTTTCTGCATGAAAGTTCGCATGGAGGGCTCTTATGTATTTCAGAGCGATCATTTTACGGAACTGTGCAGTGCATTCTCAAGATCATTCTGAGATAGAAAATCTTTAACTGTATGCATGTACCTGAGTTTGTTTGCTGATGATGATGTCCTATACTTTGCAGATCCACGCTCCAGTGCGTACCGAGAAAGGAGCTATCCGAACCGCTGCAAACTACATTCCTCTTGATGTTCCTGCTACATGGGGAGCAATGGAGAAGTTATATGAATCTGGCAAGGCTCGTGCGATCGGTGTAAGTAACTTTTCCTGTAAGAGGATGGAAGATTTGTTTGCCGTTGCTAGGGTGACTCCAGCAGTCAACCAGATTGAGTCCCATCCAGGTTGGCAGCAAACGAAACTCCGTGAACTTTGCCAGTCAAAGGGTGTTCATATTTCTGTAAGTTGTAAACATCACAAATGTACTGACAGTTTCCCCTCTTTTTTACTTGAAGCAGCTACTGCCTTGTTAGTTTCTTCTTAGAAATTTTACTTCCATTTTTGCAGGCATATTCACCACTAGGTAGACCTGGATCACCTGCGTTCACAGGTCCAAGCTTTCTTAGCAACCCTATTGTCACCTCTGTTGCCGAGAAGTTGCAGAAAACTCCTGCACAGATTGCTCTACGCTGGGGTCTTCAGATGGGCCAGAGTGTAGTTCCAAAAAGCACCAATGAAACAAGGATAAAGGAGAACTTTGACATATTTGATTGGTCCATTCCTGAAGATTTGATGTCAAAATTCTCTGAAATCCCACAGGCATGCCCCAACACCTCTCAGTTTTTTCTCCATGCAAATTGCTCCTGACTATCTTATTATTGTATTGCCATAAGTGTACCAATGTTTTGTCCTTTTCAGAACAAATCTTTAACAAAATCATGTGTTCTACAAATATTCTCGAGAAAAATATTGCATGTAGATCCATAGAATTACCCTCCAATACTGGCTATCTAAGATTTTGATTTGGTCCTCTATATGCAGATTAAGACGCTAAGAGCTGAGTTTGTAGTTCACCCCCAAGGTATTTACAAAACCGTGGAGGACTTCTGGGATGGTGAAATCTGAAGTTCCTGCCCTAAAGGCATAGCAGAATAGCATGCCAGCATAAATCCACTACTTCTTGTCATTGATTGTATGCAGATGCAGACATTTCCCTTGAAATGCCGGGAATAATGTCTTCTTTTACAGAACAGAATCAAAATAATTGCTAGATCACATATCTTATTATATACTGCTGTCATTTGTTTTAGTGATGAAAATTCTTTTTTTTTCCGAATAAAGGGCAAAAGCCCCTAATTTTCATTACAGAAAGCCGCACAGCAGCAAGATGTGTAGCACAAAAATTATTACAAAGCTTGAGGGGTAAACCCTCCCTCTCGAGGATCAAGAGAACCAGGCCAACAGGTGTATACTAAGCATCTACTGAACTAAGAGCAGGAGGAAAACAGTCCCAGAACAAGCAATCGACCAAAATAAAGACCATCAGCTCAGAAAGTCCACGTCTATATTTTCATTCCAGGTTAAGCTCAGCATCCCAGCTTTTTAGTCCCAAGTTCCCAGCCTCTGCTCTGGTGGAAGAAGTCATTCGGCACCACTAGCAGTAATTTGGCTCCTACTCCTTGTCTGTCTCGCAGCTCTATCCTCTGCAGCAGTCCAGGAATGGAGACTACGCGAGATACTAGAGATAATGCTAACAGGGTCAACAGGGAAAATATTCTTAAAACAGGCACCATTCCTAGTTTTCTACAAAGTCCAAACAACAGAAGAGAGGATAATTATAGTTTGCGGGTTTTTTTTTCCTTTAAAGCTCGTAACCCAGTCACAAAGTTCTTCCATACCATTAGGAAGCTTCTCACTAGTAAAAGTACAGGCAATAACATCCCAGACATATATAGCTACTACACAACCTAGACAGAGTGAGTGACACATTAAGGTACGTACCAATGACAGAGTGACAACCTAGCTTATACAAAAGCCTACCAACCATGGTTGTTCAGTTTGTGTAGACCTGAAAATTAAGTCCGTGAAAAAAAAGCTTCAATCATCCTCTCTTCTGAGCATTGATCCTGCTATCTGAACATAAGCCATCTGAGTGTAACCGTTGAACACTGATGCGTCAAATCTCGCTAGACCAATCCTTTGGAACAAGCCATGGCGTCCATCTTCGATGATAGGATCAGATGCACGGGCTGGGTCATATCTTGTTTGGTGGGTTAAGGATGGACCAGCAACAGGAGGTAGCTCCCAATATAAATCCAACACAGATTCAACAAGCCTGCTGTTATGGAAATGCTCTTTGTATGAGATGGCTTCATTAGTACGGTTGAAATCGTCGTGCATGTAACCTCTGATACCCCACCATGCATCATCCTTTCCACATAGTTGGTCGATTTCCACAGCCTTCTCCCAAAACTTGCTTCGCTTCGACCGGAACCTTGCTTCATCGCTATCCCAAAAGCAGCTATGTCCACCACCTCTGATGTGTGACTGATCACATATCTGCCTCAAGGAATAATGGTCGCCTGTACCAGTGTCATAGTTGTCCTCAAATATTAGATGCCTGAATCCAGCTTTGTGCGCCTGCTTTAACCTCTTCAGCTCACTTTGGTGATCATCAAAGAACACAAGCACCTTGCTGAGATCAGAGATGCCATGCTTCCTCAACAGTTTTTCCCAATCTACACTTCCAAAGTCAATAAATTTCTTCCCGGCTAGATAAGTGCAGTTTCCATCAACATATGCAGGTCCCTTGATGAGATATTTCTCAGGGTGTCTGGGTGAGAGTGATATGATCCTAGTGTTTGGCATGGCCTGACGCAAAACCCAGGTTGAGTGCCCCTTGAATGCGCCGCTCTCAATCATCAGGTCTGGCTTAAGCCAGCGAGCCATAAACCAGAGCCCAAAACTGTGGTCAAATCCCATCCCGTTCCTGTTATTCTTGATAGGGCGGGTCTCATATATTGGCACAAATTCTTCCAGTCCATTAAGTAAATCTTTCCAAGTCCAGTCCACTGTCTTACCGGTTTTAGATCTGCACCAGGGGACGCCGAGGGATCCGAAGTCGGAGGCTGCAGCGGCGTCCGGGGGGGCGAGGAAGCGCGCGTCGAGGCGCAACGGCGGGCAGTCGGCCCGGAGCTGAGCTCGGCCGGCGAGGAAGGCAGCAGAGGCGACGGCGAGGAGGAGGAGAAGGGAGGCGGCCGCACGGTGGGAGGAGTGGAGGCGGGCGTAGGCGGCGGCGAAGAAGGCGGGGTGCGCCTTCCGGGTCTTGGACTCGTCGTCGCCGTCTCCGGCATTGGTTGCCGCGGAGGACGAGGAAGCGCCGGCGACGCGAGCGGAGAGGCCCGTCTCGTGCATATCGGCGGGTGTGAAGGGAGAGTGGGAGTGTAAGACCTGACCTGGGCCGGGTCACACCGTACAGACGGGGGAGAAGAAGACCTAGACTAATGCGCCTCCGGTGAGGAGCACGGGATGAGCTTGTTTTGTTTGATGACCTTAACTAGAAATCATTAGCAAAACTATATTTAGGCCTTACAAGATTACAAAACAAAGGAACTGAAAAAACACAGGAATTTTATAGGTTTGTGTGTATAAGACAGAGGATTACAAAACATAAAAAATATAGAAATAGTCATTTGGATTGAGTGGACAAAGGTGGTTAGAGTGGATGCTGAGACTCCTATGAAATTGAGGGGGTAGTAATGCAATCCATAGCAATTTCGGAAGTGTCGTCCTTTGATCCAAAAGGTTTCTTTAGAGAAAAATAAAGGGTTTCGTAGCATAGTAAATCCAAAAAATTCTACGGATGTGAACGGGAAAGCCAAGATCTAATCTAGGAGATGCAATCAACGAGAGGGATAGATGAGATCTTCATACCCTTGAAGAAATCGCACAGCGGAACGTTTAACAGAACGTGGTTGATGTAGTCGTACCAACTTTCTCCTCCTCGCGATCCGATCCGATCCAACGCCGCAAGTGGCGACGCCTCCGAGAGATGCACACGTACGGCGCCGCGACGTCTCCTCCTTCCTCGGTCCAGCAAGTGGGGTGGAAAGATAGATTGGATCTACAGCACGACGGCGTGGTGCAAAGGTGGAGAGTTTCTGCAGCAGGGCTTCGCCTACGCGCAGTCGAGAGAGAGAGAGAGAGAGAGAGAGAGAAGGGCAGCAGTATGGCGGCTAGGGTTTTTAAGGTGGGGGAGGGTGCGCCCCCTGCCCACCTTATATAGGGGGCTGACCGGCCCCCTTGCCCCCTCCTCCAAGCCCTAGGCCGGCGGCCACAAGGGTGGAGTGGGGGGCAAGTCTCCCCCCCTTCTAGAAGGTCCCCTAGGGTTTTGGCCGGCTGGGCCTATGGGGCCTTGTGCCCCTGGCCCAATGCGGCCAGGGCACTCCCTCGTAGGCCCACGTCCCCCTCCGACAAGTGGGGCCACGTTGTTCCCACTCCGGAAGCTTCTAGAACCTTCCGGTACAATACCGAACATTCTGAAACAATTCTTAAATCCAAAAACTGCTTCCCTTTATATGAATCTTATTCTCCGGACCATTCCGGAACCTCTCGTGATGTCCTGGATCTCATCCGAGACTCCGAACAAAAACTCATAAAACAATTATCCATTCTATCCTAGCGTCGAAGCACGTTAAGTGTGTGACCCTACGGGTTCGAGAATATGCAGACATGATCTTCTATCAATAATCAACAGCGGGATCTAGAAACCCGTATTGACTCCCACATATTCATCGATGATCATATCGGATGAACCACGATGCCAGGATTCAATTAATCCCATATATATATTCCCTTCGTCACGCGATATTTTACTTGCCCGAGATTTGATCGTTGGTATCGGCATACCTAGTTCAATCTCGTTCACAGCAAGTACTTTACTCGTTCCGTAATTCGATATCACTTTGTGATTAACTCCTTAACCACGTGCTTGCAAGCGGTGTTGATATCGATTACCGAGTGGGCCCGAAGTATATCTCTCCAACTTGGGAGGGACAAATCCCATCTCGATACATACAACCCAACAAGTACTTTCCGATCACCTGAGAGACACCTTTATGATCACCCTTTCATAGGATGACGTTTGATGACCTCAAAGCTTTCTTCCGATACCAGGGATTTGCATTATCTCATGGTCTAAGGAATACAATATTTGACATAAGAAAAAGCTTCGCAAAGATGAATACGATGACACGATCTAATTGCTCTGCTTGATTTGGGTATGTCCATCATATCATTATCCCAATGATATGATTTCATTATTAATCGACAACTCATGTCTATGGTTAGGAAACCTTAACCATCATTAATCAATGAGCTAGTCCATAGAGGCGTACTAGGGAGACGGTGTTGTTCATAAACCACACAAGTATCAAAGTTTCCGCTTAATACAATTCTAGCATGGAATATAAACTTTATCATGAACAAGAATTATAATAATAACATCTTTATTATTGCCTCTAGGGCATAATTCCAACAGTCTCCCACTTGCACTAGAGTCAATAATCTAGTTTACATCTGGTAACAATCTAACACCCATGGCATTAAGGTGCTGGTCATGTTTTGCTCGTGGAAGAGGTTTAGTCAATGGATCTACGACATTCAGATCCGTATGTACTTTGCTAATCTTCAGATCTCTATCTGTTATATAATCTCGAATTATATGAAATCGGCGGTTGATGTGCTTGGTCTTTGGATGATATCTTGGTTCCTTAGCCAATGCTATGGCGCCAGTGTTGTCGCACAATATCTCCAGTGGGTCCAAGGCACTTGGAACCACACCAAGCTCAGTGATGAAGTTCCTGATCCAAACTCCTTCACTTGACGCTTCTGCAGCAGCCATGTATTCCGATTCTACTGTAGATCCCGCGATCACGCTTTGCTTGCAGCTTCCCCAGCTCACAGCTCCTCCATTCAAAATATAAACGTATCCTGTCTGAGATTTAGAATCATTCGGGTCGGTGTCGAAACTAGCGTCGATGTAACCTTTTACGACGAGCTGCTCATCACCTTCATAGACCAAGAACATTTCTTTAGTCCTTTTTAAATACTTTAGGATGTTCTTTACGGTTGTCCAGTGTTCCACTCCTGGATCAGTTTGGTATCTGCTTGTCAAACTAAGAGCATTAGACACATCCGGTCTAGTACACAACATGACATACATGATAGAACCTATGGCCGAGGCATAAGGCACTTTGCTCATGGTTTATCTATCGTTTACCGTAGCCAGACACTGAGCCTTGCTCAATATCTTACCTGACAACATGGGCACTGAACCTTTCTTTGCCTTGTCCATTCTGAACCTTTTCAGAACTTTGTCAAGATATGTACTTTGGCTTAAAGCTATTAGGCGTCTTTGTTAATCTCTATAGATTTTGATGCCTAATATATAAGCAGCTTCTCCTAGGTCTTTCATTGAAAAACATTTATTCAAATAACTCTTCACATCGTTAAGCATACCAATGTCATTTCCAATAATCAATATGTCATCCACATATAGTACTATAAATGTCACTGAGCTCCCACTCACTTTCTTGTAGATACAAGCTTCACAACAATTTGGAACAAATCCAAAACTCTTGATCACTTGATCAAAACGAAGGTTCCAACTCCGAGATGCTTGCTTCAGTCCATAAATGGAACGCTGAAGTTTGCACACCTTATCAGCATCCTTAGGATCGACAAAACCTTCGGGTTGCATCATATACAACTCTTCATCAATGTTGCCATTGAGGAACGCAGTCTTGACATCCATCTGCCATATTTCATAATTATGAAACGCAGCAATTGCTAATAAAATCCGAATGGACTTAAACATCACTACGGGAGAGAAAGTCTCATCGTAGTCAACACCTTGAACTTGTCGAAAACCTTTCGCGACAAGTCATGCTTTATAGACAGTAACATTACCATCTACGTCCGTTTTCCTTTTGAAAATCCATTTGCACTCAACGGCCTTTCGGTCGCTAGGAGGGTCCACCAAAGTCCATACTTGGTTTTCGCTCATGGATCCCAATTCGGATTTCATGGCCTCTAGCCATTTCTCAGAGTCTGGGCTCATCATTACTTCCTCATAGTTCGCAGGTTCACTGTTGTCTACCAACAAGACAGTTAAGACAGGGTTACCGTACCACTCAGGAGGGGCACGTGACCTTGTCGACCTGCGACGTTCAGTAGTAGCATCGTCCGAAGCTTCATGATCCTCGTCATTAGCTTCCTCTATTATTGGTGCAGACGGCATTGGAACAATTTCAGGTGCTGCGCTACTCTCCAACTCAAGAGAAGGTTCAGTAACCTCGTCTAGCTCTACTTTCCTCCCACTCACTTCTTTCGAGAGAAACTCTTTCTCAAGAAAGGATCCGTTCTTTGCGACAAACACTTTGCCTTCGGATCTGTGGTAGAAGATATACCCAATCGTTTCCTTAGGGTATCCTATGAAGACGCATTTCTCCGCTTTGGGTTCGAGCTTGTCCGGCATCAAATTCTTGACGTAAGCTTCGCATCCCCAAACTTTAAGAAACGACAACTTAGGTTTAACACCAAACCACAGTTCATACGGTGTTGTCTCAATGGATTTAGATGGTGCCCTATTTAAAGTGAATGCAGCGATTTCTAATGCATAACCCCAAAATGATAATGGCAAATCTGTAAGAGACATCATCGATCACACCATATCTAATAGAGTTCGATTCCAGCGTTCAGACACACCATTGCGCTGTGATGTTCCGGGTGGCGTGAGTTACGAAACGATTCCGCTTGCTTTAAGATACGTGAGAAAATTATAACTCAAATATTCACCTCCACGATTGGATCGTAGAAATTTAATTTTCCTGTTACGATGGTTTTCCACTTCGTTCTGAAATTCTTTGAACTTTTCAAACGTTTCAGATTTATGTTTCATTAAATAGATATACCCATATCTACTTAAGTCATCAGTAAAAGTGAGAAAATAGCGATATCCACCGCGCGTTGAAACACTCATTGGTCCGCATACATCGGTATGTATGATTTCCAACAAGTCCGTTGCTCGCTCCATCATTCCGGAGAACGGGGTTTTGATCATCTTGCTCATGAGGCACGGCTCGCACGTGTCAAATGATTCAAAATCAAGAGACTCCAAAAGTCCATCAGAATGGAGTTTCTTCATGCGTTTTACACCAATATGACCTAGACGGCAGTGCCACAAATAAGTCGAATTATCACTATCTACTTTGCATCTCTTAGCCTCAATGTTATGGATGTGTGTTTCATTGCTTTCGAGATTCAGAAGAAATAAACCATTCACAGCAGGTGCATGACCATAAAAGATGTTACTCATATAAATAGAACAACCATTATTCTCCGATTTAAATGAATAACCGTCTTGCAATAAACACGATCCAGATATTATGTTCATGCTCAACGCAGGCACATAATAACATTTATTAAGGTTTAAAACTAATCCCGAAGGTAAAACTAAGGAGAGCGTGCCGACGACCATCACATCAACTCTTGATACGTTGCCAACACGCATCGTCACCTCATCCCTCGCTAGCCGCCGTCTATTCCGTAGCTCTTGTTTTGAGTTACAAATATTAGCAACTGAACTAGTATCAAATACCCAGGCACTACAACAAACGCTAGTAAGGTAAACATCAATAACATGTATATCAAATATACCTTTGATGGTGCCAGCCTTCTTGTCCGCTAAGTACTTCAGACAGTTGCGCTTCCAGTGACCCTTGTCCTTGCAATAGAAGCACTCAGTGTCCGGCTTAGGTCCAGACTTGAGCTTCTTCTCAGCAGGGGCAACGCACTTGCCGCTGCCTTTCTTGAAGGACTTCTTTGCTCCATTACCTTTCTTAAAGCTGGGGGGCTTGTTGACCATCAACACATGATTATCTTTATTGATGTCCACCTCCGCAGCTTTCAGCTTAGTGAAGAGCTCAGTGGAACCAATCTGATTATGAGTAACTACAAAACCTTTGTAGCTAGGAGGGAGTGATTGCAGAACTCTGTCAATCTTGAGATCTTCTGGAATCTTGCAGTCCAGTTGCTCAAGACGTTGAGTGTAGCCCGACATCTTAATGGCGTGCTCACTAACGGAACTCCCTTCCTCCATCTTGTAGTTAAAGAATTTCTCAGAGATCTCATATCTCTCAGAACGGGCCTGAGTCTGAAACATGATTTTCAGTTCCTCAAGAATCTCAAAGGGCCCAACGAACTCCTTAAAACGATTTTGAAGGTCCAATTCCATAGAAAACAACATGGTGCTCTTAATCACACCATAATCATCTTTGCGCGACTGATAAACAACTTTTTCATCAGTCGACGCATCTACAACAGGGGCGTCACCTAGCGCTTTCTAAAGGACATAGTCCTTTTGTCCGCCAGCGAGAATGACTCTCAGATTGCGGAACCAGTTGGTGAAGTTAGACCCATTGTTCTTAAGCTTTTGTTTCTCAACAAAAATGTTGAAGTTGAAGTTGGACTTAGCCATTTGATCTACAAAATTTACAAGTACAATTTAGACTATGTTCATGATAACTAGTTCAACTTAATCAAATTACTAGATGAACTCCCACTAAATTCAACACCCCTCAAGTTGTTTAGTGAACATGATCCAAATTCACCACACCTAATCCGATCTTCACGAGAAGAGATGTGGTTTCAATGGTGGACAACAAAGTATCGATCATATCATTCATATGACTCATGCTTAACCTTTCGGTTCGTGTGTTCAGAGGCCATGTCTGTACATGCTAGGCTCGTCAAGTCAAACCTAAGTATTTACGCGTGTGCAAAACTGGCTTGCACACGTTGTATGTGAACGTAGAGTTTATAGCATCCGATCATCACGAGATGCTTAAACACGAAGAACTTTCGCAACGATGCATACATGGGGAGAATACAATTTTATCTTGATCTTTAAGTGAGTAATCATCTTATAATGCTACCGTCGCGATCTAAGCACAATAAGATACATAAAAGGATAAACATCGCATGCATATAATTTTATGTGACATGGTATAGCTGAAGGGTTTCGCAGCATAGTAAATCAAAATTTTCTACGGAAGCGAACAGAGGGAAAGCCAAGATCTAATCTAGGAGATGCAAACAATGGGAGAGATTGCATTAGATCTTCATACCCTTGAAGATTCGCACAGCGGAACGTTCGTAAGAACGTGGGTGATGTAGTCATACTCGCTTCTCCTCCTCGCGATCCGATCCGATCTAGCACCACAAGTGGCGGTGCCTCCGTGAGATGCACACGTGCAGCACCTCGACGTCTCCTCCTTCCTCGTACCAGCAAGTAGGGTGGAGAGATAGATTGGATCTACAACACGACGGCGTGGTGTATATGGTGGAGAATTTCTGCAGCAGGGCTTCGCCTACAAACAGTCGGGAGGGAGAGAGGAGGGGCAGCAGGGCGGCTAGGGTTGGAGGGGAAGGTGTGTGTGAGTGAGGGGGCGCACCAGCCCTCTATATATAGAGGGGGGTGCGGCCAGCCCTTGCCCATCCTCCAATCCTATCTCTAGTTTAAACGATTTAAACTCTCCCTTCTAGAAACCCTATCTTATCTCTAGTTTAAACGATTTAAACTTATCTAGGATCGGCTGGGCCCTATGGGGCCTTGTGCCCCTGGCCCAATGCGGCCAGGACACTTCCTCATAGGCCCATGCCCCCTCCCGGAAGGTGGGACCACGTTGGCCCCCTTCCGGAAGGTTCTAGAAGCTTCCGGTACAATACCGATTAATCCGGAACAATTCCGAACTCCAAAAACTGCACTGCCTTATATGAATCTTATTCTCCGGACCACTCCGGAACCTCTCGTGATGTCCCGGATCCCATCCGAGACTCCGAACAAAAATTCATAAACCAAGTATCCAATCTATCCTAGCGTCGAGACACGTTAAGTGTGTGACCCTGCGGGTTCGAGAATATGCAGACATGATCTTCTATCAATAATCAACAGCGGGGTCTGGGCACCCATGTTGACTCCTACACATTCATCGATGATCATATCGGATGAACCACGATGCCAGGATTCAATCAATCCCATATACATATTCCCTTCGTCTCGCGATATTTTACTTGCCCGAGATTCGATCGTCGGTACCGTCATACCTAGTTCAATCTCGTTCACAGCAAGTACTTTACTCGTTCCGTAATCCGATATCACTTTGTGATTAACTCCTTAACCACATGCTTGCAAGCGGTGTTGATATCGATTACCGAGTGGGCCCGAAGTATATCTCTTCGACTTGGGAGGGACAAATCCCATCTCGATACATACAACCCAACAGATACTTTCCGATCACCTGAGAGACACCTTTATGATCACCCTCTCATAGGATGACGTTTGATGACCTCAAAGCTTTCTTCCGATACCAGGGAGTTGTATTATCTCATGGTCTAAGGAATACAATATTTGACATAGGAAAAGCTTCGCAAAGATGAACACAATGACACGATCTAATTGCTTCGCTTAGTTTGGGTCTGTCCACCATATCATTCTCCCAATGATATGATCTCATTATCAATTGACAACTCATGTCTATGGTTAGGAAACCTTAACCATCATTGATCAATGAGCTAGTCCATAGAGGCGTACTAGGGACACGGTGTTGTTCACAAACCACACAAGTATTAATGTTTCCGCTTAATACAATTCTAGCATGGAATATAAACTTTTATCATGAACAAGAATTATAATAATAACATCTTTATTATTGCCTCTAGGGCATAATTCCAACAGTCTCCCACTTGCACTAGAGTCAATAATCTAGTTTACATTTGGCAACAATCTCACACCCATGGCACTGAGGTGCTGATCATGTTTTACACGTGGAAGAGGTTTAGTCAATGGATCTGCGACATTTAGATCTGTATGTACTTTGCTGATCTTCAGATCTCCATCTGCTATATAATCTCGGATTATATGAAACTTGCGGTTGATATGCTTGGTCTTTGGATGATATCTTGGTTCCTTAGCGAGTGCTATGGCGCCAGTGTTGTCACACAATATCTCCAGTGGGTCCAATGCACTTGGAACCACGCCAAGCTCAGTGATGAAGTTTCTGATCCAAACTCCTTCACTTGACGCTTCTGCAGCAGCCATGTATTCCGCTTCTACTGTAGATCCCACGACCACGCTTTGCTTGCAGCTTCTCCAGCTCATAGCTCCTCCATTCAAAATATACACGTATCCTGTCTGAGATTTAGAATCATCCTTGTCGGTGTCGAAACTAGCATCGACGTAACCTTTTACGACGAGCTGTTCATCACCCCCATAGACTAAGAACATTTCTTTAGTCCTATTTAGGTACCTTAGGATGTTCTTCACGGCTGTCCAGTGTTCCACTCCTGGATAACTTTGATATCTGCTCGTCAAACTAAGAGCATTGGACACATCCGGTCTAGTACACAGCATGGCATACATGATGGAACCTATGGCCGAGGCATAAGGCACTTTGCTCATAGCTTCCCTATCATTTACCGTAGCTGGACACTGAGCCTTGCTCAATATCTTACCTGACAACATAGGCACTGAACCTTTCAATGCCTTATCCATTCTGAACCTTTTCAGAACTTTGTCTAGGTATGTACTCTGGCTTAAAGCTATCAGGCGTCTTTGTCTATCTCTATAGATTTTGATGCTTAATATATAAGCAGCTTCACCTAGGTCTTTCATTGAAAAACACTTGTTCAAATAACTCTTCACATCGTTAAGCATGTTGATGTCATTTCCAATAATCAATATGTCATCCACATATAGTACCAGAAACGTCACCGAGCTCTCACTCACTTTCTTGTAGATGCAAGCTTCGTAGCAATTTGGAACAAATCCAAAGCTCTTGATCACTTGATCAAAACGAAGGTTCCAACTCCGAGATGCTTGCTTCAGTCCATAAATGGAACGCTAAAGTTTGCATACTTTATCATCATCCTTAGGATCGACAAAACCTTCGGGTTGCATCATATACAACTCTTCATCAATGTTGCCATTGAGGAAAGCAGTCTTGACATCCATTTGCCATATTTCATAATCATGAAACGCAGCAATTGCTAATAAAATCCGAATGGACTTAAACATCGCTACGGGAGAGAAAGTCTCATCGTAGTCAACACCTTGAACTTGTCGAAAACCTTTCGCAACAAGCCGTGCTTTATAGACGGTAACATTACCATCCGCGTCCGTTTTCTTCTTGAAGATCCATTTGCACTCAACGGCCTTTCAGTCGCTAGGAGGGTCCACCAAAGTCCATACTTGGTTTTCGCTCATGGATCCCAATTCGGATTTCATGGCTTCTAGCCATTTCTCAGAGTCTGGGCTCATCATCGCTTCCTCATAGTTCGTAGGTTCACTGTCTTCTACTAACAAGACAGTCAAGACAGGGTTGCCGTACCACTCAGGAGGGGCACGCGACCTTGTCGACCTGCGACGTTCAGTAGCAGCATCGTCCGAAGCTTCATGATCCTTGTCATTAGCTTCCTCTATCGTTGGTGCAGGCGGCACTGGAACAATTTCAGGTGCTGCGCTACTCTCCAATTCAAGAGAAGGTTCAATAACCTCGTCTAGCTCTACTTTCCTCCCACTCACTTCTTTCGAGAGAAACTCCTTCTCAAGAAAGGAACCGTTCTTTGCGACAAACACTTTGCCTTCAGTTCTGTGATAGAAGGTATACCCAATAGTTTCCTTAGGGTATCCTATGAAGACGCATTTCTCCGCTTTGGGTTCGAGCTTGTCCGGCATCAACTTCTTGACGTAAGCTTCGCATCACCAAACTTTAAGAAACGACAACTTAGGTTTAGCACCAAACTACAGTTCATACGGTGTCGTCTCAACGGATTTAGATGGAGCCCTATTTAAAGTGAATGCAGCGGTTTCTAATGCATAACCCCAAAATGATAACGGCAAATCAGTAGGAGACATCATCGATCGGACCATATCTAATAGGGTTCGATTCCGGCGTTCAGACACACCATTGCGCTGTGGTGTTCCGGGTGGCGTGAGTTGCGAAACGATTCCACTTGCTTTGAGATGCGTGAGAAAATCATAACTCAAATATTCGCCCCCACGATCGGATCGTAGAAACTTAATCTTTCTGTTACGATGGTTCTCCACTTCATTCTGAAATTCTTTGAACTTTTCAAACGTTTCAGATTTATGTTTCATTAAATAGATATACCCATATCTACTCAAGTCATAGGTAAAAGTGAGAAAATAGCGATATCCACCGCGCGTCGAAACACTCATCGGTCTGCATACATCGGTATGTATGATTTCCAACAAGTCTGTTGCTCGCTCCATCATACCGGAGAACGGGGTTTTGATCATCTTGCCCATGAGGCATGGTTCGCATGTGTCAAATGATTCAAAATCAAGAGACTGCAAAAGTCCATCAGAATGGAGTTTCTTCATGCGCTTTACTCCAATATGACCTAGACGACAGTGCCACAAATAAGTAGTATTATCACTATCTACTTTGCATCTCTTAGCCTCAATGTTATGGATGTGTGTTTCATCCCTTTCGAGATTTAGAAGAAATAAACCATTCACAATAGGTGCATGACCATAAAAGATGTTACTCATATAAATAGAACAACCATTATTCTCCGATTTAAATGAATAACCGTCTTGCAATAAACAAGATCCAGAAATAATGTTCATGCTCAACACAGGCACATAATAACACTTATTAAGGTTTAAAACTAATCCTGAAGGTAAAACTAAGGAGAGCGTGCCGACGGCCATCACATCAACTCTTGATCCGTTGCCAACTCGCATCGTCACCTCATCCCTCGCAAGCCGCCGTCTATTCCGTAGCTCCTGTTTCGAGTTACAAATGTTAGCAACTGAACCGGTATCAAATACCCAGGCACTACAACGAGGGCTAGTAAGGAAAACATCAATAACACGTATATCAAATATACCTTTGATGGTGCCAGCCTTCTTGTCCGCTAAGTACTTTGGACAGTTGCGCTTCCAGTGACCCTTGTCCTTGCAATAGAAGCACTCAGTGTCCGGCTTGGGACCAGACTTGAGCTTCTTCTCAGCAGGGGCAACGCGCTTGCCGCCGCCTTTCTTGAAGGGCTTCTTTGCACCTTTACCTTTCTTGAAGGAGGGCTTGTTGACCATCAACACATGATTATCCTTCTTGATGTCCACCTCCGCAGCCTTCAGCTTTGCGAAGAGCTCGGTGATCGTATCAGTGGAACCAATCTGATTATGAGTCACTACAAAACTTTTGTAGCTGGGAGGGAGTGATTGCAGAACCCTGTCAATCTTGAGCTCCTCTGGAATCTTGCAGTCCAGTTGCTCAAGGCGTTGAGTGTAGCCCGACATCTTAATGGCGTGCTCACTAACGGAACTCCCTTCCTCCATCTTGTAGTTAAAGAATTTCTTAGAGATCTCATATCTCTCAGAACGGGCTTGAGTCTGAAACATGTTTTTCAGCTCCTCGAGAATCTCAAAGGGCCCGGCGAACTCCTCAAAACGATTTTGAAGATCCGATTCCATAGCATACAACATGGCGATCTTAATCAAATCATAATCATCCTTGCGCGACTGATAAACAGCTTTTTCATCAGCCGGCGCATCTATAGCAGGGGCGTCACCTAGCGCTTTCTCAAGGACATAGTCCTTTTGTCCGCCAGCGAGAATGATTCTCAGAATGCGGAACCATTTGGTTAAGTTAGACCCATTGTTTCTAAGCTTTTCTATCTCAGCAAAAACGTTGAAGTTGAAGTTGGACTTGGCCATGTGATCTACAGTATTTGCAAGTACAATTTAGACTATGTTCATGATAAATAGTTCAACTTAATCAAATTACTAGATGAACTCCCACTAAATTCAACATCCCTCAAGTTGTTTAGTGAACACGATCCAAATTCACCACACCTAATTCGATCATCACGAGAAGAGATGTGGTTTCAATGGTGGACAACGAAGTGTCGATCATATCATTCATATGACTCATGCTTAACCTTTCGGTTCATGTGTTCCGAGGCCATGTCTGTACATGCTAGGCTCGTCAAGTTAGACCCAAGTATTTCCGCGTGTGCAAAAACTGGCTTGCACCCGTTGTATGTGAACGTAGAGTCTATAGCACCCGATCATCACGTGATGCTTGGACACGACGAACTTTCGCAACGGTGCATACTTGGGGAGAACACAATTTTTATCTTGATCTTTAAGTGAGGAATCATCTTATAATGCTACCGTCGCGATCTAAGCATAATAAGATACATAAAAGGATAAACATCACATGCATATAACTTTATGTGACATGGTATAGCCAATCTTCGCGCAATGATCTCCATCTTGTGCGTTCCGGCATGATCTCCATCACTTCACCATGATTGCCTCCACCACGAATAGCAACTACAACTATTGCTAACTACTTAGCGATAAAGTAAAGCTATTACATGGCGTATAAGAAGTTGACTCGCAGGTCATACACAATTATAAAGACAACCATATGGCTCCTGTCGGTTGTGTACTCATCGACATGCAAGTCGTGAAACATTACAAAACATGATCATCGCATACATTATACACATCACATCTTGGGCCATACCATATCACAGAAAACACTCCCTGCAAAAACAAGTTAGACGCCTCTACTTTGTTGTTGCATGTTTTACGTGGCTTATGGGAGTAGATGCTAAGAACGATTCTTACCTACGGAAAGCCACAACGGTGATATTATGGTTGCCAAACTCCGGTGTTAATCCCATGACAACTATAGTGAGAGAAACTGACATCCACCAGCCGCATGTATGGTACAAGCCACACGTCAAGTGCGAAGCCGGTCTCGTGAACGACGTCGCGTAAGGTTGGCCTGGACCGCTTCAATCTCACTATTCCGCGTCATAAGAAGAACACAAACAAGAGGCTTGCAACAGAAAACATCAACGCCCGCAACAACCATGTTGCGTTCTACTCGTGAAACACATCTACGCATAGATCTAGCTCTGATACCACTGAAGGGTTTCGCAGCATAGTAAATCAAAATTTTCTACGGAAGCGAACAGAGGGAAAGCCAAGATCTAATCTAGGAGATGCAAACAACGAGAGAGATTGGATTAGATCTTCATACCCTTGAAGATTCACACAGCGGAACGTTCGTAGGAACGTGGGTGATGTAGTCGTACTCGCTTCTCCTCCTCGCGATCCGATCCGATCTAGCACCACAAGTGGCGGTGCCTCCGTGAGATGCACACGTGCAGCACCTCGACGTCTCCTCCTTCCTCGGACCAGCAAGTAGGGTGGAGAGATAGATTGGATCTACAACACGACGGCGTGGTGTATATGGTGGAGAATTTCTGCAGCAGGGCTTCGCCTACAAACAGTCGGGAGGGAGAGAGGAGGGGCAGCAGGGCGGCTAGGGTTGGAGGGGAAGGTGTGTGTGAGTGAGGGGGCGCACCAGACCTCTATATATAGAGGGGGGGTGCGGCCAGCCCTTGCCCATCCTCCAAGCCTATCTCTAGTTTAAACGATTTAAACTCTCCCTTCTAGAAACCCTATCTTATCTCTAGTTTAAACGATTTAAACTTATCTAGGATCGGCTGGGCCCTATGGGGCCTTGTGCCCCTGGCCCAATGCGGCCAGGACACTTCCTCATAGGCCCATGCCCCCTCCCGGAAGGTGGGACCACGTTGGCCCCCTTCCGGAAGGTTCTAGAAGCTTCCGGTACAATACCGATTAATCCGGAACAATTCTGAACTCCAAAAACTGCACTGTCTTATATGAATCTTATTCTCCGGACCACTCCGGAACCTCTCGTGATGTCCCGGATCCCATCCGAGACTCCGAACAAAAATTCATAAACCAAGTATCCAATCTATCCTAGCGTCGAGACACGTTAAGTGTGTGACCCTGCGGGTTCGAGAATATGCAGACATGATCTTCTATCAATAATCAACAGCGGGGTCTGGGCACCCATGTTGACTCCTACACATTCATCGATGATCATATCGGATGAACCACGATGCCAGGATTCAATCAATCCCATATACATATTCCCTTCGTCTCGCGATATTTTACTTGCCCGAGATTCGATCGTCGGTACCGTCATACCTAGTTCAATCTCGTTCACAACAAGTACTTTACTCGTTCCGTAATCCGATATCACTTTGTGATTAACTCCTTAACCACATGCTTGCAAGCGGTGTTGATGTCGATTACCGAGTGGGCCCGAAGTATATCTCTCCGACTTGGGAGGGACAAATCCCATCTCGATACATACAACCCAACAGATACTTTCAGATCACCTGAGAGACACCTTTATGATCACCCTCTCATAGGATGACGTTTGATGACCTCAAAGCTTTCTTCCGATACCAGGGAGTTGTATTATCTCATGGTCTAAGGAATACAATATTTGACATAGGAAAAGCTTCGCAAAGATGAACACAATGACACGATCTAATTGCTTCGCTTAGTTTGGGTCTGTCCACCATATCATTCTCCCAATGATATGATCTCATTATCAATTGACAACTCATGTCTATGGTTAGGAAACCTTAACCATCATTGATCAATGAGCTAGTCCATAGAGGCGTACTAGGGACACGGTGTTGTTCACAAACCACACAAGTATTAATGTTTCCGCTTAATACAATTCTAGCATGGAATATAAACTTTTATCATGAACAAGAATTATAATAATAACATCTTTATTATTGCCTCTAGGGCATAATTCCAACAATAGCCAATCTCCGCGCAATGATCTTCATCTTGTGCGTGTCAGCATGATCTCCATCACTCCATCATGATTGCCTCCACCACGAATAGCAACTACAACTATTGCTAACTACTTAGCGATAAAGTAAAGCTATTACATGGCGAATAAGAAGTTGACACACGGGTCATACACAATTATAAAGACAACCATATGGCTCCTGCCGGTTGTGAACTCATCGACATTCAAGTCGTGAAATATTACAAAACATGATCATTGCAGACAACATACACATCATATCTTAGGCCATACCATATCACAGAAACACTCCCTGCAAAAACAAGTTAGACGCCTCTACTTTGTTGTTGCATGTTTTACGTGGCTTATGGGAGTAACAAGCTAAGAACGATTCTTACCTACGGAAAGCCACAACGGTGATATTATGGTTGCCAACATCTGGTGTAAATCCCATGACAACTATAGTGAGAGAAACTGGCATCCACCAGCCGCATGTGTGGAACAAGCCACACGTCAAGTGCGGAGCCGGTCTCGCGAACGAGGTCGCGTAAAGTTGACCTGGACCGCTTCGATCTCACTATCCCGCGTCATAAGAAGTACATAACAAGAGGCTTGCAACAGAAAACATCAACGCCCGCAACAAGCATGTTGCGTTCTACTCGTGAAACACATCTACGCATAGATCTAGCTCTGATACCACTGAAGGGTTTCGTAGCATAGCAAATCAAAAAAATTCTACGGATGCGAACGGGAAAGCCAAGATCTAATCTAGGAGATGCAATCAACGAGAGGGATAGATGAGATCTTCATACCCTTGAAGAAATCGCACATCGGAACGTTCAACGGAACGTGGTTGATGTAGTCGTACCAACCTTCTCCTCCTCGCGATCCGATCCGATCCAACGCCGCAAGTGGCGACGCCTCCGAGAGATGCACACGTACGGCACCGCGATGTCTCCTCCTTCCTCGGTCCAGCAAGTGGGGTGGAGAGATAGATTGGATCTACAGCACGACGGCGTGGTGCAAAGGTGGAGAGTTTCTGCAGCAGGGCTTCGCCTACGCGCAGTCGGGAGAGAGAGAGAGAGAGAGAGAGAGAGAGAGAGAGAGAGGGCAACAGTATGGCAGCTAGGGATTTTAGGGTGGGGGAAGAGTGCCCCCCCTGCCCACCTTATATAGGGGGCTGGTCGGCCCCCTTGCCCCCTCCTCCAAGCCCTAGGCCGGCGGCCACAAGGGTGGAGTGGGGGGCAAGTCTTCCCCCCATTCTAGAAGGTCCCCTAGGGTTTTGGCCGGCTGGGCCTATGGGGCCTTGTGCCCCTGGCCCAATGCGGCCAGGGCACTCCCTCGTAGGCCCACACCCCCCTCCGACAAGTGGGGCCACGTTGGTCCCACTCCAGAAGCTTCTAGAACCTTCTGGTACAATACCGAACATTCCGAAACAATTCCGAAATCCAAAAACTGCTTCCCTTTATATGAATCTTATTCTCCGGACCATTATGGAACCTCTCGTGATGTCCTGGATCTCATCCGAGACTCCGAACAAAAACTCATAAAACAATTATCCATTCTATCCTAGCGTCGAAGCACGTTAAGTGTGTGACCCTACGGGTTCGAGAATATGTAGACATGATCTTCTATCAATAATCAACAGCGGGATCTGGAAACCCATATTGACTCCCACATATTCATCGATGATCATATCAGATGAACCATGATGCCAGGATTCAATTAATCCCATATATATTTCCTTCGTCACGCGATATTTTACTTGCCCGAGATTTGATCGTTGGTATCGGCATACCTAGTTCAATCTCGTTCACAACAAGTACTTTACTCGTTCCATAATCTGAGATCACTTTGTGATTAACTCCTTAACCACGTGCTTGCAAGCGGTGTTGATATCGATTACCGAGTGGGCCCGAAGTATATATCTCCGACTTGGGAGGGACAAATCCCATCTCGATACATACAACCTAACAAGTACTTTCCGATCACCTGAGAGACACCTTTATGATCACCCTTTCATAGGATGATGTTTGATGACCTCAAAGCTTTCTTCCGATACCAGGGATTTGCATTATCTCATGGTCTAAGGAATACAATATTTGACATAAGAAAAAGCTTCGCAAAGATGAACACGATGACACGATCTAATTGCTCTACTTGATTTGGGCCTGTCCATCATATCATTATCCCAATGATATGATCTCATTATTAATCGACAACTCATGTCTATGGTTAGGAAACCTTACCACCATTAATCAATAAGTTAGTCCATAGAGGCGTACTAGGGACACGGTATTGTTCATAAACCACACAAGTATCAAAGTTTCTGCTTAATACAATTCTAGCATGGAATATAAACTTTATCATGAACAAGAATTATAATAATAACATCTTTATTATTGCCTCTAGGGCATAATTCCAACAAAAATGCCATAGGATTGGATTCCTTCAGATTTTTTTGAAAATCCTTCATACCAAAGGGACCTTTATCTATGAAATATGTTGATGGACTAACATTTTTTTTAACAATTGATACCATAATATATTTATAGTAGAAAATAGCACATCTTTGAGATTTTTAAACATTTTTTCTTTAATAACACAATCTTGTGCTTTTTTAAAGGCAGCCGAAGAAAAAATAAAATAGATAACAAACCATTGGCATGTAAATACTAATGAGGGTTCTCCAATAATGAATTGGTGGAGTTTTTAGCAAAAACAAAAGTAAAAAACAATGCCAATGGTTGAGTCATTTGGGTGATATGTCAATAGAAAAGTATGGTTAAATTGGAAAATACTTGTATCTTCTCATCCATGAGCTAATCCCCCCCCCTCGACCCCAACAGAACAAAGAGATATAACTACATAATGATGTGATGTAGTAAGAGTATGAGCATGAAGTCAATCCAAAGTTATAACAAAATCATATAAAACAACACGATATTCACATTACCTACATACTTTTTTTAAGAACACATTGCCAACATACATCATGATAACAACAGAGCTATAACAACATAATGAGGTGATGAAGTCAATACAAAGTTATAGAAGAGGATAATTAATCCAAACTATTCTCCCACCTATATACAATGTTACAAATAAAATGGAAACCTAGATGTATCTATTGCACACCTGGTTCTCAACAAAGTACCGGACAATGAAATTCAGTGTGGTAGATGCAACCTGGTCGTAAGGTTTTGTCTTACACATACTAACATGAAAGGTAGTATTCGATAATACTACATTAATATGAGGCAAAAGGAGGTTTCAACCAACCCCACTCTTCAATTTGACCGCTACCCACTAAGTTTCTTGAATCAAAACTTCATAAAATACACTACACCAGGTAATTGAGTGCATAGGTCTATTGACGCATTTTTAAGGGCTATGTACAACTATACCATAATCAAAAGCAATATTGCAAGTTATAATCATGCAAGATTTGTGATGAGGTAAGCAAATACTTGGCATTAAGATCTCTCATAATAGATCAAAAAGGGTGATGTAGCTCTCACAGGGAAGATACATTGAGAAGATACTTGAAAGGTTCACTATGAAGGATGCAAAGTTGCTACCTATCCACTTGCTGGCCATCACAAAGTGAGTGCAGAACATTTTCCTACAAGTAAGAAGGATAAAGAATAAATGAGTAAAGTACCGTACCAACCTACCATAGATAGTTTTGTGTATGCCATGGTATGCACTAGGCCCTGCAATTGGAGTTGTTAGTCGATTCAGGGCAAGTCTAGGTGAATCTCATTAAAATGCAGGGGAATAGATTGGCAGATATCCCAAAGGCTTTGGAAATAGTGATCATATATTGCATGGCTTACATATGTAAATTATTCTTGTGATGAAGATTCTAGGAAGTTAACCTCCAGAGATCTAGTGACTTATGTAGGGGAGAAGTATCATGGCAACAAGATTGACGAAATGTGTTTCTTTGTCATCCATGGAATCTGGGTACATTGTCATTGATGCTTCCAAGGAAGTGTTGTGGATGAAAAACTTCTTGCGAGCATTGGTCATGAAGCATGAGAAATAAATTTTGTTTTTGTGATAGGTAAACTGCTTCTATGAATTGAAACTTTTGCTCCTTCAAACCAAGCACATTGATATGTGGTATCATTAGCGTAAGACTTAGGAGCCTTAAAGATACCAATAGGGATTTGCCCACCATGTTCCTGCTTGAACAGGACAAACTCTGTCTCTAAGACATATTTCTCAAGGAGAGGATGTGACAAAATCACAATCCTTAAACATTTTCGAAAACCACACTGGATCAGTATCGCAGTGCTCGTCAATCATTTCATTGCCCACAGATTAGGAAGGCATTCTAGCCAACTAAACTGCGTAACCAAAAGCGACTCCTTCTTGAAGATTCGAGATGTTGTGAATTCCAATTTGCTTTTTGAGAAGATCCATACAGACAAGGATGTTCACGTATTGATGACCAAGATATTTCCTACAAGCAAGGTGTAAGATAGCAGGCATGGCGGTGCCCCTTGATCTAGAGGGAGATATTTGTTGGGATATCCTCCTCATGTGGGTTGTGATGAGATGTTCATTTGAAGCCTTTTAGGTAGGACAAAGAGGTGCAAGACCCCACCACCCACTAGGGTTATGACCTAGGGGCACTTTACCTTTTACACATGAGGGACAACATCATTTAACTGGAGTGATGAAAATCCAATGTTAGCCCCCATTGGAGAAGAGGAAGAAAACCAAAAGAAAAAAGGAAGGAGAGGAAGTTGAAGGAAAAAAAGCTTGAGATCAAGCAACGAGTGTCCCCACGAGGTTGTGAAGTCCAGATCCACTGCCTTATCTTGTTCAAGCTGTAATCTCACCATCTTTTGTGAGATTATTCCTATTCCTAGCTCTCGTGACCTAGTTATTCATGTTGCCATCCAAGATGTTTGATATCTCGATGCGTGAGATCCTCTAGTACTCACTAGAGAATGACTTGTTATATCTAACTTTTAATAATAGTGGAAGAAGAGTTGGCTTTCTTTGGCCTGTGATTTTCCCTCAAGTCAAGGGTTTTCCATGTAAACAACTGAAGTCTCTGTGTTGATGTTGGTGCTGCACTTTTGGGCCAAGAGCTCATAGTATTTATACTACTTGCTTGCTAAAATCAGCTAGTACTTGAACTACTTGTTTGCTGTATGCACTCAGGACTTGTCCTAGGTTTAGGACAAACCTAGTTTCTCCATACATGTTAGATGCATATGTTTACTTCCGGCACGAGCAACAATCTTGATTTAGTACATAGTGGTATGTGTTGAAGTTGTACATTGATTCAGCAGTGTACTTTTAGCTCACGTTAAGTGTGCGCTAATCTCGAATTAGCAGAAAATCATTGCCACTGAACTGAACGCGGGACAAAGCCATGAACCACCGCAGCGGTCTTCGATGATTCCTATCATCTCTTTAGGAAAACTGGTAATATTGATTCTGAATTTGCGCCCCGTCGGTCTAACATTATAGCGCACAAGCTTGCATGATTGGAGAGGGGACCAGGATCATGTTGTTTGGATTGGTGATACTCCCAAGTCAATTATACCTCTCACGTTAAGTGATGTAACTTTGATTTCTATTGAATAAAGAGGTATAAAGTTGTCAAGAAAGGCAACTTCTTTGTTCCTTGAGAAATTGCCTATTTTAAGTCATGAGTGGATTACTTCCCCCCAAAATTGAGGGCATGGATATCACCTTGTGCACTTAGCTGGAGAAATTTCTATGGATATTTAGATTTTTTTTAAAGAAGACCCTAGTTTTGATTTGTCAAAAACTAGTAGCCGGACTCTTGATGTTGCTGCATGACTTGCTGTCTTTCTATTCATAAACATGGTTTGTCAATGACTATGTGTAGTAGATGTGCTCTCCCGTTACAGGTTAACTTGACCTATCCTGAAAACAAAAAATGACCTAGACCTGGTGTGTGGTAGTTAGCTGCTGTTGTTCTCTTGTCCTTGTCTGAGACAGTTGAGCCACTTCCTATTTGTATACTAGGCCGGTGCACCAGCCTCAAAGGAAGATGCACAGATGACTGGACATGCTCAGCCACTCCATGCCATGACCACAAGAGAAGGTTTCGATTTGTCTTAACAGCAGTGAGCATCTTCATTCTTGAGGGTTATCTGTTGTAAGGACTTGGTGAGCTCAGTTTCTTCACAAATTCAACCGAGTTCAATCTGGTCTCAGGAGATCTCTAGATGGCTAATTCGTTCGTCCTGAACACCGGTGCGACGATCCCTTCGGTTGGCCTGGGCACATGGCAAATTTCACCCGGTGTTGTCGAAGGAGCCATCCTCGCTGCGATCAAGGTCTTGTCATTTCTGGTTGCTGTTTGGTCGCGACAGTAGTTGTGAATTCTGTTTCTCTTGTATAATCTGTACATCCGTTTTCAGATAAGAATCCGTAACTGCTAAACTGTAGTCTCTGTGATCATAGAACTGAATTTTTTTTTACTTACAATTGCTGCAGGCAGGCTATCGCCATATTGACTGCTCTCCACAGTATGGTAATCAGAAAGAGGTAACTATACTTTTTCTTTGCGTTATGCTAGTTTGCATCAGCCTCTTAATGTTACAAAAAAAGTAGGCGAAATTAATGTCGTGCAGAGGGGTGTGAGGTCCATTGCAATTTAACCACACAAATCTAGTTCTTCACTGTCGGATCCTCACCTCTCTATGTCTGAAAGTTGGTCTTCTAACTCGTGTCTTCCTTTGCAGGTTGGTTTGGCTCTGAAGAAACTATTCAACGAGGGTCTAATTAAGCGTGAAGATCTGTTCATCACCTCTAAGCTATGGTAGTTTTTCAACCTCTGTCTCTCCATCTGCAGAAATGTTCAGAAATTTTTCCCCATGCGATGCCAATTGTGATCAGTTCAAAAGAATGTTCTGAAATTTTCAGGTGCACTCACCATGCTCCAGAGGATGTGCCGGAGGCCATTGAATCCACACTAGGTGATCTTCAGCTGGAGTACTTGGATCTGTACCTAGTAATTTTCCATAAACATCATCAACTCCCATCACATTACCTTCCTCCTTGTACTGCCTAGTGCAAAAGTATAATTTCATTCACTGAACTACTAGTGATCTCTCACTTGCCACCAGGTCCACGGTCCGGTGCGCGCAAAGAAAGGAGCAACGCTGAGCGTGGAGAACTACCTGAAGCCTGACATCCCGGCCACATGGAGAGCCATGGAGGAGCTCTACGGATCGTCCAAGGCTCGCGCCATCGGCGTGAGCAACTTCTCCTGTAAGAAGCTGGAGGACCTGCTCGCGGTGGCCCGCGTCCCTCCGGCGGTCAACCAGGTGGAGTGCCACCCGGTCTGGCAGCAGCGCAGGCTCCGCGACCTCTGCCGCTCCAATGGCGTCCATCTCTCCGTAAGTTCTACGGAGTACTACATTTCGCTTGGATCATCTGGTCATCTTCTTGCTGTTGTTGATGCAGGCGTACGCGCCGCTGGGTTCGCCTGGGTCGCCAGGCAACGACGGGCCGGACGTGCTGAGCCACCCTGTGGTGGTGTCCGTCGCCGAGAGGCTGCGGAGGACCCCCGCGCAGGTGGCGCTCCGGTGGGGCGTCCAGATGGGGCAGAGCGTGCTTCCCAAGAGCGACGACGAGGCGTGGACGAGGGAGAACATCGACGTGTCCGGCTGGTGCATCCCCGATGACCTCATGGCCAAGTTCTCCGAGATAAAACAGGCATGGAAACGATCCATATACCCTATGTATTGTCTCCCGTTTGTTCGTTGCCGTTTATGGATCTTAGAGACTGACAGCGGTGTATGCACGTTTATTTCTGTTTGACCGAGATGCAGGTTAGGCTTTTCAAATACGAGTTCGTGACGCATCCCTCGAGCTTTTACAAGTCCGTGGAGGATTTCTGGGACGGCGAGGTCTGAAAAAGTGTTGTCACCGCCTACTTTCTCCGTTTCGTTGGCTATGTCCGACCAATTTGGATGTCTAGCATGTATAATGTAATCGTTTGGCATATTTTGAGTTTGCTTTCAGATTTAATTTTCATGATGATTTAAATATTTAAAATATCTTATAGATAGAAGGTAATATACATAGCATTTCGAAATAACTTCAGATGCAGGGGTCACAAGTAGCAACTATTTAACTCAACGGGCACGTAGCCGCCTGGTCCTATGGCATTGGAGGTGTAGCGGACCACGTCTCTCGTCGGCAGGAGGTTTTTGATCTTTGTCTAGTCTGTTTTTAGTGTCTTCTTAGGAATATTGAGACGACGGCTACGTCCTGTAGTCAGAATAAGGCCCTCCCCGCTCTATCCTCGCTCCGGTGGTGTATCTAGCGCCGACGGCGAGCGTGTGGAGTCGTTTGTCCGGCAGATTTTCTGGGATCCGATCAGTTTTTATGTTCGTTGGTGTGATTTCAGGCCAGTCTCTTTCGATCTATGGTTGTCATCATTGACGACGATTACTACTCTGGTGCGCTGGTCCATTGTGACCTTAGCATGACGACTTTCCGTTTGTCTACTATAACAAGCTCTACTACGACAAGCTTTGCATGGCTCTGGTGTTGGAGGGGCGAGACCGGTGGTGCGCCTTCGGCCCATGCTAGTGTTTGTAGTCGTCGCTAGGTGGTCCAATGAATTATTTGTAATTTTTATTACTTTTAGGGCTCTTTGTACTGTCGTTGATGTCTTTTAATAGATCGCTGGAATTTCACAAAAATATATTTACAATATAAATTACTGTATGAGTCAATCAAATGCATAGGCCAGGAGTATTAGTGAATATTGGCTTTCATCTTGGATGTGTAAGACAAAACCAGAACCTTACTGTCAGGTTGCATCTACTAGACTGAATTTCGTTGTCCGGTACTAATGGTGAGAAGCAGGTGTGCATAGATACATCTAGGTTTCCATTTTGTTCATTAAATTGTATATGGGTAGGAGAATACTTTGGATTAATTATCCTCTTCCATAACTTTGGATTGACTTCACCACCTCATTATGTTGTTATAGCTCTTTGTTGTAATCATGATGTATGTAGGTAATCTGAATATCGTGTCATTTTATATGATGTTATAACTTTGGATTGACTTCATGGTCCATAATCTTACTACATCACCTCATTATGTTGTTACACCTCTTTGTTCTGTTTGAGAGAGAGAGAGAGGCTCATGAGTGAAAAGATAGTCTTTTACTATTTAACCACACTTTTTTATTAACATATCACCCAAATGGTTCAACCACTGGTTTTTTTCTTTGTTTGCAAAAATTTATTAATAATCATCAACGATAGTACAAAAAGACTAAAAAATAATACAAACTATAAATATGTCATTGGACCACCTAGCGATGACTATAGACACTAGTAAGAGCCGAAGGCATGCCCGCAGTCCTCGCTCCTCCATCACCGGAGTCGAGCAAAGTTTTTCGTAGTATAGCGCATGCAGCCAAAATCTAGTTCTTCTCCCATTACTTGGTAGGTATTGTACCGCTTGTAATCCATTAAAAAATTGTGATCCCCTTAACTCATTCATAAGAATAGACTCCCCAGTTTTAATATACTTGTTACAGATGATCTGCTTCCAAGGGCTCTTATCATCATTGTTGAAAAGCTTCCAAATCCACTTCAAGAGTGCATAGATATTCATAAATCTCCTGTTCAGAATTCCCAACCCTCCAAACTCCTTAGATCTATACATGTTTTTCCATTTTATCATGTTGTACTCCTTCCGTCCCAAAATAGATGTCTTAAATTTGTTAAAATTTAAATGAATCTAGACACTATTTAGTATATAAATTCATCCAAAATTTTAAAAACCTAAGACATCTATTCTTGAACGGAGGGAGTATGATTTCATCCTTTCCAATAAAACGTCCCTCTGACTTTGTCCATCTCAGAACGAGTACCTTCTCCCAAATCATGATTGTAATGTAACCCCACCTTCTTAATAAGTTTCTTTTTTACCCCCAAAGAAAAAAGGTAATCACACAAACTCAGCAACCTCTGAATCACAGAATCTCAATCGGGCACCGGACGCCGGAGTGGCAAGAGTGAGAAAAAGAAAAGGAAAACCGAAACCCTCCGTAGAACCTTGCAGCGATGGCCATCGCCTCCGCCCTACGCCGCGCTCCCAGGGCGGCGGCTCTTCTCGCCGCCTTGGCCAGCCGACCCGGCGGCCGCGTCCGTCCTCCCCACCATCGCGCGGCGTCCATCTCCCCTTTCTCCTCCATCCCCGCTCCGCAGCCGAGCGCCGCCGACGCCCAGCTCCTCCGGGTCCTAAACTTCGAGATCTCCCGCGCCCAGAGCGAGTGCAGGAAACCTAACTGGGTAATGGCCCGCCTCTCTTACAAGGCTCGCCCACCTCTCTTCCCGTTTACTGCAGCTAATTTGACAACGGTGGTCGATCTGAAGATGCAGACTAATCGTGTGATTCTGCTCTGTCAGGCAAAGATACTAGGGGAAGACTTCCCTTTCGAGATCAAAGACAGAGAGGGTACCAACAGGATAACGCTCGCAAGGACCTGTAAGAATGAGCAGATCGAGGTGGAAGTGCACTTGCCCAGCCCTGCCGACGAAGGTGCGCAAGACGGCGAGCAAGAGGACCAAGCTGAAGACGGCGGAAAACAGAGCCATGCCGGTAGTGGTGTGCAGATTCAGTACTATATCCCACTCGTGGTGAGAATTCGCAAAGGGGCGGCCTCATGCTTGGAGATCAGCTGCTCCTCTTACCCCGAGGAGCTTGTCATCGAGAGCCTGGACTTTGGATCGGGCGATGAATCTGGTGGTTCGTTGAGTGGTGGAATTGCTTTCAGGTTAGTTTTATCACTTTTGCTGTTGATACTTGATGATATGCTCTGGTTTTGTCATGGCTGTTCTAGGTTTGCTTATCATGAGTTTGCACCATTTGCAGTAACCTTCCTGAGGAGCTTCAGAAGGCTTTGCATCCCTACTTGGGAATTAGGGGCATCTCGGAACATTTTACCGATTTCTTGCACGCATACATGATAAACAAGGAGTGTCATGAGTATTTGTCTTGGTTGAGAAGACTCAAAGGTCTGGTAAAAAATTGAATACAGTGGAAGATCAAATTTCTTCCTTTCAATTTGGGACTTTGGACAATGTTAGTTTTACTCAGTTTTTGAGCATTTGCTCAATAGCATTGTGCAACCTTTGTTATGAATCATGTGACCCAAGGAGGGAAATCCAGCTACAGAACTTTTCTTGGCTGCAGTTGTACTAGCATTGGTTGTATTGTAGGTTGATTTTGTTATCAAGATCATGCGAGGAACTGGCTATGCCTGGAATATTTCATGCTCTGTTTGTTGAGTTCCAATCTTGGTGAAAAATGTTGTATGCTTGTGAGAATGGACTGCTTGTTTGGTTCAAAGCTAACTTTGCCACCACTAAGCTTAGGGAAAGTGTAACTTACCACAAAATATGGCTAAAAGATTGACACTACACCTGTGGCAACTTTTGGTATCAGAACTAAATTTTCATGTCCTGTCATGCGGCAACCGACTAACACCACAAGCAATTGTGGTGAGTCTAATCAGTACTATGTCCCAGTCTGGTGAGAATTCACAAAGGTCCATTGTCATGTTTGGAAATCAGCTGTTCCTCGTACCCCGCCGAGCTCATCATCGAGAGCCTAGAGTTCAGATTGGGCGATGAATCTGGTGGTTCGCTAGGTGGTGGTACTGATTCCAGGTTAGTGTTAGATCCTTGTTTTGGTGATACTTGATATATGATGGTTGTCAGGTCTGTTCTTAGGTTTCCTTATCTTGGGTTGACACCACTTGTAGTAACATTCATGGGGAGCTTTAGAAGTCTTTGCATCCCTACTTGGGAACAAGGGGCATCTCGACGTGTTTTACAGATTTCTTAAACGCATACATGATGAAGAAAGGGTGCCATGAATGAGATTTGTCTTGGTTGAGAAAACTCAAAGGTCTGATAAAAAGTTAAATAGAATGGAAGTTCAAGTTTCTTCAAAAAAAAATTGAGCTGAAATGGTTTCTTCCTTCCAATTTGGTAGTTTGGACAATGTTACTTTTACTTGGTTTTTCAGCATTACTTTTACTCAGTTTTTTAGCATTTGCTCAGTAGCATTATGTAACAACCTTTGTGTAAGTCGTTTGACCCAAGGAGGCAAATCCTGCTATAGGAAGATAGAACCTTTTTTCTTGGCTACTACCATTTGTTATGGGTTGATTTGGTTACCAAGATTTTGTGAGGACCTGGCTGCTACAGGATTTCTTCCTTCAATCTAGATGCTACTCCTATATTTGTGGAGTTCCTATCCTGGTGATATATGTTGTCACTGTTTGGTTCAAAGCTAACTTTGTCATGGCTAAGCTAAGACAAAGTGTGGCTTACCACAAAAAAATTGACTAAAATATTTGACATACAATTTTTGGCAACAAAACTAAGTTACACGCCTAATTCGGACTGCACATACAATAGGCTTGACAGTCACCCGTGAAAACAATTGGGAATGCACAAGTATACACACACACCATGGTCTATACATACTTCACATCAATTAGTTATGCTGGATACAAACATGAGAGAATCATGCTTACACCACTGGATTGCACAAACCAAAAAGAGGTGCCCATTCTTACTAACTTCAGTACAGCATGGTGGTAGAAAGTTCACCAAGTGCAAATTTAGATGGCAAACTTAGTAACTTTGCACTGGAACACACAGTGAAATTCTCTTAGCTACATAAGTCAAAATCTTAAAACCAAACACTCCAAGGTCTATCAATCTAGGGTCAATGTATGCATCTGCCTGGTCCTCAGAAAGATGAATGGCAGAACAGAACAGGAACAAAGAAAATAACCAGCCCACCTGCGAAAACAAAATAAAGTGCGTTAAACAGCTTGTCTCACTTAAGTAATGAACTGCTATGTTATTAACTTATTATAGACTACTCAATATTAAAGTATCGACTACTGAAAAGGGTGCAAATGAATATTCTGGAAAATTGTAGATAGTCAGTTACGAAATACAAGAGTGGCCGACCTGAGCAACACCATAAAGATCTCAAGCAAAAAAGTAAACTTTGATGAACAGTGCCAGAGCAAACTGCAGCACTGATGCACTAGCAATCAAAGCCATCAGATCTGCAGCTCCTTCGGTGCATTCCTTCAAGTTTAATGCGATGAACCAAGATGATGCACCACCAGCACCGGCTATGATGAGCCAGCGAAGAAATTCCACAGGAATAAGTAGCAGTATCTAAATATAGCAAAGCAATCTGTATTAGGCGTGAAAGAACAGAAGTGCAAGTCTAAATGCTGAAAAGCGTAGTGGATTATTACTTTGATAGAGTGAATTCTCAGGCAAATATACTTTACATTATAGATATAGTTGCACCAAAGAGTGAAAATTCCTACATAACTAAACTAAAAGGTGCATATGCTACATGCAACATGTTCTTGCCAGTGACAGCACAAGAATATAAATGGATATTGGGATAAGACTAGAATACTTACAGATGCTGGTATGAAGATAAACAGAGAATAGCCCCACATACACCAAAACCGGACAAGGCTTGGGCGTGATCCAAAATACTGAAACAGGAAAAAGAATGCTGCAGGTACCACAATAGCGTAACCGTACATGACAGATGCCGCCCAATTGAAATAGCCAACATCAAAGTTCCATATGTTGAGTTCTGTTTTCCTTTGCATCAGATAAGTGGCAAAGTTCCCAAATGCAGCCAGCATGAATATCAGTGTAGTGGTGATCCATAAGGGTCCATACCTGTGGAATAAAGATATATCACAGGCCAGAAAGTAGGCTCAGACATAAGAACAACTGGATTAAGCAATGTACATGACTTGTCCTGTTCCCTTAAAAATGATGTTGCTAACATGACAAACCCCGTCTATTGTACAAATTACAAGTTACAACATATACATCAGTACTGTTACATCATACTATTTGATATTTCTCTACAACTTACATTACATTTGCACTTTCCCTAGTAAAATGTCCATCTGATGCTACTATGCTAGTATTACTTCACTACACAATTATGGCAATGTTCCAACAGTCCCCTCGATACTGCTGCTGCATGTGCATGTGCTACAACTTATGATATCACTCGACATGTTAACACATGGTATAAAATGTAGCAACCTCTTGTGGGATTGGCCTTGATTTGTTACAAACTGTATACTGGACCCATGCTTCAAATCATTTACTATAAACAATATGGTACTCAAGAATATTTTTGAACATGGAAGCAGCTGGAAGATTGGTAATAGCCTATTAGTAGAAACTTACATGTCAGGATTAGCATCTATCTTTCTGAAAAAGCCATCCATTGGATAAACTGAACTGACAAGCCTGTCAACAACAACATCGGTATCAACATTGAAATATGGAGTATAAGTGGCAACGTTGAAGTATCCTTTCCAGCTTGTCTGTGTTTCCACATCTCCATCTGCAAAAAGCAAAGAGACTTCAGCATGGAGCAACAGATGCAAAAGGAACATCAGTAACATGCATTTCAAGATGCAATATTGAGAGAAAATATCATTTCCGCATTGTCAGGGATAAGTTCAGAGTAAAAAAGGACAAATGCTGCCAGTGCTTGATTTGAACTGGAGACTCCTAGAAGATCGCAAGTTCACAACACATTGTTTTTCTGAAGATCTAAGAATGGCGTGTGGTTCCTGGTGCGCCAACAGTAGCATTCATAAAATGCACAATATTATCATCATGTCCTCCATACAGTAGCTATAGTACCCAATCTCAATGACTCGTGCAAATAAAGTTGCTCATGGTTCTCAGTTCACCAACACGCCTTCAATGAATGTTTGTATTTTGCACATGCACCTTTACAAAGTATAGCCAACACTGTGGATGGAAATCATGGGGAGGCCATGTATTCGTTCAAGATTTCTGGTACGCAAGACATCACCATACTCGTCTAAGTACATCAAACTCCATGCCCATTCCAAACTGTATTTCATAAACTTTACACTTGGGCCTTGGGATTTAAATACAAACACATGAGCAATTAAGATACAGTATTAAGATATCCAGAAGGCAGCAACTACACCAAAATATACCCACACCCATTAAACTGAGGTGGATCCATTCGAATATTGCAACCTACTACAACAGTGGAACACGCTGATGGTTAACAGGTCAAATTCGTTACCTAGAGAGTTCCGTGGAGGCTGGTACCCTCCTCCATTAGCACCAGGAGCAGGCGGAAACTGCTGCAAGCGCGAGGTGGCAGCCGCATTTCCAACTGAAAAGCAAGTAATGAGGATTATAATAGCCTCAACCCAGCAGCAGCAGCGGCACTAATCTGACACGCACGTACCTTCGGCGGAGGCACCGGACTTCCTCTCATCCGGGGCCAGCACAGCCTACGGGAAACAACCAAATGAATCATCCCAAATCAACAACGACAACCCTAGGGAAACGAGATACGATTAGGGGGGTGAAGGGCGTGATCGGTACGGGGACGGAACCGAGGAGGTGGCTGGTGGGGAGGCTGGCGTAGCCCTCGTCCATGGCGGCTCCCGCGTGGTAGTCTGGAGTCGTCGCCTGTCAGCAGCCGCGCATGGCCGCGACGCGTCGCCGGAGTCGGGATTGGATCGAGGATTTTTGGCGAGTGGAGGGGGAAAGGGGAAAAACTCTGCCGTGGGGAAGTCGTCGTGGTACGCCCTCGGCTTTGCTTCGGAACGAAGGAGGGGTCGCGTGGCGTGGCTGGTGCCTCGTGCTCGTGCAGTGGTCGCTTAAGACAAAGCCTGTTACGGAAACCACTGACCCAACACTGTCGATCGGCCCATAGACATCTCCCATCGAAAATACACATGGTATAGGTTGTACTTTTTTTGGCAAATTTTTCAAAAAAAAATCTTATAAGTGTTACTAGTACTGTATAAAGAATAATCTTAAATTCCTCAAAAAAAATTAAATTATGCAAAAGCAAGAGACAGCGACTTCAAATGTCCCGACGTAACTTTTGACTAAATCATGATTTTTGTTGTTGTTTGTGTTTGTTTCAATTTCTTCAATCAAGTATAGCTTTTTATTTTAGTGATCAATAAAGCTAGATTGCTTGCTAAAAGGAAATGATATGTAGTTTTTCCATAGTAAAATGTTCTCAAGTATATTGGCATACATTAGGTTTTTGCAAATATAAGGTGTAGTTTGTGATTTTTGTTTATATCTTCATTAGGAGAGCTTCTTGTCATTTAAGCATACAAAAAATATACGTTATATAAAATCCACGAGGTTCAATACGCATCCATCACATTGTGTCATATTTCCCAAAGTACTAGATAAAATTTATCCTAAACTTAACACCCATGTCTACTTTCCCTTCGAGGAGACCGGTCTCGATTTATCTCTCCTTCATAATCCATTTATCGAATACGCTAAAGGGTCCCTCATGGTTGTTGAATAGGTTTTATTTCTTGTGAGTTATTTGAGCAACATTTGTTGGGGCTAGTTTTTGGTTATGTATTGAGGCATCGTCTTCCATCTTTTTCATGATCATAAGCACCAATATACCATCAAATCATGTCTTTGGATTGCATTGTAGTTTCCATTATCACCACTGACCAATTTCAAGTTTTTGTTGATTCTCTCTAGGCGCAACATGCAACTAGTAAATTTGGTTGGTTGCATCGAATTGCTATTGATAAAGCGCATCTACACACATGGGTTTCAATTCATGGTTACCGGTGGCGGAGATAGGGAGGGACCAGTAGGGGCCCTGGGGCCCCCTAAGATGGAAAAAAATCTTATATACCCCTAGATTTCTATGCAAACCCCCTCTCAAAACTAATTTAGTGTTCGGCCCTCCCTAACAACTCAAGTGCCTTTGTTCTTTATCATTGGTCCCCTCAAACTATTTCCCTGACTCTGCCCCCAATGGTTACTGAAAGGATACAGATGTCGCCTAGAGGGGATGAATAGACAACTAAAACTTTTCCAAGAGTGGATCGACAAAGGCGGAATTAAACTAGCGTTTACTTTGTCAAGCACAAAACCTAGAACAATCTAGGGTTCACCTATGTGCACCAACAACTTATGCTAAGCAAGACAAACAACTATGTGATAGCAAGATATATACTTCAAGCACGAAGGCTATCACAAAGTAAAGTGCATAAGTAAGAGCTCGGGTATAGAGATAACCGAGGCACGCGGGGACGACGATATTTTACCGAGTTCCTCCCAACATGGAGTACGTCTCGTTTGGAGAGGGGGTGGTATATAACCACCTACGCCACAAAAGGCCTTTCTTATTCTCCGGCGAATCTCACCCCAACGGGATCGATCCATGCTTCCACTATCGGTGCAATTGTCGGTGGCAACCGAAACCTCTCACAAGGTTGGGGCACTTCTTCACAACTTAATTGGAGGCTCCCAACAAACGCCACAAGGTTGGGGCACTTCTCCACAACTTAATTGAAGGCTCCCAACAAACGCCACCAATGCCTCAACCCGCAACACAACAAACCGTCTAGGGTTCCAAGAACCCAAGAGTAAAAAAGCTTCTCAACTTTCACTCACCAAATCCTCCGGAGAGAACTTAAACCGATGCACCGAATGCAAATGGCAAGAACACCACAAAGGTGCTCGAATCCCTCACTCTCAAGTTCCAACAAAGCTACTAAAGCTATTGGGGGAACAAGAGAAGAGGAATCAAAGAGGAACACAAAATCCCACAAAATCTAGATCCCAAGGATACACTCACAAAGAGATGGTTTGGTTTGGTCAAAATGTGGATCTAGATCTTCTCTCTCTTCCACTCAAATATGGGCAAGAATCATTGGAGGGATTGAGAGATAACAAGATTTTGAAGGTCAACAATGGAGGGAAAAACTTGCAAGAATATTTGGGGAATCATTGGGGAAGAAGGCCCCTTAAATAGGTCCCCCCAAAATCCAACCGTTGAAGCCAAAAAACGTGAATCTCGGTACTGTCGGACTTTTTCCCGGTACTACCGGACATTCCCGATACTACCAGACATTCCTTGGGGATCCTAGGATGCCAAATGCATCTTATTCAGTACCAACCGGTACTAAGGGGCGGTACTACCGGACCTCCGGTACTACCGGACCCGATCACCCCTGAACGAAAACGGCCATAACTTTTGTATCCGGACTTCGATTTTGATGATCTTGGGCTCGTTTCGAAGAGGACAACAAGCTCTACAAGATCATGCAAATAAACATCATAGTCCAGCAAGGTAGGATAGATCCAAATGACGAAAGGTCTAACCTCTCTCAAAAAGACGAACCGATAAAACCTCCAACATCAAAAGCGTAATAGAAAATGCATATGAAATCCGTTTTCGATGAACTAGAGCTTGTCATGGAGATTAACACAAGCTCTAAATCCTCACATGAGTAAGAACCAAATAATGTAAGGTCTTACCTATCTCTAAAATACAAATCGGTAAAACCTCCAAGATCAAAATGCAATAAGATATAAAAGGAAAATTCGATTTTGATGAACAAGAGCTTGTTATGAACATTACCACAAGCTCTATATCCTCACATGGACAAGACCACATAACAACCAAATACGATGATGCAAGTATGCAAAGGTTTGAGCTTACTCCGAACGATGTGACCGAGTTACTCATTCGAGAGCCCCTCTTGATAGCACGGCTATCTATCCTAAACCCGGTCTCCCACTAACAACATGAGACCGGCAAAAAGGAAAACCTATCAAGATTATACCTTTGCCTTGAGCATTCTAATTGAGCTCGATGTAGACGAACTTGACCTTCTCAAGATGGAACGCCTTTCTTGATTTCTCATCATCGATCCATGATCACCGAGGATGGCAAGCATCAAACATGAGATCTTCTATAGATGACGCATTTTGAGCTTGCACAACACATCTTCTTCTCATTTCATCTATCTTGAAGCCAAAACATGCTCCAAGCAATGCCAATGGACCCTACAAGTACAACTTAATACACACATTAGTTCATAAAAATTGTCATTAATTACCAAAATCACACATGGGGGCCCACATGTTCTTTCAGTTACCACCACCAAAAATAATTACTCCCTATGACCCATAATATGTGTCGTTGATTTAGTACAATGACACTTATTATAAATCGTAGGTAGTATACAGGTAGTATACGTTATGAAAGTACATGTCGTACAAAGTCTATTAGTATCAATTTGACGTGGTGAAGTTTGTTGCCATTTCTTTCAAAAAGAAGTTAGGTACTCCCCAACCACTTGAAGGTCCAACTCTATCATAATTTAAACTCTTTAAAATTGATTAAAATCGTAGAAAAAATCAATCAACATCTACAACACCAAAAGTTTCATTAGATTCATTGCAAAACATATTGTTTCATATTAGTCAAATGGACGCGGATTTAGTAACATGGCGGCTACCTCTCGGTCACTACAGTTGGATATGGAGAGCACAAGTATAGACGAGATCATGATGAAACAAATGGAGTGTTCATGCTCCCAACATCTTATTTTGGTCCGCCACCATCCACACATCCTCTTGGCGTGGTCTCTCTTTTCAACCATGGGAGCCAAGGTGAAAAGCATCCATCCATGATCGTGAACCATGGCTGGTTTCTCTGGTATTTCTCTTTTCAACCGTGGGTAGCCAAACCACCACGGTGGCAAAAGCATCTATCCACGTCGCTCGTCCACGATCGCGAAACAACCATGGATGATTTCCCCGGTGTTTCTCTTTTCAACCATGGGCAGCCAAACCACCACGGTGGTGAAAACATTCGTCCACGCCGCTCATCCACGACCGCAAACCATGGCTATTTTTCTGTGGTGTTTCTCTTTCCAACCATGGATAGCCAAACCACCACGGTGATGAAAGCATCCATCCACTCTCTCATACATGAATGTAATGTGTGGTTGGTTACACTACGGGGCTTTGTTGCAGACAAAACAAATTGTGGTGTGCAATGTGGATATTTGCCTTTTGTATATCCTTGTAACAGCACTATGGGTGCAAGCAAATATTGTGATCGCGGTTAGAAAAGAAAGGGTAGATAAATGATCAAGAGGAAACTTTAATAATTTATATTATGAAATACTCCATTTATTATAATAAAGAGTAGGCGAGTCAACTTACTGATTTCTAACAATGTTAGTAGCATCTCGTTTGATTTAGTGCTCTCGTGAGCTCTCTCGATGATCCAATGGCTAGGTAGCCGCTATGTTAGCTAACACGGACTTTTGGCTCTCGGGTGCTACACACCCCTATACTTGAAAAAATAAAACAAGGTTAAAAAATAAACTTTTTTGGGAATCAAAGATGACCAGGTATGATACTCGTATAAAGTTTTTTGGAAATCAAAGATGACCAGGTATGGTCTTCAGGGGAAAAAAACAAAAATATGACGATTGAAAGGTGAATAGTATCTGGTCATGGGGCGTTTTCGAATTTGTTTTTTTACCCAGGATGCAATGAAAGTAATTTCTTAGGGAAATATTTTTATACAAATAGCATATCTGATCATATTTGATTTATAAAATAGTTCGATTTTTTAGAGAACTTTTTTTAATTATTTTTTAATTTTTCAAGATATGGGGGAGTGTAGCACTCGGGAGCCACGCTGTAATTCTCCTATGTTAGCCCACTATTTTGCTTAGTCAAATATTGCAGAAAAGTGCACATTTCTCTGTACAGCTAGTCAAATATACTAACTAAATTTGATTTTGGAGAAAGTTAGAACTTCAATTAATTGGACAAAAGTATGATTAGCACACACATTCAAACTGACCACTACAACAAGGGGATTTAAAACACACTCATGATACCTCGAGATTTGCCGAAAAGAAACGCGACCCCACCGTATCCCACCGTCGCACCCTTCACTGCTCTCGCTTTCGCCCGCATCCCGCACCTCGCCCTCGCGCGATGCCGTCGCCCTCAACGGCCACGGCCGCGGCCACGGGAGCGCCTCTCCATCGCCGCCCATGCGCGCCGCTCCGCCTCGCCCCAGCCTCTTGCTCCCTCCCGTCCCGCGCGCTCGTCAAATTCGCGCCGGCCCCGCTGCTCGCCCACAGGCCCCGGCCGTCTTTGGCGGTGGCGAGGGCGGCGAGCCCCGACGCCGCCACCGGAGCGCGGTCACCTACCTCCGGAGGCCAGATGCTGGTGCGGATCTGACTTCTCTCGGCGGCGATGCCTCCGCTTGGCTCGGTTAATTCGCTCGCACGTGCGTGCGTGCGCGCCCGCTTGCCTAGCAGCCTCCTCTGATTGCGGTGTGTTCGTTTCGCAGGTGTTCGTTCCGCCGCACCCTCTGATAAAGCATTGGGTCTCCGTCCTGCGCAACGAGCAGACGCCCTGCGCCGTCTTCAGTGAGTGGCTCTGAATGACTTGCTTGCCGCTGAGTTTGCACGGCTATAAATTGAGATAGTTGCTGTAACTTGTTGTAGGGAGTGCTATGGCAGAGCTCGGACGTCTGCTCGTTTACGAAGCCTGCAGGGATTGGCTGGTCAGTGGAAACCTTGCATGGCTGACCCATTATTCGTTAGCCATCTTGAATCTGTAAATGTTTTGAAATGGCATTGATGTTGATGTATACCTGGTTGGATGGTGAATGCCAGTAATGCATGAATTTTTCAATAAATCTTTGGAGGAAAAATGATGTGATGCTAAACTGTTATAAACCTTGCAGCCTACAATCACAGGAGAGATCCAAACACCTGTAGCTGTTTCAAGTGTTGAATTTATTGATCCAAGAGAGGCTGTTATGGTAAGTCTATTTCTTACCGCTAAATATTGTATTCGGCGTTTGTAGCGTCTAATCGTCTATTAGTATATTTACTCTTCTCATTAGCATGTCTAACAGGTTGTTCCGATTCTGAGAGCTGGTCTCGCTCTAGCTGAAAATGTGTCATCGGTATTGCCAGCCACCAAGACTTATCACCTTGGTAAGTTGCTTGGATAATGGTTAGTCTTATTAGAGTCATTGTTCTTTTTTGAGAAGCCAATTAGCTTCGCATTCTCATATTGTTTACATTGCCAGCATAACCCAGTTCCGACAATCTAAGATGATTTATTTTGTTTCTGTAAATACCGATGCTGGATATTCTGGATTTAATGTGTGCATGGTTGTGGTCAGAAGCATAAAGTTCAAAATATGCATCATTTTTGTTTTCTAAACTAAGAATTCTTTTTTGGCATGTAGGAATTATGATAAAGCCAAACTTCATGAATTCAGTACTTTATAAGTTTTTTTTGTCAATTATACCAAACTTACATGCAACTTGAGACCTATGCACCATAATTCTTATCTGACCGTTTAATTGAACATGAAGGACTACGTAGGGATGAAGAAACACTTCAGCCTTCAATATATCTCAACAAGTATGCTGCGTTCTTTCTCGTATTGCAAGCTCTTATTTAAGTTTTTACGTAGTACTTTTTAATTAGACATCAGCCTGACCCATGTGTAAGTTCACAAAGTGATTATGCTCGGCACTAAACTCTCGAGTCCCTACTGAACTACTTAAGTCAGTATTTGTCCTGGAACTGGATACACAGTTACGTACTTACTATGCGAGTCTAAAATATACAGTAAGGCACGGAAATACTCCCTCCGATCCAAATTAGTTGACTCATATTTGTCTAGATTCGGATGTATCTAGTACCAAAACATGTCTACATACATCTGAATCTAGACAAATCCGAGTCAAGTAATTTGAATCGGAGGGAGTATTGCAAAACAGAGGTTCCATCGCTATTTAGTTTTATGGTACACCTGTGAAAGCAATGCTATCTTGATAATGTCTACTAGTTATTTACTATTATTTCAGTTTTGCTTTTAAGTTCTATTTCTTCTATCCTTGTCGAAGAACGTAAACACCTGTGTGAATTCGAATAATCCTGTAATATTCCTTTCTTTCTTTCTCTTATTTATTAATGCAGTTTACCAGACAATATTCCTGAAGGGACTCGTGTGCTAGTTATTGATCCAATGCTGGCAACCGGTAATCGTCACCTCTACCTAAACAATATATCTTCTGCCTAGCGCTCTTCACGTGCGATCCTCATTGTAAATAAAAGAAAAGTAGTTAATTTGGAATACCATGCAATTTCAATGTATTTCTAGTTCCTCATATACATATGGTTCATTATGATCTCAAATAACAGAAGATTACTCTCGTTAAATAAGCTAATTCATTGTACCCAAGCAGTTTATGTAAGGAAATTGCTAGTGATACTAAATTAGTTATTTTTTGAGAGTTCAAATATGCTTATTTTTAGTTATCAAAGAGAGAAATACAAGTTATAGATTTGCTAGTAAGCAGAATTGCTTGTATGCGAACACATAATACGACTACATTTAATTTGTATACCTTTAGGTGGGACGATCGTTGCTGCTATTGACTTGTTGGTTGAACGTGGGGTTACAAGCAAGCAAATTAAAGTTGTAAGTTCATCTGACTCTTCTATATTTATTTATCAATTATTCGTTCAACGAACCCAACATTTATTGTCCTTCTGTCACAGATATCAGCTGTTGCAGCACCTCCTGCACTAACAAAGCTCAGCAACAAGTTCCCTGGGTAAGAATAGATAAGCCATTTCTATGTCTGTATAGCAGGTTCCTATTGTTTACTCTCTTTTCTCTTGGTCTCCAGGCTCCATGTGTACTCAGGAATGATTGATTCTGAAGTAGATGAGAAAGGGTAATGTTTTAACCTTCTAGTTCAATGCATATACTATAAAATTTGACATCATGTCTCCGTTCTTAAAGCTAATGCTGGTCAGACCAGTGATCAAATGGAGCAGTAACTAACATTGTTGATTTGTACCCCACAGGTACATAGTTCCAGGGTTGGGCGATGCCGGTGATAGAAGCTTTGCTACATAATCAGACAATACAGTTTTGACGCATCTGTTCTACTGCAGCGAGAATCGTATATGCTAATTTTTGAGGATTTGCCATTGGAGAACCTATAAGAGTTAAGATTGTATTCATGTATCCAGACTTTTGTTCCTTCTCGGTGATAGTAGTATACTTTTGATTCTTATAATTTGTAATTATCCATTTTGTATGGTTATATGAAATATACGGATATGACTAACTTTGTTTCTCTCCCAAGAGCAGTTTGTTTCTGAAGGGATAATATTTATTTTCCCTGTCTTTGATGATATATGTTGCCGTGTGAACCTTGATGGATTAGCTAGCATATATGTTGCCGTGTGAACCTTATGGATTAGCTAGCAGCATTGACTTTCGAGTACCGACTGCACCTGCAAGACTGACTTACTATGTCCACTATGGATAAGGTTTAGAGTCCTGAACCTAGGTTGGTTTCAGATTTCTTCTTTAGTGCTTATTTCTCAAAAAAAAAAAGATGGTCGCCATTGTCCACTTTAAGCAGACTAATAAAAATATGCCTGAAGCAAAGCCAAAACAAAACATATCGCCAATGAAATAGCTGCAGAAGCAGATGGTATTGTTGCAATATGTAAATATTGTTAGCTACGCTGTACAAGGAGTTCGACAAGTCTACTGTTTTAAAGATTGCAACGTCTGTAACATTGTAGTACTAAATATTTCATAGCCGCTCATTTTTTTTAAAAAAAACTCCATGGCTGCTCTAAAGTTCTATTGCCATTCCATGATCTACGAAGTAGAGGCACTAGTGAGACGGTTAACTGCTGTAAAATGACATGACACCAGGATAGTCTTAATATCCTTTGATCATAGCGATTAATAATCTCAACACAATAGCATATACAGTAATAATGGCTAAATAACTGCTTCCAAAGAACTGCTGATCCACTGGATCCATCTAGACATTCCAAAATATCTCAAGACGGCTCAATAGATACAGTATGTTCGCATATTTAGGGCACGAGGAAAGCTGACTCGGAACTTCCTGGAGAATAAATCCAGAATTTCCATGTTTCAAAGTAGAGAACATGAAGCAGGCATATCAACAAACAACATATGGTTTTGTCTAAGATCAGGATATTTGTTTACATCCTTTACATGCTGTTCTTCCTCTAAAGCTTGGTTAGGGAGAAGTCCAAAGGAACAACTAACTGTGATACAGGACTGGCTGCACACCAAGGCGTAGCATCACCTACAGGACCAGTCCAGGTCCGCCTCCAAATGAGCCAGTAATCACAAAGTAGTGCAACTGCATGCGTATTATCACCTTTGGTCATCTCCCACAATCACAATCCACAAACAGCAGGGAAGTTTCAGCACTAGGCACGTTTTCTTATCACCTGCACATGCATAGAAAAACAAATGAGTGTCATCTGGTGCACGAGATATTTTGGGTAAAATGGATGTCGCGGGCAGGCATAAAGGAGCTTACATGAAACTAAGGGAGCTCTAAAGCTCACTATAATTCCGCCAAACGGCCCGGAATTCCTCTCTGAATGTATTCAAACGTGCTTTCAGATTAGGTGTTCTGAAGCTAGCATGAAGTACGGTTGCTGCCAACAAAACGACAATTGATAAGGACATTCCAAGATAACGCAGATCTCCAAAAATATAAAAACTCTACATTGGCCTTACCAAGTAGAGCGATGAGAAGTGCCCATAGAACTGTGAGGAGACTGCATGATGTCAGCCAGAGCATGCAGCTAACTGCAAACATGATACAGTGCTTCGTTTAGGTATTTCGGAATTATATGGCATAACACAGAAGATAATTTGACGAAAGATTAGTTCTGCTTACCTGCAGAGAATAAAAGGACAAACAACCAGCGAGGCCGCCCACAAATATGAATTGACCTCTTTGAGCTTGGTCGACCACGAATAACAGGGCTGCCACAGTTGTCAACAATAGAGTTAAAAACACTTTAATAGTAACCCACGAATAAATAAATAAATAAATATTTATAGTGCTCCTCACGTTATTGGTGGTCTCATCTTTGCAGCTAAATGTGGTGAGAATTGTCGGACAGTCCGCGTGACTTTCTCATTGAAAGTGACCGCAAAGCTGCATTATCACACATGATTAGTTGATTAATCATCACTCAAAAAACTTATTAAATCAAGTATTGAAGGTCTAGGTATGGAGGAAATGTTGATAATTTAAGAAGTGTGAACTACAAATGGATATACAGGAAAATAACCTACCAGGCCACAAGTATTTTATAATCCATCAGCAATAATAATGCCATAATCCTTCATACTTGCAACAGTTATATGCATTGTTCAAGTACAACTACGGCAGAATTCTATCGAACAAGAATTTAAGTGGCTTTTGTACTGTATATACCACTCCCAATATTCAACTGCAGAAGTAGCAGATATATCTTTATCCTATCTCTGGTTCTGCATGTAATGGTACCTACATCTGGCACATGCCTCCCATGTTCACTCTCCTCTATTTTTTGCATTCTGAAGTTCCGGAATGTTGTGAACCACAATATGCTTCGCAGGCATTACATATGATGGTATGAAGGAACATGGGGTTTTACACAAGTGGATTACTCAAGAAGACATGCCCCTGAATTGCTAAATTAACTCCTGACACATCCACTGTGTCAAACGACACCACACTCTGAACACTGAAGCAGCATTGCAGTACTAACATAATATAGAGATGGAATAAATTGCGCTATATGTCTTTAAAACTTGTAGAAATATTGCATTTCGCTCAAGTTTCAAAGAGTAACATTTAGGTTTAATGCAAAGGAATTCACTTGAACTCAACCCAAGAAAGCACTATAAGCAATGTAGCAACTAGTCAGTTATCCAAGTCTTGGAATCTAGTGGTGTGCTCCATGGATCATTGCCTAAACTGGAGCACCCATACAATGTTATTCACTCCAATGACTACTAAAATGAAGGTGGCATATAAAGTAGTGAGCGTGTATCTAGCATACAATCTGTCACAACATGGCAACATCCTACATAAACAATGATGTATGATTGAATCAGGAAGCTAAGATAAGCTGGCAACGTTAGCAGCATGTGCATAAATATGCAACCTTGATTGATTCTTCTGAAAAAAGAAGTAACTACCAAGTGTATAATAGCCTACAGGATTATCACAAACTTGCGGATTCACTTACCCATGAGGGGAAATTAGCTCAAAAATCCTGCAAACTGCAACTAGGCATATCTTGGATAGTCTGACACGTGAAGCATTAGACCTCTTGCTAGCCACATAATAACGATGCTATTTCCCGATTTGCATTACATATGTAGTATTGTAGTGATAGTGATTAATGATCAAATTGTCCATTCGGCTAAAGAACCTAAATTCTAATGGTGTTGGCTACAAACTTTTGTGCACATTGATGCAACTGTATATACATAAAATACAATGAAGTATCTGGTGGTCATGACATGATGACTAAGCAGTCACTGAATCCCATAGCACAATGTAATTTACAAAGACTGTTCCACCATGGTGCATAAATGAGTGCATTTTAACATACCAAACTGAGACAATCTCAACAGAACCAAGGTACAAGCACAATGCAAGAAAAACCTATTAGTTAAGTACTCCTATACCTGTCATTAAGAAATGCAATGCTGAATCCAGTCATAAAAGCCGCAAGAATAGCAACTGGCTTCCAAAGGAAACCCAACCCTGCATATGTACCAAAGGAAGCGTGTCAAAACCAACCAAAAGCAGGAAGATAAATAAAATTCGAGTCTTTCTTTGCCTACCAAGAATGAACATGATCAAGATGAAGTAGTTTGTCCTGTAGCTGAAAAGTTGGAAAAGAACGAACTTCAGTACATGATGAAACGAAGCCATACAAACCATGCCTAAATTAAAGACTTCCGTACCACAAACTCCATGAATTGGTACTACTTTGGCATACATACTAGTTAATATTTATCACATCATTATCCAATTTTTCTATCTCATCAGCTTAAGTAAATTGAATCGAGCACATATTTATACGGCTTAGCATCTAGAATCTGAATTCAGCATGTTTGAAGTGAAAAAAAGGAAGTCTTGTACTCTTGCTCGTCTCAGTGATTCATGGATCCCAGCAATATCCAACATGATGCCTTCAATGTAGTTAGAGAAATTGCATGGGATCCAAGCTACCTCTAAGCTACATACTGAAGATTTTGACATATTTTATCTGCATTTACCTAAGGTTAGGAGTTATAACACCGTGGTCTGCGGCTATCAGAACAAGCCTAGAGCTCGACACGCATAAACCTACTCCTTCATTGGGGACCTGATACCCCTACCCACATCCACCAATTCTGAAAATACCCACAGATCCCGGCCGAGCTAGTCAAAACCCCGCCACGCCGGCAAAAATCGCTGCAAAATTCGGCACGGCCAGACGAGCACGCAGGGAAATCGCGGACGCGCCGCCAGACACGGTAAAAGGGTTAGCGGGGAAGAGGAGGCGGATCGTACTAGTAGAGGTTGCACTTGAGGCGGCTGGTCCACTTGGAGTAGGAGCGGGGGACGGTGAAGCGGGAGAAGAACTCCGGGACGGGGCGCGGCGGCGTGGACCAGTCCACCTCCCGCAGCGCGTCCACCAGGTCCTCCGCCGTCACCGCGCTCCAGTCCATGGCCGGCGATCCAATCCCCTACGAGGCCGCCGGGCACCGAACCCCTGGAGAGCGAGCGAGCGGGCGGGCGGGCGGCGGCGCGTGGCGGGGGCGGCTCTCGGCGGGACGGGGGTTGGCTGGGTCGTGCGCGAGAGAGTTTCCTCGGCTTGGGTTGTCTGTCTCCTTCGATTTGGGGATTTTTCTGGGGAAGCTTGCCGTGTCCGCGGAGAGGAGAGGAGAGGAGAAGACAGCAGAGCCAGAGATGCGCTTTGCCGTGTTGCACTTTTGGGTGGGTTTGTGCCGCAGCTGCTTCCCTTTGCGTGGTCGTGTTCGGCCTGCGGAAAGCCCGTTAAGGGACTGTTGAGCTACTGGGCAATTAGTGGGCCCGAGGGATTGAGGCCCCGTCTAGGCTTCTAGCCGTCAGGCCTATCATCAGACTAATTTTTTTCACTCAAAACAAAAGAATCAGCCTAATTTTTTTAGGAACGGATATAGGCCCAAGGCAACCAGAACCACGACCCAGGGCGCAGAAAAAATTTGGTCCACCCATAAAAAAGTTTGACCTCAAGCGCAGCCCAAGTCTGGCCTAACCTGAAGCTCGCAATGCATCCCCTCGCTCGCATGGCAGGAGCGTGTGCCGCTATGTTCCCCAGATGTTGGTAGCTATGTATGGTTTCTAAACCCTTCCGTTGGTTTGAACATTCATGTAAATATTATAAATTTGAATTAATAAAGGTTCATCGTTTCTGCTAAAAAGAGAGTGTGTCGTCCACGTCGACTACGTCAGGCCCCAGCTGTCCCTAGGCCTCCCCTACTCCTAGACGCGTCTATCACTATGCCTTTGCCTTTCTGTTGCTGCCTCTCCTCCACACTACGCTGCCCGCCACCTCTAGTTCTTGTGGTCGACGAGCTACCGTCGGCCGGTGCCACCTGATTCATGCAGGCATGCATCTCTGCCTCTTCTGCATTCACAACTCACAAAGTCACAAGGACACAATTGAAGTCGGTTGCAACTCTCGTGGGCTAAGTATTTATCACTAGTTTAATTGGACACTTATTGGATAGTTGCATTTATTTGTAATTGAACTGATGCATTGGTTTTAAATTTTAGGAACACAAATGAAGAGATGTTATCCATTGATCACAAAACTGAACAAATCAACAAATGTGAATCCTCAAACTGAAGAAGTTGATCAGATGAAGAAGCTATCGAACCTGAATCAACTCTTATGTATATTCTTTAGCCACTTAATCACTAGTTCAATCCGAAACACTATCTTTTGTATCCCCATATAACTGCTTTTCTATGTTTTAATTATCTCTTATGTATGTTCTTGAATCGTTGACAATGAATATGAAAATGTATATCCATCTACGCAGTTGTATCAAATATTTTGTGTTATTACAAGAATATTTTTTTACTTTTAGTTTTGTCCTCGTGCTTGCTCCAATCCATGTTCCGCCACTGTCCTTGTGCGTAGCGTGTCTGTAGACACATCATGTCTAGTGGTCTAAGACTTCAACTTATTCCGATGGACAAAAAATGGGAATGGGCTTTGGGGTCGTGAACTTATAATCATGAAATCGATCAAAAATGGGATCTTCAGAGCTAACCACCCTACTAAGAGCATGACTAGCAGTGACTGTAAAATGCAAACCCGTAATTCTGTTTCTAGGATGCGGTAAATCTGTTTTAAGGGTCAATAAACGCATGACGGAGATCAGAGCCCGTAAACAATATTTCTTCTTTTCGATCATCTTCTTCCTGGTACGTATCCTCACTGACTCGTCCGTGCCGCTCGCTAGCGCCGCCGCTCCCTCCAAGACCGCGCCACCGCTTTCTGCCCGAGGTCATGCCGCCACTCCCGCCCAAGGCCGCTGCTCTTTGTTCGAGGCCGCACGTGAGCTTGACATGGACTGTAATGATGGAAACGACAGAGGAGGGCCCCAAGGACGGTTGCGGTACAAAAATCGAGAGGGCAAAGTATGGGAACTGGGTCGGAAGCTCACGGGAGGTATACGTGTGTGGTCAGAGACGACGTAGGAGGTCTGAATACGATGAATTTTGCCGGATTCCGGCGAGTACGGCGCATGTCTAGGGACATCTGGCCTAAAAAGCGTGTGTTGACCGAGTATATGTCAGCCCTTAAAACGGTCCCGAGCCCCTAGTTTCAAAGGTCGCGAACGCGAGTACAGGCTAACGAGTAAAAAGTTTTACGGGTTGACGAGGTTTACAGGCACTGATCTGCGTCGAGTTTTTGTCCGAGACTGTAAAAGTCCCATTTTTTACGGGTTTGACCGCTTTTACAGGGACTATTAGACATGCTCTAAAGCAGCAAAAATAAGAGCTTGAATACCGCTTATAAATAATTCAGAAAGGTCAAAGAAGTTGGTGAACCGATGACAGGAAAGCCGGCGACCCAAGCCCCATGTGGCAAGCCAAAAAGAAATGACTGTGGTTAGTACAACTTAGGGCATCCACTATATTGGCAATAAGGCTATCCATAAGAAAAAAGTAGTTAACAAGGAGTTCCACATAAATAGTGGAGGCTATCAATAAGCTATCCATAAGCTCAAAACCTTAAGGGTGACCTACAAGCTTGTAGGTTGTCCATAAGCAATAGAATATTATTTTAGCTTCTCCCCTCTCTCTTGCATGTGTGCAACTTTATCTGACACGTGGGGCCAGCTTGTAGACAAGTTTAACTAGATACATTGTAATGTAATCAATAAGCTTGTGGTGTGGTATGTGGGTCCCAGCTTATGGACAAGTTCTTCTACATACATAGGTGATGCCCTTATGCAAGTATGTTTTGTTTGTTGTGTTTACTTTATCGGGTGTATGGAAGAATGTTGTGGCACAATTTTTAGATGACGAGAAGTTCATAGTGTTTTGATGCAACTTCCGAGCTGTTTGATGAGCTTTGTTGGTTTTTTTCCCTTATATTTTCTTCACCGTGTCGCGCTGATTTTATCTAATCCAAATCAGATTGTTTGGTCAAGAAACAATTTCTCCTCCTAAGAACCAACTAAAAGGAAACGAAATAGCACGTTGGTAATAATTTTATGAAAAATGAAGGTTGCATGCGCACGGTAGAAAACAAATTTACATGCCTTTGAGAGAGGCCTTGCATGCTTGTTTGTACGTTTGCAGAACATGATGATCACACGAACCACGCAGGCATTTGAGAGTCTATCACGGAAAGGATCAAGCCCGTGCAAGCTAGGAAGAGCATTTTAGAGGCTGTTTGGTTGCCGGCCACATTTTGCCAAGCCAAACTTTGACTAGCCACATTTTAATAGCATGTGTTTGGTTTGTGCCAAACTTTGGCCTGCTATATTTTATTACCCCTATGGTCCATTTGTCATAGAGTCATCATTTTTGCCAACTTTTGCCAAAGTTTGGCTTCAAAATTTGCAGCCACACTTTTTATGGCTGCCATACTTTTATGTATAGCCACGCTTTGACTTGGCAAAGTGTGGCTGAAAACCAAACAAGCCGTTAACCTTCGCTGCCTATACGCGCTAGTAGTACTACTGTACAGTTCTTTTCAATGTTACGATTTATCGTTTAGGACTTGGCAACTGCTTCCGCGAGGAGAGAGGATCGGAAGTCGTAGTACTCTAGTACGATAGCCCCATTTTTTTTCCTTCAATGGTTGCCTTTCTTTGGAGTTGTTTTCACCACGAGAGTGGTGCTTTCCTTGGGTTCTGGCTCAATTTCCTTGGTTTGCTTTTTCTTTCGGTTGCTTCATGAGAGTTGTGGTCACCACTTCACTAGGTGTCCCGAGTATGTTTATTTCTCCACGGAAAGGAACCGCTACGCTATGGTCGGTAGTCCGGCGGAAGGCTCGTGTAGGCAGCAGGCAGCAGGCAGCGAAGCGTAGCGTCCGGCAGCACCACCGTCGTGAAAGACTGAAAGCTCCGCCGCCTAAAACAGAAAAAGTTTCAGCACATGTTCCTGCCACACACACGTTCTGCGTCTGCGGTTTGCGCCTCCCCCGCTACTGCCAACCAGATGCTGCAAAAAACTAACTCTGGCCAGTGGCGTCTGACTCTGACCCACCGCAAGCCCTGGACCAGACCAACGTGCTGCTCCTGGTGCCACGCGTTCGGACCCGAGCGAATCCCGCGAGTCCTGTCGCGCTTCGCCCGAGACGGGGCCAACCACCGCCGCGCGATCGGATGGATATGCTTTCTCCGGCCGGTGGCCGAGCACGAGCGTGATACGGACCGATCGATCAATCACCGTGCCGCAGCGAACGCCATGCCTCGCTCGTCGGCTTGTACACCGCGACATACTACCGCGGCCCTGCCCAGCGATAATAATGTTATCAAAACAGCGCTCGCATTCGCAACACCAGAAAATGTCTGTCGAGCGCGCGGCCTCACACTTGTCGCGCGGCGCGGGGAGCCAGACGTGCTGGACAATCATCCACGATCACGATCACGATCACGATCGCGACGATCCACCACGTACCGGAAAATCCAGATCCAGTTCGCCACTGCAACGTGAAGTACGGTGGCGTGCGTCCGCAAGCAGCGACGTTCTCGTCGAGTAGCACTCGGGATAAAAAAAAAGATGCCGTGCACGCTGGCGCGCCGGCTAGCCGCATGTGGCCTGCCATGAGAGGGTGGCGCATCGCCCACGTTTCCCGTGTTCTGGTGTCGATCGACCCTCAGCCTGAATGAAACTTGGCGAACCCGAAACTGGAATAAAAAGGGAGCGAGTTGCGTTGCAGCTATATACCCGTTTGTGATTTTTCATCCTCCTTGGGGAGTGCTACGGTGGTCATGCCACGACATACAGCAAAAAAAAAACCACTTTGTGTAGTTCGTTTGGCCACTTTGTGGTTTGTGCAGTTTGTTTGGTAGACCGAGGACCGAACCGGAAGCGCAGTGTTTGGTTCCATGCACATATTCGGCTGCCACATTAATAGCCATGCCTAAACAGTCATTACAAATGGCCATGTTCTTCGTTTGCGGGGTACTGCAGCTATTGGCGCGCTGCACAAGCGACGAAGGGTGGCGGGACACCTGTTGCCACTTCAGCGGTGACAGAGGGCATCGCGATACTTGCTGCAGCTGCGCCAACGACGGAGCGTGGCACAGGTGAAAGCAAACACGACCAGCCACAATAGCGTCGTGTCGGGGTCCTCGCGCGACAAAGGGGAGCGCCACGCGTCGCAGCAGCGGTCAACAACGACGATGACCTTGGCGCCGAGTCACTTCGGAGGAGCAGGACATTGTCGCTGCGTGGGCATTGCACTTAATGGCGCGGCACCTCCTATGGCTGCTCCGGCGATGGAGGGTGACGCGGAGAGCATGACGGCTTTTCTCTACCTGCATAACCCCTGCGTTGACTAGGCCTTCTTCTTGCTCAATCTCACATACAAGTTGGAGAGCTACGGATGAATTCCTCTAAATCCACCAAAACCTTGCAACATGAACGTTACGAGAACAGCGACATCAAGCCACTCCTAAATGGAAATGATCATGCGCGATGAATCTGAAGAAATTCTTTCAAAAAAGCTCAAACTTTGACCATGAATCTGAGAAGATACAGATCATGAAACTCGATGTCGATGGTTGGAATGAAACCCATCGCTGACGTACATCTTTTCCATGTAAAGCTTATTTTAAACGGAGCGTATTTATATTAATTACAAGAGGTCAAAGATGAGCATTTTTTTAGAGAGGAGAGAGGTTAACCACTCTTATGCGCATGTGTAGGGATGCACTCAATCTGGACAGGCTCCACGAAAATGCTTGATTTAAGCGTTGTCCCTAGGTCTAGCTCTGGCTTTCTTTAATGTCTGTGTCCATGCAACCTAGGAGAGCATGAGGGCATCCAAACAACTTACAAGGTATTTTGGCAAGCTTAATTAGGTAGCTAAAACATCTTGCCTTACCTAATTGTCACTTCACCAAATGAAAAATGGTCACCTCTTCACTTGAAATCCAAACAACATGTTTTCGTTACAATTGGGCCTTCCCGAGAGTGATGTAGACTACCAAACACGTCGATAACGCCACTAAACTTGCAGAGATGGCCACTGGAAGTCAGCAAATAACCTTCTAAGGAGTAGGGGGTAGCAACAGAGCACAACATGCAATACACACCACACATAGAATGCATACTTTTTGTCCATTTCTTTGCCATAACTATATGTAACATTCATGCAATAGAGAAAATAAATGTGTGTGAAAATTATACCTCCTATTTATAATTTCATATAGAATAGAAAGACTCGTTATCTCCTTTCTTCTTTCTCTTTTCTCCATATCATCAAAGAATCCTACGTCTCTTACACTTGTGTGATGTCACGCCATTGTATGTGCCTTACGTCCTTAAACCACATTACACGGTCCGCCGCCTTCCTAAACATGAGACCCTTTTGTATATTCCCAGGTGTAACACGCCTTGTTGGACGGGCCAGCTAATTACAGCCGTGCTGGTGGTACCCTGAATTATGGAGAAGCCCCCTTTTGTCTCGTGTTGGAAGTACCTTGGATTATGGAGAAGTCCCTATTTGTCTATCATCTAGCCTAGTTTTTGTCAGTGGCTTACAAAAGTTTTTGAAGAATTTGTAACAATAGACATGATCATGACCTTACCTTAAATCTTGATGTAAGAGAAAATAAGAAGGTATGATTTTTCAAGTGGCGGAAAAGTGTTGCTATTGAGGAGACCATAAGATGAGGGTGTACAACGACACTGCATGAAGAGGATGTATGGGAAATGAAAGAGGAGGATTTGGGAGAGATGGTGAGGGATGCGAGGGAGATGACAAGGAGCGACAGCGGTGTTGAGGCCCTCGAAGAAGAGGAAGGAGGAGGAGAGGCAACATAAAAGACGTGAGATATGTGACAACATAAAAAGTGCGGGAAGGATGATGGCATTAACAACGTGTGGCACAAGATTGTGGCTGACAAGTTAGTGAGGGTAGCCATGCATGTACTCATCATGGTCAGAGGGAGCGTGGTGGCTAAGACCGTGAACGCATGAATACTTCTCATAGGGCAAGATAGAATAGTGCAACGCCCACAACACCGAGCGGAGGAAGTGAGCGAGCAACATATACATTCCATACGACATGTGAAAGTAAACATGATAATTTATAGCCACTACTTAAAGTGATTAAGAACATCCAATCCAAAAATAGTGGAGTTATTGATCATTTCTCTTTTAGCGAGTTTCATCACTTATCTCTCATTTATGCCTTAGAAAAATACTTTGAACCAAATTGACATGGTGAAATTATCCGAACAAGAACCGTACATTTGATTAAACAATAATAATAGCTAGAAATAAATACTAAAAAAGCACACGAGCAACTCCTAGAACTTAGTAGTTTTGAAGGCGTTCTTTATGGATTTCTGTAGGCGCCCCTACCGCTTTCTCCGTTGTGTGCCATTGCCTACTTAGGTCATCATTCCAAGGTGAAATGGGATGTCTCGTACTAAGGTGTGGTGATCTTGCATGTTGTGGCTGAGTCGCTCCTAAGCATAAGCGCCCTGTGTTCACCAAAATGTCGTAGCGGTAGCAAAGCCCTACCTAATTTTGGGTAGGGTCCGCCTATCTAATGGACCAGAGCTAGTCAAAATAGATAGAGGTGGTTTTTTTTTGGATATTTTACCTTAATGAAAACACATTGGTATTTAGTGGGCCCGATTGTCCAAGTATGGGACACATCGATAGTATTCAAAAGAGATCCTTGTTTACATCGTATAATTAGGTTTTGTCCTAAGGCTAAAAAAATTAAGTTTGATAAACTTTGTAGACAAAATAGACACCAGATTGTAGTTTTATAATATAATATGTCTTACATATATTATTATATATTCTTCTAAATAGTAGTTTAACTTAGGACAAAAGCTAAACATATGCTTATTTGCAGGGGCGGAACGAGGGGGAGAGCAGGGACTAGACACCCTAACCATTCACCCCCCTCAACACAGCAAGCCGGTACAAGTAGCAGTATTTAGGATATACACTTACTGATGGACATATATAATTGCTTGATTAGTAGTTATGAACTTGTATGCGATAATCCTTGAAAGCGCGACTGAATATGCCCAAATTTAAATAGGTCATTATGCGCTAGAAATTGGTATGTTCTTTTTGCCTACACCAACAGTCCATCCATCATGCAAAAAGAATAATCCATGTAAAAAGAATAATCCATCTAGCCATCGTCTCATGTAGATCAGATTGATCGAAACATCTCGCTGATAGGGCATCTGTCGACGCTCGCCATCCGCCGACACTGCCATGATGCTATTTGCTTTGGCTCCTTGTTGATCATGCCATCCCGTCCATTGCGATTGCCGGCCACGGTGTAGGGTCGTGCAATTGATTCCAACAGACCAAAAATCTCCGTACACATATCTTTCTTGGATTTCTTCATAAAGCTACATCAGGATACATAAGTTACAACTATGCATTTTTTATGAGGCAATTGATTTTTCAAGTTTCATATCACGCTAATTTGACTCCCCATGTCTTGTCCCTAACCAGTCGCGTCACAATGATAGTGTTGATTTTCAGTAGTTAAATCTATCTTTATATAATTTTTTAGTCAACAAAATTTTTTTTAACACACCTACTATTTTATCTTTCATGTGCTCGATATTTTTTTTTGGCTCCCCTGGAGGTCAAATGCTGGCTCTGCCTAGGGATGGCACCCGCCGGGTTCGGGGCCGGGTCAAGCCCTTCCATACCCGCCCCCGCCCCATTTTCCCCGACCCATGACCCGCCCCAATAGCGCCACCGGGTCTGGAAATCTACCAGACCCGTGACCCGGCCAGGTCCGAGGACCCGATGGGTACCTATGGCGGCGCTGGGAGCTGCTGCGAGATGCGAACGGCGGCGGCGCTACGAGCTGCAAGACTGTCAGCGGCGACGCTAGGAGCTGTGAGCGGCAGCAACGGCGTTGGGGTGATGCGAGTGGCGGCGGTGGCGCAGGGGGATGCGAGCAGCGGTGGCGGCGCTGGGAGCGGCGGCGGCGCCAGGGGCTGCGAGTGGTGGCAGCAGCGCTGGGAACGGCGAGCTGCGCGGCAAGCGGCGCTGAGAGATGTGTGCTAGGAGAGTTGAGGACGAGTGGGGTTGGGCCGTTGGGTGCGTGGCTACGTGCAGAGTGCGTGCGTGCTTTGCGTGTCAAGTGCGTGTATGGTTGTGTGGTTCTATGTGCGTTAGGGTTAGGATAAATTACTAAGATATAATTTGTAAAAAAGATTTAGTGGGGTTTTGTCGGGTCCGCGGGTCCACGGGGATGGGTCCGGCTCCCCCATACCCGCCCCCGCTAGACCCGATGGGTCTAGGTCTTTAGGGCATCACCTATGTATAAGGTGAATCTTTGCTATAAGATGAGACCCACACAGCTTATAGAAATAGCTACAATGTATAAGGTCAAGTTCACCATAAGCTGAGACCCACATGTCTGTTAAAAGTACACACAAGCAAGAGAGAGAGGAGAGAGTAAAATAATTGTTTATTGCTTGTAGACAACCCAAAGCTTGTAGGTCACTTTTAAGAAAAATCTCCTAAAGTGAACCTCCACTATGTATATAGATAGCCTTATGGACTACATAGTGGATGCCCTTACCAATAAGTAGTCCCATGGATTTATTTTCTTACCAAACCCTCCCTATTTAAGACGGGTACCCGTCGGTGGGTATCGGGTACCCATTGCCATCCCTACTGGCCCTTCGCCTATGTTTATTTGTGGAAGGAGTGACTACGTTTATTTCACTATGATGAAAAACCGGAAGGTAGTTTACGGTGCGTGTGTGCGTGCAGCGGCTCGGTATCGAAATCGAAATCTGGACGCACACGACAACGACCTAACAAACTGGTACAACGTGCGTGCCTTGATCGTACGCTCCATCCCCAACACTCCCACGCGCTCCCGGGAATCGGACGGCCAGCGGCAGCCGTCGGGCCCGCTGACGCGCGTCTCCTCCGTCGAAGGGAGGGGATGACGCGCGCGGCACGCATGGGTGGTGGCGGCGGCCGCGGCAGAGGATCACGGGGGGTTTGTTGGCAGCAGCTGCTCTCTGCAGCTGGGTTCCGGTTCCTTCTGCTCACGGAACCCGCTTTAAAAGGCACTCGCCTCTATCCAACCCTCTCTCCCTCTCTCTCTCTTTCCCAATCCCACCCTCCCACACATCGCGGCTGCGGCGACGAGGCGGCGAGGGGGCGTGGAAAACCACAGCGGATAAGTGACAGGGAGAGGCGGCGACTCTCCGCCCGCGGCCATGGCGCGCGCCGACCCCAACCGGGGCTTCATGAAGGACGTGAAGCGCATCATCATCAAGGTGATTTGTTTTTGACTGATTGCAGGCGGCGGCGGCGGCGGCTCGGCTCGCCTGTCGCTGCTGGCTAGATCTAAGCGCCGCCTGCTCTGCGCGCGATGCTGTTTCCGCATTGTCGTGTTTCCCGAGTCTGTCTCTGAATCGAATCGAGGATTAATTTTTCTAGAGTTCTTCACGATTGATTCGGGTCGTCTGTTCCACTTTTGGGTTAGGACGAGTGGTGACGGGGAAGAGGGGAGGGGACGGAGGGGTTTTGCCTGGGGTTTGGGTTTAACCCTGTGACGCCTTGATGGCGAAGTCCCCATCTGCAACAACTATCGCTATAGGAACTTTTCATGTGCCCTGAATGTTTGGTGCCTTTTGTAACCAGGAATCGGATATGCTTTCGGGGAAAGTTTGATTCCTATCAGATGGAAATGATTGGGGTAATGCAGAGAGGAAGTGTATTATGGGAATATTTCTGAATTTTCATCGAATGCTCTCGCCCTCATGATTTCATTGCATCTGTGGTGCGTTTTTTTGGGCTGCAAATACGTATTTTCTTATAAAAATTCTGGTGAGTTGATATTATCCATGATTAGAAAGAGTAAATTGAAGAAACTATGTTTTTATCAAAGAGAAGTACTCTTGTCAGTTTTGTGTGGCCCGTCTAGAAAGTTGCCGATTCTGGGGAAGCATGTTAGGCATGCTGAAGAATCTAGTGAATGATGGAATACATATAAGAAAACTTCCTATAAATCTGGGGAGTTGCTATGATCCAGAAAGAGTAAATTGAAGAAACTATGTTTTTATCGAAGTTTTTGTAGAAGAGAAGTACTCTTGTCAGTTTTGTGTGTCCCGTCTAGGAAGTTGCCAATTCTGGGGAAGCATGTTAGGCATGCTGAGGAATCTAGTGAATGATGGAATACATATAAGAGCCATGGACAGAATTTCGATCTGTGCTACTTTTGCTTGCTACTAATTCATTTTTTGCATGACAGGTGGGCACTGCTGTTATCACTAGAAATGATGGGAGATTGGCTTTGGGCAGGATCGGAGCCCTGTGTGAGCAGGTAACATTCTCATGATTTCTCAACTTCTCCACACTGTAGATATGCAGTCTGAGATCTCATGTCCTGAGTCAACAAAATGGCAATGTAGGTGAAAGATCTTAATGCTCAAGGATACGAGGTGATTATGGTCACCTCGGGGGCTGTTGGTGTGGGGCGACAGCGACTCAGGTACCGGAAGCTTGTCAATAGCAGCTTCGCTGATCTGCAAAAGCCACAGAATGAGCTGGATGGAAAGGCTTGCGCTGCTGTTGGTCAGAGTGGGCTGATGGCACTCTACGATATGTTGTTTACACAAGTGTGTTTATTTAGCCTGGCATGAATTTCACTGAATTAATTGGTACCTTGATAGCTGTTTGTAACATCAAACTTCTCATGTTGCAGCTTGATGTATCCTCGTCCCAGCTTCTTGTGACAGACAGTGATTTTGAGAATTCAAACTTCCGGGAGCGACTCCGTGAAACTGTCGAATCACTATTAGAACTTAGAGTTATTCCAATATTTAATGAAAATGATGCCATCAGTACGAGAAAGGCTCCATATGAGGTACGTTTTGTACAATACATTGCCCCGAAAAATTAGAACTGTAGTCTTTGTCTGACATTGCTCTGTAATTGCGGTATTAGTTGCATGGTTAGAGCTTCATTGTTGCATACATAAATAGCCACACCTTTCCAGTTTCCATACCTGCCTCAGCACTTTTATCATTTGCATTGTGATCACCAACACTTCTGTTACAGGATTCATCTGGTATATTCTGGGATAATGACAGTTTGGCAGGTCTATTGGCATTGGAACTGAAAGCTGATCTCCTTCTTCTACTCAGTGATGTTGATGGTCTCTACAGTGGTCCACCAAGTGAACCTGCATCAAAGATAATACATACTTATATCAAAGAAAAACATTATCACGAAATTACTTTTGGAGACAAATCTCGTGTTGGTAGAGGTGGCATGACAGCTAAAGTCCAAGCTGCTGTCTGGGCTTCAACGGGTGGTGTACCTGTTGTTATTACAAGGTAAGTCAAACATTGCCTTCTATTGCATGAGAAATAGTGCTGCCTAGCATTGCTATTGCTCATATAGATATACTTTACACATTCTATGGTTTATTTGTTTTCTCATCATATGCAAGTAGTCGTGTGTGCTATTTGCCAACTCGTGATTTTGATTCCATCTTGTCACTTCCAGATCTGATTAAATTAGACTACTAATGCTAAGTTGTCAAGGCAATTTGACACTTGTCGACAACTCTAGAATAGTTACTTTAAAGTTTAATGAACAAGAAAAATCTGAAATGGTATGAAGTCCCGTGTTTAATGATGAACAATTCTACCACGAGAGTTCTGCTAAAGTGTATTTGCTTTTGAGACCCATGCATCTTGAATGCTATAGTGGAACTTTGTTGTGATGTTTACTGCCTCAACATGGTCTGACATTATTGTGAAGTAAAGAACCCTAACCTTTGTTTTCTCAATACGCTTCAAACCCAAATAATAAGCTTTTCTTATTGATCAACTCGATATAACCAAGTAAACTCCATTTGTTGCAAGCTATTTTTATTTTCTCAGTGAATGCCTGAGTAATTTAACCTTTCTACTGTTCTTGAAGTGGATGCGCATCTCAGAGCATTGTTAAAGTCCTCCAAGGGGAAAAAATTGGTACTCTTTTTCATAAGAATGCAAGTTTATGGGAACCATCCATGGATGCTAGTGTCCGTGAAATGGCTGTTTCTGCAAGAGACTGTTCGAGGCGTCTACAGGTATATTTCTTTCCATACACAGTTTCTTCTGACTGGATGGTGCAAACTGTATTTTCCCTCTATTTTTGTTGTTTCTTAATACTGATCCTATATCATATGGACACTTGATACAGAATTTGTCATCAGAGGAGCGCAAGAAAATATTATTAGATGTTGCAGATGCTTTAGAGGCAAATGAGGATTTAATTAAGTCTGAGAACGAAGCTGATGTAGCTGTGGCACATGAGGCTGGGTATGAGAGTTCTTTGATTGCTAGATTGACTCTGAAACAAGGAAAGGTAGGCAATTAGATAATATTGTTTCTTTTGAATTAGTTGATTTTCTTGATAGGTGAATTAGATAATACTGTTATTTGTTTTTTTCCGATGAAAGGAGCCCCTGGCCCCCATTTTTCACTAAAATGGAAAATATTGTTAATTTGTTCATCCAGTTTCCATTTATGTTTGTAGATAGCAAGCCTTGCCAAATCTGTTCGCACTCTTGCGAATATGGAAGACCCTATTAACGAGATACTGAAACGAACAGAGGTGAGTGCTTGTATTAACAGTTTGGAACTCCTAAAGGGAAAAGCTTCCATGTTTGAACCAATTATTTTGCCTTTTCAGGTTGCTGATGGTTTAGTTCTCGAGAAAACATCATGTCCTCTGGGTGTTCTCTTGATTGTTTTTGAGTCCCGACCTGATGCCTTGGTCCAGGTATCCTTAGTTGTTGGCTGACTTTAGTTATTTATCAATAATTCATGTGCTTTGCATTTGATTTGTACAAGTATGTTAAGCAGCTTGGTTTGCACTCCATTGTTTAGATTGCGTCTTTAGCCATTCGTAGTGGTAATGGTCTTCTTCTGAAAGGTGGAAAGGAAGCGATGAGATCCAATGCAATTTTGCATAAGGTATTATCTTTGGCTATGTTGCAGCTTTATATTTGCGTGGTGTATAATTGTTAGCTTTAGTGTACTTAAAAATGTCAATTTACTGTTTGTAGGTAATAACCAATGCTATTCCTGACAATGTTGGTGAAAAACTTATTGGCCTTGTTACAACTAGAGATGAAATTGCAGATTTGCTGAAGGTAAGCACCCCCATACTATTATGAAAATAGTGGTTCTACCAATTTCCCTAAAACATATAATACACTGTACAGCTTGATGATGTCATTGATCTTGTCATTCCAAGAGGCAGTAATAAGCTGGTTGCTCAAATCAAGGCAACGACTAAGATTCCTGTTCTTGGCCATGCTGGTAAGTTCACTTTCAACATTATTGTTGCTGATACTAGTGCTCTCTAGAATGTTAGAGAATGTTCAAATCTGTTCACTGTCGTTTGGATTTGAGTTTGTGTTGAATAAGTTTTTGCATAACTCTGCAGATGGTGTTTGTCATGTATATATTGACAAATCAGCAGACATGGATATGGCAAAACGTATTGTGATGGATGCAAAAATTGATTACCCAGCTGCCTGCAATGCAATGGTATTTTAATTTCGTAGCATGTATATTATTGGATAGACGTATTTGTTGGTGTCGGTTCAAGTACTTTATAGAGCATCTTTTACTGAAAAGCAGTGGCTGTAATTAATGTTTATACAACTATAGATGTTTTTAATTCTATCTAATGATCCTGGGCTGCGGTTTACTGTTACCCACCAAAGACATAGTTAAACTGTTCTTCTTGTCACTGCCCCCCATATGTCCTAATGTTAATTGTATAATATATTTTTTGTAATTGATAATCGTATGCGCATGTCATGCTTGCTTCACTGTAAATCTTACCACTTTTGTGTTTTTTAAATTGATGAATTGTTAAATCTTTCTTTTGAGATCATAGTGTATTATCACCATAACTCACCCTTTTCTTCGCCATAATTTACCTGTAATTCTTGTTGTAGTGTTTTCTTCTAATATTTTGGCTAGGTGATATTTTCTATATTTTTTTCAAATTTCTTCAGTTTTGTATGTTAACTGATTTTGATGTGTTTTCTGTAGGTTTCATTACTTGCTAACTTATTTTGGATGCTAGCTTCACTGTTAATTACCACTTCTGTGTTCTTTAAATGGACGAATTATTAAAAAAATAATTTCTTGAGATCATAGTGTGTATCCCCATAAATCACCCTATTTTCACCATAATTTATGTGCAATTCTTGTTGTAGTTTTTTTATTCTAATATATTTTTAGGTGGTATTTTCTATTTATTTATTTCCAAATTTCTTCAGTTTTGTTTGTTAACTGATTTTATATGTATTTTCTGTAGGAGACATTACTTGTTCATAAAGATCTTGCCAAAACTTCAGAACTTAATGACATACTGGTAGCACTCAAAACAGAAGGTTTGTCTTCTGCTCTTTATTCAGTTTAGTTGTATACCTTTTCTATTGATTATTATATGGTGCCCATTCAAGAGTCCATGGTATATTATTCAATAGTATATATGTTTACTCTCACAATATGAACCTTCTACATTTACCTTTAAAAGTATTTTTTATCTTCTTATGATTATGTCAGTTATTAGCAATATCGGGGATCTGGACTGTTGCTCTTGTCACGGTTTGTCCTGTAGCTCTAAATATATGACATTAGCGCTGGGTTCAGAGACCGAGCATTTGGGGCCTGACATGCCAAACTCGATTATCCCATTCCTATTTCTGTTTTGCGCTCTTGAACTGCCTGTTTCCATTATGAAAGTAATGGAAAATGGCAGTATCCTCGTTTGGAAAAGAAAGAATTCTGAATCAGAAGAATAACAGTTAGTATCACCTGCTAATTTCACATTGCTGTTTCACATTCACATTGTGCCATGCTGTAATATGAGGTCGTAGAGAGACCTTACCAGTTCTCGTAAATAACCTAGCAATTTGTGTAAACGCAAAATCGCCTTGAACGTTCCTACTTCCATGCCAAAAGTAGTGTGCAATATATGCAATTCCTGTAACTTTAGCATATAGCTAGTGGAATCAGAGATGATCTTTTGTAGGCTTGTAGCTTGATAAATATTTTAAATTTGGATACATCATATTGTACAAGTCCTTGTGACTTTTATTCTTCCACTTGAGGCATGTAAGGTCTGGTTCAGCCAGTACATTTGAAATAATATACCTACAAACTTGCGATTTGATGGTTCTCCTTGTGTTCTAACTAATGTTGTATTGCAGGAGTTAACATTTATGGCGGGCCTGTTGCGCATAAAATATTGGGGTACCCCAAAGCGGATTCGTTACATCTGGAGTACAGTTCTATGGCTTGCACAGTTGAGTTTGTTGATGATGTACAGTCAGCAATTGACCATATACATCGCTATGGAAGGTAGCTAGGACTTATTCTGTACTCTGTCTCCTTCATTCGATTTCTAAATATATTCATACTCGAGAAAACTGAGATTTGGTTGACTGAATTCTCTCTGCTGTATGTTATTTTCAGTGCACATACAGATTGTGTGGTTACTACAGATGATAAAGTAGCAGAGACCTTTCTACGACAAGTTGATAGGTATCTGTGAAAAATAGTCTGTCTTTAACTTAAGCTCCTGTACAGTTTGAGTTAACAGATGCCTTCTGTCATGATTTCTGCTATTGCTGTAGATAAGTTTTCTTTCTGATATCCTATGAGGATTAGGTGTCTAACAAGTGCTCTGTTTTACTTGTAAAATTTCAATAGTGCTGCTGTAGTATACAATGCAAGTACAAGATTCTCTGACGGGGCTCGTTTTGGACTGGGTGCTGAGGTACTTCTAACATTACATGTTCTTTTTGCGATCATGTACCTTTATGTCTACATCTCTAATCCTTTGGAATATCTTAAATAGGTTGGCATAAGTACAGGGCGTATACATGCACGTGGACCTGTGGGTGTTGAAGGTCTCTTAACTACACGATGGTATGTGCCCAGATGCATATTGGTCGTAGTCCTTCTGTTATATGCTCATTCCCCTAACTTTAAACTTGCATAAAACAATCGGCCAACCATATGTTATGGCCAATCCAGGCACTAAGCAGTGACATGCATGGAATATATAGTTACTGACCAGTACAGACCTATAAATTACTGTGAATAGCTGATAGCATGTGATTGGTTCTGTGGTAATTTAGGAGTGCATATATTTTGATAGCTGGACTCCAAAATGGACCATTTTGAAGATATTAGAGGTCTAGCCACCTTCCAAGAAATTTAGAGGATTGCAAATTGAAAGTTAAGCCGATTTTGATCTGCTAGCAAATAGATAAATCCATCTGTTTTCTTATTGCATTTAGGTTTTAATCCTATCCATAGCTATTACCATCAACACACCCTCTCATACTGTGGTATCTCCTGGAAGATTGCACGTTCCCTTCCTTATCTATGTGGTCCTTGTACTGTCCAATGATAGTTCATCATTCAAATCTTTGATAGCTGTACTTATGTTTTGCTCTTATGGCCGCAAAAATATTGCTTTAACCAACTGCAATATGCAAAAGTGAAAAGGTGATTTTAGAAAGTTATCTCTGATTCCAAAAGAGCCATAGTCTAGAATCAAGAAAGCGGGGACTATTAAGTTATCATGTTGATCTTTAATATTTCAGTCAATTTCCAATTCTTAAGCTGTAACTTATTTCTTCACGAGCATTAGAATAAAGAAAACACAGTCACCATGAATACTTTGCATCTCATGTAGTCAGCAGATGTCAAACTGATCATATTAGCTAAAATAGACCTTCCAAGTAAAGAATTAGCTTCTTCGATAGCACGGGAGCTCAATATTAAGTCTGCGCTGTTGCTACATCGTCTTCCATTACTTGTTTCTATTGCAGGTTATGAATATTATTTTCTTGAAATGAAATGTAATAAACATGAAAAAATTCTGATTGTTGGATGATTGATTTTGATATGCAGGCTTTTACGAGGGAAAGGGCAAGTGGTGAATGGTGACAAGGATGTCGCCTACACTCATAAGACCCTTCCTTTGCACTGACTTTGCAACGAGGTGCGCCTCTGATATTACATATTCTGCTTAAGATTTATTTTTAGTCCTCATGGCTACATACCCAATAAAACACAGATCTACTCCCTCCCTCTAGAAATATAAGACGTTTTTGAATCTATACACAAAAATCATCTAGATACATTCGTTTCACAAAGCTAAAATGTCTTATATTTCTAAACTTAGTGAGTAGATATTTTGTCATATGGTTCTATACTCGTTTATATGATAGAGCATATTGATGTGATACTAAGCAACCGTGCAGGTCATTGTCTTGGTCAGGATTCAGTGAAAACCTTGTGAAGTCTGAAAGTTTAGGCAGACTACAATGAAAGAAAAAGGGTGAATCTTGTGAAGATTGAGGGGCGGTGAATCAATTAATTTGTGTACAAACTATCTTATTGTGGCGGTTTGGTAGATCAGTTTGTATGAGTTTGGAGGCTCTGGCTCTCCAGTGTTGTAATAAAAGAGCTGCAGCAATGCTAGGAGCAAGAGATTACTAATGTATCGACACTATAAGCAGTATGTTGCTTGGGACTAGTGATCCATCAGCATCCGTGATTGCTCTGTACACTGTAATAGTTGTTTTTACACTTCCTTCTGTCATGGTGGCTAGGGCAACTTAATCTGGAGCTGCCGTTTTTGTGGTTTTGCTTGCTCTTGAGGCTGTATATGAGCTCATGAAATAATCGAATGTGTTAAGCTCATGAAATAATCGAATGTGCTTGAAATTCCTGTTAAAAAAATGTCTTATTAATTTAGTTTGGAAATATTTTGCAATTGACTTCACCTTTACCTAAAATATAAGCACAGCAAAAGTACCTCATGAATAAACTAATTAAATTTATGTGCATGTGTCATTGTCTCCCTATCCATAAATATTCACGAACTTGGTAGAGAATTTGAATTTGTCCTTGGATTCCCTCATCCCCGGTCTCTTGCTCGGTGTTTGGTGCTTGGTTAACTTTGTCCTTATAATCCTTATATGTATCGCAATGTTTTTTAGAATGCTGACTTTAATTTATGCTTTGTGCACATGACATCAAATAGTTTTGTATGTACATGTATATTGATATGTTGAAAACTTCAACTTGTAACTATTTATTGATTGTTACCCCGATCTAAATTTGTTGCCACGGTATTGCACCAGTAATCGTTGAATGGTTGCCATCAGAATATGAAACCTTGTTGTATTATTACTAGATCTAATAATGAGGAATATATCCATGATGCTATATTGAGGTTGAGGTTCAGGCACACTAATTCTGAGTGTACTACGTTAGTGAAGTTACCACTCTGATAGTCTGATGCATAAAACCAAATTCCAGTTTCACGTTTGATTGCTATCCTTTGTTAAGCTTGCCTTCAATTTGTCTTTTGCATGACTATGTTGATTGAGTAAATGAACAGTGACTTAAATCTTGTTTTGTTTTTTAATAGATAATGCCTAAAATTGTTATCTGTTATTTTTCTACTTCAGTTGATTCAGTTGATTTTGTTCACAATGTCGTAGCGTTACAATTTTGATGACCCCCCATTATTTGCGTACAGAACATGGTTAAGGGCATCCAAAAGCACGGCACATTTTTCACCATCGTTTTCTATAAGCGCCGTCCTAATTACTACTCCAGTATGAATCATCTTCATAACTATACCATTAGAGCTGTTACATCGACTGCTCCAATGAGCAATGATCACCCGGTATCTCTATCAGGTGATCGACCTTGGATCATTATATCCACACCACAATCATAGAAACTGCTACACAATCATACCCAATCGCTATCTTCTTCGGGCGTGTGTCTTTGTCAACTTCTACACCAAGCGCGAGCTCAACACACGCGTGCGTCGTGGGTGATGAGTGACACCGGAACGCCATCGAGCTGATCACGCAACCGGCGGCCAGTGCGCGGAATCCTTGGACGTGTCCAGCGACGTCGGCGGTATCCACTGCCAGAACGCGGCCGGAGTTGGGTATCCGGCGGCGTACGCCGGGACGAACTTGCCGGCGTGCGCGTACGCTGCTGCCGCCGCGGGGTGGTACTGCGGCGGAGCCATGGCGGCCGGGTGCGGGATGAACTGCGGCGGTGCGGCCGCAGCAGCGGCGCTGACGCCCTTGAGCATCTGCTCCAGCCTCTCCCTCTCCGCCTTCAGCTTCGTCTTCTCGTCCCGCAGCTCCGACTTCTCAGACTGCAGTCACATTCAGCCATAAGATCCCTGAACTTTTTCTTTCTGATGAAGTGGGTATCCTGGTGTGCCAGTGGGTGCAGCAGAAGTGCAGAGTTTTGGTGTTTATACCTTGAGGCTCTTGATGGATTCCTGGAGCGATTCGTTTGACGTCTTGAGCTTCTGAGCCTCGGCACGCAGCTGTTCCAAGAGGCGAGCGGCGTCGCTGAGGATGGCGACCTTGTCGGCCTTGGGAGGCTTCCCGGGCTCCAAGACGGCGCAGAGCTCACTGAACCTGGAGAGTTACAAGAGAGACAGAGGTGGATCAGAGCTGAGCTCAGATTTGGTGGGGCGACTGCTGAAGCCGAACACCTCTACCGCTGAAGCTTTGGGAGACTGTATTTGTCAGCCATAGAGCTGAACTTGTGTGGCATACCTTTCGTTGAGCCTGTCTCGCCGGATCTTCTCGCGGCAAGCCTTGGTGCCAGGCGGTGCGCTCGACTCTGGACGTGACCTGCGGATTGCGAAAAAAAATCAGATTGGGCTCACGCTTGGTAGAATCTGGTCCCTGAAGATTGTGAATTGTAATGGCAAATAGCGCATCAGTGATCACTGACTGACGCGTCAAGCAATCGTGCTGTAAATCATGCTTTGAAGTCTAGTTATCAAAACATCGATCAAGCCGTCAGCTAATTATTGGACTCGAACTTATGTGCATATGTTCCAGACCGGCGTGCTCTCAGCCACTAGTGCTATACTCTAAAGAAAACTGATACCGCTATATTCTCATCAGTCGAATCAGAAATGCCAAAACAATCCAAACAGGCGAACTACTCCCTCTGTTTCAAATTACTCCGCCGGCGCGCTTATGTAGGTGGGCTAGTACTTCCTCATTTCTCATTCAAAAAAATCCTAAGATTTTTGAAATAGATAGTATGAAATATGTACTACGTATACCAAAAATTCTAAGAATTTTTTAATGAAAAATGAAAGAATACTAGGCCATCTAGGTAAGCGTGCGCGCGGAGTAATTTGAAACAGAGGGAGTATAAGCCAATAAATATACTCTAAAAAAAACTGGTGCAGCTATCTTTCTCATCAGTCGAATCAGAAAGGCCAACAAAACAATCCAAACAGGAGAACTCAAATTCCAAACTCGCCTTGCCACAATCAATCATCAATCAATCACGAGGTTTTTTCTTTCTTTCTTTCTTTCTGGAAAGAGAGTTTCCTCTCCGGTTTCTATTAATAGAAACCACCGAGTTCAGGTACAAGGACGACAATCAATCACCAGGCTTGCTTATTAGTAGAAGCTATATATGAATCCGAAGAAGAACAAGAAGATTACTAGTAGGTACCTTTTCTTGGCGCCGGAGTTGTCCTGGTGGGCACCGTCGTCCCTCCTGGGCGCATCGAACCCCAATATGACGCTGCCAAAACAATCAATCCAATCCAATCAGTGAGTCACCGACAGCGAGTAAAACAGGAGTACAGGACAGCCCCTGCCATCCAATTCCAAGCCGCGAGCCTCCAGAATTAAGGAGAGGAAGAGAAGGGAGGCTGACCTGGAGACGGGCGGGTCGTCGACCATGTAGATGAACTCGGACCCCTGGATCTCCTCCTCGACCAGGCCGTAGTCCAGCAGCCACCCGTTGTTCCCCCCGCAGCTCATCGCGACGACCAGCAACGAGACTGGAAGAAATCCGAGAAATCGGGCTGTTATCCCGGAGGCCGGAGCGCAGTGGCAGATCTTTTGAGTTGAGGCGTGGGGATGGCACGAGCCGGGGGAGGGAGGAGGAGCTGGGGGAAAACGAAGCTGCGATTTGATTATTATTCGCTCGGTCTGGTATGGTGGTGATGTATGTTTGTTGGCCGCTGCCCGCTGCCTTTTGGCGCCACCAAAGCTGCACGCAAGACGCTGCTTATGGATTGGCGGGTTTGGCCTTTGGCCGAATTGTAAAATGCAGGTGGCGCCGTCGCCACGTCGGCCGCGCGCTCGCTTCCGCTGAGCCGCTGATTTTTAATCGAGCGAGTTGGGTCGTGTGGGGCGTGTAGTCTTTTTATTCTGTTATTATACTCGACTTTTTATTGTCATTGGATGATAGTCTGCTTGTCTTGCTTTAGCAATTCTGGTGGGTGTTTTGATTATATTGGTTATCAGCAGTGGGGGTTGAGTAGGCACTTCTTGAGCTCCTGGGTGCGTGGACTACCAGTTACCACGAATCCACCATGCAGAGGACGTTGTTAGAGCAACTCCAACAGTTTACCTATCTTATTTTACCTATATCTAGTACAGGTAAAAAATTCTGGATCTAGATAGGTACCAGAGTTACCAGAGTAGTTTAGGATAGGTCCTTGGGCTGTTTGCCCGTAGTTTTGGAGCGTGGTGCAGATCTCGGTGGCTGGATCTAGATCCTAGGGTTCTCACTTTATGTGCACATGTGTGACCACACATCCACCACCCCACACTTCACTTTCCCCTTCTTCTTTCTTCTTAGATCTAGTCGGGATCTTCTCCTTCCCACCTCAATTTCTCCACCCATTCACCATTTTTAGCATGTAAAACTTGCTTTGGATGTTACATAAGTAATAGAGGAGGTCTCCGGTCTCTCATCTCCTTCTCCGGTCGACGCGCGCACCTCTCCTTTCCATCTTTTCTCGCGATCGGTCTCTCATCTCGGTAAGTTGTCCATGTAAGGATGTGTTCATGTGTATATGGATGATGTGCTCATATGTATGTAGATGATCGATGCTCATGATGTGTGTATGTGGAGAGGATGGTCATATGTGTGTGTGTATATGGAGAGTATCGATGATGCTCATGCATGTGCGTATGGAGAGGATAATGATATGTTCATGTGTGTATGGATCGGTCTCGATCTCTCTCTCTTGTGTTTGTATGTGAACAAGTTGCCATTTGTTTTGCCAAAATATTGATTCATTTCCATTTTGGCAAGACTTTGGCATTTCGCAAAGGTCCTAATTTTAGGATAGGTCATGCCAAAATTTTCTATCGACCATTGCATGCATGCATTCATTATGTGGTTCTAATAGACTTCAAAATTGTACCGTGTACACCGTGCAAGCAAAAATGGTCCGCATAATGAGCGAAGGCATTGTGGCTAGATTTTTGAAATGTGCGACGGCCGACATGATACGAAATAACAAGACAGATATAAGATGTCCGTGCAGAAGATGCAAACTCAACTGGGTGATCGACCCAGATTCCAGGAATCTGCAGGCGCACCTGCTCCGCCATGGTTTCATGGATGGATACACTCATTGGATAAGCGATGACGTAGATGATGGAGACGGTGAAGGTGGCCAACATGACGATGATCATCATCACAGCGAGAACGGGTGAGATGATGAAGAGTCTCCTGGAGATGGTGAAGGTGCGGAAGCAGACCGGGATGATGATGATCTAGATGCCGGAGGAGCAGACGACGATGGAACAACGTCAGGCTGGGTGCGGGACCCTTATGTGCAAGAGCTGCTTCTCAAGCAGACGAGTAACGCCAGGGCTGCCGCTAGAGAGAAAGCCAAGCTTGCGCAACTTGAGAAAGACGTGGTTACTCCATTGTATGAAGGATGCAGGCCCGATGATACCCGGTTGAATGTAACGCTCAAGGCTATGGAGATGAAGGCAAAGCACAAATTGAGCGACGCAAGCTTCGACGATATGATGGCATTCTGGCACGATCGTCTCCCGGAGGGGAACACATGTCCAACTAGTATCGAGGATGCCAAGAAAATCGTCTGTCCTCTCGATCTACCGCACGTTAGATATCACGTATGCATCAACGATTGCATCATTTATCGGGGCGAGGACGCGGAGAAAACCACATGTCCGGTGTGCGGCGTGAGTCGATACAAGAAAGGGAAGAAAGCACCTCGAAAAGTGGTATGGTACTTTCCTATCACTCCTCGTCTGCAGCGCTATTTCGCGGACCCTAAGGAAGCGAACCTTCTGTGGCGCACTACACCTAAAGCGCACTATGGAAGTTTAGTGGCGCACTAGGTAGTGCGCCACAGAAGATCCCAGGGGTAGCGCACCATCCCAAACTTCTGTGGCGCACTAGGAGGTGCGCTACGCCTATCTCTACACAACCGTGGCGCACTAGGCAGTGCGCCACGGCTGAGAGATAGCCGTAGCACAAGGCCCGTGGCGCACTGCTAGTGCGCCACGGATGGGCATTTCGGGTGCGCCACTAACAGCCTGTTTCCTAGTAGTGATCGTATCCTCTTAAATAAAGCCGCTTCGGGCTTCCCTTTGCTGTGGGTTTGAGCTCCTGTGCGCTCCGCATCTGGCCGGCCGTGGTGGCGAGGAGATGCGGTGTGCTAGGTGCTTTGCGGTGGGCGTCGTCCCTCCTGGCCGACCGTGGTGGCGAGGAGGAGTGGAGGTGCCTCTACTTTTTCCCAGTGGTGTGGAGGTGGTTCGTCGTCTTCTTCGTCTCAGATGGCTCGGTGTCGCGCATCTGCTCCGTTGAGTCATGATGGCTCTCCGAGCAGACGGCGGCTTCTGCAGTGGTGCCTGGCGGAGAAGCTGTTTGGGAGTATCTCTCCGGCGGCTTTCGGGGGCCTGTTCCGTGGTCCCACCAGACCAATAGGCTGAAGGGCAGTCACTTCCCGCTGCTTGCTCCGTCTCGACAGGTTCCGGCGTGTTCCTGGCTTGCCTTGTTCATGGGCGTTTGTCGGCGTTGGGCTGGTCAACTAGAAGGACTTGGTCGCGTTTTCAGCGATGTTCTTGGGGTCCTTTCTATAATTTGCAGGACTACTTTGTAATTTCTATCTCTTTGGGGTTGTTCCTGCAAACTGTACCGCCCTTGATGAATATCAATGCAGGTTTTCGGGTGCTTCGCACCCGCACTCATTCAAAAAAAAGTACAGGTAAGAGGAGAGAGAGGGTATTGTCGTGGTATTGCCGACGAGTATGCCATGGAGGAGTCCTCATGGTGCGTGTTTAGAGACGTGGGGGAAGGCGAAAGGTATTGTCGTGGTATTGCCGACGAGTACGCCATGGAGGAGTCCTCATTGTGCGTGTTTAGAGACGTGGGGGAAGGCGGAAGGTTGGCGGGTACGAGGTAACACAGCTTACCCAGGTTCAGATCCCACGACAGTGGCAGAATCCTACTCCTGCTATAAATCACTATAATGGCAATACGCCGGGTTACAGGGATCGGTTCGCTATGCGCGATATGAGTTGTGTGTGCCCTAAAGGCTCCCATAGGTCCGGCTTATATAGTCGCCAGATCCTAGGGTTACAGGTTGTCGTGGTGGTGGCACGGCAGATGCCATGGGTAGGCTAAAGTATGGGGCCAATGGATGCTAGAGGGATCCGGGGAGGGAAGATGTAGTTATCTCTACACTCAAAGGGCTAACATGCAGATCTTTATTTCTCTTCTTTGGGACTACAAGTGCTCCTTGAGCTGTTTGCAGGAAGAAGAGAGCTACTACACGAGCCTTACGAAGTAGAATGAATCGATCCCTCTTCAGGATCCCGCTTCCCCCCTTATAAAGGGGTGCCTTGGTTCCTCCTAGGGCTGACGTGGCAAGCATATTCGAGGAATATTCTTATCCCAATGTGGTAACTCGGCGACCCTCTTTCCGTGTCCCCCTTCTAACGATGGCAATGTTCCAGAGAGCCCCACCTGCGCGCCTCAGGCTCCATGACTGTCACCTCCGTGACCTTCTTATGCCCTTCTGCTGCTCTGCTCTTTGTCCTTTGTGCTTGGCTCTGTTCAGATTCTCCCTAGCTAGCGACTAGGGTTTGACTATAGGCACCTCCTTCTCCTGCAAGCTTCGTGTTACTCAGCCTTGTCTTGCATAACTCGGCTCGGCCTTCACCTGTATTCAAGTTAGTCAGACTTACTCGGCCGACTTAACTCATATGTCGACCGGATAAGGTGTTTATCCTTCTATAATTGTCATGGCCTTGCTTAGCTCGGCCGACTCTTACATGACTCGGCCGATATAAATAGTAACTCCGCTCATGACAAGGGAGACTCCTTTCATCTTTCCCCTGTCCTGACCCTATCCGGGGTCACCTCCCCAACATTAGTCCCCGAAGCTGGTGTGGTCCTGCCTATAACCTCGGCTGGGCCACATCAGTTTCCCAACATACGTCTCTCCTTATTTCCGAGTTACTTTTTCCCGTTCGAGGTATCCGCGCAGCTTCCTGAGCACGCCTCGTCCTACGTGTAACACTCATCATTATTTTTCTAGTTTTTTGTTCCTCTACAGTGCCCACTGACAAGCTACAGTGATTACTGCGCCCGTCGCGTCGGCGCAGTGACGCCTCGTGCGCCGCATCGGTCAGGAGGCCCGATCCTCTCTTGCGTCGTGCGGCCTTTGGTGTGGCTCCACTTAGATGCGTGCGGTTCCGTCGCACACGTGATATACACGGTTAGCACTCACACGCACGATCCCACTACCGCCAGGGCTGCGCGGTTATAAGGAGGGGTGCGGGCTAGAGGATTCACTTTCCCCCTTTGCTCACCGTTCCTCTTCTTCCTCCTCGCGCCTGTGCGTCTGTTCGTGCGCCTGCGGTTGCGCCATTGTTGATTTCCTTGACGGAGACGCCGCGGTCCTTCCGCTCCGACGACCTCATCACCGTGCGCTTGCTCCGGCGCCATCGCCGGTGAGTTTTTCTATGGTCCCGTCGCTAGGCTCCTTTCCTAGGCGCATCTTCTGTTTTTCTAGATTTCCTGCGGCGGTTCTTTTCCATTCCGCCGCCGTGCTTGCTTAGAACCACGACGGGGACCTGCGCCTCTAAGCCTCTCTATGCCGCTAGTCCTTCTTCCGTTGATTCCTCCGGCGACCCTATGTCTAGTTCTGTCAATGGAGCGCTCGTCGAAGATGACGATGTTGCATCCGGTCCAGAGCGGGGTTCCTGGAAGGGCTCCTCTGTCACTCGTCGTGAGATTGAGTGGCTTATTAGGACACGTCGGATTCCTGCCGAGGTAAGCTGTCGCTTGCCCGGCAAAGAATCCTCTCCTGTACTCAACGAAGGCGAGTATGTTGTTTTTATGTCCCACTTTGCTCGGGGGTTTGGCCTTCCCCTTAGCGATTTTGCTAGGGAATTCCTTGATTACTTCGGCCTCCAGCCGCATCACCTTCCGGCTAATGCTATCGCCTCCCTGTCTGCCTATATCTCGGCCTCGGAGGGATACTTCGGCATCTGGCCCTCTGTGTCCATTTGGTCCAAAATTTTCCAGATCCGATCTAACGTTATTCCGAACAAATCTCTTCAACCCTCTGATAAATCCATCACCCAGTGCGGAGCCGCGTCCATTACACCTCGAAGAAAATCCGAGTTCCCTCGTGTCGCTGACCTCGAGTCTTGCAAGAAGTGGCATAGATCGTTTTTCTATGTCAAAAACACTGGAAAAGAAGACAAGATTCGGCTCCCCGCCTTTTCTATTGGCCCCCCTTCCAAGAAGAACTGGAACTACAACCCCAGGAAGAGCCATGCTTTGGCCGAGGCATTCGAGATTCGGATGAAGGAGTTGATCCGTGCCGGGCTCCGCGGTGAGGATCTGATGACCACATTCGTCAGCAGCCGAATCTGCCCTTTCCAGCTTCGCTCACACAAGCTCTGTTACATGAGTGGGCCTCTCGATCCCAACCGAGTTTTGACGGTTGAGCTCGACGACTATCTTATTTACAAGCGTGTCCGAGCTATCTTCAAGACTGATATGCCGGAGGACTGGACATGGGGGATGAAGCCGTTCACTCGCAGGAATCCCCCTCCCGAGGTAAATTTACGCATTTGTGATTGCTTCCTAATTGCGTTGGTGACTTCTTTTGCTAACTCCACTTTGTTTCTTTTCTTGCAGAGGTTTGCGGAGCAAAAGATCGAGGATGCCGAGGTTTTGGCCCTTCCGTGGACCACAGATCGGAACACCCCAGACAGCGGGGAACCTAACTCGGAGGAGTTTGTTCCTAAGTCGGACGTCGCTCCGGCTCGTGCCCGTGGCAAGACCTCGGCCCACAGGGAGGAAGGTGACTCGGACGACGTCCAAATTCTTGAGGTAGTCGCCGCGATGCCTATCTCTTATGCATTTCTGGCTTCTACTTTCCCAACTAATCAGGCCGGTCAGGTGCACGATGCCGAGCCTCTCGCCTCTAAAGGTCCTGCTACCTCGAGGAAGCGCACTGCTCCGGCAGGTACCTCTGAATCTACTCCCAAGAAGCGAACCAAGAAATCAGCCCAGCACCTTCCGAAGCGCAAAACCATGCCCGGGGTTACTGGGTGAGTTTATTTTCATTTGTATTTCTTGCTTCTCTCTTTCTGTCTTTTGATTCAACTTTTTGTGCTCTTGCAGCGCTCCTCTCTCTGCCAAGCCAAGTGGTCCGAGTATGACGAGTCATACAACTCGGCTACCTTCTCCTCCGCCTCCTGAAGATATTCGGGTTCCTAGTCCCTCTCGCGTTGACTCTCCTCCTGCGCCGACTCAGACATCGCCTTGGCGAGATGTACCCATAGCTTCCATTGCTGATGCCGACATAACTCCGCCAGCAGATCATCCTATTGAATCTGTCACCCCTGTTATGACCACCGAAGTTTCCCCCGAAATTCCTTTGACCCCCACAATTCCAGCTGCAACTCCAACTCCAGCCAAGGATGCCACCATCTCGGCCCCCTTGGAAACCATAGTTCCTCCTGCCTCCAAGGATGCCACTCCTAGTGCCAAGGTCGCTGCCCCTGCCGACACCTCTTCTAAGGCTAAGAAGGTTTTTGTCACCAAACCTTCAGCATCTCAGAAGGGGCCGGGTAGCTCTTCTCAACCCAACATAGCTGATGCATTCCGTAAGGGGGCTTCCTCTGCTAAGCCTGTTGTCACCCCGGCAGCTGATACTCAGCTTACTCTCCACAAGAGTCCCGCGACGGCAGTAGTTACCCAACGGGTCTGAGGTAAAGTACTGACCCGTACTAAGAGTGGGAACAGCCTTGGCTCTCTGGTGGAATATGCCAATAACTGGAACGCCGCCGATCAGCTTGAGGGAAATCCGAGTAACCAGCCGTTTCAGCTTTCCGACATCAGCAGTCGTTTGCATATGGCTGCTAAGATTGTTCTTGAAAGTGATATGATGAACGAGGTAAGCGCTTCTGTTGATATTTTGTCTGTTATTCAAATGATAGTATATATACACTAGTCCCCGAAGCTTGCAACCGAATAACTTGTTGTTCGTTTGGAAGCTTTTTTAGGCTTCAAATGCATTATTTGCTAAGTTAATTTCTTGTATACCTTGGATTGATCGTTGTTCATCCATATTTCGAATTAAGCGTTGCTTAATCCGGATCTATTTTGGCTTCGGTTATCCAGCCACCTAGATCCGAGTTAAGTTTTGCTTGATTCGGATCTGTCTTAGCTTTGAATCTCCAGCCACCTAGATCCGAGTTAAGTTTTACTTGATTCGGATCTATCTTAGCTTTGAATATCCAGCCACCTAGATCTGAGTTAAGTTTTACTTGATTCGGATCTGTCTTAGCTTTTGAATATCCAGCCACCTAGATCCGAGTTAAGTTCTACTTGATTCGGATATGTCTTAGCTTTGAATATCTAGCCACCTAGATCCGAGTTAAGTTTTACTTGATTCGGATCTGTCTTAGCTTTGAATATCCAGCTGTGTAATTCATTTTGATACCTAGGTTGCCCATGATCGGCGGACAGTCGAATTTCAAAGGTTGCTCTTTGCACACAAGAAGTTGGAGGAGAAATATGAGAAAGTTCTCCCTGTGGTGAAGAAAACTGTTAATTTACTAAACCTTTGTATTGTTCCTTAAGTTCTTAATATTTTTGACTTGGTGTGCTAATTCATTCCTTGCTGGTGTGCAGCTAATATCAATAATCTCAATATCCGCCTTACCAAGAAGGTCAAAGCTCTGGAAGGTTAGTTATTCTTCTCGTCTATTGTTTTTCATTCGAGACTGATCCTAGGTTTCTTATAACCTTCTGGCTTTGGTATAGCCGAGTTACAAACACTTGCAGCGTCGCATCAAGAATGCATATCCCTGCCTGATATGATGCTGCATTTTTTAGAACAAGCCGCCATTCATTCGACGTAGCTTAAAGAAAAGAATGATGAGATAGCCCTATTACGTGCCGAGGTTGAGTCTCTCAAGCTCTCACAGAAATCCGAATTGGAGAAAGTTGATCAGGAGTTCTCTGAAGAAAAGAATCGACTAAGTCTGCAATTACAGAAAGACAAAGAACTCCTCGATGTTTCCGAGCTGAAGAACCGCATGATGGGCGAGGAAATCGCTCGCTTTGAAAAGAATAAGGTCGACTGGACCCAGGATCTCCAAAAAATGTTGAGTTATATTCATCGTAAGTTTTCGACCGTGGCCGAGTTATTTTTTTCTCTTTCTTATTTTTAACTGATATGTTTTCCTTTCGTGTACATCATTTTCCGGAAGCTAGACCAGTAAGCTCTAAGGCAGTGATTTCTGCTCGCCAGCGCCGAGGTGTCCCCGCAGACTCGAGTCCAGAATACTCAATGGAAGACTTCCTGATTGCCGTTGGCGCTGCAGTTGGACCAATGAAGATTATGGGCCAATATTTGGTACAAGCGGCCATTCGGGCCTACCATGTTCTTTGGCCGAACACGTCAGGGACCCCTGATATTGACGAAGTCAAGATACTTGTGGAGAGATTAATGGCATCTCAGAACCAGCTAAATATCTGGAGGGAATCTGCTGGGAGGGCTGGTACCGACATGGCACTTACAGCCGTTCTATCTTGGTACAAGGAAATTTTGCTCGACACTTTGATAAACTTGCGCACTGGCTCTCGTTGGGTCGAGGATCCAGAATTCGTCGCTCGCCGCCAAGCTCGTGCCTTCCAGCTTGTTGAGTACGCTGATGTGCATAATTGGATTGAAGGGCCGAGTTTTCTTTCCAATCCAGCGGATGACGTTGAGATTGAATACGCCTCCGATGATGATTCGGCCGACCAGGATGAGGCAGAGGGTGACTCGGACAACTCCCGTGATTACAATGCAAGCTCGGATGAGGACAACGACGCGCGATCATATTCCAAAGGGATTGGGCACTCTCAAGCTCAAACTAATGTTTCTCAGCAGCCCAGGATTTCCCCCGAGGCTACTATCGCTTCTGTTGAAGGCAAAGTAACTTTGGCTGAGGCGCCGTCTACCTCGGAGCGCCCAGTTCCTGAAAATGCCCCTGCACAGGAGACCGAGGTCGCGCCGCCATCATCCGAGATAGCCGTTCCTGATGCCCCTGATCATGCTACTGCCCCTTAAGGGTGCTCTGGCCCTTTTCGCCGTTTATGTTCAAAAAATCTCTTAAGTTATTTTTAGTCCCCGGTATGCCAGGCGTATGATGTCTATGGAAAAATTGTTTGGCTTTTGGTGTGATGCGAACCTTCTTTTGCCTTTTGCCACTAAGGCATGGGTGATGATAATCATTATTACTTTGTTTAAACGGGTCTCATTGCTTTATGTCTTTGTTTTGGCGACCTTTGATTTCGTAAATTCGGATTGTACTTCTCCACGTGGCTGACCTTAGTTCGGCATATATATTTCCTGCCCTTTATAAACTCGACAGCCTAGCTGTTGTGTTTTCAACTTCTACCTGAGACACAAAGCCCTAAGCCCACATCTGATAAGGTGATACAATAAATTGCATCCCGTATCATACTTCGATTTGCTGGGTTGTTGTTCTTTTTTGCATTATCCTTAGAGATATTTATTTGTTGAGCTATGGAACTTTTATGTGTCTGGCAAAAAATAGTGGGTTATACCAATTAGTCCCCGAGTTATCACTTCGGTTATCGAGTTCTTGTGTGTGCTCAAATAATTAACTTGGACCATGTGGCAGTCCCCGAGTTACAAACTGGGTTGCGGAAATACATTTCATGGGTTAATGCAAAGAATACTACGAGGTAGTCCCCGAGTCATTGCTCAAGGTGCCGAAGTTTAATACGTGTTTTTAGATCAAGAAACAATCACGGGGCAGTCCCCGAGTCAGTGCTCAAGGTATCGAGGTTTTAATGCATGATCCGAGATAGGGGATAATACGGCGCAGTCCCCGAGTCCCTGCTCGAGGTCTTGAAACTTAACACATAATTCAGGAATAAGAAATAACACGGTACAGTCCCCGAGTCACTGCTCGAGGTGCCGAGGTTTAACACATAACTTAAAATAAGAAATAACATAGAGCGGTCCCCGAGTCACTGTTCGGGGTGCCGAGGTTTACTACATAGTCTTAAGAAATAGAAACAACATTGTGTAGTCCCCGAGTCTCTGCTCGAGGTGCCGAGGTCAAATACATGCTTGATACTCCAACTTGATGCGTCACATCATGACGTACAACATATAGCTCCTAAGTATAGAATGGGCGAAGTAAAGCTATGTTCCATTGTCTTTTTGATTCGTCACCGAATTTGTTTGCCTTGTTCTTTTCTAGTGACTAAGCATCGATTAGGTAATATGCATCATTGTGCAATGCTTTACTCACGATGAATGGTCCTTCCCATGGGGGTGAAAGTTTGTGCATGCCGGCTGTGCGCTGCACTAGCTGAAGGACCAAATCTCCTTCTTTAAAAACTCTTGGATTGACTTTCTTGCTGTGATATCATCGAAGATCTAGCTAATAAATAGCTGATCTTGATAATGCCAATTCCCTGGCCTCTTCTAGCAAATCGACATCGTCTTGCCGAGCTACCTCATTTACCTCAGCGGTTGTATACTGGGTTACTCTTGGCGAATCATGTATTATGTCGGCTGGAAGCACAGGTTCTGCCCCATATACCAGAAAAAATGGGGTATACCATGTTGACCTATTTGGGGTAGTTCTGAGGCTCCATAGTACTGCTGGTAGTTCCTCAATCCAGCATCCTACCGACCTTTGCAGAGGTTCGACAAGCCGGGTTTTTATTCCGGACAATACTAGTCCATTTGATCTTTCTACCTGCCCATTTGATGCTGGGTGAGCCACCGAGGCGACATCTAGTTTTATGTGTTTTTCTTGGCAGAATCTAGCAAAAGCCCCTTCAGCAAAGTTTGTGCCATTGTCTATAATAACACTATGTGGATAACCATATATTAAGATAATATCTTTGAGGAGTTTTACTGTTGTTGGTCCATCACATTTTTTTATTGGTTTTACTTCGATCCACTTTGTGAACTTATCCACCATGACAAAAATGTGAGTCATTCCGCCTCGGGCTGGCTTGAATGGACCCACCATATCCAAGCACCATACAGAAAATGGCCAAGTAATTGGTATTGTCTTTAACTCGGACGATGGCATATGTATCTTGCTGGCGTATCTCTGGCAACCATTACATTTTTCTACCAATTCTTTTGCCTCTTTCAACGTCGTCAGCCAATAAAATCCATGCTTGAATGCTTTGGCCACTAAAGCTCTGGACGAGGCGTGATGCCCGCATTCTCCCTGATGTATATCTAGGAGTATTTCCTGGCCTTCTGCCGAGTCAACACATCTTTGCAGCACACTTGTGACGCTTCTTTTATACAGCTCATTGTTTATGATTGTATAAGCTTTTGCTCTTCTTAATGTCTGTCTATCCAGTACCTCATTACTCGGCAAGATTGCGTCCTTAAGGAAGGAAAATATTGGTTGCGCCCATGTCGGTATGATTTTATCTAGGATAATTTCACTATCTATTTCCATATTTTCCACCGACATAACAGCTTCGGATATCTCTATATTCATTCGTGTGATGGCCGGGTTCACTTTCGGAAATTCCGGGTTGCATTCTTTGTCAATTTCCATTGGCATACTACCTTCTCTTGATTCTGCCGAGATATGAATGGACTCGGACTCTGGTGATGGTGTTATCGATGGTTTTCTCAGGTGCTCTAGAGCGATACCCGGGGGAATTGATTGCCTCGTTGATCCGAGTTTTGACAGCGTGTCTGCAGCGTCATTTTCTGCCCGAGGTATATGATGAAACTCACATCCATCGAAGTATCCACTGATTTTTTGCACATGGAATCTATATAGGGACATATTCGCATCTAATGCGTCCCAATTTCCTGATAGTTGCTGCACTACTAGATCTGAATCCCCGTAGCATAGGATCCGACGTATACCAATCTCTTTTGCCACCTTTAACCCGTGGACAAGTGCTTCATACTCGGATACATTGTTTGACGCGTCGAAATGTATATGCAGCACATACTTCAGCTGATCTCTTTTCGGCGAAGTTAACACTATCCCTGCTCCCAAGCCATTTCTCAGCTTGGATCCGTCAAAATGCATTGTCCAATAATTCGGATCTGGTAAAGGCGGCTCATATTGTACCTCGGCCCAATCCACAAAGAAGTCGGCCACCACCTGAGATTTGATTGCATCTCGCCTATCGAATTGCGGAGCATAAGGCGATAACTCGATTGCCCATTTTGCTATTCGGCCACTTGCATCTTTGTTGCTCAATATCTCGGCTATGGGCGCTTCACAAATCACTTTGATCGGATGTTCTTCGAAGTAATGTTTAAGTTTTTTCGCCGACATGTATACTCCATAGGCCATCTTCTGGTAGTGTGGGTAGTTCTGTTTTGAGGCTGATAGTACCTCGCTTAGGTAATATACCGGCCTTTGTATTGGATTATCACCTTCATTCCGTTCCACGACAACCACCGCGCTTACCACTCTGTTAGTTGCAGCTACATAAAGTAACATAGGCTCTTTTGATAGTGGAGAGGCCAGGATTGGTGCCATGACCAGCATCTTTTTTAATTCATGGAACGTGTTATCTGCTTGCGGTGTCCACATGAACTTATCCGACTTTTTCATCAGTTGATATAGAGATAATGCCTTTTCCCCCAGCCGACATACAAATCGACTAAGTGAGGCCTGGCAGCCCGTGAATTTTTGTACATCATTTAGACACCTCGGCAACTCCATTTTTTCAACTGCTTGTATCTTAGTTGGATTCACCTCTATACCTTGGTTGGATACGAGAAAACCGAGTAATTGCCCAGCCGGCACACCGAAGGTACATTTTTCCGGGTTAAGCTTCATTCGGAACCTTCTCAGGTTTGCGAACGTCTGCCGAATATCATCCATGAGTGTTTTGCCCTCTTTGGTTTTTATAACCACATCGTCTACATATACTTGTACATTTCTTCCTATCTGGTCATGTAGACATTTTTGCATGCATCTCTGGTACGTTGCACCTGCATTACGCAGGCCGAATGGCATGGTGCGATAGCAATAAGCCCCGTACGGGGTAATAAACACAGTCTTTATTTGATCGGCCGAATTTAACGGTATCTGATAGAAACCAGAATACGCGTCTACAAATGACAACAGCTCACAATCAGCGGTCGAATCAATGACTTGATCTATCCTAGGTAAAGGAAAAGGATCTTTGGGACACGCCTTGTTTAGGTTCGTGTAATCAATACACATTTGCCATACGACGGTTACATTTGGGTCATCCTTTTTATTTTCTACTAATACCGGATTTGATAGCCAATCCGGATGAAGCACTTCCATGATGAACCCGGCCGCAAGGAGCCGAGCTATCTCATCCCCTATTATTTTTCTCCTGTCTTCGGCGAAGCGGCGGAGAGGTTGCTTCACCGGCCTTGCTCCTGGCCTTACATGCAAAGAGTGCTCATCCAACTCCCTCGGCACACCTTGCAGGTCTTGAGTTGACTAGGCAAAGATATCCCGATTCTCACGGAGGAAGTTGGTGAGCTCGCCTTCCTATTTGGCATCTAGGCCGGCACCAATCGTGATGGTGCGCTCTGGGAACTGCTCATCTATCTGGACCTTTTTGTTTCTTTAGTCGGCTAGAAAGAAACACTTCCATGCGGGTTGGCTAATGCTGGCATATTCAGCTGTGTCGACTGAGCGAGAGCCGCTACCTCCTGAATCCTTCTTTTTTCTCTTGCGATCACCAATGACTCGGCCAGGTTTGATTCGGCCGAGGCACATTCCATCGACTTCCTATAATCCCCTGCTACTGTTATCACCCCTTGTGGTCCAGGTAACTTCATTTTCAAGTAAGTGATGTGGCAGCTGCTCCGAGTAAAGCGTGATAGCAACTTTCTAGGTCCACCACTTAAAACTCCAAATTTTCCGCTCTGCAATTCCCCCTTGTGCCGAATAATACATCTACTCGGACCTTCCCAATGGGTTCACATGAAAGTCCCGGCACTATTCCGTGGAATGTGGTTCTTGTGGATTGCAGCATATTCTGCGCTATTCCGAGTTTATGCATCGTATATTTGTACATGATATTGATACTGCTCCCATTGTCAATGAGTACTTTTGAGAATTTGACATTAATGCTGGGCCCAACAAGTGTCGGATCTAGTACGAGTGCGTACGACCCTGGATTCGGCATTATTTCCGGGTGATCCTTTATGCTCCAAGTTATTTCTTGATCTGACCAAGGTACATATCTTGGTACCGCCGGCATAACTGCATTCACTTCCATATGTCGGGGTTGTACACTTTGCCTGTCTTGCTGTTCTGTTGTGAACACGCAATATGATTGATGATGCTCCCTGTAATCATTACGTCCATTATTTCTGGGGTTTGTCCTTCCATCCTGACCTTGATTTATCACTTGATGCACTGCATCTCTCCGGTCCGAGTTATCATACCTCGGAGGGGAAGGGGGTAACATTAACTGCTGTGCATTCGCCCCAGTCAACTGTGGCTGCTGCTGCTGATGCGCTTGATGAGAAGACGCTTGCATGCCCGTCGGGTTCCCCATTGCATTTTTCATCCAGGCGCATTACCGAGTTGTATGATTAGCCGGCTTGGCCGGGTTTGGAGTGTGAAACTTACACGGTTCATCCAACATGGATTCAAACGTGTACTTCGGCCATTCCTGCCACTGCTTCTTTTGTTCTGGTGTCCACTATCTCTTCCCTTCATTCCTTGGTGTCCATTGCTGAGGACCATTTTTCTGCCGCTGATTGTTTCCGTGACTCGGCTGATCTTGCGCTACCGCTGCCACCTGATTGGATGCATATATGTACTTCGGTCTTTCCTCTCTTCTTCTACCTCTGAACTCGTTACGCCTCGATGATCCGGCTGCATCTCTTGCATATTGATCCTGATGCTCTCGATGTTCTGCCGACATCAGTTCTGGTTGTGTCAGATCCCCCAAAGCATATGAATCTGCTATCCTGATGGTTTCTGCCAAGGTGGTCGGCATATCTCTTTGCAACCTCTGCCACAAAACACTGGCGTATCGGCAGCCTTGAGCGAACCAAGCTATCGCTTGAGATTCTATAACTCCTTCACATGAGTTTCTAAGGTTACACCACCAAGTCAAGAATTCTCTATGTGTCTCATTCGGCCTCTGCTTGCACATAGCAAGCTGTTGTGGCCTGTTTGGTCTTTTGTAAGTACTGGTGAAGTTGCTGACAAACATCTCTTCAAAATCTAGCCAACAGTTGATACTGCCTGCTGGCAGATTGTTTAGCCATACTCTGGCTGGTCCTTCCAGCATCTGCGGGACATATCTTACCGCCCATCGCAAGTTTCCACTAGCTATCTTTACTGCAGTAGCATAGTCAATCAACCAATCATGTGGTTTGGTGCTCCCATTGTATGTTTTCGTGCCCCTTGCCAGCTGAAAGTTCGGCACTGGTGGCTCGCCCATGATCCGAGGTCCAAAACACGCCGGACCAGGCGGACCCTGCTCCTCTAACAACTCGGACCGGTACAACCTGTCCAGTTTTAATCTTGCATCATTTGATGGCAAGTTTCTGTAAATGATTCTTTCCTGTATTCCATAATGGTTATTTCCACCCCGCCCTGCATACTCCATATCTGAGTAACCATCATTGTACCTCTCGTTTGCCTGATTATGGTGAGCATGTCTCACTTCTCGCTCTTGCCGAGGTTCATACCTCGGCTGAGGATTGGGCGGTGGGTCTCTCCTTCCTTCCACCGGGTCATTGTTCTCATGATTTCCTCTTCCGAGGTCTCCATTACCTCGGCTTCCGTTGCCTTTGTTGGCACGGCCGGGGTTTCTTTCGCCACTGTTACCTTGGCTCCCATTGCCTCTGTTCTCATTGACTTTTCCGGCTACTGCCGGATCATACGGAAAAATTTGCTTATTTCTTTTTCCTGAAGTTACTGCTCTGTCTTTTCGCGCGTTGTTTCCGGGTGAGGATGTTGCTGCCACTGATAGGGAGGGCGCTGCTCCAGCCGAATGAACCATATGCGAGGCTCCCGGTCTTGCCGGGTCAGCCCTAAGCATTTCTTCATTCTGCTGGTTCGCAATGCGTACCGGCTCATTCACTCTTTCTTGATGTTTCTGCCGGGCTTCGCCGGTTAATCCTTCTAACTCCAACGCAGTGGCATTTGCCGCCCTTAGGTTCTTTGCCGGGGTGCTATACCTCGGCAAGCCTAGATCAACTGAATCTGCCTTATGAGTCTCATGCTCTTTGTTGATATCATTCATGAGGTTTTTTCCTCTCAATCTTAATTCATCTACCCGCTCGGGGGCAATATCTAGTTTATTTGCCTTGGCATACTCTCGCAGGGTCCTGTTCAAGGACTCCCGCAAGGCCGACACCTTTTTTGCCTCTACCAGTACTTTCTGCCTAGTCTCTTCTAACTCAGCCTGAGCATTAGCCGGATCAAGTATCGGTGCTACAGGCATGGTCAGATTATCTATAGTTGCCTGGAGAATATTTTCTGGTTTTTCCAGAGGTGGACATCTTACCCTTGCTGCCTTCGGGGTTGTCTCCTGCACCTCGGCCGACTTTGCTGCTGACGGATCTACCTCGGTGGGATGTGGAGCTGCTTGCTTTGTGGTCACCTGTCCTCCCGCCGCCGGTTCCTTGCTTGATCCGGCGCCTGCTGCTGCCGTTTGTGCCCCGGCTGGGACCATCACCTCGACGCTGCCGACGGGGGGTGCTCCACGTGGACCATTCGCAGCGCTGAGGGGAGGCTCTCCTGCATCAATAACTCGGTGAGGATAAACGCAGGAGGTGTCGACGCCGACGTAGATCTGGTGCGTGCCCAAGTTGATGAAGATGCCTTTGCGCGGTGGAGCTTTCCTCCTGAAGCTGCCTGCGTTATCGCTGACGTAGTCCCAGAGATCAACTCTCTGGACTAAGCCAGAGATAACGCGCTCGCCGGTGTGAATGAAGTTTCCCGTCCAGATCTTGACTCCAGCTAGCACCGCAGCTGGCCCCACGGTGGGCGCCAACTGTCGTGGTGCTAGCACGGCAGATGCCATGGGTAGGCTAAAGTATGGGGCCAATGGATGCTAGAGGGATCCGGGGAGGGAAGATGTAGTTATCTCTACACTCAAAGGGCTAACATGCAGATCTTTATTTCTCTTCTTTGGGACTACAAGTGCTCCTTGAGCTGTTTGCAGGAAGAAGAGAGCTACTACACGAGCCTTACGAAGTAGAATGAATCGATCCCTCTTCAGGATCCCGCTTCCCCCCTTATAAAGGGGTGCCTTGGTTCCTCCTAGGGCTGACGTGGCAAGCATATTCGAGGAATATTCTTATCCCAATGTGGTAACTCGGCGACCCTCTTTCCGTGTCCCCCTTCTAACGATGGCAATGTTCCAGAGAGCCCCACCTGCGCGCCTCAGGCTCCATGACTGTCACCTCCGTGACCTTCTTCTGCCCTTCTACTGCTCTGCTCTTTGTCCTTTGTGCTTGGCTCTGTTCAGATTCTCCCTAGCTAGCGACTAGGGTTTGACTATAGGCACCTCCTTCTCCTGCAAGCTTCGTGTTACTCGGCCTTGTCTCGCATAACTCGGCTCGGCCTTCACCTGTATTCAAGTTAGTCAGACTTACTCGGCCGATTTAACTCATATGTCGGTCGGATAAGGTGTTTATCTTTCTGTAGCTGTCATGGCCTTGCTTAGCTCGGTCGACTCTTACATGACTCGGCCGATATAAATAGTAACTCGGCTCATGACAAGGGAGACTCCTTTCGTCTTTCCCCTGTCCTGACCCTATCCGGGGTCACCTCCCCAACACAGGCAAAGTCCTAGCCAGACAGGTTACAGAGTCCTACACAGTATACAATTAGTCTAACGTGTCTTGCACTCCAAGGCTTCGGGTACGTCGGTGACTCCTTTGTAGCCTTCCTTTATCCGGCATGGGCCTCCCTTTTAGATCCATCTAACTAGAACGCCCAGCAGGCCATAGGCCTTGCTACCAACTGTGGGCCACCCGGGTTATCCGGATTAGAGACATGCTATGAGGATACCCTTGTAGCATATCCCCAACAGTAGCCCCCGGAGAACTCCGAGATCTTGCACCGTCTTGCCTCTTCAGGTTGAATGCTCCGTCTAGATGAATGTCGGCAAATTGTCAAGCAATATCTTGTAGCTCTCCCAAGAACCCTGCAATGTTCTCCGTTTTCAACATGTAAGTCGGAGAGCAGTTGAATCTTCCATCGTACTCTTCTCGTAGCCGGACTGGATCCGTCCATGCCGGAATCTTCCGATGGGATGGTTTACTTGCCTGTGTCAGCTAGAGCGACATAGACCATAGGTCATCAATGCCTCGTAACTCACACTTGCAGAGAACGCAATCATGTCCACTTTTCTCGCGCGAAGGATATGAACCGTTGGCGGTGGCGGTGGGAACATGGCGAAATTTCCGCGCACGCGCACGCACATGTCGTCCACGCGACAACCATTCGATCACTTTGCACGAATCTCGACGCTGGGGTTATAAATTATAACCGTGGTAGATTTTATCTTTTCACCTCATTATCCCCCTGCGTCATCGCCTTCCCCCAGCGAGCACCTCCTCGAGCTATCCGCGCGCACGCGAAAAACCCTAACTTCTCCTCAATCTTCCAGTCGCCTCTATCCCATTCCAATGGCGAGCAGCAGCTCCACCCCGTCCATGGCGGCAACGACCGATGCTGCAGCGAAGCCGGCGAGCTCCGTCCTGGTGCCCCTAGAGGGCCTGGTTCTGCCACGGTCCGCGGTGTTGGAGTCCAGCAGCGGCGACCATATTCCAGCAGCGCTAGAGCCGCTGGAGGAGGAAAGCGACTCCCACAAGGGAGAATGGCGCGGCTCTGATATCGCTGATGGTGATATGAAGGAGTTGCTCGCCGAAGGATACCTCCCCGCGATGGAGGGTCTGGTCTGGCGGGCGGCGCCGGCCGACGAGGTCACCCCTTCTCCCTAAGCCAGAGAGAAGGTGTACCTCAAAGCACAGATGGTACGCGGTGTTTCCCTTCCGATCTCCGACTTCTTCCTTTCTGTCCTTAGACATTACCGGGTTCAACCTCAGAACCTATCCCCCAATAGCATCCTCGCGCTTAGCAACTATGCGGCGCTTTGTGAGGGTTACCTAGAGATTAGGCCTAGGTTAGATTTGTTCATCTACTTTTTTACCGTCAAGAGGGAAGCCGGAGCTGGCAATGAGTCCGAAACCATTAGTTTTCATGATCCGGCCTAGCCGGCGGTTCCCCGACATCGTCGGCCATGAGTCCTGTAAGAACTGGCAGCGGACGTACTTCTACGGCCCAGATATCCCTCTGGCTGGCCGAGAAGAAACATACCCGGACTTCGTCGATGGTGCCACCGCTGAAGCCCCGACATGGAGATCCTAGGCCACCCTTCCCTCCGACAATGACGCTTCCCGCACCATAAGACGGATCGAGTGGTTCGTAGTCTGACCGGATTGGACCTGGCCATGTGCTAGTTCGTTAGGCGGATCCAGCCTCTGCAGCACCGCACGAAACTAATGCACCAGTACACCAAGGATAGGAAGGATAGCCTCCGCATCTCCGAGGATAACTTCTCGAGTGACTCCATCAAGATCCGCCTCAAGGATATCGTCAAGGTGAAGGACAGGAAGCGTGGCTTCACCATCACCTACGACATGTTCGTTGACGGCATGTGCCTAGAGGTATGTATTTATTTTCCGTGTATGACATACACTCCAGTTCTTCCGTCTAGCCAATACCATGTTATCTAACACTTTGGGATTTCACTTAATAGCTCAAAAGTCTAGAGGAGGATAGCATGGCTGTCCAAATCTATGACCCCAAGATGAAGGAAGTCACCGTCGTGTTCGACGATGATGTGCCATTGGCGCGTAAGCGGAAGAGCTCCACCTCTGACGCTGCCGACGGAGGCAAGAAGAAGACGGAGGGTGGAGCCTCCAAGAAGTCCACTGCCTCCCTAGAGGCGGAGAAAAGAGAATTACCGGCATACCTTTCAACAAGGCCCCCACCATTGTGTAAGCTTCTTATCATCCGACATTGTCCATTGCTCATCTTATTCCTATACTTATACTCTTGCACGTTTCAGGAAGAAGGCCAGTTTAAGTTTTAAGAAGACCTCCAAAACATTGAGGGCTTCTAATAACATTAGAGATATGTTGCACCGAGATGTGTCGCACCAAGCATCTCCCGCCATCACCCCTACCACTCCCAGCGTCCAGCCTGCCGCTGCGCTGACAAGCTCTCCGGCTAAGGAGGCATCTGGCCCCTCCGCCATGGAGGTGGATCCAAATGTCTCTGTGGATCTTGTTGTTGTCAGCGAGCAAGCAACACAAGAAAGTACCGCAACCAAAATGGTTGAAGCTCCGGCTAAGGATGCCATCGGCAGCGGTAATGCGATAGTGGAAGGCGGAACGTCTGTCGAAGGCGGTGCCGCTGCACCCAAGACGTCAATAGAGCTCCCAAAGATTGTCTACCCGACAATCACGCCGAGTAGCTCAACTCTGGCTCCTGGTGCAGCACCAACTTCTCTGACTTGCGGCCTTGAGGAGCTTCTCAAGCAAGCGGATATCCTGCGAGGAAACAGCCTTTCCTTCAGCAAGATATTTGCCGAGAGCACCACCAATCTCAAGATCATCGCACTTGTCAGTTTTGTTTTGCCTTTTGCATTTCATAAGTAGTATCCCCCTGTAGCCCCCGAGGATTTAGACGGAAAACCATAGGTCTTTGCATCTAAATGCTCTAAGAGTGACTAAGCTAGAAAACTTCTCACTGTAGCCCCCAAGTATTTAGTTTGAATGAATTATTCTGACTAGATACTTTTAGAGTAGCATACGAAGTGTTTGTAAATTTCAATACTGTAGCCCCCAAGCCTCTAGTTGAAACTAAATTAGTTCCGACTAGATGCTTAAAAATAGAATAAGCATATTGCTAAGTTAAAAACTCTCACTGTAGCCCCAAGCCTGTAGGAGGATAATCATCCGACTAGATGCTTCAAGTAGACTAAACAGCTTTAAATTTATTTCCACAGAATAAGAATGCTCGGAGAGGCGTCGCCAACGAGAAGTTCCACAAGATGCGCGCGGAGCTGGAAGCTAAAAAGGGTAAAACTGCCTTCTTGAAGGAACAAATCACCAAGAGCAAGAGTATTTTTTTCCTTTCAGTTTCGTACTCAAGGTTGGTCTTGTGCCATCATTCTTTGACTACTCATTTTGTGTTGTTATTTCTCTAACTTGCAGAATCTATTGCCAAGGCCAAGGACATTGTCGAGCAATCCAAGCACATTGAGCTGCTGGATAGTGAGAACAAGATCCTTAAGTAGGAGAGGGCTGACACTTTGAAAATGCATGAAGAATCCATGAAGGCCATGCAGGAGTCCGCCAACACGGAGATGAACCGCTTGAAGGAGGAGATTGCGATGCTCAAGGAGCAGAAGAAAGCTGCCGATGAGCAGAATCAGCGCAACCTTGAAGCATACAAGGTCCTTTGACAAGAACAGGACTCCATGGCGGAAACACTCCAGCAAGACGAGTCTAGCATCTTTGGTAAGCGATCTCCGTCTTGTACTTCTGTAAGCCAGATACTCTGAACTTTTTGTGTTATTGAACTCACGTGCTCCTTTGTTTGTCGGAAATGCAGCTCCTATTGGTTTGACCAATTCGCCTTATCCGCCAAAGGAATGCATGGTTCTCGCTGGCAACTTTATCAGCACCGCCGTCAAGCAGGCCAAGGAGATTGCCAAGCCCCTCAACATCAACATTAAGGCGACGGACTCCATGATGAAGTACTCGGAGATTCTGCGCCAAGCCCACGAGCGTATCGTAAGCTGGAAAGCTTCATGTACCCGGGCTGGTGCCAGAATGTCGCTGGCAATGGTTAAAGCGCACTACGAGGATTCCAACATCGACGTAGTAACCTCAGGTCTACCCGACGTAGACGACGAATGCTAGAAGATAGATCACAAATCTATCTGGTCATCGCTTGCGGGTTTTGACACCAGGGTTGCCGAGTTGGTCGATCACAACGTCTTCGTGCCGCTTGAGATCATTGACAGCGACCACCAGAGCTCCTCCGAGTCCCTCAAGACTACCGACTTCCATGATGACCAGGATGGCTCTCCTGCCGCCGACGATGCTGCCTCGAAGTCTCCTGCACCAGAGGAATAAAAAACACTATGTAATATTTGTTTCCTCTGGATTTATATATGTGGAAAAACTACTGTGTTAACTTAAGACGGAAAAACAATAGCTGTAATTTCCTGCTACTCAAGTACTAGTTCCAGCATGTAAATATTTTTTAAGCAAGTGTTGGCTTATCCATTACTTTGGTTTTTATGCTTGACCTTTCATGAGTCGGAAGACTCGTAGTCGGAACCATGCGCTCAGGTGATGATGCCCAATGGCACCGTCAAAAACCTAAACACAAAATCGCCGACTTCAAGTGCCGAAAGTCACTACTCGAGAATCCACATAAAAACAACAAAGAACGTGTAAACCAGAAAACTTAAGCTAACGCCCGTAGACGGAATTTTCACAAGTGCAAATGCAAAGCTTGCGCATAAAGGTTTTGTACGATCCAAAAATGAACACTAAAGGAGGTAAAAGACTCAAGAATATGAGTGAACCAGAGAGCTTTATTTCATTGATCATATAAGAGGTACACAATAGATAAAAAATGCTAAGTGTAAAAAGGACATAGCTGTGCTATGTTCCATGGCCGATCAAGCTCCGAGTAGTCATCATCCGGGTCATGTCGCTTACGCTTATGATCATCGTTGGGTCTATCCTCAAGTTCACGATTGTCAACGAGGTAGTAAGACCCATTGAGCAGCGCCTTGCTTATGATGAACGGTCCTTCCCATGGCGAGGATAATTTGTGTGACTTCTTCTGCTTAAGTCGGAGCACCAGATCCCCCTCTTTAAACGAGCGATGCCGAACACGACGACTATGGTAGCTACGTAGCTTCTGCTGGTAGATGGCGGATCTTTGGCATGCCAATACACGCTCCTCCTAGAAGGTCCACATCTAGGCGTCTGGATTCTTCAGCATCATCTTCGTCGTAGGTGGCAACTCTTGGTGAATCGTGAAGGATGTCGAAAGATAGGATGGCTTCTGCTCCATATACCATGAAATAAGGGGTGTAGCCGGTAGATCTACTGGGTGTAGTTCGTAAACTCCACAGCACAGATGGAACTTCCTCCGCCCAGGTTCCAGCTGCTCTATGTAGCGGTGCCTCAAGACGTGGCTTGATTCCCTGCAGAATTAATCCATTGGCTCGCTCAACCTGAGCATTGGATTGTGGATGTGCCACAGAAGCTAGGTCAAGTCGGATGCCCTTCTCCCAACAATAGGCTTCTACTTCTCCGAGTGACAAGTTGCTGCCGTTGTCGGTGATAATGCAATGTGGGAGACCAAATCTCACCACTAGATCCCGGAGAAACCTAAGGGCAGTTGCCCCATCAAGCTTTCTAATGGGTTTAGCTTCTATGCATTTGGTGAATTTATCAACTACTACTAGCAGATGCGAAAACCCACATGGTGCCGTCTATAATGGACCAACCATGTTTAACCCCCAGACTATAAACGGCCAAGTTATTGGTATTGTTTGCAATTCTTTAGCTGGAACATGTGGTTGTCGGGCATAATACTGGCATCCCATGCACATCTCAACCAGCTTGTCAGCGTCCGCCTTCGCGGTCAGCCAGTAGAATCCTTGCCGGAAGGCTTTGGAGACCAACGATCGAGGAGCGGCGTGATGCCCGAAATCTCCGAGATGGATCTCACGAAGGATTTCAATACCTTATTGCTGGGAAACACACTTGAGGTATACACCAGTGGTGCTTCTTTTATAGAGTTGTCCATTGATTATGGTATAGCCCTTTGCACAACGTACTATTTACCGTCTTTCGACCTCGTCGTCAGGCAAAGTTCCGTGTATGAGATATTCCATGAATGGTTTTGTCCAAGCCGGAGGGACCTTTGTCACAGTGTGAACGAAAGAGTCAACTCTATCCGGGTTCTCGGTGTCCGCTCCCTTCACGGATGGTGTCCGTAGATGCTCTAGAAAAACGCCAGGCGGAGTTTGTTTACGTCATGATCCAAGTTTTGACAGTAGATCAGCTGCCTCATTTTGCTCCCTTGGGACATACTTAACTTCGTAGCCTAAGAAGCTCTTGGCTATCTCATCCACTTTGTCTCGATATGCCGCCATCATAGGGTTCCGCGCATTCCAGGTGCCAGCCACCTGCTGGGCAACCAAGTCGGAATATCCATAGCAAACTACACGTTTGATGCCAATATCCTTGGCTACACGTAGTCCGTGAATGAGTGCTTCATACTCCGCCATGTTGTTCGTAGCCTCGAAGTGGATCTACAGAACGTAGTGTAGCTTTTCCCCGGTTGGTGACTATAATAGTACACCAGCCCTCGAGCCATTGAGTAGCTTTGATCCGTCAAAGTGCATCACCCGGTATTCTGGCTCTGGTATAGGGGTAGCATCTGGCATCTCCATCCAATCTGCGATAAAATCCGTCAAGGCCTGTGATTTAATAGCGTCGTGTCTCTTGTAGGTGATCTCGAAGGCGGCAAGTTCAATGCCCCACTTCGCAACCTTCCTGTAGCGTCGCTGTGGTTGATGATGTCGGACAGTGGAGTTTTTCTCACAACTGTGATAGGGTGCTCCTGGAAGTAGTGCCTTAGCTTCCGAGAAACAAGGAACACTCCATAAGCTAGCTTCTAGTAGTGCGGATAATGCTGCTTGGACTCCGTCAAGACCTCACTTACATAGTAAACTGGTCGTTGAACTCCATGCTCATGCCCTTGTTCTTTCCGCTCTACCACGACGCCGATGCTGATTACCCGGTTGGTGGCCGCCATCTCAATTAACATAGGCTCCATAGGCTCGAGTGCTGCAAGGATAGGCGCCGAGGAGAGTATCTCCTTTAGCTGCTTCAATGTTGCATCTGCTTCATCCGTCCATGTGAATTTGTCCGCCTTCTTCAGCAACTTGTATAGCGGCAGAGCCTTCTCTCCAAGTCGGTCGACAAACCGGCTAACTACTGTAACGCAGCATGTAAGCTGTTGTATGTCCTTCAGGCATGTCGGACGATTTATGTTTAGGATGGCCCTGATCTTCTCCGGGTTGACCTCGATTCCACACTCGGAAACGATGAAGCCCAACAATTTGTCGGCTGGAACCCCAAAGACGCACTTCTTTGGGTTAAGCATCATGTTGTATTTCCGGAGATTATCAAAGGTTTCCTTTAAGTCGGAAATTAAGTCGTTTGACTTTTTAGACATCACCGCTATATCGTCCACATAGGCGTGAATGGTCCGACCAATTTGCTCATGGAGGCAACGCTGCATTGTCCACTGGTAGGTAGAACCTGTGTTTTTTTAGCCCAAAGGGCATCGTGACATAGCAAAACCTGTCGTAAGATGTGGTGAACGAAGTGGCCAATTGGTCTAACTTACTCATTTTAATCTGGTGGTATCCTGAGTATGCATCGAGAAAACACAAAAGTTCCGAGCCAACTGTCGAGTCAATGACTTGGTCAATGCGAGGCAAAGCAAACGGATCTTTGGGACATGCTTTGTTCAAGCCGGTGTAATCAACGCACATTCTTAATTCTTTGGTTCCCTTTTTGGGGACAAGTACAGGATTGGACACCCATTGGGTGTGAAGGACTTCTCAAATAAAACTAGCCTTAAGTAACCTAGATATCTCTTTGCCTATGGCGCGTCTCTACTCGTCTCTGAAGCATCATAGAGGTTGTTTCACCGGTTTACATTTTGGATCAATATTCAAGCTGTGCTCGGCAAGTTACCTAGGTAAACCTTTCATGTCGGCAGGTTGCCAGGCAAAGATGTCCCTACTCTCACGGAGGAACTTGACGAGCGCGCTTTCCTATTTAGGGTCCAGGTTCGTCCCAATGGTGGTGGTCTTGGAGGCATCAACTACCACAAGTTCCACCGGCTTGGTTTGAATGGCGGCCTTGAAGGATGGGGCGGAGTCAGAAATCTGCTTCTTCGACGCTGGCATCTCCGAGGCATCGACCTTGCTCTGGATCTCCTTGAATTCTTCGCTATAGAGGACAGCTTCTGCAAAGGCTGCTTCTCCAATCTCGCAGTCCCTTGCCTTGGTAAAGCTTCCGGATACAATGATGATGTCGTTTGGTCCGGGTATCTTGAGCTTGTTGTAGACGAAGCATGGCTTGGCCATGAAGGTGTGCAAGATGTCGCGTCTGAAGATGACGTGGTACACGCTCTTGAAAGGGACCACCTCGAAGGTTGTGCGTTCTTGGCAGTAATTATTAACATCGCCAAAAGCGACCTGAAGTGTGATGCACCCAAGGGACCGAGCCTCCCGGCCAGGAACTACTCCATGGAACATAGTGCTGGTCCATCTTAGGTTTGCCTTCGTCAAGTTCATCTTGTGCAGCCTATCCAGGTACATAATGTTGATGCTGCTTCCACTATCCACCATACATTTGGTGAACTCATTGCCGTCAACCAGGGGGTTGATGACCATGACGTACTGGTTCTCCGTAGGGATGAGGTCTGGGTGATCCTTCCTGTCCCAAGTGATTGGAATCTCCGACCAGCGCAGGTATTGGGGGACTGGGGGTAGAGTAGCCATTAGTATCCTCATAGAGGTTTTCTATTGTCGAACAGTAGGGGTGCCAAGGAAAGTGTGGTAGACAGCAGCCTTCTTCTCGAAGGGGTTCTTGCCCTTGCCATCGCTCTTGGCGGCGTGCTTGGGGTCAACGTCCTCGTCCATGTCACTTGAATCCTTGGACTCCTCTTCCTTCTTCTTCCCTGTCGGGGATATAACCCCAAGTACCAGAGTCGGGGTATTGATGGATATCCATGAAGGAATAACAGATTTGATGAAAGACATAGGGGGAGAAAAATAGATATATGAATAGAGAAATAATACACAAAGAAAATGAAATAATAGAGAAAGGGAAAAAACATCACCGGGCCGAATTATATCTAATTCGGCCTGATACTAATACTAACAGACCAGATTTGCCCCCCTCTGGGCCGAATTGCCACCTAGCCTGGCTGGGCCGAATCACCCTAGCCGGCCCACTACAGCCTTACCTCGGCGCACCAACCGTTCTCGCCAGGACTCCCGCGCCTCCTCTCCGATTCCTCTCCAACCGTTCCCGCCAACGTCACCACCTTCCCACGCTGCCTCGGCCGAATCAGGCCACCACTGTCACCCGAACGAGCCGGCAACATGCCAACGCAGCCGGCCCACCACGGGCCTACGGCGCCACCCACCTCGGCGCAGATTCCCGCCAAGCAGCTCCTCGTCGATTCCCCGGGTGGACCGAGATCTGATTAACTCATCCCACCACAGGCCAGACCACTTCACCCCATCAGTGCCTTCACCCGGAAGGGCCGAATGAAGCCCAGTTCAGCCCGCCCCGGGCCAGGGAGCACCATCCGACTTGGGCCACGCCTGGGACGAGTAAGAAGAGCCCGCCTGGGCAACTTCCTTCATAGTTCCGCACGGGCCGAATGAAGAAAGCCTCGGCCGGGCCCATATTCGTCTGCAGGCCGAATTAGAGCCATCCGGGCCGAGTCATATACTTCCAGGGCCGAATTTCCTCTTTAACTAGGGCGTAAGGGACGAGTTATGTCACCCCGTACGCCCCGTTAACCACCCCCAGACGCACTCCGACATCTACAACAACACACCAACGAGCCAAGACAACCTCAGCAAGTATCGTGCCAGTCTTGGGACGCCCATGGCTCAGACTGACACATGCGATAAGGAATATGCCAATGGCATCCAAGAATATGCTAAGTAATATGCCTTGGCATCTCCAAAGATGCCAAGGCATATGCTGAGCATCTAAGAAGATGTCAGGAATATGCTGTTTAGATGCTAATCGTAGGGAACAAGCCTTGTCCCCTGGGCTCCCCTTTATAAGGAGCACCAGGGGGATCGTTCTCGGGGAGGCCCCGAAGGTCTCTTCCCCTCTCTGCTCAATAGGAGTTTTCCTTCTTCCTCCTCCACTCTCACAGAGAGATCTAGATAGAGGCATAGGAGATACAACTCAAGGAGCATGATTGTAGCCACAAGTATGGCAAGATTATAAGAGATTAGATGTAGAGATAGAGGTGTTATCTCCACATGAGAGCCTCAATCCTAGATACATTGTACTTCTCTTTGTTCATACGAGTGCGGTCTTCACTGCATCATCCCTCCCCGGATTCCTCCACGTCCATCGGCCCCAACTTTAGCCTACCCATGGCATATGCCATGATACCACCACGACATTCCCCTTGCCCTTGCCTCGCGGTCTGTTCTTCTGACTTTGCTTGTAGCCAGACTCTGGGTCCTCCTTGAGGTCGTTGACGATCTTGCAATGGCGATTGGTGTGAGTGGCCTTGCCGTTGGCGTCGAGGTGTACGAGGCACGGCATATCATGGTACTCCTCGTAGGTTTGGAGAACGCGGAGCGCTGCCGAGGTAGTTTCACTACCTCGCTGCTGCCCACGACCAGCCCCTCGTCCTCGGCCACGCTGCCCGCCATCACCTCGTCCTACAAATGTCATGGCGACCATGTCGGGGGTTTGCTTTTCTTCTGGCGGGCTCTTCCGCTTGGTGATGTTGTTCCTCCTAGCTTGAGTTGGAATGTCCATTGCCGGCAGGGAGCCGCGAGCATCGTCGTCGGCAGCCGTGAACTCACTAGCCAGCTAGATCATCTGGTTGAGATCTAGCCGATGATTGTCATGCAGGCGCTTCAACTTATGTCGGAGCAACATACCTTTCTCCAACACATTGATGAAGGCGGCCATGGCGGTCTGAGCGTGCACTCCTGCGCATGAATTCTTCATATCCAGCTAGCGAGAGAGGTAGGCACGAGATGACTCGTCTTTCTCCTGCACGCACCGTTGTAGATCGCCAACAGTGCAGGGACGTTTATACGTACCCTCGAAGTTTTTGGTGAACGCTTCTTGCATGTCCAACTAGTTGCATATGGACTTCTCCGGCATGTCATCAATCCATTGTCGGGCCGTGCCCGCCAGCATTAGCAGGAGGTACTTGACAGTGACATTGGGGTTACCTCCGGCGATCTCCACCGCGTTGCTGTAATCCTGCAACCATGTAGCTGGCTTGGCGGTGCCGTCATAGGACTTGATGGTCTTGTCAACCCGGAAACCCTTAGGGTAAGTTGCGGTCCGTATTACAGCTCCAAAGCAACGTGGTCCCAGGTATTGTCCTTCCTGGGCCTCGTGAATCTTGTCTAGATGTGAACGTGCGTCATATGGCTCTGGGCTTGCTCTTCTATTCTTGCTGCCAGGGGATGGGCTGCGTGAACGACGTGGGCCTCCTCTGCCATGGTGGATGCTAGGGGGCGACGGAGGCGGAGGTGGCGGTGGGTTAGCCTTCTTGCTGTTCCCCTCCTGCGATTCCTCATGCTTGTTGCGGTTGTTTGTTGGACGAGGAGGGTCATGTCGCGACCTGCTCTTGTGTCCTTGGTTGCGCTCTCCATCATGACGGGTCTGCTCCATGTTGTTGCGGATGACGATGCCACTCTGCCTTGGTGGAGGCATATCCGTGTGACGGTGAGCCTTAGGGTCTTCGTGATGTCGGGGAGACCAGGGCGGTGGAGATGGGCGACGAGGATGAGCCTTGCCTCCGTGGTCGGAGGATTAGGGATAGCGTCCTTCCTATTGCGTGCACCCCCCGTCTTTGTTCTGATGAACCCGTCTGAGATCCAACATCCTGAGGAGATCGGTCCCTTGGCGGCTTAGGATTGCTAGACTAGAAAAACGCTGGATCAAACTCAAGCCTCTGGGAGGTGGCCTTTTCCTGCTGTTTTACCGCCTTGGCCACGACCCACGAGGTCATAGACCTGTTCCACAGCTGCGGGTGATCTATCCTGCTCCAGAAGGGCCTTGGCGACGGCTAGGTTGAGAAGAGGAGTGGGCATCACCTGCCTGCCTTCACTGTCAATGTATGGCTTTGCTTGTGGCGGCTTCGAGGGAGCCCATCCTAGGTTTCGCCGTACGCTAGGATCATTGATGACGCGAGCCAGAGCCTTCTTAGCCTTCTGCTGCTAGAGCAGAGTCTTGTACTCGGCCTCCATGGCTCTAGCTTTCTTTATTGACTTATGCGCGTTGGCCAGATCTCGATCCACCTTTGTGCCTTGCCACGCGATGGCCTGTGCTTCCTCCAGCAGCTGCTGGCGCTTCTCGTCAAGATGGACTAAGTTCTGAATATGAGCCGCAGTCATGGGCTCGACGAGCAGGTTTCCGTACATTACTCTATTAGCTGGAGTAATTTGGGCAGCAACAGACGTAGATGCCAGAGGCGGCGGGTTTGCAGTGTTGTTTTTACTCGGACCAAGGTTGAGATCCTGCGGCTGCTGCACTGGGTTAGGCAGAGGGGGCATGGCCTTTGCGCGATCATTGTCGGCAGCAACAGGTGGTCCCTTCCCTTTGTCCAGCGCTTTAGGCGGATCTTGTCCGGGTTGATCTTTGTCCATCACGGTCCCAATGACGACGAACACCTCTCGGGACGTGACGGCCTTGTCGGCCTGCTCGTCGCGTCTAAAATCCTCCTCCATCTCCTGCATAGCAGAGTCTAGCTCCTCCGGACTGAAGTCTATCTCCTCCGAGTCAGCGCTGATGTCACCATAGAGCACGTCAAGAATGGAGTTGGAGGGTGTCGGGGCTTCCTCGATGATGGGCGGCGGTGGTGCGACAGCAGCGGTGACGACTGGAGGCAGTGGTGCAACTGCTGCGACGACGATCGGAGGCGGTGGTGCGGCTGCAGCGACGACGACCGGAGGCGGTGGTAGCGGTGGCTGAGGCAGAGGGGCGCCGTCTAAGAGCGCAAGCGCTGTCTGAGCTGCCTCCTCAGCTTCCGCGTAGTTATTGACGGTGCTCACCATGTCTTCAAAAGTGAGGCGTCCTAAAGCCTGCTGCCACCTTAGCGTATGTAGGAGGAGTGTTCCGTGGTCCAGCCCTTCCACAAAGTGATACATGGCATCATCATTGGGATAATGCACCAGGTCGACCCGTATACGGAGCCACCTGGCTAGGTAATCGCGGGGGTTTTCTCCCTCTCTCTGAACGCAACGCGCCAGATCGAAGATAGTCACCACGCCGACGAACTTGGATCTCTGTTGTCTAGACGCACGGGCGAAGTCGGCAGACTTGCAGTGATCTTCCACCATTATATCCTGCAAGGGGCGGTTTGGATGGGCCTTGAATTTTTCCGATCGTTGCCGGCAAACTCCGAAAATAGATCCGACTTCGATCCTTCCGCGAATGTGTCATGCCCGTAGGCGGTCCGTGCGGGTCTTGACGCTCCTCTGACTTCCAGGGAACTAGTGCCCGAGTCGGTTTCGCTGATGAAGAGGTGGATGTCTCTGATGGGGACGATCGAGCATCGGGTAGGGTTCGTCTTCGCCGGGATCCAGAATTCGTCGGGAGGGACGATCGGAACATTGCCGGAGAAGAGAACGCGACCGATGGCTATGGTTTCGCCGATTCCCGCGAAGATCTTGGTCCTCGCCCATTGTAGAGCCTGAAGCGCCTCTTGCCCCACGGTGGGCGCCAACTGTCGTGGTATTGCCGACGAGTACGCCATGGAGGGGTCCTCACAGTGCGTGTTTAGAGACGTGGGGGAAGGCAGAAGGTTGGCGGGTACGAGGTAATACAACTTACCCAGGTTCAGATCTCACGACGGTGGGGGAATCCTATTCCTGCTATAAATCACTATAATGGCAATACGCCGGGTTATAGGGATCGGTTCGCTGTGCACGATATGAGTTGTGTGTGCCCTAAAGGCTCCCATAGGTCCGGCTTATATAGTCGCTAGATCCCAGGGTTACAGGTAAAGTCCTAGCCGGACAAGTTACATAGTCCTACATAGTATACAATTAGTCTAACGTGTCTTGCATTCCAAGGCTTCGGGTACATCGGTGACTCCTCCGTAGCCTTCCTTTATCCGGCATGGGCCTCCCTTCTGGATCCATCTAACTGGGCCGCCCAGCAGGCCATAGGCCTTGCTACCAACTGTGGGCCACCCGGGTTATCCGGATTAGAGACATGCTATGAGGATACCCTTGTAGCATATCCCCAACAAGTATAGGTAAGTAAAAGAGTTCCAACTTTTCTAGCTTACCCATATAAGAATACCTAAAATTTATGCAAGTAGGATCCACATGTCAGTGGGACTTTTTTTCTCCTTTCTTTTTTTCCTCTCTTTTCCTTCTTCCCCAACCCGTTCAGCCCCAACTTCCTCCACTAAGGCATCCATCTCCGCCCAGCCCGCCACCGTGCCTCCCGGCTAACCTCCGCCCGGACCCGTCGACCATGCCTAGCCCTGCCCGGCCGTGCCACCGTGGCCAGCGCCGTCCCCCACGTCCGTTCGCTCCTGACCGCGCCTAGGCCTGCCTAGCTCTGTTCGCTCTCGACCGCACCGAGGCCGGCCTAGCCACGTCTGTGGCCAAATCGAGCCCGGGGTTCACTATGGTGGGTGACGTTGGTCACATATAAGGAGGTAGGTAGCGAATGGGACCCTGACGGCAGAGTAATCTGGCGGTGTCGTCGCGAGGCGAGCTCAACAGTTTGGCTCGATTACGGCAGGAATCGACCATATGCGGGCTAGGAAAAGAACGACATGGGCTTGGGAGAGGTGGGGGAGATCGAAGTGGTGGCGACGCGGTCGGGCCAGCGCAGCCGGATGGGGAAGGGGGGGGGATATCCGGTTGAGCGGTTAGACCTCTCTCGCATATGTATTTTACTGACATGGCACCATATGGGTAGAAGGTCCCTTTTACTCATCTACCCATATATGGGTAAGAAGATGATAGGTGATCACCCAAAAATTTCTGGTGAAAGATCACTTTTGGATAAGCTGTTGGAGCTATGTTTTGCCCCGTCTTACTCAAAAAAAAAGCAGCTATGCTCCCTTTTAATTATATATGGATAAGCTCTTGAAGACGCTCTTAGCATGCCGGTGAGAAGTGATAAGGTACAGTTTCAGCCATGAAGGTCTGTAGCCATCTACTAGCAGACACATCTCGCGATTTGAAGTGTATAAGTGGATTGTACTAGTCCTTTCTATTAGTTCGGACTTTTGGTTGCGTTGACTAGTGCATGAAGCTTAACATGGTATCATCAGATCTTAAGGTCTCGAGTTCGAGTCCAGCTTTCGCAATTTATCCTAAAAAATTGCTGTAGACTCCTCTATGTCCATGTATAGGCCTCTTGAGTCATACGTGAGTTTCGCGCGCCGTCGTTTTCTTCCAGTTGCACGTGCTGACTTCTTCCCGTCACACGTGAGAGGAGGTGTTGAAGTGTATAAGTGATTGCACTAGCACTTTTCATCAGTTCTGACTTTTAGCTGCGTTGGCTAGTGCGTGAAATACACGTCCTCGTTCGATTTCAAGTACAGTATTAATGTACAATCTCTCATTCATTAAAAACCATCTTTGTCGTGTAGAATAAAATCACCTCGAGGCTGGTGGTATATATTATTCCTCATACTACAGCGACGTCGTTGGGAGAAGAAAAGATAGGGAAAAAGAAAGAACAAGGGCGTCTCGCACTGTCGCGCGGATCTTTTCCCCCGCGGGGCTTTTAGCCTTGCTCTTCGCACGCGATTAAATTCTCAGAGAACAGAATCCGATCTCTTTTTTCCACACTCTCGCGTTGTCTCTCTCCTCACGCACAATATGGGCAAAACTTTGAGGCGTCGTAAATGGAGGTCGTCGCGAGTTGGTACAGCGTGATGATGATAGCTCGAGATTCCACTACGTGCGTGCGTACTACGAGACGATTAGTCCTCTCCTCGCGCGAAGTTCGCACGCAACCGTGGCGGCCTCGCGACCTCCTCTTCCCGTGGCGTCACCGCGGCCGCCCTCTACCCATGACGACATTGTGGCCTCATCATAGTGCACGCCCGACCAACGGTCGTCGCGGTGCCGTGTGTGTCTCAACCCAGACCATACCTGCGCGCACTGCGTAACTTTCTCCTTTTATTTTATTCTCATCTGATTTCCAAATCTTCTATTCTATGCGAGAGGGGCGAGGCACAAGTTGCGTGCGTGACGTCTTCTTCCTAATTAATTTCTTCCAGGGGATTACTACTAGGATCGCACCAGACGCCTTCCACGAAAGCAGCTTCAATTCCCTAGTTAGTTTAATTATTTGAGCCTGTGGCGAGAGCACGCGCGAGCGCAGGCGGCTAAAGCCACTCACGTTGGAATATGCTAGATATGAAACCCAATGAAAATAGTAATTTGATTTTCACTTACTTAGTTAATTGATTAACCATTTTCTCCAAACATCTAGACCGGTAATAATAACCAGTAGCTTATGATGGATCTAACAAAATGACTAACAATTCATGTGGTTATCTAATTGTTCAAGATATATGATGCATCTTGAGAGGCATGTGTTCGTACAAACTTACACACGTGACAACGTGAGAAAGCTATCAGCGTAGGCGGAAACGATGCCCTCTCGGGCTCGTGGTTAGTGTTTAGGGTGTCAAGTGAGATTCACCAAAGTCCCATCTTTAGTTTATTTGACAAATTTAGTTTAAATTTTGAGCAAAAATTTACACTAGATTTTAGCAAATAAACTAGAAGTGGGATTTTGCTAGAATCCCACTTGACACCCTATTCATGTTGATGTAGAGGTGTGTATATAGATGTATACAATATGGGATGGTATACTACACCATGCCTATATTGTATGGATACATGTAGTCTAACAAAAGCACCATCATTTATGAGAAAAACATTGAATTATATGACACAAGATGCATCGATCTTACATGATATTAAGTTCCTACTACTGCAAGCGAATGAATCCCTAATTTTTGGTGGTTAGTTAGTAGATTGTATTTGATACTGAATTATTTCATGTTTAGAGTTGTTGACTGATAGTAGATGAATAAGGATACTGATCAGACTATGTTTAGGCGTTGTTACGAAAAGGGTAAAGTCTGCCTTGAACCTTGAATTTATAGTGTTGGTTGAAACCGAACCCTTAACTCCTAATCCATGGAATTGGAACCATGAACTTACCAATCTATCAAGGTACAATATTATTTTACGACTTTAAAACTGATCCAAGCTTTATTAACTCAACCAATGTTACATTTTCCACTAACATAAAAAGGTTAGTAGAAAAATGTTGGTTGAGATGTCGGGTGCTGCTGCTAGTCACCAAGCCTGTAAGCGCTCAACGACTCCTTGGTATCGACATACTTGAAGGCCCATGTATCCGAGCAGCTTTTGATATCAGCGACCATCGTCCCCTGATTCTTCTCGTTGATGTCCACTGCGCCACGCGTCCCATTGATGGTATGGCTGCGCCTCGGCTTGTGCTTGTACAGACCACCGTAGCCACGTGTCAACCCCCATGTCAGTACATGCCCACTATCCTGAACGAAGTGTGGGCGTGTAATACGTTGGTGTACGTATGGATGCTCGGAATTGCCTCACCTGCAAGGTGTACCAATGGAACAAGCCGTGTGGTTTCCTCTCCATGACCCACACCTCGGTGTTGTCCATCATCGCTGCGACGCTCTCGTTCTCGAGGTCGTTCACGCCTCCCCGAGCATGAACACATGCACGGCGTGGAACTCACACCCCTCGTCGAAGCGGCACGGTAGGTGCACCACCTTGTATCGTCCCGTCGTCGGGTGGTACCCGAAGCTGTACGCCTGGTACCAGCTGTGGCGGCGCTCCCGGCCGGCGTCCTCACATGGCGGTGGCAGCGGCAGCGGCGGAAGGTCGAGCGTCTCGCCGGTGACCGGGTTGGCCAGGATGATGGCGCCGCCCGGCACGCCGTCGTCGCACAGGCAGAGCAGACCGTTGCAGGTGGCGACGACGCGCTTGCCTCTGCAGCGGCGAGGCGTGCTGCCGCTCCACAGCTCGAGGCTGGTGGTATATATTATTCGCGCAACGATCGTTGAGGCGAAAAAAGATAGGGAAAGAGAAAGAACAAGGGCGTCTTCGCAGGCGATTAAATTCTCGAAGAAGAGAATCTGATCTCTTTTCCGCCCTCGATCGCATCCGTCTCTCTCCTCACACACGAGAGTCGAGATGGGAAAAGCTTTTGAGAAGAAAGGTAGATCGTCGCGAGTTGGTACAGCACGATGATGGATTGATAGCTAGAGTCTAGAGATACTCATTCCACTACTCGCGTACCGTGGCGGCCTCGCGACCTCCTCTTCTCTTCTCTTCGGGTGGGTGGCGTCACCGCGGCCGCCTCTACCCATGATATGACGACATTGTAGCCTCATCACGGCGCACGCCAGGCCAACGGTCGTCGCGGTGCCGTGTGTGTGTCTCAAGTCTCAACCCAGACCATACCTCTGCGCTGCTGCATGCGTAACTTTCGACTTTTATTTTATTCTCATCTGATTTCCAAATCATGTATTCTATGCGAGAGGGGCGAGGCACACAAGTTGCGTGTGTGACGTCTTCTTCCTAATTAATTTCTTCCAGGGGATTACTACATACTAGGATCGCACCAGACGCCTTCCACGAAAGCAGCTTCAATTCCCTAGTTAGTTTAATTCTTTGAGCCTGTGGCGAGAGCACGCGCGAGCGCAGGCGGCTAATAAAGCCACTCACGGCCGATGATTAACTTATAGTAATAGCTCTACTTAGCACCGAGAAAGAGACTAGTGTGTGATGAGATGGGGAGAACACTGGTTGCGAACGCCACAGTACGTAGCAAGCAGCATATTTCTTATCGGAACATATACGCTATCCTTTAGCGGAGCAAGCTAGCTGTGCTGTGCTGCGCGTGATGGGTAGGACTGGAAGGCCGTGCGTGATGAGAGGCAAATCGTTGTCATTGACCTGTGCCGCGGGTGGTGGTGGCCAAATTGGGAGGCTGCCTTCTGCCCAACAATGTCGACGGGCCAAGTCGAGGGCCTGCTGTCAAAGGACGCATAGATTACGCTTTTTCTTGATGTGTGTGATGGAATACACTGTTCGTTTCTTAGCTACGTGTTCTGCTCTGAGCTTCCGATGAAAGTATGAAACGCTAGGCAGCAGGGCGGAGCTAGGATTGAAAGAAAGGCGGGAAAGGAGACCAAACAGATAGTAAAGGACAATCTGTAATGATGCCACCTTTCAGATACAGCTTTGACTTTCATTTGTACTTACTCCGCTAGCTCATTAACATAAGCTTTTTTTTGGCAAACTGTTTTCCGTTTCAACAAAGGGCACACTTTATTTCAGATCTAAACAATGAAATATCCCGTTTCGAAAAAACAACAACAACATCGAAATATCGTTCGTTAGGCTGGTTATAGTGCTAAGTAACTTAGACTAGTAGCTTGCATATGTTACTAGTTCATGTTAATTACTACCTTTATGGTGAGTAGTAATATGTGTGTGGTGTCATGCAAGGTCTAATAAATTAGGTTGTAGACTTATATTGTCTCGGTATGTGATAACTAGCTAAGTTACCACCTTCGTCGGAAAAACCGAGATGGATGCAGGAAGGAGATCTAGAAGAAAGTTTGTTGGGGGTAGTAGCAGAAGAATTGGAAAGTAAAGACAGCCAAAAACGTGAATGTCGGCATAATTAGGGTGAGTTAAAAATAGAGAATAGAAGGGTGTATTGTTGGAATTTGCTTTTGATGGTCGAATATTAAGAAGAAAAGTAGCCATGCGAAGTGCTTCAGCCCAGAATTTTGGAGGCGTGGAGGCGCGGAGGAGAAGAGTTCTAAAGATGTCATTAATAGTGCGTAAAGAGCGTTCAGCTTTTCCGTTTTAAAGAGAGATGTGGCCGAGTCGGTGCCCTAGCTGAGTCAATTTAGATTCTTAAACTTGACACACAAATTGATTGTCTAACAAGATCCATCCACCATAAGAGCTTGGTTAATAATATCATCAAGACCGAGAGCACGGCATATATCCTTTTCTCTTTTGCAGATATAAACATAAAACTTGGATATATTCCACCCTTTGTTTATATACTCTGGGCACCACTCCATGTAATGCTTTCCTAGCAGCCCCTTGGTCATCAGATCTCCGAGTCCTGCCTCCATACTGATGTTAGTGTCATACGCATATCGCACCGAGAAGTTGTATTATATACTTCATTAGTTTGCCAAAACGTCTTATTATATGAAAAAGAGGGGGTACTATATACTTTGAAGACATCACAAACTATAGCGAGAGAACTTTCTGAGAAAACTTGACACATATACTCCCTCCATCCCAGAGGTTAGGGCGTAATATTTTTTCTGATTTTTACTCAGAGCATAAGGCGCAGGGTCTACTTTTACCAGTTTCTCTCCAAAATACCCCTATAGAGCATTTATATCGACCTCATAAATCGGGAGGAGTTAGTACTACATGCAGCATTGTTATGGTCTTCCCAGCCGCAATTTACTGCTCCTCCAACTAATTTTCTCCTCAGCCAATCAGATTCCTAGGAAAAGCGGTGCCTAATTGGACTATGCATGCCATGCATGAAGGAGGAGTAATTACCGCGACAGTGCGCATGGCAGATAGCAAGAAACGAGGAGACATGGTGCAGAAAATCAATGAAGATTCAAGGGGAAGGAGATATTATTCCGGGGCAGTATAGGAAACTATTTTGCTGCAACTGTTTTCTTAATAAGCGCGCTAAAAAATATACGCCCTAACCTCTGGGACGGAGGGAGTAATTTACATATGCCAAATTCAATTATCTCTAAAAGATATTTGTAGTCAATTTTCAGTTTTCACTACCTTTGTCAAAATACCAGCCTTTATGGATGGAGAGGGATTGTAAAACAAGATTTTTTTTCACTAAGGCCATCTCTAGCCAATCCCTTATTTACTCCACTAAACCACACCTAGACGAACCCTCAAACCCTTTATAAGACTATATATTTTTATTCTTCGCATGGGCCAATGCTTAAATATACTCGACCACCGAGCGGTCGAGTAAAATTTCCCCACCCTCCACCGCCCACCCCAAATTTCCCATCATTGCTAGCGTCACCCCACCACCACCGCAAACCCAGTCCGGCACCACAGATGGCTAGATGCTACTGCCGTGGGTCCCTTCCGCCGATTCAGAGTGTGGATCGATGCCATGCACAATCATTGCGAGGAGGCAGCGACTCATCCCGCGGTGGCATGCCCTCGTCGCCACCGCCATAGAGAAAGTAATGTGACATGCATCGGCGAGCGCGGAGGATGTGGGTGGCAAAGGTCACCGACCATATCATGCACAAGAAAATCTGGATTGGTTCCTACCAATTGGTGGCGCAAGCGGCACGGGTCTATGCCATAAAAAATGAACATGCACCTCCACGGATCGGTGGTGGGGCCACTAAACTTCCTGTTGGGAACCACCGTGCCAGAGTTGTCCCTCGTCGACCACCACTTGGCCTCCACACGAGAGAAGCGGGAGGAAAGGGAGGTCCGCGAGCGCCTCAGATCCTCCGCTAGAACCTGGAACTCATCGAGGATGAGAAACAGTCTTTCAAGGCGTACACGACGAGGAGGAGCGCCACCGAAGCTAGGGTGTCTAGTGCGATGGTCATCAAAGTCGGCTCAGACACCGACGAGAGTCGATGGAAGCGACTCTTAATGAGTACTTCCCAAGCACCTAGTTTAGTTTTTTTTGGAAATGGCGCCTTTATTAACATAAAATGTTTAATGTTTACACCCGGCCTCTGCATAGCTAAGATGCACACAGCCACACGAACGAAAGAACAAGGGAATAAAAAGGAAGACAAGCATTACGAAAAAGCACTATCAAAATAATTGTCTTCAAACTAAGGTAGATCAATCCTCAAATCACGCGACCATCCATGTCGGGAGAATATCCCTCGCCGTGTCCTCCAATCGCGTAGATCCCACCACAAATAAGTCGCGAAACTCCATGCGTTGGAGAGTAGTCCATGATCGGAGGATAGACGTGGCTCGATAAATAACCTGCAAAGGAGAAGACATAATGTTATTAAAAATCTTCTCATTTCTACAAAGCCATAACGACTATATAATGGCAAGCGCTCCCACCCTAAACAAAGTTTTGTACTTATCAACAATTCCATGCGGCCAATTACCCTAGTTTAGGTAGTAGTTTATTAGTTGATCCTAGTAGTTTAAATCTTGTGTAATGTGCTAGTTGGAGTTAAATTTGTATGAATTTGTCTTCAAATTTATGTAAATTCATGTTTAAAAAGTTATGTCTAGGGGTTCGATTAGGAATCATTTTTTTTAGAGTAGCAAATATACTTCTCTAAAGGATACTCGGGCGTTTTACTCCTGTAAATTTGAGGGGTCGGCTAGAGATGCGTTAATACTACCAATCACATCAATCTGCATCAAAGTCCATATTTATGGCGTGTTCTCTCTAAAGCAACCAAATATAGATGATTAAATAGATTTACAACAACAACATCAAAACTTTTTTTCCAAGCAAGTTGGAATATGCTAGATATGAAACCCAACGAAAACAGAAAATTGATTTTCACTTAGTTAGTTAATTGATTAATCATTTTCTCCAAACATCTAGACCGGTATAATAACCAGTAACTTATGATGGATCTAACAAAATGACTAACAATTCATGTGGTTATCTAATTGTTCAAGATATATGATGCATCTTGAGAGGCATGTGTTTGTACAAACCTACACACACGTGACAAAGTGAGAAAGCTATCAGCATACGCGGAAACGATGCCCTCTCGGGCTCGTGGTTCGTGTTGATATAGAGGTGTGTATATAGATGTATCTAGTATAGGATGGTAATACTACACCATGCCTATACTGTATGGATACAAGTAGTCTAACAAAAGCACCATCAATATATGAGAAAACACTGAATTATATGACACAGGATGCATCGATCTTACATGATATTAAGTTCCTACTACTGCAAGTGAATCAATCCCTATTTTTGATACTAAATTAGTTCATGTTTAGAGTTGTTGACTGATCGTAGATTGATACGGATCTTGAAATCTCTCGGTAATATCAATGATCAGACTATGTTTAAGCATTGTTACGAAAAGGGTAAAATTTTCCTTGAGCCTTGAATTTATAGTGTTGTTTAAAATCGAACCCTTAACTCCTAATCCATGAAATTGGAACCATGAACTTACCAATCTATCAAGGCACAATATTATTTTACGACTTTAAAACTGATCCAAGCTTTATTAACTCAACCCAATGTTACATTTTCCACTAACATACAAATGTTGGTTGAGATTTTTTTTTGAACAATAGAGGGGTCTCGAAGGACCCCGACACAGCATTGTTAATTTCCAAGCGGTGGGTACAGAATTACAAGCAGGACCCTGTACAAAGAAGTAAGTAAAACAAAGTCCTGCAAAATTACAACAAGGACCCCAGAAGAATTTGAGAAAAAGCAATCATGTCCCTGCCCTCCACCACCGATGACGAGACTCCCGCTCCGGCCACCCTTCCATCGCTAGGGACAAACCACTTGGCGACGAAGGAGCGGTGAACGCCGGTGCAGAGCTCGAGCTGAGGCCTCCATCCTGGAGGTTGAGAGGACGCATCGCAGGCGTCCGAGAAGGCATTCCCTTCGGCCATAGATCGCGGGGCCGAACATAGCCGCCGCGTGATGAGCTCGATTGCGCTGCGAGGTTGGTGCAGAAACAGGCCGCCGCACGGTCTCACCCACCCTACTCCCCTCGCCGCCACGGCCGGCCAGAGAAGAGCGGCGAGAGCACACAGAAGCCCGTCGCGAACCGAACCAACTGACCTTATGCAGGGAGCTGCCGGAGTCGAGGAAGACCGCTGCAACCGCCTCTGTCCACCAGAGCACCGCAACAGGGAACCTCTCCTCCGAATGACGCCAGATCGGGTCCGAACGATCCCGCGCCAAGCATCCCCACCGCCTTCTAAACCTAGCGACCCCCGCCTCATCCTCCTCCCACCCCTCGCCACCAAGGCCGGCCAGGGGAAGATGAGAGACACGCAACAGCCAGGTCCAGAGGCGAAAGCACTTATTTCGAGAGTCTCCGTCCACAACAACGGCGACGACACTTTCCACCCACAGGCTTCGGCTCGGTCAGGGACGGAGGGGGGGCGCTCTCAGTTACTAGTAGCACTTCAAGTGCTCTTTCACGGAGGGAGGGGGGGGGGTTGAGATGTCCATGCTTGCTATGAAGTGTACGAAAGAGCAAGGTTCTGCTACTAGTCACCAAAGCTTGTAAGCGCCCAAGGACTCTTTGGTCTCGACATATTTAAAGGCCCATGTATCCGAGCAGCTTTTGATATCAGCGACCATCGTCCCTGATTCTTCTCGTTGATCTCCACTGCGCCACGCGTCCCATTGATGGTATGGCTGCGCCTCGGCTTGTGCTTGTACAGACCGCCGTAGCCGCGTGTCAACCCCCATGTCAGTACATGCCCACTATTCTAAACGAAGTGTGGGCGTGTGATACGTTGGTGTACCTTTGGCTTTCGTGTCGGGCTCACCTGCAAGGTGTACCAATGGACCAAGCCGTGTGGTTTCCTCTCCATGAACCGCACCTCGGTGTTGTCCATCATCGCTAGGGTTTCCCGGGAGGCAATTCCGAGCATTCCGTGCACCACCGTCAGGTACTTTTTCCCGCCTGGTACCGTAAAACCGACGGGTGCGACGCTCTCGTTCTCCAGGTCAAATGACACGAGCTTTCCGGTGACGGTACTCCAGTACGTCGTGCCGTCGATGTCGACGGTCCCGGCAACGAGGTCGCACCTCGAATCGGGGACCGTGATCGCAACTTCCCGCCATGACGCCTCCTCGAGCGTGAACACATGCACGGTGTGGAACTCGCACTCCTCGTCGAAGCGGCACGGTACATGCACCACCTTGTACCGTCCCGTCGTCGGGTGGTACCCGAAGCTCCGCGTCGCCCGAAAAAAAACCCGCCCGTCCTCCGTGTCGCTCCCGCGAGCGACGGGAGGACCCCCTGCCGCCGTCGCCCCAGGGCCACTCTCCCGCTCCCCCCGCCTCGCCGCCGCCAGACGGCGCCGTCGGGCAAAGCCCACGCGCTGGCGGCGGCGTGGCCCTCCTTCCCCCTCTGCGCGAAGGCAGCAGCGCGGGCCGTGGCTGTCGCAGAGGGCGGCGTGCTTGGCGAGGGGCGCATCGACGCGGCCTCCGACGGCGTGGTGGCCTCGCCCGGTGCCTTGGGTCCTCCAGCGGGCGGCGGCGTGTTCTCTGGGGCTCGGGGCAGCCTCAGGCAGCGCTGCATCTCGGCGAGGCTTGGGGCGGCGGAGGCCCTGCCTCGGCTGGGGGCGGGACGGCGTGGCGGCGCGGCTGTGGGCGGCGGGGCAGCGCGACACAGCAGCGGCAGGTGGAGCTCGGGGCGGGTGTGGCCATGGCGGCCCAGATCGGGCCCGTTTGGGCCCGGATCTAAGTTAGGTGGGCGGACTGGCTTTGTTTTGTCTGATCTGCAGATCTGGGCGGGTAGAGTGGAAGGGCTCCGTGGTGTCTTCGGCCGGCCTGTTGCAGCGTGGTTGCAGACTTTACGGGCTCGTCGGGGCCCGGCCGGACCACCATGGGACTGGTATGCCTCCGCGGAGGTTTTACAGCCCCGCGGGGCCCGACCAGACCTATGGAGGTCTAGTTTGTCTGCAACCGTGTCCGGTCGACTACCGCCTCCGGCGGTGAAGGTAGTTCCCTCCCACGCGGTCGTGGTCCTGTGGACCATGCTTCATTTCTACCTTTGCTGCGATGCTGCAGACCCTGCGATGGCTTGCTCGGTGAGACGATGATGGCGGAGTCGGGACCGGAGTGGCGCATGCTCGTGGGCGACAAGTTTGGTGGTGGCGAGGCCTCGCCCTCGCGGGTCTCCTGTGCCTCGGCTCGTCCGGGGGTTGTGGATAGGGTCCTCGGGAGAAATCCTTGTCAGCTCGACCGACACCGACATGGTGCCACCTGCGGGTGGCATCTTCCTTCCTAGAGGGCATTGTGGCTTCCCTACTTTCACTCCCCTCTGTGTGCCGGGGAAAACCCTAGGGCCAGTCTCTGGTTCGGGTAGCAGCGGTCGCTTCCCCTCTTGAGGGTGCTGCTTGGTGCTTGTCGAGTCGGGGCTAGGAGCGGGGTGGGCATTCTTCGGAGGACGCAGCGGTTACGGTCTTCCTCGTCTAGTTGATCCGTCTCCTTTCTTTTCTGTTTTTCTTTCCTTGTGTTAGCTCGGGCGTGTGGGTGCTGCTGTCCCAGTATTTTGTATCGTGTGGTGTCTTTTAGACGTTGTGCTGTCTGGCGCAGCAGCGGTTTCACCTATATGATTTATTTATAAAGCGGAAGGAAAGCCTATTTGGAGGGTGGTACCCGAAGCTGTACGCCTGGTACCAGCTGTGGCGGCGCTCTGGGCCGGCGTTCCCACATGGAGGTGGCAGCGGCAGTGGCGAAAGGTCGAGCGTCTCGCCGGTGACCGGGTTGGCCAGGGTGATGGCGCCGCCCAGCACGCCGTCGTCGCACGGGCAGAGCAGACCGTTGGTGCCGACGACGCGCATGCCTCTGCAGCGGCGAGGCGTGCTGCCGCTCCACAGCTCCTTACGGTGCCCCGTCTGGTCGTCCATGACGAACGCGCAGCCCTGGTCGGTCACGACGAGCGTCTTGGTGCGGTGCGGATTCGAACGCTTGTCGACGAGCTTGCGCCAGTGCCGGCAGACGAGGCGGAATCACCGGCGGGTGTTGGGCGGAAGTCGTCGCAGGATCTCGACCAGGACGTCCGTGGGGAATCGCCAGCTGGTGCCCTTGTGCGGATCCATTGCTGCGACGGCGCCCGTGCGGGGGTGTCTTACTCGATCGACGATTGATGGACGATGGGTTCTCGACGGCCGTCAGCACGGTCGGGATATTATGTCTACAGACAGATTCGTTCTTGTTTAGGTTACCCTGGATATACGTTTGGGTATCCGTGTTCTATCCTTCTTAACTGATGAAACCGTGTATATAGTGTGCCCTTCAGTCGTCGGCACCTGCAACGGCGGCCGTGCGGGGTGTCTTAAATGATGGGCGGATCCATTGCTAGTAGTACTCAATTTCCTGCGATTTCAGTCCAGCATGCATGCTAATATTTGGGCTACGCTCCCATGTCGAAAAAAAATAATGCATGGTAATTAATATATTGTTCTCCGTTATCCTCCGAGTTTTAAAACTTTTTTTTATCATATAGGTTCACCCAGCGTATTCCATAGATCCATTTTTCTACAACACATGGGAGTGGAAACTTTTGTTTAGTTCCAGTCGATACTGTTAATCGTCAGATGGCTCGAGATTTGTGCTTCTGCTGGTAGGGCCTACTCTAGCACACCCGTCTTGGCGCACTATGTCTCTTCGGTTCGTCCTTCACCGCGCGGCTCATGTGGAGGATCGACCGTCGCGCACGCCGGCGGCTTTGTTCTCGCTTGCGCCTTCCCGAGTAGCGCCCATTCCCCCCGAGGTGGTTCGGAACGTTTTCATTCGGTGAATCTCCGACCCCTCCATCCCGAGCTCCGTGATTCTGAAATGCCATGAGTTTCTTTTAAATTTATATGGTTATATTGATTGCATCTATCTTGTGTTTGTGTGAACTGTGAATGGTGATCGGTGCGGTTTGTAGCCCAATATGCTGGTAGGATAGCGTGTTTCTTGTATAATACCGTTCATTCAGGGGCGGAGCCAGAAAGACACAAAGGGTGGTGCTAATCCTTGCTAAATGAAGCTAGTTACTCAGAATTTTTATATATATAAAGCTTTGAAATTAAGACATGCACAAGGTAGTGCAGCTGCTAGACCGGTGCTAGAGCACAGGCAGCACAGGGTCTGGCTCCGCCCCTGTGTTCATTGTGCTGATGTCCACAATGATGATGATGGTTAGCAAAGGCATCCATCTGAGACTTCTGGATTTCCAAACTTAGCTACACCCATAAGGGCATCACGACACATTAAACATAGCCGAGTTTGTGGACCTTTGGATGATGGTAAATGAGATTCAACTTAACGACGGCACCCGGTATCAGTAGAGATTTTAACGTGCACAGAAAACCACACGCCACTAGTTTTACTGGTGGCGTGTCGGTGCCTGGCGCGCCATCAATATGTTTACGTTAGTGACATGCATTTTTTTTCCCATGCCACTTGTCTGTGGGCCCCACGTTCTAGGGTGAGGCGAAAAATTAGTGGTGTGTCACTTCGGCAGTGGGGACGCCACTAATTTAGCGGCGTGGTTTTTTAAACATGATGCCACGCGCCTGACACACGGGTCCCACGCAGTTGACACGCAGGTCACATGCGGCCCACACGCCCTACCCCGCCCACCCTATCCACTCCCCACCCCCACACTGCATCCACTTTCCCCCGATCCGCCGCTGCCTCCTCCCCGACCACACCGCTCCGTCGCCACACCTCTTTGTCGTCGCCCGCCTCGTCCCCGGCCACCCCTCGACCGGACCGCCGCCGCCTGCATCATCCCTGTCCACCCTGCGACCCGACCGCCGCTGCCTGCCTCGTCCCCGTCGCTCTGCTCCACACCCCAAGCACTGCGCCGCCCGCCTCATCCTTGGCCGCTCCGCTCTGCCGCGCTCGAAGTGACCTCCGCCACGCCTCTTTTTTTACATATGTAATATAGAACTAGATAGAAATTTTAGTGATTTAGATAGAAATTTTAGAATGATTTTAGATATAAATGTTAGGATGATTTTAGATAGAAATGTTAGTGTGATTTATATGTTGCAGATGACTTAGTTTATTAGTATAGAAATGTTAGAATAAATGCATAGATATAGTATAAAAACTAATAGTATGAATTTGTAGAAATTATTAGTATGTATGTTCATTGGTGGGTTTATGTTCTGCGTGTCTCCGATGTTTATGCAATGTGATGCTTAATAATTAAGATGGTATATATGCATAATATGAATGAACAGTGCGTCTTGTGTGGTTACTCATCGTGCATGGACATGAAATTCCGCATAGTGCTTCCTCAGAATTTTGAAACAAGAATCGTATGTTCATTGAACTATATATATTCAATTGACCTTGATCGAACTATATGCTATGCCAGTTGGAACTAACTATATTATTTTGTAATGGTTTTTACTCGGAAGATCCCATGTGTTACAAGACACGTTTTTTTTTGGATCATGTCTTCTGAAGAGAGCAATACTGAAACATTTGCAATTAAAATTATGTCATATAAACAGCCCAGGCTCACCTACACGGTTTAAGTCACGAATAAACCCTTCGTCACATTTTTTAGTGGAGCAGTTTGAACACAATTTGTCAATCACTATAGAATGAACATCGTGACCTGATCATCTTCACCGACCTGGTCATCTTCACCCTCCACCATGTGCATCTCACTTACTTCGATTGCATCGACCCCGATTGGTCACATGATGAGGATGGGTACGAGAATGAGTATGACGAGAAGTAGATAGCTAATAACTATAGTAGCATGCATGTTATTATCACTCTAGCTAGTTATGTCTAGTAATAATAACTTCTAGACGATGTTACTTTATGCAGTCTTACTATATTTAATATTGAGTTCTTGATATAAAATTGTTGTAAAGTTGAATAATATTTTCAATTTTTTTCTAAAAATTAACTAGTGGCATGTCATGCAAATTAAAACGCCACTAATGGCTTCAAACTTAGTGGTGTGCATGCCACCGGTATCTAATACACTGGTGGTGTGCCAATACACACGCCATAAGTATGAGTTACTAGTGACGTGACAGTTATGGCGTTCCACCTGCACGCCACTAATGGGTGATTTAACACGCTACCTAAGAGCAAATCTGCATTAGTGCATGATTACATATATAAAAATTCACCACTTTGGGATCCTACATGGAGATCTCGGCCTATAAGGCTAATTCAAGGGCATGGTGAATTCATTCATGTTGAGGTGGTGTTGTATCTGAGATTAAGGGAGAGATGGCGGGTGATAGGCACTTGGGTTCAATAATGAGGCAAGAGTGATTCTTTTGCTGGAAGCAAAATCATAGCTTTGTAACAAACTAAAACTTCTTAATTAATCAGATAAGATAAAGTTTTCTTATTAAAGAAAAGAGAGAACATGGTCTGAAAGAAGATACTATGTGTGATATTTCTGTACAATGACATGGTCTTTAAAATACACTTTCAACCTTCATTTGTATTGCACTACAAAGTCCTAACAAATGGAGTTGTGACAATACTTTCTAAAAAATTACAAGTATAATGTAAAAGTACCAAATCCAACTATTTGCAAATAAAAAGAGTTGGATGGTCAGTTATCACTACTTTTTTTTGCAAAACACCAGCCTTCACAAAGTGATACGGATCCCGAAATCTCTCGGAAATACAATCAATGATCGAGGCATTTTTATAAAAAAACATCGATCTTGATAGTATTTTACTACATCTAAAAACCAAGGAAATCTTTATTAACTCAAATCAATGTTAAGAAGTGAGCCTAACTCACTTGGTCAGGGAAGTAGATGTACAACTCAGCCACCCAGGTTTAAGTCCTCATAGGCACATATTTGGGTTCTTTAAAAAAAACTCAAATCAACGTTACATCATCCACAAACATAGAAAGACACACGAATATTGGTTGAGATCTCACAATCTTGGCTAGTTTATGAGCTACAATGTTATTAGGAAAGTGTACGATAAGGAGCTAGCGTTCTGCTACTAGTCACGTGTATCCGAGCAGCTTTTGATATCAACAACCATTGTCCCCATACTTTTCTCGATGATCGCTTCTATCTAGCGTTTGTGTGAATGGGGTTTGGTGCAATCTGTAACCTAGTATATTTGTAGGATTGTGTTCTTGTATGATGTCATCATTTCTAGTGATGTCTGCAGTGATAATGGTGTTGTAGGAGCTTTGTGATGCAACGCTGAGTTGATGTAGGAGCGTTTCGTTGGGAACCCCAAGAGCAAGGTGTGAAGCAGCACAGCAGCAAGTTTTCCCTCCAGAAGAAACCGAGGTTATCGAACCAGTAGGAGGAAGGAAACATAAAACAGGTGTTGCAAGCAACGTGGAGACCTGCACAACACAAACTCAAGACTTTGCCCCAACGAATCAGTGAGGTTGTCAAGCTCACTGGTTTGCTGTAACAAAGGATTAAACGTAACGTGTGGAAAGTAATGGTGGTTCGCAGCAAGTAAACAAGTAACAGAGAAAGATATATCAATGGTAAAGATTAGACTGGGGTCCATAGTTCAATAGAGGTGCTCTCCTTAGATGAACAACATAGCATGAAGGGTAAACAAATTACAGCAGGACAATTGACAGGAACTGAGCAAGGCATAACAATGCAAGTACAAGTCATAAACATCCTATGAGATTCGATTGGGCAATACAACAAGATACATAGACCGCCATCCAACTGCATCTATGACTAGAAGTCCACCTTCAGGTTATCATCCGAACCCCCTCCAGTATTAAGTTGCAAGCAACAGACAACTGCTTTAAGCAAAGTGTGTAAGGTAAATAGACCACATGTTCCATGAACAAGAGACCGTTGTTTTCTCCCTAGTGGCAACAGCGCATCTACAACCGAAGAGATTTCTGTCACTTCCCTTGGAAACTAGAGGCATGAACCTACTATCGAGCATAAATACCCCCTCTTGGAGTCACTAGCAACTACTTGGCCAAGATAGCTACTAACAACGGAGAGCATGCAAGATCACAAACAACACAGACATGATAGAATCATAAAAACAAAACCATTAATCAAACCAACATAATAATCTCAATATCCATCGGATTCCCGCAAACAGAACATGCATGATTACAAATAGATTAGATCTTGATCATGAACGGAGCTCACAAGATCTATACATGAAAGCACAAAGGAGGAGATACAACCATCTAGCTACTACATGGACCCATAGTCCAAGGTGGAACTGCTCACGCATCATACGGAGAGAAGGCCTCCAGGATGATCTCCCCTCCGGCAGGGTGCCGGGAAGAGCCTTAGATCCCCCTGATCTAGGGACGATGGTGGCGGCGGCTACAGACGGTTTCGTGGAGATTTGATCGGGTGCTTAGGGTTTCTACATCGGGGGCTTCTTATAGGCGAAGGGGGAGGCCGAGGTGGCGACCAGGGGGGGCAAATGCAGGGGTTCGTAGCATGGAAAACAAAAAAAATTCTATCGCATGCAAACAAACAAGCCAAGATCTATCTACTAGATTGTAGCAACAAGTTGATAGATGAACTCACCCTCGAAGATTCCAAAGCGATTAATGAGAGTAGATTCTCGTGGGTGATGTAGTCGTACTCTTGCCGATCTCAAGATCGCATAGACGATCCTTCCGGCACTGCGTTCCGGCAGCGCTTCCGCAGTCGGTCATACGTTCCGTACTCGATGAAGACATTCCTCTCCCCTGTTCCAGTAGGCAGCAGAGGTTGTAGCACTCTCCTCGTGATTCCGGCAGCACGACGGCGTGGTACCGGAAGTAGAGGGGAGATCTCGCAGGGCTTCGCCTTAAGCCGGAGCGAGTATGGTGGAGTATGAGAGAGGCCTTGGTGATCTAGGGTTTAGAGGGCACCAAGGGGAGGGTGTAGCCAGCGGCTAGGGTTTGGGGTTCACCCCAACTCGCCGAGTTGGAGGTGCCCTAGGCGGCGACAGCAGGAGGTGGTGGCGCCGGCGACTTGGAGGCTAGGGTTTTGGGTGTGAGGGGTAGGGTGCCTACCCCTCCTTATATAGGTGGAGGGTGGCCGGTTGGGAGGAGGGAGTCCTCCCCCAACTCGGCCTCCTTGGCCGGCGGGTGGAGGGAGGGGAACTCCTCCCCAAGTAGGTTTCCTACTCTCCCTCCACCAAGCAAACTTGCCGTTTGACTTTTTCAAATTGGTGTTTGACTTTCAAACTAGGATTTGATTTCTCCCTTTATTTTTCCCAGCCAAGTGACCTAGTACATGATGCAACCATTCCATATTGTTATGACACATTCATGTACCCTTCCCCTCTGGAGTGCCAGACCTTCTGGACCCTTCTAGAACATTCCTGGTGAAAACACCGGAATCATTCCCCAACTCCAAAACAGGACTTTCCTTATATGAATCTTATTCTCCGGACCATTCCGGATCTCCTCGTGATATCCCGGATCCCATCCAAGACTCCGAACAACATTCGGTCTCTTACTCATCATTCCATAACTACTCAACAACATCGAATCCTTAAGTGTGTCTCCCTACCGTTCGTGAATTATGCGAACATGATCGAGACACTTCTCCGATCAATAACCAATAGAGGAATCTGGAAATTCATATGGCTCCCACATATTTCTACGATTACTTTGTGGTCGAATGAACCACTTACATATGATACCAATTTCCCTTTGTCTCACGATAGTTTACTTATCCGAGGTTTTGATCGTCGGTATCTCTGCATACCTAGTTCAACCTCGTTACCGATAAGTACTCTTTTCTCGTTCCCGTGGTATGTGATCCCTTGTGAGCCAGTCACATGCTTGCAAGCTAATTGGATGACATTCCACCGAGAGGGCCCGGTGTATATCTATCCGTCATATGGATGGACAAATCCCACTCTTGATCCATGTGTCTCAACCCATACTTTCCGAACACTCAATGCCACCTTTATAGCCACCCAGTTACGGTGTGGTGTTTGATGTCATCAAATCATCCTTCCGGTGAATGTGATAAGCATGATCTCATGGTCGAAGGAATTAGGTTACTATGTATCAGAAAGCTTATAGCAATTAAACTATTAAAATGACTCGATCTTTATGCTACGCTTATCTATAGGAGTATGTCCATCATACCATTCTCCTAATGATATGATCTTGTTGTTAATAACATCTCAATGTTCATTATAGGGAAACCATAATCATATATTAACCAACAAGCTAGTATTATGAAGAGGCTTTACTAGGGACTCTAATTTAGTTTACAAATCACACAAGTATTAATGTTTTCAGTTAATACTGTTATAGCATGAATGTAAACATTTATCATAAACACAAAGATATAATAATAACTACATTTATTATTGCCTCTAGGGCATATCTACAACAGTCTCCCACTTGCCCTAGAGTCAACTAATCTAGATTATATGGTAATATACCGAACACCCATGGCAGTTTGGTGTTGGTCATGTTTTGCCCTCGGGAGAGGTTTAGTCAACGGATCCGCCACATTCAGATCTGTGTGTACTTTGCAAATCTTTATGTCACCATCTTGGACATGTTCTCAAATAGCGTGAAAACGTAGCTTGATGTGCTTCAGCTTCTTGTGTGACCTTGGTTCTTGCGCATTGGCTATGGCGCCCATGTTATCACAGTAGATAGACATTGGGTCCATCGCACTTGGAACCACACCGAGCTCTGTAATCAACTCCTTCATCCATATTGCTTCTTGTGAAGCCTCCGAAGCAGCTATGTATTCCGATTCAGTTGAAGATCTCGCCACAACGCTTTGCTTTGCACTCCTCTAGCTAACTGCTGCACCATTCAAAGTAAATACGTATCCAGATTGAGATTTAGAATGATCTGGATCGGTGTTCCAACTAGCATCGGTGTAACCATTAACAACGAGTTGTTCATCACCTCCATAAGAAAGAACCATATCCTTATTTCTTATCAAGTACTTAAGGATGTTTTTGACCGCTGTCCAATGATCCACTCCTGGATCACTTTGATATCTGCTAGTCAAACTAACAACATATGCAATGTCGGGTCTCGTACATAGCATGGCATACATTAGAGATCATATGGCTGAGGCATAGGGAGTCTTACTCACACTACTAGAGAAAAGCCTATGCGAGGCGCACCTAAAAGCCTATCCGAGGCGCATATCATATGCGCCTCTAGCTTCAAGCCTCGGGTATTTCTTATGCGAGGCGCATATGATATGCGCCTCCTATACTTCACATATGCGAGGCGCATATCGATATGCGCCTCGCATATGTGAAGTATAGGAGGCGCATATCATATGCGCCTCGCATATGTTTTACAATGCGCCTCGGATATTTATAGCATATGCGCCTCCTATAGTATCCTATATGCGCCTCCGGTAATATTTTCGAAATTCAAGTTTTACAGACCACTATAAATAATAATATACAGATATTCAAATATACAATATAGTCCAGAATACAGTATAAAGAGCACAGAATTTTTCAGAAACTTGCAATTTGCCAAAGCATAATAGAACCAACATGAATACAATACATTACACATCAATCATGACATACAAGTTCATACATCAAGTGTTTGTGCCACAAGTTCACACCTCCGAGTACAAGTTCACAATCACATTACACCTTCGAGTACAAGTTCACAATCACATTACAACTCCAATGGCGTAGCTCTACCTAGATGAAGTAGAACACATAACCACCGCCCGGAAGGATCGGTGTTGTCAATAAATCGTATCTGATATCAAGAAGAATAATAAGGGTAAAGCTTATTATACTTGCATGATAGACACCTAGATCCACGGAATGGACAGATGCAATCAAACCACATTGCACAGATTAGACAACTTGGGACAATACCTTCAGTGGGGGGTTATCAGGTGCAAGTGCCTCAGAAACAAACTGAGGCCCCAAAGATGATCCTCCAATGCCTATAGAGAGTATTTGAGTAAAACGGCCAGCCTGAGATGACGGAGGCTTAATCTGCATTTTTATAGCAAAACTGGCTTATAAGAGGTTTTAATGGTTAAAATGAATAGGAAAAGCCTGAAAACATAACCATCATCTATCTTTGTACAATGCGCATTCCCTAGCATCCATTCATGTCAGCGACCAAACCGTGTGTGTGTGTGTGTGTTTGTATTACTATGCCAGAGGTTGTAATGATTAAAATGAAGATAGGAAAGGCCTGAATAGGCTAAACATAATCAGCATATATCTTTGTACAATGCATATTCCCTAGCATCCATTCATACCAATCACCAAACCGTGTGGGTGTGTGTATTACTATGACGGAGCATGCATTGCTCTAACCTTCTTGGTGATGGAAAATCCAGTAATAGAAATGTATAACAAAACCTGCACAGTCAAATTATCTTTACAATATCATCCCCTAATGCTTCCAGGTGTTCTTTTGTGGACAACTCAAGCTAACTACCACCGTTGCTCTGACTGACTATAAGCAATTGCATTTCCTCAGCTCAACCCCTAGATTAAAGTTTTATTATCATGACAGAACTATAATTATAGAAGAGTATGATACTGTTGCATTACAGACCCCAAATATTTGCATCCAATCTTCAGTTCTGCTCCTTCAGGATTTGGGGTAGCAATAACTGTATGGGAAAATAGAACAAATAAATCATCTGACCTTGCCCGAGACGATGTCCTGCGAGAAGGCGAGGATGTGGTCGACGGTCTTCTCGATCTTGGTGCGGAGGAATGAATTGGGGGCGAGGCCTGGGTCGCGGAGCCAGTAGTGTCCGACCATGCGTCCTTCGTCGGGGTTGGCGATGGCGCCCTTCTCGAGTTCCCCCATGGTGACGAAGGCCCGCTGCAGGAGCGGCTCCATCCGGTGGAGGAAGTCGTCGGTGAACCCCATCCGGCTGACGTCGACGAAGAGGCCCAGCTCCTTGTGCTGGTAGAGCCACTCGACGTAGCGGTCCTAGAGCTTGATCGGGTCCTTCTCGACGGTGGCGGCGGCCGGCTGCTGATTGGACGCGAGCGGCAGGGCCGGGGCGTGGGGGGAGCCGGAGGAGGAGGAGGAGCGGGAGAGGTCCGCGATGGAATGGGGCGCGCGGAGGCGGAGGTGGGAGGGGCGCATGAGGAGCTGCCTTCGGAGGTGTGCGCGGTCGCCGGCAGGGACGGACGGCGACGGGGGAGAGGCAATGGTAGGTTGGCCAGGCTGGAGGATCTTTCCGTGAGAGGGAACGGCCGGGAGGAGCACGGGGACAAAAAAAATGCGACAGAACTAAAGCGACGAACGCGTGCCTGGCGAAATTTGCGTGCGTGTTTACGTCCGTATGTTCAAAACGGAAATTTGGTTGGTTCCCCTGCCTGTCTGGACGGCGACGCAAGGCGGAGAAAGCAGATTCACAGCGTGTGGTTCAGCTTCACTGCTGTTTGTTTGAAAGAAGGAAACGCAGTGACCACCGTAAAACTGCCATCTGATCCATATTAGTTGTCCCTAATTTAGTATATTTTATAATGTTGTGGTATATCGCAATGCCAAAACCACAACATCGACAGTTTTTTATTGACAATCACACGGATTTATTGACAATCACATAATTCAAACTATAGGAGGCGCATATAGCAATATGCGCCTCGCATATGCGGCCACCTACCACCGCTCGGGCCCGCATGAGTTACTTGAGGCGCATATGGCCATATGCACCTCGCATATTATCAAATATAGGAGGCGCATATATGCGCCTCGCATATTCGTGCACCTACCCACACGCGGGCCCACACAGAATATGCGAGGCGCATTCTGTCCATATGCGCCTCGCCTATCTGATATATAGTAGGCACATATGACTAGAATGCGCCTCGCATAATATGGGGCGCATATGACATATGCCAGAAATTCGCCGGAAAAGAAATAAATCGACATTCCGGCGAAACATTGGCATCTCAAATGAAATCCCTGCACAAAAAGTAGCACCACAACACAATCATATAGTCGGTGTCTCCGACAACGCGCATACATGCAAGCAACGCCTTCACGCTTCCTCCAACAACGACTTGCGCAAGAGAGCCGGAGGAGAAGTAAATGGACATGTTGTAGATCTAGAGGAGCAAGAGACTTCACTTACATATGGGTGTCAACCAATGGATGTTGAGCAAGCTTCTATGGTGAATCAATGGGGGAAATGAGGTGGGGAGGAGGAGGGGGCGACCAGATTTGTCTTGGTGGAGGAGGAAGAAGTGACACAAGTGAGTGGGGTGGTAGTTGCCTCCATGTGCAAAAAGCTGGAAAAAAGTGGTGCCAGCTTATGCGAGGCGCATATTGCACAATATGCGCCTCCTATAATTCAAACTATAGGAGGCGCATATAGCAATATGCGCCTCGCATATGCGTCCACCTACCACCGCCCGGGCCCGCATGAGTTACTTGAGGCGCATATGGCCATATGCGCCTCGCATATTATCAAATATAGGAGGCACATATAGCCATATGCGCCTCGCATATTCGTGCACCTACCAACACGCGGTCCCACACAGAATATGCGAGGCGCATTCCGGCCATATGCGCCTCCCCTATCTGATATATAGGAGGCGCATATTACTAGAATGCGCCTCGCATAATATGGGGCTGCTAGATTCTGTCCGTACAGGGATTATAGGAGGCGCATTCTTATCATATGCGCCTCGCCTATTTTTATACTAGAGGCGCATATCGCAAAGTGCGCCTCGCCTAATTTTATAGGAGGCGTATATGCTAAATGTGCCTCGCATAAGCATGTCTCCTATAGCCTTTTCTCTAGTAGTGTCATCCTTTCTCTATCTTCTGCCGTTGCTGGATTTTGAGTTTTACTCAAGGTCGTATTGGGCAACATGGGCAAGAACCCTTTCTTTCTATCTTCCATTCCAAACTTCTTTAGAACTTTGTCCAAATATGTACTTTGTGACAATGATATTAGGCGTCTCGATCTATCTCTATAAATCTTTATGCCTAATATGTAAGCTGCTTCGCCAAGATCTTTAATTGAAAAACTATTATTCAAATATTCCTTGACACTATTAAGAAGGTCTACATCATTCCCAATCAACAATATGTCATCTACATATAGTATTAAGAATGCTATAGATCTCTCACTCACTTTCTTGTAAATACAAGCTTCTCCATAAGTTTGTATAAAACCAAAACTTTTGATTACCTTATCAAAACATTGATTCCAACTTCAGGATGCTTGCTTCAATCCATATATGGACCGTTGAAGTTTGCATACCTTGTTAGCATCTTTAGGATCGACAAAACCTTTGGGTTGCATCATATACAACTCTTCATCAATGTCTCTATTGATGAACGCTGTTTTGACATCCATCTGCCATATCTCATAATCATAATATGCAGCGATTGCTAACATAATCCTCACAGACTTTAGCTTCGCTACTGGTGAGAAAGTCTCATCGTAGTCAACTCCTTGAATTTGTCGAAACCCTTTTGTGACAAGTCGAGCTTTATAGACAGTAACATTACCATCAGCATCTGTTTTCTTCTTGAAAATCCATTTGTTCTCGATAGCCTTCCGGCCATCTGGTAAGTCCACCAAAGTCCATACTTGGTTTTCGTACATGGATCCAATCTCGGATTTCATGGCTTCTTGCAATTTATTGGAATCTAGGCTCATCATCGCTTCCTCATATGTCGCAGGGTCATCGGTGTTATCCACCAACATGACACTCATAACGGGATCATACCAATCAGGAGTGGTACGAGTTCTTGTTGACCTGGCTCTGTAGCAACTTCGACCAAAGTTTCATGATCATCATCATTAGCTTCCTCTCTTATTGGTGTAGACGCCATAGGAACTACTTCCGGTGTTGTGCTACTCGCAAGTTCAAGAGAAGGTTCAACAACCTCGTCAAGGTCTACTTTCCTTCCAGTCACTTCTTTCAAAAGAAATTCCTTCTCTAGAAAGGATCCATTCTTGGCAACGAAGATTTTGCCTTCGGATCTATGATAGAAGGTATACCCAATAGTTTCCTTTGGGTATCCTATGAAGATGCATTTTTCCGCTTTGGGTTCAAGCTTGTCCGGCTGTAACTTCTTTACATAGGCTTCGCAACCCCAAACTTTAAGGAACGACAATTTAGGTTTCTTGCCAAACCATAATTCATACGGTGTCGTTTCAACGGATTTAGATGGTGCCCTATTCAAAGTGAATGCGGCTGTTTCTAATGCATAACCCCAAAATGATAGCGGTAAATCTGTAAGTGACATCATAGAACGAACCATATCTAAGAGAGTTCGATTACGACGTTCGGACACACCATTACGCTGTGGTGTTCCCGGCGGTGTCAATTGTGAAAGTATTCCGCATTTCTTCAAATGCTCGCCAAACTCGTAACTTAGATATTCACCTCCACGATCAGATCGTAGAAATTTAATCTTCTTGTTACGTTGATTCTCTACCTCACTTTGAAATTCCTTAAACTTCTCGAAAGTTTCGGACTTATGTTTCATGAAATAGATATACCCATATCTACTCAAGTCATCCGTGAAGGTAAGAACATAACGATAACCACCGCGCGATGCTACACTCATTGGACCACACACATCGGTATGTATGATTTCCAATAAGTCCGTAGCTCGCTCCATCATCCCAGAAAATGGGGTCTTAGTCATTTTACCCATCAGACATGCTTCGCATCTTTCAAGTGATTCGAAATCAAGTGATTCAAGAAGTCCATCGGAATGGAGTTTCTTCATACGCTTCACTCCAATGTGACCAAGACGACAGTGCCACATATATGTTGTGTTATCGCTCAATTTCAAACGTTTAGCCTCAATGTTATTTATGTGTGTATTACTACAATCGAGATTCAATAAGAATAGACCATCTATCAAAGGTGCATGTGCATAAAACATATTACTCATATAAATCGAACAACCATTATTCTCGGACTTAAACAAGTAACCGTCTCGCAATAAACAAGATCCAGATATAATGTTCATGCTCAACGCAAGCACCAAATAACAATTATTTAAGTATAAAACTAATCCCGATGGTAGATGAAGAGGTAGCGTGTCGACCGCGATCACATCAACCTTTGATCCATTTCCAATGCGCATCGTCACCTCGTTCTTCGCTAGCTTCCGTTTATTCTGTAGCACCTGTTTCGAGTTACAAATATGAGCAATCGAACCAGTATCAAATACCCAGGCACTACTACGAGTACTAGTGAGATACACATCAATAACATGTATATCGGATATACCTTTCTTCTTGATGTTGCCGTTCTACAAATCCGCCAAGTACTTTGAGCAATTCCGCTTCCAGTGACCCTCTTGCTTGCAGTAAAAGCACTCAGTATCAGGCTTAGGCCCAGCCTTGGTCTTCTTCGTCGGCGCGGTAACTTTCTTACCGACCTTCTTGAAGTTTTCCCTTTGCTTGGACTTGCCTTGTTTCTTGAATTTGGTGGTCTTATTGACCAACAACACTTGGTGCTCTTTCTCGATCTCCACTTCTATAGATTTCAACATGGAGAAGAGTTCTGGAAACGTCTTGTCCATGTTTTGAATATTGTAGTTCATCACAAAGTTCTTGTAACTTGGTGGTAGTGATTGGAGGACACGGTGAATCCCCAAAAAATTAGGAATCACTATACCCAAACTTTGGAGTTTGTTTGCGTGCCCAGACATCTTAAGCACATGCTCACTGACGGAGCTGCCCTCTTCCATCTTGCAGTTAAAGAACTTTTCAGAAGCCTCATAACTCAACTGCCACGTGAGCCTCAAATATCATTTTGAGTTCACGGACAATATCATGTGGGTCATGGTTCTCAAACCTTTTCTGAAGCTCCGATTCCAAACCATACAAGATAGCACACTGAACTGTGGAGTACTGATTCTTCCGAGCGAGGAAAACATTCTTTACCTCATTGGTAGCATCAGCTGCAGGCGGGTCACCCAGCGGTGCATCCAGCACATAGGTCAAATTACCAGCATTGAGGACAATCCTCAAATTGTGGAACCAATCCGCGAAGTTGCTTCCATTGTTTTTCAACTTTTCTTTCTCTAGGAACGCATTAAAATTGATGGTAGGGGCCACCATTGATCTACAACATATTTGCAATAGTTTAGACTAAGTTTATGACAAATTGAGTTCTAATTAATAGTTAAATTAAACTAGGTGAACTCCCACTCAAAACAATATCCCTCACATTGTTTCAGTGATCACACGAACCAAATCCACCACATCAAAACCGATCATCACGAGAATTGATGTAGCTTCAATGGCGAACAATCAACATGTTCATCATATCTACTATATGACTCATGCTTTACCTTTCTGAAAGGATAGAGATGTCGCCTAGAGGGGGGTGAATAGGCAATTTCAAAACTATTACGGTTTTGGCTTGATAGAATGCGAAATTAAACTAACGTTTATTTACAAGCACAAAACCTAAATACACTAGGCTCAACTAAGTGCACCAACAACAAATTAAGCTAAGCAAGATAGCACAAGATAAATATACCACAAGTGATAAGCAAGATATAAGTACTTCAAGCTCGATGGCTATCACAAGGAAAGTAAGCTCGGATATGGAGATAACCGAGGCACACGGAGACGAAGATGTATTCCCGTGTTCACCACCTTTGGGAAGGGGGCTACGTTACGTTGGAGAGGTGTGAGGTTCCACGAAGGATTCCTCACGCGCCACAAAGGCTCACCTTCTTCTCCGAGTTTATCCCACGAAGGAATAGGCCCTTTCCTTATGGCTAGCTTTTCCTCCACTCCGGATATGGCAAGCTCCACAACCACTTCACAAGCTCCACGAAGGATAAGCCCGGGTCTCTTCACAATCTTCCACGGAGAGGACACCACGGCACCAACCGCCAAGCCAACTAGGAGGTCACCCTCCAAGAGTAACAAGCTCATGGTCTCTCACTCGAACAAATCGTAATGGAGAGCTCAACACTTATGCAAGAATGCAAAGCAAGACCACCAAGGGTGCTCAAATCCTTCACTCTCAAATCCCACCAAAGAAACAAGTGCTAGGGAGGAATTAGAGAGGAAGAACAATGGTGGAAGTCAACCAATGACTCCAAGATCTAGATCCAATGGGTTCCCCTCACTTAGAGGAGGAATTGATTGGTGGGGATTGTAGATCTAGATCTTCTCTTCCAAAGCCCTCAAAAAGATGCAAGAATCATAGGAGGGAAGGGGGAGGAAGCAAGCTCAAGAGGTTCAACAATGGAGGTCAATTTCGTGGTCAAGAACAACCTAAAATGTTGGGGGAATAACCCCCTTTTATAGTGGAAAGCAAATATGGCCGTTGGAAGAAATCTGTGCGAACTCGGTTGAAAGTTCGGTTGGACTGGCTCCAGAACCGGACGGTTCGGTTCCTGGACCGGAAAACCAAACTTAAAACCGGAATTAGGGTCAGTACACAGTCTCGGATAGACTCGGTATAGAAAAACCGAAAATCCCGGTTTCAGATCCGGTTTTCCGGTCCTGACACCGGACCACCCGGTCTGGGAGCCGGTTGAACCGCATCCAAAACCGGGATGAACCAGGCTTCACGAAAAACGCAATAACTTTTGCATCCGGACTCCGATTTCGATGATCTTGGGATTGTTTTGACGAGGACAACAAGCTTTACGAGATTGTGCAGAGAAACATCATAGCCCAACAAAGGAGGATAGAACCAAATGAAGAAAGGTAAGAAGCCTCCCTAAATAAGAATCGATAAAACCTTCAAACTCGAAAACGCCATAGAAGATGCATACGAATTCCGTTTTTGATGAACTTGGGCTTGTTGAAGAGCTAGCAACAAGCTCAAGAACCTCACATGGAGAAACACCAAGAAGCAACAAAATAGGAAGATGCAAAGTATGCAAAGGATTGAGCCCCCTATGACGATGTTATCAAGTTACACAACCGAAAGCCCCTCTTGATAGTGCGGCTATCTATCCTATAACCCGGTCTCCCAACAACGACCTTGATACCGGTAAAAGGAAAACCTAGCAAGGCCATACGTTTGCCTTTCGCAAACCGCTTGATCTTGATGACAACGCTTCAAGCTCCACCCAAGCCGGAATGCAACACTTGATCATTGTTGCTTCGTGAAGACTCCTAATTTGCTCCCCATAAACCACTATGGGATAGCTTGATCAATACATGCCTTCACATATCCATTATCACCAATATGGACGGCAAGCTTCAAGCAAATGATCTTCTAGAGATGCTTATCTTGAACTTGCCCTTCTCAACCTTGATGACGATCACCACTTGATGTCATCCTCTCATGGGCTATATAATATCTTCATTTTTGAAGCATGCCCATGGAAAGATACCTGTCCATATAGAAAACGCAAAGGCAAATATATAATGGATTAATTCTTGATGCATAATTGACAAGGCTTACCATACCACAATACACATTCTTTATGCTTCATGTGTTGACCAACTTGAAATCACTCTTCACTCTTTGTATTGGTCAACCAAGTATCTTCTTGTTCTCCATCTTAATATCTTGAGGTACATAAGGAACTCTTCATTTGATTACATCCTCTAAATCTTAGTCAACCATAGCTCAACTAATGAGGCTATCATGACACCGACTTAGAGCCATATCTTGAATTCTTCTATTGAGATCACACTCTCAAGATCTTGATCATATCATATTCTTCTCTTCAACTCGATGATTTTGATGCCAATACTCAAGGTATATCTTTATCTTCATGGCATCCATACTTTAATCCAACACATGGACTACAAGCATGACCTATGGAATATACCTTCATATAAAACTCATTGAAAACATTAGTCCATAGGGATTGTCATTAATCACCAAAACCACACATAGGGGCAATTACCCTTTCAATCTCCCCCATTTTGGTAATTGATGACACTCACAACAAGAGGGTTTATATAATGAATATTAGAAACAAGTACACAGCTTATCTGAGAATAAGTTGTATACAAGAGGTTGTATTTGATATGGTTAAGTAACACAAAGATACTAGCCCATATCAAAACTGATTCTAATCACACAAACTACAACTAATGCAAGAGATGTGAGTAGAACCAACATATATAGAGCAAACTCCCCCACAATATATGCACGTGTGATGATCTTGAATTTCATTGCATACATTGTTAAGCATAACCTTTGGGAGAGTTTCCACTATAAACCATGTAAAACATAATAAAGATGAAATGCATGAAAGGCAAACACTTAATAATAAACCAATCTTAAGTAGAAAACCATTTCCCTTAAAACCCTCTAAACTTCTCCCCCATTGACAACAAGTGCCAAAATGGATAACAAGGTTAGAAAGACAATATAGTATGAGTTCCTACACAAGGTGTGCATTACTCGTAATATGAGTGAAACCACATGCACATACCCAATGACGAACACTTGGAGGAAATCAAACTATATTGAGGATCAAGGATTGCTAAAAGGATAACAAGGTGAAGGAACTTCAATGGATGAAGCAAGCAATCAAAATATCCAAATAATCAAATGGACAAATAGTGCTCTAAGTGAAATAAGGAAGCTCCACAAGGTTCGTGCATAAATTAGTTGTTTCATTTGAATACAATATGCACAAACATGGAATCCTCACTCCCTCTATATTATTTAGAACACAACCAAGATACAAGGATTAGATATAAACCAATACACTTGTCAAGACAAGCTTAAGTCCAAAAGAAACCAAATATGATATATGAGTGTGTGAATATGCAATAAAAGTAAACCAAGCACTCATAAATCAAGACCTTACCAAAACCATTAAAAATCAAGAGGATAAGAGTGATCGTCGGAAAAGAGCGAGTATATCAAGGCGAGAGATTAACACTCTAGTGTATATAAGTTTCTAAGGGAAAAAACATGAGAATAATCCACAAATAAACATCCACACATAAGAGGTTAATAAAAAGAATACATGATATCCAAGCGGAAGTCATAAGATATACCAAAAAGGATATTTTGCTTAGGGGCATATCTAGCCCATGGCTATATTTTATCTTATGGTATATCAATGAACTTCACCAAAGAAAAACAAAAAATCTCAAAACCATCACAACTAACACTAAGGGAATTAATGCTAGTTGGGATACTTTGAGAAAGGCAACAAGTATCAAAAGGATTGATTCAATGCAATTTAAACAATATTGCACATGAGAGTACCTTGAGGAGTTGATATGCAATAAATTGCTAGAAGGCATATTTGGAATTGGTGAATCATGAAAATGATTTTATATACTCCCCATTATATGCATCATCTCAAATTACTCACATAAGCAATAAGGATACAAAGTCTTTCAAAGATAATTGCAAGAATCGAACATTGACAAACAAATAAATTCATGCCAAGATGTAACCTACAAGAGATTGGATGGAAGAATAGTATGCATGAATAAGATACTTGTTACCGAGATAGCAACGATATGATGTAGTAGATAAGAAGTTTTAGATCATCCTAGCTTGGCTCCAATTAACATGTGGTGACAACACTTTCCTTATAGAAGAGACAAGCATCCATTGCATCTTCAATGTACCTAAAACAACATTCAAGTACATCTTGGTCCCCAAACTTATTGGGTCCAAAGTGGTTAGAATAACCACAACACATAGGATACACTCCATTAAAATATGTGCATATTCAGAGATGAAATTTGAATTTCATGCATATCTTAGCCGTTTAAGGATTTGATGGAGTATACCCTATATATTGGATCAAAGAAAGCAAAACATGATATAAGATATACATTTAGTAAACATGCATGCGCGATACTTTCAGGATCCAACGAAGATATACTTTGGACAAATCACCAAAAATATTCAAGAAGGCATACAAGGTGTGACAAAACACATTTGTTGTCCAAACTATATCAAAGAATCAAATCAACACAAGATTTGTTCAACAAAGTTCAACAAATGAACCAAGCAAAAACTATTAAGCATGAAAGATGAAATAAGAACACAAATGCTCAAAGATTTATCTCATTCAAGAAAATAAAATAGAGAATAAAGAATGAGATACCAAACTCCCAGAAGAGCAAGGTTTAAACAAATAAACCAAACCCTTAACACTTTTCACAATGGCACAAGATTCCGAGAAGAAAATGTTTGTCTTCCACTAAAACACATTTGATAATAATCAAAAACATCATCAAAGAGATGTTCAAAAGCCAAGGAAGACAATGGGAGCCACACCAAAATTTTGGAAAGAAAGTAAGGCAATAAGAGGTTAACTCCAAAGTGAAGATGATCCACAAATGCTACCACACACAAGTATATCAATTGTCGAAGACAATGAGTGTATTGGAAAAGATTTCCGGTGGTATATTGCATGGATATTAAATATAAATCTTCACAATAAAAATCATAGGATAGAAATAAAAAGATTAAGCACTATGCAAAGATAGAGATTCTTGATAGCTTCAACTAGTCACACAATCATGCAAAGTAATGATTAGAATAACTTGAAGCAAATGGTATCCCAAATAAGATATATAGATATGTATTTGAGAAAGACCGCACCAAGAATTTCTTACTCAAACAAAGACCAAAAAGACGAGCAATAAAAGCTTCTAACAAAAATAGGACCTTGTTTGAGCCAACATGCCACCTAGGAACAAGATAATCAACAATATCAACTCTAAGTGGCACTACCTCATATGTTCACATTTCCTAGGATTGTGATATGCAAAGAAGCATATTACTCACCCATAATGTTATATTCATTTTTTTATAAGAGGAAAAACAACCTCAACTAGAGATAATTAATGGACATTTAGAATTTGAATTTCTTATGAGTATGATACACCACATAGTGACTAGATAAGCTTGCAATATCAATACTAAGTGGTAGTACTCATGTACACATATTTTAAGGTTTGAGAGATGCGCGAGGCATGTCACTCACCCAAAATGGGATGTTCCATTAACCACTCTAAAAGAGCCAAATAAGATATCATCAAGATGCATTAGAGGCTCAAAATAAAAAAACGAGTAAATGATGTGCCAAACACCTAGACATACTTGAATACACAAAGTAATCAAGCATTAGGCACACCAAATACAAACACATACTTGGTACAAAACTAAAACATGTAAAGGGGGCAAGTAACTTACAATATAAATGAGTTAAGTACAAGTTACCGTGAAGAGGCACATTGGATAAGATAGGGAAATAATAATCCTTAGGACTTGGCTTGATCAAATATAAAATATGAAGATCCCTTAATTCTTCATGAGTTAGCCAAGTCTCCAATGCCCTCCACAAACACCTATTGATCAAGTTTGAGCTTGGTGGTCCCCAACCAAGTTGGGCCCTAAGAGGTTAGTCACAATAGGCTTGGAAACCCAAATGGTTCTTTTCTTGACACCACTTTGAGTTCCATCAAACTTGGCAAACACATTGCCATCCTTATCCTTCCTAAGATAATAATCATCATCAACAATGATAGGGTTAGATAAGGTACCATTTGAAAATGAAGAGGCAAAGTGCCCCTTCACACGACATATGTAGCAACAAGTGCTCCCCTTTCTCTTCTTCATTGATTTCTTGGCTTGGGGAGCAATATCTTGATTCTTCTTTGGAAGTGGCCTAGCTTCAACCTGGGCTTGAACATGAGCTTGTGGCCGCTTCACTTGTTGCTTCTCACTCAAGTGCTTTTTCTTTAATGGACAAGATCTTACATGATGTCCTTCAACCTTGCACTTGAAGCAAATAATCTTGGCCGAATTATTTACTTGGTTTTGGCCCTTATTCTTGTTTATATTGGACTTGTTCTTGTTATTGGAGTTGAATCCAAGTCCACTTTTATCATTAGGGGATTTTTGCACACTCAAGACATTTTCGAGTGTGGATTTCCCTCCAAGACTATTTTCCAAGTCATTCCTCAAGGAAGTGACTTGGGCCATGAGCTCTTTGATTTCCTCTACATGGTTAGTAGAAATACAAGTACTAGAGGAAGTATAAGCTTCATTGTTAGAGCAACAAGGCAAAGCAATTAATCCAACACAAGGTTTATCAATAGTATGGCTAGATGGATTACTAGGACTAGCACATGGCAAAATAGCATTTTGAGTAGAAGTTGTGCTAATGTCCAAAAGAGGCTCACAATATGTTACCTTGGTAATACTTGCCTCACGAGCTAACTTTAGCCCATCATGGGAGATTAGAAGATCATTGTGAGAGCCCGAGAGCTTTTCATGACTTTCTTCCAATTTCCTATACTTGCTATTTAGCAACTCAAGTTGAGCCCTTAGCTCAACGTTCTCCTTTAGGGTAGATTCTTCACAAGAAGTAGAGTTAGTAGAACAAGCATCATTAATGGAATTTTCCTTTTCAAGCTCATAAGATTCAAGTTTTTGTGTGAGAAGACAATTAGTGTGCTTCTCCTCAACAAGCTCTTGCTTAAGGAGATTGAATCTCCGACTCCCATCATCAAGTTGGAAATCCAACTCCTCTATGGTTCCCGTTTGTTTAGTTATGGTGTCCATAACGTGTTTGAGACAAGTAACGGCCTTATTATTACCACGAAGAGAGGTACACAAAAAAGTCAACTCAAGCAAGAGAGCACTAGTATCCTCATCAATGTCATCATCACTATCATCATTATCATTGCTATTATCTTTACAAGATATATTGGGATACAAAGTAGGAGATACCTTTGATCCTCGTGCCATAAGGCACATGTGAGCATGGGAGGATGAAGATGAGGATATTCTTGAATCTTCATTCATGATCATGTCTTGCTCCATAGAATGTTTGATTTCCTCTACATTGTTAGATAAACAACTAGAGGAAATAGAAGCATTTTGTTCATGGGAACAAGGCAAATCAAGCATATCATCTACACTAGTACTCAAATAATTTCTAGATGATATACAAAGACTAGCAACACAAGGGGATATAGCATCATTGTTGCAAGAAGTGCTTAAGTCCAAACTCACTACACCATTATCATTTATAGAACAGGAATCATTGGTGTAAAGAGAAACACTACCATCATCACATATGATTTTTCCACTCACCATGCCATTACCTTGTGACTTGTCACATGTAAGTGAAGTGGAAAGAATTGAAATCTCATTGCGGACGGAGGTGGAAGCATCTTGGAGCTCTTCATGATGTTAGGGAGAAGAGAGCTCCTTGGAGATACCACTAACCCTATGAGAAATGAACCCACCAAATATTTCTTTAAGCTTGGTCCACATCTCATGAGATGACTTGCGCTTTACAATCGTCAAGAACAAATTTACTGTGGGGCTCAAGGAGAAAATAATCTCATTAGACACTTGAGCTTCGAGATGTAAATTTTTCTCATCCTCTAAAGATAGATTTTGAGGATCCATAGGAGGAGAAAAACCTACATCTAGAAATTGCTCTATATTTGGACACAAGGTCTGAAGATTATAAAGCAAGCAATTTCTCCACAAAGCATAATTTGTGCCATCAAAGATAATTGTGTCATTATGTACTATACTACTAGCCGACATCTTTACACTCTAGGCGGTGAAGCCTAAACAAGGAGAGACCTTGCTCTGATACCAACTGAAAGGATAGAGATGTCGCCTAGAGGGGGGTGAATAGGCAATTTCAAAACTATTACGGTTTTGGCTTGATAGAATGCGGAATTAAACTAACGTTTATTTTACAAGCACAAAACCTAAATACACTAGGCTCAACTAAGTGCACCAACAACAAATTAAGCTAAGCAAGATATAAGTACTTCAAGCTCGATGGCTATCACAAGGAAAGTAAGCTCGAATATGGAGATAACCGAGGCACACAGAGACGAAGATGTATTCCCGTGTTCACCACCTTTGGGAAGGGGGCTACGTCACGTTGGAGAGGTGTGAGGTTCCACGAAGGATTCCTCACGCGCCACAAAGGCTCACCTTCTTCTCCGAGTCTATCCCACGAAGGAATAGGCCCTTTCCTTGTGGCTAGCTTTTCCTCCACTCCGGATATGGCAAGCTCCACAACAACTTCACAAGCTCCACGAAGGAGAAGCCCGGGTCTCTTCACAATCTTCCACGAAGAGGACACCACGGCACCAACCGCCAAGCCAACTAGTAGGTCACCCTCCAAGAGTAACAAGCTCACGGTCTCTCACTCGAACAAATCGTAATGGAGAGCTCAACACTTATGCAAGAATGCAAAGCAAGACCACCAAGGGTGCTCAAATCCTTTACTCTCAAATCCCACCAAAGCAACAAGTGCTAGGGAGGAATTAGAGAGGAAGAACAATGGTGGAAGTCAACCAATGACTCCAATATCTAGATCCAATGGGTTCCCCTCACTTAGAGGAGGAATTGATTGGTGGGGATTGTAGATCTAGATCTCCTCTTCCAAAGCCCTCAAAAAGATGCAAGAATCATAGGAGGGAAGGGGGAGGAAGCAAGATCAAGGGGTTCAACAATGGAGGTCAATTTCGTGGTCAAGAACAACCTAAAACATTGGGGGAAGAACCCCCTTTTATAGTGGAAAGCAAATATGGCCGTTGGAAGAAATCTGTGCGAACTCGGTTGAAAGTTCGGTTGGACCGGCTCCAGAACCGGACGGTCCGGTTCCTGGACCGGAAAACCGAACTTAAAACCGGAATTAGGGTCAGTACACAGTCTCGGATAGACTCGGTATAGAAAAACCGAAAATCCCGATTTCAGATCCGGTTTTCCGGTCCTGACACCGGACCACCCGGTCTGGGAGCCGGTTGAACCGAATCCACAACCGGGATGAACCAGGCTTCACGAAAAACGCAATAACTTTTGCATCCGGACTCCGATTTCGATGATCTTGGGCTTGTTTTGACGAGGACAACAAGCTTTACGAGATTGTGCAGAGAAACATCATAGCCCAACAAAGGAGGATAGAACCAAATGAAGAAAGGTAAGAAGCCTCCCTAAATAAGAACCGATAAAACCTTCAAACTCGAAAACGCCATAGAAGATGCATACGAATTCCGTTTTTGATAAACTTGGGATTGTTGAAGAGCTAGCAACAAGCTCAAGAACCTCACATGGAGAAACACCACGAAGCAACAAAATAGGAAGATGCAAACTATGCAAAGGATTGATCCCCCTATGACGATGTTATCAAGTTACACAACCGAAATCCCCTCTTGATAGTGCGGCTATCTATCCTATAACCCGGTCTCCCAACAACCACACTGAGACCGGTAAAAGGAAAACCTAGCAAGGCCATACCTTTGCCTTGCGCAAACCGCTTGATCTTGATGACAACGCTTCAAGATCCACCCAATCCGGAATGCAACACTTGATCATTGTTGCTTCATGAAGACTCCTAATTTGCTCCCCATACACCACTATGGGATAGCTTCATTAATACATGTATTCACATATCCATTATCACCAATATGGACGGCAAGCTTCAAGCAAATGATCTTCTCGAGATGCTTATCTTGAACTTGCCCTTCTCAACCTTGATGACGATCACCACTTGATGTCATCCTCTCATGGGCTATATAATATCTTCATTTTTGAAGCATGCACATGGAAAGATACATGTCCATATAGAAAACACAAAGGCAAATATATAATGGATTAGTTCATGATGCATAATTGACAAGGCTTACCATACCACAATACCCTGTGGTACATTCTTTATGCTTCATGTGTTGACCAACTTGAAATCACTCTTCACTCTTTGTATTGGTCAACCAAGTATCTTCTCGTTCTCCATCTTAATATCTTGAGGTACATAAGGAACTCTTAATTTGATTACATCCTCTAAATCTTAGTCAACCATAGCTCAACTAATGAGGCTATCATGACACCGACTTAGAGCCATATCTTGAATTCTTCTATTGATATCACACTCTCAAGATCTTGATCATATCATATTCTTCTCTTCAACTCGATGATTTTGATGCCAATACTCAAGGTATATCTTTATCTTCATGTCATCCATACTTTAATCCAACACATGGACTACAAGCATGACCTATGGAATATACCTTCATATAAAACTCATTGAAAACATTAGTCCATAGGGATTATCATTAATCACCAAAACCACACATAGGGGCAATTACCATTTCACTTTCGGTGACCCGTGTTCCGAGACCATGTCTGTACATGCTAGGCTCGTCAAGATCAAACCTTAACTTCTGCATGAGCAAATATGGCTTGCTCACGTTGTATACACTCGCAGAATCTAACACACCCGATCATCCCGTGGTGCTTCGAAACAACGAGCTTTAGCAACGGTGGTTACTAAGGATGAACACTTTAAAACTTGAAATTTGCGTGCTTGAGGGATCATCTTATAATGCTATCATCGTTAACTAAGCAATACAAGATGCATAAATGGATTAACATCACATGCAATTCATAATATGTGATATGATATGGCCTTTATTCTTGTGCTTCCGATCTACATCTTCTAGCACGAACATGATCTCCATCATCACCGGTATGGCGTCAAGGTCAATGGCGCCGTTTCATGGTTGTCGTCCACCAGCTTCAACTATTACAACTACTTTGAATAGACACGCGGGTCTTAACGGAATTAAAAGACAACCATATGGCTCCTGCCGGTTGCCAACTTACAATAAGGAACATTGCATACATCAAATATAATCACAATCATGGCCATACCACATCACAACACACCCCTGCAAAACAAAGTTAGACGCCTCTAATTTTCTTTGCATATTTTACATGGTTTGGGGCTTTCAATAAGTGTCGCTCTAACTTACGAACAAGAACCACAACGTTGATGTTTGAACTATCAAGTGCTCGTTGTAAATTGGATCTATACTATGATGGGAGAGACAGGCACCCGCAAAGCCACTTATGCAATACAAGTTGCATGTTCAGCGTGGAGCAAGTCTCATGAACGATGTCATGTAAGGTTAGCCCGGGCCGCTTCATCCCATCATACCGCAAGATGCAAAGTACACAAGAAGCAATTGATAATAAAAGCACCACCGCCCACAATGACCATTGTGTTCTACTCGTGCAACATATCTACATATAGACACGGCTCTGATACCACTGCAGGGGTTCGTAGCATGGAAAACAAAAAATTTCTATCGCATGCAAACAAACAAGCCAAGATCTATCTACTATATTGTAGCAACGAGTCGATAGATGAACTCACCCTCGAAGATTTAAAAGCGGTTAACGAGAGCAGATTCTCGTGGGTGATGTAGTCGTACTCTTGCCGATCTCAAGATCGCGTAGAAGATCCTTCCGGCGCTGCGTTCCGGCAGCTCTTCCGCAGTCGGTCACACGTTCGGTACTCGATGAAGACCTTCCTCTCCCTTGTTCCAGCAGGCAGTGGAGGTTGTAGCACTCTCCTCGCGATTCCGGCAGCACGACGGCGTGGTACCGGAAGTAGAGGGGAGATCTTGCAGGGCTTCGCCTTAAGCCAGAGCGAGTATGGTGGAGTATGAGAGAGGCCTTGGTGATCTAGGATTTAGACGGAACCAAGGGTAGGGTGTAGCCGGAGGCTAGGGTTTGGGGTTCACCCCAACTCGCCGGGTTGTAGGTGCCCTAGGCGGCAGGAGGTGGTGGCGCCGGTGACTTGGAGGCTAGGGTTTTGGGTGTGAGGGGTAGGGGGCACCCTACCCCTCCTTATATAGGTGGAGGATGGCCGGTTGGGAGGAGGGAGTCCTCCCCCAACTCGGCTTCCTTGGCCGGCGGGTGGAGGGAGGTGAACTCCTCCCCAAGTAGGTTTCCTACTCTCCCTCCACCAAGCAAACTTGCCGTTTGACTTTTTCGAATTGGCGTTTGACTTTCAAACTAGGATTTGATTTCTCCCTTTATTTTGCCTAGCCAAGTGGCCTAGTACATGATGCAACCATTCCATATTGTTATGACACATTCATGTACCCTTCCCCTCCGGAGTGACGGACCTTCCGGACCCTTCTAGAACATTCCCAATGAAAACACCGGAATCATTCCCCAACTCCGAAACAGGACTTTCCTTATATGAATCTTATTCTCCGGACCATTCCGGATCTCCTCGTAATATCCCGGATCCCATCAGAGACTCCGAACAACATTCGGTCTCTTACTCATCATTCCATAACTATTCAACAACATCGAATCCTTAAGTGTGTCTCCCTACGGTTCGTGAATTATGTAGACATGATCGAGACACTTCTCCGATCAATAACCAATAGAGGAATCTGGAAATTCATATGGCTCCCACATATTTCTATGATTACTTTGCGATCGAATGAACCACTTACATTCGATACCAATTTCCCTTTGTCTCACGATAGTTTACTTATCCGAGGTTTTGATTGTCGGTATCTCTACATACCTAGTTCAACCTCGTTACCGATAAGTACTCTTTTCTCGTTCCCGTGGTATGTGATCCCTTGTGAGCCAGTCACATGCTTGCAAGCTAATTGGATGACATTCCACCAAGAGGGCCCAGAGTATATCTATCCGTCATATGGATGGACAAATCCCACTCTTGATCCATGTGTCTCAACCCATACTTTCCGAACACTCAATGCCACCTTTATAGCCACCCAGTTACGGTGTGGTGTTTGATGTCATCAAAGCATCCTTCCGGTGACGGTGATAAGCATGATCTCATGGTCGAAGGAATTAGGTTACTATGTATCAGAAAGCTTATAGCAATTGAACTATTAAAATGACTTGATCTTTATGCTACGCTTATCTATAGGAGTATGTCCATCATACCATTCTCCTAATGATATGATCTTGTTGTTAATAATATCTCAATGTTCATGATAGGGAAACCACAATCATATATTAACCAACAAGCTAGTATTATGAAGAGGCTTTACTAGGGACTCTAATTTAGTTTACAAATCACACAAGTATTAATGTTTCCGGTTAATACTGTTATAGCATGAATGTAAACATTTATCATAAACACATAGATATAATAATAACTACATTTATTATTGCCTCTAGGGCATATCTCCAACAACAAACCCTAGCCAGGCGTGGGTCTGGCCACCCTGGCCGGCCCCTCCGGCTCCCCTCTAGACTTCTTGTTCCCCACGGAAAGTAATTGACTTTAATGTTTGTCCCGTCCAATTCCGAGAATATTTCTTTACTAAATTTTCTGAAACCAAAAACATCAGAAAACAGGCATCTGACACTGTTGCAACTTGTTAATAGGTTAGTACTAGCAAACATGTAAAAAGCACCTCAAAGTGTAGACAAGTAAAGCAAAGTAGATACTAAATAAACATGGAATATCAAAAATTATAGATACGTTTCCGACGTATCAACATCCCCAAGCTTAACTCCTGCTCGTCCTCGAGTAGGTAAGTGATAAAAGAATAATTTTTAAGGTGACATGCACCCTCACAATAAAGATCCAACCATTTGCAAGCATTGAAAGCTGGGATCAAAGAACTCTAAACATGTGCATGAAAGATGGAGTTCTAACAATAGGACATAGTAACTATGCATGCAACATGGCAAGCTACAAACAAAGATTATGAATAACATGCATTGAAAAACCTTTGTTTGTTTCACATACAGAAAACATGGCATAGTGGCAATCAGCTTGTTTCTCATAGAGTAGCAATATAGATGCATAGAACACCTTCAAAGTTCACAAGGGTGACTAGAAACAAATAGCACAAGAACAAGTAATATCACAATATGCATCAATTAATAAGCTTTGGAACACTACACACATAATGACAACTATGCTCTCTTAAGGGTGCCTAAACGTAGAAGGTGGAGACTCAATTATGGTGGAAGAAAGGCCTTTTTTGTAAAGGAAGCAGGGATTACAAGTTTCAAAAAGAGCTTCCAAAAATTATGGTACTTGTTAGCTTTCAGCCCTCATTGCCCCTATCATAAGCATCTTGAAGTGGTTAAGGTTAAAGTGGCAAAGATGGAATATATGCTTGACGAAGTATAAGTTGGCAATCTCAAGTCCCTTGAATACGAGGGCCACACCTCATGCATACTCAACTTTGGGTCCAGGTAAGTTCTTGTCACTATAAGTATTTGCATATCATTGAGAACCGCCAACGGGGTACCCCTTGCACATGGTACAAGAGCTTTCCCATAACCAAAATGACAAGGCAAGCAGACAATGAGCATCTCAGCAATCATTTTATTTACCATATGCATAGATTTTTATTGAGGATGCTTCATAGATAGCTCACTATGGCGATGCTGCAAGTTTCCACCATGATTAGGCATGGCTTAGGCTAGCAGCCCAGGCGTTTCTCTAACACAGGATACAAACTCCATGGACTTACAAGTTCCCTCTTTATTTCACACCGGTGACATCCATAGACAAAAAAACATGATATCAACCGAGTACAAAGTACAAGTACAATGTTGAAAACGTCCCCCTTGACAACACGGTTCTGCTAATTCCAACTTATAAGTGCAAGCATATACAATAAAGTTGTCACAATGGTTCAAGTTTATTAGGGGCAAAGATTATAAAGTGTGCCATCAAGTTTGTGAGGGCTTTAATAACTAAGTTTTCACATAACAAAATAGTTTTTAATTAGAAGATAGTTGAAAACAAGAATATAATTGGAATGGTGTAACACACCATGCATAGGAGTTTATAGTGGACACTTTGCAATAACTTGGTTTCTTGGGAGTTGGAAGCATGAGTAGAGCTTATTCATACAAGTGGAGGCTAGCAAAAGACTAGGAGCAACCAACTAAGAGAGCATAATGGCCATAATCATGCAGTGCAACAAAGCATACTAATCAAAGCAAAGAGTGGTACTACAAGTCAAGGACTAAATGATCATAGAGGCTAATGGTGACTTGTGAGAGTCATAACATGGTGTGAGCATGTGCCAAGTCAACCCAAGCAAAGCATCAAAGGAAAATACCACAATACTATGCTTTTTGCATGCTAAAACAACGCATAATTTCTTTAAGGCACACTAAGCAATCCCAATTGTTTGGAACAATACATGCTACAGCAATAATCACTAAGCATAAGATAAAAACAAAACCTAGCATGTCATGCTAAAGTCTAAGTCACAGTCAATGCAAACTCCTCTTGCACTTACAAGCAAGAACTTACTACTCCTTTTCCAACACCAAGCAACTTATTTGCAAAATAACACAGTGAGAACAGGGGTACAAACTACTTTATTCAAGCAAACTAAACAAACTAAGCAAACGAAACGAAAACTAAGACGCTCCAAGAACAATACAACTGTGCATGAAACAATAGAAACGAAGTGTCTAGACAGACCTGAGCTTTTTATTGATGAAGAAGGGGATGCCTTGGGCATCCCCAAGCTTTGACGCTTGTACCTCTTGGATATTTATTGGGGTGACACCATGGTGGCATCCCCAAGCTTGGGCTTTTGTCCATTCTTCATCTCATTGCATCATTCTCTCTCTACACCTAAATTTTTTCCTTCATACAAAATTTCACACAATCTTCATTAGCAACATTAGCTTATTCAAAAGATATTATACCTCTGGCAAAGCTTTGAAACAGCAAGGTTTTTCACTAAAAACACAAGCTGATGTAGTAACTCCTTCAAAAATCTCAATTCACCTAAAGAGAACTCAAAAAGGAATCAATTAGAAGCAAATGCAAATAATGGTAGAAATCTGTCAAAACAGACCAGTAGGTAGAAACCGATTTTTTTCGAACATCTTATGTTGCTCAAATAAAAAAGTGTTGAACTAACGAAAGTTAGCTAACATACTGGGGGATTTATTCATAAATTTTCAGCTCAATCCTAGTTACAGAGACACCTCAAGATTTTTTTTGGTGGAGGACAGAAATCTGTTTCGGGACAGCAACTCCCCAAATCTTACTTCCCTCTCATTAGAGGTCATTCTTGACACAGAAAGCAAACAAAAAGAATAAGGAGAGGTCATTACTGAAGTAATAACTTCCAAGACTCAAGGAAACTCTTGGGTTATCTCCCAACAAGTACTTTTCTTTAACGCCTTTAAGTTAGGCACAAGAAGCAAGAAGAATCAAGTATTTTCAAATAAAGAATCATTAACACCCATACTTGCAAAGTATTCAACTATGAAAGGTATCTCATACAAATGGGTTTTGGGGGGATCCCTTTTCATCTCTCTTTGGTCTACTACTTTCATCAAAAATATTTTCAGGAGCAATACAATCAAAATTCTTTTCAAAGGCTTCATGCATTCCAACAAGCTTAAAGGGTATGAGTATTTTGAATTCTTCTCTAGGCTTAGTTTTATCAGAAATACCCATAACATCTACACTTGAGCCTAGCATATTTAAACTCTCAAAACCATTTTTATCCTCCCTATCAACATCATGAAATTCTTTTGATAAAGTTTCAAGGATGAATTCTCTCTTTTCAACATTCTTTTCTTTTTTTAGTTTTAGGAACAGAAACTGTATGAAAGGTTTAAGGCTAACAAACCTAGCCTCCAACATATGAACTAAAGAAGCTGCAGCAATCTCATAATTAGGAGCAAGCTCTGCTATAGATTTTTCCTCAATATCCTCATGCTTGCTAACATAGTTAAAGAATTCTTCAATATTATCCTTCCCAATTATGGAGCCACTACATATTGCAAGATCTTTCAGGGCGAACTTTGGGAGCAACATGGTGGGCTAGAGCAAGGTGGAAACTAGAGCAGGAACTAATTTTTTTGTGTTTTGGAATAAAACAAGCAAACCAAACTAGACTACTTTTTTGGATTTTTTGAAAAGAGGCAAACAAAACCAAACAAAAGAAACAAAGGAAACTAAAAACAAAGTAAAGAGAAAGGAAGTGAAGGACTCCCCTAGTGAAGACGTCCTTAGCCTCCCCAGCAACAGCGCCAGAAAAAGCTTGATGTGGCGCTGAGTTGATGTAGGAGCACTTCATTGGGAACCCTAAGAGCAAGGTGTGAAGCAGCACAACAGCAAGTTTTCCCTCAGTAAGAAACCGAGGTTATCGAACCAGTAGGAGGAAGGAAACGTCACACAGACTCTCTTGCCGCATAATTTTTTTAAAGGTCTTGAGCGGTTATATATACAAGAGAACTTAATCTCGAATAACATCTATATACATAATTGGTAGAAAAATCAGTTTCTTGGTTGAATCGATGGAGGAGGAAACTAATTGTGGTGTTACACTTGCACATGATTAAATTATGTAATTGTGTAGCAGGAGGTGTAATCTCATTAATCGTGCAGCTTAAAAGAATGATGTCTAAAATTGGATGGTTGAACAAATGGATGTTGTGGATAGTTGTGAATGACCATACACATCACTACAAAACATAGTGTGCCAGTCCTTGTATAATAATTATAAAACTCTATTTCAAAAGTATTGCGATCCTCAAAGTAGTACAATAGAATATTGTAGGTCCAAAGTTACTCATTAATATTAAAACCCAACATCATACAAAGGTTACATATCTTCCTTGGTACATGGAGGTAAATTTTGTAACAAATTAAAGAAAGATCAAACCATAATGCTATGTTGAATACCATATCTACTTCAATGGTTTATTCTTTTATAATTATTGCTACAATACACTATTTATACCAGTGTGTAACTAACTAGAAGTTGGAATCCTTGTCATCATTGTTGTTAGTTGCACCATCGGTGGTGTAGTAGTCATTTCCTTTGACACCACCAGAGAGATATGGCACTTCTGGCACTTGTTGCACTTGTTGCACTTCTGGCACTTCTTGCACTTCTGGCACTTCGTAGACGACCTCCACCATACCTGGTTGGGTACCAAACATCTCTCCCTCTACTCCGAAGCCTAAACAGGGGTTTTGGAAATATCGAGGATAAGTACAATATACTCAACAAGTATAGATCAGAGAAAAGTGTTTGAATGCTCTATCTATAGTTGTGATTGTACATCATTCCATTGCAGGTTTTGACCACCCATGGGCCATCTGCTCCTATTCGTCCAATGATATGCAACATGAAGAATGTACGTCCTTTTCCTCCGACGATAGTAAATCTTTTTGTTAATGCTAGGTGCAAGGATACTTGTCGACATTTTTTATTAGTCCTAGATTCATAAGGGCCCACACAATGGATACTCCACCACAACAATATCATTCTTGGTTCCATTTCCCACCACATAGTTAATTCGCTAGCATCCTATAGTTCAACGTGGGTAATAGCACAATATAGATAGATTGCAATAGATTGATAAAAGTAATCAAATGGTACGAAGAAATAATGGAGTTAACTTTTGATCACGAGATAGTACAGTTCAAATCTCCTATGTGTGTCATAATCGTTGTTCAAAATGACATGATTTTCTAGTAAGGACTAATGCTTAAACGATTGGCAATATGCTATTTGCTTAAGGTATGCTATGTTTTTTGTTCCAAATAATTTTTGGTTAAATAAAAAATTAAGGTTTATTTTTCATGGATTTAATAGAAATGATGTCCATTTATTAAATTTAGTTAATTAGAGTAACAACTAAAAATCTTATAACTCTTATATTTTTATCTAATATTGTTCTAATATCATTCTAGATTCTTTAGAATTTCTCATGATTTTTACTTATTATTAGAATTACCATTTTATTATTGAGTATTTAATTCCAAATTCTTATTTTAAGTCATTTTATAGTTAACTATGACTTAAATAGTCTTTTTAATATTTTTATAATATTAATAAGAACATTTTAGGAATTTATTTGTTTATTTATATTTTTATCAATTATTTGCATTAACTTATAGTTTTTCTTTATTAAGACTTTGTTAAGTCATATTTTCATTACTTAGGTGTTTGACACTTAATTAGGACTGAAATGATATTTCTAATATTTTAAATTTTGATTAAGATTCTTTATATTTTTCAAGAATATTTTAGTGGAACTAAAATCTATAATTAATTCCTTGTATTTGGTTGATTTCCTCATTAAATACATGGGCAAAGTATCACTAAATAAACTAATGGGCCGAGCCCCATGTGGCTACTATGGACATGGCCCATAAGGCCTGGCTCAAATCAAATTAGGTCATTAACCTATCAGCCTACCTCTGTCCCCCTATCGATGCTCCACTGGCTAGTGTCCTAGTCGCTTTCCATACCTTTGCATAGGGTCGGGTGGACCCTGCTAGGCGACGACCCACCATTCCCTCTAATTTCCCTTTGAATATCTAGCATTATATAGCCCACTAACAAGAAATAGTCACCGTTTTCTTAGTTTTACATGGTGAATAAGCTAGGCTTTATATGCTTGCTTGGTACGCAACTACCCTCCAGCGTGGTTCCTATGCCACTTCTTATCACTTCCCCTTCCAGCGATGCAACCCCACTATCCTTATTGATCCCCAATGGAACCCTAGGGTTTGTCGGCTAATCCAAAATCGAGGACAATGCAGCTCAGTGCTCGCACCACCTAGAATGGCCCTTGGAGGTCCACCACCTCCATTGCTGCTTGGATTCTTCCCGCGATACCCGCTCAGACCCTGTCATGTGAGTCGACTCAATCTGACAATATGCAATGTTGTAGGCATCTCACCTACTTTGACTATGGCGACAACAGAACGACGATGTTATGGATCCAACCCTAGCATTAGCCCCACATCTACCTTCTCTATGAATTCTACCTAAATTCAATCTCCAGGTGATTTCCTCGGGTTCTCTGCTCCTCTCTCATTTCTCCCCATTGCTCTAGGGTCCTATCTATCAAGCCATGGCAGTCAGCTCTGAATCCCTCAATCGATCTACTTATATTGTGTGATGTTGACCATATTGTTGTGATATAATAATTTAGGCTTCGTGATGATGATTATAGATCCCCTTCAGAGTTTGATCTTTGATGGTTTAGAATACTACATAATTATTATTAAAGATTTAATATTTCTTATGGTTTAGTTAGGAATAGTTGCCACTTTTGGATAATTGGTTAAATTGATGAGGGTTTTGAATTTTATTAAGCTTAATAATGAATTAATAAGATCAAAATATAACTAATATCTTCTCTGTTTAAAACAACATATTTGGACAGTTCTTGGTGTGCATATTCTATGTTTAGTTAGTTTCACTACTGCATGTAGGTGATAGGTATGTTTTTCTTGGCTATCCCACTGATATTTTATCTAGGTTAACTAATTCTAGTGATATCATGTGGTAAGAATGATCGATACTACACCATATTTTCTAGTGATAGTATGTGGTAAGAACAATTGATACTACACCAGTTTTTCTAGGACTTTGTCTAGTTATAACTATCTTCACACTGAAGTCTTGGTTACAAAGGGTAGACCCTTATTTCTCTTGTATTTTCATAGGCATGTTGTTGATAAGTTGTAGAGTTGGTTATAGACGATGTGTACCATCATTCAGTAAAATTCTTGCTCTTATGGATGGTTGGTGCAATAGGGCTTGTTATTCATATGTCATGGATCATCTAGAATACATACATGTCTCCTATAGGAGTTTGCCTTCAGTTTTGTGTTGTTATAATTTTTCATATAGTCTAACTCAAATATCATGTTAGTTAGGTTGTAGGTGATGTTCATATGTGTTCATTATTAATTTATATCACCATATACATGTGATGTGCATAGGAATATTGCTTTCTAGTAAGTGATGTGTATGTGTTATGCATAGAGTGATGAATGATTATTTTATGGAACATGTACTTTTTTTAGGTAGACAATACATGTCAATCTTTACTTTGTATGTGATGTGATCTAGTGATTTAAATAAATATGGTTGTACAAAGCATAGTTGATGTCTAGTATATCTTAGTTTTCTTGCAAAAGAGATCACTCTTTTCTCTGATTTATTTCTCCTATTTTAAAATGATTAGAACAAATGACTCACTAGATTTCTTAGCTCATTATCCCTAATTTCCTATATTCTAGTTCATAGCTTCGCCAACATCTTTCCTCTCTCATCTAATTGTACCTAGTGGTCTCGGGAAGCTTGCTCTTCATGAGTTTTAGATCAACCGACATCTCGCGGCGTGTATCCACTTGTTAGCTGATTCATCTTGGTCCTAACTGATGGATGAATTTGTCCATTTTTGTTTCTATAGTTTTACCATGGTGCTATGGGGTCAAAATTCTTCCGGGGTTCTCTTTTATGTGCTTTTGATTTCAATTACAAGTTGACACCTCATTTGGTGAATCCTGCTTTGTTTCAGTTGGGTGGCTATCCTAAATGTGTGTCATGCTCCAAAATCCTAATTTATGAGTGTTTCACACATAGTCACTTGTTTCCCTCTCCTCACTTAGGCCCGGGCCCATAGGAGTGTGGTCGTGCGGCCACACATGGCCCCAAAGACTTTCGAGCCCAAATTTTTTGTTTTATGTTATATAACTTAAACTTCAACAAGTATTCATGACAGCATTTTAGCCTAGTTTGTAATCATCATTTGATGACATATCTTTGTAAAAAAAGATGGCGGTTGCACGATCGTTTCATCAAGAATTTAACATCTCAATTTCTTTTACTTCTCCGAGTTTTGCCTACACCGACTAATGTGTATGGTGCAGGTACTTGAGTATGTATTTAATTAGCATTGAATAAAATTTACTAGGGGTACAAATTTCTAGTTTAAAATCTTAAACATGTCATAAAACTACACTAAGATATCATGACTTCTCATATTAAAATAAAAAATTAATCACTACGATTTTAACTTATAAATTGTGAGGTTAAGTTTAATATAGTGTTATTGTATTCTTATAAGGGGATAGTCCTTATAATGTACTTATGAATGTATAGGCAGTTGTTTGGATGTCTTTATATGTTATAGTCCTTTGAGATTTTGAAAGTATTTTTATAGTTTTTAAACCCAAATATTTTAAATGTATCAAAATCGTTAGATGTAGTTTTTTTTGGTCGTACCGTCAGTTCAGTTGATTTTTTAAACAATATTTTTCCTTTAATTTTTTTAATATGATTTTTACCACATGTTTAGAATATATAGAGATTTGTTTTTAAGTTTAAACGTCCATCTAATATATACATTATAATTGTTCATTAGCCATATTTTATAGTGAGATAGGTCCACATTTTAGAATTTTGCAAAGTGCCCCGGATTTTTTCGGCTCGGCCCTACCTTACTACACGAAGTTCCTAAGCTATTGACTATCCTATATGGATAATAATAGCCACCTCATTGATATTATATTTTTGTTGGCATTCTTTTTTATAATGCCAAGTGATTTGTGGGCTAAATCTATCATTTGGCCATGTTAATTATGATGGTGGGATTTAATCATTTGGCCATGTTCATATATATTCTAGATGTGATCTTAAGAATCTTCATTGGTGGGTTAATTAAAGGGGGTTAAGATTTTTAAGTTTTAATTTAAACTTACATATGTGTGGGCTAATTGAAGAAATATCTATTTCTTGCAATTATGGGACTGATTCAACTTGAATAATTATATTTAATATCAAATCCATCTTAAATGGACAAAAATATGGGGTCAAAGAAAATTTAATAGATTAGAGGGGTTCAAGTTAATAACCATCTTGCCTTTGCATGTTCCCTAAGATGATCAATGGTAAATCTCTCGAAAAAGTTAATAACCATGATACCATTTTGGTTTAGATTTTTTTTAATATTCTTTTCTATTAATTTGATATTCATTTTCTACATGTATATATTCATAATTATTTAGTAAGAGTTGCAATATTTAATTCTTTTTTATAGTTTATAATTAGTATACTTGTGATATTTATTCTAATATAATTAGAATTAGTTAAAATTCACTTTATAATATATTTTGATATTTGAATCTAGATGTTTGGATTTCATTTATATTTTGATAATATTGCACTTTATGTACTATGTTTATCATGTTTATTTACTATTTAAATTGTGCTAAAAGTTAAAAAAAATCAAAGGTCATGTCAAAATTTCTGACACTCAAAATACTGGACGCAAGACCTAATTCGTTGATTCATGCAAAACCATGATCACATATCTACTTCGGTTAAAAATGTAATTATCCTTTTTAGTTTTTCCGATGCATGAATGCAATGCACATATCAAAATCCACGTTCTATTCTCTAAACTACATGTTCTGACAGTTTGCATGTAGAGATAGAGTAGGATTAATAACTTTTAGTACATATGATATGGATAATTGAATAGATGAAAGAATATAAATAATATAGATAGCTTGCATGCAGAGATAGACTATAATTTTAAGTGTGGTTTTTTGTTATAATAGACATAGATGGTTTATGTAGCTTTGCCTTTTGTTTCTATCCATTTCGCAATAAAATACTCAGTCTAGTTTTCTAAACTTCGCGGAAGTCCCATCCAACTTAGTTACATATATAATCCCCCGCGTACTTGCATTAAAATTTAACTAGCCACTTCACCAGAAAATAATTTAACTAGCCACCAGTCTGCAGTTCTAGGATCTGGTGCATCAATGCTTCGAGGTGCACGGGGGGTGGGGGTGGGGGTGGAGGGGGGGGGGCAATACCGTCAGGACCCTCGGCGGGTGAGTAGGCCTCCGGAGCTAGCGAGTCCTCCTCATCGGTAGGATTTATCTCCTTGATAATGTCGCGCTCGAGGGCCTTGGCAAACGGTGCCACTATGATGGTGGCGAGGAGGAGAGTGACGATGAAGGGAGTGCGAGCCATCTCTAGTTTCTTTATTTGGTGGGTGCTTGCGAGCTTTGGTGATTGATGTGTGCTTGCTTGCCAGTTCCTACTGCGGGTTTGTGTTTTAACGTGGTATTTATATGTGGGATCCGTTGAGGATGTTCCGCAGCGCGTGGTGAGCCGTTGGTGGCAGATGATGGTCGCATGTCATGCATACAAACTGGGTGGTGGTGGAGGTTCTCGCTGCCCCGGGCGATTCAGAGTACTTGGGACCACTCGCCTCCTCCACACTAAATATAGTGTTTTTTCTTATCATTTCTCTCTGTTGTTTGTTTGTCATATTTTTATTCTTATATGCAATTTACCTATTTAATCCAGAAAGTCGATCACTAGCTAAGAAACCCCCAACCAATTCCTATTTCACTAAGAACCCTTTGATTGCGGTCAATTTCTCTAGCATCTATTTTGTTTTAATATTTTTTGGTGTGAATAACAATACGGCATATATGTGTAAATGCAAAGCAAGACATACCACTACGTTGGGGCACACTTCTTCAGGTCCAAAGTAAATCTTTGGGTCAAACTTTGGTTAATTTTCAAGAGTCCTTTCAAGAAAAAAGAATCTCAATTGTTTTCAAGTCACGAAGCGGGTACATGGTAATATGAGAAGGGACAGTTCATGCTCGACTCAATGCAGGCACCCTTTGATTGATTAATAAACACGTTGCTCGATGGTAATCGCAGAATCGTCTGATGCATAACTTGACTCCAAAATGTATGCTAGATTACTCAAGGTAATGCAGGGCTTGTCTATACTTATATGGGGCCCAGGTGCAAAATGATAGCAAAGGGCCTTTGTTCATACATATTCCATCAGAATATTTGTATGTAAAGAACAAAGATACCCAGTACCATGGATCCATGATTTTTTTTCTTGGCAAGGAAATGCCGAGATTTGTTTGCTCATTGATAGTGTTACAATCAGCTAACAATAGCTTTGCGTCACAGTCCGAGGCGTGGCGGAGCATGCATGTAGGAACAAAATCTCGGGTATAAAATCTATAGAAACATTGGCAATCAATTGCAAGAACCATTTCCTTGTCAGCCTGACGAAACTGCCTTTCAGTTTCAGGTGGCAATGCCTACGCTTGCTAGAGCTGATCACATAGTGCCCGCACAAGAGTTCACTGGACCAGGAGCCGGCTGAATTAGATCAAACACCCCACCAAAGACGAGTGTTCCTTCGTACCAGAGATCTTCAGTGAATCATTGCGGCCGGGTAATCCAGTTGTCCCTCCAAATGGTCAACTGCGAGCCATTTAACAATACTCCGTGGCACTCCGTTTTAGTAGGTCCAAAGAAAGCTGAAAAAAAAATACTCCCTCCGACCTATATTAGTTGACTCAAATTTGTCTAAATCTGGATAAACCTAGACACTACTATTTAGTATATAGGTTCATCCAAATTTTGGCAAATCTAAGTCAACTAATATGGATCGGAGGGAGTAGATACAGAGTCCAAATTCTAGGCCGGACTAAAGCAAAGATCAAGTTCCTTGATTCCAAATTTCTTGTGAGAAAGAAGAGGAATAAGTGAGGAAGGAGAGACCTGGCCGGTGGACGGGCATACCTGCCAGATTTAGTGGAAAGGGATTTGCTATGGCGAAGGCGTATTTACAGAAATATGTTTTCATCTATTCTATGTCAATACGGTGTTTTTTGGGGGGAAAAGAGCTGATATATTAAACCACAGAACATACAGATAGACCCAGAACAAGCAGCAAAAATACAATAATATCCTTTTGGATCTCGTCATCGTCGACGCCAAGCGCGATGCTCCGACGGCCCGTCGCCGCCCCATTTCTCTGCAGCCTTGGATTAGAGGTGCCCCTCAGTGGACGGGAAGTCATCGGTCCTCGAACTCCGGAGAGCCTCCACCGCACTCCGTCGACTCCGACGCCATGGCTCAAATCAGCACCCTCTTCAAACATAACACTCACCGGCGCCTCCACTAGGTTGCCAGACAGGAGAGAACTCACCCTGCAGCTCCAGGGAGATGCGGGCGAGGACGAGGCAGTCGACCAGCTGCAGAACCCCACCGGAGCTCCACCGCCAGGGAAGAAGACCACCGCCTCCAAAAGCCGATCCAGCCGCGCTCCTTCCTCCACAGTGCCGCCGGTTGGCAACCTACCCCACCCAACCTTATGTACACAACGGGATTCGGGGTTCCCCCGCCCTCCCGCCGCCGCAGCGGTCGACGGAGGCGTGGGGAACCGGCGAATCACCGGAGGTGAAGGTGGAAAGTCTAGGAGCTTTAGAAAATCATCCTCTCAAGTCTCGTCTACTGTAGCGGGAGAGGATGAGGTCCAAGGTTCGGTGGCCTCCTGGTGACATTCTCTGAAATTTGTCCTATTTGTTATTTCTCGTTTCTCGTCCCAAAACTGGTACGTATCAACAATTTTTTTTTAAAGAGGCACTAAGTTATATTACCCTAGATCCAAATGTGGTACTAATATGTAATTTACTCATTTTCCTAAAGAAGACATCCAATGCATCATGCTGGCCTCCCACCCCCACCCACACACAATTCCTTATTGATTGACTCAAATCGCCAATGAGCCCGACAGAACATAAATTCATAATTAAGACGTGACAATTTAGATTTATAAAATAGTTCCTAATTACATATACGTTTTGGTTGCTGAAATTGGTCCACCTCGAAGAATCTATTGCCTAGGTTCCATAAAATTATTTCCCAGCTCAAATGGGAATCTGAAAATACCCGTAGGATATGTTGATCCCCTTTAATACTGACACTGAGTCTTTCCTCCCCAATTCGCAGTCAAAAATCCTTGGCGAAATCGAAATTTCAACCATACGAGAATTTCACTGCCTTTTGCATTTGAAATGCCCACACCTAGCTGGCCAAACATTAAATCCCATCAAGGACGAAATTTCCGTAGTATACAATCTGACCGGGTGGCCCCGCTATTGCTTAATTACGACTCCAGCGCCAAGCGGTGTGCCGCTCTAGAAAGAGAAGTCCGTCCCCCGAGGCCCCACTCCCAGAGATAGAGGAAGTAGCCGTTGCGCTGGGGCGACCGTTAGGCTCAGGCGCAGTACGAGCCGCCCGTCTCTTCAAACCCGCACCAGCTCTGCTCTGCTCATCGTCATCATCGTCAGACCCGCCCACCGCCCAGGCGCAGGACCACCATGGTCGCCAGGAGCCCCAACGCCAAGGCCGACAGGCAGACGGCGGCCGCCATCGCCGCCGCCGCCGCGCTCAACCCCGCCCTCGTCAGGGAGACCCTCAAGAAGGTATGAGACGGGATCTCGATTCTGTTAAATTTTGGGGAGAGATTGTACATCTGTTTTTGATTGATGGTCTTTGGCTGCGGGCGCGTGCAGGTGGACCGGTGCATGGCTCGGCTCCAGGAGCTGCAGTACACGGTGGCCGGCGGCGCCAAGGTCGTCTCCGGGGTCAGCCTCAGCCCGCGCAGCACCCGCGGCTACCTCCGGACCAGCATCCGCTGCAAGCAGGAGACCGTCAGGCAAGCCCCTCCTTTTCTCTCTCGATCCTATCCCGTCCGGTACCGTCCGATCCGACCTGGAATTTCGCTGACCAGCTGTACGTCTTGGCAGGATGAGGGGAACGCCCGCGAAGAGCAGATCCCCGAAAGGCAAGTTCGGCGGCTGCGAGGGCGCGTCCCCGTGGCGGCGGATGTCGCTGCCGGCGATGCTCCTCGGCGAGACGGTGCTCGAGATCGTCCAGGCCAGCCAGTTCGCGCGGGACATCGTGGCGGTCGCCGATCCCCCCAAGACCCCCAACCCCGTCGCGAGGACCAGGAAGGCGACCGCGGAGCAGACGCCGCTCCGAGCCCGCCGCGCCAAGGAGAAGCAGAGCCAGCGTGGCGGCACGGCGCGAGCCGAGGCCGGCACGCCGCCGTCGCGCGGCCGTGTCCGGTCCAAGATACAGTTCAAGCCTACCTCGCCTCTCGGCCGGCCGTCGTCAGTGTCGGCGAACAGGGTGTCCCCCAAGAACCGGCCGTGGGCCAAGAAGACGGTGATGTTTCCCAATCCCGCGTTCCTCGCTCCCACCACCTCTTCTACGGCCGCGTACGCCTCGCCGTCGTCGGCAAAGAAACAGAAGCGGTTCTACAACAGTCGGTCCCCTGTCCTGGCCCGGCAGCAGACGCCGCACAAGTTCCTGGTCAGGTCGCCGCCGAGCGCTCTGGGGTCCAAGCTGAAAAGCCAGAGCAAATTGCTGCCCAATCCAAGACCCGTCGATGTGTCTCCGCCAGGAAAAAGCCGGCGGTGCTCCTTCTCGCCGTCCAGGCTGGCCACAAGGCTCGTTTCGCCGATAAAGGCGAGGTTGTCCTTCGTGTCGCCAATGAAAGCGAGGAGGGCATCGTCGCATGGGAGCAGAGACGGCGGTGGGGTCGGGGGCAGCAGCATGATCAGCGGACTCAAGCAGCGACCCGTCGTCAGCTTGACGGCGCGCACTGTCTCGAGCAGGATATCGTCTTGATATGTCACCTCCCGGACTGTCTCGAGCAGGACATCAACTTGGTGTGAGGTGATCAGTCGTGGTGATCTTCAGCGTCTTGGGAAGACGAGCCCTGCCATACCCGAAAGCATGTGCCACAGAGCCATGGGAAACTGTACATGGATTAGTGATCTATGTGTCACTGTTACATTCTGTCTTTGGAGCAAAACTGGATCTTGTTGTTTGATCAACACAACAATAGCTGTAATTTCCTGGATAAACAAGCACATTTTTTACATAACTTTTGGCAATCCCCAGCGGCCGGCCTGAACTTTTTTTTTTTGACCCGAATGGCCTGAACTTCTTGAGATCATCTTTTTGGGATCCTATATTGCCTTTCATTTGGATGACTGTATCTGTGCAGTATGTCGATGTTTATCTTACTTGACTAGATAGTTTACGAAGAGGGATCCCAGCTGGCTTTGATTTCCAACTAATTAGGCATACATTGGTGGTACTTTCTCTACGAGCTCGCGTGTACTGTATACTATGTGTATGCACAATATCACGATGCTGCTGAGTTCCTCTCATCGGAACTGGGAACTGAGTGAGGAGATATTGCTCTTATATGCATACTCCCTAGGATTGTTTTTCAATTATTCTGTGCTAATCTGTTTTGAAGGTCTGACTGAACTGCAGTGCTTCCTGAATATTTTGTTTCTGCTAAAACTTTGTTACGGAAAGGAATGCTTGCCCGTAGGTACTGCAAATGAACCGCATTGTTTGAAATAACAGCCTCATCATGCAAATGAACCGTTTGGCGAAAAAACACACCATTACTCATCTTTTAATTCAAGGCGTGTACTGTTAGTATAAATGTAAAAATACTAAATTACAGTATATGACTAGAGGTGTGGACTTCTTATACTCCCTCGGACTCATATTAGTTGACTTCAATTTGTCTAAATTTGAATGAATCTAGACACTATTTAATATATATGTTCATCCAAATTTTGACAAATCCAAGTCAAGTAATATGGGTCGGAGGGAGTATTAGCTTGAGATTCATCCGTAGAGCTAAAGGTCATATTGTGAGGCGGTATGAAGTTTGTTGAGGCGGACACAGGAGCTCCCGCGACTCACTCGTGGCTATCCCTCATCCCGCCCCCGCGCCGCCGCCCCGAGCGCGGTGGCCGGGGCTCCCCCACAAGTGCTCCGCCTCGTCCCCCCGCCTCGTCCTCCTCTGTCGCCGGTGGGCGTTGTCCGGGAGGCACTCGAGGTGTGCCGCCAGAGGCGGCGGCTCTTCTCCCCGCGTGCGAGCGCCTCTGCTAGGGGTGGCGGCTGGCGGCGGTGTTGCTCGGCCGCCTGCGGTCTAGGCATCCTAGGCGGCATGGCGGCGGCGTGCTCCCCTTGGCAGCGGGTACTTGCAGTGGCCGACGATCTTCCGTCCCACATCTGGGCCCTTGGGCTCGATCTGGGTCTGAGCGGGCTGGTTCGAGCAATGGTGCCTCCGATGGACTGAGGAGTGCCTTGGGATGGGGCTGGCGGTGCTGATGTCATGTCTTTTGCAGCGCGGCGGTGGAGTTTCACGAGCCCTTCTGGCCCGGCCAGACCTATGGCTTCTTCGAGGGTAGCGACGGCGGAGCCCTACATGCAATAGCGTGGCAGCAAGAACTTTACGAGCTCATCCAGGGCTCAGCCGGGCCTCCTCGGCCTGGTATGTCCTCATGGCTACGTACGATCGACACCCGCCATTGGCGGTGGAGGAAGTCGTCCGGGTGGCTCGGGCCGTAGCGTCCGGTCGGTTACCGTTTCTTTCAATGGAGGTTGCTCCTTCCCGCATGGTGGTACCGCTGTCCCTTGCCCTCGGCTACTCCTTTTCGGTCAGGCCGACCTCGCAGCGGGTATCATGGTGCAACGACGACGATGATGGCAATACCGTGGTGTCGCATGTTGGTGGGCGGTGTGGTTGGGGGTGTGCTCCGGCTTGCCCGGGTTGGGGTTTTGGGGTCGGGCGAAATCCCTATCAGCCTTGCCGTCCCCGACGCGGTGATGCCTGCGGGTGCCACCTTCCTTCCTGAAGGGCGTCGGGTGTTCCCTTTCCCTACCTCTGCAGCGTACCAGGGGAAACCCTACATCGTCGTCATCGTCGTGGTCCTTAGAGGTGTTGCTTGATACGAGGCAGGTCAGACTGCGAGGAGCGTGGTGGTCATCATCCGGTGGGTGCAGCGGTTGTGTGTCATCGTCGTTTTCGTCGGGTCGTCGCTGTCGGCATTGTTTTCTCCTTTTCTTTCTTTTGTCTTTCCTTTGGGCTTGCTTTGTGCTGTTTGCTCCAGCAGTAGACTCGCTTGTATCGATGGTTTGCTATATTAAGATAGCGAGGCGGAAGCCTGTTTCGAGGAGGCAGCAGTATGTAATTCATAGTGGTTAGTTGACCACCTGTATGTAACACTGAAAGAATCAATAAACAGAGCTAAAGTTCAGATTGGTTGTTCATATTGACAATGGATCGGCAAAAAGGCCAGGATCTCCAGTAAAAGTAATGGCCATATTATGTTTTAAGGCCTCGTTTTTATTAGAAAACATATAGTTTGTAATCTATCATGGTACGATTTTATTCTGCCTTTTGAAATCAAGGCAGTCTTTTATAAACCAACGTTACATCATCCACTATCAAAAGAATGCCACACATATGTTGGCTGAGATCTCACAACCTTAGCTAGTCCATGAACTGTACCTTCCGTGCTCCTCTCGCGCAAGTGCCCGCATTAGTCAATCGCGTTCCACTATCAATTACCACCAAGTCTGTAAACACTCAACGACTCCCGAGTCTCGACATAGGCGAAGACCCGAATATCCAAGGCGCCTTTGATATCTGCGACCACCGTGCCCCGGTCCGCGTCGGCGACCCCAACATCACCACCCCAACGATTGCTTCCATAGTTCTTCCCTGGCTTGTGCTTGTACAAACCAAGATGGCCGGACTTGGACTCCCATGTCAGCAGATGATCGCTGTACTGAACAAACTGCGGCTGCGTGACACGCTGGTACCCCCTCGGCCTCTGCCCGGGACGGTTGCGGGGAGGGCTCACCTGCAAAGTGTACCAGCGGGTACACCCGAGGTTGTCCATAACCCACACCTCGGTCTTCTCCATCATCGGCAAGCGCTGCCGGACGGCGATGCCCAGCCTCCAGTGCACCTCCGTGGGGAACCACTTGTCCTGGTCGGATATACCATGCGGCTGTGGCTTGACGCGCGTGACACTCTCTTCCTCGAGGTCGAACGACATGATGTCCCCGTCGGTCCCTGCCCAGTACATGGCGCCATTGATGCTGACGATCCCGACGCCGAGGTCGCAGCGACCCGGGAGAGTGGTTGGGATCGCTACCTCGCGCCAGGATTCCTCCCGGCCGAGCGTGAACACCTGCAGTGTCTGGAACTCGCAGTCCTCGTCGTCGTCGTCGAAGCGGCAGGGCACGCGCACGACCTTGTATCGCTTGGTTGCTGGGAGGTACCCGAAGCAGTAGGCCTGGTGCCAGCGCCCGTGATGGCACCGTTGTTCTCCTTCATCATCGTCGTCGTCGTCGTCGTCACCACACGGACACGGTGGTGGCAGAGGCGGGACGTCGAGGGTCTCGACGGTGACCGGGTTGGCCACGGTGATGGCACCGCCGGCCACCCCGTCGTCGCACAGGCAGACTAGGCCGTTGCTGGTGCCGACGATGCGCATGCCTCTGCAGCGGGGAGGCGTGGTGCTGGTCCACAGGTCCCTTCGGCGCCCTGTTCGGTCGTCGACGACGAACGGCGAGCCTCCTCCTCCGTCGGTGACGACGAGAGTCTTGGGGCGGTAAGGAAACATGAACGAGCTCTCGTCGACGACGTTGCGCCAGTGTCGGGAGACGAGGCGGAACCGGCGGCGGGTGTTGGGCGGGAGCCGTAGCAGGATCTCCACGAAGGATGGAACACGGTGCCACACGCGCGCGCGGCGTGGCGTCGACTGGATCGAGATGGAACGATGGATGTCGAGGGCCGTCACCTTCGTCGAGACCCCTGCTTTTTATATTGTCTTGCTCGTTTAGGTTTACCCCGCGGGTGTCCTTTTAGGTTTCCACACGTTGTGTTCGATCTACATTTGGTTAAAACCGGTTATGACTCCTACTCACCTTTGCCATGATTTCAGTCGGGCACGGTTTCGCGTGCATTGATCAAGTTCATTCGACGGGCACCGGAGAGAGCGAGAGAGATTGTACAGAACATGTCAGGAAAAATACTTTCTAATTCTATGAGCGTCTACTCGTTTCAAAAAATTCTAAGAGCGTCTGCTATTATAAAAAAAAATACACTAAGATGTCTCAAACGAATTGAAAAAATTAGCTTTGTCGAAAAGAATTAAAAAATCAGGGAGATTATGTACATATTCTATAATGTGCAAACATATATTCCTTCCGTCCAGAAAATATATCATAAATTTGTCTAAATTCGTATGTATCTTTTGTGGTGGGGGGGGGGGGGGGGGGGGGGGGGGAGGGGGGAATTCGTATGTATCTAGACGCATTTTAGTGTCTAGATAGGAGGGAGAGAGTAACTTTTTTCAAACGCTATTGCTCTTCACAGCGAAAAATCGCACTCAATGTAACCTTGAAACAAGTTTTCATTCCGCTTTACAAATAAAGCAACCATCCAAAAAAATTTACGATTCAACATAGAATTAAAAGGTCTGCTAGGGCCACAACACAGCAAGCCCAAAAGACAAAATAAAAAGACAAGCTCTCGAAAGCGCGAAGCTCTCAACGACTGGAGGAGGTGTAGATCTAACACGTCATCTCCAGTAGGTGCCGAAGCATGTTACCTAGCCTCTCCCGTTGCCTACAAAGCAGGTACCATTTCTACAAAAATACATGAATTTGAAAACTTAGTCAAAAACATGTCGAAGGAAAACCTTCTCAATCACCATTTTATTACACATAGTCCACAAAATCCAGGACATCGCAGCAATCACCTACCATAAGAGGCATTGCCTCTTGCTAGTATTGTTTGCTCGGGTCTATAGGAATTTTCCAACATTTTGGGCCTGCCGAGCATGACCCAAAGCCTCTCGGACAAAGTTCCAAAGAAATTGAGTCGAGGGACAGTTGAATAATATGTGTGTTCCCGATTCTAGGATCCCACATAGTTGACATAAACAATCCCATGGGCCATGTCGCTTTATCACCTCTACCTTGGTTGAAAGGCGATCCCACAACATTGCCACAAAAAGATCTTTGTTTTTAGGGGTAACAACGCTTTCCACATGGGCTTTTGTCCAAGTTAGAGCAGACCCTCTAAATAGGGCTTGATAGGCTGAGCTAACCGAGAAACCCCGCGAAGGAGATAACCGCCAAGAGATACTATCCTCTGACTCTAATAGTGATAGAGGGAAGCTATCCCTCATCTCTCTACACGATGTGGCTTCCTCCAGGCCAAAGGTTCTACGGAATGCAATGTCCCATATTCTCTCCTGGGCCACTGAGTCTACCCTAAGCGAGGGTTGAGAGCAGATAGCAAAGATGTTAGGGTACTCCTCTTGAAGTGGGCAATCCCTAAGCCATGGGTCCAACCATAACATGGTACCCTCCCCATTGACTATGGAGAAGGTAATCCATAGTTGGATCATGCTTGATCTCCTAGATAGAACACAAGAATAGAGAGTTTTGCAGCGATCAAAATCCAAGAGTGGGTGTCCCCGTAGGTATTTCTCCTTAATCAAATGGAACCAAAGGCCTCATCCTCTCTCAGAATGCACCAAACCGATCTCAACATCAAAGCCTTGTTATTTGTTAAAGTGGTGAGAATATAGAATGCCTATGTCCCAAAGATCCTTGGGGCATAGATATCCGCCCATTTAACCATCTGATATTTATGATGGCCACTACGTCTTGCCATAAGAAGCACGACAACTCTTTGTCAAAATAATCATGCACCCTCTCTTGTAGGAGGTATAGTCCCATCACATACATGGGAAGGCTGGATAAAACGGAGTCTATGAGGACATTCTTGATGTCTTTCAAACTGAAACTACCACACCAGGGTTTAGGTTTCGATCTAACATGGCCCACTAAGGGCTCCAGGTCCTTGATAAGTACCCTGGTGTCGCGGATCGACATCCGCAGATACGTAATAGGGAATGAGGTTATCCTAAATTTAGATTGTCGGATATCCTCTCCTGGTCGGGGGAACCCCAACAAGATCACCTCGCTCTTATCAAAGTTCATTCTAAGCATGGGCATATATTAGGAGCAGAGTAGGAGGAACTTGAGGTTAGCAATGTCTAGATCTGACCCCTCCACCATAATCACAGTGTCACCCGCATAGTGGAGGAGTGTCACCCCTCTAGGAATAAGATGCTTGCCATAGCCGAGATGTGGCCGACGATCTTAGCTTTCTCTGGGATCTCCTCAAGGGCATCGTCTACTATAGAGTTGAAGAGTAGGGCGAAGATGGGGTCCACCTATCTCACTCCGTGGGAAGGTCTAAAGTAGGGACCCACTTCTCGTTTATGTTGATCGCATTGCTGCCACTCATGAGAAACTGCATGATCCAAGTTATCAAACAGTCATAAAAACTTATGTGCTGAAGTGCCATGCATAAGAAGTGTCAATCCAAGCGATCATAGGCCTTCTCGAAGTCTAATTTCAGGAAGACCCCTTTCATCTTCTTGGACTTAACCTAATGAAGAATTTCAAAAAGATTTAGCACCCCATCATATATAAGCCGACCTTTAAGGAAGGCAAACTAATAGGGGTGTGTCAATGTCTTCATAACTGGGGCTATGCGTAATGCACATATTTTCGTGAAGATTTGTTGGATGACATTGATCATAGTGATCCGCCTAAACTGGATGATGTCCATGGCCCCCACTAGTTTGGGGACCAAAGTGATCATGTCAAAATTTAGGCGGGACATGACCAAGGTTCCGATAGAACTCCTGGAACATCGACATGATCACTGCCTGAATCTGATCCTAGAAAGTCTGGAAGAAAGAGACCTTCATGTATCTAATCGACCACTCTACCTTCTCTAGTAGGAAATGAAGAGTCAGCTCCACATTCTCGTCAGTGGTAACCCTGGCCTAAAGCCGACTAGAAGTTTTCTGTTAACGTGACCTAAGAGCAGGGTCCCACCGAGAAAACCTCCTCGTAAAAGTACACATGGGAAGATATATTCCGGGGGCCCTTCAATATCCTCTCGTCATCCTAAAGGCATGTGATAGAGCATTTCGTACAATGGCCATTAGCGATGGCGTGGAAATACGATGTGTTGGCATCGCCTTTGAGAAGCCAATTTTGGTGGCTCCTTAGCCGCCAAAAGGCCTCCCCGCTGTTTTAAATCTCCACCAGGAAAGTCTCAAGGGCGTATCGTGGAAACCACTCTTGCGCTATTAAGCCTGACGAGTGTGCTCTGCTATCATCTTGAATTGTCTCACGGACTGTGTAGCCATTTTGGTACAATTGTGCCAAACGTCCACGACATTAAACATGTGAGGTGCGTAGCTGCGTATGCTCTTATAAAAACTAGATTTAGTGGTGCGCCTTGGCGCACGATCCCGTTAAATTCGTGACAATTTCCTTAGATAAAAGGTAAGCCGAATATATTTTTGGCTGAACAAATGAACTAAAAACCTGGAATGACTTACGATAAAAGCAGTTGCATATATAACCGAGTAACTTATTTGTACAGATCTCTAAATATGGCCTATAACCAGCTATCTGTAGCACCCAAAATCTGAACACCGGGGTATGAAATAGGGCATTAGGGGTCTACAAACCAGTTTCATCTTCTTTGTTTCACACTTGATTAATTCTGGAATAAAGCAAAGGCAATATTCAGAAATGGTGAAGTCAATATTCAGAAAAAGGGAAGACAATGCCTAGAGGAGAGAGTAGCATGTAAAGCAAAAATTGTAGCAGGTGCATGATATTTTTGATCCTTCCTCTAGATAGCATATACAAATAAAATATACAATTACCTGGTTTACTGAAGGGAATCCAATATTGTCTGAAACAGTGATGTTTTCGTGTTAAAAGATCAGTATAAAGGTAAGGGCATCTCAATCTAAGGCAATCACCATTGAAAAATCAGCCAAACATAACATCTGTATACATGCTTTACACAGAAGAATTATCAGCTGATGAAGAGTAAAAGGTAGAGAATACAAAGATAACAAAACATCAAACACGAGTGACACAATGATCAGAGAGATCACTACCCAGAATAGAAAATCAGAAGTAGCTAGCATAGAAGACGGACGTTCTTAATAATCTATAGTCTGTCTGAGACGCATGTTCATAGTCGTAAAAATCAGATTCCCAATTGATGTAGTCATCTTCATGTGACCCAAGTAGTACCCAGGGAACATCTCAGTCTCAGTGAATTCGGAATCATCAGTCATATGGCTAAATTGTGCAGAAGGTAGAACATTATTTTGGTACAAATTGGATGTCTCCAACAGCACCACGCTCCTACTTAGGGAATGGAAGCTGCACTTTCTCCAATATGGCTTGTAACATCACACTGGTTGGGATCTCCTTGGTCTCCATGAGTCTCTACCATGGATCCTGACCTTAGAAGAAAAGGTACAGTAGTGAGGGCACAGTAAGAATTTGAAAGATGGAGCCTAGGAATTATGAAGTGACACAGATCATAAAGTGTTGTCTGATAGACTAAACTATTAATTGGTATTGCGGGCCTGGACCAATGATGTAATGAGCAGATAGCAACATTTTAGCTGGCTCTAAACCTCTAGCTTAATTCTCTATGCAGCACAGGCGCTAACTAATGTCTGGTAGATATTTTTTACAAAGATATGTACTATCCTCGATTATAAATACAAATATTCCACAGAGACTCATATCCCACAATATTTCACTTATTTTGCTCATCATGATTAGACAAACATAAATGGATCACACCAATAGATCACAACCCAAATAGCATCCAAACTACAATGTATGCTCCTAATTAACACTACGGACAATGATGAACTAATTGTATTTTTAGTAGATGCTAGTTGGTCCCTGGAATGCCCAGCCCTGTCGGTTTGAAGGTCGTCAGCACAAATCAGGCACACTGAAGAGATTTCATTCCATTATCATACGGACAATCTGAACCAAAATAAAATCAATCATAGTTAATGTCGAGCACACACGGGCAACCCAACTATTGTACCATGTAACTATTAACGATCAAATGCATGCACTATTTTAATATCTACTACTCTTGATGTATTAAAATTAATATTGGCATGAGAAGATGATTTCTATCGCTAACTCTCCAACTATAATGCGCAAATAATACCGGACCTATCTAGAATAATCTTAGTGCTTCTAACTTAGAAGTATTCTACTCCCTCCGTCTCAAAATAGATGTCGCAGATTTATTAAAATTTGGATGAGTCTAGACACTATTTAGTATATAGATGCATCCATATTTTGACAAACCTGCGACATTCATTTTGAGACAGAGGGAGTGGTAGATTTTGAGTAACTTAACAATAATACTTGGATCAAAGATTAATAGGTTAATACTCTAAATTATATCAGTGATAGTACCCACACCAGTCTAATGATTGGCTTAAAATGAGGAAGATGAGTTTGTATCATGTAAGAGATGAAGTGTATAAAGAAAAAAAAACTGTCTCCTGCCATGGGTACCTCGACTGGTTTGAATTAGCATTTTTAGCGAAGAACCTATGGCAGAGAATTAAACACAAAGAAGCATAAGATACTTGGCAAACCGAAACAAAACTTGTGAACTATAATGACATTTCATACAACTTCCATTTATTGGCAGCATACAATGCAACAACAGCCAGAACCGTTGTTTATTGACCCATATACAGAGAGAATGCACCTATTGCCTATATAATAAATTGGAGTTAGATACTCAATCTGCAAAGCAAGAAGACATCTGCACTACAGCCACTATAATGCACATGTGGAAGTTTACAAATGAAACATCGAATATGCAGAACATCACACAAATTACTAAGTAAATTTGCATCCTATCACTTTTAGTTAGATCACAATCGTCCAACTTCAGAGTTCTTTTGCTGCTAAAGCTCTAAAAGAGACACGAACCTCCGCTATTAGGCTTTGGTGATAGAGCCCAGTAAGAAATTCTTGACCTGGTTAAAGTACATATGAAGTGTCATAAAATGCTGCTATTTTGAGCTATACCTGGTTAATGTACATGCTAATACACCTAGATAAATTCATGTAAGCAAGAGAGAACGTTATAGAACCAACTTTGTAAAGGAAAGTATATGAACCATAGAAAAACATGGATGATTCTGAAAAATAAACGGATGTGTTTAGGTAAAGAAGCACAATCTGTAATAATACCTTGACTTATTAGAGCCGAGATCAGGACCGATCACTTCTCCTTCGCCAAAAAGTCAAGTAAAATTGCATAGAAGGCGGGAAAGTTATAGCCATTTTTAGTTCTCCATAACACAAAGTAAAATTGCATAGAAGGCGAGAAAGAATCCAATTCCACAATAACCTTGTGCTATCTCATATATAAAATAATGAATAAGAGAACAGTGACACCAGCTCACAATAGTCCATAAATTGTTCTGTTTATAGTCAGTGGATTTGACAGAATACCTGAAAACAATTCAAAGCTATTTTCATCGACAATCCTCGTATTGGTAAGAAGACCATGGACTGAAATATTAATAAAATAACACTGATAAAGGAATATAAACTTATACTGAAACTTTTATGGAAGACATGCTGCGTAAAAGGAGCAAATTATGTGAGAAGATCAAAGCATCGCAGCAAACACACAACCAATTAGAGGGAAATTATTTTAGATTTACATAAACCTCTGGATTGCTTCACGGTACTCTTGTAGAGCATAATGGAAAAGAGATATTTTAAAATCACATATAGTCTGCAACAGTAGGCAAACACTAAATTGAGTTATTTTATAGAGGTGTATAGAGTAAAATATCAATGGAAGAAACAACAGAATGACTCGTTTAGTTTCTCCCACCTCATTTTCAATGAAGGGCATAACATTTGAAATTTTTGAAGAAGGTGACCATCCTATAGTGGAAATTAAGATTCTGGCAGAACTTGCTTGTTTAGGGATATTATTTCAACATTGCATAGTTTGCTTCTACAATCTCTGTAATCAGAAGAGCGAATAAGAAACTATGATTTTCAACCGCAAGCACTGAATCATTCTTTGCGTATGCTCAGTTTTCTAACAGAATAAAGTTCCAACATGCATAGAAAATTTCTAATCAATATTGGGTTCTCGACAATATTACCAGCGCTCTCCGAAATGATTTCTCACATATACAACGCATCACCATGCACGACCTACAACACAACAAGGCAACATTTCATCCACATGATGTACTTAATTTGCACCCAAAATTATCAACATGCTAACAAAATGAAATATCAGAAAGGATGCCTGCTTGGAGATAAACCTCAACCGGGCTGGAGAAAAAAAGGTGAGACATCCAAACAAGCTTCCTTGTATTACTGCCCTCATCCCCATGAGTCGCGGTTGTTACTCCTCCTTGTGGTAGTCATCTCCGGCGCTCATGGCAAGAACTCCCTCATATCCATACCATCCATAATAGTTCACCATTTTATCAACAGCAGAAAGGCACCAACCTATGTAGTTAAAACTATAAGTACTCTTGTTTTCTTCTTCCCAGAACAGAAATTATTTTTATTGCTGAGGCAAAACGGCTGGAACAAATTTGGTGAGTGACCACTCAAAATAACCGGGAGAACATGACCTACAATTTATCTCATATAAGCTTCTTCTTATCCGTCCATTTGTGCGGTCGAAAATAAGGATTATAGTCACCGAATTCACGAAACAACAGTAGAATGGAATTTGCCCTAATTATCCACATGGGATTGCTAATCTCTGACTAATCCACACAAATTTACCACCAATAAACAACCAAAATTCATCTAGAATAGGAGAAATCTCACCTCTGTGGTGAGAGCATGAGGATTATATCAACAACAGAAAGGCACCAACCTATGTAGGCAAAACTGTACGTACTCTTGTTTTCTTCCTACAAGAACAGAAATTGTTTTTATTGCTGAGGCAAAACGGCTGGACCAAATTAGGTGAATGACCACTAAAAATAACCGGGAGAACATGACCTACAATTCAACTCATATAGACTTCTTCTAATTCGTCCATTTGTGCAGTCGAAAATAAGGATTACAGTCACTGAATCCACAAAATAGCAGTAGAATAGAATTTGCCCTAATCCTCCACATGTGATTGCTAATCTCTGACTAATCCCCACAAATTCACCACCAATAAATAACCAAAATTCATCTAGAATGGAAGAATCTCACCTCTATGGTGAGAGCATGAGGCTTCTTAAAGAGAGAAGTTGAAGAGGGCTTCTTATTCTCGTCCTCTTGCTCCTCTTCTCGATGGCCTGCAGCTCCTCCCGGCAACGACCTCGAGGGGAGAGGAGGCCAAGTCGTGGAGGCGGGCCAGCAACACCTTGCGCTGTTCCATGGCTTGATCTAGCAACCAGCGGCAGGGAGGAGAAGGGGAAGAGGAGGGAGGCAAAGAGGAGGGCGAGGAAAATGCAAGAGAAGAGGAGGCAGTGGCGGCTGGGCAAATGAGGGATATGCGGGAGAGATTGGGCTAGGTTTCAGTTGCCCTTTTATACCACACGTACATCATCTCCATTCCCTACCTTATCTAGCAACCAACGGTCCATATCTTCCAAAAGAGCCCATCCAACGGCCGAGTGACGCTAATCGCTGTGAGAGCTCCTTGGGGGGGCACCAATTACATCTTTAGATATAGTAAGATGTCTCAAATAATTTCAAAATCAGGAGATAATGCATATTATGTAATGTGCAAACATATAAATTTTTATCAAAATAGCAACCAAACCGGATAGGAATTCTGGTGGGTTTCTCTAGCCAAAAATAGTAGTACAACGCACCAGCCCCTTTGCCATTTTTTTTTTTTGAAGTAACCCCTTTGCCATATTAGATGAGCGGCGACAGAAATTGAATTCAAAATCATCGAAATGGCTTATATAGGCTTTTTTGCTTCACGATACAGGACCCATTATCTACTTGGTCGTGGTCGCCCAAGTTCAGAGCATTAACCAGGCTGAGGGAGTCGGATTCGAAAATGACCCTGAAAGCTCCCAGGTTGCTTGTTCTTTCAACAGCCGCCACACAAGCACTAGCTTCAGCACGCAGGGCACTGCTTACATACTGCAGTCTACCAGCACCAGCCTCGATTAAGCTGCCCTCCTCTGAACGCGCGATAAAACCCCACGCACACTCCTCCTGACTCCTGGCAAAAAGCAGCGTCAAAATCGACCTTGATGAAATCTGATTTTTGGAACCTGCCAGTGTTCAGTGTTCAGTGTGCGGCTGCGGGGCATTGGCCTGCATTTCGTCGACAGTGAACTCCGCCGGATGTTTGCGTGCTTCGTAGCAAACTTCAACTTCGTCTGTTGACTGAATTTTCTCGCCGGCCTGTGTTTTGTTCGGCGCCGTGCACCAGTTCCATAGCAATATCCAAGATGATAACCACAGAGGGCTTCTTCAGGGCAAGCGACAGAACATGCTGGGACACCTGGCGTGCATTTGGAATATTGACTGAATTTTCTCGCCAGGATGAGATTAAATCCAAGGGATTTATTCCAAGTTGGGACATAAATCGTGCGTGCAAACAGATGCACACATATATCAAACCGCGACATTCCCTGGTCATGTCACTGGTCTTGTCCTCGACCCTCTGTGCGCACATTCCCTTACAAACAGCCCTCATCATGTCACTGGTCCTGTCCTCGACCCTCTTCCCATGTGGCATTGTTTGACGAACCTCCTCGAACTCCGGCTAACTATGTTGAAGTTAGCTAAATTATCTTTACTCTGAACTCCTCGGAAGAGGTGCCATGTGAAAATTCATACTTTCGGAGGCATATGATACTAGTATATGATACCATCTTCATAATGCATAGTAGTATCATATAGTAGTATCATAGTTTTGGTGTATTTATTGTTTTGTAAAATCTCAATGTAAAATTATGGACAAGATTTGTTTAAGATTAATTTTTTTAGTTTTATGTGCTATAATACCGTATCTACCTACGATACCAACACAATCTCTTTCATCATTAATTGATATGACACATAAGCATTTTGCATGCATGTGATGCATGATACCACCTATGATACCCCCATTGGGGCTAGTCTAAGATGTTTCTGAATGCACCTACTTCAACGCCTAAACCTAGAGGTAATCCACATCTTGTACATCGAGACAAAGTCCTACTGTCCTAGAGTTACTATAAAAAAGTTCAGAGATATGATCGCTATAATAAAATCGCTAACTCGAATTAGCACAAACAAAAGATTGGCGTTAACCTCCAGTTTGTCACAAGTTCACCACTCCAAATTATAAGCTCAATGCATACAAGGATAGATCATTTAAGTTCAATGCATACAAGGTCGGACAAAGCCCATTTTATTTCGGTGAAAAGTTATAACCAAGCAAGTAATCCAAATATAAAATGGCTCGCATCATCGAGCCATCTCTAAACCCTAGATGCAATTGTAAATAAGATCAGCCAGACACTGTTCACCAACATTTGTACACACTCAACGGCTCCGTGGTCTCGACGTAGCACAATGTCGCTTTTACCCCGGAGTCGAAGCTATTGTAGCAACGTCCGAGACTGTTGATCATTGTCCCCGGGTTCTTCTCCGTGATCTCCACCACGCCGTGACGCGCCTTTCTTGTGTCCTCGTTTGCCATGTGTCTGAACAGGGTATCACTTCCAGGTCTTGTTAAGACGTACTTGCCGCTGTGAGCAAAGTGTGGCCGTGCCAGATATTGGCGGTGGTGCGACTGCCGGTACGCCTGGTTCCGCGGTTGATGATCCTGTAAGATATACCGGCAGTTCCACTTAAGTTGTCCGGGCATGCCCTCCATGACCCAAACATCTATTTTTACAAGATTTTGTGAGACGTGGGTAAAAGTGATTCCTAGCCTCCCGTGCACCTCCGCAAGGCCCCAGCTGCCGGGTCTAGAGAGTATATCTGGCAGCGGCCCAAGGGTTGTGAAGTTCTCATGGTTGAGGTCAAATGACATGATCCTTGCCTTTGTGCCTTCAACTGCCAAGTACATGTAGCCGTCGGCGCTCACGATGCCGGCGGCAAGGTCGCATCTCGCACCGCCGCCGACCATGGGGACATCCCGCCAAGACGCCTCCCCTAGAGTGAACACCAATACTCGGTCCAAGTACCGTGGAACGTGCACGATCTTGTACCGCCCAGTTGTCGGGTGGTACGTGAAGCTGTATGTCTTGTGCCACTTGCGATTGCCAGCCGCGTACGGCGATGGCAACTCCGGGATAGACAGCATCTCTCCGGTGATCGGGTTGACCAGTGTGATGGCCCCGCGTTTTTGCACGTGCCAATTATGCTCATGCCTCTGAAGCGCTCAGCCATGGCGCGACTCCACAGCTCCCTGGGGCGCCCATCGGTCGACAGGTCGTCGAAAACGAACGCGGTATCCCAGGTGATGACGGCCGTCTTGGCGCGGTTCCGCAGGTCGGTGGCCGTGCGCGTGTCGACGACGTGGCGCCAGTGCCGGCAGACAAGGCGCAGCCGGCGGCGAGTATTGGGAGGGAGGCGCATCAGGATGTCCGCGAGGACGTCCGGCGCGAAGGCCCTGCAGCTTGTGGTGCCCTCGTCCATGATCATCTCGTGGCCAGACCGCAGAGCAGAAGTGTTTGTGGTTCGCTCGGGTGGGTTTCGGCGCGTTTTAGCCCGATGCAGATCGCCTGCTTGGCTATCAAGTTTTGCTCTGATTTTGATCGGCCGGCAGCGGCAGTTATATCTAGCCAGGGTTACATGGTTATCGTGCGCAATCTTTTCCATGTGATCATATCTCACCGAGAAGAAATCAAATCCGATGTGTTGTATGGTACATACCTAAACTCCGAGTCAGGATCTGCATAGGAATCGTTAGAGGATCGTGTACGTGTTAATATAGCATGGAAAAACCCCCAGACGTGGCGGTACAAGAGGGAGTCCTTACTACTTCATACCTATACGGACACGTACAAGAGGATCTAACATCTCGGACGTGGCTTTTTTTTTCTCCCGGGTACATATACACCCTTTATTTGAATTTGATTTTTGTCAAAATTTCAAATGCCAAAAAATTTAAAAAAAATGTGTGCATGTAGAACTTCAAGTTTTAGTTGTGTGCAAAGTCGTTTCGAAAAAAATGAATATATTGCGTGACTTGTGCAAAAAAGAGAAAATTTGGTGCTAAAGTAGCATGCTCCACGACGCAAAAAATTATCTTTTTTACACAGCACAAAAAATATATCAGTTTTCGGTGGAATGACTTTGTGTGCACCTCAAACATGAAGCTACACATGATCATATTTTTTTTCAAAATTTTCATCTTTTTGAAAAATATTTTTTCATACCGGGTGCATATGCACCCGGGTGTAGAATGGGGTTTCCGTAACATCTCAGGCTAACTATGCTGAAAATTTTCTTTTGTGAAATTTCACCGATCTATTCATAATCATCAACAATAGTACAAAGAATTCAAATTATAAATAGGTCACTGGATAACATAGCGACGACTACATATACTAGCACGTGCCGAAGATACGCCATCGTCCTCGCCACTTTATTACTAGAGCTGGACAAAGCTTGTTGTAATAGAGCTTGTTGTAGTAGACAGATAAAAAATTGTTGTGCTAAGGCCCAAATGACCAGCATACCATAGCAACAATCATCGCCGAATATGACAAACGTAGATCAAAAGAGACCGACCTCAAACCAAACCAACAAATATGAAAAACGACCGGTTTTTAAGTGATCCGGCAGACACACAACTCCACGCGCCATGTATCGATTTTAGACACAACCAGAACGAGGATATAACGGGGAGGACCTTAGTATAGATCCACTGCCCCAACATCCCGAAAAAGACACTCAAAACAGTCTACGTCGGTGAGGGGCCATGGTCTGCCACGCCTCCAAGGCCCTAAGGCCGTCAGAGACAGGACGGAACTGTGGCGTCGCCGACGGAGGAAAGGAACCCTAGATGAATTTTAGCCCCCGACTCACAAGCGCCTCTCTCTCCTCTCTCTCGTACCAGGTATGCTTTATAGCTAAATTATCTCTCATGTGACACAAAAAAGTGGCATCTATGATACCCTCTGTTGATCCTCCATTTCAAATGAGAGCAGTGCATGCTCATGCTCAGCCCTTTCGAGGCTTCCTTTACTCCTAGAGATTCTTTCCATGGGATTCTTTTGCTCTTCTTATCTTTGGGACGTGGAGTCTTAGTCTACTAGGAACCGAGGAGAGCGAAAAATAAGTCAAACGGGGAAGATCTGTTTATGAGCATTTTAAGGCCGGTTGATAACATCCAATGTCTCCCACGAGGTACTCGGAAGAGGTGCGGTATGAATCATACTTTCGGAGGTGTACAGAGTTTCTGAATGGGGCTATTTCAACACCTAAACCCAGAGGTAATCCAAAGTTTGTATATCGAGCTAACCTCAAGTTTGTCACAAGTTAACAACTCCAAATTGCAATATCCATCGTGGATATATCATTCAAGCTCAATGCATACATGGTTGGACAAAGGCCATTTTATTTGGTGAAAAGTTTTAACCGAGCAAGTAATCCAAAATAAACATTGGCTCGCATCGTTGTGACATCTCTAGACCCTATATGCATATATAAAATAAGATCAGTCAACCACCCTTCACCAACATTTGTAACCACTCAAAGGTTCCTTGGTCTCGACGTAGCACAATGTCGCTGTCACCCCGTAATCGTAGGCATTGTTGATCGATCTCCCCTGGTTCTTCTCGCGGATCTCCACCACGCCATGACGTGCCTTCCTTGTGTCGTCGTTCAGCATGTGTTTGAACATGCAGCTTCCAGATCGTGTCAAGAAGTACTTGCCACTATGAGCAAAGTGTGGCTCTGCGAGATACTGGCGGTGGTGCCACTGCCAGTGCGTCTCGTTCCGCATTTTATGCACCTTCAAGATGTACCAGCGGTTCCACTTAGGTTTTCCTATCATGCCTTCCATGACCCATACCTCTGTCTCGGCAAGCGTTTGGGAGACTTGGGTAAAAGCGATTCCTAGCCTCCCGTGCACCTCTGTAAGACCCCAGCTGCCTGGTTTAGAGAGTATATTGGGCAGCGGCCCAATGGACACGAAGTTCTCTTGGTCGAGATCAAATGACATGATCCTTGCCTCTGTGCCCTCAACTGCCATGTATAGGTAGCCGTCGGAGTTCACGAGACCTATGTTGAGGTTGCATCTGATAGCACGGCCGACCATATGGACATCCCGCCAGGACGCTTCCCTGAGAGTGAACACCAATACTCGGTCCAAGGTTCGTGGAATGTGAACGATCTTGTACCGCTCAGTTGTCGGGTGGTACGCGAAGCTATACGTCCTGTGCCACTTGCGATAGCCACGCGCGTATAGGGACGGTAACAGTGGGATGGTCAGCGTCCCCGAGGTAACCGGGTTGACCAGAGTGATGGCGCCGCCGCGCTTGTCGTCATCGCATAGGCAGATGAGACCATTGCACGTGCCAACCACGCTCATGCCCTTGAAGCGGCCAGCCATGCCACAACTCCATAGCTCCCTCGGCCGCCCAGCTTTTGACAGATCGTCGAAAACGAACACGGCCTCCCTAGCGAACACGATTGTCTTGGCGCGGTTCTGCAGGTTGGTGGCCGTGCGCGTGTCAACAACGTGGCGCCAGTGCCGGCAGACAAGGCGGAGCCGGCGGCGATTGTTGGGCGGGAGGCGCATCAGGATGTCCGCGAGGACGTCCGGCGCGAAGGCCCTGCAGCTTCTAGTGCTCCTGTCCATGATCGTCGGCACCTCGATCGTCTCGTGGCCACCCTGACGAAGTGTTTGCAGTTTATTCGGTTTCCGCGTGTTTTAACCGGATGCGGGTTCCCTGATTGGGTGTCAAGTTTGCTCTGGTCTTGATCGATCGGCAGTTATATCTCGCCAGGGTTTTACATGGTTGTCGTGCACAATCGTTTAGGTACGTGACGTGATCTCACCGACGAGTAGTCCAATCCTACGTCTTGTACATACCTAAACTCTGAGTCAGATCTGAATACTAAGTAATCAAATCCATATATGTATTTGTTAGTACTTCCTCCGAAAGAGATGTCGCATATTTATCTAAATTTACATGTATCTCATCATGTATTCGTGTATGAATAAATATAAGCTTAGACACATTCGCTATATCTTTTTAGGACGGAAGGAGTAGTATTTGCCTAACACGCCTCTCACGTCTGGTTAACACAAAAATACGTTCAATTTCCTTTTTATGAGTATTTAAGTCTTTTTTGAATAGAAATTTATAAACAAGGAGTAGGCCGACCACCTAGCTTGCCACTCAGACCATGTGGAATCGCTTACATGGCCGCAATGTTCACCGCACACGCGGTATACGCTGTGGCATGCCAGCAGGGCCCATCATATGATTTTGGTGATTTCCACTGCCCTCTAATCAAAAAGACCTATCCACAACCCAACCTTAGATGAGGGAGAAGTTAACGCTTGATCTTCAATCCAAGACAACGGAAGGGAGCCAAAGCCTTCTTCCTTGTTCAAAATCGTTTAGGTTGGCGTCTGATTCGGCGCTCGGAGCGGTGTCTAGGCCGGCTCCATCGGTGCCAAACTCCGGAGCTATGTGCCACATTATTGAACATTAGTAGAAAAAAACTTATAGGTAGATCTAAGAGGTCAGCTAGAGTCTTGTACCCAAATCCCTCCGAGCAGCTTGGTGAAGAGAAGAGCTACCCAGCGGTTGAGTCTTCGGCGACGGTGCGGGATCGCCACACCAAGATCTCAAAAACTGCCAGGGTTTCAATGGAGAAATCTACCGCCAACGAGAGGAGCTAGAGGTTATTTTTTCTTATTTGTGCCTATTATCACCTGCTGTTAAGTTACTAAAAAACAATACACAATGAACTGAAAATCTCTTTTTTTTTCAAATATATGGACTAGCTACGATTTAGCGGAGCTATATAATTCAAAATACGAGTCCACATGTACACTTCAAAAACTAGATTATGACTTGGAGAGGATTGTGTTCGCGAAGGTCGTGAAAATCCTTGTGAGTTGCAAGAGGATTATATCTATTTCGCGGCTGGTTGATATGCTTCATACTAGGATTTTTTGGGATCTAGACACAAGGCAAAATTACTGTGGTTGAACAAGAGTGAGTCTTATGTGCAACTTGAGCACTCCCATCAGCTTCTGCAAGTTTAGAGGTGCAAATGATTGCTATAGTTAATGATGCTGGTGCACTACTACTAGAGGTGTTGCTGCAGCTTCTCCTGATCAAACTAAGCACCATATAGTTTTACAAGTGCACACATACACCACAATACTTGATGATGGAAAAGAAAGGGCTGTACCATCATGTAATGTGGATAAGTTGGTCGATTTCAAAAACATAACCATTGAATAGATTAGAGAGATGATTGCTGATCAAATGAACATGTTGATGGTCGGATTCATCGCATATTTTGTGATAATTCGTCCGTATAGAGGGGCGTCTTGGCATTACACACAAAAGTCCTAAAAAAAAGTTTCAGGGAATTCGACATAAAAATTGGATTTTTCATTGCATTAGTGCAAAAAGTGGTGTCTTTTGTCAAGAAACTTCAAAAAAAGGATGCGAATTGTGGAAATTCTGAAACAAAATATATCTTCTATGATGGCCAATTCTAAGAGATTGTGATTTTCTTGACTTGTATCTATTTTCTTTAATTCAGCGATTTTATTCAAATTTAAAGTAATATACCATGACATGCGGACCGAACTTAGCTCTACCGACTTTACTATTATGTCGACGATAAGTGGGTCCCGTGTCATTTGGGTCCGACAATACCCTGTGCATTTGGGCCCTCACCGCAAAGAGGACGCAGTGGTGTGCCAAACTTTATTGCGCATGTGTTTGGTATTTGTGTGGCAGACTTAATTAATGATATGGCTCATTTGTTAGTCTACTTTTTTCCAAAGTTTGCATCAAAAAATTTGGCCACACTTTGGCTTGGTAAAGAATCGTTGTGATCCAAAAATGCTTTAAATAACATGTTTTAATTCCATGTGCTTAGTTCAATTACTTTGTATGACTAAAACATTATCTAAGTTGTTTGATAATAAGAACAAGATCACCTTTGTGATTGGATCCGGTATAATACATGTACAAGGATCATTAGAAAGTCTGTATACTTCATCCCGCTCTTGTATTTGATGCGTATCATAGTTACATGAACTGACTATTTTAATGAGACACATGATGGTACAATTTGTTTTTGAAGGCGATAAGTATATCATTAGAATGGTCTTGCTTTTTATGAATCACACAAGGATTGATATCTTGTTTTATTCTTTGTCTGAAATGATCTGGCTATTCTATTCATAGAATACAATGGGTATATGTCTTGTTTGTCTGAGGCACTCTCCTTAAAACAGTGTTAGATTTGTGTTGTGTAGTGCCTAGCTAGTTTAAGAGGTACACGATGGCCTAGTTGCTTGATTCGTTATATTCATGTTATGTACATTCTAGTTTGATCAGTATGCATGAGGTACTCGAGCTGAGTGCTTGCATCGTTATGGCAGGCCACTGAATGTTTCAAAATTGTTTGACAATGAACTTGTGGGTTGTTTCCCAGGTGTGTTGTTGTAACTTGTTTTGTCTTTATTTCAGTGTTCTTCAAATAGATTTGTCAGTTTACAAAGCAGCAGTGACGCTAGTGCATGCTTGCATCGATCCATGACATCAAGTGTTCTAGTTATTTCAAAATAAAGAGATGTATAAGGCACTACTATTAATTGCTTGCTTCCTTGTATCAAACACTTTTGAAATTTTTTAACAATAGATATGGTTGTGCTCGCCTTGTAATGCTATTATAACTTGTTTTCTCTTTGTTTCTGGCTGTAAATATATCCATGAAGGCATAACAGAGAACCCCTACTACAAGTTTAGAGTTCTTCTCAGGGAGCAACAGTGAAATTACCCATTGCTCATGTTGGCATGCCACTTTGACTATTCCTCTTATTCCCGCAAAAAGATTATTTGGGTTTGTCCTCCAAGATGCCTTTGATAGTTGAACAAGAAGCTAACAAAACATATGCAGTAATCATCATTGTATGCCAAGAGTTACATGAATTAAAAAACATGCAAGTTTTTGACGTAGAATATACTTAATAATCTCCTATGTAAGTCTCATGGTAGACCAGTTCTTACATGTCTCGTGATGCAAACTCCATAAAAGAGACCTTTTTGAAACGTCGGTTATGGTGTTTATCATTTGAGTTGTACTCGCTGGCGCAACCATAATTCATGATTTAATTACAGTCAAGTTATTTGACGGTTGTAATAACATGATGTATTTTCTAGTTATAATATTTCATTTTTTGTATTCCAATCACGATAGCATTTTCAATTAATTCTACTACGATCATCAGCTACTCATATAACTCTTTCTGGCTGTAATGGGCCACAACAGCAAGGTATTTATGGGCACCAATGTCCTCACGTCTCCCTCCACACATTATTTCCTTGATCTGCCTGCACGGATGGGAGATATTAGTGCAACCACTCCGGAGGCAAAATGCCGGCGAGGTGTAAAGGAAGTAAATGAACAATATTTCGGTGTTTTTTCCTTAAAATATCCGTGGCATGCAGATTGCGGTGACATAGTAATTGAGATGACGTGTCTGAAGGAAAATGCATGAAGATGCGTTAGTAGGAATGAGATGATGTGGCATAGCTGCATGTTGAGAGAATTCTTGTAGTGGGAAACTCCAATTTAGATATAGAAGATTAGGGTAATTCATGTTAGCATAAATAAAAGATAAAAAATGATCTCCAGAGTCAATTCACAACTCTTGATTTATAACATCGATATCGATCATTTAAGCTTGGTGTGTACATGGTTAGAAAAAGGATTTTTTATTTTGATGTGTAGAAATTTTTAAAGAAACAAATAATCTAAAATAAACATTGGCTCTCATTTCGTGCCATCTTAGACCCTATATATATTAGCAAACTATCATAGTCACCAACATTTGTACACACTCAACAGCTCCGATGTCTCGACGTCACCTTGTAGGTTCTGTGGTAAGGTCCAATATTGTAGATCATTTTCCCATCATATTTATCAGCCACCACCATGCCGTGGCGCGCCTTTATTTGGGTCATGGCTTGGTATGTGTTTGAACAAGACATTATTTTGATCTTGTGTTACGATATGTTTGCCCTTATGAGCAAAGTGTGGCCATGCAAGACGCTAGTGGGTATGCCACTGCAGGTACCCCTGCAAAATGTACCAGCAGTTTCAGGTAAGTTGTCCCGCCATGCCCTCCATGACCCACACCTCTGTCTTGTCTAGATTTTGTGAAACATGGGTAAAAGCGTTTCCTAGCCTTCCGTGTACCTCCATCAGGCCCAGCTGCCACGATTAGAGAGTATATTCGGTAGCGACCTAATGGATGTGAAATTCTCTTTATCGAGGTAAAATTACATGATTCTTGCCTCTATGCCCCCAAATGCCAAATACATGTAGCCATCTACGCTCACAATACCGACGTTAAGGTTGCATCTCGCACCACGGCCAGCCATGTAAACATTTCTCCACGACGCTTCCCCGGGCGTAAACACCAATACTCGGTCTAAGTATCGTGGAATGTGCCCAATCTTGTACCGTCACATTGTCAGGTGGTGTGTGAAACAGTATGTCCGGTGCCAATTGTGAGAGCCACCTCTGTACGGTGATGGCAGCGGTGGGATATTCAGTGTTTCTCCAGTGGCTATTTTTACCAGAGTGATGGCACTGTCACGGTTATTGCAAAGGCAGATGAGACCATTGCGCGTTCCAACCTGATAGGTCGGAAACGTATCTATAATTTTTGATGTTCCATGCTTGTTTAGTATCTATTTTGCTTTGCTTTGTCTACACTTTAAGGAATTGAGGTGTTTTATATGTTTTCTGGTACTAACCTATTAACAAGATGCCACAGTGCCAGTTGCATGTTTTTTTCTGTTTTTTGTTCCAGAAAAGGCAGAAAATCAATATTCTCGGAATTGGACGGAACAAAAGCCAAAGTCAATATTGTACCGTAGGGAACACGAAGCCAGAGTACGAGACAGAGAAGAGCCACCAGGGGGCCACACCCCTAGACGCGCATCCTAGGTGGGCCCGTGCCTGGGAGTGCGGCCACCCTGGGTGCCCCATGCCTCGCCTCTTTGCCTATAAAGACCCCCCAATACCAAAACCCTAAGTACCCGATCAATCTTCCACGAAACAGTCTGTAGCCGCCGCCACCATTGTCCCTAGATCGGGAGGGATCTGAAGCTCTTCTCGGTACCCTGCCGGAGGGGAGATTATCCCGGAGGCCTTCTCCTTCATCATTTCCAGCCTCTGGTATGAACCGTGAGTAGTTCCACCTTAGACTATGAAGTGACCCAGCATACCACTGCATGATGTAGTATACTATAGTCGTTGACATAACACCAATGAAACACCGTTCACTAGTATTACATCCCTCAGAATGGCACAACAGAAACACAGCGGGTCCAATACATAGCTAAAGGTTACAACTCACTCTTTACATAAGATCCAGAGAACACTCTAGGTTAAACAGAGAGAAAGAACTTCTTACGGAGAAGAATCAAAGATAAACAACGCAATAACTAGTATACTATTAAGTCTAGTATTCTAGCTAAGAGGTTGGCATTGCTGCTATCGCAGCTCACTACAGAGATAGGTTCTTTGGTTAGAGATTGTAATTCTATCTATTCAGTAACTTTGTCTTCACTTGAGTTGTGGTATATGTTGTCTTCCTTGTCTTCATTGAAGAGCTTTAACTTTTGATGATTCCTGGAGCATAACTTGGTGTAGACATCGTCTTAATGGCTTCAGAATCTAGAAAGGGTTAAGAAGATACTTTGAGTACGGGCGTACTCAGCAAATTCACTAGAAAAGGAGTGTTTGATGCACTATAACTACAGCCACAGACCGTAGGTCGTAGGCAATGCAAGTTTTCATAAACATTTCTTCAAAGGTTGCTTTTATTTTGAAAAGCTATGTCCGTCAGCCTTCATGGGTTTACCAGAACTTTCATGGAGTTTCTTTCCCACCGCGTTCGTAGCTCCTTCCCGGAATAGGGAGTAACAAGTTACAGTTATTACACTCTGCAGAGGTGCGTCACTTTACCCATGAGAGATCAACTCTTTGTTGCACAACCGGGCAGCTTATTCCCGTCCACAATTCCATGATGTGGGGCCTAGAAGATGATCCAAGCCAATCACTGCCCCTTTCGCGACCTCGCATGCCTCCTTGGTGTACACCATGCCCACATAATGAATTACGGCAATGGTTTGTACAAACCGTTAGATGTCAGAACTATCGTGGGACGTTGAGGGTTCCCACCCATATGCTGCATATCCTCTACGAATTACCAATTAATATGCATGCTACGAGGATAATAGCCACGACCTGCACATCTGGCTTCATGCGAGAGGAAGAAGTTACAGCTGACTTCTCCGTCCCATTCCAAATCTCATGGTTAACGCGTGATATACGGCACAAGAATCACTGGCGACATTGGTTGTTAAGTCCTAGATAATATGTTCCTTTACCACCGGAACTTTCATAGCAGGTTATTTCCTCATGGTAATTAACCTATAATCATATTATTATGAAAATAGTGTTTTCTGACCTTTTTCAAATGCAGGTGATGACAATACTGGATTTGCAAAATACTTTACAGAAAATAATCAAAGGACATGAGCAAGTGTGAACTTGCCTCTTGTGATTGCAAGATTATGCACTCACGGTCTTTGAGTCAGTATAAGATCCAAAATCTGAAATCAGCATCATTGGTCCAGTAAGGACTAATGTTTAAAGAAGCAATATGTTTTTATGCATAAGTAATGTGATGCACGTTCAAAAGTCGAATCCCGGATATAACGTTGTTCTAGGTTTTGGATTCCGGAAATGGTTACTTTGGAATGTGTGGTTTTTTTAGATAAGTTTCACATTTGTGCTTCTATTAGAGTTTATGAGTGGTTGTGAACAACACATATGTGGTAGTAAAATATATATACTTATGACATGCTAGTCAAAATTGCTTATACAAGAGTTCTTGTTTGAAGTGGCAAAAAGAATAACCTTCGAAGAAAAGGTTTCTCTTCTAAGGTCTAAACACATTTTGTGGTTAGTTAGTGGTGGTTGATGTTATTTGTTTGCTCAAATGGTTTGGCTTGAGTTGCTTTATAGCTTAACTACTTCAGACCAAAGTTAACTATAAAACATATAGTAATGTTTATTGTATTATATTTAGGTTCTTGGAGACTAAAGTTAACTTTAAAATATAGATAGTTTTGAAAGTATAGTACTTATACATTTGTGTAATTTGATGGTTAATATAGTGTTGTGGTAGTTTTTGTAATTTTATGGTTAATATAGATAGAAAAGGTTTGGTGTATTCATAAGTTGTTCTTGAAGGTTTTATTATAAATGGGAACCTTTTTAGAATAAAATCTTCATTTAAGGTTGAAGATAATTTAAATAAGAGGTATTTGTAATGTTTTAAATTATTTAAGCTTCATTTTATTAATATTTAAGACTAATACTATTTATTAAACTTAATTTACTCATTTTAGGAATATTAGTAATTTTTATTTATCCTTATATGAATTATTAATGAAGTAAATAAGTTTAAATTTGAGTTCTTAAAATATTTAATTTTTTATTTACCTCACAAGTAAAATATTAGATTTTTAACATGTAGATATTATTTTTGTGATCATTTTGGTATACACATTTATTTTTGTGATTTATAAATAATAAGATAGGATTTTTATAATCCTTATTACTTTATAATTACTTAATAAATATTTAATGAAGTGAATTAAAAAGACATGATTATATTTTTAAATTAGAATTCTTATTTTTCTAAGATTTTTGGTATTTTACTTATATTATTTATCATTATAGGAATATGAATTATTAAAGTTTTATTACTTATAAAACATTTATTGATTAATATTTATTTAAATAATCAGCATAATATTATTTGATAATAGTTTTAAGTTGTAGATTTTATTTTTCTGAAATTTTTCATATATAATACATATTTTCTGAACTATAAATCAAAAGTTTATTAATTAGACAAGATTTAATCATTTATTAAATTTCTGGAATTTTATTAATTGGATTATAATATTTTATTTACTTCCTAACAGAAAATACTTTTTACACCGCACTAAGAGTTAGCCCCAGTCACTGACCCGTGGGCCAGGGTCCACCTCATCTCTCAGGTGAAAGAAATACATTAGTTACTGTCCCAGTCTTTACCCCCCAGTCGATGACATATGGGCCCTAGGCCATGTCATCAGCCACGAGGGCAAAGACCAATCAAACAAGCTGACGTGGTTCAACCATGAGGTGAGCATGACGCAAGGATGGCGTCAGCACCACCACCGCCGTCAGTGAGTGGTCACCGGTGATGATCTACGGCGTCCTAGCAAACGAAATGGACCTAGTTCGAATCAGCACAACCTACTGAACCTAAAAGTGGCAGCGCCGCTCGGAAATGGTCATCAGAGCTTCAGCTCCGACGAGCTCCGACGGTGGCCGATGGTGGCTTACTGTGAAACGGCGATTTACAACGAGATCAGGCGATTCGAGGAAGCTGGAAGGTTCAGGATCTCACCCTGATGATGATAGAGTGGTCGGCGAGGACAGGCGCGGTCGGAAACGAGCTTCCTGACGAGGATTCCGACGAACTGTTGCGAAGGGGAACAACCAAATTCACCCGCTCCAGTGCTCCCCTTGATGCAGGATTCTACCCAGAGGATCTACGGAGGACGGCGCTTCTCCATGGCTGCTTAGAATGGTGTGGGGAGACGTGGTTCGGCGGCGAGGAGTGGCTCTGGTGAGCTAGGGTTTCGGTTCCGTTTGCATCTGCGAGGATAAGGAGGAATTGGGGATAAGGATTGAGGCAGGGCGTCGCGGTGGCCTTCTTATCCCTTCCTAGAACGACGGCAAGTATCTTGGCGCAAGGCTGACGACGATGACGGCATCGAGCGTCAGCGAGATCCGCCAGCGAGCTACCTGTGTGCGTGACGATGATGACGATGCAACTTTTGCGGATAACCCCCTGGCAATTTCTTTAGCTCAACCCGCGGTCCTCTCCTGACCCTACTTGTCAGTCACAGAAAGAAAAGAACTAGGCTGGTTACTGGGCTGTTGTGGGCTACACAGGGGCGTCAGATAGGTGTAGGGTTGTTGGGCCACGGTCAGGTAGTATTTTTATTTGTTTTATCCTTTTTCTATTTTCTGTTTTCTTATTCAGATTGAATTTGATTTATATTTTGAACCTTTCTTTGTATGATTTGTTTGCTGGATATTTACAATAATACTAAAATATACTTAGTCTCATTTGTGAAATTTTATTATATCATCTTTTTGAATTTCTTTTATTTACTTAACATGAACCCCCTTGTTAATATGTTATATAAACTATTCTTATTATTTCTGTCTCCTATTTTAGTTAGGGATTTCTTGAATGATATATTCTTATCTGTTTATAAACTTAACTCTAAATGGGATTATAGTTTGAATATAAATTTTATATTTATAATGATCCTGGATCATTATTTGATGCATGAAACATGAAAGATAGTGATATGGTTATTACTATTCCCCTTAATTTAGAAAATGAAATGTATATGTTCTATTGTGATAAACAAAGGGACTTAGGGTTTTGAATCATGAATTTTACCCTGGCTTTAGGGTTTTGCATATACATAGATCCCTTTATGGATATGTTTAAAGATTCAATAGCTAAACATGTGTTTTTTTAGGATAAGTGTTGACAGCCCCTTTTATAATAGAAAGTTATATTGAGAATGTTTCATAGAAAGGGAATGGATAAATATACTCCTAAGCACATATAATTCTGATGGTTGGAATTGACCGAGAAAAACTTATGTGATTTTTTATAAGAAAATATTCCTATAAAGTGATATAGACATAAGATAATGGTTCATTAGCATAAAATGAATATTATATTTGCTTTGAGATTTAGATTTGCTTGTTTACCAATAATTACTATCTTCCATAATTCATAATTCTAGACATCTTATTAAAGAATTCCTTTCCTAGACATACTACCCTTTCGTATCTATCATCATGGTTAACATGATGGATTATTACTTCACTTGAATATCCTGATTCACCTATTATATTTCTAAACTTATTGACAAATCCATTGAATTGATACTAGAGTATTCATAACTTCCTCATATCATGGCTTGGTTGTATTTACTACTCTACTGTTGATAGCCTTCCATCCAACAAATAGTTCCTTCAATTTTTCTCATACTCTTCTTAATCATTCATTACTAATGTATCTTTATTAGTTGTATGCTTCTAGCTACTTCTCTCTAAAGTTGACAATCCTTTAATATGAATAACACCACTTTTAAACTCTATGCTATACTAACTTTAATTGAATAATATCAGCCTATATTTACTTAACTCTCATGACTTACACTTCAATCCCTGAATTATATTTATGTGGTTTGCAAAGACTACTCTAGGATCACTTATCTCTACTAAGGTTCCAATCATGGTCTGCCCACCAGTATTACTTATACTAAATATAAGCATTCAATATTGGTGGCCAAAGCATTACCATTATAATACTTTAATCATTTATTACTTAAGTTCTTAGTTGGCTAAGGAGGGCTTTATCTATAACACCCTCGCCTGATAAGGCTGAGTTCATGTGTATAGTGTCAATCCCTGGATCGGTTCACTGGCACACACATTACAAAATGATACCAAATATAACTGTGCATCATAAATACAATGAATATGATCCAGAATTTACATTATTTATTCAAGTACACAGCGGAAAACGAATACAAGGTAGATCTCCATCCTTCAAATGTGCCAGAGGCGAACAATTGTTGAGTGGAGTATCGCGACCTATGAACGATCACTCAGATACGATATGTTGCAACCACTAATGGTCAATACATTGAATGTATGGCAAGTAGGCTAGAGTGGTTAACAACAGGTCTATCAACTAGATGCTTATTTGGCCAAGTGGAGTTCAGGCTCATTTGCATAAAACAATAGTTTTATCCTAACATTTGTAACAAAGTAGTTTTCCAATACGATAAATAGGACACTCTGGTTCACTCCCAGGTGCTCCTACCCAATTATGTTCACCCAACAAGTTTTAAGTAATTAAGAAATAAGGATGAGTGAGAAATATCATAGCATCAGTATCAGGTCGCTCAAATTGTCCATAACCGGGGACACGACTAATCGATTAGTTTATACACCCTGCAGGGGTTAGTACACTTTACCCATGTGACTTGGCCAGCCCAGCTCGTACCACCACTCTCATATTGGGTGATGATAGGGAGAAGTCCAAGAAGGAACCGTTCGGGAAGTAGCTCCCCAATCCCAACGCGCACCGGTCCAACCTACACTATCTACATCTCTGGATACGCGGGTTCGAGTTACCACAACCTACTGAGTTCAACCAACCGCCCATTCCATTATTGGCACATGGTTGCACACGAAAGCTTCCAAACAAAGAAACCAATCATTTCTCAGTGTCCTGGGTGCCTTTTCGCAATGATACCACCAAAAATTATCAATCCCATCACACCCAGGAGATTCATTGATTAAGTTGTTTTAGTTTTCGCAAACCAACACATTTTGAAACAACTTCAGTGATGTAACCCAGCCCTCGTTCATCATAGCATGGCTAAGCACATCTACCAATGGTGGCTCATAAACAAGGAATGCTAGGGAATAATATGGGACATAGCATAGCATATACACATCAATTCCTACATATGCAATTCTATAAAACATCTACAATGCATAGGAAAATAATAGGACATTTATGACCAAGATAGCACCACTTGCCTTTGATGTAGATGTAGTCGATTAGATAATCCTCACAATCCTCATAGATATAATGGTTGCACTCGTCATAACCACAATACTTGCAATCATAGTAGTTGCACTCCTCGCAATCTAACGTTTGAAGCAAACACAACAAACACCATTCAAAACATTGCAAACATACAACAGTGCAACATTACAAGAAAACAATGATGAACAGATGCATACATGACGATTTAATGAGTCACAATGGTTGCATTTAGTGTTCTGGACATAATTAGATTACATGATGCATGTGGAAAGTCATTTAATGCACTAAAGCTTTTATTACTAAAGTTGTATCGATTTAATATGGTGTATACCACTTTAATTGAACTAAATATGTTTATGTCGTATTAAATTGTGAACTAGATGCTACTGGATAGATAATAATTTGAATCACCTAAAAAGGAGTTATAGATATTTTCCTATGATTAAAACACTATTTCAATGGGTTTAAATATTTCTGTATGAATTTCTGTTTTAACAGTACCAAATAATTTGTCATGCAATTTCTCTGTATAGATATTGTGAATACAAAACCTTAGCACTTGGATTCACCCTAATCGGAGTTATAGATCTTTTTGTATGATTTAAATAGTGTTTAATGGTTTTAAATGATTCATATAGTTTCTGTTGTCTAAAAATCAAACTAAAATTATATCTGTAATCTCCACGGAATTGTCATTTCAGGGACATATTATTTGTAATTTTCTGAATAGTATTTATTTTCTTATGAATTTATTACTCTAAATAGCCATTAAACCATTTAAATCTTCACGGCAAAACATTACAGTAAAATGCTGAACTAATTGCATATTGATGATCTACATGGAACCAGCTTTCGATCGGTATATAATTTATATTTTTGTGACAAGCAATTAATTTACTATGAATTTAATGATTTATAAAGCCATTAAAACTAATTAAATTGCTACGGGTTAAATAATCTGCAAAGGCTATATCCAACCAGATATTATTAAAGTACTTTACAGTAGCTTCAATTTGATATATTATTCATATTTTTCGGAGTTACAGATAATTTCTTATGAATTTATTAACCTAAAAGACCATTAAAACTAATTAAATTACTGCAGTAACCACGTACAGTAAAAGTTGGATCTATTCTGATAATATGATTCTACGTAAAATTATCTTCAATTTGATATATTATACACAATTTTTGGACGTGGTATGAATTTCTAATAAATTTTACAAGTTAGATCTATAATATGCAATTTTAAATTCGAACGGAATATTCCAAGGAATATTCCGCTCACTGGACAGGTTGACTTTGCATGCTGACTGGGACTAGATATTGACCTTACGTTGACGTGGCGTTGATGAGGAAGATGATCGGGATGACGACATGGCACACACCGGTTTGATTGGATCTCGACCGTATGGATAGGATCCGGTGGCTAGAAGAAGAGATTGATCCGATTTAGGCTCAGAATAGACAAGAAATAGATATGTGTTAGAGAGACAAATCCGTAGGTCAAATTGAAAAACTCAGAACATGAAAGTTGTGGGAAATCATTATTCCTACCTTCTCACCAAAGGAATTTGGATTTGAAGAAACGAGCGCGAGTACATCTTGGATTTACACCGTAAGATCTGAAATATTGCGATACGAAATTCTCCGGCTGTGGTGGATGAAAGGAGGTGAGCTTTGTCGGGATTGAAATATTTTGACGATTCCTACAACTTTCGTTTTTTGACCGAAGGCAAACGACGAAGTCTAGATGGGTTAAAAAGCGAAATAAGATTCGGGCATGTGTAGATTCGGGATTTCGAGAAGGGAAACTCGTACAGCTATGGCTCCACGAGATTATATGGAGGTTTGGGATGGTGTAGAGATAGGCCTTTGAGTAGGGAACAAGTAGAAACAAACGGAAGTCGATTCGGAGTTGTAGATAAAAAGTTATAAGAGTTTGAGTAGAGATAGGTCTAGAAAACAGATTTTTGCACGAATTTTAAAGCAAACTTGGGCACGTACATACGTTCCTGGCTGGTCGGTCGGGTCGGTCCGGTGCGCCGGCCCGTTTAGTTTTTTTTACTTGTTTTCCTTATATCTTTTGCATGCGAACTCCAAATGACACGATTCTTGTTTCTAAATTTTTCTAAAATCGAATAGATCATTATAGGATCAAATTTGTAATCTTTTTACTAGTTTGGAAGTAGTGGATTTATAAATCCTTGTATATTGCATTTATTTATATCTTTATGTGTTTGTATTTGTTCCATAACTTTTTCATACTAGCTCCAAATAAGCTCAATTTTGTTTCTAAAATTTTGTAATATTAATTGGATCTTTTTAGGCTATAATTTAGCAATAATCCTTGTCTTAGCAATAGTGGGTTTTATAAAGTCAATTTAATTCCTTTAAGAACATTTGGGCAAATCAACTATAGGATTTAGATACCAGGATTTGGATTCAGTTTGTGAGATCTTTGAATGGATGTAATGAAATGTTTATGAATGCTTCATGATTTTCATTTTGAAATCTTGCACACCAATTCTACAATCCATAATCAATCCATGCCCTTTTGCCTATATGGCTACTTAGGTCAAAACAAAAGAATATAAGATTTTGAATTCAAGGTTGAGAGGATTTTCTATTCAAAAAGTTTCTTCTCTTTGAGAATTTTCAACATAGTCAAACAATCAATCAAACTTATTTATTTATTTCACATTCCAAAATTAGGAGAATTTTGGGATGTGACATTATCAATCCTACCTTTTATTGTCTGGAAATTATCTTCTTAGTATCTTATATTGGATTAAGGTTATTAATGGACTATGTGTTGGAGATATGCCCAAGAGGCAATAATAAAGTGGTTATTATCATATCTTCATACTTATGATAAATGTTTACATACCATGCTATAATTGTATTAATAGGAAACATTAGTACTTGTGTGATTTGTAAACATAAAAGAGTCCCTAGTAAAGCCTCTTGTTAAACTAGCTTATTGGTTAATATATGATCATAGTTTCCTGATCATGAACATAGAGATGTTATTAACAACAGGGTCATATCATTAGGAGAATGATGTGATGGACATACTCCTATAGTTAAGCATAGCATAAAGATCAAGTCATTTAATATAGTTCATTTGCTATAAGCTTTCTGATACATAGTAACCTAATTCCTTCGACCATGAGATCATGCTTATCACCATCACCGGAAGGATGCTTTGATGACATCAAACACCACACCGTAACTGGGTGGCTACAAAGATGGCATTGAGTGTTCGGAAAGTATGGGTTGAGACACATGGATCAAGAGTGGGATTTGTCCATCCATATGACAGATAGATATACTCTGGGCCCTCTCGGTGGAATGTCATCCAATTAGCTTGCAAGCATGTGACTGGCTCACAAGGGATCACATACCACGGGAACGAGAAAAGAGTACTTATCGGTAACGAGGTTTAACTAGGTATGCAGAGATACCAACGATCAAAACCTCGGATAAGTAAACTATCGTGAGACAAAGGAATTGGTATCGTATGTAAGTGGTTCATTCGATCGCAAAGTAATCGTAGAAATATGTGGGAGCCATATGAATTTCCAGATTCCTCTATTGGTTATTGATTGGAGAAGTGTCTCGATCATGTCCGCATAATTCACGAACCGTAGGGAGACACACTTAAGGATTCGATGTTGTTGAGTAGTTATGGAATGATGAGTAAGAGACCGAATGTTGTTCGGAGTCTCGGATGGGATCCGGGATATCACGAGGAGATTCGGAATGGTCCGAAGAATAAGATTCATATAAGGAAAGTCCTGTTTCGGAGTTGGGGAATGGTTCCGGTGTTTTCATCGGGAATGTTCTAGAAGGTTCCGGAATGTCCGGCACTCCGGAGGGGAAGGGTACATGAATGTGTTATATCAAGTTGGTATGATTGCATCATGTACTAAGTGTCATCGCTGAACAAAATAGAGGGTTTAATCAAATCCTTGTTTGAAAAAGTCAAACGCCAATTTGAAAGTCAAACGGCTATTTTTGGGAAGTGGAGAGGGAGGTGGAAACCGAGTTGGGGAGGAGTCCCTCCTCCACCGCCGGCCCACTTGGGATCCGAGTTGGGGAGGGATTCCCTTCCCCTTGGCTGGCGCCTCCCTCCTATAAGAGGAGGGGCAGGGCTCACCTCCTAACACACAAGTTTGCCCCCTCTAAACCTAACCCTAGCCACCGCCCACCATAGCCGCCACCTAGGGTTTCTCCCCTAGCCGCCGACTTGGGCACCTCCAAGCCCTAGCCGCCGGCCCTAGCAACCCCTCCTTGGTGTGTCTAAACCCTAGAACACCAAGGGCTCTCTCATAGTCCACCATACTCGCTCCGGCTTAAGGCGAAGCCCTGCGAGATCTCCCCTCTACTTCCGGTACCATGCTGTCGTGCTGCCGAAATCGCGAGGAGAGTGCTACAACCTCCACTGCCTGCTGGAACAAGGGAGAGGAAGGTCTTCATCGAGTACTGAACGTGTGACCGACTGCGGAAGCGCTGCCGAAACGCAGCGCCGGAAGGATCGTCTACGCGATCTTGAGATCGGAAGTGTACGACTACATCATCCACGAGAATCTGCTCTCGTTAACCGCTTTGGATCTTCGAGGGTTAGTACTCTATTGACTCGTTGCTACAATCTAGTAGATAGATCTTGGCTTGATCATAGATTAGATCTTGATTGTGTGTTCATGCGGTAGAAATTTTTTGTTTTCCATGCTACGAACCCCTACAGTGGTATCAGAGCCGTGTCTATATGTAGATTTGTTGCACGAGTAGAACACAATGGTCATTGTGGGCGTTGATGCTTTTGTTGTCGATTGCTTCTTGTGTACTTTGCATCTTGCGCGATGGTGGGATGAAGCGGCCCGGGCTAACCTTACATGACATCGTTCATGAGACTTGCTCCACGCTTGACATGCAACTTGTATTGCATAAGTGGCTTTGCGGGTGCCTGTTTCTCCCAACATAGTTAAGATTCAATTTACAACGGGTGATTGAGAATACTAGTATCAATGTTGTGGTTCTTGTTCGTAAGTTAGAACGACACTTATTGAAAGCCCCAAACCACGTAAAACATGCAAAGAAAATTAGAGGCGTCTAACTTTGTTTTGCAGGGGTGTGCTGTGATGTGATATGGCCATGATTGTGATTATATATGATGTATGCAATGTTCCTTATTGTAAGTTGGCAACCGGCAGGAGCCATATGGTTGTCTTTAAATTCTGTTAAGACCCGCGTGTCTATTCAAAGTAGTTGTAATAGTTGATGCTGGTGGAAGACAACCATGAAGCGGCGCCATTGACCTTGACGCCACACCGGTGATGATGGAGATCATGTTCGTGCTTGAAGATGGAGATCGGAAGCACAAGAAGAAAGGCCATATCATATCACATATTATGAATTGCATGTGATGTTAATCTTTTTATGCATCTTGTATTGCTTAGTTCACGACGGTAGCATTATAAGATGATCCCTCAAGCACACAATTTCAAGTTTTAAAGTGTTCATCCTTAGTAAGCACCGTTGCTAAAGCTCGTTGTTTCGAAGCACCACGTGATGATCGGGTGTGTTAGATTCTGCGAGTGTATACAACGTGAGCAAGCCAGATTTGCTCATGCGGAATCTAAGGTTTAATCTTGACGAGCCTAGCATGTACAGACATGGTCTCGAAACACGGATCACTGAAAGGTAAAGCATGAGTCATATAGTAGATATGATGAACATGTTGATTGTTCGCCATTGAAGCTACATCAACTCTCGTGATGATCGGTTTTGATGTGGTGGATTTGGTTTGTGTGATCACTAAAACAATGTGAGGGATATTGTTTTGAGTGGGAGTTCAACAGAAATATGATTAAAAGTTGAACACTATTTATCATAAATTAAATCAAAGTGAATTTGCATAATTGTTGTAGTCATTGGCATCCGTTTACCACCTTGTGCTTAGTTATAATTGAGATGATAGAACTATAGAATTCTGGTTAGTTACTTTACGAATTGGTATCGTATTGTTTTTGAAGTGTTAATCTAAAGTTTAAAAGTCCTATTGCAAACTTTCAGTAAGTTCTGGTTACTCCATGAAGTTTAATAATTGGTATTAAATCAAGAGTGACAATTCCAAGTGTTAGTGTATGAGAATCATGTTTGTCTCCATGATTCTTGATATTCAAAGAATTGTCTTAATATCAAGGTTATCTAGGATCTGAAAGAGTTGTTTCAGAAACCATGATGTGTGGAAGATATTGTGATATCTGAAACGAAGTTTTGGTTACAACATGATAAAGTATAATATGGCAAAAGTCATGTTCTCATATTTGATGAGAATTTGCAAAAGGTTGGAGACACTAGTTGTCCTAATCCGCCAAAAGGTTTTGGAGAGCAACATTATACTCGCGATTCATCTTTATAAGCTAAAAGTAGCTTGATCATGAATAATTCCATGATAAGGGTGAATATTTGATGTAGGTAAAATATTTACCACACCAAGAGATTACTAAAGAATGGAATTTGAAAGCACACCAAACATTTGATGATGGTGATCTACTTCAAAGTGCAAGTCCAAAGACATTGGTATTTAATTATACACGCTTTAGACTATGTGTCATATGTATGACTCCACTATTGATGTTGATATCAAACAGAAAATAAATACTGAAAGAGAATCTCATAAATATATGGCAGAAAAGAAAAGACTAGAATTGTTCAGTTTAAGTATATAGATGATATACATGTTATGGCTATATTCTTTGCTTATTAAACAATGTGGTTCTTAAGTATTTGATACTGAATTTGTTGGTGTGAATCGTCATACGAAACAACACAATTCATGAACTACAATGGCCTAAGTAACTAGCAAAAGAATATGTGATGATGTTCATCGAGAACAAATAAAGGGTTATTGTGTTGCTCGTTAAACATCAAAGCTTGCCTTCAAGATTTGTTTTATTAGGTATTATGAGAACAAAAGGGTTGTTCAAATAATTGTCGTAATCCATAAAAGATGGATGATTCACAAATCTCGTTGGAGAAATCACATCCATAAAACTAGTGCTAAAAATGTCGAAAGACAAATTGATTGAAAGATCACTTAGGAAGTGACATCGCCATTTAAAATTATATTGGAAAGAAAACATGAAGAAACTCCATGTGGATGGAATTTTGGAGTCTTTTGATTTTGATCACATGACGCTTGTAAAACTTTCCTAGAGATAATTAAAACTTCGTTCTTAGGCAAAAAGGGAATGAATGACTAGCTTATTGGAACTTGTACATATTGTTGTATGAAGTCCATTATGTGTAGTCAAGAGCGATGGATTTCAACTTCATATGCTTTCTCTGAAAATTTGAGTGAATATATGAATATTTACTTAATAAGGATGAAGTATGAAACATTTGAAAAAGTTCAAAGACTTTCAAAATGAAGTGCAAGATCATTGTAACAAGAATATAAATAGTTTATGATAAGATCATAAAGGAAGATATTTGAGTTACAAGTTTAGCATAATACCTAAGATTTAAGGAATCGTTCTGTGGATTTGCATTTTTCGAAACACCATAAGAGTATGGAGCGTTCGAGATATGTAATTAAACCTTGTTTGACATGGTAAGATCAAAGGTGTAATTCATAAAACTACCATTATATTTTAAAGATTAAAAGCTTGAGAGATTACCGTTTTTCCACTGAGAAGAGCTCCATCATAATCCGTTGAAATGACACCATATAAAGTTATGGTTTGGGATAAAACCCAAGTTGTCCTTTCTTAAACATTGGTATGCTATGCATAAGAAAGATGTGTGCAACCAAAGTCGGATGAACCTGTCTTTGTATGTTATTTCAAATAACTGTTCCTCCATAACATCGGAGACAAAAGTGTTTGTCACTTAGAACGTCAAGTTTCTTTGAGAAGGAATTTTTTTCGTGAAAAGTTAAGTGGGAGGACAATAGAACTTTGATAAGGTTAAAAGAACCTTAGCTATATGTGCAAAGTTGCGCAGCGCCGAAAAGTGTTCCGGAGGTAGCAACAATGCTCATGGCTCACGTGCCTCAAAGGTTGTGGTCACGGAGATCTAAGTTCCTATTGAAACAACTAAGTCGGATAAACAATCAAATACCAAGATTTGAGAGTTAAATCATTATTTGACAATAATGATCCGACTGCATGCAAAGAAGCGATGATGGGCCCTAACTCCGTCAAATGGCTTAAAGCCATAAAATCCGTGATAGTTCCATATACGAGAGATCAAGCTTTGAACTTGAAAGACCCTCTAGAAAGGTACAAGACCTTACAGTCGTATTTGGATATATAAACAAATGGACATGGATGTTTCACATCTATGAAATAGTCGACATGTTGGGAAAGAGTTCACAACAATGTTCAAAGGTTGACTATGACAAGATTTGATCTTTCATAGCGATATTTAGTCTAAACGGATTAATGTAGCAACCACTACATATAATTTTGTTATATGGTAGTTGAATAAACAAAACAAGTTCTTCTAATAGAATTGTTACCTAGGACGTGTGCTTAACACGGTCCATAGGGTTTTGTTAATTCAAAGGATGCTAAAAGCATATGCGAACTTCAATGGTTGAAGTAAGCATTGCGGAGTTGGAATCTTCACTATGATGAAACTGTTAAAGGAGTTTAAATTCGTCAGAGACAATGAAGATGCTTGCATTTGCAAGAAATTAAGTGGGAGCGCTAAGACATGTTTCTAACACATTATGTGGAAGACATATTATTGATTGGAAATGATGTATTTTTATTAACACAGGATAAGAATTTCATCCCGATGAAAGACTTAGGCAAAACCCAAATATTTGGCATCAATAGACGCTAATATGGTTGTGCCAAAAGTACATAGATGATGTATTGAATGAGTTCAATATAGAAACTACAAGAAAGGTTCTTGTCACACAGAAAGGATTGAATGGGTTCAATATTGATGATATATTCAAGTGTATTGACACGGGGTAAGTGAAACAAAGATTCAAGTATAGATTGATACTTGATGTATGAAATCACAAAGAGTATTTATATCAATCATACTGTGATATGTACAAATCCAGATATGTCCTATACTCTAAATGTTATGAGCATATACCAGAATGATTCATAAGTTGATCATTGGACAATAGTAAGGATATTCTTATGATCTTTTGGAAGAACTAAGAGTATATTATTTGTAGAAGTGACAAATAGATGGTTAGTTCATTATAAAAGTACTACATTGATACTAGTTTTGTCACAAAGTACAAATTAAGTTTATCTCAATCTAAACTAAGGGTGGCACAATAAAATGGAAAGTAAGTTCCATAATGGATTTGGATGAGTTCCAAAGTTAAGACATTGTGACAGATACTACAACAAAAGGCTAAGTATATGACTGCTATAATAGCAGCTAAAGAGGGCATTTGTGTCAATTAGTTTGATATCAAACTAGGTGTAGTTCACAGCGAGATAATACTATGAAGATATATTGTACGACAATATTATCAACATGTTTTAACCCCAAAGAACTAAAGGTCTCACCAAAGGACCAAAATTATACAAATCCATCTCATTAGAGATATGCCCAAGAGGCAATAATAAAGTGGTTATTATCATATCTTCATACTTATGATAAATGTTTACATACCATGCTATAATTGTATTAATAGGAAACATTAATACTTGTGTGATTTGTAAACATAAAAGAGTCCCTATTAAAGCCTCTTGTTAAACTAGCTTATTGGTTAATATATGACCATAGTTTCCTGATCATGAACATAGAGATGTTATTAACAACAGGGTCATATCATTAGGAGAATGATGTGATGGACATACTCCTATAGTGAAGCATAGCATAAAGATCAAGTCATTTAATATAGTTCATTTGCTATAAGCTTTCTGATACATAGTAACCTAATTCCTTCGACCATGAGATCATGCTTATCACCATCACCGGAAGGATGCTTTGATGACATCAAACACCACACCGTAACTGGGTGGCTATAAAGATGGCATTGAGTGTTCGGAAAGTATGGGTTGAGACACATGGATCAAGAGTGGGATTTGTCCATCCATATGACGGATAGATATACTCTGGGCCCTCTCGGTGGAATGTCATCCAATTAGCTTGCAAGCATGTGACTGGCTCACAAGGGATCACATACCAAGGGAACGAGAAAAGAGTACTTATCGGTAACGAGGTTTAACTAGGTATGCAGAGATACCGACGATCAAAACCTCGGATAAGTAAACTATCGTGAGACAAAGGAATTGGTATCATATGTAAGTGGTTCATTCGATCGCAAAGTAATCGTAGAAATATGTGGGAGCCATATGAATTTCCATATTCCTCTATTGGTTATTGATCGGAGAAGTGTCTCGATCATGTCCGCATAATTCACGAACCGTAGGGAGACAGACTTAAGGATTCGATGTTGTTGAGTAGTTATGGAATGATGAGTAAGAGACCGAATGTTGTTCGGAGTCTCGGATGGGATCCGGGATATCACGAGGAGATCCAGAATGGTCCGGAGAATAAGATTCATATAAGGAAAGTCCTGTTTCGGAGTTGGGGAATGGTTCCGGTGTTTTCATCGGGAATGTTCTAGAAGGTTCCGGAATGTCCGGCACTCCGGAGGGGAAGGGTACATGAATGTGTTATATCAAGTTGGTATGATTGCATCATGTACTAAGTGTCATCGCTGAACAAAATAGAGGGTTTAATCAAATCCTTGTTTGAAAAAGTCAAACGCCAATTTGAAAGTCAAACGGCTATTTTTGGGAAGTGGAGAGGGAGGTGGAAACCGAGTTGGGGAGGAGTCCCTCCTCCACCGCCGGCCCACTTGGGATCCGAGTTGGGGAGGGATTCCCTTCCCCTTGGCTGGCGCCTCCCTCCTATAAGAGGAGGGGCAGGGCTCCCCTCCTAACACACAAGTTTGCCCCCTCTAAACCTAACCCTAGCCGCCGCCCACCATAGCCGCCGCCTAGGGTTTCTCCCCTAGCCGCCGACTTGGGCACCTCCAAGCCCTAGCCGCCGGCCCTAGCAACCTCTCCTTGGTGTGTCTAAACCCTAGAACACCGAGGGCTCTCTCATAGTCCACCATACTCGCTCCGGCTTAAGGCGAAGCCCTGCGAGATCTCCCCTCTACTTTCGGTACCATGCCGTCGTGCTGCCGGAATCGCGAGGAGAGTGCTACAACCTCGGCTGCCTGCTGGAACAAAGGAGAGGAAGGTCTTCATCGAGTACCGAATGTGTGACCGACTGCGGAAGCGCTGCCGGAACGCAGCGCCGGAAGGATCGTCTACGCGATCTTGAGATCGGAAGTGTACGACTACATCATCCATGAGAATCTGCTCTCGTTAACCGCTTTGGATCTTCGAGGGTTAGTACTCTATTGACTCATTGCTACAATCTAGTAGATAGATCTTGGCTTGATCATAGATTAGATCTTGATTGTGTGTTCATGCGGTAGAAATTTTTAGTTTTCCATGCTACGAACCCCTACACTATGCCCTCATTAGAAGATTTAAGTAGATGTTATGATAAGATCAAGTAATAGATCAAAGATTGATAGTTAAATAATTTGTGAATCAATGGGGAATTATCCAACATTGATGAACAACAGATATTGAAATAAGTTCCATTAAGATTCTATAGAAAGAAAGATATATATATAGTGGATGATCTTGACTTAATCTCTTTCCAACTCCAACTCATCAAAGGAGTTTTTAAGGTTAGGTGTTACTATGATACTCAGGATGTATGCAGATGGGATTAAGATATGGTGGTTACATTCTTATTATTTGTTTTATATCCTTAACTTGGTACTTATGTGTAGAGGGAGTGTCCCATCCTTTAAACAATATAAGGTGGAGTCCCCTGTGTTTACAATGCTAGTCCCTGGATCAATAACTAGCATCCACAGTTAAGATGTAATATCAAGAAACAAAGGTCATAATATAAATTTATAACCAGGAATAACATAGTTTTATTACATCTTTACATAGCTCATTTGGCTATTACAATACATTGCAGCGGAATATCTATAATCATGGGGTCCTTCATCTTCAAAGTGCCACAGGCAGACATGTTGGTTGTAGACTTTGTAATCCTACTCAATCAATCTTCACTAAAATCAATCAAACCTGCAACATTACAAGTTACAGCCACAAGGGTCAATACATTTGAATTGTATTGGCAAGTGATACTATGGTAGTATAATGGAGTCTAACATCTATATGCATTTGGCTAAGTGGAGTTGAGGCTTGCATTGCTCAAAATAGATTTTTCCTTAACATTTGAAAACAATAAGTTTTTGTTTGACAAAATCATTTCTCTCAATCAAAGATTGAAAATCCTTTAACCCTTGTTCAAACCACAAGTTTTTAACTTTGAAATTTGAATGATGAGATTCTTGATTGCTTCCATGTCTTGATGCTCAAATTGTCCTTTACCAGGGACATGGCTAAGTACTTAGATTTTACACTCTGCAGAGGTGGTGCACTTTCCCCACATGACTTGGTTTCCCAAGACAAGATCTTTCAGAAGCCTTCCCTTAGACCAAAATGGACGTGCTCCAACCTATCAAACTCTACCACCCACTGTCCATATGGCTAAGTTCTTGCAACCTATATGATCCAGGCAGAGCCCATAATGCCAAGTGGCTGCACTTGAAGCTTCTCAACATTTGACATCTCAAATCTCTTTGTTCCTGGGTGGCAATCCACAAGTGAGATACACAAGGTCAACCATAGACATGGGCCTTGTGAACCACTCAACCAAAAACCACCAAATCAAGTCCCATTCCACCCAGGTGATTCATTAACTTAGTTGTTTTATTAAACAAAAACACAAGTCCTCAGACTTAGAAATTTTCCATAGTGTGAATATATTCCCACCCTTGTTTTCTATTAGCTAAGCTAAGCATGATAGTAGTAGGAGTCTTAACTTAGGAAATATTCCACTAAGGTTTCATCTACTAGGTTTTACTATAGTAAGGTTTATACTTAGCAAAATAAAATCCATGCAAGTTTTACTTAGAGGAATCACTAATGCATAGTGAAAGTAATGGGACAAAAGTATGAAGCATCACTTGCCTTTTTGGTAGAGTATAGGTTCACTCCTTGTCCTTGCAACAATCACACTCTTCAAGTCACTACAATCCAATCAAACAAGGCACAAACTCAATCTACCAATCAAGCAAAACATCACATAAAATAACAAAGTCAAGGTAATGCATGCAAACATGCCAAGCTTTGTTTTATTTGAAAAAGTGGTTCCTAATGGGTCATAACATTTGAAAACACCTATTGGTCATTTTGTAAAGTGGCAAAGTCATTTGCAAGAAGTCTCACTTCCTAAACCATTTTTCAAAACAAGGCATCATTTTATGTGGTGTAAAAATATTTTTACTAAGGCATAAATCTCCAAGGTTCACCCAATAAGTTTTCAAACCATAAAACTTGGTGTTTGGGGTCAGAGAGTTTAAAACAAAACATTTCCCAAAAGTTTTCTTCCAAAACCATTTTTAACAAATAAACTATATTTTTATTTTGACTAGAAATGGTTTTAAATCAAAGAATCATTCTTTTCCTTCACCAAATACATTTTTGAAACCACAAAGTGTTTCCTATGGTCAGTAGGTTCAAATCACACCATTTGCTAAAGATTTTATCCCCAAAATCATTTTTGAACAATTTTTACAATCTAAACAAGCATACAAATGTTCCTGCAAAAACAATCATTTTTCCAGAAGCTTTTTACTAAACAAAAGGCATGGTTGGCTAGGTCTTGTTCCACTGATTCCAATGATATAAAGTTTACAAAATTTGGACGTGTGGTTTAAAAGTTGTGCAATTTACAAAATTGGAAATCTAATAGATCAAATCTGTCTTTTAAATCAACTACAGGCCACGTGGTGCAATCCTATTGGTCAAAAACGTTTCGTTCGGATCGACTATTCTGGTGCGTTGGATCAAGTCAGATCGTGCGGTGCGCAGATGCTACTTACCCTTTCACCCAGCTTCTATCCTAGCCACTGGATCAAGATCGGACGGCTGCTACGAGATCGACCTAAAACTAGCGGCGCTGCGGCGGTGGCTGGTGGCGGAGCGGCCAGACGATGACGGCGCCGGCGATACAGGAAGCAAGGGTGGCTGGGGAGGTACTCACAGCATTCGCAGAGGCCTGGGGAAGCTCAAGGTGGTGCCGTCTTGTCGAGGGGCGCACTGGAGCGGGCTTGATTGCTCGCCGGAGTGGAGCTGCGCCTCGGCCATGCTCAGTCGTCGTCGAGGACGGCGCCATGGATCACTCGAAGACAAATGAAGCGCACGGTCAGACGCGCAAAGACACGGCGAAGGTGTTTGCGTGATTGAGAGGGGTCGGGGTAGTCTGGTTTACCAGAGGGAGGTCGCCGGAGAAGAGCCAGACGATGGCGGCGGCGGTTGTTGTCGTTGCCGACGCTCAGGGGCGCGAGCGAGCGAGCTGCGGCTGCAGAAAGGTCCACCAGGTGATGGAGATCACGGCTGGGTGCTCGAGGAGGCAAGAGGTGGCGTGGGGCTGCTGGATTCCTCGCCGGAGCGTCGTCGGAGTCAGTGGCGGTTTGGAGACGATTCGGCGGCCTGGTGGCGTTCAGAGCGTGGAGTCTGAGGGGAAAGGTGGAGAAGGGCGAGGCGATTAAGACAGCGTGGTTGCAGGAGCGATTAACTACTGCGTTAACGCGAATTGATGCTCGCGAATTCATCGCAAAAACGGGAGAGAGGGGGAGGAAGAACTGGTCGCGTGGTTGAAGACAGGTGAGCTGGCGGTGGGGTCTACCTGGCAGTGAGGACGTGAGAGGGAAAGAGGTCCACCAGTCATTGGCTTAGTGGGTGTGAGTTCGAGTGAGAAAACGTTTCGCTGAGGAAAAAAAAGGTGGGCTGGAGTTGGGCCTAAACTGGGATGCTTGTTGGGTTGAGTCCTTAGCATATTTTTTTTCTGTGTGAAACCTTTTTCTTTTCCAAATCAATTTCGGTTTTGAATTTCAATCAACTATTCAAACATTCAAACAATTCAAACAATCACCATACTTGTAATGAGTTTTTGGTTCTGTTTATCAACATAAACCAAATCCCAAAATAAAATAATATTTTAATTCTTTTTAGGATCCATTCATTAATTAAATAAAATGGACCTTTAGTTATTTAATCAAATAGGGTTTGATTTATTTAATAAAATCTCCATTTAAAATCTAAATATTTTCAAAACCAAATCAGTAGGTTTTATTTGAAAATAAAGAATACTTGGAAAACTTGTTTAAAATAACATTTTTATTTTAGGGTCCATTAATAATTAAATAATATGGACCTTAGTTATTAAATCAATCAGGATTTGTTTTATTAAAATCTTTATTTTGAAATCTAAAATAAAACCAAAACTCTTCAGTAGGTTTTATTTGAAAATAATAAACACTTGGAAAACTTATTTAAAATAAATAAATAAGTTTTGATGTTTTGGAAATAGTAAAACCTTTATTAATAAAACTTGGATATTAAACCCTTATTACTTTATTTAAATAAACTTTTACTATTTTTATCAAAACAAAATGTTTCATTTCAAAAGCTTGGCCAAGTTTTAATTTGGCTCTATAAAATAATCCTTATTTATAAAACTTCTATTTCTTTTGAAAACCAAATCCTTTTATTAAAAGATCTAAAATAGTAATTTTAAATATTTTTAAGTTTATTGTTTATTTAACTTTTTAAATCTCTTTAGGATTTTATTTGATCCAAATAGGCTTTGAAAGTTTCCAAATGGATTCAAAAAGTTTCTTCTTACCCTGAAAATCAACAAAGTTTTATTTTATTCTTTTATTTTTCACATTACAAGATTTGGAAAATCTTGGGATGTGACAGGCTACCACCCTTAAAATAAATCTCGTCCCGAGATTTGGGAAGGCTAGGGGTTACAAGTTGGCTCAAAAGCATCTAGGGTACTACCACCCTTAAATTTTTCAAACTAAACTACATCTTGTCTTGCTTGGGATCTTGGTGTAACTTTCCTAGACAGAAATTTGCATAGTGGCCTAGTTCCTTGCATTTGAAACACATCACTTGGCTGATATCTTTCTTTTTCTTTGGTATCATTGCCTCTTGTTTGTTTCTTTGGTTCTTCTTCTTTTCTGGGCATTCATTGGCATAGTGTCCCAGCTCTTTGCAATTGTAACATTGCACTTGAGTAATATCCTCCTTGTTAGGGTTGGGGCATTTCTTCTTCTTCTTCTTTTTGGGTCTCTCCAAAGCTAGGAGTTCTTCTAGTTCATGTTCTTCATAGGTGGGAGATCTTTCTCTCTTCTTGGGGCAGTTATTAGAGATATGACTTTCTTCTTCACAATTAGGGCATTGGTCTTCATGCTCCTTGCATGTATGATCCTTGTCTTCACAAATATTGCAGCCTTGGTCCCTTCTAAAATAACATATGTGTCATCCTTGTTGTCATTAGCTCTTTGGGAAAAGTTTTCTCTCATGGTGATCATTTGAGTAACCAATCCTTGCAACAATTGGGATTGAAGTTTCAAAAATCCTTTGTATGGCTGGGTCTAGTCCATTGTTGTTGGCTAAAAGCTGAGTTGTCTCTTGGCTCAACTGGTTTTGGGTTGCTACGAGTTCTCTCATGTTGTCCTCTTGGTTGTTGTTGGTGTCATCATCCTTGATGTTGGAGTTTCTTGGAGAAGTCATTTGTTTGGGTTGGGTAGGGATTATAATAGGCAAAAGATTTCTAAGTAAGGGTTCTAATCACACACATCACAATTTACACAAACAAGGTGCAATCAATCATCAACAATTTTTCACTCAAACAACAAAAGTTCAAACACATACTTAGTCAACAAAATGTTTTTGTTACACCACAAAAGTTGGTGGGTTTGACTTAACCAAAATATGGTGGTCCATCTATATGGTTCACTTGTGATCTTTCCATCCTTCTTGGTTGATCCTTCTTCCATGAGATCATGGTATGCTTGGGAAAAACTCTTGGTTACTTTGACTTCTAGTGAAGTGAGCTCCTTCTAACTTTTGCATTCCCTTAGTCTTCATATCTTGAGCAAGATTTCCTTGTCTCACTTGTAGTCCTTAGTGGTATCCAAGTTGGAAGTCCTTGGTGAATATGCTGAAGATGTTGAAGTCACTAGAGTTGAAGAAGTTGAAGTCATTAGAGTTGAAGAAGTTGAAGTCATTAGAGTTGATGAAGTCCTTTGCACATGGTGTAGTCCTTGGTCATGGGGTAGGTTTTTCCATCAAGTTGAAAATAGAAGAGATGTAGAGTTGAAACCAAAATGGTTGAGGAAAGAGTTTACAAGATTGTTCATAAATAAGTTTTGGAACAAATACAACTCCTATTTTTCTAAGGGTTTTTGTCCAATCCTAGGTTTACAAATCCTACAGGCAACACAATGCTCTGATACCATATGTAGAGGGAGTGTCCCATCCTTTAAACAATATAAGGTGGAGTCCCCTGTGTTTACAATGCTAGTCCCTGGATCAATAGCTAGCATCCACAGTTAAGATGTAATATCAAGAAACAAAGGTCATAATATAAATTTATAACCAGGAATAACATAGTTTTATTACATCTTTACATAGCTCATTTGGCTATTACAATACATTGCAGCGGAATATCTATAATCATGGGGTCCTTCATCTTCAAAGTGCCACAGGCAGACATGTTGGTTGTAGACTTTGTAATCCTACTCAATCAATCTTCACTAAAATCAATCAAACCTGCAACATTACAAGTTACAGCCACAAGGGTCAATACATTTGAATTGTATTGGCAAGTGATACTATGGTAGTATAATGGAGTCTAACATCTATATGCATTTGGCTAAGTGGAGTTGAGGCTTGCATTGCTCAAAATAGATTTTTCCTTAACATTTGAAAACAATAAGTTTTTGTTTGACAAAATCATTTCTCTCAATCAAAGATTGAAAATCCTTTAACCCTTGTTCAAACCACAAGTTTTTAACTTTGAAATTTGAATGATGAGATTCTTGATTGCTTCCATGTCTTGATGCTCAAATTGTCCTTTACCAGGGACATGGCTAAGTACTTAGATTTTACACTCTGCAGAGGTGGTGCACTTTCCCCACATGACTTGGTTTCCCAAGACAAGATCTTTCAGAAGCCTTCCCTTAGACCAAAATGGACGTGCTCCAACCTATCAAACTCTACCACCCACTGTCCATATGGCTAAGTTCTTGCAACCTATATGATCCAGGCAGAGCCCATAATGCCAAGTGGCTGCACTTGAAGCTTCTCAACATTTGACATCTCAAATCTCTTTGTTCCTGGGTGGCAATCCACAAGTGAGATACACAAGGTCAACCATAGACATGGGCCTTGTGAACCACTCAACCAAAAACCACCAAATCAAGTCCCATTCCACCCAGGTGATTCATTAACTTAGTTGTTTTATTAAACAAAAACACAAGTCCTTAGACTTAGAAATTTTCCATAGTGTGAATATATTCCCACCCTTGTTTTCTATTAGCTAAGCTAAGCATGATAGTAGGAGGAGTCTTAACTTAGGAAATATTCCACTAAGGTTTCATCTACTAGGTTTTACTATAGCAAGGTTTATACTTAGCAAAATAAAATCCATGCAAGTTTTACTTAGAGGAATCACTAATGCATAGTGAAAGTAATGGGACAAAAGTATGAAGCATAACTTGCCTTTTTGGTAGAGTATAGGTTCACTCCTTGTCCTTGCAACAATCACACTCTTCAAGTCACTACAATCCAATCAAACAAGGCACAAACTCAATCTACCAATCAAGCAAAACATCACATAAAATAACAAAGTCAAGGTAATGCATGCAAACATGCCAAGCTTTGTTTTATTTGAAAAAGTGGTTACTAATGGGTCATAAACATTTGAAAACACCTATTGGTCATTTTGTAAAGTGGCAAAGTCATTTGCAAGAAGTCTCACTTCCTAAACCATTTTTCAAAACAAGGCATCATTTTATGTGGTGTAAAAATATTTTTACTAAGGCATAAATATCCAAGGTTCACCCAATAAGTTTTCAAACCATAAAACTTGGTGTTTGGGGTCAGAGAGTTTAAAACAAAACATTTCCCAAAAGTTTTCTTCCAAAACCATTTTTAACAAATAAACTATATTTTTATTTTGACTAGAAATGGTTTTAAATCAAAGAATCATTCTTTTCCTTCACCAAATACATTTTTGAAACCACAAAGTGTTTCCTATGGTCAGTAGGTTCAAATCACACCATTTGCTAAAGATTTTATCCCCAAAATCATTTTTGAACAACTTTTACAATCTAAACAAGCATACAAATGTTCCTGCAAAAACAATCATTTTTCCAGAAGCTTTTTACTAAACAAAAGGCATGGTTGGCTAGGGCTTGTTCCACTGATTCCAATGATATAAAGTTTACAAAATTTGGACGTGTGGTTTAAAAGTTGTGCAATTTACAAAATTGGAAATCTAATAGATCAAATCTGTCTTTTAAATCAACTACATGCCACGTGGTGCAATCCTATTGGTCAAAAACGTTTCGTTCGGATCGACTATTCTGGTGCATTGGATCAAGTCAGATCGTGCGGTGCGCAGATGCTACTTACCCTTTCACCTAGCTTCTATCCTAGCCACTGGATCGAGATCGGACGGCTGCTACGAGCTCGACCTAAAACTAGCGGCGCTGCGGCGGTGGCTGGTGGCGGAGCGGCCAGACGATGACGGCGCCGGCGATACAGGAAGCAAGGGTGGCTAGGGAGGTACTCACAGCATTCGCAGAGGCCTGGGGAAGCTCAAGGTGGTGCCGTCTTGTCGAGGGGCGCACTGGAGCGGGCTTGATTGCTCGCCGGAGTGGAGCTGCGCCTCGGCCATGCTCAGTCGTCGTCGAGGACGGCGCCATGGATCACTCGGAGACAAATGAAGCGCACGGTCAGACGCGCAAAGACACGGCGAAGGTGTTTGCGTGATTGAGAGGGGTCAGGGTAGTCTGGTTTACCAGAGGGAGGTCGCCGGAGAAGAGCCAGACGATGGCGGCGGCGGTTGTTGTCGTTGCCGACGCTCAGGGGCGCGAGCGAGCGAGCTGCGGCTGCAGAAAGGTCCACCAGGTGATGGAGATCACGGCTGGGTGCTCGAGGAGGCAAGAGGTGGCGTGGGGCTGCTGGATTCCTCGCCGGAGCGTCGTCGGAGTCAGTGGCGGTTTGGAGACGATTCGAGCGGCCTGGTGGCGTTCAGAGCGTGGAGTCTGAGGGGAAAGGTGGAGAAGGGCGAGGCGATTAAGACAGCGTGGTTGCAGGAGCGATTAACTGCTGCGTTAACGCGAATTGATGCTCGCGAATTCATCGCAGAAACGGGAGAGAGGGGGAGGAAGAACTGGTCGCGTGGTTGAAGACAGGTGAGCTGGCGGTGGGGTCTACCTGGCAGTGAGGAAGTGAGAGGGAAAGAGGTCCACTAGTCATTGGCTTAGTGGGTGTGAGTTCGAGTGAGAAAACGTTTCGCTGAGGAAAAGAAAGGTGGGCTGGAGTTGGGCCTAAACTGGGCTGCTGGTTGGGTTGAGTCCTTAGCATTTTTTTCTGTCTGAAACCTTTTTCTTTTTCCAAATCAATTTCTGTTTTGAATTACAATCAACTATTCAAACATTCAAACAATCACCATACTTGTAATGAGTTTTTGGTTCTGTTTATCAACATAAACCAAATCCCAAAATAAAATAATATTTTAATTCTTTTTAGGATCCATTCATTAATTAAATAAAATGGACCTTTAGTTATTTAATCAAATAGGGTTTGATTTATTTAATAAAATCTCCATTTAAAATCTAAATATTTTCAAAACCAAATCAGTAGGTTTTATTTGAAAATAAAGAATACTTGGAAAACTTGTTTAAAATAACATTTTTATTTTAGGGTCCATTAATAATTAAATAATATGGACCTTAGTTATTAAATCAATTAGGATTTGTTTTATTAAAATCTTTATTTTGAAATCTAAAATAAAACCAAAACTCTTCAGTAGGTTTTATTTAAAAATAATAAACACTTGGAAAACTTATTTAAAATAAATAAATAAGTTTTGATGTTTTGGAAATAGTAAAACCTTTATTAATAAAACTTGGATATTAAACCCTTATTACTTTATTTAAATAAACTTTTACTATTTTTATCAAAACAAAATGTTTCATTTCAAAAGCTTGGCCAAGGTTTAATTTGGCTCTATAAAATAATCCTTATTTATAAAACTTCTATTTCTTTTGAAAACCAAATCCTTTTATTAAAAGATCTAAAATAGTAATTTTAAATATTTTTAAGTTTATTGTTTATTTAACTTTTTAAATCTCTTTAGGATTTTATTTGATCCAAATAGGCTTTGAAAGTTTCCAAATGGATTCAAAAAGTTTCTTCTTACCCTAAAAATCAACAAAGTTTTATTTTATTCTTTTATTTTTCACATTACAAGATTTGGAAAATCTTGGGATGTGACATTATGAGTGATTATAATGAATACTATAACATGATCACCTAATGATCAAATATGATTCACATTGTATTGAGGTTTAACTTATAGTACATTTGATCTACCCTTATATCAAATCTCCCTTACCCAAAATGAGGTTTTAGCAAAGGTCTTATTGAAACTTATCGCAATCAACTTGATGATCTACTTCAATTCCATCAAGCTAAGAGAAGCTTCAATCACTTTGACAAGTTTTGTTTAAAAGCGCGAAATTATTCGGATTTTCTATGCATGAATGCAATGCACACATCTGGGTTCAGCTTATTTCTAGGCTCTAATGCTGGGATGTTACAGACTCTCCCTCTTAAAATAAACTTCGTCCTCGAAGTTCGCAAACTCTCATGTTTCGGAGTAAGAAATTGTTTTTTGCAGTGGTTGCTATATTCTCCACTTCATGATGACCTTAAATGGAATTAATTAGAGTATTCCATAACCTGATTAGATATCCTAATCTAATTCTTTTTATCTAAACATCAAACTTTATTACTAATTTAAATACAGTTTAGGGGTCTCCTTAAAAAATAAGTTTTAAGTTTCTATATACCCATGTTAGTAATCAAAAGACTACCCTTCTATTCCTGTCATAGTATAGTTGATACTGGTATTCCTTCCAAGATTGGATTTGAACTCATTTAGTCCATACCCATTAGAATTCTTATTCTCCTCCTATGTCCAATTGGAAGTTCTCTATTATTTCTTAATATTACTTAAGGGTTGTTTCTTTTTGGATTGGTCGGTTAAATGTATACTTTATCACCTTCATGTTTAAACCTTCTCACGATTTTTCACTAATATTCCATTATTACCTATAGTACTTTCTTCATCCTTCATTCATAACGTCTACTCTCCCCCTTAGATTTTACTAATAGTCTTTAAACTACATACATAGAGACCATTGGTTCTTAAACTCAAATATTGATCTCGGTTCAGCTTAAATTCTACCAGTTTAGGGTCTGATGAAAGATTATACAGTGTATCCACACAATTGTGGATCTCCGAGGCAAATCTTTCAGCACTATATATCGTACTTACTATTGAATATTTTCGCTGGGTAGGTCTAACTTTACGAAGCCTCTCGAAAGACGATCGCCTTTAAAAAAGTTATACTTCCTGAGGTTTAACTTAACTTAGGCCAAATTTAATGCCTTTTATGCAACTTTAAAGATAATTTGATTAACTATGTCAACCAAATACTAGCTGCGGACAAAATACCAACTGCGGATCAGAATGCCGGCAAGGGATTAGGTACCCAAGGCGGAACATTCTAGATGGTAGGTATTATCTTACAGTTTCCGACCTACGAATTACATTTTCTCTGAGTTGTCAGAGCTTGAATACACTTTTGGTTCCAAGGCATCTCCTTGGTACCTTTTCATGATACTTCCCTGAGCTTGATACAACTCTTCATTAACTTCTTAGCATCTTATCTACTTTGAATGGACTTTCAATTTATCATATCTTGTTACTCCTTACATCTCCTACACCATCCTTTCTTCCTAAACTGGCCAAGAATGTGACTTATGTTCTATCTATCCCCCAAATGGTGTAAATACCCCTTCTATCATGCTACATCATTCAAGTTAATCTTCCTTATGATCTTTGAAACTCGTCACTCCCTTACACGAATTCCCGTTTCTATCTAGGTCTATAACATCAAGTAATAACTGGGTGTTACATCATGCATTTGCACACCTAATTAAACTTCATGTACAGATCTAGTCAAGCAAGAAGAATCAAAAAGATCCAAAAGTTGATAAACAATAAAGCATATACCCTGTATTATACATAGGTTTTAAATAATTTACAAATGTACCAGGTGTTCCAACGGTTTGCTCCAAACCTATTTACACAAATATCTTACAAGAACTCTTGTTCTTGTGGATATATCCTCACTTATTTCGGCAAACTCTTCAAACTACAATACGCATTACCCTCTATATACATTATTCAAGCCCTCATCCCTTGGGATGTTGTTTCTCTCTCACTTTCATCTTCCTCTAGTGCTTCCTGGAATTCCGTCCATGATGACGTGAAGTCCTACAACTGCCTTCTGGAGCATAGGAGCATCCAGGAGGTGTGTATTCTTGATTAGAAGTACCGAGACTGAGATTAGTCATTGAAAAATGACTAGAGTTGGTGTAATCTTCCACCGAATAGTCCGGGTTTTCTGGCAACGCTTCCTCATAGTAAGTTGGTTCCTTAGCTTTTTCTTGGATCCAGTCATATATATTGGTATAGTAGCTATTGGAGTACTCTTCTAAGTTGATTGGATTTGTATTACCCCCATATGGTCCATAAGGATCTCTATGGTTATAATTGGTCTCTTCTTCAATACCTGTATCACAAGGTATAGGATTCCCTATGGTTTTACCTTGAGATTCTATTTCCCATCCATACTTGTTAGGCTCAGGTTTATTTGGAATAACTTTATTCCATTCCTGTTGTTCGGAATTGTACTTGGTCCATAGGTCTTCAGGTGGCTTGAAGTCATTCTGGTAATAGGCATAATTTTCTGAGTTTGGGTCATCAAACTCAGTTTCCTCAAACACTTCTCCTGAAGGTATGTATTTGGGATGCCTAGCTTCTTTATCTAGCTTCTTCCTACGAGCCATTGCTTTATCAGGATCAGTAAAATCCTCAATGACCATATCCAGCTCATGAACTAAGACTTGGTGAGTGTTATGATAAGTGTTTATCAAAGACCGATAACGATCCATATACTCTACAGCTAGAGTAGGTTTAGCTTGGACTAAGGTTGATTGATCTAACTCATGCTCTGAGTTTGAGGTTTCATGTGGTATAATGGTGTGAGTACTACCTTCTAGAGCTTGGGATTTATGTTCTCGGATCATGGTTATGGCTGTTGCTACGGCAATCTGATATGCAGATGCCATGCACCTTGCCTCTCCTGCTGGCATTTCACCCTTAAGTCCTAACTTCTTAGGTAACATGATCATGACACGGTATTTAGCTAATACCCGCCCATCATAGTAACTATAAATTTTGACCAGAAGTCTTGATTCACATTCCAAACTCCATAGAAGTTGTCGGAGATTGTCTGTCCAATCCCCTCCGTAGTCATCCAACGTCCTGTTCATCACTTGAACATTCCGGGGTGGATATCGAGGTGCCATGTGGAAATGTGGATAAGAATTATCATCAGTCACATAGAGTTAAAACTCTTAGGTAATGATCGGAGTTGCAATCATATAAAAGAGTTATCGCACTAGTAACACAACAGGATTATTCTCAAGTGAATATCCCTCATATCACTAGAGAACTCTTTATTATTGCTAGGATGTGCCCTACAGGTTCTACCCATTTACTAGGTTTCCAACTTAAGGTCAAAGCATATGCTCTGATACCAACTGCGGTGACCCAGCATACCACTGCATGATGTAGTATACTATAGTCGTTGACATAACACCAATGAAACACCGTTCACTAGTATTAAATCCCTCGGAATGGCACAACAAAAACACAGCGGGTCCAATACATGGCTAAAGGTTACAACTCACTCTTTACATAAGATCCAGAGAACACTCTAGGTTAAAGAGAGAGAAAGAACTTCTTACGGAGAAGAATCAAAGATAAACAACGCAAGAACTAGTATACTATTAAGTCTAGTATTCTGGCTAAGAGGTTGGCTTTGCTGCTATCGCAACTCACTACAGAGATAGGTTCTTTGGTTAGAGATTGTACTTCTATCTATTCAGTAACTTCGTCTTCACTTGAGTTGTGGTATATGTTGTCTTCCTTGTCTTCATTGAAGAGCTTTAGCTTTTGATGATTCCTGGAGCATAACTTGGTGTAGACGTCATCTTAATGGCTTCAGAATCTAGCAAGGGTTAAGAAGATACTTTGAGTATGGGCGTACTCAGCAAATTCACTAGAAAAGGAGTATTTGATGCACTATAACTACAGCCATAGACCGTAGGTCGTAGGCAATAAAAGTTTTCATAAACATTTCTTCAAAGGTTGCTTTTATTCTGAAAAGCTATGTCCGTCAGCCTTCACGGGTTTACCAGAACTTTCATGGAGTTCCTTTCCCGCAGTGTTCGCAGCTCCTTCCCAGAACAAGGAGTAACAAGTTACAGTTCTTACACTCTGTAGAGGTGCTTCACTTTACCCATGAGAGATCAACTCTTTGTTGCACAACCGGGCAGCTTATTCCCGTCCACAATTCCATGATGTGGGGCCCAGAAGATGATCCAAGCCAATCACTGCCCCCTTCGCAACCTCGCATGCCTCCTTGGTGTACACCATGCCCAGATAATGAATTACGGCAATGGTTTGTACAAACCGTTAGATGTCAGAACTATCGTGGGACGTTGAGGGTTCCCACCCATATGCTGCATATCCTCTACGAATTACCAATTAATATGCACGCTACGAGGATAACAGCCACGACCTGCACATCCGGCTTCATGCGAGAGGAAGAAGATACAACTGACTTCTCCTTCCCATTCCAAATCTCATGGTTAACGCGTGATATACGGCGCAAGAATCACTGGCGACATTGGTTGTTAAGTCCTAGATAATATGTTCCTTTACCACCGGAACTTTCATAGTAGGTTATTACCTCATGGTAATTAACCTATAATCATATTATTATGAAAATAGTGTTTTCTGACCTTTTTTAAATGCAGGTGATGACAATACTGGATTTGCAAAATACTTTACAGAAAATAATCAAAGGACATGAGCAAGTGTGAACTTGCCTCTTGTGATTGCAAGATTATGCACTCACGGTCTTCGAGTCAGTATAAGATCCAAAATCTGAAATTAGCATCATTGGTCCAGTAAGGACTAATGTTTAAAGAAGCAATATGTTTTTATGCATAAGTAATGTGACGCATGTTCTAAAGTCGAATCCCGGAGATAACGTTGTTCTAGGTTTTGGATTCCGGAAATGGTTACTTTGGAATGTGTGGTTTTTTTAGATAAGTTTCACATTTGTGCTTCTATTAGAGTTTATGAGTGGTTGTGAACAACACATATGTGGTAGTAAAATATATATACTTATGACTTGCTAGTCAAGATTGCTTATACAAGAGTTCTTGTTTGAAGTGGCAAAAAGAATAACCTTCGAAGAAAAGGTTTCTCTTCTAAGGTCTAAACACATTTTGTGGTTAGTTAGTGGTGGTTGATGTTATTTGTTTGCTCAAATGGTTTGGCTTGAGTTGCTTTATAGCTTAACTACTTCAGACCAAGGTTAACTATAAAACATATAGTAATATTTATTGTATTATATTTAGATTCTTGGAGACTAAAGTTAATGTTAAATTATAGATAGTTTTGAAAGTATAGTACTTATACATGTGTATCTTGTGTATCTGAAATGTTTTCTTTAAGTTACTTAAGAATGGTCATTCTTTTTACTTGGGTAATGGTTTCTCTATTCTATGATAGAGTAATATCCCTTATCTTTTATAGATAAGTGAGTTTAGCCTATAAACCAAAGTAGATTGTTACTTAACTATTCTTAAACTTTCTATAGTGTTGTGGTAGTTTTTGTAATTTGATGGTTAATATAGATAGAAAAGGTTTGGTGTATTCATAAGTTATTCTTGAAGGTTTTATTATAAATGGGAACACTTTTTAGAATAAAATCTTCATTTAAGGTTGAAGATAATTTAAATAAGAGGTATTTATAATGTTTTAAATTATTTAAGCTTCATTTTATTAATATTTAAGACTAATACTATTTATTAAACTTAATTTACTCATTTTAGGAATATTAGTAATTTTTATTTATCCTTATATGAATTATTAATGAAGTAAATAAGTTTAAATTTGAGTTCTTAAAATATTTAATTTTTTATTTACCTCACAAGTAAAATATTAGATTTTTAACATGTAGATATTATTTTTGTGATCATTTTGGTATACACATTTATTTTTGTGATTTATAAATAATAAGATAGGAATTTTATAATCCTTATTACTTTATAATTACTTAATAAATATTTAATGAAGTGAACTAAACAGACATGATTATATTTTTAAATTAGAATTCTTATTTTTCAAAGATTTTTGGTATTTTACTTATATTATTTATCATTATAGGAATAAGAATTATTAAAGTTTTATTACTTATAAAACCTTTATTAATTAATATTTATTTAAATAATCAGCATAATATTATTTGATAATAGTTTTAAGTTGTAGATTTTATTTTTGTGAAATTTTTCATATATTATACATATTTTTATGAACTATAAATCAAAAATTTATTAATTAGACAAGATTTAATCATTTATTACATTTCTAGAATATTATTAATTGGATTATAATATTTTATTTACTTCCTAACAGAAAATACTTTTTACACCGCACTAAGAGTTAGCCCCAGTCACTGACCCGTGGGCCAGGGTCCACCTCATCTCTCAGGTGAAAGAAATGCAGTTGTTACTGTCCCAGTCTTTACCCCCAGTCGATGACATATGGGCCCTAGGCCATGTCATCAGCCACGAGGGCAAAGACCAGTCAAACAAGCTGACGTGGTTCAACCATGAGGTGAGCATGATGCAAGGATGGCGTCAGCACCACCACCGCCGTTAGTGAGTGGTCACCGGCGACGATCTACGGCGTCCTAGCAAACGAAATGGACCTAGTTCGAATCAGCGCAACCTACTGAACCTAAAAGTGGCAGCGCCGCTCGGAAATGGTCATCGGAGCTTCAGCTCCGACGAGCTCCGATAGTGGCTGATGGTGGTTTACGGTGCAACGGCGATTTACAACGAGATCAGGCGATTCGAGGATGCTGGAAGGTTCAGGAACTCACCCTGATGATGATAGAGTGGTCAGCGAGGACAGTCGGGGTCGGAAACGAGCTTCCCGATGAGGATTCTGACGAACTGCTGCGAAGGGGTACAGCCAAATTCACCCGCTCCAGTGCTCCCCTTGATGCAGGATTCTACCCAAAGGATCTACGGAGGACGGCGCTTCTCCATGGCTGCTCAGAATGGTGTGGGGAGACGTGGTTCGATGGCGAGGAGTGGCTCCGGTGAGCTAGGGTTTCGGTTCCGTTTGCATCTGCGAGGATAAGGAGGAATTGGGGATAAGGATTGAGGCAGGGCATCGCGGTGGCCTTCTTATCCCTTCCTGGAATGACGACAAGTATCTTGGTGCAAGGCTGACGACGACAACGGCATCGAGCGGCGGCGAGCTCCGCCAGCGAGGTGCCTGTGTGCGTGACGATGACGACGATGCATCTTTTGCGGATAACCCCCTGGCAATTTCTTTAGCTCAACCCACGGTCCTCTCCTGACCCCACTTGTCAGTCATAGACAAAAAAGAACTGGGCTGGTTACTGGGCTGTTGTGGGCTGCACAGGGGCGTCAGATAGGTGTAGGGTTGTTGGGCCACGGCCAGGTAGTATTTTTATTTGTTTTATCCTTTTTCTATTTTATTTTTTCTTATTCAGATTTGAATTTGATTTCTATTTTGAACCTTTCTTTGTATGATTTGTTTGCTGGATATTTACAACAATACTAAAATATACTTAGTCTCATTTGTGAAATTTTATTATATCATCTTTTTGAATTTCTTTTATTTACTTAACATGAACCCCCTTGTTAATATGTTATATAAACTTTTCTTACTATTTTTCTCTCCTATTTTAGTTAGGGATTTCTTGAATGATATATTCTTATTTGTTTATAAACTTAACTCTAAATGGGCTTATAGTTTGAATATAAATTTTATATTTATAATGATCATGGATCATTATTTGATGCATGAAACATGAAAGATAGTGATATGGTTATTACTATTCCCCTTAATTTAGAAAATGAAATGTATATATTCTATTTTGATAAACAAAGGGACTTAGGGTTTTGAATCATGAATTTTACCCTGGCTTTAGGGTTTTGCATATACTTAGATCCCTTTATGGATATGGTTAAAGATTTAATAGCTAAACATGTGGGTTTTTTAGGATAATTGTTGGAAGCCCCTTTTATAATAGAAAGTTATATTGAGAATGTTTCATAGAAAGGGAATGGATAAATATACTCCTAAGCACATATAATTCTGATGGTTGGAATTGACCGAGGAAAACTTATGTGATTTGTTATAAGAAAATATTCCTATAAAGTGATATAGACATAAGATAATGGTTCATTAGCATAAAATGAATATTATATTTGATTTGAGATTTAGATTTGCTTGTTTACCAATAATTACTATCTTCCATAATTCATAATTCTAGACTTCTTATTAAAGAATTCCTTTCCTAGATATACTACCCTTTCGTATCTATCATCATGGTTAACATGATGGATTATTACTTCACTTGAATATCCTGATTCACCTATTATATTTCTAAACTTATTGACAAATCCATTGAATTGATACTAGAGTATTCATAACTTCCTCATATCATGGCTTGGTTGTATTTACTACTCTACTATTGATAGCCTTCCATCCAACAAATAGTTCCTTCAATTTTTCTCATACTCTTCTTAATCATTCAGTACTAATGTATCTTTATTAGTTATATGCTTCCAGCTACTTCTCTCTAAAGTTGACAATCCTTTAATATGAATAACACCACCTTTAAACTCTATGCTATACTAACTTTAATTGAATAATATCAGCCTATATTTACTTAACTCTCATGACTTACACTTCAATCCCTGAATTATATTTATGTGGTTTGCAAAGACTACTCTAGGATCACTTATCTCTACTAAGGTTCCAATCATGGTCTACCCACCAGTATTACTTATACTAAATATAAGCATTCAATATTGGTGGCCAAAGCATTACCATTATAATACTTTAATCATTTATTACTTAAGTTCTTAGTTGGCTAAGCAGGGCTTTATCAATCCTACCTTTTATTGTCTGGAAATTATCTTCTTAGTATCTTATATTGGATTAAGGTTATTAATGGACTATGACCTCATTAGAAGATTTAAGTAGATGTTCTGATAAGATCAAGTAATAGATCAAAGATTGATAGTTAAAGAATTTGTGAATCAATGGGGAATTATCCAACATTGATGAACAATAGATATTGAAATAAGTTCCATAAAGATTCTATAGAAAGAAAGATATATATATATAGTGGATGATCTTGACTTAATCTCTTTCCAACTCCAACTCATCAAAGGAGTTTTTAAGGTTAGGTGTTACTATGATACTCAGGATGTATGCAGATGGGATTAAGATATAGTGGTTACATTCTTATTATTTGTTTTATATCCTTAACTTGGTACTTATGAGTGATTATAATGAATACTATAACATGATCACCTAATGATCAAATATGATTCACATTGTATTGAGGTTTAACTTATAGTACATTTGATCTACCCTTAGATCAAATCTCCCTTACCCAAAATGAGGTTTTAGCAAAGGTCTTATTGAAACTTATCGCAATCAACTTGATGATCTACTTCAATTCCATCAAGCTAAGAGAAGCTTCAATCACTTTGACAAGTTTTGTTTAAAAGCGCAAAAATTATTCGGATTTTCTATGCATGAATGCAATGCACACATCTGGGTTCGGCTTATTTCTAGGCTCTAATGCTGGGATGTTACAGACTACAGGTCCATGTAGTAGCTAGATGGTTGTATCTCCTCCTTTGTGCTACCATGTTTCGATCTTGTGAGCTTCATTCATGATCAAGATCAACTATTTGTAATCATGCATGTTGTGTTTATGGGGATTCGATGGATATTGAGATTACTATGTCTGATTGATTAATGGTTTTGTCTTATTGATTCTATCATGTCTGTGTTGTTTGTGATCTTGCATGCTCTCCATTTCTAGTAGCTATCTTGGCCAAATAGATGCTAGTGACTCCAAGAGGGGATATTTATGCTCGATAGTGGGTTCATGCCTCTATTTAATCTATGGGAAGTGAGAAAAATCTCTAAAGTTGTAGATGTGCTCTTACTATTAGGGAGAAAACAACGGTCTCTTGTTCATGGAACAAGTGGATTGTTTACCTTACACTTTGCTTAAAGCAGTTATCCATTCCTTGCAACGTAATACTGTAGGGGGTTCGGATGATAACCTGAAGGAGAATTACTAGTTATAGATGCAGTTGGATGGCAGTCTGTTGTATTGCCCAATCGAATCTCATAGGATCATGAATGTCTAGTATTGCATTGTTATGCCTTGCTCAGTCCTGTCAATTGCCCTACTGTAATTTGTTTACCCAGCATGCCATGTTTGTTATATTAAGGAGAACACCTCTAATAAACTATGGACCTCGGTCCAATCTTTACCATTGATATATCTTCCACTATCACTGTTTACTTTCTGTAAACCACCATTACCTTCCACACCATACAGTTAATCATTTGTTTTCAGCAAACCGGTGAGATTGACAACCTCACTGTTCGTTGGGGCAAAGTCTTGAGTTTGTGTTGTGCAGGTTTCCAATTGCTTGCAACACCTTTGAATCGTTTCCTTCCTCCTACTGGTTTGATAACCTTTGTTTCTTACTGGGGGAGAACTTGCCGTTGTGCTCATTATACCTTCCTCTTGGGGTCTCCCAACGAAGCTCAACAATCAGCTGAGCCAACATCACAACCATGGCCATGTCTTTGTATAGCTTAGTTGTATATGTTAGAATACGGATGTTACGCATAGTTAATCCCGAGGCAACTCTGTATTGTAACCGAGTTCTTACTTTCTTAGACGTAGTTGTGCTCTTGGTGAGCAGAAGTGTTGTTTGTTACCAATAGGTACTCACACGCTGCCTCTCGGGGGAGGCAGCACGGGCGGAACCCTCAGCCGCCGCCGCCCCTGACTCCTCCTCCCACCTCTCCCTCGCTGCCACCGGAGGACGCCGGCAGGCAAAGTCCGGCCGGCCGACGGTGGCAGCGCGGCTGCTTCCTTGCGTGGTGGCCTCTCCCCTGTAAGGAGCCCCTTGGATGCTCGAAGATTGTTGCCCCGACGTCGATGTAATGGCGGTGGGGTCTGGAATCCGGGGCGGCGGCCTCGGGCTTTGATGGAGGTTCTCCCTCGGCGGATGGTGGTGCGGGTCGCATCTGCTGCCAGGGGCGTAGTCGTAGGGTTTATCTCACGCCAAGACAAAGATCTACCTTCAGCCTCTTTTCATTGATTTGGTGGCAGTGTCGTGTTGCGGAAGGCTCCGCCGGTGAACTCCCATGGGCGATTCATTCCTGGAGATTGCTGGAACGGATGGGATCAGCTCGCATGCAACTGGTGTTTTTCTGACCGTTTGGTTTCAGAGGGAGCGAGGCAAAGCTCTGAAGTCTGTTGCCATCGTGGAACATGTCTTTAGTTCCAAGGTGAAGTCAGTGTGCGGAGAATGTCATGGAAGCCAAGATTTGTGGACTAGCTATCGTGAGTCGAGTCCTAGTGGCGATTGGGAATTGGCTTGGTGATTCGTGAATTGTAGCAGCGGCATCAGAACGTGGGGGCGGCAGCACAAGAGGAGTTCACAGTCTTACCTTGCAGGGTGAAAATCCAAGGTCTGGCCTATTGGTTGTGTCTGGCAATGACCTTGTTAAAGGCATTGTTTTGTGAGCGGGGACTTTCTTCAGGGTGAAAACTTATGATCTTCGATTGGGGGACGACAGTGTTTGTGCTATGTTTCCTTCTTGAAGCGTCGCTATTGGAGATGTTGGACTTCTGGTGTTGTTATGATGGGGTTAGTGTCGCTGCTACTAAGGATCTTATCGCTGCAGCGGGACTTTTCTTTTTTATAATTCTTTTTTTTTTTGAATGTGTGCATCCGTAATGCTAATAGGATAATGCGTTGTTGCAGAGGCTGGATGTAATTGATATTATCGCGATATTAATATATGCTCCTTTCCGAAAAAAAAGTTGTGCTCTTTGTTTCTTTTCTATTTTCTTTGTCTTCTTTTCTTAGGAGAGCAATGTCAAGTCTACTCCCATCCGTCCGCAAATAAATGTACTTCTAGGTTTGTTCTAAGTCAAAATCAGTAAAGTTTGACTAATTTTATATGAAAACGTGACAATATTTAGAACTCTAAATTAGTACTTGTAGATATGTTTTCAAATTTAGTTTTATAATATATCAATTTGATTTAATATATTTTGTTAATTTTATATATATAATTGGCAAATTTGATAAAATTTAACTTAAACACAAGCTAGAAGTATGCTTATTTGCGGACGAAGGGAGTAGCATTTTCGTTTTACAACTGAATATTTTAGTAACATAAGGATCTGGCCCATGTAACTTGCCACGGCAGAAAGTCGCTTACATGGGCGCAACGTCGAGCTTGCAAGTTGCAACCGGTGCACCGGAGAAGGGCCCAGCGTGTGAGTGTTGACCCGTCTAGAAAGCCCAGCGCCTAACTGTTTGGCAATACTATGCGCTTTGAGCGACATATAATTTTCTGGTCGCACGCGTGCGTTTTAGAATAAGCTGGCCCATTACCGTTTTCCTTTTTCTACGTTTTTTTCGTTTTCGTTTTCGTTTTCTTTTCATTTTTTCCTATTCGTTTTTTTCTTTTACTGCTTTTTTGGAGAATATAAATGATACTCTTTCTGAGATATAATATTTTTTTCAAATGCATGGATATTCTTGCAAACAATATCATCTTTTCGAGATACATTTTTCAAATGCAAGATCATTAAAAAATACACAAACATTCTATTGCAAATACATGAAAAATTATTTTGATATATAGGTGAATGTTTGTTTGGAACCATGACCATTCATTTAAAATATGAGGAAAAAATAAAAATCCACAAATACTTGTTGTAATTCATGGAGATATTCTCGTTACACGTGAACATTTTGCTTTTCTACAACACATATTTGTCTTTCCTAATATTAAACAGATTACATAAATTAATTAATTTGGGACGGAGATAGTACGTGCTAGTGGGCCGCATTAGAGCTGACCCATATGTGAGCCTGCAGTGTGAGTCCTCCCTACGAGCATTACATTTACATAGGGGAACCCTTACAGTTTGATGTTTTCAGTTGACCTGTGTCAAATTCAAATACGGGTGGCCGGTGTTTTTTCTTTTGATGGATCCACTGCATTTGGGGTATGCTTGTTCGAGCAGAATCTACTTATATTGTTTCTTATCAAATATCTAGTTACTGGTAGAAGACCGCTGGTGAAAACGCCAGAAGCGAGTTGAGACCTTGCCGCTCTGCACCAGACACTGTAACACCACCTTCGGTCCTTTTTGAGAGAGAGAGAGAGAGAGAGAGAGAGAGAGAGAGAGAGAGAGAGAGAGAGAGAGAGGGGATGTTGGACAGAATTTCTCGAATATTTCAAAAGTTCCATTTGTTCGACGAGCTGTAAAAACACATAAATTGTACTAGATAGAGAGATGAAAACATGTTGTCAGGTCTCATGTTTATTTTCATTCAGAATTCCTACAAAAAAAACCGTTCCATAGGAATTTCAAACGTTTCGAATATCCATATTCCATTGTTTGAAACGGTAGCATAGATTTCTCCCATTTAAGATCCTATCCTAAAAGATTTATTTATAGTTAACATATTGAAAACTATTTTCCAAATTAATGTATGGTGTCATACTGCAACGACGTGTTGTGCAGCCGATATAGTAGGTCCATGGGATCAGCTCAGATCCAACCGACCGCTACCTAAAAAATATTCAGACCACTGAAGCTTCACTACACTTCCAGTTCCAGTGGTCTACGTACGTCTACTACCCATGACCCATCAATCTAAACAATTATACTACTACACCATGTGTAGAGCGTAGACTTGTGCAGTTAACAATCCCACACTACTACACACATCCATGGTCTGCAGTCAGCTAGCAGAGCAAGCATGGCGTGCAACTGCATGGTCCAGAAAGCGGGGCGGCCGCTATCCAATGCCAATCCACTTCGACGCTCGCGCTCGCACTGCAGTTCACCAGCAGCGTGTCCGTCGGTGTGTCACCCGCGCCTCCCGAGAAAGGCCAAATTATTCTATCTCGAACTGTAGCGGCCCTGTCATTTCCAAGGCGAAAGCACGTTGGCGCCACTGCCACTGCCACTGCCAGCCATCCCTGCCGCGGCAGGAGGAGGCCACACCACGCCCCGGGCATCTCTCGTACTACTACGTCGTCCTCCTTCGTCCTCCTTCGTCGTTAATTAAAAAGCGAGCGCTGGCGAATCCAGAGACGGATCAGCGATCTAATCGGCCATATCTCCGGAGTGGAAAGAACATATGCCCGACCCCGACCCGACGATGACGAGATCGGACGCTAGCTACCCGATCGAGAGGTTAATTATTGCTAGGTTAAGTAGATGGAGGGAAAGGTCGCTGGCCTTCCGCTTTGGCTCTTACGCCGTGGATGGCCCCGCGCGCCATGATTAACGAGAAAGGAAGGCCGCTTTAGTTTTGCTTTGAAGAAGAAGAAGAAGCATGTGAAGGAGTACTACTACGTGAAGGAGGGAGCAGGGAGGAGGCAAAGCTGCAAACGTTTTTTTCCTTCTTCTGCTGCTGTTACTATAGTCACTGGACTATGTTTTTTCAGAGGCTTGGCACTGCACGGCGGCACGGTGAAATAGTGAGACGCCTAGGTACTGTGCTGGTACGTAATTGACAGGTCTCACTTTTGATTTCAGCACAATGATGAACTTTTCACCTGTCCTAAAAATTCAACTGTTCTCATGTAAAGTTCGCTGAAATTTGGACTCCATCTGTTTTATAATATAAGATGTTTTTTTTCACGTCACGATCTCTGCTTTATACTAAAAAATATTTAGATACACTCATTTCACAAAGTTAAAACATCTTATATTATGAAACGGAGGGAGTAGTAGTTTGAAACATGTCACCGAATATATGAACAATTTACTATACAAGCAAATCTTTGCTTGTTGTCATCACAAGCAAGTAGGTAACGCAGATTTCAATTTGCAGTAAATATAAGAAATGTACAAGGGGAAGATATAGGAGGTATGAAACAAACATAATGTCAGTACATGTCAATCACACTCAAGGATAGATAATTTAGCGTTCCATCACAACATAAACTAAAAACATACGCTGAAAAAAACAGAGACGTGAAGGAAATCTAAGCCCTCGGTTTCTTTTTCCAAAAGGGCACTTTTATTGCAAAGGTTTAAGTATTAAATCCGGCCTCCACAACAACATGTTCAAGACAAAAAAAAGGCCAGATACATGTAATCATCAAGAAAATATATAACGTTTATGTAGATGGAGAACCAATCTATAGATCACGCTGGCATCTAACACTAGTAGAAAAACGACCTTTCGTTTTTTGCAGCTCCAGTCTCTAGTCCCGGCCTTCTCTGAAACCGGGACTAGTGTTAGCACTAGTCCCGGTCTGTGAATTCTGCAACGGCTACATGGCCCCATATCACTAGTCCCGGTCCATGGGAAACCTCTAGTCCCGGCTGGTAACACGGGCCGGTAGTAGAGCTCTTGTGGGACCCATGGCTATATTTAGTCTGGGTTTTTATTACAAGCCGGGACTAGAGGTCAACCTCTAGTCTGGGTTTATTTTATAAGCCGGGACAACTTATTACCACTATATATGCCCGTTCGACCCAGCCCAAAAGCATGGACATTTTCTCCAAGTAACAACTCAAGTTCATCCTCATTTTTTTGTCCAATTTGGTGGCAACTTTTAATCCAAGATTTGGTGGCAACTTTCAATCCAAGATTTGGTGGCATCATCTATCAATCGAAGCTTCTAAAATGGTTTGCAACTTCAATCATTCACCTCTTATTGTTATAGTTTAGCTCAATGCTCTAGAACTAGAATGCGGAATTTTATGCTTAGAAGTGTAGAGGAAATTTTAGATGTGTAGTTTTAAGCATAGTTTGATTATATAAAAAGCTATTGAAAGTTGAGATGTGCATTTGAAGAGTTTCGGATCTCAGAATTGAATAAGGTTTCACTGCTAGAGCAATAATTAAATAGTCAACATTTTTATGTTAACAGTTTTGTCCAATTCAAAAATTAGTGCGTGTAAAATTTTAATATGATAGAAAATCTTGATTCAAAAATTAGTGCATGTAAAAGTAATTGTAGTAAAAATGATCCAAACTTTTTATATGATAGAAAATTTTAATTATACTGTAGATGAGCCGAGAATGGATGTATGACGCTCCCCGAATGTCTGACGCGTTCATTAAAGGCGTGCATTGTTTCCTCGAGTTGGCTGAGGCAAACAAGCGGAATGATTTTATGTGTTGTCCGTGTCGTGTCTGTCAAAATGAGAAGGATTACTCTTCATCCAAAACCATTCACATCCACCTGATTCAATCAGGTTTCATGTCCGGCTATATTTGTTGGACAAAGCATGGAGAAAGCAGGGTTATGATGGAAGACAGCGAACAAGAAGAAGAGAACGATGATAATTATCCAATATTTCCTGAATACGATGGCACTGCACTAGAAGACAATGAACAAGAAGAAGGTGAAGAACGGGCATTAGATGAGACTGCTGATGATCTTCGTCATGCCATTCTTGATGCACGGAGCGAATGCGAAAATGAAAACGAGAAGAAGAAGTTGGAGCGCATGTTAGAGAATCACAAAAAATTGTTATACCCAAATTGCGAAGATGGCAACACAAAGCTCGGTACCACACTGGAATTACTGCAATAGAAAGCAGAGAATGGTTTATCTGACAAGGGATTTGAGAAGCTACTGAAAATTTGGAAGAAGAAGCTTCCAAAGGATAATGAATTGCCTGTCAGTACATACGAGGCAAAGAAGGTCGTCTGCCCTCTAGGACTAGAGGTGCAGAAGATACATGCATGCATTAATGACTGCATATTATATCGCGGTGAGGAGTACGAGAATTTGGATGCATGCCCGGTATGTGGCGCATTACGTTATAAGATCAGGCGAGATGACCCTGGTGATGTTGAGGGCGAGCAGCGCCCCAGGAAGAGGGTTCCTGCAAAGGTTATGTGGTATGCTCCTATAATTGAAGGGATTCGCGGCATAGTAAATCAAAATTTTCTACGGATGCGAACAGAGGAAAGCCAAGATCTAATCTAGAAGATGCAAACAACGAGAGAGATTGTATTAGATCTTCATAGCCTTGAAGATTCGTACAGCGGAACGTTCGTCGGAACGTGGGTGATGTAGTCGTACTCGCTTCTCCTCCTCATGATCCGATCCGATCTAGCACCACAAGTGGCGATGCCTCCGTGAGATGCACACGTGCGGCACCTCGACGTCTCCTCCTTCCTCGGTCCAGCAAGTGGGGTGGAGAGATGGGTTGGATTTACAACGCGACGGTGCGGTGCAATTGGTGGAGAATTTCTGTAGCGGGGCTTCGCCTACAAGCAGTCGGGAGGGAGAGAGGAGGGCAGCAGGGCGGCTAGGGTTGGAGGGGAAGGTGTGGGGGGGTGGTGCGCCCCCAGCCCTCTATATATAGAGGGGTGGGCGCAGCCCTAACCCCTCCCCCAAGCCCTAGGCCGGCGGCCAAAGGAGGAGGAGTGGGGGGCAAGGAAACCTCCCCCCTTCTAGAAGCTCCAATTAGGGTTTTACCCTAGCTGGCCGGTTGGGCCCTATGGGGCCTTGTGCCCATGGCCCAATGCGGCCAGGGCACTCCCTCATAGGACCATGCCCCCTCCCGGAAGGTGGGGCCACGTTGGTCCCCTTCCGGAAGGTTCTAGAAGCTTCCGGTACAATACGATTAACCCGGAACAATTCCGAACTCCAAAAACTGCACTGCCTTATATGAATCTTATTCTCGGGACCATTCCGGAACCTCTCGTGATGTCCCGGATCCCATCCGAGACTCCGAACAAAAATTCATAAACCAATAATCCAATCTATCCTAGCGTCGAGACACGTTAAGTGTGTGACCCTGTGGGTTCGAGAATATGCAGGCATGATCTTCTATCAATAATCAACAGCGGGGTCTAGAAACCCATATTGACTCCCACACATTCATCGATGATCATATCGGATGAACCACGATGCCAGGATTCAATCAATCCCATATATATATTCCCTTCGTCTCGCGATATTTTACTTGCCCGAGATTCGATCGTCGGTACCGTCATACCTAGTTCAATCTCGTTCACAGCAAGTACTTTACTCGTTCTGTAATCCGATATCACTTTGTGATTAACTCCTTAACCACATGCTTGCAAGCGGTGTTGATATCGATTACCGAGTGGTCCCGAAGTATATCTCTCCGACTTGGGAGGGACAAATCCCATCTCGATACATACAACCCAACAGGTACTTTCCGATCACCTGAGAGACACCTTTATGATCACCCTCTCATAGGATGACATTTGATGACCTTAAAGCTTTCTTCCGATACCAGGGAGTTGTATTATCTCATGGTCTAAGGAATACAATATTTGACATAAGAAAAGCTTCACAAAGATGAACACAATGACACGATCTAATTGCTTCGCTTAGTTTAGGTATGTCCATCACATCATTCTCCCAATGATATGATCTCATTATTAATCAACAACTCATGTCCATGGTTAGGAAACCTTAACCATCATTAATCAATGAGCTAGTCCATAGAGGCGTACTAGGGACACGGTGTTGTTCACAAACCACACAAGTATTAAAGTTTCCGCTTAATACAATTCTAGCATGGAATATAAACATTATCATGAACAAGAATTATAATAATAACATCTTTATTATTGCCTCTAGGGCATAATTCCAATAGTCTCCCACTTGCACTAGAGTCAATAATCTAGTTTACATTTGGCAACAATCTCACACCCATGGAACTAAGGTGCTGATCATGTTTTGCACGTGGAAGAGGTTTAGTCAATGGATCTGCGACATTCAGATCTGTATGTACTTTGCTAATCTTCAGATCTCCATCTGCTATATAATCTCGGATTATATGAAACTTGCGGTTGATATGCTTGGTCTTTGGATGATATCTTGGTTCCTTAGCGAGTGCTATGGCGCCAGTGTTGTCACACAATATCTCCATGGGTCCAATGCACTTGGAACCACGCCAAGCTCAGTGATGAAGTTTCTGATCCAAACTCCTTCACTTGACGCTTCTGCAGCAGCCATGTATTCCGCTTCTACTGTAGATCCCGCGATCACGCTTTGCTTGCAGCTTCTCCAGCTCACAGCTCCTCCATTCAAAATATAAACGTATCCTGTCTGAGATTTTGAATCATCCTTATCGGTATCAAAACTAGCGTCGACGTAACCCTTTACGACGGGCTGTTCATCACCTCCATAGACTAAGAACATTTCTTTAGTCCTATTTAGGTACTTTAGGATGTTCTTCACGGCTGTCCAGTGTTTCACTCCTGGATCACTTTGATATCTGCTCGTCAAACTAAGAGCATTGGACACATCCGGTCTAGTACAAAGCATGGCATACATGATAGAACCTATGGCCGAGGCATAAGGCACTTTGCTCATAGCTTCCCTATCATTTACCGTAGCTGGACACTGAGCCTTGCTCAATATCTTACCTGACAACATAGGCACTGAACCTTTCTTTGCCTTATCCATTCTGAACCTTTTCAGAACTTTGTCTAGGTATGTACTCTGGCTTAAAGCTATCAGGCGTCTTTGTCTATCTCTATAGATTTTGATGCCCAATATATAAGCAGCTTCACCTAGGTCTTTCATTGAAAAACACTTGTTCAAATAACTCTTCACATCGTTAAGCATGTTAATGTCATTTCCAATAATCAATATGTCATCCACATATAGTACCAGAAATGTCACCGAGCTCCCACTCACTTTCTTGTAGATACAAGCTTCGTAGCAATTTGGAACAAATCCAAAGCTCTTGATCACTTGATCAAAACGAAGGTTCCAACTCCGAGATGCTTGCTTCAGTCCATAAATGGAACGCTCAAGCTTGCATACTTCATCAGCATCCTTAGGATCGACAAAACCTTCGGGTTGCATCATATACAACTCTTCATCAATGTTGCCATTGAGGAACGCAGTCTTGACATCCATCTGCCAAATTTCATAATCATGAAACGCAGCAATTGCTAATAAAATCCGAATGGACTTAAACATCGCTACGGGAGAGAAAGTCTCATCGTAGTCACCACCTTGAACTTGTCGAAAATCTTTCGCGACAAGCCGTGCTTTATAGACGGTAACATTACCATCTGCGTCCGTTTTCTTCTTGAAAATCCATTTGCACTCAACGGCCTTTCGGTCGCTAGGAGGGTCCACCAAAGTCCATACTTGGTTTTCGCTCATGGATCCCAATTTGGATTTCATGGCCTCTAGCCATTTCTCAGAGTCTGGGCTCATCATCGCTTCCTCATAGTTCGTAGGTTCACTGTCATCTACTAACAAGACAGTTAAGACAGGGTTGCCGTACCACTCAGGAGGGGCACGCGACCTTGTCGACCTGCGACGTTCAATAGCAGCATCGTTCGAATCTTCATGATCCTTGTCATTAGCTTCCTCTATTGTTGGTGCAGGCGGCACTGGAACAATTTCAGGTGCTGCGCTACTCTCCAATTCAAGAGAAGGTTCAATAACCTCGTCTAGCTCTACTTTCCTCCCACTCACTTCTTTCGAGAGAAACTCCTTCTCAAGAAAGGAACCGTTCTTTCCGACAAACACTTTGCCTTCGGTTCTGTGATAGAAGGTATACCCAATAGTTTCCTTAGGGTATCCTATGAAGACGCATTTCTCCGCTTTGGGTTCGAGCTTGTCCGGCATCAACTTCTTGACGTAAGCTTCGCATCCCCAAACCTTAAGAAACGACAACTTAGGTTTAGCACCAAACCACAGTTCATATGGTGTCGTCTCAACGGATTTAGATGGTACGCTATTTAAAGTGAATGCAGCGGTTTCTAATGCATAACCCCAAAATGATAACGGCAAATCAGTAAGAGACATCATCGATCGGACCATATCTAATAAAGTTCGATTCCGGCGTTCAGACACACTATTGCGCTGTGGTGTTCCGGGTGGCGTGAGTTGCGAAACAATTCCGCTTGCTTTAAGATGCGTGAGAAAATCATAACTCAAATATTCGCCCCCACGATCGGATCGTAGAAACTTAATCTTTCTGTTATGATGGTTCTCCACTTCATTCTGAAATTGCTTGAACTTTTCAAATGTTTCAGATTTATGTTTCATTAAATAGATATACCCATATCTACTTAAGTCATCGGTAAAAGTGAGAAAATAGTGATATCCACCACGCGTCGAAACACTCATCGGTCCGCATACATCGGTATGTATGATTTCCAACAAGTCCGTTGCTTGCTCCATCATTCCGGAGAACGGGGTTTTGATCATCTTGCCCATGAGGCATGGTTCGCATGTGTCAAATGATTCAAAATCAAGAGACTCCAAATGTCCATCAGAATGGAGTTTCTTCATGCGCTTTACACCAATATGACCTAGACGACAGTGCCACAAATAAGTAGTATTATCACTATCTACTTTGCATCTCTTAGCCTCAATGTTATGGATGTGTGTTTCATCCCTTTCGAGTTTTAGAAGAAATAAACCATTCACAATAGGTGCATGACCATAAAAGATGTTACTCATATAAATAGAACAACCATTATTCTCCGATTTAAATGAATAACCGTCTTGCAATAAACACGATCCAAAAATAATGTTCATGCTCAACGCAGGCACATAATAACATTTATTGAGGTTTAAAACTAATCCCGAAGGTAAAACTAAGGAGAGCGTGCCGACGGCCATCACATCAACTCTTGATCCGTTGCCAACACGCATCGTCACCTCATCCCTCGCAAGCCGCCGTCTATTCCGTAGCTCCTGTTTCGAGTTACAAATATTAGCAACTGAACCAGTATCAAATACCCAGACACTACAACGAGGGCTAGTAAGGAAAACATCAATAACATGTATATCAAATATACCTTTGATGGTGCCAGCCTTCTTGTCCGCTAAGTACTTCGGATAGTTGCGCTTCCAGTGACCCTTGTCCTTGCAATAGAAGCACTTAGTGTCCGACTTAGGACCAGACTTGAGCTTCTTCTCAGCAGGGGCAACGCGCTTGCCGCCGCCTTTCTTGAAGGGCTTCTTTGCACCCTTACCTTTCTTGAAGGTGGGGGGCTTGTTGACCATCAACACATGATTATTTTTCTTAGTATCCACCTCCGCAACTTTCAGTTTAGCGAAGAGCTTAGTGATCATATCAGTGGAACCAATTTGATTGTGAGTCACTACAAAACTCTTGTAGCTGGGAGGGAGTGATTGCAGAACCCTGTCAATCTTGAGCTCCTCTAGAATCTTGCAGTCCAGTTGCTCAAGGCGTTGAGTGTAGCCCGACATCTTTATGGCGTGCTCACTAACGGAACTCCCTTCCTCCATCTTGCAGTTAAAGAATCTCTCAGAGATCTCATATCTCTCAGAACGGGCCTGAGTCTGAAACATGGTTTTCAGCTCCTCGAGAATCTCAAAGGGCCCGGCGAACTCCTCAAAACGATTTTGAAGATCCGATTCCATAGCATACAACATGGCGTTCTTAATCAAATCATAATCATCCTTGCGCGACTGATAAACAGCTTTCTCATCAGCCGGCGCATCTGTAGCAGGGGCGTCACCTAGCACTTTCTCAAGGACATAGTCCTTTTGTCCGCCAGCGAGAATGATTCTCAGAATGCGGAACCATTTGGTGAAGTTGGACCCATTGTTTCTAAGCTTTTCTATCTCAGCAAAAATGTTGAAGTTGAAGTTGGACTTGGCCATTGGATCTACAGTATTTGCAAGTACAATTTAGACTATGTTCATGATAAATAGTTCAACTTAATCAAATTACTAGATGAACTCCCACTAAATTCAACATCCCTCAAGTTGTTTAGTGAACATGATCCAAATTCACCACACCTAATCCGATCTTCACGAGAAGAGATGTGGTTTCAATGGTGGACAACGAAGTGTCGATCATATCATTCATATGACTCATGCTAAACCTTTCGGTTCATGTGTTCCGAGGCCATGTCTGTACATGCTAGGCTCGTCAAGTTAGACCCAAGTATTTCCGCGTGTGCAAAATTGGCTTGCACCCGTTGTATGTGAGCGTAGAGTCTATAGCACCCGATCATCACGTGATGCTTGGACACGACGAACTTTCGCAACGGTGCATACTTGGGGAGAACACAGTTTTTATCTTGATCTTTAAGTGAGGAATCATCTTATAATGCTACCGTCGCGATCTAAGCATAATAAGATACATAAAAGGATAAACATCACATGCATATAACTTTATGTGACATGGTATAGCCAATCTTCGCGCAATGATCTCCATCTTGTGCGTGCCGGCATGATCTCCATCACTCCACCATGATTGCCTCCACCACGAATAGCAACTACAACTATTGCTAACTACTTAGCGATAAAGTGAAACTATTACATGGCGTATAAGAAGTTGACACACAGGTCATACACAATTATAAAGACAACCATATGACTCCTGCCGGTTGTGTACTCATCGACATGCAAGTCGTGAAACATTACAAAACATGATCATCGCATACATTATACACATCACATCTTGGGTTATACCATATCACAGAAAACACTCCCTGCAAAAACAAGTTAGACGCCTCTACTTTGTTGTTGCATGTTTTACGTGGCTTATGGGAGTAGCATGCTAAGAACGATTCTTACCTACGGAAAGCCACAACGGTGATATTATGGTTGCCAAACTCCGGTGTTAAACCCATGACAACTATAGTGAGAGAAACAGGCATCCACCAGCCGCATGTGTGGAACAAGCCACACGTCAAGTGCGGAGCCGGTCTCGCGAACGACGTCGCGTAAGGTTGGCCTGGACCGCTTCAATCTCACTATCCTGCGTCATAAGAAGAACACAAACAAGAGGCTTGCAACATAAAACATAAACGCCCGCAACAACCATGTTGCGTTCTACTCGTGAAACACATCTACGCATAGATCTAGCTCTGATACCACTAAAGGGATTCGCGGCATAGTAAATCAAAATTTTCTACGGATGCGAACAGAGGGAAGCCAAGATCTAATCTAGGAGATGCAAACAACGAGAGAGATTGGATTAGATCTTCATACCCTTGAAGATTCGCACAGCGGAACGTTCGTCGGAACGTGGGTGATGTAGTCGTACTCGCTTCTCCTCCTCGCGATCCGATCCGATCTAGCACCACAAGTGGCGATGCCTCCGTGAGATGCACACGTGCGGCACCTCGACGTCTCCTCCTTCCTCGGTCCAGCAAGTGGGGTGGAGAGATGGGTTGGATCTACAACGCGGCGGCGTGGTGCAATTGGTGGAGAATTTCTGCAGCAGGGCTTCGCCTACAAGCAGTCGGGAGGGAGAGAGGAGGGCAGCAGGGCGGCTAGGGTTGGAGGGGAAGGTGTGGGGGGGTGGTGCGCCCCCAGCCCTCTATATATAGAGGGGTGGGCACAGCCCTAACCCCTCTCCCAAGCCCTAGGCCGGCGGCCAAAGGAGGAGGAGTGGGGGGCAAGGAAACCTCCCCCCTTCTAGAAGCTCCAGTTAGGGTTTTACCCTAGCTGGCCGGTTGGGCCCTATGGGGCCTTGTGCCCATGGCCCAATGCGGCCAGGGCACTCCCTCATAGGCCCATGCCCCCTCCCGGAAGGTGGGGCCACGTTGGTCCCCTTCCGGAAGGTTCTAGAAGCTTTCGGTACAATACCGATTAACCCGGAACAATTCCGAACTCCAAAAACTGCACTGCCTTATATGAATCTTATTCTCCGGACCATTCCGGAACCTCTCGTGATGTCCCGGATCCCATCCGAGACTCCGAACAAAAACTCATAAACCAATAATCCAATCTATCCTAGCGTCGAGACACGTTAAGTGTGTGACCCTGCGGGTTCGAGAATATGCAGACATGATCTTCTATCAATAATCAACAGCGAGGTCTGGAAACCCATAATGACACCCACACATTCATCGATGATCATATTGGATGAACCACGATGCCAGGATTCAATCAATCCCATATATATATTCCCTTCGTATCGCGATATTTTACTTACCCGAGATTCGATCGTCGGTACCGTCATACCTAGTTCAATCTCGTTCACAGCAAGTACTTTACTCGTTCCGTAATCCGATATCACTTTGTGATTAACTCCTTAACCACATGCTTGCAAGCGGTGTTGATATCGATTACCGAGTGAGCCCGAAGTATATCTCTCCGACTTGGGAGGGACAAATCCCATCTCGATACATACAACCCAACAGGTACTTTCCGATCACCTGAGAGACACCTTTATGATCACCCTCTCATAGGATGACGTTTGATGACCTCAAAGCTTTCTTCCGATACCAGGGAGTTGTATTATCTCATGGTCTAAGGAATACAATATTTGACATAAGAAAAGCTTCGCAAAGATGAACACAATGACACGATCTAATTGCTTCGCTTAGTTTGGGTCTGTCCATCACATCATTCTCCCAATGATATGATCTCATTATTAATCGACAACTCATGTCCATGGTTAGAAAACCTTAACCATCATTAATCAATGAGCTAGTCCATAGAGGCGTACTAGGGACACGGTGTTGTTCACAAACCACACAAGTATTAAAGTTTCCATTTAATACAATTCTAGCATGGAATATAAACATTATCATGAACAAGAATTATAATAATAACATCTTTATTATTGCCTCTAGGGCATAATTCCAACAATAATACCACGATTGAAACGTTTGTTTAGAAACAAAGAGCATGCCAAGTTGTTGCGATGGCACAAAGAAGAGCGCAGGAAAGACTCGATGTTGAGACACCCCGCTGATGGGTCGCAATGGAGAAAAATCGATAGAGAGTACCCAAGTTTTGCAGATGACACAAGAAACTTAAGGTTTGGTCTAAGTACAGATGACATGAATCCTTTTGGAGAGCAGAGCTGCAGTCATAGCACCTGGCCTGTAACTCTATGTATATATAACCTGCCTCCTTGGTTGTGCATGAAGCGGAAGTTCATTATGATGCCAGTTCTCATCCAAGGCCCGAAGCAACCCGGCAATGACATTGATGTCTATCTAAGGATATTAGTTGAAGAAGTACTATAGTTGTGGCGCGATGAAGGTGTTCATATGTGGGATGAGCACAAACATGAACCATTTGACCTACGGGCGTTGTTGTTCGTAACCATCAATGATTGGCCTGCTCTTAGTAACCTTCCAGGATAGTCAAACAAGGGATACGATGCATGCACGCATTGTTTAGATGATACTGAAAGTATATATTTGGATAAAGGTAAGAAGAATGTGTACCTGGGAATCGTCGATTTCTTTTGGCCAGGCATCCCGCAAGAAAGAAAGGAAAGCATTTCAATGGTGAGGCAGATCACCGGAAGAAGCCTATTCGCCATACTGGTGATGATATATTTGGTATGGTCAAGGATCTAGAAGTAATCTTTAGAAAGGGCCCTGGCGGTCAATCTGTTCCAAATGACGCTGAAGGACATGTGCCCATGTTGAAGAAGAAATCTATATTTTGGAAACTACCCTATTGGAAAGTTCTAGAGGTCCGCTCTGCAATCGACGTGATGCACGTGACAAAGAATCTTTGCGTAAACCTACTAGGATTTATGGGCGTGTATGGAAAGACAAAGGATACACGAGAAGCACGGCAGGACCAGCAAGGTATGAAAAACCGAGACGGCGTGCATCCAATAAAGACAGATACAGGACGTCTAAGTGCTGCGAGCTATGCTCTTACCAAAGAAGAGAAGGAATTTTTTTTGAAGTACTAAGAAGTATGAAGGTCCCCTCTGACTTCTCGTCAAATATAAAGGGAATAATAAATATGGCAGGGAAAAATTCCAGAACCTAAAGTCTCATGACTGCCACGTGCTTATGACACAATTGCTTCCGGTTGCATTGAGGGGGATTCTATCAGGAAATGTTCGACTGCCCATTGTGAAGCTATGTGCATTCCTCAATGCTATTTCTCAGAAGGTAGTCGATCCAGAAATTCTACCGAGGTTACAAAATGATGTGGTCCAGTGTCTCGTTAGTTTTGAGCTGGTGTTCCCACCATCCTTCTTCAATATTATGACGCATCTGCTGGTACACCTAGTTGACGAGATTATTATTTTGGGTCCTGTATTTTTACACAATATGTTCCTCTTTGAGAGGTTCATGGGAGTCTTGAAGAAATATGTCCATAACCGTGCTAGGCCAGAAGGAAGCATCTCGAAGGGCTATGGAACAGAGGAAGTCATTGAATTTTGTGTTGACTTTATTCCTGGCATTAAGTCGATTGGTGTTCCTGAGGGGAGACTGAGTGGAAAAGGCACACTAGGAAGGAAATCAATAATATGTAGGAACGAACATTCTTTCACTCAAGCACACTACACGTTTCTGCATAATTCCACCTTGGCAGCTCCGTATATAAAGGAACACAAGGATATTGTACGATCAAACAACCCGGAAAAGCATGACTCCTTGATTAGAGATGAACATGAAGACTTTTGGCGGTTGGTTGCGAACACATCTCATGAATAACAACACTGTTTATGATGAGTTGTACTTGTTGGCCAGCTCACCATCTTCGACTATATGGACTTACCAGGAAATACTACTGCAAGCAGCGGGAAAAGAGATGTTGCGCAACTCGGAATGCAGGCAAACAAATCGATCGCCCCGCTCAAGATGTTATCCAATACTGATCATCAGAATATTATAGCAATGGAATTTGCCAAAGGTGCTAGTATTACAGTTGATCAAGCGCTAGGCGGGCATATCCCCATACAAGAGGAATTTGCATGGATATATGAATACGGGAAGACTCTGGTCAGACCTGATGAGGTCAAATTTCTACCAACTCAAATGCGAAGACTGCATGAGTGGTACGAGAAAGTCTCTACATGCAATCAAGAAGATCGATTGTCAGTGCTGCTTGTGAGAATTACAAGTGAGCATTTTAATGGTGAAGACCAGTTGCAAATTTATTTTGAGGAATTCTATATGTTATTCAAACAAGATGCCCTTGACTTGAATCTCCTCGCTACCTATTGCCTGTAAATGGTTCATTTATTTTTATGATAAAGTCTCTAACCCAGCTCTTTTATTGCATGTAGTTATCTTTACTATATGCTATTATGCAGAATGAAGAGCGATGAATGTGACCGGAAGAAAATCTTTGACACTGGGTTCATCGACCCACACCGGTTTAATCAAAGATTGCTAAAGGAATACCCCAAGGACACGGAGCGTAACTTGCTAAGGGTCTTATTGAGGCAACATTACAAACGAAGAATATTGTTTCCCTACAACTATAGTTAAGAGTGTTACTGCCTTATACATATCACTTAATTCTGCTAAGTGTAATTGATCAGTTACTGACGTATATAAACGTGCACAGCTATCACTGGATTCTGCTAACCATTGAAGTTGACGCTGGAAGAGTTGAAATCAAAGATTCGCTAATGAGAGACGAATCAGAGTATGCATTCATTAAAGATGTGCTCCAGAGGTAATTTCAGTCATTATCACACTATATCGGTCTCTTTCGTTCATATATATATATACTGAGATATCAAGTAACTAATAACTCATTTATTCTTTTTTTGGCCGGGCAGGGTTTGGAAAGCTTTCACCAATGCTACGGTTGGTGAATTTAAAGACGAGCTTAGTTTTCATCGGATCGATGTAAGTAGTACGAGCTAGATCCACGCATCTCTTCAATTCTAGTTTCAATACCATTATATCATGCTTGATTAGTATTTGATTGAAACCTTTTGTGGTAAAGTGCGAGAGACAGCCACCAGGTACTAATCTATGTGGATACTTCGTGTGCGAGTACATTCGCTTCGAGGTCAGTGAACGGGACAGAGGAACATTTTTAGAAGTACGTGAACAATATATTCACAATTTTTTTTGAGTGTCATTCATAATATTTGTTATGACTATTGATATTCATATTGACCTCCTACTTTTATATATAGTTGGAAAGATTGCGGGAGAATCTCGATCCAAGGAAGCGTCTGGTAGCAATTCAAGAGGAATTTGCGGGATTTCTTGTTGACCATGTCATAAACCCAGAAGGAAAATACCATACCTCGGCTACCCGTGATTTAATGAACTTGTAACCGAATACACGGGTTGTGATCTCCATTTATGTATATATTTATGTAATGTAGAATTATATGTAACGTAGAATTATATCTATATAATTATGACGATGTTATGTGTAATGGGTTTGTTCGTTGCATGTCACTTTACGCCAAACGCAACCCTCCTCTACCTATCCTCCTGCCGCGGCAGAACCCCGCATTCGGCTACCGCCGCAGAAATCGGCCCCAAAATTCTGGCGCGACAAAAACCCACATCGACTGCCGCGGCAGAAAACGGCCCAAAACTCTGCCGCGGCAGAAACCCCCATCGGCAGTCGCGGCAGCCGAATTGGTAAAATACTGCCGCGGCAGAAATAAACTAGTCTCAGCCCGTAATACGGACCGGGACTAAAGACCATCCCCTCGCACTGCTACGCTGCCACGTGCACATCCTTTAGTCCCGGCCCGTAACTGGACCGGGACTAGAGGCTAGGACCTCTAGTCCCGTTTCCGTAGTCCCGGCTAGCCATCCGAGACTAGAGGCCCTCTAGTATCGGGACTATTGCCCCGTTCTCCACTAGTGTAAGTTACATAAAATATTTGCTGAGTCCTCCTACCATGTAAATACCTCTGTAGATGGTCGTGGTTCTTCGTACATTGTAGAGACTATCATAAATAGGGATATTGGTGCACCGGTAGATAGACAGCATATGAGAAAAAACTATCGTTAAAAATCTTGTTATTTCTATATAGCCAAAGCGACCAAATAATAATAAGCGCTCTAGCCTATAAACTTAAGATAGTACCATATATCTAGTTGTCAAAAATATTAGCAAAAGGATACATGCTAGAAGGTATTTGGATAGTTGTCCATATAGAACGGACGAATTTGCATTGAAAGAGTATATATAGAGGATGTTTGGTTCTCAACGGCAATTTGCCAAGCCAAAGTTTGAAAATTTGTTACGTGTTTGGTTTTTGCCACACTTTATTAACCACATGGCACATCTGTCATAGAGTGAATTTATTGCCAAGTTTTGCCACACTTATTTTATCAGCCACACTTGCCAAAGTTAGGCTTAGCAAAATATGGCTGGGACCCAAATAGCCCTCAATTGTCTCATCATCATGGAAAAATACACATTTTATACTTCCATGCCAATCCGATTTACATGGTTGTATTTGATTAGGATGACTCCTCGACGGTGATACCAAACGTAGATTTTTATCTTTAACGGTATCTTTATCTTCTAATTTTTTCATGTTATGAACTAGCACCTTTAGATGGCCATTGTTCTATACGAAATCCACATAGAATCCACGTTGAGAAGATTAAATAGTTGGAAAATGAAATCCATATAGATTATCTTCTTTGGAACTGAACTTCAGAATAAAATCTCTGTGTCTGTGTGCCCCAGTTACTTCTATACCTGAGCTCTTTACTTATGCACTTTACATTGTGATAGCTTTCAAGCTTGAAATAACATATTTTACTATCACCTTGTTGTTTGTATTTCTTCATAAGTTATTGATGTACTTAGTTGTACCTAGCATTTTCAGATTTTGTGCTTGATAAATTAAACGCTAGATTTATTTTGTGTTTGTTAGAACCAAAATTGTAATTTGTTTAACTCGCCTATTCAACACCCCTCCCATCTAGGCAATATTCGTGTCTTTTCACTAGTCCAATCTATGTAAGACACTTTAGGAAGCCAGAAGAAATAAATCATATACATTATCATATTACTCAGTACTGAATTGATGAGAATTAATCTCCCATCTAGGGATAACAATTTTCTCTTCCAACTATTTAATCTTCTCAGCGTGTTTCCATTTATTATTAGTAAGTCTCTAATAATATATTAAAATATCCAAGTAGCTAATCGAAACCTGGTCTTGTTGGTAGCCAAATAGTTAAACATGCTGGTGAGTCTCGTCTGAGCCTTGCCAAAACAAAACTATGTGCTCTTGTAGAAATTTATTTTTAGACCCAAATGTAATAGGTGACTACACTAAATTTACTTTTAGCTAATGTGACTAAAATTGCTACTTACTAAACTCCATATCTACAGAGGGGAACGCCTTTATCTCTATTTGATAACCAAGCCACAATTAATAATCTGAATAATCTAGTCCAACATGATATAACAAAACATATTGAAATTGATAGGCACTTCATTAGAGAGAAACTAGAGGAAGGAGCAAGTCAAATTAATTTTGTTACACCCAGATCAACTTGCAAATGTTTTAACAAAAGGTGTTAGTGTCGTGTCTTTCTTGAAACTATGTGGCAAGATGGGGCTGATAAATATTTTCGACCCATCTTAGGAGGGTTGGTAGTCTTTACAATAATATTGAAGGTAGGTAGGTTCTGAAATGTAAACTGAACACTGTATATACTGTGTGTAGATGGAAGGGGAGGATGCGGTACACTTCCAGAAAATTCTATGTTCTTCCCTCTTCCTCTCTTGACAGAAACTGTGTTCTTCCACCACCCATTCATCCCTTGGTTCATACCAAATTCGACAGCATAAATCATATACAATATCATATTACTTAGTACTAAATTGATGAGAACTAATATCCCTATCCACAGATAATAATTTATTTTCCAACTCTTCAATCTCCTTCGCGTGTTTCCACCAATTATTATTAAGCCTCTGATAATGCATCAAAATACCAAATTAGCTAATCTGGCGAGCCTCGTCTTGAGCCTGGCCAAAACAAAATTATGTACTTCTGTTTTAATTTATTTTTAGACCCAAAATGTGCTGTAAAATTAATTTAACAATTTTTGTTTTTTCAAAGTTATCGTACCATCATCATATTGAATAATAGAAAGTCTACCGAGTGAATAGACCACGGAATCACAAGCCGTCGGGTTCCTAGCAAAAGAGAAATTGACAACAGAAGGAACAAAGCACCTAAAAACCGGCACAACTCGGTCCCATCCATCACCTTTCCCCTCTAAAAATACACGAAGCAACAAGTAGTATATCGTACTATGATTACGAAACGCCCGCGTTGCGTTGCTGCCGAAGATGCTTATTAGAGCTGAAGCCGTGTCGACGCGAGGTACGTACCCAAATAGTATATGTTGATTTTGATTTGACAATTGAGGCGCCATGTATGCTGCATGCATGTCTGGGTTTTCTTTCACCTCAAGAACAAGAACAGGGAAGGAATATACTACGTCTCTTGGCATGCACAACAGACCGAGGCAGCAGCCTTTCTTTCCTCTCTCGAACATAAAGCGCGGAGCTGCGAGTTAAACTCCAGTTCTCCATCCATGAGTGGCAATGATCGCCCATACCCCCTACTCCTCCCAGTCCCAGGACCAGGACAGCTTTATCCACGGCGGAGAGGAGAAAGGCGATGCATCATGTTTTCTCCGCTAGGCATGCAGAATCAGGGACCAATTATATACTCCCTGTGCATGCAGCGCCATGCAGATGCAGAGATGCAGGAGCCTACTATAGCTAGGAAAGAAAAGAAAGAAAGAAAGTGTGGCCTTTTTAAATAAGGGCATGCAGCGGTTACTTTTCGGGTGAGAAGCGGCTAGCGGCAGTAGCCAGTGACGTGCATGGATTCCGTCCACGCAAGGAGGAAGCTCCCAGCTGTTTATACTGGAGCCAAAGCGTACTACATCAAATCAGATGCTGCGGAACCGAGGGCCATGGATAAACGATCCCTTCCGAGCAGGTAACATGGGCCTTTTTACCCTGCCCTGCCCTGCCCTGGGGAGAAGTAATTAAAAGAAGCCAGCGTTTCCCCCCATGCATGATCAATTGTACACTGGCTGAGGCTGGTCATAGTGGAGAGTAACTTAAAGTAGTAACATGGGTATCTTACTAGTCTAAGTTACTATCTTTATAGTGGAAAATAACATATGTGTAGTGTCATGCAAAGGCTTATTTATTGCAATGTAGACTCATTTTGTCTTGAAATGTGTGATGTTATGGTAACATAGCTAGTTACCACAAGTCACTCTCTCATCATTTAATTGCATGCCATGTCATTTAAATGTTTAGTTGGCAATACATGTAGGACTATGTTACTACTCAAGTTACTCCCACCATGACTAGCCTGAAAACGGGGACGAATTGTTTAGTAGTGCATCGATCAAGGAGCAAAGATAGCCTACAGTAGGCACAGATCAGCCCTAACAGATCCTTATTAGGGCATGCAGTTGACAGAGGGGGATGCCATGCCAGTGAAAGGTTAACAGCTGGCCTGGGCAGATCGATCATGGTTTGTCCAGACTTTAGGAGGCTACTCCGTCTAAGGATGCAAGATCGAAAACCGTTAAACACCCCCACCACCAAATGGCTGATTAGTTTCTTATTAGTTTAAGCATGGGAAAGGCTAACTATGCAAGAGATAAGGCTATCCCAGTCCACAGTCATATTCTACTGCTACAATACACTACACACACATTGAAGCTTCCTCTCCTTTACTGGCTCTATTTGTGCAGAGAATTTTTAGTAGATTGCTGTGACAAAAACACAGAGTTTCCAAGCAAGCATGCATATATGCATGAAGGTAAATAAATGGAGCACCCTTTATTTTGCCACGGTGGGAGCACTCAGCATATGCGAGTCAATGGGGATACAGGGTTAAGGCAGCTTAATCTAGGATCAGAACAAATAGGGGACTGCTACAACAGGCCTTTTAAAGGTGCATCTATGCCTGGCTAGCTCTCTCCATAGCCCCACTGTGTCAAATATTGACAGCATTCCAGGGTCTACACGAGAGACCAGCGCACCTTTTTCTTCATCGTCCTACTTCTCTAGTACAATACATGTGGACCAGATCATCATCATCATCATCGGACATCTTCTGCAGCGTGCTGTTGAGCCCGGCAATGATCAAGCAGTCACGTGTTCATCTTCATCACCCGACGAAGTCATGGAGCAGATGGCCGCCGATCTCCTTGGTGAAGTGCCGGTCCTGGCCTCCGAACGACGCCATGGCGTAGGCGTCGCTGACGTCCTCCAGCCCGAATCGGTGCGCGAGGTTGACCGGCAGCGCGGAGGGGAGGGGTTCGGCGATGTAGGCCCGGTTGTTGTTCTGGTGGAGGCCGAGGGTGAGGGAGACGCCACCGCTGTTTCCGGCGCCGCCGCCGACGCCTTCCACCTGCTGGGTGTGTGCCAACGCGATGTTTTGGTGCTGGTGATGCCCGGCCATCCCGCCGCCGTTGTACGCGAAGCTCACCTGTTGTCCCGGCATGTCCTGGGTCATCGGGGAGAGCTCGTTCTGGATGTGCCGAGGGGCGTGGGCGCCGCCACGGTTCCGCGCCACCATGCTGCTGCTTTGCCCTTGCTGCGAGTTCGAAGGATCAGATGGCGGCCGCCCGCTGCTGTCCGGCGAATGCAGTGTTTGGTGCTGCTGCACGCCGAGCTGGCTCTTGTCGGCAGCAGACGAGTTCTTGTGCCCCTGCCGCATCTCCAGGTTGTGGATTTCTTCCACCATCGGCTTCCACAGCCGAACCCTTGCGTTGATAAACCAGTTTGACACCTGCCCATGAAATGAAATGTTCGAAATTATCAGGCAGGTGATGTTTTCAAAGAACTCCTATAACTTAAAAGCCATAGGTAGTGTAATCTTCTACATGGTGCATGGCAGAATAATTTATGAAGAGGACATTATTGGTAGCAGCCAACATATGGCCTGATAAGTCAAATTAAAGTACTAGGCAAACATAAAATGGTCGCTTGCCTGGTTCCTTGTTAGGCCTGTCTGTTTGGCCAACATCTGCTTGTCGCTATCAGTTGGGTACCTGTAAGTGTAAAGCACCAAACATTACAATCACGGCAAATGAATAATTCGCTATCATACGCTGGTTTATACAAACGAATAGGCTCTATAGGTTTGAAACTTCGTAACCAAAAAAACTGGACATTGTTTTGAAGTTACATTACAACATTAAGACCTAGAAGCTAGTTCTATGAAAAAAAAAGTATACTAGTCTATTACGCCAATTCCTTCGCTAAACCAGCGTATGATGTACTCCCTCTGTTCGGGATTATAGGTCCTACGCGCATAGCTAGGTTGTTAATTTGACTAACAAAATATAACTTATATATCACAAAAGTTATACCATTAAAAAATATAACCTCTAAAGTTTCTAATGGTATAATTTTTATGATATATTATTTATATTTTATTATTCAAATTGGCAACCTAGTTATCCGCGCGGGACTTATAATCCCAAACGGAGGGAGTACTATACAGGTGTAGAAGTTTACACTACGAAATATACGAGAAATAAAATAAGTAATAAGAAGAAGCTTAAGAAAGTATATAATCGATACACAAGGCTGGGATAGTCATGCATGCACCTTATTTGAAGAGCAGTCTCAATCAAATCAACCAGAATCGACAACCACTAGAAAAAAGCAGCAGATATAGTGACATCGCTGTTTATGAGATTTGGTGGCTAGCCTAAGTTAGATGCAAATAGAGCCCACTATTAAGTCGCTGTACAATCGTCACGAACTAAGTTCTAAGCGGGCCCATGCTAGATATCTAATTAATGGTGTGGTTGAAAGTTCCTTCACATCAGACGGTATTCAATTGATACGGATTTCATGACAAGAAAGGACTGTTTCCACTCTTCTACAAATTCCATTTCTCCTGTTAGATGCATAATATGCACTAAAACAACAGTGGTGATCTAATCTGCAGTCTCAGTGGATGCCCACGAAAACGAGATTAGAAGCTTTCAGTAAAGCAAACGATTTCCAGCCATAGGTTTGCTTGCAACTATCTTAAGCATTTATCCCATGTCTCGGATCGGATCTGGGCGGGCATGATCCTCACAGCTATGAGGAATCATGTTAATTGCACTTGCTCAGCATATCATAATGGCATGTCATGTCACAGCTACCCCTTTGATAAAACATTCGCATTCGCCAATTCCAGGTACCGTATAGATACCCGAGCTGGTAATTTCAGAAAATTGCAGATTATTCATACCAACAAACAAAATCAAAATTCTGATGATGGCATATACTTACGGGTGCAAGAAGTGCTCGAAGAGCCAGGCGCGAAGAACAGACACCGCACGCTCCGGGAGCCCCCTCTGTGGTCGCCAGATGTTGTGAGGCTGGCTGAACGCGTTCGCGTTGGCTCCTCTGAGGAGAGCGGCGCCGCCTCCCATGAGGCCGAAGTTCGCCATGTCTTCCCTGCCGAGACCGTCTTTCCCGGCGGCGACCTTGCTGCTCGTGTTGCGAAGCTGGCTCTGTATCGTGCTCTTCAGATACTTGAAATGCTTGGACATGGTCCGGAGAGCGATGGACGCGAAGGGAGCGGCGTTGCTCAGCCCGGCGACGGTCTCGAATGAGGTGATCACTGCTTGGAGCTGCTGGTAGTATTGCTTGTATCGCTTGCAAACCTGTTACAAGGTCGTTGTGGTTGTAATTGTATTAGAAGAAGCAGTAGGTGGGCTTGAGTTAGATGTTGCAGCCAATAAACAACTTGAATCATGGTTATTAGAACTTGTGGAGAGAAGTTTTCTCTTCAAGAAAGAACCCGTAGATTAGACTTCAGAGTTCAGACACTACCAAATCATGTGTCACTTTGAGTTAAATTTAACCGGTGGACTATATTTTTAGACAAAAAACATGATGCTGCGACTGTATGGATAGAATCTTACAGCTTTACATGGATGGGTATAGAACCATACTGAAAGAGGACAAACTATAGGAATCTCATAAAGCAGCAACTTGAAAATTGTATATGAATTAAATTAGAGCGTGTTGTGTGGAATTTATCTGCTCTAATTTCATGTTCATGAGCTACTACTAGCTAGTATGTGCAACCCTTTGATCATACACTGAAGGAAGATCAAGTTGCCGCTAGTTTACAAGAGAGGAACTGTTCAACATCGACAGTGCAACGATAAGTGGGCATATAATAAGAAAACAAATATATCCAGAAGAGCAGATATGATGATCCCATACGTATCAACCACCATCAAATCGGAAGCACAAGAAATGGGCTGTGGAACCACAGTGATTAGAGAGATTCACGAGCCGCCTCCGGCCATGATGTGACCATGAGATGTTGGTTAGATTCTTCTCCACGGAGAAGAAATAATTACGACATGGAAACGGAAGCGAGAGATGCAAGCTCGTGTATAAAAAATAAATACAACAATTAAGAGAGGAGAGTAAGGCAAAATTAATTATAGGGTATGATCAATATAACTCACTTCTTCCATGAGGGAGATGAGCCTGGTCTTCCTCCACTGCTGCTCGGCGCCGGAGACCGTGACGGCCTCAGCGGCAGCGTGGTCACTGCTGTCCATGTCGTGGCCGACGTCGCCCGCGGCGTCCATGTCGAGCAACCCGTCGTCGGAGCAGCGGTCCAGCTGCGCGGGGCGGCCGCCGACGTAGCAGATCTCCTCGAGGAGTTTCTGCGCGGGGCCCAGGAACCTGGAGCGGCCGAGCACGGCCGCGTAGCCCGTGAAGGGCCCGTAGGGTCCTGTGGCGACGGCGACGGCGAGGTGCCTCCGTGGCTGGGGCGGAGGATTCGAGGATGACGAGGAGAGCGAGAGGCCGAAGTTGTGGCTCGGGATCTGGGCTCCTCCTCCTCCTCCTCCTGGCATCCCGTGCGGTAAAAGCTGCGCGTGGGCGTGGGCGTGCGCGTGCGCCAGGGTGGGGCTGTGCGGCGAGTAGGATGAGGAGGAGGAAGCGTAGGAGTAGAAGGGCGGCGGCCAGGAGCCGGGCGTGGGCGAGGAGGACTCCGCCGGGTCAGACGGGAACCGCAGCTTGTCGCGCCGACTTTGCTGCGGCACGTGGTAGAGCTGCCCCGCGGCGGCCTGGCCGAGCAGCAGCTGGTGCTGATGCTGGTGGTGGTGCTGGTGCTGATGCTCGGCGCCGCCCCCGTACCCGCCAGCGGCCGATGACATGGCGGCGGCCGGACGCGCGCGCGGGCGCCCCGACGCGGCTACGTAAGTAGCTAGCTAGCTAGACACCCTGGAGAGAGTGAGCGCGCGCGGGCCGGGAGAGAGAGAGGGAGGGGGAAAGGGCTCTGCGGACGGAGTGGAGTCGCGGAGATCGAGAAGCGGCTCCCGCACTTTGCGAGCGCCTGGCCGGAGGGAGGGTTGCAGTGCAGGCCAGGGCAGGAGCGACGGGAGGCGCACTGGGCTGGCTGGCAGCAGCTCGCTTGGGCTGGGCGCGCGGTGGATCGGCCGACCTGATCTGATGTCTCGCTGCTTTGCGCTCGCTTTTGTGCGTTTTTGGTGGTGGTGTTGGGTTCGGGGTGCCTTTCTTTCCTTTCTGCAAAGGTAGGCTAGCTGCTAGCTCTGCGGCAGAGGAGGATGAGGTGAGAACCGGGACGGGGACGGGGACGGGGACGGGAGGAGAGCGACGGGAAATGAAATGGTGAGCAGTGAAAGCGAAAGGCAGAAAGGGAGTTGGTGCTGGTCTGGTCGTCTGAGGAAGAGGAGGTGGTGGATGCATGAGCAAGCGTGTGTGTGAGTGTGAGCGAGCCAGCCTGCCAGGGTGGTGGGTTTTGTACTTCGGCGCCAGCCACCAGGGTAACTTCGCCAGGTTTTATAGATGCCGAAGGGAGAGCTTCTTTTTTGGTATTTTTGTGGTAGTTTCTACACACACAATAAGACTACACCTCCTTTGAGAGCATCTCCAGCCATCCCCTACGACGTTCGGCTATAGCGATTTTTAGGCCGAATGGGGGTGTCGCGTTGCGCCGGGGAGGGGCGCATCGGCCAGCCACACCCCCCATAGCAAATTATGTAGAAGTAAAAAATAGCAAAAAAAATAAATAAACTATAGTTTTTATCAAGTATTTCACATAAATAAATAAAAATTTAACGAGTTCAAGCAAGCAAGATCATAGTTCTACAAGTTTTCAAACATGATTTGAATCACATAAAGCTAGATGTTTTCTTTGAGCACCCACAAGTGGTCAACTAGATCATCTTGCAGTCGGCGACACGTATTTGGGTCTCGGATTTCTTGACGCATGGCTTAGAAGGCGGCAAATGCGGCCGACACCTGGAGATCAACATTTTGAGAGAACCCTATCGGAAAACCGGTTCAGTGTCAGTCACTAGATTTTCCCGCTCGCTCTAATGATCATGTTGTGCCCGATCACACAAGCATACATGACCTCCCACATCTGATCTTTTGATCAAGTAAGATTGGGGTATCGAACAATAGCAAAGCGAGTTTGGAACATACCAAATCCTCGCTCAACATCCTTCCGACAAGCCTTCTAGCACCGAGCAAATCAAGATCTCTTGACGACAACAGGGTTTGAGTTTGTCTTCATAAATGTTGACCATCTTGGATAGATGTCATCCGCCAGGTAGTATCTCTTCGTCATAGATGTCTTGTCTGTCAGCAAGGGATCCATATGGAAGCATCCTTAAAGTACTAGTGCACTTCTGGATTGAGGAAAAACCTATAATGTCGTACGATTTTTCTTGCATATGTAGTAGTCATCGAACTCCCTCACGTCTAAGACAATCTTCATGAAGATCTCGCGGTTCATCCTGAAACGGAGATGAAATACCACATTATTGTGATGGATCATCAACGAAGTAGTTGGCTTACAATATGCAGTAGCCATCCATCCTCTTCCTTGGCTTGCTCTTGCTGCGCCCTGGCTTCGAACCTACACGCCATAGCTTTGTAGCCCGGGAGTACAAGCTGGAATAACAAGAGAGGATCTTGAAATGCTCCTTGGTGTGGGGGTGGCAGCAACGGCGTTTTCCTCTTCCATCAGAGCGGCAAACATTTATTCGTTGTTCGAATGCATGGCCGAGGAAACTCGACGAACACCTCGCGGTTGTTGGGTTTCTCATAGGGAAATTAAAAATTTATGTCCTATCAAACACACCAAGATCGATTATGCAAGAACACATGATAGAATAGATCTAATAATCACCAACGTTGCAGTGGAGATTCGATCATCGATAGAGAAGTTGGTGAAGCGCTCGTGGTAGGATCAAAGAAATGATCCCTCTGAAGCTATCCACGTGTCCAATGACCTTGTTCTAGAAGAGCTTCATCGTCCAAGAGTCGGCAATGCCAGAGTTGTTGGGATTCGGTGCAGAAATCAAAAAAAAATGCTACACGGCAAACCTCGAAAGACTAAGATCTATCTACTAGTAATGCAGTAACGAAAGAGAGATACAGTATTCATACCTTTAAAGACCGAACGCGGTTAACGTACCGCGAGAAACATGGATGATGAAGACGCACCGACGTTGACATCAAGGTCATGATGTCCTTGCGGCTCCACGAAAACACCTAGTACCGAAAGCACGATACCGCCAGAGGCAATCACACACATACGATGCTTGACGACGACCCCCGCTTCTCTCTGATCCAGTAGAGATTGCGGAAGTAGATCTCCCAGATCCGAATCCCATAGAGCGATGGCGCTCCGCGGTAAAAAACTCCTTGCTTGCACATCCCAAACAAGGGGGCCACAGTCGCAAGACAGAGAGAGGTAACACAGGCCTTTTATTGATTTTCAGGTGAAAATTGGTGTGTTTTAATCCTCCTATGGGCACCTATTTATATAGGCGGAGGGAGGGGGTCCCTCCACCTTTAGGGTCCCATGTGGGACTAAACAAATAAAGAAAAGGGTCAAAAAAACTAGTGTCGGACGGGTGGGCCACCTGCCCGCCCGCGCCAGGCCCAACTGAGCAGGGCAGCGGCGGTAGACAGCGGCCCAGCAGGTGGAGGCGGTACCGGCGGCGGCGGGCTAGAGCGCCGGCCGGGAGGGCCGGCCTCGCGGCCCAGTGCGCAGGCGCACACGGCTTTGTGTGGGTCGGCTGGCTCCCGCGACCCACGTGGCAGCGAGCAATTGTCAGCATGGGTGGGCCGGCGCAGCGGTCACGACCCGTCGGCGTGGCTCAGCGCAGTGCTGCCCTGGGCGCTGCATTTTATCCGTCGCTCGCTTGGGCTGTTCAAATAACCATAATAAACATATTCAAATAACCATTTATGTGAAAACCCTTTTTCGGTCATTTTCCTTATTCTTTCTTCGAACACCTTCGGATCTCCTAGAACTTTTTTGGTCTCTCTTTTCTCATTTTCTTCAGTGATTCAAACTAGCCATTTAACGATCCTCAAGCTTCGTCAAGCCCTTAAGCATGCTACCCAACAATTCGAGAATACTATATACATGGCCAAGACTCCTATATGACCAATGATCAACATTGAGACCTGGATGTCCACAATTACCACATGTGTACTCAACAATATTTGTCGTTGAACCGTAAACACTATGTCTTATTCCTTTTGTCTCTGTGACACTGTATTGCCCGAGGTTTTGATCAGGTGACATCTCCAGATCATTATTCAACCCCGTTACCGATAATACCTTCTTTACTCGATCCAATAAGTGATATCCCCGTGACCTAGTCACACGTTGTGCAGCTTATGGATATAACTTATCCGAGTTGTCCCAGAGTATCTTTCATCACGCGGATGGACAAATCCCGCTCTTGATGCAGTCTCCTCAACATGTTCCTTTGGATACCCAATGTTACCTTTATGATCATCATTTCACTAAGTGATGTTATGTGCCATCAAAGCATCCTCGGGTGATAGTGATTTGATATGGTCTCACGGTCTAAGGAAAGAGTCACTATGTTTACTAGACATCATAACCTGAACTTTGTGACATGATCATGATACGATGCTATAGTTAGGGTATGTTTACCATCTCATTCCCAAGTGAAATTACCTCATTGTCAATTAGGGTTCGAGGCACCTTCATGATCAGGAAACCTTTAATCATCCGTTGACCAATGAACTAGTGATTAGAGTTTTACCAGGAACTACTATTTGTTTGTATATCACATGTGTATTAATGTTTCCCTATCAATATAGTTATAGCATGATATAAGACTTAATTATAAACTTTATGAAATATGCCATCTAATATTTAACTCTAGGGCATATTCCCTTCAGTCTCCCACTTGCACTAGAGTACAAATAAACTAGTTGCATTTGTTATCCAATCATCAGTACCACATGCCTTGGTGCTTCTGATTATGCTCGCTCATGGAAGAGTTCTAAGTCTAAGAGATGAACACTTCATTCCTTGTGTATCCTTTGCCACTTATTAATGTCATCATGTATGACACTAATACCATTTATCATCTCCATGATAAAATCTTGTGCATGTATTATGTTTTAGCAACATAATGGGTTTATTCAAGTTCCAGATGCCGGCAGTGACTTTAGATAGGTCACGAGGACTTTGTCATGGGCACTAAGTATTTGGAACACACTCTGTGAGAAATTTCTTCTCAAAGCTTCAACATTTATAAAAACATGATAGTATTCACATATTGTGTTATTAAATGTAGATTTCCAATTCAAAATGCATCCTATGCAATTTTTGAATGTTTCATCCACCACACTTCAACTGTGCCTGAGGTAACCTTTAATATAGAGATTTATGTTCTTCTTAAATTCAGCATATATCCTTTCTAGTTTAACACTTTATACTTCAAGTGTGTTGTCTTTATAGATCCAGAAACATGTCTACAGATCTCTCTAGATACTATGGACAATCCTAACTCACCATTTAATGATTCACTAATCATTTGCGAACTTGTTCTTTCAAATAAGAACATGGATCAAATTATGTTGAGTGTTTGTCATGATTTCAATTCAGAATCCTATGTCACAACATACTGGATGTACAAACATCCTATTCTTTAAATCATCGACTTTCACACTTAATGATCTTTCCTAAACCCCTTTGAATTATTAAGGACTCTTCCTAAATCAATTCATATTCTGAACTTTTCAGAATCCTTTAGGAATTTATTCCAACATAATCCCATAGAACATATCTCAATCTCATAGATCTCAATGTCGTATTTTCTCATAAATCATCATTTATTTATTTATTGGCTTTTAGTCCTTTACTCATAATGTGTCATACACAAATGAATCTTGTTAAGCTCCCACTCAAAAATATGTCAACTACATATGTAATTTTAACTTAACAATACTTTCTTACAAGAATATGCCATCCACATATTAATACAAGAAGACTCCCAGCTCCCACTCAGCTTTATGCATACTGCATATACTTTCTCGTATTTTCGAACAATTCGAAATCTCTTGATCAATTATCAATTCGAAACTTTCTTTTACAAGATTCTAAATCCACTAGACGTTTTTCACTATGAATCAAATTCATTTGAATTTGCTCAAGACCCTTCTTGACGAATCATCCTTTGTCCTTTAAGACTCCCACTTATTTCTTATGACCTTGCGGTCCTTCAGAAATATCAAGTAACTCCTTTACTTGATGAGATTCGGTAAAAGTTTTACTTTCTAATCTCAAGTGAAGTTTTAATTTCAGGATTTCTTGTAACTTTAGTTTACCATCACCTTTCTTGTAGTTCGTAGGTATGTCTCGTTCTAGTAAGGCGACAATCAATTCACATATATCTTTACACCATGTGCAGGGGATATTAGTGAATCCTACTACTTTATGTAAAAGCATAATTGAAAACTACAATGATCAAATCATTGGCTCCTTTTCATGAAGAGTCGTGTCCTGGAACATTTTCCACTTGTGCTTCTCAATCATTCCGATGCATGGTCGAAGAGCTTCATCACGCTCTTACTTTTATTTCATTAACTCCATTGTTGAGAAACACAATTTTTCTCGAGAATGCACCAACCTTTTAGCAATACTAGCTTTTCCTTCTTTGGTTCTTGTCATGAAATTTGTCTTACAAATTTCCAAGGACTTATTCGTTAATAATTTGGTTTTATCACATAAATCTAAAGGCTTACACAAATTTTAGACGGTCTACTTTATCCTAGGTGAGTGTTTGCTATTCATAGTCGGTGGTTTTTACTAACGCCACTATGGACTATTTGGTTTGTTACCAGATGTCTTTCCCACATTATGTCGACTAGGGCACTTTACAAATGTTCATGTATTATCAATTAGTTTGTTTAATTCTAATAATTCAAAACATAATCAAACAATAATATATGAACATAAATAGAAATCATTCATAAAAGGAGAACAAGTGACTTGTTACAAACTTGTATGAATAACCGTCTCACGAAATGTAAGACACACTATAAAAGGTTCATATTCCACCGATTACAATAATTATTCAAAAAACTGTAAACTATATGATAAATCTTTCAGGGAGAGTGTCGTCGTCCATCATCATGCTTGCCATCAACACGCAATGTCACCTCCTCTTTTGCAACCAACTCTTATGCAAAAGGACCTATTTTTCATAAAACAGAATAAGTATGAGATACTCTAACACTTCAACAAGTATTTGCAAGATTATAACATTTATAAACTTTTTATATACCTTCGATGCCGATGACTTCTCCAGCAATGGGCTCAACTTTGACACTTCTCAAGCGTGATATGAAATCGTGGAAATTGTAAGTTTCCACTTCACCTCTCTTGATGCATTGATGCATGCAACCAGTGTTGACGTGGAGCACTTCGTTGGAAACCCCAAGGGAAAGGTGTGATGAGCACAACGGCAAGTTTCCCTCAGTAGAGACCGAGGTTATCAAACCATAAGGAGGAAGAAAACGTCACACAGGTGTTGCAAGCAACACGGAGACCTGCACAACACAAACTCAAGACTTTTTCCGAACAAATAGTGAGGTTGTCAAGCTCACCGGTTTGCTATAACAAAGGATTAAACGTATGGTGTGGAAGGTAATGGTTTGCAGCAAGTAAACAAGTAACAGTGGAATATGTATCAATGGTAAATATTGGACCGGGGTCCATAGTTCACTAGAGGAGCTCTCCTTAGATAAACAACATGGCATGAAGGGTAAACAAATTACAACAGGGCAATTGACAGGAACTAAGCAAGGCATAACAATGCAATACTAGTAAGAAATATCCTACGAGATTCGATTGGGCAATACAACAAGATACATAGACCGCCATCCAACTTCATCTATCACTAGAAGTCCACCTTCAGGTTATCATCCGAACCCCCTCCAGTATTAAGTTGCAAGCAACAGACAACTGCTTTAAGCAAAGTGTGTAAGGTAAACAATCCACTTTCTCCATGAACAAGAGATCGTTGTTTTCTCCCTAGTAGAACAACACATCTACAACCGAAGATATTTCTATCACTTCCCTTGGAAACTAGAGGCATGAACCCACTATCGAGCATAAATACCCCCTCTTGGAGTCACTAGCAACTACTCGGCCAAGATAGCTACTAACAACGTAGAGCATGCAAGATCACAAAAAACACAGACATGATAGAATCATAAAGACAAAACCATTAACCAAACTGACATAATAATCTCAATATCTATCGAATCTCCACAAACACAACATGTATGATTACAAATAGATTAGATCTTGATCATGAACGAAGCTCACAAGATGTATACATGAAAGCACAAGGAGGATATACAACCATCTAGCTACTACATGGGCCCATAGTCCAAGGTGGAACTACTCACGCATCATACCGGATAAGAAGGCCTCTAGGATGATCTCCCCTTCGGCAGGGTGTCGGGAAGAACATCAGATCCCCCCGATCTAGGGATTGATGGTGGCGGCGGCTACAGACGGTTTCGTGGAGTTTTGATCGAGTGCCTAGGGTTTCTGCATCGGGGGCTTCTTATAGGCGAAGAGGAGAGGCAGGGGCGCTCGGGGGGCCCACACCCTACCCAGGCGCGGGCTAGGCTTGGACGCGCCTGGGGGGTGCGGACACCCTGTGGCTCCCCTCCGTATCTCCTTCTGGATTCGTGTTCCCCACGGAAAGATATTGACTTTGGCTTTTGTCCCGTCCAATTCTGAGAATATTGATTTTCTTCCTTTCTGGAACCAAAAACAAAACAAAACAGGCAACTAGCACTGTGGCAACTTGTTAATAGGTTAGTTCCAGAAAAGATGTAAAAACACCTCAAAGTATAGACAAAGCAAAGCAAAGTAGATACTAAACAAGCATGGAACATAAAAAATTATAGATACGTTTTCGACGTATCATGCATCCCTTGGCATACTCGTGGTATCTGAGGGGTAGAGATCGTAGAAGTTCACCATTGGCAAAGGCATCATCCATCCAATGATCCATAGAGAAAATGATACGTCCAAAACGTATCTACTTTTCCCGAACACTTCTGCTACTATTTATCCTCTAATTTGTGTGATTTTGGTGCAACTAACATGGACTAACGCTATTTTCAGCAAAATTGCTTGGGTATCTAGTTTTTGTGCAGAAAATCAACTTTTAGAAAAAAACCCGGAAAATATCGCAGAACTCCTATTTTACCAGAAGACTCACGGAGCGAGAAGGCGGGACGGAGAAGGGCCACGAGGGGCCCACACCCCTGGCCGCGCCTGGGTTGTGATACACCGTAAATGTGTATAATTTTTTATGTTCCATGCTTGTTTAGTATCTACTTTGCTTTGCTTTGTCTTCTCTTTGAGGTGTTTTTATATGTTTTCTAGGACTAACCTATTAACAAGATGTCACAATGCCAGTTGCCTGTTTTTTTGTTGTTTTTGGTTCCGAAAAAGTCAGAAAATGAATATTCTCGGATTTGGATGGGACAAAAGCCAAAGTCATTATTTTACCGTGGGAAACACGGAGCCAGAAGACGAGACAGAGGAGGGGCTCGTGGGGGCCACACCCCCTGGCCGTGCGGCCAGGCCTGGCCCGCGCTTGGGGTTTGCAGCCATCGCGAGCACCTCCTCGGCCTCCCTCTTCACCTATAAGAAGCCCCCGATACCTAAACCCTAAGTACTCGATCAATTTTCCACAAAACAGTCCGTAGCCACCGCCACCATCGTCCCTAGATCGGGGGGATCTGAAGCTCTTCCCAGCACCCTGTCGGAGGGGAGAGATCATCCCGGAGGCCTTCTTCATCACCATGCCAGCCTCCGGTATGAAGAGTGAGTAGTTCCACCTTGGACTACAGGTCCATGTAGTAGCTAGATGGTTGTTTCTCCTCCTTTGTGATACCATGTTTAGATCTTGTGAGCTCCGTTCATGATCAAGATCATCTATTTGTAATCATGCATGTTGTGTTTGCGGGGATCCGATGGATATTGAGGTTACTATATCAGACTGGTTAATGATTCTATCTTATTGATTCTATCATGTTTGTGTTGTTTGTGGTTTCGCATGCTCTCCGTTTCTAGTAGCTATCTTGGCCAAGTAGATGCTAGTGACTCCAAGAGGGAGTATTTATGCTCGATAGTGGGTTCATGCCTCTATTTAATCTGGTGAAGTGACAAAAATCTATAAGGTTGTAGATGTGACGTTGCTATTAGGGAGAAAACAATGATCTCTTGTTCATGGAACAAGTGTATTGTTTACTTTACACACTTTGCTTAAAACAGTTGCTATTAGGATGCTTTGTCGTGTCAATTGCCCTGCTGTAATTTGTTTACCTAGCATGTTATGTTGTTTATCTAAAGGAGAACACCTCTAGTGAACTATGGACTCCGGTCCAATCTTTACCATTGATACATCTTACACTGTTATTGTTTACTTTCTGCAAACCACCGTTACCTTCCACACCATACAGTTAATCCTTTGTTTTCAACAAACCGGTGAGATTGACAACCTCACTACTTGTTGGGGCAAAGTCTTGAGTTTGTGTTGTGCAGGTTTCCAGTTGTTAGCAACACCTTTGAGTCGTTTCCTTCCTCCTACTGGTTCAATAACCTTGGTTTCTTACTGGGGAAAAAACTTGTTGTTGTACTCATCATACCTTCCTCTTGGGGTTTCCCAATGAAGCTCTACAGTGATCTGAGCCGCATCAAGCCTTTTTCTAGCACTGTTGCCGGGGAGGCTAAGGACGGCTTCACACGGGGAGTCCTTCATAACCTTTCTCTTTACTTTGTTTTTGTTTTGCTTAGTTTCGTTTGGTTTGCTTTATCTTATCAAAAACTACAAAAAAAAAGTTCCTACTCTAGTTGTTATTGTTGTTGTTGGTTTGCTCCACTTTTGCAAAAATGAACTGTGTTGAGAACACCAAGTTGTGTGACTTCACTAGCAAAAACAACAATGATTTCCTAAGTACACCTATTGCTCCACCTGCTCCTGATGCTACCTTTTATGAAATTAAGCCTGCTTTGTTGAATCTTGTGATGAAAGAGCAATTTTCTGATGCTAGTTCCGATGATGCTTCTGCCCACCTCAATAACTTTGTTGAACTTTGTGAGGTGGAAAAATATAAGGATGTAGATGGAGATATTATTAAGCTCAAGTTGTTTCCTTTCTCCTTGAGAGGAAAAGCTAAAGAATGGTTGCTATCCTTGCCTAGAAATAGTATTTATTCTTGGATTAAGTGTAAAGATGCTTTTATTGGAAAATACTATCCTCCTGCTAAAATTATATATATGAGAAGTGAAATAATAAAATTTAAACAACTTGATAATGAACATGTTGCTCAATCTTGGGAAAGAATGAAATCTTTGGTAAAGAATTGTCCTACTCATGGACTAAATGCTTGGATGATTATCCAGACTTTTTATGCAGGTTTAAACTTCTCTTCAAGAAATCTGTTGGATTCAGCTGCTGGAGGTACCTTTATGACCATTACCTTGGGTGCTGCAACAAATCTCCTTGATGATATGATGGTCAACTATTCTGAATGGCACACTAAGAGAGCTCCATATGGTAAGAAGGTAAATTTTGTTGAAGAAACCTCCTCTTTGAGTGATAAAATTGATGTTATCATGGCTATGCTTGTTAATGGAAAAGCTCATATAGATCCAAACAATGTTCCCTTAGCCTCTTTGGTTGCTCAAGAAGAGCAAGTTGACGTGAACTTCATTAGGAATAATAATTTTGGCAACAATACTTATGGTAATAACTATAGGCCTTATCCTCTTAATAATGGCAATACTTATCATGGTAGGTCTGGAATGCCTAGTGAAGATAGAATTCTAGAAGTTGAAAGATCCACTAAAAACTTTATGCAGATGCAATATGAGCAGAACAAAATATTCACTAAAACTATGGAATAACAATCTGTTGCCTTGAAACATATTAGTCATCAACTTGAGAATTTGAATAGGGAAATTCCTAGTTTATAGTCCAAAATTTTGAGTGCTGAGAAAATATTTCCTCTTTGTCTGAAGCTCAGTCCTCTTTGATTAAAAAAATGGCTGCTAAACCTGAAACCTTGGAAAGTACCTTTGCTGCTACTCATGCCATACAAGTTACTATTGATTAAAATGTAAGAGTGTTAGCTCAACTACATGCTAAATGGGAAAGAGAAGCTGAAATTGCTAGAAAAAATAGTCTTTGTATCACCACCACCAATATGGATGCCACCAAACCACAAGAAGTCCCTATTCCTCCTACCATAATGCCTAAACCCAATGAGTCTACTACTAGTGATGCTAAGTTTGATTTTGATCTTGATGGTTGCAATATTTCTGAAGTGATTATATTCCTACAAAATCTTTCTAGAAGTACAGATGCTAGTGATATGAATGTGGCTTTCACCAAACACATTACATATGCTCTCATTAAAATTAAGGAAGAAAAGTTGAAACACAAAGCCTCTATTACTAGGAAAGTAGAAGATAGTTGGGAACCCATCATTAATATGCAAGTTAATGACTTTGATCTCAAAGCTTCATGTGACCTTGGTTCTAGTGTCTCTATTATTCCTAGAAAGATTTATGAAATGCTTGATTTGCCACCTTTGGAAGATTGTTATTTGGATGTCCCACTTAATGATAATGATAAAAAGAAACTCATGGGAAATGTTAATGATGTTCTTATTATGGTTAACAATGCTTATGTCCCTGTTGATTTCTATGGTTTGGATGTTGAATACAATGCTTCTTGTCCTATTACTTTGGGAAGACCTTTTCTTAGAACTGTTGGTGCCATCATTGATATGAAAGAAGACAACATTAAATATCAATTCCATTCAAGAAAGGTATTGAACACTTCCCTATGAGGAGAGAGAAGTTGTCTTTTTCTCCTCCTTTGAAAGCAAGGTTTTATGATAATGCTTCTTCATTTGAAACTACTTGATTCTTGCTTCTTATGCCTAACTTAAAGGCATTAAATAAAAGTACTTCTTGGGAGATAACCCAATAGTTTTCTTGAGTTTTGGAAGTTATTACTTCTGTAATAACCTATCCTTATCCTTTTTATTTGATTTTTTGTGCCAAGAATAACCTGCAATGACAGGGAAGTAAGATTTGGGGAGTTGCTGCCCCGAAACAAATTTTTGTGATCCACTCTAAAATTCGTGTAAAATCTCTGTAAGTCGGATTGAGCTTTAATTTTCTGAATAAATCCTCAAGGTTGTTAGCTAACTTTCATTAGTTTAATACTTTTTGATTTGAGCAATAGAAGATCTTTGAAAAAATCGGTTTCTACCTGCTGGTCTATTTTGACAGATTTCTGCCATTATTTGCATTTGCTTCTTATTGATTCCTTTTTGAGTTATTTTTGGGAAATTGAGCTTTTTGAGGGAATTGCTACAGTATATGGTGTCTTTAGTGAAAGTTTTTCTGTTTTGAAACTAAACCCCAAAGGTTTATTATCTTTTGAATGCACTAGATGTTGCTAATGAAGATTGTGTGAAGTTCTGTATGAAGGAAAATTTGCAGGTGTAGAGGAAGAATGATGTAATGAGATGAAGAATGGACAAAGGATAAAGCTTCGGGATGCCACCCCATGTCAACCCAAGAAATATTCAAGAGGTACAAGCGTCAAAGCTTGGGGATACCCAAGGCATCCCCTTCTCCTGAAGGAAATATGCCCTAGAGGCAATCATAGAGATGATTATATTTCATATGTATCCATGAGTTATTGTAATGTTCCTTGAATATCCATATCAGGCAACTTGTATTGATTGGCAATTATGTGAATTGTTTGTGAATCTCTTTACTTGTATGGTTATTTAAGAGTTGTCCCTAGTCGGAGTTCATGTGAGAACACACGTGAATATTAGACTAGCACATCGATTGGTTGATGACTATGTTTCGCAAGTCATAGACATGGGGATGTCAAACCAATGATGTGGAGACATGTTATGAACATGGGGTTGGACTGACCCAACTTGAGACTGGCAATTAGTTGCAGCTCTCTCTCTACACATCGTGTACATTTTGTCCTTAGACCTCAGTTTTTCGCATGTACTTGAGATGTGGATCGACCTACTTTGGGGCTATCAAACGCTGCATCATAATTGGGTAGTTATAAAGGTAGCTTTCGGGTTTGTCCTGAAGCATGCTGCAAGGCATGGTCAATCAAGATGGGATTTGCCCCTCTCTACTTGAGAGAGATATCTCTGAGCCCCTCGAGTGATCGGATCCAGAAATGCATGGCCGTGCTACGTATGGTTAAGAGTTAACCTAGTAAAGGGATTCCGAATCACGGTATCGAGAAAGGGAGATCAGCTTGGAGCTAGACCAAATATCGTGAGGCAAAGGGAAAGACATGTACTAAACCTTGTGATGGTTCGTCTGATATGATCTTTGTATGCGTTTAGGAGTTGGCACGTCTTGCTAGAGGCCGCTACCAACTATTGACAGAATAAGTGTATTCGTGTCATGTCTATACGCATATGAACCTATAGGGTCACACACTTAAGGGGCTGTAAGCCTAATGAGGATTGGATCCGAATTAGACCAGGCTTAGGCTACTAATGGGCTACTAATGGGCTACTAATGTAGAAGCCCACTAGGGACGCCTATATAAGAGAGGGTGGGGCGAGCTGACCAGGGTTAGACCTCAGATCATTCCCAGCCGCCACTCCTCACGCTTGTGTCGCGCGTGCAGACCTAGCAGTCCGGCGTCTGACGCTTCCACCCTGTACGTGTGGATACCTCGGAGGCGCTGCATCTGTAGCGCTTGGATGAGCCGTGCAAGGGGAGCTACTCGTGGGACGAGGACAAGGAGGAGATGTGGAACGTCTGCACTTCCTCGACGCGCTTCATCAATTCCGCAACTGCGCGTCTAGTGGTAATCCTGTGATCTATAACAACAGTAATCCTGGTATACGCGGTAGAAATTTTTGATTTGCACTAGTGTAGCCTACCCGTATCCCTTCAGTGGTATCAGAGCCGATGCTGTTCAGTTATAGGTTCGGGATGTTTGCATATGGTGATATGCAGATTGATATGAATGATGTGATCATTTATATGGCGGTGGTTTAGGATTGATCTATGATCTTGCTTTCCGTGATCGTGATTCTGAGGTTGTCGAACGACTTACCCCTACCGGTCGGCTTCCGCCATCGGGGTAGACAGTGACACATAAATCCAGTTGAATCACGCGAAGATCAATTTGATTGATCGAATCGGAACCTAGATCCAAAATCGATGTACCGTAATCAAAGGAGTTTGATTGAATCGGGACAGGAGTCGGTTTATGGTAAATTTGATTTGCCGATCAAAATCCTTAAGGAAAATTGTGAAGATTTGATCTCACATTTTTCACGGAAAGGGGGAGACCCCCTAGACCCCCCGTAATCGTAGCCCCTTTTGTATCTCGTTAAGGTAACTAGGTGCTGCGATGTCACATGATCCGGTAGAATGCGATTCTATGCATAACTTGTTTTTGCAGGATATATGTGATCAGTATGGCCCATGTATGTATGTGATACATGTATGAAAATTTGCATGACCTGCGTGTCGTGAGTAGGGCAACACGGCTGGAGCCATATGTGTTGTCATTTATTGTATTGGTCTGCGTGCCAACTTGTGATGATCCCAATACTATGTAATTTTGATTACTAGCTGTTAGGAGTAATAGCTTGTATTAGTTCTTGGAGGACTCATCACTTGAAAGATGGCTCACATGGAACATGAAGATGGAGATCATCATGGTGGACAGGTTCTATGGCGATGGAGATCACCATGAGAAAATGGGCCATACTGTGTCACATCTATGTGAATGTTATTCTTATGCGTTTTACTACTATGCATGCTTAGATGATAGAAGTAGAACGATCCCTCACAAAGTTTAAGTTAAACCATGCCCTTCCAACCAAACCTTGCACCATCGTATGCCATGTACAATCGTTGGTGGGCCTATGAAATTAGGGTGCCGCGGTTTTCCTTGGCTGGATGGGTTTGTATCGGATACCTACACGCATAAGGGTTGGTGAACTTGACAAGGTCATCTTAACAGTTAAGGACCTTGGGGCATAAAGGTTGGGCGCCTAGTTTTGACATAGAGATGTCACCCAACAACAAGAGTCATATGTGATATGATTAGCAAGTGTTGCTTACCAATTTACCTTGTCTTCTAGCAGTGATGCTAAAGCTCACTAGTCGACTTGTTAATTGTGGATCTTGAATCACTTAGTATCAATAGAGGGATATTGATTTAAGTGGGAGTATATGCTATTAAATTGTTTAATATGTTTTACTCCTTCATGGTTAATGGCTTAGTATTTTGCATGTTTTCTGTTGTAGATCAATGGCACCGAACACTACATCACCTTTCTCTTTGCGTTCGATTCTTGACAAAGATAAACTAAATGGAACAAACTATTCAGACTGGGTCCGTAACCCGAGAATCGTTCTCAGGTCTGATAAAAAGGAAATGGTTCTGGATACCCCAATCCCCGATGAACCTGCTGATAATGCATCTGCTGCCCTAAAGAACGCATACAAGAGAGCATGTGATGATTCTCTTGAGGTTAGCTGTCTTATGCTTGCATGCATGGAACCTGAACTCCAAAAGAAGTTTGAGGATCAGGAAGCGTACGATATGATCGTAGCGCTTAAGGACATGTTCCAAGATCAGGCAAGGACTAAGAGGTACAATGTTAACAAGTCCTTTGTCGAATGCAAGCTAGCAGAGGGAGCAGTTGTAGGCCCCCATGTGATCAAAATGGTTGGTTACAGTCAGACTTTGGAAAAGCTTGGTTTTCCACTAGGCCAAGAGTTGGCCACTGACTTCATTTTGGCGTCTCTTCCATCCAGCTATGGGCAGTTCATTTCGAACTACCATATGCATGGGGTGGAGAAGGGCCTTAATGAATTATGTGGGATGCTTAAAACAATAGAAAGTGACATGAAGAAGTGTGCAGGGCATAGCCATGTGATGGCTGTGCAGAACAAGCCTAGCTTCAAGAAAAATGGTACTTCTTGGAAGAAGAAGGGCAAGGCTAAGGATACAATCCCTAAGTCTGCACCCAAGCAAAAGGCTGGACCTGTAGAAGACACTGAGTGCTTCTTTTGTCATGAACATGGCCACTGGAAGAGAAACTATAGCAAGTACCAGGCTTCTTTGAAGAAGAGTGGAAGTAAGAGTACTTCCAACTCAGGTACGCTTGTTGTAAATGTTGTGGACATTCTTCTCGTTGATTCCTATGTTAACTCTTGGGTATTTGATACCGGATCTGTTGCTCATATTTGCAATTCGATGCAGGGGCTAATAAGGACTAGAGAAGTGCAGAAAGGCGAAGTGGATTTTCGCGTTGGAAATAAAGCAAGGGTTGCTGCATTGTTCATCAGCGTCATGCAACTTCACCTTCCGTCAGGATTTATTATGGAGTTGAATAATTGTTATTACATTCCAAATATGGGCCGAAACATTTTATCACCTTCATGTTTGATGAGGGATGGTTATTCATTCGCGAGTGCAAACAATGGTTGTGTAATCTCTAAGAATGCTATGTTTATGGCTAATGCTCCCATTGTGAATGGGTTATTTATTTTAAATCTTGATGATGCATCTGTTTACAATGTTAGTGCTAAAAGGCTTCGTCCTAATGATTTGAGTCCTACCTATATATGGCATTGTCGTTTGGGGCATATAAGTGAAAAGCGCATGAAGAAGCTCCATGGTGATGGTCTTCTAACTTCGTTTGATTTTGAATCATACGAGATATGTCAGGCTTGTTTACTTGGAAAGATGACCAAGTCGCCTTTTTCGGGTTTACCCGAGAGAGCGACAGACTTGTTGGAACTCATACATACTGATGTATGTGGACCAATGAGCACGACAGCCAGAGGAGGATATCACTACTTCATTACTTTCACTGATGATTTCAGTAGATATGGTTATGTCTACTTGATGAGGCATAAGTCTAAAACTTTTGAAAAGTTCAAGGAGTTTCAGAGTGAAGTAGAGAATCAACGTGGCAAGAAAATAAAGGCCTTGCGATCTGATCGTGGAGGTGAATATTTGAGTCACGAATTTAGCGATCATCTTAAGAGTTGCGGAATTATTCCACAACTTACGCCGCCTAGAACGCCTCAAAGAAACGGGGTCTCCGAACGGCTTAATCGAACTTTGTTGGACATGGTTCGATCTATGATGAGCCACTCGGATTTACCACTATCATTTTGGGGTTACGCTCTAGAAACGGCAGCTTTCACACTTAATAGGGTACCATCTAAATCCGTAGTTAAGACACCATATGAGATGTGGACTGGAAAGAATCCCAGTTTGTGTTTTCTAAAGATTTGGGGTTGTGATGCATTTGTCAAGCGACTTCAGTCGGACAAGCTAACACCCAAATCGGATAAGTGCATTTTTGTGGGATATCCGAGGGAAACCTTAGGGTATTACTTCTATAACCAGAAGAGGGCAAAGTGTTTGTCGCTCGTAGCGATGTTTTCCTAGAGAAAGAGTTTCTCACAAAGGGAACAAGTGGCAGGTCAGTGCAACTTGAAGAAGTTCAAGATGAGCCAGTCGAGGATGCTTCTACGAGTGATGCTATTGTAGCAGAACAAGTTGAGGAACCCATGGCAAGAGAAGCACCACAACCACGAAGGTCGGCGAGGCTCCGCAAAGCGCAGGAATTATTATTGTTAGACAATGATGAGCCTGTGACCTATGCAGAAGCGATGGTGGACCCAGACTCTGAGAAATGGCTGATCGCCATGAGATCCGAGATAGAGTCCATGGGAGAGAATCAAGTTTGGAACTTGGTTGACCTGCCTGATGGTTTTAAAGCCATCGAATGCAAATGGATCTATAAGAAGAAGATTGATATGGATGGAAATGCTCACATCCATAAAGCTCGACTTGTTGCAAAAGTTTTTCGACAAGTTCAAGGAGTTGACTACGACGAGACTTTCTCGCCCGTAGCGATGCTTAAATCTATACGGATAATTCTAGCCATTGCTGCACATTTCGACTATGAAATATGGCAGATGGATGTCAAGACGGCTTTCCTAAATGGAATCCTAACCGAGGACGTGTATATGATGCAGCCCGAAGGTTTTGTCGATCCCCATTGCTGCACATTTCGACTATGAAATATGGCAGATGGATGTCAAGACGGCTTTCCTAAATGGAATCCTAACTGAGGACGTGTATATGATGCAGCCCGAAGGTTTTGTCGATCCAAACAATGCTGGAAAGGTATGCAAACTTCTGAAGTCCATTTATGGGCTGAAGCAAGCATCTCGGAGTTGGAACATTCGATTTGATGAAGTTGTAAAGGAGTTTGGCTTCATCAAAAACGAACAAGAACCTTGTGTTTACAAGAAGGAAAGTGGGAGAGCGCTGGTATTTCTAATCTTATATGTAGATGACATATTGCTGATTGGAAATGACATTCCTATGCTCGAGTCTGTTAAGACCTCATTGAAAAATAGTTTTTTGATGAAGGACTTGGGAGAAGCGGCATATATTCTGGGCATCAAGATCTATAGAGATAGATCAAGGAGGCTAATTGGATTAAGCCAGAGTACATACATTGACAAAGTGTTGAAACGGTTCAACATGGAAGAGGATAAGAAGGGGTTCTTGCCCATGTCTCACGGCATTAAACTCAGCAAGACTCAGTGTCCTTCGACTACTGATGAGCGTGAGCGCATGAGTAGGGTTCCATATGCTTCGGCTATTGGATCCATCATGTATGCAATGATATGTACTCGCCCAGATGTTTCCTATGCTCTAAGTGTTACGAGCAGATACCAGGCTGATCCAGGTGAAGTTCACTAGACAGCGGTAAAGAACATCCTTAAGTACTTGAAAAGGACTAAGGATGTGTTCCTAGTTTATGGAGGTGAAGATGAACTCAGTGTAAAGGGTTACACAGATGCGAGTTACCTTAACGACTCAGATGATTCGAAATCGCAATCAGGTTATGTGTTTGTCTTGAATGGTGGTGCTGTGAGCTGGAAAAGTTCCAAGCAAGATACGGTGACCTCCTCTTCAACAGAAGCTGAATATATTGCTGCCTCGGAGGCAGTAAAGGAAGCTGTTTGGATTAGGAATTTCCTGATCGCTCTCGGTGTGGTTCAGGGCGCGTCCAATCCCTTGGACGTTTATTGTGACAACAATGGTGCTATTGCGCAGGCCAAGGAACCTAGACAGCACTAGAAGAACAAACATATTCGCATGTGTTACCATCAGATTCGAGAGTTCGTTGAGGATGGTAGTGTCATGATATGCAAAATACATACAGACTCAAATGTTGCTGATCCCTTGACTAAGCCTCTCCCGCAGCCCGCGCATGAAGAGCACACAAGAGCAATTGGTATTAGATACATTTTAGATTGACTCTATTGCAAGTGGGAGACTGAAGGAAATATGCCCTAGAGGCAATCATAGAGATGATTATATTTCATATGTATCCATGAGTTATTGTAATGTTCCTTGAATATCCATATGTACACACGTGAATATTAGACTAGCACATCGATTGGTTGATGACTATGTTTCGCAAGTCATAGACATGGAGATGTCAAACCAATGATGTGGACACATGTTATGAACATGGGGTTGGACTGACCCAACTTGAGGCTGGCAATTAGTTGTAGCTCTCTCTACACATCGTGTACGTTTTGTCCTTAGACCTCAGATTGTCGCATGTACTTGAGATGTGGATCGACCTACTTTGGGGCTATCAAACGCTGCACCGTAACTGGGTAGTTATAAAGGTAGCTTTCGGGTTTGTCCTGAAGCATGCTGCAAGGCATGGTCAATCAAGATGGGATTTGCCCCTCTCTACTTGAGAGAGATATCTCTGGGGCCCTCGAGTGATCGGATCCAGAAATGCATGGCCGTGCTACATATGGTTAAGAGTTAACCTAGTAAAGGGATCCCGAATCACGGTATCGAGAAAGGGAGTTCAGCTTGGAGCTAGACCAAATATCGTGAGGCAAAGGGAAAGACATGTACTAAACCTTGTGATGGTTCGTCCGATATGATCTTTGTATGCGTTTAGGAGTTGGCACGTCTTGCTAGAGGCCGCTACCAACTATTGACAGAATAAGTGTATCCGTGTCATGTCTATACGCATATGAACCTATAGGGTCACACACTTAAGGGGCTGGAAGCCTAATGAGGATTGGATCCTAATTAGACCAGGCTTAGGCTACTAATGGGATACTAATGTAGAAACCCACTAGGGACGCCTATATAAGAGAGGGTGGGGCGAGATGACCAGGGTTAGACCTCAGATCATTCCCAGCCGCCACTCCTCACGCCTGTGTCGCGCGCGCAGACCTAGCAGTCCGACGTCTGACGCTTCCACCCTGTACGTGTGGATACCTCGGAGGCGCTGCATCTGTAGCGCTTGGATGAGCCGTGCAAGGGGGGATGCTCGTGGGACGAGGACAAGGAGGAGACGTGGAACGTCTGCACTGCCTCGACGCGCTTCATCAATTCTGCAACTGCGCGTCTAGTGGTAATCCTGTGATCTATGACAACAATAATCCTGGTATACGCGGTAGAAATTTTTGATTTGCGCTAGTGTAGCCTACCCGTATCCCTTCATCTCCATCAATAAAAATCCTAGGTCTTTCTAGACACTTCGTTTTTATTGTTTCATGCACTGTTGTGTTATTCTTGGAGCGTCTTAGTTTTTATTTTTGGTTTTTTTGCTTGAATAAAGTAGTTTGACCCCCGTTTTCGCCGTGTTGTTTCAAAGAAGTCGATTGGTGTTGGAAAGGAGTAGGAAGTTCTTGCTTAGTAGTACAAGAAGGAGCTTGCTTTAACTATGACTTAGACTTTATCATGCCATGCAAGATATTGTTTTGACCTTATGCTTAGTGATTATTGTTGTAGCATGACTTGTTCCAAACAATTAGGATTGCTTAATGTGCCTTGAAAGAATCATGCGTTATTTTAGCATACCAAAGCATAGTATTGTGGTATTCTCCTATGATGCTTTGTTTGGGTTGACTTGGCACATGCTCACACCATGTTATGACTATAAACAAGTCACCATAGCCTCTATGATCATCTAGTTTTTGACTTGTAGCACCACTTTATGCTTTGATTAGTAATGTTTTGTCGCTCTGCATGATTATGGCCATTATTGCTCTCTTAGTTGGTCGCTCCCCGTCTTTTGCTAGCTTCCACTTGTATGAGTAAGCTTTACTCATGCATCCAACTTCCAAGAAACCAAGTTATTCCAAAGTGTCCACTATAAATTCCTATGCATGGTGTGTTACAGCATTCCAAGTATATTCTTGATTTATCTATCTTCCAAATTAAACTTGTTATATGAAACTTAGTGATTAAAGCTCTCACAAACTTGATCGCACACTTTATTTTTATTGCCCCTAATAAACTTGAACCATTGTGTCATCTATGTTGTATATGCTTACACTTATACGTTGGAATTAGCAGAACCATGCTGAAAGTGCAATGGACGTCGCCTAGAGGGGGGTGAATAGGCTTTTTAAATTTATTACGGTTTAGGCTTAAGTAAATGCGGAATAAAACTAATGTTTAATTTATTAAGCACAAAACCTAGCCACTAAGTTCACCTAGGTGCACCAACAACCTATGCTAAGCAATACAAGCAACAAGGTGATAGCAAGGTATAAATACTTAAAGCACGATGGCTATCACAATGTAAAGTGCATAAGTAAAGGGCTCGGTTGATAGATAACCGATGGACGCGGAGACGAAGATTTGTTTCCCGAAGTTCACTTCCAAAGAAGCTACGTCTCTATTGGAGAGGTGCGATGGCGCAATGCTCTCCGAACGCCACAAATGGCTCACCTCGAGGTGTGGTGGCTCGATGCTCACCCAACGCCACACAAGGCCTCACCCCGGATGCGGAAGCACACAACTCACCGACGCCACAAAAGGCTCACCCTATTCTCCCGAGTGTGCACCACAAAAGGCGGGCACTCACTCCACTATAGGACGCTTGAGGGCGGTCACCGAACCCGTACAAGATTAGGGCTAACTCCACAACTCAATTGGAGGAACACATGAAGCTCCAATCGCAACCTTTCCTTGGCCCACACATTCTCCAACTTCCTCTACATGGTTAGCAAAACAAGTACTAGAGGAAATGGAAGCACATTTATCATGGAAACAAGGCAAAGCAAGCATATCATCATGAGATATATTCAATACATTTCTACATGATATGCAAGGGCAATCAACACTAGGATGTAAATCATATATGGTCCTACAAGTTTTCATGCCCAAAGATACAACATTGCAATGAGATAGATACAAAGGATCATGAATGGAAATCTCACTATCTACATTGCAAGTCTTATCACCACTCGCCATATTATTACCTTGTGACAGTTCACATGTTGGTGTAGTGGAAGAAGATGAGAACTCATCGCGGCCGGAGGTGGAGGGAACACAATCATACTCATTAAGCTTGGGCACATCATATTTTGCTTGAAGCTTGGTCCAAATATCATGAGCATTTCGGAAAGGCATGATTGAGGAAAGAACTACAAAGCTCACAACATTAACAAGCACATTAGATGCTTGAGCTTCGAGATAAGAGTCTGTCTTCTCCTCCAAAGATAGATTTTGGGGATCCTTAGGAGGAGACAAGCCCATATCTATAATTCGCTCAATGTTTGGGTCAATGGCCCGGAAATGACTAAGCATGCGAGTACGCCAAACACCATAATTTGTGCCATCAAATGTAAATGTGTGAGAGTGCACTAAACCCCTAGGAGACATCTTTACTCTCGAGGCGGTGAAGCCTAAAAGCGAGAGACCTTGCTCTGATACCAATTAAAAGTGCAATGGACGTCGCCTAGAGGGGGGTGAATAGGCTTTTTAAATTTTTTACCAGTTTAGGCTCAAGTAAATGCGGAATAAAACTAACGTTTAATTTATTGAGCACAAAACCTAGCCACTAAGTTCACCTAGGTGCACCAACAACCTATGCTAAGCAGTACAAGCAACAAGGTGATAGCAAGGTATAAATACTTCAAGCACGATGGATATCACAATGTAAAGTGCATAAGTAAAGGGCTCGGTTGATAGATAACCGATGGACGTGGAGACGAAGATTTGTTTCCCGAAGTTCATTTCCAAAGAAGCTACGTCTCCGTTGGAGAGGTGCGATGGCGCAATGCTCTCCGAACGCCACTATGGGACGCTTGAGGGCGGTCACCGAACCCGTACAAGATTGGGGCTAACTCCACAACCCAATTGGAGGCTCCCAACAACAAAGCCACAAAAGGCTACAATGCCACAAAAGGCCAACAAAGCCACAAGAGGATACAAGACCACCAAAGGTCAACAAGACCACAAAAGGTCAACAAACCAACCACACAACCGTCTAGGGTTCCAAGGAACCCAATAGAAACTAGCCCACAAGCTTGAACTCGCCGAATCTCAGAGGAGAACTCAAACCTATGCACCAAATGCAAGGGAAAGTCCTTCTCTCCCAAATTCCAACAAAGCTACAAAAGCTATTGGGGGAATAAGGGAGGAAGAACACAAGAGGAGAACACAAAACTCTCCAAGATATAGATCCCAATGATTCCTTCACAAAGAAGGGATTTAGCTTGGGGTGTTGTAGATCTAGATCTCCTCTTTCAAATCCCTCAAAAAGATGCAAGAATCATAGGAAGGGAAATGGAGAGGGGAAGCTTCTTCAAGGTCAACAATGGAGGAGAGAGAGAAAGCCAAGAACCAAGAAGAAAAGTTGTAACCCACGAAGGGGAAGAGGATCCCCTTTTAAAGGGCTCCTAGATCTGCCCGTTATGGGCATTCGTGACCCCTGGCCGGAACTTCCGGTGGGAGGCCGGAAGTTCCGGTGGCACGCAGCCAACGATCAAAAACTGTGATGCGAGAATCTGAAAACGCGAGTCCTGGTCGGAACTTCCGCCGGTTCACCGGAACTTCCGGTGGGAGCGAAACTTCCGGTGGAAGTTCCGACAGAAGTTCCGTCAAATAGAGCAAACAAAAACATAGAGGTTACTGAACGTGAGCGGAACAAGAGCCAGAAATTCAACCGGAACTTTTGGCGGCAACTAGGCCCGAGCGGAATTTCCGGTCCCTGGCCGGAACTTCCGGTGGGAGTGGAACTTCCGGTGGAAATTCCGACTGAAGTTCCATCAAATAGCACATCCAAAATAGAAGGTTACTGATCGTGAGCGGAAGAAGACCCGAAACTTCCATCGGAACTTTCAGAGGCAAAAATGCCCTAGCGGAACTTCTGATGGCAAGCCGGAACTTCCGGTTAGGGAAATTCCAGAAACCAGAAAACCAGAAATGCAATAACTTTTGCATCCGAACTCCAAACGGGATGAAACCAATTTTGTCAAAATATTGGGTATCACCTTGGGAGAAAATACCATGAATACATATGTGAAGTATCCCCCAAGGTGTGGAGCCAGAAAACTCGCAAGATCAAAAACCGCAATAAGATATGCAAGTGAAATCCTTATTTGATGAACTAGAGCTTGTTATGATGATGACCACATGCTCTAGATCCTCTCATGGACAAGAACCAAATAACAACCAAGAAAGACGATGCTATGAATGCAAAGGTTTGAGCTCTCTCTGAACGATGCAAACGAGACACCCGCTTGAGATCCCCTCTTGATAGAACAACTATCTATCCTAAACCCGGTCTCCCAACTAACAACACAAGACCGGCAAAAGAAAAGCCCTATCAAGAACATACCTTTGCCTTGAGCATCCCACTTGAACTTGATGTAGACCGTCTTGTTCTTCTATAATGGGAACACATTTCTTGGATGCTCTTGCTTGATGAAGATGAAGACTTGCAAATTGCTCCCCCATACTCCATGGGGAAACCTCTTCTTTGAACTTGTCATCATCACTCCATGAGCACGAGGATGGCGAGCTTCAAGCATGAGATCTTCTAGAGATGGCGCATCTTGAGCTCGCCCTTCTTCATCTCTTCTTGAGGTTGATCCATCTTGATGCAACTCTTTGCACATGTCTTGAGAAACCTTCAAGCTCCTTCTTTCTTCATTATTCCAATGGGCACAAAGCCCTTGGACATTTCTTCATCTTCCAACCTTGAGACCAACACATGGCCCAAGCGATGCCAATGGACAAACCTACAAGTGAAACTCAATTTACACATTAGTCCATAGAGATTGTCATTAATTACCAAAACCACACATGGGGGCATACATGCCCTTTCACATGTTGTCATGGGGAACGCTCTCAACATTGCACTTGTACATTGTACCCAGTTGATATCATGCTATTTTGTTTGCAGATGTCGTCGATGTGAGATAAAAGAGGAGCTTGTAAGTACATGGAGTTATGTATGTGTGTTAGAGAAACACCTGGACCGCTATCCTAAGCCATGCCTAATCATGGTGGAAACTCGCAGCATCACCATAGTGAGCAATCTATGAAGCATTCTTCTTATAAAAAACGAGATAGAGATTGAGAAAAAGGAAAAAAGATGAGAAAAGAGGAAGAGGGAAAAAAGCACCATTTTCCCATGGTAAATAAGAAGATTTCCGAGATGCTCACTGTCTGCTTGCCTTGTCATTTTGATATGGAACAGCTCATGTATCATGTGCAAGGGGTACCCCGTTGGAGATTCTCTATGATACACATGTACTTACTATGACAAGAACTTACCGGTGATTAAAGTTGAGTAGCATGAGGAGCGGCCATCGTACTCAAGGGACATGAGATTAACAACTTATACTTTGTAACATCCCTAAAATCATGTTTCAAACTCATGCATATCATCCATGCATCCATGATCATGTAGATTTCATTTTCAAAAAAATCATTTCAAAACAGGAGCATATATGCTTATTATTTCATGTAAGTATGCTCTAGCCTTAGTGCTATTTTCCAATGAGAAGAGTACTTGTTTTGTTCAGTAAGGTTTGAATTCAAACTTAAGTATTTTTCAAAGCTTGAGCAAAGTTTTCAAAACAAAATGTGTAAATAAAACCAATATTATGCCTATGGTATATATCACATAAAGGCTTGGTTTTATTTGTATTTTCAAATTGATCAAAGTGTTTTGAGTAAACAGTAGTGTTTGACACACATTTGGATGCAAACTTTACAGTACAAAAATCCTGAAAAGATTTGAATTCAAATAGAATTTGAAATCATTTGAATTTGGTTCCTAAAATTGCAAACAGAAAAAGAAAAGGAGAAAAGAAATAGAAAAGGGCCGGCGCCACCTATCTAGCCCAACAACAGAACCAGCCCACTAAGCCCACCTGGGTTCCCTCTCTCTCTCTCACTCGCAGACAAACCCGCCAAGTCACTGACCGCCTGACCCCACCTCCTCTCTGTTTCACTCGCTGGCAAGTGGACCCTGCGACCACGTTGTCGTCGTCGTCGTCAATCACGCGCGGCCGAGGCGCTCGCTCCGCCGTTCCCTCGCCGCAGTCACTTCGAGCTTAATTGCCATTGATTCTGCGCGTAATCGCCGCCCCCCTCCTGCCTACTTAACCCCCTCTGCACCGCGAGCATTTCCCCTCACCTAGCGCCACCACTCTGCCACCAAGCTGCCCGTATTCGCCCTTCCACCGCCGCAGGCAGAACCCTCTCCGGCGACCAATCCTGGTAAACTCCGTGCGCCCCTTCCTCTCTGGTTCACGCGAGCCGCTTCACAACTTCCTTGCGCACCTTCTGACACCATTGGTTCATCCTATACTGCCCCAGGACGTCGACTTCATCAAGCGCTGCAAGTTCCCGACGACGTCTCCAACTCCGGCGACTAAATTCGGTGAGCCTCGTGTTCCCCTTCGTTTCTGAATCACACGAGCATGTTCGCCTGCATCTAGCGCATCTGCTGACACTCTTCGTTTGGATCCTCGCGTCCCAGAGCGTCGCCTTCGACTCTGACAGAGATCATCTGACGCCGCCCGCAACTCCGACGAGCTCCAGCGACCATCTCCGTGCGCCCCTTGCCAAACCACCGCCACCTTGAGCATCAGCAACACACGGCGAGCTTGGTAAGCCCCTTCTCCCTCTCCCGCGCGACCTAGAATGCCGGTAGCAGCTCTGACAGAGACGTTGCCACCTGTCGCCGCCGCTAGCGCCGCCACTGGATGGTCAGGTTGCTTAGGATCGTTAGATCTAGATCCTGTGGATACGATAGATCCTAGGCGAAACGGTAAGATTAGATCTGGGACGCGCGTTTAAATTAGATCTGACGGCTCACATACGCGATCCAGTGCGAAACGGTATCGACCAATAGGATTGCGCCGCGTGTCTGACAGTTGGTTTAAAATTTCTGAATTGAATCTATTGAATGTTTAAACTTCTTTTAATCATAACTCTTGATCCCCACGTCCAAATTTGATGAATTTTATATCAATGGAATCAGGAGAGAAAGCCCTTTTCAATTATGCAATGTTTTTAATGTTTTGTTTCTGTTAAAATGATTTTATTTACAGAAACATGTGTAGGCCTATTTTGTGTATATAAATTATTTGATAAATGTTTTATTGTAAATAAATGTTGTTTGGCAAGTTTTGAACTTGTTTATGAACCAGTACTGTGCACTTGTCTTGTTGAGTTTAGAAAATCATCACATATCATAATGCATCCATATATTTTTGCTTGTATTTATTTTGTATGTGATTTGTTGCTATGATTTTATGTGTAGATTTTGGTGCTAATAGTGATTGTGATTGTGAGGAGTGTAGCTACTCTCCAAACTACCAAGGCAAGTGGTGCTTCATAATTTTATTCCTATGTTTTCTACTATGCATTAGAAATATTTTGCTAGTCTTGCATGATTATATTTTTGCTTATATGCTATGTTGGGAAATCCTAGTAGTTGTAGAATTGCTAGAAAATTTCTAAGTAAGATGTTATCTATGCCATGATTAGCCTAGCTAGTAGCAACCAAGGGAGGTGATATATTCATGCTATGATAAAATATTTCTAAGTCTTTGGACTTGTGTTTTTACTTAATAAAACAACTAAGTGAATGAAACACCTGGGTGGAATGGAAGGAATGGTTTATGTTGAGTGGTTACACAAGGCCCATTTCTATGGTTTACCTTGTGTATCTCACTTGTGGAAAGCCACCCAGGAACAAAGGGATTTGAGAGGCCAAATGTTAAGAAGCTTCTAGTGCAGCCACTTGGCAATATGGGCTCTGCCTGGATCACATAGGTTGCAATAACTTAGCCATTTGGACAGTTGGTGGTAGTGGGATGATAGGTTGGAGCGCGTCCATTTGGTCTAAGGGAAGGCTTCTGGAAGGTTCTGTCTTGGTGAAAATCAAGTCTGGTGGGGAAAGTGCACAACCTGTGCAGATGGAAGAATCTAAGTACTTAGCCATGTCCCTGGTATTAAACAATTTGAGCATCAAGACATGGAAGCTATCAAGAATCTCATCATCCCAATTTCTAAGTAAAACTTGTGGTTGAACAAGGGTGAAGGACCCCAATGTCTATTGGTGGTTCCTTGGGAAAAGTTTTTGACAAAGAAAAACTTAGTGATTTCAACTAATAGGCAAAACCTATTTTAAGCAAAGCAAGCCTAAGCTACACTTAGCCAAACTGCATATAGTATGTAGTCCACCAATATTATACTAAGGTATCACTTGCCAATACTATTCCAATGTATTGACCCACTGTGGCTGTAACTTGTGATGTTGCAGGTTATTCTGATGAGGATTAGGAGTCATGAGTCTACACTCAACATGTTTGCCTGTGGCACATGAAGATGAAGACTTTTATCTATTTACTTATTTAAACTCTTGTACTAGGCCTGTGGCCATGGAGTTGTAAAGACTATGTTTGTCTCTGGAATGACTGTAATAATGACCTTTGTTTCTGTGTACTTCATCTTAAACTGTGGATGCTAGCATTGATCCAGGACTAGCATTGCAATCACAGGGATCCTTTTCCTTTATAAAGGAGGGATCTTACAGATGGTATCAGAGCACTGTGTTGCCTGTAGGATTATGACCCTAGGATTGGAAACCACTAAGGAAAAATGTTCAACAACTTCCACACTTGTCTTTTCTTCTCGTAAAAATTTTCTAATCTTCTTTCTCATCTCTATTTGTAGATGAACTCCATCAACGAAGCCGTAAGGAAGGGACCACTCATGACAATGACTTTGGAGTGTGAGACAGAATTCCCCAAGGCACTCAAGGACCTCATGGTTGCAATGGGAATACATGGTGCAGCTGTGTACAAAGGTTTTCCTGTGATGGATGAAGGAGTTGAGTACTGGTGGGTGCAACTTCACTTGTATAAAAACAAGGAAGACAACCACAAAGAATCAGGATTCTGCATGTTCACCAATTCAGTGGTGCACACTACATTCTTTGATTCAGCAAGGGATGTAGCTTGGAAGACCATCAAAGAACTTGGTGATAGAGTCAAGTGCAGAATGCTCAACATCCAGAATGACCTAAAGGAAGAGAAGAAACATACTCAAGAGTTGGAGGCTACCAACCAAACCTTAAGAGGAGATATTATAGACTTAGTAATGGAGTCATGTGCCCAAGATAGACTGATTGCTTCTAGAAATATTATGTTAGCCAACATGTATAGTGAGTTGGGATTGTAACGTACTTCGTTAGTTGGACCACCACACTTATCACCTTATTTTCCAAATGTTGCTTGAAATAAGTTGAACCTTGGATGTTGTAATGGTTGCATGTATGCCATGACTTGTGTGATTTGATTTCCAAAGTTATACATGTGTTGCTTTGTTTTGTGATTCATTCTTATGTATGTTGATTCTAACTTTTTCTATCTTATAAATAGATGCCTAATGTTATTATCAGCACGGTTGATGAGTTCAACGGTGCTGGCTTTGGCACTCGTATTATTGAGCTTACTAGTCTGCTCAATCTTCCACTTCCTTCCATCATGATGCTTCCCCTCACCAAGTTTGAGAGGAAAGACCTTTGGGGCTTCAAGGTCAATCAGCCAGGACGCCAGACTGAGCCAGCCACGGAGGCCATCATCTTCAAGCTCATGCATGATGACAAGGAGAGAGGCCTTGAGGTAGTCATGCAGGATCTGATAGGACGTATACTAGGGAGACACTCTCGTGAGGTTAGAGGTACTCACTTCCACACCTTCGGTAGACGTGATGAGGATGGTGAGGCCATTGACTCCGAGGACACTTCGAGAGAGTCAGCAGAGCCGACACGTCTATACCTCCAGGACTTAGAGGTTCTTCTTAGGCATGTGGACACTGATAGGACCAACGTCATGCTCAGCAATGACGAACCCCAGGTGCAGCTTCGTGAGAAGGACAAGCTCTTCGTGGAGCAATATGAGATAGTCAAGGAGATGGAGGCCAAGTTCGAGAGTCAGGACAGAAAGTTCAAGAGTCAAGAGAAACGAGTCCAAGATAGGAACAAGAGGATTCGGGACATGACTGCATAACTGGAGGCCAAGGACTTCGAGCTCGAGCATCAGCAGACTGTGATAGAGAGGCTTCATTCTCAGAAGAGGGCTCTCAAAGCCAAAGTAGAGACCTTAACCACCAATGTCGAGGAATACAAGACTGCTATGGAGAATGCAGGTCTTACTTTTGTTGAGGAGGAGGTTGATGCCGAGGAGTAGTGTTGACTACTCATTTATCATTTACTTATCATACTTTCTATTGATGTCGCAATGACCATCCAACATGTCGATGGCTTGCTATTGGTGTGTTTACCTTGCAAACTTGTGGTTTTTGTTGTTGAACCTTTAATGTGATGCATATTGGTGATTGTTTATGTGATGTATTGTGCATAATAGCATCTATGGGTATCTCATTCTTATCTCTATTTACCAAACCACAGATGCCTCCCCGTCGTGCCAATCCCAACCCCAACAACAACAACATCACCCCTGAGATGCAGCAAATGATGACAGCTCAGACTCAGTTGATGCAAATGATGACTACGTTCATCCAGAATCAGAACAACAACAACAACAACAACAACAACCCACCGGGGTTTGACATGCTTACCAGGTTCTTGAGACTGAGGCCAGCAAAGTTCTCAGGAACAACTGATCCTATGGTGGCCAATGATTGGCTATGCTCTGTGAACAAGGACTTGGTAACAGTGGGCTGTACTGATGCTGAAAAAGTCAGATTTGCAGCACATTTGTTGGAAGGACCAGCAACTACTTGGTGGGATAACTTCCAGATCACCACTCCCATTGCGGATGTGACATGGGTTATCTTCGAAGATGGTTTTCGTACTGCTCACATCTCATCCGGAGTGATGAGTCTGAAAAAGAAAGAGTTTCATAACTTGAAGCAGCGCCACCGTAGCGTGGCTAAATATATTGAGGAGTTCAACAATCTGGCGTGTTATGCACCGGATGAAGTTGACACTGATGCTAAAAGAAGAGAGAAGTTTCTCGAGGGCCTGAATGATGAACTGAACCTGCAGCTATCAGTGGCCTATGTTCCCACATACCAGTCTCTTTGTGACAAGGCTGCTATTTTGGAGAACAAAATGAAACAAGTTGAGAGTAGGAAGAGAAAGCACTCGGACAAGCACAGCTCGGGATCGTCTCACAAGCGTTCCTGATGGAGGGGTTAACCTCTTGGGTGGCCCGATCTTCACGGATCTCGTGGTCAAATCGATGGGAAAGCGAGGGGAAAGGGAGAAGGTAGCGTAAGCGAACACACACCTCACGAAGAACACGATGAACACACGCAAAACTCACACGATACAAGGCCGATTGCTCCCGAACGGCGGCCACCGGTCCGATAGAATCCTCGCAAGGAAAGATCGGTCAACGCGCTCCCTCAAATCCACATCGGAGAGGGAAGAACACCTTGGGGAGGGTCTTGACAACTTGGAGACGAGACATCGAACTCCAAGGCCTTGTTCAACGATGGATGCGTGATGCAAAGTCCAATCGAGGTTGGTGACGATAGTCGGTCCCCTTGGATAAGGGGATGAGGCAAAACTAGAGATTCCACACAAGGGGGTTGTCTTTAGTCTATCATCTATGCCTAAGGGATACATGAGGGGTGGAGGCTCTATTTATAGGCCAACCACATAAACAAGGATAGTTTGGGGATAACTAGGCGAATAGGTAAGTAAAGGGGGATACATGGGCTGTGGCCCAACTAGTGCGCGCAGGCACTGCCAGGAGCGGTAGTACCGGACTTGGGACCGGTAGTACCGCTTGGTACGGTAGTGCCGCTCTGGGACCGGTAGTACCGCTTGCGGTCCTGGAGCGTCAGCTGGAGCCGTCTGTAGCGAGCGGTATCAGGGGACGGTAGTACCGCTGACCGGTAGTACCGGGTCCAGATCCGGTAGTACCGCCGGAGACAGAGAGTATTTGGCTTCTGTTGGCGTCGTCTGTTGGTGGCGGTAGCAGGGGCGGTAGTGCCGCCGGGCGGTAGTACCGGGCACCAGGTCCGGTAGTACCGCTGGCGACAGAGAGCATTTGGTGATCTGTCTTCTTCCGCCTCCTCTTCCAAGCCTCCGTCTTGTCGGGCTTGATGCTCCGGGCTTCCTCCCTTGCCTCCGTACTTGTCAATGTGAACCTATCATGCATATGTGACGGAGTATGAAGTAGCATACCATTCAATAGAGTAGGAAGGAGGCTCGCATAGAGGAACGGATTCACCTTTGGAGTCCATGACGACTTGGCGTAAGTTGGAGACCAAGATGTGGTAACGACCTTGGAAGTTCAACCTACATTGTTGGACAAGATTAAAGAAGCCCAGAAGATTGATAAGGAAATAGAAGAAATTAAGGAAAAGATTGGCAAAGGAAAAGCCAAAGGATTCCATGAAGACGAACATGGTACTTTATGGCATGGAAAACGTATCTGTGTTCCACAAGATCCGGAGCTTCGGAAACTGATTTTACAAGAAGCACACAACTCACCATATTCTATTCATCCGGGTAACACCAAGATGTACATGGATATGAAAGAAAGATTTTGGTGGAATAATCTCAAGAAGGACATCGCCGAACATATTGCTTTGTGTGATGTATGCAGCAGAGTGAAGGCGGAACACCAGAAACCAGCAGGTTTGCTTCAACCACTACCTATTCCTGATTGGAAGTGGGACAAGATTGGTATGGATTTCATTACCGGATTGCCAAGGACCAGGTCAGGATATGATTCTATTTGGGTAGTAGTGGATTGCCTAACTAAAGTGGCTCATTTCATACCCGTGAAGACAACCTACACTAGTGCTAAGTTAGCCAAGATATATATGAGTAGAATTGTGTGTCTGCATGGAGTACCCAAGAGTATTGTGTCTGATAGGGGAACTCAATTCACTTCTCATTTTTGGAGACAGCTACATGAGTCATTGGGAACGAGGTTGGAATTCAGCACCGCTTTTCATCCTCAGACTGATGGACAGACAGAAATGACTAATCAGATTCTTGAAGATATGTTGAGGGCATGTGCCCTAGACTATGGAGCCAGTTGGGATGAAAGTTTGCCTTATGCAGAATTCTCTTATAATAATAGCTATCAAGCCAGTATTGAGATGGCACCGTTTGAGTTTCTTTATGGGAGAAAGTGTACCACCCCATTGCTATGGAATGGTGTGGGGGAAAGAAGTTTGTTCGGACCAGAACTTATCAAAGAAGCTGAAGAGAAAGTCAAGCTGGTTAAGGATAGATTAAAGATAGCACAGTCCCGACAGAAAATCTACGCAGATCCTAAGCGTAGAGAAGTCACCTGTGAAGTTGGTGATAGAGCTTATCTTAGAGTGTCACCACTTCGTGGAGTGAAGAGGTTTGGAGTCAAAGGAAAGTTGGCCCCAAGATATGTTGGACCATTCAAGATTCTGAGTCGCAAATGAGAAGTAGCTTATGAGATTGAATTGCCAGAGTCTTTGTCAGCTGTTCATAATGTGTTTCATGTGAGTCAGCTTAAGAAATGCCATCCAGAAATGGAAGAAACTTCTTTGAAGGATACTATACCTTTGGAAGAGGTTCAATTGGAAAGTGATCTCACTTATGAAGAGAAACCTATCAAGATTCTTGAGACTGCAGAAAGAGTTACTCAGACTAAGACTATTAAGTTCTGCAAAGTTCAATGGAACCATCATTCCGAAGAAGAAGCAACATGGGAAAGAGAAGATGATCTTCGGAAAGACCACCCTCACCTATTTGCTAGCCAATCCGAATCTCGAGGACGAGATTCACCTTAAGGGGGTTAGATTTGTAACATCCCTAAAATCATGTTTCAAACTCATGCATATCATCCATGCATCCATGATCATGTAGATTTCATTTTCAAAAAAATCATTTCAAAACAGGAGCATATATGCTTATTATTTCATGTAAGTATGCTCTAGCCTTAGTGCTATTTTCCAATGAGAAGAGTACTTGTTTTGTTCAGTAAGGTTTGAATTCAAACTTAAGTATTTTCCAAAGCTTGAGCAAAGTTTTCAAAACAAAATGTGTAAATAAAACCAATATTATGCCTATGGTATATATCACATAAAGGCTTGGTTTTATTTGTATTTTCAAATTGATCAAAGTGTTTTTGAGTAAACAGTAGTGTTTGACACACATTTGGATGCAAACTTTATAGTACAGAAATCCTGAAAAGATTTGAATTCAAATAGAATTTGAAATCATTTGAATTTGGTTCCTAAAATTGCAAACAGAAAAAGAAAAGGAGAAAAGAAATAGAAAAGGGTCGGCGCCACCTATCTAGCCCAACAACAGAACCAGCCCACTAAGCCCACCCGGGTTCCCTCTCTCTCTCTCACTCGCAAACAAACCCGCCAAGTCACTGACCTCCTGACCCCACCTCCTCTCTGTTTCACTCGCTGGCAAGTGGACCCTGCGACCACGTCGTCGTTGTCAATCACGCGCGGCCGAGGCGCTCGCTCCGCCGTTACCTCGCCGCAGTCACTTCGAGCTTAATTGCCATTGATTCTGCGCGTAATCGCCGCCTCCCTCCTGCCTACTTAACCCCCTCTGCACCGCGAGCATTTCCCCTCACCTAGCGCCACCACTCTGCCACCAGGCTGCCCGTATTCGCCCTTGCACCGCCGCAGGCAGAACCCTCTCCAGCGACCAATCCTGGTAAACTCCGTGTGCCCCTTCCTCTCTGGTTCACGCGAGCCGCTTCACAACTTCCTTGCGCACCTTCTGACACCATTGGTTCATCCTATACTGCCCCAGGACGTCGACTTCATCAAGCGCTGCAAGTTCCCGACGACGTCTCCAACTCCAGCGACTAAATTCGGTGAGCCCCGTGTTCCTCTTCGTTTCTGAATCACACGAGCATGTTCGCCTGCATCTAGCGCATCTGCTGACACTCTTCATTTGTATCCTCTCATCCTAGAGCGTCGCTTTCGACTCCGACAGAGAGCATCTGACGCCGCCCGCAACTCCGACGAGCTCTAGCGACCATCTCCGTGCGCCCCTTGCCAAACCACCGCCACCTTGAGCATCAGCAACACACGGCGAGCTTGGTAAGCCCCTTCTCCCTCTCCCGTGTGACCTAGAACGCCGGTAGCAGCTCTGATAGAGACGTCGCCGCCTGTCGCCGCTGCTAGCGCCGCCACTGGATGGTCAGGTTGCTTAGGATCGTTAGATCTAGATCCTGTGGATACGATAGATCCTAAGCGAAACGGTAAGATTAGATCTGGGCCATGCGTTTAAATTAGATCTGACGGCTCACAGACGCGATCCAGTGCGAAACGGTATCGACCAATAGGATTGCGCCGCGTGTCTGACAGTTGGTTTAAAATTTCTGAATTGAATCTATTGAATGTTTAAACTTGTTTTAATCATAACTTTTGATCCCCACGTCCAAATTTGATGAATTTTATATCAATGGAATCAGGAGAGAAAGCCCTTTTCAATTATGCAATGTTTTTAATGTTTTGTTTCTGTTAAAATGATTTTATTTACAGAAACATGTGTAGGCCTATTTTGTGTATATAAATTATTTGATAAATGTTTTATTGTAAATAAATGTTGTTTGGCAAGTTTTGAACTTGTTTATGAACCAGTACTGTGCACTTGTCTTGTTGAGTTTAGAAAATCATCACATATCATAATGCATCCATATATTTTTGCTTGTATTTATTTTGTATGTGATTTGTTGCTATGATTTTATGTGTAGATTTTGGTGCTAATAGTGATTGTGATTGTGAGGAGTGTAGCTACTCTCCAAACTACCAAGGCAAGTGGTGCTTCATAATTTTATTCCTATGTTTTCTACTATGCATTAGAAATATTTTGCTAGTCTTGCATGATTATATTTTTGCTTATATGCTATGTTGGGAAATCCTAGTAGTTGTAGAATTGCTAGAAAATTTCTAAGTAAGATGTTATCTATGCCATGATTAGCCTAGCTAGTAGCAACCAAGGGAGGTGATATATTCATGCTATGATAAAATATTTCTAAGTCTTTGGACTTGTGTTTTTACTTAATAAAACAACTAAGTGAATGAAACACCTGGGTGGAATGGAAGGAATGGTTTATGTTGAGTGGTTACACAAGGCCCATTTCTATGGTTTACCTTGTGTATCTCACTTGTGGAAAGCCACCCAGGAACAAAGGGATTTGAGAGGCCAAATGTTAAGAAGCTTCTAGTGCAGCCACTTGGCAATATGGGCTCTGCCTGGATCACATAGGTTGCAATAACTTAGCCATTTGGACAGTTGGTGGTAGTGGGATGATAGGTTGGAGCGCGTCCATTTGGTCTAAGGGAAGGCTTCTGGAAGGTTCTGTCTTGGTGAAAATCAAGTCTGGTGGGGAAAGTGCACAACCTGTGCAGATGGAAGAATCTAAGTACTTAGCCATGTCCCTGGTATTAAACAATTTGAGCATCAAGACATGGAAGCTATCAAGAATCTCATCATCCCAATTTCTAAGTAAAACTTGTGGTTGAACAAGGGTGAAGGACCCCAATGTCTATTGGTGGTTCCTTGGGAAAAGTTTTTGACAAAGAAAAACTTAGTGATTTCAACTAATAGGCAAAACCTATTTTAAGCAAAGCAAGCCTAAGCTACACTTAGCCAAACTGCATATAGTATGTAGTCCACCAATATTATACTAAGGTATCACTTGCCAATACTATTCCAATGTATTGACCCACTGTGGCTGTAACTTGTGATGTTGCAGGTTATTCTGATGAGGATTAGGAGTCATGAATCTACACTCAACATGTTTGCCTGTGGCACATGAAGATGAAGACTTTTATCTATTTACTTATTTAAACTCTTGTACTAGGCCTGTGGCCATGGAGTTGTAAAGACTATGTTTGTCTCTGGAATGACTGTAATAATGACCTTTGTTTCTGTGTACTTCATCTTAAACTGTGGATGCTAGCATTGATCCAGGGACTAGCATTGCAATCACAGGGATCCTTTTCCTTTATAAAGGAGGGATCTTACATACTTTGTCAAGCATATACTCCATATTTTGTTCACTTTAACCTTAATCAATTCAAGATGCTTATGATATGGGCAATGAGAGCTGAAAGTTAACAAGTACCATAATTTTTGGAAGCTCTTTATGAGACTTGAAATCCCTGCTTCCCTTTATGAAGGGCCTTTCTTCCACTTTTATATTGATTCTCCACCTTCTATCCTTAGGCACCAATTAAGAGAGCATAGTTGCCATTCTTAGTTCTATGTCCTTTGTCCCAAAACTTATTGATTGATTCATATTGTTGATATTGCTTGTTCTTAAACTATTTGTATCTAGTCACTCTTATGAACTTTGAATGTGTCATATGCATTTATTTGCTACTCCATGAGGGACAAGCTGAATGCCACTATGCTATGTTTTCTATATGTGAAACAAACAAACGTCTTTCAATGCATTGCTATTCATGATCTTTGTTTGTATCCTTTCATGTTGCAACATAGTTGCTATGTCTTATTGTTAGAACTTCATCTTTCATGCTCATGTTTAGAGTACTTTGATCCCAGGTTTTTGTGCTTGCAAATAGTTTGATCTTGATTTTGATGGTGCATGTCACCTAAAAAATTATTCTTTTTATCACTTACCTACTCGAGGACGAGCAGAAGTTAAGCTTGTGGATGCTTGATATGTTGTAAACATATATATAATTTTTAATGTTCCATGCTTGTTTAGTATCTACTTTGCTTTGCTTTGCCTTCTCTTTGAGGTGTTTTTATATGTTTTCTGGGACTAACCTATTAACAAGATGCCACGGTGCTAGTTTCATGTTTTCTGTTGTTTTTGGTTCCAGAAAAGTCAGAAAATGAATATTCTCGGAATTGGACGGGACAAAAGCCAAAGTCATCATTTTACCGTGGGGAACACGGAGACAGAAGACGATACGGAGGGGGGCGTCAAGGAGGCCACACCCCTGGCCGCGCGGCCAGGCCTGGCCCGCGCCTAGGGGGGTGGAGCCGCCTCGGGCACCCCCTCGGCCTCCCTCTTCGCCTATAAGAAGCCCCCGATACCTAAACCCTAAGTACCTGATCAATCTTCCACAAAACAGTATGTAGCCTCCGCCACTATCATCCCTAGATCGGGGGGGTCTGAAGCTCTTCCCGGCACCCTGCCGGAGGGGAGAGATCATCCCGGAGGCCTTCTTCATCACCATGCCAGCCTCCGGTATGAAGCGTGAGTAGTTCCACCTTGGACTACATGTCCATGTAGTAGCTAGATGGTTGTTTCTCCTCCTTTGTGCTACCATGTCAAGATCATATATTTGTAATCATGCATGTTGTGTTTGCAGGGATCCGATGGATATTGAGATTACTATATCATATTGGTTAATGATTCTATCTTATTGATTCTATCATGTCTGTGTTGCTTGTGATCTTGCATGCTCTTTGTTTCTAGTAGCTATCTTGGCCAAGTAGATGCTAGTGACTCCAAGAGGGAGTATTTATGCTCGATAGTGGGTTCGTGCCTCTATTTAATCTGGGGAAGTGACAAAAATCTCTAAGGTTGTAGATGTGATGTTGCTATTAGGGAGAAAACAACGATCTCTTGTTCATGGAACAAGTGTATTGTTTACTTTACACACTTTGCTTAAAACAGTTATCCGTTGCTTGCAACTTAATACTGGAGGGGGTTCGGATGATAACCTGATCAAATCTCATAGGATCATGAATGTCTAGTATTGCATTGTTATGCCTTGCTCTGTCCTGTCAATTGACCCGCTGTAATTTGTTTACCCACATGTTATATTGTTTATCTTAAGGAGAACACCTCTAGTGAACTATGGACCCTGGTACAATCTTTACCATTGATACATCTTCCACTGTTACGGTTTACTTTCTGCAAACCACCATTACCTTCCACACCATACAGTTAATCCTTTGTTTTCAGCAAACCGGTGAGATTGACAACCTCACTGTTTGTTGGGGCAATGTCTTGAGTTTGTGTTGTGCAGGTTTCCAGTTGTTACCAACACCTTTGAGTCGTTTCCTTCCTCCTACTATTTCGATAACCTTAGTTTCTTACTTAGGGAAAAAGTTGCTGACGTACTCATCATACCTTCATTTTGGGGTTTCCCAACGAAGCTCTATAGTGATCTGAGCCGCATCAGGGTGGTGTGGCCACCTCAGGCACCCGCTCGGTCACCCCCTTCGCCTACATAAGCCCTCTAACCTAAAAACAGAGGGGGTTCGACGTTTTTCCAGATAGAGTTCCGCTGCGCCGCCACAACGAGAAACCGCGATTTAGAAGCAGAAACTCCGTTTTGGCACCCTGCCGGGACGGGGAATTGGAGGAGATCATCGCCATCATCATCACCGATGCCTCTCCATCAACCATCCATGTTTCCCCCATCCATGAGTGAGTAATCCCCCGCTGTAGGCTATGGGGATGGTAGGGATTGGATGAGATCTATCATGTAATTGAATAAGATTGTTAGGGCATGGTGCCTAGTATCTTGTTAGTGCTTTTTGACATTGTTGCTACTTGTTATGCTTAATGCTTGTCGCTAGGGCCCGAGTGCCATGATCTTAGATCTGAACATGTTATTGATTCATGATGATAGTATTGTTTGTGATCTTATCTACAAGCTGTTTACACATATTATTGTCCGGAACCAAAGGCCCCGAAGTGACAGATATTGGGACAACCAGAGGGGATGCTTGTTATATGAGTATCACATGTGTTCACAGAGTTTTAATGCTTTGCTCATGTACTCTATTAAAATGAGTACCTTAATTGCCAGTAGATTCCCTTGAGGTCCTGGTGCAACAGGCTGACAGGACAAAAGTTGTTGTGCAAGTTCTCATTGCGAGCACATATGACTATATATGTAAGACATGCCTATAATTGTTTAGTACTTGGATGCTTTATCTTATTTATCTGCAAATGCCCTAAATCTTGATATTACATGAATAGTCTTATCCATTCAACGCCCATCCATCCATCTCTATGCCTACCGCACTCAAATCCTGCTGTTTGCTACTATTGTTACTACTGCTTTTGTTTTACTACTGTTGTTACTTTGCTATTGCTACTACAAAATTGTTGCTACTGATAAACTACTATGAGCAAGACTATTTCCAGGTGCAGCTTAATTGACAACTCAGTTATTAAGGCTTATAAGTATTTTTTGGCTCCCCTTGTGTCAAATCAATAAATTGGGTTATACTACCCTCGAAGACTGTTGCAATCCTCTATACTTGTGGGTCATCAGAAAACCATCCTCATATAGGCATCATGCATGTGTATCAGGTGGCTCACCATGCAGGTATTCTCTCCCATCTATATGGCAAGGAAATCTCCAACCAAATTGTGCTTCCATAGACACAATTGAGCTTCGAACTGAAATCTCAGTAGATCCACCATCTCATACGGGTCAAGATCACCCATGAGTGGCTTCAACTCATCAACCATCCCGTAGACCATAACTAAGTGGATGAAGTGACATGTCAAGGCAAAAATAGCGGTCAATCCACTGCTATCGGGTCTCCATTCCATCCTTTGGCAGCTCCAAATCCATACCATAATGTATGTAGTCTACCACTTCATGCTCGACAAGGAGAGAGTTAGGACACACTAGCAAGTCTGGGAAATTGGATCCATCTAACTTGAGTTTCTCGGCAACTACCCACTCATCAACATTGAAATAGGCTTTGCGGTCGGCCATTATCTACATTTATAGTTTGCAAAGAATTTCAGACTAAGTTTACGGAATTATGAGTTCGAACAACTCCATTGAAAACATTATCCCTAACAAATGTCTCAGTGATTACACGATCCTTATTCACTACATCACTCCCGATCTTCATGGCCGGCAATATAGTTGCATATGTGGATGATACACGTCGATCACATCATTCATGTGACTCGTGCCCGATCTTTCGATCATCCGTGTTCTGAGGCCATGTCTGCACATGCTAAGCTCTCCAATTCTAACTTGTGTGTATTGCAGTGTAACCTTTTTTACATCCACTATATGCGAACGTATGTATATCTAACACCCGATCGTAATGGCCTGCCTCATACCGAAGAACTTTCTTGGTGGTGCACACACAGGGAACATAATCATTGGAATTCAGTTATTTAGGGATCATCTTTTTAATGGTGCTGCCAAGTATCTAATACTTAGCACATAATAAAATACACATAACAATCATACATCAAATATAAGTGCGATGCGATATGGTCTTCGCGCTGTGATCTCCATCTTGGTGCCTCGGATCTGGTGCCAGGGGAACGACGCTCTAGGGTTCGGCGCCTGGGTGCCAACGCCTCCAGGTCTTGCGCCATGGCCCTAGTGCCTCCGACTTCATAGTCCACCATCACGATGATGACCGTTACTACAACTTAGCAACAGAAAATAAACTATTTTACCTTAACTATCACCATATCACATCACAACGCCCCCTCCAAAACAAAGTTAGACACCTTTACTTTATCTTTTGTAAATTTTACGTGGATGTATAGGCTTTCGCGTAAAAATCGTTTCTTACCTACGAACTTCAACCACAACGCCGATTAAATGATTGTCTCTACTAACCCCCTCTCGGGGCCCTCCTTTGTAAATGCTATATCAACTATTGAAAGGAAGACAGATACCCACTAGCCACCTATATGGAACAAGCCAAATGTTGAGCGTGGAACCAGTCCTGCGTAAGAGTACGCGTAAGGTCGGTCCGGGCCACTTCATCAATCAATACCGTGATATAAACAAGTATACGTGGGAGGGTAACAATCATAAAGTCGACGCCCACACGTCACAACTCGTATGTTCTACCCGTACTAGTATTACTATGCATAGATCGACTCTGATACCACTATTGGGGTTCGATGCAGAAAATCAAAAAATTACTATGCGGCAAACCCCGGAAGCCCAAGATCTATCTACTAATAATGTAGTAACGGGAGAGAGATATACATTATTCATATCTTTGAAGACCAAACGTGGTTAACGTATCGCGAGGAACGTGGATGATGAAGACGCCCTGACGCTAACCTCAAGGTCACTATGTCCTTGCGGCTCCACAACAACTCCTAGTACCGAAAGCACGGTACCGCCAGAGGGAGTCACACACATACGATGCTTGACGGTGACTCTCGCTTCTTTTCGATCCAGCAGAGATCGCGGAAGTAGATCTCCCAGATCCGAATCCCGCGGAGCGACGGCGCTCCGCAGTGAAGAACTCCTCGCTCGCACAACCCAGACAAGGAGGCCACAGTCGCAAGTGAGAGAGAGGAGATAGACAACACGGGCCTTTTATTGATTTCCAGGTGGAAATCGGTGTGTTTTAATCCTCCTATGGGAACCTCTTTATATAGGCGGAGGGAAGGAGTCCCTCCACCTTTAGGTTCCCATGTGGGACTAAACAAATAAACAAAATGGGCAAAAAAATGGTGCCAGTCGGGTGGCCCACCTGCCCGCCCGTGCCAGGCCCAACTGAGCAAAGCGGCGGCGGCAGACAACGGCCCAGCAGGCAGAGGCGGCATCGACGGCTATGGCCAGGAGCGCCAGCCGGGTGGGCCGGCCTCGCGGCCCAGCGTGTGCATGACTCCAGTGTGCCGGCTGGCTCCCGCGGCCCACACGACAGCGAGCAGCTACCAGCCCGGGTGGGCCAACGCGGCGGCCATGGCCCGTCGGCGTGGCTCAGCGTAGTGCTGCCATGGGCGCTGCATTTTATCCGTCGCTCGCTTGGGATGTTCAAAATAGCCCTTCTCCCCTTTTCTTTTTGTCCTTTTCGTCTGTTTATTTTTAGGTGAAATCCCTCCAGGATTTTTCCTAACTATTAAGATGTCTTTTATAAATATTTATTTAAATATTCTTTTACAATATATTAATTCATAATTAATATATAATAAACATATTCAAATAACCATTTATCCGAAAACCCTTTTTCGGTCCTTTTTCTTATTCTTTCTCCGAACACCTTCGGATCTCTCAGAACTTTTCTGGTCTCTCTCTTCTCATTTCTTTAGTGATTCAAACTAGCCATTTAATGATCTCCAAGCTTCGTCAAGTCCTTAAGCGTGCTACCCAACATTTCGAGATTACTACAGACATGTTCAAGACTCCTCTATGACCAATGATTAACATCGGGACCCGGATGTCCATAATGACCACCTGTGTACTCAACGATATTTGTCGTGAACCGTAAACACTGTGTCTTATTCCTTTTGTGTCTGCGACACTATATTGCCAGAGGTTTTGATCAAGTGGCATCCTCATGTTGGTGTTCAACCCCGTTACTGACAATACCTTCTTTACTCGATCCGATAAGTGATATCCCCGTGATCTAGTCACACGATGTGCAGCTTATGGATATAACTTATCCGAGTGGGCCCAGAGTATCTTTTGTCACGCGGATAGACAAATTCCACTCTTGACGTAGTCTCCTCAACATGTTCCTCCGGATATCCAACATCACCTTTATGATCACCATTTCATCGAGTGACGTTATGTGCCATCAAATCATCCTCGGGTGACAGTGATTTGATATGGTTCCACGGTCTAAGGAAAGAGTCACTATGTTTCCTAGACATCATAACCTGAACTTCGTGACATGATCGTGATACGACGCTATAGACAGGGTATGTTCACCATCTCATTCCCTAATGAAATGACCTCATTGTCAATTAGGGGCCGAGACACCTTCATGATCAGGAAACCTTTGATCATTCGTTGACCAATGAACCAATGACTAGAGTTTCACCAGGAACTACTATTTTTTATATATCACACGTGTATTGATGTTTCCCTATCAATATAGTTATAGCATGATATAAAACTTAATCATAAACTTTATGAAATATGTCATCTAATATTTGACTTTAGGGTATATTCCTTTTAGGAGTAGTGGTGCAGCCTCGTGGCATGTATGAGAGATAGAGAGTACTCTAGAGGGAGGGATGCAACCAAAGGCCAATGGGATGGTTAAGGATGGCTGCCCCTCCCTCCCTTTATATAGGAGGAGGGGAGAGGAGGTGGCTCCCTAGGGCAAATTTGTCTGACGTTTTCTGCGCTGAAATCGTGTGCGACATTTCTGCGTTGAATTTGTCTGACGGTTTTCTGCGCTCAAATCGTGTGCGACATTCGAAAATTAAAATTATTCTATGGTTTTCTGCGCTGAAATTGTGTGTGATATATTTGTCATTGTCGCAGGCAATTTTTTGTGTGCAATGTGTACATGAACGAGACTTCTTCGGCCGCAAGCAAACCATCAAAATTTTGTGTGTCAGTGAACTTTTGCATCTCACACGGGAATGATTTTCCGTGTGCGACAGGGCCTTAACAGACCTGATCCGTACTAGTAGTGAGCAACTATAAACTTATTAGTGGATCGGTACGTGCAAGTGGGTCCTGCCTACTTTCCACAGGTGGATTTCATAAATATCTAATACTCCCTCCGATCCATATTACTTGTCGTTAAAATAGATGTATCTAACACTAAAACATGTCTAGATTCATCCATTTTAGTGACAAGTAATATGGATCGGAGGAAGCAGTTAAGTTTTCTACATGCTATAGATTTTCACGGAGTTATCTGAAATCACATGAGCAATCTCCAGCTGCCGAGCTTATTGATGAGTCAATTCGTGTAAGTGTGTGATATCGTGTTTGTTTCCATGAATTTTTTTTAAAATTAAATAGCACTAGTCATTAACCCGTGCACCAACACGGGCTAACTATATATTGAGACCTCAATATTTTTCTATAACATTTAGTATAGAAAAAACTTGTTTAATTAGAAATATACTAAAATTTAAGGATTATACATATAATGTATTACTACAAAAACAAATAAATAGTTTACGTTCTATTGTGGTAGGAGAAATATTCAGTCTATCTTGTTATTCCGAATAAACAGAGAAGACGAAGTAGAGCCATGGATTCCGATGTAGTCCTATATATCCTGCAACTTAAAAGAAGGCAGTAGTGACAGAACTACAATATATATAGGCCATGAGATATCACGAGTTACTTGTTTGCAAAATTATAATGGGGCACACTATTAGCCTCCACTAAAATGTCCTACGCATTTCACGTCTTCAATTTATCAAAATATATACAACATTTTGTCACAATTTCTTATGAAAATCAAATCAGTATATTTCTTGTTTCTTTCCAGGTTTCAGTTTGTTTGCTTTCTTCCTAGATTCCATGTCCGAAGGTAGCAGGGCTTTGTGATCATAAACTGTTTATAACCATATGGGCGTATGGAAATGGCAGGAAAATTATAGTGAAATTCAAACTCCGTAAATGTAAATTAACATAATCAAAACCAAACAACAGCATGAAGATGAAGGTATGCGTCCGTAACTGAAACACACCGTCGGCAAACTGTAACACAAAGTACCATAATTAGATTCAAGTTAGGCTCCCACATTACCAAAATCCTTTAAACTGGAAGAAATCACACATTACATAGAAAATTCAGAGAGAAAAATAAGAGAAGTAAAGAACATGCAAACCATGCTCCAGTAACACAAAACCTCCGGCAACCTTCTGAGCTACGTAGTCAGTAAATAATGTCAGCAACCAACCTATTCATTCGAAATGATATTTGAGCCTGATAGTGTAATCTTCACCTCAATATGTTGCATGCTTTTGTAAATTATTTTGGCTGGAAACCACTCCGAGCCATTGGTGTATGACTGTGTTGGGCTGTGGCTTCGGCGACCACGTCCCTATCTGTACCACAGCTTTATATGACCGCCACCATCAACACCTGCAATAGGGATCAATCTGCCATCGTCGTGCATGGCCCGGACTGCTCGACTCCACACCCTTGTCCTGTCGTCATCTAGAGTTCTACCGCCATGAACGCCCAGTACCGCAGTACGTACTCAAGTTGATCTGCCATGGCCAGTAGAAACCACTCGCAGTGGAGTCCAAATCTACAATTCCCTATTAGTCTTCAGAACCTTTTACCTCTACTTAGATCAGATGCTGTTCTTTTACAACAGGGAAGGTTCTAGCTCAGTCGACCTACAATGCCCTATAGTCTTCAGAACCTTTCAATCTTTCATCTCTATTTAGATCACATTGCCTTCTTTGGCAACACTGAAGGGTCTTGCTCAGTAGATGGGAAACAATGGAAAACGTTCTGGAGGCTTGCAGCTTGCAGCAGAATTGTTGGTTGTCTGGGATTTTTATTAGGTACCATGCAGTTTGATTAGGCGATAGTAGCAGCCGGCGTCGTGACTGGTGAGGAAGAAAGAGGGCGAGTATGACAGGAGGCGGCGCCGAGATATCGGGAAGAGATTCACGGCGGCAGCACGTCAGGAAAATATGTTGCGATGGAGGAGATCGTGAAAGCCTGTGGGAGACGTGTTGGGCTGTTTTTGAGGACAAACGTGTTGGAGTTAGAGCACCTCCATTCACTTGGGTGTTTTTAGGCCGAAATCCGGCGCTATTTAGCTTCAGACGGATGTAACTTTAGGTGTGAGACTATTTTCCCACTCGTATTTCAGACGTTGTTCCTAGACGACACAAAATTGACGGAGTTTTTATCCAAATTCAGCTCAAATTCAAACAGAGTTCGGCATAGCTTGCATAAATATAAATACAGAGTAATGTTCGGCATAGTTCGACATGAAATTAAACATAATTCGTGCAGCGGCTCGCCGACGAAGTAGTCAGCGTCCATGGCCGAACGAGCAAAACGCCGAACACTTTGCGGCGAAGGCAGGACAACGAAACGAGGCATGTGCCAAAGGGAAATGATGCAGCGACGACGGTGAACCTATCTACACGCGTGGTTTCATCTTGGCGGGGTGGGGCCTCGCAGGCGACGACATGGCGGCAGGGGAAGCTGGGGGAAAGCTCTCTGCCGCGAGAGAGCCGAGTCGCGATGGGGAATAAGGTTGTCTCGCCGACAGGGTTGACCCACCTATTTTTCGCTGCGTCCGGCGTTTCCAGGCGGTTTCCAGCGCCCTGGGATCGGCCTAGGAACATCGGATGAAAGTTGAACTAAATCCGGCGCAATTTGACGTCCTAGGAACGCGACTAGGCGAAATTTTGCCGTCCAGATAGAAAAATCGCTCTGGAAACGCCCTACTTGAAACGCGGGTGGAGATGTGATCGGTCGCATCGAAACAGTCCTACTCGGCATATATCCATCCTGTTTTTTTAAAAAGTATATCCATCCTGTTAATCCAGCGGATTAGAGTTAAAGAAGAACATGTCACTAAACATATCTACGTAACGGCCTATGACATGATAAACAACGACTTTCTTGACTAATCCTAGCTCTTAATTTTAGATCTAATTGTCTTAATTATTCTAATGATGTGGATTAATACAATGTCTCGTAGGGCAATTAGTAAATATAAGATTGTCCAGCAGGCACAGATATCAGTTCAACACTTCCTTGCTGCCTCGGCACACCAGGGTGGGCTGGAGGCAACCGCATGCCACGTTGGATTGGCCACGCCGGGTCTCCTTGCCATCGACCAAAGCAAACCCTCTACTTACTCGGACTTTCCTCCCACACCACGAATCACCACCGCCGCCTCCCAACTCCGATGCGCCGCTGGCCATATATGCTCAATATTGCCCACCTGTTGCGCTGCCCAAGCCCTAGTAGACCCCATCTGGTGGTCACCGCTCTCTCGCCATCAATTGACGCCGCCGACAGGTCGACTTGGCACGCCTCCTGGGAACGGTCAACGGTCAACCACCACTCACTTGAGAGTCCAGTTGCGTCGGCCGCGCACCAGCGTCAACGCGACTGTCTGGAGGGCTACCTCGAAACTAGAAATTGCATCGCTGAGCCGTAAACCTCGTCGAGCTCGCTGCGCACATAAGGTGCTTCACCAATTGCCTAGGTAAAATTTCTTTATAACTTGGTCGTTGGAAATTAAGGGTGTTCAGTAGATTGATCGTTTGTTCATTCATGCTAGATTATGGATAGGGACAGTGAGCTCATGATGATGCAACTGAGGCTCGTCATAGTGCAAAGTATCAGACTAGCCCCAATGGGGTATCATAGATAGCATCATGCACTATAAAATACTTATGTGTCATTGCAATTACTGATGAAAAAGATTTTATTGGTATCATAGATAGATAGATACGGTATCATAGCACATAGAACTATAAAAACTAATCTCAAATAAATCTTATACACAATTTTACATTGAGATTCTACAAAACAATAAATACACTAAGACTATGCTACTATTACATGATACTATGCATTGTCGAGATGGTATCATATATCAGTATCGTATACATGATACCGGTCTCATACACTAGTATCATGCATATGATACTAGTGGTTAGTATCATATTACCATCATATTTATTTTTTCTACAATCTCAATGCAATTGTGTGTATGAGATGTATTTGTCATTAAATTATCTAGTTATACATGCTATTATACGGCACCTCTCTCCTTATTAATTGTGGTGCCACGTCATATTTTTGCCAAGGTGGCATGCATGATACTGCTTATGGTACTAGCACTATGACTACCCTGATGCAAGAGGAGGCCAACACGCAAGCCATTGAAATGTAGCGCATCAGTATCATCTATGGTCTTCTTTGTCTTCATGTGCGGTTACGAGCTCCTAGGCGAGGAAGCTCCATGTACGGGAAGAAGAGGATGTGTCGTTGGGAAACGCACTATGCAAAACAAAAAAATTATAGCCCATAACCAAGACAAATTATGCGGGAAGGGAAGACAATGGATCATAGCGTCGAAGATCGATCTAGAGGAAGTTTATTAATAATGAGGATGAGCGAGCGTCGATCCCTGCAACATAGAGTTGTCTAGTCGCAAAGATATGTATTATCTCACGGACGACTCCAATGATCAAGTACCGTATGCACAACATGTATGCGGTATCAACATGTACAAGAATAACTACACTGCATCAAAGTGCGATCAAGCACACAGACAAAGCGAGAACGTGTTGATGAAGATCTGTCAGCGTTTCCATAGCCCCGTCTAGATTAGATCAAAATGGAGTTACTACTCAAACAACGCTCCGCTAGGTGATGATATTCATGTGATGACTACAGGGACGACGGAATGATAAGAAGGAGATCATCAATATATCAGAGGGGGTTGACACCCGGCGGCAGCGGAGGGTGGAGGCGGCGGCTAGGCTTGGGGATGGGCTCCTTTGATTGTGTGTAATTGGCTTGCCCCTCCTTTTATAATAGTTTGGCCCTCTCCAACAAGAGTAGGAGTAGGATTCAAATCCTGGAAGGACTCCTTCCTCCCTATTATCCAAACTTCCTATGGGGTGAGAGTTTGCAACCTATGAGTTTCACATTTACTCATATATTATTGTGTGTTCTATGTGGCTAACATTCTTCCAATTTATCATATGTAGAATACAAGGGCATGAAATATGTTTAGGGGGAGAGTGAACAAGGCGGGAAAGAAGGATAGGAAAGGGAAAGCTTTCACTTTGCACCATTGTTTGACCGAGCTTGAGAATGATGAGAAATGGAGAAATCGTGACCGAGGATGATGGAAAAGAAGAATTTGGTGAAGACCTTCATGGGTGACTTTGTCGATTGTGAAGATGTGTCAGGTGATGAGGAAGGCAATAGAATCTCAACACCCAACTCAATAGCCAAGACAAAGAAACCCGATGGAAGAAAGTTTGCCAAAGATAAGATGAAGGGCAAGAAGTCCGGGGATAATGACATCCAAAAATCTTTCAACATACTCATGGAGAGTAGCAAGGAGATGGCTGGGGAGAGGAAGACATTGAAAATGAAAGAAATGGAGGAACTTAAGGAGACCGAGGAGAGGGAGGTGGCAGCCAAGGATAGGAGGGCGCCAGCCGAGGATCTCATTGCGGCTACGAAGAGTAGGAAGGTGGCCATGGAGGATAGGAAGATGGTCATGGATGAAGCTCAAAATGCAATTGAGACCGAGCGTCAACTCATGTTCATGGACACTAGCAACATTAGTGTCGAACAAAAGGCATATATTTTATATGTGTCGGGAAGATGTTATGCAGAAGAAACAACAAATGCTTGAAGCAACCATGGGACTAATGGGAGGATACATGGGAGGCTTCATGAGTGCCATGAGAGCTACCATGGGAGGAGGCATTGGTGACGCCAATGTTCAACAAGGAGATGCCAATTCCACTTCACATGAAGGAGATGCCAATGCCACTTCACATGAAGGAGATTCCAATGTGCAAGTTGATCCACACAACACCAACAATGTGAGGAGTTATCATGTTATTTTCGTCAAGTTTGCCTTTTACTATGGTGTGCTTTGAACTATGAACCTTCATTGTCAGCTACCATATGCTTGGAACTATGTGATATTTATTGTGTGCTATGTGGATTTTGTGATTGTCTACAGTTTCTTTATGATGTGCAGTCATTGTTGTAAGTTTTGATTCATTTAGTTTTGATTCATTTTAGATGACATATGTATGAAAATGTTGTGAAAAGGAGAGGAGGTGGCGCGACAGTCGTGCCCCATTTTGGGGGAAGCCGTTGGAGCAGTCGTGCTGCAAAATGCGGTAACAGGTAAAGGAGTCGTCATTATGCTACCCCATTTCCGTAAAAAATTTGCCGCATCACATAAATTTGCTGCCCAAAACAGGGCAGCTATTAGAGATGCTCTTAGTGTGGTTGTATATTATATTCTGCATATGGACTTAGCTGACCGTGTGTTGATATTGTTAATCCTTTGAATACGTGGTACATTTGTTGTTAGTATGGTTGTGCACTTTAGATCTACACATTTGAACTTTTATATTTGTGCTAGTATTTTTAGTTCCTTGAATTTAACGGTGAATATGTATAGCAGTCTATACTAATATGTTTTATTCTATACTTGTTTATAGGGGTCTTATTTTGGTGACACTACATAATACGAAGGCAGGGGAAGAGCAAGCCAATAACACCGTGGTTGTAAGAAAGAAAAAAAAGGAGGTTCACCTTCCTTTGCCTTCTCCCACAACATACACAGCTGCATGTATATGAATAATAATTTTAATTTAAACATCTAATAATATTTTCTACATGTTTATATTTCTTATATTGAAGAACATGGTGTACTATATTTGTAGATCCTTTGAGCAATACTGCAGAGCAGAAGTGCCCATCCTGCAACCCGAGACTTCTATCCTTTGCGGAGAATTGATATCACGACTGGTGTGAATCAGCTGCCAGCGTGGTGCATGATGATGATAACTCAAGGATAAGTGAAGAAATCTATCCATTTTAGTCTTGCAAGGTACATCGTCGTCACGAATAAAAAGACATTACCAAGAAAAGCTATAATTTCTCTTCTTTTTATGTGTCATTCTCATTTCTATAGTTACCAAATGAATCTATGTTGCAAATGCATGTAGACATATAGACATATGATGTATCCGATGTGCAATCAAATAAAATTAAGGTTCTGATATTGTATTTGCATCCATCTAATAACATCCCGAGATAGTGATGGTTTAGAGTAAAAACTTTTGAAATATCTGGAATAAGAATACGGATAGTTCGGACTTATCATTTACGAATTGACATGAACACCTATAATAAGACAACGTAAGTCGTTTGCAACCATGAGGAAAACACAAATGTTCAAAAAGGAAGCGTTTGCGATGTTCCAAATTTTTGCATACAGTTGTAATTATTGAACCGGATGGCCCTTCGTACACGGTTATATAGACCGTGTGCACAATAGAAACACATCACACACCTATTAATAGCGACGGTCGGAAAAGCCGTGTGCAACGGACCATTTTCACCGCGTGCGAAGTCTTGATCCGTACTAGTGATAACTCGATGAAAGACAATTGAGACTTAACTTTCTTTCCCTAGTTATTTTGTGCAAGATTTTGTGAATGCAAGCTTGGCTAGAAATAGTGCTGTATAGAGGATGCGACATAGCTTTCAGAAGGGCGCGCCTCACGTTGCAACAACGAGAATGTTATAGCCTATAAAAGTGTAAACAACTTTGGCAAATCGAGCTAAACAATGATCAAACCAGCTTTCCCCGAAAAAAGTTGACCGAACCGAGCAAGAAAACAATCCAAGATTGTCTTCGTATATCAGTATGACCAGGACAAATCTGTATGGCAGATGGTCCGTGTCTTAAAACTGTAAAATGGCGGCAAAATTTTGCATTGGTTTTATCCAGCCCACCACCGCAGCCCACTTCCGGGTAGAATGGACAAAAATAATCCATTTTTAAAAGGATTTCACAAACTGAACTCTCGGTAAAAGAATTTCACAGAGCTAACCCGTTTGGGTAGCGTCTAACACAAAGATGCTATGCTCAACGGTGTAACGTCTTTTAAAAAGGCGCTACACTCTTTGCCAGCGTGGCACGCGGGTCCCATGAGACGTCCTAGTAGCGCCTTTGACTGTACATAGCATAACGTCTATGTATAAAGCGCTACACTAGTCACATAGATGTGTATTGGTTGAGTTGATAGAAGTCTGAAGGCGTAATTACAAGATGGAATCCACTAAAAAGAAGAGTTCATCATCTTTCAGAACTGGCGTGCAACTCAACATGGTGTAGTCTACATATCTTATATATTCTAAAGCATATACAGACGTTACTAGAACAGAAGAACAGAACAGAGATCAGCATCACGTTTATTAACTTTTATCAAGTCTGAACAAGACCAATTCTATAGATAAACCATATGTTATCACGTTTATTTTGTAAACAGTAAACACACACATCACTTGGGAAGTCCTGGATTCAAATCAAGAAAAAAGGATGCTGAACATTCACATAAGCCGTGGTTTCGAAAAATAATTTTAACAGAGGTTATAAAATTTCATACTCGGTTTTCATTTTTTTAATAAATAAAGATGCTAGAATTAATATATTTTCATATGTACAACAATATAAACCAATCGCAGCTTTTGAAAAATAAAAACAAAAAGTTCCGTTTTGGAGAGTTGAACTCATAACATACTAGTTACACAACAATGACTTCTACCGACTCAACCACTACACATCTCTATTAACTATATACAGACATTATATATATAGACTAGTGTAGCGCCTTACACATAGACGCTATGCTATGTACGGTGACGCCTCAGCCAAAGGCGCTACTAGGACGTCTCATGGGACCCGCGTACCACGCTGGGAAAGAGTGTAGCGCCTTTCGGAAAGGCGTTACACCGTTGAGCATAGCGCCTTTGTGTTAGGCGCTACCAAAAGGGTTAGTTCTGTGAAATTCTTCCACCGAGAGTTCAGTTTGTGAAATCCTTTTAAAAATGGGTTATTTTTATCCATTCTGCCCCACTTCCGTAAGTGACACACGATACTGCATCGCAAACGTCACGGAACCGACAACCCGAACAAATGGCTTCGCCAACACCGAGGATGATCACTGGTCGAAACCAAAGCGGTTGGGCAGTCTACAGAGACGATGATCCCTGCCCCAGTACCGCTTCTTCCACGACCGCGCGAAGTGCAGCACGCACGCACGCACGCACATACTTTTCCAGGAAACCGTGATATTTTGGGCTGATCGTGGCTGTCCAACCATGCCAAGATCAGGGACCCAAATCGCATCGACGAGACCTTGAGCACGAGCTCTAAACCACGATCCAGCTGAAAAACACAGTCCATGCGTTTGCATGTTGGAGTAGTACTTACTGTTGGATGGAGGAGTACTAGTACTACCGCTACTACCTTTGGATCTGAAAGAGAGGGTCGAAAAAGAAGTGGGAGGAGCAGTACAATTGTCACCACCAGCAGCAGCAGTTTCAGCGCAGAGCCGATCAAATCAGCTCCCACAGGTCGAGATTAGATCGGCAAACCGTACGTACGGGGTGGGGCATTAAACGGCGCCCTAGAAGGCGAGCTCCCCATTGGCCGTGGCGTGCCGTAGTGCGGTGTGCGGAGACCAGCCCCATTAATAACTAGATTTAGGGGTGCGTCTTGGCGCACGATCCCGTTGATTTTGAGTCAATTTGACGATTACAAGTGAGTAAAAATAATAACAAAATGGTTCTCCGTAATATTGAAGGATCAAATTTGATAGATGATTTAATTCAATTGTTATGCAAACAAATTCAAAATGATCTGTAAGGGTAACACCGGGTAGTTGAAGTTACCTAAGGCAGATCTAAATCTTAAAGCTGGTATGTGCCCGACGACAAAAGAAACAACATCTATATCAGTGGGTAGTAGCAACATCAAAAGTCAGCCAGCTAGTGGGCTCAAAAGTTGTTCATAGATATAGTGGAAAGGTACCAGGATCTGATCCACATTCTTCCTGTTTTTTTTGGCCAGACAGTCTGTAGAGACCATTTCACAAGGAAGACGTAATTCCCTAGCAATGCAGTAAAGATGGAAACATGCAACAAAATATCAAATTTCGCAACACAACGCTTGAAGGAGAAATGGACACTTATTGAGACATTGAGTGTAATTGATGTACTCCCAAAAATAGTCATGAATAAATAGCTTTAGATACCTTAAAAGTTTGAACTCAACGACAACATTTACATAAAAACCTAACCTGCCTCTCATAACAATTGATGACATTAGTACCAGCATGCAAACTTTGAATTATAGAGAAGGGTAATGTTGACCGTCTCGGCTTAGATAAGATCACAAAGAACCAAAAGTTGCATAATAGGAGTCCTTTGTGTTGCGATCTAAATAGACTTTTTCAGCTTTTACTCTGGTTCTTTGCAAATGCATGCGACTTACTTAGTTCAGTTTGTTCGTATATACAGCAAGAGACTGGGTATATTGTACAAGTTTAAGCATTTTATCAAGCAAGTCTAATTCACATCGCTAGTCGTCCTCCAATGTATATACAGATACTGGAACATGTTCGTTCAATCATTCCAGAAGTATAATTGGTGTTATGGGGAGCAGCACCCGCAAAATACTTCTTCGCAAAATATAACAACACCCGAGCACCTATGAAAAACATTATAGAAAGGAGCTCATGTTGAAGTATATACACCTTTTTTAACCAATGAAGTCGTGTTCATCATCCAGTGAAGCATATAATCATTTTAATGAATAACCAATCAAAGTTTTAAAAAGTTGTACAAAGCAGGAGCTGGCCTTTGTCATGGTGGCAGAAGTGGTCAGGGAGCATGAGGTCTTGGAGGTGGTCGGCGTTGTTGCGGTCCCTGCGCCCATTGCACTACCCTAATTCACTGCTTTCGACCTCGCCCCAAGTTGACTTGTAATTCGTGGTAATCCTCACAACCCAGATCAGTGACCACACGGTTCACCTATGAAGCCCACCTCTTGTGCTCTGATGCGCTGATATCTGCAAAAACAAAAGATGTGAATAGTTAAACCTTGATCAGATCTTGCATTGTATAGAAATTATCCTAATTTTCTTATCTATGACGTAGAAGAATAGTCCATATTAAAATTTCTATATAGGCCATCTGTGAAAGTAAATATAATTATATGACGGATTACGATATCGAGCGCACATATATTATTTGCATAACTGAGTCTGTCAAGAGCATACAAAAACTACCTAGGTCGAGTACATGCACATCTAGTATTCGCACAAAGTACATCTATTTTGAGCCTAACAGAATTTTGGATAGTTGTCCTCAATACTGTAGAACCAGAAACCTAAAGGTAGTGCATGATAGAGAAGGTTTCTAGAAGTTAGTTAACTGAAACTCTTATTTTAGTTAGTGAGTAACCATACAATACTTTTGAATACTGAGAAAGATAATTCGAATTTTAGAGATAATTCTAATTTTAGAACAGGAGAACTCACCTACTGAGAAAAGTTTTACAGTAAGTGTGGGTTTAATTGCTTTGTTACAGGGCCATTTTTTACGAAAAAAACATGCGAAGTTTTTTCTTGACACATATCCTGAAAAGTGCAGCGCGTATGTAAGTCAGTTATAACTTATACAATATTTTGCGTTGGGTCACCTTCAGCATTGCTAAAATTATATCTTCTTAGAAGAGCTCAAGCTCAAGTTGTTAGAGAAAGGCTCATCTGCCAGCCGCTAGATATTGACAAAATGCAATCTTTATCGCAATAAATGACACAACCTGCTATATATATTGTTCAGAAGTAGCATTCCAGGACAGATTCGGAGACGTACAGTAAGAATAAATATTATGATGGACAAGCTGTTGTTAAAAGTAAAAACGAGCACCCTACAGTATATAGCTATTTATCCAAATCTGGCATCTCAAATAGAAAAATGGATATCATAGGCAAGGTGAAATACCAATATCAATATATCACTATTAATTTGTTTATGAAGGAATTTTTTTACATAAAGGCCGTCTCAAAGGAGTGAAGCTGAATAATTGATTGTGAACCTCATATAATAATAGTTACATAAATTTCTAGATCTTAATGATTGCATGTCGTTTTTCTCTTTTCCTCGTTCCTAGATCATGTGTGCATCCTGACTGCATTTATTTCACCAGGTAGACATACCGTCACCAACATTTCTAATAAGTTGTAAACTGTTTAAATTAAATCCAACATTTGTAAAATACATACATTGTTACATCCGCAAATGATTGTACAAATCCCAAAATCGAAAGCAAGAAAGCATGTGAACTCCAAGGAAAATCATTTACCTGGAAACAAGCTGAGCGCTATTATCGTAGCTGTTGGTGTTACCTACATCAGGCTAGCTCGCTTGGAGGGATGGTGCCTTTAGATTGGAGGAAGAACCTAACGTCAGAGGTGGATGGTCCCTAAAGAATACACATGAAACCATGCCATAATTAGCAAACAGGCAAAACACATAACCGCCATCGGCAAAAGAAATTCAGAGATTGCATTCACATTTTCTATCCAAATGTTCAGAAGTAGCCATCTCCATATAGGGATTCAAAGAATCGTCCACGGTCCACATCCTTTGATGATTCTCGAAACCTAGGAATCAGAATCAAACCAATGAACATTTAGAAACCATGTAGAATCACATGCAGAATTATTTGGCACTCGCCCCTTTTAACATAAATATTGATACCATCTGCTCCAAGAATTATTTGCTCAATTAGTACTATGGTGGTCGTTACATCCATAGAAGTGCAAGCAAAATGTAAAAGAGTAGTGAGGCCAACCATGGATGAGGGTACTATTGGACCGGTAAAGCCGCATATAGCATGAATAGGTGCAAATGTTGATGATGGATACCAAACAGAGCTCTAATTTCTGCCCTTGGCGTGGCCTGCCTATGAACCTGCAAGATTTATGGGAATCCATTGGTGCTGGAGTGTGGCGAGGAGACGATATATCAGTAAGCAACCTAATACCTACAGCAAGATCAAATTTATGGTTGGGATAACCTAGCAAAAAATAATGGGTGAAAGCTAACATGTACAACATAAATTGATGTACACTAATAAACTATGAGTTATGATATCTAGCTCCTAATTCATACTATTCATGTGCAGAAGTCATGTATCGGTCTTGCACATATAATAACACAATAACAGATTGATAGATGGAGGATTTTCTCTATACATAGTAGCTAGCAAAATATATCAAGAGACATCTAGCTTTTACAATAGAAGTTGGTGTACACTAAAATGCAATCAGTATTTGCGATCTATCTCCCAATAAATATACGCACAAAAATATATACTTATTAATGGAGTATCTTAAATATCGTGAATTAGTATCGTGTAGCTGGAGCACATCTAGAGGTACTAAATTAAAGCTTTTGAGGTCATTTACCTTGATCAACATTGTCCCCTGTATTTGTACATTGGACTACACTTGTCTCCCTAGGCTTGTTGCTAGCTAGTACTTGCTGGTGTCCTAGAGCATGCTTCCTGTGTTTCTTCCCTGCAAGGAATAGGGGCAGATGAACCGGTGACCTGCATAGAATAAATCTGAAAAAAAAAACAGTGTGTGACATGGTTCCTTACTTAGAGATGCAGCTGGGGTTGGGACAAGAACTTTCCTTGAGAGAGGGGCCCTAGGCTGGCATCGTGAGGTCTTGCCCAACTCGTGCACACCTAGTATCACCTCCTTTGCTTCCACACATGTGCTTATCCTGTTGAGCACCGAGCATGATGAATGGGGAGGAGGGAAGCAGCGCCCCACGAACCTTCTATTCAGCTCCAGGGAGGAGGACGAGGGAAGCTCGAGTAGGGCTGCAGCGCTGCTGCAGAGCGCGCCACAACCTGGAGGAGAAGAGTCGGCCGCATCGCCGGTCGACCAGGGCGAGAGAGAGGACGTCACGGGGAGGCATGCATGAGAAGGAGGGCATCCCTGTCACCATTGGAGGAGGAAATCTCAAGCCCTAGGCGGTGGTGGTCGAGCTCCCCGAGGCGGCGCGCCGCCGGACCTCCTCCAGGACGCGTTCTTGCGGCGCCTCCTCCATCCCACCACCACAGTCATCTCGTCCGACTCCATCCGCTCGCCTCGCCGCTCCCTCTCGGCGCCGCCTCGAAGCTCGTTGTAAGGCGAATCTCAAGCCCCAGCCAGTTCTCCCCGAGGCGGCGCGCCGCCGGACCTCCTCCAGGACACGTTCTTGCAGCGCCTCCTTCATCCCGCCACCATAGCCATCTCGTCCGACTCCATATGCTCACCTCGCCGTTCCCTCTCGGCGCCGCCTCAAAGCTCGTTGTGCACGAGGCGCTCGCGGGAGCTCCCCTGAACGTGGGGAGGCAAGGGTGCTTGAGGACGCAATAACCGGGCGGTGGAGGCTGGGCGTCCGTGAATGGCTCCTCCCGGCACCATGACGGTGGTGCTAACAGGCAGAAGGGGAGGATACCAAGAGGATGTGCGGGGGTTGGAGAGTGGGAGGCGGCGGGAGTGGGGAGGCAGCTAGACCTAGGTTTCTATCGTGGGATGCCTCATTTATACGACCATAGTCAGTACTAAGTAACGGGTAAGATTTACTTAGAGGCGGAATCTAAGGGCTGGAAAAATCGGATTTACCGGGAGGCTCCTGGGGGTCTCACCAATTACATCTTTAGATTGCAGCGGCCGCCAGTAAACAAAACATTCTGAGGCGGGCCCCAATGGACGCGACGTAACATAGCAAAGCCATGGCCCGCGGCCCATCCCCGTCACGCCCGTCCCGTCGTCGTCCCGGGCTCTCTCCTCTCTCTCTCGTACGCACAGGCACAGGCACAGGAACAGTAGCAGGTGGTGGGGAGGGGGGATAGTTACGTAGATTCCCCGGGATACGGGGGGCTGGGCGACGCGCTACGGTCGTCACGTCGCCGGATTGTCAGTGAGGGGACGGGGCACGTGTCAAATCGCCATACGGCGCAGGCATCATCTTGGCCGGCCGGCCTGGGCTACCAGCTGGGGATGCTACCGCTGCTACGTACGTACTAGGCGAGATATACGGTGCGGAGAAAGAAAAGGGATGCCTGAGATACGCGCAGGGCTACGCCGAGCTACTCTACAGCACCTGGGTTCAGAGGTGACGTGGCCGCTGTTTCCATTTAACGTCACATCCATCCATCATCGCCAGCGGACAGAGAAAGAGGGAGCGAGAGAGGGTACGAAGGGGCTAGCTGGGTACTGGTACTGGACTGGGGTGAAAGGAACTAGTCCTCCGTGGGTGAGCTTTTGTTGTTACTGTAGCCTTTCCTGTACTGCTAGTGCTGCCAATGTAGCTAGCTCATGCATCCTCCCCATGGAAGGCCACCCAGGCTATGGCTACTTGGAGTAAAACATGGCGAGCACAGTGCCGAGGCACGTGGACGTGCTGGGCCCTGTGCATGAGGCAGTGCCTACTGTGCAGGCAGCGACCGGGCTATTGTTTGGAGCTTTCGTGCATGGCGTCGTCAAGGCATGGTGCCCCTGCCCGTACTACCGAGCTTGTCTAGGACTAGCTATATAGCTCGTGGTCGATCGATTGGTGCTCTCGCGCAGGGGCATCATAAAAGTTCCCCATTTTCATGGTACGTTCCAGCTGAGCTGAGCCATTATGACGTTACGTTCGTACGGTACGTCACTCCTGCATACTCTACCGTGGATCGAGTTATTCTCGCGCCGCGCCACCCCAGCAATTCAGCCAGGCACGGACGTCGAGCGGTCCAGTACCGCTACCGCTCCAGGTCCGTGGATCGATCACTGATCTGATCATGCACCGCCCGCCCGGTGCAGTGCAACCTGTGCAGTTCCCGTAGCATTGCAGTAGACGCAAAACAAGTTCTCGTGTCGATGGTTGGTGTCGTTACCGTTACTTCCAAAACAAAATCCTTTGGTCCTGTCAGGCAGCCGGACGACGACATCGATCTCACAATCACGGCGTAGATTTCCGGTCCGGCCGTGGCCGTATATACACTGCACGCACGCTCGTGCGCGCATACAGAGAGACCGACTGTTCAGGCGAAAAACTTCCCTGGTGGTGGAGCGTCTCATCAACTCCGCGCGGCAGTGTCCGCCTCGGCGACCGGTCATGCGTGCATGGGAACATGGCCCAAGAACCACTGCATGGACACCGTGCGCGCGCGCGCGGCGTGCATGTGCATGTGCCTGCAGCTCGATCGGTGTCGATCCATCACAGGGCGGGCGCACGATCGTACCATGCGGCTGTTTGCATGCTTTCTCCCCTTCTCTCTCTCATGTTGTCTTCACCGGCCAACCGTTTCTATCCGTTTAAATCAAGCCGTGATCTATTTTAGGTTATGATTCGGTATGTCCGGCTAACCGTTCTCAGCGGCGTGATCCTTCTGTCCACGTTTGGCAAATAAACCCTTTCCCACGCCGGCGTATTTCTAGTGTGTTTCCGTCGTCCCGTCGTCTCCCATCTTTCTTTCCCACTGCTTCCCCTTGATGGCCACGGCCAGGACCCGGTGGTCGTCCTAGACGCCCTCCACTCGATCCAATACCGCCGGCCATTGCTAGCTACCGGTAGTGGAGAATGGGAGGAAGGACAGAATGGTGTGGTGTGGTGTGGTGTGGAAGAGCGGGTATCATGTTAAAAAGGCCCGTCATTGGATGCCGGCACGGAGGCCGAAGCAACGACCATGAAATGACGCAGCAGGAGTGCAGGCGTCAGCCGATGCCAGCAGCGACGCAGTCAGCCTTTGGAGCAACCTTTGGCTAGTGGAAGATAGCCGTTGAGTTGCTAGCAAGCGAGCCCTCAGCCCCGCGGGAGGACATGAGAGGACGCGCGCGCTGTCGGGACCGACCAACTGTTGCCCAAATTTGATACACGGATGGATCGAGCCGGACGTCGGTTTGGATGGGTCGTACCACTGGAAGGCCGCGCACGTCACATACGTCCGCGCGGACGCGTTCGAACGCACTCGAACGAGTTGGATCAGCAAAGATGCTTTACAGCATCTCCACCGGGCCGACCCATACCGTCCGAGCGTGTCCGAACGCATCAGCGCTGATGCGTGATACGTCCAAAACGTATCTACTTTTCGAACACTTTGCTATTGTTTCTCCTCTAAACTTGTGTGATTTGGATACAACTAACACAGACTGACGCTGTTTTCAGCAGAATTACCCCGGTGTCTAGTTTTTGTGCAGAAAATCAACTATCAGAAAAAATCCCGGAAAATATGCCAAAAATTATATTTCACCAGAAGATCCACGGAGCCAGAAGACGAAACGGAGAAGGAGCCTGGGGGCCCACACCCATGCCAGGCACGGGCCCACCACTGGCCGCTCTTGGGGGTGCAGCCACCCCAGGCACCCCCTCGGCCTCCCTCTGCGCCTATAAGTTGCCTTTCGACCTAAAAAACGAGGGGGTTCAATAGTTTTTACAGAAAGAGTTCCGCTCCGTCGCCACCAGAAACCAAGATTCGGATCCAGAAACTCCGTTCTGTCACCCTGCCGGGACGGGGAATTTGGAGAGGATCACCGCCATCATCATCACCAACACATCTCCATCAAAAACCGATGTTTCCCTCATCCACGAGTGAGTAATCCCCCGTTGTAGGCTTGGGGATGGTAGGGACTGGATGAGCTCTATCATGTAATTGAATAAGATTGTTAGGGCATAGTGCCTAGTATCTCTATTAGTGCTATTTGACTTTGTTGCAACTTGTTGTGCTTAATGCTTGTCACTAGGGCCCGAGTGCCATGATCTCAGATCTGAACTTATTATTGAAACATTATGATAGTATTGTTTGTGATCTTATCTGCAAGTTGTGTATACATACATTGTCCGGATCCAAAGGCTCCAAAGTGACAATAATTGGGACAACCGGAGGGGATGGTTGTAGTGTGAGGATCACATGTGTTCACGGAGTGTTAATGCTTTGCTTCGGTGCTCTATTAAAAGGAGCACCTTAATTGCTAGTAGTTCCCTAGAGGCCTCGCTTCCACGGGTTGGCTGGATAGAAGATGTTGTGCAAGTTCTCATTGCGAGCATGTATGACTATATTTGGAGCACATGCCTAGGATTGTTTAGTACTTGGATGCTTGTTATTATTTATCTGCAATGCCCTAGTTCTTGAAGTTACAAGTTTAGACTCGTCCATGCAACGCCCGTCCATCCATCCCTATGCCTACCGCACTCGAATCCCACTATTTACTGTTACTGTTACTATTGCTCATGTTTCACTTTTGCTGTTGCTTTGTTGTTGCTACTACCAAACTGTTGCTACTGATAAACTTCTGTGAGCAAGAACTATTTACAGGTGCAGCTGAACTGACAACTCAGTTGTTAAGGCTTGCAAGTATTCTTTGGCTCCCCTTGTATCGAATCAATAAATTGGGTAATACTACCCGCGAAGACTATTGTGATCCCCTATACTTGTGGGTCATCAAGACTTTTTTCTGGCACCGTTGCCGGGGAGCATAGCTTTATTTGTAAGTTCAATTGGATCTATTATTGTTCACTGCTACTCCTTTCATAATGGGGAAGTCTTGTGATGGAAAGTTCCCTATTTTACAATCCACTACAAGAAGAGGTACAGTCCTAAACACCTCTGCTGCTCTTGATTCACCGTCTGTTATAAGTAAGCTTGTTACACCACCACCACATACACATGCTACACACACTGCTACTACTGCTGAGTCTGAAACTGCTTTTGATACTCATGATGTTACTTCTACTGTGCTTGATGCAAGTGGTTCATTAGGTCCTTTTCTAGATGCTACTATGGTTAGTCTAGGAAATACCGAAACTCCTAGTGAAGACACTGTTACACCTGTTAGCTCACCTGAGGCTAGTGAGAGTTATGATATTAATGATGGTTACATTGAGTTCAGTGATGATTTTTTTGAAGAGTGTCGAAACACACATGGTACTAGTGCTATTAAGAGTCTCCTTGCTAGACGTACTATTATGCCTAAGTTGTCCTCTGATCCTAAGTTTGCCACTTCTCCCATAGATATTAAAGATAAAGATTATGATTTCTCTCTTGATTTATCTTATTTAGATATTGTTGAGAAAGAACTTTTTTGTGGGACTGAAAATGAGAGTGTTGTGGCTCATATGAATGGGCTTTATACTATGAGTGCTTTATTCTCTGATGATTTTAAGATGCGCAAGTACTTCGTTACTAAGATCTTCTCTTTTTCACTAAAAGGAGAAGCTAGGGCTTGGTTTAATAGATAACCTCCTGGTTCCATTGATAGCCCTGATTGTTTGATTGCTTCTTTCTTCCAGAAATATTTTCCTCCCAGTGCTAGACATGCTGCTTTGCAGAGACTTTTTGATTTTAAACATGTAGAAGAAGGGAAATTACATGAGTCATGGACAAGGTTCTGTGCCTTGATTCATGCACATCCTGGATATCCATTACCTAAGAATGAGCTTCTTGATATTTATTATAATGGACTAACTGATGATTCTAGGACATACCTAGATAGCTTTGTAGACTGTGTTTTCAGGAAAAGAACTCCTACAAATGCTAAATAATTAATGGCTAAAATAAGCAAGAATTATGATGATTGGACTTCAACTGAGCTGAATGCACCTGAGCCTATTACTCCTGAACCAGATGTTCCTGAACCAGTTCCAACACCAACACCAAAGATATGAGTTATTGCATTAAATGATGAAGTGATGAAGGAAGCTAAGAAGTGTCTAAAGGAGAAAGGTATTAGAGCTGAAGATGTGAAGAATGTACCTCCTATAGAAGAATTATGTAAGCCAATTCCCCACTCATCTACTATTGAGGTACACTCTCCAACACTTTGATGAAGGTGATATTCCGTATGGTAAGCCTCCCGATCAATGCTTAGAGGAACTTGACATTTTTATTGTTAAACAAAGTCATTTTAATAAACAAGTTCAGAATCATTTATTGGAAAACTCTAGATCTATCAATGAGTTGAAAGATATTGTGGAAAGAACTTCTAATGACATTAAAATGCTTTGTAAACACTTTCAAATGGTTCAAACTCGACTTGATCAACTTGCTAAGGTACAAAAGGATATGCTAGTTAATGCTTCAGGAGATAAAGATGCTTATGGAATTAGAACTAGGAGTGGTATAGCTACTCAAGATCCTTTATATCCTGAAGGACACCCAAAAATAATTGAGCAGGATTCTCAACAAGGTGAGAGTAGTGGTAGTCCTCTTAAGAGAAAGAAAAAGAAACATAAGATAGTTGAGGAACCACTTGAACCTGCTGTGGATCCTAATAGTATATCTGTCTCTGATGCTGAAACTAAGAGTGGTAATGATAAAAATGATGCTCCTGATAATGAGGAAGAACCTGAGAAGCACACTAAGAACACGAGGTACACAAAGGAAGATTTTATTGCTAATAAACATGGTAAAGAGAGAGAACCTTGGGTGCAGAAACCTATGCCTTTTCCAGGTAAGAAACACAAGTCAAATGAGGAAGAACACTACAACAAGTTTTGTGAGTGGATGAAACCTTTATTTTTGCAAATTCCTTTGACTGATGCTATTAAGTTGCCTCCTTATTCAAAGTATATGAATATATTGTCTCTAATAAAAGGAAGATTCCTAATGAGGAGATTTCTACTTTGCTTGCTAATTACTCCTTCAATGGTAAGGTTCCAAAGAAACTTGGTGATCCAGGTATACCAACTATTCCTTGCTCTATTAAGAACAATTATGTTAGAACTGCTTTATGTGATTTGGGAGCTGGAGTTAGTGTTATTCCTTTTTATCTTTACAAAAGGCTTCAGCTATAAAAGTTGATACCAACTGATATATCTTTGCAAATGGCTGATAAGTCAACTACTATTCCTATTGGTAAATGTGAGGATGTTCCTGTTCAAGTGGCTCATAATTGCTTGGTTCTAACTGATTTTGTTGTGCTTGAAATGCCTGAAGATGATAATATGTCTATTATTCTTGGGAGACCTTTTCTTAATACTGCAGGTGCTGTCATCAATTGCAATCAAGGAAAACTAACATTCAATATTAATGACAAAGAGCACACTATCTATTTCCCCAAGAAGGTTGCTAAGAGCTATTGCTTGAATTCCATTGAAAATATTGAGAGCATCAACGTTGGAGAAATATATTGTCCCATTCCACAAGAATTTTTTTGGGACCATTGCTATCAAGTATGAGGTATGATACGTCGGAAACGTATCTATAATTTTTGATGTTCCATGCTTGTTTAGTATCTACTTTGGTTTCCTTTGTCTTTCTTTGAGGTGTTTTTATATCTTTTCTGGAACTAACCTATTAACAAGTTGCCACAGTGCCAATTGCATGTTTTATTCTATTTTGGTTCCAGAAAGGCAGAAAATCATTATTCTCGGAATTGGACGGAACAAAAGCCAAAGTTATTATTTTTCCTGGAGCAACACGGAACCACGAAGCAGAGTCGGAGGGGGGCCACAGGGTGGCCGCACCCTCCTAGGCGCGGGCAAGCCCTGGGGGCGCCCACAGGGGGTGTGGGCCCCCTGGATCCCCATCGACCTTGCCTCCTGCGCCTATAAGAAGCGCCCGGGGAGAAAACCCTAAATCCATCAGAAGAAATCCACGAAAACCTCCACAGCGTCGCCGCCACCGAAGGGGAGATTCAGGGGACGGAAAGTCTCTATTCCGGCACCCTGCCGGGATGGGGAAGTGCCCCCGAAGCCATCTCCATCGTCTCCACCACCATCTCCATCACCGTTGTTGATTCCCATGATGAGGAGGGAGTAGTTCTTCCTTAGGGCTGAGGGCTCTACCGGTAGCTATGTGTTCATCTCTCTATCTATGCATGATCATGTTGTGGTCATGAACTTTGTAATCAAGTAGATCTACTCTGTTACTCAAGTGCTTCAACAGATCTCTGCTCATCCCCATGTGTGTGAAAGTGACAACGTGCATGCCATGGTGGCACTTAGGCTTGAGTCTACATAAATACTCATTGTGCTTTAATAGATCTATGCTTTTCCCCACGTGTGTGACAGTGACAGCGTGCGCGCCGTGTGTGGCACTTAAGCTAGATTACATATATATTCATGAGTTATACTTTGAGTTGGTTGTCTCTATGAAATTGTGGTGTTTGTTGGAACCATCTAGCGCTCAAGGTGACAGTGTGGGGTTATCTAGATTGGGGAAGGCGGACTTTGAGGTATGTTGTTATAGCCCTACCTTGGATTAGAGTGTCCAACCGGAGAGTAGTTAAGAGTAGTATCATGAAGAGAGTATATTTATACGAGAGAGTGTTCACTAGTGAAAGTATGATCCCTAGGCCTTGTTTCTAAGCATTGAAACACCGTTTGCTACTAGATCTGTTGCATGTTTGCTTGCTTTAGTCTTCCTCCATGCCATAAGCTATTTTCTGGCACCGTTACCACTTAAATTTCACTATCTATTTGTCGAACTAGTGCACCTATATTGGGTGTGTTGGGGACACAAGAGACTTCTTATATCTTAATTGCAGGGTTGCTTGAGAGGGATACCTTTGACCACTTCCTCCCTGAGTTCGATAAACCTTGGGTAATCCACTTAAGGGAAACTTGATGTTGTTCTACAAACCTCTGCACTTGGAGGCCCAACAACTGTCTACAAGAATAGAAGTGCATAGACATCAAGCTCTTTTCTGGCGTCGTTGCCGGGGAGGTAAGGTAAAAGGTACTCACATCCTCCGGTGTGAGTGCTCAAAGTTATTTCCTTTAGGTTCTGCAATTTTGTCTTTTTGTTTCTTGTTTTCACTAGTTAGGCTTAATGGAAAACAACAAAAAAATTAGAAAGCTTTTTTTAGTATTTTTCCTAAGTTAGAACTTGAGTGGTTTGAAAAGAAAATTAAAAAACCTATGGAACTTCCTTTGCATGCTAATAACAATGTTATTAGCATGAATTTTTTGAACACCATTGTTATTAATGGTATGGAAACGTCTAAGCTTGGGGAAGATAGTTTTTATGAGAAGGATCTTTTTAGTTCCCCAGCTTTAGGGAAGACAATTTTCTCTTATGATACTTTATCTCCCATATGTGGTAATTCTAATGATACTTGTGATATTTTAAATCCACATACTGAAAGTGTCCCTTTTAAAATACCTATTGAAATTGTTGAACGTGTTATGAATAACTGCTATTTTGGAGATGGAGCTGTCCATCCTAGTGATCATTTACTCTTTATATATGAATTATGCGAGTTGTTCAAGTGTGTATGTATTTCAATGGACCAATTTAAGAGGAAGCTATTCCCTTTCTCACTTAGGGACAAAGCAAGGGATTGGTATGAGCTACTAGATGATACTCATCATTTGGAGTGGAAGGAACTTGAATATCTCTTCTACTCTAAATTTTATCCTCCTCGTGAAATTCATAAAGATATGAACTATATTTATAATTTTCATCCTCGTGAGGGAGAAAGTATTACCGAAGCTTGGGGAGATTGAAGTCACTAATGTTCAAATGTCCCATTCATGAGCTCCCCAGTAATATTATTATCAATAATTTTTATGCAAGGCTTTCAGGACATTACAAGGACTATCTAGATACCTGTTCAGAGGGATCCTTCACAAGTAAGGAGGTCAAAGCTAAGTGGGATCTTCTTGAAACAATTCAAAGCAATACTGAAGGTTGGGATAATGACAAAGGTAAAGAACCAGGTATAAACTATGAGTATGATTGCATTAAGTATTTCGCTGAAACTGCTGATTTTCAAGAGATTAGTGCTAAATATGGTCTTGATCCTCAAATTCTTGTCAGATATTATAGAGCCTTTGCTTCCCATAGTAATGTTCCTAAATAAAAATGGGACATGTATCATGAACCTTTTAAAGACACTTGCATGGAAAATGAAAATATTATTAGTGATTGCAATAAACATGCTCAAACTTTTGAAAGTACTATTTCTTATTAGCATGTTAATTTTTGTGGTATGCATAGACCTTGTGAAAAGAATCAAAATGAAGAAGATTATTGTATCACCCACTGGAATGAAAGAACTAGAACGTGGTATAAGGCTCTAAATGATCTTGGTAAAAAAGTTTGTGCCCTCTTTCCTTTTATTTGTGAACTCTGCTATGAAGTGGGTCATTTCAATTTTCAATGCTCTGGCCATAATAATAACTCTTCTAATCCAATGAGTACTGCAAACTTGTATTGTGATAACGCGATCACTGATAATCAACATGATGAACTTACATTGTTTTTGGGGTGTGAAGAGTTATCAAGAAAAACTTCTTTGGTAGACATGAGTGCTTTTGGTATGAATTGTGTCCTGCATGGGTGTCATCTTTATTGTGTTGATAACTGCCACACGAATACTTACATACAAAATCTTATAAAATATGATATTTTACCAAAATATGACAGGACTGATATGAGTTTTGATCTTATTAATGAAAAGGAGGAATCCTCCAAAGTTTCCTCTATTGTCTCTAACAATAAGCCAGGGTATGTGGAGAAGCTTCCTTTCAAGCCTCTCCTCCTAAAGAGGAGGAGAAGAAGAAGAGGAGTAAAAGGAGAGAGGAAACAGTATCTTCCTCTAATCATGTTGCTCCTATCATAGTTTTTGTTGATGAGTCTGAACTAGATGATGTTCCTATGCCTGTTACCTATAGTAGTGATCATGATTGGGAAAAGCACCACTTTTGATATTGAAAATCTCTTTGGTACCAATTCTAAAAATGATGATATTAATAATTGTTGTGCTATTAGTGCTATCCATGTTCCTTCCAATGATGATATGTTTACAAATGAACACACTTGGGAAGATAGCTATTCTATTGCTTATGATGATACTATACCTCCAATATATGATGATTACAATGATGAATATGATCTTTTTGGTCCACCTACTATTGAGGAGAAAATTAATTGTGATTACAATAAGCCTCCTATATTTGATGATTATGGTGATGAGAATAATAGTGATAGCTATTTTGTTGAATTTGCTCCCACTACAATTAATAAGAATGACTATGCTTATCTGGAGAGTAATAATCATTTTATGCATGTGGCTCATGATAAGAATGTTTTATTTGATAGTTATATTGTTAATTTTGTTCATGTTGCTACTGGAAGTTATTATGAGAGAGGGAAACATGGTCTTATGTATCTCAACAATATTAAGTTTACCCTCTTTATGTTGAAAATCTTGAAGTTACACTTGTTTTGCTTTCGTATGCTTGTTGCTTTGTGATTTCATGACTTGTTTATTTACAAGATTCCTATGCATAGGAAGTGGGTTAGACTTAAATGTGTTTTGAATTTGCTTCTTGATGCTCTCTTTTGCTTCAATTGATATTTCTTGTGTGAGCATCTTCTCAAACTATCAAGCCTAACATAAAAGCGTTAAAGAAAAGTATTTGTTGGGAGATAACCCAAGAGTTTTCTTGAGTCTCAGAAGTTATTACTTCAGTAATGACCTCTCCTTATCCTTTTTGTTTGCTTTTTGTGCCAAGAATGGCCTGTAATGAGAAGGAAGTAATATTTGGGGAGTTGCTGTCCCAAAAAAGATTTTTGTCCTCCACCATAAAAATTCGTGAGAAGTCTTTGTAACTCGGATTGATCTGATAATTTACAAATAAATCCCCCAGTATGTTATCTAACTTTCCTTAGTTCAACACTTTTTGATTTGAGCTACAGAAGATTTTCTAAAAAATGGTTTCCACCTGGTGGTCTGTTTTGACAGATTTCTGCCATTATTTGCATTTGCTTCTTATCGATTTATTTTTGAGTTCTCTTTTGGGGAATTGAGCTTTTTAAAGGAAGTTGCTTCAGTAGCTTGTGTTTTTAGTGAAGAGTCTTGTTGTTCCAAAGCTTTTCCCAAAGTTCTATTATCTTTTAAATATACTAATGTTGCTAATGAAGAATGTGTGAAGTTTTGTATGAAGGAAAAAATTTAGGTGTAGAGAGAGAATGATGTAATGAGATGAAGAATGGACAAAAGCTCAAGCTTGGGGATGCCACCATGGTGTCACCCCAAGAAATATCTAAGAGGTACAAGCGTCAAAGCTTGGGGATGCCCAAGGCATCCCCTTCTTCATCAATAAAAATCTCAGGTCTTTCTTGACACTTTGTTTTTATTGTTTCATGCATTGTTGTGTTGTTCTTGGAGCGTCTTAGTTTTCGTTTTTGGTTTTTGTTTTCTTAATTTGCTTGAGTAAGTTGGTTGGTTACACCACATTTCTTTTGTAGAGAGACACACTCTATTTCCATTGGCTAGAACACTCTAGTTTCACCTCTTATTGTTTTGTGAGTGTTCACTTTTGCTAGCACTGCGTTTAGCCTTAGTTTTCTTGTGCTTTCAGCTTAGAACTTTTTAGTTCTTCTTTGTGGATTTGTGAAACAAGCTCATTGATCTTTTTTGCTTATTATCTTTGTGAGTAGTTTCAAATAAGTTGTTTGGTGTTGGAAAAGAGTAGAACGCCTCATGCTTGTAGTGGTACAAGAGGGAGCTTGCTTTGACTGTGGCTTACTTTATCATGTCATGCTAGATGTTGTTTTGACCTTATGCTTAGTGATTATTGTTCTAGCATGACTTGCTCCAAATCATTGAGAGTGTTTAGTGTGCCTTGAAAGAATCATGCATTGTTTTAGCATACAAAAGCATAGTATTATGGTATTGTCCTTTGATGCTTTGTTTGGGTTGACTTGGCACATGCTCACACCATGTTATGACTCTAAAAAGTCACCATTAGCCTCTATGATCATTTAGTCCTTGACTTGTAGTACCACTCTTTGCTTTGATTAGTAATGCTTTGTTGTTCTGCATGATTATGGCCATTATGCTCTCTTAGTTGGTTGCTCCCAGTCTTCTGCTAGCCTCCACTTGTATGAGTAAGTTCTACTTATGCTTCCAACTCCCAAGAAACCAAGTTATTCCAAAGTGTCCACTATAAACTCCTATGCATGGTGTGTTACACCATTCCAAGTATATTCTTGTTTTCAACTATATTTCAATTAAAAACTATTTTGTTATGCTAAAACTTCGTGATTAAAGACCTCACGAACTTTATGGCACACTTTATTCCTTGCCCCTAATAAACTTGGACCATTGTGACAACTTTGTTGTATATGCTTGCACTTATAAGTTGGAATTATCAGAACCGTGCTGTCACGGGGAACGTTTTCAACATTGCACTTGTACTTTGTACTCAGTTGATATCATGCTATTTTGTCTATAGATGTCACCGGTGTGAAATAAAGAGGGAACTTGTAAGTCTATGGAGTTTGTATTCTGTGTTAGAGAAATGTCTGGGCCGCTAGCCTAAGCCATGCCTAATCATGGTGGAAACTTGCAGCATCACCATAGTGAGCTATCTATGAAGAATCCTCAATAAAAAGCTATGCATATAGTAAATAAAAAGATTGCTGAGATGCTCATTGTCTGCTTGCCTTGTCATTTTGGTTATGGGAAAGCTCCTGTACCATGTGCAAGGGGTACCCCGTTGGCGGTTCTCAATGATATGCAAATACTTACAGTGACAAGAACTTGCCTAGGCCCTAAGTTGAGTATCCATGAGGTGTAGCCCTCATATTCAAGGGACTTGAGATTGCCAACTTATACTTCGTCAAGCATATACTCCAGCTTTGCCACTTTAACCTTAACCACTTCAAGATGCTTATGATAGGGGCAATGAGGGCTAAAATCTAACAAGTACCATAATTTTTGGAAGCTCTTTTTGAAACTTGTAATCCCTGCTTCCTTTATAAAAAAGGCCTTTCTTCTACCACTATTGAGTCTCCACCTTCTACCTTTAGGCACCATTAAGAGAGCATAGTTGTCATCATGTGTGAAGTGTTCCAAAGCTTATTGATTGATGCATATTGTGATATTACTTGGTCTTGTGCTGTTTGTTTCTAGTCACCCTTGTGAACTTTGAAGGTGTCCTATGCATCTATTTGCTACTCTATGAGGGACAAGCTAAATGCCACTATGCCATGTTTTCTGTATGTGAAACAAACAAACATTTTTCAATGCATGTTATTCATGATCTTTGTTTGTAACCTTCCATGTTGCATGCATAGTTACTTTGTCTTACTATTAGAACTCCATCTTCCATGCTCATGTTTAGAGTTCTTTGATCCCAGCTTTCAATGCTTGCAAATGGTTTTATCTTGGTTTTGATGGTGCATGTCACCTCAAAAATTATTCTTTTTATCACTTACCTACTCGAGGATGCTTGGGGATGCTTGATACGTCGGAAACGTATCTATAATTTTTGATGTTCCATGCTTGTTTAGTATCTACTTTTCTTTCCTTTGTCTTTCTTTGAGGTGTTTTTATATCTTTTCTGGAACTAACCTATTAACAAGCTGCCATAGTGCTAGTTGCCTGTTTTCTTCTGTTTTGGTTCCAAAAAGGCAGAAAATCAATATTCTCGGAATTGGACGGGACAAAAGCCAAAGTTATTATTTTTCCCGGAGCAACACGGAACCACGAAGCAGAGCCGGAGGGGGCCATAGGGTGGCCGCACCCCTCCTAGGCACAGGCAAGCCCTGGGGGCACCCACAAGGGGCGTGGGCCCCCTGGCTCCCCACCATCTCCATCACCGTTGTTGATTCCCATGATGAGGAGGGAGTAGTTATTCCTCAGGGCTAAGGGCTCTATCGATAGCTATGTGTTCATCTCTCTCTCTCTATGCATGATCATGTTGTGGTCATGAGCTTTGTATTCAAGTAGATGTACCTTGCTACTCAAGTGCTTCATTAGATCTCTGCTCTCCCCATGTGTGTGAAAGTGATAGCGTGCACTCCATGGTGGCACTTAGGTTTGAGTCTACATAAATACTCTTCGTGCTTTAATAGATCTATGCTTTTCCCCACGTGTGTGAAAGTGATAGCGTGCATACCGTGTGTGGCACTTTGGCTAGATTGAATATTTGTTATGAGTTATATTTGGAGTTGGATGTCTCTATGAATTTGTGGTGTTTGTTGGAACCATCTAGAGCTCAAGGTGATAGTGTGGGGTTATCTAGATTGGGGAAGGCGGACTTTGAGGTGTGCTGTTATAGCCCTACCTTGGATTAGAGTGTCCAACCGGAGAGTAGTTAAGAGTAGTATCATGAAGAGAGGATATTTATATGAAAGAGTGTTCACTAGTGAAAGTATGATCCCTAGGCCTTGTTTCTAAGCATTGAAACACCGTTTGCTACTAGAACTTTTGCATGTTTGCTTGCTTTAGTCTTCCTCCACGCCATAAGCTATTTTTTGGCACTGTTACCACTTGTATTTCGCTATCTCTTCGCCGAACTAGTGCACCTATATTGGGTGTGTTGGGGACACAAGAGACCTCTTATATCTTAATTGCAGGGTTGCTTGAGAGGGATACCTTTGACCACTTCCTCCCTGAGTTCGATAAACCTTGGGTAATCCACTTAAGGGAAACTTGCTGCTATTCTACAAACCTCTGCACTTGGAGGCCCAACAACTATCTACAAGAATAGAAGTGCGTAGACATCAAGGTAACATAATCACCTTGTGGATTGCAAAGTTTGGTTTCATATAAAGTTGTTTTGGTAACAAGACTTGATCAACCTTGTTAACAAAAGGATTTTAATGAACAAAATAATGCTTTCACTGTGGTTATTCTTGCTTTCTTTTAGTTTTCTCCTTCCTAGTCTTTGCTTTTGCTATTGTTAGTTAGTTGTTTGCTTGTTAGAGTGTCTTAGAGCTGCCGTAGTTTGGTTTTTGGTTTGATTTTGCTTCTTCTGAAAAAAATATGTTTCTGCGAAAAAATCAATTTTCATACCCTGAAAGTTTCCTGAAAAATCCTAGAAAATTCAAAATAAATTTTTCCTCGAAAAAAGGGGCAGAGAGGCACCTGAAGTGACCCAGGGGGCCACCACACCCAAGGTAGGCGCGGCCTACCAGGGGGTGGCGCCTAGGGGGGTATGGCCCACCTGGGGCCCTCCAGGCTGCCTCCTCAAAGCCATCTTCTTTCCCTCTCCCGAAAAACACCGGAAAACTTTCTCAAGCTCGCGTTCTTGCTGTTCTTGCTCGCGATTTTCGATCTCCATGTTTAGCCCATCTCAAGTGCTGATTTTTGGAGGGATTGCTCCTTGGTATGTGCCTCCTCCACTTTTCGAATTAGATTTGTGATTGGTAGATTGTATCTTGAGTATTTTGCTGCTATAGGTGTCAGGTTGTTTGAGCTTGCATGCTTGTTCTATGCTTAGAATCTTTATTTTGATGCATGTGTATGTCACATCCCAAGATTTTCCAAATCTTGTAATGTGAAAAATAAATGAACAAAATAAATAATTGTTAAAAATTAGGGTGAAAAGAAACTTTTTTTCTAAAATGGAAATTTAAAATCCCATCTTGAACAAACTTTGGGCTATTATTTGAATCCAACTAAATTCAAATCAAGTGGAATGCATTCCTCACAAAATGCATCTTGAAATTTAAACCCTAATGGAAGAAAAACATTTTCAAGTTATCTCTAATCCTATGGATTTGATGCATATAAAATTGGTCAAACAAACTTTTCAAAATAATCAAGAATGAGAAATAGAAACATTATAAAACCATGGAAATTAGTTTCACTTAATTTGGAACCAAAGATAAAATTTTATGAATTTAATAAGATAAGGGAATTAAATTTCCAAAGCTAATAAAGCACCTATCTAGAAATCCATACCAAATGGTGAGAAATTAGTCCTAAAGATATTTAAAAGGATAAACAAATATCAAATAAGATTTTACAAATTGGAATCACCAACTTTGGATCTATAAATAAAAATATATGGAATTTATAAGATGAAGAAAGAAATATTAAATGAGGAATATTTAAAGGCCAAATTAAATCTTGGCCTATATCATAAGAAAATGGAATGAATATAATCCAAATCCAAATAAAATAATGGATAAGGAATTTTCAAATTAATTAAGAGGGCATTAACCAAATCCTATTCTATTTGAATAAAGATAAAATCACTATTAAGAAATGATTAATTAAATCATGGGAGAATAATATTTGGAATTTACCCAAGTGGAATAAAAGTTGTTTAATTAACTTAAATAAGCTCAAAGAAATCTTCCAAATAAAATTTATGGAATTAAAACTATATTTAATTTCATTGGAATAAAAGACAAATACCCAATTCAAATGATTTATAAATCATATTAAATATTTTCCAAATAATTCAAAGTGAACTATTTGACACCCTATTAAATAAATAAAACCTACTGAAAATATTTGGAAAGATTTATATTTCAAATGGTGTTTGAAAATATTATTAAATCTTATTTGAATTAATACAAGGACCTATTTTTTAAATAATTATTATACCCTAAAAAGAATAAAATTATTATTCTAAATTTGACTTTGGAATGTGTTATTAATCATTATTAAAATCTACACAAAGTTTTTTTGAAGTTTGAATTCAAATGAATGTTTGAATTGGTTAATCAAAATAAAAACAGAATAATAGGAATGGAAAAAGAAAAATAATCAGAACAAAAAAAATAGCAGGAACGAGCCCAACCCGATAGAGCCAGTACAAGCCCAGCTAGCCCATTTACTTCTTCCCCGCATGAAAACCATTCGCACCAAAGTTTTAACCCGCGGAGCCTATGACTACCTGGACCCACTCCCACTCTCTCTCTCTCTCGCTGCCGCCAGACCCCACCTGCCCCGTCAGCATCTTCAACCCCGCGATGACCTCGCCCCTCACCCCGTCGGCGGTTTCTGCCCGTTAAAGCCCGAGTAAATTCGCGGCATTGACACAGCCATTACCCCCTGCGACCATGCTCTATTAAGCGCCTGTACCTCCTCTCCATTTCCCCTCTCTTGCCCCTCCCTTTCTGTCGTCAGGCCGCCCTAATTCATCTCCACACCGCCACTGCCTCCGACGTCTTCCAGCGACAATTCCGGCCAGACCCTGCCGCCCCTCGCCTCCTCGACCACATGAGCATGTCCCACAGACTCTGGTGCATCCCCCAGTACTCCTAGCTTAGCCACGCAAGCTCCCTAGCATCGGCAACCCCAACGCCACTCGCCACCGTCTTCGGCTTGACCTCCGGCGAACTCCTCAGGTATTCCCCGTCCACCCCTGTTTCCCCTATTGATGCTCCTGTAATCTACGCTCTCTCCCACGTCTAACGACACCTCTCTCTTGCCTTCGGGTGACCTGTAGCCTCGCCAGCAGCGACAACCAGAGCGTGCCCGACGCCGTGCAAACTCCGGCGAAGAATCCCAGTCGACTTTGTGCGCCCCTTGACCAACAACGACAACCTTGAGCTTCAGCACGACGAGGCGATCTCGGTGATCCCCTTTCCTACCTATTTTGCTTCCTGCATCGCCAGCGCCACCCTCGTCTGACCGCGCCGCCGCCGCTAGCGCCGCCCATTTAGGGTTAGCCGTTTACGGCCGTTAGATCTTGATCCACTGGTTGCGATTGAACATAACTCGAAGGGGTACGAGTGTCTCTGCGCCACTCGATCTAATTTAAATCCAATGCTTCACAGTGACCGATCCGAGCGAAACGGTATGGACCAGTAGAATCAAGCCACGTGGCCCTGTCTGTTTTAATAAAACAGAATTGATCTATTTGATGTTTGATTTTGTAAAATTCATAACTTTTAAACCACACGTCCAAATTTTGCAAATTTTATATCAATGGAATCAGCAAGACAAGCCCTATCCAACTATGCCCTTTGTTTAGTAAATTGCTTCTGTTAAATTGGTTGTTTTTGCAGAAACTTGTGTAGGCATAATTTGATTATAAAATTCTTTCTAAAATTATTTTGGTGATAAAATCTTTGGAAAATGGTTTGTTTTGAACCTACTGACCATAGAAATCAATTTGTGATTTCAAAAATATATTTGGAGAAGCAAAAGAATAAATCTTTGATTTAAAACATTTCTAGTCAAATAAAAATGTTGTTCATTTGTTGAAAACACTTTTTGGAGAAAAACCCTTGGGAAATGTTTTGATTTAAACTCTCTGACCCGAAACACAAAGTTTTATGATTCTAAAACATATTTGGTGAACCCTATAAAGATTGTTGCCTTGCTAAAAGCATTTTTCAACCACATAAAATAATGCTTTGGTTTATAGTAAAATCTTTTGCAAATGGTTTTGCCACTTTTATAAAATGACCAATAGGTGTTTTAGAATGTTTATAACCTATTAGAAATCACTTTTACAAATAAAATAATCTTTAGCATGCTTGCATGCATTGCTTTGTTTCTATTATTTTATGTGTTGTTTGCTTGAATGGTAGTTTGAAATATTGCTTGCTTGATTGAAATGTAGTGATTTGAAGTGTGAATATTCCAAGATCAAGGAGTGAACTTATATTCGCTACCAAAAAGGCAAGTGATGCTTCATACTTTTGTTCCATTATTTTTCACTATGCATTAGTGATATTTCTAAGTAGGACTTGCATGGAACTTTTGTTAAGTGTAAACTATGCCATGGGAAATCCTAGTAGATGAAACCTTAGTAGAATTATCCTAAGTTAAGATTCCTACTACTATCATGCTTAGCTTAGCTAGTAGAAAACAAGGGTGGATTATATTTCATGCTATGGAATATTTCTAAGTCAATGACTTGTGTTTTGTTTAATAAAACAACTAAGTGAATGAATCACCTGGGTGGAATGGAAGGAATGGTTTGTGTTGAGTGGTTACACAACGCCCATTTCTATGGTTTACCTTGTGTATCTCACTTGTGGATGGCCACCCAGGAACAAAGCTATTTGAGATGTCAAATGTTGAGAAGCTTGTAACATCCCTAAAATCATGTTTCAAAACTCATGCATATCATCCATGCATCCATGAACACTTAGGGTTTCATTTCAAAACAGGAGCATCATTTGCTCATTATTTTATGTGATCAACACTAAATCAAATGCTACTCTCCAATGAGAAGTTATTTGTTCAAAACCAAATCTTGTTACTCCAGAGAAGCTTCTAAAAATCCCAAGCAAGCCAAGATGTAATCTAGTTGGAAATTTTTTAAGGGTGGTAGTACCCTAGTTGCTTTGAGCCAACTTGTAACCCCTAGCCTTCCCAAATCTCGGGACGAGATTTATTTTAAGGGTGGTAGCCTGTCACAACCCAAGATTTTCCAAATCTTGTAATGTGAAAAATAAATGAACAAAATAAATAATTGTTAAAAATCAGGGTGAAAAGAAACTTTGGTTTCTAAAATGGAAACTTAAAATCCCATATTGAACAAACTTTGGGCTAATATTTGAATCCAACTAAATTCAAATCAAGTAGAATGCATTCCTCACAAAATGCATCTTGAAATTTAAACACTTGGAGAATAAACCAAAACTCTAAAACCCCAATGGAAGAAAAACATTTCCAAGTTATCTCTAAGCCTATGGATTTGATCCATATAAAATTGGTCAAACAAACTTTTCAAAATAATCAAGAATGACAAATAGAAACATTATAAAACCATGGAAATTGGTTTCACTTAATTTGGAACCAAAGATAAAATCTTATGAATTTATTAAGATAAGGGAATTAAATTTCCAAAGCTAATAAAGCACCTATCTAGAAATCCATACCAAATGGTGAGCAATTAATCCTAAAGATATTTAAAAGGATAAACAAATATCAAATAAGATTTTACAAATTGGAATCACCAAGTTTGGATCTATAAATAAAAAGATATGGATTTTATAAGATAAAGAAAGAAATATTAAATGAGGAATATTTAAAGGCCAAATTAAATCTTGGCCTAAACCATAAGCAAATGGAATGAATATAATCCAAATCCAAATAAAATAATGGATAAGGAATTTTCAAATTAATTAAGAGGGCATTAACCAAATCCTATTCTATTTGAATAAAGATAAAATCACTATTAAGAAATGATTAATTAAATCATGGGAGAATAATATTTGGAATTTACCCAAGTGGAATAAAAGTTGTTTAATTAACTTAAATAAGATCAAAGAAATCTTCCAAATAAAATTTATGGAATTAAAACTATATTTAATTTTATTGGAATAAAAGACAAATACCCAATTCAAATGATTTATAAATCATATTAAATGTTTTCCAAATAATTCAAAGTGAACTATTTGACACCCTATAAAATAAATAAAATCTACTGAAAAGATTTGGAAAGATTTATATTTCAAATGGTGTTTGAAAATATTATTAAATCTTATTTGAATTAATACAAGGACCTATTTTATAAATAATTATTATACCCTAAAAAGAATAAAATTATTATTCTAAATTTGACTTTGGAATGTGTTATTAATCAGTATTAAAATCTACACAAAGTTTTGTTGAAGTTTGAATTCAAATGAATGTTTGAATTGGTTAATCAAAATCAAAACAGAATAATAGGAATGGAAAAAGAAAAATGATCAGAACAAAAAAAATAGCAGGAAACAGCCCAACCCGACAGACCTAGTCTAGGCCCAGCTAGCCCATTTACTTCTTCCCCCGCAGGAAAACGATTCGCACCAAAGTTTTAACGCGCAGAGCCTATGACTGCCTGGTCCCACTCTCTCTCTCTCTCTCTCTCTCTCTCTCTCTCTCTCTCTCTTGCTGCCGCCAGACCCCACCTGCCCCGTCAGCATCTTCAACCCCGCGATGACCTCTCCCCTCACCTCACCGGTGGTTTCTGCCCGTTAAAGCCCGAGTAAATTCGCGGCATTGACATAGCCATTACCCCCTGCGACCACGCTCTATTAAGAGCATGTACCTCCTCTCCATTTCCCCTCTCTCGCCCCTCCCTTTCTGCCGTCAGGCTGCCCTAATTCATCTCCACACCGCCACTGCCTCCGACGTCTTCCAGTGATGATTCCGGCCAGACCCTGCCGCCCCTCGCCTCCTCGACCACACGAGCATGTCCCACAGACTTTGGTGCATCCCCCAGTACTCCTAGCTTAGCCACGCAAGCTCCCTAGCGTCGGCAACCCCAACGCCACTCGCCACCGTCTTCGGCTTAACCTCCGGCGAACTCCTCAGGTATTCCTCGTCCACCCCTGTTTCCCCTATTGATGCTCCTGTAATCTACGCTCTCTCCCACGTCTAACGACACCTCTCTCGCCTTCGGTGACCTGTAGCCTCGCCAGCAGCGACAACCAGAGGATGCCCGACGCCGTGCAAACTCCGGCGAAGAATCCCAGTCGACTCTGTGCGCCCCTTGACCAACAACGACAACCTTGAGCTTCAGCACGACGAGGCGATCTCGGTGATCCCCTTTCCTACCTATTTTGCTTCCTGCATCGCCAACGCCACCCTCGTCTGACCGCGCCGCCCATTTAGGGTTAGCCGTTTACTGCCGTTAGATCTTGATCCACTGGTTGCGATTGAAATAACTCGAAGGGGTACGAGTGTCTCTGCGCCGCTCGATCTAATTTAAATCCAATGCTTCACAGTGACCGATCCGAGCGAAACGGTATGGACCAGTAGAATCAAGCCACGTGGCCGTGTCTGTTTTAATAAAAACAGAATTGATCTATTTGATGTTTGATTTTGTAAAATTCATAACTTTCAAACCACACGTCCAAATTTTGCAAATTTTATATCAATGGAATCAGCAAGACAAGCCCTATCCAACTATGCCCTTTGTTTAGTAAATTGCTTCTGTTAAATTGGTTGTTTTTGCAGAAACTTGTGTAGGCATAATTTGATTATAAAATTCTTTCTAAAATTATTTTGGTGATAAAATCTTTGGAAAATGGTTTGTTTTGAACCTACTGACCATAGAAATCAATTTGTGATTTCAAAAATATATTTGGAGAAGCAAAAGAATAAATCTTTGATTTAAAACATTTCTAGTCAAATAAAAATGTTGTTCATTTGTTGAAAACACTTTTTGGAGGAAAACCCTTGGGAAATGTTTTGATTTAAACTCTCTGACCCGAAACACAAAGTTTTATGATTCTAAAACATATTTGGTGAACCCTATAAAGATTGTTGCCTTGCTAAAAGCATTTTTCAACCACATAAAATAATGCTTTGGTTTATAGTAAAATCTTTTGCAAATGGTTTTGCCACTTTTATAAAATGACCAATAGGTGTTTTAGAATGTTTATAACCTATTAGAAATCACTTTTACAAATAAAATAATCTTTAGCATGCTTGCATGCATTGCTTTGTTTCTATTCTTTTATGTGTTGTTTGCTTGAATGGTAGTTTGAAATATTGCTTGCTTGATTGAAATGTAGTGATTTGAAGTGTGAATATTCCAAGATCAAGGAGTGAACTTATATTCGCTACGAAAAAGGCAAGTGATGCTTCACACTTTTGTTCCATTATTTTTCACTATGCATTAGTGATATTTCTAAGTAGGACTTGCATGGAACTTTTGTTAAGTGTAAACTATGCCATGGGAAATCCTAGTAGATGAAACCTTAGTAGAATTATCCTAAGTTAAGATTCCTACTACTATCATGCTTAGCTTAGCTAGTAGAAAACAAGGGTGGATTATATTTCATGCTATGGAATATTTCTAAGTCAAGGACTTGTGTTTTGTTTAATAAAACAACTAAGTGAATGAATCACCTGGGTGGAATGGAAGGAATGGTTTGTGTTGAGTGGTTACACAACGCCCATTTCTATGGTTTACCTTGTGTATCTCACTTGTGGATGGCCACCCAGGAACAAAGCTATTTGAGATGTCAAATGTTGAGAAGCTTGTAACATCCCTAAAATCATGTTTCAAAACTCATGCATATCATCCATGCATCCATGAACACTTAGGGTTTCATTTCAAAACAGGAGCATCATTTGCTCATTATTTTATGTGATCAACACTAAATCAAATGCTACTCTCCAATGAGAAGTTATTTGTTCAAAACCAAATCTTGTTACTCTAGAGAAGCTTCTAAAAATCCCAAGCAAGCCAAGATGTAATCTCGTTGGAAATTTTTTAAGGGTGGTAGTACCCTAGTTGCTTTGAGCCAACTTGTAACCCCTAGCCTTCCCAAATCTCAGGACGAAATTTATTTTAAGGGTGGTAGCTTGTCACATCCCAATATTTTCCAAATCTTGTAATGTGAAAAATAAATGAACAAAATAAATAATTGTTAAAAATCAGGGTGAAAAGAAACTTTGGTTTCTAAAATGGAAACTTAAAATCCCATATTGAACAAACTTTGGGTAAGCCACTGCTCGACCCTTATACCCCTCTAGAATCACCGGTGTGTCGCCGGTAGAAGCGCCGCCGCCGCCAGCGACCATTCACGCCGCCACTTCTTGGTCAAAGCGTCGGCCACCGTTAGATCTGTATCATAGGGCGTAGATTAGAACGGGAGCGAACCGTTTTCTTTTGATCTGGCGCGTTGGATCTAAATTGATCCGACGGTGCGGAAGCATGATCCTGAGTGAAGCGGTACCGGCCAGTTAGAAGCCGCCGTGTGGCATAGGTTTCGTTTTAAAATTTTGAATTAGATCTATTAGTTGTTTGATTTTGTTTTAATCATAACTTTTGAATGCCACGTCCAAATTTGACAAATTTTATATCAATGGAATCAGGGGAGAAAGCCTTTCCATATATGCAATTTGTTTAAAGTTTTGTTTCTGTTAAAATGGTTTTTTTACAGAAACATGTGTAGGCCTATTTAGTGTATATTAATTATTTGGAAAATGATTTAGTGTTCAAATAAAGATTGTTTGGCAAGTTTTGAACTTGTTTATGATTCAGTACTGTGCACTTGTCTTGTTGAGTATAGAAAATCATCACATATCATATTGCATGCATCCATATATTTTTGCTTGTATATATTTTGGTTGTGATTTGGTAGACTTTGGTGCAAATAGTGATTGTGATTGTGAGGATTGTAGCTACTCTCCAAACTACCAAGGCAAGTGGTGCTTCATGATTTTATTCCTATGTTTTTCAAATATGCATTAGAATTATTTTGCTAGGCTTGCATGGATAAATTTTGGTCTTTATATGCTATGCTTGGGAAATCCTAGTAGTTGTAGAATTGCTAGAAATTTCTAAGTTAAGATGTTAATCTATGCCATGCTTAGCCTAGCTAGTAGCAACCAAGGGTGGTAAAATATTCATGCTATGAATAAATATTTCTAAGTCTTTGGACTATGTTTTTGCTTAATAAAACAACTAAGTGAATAAAACAGCTGGGTGGAATGGAAAGATTGGGTTATGTTGAGTGGTTACACAAGGCCCATTTCTATGGTTTACCTTGTGTATCACACTTGTGTAAAGCCACCCAGGAACAAAGGGATTTGCTAGGCAAAATGTCAAGAAGCTTCTAGTGCAGCCACTTGGCAATATGGGCTCTGCCTGGATCATATAGGTTGCAATAACTTAGCCATTTGGACAGTTGGTGGTAGTGGGATGATAGGTTGGAGCGCGTCCATTTGGTCTAAGGGAAGGCTTCTGAAAGGTCATGTCTTTGTGAAAATCAAGTCTTGTGGGGAAAGTGCACAACCACTGCAGATGGAAGAATCTAAGTACTTAGCCATGTCCCTGGTATTGGACAATTTGAGCATCAAGACATGGAAGCTATCAAGAATCTCCTCGTCCCAATTTCTAAGTAAAATTTGTGGTTGAACAAGGGTGAAGGACCCCAATGTCTATTGGTGGTTCCTTGGGAAAAGTTTTGACAAAGAAAAACTTAGTGTTTCCAACTGATAGGCAAAACCTATTTTGAGCAAAGCAAGCCTAATCTACACTTAGCCAAAAATGCATATAGTATTTAGTCCACCAATATTCTACTAAGGTATCACTTGCCAATACTATTCCAATGTATTGACCCACTATGGCTGTAACTTGTGATGTTGCAGGATATTCTGATGATGATTAGGAGTCATGAGTCTACACTCAACATGCTTGCCTGTGGCACATGAAGATGAAGACTTATTTATCTTATTATATATTTGAACTCTTGTATTAGGCCTGTGGCCATGGAGTTGTAAAAGACTATGGTTGTCTCTAGAATGATATGTAATAATGACCTTTGTTTCTGTGTACTTCATCTTAAACTGTGGATGCTAGCATTGATCCAGGTACTAGCATTGCAATTACAGGGATCCTTTCCTTTACAAAGGAGGGATCTTACAAATGTTATCAGAGCACTGTGTTGCCTATAGGATTATGACCCTAGGATTGGAAACCACTAAGGAAAATTTTTGACAAACTTCCACACTTGCCTTATTCTTCTAGTAAACTTATCTAATCTTCTTTCTTATCTCTTTTGATAGAAGGATGCATTGTTAGCCCTTAGACTAGAAAGTGAAAGATGCATTGTACCTTATTAGTTGGACCACCACACTCAACTTTTTGTTTCCAAAATTTTAACTAAGTCATTTTGAGTCTAGGCTGTTGTAGTATTGTATGTCTTGAATTGTGACTTGCTTGCCAATGATATGCATGTGATGTTTTGTCTTGTTATTTACCTCTATGTAAATTGATTCTAAATTTTTCTATCTTATAAAATAGATGCCTAATGTTACCATGAGCACTGCTGAAGAGTTCAAGGGAACTCACTTTGGCACTCGTATTATTGAGCTCACTAGCCTGCTCAATCTCCCTCTTCCTACTATCATGATGCTTCCCCTCACCAAGTTTGAGAGGAAAGACCTTTGGGGCTTCAAGGTCAATCAGCCAGGACGCTAGACTGAGCCAGCCACGGAGGCCATCATCTTCAAGCTCATGCATGATGACAAGGAGAGAGGCCTTGAGGTAGTCATGCAGGATTTGATAGGACATCTACTAGGAGACACTCTCGAGAGGTTAGAGGTACTCACTTCCACACCTTCGGTAGACGTGATTAGGATGGTGAGGCTATTGACTTCGAGGACACTTCGAGGGAGACAGCAGAGCCGATTCGTCTATACCTCCAGGACTTAGAGGTTCTTCTTAGGCACGTGGACACTGATAGGACCAATATCATGCTCAGCAATGACGAACTCCAGGTGCAGCTTCATGAGAAGGACAAGCTCTTTGCGGAGCAAGATGAAATAGTCAAGGAGATGGAGGCCAAGTTCGAGAGTCAAGCCAGAAAGTTCAAGAGTCAAGAGAAGCGAGTCCAAGATAGGAACAAGAGGATTCGAGACATGACTGCAGAACTAGAGAACAAGGACTTAGAGCTCGAGCATCAACAAGGTGTGATTGAGAGACTTCGTGCACAGAAGAGGGCTCTCAAAGCCAAAGTAGAGACCTTGACCACCAATGTCGAGGAATACAAGACCGCTATGGAGAATGCAGGTCTTACATTTGTTGAGGAGGAGGTTGATGCCGAGGAGTAGTGATGACTACTCATTTATCATTTATTTATCGTGCTTTTTATTGAGTCACAATGATCATCCAACATGTGGATGGCTTGCTATTGGTGTGTTTACTTTTCCAAAAACTTGTTGTTTGTGTTGTTGAACTTTTATTACTATGATGCATGTTTGGTGATTGTTATGAAATGTATTGTGCATGTTAGCATCTATGGGTATCTCATTCTTATCCTTATTTAAAACCACAGATGCCTCCCCGACGTGCCAATCCCAACCCCAATAACAAAAACATCACTCCTGAGATGCAGCAAATGATGACAGCTCAGACTCAGCTGATGCAAATGATGACTATGTTCATCCAGAATCAGAACAACAACAATAACAACAATAATAATAATAACAATCAAAACAACCCGGTAACCCACCGGGTTTTGACATGCTTACCAGGTTCTTGAGATTGAGGCCAGCAAAATTCTCAGGAACAACTGATCCTATGTTGGCCAATGATTGGCTACGCTTTATGAACAAAGACTTGGTAACTGTTGGTTGTACTGATGAAGAGAAGGTCAAATTTGCAGCACACTTGTTGGAAGGACCAGCAGCCACTTGGTGGGATAACTTCCAGATCACCACTCCAATTGCAGATGTGACCTAGGCTATCTTCGAAGATGGTTTCCGTACTGCTCACATCTCATCCGGAGTGATAAGTTTGAAGAAGAAAGAGTTCCATAACCTGAAGCAACGCCACCACAGCATGGCTGAATATATTGAAGAGTTCAACAATCTGGCGCGTTATGCACCGGTTGAAGTTGACACTGATGCTAAGAGGAAGGAAAAGTTCCTTGAAGGGTTGAATGATGAACTAAACCTGCAGTTAGCTATGGCCTATGTTCCCACATACCAGTCTCTTTGTGACAAGGCTGCTATTTTGGAGAGCAAAATGAAACAATTGGAAAGCAGGAAGAGAAAGCACTCTGACAAGCACAACTTGGGATCATCTCACAAACGTTCCCATTATGATGATAGTGGGAGTTCGGGATCCCACAAGCATGGGAAATTCAACAAGCACCACAACCACAACCGTTATCATGACAACAAGCACAATCGTAGTCATGACAATGATAAGTACAAGAACCATAAGAGTGGATATAAGAGCCACCACAGTGGAAATGGAAGTGGTAGTGGAAGTCAGCCTGTTAAGAAGGATCTTAGTCAGGTTGAGTGTTTCAAGTGCAAGAATATGTGGCATTATGCAAATGAATGCCCAGAAAAGAAAGTTGAAGGACCCAACAAGCCCAACCCTTTCCAGAAAGGGCAAGTGAACCACATCAATGTGGAGGAAGTCTATGAAGAGCCAGATGTTGTTGCTGGTAAGTTCAAACTCAATTCTACTCCAGCACTTGTTCTTTTTGATACTGGAGCATCACATTCATTCATATCAAAAGCATTTGTTGATAGAAATGAGTTTCCAACTGAAAACATTGGGTGTCCCATAAAAGTAAGTTCTCCAGGTGGAGATATGATAGTAAGTCTTGGATGCCGGGATCTAGTGATATAATTTGGAAAGCATAAGTTTCTAGTGAGTCTGATAATCCTAGATTCCCAAGGACTGGATGTAATTTTGGGAATGGATTGGATGACCAAGTATGAAGGAGTACTAGATTGTGCCAATCGTACTGTTGCACTCACAACCCCGGAGAAGAAACGGATTAGATTCAAGTCTAACTTTGAATCAAAATGGAGTAAGCTAAATTCTCTTAAGGGGGTTAGCATAGACAGTGTGCCAATTGTGAGTGAATATCCGGATGTGTTTCCGGAAGAATTGTCGGGAATGCCACCAGATAGAGATGTGGAATTTCTTATTGACTTGCTACCAGGATATGGACCAATAGCAAAAAGACCGTACAAGATGTCAGTTGATGAGTTGAAAGAACTCAAGAAACAACTTGGAGAACAGTTACAGAAAGGATTTATCCAACCAAGTTCTTCATCTTGGGGAGCACCAGTTTTGTTTGTGGAAAAGAAAGATAGAAGTCAAAGGTTATGCATAGATTACCGTTCACTCAATGAAGTGACTATCAAGAACAAGTACCCTTTGCCTAGAATTAATGACTTGTTTGATCAGTTAGAAGGAGCTTGTGTGTTCTCAAAGATTGATCTTCGGTCAGGTTATTTCCAGCTCAAGATAAGGGAACAAGACATACCTAAGACAGCTTTCACCACAAGGTATGGATTGTATGAGTATACCGTGATGCCATTTGGTTTGACCAATGCACCAGCATACTTCATGAATATGATGAACAAGGTGTTCATGGAATTCCTTGATAAGTTTGTTGTCGTGTTCATCGATGACATTTTGATCTACTCCAAGAGCAGGGAAGAGCATGAAGTACATCTATGTTTGATACTTGAGAAGCTTAGAGAGCATAAACTATATGCCAAATTCAGCAAGTGTGAATTTTGGTTGAATGAAGTTGGTTTTCTTGGACATGTTGTGTCAGGAGATGGTGTAGCAGTTGATCCTGCTAAAGTTTCAGCTGTAACTGAATGGGAATCTCCCAAGTCAGTGAAAGAAGTTCGTAGTTTCCTTGGCTTAGCAGGTTACTACAGAAGGTTCATTGAGAATTTCTCCAAAGTAGCAAAACCTATGACAGAATTGCTAAAGAAAGACAAGAAATTTGCTTGGTCTGAAGGTTGTGAACTCAGCTTTCAAGAATTGAAGAAGAGACTAGTGACAACACCAGTCTTATGTCTGCCAGATTTGGAGAAGGATTTCCAAGTGTATTGTGATGCATCTCATCATGGATTAGGTGCCCTACTTATGCAAGAAGGGAAAGTTGTGGCTTATGCCACGAGACAACTCAAAACTCATGAAGTGAACTACCCTACTCATGATTTAGAGTTAGCCTCTGTTGTCCATGCACTCAAAACATGGAGACATTGTCTTTTGGGAAAGCGATGTGAAGTGTTCACAGATCACAAGAGTTTGAAGTATATTTTCACCCAGAAGGAAATTAACATGAGACAAAGAAGATGGCTAGAACTCATCAAGGACTATGACTTAAGTTTGCAATACCACCCCGGTAAAGCAAATGTTGTAGCAGATGCTCTAAGCCATAAGGTTTTTGTGAATGGCCTTACTAAGGGAGAGTTACCAGATGATCTGTGTACCCAATTTAGAGACCTCAGATTGGAGATTGTGCCTGAAGGACATCTCATGACCTTGGATGTTCAACCTACTTTGTTGGACAAGATCAAAGAAGCCCATTAGACTGATAAGGAAATTGAAGAGATTAAGGAAAATATTGGCAAGGGAAAAGCCAAAGGATTCCATGAAGACGAACAGGGTACTTTATGGCATGGAAAACGTATATGTGTTCCACAAGATCCGGAGCTTCAGAAACTGATTTTACAAGAAGCACATAACTCACCATATTCTATTCATCCGGGTAACACCAAAATGTACATGGATATGAAGGAAAGATTTTGGTGGAATAATCTCAAGAAGGACATCGCCGAACATATTGCTTTGTGTGATGTATGTAGTAGAGTGAAAGCGGAACATCAGAAACCAGCAGGATTGTTACAACCACTACCTATTCCTAATTGGAAGTGAGACAAGATTGGCATGGATTTCATCACCGGATTTCCGAGGACCAGGTCAGGATATGATTCTATTTGGGTAGTAGTGGATCGCCTAACTAAAGTGGCTCATTTTATACCCGTGAAGACAACTTACACAAGTGTTAAGTTAGCCAAGATCTATATGAGCAGAATTGTATGTCTACATGGAGTACCCAAGAGTACTGTGTCTGATAGGGGAACCCAATTCACTTCTCATTTTTGGAGGCAATTACATGAGTCATTGGGAAAGAGGTTGGAATTCAGCACTGCATTTCATCCTCAAACTGATGGACAAACAGAAAGGACTAATCAGATTCTTGAAGATATGTTGAGAGCATGTGCTCTAGACTATGGATCCAGTTGGGATGAAAGTCTGCCTTACGCACAATTCTCTTATAATAACAGCTATCAAGCCAGTATTGAGATGGCACCATTTGAGTTTCTATATGGGAGAAAGTGTACCACCCCATTGCTATGGAATGGTGTGGGAGAAAGAAGTTTGTTCGGACCAGAACTAATCAAAGAAGCTAAAGAAAAAGTCAAGTTGGTTAAAGATAGATTGAAAATAGCACAGTCCTGACAGAAAAGCTACGCAGATCCTAAGCGTAGAGAAGTCACCTATGAAGTTGGTGATAGAGCCTATCTTAGAGTGTCACCACTTCATGGAGTGAAGAGGTTTGGTGTCAAAGGTAAATTGTCCCCAAGATATGTTGGGCCATTCAAGATTCTGAGTCGTAAAGGAGAAGTTGATTATGAGATTGAATTGCCAGAGTCTTTATCAGCAGTTCATAATGTGTTTCATGTGAGTCATCTTAAGAAATGTCATCCAGAAATGGAAGAAACTCCTTTGAAGGATACTATACCTTTGGAAGAGGTCCAATTGGAAAGTGATCTCACTTATGAAGAGAAACCTATCAAGATTCTTGAGACTGCAGAAAGAGTTACTCGGACTAAGACTATCAAGTTCTACAAAGTTCAATGGAACCATCATTCCGAGGAAGAAGCAACATGGGAAAGAGAAGATGATCTTCGGAAAGACCACCCTCACCTATTTGCTAGCCAACCCGAATCTCGAGGGCGAGATTCACCTTAAGGGGGTTAGATTTGTAACATCCCTAAAATCATGTTTCAAAACTCATGCATATCATCCATGCATCCATGAACACTTAGGGTTTCATTTCAAAACCATTTCAAAATAGGAGCATCATTTGCTCATTATTTTATGTGATCAACACTAAATCAAATGCTACTCTCCAATGAGAAGTTATTTGTTCAAAACCAAATCTTGTTACTCTCAGTTTGTGTTGCTTGATTGCTAACACTTAAACCAAAAATTTACAAAACAAATATGATTTGAAAACCATTTTCAAAGCCTATTTAAAGCTAGTGCTATGTCACTGTTTATTTTGTTTTATTCCAAGTAACCAAGCAAGTGCAGAGAGACCACTTGGTTTTGTACACAATTTTATGAAGGTTGCACTTTACAAAAACACAGAAAAGATTTGAATTCAAATGGTTTTGGTTTTATTTGATTTTGATTCCTGAAAATCAACCCAGAAAAAGAAAAAGAAGTTTAAAACCCAGTTGGGCCTGGCGCCACCATTCCAGCCCAACTAGTGAAGCAGCCCACCCGGGATTCCCTCCTCTCCTCTGTTTCTCACCCGCGCGAACACACCCCTCTCACTGACGCCCTGGACCCACTTGCCCCGTCAGCTTCGTCCCTAAACCTCGCCCACGACTGAGCCTCCGCCGTTACCTCCCCCGCGTCACTGCTGTTGATTGCGCGAGTAAATGCTGTTGATTTGCCGAGTAACTCCACGCCCAGCTCTAGCTACTTAAACCTCTCCCCCTCGCGGCCATTTTCCCCAACAAAGCCAGCCAGAAGCGCCACCAGGCTACCAGTATTTGCCCTTACACCGCCGCACACAGAATCCACTCCGGCGAGGTATTCCGGTAAGCCTAGTGCTCGCGCATACTCCTTGTTCACCCAGGAATGATCCTCTGATCCTTGTGCACCTCCTGATCCTCTTTGTTCATCCGCTTGTGATCCAGAGCGTCGGCTTCGACGAGTACCGTGGGCATCTGACGCCGTCTCCAACTCCGGCGAGCGATTAAGGTAAAAGCCGACCGTCCCGCGCCTTCTACTTGACCCTGTCAGATTCGCCTAAGCGTTGTGCACTCGCTGATACCCTTTGTTTGTGCTAGGGTGGCCATTAGCGTCGTCTTCGTCGCCGTCCGTGCAAACCCGACGCCGTCTCCAACTGCGACGAGCCCCAGCAGCCTCTACAGCACACCCCCGCCCACGCTAGCAACACGTTGAGCTTCGTCGTGATCCGCGAGTTCGGTAAGCCACTACTCGACCCTTATACCCCTCTAGAATCACTGGTGCGTCGCCGGCAGAAGAGCTACCGCCGCCGCCAGCGACCATTCGCGCCGCCACTTCTTGGTCAAAGAGTCGGCCACCGTTAGATCTGTATCATAGGGCGTAGATTAGAACGGGAGCAAACTGTTTTCTTTTGATCTGGCGCGTTGGATCTAACTTGATCCAACGGTGCGGAAGCATGATCCTGAGTGAAGCAGTACCGACCAGTTAGAAGCCGCCGCGTGGCATAGGTTTCGTTTTAAAATTTTGAATTAGATCTATTAGTTGTTTGATTTTGTTTTAATCATAACTTTTGAATGCCACGTCCAAATTTGACAAATTTTATATCAATGGAATCAGGGGAGAAAGCCCTTTCCATATATGCAATTTGTTTAAAGTTTTGTTTCTGTTAAAATGTTTTTTTTACAGAAACATGTGTAGGCCTATTTTGTGTATATTAATTATTTGGAAAATGATTTAGTGTTCAAATAAAGATTGTTTGGCAAATTTTGAACTTGTTTATGATTCAGTACTGTGCACTTGTCTTGTTGAGTATAGAAAATCATCACATATCATATTGCATGCATCCATATATTTTTGCTTGTATATATTTTGGTTGTGATTTGGTGTTATCATTTTATGTGTAGACTTTGGTGCAAATAGTGATTGTGATTGTGAGGATTGTAGCTACTCTCCAAACTACCAAGGCAAGTGGTGCTTCATGATTTTATTCCTATGTTTTTCAAATATGCATTAGAAATATTTTGCTAGACTTGCATGGATAAATTTTGGTCTTTATATGCTATGCTTGGGAAATCCTAGTAGTTGTAGAATTGCTAGAAATTTCTAAGTTAAGATGTTAATCTATGCCATGCTTAGCGTAGCTAGTAGCAACCAAGGGTGGTAAAATATTCATGCTATGAATAAATATTTCTAAGTCTTTGGACTATGTTTTTGCTTAATAAAACAACTAAGTGAATGAAACACCTGGGTGGAATGGAAAGATTGGGTTATGTTGAGTGGTTATACAAGGCCCATTTATATGGTTTACCTTGTGTACCACACTTGTGGAAAGACACCCAGGAACAAATGGATTTGAGAGGCCAAATGTTAAGAAGCTTCTAGTGCAGCCACTTGGAAATATGGGCTCTGCCTGGATCATATAGGTTGCAATAACTTAGCCATTTGGACAGTTGGTGGTAGTGGGATGATAGGTTGGAGCGTGTCCATTTGGTCTAAGGGAAGGCTTCTGAAAGGTCCTGTCTTGGTGAAAATCAAGTCTTGTGGGGAAAGTGCACAACCACGGCAGATGGAAGAATCTAAGTACTTAGCCATGTCCCTGGTATTGGACAATTTGAGCATCAAGACATGGAAGCTATCAAGAATCTCCTCATCCCAATTTCTAAGTAAAACTTGTGGTTGAACAAGGGTGAAGGACCCCAATGTCTATTGGTGGTTCCTTGGGAAAAGTTTTGACAAAGAAAAACTTAGTGTTTCCAACTGATAGGCAAAACCTATTTTGAACAAAGCAAGCCTAAGCTACACTTAGCCAAAAATGCATATAGTATTTAGTCCACCAATATTCTACTAAGGTATCACTCGCCAATACTATTCCAATGTATTGACCCACTGTGGCTGTAACTTGTGATGTTGCAGGATATTCTGATGATGATTAGGAGTCATGAGTCTACACTCAACATGCTTGCCTGTGGCACATGAAGATGAAGACTTATTTATCTTATTATATATTTGAACTCTTGTATTAGGCCTGTAGCCATGGAGTTCTAAAAGACTATGGTTGTCTCTGGAATGATATGTAATAATGACCTTTGTTTCTGTGTACTTCATCTTAAACTGTGGATGCTAGCATTGCAATCACAGGGATCCTTTCCTTTACAAAGGAGGGATATTACAAAGCTTCAAGTGCAGCCACTTGGCATTATGGGCTCTGCCTGGATCATATAGGTTGCAATAACTTAGCCAAATGGACAGTTGGTGGAAGGGGTATGATAGGTTGGAACGCGTCCATTCTGGTCTAGGGGAAGGCTTCTGAAAGATCTTGTCTTGGTGAAACCAAGTCTTGTGGGGAAAGTGCACCACCTCTGCAGAGTGAAAAATCTAAGTACTTAGCCATGTCCCTGGTAAAGGACAATTTGAGCATCAAGGCATGGAAGCTATCAAGAATCTCCTCATCCCAATTTCTAAGTAAAAACTTGTGGTTGAACAAGGGTTGAAGGATCACCAATTTCTATTGGGATATGCCTTGGGTGATTTTGAAAAACAAAAATTTAGTGTTTTCAAATGATAAGGAAAATCTATTTTGAGCAAAGCAAGCCTAAGCTCCACTTAGCCAAATGCATATAGATGATAGACTCCACTATACTACCATAGTATCACTTGCCAATACAATTCAAATGTATTGACCCTTGTGGCTATAACTTATTATGTTGCAGGTTTGTTTGAGGTTAGTGAAGTGCGTTGATTAGGATTACGAGTCTACAACCAACATGTTTGCCTGTGGCACTTTGAAGATGAAGGACTCCATGCTAAAGTTATTTCTGCTGCATTGTAATGATATAGCCAAATGAGCTATGTAAGATGTAATGAATTATTTTATTCCTGGTTATAAAGTTGTAATATGACCTTTGTTTCTTGATATTACATCTTAACTGTGGATGCTAGCTATTGATCCAGGGACTAGCATTGTAAATACAGGGATCTCTACCTTATTAAAGGTTGGGAACCTTACAGACAGTATCAGAGCACTGTGTTGCCTGTAGGATTTGTAACCCTAGGATTGGACAAAACCCCTTAGAAGAATAGGAGTTGTACTGTTCCAAAACATATTTACAAACAATCTTGTAAACTCTTTCCTCAACCTTTTGGTTTTAACTCTACATCTCTTCTATTTCAAACCTGAAGGATAAATCCTCCACCATGTGCAAAGGACTTCATCAACTCAAATGACTTCAACTTCAACATCATCAAAGACTTCAACCTTAATTGCACCAAGGACTTAAAGGACTACAAGTGAGACAAGAAATGTTACTCAAGACTTGAAGACTAAGGAAACACAACTTAGAAGGAACCATCATCGCCTTTGAAGTTTGTGACCAAGATTCAAGAAATTCTCCAAGGATACAAAGATATTGATCAAGAAGAACCAACTAAGAAGGATGGAATGCTCTCAAAAGAACCATATAGTTGGACCACCATATTTAGATCAATCCAAACACACCAACTTATGTGGTGTAGCAAAAATATTTTGTTGCCTAAGAATGTGTTTGGACTTTGTTGTTTGAGTGGAATGTTGTTTGTGATTGCTTGCACATTGCTTGTGTGAATTGTGATGTGTGTGATTAGAGTTATTCCCTTAGAAATATCTTGCCTGTTCTAATCCCAAACCTACCCAAACAGATGACTTCTCCAAGAGACTCCAACATCAAGAATGATGATAACAACAACCAAGGGATGCACATGAGAGAACAACTACTAGCAAACCAAACCCAGTTGAACCAAGTGACAACTCAGTTTTTAGCCAACAACAATGAGTTAGACCCAACCATGCAAAAGTGAAATTCAATCCCAATTGTTGCAAGGGATGGCCACTCAAATGATCAACATGGGAGACAACTCATCCCAAGGAGTTTATGACAACAATGATGTCAAGGATGATATTTTAGAAGGAACTCAAGCTTGCAATGTTTGTGGAGACAAGGATCACACTTCCAAGGAGCATGAAGATCAATGCCCCAATTGTGAAGAGAAACATCCAACTGACCAATGCCCCACATCCCAAGCTACTTGTTTCCTATGTGAAGGAAATAATCATGTCCCTATCCAATGCCCCATCTATTCCATAGTTCAACAAAGGAAACAAGGTGGAGTGCAACAACATATTGCAGACTTCCATGAGAGAACAACTTCTACCAAGAAGGATGAAGGCAAAGTCAAAACTATGCATCATAAGGCCAAATCCAAAGTGACCACAAAGTGTTGCTACTCTTGTGGAGAAGAAGGTCATATCTCTACTAACTGCCCCAAGAAGAGGGAAAGATTTCCCACCTTTGTGGTGAAATATGAAGATCATGAACTAGAAGAACTCCTAGCTTTGGAGAGGCCCAAAAAGAAGAGGAAGGACTTAAGCCAATTGCAATGTTACAATTGCAAAGAGATGGGACACTATGCCAGTGATTGCCCAGAAAAGAAGAAGAACCAAGGAAACAAACAAGAGGCAATGATACCAAAGAAAAAGAAATATATCAGCCAAGTGATGTGTTTCAAATGCAAAGAGCTAGGCCATTATGCAGACAAGTGTCCAGAGAAGCTTCTAAAAATCCCAAGCAAGCCAAGATGTAATCTAGTTGGAAATTTTTTAAGGGTGGTAGTACCCTAGTTGCTTTGAGCCAACTTGTAACCCCTAGCCTTCCCAAATCTCGGGACGAGATTTATTTTAAGGGTGGTAGCCTGTCACATCCCAAGATTTTCCAAATCTTGTAATGTGAAAAATAAATGAACAAAATAAATAATTTTTAAAAATCAGGGTGAAAAGAAACTTTTGTTTCTAAAATGGAAACTTAAAATCCCAGATTGAACAAACTTTGGGCTAATATTTGAATCCAACTAAATTCAAATCAAGTGGAATGCATTCCTCACAAAATGCATCTTGAAATTTAAACACTTGGAGAATAAACCAAAACTCTAAAACCCTAATGGAAGAAAAACATTTCCAAGTTATCTCTAAGCCTATGGATTTGATCCATATAAAATTGGTCAAACAAACTTTTCAAAATAATCAAGAATGACAAATAGAAACATTATAAAACCATGGAAATTGGTTTCACTTAATTTGGAACCAAAGATAAAATCTTATGAATTTAATAAGATAAGGGAATTAAATTTCCAAAGCTAATAAAGCACCTATCTAGAAATCCATACCAAATGGTGAGCAATTAATCCTAAAGATATTTAAAAGTATAAACAAATATCAAATAAGATTTTACAAATTGGAATCACCAAGTTTGGATCTATCAATAAAAAGATATGGATTTTATAAGATGAAGAAAGAAATATTAAATGAGGAATATTTAAAGGCCAAATTAAATCTTGGCCTAAACCATAAGCAAATGGAATGAATATAATCCAAATCCAAATAAAATAATGGATAAGGAATTTTCAAATTAATTAAGAGGGCATTAACCAAATCCTATTCTATTTGAATAAAGATAAAATCACTATTAAGAAATGATTAATTAAATCATGGGAGAATAATATTTGGAATTTACCCAAGTGGAATAAAAGTTGTTTAATTAACTTAAATAAGATCAAAGAAATCTTCCAAATAAAATTTATGGAATTAAAACTATATTTAATTTTATTGGAATAAAAGACAAATACCCAATTCAAATGATTTATAAATCATATTAAATGTTTTCCAAATAATTCAAAGTGAACTATTTGACACCCTATAAAATAAATAAAACCTACTGAAAAGATTTGGAAAGATTTATATTTCAAATGGTGTTTGAAAATATTATTAAATCTTATTTGAATTAATACAAGGACCTATTTTATAAATAATTATTATACCCTAAAAAGAATAAAATTATTATTCTAAATTTGACTTTGGAATGTGTTATTAATCAGTATTAAAATCTACACAAAGTTTTGTTGAAGTTTGAATTCAAATGAATGTTTGAATTGGTTAATCAAAATCAAAACAGAATAATAGGAATGGAAAAAGAAAAATGATCAGAACAAAAAAAATAGCAGGAAACAGCCCAACCCGACAGACCTAGTCTAGGCCCAGCTAGCCCATTTACTTCTTCCCCCGCAGGAAAACGATTCGCACCAAAGTTTTAACGCGCAGAGCCTATGACTGCCTGGTCCCACTCTCTCTCTCTCTCTCTCTCTCTCTCTCTCTCTCTCTCTCTCTTGCTGCCGCCAGACCCCACCTGCCCCGTCAGCATCTTCAACCCCGCGATGACCTCTCCCCTCACCTCGCCGGTGGTTTCTGCCCGTTAAAGCCCGAGTAAATTCGCGGCATTGACATAGCCATTACCCCCTGCGACCACGCTCTATTAAGAGCATGTACCTCCTCTCCATTTCCCCTCTCTCGCCCCTCCCTTTCTGCCGTCAGGCTGCCCTAATTCATCTCCACACCGCCACTGCCTCCGACGTCTTCCAGTGATGATTCCGGCCAGACCCTGCCGCCCCTCGCCTCCTCGACCACACGAGCATGTCCCACAGACTTTGGTGCATCCCCCAGTACTCCTAGCTTAGCCACGCAAGCTCCCTAGCATCGGCAACCCCAACGCCACTCGCCACCGTCTTCGGCTTAACCTCCGGGGAACTCCTCAGGTATTCCTCGTCCACCCTTGTTTCCCCTATTGATGCTCCTGTAATCTACGCTCTCTCCCGCGTCTAACGACACCTCTCTCTCGCCTTCGGTGACCTGTAGCCTCGCCAGCAGCGACAACCAGAGGATGCCCGACGCCGTGCAAACTCCGGTGAAGAATCCCAGTCGACTCTGTGCGCCCCTCGACCAACAACGACAACCTTGAGCTTCAGCACGACGAGGCGATCTCGGTGAGCCCCTTTCCTGCCTCTTTTGCTTCCTGCATCGCCAGCGCCACCCTCGTCTGACCGCGCCGCCGCCTGTCGCCGCCGCTAGCGCCGCCCATTTAGGGTTAGCCTTTAGGGCCGTTAGATCTTGATCCACTGATTGCGATTGAACATAACTCGAAGGGGTACGAGTGTCTCTGTGCCGCTCGATCTAATTTAAATCCAACGCTTCACAGCGACCGATCCGAGCGAAACGGTATGGACCAGTAGAATCAAGCCACGTGGCCCTGTCTGTTTTAATAAAAATAGAATTGATCTATTTGATGTTCGATTTTGTAAAATTCATAACTTTCAAACCACACGTCCAAATTTTGAAAATTTTATATCAATGGAATCAGCAAGACAAGCGCTATCCAACCATACCCTTTGTTTAGTAAATTGCTTCTGTTAAATTGGTTGTTTTTGCAGAAACTTGTGTAGGCATAATTTGATTATAAAATTCTTTCTAAAATTATTTTGGTGATAAAATCTTTGGAAAATGGTTTGTTTCGAACCTACTGACCATAGAAATCAATTTGGGATTTCAAAAATATATTTGGAGAAGCAAAAGAATAAATCTTTGATTTAAAACATTTCTAGTCAAATAAAAATGTTGTTCATTTGTTGAAAACACTTTTTGGAGGAAAACCCTTGGGAAATGTTTTGATTTAAACTCTCTGACCCTAAACAAAAAGTTTTATGATTCTAAAACATATTTGGTGAACCCTATAAAGATTGTTGCCTTGCTAAAAGCATTTTTCAACCACATAAAATAATGCTTTGGTTTAAAATTTGGTTTATAGAAAAATCTTTTGCAAATGGTTTTGCCACTTTTATAAAATGACCAATAGGTGTTTTAGAATGTTTATAACCTATTATAAATCACTTTTACAAATAAAACAATCTTTAGCATGCTTGCATGCATTGCTTTGTTTCTATTGTTTTATGTGTTGTTTGCTTGAATGGTAGTTTGAAATATTGCTTGCTTGATTGAAATGTAGTGATTTGAAGTGTGAGTATTGCAAGATCAAGGAGTGAACTTATATTCTCTACCAAAAAGGCAAGTGATGCTTCATACTTTTGTTCCATTATTTTTCACTATGCATTAGTGATATTTCTAAGTAGGACTTGCATGGAACTTTTGCTAAGTGTAAACTATGCCATGGGAAATCCTAGTAGATGAAACCTTAGTAGAATTCTCCTAAGTTAAGATTCCTACTACTATCATGCTTAGTTTAGCTAGTAGAAAACAAGGGTGGATTATATTTCATGCTATGGAATATTTCTAAGTCAAGGACTTGTGTTTTGTTTAATAAAACAACTAAGTGAATGAATCACCTAGGTGGAATGGAAGGAATGGTTTGTGTTGAGTGGTTACACAAGGCCCATTTATATGGTTTACCTTGTGTATCTCACTTGTGGATGGCCACCCAGGAACAAAGAGATTTGAGATGTCAAATGTTGAGAAGCTTCAAGTGCAGCCACTTGGCATTATGGGCTCTGCCTGGATCATATAGGTTGCAATAACTTAGCCAAATGGACAGTTGGTGGTAGGGGTATGATAGGTTGGAACGCGTCCATTCTGGTCTAAGGGAAGGCTTCTGAAAGATCTTGTCTTGGTGAAACCAAGTCTTGTGGGGAAAGTGCACCACCTCTGCAGAGTGAAAAATCTAAGTACTTAGCCATGTCCCTGGTAAAGGACAATTTGAGCATCAAGGCATGGAAGCTATCAAGAATCTCCTCATCCCAATTTCTAAGTAAAAACTTGTGGTTGAACAAGGGTTGAAGGATCACCAATTTCTATTGGGAGATGCCTTGGGTGATTTTGACAAACAAAAACTTAGTGTTTTCAAATGATAAGGAAAATCTATTTTGAGCAAAGCAAGCCTAAGCTCCACTTAGCCAAATGCATATAGATGATAGACTCCACTATACTACCATAGTATCACTTGCCAATACAATTCAAATGTATTGACCCTTGTGGCTGTAACTTATTATGTTGCAGGTTTGTTTGAGGTTAGTGAAGTGTGTTGATTAGGATTACAAGTCTACAACCAACATGTTTGCCTGTGGCACTTTGAAGATGAAGGACTCCATGACAAAGTTATTTCTGCTGCATTGTAATGAGATAGCCAAATGAGCTTTGTAAGATGTAATGAATTATTTTATTCCTGGTTATAAAGTTGTAATATGACCTTTGTTTCTTGATATTACATCTTAACTGTGGATGCTAGCTATTGATCCAGAGACTAGCATTGTAAACACAGGGATCTCTACCTTATTAAAGGTTGGGAACCTTACAGTGTAGTCCTCTAGCAAGTTCCTATAGTAGGTGCTCATCATTTATCAACTTAGAAATCACTTGGTTTGATGGATGTATAAAAATTTCAGCAAGGAAGATGAGTGCTTATCCACTGAACCAATATGACTTGATGGTGCATGAGCCAATGAAGGTTCATCGTGAGGAGGCAGTTTTTCCTTCCATATATCCATGCCATGAACTTATGAGAACCGCGGGGATCCTCCAAGATTTCCAAACTATGGTCAGAAATGCACGGTTGGAACACTTTGTTGAAGGTGAACCATTCCAATATGTTAAGCTAACCATGGATTTTGTGCAGGAATTCTGGTTCACTTGGTCTACTCCTAATCCCATGGTCCATTTAAAAATATATAATATAGATATCGACCTGCCTTTTGCTGATTTTTGTGCAGCAATTAGAGTACCTCGGTGGGGATCTTGTGAGAAGATCAAGGAAAGGCCCAAGTCACTTATTGATTTGTATGCTAAGATTTGCCAAGGTTTTGACTTCTCAAAGGAAAGTGGTAAAATTCGGAACATTCAGCTCCCAGCTATTAGATACTTTGCCTATTTCATTACCAAGTGTGTTCTTGCTAGAAAGATTGCTAGAAAGTTGTCTTCTTTTGGTCTAGCTTTTATCGCAGCTGCTTTGAGTAGGAAAAGATCTTATAGCCTGGGTGCTCTGATAGCTCACCGTCTTGCCACCAACCATGAGAAGGGTGGAATTTGTGGAGGTCTCATTTCTTCTAGGTTGCTAGCTTTCCATGGTTTAGAGCCTCACTATTCAGATTTTTAGTTCGTCATAGAGAGGCTTGATATTGAATCCATGATTCAGCATGGTTTTGTTTCCTTGGGGGATAATGTGAGACGTTTACCGTATGAATTATCGTTTGCCCAGCAAGATAGGAGAAAGGGTAGGACTGAGAAAATAGTTTATTTGCCTGCACCTGCTTTGTTTAATTTTGATAACAGGCAAGGATGGTAGCTTATGGAGGAGGAGGTTGACACATATAAGGCGAAGCTCTCCCAGCAAGCGGAGAATGTTGAAGAGGATGCCGAAGACAATTCGGTTCAGCCCTCCAACTTGGGAGAGTCTTCATACTAGCAACCCTCATTTGATTGGGGCGCGTCTTCTTCTTCATCGGAGGCGCCTGAGAATGATCATTCCTATGATGACCCACCGACATGGGGTTACTACCTGCGCTATTGAGCCCCACTTAGGCCAACAACCTAAGCTTGGGGAGAGGTATACCGACATCACACTCATATATATATCATGTTCGGTCGGTTCTTTGTGTATCCATTGTTTCGCTTTCTTTTTGGTTCTTGTTGCTTCTTTCTCAAAAACACAAAAATACCAAAATTATTTTCGTTGTTTCTCTTGGTTTGTTTCTTTGTTTCTTTGCTTTGGTTTGCCTTAAAAGAAAAATCCAAAAAGATTTTGTTTTGTTTGCTTTGCTTTCTTTGCTTCTTGTTTGGTTTGTTTTTCTTTGTTTGCTTGTCTCTAAAAAATCGAAAACACCAAAAATATTTATTCTTCTTCTTTGGTTTTGTGAGTTCTTTGCAGGGTTCAGCCGTCCTCAGTGGATTTTGGTTTCATGTTAATTATTCAAGTCACACAAGTGAAGGGCAATAATGAAGATTAAGACAACTCGAGGAGTGGTAAGAGGCTGGTAACGAACTCTATTTGTTTCATTTTTGTACATATACTCATAATTGTCAGCATGCTTATCATGTTTGTGTAAGGTGTATGTCATTATGGATGCTTAGTAGTTCTTGCTTGTCTATGATTAGCTCCAGCTTGCTAATAGTTTGTAGCATGTCATATGAATGTTTGCTTGCATTGTTTTATTCATACTTTGGTATGATATTGTGGTATCCTCCTCTGACTGTTTATGTGAATCGACTTGGCACATGCTCATGCATGCATATGACTAATCAATAGTCAGTAAGCCTCGATGATTTATTTTGCCTCAGAGTTCTTGTATCACTTTCATGCCATAATTAGTCCTATTTTGTTGCAAGCATGATTATGACAACTATTGCTCTCTCGTTTGTCGCTCCCTCTCTATTGCTAGCCTTCACTTGCACTGAGTATGTGCTCTACCTGTGCTTCCAACTCCCCAAAATCATTATTGCTAGCTGTGTCCACTATACCTACCTATTAGCATCATTTGCTACTTCAGCGCATATTCTATATGCCGTGTTTTCTTCCAAAATAAAATGTTTGTCTGTTTTGAGAAAGTTATTTAGTAAAGCTCTCACGAACTTGATGGCACACTTTATTCCTTGCACTTAATAATCCTGAACCATTGTGACTAGCTCATGAAAGTTATATGTTTGCATATTATATGTTGGGAGTCAGTAGAACCGTCCTGTCATGGGGAACGCTTTCAACACTTTTTGGATATCTCATCCAGTTGATACTTTGCTCTTTTGCTTATGGATGTCGACAATGTGAAATAAAAGGGGAGCTTGTGAGTTCATGGAGTTTATACATTGTGTTAGAGAAACGCCTGGGCCGCTAGCCTAAGCCATGCCTAATCATGGTGGAAACTTGCAGCACACCATACTGAGCATCTATGAAGCATCCTCAATAAAAAGCTATGCATATGGTAAATAAAAAGATTGCTGAGATGCTCATTGTCTGCTTGCCTTGTCATTTTGGTTATGGGAAAGCATATGTACCATGTGCAAGGGGTGCCCCGTTGGCGGTTCTCTATGATATGCATGTATTTACAATGACAAGAACTTTCAGGTGACCAAAGTTGAGTAGCATGCGGAGCGGCCCTCGTACTCAAGGGACTTGGGATTCCCAGTTTATGGTCAGTCAAGCATATGATTCAGAGTGGACCTCACTTTCACCTTAACCACATGAAGATGCCTATGATAGGGGCAATGAGAGATCAAAGCTACTGAGTACCTTACTTTCAGCATTTGGAAGCCTTTCAAACCTTTCAAAACCTTTTTCACAACCTTGTTGAGTCACCACTTATTCTATGAGCACCTTCTTGAGAGCATAGTTGTCATTATTGTGTTTCTATCAAAACTTGGTTAATTATGTCATGACTTTGATGCTTGTATCTCTGATATCTTTACTTCTAGTCTGCATGTGAACTTCAGAGGTGCCTTTTCATTTATATTGTGCTATTCAAACAAAGGCAAGTGAGATACCACTCTATCATACCTTATTATGAGCATTGCAATGTTGCTTGTGTTTATGTTTCATGCTACTTATTATTATTGAGTTGGTTTCTCTTCATAGCTTGCATTGACTATTGAGTAGACTTAGTTGCATACTCTTTATTATGAATTGTCTAAGCATCTACTCCTATGCTGAGAATATTTACATCATATGAAGCCAATGTGTTCGTGAAAGTTCTTTTATCGCACTCAGTTTTCAATTTAATTGCTTGAGGACAAGCAATAAGCTAAGCTTGGGGGAATTGATATGTCCAAAACGTATCTACTTTCTCGAACACTTTGCTATTATTTCTCCTCTAAACTTGTGTGATTTGGATACAACTAACACGGACTGACGCTGTTTTCAGCAGAATTACCTTGGTGTCTAGTTTTTGTGCAGAAAATCAACTATGAGGAAAAATCCCGGAAAATATGCCAAAAATTATATTTCACCAGAAGATCCACGGAGACAGAAGACGAGACGGAGAAGGAGCCTGGGGGCCCACACCCATGCCAGGCGCAGGCCCACCACTGGCCACGCCTGGGGGTGCAGCCACCCTAGGCACCCCCTCGGCCTCCCTCTGCGCCTATAAGTCGCCTTTCGACCTAAAAACCGAGGGGGTTTGATAGTTTTTCCAGAAAGATTTCCGCTCCGCCGCCGCCACCAGAAACCAAGATTCGGATCCAGAAACTCCGTTCTGGCACCCTGCCGGGACAGGGAATTTGGAGAGGATCATCGCCATCGTCATCAGCAACACATCTCTATCAACCACCGATGTTTCCCTCATCCATGAGTGAGTAATCCCCCATTGTAGGCTTGAGGATGGTAGGGATTGGATGAGTTCTATCATGTAATCGAATAAGATTATTAGGGCATAGTGCCTAGTATCTCTATTAGTGCTATTTGACTTTCTTGCAACTTGTTGTGCTTAATGCTTGCCACTAGGGCCCGAGTGCCATGATCTTAGATATGAACTTATTATTGAATCATTATGATAGTATTGTTTGTGATCTTATCTGCAAGTTGTGTACACATATCATTGTCCGGATCCAAAGGCTCCAAAGTGACAATAATTGGGACAACCGGAGGGGATGGCTGTGGTGTGAGGATCACATGTGTTCACAGAGTGTGCGGTGACCCAGCATACCACTGCATGTGTAGTACACTATAGTCGTTGACATGACATCCATAGAACACCGTTTCGTAAATATGACATCCCTCAAAGTGGTACAACGGAAACATTGTGGGTCCATATTACAAACATACACACATTATTATTATTATTATTATACCGGAAGTTCAAGACTTCCAAAAGATTCAACTTACAAACCAAAATATAAGTGTTTCAGTGGAAGTTTCAAATTTAAAACTTAAACTCCAAATTGAGCTCAACAACTTATTGCTATATATTGTTCATGTTGCTCGGCTCAAGTGGCTATTAGAACTATAGTAATTATTTGGACTCTTGGAACTCTCCTCCGTAGACGATGTTGTAGTCCTCCCCTTCTACGGCTCCATACAGGTTGGGCTCTTCATAGAATACCTCCTCTTGGCTCTCAGTTGCATACATTGGAGTATCTTCGGGATTCTCAGAGTCTAAGCAAGGGTTCAAAGGAAAGGATGAGTAACAGCGTTACCCAACAAGTTCATTATATGCAAGGTAGGAATTTTGATGCTCTATCTACCACCTCAGACTAGCAGTCCTTGGCACTATGCAATTTTCGTAAATCTTTCTTCAAAGATGGATTTTATTATGAAAATCTATGACCATCAACCTTCATAGGTTGACCATAACTTTCATGGAGTTCCTTTCCTGCCGCGTTCGTAGCTCCTTCTCGGAACAGGGAGTAACAAGTTACAGTTCTTACACTCTGCAGAGGTGCGTTACTTTACCCATGAGAGATCAAATCCTTGTTGCACAACCGGGCATACTTTCCTGTCCACAATTCCATGATGTGGGGCCCAGTATTTGGTCCAAGCCAATCACTGCCCTCTCTGCGACCTCATATGTCTGCACGATCCTTCGGGACCGGATCACCTCCGTTAATCCCTCTTTCGGGTAGGCTAAAACCCTGATGAGTTCCCGAAGACTCTATGACCTGGTGATGCCCGGACGAGTACCATTTGAATGGACTATATCCCTAAACACCATTCATAGATAATCTAGACACCAAAAGTGTGGGGCGTAAGGGTGCCCACCCATATGTTGGATCCGCACAAGGAATCACAACGTCACGTTAAAGTCGTCTTGCCTCCATACAAGAGGAAAAGGATACAGCTGACTTCTCTGTCCCATTCCAAATCTCATGGCTAACGCGTAATATACGGCGCTAGAATCACTGATGTCATTGGTTATTAATCCCTAATGGTTCATCATTATTGCAAATAGAAACCTAAGTTCTATTTCCCCATCATATCATCACTTAGGATGATATCTAAGATTTATTTATTTTGGGAAAATAATATTTTCTTTTTCTAGAATATAGATGATAACACACAATTTATAAATACTTGATAAAGACTCTTCAAAGGACATGAGCAAGTGATGAACTAGCCCTGTGATTGCAAGGTAGTGAAGTCTGATGCTTGCACTGGACCTTGAGCTTCTAAGTCTACAAAAACATCATTATTGCCCGGTAAGGACAATATTTAAAGAAGCAAAATGATTATGCATAGTAATGTAATGCATGACTTAGCTTTATGTGTATTCTCCCCCATTATAAAAATTCTTTTTAATAATAAACGATTTATAAATATTTTTTTAATATTTATTGAGTATTGTATTCTTTTATTTTATTTCCTTTTATTTGAATTTTATTTTTTTAATAATTCCTTTAAGAATTATCATTTATATACCAAAAATTGATATTAAATATTTGTTTAGTATTTTTCTAAAATACTACAATATTAATATATAATGAAAGCGATTTTTATTTATTTTTATCATATTTCAATAATTTTATAAAATTCTATAAGGAATATATATATTAAAAAATTCTTAATAAGAATTATATGCCTAAAATTTTATTTCTTAATTTATTTGGATAGTTTGGATTATTGTGAATCCAAAAATATTTTATTTATAATTTTTGGAATTTTATTTTATTTTCTAGAATTTATTTAAGTTTAGGGCCTTTTTGGTCTTTTCTGTTTATTAAAATCTGCCTTTGGGTAAATGGGTTGCCTGTGTTGGTTTATTGGGCCCTTGTGGCCCAATAGGGTAGAACCAAAGCAACACCCCGAAGGGGTCCTGGCCCAACCCAGCCCATACTCTCTCTGTCACTCTCTCGTTCTCCTCTCTCTTCTCCCTTTCGACCCTGTGGTCGATGGCGCCACCAACCTGCGCTGCTCGCCGTCGTGGTCCTCCCTGGACGCTGCTGTGGTGCAGGGCGAGGTTGTCGAGCACACTCTACTTTTTTGTCCAATTCGATTTGGACCTGGAGCCTTCCTGTGGCTAAACCGGCTCCTTCCTGAACCCTAGGGTTTGGGGTGGCGCTGGTGATGTCGCCACCGCTACTGCCGTGTGCTGTGGTGGTGCTCCTCACCTCCAGTCGTGGCTATGGTCGCTGCCTCGGCATGGTGTGGGTCGCAGCGCCCCCTTGGGGTGCTCCCCGTGTCGTCGTTCTCGTCGTCGACCTCTACTTCTTCTTCTCGTCCACAGCAATATACTTTAGTAAGTTGTTCTTCTTCCCCTCGTGTCCTCTATGCTAGGCCATCATATGTTATGTGTTGCTAGTGACCACTCCTGGCTAGTGTCATGTCCAGATTAGGATTGTTTGTTCTGCTTAGGGTTCATATCCCTATGTGGATTAGATATCTGACTAGTTGGATCATGTATTGATGATCCCTAAGCATGATGAGTGGTGGTTTGCTGTGGATTGCTGCTTATGATTAGCTGTGGTGATGCTAGTGGTTTACCAGATGATTCCATTGGTTAATTTGATATGCTTCAGATGATAAGGTTGCTCTAGAATTACTTGGAGATTCTAGTGGTTTGAGAACTCACTACTATCATTACTTAGTTACTGACAGTGATTTTTGAGTGATTAAATCATTGTATCTGTAGTTGTTGGCTTATGAATGCATATATAGCTTAAGATCTAATGGTCTCTTATAGTGATGATATGTATATGGATATTATTATAAATGATTCCTGTGATTAGTATCAGGAAAATGATCTATATTTGGCTGTGAGTGTATCTGTAAAAGTTGGATGCTTAACCTGCTTAGTTTAGAAGTTGTTATTGTGACACCATCCTAGTATGGCACACAAGATTAGGTTCTATTACTTGGCTTGGTTTTGTTCAAGCTTAAAATTAGATTGGCATCAGAAATAAATGGAAACTTTTTTCCTTGAATCCCTGAAACCTATGATGTTGGTCTGAGGTTTAGGGACTACACCCTTATCTTGTTGTTTCTCATGGATTGGTTCTGGTAGTGATACCAGCTAGTGATTCTTGAGTCAAAGTTGGAAAATGATTTGTAGGCTTGATAAATTATATGGATCCATAGGATGAAATTCTAAGGTGCTACTCGTGTTTAAGAGGTGTGCCTAAAAGTTCAGATCTTGGCTATATTCATTCCTGAAATTTAAATATAGCTTGGTAGCTAGGATCAATGATGTTGTCCTGAGATCCTAGTTGGATCTTTATAGTTTTCTGATTGCTTTTAGTGTTTAAAACTTCAATGATGGAATCACCCCACTTGGGTGCTTTTCTGAGAATTTGAGTATGAGACAACTCATGGATGCTTGTCTAACTTAGACAGATAAATCATGTGATGGCCTTTTCTACTCACCACACTTGGTTGTTGTTGGGGTTGCAAGTTGTTGATCTTGTGGCTAGCTTGACCTGGTGCTCCTCCTGATACTTCCAGCTCCTGGACTTGTCCTTGATCTAGCTCTCCACCTCTTGGTCCTGGTGGCTTGATCTTGTTCTTGCTATCCACCTGATCTACCCCCTCCTTATGTCACCATGTTGGTGAGATGATCATGGTTTGGTTGGTGTGTTATGGTTTGGCTTGGTTTGGCTGTTGTGCTTGATGTGTATGCGCCAGGGAATGGGGTTGGAGATGCTTCCCACGACTGTGCTGAATAGTTTTGTGGGTTGGAGCTATTGATGTTGTGCTGACAGCACACACCATGCAGTTTGGTGTGTGTGCTGCTTGTGTGCCTGCTACACACCTTGTCGATATGCTCTGGATATGAAAGTTACTTTTATCTGGTTACACTTACTTGTCTGGTGAAACTTGCCCCTCCTTGCTGTTTATTTGACTTATGGCTTAAAATTATGAAAGATATAATTCTTTCATATTGGTGAACCTTGCCCCTTAAATTACTCAATGATGAAAATTTGAACAGTGCAACTCAGTGTCAATACTGAGAGTAAAACATTTTTAATCCTTAACTTTCTTTATTTTAGTTTGTGTTTGTTTTGCATGTACCAGACTTGAAGATTCAAGACTTTAGTCTAGGTTTTCTTTTTCTTTATAGAATATTCACATGCAATATTTCTTTTATTCTTTTGTAATTTTATTTTATTCTTTTGTAATAAAGATTGTACTATTACTCAATATCACTGTTCAAAAAATAGGCCGAATCAGCGATTAATAGGCCAATTAATCGCTACTAGGGACCTGACCGTCTCGATTATCACTAATCGTTTGTATTAATTGTTTTGCCTGATTAATAGGTATGACACTCCGATTACTAGGTATGTTCCCGATTAACCACTACACTTGGTTAAAAAAGTTATAAAATTATTAACACATATCGCCCATCCATCTGCTAGCCCACCCTAATAAAATAGGTTCTGTGAAGCTCCCGCTCGATCCCTGCCCTCTAGGAGCTTGATTTCCGCCATCACCAACCAGTTCATTGTCGTTGTTGACCAGTTCCCCGTAGTTTCCAACCAGACCTCAGATACAAGAGCTCGAGCGCCTTGAGGATCTCATCCAGTAGTTTAAGGCTGCCTTTAATAGGGTATATGGTTGAGGTGCAAGAGGATTCATACGTGTTTTAGATGCTAATTTTTGTAGGTTGCACCGATTAATAGCCGAGCGATTAATTCAGTTAATCGTCCGAATTCCAATTAGTCGCTACTCCCAAGCCAACCGAGCAGTTAACGATTACAGATTTCCTTTTATTTCATTACTATTGTAAAGATTCTTGATCATTTCCATAAGTTACATTTTGTAACTTATTTATTGAATAAAACTATGGAATAAATATTCATTTTATTGATTAATTTATTTTATTTAAAGTTTGAGTTATTAATTGTTAACTCTTGATTAAATCAAATCACTCAAACCTAATTCTAAATCCTTCTACATTATAAATCCAACACTCAAGTTTAAATTCAAATTTCATTTCCCAAAACACACTCAGCCACAAAGATCATATCAAACTCTATAACAATCACCCTCCAAGACTATACCTAATCTCAAAGCATGAAAGAAACTTTGATCACTTTAGGTTTTTATTTGGCGAAAAATTTACCCACATTTTTACAGATGAATGCATGCAATATCACAGATTCCTAAATCTACCCTTTGTTGGTTCCTAAATGCTGGGATGTTATAGAGTGTTAATGCTTTGCTCCGGTGCTCTATTAAAAGGAGCACCTTAATTGCCAGTAGTTCCCTAGAGGCCCCGCTGCCACGGGCTGGCTGGACAGAATATGTTGTGCAAGTTCTCATTGCGAGCACGTATGACTATATTTGGAGCACATGCCTAGGATTGTTTAGTACTTGGATGCTTGTTATTATTTATCTGCAATGCCCTAGTTCTTGAAGTTACATGTTTAGACTCGTCCATGCAACACCCGTCCATCCATCCCTATGCCTACCGCACTTGAATCCCACTGTTTACTGTTACTGTTACTGTTGCTCCTGTTTCACTGTTGTTGTTGCTACTACCAAACTGTTGCTACTGATAAACTTCTGTGAGCAAGAACTATTTCCAGGTACAGCTGAACTGACAACTCAGTTGTTAAGGCTTGCAAGTATTCTTTGTCTCCCCTTGTGTCGAACCAATGCGTGGGATGTGCGTGGAGCCCTAGTGGCCTGACCCATCCGGACAAACGCGTTCGGCTCAACCCATCCATGCATCTAATCTGGGCAACGGTTGCATCGGCCCGGACATGTGCGGACAGGGCGCGTATCCTGCCCGCGCGTGCCACTGGCCCACCCGTCAGCCACCGCTTACCAGCAACATTGATTCAGACGCGGGCAGCGACACCAATTAAGACACAACCGCGACATCGATTCAGAGGCGCTGGCGGAAGGCTGACCGGCGACAGCCTGCGCCATCAATGACGACGAGACGACACCCTGACCCACTGGACGCCTCCTGCGTTTCCGCGTCGGCATTGATGGCGGAGGAGCGGGAAGCTGCGTGCGTTCGCGATGAAGGGGCTATTTCACCCTGCACCCGTCGGTGCCGCACTACTCACCTCTCGCCATCCCAAACCCTAGACACCACCACCACCAACGATGGAGATGCTGTCGTGGCTGAAGAAGGGGAGGAGCAAGAATGACCATGATGTATCTGGCTCTAGCAGCCAACGCTCCTGGTTGTCGGCCTTTATCTGCGGCACATCTCTGCCACCTCCGTCGCGGTCGGAGGATTTCCGGGCTCGTCCCGTGGAGGATTACCCGCCAACGCGGGAGCGCCACACACGGCTGGACTTCGCTATCGCGGAGTGCGAGCGTTGCTGGAGGGAGGGACGCGGCATCAAGCACACGGATGTGTCCCTCCCCATCACCCGCCAACGCGGGAGCGCCACACACGGCTGGACTTCGGTATCGCGGAGTGCGAGCGCCGCTGGAGGGAGGGACGCGGCATCAAGCACACATATGTGTCCCTCCCCATCAGCTGGCACCTCAAGTGTGACCATGTCCCGGTGCCGACCATCCCCAAGAAGGGCAAAGGGCTGGCAGAGGAGATCCGCCGCCAGATCAGCAACCTCTTGTCGGCCCAACAGCGGGAGGGTGGATACCGCAACGAGGCCTACTAGGTAGAGTTTCTCGAGTGGGAGCACAAGGTGCGGCACACCACCACCATCCGTCGTGACCTGATGCCGGGGGAGGTCTACCCTGTCCCCGACATCGACTCGGACAATGAGGACGCCTTCAACCACTCCGACTTCGATCCCGGCAATGAGGATGACAACAATGAGGAGGAGGACGGCGACATCATCATCAAGTAGGAGGCGGTGGACGATGTCGCCACGAACCTGCCTCTAGAGTACTGCGAGATGCTGGCGCGGGGCTACGATGAGGACGCCTTCACCGAGAAGGCCATTGCGGCCAGCGCGTGGGATAAGGAAGCCCAGTGGGGCGGCTTCAAGGAAGTTGTCCAGCTCATCGGCATGATGGCGCAGGCGGACGCCTAGCTGCCTCCACCGCCGCTGCTGCCGGGATGGGCGCCAGCGATCGCGCCGGAGCTGGGGATGGAGCTGGCGCACCTCCATCACGGTTAGGCGCAGTAGCCTAGGCAGGTGATCATGTAGGGGTTCGTAGCATGGAAAACAAAAAATTTCTACCGCATACAAACAAACAAGCCAAGACCTATCTACTAGATTGTAGCAACAAGTCGATGGAATAACTCACCCTCGAAGATTCCAAAGTGTTTAACGAGAGCGGATTCTCATGGGTGATGTAGTCGTACTCTTCCCGATCTAAAGATCGCGTAGATGATCCTTCCGGCACTGCGTTCCGGCAGCGCTTCCGCAGTCGGTCACACGTTCGATACTCGACGAAGACCTTCCTCTCCCTTGTTCCAGCAGGCAGCGGAGGTTGTAGCACTCTCCTCGCGATTCCGGCAGCACGACGACGTGGTACCGGAAGTAGAGGGGAGATCTCGCAGGGCTTCGCCTTAAGCCGGAGCGAGTATGGTGGACTATGAGAGAGGCCTCGATGATCTAGGTTTTAGACACACCAAGGAGAGAGGTATAGGGCGACGGCTAGGGCTTGGGGAAGCCCAAGTCGGCGGCTAGGGTTTGCCCTAGGCGGCGGCAGCAGCAGGAGGTGGTGGCGCCGGCAGCTTAGGGCTAGGGTTTGGAGAGGGCAAGGTGTGTTCTTGGAGGGGCAGCCCTGCCCCTCCTTATATAGGTGGGAGGGCGCGGCCAAGGGGAGGGGAGTCCCTCCCCAACTCGGCTTCCAAGGCCGGCGGTGGAGGGAGAGGGACTTCCTCCCCAAGTAGGTTTCCTACTCTCCCTCCACCAAGCAAACTTGCCGTTTGACTTTTCAAATTGGCGTTTGACTTTTCAAACTAGGATTTGATTTATCCCTTTATTTTGCTCAGCGATGACACCTAGTACATGATGCAACCATTCCAACTTGTTATGACACATTCATGTATCCTTCCCCTCCGGAGTGCCGGACCTTCCAGAACCTTCTAGAACATTCCCGATGAAAACACCGGAACCATTCTCCAACCCCGAAACAGGACTTTCCTTATATGAATCTTATTCTCCGGACCATTCCGGATCTCCTCGTGATATCCCGGATCCCATCCGAGACTCCGAACAACATTCGGTCTCTTACTCATCATTCCATAACTACTCAACAACATCGAATCCTTAAGTGTGTCTCCCTACGGTTCGTGAAATTATGCGGACATGATCGAGACACTTCTCCGATCAATAACCAATAGAGGAATCTGGAAATTCATATGGCTCCCACATATTTCTATGATTACTTTGCGATCGAATGAACCACTTACATACGATACCAATTTCCCTTTGTCTCACGATAGTTTACTTATCCGAGGTTATGATCGTCGGTATCTCTGCATACCTAGTTCAACCTCGTTACTGATAAGTACTATTTTATCGTTCCCGTGATATGTGATCCCTTGTGAGCCAGTCACATGCTTGCAAGCCAATTGGATGACATTCCACCGAGAGGGCCCAGAGTATATCTATCCGTCATATGGATGGACAAATCCCACTCTTGATCCATGTGTCTCAACCAATACTTTCCGAACACTCACTGCCACCTTTATAGCCACCCACTTACGGTGTGGTGTTTGATGTCATCAAAGCATCCTTCCGATGATGGTGATATGCATGATCTCATGGTCGAAGGAATTAGGTTACTATGTATCAGAAAGCATATAGCAATTGAAATATTAAAATGACTTGATCTTTATGCTACGCTTATCTATAGGAGTATGTCCATCATATCATTCTCCTAACGATATGATCTTGTTGTTAATAACATCTCAATGTTCATGATAGAGAAACCACAATCATTTATTAACCAACAAGCTAGTATTATAAAGAGGCTTTACTAGGGACTCTAATTTAGTTTACAAATCACACAAGTATTAATGTTTCCTTGTTAATATTGTTATAGCATGAATGTAAACATTTATCATAAACAGAAAGATATAATAATAACTACATTTATGATTGCCTCTAGGGCATATCTCCAACAGATCAATCCACCTGCGCTTACTCCCGTTCTGGCCCTTCCGCCGCCCAACCTCTGGACGCCGCCAGAGTACATTGACCTTGACCCATAGATGGACGAGGCGGCGCCAGCGCGCAAAGATTGGTAGCTAGGTTTAGGCTAGTTTAAATATTTTTTTATTTTGAATGTAAATTAAGGATGAACATTGCCATTTTTAGCGCGAACGATTTATGTTTGAATTTGCAAAAAAAAAATGCCGCGCCCATGCCGGACAAATGGGTCAAGCCGCTGGGCGGGGCTGGCCGTACCACGACCCTAAGATCCAAACGGTCAGAAACAGACCATTTGTGATAACATAACGGATCGGCCCGGTGGAGGGCATCTCCACAGGGCTGATCCATCCGGCCACCCTAAATGGTCTGTTTCTATCCGTTTGGGTCAGGCCGCAGTCGATATTGGTAGGGGGGCCTGTCCGTCCAGCTAACCCAAGCGGCGCGACCCATTTGTCCGCGTAGACGGGCCTTGGCGTCATTGCTAGACAGGGATGCAAATCAATTGAAAATGGCGCCATTGTTGTCCAAAGACACACGGATTTACTGGCAAATAACATGGCATACATGCGCCATCGCCCTTTGGGCATCGCCAACAAGTGGCCAGTGGATCAAAAATGTGCAAAATCGGGCAATATCATTACCAAAAGATGGCATCTTCTCTGTCTAAAAAGTTGCAACTGCCATCGCCATTGAGCCCTGATGGCCTGCTGCATCTTCGCAACCCAAGCCCTGCAATCGGGGTCGGCGATGCTATCCAGGTCAGTGAGCATGATGGCATTCTCCTCGGCCATAATCTTGGCTTCGGCCTCCTTGGCCTTGGCGGCGGGATCCATCGCCTTCGTTTCCGGTTCCGCTAGTGGAAATTTGGAAGTAGGTTTTTGGAGGGAGAGGTGGTGTGGTTTTTGTGCCACTAGCGAGAGGGACCGCCAAAGAAAAAGGGAGGACGCGCTCGGACAAGGGCCGACACAACCGATCCCCAAATTAGATGCATGGATGGGTTGAGATGGATGCGTTTCTCCGGATGGGTCGGCCCGCTGGGGCGCAACGCACGCTGATACATCATAAATGTATCTATAATTTTTGATGTTTCATGTTTGTCTAGTATCAAATTTGTTATGCTTTGTCTACACTTTGAGGTATTTTTATACATTTTCTGGGACAAACCTATTAACAAGATGTCGTAGTGCCAGTTTCCTGTTTTCTGCTGTTTTTGGTTATAGAAAAGCAAGTAAGGAAATATTTTCGGAATTGGACGGGACAAAAGCCAAAGTCAATATTTTCCCGGAGAGAACACGGAGTCCAGAGGAGAGACGGAGGGGCGCCACAGGGTGGCCACCCCCTGGCGCGGGTCCACCCTAGGCCGCACCATGGCAGGGTGTGGCCCCCTGGCCCTCAACCGACTTTGCCTCTTCGCCTATAAAGTCACCCCGATGTAGAAACCCTAAGCACCCGATCATATCTCCATGAAACAGTCAGTAGCCGCCACCACCATTATCCCTAGACCGGGGGGATCTGAAGCTCTTCCTGACACCCTGTCGGAGGGGAGAGATCATCCCGGAGGCCTTGTTCATCACCATGCCAGCCTCCGGTATGATGCGTGAGTAGTTCACCCTTGGACTATGGGTCCATATAGTAGCTAGATGGTTGTTTCTCCTCCTTTGTGCTATCATGTTTAGATCTTGTGAGCTTCGTTCATGATCAAGATCATCTATTTGTAATCATACATGTTGTTTTTGCGGGGATCCGATGGATATTGAGTTACTATGTCAGATTGATTATTGATTCTATCATGTCTGTGTTATTTGTGATCTTGCTTGCTCTCCATTGCTAGTAGATATCTTGGCAAAGTAGATGCTTGTGACTCCAAGAGGGAGTATTTATGATCGATAGTAGGTTCATGCCTCTAGTAATCTAGGGAAGTGACATAAATCTCTAAGGTTGTAGATGTGTTGTTTCTACTAGGGAGAAAACAACAATCTTTTGTTCATGGAATAATTGTATTGTTTACTTTACACACATTGCTTATTGTAATTATCCGTTGCTTGCAACTTAATACTGGAGGGGGTTTGGATGATAACCTGAAGGTGGATTATTAGTCATAGATGCAGTTGGATTATGGTATATGTATATTGTTGTAATGCCCAACCAAATCTCATAGGAGTCATGATGTCTAGTATTTGCATTGCTATGCTTTCTTAACATGTCAATTGCCCCGCTGTAATTTGTTCACCCAGCATGTTATCTATCTTAAGGAGAGCACCTCTAGTGAAGTGTGGACCCCGGTCCATTCCTTTACCATTGATACATCATCTACTATTATCGTTTACTTTCTACAAGCAACAATTATCTTCCCAACTATACGTTTAATTCTTTGTTTTCAGCAAACCACTGAGATTGACGACCTCACTGTAAGTTGGGGCAAAGTCTTGAGTTTGTGTTGTGCAGGATTGCAAGTTGTTAGCAACACCTTGGATTTGTTTCCTTGATCCTATTGGCTCGATAACCTTGGTTTCATAACTGAGGAAAAACTTGCTGCTATGCTCATCACACATTGCTCTTGGGGTCTCCCAACGAGGCTCTACAATCAACTGAGCCACCATCACACGCCCCGCGCGTCCGCGCGGACAAGTTCGGACACGCTCGAACCGGATAAGTCGGCCCGGTGGAGATACCTTTAGGGCATCTCCATCGGGCCGACCCATCCGGTCCGCGCGTGTCTGAAACAGTCCTGCGCCATCAATGGCAACGCAACGGCACGCTGACCTACTGGGTGTCGCCTGCGTTCTCGCTCAGGCATTAATGGCGAAGGAGCGGGAAACTGCGCGTGTTCGCGGGCGAAGGGTCTATTTAACCCTGCGCCCGTCGGTGCTGCACTCCTCACCTCTCGCCATCGCAAACCCTACCCGCCGCCGCCACCACCACCACCACGAACAATGAAGACACCGTCATGGCTGAAGAATGGGAGGGGCAAGAATGACCACGAGGCGTCTGGCTCTAGCAGCTAGCGCTCCGGCCGGATGCCGGCCTTCCTCCGTGGCATGTCCCTGTCGCCTCCGCCATCGCCGGAGGATTTCTGGGACCGCCGCGTGGAGGCTCGCCCGCCACCACAGCCAGAGGGAGAGTGTCGCGATCGGCAGTTGATACGTCGTAAACGTATCTATAATTTTTTATGTTCCATGCTTGTTTAGTAGCTACTTTGCTTTGCTTTGTCTACACTTTGAGGTATTTTTATATGTTTTCTCGGACTAACCTATTAACAAGATGTCACAGTGCCAGTTGCCTGTTTTCTTCTGTTTTTGGTTCCAGAAAAGGTAGAAAATCAATATTCTCAAAATTGGACAGGACAAAAGCTAAAGTCGATATTTTACCGTGGGGAACACGAAGCCAGAGTACGAGACGGAGGGTATCCACCAGGGACACACCCCCTGGCCGCGCGGCCAGGCCTAGCCCGCACCTGGGGGGTTCGATGATCAAGATCATCCATTTGTAATCATGCATGTTGTGTTTGCGGGGATCCGATGGATCTTGAGATTACTATGTTAGATTGATTAATGGTTTTGTCTTATTGATTTTATCATGTCTGTGTTGTTTGTGATCTTGCATGCTCTCCATTTCTATTAGCTATCTTGGCCAAGTAGATGCTAGTGACTCCAAGAGGGAGTATTTATGCTCGATAGTGGGTTTATGCCTCTATTTAATCTGAGGAAGTGACAGAAATCTCTAAGGTTGTAGATGTGATGTTTCTACTAGGGAGAAAACAATGGTCTCTTGTTCATGGAACAAGTGGATTGTTTACATTACACACTTTGCTTAAAGCAGTTATCCATTGCTTGCAACTTAATACTGGAGGGGGTTCGGATGATAACCTGAAGATGGATTACTAGTCATAGATGCAGTTGGATGGCGGTCTGTGTATATTGTTGTATTGCCCAATCAAATATCATAGGATCATGAATGTATAGTATTGCATTGTTATGCCTTGCTCTGTCCTGTCAATTGCCCCGCTATAATTTGTTTACCCAGTATGCCATGTTGTTTATCTTAAGGAGAACACCTCTAGTGAACTATGGACCCCGGTTCAATCTTTATCATTGATACATCTTCCACTGTTCTTCTTTACTTTCTGCAAACCACTATTACCTTCCACACCATACAGTTAATCCTTTGTTTTCAGCAAACCGGTGAGATTGACAACCTCACTATTCGTTGGGGCAAAGTCTTGAGTTTGTGTTGTGCAGGTTTCCAAGTTGCTAGTAACACCTTTGAGTTGTTTCCTTCCTCCTGCTGGTTCGATAACCTTGGTTTCTTTATGAGGGAATACTTGCTGCTGTGCTCATCATACCTTTCTCTTGGGGTCTCCCAATGAAGCTCTACAGTGATCTGAGCGCATCAGCAGTACTTCGGCATCACGGAGTGTGAGCGCCGCTTGAGGGAGGGACAGGGCATCAAACACAACGACGTGTCCCTACCCACCGGCTGGCACTTCAACCAGGACCATGTCCCGGTGCCGCCCGTGCCCAAGGAGGGCAAAGGGCTGGAGGAGGAGATGCGCCGCCGGATCAGGGGCCTCCCATTGGACCAATGGTGGGACACCGCCTTCCAGTCCAAGGCCTACTAGAAGGAGTTCCTCGACTGGGAGCACAAGGTGCGCTGCGCCACCACCATCCGCCATGACCTGCAGCTGGGGGAGTTCTACCCTGTCCCTAACATCGACTCAGACGAGGAGGGCACCGTCAACCACTCTGATGCCAAGCTCGACAGCGAGGACGGCAACGATGATGGCGGCAACGACGACATTGTCGTCAAGCAGGAGGCGATGGATGACGTCGCCATGAACCTGCCCTCTGAGTACCACGAGGTAGTGGCGTGGGGCTACGACGAGGACGCCTTCACCGAGCAGGCCATTGCGGCCAGCGCGCAGGAGGAGGAAGCCTAGTGGTGCGGCTACGAGGAGGTCCTCGATCTCACCCGCATGGTGGCTGAGACGAACGCCCTGATGCATCCGCCGTCGCCGCTGCCGGTTTGGGCGCCTCCGATCATGCCGGAAGTAGGGACAAAGCTAGCACACCTCCAGCATGGTCTATGGCATGTGCGGGCGATCAACCCGACTGTGCCCGCTCCCGCTCCGGCCCTGCCTCCCAACCTCTAGACGCCGCCGAAGTACATCGACCTCGACCCGTAGATGGACGAGGCGCCGCCGGCGTGCAAAGATCGGTAGTTAGGGCTAGGATTAAGTTAAATTATGTTTTTGATATTTTGAATGTAAATTAAGTACGAATTGTGCCTGTCTTTAGCGCGAACCGTTTATGTTTGAATATGGAAAAAAAGTTGCCTCGCCTAGCGCGGACAAATGGATCGCGTAGCTGGGCGCGGCTGGCCGGACAGGCCGGACCCCCTACCCAAATTGACCGGGGCCTGACCCAAATGGACAGAAATGGACCGTTTGGGATCTCCACCGGGCCGACCCATACGGTCACCCCAAACGGTTTGTTTCTGTCCGTTTGGGTCGTGGCCCGGTCGATTTGGGGTCGTGGTCTGGCCTGTCCGGCCTAACGCGCACAGTGGACCGACCCATTTGTCCGTCTCCCTCCTGTTGTCAGCGGTTGACACCCTCCCGATGGACGTTAATGGCGACGCGATGTTGGCTGTCAGCGCTGGCGGCTTACCGCGCGGCCGGTGTTTCTGCCATTGTATCCCGCGTGCGCCTCGCTTGTCGTGGCGAGAAAACTTCTCGCGCATCCCAGTCCGTTTCACGCCTTCGCCGCGGTCTATAAAAGACGGCCGCCGACGCGGCGGAGACAACAAGCCTCAAAGCAAGAGAAAACCAACAGCCGAAAAAGCTCCAACAGCCATGCCTCGTCGCAAGATCGCCACATGGTCGAAGATCCGGGAGATGTGCCACGAACGCTACCCAGACGTGGATGTCGACGAGGTCCACCTCGAGGCAACAGTGCTGGCCCGGCGCATGGGCGAGGCGTAGGTGATGGCCTTCGAGAAGGGATGCGATATCGCCGAGATTGCGCTACAGCAGGTGGTGGAGGCGGCGGAAACGGTGGCCGCCCAATGGACGGTGACCGACATACACCATGTCGCCGCCAAGGAGGCGACGAAGGCGGTGGCCATGGAGGCCACATCAGCGGCTCTTCGCGAGATCCGCCACGAGGCGGCCATGGCCATGCTGGAGGAGGTGGCCAAGGAGGCCTCCAAGTCCGCCATCCGCGAGCTCCGGCATGCCGCCGCGTAGCGACGCGGAAGAGGGGCGGCACGAGCACGTCACCGACTCGGCGGCAGAGGAGGAGCGCGTGGCTCTGGCCGCTGAGGCAACGGTCGCGTGGGGTCTCATCAACGCTGACGACACAGAGGAGACGGAGGACGACGGCGAGGAGGGGGAGGAGGTGGACCAGCTGGAGGTGCCGCTCGCCATCCCCGTGCAGATAAAGCAGGCGCTGGGCTGTGGCCCCAATGGTGCTCCGATCCTGGCTCCGGCTCTAGCTCCTCCGGCGGAGTTGCTCGCCCAGTAGGAGGCGAGGGACCACTGGGCCGCCGAGATGGACAAGGCCCTGGCGAACCGGGCGGCAGAGGACCAGCTGCAGGCGGAGGGCAGGGCGGCGGCTCGCGGACATTCTTGCGGCCGTCTCCGCGAACGCGTCCAGCAGCGGGCCATCTGGGCCGCTAGGATGGCGACTGACGGGGCCAGTGGCCGTGGCAACGGCGGCGAGTAGCCGCCACGCCGTCCTCCTCCAGCAGTAGCCATAGCCGCAGGAGCAGGAGCAGCAGTAGCAGTAACACACCTAATTAGTTTGAATAACCTTTTTGTAACTGGCAGGGCATAATCTAATGAAAATCTATCGTTAAGTACTAATGTCTCTCATACAAATGGGTCCGGGTGGCCAACGAACAGGACACCCCGTGCTGTCCGCGCGCGTCTGGTCCAGCGCAACCGAACCCCAGATTAGATGCATAGAAAGGTCGAGCGGACGTGTTTTTGACATACGCCCAATGGAGCACCGCGCACACTTCGCGCGTTCCGCGCGCGGACAGTTTTTGACACATCTCGCAGACTGTCCGCCAGGACACCCCAACCCCAACCCCACAATGCATGACTCCCCCTTTAGTTTGTCCTGTGCGGCAGAGGACAGATGTTTTAGTGGCGCCTGAGAGGGTGCAGTGAGACACTGGCACGGGCACACGTTTGGTTTTGGACTGCTCCGTCTCCACGGATAGGCACTGCATACGACGCGATCCAGCGAAAAGATCTACTACTGCGGAACCAAGATCACTGAGAGAGAGAAAGATGCATGGGATGGGATCATGGGAAGCAGAAGGCGCCCGAGTTTCCCGTCGAGCCCATGACACGACCGCCCAGGGGGGCATGGGGTACTGCCGTGCCCGTGTCCGTCGCCTTGGCTCATTGCGTCTGTATTTGCATGCATATATGGCTGGCGGGGTTGCCTGTCTCTCTGTACGTGTCCCCACATGTGCGCGGCGGTCGTAATGATCGGTCCATGACTGTGGCGGTAGAGCCGGCCGGCCGGAGGACCCACGGCCCACCCTCCCCCGTGCTGATGAGCCTGACTAGTACTACTCGCGGTACGTGACAGTGGAGGGAGACCGCGCAAAAGTTTGTTTGCTCTTTGCTGCACGATAGGAGGATATGGGCGTCTCCGGCATTCTCACATGCGCGCACACCACTACCTAGCTTTGTGTCCAACAATCTGCATCGACTCTACTTCACTCGCATTTTGGTCCCGAAACGACCGTCTACTCTAGTACTGTTTTATAAAGTTTTCTTTTGGTGGCGCGGTGAAATCACCGTTGAACTTTTTTTTTCCAAAATTCTATCGATCTTTTAATTATTATATCAGTAGTAATAAAAAATTGTAAATATAATAGAAATTATCAAATAGAGAATTAAAGTATTATTGTGACAAGTGATAATAACTAAGAATACGTTAAAGTTCGGAGGCCCAAACTAAAAAACTACGACTACTCCAGTATGGTACTGGCGTCTCTGACGGCCCTAAGGCCCCTAACTTTCTGTTGCCTGGTGTAAGAAACTGCTGTGTCTGGGTAGTTAATTGGTTGCCTCCCAAAGACACAGACGTTCCGTAATCATGCACGTCGTGCTGTCTAATCCGAGCAAGCAAGTTCCTCCCACGCATCGTTGTCCGTAGCTGCAGACTGCAGTGCATGCAGCACAGCACAGCAGTAATCAAAGCGTAAAGTCACGGCCCGTAACTCGGAACACGTAACGTATCGTACTACCGTAACTGTGTATCTGGCATGCAGCGCATGCAGTCGGCAGACGTGAAGGACAAGCCTGTGATCTCTTGGCGGTACTGTAGTACAGTATTTTTTTTTCTCCCAGCTAGCTCGCTCTGGTCATCCCTCCATCGCCGACGTCACCCTCCCATTACAGCCAGTCAGCTACCGCCCTACCGCCCTGATTTGACACCTTTTGCTCCCATCTCCCACGGCGAACTCCACAAGATCGGTCCGGGAGATCTCGTTGTACCGTCTGAGTATGCCTAGTGTAGGGTGTGTATGATCGACGAAGTACTGCTAGTTCAAAAACTTTATGTAGCTCTGCAGATCAAAAGACTACACTCCTACACCTAGGCTCACGTACTCATCATACGTGACTTCTCATACGTACCGTACCCCTCACTCAGCTACCGCGCGGCTACTGATTATTAAGTTTGCCTTCCAATGGTGCAATGTTCGCCTGCCTGCGCTACCTAGCTACGCGCCTAGCAGGATTTTGAACAAAAAAAAGTGGCTACGCACCTGGACAAATAATCAAAACATATACTCCTATAGTAGTACTTTCATTTCAGGTCGTTTGTAGCAAAGGAAAAAATGTACTAGTAATTTTGGAGGGTAAAAATCCAATAGGAAACTTTTGTCTGGTACCCTTTGGAATAAAGTAATATGAATCAGCTTGGATTCCTTTAAAATTCCTATGGAATGAGCTATTCCATGAGAATTTGGATGAAAACAAACATGATGTCACGAGCGCGACCTCATGGTTTTATCCACCTCTGTCTAAATTTCCTGTGTTTTTCGTGCTGACATCCAAACAAAACTTTCAAAAAAAAATGTGGTCTCACTTCCTGTAGGAATTTGGGAAACATGACACCTGGGTTGTTGCCTCTTTTTTTCTTCATTTTTCTACGTTTTAACTTCCTGCGTTCCAAACATGGCCTATTTTTGTAGATTCGTTATATCTTCTACAATTCAGAAGAACAAGCGAGATCAGAAAAATAAACATTTTTTTTTTTGCCTAAGTGTTAAATTAAAAACAACTTCGGCAAAGACGAACAAAACGAGCAATACATAAACAAACGCTTTGCGCTTGTAATTTCACCTAATATGGTGAAACTAACCACACAACCAATGTAGATACAGTTTGTTTTTCCGTTTTCTTCCTAATCTTCGGTTACTAAGAATTTGTTAAATTCACAGTTGACATTGAGAATCATCGATTAGATGTAAACATCCTTGTAAAAATTTACCATTTTAGAACTTTGAAGAAAATCGTCGATCCGAGGTTGAGATGCGTGTGAACATTTACATTTTTCTAAACTCTGGAAGCAATTGTTGATCCGATATATGAGTAATGTGATGAGGAGGTGCCAAATTAAAAACAACTTTGGCCAAGTCCAACAAATCGAGATATACGGAAAAAAAAATCTGCCATGCAATTTTACTTAACCTAATTATCCTTTTAACAAAAGGATCACACAATAAAATGAGGGTTTCTTCTTGATCTGTAAGAAAATTCGTGGAGTATTATTCAAGTTTTTTTCAAACAACTAGGCTCTTCGATAAAAATCTGCCCTTCACAAGAACAAGAAAAATACAACCAGGCCCTTGTAGATGACGCATACTTCGCGTTGGAGATAAGATTGCATTGTTGCTTGTAGCTGGGAAGTCATCAAGACTATGCTCCATAGGGACCGGTGTCATGGAGAAAAAGCCATCGTCGAGGCAAGTTGAAGCCTCCAATCCAAGTTTGAAGCCGCTGCTAAGAGGAACAAGAATCGTTGGCTAATCCCTCCTACATATGCATGAGATATGTGTGCTTCTTGTTGACACTAGATGGAGTAACACTAAGATGGCCAAAGATGTGTTGTCACAGTTTTTTTTTCGAAATGGGGAGCACTGCCCCGGCCTCTGCATCAATAGATGCACACAACCCTTTTATTGCATCGTTCAAAAGAGTTCAAAGCTTACAATCCTCATTGTTCTTGGGGATGCCATGGGTGTACATCACCACCTACTCAATGATATCAAGATGCACCAAGATGAAAGCTTAATCGCACGATCGAGGGACACATGCATAGCTGCCACAATCAGAGCAATGGCGCCACAAAACCTTAATATTATCCATATGAAGGTGATTAAGCACCGACATTCCCTTCCGATCGTCAAAGCATTCGCGCAGGGGAAAGGTAACCATTAGTGTCGCCACCGGCATTGGGGAGGTCTTGTCATCTTGCTTTTTCACATAGCATGCTCCGAGAGTGTTGATTGGAAACAAAAACATTCTTGTCCTTCTCTAAGGAAAAAATAGTTCTTCTTTGGCTCCTCAATTTATGGACTGAATGAATTAATAAGTACAAGAAAACAACAGAAAACACAAATGGATCATAGGCTCCATGAAGCCGGGGTTTTGAAAAACTGAAAAAACATTTTATGAGTTCCAAAAACTTTACCATTTCTGTATATAAATGCAGATGCTCGCTATGTATACGAGAAATTTACAATAGATCCAATAAGTTATTTTGTAGCACACATATGAACTCTATGGTGTCCATGGGCTGAAGGTCGCACCTGATAACACAATTGTCCAACATATAAGGAAATAAAGAGGCCTAATCAACGCAATAATATCATAGTCAATTAGGTTATTATTTATCTTTTGGTTATCAACATATATTTCACATTTTAATATATCTGTTGGGTGGTGGACCGATGCTTTATTTGGTACTAAAAATAAATTTGCATTTTCATGATATTGTTTATTACATTATCTTTTGTTAATTTGAGTTTTTATTAACTAAATAGTTTGTAGTAAGGCGATACGGTCAGCATACCTACATCCACGTCAAATGTTAGGTTTGACGTCATGTATATCTCATACAATAGATTTCATGTTTGGTCCCATGTATGTCTCATACAAATGGTTTAGCCTTCATTTTTTGTAGACATCTAGACATTAGCATCGAGACACTTGTCATTTCTTACCTCAAATTTGCTAGAGATCATGTAAGTTCGTTGTACCTCATTTGTTCACAAGAGGACAAATTTAGCTTTTCATCTCACGGTGTGTAAAAAATACTCTCTCTCTCTCTCTCTCTCTCTCTCTCTCAATATAACATGTTTTGGCAAACTAATTCAGTTTGTCAAAATCTATTGTATCTGTGAACGAAGAGCGGAAGTATATGTTTAATGGTAGATGTCAATGACATCCACAATTCCATATATCCTCAAATTTTATTTCTTCGTAAGTCTCGTTTAGAATGGACGTTATGTGAAGTGTGTATATGTGATCTGCGCTAGGTGTGGTTGATTCTGCTTTTTTTTTCAATGATCAAGTGTGTAAGTTTAATTTGCGTAGCATTTTGGACCAAATTTTAGTTTTTTTTTTGAAACGGGGGGAGGGGTCCGGAAGGACCCCGATGCTGCTTATATTAAAGGGGTGGAGTACAACTTACAAAGAGGACCAGAAAGAAATAGAAAATTACACACAGGTCCTAGATTTTTCCAAAGGAGACCCTGGAACAGAGAGAGCAAACGCAATCAAGTCTAGAGCATCTCGAAGCTCCTCCTCCACCACGATTCCGTCGTCGCCGAGCACAGTCAACTGCTTCACCACCGGGGACTTGGCCACTTGGGGTGGAGCAGCGAGAGCCAACCGCCTCGGAAGCAAAGATCCTCCATAAAGGCTTCATGGCCTGGAGGTAAAGCACCCTACACCGGCTGGCCGGTGAGAAGGGATGGAGCGGCAGCCCTACTGCCATGAAGACCAGCATCCAGGCGGATCCAAGCCGCCGCCGACGCGATGCTGATGAAGAGCTCCCAAGAAGATGGGGAGGCTGCCTTCCAGCCAAAGATGTTGACAGCCGAAGTGCCGTCGTTGAATATCCCCTGCGCGAAGCAGCATCCGCGCCACCGAGACCGATACGTCGTCGTCGCCACCGCACAGACGCCAACAGCCATGCTCTCCACCTTCTCCCCCCGCCACCACGGCCGGCCAGAGGAGGGGAGAGGAACCGCTGCCACGCTTGCAGCATAGCTCCAGCACGAGCCTTATTCGTGGAGGGGACAAAGGCACCGCACCACACCGCAGCAAGCTCCTTCCACCAGAGCACCACAACGAGCACCGCCGCCACCATCCGCTAGATCTGACTCGCTAGATCCAGCAGAAACCTCCCGGCATATCGCCACGACACGGCACAAAGCCAACACCTAGACCTACTAGAACTACTAGAACCTACATCTACAGAGGCAGTGCTCCTCCGCCGCCTCAAAGCGGGTGAGGGGATGGGAAGGGGGCGAGTGGAAGCCAGCTCAACCAAATTTTTAGTTAGTATGACCGAGATAAGTTGCAACAAGAAGCTACGTGCAAGACCGTTTTGTGCGCAATGCTGTCCATGCACCGATGCACCACGCTACCACGCATGTCTTGTTAGCAGGACAAGGAAAAAGCCAGCACCCACGCCTAGTGAGTTAACATAGTCAGCTGTAGACATACATAAACACGCATGAGACCGAGACGTGTCGACCATATATACTAAATCAGCCGCCAGCTGCCCATAGCTTTCGTTTCGACCCATCAAGGCGTTGCTTCTTCTGAGCAGAGACGTGTCACATCCTACTAATCACCACGATAACTGCAAGGTGCCCGCGCGCACGTACGATGGCATGGGCACGTACGCCGCGCGCCACGACCCTAATGTCTGGAGAGACTTAATAGCGGCGAGATTAAGGTGTGCGCAGGTTAATTGTGTGACGTCGATCGGGCAGGATTCACTCACCTAAGCTAAACTAACCTAACCTCCGTGGTGGTGTTGACATGACCTGATGATTCTTTCTTCGTTCGCTGGTTGATGATCCGAGACGTACGGCGCCATCAACTTTGATGGCGAACTGTGCGGCTGCGGCGTCGCGCACGCACGCACGGCACGGCTGCGTCCTGGGGAAGCGACCGTGCGTGGTGGACGCCTACCATGCCGAACGGATCGTGCTGTTTGATCCTCATTGAAAACAAGCTTTTCGACAACTATTTGACGGACGAACGGCCCGCCGCCGCACAGTTCATCATACGGTGCTGCCAGTCTGGGATATAGCAACGCTGGTTCAATTTGGTCGTGAAAGTATTACTACCGATGCGTAATCTTCACAAAATCACGACTGTGCTGGATTTCATGTACGATTGCTTGTTGTGTCGGGAGGAGAGTCGATCGTAGAATTCGGGCAGTCGGCAGACCGGTAGGGCAGGGTTACGGATCGAGGAGCTTCGTTCTTTCCTTGTCATGGGGTCAATCATCAAATCGGGGAGGCAACTCAGCTCCGATGGATGGGCAGGAGGACGATGGAGGTAACGAGTCATGGGTGAAACGGACAGGACCTGCAGTGCAGGGGGGTTTGGTGTCGAGTAGAGGTCGCTCATGAGAATTGAGATGGCGGGTGCGGGGCGGGAGGTGAGGGGTGGTGTCACCTGACCTGATGCGTCAAGCGCCGATAGGGACCCGAATGGCATCCTCCCGGTTCACACGGCGCCACCCGCGGCCGCCGCGCGCGTGCCGAATAACCACCGCGCACGCAGGTGCCGCGCCGTCGTCTTGCGCTGCATCGCCGCGGATCCTGATTTGAAAATCGATCGGAACTGCGATCGCTACAGCGGATGGGATGGGAAGGGGGTATTATTTTGCTGGCGTCCCTCGATCGATCGGCATCTGTGGTCCAAAAAGCGTTCAGATACATTCTCCGTCAGCATGCACGAGTTACGTGTGAATTCCGAATAAATCATTTGCATGTATAGGTGTTCCCTACTAAGTATCAAATAAATGCAGAAAACATGACTATGCATCAACGTCAGTTCGGCTTACCAAGCCTTTTTTTCCGAGGGTCCGTGCTTCCGTGAACAATTCCCCTACGACAAGCGCCGCTGAATCTTAAGATCATTGTGTGGCAAATTTTACGGTATCGTCTACCCTCAGGGATGGAGGTTTCCGAGCGCCACGGCCTAGGCAAAGGATTGTGTACACTTTGTGGGATCCCGGAAACGAGGACCCACTATGGACACCTGCTCGGCTCTCCAGTTTTTATGGAGCTTCGTTCGAGAAGTTTTGGGGCCTGTCCGACAGGCCCAAGACCTCGAAGAGTTTTTCGAGTCTGAGGCAAACCTTACTGATATGGGTGTCGTCTCTTGTGGTTATTCTTTGCCCACGATGATCTGAACCATGTGGATGATTCGTAATAAAATGGTGGAAAATCCAATCCCGTCGTGCTTCTGAATTTATTTTCAAATTTCTTACTTTTCTATAGCTCTGGTAGCGCTATCTAGAGCACATGGAGTCTTTGGCCAACATCATTCAGAGTTTCAGACCTTGCTGGAGGTGGCTCGCCAGTATAGTGCATTTTTCGTGCGCCCATTACTAAACCGCCATATGATAGTCTCATCTGAGAGTGGTGCGGTCTCCATACGAGCTTGAATGAATTTCAAGGATTTAAGAGTGAACAGAAACCCTAATGATTCAGACAATCAAACTGTGATACTACTTTTTTTCAACAGGGCCTTCTACCTTTCGGCGCCTATTGGGACCGAAGCACGGAACGGATCAACGAACGAATGAGGCAACGAGCGATCGACATTCAACAGGGCCTTCTACCTTTCGGCGCCTATTGGGACATGAGCATTTTCTTTGTCTTTTCCTATTGGGCCTTCTACCTGTTGGGCCAAAAATAGGATGGATGTTATTTCTTCTCGTAGTGGATTCTTATTTTTTGCCATAGTAGACTGATACTAAAAGCTCCTCCCGGGAGTTTTGGAGTTTTCATCCCAGTCGTTTTGTAGACGACGTTTTTTTTCAAGTTGAACACAGTAATAGTCCCTATACTTGTTAGGCTAGCTCAATTTAGTGCCTATATTTGAAATTTGCTGAATTTTGTTCGTGTACTGGACTAAATTGGGTTTGATTTAGTCCAGTTTGATGTTTGTCGTTGAATTTGAGCTGACGCGGATGACACGTGGTCTGAAATCTTGCAAGAACACCCTCCCGTATCTGAGAAAATTGCAAAAAGAAGACCACAAATGTTAAAAATACAAGATTAGTTCCTGTACTTGTCCGGATGGCTCGATTTGGTCATGGTATTTGTCAATTGGACTCGATTTAGCCCAAGCACATGTTTGATGTCAAATTTGAGGTGATGCGGATGACACGTGAACGCATGTCCCACTTACAGGATGAGGAAACTAGTTGGCCTGAAAATTTGCAGAGACTTCCTCACGCATCTCGAACGTATATTTTCGCTCTAAGATATTTGCATTTACCCGCTCTCCATCAAATCAATAAGACAACACTTCACACTATAGTATCCATTCAAATCAAGACTGTTTTATTTAAGAGGGAGGGAAAAGGAGGGAGTCGATAAAGAGGGAGGCAACGGTGACGACGATCACTAGGCCGGAACATGTAACGTTAATTCATAGATGGGAGATGACTTTGAAGCGACACTTGCAGCCATGGAAGTGTATCTTCTAGTTGTGGGAGGGGGTCCTGCAAGTTTTCACGTCAGCCGCTCTCCTGCAAGTGGGACCCACACCCCCGTTTGCGTCAGCTCATATTCGACAACAAATATGCCTTTGAACTAAATCGAGTTCAATTAAAAAGTACACGGATTAAATTATACAAATTACGAGTATCAGGACTAAATCAAGTCAAACAAATGAGTATAGGGACTGCTATTATATCTAGCTTCAGTTGTGATATTTTTTGTAGTTGTCTCAGATGCGGGAGTATTTTTGCAAGATTTCAGTCCACGTGTTATCCACGTCAGCTCAAATTCGACGGCAAACATCGAAGCGGACTAAATCAAACTCAATTCACAAGTATACCGACAAGTATAGGGACTGTCAGTGTATTTAACTTTTTTTTTCAACTGACAGGGTTTGTTCTTGTTTGTTTCAATTGGGATGGTTCTATGGGTGCCGTCAGCGATAACAACCTGTTTTTTTCAGGCTCTGCCAGCAATATCTTTAGCGTCTGGTGATGCTACCGTGGCTGTCCGCCTAGATTGTGGCGGTGGCTTTGCTGACATGCTTGAAGCTATTCCCAATCTCCATCATATGCGGCGCTCTACGCTTACAGTGATTCAAATTATTCTTTACAGTTCTTTGCCGACATTTCACTAGGTAAATCTTCGGTGTTGTCCATCATAGGCAGAGCTATGGTCGCGCAATAACAAAAAGTTTGGCTATGGCTCTGACGAAAAGACCGAGTCTTATGATTATGGTTGTAATTTTCGCTTCGTTTAGAGTTTTTCTATGTCCGTGGGTCTAGTTACCCCAATATATTGTAATCAGTAGTTACTTTTATCTAATATAAACCAGATTAGTTTTAAGAAAATTATTAAAAAAAACAGCCACATAGAAGGTCTCTCTGCTCGACAAGTATCGCCTTCACCTTCCGCTCGGACCACTCTGGGGTGTCTCCATGCTCGTCATGTGTCGCAAATAGAAGCAAAGTGAGATGAGAGTGAGAGAGAGACACAAGAGGATAAGAGGAGTACAAATTTTGCTTTTAGCTAGAGAAAAAATAAAAAGGTAATAATTTTTTCGTAACTTACTAGCCGTTTTTATGATTGTGTTCCCCATGTCGAGATCTCAAAGCTAGATTTCATGTTTAACTTTTTCCCATACTTCTAAAACTAGAATGAGTGTACTTGAAAGTACATTGATAATACCGATGTACTTGTACTTCGTGTGGTTAGAGAATATGTATTGCACTTGGAAGAAGGTGTGTGCTGCATTTGGGAGGGCACACAGATTATACTTGGAACTTTTCTTTTCCTTCTTTTTAAATTTATTTCATTTTTATGTTTTCCTTTTGTTGTATTTTTATATTAATCAAATGTTTATGTTATGGAAAAATATTACTCCCTCGATCCATAATAAGTGTCACTAATTTTGTATAATTTTGTACTAAATCAACACACTTATTATAGATCATAGGGAGTAGTAATAGTATTTTCTTATTCAAATGCAATAAATATTTTATTGAAATGTCGCTTAAATTACATAGATTTTTATATTGAAAAAGTAAATGAGATAAAGGTTCTTACTGAAAAATCATTTGAGTGGGATAAATTTTTTATTGAAAACTTGTTCAAATAAGGTAATGTTTTCATTCAAAAATCTGTTTAAATAAGATAAATGTTCTTATTTCAAAATCCGTTCAAATAAGATAAATGGTTTTCATTAGTGTTTTTATTTAGCAGATGTGAATATTTAATTATTTATAACTCATTTTCTTCCATCAATATATATTAATGTAAATAACAAAAACAAGATAGTGAACAAAAAAATTAAAATTTACCCAAAATTATTTAGCAATAAAAAAGAAAAGAGTACATATTATCGGGCCGTATGAAGATAGCGCCTCAAGCCGGCTAGCTTTTACATTGAGCGGCAGATAAGCGCTCCTTGTTCTTATTGGGGGCTCCTATATGCCGCTTTTAGCTGCGCTGTGCGGGCGCAGCACACATGCTTCTCCCTTGCGGTGGTCTATTGGGCTACGGCCTGTTAGACTTTTCTTTTTTCTTTTTATTTTTCTGCTGTTATTTTATTCTTTTTTTGTTTTTCAAAATCGGATAGAAGTGTCCTAATATTAATCAAATTTTGAGCAAATTTAAATTCTATGTATTTCTTAGTTTCATCTGTTTGAAATCATAAATCTTTTTAAAAAATAAGAAATTCAAAACCTGGACTATTTTCAATCTAAACATTTTCAAATTTAAATATTTTTAAATTTGAACATCTTTAAATCTGAATAATTTCAACATTGAACAATTTTCAAATTTGAAAAAAATCGAATCTAAATATTTTTAAATTAAAAAATGTGGATAACTTTCAAAATCTGAAAAAAAAAATCAAAATGGTAAAAATGTTGTAAGAAACCGAAAAATAAATCTAAAAAGAAAAAGGAAATAAAAACAGAAACTGAGAAAATCGCGTGCGTGCGGAGGGTGTGTGACGCGCGGTAACAACCAACCTGGTCAGTGTATAATATTTGCCATTATTATCAACCAATCCAACGCGGATCTAAAGGTAATGTATCCAACGCATAGCTTTCAAAGCCCATGAGGGTGGAAGTGCACAAGTATAAATCAAATTGGGCCTGGAATGTGGTATCTAAATTATGCCTTTTGTTTCTATCTGGGCCAAGGCCTCACATTCATTACCAAAGCCTTCGCTCCTCTAATTCGGTACTAATTGCCAAACTTGTTCCATTGCTTGATCTTCGATGGTTTCGAGAGGAAGCAGTGCCAATCTCTAGTTTTCGTGGTGGCCTTTCGTGGAAAGTGACGGAGAAGGTGGGGGAGTGGGGACGATGGAAGAAGACATAGATATTCTCGTGGCCTTTATATCCTCAATTTGAGTGGTGCCATATAATTAGACCAAAACTTCGAATGCTGACATAGCGCACAGTACAGATTTCCTCTTTTCCTGAGAGAGACGGGGATCGATCATGATTCATGAACCCTGTCAACTTGGTTCCAACTCGGATCAGATGACACAGCACTGGTCCCAAATGTGAAATATGTCCGGACCCCTCGACCCGTACACGCTTGGTGAGAGTCCGGCCCTCCGTGGCGCCAAGGGACGCCTCCTTGTCCTTGCTGCAAGTGCGAGCGATCCCCGTTCCATCCGCGGCGACCACCGGACACGACCACCAATTATTCGGCATTCCTCGCCTAAGAAGCTAGCTACGTCTGCTTATCTTGGGCTATTATTGTGACTCCGACGCATGCGCACGCATCAGCTAGGCCTAGTACAAGACCATTATCAACTACCAACAACCGACGGTCAGCTCAGTCAGCCACGATCAACCTCCACCGCCGTCACGCCGAACATATCAGGATAACATCCCGCCGCATAAACTAGCTTATCCCTAAGCACATCACCACCGATCAGATCATCTCAAGCTCTCTCGTGATACATATCCTCAATGGAAACTTCTCCTCCCGATTTGGTGGTGGTGGTGGGGCCGCGTTTCTTTTCACCCGAGAGAGGCCATATCCGAATCTATCTCTTGTCCGTGAAGACACCACGCAGCTAGCGGACGAGGAAGATAGACGGCGAGGGCATCTCCACCGGGCAGAGTCATGCGTTATCTCAAACCGGTTTGTTTTTGTCCGTTTAGGTCAGGTCCAGTCAATCTGGGTCCGTGGTTCGGCCTGTCCGGCCGACCGCGCACAGCGGCCCGACCTAATTGTCCGTCTTCCTTCCGCTGTTATCGTTTGACACCCTTCTGATGGGACGTTAATAGCGACGCAACGTCGGCTCTCAGCGCCGGCGGCTTCCCGCACGGCCAGCGTTTCCCGCCATCGTTTCCCGCGCGCGCCTTGCTTTTCGTGGCAAAAAAACTTCCCGCGGCGAGAAAAATTTCCACGTATCCCAGTCCGTTTTCCGCCTCCGCCGCGGTCTATAAAAGACGACCGTCGGCGCGGCAGAGACAACAAGACCCAAAGCAAGAGAAAACCAGCAATAGGAAAAGCTCCAGCAGCCATGCCTCGTCGCAAGATCGCCACGTGGTCCAAGATCCGGGAGATGTGCCACGTCCGCTACCCGAACGTGGAGGTCGACGAGGTCCACCTCGAGGCCATAGTGTTGGCCCGGCGCATGGGCGAGGCGCAGGTGCTAGCCTTCGAGAAAAAAGGCGAGATCGCCGAGTGTGCGCTGCAGCAGGTGGTGGGCAGCAACGGTGGCCGCCCAATGAGCGGTGACCAACGTACACCATGTTGCCGCCAAGGAGGAGGTGGCCAAGGAGGCGGCCATGACCAGGCTGGAGGAGGTGGTCAAGGAGGCTGCCAAGTCCGCCATCCGCGAGCTTCGCCACACAGCGACACGGAAGAGGCGCGGCGCGAGCACGTCGTCGACTCGGCGGTGTAGGAGGAGCGCGTGGCTCTGGCCGTGGAGGCGGCGGTCGCGTGGTATCTCGTCGACGCCGACGACACGGAGGAGGCGAAGGACGACAACGAGGAGGGGGAGGAGGTGGACCAGCTGGATGCGCCGCTCGCCGTCCCCGTGCAGATAGCGTTGTGGCCCCAATGGTGCTCCGATCCTGGCACCAGCTCCAGCTCCTTCTCCGACGGAACTGCTCGCCCAGCAGGAGGCGAGAGACCACTGGGCCACCGAGATGGCCAAGACCCTGGTGAACCGGGCGACAGAGGACCGACAGAAGCTGGAGGACGGAGCAGCGGCTCGCGGCCTTTCTTGCGGCCGTCTTCGCGAACGCGTCCAGCAGTGGCCATCTGGGCCGCTAGGGCGGCGCTCGACGGGGCCGGTGGCCGTGGCAACGGCGGCGAGTAGCCGCCGCGCCGTCCTCCTCCACCAGTAGCCGTAGCCGTAGCCGCAGCAGCAGGAGCATGAGCAGCAGTAGCAGTAGCACCCTCCTAGTTAGTTTGAATGACCTTTTTATAACTGACATAACTTAATCTAATGAAAAACTATCGTTAAGTAATAATGTCTTTCTTACATATGGGCCGGGTGGCCAACGGGCACGACGTCCGCGCTGTCCACGTGTCTGGACTGACGCAACCGAGACTCAGATTAGATGTATGGATGGTTTGAGTCGGACGTGTTTCGTCGGATGGATCTGACCGTTGGGTATCGCACACGTCCCGCGCGTTCATGAGAATAGTTTCGGACACGAGCATACGGGTCGGTCCGGCAGAGATGGGAATTCCCGCTATCGTGCAGCCGCTTTGGAGGGTGCGGACTGCGGACGGATAAAAAGGGTGTGGGCACGCACGCGTCGTCGTCGTCGGCCGCCGTGGGCTCTACTCTCGCCTACTTGCCCAAAGCATCCGAACTGGAAAGGGAAATGACGAGATAAGGATCGACGGGCTCGACGTCGACGCGAGTGACATTATTGGTGCGACGGCGAGCATGTGTGATGCGCGCGCGCGCGCTCTCTCTCTCTCTCTGTCGGGCGAGATATTCCCCCGAACAGGGAATCGTCCGCTCGTGATAATCTCTGCACTGGATTTTTAGAACCTTCCTTTTGGCCCCGGAGGATTGTTCGGTTCCTGTTGCGGTCTTCGTGGCTTTTTATACCGGCGGCCGGAATGAAGATGCCGGCCCGCCCCGACGCCGACCGCGGCGCTCCGCGTGCAACACGAACAGTGATAGCCAGGTGGGAATCGGATCCGGATTGAGACGAGGAAGCCAAGGGCGGTGTAGGGATCTTGCCAATGGTGATGAGTTCGGCGCTTCCTGATGAAATGATCTCGTTGTTTTCTATGTGTGGATGGAGCTGGCATCTTTCCCTTTCGGTTGTGTGCTGATGTTACGAACCTCTTCAGTTGACTGAAACGAGGTGATAATGGTGGCGGTGGTGCTAGTGCTTTTCCTGTTAAACCAGCTCACTAAGTATGTCTCTAAATCGGCAATTGGCTAGTTAAAATACAAGTTCCTGTCAAAATATATATGGTCAATCAGCCAATTGTTGTTGTATACAAATTGCAACTTCAAATTTGAAATTAACTAGCCAACTATCAATTCAGAGACATACGCGACCTGGTTAAATCCAATCAGATGCAAAATTGATTTAAACCAGATCTTAAAATATTTAGTAATATTAGGTTTTTTTTTGTAGTATATTGATTGTCCTGAGATACTCACGTGAGACGCACCCGTGCCGTATTTTTTTTAAAAAAATCAGCCAGTTAATATATTTTTGATCTGCGATGCACGCGTTTGACAAATAGTTTGACCGATTTGTCTATTTTACAAGAAGTCTAACTTATCTGCCTACACGGGACAAGTTGTATGACCCCTATGCTATTTACTCATAAAACCTTACTGCGATGTCATTGTTGCAGTCAATACTGATCATATTCCATTGCTGCGAGGGAGCTCTTCGAAGTCCAAACATGCCAAATTTTACAACAAATAAATCAATATACTAGGTTGGCAACTCGAGGAAGATACTGTATTCCTGTATTGACATCTTGTCCATATCCATTGCCAAAAAAATCTTTCCTGTTCACTAGACACTAGCCACATCAATTTATCCTTCATGTTCAAATCACCTACCAGCCCGTTCACATGGATGCCAATGTCTATCTTGACACAATTTTGGTTGGAAAACTGGATTCCAAAGCATTTGACTTGCTAAAAATCGTTTGAAACACTGTTTTTAGGGCATGTACTATGGCAGACGCTTATGCAGACGCTTAAATGCAAAATAAAAAACCTAGAAATTTGGATTATGGGCTAAGCGCCTCGGCTCCCAGCGCGCGACACTAAGTTGGGTGACTACGAGCGCTTATCAAACTCCCGTGCGATGGCAAAAAAGAATCCTAACTACCGATGTCTCAGTCTGCGTCGACGCTAGGGGAATCCCTAGATTAGACGGGATTTAGGCATAACGGCCAAGATAATCATCCTAACGTTCTGCTCTAAACATCTACGTAGTACGTGCCCTTAGCGTAAATTCTTGGCAATATTCTCCCCACTTGCTTTGTGTCTTCGTGCCAAAAACCAATGCACCACCCAAACAACTTAAGGAAATACAAATTCCCGTAGAAACCTGGTAGGGGAAACTTGGTAACCAACCAAACACACCAAAGATGGAGGTAGAATGAAATGATCATACTTAGCATTGTTTTGGCACTTCTACCAGACAGTTGGACTACAAGGGCTTGCTCAGAGCACATGAATAGTAATTCCCCTATTTAATTGATAGTAGTATATGGAATTATAATTTAGTTTGTAAGAATTCTAAATAGTATGCGTTAAATTTAAGCAAATCTTAACCAAAACTTAAGAAATAGTCATTTCTCCATCAACTGCAACAAAAGGGGGTGATGGTGCTAGTTTTTTTCTTTCTCAATCCACACACGGGATTTCACATGTGAATATGTTGCCGATAAAACCTTACTGTCATGCTCTTGTTGCACAGTTAATAGTGATCATATTCCATTGCTGTGAAGGAGCTCTTCAAATACCAAACATACCAAAATTCATAAAACAGTCAATATATGTCTAGTTTGGCTTACTAAGGAAGACCCTGTATTTTTGTATTGACATTCTTGCCCATATTAATTGGCACAAAATCTTTCCTCTTCACTACACACTAGTGACATTCAATTTGTGATCCTCGACAGTCAAATCAACTAGCATCCCGTTGACATGGATGCCAATATCTATTTCGCACACAATTTTGGGTTAAAAACTAGATTCGAAAGCATTTGACTTGCTAGAAATCTTTGGAAACACTGTTTTTTTTCCGAAAATAGGTTCATCTTCGTGCCTAAAACCATGCACCACCTATTGGTAGTACAACTTTCGGAAATACCAAGTTCTGACAAAAAACATGGTAGGAGAAACTTGGTAACCAACCAAACGCCCCAAGGATGGAGGCAAAATGAAATATTCATACTTAGCATTGGTTTAGCACTAATTCAACGTTACATTCTACTAGATAGTTGGACTACAAGGGCCTTCTCAGAACATATGAATAGTAATTCCCGTGATTACTTGTTATATGGAATTACAATGAAACTTGTAAGAATTCTAAATAATACGCATCAAATTTAAGCAAAGCTAAACTAAAACTTAAGACATAATCATTTCTCCGTCAATTAAGGAATATGTTGTAAATAGGAATTAGTATGTTTAGGTTACAAAGTAATGAATCTCTGTTGCAACTTGAAGTTTTCATTAGTTCAATAGAAGTTTTACAACTTAAAATTCAAGTTATCAATTTTTTTTATAGTTTTAGATAATTAAATATTGTTTTCTCATGCTTTAATTTATTGAATAATATATGTGAATATTCGTTCTTCGATTTTACAAATATAATGTATACTTGAAGTGTAATTACTCTAATTCTATATCATAGAGTTTTTAACTTTGAGAAAGCAATGTAGGTTGCTTATCTTTTTATTTATTCTGTAGTTTCATCTTGGACACTTTATTTAGATTTTTTTTACTTTGGACTCTAGGAATTAGAATTTTAGAACATATTTTTTATTTATTTTTGTTTAGAATGTCTAATACCTAGTGAAAACCTTACAACTTTGAATTATAAATACGCATTAAAAAGTTGTGGGTTTGTAACCCTCGAAACAGGCTTGTGACCCACTTTATAAATAAAGCAACATCCAGATACAAACAACTTCCACCACAACACACAACCAGACGGAGCCAAAGAAAGAAAAACATGACAGTCCGTTGGGGCCTCAGCACAAGGTAGCCCAAAGAAAAAAATAATGAAAACAACAGAGCAAGTCTGGAGGCACGATGGATGCCTGGATCACGTGCGGTCAGGGCCGAGAAGGGGTGTCCTGCCGTCCTTAGAGCCCGGAGGGTGTCGTCCACATGCCCCCGATTTTGCTTCCTAGCTAGCGAGTACCATTGCTGCAGGTAGGCGAGAAAGGAGAAAATGGAATCAGAAGCACGGTTGGGGAAGATCCGCTCAATCACCATCTTGTTTCGCACATTCCATACGGTCCATGCAAGGGCCGCAAATACTAGCCAGAAGTGGCAGCGCCTTCTTCTAGCACGGTTTGCCTCAGTTTGCAAGAACTCCTTGAGATCCCCAAAGGCTTCCCGAACAAATCTACAAACAATCAGCCATAGTTCATGCGCTCAGATCACTGTAGAGCTTCGTTGGAAGACCCCAAGAGGAAGGTATGATGAGCACAACAACAAGTATTCCCTCAGAAAGAAACCAAGGTTATCGAACCAGTAGGAGGAAGGAAACGACTCAAAGGTGTTGCTAGCAACTTGGAAACCTGCACAACACAAACTCAAGACTTTGCCCCAATGAACAGTGAGGTTGTCAATCTCAACAGTTTGATGAAAACAAAGGATTAACTCTATGGTGTGGAAGGTAATAGTGGTTTGCAGAAAGTAAACAGTAACAGTGGAAGAAGTATTAATGATAAAGATTGGACCGGGGTCCATAGTTCACTAGAGGTGTTCTCCTTAAGATAAACAACATGTCATGCTAGGTAAACAAATTATAGAAGGGCAATTGACAGGACCGAGTAAGACATAACAATGCAATACTATACATTCATGATCTTATGAGATTTGATTGGACAATACAACAAGATACATAGACTGCCATCCAACTACATCTATGACTAGTAATCCACCTTCAGGTTATCATCCGAACCCCCTCCAGTATTAAGTTACAAGCAACGAATAACTGCTTTAAGCAAAGTGTGTAAGGTAAACAATCCACTTGTTCCATGAACAAGAGACCGTTGTTTTTCTCTAGTAGCAACAACACATCTACAACCTTAGAGATTTCTATCACTTACCTAGATTAAATAGGCATGAACCCACTATCGAGGATAAATATTCCCTCTTGGAGTCACTAGCATCTACTTGGCCAAGGTAGCTACTAGAAACGGAGAGCATGCAAGATCACAAACAACACAGACATGATAGAATCAATAAGATAGAACCATTAACCAATCTGACATAGTAATTTCAATATCCATCGGATCCCCGCAAATACAACATGCATGAATAAAAATAGATGATCTTGATCATGAACGGAGCTCACAAGATCTAAACATGGAAGCACAAAGGAGGAGATACAACCATCTAGCTACTACATGGACCCATAGTCCAAGGTGGAACTACTCACGCTTCATACCGGAGGCTGGCATGATGATGAAGAAGGCCTCCGGGATGATCTCCCCTCCGGCAGGGTGCCGAGAAGAGCTTCAAATCCCCCGATCTAGGGACGATGGTGGCGGCGGCTACGAACTATTTCGTGGAAGATTGATCGGATACTTAGGGTTTTGGTATCAGGGCTTCTTATAGGCGAAGAGGTGAGGCAGGGGCACCCAGGGTGGCCGCACCCCCCAGGCGTGGGCTAGGCCTGGCCGCGCGGCCAGGGGGTGTGGCCCCTTGGTGGCTCTCCTCCGTCTCGTATTCTGGCTCCATGTTGCCCATGGTAAAATATTGACTTTGGCTTTTGTCCCGTCCAATTCAGAGAATATTGATTTTCTGCGTTTTCTGGAACCAAAAACAGAAGAAAACAGGCAACTGACACTGTGGCATCTTGTTAACAGATTAGTCCCAGAAAACATATAAAAATACCTCAAAGTGTAGACAAAGCAAAGTATATACTAAACAAGCATGGAATATCAAAAATTATAGATACGTTTACGACGTATCAAGCATCCCCAAGCTTAACTCCTGCTAGTCTTCGAGTAGGTAAGTGATAAAAAAATAATTTTTTAGGTGACATGCACCATCAAAATCAAGATCACCATTTGCAAGCATTGAAAGCTGGGATCAAAGTACTCTAAACATGAGTATGAAAGAAGAAGTTTTAACAATAATACATAGTAACTATGATTGCAACATGAAAGGTTACAAAAAACATTCATGAATAACATGCATTGAAAAACATTTGTTTGTTTCACATATATAAAACATAGCATAGTGGCATTCAGCTTTTCCCTCATGGAGTAGCAAAACATAAATGCATAGGACACCTTCAAAGTTCATAAGAGTGACTAGATACAAATAGTTCAAGAACAAGCAATATCAACAATATGAATCAATCAATAAGCTTTGGGACAATGCACATAGAACTAAGAATGGCAACTATGCTCTCTTAATTGGTGCCTAAGGATAGAAGGTGGAGACTCAATATAATGGTAGAAGAAAGGCCCTTCATAAAGGGGAGCAGCGATTTCAAGTCTCATAAAGAGCTTCCAAAAATTATGGTACCTGTTAGCTTTCAGCTCTCATTGCCCCTATCATAAGCATCTTGAAGTGAATAAGGTTAAAGTGAACAAACTATGGAGTATATGCTTGACAAAGTATAAGTTGGCAATCTCATGTCCCCTGAATACGAGGGCCGCTCCTCATGCTACTCAACTTTAGTTACTTGCAAGTTCTTGTCATAGTAAGTACATGTGTATCATAGAGAACCGCCAACAGGGTACCCCTTGCACATGATACATGAGCTATCCCATAATCAAAATGACAAGGCAAGCTGACAATGAGCATCTCAGCAATATCTTATTTACCATGGGAAAATGGTTCTTTTTTCTCTCTTTCCTCTTTTCAATATGTCTCTTTTTTATATATAATAAGAAAGCTTCATATATTGCTCATTATGGTGATGCTGCAAGTTTCCACCATGATTAGGCATGGCTTAGGCTAGCGGCCCAGGTGTTTCTCTAACACACATACATAACTCCATGGACTTACAAGCTTCCCTTTTATTTCACATCAACGACATCCATAAACAAAAGATCATGATAATCAACTGGGTACAATGTACAGGTGCAATGTTGAAAGTGTTCCCCATAAAAACATGGTTCTGCTGATTCCAACGTATAAGTGCAAGCATATACAACATAAATGACACAATGGTTCAAGTTTATTATGGGCAATAAAAATAAAGTGTGCCATCAAGTTTGTGAGAGCTTTAATCACTAAGTTTTCACATAACAAAATACTTTTTAATTGGAAGCTAGATGAAAACAAGAATGTACTTGGAATGGTGTAACACACCATGCATAGGAATTTATAGTGGACACTTGGGAATAACTTGGTTTTTGGGAGTTGGATGCATGAGTAGAGCTTACTCATACAAGTGGAGGCTAGCAAAAGACTGGGAGCGACCAACTAAGAGAGCAATAATGGCCATAATCATGTAGAGCGACAAAACATTACTAATCAAAGCATGAAGTGGTACTACAAGCCAATTACTAAATTATCATAGAGGCTAGGGTGACTGGTTCATAGTAATAACATGGTGTGAGCATGTGCCAAGTCAACCCAAACAAAGCATCAAAGGAGAATACCACAATACTATGCTTTTGTATACTAAAACAATGCATGATTCTTTCAAGGCACATTAAGCAATCCTAATTGTTTGGAACAAGTCATGTTACATCAATAATCACTAAGCATAAGGTCAAAATAACATCTAGCATGACATGATAAAGTCTAAGTCACAATCAAAGCAAGCTCCTCTTGTACTACTAAAGCAAGAAGTTCCTACTCCTTTCCAATACCAATCAACTTATTTAAAACAACACAACAAAAAGGGGGTCCAACCACTTTATTCAAGCAAAGTAAGCAAAAAAAAGCAAAAATGAAAACTAAGACGCTCCAAGAACAACACAACGGTGCATGAAACAATAAAAACGAAGTGTCTAAAAAGACCTGAGATTTTTATTGATGAAGAAGGGGATGCCTTGGACATCCCCAAGATTTGACGCTTGTACCTCTTGGATATTTATTGGGGTGACACGGGGTGGCATCCCCAAGCTTGAGCTTTTTTCCATTCTTCATCTCATTGCATCATTATTTCCTTACACCTGAAATTATTTCTTCATACAAGACTTCACACAATATTTATTAACAACATTAGGGTATTCAAAAGATAATAGACCTTTGGGTTTAGTTTTAAAACAAAAAATATTTCACTAAAGACACAATATACTGTAGCAATTCCCTCAAAAAGCTCAATTTCCCAAAAGGAACCCAAAAAGGAATCAATAAGAAGCAAATGCAAATAATGGCAGAAATCTGTCAAAATAGACCAGCAGGTAGAAACCCATTTTTTCAAAAACCTTCTGTTGCTCAAATAAAAAAGTGTTGATCTAAAGGAAGTTACCTAACAACCTGGGGGATTTATTCAGAAAATTACAGCTCAGTCGGACTTACGGAGATTTTACACGAATATTTACAGTGGAGCACAAAAATCTGTTTCGGGACAGCAACTTCCCAAATCTTACTTACCTCTCATTAGAGGTTATTCTTGGCACAAAAAGAATATAAAAAGGATAAGGAGCGGTTATTACAGCGGTAATAACTTTCAAGACTCAAGAAAACTTTTGGGTTATCTCTCAATAAGTACTTTTCTTTAACACCTTTAAGTTAGGCACAAGAAGCAAGAATCAAGTATTTTCAAATGAAGAAGCATTAACATCAAACCTTGCTTTCAAAGGAGGAGAAAAAGGCAACTTCTCTCTCCTTATGGGGAAGTGTTAAATACCTTTCTTCAATGGAAATTGATATTTAATGGTGTCTTCTTTCATATCAATGATGGCACCAACAATTCTAAGAAAAGGTCTTCCCAAAGTAATAGGACAAGAAGCATTGTATTGAACATCCAAAACATAGAAATAAATAGAGACATAAGCATTATTAACCATAATAATAACATCATTAACACTTCCCATGAGTTTCTTTTTAGCATTATCATCAAGTGGGACATATAAATAACAATATTCCAAAGGTGGCAAATCAAGCATTTCATAAATCTTTCTAGGCATAATAGAGACACTAGAACCAAGGTCACATGAAGCTTTGAGATCAAAGTCATTCACTTGCATATTAATGATGGGTTTCCCAACTATCTTTTACTTTCCTAGGAATAGAGGCTTTGTGTTTCAACTTTTCTTCCTTAATTTTAATAAGAGCATTTGTAATGTATTTGGTGAAAGCCACATTCATATCACTAGCATCAGGACTTCTAGCAAGCTTTTGTAGGAATATAATTACTTCAGAGATATTGCAACCATCAAGATCAAAATCAAACTTAGGATCACTAGTAGTAGACTCATTGGGTTTAGGGATTGTGGTAGGAGGAATATGGACTTCTTGTTGTTTGGTGATATCCATATTGGTGGTGGTATTTGTACACACACTATTGTTTCTAGCAATTTCAGCTTCTCTTTCCCACTTAGAATGTAGTTGAGCCAACAGTCTAACATTTTCATCAATAGTAACTTTTATGGCATGAGTATCAACAAAGTTACTTTCCAAGGTTTCAGGTTTAGCAGCCATTTTATTAATCAAAGAGGATTGTGCTTCAGACAAAGAGGAAATACTTTTCTCAACATTCATGAGATTTTCCTCCACGGTTTTGTTTAAAGTGGTTTGTTTACAAAGTCTTTAAGCATGACTTCAAGTTTAGAGGGAGCACTTCTAGTATTGTTGTAGGAGTTTCTATATATTAGGAGGATAAGGCCTATAATTATTGTTGCTACCAAAATTATTCCTATAGGCATTGTTGTTGAAATTGTTGTTTCTAATGAAGTTCACATTAACTTGCTCTTCTTGAGCAACCAAAGAGGCTAAGGGAACATTATTAGGATCTATATGAGCTTTTCCATTAACAAGCATAGCCATGATAACATCAATCTTATCACTCAAAGAAGAGGTTTCTTCAACAGAATTTACCTTCTTACCATGTGGAGCTCTCTCAGTGTGCCATTCAAAATAATTAACCATCATATTATCAAGGAGCTTTGTTGCAGCTCCCAAGGTAATGGTCATAAAGGTACCTCCAACAGCTAAATCCAATAGGTTTCTTGAGGAGAAGTTTAAACCTGCATAAAAAGTCTGGATAATCATCCAAGCAGTAAGTTCATGAGTGGGACAATTCTTTACCAAAGATTTCATTCTTTCCCAAGCTTGAGCAATATGTTCATTATCAAGTTGTTTAAATTTCATTATTTCACTTCTCATAGATATAATCTTAGCAGGAGGATAGTATTTTCCAATAAAAGCATTTTTGCACTTAATCCAAGAATCAATACTATTTCTAGGCAAGGATAGCAACCATCCTTTAGCTTTTCCTCTCAAGGAGAAAGGAAACAACTTGAGCTTAATAATATCTCCATCTACATCCTTATATTTTTGCATCTCAAAAAGTTCAACAAAGTTACTGAGGTGGGCAGCATCATCATCAGAACTAGCACCAGAAAATTGCTCTTTCATCACAAGATTCAACAAAGCAGGCTTAATATCATAAAAGGTAGCATCAGGAGCAGGTGAAGCAATAGGTATACTTAGGAAATCATTGTTGTTTGTGATAGTGAAGTCGCCCAACTTAGTATTCTCAGCAGAGTTCATTTTTGCAAAGGTGGAGCAAACACACCACCAACAACAACAACAACAACTAGAGCAGGAACTATTTTTTTTTAGTTTTTGATAAAAAAGGCAAACAAAACAAAGCAAAAGAAACTAAGCAAAACAAAAACAAAGTAGAGAAAGGTTGTGAAGGACTCCCCTTGTGAAGACGTCCTTATCCTCCCCGGTAACGGCGCCCGAAAATAGCTTGGTGCGCTCAGATCACTGTAGAGCTTTGTTGGGAGACCCCAAGAGGAAGGTATGATGAGCACAGCAGCAAGTATTCCCTCACAAAGAAACCAAGGTTATCGAACCAGTATGAGGAAGGAAACGACTCAAAGGTGTTGCTAGCAACTTGGAAACCAGCACAACACAAACTCAAGACTTTGCCCCAACGAACTATGAGGTTGTCAATCTCACCGGTTTGCTGAAAACAAAGGATCAACTGTATGGTGTGGAAGGTAATAGTGGTTTATAGAAAGTAAATAGTAAAAGTGGAAGAAGTAAAAGGGTTTCGCAGCATAGTAAATCAAAAAAATTCTACGGATGCGAACGGGAAAGCCAAGATCTAATCTAGGAGATGCAATCAATGAGAGGGATATATGAGATCTTCATACCCTTGAAGAAATCGCACAGCGGAAACATTCAATAGAACGTGGGTGGTGTAGTCGAACTAGCCTTCTCCTCCTCGCGATCCGATCCAACGCCGCAAGTGGCGACGCCTCCGAGATATGCACACGTACGGCACCACGACGTCTCCTCCTTCCTCGGTCCAGCAAGTGGGGTGGAGAGATAGATTGGATCTACAGCACGACGGCGTGGTGTAAAGGTGGAGAGTTTCTGCGGCAGGGCTTCGCCTACGCGCAGTCGGGAGAGAGAGATCTAGAGCGCAGCAGGTAGGCGGCTAGGGTTCAAGGAGGGGTGGGATGAGGGTGCTCCCCTGCCCTATTTATATAGAGGGCTGGCCGGCCCCCTTGCCCCCTCCTCCAAGCCCTAGGGCGGCGGCCCCAAGGGTGGAGTGGGGGGCAAGTCTTCCCCCCTTCTAGAAGGTCCCCTAGGGTTTCCCCTAGGGTTTTGGCCGGCTGGGCATATGGGGCCTTGTGCCCCTGGCCCAATGCGGCCAGGGCACTCCCTCGTAGGCCCACGTACCCCTCCGACAAGTGGGGCCACGTTGGTCCCACTCCGGAAGCTTCTAGAACCTTCCGGTACAATACCGAATACTCCGAAACAATTCCGAAATCCAAAAACTGCTTTCCTTTATATGAATCTTATTCTTCGAACCATTCTGAAACCTCTCGTGATGTCCTGGATCTCATCCGAGACTCCGAAAAAAAACTCATAAACCAATTATCCATTCTATCCTAGCATCGAGACACGTTAAGTGTGTGACCCTACGGGTTCGAGAATATGCAGACATGATCTTCTATCAATAATCAACAACGGGATCTAGAAACCCATATTGACTCCCACATATTCATCGATGATCATATCAGATGAACCACGATGCCAGGATTCAATTAATCCCATATATATATTTCCTTCGTCACGCGATATTTTACTTGCCCGAGATTCGATCGTTGGTATCGGCATACCTAGTTCAATCTCGTTCACAACAAGTACTTTACTCGTTCCGTAATCCGATATCACGTTGTGATTAACTCCTTAACCACGTGCTTGCAAGCGGTGTTGATATCGATTACCGAGTGGGCCCGAAGTATATCTCTCCGACTCGGGAGGGACAAATACCATATCGATACATACAACCCAACAAGTACTTTCCGATCACCTGAGAGACACCTTTATGATCACCCTCTCATAGGATGACGTTTGATGACCTCAAAGCTTTCTTCCGATACTAGGGAGTTGCATTATCTCATGGTCTAAGGAATACAATATTTGACATAAGAAAAAGCTTCGCAAAGATGAACAGGATGACATGATCTAATTGCTCTGCTTGATTTGGGTCTGTCCATCATATCATTCTCCTAATGACATGATCTCATTATTAATCGACAACTCATGTCTATGGTTAGGAAACCTTAACCATCATTAATCAATGAGCTAGTCCATAGAGGCGTACTAGGGACACGGTGTTGTTCATAAACCACACAAGTATCAAAGTTTCCGCTTAATACAATTCTAGCATGGAATATAAACTTTATCATGAACAAGAATTATAACAATAACATATTTATTATTGCCTCTAGGGCATAATTCTAACAGTCTCCCACTTGCACTAGAGTCAATAATCTAGTTTACATCTGGCAACAATCTAACACCCATGGCATTAAGGTGTTGATCATGTTTTGCTCGTGGAAGAGGTTTAGTCAACGGATCTGCGACATTCAGATCCGTATGTACTTTGCTAATCTTCAGATCTCCATCTGTTATATAATCTCGAATTATATGAAACTTGCGGTTGATGTGCTTGGTCTTTGGATGATATCTTGGTTCCTTAGCCAGTGCTATGGCGCCAGTGTTGTCACACAATATCTCCAGTGGGTCCAAGGCACTTGGAACCACACCAAGCTCAGTGATGAAGTTCCTGATCCAAACTCCTTCACTTGACGCTTTTGCAGCAGCCATGTATTCCGCTTCTACTGTAGATCCCGCGATCACGCTTTGCTTGCAGCTTCTCCAGCTCACAGCTCCTCCATTTAAAATATAAACGTATCCTGTCTGAGATTTAGAATCATCCTTGTCGGTGTCGAAACTAGCATCGACGTAACCTTTTACGACGAGCTGCTCATCACCTCCATAGACCAAGAACATTTCTTTAGTCCTATTTAAATACTTTAGGATGTTCTTCATGGCTGTCCAGTGTTCCACTCCTAGATCACTTTGGTATCTGCCCGTCAAGCTAAGAGCATTGGACACATCTGGTCTAGTACACAGCATGGCATACATGATAGAACCTATGGCCGAGGCATATGGCACTTTGCTCATAGTTTCTATATCGTTTACCGTAGCCGGACACTAAGCCTTGCTCAATATATTACCTGAAAACATGGGCAATGAACCTTTCTTTGCTTTATCCATTCTGAACCTTTTCAGAACTTTGTCTAGGTATGTACTTTGGCTTAAAGCTATTAGGCGTCTTTGTCTATCTCTATAGATTTTGATGCCTAATATATAAGCAGCTTCTCCTAGGTCTTTCATCAAAAAACATTTGTTTAAATAACTCTTCACATCGTTAAGCATATCAATGTCATTTCCAATAATCAATATGTCATCCACATATAGTACTAAAAATGTCACTGAGCTCCCACTCACTTTCTTGTAGATACAAGCTTCGTAGCAATTTGGAACAAATCCAAAGCTCTTGATCACTTGATCAAAACGAAGGTTCCAACTCCGAGATGCTTGCTTCAGTCCATAAATGGAACGCTGAAGTTTGCACACCTTATCAGCATCCTTAGGATCGACAAAACCTTCGGGCTGCATCATATACAACTCTTCATCAATGTTGCCATTGAGGAATGCGGTCTTGACATCCATTTGACATATTTCATAATCATGAAATGCAGCAATTGCTAATAAAATCCGAATGGACTTAAACATCGCTACGGGAGAGAAAGTCTCATTGTAGTCAACACCTTGAACTTGTCAAAAACCTTTCGCGACAAGTCGAGCTTTATAGACAGTAACATTACCATCCGCGTCCGTTTTCTTCATGAAAATCCATTTGCACTCAACGGCCTTTCGGTCGCTAGGAGGGTCCACCAAAGTCCATACTTGGTTTCCGCTCATGGATCCCTATTCGGATTTCATGGCCTCTAGCCATTTATCAGAGTCTGGGCTCATCATTGCTTCCTCATAGTTCACAGGTTCATGGTCGTCTACCAACAAGACGGTTAAGACAGGGTTGCCGTACCATTCAGGAGTGGCACGTGACCTTGTCGACCTGCGACGTTCAGTAGCAGCATCGTTCTAAGCTTCATGATCCTCGTCATTAGCTTCCTTTATTGTTGGTGCAGACGGCACTGGAACAATTTCAGGTGTTGCGCTACTCTCCAACTCGAGAGAAGGTTCAATAACCTCGTCTAGCTCTACCTTCCTCCCACTCACTTCTTTCGAGAGAAACTCCTTCTCAAGAAAGGATATGTTCTTTGCAACAAACACTTTGCCTTCGGATCTATGGTAGAAGGTATATCCAATCGTTTCCTTAGGGTATCCTATGAAGACGCATTTCTCTTCTTTGGGTTCGAGCTTGTTCGGCATCAACTTCTTGACGTAAGCTTCGCATCCCCAAACTTTAAGAAATGACAACTTAGGTTTATCACCAAACCATAGTTCATATGGTGTCGTCTCAACGGATTTAGATGGTGCCCTATTTAAAGTGAATGCAGCGATTTCTAATGCATAACCCCAAAATGATAACGGCAAATCTGTAAGAGACATCATTGATCGCACCATATCTAATAGAGTTCGATTCCGGCATTCAGACACACCATTGCGCTATGGTGTTCCGGGTGGCGTGAGTTGCGAAACGATTCCGCTTGCTTTAAGATGCACGAGAAAATCATAACTCAAATATTCACCTCCACGATCAGATCGTAGAAATTTAATTTTCCTGTTACAATGGTTTTCCACTTCGTTCTGAAATTCTTTGAACTTTTCAAACGTTTCAGACTTATGTTTCATTAAATAGATATACCCATATCTACTTAAGTCATCAGTAAAAGTGAGAAAATAGCAATATCCACCGCGCGTCGAAACACTCATTGGTCCGCATACATCGGTATGTATGATTTCCAACAAGTCCGTTGCTCGCTCCATTATTCTGGAGAACGGGGTTTTGATCATCTTGCCCATGAGGCACGACTCGCACGTGTTAAATGATTCAAAATTAAGAGACTCCAAAAGTCCATCAGAATGGAGTTTCTTCATGTGTTTTACACCAATATGACCTAGACGGCAGTGCCACAAATAAGTTGAATTATCACTATCTACTTTGCATCTCTTAGCCTCAATGTTATGGATGTGTGCTTCATTGCTTTCGAGATTCAGAAGAAATAAACCATTCACAGCAGGTGCATGACCATAAAAGATGTTACTCATATAAATAGAACAACCATTATTCTCCGATTTAAATGAATAACCGTCTTGCAATAAACACGATCCAGATATAATGTCCATGCTCAACGCAGGCACATAATAACATTTATTAAGGTTTAAAACTAATCCCGAAGGTAAAACTAAGGAGAGTGTGCCGACGGCCATCACATCAACTCTTGATCCGTTGCCAACGCGCATCGTCACCTCATCCCTTGCTAGCCGCCGTCTATTCCGTAGCTCCTGTTTTGAGTTACAAATATTAGCAACTGAACCAGTATCAAATACCCAGGCACTACAACGAGCGCTAGTAAGGTAAACATCAATAACATGTATATCAAATATACCTTTAATGGTGCCAGCCTTCTTGTCCGCTAAGTACTTCGGACAGTTGCGCTTCCAGTGACCCTTGTCCTTGCAATAGAAGCACTCAGTGTCCGGCTTAGGTCCAGACTTGAGCTTCTTCTCAGCAGGGGCAACGCGCTTGCCGCTGCCTTTCTTGAAGGACTTCTTTGCACCCTTACCTTTCTTAAAGCTAGGGGGCTTGTTGACCATCAACACATGATTATCTTTCTTGATATCCACCTCCGCAGCTTTCAGCTTAGCGAAGAGCTCAGTGATCGTATCAGTGGAACCAATCTGATTGTGAGTAACTACAAAACCTTTGTAGCTAGGAGGGAGTGATTGCAGAACTCTGTCAATCTTGAGCTCTTCTGGAATCTTGCAGTCTAGTTGCTCAAGACGTTGAGTGTAGCCCGACATCTTAATGGCGTGCTCACTAACGGAACTCCCTTCCTCCATCTTGCAGTTAAAGAATTTCTCAGAGATCTCATATCTCTCAGAACGGGCCTGAGTCTGAAACATGGTTTTCAGTTCCTAAAGAATCTCAAACGGCCCGGCGAACTCCTCAAAACGATTTTAAAGGTCCGATTCCATAGCAAACAACATGGTGCTCTTAATCACACCACAATCATATTTGCGCGACTGATAAACAGCTTTTTCATCAGCCGGCGCATCAATAGCAGGGGCGTCACCTAGCGCTTTCTCAAGGACATAGTCCTTTTGTCCGCCAGCGAGAATGATTCTCAGATTGCGGAACCAGTTGGTGAAGTTAGACCCATTGTTCTTAAGCTTTTCTTTCTCAGCAAAAACGTTGAAGTTGAAGTTGGACTTAGCCATTTGATCTTCAAAATTTGCAAGTACAATTTAGACTATGTTCATGATAGTTCAACTTAATCAAATTACTAGATGAACTCCCACTAAATTCAACATCCCTCAAGTTGTTTAGTGAACATGATCCAAATTTACCACACCTAATCTGATCTTCACGAGAAGAGATGTGGTTTCAATGATGGACAACAAAGTGTCGATCATATCATTCATATGACTCATGCTTAACCTTTCGGTTCGTGTGTTCTGAGGCCATGTCTGTACATGCTAGGCTCATCAAGTCAAACCCAAGTATTTCCGCGTGTGCAAAACTGGCTTGCACCCGTTGTATGTGAACGTAGAGTTTATAGCACCCGATCATCATGTGGTGCTTGAACACGACGAACTTCCGCAACGGTGCATACATGGGGAGAACACAATTTTATCTTGATCTTTAAGTGAGGAATCATCTTATAATGCTTCCGTCGTGATCTAAGCATAATACGATACATAAAAGGATAAACATCACGTGCATATAATTTTATGTGACATGGTATAGCCAATCTCCGCGCAATGATCTCCATCTTGTGCGTGCCAGCATGATCTCCATCACTCCACCATGATTGCCTCCACCACGAATAACAACTACAACTATTGCTAACTACTTAGCGATAAAGTAAAGCTATTACATGGCGTATAAGAAGTTGACACACAGGTCATACACAATTATAAAGACAACCATATGGCTCCTGCCGGTTGTGTACTCATCGACATGCAAGTCGTGAAATATTACAAAACATGATCATTGTATACAACATACACATCATATCTTGGGCCATACCATATCACAGAAACACTCCCTGCAAAAACAAGTTAGACGCCTCTACTTTGTTGTTGCATGTTTTACGTGGCTTATGGGAGTAACAAGCTAAGAACGATTCTTACCTACGAAAAGCCACAACGGTGATATTATGGTTGCCAACATCCGGTGTAAATCCCATGACAACTATAGTGAGAGAAACTGGCATCCACCAGCCGCATGTGTGGAACAAGCCACACATCAAGTGTGGAGCCGGTCTCGTGAACGAGGTCGCGTAAAGTTGGTCGGGACCGCTTCGATCTCTGTTGGAGATATGCCCTAGAGGCAATAATAAATGTAGTTATTATTATATCTTTGTGTTTATGATAAATGTTTACATTCATGCTGTAATAGTATTAACAAGGAAACATTAATACTTGTGTGATTTGTAAACTTAAATTGAAGTCCCTAGTAAAGCCTCTATACTTCACTAGCTTGTTGGTTAATAAATGATTGTGGTTTACCTATCATGAACATTGAGATGTTATTAAAAACAAGATCATATCGTTAGGAGAATGATATGGTGGACATACTCCTATAGATAAGCGTAGCATAAAGATCAAGTCATTTTAATAGTTCAATTGCTATATGCTTTCTGATACATAGTAACCTAATTCCTTCGACCATGAGATCATGCATATCACCTTTACCGGATGGATGCTTTGATGACATCAAACACCACACCGTAACTGGGTGGCTATAAAGGTGGCATTGAGTGTCCGGAAAGTATTGGTTGAGACACATGGATCAAGAGTGGGATTTGTCCATCCATATGACGGATAGATATACTCTGGGCCCTCTCGGAGAAATGTCATCCAATTAGCTTGCAAGCATGTGACTGGCTCACAAGGGATCACATATCACGGGAACGAGAAAAGAGTACTTATCGGTAACAAGGTTGAACTAGGTATGCAGAGATACCGACGATCATAACCTCGGATAAGTAAACTATCGTGAGACAAAGGGAAATTGGTATCGTATGTAAGTGGTTCATTCAATCGCAAAGTAATTGTAGAAATATGTGGGAGCCATATGAATTTCCAGATTCCTCTATTGGTTATTGTTCGGAGAAGTGTCTCGAGCATGTCCGCATAATTCACGAACCGTAGGGAGACACACTTAAGGATTCGACGTTGTTTGAGTAGTTATGGAATGATGAGAAAGAGACCGAATGTTGTTCGGAGTATCGATGGGATTCGGGATATCACGAGGAGATCCGGAATGGTCCGGAGAATAAGATTCATATAAGGAAAGTCCTGTTTCGGAGTTAGGGAATGGTTCCGGTGTTTTCATCGGGAATGTTCTAGAAGGTTCCGGAATGTCCGGCACTCTGGAGGGGAAGGGTACATGAATGTGTTATACCAAGTTGGAATGATTGCATCATGTACTAAGTGTCATCGCTGAACAAAATAGAGGATTTAATCAAATCCTTGTTTGAAAAGTCAAACGCCAATTTGAAAGTCAAACGGCTATTTTTGGGAAGTGGAGAGGGAGGTGGAAACCGAGTTGGGGAGGAGTTCCTCCCCCCCATCGCCGGCCCACCTTGAAGCCGAGTTGGGGAGGGACTCCCCTCCCCTTGGCCGGCCCCTCCACCTATAAAAGGAGGGGCAGGGCTCCCCTCCAAGACACCCAACACCTCCACCTCTAAACCCTAGCCGCCGGCGCCGCCACCTCCTACTGCCGCCGCCGCCCTAGGGCAAACCGCCGCCGCCTAGCAACCCTAGCCGCCGGCCAAGCCTCCTCCTCGGCGTGTCTAAACCCTAGATCGTCGAGGGCTCTCTCATAGTCCACCATACTCGCTCTGGCTTAAGGCGAAGCCCTGCGAGATCTCCCCTCTACTTCCGGTACCACGCCGTTGTGCTGCCGGAATCGCGAGGAGAGTGCTACAACCTCCGCTGCCTGCTGGAACAAGGGAGAGGAAGGTCTTCATCGAGTACCGAACGTGTGACCGACTGCGGGAGCGCTGCCGGAACGCAGCGCCGGAAGGATCGTCTACGCGATCTTGAGATCGGGAAGAGTACGACTACATCACCCACGAGAATCCGCTCTCGTTAAACACTTTGGAATCTTCGAGGGTGAGTTATTCCATCGACTCGTTGCTATAATCTAGTAGATAGATCTTGGCTTGTTTGTTTGTATGCGGTAGAAAATTTTTGTTTTCCATGCTACGAAACTCTAGAGTGGTATCAGAGCCAAGTTTATATGTAGATCTGTTGCACGAGTAGAACACAATGGTCATTGTGGGCGTTGATGCTTTTATTGTCGATTGCTTCTTGTGTACTTTGCATCTTGCGGGATGTTGGGATGAAGCGGCCCGGGCTAACCTTACATGACATCGTTCATGAGACTTGCTCCACACTTGACATGCAACTTGTATTGCATAAGTGGCTTTGCGGGTGCCTGTTTCTCCTAGCATAGTTAAGATCCAATTTACAACGGGTAATTAACAATACTAGTATCAATGTTGTGGTTCATGTTCGTAAGTTAGAACGACACTTATTGAAAGCCCCAAACCACGTAAAACATGCAAAGAAATTAGATGCGTCTAACTTTGTTTTGCAGGGGTGTGCAGTGATGTGATATGGCCATGATTGTGATTATATTTGATGTATGCAATGTTCCTTATTGTAAGTTGGCAACCGGCAGGAGCCATATGGTTGTCTTTAATTTATGTTAAGACCCGCGTGTCTATTCAATGTAGTTGTAATAGTTGAAGCCGATGGACGACAACCATGGAGAAGCGTCATTGACCTTGATGCAATGCCGGTGATGATGGAGATCATGTTCGTGCTTGAAGATGGACATCGGAAGCACAAAGAATAAAGGCCATATCATATCACATATTATGAATTGCATGTGATGTTAATCCTTTATGCATCTTGTATTGCTTAGTAGACGACGGTAGCATTATAAGATGATCCCTCATGCACATGAATTTCAAGTCATAAAGTGTTCACCCTTGGTTAGCACCGTTGCTAAAGCTTGTTGTTTCGAAGCACCATGTGATGATCGGGTGTGTTAGATTCCGCAAGTGTATACAACGTGAGCAAGCCAGATTTGCTCATGCGGAAGCAAAGTTTTGATCTTGACGAGCCTAGCATGTACAGACATGGTCTCGGAACACGGATCACCGAAAGGTAAAGCATGAATCATATAGTAGATATGATGAACATGACGATTGTTCGCCATTGAAACTATATCAACTCTCGTGATGATCGGTGTTGATGTGGTGGATTTGGTTCGTGTGATCACTAAAACAATGTGAGGATATTGTTTTGAGTGGGAGTTCACCTAGATTAATTTAACAATTAATTAGAACTCAATTTGTCATAAACTTAGTCTAAACTATTGCAAATATGTTGTAGATCAATGGCGGCCCCTACCATCAATTTTAATGCATTCCTAGAGAAAGAAAAGTTGAAAAACAATGGAAGCAACTTCGCGGATTGGTTCCGCAATTTGAGGATTGTCCTCACAGCTGGTAATTTGACCTATGTGCTCGATGCACCGTTGGGTGACCCACCTGCAGCTGATGCTGCCGACGAAGTAAAGAATGTTTACCTCGCTCGGAAGACTCAGTACTCCACAGTTCAGTGTGCTATCTTGTATGGTTTAGAATCGGAGCTCCAGAAAAGGTTTGAGAATTTAGACCCACATGATATTGTCCGTGATCTCAAATTGATCTTTGAGACTCACGCGGCAATTGAGAGCTATGAGGCTTCTGAAAAGTTCTTTAACTGCAAGATGGAAGAGGGCAGCTTCGTCAGTGAGCATGTGCTTAAGATGTCTGGGCATGCAAACAAACTTCAAAGCTTGGGTATAGTGATTCCTAATGCTTTGGGGATTTACCGTGTCCTCCAATCACTACCACCAGATTACAAGAACTTTGTGATGAACTACAATATGCAAAACATGAACAAGCAGTTGCCAGAACTGTTTGCTATGTTGAAATCTGCAGAAGTGGAGATCAAGAAAGAGCATCAAGTGTTGATGGTCAATAAGACCACCAAATTCAAGAAAGGCAAGTCTAAGCAAAAGGGACACTTCAAGAAGGGTGGTAAGAAAGTTACCGCGCTGACGAAGAAGACCAGGGCTGGACCTAAGCCTGATACTGAGTGCTTTTACTGCAGGGAGAAGGTCACTGGAAGCGGAATTGCCCAAAGTACTTGGCGGATTTGAAGAACGGCAACATCAAGAAGAAAGGTATATCCGATATACATGTTATTGATGTGTATCTCACTAGTACTCGTAGTAGTGCCTGGGTATTTGATACTGGTTCGGTTGCTCATATTTGTAACTCGAAACAGGTGCTGCAGAATAAACGGAAGCTAGCTAAGAACGAGGTGACGATGCGCGTGGGAAATGGATCAAAGGTTGATGTGATCGCGGTCGGCACGCTACCCCTTCATCTACCATCGGGATTAGTTTTATACTTAAATAATTGTTATTTGGTGCCTGTGTTAAGCATGAACATTATATTGGGATCTTGTTTATTGCGAGACTGTTACTTGTTTAAGTCCGAGAATAATGGTTGTTCCATTTATATGAGTAATATGTTTTATGCACCTGCACCTTTGATAGATGGTCTATTCTTATTGAATCTCGATAGTGAAAATACACATATTAATAACATTGAGGCTAAACGTTTGAAATCAAGCAATAACTCGACCTATATGTGGCACTGTCGTCTTGGTCACATTGGAGTGAAGCGTATGAAGAAACTCCATTCCGATGGACTTCTCGAATCACTTGATTTCGAATCACTTGATAGATGCGAAGCATGTCTGATGGGTAAAATGACTAAGACTCCATTTTCTGGTATGATGGAGCGAGCTACGGACTTATTGGAAATCATACATACCGATGTGTGTGGTCCAATGAGTGTAGCATCGCGCGGTGGTTATCGTTATGTTCTTACCTTCACGGATGACTTGAGTAGATATGGGTATATCTATTTCATGAAACATAAGTCCGAAACTTTCGAGAAGTTTAAGGAATTTCAAAGTGAGGTAGAGAATCAACGTAACAAGAAGATTAAATTTCTACATTCTGATCGTGGAGGTGAATATCTAAGTTACGAGTTTGGCGAGCATTTAAAGAAATGCGGAATACTTTCACAATTGACACCGGCGGGAACATCACAGCGTAATGGTGTGTCCGAACGTCGTAATCGAACTCTCTTAGATATGGTTCGTTCTATGATGTCACTTACAGATTTACCGCTATCATTTTGGGGTTATGCATTAGAAACAGCCGCATTCACTTTAAATAGGGCACCATCTAAATCCGTTGAAACGACACCATATGAATTATGGTTTGGGAAGGAACCTAGATTGTCGTTCCTTAAAGTTTGGGGATGCGAAGCCTATGTAAAGAAGTTATAGCCGGACAAGCTTGAACCCAAAGCGGAAAAATGCGTCTTCATAGGATACCCGAAGGAAACTATTGGGTATACCTTCTATCATAGATCCGAAGGCAAAATCTTTGTTGCCAAGAATGGATCCTTTCTAGAGAAGGAATTTCTCTCGAAAGAAGTGACTGGAAGGAAAGTAGAACTCGACGAGGTTGTCGAACCTTCTCTCGAAATTGCGAGTAGCGGAACACCGGAAGAAGTCCCTGTGGTGCCTGCACCAATAAGAGAGGAAGCTAATGATGATGATCATGAAACTTCGGTTGTAGTTGCTACAGAGCCTCGCAGGTCAACGAGAACTCGTACCACTCTAGATTGGTATGATCCCGTTATGAGTGTCATGTTGGTGGACAACACCGATGACCTTGCGACATATGAGGAAGCGATGATGAGCCTAGATTCCAACAAATGGCAAGAATCCATGAAATCCGAGATTGGATCCATGTACGAAAACCAAGTATGGACTTTGGTGGACTTACCGGATGGCCGGAAGGCTGTCAAGAACAAATGGATTTTCAAGAAGAAAACATATGTTGATGGTAATGTTACTGTCTATAAAGCTCGACTTGTCGCAAAAGGGTTTCGACAAATTCAAGGAGTTGACTACGATGAGACTTTCTCACCAGTAGCGAAGCTAAAGTCTATGAGGATTATGTTAGCAATCGCTGCATATTATGATTATGAGATATGGCAGATGGATGTCAAAACAGCATTCCTCAATGGATACATTGATGAAGAGTTGTATATGATGCAACCCAAAGGTTTTGTCGATCCTAAAGATGCTAACAAGGTATGCAAACTTCAACGGTCCATCTATGGATTGAAGCAAGCATCCCGAAGTTGGAATCAACGTTTTGATAAGGTGATCAAAAGTTTTGGTTTTATACAAACTTATGGAGAAGCTTGTATTTACAAGAAAGTGAGTGGGAGCTCTGTAGCATTCTTAATACTATATGTAGATGACATATTGTTGATTGGGAATGATGTAGACCTTCTTAATAGTGTCAAGGAATATTTGAATAGTAGTTTTTCAATGAAGGATCTTGGCGAAGCAGCTTACATATTAGGCATAAAGATTTATAGAGATAGATCGAGACGCCTAATATCATTGTCACAAAGTACATATTTGGACAAAGTTCTAAAGAGGTTTGGAATGGAAGATAGCAAGAAAGGGTTCTTTCCCATGTTGCCCAATACGACCTTGAGTAAAACTCAAAGTCCGACATCGGCAGAAGATAGAGAAATGATGAGTAAGACTCTCTATGCCTCAGCCATAGGATCTCTAATGTATGCCATGCTATGTACTAGACCCGACATTGCATATGCTGTTAGTTTAACTAGCAGATATCAAAGTGATCCAGGAGTGGATCATTGGACAGCGGTCAAAAACATCCTTAAGTACTTGAGAAGAACTAAGGATATGGTTCTTTCTTATGGAGGTGATGAACAGCTCGTTGTTAATGGTTACACCGATGCTAGTTGGAACACCGATCCGGATGATTCTAAATCACAATCTGGATACGTATTTATTTTGAATGGTGCAGCAGTTAGCTGGAGGAGTGCAAAGCAAAGCGTTGTGGCAAGATCTTCAACTGAATCGGAATACATGGCTGCTTCGGAGGCTTCACAAGAAGCGATATGGATGAAAGAGTTCATTACAGAGCTGGGTGTGGTTCCTAGTGCGCTGAACCCAATGTCTATCTACTATGATAACATGGGTGCCATAGCCAATGCGCAAGAACCAAGGTCACACAAGAAGCTGAAGCACATCAAGCTACGTTTTCACGCTATTCGAGAACATGTCCAAGATGGGGACATAAAGATTTGCAAAGTACACACAGATCTGAACATGTCCAAGATGGGGACATCAAGCTACGTTTTCACGCTATCCGTTGACTAAACCTCTCCCGAGGGCAAAACATGACCATCACCAAACTGCCATGGGTGTTCGGTATATTACCATGTAATCTAGATTAGATGACTCTAGTGCAAGTGGGAGACTGTTGGAGATATGCCCTAGAGGCAATAATAAATGTAGTTATTATTATATCTTTGTGTTTATGATAAATGTTTACATTCATGCTGTAATAGTATTAACAAGGAAACATTAATACTTGTGTGATTTGTAAACTTAAATTGAAGTCCCTAGTAAAGCCTCTATACTTCAATAGCTTGTTGGTTAATAAATGATTGTGGTTTCCCTATCATGAACATTGAGATGTTATTAACAACAAGATCATATCGTTAGGAGAATGATATGGTGGACATACTCCTATAGATAAGCGTAGCATAAAGATCAAGTCATTTTAATAGTTCAATTGCTATATGCTTTCTGATACATAGTAACCTAATTCCTTCGACCATGAGATCATGCATATCACCTTTACCGGATGGATGCTTTGATGACATCAAACACCACACCGTAACTGGGTGGCTATAAAGGTGGCATTGAGTGTCCGGAAAGTATTGGTTGAGACACATGGATCAAGAGTGGGATTTGTCCATCCATATGACAGATAGATATACTCTGGGCCCTCTCGGAGAAATGTCATCCAATTAGCTTGCAAGCATGTGACTGGCTCACAAGGGATCACATATCACGGGAACGAGAAAAGAGTACTTATCGGTAACAAGGTTGAACTAGGTATGCAGAGATACCGACGATCATAACCTCGGATAAGTAAACTATCGTGAGACAAAGGGAAATTGGTATCGTATGTAAGTGGTTCATTCGATCGCAAAGTAATTGTAGAAATATGTGGGAGCCATATGAATTTCCAGATTCCTCTATTGGTTATTGTTCGGAGAAGTGTCTCGAGCATGTCCGCATAATTCACGAACCGTAGGGAGACACACTTAAGGATTCGACGTTGTTTGAGTAGTTATGGAATGATGAGAAAGAGACCGAATGTTGTTCGGAGTATCGAATGGGATTCGGGATATCACGAGGAGATCCGGAATGGTCCGGAGAATAAGATTCATATAAGGAAAGTCCTGTTTCGGAGTTGGGGAATGGTTCCGGTGTTTTCATCGGGAATGGTTTAGAAGGTTCCGGAATGTCCGGCACTCCGGAGGGGAAGGGTACATGAATGTGTTATACCAAGTTGGAATGATTGCATCATGTACTAAGTGTCATCGCTGAACAAAATAGAGGATTTAATCAAATCCTTGTTTGAAAAGTCAAACGCCAATTTGAAAGTCAAACGGCTATTTTTGGGAAGTGGAGAGGGAGGTGGAAACCGAGTTGGGGAGGAGTTCCTCCCCCCCATCGCCAGCCCACCTTGAAGCCGAGTTGGGGAGGGACTCCCCTCCCCTTGGCCGGCCCCTCCACCTATAAAAGGAGGGGCAGGGCTCCCCTCCAAGACACCCAACACCTCCACCTCTAAACCCTAGCCGCCGGCGCCGCCACCTCCTGCTGCCGCCGCCGCCCTAGGGCAAACCACCGCCGCCGCCTAGCAACCCTAGCCGCCGGCCAAGCCTCCTCCTCGGCGTGTCTAAACCCTAGATCTTCGAGGGCTCTCTCATAGTCCACCATACTCGCTCCGGATTAAGGCGAAGCCCTGCGAGATCTCCCCTCTACTTCCGGTACCACGCCGTTGTGCTGCCGGAATCGTGAGGAGAGTGCTACAACCTCCGCTGCCTGCTGGAACAAGGGAGAGGAAGGTCTTCGTCGAGTACCGAACGTGTGACCGACTGCGGGAGCGCTGCCGGAACGCAGCGCCGGAAGGATCGTCTACGCGATCTTGAGATCGGGAAGAGTACGACTACATCACCCACGAGAATCCGCTCTCGTTAAACACTTTGGAATCTTCGAGGGTGAGTTATTCCATCGACTCGTTGCTACAATCTAGTAGATAGATCTTGGCTTGTTTGTTTGTATGCGGTAGAAAAATTTTGTTTTCCATGCTACGAAACTCTACAATCTCACTATCCCGCGTCATAAGAAGTACACAACAAGAGGCTTGCAACAGAAAACATCAACGTCCGCAACAAGCATGTTGTGTTCTACTCGTGAAACACATCTACACATAGATCTAGCTCTGATACCACTGAAGGGTTTCGCAGCATAGTAAATCAAAAAAATTCTACGGATGCGAACGGGAAAGCCAAGATCTAATCTAGGAGATGCAATCAACGAGAGGGATAGATGAGATCTTCATACCCTTGAAGAAATTGCACAACAGAAACGTTCAACAGAACGTGGGTGATGTAGTCGAACTAGCCTTCTCCTCCTCGCGATCTGATCTGATCCAACGCCGCAAGTGGCGACGCCTCCGAGAGATGCACACGTACGGCACCGCGACGTATCCTCATTCCTCGGTCCAGCAAGTGGGGTGGAGAGATAGCTTGGATCTACAGCATGACGACGTGGTGTAAAGGTGGAGAGTTTCTGCGGCAGGGCTTCGCCTACGCGCAGTCGGGAGAGAGAGAGATCTGGAGGGCAGCAGGTAGGCGGCTAGGGTTCAAGGAGGGGTGGGAGGAGGGTGCGCCCCTGCCCTCTTTATATATAGGGCTGGCCGGCCCCCTTGCCCCCTCCTCCAAGCCCTAGGGCGGCGGCCCCAAGGGTGGAGTGGGGGGCAAGTCATCCCTCCTTCTAGAAGGTCCCCTAGGGTTTCCCCTAGGGTTTTGGCTGGCTGGGCCTATGGGGCCTTGTGCCCTGGCCCAATGCGGCCATGGCACTCCCTCGTAGGCCCACGTACCCCTCCGACAAGTGGGGACACGTTGGTCCCACTCCGGAAGCTTCTAGAACCTTCCGGTACAATACCGAATACTCCGAAACAATTCTGAAATCCAAAAACTGCTTTCCTTTATATGAATCCTATTCTCCGGACCATTCCGGAACCTCTCGTGATGTCCTGGATCTCATCCGAGACTCCGAACAAAAACTCATAAACCAATTATCCATTATATCCTAGCGTCGAGACACGTTAAATGTGTGACCCTACGGGTTCGAGAATATGCAGACATGATCTTCTATCAATAATCAACAGCGGGATCTGGAAACCCATATTAACTCCCACATATTAATCGATTATCATATCGGATGAACCACGATTCCAGGATTCAATTAATCCCATATATATATTCCCTTCGTCACACGATATTTTACTTGCCCGAGATTCGATCATTGGTATCGGCATACCTAGTTCAATCTTGTTCACAGCAAGTACTTTACTCGTTCCGTAATCCGATATCACTTTGTGATTAACTCCTTAACCACGTGCTTGCAAGTGGTGTTGATATAGATTACCGAGTGGGCCCGAAGTATATCTCTCCGACTCGGGAGGGACAAATCCCATCTCGATACATACAACCCAACAAGTACTTTCCGATCACCTGATAGACACCTTTATGATCACCCTCTCATAGGATGACGTTTGATGACCTCAAATCTTTCTTCCGATACCAGAGAGTTGCATTATCTAATGGTCTAAGGAATACAATATTTGACATAAGAAAAAGCTTCACAAAGATGAACACGATGACATGATCTAATTGCTCTGCTTGATTTGGGTCTGTCCATCATATCATTATCCTAATGACATGATCTCATTATTAATCGACAACTCATGTCTATGGTTAGGAAACTTTAACCATCATTAATCAATGAGCTAGTCCATAGAGGCGTAACTAGGGACAGAGTGTTGTTCATAAACCACACAAGTATCAAAGTTTCCGCTTAATACAATTCTAGCATGGAATATAAACTTTACCATGAACAAGAATTATAACAATAACATCTTTATTATTGCCTCTAGGGCATAATTCCAACATTCTTCAATAGTAACTTTTATGGCATGAGTAGCAACAAAGTTACTTTCCAAGGTTTCAGGTTTAGCAGCCATTTTATTAATCAAAGAGGACTGTGCTTCAGACAAAAAGGAATTACTTTTCTCAACATTCATGAGCTTTTCCTCCATGGTTTTGTTTAAAGTGGTTTATTTACAAAGTCTTTAAGAATGACTTCAATTTTAGAGTTATAACTTCTATATTGTTGTAGGAGTTTCCATAGGTATTCCCATTATTAGGAGGATAAGGCCTATAATTATTGTTGCTACCAAAATTATTCCTATAGGCATTGTTGTTGAAATTGTTGTTTCTAATGAAGTTCACATCAACATGCTCTTCTTGAGCAACCAAAGAGGCTAAGGGAACATTATTAGGATCTATATGATCTTTTCCATTAACAAGCATAGCCATGATAACATCAATCTTATCACTCAAAGAAGAGGTTTCTTCAACAGAATTTACCTTCTTACCATGTGGAGCTCTCTCAATGTGCCATTCAAAATAATTAACAATCATATTATCAAGGAGCTTTGTTGCAGCTCCCAAGGTAATGGTCATAAAGGTACCTCCAACAGCTGAATCCAATAGGTTTCTTGAGGAGAAGTTTAAACCTGCATAAAAAGTCTGGATAATCATCCAAGCAGTAAGTCCATGAGTGGGACAATTCTTTACCAAAGATTTCATTCTTTCCCAATCTTGAGCAATATGTTCATTATCAAGTTGTTTAAATTTCATTATTTCACTTCTCATAGATATAATCTTAGCAGGAGGATAGTATTTTCCAATAAAAGCATTTTTGCACTTAATCCAAGAATCAATACTATTTCTAGGCAAGGATAGCAACCATTCTTTAGCTTTTCCTCTCAAGGAGAAAGGAAAAAACTTGAGCTTAATAATATCTCCATCTACATCCTTATATTTTTGCATCTCAAAAAGTTCAACAAAGTTACTGAGGTGGGCAGCATCATCATCAGAACTAGCACCAGAAAATTGCTCTTTCATCACAAGATTCAACAAAGCAGGCTTAATATCATAAAAGGTAGCATCAGGAGCAGGTGGAGCAATAGGTATACTTAGGAAATCATTGTTGTTTGTGATAGTGAAGTCACACAACTTAGTATTCTCAGCAGAGTTCATTTTTGCAAAGGTGGAGCAAACCAACAGCAACAACAACTAGAGCAGGAACTATTTTTTTAGTTTTTGATAAAAAGAGGCAAACAAAACAAAGCAAAAGAAACTAAGCAAAACAAAAACAAAGTAAAGAGAAAGGTTGTGAAGGACTCCCCTTGTGAAGACGTCCTTATCCTCCCCGGCAACGGTGCCAGAAAACAGCTTGGTGCGCTCAGATCACTGTAGAGCTTCGTTGGAAGACCCCAAGAGGAAGGTATGATGAGCACAGCAGCAAGTATTCCCTCACAAAGAAACCAAGGTTATCGAACCAGTATGAGGAAGGAAACGACTCAAAGGTGTTGCTAGAAACTTGGAAACCAGCACAACACAAACTCAAGACTTTGCCCCAACGAACTGTGAGGTTGTCAATCTCACCGGTTTGGTGAAAGCAAAGGATCAACTGTATGGTGTGGAAGGTAATAGTGGTTTATAGAAAGTAAACAGTAAAAGTGGAAGAAGTATCAATGATAAAGATTGGACAGGGGTCCATAGTTCACTAGAGGTGTTCTCCTTAAGATAAACAACATGGCATGTTGTGTGAACAAAGTACAACAGGGAAATTGACAGGACTGAGCAAGGAATAAGAATGCAATACTATACATTCATGATCCTATGAGATTTGATTGGGTAATACAACAAGATACATAGGCCGCCATCCAACTGCATCTATGACTAGTAATCCACCTTCAGGTTATCATCCGACCCCCCTCCATTATTAAGTTGCAAGCAACGGATAACTGCTTTAAGCAAAGTGTGTAAGGTAAACAATCCACTTGTTCCATGAACAAGAGACCGTTGTTTTCTCCCTAGTAGCAACATCACATCTACAACCTTAGAGGTTTCTGTCACTTCCCTAGATTAAATAGAGGCATGAACCCACTGTCGAGCATAAATACTCCCTCTTGGAGTCACTAGCATCTACTTGGCCAAGATAGCTACTAGAAACGGAGAGAATGCAAGATCACAAACAACACATACATGATAGAATCAATAAGATAGAACCATTAACCAATCTGACATAGTAATCTCAATATCCATCGGATCCCCGCAAACAAAACATGCATGAATACAAATAGATGATCTCGATCATGAACAGAGCTCATAAGATCTAAACATGGAAGCACAAAGGAGGAGATATAGCCATCTAGCTACTACATGGACCCGTAGTTCAAGTTGGAACTACTCACGCTTCATACCGGAGGCTGGCATGATGATGAAGAAGGCCTCCGGGATGATCTCCCATTCGGCAGGGTGCCGAGAAGAGCTTCAGATCCCCCGATCTAGGGATGATGGTGGCGGCAGCTACGGATTGTATCGTGGAAGATTGATCGGGTACTTAGGGTTTTGGTATCAGGGGATTCTTATAGGTGAAGAGGCGTGGTAGGGGGGCACCCGGGGTGGCCACACCCCTCCCAGGCACGGGCTAGGCCTGGCCGCGCGGCCAGGGGGTGTGCCCCCTGGTGGCTCTCCTCTGTCTTGTATTCTGGCCCCGTGTTCCCCACGGTAAAATATTGACTTTGGCTTTTGTCCCGTCCAATTCCGGGAATAGTGATTTTCTGCCTTTTCTGGAATCAAAAACAAAATAAAACGGGCAACTGGCACCGTGGCATCTTGTTATTAGGTTAGTACCAGAAAACATATAAAAATACCTCAAAGTGTAGAAAAAGCAAAGCAAAGTAGATACTAAACAAGCATGGAACATAAAAAATTATAGATACATTTACGACGTATCAATAGTGCAAATGAACTGGGTGCATGTATCCGGTGTCCCACATAGTGGACACATGCCATTGCCAGGACCATTACGCTTAGCCACCTCAACTCCTGAGGGCAGGCGATCACAAAGAAGCTGCCAGACAAAGATACAAATACTAAGGGGATGGAGGCCTTCCAGACGGGTGTGGTCTATCCTAGCTCAGGGCCATTGAAGAGGGATATGTATGCCGTGCTAACCGAGAATTCTCCCGACGGGGTGAGACGCCATGAGACAGAGTCCTTCTCCTCAGAAGGGGAGTCTAGAAGAGAGGTCCTCAATCTCTAGTAATTCATAGCCTCAACCATGCTAAAGGTCTGGAGGAACAAGATGTTCTAATGTCCATCTTGGAAGGTCTAGGCCACCATCATCGAGGGGGAGCGCTAATGCCAAACAAGGCGGGGAACTCCTCGCAAAGAGGGGAATCCAACAACCACGGGTCTAGCCATATACACACCTCCCTCTCGTCGCCAATACTAAAGGTGGCCTCCTATCGAATGAAATGCTTGATGTCCTGAATGGCTTGCTAGAATTGGGAGCCCTCACGATGCTCGCATGCTTATAGGGGCGTCCCCAGAGATATTTGGATTTCATAAGTTGCAGCCATATACCTCCATCGTACCTAAGGATACACCATATCATTTCAGCATCAAGGCCACATTAAAGCGACACGAGTCAAGGATACCTATGCTCCCAATAATCTTGGGGGCACACATGTCCGCCATTTAACCATATGGTACTGATGGTGACCATCCCTAGCTTCCCTAAAGAACTGGGACAAATCTTTTGTAAAGTCCACGTGGGTCCCCTTTGGTAGCAGGTACAACCCCATCTGGTACATAGGTAGGCTGGACATGCATGAGTTGATCAGGATCATCTTGCTTCCCTTTGTCGTGAGTGTATCTTGCTAGGTCTTAGCTTTCAACCAAACCCTCGTGACCAGGGACACAATCCTTGATCAACACACGTGTCTCCCGAATGGGCATCCCTAGGTAGGTGATAGAGAAGTCAGCCAATCTACAGTTGAGGTTGTCAGCTGAAATGGCATGTACGCCCCCATATGTGGTTTTGGTAATTAATGACAATCTCTATGGACTAATGTATGAATTGAGTTTCACTTGTAGGTTTTGTCCATTGGCATCACTTGGGCCATGTGTTCGTCTCAAGGTTGAAAGATGAAGAGATGAATAAGGATAAGAAGAATTGTCCAAGGGCTTTGGGCCCATTGGAATCATGTTGAAGAAAGGAGGATTGATGAAGTGCAAGCTCAAGATGCACCATCTCTAGAAGATCTCATGCTTGAAGCTTGCCATCCTCGGAGATCATGGATTGATAAAGACAAGTTCAAGAAAGAGGACGCCCTATGTATGGGGGAGCAATTTACAAGTCTTCATCAAGCAAAAGTAATCAAGATCAATCAAGAAAGGTGTTCCATATTGATAAGGACAAGATGGTCTACATCAAGCTCAAGTGGATTGCTCAAGGCAAATGCATGATCTCAATAGGGTTTCTCTTTTGCCGGTCTCATGTTGTTAGTTGGGAGACCAGGTTTAGGATAGATAGCCATACTGTCAAGAGAGGCTCTTGAGCGGGTGACTCGATCACATCTTTTCCAGAGAGCTCAAACCTTTTCATACATAGCATCATCTTTCTTGGTTGTTGTTTGGTTCTTGTCCATGAGAGGATCTAGAGCTTGTGGATATCATCATAATAAGCTCTAGTTCATCAAATAAGGATTTCCCTTGCATATCTTATTGTGTATTTTGATCTTGCAAGTTTTCTGGCTCCGCACCTTTGGAGAATCTCACATATATATTCACGGTATTTTGTTAGATTTTATTCATCGTTATCTTTCCAACAAAATTGGTTTCATCTTGTTTGGAGTTTGGATGCAAAATTTATTGCAGTTTTGGTTTCTAAAATTTCCCTTGGAGGAAGTTCCAGCTCGCCACCGGTAGTACCGCTAGGGCATTTTTCCGCTGGTAGTACCGGTACTATTTTCGCTCATCCTGGGTTCGGCTCAGTAACTTCTATTTTTTGGTGAGTTCTATTTGGAGCAATCTTGGTCGGAAGTTTTGGCGGTAGTACAGTCCCTGTCGGAACTTTCGATGCACCGGCGATAGTACTGGCCATGCCAGTTTTTGTCTCTTCTGCATCACAGTTTTTTGACCGTTGGCTGGGTGCCAGCGGTAGTTATGACCGCCCACCGGAAGTTCCGGCCAGGGTCGTAAGTGCCCAAACGGTCGGATCTGGGAGCCCTTTAAAAGGGGATCCTCTTCCCCTTCATGGGTAACGAGTTCTTTGGTTCGTTTCTCTCTCTCCCTCCCTCTCTCCCACTCCTGCATTGTTGACCTTGAAGAGATTTTCCTCTCCCCTTCCCCCTCCTATGGTTCTTGCATATTTTTGAGGGATTTGTGAGAGGAGATCTAGATCTACAACCCCCACCAAACCAAATCCCTTCTTTGTGAAGGAATCCTTGGGATCTAGATCTTGGAGAGTTTTGTGTTCTCCTATTGTGTTCTTCCTTCCTTATTCCCCCAATAGATTTTGTAGCTTTGTTGGAATTTGGGAGTGAAGGACTTTCCTTTGCATTTGTTGCATAGGTTTGAGTTCTCCATAGAGATTCGACGAGTACAAACTTGTGATCTTGTTACTCTTGGGTTCTTGGAACCCTAGACGGTTGTGTGGTTGGTGTGCTGACTTCTTGAGGCCTCCATTGTGGAGTGGCCTCAAACTTGTAGACATTTGTGGCTTTGAGACTTTTGTGGCTTTGTTGTTGAGAGCCTCCAATTGGGTTGTAGAGATAGCCCCTTCCTTGTATGGGTTTGTGAACGCCCTCAAGTGTCCCTTAGTGGAGCCTTTGTGATGAGCTCACGGGAGAATAGGGTTGCGTGCCTTCGCATCTTGGGGTGAGGCCTTGTGTGGTGTTGGGTGAGCATCGAGCCACCACTCCTCCAGGTGAGACACTTGTGGCATTCAGAGAGCATTGCGCCATCGCACCTCTCCAACAGAGACGTAGCTTCTTTGGAAGTGAACTTCGGGATAAAAATCTTCATCTCCGCATCCATCAGTTATCTCTCAACCGAGACATTTACTTATGCAATTTATGTTTTGATAGCCATCGTGCTTGAAGTATTTCATCTTACTATCACCTTGTTACTTGTATTTCTTAGCATAAGTTGTTGGTACACTTAGTTAAACCTAGTGGTTAGGTTTTGTGCTTCATAAATTAAACGTTAGTTTTATTTCGCATTTATTAGAGCCTAAATCGTAATAATTTTAAAAAGCCTATTCACCCCCTCTAGGCATCATCCTTTGCACTTTCATTAACTATGTGCTATCTGTCCTCATCTGAGTAGCCCAAGATCATAACCTCACTCTTATCGAAGTTGATCTTTAGGCCTGACATGGATTCAAAGCAGAGGAGCAGGAACTTGAGGTTGATGATGTCAAGATCCGAGCCCTGCATGATAATTATGGTATCGTCTGCATATTGGAGGTCTTAAATACCACCTCCGGCGATAAGATTCCCAACCATGCCAGAGATGTGGTCAGTGATTTTGGCTCTATCCAAAATCTCAGTCAGGGCATCTACCCCCGAGTTAAACAGAAGGGGCGACATAGGGTCCCCTTGTCTTACTCCACGAGATGGTATAAATTAGGGACCAATATCCCCATTGACATTAATCATGGTATTTACACTCATAAAAAACTGCATGATCCATCATATTATTCTTTCATCAATTCCCCTCCTCTCTAGGACTAACCGAAGGAAAGCGCAGTCTAGACGGTCATATGACTTTTCGAAGTCCAACTTCAGAAACACTCCCTTCTGATGGATGGCATACCTTGACTTCAGTAATATTTCATGAAGAGCAAGCACACCATCATGAATCAAGTGTCCCTTCAGAAAGGCGAACTAGAGAGAGTGAGTTAGCTGTTTCATCACCAGAGTGAGCCTGAATGCACATACTTTTGCAAACATATGCTGGATGACGTTGATGACCTTAATCGATCTAAAATGGTTAATATCTGTGCTCCTACTACTTTGGGATTAGGGTAATCACCCAAAAATTCAGCGGAGACATCACAAGAGTCTCATTATAGAACTCATGGTACATCCTCATGATGACCGGCTGCAGCTGGTCCTAGAAAGTTTGGAAGAACATGACCGGAAGACCATATGGCCCTAGGGTCGAGTTGGTTTCATGGATTTAAGCACACTGGCTACCTCCTCCGGGAGGAATGGGAGTGTGAGCTCCGCATTCTCGGCAAGGGTAACCGTTGCCTCCTCCGACCATAAATCTGGAGCCAACGAGATCCCAGAGCCCGGTGAGGCCGAGAACAACGCCTTATAGAAGGCACAAATATGGGAGGAGATCTCCCTCAGGTCCTCGATAAGGGAATCCCCCTCCCAGAGGCAGGGGATCATACATTTCCTCCTCCTACCATGCTCAATGGCGTGAAATAGGCCGTGTTCGACTCTCCTGGAGGATCCAGTTCTGGCGACTCCATTGTCACCAGAACGCCTCTTATCCCTTATAGATTTCCACAATGGAGGTCTTAGGGAAGTATCTATGGGACCAAGCATCAGCCGAGAGACCGACCTAATCAGCCTCTAGGTCTAGTGCCTGGATCTCCTAAAGTAGTGTTGCCTTCTAACCTCGTAGGGCATCCCCTAAGTTTTCCCCCAGCCTTACATGAACTGGCGGCATAGCTTGGCATAGTGGTGCCAAACGTCCACCACACAGTACACATGAGGGGGGAGGCAGCGGCCTCCAGCCACTTTGCCCGAACTGCCTCCATGATCCGAGGCTTCTGAAGCCAAAAGGTCTCGAAGTTGAAGCGATTTAGGAGCGGTGACAGGCCTCCTCCTAATGGGAGGAGGAGGAGGGGTATGGTCAGACCTGAGCCTGGTGGCCGCCCGTAGGGAATACAACGGGAAGGCTAATTAACACTCTACCGACACGAAGACACGGTCTAGCATGTTGCGTATGGGATCGAGCTGCTTGTTGGTCCACGTATATCTCGCGCCCATCCGCATGATCTCTCTCGGTGATGCAGTCGTTAAACATAAGCATCCTACGAAGATCCATGTTCACTAAGCTCTTGTCATCCATGGAACGGATAATATTTAAGTCCCTAGCTACAAGAAACATGATATCAGTGTGTTCCACCTTCGACTTGAGCTCAAGCAAGAACTCAACAGATCGCCTATGGTCCGTGGGTCCATAGATAATGTTCACCTCCCATTTGAGGTGAGATTATCTGTGGTGAGTGCCATGCTCACAAAAAATTTCCCGTGGTCCATATCATCTACCTCAAAGGTATCCTACTTCACACCGAGGAGGATTCCTCCCGAGTGGCCATTTTTAGGTAGGCAGGACCAGATGAATTTGTGGCGGCTCAACCCTTCTAGATCAACAATGGAGAAGTCATGGCGAATAGTTTCTTGGAAGCCGACAATATCCGTCTCTCCCTAACGCAGGAACTCTTTGATCTGATGACGGCGGCCTTCGTTCCCGAACCCCATGATGTTCCAAATGAATGATCGTATGGCTCGGAGGATGCTCATAGAGAATAAACAGTCCGGGGCCCCCATATTGGGGGCAGAATGGGCACGACTAGGGGGTTGGCGTTTCCAGTTTTCCTTGGGGGTCTCCAACATGGCCTCCCCGTAGGGGGTGCCCTATGGGGGTCTGACCTGTCATCAGGCGCAAGAGGTGGGCCCCTGCTGGATCCTGGCTCAGACGTCCTAGATCCTGCAAGAACTAGGGCCCGCTCCCGCTCCTGTGTGTCACACGCATGGGCCGCGACAATCGCTCGCTCATACCCCTCCCGAGCCTTAATGGCAGCAATCTGCGAGACGCGAGTACCCTTCTCACCACGGAAGACGATCCCACAGTCAGATGCAACCTCGCCCAGATGGGCCAACTGAAGTGAAGACAACACTGAGAACCTCGAACCGGATGGCAAAGAAGTACAAGGGTCAGGGGATGAGCGGCTCCGGACCCGTCAAACCCGCCTTGGAGCCAGCTAGGCGGGCGCTGTGAAGGGAGGAGGGCGGGGGTGGCTGGCGCAGGCTCCTGGTGTGACGCAGATGGTGCTAGCTACGGGGGTGTCGGGGTCGATCGTGTATGGCACCAGGGTCCGGCGTGTCGGGCGCCGGCGCATAACACACCACCGCCGAAGACCTCAGGGAGGGGTGGGCGCAAATCTCCATCCCCACACTTCCTAAGGTCTCCTCCGGAGACGACTAAGAGGTCTGCGCAAACTTAATGGTCACCTCTCTAATTTATTATTATCAAATCAAACTTTGCGAAAAATAATCTGTTGATTATATGCGATTACATGTACCTGCCAATGCTGTGAGGGAAATCAATGGCACTCTTCCCGTCCAGCCCCTCTAGATCTATGAAACCACAGAGCAGGACTTCATCTCGGAGCCTTTATATGGAGGCGCCCACAGATGGAGGCCGGAGCAGGACGCCACGAGGCAAGCAGAGAAGTGCGAGCTCCTCCGTCCCCTCCGACCAGCGCCGCCGCCTATAACGACCACTTCACGTGCCCTATCCTTCTCCCCCCCCCCCCCCCCCCCCCCCTTTTGTCCGTCTCCTAAACCACCACACACATGGACGCCAAGAAGAAGTCGCCGCCCACCCCCGCAGCCGCCGGAGCCGCGCCGGCGGCGGCGAACGGGTACTTCAGCTCCGTCTTCTCCGCGTCCCCTGCGGTACTTCCTCCTGTCTTCACCCCTTTTTACCGTTAGGTTCTAGTCTCGTTGAGAATTGATGACGATCTATTTACCGTTAGGTTCTAGTCTCGTTGAGAATTGGCGATGTGGTTCGGCAATTGTGGTACCTCGTAATTTCCGAAGCGATTATTCCTTGTTTTCTTTTCATTTTCAGTTCATTACGTGGATGCTTTTAGGGAAATTTTCGTGATCGAGGAGATTTTAGGTTTCTGCAAAATCTTTGCGGGTATTACCTGTGATAACGCTGCTTCTGTTTTACTTAAAGGCAAATCCAAGAGACGCGAGGCAGACGGACCTGTACACGATGCTGAACAAGCAGAACCCCAAAGGGCAGAGTGGTGGGGGCATTGCAGGTAGTTGTGGGATCTCCTGTCTATTCCGGCATTGCTGGACATATAATGTTACATTTGTGAACACGATAGAAGGATAAAAGTATTCCAAAGCACTAGATGGCTTTAACTGTTTATGCGATTGCTCGTGCCGTCATGGGCAACTTGGTTTTGAAATAGCCGATGGGCAAGTCCAACACCAAAGCACTATTATCTCTGAACAATAATTGCTCTCTCGCTCCCTGCCTCCTGTTGTTCTGCTTTTATTGATGCAACTTTGGGTAGGAATTGTGTCATTTATATGTGGAACAACAGTGAATTAACAGCAATTTTTTTAATTCGGTTTCCAGATGGCAAATCCCAAGTCAGTCCTACTAAAGGTTGCGTTGCATACAAAGATGGAAAACAGTTTTATCCAAACGAGTCCTCAGAGTCACCTTATTTTGGGTCATCTGTGCATTATGGCGGACGAGACTTCTATGACAGCTCGTCTATCAAGCAAGCCAACGAACCATCAAGAAATGTACGTTCAAATTGCATTGCGAATAATCCAGTTCTTGTGTCATTTATGTTTGAATGCTTACACATTTATAATCCAGTATAAGGAGGACAATCCGGATGGCTCCCTGGCAACCAGAGGTGATTGGTGGCAAGGTATGCCATTTACTGCTCGTTTCGATATTATCTGAAAAATATGAAACACATACGACTGACTATGACTACTGTCAGGTTCGCTTTACTACTGAATAAGTTGCCGATGACTCTCCTATTGTTAACAAGGTACATACAACTATTCACTTTATATTGATAATCCCTTGTTTTATTGTTTGATTCCTCTCAGTTTTATACCTTTTGTGCTGTGTGTGTGCTAGCTATGTTTGCATCATATTGTTTCCAGTTTGAGTAGGGGTAGGTGGACAACAGCATCTGATAGTGTAGTTAATAAATTATTATCCATGTTTCAGCCTATAGGCAACTTATAACTATTCTCTGTCAAAAAAATTAAAACTACTTTTCTCTGCGGGAGCAGCTCACAAGGATGCTCTGCATTTTTTTCAAACTAGTTGTAACAGAGGGCTGATTGCTTCGTCTTTTTGTACAAACACGATCTCTGTTTATGTAACATGGGATCTGTTAACTTGTGAAGCAGCAATCTACTGAACTACTGAAGCTCGTTTAGCTTTTCAATCTATTGGGGTCTTACCTTAGTCATGACTCATAAGCTCACATACGTAAGAGCTTTTAAAAATATTCTTGATTTTGTTTGTGTCGTTTTCACAGTTCTGGTGTTTAAAATTAGGTCCTGAAATCTACACAAGATTTACTTGTCAGTTGTCACATCTACACAACTGTAGCGTTTGACATTGATAGCTTACCTGTCATGAACTCAGGAGTTCAGGTAATCACTAGAATTATCTAACGACCTTCTAACTAGTCATGTCAATATTAGTGTAGTCGCGTGACCTAGCAATCAGTCATGAGTGGTATCATATCATATATTTAAGATGTGAAGTATCATGTGTTAATCATTTAATGTCTTAGCATTTATCTTATGTTCATCATGACACGAACTTACTATTTGCTGAGAGGTGGCAATGGTTAACCCTCCAACGCATTTCTTAATCCCCTTCACATGGCAACGTTCATATAGGCTTGTGCACTATTTGGTCTTTTTCACATATAGGTCACCAACCGTAGTTTTTCAGGTCTCCATTACCAGAAACTATAAACTGAAAATTGTTGGAACTCCTAAAACTATATGCAGGATGTTTGCAATTTTTGAACTCATAGATTCTTATTTAATACTGAGCTATGATAATCGTCCTGCAACCTCTGTTATTCGTAACTTGCTATGATCATCCACCTGGAACCTGTGTTACTTTCAGTGCATTATCGGCTTCATCCTTTACTGATATCAAATCAACTGGTTGTTCTGTCTCAGGAATAAAAAGGAGGCAGGTCAGAGATGATATGTTGTAGAGTTGACCTGAGTCATCAGGCATAAAAAGGTCATAGTGGAACTACATCTGTTATGTCGGTGGAGGCAATATTTAGATGCATCATCCCACCTGGACAGATGTAGGCTTGTCATGTTTCTTTTTCTTTCTTTTCTTCTGCCGTCGTTACCTATCTAGTGCTGAAATGTATTGACGACTGGTACGGTATCAGCAAGTAGGTCCTGCAGAAAAGTTGCTGCTATTTTGCAACTGTCTAGATCACTTGCTGTATGCGTCATGTATCCTTGTTCGTGGTATATTTTGGGAATATTTGGATTTGCACATCAGTTCCCAGTCTGGTACTTGTGAATCATGTTATGAATTGAGTGCATCGCGGCACTAAAATTTAATGGGCCCTTGGGCCTTGCTGCAATGCGAAAGTATTAATATAGTCACATGGATGGTAAATGCATGAATGTCCCTCGAGGCTTTGTGTCTTTATTTGGATATATACTTGTGAAGCCATAGATGAATGGCTGATTGGGGTTCATGCTCAATCCGTGGGGAGGCCTACTCATGGAGGCACTCCCTAATAAACTGCGTGGTTGTGTGACTTGTTTGGGCCCTGGGCCCTGGCAGATGAAGGGTTTACTGAACACGGTGTCTTTTTTTTTATCATGGAGTCATTGTCAAGAGATTTTTTGATGGAATTGTAGTTCATTTGTGTTCAAGACTGTAGTTCGTTTGTGTTCTTTTCATACCAAATGTTCCAAATGATGTACACTGTCTTTTTTGTTTTCATGCATCTTGCCTCTTCGAATTTGGTCCACCATCTGGAAACAGTTCTTGAACTCCTGGCAACCTGAGCCATCTGGGGGTGGGACATCTAGAACTGATTCCGACCTCCTTGGCGAAGGCGCTTTGCAAAGCTAAATGGGGTCAACCTGTCTCCAACACTTGGTCGAACAAGCTGCAGCAATCGCCATGAGGTCAACCTCTTTTACTGAATCTGTCAGCAGTCCAATTACGGTTTTGGAGAAAAAAAGCCATATAGAAGTTTTCACTTTCCCTTTAGCCCTGACTTTCCAAACAAAGTCCAGATCAGGTTGCAGGTACGTCCCGTGGAATTGGGCCTCATATGATGAACTGATGAAGTAGGATCCATCTACTACCAGGTTCCAGTTATTGGAGTCATTCGTAGCGCTTAACTGAACCTGCTGAATCATCGACCAGAGCCCTACAAATTGGTCAAGCTGGTGCTCTGTGCAGATCCTTTGCAAACCTCTCATCCATCCATTGTTTCCCATTGCATCCTGTAATTAAGTCTAACGCGCCTAGAATGAGAGGAGTTTTATAAGACGTCTTTTAAACCGTGACGGAGGGAGTAATGTTTACACCCAGCGTCTGCATAACTAAGATGCACACAGCCACACAAATGACAGAACTAGGGAATAAAAAGTAGACAAGCATTACAAAAAAACACTATTGAAATAATTGTCTTCAATCTAAGGTAGATCATCTTTAAATCACACGGCCATCCATGTCGGGATAAAATATCTCTCGCTGTGTCTTCCAATCGCGTACATCCCTTCACAAATAAGTCGCGAAACTCTACGAGTTGGAGAATAGTCCATGATCGGAGAATAGCGGTGGCTCGATAAATAACCTACAGAGAAGAAGACATAATGTTATTAAAAATCTTGTCATTTCTACAAAGCCATAGCGACCATATAATGGCAAGCGCTCCCACCCTAAACAAAGTTTTATACTTATCAACAATTCCATGCAACCAATTACCAAAAACATTGGTTACTGAACGTGGAGGAGATAAACCAGAAGCTATTCAGATGAATGACCATATAGAGCGAGCAAATTTGCAATGGAAGAATAAATGACGAATTGTCTCATCGTGATGACAAAAAACGCATTGTGTACTTCCATGCCAATTCCTTTTTACAAGATTATCTTTTGTTAGAATTAAACCTTTACGTAGATACCATGCAAATATCTTCGTCTTAAGGGGTATTTTTATTTTCTAAATTTTACTATTATCATCGACCGAGATATTAGGTTGAACCAAAGCTCTATATAGTGAGCCAACAGAAAATTTACCATTTTTTAGTAATTTCCATTTGAACACGTCAACACCGTCCGACAATTGTATCGTGAATAATCGTAATAGTAGATTGTTCTAAGATACCAGTCGAGGACCAATGAGACTTCTTCTGAAAGACACGTTAGGAGGGTTATCTTTCATCACTGTGAAAATTATATTTCCTTTGTGTCTAACAATCGAATATAGAGCTGGATATTATTCGCGAAGAGTAGTTTGGCCAAGCCACTTATCTTCCGAAAACCTAATCTTTGATCCATCCTTAATCTCGAAAGCATCAAAACAAAAGAAATGTTTTTTGGTGGCCATAAGACCCGTCCAAAAATGTGAATCACCGGGTTTTCAAACCACTTGAGACACATCTTTGGACCCTACGTATTTCCTCCATAACATGGTTTGTCAAACACCATCTTCTATAAGTAGTTTAAAAATCCATTTCCCCACAAGCGCGGTGTTTATGACTTACAAATCGTGTATGCCCAGTCCACCGTACTCCTTCGGGCGGCAAACCACATTCCATCTGGCCAATCGATACTTATTTTTCTCACTATCCCCTTGCCAAAAGAATCTTGAACGGAAATAATCCAATTTGTTCAGGACACCTTTTGATAATCGGAAAAGCGAGATCATATACAGTACCATGTTAGTAAGTACTAAATTTATGAGTACTAGTCTTCCACCAAGGGATAAAAATTTGTCTTTCCAACTATTAAGACGTTTTTGTAGTCTTTTCTGAACAAGTTCCCATTCCGCAATTGTGAGACGCCGATAATGAATTGGTATTTCCAAATAGTTGATTGGAAATTGCCCCTGACTATAGTCGAAAAGTTCAGCATATAGGTGGGCCTCGCCAAAATAATACAAATCACTCTTATGGAAGTTAATTTTAAGTCCAGATAGATGCTCGAATGCTGATAAAATTAATTTCAGATTCTTAGTCTTCTGCAGATCATATTCCATAAGAAGGATTGTGTCATCAGCGTATTGAAGGATAGAGAGTCCACCATCAATAAGATGTGGAACTAATCCTTCAATTTGACCATCAGTCTTTGCTCTCTCAATAAGGATGACCAACATATCAACCACTATATTAAATAGTAAAGGCGATAACGGATCCCCTTGTGTTAGTCCTTTCTTGGTCTGGAAGTATTTGCCAGTATCTTTATTTACTTTAATGGCAACACTATACCCAGACATAAACGATTGAATGAGAGCGCACCACTCCTCAGAAAAATCTTTCATGCAGAGTGTTAGTGATGACCCCAAGTATAGGGGGTGTATCGTAATACTTTCGATAAATAGGAGTATCGATCCGAACGAGGAGCAGAAGGTGCTGAACAGTGGTATGGAGCAGGAAATCCCTGTGAATACTTACCAAACGGATTTTTAGGTTTTTTTTGATAAGGCAACAAAACAAAGTGCAAGTAACAAAGGTAACGAACAAACGGAGCAAGTGGTCCAATCCTTTCTTAGCAAAGGACAAGCCGGTGGAAATACTTATAAGGACCAAACGTTCTCGAGGACACATGGGAATTCTGTCACGTGCTTTCGCTTCGAATAGCTGAGTACTCTTCTTTGGTGTTTGTAAGTGTTGTGTGGGTGAACCTGTGCTAACATACCGCCCTTCCTATGACTAGTACATACTTGTGATTAAACCCCTTACAAACATCCATAACTACAGGTTAGAAGATATAAATCTAACCATAGCCTTAAACTCTGAGATCCTACACTCCCTTGTGCAAAGGTGTCCTAACGGGGGTTCAGGTTTCTGTCACTCCGACAACCCCACGATTAGTAGCCAAATACACAATGCATCCCCCTAGGCCCATAAATGGTGAAGTGTCATGTAGTCGACTTCACATGACACCACTAGAAGAATAGCACCACAACTTAAATACTAAACCATTGAATAATAACTCATCATAGATTCACTACTAACAACATGACTTCTCCCATGTCCTCAAGAACTAGATGAACTACTCACAAGACATCATATGGATCAAGATTAAAGATGATATGATAATGGATAAAAATCTGAACATAAACAATAATCCAATGGTTCCACTCACAAGCATCAACTACAATAGTAATCAACACCGGGAAAGTTTCCCCTAAGAACTAAAGCAATATCCAACACAATTGTTACAGCGGGACGGAGTGGTGATGATGGTGTTGGTGGGTATGATGGTGTGGATGATGATGATGATCCCGATGAAGCCTAGCTTGATGATGATGTTGATGGCGACGGTATCCCCTCTCTGGAAAGGAATTCCCTAGGCAGAAATCTGTCTGCCGGAGAGATCTTTCTCTCTCGGTGTTTTCCGACCCCTAGAGGCGGAAGAAATCTATCTGTGGTCGCTCCCTGAGACTTAGGGTTCCGTAGGGAAGATATAGGCAAAGGGGCGGAGTCGGAGGCCGGGCAGGTAGGCCACACCTGCCCTAGGCGCGAGGTCAGGTGGGCCCGCGCCTAGGGGGTGTGGGCCTCCTGAGGCCCTTCTCCGTCCCTCCTTCTTCTGGAGAAATAATAAGTTTCCATATTTTTCTGGTATTTTTCTGATCTTTGCGAAATTGCACCAAAACGCCTTCTTTTCCATTAGAATCCAGACTCCGACAGTCCATCCTCCAAGAATCATCCAACATGCATAAACAGATGAAAAAGCCATAAGTAATACCTCATAATAAGACAAATATCAATGAATAGAGGTAAATTATGGTATAGAAAGGTGATGCAAATTGGGCATATCAACTCCCCCAAGCTTAGACTTCGCTTGTACCCAAGCGAATACTGAGCTCAGTAAATATGTCCACGGGTTTATGGAGTGAAGTGTCGATAAAAGAATACGAACAAGAAGCATCACACTTACCCTTGCACAACTCATAGAAGAAAGCAAATCACCATTATATAACTTAGCTTGCAACCAAGTACAACAGTCATAATAGAGATGCATAAAGATGAATCATAATTGGAATTGGCAAACTTGTTCTTGGTCAGAGAACACCTGGCAAACAGTTTCACAAAAGCTTTTTGTAGAAGTTTCAAAACAGGAGCACTCTTTGCTCAAAAAGGTTTTTTCACAAGTGAAGGCTTTCAAAGTAATACTCAATAGATAAGAGTTTTGTGCAAACAAGGAAGATAAAGAACACGATTGAATAAATCACCATATGAATGCTTGAAACACAACAACTCGAATGCTTGCTGGAGATAGAGAGGAAGTAGGTTTACTGACTCAACTGGTAACTAGGAGAAAGGTCCCTTTATAGAGGGTAGCAGGGATTACAAGTCATAAAGAGCTTCCAAAAGATTATGGTACTTACTAGCTTTGAGCCCTCATTGCCCCTATCATAAGCATCTTGAGATGATTAAGGTAAAAGTGAACAAAGATGGAGTATATGCTTGACAAAATATAAGTTGGCAATCTCATGTCCCTTGAATATGAGGGTCACTCCTCATGCATACTCAACTTTGGGCCCACGTAAGTTCTTGTCATTGTAAGTATTTGCATATCATTGAGAAACTCCAACGGGATACCCCTTGCACATGGTACAGGAGCTTTACCATAACCAAATTGACAAGGCAAGCAGACAATGAGCATCTCAGCAATATTTTTATTTACCATATGCATAACTTTTTATTGAGGATGCTTCATAGATAGCTCACTATGGTGATGATGAAAGTTTCCACCATGATTAAGCATGGCTTAGGCTAGTGGCCCAGGCGTTTCTCTAACACAGGATACAAACTCCATGGACTTACAAGTTCCCTCTTTATTTCACACCGTTGACATCCATAGACAAAAGAGCACGATATCAACTGTGTACAGAGTACAAGTGCAATGTTGAAAATGTTCCCCGTGACAGCACGGTTCTACTAATTCCAACGTATAGATGCAAGCATATACAACTTCGATGTTCACAATGGTTCAAGTTTATTAGGGGCAAAGAAATAAAGTGCACCATCAAGTTCCTGAGAGCTTTACTAACTAGTTTTCACATAAAAAATACTTTTTTTAATTCGAAAGGTAGATGAAGCTTGAGAATTTTCTAGGAATAGCAATTGCTACTAGGTTGATTTGGTGGACACAAGTGGCAAAGGTTTTTGGAAACATGAGAAGTATGCCTTCTTAAAACAGGTTTTTGGCTAGCAAGGCTGGGTAGCAAGCAAGAGAGTTGAAAGAAACAAGCAAACATACAAGTAATAAATCCAAACATGCAATATTCCTTGAAGACACAAAAGGATCTTAAATAAAGAATACTAAGCTTATGAGCCAACGAGAAAGAAAACAAATGATACAAAATACCTGTAAGCTTTTTCTTTCTTTTTCTCTTTCATCATAGTAATGCTACTGACCAGAACTCGGTTTGCCAAAACCAATTTATATCCACTTGATGATCCCAAAGTGGTGCCAATATTGATCAACAAGATTGAAAGGACTATATCTTCCCATGCTGTTTTTGGTGTTAATGATAATCCCAATTGTGTTTTAATTGTGCACTTGAGTTTCATGGGAAATGTTGTTGATGTCTCCTTCAATTGTGGTGGATGCTCTCTTGGGATCTCATGAAGACGGTGGCCTTTTAGTTTTCTCCTAGTTTCTCTTCGGTTGTTGTTTTTAGGTCACCGTACTATTAAGAGGGGTCCATCTTGGAAGGCTGTGGAAAATCACTTGTTCTTGCACAAACCTATATGCAATGCCACAGCCATCCTACTATTCCGTGAGAGAGTGTGTTCCTGTTCTGTTGGAGCCTTCTGTCTCTCACCGGAACTTCTGGCCTAGCGTCGGAAGTTCCACTCAGGCTTTTTCTACGGGTTGTTCTAAGCTTTGTTCCGAAGCTAGTTCCGCCCCAAGTTCCCCTGGTGGATCAGTAACCTTCTGTATGAAGTGTTCTATTTGCCGGAACTTGGGCCGGAACTTGCATCGGAACTTGTCCTGCCAAAAGGTCCTGAGCGGAACTTCCGCCCAGCCGCCGGAACTTCCGGCCAGATTCGGTTCGCGACCCAGAAATTCCGCCCCTAGTTCCGCTCCAAGTTTTGCTGAAGGCTCAGTAACCTTCTATTTTGAAGTGTTCTATTTGCCGGAACTTGGTCGGAACTTGCGTCGGAAGTTCACCGGAACTTCTGGTCTGTTTTGACCGGAACTTCCGGTTGCGCTTCTGGAGCGGGCGTCAACGGTCTAATGACCGTTGGAGCCAGGCTGGGAGGAACTTCCGGCCTCTCACCAGAACTTCCGGTGAGGTCGCGGGGGCTGTAACGGTTCAACGCGAGGGGGCCTATTTAAGGCACCCCTCTTCTTCCTCCCTTGCCCTCTCGAATTTTTCTCTCTCCTCCATTAATGCTTGAGCTTCACCTCACTAGATCTCTCTCTCTAGCCACTCAAATGACTTGATATTTTGAGAGGTGAGGGAGGTGACCTAGATCTACACTTCCACCAAAGAAGATTTGATTTCCCCCACCCATCCTTTGTGGATCTTGTTTCTCTTGGGTTTCTTGAAACCCTAGACGGTGTAGGGCATCCTCGGAGCTAAGGCTTGTGTTGTAAAGCTTCGAGGTGTCGTTGAGGGCCTCCAATTGAGTTGTGAAGCCCCCCTCCACCTTGGTGTAAAGGTTTCGGTTGGCGCCTTCCAGGTCACCGGTTAGTGGATTGTGAGGCCTCCTTTGTGGGGGAGCTCACCGGAGAAGAAGGTGAGGCCTTTGTGGCGCTCGGGTGACCTTTTGTGGCCCCGAGACCTCTCCAACATAGATGTAGCTCCTTGGGAGTGAACTACGGGAATTACATCTCCGTGTCCCAGCTCTGGTTACTTCGTTCCCTTCCTTTACTTCTTGCTATTTACCGTTTTTGTGGTTGGTGTTTGTTTCCTTGCATTTAGGTTGTTCACTTAGTTGCATATCTAGATAACTTTCCTTCTCGTTGAGCCTAAAAGTGAGAAACAAATTAAAATTGGGTAGACGCCTATTCACCCCCCCTCTAGTCGTATCAAGTCGGTACTTTCAATTGGTATCAGAGCCAAGGCTCTTATTTCAGGCTTTACCGCCTAAGAGACTATGGCCGACGAAGGGGGTAGTGAAACCGAAAAATCCAAGAACTTGGCCACTATGGATGACCTCAAGCAATTGGAGTCGTCCATGATGTCCAAGTTCGAGGAAATGATGACTATCTTGCAGTCTCTCAAGCCAAACCCCATGGTTTCTCTTGACACACCCCAACCCACCGAGCGTCCTCCCACCGTTACGGTGTCCGCCCCTGGGGTAACTCCCGCGGCCGCCACCACTCACTTGGGACTTGGTTTTGTTGCTCAAACCTCTACCAAGGTTCCAAGTGAGAACACTGAGGAGCCCGAGAACCCAACTTACAAAGAGGAAAATGGAGGAAAGGACTACTCGGCGGTACCCCCACCGCCGAAGTACACTACGGATCCACCCATTCCCATGCCACACATTATACCTCAAGGAGCACCACCCATGCTACATACTTCTAATTTCGCCAATTGGCAATATCTAATGCGCTCACATATTTCCAGATCTTCTATTGAGTTAATGAGGATTGTGGAGGATGGATTCTCTCCATATGACCCAAATAAGTTGACACGAGGTGAAGTGGTGGACAAGCAACTCAATGCCACAGCTTTGAGAATGATTCAAAAGGCCTTGACTCCAAAGGACTTTGCTCACATTCGCCAATTCGACACCGCCAAGGGAGCTTGGGATCAACTCACCGAGCTCTTTGTTGGGAATGCAAGCATCCAAAGCTCCAAGTTTGACGAAATCAACAACGAGTGTGATGGTTTCGCAATGCAAGATGATGAGACCGCCGAAGACATGTATAGGCGCCTTAAGGTCCTTTGTTCCACTATGAGGGACCTTGGGACCCACTATGTTGATGACAAGTTTATGAAGGGGAAGTTCATCCAAGCTCTCCTTCCGTTTGAAGAACAAAAGCTCAACTCTATCAAGGGAAGAACCAACTTTCACCTAATGACCTCCCAAGAAGTCTTGAGTGAAGTAATTGCCATGACTATTGCCAAGAAGAATGCAGAGTCCGCTTGAGCTAGGGCCATTGGGTCAACCAAAGTGAATCTTGCTTTGAAGGCCAAGGATATTGAAGTTGATGATGATGATACATCAAGTGAGTGGTATCAAGAGGATCTCAAATGTGCCTTCAACGAACATCTTGCTCTCGCTTCAAGGGCCTTTTGGAACAAGTCCGGATTCAAGTCAAGATCAAGGGACAACTCAAGATTCAACTCACCCAACAAGTCTCCCAAGGCAAGGTCGTGCTACAATTGCAACGACAAGAGTCACTTCGTGGCCAAGTGTCCCCTTGAGAACCGTGAAGACAATGGTGGTTGTCTCATTCACAAGATCAAGTCAAGACCTCCTCATCCCTTGAACAAGAACTACGCCGTTAAGAACGTCACTAACAAGGAACGAGCAATTGTGGTCCATGAAGAATACCTTTCAGGCACGGATGAAGATGATGATGATGAAGTTCATGGTGGAGAGATTGTGGGAGTTGCTGCTATTGCTACTACCTCAACTCCACGTCTATCCCTCTTCGACTCGCCAAATGAAAATGTCATGTCCTCCAACCAAAAGTGCTTCATGGACAAGGCCACCGAGGTAACACCGAAATCCACTCCTCAACCTATCTCTAGCGAGCCTTCCTCTCTTGATCTTGTTGGTCTAGAGGTGAAGAAAGAGATGATTGACATGTGTGAATTTGTTGCTACCTTAGATGAAGAAACTAAAACTTGTTTTGAGTCCTTTCTTGCACAACTTGACAATGCTAGGGATGCCTTAGATGAAAAGGAAGAACTTCTTGACTTGCTAAGTAAAAATGAAAGAGATTCCACCGATGAAATTGCTTCTCTCACTCAAAGTCTTGAGGATGAACAAAATATGAGAATTAATCTTGAAGAAAATGTGTCTAAGCTTGTAGATTATCATAACAACACCTTGTGCTCTATAATTAAAGAACGTGATCACGCTCTTGCTTTGATTAAGGTTCTTAAGAAAGAAAATGTTGAGTTTGTGGGTGGTCATGATAGGACTCAAAAGGATCTTGAGAAACTCAAAGAGGAACACAAAGCCTTGGAGAGTAAATTCTCAAATCTTTTTGAAGCCCATGAACAGCTTCAAACTCAATTAACTTGTGATCTCGCTAAGTCTTCCGCTATGCAAATTATAGACTTGTCTAGCACTCCTAACCCTTGTTGCAAGCATGAGCATCTCATAGAGGAAGTCAAGGTGTTGAAGGATCAACTTGCCAAGACTAAGAAGAAGAAGAAGAACAACAAGAAGAAAAAGAACAAGGGCATGTCCCAAGGGGTACCAAATGGCCTAACCCTCTTGCAAAGTGACAACTTTGCCGGAAAGAACAATCCCTCTTATATTATTTGCAAATCATATGATGGTCATGTATATGATAGATATGTGGGAACTTCTTACACACATGATTATCATTGGGCCATTTGGGTGCAAAAGGCTCTTGTCACTAACAAAAGGGGACCCATTGCAAAATGGGTACCTAAAACCAAAGCTTGATTTTCTTGTAGGACTATGCTTCCGGTGGATCAAAATGGGTGCTTGATAGTGGTGCCACGAGTCATATGACCGGAAGCAAGTCTATCATGATCGAGATGAGGCCCAATATTGCCAACACCATGGTCTCCTACGGTGACAAAACAAGCTCTCAGGTTTTGGGTTTTGGCAAAGTGGTGGTAACCCCGGATGTATCCTTGGTTGACGTCATGCTTGTCAAAACTCTTGGTTACAACTTACTCTCAGTTCGTGCTCTTGCTCTTATGGGTCTTTCTTCTTTCTTTAATACTCATACCGTGGTCCTCATGTGGAGCAAGTCTCTCAAGGTGGCTTTTGTAGGATATGTAGAACATGACTTGTATGTGGTGGACTTTTCGGGGACCACTACTCCTCATGCTCTATGTCTCTATGCTAAAGCCGACAAGGGCTTGTTGTGGCATCGCCGCCTAGCCCATGTTAACATGAGAACTTTGCAAAGACTTCACTCCGAGGGCCACATCCTTGGAATTAACGATGTTTCTTTTGCCAAAGATCGTGTTTGCAGGGCTTGTATTGAAGGGAAGATGCATGAAACTCCTCACAAAGCACTCAATCAAATCACCACCGAGATGTGTTTTGGAGCTCTTGCATGTGGATCTCTTTGGTCCACCCTCTCATGACAGCCTTGGGGACAAGAAGTATTGCTTGGTTATTGTGGATGATTTCTCAAGATACACCTGGGTGTTCTTTTTCAAGTACAAGAGTGAGACTCAACAAACCGTCATCGTTTTTGCTAATGAGGTTCAACGAAAGCACAATGCAACTATTCTCTCAATTTGAAGTGACAATGGCACCGAGTTCAAAAACTATACCTTGGATGAGTTTCATAGTGATGAAGGAATCAAGCATCAATACTCCACTCCCTATACCCCTCAACAAAATGGAGTTGCCGAAAGGAAGAATCGCACTTTGATGGATGCGGCTCGGTCTATGCTAGCTGAGTTCAAGTCTCCATACAACTTTTGGGCCGGGGCCATCTCCACCGCTTGCCATGCAACCAACCGGCTTTATCTCCGCAAGAAAAAGAACAAGACCCCCTATGAACTTCTCACTGGGAAAAAGCCTAATGTTAGCTACTTTTGGGTGTTTGGTTGCAAGTGCTACATTCTCAAGAAAGGTGTTCGTTTGTCCAAGTTTGAATCCAAGGCTCAAGAAGGAATTTTCGTTGGATACTCAAATCATTCCCATGCTTATAGAGTCTACAACAAAGCCAATGGAAGAGTTGAAGAGACGAGCAACGTGAAGTTTGATGAAAATCATGAGTCTCTTGTTAGGCAAGAAGGTGTTTGTGATCCAAGTGATGAAATTCCTCCTAAGGCCATAAGAATAATGGGTGTGGGTTTCCACCTCCCCATTGAGGATCCCCTTATGGACGAAGGATAAGGACCAAGCTCTACTCAAGTGGAGCCCTCACTTTCACAAGATCATCTTGCCCCTCAAGGACCTACTTTTTTGGCACAAGCTCCCTCAAGCTCTTCCGAAGCTTCCCATGCTCATGAATCTCCAAGCTCCAAAGATCAAGCTCTTCATCAACAACATCAACCTCCCCACGATGGGGCTCCTCCTCAAGGCACCTCCCACGAACAAGCTCTTCATCAACCTCATCAACCTCCCCAAGATGGGACTCCTCCTCAAGGTCACGGCTCTCCCCAAGGTTAAGCTCGTCAAGATCAAGAGCAAGTCAATGATCCTCAAGGCTCCACTCCAAATGATGACTCCCCCGAAGTGGAAATTGATGAAGATGACCCTCGTGTTCGTGCTTATAGTCAAGGCGGCGGCTCAATTGGTGGCAATTACCAAGTGGTAGCTCAAGAATCTCGTGTTGAAGCACAAGCCCGCCGTCAAGCCTATCGTCTCGCCAAGCTTGTTCGAGATGGCCATATCCTTGATAATGTCTATGGAGATTTCAATAAAGGTTCCACTACTAGGAGGCAACTAGCTTCCTTTAGCTCTCACCATGCATTTATCTCTCTTGTGGAACCACAGAAAGTCTTTGAAGCTCTTTAAGATGATGATTGGCTTGATGCTATGAACGAGGAACTTCACAACTTCAAGAGGAACAATGTTTGGACATTGGTTGAGCGGCCCAAAGATTGTCAAAACGTCATTGGAACCAAGTGGGTCTTCAAGAACAAGTGTGATGCGAATGGAATTGTCGTGCGCAACAAGGCAAGGTTAGTTGCCCAAGAATCTTCACAAGTTGAGGGCATCGACTACGGTGAGACGTATGCCCCCGTTGCTCGCCTTGAATCCATTCGTATGCTTCTTGCCTTTGCTATCATAACTTTAAGTTGCATCAAATGGATGTTAAGAGTGCTTTTCTTAATGGTCCTTTGAAAGAGTTGGTATATGTCAAGCAACCTCTGGATTTTGAGGATCCACTTTTTCCGAACCATGTCTACAAGCTCAATAAGGCACTCTATGGCCTCAAGCAAGCCCCACGTGCGTGGTATGATTGCCTTAGGGAGCTCTTATTGGACCGTGGCTTCGAAGTGGGCCTCATTGATCCCACTCTTTTTACTAAGAAAGTTGGAGGCCACTTGTTCGTATGCCAAATCTATGTTGATGACATTATCTTTGGGTCTATTAACAAAACTTTTAATGAGGATTTTGCCAAGCTCATGACCGATCGCTTCGAGATGTCCATGATGGGGGAGTTGAAGTTTTTCCTTGGGTTTGAAGTCAAGCAATTGAGGAAAGGGACTTTCATCAACCAAGCCAAGTACATCCAAGACATGCTCAAGAAGTTCAAGTTTGATCAAGTCAAAGGTGCCAAGACTCCCATGCCAACTAAGGTTAATCTTGATCTCGATCCCAAGGGTAAGGAAGTGGATCAAAAACTCTATCGGTCTATGATTGGGTATTTGCTCTATCTTTGTGCATCCCGACCGGATATTATGTTGAGTGTGGGTATTTGTGCAAGATTTCAAGCCGCACCAAAGGAAAGTCACATGGTGGCGGTCAAGAGAATCTTTCGATATTTAGTTCATACCCCAAACTTTGGGTTGTGGTACCCCAAGGGAGCCAGCTTTGATCTTATTGGTTACACGGACTCGGACTGGGCTGATGACAAAGTGGGAAGAAAGTCAACCTCCGGATCTTGTCAGTTTCTCGGAAGATCTTTGGTTTGTTGGTTCTCGAAGAAGCAGAATTGTGTGTCTATGTCCACTGCCGAAGCTGAGTACATCTCTGCCGCAAGCTGTTGTGCTCAATTGCTATGGATGAAGCAAACTTTGAAGGATCTTGGACTATCTTTTGACAAGGTGCCTCTTCCTTGTGACAATGAGAGTGCCATTGCTATTGCTCACAATCCCATGCAACACAACCGGACCAAGCACATTGAGATTCGTCATCATTTCATTCGGGACCATGTTGCTAGAGGAGACATTTCTTTGGAGTATGTTCCCACCAAGGCAAATCTTGCGGATCTTTTCACGAAGCCTCTTGATGAAGCAAGGTTCCGGGAGTTAAGGCATGAGCTAAATATCATCGATTCGAGCAATGTTGCTTAAGTACCTTGCACACCTACCCGCGTCTCAATGTATATCTTGTTTGGATGTAGGCATGGATTTAGGGGGAGTGTAGTTCCTCTTATGAACATACGCTATCCCTATTATGCGCACATTAAAGTTTTCATACTCTATAGTCTCTAAAGGAGACCATTTGAGCTTCATGATGAGTGTTGGTAATGAACCCAAGATATATCTTCGCGGTGTCAAGCCATTTACTCTTATATAAGGTGGCCTCGGCCACCGACCCGTTTTTATTTGTGTCTTTGACCTTTTTGTGTTTTTCTTGGCTTTTGTTGGCTTTGTTCTTCACAGATTGAGCTCTCTATCCTAATCCTTTCCTATCCTCAAGCCCTCTATATTCCCTGCACAAGTTCTTCCTTGTTATCTTCCAAACCTGAGGTCTTCCTGGCGTCACCGGAACTTCCGGTCAGATGCCGAAACTTTCGGTCAGCTGGTTGTTCGTCTGAACCACCTGCTGACCTGGAACGTGTTCAGCCTGACCCGGAACTTCCGGTCCCTGACCAGAACTTCCAGTGGTGCTCCCTGTCCTATATAAGGTGGGCCCTGGGGGAAAACGGGATCTTCTTCCTTTTTCCCCAAGACCCATCCTCTATTTGGAGCAGCCGCCGGCCAAGACCTCTCCGTGAAGGTGCTCCGGCCCCTTCGTCTCCGGCCACTCCTCCGCAGATCTGCTCCGTGGGAACTTTCCCCACCTCGATCTCCCGCCATGGACTCCGGTATTTGCCCTCAACTCCCTCCATTAATGGAGATCTTGCTCTCTCACCATGGCTTGAGTTAGGGCACACCATGTCTAGGCTAGTTCTTTGGCTAGAACTTGTTGGGAGATCTTGGTAGGCCTAGGGTATCATGCTAGAGTAGATTGGTCCAATACACTCTTGTAAATCTTTGCACTTGTGGCTTTTAGATCTAGATCTAGTGAACTGCTGTTTGGAACCGTCAATTCGTGGCCTCACTGGAACTTCCGGTGAGCCACGACCGGAACTTCCGGTGGACCATTTTCACCGGAAGTTCCGACGATTTAGCGGAAGTTCCGACAACAATGCAACTTTTTCCTGATTGTATTTTTCCAATCTATTTATTTTGTTTCCTCTTCCGAACTTGTGCACTTACCCCACCTTCCCTCCCTATTCTTGTGCTTTCTTCTCAGGGCAAGGAGGTACCCGCCAAGGCAAGCGTACCCGTCGACCATCCTCTGACATTCCTCCTGAGATTGATGAAGAAGATGTTGAGGTTGTGCGTCCAACCACTCAGACTAGTCGTCAGAATGCTGCTGCTGCTCGCCGTGCTACTGCTGCTGAAGGGAAGAGGCCTGCTCTTGCTCAGAAAGCCACTGCTGCTGGGCCAGACATGACCAAAGCCAAGATTTCCAAATGGTCTCAGAAAGCTTACTCTGCATTCAGGCGTACGGATCCCTACCTCGTGGCTCGTGACCGTCTTTGCTTGGACCCTCACTTCCACAACTACCGTCAGGAACAGATATTTGCTAAAATCTATGCAACGAAGAAGAAGTTCATGATTGCTCCTCAAAAGTACATCAATGTGACTCACATGGAAGAGAAGCATGCATACTTTAGCGAGGCTCTTGATATTTGGCAGAAGTTTGGGCTTATTCCCCTCATGGAGCACTGTCAGACCTTTGATGTGAATGCTATTTCTCAGTTTTACTCAACTCTGTTTATTCACATGCAGTCCTCTACTGAAGGTGTGTTGAAGTGGATGACTAGGGGAGTGTTTCTTACCGCCACTTGGTCTGAGTTTGCTGAGCTTCTTGGCTATCCCCTTCAGCCTGGCCGTGGGGCAAATGGTTGGCGTGTTCATGGTCCCGAAGCTGCTGATCCTGAGGTCCTGGAGCCTCTCTACATTGAAGGGTGGGGAACTGTTGGGTTTGTGAATCATCTACTGCCAGTTTTTGACATCATGCGCAGGGTGTACTTGAACACCATCTCTCCCAAGGCTGGTAACTTTGATCAGCTCCATGGCTATCAGGTTGACCTCATGCATCAGACTTATCTCCGCTGTGACACTGATAGTCCCATGGATGTTATGCACTTCATCTACTCAGAGCTGTGGCAAGCTATTATTGAAAAGCGCTCCTGCATCTATGCTCCCTTCATTCAGACTCTCATCAATCACAAGTGGCTTGAAACGACTGGCACTCGCTTTCCTGAAGACAACATCACCATTCATGAGGAGAAGAAGCTGCGTGTGAGTAAGCACCAAAAGCCTCGTTCTCAAGAAGAAAAGGAAGCTGAACTCCAGAAGGCCCGAGATGAAGTTGGTGGTCCCTCCTCTGCTCCTGGGGACTCTAGTGCTGGTGGTCCGTCTCTCCAGAGGCATCCGTCTTGGGCAAAGAAGCTGCTTGGGAAGGTGAAGAAAACTTTCTGCTTTCTGCAGGACCGCGAGTATCAGGCCTATGTAGATCACCGTCGCAATGTTCAGCGCCAGAAGGCCATCATGACAGCTCTCAACATTCCTAGCTCACCGGTCTCTAGCTCTGTCACTGTTCCCAAGGATGATTCGATTCGCGACAACTGCCACTGGTCCAAGGATGAGACTGAGGAGGAGGTCACTGGTCCGTCGCCTGAGTGCGTTCCTTGGGTCCCTGAGTCTGCTCCTCCTCCCTTTCATGGTTGGGACGATTAGATTGATCTTTTCTTCCTTTTTGGTGTCTCGATGCCAAAGGGGGAGAAATATGTCTATTAGGTTGTCTACGGGATTTGCATGGGTTGAGTAGCGAGCCTGTTCTTGCCTTTGATCTTTTCTTGCTCACGAACTCTCTAGTTTATTTGTGTGCTTGTGGCCCTTTTATGTCTGTGAACTTATGTGTGCTTGTGGAACATGTTATGTTTGAGACTATGTGGTATCTTATGGGCATATGCATATGGTGGTGGAGCCTCATAGCTCTTATTGTTATTATTACTCCTTTTGTCTCCACCACATTTGGTTGGTTCTGGTATGATCTCTATCCTTTATTGTATCTTGCACTTGTGCTATCTTTGCAATTGGTAGGGGGAGCCTCCTTGTATGTGTGCCAGTCTTGTCCTTAGAGTTTTTCTCTACCTTGCACACATACAGGGGAAGCTTGTCCCGTCCATTGCAAAGATTGCTTTGATTCTATGCAAATCTTTGGGATTGTCATCTAACACCAAAAAGGGTGAGATTGAAAGGACTATATCTTCCCATGATGTTTTTGGTGTTAATGATAATCCTAATTGTGTTTTAATTGTGCGCTTGAGTTTCAAGGGAAACGTTGTTGATGTCTCCTTCAATTGTGGTGGATGCTATCTTGGGATCTCATGAAGACGGTGGCCTTTTAGTTTTCTCCTAGTTTCTCTCCGGTTGTTGTTTTTAGGTCACCGTACTATTAAGAGGGGGTCCATCTTGGAAGGTTGTGGGAAATCACTTGTTTTTGCACAAACCTATATGCACCGCCACAGCCATCCTACTATTCCGTGAGAGAGTGTGTTCCTGTTCTGTTGGAGCCTTCTGTGTCTCACCGGAACTTCCAGCCTAGCGCCGGAAGTTCCGCTCAGGCTTTTTCTGCGGGCTGTTCTAAGCTTTGTTCCGACGCTAGTTCCGCCCCAAGTTCCGCTGGTGGATCAGTAACCTTCTGTATGAAGTGTTCTATTTGCTGGAACTTGGGCCGGAACTTGCATCGGAAATTGTCCCGCCAAAAGGTCCTGAGCGGAACTTCCGCCCAGCCGCCGGAACTTCCGGCCAGATTCGGTTCGCGACCCAGAAATTCCGCCCCTAGTTCCGCTCCAAGTTCCGCTGAAGGCTCAGTAACCTTCTGTTTTGAAGTGTTCTATTTGCCGGAACTTGGTCGGAACTTGCGTCGGAAGTTCACCGGAACTTCCGGTCTGTTTTGACCGGAACTTCCGGTTGCGCTTCTGGAGCGGGCATCAACGGTCTGATGACCGTTGGAGCCAGGCTGGGCGGAACTTCCGGCCTCTCACCGGAACTTCCGGTGAGGTTACGGGGGATGTAACGGTTCAGCGCGAGGGGGCCTATTTAAGGCACCCCTCTTCTTCCTCCCTTGCCCTCTCGAATTTTTCTTTCTCCTCCATTAATGCTTGAGCTTCACCTCACTAGATCTCTCTCTCTCTCTATCCACTCAAATGACTTGATCTTTTGAGAGGTGAGGGAGGTGACCTAGATCTACACTTCCACCAAAGAAGATTGGATTTCCCCCACCCATCCTTTGTGGATCTTGTTGCTCCTGGGTTTCTTGAAACCCTAGACGGTGTAGGGCATCCTCGGAGCTAAGGCTTGTGTTGTAAAGCTTCGAGGTGTCGTTGAGGGCCTCCAATTGAGTTGTGGAGCCTCCCCCTCAACCTTGGTGTAAAGGTTTCGGTTGGCGCCTTCAAGGTCACCGGTTAGTGGATTGTGAGGCCTCCTTTGTGGGGGAGCTCACCGGAGAAGAAGGTGAGGCCTTTGTGGCGCTCGGGTGACCTTGTGTGGCCCCGACACCTCTCCAACGTAGACGTAGCTCCTTGGGAGTGAACTACGGGAATTACATCTCCATGTCCCCGCTCCGGTTACTTCCTCCCTTCCTTTACTTCTTGCTATTTACCGTTTTTGTGGTTGTGTTTGTTTTCTTGCATTTAGGTTGTTCACTTAGTTGCATCTCTAGATAACTTTCCTTCTCGTTGAGCCTAAAAGTGAGAAACAAATTAAAATTGGGTAGACGCCTATTCACCCCCTCTAGTCGTATCAAGTCGGTAGTTTCAAAGATCCATCATATAATAGAGATTGCAAACTAAAATAAGAAGTGCAAAAAGGTAAAAGATGAGACTTCTCATTAATATTCCAATAAAGGCACTCACACCAAGGGATACAAAGATAATCAACTAAAGGAGAGATATTTCCACAAGCAAACGAAACTATAAGATAACCCCTCTACCACAGATATGAATCCACTAAAAAGTTAAAAGATAAAAGATAATGGTGGTGATACCGTGACACTCCCCCAAGCTTGGAACAAGCCAAGGGGATGCCAAACCTGATGATGAATTACTCCTTTGGTGGTGGTGGTGTTCTCTTGATAAGCTCCTCAATCAGTTTCTTCAACTCCTCGAACTCAAAAGTAAGAGTACGAATTAGCTTCGAGTTTTGGTCTATACGGTTCATGATCATGTCAGTTCGAGAATCCCAGTTCTTGTTATTCTTCCCCCACTCTTCATCCTTAGCATGACCCTTCTTTGCATTGTTAGAACAAGGCAAATCCCAAACCGAAGGCAAATTCCCTTTGGGCACCTGTTGGTATTGATATTCATGTATAAGTGTATGGAAGGGTCTCTTGTTACGTGGAGGAGATGACCGTGGATTGTAGAAGAGACGTGGAGGTTTCCCTCCTGTAGACATTCGTGTTGTCCTCTTAAGCTTGATAGGGGTTGCCACCACTCCAATGGTTGCGATGGTAGCGCGAGTGTCTGGTTGCTTGTCCTCCTCCATGTCACCTTCATACCCTAACGAAATCTCCTCCTCCTTGGGGACTTGGGATTCCTCTTCCTCGGGCTTCTTTCCTTTGTCGTTGGCGGAGGCCATGGTGCTCTAAACTTGAGAAGATTTCGTGACAAAAACAGATCGAAACGAAAACACGACGAGAACATGATGCAAAAACCTCGGGAAACCCAGGGGGTTATATATTACGAAGTTTCAATGCATAAGGAAGGCTTTGGCATGAAAACGAGGCGGAGATGGAGTTCGAGGGGGGGAACACCCCCCTCAGGCGCGGCCAGGCTGGGCCCGCGCCTGGGGTGGGTCTGTCCACCCCGGGCTCCGTTTCCTCTTCAGTTTCGTCTCGTAACTTCCCTTATGTATTAAAAACATCAAAAATATAAAAAGATTGGAGTTTCACGAACCTTCCGTTTTCACCACTTTTACCTATTCAAAGACGAACTCTGCAGATTCCTTTTCTCTTTCTCCTGAAAATTTCCTTCTTACAAAACCCTTGCACAAACTCAATGAAAACATTAGTGTAAGAAAAAACAATAAACCTTTGGTACACACTTCAACTGAAAACCCATCAAAACAAAAGCTTTTGTAAGAGGCAAATACAAATGATGGCAGAAATCTGTCAAAATAGACCAGCAGGTAAATATTTTTTTTTTGAAGACCTTTTGTTGCTCAAATCAAAAAGTGCAGAACTGATGAAAGTTGGGTAACAACCTAGAGAACAAGAACATAAAAATGCATCTCCATCTGAAGTACTGAGCTTCCTCGCGAATTTTTACAAAACAGCACAAAAATCTGTCCCAGGACAGCCACTTTTCACAACTCCTCTACTTCACAAAAGTAGTTGAACTTGACACAAAAACCAAAAAAAAGGATAAGGAGTGGTTATTATAGAGGTAATAACTTCCAGGACTCGACAAAACTCTTGAGTTATCTCCCAACAAGTACTTTTCTTTAATGCCTTTAAGTTAGGCTTGAAACTTCAAAAGATGCTCACAAAGAAGATATATATCTGAAGTGAAAGAGAGCATCAAGAAGCAAATAACCAACACACTTGAGTCTAACCCACTTCCTATGCATGGGGGTATCATGGGAAAATGAATTGTTGAAACAAAAAGCCACTAGCATAGGAAGACAAAACAGATGCAACTTTAAAGCTTTCAACATAAAACGGGGAAACATAACATCATTGAGATGCATAAAACCATGTTTCCCTCTCTCAAAATAATTATCAGTAGCACTTTGAATAAAATTGACAATATAACTGTCACTGGAAACAACTTTATCATCAGAATAAACATACTTACAGTCATCAAAGAGAGGTCCAAGGTCATAAACCGGATCAATAGAAGCAAGTTGTTCCATCCTGAAATCTTTATTAGGCAAGCTATTTTCACAAGGAGATTTAGCAAATTTGGAAAAGTTAAACTCATAAGAATCTCCATCAAACTTAGTTAAAACTTTTTCCTTCTTACAATCAATAATAGCTCCACAAGTTTTCAAGAAAGGTCTACCAAAAATGATAGGACAAGTTTTGCTAGCTGCTGAATTAAGCACTAGAAAATCAGCTGGATACTTAATATTACCACAAAGAACCTCCACATCTCTTACAATGCCAATGTGGCAAATGGTTTCCTTATATTAGCAAGGTGGATAACCACATCAATTTCCTCAAGCTCACAAGGACCAATCTCATGCATAATTTTCTTGTAAAGCTCATAAGGAATAACACTAGAACTAGCACCAATATCACATAAACCATAATAGCAATGATCACCAATTTTAATAGAAAGCACAGGAACACTAGCTTTTCTAGCCTTACTAGGATGAGAGATAATATTAGAAGTGCCTTCGCAGAAGACAATATGCTCATCATCTATATTTCTAGTGACAGTGTCTTTCATAATAGCCACCACAGGTTCAACATTCAATTGCTTACCAGGCTCCACAGTTTTCATTGTACCTTTGTTATTTGCACTAATAATCATAGAATACTCCTTTACCTTATCTGAGAAAGGCATTTTCTCAACATGAGGTTCAAGCACAATATGATTAGTGGTACAAACTTGAGTACTTCTAACTGTAACATGACTAACAACATATTTATACGGAGCATGGTACTTATTCCACTTCTTCTTGGGAATTTCTATGTAAGAGGCAAAGGCCTTAAAACAGTTGGCAATACTTTGGGAGTCGTGACCAAACTCATTGCTAATATCACATAAGTTATCGGTTCCCATAAAAGATTTAATGCATTCATAATCATAGTTTATACCTGACTTTCTTCCTTTGTCATTCTCCCAAGCTTCAGTTTTATCTTGAATACGGTCTAAGAGATCCCATTTAGCTTCTTCCTTCATACGTGTGAATGATCTAGCACAATAAGCATCTAGTAAATCTATATCATGAAGAGGAAGCCTTGCATAAAAGTTATTGAGAATAATATTATTAGGGAGTTCATGAATAGGACATTTAAGCATGAGTAACTTCAATATCCCCGAAGCTTGAGCTGTACTCTCTCCATCAAGAGGCCAAAAGTTATATATAAGATTTCTATCCTTATGAATCTCACTGGGAGGATAAAATTTAGAGTACAAGAGAGATGCCATCTCCTCCCATTCCATGGATTGTCCATTCTTTAGCATCTTATACCATTCTTCAGTTCTCCCTTTCAAGGATATGGAGAGTAACTTCTTCTTCACTTGTTCAGTTGTGATACCTACACACTTAAACAACCTGCATAATTCATGGATAAAAAGCAAGTGATCACCAGGATGGACAGTTCCATCCCCAAAATAATAATTATCCATAACACGATTAACAATACTTGTAGGTATCTTAAAAGGATCTATCTCAACAGGTGGTGGTTCATCTACTACCCTAGCAGTGGTAGTAGTTTTCCTAAACAGAAAACCAAGTGGTTTATCCATATTGGAAGCAAAGTAACAAGCAGTAACAAAAGCAATACTCATAGTAAAAGTTTCCCTTACCAGTTCCACTCTTCAATAGCGCTTCACTCCCCGGCAACAGCGCCGAAAAATAGTCTTGATGACCTACAAGTATAGGGGGTGTATCGTAGTACTCTCGATAAATAGGAGTATCGATCCCAACGAGGAGCAGAAGGTGCTGAACAGTGGTATGGAGCAGGAAATCCCTGTGAATACTTATCAAACGGATTTTTAGTTTTTTTATAAGGCAACAAAACAAAGTGCAAGTAACAAAGGTAATGAACAATCGGAGCAAGTGGCCCAATCCTTTCTTAGCAAAGGACAAGACGGTGGAAATACTTATAAGGACCAAATGTTCTCGAGGACACATGGGAATTCTGTCAAGTGCTTTCACTTCAAATAGCTGAGTACTCTTCTTTGGTGTTTGTAAGTGTTGTGTGGGTGAACCTGTGTAGGGATGCAGAAGTGGGACAATTGGGACAAGTGGGATATCACTTTTAGACTACTAGACTAACTCAAAACTAAGTGGGACAAGTGGGATAAGCTAGATTTAATATATCCCGCTTATCCCACTTATCCCACCTAAATTAGAGTTAGTCTTGTAGTCTAAAAGTGGTATCCCACTTGTCCCAATTGTCCCACTTCTGCATCCCTAAACCTGTGCTAACATACCGCTCTTCCTAAGACTAATACATACTTGTGATTAAACCCCCTGCAAACATCCGTAACTACAAGAAAGTAATTAAGATATAAATCTAACCATAGCCTTAAACTCTGAGATCCTACACTCCCTTGTGCAAAGGTGTCCTAACGGGGGCTCAAGTTTCTGTCACTCCGGAAACCCCATGATTAGTAGCCAAATACACAATGCATCCCCCTAGGCCCATAAATGGTGAAGTGTCATGTAGTCGATGTTCACATGACACCACTAGAAGAATAGCACCACAACTTAAATACTAAACCATTGAATAATAACTCATCACAGATTCACTACTAACAACATGACTTCTCCCATGTCCTCAAGAACTATATGAACTACTCACAAGACATCATATGGATCAAGATCAAATATGATATGATAATGGATAACAATCTGAACATAAACAATAATCCAATGGTTCCACTCACAAGCATCAACTAAAATAGTAATCAACACCGGGAAAGTTTCCCCTAAGAACTAAAGCAATATCCAACACAATGTTACAGCGGGATGGAGTGGTGATGATGGTGCTGGTGGGGATGATGGTGTGGATGATGATGATGATACCGATAAAGCCTAGCTTGATGACGGTGTTGATGGCGACGGTCTCCCCTCTCCGGGAAGGAATTCCCCGGCAGAAATCTATCTGCCAGAGAGATCTTTATCTCTCGGTGTTTTCCGCCCCTAGAGGCTGCGGAAATCTATCTGTGGTCGCTCCCCGAGACTTAGGGTTCCGTAGGGAAGATATAAGCGAAGGGGTAGAGTCGGAGGCCGGGAAAGTGGGCCACACCTGCCCAAGGCGCGGGTCAGGTGGGCCCGCGCCTAGGGGGTGTGGGCCCCCTGAGGCCCTTCTCCGTCCCTCCTTCTGGCTCCCTCATTCTTCTGGAGAATTAATAAGTTTCCATATTTTTCTGGTGTTTTTCTGATCTTTGCGAAATTTCACCAAAACGCCTTCTTTTCCATCAGAATCCAGACTCCGGCAGTCCATCCTTCAAGAATCATCCAACATGCATAAACAGTTGAAAAGGCCATAAGTAATACCTCATAATAAGACAAATATCAATGAATAGAGGTAAATTATGGTATAGAAAGGTGATGCAAATTGGGCATATCAGTTAGCTGGAGGAAAGACCAATTAACTTTGTCGTATGCCTTCTCAAAGTCAATTTTGAACAGTACACCATTTAATTTTTTTGAGTGTAGTTCATGGATTGTTTCATGCATTATTACAACACCATCTAGGATATTTCTTTCTTACATGAACGTAGTTTGAGACGGGCTAACAACATGGTCAGCAATTGAGTTTAGTCTAATCGTGACAACTTTAGTAAAAATCTTAAAACCACTTCAAGCAAGCATATTGGGCGATACTATTGTATACGTTCTGTATTGTTAACCTTAGGCAGTAAAATTATATTGCCAAAGTTTAGTCTAAAGAGATCCAACTGACCGACTTGTAAAAAACCAAACAAATTCATCAGGTCCTCCTTGATAACGTCCCAGAATTTTTGGTAAAATTCCACTGGGAAACCATCAGGCCCTGGCGCTTTGTTATGTTCCATTTAAAAAATAACTTTCTTAACCTTTTCCTCGGAATATGAAGCAGTTAGAAAGCTATTTTCTTAAGCAGAAACCTGGGGGATATCGGCCGTTTGGGACTCATCTAGAGAGAATGAATTTTCCGCTAGAGCCTCAAACAAGCATTTATAATAAGCTGTAATATATGACTTCACTTGCTCCTGTCCCTCAATCATACCTTCTTCCTGGATCAGAGAGTGAATAAGTTTCTTCTTATGCTTGCCATTGGCAACAACATGGAAGTACCTTGTATTCGCATCTCCTTTCAGAATGAATTTTGCTTTAGAGTGTTGGTACCATTTGAGTTCTGTTCGCGCAGAAGTAAGGCTATCTCTGCATTCGATTGGATTTTAAGCTCAATTTCTTGTGCAGTTAATGGCCTGACCTCCGCGGAAGCTTCTAAGTCATCAATTATAGATGTTAGGCGTATTTTTTCATTTTTAGGATCCCAGCTGTGTGCCTGGCCCAACCACGAAGGAACTTACATAAAACACGCATTTTGTTATTCCATCGTAGGATAGCGTTTGGCCACCAACCGGTTTCTCCCAAATAGCCTTAACCATCTCGCAAAAACCATCACGGATCATCCATCCGAGTTCAAATTTAAACTCATATGTAGACTTCCATGGCGTTGATCCAAAATATAAAAGTAAAGGAGCATGATCCGACAAAGCCTCAATACGCTCTAGAGAGCGAACAACTACCATAGGGAACTTATGTTCCACGTCGGTATCCATTAGCACTCTATCTAATTTTTCGTATGTTGGCTCTTAAAGACTATTAGCCCAGGTAAATTGCCTTCCTAATATTGTAACCTCTCTTAAGTCCAGACTGTCTATAACAACATCGAACAAAAAAGGCCAATGTTCATATGTGTAACTTGATAAAAAAACTTAATGTAAACTTAGGTTTAGCATGGGTGCATTAGGTGCACAAATTCAATGGGTTCACTGGATACGTTCCCCAAGCTTTCAAGGGGTGCAGATTTTCTTCCAATTTACCATGCATTTGCCCCCCTTCGCCTCCTCTACATCCCAAAGGAAAGGGTGTCTCAACTTCTCAATTTTCTTAATCATCCATTTCTCAACCAAGAAATTTGTGAGGAAATATGTAGCATTGGCAGTGAGGACTATGTTTGGCTAGCGCCATACGGTTCATCACCTTGCCAATCCAGCTTAGCAGACGTCCATCGATCTTATCCAACAGAGGATGCACCTCTACACGCCTTGGTTTTCTAGATCTAATAGGGAACACTAGATATCTGCACAGGAATATTCCCTGGGAGCCACCGAAATCTTGCAACACAACTTTTAGGTCAATGCCACTACATGCTTCAAGGTAGGCAATACACTTCTCCAAACTTGTATGTAGTCTACATGCATTTCCAACGAGCTATAGGAAACTTTGCATCGCCGTTATGTCATTTTTGTCCATATTAACGAACAAGGTTGTGTCATCTGCATAAAAGCTGACTTGAAGCCTAGCTGCATAGAGCCTCAAACGGGAGAGAATATCGTTGTCTGTCGCCAGTACTAATAAACGTTGCAAGGGTTCCATTGACAGGATGAATAACATGGGGGGAGGGGTCTCCTTGCCAAATCCCTCTCCTGTGGAAGAAATACCTTCATAGGCATCCATTTAGCAAACTCTTTGATCTTGATGAGGCCGGTAGGATGGAAATTATATCTCGCCATTGACCAAATCACATGAATGAAAGGACCTATAGGAGGTAAAACTATTTCACCGAATCAAACACCTTTGCGATGGCCAATTTGGAAAGAGCAGTAGATTTCTTGACATGTGCCTCTTTGATCACATGTTTGACATTCATGACCTGCCCTTTATAAAAGCAGTCTGGCTTTGAGATATGCAGCAGTGTAACTCATGAGCCAATCTGTCTGCTAACATTTTCAAGAGTATCTTCGTAGCGTTGTGCATTGAACTCAACGATATGTAATATTTTGCATTGGCAGCATTGGATTTCTTCGATAGTAACATTATATTTCCAGTATTTAACAGGTGCCAATGATCTCCTCTCAATTGATGAATCTAGTTCGTTTTAGCCAATAGATCATGTTTGAATGTATTCCAACTGAAAGGATCGTATGGGCACCTAGAGGGGGGGTGAATAGGTGCTACATCAAATTTTACTCTTTTTCAAATTAGGGTTTGACAAGAAAGGTAAATTCTCTAGAATATGCAACTATGGTGAATTTATCTATATGTCAATCAAGCACAAACTAACACAACACTAAGTAAGAACAAGTAAGTAAAGTGCGGTAAAGGATAGAAGTAACCAAGTGAGTGGACGCGGAGACACAAGGATTTGTTTCTCGTAGTTCCTTCCTTTTGAGGGGAAGTACGTCTACGTTTGGAGAGGGGGTGGTTTCAAACCACCAACGCCACGAGAGGCCTCCCTTGTTCTCCGATGAACCTCACCCCAATGGGCTCGATTCACCTTCCACTATATCGGCAACCTTCGAGGTGGAAGTCGACACCTTTACAACAAGTTCGAGGCACACATCCACAACTGAATTGGAGGCTCCCAAATACAAGCAAGCTGTCAAGACAAATCAAAGACAAGCTTGTAAGAACCAAATCAAAGTTAGGGTTTCCAAAGAAACACTAGAGCTTGGGGGCCCTCAAGTTAATGAGGGGGAATGGAGATCTCTCTTGGTGAAGATGTAAATCAAGGCCTCCTCCTTCGATTCTCCAAAGATCAATGACTTTGGATGGTTGGATGAAGATATCTTGTAGATTTGGTGGCTCTAATGGGGTTGGTGTTCTTGAGTAGCTTGAGCAACTGGAGGAAGAAGATAAGGGTCCCTTTTTATAGGCAGTCCCCTCCACGAACCGTTTTCTGACCATTGTAGAAAAGTCACCGGAGACTCCAGCCAATCTCTGGACCAGCCTCCGGACTGCCCATCTGACTGACCCAGACCATTCCAGCCCTAGCAACACCGGAGACTCCGGTCTTCCAACACCGGAGACTCCGGACTGAACAAAGTTCGGAGACTCCGGAGTAACCTCCGGTGCAGGCTCCGGACCCCCAGACAGAATGTCCCAGCCATATCCTTGGAGGCACCACCGGAGCCAGAACCGGAAACTCCGGACCACACCGGAGACTCCGGTCTTGTCGGACCGGAGACTCCGGTCTGGAGTTTCCAGAACATTGGCATATGAATGTGGTCTTTTCCCAAGAGTGAGGGTGTTGTTCATCTAACATAATACCAACCTGTGGACAGTGATAAACTGTAAAATGATCTACTTGTTGTTAACGAACACCAAAAGTGATTATGACAATAAATGCCCTTTCAATCTCCCCCTTTTTGGTGTTCGATGACAACAAGTGATTTGCATGGAATAACATATAAATGTGGCTCCCCCTGACTATGTGCAGCAAGATAATTAAGTAAAACATGTAAGATGGATAGTATCAACGATATGTAAGATGGATAGTATCAACGATAGCACATATAAGTCTCACATGAGTTACAATAGATGGTGCACACAAGCACATAGTCATAGTCGCACAAGCACATGAACAACGGATAACTCACATAAAGTTCAAGTTCAAAAATGGCAAATAAAAGGCAAATAAGGGTAGATAGTTGCAAATCCCAAATCCCAAGTCCATGCAAACCGATGAGAATGTATTCTCCCCCTTTGGCATCGAAACACCAAAAAAGGGAAAAGACCTACACTAGCTCCCCCAACCGCTCAGTAGTCATCGTCATCCTTGTCATCGTCATCCTCCTCCTGGTCACCATCATCCTGATCATAGTCATCATCATCGTCTACAGGGACAGCAGGCCCTTTGCCATGAGGGCGAGAAGAGGAAGTACCCTGGTACCCAAAACCTGAGGTGACATCAGCAAACGTCTTCCAATCCACCAGACTGTCCTGTTGGGCATTCCATGCCCCAAATGAGAGTGTATGATTAGACTCTGTGGACTGCTGAGCCCCATGCTCATCATTGTATTCATCTTCACCTTCCTCATTATCCTTAGCACCCTGTTCCTTGATCTCTTTGAGAAGCTTCTCAATGTGGTGGTTGCTTTGGTAGGATGCATGCTGCTGCTTGCGAATGTCGACGTTCATGCAACAAAGGGTCCTCTCCCAAAAGCTGGCCTTCTTGACCCTCTCATGCACATAGTCTCGAGTCATAGTAGGCATAGGGGCATTGGAAGCATTCTTCCTCCAAACTCTAGGTGGGGAGGGAGCCCTCTCCGTCTCAATCTCCTCCTCATCATCATCCCCATACCGACGCCTTGGAGCAGGCCCCATGCGCCCCTTCTGCTGCAGAGAGACCAGAGTGTGCTCAGTGAGGTGTGGTGGTATGCCATGTGGAGAATCATGCTCCTGGGAGTTGATGAGCCTCATAACCAAGGGTGCATATGGAGGAGATTTCTTGTAAATAATGGCATGGAACATCTCCTCAAAAATGAAGTCCATCACATCAATAGGTGCAGCATCATCCTCAGGTCCAGCATTGAAGATCCGGTGAGTATGGTATAGGAGGTTGACAAGCCCATCCCTAATAGCATCATCATTTCCAGCACCTGGAGCAATAGTGTGACGAAAAATCCTCAGCATAAGGTTGTAGAGGGTCTTGAGTCCCTTGGAACCCCCCACAACACCATCATCATACAGAGGTGCCAGCTTCAACTTGTTCTCACCCAAAGCTGCTGAGTGCATGCGCAGTCCCACAGGAGTGGATACTCCATGGAAGGTCTCAAAGATGACATTGGCAAAGTCATGAAATGTAGCCGTGCAGCGAGTGGTGCCAGTCATCCACACCATGGTCCTGTCAAGGTCAGTCCCAAACACAACTGTGGCATAGAACTGCTGGACAAGATGGACACTGTAGTCTTCACGCAGCTCCATCAAGTTGTAGAGACCTAGCTTCTCATAGATCCACAGGGCATCATTGAAGTAAGGGCGCTGGCGCATTTGCTCAACAATCATGAACTTCTGAGGGCAGACAGGTGATCTGGTGAGTACACCATACACATCCTTCATGAACACAGCCTGTTCTTTCCTCCAGAAGCGAGGGTCCTCACTGGTACGAGGCAGCGCAGAGAAATCTGTCTTTCTCAGCTCATGGTACTCCTCTTTGTACATTTTGGATAAGGTCTGCAGGTTGTCATACTTGGCCCTCTTGGCACGGTCCTCCCGTTCAGCCCTCTCCTGATCCCTCTTCATGTAAGATGCATCACGTGCCCGCTGTTTCCGGTTGGATGGAGGCACGATAAACTGACCTTGAGCTTCATCATAGCGAGGATTGCCCCTTTGGGACTTGGCCTTGGTACGACGAGGACGACTAGAACCATCACTTGTGAACAGCAGTGAGGGAGATAGCATGGAGATGAGTATATATGTCCCAAAGATGCAGTACAAGAGCTTTGATGCATTTCCGGACTATTTTGATTCACCCAACACCGGAGTCTCCGCACCTTACACCAGAGTCTCCGGCTCAGACCGGAGTCCCCGGTCCTGGGGACCGGAGTCTCTGGACCTAAGTCCGGAATCTCCGGTCGGGAGGCTCGGGTATGAGGTGGGAAGATGCTGGTGAGGGTGAATCTAGTAGATCGGGCAATGCAACAAGGCTAAAGTACTAGAGTGCACGCAAACAAGTGATTCCAATGGACAAATCAGCAACAATCCTCAAAAAAACACATCTAGAGATGAACCCTAGGGGAAAAATAGAGGAGAGGTACCAGATCTGTCCATGGGATCAATTCCTCCGGTGGGAATGACCCAATGGAGGAGAGGGGAAGGTTGACCGGCTGCACGGCGGATCCCGGGGGCGTCTTGACCTCCGGGGAGGATTTTTGGAAGAGGGGGCGACAGGGTTGAAGGTAGGGGACGGGGTGAAGAATGGTGAACTGTTGTCCCAGTTCACCTCGTGCCCCCTCCTTTAAGTGACAGAAACCGTCCGGACCGGAGACTACGGCCTACACCAGAGACTCCGGCCTACACCGGAGACTCCGGTCCTCCTCGACCAAAAGTTCCAGGAAAAGTGTTTGGGGACATATATGAGCGATAGATGGTTTTTAAGATAGGTATAGGGCTTGGGTTGAGACATCAAACTGTGAAGAACCAACAAGAGCCATAGGGTTTCAAAAAATGTTCAGAAAAGCTCCAAGAGACTAGAATCAAGCAAATGACAAACATGAGTAAGTGCCAACCTCTCAAATGAGAGAGGGCGGTGGCCTAGGCCACCATATTTGAGTATACTTGGCTTGGCACCACGAAGATATATCTTGGGTCCATTACCAAAACTCATCATTAAGCTCACATAACACTAAATGATATTAAGAGGAATGATTTTGATTGCTTTGGGCATAATGGGGGGAGGGATTATCCAATCAATTAGGATCACACTCCCCCTATTTCCATGCCTACACCTAAACCAAATATGAGATGAAACATAGGTGAGAGTGTAAGAATATCAAGTCAAGCTCCTTGAATCTACGACATTTAGTTCATTACTCAAGTAGCAAAACCTTGCTTCATCAAGTGGCTTCATGAAGGTATCGGCAAGTTGATCTTTGGTTGATACATATGATAGATCAATATCACCTCGAGCAACATGATCTCTAATGAAGTGATGGCGAATCTCAATATGCTTTGTCCTTGTGTGATCCACCGGGTTGTAGGCAATCTTGATGGCACTTTCATTGTCACATAGAAGAGGCACTTTGTCACAATGGACACCATATTCCTTTAAAGTTTGCCTCATCCATAGCAATTGGGTGCAAGCACTAGCAGCTGCCACATACTCGGCTTCGGCGGTGGAGAGAGATATACAATTTTGCTTCTTGGAAGACCAACATACCAAGGACCTACCAAGGAATTGGCAAGCCCCGGATGTTGATTTTCTATCATCCTTGTCACCTGCCCAATCCGAATCTGTGTATCCACAAAGAGCAAATGTTGACCCTCGAGGATACCAAAGACCATAAAATGGGTTATGAACCAAATATCGAAAGATTCTCTTGACCGCCATTAAATGGCTTTCTTTAGGAGCCGCTTGATATCTTGCACACACACCTACACTCAACACAATATCGGGTCTAGATGCACAAAGGTAAAGCAAAGAACCAATCATAGACCGGTATACCTTTTGATCCACATCTTTACCATTTGGATTTTGTTCTAGATGAGTCTTTGTAGCCATGGGAGTAGGAGATCCATTTAAGTCTTGCATTTTGAATCTCTTGAGCATATCTTGAGTATACTTGGCTTGATTGAAGAATGTCCCTCCTCTAACTTGCTTGATCTCAAAATCAAGAAATACTCTCAACTCCCCCATCAAAGACATCCGGAACCTACTAGTCATAAGCTTTGAGAATTCATCATTAAAAGCTTTGTTAGAAGAGCCAAAGATAATATCATCAACATATATTTGGCATACAAAAAGCTCCCCATTGACTTTCTTAGTAAAAAGAGTGGGATCGATTTTCCCAACCTCAAATCCACGGTCAAACAAGAGCTCTCTAAGGTGCTCATACCACGTGCGTGGGGCTTGCTTGAGCCCATAGAGCGCCTTATCAAGTTTGTAGACATGGTTTGGGAGGTTGGGGTCCTCAAATCCCGGGGGTTGCTTAACATATACCAATTCATTTAGTGGACCATAAATAAATGCACTTTCTACATCCATTTGTTGCAACTTGAAGTTATGATGTGCCGCATAAGCAAGAAGGATACGAATGGACTCAAGGCGAGCCACGGGTGCATATGTCTCTCCATAGTCAATGCCTTCAATTTGAGAGAACCCTTGTGCAACTAATCTAGCCTTGTTCCTTACTATGATTCCATGCTCATCTTGCTTGTTTTGAATATCCACTTTGTTCCAATAACATTGCGGGAATCCTTTGGCTTCTCTACTAACTTCCATACTTTTCTTCTCTCAAAGTTGTTGAGTTCTTTGTGCATAGCTTCTAACCAATCCGAGTCTTCAAGTGCTTCCCACACTTTATTTGGTTCAATCATGGAGATGTGTGCTTGGTGTTCACTGAACCTCTTCAATTGTGCTCTTGTGGAAATGCCTTTCCTTAGATCACCAACTACATTTTGTAGAGTGTGATCTCTTAATTCCAACATCCTTTCCTTTCTAGCTTCGCGACGAGCGTGGATCTCTGTGTTGTTTCTTGGGGGACCCTCTTCATCATTTTCATCCTCGTCTTGACCATAATCTTGACCTTGATCATCATTGGAATCATCCTCTACATTGGGAGGCAAAGATTGACCTTGGTCTTGATCAAGTGCTCTTCTAGCGTCAATTTGAGCTTGTCTCAAAGCAGCTTGTACGGATCTTCCTTGAGAAATTGACTTGGCACCACTTGAGAATCCGTCGAATGGACCAAGCTCCCTTTGACTAGAGTTGTCACTTTGATCATCATGTTGAGGGTCCATATCTTGTCTTTGGCTTGAGTCAATGTCCTCTTCGGTGGATGGAGCATGTTGAGGTTGTGAAGATGAGGGCTCCACTTGAGTGGAGCATAGTTCTTCTCGATCCGCCATAAGGGGTTCCTCAACAGGGCGGATATATCCCACACCATTCTTCCTATGGCATCCTGAGGCATTTCATCATCTGCATCACAAGCATCAACACGCCCCCCTTGGGGACCATCATATTCTTTGAAGGTCACACTACAAGATTCTATGACGGCTCCGGAGAGCTTATCATAGATTCTATAAGTGTGAGATTCGAGACCATAGCCAACAAAAATACCCTCTAATGCTTTAGACTCGAATTTAGACAAACGAACACCTTTTATGAGATAGAAACACTTACAACCGAACACCCGGAAGTAAGATATGTTGGGCTTGTTACCGGTAAGAATTTCATATGGAGTCTTGTTGATTTATTTGCGGAGGTAGAGCCGGTTTGAAGCATGGCAAGCAGTGGAAATGGCTTCGACCCAAAAGTTGTATGGAGATTTAAACTCCGCCAACATGGTCCTAGCCATCTCAATAAGAGTCCAGTTCTTCATTTCGGCCACGCCATTTTGTTGAGGGGTGTATGCAGCGGAATATTGATGTATAATCCCCTCATCACTAAGGAAATCATTCAAGGTGTAGTTCTTGAAATCGATGCCGTTGTCACTTCTAATGATCAACACGGGAACATTGTATTGCCTTTGGACCAAATTGATGAAGTCGATGAAGGTATTTTGAGTCTCACTCTTCAATTTGAAGAAATAAACCCAAGAGTATCTTGAAAAGTCATCAACAATCACCAAGAAATATTTCTTCCCACCAAGACTTGCATGAGATGGAGGACCAAAGAGGTCCACGTGGAGGATCTCCAAGATCTTGGTGGACTTGATGCGGTTCTTAGGCTTGTGAGGAGCATCATGCATCTTCCCTAGAACACATGCCCTGCAAACATGATCTTTGGCAAAGGAAACATTTTCTTTTAGTCCAACAATATTGCCCTCCTTGTGGAGACTTTGCAAAGTTCTCATATTGACATGGGCCAGTCGGCGATGCCATAACCAACCCACATCGGCCTTTCCGAATAAGCACATCGCACTTGTAGTTGCTTGCCTCGAAAAGTCCACCACATACAAGTCATGTTCGACATACCCAACAAAAGCGACCTTGAGAGACTTGCTCCACATGAGGACCACAAGATCATTATGTAAAAAGACGGAAAAACCCATCTTTCCAAGAGCATAGACTGAAATTAAATTGTACCCAAGGGTCTCAACAAGCATGACGTTCACGAGTGTAATGTCGTGAGCAACCACAACTTTGCCAAAACCCAATACCTTAGATTTTGACTTGTCGGCATAAGTCACGGTGATTTGATCATCATTTGGCTTTAAGTCCTTGACAATAGATGAGCTTCCGGTCATATGACTTGTGCAACCACTATCAATCACCCACTTTGACCCTCCGGAAGCATAAGTCTACAAAAGATCAAGCTAATTTTTAGGTACCCATTTTTCAATGGGTCCTCTTTTGTTAGCAACAAGGGTCTTGGGAACCCAAATAGACCAAGCAATATAACCATCAAATGGGCCAACATATTGTGCATACACATCACCATAATAATCACACATTAGAACATAGTGAGGGTTAGCACTACCCGCAAAGTCATCATGAGACATAGTTTTACCACTTGTGGTCTTACTACCCACAATGGCCTTGTTAGTTTCTTGTGTGGGCTTGGCCTTCTTATTGTTATTGTTCTTCTTCTTATTAGAATTGGAGACAAATCCAATGCCCCCTTTATCACCACTAGGCCTTTGCTTACTCAAAAGATCATCAATGGACTTGTTGCCTTGTGGAAATGTGGCCTTAGCAAACTCCCCTTTCAACCTAGCATTCTCTTCAAGAATAGTTGTACTACTAGATGGAATGAAGTTACTAGGTGAAGGAATATTGGCCAATTGAGTTTTAAGAGTTTCATGGGACTTTGTGAGTGACAAGAATTCACTCTCCAAAGCCTTGTGGGCCTTGTTAAGCAACCTAAAGTCCTCGGCAAGTTTTTCATGAACCACACCAAACTCAATCTTGTCCTTTTTAGCACTTTTGTATTTAGCAATAGCATGATCACGCTCTTTGATGAGTTTGTTAACAATATTGTCATTGGCCTCATCAAGCCCTCCAAGTTTTAATTCAAGTGATAACCTAGTTTCTTGTTCTTCTTCTAGAGCATTGTTTAAAGCCTCTAGCTCAATCATGTGTTCATGCCCAAGTTTACATCTTACATCTAGAAGCTCTTGAGTATGTGAAAGTTGATCTAGGATGTTTTCAAAGTGTAACTTAGCATCTCCTTCTAGGTTAGTCATAAACTCATCAAAGGCAATTAATTCCTTTTTAACATCAAGAGACATCTCATCATCAAGTTCATCATTATCTAAGGGAGTAGAGTGGGATGATGAGGATACCTCCGTTCCTCTTGCCATAAGGCAAGTGACGTTCTTGGTGGGAGAGTTCTCATTTGGAGAATCAAAGAGTGAGAATGTTGGAGTAGAGGTGGTGGCTAGAGCAGCCACACCATGCGAAGTTTCCTCTTCCTCATCTTCATCATCTTTATTGTCGGAGGAGTATTCTTCATGAGTGATCAAGAAAATTTCTCCCGACTTCTTGTTGATGGGATTCTTCTTGATGAAAGGTTTCTTGTAAGGTGCCTTGAGAGTCTTCTTCAACACAAGCTTACCCCCATGATATTCTCTCTTTTCATAGGGACAACTTGCTACAAAGTGATAGCGGTCACCACAATTGAAGCAAGTTCTCAATATTGTTGTATTTTCTCTTTTCCCATTTGGGTTGCTTTTTATTTGCATTTCCATCTTGGCCTTCGCAGGGTTATTCCAAAAGTTCTTTGCATAGAAGGACATATATTGACTATGAGCAATCTTGACTTCATCGGGGTGGTCCATGGAAAGCCCTTCATCACTATCATCTTCATCCCCATGGTCCACAACTTTGGCCTTCAATGCAAAATTGACAAAATTGCTCATACCAAGGGCACGAGCACGAGCATCTTTGGCATTCTTGGCGGCAACCTTAAAAGCGGCCATCTCTTGCATAACTTCATTTGAGGTCATAAGATGGTAGTTGTGTCTTCCTTGTAGACTCTTCAAGTCGGTGGGCTCAAAAGGCATGAGTGCACTCACATATTTCCTTTTTATCCATGCATCATCCACATGTGAGGCACCCACATTTCTAAAAGCGGTGGCGGTGGTCTTGAGCCTTCGGTACATGTCTTCATGATCTTCACCTTCTTTCATGTAGAAGCCTTCGGCTTCATTGCTTAGAGCATCATATCGGTTCCTCCTCATACTCTCATTTCCAACAAACAACACAATGAGAGCATCCCAAGCTTCCTTGGCAATGCTAAAGTGCTCAATGTGTGGGTAATCCTTTGTTCCCAATCCTTGTTGAATCATATGCAAAGCAGTCGCATTGAGTTGACTATTGACAACCTCTCTTCTTGTCAAGTTGTTTGGATCCCCAATAAAGAGTCCATGCTCGATGATGTTCCATAGTTCAATGCAAGAGCTGCGCACATGAGTTCTCATTAGTGATTGCCATTGAGCAAAAGTAGCAGACTCTTCTAGCTTAGGTGGGTCACCTCTATTGTACACATGAGGGTGAGGGACGGGAGGATCGGGAGAGTACCAAGAATCACGGTGCTCACCCTTCCCCCCATCAAGTTGTGTGGAGGAAAGCGTTGTCTAGTTTTTCCCCTACCACCATACCCTCGGGGGATACCGAAGTATTACCTTTAGGTACAACGGATGGTAGATCCTCTTGAGGAGATGGGGGTGATGAGCAATCTTTGTCTTTAAGAAGTTGCTCAAGCATCTTCTTGACTTTGTTGACCAAGGAAGAGCTCAATATTGTTTCCAAGTTTCTGAGATCTTCCATGGTCACCGGGGTCGGCTCACTACCACCATCCCCTTCTTGGCTACCCATATTCTCTTAGGCGGTAAAGCCCAAATAAAGAGCCGAGGCTCTGATACCAATTGAAAGGATCGTATGGGCACCTAGAGGGGGGGTGAATAGGTGCTACTTCAAATTTTACTCTTTTTCAAATTAGGGTTTGACAAGAAAGGTAAATTCTCTAAAATATGCAACTATGGTGAATTTACCTATATGTCAATCAAGCACGAACTAACACAATACTAAGCAAGAACAAGTAAGTAAAGTGTGGCAAAGGATAAAAGTAACCAAGGGAGTAGACGCGGAGACACAAGGATTTGTTTCCCGTAGTTCCTTCCTTTTAAGGGGAAGTACATCTACGTTTGGAGAGGGGGTGGTTTCAAACCACCAACGCCACGAGAGGCCTCCCTTGTTCTCCGATGAACCTCACCCCAACGGGCTCGATTCACCTTCCACTATATCGGCAACCTTCGAGGTGGAAGCCGGCAACTTTACAACAAGTTCGGGGCACACATCCACAACTGAATTGGAGGCTCCCAAATACAAGCAAGCTGTCAAGACAAATCAAAGACAAGCTTGTAAGAACCAAATCAAAGTTAGGGTTTCCAAAGAAACACTAGAGCTTGGGGGCCCTCAAGTGAATGGGGGGGAATGAAGATCTCTCTTGGTGAAGATGTAAATCAAGGCCTCCTTCGATTCTCCAAAGATCAATGACTTTGGATGGTTGGATGAAGATATCTTGTAGATTTGGTGGCTCTAATGGGGTTGGTGTTCTTGAGCAGCTTGAGAAACTGGAGGAAGAAGATAAGGGTCCGTTTTTATAGGCAGTCCCCTCCACGAACCGTTTTCTGGCCGTTGTAGAAAAGTCAGACCGGAGACTCCGGTCTGTAGACCGGAGACTCCGGTCTACACCGGAGACTCCGGCCATTCTCCGGACCAGCCTCCAGACTGCCCATCTAACTGACACAGACCATTCCAGCCCTAGCAACACCGGAGACTCCGGACTGAACAAAGTCCGGAGACTCCGGAGTAACCTCCGGTGCAGGCTCCGGACCCCCAGACAGAATGTCCCAGACAGATCCTTGGAGGCACCACCGGAGACAGAACCGGAAACTCCGGACCACACCGGAGACTCCGGTCTTGTCAGACCGGAGACTCCGGTCTGGAGTTTCCAGAACATTGGCATATGAATGTGGTCTTTTCCCAAGAGTGAGGGTGTTGTTCATCTAACATAATACCAACCTGTGGACAGTGACAAACTGTAAAATGATCTACTTGTTGTTAACGAACACCAAAAGTGATTATGACAATAAATGCCCTTTCACCAACATATCTTAAAATAAACCCCAATGAAACCATCTTAGGCCAGTGCCTTCTCTACGTACATGTCTGAGATAGCTTGTTGGAGCTCACTCATAGAGAATGGCTCATCAAGGTGGTGAATATCCGATTGCGGCAACCCAAGCTCCTTCTAGTTCAAATCAGCAGAGAAACTGCCGAGAGATAGTTTTGCAAATATGGCGGTCACGCTTCGGGCCATCTGGTATGCTAGAAGGAAAAAGGTAAAGGGGAAGGGTGGCCACAAGAAGATTAACATCGATGCTACATTTTGAAGAGCGCTAAGGGAGGTATTCTAGAAGAAGATTTGCATAAGTGAAGATGGCTTGGTCTCAGGAGCATCGACAATGACTATTTAGGGCATCTCCAACCCTTCTATCCTATAGGCAATGGCTTGCCATGAGGCATTGGAGTTGGCTGAAGACATGTGAATCTAGTGCGTCATGGTAACTTTGGATTGTATTCTAGTCATCAACAATATGGAAAAACCTTTGGCTAGCATGGTACTTTAGGAGATTATAAAGAGAGTAGAGCTTCCGATTTGGATGCGCATATGCAGGGCCAGCCCTTGGGGGGGACCCGAGGGGCAGCCGCCCCGGGCCCAAAATTTTGGGGGTCCTCCCTAGATATGTGTTGCATATATAGGCTATAATAGATTTTAGAAAAGATAAAAAAATAGCAGTTTTGAGTTTTCAATTGTGCTAGATTGGACCTCTACTTTGCTAGACATACACATACATACATTTTAGATTTGGAGTCCATCACGGCATCATGTACCTAACCTACGATTAGATTAGCTATCCTCTTTGATCGTATCGTGCGAAGGCACGCCGCACTCCGGTTCCTGCCTCGACCTCGACTCAACACTACGTTGTCAATCGTAGGAAGGCCCGCACACGGCAAGCAACAAGCCGCCGCCTGTTGGCCGATCGTCGCCTATCGCCTCGCCCCCTCGTCCTCTGCCTCTGTCTGTGGCTTGTCTCTCTGTCTCGCTTTGGCCGTTCAACATCTGCATGTCCGAATTCTGAATTTCTGATCTCAGTCTTCTGCAGTCTAACGTTGCCTCTAATTTTTGTTCTAATTAGTCGTTCTACTTTATATTTTTAGTGTGGTTAATTAGTTATGGCACCTTATTCTGGTGCTAAGAAAAGTAAAAAAGATGAAGGAAGAGCAGAAGTTGATTGACTCACAGAGAGGTTCCCTTCATAAATTTCTAAGGAGTAACACGAGCACTTTGAGAAATCCAGTTGAGTTAGCACTACTTCCTCCATTTTGATTTACAAGTCATTCACGTGTATCTAGGTTATCAATTTGATCTATATAATATAAAAAATATATCGTTAAAAAATACAAAGTCTAAAGTTTTTGATGATATTTGTTTTATAATATATACCTCGTACTAAGTTTCTCAATTTGGCAATATAGAAGTACGCGCAAGAACCGAACAGAGGTAGTAGTTCTTGTTGAGGAACATAGTAATATTGATCTAGAGGATGAGATCGGTACAGAGTAGAACGATGACATCAACGCGGATAATAACAATATAAGTGATCATGATATCGCATTTGATTTATCTCCTACAAAATCTGCTAGTGTTGACGAGGAACCAATTAGTGTGGTTATTTATTATTCGGCATCGAGAAAAAATTATTGGACAAGATTGATATTGATTTTATTATCACCGACTTCGCTTATAGGAATACACGGAGAAATATTGAAGGTAATATATAAACATTGTCATTTTTATATAAATATTGCAAATGGGTATGCTTGAAGTATTTAATCTTTATTATTTTATTCTTGTATATAAAAAAATAAAAAGAGGCCCGAAATTTTAGTTTCGCCCCGGGCCCCTGAAATTTCAGGACCGGCCCTGCGCATATGGTGGCTCATTTTGCCTTAACTAGCAGTGTTGGACGTCAGACTTGGATTCTCAGCCCTCCGTTGGTCTTTGTATTCCTCTAAGCATTCTAGAGCAATAAAATGCCACCATTTGTTAAAAAAATACATTCTACAATACAAAAAATGATATTCCATCTTCAAATTAAAAATATACCCCTATATTCCATCTTTGACTAAAAAGCCGACTCCATGAAATTTTTGTGCCTAACATGTCTTCCAGATTGGTAAAACTCATTAAACTCACACTTTTTTCTAGATAGTATTACTTATCTTTCCAAATTGCATCAGAATCCTTATGAACGTTCTTCCTGATTTGAATATCTAAATCATAGATGCACTACTTTGTTGCGGAAACCGGGCATGTGAACATTTTATTAGAGCTCCTCATATGTTATTGATTTAGATTTACAGACCATGCAAATTGTTTCTCCACATATTGCACAAGTTATGTTTCCAAACATTTTCAATAAAACCCTCTTGTAGAAGTACTTTAACAATGTTCCCGGATACACCTAACACTCATGATATTGGGAATCATTTGAAATCTAGACAAGTCTCATAGATAAAGTCAAACACATATCAAACCAACGTGGTCCAAAAAAAATTGCATAGTTCCGGAGGAGGGCCCTTCCTTGCACCAGCCACATGGGATTTGGAAGGCAGACGCCATTGCCCCTAAGGTCCCCTAGGGATGTGGCCAAAACCCTAGTGTTTTGAGGCGCCTAAGGTCTCCCGATGGGGTCGGGCAACCCTACCTTGTATGGGGGTGGATCCCCTTGGCCCCCTCCTCCCTCTCCTACTATATAAACCCATTGAGGGTTGCCCCTCAAACAAACAAGTTTGTCTCCATGTGAGGTGTTGCTCTTTCTTGCTCTCCCTCACAGGGTTTACATCACATAAGTCGGAAGGTTCGAGCACTCTCCATTGGCGCGACGGTCGGGATGGCGCGACGCTAACGGGTTACATAGTTAGACCCATGCATCACGGTGTAGGGATCATCTCTTTGATCATCGTATGAGAAGTAGTTTCACGTGATCATCATCACCAGTCTTGGCCGAGTTTTCTTCTGCTGCAACTCCAATAAAGATTCAATCTAGATCCAATCTATCAATTATATCCCCATAGATAGATCTTGGCTTGTACATGTAAGGATTTTTTTGCATGCAGGTAACCTTACACCAAGCACCGCCACTATCGCTCCTAGCTGCCAGCTACCAAACCGAGCTTCCTTGCGCAGCACACCGCCACCGAAGCGGGAGTACCCACGCCTCCCTTTCAGCGCTCGGGTAAAGATATGCCCACCGCCGCAGGCACCTCACGGGCTTTGCCCGGCGGCAGGGAAGGAGGGGTGGAGGAGGCCAGGAGGAGAAATATTAGGATTTGTCCTGTCACCGCGGGGCGAGAGGAGAGAATCGAAGAGAACCGTCTCTCCTTACTGCGTATGACATGTGGTTATTTTAAGTTTGTTTGACTTACAATCTCTCTTTATTGAAATGTTGTAGAAGGGTGGTACATGATTTTACAAAATATTCTTGTAGAGTCCCTTCGAGAATAGCAACAAAGTGTGCTCCAGAGATGCACGGTGAAGACATTAACAATAGAGACTACTTTATCGAAGAGTTGAGCTAAAATTGAATTTCTAAAATAGGCTTTTGCCCCGCTATATTAATATAGCAACCACACCGTACAACTTTCAGATCACCGCTAGGGCAAACAACATAGTCAAACCCAAAAGAACAGAAATCAAAAAAGAAGAGAAAAATGTTGACACCAGCGGATCAACGAAACAAAAGTGACTCGCAACCGCTGCGTCCTCCGGAGCATTCCACGATCCCAACGCTCTGAATCGTCACGTACCAAGCAGCACTTTTAAGAAGGAAAGCGACGACGATGACGCTGCTAAAATTGAATTACAGTTTAGATAATTGTAAGTTGCCTCTTATATTTTCTCTTATATATAAGTTGATCTCTAAGAACTACATCTCTAACATCTCTAGCTTAGTAGAAAATGCAGCACTTTTCAAATACAGTTTATATAATTGTAAGTTGCCTCTTATATATAAGTTGATCTCTAAGAGGTACAGTACATCTTTAGCTTAGTAGAAAATGCAGCACTTCTCAAATACTATTCCGACATACGAAAATCTCAACAACTTAGGTTTGAAACTCCAAAAGGAAAGGAGCAGCCGACCGAACTGAACATATGCGCTCGCGGCAGGCACGTTGTACACAAACATAAACTCCTTCCGAGTCGTGAGAATGGAGGAATTTTTTGTCCTGTGGTTCTCCGCTGTTCGCAGGAAAATAGCCAAAAAGGTGTCTATGGTCGTCCGATGAACATCGAACTCAACAAGTTACGAAGTGCCATACTACTACACTAACAAGTTACACGCGACAAGAAATCAGGCAAACACACACGAATTTTACATGGAGATCATGATTTCCCCACATCATGGAAACCCAGACAGGCCATGCGCGGGCTCACAGGTCCGTGGCCAACGGGGCGTCGAACACGGCGCTGGTCACCAGCATCCCCTTGACCTCGGCGGCGGCGCTGTGGTCCGCCAGCGCGGACCTCTTGGCGGCCCTGCCGTGGTGCGCCCGCCTGTCGACCAGCAGCGCCCTCCCGATCTTGGACGGGCTAGACAACTGCGCCGGCGAGAAGCTTGACGTGGCGTACGCCGTGCCCGAGACGGGCACCGGGTACGCCGGCAACGGCGCGATGACCGCCTTGTTGTTCTTGCACGCAATCTTGGCACCGGCGGGAGGCTGATCGGTCTGCCTGCTGAGCTCGTCCGCGTAGAGCAGGTCGTCGATCCGCGCGATGATGTTGGACGCCAGGCTCTCCAGAACCCGCGAGTAGCTCTCCAGGATCGATTTCCCCACATCCTGCTCAAAGTAAAAAAAAATGTTACACGATCGGTTCATCAGCTTATTGAATCGTTAAAACGATGGAGATTTAGACGCTACTGACAGACCTTGTTGTACTGAATCTTGCTCATGTCCAAGCTCGTCTGCGTCAGCCCAGGGAACCTCTGCTTGAGCGATACCCTCGGCGCGCTCGGCGAGCAGGTCCCCTCTCTTCTCCGTGTCCATGATCATGTCCTTGACCATGCCCCACGACGACTTGGCGCCCGCCGACTTGGCGGCGGCGGTGCCCCTCCGGCGCCACACGTAGATGGAGGCCTCGACGCGGTTGGCGATCTCCACGGCCTGGTACTCCGACGACAGGTCCAGGCAGTCGAGGAGGCAGTCCGGGGAGAACTGCTCCGACGTGATGTACCGGTATATGATGTCCCCCAGCGTCGCGCGCCCGTTCTGACACCCAAATGCGTTCGTCAGAAAATGCACCTTCAGAATTCAGAAATGAGAGCAGATGCCAGGTGTTCCTGCCGCTTCGCACCTTTGGCAGCGAGTCGTGGTACGAGTCGGGAACGTCCATCTCGGCCAAGGCGTTGCTGTTGATGGCCATGGCGGCCTTGAGGATCTGGTTGGCACAGTCGCGCTTGTGCTCCAGCTGCCTCCTGGTGGCCTCGCGGAGGCCGCCGGGAGGCAGTCGGGGCACGGGCAGCCACCACTTCTCGTCGCGGCGGTGGACCGGCCTCCGGAACGAGGCCGAGCCGTCGCAGTCCGGCGCGCAAATCCCCTGGTCGACGTACCAGAACTCGGTTTCTCTGAAACTCTCCAATGTTTCCTGGCAGAAGAGGAACTCGTCAGAAAGATGTTCCACGGTTCGTTCGTCAGAAGAATCAACGAGTTTTTGTTGAACTCACTAGGAGCATGTGGTCTAGCTTCCGGAGTGCCGGCAGGTTGATGTACAGATCGGACCGTGGCCGGCTCGTCATGATCTGAAAATCGGTGATCCACCATGAGTGCCAAGCAGTTAGTGCGATGGTAGTAAGGCTGGGCTGTAACACGCAATGTAGTGTTCATGGCAATCATGACTTTAGCTCAATGATCATAATGAAATTATTACAACACTCGTTATTGTATAACTGTATCTTGGTAGGTAAAGTTGTACTGCTAGTAAGGCTGGGCTGCAACATGCTGCCGGTGGTGATGTTTGAAATGCGATGAATGAAACACGCAAACGCGAAGGACCAAACGGACATCACATTCATGTAAGCCTTTACTCTTTCTTTGGACCTCAAAATGCAGCGCGCCCAACCGTCTTACAATAAACAGGATTAGGTAGTAGTCCGTACCACAGTCGGCTAAGCAAGTATACTTAAAGGCTGTTTGTGTTTGTAGTAGTGGTCCAAGCTAAATTCGAATTATTAGCGGATTTGCGCTCGATCTAATTAAGTAGGCATCCGTACAACGCGGGCTAGCTTAACTCTGTACTTGCTCATGAACAGCAAGAATGATCTAATTTCTACGTCGCCATGTTCCCTTAACACAAACTCTACAATTAATTCAGTTATTAATTTGACATAGTAGTAGGGAAGTATTACAGTTCTGTCAGTTTCATTGAGTTACCTCAAGCGTTGTCCCGTCGGGGAAGGTCTGCCATGTTGGCACGAGCTCGACGATGTGGTCGCTGACGCAGAGCAGCCAGTCCATCTCCCTCCGCCACATGGCCTTCTTCTCCGGCGCCAGCGGCTCCAGCCTCCACAGCTGCCCGAACATCGTCGCTGCAAGCAGTCCGACCAACGCGTCAGAGTTTTTGTCCCCTCCGACCAAAAAAAAAGCCACCGCGCGCGCAGCTCGCGACTTCCAACGGAACGAATCAGGCAGAGGCCCCCCAAACAAGAAAGAAAAAAGGGCTCACCGCAGAGGTTGGTGATGGCGTTGGAGATGGCGAGCGCGGTGCAGACGCCCTTGCCGCTGCCGGACATGTCCTCGCCCAGCAGCAGCTTCGAGAACCGCTCCTTCATCAGCTCCAGCTCTGCAGCAGCCAGATTAATCCACGGGGCACGGTCAACGAGACTGACCGCGATGCTGCAGGTCTGGTCTGAATCGACCTTTCGAAACGAATGGCATTGTCGCCTAGTACTACTATAAACGCACCTGGAGCTGGGGCCCTGTGCCTCTCGGCGCACGCGTCGACGGCGAGCGGCTTGTTCTTCTCGCCGGGCGCCGGCTTGGTGTTGGGCTTGGCGTCGTCGGTGACGCAGGTCTTGATGGCGACCGTCTGCTGCCACTCGTCGGGCGCGCAGTAGGACTCGGCCACGGAGCTGGCGCTGGAGCTGCTCCCGCGGCGGCGCTCCTCGTCGGCGGAGTCGGCCGTCAGCGTCTCGCTCACCGCCATCTCCTCCTCCTCTTCTTCTTCCTCGGCCACGCCCCCTCTCGCCATTCCGAGCAGCTGGCTAATTTGACAAGGAGACTGCTGCCGGTCCTATGCTGATGTTACGCGACGGGAGTGATTGGGCGTCTCGGGCAGAGCGGAGCACGGCCGTGTTCTTGCGGGGTAAATTGCATGAGACGGCGAGAGAGGGCGTGAGAGTATAAAGGCTTAAAAGACGAGAGGTGAAAGGTAGCTAGACAGCGGAGGGAGGAGTGACCGTTGGGGTTTTGAGTTGTTTTGGTGGGATTCTCGGCGCGCAGCAACGGACAGTGAGTGAGGCTGGTAGAGTGACAAAGGCTGCTTGCTGCTGCTGCTGCTGCTTAACTAATTTTTGGCCGCGCGCCGTGGCAGCTACGCTCGGCCTCGGCGGTGGTCCGTGCCGTGCTGGTCTGGCTGCTTTCTCGCTACGTATCACTGACTGCGCTCACCTTCTTTTGCCGTTGTGCGCTGTCGAGGGCTGGTCTGTGCATGTGGGAGGGAAGGTGGATACAAAATTTGGTTGCAGGATCTGCACGTTTGATGATTCCTCGTTGCGTCTGGGTTAGCTTTGGTGGTTTACTGCCGTTGCACATGATGATCAAACGGTCAATTTCTTTGTTTATTGACGGTGGATCGGCGCGGCGTTCATGGATCGTTTGCATGTGTGTGAAAAACTGAAGTAGGTTATAGGAATGTCGATGATATTGGTGTTGTTCTTCAGTTTAGAAACACTCAATGTTTTCTCGCCGAAAATGTTTTCCTCTGCACTCTTTGACATCAGCCAATGATTAGCAGACCCTTAGCGGGCATCTTGTGTGCACGCTACAGAAGCCAGCATCGCCAGCGAACCTCTGAAGAGTCTTCACGGTTAAGATCCGCATAAACTTTACCGGTAGCGGTCCCGCTACCGACGCCACCACGACGCCACACAGCGCCCCCGCCCTGTGCGAGTCTATCACGGCATGTCTGACACCGAGACTCGCTGCACCGTTCCACCGAGACTCGCCGTTGTCGACGAGGTAGATGTACACTGCTCCACCTACTTGCCTCCAACATCAAGCTGCTACTTCAAAACGATGCCCCAAGAGGGAGAGCGACGCCCAAAGAGCCGCCATCGTCTGATCCAGAATACCCGGGTCTGGGTTTCCCCCGGAGCAGCATGAGAAAGTAGACGACAGCTACAACGACGATGCCTTCAACAAGGTAATGGCGCGAAGATGCCGCCATCGCCCGACATGACCAGTTCATAGCATAGTTTTCACCGGAAGCCGCACCTCCGCAACTCACCGTCGGTGCTAGATGTGGGCTGAACCGCCACAACCATCCAGGCTGACCATCCCCGGCAGAGGAGTAGGTCATCCATCCTCGATGGAGGAGTAGGCTGTCATCGCCATTCCCTAGGCATACGCCCAAGGCTTCCTCGTACTGCAGGGATGAACCCAAATCACCTCCACTTGACGTTGTCAGAGAACACGAGGTGCTGCAGAGAGACGAGGTGGTGAAAGGCGGCCGGCCGGAACCCACCTGGCCCAAATCGGACCCGCCACCACCGCCTGTTGGCCACCTACGCCACCACCGTCGCCGCTCGCCGAGATGCGCCGGCTGTCGCCAACCCCTAACATTGTCGTCGAAGAAGAACGGGCGTTCTTCGCTGCCACACCATTAGGGCTTTGCCCGACTACATTCTCGACAGCGGCGGGAGGAGGGGAAGGTCGTGGGGTGGTCTAGGGGAGGGAATGCGGCAAACGCCCGGTGCGGCCCGGCGTGGCCGCACGGGGTCCGGAGTAGTTGTTCAATCCTCCAGGATTTTTGAATTATAGAATAAACCATGAACTCATACATTTAATATATCTCGTTAGCGTGGACATACATTTTAAAGGGAGCTCTTTGACTAATCCTATATAACCATGAGAATCATGTTCAAAACAAAGTCCTCGATACATAAAATCCAAATTACAAACCTTTTATCCCTATACAAAACATAAATTAAAGCAAGATAAAGAGCAAAATTTTCATAACCACATGACTATGGGCATGCAGTAAGCCGACATCAGTGATGATACTATTGCTGACACCAGCACATGTCAGTCTATAGTTTGCACTAAGATGACGGGCGCTATCAACCGCATGTGAGTATTATTTAAAAATTCATTATGATTATTAACTTAAACTGATTTTACATATTTGGTAACTCTATACCCCTAAAAATAAATAAGTGAATACGGGGCGCACACAATAATAAAACTTGTTTTTTTGCATGAGTAAAGCATGGACTCCCAATTATGATATGTCAAGACACTCGTTGGTGGTCATACATTTATGAGGTGGATACATGACTTTAGCTATAAAATCTTTAGAAAAATGTCTAAAGCAATGCCCTAGATACACAAAAACAAAATTGCAAACCTTTAAACAATAAAAAAGTTCCGAAATAAAGACAGAGAAAAGAATAAAATACTTAGAACAACAGGACTGATGAGAAAGTACAGACACCCGTCATTGATAGAGTTTTTGCCGGCATGGTCACCCTTCATGTACCCATCGCGCACAGGGGAGGAGCGACGACGAGATCCTCATACCGATGACTCCAAAGATATCCAGTTACCGGTCATTTGTACACATTGTATGGAGTAAACTTATAAATCAACATGTTATTCTTAGGTATATACTTACTATAATTTAGGTCTTTGTCATTGACATTATAATTTGGTTACACCAACTCAGTTGTAGTTAATGTATTGTGTTGTTCTATATGATTGTAAAGTGCTCATTTCTCCACATTGTATAGAATGAATAAACTCATAAACCTACTTATTGTCCTATATTTACAAGAAACCTACTTAATATAATTTAGTTCTTTGCCATTGTCATTTATAATTTGGTTCCTAGATACATATTCACTAGCAATTCATGTATTGTGCTCTGTTTTGATTTGGAAACATATAAATATACCGAAGTACATTTAGAATATTTATGTGTGCTCTATTTTGAACCATATGAATTAATGTGTTGGTGTAATATTGTTTTAAAACAGAAGCATATTTCAGTGACAGTGTATAAGAAGTGCAACATATCTGAAAAATTGTGGTTCCTCGTCTCTAGCCACTACGTCTCTTAATTGCCATCACCAAGGTACATTTATTCTTAATTTGTACATTCAAATTCCAGAGTAAATTTATTGAGATTTAACTATTTGTAAATAAAGCAGGGTCAATAGCTGGTAAATATGATAGACATGGCAAATAACAAATAACTGTTGTGGAAGAGCATGGCAATTATTTGACCCTCTTTTTACAGAGGAGGCCGTTGAGCATGATCCAGAGAAAGAGATGTAGCATTTTTTATCGTAGATCTTATAGAAAATATAATTATCACATTGTAATATTAATGTATGTGATAACGTTTCTGTGTTATGAATGAAAACTGAGTGTTCAATGTGTGTATGTGTGCTTCTTCGGCAGTTTTGGCTGCTGAGAGTTGAAGACCCACTACTTGTAGGGTTCTGAATCTTGATGCCGGGGCATGCATTTCGGCTGATTTTACCGGTGATTTCAGCAGCCACAAAATTCCGAAAAACCATGAGAGGATCCGGATATCCATCTAATATGCTGACATACATTATATGAAAAAATCAGCGATAACATCTTTGGCCTGACAAAACCAGCCTCTTTGGTGACAGTTATACTCACTGACGTCTCATAATGCCCGTCAGAGGAGAGCCTTACCCTTGATAGACATTTCGCCCATCGGTGCTACAAAGTTATCACTCACTAACATGTTCTGACGGACGACTAGATTTTCACAAGAGGGGTTTATGCGTCAGTCAGCAAAATTAGATTTGTCTAGTGAACTTAATTCAGTCACTATATGCGTCTCGCCGCCGTTGACGAGCACATAACCTACCACCAAAGAGCAATGTCGGTTAACACCTGGAACAAATGAAGTTATGCAAACACCCATGTCAAGTCTAGGACTTGAATCTGGATGGGCAGGTTTCATCGTAAAGAACCTAACCACCAGAGCTAAGCTCAGTTTGCAATTGATTTTTCTTGTGAAAACACATTGTATACCTAAACAGTATTTACACCACCCTCTAGTTTGTTTGTTGTGAAAGCACAATGGACCATGTAGAAATATTACCAACCGTCCAGTGTAGCGAGCAATGTTTCTAAACACGAAGTTAACTGGACTTTCAAAGAATCGGAGTTACATGAACGAGCTCGAAGTTCGGCTTGGTCGGAGTTTGAAAACAACGAGAGAGACAAAACAAAAGAGGAAAAAAGAGACTGAACTAGATAGAAGGCATCTAGCAGCACAAAACGTTAAGGAGAAAAGCGCCTGCAGTTTGACTTGGTAGCCCCGGAGCAGTGTCCTTTTTTGCGGCGCACGAAAAATCCCATCCGTGTCGCTAGCTGCTGCCCCGCCCCACGGAGGCCCCACGAAAGCGGCGTTGAGAAACCCCTATCAAAAGCCGAGCAATCTCTCCAAGATTAGGACAACTCGTAGACATTTTTTTTCTTTCATCAGTACACCATCTTTTTTTAAGCGAGTACTCCATCTTGAATCATCGGATTTCGCTAGTGGGATCTCCATTACTAGCTTTACCACTGGCACTGAGTACTAATTACGGCTGATCACTTCTAGCAGACGCGAAGAGAGGACTGGCACCCTTGGTTGATGATTTTAGTTATGAGGTAAATTAATACTCCGTGTATTTCCAGCGAAGCTATTCTGATCACACTAATGAGCTTGTAAGGCCACTCCCAGTGCGTACTTATTAGAGCAACAACCGCGAAATTCCGGCGAGTATACGGGTCGTGCCTGCTAGTGCGAGCTAGCAGGACACTTACTCAGCCATGGCCCGTAAAAAAATCCAAACCCTTACAAATAGGGACAGCGAGGCGTTTACGGGTCGCAACCCTTACTCCCTCTGCCGCGATAACCCTAGTGCCGCCGCCATTCACAGCTCTCGTGAGCTATTCCGCAGCGCCCATAGGTAGATCGGAGCCGCCGACGCCGCCATGTCGTCGAGGGGTAGGGGATCTGGCCATGGGGGAGGTCGCAGTGGAAGGGGGCCCTGCCGATGCGGCAGGAGAAGCGGTGGTGGGCGGCGCCTGAGCTCTCGCGAGGAGCTCGATGACGACATGCACCTGTTGGAGATATGCCCAAGAGGCAATAATAAAGTGGGCTTTATCATATCTTCATACTTATGATAAATGTTTACATACCAATGCTATAATTGTATTAACCGGAAACATTAATACTTGTGTGATTTGTAAACATAAAAGAGTCCCTAGTAAAGCCTCTTGTTAACTAGCTTGTTGGTTAATATATGATCATGGTTTTCTGATCATGAACATAGAGATGTTATTAACAACAGGGTCATATCATTAGGGGAATGATGTGATGGACATACTCCTATAGTTAAGCGTAGCATAAAGATCAAGTCATTTAATATAGTTCATTTGCTATAAGCTTTCTGATACATAGTAACCTAATTCCTTCGACCATGAGATCATGCTTATCACCATCACCGAAAGGATGCTTTGATGACATCAAACACCACACCATAACTGGATGGCTATAAAGGTGGCATTGAGTGTTCGGAAAGTATGGGTTGAGACACATGGATCAAGAGTGGGATTTGTCCATCCATATGACGGATAGATATACTCTGGGCCCTCTCGGTGGAATGTCATCCAATTAGCTTGCAAGCATGTGACTGGCTCACAAGGGATCACATACCACGGGAACGAGAAAAGAGTACTTATCGGTAACAAGGTTGAACTAGGTATGCAGAGATACTGACGATCAAAACCTCGGATAAGTAAACTATCGTGAGACAAAGGGAAACTGGTATCGTATGTAAGTGGTTCATTCGATCGCAAAGTAATCATAGAAATATGTGGGAGCCATATGAATTTCCAGATTCCTCTATTGGTTATTGATCGGAGAAGTGTCTCGATCATGTCCGCATAATTCACGAACCATAGGGAGACACACTTAAGGATTCGATGTTGTTGAGTAGTTATGGAATGATGAGTAAGAGACCGAATGTTGTTTGGAGTCTCGGATGGGATCCAGGATATCACGAGGAGATCCGGAATGGTCTGGAGAATAAGATTCATATAAGGAAAGTCCTGTTTCGGGGTTGGAGAATGGTTCCGGTGTTTTCATCGGGAATGTTTTAAAAGGTTCCGGAATGTCCGGCACTCCGAAGGGGAAGGGTACATGAATGTGTCATTACAAGTTGGAATGGTTGCATCATGTACTAGGTGTCATCGCTGAACAAAATAAATGGATAAATCAAATCCTAGTTTGAAAAGTCAAACGCCAATTTGAAAAAGTCAAAAGGCTATTTTGTTTGGTGGAGGGAGAGTAGGAAACCTACTTGGGGAGGAAGTCCCTCTCCCTCCACCGCCGGCCCTTGGAGACCGAGTTGGGGAGGGACTCCCCTCCCCTTGGCGTGCCCCCTCCACCTATATAAGGAGGGGCAGGGCTGCCCCTCCAAGCACACAACTTGCACCCCGCAAACCCGAGCTCCAAGCCGCCGGCGCCGCCACCTTCTGCTGCCGCCGCCTAGGGCTAAACCCTAGCCGCCGACTTGGGGCATCCCCTTGCCCTAGCCGCTGGCCTATCTCCCTCTACTTGGTGTGTCTAAACCCTAGATCGCCAACCCTCTCTCATACTCCACCATACTCGCTTCGGCTTAAGGCGAAGCCCTGCGAGATCTCCCCTCTACTTCCGGTACTACGCCGTCGTGCTGCCGGAATCACGAGGAGAGTGCTACAACCTCCGCTGCCTGCTGGAACAAGGGAGAGGAAGGTCTTCATCGAGTATCGAACGTGTGATCGACTGCGGGAGCGCTGCCGGAACGCAGCGCCGGAAGGATCGTCTACGCGATCTTGAGATCGGCAAGTGTACGACTACATCACCCACGAGAATCTGCTCTCGTTAACCGCTTTGGATCTTCGAGGGTTAGTATTCCATCGACTCGTTGCTACATTCTAGTAGATAGATCTTGGCTTGATCATAGATTAGATCTTGATTGTGTGTTCATGCGGTAGAATTTTTTTGTTTTCCATGCTACGAACCCCTACAGTGGTATCAGAGCCGTGTCTATATGTAGATCTGTTGCACGAGTAGAACACAATGGTCATTGTGGGCGGTGGTGCTTTTATTATCAATTGCTTCTTGTGTACTTTGCATCTTGCGGTATGATGGGATGAAGCGGCCTGGGCTAACCTTACATGACATTGTTCATGAGACTTGCTCCACGCTCAACATGCAACTTGTATTGCATAAGTGGCTTTGCGGGTGTCTGTCTCTCCCATCATAGTATAGATCCAATTTACAACGGGCACTTGATAGTTCAAGCATCAACGTTGTGGTTCCTGTTCGTAAGTTAGAACGACACTTTTTGAAAGCCCCAAACCACGTAAAACAAGCAAAGAAAATTAGAGCCGTCTAACTTTGTTTTGCAGGGGAGTGCTGTGATGTGATATGGCCATGATTGTGATTATATTTGATGTATGCAATGTTCCTTATTGTAAGTTGACAACCGGTAGGAGCCATATGGTTGTCTTTAAATTCTGTTAAGATCCGCGTGTCTATTCAAAGTAGTTGTAATAGTTCAAGCTGGTGGACGACAACCATGAAACGGCGCCATTGACCTTGACGCCATGCTGGTGATGATGGAGATCATGTTCGTGCTTAAAAATGGAGATCAGAAGCACAAGAAAAAAGGCCATATCATATCACATATTATGAATTGCATGTGATGTTAATCCTTTTATGCATCTTGTATTGCTTAGTTAACGACGGTAGCATTATAAGATGATCCCTCAAGCACACAATTTCAAGTTTTAAAGTGTTCATCCTTAGTAAGCACCGTTGCTAAAGCTCGTTGTTTCGAAGCACCACGTGATGATCAGGTGTGTTAGATTCTGCGAGTGTATACAACGTGAGCAAGCCAGATTTGCTCATGCGGAAGCTAAGGTTTGATCTTGACGAGCCTAGCATGTACATGCATGGTCTCGGAACACGGATCACCGAAAGGTAAAGCATGAGTCATATAGTAGATATGATGAACATGTTGATTGTTTGCCATTGAAGCTACATCAACTCTCGTGATGATCGGTTTTGATGTGGTGAATTTGGTTCGTGTGATCACTAAAACAATGTGAGGGATATTGTTTTGAGTGGGAGTTCAACGACAATATGATTAAAAGTTGAACACTATTTATCATAAATTAAATCAAAGTGAATTTGCATAGTTGTTGTAGTCATTGGCATCCGTTTACCACCTTGCGCTTAGTTATAATTGAGATGATAGAACTATAGAATTCTGGTTAGTTACTTTACGAACTGGTATCATATTGTTTTGAAGTGTTAATCTAAAGTTTAAAAGTCCTATTGCAAACTTTCAGTAAGTTCCGGTTACTCCATGAAGTTTAATAATTGGTATTAAAATCGAGAGTGACAATTCTAAGAGTTAGTGTATGAGTATCATGTTTGTCTCCTTGATTCTTGATATTCAAAGAATTGTCTTAATATCAAGGTTATCTATGATCTGAAAGAGTTGTTTCAGAAACCATGATGTGTGGAAGATATTTTGATATCTGAAACAAAGTTTTGGTTGCAACATGATAGAGTATAATATGGCAAAAGTCATGTTCTCATATTTGATGAGAATTTGCAAAAGGTTGGAGACACTAGTTGTCCTAAACCTCCAAAAGGTTTTGGAGAGCAACATTATACTCGTGATTCACCGTTATAATCTAAAAGTAGCTTGATTATGGATGATTCCATGATAAGGGTGAATATTTGATGTAGGTAAAATGTTTACTACACCAAGAGATTACTAAAGAAAAGAATTTGAAAGAACACCAAACATTTGATGATGGTAATCTACTTCAAAGTGCAAGTCCAAAGACATTGGTATTTAACTATACACGCTTTGGACTATATGTCATGTGTATGGCTCCACTATTGATGTTGATAGATTCTTTCAAACAAAAAAAAGAAATACTGAAAGAGAATCTCATAAATATATGGCAGAAAAGAAAAGACTAGAATTGTTCAGCTTAAGTATATAGATGATATACATGTTATGGATATATTCTTTGCTTATTAAACAATGTGGTTCTTAAGTATTTGATACTGAATTTGTTGGTATGAATCGTCATACGAAACAACAGAATTCATGAATTACAATGGCCTAAGTAACTAGCAAAAGAATATGTGATGATGTTCATCAAGAACAAATAAAGGGTTATCGTGCTGCTTGTTAAACATCAAAGCTTGCCTTCAAGATTTGTTTTATCAGGCATTATGAGAACAAAAGGGTTGTTCAAATAATTGTTGTAATCCATAAAAGATGGATGATTCACAAATCTCGTTGGAGAAATCACATCCATAAAACTAGTGCTAAAAATGTCGAAAGACAAATTGATTGAAAAATCATTTAGGAAGTGACATCGCCGTTTAAATTATATTGGAAAGAAAACATGAAGAAACTCCATGTGGATGGAATTTTGGAGTCTTTTTTGATTTTTGATCAAATTACGCTTGTGAAACTTTCCTAGAGATAATTAAAACTTCGTTCATAGGCAAAAAGGGAACGGATGACTAGCTTATTGGAACTTGTACAAATTGTTGTATGAAGTCCATTATGTGTAGTCAAGAGCGATGGATTTCAACTTCATATGCTTCCTCTGAAAATTTGAGTGAATATATGAATATTTACTTAATAAGGATGAAGTATGAAACAATTGAAAAGTTCAAAGATTTTCAAGATGAAGTGCAAAATCATTGTAACAAGAATATAAATAGTTTATGATAAGATCATAAAGTAAGATATTTGAGTTACAAGTTTAGCATAATACCTAAGATTTAAGGAATCGTTCCATGGATTTGCATTTCCCGAAACACCATAAGAGTATGGAGCGTTCGAGATATGTAATTAAACCCTGCTTGACATGGTAAGCTCAAAGGTGTAATTTATAAAACTGTCATTATGTTTTAAAGATTAAAAGCTCTAGAGACTACCGTTTTTCCACTGAAAAGAGCTCCATCATAATCCGTTGAATTGACACCATATAAAGTTATGGTTTGGGATAAAACCCAAGTTGTCCTTTCTTAAACATTGGTATGCTATGCATAAGAAAGATGTTTGCAACCAAAGTCGGATGAACCTATCTTTGTATGTTATTTCGAATAACTGTTCCTCCATAACATCGGAGACAAAAATGTTTGTCGCTTAGAACGTCAAGTTTCTTTAAGAAGGAATTTTTTGTGAAAAGTTAAGTGGAAGGACAATAGAACTTTGATAAGGTTAAAAAAACCTTAGCTATATGTGCAGAGTTGCGCAGCGTCGAAAACTGTTCCGGAGGCAGCAACAATGCTCATGGCTCACGTGCCTCAAAGGTTGTGGTTACGGAGATCTAGGTTCCTATTAAAACAAGTAGGTCGGGTAAACAATCAAATACCAAGATTTGAGAGTTAAATCATTATTTGACAATAATGATCCGACTACATGCAAAGAAGCGATGATGGGCCCTGACTCCGTCAAATGGCTTGAAGCCATAAAATCCGTGATAGTTCCATATACGAGAGATCAAGCTTTGAACTTGAAAGACCCTCTGGAAGGTACAAGACCTTATAGTCATATTTGGATCTATAAAGAAATAGACATGGATGTTTCACATCTATGAAATTATCGACATGTCGGGAAAGAGTTCACGACAATGTTCAAAGAGTTGACTATGACAAGATCTGATCTTTCATTAAGCGATATTTAGTCTAGACGGATTAATGTAGCAACTACGACATATAATTTTGTTATGTGTTGAATAAACAAACAAGTTCTTCTAATGGAATGGTTACCAAGGACGTGCGCATGACACGGTCCAAAGGGTTTTGTTAATTCAAAGGATGCTAAAAGCATATGCAAACTTCAATAGTTGAAGTAAGCATCGCGGAGTTAGAATCTTCACCATGATGAAACTGTTAAAAGAGTTTAATTTCATCGGAGACGATGAAGATGCTTGTATGTGCAAGAAATTAAGAGGGAGCGCTAAGACATGTTTCTAATACATTATGTGGAAGACATATTGTTGATTGGAAATAATGTATCTTTTATTAACACAGGATAAGAATTTCATCTCGATGAAAGACTTAGGCAAAACCCAAATATTTGGCATCAATAGACGCTAATATGGTTGTGCCGAAAGTACATAGATGATATATTGAATGATTTCAATATAGAAACTACAAGAAAGGTTCTTGTCACACAGAAAGGATTGAATGAGTTCAATATTGATGATATATTCTAGTGTATTGACACTTGGTAAGTGAAACAAAGATTCAAGTATAGATTGATACTTGATGTATGAAATCACAAAGAGTATTTATATCAATCATGTTGTGATATGTACAAATCCAGATATGTCCTATGCTCTAAATGATGTGAGCATATACCAGAATGATTCATAAGATGATCATTGGACGATAGTAAGGATATTCTTATGATCTTTTGGAAGAACTAAGAATATATTGTTGTGTAGAAGTGACAAATAGATGGTTAGTTCATTATAAAAGTACTACATTGATACTAGTTTTGTCACGAAGTACAAATTACGTTTATCTCAATCTAAACTAAGGGTGGCACAATATGATGGAAAGTAAGTTCCATAATGGATTTGGATGAGTTCCAAAGTTAAGACATTGTGACAGATACTACAACAAAAGGGCTAAGTATATAACTACTATTATAGCAGCAAAAGAGGGCATTTGTGTCAAGTAGTTTGTTATCAAACTAGGTGTAGTTCACAACAGGGATAATGCTATGAAGATATATTGTACGACAATATTATCAACATGTTTTAACCCCAAAGAACTAAAGGTCACACCAAAGGACCAAATTTGTACAAAGCCATCTCATTAGAAAAAGAGTGATGCGTAGAGACGCAAAGACATGCAATTACACACGGACCTGGAAGTGTCAGATCCGGAGTTCAATTGACCACTAGCAATCGTGTACATACGACACCAGAAAACCATAGGTGTTGAATACACAAAGGTTTGAAACTAGATTATTGACTCTAGTGCAAGTGGGAGACTGTTGGAGATATGCCCAAGAGGCAATAATAAAGTGGTTATTATCATATCTTCATACTTATGATAAATGTTTACATACCAATGCTATAATTGTATTAACCGGAAACATTAATACTTGTGTGATTTGTAAACATAAAAGAGTCCCTAGTAAAGCCTCTTGTTAACTAGCTTGTTGGTTAATATATGATCATGGTTTCCTGATCATGAACATAGAGATGTTATTAACAACAGGGTCATATCATTAGGGGAATGATGTGATGGACATACTCCTATAGTTAAGCGTAGCATAAAGATCAAGTCATTTAATATAGTTCATTTGCTATAAGCTTTCTGATACATAGTAACCTAATTCCTTCGACCATGAGATCATGCTTATCACCATCACCGGAAGGATGCTTTGATGACATCAAACACCACACCGTAACTGGGTGGCTATAAAGGTGGCATTGAGTGTTCGGAAAGTATGGGTTGAGACACATGGATCAAGAGTGGGATTTGTCCATCCATATGACGGATAGATATACTCTGGGCCCTCTCGGTGGAATGTCATCCAATTAGCTTGCAAGCATGTGACTGGCTCACAAGGGATCACATACCACGGGAACGAGAAAAGAGTACTTATCGGTAACAAGGTTGAACTAGGTATGCAGAGATACCGACGATCAAAACCTTGGATAAGTAAACTATCGTGAGACAAAGGGAAACTGGTATCGTATGTAAGTGGTTCATTCGATCGCAAAGTAATCATAGAAATATGTGGGAGCCATATGAATTTCCAGATTCCTCTATTGGTTATTGATCGGAGAAGTGTCTCGATCATGTCCGCATAATTCACGAACCGTAGGGAGACACACTTAAGGATTCAATGTTGTTGAGTAGTTATGGAATGATGAGTAAGAGACCGAATATTGTTTGGAGTCTCGGATGGGATCCGGGATATCACGAGGAGATCCGGAATGGTTCGGAGAATAAGATTCATATAAGGAAAGTCCTGTTTCGGGGTTGGAGAATGGTTCCGGTGTTTTCATCGGGAATGTTTTAAAAGGTTCCGGAATGTCCGACACTCCGGAGGGGAAGGGTACATGAATGTGTCATTACAAGTTGGAATGGTTTCATCATGTACTAGGTGTCATCGCTGAACAAAATAAATGGATAAATCAAATCCTAGTTTAAAAAGTCAAACGCCAATTTGAAAAAGTCAAACGGCTATTTTGTTTGGTGGAGGGAGAGTAGGAAACCTACTTGGGGAGGAAGTCCCTCTCCCTCCACCGCCGGACCTTGGAGACCGAGTTGGGGAGGGACTCCCCTCCCCTTGGCGCGCCCCCTCCACCTATATAAGGAGGGGCAGGGCTGCCCCTCCAAGCACACAACTTGCACCCCGCAAACCCTAGCTCCAAGCCGCCGGCGCCGCCACCTTCTGCTGCCGTCGCCTAGGGCTAAACCCTAGCCGCCGACTTGGGGCATCCCCTTGCCCTAGCCGCTGGCCTATCTCCCTCTACTTGGTGTGTCTAAACCCTAGATCGCCAACCCTCTCTCATACTCCACCATACTCGCTCCGGCTTAAGGCGAAGCCCTGCGAGATCTCCCCTCTACTTCCGGTACCACGCCGTCGTGCTGCCGGAATCACGAGGAGAGTGCTACAACCTCCGCTGCCTGCTGGAACAAGGGAGAGGAAGGTCTTCATCGAGTACCGAACGTGTGACCGACTGCGGGAGCGCTGCCGGAACGCAGCGCCGGAAGGATCGTCTACGCGATCTTGAGATCGGCAAGTGTACGACTACATCACCCACGAGAATCTGCTCTCGTTAACCGCTTTGGATCTTCAAGGGTTAGTATTCCATCGACTCGTTGCTACAATCTAGTAGATAGATCTTGGCTTGATCATAGATTAGATATTGATTGTGTGTTCATGCGGTAGAAATTTTTTGTTTTCCATGCTACGAACCCCTACAGCACCGTCGTCGGATTGCAACCGTAGGGGCGGAGAGGCACGCGAGCCTCCACTACATCAAGCACCACAAGCCGGTGCCGCGCAAGCTCCGCCCCTACGGAAGCTGTTCGTGCTCTGTGGACTCCGGAGACGCCGCCTCAAGCGCTCAGGTATGCCAGCGAGAACTCGCGGGGCTCAAGCTCGCAGACGCGCGCCCTCTTCGGCGAGGATTTCCCGCACGACAAGCTCGAGGAGCGCTCGCCGTGGAGCGCGCCATGGCAGTGTCTGCGGACGCTCACACGAATGAGCTCCAGCGGGACGAGGAGGAGCTACAGCAGGTGTTGGCCTAGCTCCGCGCGATGGAGGAGGGTGCAATCCCTGTCGTCGCCCCCGACTACAATTAGTCGGTGTCGGGGCGTGCTCGTAGAGCTATGGCGGGCCGATTTTGGTCCTAGTGCGCACTGCCGCCGCAGGTAAATTTGCTATGTAAATTTGCAATGATCGCGTTGATCTGTGAACAATCGAAACTAAATTTGCAATCCGCGATCTATGATCGTGCCTATAATTTTCTCGCGCGGTTTTAATTTTGAAAATAGGGATCGAAATACGGGTACTGCTCCTGCACGGATGAACTCTAACCCGTAAACACGGAGTACAAGGCCCTGTACTTCTCTTTTTATGGGTCGGAGTTTAGGGGTCCTGCTAGTGATGCTCTTAGCATATTATCATAGAAAATTTTCGAATGTGATAGTGCAGTTGATAACGAGAAAAATATGTCAATATTAATTTTTACTAACATATAACTCTTGCACTTGATCATAGGTAAAAAAAGTAATGCATTGGCAACCTCATACAAACATGAATCCAAAATCAGTAAATGTGAACTCAGTTAGACCAAAAATAAGGTCCAATGCCCTACGGTGTGTCATTTTTTAAGAAACATTGCTATCTAGAATGACATGCTACCTTACTCTATTGTTTGTAGGTTTCTCTACGAAATAGCCTTTCGCTTCGCTTTATAAATAAAGTCATACATGGTCGATATAAGATGATAAGGAGAACCTCTTATAAAGCAGATTAAAATAAACAAAAAGGTACAAGAAGAACAAAACCTGCGATATATCGAAAACGTATCTATAATTTTTTATGCTCCATGCTTGTTTAGTATCTACTTTGCTTTGCTTTGTCTACACTTTGAGGTGTTTTTATATCTTTTTTAGAACTAACCTATTAACAAGTTGCCACAGTGCTGGTTGCATGTTTTATTCTGTTTTTGGTTCCAGAAAGGCAGAAAATCAGTATTTTCGGAATTGGACAGGACAAAAGCCAAAGTCAATATTTTACCGTGGGCGACATGAAGCCAGAAGACGAGACGGAGGGGCGCCACAAGGCGGCCAGACCCCCTAGGCGTGGGTGGGCCCACCCCGCGCCTGGGTAGGGTCTGGCCCCCCTGGTGGCCTTCCTGGCTCGCCCCTTCGCCTATAAGAAGCCCCCGATGCAGAAACCCTAGGCACCTGATAAAAACTCCACGAAACCTTCTGTAGCTGCCGCCACCATCATCCCTAGATCGGGGAGGATCTGAAGTTCTTCCCGGCACCCTGCCGGAGGGGAGATCATCCCGGAGGCCTTCTTTTCCGGTATGAAGCGTGAGTTGTACACCTTGGACTATGGGTCCATGTAGTAGCTATATGGTTGTATCTCCTCCTTGTGCTTTCGTGTATAGATCTTGTGAGCTCCGTTCATGATCAAGATCTAATCTATTTGTAATCATGCATGTTGTGTTTGCGGGGATCCGATAGATATTAAGATTAATGGTTTTGTCTATTTGATTCTATCATGTCTGTGTTGTTTATGATCTTGCATGCTCTCCGTTGTTAGTAGATATCTTGGCCAAGTAGTTGCTAGTGACTCCAAGAGGGGGTATTTATGCTCGATAGTGGGTTCATGCCTCTAGTTTTCAAAGGAAGTGACATAAATCTCTTTAGTTGTAGATGTGATGTTGTCACTAGGGAGAAAACAACAGTATCTTGTTCATGGAACAAGTGGATTGTTTACCTTACACACTTTGCTTAAAGAAGTCTGTTGCTTGAAACTTAATACTGGAGGGGGTTCGGATGATAACCTGAAGGTGGACTACTAGTCATAGATGCAGGTGGATGGCGGTCTATGTATATTGTTGTATTGCCCAATCGAATGTCATATGATCTTTTTGTCTAGTATTGCATTGTTATGCCATGCTCAGTTCATGTCAATTGCCCTGCTATAATTTGTTTACCCTTCATGCCATGTTGTTTATTTAAGGAGAGCACCTCTAGTGAACTATAGACCAAGGTCCAATCTTTACCATTGATACATCTTCCACTATTACCTGTTTACTTGCTGCAAACCATCATCTTCCATACTATACATTTAATCCTTTGTTACAGCAAACCGGTGAGCTTGACAACCTCACTGATTCGTTGGGGCAAAGTCTTGAGTTTGTGTTGTGCAGGTTTCCATGTTGCTTGCAACACCTTTGAGACGTTTCCTTCCTCCTACTGGTTCGATAACCTCGGTTTCTTACTGAGGGAAAACTTGCTGATGTGCTCATCATACCTTGCTCTTGGGGTTTCCAACGAAGCGTCCCACGACAGTGTTGGGCGCCATCAAGCTCTTTCTGGCGCCATTGCCGAGGAGGCTAAGGACATCTTCACAAGGGGAGTCCTCCTCAAACTTTATCTTTGCTTTGTTTTTAGTTTATTTTGCTTGGTTTTGTTTGCCTCTTTTTATCAAAAACTCCAAAAAAATAGTCTAGTTTGGTTTGCTTTCTCTTATCCCAAAACACAAAAAATTAGTCCCTGCTCTAGTTGCTGGTCTGTTATTGCCTTGCTTGGTCATGCTTTCTATCAATGGATGTTTTTTTTTGAAAGTAGTGCTTATTGGCAAGGTGGGTTCATGGAAGAACAAAAGTGTTATTATAAGGAACACCATTTGTCACAAAAGGGAAACACCTATGGGAACAAATTGATAAATTGAATACTATTGCTAGAGAGGTGTGCTCTACTTATAATGTTACTTATTGCTTTGATAAAGTTTGTTGTTGTAGGAGGTATAAACACCTGCCTTTTCAATGTGAGTATAATGATAATGTTACCATATATTAAAGGAAATTATGACTTTTCTGATGTGGAACAGATTGAAGAATTTATTGCCTTCAAGGGTGCATTTGAACTTGCTAGTTTCCTTGAAAATACTAATGATGCACCTTATGAATATGAGGTTTATGAGATACTTAAATTTTGCTTTGATATATACAAGGAAGAAAATGGCTATATTCTTGAAAATTTTAATAGATGCTTTCCACAAATGGAAGAGACTAATGCCTTGCAGAAGCCTATGGAAGAAGAAATTGTTGAAACTGAAATCTCATTAGATGAAAAAGAGGAGGAGAGTGATGAACAAAAGGAGGAAGAATGGATCTACCTATGCCTACCTTCTAATGAGAGTAACTCTTTACCTCTTATATTATTCGATTGTCCCCCATGCTTACCAAAGGAGGATGAATGTTATGTTCCTGTGGATCCTTTTGAAATATCTAATTTGGGTAAAACCTGTGAAGGTTTTAATCCCACTATTTTTGAGCTTGATAGAAATTATGTGTTTGTGGATCATGAAAAGCATGCTTTATGTGATAGCTATATTGTTGAGTTTATTCATGATGCTACTGAAAATTATTATGAGAGAGGAAAGTATGGTTGTAGAATTTTTCATGGTACTGAAACACCTCTCTATGTGCTGAAAGTTTTGAACTTACTCTTGTTTTATCTTCCTATGCTGGTCACTTTGTTTTTTGTGAATTTATTTGTGTACAAGATTCCTATGCATAGGAAGTGGGTTAGATTTAAATGTGTTTTAAATTTGCTTCTTGATGCTCTCTTTTACTTCAATTCATATTTCTTATGTGAGCATCTTCTCAAACTATCAAGCCTAACTTAAAGGCGTTAAAGAAAAGTACTTGTTGGGAGATAACCCAAGAGTTTCCTTGAGTATCGGAAGTTATTACTTCAGTAATAACCTCTCTTATCCATTTTGTTTGCTTTTTGTGCCAAGAATGACCTCTAATGAGAGGGAAGTAAGATTTGGGGAGTTGCTGTCCCGAAACAGATTTCTGTCCTCCACCAAAAAAATTCGTGAGGAGGCTGTGTAACTTGGATTGAGCTGAAAATTTACGAATAAATCCTCCAGTATGTTAGCGAACTTTCGTTAGTTCAGCACTTTTTTATTTAATCAACAGAAGATTTTTGAAAAATCGGTTTCTACCTGTTGGTCTGTTTTGACAGATTTATACCATTATTTGCATTTGGTTCTTATTAATTCCTTTTTGAATTCTCTTTTGGGGAATTAAGATTTTTGAAGGAGTTACTACAGTAGCTTGTGTTTTTAGTGATTTTTTTTGCTATTCCAAAGCTAAACCCAAAGGTCTATTATCTTTTGAATACACTAATGTTGCTAATGAAGATTATGTGAAGTTTTGTATGAAGGAGAAATTTCAGGTGTAGAGAGAGAATGATGTAATGAGATGAAGAATGGACAAAAGCTCAATCTTGGGGATGACACCCCGGTGTCACCCCAAGAAATATCCAAGAGTTACAAGCGTCAAATCTTGGGGATGCCCAAGACATCCTCTTCTTCATCACTAAAAAGCTCAGGTCTTTCTAGACACTTCGTTTTTATTGCTTCATGCACTGTTGTGTTGTTCTTGGAGCATCTTAGTTTTCGTTTGCTTTGCTTAGTTTTTTTAGTTTGCTTGAATAAAGTAGTTTGGACCCCCGTTCTTGTTGTGTTGTTTCAAATAAGTTGCTTGGTGTTGGAAAGGAGTAGAAAGTTCTTTCTTGATAAGTGCAAGAGGAGCTTGCATTGAATGTGACTTAGACTTTAGCATGACATGCTAGGTGTTGTTTTGACCTTTTGCTTAGTGATTATTATTGTAGCATGTCGTGTTACAAGAAATTGGGATTGCTTAGTGTGCCTTGAAAGAATTATGCGTTGTTTTAGCATGCAAAAGCATAGTATTGTGGTATTCTTATTTGATGCTTTGTTTGGGTTGACTTGGCACATGCTCACACCATGTTATGACTATGAACAAGTCACCATAGCCTCTATGATCATTTAGTCCTTGACTTGTATTACCACTCTATGCTTTGATTAGTAATGTTTTGTTGCTCTGCATGATTATGGTCATTATTCCTCTCTTAGTTGGTTGCTCCTAGTATTTTGCTAGCCTCCACTTGTATGAGTAAGCTCTACTCATGCTTCCAACTCCCAACAAACCAAGTTATTCGAAAGTGTCCACTATAAACTCCTATGCATGGTGTATTACACCATTCCAAGTATATTCTTGTTTTTAGCTATCTTCCAATTAAAAAAGTATTTTGTTATGTGAAAACTTAGTGATTAAAGCCCTCACAAACTTGATGGCACACTTTATTTTCTTTGACCCTAATAAACTTGAACCATTGTGTCATCTATGTTGTATATGCATGCACTTATACGTTGTAATTTGCAGAACCATGTTGTCATGGGGAACATTTTCAACATTGCACTTGTACTTTGTACACAGTTGATATCATGCTCTTTTGTCTATGGATGTCACCGGTGTAAAATAAAGAGCGAGCTTGTAAGTCCATGGAGTTATGTATTTTGTGTTAGAGAAACGTCTGGGCCGCTAGCCTAAGCCATGCCTAATCATGGTGGAAACTTGCAGCATCACCATAATGAGCATTCTGTGAAGCATCCTCAATAAAAAGCTATGCACATAGTAAATAAAAAGATCGCTGAGATGCTCATTGTCTGCTTTGCTTTGCTTTGTCTACACTTTGAGGTGTTTTTATATCTTTTATGGAACTAACCTATTAACAAGTTGTCACAGTGTCAGTTGCCTATTTTCTTCTGTTTTTGGTTTCAGAAAGACAGAAAATCAATATTCTCGGAATTGGACGGAACAACAACCAAAGTCAATATTTTACCGTGGGCGACACGAAGCCAGAAGACGAGACGGAGGTGCACCACAGGGCGGACAGACCCCCTAGGCGTGGGTGGGCCTACCCCGCGCCTGTGTAGGGTGTGCCTCCCTGGTGGCCCTCCTGGCTCGCCCCTTCACCTATAAGAAGCCCCCGATGCAGAAAACCTAGGCGCCCGATCAAAACTCCACGAAACTTTCTGTAGCCGCCGCCACCATTGTCCCTAGATCGGGGGGATCTGAAGTTCTTCTCGGCACCCTGTCGGAGGGGAGATCATCCCGGAGGCCTTCTTCTCCGGTATGAAGCGTGAGTAGTTCCACCTTGGACTACGGGTCCATGTAGTAGCTAGATGGTTGTATCTCCTCCTTGTGCTTTCATGTATGGGTCTCATGAGCTCCGTTCATTATCAAGATCTAATCTATTTGTAATCATGCATGTTGTGTTTGGGGGGATATGAGAGATATTGAGATTTCTATGTCAGATTGATTAATGGTTTTGTCTATTTGATTCTATCATGTATGTGTTGTTTGCGATCTTGCATGCTCTCCGTTGTTAGTAGCTATCTTGGACAAGTAGTTGCTAGTGACTCCAAGAGGGGGTATTTATGATCAATAGTGGGTTCGTGTCTCTAGTTTCCAAGGGAAGTGACAGAAATTTCTTCGGTTGTAGATGTGATGTTGCCACTAGGGAGAAAACAACGGTCTATTGTTCATGGTATAAGTGGATTGTTTACCTTACACACTTTGCTTAAAGCAGTTGTCTGTTGCTTGCAACGTAATACTGGAGGGGGTTTGGATGATAACCTGAAGGTGGACTTCTAGTTATAGATGCAGTTGGATGGCGGTGTATGTATATTGTTGTATTGCCCAATCGAATATCATATGATCTTTTTGTCTAGTATTGCATTGTTATGCCATGCTCAGTTCATGTCAATTGCCCTGCTATAATTTGTTTACCCTTCATGCCATGTTGTTTATCTAAGGAGAGCACCTCTAATAAACTATGGACCCCGGTCCAATCTTTACCATTGATACATCTTTCACTGTTACCTGTTTACTTGCTGCAAACCATCATCTTCCACACCATACGCTTAATCCTTTGTTACAGCAAACCGGTGAGCTTGACAACCTCACTGATTCGTTGGGAAAAGTCTTGAGTTTGTGTTGTGCAGGTTTCCACGTTGCTTGCAACACCTTTGAGACGTTTCCTTCCTCCTACTGGTTCGATAACCTCGGTTTCTTACAGAGGGAAAACTTGCTGCTTTGCTAATTATACCTTGCTCTTGGGGTTTCCAACGAAGCGTCCCACGATAGTGCTAGGCGCCATCAACCTTCCACCATCGGAGCTACTAAGATGAGACCGAGGGGATCGAAGCTCCACGACTACGCCCCCAAGAGGGTAATGACACACACCTGCCGTTGTCGTCAAGACTACAAGGTCAAATGTTTTCACCCAGAGCCTTAGCGCGGCGAAGGTAACCACAACGGTGCCCCCCAGGAGGGTCACGACACCCGCAGACATCACCATCATTGGCGTCGAAACGCTGATATTTCGCCCGAAAAAACATCCGCACACGCCCCATCCTCGGACCGACCATAGACCCTGAGTCCAGCCTTCACCACATGATCTGGGAGGAGCCGGAACCATCGTCAAATCCAGGAACACCTTCCACCTGCTCCTTACCATCCACGTGACCAAAGAACAAGGCCACCACCACCGCCATGTTGCTCGCCGGAGAGTCGCACGTGCAGTCCACCTTCCAGAGTCGCCGCTCCGGCGTCCATCACGTCACACCCAAGGCAACAAGGCATCACGAGGCCATAGAATCAAACGGGGAGAGTTAGCGAAAGAACTAGGTCCACGTGGGCGGCAACGACAACCAAAAGGAGGAGATCCATCCTCCACTACCTTGGCGGTCCCCGACCAGACATAGCAGTAGTGCCGGTTAGGACCGAGATCCGGCTAGATCAGGCCCGACTAGCTCCACCGCCACCCTACAGGTTGGTAAGCGGATGGACACACCGATTGAGGCCCGCTGAGCCTAGATAGGTCCCAAATGGGCCTAGATCTGGGCCAAGCAGCCTTTCTATGGCCTCCATCGTCGACCTTCCCGCCGCATGTCCTCGCTGCCACCACTTCCACCATCATCGTTGAGTCACCACCACCGTCCTGCCGCCAAGATGGGTTGAGGACACCGCCATCCGGACCCACTGCTGCCCGTGTCCCTCGCCGCCTAGGGCCTAGGCGCGCTCTACCATGCCATCGCCCGTCACGCCGCCGCCAAGATGAAGCTGAGTGCCGCCGCCAAGCCTCCCGTTGAAAGAGGCAAGCTCTAACTCAGGGGCGGACCCGCGGCTACGCCATAGCACGAGAGGACGAGAAGGCCTCGCTGCCCCCGGCGATGACTGGGCTTCGCCCGGTCGCGCCCTCTTGGAGTGGCGAGGGAGGAGGAAAGGAGGGGGCTGGTGGAGAGATTTCTTGGATTCCTCCCGATCACCGCACGGGGGCGACGCGGGAGGAGAAGGGGTTGTGTTCCCGTCCTCAGACACCACACTATATCGGGACCAGGGTGTCTTGTTTGGAGGTTTGGCAAAGATAGATGCTACTCTGCTTCTTCAGCATATAAGAAGCATTTTTCTGGACAAACCACCTCTGACATCTCCCATGCCTTCTATGATATGGAAGCCTTGGGCGTCCTCAAAATGCAACTTTTTTGCTTAATTGACCCTTCAAACCGAGTATGGAGAGAATAGCCTGTTTCCAGAGAGTATGGATGGTGGATAGACTTGATTGAATGGGATGACAAAACTGTGAGCTTTGTAACCTTTGTAATCGAGTGCAAGAATATGTTGCACACATACTCTTCAAAATATCGCTTCTCTATTCGCATTTAGTCATCCTTGAAAGTGTGGTTTGGGATTGGCGACATTCAACCCAAAATATGGGGTCAACTTGCAATCCGTGAGCGACTGGTGGAGTGGGTCATCCATAAGAGGGAACAATAATCAAGAAAAACACTTGCTATCTTAGCAATGCTAGTCTCATAGGAAATTTGGATGGACATAAATACTAGAGTTTTTAGGATCAGTGCCACATCCACGACCATGCTCATCACAAAATGAAAAAAAGTACGGTGGTGCGAAGTTTAGTCAGGGCGAAGACACCATCGGTGCCGGGAGAGTAGGTTGCATTCCTGGCCTTGGTTTTATGCCAATGGAACTTCTTAATCAATAAAAATGACATATCTTCCAGCTTGTTTAAAAAAAACATTGCGAAAGACCTACAAATCAGACCCACTGCTAGGTCTGTTTTCCCTTCTGATGCACCAATAAACTTTTGGGTGCCATTTAGGGACGCGGCTAGAGATGTGGCCATTCGCTAAGACTACTCATAGCGGGCGAAAATTATGTGGTAACATGTATCTATGTGCAATGCCAACTAGGCATTTTAATAGCATAGTATATCATAAAAGGGGGTGATGCCTGTTGTAAGTAGCTATTTTTCCATATTCTCTCGAATACGAATGACAAGTCAATAAATGAGACATTTTAAATTACTGTCATCATGAATTCATAATATTATATATTATAGAGATAATAACGTAGAGTAGTATCATATGTTACTCAAGTAGTCTAATGCCCTACAAGCGATCTGCTTTACTCCACCCGGCTCTCCTAGCTTGAAAATTGTTGATCCTAAGAAGTTTTTTCAACAGCTTACCCATATATAGGTACGAGGAGCAATAACAACTTTTTTTAGGTAAGAGGAGCAAAAAACTTGCTCCAACAACTTACCCATAAGTGGTTCCCACCACAAAATTTTGGATGATCACCCATTTTTTGTCACCTCCTACCCATATATGGGTAGATGGACACAAAATTTGGGTAAGAGGCAACTTTTATCTATATTGTGCCACATCAGCAGAAACGAGGGCGAGAGGCCTCCAACCGCCCCGACCAGCCCAACTCCGTCGCCGGTCACCACCGTTTGTCCGCTCGCCGACGACCTCCTCGTACGCTGCCACTCCTCTTACCCGCCACCATCATGCCTCCACCGCGCCCAAGCTGCCATCAATTTGGCCAAAAACAAGCCGCGGCAGCCGTCCCCGTTGGTGCTCCACCGATGCCGATTCACAGCGGCGAGGTCCTTGTCGGCATGGCCAAGCTCCCCCAAGCCCCGGCCGACCACCTGCCTCCACCTTTCGTGCTTCCTCCCGACCACCCCTGTGAATCAGCGAGGCGAGCCGCTGTCGTGCGTGGAGGCCGCGCCCATGGCCACGCATGGAAGGCCGCGCCGCCTAGCTGCGCTTGGAGGCTGTGCGAAGCCTCCGTGCCCCTAGCCTTCCCACGTGGATGGTCGCCGCCGCGCCAGGGGAGGTTGCTCGCCAGAGCTCCTCCTTTCACAGTAACCATATTGGCAAGGACCTGATTGCGTTTTCTCTTTTACATGCAAGATGCTTAGTGTAAAAACATGTACTATACTGTAATTTATTCATTTTTAGGACCCGATTATGTTTTATCTAGACAAAAAATAGATACAAACAATATTTGCCTTACCTATACCCTCTCTCTCGTCTTACCCAAATAACTTTTGTCTCCCATATATAGATAAGCTATTGAAGTTGCTCTAAGGCCTTCCACAACATAGTCGAAGCCCAAATTCTTAAAATATAACCGATGCCGTGACAAATTATTTTGGCACCGGTCTTACAGCCTGAGAGATCGATGTAAAAGAAAAGCCGTACCCACGATGGAATAAAATACTCGAACGACTCAACCTCCACCCCTTTCCTTCGCGTAAGTTCTACACTCCTAGGAAAATCCCCTTTCGCCTCCGATAAATCTATCCCTTCCCAGCTCGTGTTCTCGATAAAACTGTTGTATGCGTGCGACCGTGTGATCTGCTAGAGGCGGCTCTGTTTAGATCAAGGAATCCCATCCATGTTCATCTCTGCCCGCCCGTGACTGCCCATCCAGCCAGCCACGGATCCTCCCAGCACCGGCTCAAATCAGGCGCAAATCAGGCTCATTCCAGCCGCCCGCTGTCCAAATCGCGGTGAGTGCGAATCAATCTCCAGCGGTGCCTTGCTGGTCGTCCTGCTCGAAGCCCGCGCCCAATAAGTTGATCTATGGCGACCCGGGCCTGCTGCGCGCCTCTGCGCAGGTGCTGGGCAAGAGCGCGTTCGGGACGACATACATAGCCATGATAGAGACGGCACCGCGGTGGCCATGACCCGGAGTTCCGCGGCAATCGGCGTCGTGCAGCACGAGCTGGTGTCACCCCTCTAGGCCTACCACTTCAGCGAGGAGAAGCGCAAGCCGTCCGTTGCAATTCACATCGTCAATTATCAATATTTTATTGAGTACTGAGTTTGGGCATCGGAGCAGCTATAGATGCTCCAGGAACAATTTCAAGGCACCGCGTCCGCAGCGTAGAGCACTCGCTCTCGATGCCTGAAACACGGTTTGGCCATCGATTTGGGCACACGCTATGTAAGGCCTAAGGCCGTCCACAATGTTGTCGGTGTCCAATACAAAAAAGATTCTGAAATAGACAGCGATGTCCAGAAATTTCTTTAAGATACCGGTAGCACAACGTTGAAAATCTTGGCAGAAATAAATGATTGTACCCACAACGTCATCATCAAATGGATCAGCCAATCCCAGCGCTTTCTTTCACACTAGCTTGTCTCAAATTCATGCATAGTACACAAGTATACTCATATTTTAGTGTTTTGAGAATGAGACATCGGAGCAACTAGCTGCTCTGGTACCCTCAAATTTTTATTGGGCACCGGTCTCACACGTAGGGCATCGGTTTTCAAAGGCTCAAAACTGGTTTGGGCACCGTTTTTTGCATACGTTATACATTTGCTCCGCCTTCCAACTACCCTGAAGATTAGAATGAACTGGTCCAGTATGCATAGCCCGGCAAGGAAAATTAAGCGCCAAATAACGACCGGCGATGATCATGTTGGCCGCACAGCTGCGCTGCACTGTCCTTTTATTCTTGTTCGAACAGGGAGCAGATGTTGCAGCGTCGCCGTGTCGCGCTAGTCAGCAACATCAGGTACACTCTCCATAACCATATCTTCAACGGCTAGACCGTGCGAGGACCATCAAGTCAACGTCAAATCCCGTTGCATAAAGAAAATATCGGCAACAGTATATGCGAGCGGCGGAAATTCGGCGATTTGCACTTGCTCTATACGATAGATCTGAACCAAGGGGAGATGCATCTCTTGTCCATCCAAACTTAAAGAATTTAATTAGGAAAATGATACAGTTTCATCGGGGATCGAACGATTCGATCCCGATTCGATCCCCGGGTCGCTGTCGCGCGCATTCGCTAGCTTTCTCCAGACTCAGTGTGCGAACATATTTCGGTCTCTATTAAACCAAAGCAGAAGCGTCGGTGATGTACTGACTCACATTTAGCCTTATCTCTTTCCAGGGTGCTTCTCCTCCACTCATTTTTCTCCACTCATCTTTCTCCTCTCTCCCATCTCTCACATCGAGTAAGGCAGCCATGGCACCCCACCTTGCCTGCTGCTGATTTCGCTGCTGCTACCTACGTATGGCACTGCACATCCTCCTATTGATTTCGCAGCTGCTACACCGCATCGCCTCCTGCTGATTTCGTTGCTGCTACCTACGTACGCCTCCTGCTGGTTTCGTCAGTTGCTGCTACCTACGCGCAAGGTAGGTGCTGCCATGAAGCAAGGTGCTACTTTGCTACATACATGAGTGTTGTTGCTACATGCGGCGAGAGATGTCTTTATCTACGGCGAGCAGCATTGCTATCTACGGTCAAATTCTCAAGCGAGGCCTCTCGCAAAATCGGATTTGCTAAATTAGCAGATTTTTTGCTACAACCTTTTACTGGTTTTGCTATTATAGCGTATAGTTTTTGCTACGGGTCTTTTTCTACGGATCTCGGGCGATGTCTCCGGCGAAGTCATTTTTTTGCTACATATGCTAAACTTCTTTGCTACAATTGTTCTTAGGTTTTGCTACATTAGCATAATTATTTTGCTACATAGTTTCCGGCAAGGTTTCCGGCGAAAGCCTCCGGCAAGTCTCCGGAGAGGTCGGATATGCTACATTAGCACAACTTTTTTGCTACCCGGTCGACGGCGAGGTCTCCGGCGAAATCTCCGGCGAGGTCTAGTTTTTATTTTTTTTATTTTTGGGATCGAACCGTTTTTTGCTACATGTACCAAAAACGGGGCTATTTGTAAAACGAGGATGTTTAAAGAAAAAGGAAATTTTAGATTTTTTGGAGACACGTGTCAACTGAAAGACACGGGGGATATTTGAGAATTATCACCCGAGAGACGCCTAGTACGATCCATTTAATTAACGTTTCCATGGAATGATACTTTTCGAGAGATCGCACGGAGCAGTGGAGCACTACACCACACAAACATGGCAATGCGTGCTCGTGGATTTTGGCATGACTTGGACGAGCGACGTCTGCGTGGCACACATATATCACTCTCTCTTAATTCGGTTGTTTAAATTACAGATTTTTTGAGCAACTGGTAAAAGCTCTGTCTTTTTATTAAAGATAGGAGAAAAACAACTTGTTCAACTTCTTGCCTCTATCGTACAATAAGTATGCAACGATCCAGGTTACTACCATCGTTTGACAGTACCAACAAAAATCCGTACAAGTTCTGCGAGAGAACTTGTTGTGGAAATAATGAAGGCAAAATTTTGCACCGCCAAGCGTGTCAATTTGTACTGCCATAAGATAAGGTGGTATTACCATATTAAGAATGTTGAACCTTCTGCAAGAAATGTTGGTAGGATCATTTATTTTCTTGAATTATGTCTCACCTTAAATTTTAGAATTCAAATATTGTCCATACTCTCCGCCAAATCCTCCATGAGTGATTGAGCTGGAAGGAATGTTTCCTTTTAGTTAAACGCAAAGATTTTTTAGCTGACTCTCACAAGTTGATCGGCCACTATCTATGGTGGTCGCGTAAACCGTGACTGTCGAAGGCTATGCGAGGAGTGTTCCAAATACACATATTAATAACCTTGTATTGGAGTATTATCGATTCACTTTTGCTTCGGTGTCCTTTCTATTCTTCAAACTTAGACAAAAAAAAACTCGTGGATGGCCAGGATCGTATGATATTGATTCGTTTCGAAGAGCGTACGAGCGACTCGAAGCCTGTATGGTCCGCTTTGACGTAAACACAACATATACACGTATTCTCACGTGTTTGCGGGAGGCTGAAAGACGAGAGGTACATAGTATCATTAGTAAAATTTCAAAACATGGTATGCAAATATACGTAGATCGTAATAAGGGGAGATGAGATCGACCGGTGGAGATGTGGAGTGTATCCAACTCGAACAAGTATACCTATACGAAGGTATACGTGGTATCGATATGGATTTCGGGGTCAAATGAAAACTGCTGATACAAACATAAGTTTGAGAGAGGGGAGGAGGGACACCTAAGCACACCCTCTTTGATGTATGAAAACGATATGTTAATTTTTATCCCTTGCATGTCGATGAGTACGGCAAGGTAGGCATCCCCCGTCGGAGCGGCCCCCCTAAGGCCTTGTTTGGATCGTTGTATTTGAATCCCGTCGTTTTTATTTTGTGAAGAGGTTAAGGAGGAGAGGTCCGTATAATCCGGTGGTTTTGGCTAAAAAAAGACATTTTAAACGGGGCCTAAGATGGAAACGCCCCGAATAGAGATGCTACGTACAAAAGGGTTATTTTTTGAAATTCTGTATTTTTTTAAATGTCTTTTTGGCCACGGGTGAGCTGCGTCTGCACTGCTGCAGTACTACACTGTCGTTTTATTCTTTGCTTGAATAGGGCGGGTTTGTTGCAGTACTGTTACCGTGTGGCAGTAGTGAGAGAGATCACGTACGTACACTCTCCGTAACTATATCCGCATCGACTGCACTGTCCGAGGACCATATCATGAAGGGAAAAATCAGTACAGTGTAGTACGCGGGAGCGAATCGCCGTAGCTCCTTCCATACGAGACGGAAACGCCAAATAAAAGGGGAGAGGCGCAGCCCCTTGTCCTATCTATCGAACGTTGAGAATGTTCCATGCGTACTCCCATGAGACGATACTATTTCAAAGATCACTACTTCCAGTACGTAGATGTAATCTGATGCAACCAGTAGACTGTAGACTAAGCATCTAGCCGTAGCAATAAATAACATCCGGGCGTAGGCCGTAGTAGTGTAGTACTCCACCATAGATCCGCCAAATCCTCCATGAGTGATTGAGCTGGAAGGAATGTTTCCTTTTAGTTAAACGCAAAGATTTTTTAGCTGACTCTCACAAGTTGATCGGCCACTATCTATGGTGGCCGCCAAAGATTCGAAATCCCAGAGGCAAAAAAATAGTTTGTCGCTCATCGCCTGTCCCTAGCAAGTGCGACTCTCTCTACGTGCCGTGGCGCGGTGACCCAGGGACGACTTGCGTCGCCGGGCTCCAGCGGTCGGTCAGCGCCAGTTCGTCGCCGCTTGTGGTCTTCTACGCAGTGGAGGCTCACAGTCCGACTAGTCTCGGTTTCTGTTGCGTCGCGACTTTCCGTTTTGTTCTCTGGTTTTCGTGTCCTCCGCTGTCCGGTATGCACATAGGTGCCGCCGCGCCCGCCTGCGTGTGAGGCCGTGACAAACGCAGCGATCCTTGCCACGGCTTGTCCTGCTCCGTCATGGTCATCCAACGCCACCTCATACGTAAGGCGTGATTCAGCAACCGAAGATTCTTCATCAATTGATGCATATGACATTTATTGTATTATTATTAAACGCGAGGAGTTAGATCTCATTCTCTGCATCAATTGATGCATATGACCTTTATTGCATTATTATTAAAAGCGGTCTTATAAATTTTACGGCTCATGGGACGCACAAACTGTCCACAAATATCAACCATCTAGAAAATAAAAGACATTTCTTTTGCATTACCATGTTAAGCGTCGATTAGACCGCCAACCGTATCGGTTGTATAAGCCCTGCGCAACCGTTGCCATGTACGTTTCACCTCGGGTTGGAGAAAGTACCACATATAGATAGTTAATGAATAACCTGCATGAAGGAAGGAGAAATGACCACAAAAATGTTCATATCCTATTAATCTTTCTTGGAGAGGTCATTTTTGTGTGCTGAAGTCTGAGTTCAAAAAGACATAGAACAAGGGAAGAACCCTCATGACCATAAGTGAGAAGAGCGTGTGTTAACAAGTCCTGGGAATGCCTAGGTTCTGGCAATGCTTAGGTTCACAAGTTTGAGTTCAATGTTAAGTTTGTTGAAATTGCCACATGAGCTGCCCATTTGGACCGGTCGAATCCCTAGCAGTGTTTGCAATTCATGATTTAAATCTAGTGAAAACTTGCGGGTCATGGTATCCCCAGCTGGCTGAATGTGTATTGTGCATACCCAGTGATGATGTGACTGCCTATTTCCTGTGATTTGTATCTTTGCACCAATCTTCATTTTTCCCTTTTTGCCAGGTGTAGATGAGTGGAGTGGGTAATCATTAATCCGCCTCCATTTCTTTCCTCTGACATCAAAGACCATGGGTGAGCTGTGGTACAGAACTACTGGAGACGAGTTCTGACTAGTGTTGTGTTTCCATTGGCAGTGTGGAAAGGTATGGGAGAATGCACGGCACCAATAAGGCCGGCTGCTCATATATATATATATATATATATATATATATATATATATATATATATATATATATATATATATATATATATATATTGACAATGTTACGGGTATAATTCTAGAAATACACGGGACCTATAACTAATACAACACATTTCTCAATACCCCTGCAGTTGAAGGGTTGGTACCGACACATAGACTGGAGCGAAACTCAGGAAAAGTCGTCGACGGTAATCCCTTCGTCAAGATGTCTGCAAATTGCTGAGAGGTCGGCACGTGAAGAACTCGAACGTGACCGAGGACAACTTGCTCACGGACAAAGTGAATATCCAGCTCAATGTGCTTGGTGCGCCGATGATGAACGGGGTTGGCGGAGAGGTAGACAGCCGAGACGTTATCACAAAATACCACTGTGGCCTTGTCGACAGGACAAGAAAGCTTGGAGAGAAGCTGACAAAGCCATGTGCACTCAGCCACGGCGTGGTACTCGGCCTTGGTGCTGGAGCGAGACACGGTGGGCTGCCTCTTGGAGGACCAAGAGACGAGCGACGAGCCGAGATAGACACAGTAGCCCAAGGTGGAGCGTCGCGTGTCGGGACAGCCAGCCCAGTCCGCATCCGAGTAGGCGACGATGTCGGTCGAGGGCGAGGCATGCAGCGAGAGGCCGAAGTCCATGGTGTCGCGGATATAGCGGAGTATCCGCTTCATGCGGACCAGTGAGCGTCCCGGGGAGCATGCATGTGTAAGCACACCTGCTGTACGGCATACTGCAACTCCGGACGTGTTAGCGTCAAATACTGCAGGACACCGACAATGGAGCGGTAGAACGGCGCGTCGAAGGCCAGCGACCCATCGCTAGCCGAGAGCTTGGCCTTCGTGTCGACAGGTGTGGGCGCGGGGTGGAAGTTGAGCATCCCTGCACGCTCGAGAAGTTCATGGGCATACTTCCGCTGATGAAGAAAGAACCCATCCGCGCGCCGAACAACCTCGATGTCGGGGAAGTAGTGGAGCGGGCCGAGGTCCTTCAGGGCGAACTCAGTGTGAAGGCGGTCGGTGAGCTGTCGAACGAGACCATCAGTGCATGCCGTCAGATGATATCGTCGACATATAGCAGCAGGTAGGCAGTGTCGATGCCTTGTCGATAGACAAACAGCGACGCATCAGAACGCGTGGAGCGGAAGCCAAGCTGATGCAGGAACGCGGCGATGCGCTGGTACCAGGAACGGGGCGCCTGCTTCAATCCGTACAATGACCGAGAGAGCAAGCACATATGATCCGGATGGTCGGCGTCGATGAAGCCGCTAGGCTGTTGGCAGTACACCTGCTCGGAGATATGACCGTGGAGAAAGGCGTTGGAGACGTCCATCTGGTGCACCGGCCACGCGTGAGAGGCGGCGAGGTGCAGAACGGTATGGATCGTGCCCGGCTTGACAACCGGGGCAAACGTATCCGTGAAGTCGACACCGGCGCGTTGGCGAAATCTGCGGACCACCCAACGCGCTTTATAGCGCTCCAGCTTGCCATCCGGGATGAGCTTGTTCTTGAAGACCCACTTGTCAGTGATGACGTTGGCGCGAGGAGGACGACGGAACAGCTCCTAGGTCTGATTGCGCTGCATCACGTCGTACTCCTCCTGCATGGCGACGTGCCACTGCGGGTCGCGCAAGGCGGCCCTGGCAGAGGTGGGCACCGGCGAGAGCTCGGACGTAGAGACCATGTAGACATACTGATCGGCAGGGTAGCGGGTGGACGGCCGACGCACGCCCGCACGCGCGCGGGTGAGCATACCCGCAGGGGCAGCAGCGTCCGCCGCTGGGGCAGCGGCAGGAGAGGGCAACGAGGCGGGCGACGACGGAGCCGGCGAGGAGGAGGCCGTGCTGGTCTAGGGCGACGCAGACGGCGGCGTCGTGGGCGTCGGCGGAGTCACGGGCGCAGGCGGCATCGCGTGCTCGGGTGAAGGCGGAGTCGCGACGACCGGCGAGCCAGAAGGCGACGCAGGCGCGGGCGCCGAGGGACCAAGCGGGGTGGGCATAGAAGGAGCCGCCGCAGTCACTCGTCGGCACGGAGGGCCGGCCGTAGGAGGGCCAGCGGGCACCGGGGTCATCGTCGATGGAGTCGCCAAGGGTTCCTGCTGAAACGGAAACACCAACTCGTGAAAGTAAACGTGCCGAGAGGTGGAGACGTGATGCGAGACCGGGTCGTAGCAGTGGTAGCCCTTGGTGTTGGCTGGGTAGCCGAGAAACACACAAGGGAGAGAGCGCGTCGCAAGCTTATGCGCAGCGGTGGTGGCGGTGCTAGGATAGCAGCGGCAACCGAAGATGCGAAGATCATCGTAGGTGGCTGGCACGCCAAAGAGAAGATGGTGCGGCGTGTATTGCCAACGCACGCGGCAGGGGCGGATGTTGACGAGAAGGGTCGCCGTGGCGAGGGCATCCGACCAAAACCATGGGGGCATGTAAGCATGCAACAAAAGGGTGCGCACACAGTCGTTGAGAATACGAAGGATGCGTTCAGCACGACCGTTTTGTTGGGAAGTGTAAGGACACGTGAGACAAAATATGGCGCCATGAAAGGCGAGAAGTGTGCGGATGGTGATATTGTCGAACTCTTTGTCGTTATCAGTTTGCAAGGCGTGGATGGGGAGGCCGAATTGGGTGGAGACATATGCGAAAAAGGCGGTGAGAGTGGCAGGGACGTCGGATTTACGGCGTAGGGGAAAGTCCACACAAAATGCGAGTAATCATCTAAAATCACAAGATAATAGGTATAACCAGAATTACTCGGAACCGGCAAGGTCCAAACATCACTATGAATAAGTTTAAAGGGAAAAGACGCGACTGTGAAGGAAGAATTAAACGGAAGACGAACATGTTTGCCTAGACGACATGCTTCACAAGAATGAGTATCCGTTTTATTACAAGTAAAATCAAATCCTTGTAGTATTTGACGAAAAGCGGTGGATCTAGGATGGCCGAGGCGGGCGGGCCATAGGTCGAAACCGGCGGAGAGGGCGAGTGGGCTGCTGGCTATGGTGGAGGACGACCAAACAGGGTATAAATCGCCGGGGTTGTCACTGCGGTGGAGAAGCATCCGAGTACGACCATCCTTAACAGAAAAACCAGAGGCATAAAATTCCACAGTCATAGAGTTATCACGAGCAAGAGAATGAACGGAAACGAGGTTTTGGATTAACTGAGGAGAAACAATGACATTATTGAGAGAAACAGGGGTGGAGGAGGAGGGAAAAGAGGCGGAGCCAGTGTGAGTGATAGGAAGAGCATGACCGTTGCCGACGATTATGCGGGAGGAAGTGGAGGCGGGAGTAGAATTAGAGAGATTACCGGGGTGAGCGGCCATGTGCGTGGAGGCGCCGGTGTCCATGAACCAATCGCCACCACCGCCGTACGCGCCCACCGTGGGGGCGGTCTGTAGAGCGGTCAGCAGGGCGGGGTCCCACTAGGCCGTGCTCGGGGGCGCGACATAGTAGGCGGGAGGAGCCGGGGGCGCAGCATAGCCGGTCGCGACGGCGGGCTGGGGCTCCGCGAAGAGGGCCTGGTGCAAGGCCGGACGCGGCCCCATGGTGTCCGGGTATGGGTCACGCGGCACGGGCATGGTGTAGGCGTGGACGACCCCGGTCCAGGGGTTATGGCCGGCGATCCATGGCAGCGTGGGGAAGATCTGCTGTGGTGGACGGGGCTAGGGGAAGTGGCGGTGTCACCGGCGTTACCATCGCCGTTGCCACCACCGTTGCGACGACGACGACGCCCTCCGTTGCCACCACCATTGTCGCCGCCGTTGGCGGGAGGTAGGGCGCGAGTGGTGGGGGCGAGTAGAAGCCCGGAGGCGGGCCTGGGGCGCGAGGTGCAGGGGTCGGGGCGCGAGGCGCGGGGGCAGGGCCTGTAGGGTTTCGTAGGATGGAAAACAAAAAATTTCTACCGCATACAAACAAACAAGCCAAGATCTATCTACTAGATTGTAGCAACGAGTCGATGGAATAACTCACCCTCAAAGATTCCAAAGTGTTTAACGAGAGCGGATTCTCGTGGGTGATGTAGTCGTACTCTTTCTGATCTCAAGATCGCGTAAACGATCCTTCCGGCGCTGCGTTCTGGCAGCGCTCCCGCAGTCGGTCACATGTTCGGTACTCGACGAAGACCTTCCTCTCCCTTGTTCCAGCAGGTAGCGGAGGTTGTAGAACTCTCCTCGCGACTCCGGCAGCACAACGACGTGGTACCGGAAGTAGAGGGGAGATCTCGCAGGGCTTCGCCTTAAGCCGGAGCGAGTATGGTGGAGTATGAGAGGGTCCCTCGACGATCTAGGGTTTAGACACGCCGAGGAGGGGCTAGTGCCGGCGGCTAGGGTTTCACCTAGGCGGCGGCGAGTGCCCTAGGGCCGGCGGCGGCTTGGAGGCGGCGGCGGCTTGGTACTAGGGTTTGGAGGAGAGGATCTTGTGTGTCCTAGGAGGGAGCCCTGCCCCTCCTTATATAGGTGGAGGGGCCAGCCGGCCAAGGGGAGGGAGAGGAGTCCCTCCCCAACTCGGCTTGGAGGGGGGCCGCCGGTTGGAGGAGGGAACTCCTCCCCAACTCGGTTTCCCCTTCCTCCTCTTTTCCTCTTTCCAAATTTAGCCGTTTGACTTTTCAAACTAGCTGTTTGACTTTTCAAACTAGGATTTGAATTAATCCTTTATTTGGTTCAGCGATGACACTTAGTACATGATGCAATCATACCAACTTGATACAACACATTCATGTACCCTTCCCCTCCGGAGTGCCGGACATTCCGGAACATTCTAGAACATTCCCGATAAAAACACCGGAACCATTCCCCAACTCCGAAACGGGACTTTCCTTATATGAATCTTATTCTCTGGACCATTCCGGATCTCCTCGTGATATCCCGGATCCCATCCGAGACTCCGAACAACATTCGGTCTCTTTCTCATCATTTCCATAACTACTCAAACAACGTCGAATCCTTAAGTGTGTCTCCCTACGGTTCGTGAATTATGCGGACATGATCGAGACACTTCTCCGAACAATAACCAATAGAGGAATCTGGAAATTTATATGGCTCCCACATATTTCTACGATTACTTTGCGATCGAATGAACCACTTACATACGATATCAATTTCCCTTTGTCTCACGATAGTTTACTTATCCGAGGTTATGATCGTCGGTATCTCTGCATACCTAGTTCAACCTCGTTACCGATAAGTACTCTTTTCTCGTTCCCGTGATATGTGATCCCTTGTGAGCCAGTCACATGCTTGCAAGCTAATTGGATGACATTTCACCGAGAGGGCCCAGAGTATATCTATCCGTCATATGGATGGACAAATCCCACTCTTGATCCATGTGTTTCAACCAATACTTTCCGAACACTCAATGCCACCTTTATAGCCACCCAGTTACGGTGTGGTGTTTGATGTCATCAAAGCATCCATCCGGTAAAGGTGATATGCATGATCTCATGGTCGAAGGAATTAGATTACTATGTATCAGAAAGCATATAGCAATTGAACTATTAAAATGACTTGATCTTTATGCTACGCTTATCTATAGGAGTATGTCCATCATATCATTCTCCTAACGATATGATCTTGTTGTTAATAACATCTCAATGTTCATGATAGGGAAACCACAATCATCCATTAACCAACAAGCTAGTATTATATAGAGGCTTTACTAGGGACTTCAAATTAAGTTCACAAATCACACAAGTATTAATGTTTCCTTGTTAATACTATTATAGCGTGAATGTAAACATTTATCATAAACACAAAGATATAATAATAACTACTTTTATTATTGCCTCTAGGCCATATCTCCAACAGTCTCCCACTTGCACTAGAGTCATCTAATCTAGATTACATGGTAATATACCGAACACCCATGGCAGTTTGGTGCTGGTCATGTTTTGCCCTCGGGAGAGGTTTAGTCAACGGATCCGCCACATTCAGATCTGTGTGTACTTTGCAAATCTTTATATCCCCATCTTGGATATGTTCTCGAATAGCGTGAAAATGTAGCTTGATATGCTTCAGCTTCTTGTGTGACCTTGGTTCTTGCGCATTGGCTATGGCGCCCATGTTATCACAGTAGATAGACATTGGGTCCAGCGCACTAGGAACCACACCCAGCTCTGTAATGAACTCTTTCATCCATATCGCTTCTTGTGAAGCCTCCGAAGCAGCCATGTATTCCGATTCAGTTGAAGATCTCGCCACAACGCTTTGCTTTGCACTCCTCCAGCTAACTGCTGCATCATTCAAAATAAATACGTATCCAGATTGTGATTTAGAATCATCCGGATCGGTGTTCCAACTAGCATCGGTGTAACCATTAACAACGAGCTGTTCATCACCTCCATAAGAAAGAACCATATCCTTAGTTCTTCTCAAGTACTTATGGATGTTTTTGACCGCTGTCCAATGATCCACTCCTGGATCACTTTGATATCTGCTAGTTAAACTAACATCATATGCAATGTCGGGTCTAGTACATAGCATGGCATACATTAGAGATCCTATGGCTGAGGCATAGGGAGTCTTACTCATCCTTTCTCTATCTTCTGTCGTTGTCGGACTTTGAGTTTTACTCAAGGTCGTATTGGGCAACATGGGCAAGAACCCTTTCTTGCTATCTTCCATTCCAAACCTCTTTAGAACTTTGTCCAAATATGTACTTGTGACAATGATATTTGGCGTTTCGATCTATCTCTATAAATCTTTATGCCTAATATGTAAGCTGCTTCGCCCAGATCTTTCATTGAAAAACTATTATTCAAATATTCTTTGACACTATTAAGAAGGTCTACATCATTCCCAATCAACAATATGTCATCTACATATAGTATTAAGAATGCTACAGAGCTCCCACTCACTTTCTTGTAAATACAAGCTTCTCCATAAGTTTGTATAAAACCAAAACTTTTGATCACCTTATCAAAACGTTGATTCCAACTTCGGGATGAGTGCTTCAATCCATAGATGGACCGTTGAAGTTTGCATACCTTGTTAGCATCTTTAGGATCAACAAAACCTTTGGGTTGCATCATATACAACTCTTCATCAATGTCTCCATTGAGGAATGCTATTTTGACATCCATCTGCCATATCTCATAATCGTAATATGCAGCGATTGCTAACATAATCTTCACAGACTTTAGCTTCGCTACTGGTGAGAAAGTCTCATCGTAGTCAACTCCTTGAATTTGTCGAAACCCTTTTGCGACAAGTCGAGCTTTATAGACAGTAACATTACCATCAGCATCTGTTTTCTTCTTGAAGATCCATTTGTTCTCGACAGCCTTCTGGCCATCCGGTAAGTCCACCAAAGTCCATACTTGGTTTTCGTACATGGATCCAATCTCGGATTTCATGGCTTCTTGCCATTTATTGGAATCTGGGCTCATCATCGCTTCCTCATATGTCTCAGGGTCATCGGTGTTGTCCACCAACATGACACTCATAACGGGATCATACCAATCTGGAGTGGTACGAGTTCTCGTTGACCTGCGAGGCTCTGTAGCAACTTCAACCGAAGTTTCATGATCATCATCATTAGCTTCCTCTCTTATTGGTGCAGGCACCACAGGAACTTCTTCCGGTGCTGCGCTACTCGCAATTTCGAAAGAAGGTTCAACAACCTCGTCGAGTTCTACTTTCCTTCCAGTAACTTCTTTCGAGAGAAATTCCTTCTCTAGAAAGGATCCATTCTTGGCAACGAAGATTTTGCCTTCGGATCTATGATAGAAGGTATACCCAATAGTTTCCTTCGGGTATCCTATGAAGACGCATTTTTCCGCTTTGGGTTCAAGCTTGTCCGGCTGTAACTTCTTTACATAGGCTTCGCACCCCCAAACTTTAAGGAACGACAATCTAGGTTTCTTCCCAAACCATAATTCATACGGTGTCGTTTCAACGGATTTAGACGGTGCCCTATTTAAAGTGAATGCGGCTGTTTCTAATGCATAACCCCAAAATGATAGCGGTAAATCTGTAAGTGACATCATAGAACGAACCATATCTAAGAGAGTTCGATTACGACGTTCGGACACACCATTACGCTGTGGTGTTCCCGGCGGTGTCAACTGCGAAAGTATTCCGCATTTCTTCAAATGCTCGCCAAACTCGTAACTTAGATATTCACCTCCACGATCAGAACGTAGAAATTTAATCTTCTTGTTACGTTGATTCTCTACCTCACTTTGAAATTCCTTAAACTTCTCGAAAGTTTCGGACTTATGTTTCATGAAATAGATATACCCATATCTACTCAAGTCATCTGTGAAGGTAAGAACATAACGATAACCACCGCGCGATGCTACACTCATTGGACCACACACATCAGTATGTATGATTTCTAATAAGTCCGTAGCTCGCTCCATCATACCAGAAAATGGAGTCTTAGTCATTTTACCCATCAGACATGCTTCGCATCTATCAAGTGATTCGAAATCAAGTGATTCAAGAAGTCCATCGGAATGGAGTTTCTTCATACGCTTCACTCCAATGTGACCAAGACGACAGTGCCACATATAGGTCGAGTTATCGCTCGATTTCAAACGTTTAGCCTCAATGTTATTAATATGTGTATTTCCACTATCGAGATTCAACAAGAATAGACCATCTATCAAAGGTGCATGTGCATAAAACATATTACTCATATAAATCGAACAACCATTATTCTCGGATTTAAACAAGTAACCGTCTCGCAATAAACAAGATCCCGATATAATGTTCATGCTTAACGCAGGCACCAAATAACAATTATTTAAGTATAAAACTAATCCCGATGGTAGATGAAGGGGTAGCGTGCCGACCGCGATCACATCAACCTTTGATCCGTTTCCAACGCACATCGTCACCTCGTTCTTCGCTAGCTTCCGTTTATTCTGCAGCACCTGTTTCGAGTTACAAATATGAGCAACCGAACCAGTATCAAATACCCAGGCACTACTACGAGTACTAGTGAGATACACATCAATAACATGTATATCAGATATACCTTTCTTCTTGATGTTGCCGTTCTTCAAATCCGCCAAGTACTTTGGGCAATTCCGCTTCCAGTGACCTTCTCCCTTGCAGTAAAAGCACTCAGTATCAGGCTTTGGTCCAGCCTTGGTCTTCTTCGTCGGCGTGGTAACTTTCTTACCACCCTTCTTGAAGTGTCCCTTCTGCTTATACTTGCCTTTCTTGAATTTGGTGGTCTTATTGACCAACAACACTTGGTGCTCTTTCTTGATCTCCACTTCTGCAGACTTCAACATGGCAAAGAGTTCTGGCAACGTCTTGTTCATGTTTTGCATGTTGTAGTTCATCACAAAGTTCTTGTAACTTGGTGGTATTGATTGGAGGACACGGTAAATCCCCAAAGCATTAGGAATCACAATACCCAAGCTTTGAAGTTTGTTTGCGTGCCCAGACATCTTAAGCACATGCTCGCTGACGGAGCTGCCCTCTTCCATCTTGCAGTTAAAGAACTTTTTAGAAGCCTCATAGCTTTCAATTGCCGCATGAGTCTCAAAGATCAATTTGAGATCCTTGACAATATCATATGGGTCTGAATTCTCAAACCTTTTCTGAAGCTCCGATTCTAAACCATACAAGATAGCACACTGAACTGTGGAGTACTGAGTCTTCCGATTGAGGTAAACATTCTTTACTTCATCGGAAGCAGTAGCTGCAGGTGGGTCACCCAGCGGTGCATCCAGCACATAGGTCAAATTACCAGCTGTGAGGACAATCCTCAAATTGCGGAACCAATCCGCGAAGTTGCTTCCATTGTTTTTCAACTTTTCTTTCTCTAGGAACGCATTAAAATTGATGGTAGGGGCTGCCATTGATCTACAACATATTTGCAATAGTTTTAGACTAAGTTTATGACAAATTGAGTTCAAATTAATAATAAAATTAATCTAGGTGAACTCCCACTCAAAACAATATCCCTCACATTGTTTTAGTGATCACACGAACCAAATACACCACATCAACACCGATCATCACGAGAGTTGATGTAGCTTCAATGGCGAACAATCGACATGTTCATCATATCTACTATATGATTCATGCTTTACCTTTCGGTGATCCGTGTTCCGAGACCATGTCTGTACATGCTAGGCTCGTCAAGATCAAACCTTAGTTTCCGCATGAGCAAATCTGGCTTGCTCACGTTGTATACACTTGCGGAATCTAACACACCCGATCATCACGTGGTGCTTCGAAACAACAAGGTTTAGCAACGGTGCTAACTAAGGGTGAACAATTTATGACTTGAAATTCATGTGCATGAGGGATCATCTTATAATGCTACCGTTGTCTACTAAGCAATACAAGATGCATAAAGGATTAACATCACATGCAATTCATAATATGTGATATGATATGGCCTTTCTTCTATGTGCTTCTGATCTCCATCTTCTAACAGGAACATGATCTCCATCATCACCGGCATTGCATCAAGGTCAATGACGCTTCTTCATGGTTGTCGTCCACCGGCTTCAACTATTACAACTACTTTGAATAGATACGCGGGTCTTAACATAAATTAAAGACAACCATATGGCTCCTGCCGGTTGCCAACTTACAATAAGGAACATTGCATACATGAAATATAATCACAATCATGGCCATATCACATCACAGCACACCCCTGCAAAACAAAGTTAGACGCCTCTACTTTCTTTGCATGTTTTACGTGGTTTGGGGCTTTCAATAAGTGTCGTTCTAACTTACGAACATGAACCACAACATTTATACTAGTATTGTTAATCACCCCTTGTAAATTGGATCTTAACTATGCTAGGAGAAACAGGCACCCACAAAGCCACTTATGCAATACAAGTTGCATGTCAAGCGTGGAGCAAGTCTCATGAACGATGTCATGTAAGGTTAGCCCGGGCCGCTTCATCCCAACATACCGCAAGATGCAAAGTACACAAGAAGCAATCGACAATAAAAGCATCAACGCCCACAATGACCATTGTGTTCTACTCGTGCAACAGATCTACATATAGACACGGCTCTGATACCACTGTAGGGTTTCGTAGCATGGAAAACAAAAAATTTATACCGCATACAAACAAACAAGCCAAGATCTATCTACTAGATTATAGCAACGAGTCGATGGAATAACTCACCCTCAAAGATTCCAAAGTGTTTAACGAGAGCGGATTCTCGTGGGTGATGTAGTCGTACTCTTTCCGATCTCAAGATCGCGTAGATGATCCTTCCGGCGCTGTGTTCTGGCAGCGCTCCCGCAGTCGGTCACACGTTCGGTACTCGACGAAGACCTTCCTCTCCCTTGTTCCAGCAGGCAGCGGAGGTTGTAGCACTCTCCTCGCGACTCCGGCAGCACAACGGCGTGGTACCGGAAGTAGAGGGGAGATCTCGCAGGGCTTTGCCTTAAGCCGGAGCGAGTATGGTGGAGTATGAGAGAGTCCCTCGACGATCTAGGGTTTAGACACGCCGAGGAGGGGCTAGTGCCGGCGGCTAGGGTTTCACCTAGGCGGCGGCGAGTGCCCTAGGGCCGGCGGCGGCTTGGAGGCGGCGGCGGCTTGGTACTAGGGTTTGGAGGAGAGGATCTTGTGTGTCCTAGGAGGGAGCCCTGCCCCTCCTTATATAGGTGGAGGGGCCGGCCGGCCAAGGGGAGGGAGAGGAGTCCCTCCCCAACTCGGCTTGGACGGGGGTCGCCGGTTGGAGGAGGGAACTCCTCCCCAACTCGGTTTCCCCTTCCTCCTCTTTTCCTCTTTCCAAATTTAGCCGTTTGACTTTTCAAACTAGCTGTTTGACTTTTCAAACTAGGATTTGAATTAATCCTTTATTTGGTTCAGCGATGACACTTAGTACATGATGCAATCATACCAACTTGATACAACACATTCATGTACCCTTCCCCTCCGGAGTGCCGGACATTCCGGAACATTCTAGAACATTCCCGATGAAAACACCGGAACCAATCCCCAACTCCGAAACGGGACTTTCCTTATATGAATCTTATTCTCCGGACCATTCCGGATCTCCTCGTGATATCCCGGATCCCATCCGAGACTCCGAACAACATTCGGTCTCTTTCTCATCATTTCCATAACTACTCAAACAACGTCGAATCCTTAAGTGTGTCTCCCTACGGTTCGTGAATTATGCGGACATGATCGAGACACTTCTCCGAACAATAACCAATAGAGGAATCTGGAAATTCATATGGCTCCCACATATTTCTACGATTACTTTGCGATCGAATGAACCACTTACATACGATATCAATTTCCCTTTGTCTCACGATAGTTTACTTATCCGAGGTTATGATCGTCGGTATCTCTGCATACCTAGTTCAACCTCGTTACCGATAAGTACTCTTTTCTCGTTCCCGTGATATGTGATCCCTTGTGAGCCAGTCACATGCTTGCAAGCTAATTGGATGACATTTCACCGAGAGGGCCCAGAGTATATCTATCCGTCATATGGATGGACAAATCCCACTCTTGATCCATGTGTTTCAACCAATACTTTCCGAACACTTAATGCCACCTTTATAGCCACCCAGTTACGGTGTGGTGTTTGATGTCATCAAAGCATCCATCCGGTAAAGGTGATATGCATGATCTCATGGTCGAAGGAATTAGATTACTATGTATCAGAAAGCATATAGCAATTGAACTATTAAAATGACTTGATCTTTATGCTACGCTTATCTATAGGAGTGTGTCCATCATATCATTCTCCTAACGATATGATCTTGTTGTTAATAACATCTCAATGTTCATGATAGGGAAACCACAATCATCCATTAACCAACAAGCTAGTCTTATATAGAGGCTTTACTAGGGACTTCAAATTAAGTTCACAAATCACACAAGTATTAATGTTTCTTTGTTAATACTATTATAGCGTGAATGTAAACATTTATCATAAACACAAAGATATAATAATAACTACTTTTATTATTGCCTCTAGGGCATATCTCCAACAGGGCCGCCCCGGGAGAAGCCGGCGACAAAGGCGGTGTGGGCCGCCCGAGCCCGGAGGTGCTTGATCTGGCGCCTCGAGACGGAGATAGGCCACAGCCCGGTCGAAAGTCAGCGTGGTGAGGAGCGTGAGGTTGGAGGCGGCGTTGCTAAGATCCTCGCCGAGTCCAGCCGACATCGTGGAGAGCATGATCTTGTCATCGATCGGGAACTCCAAGTCGCGAAGCTCGTTGGAGAGGCTCTTGAGACGGAGACAGTAGTCGTCGAGGCAGAGGCCGAAGAACTCCTGTTGGAGGAACATGACGTGCTGGATCTTGTTGTCGGTGAAGAGGACGGTGATCTTGGTCTAGACGGTGTGCGCGGAGTCGCCGTCGCGGACGACGGTGCGGAAGATCTCGTTGGAGACGGTCTGGAAAAACCAGCGGATGATGGTCGCGTCGATGACCAACCAATCGGGGTCATGCGGCATGGCGAGGAGGTCGATGGTGCCATCGACATGATCAAGGAAATCATACTCGCGGAAGAAAAGGCCGAAGTACGTCTTCCACGGGAAGAAATTGGCAGCGGTGTGAGAGAGCTTCACCGGTACGCGCTCGAGGATGGGGACTTCGCGGATGATGGCGACGGAGGGGCCGGTGAAGGGGTTGCTGCTCCCGGAGACGGAGGAGTTGAAGGGGTTCTCGAAGGAGGGGGAGTTGAAATCGGCCATGGCAGAGGTAGGTGTAAGGCGGAAGCGGTGGAGTTGGAGAAGGAGGAGGGCCGGCGGCGCCTTGGAGGAGAGGAAGGCGGTGGCTAGGGTTTGGAGGGAGGAGGCCGGCGGTGGATAGGGTTTGGAGGGAGGAGGCCGGCGGCGCCCAGGGAGAGGAGGGGCGGCGGGCTAGGGTAACGAGATCGTAGTTAGGTTGATACCATGTGGAAAGGTATGGGAGAACGCACGGCACCAATAGGGCCGTCTGCTCATATATATATTGACAATGTTACAGGTAGAACCCTAGAAATACACGGGAATCTATAACTAATACAACACATATCTCAATAGGCAGAGGGCAATTCGTGTTTCCATTGACAGATACCAATTCGTGCTAGTGAACTGCTAACGCATTCAGCGCAAGTAATTCATTAGAGAGATGAGCTTGACAATCATTTGCTTGGCCAGCAATTCCTACTCTCTACTGGATCGCCATGGAGCCATGGAGGTTGCCACGTCTGCGGTTACAAATGAACTTGTGAGCCTGTTCATCTCCTTCTTGATGAGCAAGTACCACTCCTCCAGCCACGCACAATTAGAGGAGAAGAAGATAGCAGAGAAGTTGCAACATCTCATGATTAGAGTTCGCGCAATTCGCACACACACAAAAAAGATTAGAGTTCGCACCATCGTCGAGGAAGCAGACTGGCGATACATCACTAACTCAGGAATTCTGATGCAGCTCGGAATGCTCTCAGAATTGGTGGCCATGATGAGCAGTTCACTCGCACTTTTACCTCGGTTCTGCACTTGAATGGAGACACTCTGTCGAGGATAATCGAGCATGGAAGTAACATGTCAGGGATCACGTTGGTGGTTGTTGACTTTGTTTCAGATGTTGAGGACTGGAAAAAGGTCTTACCCCTTCCTCAAAAGTATGAGCAGAGGAAGCAAGGTGATCATCTTAAGTAAACTCCAAAGAATTAGCCAGATTTGGATCAGTGGAGCCAATCTATCTCAAGAGCCTCTCCTCCGAGGAGTTTCGGTACCTCTTTAGGACAGTCGTGTTCGGCAGTGCAGATACAGCATAGCACCCACAGCTCGTACGGATCACAGAAGAATTTGCGGACGTGTTTCAATGTGGAGGGTCACTCGTCGCAACATATGCATTTGCGGATGTATTGCCAAGGAAACTAAATGTTTAGTTTTGGCTTTGCTTACAAGATTTTTTTTAAAGAGCATATATTAATATTACGAAGATATCAATTACATCCGGTCTCTAAAATAACGTATTACTCTAACAGTCTTACAAATGCACACACCCCAGAAAAAAAAAAAGAATTAAAAAAAGAAAGTCCCACTATAGTGATCTATTTCTTATAACAGCAGACCGAGCACCACCAAGACAACACCCAAAGTTCAGCTTCTCCAAAAGTGACGCCTTTAAAAAGAAAACAGTGCACAAGATTAAAAAAAGTCGTCGTCATCTAAGATCATATGTTTTCATCCTAGAGAAAATTCTTGCTCGCAAACTATATCTTTAATAAGACCATTGCCAAACACAATCAATTAAGGTCAGACCTTGGTTTTCACCCTAAAAGATCAGACTTTAAACTTCACTTGTGCTATCGCCCCCACTTACAAGCCATTGCTCCAAGTTACGAATCACTGAATAAGTTCCTTAACATCACAAAGACTCAAATCACCATTGCTAGTCCTTATATCCTGGTTGTCATGATATTCTCCACATCTAACTTCATCATAGAACATTAAAAATATGTTCCCTGATGGTAACACACAGTAGAGCTTCGCGACGCTTCCTCTTAAACCAAACGATCAGAAAAAACGGACACGTACGACCGGATCCCATCTAATCCAGCAATTTTCAGGCATAGGACACGCATCAAGTAGATCCTAGGACTGCCCGTATTTATTAGGCAGATCGGCAGGTCCCCACGCCACCACCCGGCGGCCAACCTCCTCTGGCGAAAGAGGAGGCAAGCCAACAAAGAACCACGTGTACAGCTAGTACGAATCGCAGAAGAATGTGCCGAGGTGTTTGTTGGAGATATGCCCTAGAGGCAATAATAAAAGTGATTATTATTATATCTTTATGTTTATGATAAATGTTTACATTCATGCTATAACAGTATTAACCGGAAACATTAATACTTGTGTGATTTGTAAACTAAATTAGAGTCCCTAGTAAAGCCTCTTTGTAATACTAGTTTGTTGGTTAATAGATGATCATGGTTTCCCGATCATGAACATTGAGATGTTGTTAACAACAAGATCATATCATTAGGAGAATGGTATGATGTACATACTCCTATAGATAAGCGTAGCATTAAGATCAAGTTATTTCAATAGTTCATTTGCTATAAGCTTTCTAATACATAGTAACCTAATTCCTTCGACCATGAGATTATGCTAATCACCATCACCAAAAGGATGCTTTGATGACATCAAACACCACACCGTAACTGGGTGGCTTTAAAGGTGGCATTAAGTGTTCGGAAAGTATGTGTTGAGGCACATGGATCAAGAGTGGGATTTGTCCATCCATATGACAGATAGATATACTCCGGGCCCTCTCGGTGGAATATCATCCAATTGGCTTGCAAGCATGTGACTGGCTCACAAGGGATCACATATCACGGAAACGAGAAAAGAGTATTTATCGGTAACGAGGTTGAACTAGGTATGCAGAGATACCGATGATCAAAACCTCGGATAAGTAAACTATCGCGATACAAAGAGAAATTGGTATCGTATGTAAGTGGTTCATTCGATCGTAAAGTAATCGTTGAAATATGTGGGAGACATATGAATTTCCAGATTCCTCTATTGGTTATTGATCGGAGAAGTGTCTCGGTCATGTCCGCATAATTCACGAACCGTAGGGAGACACACTTAAGGATTCAATGTTGTTTAGTAGATATGGAATGTTAATAGAAATATCGAATGTTGTTCGGAGTCTCGGATGGGATCCGGGATATCACGAGGAGATCCGAAATGGTCCGGAGAATAAGATTCATATAAGAAAAGTTTGATTCCGGAGTTCGGGAATGATTTTGATGTTTTCATCGGAGAGGTTCTAGAAGCGTCTAGAAGGTTCACCGGACCAGAAGGGGAATGGTCCATGAATGTGTCATGGGTAAGTGGAATGATTGGATCATATCCTAGGTCACTTGGTTTGGGCATTTGCGAGAGAGAATTAAAGCTCTAAATCGAAAATCAAAAGGAAGGTTTGAAAAGTCAAACTGGAACAATGGTTTCCTAGTGGAAGAAGGAAAGAGTCCTTCTTTCAATCCAACTTGAGTTTGGGTTTGGATTCAAACCCTCCCCTCCCAAGGCTGCCCCTTCTCAAAAATAGAGGGGGAGGGCTGCCCCAAACAAAACTAAGCCAGTCCACCCTACCCCGTGCGTCGTCGCCGTCCCCGAGCCGCTCGCCGCCGCCGCGCCGCCACCCTGCGCCGCCGCGCCGCCGCCGCCGACCCGTCGTCGTCGTCCTAGCCGCCGACTCCTCCTCCACTCCGGTCTTCTAAACCTAGATCGCTGGAAACCCTAGATCCACCATAACTCGCACCGGCTTAGGCGAAGCCCTGCGGGATCTTCCCTCTACTTCCGACACCACACCGTCGTGTTGCCGGAATCCCGAGGGGAGAACTACAACCTCCACTGCCTGCTGGAACAAGGGAGAGCATGGTCTTCATCGAGTACCGAACGTGTGACCGACTGCGGAAGCGCTGACGGAACGCAGCGCCGGAAGGATCGTCTACGCGATCTTGAGATTGGCAAGTGTACGACTACATCACCCACGAGAATCTTCTCTCGTTAACCGCTTTGGAATCTTCGAGGGTGAGTGCTTCTATCGACTCATTGCTACAATCTAGTAGATAGATCTTGGCTTATTTGTTTGCATGCGGTAGAAATTTTTTGTTTTCCATGCTACAAACCCCTACAATGTTTCAATCTGGAGGGTCACTCCTCACAACATATGCGTTCGCGGATATATTTCCAGGATATCTGAATGTTTAGTTCTGGCTTTGCTTACTTTTTTTTGAAAAATAGCAATATATTAATATCGCAAAGATACCAATTACACCGAGCCTCTGTAACAACGCATTGCTCTAACAGACTTACGGATGCACACAACCTAGAAAAAAAGAAAAGGAATTATATAAAAAGAAAAGTCTCGCTATAGTGATATATTCCTTATAGCAGCAGACTAAACACCATCAAGACAGCACCCAAAGTCTAGCTTTTTTAAAAGCGAAGTCTTCAAGAAGAAAACAGTGCACAAGCACCATCGCCGTCCGATCTAAAATCATAAGTTTCCACTGTGGAGAAAATTCTTGCTCACAAAACAATACCTTAAACAAGATCGTTGTCAAGCACAACCAATTAAGTACATATCTTGGATTTTCACCCTGTAAGATCAGACCTCTTGAGCTTTACCTGTGTTATTTGCCCCCCCTCCCTTACAAGCCACTGCTTTAAGTCGCGAGTCACCAAGCCAGTTTTTCAACACCACAAAGACTCAAACCACCGTTCCTAGTCCTCGGATCATGGCTATGATGACATTCTCCGCATCTAACTTCATCATAGAACATCAAAGATGTGTTCCCTGATGGTAACACATAGTAGAGCTTCATGACACTCCCTCTGAAATCAATCGGTCAGAAAAAACACGGGCATGCATGACCAAATTCCATCTGATCTAGCAATCTCCATACATAGGACGCCCACAGGAGTTTGTCGGTGGATCCTTCCGAAACTCGCCGCTCCAGGCCAAATCCATGAGGGCACGCATCAAGCAGATCTCTAACTTTGCGCAGAAGGAACCCTAGGACCGCTCTCCTTTATTGGACAGATCGGCGGGCCCCCACGTCGCCACCCGTCGGTCGACCTCCTCCGGCGGAAGAGGAGGCAAGCCAACAAAGAACCACGTGCACACGCCATCCCACTGGTAGCCATCCCGAGCAAAAGATGTCCAGCATGACACCGCAACAAGGCCAACAGCATGCACCGTGCTGCCTCGCCACGCACCTCCAGGCGACCGCCAGCCGCACCGATGGTGGATCTAGTAGGGTGCCAAGACCTGCGACAGCCGCCTCCACCACATATGTGGACGTCTAGGGGAACCCACCGGCCACACGGCCCGGGCGCTGCCCAATCCACCACGAGCAGAGGCGCCCCGCTGCACGGACGCCACGCCCAGGTGGTCGTAGTCGTCATCGCCCGACCAGGGACGCCGCCCCAGCCTCCGCATGTAGAAGGTCTGTCGGCGCCGTCTCCATCCGCCGCCAGAGAAACGCTGCCACGATTCAATCCCCGACACCTTCAGCACCGGGCCCGCCGTCACGCCGTGGCCCTCGCTGGCGACGGTAGCAAGGGAGGCCGCCAGGGTTGTGGGCTTTGGCGGCGCTAGGGCTACGCCCTGATGACGCCCTGGGGAGCGACACGGGAGCCTTTAGATGTGTGTTAGAGTTGAACCGACCTCGGGGAGCGCTACGCTTTGCTTACTAGGGAGAATCAGAAGAGTGATTCGGGAGAGCCTATCCAAATACGGTGTATCTCCAAACTTGCTTTTTTCAACAAAGGTCATCTGGTAGACATAACCGACTTTGATGTGCATGTATCATCTCCAATTCGCATCATTGGTCAGTTGAAAAAAGAACTAGGACTCGGTTGCTTTCTTTCCTTCTGTTTCAGAGTTCTTTTTGTAAACTTGCAGGTGCAAGTAGCAATTTCTTATTTCTTCTGGACCTCTTTGTAAATTATAACCCACTGTCGGAATGAATGTAGTTTTTGGTCCTTCCTTTCCCTGTTAAAAATAGTAAGTGTAACCACTGAAACAAAATTCCATGTGCACTTTTCCGTGTGAAAAGTCAGAGCAACAGGTATCCGAAAATTTAAGAGGTTGAAAACAAACATCATTGAATAAGCCCACAGCAACGTCAACCTAGCTACATTTATGCGCGTGTCTTTTTAATTCAGGCCACCCTGATCTGCCTCCGCTCCATCCGAAGAAATTAATCCAACCAACATACAACCACCACTCTCTCCGTCTCTCTATCTGTCTCGGCAGAGTAGCTAGGGGCGAGCTGCGAGCATGGCGCCATCGCCCCGGAGCCCGTGCACGTCTCTACTGCTGCAGTCTCTCCTCGTCTTCTTCCTCCTCTTTTTCTCCCGCGCAGCGAGAGTGGCAGCGACCGTACGAAACCTGCAGCCAGAGGTACGTACTCACGGATAGATCGATCAGTCCACCACGGATGCATGCGAATTGATCGAGAAGCTAACACGTCTGCTCAACAAAAACGCAGGTGGACGCCGGCGACGAGGAGGCTGCTGCGAGCTTCTCCCCCGCGGCGGCGTCAGAGGATGAGCGCTGCGGCGGTGGCGCCGGAGAGGGAGAAGGAGAAGGAGAAGAGGAGTGCTTAATGAGGAGGACGCTGGCGGCGCACACGGACTACATCTACACCCAGGGAGGAAAGCACAACTGACGGCAGCCGCCGAATTCCGTGTGTGTGGGTGATGTCCTTCGCTTAGCTAGCTAGTTGTGACTGAAATCATCTCCGCATGTGTGTGATCAATGGAAACTGAGTGATGTTTCAGAGCGTTTCTTTCTCGTACTCAATCAGTTGTATATATACATATAGTATTATATTATATTATGTATATGTAAAGCTGGTGAGCAATCATGGTGTTGAGTTGCTGGTCAAGTGAGTGAGTGTGTTGGCTTGAGTAAGAACACAGGAAAGGATCTTCTAGGTAACCCTGAACAAGAATGATATGTTGGCCCCTACCTAGGCCTGTATCGCCATGCATTATTTGTTCAACTTTCTAATAAGATCTATCTGTCATGTCGCTCTCGCCGACCGATATAAGCTCATAATATGTACCACCTGTAGCTTGTGAAACCACCGATACTTCAAACACGGTTAGGCAGATGGGTAGTACCAACGAAGTCTGCACGTCTTCAGCTCATGGCCTCCAACACTCCAAGCAAAACGATGAGACATATCCTTGAAAAAAAAAAACACTCCAGGCATTGTTTGCTTTGACACCGTCCTCCTACATTTCTCCGATCGATGTACGGGCACGCACGTTATTGGCCTGTACACGACGACGACACATGTGGCAGGTGGGCATCAACCAGACAGTCAAAAACGCAATCTTGACCTATCAAGACTTGAGGGTACCAACAATAATGGAGGAGGCACTTCAATTCACCTCATGTCACGACTCACGACTGACTCACGAGCTAGTTTTGACACCACATAATACAACTCACCCAAGATGGCTTAAAAATGGAAGGAGCTAGCCTGCAGTACGACGACAAGCTGCATTAGTCTTTCCTCCAGGCAAGAGGATGAAAGGTCACATGGGACAATAACCCAAAGGGAGCTGAGTTAGTTCCTTCTAAATAAACAAGTAGTCACAACTCAGAATGTCACAACTGTGGTTGTAGCCAAAAGAACACACATGAATCGTCAGTTTGCCAAACATTAGGATATCACGTCTTTGTTTATCAGTAACCAGAACTTATCATACTGCACGAATTTGGGGAAATTTGCTTTTACAGTGTTACAAAAGTTTTAAAACTCTATTAAGAAACATTACAACACACTCAATTCATTCATCTAAAACTACAAGTCATCGCGAACAACTATGCGGGAGCTCCACAAGTTGACAATCCCTCATGTTGCCTCATGCCTTCACATCTGAAGACAACATATGTTCTTTCCTTTTCGCGCAGTCTCTGTCAGAATTCCAGAAGTGCATAATCCCTCAGACAGCAGCAAAAATGTTGTGGGTGGGTTGTGATTGAAATCTGCATGTCACAGATGTATAGTTCAACAAAGTAGGTCCAAATGCAAAACACTAGTCTAAAGTTGGTGGCTAATAGTAAATGTCATATGTCAAGTGAATAAGTATCCAGTGACAAGCCTTTTCTGATCTATGACATGTTGCTAGCGCTGGTCAGTATATATTACAATTACAGTACTGACATAAGTACACTTTTAAGTAATCAGACCATAGTGAGGAGCAATACCGATTGTACATCAGATGTGATCCCTACTCCAGGAATTCTTCCATGAGACCCTATTATAAGTTACACAAAATATTATTCACACCACGAACATTGAGAGGGGGAGATCACAGAGTAACAAGTACAAAACCTGTGATATAAATTGTTCTGCTTCTGTGCGCCTTAGGAAATGGAGTGAGTTCTTGGTCAATGATATGGAATGGTCACCAAGAGATACTTCACCAATGTCCTCCAGTACTCGAACCTGGATATAAGGATCCTTGGGGGGTACCATGTCCTATAAAAATTGAACAGAAAATCTGGTAACCATGCTTCATCCCTCAAAGATAAATCAAATAGGAAAGAACCATACCACCGTTAAATCTATATCCATCTCTGATATGTATGACTTGATTGCTGCAGAGTGGTTCTTGAAGTACTCTTTCTCTGAAAAATGGAGCTTTTCTTGTATTTCATGAGGAAGTACAGAGCCAATTTTCCATCTAAAACTCTGAATAGTTTCTGCTCGGTTGTACCTATTTGGACACCAAAAATTGGTTTAATCATGTGTAATCGCCATAAAAAAGAGAGAGAGAAAATACAAGTTTGCTCAAAACATGAGATTAAATCCTGTACATGTAAGCCATGAGGCATCTTTTGTTACGGAGCAGCGAAAGATGGTGGATAGCTGCGCCATAGTGGTCCTCATTTCTTGTTGTTTCAATGTCTAGGTTCTGCTCCACCATTTTTCTGTCACAAGCACAAAAAAATCAGGCATTTGAATAGTTTGTAACTGTGCTGGCAAGGAATTCAAGGTAGTTCTTTTGTTTTAGTGATGAAATGATAGAAACAGGAGAAATTGATCGCTACTCATAAGTCAAAGTTAGGTAAAGATGATAATCAACATTCGAAGTATCATGGAAGTTACCTGATCAACGATTGAAACTGTGTGTTGTGCTCATTGCACTCTCTAATGACCTGATCAAATACATCGCTCTGCACATTCCATGAGGCAACAAGTTAGGGATCGGCATACTACATATTACACTAACAAAAAGGAACTGTTGCCACCATAAGCATACTGACTAAAGAGTATGAGTATGCAGTGTTGCGCCTACTGCCTGTTTCGTCATAAAGATGTCACAACACATCAATTTAACATCCACCTAAGTACAGAATTCTTTGATGGCAATATCAATTGGTATGATGACCTTACAATTTATACGGCATATGTTGGCTCACACTATTAAAGGAAGAGGTCTGGAGCTCTTCAGAATAAACAGATATTACTTGGCAAATAGCATCAGGTTTGCAAGCAAGACCAGAAGGCAGGTCACTAACATTTCTAGTGAGGCACAACACAATACAGATGCTGGTACATAGCAGCTGCTGTCAAGTAGTAGCAAGTATATTGGTTTCTAAAATAAAGATTGCGCTCTCAGACAAAGTACTCAAGAACAAGTTTAAACAAATTATTACAGTTTAGTACACAACAAGTTTCCACAACACTATTGTTTATCTGGAGGCCAAATGCTCCTCAGGGTAAACTCATGCTGGCTCACAAATCACATGTGCCAACTTTGCAAGCCAGACCGCACAGGCCAATCGTTATGACTTGCACGGATGCCGTATGAAAATTACCAAAAGGATGTAGAGCGAACGGTTTATAGATCCAATTTCTTTTCTCATACAGGACCTAACAAAACAAAATCTAGCAAAATTGGCATCTAAAAATAAGGTGCATCGAGGAAACGGAAGCACCGTCCGCCCGGATTGTGAACTAGAGTACTAAGTACAGAGTATGGAGCAAGGGAGGAGAATTACATTGAAAACGACGAGCTGGCCGGGCTCGCAGGCGTCGAGCTCCTTCAGTAGCTGCGACGCGCGCTTGCCGTACATCCTGCTCCTCCTCCCCCGGCCTTCCTGCCTCCGCGCGCGACGTGTTCGACGGAATGGCGCTACGGGGGAAGACTGGATCTGCCACGGCGGGAGCGTGTGACCTGCGGGGGTGGCAGATCGCGCGCGGTGGGGGATGTGTCGGGGACTCGGCCGGGCGATGGGCGGGAGCGGTGGGGGGAGGGAGAAGGGGAATTCGGAGTGGCCGCGCGGGAAATTTTGGTGGACTCGGTTTGGGAGGCGGGAGGAGAAGCCAGTGAGAGGAGCGGGGTTTGTTTCGTCTCTTTTGATGGTTGGTACTTGTACACAACGGCGGACGGCGGCAGGGGAAACGAGTAACTCGTGATATTTTCTCAACAATCCAGCTTTGTTACTGACTAAGAATTATTAGACTCCCTAAAAAAATAAGAATTATTAGATTAAATATAGTTTTCTTTTTATGAAAAAGTCGGTGGATAATCATCATAGTAGTACAAAGAGCTCTAAAAACAATAAAAATACAAATATGTCCCTAGAAGCAAGCTGAAGACGTGTCGTCATCATTGTCCCTCCTTCATCGGAATCGAGAAAAACATGTCGCCATTATTATAGTAGATAAATAAAAAATTGTCGTTCTAAACTCAAAGAACCAATGCACCAAAGATAGAACCATAGAAAACTACACCAACTGATACGAGTATCAAACAGATCCAAGGAGATCTATCGGGAGGATATCTCTACCCTTCGTAGACTGTGCCAGACACACCGATGTAATGGGGATAGGACACGAGGACTTTATTCTGACCATAGCCATTGTCAAACACCTAAACAAACAAACTGGAACTCTTTCGCCGGTGAGAGGCCGCGGTCCATCGCACCACCAAGGCCCCGAGGCCACCGGGGGCAGGACGGATAGGTGGCATCGTAGTGAGGAGGGCATAAACCTATATCGTTTCTTGTGGATCGCCTCCTCTCTCTCGTGGATCTCTCATCAAATTAGAGTAATATATTCAAAATGAGTAGACAAACACACGAACATCATAGATTTCTGATATACCAAAAGTCCAAAACTACATCAAAATATCTATGAACTCATCGCCTCTAATTCCACATTTTCGTTGCATGGAAATAGATCGTATACTAATATTGGCTGTACACTCAGGGCGTGTTTGGTTACTCGGGCCCGAAATTCTCTCTTTTGCCTTTTGGCCCGCTGGATGTTGTATGGAGATAGATTTGACTTTGGCCAACTTTGGGATCTTGTTTGGTCCCCCATATTCTTGTCCCCCCCCTCCCAAAAAGACCAGCGTTTAGTTTCTCGCTGCACACAATAGATAATAAATATTATTTCTCTAATCTAACATACTTTATCTTAATCCTCTCTAATCTACCTAACTATGCCTCCATTCGAGATAAGTTGTACATAAAAAATATGTCCCTCGGTGTTATGAATCCATTGTGGTGAACAACTTGTAATTTTGTTGAGTGTTTGAAACGCTATGTTGTTTTCTCTTTTAAAGTTTTTTTAAACGAATTTTGTCAAATTTGTCACGGACACTTGATCATTTGAAATTCCATTTGGAGGAAAGATTCAGTTCATCATTTCACACGATAATGTGACAGTTTAATCTACGTAGTTATAAATGTTAAAGCGGAAAACTCAAAACACGAAAGTTGTGTGATTCGGTGAGACGAAGCTACACCTCAAAAGAAATTTCAAACGATCGTCCGTGTACAAAGAATTTGGCATAATTTGTTCACAAAATGTATAAACATGAACATGAAATAGACCCATAGAAGGTCAATAAAACTAGGAACTGATCGTCGGGTTGGATTTGCAATATCGATTCACATCTTTTTCATGTATAACTTATCTTGAATTGATGCATGGTTTTGTAGATCAAAGTGGATCAAGTTAATCATGTTTAGAGAGGAAGTTCATGTACCTGGGTTACACGCAGGGAGAAGAATTTGCACCCAATGGACCTGTCTCGTGGAAACGTCTAAAATTGGTGTTTCCAGTGGGCCAAGTTTTGACCCGCTTTAAGAACCATGCAGTGCAACAATTTTATGCAGCCCAGTTCTCCAAACAATTTTATTTCTTCTCGCGTCATACGAGAAATAGGCATCGGTCCAACCAAACACGCCCTCGTATATTTTCATTATTGTGCTTTCTAAAATGGCATACATATACCAGAGTATACAAGTTTATATTCGCAGAGTGGATCATCCCTCTCAAGAACGGCCATGTCCATCGATTAATTAAGGATAACAAGTTGAATCGAGTTGACTTGCAAATAGGATGGAAACCCGCATAACATGATATAAATATGTAGAATCCTTGGACAGAAACCACCCCTTTTCGTTTAAATAAAAAAACACCAACACTAGAGAAGTTTGTTGCACGGTGTGCTAAACATCAGTTAACCTTGAATTGACACTAAAACTAGGAGCCCACTCGTCACGATGACATGGCACCGCTCGACTACCGTCATAGTAAACATGGGCCCCATATATTAGTCTTCTTTTTTCATCCATATCTTCTCCCGCCACCCTGTCCCCTGCCTCCACCATCGGCCCCATCTACCCCCCACCCCACACATCCACCCCACACACACAATTGGTGATTATGTTGATCATAAACCATCTACGCTATCTTTGACATGTAGGTCCAAAATGGCCAGGGGGTTATCATAAATCCGTCGCCGGACCGGCTTGCCGTCTAGGTTGAGTATGAAAGCATCTCCACTCGCCTACCCAGTACGCCGATACGGACGTCGAAAATTGGCCCAGTCACGTACCCAGAGATCTGTTTTCGGCTGGATTTGGGCCAATTTTGGTCCGGACTACCCAGGCCAAACCCAGGTTTCAGGGTACGCCCTGAGAAGGCCGGACGCAGCGAACTTGACGGAAAAAAAACTAAACGGTGCGTGGTCCCGCCGAGTCAGCGACGGAAACCGAGTCGTCGTCATTCTCAAAACCACGCGGCGACCGCCAGACATTAACTGCCCATCGCGTCGGCCACGCATCGCCGAATTACAGCGTCATCGTCGCCACCTCGGCTCCCGCGACGGACCGGCGGGCACTAACTTTCCGCTGTTTCCCATTTTCCCGCCCTTGCCGCCCACCTCGGCCTTTATAAGCAGTACCCCTCGCCGGAGATCTTCACACTCTCTCACAGCTCCCTCAGCCCACAAACTCTGGTGAACCCTCTCTCACAGCTTCCCAGCAATGGCCGAGCGGTACCCCGGCGATGGTGCGGCGGCGAACGGCTTCGGTCGGCGCACCCTCTAGGCTTGGGAGGCGCGCATGTTGTACGACGCCGGCTATATGGCGTCGCCGGACACGCGGATGCCTCCGGAGTGTAAGCTAAGCGCCGGCAATATCCCTATCCCGCCGGCGCCTATGCCGGAGGAGCTGCCGTACGATATACAAGAGTACATCGGTGGCCTGGACGACCCTTCCGACGCGGAGAGCGCCGACAACCTCCTGCACTAGGAGCAGTTCTTCACGGACCAGCTCGAACAGGAACTCGCCCGTCACGAGGGGCCGCCGAACGAGTCGCCGCCGAAGCGCAACAACTCGGCTGGCCGCCCGCGTTGGTGGAGCGCGCCAGGCCGGACGCTCGCGGCGGTGATGGAGCACATCAACCGCGGGAACACGTTGCGGCTCGGCTTTTCGCGCACACCGACGCCGGCGTCCCCCGCCGAACTGGATGCCAAGGAGGATGGCCAGCATGAGCCCGTCCTCCTCCGCCTTGGCATCCCACTCCTCCGGCTCGGCGCCGTTGCGCACGCCGCCAGTCAAGCGCGAGGCGGACTCGCCTGTGCGCTCACCGTCACGGACACGCTCGCGCGGCATCGTCATCGGCGAGCCGCGGACGACGGTGTCGCCAACCGGCCGCCTGCGTCTCCGCCGTCCCAAGACTGAATACTCGGCGCCGCGACACGGCGCCGTAGCCGCCGTCGCTGAAGCCCTCCTCATCGGACATCCTGAAATGGTCTAGGAAGGACTGGAAGAAGGCGGAGCGACACCGCATCCTTGGCCGCCGAGGAGCAGGCGGCCCGGCGACGGGCGTTGGCCGGGCGTGATCTCGCATACCAGGGCGCCCCACTATACGTCCTCGACGACGACGAGGACGAAGGCCCGTCCTACCAGCCGTGGAGGTTCGGCGACCCAGGCCAGGGAAGCTCCCGCTAGAACCAGCCGCCGAGCGACGACGACGGCGGCGAGGATGACAGCCGCGCCGATCCCGGCTACACGATGTTCTACAACAACTTCGACATGTAGAACGGCGAAGGCAGCGGCGAAGGCCACGGCGTCGGTCTTTTTAAATTATTATGTACTAGTTTAGTTTAAATTTGATGTAATCCGCTTATATTCACTCAATTTAATGAAAATTGAGTACCCAGAGTCGAAAACTAGTTCTATCCGGTCGAAAAAATGTTTGATTTTCGGCTGGGTTCGCCCCCAACGAGTGCTCGCTCTAGCCCTTTGCGCTAGACCGCACGACCGCGAGGATCTCAGCGAGGTGGCCGCGCTTGAGGTCCCGCTCGTCGGCGTAGGGCTCCGCGGCGGGGAGGTGAAGACACGGCAGTAGGAGCCTCGGGCTCTGGCGGGAGCTTGACCGCGCCAGCCGGCGCGAACACCTGCGCACCCATCGAGCTAGCAGCGCCCTGGCGAGATCCGACGCTGGGGCGGCGAGCTCTAGCGTGGCAGCGCGGGGCGAGCGAGCTTCAGCGCCGGTGGGTCAAGGAGCTCAGGTGCAGGATAGGGCGGCGAGCTCCAGCACGGGACAGGCTCGTTCCAATCTGTACTCTTGCGAGAGTGGAGCATGAAGACACATCTAGGACCATCTGGGACCGTTCCAATCTGTACTCTTGCGGGAGTGGAGCATGAAGACACATCTAGGACCATCTGGAACCGTTAACACCGTCACACAACGTTGCTATGTCTTGCCACATCAGCCTCTTGTGTGGACCCACTGTCAGTTTTGGCATCAATTTACGATCAATTTGATATTAGCGCGTATTTGCAAAAAAAAAAAATATATTAACGCGCATTGCAAAAATCAGACCCAAATGTGGTGTTTTTTTGTGATCTAAACGTAAAGGGGTGGTTTTCCGAAATTTGAGCAGAGAAGTGATGGTTTCATGCTATAAACTCATATTGCAATGAACCACGCCAACATGAAATGTTTGAGAAACGGACATGCCTACAAGAATGTGTCAAAGCTACGACATTACAAACAACACAAGAGGTTCCATACTTTATTCAGATACAATAACGACGCACATCACGATGTTTTTCCCCTGCAAGGAGTATGCATCCTGGTTCATCCTGCTGGCGAACCTAGCAGTTCTCCTTGATGACTGTCACAGGGCACGACGCGTTCGACAGCACGTAGTTTGTCACACTTCCCAGAAGGATCCTGCAGTATCGCCAGGCAAAACAGTGATCAGCAAAATATGAATCAATAAGCCTAAAACTGTAAGAGGCCATATGGTGCATGATAGGGCTGAAGTGTATTGAAATGTAATGGAGTTTGTTCTGACTTAGAAAAACCACACAATTTGAGACGGAAATCCACGTTGATACGCATGGCCAATCAAGAGTCTATACATTACTGACTTGCTGTAATAAGCAGATTATTTTCACCGAAGCAAACTAGCTAAACAATGCCAGCGTCAGTTTTTTGCTTTCTGCTAGGATGTATGTTATCCTGCATGCATAGCAACGTCTGAAGCCTACAGTTAATCACATAATTAAACTACGGTTCCTAATGTGAAATATACATAATTAGAATATTGTTCTAAATGGCACTAGGAATGTGAAATACCTTGAGATTTGCCTAACATCACAGTTATAGTATATATTAGAAAATGAAATGGTTATGATATTTGGACGTTGACACTCATCCTATCAAGATAATTCTAAATAAACCTGTCAACATTATGCAACTGAAGTCATATATCCAGAACTCAAAAAAGGGTCAGATTTCAGTAGTAGTATTCTCTGTTCTGAATCTTTCTTTGCGAGCACTTATTTATGCTAGATCCTGAATCAGCGCGCAGAAATATTGTACTTACACAGATTGCCGGCCAACTCTATGTATGCATCATTCTATTGATTAAATTGTTATACTGGTAAAAGATTAATATCCCTCGCGTTTCAGATGACCACATAAAATAATTTGGCAAACATGGCGCAGGCGACCATACCTCGTGCAAGTTAATTATACCCATGCTTGCAAAATTATATAATCAGCAGTACCACAAAGGAACAATTCGATGGTCCATGATGTGCTAACTGCTGGTTAGCTGGTGAACCCCCTACTATTTTAATTGAAACGATAAATGCAGCTATTCCTGTATTAAAGGCGAAAGGCCCTCCCGGACACAAACACAGCTCAGTATAACAATGTCATTGGCTGCAATAATTCATTGTGGCAGCAGATAAGCATCACCCAGATGTGCAATGTTGCGATGGCATTCCTTCCAGCACAAGTAGTCGTGGGTTTGCTTCTACATCGTGGTTTAATTACCGATTCCACGTCATTGACTTGGTATGCACTAGTACATCTATTCAAGCAATGCCTCATGTGTAAGTATACTACTACTAGTAAGCCATAATTTATACTGACGCCCAGGATTTGCCTGTCTGAATCGATCAGGATACTGTATTTTATACAGGTAGTAGCGATTCGTGCTCTGTGAGGCTATGAACAAGGAATCCTCCGCGAATGTATGAAATCGGTTCTCAGAGACATGAGAAGCAAGCAACATTGCCAGATGAGCGATAGTACCTCTGGATGGTTCCGAGGCCGCGGCTGCCCATGACGATGGTGTCGATCCTCTGCTCCTCCACCGCCTCGCAGAGCTTCTCCCTGGCGTCACCCCAGTATATCTTCGCCACCACCTTGAGCTGATCACCAGCAGGCCAAGAACAGGAAGCAAGCAACAAGTAGCCAGTCAGTCAGGTCATCTTCCCCCGGTGCTCGATCCATCAAAAGGATGGGAAACGCTTCCTATGTAAAGAAGAACAGGACCGTAACGCCTCCCACGCGTACACGAGCGCAAACGTACCTCGAGCTGGCGCGCGGCAGTGTCGAGCATGTCGAGCACCTCGGCATCGCAGCGCACGCCGTAGCTTTGCATCACCTCCGGCTCCCGGAACTCCGACAAAGGGATCAGCGCTGCGGGGAATCGATCGGCGACATTAATCAGTTCCGAGACATAGCAGGGAAGGAGGGTAGCTCGATCTGTGGGTGTGAGGGGTTTGTAAGGGGGGTAGTGTAGTGTGCTTACGGGATCCGGACTTTGCCCAGAGTGCGGCGCGCTTGGCCTCGTCCCCGCCGGGGTGGCGGACGTGGAGGACGACGAGGGTGTCGCCCCGGCGGAGCAGGTTCCGGATGGCCCACTCCAGCGCCCTCTTGCTGCTGGCCGAGTAGTCCATCGCCACCCCGATCCTCCGCTCCCCGTCTCCGACCGCGCAGCTGGCCATCGCGGCGATGCCCCGAGCCCGATCGGATCAACCCCTCCTTCTGCACTTGCTCTCGGTTTTTCTCACTTTGCTACGGTCTGCTCTGCTCTTGTCACGCGAGGCGAGGTGGTGAGTGTTGGTTGTACTTGTGGCCTTGTGGGTAAACTAGAGAGATCGGGACGTACTTATTGATGAAGGTCTGGTCCTTGGTCGGGCGTGGTGGGTTGGAACTTGGAAGACGAGACCGCGTGCGGCGTTTCGGTTTTGGTCTGGTGTGACCGGGAGGTGGCGCAGCGTCAGCGGTGGCCGGTGGGGAGGCGTGCACCCCTGCTGTTGATACCCCGTGCACTCGAATCTTTGCACGTACCGTGTCCGCCTGCAAGGCGCCACCGGCGTCGCGCGCGCCGTGGGGCGCCTGAACACGAGGGGACAGGTCGACGTGGAGGCCGCGGGCCGGTAGATGGATTTGGATGGACATGGGCCAGATCAGAGTGGAAAAAACCGTGGATGCATCAGCATTGGGTGGGTCGGGGCCACGCGCTAGAGTCACGGCGACCATCAAGGTGCCGTGTCTGCCGTTGGCGCGATGGCCAGGCTAGAGTCATGACGGTGACGACGGAAAAGCGTCGGTAGCGCGCGTCGGATTACAGAGGTTTCCAACTTAAAAAAGAAGAAGATTACAGAGGTTTCCTACACCCGAAACTGCTGAGACTGTTCCGAGGCTTGCTGAGCTTGCGTGCACGGAAACAGTTTCTCAATTTCGACTGGACACGATCGTCTAATGTTAGCTCAGCGGGCTTTCCTGCCGCTTTTGCTTAAACAAGATATAGGCACCGACTCACCGCTGTGGCTACAGTGTCCTTTTTCCTATCCAAGATCGGCAGTGGTGCCACTGAAACTGAGTACTGGTGAATTGGCGATGAGACCGACATGTCACGGGTGTCCTTTTGCTCAAAAAAAAAATTAACGGTTGCTCTGGAACGCACGGACAGCTCAGCTATAATCTTTGGCTATACACGCTCCGTATTTAATCTTCTTGCCAGCCACGTGCCTCGTGCCTGGGCACGGTACTGTATCAGTATCATGTCATCTGCCAGTCGCAGACAGTCACATGCACGTCCGGAAAGCCACCGCAAAATGATCTTCTTTTGGGCCCGAAGCAACACATCTGCAACACCGGTTCCTGCAACTGCAAGAAAGCTGAAGAAAGGCTTAGGCCCATCACTTCTGGCCCAGCGAAGACGATACCATAATTTCAGTAAGGTCCAGCATATTCGGGCTCAGCACTGGCAGCAGGGGGAGCGTCGGGAAAACCTATATGGCAACCAGGGGGAGCTTGCTATTTGCCGCTTCAAGTGGTGCTAGCCGCGCGCCGCCACCTGAAGCGTGCAGCATTTGGGCCGGCCCAGCATGTTTAAAAATGTTCAAATTTGAAAACAAAGGAACCTAAAAAATGTTCAATTTTGAAAATACGCAGATTTTGTAATATATTCAAATTAAAATTTTAAAACTTGATGTACATATTTAAGAAAAAAAAAAGATAGAAAAGAAAAAGAAGAAGAACAAATGAACAAAAGGAAGTTCCAGCCTGAGTCGCCCCATATAGCTTGGAGGAGTGGGCGGAGTGGAATCGCTCCCCTGTGAGCAGGAGATAGGGATTCTAGGCAGCAGGAGGGACCAAGTTCTAGAAAAATGAGTGTTGTAATTCTTTTGTCCGGATAGTGAATCTTTTGGATCTTGTGTGTTTTCGTGCTTGCTAGTATGACTTTAGGTTAGTCTTTTTCAATCTAGAATTGTTATCATTGACGATTAGTGTTGCTCTGATGCGCTGGTCTTTTAGATCTTGGCACGACGACTTTCTCATATTGCGATAAGTTTTGCCGTCTCCAATAATAGAAGGGTGAGGATGGGTCGTTTCTTTGGCTCTTACTAGTGTATATAGTCCGCATTGGTTAAAGAATCTATTTATAATTTTAATTGCTTTTATATCGGATCGGCATTTTTTTTTTGAAAAAAGCTTATCGACTCGCTGCTTCGGGGCTACACCGAGAAACACTAATCGCTTTCTCGAGTCAATCCGCTGGGGACGCAACAAGCGACGGCTGCCGCAGCAAGAGAGACGTCGACAGGGCAGTATGGGCTCACGACAACGACAAGAGTCGAACTTATCTCGAAGCCACTTAGCACCAAAGCGCACACAGTGACACAGCTCTCTTGCGTCTTCTACTCAGTAATCCAATTGCACATGCTGCATACGTACATACCCCGTAGGCTACGGAGACATAACAGTAATTTCGTCTAGGAATACGAATGCGTGTTTGAAAAAAAAGGTACACCGCGCACGAGTGGTGTTTGAAGTTGACTGCTTGGAGATTGTTGATCTTTGGAACTCGCGCTATGGCTCGCGATTAGTGATAGTGCCGATTTAAGGGCGAAACTAGCTTGCACACGGGAGGTTACCGAATGTTCGATATTCAGCATGTAAAGCGAGCATGTGTGAAACTAGCTTGCATATAGGAGGTTACCGAATGTTGGATGAACTCGATCCCTAGCTTCCTCACTACATGTTGTCAAGCCGATAGTGCACGTGCTATTTGTTCTGAATAAAGCCCAGATACTCCATGAAAAGAAAGTACATACAAAGGTGGAGGTGAATCTAATATTACCCTCTGTTTGCACTTGCACGACTTGTTAGCGTAAAACTACCATATTTTTAGTTAAAATTTATAAATAATACTAGATAATCTTTCAAGCACAAAAAACTATCACAACAAAATTAAATTTGCGCAAAAAGCATCGATTCATGTTTGAACACAAATTGACACTGAAACTGACAATGGAACACACCTACTACGGTGATGAGGCACGAACTTGACGAAATGGACAAACAGGCTTATTTATAACGTTCTTGTTTTTTTAGGGATATAATGTTTTTATTTTAAATTTACGTGAGGAAATAAGAAAAGTCGTGGGAGGGGGCGAGTACCACCCCTCCGCTTCCTCCTCCCACCGACGAGCACTGCCCCTTCCCTTCCCTCGCCCACCGGCGAGCACCACCCAGCCCCTTCCCTTTCTTCCCTCCACCAGCACACCCTTCCCGTCCTCCCCTTCCCCCCGTTCCACAGCGAGTGCCACCCCGGCCCTTCTTATGCTCCACCGGCGAGCACGATGGCCGTCGTTGCGGGCTTCCAACGCTGCCTCTACCCACCCCCTGCTCAACCTCTCTCTATATGGCCTCTCCCACGGACATCTGGCCCTGCTCGGGAGCGGTGGGGGGAACGACTAGAGGGCCCCGAAGGATTTCCGGTGACGCACATGGGACCAGGACTCGCGGCGGCTAACATGGTGGACCAGGACTCACCGCGGATTGCGGCGGTGCGTGTGAGTTGAGCAGGGGCCGGCGGAGCTCTGTCGTGCAGGTCAGGGGTGGCGGGCGACGCGGTAAGGAGGAAGAAGATGGGGCGGAACGGGAGAGAAAAACAGACGGGAGACTGATAGGTGGGGTCACTTTTACTTCAACCGTTCGGTCAAACATTGCGAAATTTTGATACCATGTCGGGTTTACAGGTGGTTTCTACTATCAGTTTTGGTATCAATTCGCGATCAAACACGGATTAGTGCTTTTATAAAAACTTGGTTTCAATGTGATAGTTTTTTACGATTAAAACATCACGTGATACTGTTCATGAAATTTGACTAGAAATATGGTAGTTTTATGCTAACAACTCTTATTTGCTCATTCATGGCATCAATTAATTATCTTGTTATACCCGTATATTTTCTCTCGTGCAATGCAAGTGACTTCTAACCTGTGTTACCCCGTTGCGTGACAAATGTGTTTGGTAATCAGTAACGGTTTAGACAGGAAGGTTCTAAGAAGGGGTTTGGTTCCGCGGATAAACGAAAACACAATGGAATTAAATTACACCGTTAATGTAAAGGAGATGAGGTAAAATCAAAACATGTTTGGTTTAGCTCACAGATGGAATTACTATCCGAACGAAATACTTTTCTGATCTACTCCATCCATTCAGAAATATAAGATAGTTTAGATTTATGAAGCGAATGTATCTAGATATTTTTTAGTGTATAGTTTTACCTCGAATCTATACACAAAAGTCGTCTAGATACATTCGTTTCACAAAGCTAAAATATCTTATATTTCTAGACGGATGGAGTACTTACAAACACCTTTAAAATCATCCTTTGACAAAACGTTTGATGGTCTCTGACGAGGGGTAGCTTCGGCAATGCCATTGTTATGAACTTAGGGTTTCATATAAAATAGAGCGTTGGGGATTTCGTTGGCTGATCAGACAAACAAGAAAGTCGTTGTAGTCTGATTATTGAGAAAGCTCGATTACAAAGTCGCCGGTTCGCTAGTTGTGTCTAGCTCACGGAGGATTGCAGGAAAAACTAAGTTGTCCTCTCCATTGGGTCCTCCCAGCCTTTATATGAAAGGCTGGTCCTGGATCCGTAGCCAGAGAGATTACAAGTTAATATTCTTAATATAAACTCTATGTCGGTTTCTGGATATTTCTTGTCGGTCAAGGTAAATCTTTATTCTGTTGGGTGCTTCATGTACTTTGTTGGGCTTTCGTGAGCCATAAGCCTTTATGCTCCTAGGGTGACTAAGCATAGCTACACGATTGGTCATACCCATGTCAGTCTCCAAAATAAATCTTCTGGTACGAATAAACATGATATATTCATGGTCAAAAACACAAGTATATAAACAGGAACAACGATTTAATTATATTACAATGGAATCTCTTAGTCTACCGAAGAGAATGGGTAAATTCAGCATCCTCGTTTTGCTAACAATATCTCTCATTATCGTTGACATCCTCATTACAATAACTATGTTATGATCAGAAAAATTGATCATCACATGTAGCATAAGCTAGTCCTAGCGACGGAACTAGGAACAACTTGATGCTTATTTGTTTACACATGCATGCGAATCTTTCTTTCAATCCTATATTGAATAAACATAGTATAAAGATACAAAGTTTAACAATGAATATGAGAATAAACAATAGCGCTTATTATTGCCACTATGGTATATTCCCTTCGGCAGGCTCCTCCCCACGACACAACTCGCACATGCAAACGCCTCAACAATCAAACTTGTATGGAGATGGTAACAAAGTTTGTGCTTCAAAAAAGATGGCAACAAAGCCAGTTAGGCCCAATTTGTAACCTAGGATGATTTAAGAACCAGATCGGCGCCGCCTGAATCAGTCAAGTAGGACGATGCATCGGTGCCGCCTCGATTAATCTAGTAAGAATATGTACTATTACCATCTAGCCTAGTCCCACATATATATATGAATTGACATCATTTCACATGACATTATCTACCATGTAATCCAATGTAACTGTCATTATCCACGTAAGTAAGCTTACATCATGTACCTCATATTTTATAATAAATATTTGGAAACACACCGATCTTCAAACTAACAATTCCCTCCGATGAGGTAAAGCCATGGGCACGATATGTCGCGTTCCTATGCTTCCTAGTTTAGTTGATAGACATGCTTGTGTTTGGTGAAACAATTAAGAGATGCAACAATGAACATAACAATAATAATATAATGAGGGCATATGACATCTTCACAAGCGGACTTGAAATTTTAAGATCTTCAGGTTATATAGCGGGTATCCTACCTCCCAGTCGGGGGGGGGGGGCTTTTTTGTCCTAGGAGCACAAGGTTCTGAAAATGGCATAGTAGAGAATATGGAATATATTTAAAATATTGCATTGGGATATTCAATATTTTTTCATGGATAGGCTTTATATGTTTGAGATAATCATATGGTAGCTTGGTAAAAATTTCTAAGCTCAATACATGGTAGTTTCTTTGGTAGGGTAGTTGAAAGGGTTTTGGGAATCAATAAAAGATTAATGCTGATGGAGAATTTTTTTTTGCATAGTTGAGAAGGTTGAACAAAGGTCAGGGGACATTGGGAACTTTCATACATATCCAAACAAGTTCAAGTAAAACCCTTTTCAAAAACAGAAAAAAAGGTTTGAGGCACACAAAAACACCCGTAATAAATAAAGGTTAGATTTTAGGGGCTTTACACCATGTTTATTGCATGGAAAAATATTATATCGAGCCGAAACAATATTCTTGAATGGCTTAGATTCACATACAAAAAACATCTACTAGCCGGCTTTATTGAGCCGACTCAATTACTCAAACCCAGCATCGCTTGCTATAAGGTGGAAGATAAGCCTAAGTATGTCCAAGCAGTGGAAGAGCTTGACTAGGACTGTTGGGTGGGCCAAGAACATCAATCATATTTAAACTTTAAGTAATCTTTGGAATTTATCCTAAAAATTAAGAATATTTTTAAGGTATTTTCTTGAGTAGGGGGACATGTCCCCCATGGCGCTGTCATCCAAACGACGAGAATGGAACTGTCCACCATGTCTTCAAAGCTATCCCCTTAGATGGACCAATCTTATTGGCCATGGAGGTATTAGGATTCGCATAGGAGAAAATTTTGTCCTACACAAACTACCAAGATTAAACTATGGAGAAAACACATAAATTGGATATAGTTCATACCAACGGTGCAATGGAGATTTGTTGGTTGATGTAGATCTTGATCGAGAATAAAACGTATGATTTGTCTACAAATATCCACGCGTACGTCGCATCCAATTCAGCAGGGCTTGCCGTCCAGGGAGAAGACTTTATGGAGGTTTGTACAGACTTCTGGCACATATATGAGAGGGAACTTGGGAGAGGAGAGGTGCAGTAACCATAAGAGAATTATGATCTACTAGGGAAACACCCTCCTCTACTTTGTATAGGAGGAGGGGAGAGAGAGGGGGTGCACCCCTATAGGCAGCGATCAAAACCCTAGCTATTCAATCTTCTTGTCGCCCAAGCCGAAGGAGTCGCATGGGCTGCCCTTCCATATGGCGCATGGCCCATGTGGGATCCCCACATGTGACCTTTTATTATTTCAAATAAATAATAAAATATATGGAAATATAGTTGTGTCCCTAATTAATTGGAATTTCCATATATACCTCTCGAAACACTTTCAGACATCTTTAAAACTTCGAACCAAATTCCGATTTCTATGCAAAATTTATTTTGGTCAGAAACATATTCTAACATAATATTCTCATATACTTATGCATAGAACGCTCAACAGATTAAAGGGACTTAAGCATGTGACCTTGTAGGTTCGGTAAATTTCGGACATGATTCTGAAACTCCTTTTTGATCAATAGTAAAAGTGAGATTTACACACAAAACATTCAAGCGAACCTCTTGTCTTCATACAAGTTTCGTTTTTCTTGAGAATACATAAAAAATCCGAGGTGGGATCATTAGGTATCAATGTGAAGCAACTCTTTGATCATAATACGAAGTTATCCTTGTTACCGATTTTCTCTATTTTCTCGTTTCCATATTTTGATATCCATGTGAATCAAACCACATTGTGTCTGGCAAAACGATGATTGATATCATAATGTCGAGAGGATCCGGAGGGTATCTCTCCATTGTCGGAGGAGCAAATCTCACTCTTGAACCATCATGTGAACTACCTAAAAACAAATTTATAATTATCCTTTGATAGAACGTTTGATGTTCTCTAAAGTAAATCTTCTGATATGAAGGAACATGATATATTCATAGTCAAATGACACAATTATATAAACAAGAACTATAAAATATTTATGATGATGGAATCTCGTAGTCTACCGTCAAGAATGGGTTAGTTTACTGTCTTTGTTCTGGTAACAATATGCTCTCATTGTCGTTGACATCCTTTTTACAGTAATTACGTCATGATGAGGAAAACTTGATCATCAAACGTCACATGAGTTAGTCCTAGAGGAGGAACTAGGAATAACTTGGTCTTTATTTCTTTACACGTGTATGTGAGTCATCCTTTTAATCTCATATTTAAATAACCACAATACTTATAACATAAAGATATAAATTTTAACAGTGAGAGAATAAACAATAACACTTATTATTGTCACTATGGCATATTCCCTTCCGGAGGCACCTCCCCACGACACCAACAACCATACATGCAGAGCAATCAAACTTGTATATGGAGAAGCCACTTATGCGCAGTAGGTAATCCAGGATGATTTAAGAACTAACATCGGCGCCGTATGGATCAGTCAAGTAGGAAGATGTACTATTGCCATCTAGCCCAGTCCTGTGTATATACGAACCGACATTATGTCACGTAATATTATCTACCATGTAATCCAATGTAATTTTTATTGTCCACGCAAGTAAGCTTACATTATGTACCTCATATTTTATAACAAATATTTGGAAACACACCGATCTTCAAACTAACCATTCCCGTTGAAGACTTAGAGTCATGAGAATGATATGCCGCGCTCATATGCTTCCTAGTTTTGTTGATAGACATGCTCCCGTTTGGTGAAATAATTATGAGATGCAACGGCGAACATAACAATAATATATAATGAGGACATATGTCATCTTCACAAGCGGACTTGAAATTTTAAGATCTTTAGGTTATATACAGCGGGTATCCTCCCTCCTAGTCAAGGGGAGCCTTTTTTTTTTGTTCCAGGAGCACATGCTTCTGGATGAACAGAAAAATGTTACAAAGTGTTTTAAAAAGTTTGTTTTACAAATGCATACATTCATGTCTTATGGGTGTGTGCAATGTTTAAGAAAAAATGTCATTTTTTTAATGTCTTGAGCAAAATCCACAAAATCGATGTTACAATGAAATGATGTTTGAACCATCAAATGTTTTCTTGCACATGCCACAAAACAAACTATAGTCCAAGAAACTTGCATGTACATCCAAGGTATGGACATGCGCATGTGTAATTTTTATTTTTACCTGATTTTTCGTCAACGAAAAGCATATATTCTTGGAGCCTATTTGAATATTTCATTCTGCCCATTGCTCAATTATTTCCAGGTTCTTTTGACCCTTTTAGCACCTTTTTACATGTGTTTTTTAAGGCTGGATGCACCGCCTGCACAAGGAGTTGTGAGTGCACGGGGTACGTCCTCCGCACATGCGTATCCGTGACGGTGTGTGCACAAGAAAAAAAATCTCCCTCGTGTTAACTTCGCATGCCTCAAATTAGAGGTCAAGATTCTGCCTAAAAATGACCGTATGAGTTGTCCACATCGAGCAAAACTGATATAAATGTTTTGGCAAGCAACGCAGTTTGTTCGATCTGCAATACTATTCTCCAGTCCAGACATCCGTTGGTCCCGCTCAGGGGGGCCCCCGGCCGGACCGGGTCACCGCCTAGGCCGACGACGGCAGCACCAGGCACCAGCAGACCGGCAGCCAACTCGGCGGCTCCGGTCAATCCAGCCTTAAACATGCGCCCATCTCCCGCCGGGCCCCAGCCCTTGGCGGATCCGGCAACCACCGCATGATTGCCATCGCGTCGCATCCACCCCACACACGCGCCGCGCGCGCGGGGGGGCGGTGGTGGAAGAACACAGCAGCCTATACGCGCCTCCCACGACGCCGGTTCCCCTCCCCCTTGTCGCCGTCCTCTCCCTCGCCAATCCGATTCCCTCGCCATCATCTCTTCTTCCCTCCAACCCGTCCTACCCCGCGAGACACCTAAAAAGCACGGCAGCTTCTGGAGAGGAGAGGGTCGTTTTAAAGGCGCGCCGCTCCCGTTCCCATCATCCCACCGATTCTTCTGGTGCCCGTGCCGCCGCCGCCACCGCCGACGCCGCCCGCTCTTCTTTATAATCAATTATCCAACCCAGCCCAGCCAGCCAAACCCAAATCGTTCCACCATCGCCCAACCCGCGATTCCCACCCCACCCCACCCCACCGCACCGCCACGCGCCCTCCTCTCTGTCTCCGCGTGGGGGTTCTTGCTCTTCCTTCTCGGGCCCCGGACGGACGGCGAGGAGGAGAATTCTCCACCTGGCCTGGTTTAGCGAGCTGCTGGCTGGCGCCTCTCTTGCGGTTGATGATGCCATGTGGCCTCTCTGCTTCATCTCGGACAAGCTGTTCAAACTGCCGGGAGACGACGGTGGCGAGGGCGGCGCGCTGCCTCCCGACGGCCAAATTCCACTAGCACGCCGATCCTGCTCCATCGATGTCAGCTACTCCTCCTCCTCCTTCCACCCCTGCTCCTCCCTCTCTTTACGATTGCTCTGATGTCCTAAGAATTGTTTCTGACTGTGCCGCCTCTGCTATACATGTAACGACTGTGGAACCACTGGCGCGGCGAGCGCTTCTCTCCTGATGGTCGGTCTCGTTTGACATCTCTGTTGGTTTGCTGTTGATGCTAGGTCCCGCATGTGCAGCAGGCCTTCACCTGGGACTGCGGCCTCGCTTGCGTGCTCATGGTGCTCAGGACGCTCGGGGTTGATTGCTGCGACGGCATTGCCCATCTCGAGAAGCTCTGCCGCACCACAAGGTTTTAAACTACTAGCTCAAAAGTAGTTTTTTAAGCGAAATTACCTGTGCGGTACTGTCTGAAATTTGTTAAATGGGTGTCCACGTTACTTCTTGGAGTTGGAAGATCATTTATTTTTGATGATTTAAGTTATCACTGCGTTTAGAAAGACTAATCACGAATCGGATACTGAGTTGTTGGGTTGTTGTGGAATATATCATCTAAAACGTGCAGTGCTCCGGGCTGCTAACTGTTAAAACATACAAAACGCATGCGCCGTTTTGTGGAGGAGAAAAAAAGATGGCACTATCACACTATGCAGGATTATTTACATCTAGAAGTGCTAAGGAATCCTTGAAATGTGAACTACTGAAATTATGTAAACAGTAGGCACTAAACCATATAATAAGTGAACTACTTGTCTCTAGCAAAGCAACTAAGTGATTGAAATGTGAACTATTGAAATTATGTAAACAGTAGGCAATAAGTGTATTTGTGAATAAGTGTATTTGCTTGAGTACTGAAATTGTGTAAACAGTGGGCACTAAGCCATAAGGCTACAAAATTATATGAATTTTAAACTATCAGTTCAGATAGTCCATCGAATGAGTATATGGATTAAAGATTCTAGCCACTGTATGCTTCAGTTATTGAAAAAACTAAAGATTAATTAGTGGCACATATGTTATTGCTACTGATGCTCTACTACCATCATGATCATGTCTTCTATCAAGAGAGATACAAAGTTGTGGGCTCTTACCGGGGCTAAGCACTTGTCTATTTTACCGCGAGAATAATCACGCTATGTTTTCCAGCCTGTTTGGCCTCTTTCGTTCTGCACTTTATGAACTCTCCTTTCATTTAAAAAAAATGTAGACCTGCAGTTTGAAAGATGGTAATCAGGCTGCAGAATTCTGCTATCATGTGGCAAGCTGGCAGCTCATTTGCTGTCGCGATCTTATAAGAGTTTCTCTCAGGTGGTGTATGCCATGTTTTTTCTAATATAAACTATATAACATGATTACATGAGCTATATGATTAGGTTTTCGGAAGTTGCCTGGATTGGAGCCGTACTAGGTTTTGCTGCTGGGAGTTACTAACTACCTTGGGCATACCAGTTCTAGAAATATATAGAACAGTAATAGTTATATTGCACATAGTCAAATAGATTTTGTCTCTAGAAAATACACGTATTCACAATGCTAACACACACAGTCATTCGACGGGTTATCTGAACTGATTATTTAAAATTCTCAAATTTCATACTCTGATGTAGTAACATTTTACTTTTTTGCAGCGTTTGGACAGTCGACCTAGCATATCTACTACACAAGTTCTCAGTTGTTTTTTCGTTCTTCACTGTGACAATTGGAGCAAATCCGCAATATTCTGCAGAAACCTTTTATAGGGTATGTATTCTGATCCGCTGCTGTCCTTGATTCTTCTGAAATCACTGTAGTAATGTTTTGCAAATTGGCAACTAATTATTATAGGAGCAACTGCAAGAAGATATTGATCGAGTGGACGAGTTATTTGGAAAAGCGTTTGATGCTGGAATCAGTATTCAAGTATGCTCAAAACACGCATCATGAAAATAATGTATTCCGTGTACTTGTTATACTGGTTTTAAGTGTTTGCAATTTATGTTCCTTCTCAGTGCAGATCCATCAGTGCGTATGATATTGCTTTTCTTCTGTTATCTGGGCACTGCATAGCTATCGCGCTAGTGGATAAATCAAAGTTAAAGTAAGATATTTTTCTTATATCTCATATGGATAAATCTAGTTTTCCTTTTACTCACTCTCCCTCCGTTCAGAAATATCAAATGTTTTAGCTTTGTAAATCGAATGTATCTAGATGTCTTTTAGTGTACTAAAAGACGTCTAGATACATTCATTTCACAAAGCTAAAATGTCTTATATTTTTGAACGGAGGGAGTATCAACTTATATTTGGCTCTGTCATTTCAAATCATCAACTGGGTATCTGATGCTTCTTAAGCAAACAAACTAATAAAAAGTAAATTTAGTCGATACACTTCTCAGGACGACTTCACAATTTCTGAATGACTTGTGGACTAAAACCCAATTCTCAATATTCCACTGTATTTTGATTAACCACCATTAGTTTTTTTTTTTGACAGAAACCACCATTAGTTGAATCTTTTACAAAAGTGATATGTTAGGTGGTGGTATGACAATTAAGGAGTTGATAGCTGCAAATGATAATCATGGGACAAACAATTATGCCTATAACTATTTATGTCTCAACAAATTGTATTTCCCACAAATTGCTCGAAAAACTGAAGAGCAAAATTTGGGAGTCCAACTGAGAAAATAAACGGTCTGGCTTTATTTGAAACGCGCATTGACAGTGCAATAATAACTGGATTTTTTTAATGCAGTTCGTCTTGGATAAATGATGTACAGGATGTGGAACAGTTTGATGAGGATTCTGATTACATGGGTGAGTCTGAATATTTACTTTTTTCTTTGATAACTTGTCCATATTCTTGGATCGTTTGCTTTTCTACGTTGCAAGTGCATCCATCAAATTTGAAATGCGACAGAGAGATTGATTATGTCGCATTATAGTTTCTGTAAAAGTAATAAACCCGGTGAAATCTGTTCCCCCTTTGCAGGGCATTATGTTGTAATATGTGGTTATGATGCTGATGCCTGCGAGTTTGAGATAAGGGATCCGGCCAGTTCTAGGTACCTTTGACTCTCAGCTCTTAGATGATACGAATTTCTTCCATCTGACACATAAGTAGCATGCTGGATGAATAACCAGTGTTCCGCTTGAATTTTATGTTTGCATAATTATTATCAAATGATAGCCGGAAAGTTATAATAGCAAAGTTGTATCTTTATTGTTTCTCCCTTGAACTTTGTGTGCATCACACTCTCAGTCAGTTTATATTTTTTTATTTTTACAGAAAGCGTGAAATGGTGCCAATGAAAAGCTTAGACGAGGCCCGTAAATCGTTTGGAACTGACGAGGATATTCTGTTGGTATGGATCGTGGCATTAGGATCTGTTCTTTAACTTCAGATTTTAGTTTTTTTTTGTTATGATCCATGCTTTTCATCTTACAAGTTTCAGTCTCCTGCATACCTCTGGGAGAATAACAAAATTATAAACCTGTCATTCGGTGTCTAAACTAACATTCACATTATATTATTTGAGTGCATTCAAAGATGAGGTTTTGGCAAATGCAAATAGTATTTTCAAGCACTGACAGTCAGCCATGCATTGCAGGTCTCCTTAACTGGGAAAAACCGATGAATCCGCCCCGCAAACTCTCTCTGTGAACTGCGCACAAGCCTCCAGTCTCCTTGTGTATACGCTGTACATGCCCCTGTAGTTATGGTCAACACCTTATCAAGTCCAGTATGTAGTTTGAGAGCTCTGTTACAGTCTATAGGAATGCTAGTGAAGTTAGATAGAAGAAGCCAGTAAGGTTTATATATAAGGTCACGCCTCTCCATGCCGGAGCTGCAAAGGGAGAAAGCAGGATCAGCAAGAAACTGCCTGTGTAAATTCTCTCTGCTTCCGGCACACTCGTCGATGTCTGGACGGAGATGTAGCATGTGTACATACAGATATATATATCCACGAATAAATGGTCGCCCCGTGTGTCACATATTCGTCTCCAAGGTTTTGGTTCCTGACCGAGATCCCGACCGGTTAAGAATCGAAATTTGAATTCATATCTCTTGGCATGACAATTTACAGAGGAATTTTGTTAAAATTCAAGAAAAATCAGGATTTTTTTCCGGTAACCAAAACGCTGTCTATCCGTCTCCATTTTCAATGGTACTAGTACCTGGATCGGCGATCTCCTTTTTATGCCAGTTTGACGTGCAAGCAGGCGAGCTATAAATTGAAGCTTCTTACTGGAATTAATACAGTAAGTATACGGACTGCAGCTCCGGCCGGCACGACGGCGTCGCTGTCTGAACGTCGTACGCTTGGCAGGATCTGAATCTTCTTGGTGTGACTTGAGCTCGAGTTGGCTGGGGCGTCGTTACTCGTCGGTTCGTCAGTGTTAGGTCGCTGGCACCAACCTCACCTGACTGAACTGCACGTTGCTTTCCGGCGGTTGAGAAAAATGGCGTAGCAGCTGGTGAAATTGGTGATACGGGGACATCAACCGTCTCACTTTCAGCGATCGGTCGCACCGGTTAGGAGGATTCAGCGACCCACTTCACTTTCTCTGAAGTGTGTGTTGGTTAGTTCGGTCGTTCGTGGTGGTGCCAAAACGTCTTATGAAAGTTAACTACTTAACCACTAACCACGATGGTTTTCTCAGCTGTAGTACCTGTGAGTGTGGCCGGTCAGTCTCTCTTGGTGTTGGTGAGCTGCTGAGTGAGAGAAAGAATGAAGAATCGTTTGGAAAAGGGAGGCTCATCTCATCCACGGAGCCGATGCGACGATTATACTACCAGCTTTTGAGTCTGGTTCCGGGGAGAAGAAAAGCACCAGCTTTAGAGCCAGAACCCCCCTTTTTTTTTGTCAACTCCAGCAGAAAGGAAAGGATTTTGGAGATGGAGATGGAACAAAGCTTTTTCTGGCAGGCCGTTGTTCATACATTCGACAGGTCGGGTAGACAACGATGGGCTAGCTCCTTGCTAGCCCGGTCCGAGTCACGGCGTATTCCGACCTCACCTTACAATCAAAGCCCAGAGCCCCAGACTCGAACACCTGGAAAGCAAATCTCGACGGCTCTCAGCTCTCACACCGTCGTGATCTATCTAGTCTTGTCTAGGAGATAAACATCGGTCGAGCCTTTAAGCGCGATTCGTCGGTGTAATAAGCACCGTAGGAATCACCTTTCCTTCCTCCCAGCGACTAACGACGACGGCTCGGTGCGTGTCCGGTGTAAAACCTTTCTGCCGGTGACGCGACGTGATGTGGACCGTACGTACCGGACGTGCGCTCGCGAGACGCACGCACGCACGCACGCACGGCCACGTCCGGCGGCGTCCAATGGCGGCGGGGCTTCGATAGTGCGCCGCCCCCTGCCGTCGCCGTCGCACGGCCGATCGATCGGTTTTTTAGCAGCCAGAAGACTCCTTTCGCCGCATTCAGCGCGCGCCCGTGCGCCGGTTTCTTCTCGAGTGGCACAAGATCTTTGAAGGGATCGATCGGCCGTGCGTGCCTGCGACGTGAACGTCACCGGATCTGCGATGGGATCGATCGGCCGCGAACGTCACCGGATCATTGCCGGATGCGACGGCTGCTTCGTACCGAACAAAGCGTGCAAAGAGTAGTGCACGTACCTAGGCTAGGCTCAGCTTATCATGTTTTTCTCGCAGAGTTCGTGAACGATATCAAACCGAATTAATTGATGGTGACGATGATGCAGTTGGAAGCTACTCAGTCAGTGAGGCCAAACCGATCCAACGAGAACGGTGTTCATTCATTTCAATCAATGCCCGACAGAGGATGATACGCAGCTGGAGGGTACGTGCACGCACGAGATGACAACAGAACAGAATAAACGATGAGCACACTATGAGCTCTACAAGTAGTAGTACTAGCGTGTGGCCCGCGTTTGCCTCAACGCGTCATCTCAAAATCCGAACCCCATGCTGCTGGGGAGGCACCAGCGGGCCAAGGGAGACGAACGATCCAGATAACATTCGCACGATGCAAAATCTAGACAGGATACTGTTTAAGTTTGGGCGCCGTCCCGCTCGTCTAAGCCAGCTCGACGCACATCGTGAATCAGCTAACGATCGGCAGGATCTGGGCGTCGACTAGGCGTGACGCACCGTCTTCAATGCAACACAAGACATAGACAGTCCATAAGTGCGCGTTTGGTAGGATGGGTAGAGCTAAATTGCCCTGGGTTTTTTTTATTATTTTTCTAAAAATTTGTAAGTACATGACATATGGGCTGGGTCAAATCTTAGGGTAGGGCCTCCTGGCTCTGCTACTGTCGGTCAAGCAGCTTGATTCTGAAAACCCGCATCCTCTATTGAGTTGCATCGCCCTGAAAATCAAAGCACCCCGCAATCAGGCCCGGGGCAACGCTTGATTCGAGAATTTTTCCAGAGCTGGCCTCGCTGCATGCTAAACCACGAACACGGCGACAGAGATCGTGCACGCAAGGAGATGGCGGGAGCTCGCGCGGTCACGAAAATTTCATGGAAGAAATTCAATACCGTCCACGGCAGAAAGGAAGGGATTTGGAGATGGAGATGGAACAAGGCTTTCTGGCAGGCCGTTGTACATACATTCGACAGGTCAGGTAGCTAGCCCGGTCTGAGTCGCGGCGTATTCCGACCTCACCTTGCGCTTGCACAATCAAGCCCAGACTCCAACACGTGGAAAGCAAAACGCGATCACCTCTCAGGTTCACAGCGTCCTGATCTAGTAGTAGTAAAAGCGTCCATTTCAAAAATAAAAAAACATCGTTCGAGTAATAAGCACCGTAGGAATCGCCTTTATTTCCTTCCTCCGAGAGACGACGTACGGTACGGCGGCTCGGTGCGTGTGAGCGTGTCCGGTGCAAACCTTTCTGCCGGTGACGCGACGTGATGTGGACGTTACGTACCGGATGTGCGCTCGCGACGCACGCACGCACGGCCACGTCCGGCGTCCAATGGCGGCGGGGCTTCGCTGGTGCGCCGCCCCCGGCCGTCGCCGTCGCACGATCGGCTTTTGGCAGCCAGAATACTCCTTTCGCCGCAGCGCAACCTTTTCCGTACACGTGCGCGGGCGCGTGCATGGCCGTGCGCGAGTGGCGCGAGATCTTTGAGGCGATCGATCGGCCGTGCGTGCGACGTGAACGTACGTTACCAGATCTGCGATGCGATCGATCGGCCGTGAACGTCACCGGATGCGACGGGTCTCATACCCGAACAAATCGTGCAAAGAGTGCACGAACCTAGGCTTAGCTTATTGAGTCAAACCGAATTGATGATGATGCAGTTGGAAGGTACTCGGTCGCTGAGGCCAAATCGATCCAACAGGAACGGCGTTCGTTTCAATCAATGCTCGATCGGCAGAGGGTACGAGATGACAAGAGAGCAGAATAAACCTACAGCGAACGACGGTGATGGGCACACGCAGCCTGTGGCATTATGAGCTCTACAGCTAGCGTAGTGGCGGCCGTCCAACTCATCGCGTGTGGCCCGTTTTGTTTGCCTCAACGCGTCATCTCAAAAATCCGAACCCCATGCTGCCGGGGAGGCACCGACGGGCCACGGGAGACGAACGATCTGGATAACATTCGCGAGATGCAAATCTAGACAGGATACTACTGTTCAAATGTGACGCCTGGTTTGGGCGCAGTCCAGCTCGACGTACATCGTGCATCAGCTACACAGTATGGGCGTGGACGAGGGGCGTGACGCACCGTCTTCAAACAAAAGATATGGAGAGTACATAAGTGCGCGTTTGTTAGCCGGCGGGAGGTTCCAGCCTATTTTAGTAAGAGCATCTCCACTCGTTGGCCGAACTCAGGCAGAAATCTAGACTTTTTTTAGCCGAACGAAACACGTTTTTGGCCTTGGTCCGCCGAGCTTCTCACTCGCGTACCCAGGCTGAGTTTCTAGGTTCGGCGAAATTCAGTTAAATTCGGCAAATATGAACGAATATAGGCGGATTTCATTAACTAGGACTAGGGCGCACATATTACATCAAATTTAATAGCTAGGAAAAGGCCGCCGCCGTCGTGGTCGACGCCGGACGCCGCAACAACATGCCGAGACGGGGGTGGTTGCTGGCCTGGATGTGCTCCATGACGCCGGCGAGAGTTCGCCCTGGAACACTCCACCAGCGGCGGAGGAAAGCCACATTGTGACGCGGCGGCGGCGAGCCCGGCGGTCCGTCGTGTCGGGCGAGTTTCTCGAGGCGCCTGTCGGCGAAGAACTGCCTCCAGAAGACCAGGTTGTCAGGATCCTCGGCGAGATCCGGGTCTTGCTTGGCGGCGATAGCCGCCGGGATCTCTCCGGCGAGGTCCTCGTCGGTCGGCACCGACGAAACAGGGATCCCGTCGGCGCTGAGTTGCCAGGCGAAGGGGAGACGAGTGTCCGGCGGCGCCGTATAGCGCGCCTCGTGGAGCAGCCGGGCTTCCCACGACTACATCGTGCGTCGGCCGGAAAATCCCTCGGCCATGGCTTTTCGGCGGAGTTAAGGAGGAAGAAAGGTGCGAGCGTCCGGAGTACGCCGGAGTTGGGAATGGTGTGAGAGACTGTGAAGAGAGACGACGAGATGTACGCCTTTTATAGGCCGAGTTCGGCGGCGAGGGCGGGAGGGGTGTAGCGGCGAGGGCGGGAAAAGGAAAACGGCTGGAAGGATGGCGACGACTCGGTTTCTGTCGCTGACAGGCTGGTCCACTCGGCCAATTTGCTGTGTCCGTCGTTCCCAGGGCGTACCCGGGATCCTGGGTCCGACCTGGGTAGTCCGGACCAAAGTTGGCCCAAATCCGGATGAAAAGAGGTGCCTGGGTACATGACTGGGCCGATTTTCGGCGTCCGGACGTAATTTCGACGTCCGGATCGGCCTCCTGGGTAGGCGAGTGGAGATGCTCTAAGAGGGCACCCGACAGTCACGCTCGGGACAACGCGGGGATTTTCCCAAAACCAGCTTCGCCGCCTGCAAAACCACGAACATGGCGGAGCTCGTGCAGGCAAGGAGACGATGGGAGCTCGCGCACGGTCACAAAAACCACACACCCCCCCCCCCCCGCCGGCTGCGGATGCAGCGCTGAATTGATGTAGGAGCGCTTCGTTGGGAACCCCAAGAGCAAGGTGTGAAGCAGCACATCAGCAAGTTTTCCCTCAGTAAGAAACCAAGGTTATCGAACAAGTAGGAGGAAGGAAACGTCACACAGGTGTTGCAAGCAACACAGAGACATGCACACCACAAACTCAAGACTTTGCCCCAACGAATCAGTGAGGTTGTCAAGCTCACCGGTTTGCTGTAACAAAGGATTAAACGTATGGTGTGGAAGGTAATGGTGGTTTGCAGTAAGTAAACAAGTAACAGTGGAAGATGTATCAATGATAAAGATTGGACCGGGGTCCATAGTTCACTAGAGGTGCTCTCCTTAGATAAACAACATGGCATGAAGGGTAAACAAATTACAACAAGGCAATTGACAGGAATTGAGCAAGGCATAACAATGAAATTACTAGTTAGAAAGATCCTATGAGATTTGATTGGGCAATACAACAAGATACATAGACCGCCATCCAACTGCATCTATGACTATAAGTCCACCTTCAGGTTATCATCCGAACCCCCTCCAGTATTAAGTTGCAAGCAACAGACAACTGCTTTAAGCAAAGTGTGTAAGGTAAACAGTCCACATGTTCTATGAACAAGAGACCATTGTTTTCTCCCTAGTAGCAATAACACATCTACAACCGAAGAGATTATTGTCACTTCCCTTGGAAACTAGAGGCATGAACCCACTATCGAGCATAAATACCCCCTCTTGGAGTCACTAGCAACTACTCGGCCAAGATAGCTACTAACAACGGAGAGCATGCAAGATCACAAACAGCACAGACATGATAGAATCATAAAGACAAAACCATTAATCAAACCAACATAATAATCTCAATATCCATAGGATCCCCGCAAACACAACATGCATGATTACAAATAGATTAGATCTTGATCATGAATGGAGCTCAGAAGATCTATACATGAAAGCACAAGGAGGAGATACAACCATCTAGATACTACATGGACCCATAGTCCAAGGTGGAACTACTCATGCATCATACCGGAGAGAAGGCCTCCGGGATGATCTCCCCTTCGGTAGGGTGCCAGGAAGAACTTCAGATCGCCCCCGATCTAGGGACGACGGTGGCTACAGAAGGTTTCATGGAGATTTTGATCGGGTACTTAGGGTTTCTGCATCAGGGCTTCTTATAGGCGAAGGGGGAGGCCGAGGCGGTGGCCAGGGCCCCACACCCTGCCTAGGCGCAGGGCAGGGCCCACCCGTGCCTAGGGGGGTCTGGGCGCACTAGCACGCCTCTCCGTCTCCCCTCTGGACTTCTTGTTCCCCTCAGAAAGTTATTGACTTTCACGTTTGTCCCGTCCAATTCCGAGAAGATTTCTTTACTAACTTTTCTAGAACCAAAAACAGCAGAAAACATGCAACTGGCATTGTGGCAACTTGTTAATAGGTTAGTACCAGAAAACATGTAAAAAGCACCTCAAAGTGTAGACAAAGCAAAGAAAAGTAGATACTAAACAAGCATGGAGCATAAAAAATTATAGATACGTTTCCGACGTATCACATGCAAAACCACGAACATGGCGGAGATCGTGCAGGCAAGGAGACGATGGGAGCTCGCGCATGGTCACAAAAACCCAACGCGAGAAATTAGGTCACCGTCCCCATACTCAGCTCCCTATTTAGAGCCGCGGTGTATCGACACCCCCAACCTGAATCCACCACCACCACCACCCTTCAAAACCACGAACATGGCGGAGCTCGTGACGGCAAGGAGACGATGGGAGCTCGCGCACGGTCACAAAAACCCGATGTGAGAAATTAGGTCACCGTCCCTGTACTTAGCTCCCTATTTAGAGCCGTGGTGTATCGACACCCCCCAAACTGAATCCACCACCCCCTCCCGCCGCCTGCAAAACCACAAACATGGCGGAGCTCGTGCAGGCAAGGAGACGATGGGAGCTCACGCACAGTCACAAAAACCCGACGCGAGAAATTAGGCCACCGTCCTCGTACTCATCTCCTTATTTAGAGGCGCGGTGTATCGACACCCCTCCCCACCCCCCAATCTGAATCCACCACCACCACCCTTTAGCTACTTCACCATTAGACCCTGAGCGATGTTGATTGAGTCTTCAGCGCCGAGCACGAACACGGTGGGCCAGCCGGCTTCACTGACAAGCGCGACGTATGTGCGCACGTCGGCTTCAGCCTCGACCACGACGACGATTGTACTATCAGCATCTCCCTTGTCCACGACGATCGTGATCTTGTCAGCTACTCCCTTGACCTCGGGGACGGTGGGCCTGCCGACATCTCCCTCGTACCCTACCTCTGTGATGCATCATCTCCAATCGGATGTAAGAAACATATCACCTTGTTCGTAAAGCATGCTCTAGGCGTGGGTTAACAAATGTTGTGCTTGTTGCTAGATCTATCATAAACTAATGTCATGCTTGTTGCTAGTTAGTGTTAACATGTGAAAGGGCATTTTATGCCTTTCACATTATTTTGATGTTTATTGACAACACTTGGATTAGTTTAATACTTTGCTAGATGTTTCAGGAATTATCAGATTTATTGTGGCCAACATATGTACATTTGGTGGGATGACTTAACAAGAACAAAAAAAAAGGAAAAAGATTTGTATCTGGCCGGACTGTCCGGCTGGAGTGCGCCGGACTATCCGGCCCATCCGGAGTTTTCGCCCCAAAGAGGCCGGAGTGTCCGGTCGTGGAATTTCGCCAGTTTTTCTCACCAGGTGTGGACGTTCTATGTGGCACTTCGGACACTACCCGGACACTAGTCGGAAACTTGGCCAGGCCGGAGTGTCCGGCTGGTGTGGAGCGGAATTTTCGGTCTGGCCGGACTGTCCGGTTCACACAGGTCGGATTGTCCGGCTTAAGTGGCTCCAACGGCTCTAAATTCCGGGGCCCTATAAAAGGACCCCTTCTTCTACCTTGGAGCCTGCTCGTCCAGTTCAAAAATAGCAGCACATTTTGAGCCACCAAATCCACAATATCTTTTCATTCATCCATCCAAAGTCGTTGATCTTTGGAGAACCGAAGGAGGAGGCCTTGATCTACAACTTCACCAAAAGAGATCTTCATTTTCCCCTCATTCACTTGAGGGCCCCTTGCTCTAGTGTTTATTTGGAAACCCTAGCTTTGATTTGGTTCTTACAAGCTTGTCTTTGATTGTTTGACAGCTTGCTTGTATTTGGGAGCCTCCAATTAGGTTGTGGATGTGTGCCCCAAACTCGTTGTAAAGGTTCCGGCTTCCACCTCGAAGGTTCCCGATATAGTGGAAGCTGAATCGATCCCCTTAGGGTGAGGTTTATCGGAGAACAAGGGAGGCCTCTCGTGGCGTTGGTTGTTTGAAACCACCCCCTCTCCAAAAATAGACGTACTTCCCCTCAAAAGGAAGGAACTACGGGAAACAAATACTTGTGTCTCCGTGTCCACCACTTTGGTTACTTCTATCCTTTACTGTACTTTACTTACTTCTTCTTGCTTAGTGTTGTGCTAGTTGTTGCTTGTTTGTCATATAGGTAAATCCACCTTAGTTACATAATCTAGAGAATTTACCTTTCTTGTCAAACCCTAAATTGAAAAGGAAGAAAATTGAAGTAGCACATATTCACCCCCCCTCTAGGTGCCCATACGATCCTTTCAATTGGTATCAGAGCCTCGGCTCTTTATTCGAGCTTTACCGCCTAAGAGTATATGGGTAGCAAAGTAGGGGAAGGTGATGGTGAGTCTATCCACTCGGTGACCATGGATGATCTCAATAACTTGGAAACAAGATTGAGATCCACCTTGGGCAACGAGATCAAACAATTGCACAAGTTACTTGAGCAACTTGTTAAAGATAAAGATGGCTCATCATCCCCTTCTCCTCAAGAGTATCCTCCATCTGTGGTACCTAAGAGTAATACTCCGGTATCACCCGAGGGTATGGAAGTGGGGGGTAAACAAGACAACACTAATTCCTCCACACAAAATGATGGTGGTAAAGGTGAGCACCGTGATTCATGGTACTCTCCCGGCCCTCCAATCCCTCACCCTCATGTAAACAATAGAGGTGACCCACCTAAGCTTAAAGAATCTACTACTTTTGCTCAATGGCAATCTCTAATGAAAACTCATGTGCGCAACTCTTGCATTGAACTTTGGAACATCATCGAACAAGGACTCTATATTCGGGATCCAAACAACTTGACAAGAAGAGAAGTTGTCAATAGTCAAATCAATGCCACCCCTTTGCACATGATTCAACAAGGATTGGGTACAAAGGATTACCCACACATTGAGCACCTCAGCATTGCCAAGGAAGCTTGGGATGGTCTCACGGTGTTGTTTGTTGGGAATGAGAGCATGAGGAGGAACCGGTATGACGCACTGAGCAATGAAGCCGAAGGCTTCTATATGAAGGAAGGTGAAGATCATGAAGACATGTATCGTAGGATCAAGACCACCGCCACCGCTTTTAGAAATGTGGGTGCCTCACATGTGGATGATGCTTGGATAAAAAGGAAATATGTGAGTGCACTCATGCCCTTTGAGCCCACCAACTTGAAGAGCCTACAAGGAAGACACAACTACCATATCATGACCTCCAATGAAGTTATGCAAGATATGGCCTCGTTAAAGGTTGCCGCCAAGAATGCCATAGATGCCCATGCTCGTGCCCTTGGTATGAGCAATGTTGTCAACGTTGCTTTGAAGGCCAAAGTTGTGGAACATGGAGATGAATATGATAGTGATGAAGGCCTCTCCATGGACCACCCCAATGATGTCAAGATTAGTCATAGTCAATATATGGCCTTCTATGCAAAGAACTTTTGGAAGAACCCCGCCAAGGCCAAGATGGAAATGCAACGAAGAAGCAACCCAAATGGGAAAAGAGAAAATACCACTAGATTGAGAACTTGCTTCAATTCTGGTGACCGCTATCACTTTGTGGCGAGTTGCCCCTATGAGAAGAGAGAAGATCATGGGGGTAAGCTCGTGTTGAAGAAAACTCCCAAAGCACCTTACAAGAAACCCTTCATCAAGAAGAATCCCATCAACAAGAAGTCGGGAGAATTTGTCTTGATCACTCATGAAGAATACTCCTCGAACAATGAAGATTATGAAGATGAGGAAGAGGAAACATCTATTGGTGTGGCTGCTCTAGCCACTACTTCTACTCCAACATTCTCACTCTTCGATTCTCCAAATGAGAACACTCCCATCAATAACGTCACTTGCCTTATGGCAAGAGGAACGGAGGTATCCTCATCATCTCACTCCACTCCCTTAGCTAATGATGAAAGTAACGATGAGATGTCTCTTGATGTAAAAAGGGAATTAATTGCTTTCGATGAGTTTATGACTAACTTACAAGGGGATGCTAAGATGCATTTTGGGAACATCTTAGATCAACTTTCCCACACACAAGAGCTTCTAGATGTAAGGTGTAAACTTGGGCACGAACACATGATTGAGCTAGAGGCCCTAAACAATGCTCTAGAAGAAGAACAAGAGACTAGGATGTATCTTGAACTAAAACTTGAAGGGCTTGATGAGGCCAATGACATTATTGTCAATAGACTCATCAAAGAACGTGATCATGCTATTGCTAAATGCAAAAGGGCTAAAAAGGACAAGATTGAGTTTGGTGTGGTTCATGAAAAACTTGCCGAGGATTTTAGTTTGCTTGACAAGGCTCACAAGGCTTTGGAAAGTGAACTCTTGTCACTCACAAAGTCACATGAAACGCTTCAAACTCAATTATCCAATATTCCTTCACCTAGTAATTTCATTCCTTCTAGAAGTACAACTATTCTTGAATAAAATGCTAGGTTGAAGGGGGAGCTAGCCAAGGCCACATTTTCACAAGGTAACAAGTCCATTGATGACCTTTTGAGTAAGCAAAGGCCTAGTGGTGAGAAAGGGTGCATTGGTTTTGTCTCCAAAGCCAAGAAGAAGAATGCCAAGCCCGCACAAGAGAAGAACAAGGTCATTATGGATAGTAAGACCACAAGTGGTAAAACTATGTCTCATGATGACTTTGCGGGAAGTGCTAACCCTCACTATGTTCTAATGCGTGATTATTATGGTGATGTGTATGCACAATATGTTGGCCCATATGATGGTTATATTGCTTGGTCTATTTGGGTCCCAAGACCCTTGTCGCTAACAAAAGAGGACCCATTGAAAAATGGGTACCTAAAAATTAGCTTGATCTTTTGTAGACTTATGCTTCCAGAGGGTCAAAGTGGGTGCTTGATAGTGGTTGCACAAGTTATATGACCGGAATCTCGTCTATTGTCAAGGACTTAAAGCCAAATGATGATCAAATCACCATGACATATGCCGACAAGTCAAAGTCTAAGGTAATGGGTTTCGGCAAGGTAGTGGTTGCTCACGACATTACACTCGTGAACGTCATTCTTGTTGAGACCCTTGGATACAATTACTTTCAGTCTGTTCTCTTGGAAAGATGGGCTTTGCCGTCTTTATTGATAATGATATTGTGGTCCTCATGTGGAGCAAGTCTCTCAAGGTCGCTTTTGTTGGTTACGTCGAACATGACTTGTATGTGGTGGACTTTTTAGGGCAAACCACGACAAGTGTGATGTGCTTATTCGGAAAGGCCGATGTGGGTTGGTTATGGCATCGCCGACTAGCCCATGTTAATATGAGAACTTTGCAGAGTCTCCACAAGGAGGGCCATATTGTTGGATTAAAAGAAAATGTTTCCTTTGCCAAAGATCGTGTTTGCATGGCTTGTGTTCTAGGTAAAATGCATGATGCTCCACACAAGCCAAAGAACCGCATCAAGTCAACCAAGATCTTGGAGCTCCTACATGTGGATCTGTTTGGTCCTCCATCTCATGCAAGTCTTGGTGGGAAGAAATATTGTTTGGTGATTGTTGATGACTTTTCAAGATACTCCTGGGTATATTTCTTCAAGTTGAAGAGTGAGACCCAAAAGACCTTCATTGACTTCATCAACATGGTTCAACGTCAATACAATCTTCCCGTGTTGATTATAAGAAGTGACAACGGGACCGAGTTCAAGAACTTCACCTTAAATGATTTCCTTAGTGATGAGGGGATAAAACACCAATATTCCGCTGCATATACCCCTCAACAAAATGGTTTGGCCGAGAGGAAGAAGCGGACTCTTATTGAGATGGCTAGGACCATGTTGGTGGAGTTTAAATCTCCATATAACTTTTGGGCCGAAGCCATCTCCACCGCTTGCTATGCATCAAACCGGCTCTACCTCCGCAAAGAAATCAACAAGACTGCATATGAAATACTTACCGGTAACAAGCCCAACATATATTACTTTCGGGTGTTTTGTTGTAAGTGTTTCTATCTCATAAAAGGTGTTCGTTTGTCCAAATTCGAGTCTAAAGCATTAGAGGGTATTTTTGTTGGCTATGGTATCGAATCTCACACTTATAGAATCTATGATAAGCTCTCCGGAGCCGTCATAGAATCTTGTAGTGTGACCTTTGAAGAATATGATGGCCCCCAAGGGGGGCGTGTTGATGCTTGTGATGCAGATGATGAAATGCCTCAGAATGCCATAGGAAGAATGGGTGTGGGATATATCCGCCCCGTTGAGGAACCTCTTATGGCGGATCGATAAGAACTATGATCTACTCAAGTGTAGCCTTCATCTTCACAACATCAACAAGCTCCATCCACCGAGGAGGGAAATGACCCAAGCCAAAGACAAGTTGTGGACCCTCAACATGTTGATCAAGGTAACAACTCTAGTGTAGAGGAGCTTGATTCATTCTCCAGGATGTCAAGTGGTGCCAAGTCAATTATTCAAGGGAGATCCGTACAAACTGCCTTGAGACAAGCTCAAATCGACCAAGGTCAATTTTTTCCTCTTAATGAAGAGAATGATTCTAGCAATGATCAAGGTCAAGTTGATGGTCAAGACGAGGACCAAAATGATGAAGAGGGTCCCCCAAGAAACAACGAGGAGATCCACGCTCTTCGTGAAGCTAGAAAGGGGAGAATGTTGGAATTAAGAGACCACTCTCTACAGAATGTGGTTGGTGACTTAAGGAAAGGCATTTCCACAAGAGCACAATTGAAGAGGTTCAGTGAACACCAAGCACACATCTAAATGATTGAACCAAAGAAAGTGTGGAAAGCTCTTGAAGATTCGGATTGGTTGGAAGCAATGTACAAAGAGCTCAACAACTTTGAGAGAAACAAAGTATGAAAGTTAGTTGAGAAGCCTAAGGATTGCCGCAATGTTATAGGCACCAAGTGGATATTCAAGAACAAGCAAGATGAGCATGGAATTATAGTAAGGAACAAGGCAATATTGGTTGCACAAGGGTTCTCTCAAATTGAAGGCATTGATTATGGAAAGACATATGCACCCATGCTTCGCCTTGAGTCCATCTGTATACTTCTTGCTTATGCGACACATCATAACTTTAAGTTGCAACAAATGGATGTATAAAGTGCCTTTCTTAATGGTCCATTAAATGAGTTGGTATATGTAAAGCAACCCCCGGTATTTTAGGATCCTAACTTCCAAAACCATGTCTACAAACTTGATAAGGCGCTCTATGGGCTATGGAAAGCCCCACGCACATGGTATGAGCACCTTAGAGAGTTGTTATTTGACCGCGGATTTGAGGTTGGGAAAATCGATCCCACTCTTTTTACTAAGAAGGTCAATGGGGAGCTTTTTGTATGCCAAATATATGTTGATGATATTATCTTTGGCTCATCTAACAAAGATTTTAATGATGAATTCTCAAAGCTTATGACTAGTAGGTTCTAGATGTCTATGATGGGGGAGTTGAGAGTATTTCTTGACTTTGAGATCAAGCAAGTAAGAGGAGGGACATTCTTCAACCAAACAAAGTATACTCAAGATATGCTCAAGAGATTCAATATGCAAGATTTAAATGGAGCTCCTACTCCCATGGCTACAAAGACTCATCTAGAACAAAATCCAAATGGTAAAGATGTGGATCAAAAGGTATACCGGTCCATGATTGGTTATTTGCTTTACCTTTGTGCATCTAGACCCGATATTGTGTTGAGTGTAGGTGTGTGTGCCAGATATCAAGCGGCTCCTAGAGAAAGCCATTTGATGGCGGTCAAGAGAATCTTTCGATATTTGGTTCATACCCCACTTTATGGTCTTTGGTATCCTCGAGTGTCAACATTTTCCCTTTGTGGATACACGGACTCGGATTGGGCTGGTGATAAGGATGATAGGAAATCAACATCCGGGGCTTGCCAATTCCTTGGTAGGTCCTTGGTATGTTGGTCTTCTAAGAAGCAAAATTGTATCTCTCTCTCCACCGCCGAAGCCGAGTATGTGGCAGCTGCCAGTGCTTGCACTCAATTGCTATGGATGAGGCAAATTTTAAAGGAATACGGTGTCCACTGTGACAAGGTTCCTCTTCTATGTGACAATGAAAGTGCCATCAAGATTGCCTACAACCCGGTGGATCACACAAGGATAAAGCATATTGAGATCCGCCATCACTTCATTAGGGATCATGTTGCTAGAGGTGATATTGAGTTATCATATGTGCCAACCAAAGACCAACTTGCCGACATATTCACGAAGCCACTTGATGAAGCAAGGTTTTGTTATTTGAGGAATGAACTAAATATCATATATTCTAGGAGTTTGACTTGATCACCTTGCATTCTCACCAATGTCTTGACTCTTATTTGGTTTAGGTGTAGGCATGGATATAGGGGGAGTGCAGTCCTAATTGATTGGACTATCCCTCACCCATTATGCCCAAAGCAATCAAAATCATTCCTCTTAATATCATTTTGTGATATGTGAGCTTAAATGATGAGTTTCGGTAATGGACCAAAGATATATATTCGTGGTGCCAAGCCGAGTATACTCAAATATGGTGGCCTAGGCCACCGCCCTCTCACATTCGAGAGGTTGGTGCTTACTCATGTTTGTCATTTATTAATCCGTATCTGTTTGGAGCTTTCTTTAACATCTTTGTGAATTCCTATGGCTCTTATTGGTTTTTCACAGTACTTCCTTTGAATCCCAGGCCTACTCTCATCTACAAACATGCTCTTCTTGCCACACATTTGTCCAAAAACTTGAATCTGGGGTTTCTGGTTGAAGGGGTCTAGAGTGTCCGATCCATACCAACCGGAGTATCCGGCCTTGCCGGACTCTCCGCTTGATACACACCGGACATTCCGGTCGGGCCGGACTATCCGGCGAATATTTCTCAGACTGTCCGGTCCCTGCGGTTTCGTTCTGATTACAGAGGTCGGGAAGAAGTGGACGGTTCAGTCATCCTTCTTCTCCCCAACTCTCTCCTCTTCTCAGACCACTACCCCCGATCAGGATCTCCACCCCGGATCTTGCCGTTGCCACCGGCCATTTGCCTCCCCTTGTCGCTGGGATCCTTTCCCCACCGGTGTAGGCCCTCATGGATGCTGGTATGATGCCCTTTTTTCTCTTTATCTCTAGGGTTGGCCTAGATGATTTTTCTTGGGCAATGTTCTACCTAGCTTCATGTAACACCCCAGCATTAGAGCTTAGAAATAATTTGAACTTAGATGTGTGCATTGCATTCATGCATAAGAAAATCCGGAGAATTTTCGTGCAAAACTAAAGAAGCTATAGAGGGATTAATATCTCTGTTGTTCTGATGGAAACATCAGGGCGGGTGCGATGGATTTCGACATGACCCCTATTGAATCTTTGTGTTTCGAGGGGAAAAGAATTTAAACATGTATTTGAATTTCTTATTTGAATTCAAATTAATTTATAAAATTCACAAATTGAAATTTGAAATATTTAACAAATTATTGGATTTGAAACAAAAATGAAATTGTGTTATGGATAATTATAGCATTCCATAATTGATATTCAATTACGAATAAACAAGATATACTTTATAACAAATAATAAATGAATTCATATTTATATATAAGATGTAAATATTTACTTGAATCAAATTACAAAAAGAGGAAATTTAACTTTATTATAATATAACAAGTTACATTGTCTTTACAATTGACTAATAAAAGAGAAAAATTTAACTTTCTGAATACAGTATCATGTTACAAGTTAATTTACAAAGTTGTACTTTCAATAATAGAAAGCTACATAATAATAAAAGAAACCCTAACTTATACCCTATCTATAATCTTTCATCTTCCTTTCTTCTGATTCTACTTCTTCTTCTCATTTCCTGCAAACACAACAAAAAGAAAATAAAACAGAACAAAAATAAGATAAAAGGATGTTAATTGGTTAGAATTTTACTCTCAGACTTGGCCTAGTGATGCTAGTGCCTAATTCATCATAGAGTATTAATCAAGGGGACATGTTAAGAATCTGTTCTTATCAAGAAATTTTGCCTCAGTAAAACCTCATTGGCCAGGGGCAAATTTCACCAATCTAGTAAAAGTAAGAAGGAAAAAAGTGATAACCAGCCAAAAAAGATCTTCTCAGTTGAACTGATCCACAAAGGAATGATCCCACTTGCAAGCAACTTACACACAACATGCATATGTTGTGTTGTCAGCTCAAGAACAACTCACTAGAGCTGGATAAGAGGGAGTGATGTCGTAGCAGCTAAACTGCCAGACAAAACACACACTCTCTCCATATAGTCAAGAAACCATTTCAACCACTCCAAGAACACCACTGAATCCTACTGATCTTAACCAACATCATCAGTTGTATTCACAAGAACACTAGATCATTCTATCAAACCATCACCCAACCTATGGTTGCTTCAAGAAGCCATCCAATAGGAAGGATGAGGAGGAGTAGATCAAGTAAGCAGCAATGAATATCAAGATCAGCAACAGCCAAGAGGATCTGGAGCTAGGAGGTGAAGGTTACCAGCACAAGTTACAGCAGTTGAGCAATAATAATCACAAGTTTACAAGAACATCAACAACATCAGTAGAACAATATCCATAAGAGCAACCACAGCTCCACAATAGCGGGTTATCCATCTAAGAGCATACCTTTGTATCTGTTATTTTTATTGCATCTTAGAAAATGGATGAGGTAATGGAAAATTCTCAGATCAGTACTCAAGTGGAGTACTAGATCATCACTGAATAATTTCATAAGCAAGCAATAACTAATCTATCCCAAGCATCATCAAAGCCTCAGCCTATGCATCATGGGCAGAGCCAAGAAATCAAGCACATGTCCATTTTATCAGTATATCAAGATAACTTTTAGTATCTGTTCTTATCATATTGTCTAGAGCATGAGGTTGGAGAGAGAGAGCTCTCAGACTTGGTAGAAGTGCTACTCCAAGATCATCCTAGAGCTAAGATCAATGCAAGAGAAAGAATCTGCATTTTTAGCCACCAAATTAGCTTCAGCCTTTTGCATCACAAGCTAAGTTTCTCTCTGGTTTATATCAACATCAACTACACCACTGTAGTTATTCTCTGTAGCAAGCCATGCTACATGGGCTACTATTGTGCACTCTCCAAGGTTGGAGGCACCACAATATCAACCCAAGGTCAGCTAAAGCCACCAGAAGGATCCTTACATATTAACTAGCTCACAAATTATCCAAACCCAACAAATTCTATCATTTTCCCAATTCAGTAAGCTAGGAATCATTTTTTTATATATGTGACTAATATCACTACTGGACCATAGGTTCAGTTCAGCATGCACCTTTCATATATAAACTCAACATTGAGCCAAGTACATCATTTATAATCTACCACCAGAAAATTGGATCAAATCATCTCCCTAATATTTTAGGGATCATTTTTTTCACGAGCTACCTATGGATTTACATCCATCAGAAGGGTAAGATCTGTTGGATAGAATATATCCTCAGAGACACACTCAGATGATATGTTTATCAACATGGATAACTAGAGGAGGGTCTAACAACATTTTTCCATGTATGGACAAGGTCCCAGATCATACACCATTGATCTAAACTACTGTTCACTAGTTTAGAACTAGGTGACAGCAGTTTTTTAATGAACTACTACAGGGCACATTCCATGGAATGGTAGCACCTCTGTAGCAGTTTCATTTTTTTAACCATTTCTCACAATCATAAGTACAAGCATAAGAAATTACGCCAAATTATTCAAATCATCTTCCTAGACACATCAGCTAGGAATCATTCATTAAACTAATCACATCTGCAAGCCATCCCAAATAAAGCAAGCCACTAGACTAAATTCAGTCAAATTTAAAACAACATGGAACCATCCACTAACATATGCATGGATGAATAATTAATCCAAACTGAAGCACAAGGCATTTAGTAATATCTCATGTATCCTAGGAGAATCTTAATTATAGTAATAACAACATCACTGAACCATCACCATCATATATCTGCACTCAACATCATGTGTTGGCTCAAAAGAGACACCACACACCACTGAACAGTTCATCAACACATAAGGAACATGGAACAACCAGTTATACTACCACCACTAGTAGTAGATAATCACAACACAACTGTGGATCAACACCATCATCACGAAGGCTGGTCACAAAGGGTTGTCGCGTGTACCTGACACCCATGGCACGACCACAACGGCGTGGCGAGGCAGAGCCCGCGCGACCGAGGTGGCACACCACGGGGAAGGCTTCACCATACACCACCACCTAGCCCAACATCAACCTCACCACCAAGGCGGCACAGGGAGCAGCCCTGAGGGCCATAACATCCTACACCGGCCTAGGATATGAACTACAGTGAGCGGCGGCGCCGAAATCGACAGCTGCCGTACCAGGGCAGAGCTAGGGTTTCCGACAAGTGCGGGTGAGGGAGCGCGCAAGCCAAATTGATGGAGGAAGAGAAAGGGTAAGAGGTGGCGAAGCAGCACCAGCGTGCGTCAGCGACGGAGACGGCTGGCGGTGGCCGGGGCGACAAGCGGCGGCGCTGGCGGCGCATCGCGCGCAGGAGAGGAACGCGTGAGGGATAAGGTTGCATCCGTGTGTGTGAGTCTCAGCATAGTGAGGTGAGGGGTGGGCCGAAGGTGAGGGGTCTGGCATGGTCCAGTTGGGCCAGGCCAGCCCACATACCCAACCAAACAGCCCAAGATAATTAGGTTTAGAAATAAAATAAAAAAAATTGAATTACTAAAATCACCTCCAAACATTTTTTTAGCTATATAAAATTATAGAAAAATCCTAAAAATACATATGATATATCAAAATGACCAAAAATATTATCTACATAATAAAAATATAATCTTAAGTGTTTAAAATAAATTTAAAGCAAAATAATTATTAACACCATTAAATATTAAATAAAATTTTATAAAATAAAACAAAACCCCTAAAAATAAATAAAAAATCATTTTTGTGTATCAAAATAACTCTATTATTTTATAAAAATACCAACTTAGAGTTTTACAAATAAAACATAAAGCAAATAGTTAAAGACACTTAATTCTTTGATGAATTTTATAAAGATAAAGATAATATTTAAAAATAAATAAAATTCATTTTTAAGGTCTTGAATAAATATATTACACTAGAAAATATTAAATATATTATTAGGAAAGTCTTCAATATTTTAAATAATAAATCCTTACCTAATACCTATTTTGTGAATTCTTTAAAAACAATTCTTAAGTAAGAAATAATCACAATTCTTATAAAACCTTGAGCAATTAGTGTCTTAGTACTAATTCCAAATCCATAATTTGAATTCATAATCAAACTTAAGTAGAACTTTTAACTTTAAAATATTCTTTTAAAAATCTTATTAAGAATCCTTTTAAATAAACATTGTGTATCACCCATTTATATAATATGGTGAATAATCATTATATCGTAACCACTATTAACATAACTTTAAATTCTAACAAATTACTAAGACCATCTAATTATGATTCCATTAAATAAATACATATTCTTTTCATGATAGCAAAACAAATTTAATCTAATCATTCACTTGAATGTAAAGTGAATAATTCCACACTTTAATCATACTTATCATAAATCCAAAACTTGAGAATAATTAAAACAAATTACACCTTAAGTTTACATACCCTTTTAAAGTTATCTTTAGTCTCAAAGTTTATAAACATCATGTCTAATAACTACTTATGTTTTTATAGTTAACTTTGGTCTATTTAACCTAGGACATAAAGCATCTCAAATCCAAACTAAGCAATCAAACATCAAAAGATATTAATTATCTTCTAATTAAACAATAAGGATTGTTTAAACCTTAGAAAGGAATTTTTTTTAAATCTTATTCTTTTTGCCACTTCAAACAATAATTTTATAATAAGTTCTTCAAATCTTAAACAACTCAATTCCAAGGATGTTTAACAATACACACCAAATTACAATTAACCATAAAACATTATCTTATACTTTACTTACATGTTTTGGATTGTTAACACTTAGGTTCCTTATAAAGGTCATTACTTGTAAAATAAAATTTGAAGATAAACCAACTCTGAAAATAATCACTTAAATTCACTTCACTCAAAGTATTGGGGATTCAATTTGGGAGTTTTACAAAAATGCATAGCATTACTTATGCATAACTGCATATTGCTTCTTTAAACATTAGTCCTTACTGGACCAATGATGCGGATTTCAGATATTGGATCTTATGTCATCTCGAAGACCGTGAGTGCATAATCTTGCAATCACAAAAGGCAAGTTCACACTTGCTCATGTCCTTTGATTATTTTCTGTAAATTATTTTGCAAATCCAGTGTTGTCATCACCTGCATTTGAAAAAGGACAAAAAACACTATTTTCATAACAATGTGATTATAGGTTATTTACCATGAGGTAATAGCCTACTATAAGAGTTCCGGTGGTAAAGGAACATATTATCTAGGACTTAACAACCAATGTCGCCAGTGATTCTTGCGCCGTATATTACGCGTTGACCATGAGATTTGGAATGGGACGAAGAAGTCAGCTGTATCTTTTCCCTCTCGCATGGAGCTGGATGTGCGGGTCGTGTCTGTTATCACTCATAGCGTGCATATTATTTATGGTAATTCGTAGAGGATATGCAGCATATGGGTGGGAGCCCTCAACGTCCCACGATAGTTCCGGCATCTGAATGGTCTGTACAAACCATTGTCGTAATTCAAAAGGTGGGCATGGTGTACACCAAGGAGACATGCGGGGTCGCGGAGAAGGTAGTGATTGGCTTGGATCTTAGGTTGGGCCTCAAACCAAGGAAGTTTGAACGGGGACATACTCCCGGCCGTGCAACAAAACCTAAGGTCTCTCATGGGTAAAGTGACACACCTCTGCAGAGTGTAAGAATTGTAACCTGTTACTCCCTGTTCCGGGAAGGAGCTGCGAACGCGGCGGGAAAGGAACCCCATGAAGGTTCTGGTAAACCCGTGAAGGCTGACGGACATAGCTTTTCAGAATAAAAGCAACCTTTGAAGAAATATTTATGAAAACTTGCATTGCCTACGACCTACGGTCTGTGGCTGTAGACATAGTGCATCAAACACTCCTTTTCTAGTGAACTTGCTGAGTACGCTCATACTCAAAGTATCTTCTTAACACTTGCTAGGTTCTAAAGCCAGTACAAACAATGTCTACATCAACTTCTATTCGAAGAAGTCCTCATCAACAGCTCAAGTCTTCAATGAAGGCAAGAATGTCAACATATACATCAACTCAAGTGAAGACGAAGCTACTGATTAGTTAGGAATATAATCTCTAGCCATAGAACCTATTCCTGTAGTATATTGCAATAGCAGCAATGCCAAACCAATAGTTTAGATACTAATCTTATTAGTATGATCGTTTTTGAGTTGTTTATTCCTGATTCTTCTTTGTAAGAAGTTTCTTTCTCTCTCTTTAACCTAGAATGTTCTCTGGATCTTGCGTAAAGAGTTGAGTTGTAACCTATAGTCATGTCTTGGACCTGCTGTGTTTCTGTTGTACCACTCTGAGGGATGTAATACTAGTGAACGGTGTTTCATTGGTGTTATGTCAACGACTATAGTGTACTACATCATGCAGTGGTATGCTGGATCACCGCACTTCATGGATACATCACTCCTGCATGCAAAATACTTCCTGGTAGTATTCTTAGAAATCCCGATCTGTCCCGACTGAACTCACACGAGCGGACCGAAAAATTCGCCTAGAATCCGCCGAAATGTCCAACGTATACGGGCCGGACACTCCGGTCCTGCCGGAATGTCCGACTGATACACGACGGACTATCCGGCTCTGGAGGATTGTTCGGCTCAGATTTTCCGGACTGTCCGATGGTTTCAATCTGTACTGATCCAGATTTCTCTGACTACTATTTTGTTTATATCCTGGACATTTTTGTTTATCCCATATGCTATCCCTCTATTCTGGTTCCGCAGGTGGTTCTCGTCCTCGCCATCCTCGGGTTGCCAAGAAGCCAGCAAGATGCAGATTCTGGTACGATGAGGAGCGTGACATTCACATTGATCCATCTGTGGTCAGGCAGGCTGCTCATGACCGTGCCGCAGCAAAGCAAGAGAAGATGAGGCAGCTAAAAAGAGATAAATCCAAGTGGATGAAGTTTGAGTCCTTGACTACTCTATAAAACTTGGGTACCGAGGAGTATGTGGAGATGAGGCTCCAACAATTATATTCCCTGCCTAGCACTGCAACTAATGAGCGCTTCTGGAGGACTGAGCAAGCCTTGCTATTTTCTGAGCTCTACGGTACTTACTAGACTCCTACTTGTCCCATGCAGTGGTTGGACCTTGAGAAGCTTCGTGCTCACAAGTACTTTGAGGATGCTCTTTGGGTGACTGAGAAGATGGGGCTGCACACCATCTTTCAGGCAAAAGAAGACTACAATGTTGAGTTGGTACAACAGTTCTATTCCACGGTGGTCTTTGGGGAGACTACTGACATTCCTCTTGAGTGGATGTTTGGTACTACCAGGGTTCGCTCCAACATGGTTCAGTTTGCTCACATTCTTGGATTACCTTTCAATCCCAATGGACCCAGTGGTATCCGGATGCATGTACATGGTCAGTCATATGATAAGAATCAACTAGCCCCTATTTATTCTCAGAATGGTATGGTTGGGCAAACCACCAATATCAAGATCATTTACAACATCTTGCTCCGCATGTTCCACCACACTCTCACCCCCAAGGTTGGCAACAAAGATGCAATGAGAGGTGCGGATATCAACCTGATGGCTCATGCTCACACTGTGTACATTCATGGTCCAACTCATCCAGGTGGTGCTATTGATGTTATGGATTTCATCTATCAGGATTTTTACAAGTGCATCACTAACAAGAAGTGTCCTCTGTTTGCCCCATATGTGATGAAGCTCATTGCTGCCCTCACTCCGGTCACTCCCTTGCTCTATCAGGATCTTGTTCCCCACACAGCTGCCAAATTACAGAGGAAGGGGGCCCCTACCACCAAGGATCCTCGTGGCTACCCTCCAGCTCAGGACATGTTTGGGGATGATGAGATTGAGGCTGATGACTCTGAGAGTGACGGTTCTGAGGAGATACAGGATCCACCATATCGTGGCCCTAGGATGAAGCATGCTAGCAATGCATATCGCTTCAACACCTCTCAGGAGGAAGTGCATCAGAAGGTGAAGAAGGCCTCATGGTGGAAGAAGCTCCTCCTTTGTCAGAATATTGGCATTCAACATGGACAGTATGATGCCTACAAGGCTAACAGGAATGTCATGAAGGAACTCAAGCGGATCAACCAGCCCATGGATGTTGATCCTTCTCAGTAGTAGGCATCCGATGGCACTCTCTCCTATGGTCAGTGAAGTCAGGGTCGTGTGGACTGGTCCATGTTTGAGAATGTGTCCTCTTCTTCTCGCCCTCACGGCCAGCGCTCGACTCAGGATGACGATGATGATGAGGATAGTGACGAGTATGAGGAGAATGATGAGGATGAGGATGCCAATGAGGACTACAGTGGCTAGTGTCTTGGGGCGTGTTCGTAGTGCTCTTTTCCCTTTTTGGCGTCTCGATGCCAAAGAGGGAGAAGTTGCCCCATATTAGGTTGCTATCGGGATTTGCATGGGTCCACGAGGCTTCACTTTCCCTCGATTTGCCTCTTTGAAGATCCGTGTCTTTTATCCTAGCTGTTTGAAATTGGTTTGAGAACTTTATGTGTGATGTGTTATGACTTGTGTACCCGATTATGTCTAAGACTTTGCTTTATCTAGCTTATCTACCTAGTCTTTATCATATATTGTCATAACTTGCTTAACAATCTAGCGAGGAAATGATCCTAGGATGTGTGATCTTGCATTCAAAAGCAAAGCCAAAATTGGTCACACATCTAGGGGGAGCCTTGCTATGTTGTAACATTGTTTTTTAAGTAAACTTGTTATATATCCCATATGCAAATCTTTGGGTTGTCATCAAACACCAAAAATGGGGAGATTGAAAGGGAATTTTATGCCTTTCACATTATTTTGATGTTTGTTGACAACACTTGGATTAGTTTAATACTTTGCTAGATGTTTCAGGAATTATCAGATTTATTGTGGACAACATATGTACATTTGGTGGGATGACTTAACAGTAACAAAAAAAGGAAAAAGATCTGTATCTGGCCGGACTGTCCGGATGGAGTGCGCCGGACTGTTCGGCCCATCCAAAGTTTCCGCCCCAAAGAGGCCGGAGTGTCCGGCCGTGGAATTTCGCCAGTTTTTATCTCTAGGTGTGGACGTTCTGTGTGGCACTTCGGACACTACCCGGACACTGGCCGGACACTTGCCAGAAACTTGGCCAGGCCGGAGTGTCCGGCTGGTGTGGAGCGAAATGTCCGGTCTGGCCGGACTGTCCGGTTCACACAAGCCGGACTGTCCGGCTTAAGTGGCTCCAACGACTCTAAATTTTAGCGCCCTATAAAAGGACCCCTTCTTCTACCTTGGAACCTGCTCGTCCAGTTCAAGAATAGCAGCACATTTTGAGCCACCAAATCTACAAGATCTCTTCGTTCATCCATCCAAAGTCGTTGATCTTTGGAGAATCGAAGGAGGAGGCCTTGATCTACAACTTCACCAAAAGAGATCTTCATTTCCCCCTCATTCACTTGAGCACCCCTTGCTCTAGTGTTTCTTTGGAAACCCTAGCTTTGATTTGGTTCTTACAAGCTTGTCTTTGATTGTTTGACAACTTGCTTGTATTTGGGAGCCTCCAATTAGGTTGTGGATGTGCCCCAAACTCGTTGTAAAGGTGCCGTCTTCCACCTTGAAGGTTGCCGATATAGTGGAAGGTGAATCGATCCCCTTGGGGTTCATCGGAGAACAAGGGAGGCCTCTCGTGGCATTGGTGGTTTGAAACCACCCCCTCTCCAAACGTAGACGTACTTCCCCTCAAAAGGAAGGAACTACGGGAAACAAATCCTTGTGTCTCCGCGTCCACCACTTTGGTTACTTCTATCCTTTACTGCACTTTACTTACTTCTTCTTGCTTAGTGTTGTGCTAGTTGTTGCTTGTTTGTCATATAGGTAAATTCACCTTAGTTACATAATCTAGAGAATTTACCTTTCTTGTCAAACCCTAAATTGAAAAAGAAAAAAATTGAAGTAGCACCTATTCACACCTCCCCTCTAGGTGCCCATACGATCCTTTCAACATGTTAACTCAAATATTATGAACTATTTTACTACCAAACTCGGGCTTTCTATGTTCTTCAGTACTCTAGGATAACATGCTTAGTGTGTTCTTCACAACGATAGGGCAAATTGTTGGATAGGTCTCCTGATGTGTATGCTTTGACTGCTCAATCTTTGCAGGCTGAGAGTGCAGTCATGATTCAATCTTTGTATATGCACCCAATTCCAATGAAGTGGGAGCCTTCTCTATCCATGTTCGTCCTAAACATGATTTGTGAGTTTGTCAGAGAAAGGATTATGTGTGACAATGGATTCAAAGAAATTTACCTGCAGCGTGTTGTTGGAGATATGCCCTAGAGGCAATAATAAATGTAGTTATTATTATATCTTTGTGTTTATGATAAATGTTTACATTCATGCTATAATAGTATTAACAAGGAAACATTAATACTTGTGTGATTTGTAAACTTAAATTGAAGTCCCTAGTGTAGCCTCTATACATCACTAGCTTGTTGGTTAATAAATGATTGTGGTTTCCCTATCATGAAGATTGAGATGTTATTAACAACAATATCATGTCATTAGGAGAATGATATGGTGGATATACTCCTATAGATAAGCGTAGCATAAAGATCAAGTCATTTTAATAGTTCAATTGCTATATGCTTTCTGATACATAGTAACCTAATTCTTTCGACCATGAGATCATGCATATCACCTTTACCGGATGGATGCTTTGATGACATCAAACACCACATCGTAACTGGGTGGCTATAAAGGTGGCATTGAGTGTTCGGAAAGTATTGGTTGAGACACATGGATCAAGAGTGGGATTTGTCCATCCATATGACGGATAGATATACTCTGGGCCCTCTCGGTAAAATGTCATCCAATTATCTTGCAAGCATGTGACTAGCTCACAAGGGATCACATATCACGGGAACGAGAAAAGAGTACTTATCAGTAACGAGGTTGAACTAGGTATGCAGAGATACCGACGATCATAACCTCGGATAAGTAAACTATCGTGAGACAAAGGGAAATTGGTATCGTATGTAAGTGGTTCATTCGATCGCAAAGTAATCGTAGAAATATGTGGGAGCCATATGAATTTCCAGATTCCTCTATTGGTTATTGATCGGAGAAGTGTCTCGATCATGTCCGCATAATTCACGAACCGTAGGGAGACACACTTAAGGATTCGACGTTGTTTGAGTAGTTATGGAATGATAAGAAAGAGACCGAATGTTGTTCGGAGTCTCGGATGGGATCCGGGATATCACGAGGAGATCTGGTCTGGAGAATAAGATTCATATCAGGAAAGTCCCGTTTCAGAGTTGGGGAATGGTTCCGGTGTTTTCATCGGGAATGTTCTAGAAGGTTCCGGAATGTCCGGCACTCCGGAGGGGAAGGGTACATGAATGTGTTATATCAAGTTGGTATGATTGCATTATGTACTCGGTGTCATCGCTGAACAAAATAGAGGGTTTATTCAAATCCTAGTTTGAAAAGTCAAACGCCAAGTTTGAAAGTCAAACGGCTATTTTGGGAAGTGGAGGGGAGGTGGAATCCGAGTTGGGGAGGAGTCCCTCTTCCTCCACCGCCGGCCCACCTTGGGTCCGAGTTGGGGAGGGACTCCCCTCCCCTGGCGCGCCTCCCTCCACCCATAAAAGGAGGGGCAGGGCTCCCCTCCTAGACACACAAGTTCCCACCTCCAAACCCTAGCAGCTGCTGCCCACCATAGCCGCTGCCGCCCCCTAGGGTTTCTCCCCTAGCCACCGACTTGGGCACCTCCAAGCCCTAGCCGCCGGCCCTAGCACCTCTTCCTCGGCGTGTCTAAACCCTAGATCGTCGAGGGCTCTCTCATAGTCCACCATACTCGCTCCGGCTTAAGGCGAAGCCCTGCGAGATCTCCCCTCTACTTCCGGTACCACGCCGTTGTGCTGCCGGAATCGCGAGGAGAGTGCTACAACCTCCGCTGCCTGCTATAACAAGGGAGAGGAAGGTCTTTGTCGAGTACCGAACGTGTGACCGACTGCGGGAGCGCTGCCGAAACGCAGCGCCGGAAGGATCGTCTACGCGATCTTGAGATCAGGAAGAGTACGACTACATCACCCACGAGAATCCGCTCTCGTTAAACACTTTGGAATCTTCGAGGGTGAGTTATTCCATTGACTCGTTGCTACAATCTAGTAGATATATCTTGGCTTGTTTGTTTGTATGCGGTAGAAAATTTTTGTTTTCCATGCTACGAAACCCTACAGTGGTATCAGAGCCGTGTTTATATGTAGATCTGTTGCACGAGTAGAACACAATGGTCATTGTGGGCGTTGATGCTTTTATTGTCGATTGCTTCTTGTGTACTTTGCATCTTGCGGGATGTTGGGATGAAGCGGCCCGGGCTAACCTTACATGACATCGTTCATGAGACTTGCTCCACGCTTGACATGCAACTTGTATTGCATAAGTGGCTTTGCGGGTGCCTGTTTCTCCTAGCATAGTTAAGATCCAATTTACAACGGGTGATTAACAATACTAGTATCAATGTTGTGGTTCATGTTCGTAAGTTAGAACGACACTTATGGAAAGCCCCAAACCACGTAAAACATGCAAAGAAAGTAGAAGCGTCTAACTTTGTTTTGCAGGGGTGTGCAGTGATGTGATATGGCCATGATTGTGATTATATTTGATGTATGCAATGATCCTTATTGTAAGTAGGCAACCGACAGGAGCCATATGGTTGTCTTTAATTTATGTTAAGACCCGCGTGTCTATTCAAAGTAGTTGTAATAGTTGAAGCCGGTGGACGACAACCATGGAGAAGCGTCATTGACCTTGATGCAATGCCGGTGATGATGGAGATCATGTTCGTGCTTGAAGATGGAGATCGGAAGCACAAAGAATAAAGGCCATATCATATCACATATTATGAATTGCATGTGATGTTAATCCTTTATGCATCTTGTATTGCTTAGTAGACGACGGTAGCATTATAAGATGATCCCTCATGCACATGAATTTCAAATCATAAAGTGTTCACCCTTAGTTAGCACCGTTGCTAAAGCTTGTTGTTTCAAAGCACCACGTGATGATCGGGTGTGTTAGATTCCGCAAGTGTATACAACGTGAGCAAGCCAGATTTGCTCATGCGGAAACTAAGGTTTGATCTTGACGAGCGTAGCATGTACAGACATGGTCTCGGAACACGGATCACCGAAAGGTAAAGCGTGAATCATATAGTAGATATGATGAACATGTCGATTGTTCGCCATTGAAACTATATCAACTCTCGTGATGATCGGTGTTGATGTGGTGGATTTGGTTCGTGTGATCACTGAAACAATGTGAGGGATGTTGTTTTGAGTGGGAGTTCACCTAGATTAATTTTATTATTAATTTGAACTCAATTTGTCATAAACTTAGTCTAAACTATTGCAAATATGTTGTAGATCAATGGCAGCCCCTACCATCAATTTTAATGCATTCCTAGAGAAAGAAAAGTTGAAAAACAATGGAAGCAACTTCGCGGATTGGTTCCGCAATTTGAGGATTGTCCTCACAGCTGGTAATTTGACCTATGTGCTGGATGCACCGCTGGGTGACCCACCTGCAGCTACTGCTACCGATGAAGTAAAGAATGTTTACCTCACTCGGAAGACTCAGTACTCCACAGTTCAGTGTGCTATCTTGTATGGTTTAGAATCGGAGCTTCAGAAAATGTTTGAGAATTCAGACCCACATGATATTGTCCGTGATCTCAAATTGATTTTTGAGACTCATGCGGCAATTGAGAGCTATGAGGCTTCTGAAAAGTTCTTTAACTGCAAGATGGAAGAGGGCAGCTCCGTCAGTGAGCATGTGCTTAAGATGTCTGGGCACGCAAACAAACTTCAAAGCTTGGGTATAGTGATTCCTAATGCTTTGGGGATTTACCGTGTCCTCCAATCACTACCACCAAGTTACAAGAACTTTGTGATGAACTACAACATGCAGAACATGAACAAGGCGTTGCCAGAACTCTTTTGCCATGTTGAAATCTGCAGAAGTGGAGATCAAGAAAGAGCACCAAGTGTTGTTGGTCAATAAGACCACCAAATTCAAGAAAGGCAAGTCTAAGCAAAAGGGACACTTCAAGAAGGGTGGTAAGAAAGTTACCACGCCGACGAAGAAGACCAAGGCTGGACCTAAGCCTGATACTGAGTGCTTTTACTGCAAGCGAGAAGGTCACTGGAAGCGGAATTGCCCAAAGTACTTGGCGGATTTGAAGAACGACAACATCAAGAAGAAAGGTATATCTGATATACATGTTATTGATGTGTATCTCACTAGTACTCATAGTAGTGCCTGGGTATTTGATACTGGTTCGGTTGCTCATATTTGTAACTCGAAACAGGTGCTGCAGAATAAACGGAAGCTAGCGAAGAACGAGGTGACGATGCGCGTTGGAAACGGATCAAAGGTTGATGTGATCGCGGTCGGCACGCTACCCCTTCATCTACCATCGGGATTAGTTTTATACTTAAATAATTGTTATTTGGTGCCTGCGTTAAGCATGAACATTATATCGGGATCTTGTTTATTGCGAGACGGTTACTTGTTTAAATCCGAGAATAATGGTTGTTCGATTTATATGAGTAATATGTTTTATGCACATGCACCTTTGATAGATGGTCTATTCTTGTTGAATCTCGATAGTGGAAATACACATATTAATAACATTGAGGCTAAACGTTTGAAATCGAGCGATAACTCGACCTATATGTGGCACTGTCGTCTTGGTCACATTGGAGTGAAGCGTATGAAGAAACTCCATTCCGATGGACTTCTTGAATCACTTGATTTCGAATCACTTGATAGATGCGAAGCATGTCTAATGGGAAAAATGACTAAGACTCCATTTTCTGGTATGATGGAGCGAGCTACGGACTTATTGGAAATCATACATACCGATGTGTGTGGTCCAATGAGTGTAGCATCGCGCGGTGGTTATCGTTATGTTCTTACCTTCACGGATGACTTGAGTAGATATGGGTATATCTATTTCATGAAACATAAGTCCGAAACTTTCGAGAAGTTTAAGGAATTTCAAAGTGAGGTAGAGAATCAACGTAACAAGAAGATTAAATTTCTACGTTCTGATCGTGGAGGTGAATATCTAAGTTACGAGTTTGGCGAGCATTTGAAGAAATGCAGAATACTTTCACAATTGACACCGCCGGGAACACCACAGCGTAATGGTGTGTCCGAACGTCGTAATCGAACTCTCTTAGATATGGTTCGTTCTATGATGTCACTTACAGATTTACCGCTATCATTTTGGGATTATGCATTAGAAACAGCCGCATTCACTTTAAATAGGGCACCATCTAAATCCGTGGAAACGACACCGTATGAATTATGGTTTGGGAAGAAACCTAAATTGTCGTTCCTTAAAGTTTGGGGTTGCGAAGCCTATGTAAAGAAGTTACAGCCGGACAAGCTAGAACCCAAAGCGGAAAAATGCGTCTTCATAGGATACCCGAAGGAAACTATTGGGTATACCTTGTATCATAGATCCGAAGGCAAAATCTTCGTTGCCAAGAATGGATCCTTTCTAGAGAAGGAATTTCTCTCGAAAGAAGTGACTGGAAGGAAAGTAGAACTCGACGAGGTTGTCGAACCTTCTCTCGGAGTTGAGAGTAGCGCGGCACAGTAAGTAGTTCCTATGGCGCCTTCATAAATAGGAGAGGAATATAATGATGGAGATCATGAAACTTCGGTTGTAGTTGCTACAGAGCCTCGCGGGTCAAGAAGAACTCGTACCACTCCTGATTGGTATGATCCCGTTATGAATGTCATGTTGGTGGATAACACCGATGACCCTGAGACATATGAGGAAGCGATGATGAGCCCAGATTCCAATAAATGGCAAGAAGCCATGAAATCCGAGATTGGATCCATGTACGAAAACCAAGTATGGACTTTGGTGGACTTACCGGATGGCCGGAAGGCCGTCGAGAACAAATGGATTTTCAAGAAGAAAATAGATGCTGATGGTAATGTTACTGTCTATAAAGCTCGACTTGTCGCAAAAGGGTTTCGAAAAATTCAAGGAGTTGACTACGATGAGACTTTCTCACCTGTAGCGAAGCTAAAGTCTGTAAGGATTATGTTAGCAATCGCTGCATATTATGATTATGAGATATGGCAGATGGATGTCAAAACAACATTCCTCAATGGAGACATTGATGAAGAGTTGTATATGATGCAACCCAAAGGTTTTGTCGATCCTAAAGATGCTAACAAGGTATGCAAACTTCAACGGTCCATCTATGGATTGAAGCAAGCATCCCGAAGTTGGAATCAACGTTTTGATAAGGTAATCAAAAGTTTTGGTTTTATACAAACTTATGGAGAAGCTTGTATTTACAAGAAAGTGAGTGGGAGCTCTGTAGCATTCTTAATACTATATGTAGATGACATATTGTTGATTGGGAATGATGTAGACCTTCTTAATAGTGTCAAAGAATATTTGAATAATAGTTTTTCAATGAAGGATCTTGGCGAAGCAGCTTACATATTAGGCATAAAGATTTATAGAGATAGATCAAGACGCCTAATATCATTGTCACAAAGTACATATCTGAACAAAGTTCTAAAGAGGTTTGGAATGGAAGATAGCAAGAAAGGGTTCTTGCCCATGTTGCCCAATACGACCTTGAGTAAAACTCAAAGTCCGACAACGCCAGAAGATAGAGAAAGGATGAGTAAGACTCTCTATGCCTCAGCCATAGGATCTCTAATGTATGCCATGCTATGTACTAGACCCGACATTGCATATGCTGTTAGTTTAACTAGCAGATATCAAAGTGATCCAGGAGTGGATCATTGGACAGCGGTCAAAAACATCCTTAAGTACTAGAGAAGAACTAAGGATATGGTTCTTTCTTATGGAGGTGATGAACAACTCGTTGTTAATGGTTACACCGATGCCAGTTGGAACACCAATCCGGATGATTCTAAATCACAATCCAGATACGTATTTATTTTGAATGGTGCAGCAATTAGCTGGAGGAGTGCAAAGCAAAGCGTTGTGGCGAGATCTTCCACTGAATTGGAATACATGGCTGCTTCGGAGGCTTCACAAGAAGCGATATGGATGAAAGAGTTCATTACAGAGCTGGGTGTGGTTCCTAGTGCGCTGGACCCAATGTCTATCTACTGTGATAACATGGGCGCCATAGCCAATGCGCAAGAACCAAGGTCACACAAGAAGCTGAAGCATATCAAGCTACGTTTTCACGCTATTCGAGAACATGTCCAAGATGGGGACATAAAGATTTGCAAAGTACACACAGATCTGAATGTGGCGGATCCGTTGACTAAACCTCTCCCGAGGGAAAAACATGACCAACACTAAACTGCCATGGGTGTTCGGTATATTACCATGTAATCTAGATTAGATGACTCTAGTGCTAGTGGGAGACTGTTGGAGATATGCCCTAGAGGCAATAATAAATGTAGTTATTATTATATCTTTGTGTTTATGATAAATGTTTACATTCGTGCTATAATAGTATTAACAAGGAAACATTAATACTTGTGTGATTTGTAAACTTAAATTGAAGTCCCTAGTGTAGCCTCTATACATCACTAGCTTGTTGGTTAATAAATGATTATGGTTTCCCTATCATGAACATTGAGATGTTATTAACAACAATATCATGTCATTAGGAGAATGATATGGTGGATATACTCCTATAGATAAGCGTAGCATAAAGATCAAGTCATTTTAATAGTTCAATTGCTATATGCTTTCTGATACATAGTAACCTAATTCCTTCGACCATGAGATCATGCATATCACCTTTACCGGATGGATGCTTTGATGACATCAAACACCACACCATAACTGGGTGGCTATAAAGGTGGCATTGAGTGTTCGGAAAGTATTGGTTGAGACACATGGATCAAGAGTGGGATTTGTCCATCCATATGACGGATAGATATACTCTGGGCCCTCTCGGTAAAATGTCGTCCAATTATCTTGCAAGCATGTGACTGGCTCACAAGGGATCACATATCACGAGAACGAGAAAAGAGTACTTATCAGTAACGAGGTTGAACTAGGTATGCAGAGATACCGACGATCATAACCTCGGATAAGTAAACTATCGTGAGACAAAGGGAAATTGGTATCGTATGTAAGTGGTTCATTCGATCGCAAAGTAATCGTAGAAATATGTGGGAGCCATATGAATTTCCAGATTCCTCTATTGGTTATTGATCGGAGAAGTGTCTCGATCATGTCCGCATAATTCACGAACCGTAGGGAGACACACTTAAGGATTCGACGTTGTTTGAGTAGTTATGGAATGATAAGAAAGAGACCGAATGTTGTTCGGAGTCTCGGATGGGATCTGGGATATCACGAGGAGATCCGGAATGGTCCGGAGAATAAGATTCTTATAAGGAAAGTCCCGTTTCGGAGTTGGGGAATGGTTCCGGTGTTTTCATCGGGAATGTTCTAGAAGGTTCCGGAATGTCCGGCACTCCGGAGGGGAAGGGTACATGAATGTGTTATATCAAGTTGGTATGATTGCGTTATGTACTCGATGTCATCGCTGAACAAAATAGAGGGTTTATTCAAATCCTAGTTTGAAAAGTCAAACGCCAAGTTTGAAAGTCAAACGGCTATTTTGGAAAGTGGAGGGGAGGTGGAATCCGAGTTGGGGAGGAGTCCCTCTTCCTCCACCGCCGGCCCACCTTGGGTCCGAGTTGGGGAGGGACTCCCCTCCCCTGGCGCGCCTCCCTCCACCCATAAAAGGAGGGGCAGGGCTCCCCTCCTAGACACACAAGTTCCCACCTCCAAACCCTAGCAGCTCCTGCCCACCATAGCCGTCGCCGCCCCCTAGGGTTTCTCCCCTAGCCGCCGACTTGGGCACCTCCAAGCCCTAGCCGCCGGCCCTAGCACCTCTTCCTCGGCGTGTCTAAACCCTAGATCTTCGAGGGCTCTCTCATAGTCCACCATACTCGCTCCGGCTTAAGGTGAAGCCCTGCGAGATCTCCCCTCTACTTCCGGTACCACGCCGTTGTGCTGCCGGAATCGCGAGGAGAGTGCTACAACCTCTGCTGCCTGCTGGAACAAGGGAGAGGAATGTCTTCGTCGAGTACCGAACGTGTGACCGACTGCGGGAGCGCTGCCGGAACGCAGCGCCGAAAGGATCGTCTACGCGATCTTGAGATCGAGAAGAGTACGACTACATCACCCACGAGAATCCGCTCTCGTTAAACACTTTGGAATCTTCGAGGGTGAGTTATTCCATCGACTCGTTGCTACAATCTAGTAGATAGATCTTTGCCTGTTTGTTTGTATGCGATAGAATTTTTTTGTTTTCCATGCTACGAAACCCTACACGTGTATGTAACGATGTTCTCGACTTCACTAGAAATACAATCACCCGACTCATGTTTACAACCATATCAGTAAGTGGAAGAATAAGTGGGTGTAGCAGTGCACGCTGAAAGATACAGATGGAGTCTGTTGGTGTCTAGAGACCACACCCTTCGTGATGGACAACGCCAAATGAGGGAACTAGTTCAGGTTTGGAAGCTTAAGAATGTTTTCTTGTTTTGGGACAAATTCCTAAGATGTTTAATTAACATAGTTATTTTCATCTTAGAAATACCTGATGAATATTCTCACCAACCTCGTGGTGAACTATGCTCAGATAGAGCTCAGTAATGCAAGTTGTGGACCACCTTGCCCATAACTTGACCTAGGGTAATGACAAAACCTGAGAGAAAGACCTGGATGAGGAACTGCCTTCGCAAGCACTACTTTTAGTCCTACTACTTATCAACACTACTATTCTATGATGGTACCGATGAACTGCTGAAGAACTTGTATTTTTTAGGAGGTGATGTAAAATTCCCTCCATTAGCTAGGGCTTCATGAAAACTGTTGTTGAAGGTGGTATATAGTAACCCCTCAAGTGATGAACTAGTTGTCATGAACTGCTTGTGATAACCTTTTTTTGTTTTGTGATGAAGTGATGATCAACTGTATGGTATTGGTTGGACCCACCACTCCAATATAAGAGGATACCACAATATTTCTGTTCCGGGTAACCAAACAATGCGCGCGTGTACTTAGTGGGTTGCTGCAGGCAACCAAACATAGGTCATGAGGATATATCTTCATGCAAAAACTTTATGCAGTCTAACAAAACGGCTATAGAACATGGTTTCAAAGGTTTTTTTGGTCGGCTCTGTTTTTGGATGTTCATGTTGTCCTCGGCATAGCCAGGCCGGGTAGAAAATGGGTTGCAGTCTACTGAGTCATGCAAGCATGGCTATATCTGAGAAAATTGTACTTAACAAACACCAATGTGTGTAAGAATCAAAATAATTTATGCAGCTGACCTTAACTTTCATTGCAGCTAGCCCAAATAGATGTCTAGAGTCCTTGTCAATTTATCTGACATGTTGGATACCACAATTATATGACATGTTTGAAATGTTATACCATACTTATATAATAAATAGCAAGATGTCACTCGTAAATGCAAAGGAATCGTCTTTGGTGTGTCAAAAAAGACCATGAAATAAGTGTATTGTTTACATGTTTTTGTGTCAAGGAAATAAAATAAATCAGACAACCAAAAAAAGTTATTCAAAATTTAGTGTCATGTCAGCAACACGTATTTTACCATGTCACATCCTACCAGAGACATGAACTCAAACTATCTAATGTATGTGTTGTGCTAAGACCGCTATTTTAGACATCCCCAGTCCTGTCATCCACACCCTCATTTTTTAACATGGTACTCAGAAAAAATCTTTACATGTTCCTTTCCATCACCGCCTCCATCCCTCGACGAAAGTTCGCCCAGCGACCAAGCCTTGTCGACTCGATCATGTTGTATCCGCTGGCCTACGGAGTCGTGCTCATGTAAACCTTGCGAATCCGTCGCCGCCGTGCCGTTTGAGCCTACAGAATCGTGTCGAACGGCTAAAGTTTTGTTGTTGCCGGGGTGCCACCCCCGATTTACTGTTTTTATTCAATATGATTACGCAGAAGTAAGAAAAACAAAGGGGACACAGAGATTAAAAACTTATTCATTTAGACCCGTATCATCTTACTTTTCATCAGCCTCACAATTTGCTATTTCAAATTAATCTCATGCTGCTCAAGAATCCAAATTAATGCAAATAAATGATGATGGGATGAATCATAATATGTTATGCTATATTGAGCGATCACAAGCATTGAAGATGACAAGATTTCAGAGTGTCTCCAAAGTACGAGGCCACAAGAAACAAATGCCAAGTTTAGCTAAGGGTAAGTATATTTTCTTACGGATACAACTTATGTACTCCTTATGCTTCATAATGCTAAATCAACGACACTTTTTATGGATCGAAGGGAGTAGTATGTATTCATTTATACTATTTTATGATTATCTTTTGTTATCTTTATAGGTTTTGCTTATATTCCTATAATAATTCATGAAAACTGATATGTTAGGATCATGCAAAGCTCCACCTCTTTAGTACTAAAATGTGTACTCACGATGCGATTATGCCACCACATCTATTATGCTTTTTCGTAATGGCTTTTGATTGAACATCAAACTTTTTTCACGTCAAAACATCATTTATGCATTTTATCATGTTGTTGGCTAATATAATGTCTTATTTCAAAGGGATTAGAAGATAGTATTTTTCCATATCTTCTAGGCATTAGAAATTAGGCCCGCTCTTTTCGAAAATTGTCTTTGACTTTCGAGCACAGAGTGCTCCTTTCATTTAAAAAACATAAAAACCATATTTTACATGTTTCAAAAATATCAGAAAATAGTTCTAGACATAATCAATGTTGTCCCACAAACATGCAAAATCGCGATGTGAAATTCTTTATATTTTAGCCTACATAAAAATGACAGATCTGAAAAACTTTAGGAATTTGAAAACACAACCGCAGAGGTCTACACTTTTATCATTTTTATACAGCTCAAAATACAAAGTATTTGAAATTGATATTTTCACGTTTGTGGAATAAATAAGGGTTACAACCATACTTTTTACTATTTTTTAAAACTGAAATAATATGATTTTAAAGTTTTTAAAATTACAAAAGCATCGGAACTCGAGAAGCAAAAAAATCTCGCTATTTTTGTAAAATAATACATTTTATCCATTTATTTAGAATTTTAAAATGCGAATTTTGAAATTTGCAAGAATATCGGTATTGTCGGTGTGACCGAAACCGAGTGGGTCGGTCCGTGTGGCCAAAACCTAGTGGGCCAAACCAGCTGGACCATCGAATCCAGGTCGCTATATGTCGAAGAGGTCATTAGGTGTGGCCCACACCGACCGGTCCAGTCGGTTTATGCCACTCCGACTGACCCATTCGGTTTGGACAAAACGGACAATATGCAAGATTTGCAAATTCTGAATTCAGTTATTATATTTCAAACTCAATAAGAAAAATGTATTATTTAGAAAAAGATTAGCCAAAAATCTCCACTCCAGTTTTTTCAGAAACCCCGCCGCTGCGTCTGCCACGCTAACGGCAGCTCCACGCCTCGCCAATCTCCAAAACGACGCCGCAAACGACGCCGCAAAGGACTCGGCTAAAACAGGCAATATCCTAGATTTGCAAATACTAAATTCACTTATAATATTTCAAAACCAATACGAAAAATGTATTATTTTTTAAAAAAATAACTAAAAATCTCCACTCCAGTTTTTCCCAAACCCCCGATCCCAGCTCCTCGCCTCGCCGTTCTGCAAAACGCCGCCGCAAAGGACTCCGCCCGTGTCTCCCCTCTCCTCTCTCTCTCAGCTAGTCTGCAAGTCGTCGCCCGGTCGGTGCAAAGCGGAGCAGCGTGCCGCTTGCGTCGCACAGAGCTCCGAGTGACGCGAGCTTGTTCATCTCAGTATCTCCTTTTACCCCATCAGTAGTACAGCTGTAGATGCACTCTCACCCTATGAATCCAAAACATACTACTATATGGAACAATAAATTCAAATGTGCAACAGTAGTAGTACCTTCCTGGCACCGTGGTACATGCATCTGGTTAGCAGTACTATCGACGAAAATTGAATGCCGTTTGTTTAATTCGAACAGTTACTACAGTTTTATTATATTTGAACGTACTACATGACGCATGGTGGACGATTGGGGCAACTCTAATTTCTTCTGGTTCTTATCCGTGGCTCCGTGCTGCCGCTCAGGGACATGGATTTCTCACCATGAGAGTTATTCGTGTACTGATGGCAATTATCCTCTGTGCCCAATCAAGCAGAATTCAGGTCATCCGCGTACGTACAGTCAATCCTGCGATTCAAAATCCAGCATAGCGTACGCATTCATGTTGCTGACAGCTGAAATGTATAGCAGAATATGTAGATATACGATCACGAAGGCATTATTACTTTTTGTGAGTAATGCAGTGGCCAGCAAAGTACTCTGGAAGTGGAGAGCGACTGACGATTGACCATCTCGCGCCCCTGCCCCTGCCCCTGCAACCGCAAGCAGGCGCCATCATTGGCGCGGGAAAAAGCTCCATCCAGAAATGGCGGGAAAGCGAGGGCGCGAGGGCGCGAAGCCGCCGCTGCGTTTGACCGAGGACAGGCTGGCCCTGCGGCCGCAGCAAAGACGAGCCGCAGCGTGATCGACGCAGTACACGACCGCCGTCTGCTCGCCCGTGGCTTTGTCTACCTGGCGCTCGCTCGCTCCTCGCTGACATAAAATATCTCCCAAAAACCCATCATCCTGCGCTGTCACTTCACTCCACTCACAGGTGCCGTGCCAGCCAGTCGGGCTCGCCTCCGATTTTTCAAACCCACGGCCCCATGCCCTTGTCTGCGCCCTGGTCTCTCTCTGTAGCGGCAGGCAGTTAAACCAAGCACAGAGGGACAGATTGTCCCACGAGAACGCTGCATGATTATTTAACAACAGCGTCCGTTTGACTCCACTAATCTAATGCGACTCCCCGCTCGGCTAGAGACCAGAGCATCCGCGTGCAGAGGTGCAGTGTAAAAAACCCTAGCTAGGTCACGAGGCGGCAGGCGGCCGGCCGGCAGGTCTGCGGCGGCAAGCGATCCATCGCGAAGGCCGGGTCCGTGCGTGGAGCGAAGCCCAGAAGCAGAAGCTACTGCCCGTGCCGCGCGCAGCGGGAGCGTGCAGGTCGGCCTGGAGACAAACGCCAAAACAACCTCGTCCCTCTCCCTACAACCCCGCTCGAATATTTTTCAAATCTTGGCTGGCCGGGTAGCCTGGTCTTTGTTTGCGGTTCCTTTCCCACCATTCGCTCCCGTTCTTCGTGGCGACGCAGACCCAGAGAGACAAGACACGGTGGGAGAGGGCGAGAGAGATGTGTGCAAATGTTCATCCTTTATGAAACCCTGCCCGCCTAAACTGCTCCTCGGCCTGCCGAACAACTCGGGGCCCTACTCCGAACAACGACGCTAGCGCTAGCTTAGCTAGCTTGCTTGCTTGGGCAGTAGTAGCTGCTTTTTCGAAAAGATACCATGTCCCCGCTCTCATTTCGTCTCGCTCGCACGGCAAAGGGTAAAGAGCATCCAATGCGTGACGAGTCTTCCCCGCAAAGGGAGAGAACTATATATAGCGCTCATATCATTTTCGTCCTGATGACGATGGTATGATCACCGATCACAATATTAGACCATGTATGATCGTGGTACCTGCAAAGAAATGGCCCCCATCTCAATCCATCCCGATGATGATATAATTATACCAATCACAAAATCCGTCCCCGTCTAACCGTAGTACTAAACAGAAGTCTCGCCACCACTCGCAGGCTCAGGCTGTAAGCGGGGACGAGCAGCCCACGGCGCCGCTATCCCAACCGTTTTTAATTGTGTTTATGGACGTCCATGAAAAAATGCAATTGTTTCACGGACAGTGGCGGCGCGTCCGCTAGCGCCGTCGACGCAGCACAAATGTACGGCAAGGGAGCGAATCGAGAGGATGTTCTTCAGCAGGCACATGCGCTGACGGTGGCTGACTGAATTTGGACTGTGCTCTGTACTGAAGTGAGGAAGCGTGGTTTGGTTTCTCGGCTGTTTACGGCAGCTCTCGGCCAACAATAAATCAAGCAGCTGGCACCATGGCTGCCGGAGTTCTCACCTAGTTGTTCTTGCTGCCGCCGTAGATGGCTCCGCCGTTCAGGCAGAGAACTGCGGGTGAACGACGGCGGCGAACTCGGGATGGAGTCGAGCTCGGCATATCTGAACGGCGCTGAGTTTTCTGCCCAAGTCTGGCTACAATTACAGAAAAACTCCATGGCGCTTCTCTTCCTTAGACGAGGTCGTGCTCATAAAACTATGAAATTAAATGGAGAAGGAGTGGATTTGAGCTTAGGAATAGCATATTAGCTAGGATTGCAACCGAATTAGAAGGTCAATTTGAAATTTTGGGTAAAAAATCGAGACTAAATCAGAGGATTTGGAAAGAAGGTATGCAGTACTGAAAGAGTCATCGGCTGCTTGAGAAACTAAAATAGGACGACGGGGAAAGAAAGCGTGGGTCCCGCAGGAACTCAAGAAATCGCAGAAAAAGAGCTGAGAAGAACGACTCTTGGTGAGCTGCTGCCAGATTGCAACTCGAGCAACAGTTTGGCGGGCGGCTGACGGACGCCGTGGAATTTCGGTGGGTTTACCTCTGCAGAATGTTAGTCCTATTTAATTAAAAGAGCAGAAGCGGCAAGTTGATGGACAGCCGTGGACATGTCCACTTACAGGCTGACTCGCAGCCAACATGGCTTGTAGGGACGGAGATAAGGGGGACGAGAGGGGCTTAGCCATCCCCATGGTTGCAATTTTTAAAAGAATATAGTCAATAGAGCAACTAAGTGATTCCCTTTAATTTAGAGGACGGACTTAAATTTTATGTTCTCTAAGCGGTGGCCACCAGATTCGATCCCCAGTAATTTAGAGGACTAAAAATTTTTAGCATCATTTTCGAAAGATCTCAAACATACGAAGTTCAAACATGCATAAATAATATCCAAAAAACATCACATCGATCAAGTTTGATCCAAAAGAACACCATATCATGTTTATGTTGTTGAGGCCACCACCAGCTTAGCCACCGCCATCTTGGCCATCTCGGCCACCGCCACCGCCGACGCCACCACCACCGCCACTCTCTCGGACCAAGATCTTCTCACAGAAGATCTCCCAATACACCCTCGCTTTTTCATCCAAGGTGATTGGATTCATGAACATGATGGTGAAGGGTTTCGCAGCATAGTAAATCAAAAAAATTCTACGAATGCGAACGGGGAAGCCAAGATCTAATCTAGGAGATGCAAACAACGAGGGGGAATAGATGAGACCTTCATACCCTTGAAGAAATCACACAGCGGAACGTTCAACGGAACGTGGTTGATGTAGTCGTACTAGCCTTCTCCTCCTCGCGATCCGATCCGATCCAACGCCGCAAGTGGCGACGCCTCCGAAAGATGCACATGTATGGCACCTCGACGTCTCCTCCTTTCTCGGTCCAGCAAGTGGGGTGGAGAGATAGATTGGATCTACAACACGACGGCGTGGTGCAAAGGTGGAGAGTTTCTACGGCAGGACTTCGCCTACGCGCAGTCGGGAGAGAGAGAGAGAGGAGGACAGCAGGTAGGCGGCTAGGGTTTGAGGAGGTGTGGGGGGAGGGTGCGCCCCTGCCCTCTTTATCTAGAGGGATGGCCGGCTGCCCTTGCCCCTCTTCCAAGCTCTAGGGTCGGCGGCCACATGGGTGGAGTGGGGGGCAAGTTCCCCCCCCCCCCTTCTAGAAGCTCTCCCTAGGGTTTCCCCTAGGGCTTGGCCGGCTGGGCCTATGGGGCCTTGTGCCCCTGGCCCAATGCGGCCAGGGCACTCCCTCGTAGGCCCACGCCCCCTCCCGACAAGTGGGGCCACGTTGGTCCCACTCCGAAAGCTTCTAGAACCTTCCGGTACAATACCGAACAATCCGAAACAATTCCGAAATCCAAAAACTGTTTTCCCTTATATGAATCTTATTCTCCGGACCATTCCGGAACCTCTCGTGATGTCCTGGATCTCATCCGAGACTCCGAACAAAAACTCATAAACCAATTATCCATTCTATCCTAGCGTCGAGACACGTTAAGTGTGTGACCCTACGGGTTCGAGAATATGCAGACATGATATTCTATCAATAATCAACAGCGGGGTCTGGAAACCCATATTGACTCCCACATATTCATCGATGATCATATCGGATGAACCACGATGCCAGGATTCAATTAATCCCATATATATATATATATATATATATATTCCCTTCGTCACGCGATATTTTACATGCCCGAGATTCGATCGTTGGCATCGGCATACCTAGTTCAATCTCGTTCACAGCAAGTACTTTACTCGTTCCGTAATCCGATATCACTTTGTGATTAACTCCTTAACCGCGTGCTTGCAAGCAGCGTTGATATCGATTACCGAGTGGGCCCGAAGTATATCTCTCTGACTTGGGACGGACAAATCCCATCTCGATACATACAACCCAACAAGTACTTTCCGATCACCTGAGAGACACCTTTATGGTCACCCTCTCATAGGATGACGTTTGATGACCTCAAAGCTTTCTTTCGATACCAGGGAGTTGCATTAGCTCATGGTCTAAGGAATACAATATTTGACATAAGAAAAGCTTCGCAAAGATGAACACGATGACACGATCTAATTGCTCTGCTTAATTTGGGCATGTCCATCATATTATTCTCCCAATGACATGATCTCATTATTAATTGACAACTCATGTCTATGGTTAGGAAACCTTAACCATCATTAATCAATGATGAAAGGATACGGATGTCGCCTAGAGGGGGGGTGAATAGGCGATTAAAACTTTTCCTAGAGAGGCTCCACAAATGCGGAATAAAACTAGTGTTTACTTTGTAAAGCACAACCTAGAAACAACTAAGGTTTACCTATGTGTACCAACAACTTATGCTAAGAAATACAAACAACAAAGTGATAGCAAGATATATATTACTTCAAGCACGAAGGCTATCACAATGTAAAGTGCATAAGTAAAGAGCTCGGGTATAGAGATAACCGAGGCACGCGGGGACACCGATATTTAATGAGTTCCTCCCAACATGGAGTACGTCTCGTTTGGAGAGGGGGTGGTATCAAACCACCAACGCCACAAAAGGCCTCCCTTATTCTCCGGTGAATCTCACCCCAATGGGATCGATCCACGCTTCCACTATCGGTGCACTTGTCGGTGGCAACCGGAACCTCTCACAAGGTTGGGGCACAACTCCACAACTTAATTGGAGGCTGCCAACAAACGCCACAAAAGTCCACAATGCCACCAAGGCCACAAACCGTCTAGGGTTCCAAGAACCCAAGAGGGACAAGCTCCAATGAGTAACTCAAACCAAATTCTCTGAGGAGAACTTAAACCGATGCACCAAATGCAAATGGCAAGAACACCACAAATATGCCCAAATCCCTCACTCTTAAGTTCCAACAAAGCTACTAAAGCTATTGGGGGAACAAGAGAGGAGGAATCAAAGAGAGACACAAAATCCCCCAAAATCTAGATCCCCAAAGATACACTCACAAAGAGATGAATCGGTTAGGTCAAAACGTGGGGCTAGATCTCCTCTCTTTTCCACTCAAATATGGGCAAGAATCATCGGAGGGAAAAGATTAGGCAAGCTTCAAGATCTAGAGCAAGTGTGGACAAAGTTTAGCATAATAGATAATACAGGAGCTGACTAAACTGAAAAAGAACAAAGCCTTAAATAGGGCCCAGAAAAACTAGCCGTTTGGGCGTTTTTGGGAACGGACCGATAGTACCGGTTTTGAGCGGTACTACCGCATGTGCCGGAAAAAGCAGAGTAGAAGCAGCAGCGCATGCGAGCAAGGAAAAGAAAAAACAGAAGCAGAGCAGGAGCGAGACAGGGCCTGGTCGTACGCGCGCAGCGATGCACAGCGAATGGGCAGCAGCAGCGGTTGCTGCGCGCATGCAAGCAGCTGGCAGCAGCTCAGCTAGCTAGTGCGCGGGCAGCAGCGCGCATGCAAGTAGAAGGTCAACGCGACAGCGGCAAGGCAGCAGCGCAAGCAGCGAGGAGCGCGGCAACACGTGCGTGCCAGCGCAGCGGACCAGCGGCAGCGGGCCCAGCTGGCTACGGCAAGGGAGCGAGGCGGGTGGGCAGGGCGAGCGCGAGGCGCATGCGGACGCAGCGGCCAGGCGGGGCCAGCTGGCGCGCACGATGAGCCGGGTCAACGCGTGCGGCCAGACAGTGATGCGGCGAGGCTCAAGATCTGGATCTAGGGAAAAATATCTGGGCATTTTTCGTAGGCCGGCCGGTAGTACCGGCCCACCCGGGCGGTACTACCGGGCCGGTCCGGTAGGACCGGAAGTGGGTGCCGAGCCAAACTGAAAATGGGCTGCGCGTCTCAGGCTCGACCGGTACTGGGCTGCGGTAGTACCGGTCAGCCCAGTTTTTCTTTTTCTTTTTCAATTTAAAACGGCAAATATTCAAACGGACATAACTTTCAAACGGTAGCTCCGATTGACCCGATTTCAATTGCGTTGGATAGAGGACAACAAGGGCTTCTCACTAAAAGGTGGAAATATTGATTATCACTAAGTGAGAAAGTATCAAGTAGAATAATGTGATATACCTCACTTGGTGAGAAACCGAAAAGCCGCATAAACCAAAATCGCAACAAGATATATATGGGAGATCCGATTTTGATGAACAAGAGCTTGTTATGGAGATTACCACAAGCTCTATATCCTCACATGGATAAGACCAAATAACAACCAAATACGATGATGCAAGTATGCAAAGGTTTGATCTCTCTCCAAATGATGAGACCGAATTACTCATACGAGAGCCCCTCTTGATAGTACGGTTATCTATCCTAAACCCGGTCTCCTACACACAACAAGAGACCGGCAAAAGGGAAAACCTATCAAGATTGTACCTTTGCCTTGAGCATTCCACTTGAGCTCGATGTAGACAATCTTGCTCTTCTCAAGATGGAACGCCTTTCTTCATTCCTCATCATCGACCTCGCATATTGAGCTTGCACGATAAATCTTCTTTGCATTTCATCGACCTTGAAGCCAACACATGCTCCAAGCGATGCCAATGGAAAAATCCTACAAGTATAACTTAATACACACATTAGTCCATAAATATTGTCATTAATTACCAAAACCACACATGGGGGCCCAACATGTTCTTTCAATCTCCCCCATTTTGGTAATTGATGACAATCCCTTTAAGAGGGTTTATATAAGGAATATTGATGAGTAAAATGGTAATACCAATATCAAATACTACAAAAGTATGTGATATTGGTACCACCACCATATATAGAGCAAACTCCCCCACAATCTATGCATGTGTGATGAACTTGAATTTCATTGCATATATTGCCAATCATTATCATTGGTGGAGTTTCCTCTATATATACCACATGTTGAGCATCATTGGTGGAGGTTCCTCTATATATACCACATGCTGAGCAACAACAAAGATGCAAGAGCATGAGAGGCAAATGCACAAGAACAAACTCAATGCATAAACCAACTTCCCTTGAACCCTCTAAAACTTCTCCCCCATTGGCATCGATTGCCGAAATGGGTGACAAGTTCTAGAAGGCAAATATAGTAATAATTCCTCCAAAGGTGTGTCTTCGCACATATCCAATGAAGAATACTTGGGAGGGAGTAGAACTATATCGAGGATCCGAAAATTGCCAAAATAAAGTCAAATGATGCAAGCAATTTACAAGGTCCGATAAACCAATTGAAAACAACAAATGAGTTCAAATGGAAACAACACGATGTTATGATATGAGCAAAAGAGTGTTTTACATAACAAACAGAGAAGCTCCCCAAGGTTTGTGCACAATTCAAAATAAATGTATTGGAATACATAATGCACAAATATGGAATCCTTGCTCCCCCATGAGCATTTAAAACACAACAAATGTAAAATAATGCAAATGAGTATTATTAAATTAATTAGACGAGCTCCCCAAAGAGAATGCACCAATTATGATAATTGCATTTGGGAACGAGGTGCATAGTCATGGAATCCTCACTCATCCAAATTCATTTAACAATACAAGACACGAAAGAAAAAATATGAGTGCCCGAAGATGCAAACAAGAGGAACAAGCACTCAGAGGCAAATAAATTTGGAAGCCACCAAAAAATCAAAAGGAATAAAAGGTGGTATCCAAGGAATAAGATTCAACTAAAATTATATTCTCATATGTGCATAAGTCTCTAAGTGGAAAACATCACAAAGACATATGCCAACAAAGACATGTGCACACATAAAAAAGATATACAAGAAATCACATGAAAGCAAAAATGAAGTCTTAACATATACCAATAAGATTTTTTGCTTCAAAGCACGGCCAAAGGCTCAAATATATCTTATTGTACATTAATGAGCTTTAAATACCAACACACTCCATATATTACAACTATCACCAAGGGAAAAGGAGAAAGTTGGAATATATGGAGAAAGGCAACAAGTAGCATAAGATAAAATAGACTAGCAAAAATCTCACTATTGCACATGAGAGAAGTTGATGAAATGATAGGCAATAAAATTGCTAGATTAACATATTTGGGATTGGAGAATCATATGCATGATTTTGTATAGTCCCAATTATATGCACTCATCTCAACTTAAACACATATACAATATAGAGTCCTCTTAAAACCATGGCTAGAACTACAACAATTACAAATACACTAATTCATGCTAGAAGGCAACCGACAAACTGTTGGAATCAAGATATATGAGCATGAGAAAGAGATACTTGTTACCGAGTTATAATTGGTAGGATGTATAGGATATGAATTCATTGATCATCCTATATCTTGTCTCAAATTTTCATGGATGCACCACTTCTTCAAAATTGAGAGACAAGCATCCAATATATCTCCAATGTACCTAAAACACAATTAAGTACAAGATGGTCCCTAGACATATTGGGTCCAAAGTAGTTAGTGCAACTACAATACATAGGAGAGACTCCACATAATTATGTGCATATTGATATGAAGTTTTGTTGGAATTATGCCCTAGAGGCAATAATAAAGATGTTATTATTATAATTCTTGTTAATGATAAAGTTTATATTCCATGGTAGAATTGTATTAAGCGGAAACATTAATACTTGTGTGGTTTGTGAACAACACTGTGTCCCTAGTATGCCTCTATGGACTAGCTCATTGATTAATGATGGTTAAGGTTTCCTAACCATAGACATGAGTTGTCGATTAATAATGAGATCATATCATTGGGATAATGATATTATGGACAGACCCAAACTAAGCGAAGCAATTAGATCGTGTCATCGTGTTCATCTTTGCGAAGCTTTTCTTATGTCAAATATTGTATTCCTTCGACCATGAGATAATATAACTCCCTGGTATCGGAAGAAAGCTTTGAGGTCATCAAACGTCATCCTATGAGAGGGTGATCATAAAGGTGTCTCTCAGGTGATCGGAAAGTACCTGTTGGGTTGTATGTATCGAGATGGGATTTGTCCCTCCCAAGTCGGAGAGATATACTTCAGGCCCACTCGGTAATCGATATCAACACCGCTTGCAATCATGTGGTTAAGGAGTTAATCGCAAAGTGATATCGGATTACAGAACGAGTAAAGTACTTGCTGTGAACGAGATTGAACTAGGTATGACGGTACCGACGATCAAATCTCGGGCAAGTAAAATATCGCGAGACAAAGGGAATATAAATATGGGATTGATTGAATCCTGGCATCGTGGTTCATCCGATATGATCATCGATGAATCTGTGGGAGTCAATATGGGTTTCCAGACCCCGCTGTTGATTATTGATATAAGATCATGTCTGCATATTCTCGAACCCGAAGGGTCACACACTTAACGTGTCTCGACGCTAGGATAGATTGGATAATTGGTTTATGAGTTTTTGTTCGGAGTCTCGGATGGGATCCGGGACATCATGAGAGGTTCCGGAATGGTCCGGAGAATAAGATTCATATAAGGCAATGCAGTTTTTGGAGTTCGGAATTATTCTGGATTAATCGGTATTGTACCAGAAGCTTCTAGAACCTTCCAGAATGGGACCAACGTGGCCCCACATGTCGGGAGGGGACGTGGGACTACGAGGGAGTACCTTGGCCGCATTGGGCCAGGGGCACAAGGCCCCATAGGCCCAGCCGGCCAAAACCCTAGGGAAACCCTAGGGAAACCTTCTAGAAGGAGGGGGAAAACTTGCCCCCCACTCCAACCCTTGGGGCCGCCGCCCTAGGGCTTGGAGGAGGGGCCAAGGGGGCCGTCCAGCCCCCTATATAAAGAGAGCAGGGGCGCAGCCCTCCCCCCACTCCTAACCCTATCCGCCATACTGCTGCCCTCCAGATCTCTCTCTCCCGACTGCGCGTAGGCGAAGCCCTGCCGCAGAAACTCTCCACCGCTTGCACCGCGCCGTCGCGTTGTAGATCCAATCCATCTCTCCACCCCACTTGCTGGACCGAGGAAGGAGGATACGTCGAGGTGCCGCACGTGTGCATCTCTCGGAGGCATCGCCACTTGTGGTGCTAGATCGGATCGGATCGCGAGGAGGAGAAGCGAGTACGACTACATCACCCACGTTCCGTCGAACGTTCCGTTGTGCCAATCTTCAAGGGTATGAAGATCTCATATATTCCCCCTCGTTGTTTGCATCTCCTAGATTAGATCTTGGCTTTCCCGTTCGCATCCATAGAATTTTTTTGATTTACTATGCTGCAAAACCCTTCAGTGCTATCAGAGCTAGATCTATGCGTAGATGTGTTTCATGAGTAGAACGCAACATGGTTGTTGCGGGCGTTGATGTTTTCTGTTGCAAGCCTCTTGTTTGTGTTCTTCTTATGATGCGGGATAGTGAAATTGAAGCGGTCCAGGCCAACTTTACGCGACGTCGTTCGCGAGACCGGCTCCGCACTTGACGTGTGACTTGTTCCACACATGCGGCTGGTGGATGCCTGTTTCTCTCACTATAGTTGTCATGGGATTTACACCGGAGTTTGGCAACCATAATATCACCATTGTGGCTCTCCGTAGGTAAGAATCGTTCTTAGCTTGCTACTCCCATAAGCCACGTAAAACATGCAACAACAAAATAGAGGCGTCTAACTTGTTTTTGCAGGGAGTGTTTTCTGTGATATGGTATGGCCCAAGATATGATGTGTGTATTGTATGCGATGATCATGTTTTGTAATGTTTCACGACTTGCATGTCGATGAGTACTCAACCGGCAGGAGCCATATGGTTGTCTTTATAATTGTGTATGACATGTGTGTCAACTTCTTATACGCCATGTAATAGCTTTACTTTATCGCTAAGTAGTTAGCAATAGTTGTAGTTGCTATTCATGGTGGAGGCAATCATGATGGAGTGATGGAGATCATGCCGGCACGCTCAAGATGGAGATCCTTGCGCGAAGATTGGCTATACCATGTCACATAAAGTTATATGCATGTGATGTTTATCCTTTTATGTATCTTATTAAGCTTAAATCGCGACGGTAGCATTATAAGATGATTCCTCACTTAAAGATCAAGAAAAAACTGTGTTCTCCCCATGTATGCACCATTGCGAAAGTTCATCGTGTCCAAGCATCACGTGATGATCGGGTGCTATAGACTATACGTTCACATACAACGGGTGCAAGCCAGTTTTGCACACGCGGAAATACTTGGGTTTAACTTGACGAGCCTAGCATGTACAGACATGGCCTCGGAACACATGAACCGAAAGGTTAAGCATGAGTCATATGAATGATATGATCGACACTTCGTTTTCCACCATTGAAACCACATCTCTTCTCGTGAAGATAGGATTAGGTGTGGTGAATTTGGATCATGTTCACTAAACAACTTGAGGGATGTTGAATTTAGTGGGAGTTCATCTAGTAATTTGATTAAAAGTTGAACTAGTTATCATGAACATAGTCTAATTTGTACTTGCAAACATTGTAGATCAAATGGCTAAGTCCAACTTCAACTTCAACGTTTTTGCTGAGAAAGAGAAGCTTAGAAACAATGGGTCTAACTTCACCAACTGGTTCCGCAATCTGAGAATCATTCTCTCTGGCGGTCAAAAGGACTATGTCCTTGAGAAAGCGTTAGGTGACGCCCCTGCTGCAACTGCGCCGGCTGATGAGAAAGCTGTCTATCAGTCGTGCAAAGATGATTATGGTGTGATTAAGAGCACCATGTTGTTTGCTATGGAATCGGACCTTCAAAATCGTTTTGAAGACTATCCCGGGCCCTTTGAGATTCTTGAGGAGCTGAAAACTATGTTTCAGACTCAGGCCCGTTCTGAGAGATATGAGGTCTCTGAGAAATTCTTTAACTGCAAGATGGAGGAAGGGAGTTCCGTTAGTGAGCACGCCATTAAGATGTCGGGCTACACTCAACGCCTTGAGCAACTGGACTGCAAGATTCCAGAGGAGCTCAAGATTGACAGGGTTATGCAATCACTCCCTTCCAGCTACAAAAGTTTTGTAGTGACTCATAATCAGATTGGTTCCGCTAATACGATCATCGAGCTCTTCGCAAAGCTGAAGGCTGCGGAGGTGGACATCAAAAAGGATAATCATGTGTTGATGGTCAACAAGCCCCCCACCTTCAAGAAAGGTAAGGGTGCAAAGAAGCCCTTCAAGAAAGGTGGCGGCAAGCGCGTTGCCCCTGCTGAGAAGAAGCTCAAGTCTGGACCCAAGCCGGACATTGAGTGCTTCTATTGCAAGGACAAGGGTCACTGGAAGCGCAACTGTCCGAAGTACTTAGCGGACAAGAAGGCTGGCACCATCAAAGGTATATTTGATATACATGTTATTGATGTTTTCCTTACTAGCCCTCGTTGTAGTGCCTGGGTATTTGATACTGGTTCAGTTGCTAATATTTGTAACTCGAAACAGGAGCTACGGAATAGACGGCGGCTTGCAGGGATGAGGTGACGATGATCGTTGGCAACGGATCAAGAGTTGATGTGATGGCCGTCGACACGCTCTCCTTAGTTTTACCTTCGGGATTAGTTTTAAACCTTAATAAGTGTTATTATGTGCCTGCGTTGAGCATGAACATTATTTCTGGATCGTGTTTATTGCAAGATGGTTATTCATTTAAATCGGAGAATAATGGTTGTTCTATTTATATGAGTAACATCTTTTATGGTCATGCACCTACTGTGAATGGTTTATTTCTTCTGAATCTCGAAAGAGATGAAACACACATCCATAACATTGAGGCTAAGAGATGAAAATTAGATAGTGATAATACTACTTATTTGTGGCACTGTCGTCTAGGTCATATTGGTGTAAAGCGCATGAAGAAACTCCATTCTGATGGACTTTTGGAGTCTCTTGATTTTGAATCATTTGACACATGCGAACCATGCCTCATGGGCAAGATGATCAAAACCCCGTTCTCCGGAATGATGGAACGAGCAACGGACTTGTTGGAAATCATACATACCGATGTATGCGGACCGATGAGTGTTTCGACGCGCGGTGGATATCGCTATTTTCTCACTTTTACTGATGACTTAAGTAGATATGGGTATATCTATTTGATGAAGCATAAATCTGAAACATTTGAAAAGTTTAAGGATTTTCAGAATGAAGTCGAGAACCATCGTAAGAGAAAAATTAAGTTTCTACGATCCGATCGTGGAGGTGAATATTTGAGTTATGATTTTCTCACGCATCTTAAAGCAAGCGAAATCGTTTCGCAACTCACGCCACCCGGAACACCACAGCGCAATGGTGTGTCCGAACGCCGGAATCAAACCCTATTAGATATGGTCCTATCAATGATGTCTCTTACTGATTTGCCGTTATCATTTTGGGGTTATGCATTAGAAACCGCTGCATTCACTTTAAATAGGTCACCATCTAAATTCGTTGAGACGACACCGTATGAACTGTGGTTTGGTGCTAAAGCTAAGTTGTCATTTCTTAAAGTTTGGGGATGCGACGCTTACATCAAGAAGTTGATGCCGGACAAGCTCGAACCCAATGCGGAGAAATGCGTCTTCGTAGGATACCCTAAGGAAACTATTGGGTATACCTTCTATCACAGAACCGAAGGCAAAGTGTTTGTCGCAAAGAACGGTTCCTTTCTTGAGAAGGAGTTTCTCTCGAAAGAAGTGAGTGGGAGGAAAGTAGAGCTAGACGAGGTTGTTGAACCTTCTCTTGAGTTGGAGAGTAGCGCAGCACCTGAAATGGTTTCAGTGTCGCCTGCACCAACAATAGAGGAAGCTAATGACAACGATCATGAAGCTTCGGACGATGCTGCTACTGAATGTCGCAGGTCGACAAGGTCGCGTGCCCCTCTTGAGTGGTACGGCAACCCTGTCTTGACTGTCTTGTTGGTAGAAGACAGCGAACCTACGAACTATGAGGAAGCAATGATGAGCCCAGACTCTGAGAAATGGCTGGAGGCCATGAAATCCGAATTGGGATCCATGAGCGAAAACCAAGTATGGACTTTGGTAGACCCTCCTAGCGACCGAAAGGCCATTGAGTGCAAATGGATTTTCAAGAGGAAAACGGACGCGGATGGTAATGTTATCGTCTATAAAGCACGGCTTGTCGCGAAAGGTTTTCGACAAGTTCAAGGTGTTGACTACGATGAGACTTTCTCTCCCGTAGCGATGTTTAAGTCCATTCGGATTTTATTAGCAATTGCTGCGTGTCATGATTATGAAATATGGCAGATGGATGTCAAGACTGCTTTCCTCAATGGCAACATTGATGAAGAGTTGTATATGATGCAACCCGAAGGTTTTGTCGATCCTAAGGATGCTGATAAAGTGTGCAAACTTCAGCGTTCCATTTATGGACTGAAACAAGCATCTCGGAGTTGGAACCTTCGTTTTGATCAAGTGATCAAGAGCTTTGGATTTGTTCCAAATTGCTACGAAGCTTGTATCTACAAGAAAGTGAGTGGGAGCTCAGTGACATTTCTAGTACTATATGTGGATGACATATTGATTATTGGAAATGACATAAACATGCTTAACGATGTGAAGAGTTATTTGAACAAGTGTTTTTCAATGAAAGACCTAGGTGAAGATGCTTATATATTGGGCATCAAAATCTATAGAGATAGACAAAGACGCCTGATAGCTTTAAGCCAGAGTACATACCTAGACAAAGTTCTGAAAAGGTTTAGAATGGATAAGGCAAAGATAGGTTCAGTGCCTATGTTGTCAGGTAAGATATTGAGCAAGGCTCAGTGTCCAGCTAAGGTAAATGATAGAGAAGCTATGAGCAAAGTGCCATATGCCTCGGCCATAGGTTCTATCATGTATGCCATGCTGTGTACTAGACCGGATGTGTCCAATGCTCTTAGTTTGATGAGCAGATATCAAAGTGATCCAGGAGTGGAACACTGGACAGCCATGAAGAACATCCTAAAGTACCTAAATAGGACTAAAGAAATGTTCTTAGTCTATGGAGGTGATGAACAGCTCGTCGTAAAGGGTTACGTCGACGCTAGTTTCAACACCGACAAGGATGATTCTAAATCTCAGACAGGATACGTTTATATTTTGAATGGAGGAGCTGTGAGCTGGAGAAGCTACAAGCAAAGCGTGATCGCGGGATCTACAGTGGAAGCGGAATACATGGCTGCTGTAGAAGCGTCAAGTGAAGGATTTTGGACCAGGAACTTCATCACTGAGCTTGGTGTGGTGCCAAGTGCCTTGGAACCACTGGAGATATTGTGTGACAACACTGGCGCCATAGCAGTCGCTAAGGAACCAAGATATCATCCAAAGACCAAGCATATCAACCGCAAGTTTCATATAATCTGAGATTATATAGAAGATGGAGATCTGAAGATTAGCAAAGTACATACAGATCTGAATGTCGCAGATCCATTGACTAAACCTCTTCCACGTGTAAAACATGATCAGCACCTTAGTGCCATGGGTGTGAGATTGTTGCCAAATGTAAACTAGATTATTGACTCTAGTGCAAGTGGGAGACTGTTGGAATTATGCCCTAGAGGCAATAATAAAGATGTTATTATTATAATTCTTGTTCATGATAAAGTTTATATTCCATGCTAGAATTGTATTAAGCGGAAACATTAATACTTGTGTGGTTTGTGAACAACACGGTGTCCCTAGTATGCCTCTATGGACTAGCTCATTGATTAATGATGGTTAAGGTTTCCTAACCATAGACATGAGTTGTCGATTAATAATGAGATCATATCATTGGGAGAATGATATGATGGACGGACCCAAACTAAGCGAAGCAATTAGATCGTGTCATCGTGTTCATCTTTGCGAAGCTTTTCTTATGTCAAATATTGTATTCCTTAGACCATGAGATAATACAACTCCCTGGTATCGGAAGAAAGCTTTGAGGTCATCAAACATCATCCTATGAGAGGGTGATCATAAAGGTGTCTCTCAGGTGATCGGAAAGTACCTGTTGGGTTGTATGTATCGAGATGGGATTTGTCCCTCCCAAGTCGGAGAGATATACTTCAGGCCCACTCGGTAATCGATATCAACACCGCTTGCAAGCATGTGGTTAAGGAGTTAATCGCAAAGTGATATCGGATTACGGAACGAGTAAAGTACTTGCTGTGAACGAGATTGAACTAGGTATAACGGTACCGACGATCAAATCTCGGGCAAGTAAAATATCGCGAGACGAAGGGAATATAAATATGAGATTGATTGAATCCTGGCATCGTGGTTCATCCGATATGATCATCGATGAATGTGTGGGAGTCAATATGGGTTTCCAGACCCCGTTGTTGATTATTGATATAAGATCATGTCTGCATATTCTCGAACCCGAAGGGTCACACACTTAACATGTCTCGACGCTAGGATAGATTGGATAATTGGTTTATGAGTTTTTGTTCGTAGTCTCGGATGGGATCCGGGACATCACGAGAGGTTCCGGAATGGTCCGGAGAATAAGATTCATATAAGGCAATGCAGTTTTTGGAGTTCAGAATTGTTTCGGATTAATCGGTATTGTACCGGAAGCTTCTAGAACCTTCCGGAGTGGGACCAACGTGGCCCCACTTGTCGGGAGGGGGCGTGGGCCTACGAGGGAGTGCCCTGGCCGCATTGGGCCAGGGGAACAAGGCCCCATAGGCTCAGCCGGCCAAAACCCTAGGGAAACCCTAGGGAAACCTTCTAGAAGGAGGGGGAAACTTGCCCCCCACTCCAACCCTTTGGGCCGCCGCCCTAGGGCTTGGAGGAGGGGCCAAGGGGGCCGGCCAGCCCCCTATATAGAGAGGGCAGGGGCGCAGCCCTCCCCCCACTCCTTCAACCCTAGCCGCCATACTGCTGCCCTCCAGATCTCTCTCTCCCGACTGCGCGTAGGCGAAGCCCTGCCGCAGAAACTCTCCACCGCTTGCACCGCGCCGTCGCGTTGTAGATCCAGTCCATCTCTCCACCCCACTTGCTGGACCGAGGAAGGAGGAGACGTCGAGGTGTCGCACGTGTGCATCTCTCGGAGGCATCGCCACTTGTGGTGCTAGATCGGATCGGATCGCGAGGAGGAGAAGCGAGTACGACTACATCACCCACGCTCCGTCGAACGTTTCGCTGTGCGAATCTTCAAGGGTATGAAGATCTCATATATTCCCCCTCGTTGTTTGCATCTCCTAGATTAGATCTTGGCTTTCCCGTTCGCATCCGTAGATTTTTTTTGATTTACTATGCTGCGAAACCCTTCAAGTTTGAATTTCATGCACAACTTAGCCGATGGGAATTGGTGGAGTTTCCCCTATATATTGGATCAAAGAAAGCAAGCATGCCATAATACAAACATATAGTAAATAAGCGTGCATAAAGCTTTAAAGAACCAAAAAAGAGATACAATTTGAACAAAAACAACAAGTAAAAACGATATTGCACACAAAAGAGTGTGACAAGACAAGCGGTATCCAAATTGTATCAAAGAACCAATTCAACACATGAAAGATCACAAGTTTAACAAATGAACTAGGCTAAGACCAAAAGAGCAAAAGATAGATAGAAACAAAAATGCTCAAGGATTTATCTCATTCTAAAATGGTCAAATCAAGAAACAAGGAATGAGACAAAACCAACTCCCAAAAAGATCAAGGTTCCAACAAGAAACCAAACTCCCCAAACTTCACATGATGGCACAAGTACCAAAATGAAAAGATTGAGGTTCTAAGCACATAAAACACGATATGGATCAAACAAAGAAGCATAAATATGAGTGTTCTAAATAACATAGGAGAGCTCCCCCATAGATAGTGCATTATGTAGGATTTTCCTATTAAATGCAAAATGCACACAAATGGGATCATCACTAGTACCTACAATAAGTAAAACACAAGAAGATATCAATAAAATAAGAAGATCCACAAGAAGCAAGGAAGGCTTGGGAGACAACACAAAACATTTTCTTGGCCAAAGATAGGACAATATTAAGCAAAGGCCAAAGTGGATATGATCAATAAAGTCTACCATAAATTTTGTACTAATTGTCCATGGACAAGAAGAATTGAGAATAATCTTCCCTAGGTAGTTCATACGGATATCCAAGATTATATTCACACAACAAGAAGCATATAACTAAATATAAGAATTGAGCATGATACTTCAAACAAGATTCTTGGTAGCTTCCAATAGTCACACAATCACTAGTGATTAGAGTAACTTGAAACAACTGGTTTCCATGAGAATGTATATCTAAATATGAGGAAACACATACCAAGAATCATTCTCACATACAAGATCCAAAATATGAGCAATAAAGGCATTCAAGCAAATTGGGACTTGTATGAGCAAATGTGTCACATATGAGCTAGATAATTATCAATATCAATTCTAAGTGACACAACCTCGAATATTCACATTTTCTAGGATTGTAATATGCACTAAGCATAAGACTCCCCCATAATGTGATACTACCATAAGAACAACACGAGGAAAAAGGATACAAATAGAGATAATTAATGGACATTATAAAACTTAAATTTCTCATGAGAATTATACCACATAGAGACTAGACAAGAATCCAATATAAGTACTAGGTGGTATTCCTCATGTACATACAATTTTAGGATTGTGGAATGCCCAAGCATAACACTCCCCCAAAATGGGATAATCCATTAATTTCTCACAAGAGCCAAATAGGATACCAAATATAACCAAGCAAGGCTCAAACACAAGAAACATACATACATGGTGTGCCACCTAATCATACACAAATAATCTTGATTTCAAGATAATTAAGTGGATAGCACAACATGTACAAAAACATGGAAGATACAAAACCAACACATGCACAAGGGGGCGAGTAACTTCCAATGTAAAGAGTTTAGCATATGTTACCGCAAGGAGGAACATTGGAAACATAATAAAATCATGATAATCCAAATGGCTTGGCTTGACAATAATAATTGATGAAGATCCCTCAATTCTTCATAATGTAGCCAAGACTCCAATTCCCTCCAAAATACACCTATTGATCAAGTTTTGTCTAGTTGGTACCCAACCAAGTTGGGTCCTAAGAGGTTAGTCACAATAGGCTTGGCAACCCAAATGGTTCTTTTCTTGACACCACATTGAGCACCAACAAATTTGGCAAACACATTGCCAACCTCATCCATATAAAGAGAATAAGCATCATCAATAATGATAGGGTTGTATGAGGAGATACCAATAGTGCATGAGGAAGAAATATGCCCCTTCTCAAGGCATATGTAGCAAGTTCTACTCTTGCCATCTTTCTTCTTAGGTGAAGCCACAACTCGAGGAAGAGCTCGAGTAGTCCTCTTAGGAAGATGCCCATTAATGACTTGAGGTGGAGCTTGAGGCCGCTTCCCTTGTTGCTTCACACTAAGAGGCTTTTTCTTCAATGGGCAAGATCTAACATGGTGCCCTTCTTCCTTGCACTTGAAGCAAACAATGTTGGCCGGATTCTTGACTTGATCTTGGCCATTCTTCTTGTTGTCCTTATGCTTCAACTTGATAGTGGACTTGTTATTGACATTGGAGTTGAATCCAAGCCCACTCTTGTCATTGGGCTATTTTTGCACACTCAAGATTTTGTTGAGTGTGACCTTCCCTTGATGACCCTTTTTCAAGTCATTTCTCAAAGAAGTGAATTGAGCCTTGAGCTCTTTGATTTCCTCTACATGGTTAGTTTCAACACAAGTACTAGAGGAAGTAGATGCTACATTGTTAGAGCAACAAGGCATGGAGTGTAATTCATCATGAGATATAGCATGGTTGTGAGAGGATGAATTACAAGGACTAGCACATGACAATATAACATTTGGAGTAGATGTAGTGCTAATGTCCACATGAGGCCCACTAGATGTTACCTTTGACACGATGGCCTCATGAGCTAACTTTAGCCTACCATGGGAGACTAGAAGATCCTCATGCGAGCTTAAGAGCTTAACATGACTTTCTTCTAATTTCCCATAGTTGCTAGTTAGCAACGCAAGTTGAGCCTTTAGCTCAACATTCTCCTCCAAAATAGACGCTTCACAATAAATAGAGTTAGTAGCACAAGCATCATCATTATTAGTGAGAGGTGAGGGCAACTTGGCAAGCTCTTTTGAATATGAAGCTTTAAGTTGCTCATGTGACTCGGTGAGTTTGATGAGCTCCCTCTTAATGACCCGAGATCCATTTTCGAGGTGCTTAAAATCCTCAACAAGTTTAGCATAAGCAACTTCAAGTTCATCATTTTTAATCTTGAAGGAGTTAGCCACCGCAAGTTCTCTATCATGGTATTCCTTTACTCTAGATAATTCTAGAGTAAAAGTCTCCTCAAGAGATTCTTTGGTGGTTTGTTCTTCTTCAAGGGAGTCCTTTACTTGAGCAAGTTCATTAGCATATTCACGCTCAAGTGCAATCTTTTCATCAATTATGTTTTCTTGCTCCTCAATAAGATCATTGCCTTCTATAGCATAATTCAAGATTTCAAGAAGGTTGGAGGAAGCAATTTTATTTTTGTAGAGAGCACTATAGACAACCTCTCCCATTTTCTTGATAGAGGTAATATCATACTTACCTCTATAATCATCATTATCATTCTCAACCTCATCATCATGAGATACAATGGGATTCAAAGAGGTTACCTTTGTTCCCTTAACCATAAGGCACATGTGAGAACCGGAGGAAGGTGATGATGAGATTGCACTTGTAGCTCTCTTCAAGACCTTGTCTTGGCCCATAGAATCTTCATTTTCCTCTACATGGTTAGCAACACAAGCACTAGAGGAAATAGAAGCATTTTTATCGTGGCAACAAGACAACATGAGCATATCATCATGAGATTTGTTCAAGTCATTTCTAAATGATATGCAAGGACTATTAACACAAGCATGTGAGGAATTTTGAGTGCTAGAAGTGTTAAGGTCCAAAGATAAATCATTGCAACTAGATAGATATGAGGGATTACAAATAGTGAACACACTATCCATATTGCAATTTCTATCACCACTCACCATATCATTACCTTGTGAAAAGTCACATGTTGGTGAAGTGGTAGAGGATGAGAACTCATCTCGACCGGAAGTGGAAGCAACACAATCATCCTCAATAATGTTCGACACAACATATTTGTCTTGAAGTTTTGTCCATAACTCATGAGCGCTCCAAAAAGGAATGATTGAAGATGTAACTACATAGCTCAAAGCATTAACAAGAATATTAGAAGCTTGAGCATCGAGATATAAGTTTTTCTCATCCTCACTAGATAGATTATTGAAATCCATTGGAGGAGAAAAACCTATATCTACAGTACGCTCCAAATTTGGGTCCATGTCCCGAAAATGAATGAGCATGCGAATTTTCCAAACATCAAAATTTGTGCCATCGAATGTGAATATGTCATTGTGCACTAATTCTCTAGCCGACATCTTTACTCTCAAGGCGGTGAAGCCTAAAATGAGAGACCGGGCTCTGATACCAATTGAAAGGATACGGATGTCGCCTAGAGGAGAGGTGAATAGGCGATTAAAACTTTTCCTAGAGAGGCTCAACAAATGCGGAATAAAACTAGTGTTTACTTTGTAAAGCACAACCTAGAAACAACTAAGGTTTACCTATGTGCACCAACAACTTATGCTAAGCAATACAAACAATAAAGTGATAACAAGATATATATTACTTCAAACACGAAGGCTATCACAATGTAAAGTGCATAAGTAAAGAGCTCGGGTATAGAGATAACCGAGGCACGCGAGGACACCGATATTTTACCGAGTTCCTCCCAACATGGAGTACGTCTCGTTTGGAGAGGGGGTGGTATCAAACCACCAACGCCACAAAAGGCCTCCCTTATTCTCCGGTGAATCTCACCCCAATGGGATCGATCCACGCTTCCACTATCGGTGCACTTGTCGGTGGCAACCGGAACCTCTCACAAGGTTGGGGCACAACTCCACAACTTAATTGGAGGCTCCCAACAAACGCCACAAAAGGCCACAATGCCACCAAGGCCACAAACCGTCTAGGGTTCCAAGAACCCAAAAGGGACAAGCTCCAATGAGTAACTCAAACCAAATTCTCTGAGGAGAACTCAAACCGATGCACCAAATGCAAATGGCAAGAACACCACAAAGATGCCCAAATCCCTCACTCTCAAGTTCCAACAAAGCTACTAAAGCTATTGGGGGAACAAGAGAGGAGGAATCAAAGAGAGACACAAAATCCCCCAAAATCTAGATCCCCAAAGATACACTCACAAAGAGATGAATCGGTTAGGTCAAAACGTGGGGCTAGATCTCCTCTCTTTTCCACTCAAATATGGGCAAGAATCATCGGAGGAAAAAGATTAGGCAAGCTTCAAGATCTAGAGCAAGTGTGGACAAAGTTTAGCCTAATAGATAATAGAGGAGGTGACTAAACTGAAAAAGGGCAAAGCCTTAAATAGGGCCCAGAAAAACTAGCCGTTTGGGCGTTTTTGGGAACGGACCGATAGTACCGGTTTTGAGCGGTACTACCGCATGTGCCAGAAAAAGCAGAGTAGAAGCAGCAGCGCATGCGAGCAAGGAAAAGAAAAAACAGAAGCAGAGCAGGAGCGAGACAGGGCCTGGTCGTACGCGCGCAGCGATGCACAGCGAATGGGCAGCAGCAGCGGTTGCTGCGCGCATGCAAGCAGCTGGCAGCAGCTCAGCTAGCTAGTGCGCGGGCAGCAGCGCGAATGCAAGTAGCAGGTCAACGCGACAGCGGCAAGGCAGCAGCGCAAGCAGCGAGGAGCGCGGCAGCACGTGCGTGCCAGCGCAGCGGACCAGCGGCAGCGGGCCCAGCTGGCTGCGGCAAGGGAGCGAGGCGGGTGGGCAGGGCGAGCGCGAGGCGCATGCGGACGCAGCGGCCAGGCGGGGCCAGCTGGCGCGCACGATGAGACGGGTAAACGCGTGCGGCCAGACAGTGATGCGGCGAGGCTCAAGATCTGGATCTAGGGAAAAATATCTGGGCATTTTTCGTAGGCCGGCCGGTAGTACCGGCCCACCCGGGCGGTACTACCGGGCCGGTCCGGTAGGACCGGAAGTGGGTGCCGGGCCAAACTGAAAATGGGCTGCGCGTCTCAGGCTCGACCGGTACTGGGCTGCGGTAGTACCGGTCGGCCCAGTTTTTCTTTTTCTTTTTCAATTTAAAACGGCAAATATTCAAACGGACATAACTTTTAAACGGTAGCTCCGATTGACCCGGTTTCAATTGCGTTGGATAGAGGACAACAAGGGCTTATCAATAAAAGGTGGAAATATTGATTATCGCCAAGTGAGAAAGTATCAAGTAGAATAATGTGATATACCTCACTTGGTGAGAAACCAAAAAGCCGCATAAACCAAAATCGCAACAAGATATATATGGGAGATCCGATTTTGATGAACAAGAGCTTGTTATGAAGATTACCACAAGCTATATATCCTCACATGGATAAGACCAAATAACAACCAAATACGATGATGCAAGTATGCAAAGGTTTGAGCTCTCTCCGAATGATGTGACCGAATTACTCATACGAGAGCCCCTCTTGATAGTACGGTTATCTATCCTAAACCCGGTCTCCTACACACAACAAGAGACCGACAAAAGGGAAAACCTATCAAGATTGTACCTTTGCCTTGAGCATTCCACTTGAGCTCGATGTAGACGATCTTGCTCTTCTCAAGATGGAACGCCTTTCTTCATTCCTCATCATCGACCTCGCATATTGAGCTTGCACGATAAATCTTCTTTGCATTTCATCGACCTTGAAGCCAACACATGCTCCAAGCGATGCCAATGGACAAATCCTACAAGTATAACTTAATACACACATTAGTCCATAAAGATTGTCATTAATTACCAAAACCACACATCGGGGCCCAACATGTTCTTTCAAATGAGCTAGTCCATAGAGGCGTACTAGGGACACGGTGTTGTTCATAAACCACACAAGTATTAAAGTTTCCGCTTAATACAATTCTAGCATGGAATATAAACTTTATCATGAACAAGAATTATAATAATAACATCTTTATTATTGTCTCTAGGGCATAATTCTAACAGTCTCCCACTTGCACTAGAGTCAATAATCTAGTTTACATCTGGCAACAATCTAACACCCATGGCACTAAGGTGCTGATCATGTTTTGCTCGTGGAAGAGGTTTAGTCAACAGATCTGCGACATTCAGATCCGTATGTACTTTGCTAATCTTTAGATCTTCATCTGTTATATAATCTCGAATTATATGAAACTTGCGGTTGATGTGCTTGGTCTTTGGATGATATCTTGGTCCCTTAGCCAGTGCTATGGCGCTAGTGTTGTCACACAATATCTCTAGTGGGTCCAAGGCACTTGGAACCACACCAAGCTCAGTGATGAAGTTCCTGATCCAAACTCCTTCACTTGACGCTTCTGCAGCAGGCATGTATTCCGCTTCTACTATAGATCCTGCGATCACGCTTTGCTTGCAGCTTCTCCAGCTCACAGCTCCTCCATTCAAAATATAAACGTATCCTGTCTGAGATTTAGAATCATCCTTGTCGGTGTCGAAACTAGCATCGACGTAACCTTTTACGACGAGATGCTCATCACCTCCATAGACCAAGAACATTTCTTTAGTCCTATTTAAATACTTTAGGATGTTCTTCATGGTTGTCCAGTGTTCCACTCATGGATCACTTTGGTATCTACTCGTCAAACTAAGAGCATTGGACACATCCTGTCTAGTACACAGCATGACATACATGATATAACCTATGGCCGAGGCATAAGGCACTTTGCTCATAGCTTCTCTATCGTTTACCGTAGATGGACACTGAGCCTTGCTCAATATCTTACATGACAACATGGGCACTGAACCTTTCTTTGCCTTATCCATTCTGAACTTTTTCAGAACTTTGTCTAGGTATGTACTTTGGCTTAAAGCTATTAGGCGTCTTTGTCTATCTCTATAGATTTTGATGCCCAATATATAAGTAGCTTCCCCTAGGTCTTTCATTGAAAAACATTTGTTCAAATAACTCTTCACAATGTTAAGCATATCAATGTCATTTCCAATAATCAATATGTCATCCACATATAGTACTAAAAATGTCACTGAGCTCCCACTCACTTTCTTGTAGATACAAGCTTCGTAGCAATTTGGAACAAATCCAAAGCTCTTAATCACTTGATCAAAACGAAGGTTCCAACTCCGAGATGATTGCTTCAGTCCATAAATGGAATGCTGAAGTTTGCACACCTTATCAGCATCCTTAGGATCGACAAAACCTTCGGGTTGCATCATATACAACTCTTCATCAATGTTGCCATTGAGGAACGCAGTCTTGACATCCATCTGCCATATTTCATAATCATGAAACGCAGCAATTGCTAATAAAATCCGAATGGACTGAAACATCACTACGGGAGAGAAAGTCTCATCATAGTCAACACCTTGAACTTGTCGAAAACCTTTCGCAACAAGCCGTGCTTTATAGACAGTAACATTACCATCCGCATCCGTTTTCTTCTTGAAAATCCATTTGCACTCAACGGCCTTTCGGTCGCTAGGAGGGTCCACCAAAGTCCATACTTGGTTTTCGCTCATGGATCCCAATTCGGATTTCATGGCCTCTAGCCATTTCTCAGAGTCTGGGCTCATCATTGCTTCCTCATAGTTCGCAGGTTCACTGTTGTCTACTAATAAGACAGTTAAGATAGGGTTGCCGTACCACTCAGGAGGGGCACGTGACCTTGTCGACCTGCGACGTTCAGTAGTAGCATCGTCTGAAGCTTCATGATCCTCGTCATTAGCTTCCTCTATTATTGGTGTAGACGACACTGGAACAATTTCAGGTGCTGCGCTACTCTCCAACTCAAGAGAAGGTTCAATAACCTCGCCTAGCTCTACTTTCCTCCCACTCACTTGTTTCGAGAGAACTCCTTCTCAAGAAAGGATCCGTTCTTTGCGACAAACACTTTGCCTTCGGATCTGTGATAGAAGGTATACCCAATAGTTTCCTTAGGGTATCCTATGAAGACGCATTTCTCCGCTTTGGGTTCGAGCTTATCCGGCATCAACTTCTTGATGTAAGCCTCGGATCCCCAAACTTTAAGAAACGACAACTTAGGTTTAGCACCAAACCACAGTTCATACGGTGTCGTCTCAACGGATTTAGATGGTGCCCTATTTAAAGTGAATGCAGCGGTTTCTAATGCATAACCCCAAAATGATAACGGCAAATCAGTAAGAGACATCATCGATCGCACCATATCCAATAAAGTTCGATTCCGGCGTTCAGACACACCATTTCGCTGTGGTGTTCTGGGTGGTGTGAGTTGCGAAACGATTCCGCTTGATTTAAGATGCGTGAGAAAATCATAACTCAAATATTCACCTCCACGATCGGATCGTAGAAATTTAATTTTTCTGTTATGATGGTTTTCCACTTCGTTCTGAAATTCTTTGAACTTTTCAAACGTTTCAGATTTATGTTTTATTAAATAGATATACCCATATCTACTTAAGTCATCAGTAAAAGTGAGAAAATAGCGATATCCACCGCGCGTCGAAACACTCATCGGTCTGCATACATCGGTATGTATGATTTCCAACAAGTCCGTTGCTCGCTCCATTATATCGGAGAACGGGGTTTTGATCATCTTGCCCATGAGTCACGGCTCGCACGTGTCAAATGATTCAAAATCAAGAGACTCCAAAAGTCCATTAGAATCTTCATGCGTTTTACACCAATATGACCTAGACGGCAGTGCTACAAATAAGTCGTATTATCACTATCTACCTTGCATCTCTTAGCCTCAATGTTATGGATGTGTGTTTCATTGCTTTCGAGATTCAGAAGAAATAAACCATCATAGACGGTGCATGACCATAAAAGATGTTACTCATATAAATAGAACAACCATTATTCTCTGATTTAAATGAATAACCGTCTTGCAATAAACACGATCCAGATATGATGTTCATGCTCAACGCAGGCACATAATAACATTTATTAAGGTTTAAAACTAACCCCGAAGGCAAAACTAAGGAGAGCATGCCGACGGACATCACATCAACTCTTGATCCGTTGCCAACGCGCATCGTCACCTCATCCCTCGCTAGTCGCCGTCTATTCCGCAGCTCCTGTTTCGAGTTACAAATATTAGCAACTGAACCAGTATCAAATACCCAGGCACTACAACAAGCGCTAGTAAGGTAAACATCAATAACATGTATATCAAATATACCTTTAATGGTGCCAGCCTTCTTGTCCGCTAAGTACTTCGGACAGTTGAGCTTCCAGTGACCCTTGTCCTTGCAATAGAAGCACTCAGTGTCCGGCTTAGGTCCAGACTTGAGCTTCTTCTCAGCAGGGGCAACGTGCTTGCCGCTACCTTTCTTGAAGGACTTCTTTGCACCCTTACCTTTCTTAAAGCTGGGAGGCTTGTTGACCATCAACACATGATTATCTTTCTTGATGTCCACCTCCGCAACTTTCAGCTTAGCGAAGAGCTCAGTGATCGTATCAGTGAAACCAATCTGATTATGAGTAACTACAAAACCTTTGTAGCTAGGAGGGAGTGAGTGATTGCGGAACTCTGTCAATCTTGAGCTCCTCTGGAATCTTGCAGTCCAGTTGCTCAAGGCGTTGAGTCTAGCCCGACATCTTAATGGCGTGCTCACTAACGGAACTCCCTTCCTCCATCTTGCATTTAAAGAATTTCTCAGAGATCTCATATCTCTCAGAACGGGCCTGAGTCTGAAACATGGTTTTCAGTTCCTCAAGGATCTCAAAGGGCCCGACGAACTCCTCAAAACGATTTTGAAGGTCCGATTCTATAGCAAACAACATGGTGCTCATAATCACACCATAATCATCTTTGCGCAACTGATAAACAACTTTTTCATCAGCCGACGCATCTACAGCAGGGGCGTCACCTAGCGCTTTCTCAAGGACTTAGTCCTTTTGTTCGCCAACGAGAATGATTCTCAGATTGCGGAACCAGTTGGTGAAGTTAGACCCATTGTTCTTAAGCTTTTCTTTCTCAGCAAAAACGTTGAAGTTGAAGTTGGACTTAGCCATTTGATCTACAAAATTTGCAAGTACAATTTAGACTATGTTCATGGTAACTAGTTCAACTTAATCAAATTACTAGATGAACTCCCACTAAATTCAACATCCCTCAAGTTGTTTAGTGAACATGATCCAAATTCACCACACCTAATCCGATCTTCACGAGAAGAGATGTGGTTTCAATGGTGGACAACGAAGTGTCGATCATATTATTCATATGACTCATGTTTAACCTTTCGGTTCGTGTGTTCTGAGGCCATGTCTGTACATGCTAGGCTCGTCAAGCCAAACCCAAGTATTTCCGCGTGCGCAAAACTGGCTTGCACCCGTTTTATGTGAACGTAGAGTTTATAGCACCCGATCATCACGTGATGCTTGAACACGACGAACTTTCGCAACGGTGCATACATGGGGAGAACACAGTTTTATCTTGATCTTTAAGTGAGGAATCATCTTATAATGCTACCGTCGTGATCTAAGCACAATAAGATACATAAAAGGATAAACATCACATGCACATAATTTTATGTGACATGGTATAGCCAATCTCCGCGCAATGATCTCCATCTTGTGCGTGCCAGTATGATCTCCATCACTCCACCATGATTGCCTCCACCACGAATAGCAACTACAACTATTGCTAACTACTTAGCGATAAAGTAAAGCTATTACATGGCGTATAAGAAGTTGACACACAGGTCATACACAATTATAAATACAACCATATGGCTCCTGCCGGTTGAGTACTCATCGACATGCAAGTCGTGAAACATTACAAAACATGATCATCGCATACAATACACACATCATATCTTGGGCCATACCATATCACAGAAAACACTCCCTGCAAAAACAAGTTAGACGCCTCTATTTTGTTGTTGCATGTTTTACGTGGCTTATGGGAGTAGCAAGCTAAGAACGATTCTTACCTACGGAGAGCCACAATGGTGATATTATGGTTGCCAAACTCCGGTGTAAATCCCATGACAACTATAGTGAGAGAAACTGGCATCCACCAGCCGCATGTGTGGAACAAGCCACACGTCAAGTGTGGAGCCGGTCTCGCGAACGAGGTCGCGTAAAGTTGGCCTGGACCGCTTCAATCTCACTATCCCGCGTCATAAGTACACAACAAGAGGCTTACAACAGAAAATATCAACGCCCGCAACAAGCATGTTGCGTTCTACTCGTGAAACACATCTACGCATAGATCTAGCCCTGATACCACTAAAGGGTTTCGCAGCATAGTAAATCAAAAAAATTCTACGGATGCGAACGGGGAAGCCAAGATCTAATCTAGGAGATGCAAACAACGAGGGGGAATAGATGAGATCTTCATACCCTTGAAGAAATCGCACAGCGGAACGTTCAACGAAACGTGGTTGATGTAGTCGTACTAGCCTTCTCCTCGCGATCTGATCCGATCCAATGCCGCAAGTGGCGACGCCTCCGAGAGATGCACATGTACGGCACCTCGACGTATCCTCCTTTCTCGGTCCAACAAGTGGGGTGGAGAGATAGAATGGATCTACAACACGACGGCGTGGTGCAAAGGTAGAGAGTTTCTGCGGCAGGGCTTCGCCTACACGCAGTCGGGAGAGAGAGAGAGAGAGAGGAGGGCAGCAGGTAGGCGGCTAGGGTTTGAGGAGGTGTGGGGGGAGGATGCGCCCCTGCCCTCTTTATATAGAGGGATGGCCGGCTGCCCTTGCCCCTCGTCCAAGCCCTAGGGCCGGCGGCCACATGGGTGGAGTGGGGGGCAAGTTTCCCCTCCCCTTCTAGAAGCTCTCTCTAGGGTTTCCCCTAGGGCTTGGCCGGCTGGGCCTATGGGGCCTTGTGCCCCTGGCCCAATGCAGCCAGGGCACTCCCTCGTAGGCCCACGCCCCCTCCCGATAAGTGGGTCCACGTTGGTCCCACTCCGGAAGCTTCTAGAACCTTCCGGTACAATACCAAACAATCCGAAACAATTCCGAAATCCAAAAACTGCTTTCCCTTATATGAATCTTATTCTCCGGACCATTCCGGAACCTCTCGTGATGTCCTGGATCTCATCCGAGACTCTGAACAAAAACTCATAAACCAATTATCCATTCTATCCTAGCGTCGGGACACGTTAAGTGTGTGACCCTACGAGTTCGAGAATATGCAGACATGATATTCTATCAATAATCAACAGCGGGGTCTGGAAACCCATATTGACTCCCACATATTCATCGATGATCATATCGGATGAACCATGATGCCAGGATTCAATTAATCCCATATATATTCCCTTCATCACGCGATATTTTACTTGCCCGGGATTCGATCGTTGGCATCGGCATACCTAGTTCAATCTCGTTCACAGCAAGTACTTTACTCGTTCCGTTATCTGATATCACTTTGTGATTAACTCCTTCACCACGTGCTTGCAAGCGGTGTTGATATCGATTACCGAGTGGGCCCGAAGTATATCTCTCTGACTTGGGAGGGACAAATCCCATCTCGATACATATAACCCAACAAGTACTTTCCGATCACCTGAGAGACACCTTTATGATCACCCTCTCATAGGATGACGTTTGATGACCTCAAAGCTTTCTTCCGATACCAGGGAGTTGCATTATCTCATGGTCTAAGGAATACAATATTTGACATAAGAAAAGCTTCAGAAAGATAAACACGATGACACGATCTAATTGCTCTGCTTAATTTGGGTTTGTCCATCATATCATTCTCCCAATGACATGATCTCGTTATTAATTGACAACTCATGTCTATGGTTAGGAAACCTTAACCATCATTAATCAATGAGCTAGTCCATAGAGGCGTACTAGGGACACGGTGTTGTTCATAAACCACACAAGTATTAAAGTTTCCGCTTAATACAATTCTAGCATGGAATATAAACCTTATCATGAACAAGAATTATAATAATAACATCTTTATTATTGCCTCTAGGGCATAATTCCAACAGTCTCCCACTTGCACTAGAGTCAATAATCTAGTTTACATCTGGCAACAATCTAACACCCATGGCACTAAGGTGCTGATCATGTTTTTCTCGTGGAAGAGGTTTAGTCAACGGATCTGCGACATTTAGATCCGTATGTACTTTGCTAATCTTCAGATCTCCATCTGTTATATAATCTCGAATTATATGAAACTTGCGGTTGATGTGCTTGGTCTTTGGATGATATCTTGGTTCCTTAGCCAGTGCTATGGCGCCAGTGTTGTCACACAATATCTCTAGTGGGTCCAAGGCACTTGGAACCACACCAAGCTCAGTGATGAAGTTCCCGATCCAAACGCCTTCACTTGACGCTTCTGCAGCAGCCATGTATTCCGCTTCTACTGTAGATCCCGCGATTACGCTTTGCTTGCAGCTTCTCCAGCTCACAGCTCCTCCATTCAAAATATAAACGTATCCCGTCTGAGATTTAGAATCATCCTTGTCGGTGTCGAAACTAGCATCGACATAACCTTTTACGACGAGCTGCTCATCACCTCCATAGACCAAGAACATTTTTTTAGTCCTATTTAAATACTTTAGGATGTTCTTCACGGCTGTCCAGTGTCCAACTCCTGGATCACTTTGGTATATGCTCGTCAAACTAAGAGCATTGGACACATTCGGTCTAGTACACAGCATGGCATACATGATAGAACCTATGGCCGAGGCATAAGGCACTCAAGACTTTGCCCCAACGAATCAGTGAGGTTGTCAAGCTCACCGGTTTGCTGTAACAAAGAATTAAATGTATGGTGTGGAAGATGATGGTTTGCAGCAAGTAAACATGTAACAGTGAAGATGTATCAATGGTAAAGATTGGACTGGGGTCCATAGTTCACTAGAGGTGCTCTCCTTAGATAAACAACACGGCATGAAGGGTAACCAAATTACAGCAGGGCAATTGACAGAAACTGAGCATGGCATAATAATGCAATACTAGACAAAAAGATCCTATGATATTCGATTGGGCAATACAACAATATACATAGACCGTCATCTATGACTAGAAGTCCATCTTCAAGTTATCATCCGACCGCCTCCAGTATTAAGTTGCAAGCAACAGACAACTACTTTAACCAAAGTGTGTAAGGTAAACAATCCACTTGTTCCATGAACAAGAGACTGTTGTTTTCATAAAGGGAAGCAGGGAATTCACATTTCAAAAAGAGCTTCCAAAAATTATGGTACTTGTTAGCTTTCAGCCCTCATTGCCCCTATCATAAGCATCTTGAAGTGATTAAGGTTAAAATGAACAAACTATGGAGTATATGCTTGACAAAGTATAAGTTGGCAATCTCAAGTCCCTTGAATACGAGGGCCACACCTCATACTACTTAACTTCAGTCACCTATAAGTTCTTGTCATACTAAGTACATGCATATCATAGAGAACCGCCAACGGGGTACCCCTTGCACATGGTACAGGAGCTATCCCATAACCAAAATGACAAGGCAAGCAGACAATGAGCATCTCAGGGATCTTTTTATTTACTATGTGCATAGCTTTTTATTGAGGATGCTTCACAGAATGCTCATTATGGTGATGCTGCAAGTTTCCACCATGATTAGACATGGCTTAGGCTAGCGGCTTGGGCGTTTCTCTAACACAAAATACATAACTTCATGGACTTACAAGCTCCCTCTTTATTTCACACCGGTGACATCCATAGACAAAAGAGCATGATATCAACTGTGTACAAAGTACAAGTGTAATGTTAAAAACGTTCTCTGTGACAGCACAGTTCTTCTAATTTCAACGTATAAGTGCAAGCATATACAATATAGATGACACAATGGTTCAAGATTATTAGGGGAAAAGAATATAAAGTGTGCCATCAAGTTTGTGAGGGCTTTAATCACTAAGTTTTCACATAACAGAATACTTTTTTTAATTGGAAGATAGCTGAAAACAAGAATATACTTGGAATGGTGTAACACACCATGCATAAGAATAAAAACTACTTTAAGTCAATGCAAGCTCCTCTTGCACTTATCAAGCAAGAACTTTCACCTCCTTTCCAACACCAAGCAACTTATTTGAAACAACACATCGAGAAAGGGGGTCCAAACTACTTTATTCAAGCAAACTAAACGAACTAAGCAAGCCAAACGAAAACTAAGACGGTCCAATAACAACACAATAGTGCATGAAACAATAAAAACGAAGTGTCTAGACAGACCTGATCTTTTTATTGATAAAGAAGGGGATGCGTTGGGCATCCCCAAGCTTTAACGCTTATACCTCTTGGATATTTCTTGGGGTGACACCAGGATAGCATCCCCAAGCTTGAGCTTTTGTCCATTCTTCATCTCATAATATCATTCTCTCTACACTTGAAATTTTTCCTTCATACAAAACTTCACATAATCTTCATTAGCAACATTAGTGTATCCAAAATATAATAGACTTTTGGGTTTATCTTTGGAACAGCAAAACTTTTCAATAAAAACACAAGCTATTGTCGCAACTCCTTCAAAAGTCTCAAATCCCTAAAAGAGAACTCAAAAAGGAATCAATAAGACGCAAATGCAAATAATGGCAGAAATCTGTCAAAACAGACCAGCAGGTAGAAACCGATTTTTTCAAAAAATCTCCTATTGCTCAAATCATAAAGTGTTGTACTATCAAAAGTTATCTAACATACTGGGGGATTTATTCGTAAATTTTCAGCTCAATCCGACTTATAGAGACTCCTCACGTATTTTTATGGTGGAGGACATAAATCTGTTTCGAGACAGCAACTCCCCAAATCTTACTTCCCTCTCATTAGAGGTCATTCTTGGCATAAAAAGCAAACAAAAAGGATAAGGAGAGTTCATTACTTAAGTAATAACTTCCAAGACTTAAGAAAACTCTTGGGTTATCTCTCAACGAGTACTTCTTTAACGCCTTTAAGTTAGGCATGATAGTTTGAAAAGATGCTCACATAGGAAATATGAATTGAAGTAAAAGAGAGCATCAAGAAATAAATTCAAAACACATTTAAGTCTAACCCACTTCCTATGCATAGGAATCTTGTATAGAAACAAATCATGAAAGCACGAAATAATAGGCATAAGAAAGCAAAACAAGTGCAACTTCAAGATTTTCTACATAAAGAGGGGAAACTTAATATTGTGGAGATACATAGGACCATGTTTCCCTCTCTCAAAATAATTTTCAGTAGCCTCTTGAATAAACTCAACAATATAACTATCACATAAAGCATGTTTTTCATGATCTACAAACACATAATTTTTATCGAGCTCAAAAATAGTAGGATTAAAACCTTCAAACCCACTTTTAACAATTTTATCATAAGAAGACTGATCATTCAATATAGGACCATCATCTAGAGCTTTATCATACACATTTTCTAAGAAAAACTCTTTAGTACCATGCATTTCGAAAATAGACACAAATAAAGGATTATCATAGATAACAGGAGCATAACTAGTATCACAAGTTTTACCCATAGCAGATATTTCAAGGAATCCACAGGAACATAACATTCATCCTCCTTTGGTAAGCATAGGGGACAATTAAATAATGTAAGAGGTAAATAGTTACTCTCATTAGAAGGTAGACATGGGTAGATCCATTCTTCCTCCCTTTGTTCATCACTCTCCTCCTCTTTTTCATCTAATGAGCTTCCAGGTTCATCAATTTCGTCTTCCATAGACTCCTGCAATGTATTAGTCTCTTCCGTTTGTGGAAAGCACCTATTTAAATATTCAAGAATATAGCCATTTTCTTCCTTGCAATTATCAAATCAAAATTTAAGTATCTCATAAACCTCATATTCATAAGGTGCATCATCAGTATTTTCAAGCAAACTAGCAAGTTCAAATGCACCCTTGAAAGCAATAAATTCTTCAATTTGTTCCACATCATAAAAGTCATAATTTCCCTTAACATAAGAAGATATGGTAACATTATCATTATACTCACATTGAAAAAGAAGGTGCTTACCTCCTACAACAACAAGATTTATCAAAGCAATAAGTAACCTTATAAGTAGAGCACACGTCTCTAGCAATAGTATTCAACTTATCAATTTGTTCCCATAAGTGTTTCCCTTTTTGTGACAAACGGTGTTCCTTATAATAATACTTTTGTTCTTCTGTGAACCCACCTTGCCAATAAGAACTAGTTTCAAAGAAACCATCCACTGATAGAAAGCATGACCAAGCAAAGCAATAGCAGACCAACAACTAGAGCAGGAACTAATTTTTTTGTGTTTTTGATAAGAAAAAGCCAAACCAAACTAAACTATTTTTTTGGAGTTTTTGATAAAAAGAGGCAAACAAAACCAAGCAAAAAAACTAAACAAACTAAAAACAAAGTAAAGAGAAAGGTTGAGGAGGACTCCCCTTGTGAAGACGTCCTTGGCCTCCTCGGCAACGACGCCAGAAAATAGCTTGATGACACCCAACACTATCATGGGACGCTTCGTTGGAAACCCCAAGAGCAAGGTGTGATGAGCACAACAGCAAGTTTCCCTCAGTAAGAAACCAAGGTTATCGAATCAGTAGGAGGAAGGAAACGTCCCAAAGGTGTTGCAAGCAACGTGGTAACCTGCGCACCACAAACTCAAGAATTTGCCCCAACGAATCAGTGAGGTTGTCAAGCTCACCAGTTTGCTGTAACAAAGGATTAAACGTATGGTGTGGAAGATGATGGTTTGCAGCAAGTAAACATGTAACAGTGAAGATGTATCAATGGTAAATATTGGACCGGGGTCCATAGTTCACTAGAGGTGCTCTCCTTAGATAAACAACATGGCATGAAGGGTAAACAAATTACAACAGGGCAATTGAAAGGAACTGAGCATTGCATAACAATGCAATACTAGACAAAAAGATTCTATGCGATTCGATTAGGCAATACAACAATACATATAGACCGACATCCAACTGCATCTATGACTAGAAGTCCACCTTCAGGTTATGATCCGAACCCCCTTCAGTATTAAGTTACGAGCAACAGACAACTGCTTTAAGAAAAGTGTGTAAGGTAAACAATCCACTTGTTCCATGAACAAGAGACCGTTGTTTTCTCCCTACTGGCAACAACACATCTACAACCGAAGATATTTCTGTCACTTCCCTTGGAAACTAGAGGCATGAACCCACTATCGAGCATAAATAACCCCTCTTGGAGTCACTAGCAACTACTTGGCCAAGATAGTTACTAACAACAGAGAGCATGCAAGATCACAAACAACACAAACATGATAGAATCAAATAGACAAAACCATTAATCAATCTGACATAGTAATCTCAATATCCATCGGATCCCCACAAGAACAAAATGCATGATTACAAAATAGATTAAATCTTGATCATGAACGGAGCTCACAAGATCTATACATGAAAGCACAAGGAGGAAATACAACCATCTAGCTACTACATGGATCTGTAGTCCAAGGTGGAACTACTCACACATCATACCGGAGAAGAAGGCCTCCGGGATGATCTCCCCTCCGGCAGGGTGCCGGGAAGAACTTCAGATCCCCCGATCTAGGGACGATGGTGGCGGCGGCTACAGAAGGTTTCCTGGAGTTTTGATCGGGTGTCGGTTTTCTACATCGGGGGCTTCTTATAGACGAAGGGGCGAGACAGGAGGGCCACCAGGGGGCCACACCATACCCAGGCGCGGGGTGGGCCCACCCGTGCCTAGGGGGTTTGGCCGCCATGTGGCGTCTCTCCGTTTCGTCTTATGGCTTCGTGTCGCCCACGGTAAAATATTGACTTTGGCTTTTGTCCCGTCCAATTCCGAAAATATTGATTTTCTGCCTTTCTGGAACCAAAAAAAGAAGAAAACAAGCAACTGGCACTGTGACAACTTGTTAATAGGTTAGTTCTAGAAAAAGATATAAAAACACCTCAAAGTGTAGACAAAGCAAAGCAAAGTAGATACTAAACAAGCATGTAGCATCAAAATTTATAGATACGTTTCCGACGTATCAGTGTTTGTGGGCAAAGCGGCGGTGGTGGAGCTTCCCGTAGGCCTAACGCTAACCCTAGATCGGTAGGGGTGTCAATGGGGTTTGCGGCACAGTCGAACCTCGTGACACGTGCTGCTGGCCCCCCACCTCTTTATATGGCACTGGTGACAAGGGCCCACCAACCAGATAAGGGTTGTGCGCCCCGATCAGGATGCGGTCAAAGGGGTCCGTTCGGACCATTGGGATCAACAGGTGGAGATATCTAACATGCAGTAGTGGTGAATCCAGCCCATTTTGCTAGGATGGGGCAGAGCTAAATTGGGCTGGGCTTATTTTTTTCTACCTTCCTATACATGGCATATTTGCTGACCCCGCATCCTCTACTGAGCTGCATTGGCCTGAAACTTAAAGCTCCTCACACTTAGACCTAGGGACAACGCTTGATTCAGGAATTTCCGTAGAGCTAGCCTCGCTGCATGCTCTTGGATTTACCTTGGACTAATTACAACAGGCAACCTTGAACCTCCATTGAGTAGGACATCATCTCTCAATTGCCTAAAAATGTTACGATCTACCATTAACACAAGAGTCTTCTAATACCTGGTTGCTTTGATTTTTTCAGTTGAATATTTATCACACTTGATGACTAAACTACTAACAATTGAGCTGCATGGTAAGCACCAATATACATGAGGTTTACCATCTTGATAATAGCCAAACATTGTTAGCATTTCATTAATCACAGCTGGAGACCATGTTTCAGTATTGCAATAATCAAAATATGCACTTGTTCCACTGACATGAGACAAGCTATCACCCATACAACAGAAGAACCCACTATGTTCAATCTCAATGGAGAATAGCTGAGGATTGTGGCCTAGATCAAACACTACTAGAATCATATTACCAATGTAACAAAAAATCCAGTTCAAATTCAAAACTTCTTTTGCACATGGTACAAACCGCAAGTTGTAATCATCGGTTAATAAAATTCCAGTTAGCAGTTGCAGATTTTAGTCTTCAGCTAACAAAATACAGTTACCAATTCAAGTTCAAGTTCAGATAAACAATGTATTGGCACATATGTCCATGGTAGCGTAGAGTACTAAGTTCAAATGCAGTTTAAAATCTCAAGCAATTTTTTTTTCAAAATTTTAGACCTAAAACAACTACGATACTCAGTTCAACTTCCAATAAACTCAGAAGCACACAAAATTGACCAAATTTTATGACTTTATTATTCTAGAGTGCCATGAAAACGTACTACTTTCATACAGTAGTATCCAAGATTTAACCAAAAACAGAGCATGATCCAACATTTTTCTTCTCGACGCATATATACGGCAGATACCACTAAGTAATCCGCATGATTTTGCCAAAACCCTGGTTTGACACTACTATGGTCGCCAAATAATCCTAATCCTCCTTGTTTCAATTGGAAAAATCGCCGGAACCATTTGATCAACAAGACCCTAGAACCCCAGCAAAACCATACGCCATGGAACAAGTAAGAAGCTTGGATGAGGGTATGTTTGGACTTACCATAGTCTAGAGGCCTTTCATTCTACACGCGGTAGTACAAGTTCGGTGGCCACAACGAGTCCGAGGTGGGGGTCCTAATTGGTGCCGCGGTATTTAGCGAGACGCCTGTGAGAACCCTAGGACTAAACTGCAAAAGTAACGAACCAACAACATCCACCGTAGGATGTTTCTAGCTTTTTTTAGGTATGTTTCGGACTAATTGCATAACCAAACAAGCTAATAGACCGCGGTTTCACATCTCTCAAGTTCTAGGACGAGCTTGCACGTAGAGTCCCTGTTTATAATCTTAAACGGAAAGCACGCCGCGCTCGTAGCCGAGGTCACTAGACCAGGAGCAGGCACCGAGGATCCAACACGTATGCAGGCGCATGCATCGCAAGAGGTGTACCGTTTTTCTCCCGACCGGGCTGCTGCAATTCGAGCCCATGCAGGTCCGTAACATGGGTGGATAACGCCCGAGCGGTGCAATGCAGACGCACCGATATGTACTAGGTCAAAACAATACTATACCTCACGTAAAAGCTGCACGCTAGCACAGTACGTCGCATATTCTTTTCCCGCCCGACAATGCAAACTATACGGTGGCGATTGGCGAAAGTAAAAGTCGCATGTACGCAACGCGAACGCAATCACTCACTCGTAGCTGGTAGAGAAGATACGATACTAAACATGACAGAAAAAGATGCGATTAAACTTGCAACGAGGGTTTTCTTTCTCTTTTTGCCGCCAATTTTTTTCCGCGGGGATAACCCCAGGGGTTCGTTTGAAAAATAGTGCAGGGAAAGAAATAGAGCGGTCGCTTTCCGGCTGGTACGCACGTCCCCACGTCCACCGCCTGAGCACCTCCCAATCCCTCCAGTAAATCCGTCCGTGTTTGATGTACACAAAGATTACAGGAAAACCAGGTGAATTTTCGAGGGTTTTCTGCAGGACACGAAAAATTACCACGGCCGCAGACGGTACGTGGTAAGCATAGCAAAGTAAGAAAGTCCGTTTTTTACAGTAGAGAATGTGAAAAATAATCGTGTCATTAATGCGAGGGAAGTTGAAGAAAATGTTTAAAAAATGAGAGGGAAAATTAACCGGATATGATAGGTCCTGGCTGGCGTCCGCGAGGTCCGGTCCGGGGCCCTGGCGAGGAGAGGACCCACGCCGTCGGTAGCAGCGGTTGGGTAGGCCCGCCGAACCGGCTAGGACTCTTGAGGTCAGGGGTGGCCCCGCGAAAACGACGAGGTGGGACCCTGGGACTGAACCAAAGTCTTTGCGGTGCGGTGCGGGGATCTCCGGCGTCCGGCTCGCAGAGATTCACAGGATTCCGAGAGCCCCCGCTGGCGCTGGGTGTGGGGTTTACGATCGGTGGCCCCGCCAGGCGAATGACAAGCGGGGCCCGGCCTAGGCGAAAACACAGGCCGGTGCCGTACACCGTACTGCTAGTACTTTGCTGTTTGCCCTCTGCCGCTCCTATCCACATTTCTCAAAGGAGCCCCGACCGTATGCTTCCAGTTTCTCAGAGGAAAATAAAGCTCCCCGACCGGCGGCCGGTCGCTCCTCGCCGGCGCACCGCTTCGACGGCGTACCGGGACATGCTCACTCCGGCGCCGCCGCCGTGGACATGGAGTCACCGATTCGCCGGGATGGGTCGCATCGGCTGCCCACTTTACAGCAGGTAAACAGGGCGCGCTGTCCATCGCCACTGCGTTCGGTGCGGTGCGGCGCAGCATTTTTTCAAGTTTTCTACTCACTTGAACTGTGTACTTGCCCGACATCACGCCATCGGCCCACGCCCTTTCCCTTTTCCACCCCGTATACACACACCCCGCCTTTAAAGCGCCCGCACACAACCCAACTTTAATGCGCTGTAAATACACTTGTAAACTGCGGAAATACCGTCCCAGGTGATGCATTTTCTCGTGACGGCATGGCGAAACCCTCGCCGCTTCTTAACTCCCGCCCGAATTTAATGACTTAACCTCGGCAGAACTTGCACCCAAAACACTCGCTGGCATGCTGCTCTCGCCTTGTCTTCATGGGTGGATAAGTTCTGTTGTGAAATCGGTGGTTTAGGTTTATTTGGAGTACTAGTGCTCCTCTGCGCGCCAGAATTGTTGGGTCACCTGTACGAAGAAAACTTGCTTTTCCCGCTAGTCAGGTTTTTTTTTTTTGAACCAGGCTAGTCAGGTATGGTTGCTTGTGTTCGTGGAATCGGTTGAACTGCCGGTTAACGATCTGGCTGGTGAAGTAGGTGAAATGCCCTTGACGTACATGTACACGCACGGCACGGTGGAACTCAGTACGTCCGGACCTGCACGTACTCCGTGCTCTCTAGAGAAATACTGTATACCCAGGCAAAATGCCCTTGACACGTTCAAACTCTATTGCAACAAAAAATGGGAATACTCCTGCTTCAGAAAGGCATACAGAGGCCAGCGATTTGAGCCTGGCCACAAACTCACCGTCACGGGTCACTCCACTGACCCAAAAAAAACTTCTGGGCGCGGGAAAAAAATTCGTTTCCCACAAATCCCATCGCTGGTCTCTCTTTTATAAACCGAGCGGAGACAGGGGCGAGAAGCATTTGGACGCGCCCCGTCTTTGAGAGCCCATCCACATTCCCCTTCCTACTTCCTCCCTCTCCTTCTCCGTCCCACCTCACACCGCACCTCCTCTCTCCGCTGATAAGCACAGCTCTCCCCTCTCACCTCCCTAGTACGCTCGGCGCTTTCATTGCTCCTCTGCCGGCCGGCCCGCAGATAGCCGCGTCGCCAAAAAGAAGGAAGGGGACTCCTCAAACTGGAGGAAATGACGATGGAGTGGTCTGACGGCGGCGAGGAGTTTCTGCTGCCCGACGAGTTCTTGGACGATGACTTCTTCTCCGAGGAGGAGAAGGCGGCCGTGGCCGCGAGGAGCGAGAGCGACGAGGAGGACTCCATGGCCGGCCTCTCGCGCCGCCTCGCCGGCCTCCTTGGCGGGGATGGCCTCGCCGTCCCACCTCCCAAGGTTCGTTTCTTGGTTCTTTTCTTTGTTTCATCATGGTTCAGTTATGCGTATGTGAGGAAGTTTCTGATGGTTCCCTTCGTTTTGCTTGGCAGGAGGAGGTGAGCGGTGGGTCGCCCAAGTCCACACTGTACGGGCTGCCGAAATCCGGCCAGGAGAGCCCCAACGGCGGCGCGTCTCAGGGGAACTCTCCGCCGTCGTCGCCGCTGGAGCAGAAGCCCACGGACCCGTGGGACCTCCTCTACGAGGCTGCCGGGGAGGTGGCGCGCATGCGCGTGACCAACAGTTCCATCCCCGTGCCCAGTAACCCGTACGCCTTCAACGGCCACGGCGGTTACGTGCCGGCGCCGCCAGCACGCAACACTTCGCCGCCGCCGCCGCATCCTCCCGTGGCACCAGTCGGCACGGCCGCTGGCGGCGTGTACTACCACCCGTTCGCGCACTTCATCACGCAGCGCCAGATACAGGCCGCCAGGGTCCGTCTCGGTTCTTCCTCGTTCATACTTCGTGTCATGACTGAAGATTTTTCTGTATCTGAATATTTACGTTTGTCTCTTGTTTTGCAGTTTCATCTCCTGAAACAGCAGCAGCTCCTGAAGCAGCAGAGGGAGCGGCAGCTGGTCGCGGCCGCCGCCTGGGGCGTGCGTCGCAACGCGGCAGCCAAAAGAGGCGGCGGCTCCAGTGGTGGCGCCGGTACCATCGACCTGAGCCCAGCGGCGTTTCCGCCGCTCTTGAAGACGCAGCTGCAGCAAGCGCCGCCGCCTCCCCCTCATGCCGCGGCCGCCGGCATGCGCGCCGTTTTCCTCACCCCGCCCGGCGCCAAGCGCGAGCGCAACGGCACCGGCGTTTTCCTCCCGCGCCCGGCCGGCGCCCCCGCGGAGCCCAAGAAAAAGCCAAGTGCGTCCTTCGTAACACTTCCTTTTGGCCGTTCCGGTTGTTGATTCCGGGATTTTTGGTTCGTTGGTGGCTAAATATTCTTCTGGTTTGGTGTTTCTTGGCGTCATTGCAGGCTGTTCGACGGTTCTTGTCCCTGCCCGTGTCGTGCACGCTCTGAATCTTAACCTGGACGACCTCCGCGCCCAGCCTCGCTACCCTGGCGGCTTCGTTCTTGATCATGGTAACATCTCGCCTTGAACTCCTCAAACTAGCCGAAACAATTTTTATTTAATGACAAGCTAATCTGATGGCGTGTCTCTGGTTTTTGCAGATGCCTTGATTAGTCGGAGCAACGCCATGCTCGCAAGCCAGAAGCTTCGGGCTGCGCAGTCATCTTCACCACCGCAGGCGCTCTGCCACAGCTCGTGAACCCATTCGCCGGCCGGAGCCAGTTGAAGGCAGCCGCCATAGAAGAAGGGGGCTACATCCTGTTCCATCTGTTCTTGGTTCAGTTTAATAATGTCATAATAAGAATTAGTACCAGTACTTTGTATTAGGTTGTAGTAGTACTAGCAATAGAATTTAGGAGGCAGCAAGTAGCGTCAGGTTTAGGCTGCGTTGTTATTTTGGATTGGTGACACATTGGTTTTTGGGCGGAGCGGTGGGAGATGGACGAAGGAAGAAGAAAATCCATGTCCTGGCTCGGTGCCTAGAAGGTTTGGAAGAAATAATAAGTGGTACTTTTGGAGTCGAGAGAGATGTTTGTAGCTGTTTGTAGCGAGCAAGAAGATGAAATTGGGGCTAATCTTGTAGAAGCAAAAATAAAGTGAAGAGACCCGTTTCTCCATCGATCCATGGCCCCTTTGGCCTTTGCTGCTTTTCGAAGCAGAGTGTACCAACGCACATCCAGCTAAGGTTTCTCTCTATGTTCGCTCCTTTTGCAGCCTTTTACTTGCGACTGAAGCTTTGCCGTGGGCTCCCATGAGAAGGTGTTGGTTGGTTGCTTATGACATGGGGGAAATGATAGGTTACTGGATTTTGCTTTACTAGCTAGTAGTAGCAGGAGTCGGTAGCTTTTGTTTTATTATTGTGCGCAAGAAAATTGTTACTCCATTAGGTGCTTTCAGCAACAGCCGCAAAGTTGGGCTCGGTGTTAAAGAAATAGTGATGGTAGTTGCAGTATTGTACTTGTTCCTTGGAACTTAATTTAACCTGAAAATGGCTTAGGTATGACGACGATATTTCTTTCAAGCTAATGATGCGTGTCATATCATAATCAAGGCTCTTAATTCTCCCCTGCTTGTACTGTATGCTTTGGTGGTTCTGGCGTGCAAGTAGTAGTACATGTGACGAGAACAGTTTTGTCTGGTTCGGCCAACCGCCTGAGAATCTGCCCCCGGCCGGCGGTGGGTGGGTCATGATGGGATCTGCATCTCCTCAATACTCCGTCCGTCCGTCCGCCCGCAGCATTCTCCGCCCTGAAAACGACGCCTCTGGCCTCATCTCCTACTCTTGGCCTGGCTCGCTCGCTCGCTCGCTTGGACCCAGTGTAGTGGAGCGGCTGGCTCCGGCCGGCCGGCGCAGGCCCGATCTCTCGACCCATCCGGTCGAGCTCTCCGCCATTAATGGCTCTCTCAGCCCCATCCGGACCTCTGAAACACACGTACGTATCGTGTGCCCCACCCATCGCCCCTACTACGTACCGTAACGCAGCCCTTTGTCAGGTGGCATGCGCCTGACCGAGCCGAGCCCGGTCAAAGCTGGCGTGGCTTCTCGCTTCGGCTGTGTGTGTGCACTGTACAGTACTACTCCTACTGCGGTGGAGCGGCTTTTGTTGTTTTTTAAATTTGGGGAGGCGCGCATCGATCGGTCGCTGCGCATGTATCCGTCGGTCGCCGGAGAAAAAGGCGTGTTTCCAAGAGAAAGCGGCCTCCTCGGGTTCCGTCGGCGGGAGGCCCCGAAAGTTGCCGTCGCCTCGGGCCCTGTTACCATGATCCTGTCGCTTTTCCAGCCGGGGTAAACTGCACGGTACCCGACCCGCAATATTGTACTCACTCACCGGCGACGCCAGTCTGGATGTGGATGGATGGATGGATCGATCTTGGATAGTGGCTTCCGTTCCGTCCGACGGTGCGTTTGGGTGGTGGGCACGAGGGCGGTGTGCCAGCCAACTGCGGGTGTGGTCTGTGGCCGAACAACATAGGTGCAGGCAGGGTGGGGTTTGCAGGGCGGAGCGGCGACGGTGGAGTTGGGGGTGGAGTGATCGGTGGAAAGGTGGGTGCGCAAGCAACTGGACTGCTGGTTGGAGCAACCCCGCGCCCATGTGGTTGTCACGTTGGGGCCATGCGGCGGAAGGGATGTGAATGAAGGGCGACGAGTTGCTGTGTGATCGGGGGCCACCCCTCAGGCGGATATCTGCTCCGCTCTCACGCTTGAAGCACGGGAGCAGTAGCGCTGCGCTGTGGGGTGGGCTGCAGCCCAACTCGTCAACTTCCACCGCTTTTAGGTTAAGTAGTAATAACAGGTACAGGGCACATTTGGTACCCCACAACATGAATGTGAACCTGCTACCGGGGAGCTAAAAACGGCTGATTAAATACACGTGCCGATTTCATCTCTGTCCAGCGCGGCAATTTGGAAGGAAATAACCTAGACTAACCCTTTTTACAACGCCATACACGCTGGCGCCGCACCCTAAAGAGCAGCACCATGACTAGTTGCATCGCACGGCTGCCAGCGTGGCTCGCCCGTGGCCTCGTGAGCCCCGGTCCCGTTAGTGCGGCGCCGCACGCACTGTGTAGTACAACGCCAGCGCGTGTGGCGCCGCACTTTATGTCTTGTACCAGCGCGCGAGCCAGCCCTCCCTCGACCCAGCCCTCATTCCCCCCGACCGACAGAAGCACATGGCGGCTAGGGTTCGTCGCCGCTGGTGATTCTCCTCTCAACAAATCGACAGATCTGAGCATTTTGTCCAAGGATCTTCCTCCCAATCCCTCCCCCGGGTATCTCCTCTCAATCCCATCCGAAAACCCCTTGCTATTTGTCTCATTTTCGTCAAATTTCTGTGGAACACTAGTTTCAATTGGATTTGGAGGTTGACTTGAAGCATTGACATGTTTATTTGATGTTTAGGTTTAGAAATACTTGTGAGATGGATAGTGGTCTCCTAGGTTGCAATTTCTTTTTATATTATGAAGCATTGCCAATATATATTGCCAATACATGTAGGATGGAATTTTTGTTCATGTTAGAACTATAGTTAGAACTATTGCCAATATATATTACCAACTCTAGATGCTAGAACTATAGGTAGAGTGGGATGAAATGCTAGAGTAAGATGCTAGAACTAATTTTGGTTCATGTTACAATTATAGGTAGGGTAGGGTAGGATTTTTGTCATGTTACAATTATAGCTAGAGTAAGATGGAGTATATGTTACAACTATAGTTGGAATAAGATGGACATTTTGTAATTGTTCTTATTCTCTTTATTGTTTTGAATATGTAGAATGTCTCTAAACCCCTCTCTAAACAATGCTCACTATGATGTTCAACACCGTGCCTACAAGTTGTCGGAGAAGAGACAGTACTAAAAACTTCCATGCAAGTCGAACAACATGCCATGTTTGTTTAGATGGAAATCTAACCTTTGCCATTGTATGTTTGCAGGAGCTTCTACCCCTTCGACTTAGGTACCACGAGGTCTCGTCCGGCAAGATGCGTTATGATGAGCGGTACACTCCGTACATACAACATCTAGGACTCCTCCTCTTTATCCACATGGTCACTCGGTCCACACCGACCTTCAACCCCGCTGCGATCACCGCGCTTGTGGACCAGTGGAGGCCAGAGACTCGCACTTTTCACCTTAGGACCGGTGAGACTACGGTCACTTTGCAGGACATGAGCATGATCCAGGCACTCCCAATCGAGGGAAACCCTGTGTGCATAAGCTCGGATTCAGACGGGTGGAGTGAGCAGATGGTCGACCTTATAGGGAAGGATCCACCCAAGGCTATAAACGTGAAGGGGGAAAGACTGAGGGTCCCTGCCGGGGCTACTTTTAGTTGGATCATCCAGAATTTCAAGATCTGCCCCGATGATGCCGATCAGGAGACGATCAAGACATACACTCGTGTGTATGTGTGGTACATAATCACGAGGACTCTCTTTCCTGACAGCAGTGGGGATCGTGCTCAGTGACATTGGATCAAGTTGCTCTTTCTTTTGACTCTAAGCTCAGTTGGGGTTCAGCGGCGTTGGCCTGGTTGTACCATCAGGTAATCAGTTCTTTACAAATGTTGTATATTTCTGCATTACCTCAAAAAATATTGTTCTTATCAAATGGTTGTTCACTTCATCTGCAACTGGATGATGCTTGTCTTAGGAGTGCCACCTATGCAAGCATTGGTGGTTGTTTGCTCCTTCTTTCGGTGTGGAGCTGGGAACGATTTCCCGTTGGACGTCCGAGATTATTGAAATTCAATCCTTATGTTGATGATGGCCAGGACCTCCTTATCCCCACGTCGGCTTACAAGTGGGATGTGGTCTCCGAACCACCAGGCGACCCAGTGGCGGCGTACAAGAGGTACACCAACGAGTTTGACACGATCACCATGGATCAGGTAATTTCCTCGGGTGCGGTCAATTATATGTCTTGAACTTGTAATCTTTGAACTTCACACGAGTGTGGTATGGTGCAGGTGACTTGGGAGCCATACAGTCGAGAGGAGCACTTTGGTGTCCCGGACGACTATCGCCTTAACCCGATTTGCTTCGAAGAATCTCGTCTGTGTCTAATGTGTTGCCCCATGGTGTGCATGTGGGCTGTTGAGCATCACCAGCCACAGCGTGTCATGACCCATTTTGGGTTATTTCATATTGTTCCACCTGAGTGGAAGGACACAGACATACAACTCCATGGGTAAGATATCATCCTCCAACTTGTGATGTATTTATCTTTCGCCAAATAACGCTCTAGGACTTGTTGTTGTGTGTAGCTACGACAGGAAGAAGCAGAGGAAGGAGAAGGATTGGGACAAGCTTCACGGGAAGCATGTTGAGAAATTCAGGAGGTGTGTGATCGAGGCTAAGAAAGCAAAAGGAACATAGGAAAGGCCCTTTAGTCAGGATGCTTTCAACAACTACATCACATGGTTCATTGACAACGTGAGGGTGGAGATGTACCCACAAGCATTTCGAGATTCGATCTTGGAGGAGCCATTGTTGTTCGATGAGCTTGCAACCGAACAATACAACATCATGGTCAGAGAAGGGCGACAGGCCGAGTTTGCTCCTTTGGTCAACTTCGTGGTAAAGTGTGCCAAATGTTTGTTTTCCGTCTTAGCCCTTTTCACACCTTGCATGGATAATTTACTAGTTTCTTGTCTATGACAACGCGCGGAGGTAAGAAAGTCCGCCGATGCATGCGAGGATGCTTTGGAGACATACCCTCGCGGAGAGAAGGGAGAGGGTCTGTTTCGTGAATTCATTAAGAAGCAGGGCCAACGGTTAAGGAGGCTGTCGAACTTGCTAGTTTGTCGTGACACCGAGATGGCAACATTGTCCGCGTCATGGTCCAACACGCCCCAAGGTGACAATTCTGGCGACCATCACTCCACATCCGAGGACGAGTCGAACACACCTGAGGTAGTACAACCATTGCATCCCCCACCGTCCCTTGCATTACTATGTGTCCTTACCAATCTTCTTTTGTTGACATACCCAAGGTGAGGAAAGTGTCTCCGACGAGATGACATTAGGCAACTACACTCGATACAAGGTCCACAAGCGGTCCAACTACATGTTCAAGCCAAGGCAACCCAAGAAGCCTTACACACCCGACCCTTCCACGGCCAAGGCAAAGAAGTCCAAGCAGATACATACCGTTTAGAGGTGGATGATGAAGAGGAACCGAGGAGGATGAAGATTCCCGTGAGAAGGGGCCGAGGAAAGAAGACCACCCGTGGGAAGTAGAGTAGATGTGGTTGCAGGAACATGGTAGATATGAACTTTGGTGTCGTTTGAACTTGGTACTTGTAATGGTGTCGTTTGAACTTTGGTGTCGCAGGAACTTGGTACTTTGGTGTCGTTTGAACTTGGTAGATATCGAACCATGTGATGTTGTCAAACCATGTTGTTATGTTGTATTAGAGCCCATGTTAGATGTGATGTTCCATCCCATGTTGTATTGTCGAACCAGTTAGATGTGATGTTCCAGCCCATGTTAGATGTGATGTCGAACCAATTTCAACTCTGGCAGGCATGTGCGGCGCCACGAGCAACGACGCCGCACAATAACTACTCGCTGGGCTGTAGGCTACATGCATGTGCGGCGCCACCGGGCCGGACGTTGCACAGTGCGACGCCGAGAGTCATGGCGCCGCACTTTGGCTCCAAAAAACAACAGAAGATTCTGTATGTTTCTAGAGCCCATGTGCGGCGCCACAAGTAACGGCGCTGCACTGTGCAACTTCTGGCCCGGGGAGCCGCACCGTGCAACGCCACGACGCCTGGCGCCGCACATGGGCTCCAAAAAACATAGAATCTTCTGTGTTCTTTGGAGCCCATGTGCGGCGCCACGACGCACGGTGCCGCACTGTGCAACGTCTTGCTCGGTGGCGCCACACCGTGCAACGCCACGAGGCCTGGTGCCACACATGGGATCCAAAAAACACAAAAGCTGTTGTGTTCTTTGGAGCCCATGAGCGGCGCCAGAATGCATGATGCCGCACTGTGCAACGTCTGGCTCGGTGGCGCCGCACCGTGCAGCGCCATAATGCCTGGACCGCACATGGGCTCCGAAAAGAACAAAAGATTTTGTTGTTTTTGGAGCCAATGTGCGTCGCCACGACGCACGGCGCCGCACTGTGCAACGTCTGGCACTGTGGCGCTGCACCGTGCAACGCCATGACGCCTGGCGCCGCACATGGTTTCTAAAATCGACAGAAGCTTCTGTTGATTTCTGAGCCTGTGTGCGGCGCCATGTGAGACGACTTTGCATGGTGCAACGCCACTCCGTGTGGCGCCGCACGCTTAGGATGTTGTTACAGCCAGCCTTAAGGGGCTGTTTCAAGGGCAAATCGCGAACATAAGCAAAATCTTTCGAGGGTGGGGGGAAATGTTTCTGGAGCAAATCTTGACACATATAAAATAACGCGAGGTTCATGACATGTTTCAAACGCAAGCACCTAATACATGGTGTTTTGCCCATAAGGGGCTTAAATATTCAAAGTCTAGAGCATGAGGCTCCTCCATGGCTCCCGGTTACATACTCAAAGTCTAGAACATAGGCCCTTTGCCATTCTTTTTCTCTTCGTCGTCTTCCATGGAGCGTCACGCTGTTCGACATAGCCTTTCCCTCTCCACAGCATGAACCTCCTTCTTGAGGCGCTCCCCTTCCTCCTCTTTCTTGCGGCGCTCGTCCTCACGTTGCTTGTGCTTCTTCCCCATCTCCTCGTCACACAGCTCTTCGTGGTAGCGCCTTCTTATTATGGCACGATCGATCTCTTGGATAGCCTTCGTGGATTGAGGTTGCTCGAGATCTATCCAAGTGTAGTACCTACATACCGGTAGGAGAGACTACAAGAAAATAGTGCATGTTAGTACTATTGAAAGGATCGTATGGGCACCTAGAGGGGGGGGGGGGTGAATATGTGCTACTTCAAATTTTATTCTTTTTCAAGTTAGGGTTTAACAAGAAAGGTAAATTCTCTAGAATATGCAACTATGGTGAATTTACCTATATATCAACCATGCACAATCTAGCATAACACTAAGCAAGAACAAGTAAGTAAAGTGCGGTAAAGGATAGAAGTAACCAAAGGAGTGGACGCGGAGACACAAGGATTTGTTTCCCGTAGTTCCTTCCTTTTGAGGGGAAGTACATCTACGTTTGGAGAGGGGGTGGTTTCAAACCACCAACGCCACGAGAGGCCTCCCTTGTTCTCCGATGAACCTCACCCCAACGGGGTTGATTCACCTTCCACTATATCGGCAACCTTCGAGGTGGAAGCCGGCACCTTTACAACAAGTTTGGGGCACGCATCCACAACTGAATTTGAGGCTCCCAAATACAAGCAAGCTGTCAAGACAAATCAAAGACAAGCTTGTAAGAACCAAATCAAAGTTAGGGTTTCCAATGAAACACTAGAGCTTGGGGGCCCTCAAGTGAATGAGGGGGAAATGAAGATCTCTCTTGGTGAAGATGTAAATCAAGGCCTCCTCCTTCGATTCTCCAAAGATCAATGACTTTGGATTGTTGGATGAAGAGATCTTGTAGATTTGGTGGCTCTAATGGGGTTAGTGTTCTTGAGCAGCTCGAGCAGCTGGAGGAAGAAGATAAGGGTCCCTTTTTATAGGCAGCCCCCTCCACGAACCGTTTTCTGACCGTTGTAGAAAAGTCAGACCGGAGACTCCGGTCTACACCGGAGACTCCGACCAATCTCCGGACCAGCCTCCGGACTGCCCTTTTGACTGACCCAGACCAATTCTCCCCAAGCAACACCGGAGACTCTGGTCTTCCAACACCGGAGACTCCGGACTGAACAAAGTCCGGAGACTCCGGAGTAACCTCCGGTGCAGCCTTCGGAACCCTAGTTAGAATGTCCCAGCCAGATCCTGGGAGGCACCACCGGAGCCAGAACCGGAAACACCGGAGTACACCGGAGACTCCGGTCTTGGCAGATCGTAGACTCCGGTCTGGAGTTTCCAGAATAGTGGCATATGAATGTGGTCCTTTCCCCACAGTGAGGGCGCATGGGGCAGGCCCCATGCGCTCCTTTTGCTGCAGAGAGACCAAAGTGTGCTCAGTGAGGTGTGGTTGTATACCAAGTGGAGAATCATGCTCCTAGGAGTTGATGAGCCTCATCACCAAGGGTGCATATGAAGGACATTTCTTGTAAAGAATGGCATGGAACATCTCCTCGAAAATGAAGTCCATCACATCAATAGGTGCAGCCTCAGCCTCAAGTCCAGCATTGAAGGTCCGGTGAGTATGGTACAGGAGGTTGACAAGCCCACCCCTAATAGCATCATCATTGCCAGCACTGGGAGCAATAGTGTGACGGAAGATCCTTAGCATAAGGTTGTAGAGTGTTTTGAGTCCCTTGGAACCCCCCACAACACCTTCATCATACAGAGGTGCCAGCTTCAACTTGTTTTCACCCAAAGCAGCTGAGTGCATGCGCAGTCCCACAGGAGTGGATACTCCATGGAAGGTCTCAAAGATGACATTGGCAAAGTCATGAAATGTAGTCGTGCAGCAAGTAGTGCCAGTCATCCACACCATGGCCCGGTCAAGATCAAACCCAAACACATATGTGGCATAAAACTGCTGGACAAGGTGCACACTATAGTCTTCGTGCAACTCCATCAAGTTGTAGAGACCCAGCTTCTCACAGATCCACAGGGCATCATTGAAGTAAGGGCTCTGGCGCATTTGCTCAACACTCATGAACTTCTGGGGGCAGACAGGTAATCTGGTGAGTACACCATACACATCCTTCATGAACACAGCCTGTTCTTTCCTCCAGTGATGAGGGTCCTCACTGGTACGAGGCAGTGCATAGAAATCTGTCTTTCTCAGCTCACGGTACTCCTCTTTGGACATTTTGGCTAAGGACTGCAGGTTGTCATACTTGGCCCTCTTGGCACGGTCCTCCCGTTTAGCCCTCTCCTGATCCCTCTTCATGTAAGCTACATCACGTGCCCGCTGTTTCCGGTTGGACGGAGGCACGATGAACTGACCCTGAGCTTCATCATAGCGAGGATTGCCCCTTTGGGACTTGACCTTGGTACAACGAGGACGACTAGAACCATCACCTGTGAACAACAGTGAGGGAGATAGCATGGAGATGAGTATATATGTCCCAATGATGCAGTACAAGAGCTTTGATGCATTTCTGGACTATTTTGATTCACCCAACACCGGAGTCTCCGCACCTTATACCGGAGTCTCCGGCCTGGACCGGAATCTCTGGTCAGGAGGCTCGGGTATGAGATGGGAAGATGCTGGTGAGGGTGAATCGAGTAGATCGGGCAATGCAACAAGGCTAAAGTACTAGAGTGGACGCAAACAAGTGATTCCAATGGACAAATCAGCAACAATCCTCAAAAACACATCTAGAGATGAACCCTAGGAGAAAAAATAGAGGAGAGGTACCAGATCTGTCCATGGGATCAATTCCTCCGGTGGGAATGACCCAATGGAGGAGAGGGGAAGGTTGCCCGGTGGCACGGCGGATCCCAGGGGCTTCTTAACCTCCGGGGAGGATTTTTGTAAGAGGAGGCAACGGGTTTGGAGGTAGGGGACGGGGTGAAGAATGAGGAACTGCTGTACCAGTTCACCCCGTGCCCCTTCTTTAAGTGACAGAAATCGTCTAGACCGGAGACTCCGGTCTACACCGGAGACTCCGGTGTATGTACACCGGAGACTCCAGTCCTCCTCGACCAAAAGTTCCAGGAAAAGTGTTTGGGGACATATATGAGAGATAGATGGTCTTCTAAGATAGGGATAGGACTTGGGTTGAGACATCAAACCGTGAAGAACCAACAAGAGCCATAGAAGTTTGAAAATAATCAGAAAAGCTCTAAGAGACTAAAATCAAGCAAATGACAAACATGAGTAAGTGCCAACCTCTCAAATGAGAGAGGGCGGTGGCCTAGGCCACCATATTTGAGTATACTTGGCTTGGCACCACGAAGATATATCTTGGGTCCATTACCAAAACTCATCATTAAGCTCACATATCACTGAATGATATTAAGAGGAATGATTTTGATTGCTTTGGGCATAATGGGGGGAGGGATGGTCCAATCAATTAGGACCGCACTCCCCCTATATCCATGCCTGCACCTAAACCAAATACGAGATGAAACATAGGTGAGAGTGCAAGAAAATCAAGTCAAGCTCCTTGAATCTACGACATTTAGTTCATTCCTCAAGTAGCAAAACCTTGCTTCATCAAGTGGCTTCGCGAAGATATCGGCAAGTTGATCTTTGGTTGATACATATGATAGATCAATATCACCTCGAGCAACATGATCTCTAATGAAGTGATGGCGAATCTCAATATGCTTTGTCCTTGTGTGATCCACCGGGTTGTAGGCAATCTTGATGGCACTTTCATTGTCACATAGAAGAGGCACTTTATCACAATGGACACCGTATTCCTTTAAAGTTTGCCTCATCCATAGCAATTGGGTGCAAGCACTAGCAGCTGCCACATACTCGGCTTCAGCGGTGGAGAGAGATATGCAATTTTGCTTCTTGGAAGACCAACATACCAAGGACCTACCAAGGAATTGGCAAGCCCCGGATGTTGATTTTCTATCATTCTTGCCACCCGCCCAATCTGAATCCGTGTATCCACAAAGAGCAAATGTTGAGCCTCGAGGATACCAAAGACCATAAAATGGGGTATGAACTAAATATCAAAAGATTCTCTTGACCGCCATTAAATGGCTTTCCTTAGGAGCAGCTTGATATCTTGCACACACGCCTACACTCAAAACAATATCGGGTCTAGATGCACAAATGTAAAGCAAATAACCAATCATAGACCGATATACCTTTTGATCCACATCTTTACCATTTGGATTTTGTTCTAGATGAGTCTTTGTAGCCATGGGAGTAGGAGCTCCATTTAAATCTTGCATATTGAATCTCTTGAGCATATCTTGAGTATACTTGGCTTGATTGAAGAATGTCCCTCCTCTAACTTGCTTGATCTCAAAACCAAGAAATACTCTCAACTCCCCCATCAAAGACATCCGGAACCTACTAGTCATAAGCTTTGAGAATTCATCATTAAAAGCTTTGTTAGATGAGCCAAAGATAATATCATCAACATATATTTGGCATACAAAAAGCTCCCCATTGACTTTCTTAGTAAAAAGAGTGGGATCGATTTTCCCAACCTCAAAGCCACGGTTAAACAATAACTCTCTAAGGTGCTCATACCACGTGCGTGGGGCTTGCTTGAGCCCATAGAGCACCTTATCAAGTTTGTAGACATGGTTTGGGAAGTTGGGGTCCTCAAATCCCGTGGGTTGCTTAACATATACCAATTCATTTAATGGGCCATAAAGAAATGCACTTTCTACATCCATTTGTTGTAACTTAAAGTTGTGATGTGCCGCATAAGCAAGAAGGATACGGATGGACTCAAGGCGAGCCACGGATGCATATGTCTCTCCATAGTCAATACCTTCAATTTGAGAGAACCCTTGTGCAACCAATCTGGTCTTGTTTCTTACTATGATTCCATGCTCATCTTGCTTGTTCTTGAATATCCACTTTGTTCCAATAACATTGCGGCAATCCTTTGGCTTCTCAACTAACTTCCATACTTTGTTTCTCTCAAAGTTGTTGAGTTCTTTGTGCATAGCTTCTAACCACTCCGAATCTTTAAGAGCTTCCCACACTTTCTTTGGTTCAATCATGGAGATGTGTGCTTGGTGTTCACCGAACCTCTTGAATTATGCTCTTGAGGAAATACCTTTCCTTAGATCACCAACCACATTTTGTAGAGAGTGGTCTCTTAATTCCAACATTCTTTCCTTTCTAGCTTCACGACGAGTGTGGATCTCCGTGTTGTTTCTTGGAGGACCCTCTTCATCATTTTGATCCTCGTCTTGACCATCATCTTGACCTTGATCATCATTAGAATCATCCTCTACATTGGGAGGCAAGGATTGACCTTGGTCTTGATCAAGTGCTCTTCTAGCGTCAATTTGAGCTTATCTCAAGACAGTTTGTATGGATCTTCCTTGACAGATTGACTTGGCACCACTTGACAACCCGTTGAACGGACCAAGCACCCTTTGACTAGAGTTGTCACTTTGATCATCATGTTGAGGATCCACATCTTGTCTTTGGCTTGAGTCAATGTCCTCTTCGGTGGATGGAGCATGTTGAGGTTGTGAAGATGAGGGCTCCACTTGAGTGGGGCATAGTTCTTCTCGATCCGCCATAAGGGGTTCCTCAACGGGGCGGATATATCCCACACCCATTCTTCCTATGGCATCCTGAGGCATTTCATCATCTGCATCACAAGCATCAACACGCCCCCCTTGGGGACCATCATATTCTTCGAAGGTCACACTAAAAGATTCTATGACGGCTCCGGAGAGCTTATCATAGATTCTATAAGTGTGAGATTCGAGACCATAGCCAACAAAAATACCCTCTAATGCTTTAGACTCGAATTTAGACAAACGAACACCTTTTATGAGATAGAAACACTTACAACCGAACACCCGGAAGTAAGATATGTTGGGCTTATTACCGGTAAGTATTTCATATGGAGTCTTGTTGATTTCTTTGTGGAGGTAGAGCCGGTTTGAAGCATGGCAAGCGGTGGAGATGGCTTCGGCCCAGAAGTTGTATGGAGATTTAAACTCCGCCAACATGGTCCTATCCATCTCAATAAGAGTCCGGTTCTTCCTTTCGGCCACACCATTTTGTTGAGGGGTGTATGTAGCAGAATATTGATGTTTAATCCCCTCATCACTAAGGAAATCATTCAAGGTGTAGTTCTTGAACTCGGTGCCGTTGTCACTTCTTATAATCAACACGGGAACATTGTATTGCCATTGAACCAAGTTGATGAAGTCGATAAAAGTCTTTTGAGTCTCACTCTTCAACTTGAAGAAATAAACCCAAGAGTATCTTGAAAAGTCGTCAACAATCACCAAACAATATTTCTTCCCATCAAGACTTGGATGAGATGGAGGAGCAAATAGGTCCACATGGAGAAGTTCCAAGATCTTGGTAGACTTGATTTGGTTCTTAGGCTTGTGAGGAGCGTCATGCATCTTCCCTAGAACACATGCCCTGCAAACACGATCTTTGGCAAAGGAAACATTTTCTTTTAGTTCCACAATATGGCCCTCTTTATGGAGACTTTGCAAAGTTCTCATATTGACGTGGGCTAGTCGGCGATGCCATAGCCAACCCACATCGGCCTTTCCGAATAAGCACATCGGACCTGTAGTGGTTTGCTCCGAAAAGTCCACCACATACAAGTCATGTTCGACGTGCCCAACGAAAGCGACCTTGAGAGACTTGCTCCACAAGAGGACCACAATATCAACATCAATAAAGACGGCAAAGCCCATCTTTCCAAGAGCAAGGACTGAAAGTAGGTTGTATCCAAGGGTCTCAACAAGCATGACGTTCACGAGTGTAATATCACGAGCAACCACAACCTTGCTGAAACCCATTACCTTAGATTTTGATTTGTCGGCATATGTCACGGTGATTTGATCATCATTTGGATTTAACTCCTTGACAATAGACGAGCTTCCGGTCACATGACTTGTGCAACCACTATCAAGCACCCACTTTGACCCTCCGGAAGCATAAGTCTACAAAAGATCAAGCTAATTTTTAGGTACCCATTTTTCAATGGGTCCTCTTTTGTTAGCAACAAGGGTCTTGGGAACCCAAATAGACCAAGCAATATAACCATCATAAGGGCCAACATATTGTGCATACACATCACCATAATAATCACGCATTGGAACATAGTGAGGGTTAGCACTTCTCGCAAAATCATTGTAACACCCCCGGCCTCTCCGGACCGACGGCTGTCACTTCTGGCAGCTCAATAGGATCTCTAGACTAGCCCCACAGACCAACACTAGTCTGTTCTGCGCACTTTGTCCTCACTCATGCGCACCCGGTTACCCATTTCCCGGTCGGTCACCCATCCTAGAATTGCTCTAGGCCAAGCACGCTTAACCTTAGAGTTCTTTTCGAATGAGCTTCCGGAAAATAAGTTGCAACTTGTTGGTATGGGTTTTCTATCAATCCTATTGAGCCATGCGCCAGGGTCTCACATACACCCACCCTTAGAAGATCGACGTCCTCGTCGATCAACCACAAGCCAGGAACGTCCCCTCTTGGCACACGTCTGTGCATCCAGTGCCGGCACATGTGCCATGCCGTGTCCACTCCGAGCCACACGCGCCATGCGCCACATGTCCGCCACTAACCCGCACATGCCCGTTTAACCGCGAGGGTCGGCTCTGGTACCAATTTGTAACACCCCCGGCCTCTCCGGACCGACGGCTGTCACTTCTGGCAGCTCAATAGGATCTCTAGACTAGCCCCATAGACCAACACTAGTCTTTTCTGCGCACTTTGTCCTCACTCATGCGCACCCGGTTACCCACTTCCCGGTCGGTCACCCATCCTAGAATTGCTCTAGGCCAAGCACGCTTAACCTTAGAGTTCTTTTCGAATGAGCTTCCGGAAAAGAAGTTGCAACTTGTTGGTATGGGTTTCCTATCAATCCTATTGAGCCATGCGCCAGGGTCTCACATACACCCACCCTTATAAGATCGACGTCCTCGTCGATCAACCACAAGCCAGGAACGTCCCCTCTTGGCACACGTCTGTGCATCCAGTGCCGGCACATGTGCCATGCCGTGTCCACTCCGGGCCACACGTGCCATGCGCCACATGTCCGCCACTGACCCGCACACGCCCGTTTAACCGCGAGGGTCGGCTCTGGTACCAATTTGTAACACCCCCGGCCTCTCCGGACCGATGACTGTCACTTCTGGCAGCTCAATAGGATCTCTAGACTAGCCCCACAGACCAACACTAGTCTTTTCTGCGCACTTTGTCCTCACTCATGCGCACCCGGTTACCCACTTCCCGGTCGGTCATCCATCCTAGAATTGCTCTAGGCCAAGCACGCTTAACCTTAGAGTTATTTTCGAATGAGCTTCCGGAAAAGAAGTTGCAACTTGTTGGTATGGGTTTCCTATCAATCCTATTGAGCCATGCGCCAGGGTCTCACAGTCATCATGAGACATAGTTTTACCACTTGTGGTCTTACTCTCCACAATGGTCTTGTTGGTCTCTTGTGCGGGCTTGGCATTCTTCTTCTTATTGTTCTTCTTCTTGGTTTTGGAAACAAAACCAATGCCCCCTTTATCACCACTACGCCTTTGCTTGCTCAAAATATCATCAATGGACTTGTTGCCTTGTGGAAATGTGGCCTTAGCAAGCTCCCCCTTCAACCTAGCATTCTCTTCAAGAATAGTTGTGCTACTAGATGGAATGAAGTTACTAGGTGAAGGAATATTGGCCAATTGAGTTTGAAGTGTTTCATGGGACTTTGTGAGTGACAAGAGTTCACTCTCCAAGGCCTTGTGAGCCTTGTTTAGCAAACTAAAGTCCTCGACAAGTTTTTCATGAACCACAGCAAACTCAATCTTGTCCTTTTTAGCCCTTTTGTATTTAGCAATAGCATAATCACGCTCTTTGATGAGTTTGTTAACAATAATGTCATTGGCGTCATCAAGCCCTTCAAGTTTTAATTCAAGTGACAACCTAGTTTCTTGTTCTTCTTCTAGAGCATTGTTTAAAGCCTCTAGCTCAATCATATGTTCACGCCCAAGTTTACATCTTACATCTAGAAGCTCTTGAGTATGTGAGAGTTGATCTAAGATGTTCCCAAAATGTAACTTAGCATCTCCTAGGTTAGTCATAAACTCATCAAAGGCAATTAATTCCTTTTTAACATGAAGAGACATCTCATCATCAATTTCATTATTATCTAAGGGAGTAGAGCGGGATGATGAGGATACCTCCGTTCCTCTTGCCATAAGGCAAGTGATGTTCTTGGTGTGAGAGTTCTCATTTGGAGAATCGAAGAGTGAGAATGTCGGAGTAGAGGTGGTGGCTAGAGCATCCACACCATGAGAAGTTTCATCTTCCTCATCTTCCTCATCTTATTGTCGGAGGAGTATTCTTCATGAGTGATCAAGACAATTTCTCCCGACTTCTTGTTGATGGGATTCTTTTTGATGAAAGGTTTCTTGTAAGGTGCCTTGAGAGTCTTCTTCAACACAAGCTTACCCCCACGATCTTCTCTCTTCTTGTAAGGTGCCGACAACTTGCTACAAAGTGATAGCGGTCACCGCAATTGAAGCAAGTTCTCAATCTCGTTGTATTTTCTCTTTTCCCATTTGGGTTGCTTTTTCTTTGCATTTCCATCTTAGCCTTGGCAGGCTTCTTCCAAAAGTTCTTTGCATAGAAGGCCATATATTGACTATGAGCAATCTTGACTTCATCGGGGTGGTCCATGGAAATCCCTTCATCACTATCATCTTCATCCCCAAGGTCCACAACTTTGGCCTTCAAAGCAACATTGACCACATTGCTCATACCAAGGGCACGAGCACGAGCATCTTTGGCATTCTTGGCGGCAACCTTGAAAGCGGCCATCTCTTGCATAACTTCATTTGAGGTCATGAGATGGTAGTTGTGTCTTCCTTATAGGCTCTTCAAGTCGGTGGGCTCAAAAGGCATGAGTGCACTCACTTATTTCCTTTTTATCCATGCATCATCCACATGTGAGGCACCCACATTTCTAAAAGTGGTGGCGGTGGTCTTGAGCCTTCGATACATGTCTTCGTGATCTTCACCTTCTTTCATGTAGAAGCCTTCGGCTTCATTGCTTAGAGCATCATATCAGTTCCTCCTCATACTCTCATTTCCAACAAACAACACAGTGAGAGCATCCCAAGCTTCCTTGGCAATGCTAAAGTGCTCAATGTGTGGATAATCCTTTGTCCCCAAACCTTGTTGAATCATATGCAAAGCAGTGGCATTGAGTTAACTATTGACAATCTCTCTTCTTGTCAAGTTGCTTGGATCCCCAATAAAGAGTCCATGCTCGATGATGTTCCATAGTTCAATGCAAAAGCTGCGCACATGAGTTCTCATTAGTGATTGCCATTGAGAAAAAGTAGCCGACTCTTCAAGCTTAGGTGGGCCACCCCTATTGTACACATGAGGGTGAGGGACGGGAGGGTCGGGAGAGTACCATGAGTCACGGTGCTCACCCTTCCCACCATCATTGTGTGTGGAGAAATTAACGTTGTCTAGTTTACCCCCCACCACCATACCCTCGGGGGATACTGACGTATTCCCTTTAGGTAAAATGGATGGTTGATCCTCTTGAGGAGATGGGGGTGATGAGCCTTCTTTGTCTTTAAGAAGTTGCTCAAGCATCTTCTTGACTTTGTTGACCAAGGAAGATCTCAATCTTGTTTCCAAGTTTTTGAGATCTTCCATGGTCACCGGGGTCGGCTCACTACCACCATCCCCTTCATTGCTACCCATATTCTCTTAGGCGGTAAATCCCAAATAAAGAGCCGAGGCTCTGATACCAATTGAAAGGATCGTATGGGCACCTAGAGGAGGGTGAATAGGTGCTACTTCAAATTTTATTCCTTTTCAAGTTAGGGTTTGACAAGAAAGGTAAATTCTCTAGAATATGCAACTATGGTGAATTTACCTATATGTCAACCATACACAATCTAGCACAAACTAAGCAAGAACAAGTAAGTAAAGTGCGGTAAATGATAGAAGTAACCAAAGGAGTGGATGCGGAGACACAAGGATTTGTTTCCCGTAGTTCTTTCCTTTTGAGGGGAAGTACGTCTACGTTTGGAGAGGGGGTGGTTTCAAACCACCAACGCCACGAGAGGTCTCCCTTGTTCTCCGATGAACCTCACCCCAACGGGCTCGATTCACCTTCCACTATATCGGCAACCTTCGAGGTGGAAGCCGACACCTTTACAACAAGTTTGGGGCACGCATCCACAACTGAATTGGAGGCTCCCAAATACAAGCAAGTTGTCAAGACAAATCAAAGACAAGCTTGTAAGAACCAAATCAAAGTTAGGGTATCCAATGAAACACTAGAGCTTGGGGGCCCTCAAGTGAATGAGTGTCGTGGTATTGCACGGCAGATGCTACTAGGGGTAGCTTATGTAGAGGGAGCAAGGCGATGTAGGAGAATCCGGGAGCGAGATTGGCACACGATGTACCCAGGTTCACGTCCCCTCGGTGGAGGATCGCTACGTCCTGCTGTCAATCCAGTATATAATCATATATTGGTTTACATGGGAGCCGCCGTAGGCGGACGGAGACTAGATCTAATCTATTGTGGGAAAGCATACCCCGTGGGGGTGCCCCTGGTGGCTTTATATATGCAGCCACCTAGGGTTTACAAGTGCACTAATGGGCTTTGTATTGGAGTCGCCGTCTTGGGCCTCCAGTCGGCGCCACTCGTCTGGGTCCACCATGCACCGGTCGCCGAATTGGGCGAGTCGACCCGCTCAGGGCTAGGTTTCAGTCGGCTCGATCCAGCTGGCGAATCCGCTTCGTGGGTATACCCCGATTGGTATTCCCCCATCAGTAGTCCCCGAGCACGTTGTCGATTCGACACGGGCTTGAGGCAGGGCACAGAGAGTCTTGACGATGGGTCGTGGCAAATCGGCGATGAGCTCCTGAACAGAGAAAATAACCGTTAAGCAGGAGGCGGTCGGCGTGAGCCAGTCGGTGATGGCCAGTTGGCGAAAGACGCAGGGTGTTGGTGAAGCCGTCAGTTGCGGAGAGTCCTCGAACATGGAGCGTGCCGAGTCGCCGAGCATGGCGATTGGCGAGGTCAAGCGACCGGCAAGTGCCGAGTCCCCGAGCATGCCAAGTGGCGAGGTTGGGCGACCGGCGAGTGGCGCTGTCTGTAGCGTGCCGAGTCCCCGAGCGTGTTGAGTTCACGAGGGCGAGTCCGCGATGGCGAGTCCCGAGCGTGTTGAGTATGCGAGGGCGAGTTCACGTTGGAGAGTCCCTGAGCGTGTTGAGTACGCGAGGGAGAGTCCGCGGTGGTGAGTCCCCGAGCGTGTTGAGTACGCGAGGGCGAGTCCCCGAGGATGTTGAGTACGCGAGGGCGAATCCACTGTGGGGAGTCCCCGAGCGCATTGAGTACGCGAGGGCGAGTCCGCGGTGGGGAGAGTTCCCGAGCGTGTTGAGTATGCGAGGACGAGTCCGTGGCGGCGAGTCCCCGAGCGTGTTGAGTACGTGAGGGAGAGTCCGCGGTGGCGAGTCCCTGAGCATGTTGAGTACGCGAGGGCGAATCCACGGTGGCGAGTCGACGAGGGCGAGAAACCACGCGTACACACTGCATGCCTAGGAGTAGTCCCCGAGGCTCGAGTTGGCTTGTAGAGGCGACTTGAGGCTCTTTAGAGATGCATATTCTGAAAATATTAGTGGTTGCTGCCGAGCGCGGCGAGTGGCGAGGTCGAGCGACCGGCGAGCGTTGAGTCCCCGAGCACGGAGAGTGGCGCGGTCGAGCGACGCTGTCTATAGCGTGCCGAGTGGCGAGGTCGAGTTACCGGCGATTGCCGAGTCTCTGAGCGCGGCAAGTGGCGCGGTCGAGCGACGCTGTCTGTAGCGTGCCGAGTGGCGAGGTCGAGTTACCGGCGATTGCCGAGTCTCCGAGCGCGGCGAGTGGCGCGGTCGAGCGACGCTGTCTGTAGCGTGCCGAGTGGCGAGGTCGAGTTACCGGCGATTGCCGAGTCTCCGAGCATGTTGAGTACATGATGATTGTGAGTCTGCGATGATTGCGAGTCCGCGAGGGGAGAGTTCCCGAGTGTGGCGAGTCCACGATGATAGCGAGTCCGCGATGATGTTGATTGCGCTATTTTTGTTAGCGAGTCTCTCGTCTTGGACCGGGGGCCAGTCGCATGGCGACTCCAAAGATAACTCTCGGCTTAGCGTTCTTCCTGGACGATCCAAGTCTCGGTTTGCGAGTCCTCGTCCGTAGTACTTGGCCGTGCGAGTCGCGATGTCTAAGGTTGAGGAGGACATGGTGCTGTTTGTGTAGCACTGCTATTTTTCTTGGCCCGGAAGGCCAGTAGAGCAAGGCAACTCCAATGATGGCTCTCGGTTAGCGTTTTTCGTGGATGATCCGAGGCTCGGTTTGCGAGTCCTCGTCCGCACTACTTGGCCGTTCCGAGTCGCTCTTTGATAGGTTGACAAAGGCAAATTGATTTTTCCAGGGGGTGTCGTGGTATTGCCGACGAGTACGCCATGGAGGGGTCCTCACAGTGCGTGTTTAGAGACGTGGGGTAAGGCGAACGGTTGACGGGTACGAGGTAACACAGCTTACCCAGGTTCAGATCCCACGACGGTGGCGGAATCCTACTCCTACTATAAATCACTATAATGGCAATACGCCGAGTTACAGAGATAGGTTCGCTGTACGAGGTTGTCTGAAGTTATCTATGCTTGTGCCCTAAAGGCTCCCATAGGTCCGACTTATATAGTCGTCAGATCCTAGGGTTACAGGAAAAAGTCCTAGCCGGACAGGTTACAGAGTCCTACACCGTCTATCACTAGTCTTGTGTATCTTGTAGTCCAAGGCTCCGGGTACGCTGGAGACTCCACCGTAGCCTTCCTTTATCCGGCATGGGCCTCCCTTCTGGATCCACCTAACTGGGCCGCCCAGCAGGCCATAGGCCATGCTACCGACTATGGGCCACACGGGTTAGTCGGACAAGAGACATGCTATGAGGATACCCATATAGCATATCCCCAACAGTAGCCCCCGGAGAACTCCGAGATCTTGCGCCGTCTTGCCTTTTCACGTGGAATGCTCCGTCTAGATGGATGTCGGCAAATCGTCAAGCAATATCTTGTATTCCTCCCAAAGAACCCTTCAAAGGTTTCTCCGCCTTTGATTAGTAAGTCGGAGAAATGCTGAATCTTCCATTGTACATTTCTGTTAGTCGGATTAAATCCGTCCACGCCGGAATCTTTGATGCGACGGCTCATATACCATGTCAGTTATGAAGACGTAGGCCTAGGTCAGCGACGCCTCGTAACTCACACATGCAGAGAACGTAATCATAGCCGATTTTCCCGCTCAAGTAATGCGAACCGTTGGCGGCGACCGTTTGGAGACGTGCCGAAATTACCGCACACGTTCTCGACCACGTCGTCTACACGGCAACCGTCCGATTAACTTCACGAATCTTGACGCAGAGCAAGATAAATAGCAACCGTGGGACACTTGTTACTTTTTCACCCCATTCTCTCGCGTCATCGTCTTCTTCCTCCAGCCGCGCGCCTCCTCGAGCTCTCCGCGAAAACCTCGAGAAACCCTAGCCTTGCTCCCTGCACCAGTCGCGCTCTCTTCCTCCTCCATGGCTAGCAGAAGCTCATCCCCATCAATGGCGGCGTCGAGCGAAGCCGCGACGAAGCCGGCGAGCTTCGTCATCGTGCCCCCAGAGGGCCTGGTCATCCCCGCATCGGCGGTGATAGAGACCACTAGCGGCGACCATAATCTGGCGGCGCTGGAGCCCCTGGAAGAGGAGCCATACTCGCATAAAGGCGATTGGCGCGGCTCGGACATCACCGGCCACGACATCCAAGAGATGGTCGTTGAGGGTTACCTCCCTGTGACGGAGGGGCTCGCCTGGCGGGCGGCGGCGGCCGGCGAGGTGACCCCCTCTGCCCAAGCCAGAGAGAAAGTATACCTCAAGGCGCAATTGGTACGCGACATTTCTCTGCCCATCTCCCACTTCTTCCTGTCCGTCTTGAATCACTTCAAGGTCCAACCCCACAACCTCTCACCCAATAGTATCTTAGTGCTTAGCAACTACACGGCACTTTGTGAGGGTTACCTAGGGATTAGGCCTAGGTTAGATTTGTTTGTATATTTCTTCACCGTCAAATGTGAAGCCGGACACAGTAGGGCGGAGCTTAGAAACTGCGGCACCATAAGCTTCAAGATCCGTCCTGGCCGGCGGTTCCCCGACATCGTCGGCCACGAGTCGTGCATGAACTGGCAACATACGTACTTCTACGGCCCGACATTCCTTTGGCGGGCCGAGAAGTAACGTACCCGGACTTCGTGGATGGAGCCGCCACCAAAGTCTCCACGTGGCGGTCCCATGCCTCCCTTCCCTCCGACCTCGACGCTTCTCGCATAATAAGGCGGATCGAGTGGTTCGTAGAGACGGGTCTGACCGGCTTGGACCTAGCCATGTGCTGGTTCATCAGGCGGATTCAACCTCTGCAGCACCGCACGAAGTTCATGCACGAGTACACCAGTGACCGAAGGGATACCCTCCGGGTCTCCGAGGACAACTTCTCGAGTGACTCCGTCAAGTTCCGCCTCAAGGACATCATCAAGGTGAAGGACAAGAAGCGTGGCTTCACCCTCACCTACGATATGTTCGTAGAGGGAAAGTTCCCAAAGGTAGACATTTATTTTCCGTGTATGACATTGCTCCAGTTTTTCCGTCTTGCTAAGACCATCTTGTCTAACACAATGATTTCTCACTTAACAGCTTAGCGATCTAGAGGAGGGCAACCTGGCTGCCCAAATCTACGATCCCAAGATGAAGGAAGTCACGGTCGTGTCCGACGACGATGTCCCGTTGGCGCGAAAGCGTAAGGGCTCCACCTCTGACGCTGCCGACAGAGGCAAGAAAAATAAGATGGAGGGTGGAGCCTCCAAAAAGAGTACTGCCACCCTAGAAGCGGAAAAGGGAAAATCTACGGGGTTGTTTGCCAAAGCGCCACCCCTAGTGTAAGCCTCTCATTCTCCGACATTGTCTTATTTATCTGTCTTATTCCTGTACTTATGCATTTTGCACGTTTAAGGAACAAAGCCACAACCAGCCTCAAGAAGTCCACCAAGACTCTTGGGGCTTCTAGAAATATTAAATAGATGCTGCATCACAACTCTTCCCCCGTCATCGCCCCTGCCAATCCTGCCGTCAAGCCCTCCTCCGCTCCGACAAGCTCCCAAGGCCAGGAGGCACCAGGCCCTTCCGTCATGGAAGTGGACTCTGGCGCTTCAACCGAGCTTGTTGTTGTCGGCGAGCAGGCGACGCAGGAGAGCACTGCTCTTCAAATGGCTGAAGCTCCGGCTAAGGATGCCATCGGTAGTGGCAAGGCGGTGGTGGGGACTGGTACCTCTGCCGAAGGCGGCGCCTCTACTCCCCAAAAACCCTTCGAGTTCCCCAAGATAGTTTACCCGGCGCTGCTGCCGAGTAACACTACTATGGTTGCAGGAGGAGTGCCATCATCTCCGACGTGCGGTCTGGAGGAGCTACTCCGACAAGCAGATATCTTGCGGGGAAATAGCATTTCCTTTGGCAAGTTGCTAGCCGAGAGTGCTACAAACCTCAAGATCATCGCACTTGTAAGTTTTACTTTGCCTTCTATATTTCATATGAGTATCCCACTGTAGCCCCCGAGGATGTAGATGGAAAACCATAGGTTTTGCATCTATATGCTCTAAGAGTAACTAAGTTAGAAAAAACTCTCACTTCAGCCCCCAAGCCTTTAGATGGAATGAAATATTCCGACTAGAAGCTTTAAGAGTAGCATAACAGTGTTCATAATTTTCAATGCTGTAGCCCCCAAGCCTCTAGTTGTAACTTAATTAGTTCCGACTAGATGCTTAAAGAAAAGCTAAGCAAATTGCTAAGTTAAAAACTCTCGCTGTAGCCCCGAGCATCTAGATGGAAAATGTGGCATCCCGCAAAACCACTACTAGAAAATCGCGTTGAATTTTGCACAATGCATCATCATGACATCATCATACACATTTTTGTTTAAAACTATTTTGCTAAAAACCCTATTTTGTTTTATATATTAATCCCCTTCCTTCTATTTTAAATTAAACCCCGGCCTCCGGAATATTTTGTTTGCCTCAAAAACTATTTACAAAATGTACTGCAAAATAAATAAAGGTTTGAATTATTTTAGTGGGGCAGTCGAACGGGCCGAATGACCCGAACGACCACCCCAGAAAAATAAAACGGTCCGCCCCTAATTCCTACAGCTACCAGTCTACCTACCCAACCCACCCCAGCCACATCACCCGGACCAATCCCGAAAAGCCACCTCACCCCCTCTCCCCCTCTAACCAATCCTAAGCTGCCACTTGGCTCAGCAGCCACCCTCCCTAGCTCTACCTGCCCAGATCCCCACCCCACTCTGTCCTCACCCGCACTCCACCTGGACCCGCGCGCCCCAGCCCCCACCTGACCCGCCCCTGGGTCCCACCAGGCAGCCACCCCGTCCCACTCCCTGCCTTCCCCGGTCACACCTCCCCCAACCGCCCTCCGGCCCCGACGACCCCCGGCTGCGCCGCCGCTCAAGCCGCCTCGCCTCCGGCCGGGCTCCGCCTCCCCCAGCCCGCGTGCCTCTCCCGACCCCCGGCTGCGCCGCCGCTCAAGCCGCCTCGCCTCCGGCCGGGCTCCGCCTCCCCCAGCCCGCGTGCCTCTCCCGACCCCCGCAGCACCGCAGCGCCGTCCGCCCCGCCAGCTCCCTCGCCGGACGCCACCGACCACGCGACCTCCTCCGCCTCCCCCTCTCCCGGCTCCGGCGGCCCCCTCCCCATCTCCGCGAGCGCCCCGCCGGAGACGCCCGCAGCACCCTCCGCTCGCCGCTGGACGCCCCCCCTCGCCTCCCAAGCTCACCGCCGCCGCCGGTGGCCTCGACGCCGCCCCCTCTCCGCCGTCTCCCCGCGACGCTCTCGCTGCCCCGAGTACCTCCGCTGCCTTCGTCCCTTCGCGCCTCTGCCCGTGCCCGAGCCCGTGCCGCGTCTGCTCCGTCGTCGTTCCCCTGTACCCGGCCACCGATCTGCGCGTCCGCGACCTCAGCCGCGTGCGCCGCCCTCGCCGAGCTCTTCGTCACCCTTTGCGGCTGCCGTGGTGTTTTGGTACAGGTGCAGGTCCTCTAGTACCAGTGGGTTGCCCATGTGCCGTGTTTTGGTGATGTTCAGAAGAAAGTGGGATGTGTAGATGATTGCGATGGCAGCCGTGTGAAGACGGATCAGTGGCGGTTATCTAACTTCCGCGACCCCCCATCGAACAAGCCTGACGAGTACCTCACTAGGACAGCAAGGCCGTCGGTGCGTTCCCAGATCATCACCGACAATCGAAACCGGAACCGACAAGATCGCCTACCCGGAACATCAAGATCGCCTCACGGAATCCGAAGCGCGGACCCAACAAGATCCTCGCAACGACAAGACCTCGCAACGGCAAGACCGATCCCGTGTGACCCGACAAGAGCTTCACAACGACAAGAGCGACACCGACCCGGAAGAATCCGATGCGACCGACATCGACCCAAGTCCTTCGCCCCGAACACGACAAGGTCTACCTCACGGACACCAAGGACTTCCCCCTGAACGCCATGACCGTCGACATGAACCGAAGACCCCGGATGCGCCAAGACCTACCCCTGAGTCCGAGAACGACCTCGCCGAACCCGTCGAACCCTGAGACCAACCCCGAACCCCGGAACCCCAAGATCGTCGAGACCCCTAATGTGTGAACCCCTTCCTGAAACCCTATTTTATAACATAATAACAACTGTTGCATATTAATCATTCACCCTGCATGCATATTATCATGTGGTTTGGGGCCTTATGCCGATTCACCTAATAATTAAATATGGGGCCCATATGCGGGCAAATCTAGCCTTATATTGGCCTCATTTAAAGTTGTGTAGCGCACCGGTGCTATCTTTTGCCATGCTAATACAACATTTAAATTGTGGGGTATCTAAACAACATGAACCATTTAATTAAGTGTCGGAACCCCGGTTCCGCTTAATATGACCTAATTGCATCGCACTTCTGCCATGCCATACATCATACATGCATCATGCCGATCTTCTACCGTCGTATTAAATATTGCATCCGGTGTTTATTCTAGTGGTTTGCTTCTTCGCGGATAAGGCCGTTGAGTTGATGTGAGCTTCGCCCCGATCTTCGGTTGAACCTTTCGACAATATTTTCAGGCGAGCATCTCCCCCCTTTCTACCTATCTTACTTTTATAGTATTTACTCCCCTCCTGTTGATCTATTGCTATCTGTGTTGCGATGCTTTAGTTTCCGTACCTGTGATATCCCGTGCAGCCCTATATTGCCTTGGACACATCCTATTACCTGCTGTTTGGTAGATAGTTGGACTTGCGCGTCGTAGTTGCTTGCTCAAGTGCTGATGTGTGTCGTCATATGCCACAGTTGTTGATGTATTGCCGCATGTCGATGTTGGAGATGATTCTAGTTTTACTTATCGTCACTTTAATTCTTGTTTAACAACTAAAATTGAAATAAGCAGAGGCATCGGTGGGTGATAGATAATATTTGGTTTCCGAACGCCCACTTGTGTCCCGTAGGACCCCGAGTACTTGATACCTGTTCCTTGATTTATCGCGCTATCCACATCCGGGAGGTATATGGGACCCCCCTGAGCCAGAGCTTGATTCCGTCTTATTTCTTGGGGCCACAAACTAGTTTGAGGTTTTATTTACGATCCTGTACTTATGCCATGCTACTGCTTTATTTACGATTGTGCGAGGAGCACACTGTACTGTTTAGGAATTGTGACCCGTTTACGTGGTATCGACAGTCCCCGTTTGGGGACCTGCTGTCGTTTACCGCCGGCCCCACAAACCTTGGGTCCGTCTCGGAGCTAGCTTACTTCGTTGCGGGTGTACTACAAGGGGTGGCCCCCTGAAATATTTCTGAATCCTGTGATTGCTTTGTCGTGAAAGCCTCGTTGGGTTTTGATTTGGTTTTTCCGAGGTTGATCGAGTGTGTGTTGCTATTGGTGCACCCCGGCCGGGTAAAACTTTCTGAAAGCCGTGTCCGCGGTTATGGACGACTTGGAGCACAGTATCTCGATCATAGACAAGCATAACTAAAGTTTATTGCTATAAAGTTGACTTTATAATGACTAGTAATCAGCTTCACTATAATGGAATGGCTAATAATACTGCCCACAATTGCTTGTTGGAGCGTCGCTTGCGACCATTGTACCTGACTAGTAAGTATTGCAACTACAACGGAATGGCTGAATAAAAGTACCAACAACTGCTGGGTTTTATGGGTTATCTCATGTTAAATGCATCTGACTAGTAAGTGTTGCCACTATAACGGAATGGTTAACTAAAAGTGCCCACTGTTTACTTTATCAGGATGAATATCTAAACCTGACTAGTAATTGCTGCAACAATAACGGAATAAGTAAGACTGCCAACTGTGTGAGTTCCTCGGTTGACTTCCTCGTTTGGTCTCGAGGGGGAAACGCCAGGATGGGTTTGTTTGAGGATAGTATCAGGTTGGTTCCGGATAGGTCCTTCTTACCCCTCTCTGATTGCCGACAGTTGTATCGAGTCTCTATAGGCTGTTTAGTGCATGCTGCCGCTGCCGCTCAGTTCACCATACCTATGTAGGCGAGGACCGCCGAATTCTAGCCTCGCCGTGTACTGGCCTCAGTACTGACGCTCCTTCTTTTTCCTTTGCCCTTTGTCGGCACCCCTTTTGTTTAAGCAGGTTTGAGATCGACGTCGTTAGCAGGGTTACCCTTCCGGCTTGGCCTGGGCAGGGTTATGGACGCCATTGGTTATTCTTCAGGGCTCTTAGCCCCATTTGCTTCTTGTCCGTAGTCGGACGCTCTACCGTTTCAAGGTGATTTGGATCTTGTATATTATATCTGTATTCTTGACTCTTTGAGTCGCTGTTATATATATCTGTTCTGTGGGTCCCATCGAGGACTGTTGTGTAATGTTATTACTTCGTTTTCCACCCGCACGAAAGTGCCTGGTGGGCACCTTCGAATCGTTTCTATGCGGGTTTGGCAAATTTCGCTAAAACTTGCATAGGTCCGATTCTGAGGGTGTTACAGAGTGGCATCAGAGCTCAGCAGTTACGATACCCCACAAGTCCAGCCTGTAGGATAACCTAGCTGACGGCCGAAGTAGAGTGTCAAAACTATTTTGCAAAATCGGTTGGATAGTTCTGATTAGGTCTGATTTTACTCCTTACCCCTCTGCTGTTCTCCTCTTACCTCTACGCGTTTTGAATCCGCTCTCTTCTCTTTCTTCGAGTCCAGGAATTCTCGTGGTTGGGTTTCCGTCGTACCTTCAGGGTTTCGCTTCCTCCTCTGATAACGGTGACCTACCATCCGGTGTTCAAGCTGCCTGATGAATCCGTCTACGGTGTTACCATTCTTTGTTCCTTGTTTGTGCCTTCCGGTGTTTTCCGACGCGACGACATCATCCACGCCAGATCCGATGCAGAGTCTGCATCACTCCTTTGTTTCCGGACCTCGCTTGTCGAGATCTTCAGTCTGATTCCGAGAATGGTTGCATGCTTTACCACTGATTGTGCGGAGTAATAGTTTGGGTGCGTGATGGATTGGCCCCCATGCCGACTACCCCTTCTATTCGCTTCTGTACATTGAAGTGGATGAGAATGCATCGGTTCCCTCTTTCCATCGAAGTTAGGGGTGGCTTTATTTGTTGATACCTCTACCTTCGACCTTTTTGTCCCCGGAGTGTTCTCTCAGCGATCACGAACAACGACCTCTTGTTAGTGGTGTCGCGAGGATCTACACGAAGCGAGAAGATTCAGATTGTCGACCTTCCTTCCGGTACCATGAGGCGGATCTCGAGGGCGAGATCCATTGTTAGTGGTGTCGAATTGTGGCATCCCGCAAAACCACTACTAGAAAATCGCGTTGAATTTTGCACAATGCATCATCATGACATCATCATACACATTTTTGTTTAAAACTATTTTGCTAAAAACCCTATTTTGTTTTATATATTAATCCCCTTCCTTCTATTTTAAATTAAACCCCGGCCTCCGGAATATTTTGTTTGCCTCAAAAACTATTTACAAAATGTACTGCAAAATAAATAAAGGTTTGAATTATTTTAGTGGGGCAGTCGAACGGGCCGAATGACCCGAACGACCACCCCAGAAAAATAAAACGGTCCGCCCCTAATTCCTACAGCTACCAGTCTACCTACCCAACCCACCCCAGCCACATCACCCGGACCAATCCCGAAAAGCCACCTCACCCCCTCTCCCCCTCTAACCAATCCTAAGCTGCCACTTGGCTCAGCAGCCACCCTCCCTAGCTCTACCTGCCCAGATCCCCACCCCACTCTGTCCTCACCCGCACTCCACCTGGACCCGCGCGCCCCAGCCCCCACCTGACCCGCCCCTGGGTCCCACCAGGCAGCCACCCCGTCCCACTCCCTGCCTTCCCCGGTCACACCTCCCCCAACCGCCCTCCGGCCCCGACGACCCCCGGCTGCGCCGCCGCTCAAGCCGCCTCGCCTCCGGCCGGGCTCCGCCTCCCCCAGCCCGCGTGCCTCTCCCGACCCCCGGCTGCGCCGCCGCTCAAGCCGCCTCGCCTCCGGCCGGGCTCCGCCTCCCCCAGCCCGCGTGCCTCTCCCGACCCCCGCAGCACCGCAGCGCCGTCCGCCCCGCCAGCTCCCTCGCCGGACGCCACCGACCACGCGACCTCCTCCGCCTCCCCCTCTCCCGGCTCCGGCGGCCCCCTCCCCATCTCCGCGAGCGCCCCGCCGGAGACGCCCGCAGCACCCTCCGCTCGCCGCTGGACGCCCCCCCTCGCCTCCCAAGCTCACCGCCGCCGCCGGTGGCCTCGACGCCGCCCCCTCTCCGCCGTCTCCCCGCGACGCTCTCGCTGCCCCGAGTACCTCCGCTGCCTTCGTCCCTTCGCGCCTCTGCCCGTGCCCGAGCCCGTGCCGCGTCTGCTCCGTCGTCGTTCCCCTGTACCCGGCCACCGATCTGCGCGTCCGCGACCTCAGCCGCGTGCGCCGCCCTCGCCGAGCTCTTCGTCACCCTTTGCGGCTGCCGTGGTGTTTTGGTACAGGTGCAGGTCCTCTAGTACCAGTGGGTTGCCCATGTGCCGTGTTTTGGTGATGTTCAGAAGAAAGTGGGATGTGTAGATGATTGCGATGGCAGCCGTGTGAAGACGGATCAGTGGCGGTTATCTAACTTCCGCGACCCCCCATCGAACAAGCCTGACGAGTACCTCACTAGGACAGCAAGGCCGTCGGTGCGTTCCCAGATCATCACCGACAATCGAAACCGGAACCGACAAGATCGCCTACCCGGAACATCAAGATCGCCTCACGGAATCCGAAGCGCGGACCCAACAAGATCCTCGCAACGACAAGACCTCGCAACGGCAAGACCGATCCCGTGTGACCCGACAAGAGCTTCACAACGACAAGAGCGACACCGACCCGGAAGAATCCGATGCGACCGACATCGACCCAAGTCCTTCGCCCCGAACACGACAAGGTCTACCTCACGGACACCAAGGACTTCCCCCTGAACGCCATGACCGTCGACATGAACCGAAGACCCCGGATGCGCCAAGACCTACCCCTGAGTCCGAGAACGACCTCGCCGAACCCGTCGAACCCTGAGACCAACCCCGAACCCCGGAACCCCAAGATCGTCGAGACCCCTAATGTGTGAACCCCTTCCTGAAACCCTATTTTATAACATAATAACAACTGTTGCATATTAATCATTCACCCTGCATGCATATTATCATGTGGTTTGGGGCCTTATGCCGATTCACCTAATAATTAAATATGGGGCCCATATGCGGGCAAATCTAGCCTTATATTGGCCTCATTTAAAGTTGTGTAGCGCACCGGTGCTATCTTTTGCCATGCTAATACAACATTTAAATTGTGGGGTATCTAAACAACATGAACCATTTAATTAAGTGTCGGAACCCCGGTTCCGCTTAATATGACCTAATTGCATCGCACTTCTGCCATGCCATACATCATACATGCATCATGCCGATCTTCTACCGTCGTATTAAATATTGCATCCGGTGTTTATTCTAGTGGTTTGCTTCTTCGCGGATAAGGCCGTTGAGTTGATGTGAGCTTCGCCCCGATCTTCGGTTGAACCTTTCGACAATATTTTCAGGCGAGCATCTCCCCCCTTTCTACCTATCTTACTTTTATAGTATTTACTCCCCTCCTGTTGATCTATTGCTATCTGTGTTGCGATGCTTTAGTTTCCGTACCTGTGATATCCCGTGCAGCCCTATATTGCCTTGGACACATCCTATTACCTGCTGTTTGGTAGATAGTTGGACTTGCGCGTCGTAGTTGCTTGCTCAAGTGCTGATGTGTGTCGTCATATGCCACAGTTGTTGATGTATTGCCGCATGTCGATGTTGGAGATGATTCTAGTTTTACTTATCGTCACTTTAATTCTTGTTTAACAACTAAAATTGAAATAAGCAGAGGCATCGGTGGGTGATAGATAATATTTGGTTTCCGAACGCCCACTTGTGTCCCGTAGGACCCCGAGTACTTGATACCTGTTCCTTGATTTATCGCGCTATCCACATCCGGGAGGTATATGGGACCCCCCTGAGCCAGAGCTTGATTCCGTCTTATTTCTTGGGGCCACAAACTAGTTTGAGGTTTTATTTACGATCCTGTACTTATGCCATGCTACTGCTTTATTTACGATTGTGCGAGGAGCACACTGTACTGTTTAGGAATTGTGACCCGTTTACGTGGTATCGACAGTCCCCGTTTGGGGACCTGCTGTCGTTTACCGCCGGCCCCACAAACCTTGGGTCCGTCTCGGAGCTAGCTTACTTCGTTGCGGGTGTACTACAAGGGGTGGCCCCCTGAAATATTTCTGAATCCTGTGATTGCTTTGTCGTGAAAGCCTCGTTGGGTTTTGATTTGGTTTTTCCGAGGTTGATCGAGTGTGTGTTGCTATTGGTGCACCCCGGCCGGGTAAAACTTTCTGAAAGCCGTGTCCGCGGTTATGGACGACTTGGAGCACAGTATCTCGATCATAGACAAGCATAACTAAAGTTTATTGCTATAAAGTTGACTTTATAATGACTAGTAATCAGCTTCACTATAATGGAATGGCTAATAATACTGCCCACAATTGCTTGTTGGAGCGTCGCTTGCGACCATTGTACCTGACTAGTAAGTATTGCAACTACAACGGAATGGCTGAATAAAAGTACCAACAACTGCTGGGTTTTATGGGTTATCTCATGTTAAATGCATCTGACTAGTAAGTGTTGCCACTATAACGGAATGGTTAACTAAAAGTGCCCACTGTTTACTTTATCAGGATGAATATCTAAACCTGACTAGTAATTGCTGCAACGATAACGGAATAAGTAAGACTGCCAACTGTGTGAGTTCCTCGGTTGACTTCCTCGTTTGGTCTCGAGGGGGAAACGCCAGGATGGGTTTGTTTGAGGATAGTATCAGGTTGGTTCCGGATAGGTCCTTCTTACCCCTCTCTGATTGCCGACAGTTGTATCGAGTCTCTATAGGCTGTTTAGTGCATGCTGCCGCTGCCGCTCAGTTCACCATACCTATGTAGGCGAGGACCGCCGAATTCTAGCCTCGCCGTGTACTGGCCTCAGTACTGACGCTCCTTCTTTTTCCTTTGCCCTTTGTCGGCACCCCTTTTGTTTAAGCAGGTTTGAGATCGACGTCGTTAGCAGGGTTACCCTTCCGGCTTGGCCTGGGCAGGGTTATGGACGCCATTGGTTATTCTTCAGGGCTCTTAGCCCCATTTGCTTCTTGTCCGTAGTCGGACGCTCTACCGTTTCAAGGTGATTTGGATCTTGTATATTATATCTGTATTCTTGACTCTTTGAGTCGCTGTTATATATATCTGTTCTGTGGGTCCCATCGAGGACTGTTGTGTAATGTTATTACTTCGTTTTCCACCCGCACGAAAGTGCCTGGTGGGCACCTTCGAATCGTTTCTATGCGGGTTTGGCAAATTTCGCTAAAACTTGCATAGGTCCGATTCTGAGGGTGTTACAGAAAATCTCCGACTAGAAGCTCCAAGCAGACCAAACAACGATTTAACTTTATACTTTCTTTCACAGAACGAGAATGCTCGGAGGGGCATGGCCAACGACAAGTACCAGAAGATGCGAGCAGATCTCGAAGCCGAAAAGGGTAAAACCGCCTTCTTGAAGGAACAAATCATCAAAAATAAGACTCTATTTTCTTATTACGCATTTCCGTCTTCATGTTGTATCCCCAATCTCTGAGTACTTACTAAGTACTGTGTTTTCTCCGACTTGCAGAACATGTTGCCAAGGCTAAGGATATTGTCGAGCAGTCCAAGCACATCCAACAGCTGGACAACGAGAACAAGATCCTTAAGAAGGAGAGGGAAGAAATGCTGAAGATGCACGAGGATTCCATGAAAGTCCTGCAGGACTCCGCCTCCGCTGAGATCAATCGCTTGAAGGAGGAGCTTGCGATCCTAAAGGATCAGAAGCAAGCTGCCGATGAGCAAAACCTTCGCCATAGCGAGGCGTTTAAGCTCATCCAACAAGAGAAGGAATCCTTGGCGGACGTCGTCTGGCAGGCTAAGGCCAGCATCTTCAGTAAGTGTCATCCGCCTTGTAGTTCTGTAGTCTGGATACTTAGGATTTTTGAACTCATGCAATCGTTGTCGGAATTTTCAGCGCCCATGGGTTTAACCCGCTCGCCTCCTTCGGACAAGGAATGCATGGTTCTTGCCGGCAACTTCATCAACACCTCCATCGCCTAGGCCAAGGAGATCGCCAAGCCCCTGCAGATTTATATCAAGGCCTCGGACTCCGTGGCGAAGTACTCGGAGATTCTGCACCGAGCCCCCGAGCGTGTCATGAGCTGGAAAGCTTCTTGTGCACGGGCTGGCGCAAGGATGGCGCTGTCGATGGTGAAGGCACACTATGAAGATGCCGACATAGACACAGTGACATCTGGTATCCCCGACGCGGATGATGACGGCAAGGAGATCGATCGCGATGCTATCCTGTCATCACTCATGGGGTATGACACCAGGGTTGCCGAGTTGGTAGATGTTGACGTCTTCGTGCCCAGGAACTTTCTCGACAACGCCAACCCGGAATCCTCCGAGTCTCACCATAGCACCGATGCTGAGGGTGACACTCCGGCTGGTGATGAAGCGGCTTCCAAGTCCCCTGCGCCCAAAGAGTGAAAAACACTTTGTAATTCTTGTTTCACCTTTGATGCATGCATGGAAGAAACTTGGTGATGTAATCCTTAAGGCGGAAAACAGTAGTTGTCATATCCTGCTACTTAAGAACTTATTGCCAATTTGTATATATTTTTTAAGCAAGTGCTGGCTTATCCATCACTTTGGTTTTTATGCTTGACTTTTCGTGAGTCGGAAGACTCGTTGTCGGAACCATGCGCTTAGGTGATGATGCCCAATGGCACCGTCAATAACCTAAGCACAAAATCGCCGACAATGAGTGCTGAAAGTCACTACTCTAGAATCCACATAAAAACAACAAAGAACGTGTAGACTAGAAAACTTAAGCTAACGCCCATAGGCGGAATTTTCACAAGTGCAATCGCAAGACTTGTGCATAAAAGTTTTACATGATCCAAAAATGAACACTAAAGGAGGTAAAAGACTCAGAAATATGAGTGAACCAAAGAGCTTTATTTCATTGATCATATAAGAGGTACACAATTAGATAAAAAATGCTAAGTGTAGAAAGGACGTAGTTGTGCTATGTTCCATGGCTGATCAAGCTCCAGGTAGTCATCATCCGGGTCACATCGCTTACGCTTATGATCCTCGTTGGGTCTATCCTTGAGTTCAGGATTCTCGACAAGGTAGTAAGACCCATTGAGCAGTGCCTTGCTTATGATGAACGGTCCTTCCCATGGCGGAGATAATTTGTGTGACTTCTTCTGCTTAAGTCGGAGCACCAAATCCCCCTCTTTAAACGAGCGATGCCGAACGCGGCGACTATGGTAGCTGCGTAGCTTCTGCTGGTAGATGGCGGATCTTTGGCATGCCAAAACGCGCTCCTCCTCGAGAAGGTCCACATCTAGGCGTCTGGATTCTTCAGCGTCATCTTCGTCGTAGGCGGCAACTCTTGGTGCATCGTGGAGGATGCTGGAAGGTAGGATGGCTTCTGCTCCATATACCATGAAATATGGGGTGTAGCCGGTGGATCTGTTGGGTGTAGTTCGTAAACTCCACAACATAGATGGCAATTCTTCCGCCTAGTCTCCAGCTACTCTATGTAGCGGTGCCTCAAGACGTGGCTTGATTCCCTGCAGAATTAATCCATTGGCCCGCTCAACTTGACCATTGGATTGTGGGTGTGCCACAGATGCAAGGTCAAGTCAGATGCCTTTGCCCCAGCAATAGGCCTCCACTTCTCCGAGTGACAAGTTGGTTACGTTGTCGGTGATGATGCTATGTGGGAGACCAAATCTCACCACTAAATCCCGGACGAACCTGAGGGCAGTTGCCCCGTCAAGCTTTCTAATGGGTTTAGCTTCTATCCATTTGGTGAACTTGTCAACTGCTACGAGCAGATGCGTAAATCCACATGGTGCCGTCTGTAACGGTCCCACCATGTCTAGCCCCAGACTGCAAACGGCCAAGTTATTGGTATTGTTCGCAATTCTTCAGCAGGAACATGTGGTTGTCGGGCATAATACTGGCATCCTGTGCATGTCTCAACCAGCTTGTCAGCGTCCGCCTTCACGGTTAGCCAGTAGAATCCTTGCCGGAAGGCTTTCGCGACCAAAGATCGAGGAGCGGCGTGATGCCCGCAATCTCCGAGATGGATTTCGCGTAGGATTTCCATACCTTCTAGCTGGGAAACACACTTTAGGTATACACCAGTAGTGCTCCTCTTGTAGAGTTGTCCATTGATTATGGTATAACCCTTTGCTCGTCGTACTATTTGCCGTCTTTCGACTTTGTCGTCGGGCAAAGTTCCGTGTTCGAGATACTCCATGAACGGTTTTGTCCAAGCCGGAGGGATCTTTGTCACCATGTTTACGAAAGAGTCATCTCTGTCTGGGTTGTCAATGTCGGCACCCTTCACGGATGGTGTGCGTATATGCTCTAGGAAAACTCCTGGCGGAATTTGCTTGCGCCCTGATCCAAGTTTAGACAGTAGATCAGCCGCCTCGTTTTGGTCCCTAGGCACATATTTGACTTCGTAGCCCAAGAAGCTCTTGGCTATCTCGTCCACTTCGTCTCGATATGCCGCCATCATAGGGTTCTGCGCATTCCAGGTGCCAGCCACCTGCTGGGCAACCAAGTCGGAATTTCCACAGCAAACTATGCGCTTGATGCCAATATCCTTGGCTACACGCAGTCCGTGAATGAGTGCTTCATACTCCGCCATGTTGTTTGTACCCTCGAAGTGGATCTGCAAAACGTAGTGTAGCTTGTCTCCTTTTGGTGACTATAGCAATACACCAGCCCCCGAGCCGTTGAGCAACTTTGAACCGTCAAAGTGCATCACCCAGTACTCTGGTTATGGCAAAGGAGTAGCATCTGGCATCTCCGTCCAATCTGCAATGAAATCCGCCAAGGCTTGTGACTTGATAGCGTCACGTCTCTTGTAGGTGATCTCGAAGGCGGCAAGTTCAATGCCCCACTTCGCGACCCTTCCTGTAGCATCGCTGTTGTTGATAATGTCGGACAGTGGAGTCTTGCTCACTACTATGATTGGGTACTCCTGAAAGTAGTGCCTTAACTTCTGAGAAGCAAGGAATACTCCGTAAGCTATCTTTTGGTAGTGCGGGTAATGCTGCTTGGACTCCGTCAAGACCTCGCTTACGTAGTAAACTGGTCGTTGAACTCCATACTCATAGCCTGGTTCCTGCCGCTCTACCACGACGACGATGCTGATAACCCGGTTGGTTGCCGCCATGTAAATTAACAGGGGCTCTCCAGGCTCGGGTGCTGCAAGGATGGGCGCTGAGGAAAGAATCTCCTTGAGCTGCTTCAATGCTGCATCTGCCTCATCCGTCCATGTGAATTTGTCCGCCTTCTTCAGCAACTTATACAGCGACAGAGCCTTCTCTCCAAGTCGGCTGACGAACCGACTAACTGCTGCAACACAACCTGTTAGTCGTTGGATGTCCTTGAGGCATGTCAGACGGTTTATGTTTAAGATGGCCTTGATTTTCTCCGGGTTGACCTCGATTCCGTGCTGGGAAACGATGAAACCCAACAATTTGCCGGCTGGAACCCCGAAGACGCACTTCCTAGGGTTGAGCATCATGTTGTACTTTCAGAGATTATCAAAGGTTTCTTTTAAGTCGGAGATTAAGTCGTTTGATTTTTAAGACATCACCACGATATCGTCCACATAGGCGTGAATGTTCCGACCAATTTGGTCATGAAGGCAACGTTGCATTGTCCACTGGTAGGTAGCACCTGCATTTTTCAGCCCAAAGGGCATTGTGACATAGCAAAATGTGCCGTATGGGGTAGTGAATGAAGTGGCCAATTGGTCCGACTTCCTCATCTTGATCTGGTGGTATCCTGAGTATGCATCGAGAAAAAACAAAAGTTCCGAGCCAGCCGTCGAGTCAATGACTTGGTCAATGCGAGGCAAAGCAAACGAATCTTTGTGACATGCTTTGTTCAAACCGGTGTAATCAACGCACATTCTTAATTCATTGGTTCCCTTTTTAGGGACAAGTACAGGATTTGCCACCCATCGGGTGTGAAGGACTTCTCGGATAAACCCAGCCTTAAGTAACCTAGCTATCTCTTTGCCAATGGCGCGTCTCTTCTCATCTCCGAAGCGTCATAGAGGTTGCTTCATTGGTTTGCATTTTGGATCTATGTTTAAGCTGTGCTCGGCAAGTTCCCTAGGTACACCTTTCATGTCGGCAGGTTGCCAGGCAAAGATTTCCCTATTATCACGGAGGAACTCGACGAGCGCGCTTTCCTATTTGGGATCCAGGTTCGTTCCAATGGCGACGGTCTTGGAGGCATCGCCTACCACAAGTTCCACCGGCTTGGTCTCGATGGCGGCCTTGAACGCAGGAGCGGAGTCGGAGATTTGCTTCTTCGACGCGGGCATCTCTGAGTCATCGACCTTGCTCTGGATCTCCTTGAATTCTTCGCTGTAGAGGACAGCTTCTGCAACGGCTGCTTCGTTGATCTCGTAGTCCCTTGCCTTGGTAAAGCTTCCGGATACGGTGATGACACCGTTTGGTCCGGGTATCTTGAGCTTGTTGTGGACGAAGCATGGCTTGGCCATGAACGTGTGGAATATGTCGCGGCCGAATATGATGTGGTACACGCTCTTGAAGGGGACTACTTCAAAGGTCATGCGCTCTTGGCGGTAATTATTAACGTCGCCAAAGGCTACCTGAAGTGTGATGCACCCAAGGGACCGAGCCTCCCGACCTGGCACTACGCCATGGAACACGGTGTTGGTCCGCCTTAGTTTTGCCTCCGTCAAGTTCATCTTCTGCAGTGTATCCAGGTACATGATGTTGATGCTGCTTCCACTATCCACCATGCACTTGGTGAACTCCACGCCGTCAATCAATGGGTTGATGACCATGGCGTACTGGTTCTCCGTGGGCACAAGGTCTGGGTGGTCCGTCCTGTCCCAAGTTATTGGAACCTCCGACCAGTGCAGGTATTGGGGAACTAGGGGGAGAGTAGCCATCAGGATCCTTAAAGAGGTCTTCTGTTGTCGGACGGTGGGGGTGCCAAGGAAAGTGTGGTAGACTGGGTCCTTCTTCGCGAAGGGGTTCTTGCCTTTGTCGTCGCTCTTGGCGGCGTGCTTTGGGTCAACGTCCTCGTCCATGTCACTTGAATCCTTGGACTCCTCCTCCTTTTTCTTCCCCTTGCCCTTGCCTCGCGGTCTGTTCTTCCGACTTCGCTTGTAGCCGGACTCCGGGTCTTCCTTGAGGTCGTTGACGAACTTGCAGTGTCGATTGGTATGGGTGGCCTTGCCGTTGGCATCGAGGTGTACGAGGCACGGCATATCGCGGTACTCTTCGTAGGTTTGGGGAACGCGGAGCGGTGCCGAGTTGGTTTCACTTCCTCGCTGCTGCCCGCGGCCTGCTCCTCTTCCTTGGCCATGTTGTCCGCCTTCTCCTCGTCCTGCAAAAGTCATAGTGATCATGTCGGTAGATTGCTTTTCTTCTGGAGCGGTTTTCCGCTTTGTACTGCTGTTCCTCCGAGCTTGAGTTGGAACGGCCGTTGCCGGCAAAGAGCCACGAACATCGTCGTCGATAGCTGCGAACTCATTAGCTAACTGAATCATCTGATTCAAGTCAAGCTGGTGATTGTCCTGCAAGCGCTTCAGCATATATCGGAGCAACATGCCCCTTTCCAACCCATCGATGAAGGCGGCCATGGCGGTCTGAGCGTGCACCCTGCGCAGGAATTCTTCATATCCAGCCAGCGGGAGAGGTAGGCGCGAGATGTCTCGTCTTTCTCTTGCACGCACCGCTGTAGATCGCCCACAGTGCAGAGACGCTTGTATGTACCCTAAAAGTTTTTGGTGAATGCTTCTTGCATGTCCAGCCAGTTGTAGATAGATTTCTCCGGTAAGTCGTCGATCCATTGACGGGTCGTGCCCGCCAACATTAATGGGAGGTACTTGACGGCGACGTTGGCGTTGCCTCTGGCAATCTCCACCGCGTTGCCGTAGTCCTACAACCATGTGGCAGGTTTGGCTATGCCGTCATAGGGCTTGATGGTCTTGTCAATCCGGAAACCTTTGGGGTAAGTTGCGGACCGTATTCCGGGTCCAAAGCAACGTGGTGCCAGGTATGGTCCTTCCCAGGCCTCGTGGATCTTATCGATCCGTGAACGTGCATCGTATGGCTCCGGGTTCTTCTTCTTCTTGTCAACAGGGGATGGGCTGCGTGAACTACGCGGGCCTCCTCCGCCATGGTGACTGCTTGGTGGCGACGGAGGCGGAGGTGGCGGTGGGTTAGCTTTCTTGCTGTTACCCTCCTGCGACGCCTCACGCCTGTCGTGGTTGCTTGTCGGACGCGGAGGGTCATGGCGTGACCTGCTCCTGTGTCCTTGGTTGCGCTCTCCGTCATGACGGGTCTGCTCCGTGTTGTCGCGGATGATGATGCCGCACTGCTTTGGTGGAGGCATATCCGTGTGATGGCGAGTCTTGTAGTCTTCCTGGCGTCGGGGTGATCGGGGAGATGGCGATGGGCGGCGAGGTTGGGCTCTTTCTCCATGGTCGGAGGATATGGGGATAGCATCCTTCCTGTTGCGCGCATCCCTTCTTCTTCGTTCTGATGAACCCGTCCGCGATCCGACATCCTGAGGAGATCTGTCCCTTGGCGGTTTGTACTGGCTAGATCGGCAGAGCGCTGGGTCAGACTCAAGCCTCTGAGAGGTGGCCTTTTCCTGCTGCTTTCCCGCCTTGGCCACTAGGTCATAGACCTGCTCTACTGCCTCAGGCGATCTATCCTGCTCCAGAAGGGTCTTGGCGACGGCGAGGTTAAGGAGTGGGGTGGGCATCACCTGTTTGCCTTCACTGTCAATGTATGGCTTGGCCTGTGCCGGCTTTGAGGGAGCCCATCCTAGGTTGCGTCGTACACCAGGATCGTTGATGACGCGAGCCGGAGCTTTCTTAGCCTTCTGCTGCTGAAGCAGAGTCTTGTACTCGGCCTCCATTGCTCTAGCTTTTTCTATGGATTTCTGCGTGTTGCTAGATCTCGATCTAGTTTAGCGCCTTGCTCCGCGATGGCTTGCGCTTCCTCCAGCAGCTGCTGGCGCTTCTCGTCAAGCTGAGTCACGTTCCGGATATGATCAACAGTTAGTGGATCAACAAGGAGGTTGCCATACATCACTCTATCAGCTGGAGTAACATGGGCTTCTGCCGACGTGGATGCTGGAGGCGGCAAGTTTGCGGTGTTGTTGTTGTTGCTCGGACCGGTGCCGAGTTCCTGCGGCTATTGCACTGGGTTAGGCGGAGGAGGCATGACTCTTGCGCGATCATCGTCAGCAGCAATAAGTGGCCCCTTCCCCTTATCCAGCGCCGTAGGCGGAGCTTGCCCGGGTTGATCTTCGTCCATCGTTGTCCCAATGGTGACGAACACCCCTCGAGACATGACGGTGTTGTTAGCTTGCTCGTCGTGCGAGTACTCCTCCTCCATCTCCTGCATAGCGGAGTCTAGCTCTTCTGGACTGAAGTCTATCTCCTCTGAATCTGCACTGAAATCAGCATAAAGTGCGTCAATGATAGAGTCGGAGGGTGCTAGGATTTCCTCGATGACGGGCGGTGGAGGTGCAACGGCCTCGACGATGACTGGAGGTGGTGGCGCTGCTACGACGATGGTAGCCGGAGGCGGTGGTGGTGGCTGAATCGGAGGGGCTCCGTCGATGAGCGCAAGCGCTGTCTGAGCTGCCGCTTCGGCCTCCGCGTAGGTGTTGACGGTGTTCACCATGCCTTCGAAGGTAAGTCGGCCTGCCGCCTGCTGTCGCCTTAGAGAATGTCGGAGAAGCGTGCCATGGTCCAGTCCTTCCACAAAGTGATTGATGGCATCATCATTGGGGTAATCGGCCAGGTCGGCTCGTATACGGAGCCACCTAGCGAGGTAGTCGCGGGGGTTTTCGCCCTCTCTCTGAACGCAGCACGCCAGATCGAAGATGGTAACCACGCCGACGAACTTGGATCTCTGATGTCCAGACGCACGGGCGAAGCCGGCGGATTTGCAGTGCTCTTCGACCTTTATATCCTGCACAAGGGCGGTTTGGGTGGGCCTTGGATTTTTCCGATCTTTGCTGGCAAACTCCAAAGAGAGATCCAACATCGATCCTTCCGCGAACGTATCCTGCCCGTAGGCGGTCCGTGCGGGTCTTGATGTTTTCCGATCTTTGCCGGCAAACTCCGAAGAGAGATCCGACATCGATCCTTCCGCGAACGTATCCTGCCCGTAGGCGGTCCGTGCGGGTCTTGATGCTCCTCCGACTCCCAGGGAACTAGTTCCCGAGTCGGTTTCGCTGATGAAGAGGTGGATGTCTCTGATAGGAACGATCGAACACCGCGTAGGGTTCGTCTTCGCCGGGATCCAGAACTCGTCAGGTGGGACAATCGGAACATTGCCGGAGAAGAGAACGCGACCGATGGCTACGGTCTCGCCGATTCCCGCGAAGATCTTGGTCCTGGCCCGCTGAAGAGCCTGAAGCGCCTCTTGCCCCACGGTGGGCACCAACTGTCGTGGTATTGCCGACGAGTACGCCATGGAGGGGTCCTCACAGTGCGTGTTTAGAGACGTGGGGTAAGGCGGACAGTTGACGGGTAAGAGGTAACACAGCTTACCCAGGTTCAGATCCCACGACGGTGGCGGAATCCTACTCCTGCTATAAATCACTATAATGACAATACGCCGAGTTACAGAGATAGGTTCGCTGTGCGAGGTTGTCTGAAGTTATCTATGCTTGTGCCCTAAAGGCTCCCATAGGTCCGATTTATATAGTCGTCAGATCCTAGGGTTACAGGGAAAAGTCCTAGCTAGATAGGTTACAGAGTCCTACACCGTCTATCACTAGTCTTGTGTATCTTGTACTCCAAGGCTCCGGGTATGCTGGTGACTCCACCGTAGTCTTCCTTTATCCGGCATGGGCCTCCCTTATGGATCCACCTAACTGGGCCACCTAGCAGGCCATAGGCCATGCTACCGACTATGGGCCACCCGGGTTAGTCGGATAAGAGACATGCTATGATGATACCCATATAGCAAATCCCCAACAGGGGGAAGAGACGCCCAGTGGTGAGTCCATGCAGCGTGGCATGCGACCCTCTCTGGCGACTCGGACGATGAATGTCCCTCAGTAGACGCGGCGTACGCATTCGACGTAGCCAGAAAGAGTCGACGCGGCGGACACGGGGTCGACGCGGCGGACGGAGGTCACGCTATGGCGAAGTCGACGCGGCAGACGAAGGTCGCGATATGGTGAAATCGACCGGCGGACACGGGGTCGACGCGGCGGACGGAGGTCGCGCTATTGCGATGTTGACGTGGTAGGTGAGTCCGCAACGGGCGAGTCCCCGAGCCTAGCGAGTCCGCATTTAAGCGTGTCCGCGTTTAGGCGAAGGTCCGGAGCATGGCGAGTCCGCGATGGACGAGTCACCGGACGTGGCGAATCCGTGATGGACGAGTCGCCGGACGTGGCGAGTCCGCGGAAGGAGGATCCACGAGCGTGATGAGTCCGTGGCGGGAGGACCCACGAGCGTGGCGTGTCCGCGAGGGGAAAATCACGAGAGGCGAGGCGAGTCTCCCGAGCTGGTCGGGTAGGCGTCCCGCACGCATCCGGGTCACGAGAGTGCAATTTGCTTCTTCTCCGTATATATGCATCAACACACATTTAATAAAGAGATTATCAGTATAAATATTTAAAATAAGATCGAGTGGGAGAAATTATCGGCCATAGCCGAGTCATCGGTGGCAAAAAGTCGAAGAAGCCGGCGGTAGAGCGGTTGTTCAATCCTTCGGTCGAGGTCGCGACAGCTCGTCCGACTAGACTTTCGCATGGCAGAGTTAGTCGGGCCTGCTTCGTTCGCGTGTTGCCGTCAAGGTGCTCGCGTGCGTGCTTAACTCCCCAGGTCTGAATTTTTATGTCGCCCTGTGTAGACGTGTAGTGTCGGTCGATTTGTTCCTCGTACATAGGCCAAATAAAGCAAGAGATTAGTACTCGTGCCAAATTATATGATCTCACGTGATTTAAGAGAGTGCAAAGCCTGATCATACAAACTGGAGGATACAAAATAGGAAAATACTAAATATTTTATAATTAATCTACACATGTTTTGCTATACGCGTACTATTTGCCGATTGATCTATTCCTCAGTCGGCATTAGACCCAAAGCGCTGCATAATCTCTACTATATAATTTATCTAGCGGTGGTTTTCGTCATCAATTTTTTCGTCCGTCGTCGTGGCAGGTACGTCGCGCGCGTTTCATATCCTGATCGGATCACGCCACACCAGCCCTGCCTCCTTCCCCCACCCATATAGGAAGGTAACGAACCAGGGCAGGCCACCTCTCCTCTCAAAATTGGGTCGAATCAGGGAGTCAGCGCTGGGCATGTTGAGCCGGTGTTAATCGCCGTGTACCTGAGATACAACTGAATCGACACAAACCTCCTCGGACAGTACCCGAGGAGTCGGGTCTTCTTCATCGGTGGCTGAGATGGCGAACAGCGCCGCCTCCATGGCCACCCGGCTCCGCCCCGAGATCCATAGCGACCTGCGATCGCCTGCCCCGCTAGCTCCATGGCCCGAACAAGCATCAGATCTCATCGACCCCAGGTGGTGGAGGACTGCCGCGTAGTCGTTCCTCTTCTACAGTTCTACATGGTCCAGGCTCTAAAGATTAGTTTGCTTGTGCAATTGCCAATGGAACTTCACCTCCCGCAGTCCGGCCCGAGGAGCAGTTCAGAACCCGGCCTGAAAAGAAATAACTGACACATAGCATGTTTGTTGGTGAAATAGTGATGTTATTGGCTATTATTCGAAGTTTAGTTTGAAAAAGTTACAGATCGGTTGTAAATTATGGATGTTATTGGCTACACGGTGATGGATAGGCAGGGCCATATTCACGCTGCTGGACCACGCTGCTCGGAGACGTCCAATGCTTGATAGTGCAAGGCAGCTGGCATCTATGACAGTTGGGGCTTTTATGTTACAGGGCGGCCGGACCATGTCGCCGGTGATGTCCAAAGTTTGATACTGCAGGGCGGCTGACATCCATTGCGAGCTGGGTTTGAATTTTGAGTATAGAATTCATCTCATGTACTATTCATTGCCTCTGAAATACATCATAGATACTTAGAATTATCAACCTTGTCAGGCATGATCCATACATATAGTGTCCCCATCTGGCCTCTCACATAGGAGTAAAACACGTCCAAGCTCTCACAAATCGTTAAAATTAGACTTTTCATCCCATGTAGGTTTTTGTTTTCGTTTGGAATTTTGGGAAACCGATTCTTGTGATCCCCACAAATAGAAAAATTACTGACCAATATTTATGTCTATGTATTTTCACATAATGTGCTCAAATTCAATGGAATTTGATAATCTTCTAACAAATTGCTTTTGAATAATCTCGAACTATATTTGAATGGTATTACAAGGATTGAATTTTTTTAACCGAAAACATGGGCACGGTAGCTGTAGCACAGTACCATTGTCACGAGAACGAGGTTACTTGAAACAGATCGGCATGGCGACACCTTATTTTTATGACCCGGAGCAACACACGGTTATTTAGCTATCTCTTCTCTTCTATCTTCTATCTATCTACTATATAATTTTGCTTAAGGTGGTTTTCTTCACCCGAGTTTTTCGTACGTTGTCCATGCAGCTCTAAGAAACCGATAGCAGTCCTTGTTCAATCCCTCAATGCCCACCAGCGCTAGAAAAACGGACATGGGTCCTCGTTGGCCCAGCCTTGATCCATCGATTATGAGCCTAGACCGTCAATAGCGAGGACTCGGTCGAGTACCAGTCAGCCACGACCCCATATCTCCTAGCCGGCTAGCCCTAGACACGAAAACCTGGGCGCATCTGATTAAATCAAGTTGCTCTAGATCGCTTGATCGATCACGGCAACCCCAATCTCTTCTAGACGCTCCCGACGTCAAGCCTCACAAGGTGGACCATGGTATCCATGGCCATGCCGAGGATTAGCGCATGCAGAGAAGAAGATGTTGTCCAACCGCGATAATACGCACAGCGAGGTGGAGCGCCTCGTCGGCGTCTCGTTAAGGCTGCTCATACTCATGTACGGGGTCCGGCCGCGTGCACATGTTGTCATGGTCACCGCCTCACCGTGCAACCCAACTCGACTAAGCGACCTACGCACGCACGATCTCCAAAACCAATGTACTTCCACTCTCTAATCCTCCTCCGATTTAGAAATAGCAATCAGAAGTAGGAAACTTGATTAATGGATATTTCGAGAGGCTGCCGGCGGGAGCAGGTGACCTGGGAGACAGCCCCTGCTTTTCTTGCTTGAGCTCATGGTTGAGCGATTAGATCAGTCTTGGTAGGGTTTGTGGTGTTTGGAGAAAGGGGTAAGTGGGAATCCACAACTTAGTTTCAGTCAAGTTTCTGTAGTACGTGTCACAGGCATGAGGAGCTCGACGCCGAATAAGCTATCCATGGCAGTCCACTCCAGCGAGGAACCAGGGGACGAGTGGGCATGCGTCAAAGAGACCGCCTAGCTGGCACCGGCGTCTCCGTTGTGGTATACAAAAAAGATCCGGTTGGACACTCCTGCATCGCTGGTAAAGGTTTTTCCTCTCCGGCCTACACCACAGATAGCCACGGTGCATCCTTATTCTTCGTCGACCTAGGCCACGTCTAGGTCCAACTCGGGTTCGTGCGCGGCGGCCGCGGCGGATATGATGGTCATGGTCAAGGTTGTATGTAAGGCGTGAAAAGCATTGAAGATGCATGCTTGGGCAATCAAAAGGATGCAGATGACGTTTTCCAGCATTAAGCACTTGCAATTGCAAATGCAGACATTGAAGGCCAGATAGGTCGCTCTTCCAATCTATTTTTTTTAAATCATACACGTCACTTCAAGAATATATGTCTAATGCTATGCCACTTTTCAGTCGATGATCTATCTGACAGAATCGGATTTATTTTTCAGGTTCATACGTGTCATGTCATGTAAAAATTGTTGCACCCGTATGCTTTTTATTATCATTTTTGCTATGATGACCTATGTCTCGTCTAATCTAAATTTCCCCATAATTACAAAGCTATATATCAGCATCTGACCCTTCCAACGGATTGGTCATACGTGTTACTTAATAATCACTAAATATCTCTTGGTTTTCATGACTGACAATAAGAAGTATAAATCAGTTTTACTTTCTACAAATAGGAATGGGCCCTACAAGGAAAGTTTTTCCATTATAATTCATCTATGTTGTACTTTTGCTCTACACTTCTTCTATGGATAATTTTCTAATGGATGAGATCCGATTTATCTGTTCATTCTTAGAGTTGTTTAGAGTTCAAATGTTCATTTTTTCAATTTATATTTCTTTATTATATGACTCTCTATGTTCTTAAAAGTAAGGCATATTTTATTCTATTAACAACTCTTCGACAGACATTGCTCAATCTGTGTCATCGAATCATTGGAGTGGAAGAAGAAATAGGGATACTAAATTTTCATTTTTCTTAAAAGCAACACATATATTTTTACATATATTTCATATGTAATAACAAAAAAGAATCATAGCAACGCACGGGCATTCAACTAGTATTAACAAAAACAAAAGTGAAAAGATATCACCGACGATGGATTGGTGCGGCGTTTAACCAGAAACTGTTGATCTAACGAAGTCGTTATAGCGGACAGAGTTGGGGACGAGTCAAACGCCGAACAACTTTGTGAAGATAGTAGACTGTCCATGACGAATCCACGAGGACTCGCCGATCCATGGCTGTGATCGCAAAACGCGTCTACACGAACCCCATCTCATATCCGTGGATGCGATGTATCCCAAATCCTGTCTGGTGCTTGTATACCAAAACAAAGTATGAGATTAGATTATAATATGCCACGTACCCAATTTGCATAGTAATTAACACAAGGGAGAGATAAGATTGAATAGGAATAATGATTGAGTAACGGTCCGTGAGTGTGCATGTTCGCTGATGGAGACTCTCTGCTAGGTGAGAGTAGGTCCCGCGGATGCCAGGATCTCGACTTAATTCACACTCGATTGAATGGCAGCAGCCGATCACGCGGCCATATCCGACGAACCGTGCGCCGTCTTGACTGCATGCAGATCACGATTAAAATCCACCCGATACAGAACAGATCTGTCAGGGATCCCGTCCGGATTATCACCCTCCAAGCCCCGCTTGCCCCACGGTGGACGCCAACTGTCGTGGTATTGTACGGCAGATGCTACTGGGGTAGCTTACGTAGAGGAAGCAAGGCGACGTAGGAGAATCCGGGAGCGAGATTGGCACACGATGTACCCAGGTTCACGTCCCCTCGGTGGAGGATCGCTACGTCCTGCTGTCAATCCAGTATATGATCATAGATTGGTTTACATGGGAGCCGCCATAGGCGGAGGGAGACTAGATCTAATCTATTGTGGAAAAGCATACCCCGTGGGGGTGCCCCTGGTGGCTTTATATATGCAGCCACCTAGGGTTTACAAGTGCACTAATGGGCTTTGTATTGGAGTCGCCGTCTTGGGCCTCCAGTCGGCGCCACTCGTCTGGGTCCAGCATGCGCCAGTCGCCGAATTGGGCGAATCGACCCGCTCAGGGCTAGGTTTCAGTCGGCTCGATCCAGCTGGCGAATCCGCTTCGTGGGTATACCCCGATTGGTATTCCCCCATCAATGAGGGGGAAATGAAGATCTCTCTTGGTGAAGATGTAAATCAAGGCCTCCTCCTCCGATTCTCCAAAGATCAATGACTTTGGATGGTTGGATGAAGAGATCTTGTAGATTTGGTGGCTCTAATGGGGTTGGTGTTCTTGAGCGGCTCGAGCAGCTGGAGGAAGAAGATAAGGGTCCCTTTTTATAGGCAGCCCCCTCCACGAACCGTTTTCTGACCGTTGTAGAAAAGTCAGACCGGAGACTCCGGTCTACACCAGAGACTCCGGTCTACACCAGAGACTCCGGCCAATCTCCGAACCAGCCTCCGGACTGCCCTTCTGACTAACCCAGACCAATTCTCCCCAAGCAACACCGGAGACTCCGGTCTTCCAACACCGGAGACAACGGACTGAACAAAGTCCGGAGACTCCGGAGTAACCTCTGGTGCAGCCTCCGGACCCCTAGTCAGAATGTCCCAGTCATATCCTGGGAGGCACCACCGGAGCCAGAACCGGAGACTCCGGACCACACCGGAGACTCCGGTCTTGGCAGATCGGAGACTCCGGTCTGGAGTTGCCAGAATAGTGGCATATGAATGTGGTCTTTTCCCAAGAGTGAGGGTGCTGTTTATCTATGATAATACCAACCTGTGGACAATAACAAACTGTAAAATGATCTACTTGTTGTTAACGAACACCAAAAGTGATTATGACAATAAACGCCCTTTCAACTATGATATGGAATAGTTGGGACACATGAAGAACTAAAAAGCTTTGTGCATACCGGTGGAGTCTCGTACGGGTTGCAGCTACGCACGGGAGAGCGAGAGTAGTTGGCACACATGAAGAACTTCTTTCCCCAACTATTGAAATAGTAGTCTTGGGAATGCTTAACAATGCAATCGGTTTTGCACCAACAAATAGGAACCTCCTTTCCATGGGCCTCAGAAGTACGAAACGCTTTCCGTGGCCTTTCCTCTTGGTCGGCACAAGGTGGCCTAGCATTTGCCCTCCTCTTCGTCTCTTCATCTTCCTTCTCTTTTTCCCTCTTCCTCTTCCTTCTCCTTTTTTCTCTTCCTCTCTTCCTCTTCCTTCTTCCTCTTCACCTCATCCTCTTCGTCCTTCTTTTTCGCGAAGTCACGAGCAAGTTGAACTACCTCTTCGAATGCCTTCCTCTTCTTCTCTTCCTCAACTTCCTTTCTCTTCCTCTCTTCATCTTCCTCGGATTCCTTCCTCTTCCTCACCACCTCCATAGTGTCTGCCCAGTACTTCGAGTAGTTCACACCTTCCCCATCATTGTCCTTGTTGGGTTTGTTGCCATACCTATAATATGAATGAAAGGTAAAAGTTAGTAAAGTAAGCATGAATGTAAAAAATAGTGGATTGAGCCCAATAAGCATGAAAGATAGTAAAATATGCATAAATGTGAACATACCTACGAGCATACGGATTTGGTCATGCTAAGTAACCTATCATACTAGCGGGATTAAAACCACCACACCCTCTTCCTCTTCTTAGCCCAAGTTGTTGGCCTCTTTGTTGTCTAGGAGGTTCTTGTCTAAGAACATTGTGGCTTGGGACTTGTTGGCTAGTTCTTGGTTGGATTGGAACTTGTTGGCTAGTCCTTGGTTGGCTACCACTTGGTCATCTAGCACTTGGTTGGCTTGGAGCTTGTTGGCTAGCCCTTGGTTGTCTTGGGACTTGTTGGCTACCACTTGGTGGCCTACCACTTGGTTGGCTACCACTCGGTTGGCTACTAATTTCTTCATTTCCTTTTGCTCTTTTCCTTTGAGAACACTTTCTTGCATTGTGCCCTTCACCATTGCATGTTACACACCGGGCTCTCTCACGAGGCTCTTGGAATTGGTCATTGCCCGTTTCCCGACCACCACCACGTCCCCATCTGTACATGTCGCTCATAAAGCGATTTTTCTTACGTCTTCCATGTCCAACAACCTTCCATTTCAGATCGGTCAATAGTTGAATTCCATGGTACTCCGGCCATTGTGATTGGTCCAGGTATGGGTGAAATCTAGGAGACCATGTCTTCTTAGTAGTCTCAATAGAGAACTCGAACTCTCTCACCGTGAGCGGATTATTATAGTCCAAATGTCGCTTGCGAGATGCCACGAGCAAGTGCGAGCATGCAAGATGAAGCAACGATGGCCTTCCACATCTGCACTCACAAGTCTGGAGCGAGACCTTGAAAGCTCGGCCTCCGTGTTGGACACCATCAGCCGTTGTACCTCCGGGCTCCGTAACTTGGTAAATTAGCTCGTCATTGTCATATTCCGTGACAACATGGAAATCTGCTTTCCTTGACTAAAATTGCATCCAATCGTCAACCTTAGGTGGGTACTTGTATTTGTACTTTTTCTCGTTGTCCCCCGCAATCTGCCGGTCCGTTTCATGTGAGTATTTCGGAAAATACGCATTCATCATGTCGAATGTATATCGGACTATTGTCGTGACAGGCAATGCACGGACACCTTTGAGAAACTTGTTGAATGCCTCTGCCATGTTGCTTGTCATTTGGCCGTACCTCCGGCCATCATCATCGAAATCTCGTGCCCACTTTCCCATATGTTCAGTGTTCCTATTGAGAAACTCTCGACCACCCGCATTGAGTTATTTGTTGGCTAGCAATTTGTTGTACAAGTTAGAGAAACGATGTTTCGTGAAAGCGAGGCAAAAATCTTGTAGATCATCGGACAAATCCTTGCTCTTGCATGCCCTATATAAGCTTGCACAAAAGTGTCTCATGCACCAACGATTGTGCAATGGAGCATGGTCGGGAATATCAACCATCATCGCATTAAGAATTCCTTGATGACGGTCCGAGATGACACATATTTCCCTTTTGGGGTTAATATATTGGTTCTCAAAAGATAGAAGAACCACTCCCAATTATTATTGCTTTCCGCCTCCACCAAAGCAAACGCCAAAGGAATCAACCGGTTGTTGGCATCATTGGCTATTGCATTCAAGATAGTGCATTTGAATTGTCCGGTCATAAAGGTTCCATTGATGTCTACGCACTTCTATTCTTGTAGACATTTGTTGGGCCTCCAAGTGCAGAGGTTTGTAGAACAGCAGCAAGTTTCCCTTAAGTGGATCACCTAAGGTTTATCGAACTCAGGGAGGAAGTGGTCAAAGGTATCCCTCTCAAGCAACCCTGCAATCAAAATACAAGAAGTCTCTTGTGTCCCCAACACACCCAATACACTTGGCAGGTGTATAGGTCCACTAGTTTGGCGAAGAGATAGTGAAATACAAGTGGTAACGGTGCCAAAAAAGAGCTTATGACTTGTTGTTGACGTGGGAGAGACTAAAGGCAAACTGAAATAAAGATGGAAGCAAGCAAACATGCAACATATCTAGTTGTAAATGGTGTTTCAATGTTTAGAAACAAGGCCTAGGGTCATACTTTCACTAGTGAACACTCTTAATAAATATATTCTCTTCATGATACTACTCTTAACTACTCTCTGGTTGGACACTCTAATCCATGGTAGGGCTATAACAACACTCCTCAAAGTCCGCCTTTCCCAATCTAGATAACCCCACACTGTCACCTTGAGCGCTAGATAGTTCCAACAAACACCACAATTTCATAGAGACAACCAACTCAAAATATACTTATGATAAATATATATGTAACCTAGCTTAAGTTCCACACACGGTGTGCACGTTGTCACTTTCACACACGTGGGGAAAGCATAGATCTATTAAAGCACGATGAGTATTTATGTAGACTCTAGCCTAAGTGCCACCACGGTGTGCACGCTGTCACTTTCACACACGTGGGGAGAGCAGAGATCTACTGAAGCACTTGAGTAGCAAGGTAGATCTACTTGATTGCAAAACTCATGACCACAACAAGATCACACATAGAGAGAGAGATAAACACATAGCTACCGGTAGAGCCCTTAGCCTCGAGGAAGAACTACTCCCTCCTCATCATGGGAATCAGCAACGGCGATGGTGATGGTGGTGGAGATGGTTCCGGGGGCACTTCCTCGTCCTGGCAGGATGACGAAACAGAGACTTTATGTCCCCCGAATCTCCCCTTCGATGGCGGCGGCGCTGTGGAGGTTTTCGTGGATTTCCGCCAGATGATTTAGGGTTTCTAAGTCGGGGGATTCTTATAGGCAAAGGAGGAAAGGTCGGTGGAGGCCTAGGGGGCCCACACCCCTGGTGGTGCACCCAGGGTGGTCTCGTGCCACCCTAGGGTGTGGCCACCCCGGTGCTCTACTCCATCTCTTCTTTGATTTTCCGTATTGTTCAGGGAAAATATGAAGATTGGCTTTTGTCCCGTCCTCCAATTCCGAGAATATTCATTTTTTAGATTTTCTGAAACCAAAAATAGCAGAAAATAGGCAACTCGCACTGTGGCATCTTGTTAATCGGTTAGTAAAAGAAAACATATAAAAACACCTCAAAGTGTAGACAAAGAAAAGCAAAGTAGATACTAAACAAGCATGGAACATAAAAAATTATAGATACGTTTACGACGTATCAGCCATCAACGGAGATGACCAGCTTACAATGTTCAAAAGCCCGGACACATTGCTCGAAACCCCAAAATGCACGGCCAAAAATTTGAACGGTGTTTTCGTTTACAATCCTTGTCTTGTTTCCATAAGGTTCAACCACATGAACCATGCCCGAGTTAGCATTGGCCATCACTCCCAACAACCTTGGGATTTGGTTATAAGATTCCTCCCAATCAACGTACAACATCTTGAATGCGGCTTGCTTAGCCTTCCATGCCTTCCCGTACTTCACCTCGTAGTGAAAGAGGGCTTTCACAAGCTCCATGACCATCTTGATGCTCATTATTGGAAATGACGTGATGTCATTGGATAGCCTATAAGCAAGTAAATTGGAGGTGAGTTGCCGGTGCTCATGCTTCGCATCCTTGGCATCCAACATCGGGCCTCGGCACATGTGAGTTGATACACAACTAGATATGTGCCATTCGGGGCCTCCCTTGAATGGTCTTGCACGCACAATCCAAGGACATCCTTCCTCCTCGCACTTCACCCTGTAACGCTTCTTGATGTTTGAGTGCACGACCATGTAAGGACTATGATGCTTCACCGAGAAGTCCTTTATCCATTGCTTAAATTCCAACAAGGTCTTGAACCTTGATCCTTTGCAAAATCCAATATTCACGTGATTGCCATCCTGGTAAGAACTTGTCCTTAGTCCAAGCACTATGCGCTTGCCACCATCAATTGTGGCTTCATCCGCGAGACTAAGATCACGAAACAAAGGCACCCGATGATCCCGAGCCAATACGATATCATGGATTTCGGCCTCTCTAGACGTGAACCCCTCCTTGTCAACTTCTTCGGGACCATCATCATCCGAGTCGGATGCATAGACTCGAGAATATGGGAGGTTATGATCCATGTCATCTTGCGTGATATATTTTTCCAAATCTCCAACATTGTTGTCGTGGAGTTCAACATCATCATCTTCACCCCGACAATCATCATTGTCCTCTTCCAAAACTTTGTCTTGGTGTCCTGAAATAGGGATCAATGTTTGGGTCAAGGGAGATTCACGGCTTAGCTCTTGGTCTACGGGTGGATGACTCATAGTATGCAATGGGGAGGCAAGACGGTTCAAGTCCAAAGACAATGAACTATCAACTTTTTTGGTGGCAAATAGCTCAAGAGCCTTGTCTAGTGATTCGGCCACCACCTCCTTGTATGCAAGCCAACAGGCCTCGAAGAAGATACGCATGGTCTTCCAACGAACATGCATTCCCAAGCCAACATTATGTCTTCCCTCCAACTCAACAATATCATTTGGGTCCGTCCATTTCAATTCAATCCTCAATTGCTCCAAGACTTCGGCATAGGTTGGAGTACGCTCAAACACCAAATCGAGCTCGTCCGGGTCCGGTTCTATGTTACCTCTCAAAAAAGCATCCTTGTCTACATGGTGAACATGAACAATTCTTGCCATGCCTAATATAATCACAACAACAATACCATGGTCAACATACTCAATACATACAAATGATACCATCAACAAAATGCCCAACCAACATGCCATTCTACCATGCATCTTACAAAAGAACCTAGGGTTTGCAAGATATGGACCAAAACAAGAAATTAATGGGTGAAATCAAAGAAGAAGAGGAAGAATACCTCAAGGCACTTGGGGGGATCGAAATCCACGGAGAGAGGCTTCCAATTTGGGCACTAGGAGGGAGGAGGTTGAGGGAGGACTGATACGTCCAAAACGAATCTACTTTCCCAAACACTTTTGATATTGTTTCTCCTCTAAAATTATGTGATTTGGATACAACTAACACGGACTGACGCTATTTTTAGCAGAATTACCTTGATGTCTAGTTTTTGTGCAGAAAATCATCTATCAGGAAAAATTCCGGAAAATATGCCAAAAATCCTATTTCACCAGAAGACTCACGGAGCCAGAAGACGAGACGGAGGAGGGCCACGAGGGGGCCATACCCACTGGCCGCGTGGGCCAGCCCAGGCCGTGCCTGGGAGGGGTGTGGGGTACCCCCTCGTCCTCCCTCTTCGCCTATAATATGCCTCTTGATCTAAAAACTCAGGAGGGTTCGATGTTTTTTCAGAAAGAGTTTCGCTGCGTTGCCACCACCAGAAACCGCGATTCGGAACCAGAAACTCCGTTTTGGCACCCTGCCAGGACGGGGAATTTGGAGGGGATCACCGCCATCATCCTCACCGACGCCTCTCCACCAACCATTCCATGTTTCCCCCATCCATGAGTGAGTAATCCCCCGCTATAGGCTATGGGTATGGTAGGGATTGGATGAGTTCTATCATGTAATCGAATAAGATTGTTAGGACATGGTGCCTAGTATCTCTATTTGTGCTATTTGACTTTATTGCAACTTGTTGTGCTTAATGCTCGTCACAAGGGCCCAAGTGTCATGATGTCAGATCTGAACTTATTATTGATTCATGATGGTAGTATTGTTTGTGATCTTATCTGCAAGTTGTGTACACATATCATTGTCCGGATCCAAAGGCCCTGAAGTTACAGAAATTGGGATAGCCGGAGGGGATGGCTGTGATGTGAGGATCACTTGTGTTCATGGAGTGTTAATGCTTTTCTCCAGTACTCTATTAAAAGGAGTACCTTAATTGCCAGTAGATTCCCTTGAGGCGCCGCTGCAATGGGCTGGCAGGACAAAAGATGTTGTGCAAGTTCTCATTGCGAGCACGTATGACTATATATGGAACGCATGCCTATGATTGTTTAGTACTTGTATGCTTTATCTTATTTATCTGCAATTGCCCTAGATCTTGAAGTTACATGTTTAGACTTGTCCATACAACGCCCGTCCATCCATCCCTATGCCTACCGCACTCATATCCTACTATTTTCTACTATTGTTACTACTGCCTTTGTTTTACTGTAGCTGTTACTTTGTTATTGCTACTACAAAACTGTTGCTACTGATAAACTGCTGTGAGGAAGACTATTTCCAGGTGCAGCTGAATTGACAACTCAGTTGTTAAGGCTTATAAGTATTCTTTGGCTCACCTTGTGTCGAATTAATAAATTGGGTAATACTACCCTCGAAGACTGTTGCGATCCCCTATAATTGTGGGTTATCAAGGAACGGACTGTGTGGGAGAGGAATGAGCCTGGGTCGGGGGAGGGATGGATCGCGTGCTGTTACAAGACCTAAAGAGCGGCGCCACACGGTGCGACGATGCACTAACAGGACCCGGGACCACGAGGCCACGGGCGAGCTGGCAGGCGTGCGACGCTACTAGTCATGGCGCTGCTCTTCAGGGTGCGGCGCCAGCGTGTATGGCGTTGCAAAAAAGGGTTAGTCCAGGAAATTTCTTTTCGCCCGAGTTCATTTCGTGAATTTCTTTTTTATAGGTTATTTTCGTCCAAATTGTCGTCCAGCACACCTCAAAGAAGTCCAAGGCTAGACCCGGTGCAAACGGTTGATTCAGTCGTTTTTAGAGAGTCATCCTTATCTCATACACCATCTCATACTTCCCGGATGCAAAATGTGGCGTTGGCTGCATGAGCATCTGTAGTCATGGAGATGGTGTGCGCTCGTGTTTTCCAGCGAAAAAGCCGGCGAGACAAATTCAATAACCTCACACCGAAACACTATTTATATATCTACCCTCTCTCCCACCTCCCAAATCCAAAACCCCCTAATTCCTTTTCTCGAGCTCGAGTCACCAGTCGACAGAAGGTAAGCAGGTAAGCAGAGACGATGGCAGTGCATAGGCTACTACGATCTATTCCTCGAATTGTCCTCTCTGTGATCCAACTTCACCGATGACTGTAGGTAACTTAACCTCCTCATCTTTGTTGGTAAGATCTGTGGGCTTTGATACGTCGTAAATGTATCTATAACTTGTGATATTTCATGCTTGTTTAGTATCTACTTTGCTTTGCTTTGTCTACACTTTGAGGTATTTTTATATGTTTTCTGGTACTAACCTATTAACAAGATGCCACGGTGCAAGTTGTCTGTTTTCTTCTATTTTTGGTTCCAGAAAAGGAAGAAAATCAATATTCTCGGAATTGGACGGGACAAAAGCCAAAGTCAATATTTTACCGTGAGGAACATGGAGCCAGAAGACGAGACGGAGAAGATCCACCAGGGGCCGCACCTCCTGGCTGCGCGGCTACAGATGGTCAAGCTCACCGGTTTGCTATAACAAAGGATTAAACGTATGGTATGGAAGGTAATGGTTTACAGCAAGTAAACAAGTAACAGTGGAATATGTATCAATAGTAAAGATTGGACCGGGGTCCATAGTTCACTAGAGGTGATCTCCTTAGATAAACAACATGGCATGAAGGGTAAACAAATTATAGCGAGGCAATTGACAGGAACTGAGCAAGGCATAACAATGCAATTACTTGCCAGAAAGATCCTATGAGTTTGATTGGGCAATACAACAATGTACATAGACCGTAATCCAACTGCATCTATGACTAGAAGTACACCTTCAGGTTATCATCCAAACCCCCTCTAGTATTAAGTTGCAAGCAACAGACAACTGCTTTAAGCAAAGTGTGTAAGGTAAATAGTCCACATGTTCCATGAATAAGAGACCGTTGTTTTATCCCTAGTAGCAACAGCACATCTATAAACGAAGAGATTATTGTCACTTCCCTTGGAAACTAGAGGCATGAACCCACTATCGAGCATAAATACTCCCTCTTGGAGTCACTAGCAACTACTTGGACAAGATAACCACTAGCAACGGAGAGCATGCAAGATCACAAACAGCACAGACATGATAGAATCATAAAGATAGAACCATTAATCAAACCAACATAATAATCTCAATATCCATCGGATCCCTGCAAACACAACATGCATGATTACAAATAGATTAGATCTTGATCATGAACGGAGCTCACAAGATCTATACATGAAAGCACAAAGGAGGCGATACAACCATCTAGCTACTACATGAACCCATAGTCCAAGGTGGAACTACTCACGAATCATACCGGAGAGAAGGCCTCCGGGATGATCTCCCCTCCGGCAGGGTGTCGGGAAGAGCTTCAGATCCCCCCGATCTAGGGACGATGGTGGTGGCGGCTACAGACGGTTTCGTGGATTTCTGATCGGGTACCGAGAGTTTTTTGCATCGGGGGATTCTTATAGGCGAACGGGCGAGACCGGGAGGCGGACACGGTGCCCAAACCCTAGCCAGGCGTGGGGCTGGGCCCACCCGCGCCTAGGGTGGGTCTGGCCCCCCTGGATGGCCTTCCGGGCTCCCCTCTGGACTTCTTGTTCCCCACGGAAAGTTATTGACTTTGTCCTTCGTCCCGTCCAATTCCGAGAATATTTCTTTACTAACTTTTCTGAAACCAAAAACAGCAGAAAACAGGCATCTGGCACTGTTGCAACTTGTTAATAGGTTAGTACGAGAAAACATGTAAAAATCACCAAAAAAGTGTGGACAAGTAAAGCAAAGTAGATATTAAACAAGCATGGAGCATAAAAAATTATAGATAAGTTTCCAATGTATCAGCATCCCCAAGCTTAACTCCTGCTCGTCCTCGAGTAGGTAAGTGATAAATAGAATAATTTTTGAGGTGACATGCACCCTCACAATAAAGATCCAACCATTTGCAAGCATTGAAAGCTGGGATAAAAAAACTCTAAACATGTGCATGAAAGATGGAGTTCTAACAATAGGACATAGTAACTATGCATGCAACATGGAAAGCTACAAACAAAGATCATGAATAACATGCATCGAAAAATGTTTGTTTCACATGCAGAAAACATAGCACAGTGGTAATCAACTTGTCCCTCATAGAGTAGCAATATAATGCATAGGACACCTGCAAAGTTCACAAGGGTGACTAGAAACAAGTAGCACAAGAGCAAGTAATAACACAATATGCATCAATTAATAAGCTTTGGAACACTGCACACAGAAATAACAACTATGCTCTCTTAATGGTGCCTAAAGGTAGAAGGTGGAGACTCAATAGTGGTGGAAGAAAGACCGTTTTGTAAAGGAAGCAGGGATTACAAGTTTCAAAAAGAGCTTCCAAAAATTATGGTACTAGTTAGCTTTCATCCCACATTGCCCCTATCATAAGCATCTTGAAGTGGTTAAGGTTAAAGTGGCAAAGCTGGAGTATATGCTTGACAAAGTATAAGTTCGCAATCTCATGCCCCTTAAATACGAGGGCCACACCTCATGCATACTCAACTTTGGGTCCAGGTAAGTTCTTGTCACTGTAAGTATTTGCATATCATTGAGAACCGCCAACGGGGCACCCCTTGCACATGGTACAGGAGCTTTCCTATAACCAAAATGACAAGGCAAGCAGACAATGAGCATCTCAACAATTCTTCTTATGTACCATGGGAATATGGTGCTTTTTTCTCTCTTTCCTCTTTTCTCAATGTGTCTCTTTTTTTATAAGAAGAATGCTTCATAGATGTTACTATGGTGATGCTGCAAGTTTCCACCATGATTAGGCATGGCTTAGGCTAGCGGCCCAGACGTTTCTCTAACACAGAATACGAACTCCATGAACTTACAAGTTCCCACTTCATTTCACACCGGTAATATCCATAGACAAAAGACCATGATATCAACTGAGTACAACAAGATACAAGTGCAATGTTCAAAACGTTCCCCATGACAGCACGGTTCTTCTAATCCCAACTTATAAGTGCAAGCATATACAACAAAGTTTTCACAATGGTTCGAGTTTATTAGGGGCAAAGAATATAAAGTGTGCCATCAAGTTTGTGAGGGCTTTAATAACTAAGTTTTCACATAACAAAATAGTTTTTAATTGGAAGATAGTTGAAAACAAGAATATACTTTGGAATGGTGTAACACACCATGCATAGGAGTTTATAGTGGACACTTTGGAATAACTTGGTTTCTTGGGAGTTGGAAGCATGAGTAGAACTTACTCATACAACTGAAGGCTAGCAAAAGACTGGGAGCAACCAACTAAGAGAGCAATAATGGCCATAATTATGCAATGCAACAAAGCAAACTAATCAAAGCAAAGAGTGGTACTACAAGTCAAGGACTAAATGATCATAGAGGCTAATGGTGACTTGTCATAGTCATAACATGGTGTGAGCATGTGCCAAGTCAACCCAAGCAAAACATCAAAGGAGAATACCACAATACTATGCTTTTGCATGCTAAAACAACACATAATTTCTTCAAGACACACTAAGCAATCCCAATTGTTTGGGACAAGACATGCTACAACAATAATCACTAAGCATAATGCTAAAACAACACCTAGCATGTCATGCTAAAGTCTAAGTCACAGTCAATTAAAGCTCCTCTTGCACTTCAAGCAAGAACTTACTACTCCTTTCCAAACACCAAGCAAACTTATTTGCAAAATAACACAGCGAGAACGGGGGTCCAAACAACTAAAGCAAACTAAGCAAAGCAAATGAAAACTAAGACGCTCCAAGAACAACACAACTGTGCATGAAATAATAAAAATGAAGTGTCTAGACAGACATGAGCTTTTTATTGATGAAGAAGGTTATGCCTTGGGCATCCCCAAGCTTTGACGCTTGTAATTCTTGGATATTTCTTGGGGTGAAACCATGGTGGCATCCCCAAGCTTGATCTTTTTTCCATCCTTAATCTCATTGTATCATTCTCTCTCTACACCTGAAATTTTTTCTTCATACAAAACTTCACACAATCTTCATTAGCACCATTAGCTTATTCAAAAGATATTAGACCGCTGGCAAAGCTTTAGAATAACAAGGCTTTTCACTAAAAACACAAGATACTGAAGTAACTCCTTCAAAGAAACTCAATTTACCTGAAGAGAGCTCAAAAAGGAATCAATAAGAAGCAAATGCAAATAATGGCAGAAATCTGTCAAAACAGACCAGCAGGTAAAAACGAATTTTTTAGAACATCTTCTGTTGCTCAAATCAAAAAGTGTTAAACTAACGAAAGTTAGCCAACAAACTAGGGGATTTATTCGTAAATTTTGAGATCAATCCGAGTTAGAAATACTCCTCACGAATTTGTTTTTGGTGGAGGACAGAAATCTGTTTCGGGACAGCAACTCCCCAAATCTTACTTCCCTCTTATTAGAGGTTATTCTTGGCACAAAAAGCAAACAAAAAGGATAAGGAGAGGTCATTACAGAAGTAAGAACTTCCAAAACTCAAGGAAACTATTGGGTTATCTCCCAACAAGTACTTTTCTTTAACGCCTTTAAGTTACGCTTGAAAGCTTGAGAAGATGCTCACATAAGAATTATGAATTGAAGTCAAAGAGAGCATCAAGAAGAAAATTCAAAACACATTTAAGTCTAACCCTCTTCCTATGCATAGGAATCTTGTATGCAAATAAATTCACAAAGAACAAAGTGATAGGCATAGGAAGATGAAACAAGAGCAACTTCAAAACTTTCAGCACATAGAGAGGTGTTTTAGTACCATGAAAATTTCTACAACCATAGTTTCCTCTCTCATAATAATTTTCAGTAGCATCATGAATAAACTCAACAATATAGCTATCACATAAAGCATGCTTTTCATGATCTACAGACACATAATTTTTGTCAATCTAAAAAATAGTAGGATTAAAACCTTCACAGGTTTTACCAAAAGTAGATATTTCAAAAGGATCCACAGGAACATAACATTCATCCTCCTTTGGTAAGCATGAGGGAAAATCAAATAATATAAGGGGTAAAGAGTTACTCTCATTAGAAGGTAGACATGGGTACATCCATTCTTCCTCCTTTTGTTCATCACTCTTCTCCTCTTTTTCATCTAATGATATTCCAGTTTCAACAATTTCTTCTTGCATAGGCTTCTGCAAGGCATTAGTCTCTTCTAGTTGTGGAAAGAACCTATTAAAATATTCAAGAATATAGCCATTTGCTTCCTTGTAATTGTCAAAGCAAAATTTAAGTATCTCATAAACCTCACATTCATAATGTGCATTATCAGTATTTTTAAGCAAACTAGCAAGTTCAAATGCACCCTTGAAGGCAATAAATTCTTCAATTCGTTCCACATCATAAAATTTATAATTTCCCTTAACATAAGAAGACATGGTAACATTATCATTATACTCACATTGAAAGGGTAGATGTTTATACCTCCTGCAGCAACAAGATTTATCAAAGCAATAAGTAACATTTTAAGTAGAGCACAAGCCTCTAGCAATAGTATTCAACTTATCAATTTGTTCCCATAAGTGTATCCCTTTTTGTGATAAACGGTGTTCCTTATAATAATACTTTTGTTCTTCCGTGAACCCACCTTGTCAATAAGAACTAGTTTCAAAGAAACCATCCATTGATGGAAAGCATGACCAAGCAAGGCAATAATATACAAGCAACCAGAGTAGGAACTAATTCTTTTGTGTTTTTGAATAAAGAAAGCAAACCAAACTAGACTAATTTTTTTTTGGGTTTTTTGAAAAGAGGCAAACAAAACCAAGCAAAAGAAACAAAGCAAACTAAAAACAAAGTAAAGAGAAAGGAAGTGAAGGACTCCCCTAGTGAAGACGTCCTTGGCCTCCCCGGCAACGGCGCCATAAATTACTTGATGCTACACTCAACAGGGAGGAAGAGTGCTTCGTTGGAAACCCCAAGAGCAAGGTATGAAGAGTACATCAGCAAGATTTCCCTCAATAGACACCAAGGTTATCGAACTAGAAGGAGGAAGGAAACGTCACACAGGTGTTGGAAGCAACGTGGAGAACTGCACAACACAAACTCAAGACTCTGTCCCAACGAACCAGTGATGTTGTCAAGCTCACCAGTTTGCTATAACAAAGGAATAAACGTATGGTGTGGAAGGTAATGGTTTGCAGCAAGTAAACAAGTATCAGTGGAAGTTGTATCAATGGTAAAGATTGGACCGGGGTCCATAGTTCACTAGAGGTGCTCTCCTTAGATAAACAACATGGCATGAAGGGTAAAAAAATTACAGCGAGGCAATTGACAGGAACTGAGCAAGGCATAACAATGCAATTACTAGCCAGAAAGATCCTATGAGGTTGATTGGGCAATACAACAATATACATAGACCGTAATCCAACTGCATCTATGACTAGAATTACACCTTCAGGTTATCATCCAAACCCCCTCCAGTATTAAGTTGCAAGCAACAGACAACTGCTTTAAGCAAATTGTGTAAGATAAACAGTCCACATGTTCCATGAACAAGAGACCGTTGTTTTCTCCCTAGTAGCAACAGCACATCTTTAACCGAAGAGATTATTGTCACTTCCCTTGGAAACTAGAGGCATGAACCCACTATCGATCATAAATACTCCCTCTTGAAGTCACTAGCAACTACTTGGACAAGATAACCACTAGCAACGGAGAGCATGCAAGATCACAAACAACACAGACATGGTAGAATCATAAAGATAGAACCATTAATCAAACCAACATAATAATCTCAATATCCATCGGATCCCCGCAAACACAACATGCATGATTACAAATAGATTAGATCTTGATCATGAACAGAGCTCACAAGATCTATACATGAAAGCACAAAGGAGGAGATACAACCATCTAGCTACTACATGGACCCATATTCCAAGGTAGAACTACTCACGAATCATACCGGAGAGAAGGCCTCCAGGATGATCTCCCCTCCAACAGGGTGCCAGGAAGAGCTTCAGATCCCCCTGATCTAGGGACGATGGTGGCAGAAGCTACAAACGGTTTCGTGGATTTCTGATCGGGTACCGAGAGTTTCTGCATCAGGGGCTTCTTATAGGCGAAGGGACAAGACCGGGAGGCGGCCATGGTGCCCAAACCCTATCCAGGCGCGGGGCTAGGCCGACCCACGCCTAGGGTGAGTCTGCCCCCCTTGACTAGCCTTCCGGGCTCCCCGAGAGTTATTGACTTTGTCCTTCGTCCTGTACAATTCCGAGAATATTTCTTTACTGACTTTTCTGAAACCAAAAACAGCAGAAAACAGGCATCTGTCACTGTTGCAACTTGTTAATAGGTTAGTACCATAAAACATGTAAAAAGCACCTCAAAGTGTGGACAAGTAAAGCAAAGTAGATACTAAACAAGCATGGAGCATCAAAAATTATAGATACGTTTCCGACATATCAGCAACCCCAAGCTTAACTCCTGCTCGTCCTCGAGTAGGTAAGTGATAAAAAGAATAATTTTTGAGGTGACATGCACCCTCACAATAAAGATCCAACCATTTGCAAGCATTGAAAGCTGGGATCAAAGAACTCTAAACATGTGCATGAAAGATGGATTTATAACAATAGGACATAGTTGTTGGAATTATGCCCTAGAGGCAATAATAAAGATGTTATTATTATAATTCTTGTTCATGATAATGTTTATATTCCATGCTAGAATTGTATTAAGCGGAAACTTTAATGCTTGTGTGGTTTGTGAACAACACTGTGTCCCTAGTACGCCTCTATGGACTAGCTCATTGATTAATGATGGTTAAGGTTTCCTAACCATAGACATGAGTTGTCGATTAATAATGAGATCATATCATTGGAAGATGATATGATGGACAGACCCAAACTAAGCAGAGCAATTAGATCGTGTCATCGTGTTCGTCTTTGCGAAGCTTTTCTTATGTCAAATATTGTATTCCTTAGACCATGAGATAATACAACTCCCTGGTATTGGAAGAGAGCTTTGAGGTCATCAAACGTCATCCTATGAGAGGGTGATCATAAAGGTGTCTCTCAGGTGATCGGAAAGTGCCTGTTGGGTTGTATGTATCGAGATGGGATTTGTCCCTCCCAAGTCGGAGAGATATACTTCGGGCCCACTCGGTAATCGATATCAACACCGCTTGCAAGCATGTGTTTAAGGAGTTAATCACAAAGTGATATCGGATTACGGAACGAGTAAAGTACTTGCTGTGAACGAGATTGAACTAGGTATGACGGTACCGACGATCGAATCTCGGGCAAGTAAAATATCGCGAGACGAAGGGAATATATATATGGGATTGATTGAATCCTAGCATCGTGGTTCATCCGATATGATCATCGATGAATGTGTGGGAGTCAATATGGGTTTCCAGACCCCGCTGTTGATTATTGATAGAAGATCATGTCCGCATATTCTCGAACCCGAAGGGCCACACACTTAACGTGTCTCGACGCTAGGATAGATTGGATAATTGGTTTATGAGTTTTTGTTCGGAGTCTCAGATGGGATCCGGGACATCACGAGAGGTTCCGGAATGGTCCGGAGAATAAGATTCATATAAGGCAGTGCAGTTTTTTGGAGTTCGGAATTGTTCCGGGTTAATCGGTATTGTACCGGAAGCTTCTAGAACCTTCCTATGAGGGAGGGGGCATGGTCCTATGAGGGAGTGCCCTGGCCGTTTTGGGCCAGGGGCACAAGGCCCCATAGGGCCCAGCCGGCCAAACAAGGGGAAACCCTAGATTGGAGCTTCTAGAAGGGGGGGATTACTTGCCCCCCACTCCTTCCTCCTTGGCCACCGACCTAGGGCTTGGGGGAGGGGTTAGGGCTGGCGCCCACCCCTCTATTTATAGAGGGCTTGGGCGCACCCCCCCCCCCCACACACCTTCCCCTCAAGCCTAGTCGCCCTGCTGCCCTCCTCTCTCTCTCCCTCCCGACTGCGTGTAGGCGAAGCCCTGCTGCAGAAACTCTCCACCAATTGCACCGCGCCGTCGCGTTGTAGATCCAACCCATCTCTCCACCATACTTGCTGGACCAAGGAAGGAGGAGACGTCGAGGTGCTGCACGTGTGCATCTCACGGAGGCATCGCCACTTGTGGTGCTAGATCGGATCGGATCGCGAGGAGGAGAAGCGAGTACGACTACATCACCCACGTTCTGACGAATGTTCCGCTGTGCGAATCTTCAAGGGTATGAAGATCTAATCCAATCTCTCTCGTTGTTTGCATCTCCTAGATTAGATCTTGGCTTCCCTCTGTTCGCATCCATAGAAAATTTTGATTTACTATGCCACGACACCCTTCAATAGTAACAAAGATCATGAATAACATACATTGAAAAACGTTTGTTTGTTTCACATGCAGAAAACATAGCACAATGATAATCAGCTTGTCCCTCATAGAGTATCAATATAATGCATAGGTGGATTACTAGTCATATATGCAGTTGGATGGCGGTCTATGTATCTTGTTGTATTTCCCAATCAAATCTCATAGGATCATGAATGTCTAGTATTGCATTGTTATGCCTTGATCTGTCCTGTCAATTGCCCTGCTGTAATTTGTTTACCCTGCATGTCTTTTTTTGTTTATCTGAGAACACCTCTAGTGAACTATGGACCCCGGTCCAATCTTTACCATTGATACATATTCCACTGTTCTTGATTACTTTCTGCAAATGACCATTACCTTCCACACCATACAGTTAGTCCTTTGTTTTTCAGCAAACCGGTGAGATTGACAACCTCACTGTTCGTTGGGGCAAAGTCTTGAGTTTGTGTTGTGCAGGTTTTCAAGTTGCTAGCAACACCTTTGGGTCTTTTCCTTCCTCCTACTGGTTCGATAACCTTGGTTTCTTTCTAAGGAAAGACTTGCTGTTGTGCTCATCATACCTTCCTCTTGGGGTCTCCCAACGAAGCTGTACATTGATCTGAGCGCATCAGGCTTGCAATGGTAGATCTCGATGTGTGCTTCTAGCATGATAGTTTGTGCAAATAGATGGGATGCTTGTAGTATGGTAGATGTTTTTGCTCATTTTCACCTTGTAGACCCATCTTTTCAATTTGTTCTTGTTGTAGCTCTTGGAATCCTTGTTTCGTAGCTAGATCTTTAAATCCTTGCCTGCTTTTTTTACATATTTTTGTCATGCGTGACCAATATAGGACTCTGATTACAACTTTAGCCAGTCTCGGGTGCCCGTGGTGAGTTGCAAAGCCCTTCGTTTGTGGACGAGACTAGGCCCATGACACATAACACAGAGGTGGGTCTGAATTCTAACATGCCTTAGTTTGCACAGCTAGGATACTTGTACGAGGGTCCTGTGCAGAGCGTTGTGAAGATCGTTGATTGTAAAGTGGCCACAAGGATTGCCAAGGTGGAGAAGTTTTCTATGAAGGGAAACATGAAATGGCTTCCCTTCAAGTCGACCTTTGTCCTGGAGAATATGTGCTCTCTCATCAAGAAAGGTGTGCGAAGTGACAAGGGCTTCAAAGAAGCCTGACTGCTTGTGCCAAAGCTCTATATGCATGAGCATTGTGGTATCGAGCTTACGTCTACGCAGGTGTAGAACCACCTACGCAAGTGGAGGGTAAGATGGATTCTCAAGATAGAAACTTTTGTGGGGTACTCAGTAGATCTCAAGGAGAAGCAATAGAAACCGAATTCTCAAGATAGAGTACCTTACTAGCCACATTCCACTAGACACACCTCCCGACCCTGAGTTTTGATTGACGACACCATCTGCACCGACGAGTCTCTTCCTAAGGGTACGAGAATTACCAGAACTATCAAACTCATCATGGTTTAACTCCATATCGTGAGTCTCCTATACATTCGGCTCACCTTGAGCTCTACCTCTCCCTCTACCACCATGACCCATAAAACCACCACGTCCACCACCTCCTCTTCCAGCACCAACAGAGATAGTAGGCTCGAAGGCTACCTTTGTCTAGTTCCCCCATTGGCAGGAACCAGACTCATGCACACCATCTCCACATTCCTCAACTTCATGTCCAATCAGACCACATAAGTTGCAGAAATCTGGCAACTTTTCGTACTGAACCAGATACCTCTTCCTTTTCTTTAGGCTTTAGCGTTACATGAACAAATCGAACCAGGGGCTTATTTAGATCTAGAAAAACCCTAGATCTGAGATACTTGGCCGGATTTAGTTTACGTTCATTTACAATGACAGTGATCGGAGGTTCACCCACTTTTCTGGCGATTTTTTCTGCTAATTATTTTTTCTTCATCAGGCCTTCTGAAATTCCCCGTATCCTGGCCCATGCTGGGATTTTATCAAGTTTATACTCCTCCATATTTGTGAAGCCATCAAATTCAGCTAGCACTACCGCAGATCCACGAAACAGCCACATACCTCCTTCCATCACTCTATTATAATCTCCCAAGCAATAAAAGTGAGCCAGAAACAGATTTGATCCTTTTTGCTGCTAACCAGGCATTACGTTTAGGAGTATGAACCCTAAAAATTGCTATCCAACGCACCTCGCCAATCAGATCCTCAATCTCCTCGGAGAAATCTATATCTACTAGCAGAATGCCCGTGCGTTGCCACGGCTTATTAGAAAAAACTATATTTAACATGTAAAAAATATAAGATACACATAAATATTCTATTGAGTTCTCTATAAAACGCACCACTGTAATTCTTCCCCCTCGTCACGTCCACCTGGACGGACCGTACTTTCCTCTAGCATCCGAACCCCATGCATACCTTGTTCCACCGTGCCAGAGAGGCATCCCCTTGGCGCTGATTCTAGGCTCCTGGCCTACTCTCTGGTGCTAGCGCGGCTTGACGATTTCGATCATTGAGAACTGAGGTGATGTGTGGAGCCCTGTAGGGAGGGATCATTGCAAGTACTCCACTCATTTGCAATTGTTAGAGGTAAGAAAAAGTATGTGCACGGCCGGTCTCCAAATAGCTGTGCAAAAGGATATACACCCTCGACCAATTTGTGTCACTAAATTTCTTCTACTAACATATACACTCTCGTACACTGAAACCGTGAAACTGCTGCACTGTGCATATGCTGATGTGCATTACACACCTTTCCATTGTTTTTTATTTTGCATTGTAGTTCTATCGTTTTGTCCTGGAATGTGTGCACGCGTGGCCTAGTGTTTGCTCCGGAGAGTTCCCGCACACAACACGCGCAGATGATTCTGGACCCCCTTTCGCTTTGTTCGCTTCGTGTCTAAGAGGAGTCGTCGCCTACTCAAATCCAGCCATCGCCGCCACAAATCGACATGTCTGAATCGGCCTAGCGTTCTTCTCCCTCCCCACTGCAGTGTTTATCGCTCTTGATTTCTCGCTCTCCCTCACTTCTCCATGGAAATATCTCCTCATACTAGTTCTCAAGATGTTTGCCTCGAGGCTGTCGAAGTCCAAGTCGGGGAGCTGCTAGACCAAGCCCTGGACGGAGCTCTCCGTCCTGGTGGCTGCCTCCTGCTTCCCCTTGGGCGGAGCGACCCGCCGTTGCTGCAGACCTCTACGGGACAGGTCGCTGCTGTCGGGGGAGCCAGCGGAGGGGAGCATGCGGTCGCGATCTGGGAGCTCGTCGGCGAACTTGGAGGCTGGCTCGGCCAGGTAGCGGGGGCCAGGAGCCGGTTGCCTTGCCTGCCAGCATCAAGCGGGGGACGAACCATGGGACGACGCATAGGTTCCTGCCGCCGGATGCGCCGCCACGCCTCTGCGTCCCCCGCCGCCGCAGCTCGCCCCTCCTCAGCGCGGAAGTGGACCAGGATGCTCGCCGCCCCTCTCGAACGAGCCCCTCCTCGCCGCCCCTCTCGAACGACGACGGCGTCGGCCCCCATGACACCTCGCCAGGGGCTCCCGCGGCGCCCGCCTGGATTGGGGGTGTAGGATTGGGGAGGGGTGCGCGCGGAAGTGGACCAGGGCGACGACGGCTGTTTTTTTTTTCAGGATACTCCACTTGGCGGTGGCAAGTGGTGTAATATCACCAAACCGTCAGGGGCAAAATCGACCAACGAAAAATCGAAACGAAACTGGGAGGACGAACCTACCTAGAGATAGATAGATAGATAGATAGATAGATAGATAGATTCCTTCTTCTCCACACAAGTTCAATCTTTCGAAGGAGTCCTCTAACTTATTCTCAAGATCAGTCTTACCAGAATTTCTTGCCTGATCAGATCGGCCTACCACATCAGCGGTTACAGTTTCCGGCGGCGCCGATGAAATCGGCCCGCTCTCCGTCGTCCTCTTCTCTGGTCCTGCCATGCACCTCTAGACTGTAATCAATGTACCTTCCACAGACCCTCTGGAATCGAAGCTGTTGATCCCTGGATGCAGGGAGACGTCGATCTTTTTTTAGAGGAGGGGGGGCGTGTGGGTGGTATAAAGGTGTTAACTCTCGTGGTCACCACTGTTGAATATAAATACACCGGCCCAGTCCTTTTCATCTGATTGGTCTTTTGGAATAATTGGCTAGTGCATAAATCTATTATGGTATCAGAGCCAAGAGGTCTTGAGTTTAAGACCCTGCTCACGCAGAATTAAAAAAAAAAGAAAAAAAGATTCTATGGCCTACTCCTATCACACGCTAAGAACTAAAATAGCCTAGACGTGAGGGGAGTGTTGAATATAAATACACCGTCTAGCCCTTTTCATCAGATCGGTCTTTTAAAATAATTGGCTAGTGCATAAATCCATTAGCCACAGGATTTTAGGAATGATTGCTAAAGAATAATTAGGCTGGCCATATTTAGCCAAAATTTCAACAACGAGGGCATGTGAGGATTGCTGTTGGGCCCTCTGGTGCGATGTGTGGTTTCATTTTTTAAAATGCACCACTCGCTTTCGTGCATCGATCATGTGCGGATGTATGTATATTGAAAAGTTTCCGAATACGCAACAGTAAAACATAGTGTAGATATAATTTGACCTTGGATGAGCCGACTGATTGCCAATTGCAAGTTGGGCTTTCATTACCCGGAGGTTCTCTGCTTCATGTGACGTCACGAGACCATGTGCGACGTTCTGAATTCTTAAATCGGCGGCCGTGAACTTTGCCTCATGCGAGCGGCAAAAGTCCGATAAAAATCATGGATGGAGCGCAAGTGGAGGCGAGGTAGAGTGTTCAGCTCGCGTTCTTTGATCTCGTCCCGCCACACTGTATTTTTTTTAATCTTGTACTCTCTTTTAGAAATATAAGATGTTCTAGGTTTGTAAAATAATTACTACCTCCGTCGTCCCAAGTATATATATCTAGACATCTGTAGGTTGAAATACACTGAAAGGTATTTAGATACATTAGTTTTTAGATACACACTAAAAGATATTTATAAATGGAGAGAGTATATAATTCTAGAAATTCATGGGACGGCCTGGACCCCCACCGATTGTGGCCACTTGAAGGCACTCGTTTTTCCTCAGCACACACTTCATTTGCGACCGGCCGACGTTTTCCGCTGCCGATTAAATCACAAGGGTTTCGTCTGCCGACGGTGACATTTTCATCTTTTTTTGTTAGCGCGTAGCTCTTGCGGCCGCTGTTGTTCAGCCACCAGCCCTCATGTTCGTTTCAATAATCTGTGCCTGCCTCTGAAAGCTCCGCGGAATCAGCTGCCGTTTGGAAACGTATCATACGAGTGCATCCAACGCCAGCGAGATCGCACAACCACCTGGCAAGTCTCGCTCCGACATGCTTTGTACCCGCGTACGTTGGTCTAATCCGCGGCAACCGATTCTTCCAGTGGCATCAAGCAGAGCCTAAGCCAGACATCTCGCTCACCGACGGGCGGCCGTCAATCGCCTTCAGCACAATCATCCCCGAGCTTAACCTACAAGTTGTAACTTGGCCATTAGAGCATTTCTAACGAAGCCCGTAAACAATCCAAACCTATAAAATAACTTTTTTTTGTGGGTTAGGGGTAAAATGCGGCGCGGAATGAAACTCTTAAATCACATGATCTGTAAAATAAATTTGAGGGCCGACACGAAAACCTTTCTCTAGCCTCTACATTCGAGGGTTCACAGCTCGATCTGTACGCGAGCCGTCACTTGTAGGAACCCTAGCACGCGTTGAAGTTTCAACCCGCCGCACGCTTATCCTCTTCCTCACTCGCGTGCCGTCACCTCCACCCGTCGCCGCCGCCACCGATTTATTGGGGTTCGAGGGCCGAAAACAAAAAATTGCCTACAATCAAAACCCTAATGCCAGGATCTATCTACTAATAAGGCAGTAACGGGAAGGGATAATATGGTATTCATACATTTGAAGACCGAGCGCGGTTAACGTACCGCGAGGAACGTGGATGAAGAAGACGCCCCGACGCTGACCTCGAGGTCACGAAGTTCTGCTGCTCCGACAACTCCTATCACCAAAAGCGCGATGCCGTCGGAGGAAGTCACACACGTACGGTGCTTGACGACAACCCCCGCTTCTCTCCGATCCAGCCAAGATCGCGTAAGTAGATCTCTCGGCTCCGAATCACGCAGCGCGACGGCGCTCCGCGATGAAAAACTCCTTGCTCTCATAGCCCTCACAAGGGGGTCACGGTCGCAAGAGAGATAGAAGAGATAGGCAACACATGTCTTTTATTTATTTTGAGGTGGAAATTAGTATGTTCTAATCTTTCTATGGACACCCCTTTATATAGGCAGAGGGAGGGTGTCCCTCCACCTTAGGGTTCCCATGTGGGACTAAATAAACAAAAAAAGCGGGCAACCAGCCGCCAGACGGGTGGTCCGCCTGCCCACCCACACACGTCCTAGCTAGCTAAGGCGGTGGAGGGGAGAGGCCCCGGATGGGCCGCCTGGCCCAGCAGCCCGCGAGGCGGCGGCTGCCGCGGTGGCGCACAGCGCCATGCCCCAGGTGGGCCGACCTGCGGCCCGCGTGTGCACGCACACCCGCCCGCATGGTGGCAAGCGGCGTCACCCTCGGGTGGGCCGGCTCGGCCCAGCAGCAGCATCGTGTGGGCCCGCGATGCATAGCAGATGTCGCCCCATGAGACGCGGACTATCCGGTGCCCATGTGGGCTGTTTCAAAAACAGCATTTCCTTAGCCTTTTTCGTCTGTTTTCTTTTTTGGTAAAAGATTTTGCCTAGTTGTAAGACAAATTAATAAATTTTTATTTAAATATTTATTTACAATATATTAATTCGTAATCAATATAATAAATATATATTTAAATCATCATTTATCCGAAACCCTTTTAGGTCCTTTTTCCTTATCCTTTCTCCGAACATCTTCGGATCTCCCCGGAACTTTTCTGGTCTCTCTCTTCTCACTTCTTCAGTGATTTCAAACTAACCATTAATGATCTCTAAGCTTCATCAAGCCCTTAAGCGTGCTACCCAATAGTTCGAGAATTGTTGGAGATATGCCCTAGAGGCAATAATAAAAGTAGTTATTATTATATCTTTGTATTTATGATAAATGTTTACATTCATGCTATAATAGTATTAACAAGGAAACATTAATACTTGTGTGATTTGTAAACTTAAATTGAAGTCCCTAGTATAGCCTCTATACATCACTAGCTTGTTGGTTAATAAATGATTGTGGTTTTCCTATCATGAACATTAAGATGTGATTAACAACAAGATCATATCGTTAGGAGAATGATATGATGGACATACTCTTATAGATAAGCGTAGCATAAAGATCAAGTCATTTTAATAGTTCAATTGATATATGCTTTCTGATACATAGTAATCTAATTCCTTCGACCATGAGATCATGCATATCACCTTTACCGGATGGATGCTTTGATGACATCAAACACCACACCGTAACTGGGTGGCTATAAAGGTGGCATTGAGTGTTCGGAAAGTATTGGTTGAAACACATGGATCAAGAGTGGGATTTGTCCATCCATATGACGGATAGATATACTCTGGGCCCTCTCGGTGAAATGTCATCCAATTAGCTTGCAAGCATGTGACTGGCTCACAAGGGATCACATATCACGGGAACGAGAAAATAGTACTTATCGGTAACGAGGTTGAACTAGGTATGCAGAGATACCGACGATCATAACCTCGGATAAGTAAACTATCGTGAGACAAAGGGAAATTGATATCGTATGTAAGTGGTTCATTCGATCGCAAAGTAATCGTAGAAATATGTGGGAGCCATATAAATTTACAGATTCCTCTATTGGTTATTGTTCGGAGAAGTGTCTCGATCATGTCCGCATAATTCACGAACCGTAGGGAGACACACTTAAGGATTCGACGTTGTTTGAGTAGTTATGGAATGATGAGAAAGAGACTGAATGTTGTTCGGAGTCTCGAATGGGATTCGGGATATCACGAGGAGATCCGGAATGGTCCGGAGAATAAGATTCATATAAGGAAAGTCCCGTTTCGGAGTTGGGGAATGGTTCCGGTGTTTTCATCGAGAATGTTCTAGAATGTTCCGGAATGTCCGGCACTCCGGAGGGGAAGGGTACATGAATGTGTTGTATCAAGTTGGTATGATTGCATCATGTACTAAGTGTCATCGCTGAACCAAATAAAGGATTAATTCAAATCCTAGTTTGAAAAGTCAAACGGCTAAATTTGGAAAGAGGAAAAGAGGAGTGGGAAACCGAGTTGGGGAGGAGTTCCCTCCTCCAACCGGCGGCGCCCACCCAAGCCGAGTTGGGGAGGGACTCCTCTCCCTCCCCTTGGCCGGCCGGCCCCCTCCACCTATATAAGGAGGGGCGGGGCTCCCCTCCTTGATACACAAGATCCTCTCCTCCAAACCCTAGCCCCAAGCCGCCGCCGCCTCCATAGCCGCCGCCGGCCCTAGGGCAAACCCTAGCCGCCGTCTAGCTAATCCCTAGCCGCCGGCTTGCCCCTTCCTTGGTGTGTCTAAACCCTAGAACATCGAGGGACTCTCTCATACTCCACCATACTCGCTCCGGCTTAAGGCGAAGCCCTGCGAGATCTCCCCTCTACTTCTGGTACCACGCCGTTGTGCTGCCGGAATCGCGAGGAGAGTGCTACAACCTCCGCTGTCTGCTGGAACAAGGGAGAGGAAGGTCTTCGTCGAGTACCGAACGTGTGACCGACTGCGGGAGCGCTGCCGGAACGCAGCACCGGAAGGATCGTCTACGCGATCTTGAGATCGGAAAGAGTACAACTACATCACCCACGAGAATATGCTCTCGTTAAACACTTTGGAATCTTCGAGGGTGAGTTATTCTATCGACTCGTTGCTACAATCTAGTAGATAGATCTTGGCTTGTTTGTTTGTATGCGGTAGAAATTTTTTGTTTTCCATGCTACGAAACCCTACAAGAATACTACAGACATGGTAAAGACTCCTCTCTGACCAGTGATCAACAGCGGGACCTAGATGCCCATGATCACCACCTGTGTATTCAATGAAATTTGTCGTTGAACCGTAAACATTGTGTCTTATTTCTTTTGTCTCTATGATACTGTATTGTACGAGGCGTGATCAAATGACATCTCCATGTCAGGGTTCAACTTCATCACTAACAATACATTCTTTACTCGAAACGATAAGTGACCTAGTCACATGCTGCGCAACTTATGGATATAACTTATCTGAGTGGGTCTAGAGTATATTCTGTCACGCAGATGGACAAATACCGTTCGTGGTGTAGCCGCCTCAACCTGTTCCTCCGGATACCTAACGACACCCTTATGTTCACCGTTCTACCGAGTGACGTAAAGTGACATCAAAGTAACCTCGGGAGATAGTGATTTGATATGGTCTCACGGTCTAAGGAAAGAGTCACTATGTTTTCTAATCATCGTAACCTAAACTCAGTGACATGATCGTGATACGATGCTATAGATAGGGTATGTTCACCATCCCATTCTCCAATGAAATGACTCGATTGTCAATTAGGGACCGAGACTCCATCACGATTAGGAAACCTTTGATCATCTGTTGACTGATGAACCAGTGACTAGATTTTCACTGAAAACTACTGGTTGTTTGTATATCAAATGTGTATTAATGTTTCCTAATCAATACAGTTATAGCATGATATAAAACTTAATCATAAACTATGAAATATGCCATTAAATATTTGTCTCTAGGGTATATTCTCTTCCCGATTCGTCCACCTCCGCCCCCGCCTGCCAAGCACCCCGCTCGACCATGGCCAACATTGCTCTGGCCGTGGGGATGACTATAGCCGAGGAGAGAGACCTTTCCAACTGGTCGTCGTCGGACGATTCCGACCTCGACGAGCTGCTGCACGACGACGACAACGAGACTTCCATCTTCCTCCTCGCCGTCGAGGAGCGCGAGGACCACATGAAGCTTCTCAATCGTAGGCGCGGCTCAGTGTAGGGCCGCACGTTCATCGATCAGAACCGCTTCCTCGACCACGCCACCCTAATGGTGGACTACTTTTTAGAGGTACCAACATATCCACTTCATCTCTTCCGTAGGAGGCACCGAATGCATCACAGCTTGTTCGTGAAAATTGTTGAAGCTGTCGAGGCCAACTCGACCTATTTCAACATCATGACATGTGTGATTCTCTCCAACATGATCATTGAGGATGAGAGAGGGATGAACTTGCCTTGTTTCTACGACAATGTTGTCACCCGAGTGCGACCCAAAAGGAATCCCTATCGCATCGTAGGTTTTTTTAAAACACAACGGCAGATTGAGAATGCAGCAACTCATAAGCAGCTCTGTGCAGATCTTATCCAGCACCAATGGCAGTTGTATGGCCGTATAGCATGATCTTCCTTAGTTTTTCTTCTTGTATGTGTGAGATCAACCATTCGAAAACATTCGTTTCATTTGTCTATTATTTCATTCGAACAGTTGTTGTAATTTGGTCGAAACATTTGTTGTAATAATTTGGATGATTATTGTATGGTCAAAAACAATTATTTGTTATAATATTCATGCTTTATTTGCTGATTTGTGTTTGTTTGTATTTTCATTTTGCATATGAAAAGTAGGCAAAACCCTGTGTTTTACGGGTCAGAAAAATGTAGGCGCGGAATGAAGCCCTCGAACGCAGCACGTAAACGTTACAGGCGGCTGTACTCGCGATTTAAGGGCCGGGCTTTTACAGGATCTATTAGAGATGACCTTAGAGCATCACTAACAGAACCCCTACTCGCGTGAACCGTAAATCGCGAGTATAAGCGCCTATACTCGCGATTTACAGTTTTTTCGAGCGAGGCACAGATCAAAGCCCCTAATCAAACCTGTATAATTTGAAATTCAAAATTCCCCATGAAATTAAGCGTACAGATAGATTAGTTCATCAATCATACACCGATTACACCCTATTTTACAGCAAAACTAACCTAGATTAACCTAAAACTACGCAGCGAGATCGCCGGAGGATGCTGGGTCGTCTCGATTGGGAAAAATCGAGCTCGCGGGAGCGTCAGTGGTGTGCCGGAGCTCCGACTAGTCGATGACGAAGACATCCACCATCTCCTCGTCATTGACGACACCGGAGGAGGAGGCCACCATCTCCTCGCCGCGCACGACCATGATGGTCGCCTGCATCTCCTCCTCCTGATGCACGCCCGCGACGCGCATGGCCGCGAGCGTCGCCTACAGCTCCTCCTGCTCGCGGTGGACCAGCTCGTCCTACGCGGCTCTTCGTCGCCGTGGCGCCGACGGTTCTCACTCACGGAGGGGGGAGGAAGCAGAGCTTGACGAGGCCCTGACGTCGGCATCCAGTTGGCGTACGCTGCTAGCAAGGAAGGCAGGTGTACCCCCCAGTTGGTCCAGTGCCTCGTGGCGTGGCGCTCGCCTAGACGGAGCGAGCAAGCTTCTTGCGCTGCTCGTCAGCGCTAGTGTGCGAAGACGTCGACGGCGGCCTTCGACCACCGCCTCCTTCGCCACTACGACCGCCTCCCTGGCCGCATCCACCATGGAGGGTGGCCATGCCGTTGGCGAAGGTGCGGATCTGTGACGGGTGGCTATGGAATCTCTTTCTGGAGCAGGGGTAGGGTTTGCGCGGCGGAGAGAGTACGGTTTCTGACCCGTGAACGCTCGTTTGGCCTCTACTTGTAGGTGTCGACGACCATTTCACGAGGGGCCGTTAAAACATTTTACAGACCCGTCTAAATAGGGGCTCTCTCGCGCGTTAAGCCCAGAACCTCTACTCTCGCTGAAAAAATGAGTTTCGCGCGAGTAGGGTTCTAAGTAGTATAGTTATCTTGGCTGGTGACGGGTGTAGCGGGGACAGATGTGTATGGCACCAGGGTAGGCGCCAACAAAGCGAAAAGAGAGGTTTGGTTCCTAGTACTAGGTATCTGTCTCGCTGTGCCTGTATCTGGGCTTTGCTTTGGCATGACAGTTCACACAGACACCAGTGGCAAGCGAGTTTAGCTGGTGCTAGCTGTTGGACCAGGCAGTCCCAGTGGCCATTTTTCTTCTCAAAGACCACCAGCCGAACCGAGCTGCCTTGGGGACCGAGACGAGGTACGGAGTACTAGGAGATCCAACAGCTGCTGGGGGATCTTGTGCTGGTTAAATACTCCTGCCACTAGCATGATGCGCATGGGGGTTAATCTTGTGCCGCTCTATTTGGAGTGGGCTGTGCATACATGTGCATGCTGTTAGGGGGGGGGGGGGGGGGGGGGGGATAAGCGCACTGAGATCGTTTTGTTGATGTTGATTTACTTTTGACAGAGTAGTTAATAGTACTATTAGTAGCAGGACACATAGTGATTAACAAAGTACACTAGTAGCAAGGACATGGCCAAATGGGAGCACGATATGTTTTTTTTTCGCTGTAATTTCTCATGGATGGTGATCGACAGGTTGGCAATTCACTGAGGTCAAACTCCATGCTGCTCACAGTGGGAGTAAAATAAATGGTACTGTAACATAGATGCCATTTTAGACTAAAAAGATGATGTACTAATACCATCATATTTTTAGGATTTAGGGTTTAGGGTTCACACACTTTAATAGAAAATGTGTCTACAAAATAATACTTTAAGTTTTCACTATAAAAATAGTAACTTAAAATTGTAACATACTACTATGTGATGACGGTAGTATACGTTTCTCCATGCCGTTAATTGGAACACTGTGGTTGGAGTATTTTTTTTGCCAAATCTATCCAAATCTGAAAACTTGAACTGAATTTGACCCCTTCTCAAAACTAATTTAAAATTTGACAGATTCCGAATTAGTTTCGAGGAAGGGTCAGATTCGGTTGAAATTTCACAAAAAGTTCAGATTTAGCAAAAAAAAAAATGTGGTTGGAACATGGCGGCCAGCCGCGCCGACATTTTGGTTTCGATCGGCCGACGGCCGTTGATACTAGTTGAGACGGGTGCTGTTTTGCCAGCAGGATCGAGCTGCTGTCTGTCGGTTGATATATTGCTGCAAGTTGGCTAGCTCGTATTTAAATTCGTGAACGGACCATGGAGCACCGACAGACAATACAGTAGATGGGCTCCAGTGATCTAGTATCTGATGATCACGCCGCGTGATGACGTACTCCACAAATGGACCAATACACGTCACCATTACACGACGAGGAAACCGTGCCAGCCGTGCTTCCCATCACACGCTCGCCCCACACCCCACCACCACCACGGCTACCCGCCATGGACGGATCCGGAACTCCGTCGCCGCACTCCACACCACAGGTCTCGCCGGCTCGACCCACCGATCGAGCAATCCGCACGGTGGTTGGCGCGCCGACGGCGTGCATGTCCGGCTTGGAATTAAGGAAATCATCACAGTGGGAAGGAAACGCGCGTCGCGTGGCTCGTGCGTGCGTGCACGGGAGGGAGGAACGCGTATGCTTCACGCATCGGCTATCTCGTCGGACGTCGGAGGGCATGCATCCTCCTTGTTAATTGATTGATGATTCATTTGGGGGTAGCCGTGCACGGCGCCTTTTCTGAGTGGCAAGTGCTGTGATTGCCGTGGCCCGTGGCCATGCCATGGCCATGAACACAGCAGCTTGTGCGTTGTGCGCTCGCTGCCAGTGTTTACAAGCGGTGCAGCAAGTTGCAACTTTGTTTTTTCTAGGGCGTGCAAGTTGGAACTGGGTGACGATGAGCCAGGCCTAAGCCTGCCAGAAATAGGCCGGTTTCTCTTTGTGCTAATTAGAAAGCCCAGTATGAATTGCAGTTTAAAAACCGCCTGTCTGAATGTCTGATTCGGGTGTAGCGTGGTCCTAGCCTTCGGGATTCAGTCTCGTGAGCATCGAGCATCACGGACCAGTTAAAAAAAAGGCAAACGCTAGACGTCCACATGACAATGGGGGGTTCTCATCATTCTACTTTCCTGTGTGACACGTGTCCCTTGAAATCGTTCTAAAACCTGCTTATGGTACAAAACACTCTTTTTTCTATAAATGTTCTGCCTTTTCTTCCGAAGCAAAAAAATGTTTTTTTAGAAAATAAAACGTCCCGCCTGAGACCTCGTGGAAGACTATGCAGCAAAAAATTTATGCTAATGTAGCAAAACGGACTTGGCCAGAGACATCGCCGGAAAAACTCTCGGCGGAGACATCATAGCAAATAATTGCCACTGTTGTAGCAAAACAAAAAAAGTTTATAGCAAAAGAGTTGTGCTAATGTAGCAAAAATTCAACTTCGTGAAAGACATTCTTTGCCTCAGACCTCATCGGAGACGTCACATCAAAAAAATTACGCTATTTTAGCATTTCAAGAACAACAAAAAAAACAAAGACAAAAATATAGCTATGCAGCAAATCCACAAACATGACCCCACTATCGAGACTAACTATAGCAATTCCGGCTGCCTTCCGTAGCAACACCGCCCGCCGTCAGTAGCATCACCAGGCACCCGCCTCGCTGGCCATGTGCTCGCGGCATCACCCCAACGCTGCATCACCCCACTAGCACAGGCAGCGTCGCCGCTGTCATTTGCTGCACTTGCTTGCGGCAGCAGCACCACCAACACGGGCAGCGCCACCACCGGGCACCGACAAAACCTTGGGTGGCGTCGAGCTGTGAGCAGCGACATCGACCTCCAAGGATGGACGAGGGAGATGGAGACCTCGCCGGAGGCGGCGCTGGCCAGAATCCGCTCCTCCAACAATAGTGAGGTACGCATGGTGGCAGTGGCGGCGGCGGACGCGCGCAGCACGGGGATGGACGGCGGGGTCGAGCTAGGTGCACATGGTGGCAGTAGAGGCGGCGGCGGAGTCGAGCTAGGAGCGCATGGTGGCGGTGGCGGCGAAGGCGTGTGTGGCGGCAGCGGGGGATGCCCGCAGCGCAGGACAGGCGGCGGAGTCACGGCTGGCAGCAACGAATCAGACGTAGGACAGACGGCGACGGAATTTGCTCGTTAGATATGGCATATGGTGGAGAAGAAGGTGTGTGCACTGGCCCACTAACAATGCGACCCCGAACGATTGGATGCGACCCGACCCGGACGATAATCATTCGGGGTATGGGAATCATTTTCCAAAAAAAAAAAGCATCACAGACGAGCTCTCTGCTCTGGGAGGCCGAACCTCTTCAGCATTGTTTCTCCAAATGTGCGCGCGTATACGTCGGTAAGCTCAAAGAGGAAACCCTAAACTGAAAGCAACACAACGTAGAACAAGGCACTTGGGTCCGGTGCAGGTGCAGCACTACACGATCGTGAGGTACAATATTCTTAACCATGTGTTCCACTTAGTGTCCTTTAACTCCCTCCTGAAAACAATATTCAGCGGTGTTTGACTAAGAACATGTGCAACCAAAAACATATTTTTTTTTGGAAAAGTAACCAAAAAACCATATTTACATTGGACAATATTGTATAATGCCGGATATTGCTGAGCAAGCGACGTATCTCTAAGCCAAAAAATCCTCTAAAAATCAAACATTTGACCCATCCACCCAAAACATAATGCGGCATGCCGAGTTGCGCTAGATTGGATTCTTCACGTAAGAGGATTATCGCAGAGCTTCTGAGGGTTACGGCACTACCATCAAATCTTCCACTTGATCTGGCGGTATGAGCAGAGGCCCGAGGGGTAGGCATCGAGGTCGATCGATGTAGATGCCCTCGATAGCAATCTCTTCCGTAGTGGCATTGTCCCTAGTCGGGTGATCTCGCCGTTGTAGCTCGCCCAGATGACACCATAATTTTCAGTTGACCCAGCTGACAAGCTGAGCGAGTAACCAATACCATCATCGTGTCCCATCTACTCAACGGCACGAGGGCATTTGAGGACTGCTGTTCGGCCCTCTGGTGCGATGTCTGGTTTCAATGTTTTTAATATGCACCACTCGCTTTCGTGCATCGATCATGTGCGGATGTATAGATATAGAAATGTTCCCGACTACGCAACCGTAAAATATACTGTACATACATATAATTTGACCCCCTTGGATGAGCCGACTGATTCCCAATTTGCAAGTTGGGCTTTCATTACCCGGGGGGGTTCTCTGCTTCATGTGACGTCACGTGACCATGTGCAACGTTCCGAATTCTTAAGTCGGCGGCCGCCGACCAGCAAAGAGTCCGATGAAAGTCATGGTTGCAGCGCAAGTGGAGGCGAGGTAGAGTGTTCAGCTCGCGTTCTTCATCTCGGCCCGCCAAATACTGTAGTATTCTTTTTAGCTTGTTATTAAATCCCCAATTCATCGGACGGCCTGGACCCAGCAAACCTTTGCCACCGATCGCGCCCAAGGTACTCGTTTTTCCTCAGCGCGCACTTCACTCGCGACCGGCCGACGTTTTCCGCTGCCGATTAGTAAACCACAAGGGTTTCGTCTGCCGACGGTGACATTTCCATCTTTTTTTTTGTTAGCACGTAAGTAGATCTTGCGCCCGATGTCGTTCACCCACCGAGAGCCCCCTCACGTTCGTTTCAATAACCTAGTAGCAACATCATGGTGGCGCCTGCCGCTGAAAGCTCCGCCGAATCTGCCTGCCGTTTGGCAACATATCACACGAGTGCATCCACCGCGCCAGCGGGATCGCACAACCACCTGCTGGCAAGTGTCGCATCGACATGATTCTCCAGTGGCATTAAGCAGAACCTAAACCAAACATCTCGCTCACCGACGGGCGGCCGTCAATCGCCTTCAGCACAATCATCATCCCCCCGACGAGCTTAACGTAGAGTACCACTACTAATAGTAACTTGGCCATGATTGTACAGTTAAGTATTTCTTGGGCTGGTGATGGGTGTAACGGGGACAGATGTGTATGGCACCAGGGTAGGCGCCGACAAAGCGAAAAGAGAGGTTTGGTTCTACTAGGTATCTGTCTGGCTGTGCCTGGATCTGGGCTTGCTTTGGCATGACAGTTCACACACACACACCAGTGCCAAGCGGGTTTAGCTGGTGCTAGCTGTTGGACCAGCCGGTGGCCGTTTTTCTTCTCAAAGACCACCAGACGAACCGAGCTGCCTGGGGGACCGTGCCGAGACGAGGTAAGTACTCCCTCCGTTTCAAAATTGTGAAGAAAATGAATTTAGACTTTTTTTAGTATGTAGGTTCACTCAACTTTGGAATGAATCTACATACTAAAAAAAGTCTAGATTTATTTTATTCACAAACTAAAACATCTTATATTTTGAAACGGAGGGAGTATATTACTACCAGAGATCGAACAGCTGGGGGATCTACGATCTAGTAGTAAGACAACAGGTTAAATCTTGTGCCACTAGCATGAAGCGCATGGGGGTAAATCTTGTGCTGCTCTATTTGGAGTGCGCTGTGCATACAAGTGCATGCTGTTAAGGGGACAGCTAGATAAGCGTACTGAGATTGTTTTGTTTATGCATTGGGTGACGGTGATTTACTTTTGACAAAGTAGGTACTAGTACTATTAGTAGCAGCCTAGCAGGACACATAGTGATTAACAAAGTACTGCTAGTACTAGCAAAGGACATGGCCATGCGTGAGAACGATATTTATTTTGCGCTGTAATTTCTCCTCGATGGTGACTGACAAGTTGGCAATTCCCTCGTGTCGAAACTAGTAGTGCTACGATACGTTTCGTCGTGTCGTTAATTGGAGGTTTGGATCAGCGCTGTGGTTGAAACATGGCGGCCAGCCGCGCCGACACGACATTTTTGGTCTCGATCGGCCGACGGCCGTTGATAGTTGAGAGACCAGGGGGTGCTGTTTTGCCAGCGGGATCGAGCTGCTGTCTGTCGGTTGATATATGTTGGTGCAAGTTGGCTAGCTCGTATTTAAATTCGTGAACGGACCATGGAGCACCGACGACGACGGATGGTAGATGGGCTCCAGACCTCCAGTAAACTTCTGCTGATCGATCACGCGGTGTGATGACGTACTCCGCAACTGGACCAACACACGTCACCATTAATTACACGGGGAGGAAACCGTGGCGTGCTTCCCATCACACGCTCGCCCCACACCCCACCATGGTTACTCTCCATGGACGGATCCGGAGCTCCGTCGCCGCACTCCACAGGTCTCGCCGGCCCGGCCGATGGATCGAGCTAGAGTACAAAGCAGGATACCGCACGGCGGTTGGCGCGTGCATGTCCGGCTTTAAGAAATGGATTACTCCAATGCAAATCATCACTCGCTAGTAGTAGTAGCAGTAGTAGCAGAGACAGTGGGAAGGAAACGCGCGTCGCGTGGCTGGCCTCGGGCGTGCACGGGAGGGTGGAGCGCGTATGCTTCACGCATCGGCTATCGGTTGTCCCGATCCATCTCGTCGGACGTCGGAGCGCATGCATCCTCGTTACTAGTACTACTTGATTGATTCATTTGGGGGTTGTCGTGCACGGCGCCTTTTGTGAGTGGCGAGTGCTGTGATTGCCGCCGTGGTCATGAACGCAGCAGCGGCTTGACATTGAAGGGACGACGCGTCGGTGCGCAGGTGGCGCCGCATTGGCATTTGGCAAGATGCTGCTATTGTGCGCTCGTTGCCAGTGTTTAGAAGCGGCCCGTGTTAAGTTACGGCGCAAGTTGCAGCAACTTTTTTCCCTAGGGCAGGGCAAGTTGCCACTGGAACTGGGTGACGATGAGCCAGGCCCAAGCCTGCCAGAAATAGGCCGGTTTCTCTTTCTGCTAATTAGAAAGCCCAGTATGAACTGCAGTTCAATAACCGCTTGTCTGAATGTCTGATTCGGGTGTAGCGTGGTCCTAACCTTGGCGATCCATTCTCGTGACGATCGAGCATCACGGACGTGCTCTCTGCTCCGAGTGAAATGCCGAACCTCTTCAATACTACTCTCTTGTCTGTTTCTCCCAATGTACGCGCGTGCACGTCGGTAAGCTCGAGGAAGAAACCCTAAACTGAAAGCAGCACAACATAGACCTAGAATAAACCAAGGCACTTGGGTCCGGTGCAGCACTGCACGTACACGAACGTGAGCGGCGAGCATGCGAAGTGCATGCATGACTCTCATTAGTTTGGTCAGTCGTCCCGCACGGGCACGCCACGGAACACGGTGGTGCATGTGATGTATGCTCGACCCGTACGGCCGCAAGCCCACAAACCCACACGATCCACCAATTGACGCAAGCTCTCTCTTCACTCTCTCTCCACATGGATTCCATCTCGGATTTCATGGCTTCTAACCATTTGTTGGAATCCGGGCTCATCATTGCTTCTTCATACGTCGCAGGGTCATCATTTTCATCAACCATGAAATTCATGACAGGATTTCCGTATAGCTCGGGAGCTGCACGCGTCCTGCAAGACCTGCGAGGTTCGGTAGTACTCTCTTTCGGAGTTTCATGATCATTATCATTAGTTCCCTCTTCAACAGGTGGAGCCGACTCCAGAACAACTTCCGGTGCTGCGCTACTCGCCATACTTTGAAGAGAAGGTTCAATAACCTCTTCGAGTTCTACCTTCCGACTACTCACACCTTTCGCGAGAAACTCTTTCTCTAGAAAGGATCCATTCTTGGCAACAAAAACCTTGCCCTCGGATCTGTGATAGAAGGAATACCCAATAGTTTCCTTAGGGTATCCTATAAAGACGCATTTTTCCGCTTTGGGTTCGAGTTTATCCGGTTGAAGTTTCTTCACATAAACATCCCATCCCCAAACTTTAAGAAATGACAGCTTAGGTTTGTTTCCAAACCACAATTCATGCGGTGTCTTTCCAACGGATTTAGATGGTGCCCGATTTAAAGTGAATTCAGCAGTTTCTAGTGCATAACCCCAAAGTGACAACGGCAAGTCCGTCAGAGACATCATAGATCGAACCATATCTAATAAAGTACGATTACGACGTTCCAACACACCATTTCTCTGTGGTGTTCCGGCAGGTGTGAGTTGTGAAACAATTCCACACTCTTTCATGTGAGTGCTAAACTCATAACTTAGATACTCACCTCCACGGTCGGACCGTAGAAATTTGATTTTTCTATTACGATGAATTTCCACTTCATTCTAAAATTCCTTGAAAGTCTCAAAGGTTTCAGACTTGTGTTTCATCAAGTAGATATAACCGTATCTACTCAAATCATCCGTGAAAGTAACAAAATAACGATATCCACCTCGCGCCGACACACTCATTGGACCACATACATCAGAATGTATGATTTTCAATAAATCTGTCGTCCGTTCCATTGAACCGGAAAACGGCGTTCTAGTCATCTTGCCCATAAGGCATGGCTCACATGTATCAAATGATTCATAATCAAGTGATTCTAAAAGTCCATCCGAATGGAGCTTCTTCATGCGTTTAGCGCCAATATGACCTAGACGGCAGTGCCACATATATGCGGATATATCATCATTTAGTTTAATCCTTTTAGCATCAACATTATGAATATGTGTAACATTATCATCGAGATCTAATAGAAATAAACCATTCATCATCGATGCATGACCATAAAAGATTTCAATCATATAAATGGAACAACCATTGTTCTCGGATTTAAATGAATAACCACTTCGCATCAAACACGATCCAAATACAATGTTCATGCTCAGTGCAGGCACCAAATAACAATTATTCAAGTTTATTACTAATCCCGATGGCAAGTGGAGAGGCAGCGTTCCGACGGCGATCACATCAACGCTTGATCCATTGCCGACACGCATCTTGACCTCACCCCTTGCTAGCGGTCGCTTGTTCCGCAGCCCCTGATTCGAGTTACAGATATTAGCAACTGAACCGGTATCAAATACCCAGGTGCTACTGCGAGCACTAGTCAAGTACACATCAATAACATGTATATCATATATACCTTTGTTTGCCTTGCCGGCTTTCTTGTCTGCCAAATACTTGGGGCAGTTGCGCTTCCAGTGGCCAGTCCCCTTACAATAGTAGCACTCGGTATCAGACTTAGGTCCAACTCGGGGTTTCTTTTTAGGCGCGGAAACCGGCTTGCCTTACTTCCCTTCCGTTTTCCCTTCTTGTCTTTCTTGAAACCAGTGTTCCTACTGATCATCAACACTTGATGTTCCTTTTTGATCTCCACTTCTGCAGTTTTAAGCATTGACAGAAGCTCGGGGAGAGACTTCTTCATGCCTTGCATATTATAGTTCATCACGAAGCTCTTATAGCTAGGTGGCAGAGACTGCAGAACACGATGGATGCCTAAGTCAATGGGAATCGATATTCCCAAGGACACAAGCTTATCGGCGTAACCCGACATCTTGAGTACATGCTCACTAATGGAGCTGTGCTCTTCCATCATGCAGCTAAAGAACTTTTCTGAAGCGTTGTAGCTCTCTACAGCAGCATGTGTGTCGAAAATCATTTTCAACTCACCCATTGTATCAAATGCATTGCCATTTTCGAAACGCTTTCGAAGTTCCGGCTCTAGCCCATACAATATGCCGCAATGAACGAAGTTGTGGTCCTCCTGACGAGTCTGATAGACATTCTTCTCCTCGTCACGGGCATCATCAAGAGGTGGGGGGCCTAACGGCGCTTCTAGCACATATTGCTTTTGTGCAGCAGAGAGGAGAATCCTCAAATTCATGGCCCATTCGGTAAAGTTGCTACCGTTCGTTGCTAGTTTCTCTTTCTCCATGAACACATTAAAATTAAAAGCAGGTGGTGCCATCTACAACAGAATTTGTAAAGTTTAGACTAAGTGTATGATAGATTGAGTTCAACTAATCCATATTACGAATGAACTCCCACTCAAAAACGACATCCCTCGTGCCTTTTTGGTGATTACATGAACCAAATCCACTACACCAAGTCCGATCATCACGTGAGTCGGTGTAGCTTCAAAGGCGAGCATCAAATGGGCATCATATCAACTATATGACTCATGCTTAACCTTTCGGTCCGTGTTCCGAGGCCATGTCTGTACATGCTAGGTTCGCCAAGTTAGAACCTTTGTATTCACGTTTGTAACTGTTTTACACCCGAAATATGGTCGTGGATCCAAGAACACCCGATCATCACGTGATGTCTTGGAGCGACGAAAACATAATCGGTGCATACTAAAGAAAGAACACATTCTTATCTTGATATTTAAAATAGGGATCATCTTATTATGCTAACAAAGCGCTCAACAAGCAATATAAGATGCTATCAAACATCACATGTTTATTAGTGAAATAATATGGTTCCCGCATATGATCTCTATCATGTGCACCGTGGTATGATCACTATCATACCTATATGTGTAAGTCCAAGGTCTATGGAGATTACACGTTATGTATGTTGTAAAAGTATCATCTTATACTTCTACTTACAATATCACCATATCATAACACTAGCCCAGCAACAATCTAAACTAGACGCCTCTAATTTATCCATTGCAAGTTTTACGTGGCTTAGGGCTTTCGAGATAGAACCGTTCTTACCTACGAACATAAACCACAACGAGGATAACCAAATTATTGACAACTCGCTTACAAAATAGATATTGACTATAGTAGGAGAGACAGACACCCGCTAGCCACTTATGCAAACTAGTTGCATGTCAAGCGTGGAACAGGTCTCATGTGCGAGGACATGTAAAGTTTGTCCGGGCCGCTTCATCCCACTATGCCACCAATATCCAAAATTACAACAAAGGAGCAACAACATGATCATCATCGCCCACATACTCATATGTGTACTACCTGTGTAAAGTATCTACGCATAGATCCGGCTCTGATACCACTGAAGGGTTCGCAACATGGAAATTATGTACCAAGATCTATCTACTAGATACAAACAACGGGCGGATGTATATCCGTAGAGAACATACCCTTGAAGACCGACAAAGCTTAACGAGTTCAACTCGTGGTTGATGTAGACGATCTCTTGCCGATCTCAAGATCGAGAGGAAGTCCTAGCGCCGCAAAGCAGCAGCGCATCCGTGCTCGCACACACGTACAAGACACCGGGCAACCTCCGCCTCCTCGCTCCAGCGATGCAGCGGAAGCACAACCCTTTTTTGCCGAATAGCCACCGGGAACATGTATCTCGCTAGTCCGAGACCATGGAGGATAAATTCTAGAGGGGGAGAGAGATCCTTCACGAGGAGGTGTGTGAGACAAGTGAGAGGAGGGGCTCCTTTTATAGGAGGAGAGGGGAACCCCAAGGGGGTGGCCGGCGCATGGGGGCTGCCCCCTTGCCCTCCCCTCTTCATGTGGGTGGACACTCCACTCACAAAATTCCTTTAAATTCCCTCCACTCAAAAGTCCACTCAAATTCCCATTAAATTTCCACCAAATTTAATGCAAACTCTCATTAAATAAAACTCTTTTATTTTATTCAGAATTTTGTCAATTACTTTAATGACAAACATTCACAAATAACCCCTTGCTAGAATTCCATTTGACATGCATAACCACTTTATGCAATTTCACCCGAAAACCTGTTTCGGTATCTAGTGAAATAAATTCATGCGCTTGTTTATTCTTTCGGCATGAAACATTTGCTCCAACTGGATGCCAGTGTCCCTTAAGTGTGTCACCCTACGGTTCGCGAATAATGCGGACATGATCGAGACCCTTCTCCGATCAATAATCAGTAGCGGGACCTGGAGATCCATACTGACTCCCACACATTCAACGATGACTTTTCCTGTGATCGTCGGAACCTTTTATGCTTGTATCTTAATCCCTTTGTTTCACGATATATTACATGTTCGAGATTCGATCATCGGTATCTCCATACCTAGTTTGATCTCGTTACTGACATGCACTCTTTTCTCGTTCCCGTGATATAACATTCTAGTGATCAAATCACTTGCTTGCAAGCTAACCAATGTGATATCACCGAGAGGGCCCAGAGCATATCTATCCGTCATCGGGATGAACAAATTCCACTCTTGATCTATGATTCTCAACATAACACTTTAGTAGCTTTGGAGCCATCTTTATAATCACCCAGTTACGGAGTGACGTTTGATGTCAACAAGAAACTCTTCCGGTGTTAGTGATTGGCATGATCTCATGGTCTAAGGATTAGGATTACTTCGTAGTTTGTTTATAGCAATATAAACTCAATGACTTTGATCGTAATGATATACTTCGGATGAATGTTCATCACATCATTACACTAATGTTGTGATCTCGTTATTAACAACATCCAATGTCTATGATCAGGAAACCGTGATCATCTTGTTAATCAACGAACTAGTTTATGAGAGAGGCATAACTAGGAACTTTCTGTTTGTTTATTAAACACACATGTATTAACGTTTCCGTATTAATACAATTATAGCATGCAAAATAAACATCTATCATATACTTGGAATACACATAATAAACATTTTATTATTGCCTCTCAGGGCATATTCCCTTCAGTCGTCATCCTCGGAACCACGCGGCGACCGCCGGGCAATAACTGCCCGTCGCTTTGGCCACGCGTCGCCGAATTGTCGCGCCACCGCCGCCGCCTCGGCTCCCGCGATGGTCCGGCGGTCACTAACTTCCTGCTATTTCCCCTTTTCCCGCCCTCACCGCTACACACCTCCCACCCTCCCCGTCCACCTCGACCTTTATAAGCCGTACTCCCTCGCCGGAGTTTCTCATACCGTCTAACAGCTCACCGGCCAAACACTCCGGCGAACAAACAACTCTCCCCTTCTCTCCCCTACTTAGACATGGCCAAGAGGTATCCCGGCGATGGTGCGGCGGCAAACAGCTTCGTCCGGCGCACTCTGCAGGCGTGGGAGGCGCGCCTGCTCTACGAGGCCGGCTACGTTGCGCCGCCTGATACGAGGACTCTGCCGGGGTGGGAGCTTAGCGCCGGCGGCATTCCTATCCCGCCGGCGCCAACGCCGGAGGAGCTGTCGTATGAGATTCAGGAGTTCATCTCCGGCATGGATGATCCCTCCGCCGCCGAGAGCCTCGACAACCTCCTCTACTGGGAGCAGTTTTTCGTGGACCACCGCGAACAGGAGCTCGCCCGCCACGAGGGGCCGCCGAACGAGTTGCCGCCGAAGCGCAACAACTCGGCCGGCCGCCGGCGTTTCTAGAGCGCGCTGGGCCAGACGCTCAGGTCGGTGATGGAGCACATCAACGTCGGGAACACGCCGCGTCTCGGCTACCCGCGGACACCCGTGCCGGCGGCCTCCGGCAAACTGGATGCCGAGGAGGATGGCCAGCATGTGCTCTTCCTCCTCCGCCTCCGCCTCCCACTCCTCAGGATCCACGCATCTGCCTACGGCGACTGTGCCTTCGTCGGGACTGCGCCCGGTCAAGCGTGAGATGGTCTCGCCTGTGCGCTCGCCGCCGCGGACATGCTCACGCGGCCTCGTCATCGGCAAGCCACGCGCGACGGCGTCGCCCACTGGCCACCTGCGCCTTCGCCGCCCAAAGGTTGAAGGCTCGGCGCCGCCCGACGACAACGCCTTGAGGATGGCGCTGGAGCAGTCGCTCCACGACTCGGCGCCGCAGCCGCCGTTGTTGGAGCCGTCTTCGCCGGACATCCTGGAATAGTCTAGGAAGGACTGGGAGGAGGCGGAGCGGCAGTGCGTCCACCGCCTGCAGCAGCAGGCCGAGGAGCAGGCGGCCCGGAGAATGGCGATATCCGGGCGCGAGCTCGCCTACCAGGGCGCCCCGCTCTACGTCCTCGACGACGACGAGGAGGACGGCCCTTCCAACCAGCCGTGGAGGTGCGGCGACCCAGGCCAGGGGAGCTCCCGCCAGCTGTAGGGTTTCGTAGCATGGAAAACAAAAAAATTCTATCGCATACAAACAAACAAGCCAAGATCTATCTACTAGATTGTAGCAACAAGTCGATGGAATAACTCACCCTCGAAGATTCCAAAGCGTTTAACAAGAGCGGATTCTCGTGGGTGATGTAGTCGTACTCTTCCCGATCTCAAGATCGCGTAGACGATCCTTCCGGCGCTGCGTTCCGGCAGCGCTCCCGCAGTCGGTCACACGTTCGGTACTCGACGAAGACCTTCCTCTCCCTTGTTCCAGCAGGCAGCGGAGGTTGTAGCACTCTCCTCGCGATTCCGGCAGCACAACGGCGTGGTACCGGAAGTAGAGGGGAGATCTCGCAGGGCTTCGCCTTAAGCCGGAGCGAGTATGGTGGAGTATGAGAGAGTCCTCGGTGTTCTAGGGTTTAGACACACCAAGGAGGGGCAAGCCGGCGGCTAGGGTTTAGCTAGGCGGCGGCTAGGGTTTGCCCTAGGGCCGGCGGCGGCTATGGAGGCGGCGGCGGCTTGGGGCTTGGGTTTGGAGGAGAGGATCTTGTGTGTCTCTAGGAGGGAGCCCTGCCCCTCCTTATATAGGTGGAGGGGCCGGCCGGCCAAGGGGAGGGAGAGGAGTCCCTCCCCAACTCGGCTTGGGTGGTGCGCCGGCGGTGGGGAGTAAGGACTCCTCCCCAACTCGGTTTCCTCCTCCTTTCCCACTTCCCAAAATTGCCGTTTGACTTTCAAACTAGCCGTTTGACTTTTCAAACTAGGATTTGAATAAACCCTCTATTTTGTTCAGCGATGACACTTAGTACATGATGCAATCATACCAACTTGATATAACACATTCATGTACCCCCCTCCCCCCCGGAGTGCCGGACATTCCGGAACCTTCTAGAACATTCCCGATGAAAACACCGGAACCATTCCCCAACTCCGAAACGAGACTTTCCTTATATGAATCTTATTCTCCGGACCATTCCGGATCTCCTCGTGATATCCCGGATCCCATCCGAGACTCCGAACAACATTCGGTCTCTTTCTCATCATTCCATAACTACTCAAACAACATTGAATCCTTAAGTGTGTCTCCCTACGGTTCGTGAATTATACGGACATGATCGAGACACTTCTTCGATCAATAACCAATAGAGGAATCTGAAAATTCATATGGCTCCCACATATTTCTACGATTACTTTGCGATCGAATGAACCACTTACATACGGTACCAATTTCCCTTTGTCTCACGATAGTTTACTTATCCGAGGTTATGATCGTCGGTATCTCTGCATACCTAGTTCAACCTTGTTACTGATAAGTACTCTTTTCTTGTTCCCGTGATATGTGATCCCTTGTGAGCCAGTCACATGCTTACAAGATAATTGGATGACATTTCACCGAGAGGGCCTAGAGTATATCTATCCGTCATATGGATGGACAAATCCCACTCTTGATCCATGTGTCTCAACCAATACTTTCCGAACACTCAATACCACCTTTATAGCCACCCAGTTATGGTGTGGTGTTTGATGTCATCAAAGCATCCATCCGGTAAAGGTGATATGCATGATCTCATGGTCGAAGGAATTAGGTTACTATGTATCAGAAAGCATATAGCAATTGAACTATTAAAATGACTTGATCTTTATGCTACGCTTATCTATAGGAGTATGTCCACCATATCATTCTCCTAATGACATGATCTTGTTGTTAATAACATCTCAATGTTCATGATAGGGAAACCACAATCATTTATTAACCAACAAGCTAGTGATGTATAGAGGCTATACTAGGGACTTCAATTTAAGTTTACAAATCACACAAGTATTACTGTTTCCTTGTTAATACTATTATAGCATGAATGTAAACATTTATCATAAACACAAAGATATAATAATAACTACATTTATTATTGCCTCTAGGGCATATCTCCAACAGTCTCCCACTTGCACTAGAGTCATCTAATCTAGATTACATGGTAATGTACCGAACACCCATGGCAACTTGGTGCTGGTCATGTTTTGCCCTCGGGAGAGGTTTAGTCAACGGATCCGCCACATTCAGATCTGTGTGTACTTTGCAAATCTTTATGTCCCCATCTTGGACATGCTCTCGAATAGCGTGAAAACGTAGCTTGATATGCTTCAGCTTCTTGTGTGACCTTGGTTCTTACGCATTGGCTATGGCGCCCATGTTATCACAGTAGATAGACATTGGGTCCAGCGCACTAGGAACCACACTCAGCTCTGTAATGAACTCTTTCATCCATATCGCTTCTTGTGAAGCCTCCGAAGCAGCCATGTATTCCGATTCAGTTGAAGATCTCGCCATAACGCTTTGCTTTGCACTCCTCCAGCTAACTGCTGCACCATTCAAAATAAATACATATCCAGATTGTGATTTAGAATCATCCGGATCGGTGTTCCAACTAGCATCAGTGTAACCATTAACAACGAGCTGTTCATCACCTCCATAAGAAAGAACAATATCCTTAGTTCTTCTCAAGTACTTAAGGATGTTTTTGACCGCTGTCCAATGATCCACTCCTGGATCACTTTGATATCTGCTAGTTAAACTAACAGCATATGCAATGTCGGGTCTAGTACATAGCATGGCATACATTAGAGATCCTATGGCTGAGGCATAGGGAGTTTTACTCATCCTTTCTCTATCTTTTGCCGTTGTCGGACTATGAGTTTTACTCAAGGTCGTATTGGGCAACATGGGCAAGAACCCTTTCTTGCTATCTTCCATTCCAAACCTCTTTAGAACTTTGTCCAAATATGTACTTTGTGACAATGATATTAGGCGTCTCGATCTATCTCTATAAATCTTTATGCCTAATATGTAAGCTGCTTCGCCAAGATCCTTCATTGAAAAACTATTATTCAAATATTCCTTGACACTATTAAGAAGGTCTACATCATTCCCAATCAACAATATGTCATCTACATATAGTATTAAGAATGCTACAGAGCTCCCACTCACTTTCTTGTAAATACAAGCTTCTCCATAAGTTTGTATAAAACCAAAACTTTTGATTACCTTATCAAAACGTTGATTCCAACTTCGGGATGCTTGCTTCAATCCATAGATGGACCGTTGAAGTTTGCATACCTTGTTAGCATCTTTAGGATCGACAAAACCTTTGGGTTGCATCATATACAACTCTTCATCAATGTCTCCATTGAGGAATGCTGTTTTGACATCCATCTGCCATATCTTATAATCATAATATGCAGCGATTGCTAACATAATCCTCACAGACTTTAGCTTCGCTACTGGTGAGAAAGTCTCATCGTAGTCAACTCCTTGAATTTGTTGAAACCCTTTTGCGACAAGTCGAGCTTTATAGACAGTAACATTACCATCAGCATCTATTTTCTTCTTGAAAATCCATTTATTCTCGACGGCCTTCCGGCCATCCGGTAAGTCCACCAAAGTCCATACTTGGTTTTCGTACATGGATCCAATCTCGGATTTCATGGCTTCTTGCCATTTATTGGAATCTGGGCTCATCATCGCTTCCTCATATGTCTCAGGGTCATCGGTGTTATCCACCAACATGACATTCATTACGGGATCATACCAATCTGGAGTGGTACGAGTTCTTGTTGACCTGCGAGGCTCTGTAGCAACTACAACCAAAGTTTCATGATCATCATCATTAGCTTCCTCTCTCACTGGTGCAGGCGTCACAGGAACTACTTCCGGTGCTGCGCTACTCGCAAGTTCGAGAGAAGGTTCGACAACCTCGTCGAGTTCTACTTTCCTTCCAGTCACTTCTTTCGAGAGAAATTCCTTCTCTAGAAAGGATCCATTCTTGGCAACGAAGATTTTGCCTTCGGATCTATGATAGAAGGTATACCCAATAGTTTCCTTCGGGTATCCTATGAAGACGCATTTTTCTGCTTTGGGTTCTAGCTTGTCCGGCTGTAACTTCTTTACATAGGCTTCGCATCCCCAAACTTTAAGGAATGACAATTTAGGTTTCTTCCCAAACCATAATTCATACGGTGTCGTTTCCACGGATTTAGATGGTGCCCTATTTAAAGTGAATGCGGCTGTTTCTAATGCATAACCCCAAAATGATAGCGGTAAATCTGTAAGTGACATCATAGAACGAACCATATCTAAGAGAGTTCGATTACGACGTTCGGACACACCATTACGCTGTGGTGTTCCCGGCGGTGTCAATTGTGAAAGTATTCTGCATTTCTTCAAATGCTCGCCAAACTCGTAACTTAGATATTCACCTCCACGATCAGAACGTAGAAATTTAATCTTCTTGTTACGTTGATTCTCTACCTCACTTTGAAATTCCTTAAACTTCTCAAAAGTTTCGGACTTATGTTTCATGAAATAGATATACCCATATCTACTCAAGTCATCCGTGAAGGTAAGAACATAACGATAACCACCACGCGATGCCACACTCATTGGACCACACACATCGGTATGTATGATTTCCAATAAGTCCGTAGCTCGCTCCATCATACCAGAAAATGGAGTCTTAGTCATTTTACCCATCAGACATGCTTCGCATCTATCAAGTGATTCGAAATCAAGTGATTCAAGAAGTCCATCGGAATGGAGTTTCTTCATACGCTTCACTCCAATGTGACCAAGACGACAGTGCCACATATAGGTCGAGTTATCGCTCGATTTCAAACGTTTAGCCTCAATGTTATTAATATGTGTATTTCCACTATCGAGATTCAACAAGAATAGACCATCTATCAAAGGTGCATGTGCATAAAACATATTACTCATATAAATCGAACAACCATTATTCTCGGATTTAAACAAGTAACCGTCTCGCAATAAACAAGATCCCGATATAATGTTCATGCTCAACGCAGGCACCAAATAACAATTATTTAAGTATAAAACTAATCCCGATGGTAGATGAAGGGGTAGCGTGCCGACCGCGATCACATCAACCTTTGATCCGTTTCCAACGCGCATCGTCACCTCGTTCTTCGCTAGCTTCCGTTTATTCTGCAGCACCTGTTTCGAGTTACAAATATGAGCAACCGAACCAGTATCAAATACCCAGGCACTACTATGAGTACTAGTGTGATACACATCAATAACATGTATATCAGATATACCTTTCTTCTTGATGTTGCCGTTCTTCAAATCCGCCAAGTACTTTGGGCAATTCCGCTTCTAGTGACCTTCTCCCTTGCAGTAAAAGCACTCAGTATCAGGCTTAGGTCCAGCCTTGGTCTTCTTCGTCAGCGTGGTAACTTTCTTCCCACCCTTCTTGAAGTGTCCCTTTTGCTTAGACTTGCCTTTCTTGAATTTGGTGGTCTTATTGACCAACAACACTTGGTGCTCTTTCTTGATCTCCACTTCTGCAGATTTTAACATGGCAAAGAGTTCTGGCAACGTCTTGTTCATGTTCTGCATGTTGTAGTTCATCACAAAGTTCTTGTAACTTGGTGGTAGTGATTGGAGGACACGGTAAATCCCCAAAGCATTAGGAATCACTATGCCCAAGCTTTGAAGTTTGTTTGCGTGCCCAGACATCTTAAGCACATGCTCACTGACGGAGCTGCCCTCTTCCATCTTGCAGTTAAAGAACTTTTCAGAAGCCTCATAGCTCTCAATTGCCGCGTGAGTCTCAAAGATCAATTTGAGATCACGGACAATATCATGTGGGTCTGAATTCTCAAACCTTTTCTGAAGCTCCGATTCTAAACCATACAAGATAGCACACTGAACTGTGGAGTACTGTGTCTTCCGAGTGAGGTAAACATTCTTTACTTCATCGGTAGCAGTAGCTGCAGGTGGGTCACCCAGCGGTGCATCCAGCACATAGGTCAAATTACCAGCTGTGAGGACAATCCTCAAATTGCGGAACCAATCCGCGAAGTTGCTTCCATTGTTTTTCAACTTTTCTTTCTCTAGGAACGCATTAAAATTGATGGTAGGGGCTGCCATTGATCTACAACATATTTGCAATAGTTTAGACTAAGCTTATGACAAATTGAGTTCAAATTAATAATAAAATTAACCTAGGTGAACTCCCACTCAAAACAACATCCCTCACATTGTTTTAGTGATCACACGAACCAAATCCACCACATCAACACCGACCATCACGAGAGTTGATATAGTTTCAATGGCGAACAATCGACATGTTCATCATATCTACTATATGATTCATGCTTTACCTTTCGGTGATCCGCGTTCCGAGACCATGTCTGTACATGCTAGGCTCGTCAAGATCAAACCTTAGTTTCCGCATGAGCAAATCTGGCTTGCTCACGTTGTATACACTTGCGGAATCTAACACACCCGATCATCACGTGGTGCTTCGAAACAACAAGCTTTAGCAACGGTGCTAATTAAGGGTGAACACTTTATGATTTGAAATTCATGTGCATGAGGGATCATCTTATAATGCTACCATCGTCTACTAAGCAATACAAGATGCATAAAGGATTAACATCACATGCAATTCATAATATGTGATATGATATGGCCTTTCTTCTTTGTGCTTCCGATCTCCATCTTCAAGCACGAACATGATCTCCATCATCACCGGCATTGCATCAAGGTCAATGACGCTACTCCATAGTTGTCGTCCACCGGCTTCAACTATTACAACTACTTTGAATAGACACGCGGGTCTTAACATAAATTAAAGACAACCATATGGCTCCTGCCGGTTGCCAACTTACAATAAGGATCATTGCATACATAAAATATAATCACAATCATGGCCATATCACATCACTGCACACCCCTGCAAAACAAAGTTAGACGCCTCTACTTTCTTTGCATGTTTTACGTGGTTTGGGGCTTCCAAAGTGTCGTTCTAACTTACGGACATGAACCACAACATTGATACTAGTATTTTTAATCACCCGTTGTAAATTGGATCTTAACTATGCTAGGAGAAACAGGCACCCGCAAAGCCACTTATGCAATACAGGTTGCATGTCAAGCGTGGAGCAAGTCTCATGAACGATGTCATGTAAGGTTAGCCTGGGCCGCTTCATCCCAACATCCCGCAAGATGCAAAGTACACAAGAAGCAATCGACAATAAAAGCATCAACGCCCACAATGACCATTGTGTTCTACTCGTGCAACAGATCTACATATAGACACGGCTCTGATACCACTGTAGGGTTTCGTAGCATGTAAAACAAAAAATTTCTATCGCATACAAACAAACAAGCCAAGATCTATCTACTAGATTGTAGAAACGAGTCGATGGAATAACTCACCCTCGAAGATTCCAAAGCGTTTAACGAGAGCGGATTCTCGTGGGTGATGTAGTCGTACTCTTCCCGATCTCAAGATCGCGTAGACGATCCTTCCGGCGCTGCGTTCCGGCAGCGCTCCCGCAGTCGGTCACACGTTCGGTACTCGACGAAGACCTTCCTCTCCCTTGTTCCAGCAGGCAGCGGAGGTTGTAGCACTCTCCTCGCGATTCCGGCAGCACAACGGCGTGGTACCGGAAGTAGAGGGGAGATCTCGCAGGGCTTCGCCTTAAGCCGGAGCGAGTATGGTGGAGTATGAGAGAGTCCTCGGTGTTCTAGGGTTTAGACACACCAAGGAGGGGCAAGCCGGCGGCTAGGGTTTAGCTAGGCGGCGGCTAGGGTTTGCCCTAGGGCCGGCGGTGGCTATGGAGGCGGAGGCGGCTTGGGGCTAGGGTTTGGAGGAGAGGATCTTGTGTGTCTCTAGGAGGGAGCCCTGCCCCTCCTTATATAGGTGGAGGGGCCGGCCGGCCAAGGGGAGGGAGAGGAGTCCCTCCCCAACTCGGCTTGGGTGGTGCGCCGGCGGTGGGGAGGAAGGACTCCTCCCCAACTCGGTTTCCTCCTCCTTTCCCACTTCCCAAAATTGCCGTTTGACTTTCAAACTAGCCGTTTGACTTTTCAAACAAGGATTTGAATAAACCCTCTATTTTGTTCAGCGATGACACTTAGTACATGATGCAATCATACCAACTTGATATAACACATTCATGTACCCTCCCCCCGGAGTGTCGGATATTCCGGAACCTTCTAGAACATTTCCGATGAAAACACCGGAACCATTCCCCAACTTCGAAACGGGACTTTCCTTATATGAATCTTATTCTCCGGACCATTCCGGATCTCCTCGTGATATCCCGGATCCCATCCGAGACTCCGAACAACATTCGGTCTCTTTCTCATCATTCCATAACTACTCAAACAACGTCGAATCCTTAAGTGTGTCTCCCTACGGTTCGTGAATTATACGGACATGATCGAGACACTTCTCCGATCAATAACCAATAGAGGAATCTGAAAATTCATATGGCTCCCACATATTTATACGATTACTTCGCGATCAAATGAACCACTTACATACGATACCAATTTCCCTTTGTCTCACGATAGTTTACTTATCCGAGGTTATGATCGTCGGTATCTCTGCATACCTAGTTCAACCTCGTTACTGATAAGTACTCTTTTCTCGTTCACGTGATATGTGATCCCTTGTGAGCCAGTCACATGCTTGCAAGCTAATTGGATGACATTTCACCGAGAGGGCCCAGAGTATATCTATCCGTCATATGGATGGACAAATCGCACTCTTGATCCATGTGTCTCAACCAATACTTTCCGAACACTCAATGCCATCTTTATAGCCACCCAGTTACGGTGTGGTGTTTGATGTCATCAAAGCATCCATCCGGTAAAAGTGATATGCATGATCTCATGGTCGAAGGAATTAGGTTACTATGTATCAGAAAGCATATAGCAATTGAACTATTAAAATGACTTGATCTTTATGCTACGCTTATCTATAGGAGTATGTCCACCATATCATTCTCCTAATGACATGATCTTGTTGTTAATAACATCTCAATGTTCATGATAGGGAAACCACAATCATTTATTAACCAACAAGCGAGTGATGTATAGAGGCTATACTAGGGACTTCAATTTAAGTTTACAAATCATACAAGTATTACTATTTCCTTGTTAATACTATTATAGCATGAATGTAAACATTTATCATAAACACAAAGATATAATAATAACTACATTTATTATTGCCTCTAGGGCATATCTCCAACACCAGCACCATCCGCCAAGTGACGACGACGACGGCGGCGAGGATGATGTCAGGGCCGATCCCGGCTACACGGCGTTCTACAGCAACTTCGGCATGTAGAACGGTGACGGCTCCGGCGGCAGCCTTTTTTAGTTTATTATGTACTATTTTAGTTTAAATTCGATGTAATCCGCTTATATTCGTCCATCTTTAATAGAATTTAGCTGAACGTGGGAACTCGGCGTGAGTATGCGTGTGGAAAACTCGGCGTATCCAGGCCGAAAACTTGTTTCGTCTGGCCAAAAAAGAGCGGTTTTCGGCCTGTGTTCGCTCAACGAGTAGCTCAGCCGTAGAAACGGAAAATACTATTTGCCGCCGGATGCGGCGGGGAGGCCCATTTAGCTTCATTTTCATTTTCTGTTATTCTTCTCATCTTCTTTTTTGATTTGTTTTCTCTTTTCTTTTTAGTTTGTTTTTGTTTTTGTTTTTGTTCTTTTGTTTTTAAAAAGATTTATAATTTGATAGATTGTTTATAGTTTTCAAAAAATGTTTATGGATTTGAAGAATCATTTACTTTTTTCAAAAAAAAGTTCATGATGTGAAAAATGTTCACGTTTTGGAAATAATGTTCATGGTTTTTGAAATTAGTTCATATTTTGGAAAAATGATTATGATTTTTAGAAAATGTCCTTAATTTTGCAACAATCTGTTCACTATCAAAAAGGTTCATGCTTTGAAAGAACTATTTAAAAATGCTCAAATTTGAAAATAAAAAAAAGTAGGGAAAACAGAAAAAACGAAAAAGGGGAAAGCATCTCATCTAGGCTGGCACAGAGAAAGCCGCTCGCGCCGCAGCGGGCGGCATATAGCTCCCCCGAAGAAAGCATTAAAGTATATCTTGTGATTGTGATATATTACAGTGAGGCCCATGAAAAGAAGGCCCAAAAATCCTTTTGCCTTTCCTTTGTTAAAAAAACGAGGATAGCTTCAGGTCTTTAGCTGCTTGTTCATCATGTTCATGTCCCCGTTAAGCCGAGACAACAAGGCCGGCCTTGCTGAGTTCTAGCTCGAGAGTCATTTCTCTGTTCTAAAAAGATTATCATGTCTGGTTAAGATGGCACACACTTAGCAAGTAGAATAGTTTTAAATAACAAAGCGCTCATTAACACACGTTATCATAAGCACACATACTTTTTTTTTTTTTGAAACATATAAGCACACATACTTTGTGGAGTGCTGGATACATGGTTTTTCCTAATAGTGTAAGTGTGTAAACTGTGAATGTGGGGCACCGGTGTCATTACCAAAACCTCGATCACATTTAACTCTGCCTTACTTAGTTGTAATTGAAATATGTATTAGATCATCAAATTGTTTGCACAGTTCATTACTTGCAAATTATATTTGGGTTGGGTTGATTTTTTTACTATTCTCCTCGGCGCGGCGCCATCGGTGTCTCTCCGTGCAAACGCGCTCCATGTCCTCGCGCGACCTCATGTGGCGGCAATTCCTCTCTATCCTCTTTGTTCGCACCGCCACCGCTGTCGTCGAGGAGGACATACCCTAGCCCAAGGTCCCCCGGCGAGCGCAAACCTCCACAGTCACCTCAGCCTGCCGGTGGAAGTGATCTTCGGCGAAGCCTTAGTCTTTGTGCGCGGATCTCACGCACCCATTGTTTGCGAGCCACGCAGCGCGCCAACTCCTCGAGCAGCGCGCCAACTCCTCGAGCGCCCGATGGTCAACGGGAGCCTCCGCCTACGCGTAGTAGTCGCTGAAGTCAAACTCTTCCTTGGTGGCTGCTCGTTGTGCCGCGGAGGCACGCGTGGACTTTATGTTGGCGAGGATAGCCCGTTGATCCACAAACTCTTCCACATGCTCGTCTAGAAAGTCTAGTCTGTTGTCGTTGTCTTCCTCCGGCCGCGGCTCCTCCGGCATAGGGTAGCGGGTGCGAGCGGCCGCGGAGAGCATCACCCAATTGGTGGGGAGAGGACCAAGCATTGTGTGCACCGGCACTCCACGAGATCGCCCCCTTTTTATAGCAGGACAGCCGCTCCCGCGGGAGAGCGCGGGAAGGAGAAAACAAGGTAGGAAACGGTGGTGGAACCAATGGGAAGGAGAAAAATGCGACGGGAAATGATGACGGGAAATGATGGCTCCCTTTCCTGTTGTCGAGAGGCGAGCCATCATGGGCGGACGATTTGTATGACTAGTAAGGGGGTCTGGCACAACCTTTCTAGCATGGCGCGCATTGCCAGAAGCCCCAGACTATCCCCTTGTTGTTGGGGGCGACAAGGGGGTGCCGCAAAGATTGGTGTGCGACCCAATCTGTTGTCAGCAGTTGGAGGCCTCTGGTGCGGGCTGATTTTTTGCCTCCACCCTCAACTCGTTTGGTGGCTGGGTTGGGCGCTGATGGAGATACTCTTACAATTTGTCTATAAGAGCGTGTACAATGTACCAATTTATGTAAGAAAAAATCCGAGCAAGTCTAATAAAATAAAACTCTTCCACCGTTTAGACACAGTCTAACACAACTAATGGGACTCTCAAAACAGAGATGCTCCCATTCTCCCATCAAACCGGTCTCCTTCCAATGAATGAAGTATTTTTTTTAATAGCTGAAGAGTCTTTTTGTTAGCACCATCCTCTCCGCGGGTTAGACATTGTCTAAGCTTTTTTAGACTCTAAAAGCCTGTAGATAAGGAACAGCCTGCAAATTACATGTCAGCAAAACACCAGTCGTGCTCCTCAAGCTGGATATCACCAAAGCTTTTGACACGGTGGATTGGGCCTTCCTGTTGGATGTCCTCGGAAAGTTGGGATTCGGAGAGCGTCTCCTCACATGCATTTGCAGGCTCCTTTCCACAGCCTCCACGCGGATCTTGATGAACGGCTGCCCAAGGACAAAGATAGCCAATAGGCATGGATTACGGCAAGGAGACCCGCTCTTCCCACAACTTTTCGTTCTGATGATGGAGGTCTTCCAACTAATGATAGTCAACGCTGAGGAACACAGACTCCTCGCTAGACTTGCGACAGCAGGGCTCCAGTACCGCACTTTGATCTATGCGGATGACGTGGTCACCTTCTTGAGGCCTTCGTTGGTAGATTGCCAGGTGATCTTCGGGATCATCGAGGATTTCGGGAGGGGGGCGTCTGGTGAAAGGATCGTATGGGCACCTAGAGGAGGGGTGAATAGGTGCTACTTCAAATTTTCTTCTTTTTCAATTTAGGGTTTGACAAGAAAGGTAAATTCTCTAGATTATGCAACTAAGGTGAATTTACCTATATGTCAAGTAAGCAACAACTAGCACAATACTAAGCAAGAACGAGTAAGTAAAGTGTGGTAAAGGATAGAAGTAACCAAAGTGGTGGACGCGGAGACACAAGGATTTGTTTCCCGTAGTTCCTTCCTTTTGAGGGGAAGCACGTCTACGTTTGGAGAGGGGGTGGTTTCAAACCACCAACGCCACAAGAGGCCTCCATTGTTATCCAATGAACCTCTCCCCAAAGGGATTCGATTCACCTTCCACTATATCGGCAACCTTCGAGGTGGAAGCCGGCACCTTTACAACGAGTTTGGGGCACACATCCACAACCTAATTGGAGGCTCCCAAATACAAGCAAGCTGTCAAACAATCAAAGACAAGCTTGTAAGAACCAAATCAAAGCTAGGGTTTCCAAAGAAACACTAGAGCAAGGGGCCCTCAAGTGAATGAGGGGGAAATGAAGATCTCTCTTGGTGAAGCTATAGATCAAGGCCTTCTCCTTCGATTTTTCAAAGATCAACGACTTTGGATGGATGAATGAAGAGATCTTGTGGATTTGGTGGCTCAAAATGTGCTGCTGTTCTTGAACTGGACGAGCAGGTTCCAAGGTATAAGAAGGGGTCCTTTTATAGGGCCCCAGAATTTAGAGTCGTTGGAGCCACTTAAGCCGGACAGTCCGGCCTGTGTGAGCCGGACAGTCCGGCCAGACCGGACATTCCGCAGCACACTAGCCGGACACTCCGGCCTAGCCAAGTTTCTGGCTAGAATTCGGCCAGTGTCCGATTCGCTATACTGGTTGTCCACAGTTGGGGAGAAATCCTCGCGAAGACTCACGGCCGGACATTCCGGTGTTTTGCAGGCAGAATTTCCGGAAGGGCCGGATAGTCCGGCGTACGCCAGCCGGACAGTCCGGCCAGATGCAGATATTTCCCCCCCTTTTATTCCTATCAAGTCATCACACCATATGTATATGTATTTGCCACAATAAATCTGATATCTCCTAAAACATCTAGAAAAGCATTAAACTAATCCAAGTGTTGTCAACAAACATCAAAATAATGTGGAAGACATAAAATGCCCTTTCAATCTCCCCTTTTTGGTGTTTGATGACAACCCAAGGATTTGCATATGGGATAGATACTACAACATAGCAAGGCTCCCCCTAGATGTGTGACCAATTTTGGCTTTGCTTTTGAATACAAGATCACACATCCTAGGAGCATTTCCTTGCTAGATTGTTAAGCAGGTTATGACAAGATATGATAAAGACTAGGTAGATAAGCTAGATAAAGCATAGTCTTAGACATTACCGAGTACATAAGTCATAACACACAACACACAAAGTTCTCAAACCAATCTCAAACATATAGGATAAAGGATGAAAACACGGAGCTTCAAAGAGGCAAATCGAGAGAAAGTGAAGCCCATGGACCCATGCAAATCCCGATAGCAACCTAATATGGGGCTACTTCTCCCCCTTTGGCATCAAGACGCCAAAAAGGGAAAAGAGCACTACTACCACGCACCAAGACACTAGCCACTGAAGTCCTCATCGACATCCCCATCCTCCTCCTCATCCTCGTCACCATCCAAATCATCATCGCCATCCTGAGTCGAGCGCTGGACGTGAGGGCAAGAAGAAGAGGACACATCCTCAAACATGGACCAGTCCACACGTCCCTGGCTCCAGTGACCATAGGAGAGAGTGCCATCTGATGCCTGCTGCTGAGAAGGATCAACATCCATGGGCAGGTTGATCCGCTTGAGTTCCTTCATGACATTCTGTTAGCCTTGTAGGCATCATACTGTCCATGGTGAATGTCAATGTTCTGGCAAAGTAGGAGCTTCTTGCACCATGAGGCCTTCTTCACCTTCTTGTGTACTTCCTCCTTTGAGGTGTTGAAGCGATATGCATTGCTAGCATGCTTCATCCTAGGGCCACGAGACGGTGGAGCCTGTACCTCCTCAGAACCGTCATTGTCAGAGACATCAGTCTCAATCTCATCATCCCCAAATATTTCCTGAGCTGGAGGTTAGCCACGAGGAGCCTTGGTGGTAGGGGATGCCTTCCTCTGTAGTTTGGCGGAAGTGTGAGGAACAAGATCATGATAGAGCAAGAGAGTGTTAGGAGTGTGGGCAGCAATGAGCTTCATCACATAGGGGGCATACAGTGGACACTTCTTGTTAGTGATGCACTTGTACAAATCCTGATAGATGAAATCCATAACATCAATAGCACCACCTGGATGAGCTGGACCATGAATGTACACAGTGTGAGCATGATCCATCAGGTTGATCTCTGCGCCTCTCATTGCATCCTTGTTGCCTGCCTTGGGAGTGAGTGTGTGGCGGAACATGCGAAGCAAGATGTTGTATATGAGCTTGATATTGGTGGTTTGCCCAACCGCACCGTTCTGAGCATAAATAGGAGCCAACATATTCTTATCATAAGACTGACCATGTACATGCATCCGGATACCACTGGGGCCATTGGGATTGAAAAGCAATCCAAGAATGTGAGCAAATTGAACCATGTTGGAGGGCATCCTGGTGGTACCAGACATCCACTCAAGAGGAATGTCAGTAGTCTCCCCAAAGACCACTGTGGCATAGAATTGTTGGACCAACTCAACATTGTAGTCTTCTTTTGACCGAAAGATGGTGTGCAGCCCCATCTTCTCAGTCACCCAAAGAGCATTCTCAAAGTACTTGTGATCACGAAGCTTGTCAAGATCCAACCACTGCATGGGACAAGTAGAAGTCTGGAATGTGCCATAGAGCTCAGTAAACAACAGGGCTTGCTCGGTCCTCCAGAAGCGATCATAAGTTGAGGTGCGAGACAGGGAACGGAATTGTTGGAGCCTCATCTCCACATACTCCTCGGTACCCAAATCTGCTAGAGTAGTCAAGGACTCAAACTTCATCCGCTTGGCCTCATCTCTTTTTAGCTGCCTCATCTTCTCATGTTTTGCTGCGGCACGGTCTCGAGCAGCCTGCCTGACCATAAATGGATCAATGTCAATGTCGCGCTCGTCATCATACCGGAACATGCGACTCACGATCTTCTTGGCAGCCCGAGGATGGCGAGGACGAGAACCACCTGTGAAATCAGAATAGAGGGATAGCATATGGGATAAGCACAAATATCCAGGAGATAAACAAAATAGTAGTCAAAGGAATCTGGATCAGTACAGATTGAAACCACTAGATAGTCCGGAAAGTCTGAGCCGGACACTCCGCTAGGGCCGAACAGTCCGGTGTGTACCTATCGGACATTCCGGTTGGACCGGAGTGTCCGGCCCGTACGCGTCGGACATTCCGGCGGATTCTGGGTGAATTTTTGGGCTGCTCGTGTGGGTTTAATCGGGACAGACCAGGATTGCTAAGACTAATACTAGGAGGAATATTGCACGCAGGGAGTGATGTATCCATGGAGCTAGGTAGAACATTGCCCAAGAAAAATCATCTAGGCCAACCCTAGAGATGAAGAGAAAGAGGGGCATCGTACCAGCATCCATGAGGGCCTTCACCGGTGGGGAAAGGATCCCAACGGCAAAGGGAGGCAAATGGCCGGCGGCAACGGCAAGATCCGGGGTGAAGAAGCCCTCCCACTGGAGATCCTGGTCGGAGGCAGTGGTCTGAGAAGAGGAGAGAGTTGGGGAGAAGAAGGAGGACTGAACCGTCCACTTCTCCCTGACCTCTATATTCATAACGAAACCGCAGGGTCCGGACACTCCGGGCCATGTGCGCTGGTTAGTCCGGCCCGGCCGGAGTGTCTGGTCTGTATCAAGCGGAGAGTCCAGCTAGGTCGGACACCCCGGTTGGTACAGGGCGGACACTCCGACCCCTTCGACCAGAAATCCTAGTTTCAAGTTTTTGGACAAATGTGTGGCAAGAAGAGCATGTTTGGAGATGAGAGTAGGCTTGGGATTTAGAGGTTGTACTGTGAAAAACCAATAAGAGTCATAGAAATTCTCAAAGATGTTCAAGAAAGCTCCAAAAAGACACGGATCAAGCAAATGACAAACACGAGTAAGCACCAACCTCTCTAATGTGAGAGGGCGGTGGCCTAGGCCACCATATTTGAGTATACTCGGCTTGGCACCACGAAGATATATCTTGGGTCCATTACTGAAACTCGTCATTTAAGCTAACATATCACAAAATGATATTAAGAGGAATGTTTTTGATTGCTTTGGGCATAATGGGGGGGAGGGATAGTCCAATCAATTAGAACAGCACTCCCCCTATATCCATGCCTACACCTAAACCAAATAAAGGTCAAAACATAGGTGAGTATGCAAGATAATCAAGTCAAGCTCCTTGAATCTATGACATTTAGTCCATTCCTCAAATAGCAAAACCTTGCTTCATCAAGTGGCTTTGTGAAGATGTCGGCAAGTTGATCTTTGGTTGGCACATATGATAGCTCAATATCACCTCTAGCAACATGATCCCTAATGAAGTGATGACGAATATCAATATGCTTTGTCCTTGTGTGATCCACCGGGTTATAGGCAATCTTGATAGCACTTTCATTATCACATAGAAGAGGCACTTTGTCACAATGGACACCGTATTCCTTTAAAGTTTGCCTCATCCATAGCAATTGAGTGCAAGCACTAGCGGCTGCCACATACTTGGCTTCGGCGGTGGAGAGAGATATGCACTTTTGCTTCTTAGAAGACCAACACACCAAGGACCTACTAAGGAATTGGCAAGCTCTGGATGTTGATTTTCTATCATCCTTATCACCAGTCCAATCCGAGTCAGTGTATACACAAATAGCAAAGGTTGACCCTCGAGGATACCAAAGACCATAATGTGGGGTATGAACCAAATATCGAAATATTCTCTTGACCGCCATCAAATGGATTTCTTTAGGAGCCGCTTGATATCTTGCGCACACACCTACACTCAACACAATATCGGTCTAGATGCACAAAGGTAAAGTAAAGAGACAATCATATACCGGTATACCTTTTGATCCACATCTTTACCATTTGTATTTTGTTCTAGACGAGTCTTTGTAGCCATGGGAGTAGGAGCTCCATTTAAATCTTGTTTTGAATCTCTTGAGCATATCTTGAGTATAATTGGCTTGGTTGAAGAATGTCCCTCCTCTAACTTGCTTGATCTCAAAATCAAGAAATACTCTCAACTCCCCCATCAAAGACATCCGGAACCTACAAGTCATAAGCTTTGAGAATTCATCATTAAAAGCTTTGTTAGATGAGCCAAAGATAATATCATCAACATATATTTGGCATACAAAAATCTCCCCATTGGCCTTCTTAGTAAAAAGAGTGGGATCGAATTTTCCAACCTCAAATCCACGGTCAAACAACAACTCTCTAAGGTGCTCATACCACGTGCGTGGGGCTTGCTTGAGCCCATAGAGCGCCTTATCAAGTTTGTAGACATGGTTTGGGAAGTTGGGATCCTCAAATCACGGGGTTGCTTTACATATACCAACTCATTTAATGGACCATAAAGAAATGCACTTTCTACATCCATTTGTTGCAACTTAAAGTTATGATGTGCCGCATAAGCAAGAAGGATACGAATGGACTCAAGGCGAGCCACGGGTGCATATGTCTCTCCATAGCCAATGCCTTCAATTTGAGAGAACCCTTGTGCATCCAATCTTGCCTTGTTCCTTACTATAATTCGATGTTCATCTTGCTTGTTCTTGAATATCCACTTGGTGCCTATAACATTGCGGCAATCCTTTGGCTTCTCAACTAGCTTCCATACTTTGTTTCTCTCAAAGTTGTTGAGCTCTTTGTGCATTCCTCCCAACCTATCCGAATCTTCAAGAGCTTCCCACACTTTCTTTGGTTCAATCATGGAGATGTGTGCTTGGTTCTCACTAAACCTCTTCAATTGTGCTCTTGTGGAAATGCCTCTCCTAAGATCACCAACCACATTTTGGAGAAAGTGGTCTCTTAATTCAAACATCTTCTCCTTTCTAGCTTCACGACGAGTGTGGATCTCCTCATTGTTTCTTGGAGGACCCTCTTCATCATTTTGGTCCTCGTCTTGACCATCAACTTGACCTTGATCATCATGGGAATCATTATCTTCATCAAGCACTCTTCTAGCATCGATTTGAGCTTGTCTCAAGGCAGTTTGTACGGATCTTCCTTGAGTAATTGCCTTGGCACCACTTGACATCCTGAAGAATGAATCAAGCTCCTCCTCACTAGAGATGTCACCTTGATCAACATGTTGAGGGTCCACAACTTGTCTTTGGCTTGGGTCATTGTCCACCTCGATAGATGGAACATGTTGTTGTTGTGAAGATGAGGGCTCCACTTGAGTAGAGCATAGTTCTTCTCGATCCGCCACAGAGGGTTCCTCAACGGGGCGGATATATCCCACACCCATTCTTCCTATGGCGTCCTGAGGCATTTCATCATCTGCATCACAAGCATCAACACGTCCCCCTTGGTGACCATCATATTCTTCGAAGTTCACACTACAAGATTCTATGACGGCTCCAGAGAGCTTATCATAGATTCTATAAATGTGGGATTCGAGACCATAGCCAACAAAAATACCCTCTAATGCTTTTGACTTGAATTTGGACAAACGACAACCTTTTATGAGATAGAAACACTTACAACCAAACACCCGGAAGTAAGATATGTTGGGCTTGTTACAGGTAAGTATTTCATATAGAGTCTTGTTGATTTATTTGCGGAGGTAGAGCTGATTTGATGCATGGAAAGTGGTGGAGATGGCTTTGTCCCAAAAGTTGTATGGAGATTTAAACTCCGCCAACATGGTCCTAGCCATCTCAATAAGAGTCCGGTTCTTCCTCTCGGCCACACCATTTTGTTGAGGGGTGTATGCAGCAGAATATTGGTGTCTTATCCCCTCATCACTAAGGACATCATTCAAGGTGTAGTTCTTGAACTCGGTGCCGTTGTCGCTTCTTATAATCAACATGGGAACATTGTATTACCGTTGAACCAAGTTGATGAAGTCGATGAAGGTCTTCTGGGTCTCACTTTTCAACTTTAAGAAATATACCCATGAGTATCTTGAAAAGTCATCAACAATCACCAAACAATATTTCTTCCCACCAAGACTCGCATGAGATGGAGGACCAAATAGGTCCACATGGAGGAGCTCCAAGATCTTTGTTGACTTGATGCAATTCTTTGGCTTGTGGGAAGCATCATGCATCTTCCCTAGAACACATGCCCTATAAACACGATCTTTGGCAAAGGAAACATTTTCTTTTAGTCCAACAATATGGCCCTCCTTGTGGAGACTTTGCAAAGTTCTCATATTTACATGGGCTAGTCGGCGATGCCATAACCACCCCACATCGGCCTTTCAGAATAAGAACATCGCACTTGTAGTGGCTTGCCCCGAAAATTCCACCACATACAAGTCATGTTCGACGTACCCAACGAAAGTGACCTTGAGAGAATTGCTCCACATGAGGACCACAATATCATCATCAACAAAGACAGCAAAGCCCATCTTTCCAAGAGCACGGACTAAAAGTAAATTGTATCCAAGGGTCTCAACAAGCATGACGTTCACGAGTGTAATGTCGTGAGCAACCACTACCTTGCCGAAACCCATTACCTTAGACTTTGACTTGTCGGTATATGTCACGGATATTTTATCATCATTTGGCCTTAGATCTTTGACAATATACGAGCTTCCGGTCATATGACTTGTGCAACCACTATCAAGCATCCACTTTGACCCTCCGGAAGCATATGTCTACAAAAGATCAAGCTAATTTTTAGGTACCCATTTTTCAATGGGTCCTCTTTTGTTAGCAACAAGGGTCTTGGGAACCCAACTAGACCAAGCAATATAACCATCATATGGGCCAACATATTGTGCATACACAACACCATAATAAATCATGCATTAGAACATAGTGAGGGTTAGCACTTCCCACAAAATCATCATGAGACATAGTTTTACCACTTGTGGTCTTACTATACACAATGGCTTTGTTTTTCTCTTGTGCGAGCTTGGCCTTCTTCTTGTTGTTGTTCTTCTTCTTGGCTTTGGAGACAAAACCAATGCCCCATTTCTCACCACTAGGTCTTTGCTTGCTCAAAATATCATCAATGGACTTATTACCTTGTGGAAATGTGGCCTTGTCTATCTCCCCTTTCAACCTAGCATTTTCTTCAAAAATAGTTGTACTACTAGAAGGAATGAAATTACTAGGTGAAGGAATATTGGTCAATTGAGTTTGAAGCGTTTCATGGGACTTTGTGAGAGACAAGAATTCACTTTCCAATGCCTTGTGGGCCTTGTTAAGTGAACTAAAGTCCTCGGCAAGTTTTTCATGAACCGCACCAAACTCAATCTTGTCCTTTTTGGCCCTTTTATATTAGCAATAGCATGATCACGTTCCTCGATGAGTCTATTAACAATTACATCATTGGACTCATCAAGCCCTTCAAGTTTTAGTTCAAGAGACATTCTAGTCTCTTGTTCTTCTTCTAAAGCATTATTTAGGGATTCTAGCTCAATCATGTGTTCATGCCCAAGTTTACATCTTACATCTAGAAGCTCTTGTGTGTGGGAGAGTTGATCTAAGATGTTCCCAAAATGTGTCTTAGCATCCCCTTGTAAGTTAGTCACAAACTCATCGAAAGCAATTAATTCCTTTTTTACATCAAGAGACATCTCATCATCAATTTCATCATTAGCTAAGGGAGTGGAGTGAGATGATGAGGATACCTCTGTTCCTCTTTCCATAAGGCAAGTGACGTTCTTGTTGGGGGTATTCTCATTTGGAGAATCAAAGAGTGAGAATGTCGGAGTAGAAGTAGTGGCTAGAGCAGCCACACCACGTAATGTTTCCACTTCCTCATCTTCATTGTCAGAGGAGAATTCTTCATGAGTGATCAATACAATTTCGCCCGACTTCTTGTCGATGGGATTCTTCTTGATGAAGGGTTTCTTGTAAGGAGCTTTGGGAGATTTCTTCAACACAAGTTTTCCCCCATGATCTTCTCTCTTCTCATAGGGACAACTTGCCACAAAGTGATAGCAGTCACCACAATTGAAGCAAGTTCTCAGTTTAGTGACATTTTCTCTTCTCCCATTTGGGTTGCTTTTTCATTGCATTTCCATCTTGGCCTTGGTGGGGTTCTTCCAAATGTTCTTTGCATAGAAGGCCATATATTGACCATGAGTAATCTTGACATCATCGGGGTGGTCTATGGAGAAGCCTTCATTACTATCATCTTCATCCCCATGTTCCACAACTTTGGCCTTCAATGCAAGGTTGACAACATTTCTCATACCAAGGGCTCGAGCACGGGCATCTTTGGAATTCTTGGCGGCAACCTTGAAAGAGGCCATCTCTTGCATAACATCATTGGAGGTCATGAGGTGGTAGTTGTGTCTTCATTGTAGGCTCTTCAAGTCGGTGGGCTCAAAGGGCATGAGTGCACTCGCATATTTCCTTTTGATCCAAGCATCATCCACATGTGAGGCACCCACATTCCTAAAAGCGGTGGCGGTGGTCTTGAGCCTACAGTACATGTATTCATGGTATTCACCTTCCTTCAGGTACAAGCCTTCGACTTCATTGCTTAGTGTATCATACCGGTTCCTCCTCATGCTCTCATTCCCAACAAACAAAACGGTGAGAGCATCCCACGCTTCCTTGGCGGTGCTAAGGTGCTCAATGTGTGGGTAATACTTTGTACCCAATCCTTGTTGAATCATGTGCAAGGCGGTGGCATTGAGTTGACTATTGACAACTTCTCTTCTTGTCAAGTTGTCTGGATCCCCAATATAGAGTCCTTGTTCAATGATGTTCCATAGTTCAATGCAAGAGCTGCGCACATGAGTTTTCATTAGAGATTGCCATTGAGCAAAAGTAGTAGATGCTTCAAGCTTAGGTGGGTCACCTCTATGTTCATATGAGGGTGAGGAATTTGGGGGTCAGGAGAGTACCATGAATCACGGTGCTCACCCTTCCCACCATCCTTTTGTGTGGAGGAATTAGAGTTGTCTTGTTTACCCTCCCCTACCGTACCCTCGGGTGATATCGGGGCATTACCCTTAGGTACAACGGATGGAGTCCCCTCTTGAGGAGAAGGGGATGATGAGCCTACCTTATCTTTAACAATTTGCTCAATTAACTTTTGCAATTGTTTGATCTCGTTGGCCATGGTGGAGCTCAATCTTGTTTCCAAGTTATTGAGATCATCCATGGTCACCTTGGTATGATCACCACCACCTTCCCCCTCATTTCTACCCATATACTCTTAGGCGGTAAAGCCCGAATAAAGAGCCGAGGCTCTGATACCAATTGAAAGGATCGTATGGGCACCTAGAGGGGGGGTGAATAGGTGCTACTTCAAATTTTCTTCCTTTTCAATTTAGGGTTTGACAAGAAAGGTAAATTCTCTAGATTATGCAACTAAGGTGAATTTACCTATATGTCAAGTAAGCAACAACTAGCACAACACTAAGCAAGAACAAGTAAGTAAAGTGCGGTAAAGGATAGAAGTAACCAAAGTGGTGGACGCGGAGACACAAGGATTTGTTTCCCGTAGTTCCTTACTTTTGAGGGGAAGTACGTCTACGTTTGGAGAGGGGGTGGTTTCAAACCACCAACGTCACGAGAGGCATCCCTTGTTCTCCGATGAACCTATCCCCAAAGGGATTCGATTCACCTTCCACTATATCGGCAACCTTCGAGGTGGAAGCCAGCACCTTTACAACGAGTTTGGGGCACACATCCACAACCTAATTGGAGGCTCCCAAATACAAGCAAGCTGTCAAACAATCAAAGACAAGCTTGTAAGAACCAATCAAAGCTAGGGTTTCCAAAGAAACACTAGAGTAAGGGGCCCTCAAGTGAATGAGGGGGAAATGAAGATCTCTCTTGGTGAAGCTGTAGATCAAGGCCTCCTCCTTCGATTCTTCAAAGATCAACGACTTTGGATGGATGAATGAAGAGATCTTGTGGATTTGGTGGCTCAAAATGTGCTGCTGTTCTTGAACTGGACGAGCAGGTTCCAAGGTAGAAGAAGGGGTCCTTTTATAGGGCCCCAGAATTTAGAGCCGTTGGAGCCACTTAAGTCGGACAGTCTGGCCTGTGTGAGCCGGACAGTCCGGCCAGACCGGACATTCCGTAGCACACCAGCCGGACACTCCGGCCTAGCCAAGTTTCCGGATAGAATCTGGCAGTGTCTGTCCAGTAACCGATTTGCTATACTGGTTGTCCACAGCTGGGGAGAAATCCTCGCGAAGACTCACGGCCAGACATTCCGGTGGTTTATAGGCGGAATTTCCGGAAGGGCCGGACAGTCTGGCCAGATGCAGATCTCCCTCCTTTTTATTCATGTCAAGTCATCACACCATATGTATATGTATTTGCCACAATAAATCTGATATCTCCTGAAACATCTGGCAAAGCATTAAACTAATCCAAGTGTTGTAAAAAAACATCAAAATAATGTGAAAGACATAAAATGCCCTTTCATCTAGTTTATGGACCAACCTGGACAAGTGCTCGGCTAACCTAATCAGGTGCGCTGATGTGGATAGGGACCTGGTGGCCCAGGAGCTCCGCTGCCCCATCAAGTAGTTTCCGCTTCGTTACCTGGGACTCCCACTTTCCCTACGGAAACCCTCAGTGGCGCAGCTCCAAACCCTTGTCGACCTGGTGGCCGCCAAGCTGCCACTGTGGAAAGCTTCCATGCTCAACAGAGGAGGGCGCCTCGAGCTGATGAAGACAACCCTGTCACTCATACCGATTTACGCAATGATGTCCATTGACCTCCCCATTGAGACCATCATTGACATTGAGAAGATCATCCGCGACTTCCTCTGGAAAGGTCGGAAATATGTACATGGTGGGCACTGCCTGGTGGCGTGGGACAGAGTGTGTATGCCCAAGGAGTTGGGAGGACTCGGCATCCCTAATCCGCGCCTTCTGAACATTGCACTGAGGGGTAGATGGTTGTGGCTGAAGCGGACTGAGTTGAACAAGCTGTGGCAAGACCTCGACATCTGGATTCGAAAGCTGTCGAGAGAACTCTTCGAAGCGGCAACCTGCTCGGTACTGGGGGACAGGGCCTCCACTTTCTTCTGGACAGACAAGTGGATGCAATATGGACAGATCCGGGATATAGCACCAAACCTCTTCGCGGCGGTCCCAGCAAGTGCGGTAGCTACGTGCCGAGTTCGTGATGGTCTGGCTGGAGGATGGCTGCATGATGTGCCCCCTGACCTAGGCGCGGCGGCCATTAGGGAACTCCTGGAGGTTGCGTTTAGGTTGGAGGAGATCACCTTAACAGAGGGAACACAAGATGTCTTCAAGTGGAACTGAGACCCAAGCAGCTGCTACACTGCCCGCTCCTGTTACCAGGCCCTTTTTGCTGGGCATACCTTGATGGTGGGAGCTCTGCAGATCTAGCGCTCCCGTGCCCCTGCCAGCTGTAAGATTGCGCTCTGGCTCGCCATCAGAAACAGGTGTTGGACTGCCGACAAGCTTAGTCGACGAGGCCTCCAACACCCAGCAGCATGTCCCTTCTATGACCGATGTGAAGAGACCATTGCACCTTCTATTGGGGTGCGTCCTCGCTCGTGAGGTTTGGGCCACTTGCCTGAGCTGGTGGAACAAAAGCCATTGGTTACCAGACCATGACTCCAAGCTGGTAACTTGGATTTAGGGCAGGCGGGCGGCAAAGGTCGGGAGCGGGATCTTTGGACTGGAATATCTCTCGTCTGTTGGACGCTCTGGCGGCACAGGAACGACATAGTCTTCGAGGGGGCCAGCCCATCCTCGGTGGAGGTCATCCGCAAAATCTCCACGGAGGCAGACCTGTGGAGATTGGTTTGGCTGTTCCGCGACTGCCTAGGACAAGTGGATAGGTGGAGGTGTCGCGAATAGCTAGCTAGGGTGTACATGCTGTCCTTGTGATAGCGGGGAGTTACGCTTGTGGCGCCTGTGCCACCACTTGTTGTAATTGGACCTCTTGGCCTTTCCTTCTATAAAAAAGATACATCTTCCAGGATGTATTCTCCCAGGATGTATCCTTAAGCATGTAGATGTGGCAGAGCTTGACATAGTTTGTTGGAGGGGCACATGGGCTGGACTGAAAATAAACATTTAGACCAGTTTTTTCTGGACATACGGGCCAAATAAGAAAAAGGGCCGCCGTTAGATTATAGTCCTTTTTAGCTTAACCTAGTTTGTACAAACTTCTGAAATATTTCTTATTTTTTCTGTCACAAAATAGATGTCATAAATTTATCAGAATTTAAATAAATATAAGCACTAGTTAGTAAATCTTGAGAAATCCTGACATGTATTTTAAGACGGAGGAAGTACGTGACATCAAGGTATAAATATCGAAGCTAGAGAGGATCGGTTGTTATGAATCCTCTGTAACGTTTGCTTCCTATCGGTTGTTGTTCGTGTTTGTTTGGCAATGCATGTCAATCATCAACCATGCATCATAACCTACATGCCTAAAACAACACCATCAATATCTGGATTTGGTGAAATCATGACATCAGCACACACTTGCTCTACTTATATGGCATCACAGAAAATTAATAAATTGGACGGCGAGGCTTTGTCACGGAAGAGAATGCTTTTGACGGATTGTCACGGGACTGGATAAGGCCTTTCTGATGCAGGACGGCCAGATGTTCAGATGGTTTCGTCAGTTGACTCTGTTATGTATACCTTTCTTTTCTGAAAAGATAATACTAGTAGTAGGATTAATTTTCTTATACATGGCGTCCGATACTCCATCCAGACATAAGAAAACAAACGTCGGATGCTCTAAAGGGAGACGCCTTCTTAATTCTTATTCAGTGCGTCTTCCTGCTTTCTTCACTTTGTAAGCAAGTCTGTATAACAATTCGAGTAGGCATGGTGCTCTGCTAGAGGTTTGACTTCAAAGGCCAATCATCTGGATTTTTACGAAGACACGCTGCACAAATTCGGTATTACAGTACTAGAGCACGAAGTCGTTTGCAACCTGAACTTTTTCCAAGTTGACCGTTCTTTAGGGGAGAAGGGAGCTGGATAGTTGTTGGGGTCGGTCAAATGCCGAGAGCAGACTTTTTGCCGCGCCACCACCACGATATGTCAAATGTACCACCTGCTGAACTGGCTGGCGTTTCGATTTGACCCAACCACCCCCGTCATGCCTACCGAAGATGGTCTCCAAGAGCTGAAGCCACAAAAGATGAAGCAATTCGATCAGCTTCCCAAAGGTGCTGATCGATGGTCTCCAAGAGCTGATCCCACAGTGCCGCCAGCAACGAAGCAATTGATGAACTCTTGGGTGATCGCATCACATGGGGAAGATAAGGTTTATTAGGACATCTCCAACAGGCCCTCACAAATCTAGCGCCGTAAAACGTGTATGCAGCGTGCTGGATCGTATTTTAGCGCCCGCAAGAGTCTGCCGCTTCACGGAACGCTGCATTTTAGCACGCGCCAAGTGCTGGAAAATACACAGCGCGTGCAGCACAAACACCAATTTCATATAAATATAGCCTCCAACAAAATCAAACACACACAAATATACAATAACAAATAGTCTTAATATTATTACAACACAAATTGTTCATCACCAATACAACGAGCAAATTCTATCTAAAAAAGGGCGGCGGAGGCTACATACCATGCACGCATTTTGTCGAACACCGCACCGGCGGTGGTCTAGCGGAGCGCCAAAGTTGCTTGCAAACATGCGCTAGTGCACGTAGACCAGTTGCGACTCCGGTGCCTTGCGACGGCGAATTCCGGAGCAGCGCGGAAGAGTGATTTGGCGCGGCGATGGCGTCTCCCGGAGCGACGTGTTGGCGGGTCGACGACGGCGCGCTGATCAGGCGCGAGGAGCGCTACTTCTTACTATGCACACGCTATATTAGCAGTTTTTCCAACGCCAGCGCGTTTTAGCGCCCTTGTTGGAGATGCCATTAGAATATCTCTAATAGAAACTGTATAATATGATACACCCCATAAAAACTAATATATATGGGACACTTGAGGGAAATAATGGTCTTCAATAGCTGCCCTATACCTATTTGCTTTCCATCTCCAAAAAAAATTGCAACATCCCTAATTTTGTCCCCTCCTGCTACGAATTTGCAGCACCGCGCGGCAGCCCCAAATCTACATAGAAAGCGCGCGCGACCCAAATGTTTCGCGAAAAGTTCATTTTCCCCTCCCACCGCTGCCATACCTACCGCTCATGTTGTCGCCGCCAGCAGCAAATCGACCGTCGCGAGCTCCCTCAACGCTGCCCAACCACCACAGGCCATCCCATGCAGACCCCATGTCCCCCCCTCCGGCGACCCCTGGCGCGACGCATGCAAGGTACTTTACCTTATTTCCCCTCATGTTTACTTGTTTAATTTTTATAAACACAAATCTATTGTGTTTGTAGATGGTTTTAATCACATATTCCTTTTACGATGATGAGAAGTACGACATGGAGGAGCATGAAGCCATCTATGTGATTTTCATGATGCACAAGAACAAGCGGCTACTACCTTGCGGATGGTATCTATTCGAAATTGGCGACGCTTGTGAAGCCACTCATTGCACCCGAAGGTAAAAAAGAACTTCACATCCACAATACTCAAGCGGCGGCTAGAAAAGATGTAGAGAGAGTATTTTAGATTTTGCAAGCTCGGTTTGTTATTTTTAGAGGCCTTGTTTGGTTTTTTGATCAAGAAATACTATGGTACATCATGATCTGATCATGCATAACATGATCACTCATGATGAGCACGGAAAAAATGAAGTCTACTTGATGAACTCATGGCTTGTTGTTTGTGATGAACTCCATGTTGTTTGTTTGGTGATTTGTGTGCTACTTGATGAACCATTTGATGAACTATTTCATGTAATAATGAAGTACTATTTATTTGATTACTTTTAGAGTTCAAGTTTATATTCATATGTATGCAGATATGGTCAAAAAATTGAGGTGTCCGCGCGGCAGTCGTGCCCTATTATAGGGCAGCCGCTGGAGCGGCCATGCCCTATTTTAAGGCAGGTGGTAAAGCGGCAGCCGCTTTGCTGCCCTATATCACAAAAACAGCTGCCCTATAACTAAAATTTGGTGTCATATTATAGGTCAGTTGTTAGAGATGCTCTTAGAGCACCCCGACAGGCAATAGTTGTCGCGTGTGGGAGCGCCTCTTCCCACAAGCGACCTCAAAGAACCGAATTTAAAATTATATTCAAATTTTGTCATATATTACAAATTTAAATGAAATTTAGCTAAATCCTAAAGTAAACCTAAATCTGTTTGTCGTTGGTTAGGCATCGAGAGGTGATGAGTGTAGCAACACTTCATTGGGAGGCCCCAAGAGAAAGGTATGATGAGCACAATAGCAAGTTTTCCCTTAGTTAGAAACCAATGTTAATCAACCAGTAGGAGGAAGGAAACGACTCAAAGGTGTTGCTAGCAACTTGGAGACCTGCACAACACAAACTCAAGACTTTGCCCCAACGAATCAGTGAGGTTGTCAATCTCACTGGTTTGCTATAACAAAGTATTAACTGTATGGTGTGGAAGGTAATAGTGGTTTGCAACAAGTAAACGGTAAACAGTGGAAGATGTATCAATGGTAAAGATTAGACCGGGGTCCATAGTTCACTAGAGGTGTTCTCCTTAGATAAACAAACATGGAATGTTGGGTAAACAAATTACAGCAGGACAATTGACAGGACTGAGCAAGGCATAACAATGCAATACTAGACATCAGAATCCTATGCGATTCGATTGGACAATACAACAAGATACATATACCGCCATCCAACTGCATCTATGACTAGAAGTCGACCTTTGGGTTATCATCTGAACCCCCTCAAGTATTAAGTTGCAAGCAACAGACAACTTCTTTAAGCAAAGTGTGTAAGGTAAACAATCCACTTGTTCAGTGAACAAGAGACCGTTGTTTTCTTCCTAGTGGCAACAACACATCTACAATCTTAGAGATTTCTGTCACTTCCCTTAGATTAAATAGAGGCATGAACTCACTATCTAGCATAAATACCCCTTCTGGGAGTCATTAGCAACTACTTGGACAAGATAGCTACTAACAACGGAGAGCATGCAAGATCACAAACAACACTGACATGATATAATCAAATAGATAAAACCATTAATCAATCTGACATAGTAATCTCAATGTCCATCGAATTCCCGCAAACACAACATGCATGATTACAAATAAATTAGATATTGATCATGAATGGAGCTCACAAGATCTAGACATGGAAGCACAAAGAAGGAGTTACAACCATCTAGCTACTACATGGACCCGTAGTCCAAGGTGGAACTACTCACGCTTCATACCGGAGGCTGACATGATGAATAAGAAGGCCTCCGGGATGATCTCCCCTCCAGCAGGGTGTCGGGAAGAGCTTCAGATCCCCTCGATCTAGGGACGATGGTGGCGATGGCTACAGATGGTTTCGTGGAATATTGATCGGGTACTTAGGGTTTAGACATCCGGGGCTTCTTATAGGCGAAGAGGCGAGGCAGGAGGGCCACCAGGGCGGCTGCATGATACTCCCAATTTGCATCACCTTTCTATATCATAATATACCTCTATTCATTGATATTTGTCTTATTATGAGGTATTACTTATGTCTTTTCCACTGTTTATGCATGTTGGATGATTCTTGGAGGATGGACTGCCGGAGTCTGGATTCTGAAGGAAAAGAGGGCGTTCTAATGCAATTTCGCGAAGATCAGAAAAATACCAGAAAAATATGGGAAAATATTATTTTTTCCAGAAGATTGAGGAAGCCAGAAGGAGGAGCGAAGAAGGGCCACAGGGGGCCCACACCCCCTAGGCATGGGCCCACCCTGGGTCGCGCCTAGGGCAGGTGTGGCCCACCTGTCCGGCTCCCGACTCTGCCCCTTCGCCTATATCTTCCTTACGGAACCCTAAGGCTAGGGGGCGACCACAGATAGATTTCTGCAGCCTCTGGGGGCGAAAAACACCAAGAGAGAAAGATCTCTCCGGCAGACAGATTTCTGCCTGCGGAATTCCTTCCCGGAGAGGGGAGATCGTCGCCATCAACACCATCGTCAAGCTAGGCATCATCGAGATCATCATCATCATCCACACCATCATCTCCACCAGCACCATCATCACCACTCCGTCCCGTTGTAACAATTGTGTTGGATATTGCTTTAGTTCTTAGGGTAAACTTTCCCGGTGTTAATTACTATTGTAGTTGATGCTTGTGAGTGGAACCATTGGATTATTTTTTATGTTCAGATTGTTATCCATTATCATATCTGTAGAGTTCCCATCCTTTAATAAGGTAGAGTCCCTTGTGTTTACAATGCTAGTCCCTGGATCAATAGCTAGCATCCACAGTTAAGATGTAATATCAAGAAACAAAGGTCACAATACAACTTTATAACCAGGAATAAAATAATTTATTACATCTTCCATAGCTCATTTGGCTATTACATTACACTACAGCAGAATATCTATAAGCATGGGGTCCTTCATCTTCAAAGTGCCACAGGCAGACATGTTGGTTGTAGACTTTGTAATCCTAATCAACACACTTCACTAAATCAAACAAACCTGCAACATAACAAGTTACAGCCACAAGGGTCAATACATTTGAATTGTATTGGCAAGTGATACTATGGTGATATAGTGGAGTCTATCATCTATATGCATTTGGCAAAGTGGAGTTGAGGCTTGCATTGCTCAAAATATATTTTTCCTTATCATTTGAAAACACTAAGTTTTTGCTTTGACAAAATCTTTCCCAAGGCATCTCCCAATAAAAGATTGAAGATCCTTTATCCCTTGTTCAACCACAAGTTTTTAACTTAGAAGTTGGAATGGTGAGATTCTTGATAGCTTACATGTCTTGATGCTCAAATTGTCCTTTACCAGGGACATGGCTAAGTACTTAAATTTTTCCAATCTGCAGAGGTTGTGCACTTTCCCCACAAGACTTGGTTTCCCAAGACAAGATCTTTCAGAAGCCTTCCCTTAGACCAGAATGGATACGTTCCAACCTATCAAACCCCTACCACCAACTGTCCATTTGGCTAAGTTATTGCAACCTATATGATCTAGGCAGAGCCCATAATGCCAAGTGGTTGCACTTGAAGGTTCTCAACATTTGACATCTCAAATCTCTTTGTTCCTGGGTGGCAATCCACAAGTGTGATACACAAGGTAAACCATAGCCATGGGCCTTGTGTAACCACTCAACCAAAAACCACCAAGCAAGTCCCTTTCCACCCAGGTGATTCATTAACTTAGTTGTTTTATTAAACAAAAAAAACACAAGTCCTCAGACTTAGAAATTTCTTCATAGTATGAATATATAATCCACCCTTGTTTTCTATTAGCTAAGCTAAGCTTGATAGTAATAGGGATCTTAACTTAGGAAATTCTACTAAGGGTTCATCTACTAGGATTTCCCATAGCATAGTTTATACTTAGCAAAATTCCATGCAAGTCCTACTTAGAAATATCACTAATGCATAGTGAAAATAATGGGACAAAGTATGAAGCATCACTTGCCTTTTTGGTAGAGTATAAGTTCACTCCTTGTCCTTGCTACAATCACACTCTTCAAGTCACTACAATTCAATCAAGCAAGGCACAAGTTCAATCTACCATTCAAGCAATTCATCACATAAAATGATGGAACCAAAACAATGTATGCAAGCATGCAAGAGATTGTTTTATTTTAGAAAGTTGTTTCTAATGGGTCACAAACATTTGAAAGCACCTAATGGTCATTTTATAAAGTGGCAAAGTCATTTGCAAAAGGTTTCACTTTATAAACCATTTTTAGAACAAGGTATCATTTTATGTGGTGTAGAAATGTTTTAGTAAGGCATTAATCTATAGGATTCACAAAAATATGTTTACAAACCATAAAATCTTGTGTTTAGGGTCAGAGAGTTTATTTTCAAAACATTTCCCAAAGGTTTTCTTCCAAAACCATTTTTAATAAATAAACCACATTTTTATTTGACTAGAATTAGTTTTAAATCCAAGATTCATTCTTTTGCAATACCAAATACATTTTTGAAACCACAATTTGTTTCCTAGGGTCAGTAGGTTCAAAACACACCATTTGCCAAAGATTTTATCCCCAAAATCATTTTAGAATAATTTTTATAACCTAAACAAGCATACATAAGTTTCTGCAAAAACAAACATTTTACCAGAATCTTTTTACTAAACAAAGTGCATGGTTGGCTAGGTCTTGTTTTTATGAATCCATTGATATAAAGTTTGCAAAATTTGGACGTGTGGTTCAAAAGTTATGGATTTTACAAAATTGAACATCTAATAGAACAAATCTGTTCTAATTCAAATCGACAGAGACACGTGGCGTGTTCTTACTCGCTGATACCGTTTCGTCTGGATCACGTGCTGTAAGCCGTTGGATTTAAGTTGGATTGTGCGACACAAAGTCAAACATACCGCTTCAGTTAAGTTTCTATCGTGGCCATGCGATTGAGATCTGACGGTGCTAAGCACACTAGCCAAAGGTGGGCGGCGCTGCGGTGGCTACTGGCGGCGGAGCGCTCAGACGATGACGGTGCCGGCGATACAGGAAGCTAGAGGAGGAGTGGGGTGGCTCACCAGAATCTTCGAAGCTTGTTGATGCTCAACGTGGTACTGGCTGGTGAAGGGGCGCACGAGATTGTCCTTAATCGTTCACCGGAGTTGAGCTGGGCCTCAGGTGCGGTCAGATGTCGACGGGGGCGAGGCTACGGGTCCTGCACGAGTGGATGGCGAGCACCTGGATGTTCACAAGGCACAGGCGAACAAAATGGCATGAGGCTCTGGTCGAGGCGCGCACGGGTTCAAGCGATGAGGCTCACCGGAGTTGCTTGCAGACGGCGGTGCTGTCAGTTGATGTCGTTGCCGGCGCTGTGAGGCACGCGCGAGCGAGCTGGTGATGCAGAGAGATGCGCTTGGGCTTGGGGAGTATGTGAGTGTGGTCGAGGAGGCGAGGGGCGATGAACACTGGCCAGAATCATCGTCGGAGCATCGTCGGACAGAGGGTGGTGTGGTGAGGAATTGGGCGGCCTGGGGGCACGCTAAGGGGGGGGCGACAGAGGGGAAATGGGGAGGAGAGGCAGGCGACTAAGTATGTGTGATCACGGGGTAGTTTAATGGCGTGGTTAACGCGTATTAAGCCGGACTTTATTCGCCTGCAACGGCTGGCGAGGGGAGAGGCGTAGTCCGTGGGTGGGGAAGAAGGGGACGTGGCTGTGGGGTTGTCTCGTCAGCGAGGAGAGACAGGGAGAGGGGGTCCATCTGTCAGCGTCTGCGTGGGTTCAAACGCGGGTGCGAATCGTTTCCTGCGGGAGAGAGAGGGAGTGGGCTAACTGGGCCAGATGGACTTTAGCTGGGCTAGGTCGAGTTGCTCTATTTTTTTTCTGTTCTGTTTCATTTTTCTTTTTTCTGTTTCCTTTATTCAGTTTTGATTTTGTTTAAACAATTCAAGCACTCATTTGATTTCAAATATTTGCCATATTTTGGGTAGATTTGAATACTGATTAGTAGTATATTCTGATGTCAAAATTGGAATTTACTTTAATCCTTTTTGGGTCTTTTTAACTATTAAAGTAGGTCCTTGTATTAAATCAAATAGGTTTTCTATAATGTTTCAAACACTATTTAAAATCTTTTAAACCTTCCAAATCTTTTCAGTAGGTTTTGTTTACTTAAAAGGGTGTCAAATAATTCATCTTGAATTATTTGGAAAGTATTTTAATAAGATTTAATCACTTAAGATTGGGTATTTGTTTTAATTCTAATAGGATTTGGTTTAGGCCATTTTGGCAATTATTTATCCAATATTTTTATTTGGATTGGGATTATAATTCATTCCACTTGTTTAAGGATTTGGCCAAGATTTGGTTTGGTCTTTAAATATCCTTTAATTAATATTTCTTTCTTTAACTTATAAAATCCATATCTTTTTATTTAGAGATCCAAACTTGGTGATTCCAATTTGTGAAATCTTGTTTTATATTTCTTTATTCTTTTAAATTTATTTAGATTAATTTGTTCACCATTTGGTATGGGTTTTTGGTAAGGCTTTATTAGCTTTGGAAATTTTTAATTTTCTTAACTTACTTTATCATAGGATTTTATCCATGGTTCCAAATTAAGTGAAACCAATTTATATGGCTTTTATATTATTTCTATTTGTCTTTCTTGATCCTTTGTGAATGTTTGTTGACAAGTTTTATATGGATCAAATCCATAGGCTTGGAGATAACTTGGAGATGATTTTCTTCCATTAGGGTTTAGGGTTTGGATTTATTTTCCAAGTGTTTAAATTTCCAGATACATTCATTGAGGAATGCAATTCCCTTGATTTGGTTTTTTGTTGGATTCAAACTTTAACCAAAGTTTGTTCAAGATGGGATTTTAAGTTTACATTTAGAAACAAAAGTTTCTTTTCTCCCTGATTTTCAACAAAAATTTATTTTGTTTATTTATTTTTCACATTACAAGATTTAGAAAATCTTGGGATGTGACAGGCTACCACCCTTAAAATAAATCTCGTCCCGAGATTTGGGAAGGCTAGGGTTACAAGTTGGCTCAAAGCATCTAGGGTACTACCACCCTTAAAAAATTCCAACTAGTTTACATCTTGTCTTACTTGGGATCTTGGTGTAACTTTCCTGGACAGAGGTTTGCATAGTGTCCTAGCTCCTTGCATTTGAAACATGTGATAAGGTTGAGGTCCTTAGGTGGCTTCTCTGGACAATATGATGCATAATGTCCTAACTTTTTGCAGTGGTTGCACATCACTTGGCTAATATCCTTCCTCATCTTGGGTTTCACTAGCTTTTGTTTGTCTTCTTGGCTCTTCTTCTTTTCTGGGCATTCACTGGCATAGTGTCCCATCTCTTTGAAATTGTAACATTGCAACTGGCTTTTGTCCTTTTTCTTCTTTTTGGGTCTCTCCAAAGCTAGGAGTTCTTCTAGTTCATGCTCTTCATACCTCACCTCAAAGGTGGGAAATCTTTCTCTCTTCTTGGGGCATTGATCTTCATGCTCCTTGGATGTATGATCCTTGTCTCCACAAATATTGCAAACTTGGGTTCCCTCTAGAATAGCATCTTTGTCATCCTTGTTGTCATTAGCTCTTTGGGAAAAGTTTTCTCCCATGCTGATCATTTGAGTAACCAATCCTTGCAACAATTGGGATTGAAGTTTAAAAATCCTTTGTATGGCTGGGTCTAGTCCATTGTTGTTGGCTAAAAGCTGAGTTGTCACTTGGCTCAACTGGGTTTGGGTTGCTATAAGTTCTCTCATGTTGTCCTCTTGGTTGTTGTTGTTGTTGTTGTCACCATCCTTGATGTTGGAGTTTCTCGGAGAAGTCATCTGTTTGTGTTGGATTGGGATTAGAATAGGCAATATATTTCTAAGGAATTAATTCTAATCACACATCACAATTCACACAAGCAATGTGCAGACAATCACAAACAAACATTCCACTCAAACAACAAGGTTCAAGCACATTTTTAGGCAACCAAAAATATTTTTGTTACACCACATAAGTTGGTGTGTTTGACTTAAAACTAAATATGGTGGTCCATCTATATGGTTCACTTGAGATCTTTCTTTCCTTCTTGGTTGATTCTTCTTGAACAAGATCTGTGTATCCTTGGAAAAACTCTTGGTCACAAAACTTCAAAGGTGATGATGATTCTTTCTAAGTTGTGCTTCCTTAGTCTTCAAGTCTTGAGCAATATTTCTTGTCTCAATTGTAGTCCTTAGTGATATCCAAGATTGAAGTCCTTGGTGAAAATGTTGAAGATGTTGAAGTCATTAGAGTTGAAGATGTTGAAGTCCTTAGAGTTGATGAAGTCCTTTGCACATGGTGAAGTCTTTGGCCATGGGAAGGGCTTTGTCCATCAAGTTTGAAATAGAAGAGATGTAGAATCAAAACCAAAATGGTTTGAGGAAAGAGTTTACAAGTTTGTTTGTAAATAAGTTTTGGAACAAATACAACTCCTATTTTTCTAAGGGTTTTTTGTCCAATCCTAGGGTTACAAATCCTACAGGCAACACAATGCTCTGATACCATCTGTAGAGTTCCCAACCTTTAATAAGGTAGAGTCCCTTGTGTTTACAATGCTAGTCCCTGGATCAATAGCTAGCATCCACAGTTAAGATGTAATATCAAGAAACAAAGGTCACAATACAACTTTATAACCAGGAATAAAATAATTTATTACATCTTCCATAGCTCATTTGGCTATTACATTACACTGCAGCAGAATATCTATAAGCATGGGGTCCTTCATCTTCAAAGTGCCACAGGCAGACATGTTGGTTGTAGACTTTGTAATCCTAATCAACACACTTCACTAAATCAAACAAACCTGCAACATAACAAGTTACAGCCACAAGGGTCAATACATTTGAATTGTATTGGCAAGTGATACTATGGTGATATAGTGGAGTCTATCATCTATATGCATTTGGCAAAGTGGAGTTGAGGCTTGCATTGCTCAAAATATATTTTTCCTTATCATTTGAAAACACTAAGTTTTTGCTTTGACAAAATCTTTCCCAAGGCATCTCCCAATAAAAGATTGAAGATCCTTTATCCCTTGTTCAACCACAAGTTTTTAACTTAGAAGTTGGAATGGTGAGATTCTTGATAGCTTACATGTCTTGATGCTCAAATTGTCCTTTACCAGGGACATGGCTAAGTACTTAAATTTTTCCAATCTGCAGAGGTTGTGCACTTTCCCCACAAGACTTGGTTTCCCAAGACAAGATCTTTCAGAAGCCTTCCCTTAGACCAGAATGGATACGTTCCAACCTATCAAACCCCTACCACCAACTGTCCATTTGGCTAAGTTATTGCAACCTATATGATCTAGGCAGAGCCCATAATGCCAAGTGGTTGCACTTGAAGGTTCTCAACATTTGACATCTCAAATCTCTTTGTTCCTGGGTGGCAATCCACAAGTGTGATACACAAGGTAAACCATAGCCATGGGCCTTGTGTAACCACTCAACCAAAAACCACCAAGCAAGTCCCTTTCCACCCAGGTGATTCATTAACTTAGTTGTTTTATTAAACAAAAAAAACACAAGTCCTCAGACTTAGAAATTTCTTCATAGTATGAATATATAATCCACCCTTGTTTTCTATTAGCTAAGCTAAGCTTGATAGTAATAGGGATCTTAACTTAGGAAATTCTACTAAGGGTTCATCTACTAGGATTTCCCATAGCATAGTTTATACTTAGCAAAATTCCATGCAAGTCCTACTTAGAAATATCACTAATGCATAGTGAAAATAATGGGACAAAGTATGAAGCATCACTTGCCTTTTTGGTAGAGTATAAGTTCACTCCTTGTCCTTGCTACAATCACACTCTTCAAGTCACTACAATTCAATCAAGCAAGGCACAAGTTCAATCTACCATTCAAGCAATTCATCACATAAAATGATGGAACCAAAACAATGTATGCAAGCATGCAAGAGATTGTTTTATTTGAGAAAGTGGTTTCTAATGGGTCACAAACATTTGAAAGCACCTAATGGTCATTTTATAAAGTGGCAAAGTCATTTGCAAAAGGTTTCACTTTATAAACCATTTTTAGAACAAGGTATCATTTTATGTGGTGTAGAAATGTTTTAGTAAGGCATTAATCTATAGGATTCACAAAAATATGTTTACAAACCATAAAATCTTGTGTTTAGGGTCAGAGAGTTTATTTTCAAAACATTTCCCAAAGGTTTTCTTCCAAAACCATTTTTAATAAATAAACCACATTTTTATTTGACTAGAATTGGTTTTAAATCCAAGATTCATTCTTTTGCAATACCAAATACATTTTTGAAACCACAATTTGTTTCCTAGGGTCAGTAGGTTCAAAACACACCATTTGCCAAAGATTTTATCCCCAAAATCATTTTAGAATAATTTTTATAACCTAAACAAGCATACATAAGTTTCTGCAAAAACAAACATTTTACCAGAAGCTTTTTACTAAACAAAGTGCATGGTTGGCTAGGTCTTGTTTTTCTGAATCCATTGATATAAAGTTTGCAAAATTTGGACGTGTGGTTCAAAAGTTATAGATTTTACAAAATTGAACATCTAATAGAACAAATCTGTTCTAATTCAAATCGACAGAGACACGTGGCGTGTTCTTACTCGCTGATACCGTTTCATCTGGATCACGTGTTGTAAGCCGTTGGATTTAAGTTGGATCATGCGGCACAGAGTCAAACATACCGCTTCCGTTAAGTTTCTATCGTGGCCATGCGATTGAGATCTGACGGTGCTAAGCACACTAGCCAAAGGTGGGCGGCGCTGCGGTGGCTACTGGCGGCGGAGCGCTCAGACGATGACGGTGCCGGCGATACAGGAAGCTAGAGGAGGAGTGGGGTGGCTCACCAGAATCGTCGAAGCTTGCTGATGCTCAACGTGGTACTGGCTGGTGAAGGGGCGCACAAGATTGTCCTTAATCGTTCACCAGAGTTGAGCTGGGCCTCAGGTGCGGTCAGATGTCGACGGGGGCGAGGCTACGGGTCCTGTGCGAGTGGATGGCGAGCACCTGGATGTTCACAAGGCACAGGCGAACAAAATTGCATGAGGCTCTGGTCGAGGCGCGCACGAGTTCAAGCGATGAGGCTCACCGGAGTTGCTTGCAGACGGCGGTGCTGTCAGTTGATGTCGTTGCCGGCGCTGTGAGGCACGCGCGAGCGAGCTGGGGATGCAGAGAGATGCGCCAGGGCTTGGGGAGTATGTGAGTGTGGTCGAGGAGGCGAGGGGCGATGAATACTGGCCAGAATTGTCGTTGGAGCGTCGTCGGACAGAGGGTGGTGTGGTGAGGAATTGGGCGGCCTGGGGGCACGCTAAGGGGGGGGGCGACAGAGGGGGAATGGGGAGGAGAGGCAGGCGACTAAGTATGCGTGATCACGGGGTAGTTTAATGGCGTGGTTAACGCGTATTAAGCCGGACTTTATTCGCCTGCAACGGCCGGCGAGGGGAGAGGCGTAGTCCGCGGGTGGGGAAGAAGGGGACGTGGCTGTGGGGTCGTCTCGTCAGCGAGGAGAGACAGGGGAGAGGGGGTCCATCTGTCAGCGTCTGCGTGGGTTCAAACGCGGGTGTGAATCGTTTCCTGCGGGAGAGAGAGGGAGTGGGCTAACTGGGCCAGATGGACTTTAGCTGGGCTGGGTCGAGTTGCTCTATTTTTTTCTATTCTGTTTCATTTTTCTTTTTCTGTTTCCTTTACTCAGTTTTGATTTTGTTTAAACAATTCAAGCACTCATTTGATTTCAAATCTTTGCCAGATTTTGGGTAGATTTGAATACTGATTAGTAGTATATTCTGATGTCATAATTGGAATTTACTTTAATCCTTTTTGGGTCTTTTTAACTATTAAAGTAGGTCCTTGTATTAAATCAAATAGGTTTTCTATAATGTTTCAAACACTATTTAAAATCTTTTAAACCTTCCAAATCTTTTCAGTAGGTTTTGTTTACTTAAAAGGGTGTCAAATAATTCATCTTGAATTATTTGGAAAGTATTTTAATAAGATTTAATCACTTAAGATTGGGTATTTGTTTTAATTCCAATAGGATTTGGTTTAGGCCATTTTGGCAATTCTTTATCCAATATTTTTATTTGGATTGGGATTATAATTCATTCCACTTGTTTAAGGATTTGGCCAAGATTTGGTTTGGTCTTTAAATATCCTTTAATTAATATTTCTTTCTTTAACTTATAAAATCCATATCTTTTTATTTAGAGATCCAAACTTGGTGATTCCAATTTGTGAAATCTTGTTTTATATTTCTATATTCTTTTAAATTTATTTAGGATAATTTGTTCACCATTTGGTATGGGTTTTTGGTAAGGCTTTATTAGCTTTGGAAATTTTTAATTTCCTTAACTTACTTTATTCATAGGATTTTATCCATGGTTCAAAATTAAGTGAAACCAATTTATACGGCTTTTATATTATTTCTATTTGTCTTTCTTGATCCTTTGTGAATGTTTGTTGACAAGTTTTATATGGATCAAATCCATAGGCTTGGAGATAACTTGGAGATGATTTTCTTCCATTAGGGTTTAGGGTTTTGATTTATTTTCCAAGTGTTTAAATTTCCAGATACATTCATTGAGGAATGCAATTCCCTTGATTTGGTTTTTTGTTGGATTCAAACTTTAACCAAAGTTTGTTCAAGATGGGATTTTAAGTTTCCATTTAGAAACAAAAGTTTCTTTTCTCCCTGATTTTCAACAAAAATTTATTTTGTTTATTTATTTTTCACATTACAAGATTTGGAAAATCTTGGGATGTGACAATATCATCTTTGATCTTGATCCATATGATGTCTTGTGAGTAGTTCGTTTAGTTCTTGAGGACATGGGAGAAGTCATGTTGTCATTAGTGGATTTGTGTTGAGTTATTATTCAATGGTTTAGTATTTAAGTTGTGGTGTTATTTTTCTAGTGGTGTCATGTGAACGTCGACTACATGATACTTCACCATTTATGGGCCTAGGGGAATGCATTGTGTATTTGGCTACTAATTGTGGGGTTGCTGGAGTGACAGAAACCTGAACCCCCGTTAGGACACCTTTGCACAAGGGAGCGTAGGATCTCAGAGTTTAAGGTTGTGGTTAGATTTATATCTTAATTACTTTCCTATAGTTACGGATGTTTGCAGGGGGTTTAATCACAAGTATGTATTAGTCCAAGTAAGGTCGGTACATTAGCACAGGTTCACCCACACAACACTTACAACACCAAAGAAGAGGACTCAGCTATACGAAGCGAAAGCACTTGACAGAATTCCCATGTGTCCTCGATAACGTTTGGTCCTTGTAAGTATTTCCACCGGCTTGTCCTTTGCTAAGAAAGGATTCGGCCACTTGTTGCATTTGTTCTTTATTACTTGCACTTTGTTTTTTTGCCTTATCAGAAAACCACTAAAAATCCGTTTGCTAAGTATTTGCAGAGAGTTCCTGCTCCATACCACTAGTCAACACCTTCTGCTCCTCGTTGGGATCGACACTCCTATTTATCGAAAGTACTACGATACACCCCTGTTGCTTGTGGGTCCTCAAGACTATTTTATGGCGCCGTTGTCGGGGAGTGAAGCGCTATTGAAGAGTGCAACTGGTAAAGGAAACTTCTACTGTGAGTATTGCTTTTTTTACTGCTTGTTACTTTGTTTCCAATATGGATAACCCACTTGGTTTTCTGTTTGGGAAAACTACTACCACTGCTAGGGCAGTAGATAAACCACCACCTGTTGAGATAGATCCTTTTAAGATACCTACAAGTATTGTTGATCGTGTTATGGATAATTATTATTTAGGGGATGGAACTGTCCATCCTGGTGATCACGTGCTTTTTATCCATGAATTATGCGGGTTGTTTAAGTGTGCAGGTATCACAACTGAACAGGTGAAGAAGAAGTTACTCTCCACATCCTTGAAAGGGAGAGATGAAGAATGGTATAAGCTGTTGAAGAATGGACAATCTATGGAATGGGAGGAGATGGCATCTCTCTTTTATTCTAAATTTTATCCTCCCAGTGAGATTCATAAGGATAGAAATCTGATATATAACTTTTGGCCTCGTGATGGAGAGAGTACAACTCAAGCTTGGGGGAGATTGAAGTTACTAATGCTTAAATGTCCTATTCATGAACTCCCTAACAATATTATTATCAATAACCATTATGCTAGGCTCTCTCTTCATGATAAATATTTACTAGATGCTTGTTGTGCTGGATCATTCACACGTATGAAGTAAGAAGCTAAATGGGATCTACTAGACCGTATTCAAGAGAACACTAAAGCTTGGGAGAATGACAAAGGAAGAAAGTCAGGTATAAACTATGATTATGAATGCATTAAATCTTTTATGGGAATTGATGACTTCCGTGATATTAGCAATGAGTTTGGTCTTGATCCTCAAGTTATTGCAAAATGTTTTAATGCCTTTGCCTCTTATATTGAAATTCCCAAGAAAGAGTGGGACAAGTACCATGCTCCTTATAAAGACATTGTCACCCATGTTCCTGTTAGCACAGAGGTTTGTACTGTTGATCCTATTTTTCCTAAACCTTATATGGAGAAAATCCCTTTTCCTGCTAAGGTAAGGGAACATTCCATTATAGCTAATGTGGTTAGAAAAAGTGCAAAGAAAACCGTGGAGCCTTATGATCTCATTGATATTGAGTCTGTGGTAGTTATTGTGAAAGATCTTGTCACTAGAAATATAGAGGATGAGCATATTGTCTTTTGTGAAGACGTTACTAATATTGTTTCTCATCCTAAAAAAACTAGAAAAGCTAGTGTCCATGTGATTTATGTTAGAATTGGCAATCATAGCAATTATGGTTTATGTGATATTGGTGCTAGTTCCAGTGCTATTCCTTATGAGCTTTACAGGGAAATTATGCATGAAATTGGTCCTTGTGAGCTTGAAGACATTGATGTGGTTATTCACCTTGCCAATAGAGAGCAAGTTTGCCCCATTGGCATTGTAAGAGATGTGGAGGTTCTTTGTGGTAAGATTAAATATCCTGCTGATTTTTTGGTACTTGGTAAAGAAGCTAGTAAAACCTATCCTATTATCTTTGGTAGACCCTTCCTGAATACTTGTGGGGCTATTATAGATTGTAGGAAGGAAAACGTTTTGACTAAGTTTAATGGAGAGTCTTATGAGTTTAATTTTTTCAAATTTGCCAAAACTCCTTATGAAAATGAACTGCCTAATGATGATTTCAGGGTTGAACAACTTTCTGCTATTTCTCTTGCTCCTAACAATGCCTTGCAGCAGTTCATGTAAGATCATGAAAGTGATGTCTTCATGACAGAAAGAAATGAGATTGACGAGGTTTTCCTTCGTCAGCCTGAGTTACTTAAGAATAATCTACCTGTGGAAGATTTGGGTACCACACTACCACCTAAAGAAGACCCTATTTTTGAATTAAAACCTTTTCCTAATGATCTTAAATATGCTTATCTTGATAATAAGAAAGTGTATCCTATTATTATTAGTTCTAAAATTTCATGAAAAGAAGAAGAAAGGTTATTGGAAGTGTTGAAAAAAACACCGAGGAGCTATGGGTTATACTCTTGATGATTTAAAAGGAATTTCTCCTACTATATGTCAGCATGCTATTAATATTGAGCCTGATGCAAAACCAGTTGTTGAGCACCAACGCCGTCTAAATCCTAAGATGAAGGACGTGGTAAGGAATGAGGTATTAAAACTCCTGGATACTGGTATTATTTATCCTATTGCTGATAGTCAATGGGTTAGTCATGTTCATTGCGTTCCCAAGAAAGGGGAATAACTATTGTGCCTAATGAAGATAATTAGCTTATACCCCAAAGAGTAGTGGTTGGGTATAGAATGTGCATTTATCTTAGAAAGATCAATAAAGTTACTAAGAAAGATCATTATCCTTTGCCCTTTATTGATCAAATGCTTGAGAGGTTGTCCAAAAAGACTCACTTTTGTTTTCTTGATGGTTACTCTTGGTTTTCTCAAATTGCTGTGAAAGCACAAGACCAAGAGACAACTACTTTCACTTGTCCTTATGGTACTTATGCTTATAGGCGTATGCCTTTTGGTTTATGTAATGCCCTTGCTAGCTTTCAGAGATGTATGTCTGCTATATTTCATGGTTTTTGTGAAGAAATTGTGGAGGTTTTCATGGACGATTTTTCCGTCTACGAAACTTCTTTTGATAACTATTTGCACAACCTTGATAAATTTTTGCAGAGATGTGAAGAAACCAACCTTGTTCTTAATTGGGAGAAATGCCATTTCATGGTTAATGAAGGGATTGTTCTTGGACACAAAATCTCTGAAAGAGGCATTGAAGTTGACAGAGCTAAAATTGAAGCAATTGAGAATATGCCTTGTATAAGAGATATCAAAGGTATTTGTAGTATTCTTGGTCATGCTGGTTTCTATAGGAGGTTTATTAAAGATTTCTCCAAAATTTCAAAGCCCCTTACTAATCTTCTTCAAAAAGATGTACCTTTTGTTTTTTATAATGATTGTAAGGAAGCTTTTGAAACTTTGAAGAAAGCTTTGACAACCGCTCCTATTGTCCAACCACGTGATTGGAGTTTACCTTTTGAAATTATGTGTGATGCTAGTGATTTTGTTGTGGGTGTTGTCCTTGGACAACATGTTGATAAGAAGTTGAATGTTATTCATTATTCTAGCAAGACTCTAGATGCTTCTCAAAAGAATTATGCTACTACTGAAAAAGAGTTCTTAGCTGTAATCTTTGCTTGTGATAAGTTTAGACCTTATATTATTGATTCAAAGGTTACTATTCATACTGATCATGCTGCTATCAAGTACCTTATGACAAACAAGGACGCTAAGCCTAGACTTATTAGGTGGGTTTTTCTTTTACAAGAGTTTGATATGCATATTGTAGATAGGAAAGGTGCTGAAAATCCTGTTGCTGACAATTTATCTCGTTTGGAAAACATTTCTTTTGACCCATTGCCTCTTAATGATAGCTTTCCAAATGAGCAGTTGGCTGCAATAAGGGTAAGTCCGCATGAGAATCCTTGGTATGCTGATTATGCTAACTTTATTGTTTCCAATTATTTGCCTTTAACCTTTATAGCTCAGCAGAGAAGGAAATTCCTTTATGGTCTAAGGCATTACTTTTGGGAAGACCCACACTTATATAAAGAAGGAGTAGATGACATTATGCGAAGATGTGTTCCAGAATTTGAACAACAAGAGATATTGAGAAAATGTCATGCCAGTGCGTACGGAGGACATCATGCAGGGGATAAGACTGCACAAAAGTTTTTACAATCTGGATTTTATTGGCCAACCCTTTTCAAAGATGCAAGGAAGTTTGTCTTATCATGTGATGAATGTCAACGAGTAGGTAACATTTCTAGACGCAATGAAATTCCTATGGATTATTCTCTCGTTATTGAACCTTTTGATTGTTGGGGATTCGATTTTATGGGACCTTTTCCCCCTTCAAAAGGGTACACTCATATTCTTGTTGTTGTAGACTATGTTACAAAGTGGGTAGAAGCCATACCCACAAATAGTGCTGATGGTAAGACCTCTTTGAAAATGCTTAAGGATGTTATTTTTCCTAGGTTTGGTGTGCCTAGATATCTCATGACTGATGGAGGCTCTCATTTTATTCATGGGGTTCTTAGAAAAACTCTCGCTAAATACGATGTAAACCATGGAATGGCTTCAGCTTATCACCCCCAAACAAGTGGGCAAGTAGAACTCTCCAATATGGAAATTAAATCTATCTTGCAGAAGACTGTAAATAGATCTAGAAAAATTGGGCTAAAAATTTGAATGACGCTTTGTGGGCTTATAGAACTTCTTATAAAAATCCTATGGGGATGTCTCCTTACAAAATGGTCTATGGGAAAGCTTGCCACCTACCTTTAGAATTAGAACACAAAGCTTATTGGGCAGTGAAAGAGTTGAATAGAGATTTTAAACTTGCTGGTGAGAAAAGAGTGCTCGACTTAAGTAATCTAGATGAGTGGAGAGGTGAATTTTATGAAAATGCTAGGCTTTTTAAGGAAAAAGTAAAAAGATGGCATGATAGGAGAATTCTCAAAAGGGATTTCCATGTTGGTGAGAAATTTCTTTGGTATAGGTGTCGTCTCAGATTTTTTGTAGGGAAACTACTCTCAAAATGGGAAGGACCTTTTGTTATCAAGGAAGTATACCGTTCAGGTGCCATCAAAATTTCTTCTCTAAAGAATGACACAACACAGGTGGTTAATGGTCAAAGACTAAAACATTATATTTCTGGAGATTCTTATAATGAAGATGTGGATGTTATTCGAATGGTGACTCCAGAAGAATTTATCAGAAGCCAAACACCAGAAACTGCAGAGTTTGTCATCAAATAGGTAAAAGTGGTGAAAACAGAAGGTTCGTGAAACCCCAGTCTTTTTATATTTTTGATGTTTCTAATACATAAGGGAAGTTACGAGACAGAACAGAGGAGGAGACGGAGTCCGAGGTGGACAAACCCACCCCAGGCGCGGGCCCCTGCCTGGCCGCGCCTGGTGGAGGTGTGCCACCCCCGAACTCCGACTCTGCCTTGTTTCCGTGCCAAAATGTAACATCCCAAAAATATTGATCATGATTATCAAATTCTAATCACTAAAATTAGGGTTAACAAAAACTTTTATAAAATAAAAATTAAATGAATGCATGTGTGTATGTTATGATTGTATGAATGCATAAATGGACTTTGTGTGATTAACTTAAATAGCAAGGAATGGTTTAAAGATGAAAATAACATCATCTAAAACATTTCCAACAAGAAACAAATCAAGAAAAAAAATCAAAAACAAATCAAATAAGGCAAATGGTCATTTTTGCCAATCTTGCTCACTAGGTCACTTTGAGTGCTTCTAGTCCAAGATTTCAAACAGAAACCTTTCCATTTATTTTCACCCCTTGAAAGACCAAGAAAAAGTGAATCAAATCCCACCTTTTAAACTTACAGAAACATTTGGCAACTTGATTCAAATGACAATTTAAAATTGAATCTTTAACATATGTGAAGATCACACATTTTCAAAACCCAACCAAACCAGTGCCCCTTGACCAGTCCAACTAACCCAAGACTCCCTAGTATGTGCCTAGAAAACCCACCAAGTTTGAATCCAAAATTCAAATTTGATTTCTTTCGGCCATTTCATCAAACACCTTGTTTGCAGCAAACAAACAAACATCAATCACTATTTGTAGCAGTGATTTTGGTCAACCTTGTTCCCTCTCTGGATTGCAGCAAGCTCTTAGTAGATCATCTAGCCTCTTTAACAATCTTTAGCATCACTGTGAGCATGCAAGGGCCATCAATGGTGAGCATGCCGAACCTAACTTGCCACCCTCAAGTCGACAACGAGCTAGGAGGAGCACCAAGCCTAGCAAGCATGTCTAGAGCACTGCCACCATCCACCGCCACCCCCTGTCCAAGCCCCGAGCATTGCCAGCCCATGGACCACACGGCAAGTTCATGCCCAGTCTCTCTACGTGCGAGCCGAGAGCGCGCCAGTGCGCCATCAGCGACACGAGCCCACAGACAACGCGCCGCCCTTGCCGCTTGCGTGCGTGATCTCCAGCACCCCAGCAACCGCCAGACAACCTCGTTCGCCGCCGCGCGGACCATGCATGATGTGTGCCATTTAACTTGCTGTCGGACCCGCCCAGAGCGCCGTGATGTTCCATCCATTCCTCACCTCCCCACGCCTCGCCATCAAGCCATTGAGCTTCGCCAGGAGGCAATGCACCGCCCCCTATCGTCGCCCATGCCATTAGCACGCTGTGCCGACGACCACGACGAGCTCCACCTGCGCCCGTCGGTCCCCTTCAGGCACTATAAATAGAGGCCTTCCCAGCTCAAACCCTTCACACCATCTCACTCCCCACCTCTCACTGATCACACACACTCACCCCCGGAGCAAGGCGAGCACCAGGTGGTCGGAATTGCACCAGAGTTTGCCGCCGTAGAGGAGGAGAGGCGCCGTCGATTGGAGCCGCCCCAGGAGGAGCTGCCAGTACCAGGAGAATCGCCGTCATCGACTTCGTCGTTCGCCCCCATCGCCGACCATCGCCGAAGCCCGAGTGAGCCCCCGTCAACCCCCACTAGCCGCGCTAGGGTTCAGCCTCGCCGCGTCCTATTCAGGCATGGATGATGAACCACAGCCGTAGGATTAGAACCAGATCGCACGGCTTAGATCGCCCCGTATCGCTTCGCCACTCGCTGTCTCATTGACGAGTGGGGTCCCTCACTTAACCTAGCCCGTGTGCATGTTGTGCATAGTGGGCCGGCCCATTTAAACATCTCGCACGACCCAACAATTCAAACTTAGGTTTATTCATTTAGTTTCAAAAGCAGTTCTGTACCTAGATTCAAAAATAAACCCAACTCGATTCACTGAACCAAAATGCATGAAACCAATTTTGTTAGAAAGGTATTGGAGTGCTTAATCCAAGCCCGTTGGATTCAAACCATTTAGATTTGTAGATCACCCATAGCAAAAATAACAAGGCAGAAGCTTTTCTGCATTCAAACATTTTTCAAAATTTAACCATGAAAACTTTTGAGTTGATTCCAACTCTCAAAAATCACATTTAACCATATCTTTCAGAATATATAAAAATATATAGGGTTACTTGCAGAAATAATGATCAAGTAATAAAAGAATGCCTAATAGGCCAATCTAGTCACTTTATTTAATTAAAATAAAAAGGTTAAACCTTATTAAATTGTGACACCACTTTAAATCACATTCCCATGTACTGAAATATGTGGTGATGACATGTGTCAACATGATCCCATATTTGAGTTGGAGAATATTAAATCTTAAGTAGTTTTTCAATGAGTAGAAATTACTTTTTTAAAATGAAATAAATAAGACAAGTGCTTTAATCTTGGTGATCATAGTGATGATGCTAGATCATATAGTGTAAACCTTTGTGTGCTAAATAGAGTAGTTAAGAATTGTGTGGTTATTGTGTACCTCGCATTTATTTATAGACGATAGTACCGACCAAGGATACGAGGAGGAAAGAGGATACTACGAGGAAGAAGCCGAGGAGAACTCCAACCACTGCTCTACACAAGGCAAGCCAATACTTGCAAGCTACTAATTAAGCAAGCTACAACTTGCAGGTTATCTTATTTAGCAAACTATTAACCGCGCAAGCTAACACTTGCCATTTAGCAAGCTTATACCCATTGATGATACCCAATCCTAGTTTTACTTGCAAACTTAGTACATTATTTCTTTATCAAAGCTTTTTCTTAGAGTTTACTTAGTAACTTGTAAATAATAGAAGGATATTGGAAGGTAGCATAAAGTGCATAAAACTTGGCCTAAGTTAGATAAATCTTGATGTCATCCTAAGGCATGAGATTGAACTTAGATAAGATACAATTGCTATCACCCCTCATTAGTATTTATTCCCCTTGTAGATGCTAGTGCTAAGCATAAAACTTGATCAACTTTAGATGGGAATACTTGGTGAAAATGGTTATGAAAACCTTAGAATGATGAGTCATTCTACTGAAATGTTTTGACATATGTTCTTGAACACCAGATGATTTTGATGATGAAAATGTTAAGGCATGAGCCTTGGCCCTTTATAAAACTGATGGTTGTCTGGATGCGATGCCATTTCAATTTTACCGTACAACCACAATACCCGAAATTTGGGTAGGGCTTGACTGGACATTTATATTCCTTAGTATGGGTTCCCTTGCGGCCAAGATTTGAGCTGAGGCTACCTTATGAAGATTGTCCACCTGTGCAGTACCCAAGATGATAGTTGGTCATGGTTGGGAGGCCAAACTCACAGGAGAGGTGCCTATACTAGGGCGTGTAATTGAAAGTTTAGGATTGATTATCCGCATACTGAGTATGGTGAATTCAGGATTTGTTCCTGATGGATGTATCGAATAATATGGTGAAAGTGTACAATCTCTACAGAGTGTCAAACTATTCGAATAGCCTCATCCGCGGTTATGGACAGTTGGAGTGGCCATACTGTTCCGTCGTCAGATGTTTTCAAAATGATTTATGAAATGATTCATAACTTTGACTTGACCACAATAGAGTGGTGACATGAAATTCAAGTTCCCACTTAGGTGTTATAAAACTTTCAACTCGCTTTCTTTGCTTCTGAAACCAGTAGAGATAAATCTGGCTTTTTGCAAAACAACCCTAGAGCTTAGTATATCCTACTCAAAAACCACTTCACTTGTTAGTATTTGTTTGCGGGTACTTAAAGAGTACTTATGGCTTTGTCCCTGACTATTCCTGTGGCCAGACTATGGAGAGGAGTATCAGGAAGATTAACCACAGGAAGGTTACGACGACTAGGATCATCTCCCATCGTCGGCATTGCCTGTGACCATGAAGATGGAGCTTCGCCCATGTTATCGTTATCTTTACGTTATTCTGCTGCATGAATTGTATTAAGACTGGATCATGAGATCCTTATTTGTGTAAGACCTTATGTATGGTTTGTAATAGATGATGTACTGTGATATCAAATCTGTTATGTCTCGCAAAAATGGTAATCATGGGATTGCGATGTATGGCATAACCGGCATCTAGGATTAAAAATCCAGGTATTGACAAGTTGGTATCAGAGCCATCCTGACCATAGGAGACCCTAGTTTAGAATGGACGCTTGAATCAAAAACTTAGTTTAAAAACCAAGGAAGTGGGTATTTATGAAAACTTATTCTCATTCTTATCACTAAGACTGTTTCATGAAAATTCATGTTCCTCAAAAATTCTTGCAAACTAACATAAAATTTGACACACTTGATCACTCTACTAACTTACTCATCCTATATTCTTATAGATGGACGTGAAGTATAGCAAGTTCTATCAGTTGGGGAATGGAGGAGACCTCATCTTTGAGCGTGACTTGGACCAGTTGGCAGAAATGCTGGAGCGTCCGCACCTCGAGTTCTTCAGAGCTCAGCTCAATGATCAGGAAGGAGAGGATTTGCAATGGTTAGTTGTTGCAAGTCTCCAAGGAAATATTGAAACCCCCACCGCAGAGGGAATTCAGTTCACCTTGAGAGAGAACAACTGGCTCGTGGACTTGCCAGGGCCATGCAGGAAGCTCTTGCCCGTCTGTGCAGGCAGAGTATCAATCAGATCAAGGGTACCCGTTTTGAGTTTTACCCAAGGCGTGATGTTATGGGACAGCCACTGGAGGCCCCATACCACCACGAGCTAAAGAGTCAATTGGACCACCTCAGCTTCATGATGTATGACCGTCAGAAGAAGTTAGACAATGCCCGCTCCTACGCCAACCACAAGTATGCCATCGCCGCCTAGAAGGATCAGACCATTGCCATGCTAGTGAAGGATCGCTAGTATCATCGCCGTCAGCTCGACAAGAAGGAGCACATAATTGCCTGTCTTCGCCACCGGATCACGGGTTTGGAGGAGACCATACACGAGAGAGACATGCAGTTAGAGGAGAGGGGGAGTGCCGGGGTAGACTTTCGTGGAGACCACTACTCTTACCTTAGTGATGATGATGACTTTCTGGAGGATCAGGCCATGGACTTCTTCACCGATGAGGATGACTTCGCCTTCATCGATGATGATGATGAGGATGATGAGGACACTGAATCTGAGGAGTAGTAGCACTTGAGCACTAGCGTTAGTGAGTTGTATCCGGTCCCACTGTATCGTAGTTTCTTAGAATGGTTCTTAAAACCATCTGCTTTTCTTTGTTGTGGTGTGTGTTTGTATCGTGTGCTATGAATGAATGAAAACCAAGTTGCTAGAAAAATCTGAGTCAAACTTTAAAAAAACTTTTCAAACCCAAAACCCCTAAACCTTAGAAATTTCCCCTCTTTTCTCATGATCTATCGCAATCTTCAGATGCCTCGCGGAGGAAGCACTTCATCCCCGGACCCAATGTTGCAACTCTTGCAAATGTTGGTTTCTGACCGCGAAACTGAAAGAGCCAAACGTCAAGCCAACTTAGCCACCCTTCAACAGATAGCTCAGATGGCCAACAACAATCAAGGCCATGGAAATCAGGACAACCATGGATCTAAGCTGAAGAATTTCCAGAACACCAATCCATCCATTTTCAGTAAGTCTGAAGAGCTCCTAGATGCTGATGATTGGATGCAAACCATGGAGAACAGCCTGGAAGTTGCAGGAGTGGAAGTTAACGAGAAAGTACTGTTCGCTACCCACTATCTGGCCGGAGATGCAAGAGCATGGTGAAACAGTGTTCACACCATGAATGGAGGACAAATGATGGCTTGGGATGAATTCAAACTCAAGTTTAGTCGAACCCATGTGCCACCAGGTTTGATTCTACGGATGATAGATGAATTCAAGGAGATTAAGCAAGTAAGAATGACTGTGGTAGAGTACCGTGACAGATTCCTATCTCTGTCAAGGTATGCCCCTGATGAGATCAACATTGAGGCCAAGAAGAAGGAGAGATTCCTGAATGGTCTGCACGATGAGATGCAGACAGTGTTAGTCAATATTCCATTTGGTGATATTGAAGCCTTAGTGGACTCTGCCATTCAGATGGAAGGAAAGATCAACCAAGCTAATGAGAACCGCAAGCGTCGCATAATGCATCAACCAGGAACCCACCATACACCAAAGTATCGTCCCAACCCATCTCCAGGATTTCTCCCAAGAACCAACAGACCCCCGATGAACCGTCCAACCTATCCCAACCGTGGAAACCCAAGTCCTGGAGGAAATCACAACAACCCCGGCAACCCCAACAATTTCAACCGTGCACCACCTAAGTTCAACAACAACAATGTTGCCACCAACACCAACACTGCCCCAAGGACTGGAAGCAATGTTGTGCCTATTGCAGCAAAGGACAAGTCTCAGGTGACTTGTTATGAATGTGGAACCAAGGGTCACTATTCCAATGAGTTCCCCAAGAAGATTTTCATAGCCCCCAATGCAAATGCCCCAGCTCAGCAGTAGCGTCGTGTTCAGCCCGGAAGAAGGTTTGCCCCGGGGAATTCTCTCAACCGCAACGGCCGTCTCTTTCTCATGCATGCTGAAGAAGCCCAAGAAGTGCCAGATGTCGTGTTGGGTATGTTTTCTGTTAACTTAGTACTTGCAAGAGTGTTGTTTGATTCTGGAGCATCGCACTCATTTGTTATTGAAGAATTTGCATGCACTAGTAAGATTCAACCAACCAAATTGAAGCATGTTATGATAGTTCAAATACCCGGTTCAACCACCAAAGCTACACAGATTTGCAAGGCCGTACCTATCCGAATCCATGGCATAGATTTTTATGCTAATCTAATAGTACTTGGAACTAAAGGTTTGGAAGTAGTACTAGGAATGGATTGGATGTCCAAACATAAATGATTAATTGGCTGTGCCAAGAAAGCCATAACCATGACCAGTACAACCGGAATATCAGTAGAGCATGTATCGGAAACCTTGCCCTGTCAATTCAAGTGCAACAAGAGTATAGCCCAGCCAACCATTGACCAAGTCCGGATAGTCTGTGAATACCCCGATGTATTTCCAGATGTTTCGCCCAGTATGCCCCCAGATCAGGATATCAAGTTTATCATTGAACTAATCCCTGGAACCGGACCCATAGCTCAGAGACCGTATAGTATGAACCCATCAGAACTAGTGGAGCTGAAGAAACAACTGGATGCCATGCTGGAAATTAGATTGATCCAACCAAATGCATCACCATGGAGATCACCTGTTTTGTTTGTGGACAAGAAAGATGGAGGTAACTGTTTGTGTACGGACTATCGGAAGTTGAATGATGTCACCATCAAGAACAAGTACCCGTTGCCAAAGATAGAAGATCTGTTTGACCAGTTGACCGGTGCCAGCGTGTTTTCTAAGATTGATCTTAGAACTGGTTATCATCAACTCAAGATTCGCGCAGAGGATATTCCAAAGACTACCTTTACCACCAAATATGGATTATATGAGTATATTGTCATGTATTTTGGATTAACCAATACCCCCGCTTATTTCATGAATCTCATGAATAAGATTTTTATGGACTTCCTGGATAAGTTTGTCATTGTTTTCATTGATGACATTCTGATTTATTCCAAATCAGAAGAAGAACATGAGCTACACCTAAGGACCATTCTTGGAACCCTTAGGGAGCATCAACTGTATGCCAAGTTTAGCAAATGTGAATTTTGGTTACAGGAGGTAGGATTCCTCGGACACATTGTATTAGCCAGAGGAATTGCTGTTGACCCAGCAAAGGTGAAGGATGTGGAAGATTGGCAAGCCCCAACCAGTCAAACCCAAGTTCGTGCATTTCTTGGATTAGCGGGATACTACCGCAAGTTCGTAGAAGGATTCTCGAGTATCGCAAGACCCATGACCCAATTGCTGAAGAAGGATAAGAAGTTTGAATGGATGAACAAATGTGAAGCGAGTTTTCAAGAACTCAAGAGGAGATTGATTTCAGCCCTAATCTTGGTCATGTCGGATATCACAAATCCCTTTGATGTGTATTGTGACGCATCCAAGATCGGTATCGGATGTGTGTTGATGCAAGAAGGAAAAGCTATATCTTACCTATCCCGCCAACTGAAGCAACATGAGCAGAATTATCCTACCCATGATCTTGAACTAGCAGCCATAGTTCTAGCCCTGAAGACATGGAGGCATTACCTTATGGGTAATCGTTGTGAGATTTATTCGGATCACAAGAGCCTTAAGTATATATTCACCCAGAAGGAGCTGAATATGAGGCAGAGAAGATGGATTGAGTTAATCAAGGACTCTGATCTGGACATTCACTATCACCCTGGTAAAGCCAATGTGGTAGCAGATGCCCTTAGCAGATTTCCGTGCCGCTTGAACTCCATGATTTTGAAGGAGCAACCAAGTCTGCACAAGGAGATGGAAGATTTCAGAATGGAATTAGTAAGTGAAGGATTTTTGGCTAGCATAGAACTTCAACCCACTTTGATCAGTCAGATCAAGGAGGCGCAAAAAGGAAATGCTAGTATCGACGGAATCAAACGTCGTATCGGTACAGGCAAAGTACCCGGATTTACCGAAGATGAAGCAGGAGTGTTGTGGTACAAAGGACGTCTCTGTGTACCGGCAGATTCAGAGTTGAAAGGAATTATTTTGAAGGAAGACCATGATATTCTTTATTCTATCCACCATGTTTGTGTATCCCTATAGAATGTCTCTTATCCGGCTAACCCGGGTGGCCCACAGTTGGTAGCATGGCCTATGGCTTGCTGGGCGGCCTAGTTAGATGGATCCAGAAGGGAGGTCCATGCCAGATAAAGGAAGGCTACGGTTAGATTCACTGACGTACCCGGAGCCTTGGAGTGCAAGATACACAAGACTAGTAATAGACAGTATAGGACTCTGTAACCTGTCCGGCTAGGACTTTTCCCTGTAACCCTAGGACCAGGCGACTATATAAGTCGGGCCTATGGGAGCCTTTAGGGCATAATATCAGACGATCATAGACAACCTCATATAGCGAACCAATCCCTGTAACTCGGCGTATTGCCCTTATAGTGATTTATAGCAGGAGTAGGATTCCGCCACCGTCGTGGGATCTAAACCTGGGTAAGCTGTGTTACCTCGTACCCGTCAACTGTCCGCCTTCCCCCACGTCTCTAAACACGCACTGTGAGGACCCCTCCATGGCGTACTCATCAGCAATACCACGATAGTTGGCGCCCACCGTGGGGCAAGAGGCGCTTCAGGCTCTTCAGCGCGCGAGGACCAAGATCTTCGCGGGAATCGGCAAAACCGTAGCCATCGGTCACGTTCTCTTCTCCGATAACGTTCCGATCGTCCCTCCCGACGAGTTCTGGATCTCGGCGAAGACGAACCCTACACGGTGTTTGATCGTTCCTATCGGAGACATCCACCTCTTCATCGGCGAAACCGACTCGGGCACTAGTTCCCTGGTAGTCGGAGGAGCATCAAGACCCGCACGGACCGCCTACGAGCAGGATACGTTCGCGGAAGGATCAATGTCGGATCTCTCTTCAGAGTTTTCCGGCAAAGATCGGAAAAATTCAAGGCCCACCCAAACCGCCCCTGTGTAGGATATAAAGGTGGAAGATCACTGCAAATCCGATGGCTTCACCCGTGCGTCTGGAAAGCAGAGATCCAAGTTCGTCGGCGTGGTTACCATCTTCGATCTGGCGCGCTGCATTCAGAGAGAAGGCAAAAAAACCCGCGATTACCTGGCCAGGTGGCTCCGTATACGAGCCGATTTGGCCCACTACCCCAATGATAATGCTTTGTATCACTTCGTGGAAGGATTGGACCGTGGCACGCTTCTCCGACACTCTTTAAGGCGGCAGCAGGCAACAGGATGCCTCACCCTCGAACAGATGGTGAGCACCATCAACAACTACGCGGAGGCTGACGCGGAAGCCCAGAAAGCACTCGCACTCATCGACGGAGAGCCTCCGATTCAGCCACCACTGCCTCCCGCCGCCATCGTCGCAGCAACACCACCACCTCCAGTCATTGTCGAGGCCGTTGCACCTCCACCGCCCGTCATCGAGGAAGTCCTGGCACCCTCCGACTCTGTCATTGACGCGCTCTATGCTGATTTCAGTGCAGATTCAGAGGAGATAGATTTCAGTCCAGAAGGGCTAGACTCCACTATGCAGGAGATGGAGGAGGAGTACTCGCGCGACGAGCAAGCCAACAACGCCGTCACGTCCCGAGGGGTGTTCGTCACCATTGGGACGGTGATGGATGAAGATCAGCCTAGACGAGCTCCGCCTATAGCACTGGAAAAGGGGAAGGGGCCACTTATTGCTGCTGACGATGATCGCGCAAAGGCCATGCCTCCTCCGCCTAACCCAGTGCAGCAGCCGCAGGAACTCGGCACCGGCCTGAGCAATAACAACACCGCAAACTTGCCACCTCCAGCATCTATGTCTGCAGCAGCCCAAGTTACTCCAGCTGATAGAGTGATTTACGACAATCTCCTCGTCGAGCCACTGACCGTTGCTCATATCCGGAACGTGACCCAGCTTGACAAGAAGCGCCAGCAGCTGCTGGAGGAAGCGCAAGCCATCACGGAGCAAGGCGCTAAGCTAGATCGAGATCTGGTCAACGCGTGGAAGTCCATAGAGAAAGCTAGAGCAATGGAGGCCGAGTACAAGACTTTACTGCACCAGCATAAGGCTAAGAAAGCTCCGGCTCATGTCATCAACGATCCTGGTGTGCGGCGTAACCTAGGATGGGCCCCCTCGAAGCCGGCACAAGCCAAGCCATACATTGACAGCGAAGGCAAGCAGGTGATGCCCACCCCACTCCTTAACCTCGCCGTCGCCAAGACCCTTCTCGAGCAGGATAGATCGCCCGAGGAAGTGGAATAGGTTTACGACCTAGTGGCCAAGGCGGTGAAGCAGCAGGAAAAGGCCACCTCTCAGAGGCTTAAGTCTGACCTAGCGCTCTGCCAGTCTAGCCAGTACAAGCCGCCAAGGGACAAATCTCCTCTTGATGTCGGGTCCCAGACGGGTTCATCAGAACGAAGACGGAGGGATGCACGCAATAGGAAGGATGCCATCCCCATATCCTCCGACCACGGAGAAAAGGCCCAACCTCGTCGCCCGTCGCCACCGCCCCGATCTCCCCGACATCGTGATGATTACAAAGCTCACCATCGTACGGATATGCCCCCACCAAAGCAGTGCAGCATCGTCATCCACGACAACACGGAGCAGACCCGTCATGACAGAGAGCGCAACCAAGGACATAGGAGCAGGTCATACCATGACCCTCCACGTCCGACAAGCAACCGTGACAGGCGTGAGGCGTCGCAGGAGGGTAAGAGCAAGAAGGCTAACCCACCGCCACCTCCGCCTGCGTCACCACCAAGCAGTCACCATGGCGGAGGAGGCCCGCGTCGTTCACGCAGCCCATCCCCTATTGACAAGAAGAAGAAGAACCCGGAGCCGTACGATGCATGTTCGCGGATCGATAAGATCCACGAGGCCCGGGAAGGACCATACCTGGGACCATGTTGCTTTGGACCTGCAATACGGTCCGCAACTTACCCCAAAGGTTTCCGGATTGATAAGACCATCAAGCCCAATGACGACACTGCTAAGCCAGCCACATGGTTGCAGGACTACGGCAACACGGTGGAGATTGCCGGAGGCAACCCCAACGTCGCCGTCAAGTACCTCCCATTAATGTTGGCGGGCACGACCCGTCAATGGATCGACGACTTGCCGGCGAAATCTATCTACAACTAGCTAGACATGCAAGAAGTGTTCACCAAGAACTTTGAGGGTACATACAAGCGTCCCTGCACTGTGGGCGATCTACAGCGGTGCGTGCAAGAGAAAGACGAGACATCTCGTGCCTACCTCTCTCGCTGGCTGGACATGAAGAATTCCTGCGCAGGAGTGCACGCTCAGACCGCCATGGCCGCCTTCATCGACAGGTTGGAAAGGGGTACGTTGCTCTGGCATAAGCTGAAGCGCTTGTAGGACAATCACCAGCTTGACTTGAACCAAATGATTCAGTTAGCTAGTGAGTTCATAGCTGCCGATGACGATGCTCGCGGCTCCTTGCCGGCAACAGCCGTTCCAACTCAAGCTCGGAGGAACAACAGTACAAAGCGGAAAACCTCTCCAGAATAAAAGCATCTCCCGACATGTTCGCTATGACTTTTGCAGGACGAGGCGAAGGCGGACAACGTGGCCGAGAAAGAGGAGCTGGTCATGGGCAGCAACAAGGAAATGAAACCACCTCGACGCCGCTCCGCGTTCCCCAAACCTACGAGGAGTACCGCGATATGTCGTGCCTCGTACACCTCGATGCCAACGGTAAAGCCACCCATACCAATCGACACTGCAAGTTCGTCAACGACCTCAAGGAAGACCCGGAGTCCGGCTACAAGCAAAGTCGGAAGAACAGACCACGAGGCAAGGGCAAGGGGAAGAATAAGGAGGAGGGGTCCAAGGATTCAAGTGACATGGACGAAGACGTTGACCCCAAGCACGCCGCCAAGAGCGACGACAAGGGCAAGAACCCCTTTGCGAAAAAGGCTCCAGTCTACCACACTTTCCTTGGCACCCCCACCGTCCGACAACAGAAGACCTCTCTGTAGATCCTGATGGCCACTCTCCCCCAGTTCCCCAGTACCTGCGCTGGTCGGAGGTTCCAATAACTTGGGACAGGACGGACCACCCATACCTTATACCCACGGAGAACCAGTACGCCATGGTCATCAACCCCTTGATTGACGGCGTGGAGTTCACCAAGTGTATGGTGGATAGTGGAAGCAGCATCAACATCATGTACCTGGATACACTACAGAAGATGAACTTGACGGAGGGAAACCTAAGGCGGACCAACACCATCTTCCACGGTGTAGTCCCTGGTCGGGAGGCTCGATCCATTGGGTGCATTACACTTCAGGTTGCCTTTGGCGATGTTAACAATTACCACCAAGAGCTCATGACCTTCGAGGTGGTCCCCTTCAAGAGCGTGTACCACGTCATATTTGGCCGCGAAATATTCCACACGTTCATGGCCAAGCCATGCTTCGTCTACAACAAACTCAAGATACCCGAACCAAATGGTGTCATCACCGTATCCGGAAGATTTACCAAGGCAAGGGACTGTGAGATCAATGAAGCAGCCGTTGCAGAAGCTGTCCTCTACAGCGAAGAATTCAAAGAGATCCAAAGAAAGGTCGATGACTCAGAGATGCCCGCGTCGAAGAAACAGATCTCCGACTCTACTCCTGCGTTCAAGGCCGCCATCGAGACCAAGCCGGTGGAACTTGTGGTAGGCGGTGCCTCCAAGACCATCGCCATTGGGACGAACCTGGTTCCCAAATAGGAAAGTGCGCTCGTCGAGTTCCTCCGTGAGAATAGGGACATCTTTGCCTGGCAACTTGCCGACATGAAAGGTGTACCTAGGGAACTTGCCGAGCACAGCTTGAACATCAATCCAAAATGCAAACCAGTAAAACAACCTCTACGACGCTTCGGAGATGAGAAGAGACGCGCCATTGGCAAAGAGATAGCTAGGTTACTTAAAGCTGGGTTTATCCGAGAAGTCCTTCACACCCGATGGGTGGCCAATCCTGTACTTGTCCCCAAAAAGGGAACCAATGAATTAAGAATGTGCGTTGATTACGCCGGCTTGAACAAAGCATGTCCCAAAGATCCGTTTGCTTTGCCTCGCATTGACCAAGTCATTGACTCGACGGCTGGCTCGGAGCTTTTGTGTTTTCTCAATGCATACTCAGGATACCACCAGATTAAGATGAGGAAGTCGGACCAATTGGCCACTTTGTTCACTACCCCATATGGCACGTTTTGCTATGTCACGATGCCCTTTGGGCTGAAAACGCAGGTGCTACGTACCAGCGGACAATGCAACATTGCCTCCACGACCAAATTGGTCGGAACGTTCACGCCTATGTGGACGATATCGTGGTGATGTCTAAAAAGTCAAATGACTTAATCTCCGACTAAAAAGAAACCTTTGATAATCTCTGGAAATACAACATGATGCTTAACCCTAAGAAGTGCGTCTTCGGGGTTCCAGCTGGCAAATTGTTGGGTTTCATCGTTTCCCAACGCGGAATCGAGGTCAACCCGGAGAAAATCAAGGTCATCTTAAACATAAACCGTCCGACATGCCTAAAGGACATTCAACGACTAACAGGTTGCGTTGCAGCAGTTAGTCGGTTCGTCAGCCGACTTGGAGAGAAGGCTCTGCCGCTGTACAAGTTGCTGAAGAAGGCGGACAAATTCACGTGGACAGACGAAGCAGATGCAGCACTGAAGCAGCTCAAGGAGATTCTTTCCTCGGCGCCCATCCTTGCAGCACCCGAGCCTGGAGAGCCCCTGTTAATCTACATGGCGGCAACCAACCGGGTAATCAGCATTGTCGTCGTGGTAGAGAGGAAGGAACCAGGCTATGAGCACGGAGTTCAACAACCAGTTTACTATGTGAGCAAGGTCTTGACAGAGTCCAAGCAGCATTACCCGCACTACCAGAAGATAGCTTATGGAGTATTCCTTGCTTCTCGGAAGCTGAGGCATTACTTTCAGGAGCACCCAATCACAGTGGTGAGCAAGACTCCGCTATCCGACATTATCAACAACAACGACGCTACAGGAAGGGTCGTGAAGTGGGGCATTGAACTTGCCGCCTTCGAGATCACCTACAAAAGGCGCGACGCTATCAAATCACAGGCCTTGGCGGATTTTGTTGCAGATTGGACGGAGATGCCAGATGCTACTCCGTTGTCAGAACCAGAATATTGGGTGATGCACTTTGACGGATCAAAGCTGCTCAACGGCTCGGGGGCTGGTGTATTGCTACAGTCACCAACAGGAGACAAGCTACACTACGTTCTGCAGATCCACTTCGAGGCTACAAACAACATGGCGGAGTATGAAGCACTCATTCACGGACTACGTGTAGCCAAGGATATTGGCATCAAGCGCATAGTTTGTTGTGGAGATTCCGACTTGGTTGCCCAACAGGTGGCTGGCACCTGTAATGCACGGAACCCTATGATGGCGGCATATCGAGACAAGTGGACGAGATAGCCAAGAGCTTCTTGGGCTATGAAGTCAAGTATGTACCTAGGGAGCAAAACGAGGCGGCTGATCTGCTATCTAAGCTTGGATCAGGGCGCAAGCAAATTCCGCCAGGAGTTTTCCTAGAGCATCTGCGCACACCATCTGCGAAGGGAGCCGACATCGACGACCCGGATAGAGCTGACTCTTTCGTCAACATGGTGACTAAGGTCCCTCCGGCTTGGACAAAACCGTTCATCGAATATCTCAAACACGGAACATTTCCCGACGACGAAGTCGAAAGACGACAAATAGTACGACGAGCAAAGGGTTATACCATAATCAATGGGCAACTCTACAAAAGGAGCACTACTGGTGTATACCTAAAGTGTGTTTCCTAGCTAGAAGGTATGGAAATCCTACGCGAAATCCACCTCGGAGATTGCGGGCATCACGCCGCTCCTCGATCGTGTAGGGGTTCGTAGCATGGAAAACAAAAAATTTCTATCGCATGCAAACAAACAAGCCAAGATCTATCTACTAGATAGTAGCAACGAGTCGATGGAATAACTCACCCTCGAAGATTCCAAAGTGTTTAACGAGAGCGGATTCTCGTGGGTGATGTAGTCGTACTCTCGCCGATCTCAAGATCGTGTAGACGATCCTTCCGGCGCCGCGTTCTGGCAGCGCTCCCGCAGTCGGTCACACGTTCGGTACTCGATGAAGACCTTCCTCTCCCTTGTTCCAGCAGACAGCGGAGGTTGTAGCACTCTCCTCACGATTCCGGTAGCACGACGGCGTGGTACCGGAAGTAGAGGGGAGATCTCGCAGGGCTTCGCCTTAAGCCGGAGCGAGTATGGTGGACTATGAGAGAAGCCTCGGTGATCTAGGGTTTAGACACACCAAGGAGAGAGAGCAAGGCCGGCGGCTAGGGCTTGGGGAAAGCCCCAAGTCGGTGGCTAGGGTTTGCCCTAGGGAGGCGGCGGCTACAGGAGGGCCGGCGGCTAGGGCTAGGGTTTTGGGTGGTGGAGTTGTGTGTTTGGAGGGGTAGCCCTGCCCCTCCTTTTATAGGTGGAGGGCGCCGGCCAAGGGGGAGGGAGTCCTCCCCCAACTCGGCCTCCAAGGCCGGCGGTGGAGGGAGAGGGACTTCCTCCCCAAGTAGGTTTCCTACTCTCCCTCCACCAAGCAAACTTGGCGTTTGACTTTTCAAATTGGCATTTGACTTTTCAAACTAGGATTTGATTTATCCCTTTATTTTGCTCAGCGATGACACTAAGTACATGATGCAATCATTCCAACTTGTTATGAAACATTCATGTACCTTTCCCCTCCGGAGTGCCGGACCTTCCGGAACCTTCTAGAACATTCCCGATGAAAACACCGGAACCATTCTCCAACCCCGAAACAGGACTTTCCTTATATGAATCTTATTCTCCGGATCTCCTCGTGATATCCCGGATCCCATCCGAGACTCCGAACAACATTCGGTCTCTTACTCATCATTCCATAACTACTCAACAACATCGAATCCTTAAGTGTGTCTCCCTACGGTTCGTGAATTATGCGGACATGATCGAGACACTTCTCCGATCAATAACCAATAGAGGAATCTGGAAATTCATATGGCTCCCACATATTTCTACGATTACTTTGTGATCGACTGAACCACTTACATACGATACCAATTTCCCTTTGTCTCACGATAGTTTACTTATCCGAGGTTTTGATCGTCGGTATCTCTGCATACCTAGTTCAACCTTGTTACTGATAAGTACTCTTTTCTCGTTCCCGTGATATGTGATCCCTTGTGAGCCAGTCACATGCTTGCAAGCTAATTGGATGACATTCCACCGAGAGGACCCAGAGTATATCTATCCGTCATATGGATGGACAAATCCCACTCTTGATTCATGTGTCTCAACCTATACTTTCCAAACAGGGGTGGGCATGAAAACCGATAACCGAAGACCGAAACCGAAAAGACCGAGACCGAACCCGAATAGACCGAAACCGAAAAGACCGATAAGAAAATTGGGTAGTGAATTTTATAGACCGAATTTAGTTTGGTCTATTCGGTCTTTAGTTCCTAAGTAACCGAATAGACCGAACTGACCGAATTTTACATGAGACTATCTGAAACTCCAAATTTGTGTGATGTGCATGAATAATGGCATTGTTGAATGGTCATCAAAGTGCTATTGTAGAGTTGCTACATTTTATTAGGATTGTTGCACGTTTATTTCTTCCACTAAATGATAATATATGTATTAAAATATTTAAAATATTGTTGAAATATTGTCATATTTTTAATAAGAAATGTCTATCTTTTGTGTTGACAATATTGACCATGTTATTCGGTCATGACCGAACCCGAACCCGAATTAGTAGGTACCCGAATTTTTCGGGTAGTAAAACTATCAAGTATAACTCGGTCTTTATCTTTTTAAGGACCGAATTTAAAATAGACCGAAATACAAAGACCGAATTGTCGATCATGACCGAACGCCCACCCCTATTTCCAAACACTCAATGCCACCTTTATAGCCACCTAGTCACGGTGTGGTGTTTGATGTCATCAAAGCATCCTTCCGGTGATGGTGATAAGCATGATCTCATGGTCGAAGGAATTAGGTTACTATGTATCAGAAAGCATATAGCAATTGAACTATTAAAATGACTTGATCTTTATGCTACGCTTATCTATAGGAGTGTGTCCATCATACCATTCTCCTAATGATATGATCTTGTTGTTAATAACATCTCAATGTTCATGATAGGGAAACCACAATCATCTATTAACCAACAAGCTAGTATTATGAAGAGGCTTTACTAGGGACTTAAATTTAGTTTACAAATCACACAAGTATTAATGTTTCCTGGTTAATACTGTTATAGCATGAATGTAAACATTTATCATAAACACAAAGATATAATAATAACTACATTTATTATTGCCTCTAGGGCATATCTCCAACAGATCGTTGGTCGCGAAAGCCTTCCGGCAAGGATTCTACTGGCTGACCGCGAAGGCGGACGCCGACAAGCTGGTTGAGACATGCATGGGATGCCAGTATTACGCCCGACAACCACATGTTCCTGCTGAAGAACTGCGAACAATACCAATAACTTGGCCGTTTGTAGTCTGGGGGCTAGACATGGTGGGACCATTACAGACGGCACCTTATAAGTTTACGCATCTCCTTGTAGCAGTTGACAAATTCACTAAATGGATAGAAGCTAAACCCATTAGAAAGCTTGATGGGGCAACTGCCCTCGGGTTTGTCCGGGATCTAGTGGTGAGATTTGGTCTCCCACACAGCATTATCACCGACAACGGAAGCAACTTGTCACTCGGAGAAGTGGAGGCTTATTGCTGGGAGAAAGGCATCCGACTTGACCTTGCATCTGTGGCACACCCACAATCCAATGGTCAGGTTGAGCGAGCCAATGGATTAATTCTGCAGGGAATCAAGCCACGTCTTCAGGCACCGCTACATAGAGCAGCTGGAGCCTGGGCGAAAGAATTGCCATCTGTGCTGTGGAGTTTGCGAACTACACCCAACAGATCCACCGGCTACACCCCTTACTTCATGGTATATGGAGCAGAAGCCATCCTGCCTTCCGACGTCCTTCACGATTCACCAAGAGTTGCCACCTACGATGAGGATGACGCTGAAGAATCCAGACGCCTAGAGGTGGACCTTCTCGAGGAGGAGCGTGTTTTAGCATGCCAAAGATCCGCCATCTACCAGCAGAAGCTATGCAGCTACCATAGTCCCTGCGTTCGGCATCGCTCGTTTAAAGAGGGGGATCTGGTGCTCCGACTTAAGCAGAAGAAGTCACACAAATTATCCCCGCCATGGGAAGGACCGTTCATCATAAGCAAGGCGCTACTAAATGGGTCTTACTACCTCGTTGACAATCGTAAACTGAAGGATAGACCCAACGAGGATCATAAGCGTAAGCAACGTGACCCGAATGATGACTACCCAGAGCTTGATCATCCATGGAACATAGCACAGCTACGTCCTTTTTACACTTAGCATTTTTTATCTAATTGTGTACCTCTCTTATATGATCAATGAAATAATGCTCTCTGGTTCACTCATATTTCTGAGTCTTTTACCTCCTTTAGTGTTCATTTTTGGATCATGTAAAACCTCTATGCATAATTTTGTGATTGCACTTGTGAAAATTCCACCCAAGGGCGTTAGCTTAAGTTTTCTGGTCTACACGTTCTTTGTTGTTTTTATGTGGATTCTGGAGTAGTGACTTTTGGCACTTATTGTCGGTGATTTTGTGCTTAGGTTATTGACGGTGCCATTGGGCATCATCACCTGGGCGCATGGTTCCGACAATGAGTCTTCCGACTCACGAAAGGTCAAGCATAAGAACCAAAGTAATGGATAAGCCAGTACTTGCTTAAAAATATATATATATACATGCTGGAAACTGATTCTTAAGTAGCAGGACATGCAACATTGTTTTCCGACTTAAGTTACATCAATAAGTTTTTTCCGCATACACACCAAAGGTGAAACAAATATTACAAAGTTGTCTTTCATTCCTTTGGCGCAGGCGACTTGGAAGCAGCGTCATCACCAGCAGGAGAACCACCCTCGAAGTTGGCGGTATGAAGAGACTCGGAGGAGCTTTGGTTGCCGCCATCAATGGTGTTCATCGGCATGAAGACGTCGACGTCCACCAACTCGGCAACTCTGGTGTCATAACCCGCGAGCGATGACAAGATGGCTTCATGATTAATATCTTTGCGATCATCGTCTGCATCAGGAATGCCAGAGGTCACAGTGTCAATGTCGGCATCTTCATAGTGTGCCTTCACCATCGACAGCGCCATCCTTGCGCTAGCCCATACACAAGAAGCTTTCCAGCTCGTGATACGCTCGGGGGCTCGGCGCAGAATCTCCGAGTACTTCACCGTAGAGTCTGATGCCTTGATGTTTATCTGGAGGGGCTTGGCGATCTCCTTGGCTAGCGTGATGGCGGTGTTGATAAAGTTGCCGGCAAGAACCATGCATTCCTTGGCCGGAGGAGGTGAACGGGTCAAACCCAGAGGAGCTGAAAATTCCGACAAGGAGTGCATGAGTTCAACAATTCAAAGTATCTGGACTATAGAAATCCAAGACGGAGAAAACTTACTGAAGATGCTGGCTTCAACTTGCCAGAGGATGTCTGCCAAGGATTCTTTCTCTTGTTGGAGGAGCTTATACGCCTCGCTGTGGCGTTGATTTTTCTCATCGACAGCTTGCTTCTGATCTCTTAAGATCGCAAGCTCCTCCTTCAAGCGATTGATTTCCGCGGTGGCGGAGTCCTGCAAGGCCTTCATTGAATCCTCATGCATTTTCAGCATGTCTTTCCTCTCCTCCTTAAGGATCTTGTTCTCGCTGTCCAGCTGCTGGATATGCTTGGACAGCTCGACAATGTCCTTGGCCTTGGCAACATGTTCTGCAAGGTCGGAGAAAACAAACTACACAGTGAGTACTCGGAGAATGTAGGCACATAAACAAGACGGAATGCGCAAAAAGAAAACAAACTCTTGTTTTTGATGATCTGTTCCTTCAAGAAGGCAGTTTTACCCTTTTCGGCTTCAAGATCTGCACGCATCTTCTGGTACTTATCATTAGCCATGCCCCTCCGAGCATTCTCGTTCTATGGAAAAAAGGACAAAGTTAAAACGTTCCTTAGTCTGCTTGGAGCATCAAGCCGGAAATCCTCCACCTAGACGCTCGGGGGCTACAACGAAAGTTTTTAACATAGCAACATGCTTAGCTTTTCTTTGAGCATCTAGTCGGAACTAATTCAGTTTTCGATTAGAGGCTTGGGGGCTACAGTATAAAGTTTTTAACTCAGCTATATGTCTAGCTTTCTTTAAGCATCTAGTCGGAACTAACTCAGTTACAACTAGAAGCTTGGGGGCTACAGTGCTAAAATTTATAAACACTGTGTATGCTACTCTTAAAGCATCTAGTCGGAACATTTCATTCCATCTAAATGCTTGGGGGCTACAGTGAGAAGTTTTCTAGATTAGTCACTCTTAGAGCATCAAGACGCAAAAGCTTATGGTTTTCCGTCTACATCCTCGGGGGCTACAGTGGGATACTCATATGAAATGCAAAAAGGCAAATAAAACTTACTAGTGCAATGATCTTGAGATTGGTAGCACTCTCGGCTAGCAGCTTGCCAAAGGAGATACTGTTTCCTCGCAAGATGTCTGCTTGTCGGAGGAGCTCCTCAAGACCGCACGTCAGAGATGTCGGCTCTGCTCCAGGAACCACAGATGTGCTACTCGGCGTAAGCGCCGGGTAGACTATCTTTGGGAACTCAAAGGGTTTCTGGGGAGCAAGGGCGCCACCTTCGGCAGAATTACCAGCTTCCACCACCGCCCTACCGCCACCGATGGCATCCTTAGCCGGAGCTTCAGCCATTTGATGGGCGGTACTCTCCTGTGTCGCCTGCTCGCCGACAACAGCAATCTCAGTAGAGGCGCCAGAGTCCACCTCCATGGCGGAGGGGCCTGATGCCTCCTTAGCCTAAGAACTTATCGGGGCAGACGAGGTCTTGACGGCAGGAGTGGCAGGGGCGATGGCGGGAGAGGCGTCGTGATGCATCATGTCCTTGATATTCCGAGAATCCCCCGATGTTTTGGAGGTCTTCTTGAGGCTGGTCGTGGCTTTCTTCCTGAAACGTGCAAAATGCATAAGTACAGGAGCAAGACAGATAAATAGACAATGTCGGAAGAAAATAATCTTACACAAGTGGGGGTGCTTTAGCAAAAGGGATCCCGATGGCTTTTCTTTTCTCCGCCTCCAGGGCGGTGGTAGTATTTTTGGAGGCTCCACCCTCCGTCTTCTTCTTCTGGCCTCCGTCGGCAGCGTCAGAGGTGGAGCTCTTCCACTTTCGTGCCAACGGAACGTCGTCGTCGGACACGATCGTGACTTCCTTCATATTTGGATCGTAGATTTGGGCAGCCAGGTTGCCTTCATCTAGATCGCTAAGCTGTTAAGTGAGAAATCACCGTGTTAGATAAGATGATATTTGCAAGATGGAAGAACTGGAGTACATGTCATACACGGAAAATAAATACCTACCTTTGGGAACTTGCCGTCTACGAACATGTCGTAGGTGATGGTGAAGCCACGCTTCTTATCCTTCACCTTGACGATGTCCTTAAGGCGGAGCTTGACGGAGTCGCTCGAGAAGTTGTCCACGGAGATGCGGAGATTATCCCTTCTGTCGCTGGTATACTTGTGCATGAGCTTCGCGCGGTGCTGCAGAGGTTGGATTCGCCTGATGAACCAGCACATGGCAAGGTCCAAGCCGGTCAGACCCGTCTCTACGAACCACTCAATCCACCTTATGGCCCGAGAAGCGTCGAGGTCGGAGGGAAGATAGGCTTGGGATATCCATGACGAGGCTTCAGCGGCGGCTCCGTCGATGAAGTCCGGGTACGTAACTTGTCGGCAAGACAAAGGAATGTCTTCAAAACGATTTTGAAGTTCCGGTTCCATAGCAAACAACATGGTGCTCTTAATCACACCATAATCATCTTTGCGCGACTGATAGACAGCTTTCTCATCAGCCGGCGCAGTTGCAGCAGGGGGGTCACCTAACGCTTTCCCAAGGACATAGTCCTTTTGACCGCCAGAGAGAATGATTCTTAGATTGCGGAACCAATTGGTGAAGTTAGACCCATTGTTCTTAAGCTTTTCTTTCTCAGCAAAAACGTTGAAGTTGAAGTTGGACTTAGCCATGTGATCTACAATATTTGCAAGTACAAATTAGACTATGTTCAAGATAACTAGTTCAACTTTTAATCAAATTACTAAATGAACTCCCACTAAATTCAACATCCCTCAAGTTGTTTAGTGAACACGATCCAAATTCACCACACCTAATCCGATCTTCACGAGAGAGATGTGGTTTCAATGGTGGACAACGAAGTGTCGATCATATCATTCATATGACTCATGCTTAACCTTTCGGTTCATGTGTTTCGAGGCCATGTCTGTACATGCTAGGCTCGTCAAGTTAGACCCAAGTATTTCCTCGTGTGCAAAACTGGCTTGCACCCGTTGTATGTGAGCATAGAGTCTATAGCACCCGATCATCACGTGATGCTTGGACACGACGAACTTTCGCAATGGTGCATACTTGGGGAGAACACAGTTTTATCTTGATCTTTAAGTGAGGAATCATCTTATAATGCTACCGTCGCGATCTAAGCATGATAAGATACATAAAAGGATAAACATCACATGCATATAACTTTAATGTGACATGGTATAGCCAATCTTCGCGCAATGATCTCCATCTTGTGCGTGCCGGCATGATCTCCATCACTCCACCATGATTGCCTCCACCACGAATAGCAACTACAACTATTGCTAACTACTTAGCGATAAAGTGAAACTATTACATGGCGTATAAGAAGTTGACACACAGGTCATACACAATTATAAAGACAACCATATGGCTCCTGACGGTTGTGTACTCATCGACATGCAAGTCGTGAAACATTACAAAACATGATCATCGCATACATTATACACATCACATCTTGGGCCATACCATATCATAGAAAACACTCCCTGCAAAAACAAGTTAGACGCCTCTACTTTGTTGTTGCATGTTTTACGTGGCTTATGGGAGTAGATGCTAAGAACGATTCTTACCTACGGAAAGCCACAACGGTGATATTATGGTTGCCAAACTCCGGTGTTAATCCCATGACAACTATAGTGAGAGAAACAGACATCCACCAGCCGCATGTGTGGAACAAGCCACACGTCAAGTGCGGAGCCGGTCTCGCGAACGACGTCGCGTAAGGTTGGCCTGGACCGCTTCAATCTCACTATCCCGCGTCATAAGAAGAACACAAACAAGAGGCTTGCAACAGAAAACATCAACGCCCGCAATAACCATGTTGCGTTCTACTCGTGAAACACATCTACGCATAGATCTAGCTCTGATACCACTGAAGGGTTTCGCGGCATAGTAAATCAAAATTTTCTACGTATGCGAACAGAGGGAAAGCCAAGATCTAATCTAGGAGATGCAAACAACAAGAGAGATTGGATTAGATCTTCATACCCTTGAAGATTCGCACAGCGGAACGTTCGTCGGAACGTGAGTGATGTAGTCGTACTCGCTTCTCCTCCTCGCGATCCGATCCGATCTAGCACCACAAGTGGCGGTGCCTCCGTGAGATGCACACGTGCAGCACCTCGACGTATCCTCCTTCCTCGGACCAGCAAGTATGGTGGAGAGACGGATTGGATCTACAACACGACGGTGTGGTGTATATGGTGGAGAATTTCTGCAGCAGGGCTTCGCCTACAAACAGTCGGGAGGGAGAGAGAAAGGGCAGCAGGGCGGCTAGGGTTGGAGGGGAAGGTGTGGGGGGTGGTGCGCCCCCAGCCCTCTATATATAGAGGGGTGGGCGCAGCCCTAGCCCCTCCCCCAAGCCAAACCGGCGGCCCCAAAGGAGGAGGAGTGGGGGGCAAGGAAACCCCCCCTTCTAGAAGGTCTATCTCGAGTTTAAAACCCTCTTGGCCGGCTGGGCCCTATGGGGCCTTGTGCCCCTGGCCCAATGCGGCCAGGGCACTCCCTCATAGGCCCATGCCCCCTCCCGGAAGGTGGGGCCACGTTGGTCCCCTTCCGGAAGGTTCTAGAAGCTTCCGGTACAATACCGATTAACCCGGAACAATTCCGAACTCCAAAAACTGCACTGCCTTATATGAATCTTATTCTCCGGACCACTCCGGAACCTCTCGTGATGTCCCGGATCCCATCCGAGACTCCAAACAAAAACTCATAAACCAATTATCCAATCTATCCTAGCGTCGAGACACGTTAAGTGTGTGACCCTGCAGGTTCGAGAATATGCAGACATGATCTTCTATCAATAATCAACAGCGGGGTCTGGAAACCCATATTGACTCCCACACATTCATCGATGATCATATCGGATGAACCACAATGCCAGGATTCAATCAATCCCATATATATATTCCCTTCGTCTCGCGATATTTTACTTGCCCGAGATTCGATCGTCGGTACCGTCATACCTAGTTCAATCTCGTTCACAGCAAGTACTTTACTCATTCCGTAATCCGATATCACTTTGTGATTAACTCCTTAACCACATGCTTGCAAGCGGTGTTGATATCGATTACCGAGTGGGCCCGAAGTATATCTCTCCGACTTGGGAGGGACAAATCCCATCTCGATACATACAACCCAACAGGTACTTTCCGATCACCTGAGAGACACCTTTATGATCACCCTCTCATAGGATGACGTTTGATGACCTCAAAGCTTTCTTCCGATACCAGGGAGTTGTATTATCTCATGGTCTAAGGAATACAATATTTGACATAAGAAAAGCTTCGCAAAGATGAACACGATGACACGATCTAATTGCTTCGCTTAGTTTGGGTCTGTCCATCACATCATTCTCCCAATGATATGATCTCATTATTAATCGACAACTCATGTCCATGGTTAGGAAACCTTAACCATCATTAATCAATGAGCAAGTCCATAGAGGCGTACTAGGGACACGGTGTTGTTTACAAACCACACAAGTATTAAAGTTTCCGCTTAATACAATTCTAGCATGGAATATAAACATTATCATGAACAAGAATTATAATAATAACATCTTTATTATTGCCTCTAGGGCATAATTCCAACAGTCTCCCACTTGCACTAGAGTCAATAATCTAGTTTACATTTGGCAACAATCTCACACCCATGGCACTGAGGTGCTGATCATGTTTTACACGTGGAAGAGGTTTAGTCAATGGATCTGCGACATTCAGATCTGTATGTACTTTGCTAATCTTCAGATCTCCATCTGCTATATAATCTCGGATTATATGAAACTTACGGTTGATATGCTTGGTCTTTGGATGATATCTTGGTTCCTTAGTGAGTGCTATGGCGCCAGTGTTGTCACACAATATCTCCAGTGGGTCCAATGCACTTGGAACCACGCCAAGCTCAGTGATGATGTTTCTGATCCAAACTCCTTCACTTGACGCTTCTGAAGCAGCCATGTATTCCGCTTCTACTGTAGATCCTGCGATCACGCTTTGCTTGCAGCTTCTCCAGCTCACAGCTCCTCCATTCAAAATATACACGTATCCTGTCTGAGATTTAGAATCATCCTTGTCGGTGTCAAAACTAGCATCGACGTAACCTTTTACGACAAGCTGTTCATCACCCCCATAGACTAAGAACATTTCTTTAGTTCTATTTAGGTACTTTAGGATGTTCTTCACGGCTGTCCAGTGTTCCACTCCTGGATCACTTTGATATCTGCTCGTCAAACTAAGAGCATTGGACACATCCGGTCTAGTACACAGCATGGCATACATGATAGAACCTATGGCCGAGGCATAAGGCACTTTGCTCATAGCTTCCCTATCATTTCCGTAGCTGGACACTAAGCCTTGCTCAATATCTTACCTGACAACATAGGCACCGAACCTTTCTTTGCCTTATCCATTCTGAACCTTTTCAGAACTTTGTCTAGGTATGTACTCTGGCTTAAAGCTATCAGGCGTCTTTGTCTATCTCTATAGATCTTGATGCCCAATATATAAGCAGCTTCACCTAGGTCTTTCATTGAAAAACACTTGTTCAAATAACTCTTCACATCGTTAAGCATGTTGATGTCATTTCCAATAATCAATATGTCATCCACATATAGTACCAGAAATGTCACCGAGCTCCCACTCACTTTCTTGTAGATACAAGCTTCATAGCTATTTGGAACAAATCCAAAGCTCTTGATCAAAACGAAGGTTCCAACTCCGAGATGCTTGCTTTAGTCCATAAATGGAACGCTCAAGCTTGCATACTTTATCAGCATCCTTAGGATCGACAAAACCTTCGGGTTGCATCATATACAACTCTTCATCAATGTTGCCATTGAGGAAAGCAGTCTTGACATCCATCTGCCATATTTCATAATCATGAAACGCAGCAATTGCTAATAAAATCCGAATGGACTTAAACATCGCTACGGGAGAGAAAGTCTCATCGTAGTCAACACCTTGAACTTGTCGAAAACCTTTCGCGACAAGCCGTGCTTTATAGACGGTAACATTACCATCCGCGTCCGTTTTCTTCTTGAAAATCCATTTGCACTCAACGGCCTTTCGGTCGCTAGGAGGGTCCACCAAAGTCCATACTTGGTTTTCGCTCATGGATCCCAATTCGTATTTCATGGCTTCTAGCCATTTCTCAGAGTCTGGGCTCATCATCGCTTCCTCATAGTTCGTAGGTTCACTGTCTTCTACTAACAAGACAGTCAAGACAGGGTTGCCATACCACTCAGGAGGGGCACGCGACCTTGTCGACCTGCGACGTTCAGTAGCAGCATCGTCCGAAGCTTCATGATCCTTGTCATTAGCTTCCTCTATTGTTGGTGCAGGCGGCACTGGAACAATTTCAGGTGCTGCGCTACTCTCCAACTCAAGAGAAGGTTCAATAACCTCGTCTAGCTCTACTTTCCTCCCACTCACTTCTTTCGAGAGAAACTCCTTCTCAAGAAAGGAACCGTTCTTTGCGACAAACACTTTGCCTTCGGTTCTGTGATAGAAGGTATACCCAATAGTTTCCTTAGGGTATCCTATGAAGACGCATTTCTCCGCTTTGGGTTCGAGCTTGTCTGGCATCAACTTCTTGACGTAAGCCTCGCATCCCCAAACTTTAAGAAACGACAACTTAGGTTTAGCACCAAACCACAGTTCATACGGTGTCGTCTCAACGGATTTAGATGGAGCCCTATTTAAAGTGAATGCAGCGGTTTCTAATGCATAACCCCAAAATGATAATGGCAAATCAGTAAGAGACATCATCGATCGGACCATATCTAATAGAGTTCGATTCCGGCGTTCAGACACACCATTGCGCTGTGGTGTTCCGGGTGGCGTGAGTTGCGAAACGATTCCGCTTGCTTTAAGATGCGTGAGAAAATCATAACTCAAATATTCACCTCCACGATCGGATCGTAGAAACTTAATCTTTCTGTTACGATGGTTCTCCACTTCATTCTGAAATTCCTTGAACTTTTCAAATGTTTCAGATTTATGTTTCATTAAATAGATATACCCATATCTACTTAAATCATCGGTAAAAGTGAGAAAATAGCGATATCCACCGCGCGTCGAAACACTCATCGGTCCGCATACATCGGTATGTATGATTTCCAACAAGTCCGTTGCTCGCTCCATCATACCGGAGAACGGGGTTTTGATCATCTTGCCCATGAGGCATGGTTCGCATGTGTCAAATGATTCAAAATCAAGAGACTCCAAAAGTCCATCAGAATGGAGTTTCTTCATGCGCTTTACACCAATATGACCTAGACGACAGTGCCACAAATAAGTAGTATTATCACTATCTACTTTGCATCTCTTAGCCTCAATGTTATGGATGTGTGTTTCATCCCTTTCGAGATTTAGAAGAAATAAACCATTCACAAGAGGTGCATGACAATAAAAGATGTTACTCATATAAATAGAACAACCATTATTCTCCGATTTAAATGAATAACCATCTTGCAATAAACACGATCCAGAAATAATGTTCATGCTCAACGCAGGCACATAATAACATTTATTAAGGTTTAAAACTAATCCCGAAGGTAAAACTAAGGAGAGCGTGCCGACGGCCATCACATCAACTCTTGATCCGTTGCCAACGTGCATTGTCACCTCATCCCTCGCAAGCCGCCGTCTATTCCGTAGCTCCTGTTTCAAGTTACAAATATTAGCAACTGAACCAGTATCAAATACCCAGGCACTACAACGAGGGCTAGTAAGGAAAACATCAATAACATGTATATCAAATATACCTTTGATGGTGCCAGCCTTCTTGTCCGCTAAGTACTTCGGACAGTTGCGCTTCCAGTGACCCTTGTCCTTGCAATAGAAGCACTCAGTGTCCGGCTTAGGACCAGACTTGAGCTTCTTCTCAGCAGGGGCAACGCGCTTGCCGCCGCCTTTCTTGAAGGGCTTTTTTGCACCCTTACCTTTCTTAAAGGTGGGCTTGTTGACCATCAACACATGATTATCCTTTTTGATGTCCACTTCCGCGGCCTTCAGCTTTGCGAAGAGCTCGGTGATCGTATCAGTGGAACCAATCTGATTGTGAGTCACTACAAAACTTTTGTAGCTGGGAGGGAGTGATTGCAGAACTCTGTCAATCTTGAGCTCCTCTGGAATCGTGCATTCCAGTTGCTCAAGGCGTTGAGTGTAGCCTGTCATCTTAATGGCGTGCTCACTAACGGAACTCCCTTCCTCCATCTTGCAGTTAAAGAACTTCTCAGAGATCTCATATCTCTCAGAACGGGCCTGAGTCTGAAACATGGTTTTCAGCTCTTCGAGAATCTAAAAGGGCCCGGGATAGTCTTCAAAACGATTTTGAAGTTCCGGTTCCATAGCAAACAACATGGTGCTCTTAATCACACCATAATCATCTTTGTGCGACTGATAGACAACTTTCTCATCAGCCGGCGCAGTTGCAGCAGGGGGGTCACCTAACGCTTTCCCAAGGACATAGTCCTTTTGACCGCCAGAGAGAATGATTCTTAGATTGCGGAACCAATTGGTGAAGTTAGACCCATTGTTCTTAAGCTTTTCTTTCTCAGCAAAAACGTTGAAGTTGAAGTTGGACTTAGCCATGTGATCTACAATATTTGCAAGTACAAATTAGACTATGTTCATGATAACTAGTTCAACTTTTAATCAAATTACTAGATGAACTCCCACTAAATTCAACATCCCTCAAGTTGTTTAGTGAACACGATCCAAATTAACCACACCTAATCCGATCTTCAGGAGAGAGATGTGGTTTCAATGGTGGACAACGAAGTGTCGATCATATCATTCATATGACTCATGCTTAACCTTTCGGTTCATGTGTTCCGAGGCCATGTCTGTACATGCTAGGCTCGTCAAGTTAGACCCAAGTATTTCCGCATGTGCAAAACTGGCTTGCACCCGTTGTATGTGAGCGTAGAGTCTATAGCACCCGATCATCACGTGATGCTTGGACACGACGAACTTTCGCAACGGTGCATACTTGGGGAGAACACAGTTTTATCTTGATCTTTAAGTGAGGAATCATCTTATAATGCTACCGTCGCGATCTAAGCATGATAAGATACATAAAAGGATAAACATCACATGCATATAACTTTAATGTGACATGGTATAGCCAATCTTCGCACAATGATCTCCATCTTGTGCGTGCCGGAATGATCTCCATCACTCCACCATGATTGCCTCCACCACGAATAGCAACTACAACTATTGCTAACTACTTAGCGATAAAGTGAAACTATTACATGGCGTATAAGAAGTTGACACACAGGTCATACACAATTATAAAGACAACCATATGGCTCCTGACGGTTGTGTACTCATCGACATGCAAGTCGTGAAACATTACAAAACATGATCATCGCATACATTATACACATCACATCTTGGGCCATACCATATCACAGAAAACACTCCCTGCAAAAACAAGTTAGACGCCTCTACTTTGTTGTTGCATGTTTTATGTGGCTTATGGGAGTAGATGCTAAGAACGATTCTTACCTACGGAAAGCCACAACGGTGATATTATGGTTGCCAAACTCCGGTGTTAATCCCATGACAACTATAGTGAGAGAAACATACATCCACCAGCCGCATGTGTGGAACAAGCCACACGTCAAGTGCGGAGCCGGTCTCGCGAACGACGTCGCGTAAGGTTGGCCTGGACCGCTTCAATCTCACTATCCCGCGTCATAAGAAGAACACAAACAAGAGGCTTGCAACAGAAAACATCAACGCCCGCAACAACCATGTTGCGTTCTACTCGTGAAACACATCTACGCATAGATCTAGCTCTGATACCACTGAAGGGTTTCGCGGCATAGTAAATCAAAATTTTCTACGGATGCGAACAGAGGGAAAGCCAAGATCTAATCTAGGAGATGCAAACAACGAGAGAGATTGGATTAGATCTTCATACCCTTGAAGATTCGCACAGCGGAACGTTCGTCGGAACGTGGGTGATATAGTCGTACTCGCTTCTCCTCCTCGCGATCCAATCCGATCTAGCACCACAAGTGGCGGTGCCTCCGTGAGATGCACACGTGCAGCACCTCGACGTCTCCTCCTTCCTCGGACCAGCAAGTATGGTGGAGAGACGGATTGGATCTATAACACGACGGTGTGGTGTATATGGTGGAGAATTTCTGCAGCAGGGCTTCGCCTACAAACAGTCGGGAGTGAGAGAGAAAGGGCAGCAGGGCGGCTAGGGTTGGAGGGGAAGGTGTGGGGGGTGGTGCGCCCCCAGCCCTCTATATATAGAGGGGTGGGCGCAGCCCTAGCCCCTCCCCCAAGCCAAACCGGCGGCCCCAAAGGAGGAGGAGTGGGGGCAAGGAAACCCCCCCTTCTAGAAGGTCTATCTCGAGTTTAAAACCCTCTTGGCCGGCTGGGCCCTATGGGGCCTTGTGCCCCTGGCCCAATGCAGCCAGGGCACTCCCTCATAGGCCCATGCCCCCTCCCGGAAGGTGGGGCCACGTTGGTCCCCTTCCGGAAGGTTCTAGAAGCTTCCGGTACAATACCGATTAACCCGGAACAATTCCGAACTCCAAAAACTGCACTGCCTTATATGAATCTTATTCTCCGGACCACTCCAGAACCTCTCGTGATGTCCCGGATCCCATCCGAGACTCCGAACAAAAACCCATAAACCAATTATCCAATCTATCCTAGCGTCGAGACACGTTAACTGTGTGACCCTGCGGGTTCGAGAATATGCAGACATGATCTTCTATCAATAATCAACAGCGGGGTCTGGAAACCCATATTGACTCCCACACATTTATCGATGATCATATCGGATGAACCACGATGCCAGGATTCAATCAATCCCATATATATATTCCCTTCGTCTCGCGATATTTTACTTGCCCGAGATTCGATCGTCGGTACCGTCATACCTAGTTCAATCTCGTTCACAGCAAGTACTTTAATCGTTCCGTAATCCGATATCACTTTGTGATTAACTCCTTAACCACATGCTTGCAAGCGGTGTTAATATCGATTACCGAGTGGTCCCGAAGTATATCTCTCCGACTTGGGAGGGACAAATCCCATCTCGATACATACAACCCAACAGGTACTTTCCGATCACCTGAGAGACACCTTTATGGTCACCCTCTCATAGGATGACGTTTGATGACCTCAAAGCTTTCTTCCGATACCAGGGAGTTGTATTATCTCATGGTCTAAGGAATACAATATTTGACATAAGAAAAGCTTCGCAAAGATGAACACGATGACACGATCTAATTGCTTCGCTTGGTTTGGGTCTGTCCATCACATCATTCTCCCAATGATATGATCTCATTATTAATCGACAACTCATGTCCATGGTTAGGAAACCTTAACCATCATTAATCAATGAGCTAGTCCATAGAGGCGTACTAGGGACATGGTGTTGTTTACAAACCACACAAGTATTAAAGTTTCCGCTTAATACAATTCTAGCATGGAATATAAACATTATCATGAACAAGAATTATAATAATAACATCTTTATTATTGCCTCTAGGGCATAATTCCAACAATTACAATGCAGTAGAAATAACTATAGCATGGGGTCCTTCATCTTCAAAGTGCCATAGGCAATCATGTTGGTTGTAGACTTGTAATCCTAATCAACACACTTCACTAACATCAAACAAACCTACAACATAAAAAGTTACAGCCACAAGGGTCAATACATTTGAATTGTATTGGTAAGTGATACTATGGTAGTATAGCGGAGTCTATCATCTATATGCATTTGGCTAGGTGGAGCTTAGGCTTGCTTTGCTCAAAATAGATTTTTCCTTATCATTTGTAAAACACTAAGTTTTTATTTGTCAAAATCACCGAAGGCATCCCCCCAATAGAAATTGGTGATCCTTCAACCTTGTTCAACCACAAGTTTTTAACTTAGAAATTGGGATGAGGAGATTCTTGATAGCTTCCATGTCCTGATGCTCAAATTGTCCTTTGCCAGGGACATGGCTAAGTACTTAGATTTTTCCATCTGCAGAGGTGGTGCACTTTCCCCACAAGACTTGGTTTCACCAAGACAAGATCTTTCAGAAGCCTTCCCTTAGACCAGAATGGACGCGCTCCAACCTATCAATCCCCTACCACCAACTGTCCATTTGGCTAAGTTATTGCAACTTATATGATCCAGGCAGAGCCCATAATGCCAAGTGGCTGCACTTGAAGCTTCTCAACATTTGACATCTCAAATCTCTTTGTTCCTAGGTGGCATTCCACAAGTGAGATACACAAGGTAAACCATAGAAATGGGCCTTGTGTAACCACTCAACCAAAAACCACCAAGCAAGCCCCTTTCCACCCAGGTGATTCATTCACTTAGTTGTTTTATTAAACAAAACACAAGTCCTTGACTTAGAAATATTCCATAGCATGAATATAATCCACCCTTGTTTTCTACTAGCTAAGCTAAGCATGATAGTAGTAGGAATCTTAACTTAGGAAAATTTTGCTAAGGTTTCATCTACTAGGATTTCCCATGACATAGTTTATACTTAGCAAAATTTCCATGCAAGTCCTACTTAGAAATATCACTAATGCATAGTGAAAATAATGGGACAAAAGTATGAAGCATAACTTGCCTTTTGGTAGAGAATTATAAGTTCACTCCTTGATCTTGCAATAGTCACACTCTTCAAATTCCACTACAATTCAATTAAGCAAGCAAATATTCAATCTACCATTCAAGCAATCATCACATAGAATAATAAAAACATAGCAATGCATGCAAGCATGCCAAAGATTGTTTTATTTGGAAAAGTGGTTTCTATTATGTTATAAACATTTTAAAACACATATTTGTCATTTATAAAATTGGCAAGGTCATTTATAAATGTGGCAAAACCATTTGATATTAAGTTAGTGAAAATGGTCACTTAAATCATTTTTGTTTTTGCTAGGAATGATTTAATCAAAGGAAGATTTTCTAGTGTTTGCAAAATATAATTCTAACACAAATGTTAGTGTTTTAAGGTCAAGTTTTTAATATCAAAACCATTTGCAAAAGGTTTTACCTATAAACCATTTTTATACCAAATCAATATTTTATGTTGTTGAAAATGCTTTTTAGCATAGTAATAATTTATAGGGTTCATAAAATACATTTTTAAATCCTAAAACTTTGGTGTTTAGGGTTAGAGAGTTTAAATTAAAACATTTCCCAAAGGTTTTTCTCCAATAGCATTTTTTACATATAAACAATATTTTTATTTGACTAGAAATGTTCTAAATCAAAGATTCATCCTTCAACTTCACAAAATACACTTTTAATTTCACAAGTTGTTTTATATGGTCAGTAGGTTCAAAATAATCTATTTTCCAAAGATTTTACCATAAAAATATTTCTAGAATAAATTTTATATCCAAAATATGCCTACACAAGTTTCTGCAAAAGCAACCAATTTAACAGAAGAAATTTACTACAAAGTGCATAGTTATAAAGTACTTGTTTTTATGATTCCATTGATATAAAATTTGCAAATTTTGGATGTGTGGATCAAAAGTTATGCAATTTACAAATTCAATCAACTTATAGAAATGTTTCTATCTATTTAAACAATTCAGTGCCACGCGTCATGTTCTTACTGGATGATACCGTTTCGCGTGGATCGCTCGATTCTAGCCGTCAGATCTAAAGCGCATCGCACGGTGCAGAACCAATCTTACCTCTTCGTCTAGTGGATCTATCATAGCCGACAGATCTAAATCCTATGGTTCCTAGCAACTAGCCAAAGACGGGCGGCGCTGGCGTGGTGGCGAGCGGAGGAGGCGCTCTGACTATGGCGGTATGGCAAATCTAGGAAGCTAGAGGAGGTTCGGGAGGTCTCACCGGGTTCACAGGGTCACGGTGATGCTCGAGGTGGCCGCAGAAGGGGCAGGGGCACACGGAGATGATGGTGATTCCTCGCCGGAGCTAGTGTCGGTGTTGGGCACGTCCTGTTGTCGACGGGGACGGGGCTGCAGACCAAGAGAAGGTGATTGGGAGGGAGCGTTAGACTCGCGTGAAACCGGAGAACATCTGAGGGTCCTCGAGAGAAAGAGGGGGGTCAGGGTTCACCTGGGGAGGTCGCCGGAGTTGGGGAGGTCCACGGTGGTGCTCCAACTTCGAAGTTGCCGAGCCTCTGGTGCCTGCGCGGGCAAGTGGGGGTACTGGGAGGTGCGCAGGAGTCTGTGGAACACGCTCGTGTGGTCGAGGGGGCTAGGGGCTACGGTGGCTGGCCGGAATCTTCGCCGGAGGGCGTCAGAGGCAGTGGCGGTGTGTGGAAGAATTCGAGCAGCCTAGGGGCAGGGAGAAGCTGGGAACAGAGGGGAATGGTAGAGGAGAGAGGGGCGACTAAGTACACACGGTCAAGGCGAGGTTTTAGCACGGGTTTGATGGAAATTTAACGCCGGAATTCATCATCTGAGAAACGGCCAGAGGGGCGTGGTCTTCGCACGGGTGAGAACGAAGGTGAGCTGGCGGTGGGGTCGCTTCGTCAGCGAGGTGCGGGGTTAGGAGTGGGGTCACCTCGTCAGTGGGGCTGCAGGTCGTTTCTCTCGTGCGAATCGTTTTTCCTGCGAGAGGGGGAAATGGGCTAGCTAGGCCAGTGGGCTGGGCTTGCTGGCTAGGCTGGTTGCTTTCATTTTTTTATTCTGTTTCTTTTTCTTATTCCTTTCTATTATTCTATTTTGATTTTTATTCAAATATTTCAACCCCTATTTGAATTCAAACTTTTGCTAAACTTTGTGTATATTCTAGTACTGTTTATTAACATATTCCAAAGTCCATTTTAGAATAATTCTTTTATTCTTTTAGGGTCTATTACTAAATTTAGATATTTGTCTTTATTTCAAATAGGATTTAATTATGTTTTAAAACTCTAATTGAATTCTAAATTTTACCAAACCTTTTTCAGTAGGCTTTATTTATACAAAATAATTTCACTTTGAAATATTATTTTAAAACACTTTAATATGTTTTAATGTTTATTTAAAATGGAAAATGCCTCTACTTAAATAAAATTGGATATTAATAAATCCTCATGATTTTATTCAAATAATCTTTTACTCTTTTTATTAAACAAAACATTTTATTTTATTTGCTTGGCCAAATTTAATTTGGCTCTTAAAATAGTCCTTATTTAATATTTCTTCCTTTGCTTATAAAAACCATATCTTTTTAGTTAAAGATCCAAAAATGGTGATTCCAACTTGTAATTTTTTTATTTAATATTTGGTTATCTTTTTAAATCTCTTTAGGATTATTTACTCACCATTTAGTATGGATTTTTATATAGGTGCTTTATTAGCTTTGGAAAATCAATTTCCTGATCTTACTAAATTCATAAGATTTTATCTATGGTTCCAAATTGAATGAAATCTCTTTCTATGGTTTTAAAATATTTCCATTTGTCATTCTTGATCATTTATAAATGTTTGTTGACAAATCTTTATATGGATCAAATCCATAATCTTAGGGATATCTTTGAAATGATTTTCCTCCAATAGGGTTTTAGAGTTTTGGTTTATTTTCCAAGTGTTTAAATTTCAAGATGCATTTATGAAGAATGCATTTCACTTGATTTGAATTTAGTTGGATTCATACATTATTCAAAGTTTGTTCAAGATGGGATTTTAAGTTTCCATTTAGAAACAAAAGTTTCTTTTCACCCTAAATTTCAACAATTATTTATTTTGTTGATTTATTTTTCACATTCCAAAATTTGGAAAATTTTGGGATGTGACACATTTCAATTTTATCGTACAACAACAATGTAACATCCCATCATTAGAGCTTAGAAATAAACTGAACCCAGATGTGTGCACTGCATTCATGCATAGAAAATCCGAATAATTTTCGCGCTTTTAAACAAAACTTGTCAAAGTGATTGAAGTTTCTCTCAGCTTGATGGAATTGAAGTAGATCATCAAGTTACTGCGATAAGTTTCAATATGACCTTTGCTAAAACCTTATTTTGTGTAAAGGAGATTTGATCTAAGGGTAGATCAAATGTAGTAGAAGTTAAACCCTAATACATTACTAATGGTTTATATTTGATCCTTAAGTAATCATATACTAGTATTCATTATACAACTCATGAATACCAAGTTATAAATATAACTTAAGTAATAGAAATGTAACAACTAAATCTTGATCGATCTTAATCTCAGCTACTTATACCATGAGTATCATGGTCATACCTAACCTTAACTCTTTAGAGAGATTAAGCAGCAAGGGAATTAAGTTAAGATCATTTACCACATATCTTTCTTTCCATAAGAATCTTTATCATCCCTATTGAACCTTATGCTAATATCTACTATTCATCAATGTTGAGTAATCAACTATTGATTCACCAATTCTTAACCTATCCATTCTTGATCTATTACTTCTTGTTCTTATCATAGTATTCACTTAAAACCCTTTAGAGAAGGAAGTAAGGAAAGGTAAGTGGTAATGTTAGATTTAAATATCATCTATAGGATGGGAGTGTTGGAAGTAAATAAGACCAATATAATAATTGATGGAGTTAACTCACTCCTAAAATGATAGAAGAGTAACTGGGGTAAAGATTACCTGGATAAATACTGAAGATATTTAATAGGAGTAATCTTATGGGATCAAGTATGCATAGTCAAAGAATAATCTTTCTTAACCCAAGAGAGATAATAAATACAACTATAGTGTTGTATTGATGAAGCCTTGACTAGCTCATTAGAAACCTAAACCATAAAGGATCAAAGAATTATAATGATCATGCCTTACTCACCAAGATTGAATGCTTATATCATGTATAAGTAACATTGGTGGATAAAATATGATTGAAACCTAGTATAGATATGATATTCTAGGTTAGCCATGACAAGTCATCATGATATGATGTAAAGTCTGTATATAAGATACTGGAGTTAAACAGATATAAGACAGTATAATTAAGTTGAAGCTAGAGTAGCATGGAGTTATTGAAGTAGTATTATTCCTCTTAAAGGATAGTAAGAATTTTAGGGAAGTAGAACTTGATATATACATTCATTGGAGTAATATTAGTGATGGTGATAAAGGAAGTATATGAGTGGAGTTAGAAGTAACTACTTAGTGGATTAGAGGTTATCATTACCAGAGTAGTTCGATATAACCCAATTATAGATGTGAGCAGATTATGAAAAGCTTTAGTAACAAGCTCATTGCATTTATAAATGGTTTAGAGGAATTAAAGGTGGATAGGAATATTTTTGCAAAGCAAAGCTCATCATGTTAGCACATGATGATGGATATGAAGGAGTAGAATATCTAGGAAAGGAATTCCTTAATCAAAAGTCCAGAGTTATGAATTACAGAAGATATGAATTCTTGGTAAATACTAAACCCTAAATCTATGATCAAGCTTAACATCCATCTCATCTGTTGAATAAATCATATTATTTCCACAATGCTTTATAGGAATATTTCTTATAGCAAATCACTTAAGCACATCCCTGTTAATCCCAATTATCATAACTAGATGTGCTTAGGAGTTATCTTCATCAATTCTTTTCCATCAGACACTCCAGTTAATAATTTCTATTTTAAAAGGGGGTATCATTCAAGATCACAAACAAAAATACAATATGCTTAGCTATAAAATTTTATCAACAAAAGAACATAAGTATATTAAAAACCCTAAACTCTAGGGTAAGCACTTACAATTCAAACCCTAACTTTTATATTAATTATAATAGAATATATACATTGTTATTTCCTAAATTGATGGGAGTAATATTAACTAACTAGTTTCCTTTGAATATCATGCATCAAATAATGATATAGGATCATTATATAAAAATTTCCATTCAAACTATGAGCTAACTAGAATTAATTTTTATAAAAAAATAAGGAAATATCATATAATAAAGCCATGGTTTATTATAGAAAGAAAATTTATAAAAAAGACTTCTACAAAATATTAAAAGGGATTCATATAAAGAAAATAAAGAAATATAAAACATTTATCATAAAGGTTCACAAAAGGAATCACAATAAATACAAATTGTTGCTGCAAGTATTCAGCAAATGAATTTTATAAAATAAAGCTCAAACCAAATGTTAAAATACAAATCTGAAAATAAAACAGGAAATTGAAGACAGAAGAGAATAAAAGAAGAGAACAGCAGACAATTCTGGCCCATGGCCTAGTTTCTCCTCGCCCTATCTGTCGCTCACCCGCGTCACATCACGGCCCACTTGGCCCAAGTCTGGCCCATACCGGTTCGTCGTCTGTCACCCCTTCGTCATCCTCACGCAGGCAGGCAGCTGCGTGGGCGACGCCGATGCCGTTCATTGTCGCCACTACGATTCCCGCCACCGCCGAGGTTGCTCTGCGAGGATAAGAACACCACGGCGAAGCCCTCGTCCTCATCCTATCACTCGCGCATCTCCACTCCTCCTTATCCTCTCTGTTTCGAAAAGGGCCGAAACCCTAGCTCACCGGAGCCACTCCTTGTCGTCGGTAGAAACCACCCCTGAAGCCATGGGGTAGTCGGGGAGAAGCGCCTCTCCATCCTTGTCGCGTGAGTAGTAGCTGTGAAGCAAGGGGCGTTTGGAATCAAGGAAATTTTGCCGCTCCCTTCCGCCGGTGATCATCGGAGTTCATACAAATTAGTCTGTACTGGAGCACCATCGTCTTCACCGACCACTATACCAACATCAGGGTAAGCTTGCGCATCTCTAGACCCTAATTTCGCTTGCTAAATCTCGCTGTAGACCTATTTTCGTTGAGAACCGTCGTTGGCTGCCGCAAAAGCTCGTCGCCGGCATATTTCCGGTGACCATTAAGTAGCGGCGTTACCACCAATAGGTTCGTCGTGATTCCCTCTGTCCAACAGCATCAACCGTGTTCACCGAAGCATAGTGGTTCGCCGCTGGTGACCATTCTCTGGTGGTGGAGGCCGAGCTGATGTCAGCATGACATCATGCTAGTGGCATTCTTCCACCTCAGTGTGGTTTGACCTGGTCCTTGTCTCGTGTGGCAAGTGACATGGCCTAGGGCCCATCTGTCAATGACTGTGAGTAGGAATAGGCTCAATATCAAATGGATTTACGAAAATGGGGTATGTGAGGTGGCAATTGGCCCACTGGTCAGTGACCTTGGGTAGGCTTAGCTTCGGTACAAAAGGTTATTTTCTGTTTAGGAAATTAAGAAATGTGATAAACCCAAATATCAATATTCTAGAAATGAAATAAATGATTAAATCTTGTTAAATCAATAACTTTTGATTTATAATTCAGAAAAATATGTGTAATATATGAAAAATTTCATAAAAATAAAATCTACAACTTAAAACTATCATCAAATATTATTGTTATCATTATTTAAATAAATATTATTTAATAAAGGTTTTATAAGTAATAATACTTTGAAAATTCATATTTTAATATTGGTAAACATTAAAAATATAATAAAATACCAAAAATCTTAGAAAAATAAGAACTATAACTTAAAACTATAATCATACATTATTATTTTATTTAATTAAATATCCATTATCTATTAAGTATTTATAAAGTAATAAATCTTATAAAAATCATATCTTAGTATTTATAAATCACAAAAATAAATGTAATATACCAAAATATTCACAAAAATAATACCTACATGTTAAAAAAATATAATATTCCATTTTTGAGGTAAATAAAAAATTTAATACTTTAATTACTTGAATTTAAATCTATTTCCTTAGTGGTTAATTCATATAAGGGTAAGTAAAAAAATGTTAAAATTCTAAAATCAACCAATTAAAGTATAATAAGTAATACTAGTCTTAAATCTTAATAATATGAAGTTATAATGGTTCAAAACATTATAAATACAATTTTATTGAATTATCCTTCAACCATATGTGTAGTTTATTTTCTAAAAAGATCTTTAACAATTATAAAATCTTCAAGAATGATATTTTAATCAAATACAACCTTTAACCATTATTCCATTCACAAACTTATAATGGACTGGATCCAAAGATAATTCATGAGTAGTCACTAGTACTATTTACTTATCCACAAACTATAATCACACCTTTATAAGGGAAGAAATGATCTCGTTCCATTATAAAATTAAGAAACCACTACTCAAATAGGAGAATAAGCATTCTTAAGTAACTATAAGAAAACATTACAAGATCCACAAGGTACAAATATCATAAGTATTACACTTTCAAACCATCCATATTTTTAAAGTTAACTTTAGTCCACAAGACTTTCCATATAAGACTAAAAACTTTGTTATATGTTTTATACTTAACTTTGGTCTGTTGTAGTTAAGTTCTAAAGCGTCTCAAGTCTAAGCTATTCAAGCAAACACAAACAACCTCAACCATGTTTAATTAACCACAAAGATTATGTAGATCTTAGAAAAGGAATCTTTTCTTCAAAAGTTATTCGTTTTGCCACTTTAGACAACATATAACAGTTAATCAGAATCACATTACTTTATCCTCTACTTGTATACTTAGGGTTGTTAACACTTAAGTTCCTTATAAATTCCATTACTTGCAAGGCTAAACTTGAAGATAAAATAATTCTTATATAAGCAATCCTGAGTAGCATTTCACATTTGTGTGTATCTCATTGTTTTATGATATTATAATTACATATTGTTTCACACACACTCACAAGCCTTAATAAGCAGCACAAGTATGAAACTTATCTAAAAGGTCCAACACATTCTAAAGTAACCATTTCCAGTATCCAAACCCTAGAACAACGTTATCCCCGGGATTCGAGTTTATAAAATTGCATTACATTACTTATGCATAAAAGCATCTTGCTTCTTTAAACATTAGTCCTTACCGGACCAATGATGCTGATTTCAGATATTGGATCTTATATTGACTTGAAGATCGTGAGTGCATAATCTTGCAATCACAAAAGGCAAGTCCACACTTGCTCATGTCCTTTGATTATTTTCTGTAAAGTATTTTACAAATCCAGTGTTGTCATCACCTGCATTTGAAAAAGACCAGAAAACACTATTTTCTTAATAATATGATTATAGGTTATTTACCATGAGGTAATAACCGATTATGAAAGTTCCGGTGGTAAAGGAACATATTATCTAGGACTTAACAACCAATATCGCTAGTGATTCTTACGTCGTATATTACGCAGTAACCATGAGATTTGGAATGGGACGGAGAAGTCAGCTGTATCCTTTTCCTCTTGTATAGAGGCAATACGACCTTAATGTGATGTTGTGATTCCTTGTGCGGATCCAACATATGGGTGGGCACCCTTACGCCCCACACTTTTGGTGTCTAGATTATCTATGAATGGTGTTTAGGGATATAGTCCATTTAAATGGTACTCGTCCGGGCATCACCAGGTCATAGAGTCTTCAGGAACTCATCAGGGTTTTAGCCTGCCCGAAAGGGGGCTTAACGGAGGTGAGCCAGCCCCGAAGGATCATGCAGACATACGAGGTCGCGGAGAGGGCAATGATTAGCTTGGATCATCTACTGGGCCCCACAACATGGAATTGTGGATGGGTAAGCTGACCGGTTGTGCAATAAGGAGTTGATCTCTCATGGGTAAAGTAACGCACCTCTGCAGAGTGTAAGAACTGTAACTTGTTACTCCATGTTCCGAGAAGGAGCTGCGAATGCTGCGGGGAAGGAACTCCATGAAAGTTCTGGTAAACCCGTGAAGGCTGACGGACATAGCTTTTCAGAATAAAAGCAACCTTTGAAGAAATGTTTATGAAAACATGCATTACCTACGACCTACGATCTGTGGCTGTAGTTATAGTGCATCAAACACTCCTTTTCTAGTGAACTTGCTGAGTACGCTTGTACTCAACGTATCTTCTTAACCCTTGCTAGATTCTGAAGCCAGTGCAGACAACATCTACATCAAGTTATGCTCCAGGAATCATCATCCAAAGCTAAAGCTCTTCAACGAAGACAAGGAAGCCAAAATATACATCAACTCAAGTGAAGACGAAGTTACTAATTAGATAGGAATATACTCTCTAACCAAAGAACCTACTTCTATAGTGCATTGCAATAGCAGCAATGTCAAACCCTTAGTTAAAAAACTAGTCTTAATAGTATAATGGTTTTTTGCAATGTTTATCTTTGATTCTTCTTAGTAAGAAGTTCTTCCTCTCTCTTTAACCTAGAGTGTTCTCTGGATCTGGTGTATATAGTGAATTGTAACCTTTAGCCATGTATTGGACCGCTGTGTTTCTGTTGTACCACTCTGAGGGATGTAATACTAGTGAACAGGTGTTTCATTGGTGTTATGTCAATGACTATAGTATACTACATCATGCAGTGGTATGCTGGGTCACCGCAGTTGGTATCAGATCATATGCCTTGACCTTAGGTTGGAAACCTAGTAAATGGGCAGAACATGTAGGACACATATTTGCAATAATAAAGAGTTCTCTAGTGATATGAGGGATATTCATTTGAGAATAATCTTGTCATGTTACTAGTGCGATAATTCTTTAGTAGAATTGCAATCCTGATCATTACCAAGAGTTTTAACTCTATGTGACTGATGATAATTTCTTATCTACGGTTCCACATGGCACGTCGATATCCACCCCAGAATTCTCAAGCTTCATCTACCTTTCGAATTAAAAAGTATTTTATTATGTGAAAACTAGTTAGTAAAGCTCTCACGAACTTGATGGCACACTTTATTTTCTTGCCCCTAATAGACTTGAACCATTGTGCCATCAAAGTTGTATATGCTTGCATATATACATTGGAATTAGCAGAACCGTGCTGTCACGGGGAACATTTTCAACATTGCACCTGTACTTTGTACTCGGTTGATATCATGCTCTTTTGTCTATGGATGTCAACGGTGTGAAATAAAGAGGGAACTTGTAAGTCCATGGAGTTTGTATTTTGTGTTAGAGAAACGCCTGGGCCGCTAGCCTAAACCATGCCTAATCATGGTGGAAACTTGCAGCATCACCATAGTGAGCCATCTACGAGGCATCCTCAATAAAAAGCTATACATATAGTAAATAAAAAGATCGTTGAGATGCTCACTGTCTACTTGCCTTGTCATTTTGGTTATGGAATAGCTCCTGTACCAAGTGTAAGGGGTACCCCGTTGGTGGTTCTCTATGATACGTATGTACTTACAATGACAAGAACTTACCGGTGACCAAAGTTGAGTAGCATGAGGAGTGGCCCTCATATTCAAGGGACATGAGATTGCCAAATTATATTTCGTCAAGCATATACTCCATCTTTGTGAACTTTAACCTTAATCATCTCAAGATGCCTATGATAGGGTCAATGAGGGCTCAAAGCTAGTAAGTACCATAATCTTTTGGAAGCTCTTTATGACTTGTAATCCCTGCTACCCTCTATGAAGGGACCTTTCTCCTATTTACCAAGTTGAGTCAGTAAACCTACCTCCTCTCTATCTCCAGCAAGCATTTGAGTTGTTGTGTTTCAAGCATTCATATGGTGATTTATTCAATCATGTTCTTTATCTTCCTTATTTGCACAAGACTCTTACCTATTAAGTATTACTTTAAAAGCCTTCACTTGTGAAAAACCTTTTTGAGCAAAGAGTGCTCCATGTAAAACTTCTACAAAAAGCTTTTTGTGAAATTGTTTGCCAGGTATTCTCTGACCAAGAACAAGTTTGCCAATTCCAATTATGATTTATCTTTATGCATCTCCATTGTGACTGCTGTACTTGGTTGCAAGCTAAGTTATATAATGATGAGTTTATTTCTTCTATGAGTTGTGTAATGGTAAGTGTGATGCTTCTTGTTCGTATTCTTTTATCAACACTTCACTCCATAAACCTGTGGACATGTTTACTGAGCTCAGTTCTCGCTTGGGGACAAGCGAAGGTCTAAGCTTGGGGGAGTTGATACGCCCAATTTGCATCACCTTTCTATATCATAATCTACCTCTATTCATTGATATTTGTCTTAGTATGAGGTATTACTTATGTCTTTTCTACTGTTTATGCATGTTGGATGATTCTTGGAGGATGGACTGTCGGTGTCTGGATTCTGATGGAAAAGAGGGCGTTTTGATGCAATTTCGTGAAGATCAGAAAAATATGGAAAAATATAATTTTCCAGAAGATTGAGGAAGCCAGAAGGAGGAGCGAAGAAGGGCCACAGGGGCCCACACACACCCTAGGTGCGGGCCCATCCCGGGTCGCGCCTAGGGCAGGTGTGGCCCACCTGCCTGGCTCCCGACTCTGTCCCTTCGGCTATATCTTCCTTACGGAACCCTAAGGCTAGGGGGGCGACCACATATAGATTTCCGCCGCCTCTGGGGCGAAAAACACCGAGAGAGAAAGATCTCTTCAGCAGACAGATTTCTACCGGGGAATTCCTTCCTGGAGAGGAGAGATCATCGCCATCAACACCATCGTCAAGCTAGGCATCATCGGGATCATCATCATCATCCACACCATCATCTCCATCAGCACCATCATCACCACTCCGTCCCACTGTAACAATTGTGTTGGATATTGCTTTAGTTCTTAGGGGAAACTTTCCCGGTGTTAATTACTATTGTAGTTGATGCTTGTGAGTGGAGCCATTGGATTATTGTTTATGTTCAGATTGTTATCCATTATCATATCATCTTTGATCTTGATCCATATGATGTCTTGTGAGTAGTTTGTTTAGTTCTTGAGGACATGGGAGAAGTCATGTTGTTATTAGTGGATTTGTGTTGAGTTATTATTCAATGGTTTAGTATTTAAGTTGTGGTGCTATTCTTCTAGTGGTGTCATGTGAACGTCGACTACATGATACTTCACCATTTATGTGCCTAGGGGAATGCATTGTGTATTTGGCTACTAATTGTGGGGTTGCCAGAGTGACAGAAACCTGAACCCCAGTTAGGACACCTTTGCACAAGGGAGCGTAGGATCTCAGAGTTTAAGGCTATGGTTAGATTTATATCTTAATTACTTTCCTGTAGTTACGGATGTTTGCAGGGGGTTTAATCACAAGTATGTATTAGTCCAAGTAAGGTTGGTACATTAGCACAGGTTCACCCACACAACACATACAACACCAAAGAAGAGTACTCAGTTATATGAAGCGAAAGCACTTGACAGAATTTCCATGTGTCCGCAAGAACATTTGGTCCTTATAAGTATTTCCACCGGCTTGTCCTTTGCTAAGAAAGGATTGAGATACTTGTTGCATTTGTTCTTTATTACTTGCACTTCATTTTGTTGCCTTATCAGAAAACCACTAAAAATCCGTTTGCTAAGTATTTGCAGAGAGTTCCTGCTCCATACCACTAGTCAACACCTTCTGCTCCTCGTTGGGATCGACACTCCTATTTATCGAAAGTACTACGATACACCCTCTATACTTGTGGGTCATCACTGCACCCTCCTAGGCGCGGGGTGGGCCCACCCGCGCGGCCAGGGGGTGTGGCCCCCTTGTGGGTCTCCTCCGCCTTGTTGATACATCCAATTTGCATCACCATTCTATATCATAATTTGCCTCTATTTATTGATATATTTTATATTAAGAGGTGTTACTTATGTCATTTCATCTGTTTTTGCATGTTGGATGATTCTTGGAGGATGAACTGTCGGAGTCAGGATTCTGACGGAAAAAAGGTGTTTTAATGCAATTTCGCGAAGATCAGAAAAATACCATAAAAACTATGGAAAATCCTATTTTCCCAGAAGACGAAGAATGCCAAAAGGGGAGGCGGAGATGGTCCACAGGGGTCCCACACACCCCCAGGCGCGGGCCACCTCTGGCTCCGCCCTCTCGCCTATATCTTCTTCTCGAAACCCTAAGACACAGGAGAGAGACCACATAAAGATTCCGCCGCCTCTGTGGGGCGGAAAACACCGAGAGAGAAAGAGCTCTCCGGCAGACAGATTTCTTCCAGGGAAGTTCCTTCCCGGAGAGGGGAGATCGTCGCCATCAACACCATCATCAAGTTAGACTTCTTCGGGATCATCATCATCATCCACGCCATCATCTCCACCAGCACCATCATCACCACTCCATCCCGCTGTAACAATTAGAGCCCCCAGAAATTAGAGTCGTTGGAACCACTTAACCCGGACAGTCCGGCCTGTATGAGCCGGATAGTCCAGTCCGGCCGGACATTCTGGTGAGCGTCAGCCGGACACTTCGGCCTGGCCAAGTTGCCGGCCAGAGTCCGGCCAGTGTTCGGGTAGTGTCCGAGGGGCCTCTCTGAGTGTCCACACCTGGGGAGAAAATCTGGCGAAATTCCACGGCCGGAAACTCCAGATGGGCCGGACAGTCCGGTGCACATCAGCCGGACAGTCCGACCAGATACTGATTTTTGCCCCCTCTTTTTGTTCCTGTCAAGCCCTTTTACCCAAGTGTATAAACTACCCAAAATGAACCTGATATTTCCTGAAACATTCAGCAATGCATTAAACCTATCCAAGTGTTGTCAACAAACATCAAAACAATATGAAAGGCATAAATGCCCTTTCAGCATGTATGGGTCCGGCCCCCATACCCGTCCCATATAATTTGACGGGTCTAGCTTTTTAACAGACCCACCCCATTAAGGTGTACCCATCGGGTTTGCGGGTTTCGAGGCCCATTGCCATCCCTACCCGTGTGGGATGAGACAGTGTGAACGCGTGGGACAGTTTATTCGATCGCGCGCTAGATGCAACACAACTTTGGGTTCGCGGTTGAGCGCCTTTTTTTGTGTGACGTGGTCGATAGCCAGACGTCGTTTAGGGCTCGCGGCTAGGACGCTCTTAAATTTGCAATTAGCCAATTAATCTCTCTGTTTCATAATATAAGATGTTTTAGCTTTATAAAAAGAGTGTATGTTGACTCTTTTAGTGTTTAGGTTTAAACTGATTCGGCATGAACCTAAACACTAAAAAATATCTAAATACATTTCTTTTATAAAACTAAAACATCAAACATCATATATTATAAAACGGAGGGGGTATATAGTGGCAGCAATGCGGCATGGATTTACTAGTGTGGCATGACGCCGTCGCTTTATTTTACTTTTCGAGCGAAGCATGGTACAGTTGCTCACTTGGGTCGGCATCAGCAATAGAGACAGCCCAGGGGGCATGGTGGTCGGCATCTACAATGCCCTGGATGGGTCCCGACCAACTGCCAGCTCCACTGACGTCCAAGGAGGTTTTGCATCTGAATCATCTCTAAACTGCAATATTGGGTTTCCATTTTCTTTCTCCAGCTTAATCACACGAGGCGGCCTGTCCTTGAAAAGATCGGACGTGAAGCTCGGTCTTCATTTGCTACGCGGAGTGGACGCGGAAGGATCGGATTCCTCTTATTTAAGTATGAGAGTTTTGTTGCAAAAGGTGCCACTTGGAACAATACAATAGCGCTCAAGTTTGGACGATTGATTTTTCTTGCTGTAGAAACTTCTCGACGGGGACAATTGGGTCAGAGGGAATTTGGCAGCAAAGTATAAAGCAGCAAGATCTATCAGTTATTATATAGCAATATTATTAACATTGAAACAATATACTGTATATGGTTCCACATAGTGAAGGACATGTTCCATGCGAATTTTCGGACACAGCAAAGTTCAGCTCTTGCCTCGTGTTCTCTCCTCCTTGTTCCTTGATGAATTACTGTACTTTGCTATGTGTTGTCGGAACAAATCGCACGGAAAGATAAAGCACATTTTAAGTTCATGCGGGGATCCTATTGCGGCAATTCTTTTGTTTGTGGGATACAAATCACTTTATTTAATGTTGCTACTAGTCAGGTGCTACGGAATTTACACAACCCAATTATCACGGAAAAGCATAGTTTGTTGATGGTCGTCATAGTCTCGAAAACTCTTTTGATCACAAAAAATACATAGCACTTGAGTAGAAAAAACACAAATATGACACCAATGCAGACGCAGAACATATAAAAAAGTCGTTCTGGCATGGTCATCTGCTTTTGTAACACAAGCCACTGTTCCAAGATGTAAGAGAGTTTACACGATTTTCAATGCACGACTATAACTACTAATATATAACAAAATATATGGATTCAACATGTATAAATGGTGAGGTTCCTTGTGAGAAATATTTTTATGCCATGTACTACTTAGTAGACATATATAAGTGAAAAGCATATGAAGCTATGCATAGTTAATCGGAAAATGTCTACAATGTAATACATAATACCTATATCAATATGTTGCTTTTTGCTATATTTTCCGGGAGGTAATGTCTTGGCTCCCGCGAGCATGCTTGATGAACATTAAGTTGTCTAAAAAAAAATCATTCAAAAGAAAAATATGTTTTCTAACGTACTATACATGTTGTTTTTATGTGCATGTAAAATTTCATAAAAGGAGTGCCGTTTACAAATTTCTTTTGACCGATCACATTTGTTTTTTTTTGCACATGCGCATACAATGTACATTTAGACTTATGACATGGAACGTACATGTGCAACTTTTTCCCATTTTTTTAACATTAGTGAAATCATTTGTTTCACCCGAGCATATGCTTGTGAAGCATATTTGAATTCCCATAAATATACATAATGTCTCCGTTCATGGCTTGTCTGGAAACATAGTTTTTTTAACATTAGTGACATCATTTGTTTCACCCGAGCATATGAAGCAGGTTTGAAAACCCATAAATATACATAACATCTCTGTTTCATGGCCTGTTTGGCAACATAGTTTTTTTTTAACATTAGCGACGCCGTTTGTTTCACCTGAGCATATGTTTGTGAATCAGATTTGGAAACCCATAAATATACATGAGGTCTCAGTTTCATGGCATGTTTGGCAACATAGTTTTTTCTTTGTATTTCAAATATATCACAATTTCTTAAAGTACTTTTAGTTGTTTAGCTACAATGGAATACCAAAGCAAGAAATCGTAGTATTTCGAAAACTGAGTTATTTCACACTATAATAGAAAGAGGTGTCAAACAAAGCCTCGTGTTTCTTATATCTTTATTGGAATATAATTACAATATATCAAAAATATCATTACAATATATGCACTTCCAAATAGTCAAAAAAATGCACTTCAACATTTTTTAAGGAATATAGGTGGGCAACAACTATAGAGTTTATGACTAGCTAATGCCATATATGAAATTAGAACCCCTACAAACAAAAGTTATATACCGGAATTAAGAAAGATATAGTAACCATAGTAATTCAGTTACATAATTTTAGACTTATAAATTAATATGGAACGAAGAAAAAATTGGGATGAAAAAAAGAAAAACTTTCAACTTGTGTTGTAGAAAACCCATGTTACTCTCTCTCTCTTCAAATAAAATAGGAAAAGAACTCCTATGTTAAAAAAAAGGGAAAAGAACCATGGCAGGCCAAATCACGTGTCGTCGCTATTTTTAACTAGACCGTGCCAAAAGGCGGTTGGAAAACCCCACGAGACCACGACCTTCATCCATCCCCCACCTCCTTGCACTTTTCATAAACCACCTCCACTTCCCCACGTTTTCTCCAAAACATCGCCTCTCGTTTCCTTTGATCTCCCGAGTTCTCTGAACTCCCGTGTCGACTCCCAACTCCCCAGGTCCCAGGTCTCACGCCGCCGGTCGCCGCCCTCCGCCGCGTTGCTCCTCGCTGACCGCCTCAGCCGCCCGCGAGATCCCCAGGGAAACACCTTTCAGCCTCCCACCTCCCCCTCGCTCGAGGAGTGGAGCCAAATTGGTGGTCCTGTTCCGTGTTCCTCGTTCGCACCGTTCCCCCTTCTCTGCTCCGGGCAAGTAGCGATCCCGCCCGGTGATGCGGCAGACCGAGGCGTGATGTGCGGATCGGAGCATGGACGTGATCGCGTCGCCCAGTAGAAGCTGCAGCGGTCGGTTAGGGAGAAGGGGTTTGCGCTTGCGCGTTCTGCGGTCATGACGATGTACATAGCTCGGGAGGCGTCCAAGGTCTCGCCTCAACTTGATTCGGCGATGCCTTCTACCACTACTACTTCGTGACCTTTTTTTGTGTATATCTCTGAGGATTTATGATCCTTTTTTGGGCCCTATCTGTAGGTATGGCGGAAGGTGACCGCGGAGATAACGGCCGAGCTGCCTCTCCTTCGAGAGAAGTGGCTGCTCCTCCTCGCCGGATTGGTGTTTCAGGTGAGACCCCTGGTTCAGTATCCCTGTCTCCAGTCATGTGCGTGGAGTTATTAATTTCGTGCGTGCTCTGGTAATGTTGGTGATGCGCGTTTCAGTATTTAATGACATGTTAATATGGCTACTTACCATATCAAATTACCCCCTTTGGTAACTTTCCTTGCATTATTGATGCTGCTTCTGTATTTATGTTTTTCCTGTTTTGTTTTTTTTGTTCTGAGATTAGGCACCTCAGGTTTGCAGGTTATTAAGTGGAGTATGTGTAGTAGTGTTTTCTGCTGTAGATTGTAGTGCATTCTGTTAGCATCATTGCTGATCAGCAGAGCATAAGAGAGGGAATTTTTCAGTGGCAACTGTTCTGTACCCTTTCAAAGATAGATGCCTAAGTCCCTTTTTACTGCGTAGTTCGAATCGGTAATAGATTGCTAGGATCTGAGACAACCCTGAGAATTTGTCGCTTGTGTGGCTTGAATAATCGATCGTCATCTTAAACTTGTGTGTTGAGAGCGGGTAAGCATCTCGTTCAAATGTTGGCCAAGCTGGAGCGGCACTGTTAGTTCGCCAACTTGTAGAGATGAATTGTCGCCTTGTGTGCTAATTTATTGTACCTGTTGACCTGTTGCCATTGCTGGATAACAAATATATCCTCGTTATCTTCAGTTTCAAAATTAATGTAGATTTGTGTTCCTTTTAGAAAGCCTAGCACAATGCCCACCAAGTTGCGTATAGGAGATCATTCTTTTGTGTGTTGTAAATGTTCCATTGGCCTTTATTTTCTTCCCTGTGACCCCAAACAATCCTTTAGTGTCGTTAAGTTTTGCTAGTGTGTTGACAAACAGCATTGGTGTGTGTGCCATAATCAGAATCTTATCTAACTTGCTTTGAACATTCTCGAACTAATATCTATGCAAATTATCAGAATCCTCTTTCTCTATGTCAACAGTGATATACCTCCAAAAAGGTACTTAATAATCTTTTTGAAATGCATAGCAAACACCAACATGCCTTTATTGGCACAATAAACTTGATCTGATATCATGAGTTTTCACTCTTGATAGTCTTTTGTACCGCGTCTTGTGTGATGCATCTAATCGCTGCTCCAATCTTTGATGACTATACATACCTTAACATTAGTTGTAATATTCACTGCCTCCCTCACGAACTATTTACCAGAATATTCCAGACATTCAAGCATCTATATTTGTGGTTTTTGCTCATTCAAAATCAAGTGATTGTCTCATTGACAATTTAAGTCTGACATCATGTATTTTCACTCTTGATAGTTTTGTACTTCCTCTTATGTGGTGCATCTACTTGCTGCTCCAATCTTTAATGACTACTATACAAGTATACTACCTTCATGTTAGTTGTCTGGGATAAATAATCTGCCTCTCTCATGAAGTATTTACCAGAAATATTCCAGACAGTCAAGCATTTTATATTTGTGTCTTTTGCTCATTCAAAATTGAGTGATTGTCTGATTGAAAATATAAGTCAAAAAGTCATGCATTCTTAGGGTTAATTATTTTATTCTATTCCGAGGTCACTACGATCATAAGCACAGAACACTGTTCTCATTGGTTAATATTATTTTTTACAACCCTTCTATAAAAATATGGTAAGCCTTGGCGTACTCACAAAAAAACAAAAATGTATGCTCTTCTGTTCAGTGTGATGAAGATTCCTGATTGTTCACTTCGAAAATTTCTGTCTTCATTCAGTTATCTAGTATTACTTATTCTGTTATGCTTTTCAGTTCATTAATGTAGTTTTACTCAAACATTCATTCACCAGTTTTCTTTATAATCAGTATATTCATGGGCTGGCTGCTCGAGGAGTACATTACTTGCATCGGCCAGGACCACTGCTCCAGGATCTGGGATTCATGGCCCTTCCAGTATGTGGATTTCTTATCTTTATAGTGCACACCACTATGCCTATCAAGTTGATATAATTTGTGCCTATTGGTATCTTTGAAATTTTAGGAGCTTGGGCAAGACAAAAGTTATCTTAGTGAGTGCACATTTGTGTTCATCTTCTTCTCCTTTTTTCTGGTAGGTAACTTCTATACTCTGCTACTTGTTTTGACTAGCTTCACGCTTTAAATTTTACCATGTGTTTTTCTTTATGTATGTTAAGCTAATAGTCGAAACAATTGACATGACCTGAAAAACTCTAGACTAGCATGCTATCTCGTGAGTTTTACATCTAGCATACCAACAAAAGGTAAACGTTTGATGCTGGTTATCATTATTTCCAAAAGAAAAAGGTGGTCAATATCCTTCTTGGTCATGTCATTAATAATCGTTCCTTTCTTTCAGGCATATCACCTTATTTTATGATGCTATAATCGTGCTAAGAAATGGTGACATTGTCTTTCTATGCAGTGGACCTTTCATCCTTTTATTTACCATAGCAAACGGTTCTACACCATCCTAATCTGGCGCAGGGTGCTCGCTTTCTTAGTTGTGAGTGCATCCTTCCTAACCATGTATAATACTGTGCATGCCCTGAGTAGTAACCGGATATTGCTTCTCCAGGCTTCACAGGTTTTAAGGATTATTACATTCTATTCAACCCAGCTTCCGGGTCCAAACTATCACTGTCGTGAGGTAGCCCTTGTTTCATCTTAGCCATATTTTTTTTTGCGTGTGCTCTTCCTGTCATTTAGTCAGATATATTGGAGTTATCTATAGCTTTGTATTTCTACTAGGGCTCAAGTATGGCCACCCTTCCACCACCCAATAACGTGCTTGAAGTACTCCTGATTAATTGTAAGTCTCTTCCTATCGGCTTGACGATTTGTGTAAAGAATTCTGACTGACCATCGGAAACTTCTCATTATTAATGACAGTTCCTCGTGGAGTAAACCTTGGCTGTGGCGATCTGATATTTTCATCCCACATGATTTTCACCCTTGTTTTCGTTCGAACATATCACAAATATGGCACGAAAAGGTTATCGCCGTAACCCACGTTTGCCTTGAAATTTGCAAAGCTCGGCCTAGTAAAGATCCCTGTGGGTACGCCTGAATTAGAATTGAACTAGTCCACCTTGCAATTGCAGGTTTATTAAGCTTCTTTCCTGGTTGATGGCTATAGTTCAGAGTCTTCTTATCATTGCCGCCCGCAAGCACTACACTGTGGATGTTGTTGTCGCTTGGTATGGTAGCTTTCCGTTTCACCTAGTTATCTGTTTTTTTGCTACTGCTGCCTAGTGTTTAACAGAGTCATTTCCTTGCAGGTATACCGTTAATTTAGTTGTATACTTCGTGGACAGCAAGCTCCCAGGTACTCCCTCCGACCCATATTAATTGACTTGGATTTGTCAAAATTTAGATGAATCTAGACACTATTTAGTATATAGGTTCATCCAAAATTTGACAAATCCAAGTCAATTAATATGGGTCGGAGGGAGTACTGTTTTTTGGTGTCAGGTTTATATGATTTACAGGTGGTGACAGTGTGGTTTTCTGTAGTAAGCACTTTGTTAACAGTCTCTGCGGACATTTTTGTGCAGAAATGCCGGACCGTACGAATGGATCGCCTCTGCTCCCGTTGAGTACCAAGGAGAAAGATGGCAGGCTGAAGGACGAGAAAGACAGCAGGCTGAAGGACGAGTTCCACAAGCTGTTGAACGGGAACCATGGGGATCCTACTGATCGGGTATGGCAGTGGCGAACACTCTAGATTGGCGACCTGTTAACCGGCCTTGTTCTGTGAACTAGGTTTTTTCCTGCCACTTTCTTGAGCTGACGCGTCTGTCTCTGAACCGTTTCAGCGGCAGCGGGTGCAGATGAACGGGCGGCACGACGAGGACATGAACCACCACGGCGCGCTCCCGGACGCCACCACCAACAGCGCATGAGCCTTTTCCTTCCACCGGGAGTTTTGTCCTCGTGGGCGCCCAGGGAGAATCCTGTGGGCGATGGATGGCGAGCAAAACTGCCCAAGGCATTTGGATCCTTCATAATGCGATGGCCTTCCCTTCCTTCATCAGACAGACAGGCAGCGAAACATTGAATATGATTTGGGTGTAATGTGTATATATATCGATCATCAGCGGCTTATATAATCTTGATCTTATTGATGCAATCGTGGCTGATGGGTGGGTCTGGTTTCGCGTGTCCTCTGTCTCCTTGGCGTCGTGGTGGTGGTGCCAAACTGTCATTGACCTGCTCACGCACCGCGCGTGTGTGTTGCCGTGCCTGGTGGAGCTCACGCGGTGGGAGGACGCGCGACGCGAGCGAGGGGCACGTGCCTCCGCTGCGTCCCGTTTACGGCGACGACGGCGTATGCTTACCGTATGGGCGCGGGCGAGGCACGCGTGATGCGTACTGTACTGGTAGTAGTGTGTCGTAGAGGCGAAAGCCGCGATGCGCGTGCACCGTCCGAATGCCATCGAGTGCGCCGTGCATTGGGACAGCATCATCGGGCTTGCGTGTGATACTATTCAATATCGTCCTACGCTAACACGCTGCTGTTTCTAGTCTAGCTATGCCCAATTACTCCGGCGAGCGACCGCCGGCGGAGGCTCCGGCTCCGGCTACAGAGAGGATCAAAACGCATGCAAAGGGTATTCTGGCCCTGCATCCGTTTCAAAAAGAAAATCGTCCACCATTTAATTTGCATTTATAGCTGGCCGTACTAGCAGCACGGTACTGTACTACCACATCTTCAAGTACTACGCAGTACGCTCCAGATATATATCGTTACGATTTATTGCACCATTCTGCAGTCTCGTCTCAGCCAGATCCCTGTCGCATGCCTGCACTGCACACCCACGAGATGCGAGAGCCTGGACATCTTACCAGAACAGGCCCTCTGCCTGCACTTCACACAGACCAATCGATAGTACTAGCACTCGCATCATTTGCATAGCCAAGCATGTCTAGCAACAAAACATACTCTTGCACACCCCAAATATAAAGAAGACACAATTCCTTTACTAGTGCGTACTATTTTCACAACATCTGCTTTATTTAATTTCCCGCAACATTCTTCGTATCTGAGCTGGAAGCAGATTTCTCTTGCTAAGTACTAGAAACACCACCCTCATCCTGCTTATCAGGATCATAAACATCGTAACGAAGAAAAATTATGCAAAGGATCACACCAAAGCGGCAGACAAAATGACACAAAAAAAAAGAAGCTAAGAAACGACTAACCCCAACACAAACCCTGTTCTTCAAACCACGATAAACAACAACCGGCGTGAAACAACAAATCTTCTACGTATTTTTTTCGCTCTTATCTCCACCCGAATCTTCAAATCCTCATCAGTCAGGGGGTTCCATTGGCCGTTCTAATCCCCCCGGTCCTTCAATGCCACACGCAAATTTAAGGCCATCACGCCGCTACTACCATATGTGTATCTCCTCACAACTTAACTTCACCTAAAGCCTCTTCTTCAGATTTGCTGAATCTAACCCACATAGCACTACATGTCTGCAGTAACTGCGCCGGGGCTTTTATTGAGGTCCCCTTGAACACATAAAACTCACCCCGGGACGTTGAAGTGAAACAGCCACGAGATGACGAAGGCGAAGACCATGCAAGCGAGGAGGAAGTTGAGGAACCGGTGCCCTTGCCAAAATCTCTGAGTTTCGGCTGGCAGCGCTTGCACAGCTGTTGCGCTGTTTGACTCGTTCCATTGCTCCGCGACCTCCGAATCGCCGAAACCTACCACGTTGCATGCGGTTGAGCTGCAGATCTCACAGGTCCTAGGCAAACAAAAGGAGAGACGGTTACTTTAGGTTTCATCATCCGCGTTCAATTATTTGTTTCAGCAGAGGGTAACATGATATGAGCATGGAACAGAAGATGCTAGCAACAATAAGAAACCTTAGGCAGATATCGAGTAACAAGACCTCTAAGAAACAAAACTATTTCAGATGCGCAAACAAGTACTCTAATCGAAGCAATCTTGATAATCATGGAGGGGAAAGCATATATGATCCATATTCATGCTTGTGTTGCCTAGTAAGGCTAGGCATTTTGCAGAACTTATGTTAAATTCTAGATGTTGTCTAAATCGCAAGTGGCACTGAGACACACCAAACTCTAAAGTTTGTTATGCAAGGATGCAAAATAAACACATTGTACATCATTGAGTAACATAGGAACAACATAAAAGCTGCTTAAATGTGTTACATGATCTGAACTTCTGAACATTGGAATGAAAAAAATCATCAAACTCATTAATGAGTTTTGATATAGTTCCAATCACATGATTAAATAATTTGCTTTATAAGAAATTCTTCCATCGTGATCTTTGCCTTTAAAAACTTGACTGTGAAATCTCGACTGTGAACGATGTTTTACCCTGTTCTTTTTGTGGAGGAACTGGGGAGTGAATGCCTTGTGATGGATTATGTAGCCGTGGTTTAAAATGAATTCTAAATTTGCCAACTCATACTGAAAAGTGCACTAAAATAAACTAAGGTGATGAAATGTTAGCTTCATTGAGTGACAGCAACATTCTAGAAGTATTGGGGGAAATGTGCTGCTATGTTGTGCCAATATACTCCTCAGCAGGTTACTCCAACTTCTTTTGTTAATGCTAATGTAATAAAGAATCCACTAGTAATGTTCATATCGCCAGTCGCCACTTTTGGTTCTTATTGATGGTCTAACTAACTTCAGTAGAACATTGTAGAGTGTGAACTTAAATAGCATAAACTGCATTGTCCATCAATAAACTACATTTTCAATAATAGTTTGTAATGCCAGGTGCCTTTCATTTCTCTTCAAACAGCCAGATCCTATGACAAACAAGCACGAACCATTCAATAAGTCATTTTTCACGATAGTTTGTATTCCCCAGTGCCTTCAACACTCTGATCTGTAACTGATTCAGTAATTCCTGAGCTAACAAAAACCTTGTTTTTCTAGAACCATCCTCCCTTTGTACCCCATTCCAGAATTGGAAGCTTATATCACCAAGGCTCGGCTCAAGACATTATGATTCTTGACTATAATTCCATCAAAAGAAATACTTCTGTAGTGGGAAGTGACAGAATGACACCTCTCCTACACTACCAAACAGAACGCATCACTCACAGACTTGTACCAGAGTATCAGACCAAGTCAATCTATTGAGAAACAAACTTGGTGTCTTGGTCAACACAGCAACGCCAAATAGCATACAGATGATTCTGTGAGAAAGACAGCCTGAATGAACGAATCCTAACTTTATCACCCTCCAACTCCAATGATCTCCACCTACAACCCTATAGCCCTACTAATTAATCAAATACTGCTTTACCCATCTGCCCCTTTGAACTTTACCCATCTAAAGAATGAAAGAAGTAAAGAAAACACCACCAATAAGATTCCTTAACCATGTGTTCATCCACCCAAATATCTTTCAGAAAAGCCTATATCTGAAAGAGATCTTCAGTTTTTCACTGTTACACTGGATACATAAATCCCTGAAAACCCTGCAACGTGTTCAAGCGTTCTGCCTAATCCAATTAACAGAAGTGAAGCGAAGTGAATTGGCAATTTATTCGAGTTAACGCACTGATTTGGCACATTTGTGCCTAATCGAATACAGTTCAGAATGAATTGGACCAAAAGAGTTAACTGAGTAGGAACTTACTTATTGCCTCTGATCTTGAACCATGTCTCGGCGCACTGCTTGTGGGAGTAGGACAGGTCGCCCTTGCAGGAGCAGCCTAGCGTGATACCGACGCCGGAGTCCGCCGCCGAGCTCTCGAGGCCCAGGTGGCAAATGCGGCAGTTCCTCTCGGCCTTCTCGGGGGTGCCCCTGATGATCTCGGCTAGCCCGGCCTCCAGGTCCACCTCATCCAGCGAGCACTCCGACACGCACGACGACTTCCTGCAGTGCTCCCCGCCGCCGGCCTCGATGTCCTCGTCGCTGTCGCCGCCGCCGCCGCAGGAGCTCGCGCGGGCGGACGCGCACCGCGAGATGCAGTCCTCGTAGGCGGCGGTGGACTCGTGGCGCGAGTGCGAGGGCCATGACCGGTCCTCCGCGTCCGTGAAGTACTGGCTGTCCTCCTCGTCGTCGTCCATGAACTCGTCCGCGCGCCGCCGCTCGCTGCACTCGATGTCCCCGGCCTCGGCGGCGACTGCCGACTGCACGCCGACGCCCACCATTGCTCCTCCTCCTCCTCCTCCTCAAGTGGAAGTATCTAGATAACCATCAATCTAACCAAAAACAAAATCCCAAGAAACGGGGAAACCATGTCAGCCAATCCCACCCAACAAGAAAATGAAAATAAAATCATTTCTGAAACAAAAATGCTGCCACTCCGAATCCTACCTCCAATAACGCAGCGGAAATCCGCGCCGAAGATCAGAGGCGCACGCAATGCGACCGCGAGAAACGACCGGGGAGGACTGACTGAGCCCCCTATCTACTAATACGGCAACAGACGGCTAAAGCGGCGGGGTTCTCGTGAGGTTTCTTGATCCATAACCGCAGGACACGCAAGAAGACAAGGGCAGTCGGAGGGGAGGGAATAAAGAGAACGGATTGTACTGGCAAGCGGCCACACACACAGCGAGGTGAGGGGAAAAGAGGGAAGGGGGAAGAAAAGAAAAGACGAGTTCTGTGCTTGTCGGGAGGAATGTGAGGACACAGAGTGTGGAGGGGTTGGTCACTCTCAGCTCATTGTCTTATGGCCATGGATGATGGGTCTCATGGAGAAGAGTGTACCTCAAGATTGCTTGCTCTGAATCTGTGGTGTACCGTGCTGGCTGGGTGCAGAGGGGTTGGGGCGTAATTCAAAGAATTTAATACTCCAGTGCAAGATATTTTACTAGAAGATTCAATCTTTAGGTATTTGCATTTCATCTATAAACCTTTCTCAGGTATATGTAGGATTGAAAATCATAATACTCCATACTCCTTTTGTCTCGAAATAGTTATCGGAGTTTTTTTCTAAATTATATCTAGACGTGTTTTACTGTATAGGTACGTGTGAATTTAGAAAAATCTCCAACGTCTATTCAAGACAGAGGGATACTACAATTTCTCTATGATCTACTTCCTCCGTTCCCATTGTCAAAACGTCTTAGTAAATGGGAACATAGGAAGTACTTCATAAGTAATTTCAAATGAAAATTCCCGTTGAGTTCAACCTCTGTTTTTTCTTTGTTTGCTATATGAAAACTATGTCATGGATTATATCTTTTAGAAAGTTTGATGTTCTTTTTTTTGGTTAGCACTTAGCATGGAGGGATTTGGATTTTTGCCTCATCCAACCATGAATGGGCCGGAACATGATTTTTTGTTAAAGTCATAAGGTTTCTTCATTTCAAAAGAATTTTAGATGATTTTGATTATTACTAGTTCCTTCCTATGTAGCTCGTCTGATTCGTTGGATTAAAAACCTTCAAAAATGTTTCCAAGGATTCCATTGCACTATGCTTGGAAGGAATACTCTCATGAAGTCACACATCTTGTTACAATTCATTGGTGCTTCATGTGTTGTCAAACTTTTTTGTGCAAATTCTTATAGCTTTATAATCATGTAAGACTCAAAAATACAAAACACTGTAATCATGCCTTTCCTATTCTTGTGTTTTGGAAATCCTGCAAATCAAAAGAGCCCCTAATTTTAGTTTGCCTGATTTTAGTTGATATTACGAGTCCTTTTTTTGACATGGAATGACATAATCGCGATAAGTAAATAATAAAGAACGAAAACGAAATCATTGCAAGAGAACACATATTTAATATGGAAAAACCTCTTCAACAAAGAGAGGAAAAAACCACGGTCGCTGGCCAGCGAAACTTCACTATATCGGGAAGTGTTTACACAACGTCAGGGATTTTCACATATGCAACTTATCCCAGACGGCGGCTTACAAGAGGTTTATATAGCGGGGCACGGAGTGGGCCAACTTCAGACTTCGCTCCGCTCGGCCCAAGACTCCGGCGACGGGTCTCGCTCCGCTCGTCAAAAGTTGGTCTTTATTTTGTAGAATTTGGATCAACATACAACAAACTTTACCTTGAGACAAATTCCTTTTTGTATCATCAACAACAATCATCTCCCTAAAAAAACAAAGCAAATACTTTCGGTGATAATAGCCACTTGGGCTAATCAGTTAAACCAACTAAGTTCGAGCAAAGCTCAAACTTTGCAACATAACTAGGTTTAGTCATCATATCAGCAGGATTATCATGAGTGACAGTCTTGTATACCTTCAATTTACCTTGAGCAACAATGTCTCTAACAAAATGGTACTTGACATCAATATGCTTAGTTCTCTCATGGAATATCTGGTCTTTTGTAAGGTATATGACACTTTGACTGTCACGAAACAAAGTAATGGAAGAATTATCTCCACAAAGCTCAGCAAACAAACTTTTCAACTAAATAGATTCTTTGCAAGCTTCAGCAATAGTCATGTATTCAGCCTCGGTAGTAGATTGTGCAATAACACCCTGCAACGTAGCCTTCTAGCTAACAGCACAACCACCAACATATTCTCTTATCCAAATTGACAGCAAAGTCTGAATCCTCATAGCCAACAAGTCCCTCACCGGTCCTGCCAAACTTCAAACAAGTATTGAAAGTGCTAAGAAGGTATCTGAAAACCCACTGAACATCCTTCCAATGTTCTTTACCGGGATTAGCTATGTATCTACTTATCAAACTCATAGCATATGATAAATCAGGACGAGAATAAACCATGGCATACATCAAAGAACCAACAACACTAGAATATGGTATCTTTGACATGTACTCAAACTCTTCATCAGTAGGAGGACATTGGGAAAGTAACAATTTAAAATGAGGAGCAATATGAGTACTAATTGACTTGGCACCATCCATATTAAAACAATGAAGAACTATCTTAATGTAACTTTGCTGACTAAAAAATAACAAACCAGCTTTTCTATCTCGGGTAATCTCCATACCTAAGATTTTCTTAGGAGCACCAAGATCCTTCATCTCAAACTCACTACTTAGGTGTGCCTTCAAAGTAGTGATTTCTTTCATGCTCTTGGCAGCAACTAAAATATCATCAACATATGACAACAAGTATATAGGTGATCCATCAACAAACTTAATGTAAACATAACTATCATATGTAGACCTCTCAAAGACATGTGAGATCCTAAAGAAATCAAACCTTTTGTACCACTGTCTTGGAGATTACTTTAAGCCATAAAGAGATTTTTTTTAATTTGCACATAAAATCATCTTTACCAGGCACTATGAACCCTTCTGGTTGTTCCATGTATATTTCCTTATCAATCTCTCCATGCAGAAAAGCAGTCTTGACATCTAACTGCTCGAGCTCAAGATCATGCATAGCCACAATACTAAAGAAAGTGTGAATGGAACTATGCTTTACAACTGGGGAGAAGACATCATTGTAATCAATACCTAGAATCTGGCTGAACCCTTTTGCTACTAACCTTTCCTTATACCTTGAAGGCTCTTTAGGAGACAAACCTTCCTTTTTCTTGAAGGCTCTTCAGAAGCTATTTTCTAGCATCGTTACCGCTTGTATTTCACTATCTCTTCGCCGAACTAGTGCACCTATATACCTGACAAGTGTATTGGATGTGTTGGGGACACAAGAGACTTCTTGTATCTTGATTGCAGGATTGCTTGAGAGGGAATACCTTTGACCACTTCCTCCCTGAGTTTGATAAACCTTGGATAATCCACTTAAGGGAAACTTGCTGTTGTTCTACAAACCTCTGCACTTGGAGGCCCAACAACCGTCTACAAGAATAGAAGTGCGTAGACATCACTCCATAGACCCTAAGTCTGAAACAATCTCTTTAAAAATAGATAAGTGATTCATTATCAATCCCCCTTCTTGCAGCCTATGTGAGAACAACTTTATCTTTACATGCATCTTACTGGTTAGATCCTTTGACATACAGATCGTTTCCAACTTCGTCCAAAGGGCAACAGCAGATTTCTCCGCCAACACTTTCTGCAAAATAATATTGGACAAATGAAGTTGAATCAAAGACAAGGCCTTATGGTCCTTCCACTTCTCTTCATTGGACCAACCCTTAGCATCCTTTCCGCCGAATCTATCCAGCGCTTCATCAAAATCAAAAGTTTGGGGGAGAATCGCCCGCATCTTCACCTGCGACAAGCAGAATCTTGTGGTGTAGTCCAGCTGTGGTAGAGCGAACTTCAATGACGATATGTCGCAAACCCTAGATTGGAACCTAGGGCTCTGATACCACTTGTTATAGCCGTGACAAGTAAATAACGAAAAACAAAAATGAAATCACAGCAAGGGACACAGATTTAACGTGGAAAAACCTCTCCAATAAAGAGAGAAAAAAACCACAGACTCTATCCAGTGAAACTTCACTATGTCCCGAAGATTTTTACAGATGTAACTTATCCCAGCCGGTGGCTTACAAGAGATTTATATAGCGAGGCACAAAGTGGACCAACTTCAGACTCCGCTCCACTCAGTCACGTCTCCAGCGACGGGCCTCGCTCCGCTAGTTAGAAGTTGATCTTTACTTTGTAAAGTTTTGATCAACATATAACATGGAATACTGCTATTTTATTAAGACACGGCTAAATCGCCGGTCACCAGACGGATTACAGATCCAGGGTAGTTCACCGCACACATGCAATGTTCATCACGATCTACCCTAGTACCAAAAGCCGCTAATTCATGAGCAGGCTTGTTACATAACCGAGGTGCATAAGACCATGCACTATGTGTGCTTAAAGCGATTCATTGAGACATTTGAATCGGTTCCACACATAGCAAGACATCGGTTCATAGTCTCTGACAGAAAAAGCGACGCAACTTCTTGGTTCGAATCATTCGGATAAAACAATAACTTCTCTACCGATCGTGCATGGCAGAGGGAAGTTCTGTCTACGGGATTGGGAGGAAACAGAGTAAAGAAATCAGTTTTTATCTAAATTGGACCCATCGCTACAGCTCGGTGCGGTTTCATACATAGCAGGCAAGTTGCCATCGATTCATCTCTGACAAGCTTTTAGATTGAACCGACGTCACATAGTGTATGGCCTAAACTACTCTTGCCCTCAATAAAACTCACATGGAGTCTAAACTTTAAATCACTAATCAGGACATCCAACGATGATGAGATAATGGCTCTCTGCAGATAGGAGTCCCTCTTTTTTTCATGTCTTGGTCTCCGGGAATATATTTCTACAAGAGTTCGGTTACCCAAAATCCGTCTGTTGTTTGCCTCTGTTCCGAACGAATCATCTCATGCTGTGCAAACAGCCAAGGGTAAAGTGGAATCGGCCACGATAGAGACTAGTTAAATATAACACGTTAAAGAAAGATGTATCATCCTTCGACCTTCGTGGTCTCCCAGATTATTATCAATGATTCACCAATGTTAGGAGTAGTAGCAAATGTTGAGTATGGGCTACTCTACTTTCGATTAGCTATACTACTAGCGTATTGGCTACTCCACGCTAGATTACCAATGATTCGTCAATGTTAGGAGCAAGTTTAGTGTTTACGTATATGTTGACTCGAGGGGGGGGGGGGGGGGGTGGGTACGCACTCGACTAATTAATTCTACGGAGTATAAGTACATTAGATCAAGTACAATAAGTCTTAGTCAGCTGGCTATTAGGTTTAAACTATTATTATTTTGCTTAGTTGGATGAGAAAGAAGAGGTGAGAGAAAAGATGTGGGCTCTCATGCAATAGCCAGCTCTTGCGCGTGCTCCTAGGCACTATGGGTGTGTTTGATAGACTGGGCCACTTCGAATTTACTTTCCCACTAGAGATATCTGACCTCATACAAGCTGGCTTCAGATTTTATGTTGTGTTTGTTAGACCGGGTGTGTTGAGAAAAACTGCACTAATACTTTGTTTGCTAGCCCGTATAAGGTGAGATTGGCCCAAAAACTGAGAAATTGCATAACAGACCAAAATTTTATACAAAGGCCCCTAAATAGAAACAAAAAAAGCAATTAGACCCTCTTCTTCCCTAAATCGTGTACTGGGGCCTGTTCGTCGCCGATGACGGGCGGTGGGGCGCCGGCGGTGGGTGCTGAGCAGTGGGGCGACACGGTGGTCGGTGGTTGACGCGGCGCTGGGCCGCGGCGTGGCCTGCTGCTGCTCACGACGGCGCAACCTGCGGCTCACGACGGGGCGACTTGGTGTTGCTTTAGCGGCGCAGGAGAGGAGAGACAGGAGGGCCGGCACGGGAGGATGAGCTTCGGCGGCGGCGGGGCACGACGTCCCTTGCTCCTGCTAAGCCGGCGCGAGGAAGAGGAAAGACAGGAGGCCGGCCGCCGTGGAGGGAATCGAGGAGGCGCTGGGTGGGCGGTTGCGATAGAGACGCTGTTCGGGGGGAAAATGGGGAGTGGGGCGATTGACCTCTGCTGGATTTGGTCCAGGGGCGGGGCACGAGGCCGATTTTTCGGGCAAGGTCAGCTCTGCCCACATGCGAAGCTCGTTTTCAGCTTCACAACCGGGCAGGGCTGAGGGAGCATTTTCGTGCGAGGTGGGCAATGCCGAGGAAGGAAAACCGGGCTAACAAATACCTAAATCTCGGTTGAGATGGGATTTTCTGGGTTGGACCGATCTACCAAACACACCCTATGTGAGTATGTGAGTGAGCCATTGACATATAAAGTATCAAAACTTTAAAAATAACTACTTGACTATAAGCTGACTATAGATTGCCTTAGAGCATCTCCAAGAGCATTGCTATATTTTGCTCCAATTGCTATTTTACCAATTGAGTCCAAAAAAACTGCTCCAACAGCCTTCCTATAAGTGGTTCCCCACTAAAATTTTTTAGCAAGCTTCCGTTGTGGCCAATTTTGTATATTTACCAATCCAATGCCAAATTGCTAATTTTTTTAGCAACCCTCTAAAGTGGTCCCCTGCCTCCCATTTCTCCCATTGACATGTGGGACCAATCTTTTTGGCAATTTGAAGTGTACTAGTGTGCTGTGTAGTATACGTGCCTGATGTAGTGTATGCGTGCATGTGTAAGTGTGTGTTGCGTGCATGCATGTGTATACATGGCCGTGTAAACGCGTGTTGTGTGTGCCATGCATATGCGTACGTGCGTATATGATGTGTGGTGTTTATATGGCCTAGTATGTGCAGCAATGTATATGTATGTGCGACTGTGTATTTGTGCAGTCATGTACTTATACATGTGTATGCGATGTGTTTTAGTCTGTGTATAATAACGACCTCTACGGACCAATAACTGGTATATGACCGTGGCAGTCATGATGAACTGGACATACGCTGCCCTCCCTTCCTTTGTCATGAGCCTAGCCTTCCAGAAGGAGAGCTTCCTCGTCAGACTAAAAGGCGGATCATTGGCGGTGGCGCGTTCGGTGGCCTTATGCCATTACGATGCATCACTGATTGTTGTACACATTGTTGTACACCCCTCTCTTTTAAGCTTAATACAAAGGCACGCAGATCTCCTGCGCGTTCCTTAAAAAAAAACTATATACATGTATCTATACTAAAAGAGAGACTCATTTGATAGATGGGTCCTACAATTTTGGCAATTGCTATTATAGGAAGTCTGGGAAAGCATATTTATGTTTGGATTGCTAAACCTCCTCTCTCTTCTTTCTATACCCGATTTTTAGCAATCTAATATACAAATGCTCTTGGAGATGCTCTTATAGTCGGCTTTGCCGGCTGGAATTGCTCTTAGGTCAGGTCTATGATCGTCGTGTCAGAGAGTATAGTATGATGCGCTTGTACACCGGGAAACAATCATGGGAGCTGTGGTGTGCATGAGCGAATGAATGGGCGGCCGTTCTCATGATCTCAGCGAGGCACGCTAGCTCCGTCTGCAGTACTCGCTCGCTCACTGGGCAAGCAACCTCAAAGTAGCTCGACAGCTGTTCGTTTTGGAATAATAAGGCGCTGAAACCATCGCCTGCCTGCCTACTGACACGGTGTTGGAATCGGCGTCAGCTCGTGACTCGTGAGGGATCTTACCGTGTCGAGCTAAGTTTTGCTATTTCTATGTATGGAGGTCGTGCGTTTTATTCCCTCCGGAACCGCTGGCTGGAGCACCGGAAGTCCAGAACGCAGCAGCCATGATCTGTTCCCTTGCCATGCCTGAATCATGCAAGATGACATGTACAGTGTGTATACCTTGAACATAGATTTGGGGTACTCTCCTGCCGTTTAATTCTCGCCCTAAATTTTACTCCTATTGGGCGGCTGGGAGAGAGTGTGCCGAGAAATGCAGCGCGACCACAGATCGATGCAATGCGATACGATGCTCCTCTCGCTCTTTCGATCCCGCTAGGGAGAAGGTGTCAACACGGGGCAGGTCCGGAGGGAAGACGTGCGTCGGCACCATCATTTTACTCGATCTCGGGTCGGGGGGCATGGATCATTGTGTCTCCCCTACTCCCCTAGACTCACGTCAAGGAACAATGGGGCGGACGTGGAAAAGGCAGGCCGCCATGATTCACCTGGCTGCTACGTACGGCCTTCTCGTCGCACGGGAAGCAGAAAGATGGCGAAGGATCGCAACGGAACGTGGCGTGGTACCTGTTAGCCTTTGCTTGTCCGCTTAATCGTGTCTCGTAGTAGTACTAGCTCCTATGCGTGTACGTGAGCTGAGTATTGTGCCCGACGTTTGCTGGGTGGCGTAACCGGACCGTGGACGTGGTAGATGTTAGCCTCTGCTTGTCCGCTTAATCGTGGTCTCGTGGTCGCTCCTATGCGTGTACGTGAGCTGAGTATCGTGCCCGACGTTTTGCTGGTTGGCGTGTTGTTGACATCAATCGATCTAAGCGAGAATGACAGCGTGGCGTCTTTTGGTGGGGTTGTGTGATCCGAGTTCTAATCGTGGAAGCAGACATGGCACATGTGACATGTGTGTGCTCTTTGGGAGCTTTGCTTTTGTGGTCTTTATCGTACAGCAATCAGGTGATCAGGGCAGAAAGAGTTTCGGGTAGAGGACAAGTCCAAGATTGTACAGACAAGTGCTTTTCGGGGTCGATCTCGCCTTCACGGGTACGGTCGGTTTAATTAAGCAACGAACTACATGGTGAAAAACCTCTGTTTCCTGTTTCACTATGGTTCCGGCAAATAAGCAATGTTGACAGACCGGCGCCCCCGATAGCACTTGCCCGGCGTGGTTGCCGTAGGGTGTCCGTGGAGACGCCCTAAGGGCAACAACAACAACAACGCCCCGCCCCCCTCTGTCATTGGGCGGGTCTAAACCTCTCCGAACGGATCGATGTCATCAAACTAACGACCATCTGCAAACGAAGCTGGACTCGCGGATTGTTCCATTTTGGCGTATATGTGGCTCAAGTTTGGACCGTGTTTACAAAGGGAGGATGGCTCGCGCTACCGACCAATGTCATCTCGCTTCCCATCCAAGTTCGCCAGTCAAACACACAATCTCCCCCTCCTCCTACCCAGCCCCTCCTTCCACCAACTCTTCCCATGCCCCGGCACCGTCGTCGCTCGATCGGTCCTCGAAGAGGGCTGTCGCCGCACCTCTTTTTATGTCCCCTTGTCGCCGCCTTCCAGGCCTCTTGCTGGCCACTCTAGGCCTTGTTTTCACGGCTAGAGCCAACAGGTGCCCGCATTGCCGTCCCTTAGATTTCTCACCAGGTCGCGGTCTAGCCCTAGCAGGCATAGCCTCGCAGTCGATTTGGGATCTGGGACGACCGCTGTTGATACTAGCCACGACCAGGACTGGACGTTTTTGTCGGCTAGCTCCTAGAACTGGGCCTTGTTCTACGCCGCAGACCACCCGTTCGATTAATTGCTGATGTAGCCCAACCTACGGTCGTTACCATATCAAGATCTTCAACTTATGCCAAGTCGTCGTGGACTCCTAAGGTGAATCCTATCCTCTTTAAGATCCCACTTTGACGAGGGGTAACCTCGGTAATTCCCATTGTTATGGACTTAGGGTTTTGTGGAGAAGAGAGCGTTGGGAATTTAGTCGGCTGATCAGACAAACAAGAAAGTTAATATAGTCTGATTATTGAGAAAGCTCGGTTACAAAGTCGCAGGTTTGCTAGTTGCGATCTAGCTTATGGCGGATTGCTGGAAAACTACCGTTTCCTCTCCGTCGGGTCCTCCCAACCTTTATATGATAGGTTGGGTCCTAGATCCGTAGCCGGAGAGGTTACAAAAGTTAATATTTACAATAGGAGCTCTATGTCGGTTCCTGAATATTTCTCAGCGGTTAAGGAAAGTCTTTATTCCGTCGGGTGCTTCTTGGACTTCGTTGGACCTTTATGGGCCATAGGATTTTATACCTGCTAGGGTGACTAACCATAGGGACCCGATAGATCATACTCATGTCACACTTCCTACCCTTTTGAATGGTATACTACTTCATACACCGTCCTATGACCATGATAGGTTCACACCGATAAGTACGGAGACAAGAGAGAAAGCCTGAGGACTCACGCCCGACAAGATGGAGGCTTAGAAGAGAAGACGGAAGAGGCAAAGCCAAACCGGCGCAGAGCCCGACGCCGCCGGATCCCGTGCCGACCAAACCGGCGCCAGAACCGGAAGAACGGAATTCCTACCGGAACTGGCTTCTGTAAGCCATTTTGGCGCGCGACCGGAAGAACCGACGGCCGCCGAAAATCCCAGCACCAGATCCGGCACCGCCAGACTTACTACCGAAATCCCCCCGTCTGCGCACGGATCTGAGTTTGATGCCCTGAAATATTTCCTTTACTTACCCCCTTTTGCCTAGTTTATCCTCAAACTATCCCCTTGTTTTAGTGGCTGGCCTATAAATAGAGCCCCCACCCCTCATGTATCTCTTAGGCTTAGATGATAGACTAAAGACAACCCCCATTGTAGAATCTCTAGTTTTTCCTCATTCCCTTTACCAAGGGGACCGATTATCGTCACCAACCTCGATTGGACTTTGCATCACGCCTCCATCTTTGTACAAGGCCTTGGAGTTGGTGTTCCTTCTCCAAGTTTTCAAGATCCTCCCATAGGTGTTGTTCCCTCTTCGATGTGAATTTGAGGGAGCATGTTGACCGATCTTTCCTTGCGAGGATTCTATCGGACCGGTGGCCGTCGTTCGAGAGCTATAGGTCTTGTATTGTGTGAGTTTTGCGTGTGTTCATCATGTTCTTCGCGAGATGTGTGTTTGTTTCTGCTACCTTCTTTCCCTCCCCTCGCTTTTCCCATCGATTCCCACGGAGATTCGTGAAAGATCGGGCAACCTAAGGGGTCACCCCTAACAATTGCCTAGACGAGACGGTACTAGTTTTTTGGCCTCCTTTCTTGATTTCAGTACTCATTAGATGGCCGTGTTTGTGTCATTGATTTGATCCGCTCAATCATGCAGACCATGGACAACTCGGACGAGTACTACTACATGAACTTCATCGAGCCATCGTTAGTGAGTTTTTCATGGTCGTAGCCGCCCTTCTCTATTTCTTATAATTCATTTGTGTAAACTATTTGTTATAATTTATTTACGTGAACTATTTGTTGTAAAGTGTGATGCCTAAATAATTTGTGTGTTGTGGGCAACTTGAGATGGCCACAAGCACGAGGTCGGACCGATGCGGGACACCTTCGGAGCAGCGACACCGACATCAAGGGGTTGTTTGGTTCCTAGCCACACTTTGCCAAACCTAAGTTTGGCAAGTGTGGCAGCCACAAAAGTATGGCTATAAAATTGGAGGCCACAAAGTGTGGCAAAATGTTTACTCTATGGCAAGTGGGCCATGAAAATAATAAAGTGTGACAACTTTAAAGTATGGCAAGAACCAAACACCTAGCAAATTGCCAAACTTTGGCTTGGCAAAATGTGGTTAGGAACCAAACACCCATAAGAACAGGGGCCGGGCTCCTGTCCTCTCCGTCCCGCAAACGGACCAAAACGGTCAAAAGGACCATCCGGGATGGAGGGCAGTTGGAGTTGTCCTAAGCACAACTGCCCAAGCGACTATTATTATTAAAGAAGAACAAAAGTAGCACATAGCAGGAATCTAGGAAAATAATGTACTTAACCACCACAAAGCGCCACCAACTCGGCCCATCCATGCCCCATGGTCCCTGGAGGAGCAGAGAGATTTCTACAAAATCTGGAAATTTCCTACATTATCAACACCCACAGTTGGGGGTCCATGGACATAGGGCCTACATGGACACATGTCCCACCGGTCATTGTCCCTAAGCAGCAGCATGCATCATCAACACATAATTACTGATGTGACAGTAGTATTAAGGGTGTGACTTGTTGTCAAACTAAAGCAACATGTTGCTAGCATACCCATGAAAGAAATCATGATAGAGGATTAGGTGTCAGCCCTCCCAATCTGATACTACTAACAAAGTATCATGGCACATACTGTAGTGGTATGCTAGCATCAATTAATCCATGTAGTCTTTGAGCAAGTGCTTAAACTTTTCTTTCCGACAAAGTACTTTAGGAGGCTTGAGACCTACTCTTCACTCTTCAGCCTGGCTAGCTAGCTGCAACCATGTTCAGTTGTACTTGTACAAGCTGAAGGTGTTAGCTACTCTCCCGCGCCAAAAAAAAGAAGAAGGTGTAACTACTCTGACCAGTAGGGCGACCTGGTTACAATAATAATCTGCTGAGAAATTATACAGCTGATGGTGTAACTTAAATTGTATAAACTGACGGAAAAAATGGAGAGATGGTTCGCATACCAGCCTCAGACTTGGCAGGTTTTGGGTGAAAAAATAAGACCACGGCAGTTTCCAAAACCCTGCAGCAGTGCGGCGCGCATAAGCTGGAAACTCCTACTGATGAAATAATCCATGGCAAGATAGCCAAGAGGTTCCCATAATAACTAGTAATGACAATTGGCAAAGAAACAGAGGTGCCATGATGTAGCTCAGTGTTATATTGCTCAGGACCGTGCGATCTGCCATCCATGAAGTCAGATCAAATGCATGGCCAGAAGAGAAGAAGGCAATATAACTACGAAGAACTCCTGCATCTCCATAAATTCAGACAGCAGCCCACTGGACCAGACCAATTAACAAAAAAGACGCAGTGTACCATCACAGTGCATCTCGGTCTATAATGGCTAGAGATCTGCCTGTACGGCTGTACCGAAGATTGTCGTAGTAGTACTAGTATTAAACATTCTGCAGGTCGATCTTGAATTTAGAGCAAAATCATGCATGATGGAATGGTACCGCGGTGGTAGCAAGCGTACTGCTTCGGGGGTTTAATGTTCCGTGTCAGGTAATCGATGAACAGGATACGGTGTCGAGGCTGCAGAGTATGGCAGTAACAGTAACGAGAGGCCAGGAGGAGACAGTAGAATCGCGGGCAGGATTATGCTGGCTCGTACCATGATTTCGACGCAGGTTACGACGTGAGGATGGGCAGCACTGCAGACGCTATGGAGAAGAGACTAGCTGTGCTGACGGCGTATCCGTAGCTTGCAGGTGCCATGAAGCTAGTCCCGTCTGTATATGGGACAGACATGATTTCTGAAGGTTATCTTCATCCTCGAGGGTATGTCTGGAACATATGATTTCTGAATGAATGGTACTCCTTTTCTTTTCAGCATTGGTAGGGTACATGGTGTAAATCAATCAAGCATACTAGGAGGTGTGCAATATTATATACAGTAGCTTATGTTTTTGGGACAAGGCAAGATCATTTACTCTTTTTCTTTTCAAGAATCAGTTCAGTTTTTTTTTGCGGGGACAAGAATCAGTTCAGTTACTGTTCATTGTTTACTGGTGTCTACTTGTAGAGTTGTGGCCGCACATGTCTGTACGAAAGCTACGCTACGCTACAGGGTAGGCCAGTCTTGTACAGCTCCCACAGTTAAAGTTTGCTGCGATACTGAATGCTTTTTTTTTTCGGGCATCTATTCAAGATGTCAGGGCACCACTGACCTGCATATCATGCAGACACGACATCAGTCCCTGTGTAGTTGCTCCCCGGTCAGGTAAGCATGGACATGACTCATGAGTGTGGTTGAAATTTGAAAAACAGAAATGCGATGATGAAACAGTGAGAACAAAAATAAACGCCGTTGCCGGGGATCGAACCCGGGTCACCCGCGTGACAGGCGGGAATACTTACCACTATACTACAACGACTTGGATGTTACCGTTCGTAATTAGATATTATTTGTAGGCAAGTCTAAAATTCAAAACACCCCAGGCTCGGCATAGCCACAGCAGGTAAACAACGTCTGAGGTGAGCTGAACATGATACGGCGCCCACGTCACAGACTAACAGATCTCTTGGCAGTGACATTAACCAAGAACTGGAACAAGGGATGAGGAGACAGCAGAATCGCGGGCAGGATTAGGCTGCTTCGCACCATGATTTCGACACAGGTTACGGAGCGATAAATGACTTCTGAAGACGCTATGGAGAAGAAACTAGCTAGCCTGGGGCCTAACACTGAAACCAGTGGCGGCGCTAGGAACCAGGGGCTAGGTATTCATTTTGAAGAAAAAAAATCCCAATCCAATATATGAACCATAACAGTTAGTAGCTTCAGCTAGCACAAAACACTGCTTTTCAGTCGAGTAAAAATCTATAAGAGATGAGACGATAATTATATAATAATTACTCTTCTTTTTCATCTATATTATTCCTTTTCTCTAAGAATAATTGACTTAAGTTTGTCTAGATTTGATATATCTATACACTGAAATACGTCTAGATACATTTAAATATAGACAAACTCAACTCAACGGAGAGAGTAAAAAAAACAATGGAGAAAAAAGAAAACATTTCCAGGTTCCATGTATATATGCGACACATGAATTCTTAGAGCAAGCGCAGCGTGTAGAGACGAGTCTAGGAATAAAGGGTGCCACGTAACGCTGAGTCAAAAAATTCCCGCGGCGGTTAGCCATCTCGGAAGGACCCACGTACTCAGAAAAAAGTGTTTTTTCTGCCAACAGTTTTGCCATCCATGTCAGGATAGTAGGAGGCTGACGGTGGACCCTTTTCAACTTTTTGCTTTCTTAACGTCGTGTCTAGTACTAGAAATAGGTCTTAGAATTTTGTTGCTAGACTCACCTACTCCACCGGTTAGACTCAAGCTAAGGATTGAAAAGATTTCCTTAGACACTGGTTTTCTCATACGCTGCACAGGCCTCTCTAGAACACATAATTTCTTCAGTAATTTTAACATAGAGCAGCGATATAAGGAATTTTAACTTGATTTCTTTGCATCCACGAGGATTTGAACCGAGGTAGCATCCACTCTCCCGTGGTTCGAATTCGATGGGTTGAAGCTGCCCCCCTCATCTATGCGGTGTCTAAGAGGAAGAAATGAAATGTCAAAAGTGCCTTGCATGAGGATGCTTGGATTGGAAAAGTGAAGCTCGATGAATCTTTCTCTATGGCTCATGTTCACCAATGTGTAGATCTTTGGGTAAGGCTAAGATATTTCCATCTCAATGATAATATTGAGGACGAGATTGTCTAGAAGTTTTTGACGGCTGGACAATACTCAGTTAACAAGGGATACAAAACTCAGTTCCTAGGGGCAACGCTATCCACAATGAACTCCATGGTTTGAAATGATTGGGACCCCTTGAAGATCAAGTTTTTTTTTGATTGTTTAGCCATCCAAAACATCCTTTGGACGGCCAGCCGTTTGACCAAGAGAGGGTGGCCTAATTGTGGGCTATAACCACCATGCAAGCAAGTGACGGAGTCGGCCTCGCACCTCTTCCACCAATGTCGTTACATTATCCATCTTTGGTGGCTCATAAGAGATTGTCTTGGTCTTCAACTGATTGCTACCCACCAATGGCATACCATATCCCTCAAAAGTTGGTGGTCAAGTTCGTTGTATGGATTCACCCATGTAGAAGTCGTCTGTCGTGGATGTGTCCATACAGTGAGGACGCCCCCTTTTAGGTTCAGCATAGGGGCGCAACACGATCCATACAAACTCAACACGAACACACAGAACACGCGGGGCCTTTTTATCTAGGTTTAGAATGTCGCGAGGATAAAACCCTGGGTCTTGCTTGCCTAATTATATATGTTGTTCGATTCATATTTTAATGGCAATACGATGGCGTTCCTCACTCTCCTCGTCTATTGGGAGGTTAGGAACGAAAGAATGCTCGTGTATTCCACAACAAACATGTGTTGCCATTTGTTCCTCTTGCTAAAATTAAGGAGATTGGACTTTGGATTATTGCAGGTGCAAAAAATCAAGTGAAATAATGCTAGGAGAGTAGGCTTTTCTGGAATATGTGGTATGAACCTTTCATGTAAAGCTTCTCCTTAATTAATCGATAGAGGCAAAGCTTTTGCCTCCCTTTTAAAAAACTAACGGATTTATTATTCATTGGATCTACTAATTAAATCGCCTTATTATTGAATAGAAATAGACACTCCTTTACCATGCATGGTAAGTTGATTTCCGAGGTCTCAGATTTTGTGAGACTAGCCCCAATGGGGGTATCATAGGTGGTATCATGCACCACATGCATGCAAAATGCTTATGTGTGTCATAGCAATTAATGATGAAAGAGATTGTGTTGGTATCATAGGTAGATACGGTATCATAACACGTAAAACTAGAAAAATTAATCACAAATAAATCTTGTCCACAATTTTACATTGAGATTCTATAAAACAATAAATACACCAAAACTATGATACTATAATATGATACTATGCATTGTGAAGACGGTATCATATACTAGTATCATATGCATGATACTACTATATGATACTTCTCATTGTGACTAGTCTGATACTATGTGGAATTTTTTTGGCATCAGTTCAAATGCTCAATTATTGTGCAGTATTTACTACCCCCTCCCTACCAGTTTATTAGGGCAACAATAGTTTAAGGAAAAAATTAGACCATAGATTCGGTCAACAAAACACGAAAAATATGTCACAAAATTTATCCGTTGGATTCATGTTCAAGAAACGTTTCAGTGAATCAGTGGTATATGACATACTACCTCCGTTTGAAAGCTTAAGAATTATATTTTTTCAAAAGTCAAACTATATAAAGTTTGACTAATTTTTTTACAAAATATTAATATTTATAATACAAAATTTATACCTTTTGACGCACCATGAAACATATTTTGACGTGATATCTATCTATCTATCTAGGTAGGTTCGTCATGCACAAATTTCCGTCCGCTTTTTTATTTCCGATTTTGCCCCTGGCTGTTTGACTAAATTACTTGTCCTGCCACCGCTAACAATCCTGAAAGGTTCGGCTCGGTTGTGTGTTTGGTCGCAAGGCCAGAGCAGCGCTGCTTGGCCATGTTCAGAGGCGGAGGAGAAAGAGCGAGGCGGCGATAATCCGTCCGATGGACCCCCTGCTCCATACCTGGTTTTCTCCAAAGAAAACATAATCCCCATGCCCAGATCCGGAGATCCCCACAATGGCCGAGGCTCCGGTGACGAGTTGCAGGGCGGAGGAAGCGGGGAGCCGGCAGAGTTCGAAGGAGGATATGGAGTCAGATGCGGAGGCCCAAGGTGAACGGAGGTTCCATCTTGCCTAAAGCTTGTTCCTCACCCAGTCTGTCCTATCTCTCTGTTCTACTTGTAACTTCTGCTCGATTTCGATCGGAAATTTGTGGCGCTGCCTTCCCCTCGATTTCGATCTGAAATTTACTAAGTTGGGCGCGCGCGTAGGGGCTCCCAGGGGCGGAATCGACCGCGGTGGCAGCGGCCTGTGGTCGGGGATGCAGCGAGATGGGACGGAGCCATGGCGGCGGGGTGACGCAGGGGTGAGCGGAGCAGACGACAGCGAGGGAGGCCGAGGAGGCCGCGGGCGGAGCTCGCGGTGCCGAGCTGGGCGGCGGCCAGAGGTACACGGGGTCGGGGCGGGGCTTGGCGGCGGCAGGCGCGGGTAGGCGCGAGGTGTGCGCTTCGTTGGCCTCGGCGCATGCGCTGTGAGGTCGTCCCGGTTGGGCACTACATCGGGCCTGCGCTTCAGTGCTCCCGACGTGCACGGCGAGATCGTCCTGAGCGTGCACACGATGGGTCCTCACAGGGAGGCATGTATCCTTCTTCTGATTCCATCAGCTTTTTATGATTCCTTCTCCTGTTTCAGGGGCGTGCACCACGGCACCCTCTGATTCCTTCTCCCAAAGAGTTGCCAACAGCAATGTGATGATTTTTTTGGGTCAATCCACTTACTGTTGTTGTTCTATAATTCAGATGCAAATGGTTTGAGAGAAGGAAACACAATTTTAAACTTTAAAAGTTATCTTCGTGTCATATCATTTGTTTGAGTTTCAGTACCGAGGTTCTGCAAAAAAAAAAATAGACGTTTTCTGTGGTTCTTAATTAGTTACTTCTTTCCGTATCTTTCCATAGATTTGCTCGTGAATAGACTTTCTGTTTAAGATGTTAGGCAGTATCTTCTTGATCATGAATCTCCAAAAGTCCCAACAGTCTTACTTCCTACAATCAGATATATTGACAACCTCTACTAATTAATTGCAACCAGGAATCAGTAGAATAATATAAATTAAATTCCAACGCCTAGATTATATTAGATTTCATGCAATTTTTCTCTTGCATCCATTTGTTCTATTCATATGGACCATATTAATAATGGCGTATGCAGATTGATGGGTGCATTTAGTTCCTATGGGTCATAAATTCATTGCGTATCAATATAATATTTTGTTCCTTCTTTTCGACATACCCTGAAAGTTACATTTCACCATCTTTTCGTTCGCATACCGCGAAAATTTCATTATTCATAACTCTTAAAGTCATATTTATGTAACAAAGGGATTAATTCTGGAATACACTATGTTTTGTCTTAGAATTGTGTTACTATTAAATTTTTTCATAATCACAGCAATCTGTGTTTAACAGGGATTTACTGTACCTACATCAACATCAGACAAAGTGTTGCCAGATTTACATCCAGAATTGAAGGGTGGAGGCGATGTTGAGATTGTGAATTGCAATATTGCTTAGATCAATGACTCTGTCAAATTTTATTGTTCCGTAGCAACGCACGGGCATTCTACTAGTCTATATAATAGTTTTTCTAAAAGTTTGGTCAAACTTTTTGTAGCTTGACTTTTCAAAATAATATAAGCATTAAGCTTTAAAACAGAGGTATTGCAATTTATTTTTTGTTGTTATGATCAATTGTGTTCTTAAACTGTGTGTTAGTCTAATGAACCCGGATATGAGAGTAGGGTGTACTTGCAGTTGGAGTCGCAGGTGTTTGTATAAATAAAAGCTAGTACGCCACAGGGTAACCAGACTTGTACACCTCCTCCCGTCGTTAAAGTCTGGAATGGATATTTTCTTAGACATCAGTTCAAGATCTCAGGGTCAACTGTTTGAACTCATTATCACAAGATGGCCACTGTATAGTATTTAAATAAACGATATGAGATGCGTGTTGTGCACCCGGATATCCCTAGAGCTCAGATGAAATTAGTATGATCTTGAACTGGCTTTAGTTTCTTCTGAAACTGCCCCAAAACATCTTTCAGTTAGCAACTCACCTGTTGTTTCTTTCTGCTGGTATCTGTAGGAAAAACACGAACAGCACAACAATCTAGCATTGCGCTAGACCGTGTTGCCGAACCACGTGGCATGGGTGAAGCAAGAGAATCCGAAATCCACCATTGGCCTGCATATTCTGCAGACACGACATCCATCACTGTATGTTTTTGCTCCCTAATCAAGGGAAGCATATACATGAGTGTGGTTGTCACAAAAAAGTATGAGCATTAAGGTGCTGCCGGAAAGGGTTTAGTAAATAATTATTAAACAGAGAGACCCAAAAATAATAAAAAAGCGCCGTTGCCGGGGATCGAACCCGGGTCACCCGCGTGACAGGCGGGAATACTTACCACTATACTACAACGACTTGGATGTTATCGTTCGTAATTATTAAGTAATTATTCATTTAAACATGACGGAAATCGAAACAGCACGCCGTAGCAGGCTCGGCATAACCACGTCAGATAACAAAGCCCACCTACGAAGCCCACATCAGATAACAAAGCCTACCTACGAAGCCCAGGGTCCGCACGCGTCAGAAATCGCCTACTGCAAACTGTGAATTCTGACTCGCTACATTGGGCTCACCTGATCAGTGCATGTCCAGGACTTTCTCGAAGCTGATGATTTGCAGGCACGAACAACCTACACGAATCAATGGGCTTATCTCGTAACACTGCTGAGACAATGAAAATGTTCTCCAGTATATCCTCGATTGATCGACTGGCTGTGTCCCGGACTCGCACAGAGATTCACGGACCATTATTCTGGTGAAGTGTGCCTCAGGCAGTCAGGCGGAATGATCCGCTATTCAGCTTCGCATACTTCGTGCATTTGAAATTCCATTCTATCCTCTAATGCGGTACTTTTTATGTATTTTTTAGCACAATGGTGCAAAAGGGGGGGTGAGCAACATATGATCCAGGCATATATATACAACGTAAAACATCCACAACACACAAAAACTAGTTGAAGAAAACGCTACAATTCAATCTCGGATTAAAAAAACTAATAAGCAACATGTCTTTTGATAAGACATTATTCAATAACATGTCGTATTCATAGGTTTAGATGTGAAAAAACTTAAAAGAAAAATGTGGTCGTAGTGGAAGCTATTTATGACTTTTCTCATTTCTCGCGCAAGCGATCATACTCCTTGTCCTTACTTCCCCTTCCTATTCTCCAACCAGATGAAGCAAGGGATGACAAAAAATACTGCCTAGACACATGCCGTCTTCGTTCCCCGCCTCTCAAGCTCGCTCGTCAAGACCACCACCGTCCCTCCCCTGCCTCCCAGCCACTACCGCCATTTTCTTGGATTTCATCATCATGTCATTGAGTTTTGATCTGTAATCCATGCATCGCGTATGGAGGCATGCATGGCTCATAGGTTCTGTGTTGCGCAATTCTTCGGTGCTTGCCATTCTCCAGGGTTTATCTTTGTGAACGCAATGTACATCGTCGCTGGTGAATCCAAGACGATGTCGTTACTGGAATTAACCAAATCCTACCATCTACTTGGCGTCTCCTTTTAGGCCTTCAAGGATAGATGGCGTGTCCGCAAGGGGAGTTTAATTGGAACGGGTGATCTTCAGAGGTGATCGTCAATTCGTCATTGATTGAGATGCAACTTTATATTTTAGTTTCGGATATGCCCCTTTGTGGTATTTTTCTTCGGACTAGCCTTGTTGTGAAGTTCCTGTTGCCATCCTAGTTGTTCGTGGCAAGGAGTAGTCATCTTAGAATTGTTTTCTATGTTATAAAAGTACACTTTGGCATACTCTCGAAAAAGAATTCAATGAGAAAATAATGAACCTAATAAAATTTACATTACAATCCAAATATATATAAGATATAATGATAATTAAAAATAGAAAAATCCACGTATGGAAGGATAGAAAAAGGCGGCAGTGAGGCGACTCTAGAACCCATCTAGGGTTTCGTCCCCCTCGCCATCGATGTCGCTGGTCCGTTTCGTCTCCAATGATCTTGAGGCATTGGAGGTGGTCCGCACCACGCCCCCTAGTCCATAGAGGAGGGTTTTCCTTTTTTTTGCTTAGCCCGTTTTCAGTGTCTTCTTTGTGCTGGTGAGGGTCTGGCCATATCCTAAAGCTAGAATAAGAATAAGGTCCTCTCTGTCCTATCCTCGCTTCTGTAGTGTGTAGCACCGATGGAAGTGCGTATAGTCGTGTGTCGAGTGGACTTTCTAGGATTTGGTCAGTTTTTGTACTCATTGGTATGGTTCAGTTTAGTCTCTTTCAATCGACGGTTGTCATCATTAGCGATGATTGCTCCTTTGTTGCGCTGGTGCTTTGAGTCTTTAGCACAACAATGTCATGTCTGTTTAATACAGCAAGTTCTACTATGACAAGCGCTATCCGGTTCAGGTGATGGAGGGACGAGGACGGCAGTGTGCTTTCGGTTTACACAAGTGTATGTAGCTGCTGCTTGGTGGTCTCAAAACTTATTTGTAATTTCTATTATTTTTAGTGTTCTTTGTGTTAGATGTATATATATGTATATTGTATTTCCCCCATATGTTAGGGGGCTTCCTGCATATTTGCCCTGTACCTGTACTATATATTGTGGCCTTTGGCCCCTAGAGGAATACAAGTTGCATATTCCTGACATGGTATCAGAGCCAGGTTAGCCTACTCCTTTTTGCAACTTCGTCGCTGCAGCCGCCACCGTCCCTGTCGCCGACGGTCTTATCGTCGTCGACACCGCCGGTTGCCGCCTTGTTCTTGGCCGTCGTTGCCCGTTTTTGTTTCCAGATCGGTCCGTTTCGTCTCTAGATCGGTTCAGATCAGATCGATTCTCCCGTCGGTCTGCCTCGATCTGCTGCTCCACCTGCCACCTGCTCGTCCCCGCCTCGACGCGAGCTGCTCTACTCCCCGCCTCGACGCGGGACACCACACGCGGGACCTGCCCGTCCCCGCCTCGACGCACACGCGGGACACCACCGCCCATCGCCCACCTGCTCCACGCGGGCCACCCACCTGCTCCACGCGGCGCTCAACGCGCGTCCAGCGGGTCCAATCCCGCGCTCGTCCCGACGCCATCGGCCGCTCCTGCTCCCTCCCGACGAACCACCTGCTCCCGACGCCATCAGGCGACGCGCGTCCAGCAGTCATCGGCCGCTCCTGCTCCTGGCCAGGACGCCCCGTCTGGCCCGCACCGTTCGGTCTGCTCTGTCCGGCCCGCCCCGTCAGGAGTCAGGACTGCTGCCTGCCGGCCGATTGGACCTGTTCTTCGTCGGTTTCGCCTGCTGTTCTTCGTCAGTCTGCGATTAGATCTGAGAGTTTAAAAAAATAGAGAGAAATATGTCTTCTTCATCAGGGTATGTTGCGATTCCTCGCTGCCCGGTGATCTTCGACGACGCAAATTACCCTAATTTTGCTGCCTTTATGCGCGTTCACATGCGCGGTCTCCGTCTTTGGGGTGTGCTCTCTGGCGAGGTCTCCTGTCCGCCGTGCCCCTGCTCCCGTGGCTCCTCTTCCGCCGACGCCGATTGTTCTCGGTGCTGATGCTTCTCAGGAGGCCAAGGATGCTGCTCAGAGTGCTGATGCTAGTGCTGTTGCTGCTTATGACCTGAAGTTCAAGCAGTACTCTGCTGATCTCGAGACCTATCGCCACGCTCTGACTGCCTACACTCAGTGGGTCGATGAGGATGCTCGTGCTGCTGCTGTCCTCATCTCCAGTGTTCTGCCCCAGTATGCTGCTGAGTTCATGAGTCTTCCTACTATTGCCGCTCAGTAGGCACATCTTCGTCAGCGCTACCAGCCGTCTGGGGATGCTCTTTACCTGTCCATGGTTCGCCAGGAGCATGCTCTTCAGCAGGGTGATTCCACTATTGATGAGTTCTATACTCAGAGTGCTGCTATCTGGCGTCAGCTTGATTCTCTCCGTACTGCTGTTTGTGGCACATGCTCGTGCTGCCAGATTGTGCGCTCGGACTTGGAGTTTCACCGCATCTATGAGTTTCTGTCTCGGCTCCGCCAGGAGTTTGAGCCCCGGCGTGCTTAGCTGAATGCTCGTGGTTGTGTTCCGCTCTCTGAGGTGTTGTCCGAGCTTCGGGCTGAGGAGACCCGTCTCCGTGGTGCTGGTCTTCTTGCGGTTTCATCTGTGCTTGCTACTCGTGGTCCTCCTGTGCCGTCTGCTCCCTCGACTCAGCCGCGGTCCTCTATGCCGCCACCGATACTACCCACTCCTCCAGGGCAGGGTCAGAGTCAGCACCAGTCGTCTCAGGGTCCGAGTTAGCACCAGCAGGCTCGTGGTCAGGGTCGCCGTGGTTCTCTTCATCACTGCTCTTACTGTAACAAGGATGGTCACACTTGGGCCACTTGTTATACACGGGATCCCAGTTTACGTCAGCAGCACCAGATGACTCGTGGGCAGTCGGCTTCTTCCGGATCTTCAGCAGTTGCACTCTCCGATCAGGACATTATCAGGAGTCTTCGCGGTCTGCTTGCTGCTACAGGCTCTTCTTCGACAGGCACTGCTGGTTCTGTGACTTATTCTTTCGGCACTACGCGACCATCCCCTTCTACACAGTCAGGTATGTCCCCGTGGTATCTGGATTCTGGAGCTTCCTTTCATATGACATCTGAGTCTTCTTTTCTGTCTGCCCTTCGTTCTCTCCCTTCTCCTGTCCGTGTCTTCACGGCTGATGGTACCTCTCTTCTTGTTTCTAGTCGAGGCACCCTTTCTACTTCTTATTTTTCTGTTCCTGATATTTCACATGTCCCTTTCCTTACGATGAATCTGTTCTCTTCTAGCCAGCTTACTGACTCTGGTTGTCGCGTCATTCTTGATGCTAATTCTTGTGTTGTTCAGGACCGTCGCACACAGGCCCTGGTTGGAGCTGGCCCTCGCAGCCGTGACTCTTCCGGACTTTGGGAGTTAGACTGGCTTCGTGTTCCTTCCGCTGCCACTTCATCTGCCAGTTTTTCTTCGGTTGTCGCATCTGCTACCAGTTCCTTTCAGCAGTGGCATCATCGTCTTGGTCACCTCTGTGACTCTCGCCTGTCGTCATTAGTTCATCGTGGTCTTCTGGGGTCTGTCTCAGGAGATGGGTCTTTGCATTGTCAGGGTTGTAGGTTGGGTAAACAGATTCAGCTTCCCTATCCTACTAGCGCGTCTGTATCTCAGCGACCTTTTGATTTAGTTTATTCCGATGTTTGGGGTCCGTCTCCTTTCGCTTCGAAAGGGGGCCATCGCTACTACATTTTATTCATCGATGATTTTTCTCGGTACACTTGGTTGTATTTTATGCGCTCTCGCAGTGAAGTGCTTTCCATATATCAGCGTTTTGCGGCCATGGTCCGTACTCAGTATTCTACCCCCATCCGTGTTTTTCGTGCTGATTCTGCTGGTGAGTATATCTCCCAGATGTTACGAGGTGTTCTTGCTGAGCAGGGCACCCTTGCTCAGTTCTCCTGTCCTGGCGCACATGCCCAGAATGGCGTTGCTGAGCGTAAGCATCGCCATCTTCTTGAGACCACTCGTGCTATGATGATTGCTTCTTCTCTCCCGCCGCACTTTTGGGCTGAGGCTGTCGCTACGTTGGCTTACCTCATCAATATTCAGCCTTCTGCTGCCTTGCAGGGTGGTATCCCTCTTGAGCGCCTCTCTGGACAGTCTCCAGACTACTCCATGCTTCGCTTGTTTGGTTATGTTTGCTATGTTCTCCTTGCTCCTCGCGAACGCACCAAACTGACCGCTCAGTCTGTTGAGTGTGTCTTCCTTGGATACAGTGATGAGCATAAGGGCTATTGCTGTTGGGACCCTGTTGGTCGTCGGATGCGTATCTCTCGTGATGTTACTTATGATGAGACGCGTCCTTTCTATCCTCGTCCCACCGCTGGCACTTACCCGGTGGAAGATATCTCTTTTCTTCTCTTTTCCGACACACCTCCTTCTACACCTATTGTGTCTTCTTCAGGATCTCCTTCCCCTGATGTCTCTTCTTCGACGCCGTCCTCCTCTGCTCTGTCTAGTTCTCCTAGTTCTCCTCGTTCTCCGGAGTCTTCCTCTACTCTTCCCTCTTCTTCATCGTCGTCTCCTGCGTCGTCTTCCTCCGATGATCTTCCATCTACTCGTCCTGTTCGTCAGCGTCGTGCCCCCGACCGTTACTCTCCTAGTCAGTATGGTCTTTCTGTTGCCTCCGAGCCGACTTCTTATCGGGATGTTGAGCATCATCCTGAATGGCAGCTGGCCATGGCTGAGGAGATCGCTGCGCTTGAGCGCACTGGCACCTGGGATCTTGTTTCTCCCCCTCCCGGTGTTCGTCCTATCACATGTAAGTGGGTCTATAAGATTAAGACTCGCTCTGATGGATCTCTTGAGCGCTATAAAGTGCGTCTTGTGGCTCGTGGTTTTCAGCAGGAGCATGGTCGTGACTATGATGAGACCTTTGCTCCTGTGGCTCATATGACCACTGTGCGTACTCTTCTTGTTGTTGCTTCTGTTCGTCACTGGTCTGTGTCCCAGCTTTATGTTCAGAATGCCTTTCTCAATGGTGAGTTGAGTGAGGAGGTTTATATGCAGCCTCCTCCTGGGTATTCTATTCCCGAGGGGATGGTTTGTCGTCTTCGACGTTCTCTTTATGGCCTCAAACAGGCCCCTCATGCTTGGTTTGAACGTTTTGCTTCTGTAGTGACTGCTGTTGGTTTCTCCCCTAGTGCTCATGATCCAGCGCTGTTTGTTCACACTTCTCCTCGTGGACGCACTCTCCTTCTTCTCTATGTTGATGATATGATCATTACTGGTGATGATCCTGAGTATATCACCTTTGTTAAGGCTCGTCTTCGTGATCAGTTTCTTACGACTGATCATGGTCCTCTTCGATACTTTCTTGGGATTGAGGTCTCCTCTACTTCTGATGGCTTTTACATCTCTCAGGAAAAGTATATTCAGGATCTTCTTGCCCGCGCTGCTCTTGGGGATGAGCGCACTGTTGAGACCCCTATGGAGCTTAATGTTAAGCTTCAACTCACTGATGGTGATCCTCTTTCTGATCCGACGCGTTATCGTCATCTTGTTGGGAGTCTTGTTTATCTTGCTGTCACTCGTCCTGACATCTCTTATCCTGTTCATATTCTGAGTCAGTTTGTTTCTGCTCCCACCACTATTCACTATAGTCATCTTCTCCGTGTTCTTCGTTATCTTCGTGGTACGATCACTCGTCGCCTTTTCTTTACTCGTTCCAGCTCCCTCCAGCTCCAGTGCTATTCGGACGCTACGTGGGCGAGTGATCCTTCGGATCGTCGTTCACTTTCTGCTTACTGTGTGTTTCTTGGTGGTTCGCTCATTGCTTGGAAGACGAAGAAACAGACAGCGGTTTCCCGTTCGAGTGTTGAGGCTGAGTTGCGTGCTATGGACTTGTTGACTGCTGAGGTGACCTGGTTACGGTGGTTACTTGCTGATTTTAGGGTCTCCATTACCACACCTAGTCTGGTTTTGTCTGACAGTACAGGTGCTATTAGTGTTGCACGTGATCCGGTCAAGCATGAGCTTACCAAGCATATTGGTGTTGATGCTTTCTATACACGTGCTCAGGTGCAGGTTCAGGTTGTTGCGCTTCAGTATGTGCCTTCAGATTTACAGTTGGCGGACTTCTTTACGAAGGCACAGACAAGAGCGCAGCATGATTTCTTACTCTCCAAACTCAGTGTTGTGGATCCACCATGAGTTTGAGGGGGGTGTTAGATGTATATATATGTATATTGTATTTCTCCCATATGTTAGGGGGCTTCCTGCATATTTGCCCTATACCTGTACTATATATTGTGGCCTTTGGCCCGGGAGGAATACAAGTTGTATATTCATGACACTTTGTACTGATCAGATGATTATTATTAATACATCGGTAGACTTCTCAGAAAGGTATGCTGCCAAATTGTATGCTCTGTCAGATTTGGCGATGTAAACGGTGGCAGCCCTGAGTTCGCTCGACTCCTCTGACAAGCGCTGCTCGGCTGCTCGCCCATTTTCCGTTCGCGCGTACGCAGTACGCCTCCTCTAGTTTCGTCTTCATCGCTGCTCTTTTCGTTTCAAACTCCGGCCCACCCTGTCTTCTCCCCACCCAAAACCCTACAATCTCCTTGCCCTCTACCGACGCCATGGCGTCACCTTGCTCCCATGTTCACTACAACGGTAAGCGCCTCTCTCCACAGCCCATCCCGAACCCTAACCCCAGCCCGAATCCTAATTCCGCCCCCTCCTGCGGCAGTCGGTGGCCCGATGCTGAACGTGATCTTCGAGGCGGCCTTCGAGGGCCACCTCCCCATCTTCAAGGGTACGCTGCCCCCTCCCCTGTCCCAGATTTTGGTCCTGATGCAGTTTTGGTGCCTCAGTGCTGAATTTGTTGGAGTCCAATCCGCTGCAGAGCTGGTGATGATGCTGGACATGGGCAGGGGCCGCCCCAAGGAAGTGATTGAGGCACTGAGGGTGGAAGATGTCGGAGAGCTGGAAGGTTTCAGTGCGCTGCACGCCGCCGCCAAAGGAGGGAAGATCGCTGTGTGCAGGTACCTGGTCGACGAGCTGCTAGTAGATGTGGATGTGGTCGACAAGAAAGGTCCCTCTCACTTTGGAACTCTAATTTTATTGCTTTAGGATAATGTAGGTTTGTCAAATTTTACAAAGTGCTATTTTACTTTTGTAGCGTGTTAATGCTGGAATTATGTTTTTCTTTTCACGCATCTCCTAATTTTTTTGTTTACATCGATTACTAGATCTGTAAGTCGACCAGTTATGATTTTCTTGGTATATGATTGTTTTGTGCTTGCTAAGATTATCCACGTTGGTATGAAACAATGTATCATAGGCATTAGTAGTTACCTCACAGAATAGAATTATGATTTATCACATTTTGTTGTGCTTACTCACAATTTTGTATCTTTATATGAAATCACCCGGTCTTAATTTTGATAGAACTATGATTTATCATATGAAAACACACAGGCTTAATATTATATATATGGTAATGCTCTGCGTAAGAATGTCTCATATAATTAGGCTACCCATTGAGGGCAAACTATTCTTCATTTCAGGACTGTTTGGTTATTTACTTAGCTGCACATCTGCATATGCTCCAGCTCCGACTATTCGTCCCGCTCTTCATATTTTGGGGTAGTCTTATATCTAAATTTGAAGCGTTGTTCTGACATCCCAGTCCATATTGTATCTAAATCTCATGGGTCTACTTTGTGTATTTAAGGGAGATAGTTCTAAATTTCGTGCTTTCAGAGCAGTGTTACCATACTACTGTGGTTGTATGGTTTTGGAGACAAGACATGCTTTGGCACTGAAAGGATCTTATTTCTTTGCTATGCCCAGAAGTGCTTTAATATAATCTCATTATATTGTTGTCTGCTTGATAGGTAGAACACCTCTGTTTTTTGCAATGCACAGTAAGGATGTGGGTACTGCCAAGTATCTTCTTGATCGTGGCGCTAATCCAGACAAAGCCAGTCATGATGGGCTTTCCCTGTTACATTCTGCTGCATTATCAGGTCTACCTCTATGAACACGCATCTCTGTCATGCATCAGTGCACTGCAATTTTTTTTAAATATCTTCTCAATTTGAGAACTATGTTATTGTGTGCTGTGGTATTTTTTATCTTACTTGCACCTATTTTCCTTTGTCTTGTACCATTTTTTCTTGTGCTAATAAATTATACTCAGTTAGTCAAGTTCCCTGATGAGTCCTTCCATTTGGAACTACATGTTGTTTTAGACTCATTGGCTTCTTCGAGAATGCATGACATGTTAGGTTTCCGAGTAGAACGTCTGGCGGTATTAAGATAATACCCTTAGCTGAAACAAAGAATCTACTTGCACATGCTTTTTTAGTCAAAAATCATCGATATATTTTTTGTGTAGCCATTGGCCAAGCATTACTGTGTGCATGCATGTATTTAGAGATGGAAGTTTGGACCTTTAGGGTACCCTCTATTTTAGTCTAGTTCAAACAAATGAACTAGTTTTGTCAAAAAGTGTTGATTTGTGAAAAAGTAGTTCATTTTTTTTGTACTAAAAAGGGTAGAGGGTACCCTAAAGGTTACCCACTTCCATCCTTACATGTATTGCAACATTAGGAACACATTTTTGAATAATTTAATATTGGTATAGTGGCATTCAAACATCGATTTATTTGCCCAGTGCCTTAAAACGTCACCTAATTGTGAATAGAGGAAATATCATTTGAATAACCTAATACATATCACCATGCATGGGAGGTGGATACGTGTAAAAGTTTTATTTGCCCAAAATCAATAGTTTATCAACAGATTAAATTTAGTAAACATATTTATGTCACCTGTTTTTTGGGTGTATTTTGGTTGTTTTCTCATTGACCCGAAAGTATGGGCACACATTCAAGATGTGTTGCCTTGTATACTTTTAATTTTCAACTGTTGTGGGTCCTATCATTGGCTGCCCAAGTGTAGATCATAGTTACTGAATTCGCTCACACCTCACTGGATCCTGACCTTGATCAAGTAATATAGATCGGTGTTAAAAACAACCTGGTTCGTCCTGATCCGGGGTACGATTGTTCCATCTAGTCAAACCATCGAAACTAAGTGGGGCAAAACGTTACGGATCTTGAGCTGCTGTCACAGTTTGCCACTCTTTCATGCTGCTGTCGTCTCCACCACCACAACACCAGTAATAAGGAAGGGGTGGAAGGGAAGATGCATCTTGACAAGGCTGTGGACATGCACACTCAGCGGTAGCATATCTGAACATACTAATTTCTTACGGAAGGTGGAATGAGGAGGGTTCTGCGATAGAAAAGTAGAGAGATCAGCTAGGAGAGACTGGAGACAGATTGAGAGGGATAAATGAGCTGAGAGGAAGACACGGCGTGGTCTGTGGAAGGGATTGAGAAGCGGCTTCTGGTGGAGCCATAACTCCCACTCCTAGGCACCATCCCAGACAGGCGTGCTATCCCATCTATTTTATTTTTACATTCTCTTCTTAGTCCACTTTGTCCATTTTCTTTCAGGTATCTTTTCCGCATTACACTCTGTTGTTTATTGTTGCAAGTATATTAGATCCATCAATTTGGAGTTGTAGGGTTTGCGCACTAATCTCCTATTACTGAACTGGAGCTTATATCCCTGAACCATTCTTTTGGGAAGTACTGAACTGTGAACCCGATGAACTGCTGATCAAGTAACTATGGTACTTGGCCCAGTCGCTTCAGATTGGTATTAAATGTTACCTTAATTCTCTAGCCACCGAAGGATTTGGCTTTAATTCCTTTCTACCCAAACAAGTACTTATTGGGTTTATTTGTACCACACAATCAAGGTAGACTTAGGTCCAGGAGACTCCACGAATGAAGAAGATTGTAAGAAAAATACCTACAGTATTATCTTATGTAATAAGTTTATGTACTCTTTTTTACAAAAGATTGCTGGTTTTTTTTTCGATCAACAGGGAGCAGCCTCCCTGGTTCCATTCATAGAACGAAACCAGAGTCATGCAGATGTTCAGAAACAGAATTTTAAACCTAGTACAAAAGTAAATTGAGCCAAGCTCAAAGCAAAAAATAGCAAGTCTTACATCACACCACAAACAAAAGCTGAAACTTGAGGAATTTGAGAGGGAAACTACCTCTTCTCTTATGTAATAAGTTTCGTGTTTTTTCCCAGACAATTGTGAAATGGTAGAACTACTACTTGCAAAAGGAGCTTATGTTGACCCGGTAGCTGATTGTGGGACACCACTTCATTTTGCTGCTAGTGAAGGGCATTATGGTACTATGAAGATTTTATTGGACCACAATGCAGATGTAAGTTGAAGTACATACCATTTTCTGCCTGCCCATCATACTGCTTAACTTACAGGGTTTTAACTTTAGTTTCATGTGTCCTGCAATTTTCCCTCTCAGCTGTCTTGTCATGTTCCATTTTGTTGATTGTTGTATGGTTGCTATCCTGTTTTGTTGTTTGTGCAGCATAGTTGACTCTTCAAATCCTCAGTACATTTTTCGTCGCTTCTTCATGCCCCTAGTTGTGTAGTAGTTCTAATGCTATTCTTCAACACAGTGTCTTGGTAATAAGTAAAGAAGTACTTCATGGAAATATGCGAGATTTTTTCTAAATTCATAGCACTATGCTACCAAATCTATATAAAAATTAATTCCATTGTTGGAATGCAAGCAACGTAATACTGCACTTCTTGTCATTCCTGGTTCCTTCAGTGTCAATTTCCATGTATGAAACTACTTGGTACAATTGCTCTTTTGCATATTTACTAGACCCATATGATGGTTAGCTACTAGGTTCTACAACAATATATTGACAATGTGCTTGTGTATTTTTGTAATGCCATGGGAGCTGTTTATTTTTTTCTGAAGAGGCTTGCTTTGGTACATCCCTTCTCAAAGGATTAACGACTTCCGATTCAGATCAGTAGTCAAAACTAAAACTCATACCTTTGGTTGTAAAGGCAGTATTGTCTATTTCACGCACCCAATTTGATCCTGCATCTGCATATTCTTCTCCGTGGTTATCCCTCCCGTAATCTCTCCCTGCCGGCTCATCCATTTTCTCCAAATCAGCTGTGTTCTGTTGCCTCCATAATCGTTCTCGCTGCTGGAGCCATACATCGTCTTCTTCCTTGCTGTCTGGCCTTAGTTCCATATTTCACGTTGTAGTAATTTTTCTTGTTGATGGCTGCATTGTTTCTGTTGGAGTTCAAGATCCTAATGATTTTCCGGTGGTGATTGAATTATCAAATCTTCTTGAAGTGAAACATGCTGGATCTATAAGCTAGAATGGGATCTTATTCTCCATTATTATTGTCACTGTGTATTTCGCATCAGATTCATATGTGTAGGAAAGGTCAATAATCCAACGCTGCACGCTGCTTGTGGGTTCCATCTAAACAATCGCAAGAAATGCTATGTGGTGGTAATCATGGCATTCTCTTTAGGCTACAGGAGCACGTACATGGGCTTGATGGTGCTAGGTCCTAATTACACATATAATCTTAGGTAGCACTATAAAGTATGAAATTATCATTTTCATCTGATTTTAGAGGGGATGTATCGAAGCATTTTCTATGTATTGACCATTGGAGCTCATATCTTCATGTTTCCTACCAGTACAACAAGATGGTAAATGGTGAGACGCCTCTCATTGCTGCTACATGTGCTGACTCACACTCAATGAAATGTATCATGATCCTAGTTAAGGTATTGTACTTTCATCTTAGCTTGGTCAAATCCTTGAATTTTGTTGGCACCTTGTTTTCTATGTTTATTGTCCACACTGGAGTTCTTTTTCCTTCCTTTTTCGGCGTTCGGTCTGAATACTGTCCTCAGTTGTGGGACACTGTGGCCCTTTACTGGACACTTTCTTAACCATTTTTTCCAAAAAACTTGTGACCATCAATTTGGTTGCTATGAGCATGATGACAACAAGCCAATCCAAATAACGCTGTAGAGTATTCATAGGAAGTGGGCATTAAGGTCGTATTCATTCCTGAAATGCAACAATTATGAAATGTTACCCAGCCCATCTCTAATCATATCTGTGACTTTTTTTCTGTGATAGGCTGGTGCAGATTTGAAGGGAGCTTTATCATTTGCTGCAAAAAATCTCCATGAGGGAAAAGTTATTTCATATGACTTCTTCAAATGCTTGATGGAGGATGCTGGTGCCAACCATGATGTTTGTATTGATGTGAGATTTTTACCTCTTCACCACTACATGCAAGTGTAGTTCTCATGTTTTTGGTAAAGATGATATTCTGACGTTCCCATAGGTGGGTTGAGGCATTGAGGATGGGGAAGTCATCTTTACTTAGTGCCATGCTGATATTGATAGTTACCTTCGCATTATACTAGTTTATGATAGTTTGTTGGTAACTTTTCTTGTTGCAATTCTGAGCATGGATGTTACTAGATTATGGCAAGTACTCGAAATATCATGCTTGTGCAATGACAGAAGTATGAGAAAATAATAATTACAAAAATCTATATGTTTATGTAATTAAATCCTTCTTTCCGCATATCCTCACAGCATATTTTGAGGCGTTTAGATTTTGTGTATAATTCCATGTGTCCTGCATAGTATTGATTTAACTAGTACTCTACCCCTCAAAAAAAATTAACTAGTACTCTATATGATTCAGGATGAGCCAATGGTTAAACAGGAAATTATAAGAGGAGGGCTTATGTCTCTAGGGAGTGACTCTTTAAGGAAAAAGGATTATCTTGGTGCAGCAGGATTCTTCGGTCAGGTATATTAAAGCACCATATATATTTCTTCTTGTGTTTAGCCTTTCTGACATTTCAGTTTTTGTTGCATGAGTTGTAGTGCCTTGCAGAGCTCTCAGACTGAAAATTTAAGTTTCATAATTTCATATATGATTTCAGAAGGATTGTGTCTTTATTTCACATATTCCAAACTATAAATTTGGGCAAAAATGTACCAAAATACCTAGAGTATCACATTGAGCTGGGTGTCTTTTATCATAGATTTCGAGTCACGGGAAGGTCCCTTCTGTCACGGCCCAGGGCCTAGACGTCAGCTGGGTTTGTTATTTTTAGTAACTTAATCGGAATTGTTCAGAATAGGGCTCAGCTGACTGTATGATGTGTCTTTTTTTCCTTGCTTTGGTCATGTCCATTTTCAGTTTTGTGGTGCTGAATACTCATTCTGTGATAATGGACAAGGAAAACGAGATATTCGTGTACTTCCCCTCATGTATAAACAGGAAATATTACTGGTATTTTCTTGATGACTGGTGCACTGATTTGAGGATACAATCAGGATTTCTGTGATTCCTTGTCATAGTACTGTTTTTTTTTTCTAGTTGCTGCCTTGCTGCACTTGGATGAAAACATAGGAATGACTAGACTGAACAGATAGGCTGATAGAAAAGCAGGCCGTTTAATAGAAGTTATTTAGATCACAAGTTACTTTAACATTGTGCTATATTTAGTAAATGTTTCCCCCTTAAAAAAATGTTCAGTAGATGCATGATAGGCTGGCTTTGTTTTCGAGACTTGCTAATTCGTATTTTATGCAGACTAGTATTGATCTCTCTGCAGCAATGTGCAGTTATTTAGAGTTTTGATTAATTTCAAATGTCCAGTTAATTGATACTACAATTTAGTAAAAAAAATCTTAGTAAGCTTGCTTGTTAATTTTTCTTTTGATGTAGGCACTGGAGCTTGATCCTGGCGATGCCACCTTGTTCTCAAACAGGAGCCTTTGCTGGCTTCAAATGGGTGCTGGCGACAAGGCTTTGGAAGATGCTAATAAATGCAGAAAAATGCGGCCAGATTGGCCAATATCCTGTTATCGACAGGGCGCAGCTCTGATGTTACTGAAGGTTACATAGAGGATAGTGTTGACTGTTTTTTCTTGGTCCAGCAAATTGTTTATGATCGTTCCCTTGGTCTTGTATCATCAGGACTATAAAGGTGCAAGCCAACGGTTCTTGGATGGACTCAAGTTGGACCCAGTTAACGCTGAGATTGAGGATGCACTACGGTAAAGCCATCTGCCTCTTCGGTTACACTGTCTTTTGACGATGACCTTGCATTGGTAGCTGACTGGAAGTGTTTCATCACATCTCACACACACCATTAGCTATATACTAAACACTTCAGTATGCTGTAAGTATATTCGGAGCCTGGACAATACCTTCAGTACGAAGTGTTGATGAGTTTTTGCCTGACGAAGCTTTCACTTGACTCCTGGTTGTCCGCCCGGGCTCGCGGGGCTGTGACTCTGGCACTGAGTATATTCATGCTCTTGACACGATAAGGTGTCGAGAACTTGTGAAGATATTGATTATGGCTCCATTCTTGTTTTGGGTTTGTTAGGACTTTGGAAGGCCACTTTGTACTGGCAGAAAATTACGCAATTCTAAATCCTTGACTCTTCTCCTTGTAATATGCAGGGAAGCTATGGAGTCCTTGAAGAAGACATCTCGGAGCACTAAAGCTAAGTGAATGTTTGGGTGTTGCAGCGAAACCAGTTGAGGCTTTTTGGCAGGCGTTTTTTCCTTTGCGCAAAGACTGATTTCTTGACGTTGAGTAACTCCTTTGGGAAGTCAAAGTAGTAGTGTGTCTGGACTCTGGTGGAGTATTAATGTGGCATGTTTGGATGGACATTATTCATGCATGCAGTAATGCCTGGTGGAATCTCCTTTTTTTTTGGGCAGCGCTAGGAATCGGATGCCGATATAGGCTTCCCACCGGACTACTCTTTCTCCGTTGGATCGGAAGCTGCCTGACGGTACGATCATCAAAGAGAACTCGCGTGTCTAATTTCAGGAATTTGTGGAGGATTGATTGTTTCTATTTTAAATGTCCGGGTTGCATGCTTCCTCATTTACCGTTTCCTTAATGCACATATGCTGATTTGACTCCCCTCTTTCCTCTTAGGTGCTTCCACTAGCCTCCATGAGCTGCCGATTTTTAGAAAACTAATTCTGAATATTAAGGAATCAGTTTAGAAAACTATTTTTTTTAATCTCGCTTCGGCTATTAATGGAATTTGCTTCCAGCTTATCTTAATCTAATTCCATGTTTAATTTTTTTCTGGAGTACTAGTTTATTGAAAAATGGAAAAAGTATGTTTCCATTACCTAGATAATTTGTTTGCGTGCTAGAAAACTTTGTTTTTATTTAATAGCTATATTTTGCCTGTGAAACTTTGGTACTCCGTATTTCTTTCAAACATAAGTAACATCACAATACTATTTTAAGAATAGCTTCCTAGCGAATAGGGATTTTTTTTGCTGAGTGAGCAAATAGAGAGTATTTGCAAATGCTTCAAAGACTGTTCCTATCATTTTATCCTATCCAATCCAGAGTTTGCTTACATGCACACAATTTTCAACCGATACCACATGTGTTCCTATCATTTTGGATAGTTGCTTCATACAAAGGAGATTGGAGCTTCCACTCATTATAATATATGCAACCACCAATGAACTATGCTTTCAACAAGATTAACAAACCCTCCCTATCAATTACATAAGTGCTTCATATTACTAGTATTTAAATTTAGTTCATAATTTTATATGCTTCCATTATTTCTTCTATTTGCTTCGTACACAACTGATCAGTGACATGTCAGACTCATGACTAAAAAGATGCTCCAAAGGAACACATTACATGGTTTCTACAAGGACTGTTGACGCTGGAGAACAAAGCGAGCATCTTCCCGTTGCTAGACGGGGATAATTGGCTCAGAGATCAACACATCGCTCGACCATGCGTCAACTACTCTATTGTTATTGTACTATTTTATGACCCGTGAGCGTTGCATCGATAAGGCGGTGCTTTGACTGCTCGTACCACACATCATTCAGCCGTCCTACTGCAAATGAACTCTTCAAACCGATACTCGGAATCAACTTCCTTCATGATGCCTACAAATAATGAGAGGCATAACACAAAAAGCAAAATGAACATCATGTGGAAGCAAAAAGAACAAGAATATGGAGCAAAGTGTATGTACAGAAGAAACGCTACTTTTCAATTTTGCTTCCAACAAGATTAATATATGTTCCCTGTCAATTACATAAGTGCTTCATATTAACAGTGCCTCGAGGCAGTAGAGGAAGCAAAACTAGGGAAGGCTGCCGATCAGTTTTGCCCCGGCGACACCTTGCCGTGGCAAAGCGTCATGCTGAACCGATTGTAAAATTTGGAAGAACAAAACAATAGAAGCATCACTTTATTTGTACGCAGCAGATTGCAATCTATGTACAAGAAAACAAATTTGAGATGTATATATTAATGGTTCCGTCAACTTCATCATCATCCGTGCATAATTCTGGACAAATAAAGCATGAACAAACAGTACATGGAAGCATAAAAATTACTAATATTATCCCATGAAGATCAAAAATCTAGAAGATGCAATGTATGACCACAAATTGGTTGTATGCTTCGTCTAAGAAAATTGATTTTACAATTCCAAACGCTAGAGGAGTACGAGGATTAATAAATTTCAGAAGAAAAAAGAAACACATAGAGAGTTAGGTCTAGATCTTACCTTTCTCCACGGATCGCGTTGTTGTTGAACAGAGAGAGCTGGTAACCATGTGCGGTGGAAGCAGCGATGGGATTGAATAGCCTCACACAACTACGGCTGGTCCATATGCGGGCAAAGTGACATGCGCACGTCGGCGCACGAGACAGACCAGTCGCCACCGTCGGTGCTCAAGTGGGATCGAGTAGCGTGGTTGGAGAATTGGGGTGAGGGGAGGAGGGTACGGGTCAACCGGGAGCAGGGAGAGGATGTGAGGGTCGCTCTGGGTTTCGAGGATCGATCTCTGAAGGCGTCGACATGGGAGGCATTACGGGAGCAGCCAGTTAACTAGCAATAATTGCTGTCATGATTATGGGGATTTCTGTCTGGTTTAACGGACAGCCGTCTGATCAGGAAGTAGGTCGACGTTGCTGAGTGGGCTGACGAATCGATCCCCATCGGACTTCGTTGTATAGTATTTACCTTTTTTTTGTCATCTGTCGTGTATTTAGTCATAGCTTGTATCTGTGGTGGGCTTAACAGTTTAGGCTGGTCATAGTGGGGGTAACTTCACTAGTAACTAAGAGTCCAAGTCAATATTTCTACCTATGTGGCAATTATTTAATGAAGAGAGAGATGTATCGATTAACTAGCTATGTTACTGTAACATCACACATACCAAGGAAAAGTGTGTCAACAACTTAATTAATGTGATATTGCATGTTATCACACCTAAGACTAGCCCTAATGGGAGTATCATATGTGGTATCATGCACCACATGCATGCAAAATGCTTATGTGTCATAGCAATTAATGATGAAAGAGATTGTGTTGGTATCATAGATAGATACGGTATCATAGCACATAAAAATAGAAAAATTAATCCCAAACAAATCATGTCCACAATTTTACATTGAGATTCTACAAAACAATAAATACACCAAGACTATGATACTACTATATGATACTATGCATTGTGGAGATGATATCATATACTAGTATCATATGCATGATACTACTATATGATACTTCCCATTGTGACTAGTCTAAGTTATTTCTCACTAGTAACTTAGACTAGTAACATGCTACTCTAAGTTACTCCCACTATGACCAGCCTTATAGCGTATGCACTTTTGCTGCTTCGCAAGTCGAAAAGCGCAACACGGTCACCGAGATGAGTACTCCCTCTGTTTCAAAATATAAGATGTTTTAGGTTTATGAATAAAATGTATCTAGACTTGTTTTAGTGTCTAGATTCACTCCAAACCTTAGTGAACCTACATACTAAAAGTAGTCTAGATACATTTGCTTTATAAATCTAAAACGTCTTATATTTTAAAACGGAGGGAGTACATGCGTGTACGGATGTATACACATTATATTTTTAGAAAAAAATAGTATTCCCTCCGACCCATATTAGTTGACTTGGATTTGTCTAGATTCAGATGTATCTAGTCATGTTTTAGTGCTAGATACATCCGAATGTAGAAAACTTTGAGTCAACTAATATGGGTCGGAGGGAGTATGTATTTGCCTAATAAAAGTGGTACCCTGTAGGCTGAAATAAATAGAAAATGGAAAGTGTTACGCGTCCCCGGGGGATATTTGTCCCTTGATCCCCTGGGTCGACGTCGCTTTTGCTATAAAATAACTCGATTTTACTACATGTAGCAAAAAACGGTTCGGTCTAAAAAAAGAAAAATAGACCGGACCTCGCCGGAGACCCGCCGATGACCGTGTAGCAAAACAATTATGCTAATGTAGCATATCGGACCTCGCCGGAGACTCGCTAGAGGCTTTCACCGGTAGATCTCACCGGAGATGGTGTAGCAAAATCTTTATGCTATTATAGCGAAATCACAAAACGTATGTAGCAAATAAAATATCATATTGTAGCAAATCCGATTTCGTCGGGCACCTCGCCGAAGATCTCGCTGGAGACATTGTAGCAAAATCCAAGATGCACGTAGTAGCGCCGCCAAACCCATGTAGCAAACCTTGACGTCATAGGTAGCAGCGACGGTGGCAGTAGGCAGCAGCGTCACCAACCCCATGTAGCAAATTTCGAAGCCGTAGGTAGCGGTGTCGGTGACGGTAAGTATCAGTGTCAGTGGCCTTCGGTAGCAACGCCGCCGATGGAGATGGGGCAACATCTCCATCTATTGCACAGATATAATCTTGTTACAAGTACTCTAGCAGTGTAAGTTGCAGCTTAACATGAGTACCATCTATTGCACCGATACAATCTTGTTACAGGTACTCAAGGATGAAATGAGAAAATAGGAACACATGGGACTCAATAGAAGGATGCAATGATAAAACAAGGGAACATAAGCTCACCTTGAAATATGGCATCCACCTCACGCTATTGCGTATATTTTCTGGTGTTTGACCCGTAGGCGACTTGATCATCTCCTCTCTCAGCTCACCGATTGCATACAACACTCGGTTGAAATAGCGTGATATTGTCTCCATGCTTCTCCTGGAAGTGTTGTGGATGAACCTAAACCTCTGGTTATGGCCAACCACATGAAGGACCATCACGACTTGTTCTTCCATTGAGGTGTGGAAGCTATCTACCAATGGTTCACCCGTCCTTAACCTTGTGACAAGTGCAAAGAAGAGGGCTCTTTTCATCCCGAGCATGTTCAAAGACTCTACATTGTTGTAGTTGTAGATGTAGTTCAGGTTGGCCATCCTCTCTTGAACCCGGGGCAACATAGGAGCGTACATCAGTCTAGGAAAAGCAGCCCGCCGAACAACTCTCTTGTGCAACAACAAGATCCAGGCTTGAAATCACTGCTACAAGCGCTGCTTCCTGATGGACAAACGCCATCCTGTCGGCCTAACAAACCGAAGCTACGGTGAGTTCTTTCTAAATCGGTGCTTCAGCCCTACTAGAAATAGTAGTGGAGAGATATTCACGGTGCTTACCTCACCCATGGTGATGCGTGGCCGGGGAGAAGGAGGGAGATGTGCCTCGATACTGCTGACCAACGCTCACCACATGGAGTTGGAGGAAGCGTAGGGTATGTAGATTTGCGCCGCCACCGCTGCCTCCGCCGCTCGTGCTGTGTAATCAAGAGGAGTGGGGTTTTCGGGAGGGCCAACCCGTAGGGTGAGCCATCCCAGCAGGTGCCCCTAGGCTTGAAATACGACCATCTCTTCTCTCCAATGGGTGATCTTACCCTTCTATCACACAACTGAAGGTATAAATCATAATCTGAGTAGGAAGTTCATCAATGAAAAAACCTAGCTACTATGAATATGCAGTTCATCAGTTCATCATCACACAACCCTAGCTAATACGAATGGAAGTTCACAAGCATAGTAGATCATGATTATTGTTCAAGAACCGGGGTAGGGAGGGGGTACTGCGACCTTATTCTCTTCATCATCATCATAATATTCTTCTTATTCTCCTTCTTCACCTCCTTTTTATTGTTGTCATATGGTGGTGGGGCCTCTGTCATTCCACATTCCCGCTGCCCACTCCTTCCTCTTCTCCTTCCAAGCTTCATTGTCAGATGCTTCCACGCCATGGCCAGTGTCATTCTCATCAGGAATCACATCCTCCTCATCCGACACATATGAATCAAGACCATATCCCATGATCCAGTTGTGGAGTATGCAACTGTAACATCCCAGCATTTAGGCACTAACGAAGGGTAGATTTAGGAATATGGATTTTTGCATGCATTCATCTGTGAAAATGTGGGTAAATTTTTTGCCAAATAAAAACCTAAGTGATCAATGTTTCTTTCATACTTTGAGATTAGGTTTAGTCTTAAAGGATGATTGTTATAAACTTTGAGATGATCTTAAGGAGTTATGTGTTTTCAAATGAATTTGAAATATTAGATTTGAGTGTTTGAATTATAATTCAAATGAATTAGATATAAGTTTTGAATCTTAATTCAATTAAGAGATAAATATTACAACTTGAATTCTATCCAAAGAAAAAAACAATAATGAATATAAAGTTTATTTCTTATCATCAATATATATATAATCAAGTTATAAAATTATAACTTATTTGAATCATTCAAATAACTTACAAAAGTAAATATACAAAGAATAGGAATATTCTTTATTAATAATATAATATTTATTACAATTGAATAAAATAAAGATTACAAGAATAATAAAAGAAAATTACAAAAGAATAAGAAAATTACATTGGAATATTTACTAACTATCCTATATCTAAATCTAAACTAAATCTTCATCTTTATGTTTGTACCTGCAAAACAAAGACTAAATAAAAACAAAAGAAGATTAGTGTTAGTATTATTTCTCTTAGACATGTCAGTGAAATGCACTTGAAAAATTCATCATTGAGACATTTACAGAAGGGGCAAGTTTCACCAATATGAAAGAATTCATTTCTCATAAATTTAAAGCCAGAAGTCAAATGATAGCCAAGAGGGGCAAAATCAACAGACAGATGAAAGTAACCAGGTAAAAGTAAATATCCAGATTCTGAACATATCCACAAGTGCATAGCAGGCACACAAGCAGGACACACACCAACATACATATGGTGTGCTGTCGACCTCACAAGCACAACCCAAACTCACAAAACCACAAGCACAGCCGTGGGAGGTACTAGTGTATCACTCCACTACATAGCACACAAGAACAACCAGTGTAGACAGCAGCTAAACCAAGCACCACAGCTAGCAACCAAACCAACTAAAGATCAATCAAACATCACCAGGATGGTGACATAAGGAGGGGGATGGATCAGGTGGATAGCAAGATCAAGCCTGGGATCTAGGAGGAGCAGGATCATCTCCAGGTCAAGCACAAGGGTCCAGCAAAACCAGATCAAGATCATCATCACCAACTTACTACACCATCATCAGATTTTGTGGTGAGTTTCATAAAACCTTCACATGATCTAATCATCTTATTCAGAGAGAAACATGTGTTGTTTTATAGAACAAAACCTCAGAAAACACCCAAGTGGGGTGAATCCATCATAGGGATTTTTAAAACTCTAAAGGCAAACAGCTCAATACCAGGATCCAACCAGAGCTCAGAGCAACATCCTTGCTCTGGTTGTCCAACTATATTTTACAAATTCAATCATGCATATACCTATGATCTATTTCTAGGCACATCCCTAGAGGAAGGGTAGCACCTTAGGAACAAATCCTTAGGATTCATAACATGATCAAGCTCACTATCATTTTCCAAGCTTTGATTCAATCAAGAATAACTGGTACCACTACAAGGACTATCTAGATGAACCAATTAGATAAAATCTAAATCCCTAAGCCTCAGACCAACATCATTGGTCTTAGAGAATTTAGAAAAGAAACATCTAGGTTTATTCCTCAAAGCCAACTTTGTCATTAAGTATCAAACAACCCAATCAATGGATTAGAGTTATTCTTGTGTGCCATACCATGATGGTGACACAAGGACAGTCCAATATGAATCAGGAAAGACAATAAATCATCATAGATTCAGACAATCAACTAACTAATCATCTTCCTGTTAACACATGAATCATAACTAGGAGATTCCTATGATACACTTCACTTTTTGAGATCATGATGATCTTAAACCACGTGCTAATTCCCAAGCTAACAGCACTAAGACAGTAGCTGTATCTTACCATAATCATGACTATGAATCAAATAAGCAGTGGAAAGCTATCAGATCATTAGCTTAACTAAGCATGCTTCCCAAACACTTACATCATATGAATCAGATGCAATCTAAGCATCAAATCATCTAGTAAGCCACCAGAAACATCATATATCATTTTAAGCAACAAGCTTCATGCCAATAATCATTTAGCATGTATACAGATCAACCCAAACACGATTCAAATCATCCAGTACATGATCAATCACATAACAGGAACCCTAAATGGATAATCATCCTAACTCAATCAGACAGTAGACATAGAGGACACTGCCAGCCTCTAGCATCAAATCAACAAGCACAGAAAGCACCAGTGGGAGGAATCAAACTCACCGTTGGTCCTTGCTAGAAAAATTGAAGAGGAAGCAGATTGGCCGACGAACCGCGGCGGCACAAGGAGCACCCAGGGGGCGCTGCAACCTGCACCGGCCACGATGGTGGCCACAGCAGCACACGAATCCACCACATCACCACAGGCGGGACCACGGCGGCGGCAGCACACTTGAACGCATGCCAAACCCCCAACCCTAGGGATTTGGTGTGGCATAGATCCATTGCAGGAGAGCCCCAGGCTCAAATCCAATTGGATGGAACGAAAGGGCATCGTTGACAACCCCCTAGTACACCACGGCGGCGACCCGATCAACCTACATCGGTGGAAATCGCCGGTGGCGGCATCGCCGGCCACGGGGTCGGAGTTTGAGGAGGAGAGGATAAGCTCGAGGGAGAGAGAGAGGCAGTGAGGAGTGGGCCGAGCTGGGCTAGACCCTTCAGGGTGGTCCTTTTGTCTAAAAATAAATGGGCCACTAGGGCCCAATAAGAATAGCTAGACCAAAAACAATTCCAGGCCTGTTTAAATAAACAGGAAAAGACCAAAATACCCCTAGACTTAAATAAATTCTAGAAAATAAAATATAAGTCCAAAAATTATAAATAAAGTATTTTTGGATTCACAATAATCCACTCTATCCAAATAAAATAAGATATAAAATTTTGGACATTTAAATTTTTATAAGAATTTTGTAATTTATATATTCCTTATGGGATTTTACAAAATTATTGAAAGATGATAAAAATAAATAAAAATCACTTTCATTATATATTAATATTATAGTATTTCTGAAAAATACTAAATAAATATTTAATAACAATTTTTAATGTATAATTGATAATTCTTTAAAATAATTATTGAATCAATAAAAGTCAAATAAAAAGGAAATAAAATAAACTAATTCAATATATGTATAAATATTATAAAGTAATATTTATAAATGCTTTATTAAAAGGCATCTTATATAGGGAAAATGCATATAGAATTAAATAATGCATTACATTAATTGCATAATCATTTTGTTTCTTTAAATATTGTCTTTACCGGGCAATAATGATGTTTTTGTAGACATAGAGGCTCAAGGTACAGTGCAAGCATCAGACTTCACTACCTTGCCATCACAAGGCAAGTTCATCACTTTCTCATGTCCTTTGAAGAGTCTTTATCAAAGTATTTGCAAATTGTGTGTTATCATATATGCTATAAAAGGAAGAAAATATTATTTTCACAAATAAAGAAATCATTGATATCATCCTAAGTGATGATATAATAGAGCAATGGAACTTAGGGTTCTAATTGAAAAACAATGATGATCAATTAGGGACTTAATAACCCCTGACATCAGTGATTGTAGCGCCGTATATTACGCGTTAGCCATGAGATTTGGAATGGGACAGAGAAGTCAGTTGTATCTTCTTCCTCTCGCATGAAGCCGGATGTGCAGGTCGTGGCTGTTATCCTTGTAGCGTGCATATTAATTGGTAATTCGTAGAGGATATGCAGCATATGGGTGGGAACCCTCATCGTCCCACGATAGTTCCGGCATCTAACGGTTTGTACAAACCATTGCCGTAATTCAATATGTGGGCATGGTGTACACCAAGGAGGCATGCGGGGTCGCGAAGGGGGCAGTGATTGGCTTGGACCAACTACTAGGCCCCACATCATGGAATTGTGGACGGGAAAGTACGCCCGGTTGTGCAACAAGGAGTTGATCTCTCATGGGTAAAGTAACGCACCTCTGCAGAGTGTAAGAATTGTAACTTGTTACTCCCTGTTCCGGGAAGGATCTACGAACGCGGCAGGAAAGGAACTCCATGAAAGTTCTGGTCAACCTGTGAAGGCTGATGGTCATAGTTTTTCATAATAAAACCAATCTTTGAAGAAAGCTTTACAAAAATTGCATAGTGCCAAGGATTTATAATCTGAGGTGGTAGTTAGAGCATCAAACTTCCCACCTTGCATATAATGAACTTGTTGGGTAACGTTGTTACTCATTCTTTCCTTTGATCCCTTGCTTATACTCTGAGGATTCCGAAGAAGTGCCAATGTATGCAGCAGAATGCCAAGAAGATGTGTTCTATGAGGAATCTGATCTGTCCGGAGGAGTTGAAGGAGTGGATTACGAGATCCGCTACGATGTCGATGATAACGAGTCCAACTAAGTACTACTAGTTAGTGGTAACCAACGGAGCCGAGCAGCATGAACTATATGGAATAAGCTGTTGAGCTCAACTCTCAGACGGAGTGGTTACTTTTAAATTCCGCTGAAACACTATATTTTGGTTTGTAAGTTGGATCCTTTGGAAGTCTTGAACTTCCGGTATTGTAATAATAATTACTTTTGTAATATGGACCCGCAATGTTTTTGTTGTACCACTCTGAGGGATGTGATATTTACGGAACGGTGTTCTGTGGATGTCATGTCAACGACTATAACATGCAGTGGTATGCTGGGTCACCGCAGCAACATGCAAGCACTAGCTTTACCTGGGTGGGGAAGGTGTGGAATGGCTTCTGATCAAGGATCTTGAACCTGTTCTTCAAAGCGGCTAATGCCCTCTCAATGGTAACCCTTAGGATAGAGTACCTGAGATTGAAGAGCCCTTTGGCATTCTATGGCCTATTCCTTCCAGTGAACTCGTTGAGATGGTACCTGGTAGACCTGAAGGGTGGAAAAATCCTAGGGCGACAACCATATCTTGGATCTCCTAGATAGTACTTACCACCAGGGATATTGATCCCATCAGGCCTGGATATGCTGTCAGCATGGATGGTTGCATCATGGGCTGATCCTTCCCAACCATCTGGCACATATGTGAACATCATGTCGAAATCAACAGCAGCTACTCCCTCCAATCCATATTACTTGTCACTAAAATTGATGTATCTAGACATGTTTTAGTGCTAGATACATCCATTTCAATGACAAGTAATATAGATCGGAGGGAGTAGTACATTTTGGCTGGTGTGGTGCTACCTTCCCCTGTAAGATGCAGCTTCTGATCTTAGAACTCTAGCAATAACGTGAGTACCATCTATTGCACCAATACAATCTTGTTACAGGTACGCAAGGATGAAATGAGAAAAGAGGAACACATGGGACTCAATCGAAGGATGCAATGATAAAACAAGGGAACATTGAAGGGAATATGCCCTGAGAGGCAATAATAAATTGGTTATTATGTATATTCCAAGTATATGATATATGTTTTTTTGCATGCTATAATTGTATTAATACGAAAACGTTAATACATGTGTGTTTAATAAACAAACAGAAAGTTCCTAGTTTTGCCTCACTTATAAACTAGCTCGTTGATTAACAAGATGATCAAGGTTTCCTGATCATGGACATTGGATGTTGTTAATAACAAGGTCACAACATTATTGGAATGGTGTGATGAACATTCATCCGAAGTATATCATTACGATCAAAGTCATTGAGTTTATATTGCTATAACATCTTACAAAGTAATCCTAATCCTTAGACCATGAGATCATGTCAATCACTAACACTGGAAGAGTATCTTGATAACATAAAACATCACATCGTAACAGGGTGATTATAAAGATGGGTTCAGTACTACTAAAGTGTTATGTTGAGGCCCATGGATCGAGAGTGGAATTTTTCATCCCGATGACGAATAGATATACTCTGGGCCCTCTCGGTGATATCACATCGATTAGTGATTTGATCACTAGAATGTTATATCACGGGAACAAGAAAAGAGTACATGTCAGTAACGAGATCAAACTAGGTATGGAGATACCGATGATCGAATATCGGACATGTAATATATCGCGAGACAAAGGGATTAAGTTACTAGTGTAAAAAGTTCTCACGATCACAAGAAAGTCATCGTTGAATGTGTGGGAATCAGTATGGATCTCCAGGTCCCGGTTCTGATTATTGAACTGAGAGGGGTCTCGATCATGTCCGTATTATTCGCGTATATGTGAATGTTTGTCATTAGGGTAATTGACAAAATTCTGAATAAATAAAAGGAGTTTTATTTAAGAGAGAGTTTGCATTAAATTTGGTGGAAATTTAATGGGAATTTAAGTGGGATTTTTTGAGTGGAGAATTGAAGGGCCAAATTGTGAGTGGATCCATCTTATATTTTCTTCACAAATCTAAAACATCTTATATTTTAAAACAGAGGGAGTATTAACTTGCGGCCATCAAATGGTATGGAGAATGTGCTCGGGACTACTATTTGCAAAAAGTCGAAGTGATTAGTGGGACAGCTTTTACCGTGACTAGTCGGGAGTTGAAGCGTTAAAACGTAAAGGATAGCCTCACTTTTCACCAGTTCTCTCGCTTCTTCCAGACCTTGAGAGTCGACTCCAGACATCCGTCGTCGCCCCTCTCCTCCCCTCTCTCCGGTAGCCCTGGCCGCCGACGAAAGGATGGATCAGGAGTCTGGCTTCCCTCCCCTAGTAGTAGCTTTAGGTTAGATTTTGGGTGAATCCCGAGTTTCCCGCAGTGGAGTTTGAGGGTAGGCAGGTGGTCCTTGGCTGTCGAAACCACCACGTCCTGTACTGACCCTCTCCTTCCTTGCGCTGGTGGCAGGCGGCGAGGCGGAAGTATTTGGCAGGCACTCACATCCCTCTAAATAAGGTCTGCTCTGGGTGCTTCGAGCTGGTGGATTCGGACCTTCCCCTTCTCAATGTGGTTCCTCTTCTCTCCGCGGTGATGCTCTCATGGAGAGATACGAAGGCGGCGGCGAGGAAGACCACCACTCACCCTATTGGAGATATGCCCAAGAGGCAATAATAAAAATGTTATTATCATATCTTCATGCTTATGATAAATGTTTACATAACATGCTATAGTTGTATTAAAAGGAAACACTAATACTTGTGTGATTTGTAAACATAAAAGAGTCCCTAGTAAAGTCTCTTGTTAAACTAGCTTGTTGGTTAATATATGATCATGGTTTCCTGATCATGAACATTGAGATGTTATTAACAACAGGGTCATATCATTAGGAGAATGATGTGATGGACATACTCCTATAGTTAAGCATAGCATAAAGATCAAGTCATTTAATATAGTTCACTTGCTATAAGCTTTCTGATACATAGTAACCTAATTCCTTCGACCATGAGATCATGCTAATCACCATCACCAGATGGATGCTTTGATGACACCAAACACCACTTCATAACTGGGTGGTTATAAATGTGGCATTGAGTGTTCGGAAATTATGTGTTGAGGCACATAGATCAAGAGTGGGATTTATCCATCCATATGACAGATAGATATACTCTAGGCCCTCTCGGTGGAATGTCATCCAATTAGCTTGCAAGCATGTTACTAGCTCACAAGGGATCACATATCACGGGAACAAGAAAAGAGTACTTATCGGTAACGAGGTTGAAGTAGGTATGGAGAGATACCAACGACCAGACCTCGGATAAGTAAACTATCGCGAGACAAAGGGAAATTGGTATCGTATGTAAATGGTTCATTCGATCACGAAGTAATCATTGAAATATGTGGGAGCCATATGAATTTACAGATTCCTCTATGGGTTATTGATCGGAGAAGAGTCTCGACCATGTCTGCATAATTCACGAACCGTAGGGAGACACACTTAAGGATTCGATGTTGTTTAGTAGATATGGAATGTGAGTAAAGGGACTGAATGTTGTTCGGAGTCTCGGATGGGATCCGGGATATCACGAGGAGATCCGGAATGGTCCAGAGAATAAGATTCATATAAGGAAAGTCCAATTCTGGAGTTCGGGAATGGTTTCGGTGTTTTCATCAGAATGTTCTAGAAGGGTCTAGAAGGTTCACCGATCCGGAAGGGGAAGGGTACATGGATGTGTCATGACAAAGTGTAATGGTTGCATCATCTCCTAGGTTACTTGGTTGGACACTTGGAAGAGAGAAATCAAACTCTAATTTGAAAGTCAAAAGGGCAGTTTGAAAAAGTCAAACTAGGACAATATTTCCAAGTGGAGGGAGAGAAGGATTCCTACCTAGGGAAGGAATCCTCCCTCTCCTTTTGGCCGGACACATGAAGTGGAGTTTGGGGAGGACTTCCTACCACTTGGTGCCTCCCCACCTATAATAGGAGGGGTAGGGCGCCCACTTGCCTACACCTTGCCCCTTAGCTTGCGCCCCCTCTAAACCCTAGGCCAGCCGCCGCCCCCTTCTAGATGCGGCTGCCCTAGATCTCCTCTAAACCGCTACCAACTAGCTAAACCCTAGTTGCTAGCTACCTCTAAACCTCGACCTCTAAACCCTAGATCGCCTGGGCTCTCTCTACTCCACCATACTCGCTCCGGCTTAGGCGAAGCCCTGCGGGATCTCCCCTCTACTTCCGACACCACGCCGTCGTGGTGCCGGAATCGCGAGGAGAGAGCTACAACCTCCACTGCCTGCTGGAACAAGGGAGAGGAAGGTCTTCATCGAGTACCGTACATGTGACCGACTGCGGGAGCGCTGCCGGAATGCGGCGCCGGAAGGATCGTCTACACGATCTTGAGATCGGCAAGTGAACGACTACATCACCCACGAGAATCTGCTCTCGTTAACCACTTTGGATCTTCAAGGGTTAGTACTCTATCAACTCATTGCACCGATCTAGTAGATAGATCTTGGCTTGTTCATAGATTAGATCTTGATTGTGTGTTCATGCGGTAGAATTTTTTTTGTTTTCCATGCTACGAACCCCTACAGTGGTATCATAGCCGTGTCTATATGTAGATCTGTTGCACGAGTAGAACACAATGGTCATTGTGGGCGTTGATGCTTTTGTTGTCGATTGCTTCTTATGTACTTTGCATCTTGCGGGATGGTGGGATGAAGCGGGCCTAGGCTAACCTTACATGGCATCATTCATGAGACTTGTTCCACGCTTGACATGCAACTTGTATTGCATAAGTGGCTTTGCGGGTGCCTGTTTCTCCCAACATAGTGAAGATTCAATTAACAACGGGTGATTGACAATACTAGTATCAACGTTGTGGTTCTTGTTCGTAAGTTAGAACGACACTTATTGAAAGCCCCAAACCACATAAAACATGCAAAGAAAATTAGAGGCGTCTAACTTTGTTTTGCAGGGGTGTGCTATGATGTGATATGGCCATGATTGTGATTATATATAATGTATGCAATGTTCCTTATTGTAAGTCGGCAACCGGAAGGAGCCATATGGTTGTCTTTTAATTTCGTCTAGACATGCGTGTCTATTATTCAAAGTAGTTGTAATAGTTGATGCTGGTAGACGACAACCATAGAGCGGTGCCATTGACCTTGACGCCATGCCGGTGATGACGGAGATCATGTTCGTGCTTGAAGATGGAGATCAGAAGCACAAGAAGAAAGGCCATATCATATCACATATTTTGAATTGCATGTGATGTTAATCCTTTTATGCATCTTGTATTGCTTAGATCATGACGGTAGCATTATAAGATGATCCCTCTCACAAAATATCAAGTTATAAAGTGTTCGTCCTTAGTAGGCACCGTTGCCAAAGCTCGTTGTTTCGAAGCACCACGTGATGATCAGGTGTGTTTGATTCTGCGAGTGTATACAACAGAAGCAAGCCAGATTTGTTCATGCGGAAACTAAGGTTTGATCTTAACGAGCCTAGCATGTACATACATGGTCTCGGAACAGGGAATACCAAAAGGTAAAGCATGAGTCATATAGATGATATGATGAACATGATGATTGTTTGCCTTTGAAACTATATCATGTCACGTGATGATCGGACTTGGTGTAGTGAATTTGGTTCATGTGATCACTAAAACAATGTGAGGGATATTGTTTTGAGTGGGAGTTCAACAACAATTTGATTAAAAGTTGAATACTATTTATCATAAATTAAATCAAAGTGAATTTGCATAGTTGTTGTAGTCATTGGCACCCGTTTACCACCTTGCGCTTAGTTATAATTGAGATAATAGAACTATAGAATTCTGGTTAATTACTTTACGAACTGGTATCGTATTGTTTTGAAGTGTTAATCTAAAGTTTAAAAGTCCTATTACAAACTTTCCGTAAGTTCCGGTTACTCCGTGAAGTTTAATAATAGGTATAAAATCTAGAGTAACAATTCCAATGTTAGTATATAAGTATCATGTTTGTCTCCATGATTCTTGATATTCAAAAGATTGTTTTAATATCAAGGTTATCTAGGATCTGAAAGAGTTGTTTCAGAAACCATGATGTGTGGAAGATATTGCGATATCTGAAACAATGTTTTGGTTGCAACATGAGAGAGTATAATATGGAAAAGTTTATGTTCTCATATTTGATGAGAATTTGCAAAAGGTTGGAGACGCTTGTCGCCCTAATCCTCCAAAAGTCTTTGGAGAGCAACATTATACTCGCGATTCACCATTATAAGCTAAAGTAACTTGATCATGAATAGTTCCATGATAAGGGTGAATATTTGATGTAGGTAAAATGTTTACTACACTAAAATATTACTAAAGAATGGAATTTGAAAGAACACCAAGTATTTGATGATGGTGATCTACTTCAAAGTGCAAATCCAAAGACATTGGTATTTAACTATACATGCTTTGGACTATGTTTCATGTGTATGGATCCACTATTGATGTTGATAGATTCTTTCAAACAGAAAAGGAAATACTGAAAGAGAATCTCATAAAAATATGGCTGAAAAGAGAAGACCAGAATTGTTCAGCTTAGGTATATAGAGGATATACGTGTTTGTCACATCCCAAGATTTTCCAAATCTTGTAATGTGAAAAATAAATGAATAAAATAAAACTTTGATTGATTTTCAGGGTGAGAAGAAACTTTTTGATTCCAATTGGAAACCTTCAAACCTTTTTGATCAAACAAATACTAAAGGGATTTGAAAAGATAAACATTTAATAAAGATAAAAATATTTGGAATTACTATTTTTTTTGGATCTTTTAATAAAAAGATTTGGCTTTCAAATGAAAAGGTAGAAATATAAATAAGGACTATTTTTATAGAGCCAAATTAAACCTTGGCCAAGTTTTTGAAGTAAAATATTTTGTTTTGATTAAAAGAGTAAAGGTTTATTTAATTAAAATAATGAGGATTTATTAATATCCAATTTTATTAAAATAAAGGTTTTGCCATTTTAATTAAAACATCAAAACTTGTTAAAATTATTTTAAAACAAGTTTTCTAAGTATTTTATATTTTCAAATAAAACCTACTGATTTGGTTTTGATAATATTTAGATTTCAAATGGAGATTTTAATAAATCAAATCCTATTTGAATTAATAACAATGGACTATTTTATTTAAATATTAAATAGATCCTAAAAGAATAAAAATATTATTTTATTTTTGGACTTTGGATTTGTGTTGATTAAACAGAACTAAAACTCAATACAAGTTTGGTGGAAGTTTGAATTGATTTGAGTGTTTGAATTGTTGGAATTTCAAAACAGAAAACTAAATGGAAAAAGGAAAAAGTATCTGAACAAAAAAAAAGAAACAAAACGACCCAGCCCAGCTAAGCCCACCTAGCCCAGTTAGCCCACCTCTCATCTCTCCCCGAAGCGTTTTCTGTCACTCACAGGCAAACCCGCAAACCCACTGACGAGCAGGTCCCACTCTCCCTCTCCCTCACTCACTGCCAAGCGTCCCCACTGCCACGTAATCATCTTCCCACCCGCGACCTGTTCTTCCCCCAGACGCCGCTGCCGTTCCTGCCGTTTAATTCTTCGCATGAATTCGCCTTAATGCGGCGTTAATCTCTCGCCGTGACCACGCGGTATTAATCGCCTCCCTCTTCTCTCTCTTTTCGCCCAGACACCACCCCACCGGAGCCACCAGGCTGAGACATTTCCTCTCCACACCACCCTCTGTCCGACGACGCTCCGACGATGATTCCGGCCAGCATTCACCGCCCCTCGCCTCCTCGACCACACTCACATATTCCCCAAGCCTTGGCGCATCTCTCTGCATCCCCAACTCGCTCGCGCGTGCCTCACAGCGCCGGCAACGACATCAACTGACAGCACCGCCGTCTGCAAGCAATTCCGGTGAGCCTCATCGCCTGAACACGTGCGCGCCTTGACCAGAGCCTCATACCATTTTGTTCGCCTGTGCCTTGTGAACATCCAGGTGCTCGCCATCCGCTCGCGCAGGACCCGTAGCCTCGCCCCCGTTGACGTCTGACCGCACCCGAGGTCCAGCTCAACTCCGGTGAGCGATTAAGGACGATCTCGTGCGCCCCTTCACCAGCCAGTACCACGTTGAGCATCAGCAAGCTTCGACGATTCTGGTGATCCACCCCACTCCTCCTCTAGCTTCCTGTATCGCCGTCAACCTCGCCGCCAGAGCGCCGCCGCTGCACAGTCGCCGCCAGCGTCGCTGCTATTTGGTTAAAGCGATAGGAACCGTTAGATCAGCATCTGATGGCTTGGATAGATTGACTAACCGAAGGGGTAAGAGTGAACCTGCGCCGTGCGATGTCAGTTAGATCCAACGGCTGTAGTTGCGCAATCCACGCAAACCGGTATCAGCGAATCAGAAACAGACGCGTGTCACTGGTTTGATTTAAAACATATTTTAGAATCTGATTTAGATGCAAATTTGCAAACCTTATAACTTTTGATCCACACGTCCAAAAATTGCAAATTTTATATCAATGGATTTATAAAATCAAGCCCTAGCCAACCATGCCATTTGTTTAGTAAAAATATTCTGTTAAAATGTTTGTTTTTGCAGAAACATATGTATGCTTGTTTAGGTTATAAAAATTGTTCAAAAATGATTTGGGGGATAAAATCTTTTGCAAATGGTGTGTTTTGAACCTACTGACCATAGGAATCACTTTGTGGTTTCAAAAATGTATTTGGAGAAACAAAAGAATGAATCCTTGATTTAAACCAATTCTAGTCAAATAAAAATATGGTTTATTTATTAAAAATGGTTTTGGAAGAAAACCTTTGAGAAATGTTTTGTTTTAAACTCTCTAACCCTAAACACAAAGTTTTATGGTTTGAAAACATATTTTGTGAATCCTATAGATTAATGCCTTACTAAAACATTTTTACACCACATAAAATGATACCTTGTTTTAAAAAGGGTTTATAAAGTGAAACCTTTTGCAACTGACTTTGCCACTTTATAAAATGACCAATAGGTGTTTCCAAAGGTTTATGACCCATTAGAAACCACTTTTACAAATAAAACAACCCTTTTGCATGCTTGCATGTATTGTTTTGTTTATCATTTTATGTGATGAAATGCTTGAATGGTAGATTGAAATATTGTTTGCTTGATTGATTTTTAGTGACTTGAACTGTGTGAACATTGCAAAGATCAAGGAGTGAACCTATACTCTACCAAAAAGGCAAGTGATGCTTCATACTTTTGTCCTATTATTTTCACTATGCATTAGTGATATTTCTAAATAAGACTTGCATGGAATTTTGCTAAGTATAAACCATGCTATGGGAAATCCTAGTAGATGAAACCTTAGTAGAAATTTTCCTAAGTTAAGATTCCTACTACTATCAAGCTTAGCTTAGCTAGTAGAAAACAAGGGTGGAATATATATTCACACTATGGAAAAATTTCTAAGTCCGAGGACTTGTGTTTTGTTAATAAAACAACTAAGTGAACGAATCACCTGGGTGGAATGGAAGGAAAGGTTTGTGTTGAGTGGTTCACAAGGCCCATTTTTATGGTTTACCTTGTGTATCTCACTTGGGGATAGCCACCCAGGAACAAAGAGATTTGAGATGTCAAATGTTGAGAAGCTTCAAGTGCAACCACATGGCATTATGGGCTCTGCCTGGATCATATAGGTTGCAAGAACTTAGCCAAATGGACAGTTTGTGGTAGGGGAATGATAGGTTGGAACGCGTCCATTCTGGTCTAAGGGAAGGCTTCTGAAAGATCTTGTCTTGGTGAAACCAAGTCTTGTGGGGAAAGTGCACCACCTCTGCAGAGTGTAAAATCTAAGTACTTAGCCATGTCCCTGGCAAAGGACAATTTGAGCATCAAGACATGGAAGCTATCAAGAATCTCATCATCCAAATTTCTAAGTTAAAAACTTGTGGTTGGACAAGGGTGAAAGGATCTTCAATCTTTGATTGGTAGATGCCTTGGGTGATTTTTGTCAAGCAAAAACTTAGTGTTTTCAAATGATAAGGAAAAATCTATTTTGAGCAATGCAAGCCTCAACTCCACTTAGCCAAAAGCATATAGAAGATAGACTCCACTATACTACCATAGTATCACTTGCCAATACAATTCAAATGTATTGACCCTTGTGGCTGTAACTTGTTATGTTGCAGGTTTGATTGATATTAGTGAAGTTTAATGATTAGGATTACAAGTCTACAACCAACATGTTTGCCTGTGGCACTTTGAAGATGAAGGACCCTATGCTTATAGATATTCTGCTGCAATGTAATGTAATAGCCAAATGAGCTATGAAAGATGTAATAAATTATTTTATTCCTGGTTATAAAGTTGTATTATGACCTCTGTTTCTTGATATTACATCTTAACTGTGGATGCTAGCTATTGATCCAGGGACTAGCATTGCAATCACAGGGATCCTTTTCCTTTACAAAGGAGGGATCTTACAGATGGTATCAAAGCATTGTGTTGCCTGTAGGATTTGTAAACCTAGGATTGGACAAAACCCCTTAGAAAAATAGAGTTGTATTTGTTCCAAAAACTTATTTACAAACAATCTTGTAAACTCTTTCCTCAACCATTTTGGTTTTGACTCTACATCTCTTCTATTTCAACTTGATGGACAAGCCTACCCCATGGCCAAAGACTTCACCATGTGCAAAGGACTTCTTCAACTCTAATGACTTCAACATCTTCAGCATTTTCACCAAGGACTTCAATCTTGGATATCACTAAGGACAAGTGAGACAAGGAAATCTTGCTCAAAGGATTTGGAGACTAAGGAAACACAACTTAGAAGAAGCCAACATCACCTTTGAAGTTTTGTGACCAAAGGTTTTTCTCAAGGAAACCATGATCTCATGCAAGAAGAATTAACTAAAAAAGAGGAAGGAAAAATCTCAAGTGACCATATAGATGGACCACCATATTAAGTATAGATAAAACACACCAACTTATATGGTGTAGCAAAAATATTTTGGTTGCCTAAAAATATGCTTGAAACTTGTTGTTTGAGTGGAATGTTTGTTTGTGATTGCTTGCACATTGCTTGTGTGAATTGTGATGTGTGTGATTAGAATTATTCCCTTAGAAATATTTTGCCTATTCTAATCCCAATCCAACCCAAACAGATGACTTCTCCAAGAAACCCCAACAACAAGGATGATGACAACAACAACCAAGAGAACAACATGAGAAAACAAATACTAGCAAACCAAACCCAGTTGAGCCAAGTGACAACCCAGCTTTTAGCTAACAACAATGGATTAGACCCAGCTATACAAAGGATTTTGAAACTTCAATCCCAATTGTTGCAAGGGATGGCCACTCAAATGATCAACATTGGAGACAACTCTTCCAAAGGAGTTTATGACAACAAGGATGACAAAGATGTTATTTTAGAAGGAACCAAAGCCTGCAATATTTGTGGAGACAAGGATCACACTTCCAAGGAACATGGGGATCAATGCCCCAATTGTGAAGAGGAACATCCAGTTGGCCAATGCCCCACATCTCAAGCTACTTGCTTCCTATGTGAAGGAAATAGTCATGTCTCTATCCAATGCCCCATCTATTCCATAATTCAACAAAGGAAATAAGGTGGAGTGCAACAACTGATTGCAGACTATCAAGCCAAGTCTACCAAGAAGGATGAGGACAAAGGAAAATCTCAACTTGTACCTTCATGCAATATGACCCAATTTAAAGGACCAAAGAAGAGACATATGAATTATCCAAGGAGCAATAGAAGGTCAAAGAAACCAGTAGACATTCCTACCTATGAGATAACATATGAAGATCATGAACTAGAAGCACTCCTAACTTTGGAGAAACCCAAGAAAAAGAAGGACAAAAGCCATGTGCAATGTTACACTTGCAAAGAAATGGGACACTATGCCAATGAATGTTCAGAAAAGAAGAAGAAAGATATAGCCAAGTGATGTGTTTCAAATACAAAGAACCAGGACATTATGCAAGCAACTATCTAGAAAAGATGAAGCACAAGATAAACCAGCCTATGAAGGATCTCAGCCTTCTCACATGTTTCAAGTGTGAAAACAAAGGACACTATGCAGATGTTTGTCCAGAAAAGTTACATCCAGATCCCAAGCAAGCCAAGATGTAATTTAGTTGGAAAATATTTTAAGGGTGGTAGTACCCTAGATGCTTTTGAACCAACTTGTAACCCCTAGCCTCTCCAAATCTCGGGACGAGATTTATTTTAAGGGTGGTAGCCTGTCACATCCCAAGATTTTCCAAATCTTGTAATGTGAAAAATAAATGAACAAAATAAAACTTTGATTGATTTTCAGGGTGAGAAGAAACTTTTTGATTCCAATTGGAAACCTTCAAACCTTTTTGATCAAACAAATCCTAAAGGGATTTGAAAATATAAACATTTAATAAAGATAAAAATATTTGGAATTACTATTTTTGGATCTTTTAATAAAAATATTTGGCTTTCAAATGAAAAGGTAGAAATATAAATAAGGACTATTTTTATAGAGACAAATTAAACCTTGGCCAAGTTTTTGAAGTAAAATATTTTGTTTTGATTAAAAGAGTAAAGGTTTATTTAATTAAAATAATGAGGATTTATTAATATCCAATTTTATTAAAATAAAGGTTTTGCCATTTTAATTAAAACATCAAAACTTGTTAAAATTATTTTAAAACAAGTTTTCTAAGTATTTTATATTTTCAAATAAAACCTACTGATTTGGTTTTGATAATATTTAGATTTCAAATGGAGATTTTAATAAATCAAATCCTATTTGAATTAATAACTATGGACTATTTTATTTAAATATTAAATAGATCCTAAAAGAATAAAAATATTATTTTATTTTTGGACTTTGGATTTGTGTTGATTAAATAGAACTAAAACTCAATACAAGTTTGGTGGAAGTTTGAATTGATTTGAGTGTTTGAATTGTTGTTTGAATTTCAAAACAGAAAACTAAATGGAAAAAGGAAAAAGTATCTGAACAAAAAAAAAGAAACAAAACAACCCAGCCCAGCTAAGCCCACCTGGCCCAGTTAGCCCACCTCTCATCTCTCCCCGAAGCGTTTTCTGTCACTCACAGGCGAACCCGCAAACCCACTAACGAGTAGGTCCCACTCTCCCTCTCCCTCACTCACTGTCAAGCGTCCCCACTGCCACGTAATCATCTTCCCACCCGCGACCTGTTCTTCCCCCTGACGCCGCTGCCGTTCCTGCCGTTTAATTCTAAATAAGACTTGCATGGAATTTTGCTAAGTATAAACCATGCTATGGGAAATCCTAGTAGATGAAACCTTAGTAGAAATTTTCCTAAGTTAAGATTCCTACTATCAAGCTTAGCTTAGCTAGTAGAAAACAAGGGTGGAATATATATTCACACTATGGAAAAATTTCTAAGTCTGAGGACTTGTGTTTTGTTAATAAAACAACTAAGTGAACGAATCACCTGGGTGGAATGGAAGGAAAGGTTTGTGTTGAGTGGTTCACAAGGCCCATTTTTATGGTTTACCTTGTGTATCTCACTTGGGGATGGACACCCAGGAACAAAGAGATTTGAGATGTCAAATGTTGAGAAGCTTCAAGTGCAACCACATGGCATTATGGGCTCTGCCTGGATCATATAGGTTGCAAGAACTTAGCCAAATGGACAGTTTGTGGTAGGGGAATGATAGGTTGGAACGCGTCCATTCTGGTCTAAGTGAAGGCTTCTGAAAGATCTTGTCTTGGTGAAACCAAGTCTTGTGGGGAAAGTGCACCACCTCTGCAGAGTGTAAAATCTAAGTACTTAGCCATGTCCCTGTCAAAGGACAATTTGAGCATCAAGACATGGAAGCTATCAAGAATCTCATCATCCAAATTTCTAAGTTAAAAACTTGTGGTTGAACAAGGGTGAAAGGATATTCAATCTTTGATTGGTAGATGCCTTGGGTGATTTTTGTCAAGCAAAAACTTAGTGTTTTCAAATGATAAGGAAAAATCTATTTTGAGCAATGCAAGCCTCAACTCCACTTAGCCAAAAGCATATAGAAGATAGACTCCACTATACTACCATAGTATCACTTGCCAATACAATTCAAATGTATTGACCCTTGTGGCTGTAACTTGTTATGTTGCAGGTTTGATTGATATTAGTGAAGTTTAATGATTAGGATTACAAGTCTACAACCAACATGTTTGCCTGTGGCACTTTGAAGATGAAGGACCCTATGCTTATAGATATTCTACTACAATGTAATGTAATAGCCAAATGAGCTATGAAAGATGTAATAAATTATTTTATTCCTGGTTATAAAGTTGTATTATGACCTCTGTTTCTTGATATTACATCTTAACTGTGGATGCTAGCTATTGATCCAGGGACTAGCATTGCAATCACAGGGATCCTTTTCCTTTACAAAGGAGGGATCTTACAGTGTTATGGCTGTATTCTTTGCTTGTTAAATAATGTGGTTCTTAAGTATTAGATATTGAATTTGTTGGTGTGAACCGTCATATGAAACAACACAATTCACGAACTAAAATGTCCTAAGTAACCAGCAAAATAATATGTGATGATGTTCATCAAGAACAAATAAAGGGTTATTGTGTTGCTCGCTGAAATCAAAGCTTGCCTTCAAGATTTGTTTTATCGGGTATTATGAGAACAAAAGGGTTGTTCAAATAAATTGCCGTAATCCATAAAAGATGGATGATTTACAAATCTCGTTGGAGAAATCACATCCATAAAACTAGTGCTAAAAATGTCGAAAGACAAATTGATTGAAAAATCACTTAGGAAGTGACATCGCTGTTTAAATTATATTGGAAAGAAAATCCATGTGGATGTAATTTTGGAGTCTTTTGATTTTTTATCAAATAACACTTGTGAAACTTTCCTGGAGATAATTAAAACTCCGTTCATAGGCCAAAAGGGAACGAATGACTAGATTATTGGAATTTGTACATATTTGATGTATGAAGTCCATTACGTGTAGTCAAAAGCGATGGATTTCAACTTCATATGCTTTCTCCAAAAATTTGAGTGAATATATGAATATTTACTTAATGAGGATGAAGTGTGAAACATTTGAAAAGTTCAAAAACTTTCAAGATGAAGTGCAAAATCAATGTAACAAGGAAATAAAGAATTTATGATAGGATCATAAAGGAAGATATTTGAGTTACAAGTTTAGCATAATACCTTAGATTTGATGAATCGTTCCGTGGATTTGCATTTCCCGAAACACCATAAGAGTATGGAGCATTCGAGATATGTAATGAAACCTTGTTTGACATGGTAAGATCAAAGGTGTAATTCATAAAAACGCCATTATATTTTAAAGATTAAAATCTTTAAATACTACCGCTTTTTCACTGAAAAGAGCTCCATCATGATCCGTTAAAATGACACCATAAAACTTATGGTTTGGGATAAAACCCAAATTATCTTTTCTTAAACATTGGTATGCTATGCATAAGTGAGATGTTTACTACCAAATTCGCATGAACATGTCTTTGTATGTTATTTCGAATAATCGTTGAGTATTCCTCCATAACACCGAAGACAAAAATGTTTGTCGCTTAGAACGTCAAGTTTCTTTTAGAAGGAATTTTTTGTGAAAAGTTAAGTGGGAGGACAATAGAACTTTGATAAGGTTAAACGAACCTTAGCTATATGTGCAAATTTGTGCAGCGCCGAAAAGTGTTCCGGGGGCAGAAACAATGCTCATGGCTCACGTGCCTCAAAGGTTGTGGTTACGAAGGTCTAAGTTCCTATTGAATAAAGTGTTGGGCCAAGTAGAGATAAAACAAAGCTTTTTCCTATAACGTGGTGATCCCAAGATCTAGCTGAGGTAGAAGGCCACGAGGTTTACCACTAGACACGCAGTTGCGGATTACTGATGTAGCGCGCCAGTTGATGCAGTGCAGTCCTTTGGGATCCGATCGTCCTGGTGCTAATCGTACAACACCTCTGCTGGTATCCACACGTACAGGGAGGAGCACCAACGGCGAACTGCTAGGTTCGATACGACGGCAGGACTGCTGTGGAGCTAGGGTTTCCAACACATGGAATGACCTAACCGATCAATGATTAACCCATCTGGGTTACTGTGCTCCGCTATATATAGGGAGTGAACGTGGGCTCCACTCTCGTGGCCCATTCACTAAAGCCCATATAAAACCAGTCACCATGAGTCCGACTCACTGACTCAGTCCAGATCCGGCTTGGGTATAACCCAACCAGATTTCCGGTTCAGATCCAATCCAAACTTGCTCCCGCTCTTAAGTGTGTGACCCCGCAGGCTCATAGCTACTTGGACACGATTGGAGTCCGACTCTCAATCGATCAGTCGGTAGTGGCTCCTAGCAGAACATGCCGACTCCCAAATACCAAAGGGTCATGACGACTTGCCTTTCCCATGTGACTTACGTCCGAGTCCCTTTTGCCTCACGATATACCTTGTCAGACTATAGGCGAATATTTGTCATCCCTTAAATAGTCCGACTCTCTTCTCGATCCGAGATAAGTGATTCACCCGACTAACTCTTAGTCGATCGCCTCGGTTAACACTTAACTGAGTCGTGCATGGCCATGCTTTCCAAATCATATCATCCGAGAGGGCCCAGAGAATATCTCTCCAAGTGGAGGGGCAAAATCCCATCTTGGTTATTCACATCACGCATCTTGATCCTCAGTCGACCCGAACTCTGCCTTTATAACTGCCCAGTTACGGATCAGCGTTTGACAGAACCTAAGTCGGTGATCCTCAACTCGAACTATGCAATAACCTCAGGTCTAAGGATTACATTGATTGAGATATACAAATGACAACTTGTTTGGTGTACCTTAATATGGGTCAATCTGACTCGCTAAACTCTTTAGCCGAATCTGTGTAAGTCGGAATAGCATATGCATGCCCATGACAAGTGGAACCGAGTCATCAAGCCGACTTTCACATTGGTCTAAGTTGTGTGTCCAGCACAACCTCAATGACCAAGGACATTTAGTACAAACAACATGAATGTATAGTTCCACAACCGAATCACATATTCAATGATATACATCAGATGCTCATACAAGGACAGCTTAATAACTTCATGAATACAATGGAAATATCATCATACATGATTCCCTCTAGGGCATATTCCCAACATAAAGTAGGTCGGGTAAACAATCAAACACAAAGATTTGAGAGTTGAATCATTATTTGATAATAATGAACCGACTACATGCAAAGAAGTGATGATGGGCCCTGACTCCGTCAAATGGCTTGAAGCCATAGAATCCGTGATAGTTCCTACACGAGAAATCAAGCTTTGAACTTGAAAGACCCTCTGGAAAGGTGTAAGACCTTATAGTCGTGTTTGGATCTATAAAGTAATAGACATGGATGATTCACATCTATGAAATAGTCAACATGTTGGGAAAGAGTTCACAACAATGCTCAAAGGTTGACTATGACAAGATTTGATCTTTCATAGCGATATTTAGTCTAGACGGATTAATGTAGCAACCACTACATATATTGGTATATGATAGTTGAATAAACAAAACAAAGTTTTTATAATAGAATTGTTACCTAGGACGTGTGCATAACACGGTCCAAAGGGTTTTGTTAATTCAAAGGATGCTAAAAGCATATGCAAACTTCAATGGTTGAAGTGAGCATCACGGAGTTGGAATCTTCACCATGATGAAATTGTTAAAAGAGTTTAAATTCGTCAGAGACGATGAAGATGCTTGCATTTGCAAGAAATTAAGTGGGAGCGCTAAGACATATTTCTAATACATTATGTGGAAGAAATATTATTGATTGGAAATGATGTATCTTTTATTAACACATGTTAAGAATTTCATCTCGATGAAAGAGTTAGGCAAAACCCGAATATTTGGCATCAATATCTATATAGATAGATTAAGACGCTAATATGGTTGTGCCAAATGTACATATATGAGATATTGAATGAGTTCAATATGGAAATGACAAGAAAGGTTCTTGCCATACAGAAAGGGTTAAATCAAAATTCAAGGGTATCGACACTTGGTAAGTGAAACAAAGATTCAAGTATAGATTGATACTTGATGTATGAAATCACAAAGAGTATTTATATCAATCATACTGTGATATGTACAAATCCAGATATGTCCTATGCTCTAAATGTTATGAGCATATACCAGAATGATTCATAAGATGATCATTGGACGATAATAAGGATATTCTTATGATTTTTTGGAAGAACTAAGAATATATTATTTTTATAGAAGTGACAAATAGATGGTTAGTTCATTATAAAAGTACTACATTGATACTAGTTTTGTCACAAAGTACAAATTAAGTTTATCTCAATCTAAACTAAGGGTGGCACAATATGATGGAAAGTAAGTTCCATAATGGATTTGAATGAGTTCCAAAGTTTAGACATTGTGACAGATACTACAACAAAAGGCTAAGTATATGACTGCTATTATGGCAGCAAAAGAGGGCATTTGTGTCAAGTAGTTTGTTATCAAACTAGGTGTGGTTCACAGCGGGATAGTACTATGAAGATATATTGTACGACAATATTATCAACATGTTTTAACCCCAAGGAACTAAAGGTCTCACCAAAAGACCAAATTTATACAAAGCTATCTCATTAGAGAATGAGTGATGCGTAGAGACGCAAAGACATGCAATTACACACGGACCTGAAAGTGTCGAATCCGGAGATCACTTGACCACTAGCAATCGTGTAAATACAACACCGGAAAGTCATAGGTGTTGAATGCACAAAGGTTTGAAACTAGATTATTGACTCTAGTGCAAGTGGGAGACTATTGGAGATAATAAAAAGGTTATTATCATATCTTCATGCTTATGATAAATGTTTACATACCATGCTATAATTGTATTAACAGGAAACATTAATACTTATGTGATTTGTAAACACAAAAGAGTCCCTAGTAAAGCCTCTTGTTAAACTAGCTTGTTGGTTAATATATGATCATGGTTTCCTGATCATGAACATTGAGATGTTATTAACAACAGGGTCATATCATTAGGAGAATGATGTGATGGACATACTCCTATAGTTAAGCATAGCATAAAGATCAAGTCATTTAATATAGTTCACTTGCTATAAGCTTTATGATACATAGTAACCTAATTCATTCGACCATGAGATCATGCTAATCACCATCACCGGATAGATGCTTTGATGACATCAAACACCACTTCGTAACTGGGTGGTTATAAAGGTGGCATTCAGTGTTCGGAAAGTATGTGTTGAGGCACATAGATCAAGAGTGGGATTTGTCCATCCATATGACGGATAGATATACTCTGGGCCCTCTCGGTGGAATGTCATCCAATTAGCTTGTAAGCATGTGACTGGCTCACAAGGGATCACATATCACGGGAACAAGAAAATAGTACTTATCGGTAACGAGGTTGGACTAGGTATGCAGAGATACCGACGATTAGACCTCGGATTAGTAAACTATCACGAGACAAAGGGAAATTGGTATCATATGTAAATGGTTCATTCGATAACAAAGTAATCGTAGAAATATGTGGGAGTGATGACCCACAAGTGTAGGGGATCGCAACAGTCTTCGCGGGTAGTATTACCCAATTTATTGATTCGACACAAGGGGAGCCAAAGAATACTTGCAAGCCTTAACAACTGAGTTGTCAGTTTAGCTGCACCTGGAAATAGTTCTTGCTCACAGAAGTTTATCAGTAGTAAAAATTTGTAGTAGCAACAGCAGCAGTAATAGCAACAGTGAAACATGAGCAATAGTAATAGTAACGGTAGCAGTAGGATTCGAGTGCGGTAGACATAGGGATGGATGGACGGGCATTGCATGGACGAGTCTAAACATGTAACTTCAAGATCTAGGGCATTGCAGATAAATAATAACAAGCATCCAAGTACTAAACAATCCTAGACATGTGCTCCAAATATAGTCATACGTTCTCGCAATGAGAACTTGCATAACATCATCTGTCCAGCCAGCCCGTGGCAGCGGTGCCTCTAGGTAACTACTGGCAATTAAGGTACTGAAGGGATACGGGTAGGCTACACTATCGCAAAACAAAAAATTCTACCGCATAAACCAGGAATACTGTTGTCATAGATCACGAGATTACCACTAGACACGCGGTTGCGGAACTTGATGAAGTGCGTCGAGGTAGTGTAGATGTTCTACGTATCCTCCTCGTCCTCGTCCCACGAGCATCTCCCCTTGTGCGGCTCATCCAAGTGCCATAGATGCAGCACCTCCGAGGTATCCACACGTGCGGGATGGAAGCGTAAGACGCCGGACTGCTAGGTCCGCATGTGCAACACATGCGTGAGGAGTGGCGGCTGGGTGGAATGGTCTAACCCTGGTAAGCTCGCCCTACCCTCTCTTATATAGGCGTCCCTAGTGGGCTTCTACATTAGCAGCCCATTAGTAGCCTAAGCCTGGTCTAATTCGGATCCAATCCTCATTAGGCTTCCCGCCCCTTAAGTGTGTGACCCTATAGGTTCATATACGTATAGACATGACACAAATACACTTATTCTGTCAATAGTTGGTAGCGGCCTCTAGCAAGACGTGCCAACTCCTAAACGCATACAAAGATCATATCGGACGAACCATAACAAGGTTTAGTACATGTCTTTCCTTTTGCCTCACGATATTTGGTCTAGCTCCAAGCTGACCTCCCTTTCTCGATACTGTGATTCGGAATCCCTTTACTAGGTTAACTCTTAACCATATGTAGCACGGCCATGCATTTTTGGATCCGATCACTCGAGGGGCCCAGAGATATCTCTCTCAAGTAGAGAGGGGCAAATCCCATCTTGATTGACCATGCCTTGCAGCATGCTTCAGGACAAACTCGAAAGCTATTTTTATGACTACCCAGTTACGGAGTAGTGGTTGATAGCCCCAAAGTAGGTCGATCCACATCTCAAGTACATGCGACAATCTCAGGTCTAAGGAAAAAACGTACACGATGTGTAGAGAGAGATGCAAGTCTAATTGCCAGTCTCAAGTTGGGTCAGTCCAACCCATGTTCATAACATGTGTCCACATCATTGGTTTGACATCTCCATGTCTATGACTTGCGAAACATAGTCATCAACCAATCGATGTGCTAGTCTAATATTCACGTGTGTCCTCACATGAACTCCGACTAGGGATAACTATTAAACAACCATATAAGTAAAGAGTTTCACAAACAATTCACATAATTGTCGATCAATTCAAGTTGCCTGATATGGATATTCAAGGAACATTACAATAACTCATGGATACATATGAAATATAATCATCTCTATGATTGCCTCTAGGGCATATTTCCTTCAGTCTCCCACTTGCACTAGAGTCAATCTAAAATGCATCCAATACCAATTGATCTTGTGTGTGCTTCATGCGTGGGCTGCGGGAGAGGCTTAGTCAAGGGATCATCAACATTTGAGTCTGTATGTATTTTGCATATCATGACACTACCATCCTCAACGAACTCTTGAATCTGATGGTAACACATGCGAATATGTTTGTTCTTTTGGTGTTGTCTAGGTTCCTTGGCCTGTGCAATAGCACCATTGTTGTCACAATAAATGTCCAAGGGATTGGACGCGCCCTGAACCACACCGAGAGCGATCAGGAAATTCCTAATCCAAACAGCTTCCTTTACAGCCTCCGAGGCAACAATATATTCAGCTTTTGTTGAAGAGGAGGTCACCGTATCTTGCTTGGAACTTTTCCAGCTCACAACACCACCATTCATGACAAACACATAACCTGATTGCGATTTCGAATCATCTGAGTCATTAAGGTAACTCGCATCTGTGTAACCCTTTACACTGAGTTCATCCTCACCTCCATAAACTAGGAACACATCCTTAGTCCTTTTCAAGTACTTAAGGATGTTCTTTACTGCTGTCCAGTGACCTTCACCTGGATCAGCCTGGTATCTGCTCGTAACACTTAGAGCATAGGAAACATCTGGGCGAGTACATATCATTGCATACATGATGGATCCAATAGCCGAAGCATATGGAACCCTGCTCATGCGCTCACGCTCATCACTAGTCGAAGGACACCGAGTCTTGCTGAGTTTAATGCCGTGAGACATGGGCAAAAAACCCTTCTTAGCCTCTTCCATGCTGAACTGTTTCAACACTTTGTCAATGTATGTACTCTGGGTTAATACAATTAGCCTTCTTGATATATCTCTATAGATCTTAATGACAAGAATATATGCCGCTTCTCCTAAGTCCTTCATTGAAAAACTATTTTTCAACGAGGTCTTAACAGACTCGAGCATAGGAATGTCATTTCCAATCAGCAATATTTCATCTACATATAAGATTATAAATACCAGCGCTCTCCCACTTTTCTTCTTGTAAACACAAGGTTCTTGTTTGTTTTTGATGAAGCCAAACTCCTTTACAACTTCATCAAATCGAATGTTCCAACTCCAAGATGCTTGCTTCAGCCCATAAATGGACTTTAGAAGTTTGCATACCTTTCCAGCATTGTTTGGATCGACAAAACCTTCGGGCTACATCATATACACGTCCTCAGTTAGAATTCCATTTAGGAAAGCCGTCTTGACATCCATCTGCCATATTTCATAATCGAAATGTGCATCAATGGCTAGAATAATCCGTATAGATTTAAGCATCGCTACGGGAGAGAAAGTCTCGTCGTATTCAACTCCTTGAACTTGTCAAAAACCTTTTGCAACAAGTCGAGCTTTATGGATGTGAACATTTTCATCCATATCAATCTTTTTCTTATAGATCCACTTGCACTCGATGGATTTAAAACCATCAAGCATGTCAACCAAGTTCCAAACTTGATTGTCTCCCATGGACTCTATCTCGGATCTCATGGCGATCAGCCATTTCTTAGAGTCTGGGTCCACCATCGCTTTTGCATAGGTCGCAGGCTCATCATTGTCTAACAATAATAATTCCCGCGATTCGCGGAGCCTCGCCAACCTTCGTGGTTGTGGTGCTTCTATTTCCACGGGTTCCTCAACTTGTTCTGCTACAATAGCATCACTCGTAGAAGCATCCCTGACTGGCTCATCTTGAACTTCTTCAAGTTGCACCGACCTTCCACTCGTTCCCTTTGTGAGAAACTCTTTCTCTAGGAAAACACCGCTACGAGCGACAAACACTTTGCCCTCTTCTCGGTTGTAGAAGTAATACCCTAAGGTTTCCCTCGGATATCCCACGGAAATGCACTTATCCGATTTGGGTGTTAGCTTGTCCGACTGAAGTCGCTTGACAAATGCATCACAACCCCAAATCTTTAGAAAAGACAAACTAGGATTCTTTCCAGTCCACATCTCATATGGTGTCTTTACTACGGATTTAGATGGTACCCTATTAAGTGCGAAAGCTGCCGTTTCTAGAGCGTAACACCAAAATGATAATGGTAAATCCGACTGGCTCATCATCGATCGAACCATGTCCAACAAAGTTCGATTGCACCATTCGGAGACCTTGTTTCTTTGAGGCATTCTGGGTGGCGTGAGCTGTGGAACAATTCCGCAACCCTTTAAGATGATTGCTAAATTCGTGACTCAAATATTCACCTCCACGATCAGATCGCAAGGCCTTTATTTTCTTGCCACGTTGATTCTCTACTTCACTCTGAAACTCCTTGAACTTTTCAAGAGTTTCAGACTTATGCTTCATCAAGTAGACATAACCATATCTACTGAAATCATCAGTGAAAGTAATGAAGTAGTGATATCCTCCTCTGGCTGTCATGCTCATTGGTCCACATACATCAGTATGTATGAGTTTCAACAAGTCTGTCGCTCTCTCGGGTAAACCCGAAAAAGGCGACTTGGTCATCTTTCCAAGTAGACAAACTTGACATGTCTCGTATGATTCAAAATCAAACGAAGTTAGAAGACCATCACCATGGAGCTTCTTCATGCGCTTTTCACTTATATGCCCCAAACGACAATGCCATAAATAGGTAGGACTCAAATCACTAGGCTGAAGCCTTTTAGCACTAACATTGTAAAGAGATGCATCATCAAGATTTAAAATAAATAACCCATTCACAATGGGAGCATCAGCCATAAACATAGCATTCTTAGAGATTACACAACCATTGTTTGCACTCGCGAATGAATAACCATCCCTCATCAAACATGAAGGTGATAAAATGTTTCGACCCATACTAGGAATGTAATAACAATTATTCAACTCCATAATAAATCCTAATGGAAGGTGAAGTTGCATGACACCGACGAACAATGCAGCAACCCTTGCTTTATTTCCAACACGAAAATCCACTTCGCCTTTCCACACTTCTCTAGTCCTTATTAGCCCCTACATCAAATTGCAAATATGAGCAACCGATCCGGTATCAAATACCCAAGAGTTAACATAGGAATCAGCGAGAAGAATGTCCACAACATTTATAACAAGTGTACCTAAGTGGGAAGTACTCTTACTTCCACTCTTCTTCAAAGAAGCCTGGTACTTGCTGCAATTTCTCTTCCAGTGTCCATGTTCATGACAAAAGAAGCACTCAGTGTCATCTGCAGGTCCAGCCTTTTGCTTGGGTGCAGACTTAGGGATCGTATCCTTAGCCTTGACCTTCTTCTTCCAAGAAGTACCCTTTTTTTAAAGCTAGGATTATTCTTCACAGTCATCACATGGCTATGCCCTGCACACTTCTTTATGTCACTTTCTGCTGTTTTTAGCATCCCACATATCTCATTAAGGCCCTTTTCCACCCCATGCATATGGTAGTTCGAAATGAACTGCCCATAGCTAGATGGAAGATACGCCAAAATGAAGTCAGTAGCCAACTCTTGGCCTAGTGGAAAACCAAGCTTTTCCAAAGTCTGACTATAACCAACCATTTTGATCACATGGGGGCCTACACCTGCTTCCTCTGCCAGCTTGCATTCCACAAAGGACTTGGCGACATTGTACCTCTCGGTCCTGGCCTGAGTCTATAACATGTCCCTAAGCGCGACGATCATATCATATGCTTCCTAATCCTCAAACTTCCTTTGGAGTTCAGGCTCCATGCATGCAATCATAAGGTAGCTAACCTCAAGAGAATCATCACATGCTCTCTTGTAGGCATTCTTGAGGGCAGCAGATGCATTATCAGCAGGTTCATCGGGGATTGGGGTATCCAGAACCGTTTCCTTTTTATCAGACCTAAGAACAATTCTCAGGTTACGGACCCAGTCTGAATAGTTTGTTCCATTTAGTTTATCTTTGTCAAGAATCGAACGCAAAGAAAAAGGTGATGCAGTGTTCGGTGCCATTGATCTACAACAGAAAACATGCAAAATACTAAGCCATGTCACCATGAAAGAGTAAAACATATTAAACAATTTAATAGCATATACTCCCACTTAAATCAATATCCCTCTATTGATACTAAGTGATTCAAGATCCACAATTAACAAGTCGACTAGTGAGCTTTAGCATCACTGCTAGAAGACAAGGTAAATCGGTAAGCAACACTTGCTAATCATATCACATATTACTCTTGTTGTTGGGTGACATCTCTATGTCAAAACTAGGCGCCCAACCTTTATGCCCCAAGGTCCTTAACTGTTAAGATGACCTTGTCAAGCTCACCAACCCTTATGCTTGTAGGTATCCGATACAAACCCATCCAACCAAGGAAAACTGCGGCACCCTAATTTCATAAGCCCACCAACGATTGTACATGGCATAGGATGGTGCAAGGTTGGTTGGGAGGGCATGGTTTAACTTAAACTTTGTGAGGGATCGTTCTACTTCTATCATCTAAGCATGCATGGCAGTAAAACACATAAGAATAGCATTCACATAGTTGTGACACAATATGGCCCATTTTCTCATGGTGATCTCTATCGCCATAGAACCTGTCCACCATGATGATCTCCATCTTCATGTTCCATGTGAGCCATCCTCCAAGTGATGAGTCCTCCAAGAAATAATACAAGCTATTACTCCTAACAGCTAGTAATCAAAATTACATAGTATTGGGATCATCACCAGTTGGCACGCAGGCCATTACAATAATTGACAACACATATGGCTCCAGCCGTGTTGCCGTACTCACGACACGCAGGTCATGAAAAAATTCATACATGCATCACATACATATATGGGCCATACTGATCACATACATCCTGCAAAAACAAGTTATGCATAGAATCGCATTCTACCAGATCATGTGACATTGCAGCACCTAGTTACCTTAACGAGATACAAAAGGGGCTATGATTAAGGGGGGTCTAGGGGGTATCCCCCTGCGGGGTTCGAAGGGGCAGCTCAAACTGTGAAAAATGAGAGATCGAATCTACACAATTTTCTTTAAGGATTTTGATCGGCAAATCAAATTTCCCATAAACCGACTATTGTCCCGATTCGATCAAACTCCTTTGATCACGGTACATCGATTTTAGATCTAGGTTCCGATTCGATCAATTATATTGATCTTTGCATGATTCAACATGATTTATGCGTCAGTGTCTACCCCGATGGCGGAAACCGACCGATAGGGGTAAGTCGTTCGACGACCTCAGAATTACGATCACAGAAAGCAAGATCATAGATCAATCCTGAACCATCACAATAAAAACGATCACATCATTCATATCAATCTGCATATCACCATATGCAAACATCCCGAACCTATAACTGAACAACATCGGCTCTGATACCACTAAAGGGATACAGGTAGGCTACACTAGCGCAAAACAAAAAAATTCTACCGCGTAAACCAGGAATACTGTTGTCATAGATCACGAGACTACCACTAGACGCGCGGTTGAGGAACTTGATGAAGCGCGTCGAGGCAGTGTAGATGTTCTACTCTCCTCATTGTCCTCGTCCCACGAGCAGCTCCCCTTGCGCGGCTCGTCCAAGTGCCACAGATGCAGCACCTCCGAGGTATCCACACGTGCAGGATGGAAGCGTCAGACGCCATACTTCTAGGTCCACGCGTGCAACACAGGCGTGAGGAGTGGCGGATGGGTGGAATGTTCTAACCCTGGTCAGCTCGCCCTACCCTCTCTTATATAGGCGTCCCTAGTGGGCTTCTACATTAGCAGCCCATTAGTAGCCTAAGCCTGGTCTAATTAGGATCCAATCCTCATTAGGCTTCCAGCCCCTTAAGTGTGTGACCCTATAGGTTCATATATGTATAGACATGACATGAATACACTTATTCTTTCAATAGTTGGTAGCGGCCTCTAGCAAGACGTGCCAACTCCTAAACGCATACAAAGATCATATCGGACGAACCATCACAAGGTTTAGTACATGTATTTCCCTTTGCCTCACGATATTTGGTCTAGCTCCAAGCTGACCTCCCTTTCTCGATACTGTGATTTGGAATCCCTTTACTAGGTTAACTCTTAACCATATGTAGCACGACCATGCATTTCTGGATCCGGTCACTCGAGGGGCCCAGAGATATATCTCTCAAGTAGACAGGGGCAAATCCCATCTTGATTGACCATGCCTTGCAGCATGCTTCAGGACAAACCCGAAAGCTACTTTTATGACTACCCAGTTATGAAGTAGTGGTTGATAGCCCCAAAGTAGGTCGATCCACATCTCAAGTACATGCGACAATCTCAGGTCTAAGGACAAAACATACATGATGTGTAGAGAGAGATGCAAGTCTAATTGCCAGTCTCAAGTTGGGTCAGTCCAACCCATGTTCATAACATGTGTCCACATCATTGGTTTGACATCTCCATGTCTATGACTTGCGAAACATAGTCATCAACCAATCGATGTGCTAGTCTAATATTCACGTGTTTCCTCACATGAACTCTGACTAGGGACAGCTATTAAATAACCATACAAGTAAAGAGTTTCACAAACAATTCACATAATTGTCAATCAATACAAGTTGCCTGATATGGATATTCAAGGAACATTACAATAACTCATGGATACAAATGAAATATAATCATCTCTATGATTGCCTCTAGGGCATATTTCCTTCAGGTACTCCTTTTAATAGAGCACCGGAGCAAAGCATTAACACTCCATGAACACATGTGATCCTCACACCACATCCATCCCCTCCGGTTGTCCCAATTATTGTCACTTTGGGGACTTTGGATCCGAACAATGATATGTGTACACAACTTGTAGATAAGATCACAAACAATACTATCATAATGATTCAATAATAAGTTCAAATCTGAGATCATGGCACTCGGGCCCTAGTGACAAGCATTAAGAAAAACAAGTTGCAACAAAGTCAAATAGCTCTAATAGATATACTAGGCACTATGCCCTAACAGATCTTATTCGATTACATGATAGAACTCATCCAATCCCTACCATCACCAAGCCTACATCGGGGGATTACTATCCCCCCAGCTTTTAGGTCGAAAGGCAACTTATAGGCGCAGAGGGAGGCCGAGGGGGTGCCTGGGGTGGCCGCACCCCCTCCAGGCGCGGGGTCAGGTGGGCTCGCGCCTGGGGTGGGTGTGGGCCCCCCAGGCCTCCTCTCTGTCTCCCCTTCTGGCTCCGTGGATCTTCTGGTGAAAAATAGTTTTTGGCATATTTTCTAGGATTTTTCCTGATAGTTGATATTCTGCACAAAAACAAGACACCAAGGTAATTCTGCTGAAAACAGCGTCAGTCCGTTTTAGTTGTATCCAAATCACACAAGTTTAGAGGAGAAACAATAGCAAAGTGTTCGAGAAAGTAGATACGTTTTGGCCGTATCAACTCCCCCAAGCTTAGCTTATTGCTTGTCCTCAAGCAATTCAGTTGAAAACTGAGTGCGATAAAAGAACTTTCACGAACACTTTGCTTCATATGATGTATATATTCTTAGCACAGGAGTAGATGCTTAGACAATTCATAATAAGAAGTATGCAACTAAGTCTACTCAATAGTCATTGCAAGCTATGAAGAGAAACCAACTCAATAATAATAAGTAGCATGGGACATAAACATAAGCAACATTGCAATGCTCATAATAAGGTATGATAGAGTGGTATCTCGCTTGCCTTTGTTTGAAGAGCATAATATGAATGCCAAGGCACCTCTGAAGTTCAAGTGAAGACTAGAGGTAAAGATATCAGAGATACAAGCATCAAAGTCATGACATAATTAACCAAGTTTTGGAACAAACACAAGAATGACAACTATGCTCTCAAGAATGTGCTCATAGCATAAGTGGTGACTCGACAAAGTTGTGAAAACGGTTTTGTGAAGGTTTGAAAGGCTTCCTAATGCTGAAAGTAAGGTACTCGTTAGCTTTGAGCTCTCATTGCCCCTATCATAGGCATCTTCATGTGGTTAAGGTGAAAGTGCGGTCAACTCTAAATCATATGCTTGATAGACCATAGGATGAAAATCCCAAGTCCCTTGATTATGAGGGTCGCTCCGCATGCTACTCAACTTTGGTCACCTGAAAGTTCTTGTCATTGTAAATACATGCATATCATCGATAACCGCCAACGGGGTACCCCTATGGTACAGGAGCTTTCCCATAACCAAAATGACAAGGCAAGCATACAATGAGCATCTCAGCAATATTTTTATTTACCATATGTATAGATTTTTATTGAGGATGCTTCCTAGATGCTCATTACGATGATGCTGCAAATTTCCACCATGATTAGGCATGGCTTAGGCTAGCGGCCCAGGCGTTTCTCTAACACAATGTATAAACTCCATGAACTCACAACCTCCCCTTTTATTCCACATCGTCGACATCCATAAACAAAAGAGCAAAGTATCAACTGGATGAGATATCCAACATGTGTTGAAAGCGTTCCCCGTGACAACACGGTTCTGCTGACTCCCAGCATATAATAAGCAAGCATATAAATTTCATGGACTAGTCACAATGGTTCAGGATTATTAAGCGCAGGGAATAAAGTGTGCCATCAAGTTCATGAGAGCTTTACTAACTAACTTCCTCAAAACAGACAAACATTTTATTTGGAAGAAAACAAGACACATAGAATATGCACTGAAGTAGCAAATGATGCTAATTGGTAGGTATGGTGGACACAACTGGCAATATTGGTTTTGAGGAGTTGGAAGCACATGTAGAGCACATACTCAGTGAAAGTGAAGGCTAGCAATAGAGAGGGAGCACCGAACGAGAGAGCAATAACTGTCATAATCATGCTTGCAACAAAACAGGATTAATTATGGCATGAAAGTGATACAAGAACTCTGAGGCTACAAATAAATCATCGAGGCTTACTGACTATTGATTAGTCATATGCATGTGTGAGCATGTTCCAAGTCGATTCACATGAACAGTTAGAGGAGGATAACACAATGTCATACCAAATTATGAACAAAACAATGCAAGCAAACATTCATATGACATGCTACAAACTATTAGAAAGCTGGAGCTAACCATAGACAAGCAAGAACTACTAAGCATCCATAATGACATACACCTTACACAAACAGGCTAAGCATGCTCACAATGATGAGTATATGTACAAAAATGAAACAAATAGAGTTTGTTACCAGCCTCTTACCACACCTCGAGTTGTCTTAATCTTCATTATTGCCCTTCACTTGTGTGACTTGAATAGTTAACATGAAACCAAAATCCACCAAGGACGGCTGAACCCTGCAAAGAACTCACAAAACCAAAGAAGAACAACAAATATTTTTGGTGTTTTCGATTTTTTAGAAACAAGCAAACAAAGAAAAACCAAACAAAAACAAAGCAAACCAAACAAAGAAAAATCTTTTTGGATTTTTCTTTTAAGGCAAACCAAAGCAAAGAAACAAAGAAACAAACCAAGATAAACAATGAAAATATTTTTGGTATTTTTGTGTTTTTGAGAAAGAAGCAACAATAACCAAAAAGAAAGCGAAACAATGGATATACAAAGAACCGACCGAACATGATATATAAATGAGTGTGATGTCGGTATACCTCCCCCAAGCTTAGGCTTTTGGCCTAAGTGGGGCTCAATACCATGGTGCCCAAGTAGATGCACCTTCGTAGTATGTCGAGGAAGCTCCCTCGTCCTGGTATGAGCTCGAGGACTCCCCGGTATAGTGTACCGCGGGGTCATATGAGGGCGCTTCCTCCTGATAGCCCCATGGAAGTTAAGAGAGCGCAACTTGTCATCCATCTTCGCCTTCATGCGTGACCAAGGTCCCTGATAAATATTGAACAAAGTGGTTTGGGGTAGACGGATCTCTCTATCTCTCTTCCCTGTCAATACAGAACATTCTATAAACCAAGTTATCAAGAGTAGAGCTAGTGGTGACAAAGTGGTGCGCCTTCATGGCAACAATATCAAGCCTAAGAGGATCCAAAACTGTATCATTTGGATCTACAACAATGTCCAACGTAGCAACAATACGAGTAGCAATAATTCCGCCATAAATGGGTCCCTTAGTAGCTAAACGACGAGCAATGAGGGAACCAAGATTATACTTATCCTCACTGTTGAGCGCGACAGCTAAGAAGGCCAATTGATAGTTGCAAATATTACTAGTGTTCTTTCTACCAAGAACACTAGTGGTAAGATAGTAGGAAAAGTACCTGATGGCTGGAAGTTGAATATTCTTTATCTTCCCTTGTTGAGCTCTGCGGTCATCATCATTGGTTATTCCTCGGTAAAGCTCCAACAAATCGGCGGGAAGAGTTAGAATCTTCTTTGATGAACCAGTTGTACCAAGTCCTAGGGCCTTGCAAAATTTCTTCAAAGACATAGTATGAGCCCTGTCATAAATTTTGAAAGACACAAAGGGCTTGAACATGCTGTTAGTAAAGGAGAAATTCTCCACAAATGTTTTAGTAAGCACAACATATTGTGCACTCTCATCCTGCATGAAACTTGTTAGACTAGCCCTCTGAATCAAAGTCATGAAATCATTAAGAATCCCAGCAGCTTGCAATAAAGTTTGGCAAGGAAAGGTGGAGGGGTGCGCATCCCCTTAATCTCCCTCATCACCAAATTGCAGAGTGATGAGATCCTCATTGTATGAGGGTCTAGTAATGGTAGATGACCTTGGAAGCCATGCCCTTCTAGGTACATCACTCTCAAATATATCACCAAATGTGTGGTGGTCCATGACTTTACTTTGCTGAAACTTTTAGACAACCATCAAACCAAGTGATTTCTAAGTTGATAAATGATTAGCAACTACTATAGGAACTTGCTAGAGGACTACACATGTATCAAAACAAAGTTTCTAAGCATAGAACAAGCATGCAACCTCAAACAACCTGTCACCTATAGCAGCAAAATACTCAAGATACAATCTATCAATCACAAATCTAATTGGACAAGTGGAGGAGGCACATACCAAGGAGCAATCCCTCCAAAAATCAGCACTTGAGATGGGATGAACTAGGAGATCGAAAATCACGAGCAAGAACAGCAAGAACTCGAGCTTGAGAAAGTTTTCTGGTGTTTTTCAGGAGAGAGAAAGAAGGTGGCTTTGAGGAGGCAGCCTGGAGGGGCCTAGGTGGGCCAACCCCCTAGGCGCCACCCCCTGGTAGGCCGCGCCTACCATGGGTGTGGTGCCCTGGGGTGGCCCCCTGGGTCACCTCTGGTGCCTCTCTGCCCCTTTTTTCGAGGAAAATTTTATTTTGAAATTTCTGGGATTTCTCGGGAAACTTTATTTTTGGCCAATTTTCAGGGTATGAAAATTGATTTTCTTGCAGAACAGTTTTTTTAGAAGAAGCAAAAGACAAACTACATGAGCTCTAAGAAACTCAAACAAGCAAACAACTAGCAAAACTAAAGCTAAAGCAAAGACTAGGAAGGATAAAAAGTATAAGAAAGCAAGTACAACCACAGTGGGAACATTATTTTGTTCATTAAAATCCTTTTGTTAACAAGGTTGATCAATTCTTGTTACCAAAACAATCTTATATGAAACAAAACTTTGCATTCCACAAGGTGATTATGTTACCTCATACTTGATATCAATGGTCCCAATCATAATAGTTTCAAATTTTTCATGTGGAATGGGACAATATATTTCTCCAACCTTGATGCTCTCAATATTTTCAATGGAATTCAGGCAATAGCTTATAACAACCTTCTTGGGGAAATAGACAGTGTGCTCTTTGTCATTAATATTGAATGTTACTTTTCCTTGATTGCAATTGATGACAGCACATGTAGTATTAAGAAAAGGTCTCCCAAGAATAATAGACATATTATCATCTTCAGGCATTTCAAGCACCACAAAATCAGTTAAAACCATGCAATTATGAGATACTTGAACAAGAACATCCTCACAAATACCAACAGGAATAGTAGTTGACTTATCAGCCATTTGCAAAGATATATCAGTTGGTATCAACTTTTCTAGGTAGAGTCTCTTGTAGAGAGAAAAAGGCATAACACTAACTCCAGCTCCCAAATCACATAAAGCAGTTCTAACATAATTGTTCTTAATAGAGCAAGGAATAGTTGGTATACCTGGATCACCAAGTTTCTTTGGAACCTTACCATTGAAGGAATAATTAGCAAGTAGAGTAGAAATCTCCTCATTAGGAATCTTCCTTTTATTAGAGACAATATCCTTCGTATACTTTGAATAAGGAGGCAATTTAATAGCATCAGTCAAAGGAATTTGAAAAAATAAAGGTTTCGTCCACTCACAAAACTTGTTATAGTGTTCTTCCTCCTTTGACTTGTGTTTCTTACCTGGAAAAGGCATAGATTTCTGCACCCAAGGTTCTCTCTCTTTACCATGTTTATTAGCAATAAAATCTTCCTTTGTGTACCTAGTGTTCTTAGTGTGCCTCTCAGGTTCTTCCTCACCTTCCTCCTTATCAGGAGACTCATCATTATTACCACTCTCAGTTTCAGCATCAGAGACAGATATACTATTAGGATCTACAACAGGTTCAAGTGGTTCCTCAACTATCTTATGTTTCTTCTTCTTCCTCTTACGAGGACTACCACTATCTTCACCTTGTTGGGAATCCTGCTCTATTCTTTTAGGGTGTCCTTCAGGATATAAAGGATCTTGAGTAGTTGCACCACTCCTAGTTCTAATTCCATAAGCATGTTTATTTCCTGAAGCATTAACTAGCATATCCTTTTGTACCTTATCAAGTTGATCAAGTTGTGTTTGAACCATTTGAAAGTGTTTATAAAGCATTTTAATATCATTAGAAGTTCTTTCCACAATATCTTTCAACTCATGGATAGCTCTAGAGTTTTCCAATAAATGATTCTGAACTTGTTTATTAAAACACCCTTGTTTAACAATAAATGTGTCAAGTTCCTCTAAGCATTGATCAGGAGGCTTACCATAAGGAATATCACCTTCATTAAATTGGAGAGAGTGTACCTCAATAGTAGATGAGTGGGGAATTGGCTTACATAACTCTTCTATAGGAGGTAGATTCTTCACATCTTCAGCTCTAATACCTTTCTCCTTTAGACACTTCTTAGCTTCCTTCATCACGTCATCATTTAATGCAATAACTCCCCTCTTCTTTGTTGTTGGTGCTGGAATTGGTTCAGGAACAACTGGTTCAAGAGTAATAGGCTCAGGTGCATTCATCTCAGTTGAATTCCAATCATCATAATTCTTGCTTATTTTAGCCATTAATTCTTCAGCATCTGTAGGAGTCCTTTTCCTGAAAACACAATCAGCAAAGCTATCTAGGTATGTTCTAGAATCATCAGTTAGTCCATTATAATAAATATCAAGAAGCTCATTCTTAGGTAATGGACATCCAGGATGTGCATGAATCAAGGCACAAAACCTTGTCCATGACTCAGGCAATTTCTCTTCTTCTCCCTGTTTAAAATCAAAACGTCTCTGCAAAGCAGCATGTCTAGCACTGGGAGGAAATATTTATGGAAGAAAGAAGCAATCAAGCAATCAGGGCTATCAGTGGAACCAGGAGGTAATCTATTAAACCAAGCCCTAGCTTCTCCTTTTAGTGAAAAAGGGAAGATCTTAGTAACAAAGTACTTGCGCATCTTAAAATCATCAGAGAACAAAGCACTCATAGTAGAAAGCTCATTCATATGACCACATCACTCTCATTTTTAGTCCCACAAAAAGGTTCTTTCTCAACAATATCTAAATAATACAAATCAATAGAGAAATCATAATCTTCATCTTTAATATCTATGGGAGAAGTGGCAAACTTAGGATCAGAGGACAACTTAGGCATAATAGTACGTCTAGCAAGGAGACTCTTAATAGCACCAGTACCATGTGTGTTTCGGCACTCTTCAACAAATTCATCAGTGAACTCAATGTAACCATCATTAATATCATAACTCTCACTAGCCTCAGGTGAGCTAACATGTGTAATAGTGGCTTCACTAGGAGTTTTGGTATTTCCTAGACTAGCCATAGTAGCATCTAGAAAAGGACCTAGTGAACCACTCGCATCAAACACAGTAAAAGAAACATCATGAGCATCAAAAGCAGTTTTAGATTCAGCAGTAGTAGCAGTGTGTGTAGCATGAGTATGTGGTGGTGGTGTGACGAGCTTACTTATATTAGACGGTGAATCAAGAGCAACAGAGGTGTTTAGGACTATACCTCTTCTTGTAGTGGATGGTAAAATAGGAAACTTTCCATCACGAGACTTCCCCATGATGAAAGGAGTAGCAGTGAACAATAATAGATCCAAGTGAACTTACAAATAAAGCTATGCTCCCCGGCAACGGCGCCATAAAATAGTCTTGATGACCCACAAGTGTAGGGGATCACAACAGTCTTCGTGGGTAGTATTATCCAATTTATTGATTCGACACAAGGGGAGCCAAAGAATACTTGCAAGCCTTAACAACTGAGTTGTCAGTTCAGCTGCACCTGGAAATAGTTCTTGCTCACAGAAGTTTATCAGTAGTAACAATTTGTAGTAGCAATAGCAAAGCAACATCAGCAGTAACAACAACAGTGAAACATGAGCAATAGTAACAGTAACGGTAGCAGTAGGATTCGAGTGCGCTAGGCATAGGGATGGATGGACGGGCGTTGCATGGACAAGTCTAAACATGTAACTTCAAGATCTAGGGCATTGCAGATAAATAATAACAAGCATCCAAGTACTAAACAATCCTAGGCATGTGCTCCAAATATAGTCATACATGCTCGCAATGAGAACTTGCACAACATCTTTTGTCCAGCCAGCCTGTGGCAGCGGGGCCTCTAGGAAACTACTGGCAATTAAGGCAATCCTTTTAATAGAGCACCGGAGCAAAGCATTAACACTCCGTGAACACATGTGATCCTCACACCACAGCCATCCCCTTCGGTTGTCCCAATTATTGTCACTTTGGGGCCTTTGGATCCAGACAATGATATGTGTACACAACTTGCAGATAAGATCACAAACAATACTATCATAATGATTCAATAATAAGTTCAGATATGAGATCATGGCACTTGGGCCCTAGTAGAAAGCATTAAGCACAACAAGTTGCAACAAAGTCTAATAGCACTAATAGAGATACTAGGTGTCGTGGTATTGCCGACGAGTATGCCATGGAGGGGTCCTCACAGTGCGTGTTTAGAGACGTGGGGGAAGGCGGACGGTTGACGGGTATGAGGTAACACAGTTTACCCAGTTTCAGATCCCATGACGGTGGCGGAATCCTACTCCTGCTATAAATCACTATAAGGGCAATACGCCGAGTTACAGGGATTGGTTCGCTGTGCGAGGTTGTATGAATCGATATGACTTGTGCCCTAAAGGCTCCCATAGGCCCGACTTATATAGTCGCTAGGTCCTAGGGTTACAGGGAAAAGTCCTAGCCGGACAGGTTACAGAGTCCTACATCGTCTATTGCTAGTCTTGTGTATCTTGCACTCCAAGCCTCCGGGTACGCTGGTGACTCCACCATAGCCTTCCTTTATCCGGCATGGGCCTCCCTTCTGGATCCATCTAACTGGGCCGCCCAGCAGGCCATAGGCCATGCTACCAACTGTGGGCCACCCGGGTTATCCGGATAAGTGACATGCTATGAGGATACCCATATAGCATATCCCCAACAGTAGCCCCCGGAGAACTCCGAGATCATGCGCCGTCTTGCCTCTTCACGTTGAATGCTCCGTCTAGATGGATGTCGGCAAATCGTCAAGCAACATCTTGTAGTCCTCCCAAAGAACCCTGCAAGGCTTTCTCCGTCTTTAACTTGTAAGTCAGAGAAATGCTGAATCTTCCATCGTACTCTTCCGTAGCCGGACTGGATCCATCCATGTCAGAATCTTCGATGTGACGGCTCATCTGCCCATGTCAGCTAGGACGACGTAGGCTTAGGTCAGTGACGCCTCGTTACTCACACATGCAGAGAACGCAATCATGTCCAATTTTCCCGCGCGAGCAATACGAACCGTTGGCGGTGACAGTTGGAGACGTGGCAAAATTTTCACGCACGTTCGCGAATACGTCATCTACGCGGCAACCGTCCGATTAAGCTGCACGAATCTTGACGCTAGGGATGATAAATAGTAACCGCGGTGGAATTTTCCACTTTTTACCTCATTACCCTCGCGTCATCTTCTTCCTCCAGCGCACGCCCCTTCGAGCTCTCCGCGCCTAACTCGCGAAAAAACCCTAGCTTCCAATCTGCACCAGTCGCACCCAGCCTCACTCCATGGCCAGCAGCAGGAGCACTTCTCCTTCGATGGCGGTGTTGAGCGAAGCCGCGGCAAAGCCAACGAGCTCCATCATCGTGCCTCCAGAGGGCTTAGTCATCCCCGCATCAGTGGTTATCGAGTCCACCGGCGGCGACCTTAATCTGGCGGTGCTGGAGCCGTTGGAGGAGGAACCAGACTCGCACAAGGGCGACTGGCGCGGCTCGGATATCACTGACCGTGATATCCAAGAGATGATCGCTGAAGGCTACCTTCCTGTGACGGAGGGGCTCGCCTGGCGGGCGGCGCCGGCCGGCAAGGTGACACCTTCTCCCCAAGCCGGAGAAAAGGTGTACCTCAAAGCTCAGCTGGTACGCGGCGTTTCTCTGCCTATCTCCAACTTCCTCCTCTCCGTCTTGAATCACTATAAGGTCCAACCCCAGAACCTTTCCCCCAACAGTATCTTAGTGCTTAGCAACTATGCGGCGCTCTGCGAGGGATACTTAGGGATAAGGCCTAGGCTATACCTATTTGTGTACTTCTTCATTGTCAAACATGAAGCTGGACATAGCAAGGAAGAGCTTAGGAACTGCGGCACCATAAGCTTCAACATTCGACCTGGCCGGCGGTTCCCCGACATCGTCGGCCACGAGTCCTGCAAAAATTGGCAGCGGACGTACTTTTATGGCCCAGACATTCCTCTGGTTAACCGACAAGTTACGTACCCGGACTTTGTTGACGGAGCCGCCGCTGAAGCCTCGTCATGGAGATCCCAGGCCTCCCTTCCCTCCGACCTTGACGCTTCTTGCGCCATAAGGCGGATCGAATGGTTCGTAGAGACGGGTTTGACCGGCTTGGACCTAGCCATGTGTTGGTTCATCAGGCGAATCCAACCTCTGCAGCACCGTGCGAAGCTCATGCACGAGTATACCAGCGACAGAAGGGATAGTCTCCACATCTCCGTGGACAACTTCTCGAGCGACTCCGTCAAGCTCCGCCTTAAGGACATCGTCAAGGTGAAGGATAAGAAGCGTGGCTTCACCATCACCTACGACATGTACGTAGACAGCAAGTTCCCAAAGGTAAGTATTTATTTTCCGTGTACGACATATACTCTAGTTCTTCCGTCTTGTAAATGTCATCTCATCTAACATGGTGATTTCTTACTTAACAACTTAGCGATCTAGAGGAGGGCAACCTGGCTGCCCAAATCTATGATCCAAAGATGAAGGAAGTCACGGTCGTGTCCGACGATGAAGTTCCGTTGGCGCGGAAGCGGAAGAGCTCCACCTCTGACGCTGCCGACGAAGGTAAGAAGAAGAAGACGGAGGGTGGAGCCTCCAAAAAGACTACCGCCGCCCTGGAGGCGGAAAAGAGAAGAATTATCGGGATCCCCTTTGCCAAAGCACCCCCACTTGTGTAAGCTTCTCATTCTCCGACATTACCTATTTATCTGTCTTGCTCCTGTACTTATGCATTTTGCACATTTCAGGAAGAAAGCCACGACCAGCCTCAAGAAGACCTCCAAAACATCGGGGGTTTCTTGAAATATCAAGGACATGCTGCATCGCGACGCCTCCCCCGCCATCGCCCCTAACACTCCTGCCGTCAAGCCCTTGTCTGCCCCGACAAGCTCACAAGCTAAGGAGGCATCAGGCCCTTCAGCCATGGAAGTGGATTCTGGCGCCTCTACTGAGCTTGCTGTTGTCGGCGAGCAGGCGACACAGGAGAGTACCGCCCAACAAATGGCTGAAGCTCCGGCTAAGGATGCCATCAGTGGCGGCAAGGTGGTGGTGGAAGCTGGTACTTCTGCCGAAGGCGGCGCCCTTGCTCCCTAGAAACTTTTTGAGTTCCCGAAGATAGTCTACCTGACACTTACGCCGAGTAGCACAACTCTGGTTCCTGGAGGAGTACCAACATTTTCGACGTGCGGTCTTGAGGAGCTCCTCCGACAAGCAGACATCTTGCAGGGAAACAACATCTCCTTTGGCAAGCTGCTAGCCGAGAGCGCTACAAACCTCAAGATCATTGCACTTGTAAGTTTTATTTGCTTTTTGCATTTCATATGAGTATCCCACTGTAGCCCCCGAGGATGTAGACGGAAAACCATATGCTTTTGCGTCTATATGCTCTAAGAGTGACTAAGCTAGAAAACTTCTCACTGTAGCCTCCAAGCATGTAGATGGAATGAAATGTTCCGACTAGATGCTTTAAGAGTAGCGTACGCAGTGTTTATAAATTTTAGCACTGTAGCCTCCAAGCTTCTAGTTGTAACTAAATTAGTTCCGACTAGATGCTTAAAGAAAGCTAAGCACATAGCTGAGTTAAAAACTTTATACTATAGCCCCCAAGCTTCTAATCGAAAAACTGAATTAGTTCCGACTAGATGCTCAAAGAAAAGCTAAGCATGTTGCTAGGTTAGAAACTCTCGCTGTAGCCCCCGAGCGTCTAGGTGGAGGATTTCTGGCTAGATGCTCCAAGCAGACTAAGCAACATTTTAACTTTGTCCTTTTTTCCACAGAATGAGAATGATCAGAGGGGCATGGCCAATGACAAGTACCAGAAGATGCGTGCAGATCTTGAAGCCGAAAAGGGTAAAACTGCCATCTTGAAGGAACGGATCATCAAAAACAAGAGTCTGTTTTCTTTTTGTGCATTCCATCTTGGTTTTGTGCCTACATTCTCCGAGTAATCATTGTGTAATTTGCTTTTCTCCGACTTTGCAGAACATGTTGCCAAGGCCAAGGACATTGTCGAGCAGTCCAAGCACATCCAGCAGCTGGACAGCGAGAACAAGATCCTTAAGGAGGAGAGGAAAGACATGCTGAAAATGCATGAGGATTCAATGAAAGCCCTGCAGGACTCCGCCACCACGGAAATCAATCGCTTGAAGGAGGAGCTTGCGATCTTAAAAGATCAGAAGCAAGCTGTCGATGAGCAAAATCAACGCCATAGCGAGGCGTATAAGCTCCTCCAACAAGAGAAAGAATCCTTGGCGGACATCCTCTGGCAAGCTGAAGCCAGCATCTTCAGTAATTTTTCTCCGTCTTGTATTTCTGTAGTCCGGATACTTTGAATTGTTGAACTCATGCACTCCTTGTCGGAATTTGCAGCTCCTATGGGTTTAACCCGATCGCCTCCTCCAGCCAAGGAATGCATGGTTCTTGCCGGCAACTTCATCAACACCTCCATCACGCAAGCCAAAGAGATCGCCAAGCCCCTCCAGATAAACATCAAGGCACCAGACTCTACGGTGAAGTACTCGGAGATTCCGCGTCGAGGCCCCGAGCGTATCACGAGCTGGAAAGCTTCTTGTGCACGGGCTGGCGCAAGGATGGCGCTGTCGATGGTGAATGCACACTATGAAGATGCCGACATTGACATGGTGACCTCTGGCATTCTCGACGTAGACGATGATGGCAAAGAGATTAATCATGAAGCCATCTTGTCATCGCTTGCGGGTTATGACGCCAGAGTTGCCGAGTTGGTGGACGTCGATGTATTCGTGCCTATGAACATCATCGACAGCGGCGACCAAGGTTCCACTGAGTCCCACCACACGCCGACTTCGAGGGTGGCTCTCCAGCTGGTGATGATGCTGCCTCCAAGTCACCTGCACCAAAGGAGTGAAGAATAACTTTGTAACATTTTTTTCTCCTTTGGTGTGTATGCGGTAGAAAAACTTTTGTGTATGTAACTTAAGGCGGAAAACAATGGTTGTTATTTCCTGCTGCTCAAGAATTAGTTTCCAGCATGTGTATATTTTTAAGCAAGTGCTGGCTTATCCATTACTTTGGTTCTTTATGCTTGACTTTTTGTGAGTCGGAAGACTCGTTGTCGAAACCATGCACTTAGGTGATGATGCCCAATGGCACTGTCAATAACCTGAGCACAAAATCGCCGACAATAAGTGCCAAAAGTCACTACTCCAGAATCCACATAAAAACGACAAAGAACATGTAGACCAGAAAACTTAAGCTAATGCTCGTAGGCGGAATTTTCACAAGTGCAATCGCAAAACTTGTGCATAAAGGTTTTACATGATCCAAAAATGAACACTAAAGGAGGTAAAAGACTCAGAGATATGAGTGAACCAGAGAGCTTTATTTCATTGATCATATAAGAGGTACACAATTAGATAAAAAATGCTAAGTGTAAAAATGACGTAGCTGTGCTATGTTCCATGGCCGATCAAGTTCCGGGTAGTCATCATCCGGGTCACGTTGCTTACGCTTATGATCCTCGTTGGGTCTATTCTTCAGTTCACGATTGTCAACGAGGTAGTAAGACCCATTGAATAGCGCCTTGCTTATGATGAACGGTCCTTCCCATGGCGGGGATAGTTTGTGTGACTTCGTCTGCTTAAGTCGGAGCACCAAATCCCCCTCTTTAAACGAGCGATGCCGAACGCGGCGACTATGGTAGCTGCATAGCTTCTGCTGGTAGATGGCGGATCTTTGGTATGCCAAAACGTGCTCCTCCTCGAGAAGGTCCACGTCTAGGCGTCTGGATTCTTCAGCATCATCTTCGTCGTAGGCGGCAACTCTTGGTGCATCGTGAAGGATGTTGGAGGGCAGGATGGCTTATGCTCCATATACCATGAAGTAAGGGGTGTAGCCGGTGGATCTGTTGGGTGTAGTTCACAAACTCCACAGTATAGATGGCAATTCTTCCTCCCAGGCCCCAGCTGCTCTATGTAGCGGTGCCTCAAGACGTGGCTTGATTCCCTGCAGAATTAATCCATTGGCTCGCTCAACCTGACCATTGGATTGTGGGTGTGCCACAGATGCAAGATCAAGTCGGATGCCTTTCTCCCAACAATAGGCCTCCACTTCTTTGAGTGACAAATTGCTGCCGTTGTCAGTGATAATGCTGTGTGGGAGACCGAATCTCACCACTAGATCCCGGACAAACCTGAGGGCAGTTGCCCCATCAAGATTTCTAATGGGTTTAGCTTCTATCCATTTAGTGAATTTATCAACTGCTACAATCAGATGCATAAACCCACAAGGTGCCGTCTGTAACGGTCCCACCATGTCTAGCCCCCAGACTACAAACGGCCAAGTTATTCGTATTGTTCGCAGTTCTTCAGCAAGAACATGTGGTTGTCGGGCATAATACTGGCATCCCATGCATGTTTCAACTAGCTTGTCAGTGTCCGCCTTCGTGGTTAGCCAGTAAAATCCTTGCCAGAAGGCTTTCGGGACCAACGATCGAGGAGTGGCGTGATGCCCGCAATCTCCAAGATGGATTTCGTGTAGGATTTCCATACCTTCTAGCTGGGAAACACACTTTAAGTATACACCAGTAGTGCTCCTTTTGTAGAGTTGCCCATTGATTATGGTATAACTCTTTGCTCGTCATACTATTTGCCATCTTTCGACTTTGTCGTCGGGCAAAGTTCCGTGTTCGAGATATTACATGAACGGTTTTGTCCAAGCCGGAGGTGCCTTAGTCACCATGTTGACAAAAGAGTCAGCTCTATCCGGGTTGTCGATGTCGGCTCCCTTCACAGATGGTGTGCACAGATGCTCTAGAAAAACTCCTCGTGGAGTTTGCTTGCGCCCTGATCCAAGCTTAGACAGCAGATCAGCCACCTCGTTTTGCTCCCTAGGTACATACTTGACTTTGTAGCCCAAGAAGCTCTTGGATATCTCGTCCACTTCGTCTCGATATGCCGCCATCATAGGGTTCCGCGCGTTCCAGGTGCCAGCCACCTGCTGGGCAACCAAGTCGGAATCTCCACAGCAAACTATGCGCTTGATGCCAATATCCTTGGCTACACGTAGTCCGTGAATGAGTGCTTCATACTCCGCCATGTTGTTTGTAGCCTCGAAGTGGATCTGCAGAACGTAGTGTAGCTTGTCTCCTATTGGTGACTATAGCAATACACCAGCCCCCGAGCCATTGAGCAACTTTGATCCGTCAAAGTGCATCACCTAGTACTCTGGTTCCGGCAACGGAGTAGCATCTGGCATCTCCGTCCAATCTGCAACAAAATTCGCCAAGGCTTGTGATTTGATAGCGACGCGCCTCTTGTAGGTGATCTCGAAGGCGGCAAGTTTAATACCCCACTTCGCGACCCTTCCCGTAGCGTCGTTGTTGTTGATAATATCGGACAGTGGAGTCTTCCTCACCACTATGATTGGGTGCTCCTGAAAGTAATGCCTCAGCTTCCGTGAAGCAAGGAATACTCCATAAGCTATCTTCTGATAGTGCGGGTAACGCTGCTTGGACTCCGTCAAGACCACGCTCACATAGTAAACTGGTCGTTGAACTCCGTGCTCATAGCCTGGTTCCTTCCGCTCTACCACGACGATGATGCTGATTACCCGGTTGGTTGCCGCCATGTAGATTAACAGGGGCTCTCCAGGCTCGGGTGCTGCAAGGATGGGCGCCGAGGAAAGAATCTCCTTGAGATGATTCAATGCTGCATCTGCTTCGTCTGTCCATGTGAATTTGTCCGCCTTCTTCATCAACTTGTACAGCGGCAGAGCCTTCTCTCCAAGTCGTCTGACGAACCGACTAACTGCTGCAACACAACCTGTTAGTCGTTGAATGTCCTTTAGGCATGTCGGACGGTTTATGTTTAGGATGGCCTTGATTTTCTCCGGTTTGACCTCGATTCCATGTTGGGAAACGATGAAACCCAACAATTTGCCGGCTGGAACCCCGAAGACGCACTTCTTAGGGTTAAGCATCATGTTGTATTTTCGAAGATTACCAAAGGTTTCTTTTAAGTTGGAGATTAAGTCGTTTGACTTTTTAGACATCACCGCGATATCGTCCACATAGGCGTGAACGTTCCGACCAATTTGATCGTGGAGGCAACGTTGCATAGTCTGCTGGTACGTAGCACCAGCGTTTTTCAGACCAAAGGGCATCGTAACATAGCAAAACGTGTCGTACGGGGTAGTGAACGAAGTGGCCAATTGGTCTGACTTCCTCATCTTGATTTGGTGGTATCCTGAGTATGCATCAAGAAAACACAAAAGCTCCGAGTCAGCCGTCGAGTCAATGACTTGGTCAATGCGAGGCAAATCAAACGGATCTTTGGGACATGCTTTGTTCAAGCCGGTGTAATCAACGCACATTCTTAATTCATTGGTTCCCTTTTTAGGGACAAGTACAGGATTGGCCACCCATCGGGTGTGAAGGACTTCTCGGATAAATCCAGCTTTAAGTAACCTAGCTATCTCTTTGCCAATGGCGCGTCTCTTCTCATCTCCGAAGCGTCGTAGATGTTGTTTCACTGGTTTGCATTTTGGATCAATGTTTAAGCTATGCTCGGCAAGTTCCCTAGGTACACCTTTCATGTTGGCAGGTTGCCAGGAAAATATGTCCCTATTCTCACGGAGGAACTCGACGAGCGCGCTTTCCTATTTGAGATCCAGGTTCGTCCCAATGGCGATGGTCTTGGAGGCATCGCCTACCACAAGTTCCACCGGCTTGGTCTCGATGGCGGCCTTGAACACAGGAGCAGAGTCGGAGATCTTCTTCTTCGACGTGGACATCTCTGAGTCATCGACCTTGCTCTGATCTCTTTGAATTCTTCGCTGTAGAGGACAGCTTCTGCAACGGCTGCTTCATTGATCTTGTAGTCCCTTGCCTTGGTAAAGCTTCCGGATACGGTGATCACACCGTTTAGTCCGGGTATCTTGAGTTTGTTGTAGACGAAGCATGGCTTGGCCATGAAGGTGTGGAATATGTCGCGGCCGAATATGACGTGGTACACGCTTTTGAAGGGGACCACCTCAAAGGTCATGCGCTCTTGGCGGTAATTGTTAACATCGCCAAAGGCAACCTGAAGTGTAATGCACCCAAGGGATCGAGCCTCCCGACCAGGAACTACGCCGTGGAAGATGGTGTTGGTCCGCCTTAGGTTTGCCTCCGTCAAGCTCAACTTCTGCAGTGTATCTAGGTACATGATGTTGATGCTGCTTCCACTATCCACCATACACTTGGTGAACTCCATGCCGTCAATCAAGGGGTTGATAACCATGGCGTACTAGTTCTCCATAGGTATAAGGTCTGGGTGGTCCGTCCTATCCCAAGTTATTGGAACCTCCGACCAGCACAGGTACTGGGGAACTGGGGGGAGAGTGGCCATCAGGATCCTCAGAGAAGTCTTCTGTTGTCGGACGGTGGGGGTGCCAAGGAAAGTGTGGTAGACTGGAGCCTTCTTTGCGAAGGGGTTCTTTCCCTTGTCGTCGCTCTTTACGGCGTGCTTGGGGTCAACGTCTTAGTCCATATCACTTGAATCATTGGACTCATCCTCCTTATTCTTCCCCTTGCCCTTGCCTCGCGGTCTGTTCTTCCGACTTCGCTTGTAGCCAGACTCCGGGTCTTCCTTGAGGTCGTTGACAAACGTGCAGTGTCGATTGGTATGGGTGGCTTTACCGTTGGCATCGAGGTGTATGAGGCACGCGCGGTACTCCTCGTAGGTTTGGGGAACGCGGAGTGGCGCCGAGGTGGTTTCATTTCCTCGTTGCTGCCCATGACCAGCTCCCCTTCCTCGACCACGTTGTCTGCCTTTGCCTCGTCCTGCTAAAGTCATAGCGACCATGTCGGTAGATTGCTTTTCTTCTGGAGTGGTTTTCCGCTTTGTACTGTTGTTCCTCCGAGCTTGAGTTGGAACGGCTGTTGCCAACAAGGAGCCACGAGCATCATCGTTAGTAGCTGCGAACTCACTAACTAACTGAATCATCTGGTTCAAGTCAAGCTGGTGATTTTCCTGCAAGCGCTTCAGCTTATGTCGGAGCAACGTGCCCCTTTCCAACCCGTCGATGAAGGCGGCCATGGCGGTCTGAGCATGCACTCCTGTGCAGGAATTCTTCATGTCCAGCCAGCGAGAGAGGTAGGCGCGAGATGTCTCGTCTTTCTCTTGCACGCACCGCTGTAGATCGCCCACAGTGCAAGGACGCTTGTAAGTACCCTCAAAGTTCTTGGTGAACGCTTATTGCATGTTTAACCAGTTGTAGATAGATTTCTCCGGCAAGTCGTCGATCCATTGACGGGTCGTGCCCGCTAGCATTAACGGGAGGTACTTGACGGCAACGTTGGGGTTACCACCGGCAATCTCCACCGCGTTGCCGTAGTCCTGCAACCATGTGGCTGGCTTGGCGGTGCCGTCATAGGGCTTGATGGTCTTGTCAATCCGGAAACCTTTGGGGTAAGTTGCGGACCGTATTGCAGGTCCAAAGAAACGTGGTCCCAGGTATGGTCCTTCCCGGGCCTCGTGGATCTTATCGATCCTTGAACGTGCGTCGTATGGCTCCGGGCTCTTCTTTTTCTTGTCAACAGGGGATGGGCTGCGTGAATGACGCAGGCCTCTTCCGCCATGGTGACTGCTTGGTGGTGACGGAGGTGGCGGTGGTGGTGGGTTAGCCTTCTTGCTGTTACCCTCCTGCGACTTCTCACGCCTGTCACGGTTGCTTGTCGGATGCGGAGGGTCATGGTGCGACCTGCTCCCGTGCCCTTGGTTGCGCTCTCCGTCATGGTGGGTCTGCTCCGCGTTGTTGCGGATGATGATGTCGCACTGCTTTGGTGGGGGCATATCCGTATGATGGTGAGCTTTGTGATCGTCGCGATGTCGGGGAGATCGGGACGGTGGCGATGGGCGACGAGGTCGGGCCTTTTCTCCGTCGTGGTCAGAGGATATGGGGATGGCATCCTTCCTGTTGCGGGCGTCCCTCCGTCTTTGTTCTGATGAACCCATCTGGGACCCGACATCATGAGGAGATCTGTCCCTTGGCGGTTTGTACTGACTAGACCGGCAAAGCGCTGGGTCAGACTCGAGCCTCTGAGAGGTGGCCTTTTCCTGCTGCTTCACCGCCTTGGCCACTAGGTCATAGACCTGTTCCACTGCCTCGGGTGATCTATCCTGCTCCAGAAGGGTCTTAGTGACGACAAGGTTAAGGAGTGGGGTGGGCATCACCTGCTTGCCTTCACTGTCAATGTATGGCTTGGCTTGTGTCGGCTTCGAGGGAGCCCATCCTAGGTTGCGCCGTACACCAGGATCGTTGATGATGCGAGCCGGAGCTTTCTTAGCCTTCTGCTGCTGCAACAAAGTCTTGTACTCGGCCTCCATTGCTCTGGCCTTCTCTATAGATTTCTGCGTGTTGACCAGATCTCGATCTAGCTTGGCGCCTTGCTCCGCGATGGCCTGCGCTTCCTCCAGCAGCTGCTGGCGCTTCTCGTCAAGCTAGGTCACGTTCCGGATATGAGCAACAGTCAGTGGCTCGAAGAGGAGATTGTCGTACATCACTCTATCAGCTGGAGTAACTTGGGCTGCTGCAGACGTGGATGCTGGAGGCGACAAGTTTGCGGTGTTGTTGTTGCTCGGGTCCGTGCCGAGTTCCTGCGGCTGCTGCACTAGGTTAGGCGGAGGAGGCATGACTTTTGCGCGATCGTCGTCAGCAGCAATAAGTGTCCCCTTCCTCTTTTCCAGCACTGTAGGCGGAGCTCGTCCGTGTTGATCTTCTTCCACCGCCATCCCGATGGTGACGAACACCCCTCGAGATGCGACGGCGTTGTTGGCTTGCTCGTCGCGCGAGTACTCCTCCTCCATCTCCTGCATGGCGGAGTCTAGCTCTTATGGACTAAAATCTATCTCCTCTGAATCTGCACTGAAATCAGCATAAAGCGCGTCAATGACAGAGTCAGAGGGTGCTAGGACTTCCTCGATGACGGGCAGTGGAGGTGCAATGGCAGCGACGATGAGTGGAGGTGGTGGTGCCGCTGCAGCGATGACGGCCGGAGGCGATGGTGGCGGTGGCTGAATCGAAGGTTCTCCGTCGATGAGTGCGAGTGCTTTCTGGGCCTCCGCGTAGTTGTTGACGGTGCTCACCATCTGTTCGAGGGTAAGGCATCCTGTTGCCTGCTTCCGTCTTAGAGAATGTCGGAGGAGCGTGCCACGGTCCAGTCCTTCCACGAAGTGATACAAAGCGTTATCATCGGGGTAGTGGGCCAGATCGGCTCGTATACGGAGCCACCTGGCCAGGTAATCGCGGGGGTTTTCGCCTTCTCTCTGAACACAGCGTGCCAGATCGAAGATGGTGACCACGCCGACGAACTTGGATCTCTGCTTTCCAGACGCACGGGCGAAGCCGGCGGATTTGCAGTGATCTTCCACCTTTATATCCTACACAGGGGTGGTTTGGGTGGGCCTTGAACTTTTCCGATCTTTGCCGGCAAACTCCGAAGAGAGGTCCAACATCGATCCTTCCGCGAATGTATGCTGCCCGTAGGCGGTCCGTGTGGGCCTTGATGCTCCTCCGATTCCCAGGTAACTAGTACCCGAGTCGGTTTCGCCGATGAAGAGGTGGATGTCTCCGATAGGAACGATTGAACACCACGTAGGGTTCGTCTTCGCCGGGATCCAGAACTCGTCAGGAGGGACGATCAGAACGTTGCCGGAGAAGAGAACACAACCGATGGCTACGGTTTCACCGATTCCCGCGAAGATCTTGGTCCTCGCCCGCTAAAGAGCCTGAAGCGCCTCTTGCCCCACGGTGGGCGCCAACTGTCGTGGTATTGCCGACGAGTACGCCATGGAGGGTCCTCACAGTGCGTGTTTAGAGACGTGGGGGAAGGCAGACGGTTGACGGGTACGAGGTAACACAGTTTACCCAGGTTTAGATCCCACGACGGTGGTGGAATCCTACTCCTGCTATAAATCACTATAAGGGAAATACGCCGAGTTACAGGGATTGGTTCGCTGTGCGAGGTTGTATGAATCGATATGACTTGTGCCCTAAAGGCTCCCATAGGCCCGACTTAAACAGTCGCTAGGTCCTAGGGTTACAGGGAAAAGTCCTAGCCGGACAGGTTACAGAGTCCTACACCGTCTATTACTAATCTTGTGTATCTTGCACTCCAAGGCTCCGGGTACGCTGGTGACTCCACCGTAGCCTTCCTTTATCCGGCATGGGCCTCCCTTCTGGATCCATCTAACTGGGTCGCCCAGCAGGCCATAGGCCATGCTACCAACTGTGGGCCACCCGGGTTATCCGGATAAGTGACATGCTATGAGGATACCCATATAGCATATCCCCAACACTAGGCACTATGCCCTAACAGATCTTATTCGATTACATGATAGAACTCATCCAATCCCTACCATCCCCAAGCCTACAGCAGGGGATTACTTGTTGGGGTTCGTAGCATGGAAAACAAAAAATTTCTACCGCATGCAAACAAACAAGCCAAGATCTATCTACTAGATTGTAGCAACGAGTCGACAGAGGAACTCACCCTCGAAGATTCCAAAGCGGTTAACGAGAGCGGATTCTCGTGGGTGATGTAGTCGTACTCTTTCCGATCTCAAGATCGTGTAGACGATCCTTCCGGCGTTGCGTTCCGGCAGCGCTCCCGCAGTCGGTCACACGTTCGGTACTCGATGAAGACCTTCCTCTCCCTTGTTCCAGCAGGCAGCGGAGGTTGTAGCACTCTCCTCGCAATTCCGGCAGCACGACGGCGTGGTACCGGAAGTAGAGGGGAGATCTCGTAGGGCTTCGCCTTAAGCCGGAGCGAGTATGGTGGACTATGAGAGAGGCCTTGGTGATCTAGGGTTTAGAGGCACCAAGGAGATAGGGCTAGGCTGGCGGCTAGGGCAAGGGGAGGGCCCCAACTCGGCGGCTAGGAGGAAACCCTAGGGCGGCGGCGACTTGGTGGCCGGCGGCTAGGGTTAGGGTTTGGTGGAGAGAGGTGTAGGCTAGAGGGGGCACCCCTGCCCCTTCTTTTATAGGTGGGAGGGCGCCGGCCAGGGAAGGAGAGTCCTCCCCCAAGTCGGCCTCCTTGGCCGGCGGGTGGAGGGAGAGGAACTCCTCCCCAAGTAGGTTTCCTACTCTCCCTCCACCAAGCAAAACTGTCGTTTGACTTTTCAAATTGGCGTTTGACTTTTCAAACTAGGATTTGATTTATCCCTTTATTTTGCCCAGCCATGATACCTAGTACATGATGCAACCATTCCAACTTGTTATGACACATTCATGTACCCTTCCCCTCTGGAGTGCCGGACCTTCCGGACCCTTCTAGAACATTCCCGATGAAAACACCGGAATCATTCTCCAACTCCGAAACAGGACTTTCCTTATATGAATCTTATTCTCCGGACCATTCCGGATCTCCTCGTGATATCCCGGATCCCATCCGAGACTCCGAACAACATTCGGTCTCTTACTCATCATTCCATAACTACTCAACAACATTGAATCCTTAAGTGTGTCTCCCTACGGTTCGTGAATTATGCGGACATGATCGAGACACTTCTCCGAACAATAACCAATAGAGGAATCTGGAAATTCATATGGCACCCACATATTTATACGATTACTTCGCGATCGAATGAACCACTTACATACGATACCAATTTCCCTTTGTCTCACGATAGTTTACTTATCCGAGGTTTTGATCGTCGGTATCTCTGCATACCTAGTTCAACCTCGTTACTGATAAGTACTCTTTTCTCGTTCCCGTGATAGGTGATCACTTGTGAGCCAGTCACATGCTTGTGACCTAATTGGATGACATTCCACCGAGAGGGCCCAGAGTATATCTATCCTGTAGGGTTCGCAGCATATAAAACAAAAAATTTCCTATGATGTGAACTATGTACCAAGATCTATATATTAGATACAAACAACGGGCGGATGTATATCCATAGAGAACATACCCTTGAAGACCGACAAAGCTTAACGAGTTCAACTCGTGGTTGATGTAGACGATCTCTTGCCGATCTCAAGATCGAGAGGAAGTCCTAGCGCCACAAATCAGCAGCGCATCCGTGCTCGCACACACGTTCGAGGCACCGAGCAACCTCCGCCTCCTCGCTCCAGCGATGCAGCGGAAGCACAACTCTTTCTTGCTGAATAGCCACCGGGAACATGTATCTCGCTAGTCCGAGACCATGGGGGATAAATTCTAGAGGGGGAGAGAGATCCTTCACGAGGAGGTGTGAGAGACAAGTGAGAGGAGGGGCTCCTTTTATAGGAGGAGGGGGGCACCCAAGAGGGTGGCCTTAGGCCATGGGGGCTACCCCTCCCCTCCTTCATTCATGTGGGTGGACACTCCACTCACAAAATGTCCCTTCAATTTTCTCCACTCAAAAATCCACTCAAATTCCCATTAAATTTCCACCAAATTTAATGCAAACTCTCATTAAATAAAAATCTTTTATTTTATTCAGAATTTTGTCAATTACTTTAATGACAAACATTCACAAATAACCCCTTGCTAGAATTCTATTTCACATGCATAACCACTTTATGCAATTTCACCTGAAAACCTGTTTCGGTATCTAGTGAAATAAATTCCTGCGCTTGTTCATTCTTTCGGCATGAAACTTTTGCTCCAATTGGATGTCGGTGTCTATTAAGTGTGTCACCCTACGGTTCGTGAATAATGCGGACATGATCGAGACCCCTCTCGGATCAATAATCAGAAGCGGGATCTGGAGACCCGTACTGACTCCCACACATTCAACGATGACTTTCTTGTGATCGTCGGAACCTTTTACGCTAGTATCTTAATCCCTTTGTTTCACAATATATTACATGTCCGAGATTCGATCATCGGTATCTCCATACCTAGTTTGATCTCGTTACTGACATGCACTCTTTTCTCGTTCTCGTGATATAACATTCTAGTGATCAAATCACTTGCTTGCAAGCTAATCAATGTGATATCACCGAGAGGGCCCAGAGTATATCTATCCGTCATCGGGATGAACAAATTCCACTCTCGATCCATGAGCCTCAACATAACAATTTGTTAGTTCTGAATCCATCTTTATAATCACCCTGTTACGGTGTGACGTTTGATGTTATCAAGAAACTCTTCCGGTGTTAGTGATTGACATGATCTCGTGGTCTAAGGATTAGGATCACTTCGTAAGTTGTTATAGCAATATAAACTCAATGACTTTGATAGTAATGCTATACTTCGGATGAATGTTCTTCACACCATTACACTAATGTTGTGATCCCGTTATTAACAACATCCAATGCCCATGATCAGGAAACCTTGATCATCTTGTTAATGAACGAGCTAGTTTATGAGAGAAGCATAACTAGGAACTTTCTGTTTGTTTATTAAACACACATGTATTAATGTTTCTGTATTAATACAATTATAGCATGCAAAATAAACATCTATCAGATACTTGGAATACACATAATAAACTCTTTATTATTGCCTCTCAGGGCATATTCCCTTCAGTCTCCCACTTGCACTAGAGACAATAATCTAGTTACATAGTGATAAATCTAACACCCATTGAGTTCTGGTGTTGATCATGTTTTGCTCTAGGAAGAGTTTTAGTCAACGGATCTGCTACATTGAGATCCGTATGTACTTTACAAATCTTTATATCTCCATCCTTGACATGCTCGCGGATGGAGTGAAACCGGCGCTTAATATGCTTGGAATGCTTGTGAGACCTTGGCTCTTTGGCATTGGCAATGGCACCATTGTTGTCACAATAGATCACCATTGGGTCCAACGCGTTTGCAACCACTCCTAGTTCGGATATGAACTCCTTCATCCAAACTGCTTCCTGAGCCGCTTCTGAAGCAACAACATATTCGGCCTCCGTTGTTGATCCCGCTACCACAGGTTGTTTGGAGCTCCTCCAACTAACCGCTCCGCCATTCATGAGAAATACGTATCCGGATTGAGACTTAGAGTCATCCGGATCGGTGTCAAAGCTAGCGTCAACATAACACTTAGCGACGAACTCTTCTTCACCTCCGTATACAAGAAACATATCCTTAGTTCTTCATAAGTACTTAAGGATATTCTTGACCGCTATCCAGTGTTCCGAACCTGGATCCGATTGGTACCTACTAGTCAAACTAATAGAATGTGCCACATCCGGTCTTGTACATAGCATGGCGTAAATTATAGAGCCTATGGCTGAAGCATAGGGGACTTTGTCCATTATCTCTCTTTCTTCCGCCGAAGCCGGACTTTGAGTCTTACTCAATGTCTTGCCTTGCAACATAGGTAAGAACCCCTTCTTACTTCCGTCCATTTTAAACTTCTTTAAAATCTTATCAAGGTATGTACTTTGCGATAGCCCTATTAGGCGCCTTGATCTATCTCTATAGATCTTTATGCCTAATATGTATGACGCTTTACCTAGGTCCTTCATTGAAAATTTGCTGTTTAGATAACTTTTAACACTGTTTAAAAGATCTATATCATTTCCGATCAATAATACGTCATCCACATATAATATCAGAAATGCCACATTGCTCCCACTCACTTTCTTGTAAATACAAGCTTCTCCATAAGTTTGGACAAATCCAAACTCTTTGATCACCTCATCAAAGCGGAGATTCCAACTTCGTGATGCTTGCTTCAATCCATAGATGGATTGCTGAAGCTTGCACACCTTGTTAGCATCCATAGGATCGACAAAACCCTTTGGTTGTATCATATACAACTCTTCTTCAATATTACCATTGAGAAACGCGGTTTTGACATCCATCTGCCATATCTCATAATCGAAATATGCAGCAGTTGCTAACATAATCCTAACTGACTTTAGCATCGCTACGGGAGAGAATGTCTCATCGTAGTCAACTCCTTGAATTTGTCGAAACCCCTTTGCGACAAGTCGAGCTTTATAGACGGTCACATTACCATCAGCATCAGTTTTCCTTTTGAAAATCCATTTGTTCTCCACGGCCTTTCGGTCGTGAGGTAATTCCACCAAGTTCCAAACTTGATTTTCATACATGGATTCCATCTCGGATTTCATGGCTTCTAACCATTTGTTGGAATCCGGGCTCATCATCGCTTCTTCATACGTCGCAGGGTCATCATTTTCATCAACCATGAAATTCATGACAGGATTTCCGTACAGCTCGGGAGCTGCACGCGTCCTGCTTGACCTGCGAGGTTCGGTAATACTCTCTTTCGGAGTTTCATGATCATTATCATTAGTTCCCTCTTCAACAAGTGGAGCCAACTCCGGAACAACTTCCGGCACTGCGCTACTCGCCATACTTTGAAGAGAAGGTTCAATAACCTCTTCGAGTTCTACCTTCTGACTACTCACACCTTTCGCGAGAAACTCCTTCTCTAGAAAGGATCCATTCTTGGCAACAAAAACCTTGCCCTCGGATCTATGATAGAAGGAATACCCAATAGTTTCCTTAGGGTATCCTATGAAGACGCATTTTTCTGCTTTGGGTTCGAGTTTATCCGGTTGAAGTTTCTTCACATAAACATCGCAACCCCAAACTTTAAGAAATGATAGCTTAGGTTTGTTTCCAAACCACAATTCATACGGTGTCTTTTCAACGGATTTAGATGGTGCCCGATTTAAAGTGAATGCAGCAGTTTCTAGTGCATAACCCCAAAATGACAACGGCAAGTCCGTCAGAGACATCATAGATCTAACCATATCTAATAAAGTACGATTACGACGTTCCGACACACCATTTCACTGTGGTGTTCCGGCAGGCGTGAGTTGTGAAACAATTCCACACTCTTTCATGTGAGTGCTAAACTCGTAACTTAGATACTCACCTCCACGGTCGGACCGTAGAAATTTGATCTTTCTATTACGATGATTTTCCACTTCATTCTGAAATTCCTTGAACTTTTCAAAGGTTCCAGACTTGTGTTTCATCAAGTAGATATAACCGTATCTACTCAAATCATCCGTGAAAGTAACAAAATAACGATATCCACCTCGCGCCGACACACTCATTGGACCACATACATCAGAATGTATGATTTCCAATAAATCTGTTGCCCGTTCCATTGAACCGGAAAACGGCGTTCTAGTCATCTTGCCCATAAGGCATGGCTCACATGTATCAAATGATTCAAAATCAAGTGATTCCAAAAGTCCATCCGAATGGAGCTTCTTCATGCGTTTAACGCCAATATGACCTAGACGGCAGTGCTACATATATGCGGATATATCATCATTAAGTTTAATACTTTTAGCATCAACATTATGAATATGTGTAACATTATCATCGAGATCTAATAGAAATAAACCATTCATCATTGGTGCATGACCATAAAAGATTTCATTCATATAAATGGAACAACCATTGTTCTCGGATTTAAATGAATAACCACTTCGCATCAAACACGATCCAGATACAATGTTCATGCTCAGTGCAGGCACCAGATAACAATTATTCAAGTTTATAACTAATCCCGACGGCAAATGGAGAGGCAGCGTTCCAACGGCGATCACATCAACGCTTGATCCATTGCCGACACGCATCTTGACCTCACCCCTTGCTAGCGGTCGCTTGTTCCGCAGCCCCTGATTCGAGTTACAAATATTAGCAACTGAACCGGTATCAAATACCCAGGTGCTACTGCGAGCACTAGTCAAGTACACATCAATAACATGTATATCATATATACCTTTGTTTGCCTTGCCGGCCTTCTTGTCTGCCAAATACTTGGGGCAGTTGCGCTTCCAGTGGCCAGTCCCCTTACAATAGTAGCACTCGGTATCAGACTTAGGTCCAACTCGGGGTTTCTTTTTAGGCACGGCAACTGGCTTGCCGCCCTTACTTCCCTTCCGTTTTCCCTTCTTGTCTTTCTTGAAACCAGTGTTCCTATTGATCATCAACACTTGATGTTCCTTTTTGATCTCCACTTCTGCAGTTTTAAGCATTGACAGAAGCTCGGGGAGAGACTTCTTCATGCCTTGCATATTATAGTTCATCACGAAGCTCTTATAGCTAGGTGGTAGAGACTGCAGAACACGATGGATGCCTAAGTCAATGGGAATCGATATTCCCAAGGACACAAGCTTATCGGCGTAACCCGACATCTTGAGTACATGCTCACTAACGGAGTTGTGCTCTTCCATCATGCAGCTAAAGAACTTTTCTGAAGCGTTGTAGCTCTCTACAACAACATGGGTGTCGAAAATCATTTTCAACTCACCCATTGTATCAAATGCATTGCCGTTTTCGAAATGCTTTCGAAGTTCCGGCTCTAGCCCATACAATATGCCGCAATGAACTAAGTTGTGGTCCTCCTGACGAGTCTGATAGACATTCTTCTCCTCGTCAGGGGCATCCTCAAAAGGTGGGGGGCCTAGTGGCGCTTCTAGCACGTATTGCTTTTGTGCAGCAGAGAGGAGAATCCTCAAATTCATGGCCCATTCGGTAAAGTTGCTACCATTCGTTGCTAGTTTCTCTTTCTCCATGAACACATTGAAATTAAAAGCAGGTGGTGCCATCTACAACAGAATTTGTAAAGTTTAAACTAAGTGTATGATAGATTGAGTTCAACTAATCCATATTACGAATGAACTCCCACTCAAAAACGACATCCCTCGTGCCTTTTTGGTGATTACATGAACCAAATCCACTATACCAAGTCCGATCATCACGTGAGTCGGTATAGCTTCAAAGGCGAGCATCAAATGGGCATCATATCAACTATATGACTCATGCTTAACCTTTCGGTCCGTGTTCCGAGGCCATATCTGTACATGCTAGGCTCGCCAAGTTAGAACCTTAGTATTCGCATGTGTAACTGTTTTACACCCGAAATATGGTCGTGGATCCAAGAACACCCGATCATCACGTGATGTCTTGGAGAGACGAAACATAATCGGTGCATACTAAAGGAAGAACACATTCTTATCTTGATATTTAAATGAGGGATCATCTTATTATGCTAACAAAGCGCTAAACAAGCAATATAAGATGCTATCAAACATCACATGTTTATTAGTGAAATGTTATGTTTCCTGCAGATGATCTCTATCATGTGCATCGTGGTATGATCACTATCATACCTATATGTGTAAATCCAAGGTCTATGGAGTTTACACGCTATGTGTGTTGTAAGAGTATCATCTCATACTTATACTTACAACACTACCATATCATAACACTAGCCCAGCAACAATCTAAACTAGACGCCTCTAATTTATCCATTGCAAGTTTTACGTGGCTTAGGGCTTTCGAGATAGAATCGTTCTTACCTACGAACATGAACCACAACGAGGATAACCAAATTGTTGACAATTCGTTGCAAAATAGATATTGACTATAGTAGGAGAGACAAACACCCGTTAGCCACTTATGCAAACTAGTTGCATGTCAAGCGTGGAACAGGTCTCATGTGCGAGGACATGTAAAGTTTGTCCGGGCTGCTTCATCCCACTATGCCACCAATATCCAAAATTACAACAAAGGAGCAACAACATGATCATCATCGCCCATATACTCATATGTGTACTACCCGCGTAAAGCATCTACGCATAGATCCGGCTCTGATACCACTGTAGGGTTCGCAGCATAGAAAACAAAAATTTTCCTACGATGTGAACTATGTACCAAGATCTATCTATTAGATACAAACAACGGGCGGATGTATATCCGTAGAGAACATACCCTTGAAGACCGACAAAGCTTAACGAGTTCAACTCGTGGTTGATGTAGACGATCTCTTGCCGATCTCAAGATTGAGAGGAAGTCCTAGCGCCGCAAATCAGCAGCGCATCCGTGCTCGCACACACGTTCGAGGCACCGAGCAACCTCCGCCTCCTCGCTCCAGCGATGCAGCGGAAGCACAACTCTTTCTTGCCGAATAGCCACCGGGAACATGTATCTTTCTAGTTCGAGACCATGGGGGATAAATTCTAGAGGGGGAGAGAGATCCTTCACGAGGAGGTGTGAGAGACAAGTGAGAGGAGGGGCTCCTTTTATAGGAGGAGGGGGGCACCCAAGGGGGTGGTTGCCAGCCATGGGGGCTGCCCCCTCCCCTCCTTCATTCATGTGGGTGGACACTCCACTCACAAAATGGCCCTTCAATTTTCTCCACTCAAAAATCCACTCAAATTCCCATTAAATTTCCACCAAATTTAATGCAAACTCTCATTAAATAAAACTCTTTTATTTTATTCAGAATTTTGTCAATTACTTTAATGACAAACATTCACAAATAACCCCTTGCTAGAATTCTATTTCACATGCATAACCACTTTATGCAATTTCACCCGAAAACCTGTTTTAGTATCTAGTGAAATAAATTCCTGCGCTTGTTCATTCTTTCGGCATGAAACTTTTGCTCCAATTGGATGTCGGTGTCTCTTAAGTGTGTCACCCTACGGTTCGTGAATAATGCGGACATGATCGAGACCCCTCTCGGATCAATAATCAGAAGCGGGATCTGGAGACCCATACTGACTCCCACACATTCAACGATGACTTTCTTGTGATCGTCGGAACCTTTTACGCTAGTATCTTAATCCCTTTGTTTCACGATATATTACATGTCCGAGATTCGATCATCGGTATCTCCATACCTAGTTTGATCTTGTTACTGACATGCACTCTTTTCTCGTTCCCGTGATATAACATTCTAGTGATCAAATCACTTGCTTGCAAGCTAATCAATGTGATATCACCGAGAGGGCCTAGAGTATATCTATCCGTAATCGGGATGAACAAATTCCACTCTCGATCCATGAGCCTCAACATAACACTTTGTTAGTTATGAATCCATCTTTATAATCACCCTGTTACGGTGTGACGTTTGATGTTATCAAGAAACTCTTCCGGTGTTAGTGATTGACATGATCTCATGGTCTAAGGATTAGGATCACTTCGTAAGTTGTTATAGCAATATAAACTCAATGACTTTGATCGTAATGCTATACTTCGAATGAATGTTCTTCACACCATTACACTAATGTTGTGATCCCGTTATTAACAACATCCAATGTCCATGATCAGGAAACCTTGATCATCTTGTTAATCAACGAGCTAGTATATGAGAGAGGCATAACTAGGAACTTTCTGTTTGTTTATTAAACACACATGTATTAATGTTTCTGTATTAATACAATAATAGCATGAAAAATAAACATCTATCATATACTTGGAATACACATAATAAACTCTTTATTATTGCCTCTCAGGGCATATTCCCTTCATATCCGTCATATGGATGGACAAATCCCACTCTTGATTCATGTGTCTCAACCCATACTTTCCGAACACTCAATGTCACCTTTATAGCCACCCAGTTACGGTGTGGTGTTTGATGTCATCAAAGCATCCTTCCGGTGATGGTGATAAGCATGATCTCATGGTCGAAGGAATTAGGTTACTATGTATCAGAAATCATACAGCAATTGAACTATTAAAATGACTTGATCTTTATGCTACGCTTATCTATAGGAGTATGTCCATCACACCATTCTCCTAATTATATGATCTTGTTGTTAATAACATCTCAATGTTCATGATAGGGAAACCACAATCATCTATTAACCAACAAGATAGTATTATGAAGAGGCTTTACTAGGGACTCTAATTTAGTTTACAAATCACACAAGTATTAATGTTTCCTGGTCAATACTGTTATAGCATGAATGTAAACATTTATCATAAACACAAAGATATAATAATAACTATATTTATTATTGCCTCTAGGGCATATCTCCAACAGTCTCTCACTTGCACTAGAGTCAACTAATCTAGATTACATGGTAATATACCGAACACCCATGGCAGTTTGGTGTTGGTCATGTTTTGCCCTCGGGAGAGGTTTAGTCAACGGATCCGCCACATTCAGATCTGTGTGTACTTTGCAAATCTTTATGTCACCATCTTGGACATGTTCTCGAATAGCGTGAAAATGTAGCTTGATGTGCTTCAGCTTCTTGTGTGACCTTGGTTCTTGCGCATTGGCTATGGCGCCCATGTTATCACAGTAGATAGACATTGGGTCCAGCGCACTTGGAACCACACCGAGCTCTGTAATGAACTCTTTCATCCATGTCGCTTCTTGTGAAGGCTCCGAAGCAGCTATGTATTCCGATTCAGTTGAAGATCTCGCCACAACGCTTTGCTTTGCACTCCTCCAGCTAACTGCTGCACCATTCAAAATAAATACGTATCCAGATTGAGATTTAGAATTATCTGGATCGGTGTTCCAACTAGCATCGGTGTAACCATTAACAACGAGTTGTTCATCACCTCCATAAGAAAGAACCATATCCTTAGTTCTTCTCAAGTACTTAAGGATGTTTTTGACCGCTGTCCAATGATCCCCTCCTGGATCACTTTGATATCTGCTAGTTAAACTAACAGCATATGCAATGTCGGGTCTCGTACATAGCATGGCATACATTAGAGATCCTATGGCTGAGGCATAGGGAGTCTTACTCATCCTTTCTCTATCTTCTGTCATTGCTGGACTTTGAGTTTTACTCAAGGTCGTATTAGGCAACATGGGCAAGAACCCTTTCTTGCTATCTTCCATTCCAAACCTCTTTAGAACTTTGTCCAAATATATACTTTGTGACAATGATATTAGGCGTCTCGATCTATCTCTATAAATCTTTATGCCTAATATGTAAGCTGCTTCGCCAAGATCTTTCATTGAAAAACTATTATTCAAATATTCCTTGACACTATTAAGAAGGTCTACATCATTCCCAATCAACAATATGTCATCTACATATAATATTAAGAATGCTACAGAGCTCCCACTCACTTTCTTGTAAATTCAAGCTTCTCCATAAGTTTGTATAAAACCAAAGCTTTTGATTACCTTATCAAAACGTTGATTCCAACTTAGGGATGCTTGCTTCAATCCATATATGGACCGTTGAAGTTTGCATACCTTGTTAGCATCTTTAGGATCGACAAAACCTTTGGTTTGCATCATATACAACTCTTCATCAATGTATCCATTAAGGAACGCTGTTTTGACATCCATCTGCCATATTTCATAATCGTAATATGCAGCGATTGCTAACATAATCCTCACAGACTTTAGCTTCGCTACTGGTGAGAAAGTCTCATCGTAGTCAACTCCTTGAATTTGTCGAAACCCTTTTGCGACAAGTCGAGCTTTATAGACAGTAACATTACCATCAGCATTTGTTTTCTTCTTGAAAATCCATTTGTTCTCGACAGCCTTTTGGCCATCCGGTAAGTCCACCAAAGTCCATACTTGGTTTTCGTACATGGATCCAATCTTGGATTGCATGGCTTCTTGCCATTTATTGGAATCTGGGCTCATCACTGCTTCCTCATATGTATCAGGGTCATCGGTGTTGTCCACCAACATGACACTCATAACGGGATCATACCAATCAGGAGTGGTACGATTTCTCGTTGACCTGCGAGGCTCTGTAGTAACTTCAACCGAAGTTTCATGATCATCATCATTAGCTTCCTCTCTTATTGGTGTAGGCGCCACAGGAACTACTTCCGGTGTTGCGCTACTCGCAAGTTCGAGAGAAGGTTCAACAACCTCGTCGAGTTCTACTTTCCTTCCAGTCACTTCTTTCGAGAGAAATTCCTTCTCTAGAAAGGATCCATTCTTGGCAATGAAGATTTTGCCCTCGGATCTATGATAGAAGGTATACCCTATAGTTTCCTTTGGGTATCCTATGAAGACGCATTTTTTCGCTTTGGGTTCAAGCTTGTCCGGCTGTAACTTCTTTACATAGGCTTCGCAACCCCAAACTTTAAGGAACGGCAATTTAGGTTTCTTCCCAAACCATAGTTCATACGGTGTCGTTTCAACGGATTTAGATGGTGACCTATTTAAAGTGAATGCGGCTGTTTCTAATGCATAACCCCAAAACGATAGCGGTAAATCTGTAAGTGATATCATAGAACGAACCATATCTAAGAGAGTTCGATTACGACGTTCGGACACACCATTACGCTGTGGTGTTCCCGTTGGTGTCAATTGTGAAAGTATTCCGCATTTCTTCAAATGCTCGCCAAACTCGTAACTTAGATATTCACCTCCACGATCAGAACGTAGAAATTTAATCTTCTTGTTACGTTGATTCTCTACCTTACTTTGAAATTTCTTAAACTTCTCGAAAGTTTCGGATTTATGTTTCCTGAAATAGATATACCCATATCTACTCAAGTCATCCGTGAAGGTAAGAACATAACGATAACCACCGCGCGATGCTACACTCATTGGTCCACAGACATCGGTATGTATGATTTCCAATAAGTCTGTAGCTCGCTCCATCATACTAGAAAATGGAGTCTTAGTCATTTTACCCATCAGACATGCTTCGCATCTTTCAAGTGATTCGAAATCAAGTGATTCAAGAAGTCCATCAGAATGGAGTTTCTTCATACGCTTCATTCCGATATGACCAAGACGACAGTGCCACATATAGGTCGAGTTATCGCTCAATTTCGAACATTTAGCCTCAATGTTATTTATGTGTGTATTACTACAATCGAGATTCAATAAGAATAGACCATCTATCAAAGGTGCATGTGCATAAAACATATTACTCATATAAATCAAACAACCATTATTCTCGGACTTAAACAAGTAACCGTCTCGCAATAAACAAGATCCCTATATAATGTTCATGCTCAACTCAGGCACCAAATAACAATTATTTAAGTATAAAACTAATCCCGATGGTAGATGAAGAGGTAGCGTGCCGACCGCGATCACATCAACCTTTGATCCATTTCCAACGCGCATCGTCACCTCGTTCTTCGCTAGCTTCCGTTTATTCTGCAGCACCTGTTTCGAGTTACAAATATGAGCAACCGAACCAGTATCAAATACCCAGGCACTACTACGAGTACCAGTGAGATACACATCAATAACATGTATATCGGATATACCTTTCTTCTTGATGTTGCCGTTCTTCAAATCTGCCAAGTACTTTGGGCAATTCCGCTTCCAGTGACCCTCTTGCTTGCAGTAAAAGCACTCAATATCAGGCTTAGGTCCAGCCCTGGTCTTCTTCGCCGGTGCGGCAACTTTCTTACCGCCCTTCTTGAAGTTTCCCTTTTGCTTAGACTTGCCTTTCTTGAATTTGGTGGTCTTATTGACCAACAACACTTGGTGCTCTTTCTTGATCTCCACTTCTGCAGATTTCAACATGGAAAAGAGTTCTGGCAACGTCTTGTCCATGTTTTGCATATTGTAGTTCATCACAAAGTTCTTGTAACTTGGTGGTAGTGATTGGAGGACACGGTGTATCCCCAGAGAATTAGGAATCACTATACCCAAACTTTGGAGTTTGTTTGCGTGCCCAGACATCTTAAGCACATGCTCACTAACGGAGCTGCCCTCTTCCATCTTGCAGTTAAAGAACTTTTCAGAAGCCTCATAAATCTCAACTGCCGCGTGAGCCTCAAATATCATTTTGAGTTCACGGACAATATCATGTGGGTCATGGTTCTCAAACCTTTTCTGAAGCTCCGATTCCAAACCATACAAGATAGCACACTGAACTATGGAGTACTGATTCTTCCGAGCAAGGAAAACATTCTTTACCTCATCGGTAGCATCAGCTGCAGGCGGGTCACCCAGCGGTGCATCTAGCACATAGGTCAAATTACCAGCATTGAGGACAATCCTCAAATTGCGGAACCAATCCGCGAAGTTACTTCCATTGTTTTTCAACTTTTCTTTCTCTAGGAACGCATTAAAATTGATGGTAGGGGCCGCCATTGATCTACAACATATTTGCAATAGTTTAGACTAAGTTTATGACAAATTGAGTTCTAATTAATAGTTAAATTAATCTAGGTGAACTCCCACTCAAAACAATATCCCTCACATTTTTTTAGTGATCACACGAACCAAATCCACCACATCAAAACCGATCATCACGAGAGTTGATGTAGCTTCAATGGCGAATAATCAACATGTTCATCATATCTACTATATGACTCATGCTTTACCTTTCGGTGATCCGTGTTCCGAGACCATGTCTGTACATGCTAGGCCCGTCAAGATCAAACCTTAGTTTCTGCATGAGCAAATCTGGCTTGCTCATGTTGTATACACTTGCAGAATCTAACACACCCGATCATCACGTGGTGCTTCGAAACAACAAGCTTTAGAAACGGTGCTAACTAAGGATGAACACTTTAAAACTTGAAATTTGTGTGCTTGAGGGATCATCTTATAATGCTACCGTCGCTAACTAAGCAATACAAGATGCATAAAGGATTAACATCACATGCAATTCATAATATGTGACATGATATGGCCTTTCTTCTTTGTGCTTCCGATCTCCATCTTCAAGAACGAACATGATATCCATCATCACCGGCATTGTATCAAGGTCAATGACGCCGTTCCATGGTTGTCGTCCACCAGCTTCAACTATTACAACTACTTTGAATAGACACGCGGGTCTTAACAGAATTTAAAGACAACCATATGGCTCCTGCCGGTTGCCAACTTACAATAAGGAACATTGCATACATCAAATATAATCACAATCATGGCCATATCACATCACAGCACACCCCTGCAAAACAAAGTTAGACGCCTCTAATTTTCTTTGCATATTTTACATGGTTTGGGGCTTTCAATAAGTGTCGCTCTAACTTACGAACAAGAACCACAACATTGATGCTTGAACTATCAAGTGCCCGTTGTAAATTGGATCTATACTATAATGGGAGAGACAGACACCCGCAAAGCCACTTATGCAATACAAGTTGCATGTTGAGCGTGGAGCAAGTCTCATGAACGATGTCATGTAAGGTTAGCCCGGGCCGCTTCATCCCATCATACCGCAAGATGCAAAGTACACAAGAAGCAATTGATAATAAAAGCACCACCGCCCACAATGACCATTGTGTTCTACTCATGCAATAGATCTACATATAGACACGGCTCTGATACCACTGTTGGGGTTCGTAGCATGGAAAACAAAAAATTTCTATCGCATGCAAACAAACAAGCCAAGATCTATCTACTAGATTGTAGCAATGAGTCGACAGAGGAACTCACCCTCGAAGATTCCAAAGCGGTTAACAAGAGCAGATTCTCGTGGGTGATGTAGTCGTACTCTTTGCGATCTCAAGATCGTGTAGACAATCCTTCCGGCGCTGCGTTCCGACATCGCTCCCGCAGTCGGTCACACGTTCGGTACTCGATGAAGACCTTCCTCTCCCTTGTTCCAGCAGGCAGCGGAGGTTGTAGCACTCTCCTCGCGATTCCGGCAGCACGATGACGTGGTACCGGAAGTAGAGGGGAGATCTCGCAGGGCTTCGCCTTAAGCCGGAGCGAGTATGGTGGACTATGAGAGGGGCCTTGGCGATCTAGGGTTTAGAGGCACCAAGGAGAGATGGCTAGGCCGTCGGCTAGGTCAAGGGGAGGGCCCCAACTCGGCGGGTAGGAGGAAACCCTAGGGCGGCGACGGCGACTTGGTGGCCGGCGGCTAGGGTTAGGGTTTGGTGGAGAGAGGTGTAGGCTAGAGGGGGCACCCATGCCCCTTATTTTATAGGTGGGAGGGCTCCGGCCAGGGGAGGAGAGTCCTCCCCCAAGTCGTCCTCCTTGGCCGACGGGTGGAGGGAGAGGAACTCCTCCCCAAGTAGGTTTCCTACTCTCCCTCCACCAAGCAAAACTGCCGTTTGACTTTTCAAATTGGCGTTTGACTTTTCAAACTAGGATTTGATTTATCCCTTTATTTTGCCCAGCCATGATACCTAGTACATGATGCAACCATTCCAACTTGTTATGACACATTCATGTACCCTTCCCCTCCGGAGTGCCGGACCTTCCGGACCCTTCTAGAACATTCCCGATGAAAACACCGGAATCATTCTCCAACTCCGAAACAGGACTTTCCATATATGAATCTTATTCTTCAGACCATTCCGGATCTCCTTGTGATATCCCGAATCCCATCCGAGACTCCGAACAACATTCTGTCTCTTACTCATCATTCCATAACTACTCAACAACATCGAATCCTTAAGTGTGTCTCCCTACGGTTCGTGAATTATGCGGACATGATCGAGACACTTCTCCGAACAATAACCAATACAGGAATCTGGAAATTCATATGGCTCCCACATATTTCTACGATTACTTCGCAATCGAATGAACCACTTACATACGATACCAATTTCCCTTTGTCTCACGATAGTTTACTTATCCGAGGTTTTGATCGTCGGTATCTCTGCATACCTAGTTCAACCTCGTTACCGATAAGTACTCTTTTCTTGTTCCCGTGATATGTGATCCCTTGTGAGCCAGTCACATGCTTGCAAGCTAATTGTATGACATTCCACCGAGAGGGCCTAGAGTATATCTATCCGTCATATGGATGGACAAATCCCACTCTTGATTCATGTGTCTCAACCCATACTTTCTGAACACTCAATGTCACCTTTATAGCCACCCAGTTACGGTGTGGTGTTTGATGTCATCAAAGCATCCTTCCGGTGATGGAGATAAGCATGATCTCATGGTCGAAGGAATTATGTTACTATGTATCAGAAAGCATATAGCAATTGAACTATTAAAATGACTTGATCTTTATGCTACGCTTATCTATAGGAGTATGTCCATCACACCATTCTCCTAATGATATGATCTTGTTGTTAATAACATCTCAATGTTCATGATAGGGAAACCACAATCATCTATTAACCAACAAGCTAGTATTATGAAGAGGCTTTACTAGGGACTCTAATTTAGTTTACAAATCACACAAGTATTAATGTTTCCTGGTTAATACTGTTATAGCATGAATGTAAACATTTATCATAAACACAAAGATATAATAATAACTATATTTATTATTGCCTCTAGGGCATATCTCCAACATTACTCACTCATGGATGAGGTAAACATCGGTGGTTGATGGAGATGCGTTGGTGATGACGATGGCGATGATCCTCTCCAAATTCTCCGTCCTGGCAGGGTGCCAGAACGGAGTTTCTGGATCCGAATCTTGGTTTCTGGTGGCGGCAGCAGAGCGGAACTCTTTCTGGAAAACTATCGAACTCCCCCCGGTTTTTAGGTCGAAAGGCAACTTATAGGCATAGAGGGAGGCCGAGGGGGTGCCTAGGGTGGCTGCACCCCCTCCAGACGTGGGGTCAGGTGGGCCCGCGCCTGGGGTGGGTGTGGGCCCCCCAAGCCTCCTCTCTGTCTCCCCTTCTGGCTCCGTGGATCTTCTGGTGAAAAATAGTTTTTGGCATATTTTCTGGGATTTTTCCTGATAGTTGATTTTCTGCACAAAAACAAGACACCAAGGTAATTCTGCTAAAAACAGCGTCAGTCCATGTTAGTTGTATCCAAATCACACGAGTTTAGAGGAGAAACAATAGCAAAGTGTTTGAGAAAGTAGATATGTTTTGGACGTATCAGGGAGCCATATGAATTTCCAGATTCCTCTATTGGTTATTGACCGGAGAAGAGTCTCGATCATGTCTACATAATTCACGAACCGTAGGGAGACACACTTAAGGATTTAATGTTGTTTAGTAGATATGGAATGTGATTAAAGAGACCGAATGTTGTTCGGAGTCTCAGATGGGATCCGGGATATCACGAGGAGATCCAGAATGGTTCGAAGAATAAGATTCATATAAGGAAAGTCCAATTCCGGAGTTCGGGAATGGTTCCGGTGTTTTCATCGGAATGTTCTAGAAGGGTCTAGAAGATTCACCGATCCGAAAGGGGAAGGGTATATGGATGTGTCATGACAAAGTGGAATGGTTGCATCATGTCCTAGGTTACTTGGCTGGACACTTGGAAGAGAGAAATCAAACTCTAATTTGAAAGTCAAAAGGGCAGTTTGAAAAAGTCAAACTGGGACAATATTTCCAAGTGGAGGGAGAGAAGGATTCCTACATGAAGTGGAGTTTGGGGAGGACTTCCTCCCCTTGGCGCCTCCCCACCTATAAAAGGAGGGGTAGGGCGCCCCCTTGCCTACACCTTGCCCCTTAGTTGGCCCCCCTCTAAACCCTAGGCCAGCTGCCGCCCCCTTCTAGATGCGGCTGCCCTAGATCTCCTCTAAACCGTTACCAACTAGCTAAACCCTAGTTGCTAGCTACCTCTAAACCTCGACCTCTAAACCCTAGATAGTCGAGGCTCTCTCTACTCCACCATACTCGCTCCGGCTTAGGCGAAGCCCTGCGGGATCTCCCCTCTACTTCCGACACCACGTCGTCGTGCTGCCGGAATCACGAGGAGAGAGCTACAACCTTCGTTGACTGCTGGAACAAGGGAGAGGAAGGTCTTCATCGAGTACTGTACATGTGACCGACTGCGGGAGCGCTGCCGAAATGCGGCGCCGGAAGGATCGTCTACGCGATCTTGAGATCGGCAAGTGAACGACTATATCACCCACGAAAATCTGCTCTCGTTAACCGCTTTGGATCTTCGAGGGTTAGTACTCTATCAACTCGTTGCACCGATCTAGTAGATAGATATTGGCTTGTTCATAGATTAGATCTTGATTGTGTGTTTATGCAGTAGTTTTTTTTGTTTTCCATGCTATGAACCCCTACACGCCCTTCTAATAAGGTTCATGTGCTGGTACGTCATCACCTCTATCATCTATGTTTGCCTCCCCCAGTCCGTGGCAGGCGCTCGGGTCTTGACGGTGAGTCGAGTTCTTTGCTATGGTGCTGGCGTGCCCCTGCTATTCCTGCTCTTCTACTGGCTCTGCCTCTCTTCTTCTCCTCGAGCACCAAGGTGGTGAAGGGGGAAGGGACAGGCAAAGTCGACGTTGGGCTGGAGTGGCGCCAGAATACTAGAACCAACCTCTCTTCACTACTAGAGAAAAGGCTATAGGAGACATGCTTATAGAAGGCACATTTAGACCATATGCGCCTCCTATAAAATAGGCGAGGCACACTTCCTTGATATGCGCCTCTAGTATAAAATAGGCGAGGCACATATAATTATAATGAGCCTCCTATAATCTCTGTATGAACGAAATCTGGCAGCCCCAGATTATGCGAGGCACATTCTAATCATATGCGCCTCCTATATATTAGATAGGCGAGGTGCATATGTGAAGAATGCGCCTCGCATAAGCTGCGTGGGTCAGGGTGAAGGTCGGTGGTCGAATATGCGATGCACATATGGTCATATGTGCCTCCTATACTTGATAATATGCGAGGCACATGAAGCAGAGTGCGTCTCAAATAACTCTTGCGGGCCCGGGTGGAGGTAGGTGGCCGAATAGGCAAGGCACATATGGTAAATGGGCCTCCTATAGTTTCAAGTATAGGATGCGCATATGGAAAGAATGCGCCTCGCATAAGCTGTGTGGGCCCGGGTGGAGTGTGTGGGACCGTGTGAAGGTAGGTGGCCGCATAGGCGAGACACATATGGTCATATGCGCCTCTTATAGTTTGAAGTATAGGAGGCACATATGGAGCTATAGGAGCAATATGCGCCTCCTATAACCTGGCCGGATTCAAATTCGAAACAGCCACCTACCACACATATATAACACCTACCACCTCTCCTCCTTCTCCTCCACCTCTCCTCCACCTCTCCTTCTTCTCCCCTTGTCCTTCTCTTCCTTCGGCGAGCTTCTCCTCCTCCGGTGACCTCCTCCTCCTCCGGTGACCACTCCGACCATGGCCTCCATAACCACACCGACCATCTCCTCCTCCACCTCCAACAACCACCTTCGGGGACGACCTCCAGCGGCCTCATCCTTCTCCACCATCTTCGGGGACCCCCATGGACATGGCCTCCCGCACATGCTTGCGGTGGTAGGCTGTGTCCAAGGGCACGACCTCCTACGAGCTCCGACGAAATTCTGGCAAGATCCAGATCTGGCTGCCTTTTTTAGAAATTCATAAATAATATACGCCTCGCATATACAGAATATAGGAGGCGCATATGAAGAGTATAGGAGGCGCATATCAATATGCGCCTCGCATATGCAGAATATAGGAGGCGCATATCGATATGCGCCTCACATATATGAAGTATAGGAGGCATATATCATATGTGCCTCGCATAAAAAATAGGCGAGGCACGACGCTGGAGGCACATATGATATGCGCCCCGCATAACCTTTTCTCTAGTAGTGCTTGGAGCACCTTCTCTGCATCTACTGACAAGATGCTGGAATTACTGGCCAAGGTGGCCTTCTTCACGCCGGTGAGCTCCGAAAAGTCTTCTACCTTCGTCGGGAGGCCCAGTTCGAGCTCGGACGTTGAGGGCTTCGTCGGGCCAGAGGCAAGTGGTCGCGTCCCCGCCTCTGTCCATGGCTGCAACGAGCTGAGCTCCTTGCTCCACAATGGAGAAGAGGAGGGGCTAGGTTGTAATTTCCAATCTCTTAGCAATGTCCTTTCTACATATGCTAAGGACCTATGTATTATTTTCTTATTTCATGAGGTCCTTTGTAATCATTGTACTCCTCCATTGTTATATTAATACATGGTTCTAGCCCCTCGTGGACACCCCGCTGTTCAAAAAAAAAGAGTTGACGTTCTCACAAGGGTGTTTCACTGCACACGCACTCTCCCACCTGGAGTTGGTGTTTTGGCTGCCAGGTACAAATGAACCTTTTATAAAAAATACAATTTAAATTGTTAAAAAAATCTGAAAAAAATTTCGAATATACATTCAAATATTCTATGCTCGTGCAGAAGTTTTCAGAAAGAATAAATATTTTTGTGGATTGTGTAAAAAATACAAAAAATATTTTTGTGAATAGACACATTAAAACACTAAAAATTGTTTATCCATAAACTTGTGTACGAATATACATGTGAATATTTTTAAAAAACTTTTAATATTTTAAAATATGTTTTTAAATAATAGATTCATTTACACCCGGGAGCTGAAATGGATTTCCGTCTCCCACCCTTTCTCTTCGTCTTCCCCTACTGTTCTGGGCGTTTCACTACACACACGTCTCCCACCCTTTCTCTTCGCCTTCCTGGTTCGCGGCTCCTTTTTCATTTAAAACCTCAAACCACCCTGTCCTCTCCTCCTCCAACCCCCCCCCCCAACCCCCACCATCTCCTTGTCCCTCTACCATGGCGTCGCCTGGCTTCGCTATTCCGGTCGAGGGTAAGCGTCTCCATCTACAGATAGCCCATCTCTAAACCTAACCTCAATACCAAATCCTAACTCTGCTCATCCTTCCGCATGACCACAGACATGGTATTCGGGGCGGCGTTGGCGGGCGACCTCCCCTTCTTAAAGAGTATTCCGCGCTCTCCTCCCTTCTAGATTCCGGCCGCGGTGCTATCCTTGGTGCTCGTGTTCTGATTTATTGGGGTCTGATCCGATGCAGGCCTAGTGACGATGCTGGACAAGGGCAGGGGCCACCCCAAGGAGACGATTGAGGCGCTGATGGTGGGAGAAGCAGGGGTGGTGGAAGGTGCCGGGGTACTGCACGTCGCCGCCTTGAGAGGGAGTCTGGAACTACACAGGTACCTCGTCGAGGAGCTGCGGGTAGATGTGAATGGCCTCGACAAGAAAGGTCGATTTCTCTTCACAACCCTCTAATTTATCACGTAGGATTCTGTGCTCCACACATTTAGTTCTACTCCTTAGTTCAGGTGCAGTAAAATAGGTTCGACAAATTTCTCGAAGTGCTACTTTACATTTCTGGTGTGATAAAGGTAAACTGGTAAAGTGGTAATAGTGGAATTATATATTGGTTTCCATGCATATAGCCTAAATTATTGGTAATGCGGATTGTTGAATCCGTAGGTCTTGGTTATGATTTCTCTTTGCCTGATTGTTTTGAGCTTTGCTAAGATTATGCTGGTTATTATGAAGCAATGTATCATAGACATCAATATTTGCCTAACGAAATAAGTTGATGATTTATCATAATGCGCTGCCGCATGATAATATAGGCTATAGCTTCATACGTAATACTTCCTCTGTTCCATAATATAAGCTTTTTAGCAAGTAGCAAGCTGTTTTAGCTTGCTAAAAAGGCTTATATTATGGAATAGAGGAAGTAGGAAAGGATCAATTATGGTATCTATGATAGTACATAAGCATTATTCAGTCAAATATGTTACTCATGGTGGGCAAAACATTTTTTATTTCACTGTCGCCTTGTGACCAGGACATCACGGGTTCGAGTCGTGGAAACAGCCTCATGCAGAAAATGCATGAAAAGGTTGCGTTCAGACTTCAGAGACCCCAAGTTTTGTCCGAACCTTCTCAGATCCCGCGCAAAGCAGGAGCTTAGTGCAGGGCTGCCCTTTTCTTTCAACTGCATTTAACTACCTTAACCAATATTGTCTCAAGAACTCCAGAAATCCATTTCATATATATATCTAAACTCCATGGGCCTACTTTGTGTATCTTGAGGCGCTATTTCTAAATTTCACGCTCTCTGAAAACACATAGCACTGTTGATGGAACTTCTGTTGCTGTATGTGTTTGGAGATTAGATATGTTCTGATAAAAAATCTAACTTCTTTGCTGTGCGCAAAAGTGATTTGCATCAACGAGCTTAATTATTCTGTGCTTGTCCCCTTGATAGGTAGAACACCTCTGATGTTTCTTACAATGTTCTCTAAGGATGTGACGCATGTGGCTACTGCCAAGTATCTTCTTGATCATGGTGCTAATCCAGACAATGCCAGTTATGATGGGTTTTCCCCTTTACATTATGCTGCTGGATCAGGTCTACCTCTATAAGCACATCTCTGTTTTGCATCACTCCAAAGTTTCTTAAGTTGTCTTTTCAATGTGAAAACTGTGTAATTGTGTGGCACTGCGTATAAGTTCATGGTTTCTTTTCAGGACATTGTGACATGGTGGAACTATTGCTTGCTAAAGGGGCTTATGTTGACCCGATAGGTCCTAATGGGACACCACTTCATACTGCTGCTAATCAAGGGAAGGATGGTACCATGAAGATTTTACTGGACCACAATGCAGATGTAAGTTTAAATACGTACCATTTCTACTTTAAATTTCCCATCAGATTGGTTAGTAAGGTTCTTATGAACTCTAGTTATTTTTTATTGTGAACATTGATTCACAATGGATAACTGGTTAACTCTAGTTATTTTTATTGTGAACATTGATTCACAATGGATAACTGGTTAACTCTAGTTATTTTTTATTACATTGATTCACAATGGATAACTCTAGCCAGGGATTTGTTAGACATAGGTTGAGACGAGAGATAATTGTGTAGAACTGATTGATTGATCTTCCTGGCCTCAACATAAATTCATGGCATACTGACATGGTGGATGAGGTCATTGATTTTTTCTAACACAATACGAATTCTTAATAAGTTAGACCTATTTAATCCTAAATATCTTAATACAATATTGTTCCCTAAAAGACTTATTATGTTTTCTTTGCTGCTACATGTCCTTGCCCAACACATGACTTTGGACCTCCTGCTGCTACAACACGTCCATGGCTTTGGCCTTCTTGCTGGCCAGCCTGCCACTGCCATGATACAATTTACTGATGTCTACAACATCTACTCCCATCGTTTCAAAATATAAGATGTTCTAGTCTTTTTTCTAAAACGCATGTATCTAGACGCCTTTTAGCGTCTAAATGATTGTGTTTCAGAAAAAAGTTAAAACATCGTATATTTTTGGAACGGAGGGAGTATGTTCTGCTCTTTTTTCTCCTTAGCTGTTAGTTGTCATGTTCTATTTAAGTGATTGTTTTCTTGTTTGTTGATATGTTTGTTATTTTCTGTTATAAAGCCTTGAGCTCAGTCGTGAGCATAGTTTTGTATATTGACCTTTTTTATCTATCTATGTAGTTATTTACCTTAATCCCTTAAATATTATTACAACTTGACTATAGGAGCTGATATCTCAATGTTTCTCACCAGTACAACAAGATGGTAAATGGTAGGACACCTTACCTTGAAGCTAATTATGGTGGATCAATGGAATGTGCTATTCTCCTGATGAAGGTATTGTACCTTTATCTTAGCTTGTCATGCCCTTAAATTTGATGTTTCCATTTTTCTACGTATTGGATTTTTTCCACACGGAAGTTGGGAATATTTTAGTCCCTTTGCTGGAATGTTTTTTTGTAAAAATTGACTACAGTTGTGGGACACTTGTAGTACTAGGTACTTTGTTGCAATTTTTTTGTCTAAACTTGTGGGCAAATGTTTTTTCTTGATAAAGGGAGCTTTAATGCGCAATTTGGTTGCACAAGCATGATGATGGTGAAACCAAACCAAATAACCTTGTGGAAAATCCATGCTACGGGAGTGGCATTAAGGTTATTCTTTTCTGAAGGTGCAGAAAGTGTTGCCCAGATCATCTTGGTGACATATGTGTTTCTGTGACAGGCTGGTGCTGATACCAAGGGAGCTTTAACCCATGCTTTAGAATATTTCGAGTCTTCAAAATGGGTTTCAAAGGATTTTGTTGACTGCATGCTGGAGGACATTGCTGCTAACCGTGGTGCTCCTGACAATGTAAGATTTACCATTTCGACGTAGCTGTCCTTGTCTTTTTGGTTTGATTGTGGTTTTTTGAAACCTTGGGTTATTAGGGCACCCACAGTGTGTAGCTAAAAGTAGTTCCAAATTGAGATTTTGGCTTTTGGAACTAGTTCCCTACATTGTTGAGGTAGTTCCAAAACAGGAAAAACTAGGAACTGGATCAAGTCCGTGCTCTGATGCCAAATTATCTATCCACAATATATACTTTATTTCTCAAGGGATAAGCTCTTAGATTTGTATTTTCCCAGTTTGTTTGTCATGAATTGGGACCCACACTGCATGCATTCGGCGATGGCCACGTTGTGGAGTGGTGGCTATGTTCCACTCCAATGCCAAATCGTGAGCTGTGTCAGATTTGGCAATGTGTACGCTGTGGCTGCCCTTAAGGGCCACTATACAATCATCACAATTGTGAACTTGGAACGAAACCTTACATTTGAAATTTAATTACAATTAGGAGCGTGGTTGCAACCACGAGTGCGTCTGTCATGTGTTTGCGGGAGACTAAGCTTGCCATTGTATCACTCTCTATTGTTATGGAAACCCTGGGCGCAGATTTTGACGCTTACTTCTGCTTGCCAGCGATCGACACTAGAGGGGGTATTATAGTTGCTTGGACGAGTAGGATGGTGCAGCTTGATAGCCCACATGTGGATGTGAACAATGTGACGGCCAGGGTATCGCCTGCGGGTGGCATGCCTTGGTGGCTAACTTGCGTCTATGGCCCACATGCGGATGCGGACAAGATCGCCTTCCTCTCGGAGCTCTGGGAGATTAGGCGAGCGAGACCAGGCCCATGGTTGCTCTGCGGGGACTTTAACATGATCTACCGTGACGAGGACAAGAACAATGATAACCTCCACCATCTCATGATGGGGCGTTTTAGGAGATTCCTAAACGACCTCGTGTTGAAGGACGTCTATCTCCACGGGCGGAGGTATATGTGGTCCAATGAGCGGGAAAGCCCCACTCTGGTTAGGCCGGACAAGGTGTTTTGCACGGTAGATTGGGATGAGATGTATAACAACTTCTCCTTGCGCTGCCTGTCGACAGTCATCTCTGACCATTGCCCCTTGCTCCTGGACTGTACACCGGTGGCTGTCGGGAGAGGTTGGTTCTAGTTTGAGCATTTCTGGATGAAATTGGAAGGCTTCGATGAGGTGGTGGCATCGGCTTGGGGGACATTGATGGGGACCTAGACCCCTTCAGGAGACTCGTCGCGAAGCTCAAGCGCACTGCACGTGCGCTCATGAGCTGGGCGGATAAGAAGGTGGGTTCGGTCAAACTGCAGTTATCCCTAGCGCGGGCGATCATGTACCGTCTTGACGTTGCCATGGAGTGTCGACCCCTTCCGTCAGATGAGCGCGCTCTATGCGCGAAGCTGAAGCACACCTACCTTGGGCTAGCCTCCTTGGAGCGCACGATGGCGCGCCAAAGAGCCAAGATACGGTGGTTGAGCGAAGGTGACACCAACACAGCTTTCTTCCACCAGCATGCATCCTATCGCCGACAGAAGAATGTGATTTGTAGCATACAGGTCGATGGCGCGGTTGTGGTTGACCATGCAGCCATGGCGGAGTCCACGTATAATCACTTCCAGGGCTTGCTCGGGACGAGTATAGAGCGCCAGTTCTCCTTGGACCTAGACTTTCTGGGATCCATTTCAGAGGACCTGTCGGATCTGGATGCCCCCTTTTTGGAGGAGGAGGTGTGGGAGGTGATCAGGCGACTGCCTCATGGAAAGGTGCCTGGCCTGTATGGTTTCACGGCAGAGTTCCTCCAGAGCTGCTAGGGGGTGGTCAAAGCGGACTTCATGGCCGCCTTTACCAAGTTGCACTCTTTGAACGGGCGCGGTTTCCAAGGTCTTAAGCAAGCCCTGGTCATACTGCTGCCCAAGCATAGTGATGTAGCCGCTCTAGGTGACTACAGGCCGATTAGCCTGATCCACATCTTTGCCAAACTTGGCGCGAAGGTGTTGGCATCAAGGATGGCTCCTCGACTAGGAGCCCTGGTTGACCTGAACCAATGCGCGTTCATCCAAAAGCATTGCATTCATGATAACTTCATGTTGGTTCAGCAGACAGCATGCCTACTCCACCGGTTAAAGGAGCCGGGAGTCATGCTCAAGCTAGATATAGCTAAGGCCTTTGATTCTGTCTCCTGGGCGTTGTTGTTTGAGGTGCTGCGGAAGGTAGGGTTTGGACCCAAATTTCGCGTGGCCATTCTACTCTCGACGGCAAGCACCAATGTGATGCTCAATGGCGAGCCGGGACCCCCGATCTGGCATCGGAGGGGACTAAGACAGGGAGACCCCTTGTCGTCGATGTTGTTCGTGCTTTTCATCAACACGCTCAACAGGGTGATGGCTAGGGCCTTGGAGTTCGGGATGCTGAAGCGCATCGCATCCCGGGAGTTGGTGACGTCGATCTCTCTCTACGCGGATGACGTGGTGATTTTCTATCATCCGGATGAGGCGGAGATGCGCACGGTGCGCACACTGCTGACCCTCTTTGGGGAGGCATCTGGGTTGCATACTAACTACGCCAAGTGCTCGGTCTCTCCGATCGCTTGCTTGGATGGGGAGGCTCTGCAAGCGGTGGTGTTGGGTTGTCAGATAGCGCATTTCCCCGTCAGATACCTGGGTATTCCTCTGTCGCTACGACGATTGTCCGCGACAGCGTTGTAGCCCCTCATTGATAGCATTGCCAGCCGGCTGCCTACATGCAAAGCATCGATGATGGCGAAGGCGAGGCGCCTAGCGCTTATCCGATCGGTTCTCATGGCGATCCCCTACACCACATCATTGTGCTGGGGCTTAACAAGCACATGCTCAAACAGATCCAGAAGATAGTGAGAAGCTTCTTGTGGGTTGGGAGAGCAGAAGCTAAGGGTGGAAACTGCCATGTTAATTGGGATAAGGTGTGCAGGCCGAAGTGCTTTGGCAGCTTAGGGGTGCCTGATCTGGCTAGGATGCCGATCAGCCTTCGGACCCGTTGTATCTGGAGGATGCGCACGGATCACGCGCGGCCCTGGCGGGGGCTAGACATGCGCTTCTCTTAGGCGGAGATGCAGGTGTTCGAGGCTTCCACTTCAATGACAGTGGGTGATGGAGCTACAGCTCTATTCTGGACGGACCGTTGGCTCGACAGGAAGACCATCGAGGGGTGAGCACCAGCGCTCTTCGCGATGATTCCCAACGCGCTAGGAAGCGCCGCACGGTGAGAGAGGCGCTGCTGGAGCGCCGTTGGATTAAGACATTAAAGGCGCACTAAGTCCGCTTGCCCTATGGCAGTATGTCCAGTTGTGGGCTAGATTACGGGTCGTCGAGCTTGTGGAGGAACCGGACACCCTGTTCTGGAGGTGGACGGTGGATGCCTTCTACTCTGTGAAGTCCTGTTATGAGTTCCTCTATCAAGGATCCATCACCTCCAGATCCTAGAAGCTGAACTGGCACGTGTGGGCACCACCCCGTGTCAAGTTCTTTATGCGGCTTGCCTGCCAAGACCGCTGTTGGATGGCTGAGCGGCTTGTGAGACGGGGTCTAGCACACCCTCCGCGCTGCCCCCTCTGACCAAACGGCTGAGACCATGACTCACCTCTTGGTAGGTTGCCCCTTCTCCCGGGCGACCTGGCACGAGGTGCTTTCCTGGATTCGATCGACGGCCACACCGCCGGATGGAGAAGACGACTTCGTGGATTGGTGGTTGCAGGCTTCCTTAGCTACCCCCCGGGCTTTGCAGAAGGGGACGTCCTCGCTCATCATTGTTGACGACTTGGTGGATTTGGAAGCATCGCAACACGGTTGTCTTTGACAATGCGTCACCCAACCTTGGTAGTCTTCTCGACACGATTCGCTCCGAGGCTCGGCAGTTGCAGGTGCACTAGGACTACACGCCTTGCTACCCGCGGCCCCGTAGGTCTAGTGGGTTGAGTTGTGAGGGGTGTTGGCTCGGGTGAGCTTGTATATGCTGTATAGTAACTCTCGTTTTCTATCAATGAATTGAAACGCAATGATTTTTGCGTTTTCGCGAAAAAGTGTTAGCGAAAAAGTGGGCTCAAATGCAAGGTAGTTTTGCTAGTTAAATAAATGGTCATATTGAGGAATACCACAACAATGTGTTGTCGCAATTATGCACAAGAGGTTGTGGTATTCCTCAATATGTTGATGGGTTATAGTATTACAGAGGAATGTGTGTGGGGAGGTAAAATGTTGGAGTTGACCATACCATCTTGCGAGTTACTAACAGTGAAACCTTGAATTTTCCATTGTTGGGTTAAGATGGTAGAGACTCGTGAGGTTGTCTGTATGTAGATTAGTATACCATTTTGTTAATTGTACTTACTAAAGAATATTATAACCAATTTATGCGAATTTAGTTGATAACTAGGCGATAGTTTCTCTGTTACAATACTACATGTGGATGCTTGGAGATTATCATGATATGCAATCATAGAAATATGACTAAAGTATTATTTATTTAATCAGATCCACATGTTCCAATTCTTTATAGCGTAACTCTAGGTAATTTTCACCACAAAATAAAAACCTAGGTAATTCCTTAGAACTTATATATGTTTATCTGCACATGTGTGAAGTCTTCAGTTATTTTAATACTTTGATGACAATCAGGATGAGCCGGTGTCTAAAAAGAAAATTAGAGCGGCAAGGTTTAAGAAACTTGGGAGTCATGCTGAGGACTCTTCCATCCTTCGGGTGCAACTATATATTAATAGTATATGTGTGTAAGGATTGTTGATGCGTGTGCCTGACTCACCCGACAGATCAGGGCCAGTTAACTATCTTAGGACGAAACAACACGATCTTCTTCAGGTTCGAGTCCCTTAACTCGGGCCTGGAACATATGCTGGCGTAATTCGACTCAGGCCGCTGAGGACTTACAGAAGTGGAATTCCAGTGATTTTAATTGATGTACCCAACGCGTCCGTCGGGATTTTTCATCACGCCTGTTGGCATGGATTTATACTAGCAGAGCGCAGTCATGTGCGTTGCCAGACCATCAGATGATATCCGCAGGTCTTATCTTTACGTCGCAGACGCAGCATCCGAACATTTGTCACCACGGAGGTGCTTCGAGTGGCCAAGGAGATTGTCGCTCACTCAGCGTTTTGTTGGGGCAGAGTTGCCAAAAAGTTTTTGCGTGCTGATCCAAAAGATCGCAGTCGAAGATTTCATAGGGTGCGCGACCAGCGCTCCCTATGGGAGTAGCCCCCGAGTGTCTGTTCGAGTCGTAGACTCGAGCGGAGACTTTATTCAGGTGTTTTTTTTCAGTAGTAAGTCCGTAGGACACAAAAAAATTCGGATGCTTAAATCCGTCCTCCCTATGGGAGTAGCCCCCGAGTCCGTAGTGGAGTCGTAGACTCGACGTAGGACTCGAAGAAATAATTTGTCTTTATTCGTCTTTCGGGTGCGCGGCCAGCACTCCTGATAGGAGTAGCCCCCGAGTATTTAGTCGAATCGAAGATTCGAGTGAGTACTCTTAGCTGTGGAGCCGAAAAATTGTAGTTGGTGCTAGTATAGCTTTTGATGACATCAGTGCTGACGATCGATGACCTCAAGCGTCTGCTACGCCAGAGATGACTTGACTGGACGAACGTGGGTCCCACTTGCTGACTTTGAATTGACCGGTCACGCGCGGCGTGGAGATAATTACGGCGTCTCCTCGATTTCCGCGCGTAGTGGACGGCGTGGTAACGACGGTTCGTTGTGATGTTGACACGTGTACGGTCAGATCTGCCGTTGGTGTTAGGTCTTCTGGATGGACGGATGCCGTGCGTCGTCTTCGCAGTTATAATCATTGGGGAAAGCCGCGTTTGTTTTCACCGCATCAGTTCTTGTTTTCACTGCCTCCTTGTGCTCTAGCGATTCTTGCTGCGCACTGGGATTTCCTTCCACATTTCCGTCGTTGTTTTTGCGTCTTCACCGCCGGCGCCGCCGTAGCGCAATGGGGAAACCTAAGAAATCCTTGTCTGCCGTTGGTACTAGCGCCGCCGGAGGAAAGAAGAGCACCACCGCTACCCGCGTCACCGACGGTGGCTGGCGGCGATCAGAGACGCGGGAGAGCGATCTCCGCAAGCTTCGCGAGCGGGGTCTGATCCCACAAGATAGGGAGGCCGTCAGGCTCCCCGGCAACGAGGTAATCCCCCGTCCCCCATCTGGGTATCGGGTTATGTTTCTCGCCTTCGTTATTCGTGGGTTTTCTTTTCCGGTCCACAACTTCCTCCGTGGACTGCTCTTCTTCTATGGGATTCAGCTTCATCATCTGTCTCCCAATTCTCTTCTCCACATTGCTTGTTTTATCACTTTTTGCGAGTGCTGGCTTGGCATTGAGCCGCACTTTGGCCTCTTCCAGAAGCTCTATTCCGTGAAGAGGCAGTCTGGTTCGGATGGTGTGTATCCCATTGGGGGTTGCATCATCTCCCTGAGTCCCAACCTTCTCTTCTTTTCTTTTTCTATGTCTGAATCTGTCTAGTACTGGCGGAGGCGATGGTTTTATATCCGCGACTCCGTAGTGCCCGGGCAAGATTTTGGGCTTGTTCCCTTTGACCCCTCCCAAATGATTGAGAAGAAAAGGTCTTGAAAAAACCAAATCTTGGACGGTGAGGTGGCGGAAGTAGAGGCCCTTTACCGTCGGGTGGAGGATCTCCATCTGATTCCGGAGAAGGAGGTGAATGGCATGGACATCATCCGGACTTTTCTTGAGCGTCGGGTGCAGCCTCTCCAAGCGAGGGCGCACCCGATGTTTCTTTATTCTGGGCGCCGTGATCCGACGAGGGTTTCGGCTGAGAAAATCTCCGAGGGGGATCTTGACAGGGCCCTTCGCGCGCTGCTGAAGTTCAAGGCCGGAGAAGAAATCCCGGGGAAATCGCTAACTCCATTTTCTTCGACGTTGGCCGTACCGCAGGTGTAGATTTGTGCACGTATTGCTTTTTGTCGGCTGTGTATTTATTTCCTTTGTTTGCTAACAAAGTTCCTTCTGATTTTGCAGAGCTTCAAAGTGCCGGGCATGGTACCGCCATTGCCCGAAAAGTATCCGAATGCCCCGGACAATGAAGTGGTTGAGTCCGTGTCCGAGCTGCCGTCGGCGCGATCTCCGGCGGAGGATGCTGACGAGTCGAGTGAGGACCATACGCGCAAACGATCACGAAGCTCCAGCGAGTCTTCGGATGCCTCGACTCCTCCGACTCCCAGGAACCCTCTGGGCCTTGAGCGTCATAGTGACAGTCATGGAGGCTCTTCCTCTCCCATTCCTGTCATTCCTGTGCGGGCTGTAGCGCCGCACCCGCCAGCGAAGCGGAAGAAGGAAGAGAAAAAGGAGGAGAAGAAGGAAGAGAAGAAAGAGGAGAAGAGAGCCCGAAGGACTCCTCCTGTCTTCGACTTGAGCTCATTGGGCTCGTAAGTTTCTTGTTATATTGTTGTTCCCCTTGTTTTTCTTGATTTTGCACTTGTGCTAATTCCTTCGTATGCAGGCATTCCTCCCACGACTCCTCTAGTGATGGTGCGCGGGAAATGATGGGGGAGTCGAAGATTGCGTCTCCTCCTCCTCAGACGGTGGCGACTTCATAGTGGCGCAGCTCCGGATCCTCCGTTGCAGGAGGTGCAGGTGGTTGCGCCTCGGAATTTCGCAGGCGGGCATTCGGAGTCGCCATCGGAGCATGTAAGTTTTTCTGCTTCATTTCACGGGGGGATCCCCCGAGTGTCTTCGTGTGCGAATGTTGTTTTTACTCCTTTGTGTTGGGCGTAGCCCCCAAGTCCTTTTCTTACTTCTATTTCTTTTCCTTCAGCCTTTCGTGCAGGAGGCCAGGCAGCTGGTGCAGGAGCGCTTGGCGCTGGAAGCGAACCTTCGGCGGCTTCAAGGTACCTATCTGCCTTTTAGTGCCTCTCTTATATATCCTGGTCCTGTTCTTTGACACTTGCTTGTCTTGAATGCAGAGGAGCATAACACTTCTCTCCGTGAGGTCGACGCTCTCAAGAAGAGCCTTGGTCAATCGGAGCAGAAGGCCAAGGCCGCCGTTGGTGCGAAGGAACGCCTTGAGCTAGAGCTGACTAAAGCAGCCGAAGCTAAGGAGCGTCTGCAGCAGGAAGCCGCGGATCGTGAGGAGCAACTGGCCACTGTTGCGGCTGCTCGTGAAAGAGAGGTAGCAGCGAAGCTCATGGCTGCTGCCAAGGCTCTTTCGGGTGAGTGCTAGATTTGTGCTTGTTATTTCATGCCTCGTGTCTTCTTCTTTGTTGATTTTCTTCATGTCTTCCTTCTTATTTTTTTGTCTTAGATGCCGCAGGCATCGAGTTTGACCGCGGTGCTCTAGAGCACGGGAGTGCTCTAGATGATGCTACTGTGGTGGTCGAAGACCGCTGCAGCACCGTCGTCAGCTCCCTTGCCAAGGGGAAGGAGGTCCTTGGCCGCTTCTACAAGGAGCTTGTCCCTAAGGGCGTGGCCCTCGATGATGTGGATGCTCTGGCGGAGGCTCTGTCAGCCGAAGCGCCTGCGGCGTACAAGCGCAAGCAGAAGGGCATCAGCGCGTCCGTCGGGCTGGCGATGGCCTTGGCGGCTGGAGCGGAGCTGGATCTGCCCCAGATCACCTCTTGGATGCCGACGACTGCGGATGGATCCGAGGTAGCCTTTGCTGCCTACTCTGCGCGCTGCAAGCGATATGGGCCCAAGCTCATTAATTTGTTGTCTGAGTATGCACTGCGGCAGCAGGGCGGGGCCAAAGCTAGGCAGTCCGGTTCCAAGGCGACTCAGGGTGCCGCATCTTAGGCGTTGTAGACGTAGGGTAGTTTGTAGTCTGCTTTTGTTGTAAATATCTTGAAGAACACCATCCTTGTGCCACGTAGTGGCCTTATATGTTAATGAATTCTTCTGAGTTGTGCTCTATCACTGTCTGAATGTCTGTGTTCCTTTCTTTTTCTGCTGCTATAGGTTCCTTCGGGTGCTGACCCTGTTGACACCCCGTCCACAGTGCCGCTGCGACCATCTTTGGATGGTTCCTCGCAACTCTCTTTTCTTCGGGATCGTGTGCGTAGTCTGGAGAGGGAGTTGCTCGGGTTACGCGGTCATACCGATGTTTGGAAGTCCAAGGCGGATCGTGGTGCAGCCAGAGAGGAGTACTTGATGGCGGAGCTGGTTCGGCTGTCCGAGCAGCTGTAGTGTAAGTTGTTCTTTGGTTCGAGCTGTAGCTCAGTTCTTCGGATGGGCCTGCTGGCCTTACTCTTATTTTGTGCGTTTATCGCAGGTGCGAACCTTGCTCCGAGGGAAGAAAAGGAACGTGTCGCTGTTCGGGTCAATTGCTTGACTCAGCAGGACATGGAGGCTGGCGGCTTCTTCTGGATGGATTGTGATCGCGCCATGGCTCTGGCGACGGTGCAGGATCGTGTTCACCAAGTTTCGCGGGTGCTCCGCCAAGTGCAGACATCGCTTTCCTCGGTGCTGCACGTCATGTTTCCTTTGGATGCCGTACCGACGAGCCTTGCGGGTCTTCTGTCGAAGTTTCGAAGCGTGAGCAATGTCAAGGAGTTGGTGCGGCAACAACTCGTCGCTGGAGTCAAGGCTGCGTTGTCTCTTGTGAGGCTGCATCGGCCTGATGTAGATTTGGCTGTTATGGCCGCTGGGCCGCCTCTTCGGCCTGATGGTAGTGAGTGGGACATGCGCCCACATTACGCGGCTGTAAGGCAGTATGCCAAACAGGTCGTAGATTTGTTTGAGCAGCGTGCTCGGGTTATTCTTCATAATAGGTAGTACCTGAAAAAGAGATAGATGTAAAATTTGTATATTTCAACTGGGCGTGTTGTGCCCTTTGTTGTAAATGTTTGTTTGTTGTGAGCACGCAGTGCTTTGATTTAGTACATGTCCTTTTCGTTTGCCTGACGTTGTCAACTACTCGGGTGTACACGTTTTACTCTCAATCGATGAAATCGTGAGGTGGGGGGAGCCCCCGAGTGCGTTTGTACCATGTAGTAAAGTTGTAAAATAGTGAACTGAAGTTTTGGGGCGAGACACTTAGCTTTATTTATATCGTAATGAAGGAGGTACATTGTTCGGCTGAATAGCCTTATTGAAAGTAAGGGGGTAGGTAGCTGGGGATAGAATCGTCGCAGGTGCGCGATGTTCCATGGGTTAGAGTATGCGACTTCAGACTCCACGTGCTTGAGGCGATAGGCGCCACCTAGGATGACTTCGGTGATGACGTAGGGTCCTTCCCATGGTGACTCGAATTTATTCGGTCGCTTTTGCTTGAGTCGCAAGACGAGGTCTCCTTCGACGAAGGACCTTGGGCACAGCCGGCGGCTGTGGTAGTTGCGGAGACTCTGCTAGTACACCGCTGATCGAGCCGCTGCTATATCCCGTGCTTCGTCGAGTGTGTCGACAGCGTCTTCGAGTGCAATTGTGGATTTGGCTTCGCTGTAAGCGACGACCCGTGGGGCCTGGTGGCGTACTTCGGCTGGTAGCACGGCCTCAGCTCCGTGTACCATGAAGAACGGTGTGTAGCCGGTGGAGCTGTTTGGCGTAGTCCGTAAGCTCCACAGGACGGATAATAGCTCTTTCGTCCAGGCTCCAACTTTTTGTTCGAGTGAACTCATGAGGCGCTTCTTGATGCCAGCGCCGATTAGGCCGTTGGCCTTTTCCACTTGCCCGTTCGTTTGCGGGTGTGCCACTGAGGCGTACCTGATGTTGATCCCAAGGCCTTCGTAGAAGTCCTGGAATTCTTTGAAGATGAAGTTCGATCCGTTGTCGGTGATGATGCTGTGCGGTACGCCGAACCTGTAGACAATGGACTCGAAGAATTTGACGGCAGTTTTGCCTTTCTGGTTGGTGACTGGCATGGCCTCGATCCACTTGGTGAATTTGTCGACTGCAACTAGGAGGAAGACGTGTCCCCCTTTCGAGGATTTTGGCAGTTTGCCGATCATGTCGAGGCCCCATTGAGCAAAAGGCCAGGCTATAGGTATGGGTCTAAGCTCGGACCCAGGTGCGTGCGGTTTGTCGGCGAACCGTTGACATCCGTTGCATCTTCGGACGATGTCCTTTGCGTCGCTCATGGCCGTTGGCCAGTAGAATCCTGCTCGTAGAGCTTTGGCGACAAGGGAGCGGCTGCCTGCGTGGTGGCCGCAGATGCCCTCATGGATGTCTTGGAGTATGGCTTTGCCGTCGTCGATGGTGACGCACCGTTGTAGTACACCCGTGATGCTGCGTTTGTACAGCTCGCCGTTGATGATGGTGAAGGCTTTTGACCGACGAGATACGCGCCAGGCATTTGTCGGGCTGTCAGGCAGTTCTCCGTTTATCAAGAACTGGAGGTATGGTCGCGTCCAAGTTTCTTCGACTGCCATGACCTGCATTAGGTTGACCATGGCTACCTCTGTGTCCAGTTTTTCGGGTTCTTCGTGTCCTTCGGGTAGCGTAGCCCCCGAGTGTTCTGCTTCTTCGGTTGATCCCTTGGGGAATTTCCACTTGATGGATGGCACACAGATCTGTTCGAGGAACACACCTGGTGGCACCTTTGCGCAAGTGGAGCCGATGTTGGCGAGTCTGTCGGCTTCCTCGTTGCTTTCTCTTCCAACGTGTCGAAGCTCGCAGCCATCAAATTCTCCTTCGAGTGCGTTGTAGAGCGCGCGGTACGCGATCATGTTTTCGGCGTGTGCGTCGCACTCATTCATCGTCTGCTGGACGACGAGGTTAGAGTCACCATAGATGACCAGGCGCATTGCGCCGCATATCTTTGCCATCCTCATGCCATGGATGAGGGCTTCGTATTCGGCCTCGTTGTTGGAGGCTCAGAATTTCATCCGGAGGACATACTTCATCTTGTCTCCTTGCGGGGAGGTCAGTATGACCCCTGCTCCTGCTCCAGCTTCTCTCTTGGAGCCGTCGAAGTGCATTGTCCATGACTGCGACATGTCTGGGATGTCTGGCAGTTGCAGCTCCATCCAATGTACCAGGAAGTCCGGGAGGACTTGGGATTTGATTGCGAGTCGCTTCTCATAGACGATGTCTAGAGGTGACAGTTCGATGCCCCACAGGGCCACACGTCCTGTGGCCTCCGGGTTATTTAGGATGCTGTTTAGGGGTGCCTCGTTGACGACCATCACCTGATGCTCCTGGAAGTAGTGGCTCAATCGCCGAGCCGTCATGAACACGCCGTAGGCTAGCTTCTGGTAGTGAGGGTACCTCTGCTTTGTTGGTGTCAGTACCTCGCTGAGGTAGTAAATTGGGCGTTGGACCCCGTGGGTCTTGCCCTCTTCGGATCGTTCGACAACGAGTACGGTGCTGACCACCTAGTGTGTGGCTGCTATGTATAGCAGCAGGGGCTCGCGCTCCTTTGGTGTGACCAAAACGGGCGAGGTGGAGAGGAGCCGTTTGAGGCTTTCGAATGCATCGTCGGCTTCTGGTGTCCACTCGAACTTGTCTGCCTTGCGCAACAGTTGGTAGAATGGCAGGGCCTTCTCGCCCATGCGGCTGATGAATCTGCTTAGCGCCGCTATTCGCCCTGCGAGCTGCTGGACGCCTTTGAGGTTTTTTGGCTTCTCCATTGCCATGATGGCTCTGATTTTCTTCGGGTTCGCCTCGATCCCTCACTAAGAGATGAAGTACCCAAGCAGCTGACCCGATGGGACGCCGAAGGCGCACTTTTCGGGGTTAAGCTTGATCCTGTAGTGATCAAGGTTATCGAACGTCTCGCGGAGATCGTCGATGAGTGTCCTTGCCTCCTTGGTTTTTATCACTATGTCGTCGACGTAGACCTGGACATTGCGATCGATCTGGTCTTTGAGGCAGGCCTGCATGCATCGCTGGTACGTGGCACCTGCGTTCTTTAGCCCGAAGGGCATTGTGTTGTAACAGAATACTCCGAACGGTGTGATAAACGCCGTTTTCTCCTGATCTTCGACCTTGAGTCGAATCTGGTTATAGCCTGAGTAGGCGTCGAGGAAGGAGAGTTTCTCACAACCTGCAGTCGAATCGATGATCTGATCGATCCGAGGAAGCGGGAAGTGGTCCTTTGGGCAGTGCTTGTTTAGTGACGTGAAATCCACGCACATCCGCAGGATGTCCGTGTCCTTCTTTGGGACCATGACTATGTTTGCCAGCCACTCGCTTTCCTTGATTTCCCTGATGAAGTCTGCAGCGAGTAATCTGTTGATTTCCTTGCCGATGGCTTTGGCTCGTGGCTCCGACAGTCTCCGGATGGACTGCTTGACTGGCTTGGTGTCTGGAAAGACATTGAGTGCGTGCTCGGCGAATTCCCTAGGAACTCCTGGCATGTCCGCAGGACACCAGGCGAAGATTTTCCAGCGCTCACGGAGGAATTCGACGAGCGCGCCTTCCTATGCGGGGCTGAGGTCGTTGGCGATCAGAGCCGTCTTGGAGGTATCCGTCGGATGGACCTGCACTTTCTTGGTGTTGACGGTGGAGTCGAAGGACATGTCAGGTGCGTTCTGTCGTGTGACTGGGGGTGCCCCATTGTCCGTTACCTCATGGAGCCTTACAAGCTCGTCTTGCATGCCGAAAGACTAGGAGATTTTGTTGAATCCCTGTCGCATTGGTCCGATCGGGTGAAGCTCCCGTGGACTGTGATGACGCCTCTCGGTCCTGGCATCTTGAGTAGTAGGTATGCATAGTGTGGGACGGCCAGGAACCTTGCGAATGCTACACGCCCCAGGATGGCGTGGTATTGCGACGGCCAGTCCACCACTTCGAATTCGAGTCGCTCCTGCCAAAAGTTGTCCGGCTTCCCGAAGATGACGTCGAGCCCTATTTTGCCCAGGGGAATATGCCCTTCCCTGGAACGATGTCGTGGAACGTTGTGTCTGACTGTTCCAGGCTGCATTGTGGGATCCGCATTGCTGCTAGAGTGCTTGCAAACATTAGGTTGATGCCGCTGTCGCCGTCCATAAAGACGCGACTCATCTCGAAGCCTCCGATTTGCGCCTCCAGCACCAGGGCAGCATGACCTGGGCGAGGGATCTGGCAAGGGTGATCCGCGCGAGTGAATGTGATGCAGGACTCCGATCCGCTGAGGTACTCAGGGATTGCAGGCGGAGTTGCCACGGCCAAGTTGATTTGTCGGGTGATTTTCTTCTGCACCCTATTCGTGGGGCGTCCCTTCTGGATCATATTTAGTGCTCCTTTCGGTTGGGGGTACCCGACCCCGGCGTTGTTCTGCGCTGGTGCGACTGGTTGGTTTGGGCCTCCAATAGGCGGCGGTGGAGGAGCTCCGTGTGCTACTTCACCTGGCGCAGGTGCGTTTCCGAACGCAGGGATTGGGGCCTGTTGCCTCATCTGCACCATGCTTTCGCTGAGTTTCTGGAACTCGCGGCAGTCCTTGAGCATGTGGCTGGCTTTCTTTTTGCCATCTTGTTTGTCGATGTAGAAGTGGATGGTGCATGGACCCGAAAGTTTGTCGAATGCTGAGGGTCCGTTGTCGCGGTCGCGGCGTTGCCACGACTGTGCTGGGCGTCCGTTGTCGCGGAAGTTTCCGCTGCGGTATCCTCCGCTATTGCGGCTGTTGTCGTTGCGGCGGTCGGCGTAGCCGGGCGCGACCATGTCGGGTCCGTCGCGGTCCTCGTAAACGCGCGATCTCCTCTTGCTGCGGCGTTCTTGCCTTCGGCCGTAGTCGTCCTCTTCATCTGATTGTGCGCGGTGGATGCAATCTTCGCCGTCTGCCCACCTGTTGGCGATGTCCATGAGGTGGTCGAGTGTCTTGGGCTTGACGCGCCCAAGTTCCTCCTTGAAATCTTGGCGCTTGACGCCGTCCCTGAAGGCGTCGATGGCCCTCTCTTCGGAGATGTGTGCTGTGGAGTTCTTGGTGGTAGACCAGCGTAGTATGTACGAGCGAATAGACTCACCCGTTCTCTGAGTGCCCTTGAATAGACTCTTCGATTGAGGCGGGCCTCTTGCTGGTGCCCTTGAAATTTCGGATGAAGCTGTAAGCTAGCTCCTCCCAACTTCGGATGGATCCTGATGATAGGCTGTTGAACCAGACCCGCGCCGCGCCTGTCAGCTGCAGCTGGAGGCATTGCATGGCGGTTTCTTTGTTGCCGCCGTGAAGCTTGACGGATGACAGATGGTCGCTGAGCCAGGATTTTGGATCTTGCGTGTCGTTGAACTTCGGAGTATCCGAAGGAAGCTTGAAATTGTGTGGCATCAGCGTTCGCCGAACAGATCTGCTAAAGCATCGAGCTCCGCAGAGTTCTCCTTCATCTTCGTCCATCTCGGATTCAGACGAGCATGCACGTTTGGCTCGTGCTTTGTCGATTTTGCGCTGTGTAAGCGCGTCCCTGGCGTCGTAGTCGCGTTTATGGCGATGCGAGCTCTTCTTCCTTCGAGGAAGGTCGTGCTCCTCTTTCTCTTCGGATGAAGGGGTGGGGCTCCGGTCGCGCCTGGCCGGAGCTTTCTTCTTCGGCTCCGCAGGAGCGTCTTCGTGGAGCGCAGCTCTGACGAGTCCGAGTCCGGTGAGTGCGGATTTATGCATGGCTCTTTTCGGGTCCCCCTCCAGAGGAGGGTGGGCCGCGAGATACGCAGTGGCTGCCATGATCGCAGCTTGCGGTGTCTTCGGGATGATGTTGCCGTCGGCATCCATATCCATGAACGATGTGTGGAGAGTTCGGGTCACATCACGGCGTTCCCTGGGATCCATGTTCTCCACCCGAGAGCGGTGTTTGTTTCCCTGGTTTCCGTTTGTGCTAGAGCCGGGTGCCATGGCGGAGAGCGCAGCTCGTCGCGCGCTGGACTCAGAGGCTGCTTGCTTGCGTTTGTCGAGCGTCTCCTGCATCTTGACTTGCTTCTTGTGCTCCTCGATGAGGAGGTAGTGGTATGCCATCAGTAGCTCACGTGAGGCGTCTGCAGGTAGGACTATGTCGCCTACTACGGCACGGCGTGCCTTGACCCATCCTTCTTTGCTAAGTTGGATGACGTGGCCATTGTTTTCCCCGTCGGGTGGGGGGACTGGCTTCTTCTGTTCCCGCCGTTTTCGCCGTTTCTGTCCTGCGGGTTGGGGTTCGTGTTGGGCGGCGGGTTAGGCGTTTGCTGCTCCTGGATGACTGCGGCGCACTGGTAGCGCTCGTAGATCGGTCCGCTGCTGCCGCAGCTTTCAGATCCGGAACCGTAGGTCCCTTCATCCGAAGGTGGATCGCACAGATCGGAGTTGCAGCTGTTGCTGTCGTAGAAGTCATCTGTCGATGATGATGTGCGCAGCACGGGGTGTGGAGCCCACGAAGCGGGCCTGATTGATGGCACGGGCACCCGCTCAGGAAGGCGGAGGGTGCCAGTTTGTCCCACCTGGAAGAAGAAGCTCCCGAATAGAATTTCGAGTCCGTCGCCTACGGGCTCGAAATCCTTCATGGTGGCCGGCGAGTGAGCGGTGAAGTCGAAAGCGCCGAAGAGGAGGTGATTCTCCATCGCCGCGGAGTTGTAGATCTATCGGGTCGGGACCGTCACGATCGCACAATCAGCAGCCCCGATTTCCACAGACGGCGCCAATTGACGAGGTTTCGACTCGTCAATGCCTATTGTTATGGACTTGGGTTTTGAAGAAGATGGGGATGCTGGAGATCGTGGAACGGTTAACAGACAAGCAACCAGGGGACACGAGATTTACCCAGGTTCAGGCCCCGGAGGGAAAACCCTACTCCTGCTTGTCTGCTCTTGATTACGGCGGAACCGAAGGTTACAGGGTGCGCAGATTCGATCTGGCGTGGAGGTGCGTGTGCGAAAGTATGAGTCGAGAGATCTAGGACGTGCCCTCCTGGCCTTTATATAGACTTAGGCAGGTCCCGGGCATAGTCCTAGTCGGTTACAAGTTCTAGGGTTTTACCCCTTTGAATTTCCTATCTACGCTAGTCTTGCTCTCCAAGGATCCGAAGGCGTCATGGGCCACCCGAAAATCTTCATGGGCCAGCGTATATCTGCTGTGGGCCTTCCTTGGGCTGGACCAGGTATGCTAAAGTCACGTACCCGTAGGGTATAACCACGTCAATGACAGTTGATGACAGTTAGACTGGTTAAATTATATCCATCCTATTCTCTGGCACCTCTGTTGTCCTCCTAAATGAAGTCCTAGGAAAAAGTTCCACTTTAGACGAGGTTTAAGAAAAGGGAATCCCGTCTCTCCCCTTGTTTTCGTATTTGGGTTTGAACTCTCTTCCATTTGATATGAACCTGGAATGCCAGCACAACCTCATCAAGCAGCCCAACTCCTAATGGTGATTTACTACGCGGGCGACATTATCCTAATCATGCCTGCCTGCCCTAGGCAATTGATATGTCTCGGGCTTCTAGAAACTTCCACGCAATCCACACAATTGATATTCCTGGTCAAAGCAATTCCTCTTTATGTGTCCCACTTTCTTGCAATTCTTACAAAAAATCTTAGCTTTCCGCTTATACTCAAATCTGGTAGCATTTGCTTGACCATCAAATCTGGTAGCATTAAATTTGTACATAGCCCCCTCCAGCTCCTGACCTAACCCTCCTCCTGGTAGCGGCACTGCTGCCCGGGGATTCCACTGCCATCCTTCTCTCGACCTCCCCACCTTATCCTCCTCCCCGCCGTTGTTGGAGGGGTCGCCGGACAAAGCCTGCGCGACCCGGCGGCGGTGGGGCCTCAGCTAGGCATGATCTCGAGTGAAGGACGAAGGCACTCTAGTCTTTTCTTGGGTCATGGTGGCTCGTGGCGGCGGGAAAGTTCTTGCGCCAGCACGGTGGTTCTAGGCCCACAGGGTCTAGACCTCGATGCTTGCGCCTTCGCCGATCCTCCGCATGCACGGCGCTCTTCTTCCCACGTACCACATGGGAGCCAGGACGGCGGTTTCGTGCATGGCGGAGGCGGCCTCGCCGAAGGTCTGACCGGGCTAGGGTTGGTGTAAGGGATCTTGGGATCCCACACTGATCCTCACGATGATGTGTGTGTGGCCATGGCGCCGGCCACACAGCGATGCGGCCTCCTCTAACTTTGGCTGCTCGTCCGTCCAAAGATCTGGCTGGTGGGTGCTGCCTTGCGGCGACTCGGTGGTGGATCAAGTTGAGGAGATGGTGAACGAACTGCTGAAGCGGGTGAGGATGCCAACATCAACGGCGGCGCCTAAGGGTGTTTTTTACCTTGTTGGAGGCAAAGGTGGGGGCGTCCCTCGCTCCATTGTTTCCGGGGGAAACCTCAGATCTGGGGGAGGCCACCATTGACTGCGGCGCCCGTGGGCGTTATAGCCCTTGTTGTGGAGGCGTTGTGGGGACCTCCTAGATCCGATGATGGCGATGTTTTTGTCGTCAAACCCGTGGGGGCATCACCTTTGGAGACATTTAGCGGCTGGACAGGCATGTAGTCGGCTTGGTGGCTGGGCGTCAGTCTCCACATGTTTCTCGTGTGGGAACCAAGTGGAGCTGCTTTGTCTTGCTCGGAGCTTTGGCGACGAAGTCAAGTCATGCATGACCGACAGGTGAGTCATGCTTGTTCGGCATGTGCTAAGCATGACAAATCCTCCGAAGACTTAAAGTTGTGTTGGCTGGTGGTACTTGGCGGCATGTTGCTGCGGGGTGCCAGTGGTGACCACGACGTGCTTTGGAGATAGTGCGCAGGGAGGTGGTGCTACTTGGCATCACGGTGGTGTGGGTGGCTGGTGTGGCAAAAGTCAGCGCATCGATCTACATGCTGGAGATGGTTTTGCGGAAGATAGTGGATGCAGCGACATATGGAGCGAGTGCGTGGGTGCCGTTTCGTGGATATGCTGGGCGGATCTGGGCTCCTGGTTTGCATGGGGCAGGTTGGTGTTTGCTATGTCTCGTCGGGGAGCTGGCGATATGTTTATCGTTATGCTCGGTGTTTTGTTTTGTCAGTCTTTCTTGTATGATCTTTGTAATGGCTTTTGCCAGACTTTGTTGTTCTAATAATGAATAATGAATGTGTGCATCGCTTGATGCAGAGGCCAGGGCTTCGCTCCACATTTCGAAAAAAAACCAAGCGAGGAGTAAGCTTAGCCAAATCCTTCCTCCACCCTATTTACCTTGATGGGGACAAAACAAGCCTTCTTTCTGTCCTTTTTTGCTGCTGTACAGCCTATTTCCCATTCCCATACCTTAGCCTCTCAAAGCCCAGAATCAAGGATCTTTCACCCTTGTTTGACCTCATCAACTCTCGTCTTGCTACCACCAATTCTTTCCTATCTCCAGATGGGAGGATTGTTGTCACCACTCACCAAAGCAATTATGAGTGCCCTTCCCACCTTCTACCTTTGCACCCTCAAGATTCAGCAAGGCGCTATTGTTATCATCGACAAGGCACGTCGCATCTGCCTCTGGGGTAAATCCGAATTACACAAATTTGGAACATATTCTGCCTTTGCACCCCCAAAATCCCTTACCGCTTGGAACATATTCTGCCTCTCTAAGAATAAGGGAGGCCTTGGCATTACTAACATTGATTTCCAAAATGAGGCGCTCCTACACAAATTCTTACACAAATTTTACTGTTGGGAGTTTTCCTCTAAAAAGAACACTAGAGACTAAGAAGCCAATCATTGGCAGATCATCCAAATCAGCACATACAATTCTTTTTATGCCACTAGTGCTTGTTGGTTCCAAGCTACATCGACTCCTTGTGCAATACCTTTGGTAATGATGTCAATGATTGCTGTCAAATGGTACACGAGAGTAGCACTTGCATACAAGCATGAAAACATAAAAAAAAATTGATAGACTATTGAGCAATGAGTTAATCAGTACTAGTCGTTCACAACGAATGAAAAAACATAAGTAGAAGTTAACTGATCATGACCATAAAGAAACGTCGGACACTAACACGAGTTACACGGTATTTGTTAGTGACCGGGTTCAACTCTGCCTCACATACGAGAGAGAAGTCTAATCTCATTGAGCGACCTTGGGTACACAAAGGTGATGGCCCACATGGACACATCACAACTTCTTTGTGATTGTCTCCTAGAGAAGGTATTCCACCCGAGCCCATTTTTCGGAGTGATAACTAAAGAAGTAGATCTCTCCCTTTTAAAGAGCTCTTGCTTCATATGAGAGATGAGTTACATATGACCCATGGGTTTTGGTTCAGGTGGCTCATCTTTGTAGCCACTTTGAGTGATCCATGATTCATGTAATTTTATTCTCTGCGCTTTGTACTTGGGAGATTTGGAAACTTTGCAATAAAAAGGTTGTGTGCCTCAATTGATGCAGAGGCCAGGGTTTACCCCCATTTCGAAAAAAATGACCCATAGAGTTACCTTTATGAACCTAGAGCCTTGTACAAAAGACCACCAATGTGATCACAAATGCCTTTGGTGGGGAGATAAAAGTGAGGGCACAAAGGTCTATTTCGGAAAGTCTAAATATCCCCTAAAGGGAAATAAAAAGCAAGAGTAGTCTTGTCTTCTTTGGTCCATGCAGTTGGTCCATGCAGTTGGTCCATGAAGGAGGGTTGACATTGGTCCCCGAGGGATGTCACTAATAGGCTTAGTGGGCTTCATTCCTCCTCACGGGCTTCTTATTATTTTTTATCCTCTTGACTATTCTTTAACCTTTTCTATTATACTTGTATTTTATCCTTATTTGTCTTCACATTTTTGGCATATTAAAGGCCGTGACGACGTAGGAGAAAACTTCTCGTAGAAATCCGATTTTCTCTCCTACAAGTTTATAGATGCCAACCACTAAGGTGTTTTTCAAAACAATATTCGCTTACTTTCCAATCCCAGTTACGGAGTTGTGATAATAAATCAATAGGAATCAAAGGTACTTGAACTTGAAGGGGAATGATCCTGAACCACATCTACAAAAAATAAAGTCCATGTTCCTAGCCTTCCAAAATAATAAAGTTTGCTCTTATAAATTATAGAGGTGGTGTTTTGGCTCCCAGGTGCAAATGAACCTATTACGAAAAATACATAAAAAATAAAATTTAAATGGTCAAAAAAATCTAAATAAAAATTTCACATATACATCCGGACATTCTATGTCTGTACACAAGTTTTCAAAAAGAACGAACATTTTATTTGCTTGTAAAAAACACAAAAAACATGTTCGTGAATAGTCACGTTGGAGCACTGAAATTCGTCCTTTTTAATGGGACATCTAAAAATGCTCTTTTCACTCGTAAACTTGTGTATGAACATTTATTGTCCGGATGTACATGCAAATGTATTTTTTCTAATTTTTTGACATTTTGAAATATGTTTTCACACAATGGGTTCATTTGCACCCGTGAGCCGAATTGGATTTCCGCTTATTAAAAAACCATTTATCTTTAAACCTGAGAGTTGTTCAAACACATAAATCAACTTCATGTTGCAGCCTTTCCCAAATCATGATCCATGAAAAGATCGTGTCATCAGTAGATAGGCTATCGTGTACTCAGTATTCAGATTACTGCCTTGCTGGATATAAAAGTGACCTGAAATCTTTTTTTTCTGGCAAACCCTGGAAATAATTTACAGATTGTGCTATATTTTGATTTGCATGTTGTATGATTGGCTTCCGTTTCCAGACTTGCTCCTTTGTAGTTTAGTTATACACTGGCTCAACTAATTATACTATCGCAAACCTTCCGGCATCAGTGTTTAGAAATGTGCTAATTTTCTATTTCAGTGTCCACGTTTTCCTTACTTTTTTACTAATCTGTGGCACTGTTGATTTGTCTTGTTGGTTGTAGGCCATATTCTTTAATCCTGATGATGCAACCTTGTTCTCAAACAGGAGCCTTTGCTGCCTTCTCATCGGTGACAAAGGCCAGGCCCTGGTAGATGCTAACCAATGCAGAAAATTGCGTCCTGACTGGCCAAAGGCCTGTTACCGGCAGGGCACCGTTCTGATGTCACTGAAGGTTACATAGAAAATATATGGTAGCATTTTTTCTCCCGGTTCTGTAAATTGTGTTTGATCATTCGCTTGTGTTATTATCATCAGGACTACGAGGGTGCAAGTGAAAGATTCTTGGATGGACTCAAGTTGGACCCAGGGAATGCTGAGATGGAGGATGCATTACGGTATGCAATCTCCCTCTTTGGTTACACTGTCTTTTGATGATGAGTTTGTGTTGGTGGCTAAATGGATATAAGGTTCCGGTCTATCCTATCTAGAACACTTTCCTATGCTGTATGTACAGTCGTTCCTTTGCCTCCAGAAATTGTGAAGATATTGGTGTTAGTACTTTGGACAGTCACTGCGTGCTAAGATATTATCGGTACCAGTGCTATTCGTAACTTGAAACACATCAACCTTGCCTTGTATGTACAAAACTAAATTTTGCCAATTATTAATATACTAATATACTCTTCTATCAAAGAAAATTGCCTAGTTTCTCCTATGTAATCTCAGTTTTCATAATATGCTGCCGTGCAATGGTGCCTTAAAGTTACTAAGTTACACAGTTATGCAATTCGAGATCTCTGATAGTTTTCCTTGGAATTTGCAGGGAAGCTATGGAGTCCCTGAGGACATATCGGAGCACCAAAAGCTAAGTGACTCTTTGGGTGTCGCAGGGAAATCAGTCGCAGGGTCTTGGCATGTGTTTCACCTTTTGTGAGTAGGCTGGTTTCCTCAACTGAGTATCTCCTTTTAGAAATCAAGTAAGGGTGTCTAATGAAGTACTCCATCAGTGTGGCGTGTTTGCATGACTATTGATGCAGTAATTTCCTGGTGGAAACTCTGTAGTTGCTATCTGTCGATTTAATCTCCCAGACTGGTTGCCTCTGTTGTGGCCATCCCGGTTCAAGGTTCTGGTTCGGAGCATAACTGAATCGTTAAGAAACCATGACGAGGCCTTGCCAAAAACAGAGGAGATGTGCATTTTTATTTATTTATATCTTTGGTGTGCATCTGGGACCTGAATTACTGGCGTAAATAGCTTGTATTTGGCATTCTGGCTGATCTTCTGGGTGACATCACAAAAAAAGGGTGCTGCAAATAACACGCTCTGCTCTTTGTCGATGGCAAGCAGGAAATGCTAGAGTAACGATCATGTCACAGGTGATTAACGCAGAGAAAGTACATCTATTTTTCTCTCTCAGAAAGTTTTAGTTTTGCTGCAAGTGTGACACGAGTGATGTAACACGAGGAGAGTTGGCTGCGTGCAATTTATGGCGAACTGACCTTATCTGAACCTCCGATGGCACCATCATGGCCTCATTGTCTTGACCGCGGCGCTGGATATTTTTGCACGCTGCAAATCTTGAGTTAGTGGCCCAGAATAGAGCCTCTTAACTCTCATGTTTATCCGCTCCCTCTAAGAGGAAAAAAGAACATCACATCCTGTGTGCCTGATTTGACACAACAGCTGAATCATCCGATCTGGTTCTCCAGCTGAACCACTATTGGAATACCATTGGCGTGCAATGTATCCAGGAGCTTATTTCTGGTCGGAACAAGCATGAGATGGATCAGACTCACAACAACATGGTGGATCAGGTAACATGTCATGACAGTGAAACGGCTAGCTAGTCAAGAAACGTTGTGGAGGTTACATCAACTGAAAAAATTAGTTCGAGTGGAGACTAATAGGCTCTCCTTCCCTCCCTCGTAGGTCACTTGAAAAGTACTACAACAATCACAGTGCAATTGACACTGACAATGACCTAACTTGGAAGCAACCCAGAGGGTCACAGCAACGGGCGATGTCTGCATCCGCCATTTTTTTGTGTGTGTTTTGGTCTCAACGATGGGAGATGGACAACAATGTTTCACCATATATAACACCAAGCAACCTAGGGATATGGGGCCGCTTTATGTTAGCTGAACTGGGTCATTAGTCGGTTCGTAGGGTTGCTGGCAGGATCACACCACGAAAATGTTCCATAGGTACTCAATCTATTTCAAGATTATGTAATATTTTGGACATATACATCCAGCTATTTTTTAGATGAATATTGTTCAGTAAATCCTTTTAAATGTTATAAAATTATTACTACAAAATATATTATTTATATGACCGATCTCAATCATCATCTGTTTAAATACATATCGATAGTAAAAACTAGATTAGTTATATTGGGTGCTTTCTAAACCATCATATACTTTTGGCAAATATAGGAGATCCTAACCAGTGATAATGACAAATGAGAAATCTTAATCAGTACTGTTAATTCTTGCACGTGATGGAGTGTCTATTATGTGTTGACATCCTGCAATTCTTGGGGACGGTAAGGCTATGTATTATGTGGTCTTATCCAATTATCCACTCTCATAGTGGTTAATTAGGGTCCATCAATCTAGCCACCCCCTACATTTACTCTATTAGATAAATCGCTTTCAATCTTCACATGAACCTAAAGAAGTGGGTCGCACATACTCAACGTGTCTACAATTTAGTTCAAGCCTCATGTGTGCACCCCATCTTTAAACATTACCATCATCCTTTTTGGCCAAAAAATCCACCGATATATTGATAATCATCAACGACAATACAAATAATCGCAACAGTAATAAAAATTACAAATAGACCCTTGGACCATCTAGCGACGACTACAAACATCCAAATGAGCCGAAGACACACCGACGTACTCATGCCTCCCTCGCTGAAGCTGAGCAAAGCTTGCCATAGTAGAACTCTACACGCCCTCCGTCGGTGCTAGACATACCACCGGAGCAAAGATATAGCGGAGAGGATCTTATTCTGATTTCAGGATGTCGCCGTCGCTTCAACATTCTGAAGAAAACACTGAAACTTTCTAAAAGAACGAGTCATCTTTTACACGAGGTGATACAGAAACCCTCGAACTTTTTTGTCTATATATATTTAGACACTTGGACTAGCATCTTCGTAGTAAACTCATATCATGTGGAAATTATCCACGATTTTATCATGCTGATATGAAACCATTTTTTCTAAGGTTATGTTCATTTATATGGTCGTTTGCTCTTTATTCCCTGGGTTGAAGTATGAGATTAGAATTTCATGATGAGATATGATGTATAATAATACATAGGAAAATTGTTTGTACCTTGTGGTCCAAGAGACCAAGAGATGGACGGGATTACATGTACACATGGATGAGCAAGTCTCTTCTCCCCACCCCTTGCTTTGAGAGTCGTGCAGATAAGCTTGGGTCTCTCCCGAGCCCCTCTCGCCGGAGTAGCCGACGGGAGGCGGCGAAGGAGAGACGTCGCAGTAGGTGTAGGTTGTAGATGTGTTGGCTGTATGCCGGTGGGCGCTTTGCTCGGTAGATGGAAGGGAGCTCGAGGTCTCGGCAACCAGATCTTCTGAGCTTTAGGGTTTGTCTGCTTCACTCTGCTGCACCTCTGGTCGGAGTGGCGTGAGGAGGGAGAAGCCACCGCTTCCTCCAATAAAATCTATGTCGCGGGCGACTGGTGGCTGAGCAGTTGTGCGCGATGCCTTTTCCTGGCCGTCCATGGTGGCAAGGGGGAAGGGCGTCGTGTGGTGCGTGGTATGGTGGTTCCGCTCCTGGCCTGCCGAGGCAGCGAGGGGGAGTGGAGGAGCGACGTCGTGCTCTCTGCTTTGTGCTGGTGGTCTGGCCCTCTTGTGGAGAGGGCGCTCGTGTTGGAGTTTCTGGATCGGGCGGATCAACCTCTTCCTCACCCTGGAGCTCTAAGGGAATCTGGGCGGTGTGCTCGTGCGTGCCTCCCTGGAGCTGCATTTCGTGGAGTCCCCAAGCGACAACGTCGATGTCGAAGTTACTTCTAGCTGGAGAAGCCACTCCACGCTCGGTGGTGGCTGAGTTTTCTCTTCTTTCGTGCAGCTTGGTCAGTGCAAGAGGGCGCGCAACTGCTCTTATGGAAGATCTTCTTCGACCCCGACATCGGATCCACAGTTGGTGTCGCTCCAAGTGGTTGCGTCCCCCGCGGCAGCGCTGGCTCCGGTGCTTGGAGGTCCTACGGCGGAGGAGTGGACCAAGGACTTGATTGCTTTTTACTCTTTAGTTCTAGGGTACTTTCTGCTTATTCTGAGGCCTTATCTTGTGTTCTGGTTGTATCGAGGGGCCTCTTTGTAATTTGTACCCGCATGATATTTTAAGCAGCTTCTAGGCCTCCGGGCGTATTCCCCTTTCAAAAAAAATTGTACACATGGATTACATATGGACAGTACTAGGCGTCCCCCGGGAGGTTTGTGCTTTTTATCCCCCGGGTCCCCAGCCAACCACGTGTCTTTTTTTTGGGGTCAAAATCCCGTTTTTGCTACAGAAAGTCCCGCTTTTGCTACATATTGTTCTGCTTTTGTTGCATGTAGCAAAAACGGTTCAGTACAGAAAATAGAAAAACATACTGGACCTCGCTGGAGATTTCCTCGCTGGAGATTTCGCCGGAGATCTCGCCGGCGACCGTGTAGCAAAAAAATGTCCTAATGTAGCAAAACCGACTTCGCCGAAGACATCGCCGGAGACTCTCGCTAGAGACCTCGTCGGAAACCTCATAGCAAGAAGTTTGTGCTATTGTAGCAAATTTAGAAAACTGATATAGCAAAATAATTATGCTAATGTAGCAAAAGACGACTTTATCGGAGACATCGTCGGAGCAAAAACTTGTAGCAAAAAATATGCCATTGTAGTAGCGCCACTCGTCGCAGTTAGCAAAACTAGAAGCAGTATATAGCAGCTTCGATCGCCGTGTGTAGCAGGCCTGTTGCCGCAGGTAGCAACTCTGGAAAACAAATGTCGCCAGGTTCTTCGTACCAAAAAATATATGCTATTGTAGCAAACTTTGAAAACAAATTTAGCAATTTTTTTGTACCACTATAGCAAAAATATAACTTCGCCGAAAAATTCGCCGAAAGCACATTAACAAATTTTTATATTAAATTAGCTGAAAAGTAGAACTTTTGTAGCAAAATAATCATCTTAAAAATAACATCTTAACAAAATCCTACTTCCTCCTCTGATCCATATTAATTGACTTTGATTTGTCAAAATTTAGATGAACCTATATACTAAATAGTGTCTAGATTTATTTAAATTTAGAGAAATTTGAGTCAGTTAATGTAAAATCATCGACGAAACGGTGGCAAAAATCATCGACGAAATGGTGACCGTAGGCGTAAGCTGCGGCCTGCAGAACCTGACGGCGACACAACCTGCTAGCGGAAAACGGCGCGGCGGCGCGACCTGCTAGCGGCAGCCGGCGTGGCCTGGCGACATGGCGCAAATGGAGCTAGCGCTCAGCACACAAATGAAGCTAGCGCTCAGCACACACGACTCGAACCAGCAGTGGCTGGAAAAAGATAAGAACAAACGGCTAGCGGACCGCGCACGCGACGAAGCGATCCGGGGGATCGGAACGCGCGATCCCCCGAGGTTACCGTATCATTTTCCATTACATATACTCCTTGGTACAGTGTGATACCATTTTATTTTTTGCGGGGAACCAGTAGTCACTATGACGTTGTACCAAGGACAGCTTACTAGAGTTTCACTGTGTGACAACGTGCGCGTGGCCTAGAGTTTTTGTATGGGCCTGGTGACTTGTCTAATGTGCACGTGGCATCTTCTCAACCACTATTTCCTAAATCTGAGACGTGATATACTGCATTATTAGCATCTTACCTCACTGGCTGGTGGTCCCATGGAGGGTTTATTCTTTTGCTCAATGGCGTGGCAAAACGACAGTGTGGGCTTTGAAGTAGTACTCGGTCCCAAAAAAAAAAATTGTACTCCGTCAGACCATGTTAATTGATTTGAATTTGAAAGTATCTAGCACTAAAATATGTTTAGATATATTCGAATTTAGATAAATATATTTTTAGAAACAAGAGATGTTATCTTTGTAAGAAACATAAGAAGTTTTCCTTCATTGTAAGATGGCTTATCTTAGTCTTACATTTTATAGTTTAATTATCATCATAACATCATTTTAGAAGCATACAAGCATTCATTGTTGAAGACAATACTTTTGTATACCATTTTTTTTGGTCTTTTCTGAATGTCATGTGCATAAGATAGGACTTCCATGTCAACCTTTCTACATGCCCTTAGGACTTGAACACATGATAGAAAAAAATGCTTAATACAAATATGATGATAGAAATTCAGGTGGAAGGCAGAGAAATGAAAACTACAACAAGATACCACAACAACCCCTTTTTTGCGGGTACCACAACCACCCGTTTGAAATGAGGAATGGAGAAAACAAACAAAGTATTGAACATGTAACTTCTTGCTTATTTTTATAAAACCATATATATACATAAATATTCACAGAAGTTTCTATAAAAATGAATTTTACAAACAACCGGATGGCATAATAAGTCCATATGGGGTCCACATGTCATAATAAGAGGATAAGAAAGAGAATCCACGTTCTCGGCCATGGTATCGTGCCTACATTATCCGCCGCATTCCCAACTCATGTTGTTACGCGGGGAAATCTTATTTGTCTCTCTCACGGAAATCTGCACCAGATCGAGCGAAGCAACCAGAGCCGGAGGCGTTCGTCTGCGCCGGGTGTGGCGCCATGCGGACCCGCCTCTTCCTCTGAAGCCGTCTTCTTCCTCGGGCTCAACGGCGACTAGCATCCGCGGCAGCGGTGCGGTGTGGCGACGAGCGTCGGCGGCGGTAGCACAGTCCAGCAGCGAGCAGGTGATTCGGTGCCTGGCTCTGTTGCCGCAACGAGTGCTGCTAAGGCTAAACTCTGTACTATGACTAATTGATTGCTTCCTTGAAGCTCGATTTACCCTGAAACTGTCATTTTTACTGTAAAACTGAAGTGTTCTCACCAGGATCTCCCTACACTCTCTGCAGGATTTCTTCTAGGGGAAGGCAATCAGTTCTTAGTAGCCCTCTTCCACCAGTGTGCGCGGAACCTCACCGACAGCAACGACGACGACAGTTAAGGCAGCCGCGGGCACGGCAATGCCGGTTCCCCTTGCCCCTTATCCGACTCCGCCTGCGCCATTCGCACCACTCACTCCCAATGCCGGTACAGTCTCCAACCGGGTGCTGCAAGAACAGAGACAGATTTGGAAATCCATTGATCTGCCCCCCTTTTTGTTTCTGAGAAATTATTTGATGTTTCTTAGCCACCCATAAAACCATGGACTAGAAGCTTAGCTGCTTAGGAGCTTAAGTTTTATCTGGCGCAAGATCATTTTTGGAGCAGACTTGAGTTTCATCTTGCAGTTCTTTCTGCTCTTTTTCTTTTCTTTCTCTGACCTTCTGATAGAACAGATGAAGCTCAAGATGTTAATCAAGCCATAGAAGTATTCTCTGCTAATTTTGCAATTGCAATGTTTTTTTCTGAGATGAAACTTTCGGTTATTGGTAGGTGAGATTCAGCTAGTGAACTAAGGTTCCATGCCTGTGCGATTTCAGGGGCTCAAAGCCAACTTGTCTGCTCTGGGTGCCGGAATCTGCTCATGTATCCTGCCGGCGCACCGTCGGTATGCTGCGCAGTTTGCAGTACCGTGACCAATGTGCCGGCTCCGGGTATGCACATGAATCAAACTCATATTGCTTCTCTTAATATGTGCACTTCATCACTTCTTAAGTTTCCCAAGAGAAGATGATTTTGCTTCTTTGCTAAATATACAGAGTACAGACATAGACCTGCAGATTTTACAATGCTGTAAGGTGGAAAATATCCTAAAGTGCAGTTATCTGAATATATTTTCCACCCGGATTTGGTGCAGGGACCGAGATGGCGCAGCTGGTTTGCGGAGGATGCCACACTCTTCTAATGTACATACGAGGCGCGACGAGTGTACAATGCTCTTGCTGCCACACGGTCAACCTGGCAATGGAAGGTACATTAACCAAAGCTTTTCTATCTTTCTCTGTTCCTCGGTTGCAAGTGGCATATTCTGCTGGTTTCGATTCCCTTTTCAAAGCGATGTTGGCATTGATTTGTGTATGTAAAATCCTCATTCTGAATGTATTCTGAGGTTGGAAAAGCTCTAGCAATCAGTCGACAACCGTTACATCGGAATATTGGATTATCTTGAAGTCACACTCAGCAAAATTGGACAGTAGGATGTATGCGTTTGTTGTGATTCAGAAAAGTATTGGTTTGACAAGGATGTCCTAGATATACCAAAGTTTGATGAATATCTCATAATTGCAAGTCCGACAAACACGTCCTACAATTGCTTAATGATTCACAAACACAAAGATTAAATGGTACCACTAGCATTAAGTCCTGACTTCTGAAGAATCTCCACTTTTGTTAAGAACTCAGAAGGATGAGTGGGGCTGATGTGTGCTCATCTAATCTCAAACACTCTGAATGAAAAAATGAATCCCTTGTCCTTGAACGCAGGGAATCAAGTTGCACATGTGAACTGCGGGAATTGCCGAATGCTGCTCAGGTACCAGTATGGCGCAAGCTCTGTCAAATGTGCAGTCTGCAGTTTTGTAACATCAGTTGGGGTTAGTATTCATTATCAGACACTTGATGTTTTATACACTTCACGTCATGTAATTGTCATTGCTGTTGAGAAACCCCAATTTTATACCTACCATACCTGAGATTTCTTTTCCTTTTACCTTTTCAGGCATCACCTGGTACGGACCAGAAGACCAGCAACTGAAATCCTGCAAGGTTATTGTGAAGGCAGCTTCCCAAAATAATGATGCTTCGAGTGCACATGTATAGAGTTCTTCCCAGAAGCAATCTTTTCCTCCCCTCACCATTTCTCCCTTGGTTGGACCTGGCGAGCTTGCGGAATAAACAAGAGTTTTTGGCAATACCTGGTGCTCAAAATTCGTCGAATCATCTGTATAACTGGATCGAACAGATACCTAAACATGGGGGTTTATGTTCAAATCTAGCTTCTTTTACTTGTGTTTTATTTAAGATTTTTTTCTTGTGGTTATGTGGAGAACTTTTTTCTATGTGCTTTGTCGTGCCTATCCTTGAACCGAACCATTCTTACCCCAGACATGATCATGAACGGTTCGCGAACACATAAAAATCCAAATACTGCACAATCAGGGTGTGCAAACACTCGAGATGAGAGTTGAATGATGGCTATGCAGCAAGGATGGTGTTGCTTGCGAGGACACAGGACCGGGTGAGTGCTGGGCTCCATCTCTCTGACTCTTGTCCAACTCTGAATCTCCGATGGCCGCCCGGCACCATCCTCCTCTGTCCCAGCCAGCAAACAGCTCGCAGTGATGCATCGGATCTGAGCCTAAGAAGGACTGTCAGTCCATGATCGCTCTATCAGCGCAGGCCCAATTATTGGCAGGAAAAAGTTCAGAGAACACGATGATGTAAAGGCATAGATGGTGTCCAGTCGAGTCAGCACCTAGTGGTGCCTGATGTTAGCAGCAATTGAGAAATAAACGGCGTGTTTGGTTGCCCACAGCCTCTCCAAACAGGCTGGGTATATGTGCAAAAAATGTTTGTTTGGGTGCTCGCACGAGGCCCACATTCTGTGCTCGCACCAAACTGAAAATAGCATCAGTATAGGCTCCGTAGAAAAGCCCGAATCGGTGGTTTCTGTTCGTGTAGGCCCCAACAGGTGCAAAGAGAGGAACAACGTAAGATGGCGGGAGACGGAAAATTGGCCGCGCGTTTTAGCGTGAAACGTAGGATCACCTCAACCTCCCTCTTAATATCTCCAGCGGGAGAGCAAATCCATCATTATTTGTTGTCTCCGGCAGTGATGACATTTTAGATCTATGCCACTGTCTGCTACGAGTTCGTAGATCCAGTACCGGCTTGTCACCCTCTCGCCCCTCTCGTCTCCGGTAGCGGCAGAGCTCGCACATCTCTGGCACTGGCTTGTCCTCTTCGTATCTTTCACCCTCTTGTCCCGTCGTCTCCGTCTCTGGCAGGTCATGGCCGTAGTCTATCATGCATGTGAGCACCTATAACCTCTTCCTACTCCCACCATTAGCTCGTTAGCCTTTTTTTTAGCTTATGGACGATTTCTTAGTTACTTATGCAACATTGATTTAATTAGAACCAACAAATGAAGCTTATCATTCAGGTAGCAACCCTCATAGTTGTTGTTCAGGCCTGGATCCTTTTGGTCCACAAGAGAGTGCTTCGTCGCAATCGCAGGGCCATGGTAAGATATGCTCCCATGTTTCCCCGAGATATAAACATGATGAACAAATCTAACCTACATCTACAACCACAACGATGTATAGGATATGAAACATGCTTTAAGATGGCATCCACACCTGTATCGAGGAGTAGGTAGCAATGTTCCTTCATGTTTTTGGACATAATCAAAGATTTTGAGTGATTCACAACACATTAAGGATTAGGTAGTGCTTCAAGATGGCATCCACACCTGTATCGAGGAGTAGGTAGCAATGTTCCTTCATGTTGTTGGACATAATCAAAGATTTTGAGTGATTCACAACACATCAAGGAGATCCATTGAGACAATATCCCAGTATTCAAGAAAATCTTGCATGCTATTAGAGAGCTCAAACGAGAGATTATGAAATCTCCATCTAGTCAAACTCTATCAAAGATACGAGATAGCTACCAATGGTTTCCGTATTTCAAGGCGGCAACTCAAGCTTGTAGTTCATGACATGATTGTATTGCACTAAAACCTAACTTGTGACCATGTTAGGATTGTATTGGGGCAATTTATGATACTCATATGATTGCTAGAGTGCCTAGAAACCAAGGTCTAGTATAAGGGAGAGAAAACACTATAACAACCGAAATGTGCTTACTATCGTTGATTTCGATCTAAAGTTTACATATGTGTTAGCCAGATGGGAATGATTATCCCATGATGCAAACAGTCTTGCAGATGGCTTGGCTCGACCTGGTGGGTTAAAAATTCCGAAAGGTAATTTCTACCTTGGAGATGGAGGATATGCAGGATATGCTTGTCGCCCAAGTATTTTTCTAGCATTCAGGTCAACAAGGTACCATCTCAATAAATTCTCTACTAGGAACTATTCCAGGACATCTAAGGATCTTTTCAATCACAGGCACTCTAGCCTTAGATTCATGATTGAGAGAGCATTCGATGCTCTGAACAATATATATAAGATCTTTGAACAGAAGGCGTTCCACCATTTCTCCACTCAAGTTAAACTTGTTTTTGCATGTTGGATTCTTAATAACTGGATATTGGGCTTTGGTGTTGGGAGAGAACATGGAGAAAAAGGACGGCGACTTCCCTTTGCGAGCAGGGCGGTCGCTCCCTAGGGAAGAAGGACGGCGATTCCTTGGGTGAGCAGATCGGGGGCGAGGTGTTGGGCGACTACAAGAGGGAGGGATTGGGTGTCGACTCCCTAGGTGACACATGTGCTATTCCAGCTAGGCCGTGAGTCTCGAGGATTCAAAATTTAACTTGTTATCGATTCTGGTTTAGGCAGTTAATGGGATACTTTTGTACGTAGTTTTTGGTGCTCTAGAAAAATCCTAAAGCGTCTTATATTTCAGATGGAAGAAGTATAAAAACAAAAAAGAATGGCTAACACAATATAATTTCATAGAACGATGTTAACTTATTTTCCAAAAAAATACATACATACTTGTAACACCCTCGGCCTCTCCGGACCGACGGTTGTCACTCCTGGCAGCTCAATAGGATGTCTAGACTAACCCCACAGACCAACACTAGTCTTCTCTGTGCACTTACCCACTTCCCGGTCGGTCACCCATCCTAGAATTGCTTTAGGCCAAGCACGCTTAACCTTAGAGTTATTTTCAAACAAGCTTCCAGAAAATAAGTTGCAACTTGTTAGTATGAGTTTTCTATCAATCCTATTGAGCCACGCGCTAGAGTCTCACATACACCCACCCTTAGAAGATCAACGTTCTCGTCGATCAACCATAAGCCAGGAATATCCCCTTTTGGCACACGTTTGTGCGTCCAGTGTCGGCACATTGCCATATCGTGTCCACTCCGAGCCACATGCGCCATGCTACACATGTCCGCCACTGACCCACACGCCCATGTAACCGCGAGGATCGACTCTAATACCACTCTGTAACACCCTCGGCCTCTCCGGACCGATGGTTGTCACTCCTGGCAGCTTAATAGGATCTCTAGACTAACCCCACAGACCAACACTAGTCTTCTCTGCGCACTTTGTCCTCACTCGTGTGCACCTGGTACCCACTTCCCGGTCGATCACCCTTCCTAGAATTGCTCTATGCCAACCACGTTTAACCTTAGAGTTCTTTTCAAATGAGCTTATGGAAAAGAAGTTGCAACTTGTTGGTATAGATTTTCTATCAATCTTATTGATCCATGCGCCAGGGTCTCACAATACTGCTCCCATGATCCAGAAATAAGTGACTTAGATTTGTCTAAATACCTTATTTCCGGACACTTATTTCGGTTTAGAATGAGTACTTTTTCCCAAAAGGAAAACAAAAACGAAGAACGAAAAGTGATTTCTAGCACAGAAAAATACAGCTCCATCCGTTATACTGAGCTCCTTCACGAATTTATACAATGCATCACAAAAATCTGTCCTAGGACAACCAACTTTCACAACTCCTCTACTTCTCAAAAGTAGTTGATCTTGACTTTAAAAACCAAAACAAAAAGGATAAGGAGCGGTTATTACTAAGGTAATAACTTTCAAGACTCAAAAAAACTATTGGGTTATCTCCCAAGAAGTACTTTTCTTTAATGCCTTTAAGTTAGGCTTGATAATTTCAAAGATGCTCACATAGGAGATATAGATTTGAAGTAAAAGAGAGCATCAAGAAGCAAATATCCAACACATTTGAGTCTAACCCACTTCGTATGCAAGGGAGTCTCATGAGTAAACAAATTGTTGAAACAAAATGATACTAGCATAGGAAGACAAAACAAATGCAACTTCAAAACTTTCAACATAAAATGGGGAAACTTAATATTATTGAGATACATAAAACCATGTTTTCCTCTCTCATAATAACTTTCAGTAGCACTTTGAATAAAGTTGACAATATAACTGTCACAAGAAACAACTTTATCATCAGAATGAGCATACTTACAATCATCAAAAAGAGGTCCAAGGTTATAAACTGGATCAATAGAAGCAAGTTGTTCAACCCTAAAATCTTCATTAGGCAAACTATTTTCATAAGGAGCTTTAACAAATTTGGAAAAGTTAAACCCTATAAGAATCTCCATCAAACCTAGTTAAAACTTTCTCCTTTTATAATCTATAATAGCTCCACAAGTGTTCAAGAAAGGTCTACCAAATATAATAGGACAAGTTTAACTAGCTGCTGAACTAAGTACTAGAAAATCAGCAGGATACTTGATCTTACCACAAAGGACTTACACATCTCTTACAATACCAATAGGGCAAATGGTTTCCTTATTAGCAAGGTGAATAACCACATCAATGTCCTCAAGCTCACAAGGACCAATTTCATGCATAATTTCTTTGTAAAGCTCATAAGGAATAGCACCAGAACTAGCACCAATATCACATAAACCGCAATAGCAATGATCACCAATTCTAACAGACAGCACATGGAAACTAGCTTTTATAGCTTTACTAGGATGAGAGATAATATTAGAAGCGTCTTCACAGAAGACAATGTGCCCAACGTCTACGTTTTTAGTGATAAGATCTTTCTCAATGGCTACTACAGGTTTAATGTTTATTTGCTTATCAGGTTCCATAGTTTCCTTTGTACCTTTGTTAACCACACTAATTATCATAGAATACTCCTTTACCTTAGCTGGGAAAGGTGTTTTCTCAACATAAGGTTCAGGCAAAATATGATAAATATCACAAACTTCAGTATTTCTAATAGGAATATGATTAACAACATCTTTATAAGGTGCATGGTACTTGTCCCACTTCTTTTTAGGAATTTCTATATAAGAGGCAAAAGCCTTAAAACAATTGGAAATACTTTGAGAATCAATACCATACTCAGTACTAATATCATGGAAGTCATCGGTTCCCATAAAAGATTTAATGCATTCATAATCATAATTTATACCTGACTTTCTTCCTTTGTCATTCTCCCATACTTCAGTGTTTTCTTGAATACAGTCTAGGAGATCCCATTTAGCTTCTTCCTTCATACATGTGAATGATCCAGCACAAGAAGCATCTAGTAAACCTTTATCATGAAGAGAAAACCTAGCATAAAAGTTATTGATAATAATATTGTTAGGAAGTTCATGAATAGGACATTTAAGCATTAGTAACTTCAATCTCCCCAAGCTTGAGTTGTACTCTCTCCATCATGAGACCAAAAGTTATATATTAGATTCCTATCCTTATAAATCTCACTAGGAGGATAGAATTTAGAGTAAAAGAGACGTACTATTTCCTCTCATTCCATAGATTGTCCATTCTTTAGCATCTTATACCATTCTTTAGTTCTTCCTTTCAATAATATAGAGAGTAACTTCTTCTTCACCTGTTCAGTTGTGATACATGCACACTTAAACAACCCGCATAATTCATGGATAAATAGCAAGTGATCAACAGGATGGACAGTTCCATCCACTAAATAATAATTATCCATAACACGATCAACAATACTTGTAGGTATCTTAATAGGATCTATCTCAGCAGATGGTGGTTCATCTACTACCCTAACAGTGGTAGTAGTTTTCCCAAATAGAAAACCAAGTGGGTTATCCATATTGGAAACAAAGTAACAAACAGAAATTAAAAGCAATACTCACAGTAGAAGTTTCATTGACCAGTTCCACTCTTCAATAGCGCTTCACTCCCCGGCAATAGCGCCAGAAAATAGTCTTGATGACCCACAAGTATAGGGGGTGTATCGTAGTACTTTCAATAAATAGGAGTGTCGATCCCAACAAGGAGCAGAAGGTGTTGACTAGTGGTATGGAGCAGGAAATCTATGTAAATACTTAGCAAACTAGTTTTTAGGGGTTTTCTGATAAAGCAAGGAAATAAAGTGTAAGTAAATAAAGACAGCAAACAATTGCAACAAGTGGTCCAATCCTTTCTTAGCAAAGGACAAGCCGGTGGAAATACTAATGAGGACCAAACGTTCTCGAGGACACATGGGAATACCGTCAAGTGCTTTCGTTTCATATAGCTGATTAATCTTCTTTGGTTTTATAAGTGTTACGTGGGTGAACTTATGCTAATGTACCGACCTTACTTGGACTAATACATACTTGTGATTAAACCCCTTGCAAGCATCCGCAACTACAAGAAAGCAATTAAGATATAAACCTAACCACAGCCTTAAACTCTCAGATCCTACGCTCCCTTGTGCAAAGGTGTCCTAACGGGGGTTCAGGTTTCTGTCACTCCGGCAACCCCACAATTAGTAGCCAAATACACAATGCATTCCCCTAGGCCCATAAATGGTGAAGTATCATGTAGTCTATATTCACATGACACCACTAGAAGAATAGCACCACAACTTAAATACTAAACCATTGAATAATATCTCAACACAAATCCACTACTAACAACATGACTTCTCCCATGTCCTCAAGAACTAAACGAACTACTCACGAGACATCATATGGATCAAGATCAAAGATGATATGGTAATGGATAACAATCTGAACATAAACAATAATCAAATGGTTTCACACACAAGCATCAACTACAATAGTAATCAACACCAGGAAAGTTTCCCCTAAGAACTATGCAAGTATTCAACACAATTATTACAGCGGGATGGAGTGGTGATGATGGTGCTGGTGGAGATGATGGTGTGGATGATGATGATGATGATGATCCCGATGAAGTTTAGCTTGATGATGGTGTTGATGGCGATGATCTCCCCTTCCCTGGAAGGAATTTCCCCGGTAGAAAACTGTCTGCCAGAGAGCTCTTTCTCTCTCTGTGTTTTCTGCCCCACAGAGGCGGCGACATCTTTCTGTTGTCACTCCCCTGTGTATTAGGGTTTCGAGGAGAAGATATAGGCGAGAGGGCGGAGCCAGAGGTGGGCTAGGGTGGCCACACCCCCTGTAGGCGTGGCCTAGGGTGGCCCGCGCCTGGGGGTGTGGCCCCCTGTGGCCCAACTCCGCCCCCCTTCCGGCTTTCTTCGTCTTCTGGGAAAATATAATTTCCTGTAGTTTTTCTGGTATTTTTCCGATCTTCGCGAAATTGCATCAAAATACCGCTTTTTCCATCAGAATCCTGACTCAGGCAGTTCATCCTCCGAGAATCATCCATCATGCAAAAATATATGAAAAGACATAAGTAACACCTCTTAATACAAAATATATCAATGAATAGAGGCAAACTATGATATAGATTGGTGATGCAAATTGAACGTATCAGTATGGCTCGGCTGACAGGTTAACTCCATCCCACTGACCGCTCAGCCCCACCACTTCTCTTCCACAATCTTCAACCTCTCCCCACTTCTCTTCAACCTCTCCCTACTCCCCATTTCTCTTCACCGTCTCTTTGCACGAAATATTTAGCCAACAGCGGGAGGAATCAGACGAGAGCTAGGCGGCGTGCGACAACGATTGAATGCGAGATGGATGTAAGTGTGCATGTTTGGTTATTAATTTTGATTTAATAATTGATTTGGGGTTTGATCAATATCCATCTAGGTTTTCACAATTGGGAAAATCTTGTTTTCCATATTTTATCACCCTCTCGCAGTTTGTGGCTCGATTCCCACCTGAAGCTACTACTGTCGACTAGCGATGGAATAGCATCGACTCGGATAGACACCATAGGTGTGGGTATGGCCTTCCACTGCATCACAAAGTTGCGCACGATGCTGCCAAGGTAGTCGGAGTCAGGATTCTAAGTCGGGTTGATTTTCTATGATAGAATCGAGTCGTATAATCGAGGACTCTACAAGATTTACTTAGGGAAGATCTTTTTCATCTGTGCAATTTTTTTGTGAGATTGTATAGGGGACATGAAAAATAACAAGCAATAAATTTTTTAGAGTATAGTTTTATATGTAATATTTTTAGCAATATGGTTTACACTAGAATATAAAAAAGTAGAAAGCATTGGTACATAGTGCAAATTTCGCAAGAATAAACATGTAGAACTTAACACTCTTCCATGGAACTGTTTTTTTCATGGTCACCGGGGGAGGGAGAAAACCCTCCATCTGAATTTTCATATATGTAAAATGTACCAAGCGTCCGCATAGTTGTACAAGGCGGGCAAGAGAGAACAAGGGAGGGAGAGGAGGGCAGTAGGGCCTAGCCTATGCCAACGAAGTGAAGCCAAGAATCAGCATCTTGCACGCGATCGGGAGGCAACCGTACTCTCCACAACTTCGCATCTTCGCGGCACATCCGGAGGGATGATTCACAACATGATCATATTCATGTTGGGGTTTTGTTCTCTGAAAGCCACTGCGTTACGGTGCTTCCACGGGTTCCAGCAGCTTGATATGTCAAAAACATATCTATAATTTTTTATGTTCCATGCTTGTTTAGTATCTACTTTGCTTTGCTTTGTCTACACTTTGAGGTGTTTTTATATGTTTTTTGGTACTAACCTATTAATAAGATGCCACGGTGCCGGTTGCCTTTTTTCTGTTTTTGGTTCCAGAAAGGCAGAAAATCATTATTCTTGGAATTGGACGGGACAAAAGCCAAAGTCAATATTTTATAGTGGGAAACACAGAGCGAGAAGACGAGATGGAGGAGGGACTCAAGGGGATCACACTCCTGGCTGCATGGCCAGGCCTGGCCCACGCCTGGGGGGTGCAGCCGCCTCGGGCACCCCCTCGGCCTCCCTCTTAACCTACAAGAAGCCCCAGATGCCTAAACCCTAAGTATCCGATCAATATTCCACGAAACCGTCTGTAGCCACCGCCACCATTGTCCCTAGATCGGGGGGTCTGAAGCTCTTCCCGGCACCCTACCGGAGGGGAGATCATCCCGGAGGCCTTCTTCTTCATCATGCCAGCCTCCGGTATGAAGCGTGAGTAGTTCCACTTTGGACTACGGGTCCATGTAGTAGCTAGATGGTTGTATCTCCTCCTTTGTGCTTTCATGTTTAGATCTTGTGAGCTTCGTTCATGATCAAGATCTCATCTATTTGTAATCATGCATGTTGTGTTTGCGGGGATCCAATGGATATTGAGATTACTATGTTAGATTGATTAATGGTTTTGTCTTATTGATTCTATCATGTCTGTGTTGTTTATGATCTTGCATGCTCTCCGTTGTTAGTAGCTATCTTGGCCAAGTAGTTGCTAGTGACTCCAAGAGGGGGTATTTATGCTTGATAGTGGGTTCATGCCTCTATTTAATCTAAGGGAAGTGACAGAAATCTCTAAGGTTGTAGATGTGTTGTTTCCACTAGGGAGAAAACAACAGTCTCTTGTTCATGGAACAAGTGGATTGTTTACCTTACACACTTTGCTTAAAGCAGTTGTCTGTTGCTTGCAACTTAATACTTGAGGGGGTTCGGATGATAACCGATAGGTGGACTTCTAGTCATAGATGCAGTTGAATGGCGGTCTATGTATCTTGTTGTATTGCCCAATCGAATCTCATAGGATCATGAATGTCTAGTATTGCATTGTTATGCCTTGCTCAGTCTTGTCAATTGCCCTGCTGTAATTTGTTTACCCAGCATGCCATGTTTGTTTATCTAAGGAGAACACCTCTAGTGAACTATGGACCTCGGTCCAATCTTTATCATTGATACATCTTCCACTGTTACTGTTTACTTGCTGCAAACCACCATTACCTTCCACACCATACAATTAATCCTTTGTTACAGCAAACCGGTGAGATTGACAACCTCATTGTTCATTGGAGCAAAGTCTTGAGTTTGTGTTGTGCAGATTTCGAAGGTGCTAGCAACACCTTTGAGTCGTTTCCTTCCTCCTACTGGTTCGATAACCCCGGTTTCTTACTGAGGGAAAACTTGCCGATGTGCTCATCATACCTTCCTCTTGGGGTCTCCCAACGAAGTGTTCACGCACTCATCAAGCCTTTTTCTGGCGCCGTTGCCAGGGGATAATCGAGCCTTTAATTTTCTTCCTCCCCGTCAAGCCTTTTTCTGGCGCCGTTGCCGGGGAGGCTAAGGACGTCTTCACAAGAGGAGTCCTTCTCAACCTTTCTCTTTACTTTGTTTTTGTTTTTCTTAGTTTCTTTTTCTTGGTTTTGTTTGCCTCTTTTTATCAAGAACTCCAAAAAAATATTTTATTTGGTTTGCTTTCTCTTATCAAAAACACACAAAAAAATAGTTCCTGCTCTAGTTGCTACCATGTCTGGTTTTGGTCCAATCCTTGTTTCACCTATGGAAAGGATCTTTACTTTCCAGCAAGGAAGTGAAGAGAGTTTCAAAGAAGCTTGGTCTAGAATCTCTGCTTTACAAAGGGACACCGAGCCTAAGATGAGTCTTAGCTTGGTTATTAATAGTTTCTACAACGGTATTGCTCTTTGTTATAGATATGCTTTGGATGTTGTAGATGAGAAAGATATTTTTCGTTGTACTGACGATGAAGCTTTAGATGTTATAAAGAAGTTCATTATAATTTATAATTTTCCTGGCAAGTCTGATTCTTCTTTTATAGACATTTATGCTAGGTTGAACACTCTTGAGTCCAGTACTGCTGCTTTGAACTGTTGCTATCACACACTTAGAGAGCACCATGGTTATGTTCCAATAAATTATGAGCCTTCAAAGTGGTTTCCTACAATAAAAGTTTCTATAAATATTGCAACTTTTGATGCTCGTTGTGATATCATGTCTGAATTTTGCCTTATGCCTAAAGATATCTATGAGTCTTTGAGTCTTTGGGGACTTTCTAAAGGAGGAGAAGAAATATCTCTTAGCAATAATGCAACTTTATTACCCATTGGAATAGCTAAAGGTGTGTTCACAAAAATCTCATAGAAAATGGTGTCTACTGATTATCTTGTTATTGAATGTGTAGGAAAAGGACAGATTACACTCGGAAGATCCCTGCTGAAACACCTTGGAGCAATAATAGATGTGGGAAAAGGCATTATGCATTTTTCTCCTCTAGTAAAGCAATCATATATTCCCTAAAGAGAAGAATAAATGTAAGAACGGTAGGAGCAAAAGAGTTGATGTTAATGCTTCTTCATTTGAAAATACTTGATTCTTGCTTCCTGTGCCAAACTTAAAGGCGTTAAAGAAAAGTACTTGTTGGGAGATAACCCAAGAGTTTTCTTAAGTCCATTGAAGTTATTACTTCAGTAATTACCTCTCATTATCCTTTTTTGTTTTCTTTTTGTGCCAAGAATGACCTCTAATGAGAGGTAAGTAAGATTTGGAGAGTTGTTGTCCCGAAACAGATTTTTGTGCTCCAGTGTAAAAATTCGTGAAGAATATCTGTAAGTCGGATTGAGCTGACATTTTACGAATAAATCCCCCAGTATGTTAGCTAACTTTTGTTAGTTCAACACTTTATGATTTGATCAACATAAGGTCTTCGAAAAAATTGGTTTCTACCTGCTAGTCTGTTTTGACAGATTTCTGTCATTATTTGCATTTGCTTATTATTGATTCCTTTTTGGGTTCTTTTTGGGAAATTAAGCTTTTTTAGGGAATTTATACAGTATATTTTGTTTTTAGTCAAAGTTTTGTTGTTCTAAATCTAAACCCAAGGGTCTATTATCTTTTGAATACACTAATGTTGCTAATGAAGATTGTGTGAAGTTTTGTATGAAGGAAAATTTTCAGGTGAGAGAATGAAGTAATGAGATGAAGAATGGACAAAAGCTCAAGCTTGGGTAAGCCACCCCGTGTCACCCCAAGAAATATTCAAGAGGTACAAGCGTCAAATCTTGAGGATGCCCAAGGCATCCCCTTCTTTATCAATAAAAAGCTCAGGTCTTTTTAGACACTTTTTTTTTATTATTGCATGCACTGTTGTGTTGTTCTTGGAGCGTCTTAGTTTTCATTTGGCTTGCTTAGTTTATTTATTTTGCTTGAATAAAGTAGTTTGGACCCCCGTTTTTGTTGTGTTGTTTCAAATAAGTTGATTGGTGTTGGAAAGGAATAGAAAGTTCTTGCTTTAATAGTGCAAGAGGAGCTTGCTTTGAATGGAACTTAGACTTTAACATGTCATGCTAGATGTTGTTTTAACCTTATGCTTAGTGATTATTTCTGTTTCATGCTTGTTACAAACAATTGGGATTGCTTAGTGTGCCTTGAAAGAATCATGTGTTGTTTTAGCATGCAAAAGCATAGTATTGTGGTATTCTCCTTTGATGCTTTGTTTGGGTTGACTTGGCACATGCTCACACCATGTTAAGACTATGAACAAGTCACCATAGCCTCTATGAGCATTTAGTCCTTGACTTGTAGTTAGGGATGTAAACGGATCGGATCGGATCGGATATTGCTATTACCATATCCTTTACCATATTTTTTTGGTGGATTCGGATCGGAACGGATAATAGCCGGATGCTGATTCGAATGCGGATTATATCGGATTGCAGATTTGGAGCAGATGATGACCCACAAGTATAGGGGGTGTATCGTAGTACTTTTGATAAATAGGAGTGCCGATCCCAACGAGGAGCAGAAGGTGTTGACTAGTGGTATGGAGCAGGAAATCTCTGTAAATACTTAGCAAACGGAATTTTAGGGTTTTTTGATAAAGCAACAAAACAAAGTGCAAGTAATAAATACAACGAACAACTGCAGCAAGTGGCCCAATCCTTTCTTAGCAAAGGACAAGCCGGTGGAAATAGTTATAAGGACCAAACGTTCTCGAGGACACATGGGAATTCTGTCAAGTGCTTTCGCTTCAAATAGCTGAGTACCTTTCTTTGGTGTTGTAAGTGTTGTGTGGGTGAACCTGTGCTAATGTACCGACCTTACTTGGACTAATACATACTTGTGATTAAACCCCCTGCAAGCATTCGCAACTACAGGAAAGCAATTAAGATATAAACCTAACCACAACCTTAAACTCTGAGATCCTACACTTCCTTGTGCAAAGGTGTCCTAACGGGGGCTCATGTTTCTGTCACTCCGGCAACCCCACAATTAGTAGCCAAATACACAATGCATTCCCCTAGGCCCATAAATGGTGAAGTATCATGTAGTCGATATTCACATGGCACCACTAGAATAATAACACCACAACTTAAATACTAAACCATTGAATAATATCTCAACACAAATCCACTACTAACAATATGACTTCTCCCATGTCCTCAAGAACTAAACGAACTACTCACGAGACATCATATGGATCAAGATCAAAGATGATATGGTAATGGATAACAATCTGAACATAAACAATAATCCAATGGTTCCACACACAAGCATCAACTACAATAGTAATCAACACCAGGAAAGTTTCCCCTAAGAACTATGCACGTATTCAACACGATTGTTACAGCGGGATGGAGTGGTGATGATGGTGTTGGTGGAGATGATGGTGTGGATGATGATGATGATGATCCTGATGAAGTCTAGCTTGATGACAGTGTTGAAGGCGACGATCTCCCCTCTCCGGGAAGGAATTTCCCTAGCAGAAATCTGTCTGTCGGAGAACTCTTTCTCTCTCGGTGTTTTCCGCCCCGTGATACGTCAGAAACATATCTATATTTTTTTATGCCCCATGCTTGTTTTGTGTCTACTTTTCTTTGCTTTGTCTATACTTTGAGGTGTTTTTATATCGTTTATGGAACTAACCTATTAACAAGTTGCCACAGTGCCAGTTGCCTGTTTTCTTATGTTTTTGGTTCCAGAAAGGCAGAAAATCAATGTTCCCGAAATTGGACGGGACAAAAGCCAAAGTCATTATTTCTAAACATTGACGGTGGCCTTGTTTTTGGCTATCATGAAGTGAGAGAGTGTTCCCTAGGCCTTGTTTCTAAACATTGAAACACCGTTTGATACTAGATCTGTTGCATGTTTCCTTGCTTCCTTCAGTTTTCCTTTAGTCTGTTCCTCCACGCCATTAGCTCTTTTCTGGCACCGTTACCCCACGTCAACAACAAGTCAGAAGCTATTTTCTAGCGCAGTTACCACTTGTATTTCACTATCTCTTCGCCAAACTAGTGCACCTATATTAGGTGTGTTGGGGACACAAGAGACTTCTTGTATCTTGATTGCAGGATTGCTTGAGAGGGAATACCTTTGACCACTTCCTCCCTGAGTTCGATAAACCTTGGGTAATCCACTTAAGGGAAACTTGCTGCTGTTCTACAAACCTCTGCACTTGGAGGCCCAACAAGTGTCTACAAGAATAGAAGTGTGTAGACATCACCCCGCAGAGGCGGCAGAATATTTTTGTGGTTGCTCCCTTGGTGTTAGGGTTCCGAGTGGAAGTTATAGGCAAGAGGGCGGAGTCGGAGGCCGGCCAGGTGGGCCACACCTCCCCTAGGCACGGCCCAGGGGGACCCGCGCCTGGGGGGTGTTGGAGATATGCCCTAGAGGTAATAATAAATGTAGTTATTATTATATCTTTGTGTTTATGATAAATGTTTACATTCATGCTATAATAGTATTAACAAGGAAACATTAATACTTGTGTGATTTGTAAACTTAAATTGAAGTCCCTAGTATAGCCTCTATACATCACTAGCTTGTTGGTTAATAAATGATTGTGGTTTCCATATCATGAACATTGAGATGTTATTAACAACAAGATCATGTCATTAGGAGAATGATATGGTGGACATACTCCTATAGATAAGCATAGCATAAAGATCAAGTCATTTTAATAGTTCAATTGCTATATGCTTTCTGATACATAGTAACCTAATTCCTTCGACCATGATATCATGCATATCACCTTTACCGGATGGATGCTTTGATGACATCAAACACCACACCGTAACTGGGTGGCTATAAAGGTGGCATTGAGTGTTCGGAAAGTATTGGTTGAGACACATGGATCAAGAGTGGGATTTGTCCATCCATATGACGGATAGATATACTCTGGGCCCTCTCGGTGAAATGTCATCCAATTAGCTTGCAAGCATGTGACTGTCTCACAAGGGATCACATATCACGGGAACGAGAAAAGAGTACTTATCAGTAACGAGGTTGAACTAGGTATGCAGAGATACCGACGATCATAACCTCGGATAAGTAAACTATCATGAGACAAAGGGAAATTGGTATCGTATGTAAGTGGTTCATTCGATCGCAAAGTAATCATAGAAATATGTGGGAGCCATATGAATTTCTAGATTCCTCTATTGGTTATTGATCGGAGAAGTGTCTCGATCATGTCCGCATAATTCACGAACCGTAGGGAGACACACTTAAGGATTCGACGTTGTTTGAGTAGTTATGGAATGATGAGAAAGAGACCGAATGTTGTTCGGAGTCTCGGATGGGATCCGGGATATCACGAGGAGATCCGGAATGGTCCGGAGAATAAGATTCATATAAGGAAAGTCCCATTTCGGAGTTGGGGAATGGTTCCGGTGTTTTCATCGGGAATGTTCTAGAAGGTTCCGAAATGTCCGGCACTCCGAAGGGGAAGGGTACATGAATGTGTTATATCAAGTTGGTATGATTGCATCATGTACTCGGTGTCATCGCTGAACAAAATAGAGGGATTAATCAAATCCTTGTTTGAAAAGTCAAACGGCTAGTTTGAAAGTCAAACGGCTATTTTTGGGAAGTGGGAAAGGAGGAGGAAACCGAGTTGGGGAGGAGTCCCTCCTCCCCACCGCCGGTGCACCACCAAGCCGACTTGGGGAGGGACTCCCCTCCCCTTGGCCGGCCCCCTCCACCTATATAAGGAGGGGCAGGGCTCCCCTCCTTGACACACAACTCCTACTCCTCTAACCCTAGCCCCAAGCCCCCGCCGCCTCCATAGCCGCCATCGGCCATAGGGCAAACCCTAGCCGCCACCTAGCTAAACCCTAGCCGCCGGCTTGCCCCCTCCTTGGTGTGTCTAAACCCTAGAACACCGAGGACTCTCTCATACTCCACCATACTTGCTCCGGCTTAAGGCGAAGCCCTACGAGATCTCCCCTCTACTTCCGGTACCACGCCGTTGTGCTGCCAGAATCGCGAGGAGAGTGCTACAACCTCCGCTGCCTGCTGGAACAAGGGAGAGGAAGGTCTTCGTCGAGTACCGAATGTGTGACCGACTGCGGGAGCGCTGCCGGAACGCAGCGCCGGAAGGATCGTCTACGCGATCTTGAGATCGGGAAGAGTACGACTACATCACCCACGAGAATCCGCTCTCGTTAAACGCTTTGGAATCTTCGAGGGTGAGTTATTCCATCGACTCATTGCTACAATCTAGTAGATAGATCTTGGCTTGTTTGTTTGTATGCGATAGAAATTTTTTGTTTTCCATGCTACGAAACCCTACAGTGGTATCAGAGCCGTGTCTATATGTAGATCTGTTGCACGAGTAGAACACAATGGTCATTGTGGGCGTTGATGCTTTTATTATCGATTGCTTCTTGTGTACTTTGCATCTTGCGGGATGTTGGGATGAAGCGGCCCGGGCTAACCTTACATGACATCGTTCATGAGACTTGCTCCACGCTTGACATGCAACTTGTATTGCATAAGTGGCTTTGCGGGTGCCTGTTTCTCCTAGCATAGTTAAGATCCAATTTACAACGAGTGATTAACAATACTAGTATCAATGTTGTGGTTCATGTTCGTAAGTTAGAACGACACTTATTGAAAGCCCCAAACCACGTAAAACATGCAAATAAAGTAGAGGCGTCTAACTTTGTTTTGCAGGGGTGTGCAGTGATGTGATATGGCCATGATTGTGATTATATTTGATGTATGCAATGATCCTTATTGTAAGTTGGCAACCGGCAGGAGCCATATGGTTGTCTTTAAATTCTGTTAAGACCCGCGTGTCTATTCAAAGTAGTTGTAATAGTTGAAGCCGGTGGACGACAACCATGGAGCAGCGTCATGGACCTTGATGCAATGTCGGTGATGATGGAGATCATGTTCGTGCTTGAAGATGGAGATCAGAAGCACAAAGAAGAAAGGCCATATCATATCACATATTATGAATTGCATGTGATGTTAATCCTTTATGCATCTTGTATTGCTTAGTAGACGACGGTAGCATTATAAGATGATCCCTCATGCACATGAATTTCAAATCATAAAGTGTTCACCCTTAGTTAGCACCGTTGCTAAAGCTTGTTGTTTCGAAGCACCATGTGATGATCGGGTGTGTTAGATTCCGCAAGTGTATACAACGTGAGCAAGCCAGATTTGCTCATGCGGAAACTAAGGTTTGATCTTGACGAGCCTAGCATGTACAGACATGGTCTCGGAACACGGATCACCGAAAGGTAAAGCATGAATCATATAGTAGATATGATGAACATGTCGATTGTTCGCCATTGAAACTATATCAACTCTCGTGATGATCGGTGTTGATGTGGTGGATTTGGTTCGTGTGATCACTAAAACAATGTGAGGGATGTTGTTTTGAGTGGGAGTTCACCTAGGTTAATTTTATTATTAATTTGAACTCAATTTGTCATAAACTTAGTCTAAACTATTGCAAATATGTTGTAGATCAATGGCAGCCCCTACCATCAATTTTAATGCGTTCCTAGAGAAAGAAAAGTTGAAAAACAATGGTAGCAACTTCGCGGATTGGTTCCGCAATTTGAGGATTGTCCTCACAGCTGGTAATTTGACCTATGTGCTGGATGCACCGCTGGGTGACCCACCTGCAGCTACTGCTACCGATGAAGTAAAGAATGTTTACCTCACTCGGAAGACACAGTACTCCACAATTCAGTGTGCTATCTTGTATGGTTTAGAATCGGATCTTCAGAAAAGGTTTGAGAATTCAGACCCACATGATATTGTCCGTGATCTCAAATTGATATTTGAGACTCATGCTGCAATTGAGAGCTATGAGGCTTCTGAAAAGTTCTTTAACTGCAAGATGGAAGAGGGCAGCTCCGTCAGTGAGCATGTGCTTAAGATGTCTGGGCACGCAAACAAACTTCAAAGCTTGGGTATAGTGATTCCTAATGCTTTGGGGATTTACCGTGTCCTCCAATCACTACCACCAAGTTACAAGAACTTTGTGATGAACTACAACATGCAGAACATGAACAAGACGTTGCCAGAACTCTTTGCCAGGTTGAAATCTGTAGAAGTGGAGATCAAGAAAGAGCACCAAGTATTGTTGGTCAATAAGACCACCAAATTCAAGAAAGGCAAGTCTAAGCAAAAGGGACACTTCAAGAAGGGTGGTAAGAAAGTTACCACGCCAACGAAGAAGACCAAGGCTGGACCTAAGCCTGATACTGAGTGCTTTTACTGCAAGGGAGAAGGTCACTGGAAGCGGAATTGCCCAAAGTACTTGGCGGATTTGAAGAACGGCAACATCAAGAAGAAAGGTATATCTGATATACATGTTATTGATGTGTATCTCACTAGTACTCGTAGTAGTGCCTGGGTATTTGATACTGGTTCGGTTGCTCATATTTGTAACTCGAAGCAGGTGCTGCAGAATAAACGGAAGCTAGCGAAGAACGAGGTGACGATGCGCGTTGGAAACGGATCAAAGGTTGATGTGATCGCGGTCGGCACGCTACCCCTTCATCTACCATCGGGATTAGTTTTATACTTAAATAATTGTTATTTGGTGCCTGCGTTAAGCATGAACATTATATCAGGATCTTGTTTATTACGAGACGGTTACTTGTTTAAATCTGAGAATAATGGTTGTTCGATTTATATGAGTAATATGTTTTATGCACATGCACCTTTAATAGATGGTCTATTCTTGTTGAATCTCGATAGTGGAAATACACATATTAATAACATTGAGGCTAAACGTTTGAAATCGAGCGATAACTCGACCTATATGTGGCACTGTCGTCTTGGTCACATTGGAGTGAAGCGTATGAAGAAACTCCATTCCGATGGACTTCTTGAATCACTTGATTTCGAATCACTTGATAGATGCGAAGCATGTCTGATGGGTAAAATGACTAAGACTCCATTTTCTAGTATGATGGAGCGAGCTACGGACTTATTGGAAATCATACATACCGATGTGTGTGGTCCAATGAGTGTGGCATCGCGCGGTGGTTATCGTTATGTTCTTACCTTCACGGATGACTTGAGTAGATATGGGTATATCTATTTCATGAAACATAAGTCCGAAACTTTCGAGAAGTTTAAGGAATTTCAGAGTGAGGTAGAGAATCAACGTAACAAGAAGATTAAATTTCTACGTTCTGATCGTGGAGGTGAATATCTAAGTTACGAGTTTGGCGAGCATTTGAAGAAATGCGGAATACTTTCACAATTGACACCGCCGGGAACACCACAGCGTAATGGTGTGTCCGAACATCGTAATCGAACTCTCTTAGATATGGTTCGTTCTATGATGTCACTTATAGATTTACCGCTATCATTTTGGGGTTATGCATTAGAAACAGCCGCATTCACTTTAAATAGGGCACCATCTAAATCCGTTGAAACGACACCGTATGAATTATGGTTTGGGAAGAAACCTAAATTGTCGTTCCTTAAAGTTTGGGGTTGCGAAGCCTATGTAAAGAAGTTACAGCCGGACAAGCTAGAACCCAAAGAGGAAAAATGCGTCTTCATAGGATACCCGAAGGAAACTATTGGGTATACCTTCTATCATAGATCCGAAGGCAAAAATTTTGTTGCCAAGAATGGATCCTTTCTAGAGAAGGAATTTCTCTCGAAAGAAGTGACTGGAAGGAAAGTAGAACTCGACGAGGTTGTCGAACCTTCTCTCGAACTTGCGAGTAGCGCAGCACCGGAAGTAGTTCCTGTGACGCCTGCACCAATAAGAGAGGAAGCTAATGATAATGATCATGAAACTTCGGTTGTAGTTGCTACAGAGCCTCGCAGGTCAACGAGAACTCGTACCACTCCTGATTGGTATGACCCCGTTATGAATGTCATGTTAGTGGATAACACCGATGACCCTGAGACATATGAGGAAGCGATGATGAGCCTAGATTCCAATAAATGGCAAGAAGCCATGAAATCCGAGATTGGATCCATGTACAAAAACCAAGTATGGACTTTGGTGGACTTACCGGATGGCCGGAAGGCCATCGAGAACAAATGGATTTTCAAGAAGAAAACAGATGCTGATGGTAATGTTACTGTCTATAAAGCTCGACTTGTCACAAAACGGTTTCGACAAATTCAAGGAGTTGACTACGATGAGACTTTCTCACCAGTAGCGAAGCTAAAGTCTGTGAGGATTATGTTAGCAATCGCTGCATATTATGATTATGAGATATGGCAGATGGATGTCAAAACAGCATTCCTCAATGGAGACATTGATGAAGAGTTGTATATGATGCAACCAAAAGGTTTTGTCGATCCTAAAGATGCTAACAAGGTATGCAAACTTCAACGGTCCATCTATGGATTGAAGCAAGCATCCCGAAGTTGGAATCAACGTTTTGATAAGGTAATCAAAAGTTTTGGTTTTATACAAACTTATGGAGAAGCTTGTATTTACAAGAAAGTGAGTGGGAGCTCTGTAGCATTCTTAATACTATATGTAGATGACATATTGTTGATTGGGAATGATGTAGACCTTCTTAATAGTATCATGGAATATTTGAATAATAGTTTTTCAATGAAGGATCTTGGCGAAGCAGCTTACATATTAGGCATAAAGATTTATAGAGATAGATCGAGACGCCTAATATCATTGTCACAAAGTACATATTTGGACAAAGTTATAAAGAGGTTTGGAATGGAAGATAGCAAGAAAGGGTTCTTGCCCATGTTGCCCAATACGACCTTGAGTAAAACTCAAAGTCCGACAACGGCAGAAGATAGAGAAAGGATGAGTAAGACTCCCTATGCCTCAGCCATAGGATCTCTAATGTATGCCATGCTATGTACTAGACCCGACATTGCATATGCTGTTAGTTTAACTAGCAGATATCAAAGTGATCCAGGAGTGGATCATTGGACAGCGGTCAAAAACATCCTTAAGTACTTGAGAAGAACTAAGGATATGGTTCTTTCTTATGGAGGTGATGAACAACTCGTTGTTAATGGTTACACCGATGCTAGTTGGAACACCGATCCGGATGATTCTAAATCACAATCTGGATACGTATTTATTTTGAATGGTGCAGCAGTTAGCCGGAGGAGTGCAAAGCAAAGCGTTGTGGCGAGATCTTCAACTGAATCGGAATACATGGCTACTTCGGAGGCTTCACAAGAAGCGATATGGATGAAAGATTTCATTACAGAGCTGGGTGTGGTTCCTAGTGCGCTAGACCCAATGTCTATCTACTGTGATAACATGGGCGCCATAGCCAATGCGCAAGAACCAAGGTCACACAAGAAGCTGAAGCATATCAAGCTACGTTTTCACGCTATTCGAGAACATGTCCAAGATGGGGACATAAAGATTTGCAAAGTACACACAGATCTGAATGTGGCGGATCCGTTGACTAAACTCTCCCGAGGGCAAAACATGACCAGCACCAAACTGCCATGGGTGTTCGGTATATTACCATGTAATCTAGATTAGATGACTCTAGTGCAAGTGGGAGACTGTTGGAGATATGCCCTAGAGGCAATAATAAATGTAGTTATTATTATATCTTTGTGTTTATGATAAATGTTTACATTCATGCTATAATAGTATTAACAAGGGAACATTAATACTTGTGTGATTTGTAAACTAAAATAGAGTCCCTAGTAAAGCCTCTTTATAATACTAGCTTGTTGCTTAATAAATGATTGTGGTTTCCCTATCATGAACATTGAGATGTTATTAACAACAAGATCATATCGTTAGGAGAATGATATGGTGGACATACTCCTATAGATAAGCGTAGCATAAAGATCAAGTCATTTTAATAGTTCAATTGCTATATGCTTTCTGATACATAGTAACCTAATTCCTTCGACCATGAGATCATGCATATCACCTTTACCGGATGGATGCTTTGATGACATCAAACACCACACCATAACTGGGTGGCTATAAAGGTGGCATTGAGTGTTCGGAAAGTATTGGTTGAGACACATGGATCAAGAGTGGGATTTGTCCATCCATATGACGGATAGATATACTCTGGGCCCTCTCGGTGAAATGTCATCCAATTAGCTTGCAAGCATGTGACTGGCTCACAAGGGATCACATATCACGGGAACGAGAAAAGAGTACTTATCAGTAACGAGGTTGAACTAGGTATGCAGAGATACTGACGATCATAACCTCGGATAAGTAAACTATCGTGAGACAAAGGGAAATTGGTATCGTATGTAAGTGGTTCATTCGATCGCAAAGTAATCGTAGAAATATGTGGGAGCCATATGAATTTCCAGATTCCTCTATTGGTTATTGATCGGAGAAGTGTCTCGATCATGTCCGCATAATTCACGAACCGTAGGGAGACACACTTAAGGATTCGACGTTGTTTGAGTAGTTATGGAATGATGAGAAAGAGACCGAATGTTGTTCGGAGTCTCGGATGGGATCCGGGATATCACGAGGAGATCCGGAATGGTCCGGAGAATAAGATTCATATAAGGAAAGTCCCGTTTCAGAGTTGGGGAATGGTTCCGGTGTTTTCATCAGGAATGTTCTAGAAGGTTCCGGAATGTCCGGCACTCTGGAGGGGAAGGGTACATGAATGTGTTATATCAAGTTGGTATGATTGCATCATGTACTCGGTGTCATCTCTGAACAAAATAGAGGGATTAATCAAATCCTTGTTTGAAAAGTCAAACGGCTAGTTTGAAAGTCAAACGGCTATTTTTGGGAAGTGGGAAAGGAGGAGGAAACCGAGTTGGGGAGGAGTCCCTCCTCCCCACCGCCGGCACACCACCAAGCCAACTTGGGGAGGGACTCCCCTCCCCTTGGCCGGCCCCTTCCACCTATATAAGGAGGGGCAGGGCTCCCCTCCTTGACACACAACTCCTACTCCTCTAACCCTAGCCCCAAGCCGCCACCGCCTCCATAGCCGCCGCCGGCCATAGGGCAAACCCTAGCCGCCGCCTAGCTAAACCCTAGCCGCCGGCTTGCCCCCTCCTTGGTGTGTCTAAACCCTAGAACACCGAGGACTCTCTCATACTCCACCATACTCGCTCCGGCTTAAGGCGAAGCCCTGCGAGATCTCCCCTCTGAAGGGTTTCGCTGCATAGTAAATCAAAATTTTCTACGGATGCAAACAGAGGGAAGCCAAGATCTAATCTAGGATATGCAAACAACGATAGAGATTGGATTAGATCTTCATACCCTTGAAGATTCGCACAGCGGAACGTTCGTCGGAACGTGGGTGATGTAGTCGTACTCGCTTCTCCTCCTCGCGATCCAATCCGATCTAGCACCACAAGTGGCGATGCCTCCGTGAGATGCACACGTGCAGCACCTCGACGTCTCCTCCTTCATCGAACCAGCAAGTATGGTGGAGAGACGGATTGGATCTACAACACGACGGTGTGGTGTATATGGTGGAGAATTTCTGCAGCAGGACTTCGCCTACAAACAGTCGGGAGGGAGAAAGGAGGGCAGCAGGGCAGCTAGGGTTGGAGGGGAAGGTGTCAGTGGGTGATGCGCCCCCACCCCTCTTTATATAGAGGGGGGGCGCAGCCCTAGCCCCTCCCCCAAGTCCAAACCGGCGGCCCCAAGGAGGAGGAGTGGGGGGCAAGGAAACCCCCCTTCTAGAAGGTCTATCTAGGGTTTAAACCCCTCTAGTCCGGCTGGGCCCTATGGGGCCTTGTGCCCCTGGCCCAATGCGCCCAGGTCACTCCCTCATAGGCCCAAGCCCCCTCCCGGAAGGTGGGGCCACGTTGGTCCCCTTCCGGAAGGTTCTAGAAGCTTCCGGTACAATACCGATTAACCCGGAACAATTCCGAACTCCAAAAACTGCACTGCCTTATATGAATCTTATTCTTCGGACCATTCCGGAACCTCTCGTGATGTCCCGGATCCCATCCGAGACTCCGAACAAAAACTCATAAACCAAATATCCAATCTATCCTAGTATCGAGACACGTTAAGTGTGTGACCCTATGGGTTCGAGAATATGCAGACATGATCTTCTATCAATAATCAATAGTGGGGTCTGGAAACCCATATTGACTCCCACACATTCATCGATGATCATATCGGATGAACCACGATGCCAGGATTCAATCAATCCCATATATATATTCCCTTCGTCTCGCGATATTTTACTTGCCTGAGATTTGATCGTCGGTACCGTCATACCTAGTTCAATCTCGTTCACAGCAAGTACTTTACTCGTTCCGTAATCCGATATCACTTTGTGATTAACTCCTTAACCACATGCTTGCAAGCGGTGTTGATATCGATTACCAAGTGGGCCCAAAGTATATCTCTCCGACTTGGGAGGGACAAATCCCATCTCGATACATACAACCCAACAGATACTTTCCGATCACCTGAGATACACCTTTATGATCACCCTCTCATAGGATGACGTTTGATGACCTCAAAGCTTTCTCCCGATGCCAGGGAGTTGTATTATCTCATGGTCTAAGGAATACAATATTTGACATAATAAAAGCTTCGCAAAGATGAACACGATGACGCGATCTAATTGCTTCGCTTAGTTTGGGTCTGTCCATCATATCATTCTCCCAATGATATGATCTCATTATCAATTGACAACTCATGTCTATGGTTAGGAAACCTTAACCATCATTGATCAATGAGCTAGTCCATAGAGGCGTACTAGGGACACGGTGTTGTTCACAAACCACACAAGTATTAATGTTTCCGCTTAATACAATTCTAGCATGGAATATAAACTTTATCATGAACAAGAATTATAATAATAACATCTTTATTATTGCCTCTAGGGCATAATTCCAACAGTCTCCCACTTGCACTAGAGTCAATAATCTAGTTTACATTTGGCAACAATCTCACACCCATGGCACTGAGGTGCTGATCATGTTTTACACGTGGAAGAGGTTTAGTCAATGGATCTGCGACATTCAGATCTGTATGTACTTTGCTAATCTTCAGATCTCCATCTGCTATATAATGTCGGATTATATGAAACTTGCGGTTGATATGCTTGGTCTTTGGATGATATCTTGGTTCCTTAGCGAGTGCTATGGCGCCAGTGTTGTCACACAATATCTCCAGTGGGTCCAATGCACTTGGAACCACGCCAAGCTCAGTGATGAAGTTTCTGATCCAAACTCCTTCACTTGACGCTTCTGCAGCAGCATGTATTCCGCTTCTACTGTAGATCCCGCGATCACGCTTTGCTTGCAGCTTCTCTAGCTCACAGCTCCTCCATTCAAAATATAAATGTATCCTGTCTGAGATTTAGAATCATCCTTGTCGGTGTCGAAACTAGCATCGACGTAACCTTTTACGACAAACTGTTCATCACCCCCATAGACTAAGAACATTTCTTTAGTCCTACTTAGGTACTTTAGGATGTTCTTCACGGCTGTCCAGTGTTCCACTCCTGGATCACTTTGATATCTGCTCGTCAAACTAAGAGCATTGGACACATCCGGTCTAGTAAACAGCATGGCATACATGATAGAACCTATGGCCGAGGCATAAGGCACTTTGCTCATAACTTCCCTATCATTTACCGTAGCTGGACATTGAGCCTTGCTCAATATCTTACCTGACAACATAGGCACAGAACCTTTCTTTGCCTTATCCATTCTGAACCTTTTCAGAACTTTGTCTAGGTATGTACTCTGGCTTAAAGCTATCAGGCGTCTTTGTCTATCTCTATAGATTTTGATGCCCAATATATAAGCATCTTCACCTAGGTCTTTCATTAAAAAACACTTGTTCAAATAACTCTTCACATCGTTAAGCATGTTAATGTCATTTCCAATAATCAATATGTCATCCACATATAGTACCAGAAATGTCACCGAGCTCCCACTCACTTTCTTGTAGATGCAAGCTTCGTAGCAATTTGGAACAAATCCAAAGCTCTTGATCACTTGATCAAAACGAAGGTTCCAACTCCGAGATGCTTGCTTTAGTCCATAAATGGAACGCTGAAGTTTGCACACTTTATCAGCATCCTTAGGATCGACAAAACCTTCGGGTTGCATCATATACAACTCTTCATCAATGTTGCCATTGAGGAAAGCAGTCTTGACATCCATCTGCCATATTTCATAATCATGAAACGAAGCAATTGCTAATAAAATCCGAATGGACTTAAACATCGCTACGGGAGAGAAAGTCTCATCGTAGTAAACACCTTGAACTTGTCGAAAACCTTTCGCGACAAGCCGTGCTTTATAGACGGTAACATTACCATCCGCGTCCATTTTTTTCTTGAAAATCTATTTGCACTCAACGGCCTTTCGGTCGCTAGGAGGGTCTACCAAAGTCCATACTTGGTTTGCGCTCATGGATCCCAATTCAGATTTCATGGCTTCTAGCCATTTCTCAGAGTCTGGGCTCATCATCGCTTCCTCATAGTTCGCAGGCTCACTGTCATCTACTAACAAGACAGTCAAGACAGGGTTGCCGTACCACTCAGGAGGGGCACGCGACCTTGTCGACCTGCGACGTTCAGTAGCAGCATCGTCCGAAGCTTCATGATCCTTATCATTAGCTTCCTCTATTATTGGTGCTGGCAGCACTGGAACAATTTCAGGTGCTGCGCTACTCTCCAATTCAAGAGAAGGTTCAACAACCTCGTCTAGCTCTACTTTCCTCCCACTCACTTCTTTCGAGAGAAACTCCTTCTCAAGAAAGGAACCGTTCTTTGCGACAAACACTTTGCCTTCGGTTCTGTGATAGAAGGTATACCCAATAGTTTCCTTAGGGTATCCTATGAAGACGCATTTCTCCGCTTTGGGTTCGAGCTTCTCCGGCATCAACTTCTTGACGTAAGCTTCGCATCCCCAAACTTTAAGAAACGACAACTTAGGTTTAGCACCAAACCACAGTTCATACGGTGTCGTCTCAACGGATTTAGATGGAGCCCTATTTAAAGTGAATGCAGCGGTTTCTAATGCATAACCCCAAAATGATAACGGCAAATCAGTAAGAGACATCATTGATCGGACCATATCTAATAAGGTTCGATTCCGGCGTTCAGACACACCATTGCGATGTGGTGTTCCGGGTGGCGTGAGTTGTGAAACGATTCCACTTGCTTTAAGATGCGTGAGAAAATCATAACTCAAATATTCACCTCCACGATCGGATCGTAGAAACTTAATCTTCTGTTACGATGGTTCTCCACTTCATTCTGAAATTCTTTGAACTTTTCAAACGTTTCAGATTTATGTTTCATTAAATAGATATACCCATATCTACTTAAGTCATCGGTAAAAGTGAGAAAATAGCGATATCCACCGCGCGTCGAAACACTCATCGGTCCGCATACATCGGTATGTATGATTTCCAACAAGTCCGTTGCTCGCTCCATCATACCGGAGAACGGGGTTTTGATCATCTTGCCCATGAGGCATGGTTCGCATGTGTCAAATGATTCAAAATCAAGAGACTCCAAAAGTCCATCAGAATGGAGTTTCTTCATGCGTTTTACACCAATATGACCTAGACGACAGTGCCGCAAATAAGTAGTATTATCACTATCTACTTTGCATCTCTTAGCCTCAATGTTATGGATGTGTGTTTCATCCCTTTCGGGATTTAGAAGAAATAAACCATTCACAATAGGTGCATGACCATAAAAGATGTTACTCATATAAATAGAACAACCATTATTCTACGATTTAAATGAATAACCGTCTTGCAATAAACATGATCCAGAAATGATGTTCATGCTCAACGCAGGCACATAATAACACTTATTAAGGTTTAAAACTAATCCCGAAGGTAAAACTAAGGAGAGCGTGCCGACGGCCATCACATCAACTCTTGATCCGTTGCCAACGCGCATCGTCACCTCATCCCTCGCAAGCCGCCGTCTATTCCATAGCTCCTGTTTCGAGTTACAAATATTAGCAACTGAACCAGTATCAAATACCCAGGCACTACAATGAGGGCTAGTAAGGAAAACATCAATAACATGTATATCAAATATACCTTTGATGGTGCCAGCCTTCTTGTCCGCTAAGTACTTCGGACAGTTGCGCTTCCAGTGACGCTTGTCCTTGCAATAGAAGCACTCAGTGTCCGGCTTAGGACAAGACCTGAGCTTCTTCTCAGCAGGGGCAACGCGCTTGCCGCCGCCTTTCTTGAAGGGCTTCTTTGCACCTTTACCTTTCTTAAAGGAGGGCTTGTTGACCATCAACACATGATTATCCTTCTTGATGTCCACCTCCGCAGCCTTCAGCTTTGCAAAGAGCTCGGTGATCGTATCAGTGGAACCAATCTGATTATGAGTCACTACAAAACTTTTGTAGCTGGGAGGGAGTGATTGCAGAACCCTGACAATCTTGAGCTCCTCTGGAATCGTGCATTCCAGTTGCTCAAGTCGTTGAGTGTAGCCCGTCATCTTAATGGCGTGCTCACTAACGGAACTCCCTTCCTCCATCTTGCAGTTAAAGAACTTCTCAGAGATCTCATATCTCTCAGAACGGGCCTGAGTCTGAAACATGGTTTTCAGCTCTTCGAGAATCTCAAAGGGCCCGGGATAGTATTCAAAACGATTTTGAAGTTCCGGTTCCATAGCAAACAACATGGTGCTCTTAATCACACCATAATCATCTTTGTGTGACTGATAGACAGCTTTCTCATCAGCCGGCGCAGTTGCAGCAGGGGGGTTACCTAACGCTTTCTCAAGGACATAGTCCTTTTGACCGCCAGAGAGAATGATTCTTAGATTGCGGAACCAATTGGTGAAGTTAGACCCATTGTTTCTAAGCTTTTCCTTCTCAGCAAAAACGTTGAAGTTGAAGTTGGACTTAGCCATTTGATCTACAATATTTGCAAGTACAAATTAGACTATGTTCATGATAACTAGTTCAACTTTTAATCAAATTACTAGATGAACTCCCACTAAATTCAACATCCCTCAAGTTGTTTAGTGAACACGATCCAAATTAACCACACCTAATCCGATCATCACGAGAAGAGATGTGGTTTCAATGGTGGACAACAAAGTGTCGATCATATCATTCATATGACTCATGCTTAACCTTTCGGTTCATGTGTTCCGAGGCCATGTCTGTACATGCTAGGCTCGTCAAGTTAGACCCAAGTATTTCCGCATGTGCAAAACTGGCTTGCACCCGTTGTATGTGAGCGTAGAGTCTATAGCACCCGATCATCACGTGATGCTTGGACACGACGAACTTTCGCAACGGTGCATACATGGGAGAACACAGTTTTTATCTTGATCTTTAAGTGAGGAATCATCTTATAATGCTACCGTCGCGATCTAAGCATAATAAGATACATAAAAGGATAAACATCACATGCATATAACTTTTATGTGACATGGTATAGCCAATCTTCGCGCAATGATCTCCATCTTGTGCGTGCCGGCATGATCTCCATCACTCCACCATGATTGCCTCCACCACGAATAGCAACTACAACTATTGCTAACTACTTAGCGATAAAGTGAAACTATTACATGGCGTATAAGAAGTTGACACACAGGTCATACACAATTATAAAGACAACCATATGGTTCCTGCCGGTTGTGTACTCATCGACATGCAAGTCGTGAAACATTACAAAACATGATCATCGCATGCATTATACACATCACATCTTGGGCCATACCATATCACAGAAAACACTCCATGCAAAAACAAGTTAGATGCCTCTACTTTGTTGTTGCATGTTTTACGTGGCTTATGGGAGTAGATGCTAAGAACGATTCTTACCTACGGAAAGCCACAACGGTGATATTATGGTTGCCAAACTCCGGTGTAGATCCCATGACAACTATAGTGAGAGAAACTGACATCCACCAGCCACATGTGTGGAACAAGCCACACGTCAAGTGCGGAGCCGGTCTCGCGAACGACGTCGCGTAAGGTTGGCCTGGACCGCTTCAATCTCACTATCCCGCGTCATAAGAAGAACACAAACAAGAGGCTTGCAACAGAAAACATCAACGCCCGCAACAACCATGTTGCGTTCTACTCGTGAATCACATCTACGCATAGATCTAGCTCTGATACCACTGAAGAGTTTCGCTGCATAGTAAATCAAAATTTTCTACGGATGCGAACAGAAGGAAGCCAAGATCTAATCTAGGAGATGCAAACAACGAGAGAGATTGGATTAGATCTTCATACCCTTGAAGATTCACATAGCGGAACGTTCGTCGGAACGTGGGTGATGTAGTCGTTATCGCTTCTCCTCCTCGCGATCCGATCCGATCTAGCACCACAAGTGGCGATGCCTCCGTGAGATGCACACGTGCAGCACCTCGACGTCTCCTCCTTCCTCGGACCAGCAAGTATGGTGGAGAGACGGATTGGATCTACAACACGACGGTGTGGTGTATATGGTGGAGAATTTCTGCAGCAGGGCTTCGCCTACAAACAGTCGGGAGGGAGAGAGGAGGGCAGCAGGGCAGCTAGAGTTGGAGGGGAAGGTGTCAGGGGGTGGTGCGCCCCCCACCCCTCTTTATATAGAGGGGGGGCGCAGCCCTAGCCCCTCCCCCAAGTCCAAACCGGCGTCCCCAAGGAGGAGGAGTGGGGGGCAAGGAACCCCCCTTCTAGAAGGTCTATCTAGGGTTTAAACCCCTCTAGGCCGGCTGGGACCTATGGGGCCTTGTGCCCCTGGCCCAATGCGGCCAGGGCACTCCCTCATAGGCCCATGCCCCCTCCCGGAAGGTGGGGCCACGTTGGTCCCCTTCCGGAAGGTTCTAGAAGCTTCCGGTACAATACCGATTAACCCGGAACAATTCCGAACTCCAAAAACTGCACTGCCTTATATGAATCTTATTCTCCGGACCATTCCGGAACCTCTCGTGATGTCCCGGATCCCATCCGAAACTCCAAACAAAAACTCATAAACCAATTATCCAATCTATCCTAGCGTCGAGACACGTTAAGTGTGTGACCCTGCGGGTTCGAGAATATGCAGACATGATCTTCTATCAATAATCAACAGCGGGGTCTGGAAACCCATATTGACTCCCACACATTCATCGATGATCATATCGGATGAACCACGATGCCAGGATTCAATCAATCCCATATATATATTTCCTTCGTCTCGCGATATTTTACTTGCCCGAGATTCGATCGTCGGTACCGTCATACCTAGTTCAATCTCGTTCACAACAAGTACTTTACTTGTTCCCTAATCCGATATCACTTTGTGATTAACTCCTTAACCACATGCTTGCAAGCGGTGTTGATATCGATTACCGAGTGGGCCCGAAGTATATCTCTCCGACTTGGGAGGGACAAATCCCATCTCGATACATGCAACCCAACAGGTACTTTCCGATCACCTGAGAGACACCTTTATGATCACCCTCTCATAGGATGACGTTTGATGACCTCAAAGCTTTCTTCCGATACCAGGGAGTTGTATTATCTCATGGTCTAAGAAATACAATATTTGACATAAGAAAAGCTTCGCAAAGATGAACACGATGACACGATCTAATTGCTTCGCTTAGTTTGGGTCTGTCCATCATATCATTCTCCCAATGATATGATCTCATTATCAATTGTCAACTCATGTCTATGGTTAGGAAACCTTAAACATCATTGATCAATGAGCTAGTCCATAGAGGCGTACTAGGGACACGGTGTTGTTCACAAACCACACAAGTATTAATGTTTACGCTTAATACAATTCTAGCATGGAATATAAACTTTATCATGAACAAGAATTATAATAATAACATCTTTATTATTGCCTCTAGGGCATAATTCCAACACCCTCTACTTCCGGTACCACGCCATTGTGCTGCCGGAATCGCGAGGAGAGTGCTACAACCTCCGCTGCCTACTGGAACAAGGGAGAGGAAGGTCTTCGTCGAGTACCGAACGTGTGACCGACTGCGGGAGCGCTGCCGGAACGCAGCGCCGGAAGGATCGTCTACGCGATCTTGAGATCGGGAAGAGTACGACTACATCACCCACGAGAATCCGCTCTCGTTAAACGCTTTGGAATCTTCGAGGGTGAGTTATTCTATCGACTCGTTGCTACAATCTAGTAGATAGATCTTGGCTTGTTTGTTTGTATGCGATAGAAATTTTTTGTTTTCCATGCTACGAAACCCTACAGGGGGGTGTGGGCCCCCTGTGGCCCAACTACGCCTCTCCTTCTGGCTTCCTTCGTCTTCTGGGAAAATATAATTTTCCATGATTTTTCTGGTATTTTTCTGATCTTCGCGAAATTGCATCAAAACACCTCTTTTTCCATCAGAATCCTGACTCCGGCGGTTCATCCTCCAAGAATCATCCAACATGCAAAAAGAGAGGAAAAGACATAAGTAACACCTCATAATAAGACATATATCAATGGATAGAGGCAAATTATGATATATAATGGTGATGCAAATTGGACGTATCAACTCCCCCCAAGCTTAGACCTTCGCTTGTCCCCAAGCGAAAACTGAGCTCAGTAAACATGTCCACAGGTTTATGGAGTGAAGTGTCGATAAAAGAATACGAACAAGAAGCATCACACTTACCATTATACAACTTATAGAAGAAGGCAACTCACCATTATATAACTTAGCTTGCAACAATTACAGGAGTCACAATAGAGATGCATAAAGATAAATCATAATTGGAATTGGCAAACTTTGTTCTTGGTCAGAGAACAACTAGCAAACAGTTTCACAAAAAGCTTTTGCAGAAGTTTTCACAACAAGAGCACTCTTTGCTCAAAAAGATTTTTCACAATGATGGCTTTCAAAGTAATACTCAATAGATAAGAGTCTTATGCAAACAAGGAACATAAAGAACATGATTGAATAAATCACCATATGAATGCTTGAAACACAACAACTCAAATGCTTGCTAGAGATAGAGAGGAAGTAGGTTTACTAACTCAACTTGTAAATAGGAGAAAGGTCCCTTCATAGAGGGAAACAGGGATTTCAAGTCATAAAGATCTTCCAAAAGATTATGGTACTTACTAGATTTGAGCCCTCATTGCTCCTATCATAAGCATCTTGAGATGATTAAGGTTAAAGTGAACAAGGATGGAGTATATGCTTGATGAAATATAAGTTGGCAATATCATGTCCCTTGAGTACGAGGGCCGCTCCTCATGCTACTCAACTTTAGTCACCGGTAAGTTCTTGTCATTGTAAGTACATGTGTATCATAAAGAACCGCCAACGGGGTACCCCTTTCACATGATCAAAATGACGAGGCAAGCAGACAGTGAGCATCTCAGCGATCTTTTTATTTACTATTTGCATAGATTTTTATTAAGGATGCTTCACAGATTGCTCACTATGGTGATGCTGCAAGTTTCCACCATGATTAGGCATGGCTTAGGCTAGCGGCCCAGGCGTTTCTCTAACACAGAATACATAACTCCATGGACTTACAAGCTCCCTCTTTATTTCACACTGTCGACATCCGCAAACAAAAGAGCATAATATCAACTGTGTACAATGTATAGGTGCAATGTTGAAAGCGTTCTCCGTGATAGCATGGTTCTGCTAATCCCCAATGTATAGATGCAAGCATATACAACTTCGATGACACAATGGTTCAAGTCTATTAGGGGCAAGAAAATAAGGTGTGCCATCAAGTTCGTGAGAGCTTTACTAACTAGTTTTCACATAACAAAATACTTTTTAATTCGAAAGATAGATGAAGCTTGAGAATTTGCTTGGAATAGCAAAAGCTACTACGTAGATATGGTGGACACAAATGGCACAGGTTTTGGTTCAAAGGGATTGGAAGCATGAGAAGTATGCCTTCTCAAAAGAGATTTTTGGCTAGCAAGGCTGGGTAGCAAGCAAAAGAGTTGAAAGAAACAAGCAAACCTACAAGTGATAAAGACAAACAGTTAATCTTCCTTGAAGACACAAAAGATCTTAAATAAAGAATACTAAGCTTATGGGCCAATCAAGAAAGAAAATAAATGATACAAAATACCTGTAAGTTTTTTCTCTTTTCCTTTCAAACCTCAAAAAGTGTTGCTACTGACAAGAGCTCGGTTTGCCAAAACCAATTTAGATTTACTTGATGCTCCCAAAGTGATGCCAATACTGATCAACAAGATCAATCATATAATAGAGATTGCAAACTAAAATAAGAAGTGCAAAAAGTAAAAGATGAAACTTCTCATTAATATTCCATAAAGGCACTCACACCAAGGGATATATAGATAATCAACTAAAGGAGAGATACTTCCACATGCAAACCAACCTATAAGATAACTTCTCTACCAAAGATATGAATCCACTAAAAAGGTAAAAGATAATGGTGTGATACCGTGGCACTCCCCCAAGCTTGGAACAAGCCAAGGGGATGCCAAACCTGATGACGAATTACTCCTTCGGTGACGATGGTGTTCTCTTGATAAGCTCTTCAATAAGTTCCCTCAAATCCTCAATCTCGAAGGTTAGGGTACGAATCAACTCCGAATTATGCTCAATGCGGTTCATGATCATGTCAGACCGAGAGTCCCAGTCCTTGTTATTCTTTCCCCACTCGTCCTTCTTAGTGTGTTCCTTCCGTGGAGGAGGTGACCGTGGAATGAAGATAATACATGGAGGTTTACCTCCTGTAGACATCTGTGTTGTCCTCCTAAACTTGGTATGGTTTGCCACCACTCCAATGCTTGCGACGGTAGCACGTGTGTCCGGATACTCGTCCTCCATGTCTTCCTCATACCCAACCAAAATCTCCTCCTCCTTGGGGTTTTGAGGATCATCTTCCTCGGGCTTCTTGCCTTTGTCATTGGCGGAGACCATGGTGCTCTAAACTTGAGAAGATTTCTTGACAGAAACAGATCGAAACAAAAAAACGACGAGAACACGATGCACGAACCTCGGGGAACCCGGGGGGGTTATATATTACGAAGTTTCAAAGCATAAGGAAGGTATTGGTACGAAAACGAGGCGGAGACGGAGCTCAGGGGGCTCACACCCCCTCTAGGCGCGGCCATCTGGGGCCCGCGCCTAGGGTGGGTGTGGCCACCCTGGCCTCCGTTTCCTCCTTTGTTTCGTTTCATAACCTTCTGTATGTATTAAAAACATCAAAAATATAAAAAATAGGGTTTTCACGAACCTTCTGTTTTCACCACTTTTTCCTAATCAAAGACGAACTATTTACACTCCTTTTCTCCTTCTCCTGGAAATTCCTTTTCTCACAAGGCAATACACAAACCTCAATGGCAACATTTGTGTAAGCAAAAACAATAAACCTTTAGGTACACACTTCATTTGAAATCCATCAAAACAAAAGATACTATAGCAACTCCTTTCCAAAAACCCAAAAGAATCTGGAAGGGAATCAATATGAGAGGCAAATGCAAATGATGGCAAAAGTCTGTCAAAACAGACAAGCGGGTAAAGATTGATTTTTTCGAAAACCTTCTGTTGCTCAAATTAAAAAGTGCAAACTAATGAAACTTGGGTAACAACTTGGAGAACAAGCTCAGAAAATTACAGCTCCATCCGAAGTACTGAGCTCCTTCACGAATTTTTACGATGCAGCACAAAAATCTGTCCCAGGACAACCACTTTTCACAACTCCTCTACTTCTCAAAAGTAGTTGAACTTGACACAAAAACCAAAACAAAAAGGATAAGGAGCGGTTCTTACTGAGGTAATAACTTCCAAGACTCGACAAAACTATTGGGTTATCTCCCAAGAAGTACTTTTATTTAATGACTTTAAGTTAGGCTTGATAGTTTCAAAGATGCTCTCGTAGGAGATCATAGTTGCCATTCTTAGTTCTATGTGCATTGTCCCAAAACTTATTGATTGATGCATATTGTTGATATTACTTGTTCTTGTGCTATTTGTATCTAGTCACTCTTATGAACTTTGAAGGTGTCCTATGCATCTATTTGCTACTTCATGAGGGACAAGCCGATTGCCACTATGCTATGTTTTCTGTATGTGAAACAAACAAACGTTTTTCAATGCATGTTATTCGTGATCTTTGTTTGTAGCCTTTCATGTTGAATGCATAGTTACTTTGTCTTACCATTAGAACTTCATCTTTCATGCTCATGTTTAGAGTTCTTTGATCCCAGCTTTCAATGCTTGCAAATGGTTTGATCTTGATTTTGATGGTGCATGTCACCTCAAAAATTATTCTTTTTATCACTTACCTACTCAAGGACGAGCAGGAGTTAAGCTTGGGGATGCTTGATACGTCGGAAACGTATCTATAATTTTTGATGTTCCATGCTTGTTTAGTATCTACTTTGCTTTGTCTACACTTTGAGGTATTTTTATATGTTTTATGGTACTACCCTATTAACAAGATGCCATAGTGCCAGTTGCCTGTTTTTTTTTCTGTTTTTGGTTCCATAAAGGCAGAAAATCAATATTCTCGGAATTGGACGGGGCAAAATCCAAAGTCAATATTTTACCATGGGGAACACAGAGCCAGAAGACGAGACAGAGGAGGGCCTCGAGGGGGCCAGGCCTGGACCGCGCCTAGGGGGAGGGGGTGCAGCCTCCTCGAGCACCCCCTCGGCCTCCCTCTTCGTCTATAAGAATCCTCCGATGCCTAAACCCTAAGTACCCGATCAATATTCCACGAAACCGTCTATAGCCGCCGCCACCATCGTCCCTAGATTGGGGGGATCTGAAGCTCTTCCCGGCACCCTGCCGGAGGGGAGATCATCCCGAAGGCCTTCTTCTTCTTCATCATGCCAGCCTCCGGTATGAAGCGTGAGTAGTTCCACCTTGGACTACGGGTCCATGTAGTAGCTAGATGGTTGTATCTCCTCCTTTGTGCTTTCATGTTTAGATCTTGTGAGCTCCATTCATTATCAAGATCTCATCTATTTGTAATCATGCATGTTGTGTTTGCGGGGATCCGATGCATATTGAGATTACTATGTTAGGTTGATTAATGGTTTTGTCTTATTGATTCTATCATGTCTGTGTTGTTTGTGATCTTGCATGCTCTTCGTTGTCAGTAGCTATCTTGGCCAAGTAGTTGTTAGTGACTCCAATAGGGGTATTTATGCTCGATAGTGGGTTCATGCCTCTATTTAATCTAAGAGAAGTGATAGAAATCTCTAAGGTTGTAGATGTGTTGTTGCCACTAGGGAGAAAACTGAAGGGTTTCGCGGCATAGTAAATCAAAATTTTCTACGGATGCGAAAAGAGGGAAGCCAAGATCTAATCTAGAAGATGCAAACAACGAGAGAGATTGGATTAGATCTTCATACCCTTGAAGATTCGCACAGCGGAACGTTCGTCAGAACGTGGGTGATGTAGTCGTACTCGCTTCTCCTCCTCGCGATCCGATCCGATCTAGCACCACAAGTGGCGATGCCTCCGTGAGATGCACACGTGCAGCACCTTGACGTCTCCACCTTCCTTGGCCCAGTAAGTATGGTGGAAAGATGGGTTGGATCTACAACGCGACGGCGCGGTGCAATTGGTGCAGAATTTCTGCAGCAGGGCTTCGCCTACAAGCAGTCGGGAGGGAGAGAGGAGGGCAGCAGGGCGGCTAGGGTTTGAGGGGAAGGTGTGGGGGGGTGGTGCGCCCCCAGCCCTCTATATATAGAGGGGTGGGCGCAGCCCTAACCCCTCCCCCAAGCCCTAGGCCGGCGGCCCCAAGGAGGAAGAGTGGGGGGCAAGGAAACCCCCCCTTCTAGAAGCTCTATCTAGAGTTTAAACCTCTCTTGGCCGGCTGGGCCCTATGGGGCCTTGTGCCCCTGGCCCAATGCGGCTAGGGCACTCCCTCATAGGCCCATGCCCCCTCCCGGAAGGTGGGGCCACGTTGGTACCCTTCCGGAAGGTTCTAGAAGCTTCCGGTACAATACCGATTAACCCGGAACAATTCCGAACTCCAAAAACTGCACTGCCTTATATGAATCTTATTCTCCAGACCACTCCGGAACCTCTCGTGATGTCCCAGATCCCATCCGAGACTCCGAACAAAAACTCATAAACCAAATATCCAATCTATCCTAGCGTCGAGACACGTTAAGTGTGTGACCCTGCGGGTTCGAGAATATGCAGACATGATCTTCTATCAATAATCAACAGCGGGGTCTGGAAACCCATATTGACTCCCACACATTCATCGATAATCATATCGGATGAACCACGATGCCAGGATTCAATCAATCCCATATATATATTCCCTTCGTCTCGCGATATTTTACTTGCCCGAGATTTGATCGTCGGTACCGTCATACCTAGTTCAATCTCGTTCACATCAAGTACTTTACTCGTTCCGTAATCCGATATCACTTTGTGATTAACTCCTTAACCACATGCTTGCAAGCGGTGTTGATAACGATTACCGAGTGGGCCCGAAGTATATCTCTCTGACTTGGGAGGGACAAATCCCATCTCGATACATACAACCCAACGGATACTTTCCGATCACCTGAGAGACACCTTTATGATCACCCTCTCATAGGATGACGTTTGATGACCTCAAAGCTTTCTTCCGATGCCAGGGAGTTGTATTATCTCATGGTCTAAGGAATACAATATTTGACATAAGAAAAGCTTCGCAAAGATGAACACGATGACACGATCTAATTGCTTCGCTTAGTTTGGGTATGTCCATCATATCATTCTCCCAATGATATGATCTCATTATTAATTGACAACTCATGTCCATGGTTAGGAAACCTTAACCATCATTAATCAATGAGCTAGTCCATAGAGGCATACTAGGGACACGGTGTTGTTCACAAACCACACAAGTATTAAAGTTTCCGCTTAATACAATTCTAGCATGGAATATAAACATTATCATGAACAAGAATTATAATAATAACATCTTTATTATTGCCTCTAGGGCATAATTCCAACAGTCTCCCACTTGCACTAGAGTCAATAATCTAGTTTACATTTGGCAACAATCTCACACCCATGGCACTGAGGTGCTGATCATGTTTTGCACGCGGAAGAGGTTTAGTCAACGGATCTGCGACATTCAGATCTGTATGTACTTTGCTAATCTTCAGATCTCCATCTGCTATATAATCTTGGATTATATGAAACTTGCGGTTGATATGCTTGGTCTTTGGATGATATCTTGGTTCCTTAGCGAGTGCTATGGCGCCAGTGTTGTCACACAATATCTCCAGTGGGTCCAATGCACTTGGAACCACACCAAGCTCAGTGATGAAGTTTCTGATCCAAACTCCTTCACTTGACGCTTCTGCAGCAGCCATGTATTCCGCTTCTACTGTAGATCCCGCGATCACGCTTTGCTTGCAGCATCTCCAGCTCACAGCTCCTCCATTCAAAATATACACGTATCCTGTCTGAGATTTAGAATCATCCTTGTCGGTGTCGAAACTAGCATCGACGTAACCTTTTACGACGAGCTGTTCATCACCCCCATAGACTAAGAACATTTATTTAGTCCTATTTAGGTACTTTAGGATGTTCTTCACGGCTGTCCAGTGTTCCACTCCTGGATCACTTTGATACCTGCTCGTCAAACTAAGAGCATTGGACACATCCGGTCTAGTACACAGCATGGCATACATGATAGAACCTATGGCCGAGGCATAAGGCACTTTGCTCATAGCTTCCCTATCATTTACCATAGCTGGACACTGAGTCTTGCTCAATATATTACCTGACAACATAGGCACTGAACCTTTCTTTGCCTTATCCATTCTGAACATTTTCAGAACTATGTCTAGGTATGTACTCTGGCTTAAAGCTATCAGGCGTCTTTGTCTATCTCTATAGATCTTGATGCCCAATATATAAGCAGCTTCACCTAGGTCTTTCATTGAAAAACACTTGTTCAAATAACTCTTCACATCGTTAAGCATGTTAATGTCATTTCCAATAATCAATATGTCATCCACATACAGTACCAGAAACGTCACCGAGCTCCCACTCACTTTCTTGTAGATACAAGCTTCGTAGCTATTTGGAACAAATCCAAAGCTTTTGATCACTTGATCAAAACGAATGTTCCAACTCCGAGATGCTTGCTTCAGTCCATAAATGGAACACTGAAGTTTGCATACTTATCAGCATCCTTAGGATCGACAAAACCTTCGGGTTGCATCATATACAACTCTTCATCAATGTTGCCATTGAGGAACGCAGTCTTGACATCCATCTGCCATATTTCATAATCATGAAACGCAGCAATTGCTAATAAAATCCGAATGGACTTAAACATCGCTACGGGAGAGAAAGTCTCATCGTAGTCAACACCTTGAACTTGTCGAAAACCTTTCGCGACAAGCCGTGCTTTATAGACGGTAACATTACCATCCGCGTCCGTTTTGAAGATCCATTTGCACTCAACGGCCTTTCGGTCGCTAGGAGGGTCCACCAAAGTCCATACTTGGTTTTCGCTCATGGATCCCAATTCGGATTTCATGGCTTCTAGCCATTTCTCAGAGTCTGGGCTCATCATCGCTTCCTCATAGTTCGTAGGTTCACTGTCTTCTACTAACAAGACAGTCAAGACAGGGTTGCCGTACCACTCAGGAGGGGCACGCGACCTTGTCGACCTGCGACGTTCAGTAGCAACATCGTCTGAAGCTTCATAATCCTTGTCATTAGCTTCCTCTATTGTTGGTGCAGGCGGCACTGGAACAATTTCAGGTGCTGCGCTACTCTCCAATTCAAGAGAAGGTTCAACAACCTCGTCTAGCTCTACTTTCCTCCCACTCACTTCTTTCGAGAGAAACTCCTTCTCAAGAAAGGAACCGTTCTTTGCGACAAACACTTTGCCTTCGGTTCTGTGATAGAAGGTATACCCAATAGTTTCCTTAGGGTATCCTATGAAGATACATTTCTCCGCTTTGGGTTCGAGCTTGTCCGGCATCAACTTCTTGACGTAAGCTTCGCATCCCCAAACTTTAAGAAACGACAACTTAGGTTTAGCACCAAACCACAGTTCATACGGTGTCGTCTCAACGGATTTAGGTGGAGCCCTATTTAAAGTGAATGCAGCGGTTTCTAATGCATAACCCCAAAATGATAACGGCAAATCAGTAAGAGACATCATTGATCGGACCATATCTAATAGGGTTCGATTCCGGCGTTCAGACACACCATTGCGCTGTGGTGTTCCGGGTGGCGTGAGTTGTGAAACGATTCCACTTGCTTTAAGATGCGTGAGAAAATCATAACTCAAATATTCACCTCCATGATCGGATCGTAGAAACTTAATCTTTCTGTTACGATGGTTCTCCACTTCATTCTGAAATTCTTTGAACTTTTCAAACGTTTCAGATTTATGTTTCATTAAATAGATATACCCATATCTACTTAAGTCATCGGTAAAAGTGAGAAAATAGCGATATCCACCGCGCGTCGAAACACTCATCGGTCCGCATACATCGGTATGTATGATTTCCAACAAGTCCGTTGCTCGCTCCATCATACCGGAGAACGGGATTTTGATCATCTTGCCCATGAGGCATGGTTCGCATGTGTCAAATGATTCAAAATCAAGAGACTCCAAAAGTCCATCGGAATGGAGTTTCTTCATGCGTTTTACACCAATATGACCTACACGACAGTGCCACAAATAAGTAGTATTATCACTATTTACTTTGCATCTCTTAGCCTCAATGTTATGGATGTGTGTTTCATCCCTTTCGAGATTTAGAAGAAATAAACCATTCACAATAGGTGCATGACCATAAAAGATGTTACTCATATAAATAGAACAACCATTATTCTCCGATTTAAATGAATAACCGTCTTGCAATAAACAAGATCCAGAAATAATGTTCATGCTCAACGCAGGCACATAATAACACTTTTTAAGGTTTAAAACTAATCCCGAAGGTAAAACTAAGGAGAGCGTGTCGACGGCCATCACATCAACTCTTGATCCATTGCCAACGCGCATCGTCACCTCATCCCTCGCAAGCCGCCGTCTATTCCGTAGCTCCTGTTTCGAGTTACAAATATTAGCAACTGAACCGGTATCAAATACCCATGCACTACAACGAGGGCTAGTAAGGAAAACATCAATAACATGTATATCAAATATACCTTTGATGGTGCCAGCCTTCTTGTCCGCTAAGTACTTCGGACAGTTGCGCTTCCAGTGACCCTTGTCCTTGCAATAGAAGCACTCAGTGTCCAGTTTGGGACCAGACTTGAGCTTCTTCTCAGCAGGGCAACGCGCTTGCCGCCGCCTTTCTTGAAGGGCTTCCTTGCACCCTTACCTTTCTTGAAGGTGGGGGGCTTGTTGACCATCAACACATGATTATTCTTTTTGATGTTCACCTCCGCTACTTTCATCTTAGCAAAGAGCTCAGTGATCGTATCAGTGGAACCAATCTGATTGTGATCAACTACAAAACTTTTGTAGCTAGGAGTGTCAATCTTGAGCTCCTCTCGAATCTTGCAGTCCAGTTGCTCAAGGCGTTGAGTGTAGCCCGTCATCTCAATGGCGTGCTCACTAACGGAACTCCCTTCCTCCATCTTGTAGTTAAAGAATTTCTTAGAGATCTCATATCTCTCAGAACGGGCTTGAGTCTGAAACATGTTTTTCAGCTCCTCGAGAATCTCAAAGGGCCCGGCGAACTCCTCAAAACTATTTTGAAGATCCGATTCCATATCATACAATATGGCGATCTTAATCAAATCATAATCATCCTTGCGCGACTGATAAACAGCTTTTTCATCAGCCGGCGCATCTATAGCAGGGGCGTCACCTAGCGCTTTCTCAAGGACATAGTCCTTTTGTCCGCCAGCGAGAATGATTCTCAGAATGCGGAACCATTTGGTGAAGTTAGACCCATTGTTTCTAAGCTTTTCTATCTCAACAAAAACGTTGAAGTTGAAGTTGGACTTGGCCATGTGATCTACAGTATTTGCAAGTACAATTTAGACTATGTTCATGATAAATAGTTCAACTTAATCAAATTACTAGATGAACTCCCACTAAATTCAACATCCCTCAAGTTGTTTAGTGAACACGATCCAAATTCACCACACCTAATCCGATCATCACGAGAAGAGATGTGGTTTCAATGGTGGACAACAAAGTGTCGATCATATCATTCATATGACTCATGCTTAACCTTTCGGTTCTTGTGTTCCGAGGCCATGTCTGTACATGCTAGGCTCGTCAAGTTAGACCCAAGTATTTTCGCGTGTGCAAAACTGGCTTGCACCCGTTGTATGTGAGCGTAGAGTCTATAGCACCCGATCATCACGTGATGCTTGGACACGACGAACTTTCGCAACGGTGCATACATGGGGAGAACACAGTTTTATCTTGATCTTTAAGTGAGGAATCATCTTATAATGCTACCGTCGCGATCTAAGCATAATAAGATACATAAAAAGATAAACATCACATGCATATAACTTTATGTGACATGGTATAGCCAATCTTCGCGCAATGATCTCCATCTTGTGTGTGCCGGCATGATCTCCATCACTCCACCATGATTTCCTCCACCACGAATAGCAACTACAACTATTGCTAACTACTTAGCGATAAAGTAAAGCTATTACATGGCGTATAAGAAGTTGACTCACAGGTCATACACAATTATAAAGACAACCATATGGCTCCTGCCGGTTGTGTACTCATCGACATGCAAGTCGTGAAAAATTACAAAACATGATCATCGCATACATTATACACATCACATCTTGGGCCATACCATATCATAGAAAACACTCCCTGCAAAAACAAGTTAGACGTCTCTACTTTGTTGTTGCATGTTTTACGTGGCTTATGGGAGTAGATGCTAAGAACGATTCTTACCTACGGAAAGCCACAACGGTGATATTATGGTTGCCAAACTCTGGTGTTAATCCCATGACAACTATAGTGAGAGAAACTGACATCCACCAGCCGCATGTGTGGAACAAGCCACACGTCAAGTGCGGAGCCGGTCTCGCGAACGACGTCGCGTAAGGTTGGCCTGGACCGCTTCAATCTCACTATCCCGCGTCATAAGAAGAACACAAACAAGAGGCTTGCAACAGAAAACATCAACGCCCGCAACAACCATGTTGCGTTCTACTCGTGAAACACATCTACGCATAGATCTAGCTCTGATACCACTAAAGGGATTCGCGGCATAGTAAATCAAAATTTTCTACGGATGCGAACAGAGGGAAGCCAAGATCTAATCTAGGAGATGCAAACAACGAGAGAGATTGGATTAGATCTTCATACCCTTGAAGATTCGCACAGCGGAACGTTCGTCGGAACGTGGGTGATGTAGTCGTACTCGCTTCTCCTCCTCACGATCCGATCCAATCTAGCACCACAAGTGGCGATGCCTCCGTGAGATGCACACGTGCAGCACCTCGATGTCTCCTCCTTCCTTGGTCCAGCAAGTATGGTGTAAAGATGGGTTGGATCTACAACGCGACGGCGCGGTGCAATTGGTGGAGAATTTCTGCAGCAGGGCTTCGCCTACAAGCAGTCGGGAGGGAGAGAGGAGGGCAGCAGGGCGGCTAGGGTTTGAGGGGAAGGTGTGGGGGGGGGGGGTGAGCCCCCAGCCCTCTATATATAGAGGGGTGGGCGCAGCCCTAACCCCTCCCCCAAGCCCTAGGCCGGCGGCCCCAAGGAGGAAGAGTGGGGGGCAAGGAAACCCCCCCTTCTAGAAGCTCTATCTAGAGTTTAAACCTCTCTTGGCCGGCTGGGCCCTATGGGGCCTTGTGCCCCTGGCCCAATGCGGCCAGGGCACTCCCTCATAGGCCCATGCCCCCTCCCGGAAGGTGGGGCCACGTTGGTCCCCTTCCGGAAGGTTCTAGAAGCTTCCGGTACAATACCGATTAACCCGGAACAATTCCGAACTCCAAAAACTGCACTGCCTTATATGAATCTTATTCTCCGGACCACTCCGGAACCTCTCGTGATGTCCCGGATCCCATCCAAGACTCCGAACAAAAACTCATAAACCAAATATCCAATCTATCCTAGCGTCGAGACACGTTAAGTGTGTGACCCTGCGGGTTCGAGAATATGCAGACATGATCTTCTATCAATAATCAACAGCGGGGTCTGGAAACCCATATTGACTCCCACACATTCATCGATGATCATATCGGATGAACCACGATGCCAGGATTCAATCAATCCCATATATATATTCCCTTCGTCTCGCGATATTTTACTTGCCCGAGATTTGATCGTCGGTACCGTCATACCTAGTTCAATCTCGTTCACAACAAGTACTTTACTCGTTCCGTAATCCGATATCACTTTGTGATTAACTCTTTAACCACATGCTTGCAAGCGGTGTTGATAATGATTACCGAGTGGGCCCGAAGTATATCTCTCCGACTTGGGAGGGACAAATCCCATCTCGATACATACAACCCAACAGATACTTTCCGATCACCTGAGAGACACCTTTATGATCACCCTCTCATAGGATGACGTTTGATGACCTCAAAGCTTTCTTCCGATGCCAGGGAGTTGTATTATCTCATGGTCTAAGGAATACAATATTTGACATAAGAAAAGCTTCGCAAAGATGAACACGATGACACGATCTAATTGCTTCGCTTAGTTTGGGTCTGTCCATCTTATCATTCTCCCAATGATATGATCTCATTATTAATTGACAACTCATGTCCATGGTTAGGAAACCTTAACCATCATTAATCAATGAGCTAGTCCATAGAGGCATACTAGGGACACGGTGTTGTTCACAAACCACACAAGTATTAAAGTTTCCGCTTAATACAATTCTAGCATGGAATATAAACATTATCATGAACAAGAATTATAATAATAACATCTTTATTATTGCCTCTAGGGCATAATTCCAACAAAAACAACGGTCTCTTGTTCATGGAACAAGTGGATTGTTTACCTTACACACTTTTCTTAAAGTAGTTGTCTGTTGCTTGCAACTTAATACTGGAGGGGGTTCGGATGATAACCCAAAGGTGGACTTCTAGTCATAGATACAGTTGGATGGCGGTCTATGTATCTTATTGTATTGCCCAATCGAATCTCATTGGATCATGAATTTCTAGTATTGCATTGTTATGCCTTGCTCAGTCCTGTCAATTGCCCTACTGTAATTTGTTTACCCATCATGCCATATTTGTTTATCTAAGGAGAACACCTCTAGTGAACTATGGACCCCGGTCCAATCTCTACCATTGATACATATTCCACAGTTACTTGTTGCAAACCACTATTACCTTTCATGCCATATAGTTAATCCTTTGTTATAGCAAACCAGTGAGATTGACAACCTCGATGTTCGTTGGGGCAAAGTCTTGAGTTTGTGTTGTGCAGGTCTCCAAGTTGCTAGTAACACCTTTGAGTTGTTTCCTTTCTCCTACTGGTTCGATAACCTCGGTTTCTTACTGAGGGAAAACTTTCTGTTGTGCTCATCATACCTTCCTCTTGGGGTCTCCCAACAAAGTATTCATGCACTCATCATAGCACGGCAGGGTGAAAGTAGAGGTGGTGGCCGCATGTACAGATGGGGAGGATCATAGGAATAGATCATGCACAACTCAACGTATGGGGGAAATTTGAACCTAGCCGACGCCCAAAACCGCTGAGCGAAGCAAAAACCGAACACAATGTGGTCGCCAGTCTCAAGGGGATCCCGATAGATGGGGAGTCAGCCTCCTTCACCGTGATAATTATTTTCTGAAGAAACGTGGCTCTTGACTAGATCCGAGCCCGCGAGAGGATCCACGCGAAGTTATGAACCTTGGATGGCGCGTGATTCAGCCAAACAAAGTCATGGAACTATTTGCATCTTAATTCTTTGCAAGGTAAATTAATAGTGGTGATTCAAGTGAAAAAGGCTTAGGAGGTTGGCGTAATACATAAGCGGATGTATCGAATAATCAGTTTGTAGAATTGAGAAAGTCCATAAATATGATCGTGATTCTACAATTTTGTAAACGATTTTGTAATTAGGATCACAGCTCAACATGGATTCTACCTGATTAGAATTCATAGTGATATTTGGATCAACATGATGTCCTAGGATCGTAAAATCATAGGGTTCTAATAGTAGGATCGGGATTCTGACTATCTATATGGTCCCACGACACCGGTCACAAGTTCCTTGGATACGGTCACGTGGTTCCTGAATGCAGCACCATGTTATGGGATGATTCACAACATAATTCTAAGTACCTTTTGCAGCGTGTTGCGCTGCCTATGGAATCGAGTTGAAGTGAAGGAAGGGATGCGCGAGCAAGAGAAGACACACTGCATTCACGAAATCAACGACAAACCAGCATAATTTATTGATGTCAGCATATCTCCTACGAGATAATGGATGTTATTAGTAGAATGAGGCAATTAGATTATCGTGATGTGGAGGATCTGCCGGATGAGGAAGATGACTCTGTTCACTCTTTGAGTATGTTGAGGAGGAGGATAATGAGGAGTAATAGTGTTTGTATATGTATTTATAGTTACTATCTAAGAATCTTATTATTTTCCTTCCTTTGTTCAGAATTTGTTATCTCCCTACCGGTTTACATGTCTACAAAATTGTTTAATGGGTCAGAGCGACCAAGCCCACCCAATTTTAGATGTCAACCTTATCCAAAAAATCCACCTCTATATCTCACTTTTACCCTCCATCTCTCTGCATAACCGCCACCACGATGTCGCTCACCTCTCCGATGCCTTCAACCATGGTTGTGCGCACCTCTCCGGCGCACTCGACCACCATTGCACGCACCTCTCTGGACCGTATGTTTATACAATGTATCAATGGACAACTCTCAGTAGAAAGGAAGGTTCCTTCAGAACAATTATTATTTATTTCAAGCTATTTTGGATCTTTCTTAATCTTCAAAAAGAATAAAATTCCGTAATGCAATGGTAGGATGGTATGACCTTAATTTTTCCTAACAGATAATAGTCGGCGATTTATCCAGTTGATCTAGATGGGATCTGTATGTTAGGAATTTCTGTTGTTAGAGTATAAGCAAACTTTATACTGCATTGGACTCTATAGGTTAGGAATGTCTATTGAGACAAATTGTCTTGACAAGTTACCTAGTTCTTGTCTACCCATGCCCTCTACCATGCGAGATAAATTCATTTCAGGATCAAATGACCAATCTGTGATAACGATGACCTTCGCTATAGGTTTGGCAATGGTGTCAATATGACTACAACAAGAAATAAAAATATAAGGATGATAGTCAAAAGATACAAACAAAAGATCTCTTACTATATTTGCAGCATGAAAAAAACAACATTTTCAAACAAAATATGGTAGCCTCTTTGAATTCCAATCATGTTGTTGAATACACAAAATTACCCGTTCGTAGTAACTACAACCAGTAATTGTTTAATCTTCCTATGTATTCCCTTTGTCCAGGAATAACTGACTTTGTTTTGTCTAGATTTGAATGTATCTATACACTAAAATGCTTCTAGATACATTTGAATCTAGACAAACTCAAGTTAGTTATTTCTAGATGGAGGGAGTAGTACTTTGCATGCCCCTTTTTCCACATGTTTCTCATGCCTCACATTCAAAATACGGAGACATGATTGAAGATCCCGGTGACAATGAGACCTTCGAAGAAGTTCGTGCAAATCATGAAAATGACGACACTATTCTTTTGACATCAAATTAGAAAGACTGCATTGTTTAGAAGATGCCATAATAAGATGTTTTTGTCTTAGAGTTTCAAGCAAAGAAGGGTTATTTGGCGGTGATAGTGCATAAAATCTAAGTCAGTGGTTATGAATTAGTTAGATAATTCTTTAGAGATGCATGTATGTGAATTAAAGAATCAGATTGAAGTACTTGCATCTAAACTATGTGTATTACTATTGTCTTCTATGAGTTTCTATGTATTATAAGTTCTATATTGTTTTCTATATGTGATTAATATTATATAAAAGGTGTTGTATTATCAAAAGCATTCGCCGACCAATACCATACCAGGAAGTGATTTTGTGATATCATCTCACGTATTATATGACACCTATGTTGTATCGACATATAATGCACGGTGGTGTTCAGCCACTACTGCCATGCTAGAGCTAGCTCAGAGAATCGTATGCGTCGAGCGAAAAAATTGATCATTATTGCATTTTTTGGGAATGATTAGTATTGCATTGCTTGAGTGATATTAGTATTGCATAGATATGTTGCATTTATAGGTAATTGATCATAATTGTGCATTCTTTCACTGTGACTAGTATTGCTTTGTGTTGTTGTCATTGTGTTGCACAATCTGATTAGTTCTGCATGCAAGGTACCAAAAGCACGATTGGGACACCCTCTGCAGGAACCTGATCACTCCAACACCAGGATACAAGGACAACATCTGACATAACAACGTCCTTGACTGGCCGCACTTCCTTTGGTTAGTGGACGATGTGGATGAGATGGAGGTGGCATCGTAGAAGGGCCCTCCTGCAAGCATTGACACTACCCCGTAGAGCAGGACCCTTACTACTTCTACGTTCATATCATAGCTGCAGACTTGTGTGCTCTTCAGGTCCCTATCATCGTGAAGCTGCTGTAGATCCAGCATAAAGTTGTGACTATGCCTCTTAGGACTGATAGCTTTGGGGAGTACGATGTCTAGCAAGAGTTGTACAAGGGCGAGGTATTCTTCTCCAAAGGCTGGAAGAACTTCGCCCAGAAGATCAAGTTGTGGGTCATCGACGTCCTCATGTTCAAGTTCATCATCAAGAAGAAGGGCTTCAAGGTCACGTTCTTTAGTGGTTACACATAGGAGCTGATCGTCTGCATGAGCCTTGTGTAGTGACCTTCTGGCGCTTGCATGTGAGGATGATGATGATTTAGTTGTACCTAGTAGTAGTGGTCTACTCAATTTGCATACTAGATGTTGTAAGGAACCAGTCCCTCTGAAGTGAGAGTGTGTACCTCTGACGTGAAGCACCAATCAAGTGGCATCATCTAATTTAAACCTAACCACTTTAGTTATGAACATGTTGTGTTAAGTATGCAGTTCTACGTATTCTCATGTGAACCTTACTATTTTGAAAAAGTTGAGTGTATCTTACTTATCTCTGCAATGCAAAAATACACACAGACACCAAGGGCGTGTTTGTTTCTGGTGCGAGTTTTTTTCGGCGCATGCACCCTGCACGCGTGAGGACTGCACGATGGCATCAGGCTTTAGGCCAAATTCTCCCCTTATTTGGTTTCCCGCATTGACACTGCTTAGCACTTGGGCAGAATTGAGGCCCTATTGTTTGGAGGGATGTATTAGGCCCGGGAGAAAGAAATGCGTGTGTTTGATTTCAGCTATGTCATGTGCTCTGGTAACCTCTTTCCCAGATGGTGAGCTTACCACACATTACAAGTAAGTCTTAACCACAGCTAGTAAACACCAAAGTACATAAACATTGTAGCAACAGTAGGACATGAGTTCACAACAATCAAACATATAATAAAGTAGACAACAAAGATCACATGTCGATCATGGCAAGGGCTGGATCATGTTGCGGGCACTTCTTCATGACTTCAGTCATGTTGTAGTTGAAGATGGTGACCTTGAAGAGGTCACCCTTTAGCATCTTGGAGGTCAAGAAGAACCTGATCTTCACCTAGTGTGCAATAGTGAAGCCAGGACACCCCTAGTCAAGGCAGATCCTGTCGCTGGCATCTTGGAGCTTCACCATCCATCTTCATCCAGTGTTCGTCTTCAGCATGATCGTCCTCGGCACATTGCCGAGGAAAGGCCTAAAGCCATCTGGGATTGGCAGCAGGTATAACCCAGGTGCCAAGATCATCTTGGCAAAATGGGTTGAACCTACCTGGTCATGGAAGTGACCTATCTTGAGAGGCCTTCCCATCATCCTCTTGTTGTCGCTGCCCTCACCATCATCGTTCCCCCTCTTGGAGGCACTACCCTCAGCAGTATCTCTGGAGCATGCTCCTCCGTTGGTGGGGAGAGCACCTCCGATCAACGTCTTCGAGCACTACAATAAGGATCAGCACATGTGATCAAACATAAGCAATGAATATAAGACATGTGATCAGACATGAACAATGAGCATAACACATGTGATCAGACATGAACAATGAACATAACACATGGCCTCATATGCAATGGCACAGAGGCAATGTGATTCTCCTCATGAGCAATAGATATGAATAATGAACTTGGTTAGCACACAAATGTGTTCATGAAGAGGATACCCTTGCATGTCATTGTGCTGCTTACTAATCATTAGCCAAGGGAAGAAAAACACGACCAAATTGATGCCCATCTTCAGAATTACTAGCACAAACAAGGTAGAGCTGGTGCTATAGGAAACCAGAGGATGTGCACAACCAATTTTCTTGTGCATACCATCCGGTTCCTATAACACCACCTCTATGAACACATTGTACTAGGTGTCATCACAAACTGCGTTCACAGAATAAACAACAATTGCCTCATAGTACAGAGCATTGACAACATGAAGCGATGATCCTACCAAACCAAGTTCCATCATCTTGAATAGATGACAAAACCAGGTTCGAAAGGATTATCGCTTCCACTAGCTCGCAGTGCGTATGTAATCATCGGCTGTCACAAAATTTGTGCCTCATATTAGGCATTGTGTGTCCAAGATCAATCATAACAGGCATGCTACGAATGCAACCTATTGGGATCTTGGTCATAGAATGCAAAGTAATCATTGGCCGAAAAAGAACATGAAGAGTGATGTGCAAAGTAATCAATGCCTCATATATGATGTGCACACAAACACCGGGGAGATGAATCTATGCTACCGCAAACAATGCACAACATTGTTTGTTATGAACGATTCGAGGTAGCACCGATTCACCCCCCCGGTCACATTTAGTGGCAGTTTTAATCATCGACCAAGGAACAAGAAGATGGACAATATTTTTCTAAATCGGACGAACCCTAACCACAACATCTGCCCAAATCTAGTCACTAACAAGCGGAATCTAGGCACAAGTAAAGAAAAGACCCTAACACATTGAATCGACCATAACTAGCACAGATCGATAAAAATCTACCGTGCATGCCACTCATACTCGGAGAATGAATCCATAGGAGATAGATCTGAGCTGCTAAAACCTTAGAGAGTCGGTGGTTCGAGGCCTTACCGCCATTGCTATAGGATTCGAGCTTCGGTTTTGGCGAGAAAGAAGAAGAAGCAGCCGCAGTAGTAGATCCGCTCCGACCACGAAAAGCGGAGTAGCCGCCTAGATCTACCGCCATCTGCTTGCCGCGCCGGTAGTCTTCGTTCTTCCAGTGGGATAGGAATCGCCGACGGTGAGACGGGAGGAAGGGGCGGTTGTGAATGGGGAGAAAGAGAGCAGTGAGAGGATTTATGGCGCGCGTTCTCGATGTGTCGCGTCGTCTCCCGCATTTCCCCCCGCGTGCAGCCGCATGCCGTTTTTCGCTCCCTAGGGCATGTCTCCACGGGATTTTGACGTTCCTAGCGGGCCATGATTTGAAATGTTTTAAGATCCGTGCGATATGAACTCGGACCAACGTGCGAGTCTTCAAACGAGCTTATTTTTTCTAGCCCGATACGAGAAACTCCACCAAACAGGCCCCAAACAATAGTTGGTTGCCGCGAAACAAAACAAGCTGCAGAACTGACCCAAAACGCGTCGTGCGTGAGTACCGACCGAAATTCATCCGCAGGCTACCAAACGGCGCTCGAAGTATTGAACAACCCCGTGACGTGTCACACCGTCGCAGCAACGCACTCTCCGCCCACGCTCACCATTCGCGCGACTCGTTTCGGTTCATCTTCCCCTCCGCCTCCCTTTCAAAAAGCAGCAAAAACCACCCTCTACTCTCCCAACCAAAAACCCTACCATCTGCTCTCCATCGACGCCATGGCGCCACCGCGCCCGCCTGCCGGTAAGTGCCTTCCCCACGCATCTCATCCCCAGTCCCATCCCCAAGCCCTAACGCCGCTTCTCTTGCCGCAGTAAGCAAGACGATGCTGAAAGGGATATTCCAGTCGGCGGCAGAAGGCGATCTCCCCCTCTTGAGAAGTACGCGGCACTTTCCTCGTCTCAGATCTAGGTGGGGGACATCTCGGGTGCTGAATTTTTTGGGTCCATTCTGTTGCAGGGCTGGTGACGATGCTGGCCAAGGGCAGGGGCCGCCCCAAGGAGGCGGTTGAGGCGCTGAGGGTGGAAGAGGTGGGGAACCTGGAAGGTCTCGGGATACTGCACGTCGCCGCCTCCAGAGGGATGCTGGAGGTGTGCATCTACCTGGTCGAGGAGCTGCTGGTTGATGTGAATTGCGTCGACAAGAAAGGTCCAGTTCCTCCAGAAACCGCATTACCAATTTAGGATTTTTTGGGCATACGTTCAGTGTTTGTTCCTTGTCGGTGGTCTACAAAATTTGTTCCTTACCTGTGGGCTGTGGTCTACGGAATATGTTCCTGATCGGTGGTCTACGAAAGCATGGCTTTGCGAAATTTTCCCAAGTGCTATTTTACTTACATTCGCAAGAACTTGATTCATGGGTCTAAGGTTTGATTTCATATGTTGCCTGCAAGGTAGTGTGAAGTAAAAATAGCTGTGGTTTTACACCTGCTTCACTTATCGTATTCTTTCTGTGCTCACTCATGATCATACACCATACCTGCTGCTCTGCATACTTGCGGTTCTTGATTCTTGGTTTTTTAATTGGCAAGATACATAGGTTGCCTCCATTTCGAAAAAAAAGATACATAGGTTGCCTATGTATTTTATAAAAAAAATCACAAGGGGGTGGGAAGATTTTCTCCCCAACTGATCGCCTCTGTATTTTCAGATTTTTTAAAAATAATGTAGCTTCATATGGAATAAACCATTTTCAGTTGTGATATCTTAGGTAATATCTTACATAAGCATGCCATAAGGATGCCTTGCTGAAGGTAGACTTTTATATTCAGAACTGTTTGATTTACTTTTTTAACACATCGATGCATATGCTGCAAGTACGTGCACCCTGCTTGATACTTCATGTTTTGGAGCTTGCTGTGTAAATTTCAAAGTTTAAATTCATATAATAATTAAATTCCATGGGTCTTCTTTGTGTAGCTCGAGGAATTATTTCTAGTTTCATGGCATCTGAATCCATAGAGCATTGTAATGATACTTACCTATTTCTTCGGGTGATAAGATACATTTTTATATAAATTAGATCTTGGTTCTCTGTTCAACCCAAAAGTGCTTTGCGTTAATAAGTGTCATGTTGTATGCTTGACAGGTAGAACACCTCTGTCTATTGCAATACCATGTAAGTCTGTGGGTATTGCCAAATATCTTCTTGATCATGGTGCCGATCCAGGCAAAGTCTGCCATGACGGGCTTTCCCCTTTACATTTGGCCGCTGGAACAGGTTTACCTCTATAAACACGTGCCTCTATTTTGTATTTGTGTTGTAGTTATCATTAAGACGTATTCACTTTGTAAGTTCTATATTCTGGTGTCGTTTAGTTTTTATTTCTTACTAGGATATATTTTTATTTGATTCATATAGTAATTAATTACCTAGTCTGTGAAGTAATTGGCTTTAATTTGTTCCTACTCAAACTAATCTTTATCGGGATGCATTTAGCATGTGTTCACGGCATAGTGAGGTACAGAATAATTTTCAAACGAAAGACGTTGTCACAAGAAATTCCTATCCTATTCTGTCACAAGTTCATCGATCATTTTATTTTTAGAAAGAGAATGTCCCAAAAATGTATGTCAATTTATGCAGTAAGTTAATGGATTTCCCTTCTTCAGGAGATTGTGAAACTGTTGAACTATTGCTCGCGAAAGGAGCTCATGTTGACTTGGAAGCTTTTTGCGGAACACCACTTCATTGTGCTGCTACTGCAGGGCATGTTGGTACTATGAAAATATTATTAGACCACAATGCAGATGTAAGTTTATAAGGACATACTACTTGTACCTTAAGATGCCCATAGAACTATCTTTGTCATGTTCTGTTTAACTGATTGGTGTATAAGTGCTTGATTCTGTTTGATTGTTGCTGTATTGTAGATCATGAAAGCCTTGAGCTCTTATGTACCATTAGCTAATTTATTCCCCATAGAAAACTCTTGGCATCTTCATTACATTTTCTTTCATTCGATCTGCCAAAAATATGTAGTCGTTGGTGTGCCATTCTTGAATAGTTTGCCTTGGTGGCAAGTATCAACATACTTTACCCGATTCTGACTGCAATGGTAGCATTGTACTATGAAATGCACGATCCATTTCCTTCTGTAAGAAGTATAGTTCTGTTGTCAATGCATGGAAACATTGATTTTGTCATTTCTGATCCGCCTTAAATGCCATGCAGTAAACAATAATTTGATGCGATGCCCTTTTTCATATTTGCCATTAAGGGTTATTTTCTTTCATGTAATAGTCACTCACTTGTAAGCACCATAATTGTTTTTATGAAGTCCACCAGTTAAGGCTTGACCCATACAGCAGTAAGCCGTAATATATTCTGTAACTATATGTTTACAGTGTATGTATAATTCCATGGAAGCTGTTTACCATTTACCGGTACATCAATATGTTTACTGTATCTTGACCATTCTTTCCATGTATTTCTCTTACCTTTAACCATTAGTAATCAATATTCGACTATAGGAGCTGAGCCTGATATCTTAATGTCTCTCAACAGTACAACAAAATGGTAGATGGTCAGACACCTCTCATTGCTGCTATGCAGGCCCGTTCACAAGAATGTATGTGGCTCTTGATGCAGGTATTCTACTTCTATCTTATCCTTTTCATGCCTTTGAATTTTGGCTGGTCCATATTTGTTTGTATTAACAATTTTTCATACTGAAGTCTGAAAAAATTTACTGTGCTGGCAATTTTGTCTGAGAACATTGACAACAGTTGTGGATCCTATGATTCGTTGGGTTGCCACAAGCATAATGTCAATAAAATCTGACCAAATAACCTTGTAGATGAAAATAATGACTACAGTAGAAAGCTCGTGCTGTGGGAGTCACATTATGGTTCCTGAAAGTGTAGAAAAATTTGTATAGTTGCCCAGGTCATCTGTAGGATATGTGTAATGTACTTTTTTGTGTGATAGGCTGGTGCTGATGCTGATGAAGCTTTAACATATGGTGTGAAAAATCTCCAGTCGCAGAAACTCGTATCATCTGCATTCGCCGACGGGATGCTGGAGGACATGGCCACTAACCGTAAGATTATTCCTGATGATGTAAGATTTATCTCTTTGCCTCTACAATCATCTAGAAATTTTATAAAAGTCCTTTGTATACACATCAGGAATTTGAGTGAGATCAGAACACACTAGCCTATGATACCCAAGTTGTTGTCATTCGTCCCATATCCAAGTAAAAAGTTCACCACGGTTTGATATTGGTATGGTCCAGTTAGACATACGTTTGAATTAAACCCCAAGCCTTCACGCATCCAAATTGGCTTTTCTCTTCTGAAGCAAGGCTGAATTCTGACGGTCCTCGGTGAAACATCAAGTGTTCTGTAACTCTCTGAGCTGCTAAGTACACTATCCTTTTGGTGAATTGATATTTTTACTATGTTTTGTTTTCCTATGCCTTCATGTGATTTTTTTGTGGAGAATTCTTCACGTGGTTGCAGGTCTGGATTCTTGTATTTGCGTAGAACTCTACCAAGTATTTCTGTGTGCATGTTCCTAACCGTACCCATCTAGAGTCTCTCTTTTTTTTCTTGGAAGTGCCGTATCAATCTAGACTTTTTTTGTTTCTTATACGTCTCTATGTGCCTTCTTACTATTATACATGTTAGATTAATCCCAGCCGTTATTTTACAGAGCTTACCTCCTGTTAATTCTGGACATTTGTTTTCTACTACTTCAATAATATAATAGTATTTTAGTGCTTACTCTTGCTAAATCTGGCCATTGGTTTTCTACTACTTTAATTATACTCATTCCAAGCTGCGATCACAGCTGTGCACAAGATGTTATGCAGAACATAGCATCTGGATCCTACTATCCTAGGAGAAAGTTTTAGGCCATATATGTTATTCTGTCACCATTCTTTCTGTTAACAATGACATCGTGACTTTTCTGTGTGAAATCAGCTTTTGATTTAGGCCATATACGTTTGTATAATGTCGTATGTAGATGCTTGGAGATTATGCAATCACAGAATAGTGAGCAAACATATTTTTATGTAATCATATCCATATTTTTTAAAATCAACACAGCAGAAGTCTACTTAAATTATTTGGACCTTCTGTATTCTGTGAGATATTCGTTGATTTTAATATCTTGATGATTCAGGACGAGCCTGTGGCCAAAAAGAAAATCAGAGCAGCAGGGTTTAAGAAACTTGGGAGCCTCAGTTTCAGGAAAGAGGAATATTTGTATGCAGCAGGATGCTACAGTCTGGTATTAAGAGCACCACATTTCTCGAAATGGTTTGCGTGCTCCTTTTTTTAGATAGACCTGAACTTGAAGCAAGCAATATTCCTAACTTCCTTTTCGATTTGGGAAATATTATAACCTAGCTTTAAATTATTCCTGCATGCAAAACATTTATCTAAAATACTTTTGGGGACAAAACAGTTTACCCAAGTACACGAGTTCACATGGAGTAGGGTGGCTTCTATCAAATATTTTGAGTCACAGGTTCTGGTGCCTATCATAGAAAGCAGCGATTATCTGCTACTCCCACAGTCCCTGAGTACATGGCGTATAAATTTAGTCAAAAGTCAAAACTTAATAAGTTTGGGAAAATATGTAGAAGGGAATATCACCAACTACAGTATTAAATAAAATACATTATGAAAATATAACTTATGGTGGGTCTATTGATATTAATTTGGTAATTGCGGATCTTCATATTTTCGTATATATTTGGTCAAAAATGAAAAGCATTGACCTTTGATAAATTTATATGCCAAGGATGGAGGGAGTGATGTATAGGGACAATTAGACATTCTTGCACTTTTGCCAAGTCATAAACACTAAGCGGGTGGAATTGTTCGAGGCTACATTCAGCCTTATATTTACCACTCTTTTTTCATATAACTGCACTGATGATAGATCTAGGAGTTACTGCTTTACTGAATATGGCTGAACATATTGGTATAATGAAAGAACTGACTGAGACTTTTCCATTAAGGTTCCCCGGAATATAATTTACACATGGTGCTTGTATTTTGAATTTTTTATTAACATGTGTTATTTTATATTTAGTAGCTCTATATTGGGTTAATTGGGTTTGTTTTCAGAAGTTTCTCATTTGTAGTTCATTTATATACTGGCTCAACAAATTATGCATACTATTGAGAATCTCTCTAAAGCAATGTGCTGATTTTCTAATAAGGCGTTCACAATTTGCAAACCATTTATTGGTTTATTCTACTGTTGATTTTCCTTGTTGGTTGTAGGCAATGAAGATTGATCCTGATGATGCAACCCTGTACTCTAACAGGAGCCTTTGCTGGCTTCTCATGGGTGATGGGGGCAAGGCTTTGCTAGATGCCGATGAATGCAGAAACATGCGCCCTGACTGGTCAAAGGCATGTTATCGGCAGGGCGCAGCTCTGATGCTTCTGAAGGTTCATTGAAGATTCTGTTGGTTGTTTATTCTCTAAGTCCAGCAAATAGTTTTTGATCATTCACCTATGCTTTTCCAGGATTACGAGGGTGCAAGTGAACGATTCTTGGATGGACTCAAGTTGGACCCAGCAAACACTGAGATTAAGGACGCATTAAGGTAACTCATCTGCCATGAGCCGAATGATTCTTTTTGGAACAGCAGATCCATGTTTTAGCACGTCTCCTAGTTAGTTATAGTATTGTTAACATGATTATGCCGTAGTACATTATTTCCTTTGAGAGCTTGTAAATATATCGTCTGTTCGAGTTTGAGTTTTTTGTTTGTCAGCTAGTGTGTTTACTGTCAACCAGCCCTTGATATACACCATGTATGCCCTTGTAAAGACTCGTCAATATTTTGTTATTCTGTAGTTGCTCCTTCATTGTTACAAATGACGGATTCTATCACGCGATTCCAAAACTCTGATGGTACTTATTTGAATATGCAGGAAAGCTTATGATGCCATGAAAGATGGCCCAGAGCACCAAGACTGAGCGCGACTGTTTGGGCCTTGCAGGGGGGAAGGAGTTCTAAGCGAGTTGTCGTTGAGCGTTTCACCTTGCCTTTGCTTAAAGACTTGTAATTCTTGTACCGAGTAATTCCGTTAGGAATCAAGCAAGCTCGTGTGATGTAAGTAGAGGTATGTCATGTTTGCATGACTACTGGTGCCGTAATACCTGGTGGATATTCTATACTTGCCACTGTCTTGCTAATTCCCATCCTCGCTAGTAGTAAATTCGTAAGGTTTGTTAATTGCAGGAGCCCAGAGACGCCGATCTGGTAAGATGAATTGGACACCATTGAGTTGCATTTGGCGTGTCCCATCAAGACCTTCCAAATTGCTCCATACTTTCTCAGCCTTTTTTGGAATTGAGACAAAGCCTCTCAGGCTGTTAAGTAATTCTGGAGAAGAAATTCCTGCAAAGGAGGATCGCATGAACTTGCTAGCTCCTAAGCTTGGCTGCACTTTGTCGTTGTTCACTACATTACTTCAAGCTGAATTTAAACTTCAACCTTGGCTACCGGTGGGCACAATCTCGTTCACAAAATCGTCCAAACATTCAAAAATAAACTAGCACAAGCAAATAATTCACGAAATAATCTCTACTTGTCGTCCATAGGACTAGTGACATTGGAAATATAATTTAATTTGTGATCAACAAGAATCACGTCTACTGGATTTGTAGATCAAAAAGTTTCACGAGTTTGAAGTTCTATGTTTCAAGGCGCTACCCTCTGTGTCAATTTCGATGAAATGCTAGGCCCTGATGTGCCACGTTGGTAGGATGGTAGCGCATGTCGGAGGGGCGCTACCATGTTGAGGGCAACGCCTGAGAGAAAGACACTACTTAAAATGGTTATTAGTTTTGTGAAAAAATTCCGTGACATGTTTATTCTTTAATTTTTTTCGGCTAGAGATTATTTTTGTCTTTTTTGCCCAACCTGTGCAGCTTGATTCATTCGGATTACATCTGGCCGAGTTATGTTCCTCTAAATGTGTGACCCCTCAGTTCATAGCCACTTAGACATGAGTTAACTTAACAATGAACACTTCATTATTAATCTAAAAAAAACACTTCACTATTAACTTGATAGTTGGTAGCGGCTCCTAGCTGAAAATCCCAATTCCCGAGTGACCCGTAAAGTCATCCTGATGAACCTTCAGAATGTGCCATATGCTGAATTTCCTTTGCCTCACAATATATAGTGTTCATCTCAAGGCGAATGCTTGTCAATTTTGTGATATCTCGGCCTATCTTGTGGATCATGTGACATAGATTCCACTTAAACCAGGTTAACTCTTAACACAAGTCCCTTTTAATTATGATCACTTGAGTGGGCCGTGAGAAAGTGGAGGAACAAAAACCATATTGGCCAACCATGCCACCCAACTTGCTTCTTGACTAACTCAAATTCTAGTGTTTGATAGATCCTAAGCATGTCGATTCATGGCTCGGGTCATGCGAGGACCTCGGGTCTAAGGACACGACGTATACACTTTTACATGAGAAGAACAAATGACAATAACGTGTTGCTACCCAAAGTGGGTTTGTTCAACTCGGTAGACTGCTTTGTCATAGTCAATACTATATGAGATGGCATCGTCATGCACATGACTTGTGAAACATAGTCACATGACTATGTGTTACCATAACATTTTTTGCTAGGTATCATCAGTATATTCATCATACAACATATAAGTTATGAATACACTAGGAAATATCATTATGATTGTTAGATGTATATTTGTATATTGTATGTCCCCACTTATTAGGGGTTTTCCTGTATATTTCCACCTGTGCATGTACTATATATTGTGGCCTTTGGCCCCAGAGGAATACTATGTTGCATATTCCTAACATGGTATCACAGCTAGCTTAGACCGTTTTTTTTGTAACCTCGTCACAACCGCCACCGTCCCTGTCGTCGCCGGGTTTTTCTGACGTCGCCGCCGCCAGTTGCCGCCGTCGACCTCTCGTCTCCGGCCACCTCTTCCTGGCCATGTCTCCCTCGCCTTGGTCCGCCGCCATCTGCTCACCGCCCGCGGCCGCCTCTACACCGTCTGCTGCCGAACGGGCCGCCGCCGCCCGCCCCGATCTTCATCGACCGCCGCCGCCTCTACACTGTCCCCTGCCGGACGGGTCGCCGTCGCCACCCGCCTCTTCACCAACTGCCGCCGACGGGCCGCCGATGCCCGCCCCGCTCTCCAGCCTTGTCGCCAGCCCCAGCCCTCCTCCACCTTGCCGGCACCAGATCCACTCCCGCCGGCCCTCTCCCATCTGCATTGTTCGCTTGTTCTTCGTCGGGCCTCGTCTAGCTCGATCGGATCTGAGCGTTGACTTCGAAAAAAAGTGTGTGAGAGAGATGTCTTCTGCATCGGGCTATGTTGCGATTCCTCGCTGCCCGGTGATCTTCGATGACGCGAATTATCCTGAGTTCGCTGCTTTTATGCGCGTTCACATGCACGGTCTCCATTTATGGGGTGTGCTCTCTGGCGAAGTCTCATGTCCGTCGTGCCCCACTGCTCCTCTGTCTCCTCTTCCGCCGCCGCCGATCGTTCTTGGCGTTGATGCTTCTCAGGAGGCCAAGGATGCTGATCAAAGTGCTGATGATATTGCTGTTGCTGCATATGAGCTGAAGCTCAAACAGTACTCTGCTGATCTCGAGACTTATCGCCTCGATCCGACGGCCTACACTCAGTGGGTAGATGAGGATGCTCGTGCTTCTGCTGTTCTCACCTCCAGTGTTCTGCCCCAGTTTGTCGCTGAGTTTATGAGTCTTCCTACTGTTGCTGCTGAGTGGGCACATCTCCGTCAGTGCTATCAGTCGTTTGGGGATGCTCTTTACCTGTCTGTGGTCAGCCAGGAGCATGCTCTTCATCAGGGTGATTCCACTATTGATGAGTTCTATACTCAGAGTGCTGCTATATGGCACCGGCTTGATTCTCTCTATACTGCTGTTTGTGGCACATGCCCGTGCTGCCAGATTGTGCGTCTCGGCTCCGCCAGGAGTTCGAGCCCTGCCGTGCTCAGTTGAATGCTCGTGGTCGTGTTCTGCTCTCTGAGGTGTTGTCTGAGCTTCGGGCTGAGGAGACTCGTCTCGGTGGTGTTGGTCTTCTTGCAGTTTCGTCTGTGCTTGCTATTCGTGGTCCTCCTCTGCCGTCTGCTCCCTTGACTCGGCCACGGTCCTCTGTGCCACCGCCGATACTACCCACTCCTCCAGGTCAGGGTTAGAGTCAGCACCAGCAGTCTTAGGGTCAGAGTCAGCACCAGCAGGCTCGTGGTCAGGGTCGCCGTGGTTCTCTTCGTCACTGCACTTACTGTAGCAGGGATGGCCACACTTGGGCCACCTGTTATACACGGGGTCCCATTTTACGTCAGCAGCACCAGGCTCGTGGGCAGTCGGCTCCTTCTGGATCTTCAGTAGTTGCTCTCTCTGATTAGGACATTATCAGGAGTCTTCCTGGTCTGCTTGCTGCTACAAACTCTTCTTCAACGGGCACTGCTGGTTCTGTGACTGATTCTTCCGGCACTACGCGACCACCACCTTCGACACAATCAGGTACGTCCTCGTGGTATCTGGATTCTGGAGCTTCTTTTCATATGACCTCTGAGTCTTCTCTTCTGTCCGCTATTCGTTCTCTCCCTTCTCCTGTCTGTGTTCTCACGGCCGATGGTACCTCTCTTCCTGTTTATAATCGGGGCACCCTTTCTACTTCTTTTTTTTTGTTCCTAATATTTCTCATGTTCCTCGTCTTAAGATGAATCTGTTCTCTGCTAGCCAGCTTACTGACTCTAGTTGTTGTGTCATTCTTGATGCTGATTCTTGTGTTGTCCAGGATTGTCGCACATAGGTCCTGGTTGGAGCTGGCCCTCGCAGCTGTGACTCTTCAGGACTTTGGAAGTTAGACTGGCTTCGTGTTCCTTCCGCTTCCACTTCATCTGCCAGTTCTTCTCCGGTCGTCGCCTCTGCTACCAGCTCTTTTCAGCAGTGGCATCATCGTCTTGGTCACCTTTGTGACTCTCGCCTGTCGTCATTAGTTCATCGTGGTCTTCTGGGGTCTGTCTCAGGAGATGGGTCTTTACATTGTCAGGGTTGTAGGTTGGGCAAATAGATTCAGCTTCCCTATCCTACTAGCGCGTATGTATCTCAGCGACCTTTTGATTTAGTTCATTCTAATGTTTGGGGTCCGGCTCCTTTAGATTCGAAAGGGGGCCATCGCTACTATATTTTATTCATAGATATTTTTTCTCGGTACACTTGGTTGTGTTTTATGCGCTCTCGCAGTGAAGTGCTCTCCATATATCAGCGTTTTGCGGCCATGGTCCGTACTCAATATTCTACATCCATTCGTGTGTTTCGTGCCGATTCTGCTGGTGAGAATATCTCTCAGATATTGCGAGGTGTTCTTGCTGAGCAGGGTGCCCTTGCTCAGTTCTCCTGTCCCAGCGCACATGCCCAGAATGGCGTTGCTGAGCGTAAGCATCGCCATCTTCTTGAGACCACTCGTGCCATGATGATTGTTTCTTCCCTTCTGCCGCATTTTTGGGCTGAGGCTGTCGCTACGTCGGCTTACCTCATCAATATTCAGCCTTCTGCCGCTCTACAGGGTGGTATCCCTCTTGAGCGCCTATCTGGTCATTCTCTAGACTACTCTATGCTTCGCTTGTTTGGTTGTGTTTGTTATGTTCTCCTTGCCCCTTGTGAACGCACCAAACTGACCGCTCAGTCTGTTGAGTGTGTCTTTCTTGGATATAGTGATGAGCATAAGGGCTATCGTTGTTGGGAACCTGTTGGTCGTCGGATGTGTATCTCTCGCAACGTTACTTTTGATGAGACGCCCCCTTTCTATCCTCGTCCCACCGCTGGTACCTACCCGGTGGAATATATCTCTTTTCTTCTTTTTCCTGACACACCTCCTTCTACTCCTATTGTGTCTTCTTCAGGACCTCCTCCCCCTGATGTCTCTTCTTCGACACCATCCTCCTCTACTCCGTCTAGTTCCCCTAGTTCTCCTCGTTCTCCGGAGCCTTCCTCTGTTATTCCTTCTTCTTCATCATCGTCTCATGAGTCGTCTCCCTCTAATGAGCTTACCTCTACTCGTCCTGTTCGTTAGCGTCGTGCCCCCAACCGTTACTCTCCTAGTCAGTATGGTATTTCTGTTATCTCCGAGCCGACTTCTTATCGGGATGCTGAGCATCATCCTGAATGGAAGCTGGCCATGGCTGAGGAGATTGCTGCGCTTGAGCACACTGGCACCTGGGATCTTGTTTCTCCCCCTCCCGGTGTTCGTCCTATCACGTGTAAGTGGGTCTATAAAATTAAGACCCGCTCTGATGGATCTCTTGAGCGCTATAAAGCGCGTCTTGTGGCTCGTGGTTTTTAGCAGGAGCACGGTCGTGACTATGATGAGACCTTTGCTCATGTGGCTCATATGACCACTGTGCGTACTCTTCTTGTTGTTGCTTCTGTTCGTCACTGGTCTGTGTCCCAGCTTGATGTTCAGAACGCCTTCCTCAATGGCGAGTTGAGTGAGGAGGTTTATATGCAGCCTCCTCCTGGGTATTCTGTTCCCGCGGGGATGGTTTATCGTCTTCGACGTTCTCTTTATGGCCTTAAACAGGCCCCTCGTGCCTGGTTTGAGCGTTTTGCCTCTGTAGTGACTTCTGCTGGTTTCTCCCCTAGTGCTCATGATCCAGCGCTGTTTGTTCACACTTCTCCTCGTGGACGCACTCTTCTTCCTCTCTATGTTGATGATATGATCATTACTGGTGATGATCCTGAGTATACCGCCTTTGTTAAGGCTCGTCTTCGTGATCAGTTTCTTATGACTGATCTTGGTCCTCTTCGATACTTTCTTGGGATTGAGGTTTTCTCCACTTCTGATGGTTTTTTCATCTCCTAGGAAAAGTATATTCAGGACCTTCTTGTTCGTGCTGCTCTTGGGGATGAGTGCAATGTTGAGACCCCTATGGAGCTTAATGTCAAGCTTTGTCCTATTGATGGTGATCCTCTTCCTGATCCGACGCGTTATCGCCATCTTGTTGGGAGTCTTGTTTATCTTGATGTCACTCGTCCTGACATATCTTATCCTGTTCATATTCTGAGTCAGTTTGTTTCCGCTCATACCACTGTTCACTATAGTCATCTTTTTCGTGTTCTTCGTTATCTTCGTGGCATGATCACTCGTCGTCTTTTCTTTACTCATTCCAGCTCCCTCCAACTCCAATGCTATTCGGATGCTACGTGGGCGAGTGATCCTACGGATCGCCATTCACTTTCTGCTTACTGTGTGTTTCTTGGTGGTTCGTTCATTGCTTGGAAGACAAAGAAACAGATAGCAGTTTCCCGTTCGAGTGTTGAAGCTGAATTGCGTGCTATGGCCTTATTGACTGCTAAGGTGACCTGGTTACGGTGGTTGCTTGCGGATTTTGAGGTCTCTATTACTACACCCACTCTGGTTTTGTCTGACAGTACAGGTGCTATTAGTATTGCACGTGATCCGGTCAAGCATGAGCTTACCAAGCATATTGGTGTTGATGCTTTCTATACACGTGCTCAGGTGCAGGCTCAGATTGTTGTGTTTCAGTATGTGCCTTCAGAGTTACAGTTGGCGAATTTTTTTACGAATGCACAGACCATTGCGCAGCATACTTTCTTTCTCTCCAAACCCAGTATTATCGAGCCACCATGAGTTTGAGGAGGGGTGTTAGATGTATATTTGTATATTATATGTCCCCACTTGTTAGGGGGTTTTCCTGCATATTTCCACATGTACATGTACTATATATTGTGGCCTTTGGTCCCAGAGGAATATTATGTTGCATATTTCTAACAATGACATGATTAGCTCCGTAGCATATTTCCAATTTAGATAGTGGGCGCATCTATGCGACCCCTATTGTTGTAAGCCCTCGGCTGACCGTGGGCCTTCTTGCTCTCTTCTATATATGAAACATATAGGTCTTTTGTTTTTGACGCATATTCTAGAGAAAAAAGATAGAGTTGGACCCAAAATTACTCAATTTGATAGATAAGGTGGGAGAGTTAGATTCCAAGTTGAAATGACATTGGTGAGCTCAAGTAAACATACGACTCCGTGTTTTTGAAGAACCCCTTCTGAGTAGGGAGCAAAGTTGTCCGGTTTAGAAAGTTCAAATGTAGATTTTTTATTTTTAAATATATATAAGGAACTAATTCCGCACTAGTCACTGAAACTCGAGGAACGTGAAATGCTTGGTCTTATCGAACTATATAAGAATTCCATTTTGCTAGTTAGGTTGGCCGAGAATTAAATTAGTTTTAGGTCTACTCTAGATTCGCATCATAATCATGTACACGAGGAATTGCACGTAGTGTGCAATTGCACATTATATTTTCCGGTTACATATAAATTACACATGAAATTGGGTGTGATCGTTATTTTAAAGAGAATTAAGGTTTTTTACATTTAAATTTGTACATATTTATTCCGAGCTTTTGCCTGAAAGTCGTTGGACGCTGGGGGAGTCGAAGGGTGCGGCTGGGACCCGGGCTCGGCCAATTCTATCTTCCCCACACGAGAAAAATGCACATAACACCAGAGTTTGGTGCTCTTGTTGCACAAAACACAGAATCAAAACCTCGGTTGCAGCCAACCTCATGTTTTCGTCTAATTTGTTGCAGCTAGTCCAAATAGAGGGATTTAGTCCCTAACACGTATAGACATATGGGTCCATCTCTACCCAAACCGTAGAGACTCAAACCAGTAGATCTCGTCTACGTATCCGCTCGGCTGTGTATCGTTTCGAGATCGTACTGGGTATTTTCTCGCTACGGCTAACACATACATGTCCTAGAATTCATATGAAAATCAAGACTAAATATTTTATATGTACCATGAAACTTTAATTGGAACTTGGAGTATGATGTGACATGATTTGGAGGTTGTAGACTGTCAGTCTTTTGCAGTTATTTTTTATTGCGGGTAGACTCTCGAAACAGTCTCACGCCCAACTATATTAATATAGTATAATGGTTGAGACAGCTGCTGGACCAGACAGCACAACGCCCAAAGAAACAATAGAGAAAAAAGAAAAAAAAACAAAGCCGACAATAGTGGCTTGACGAAAATAAGGATGACCCGCAACCGCTGCGCCCTTCGAAGAAATACCACCATGCTCCTAGCGCTCCAAAGCATCGCGTATCAAGCAGCACCTCCAAGAAGGAAAACGACAACAACGACGCTACTGCCCGGACTGGTCCTAGGGTTTCCCCCGATACGCTGCGGGAGGTGGGGAAGTGATTCACCCGACGCCCTTCAGGAAGGACGGCTACACCCGCAGGCGTGACCACGTCGGTGTCAAGACGACAAGGATTTCTCCCGACCGCTCAAAAAACCACACACCCGGACGCTTCGAAGTGCTCTACCAAACTCATTGTCGTGGTGGTATCACGGCATATGCCATGGGTAGGCTAAAGTTGGGGCCGATGGACGTGGAGGAATCCGGGGAGGGATGATGCAGTGAAGACCACACTCGTATGAACAAAGAGAAATACAATGTATATTGGATTAAAGCTCTCAAGTGGAGATAACACCTCATTCTCTACACCTAATCTCTTATATTCTGGCCATACTTGTGGCTACAATCATGCTTGTTGAGTTGTTTCCCCTATGCTCCTATCTAATCTCTGTGTGAGAGCGGAGGAAGAGGAAGAAGGAGAGCTCCTAGTGAGCAGAGAGGGGAGGAGCCCTTCGGGGCCTCTCTTAGAACGATCCCCCTGGTGCCCCTTATAAAGGGGAGCCCAGGGGACTAATCTTGCTCTCTACGATTGGCATCTTCTCAGCATATTCCGGGCATCTTCTGGAGATGCTCAGCATATGCCTTGGCATCTTTGGAGATGCTAAGGCATATTCCTTGGCATATTCTTGGATGCCGATGGCATATTCCTTATGCCATGTGCCAGTCTGAGCCAGAGGCGTCCCAAGACTGGCACGACGCTTGTGGAGTTGTCCTGGATAGATGGCATGTAGCTATGAAGGTTAGGAGCACATCTGGAGATAAATAAGAGGGCCTACGGGGTGAAATAACTCGGCCCAGACGCCCCAGACGAAACGGTGATTCGGCCTGCTTCCTAGTTGACTCGGCCTGGTCTTGATTGCAGGAAACAAGGGCCCAGCCGGATTGTTTGGTGGCCCGGCCGGGTTATTGGTTATTCGGCCTGGAGGGGAGCCGGCCTGGGGCCTAGTTCGGCCCAGGCGGGGAGATGCCGACCCAGCCGAGGTCTTCTTTTCTCGGCCCACGCGGGACAGCGAGGTGTGGAGCCCAGCCGGGTTTTCCTGTGACTCGGCCTGTGGCCTGGGATGGTGGCCGGGTTGAAGAGGCCCGCGGTGGCTGCTGCCCGTCTGGGCCGAGATTGGCCTTGGCCGGCCCAGGCGGGAATGCTCAGTTGGCGATCGATGGAGTGGAGAGGTCGCCCTGCTGGGATCCTGGCGACGTTGGTTCAGCGGGACTGAGGAGTGGGCGTCGGGTAGGAGGTCCGTGGTGGGCCGACTTAGGCTTAGGTCGGCCCACTCGGGGGTTATTTCTCCTTTGTATTTAATTCGGCCATGGAGAGTGTGGACTGGGCCGAGATTTCCCTTACTCGGCCCAGATGCTCTTTCTTGTCTTTTTCCTTTTCTATTTTGCTTAATATCCTCTTATTAATTACTCTTCCCTTTATTCATGTCTCTTATTAGTTTATTTATAGATTAACTCTGGGGTACCCGGGGGTATATCCCCGACATTAGTCCCCGAGGCTATGCGGGACTTGCAGAGTCGCGCATAGGCTTCATATTAATTATATCCCCAGAGTTGTTTCCCGACATGTAACTTCTTTCTCATATATTTCTTGGTCACATTATCCTCTTGGGTAAGTTTGTGACTTTGGCCTTCTTGGGCTCTGCTCAAAGTCCTCCTGAGCAAGTTTTTTTGGTTTCTGGCCTTCTGGCCATCATGGGCACTGGTCATAACCCATTTGGGTAAGTCTCTGGACCTCTGGCCATCATGGGCACTGGTCATAACCCCTTTGAGTAAGTTTCTGGACCTCTGGCCATCATGGGCACTAGTCATAACCCCTTTGGGTAAGTTTCTGGACCTCTGGCCATCATGGGCACTGGTCATAACCCCTTTGGGTAAGTTTCTGGACCTCTGGCCATCATGGGCACTGGTCATAACCCCTTTGGGTAAGTTTCTAGACCTCTGGCCATCATGGGCACTGGTCATAACCCCTTTGGGTAAGTTTCTGGACCTCTGGCCATCATGGGCACTAGTCATAACCCCTTTGGATAAGTAATGAATAATGGCCTTATTGGGCACTGCTCTTTTAACCTTATTAGGTAAGTTATGAGTTCTTGCCTTCTTGGGCATTGATCTTTTAACCCCATTGGGTAAGTTATGAGTTCCTGCCTTCTTGGGCATTGCTCTTTTAACCTCATTGGGTAAGTTATGAGTTCCTGCCTTCTTGGGCATTGCTCTTTTAACCTTATTGGGTAAGTTTATGAGCTCCTGCCTTCTTGGGCATTGCTCTTTTAACCTCATTAGGTAAGTTTCTAGTTCTTGCCTTATATTGCTCTTTTAACCCCATAGGGTAAGTTGTGAGTTCCTGCCTTCTTGGGCATTGCTCTTTTAACCTTATTGGGTAAGTTAGGAATTCCTGCCTTCTTGGGCATTGCTCTTTTAACCCCATTGGGTAAGTTGTGATCCGAGTCATCTGTTTCCAAATCCGAGTTATATGATTCAAATCCGAGTTAACTCATCTCAAATCCGAGTTACTTTACGCAAAATTGACTGTGTGTAAGTCTGAGTCATCTGACTCAAATCCGAGTTATATGACTCAAATCCGAGTTAACTCATCTCAAATCCGAGTTACTTTACTCAAAATTGACTTTATGTAAGTCTGAGTCATCTGACTCAAATCCGAGTTATATGACTCAAATCCGAGTTAACTCATCTCAAATCCGAGTTACTTTACTCAAAATTGACTTTATGTAAGTCTGAGTCATCTGACTCAAATCCGAGTTATATGACTCAAATCCGAGTTAACTCATCTCAAATCCGAGTTACTTTACTCAAAATTGACTTTATGTAAGTCTGAGTCATCCGACTCAAATCCGAGTTAACTCATCCCAAATCCGAGTTACTTTACTCAAAATTGACTTTATGTCTTAAGTCTGAGTCATCTGACTCAAACCCGAGTTATATGACTCAAATCCGAGTTACTTTACTCAAAATTGACTTTATGTCTTAAGTCTGAGCCATCTGACTCAAATCTGAGTCACATGACTCAAACCCGAGTTAACTCATCCCAAATCCGAGTTATCTATTCGCCACGATATAGCTTGATTTGGCGTGATGACGATAATTTGCCTTTGATATGGATCCGAGATATAGACCCGAGATTAAGCTTTGGGATATGATAATAGGGCTAACCGCTGAGAGATCTGATTCGAGATGTAGATATGAGATATAGATTCGAGATATGATAAGCTGGCCAATAGTCATCCGAGATATGGGATAATCTGGCAAGATGGTGAGATATCAATCCGAGTCATAACATAACCTAGCAATCTGGTGAGCTGAATAAAGCTTCAGCCTGAATCAGAGATATGATTAGTACGCCGAGTTTGAATACCAATCCGAATTATAACATACCCTGGCAAGCTAAATCAAATGTTAGTCGGAATCAGCGACAATCTACTGAGCTGAGTTAAAGGTTAATTCAAAGCATAAACAAATTGACTTCAAGTTATATCCGAATCATCAATAAGCTGGCCGGTAAGCTGAGTTAGAGGACAGTCCAAAGCATACATAAACTGACTCAAATTCTATCTGACTCATAAGTAAGCTGACTCAAATTCTACCTGGATCATAAATAAGCTGACTCAACTTTTGTCCGAGTTATAAATAAGCTGGCTGGGAGCTGAGTTACAGGGTAATCCAAAGAATAAGTAAACTGACTCAGAAACTATCTGAATCACAAATAAGCAGACTCAACTTAAGACCGAGTTATAAATAAGCTGGCATGTGAGCTGAGTCATGGGACAACCCATGGCACAAACTAACTAACTCAAAATCTATATGAATTACCAATAAGCTGATTCAACTTTTGGCCGAGTTATAAACAAGCTGGCGGGAGTACAGATCTAAATCGATATAATGCTCTCTTAATCTAAAGGTGACTCTATGAATAAGTTGACTAGTCCCTGGGTTAAGTTATTCTCTCCCCGGGGTGAAGGATTGAGTGTAGGTGGCTGAGTTACATGGCACTTACAGTAAACTTGGAGAAGTGTTTGGGTAAGTTATGCTAGGTCATAACTGCCCTGCTGAGTTACTTGGTACTTACAGTAAGCTTGGAGTAGTACTTGAGTCCTTCTTGCTGAGTCTTACCTGCTTTGATGAGTTAGACTTGGAGAGCCTCTGTGCTTACCTATTTGTTCTATGTTGGCTTGGTGAAGCTGAATGAGTCCTATGAGGAAGAAAATTGATGAAGATGTTCCCGTCCGGATGGAAACCCAACCAACGCCACTAAGGGCCCCACGGTGGGCGCCAAATGTCGTGGTGGTATCACGGCATATGCCATGGGTAGGCTAAAGTTGGGGCCGATGGACGTGGAGGAATCCGGGGAGGGATGATGCAGTGAAGACCACACTCGTATGAACAAAGAGAAATACAATGTATATTGTATTAAAGCTCTCAAGTGGAGATAACACCTCATTCTCTACACCTAATCTCTTATATTCTGGCCATACTTGTGGCTACAATCATGCTTGTTGAGTTGTTTCCCCTATGCTCCTATCTAATCTCTGTGTGAGAGCGGAGGAAGAGGAAGAAGGAGAGCTCCTAGTGAGCAGAGAGGGGAGGAGCCCTTCGGGGCCTCTCTTAGAACGATCCCCCTGGTGCCCCTTATAAAGGGGAGCCCAGGGGACTAATCTTGCTCTCTACGATTGGCATCTTCTCAGCATATTCCGGGCATCTTCTGGAGATGCTCAGCATATGCCTTGGCATCTTTGGAGATGCTAAGGCATATTCCTTGGCATATTCTTGGATGCCGATGGCATATTCCTTATGCCATGTGCCAGTCTGAGCCAGAGGCGTCCCAAGACTGGCACGACGCTTGTGGAGTTGTCCTGGATAGATGGCGTGTAGCTATGAAGGTTAGGAGCACATCTGGAGATAAATAAGAGGGCCTACGGGGTGAAATAACTCGGCCCAGACGCCCCAGACGAAACGGTGATTCGGCCTGCTTCCTAGTTGACTCGGCCTGGTCTTGATTGCAGGAAACAAGGGCCCAGCCGGATTGTTTGGTGGCCCGGCCGGGTTATTGGTTATTCGGCCTGGAGGGGAGCCGGCCTGGGGCCTAGTTCGGCCCAGGCGGGGAGATGGCGACCCAGCCGAGGTCTTCTTTTCTCGGCCCACGCGGGACAGCGAGGTGAGGAGCCCAGCCGGGTTTTCCTGTGACTCGGCCTGTGGCCTGGGATGGTGGCCGGGTTGAAGAGGCCCGCGGTGGCTGCTGCCCGTCTGGACCGAGATTGGCCTTGGCCGGCCTAGGCGGGAATGCTCAGTTGGCGATCGATGGAGTGGAGAGGTCGCCCTGCTGGGATCCTGGCGACGTTGGTTCAGCGGGACTGAGGAGTGGGCGTCGGGTAGGAGGTCCGTGGTGGGCCGACTTAGGCTTAGGTCGGCCCACTCGGGGGTTATTTCTCCTTTGTATTTAATTCGGCCATGGAGAGTGTGGACTGGGCCGAGATTTCCCTTACTCGGCCCAGTTGCTCTTTCTTGTCTTTTTCCTTTTCTATTTTGCTTAATATCCTCTTATTAATTACTCTTCCCTTTATTCATGTCTCTTATTAGTTTATTTATAGATTAACTCTGGGGTACCCGGGGGTATATCCCCGACACTCATCGCTTCGGTTTTGCAGTCACCATCGCCGTCTCACCGTGACCCACAGTGGGAGGCTGGTCCGACCGAAGAGGAAAAACTGCGGCCGGGGTCGACGGTACAGTATCCCGCGGGAGGGAACTACCTCCACCGCCGAAGGGCGATAGCCGACCGGATGTAGCAGCAAGGGCAAACCAGGCCCTCTGGGCTCATGAAGCCCCGCCGCCACACTGTAGCAAGGGGGTTTTCGCCGCCAACCCTAGCGCGAGTCCCTACTCCTTTGTCCCCCAGTAGATCCGCTGTCCACCGCAGATCCCCGTCGCCAAGCAGCAGCACCATCACCATCATGACCACCCGGGACTACCGGACCACTGCCGGTCTAAGGATCACCACTTGGTCCCGCACGGGGGAATAGGGACAAGCATGGTGAACACGGCACCTTCTTGCCGCCGACGGGTCACCTCGAGCAGGTTTGTCGGGCGACCACCAGATCTAAACCGCAACCAGGAGGGGAGGGACTGCGTGGTGTCAAAGGGGAGGCGCCGCCGGGGCTCTCCGCGTCGCTCGCGGGAGCGACACAGAGAACGAGTCCTCATTAGAATCGAGACTCTTGCGGGTAGCCTCTTGCAGTTCTTGTCGTGACTTGACTTGATTTTGGAGTTTCTAAAGTGCTATGAGTCACTTAATTTATGATATAAATTCTGCTATATTGATGCTTAAATATTTTGTATGTGTATAAAGTAATCTTTATATTTTCTATAGTTGTGTTGTCCATTTTTAAAAGTTATAGTATTTGTGGTACACAATAGAGAAATACAACAAGCCACATGTCTATACGTGTTAAGGGCCTAAATCACCTCAGTTTGGGCTAGCTGCAATCGAATGAGACGAAAACATGGGGTCAGCTGCAACTGATGTTTTAATTCTGTGTTTTGTACAACAATGTCACCAAACATTGGTGCTATGTGCAATTTTCTCTCCCCACACCTTCCCCATTCGCGGGTATTGTTTCGTCTCCTCCCGGCTTTCTCCGCTTCAAAAAGCAAAACCAAAACCCATCCCTCTCCTCGCCTCCTGCTCTTCTCCCCCACCAAAAGCCCTACCTGCCTACCATCTCCCTCTCGATCGCCGCCATGGCGCCGCCGCACCCGCCTGCCCCCTCCACCGGTACGCCCCTCCTCCCCGTCTCAACCCTAGCCGCCCCAATCTGAAAACGCAAACGCTGATTTTTCTCTTGCCGCAGTCAGCGGGACGATGCTGAAAGTGGTGTTCGAGGCCGCGGCAGACGACGATCTCTCCGTCTTCAAAGGTACGCGGCGGCGGCTGCTTCTCCCCTCGTCTCCCTCGCATCTTGGTCGGGACTCGGGGGCATCGGGTTCTGAATTTCCGGGTCCATCAATTCTGCTGCAGAGCTGGTGACGATGCTGGACGAGGGCAGGGGCCGCCCCAAGGAGGCGATTGAGGCGCTGAGGTGGGAGGGCGTCGAGGAGCTGGAAGGTGTCGGCGTCCTGCAGGCCGCTGCCTCCAAAGGCAGTCTGGAGGTATGCAGGTACCTGGTCGAGGAGCTGCGCGTTGATGTGAATGGCGCTGACAAGGAAGGTCCATGTCTCTCCCAAACCCTGTACCTACTTTGGAAAGTATGGGCTTGCCAAATTTCAGCAAGTGCTATTTCACATTTTGCAGCAGAGTCATGTGGGAAACCTTTGTTTTTGTTTTCATGCGCATAGGAAAAATCACTGTTCGCATGATCTGTGTGTCTAAATTGTGTTATTGTTGTGCTTGATTGTTTTGCGCCTCCTAAGGTTTAAGCTCCAGTAGTGTGAAAATATTATCATGGTGTAATACTTGCTTCATATATGACATATGGCATCTCTGCTGCTCTGCATAGTTGTCGGTATGTTGTTTCTCTCTTCTTTAAATCAATTATGCATAGGGTGGCATGCATATTCTAGATTTTATTATTATTTTATCATATAATATAGCATTATAAGGAAATGGAATATGCCATGTTCCATTTTTAGGCAATATCCTGCATAAGCATGGCTGATATAAATAGGCCTCATCGAGTATCTAACAAGATATTTTGGTATTTTATACTCTTGCACATGCTGTAACATGCAATCAGCTCGATTCTTCATAACTTATAGCTGTTTAAATTTAAAGATAATGTTGTTCCGATTTGTTCAATATGTCTAATGCAATGTCATTCTACTTCATATAAATATGAAATTGGGTGTTATTTGTGTACCTTGAGGAGCTATGTATAAATTTCATGCTCTGAGAAGACACAGTGCACTGTTATGGCCCTTTTGGGTTGAAAGTTGAAACGATATACTTTCATAGAAAATACATCTTTCCTTTTTGTAAGCACTCAAGTGCTTTGCATATGTAAGCTTGATTATTATGTGCTTGACAGGTAGAACCCCTCTGTTTTTTGCGATACTTTGTAACGCCGGTGTGGGTACTGCCAAATATCTTCTTGATTGTGGAGCTGATCCAGACAAAGCCAGCCACGATGGGTTTTCTCCTTTACATTCCGCTGCTGGATCAGGTCTACCTCTATAAGAACATACCTTGGCTTTGCATTTTTGTGCAGCAGTGCTTCTTAAGTTGCCTTCCAGTTTGTAAGTTGTGGTTTAGTATTGTGTCTTACTAGGATATATTTCCTTTTGGTTCGTATAGTAGTTAATTATCTAGCCACTGAAAGTATTGGCTTTAATTCCTTTTTATCCAAACAAGTCTATTAGTTATTATGATATTTATGGCACATGGTCAATGCAGACTTGCAGAGTGAGGTGCATAAGTTTTTTTATAAGAATATATTGTTGCAAGAAAGACATATCCTCTTTGCAATAAATTTATGGATTTATTTTTCAGGAAAATAATGCTAGATAAATACATATCCTCTTATGCAGCAGTTTGTGGATTTTTTCAGGAGATTGTGAGACCGTTAAACTATTGCTTTTGAAAGGTGCTTATGTTGACCCTGTAGCTATTTGTGGGACACCACTTCATTGCGCTGCTACTAAAGACCACTATACCATTGCGAAGATTTTATTGGACCATAATGCAGATGTAAGTTTATAAGTTCATATGTTTCTGCCTTAAGTTGCACATTGAACGTGGTAATGTACATGGCAAACTTTAGTTTCTTGTGTTCTGCTAAAGAAAACACATTAGCTGTCTTTCTCATGCTCTATTAACTGATTGCTGTCTGTTGCTTGATTCTATTTTGTTGTCTTTTGCATTTGAAAGCATGTAAGCCTTGAGGTGCACACGTTAGCTAACTTGTTCAACACAAGTAACTCTTGAAATCTTGATTACGTTTGTCTTTATCTGTTCCCTGGTTCAGATCACACCATCGTAACAAGTGTCGAAGTGCTTCATCCACTTCTATATAAATTCACAGTAAATATACTGTCAAACATACGGTCTATATCCTTGCATTAGTAATACTCCCTCTGTCCAACGGAGGGAGTAGCTCTGTTGTCAATGCGTGCAACATTCTACTTACCTTTTTTAATGGAACGGAAGATACACCACTGCACTTGTTTCAGTTCTGGTCTCCTACATGTTGACGTCAATACACTGAAAGTAACTTCTTGATGCAGTTTCACTTCTGCATATTTTCCATGATAAATGATCTTTATATGTTATGTTGATGCTCACTTCTAAGTGCCTATCCAAGATATCAAGGCTTTACAAAATGCTAGTAAGCTACAAGATATTTTGCATCTATATGTCTGCAATGTGCTTGTGTATTTTCTATTACAGCTACAAGATATCAACTTCTAAGTGCCTATCCAAGAACTTAGTGATCTGTATTTTTTACCTTTATCCCTTAATTATCCTTTTGACTAGGAGCTGATATCTTAAATGTTTTTACCAGTGCAACAAAATGGTAGATGGTAAGACACCACTGATTGCAGCTATAGATGCTGACTCAAGGAACTGTATGCTTCTCCTAATAAGGGTATTGTACCTTCATCTTAGCCTTGTCATGTCCTTTAATTTGATTAGTTTGTTCGTTTTGCAATGACAATTTTTCCTCACTGAAGTTGAGAACTTTCAACTTCCTCTGCTGGCCATTATTTTGCTATTCATTCCTGAAAGTGCAAACATTTGAAATGCTGCCCAGTTCATCTTGAGGACAGACTTACCCATGTTGTGGGCAGACATGTAACGTCTTATTTTTCTGTGATAGGCTGGTGCCGATCGTGATGGAGCTTTAACCTATGCTATGGAGAACCTTCATTCTGAAAAACTTGTTTCAAATGACTTTGTCAATTGTGTTAAGCAGGACGTTGCTGCTAAACATATTGTTCCTGATGGTGTAAGATTTAGCTCTTTGACACTACATGCTTGTAGAGTTCTTTTTCCATTAACGAATCACTCTTGTGGAACTCTAATAAGTACTACACGACACTTTCTGCTAGGTGGCAAGCAACATTTTGCATAGGCGCTGGTTTTTAGAACACTACATGCATGCACTTTGACACTAGCAACAAGTTGTAACCCTAGGATACACATTAGGAATGGTAGGGAGCAAAAAAGACTATTTTCTGGAACCTATAGTGGCTGATATTCGTCCAAGATCTAGGAATGTATCCGATACCAGTAAGTCTCCGGTACTTACACGGTGTATCTAATAATTTCTGAATATAGGAAATCAAACTGGATTGGCTTTGGGAAGGAGAGAAAGGAGAAGCAAATCAGTGTTCTAAAACCCACCAAGCAGGCGCACCACTGTCCTAGGCAGATATGATTGATCGAATTTCTGAATGTGCAAGATGTTGGTTAATTGATCCGAACAATTTCCTATTCCAGTCTTTCTACAGACAAGGTGCCCTGGACCGGATAAACAGTGATCATGTGATTATCGTAAGTTAATATTTTGTTCACGCTGCCAGATAGCAGACACTAAAGAGAACTTCCAATGTTTTATGGTTCTAATGGGTTTTTGTTAAAACCGGGGTAAGGGCCAAAAGCCAATAATCATAGTTCTAAAACTTTAGCTGTAAAAATGCCATTTGAAAATTTCTTCTCAGCTGTTGCCTTTGTAAGTATTTTGGGAACAATATGGCTCAAATCCAAGAACAAGATGTGCTAGTTTAATTAAATTAATATTAAGTAATACAACTCCAATTTGCAATCACTGATTGTGCGCAAGAGGGTACAAAGAAATTATATCTAAAATGTGTGTGGGAGGTTGAAATGGAGCAAATCAGTGCCATTTTGCCAGTTATTAGCGATGGAAATGTGACTTTCCCATTGGTGTGTGGGACTGGTGAAGACTCGTGAAATTGTCTCTTGCTATTAAAGTAGCATGTTGATATGCGTTAATACGCAGTAAGCATGGTGTCACCAATTTGTGTGAATTTATTTAACAACTTAGGCGATCAATTCTTTGTTACAATGCTGCACGTAGATGCTTTGAGATTCTCACAAGTATGCAATCATATAAGTGTGCGAAAAAAGATTTTTTATGATCCATATTTTCCAAATCTTCACATTACAATCCAAGGTATTTTATTTTGAACTTCTATATATTTATAGTTTTAGCATCCGAAGTCTGATTTTAATATCTTGATGATTCAGGACGAGCCTCTGTCTAAAAAGAAAATAAGAGCCGCTGGGTTTAAGAAACTTGCAAATCACTCTTTCAAGATGAAGGATTATCTTGCTGCAGTAGGATCCTACAGTGTGGTATATCAAAGCATCATACAATTTTTACATTTTTCCTTTCCAACGTTTCATTTAATTGCATACCTCTTTTTATTTGCATAGATCAAGAAAGCCTGGTTCCTAATATCTTTGATTATGACCTGGTTTTACATTATCTTGAATGTAAATACATTAATCCAAAGTACTTTTAGACACACTTATCCAAATCGAAATTTTCACGTGGAGCTGGCTGTTTCTATCAACGATTTTGACTCACTGGGCGGCAACGTCCCTACACATATGGTCTACGGCCTATCATAGAGAGCGCTGATTTTATTTCAAGGCATAGAGGGAATAAGACATAGTTGTGCTTTCAGAAAGTACTCCTTCCATTACATAATTCTTGTCATGGTTATAGTTCAAATTTTAACTAAAACAAACTAAAACCACGACAAGAATATGTAATGAACATGAAGAGGGTGAATTATCAGTGTGTTAATCTGATGATGGTGTACTTATTGGAGGATTACGTACCACTCATTTTTCGTGTTCTCGTATAACTTTACCGATATTTAGGAGTAGCTAAAACATAGTGTACAATGAATGAAGCGACATGCCATATACTTGTTGGAAGGCACGCGAAAAATAATTCACACTGCTGTATTTTGTTTCACGTGTAGTATGACCTCAATATTATGCTGTACTGTATTTGTTAGTTGTATGTTGGGTTAATTGGCTTTATTCGCTGCTTATTCATGATTTAGATGTATACTGGCTCAATTAATTCTCCATACTATCTCGAATCTTTTCACAGCTATGTGCAGATTTCTATCTCGTTGTTAACAAATCCTAACAGTTTATTTATTTATCTATTTTATGGTCACTGTTTATTTGCCTTGTTGGTTATAGGCAATGGCGCTTGATCCCGATGATGCAACCCTGTACTCGAACAGGAGCGCTTGCTGGCTTCTCATGGGTGACGGGGACAGGGCTTTGGTGGATACCAACCAATGTAGAAAAATGCGTCCTGACTGGCCAAAGGCTTGTTACAGGCAGGGCGCAGCTCTGATGTTGCTGAAGGTCATATAGAAGATACTGTCGGTTGTTTTTTCCCTATTTGTCTCAGCAAATTATATTTGACCATTAACCTGTATTTTACAATCAGGATTACAAGGGTGCATGTGAATGTTTCTTGGATGGACTTAAGTTGGACCCAGCAAACACTGAGATTGAGGATGCATTATGGTATCACATCTGCCTCCTTGGTTACATTATGCATTTCAAAGATGAACTTTAGGTTTTGGTGGTTAACTAGATATGCACTAAAATTCTATGTTTCAGCGCACGGCATTGTATGCCGTAGGTACCAGCTTTGTCTTTACCTTGAGAACTTGTGAAGATATAGGTTATTTGAGCTCTGTTCAGTTTTGAGTCTTAGGACTCAGTAAGCTAGCGAGCATTATATCAACCAGCTCTAGTTTTCACCATGTATGCTCTTCAATTATTGCATTCCTTTCTGGCTTCCCTTCTTTAACATTTGTTGTTGTGCGTTTGTGTAACTTAATACGAGTGGCAGATGCCATCAGGAGATCCCAAGTTTCTGATGGTTCTATTTGGAATATGCAGGAATGCTTATGATGCCATGGCAGATGTCTCAAAGAACCAAGGCTGAGTGTTTCACTTTCCGCTTGAAGACTTTTGGTTGGATTCCTGAACTGAGTAGTTCAGTTGGGGAAATCAAGTACTCTCTCCGACCCATATTAATTGACTTGGATTTGTCAAAATTTGAATGAATTTAGACACTATTTAGTATACAGGTTCATCTAAAATTTAACAAATCAAAGTCAATTAATATGGGCCGGAGGAAGTAGTAACTCTTCTGATGTAAGTATCGGAGTGTCGTGTTTTGTCGTGTTTGCATGACTAGATATGTCGTTATGCCTGGTGGATATTCTCTGGTTGTCATCGTGTATGGTTCAATCTGTCTGTCGTAAGTCTGTTCAAATCACCAGTGCTGCCTGCATTGTAAAATGGTTGCAAAAATGAAACAAAAACAACCAAAAGCACCTTAGCCAGAGTAGTAAACTTATCCAACAATGAATACAAAGAAAGAACAATGCAAAGACACAGGCTGATTCGTAGCAATCCAGCGAGACAGGATTGAAGTTGAGGCATTTTGGCAGCATTCGCATAGAATCTTTTGAAATCCTGATCCTCTCTAATAAAACTTCCTATCCCTTTTTCAGTTGGTTCTTTTTATATTTCCTTCGTCCAATAAATTACAGTGTTCTAAATTCCAGACAGCCAGATAGGAAATGTAACGTCCCAAAAATACTAAACTTGGATCATCAAACTCTAATCATTAAATTAGGGTTAACAAAAACTTTTCTAAATAAAATTATGAAAGCATGCATGTGAGTATGTATTTCATTTTGAATTCTTTTGAACCAACTTGTTTGTGTGTTCCTTTGCTTGTAAATGGATGCTTAGGTGAAATAAACATCATCTAAACATTTTCCACACTTTTCCCAAAGACAAGTAAATCAAAACAAATAAAATAAGGAAATGGTCATTTTGACCAATTTAACTCCCATGCCTACTTTGGCTGTCCCAAACTTTCAGAACTTAACAGAAACTTTTCTGGATCTTTGCACCCCTTGATTGTACTCATAACAAAGTATCAAGACCCACTTTGTGATCATCCAGAAACATTCAAATGCATAGTTTAAAGGACAGTTCAAAATTGAATCTATATCATATGGAAAGATCCTACTTTTTCAAAACCACTCAAACAAGCTCAACTTTCAAAACCCAAGCATCTGCAGACTCACCAGCACCAACCTAGCACACCCACCAAAAATCTTTTCAAAATTCAAAACTTGAATTCTTGCGGCCATTTCATCAAACACTTGGCAGGCACAAATCAAACAAAATCTAAACACTATTGTGAACCGTGATTGAAGCCTAACTTGTTCCCTCTCTGGTTGCAACTAGGCTTTAGTAGATCATCTAGCTCAATTGCACACCCTTAGCATCACTGTAAGCTTGGCATTGCCATCAATGGTGAGCAGGCCGAATGCACCCTTGTCACCCACATGTCGACAGCCAGCTAGGAGGAGAAACAAGCCTAGCCAACGTGTCTGGGAGCAAGCCAACATCCCACCACCACTCCCTGTCCAGCGCTCGAATCCTGCCAGCCACTGAACCACACGCACGGACCATGCCAAGCTCGCCAGCAACCATGCCGAGAGCGCGCCCCGTGCGCCACGCTCGAACGACGCCCACAGACCGCGCGCCGCCCTCGCCGCGTGCATATGTGATCACCACCGTCCTAGCAACCCCGCAGACACGCTCGTTCGCCGTCGCGCGGACCACGCGTGTTGTGCGCCATTAAATTTTCCGTCGAGCACGCGCAGAGCACCGTCGCGTTCCGACCAAACCGCACTGCCCCACGTCTCGCCACCGTGTCAATGAGCATCGCTAGGGAGCACCGCACCGCCCCCTACCATCGCCTATGCCGATAGCCGTCTGTACCGTCGACCACGACAAGCTCACCTTGCGCCCTGTCGGTCCCCTCTCGCCACTATAAATAGAGGCCACCCCCAGCCGAATTGAGCACACCATCTCACTCCCCTCTCCTCACTGATCATTCCACCTTGTTCCCGGAGCAAGGCGAGCAGCGCAGCGCCGGAATTTCAACGGTGCCCGCCGCTGCTGGAGAAGAAGGGGCCAGCGATTGGAGCCGCCCCAGGAGAAGCTGCTGGTACCAGGAGGTTCGCCGTCGTCGACTTCGTCGTTCGCCCGCCTCGCCGACCCTCGCCTTCACCCCGATGAGCCCCCAACGACCCCCACCTGCCGCGCTAGGTTTCTGTCTCGCCGGCGTTGCCCAACGTCGACGATGACCCTCAGCCGTTGGATTAGAACCAGATCGAACGCACCACATCGCCCCATACCGCTTCGCACCCCCTCGTCTCAGTGACACGTGGGGACATCCACTTAAACAGCCCGCGGAAGCGCTGTGCTTAGTAGGCCGGCCCAGTATCGCTTCCCGCGCAACCCAGTTATTTGAATTAAACCTTTTCCATTTTATTTCAAACACACTTCTGTACCCAGTTTCAAAAATCAACCCAGGTCGATTCAGTGAACCAAATTGAATGAAACCAATTTTGTTAGGAAGGTCTAGGAATGCTGAATCCAAGCCCGTTGGATTCAAGTCATTTGGATCTGTAGATCATCCTTGGTAAAAATAACAAGGCAGAAGCTTTTCTGCATTCAAACCTGTGACCCCGAAGATGGAGCTTCGCCTACGTTACCGTTATTATTACGTATTTCCGCTGCTTGAAGTTGTATTAAGAACTGGATCATGAGATTCTTATTTGTGTAAAACCTTATGTATGGTTTGTAATGGATGATGTACTGTGGTATCCAATTCTGTTATGTCTCACAAAAATGGTAATCCTGGGATTGCGATGTATGGCATAACAGGCATCTGGGATTAAAAATCCGGGTGTTGACAAGTTGGTATTAGAGTCATCCTGACCATAGGAGACCCTAGTTAGACTGGACGTTTGAATCAAAAACTTAGTTTCAAAACCAAAGGAAGCAAATATTTACAAAAACTTATTCTCATTCTTATCCCTTTGATTCTTTCATGAAAATTCATGTGCCTCAAAAACTCTTGCAACATACATAAAATTTGACACACTTGATCACTCCACTAACTTACTCATCCTATATTCTTATAGATGGACGTGAAGTACAACAATTTTTATCAGTTGGGGAATGGAGGATACCTTATCTTTGAGCGGGATTTGGACCAGCTTTCGGAACTTCTGGAGCGTCCGCACCCCGAGTTCTTCGGAGCTCAGCTCAATGATCAAGGAGGAGAAGATCTGCAGTGGATAATTGTTGCAAGTCTCCAAGGAAAGATTGAACCTCCCACTGCTGAGGGAATTTAGTTTACCTTAAGAGAGAACAACTGGCTCGATGGACTTGCCAGGGCCATGCAGGAATCTCTTTCCCGTCTGTGTGGGCAGAGCATCAATCAGATCAAGGGAACCCGCTTTGAGTTTTGCCCAAGGCATGATGCAAATGGACAACCACTGGAAGCCCCATACCACCCCGAGCTGAAGACTCAATTGGACCACCTTAGCTTCATGATGTACGATCGTCAGCAGGAGTTGGATAACTATCGTGACTACTCCAACCACAAGTCTGCCATCATCAAGACGAAGGATCAAACCATCGCCATGCTAGCAAAGGATCGCAAGTCTCGCCGTCGTCAGCTCGACAAGAAGGAGCGCATCATTGCCCGTCTTCGCCACTGCATCTCATCTTTGGAGGAGACCATCCACGAGAGAGACATGCAGTTGGAGGAAAGGGAGAATGCCGGAAAGGATCTTCGTGGAGACCCCTACTCCTATCTCAGCGATGATGATGATTTTCTGGAGGATCAGGCTACGGATTTCTTCACCGATGAGGATGATTTCGCCTTCATCAATGATGATGAAGATGATGAAGCCACAGAGTCCGAGGAGTAGTAGCACTTGAGCACTAGCGTAGTGAGTAGTATTCGGTCCCACTGTATCGTAGTTTTCAGAATGGTTCTTAAAACCATCTGTTTTTCTTTGTTGTGGTGTGTGTTGTATCGTGTGCTATGAGTGAATGAATGAAAAGCAAGTTGCTAGAAAAATCTGAGTCAAACTTTAAAAACTTTTCAAAATCCCAGAACCTTAGAAATTTCCCTCTTTTCTTGTGATCTATCTCAATCTTCAGATGCCACGCGGAGGAAGTGGTTCATCCCCGGACCCGATGTTGCAGATTCTGCAAATGTTCACCTCTGACCGTGAAGCCGAAAGAGCGGAACGTCAAGCCAACCTAGCCACTCTGCAACAGATAGCTCAGCTAGCCCACAACAACCAAGGCCACGGAAATCAAGATAACCATGGATCTAAGCTCAAGAATTTCCAGAATACCAACCCACATGTTTTCACTGAGTCAGAAGAACCCCTAGACGCCGATGATTGGCTGCAAACCATGGAAAATAACCTAGAAGTCGATGGAGTGGAAGCCAACGAGAAAGTTCTGTTCGCCACCCACTATCTAGCCGGAGATGCCAGGGCATGGTGGAACAGTGTTCGCGCAATGACCGGAGGCCAGATGATGACCTGGGAGGAATTCAAGGTCAAGTTCAGCAGAACCCATGTGCCACCGGGTTTGATCAAGAGGATGATAGACGAGTTCAGAGAGCTGAAGCAAGGAAGGATGACTGTAGTGGAATACCGTGACAAAATTTTGTCATTAGCTAGGTATGCCCCGGATGAGATTGACACCGAAGCCAAGAAGAAAGAAAGATTCCTGAATGGTCTGCATGATGAGATGCAGACAGTGTTAGTAAATATCCCCTTTGCTGATATTGAAGCCCTTGTCTACTCTGCTATCCAGATGGAAGGAAAGAACCAAGCCAATGAGAACCGCAAGCGTCGCATGATGCATCAGCTAGGAACCCATCAGACCCCAAAGTACCGCCCCAACCCATCTCCAGGATTTGCCCCAAGAACTAACAGACCCCCGATGAACCGTCCGACTTATCCCAACCGTGGAAACCCTAGGCCTGGAGGAAATCACAATAACCCCGGCAACTCTAGCAATTTCAACCGTGCCCCACCCAAGTTCAACAACAAAATGCTGCCACCAACACCAACACTGCCCCGAGGACTGGAAGCAATGCTGTGCCTGTAGCAGCAAAGGACAAGTCGCAGGTAACTTGTTATGACTTTGGAAATAAGGGTCACTACTCCAACGAGTGCCCCAACAAGAAGAATGCCGTAGCACCCAATACCAATGTCCCAGCTCAGCAGCAGTGTCGTGTTCAGCCCGGTAAAAGGTTTGCCCCAGGGAATTCGCTCAACCGCAATGGCCGTCTTTTCCTCATGCATGCTGAAGAAGGTCAGGAAGCGCCAGACGTCGTGCTGGGTATGTTTTCTGTTAATTCAGTACTTGCAAGAGTGTTGTTTGATTCTGGTGCATCGCATTCATTTGTCATCGAAGAATTTGCATGCACTAGTAAAATTCAACCAACCAAACTGAAGCATGTCATGATTGTTCAAATTCCCGGATCAACCACCAAGGCTAGGCAAATTTGCAAAGCCGTCCCTATCTGAATCCATGGCATAGATTTTTATGCTAATCTGATAGTACTCGGAACTAAAGGTTTGGAAGTAATACTAGGAATGGATTGGATGTCCAAACATAAAGGATTGATTGACTGTGCCAAGAAAGCCATAACCATGACCAGTACAGCCGGAATATCAGTCGAGCATATACCTGAAACCTTACCTCGCCAATTCAAATGTAACAAGAGTATAGCCTAACCTACCATTGACCAAGTCCGGATAGTCTGTGAATACCCCGATGTATTTCTAGATGTTTTGCCCGGTATGCCTCCAGATAGGGATATCGAGTTTATCATCGAACTAATCCCCAGAATAGGACCCATAGCCCAGAGACCCTATAGTATGAACCCGTCGGAGCTAGAAGAACTGAAGAAGCAACTGGATGCCATGTTGCAAATTGGATTGATTCAACCAAGTGCGTCACCATAGAGATCACCTGTCTTGTTTGTGGACAAGAAGGATGGAGGTAACCGTTTGTGTACGGATTATCGGAAGTTGAATGATGTCACCATCAAGAACAAGTACCCGTTGCCCAAGATAGAAGATTTGTTTGATCAGTTGACCGGTGCCAAAGTGTTTTCTAAGATTGATCTTAGAACTGGTTATCATCAACTCAAAATTTGCGTAGAGGATATCCCAAAGACTGCCTTTACCACCAGATATGGATTATACGAGTATATTGTCATGTCTTTTGGATTAACCAATGCCCCCGCTTATTTCATGAACCTCATGAATAAGATTTTTATGGACTTCCTGGATAAGTTTGTCGTTGTTTTCATCGACGACATTCTGGTTTACTCCAAATCAGAAGAAGAACATGAGCTACACCTAAGGACCATTCTTCGAACCCTTAGAGAGCATCAGTTGTATGCCAAATTTAGCAAATGTGAATTCTGGTTACAGGAAGTAGGATTCCTCGGTCACATTGTATCAGCCGGAGGAATTGCCGTTGACCCTGCCAAAGTGAAAGATGTAGAAGATTGGCAAGCCCCAACCACTCAAACCCAAGTTCGTGCATTTCTCGGATTGGCGGGATATTACCGCAAGTTCGTAGAAGGATTCTCAAGTATCGCCAAACTCATGACCCAATTACTGAAGAAGGACAAGAAGTTTGAATGAACAGACAAATGTGAAGCGAGTTTTCAAGAACTCAAGCGTAGATTGATTTCAGCCCCAATCTTGATCATGCCGGATATCATGAAGCCCTTCGATGTGTATTGTGACGCATCCAAGATCGGTCTCGGATGTGTGCTAATGCAAGAAGGCAAAGTTATATCTTATCTATCTCGACAACTGAAGCAACATGAGCAAAATTACCCAACCCATGACCTCGAACTCGCAGCCGTAGTCCTAGCCCTGAAGACATGGAGGCATTACCTCATGGGAAACCGTTGTGAGATTTATTCGGATCACAAGAGCCTGAAGTATATATTCACTCAGAAGGAGCTGAATATGAGACAGAGAAGATGGATTTAACTAATCAAGGATTACGACCTGGACATTCACTATCACCCTGGTAAAGCCAATGTGGTAGCAGATGCCCTTAGCCTATTGCCATGCCGCTTGAACTCCATGATTTTGAAGGAGCAACCAAGCCTGCACAAGGAAATGGAAGATTTTTGAATAGAATTAGTGAGTGAAGGATTTTTGGCTAGCATAGAACTCTAGCCCACTTTGATCAGTCAGATCAAAGAGGCGCAGAAGGTAAATGCTAGTATCGACGGAATCAAGTGTCGTATTGGTACAGGCAAAGTACCCGGATTCACTGAAGACGAAGAAGGAGTTTTGTGGTACAAAGGACGCCTTTGTGTACCATCAGATTCTGAGTTGAAAGAAGTTATTTTGAAGGAGGCTCATGATACTCTTTATTCTATCCATCCCGGAGGAACTAAGATGTATCAAGATTTGAAAGAGCAATTTTGGTGGCATAAGATGAAGAGAGAAATCGGAAGCTATATCGCCAAGTGTGATATATGTCAGCGAGTCAAGGCAGGACATCAAAGACCCGCTGGATTGTTGCAACCATTGCAGATTCCGGAATGGAAATGGGATTCCGTTGGAATGGACTTTATCACCGGACTGCCTACTTCTAGTAGGGGAAATGACTCTATCTGGGTCATAGTGGACCGATTGTCCAAAGTCTCCCATTTCTTGCCCGTCAAGACCACATATCAGAGTTCGAAGCTAGCGGAGTTATACATCGCTAGAATAGTTAGTTTGCATGGAGTCCCCAAGAACATTGTATCGGATCGAGGAACTCAGTTTACCTCGAGATTCTGGAAGAAGGTCCAAGAAGGTTTAGGAACCCGCCTAGATTTCAGTACCGCGTATCACCCTCAGACAGATGGACAAATGGAGCGAGAAAATCAAATACTCGAAGATATGCTAAGAGCATGTGTGTTAGAATATGGATCCAAGTGGGAAGACTGTCTGCCGTTTGCAGAATTTTCATACAATAACAGTTATCAAGCCAGTTTGCAAATGGCCCCATTTGAATTCATGTACGGAAGGAAGTGTCGCACCCCTTTGAACTGGTCGGAAGTAGGAGAGAGTCAGATTTTCGGACCCGACATCCTACGAGAAGCAGAAGAGAAGGTTCACAAGATTCGTGAGCACCTCAAGACAGCCCAGTCCAGATAGAAGAGTTACGCCGACAAGAGACGTCGAGACCTCGCCTTCAACATAGGAGATTTTGTTTATCTGAAAGTGTCGCCATTGAAGGGAATGCAGCGTTTCCAACTCAAAGGAAAGCTAGCCCCCAGATATATCGGACCTTTCAAGATCCTGAACCGTCGAGGAGAAGTGTCGTATCAATTGGAACTACCCGAAGATATGTCAGCCGTGCACAATGTGTTCCATATCTCATTACTTCGCAAGTGCCTCGAAGTTCCAGAGAAAACCGAAGTGTTCAAGAATATATATCACCGGACCATAGAGATCAACGATGACATGACTTATCCCGAAGTACCCATCTGTATTTTGGAAGAAGCTTTCAGAACTACCTGAACCCGAAGCATCAAGTTTCTCAAGATCCAGTGGAGCAACCACACAGAAGAGGAAGCTACCTGGGAGCGCGAAGATCACATCAGGACGGAGTTTCCCGATCTCTTCAAATCCTAGGTAATCTTTTTCGTCCTTTTTCAAATCTCGAGACGAGATTTTGTTTAAGGGGGGAAGGTTTGTAACATCCCAAAAATACTAAACTTGGATCATCAAACTCTAATCATCAAATTAGGGTTAACAAAAACTTTTCTAAATAAAATTATGAAAGCATGCATGTGAGTATGCATTTCATTTTGAATTCTTTTGGACCAACTTGTTTGTGTGTTCCTTTGCTTGTAAATGGATGCTTAGGTGAAATAAACATCATCTAAACATTTCCCACACTTTTCCCAAAGACAAGTAAATCAAAACAAATAAAATAAGGGAATGGTCATTTTGACCAATTTAACTCCCATGCCTACTTTGGCTGTCCCAAACTTTCAGAACTTAACAGAAACTTTTCTGTATCTTTGCACCCCTTGATTGTACTCATAACAAAGTATCAAGGCCCACTTTGTGATCATCCAGAAACATTTAAATGCATAGTTTAAAGGACAGTTCAAAATTGAATCTATATCATATGGGAAGATCCCACTTTTTCAAAAACCACTCAAACAAGCTCAACTTTCAAAACCCAAGCATTTGCAGATTCACCAGCACCAACCTAGCACACCCACTAAAAATCTTTTCAAAATTCAAAACTTGAATTCTTGCGGCCATTTCATCAAACACTTGGCAGACACAAATCAAACAAAATCCAAACACTATTGTGAGCAGTGATTGAAGTCTAACTTGTTCCCTCTCTGGTTGCAACTAGGCTTTAGTAGATCATCTAGCTTAATTGCACACCCTTAGCATCACTGTAAGCTTGGCATTGCCATCAATGGTGAGCAGGCTGAATGCACCCTTGTCACCCACATGTCGACAGCCAGCTAAGAGGAGAAACAAGCCTAGACAACGTGTCTGGGAGCAAGCCAACATCCCACCGCCACTCCCTGTCCAGCGCTCGAACCCTGCCAACCACTGGACCACACGCACGAACCATGCCAAGCTCGCCAGCAACCATGCCGAGAGCGCGCCCCGTGCGCCACTCTCGACCGACGCCCACAGACTGCGCGTCGCCCTCGCCGCGTGCATACGTGATCACCAACGTCCTAGCAACCCCGCAGACACGCTCGTTCGCCGTCGCGCGGACCACACGTGCTGTGCGCCATTAAATTTTCCGCCGGGCACGCGCAGAGCACCGTCGCGTTCCGACCAAACCGCACCGCCCCACGTCTCGCCACCGTGTCATTGAGCATCGCCAGGGAGCATCGCACAGCCCCTACCGTCTCCCATGCCGATAGCCGTCTGTACCGTCGACCACGACGAGCTCACCTTGCACCCCGTCGGTCCCCTCTCGCCACTATAAATACAGGTCACCTCCAGCCGAATTGAGCACACCATCTCACTCCCCTCTCCTCACTGATCATTCCACCTTGTTCCCGGAGCAAGGCGAGCAGCGCAGCGCCGGAATTTCACTGGAGCCCGCCGCTGCTGGAGAAGAAGGGGGCCAGCGATTGGAGCCGCCCCAGGAGAAGCTGCTGGTACCAGGAGGTTCGCCGTCGTCGACTTCGTCGTTCGCCCGCCTCGCCGACCCTCGCCTGCACCCCGGTGAGCCCCCAACGACCCCCACCTGCCGTGCTAGGTTTCTGTCTCGCCGGTGTTGCCCAACGTCGACAATGACCCTCAGCCGTTGGATTAGAACCAGATCAAACGCACCACATCGCCCCATACCGCTTCGCACCCCCTCGTCTCAGTGACACGTGGGGACAGCCACTTAAACAGCCCGCGGAAGCGCTGTGCTTAGCAGGCCGGCCCAGTATCGCTTCCCGCGCAGCCCAGTTATTTGAATTAAACCTTTTCCATTTTATTTCAAACATACTTCTGTACTCAGTTTCAAAAATCAACCCAGGTCGATTCAGTGAGCCAAATTGAATGAAACCAATTTTGTTAGGATGGTCTGGGAATGCTGAATCCAAGCCCGTTGGATTCAAGTCATTTGGATCTGTAGATCATCCTTGATAAAAATAACAAGGCAGAAGCTTTTCTGCATTCAAACATTTTTCAAATGAAAACCATAATAGCTTTTGAGTTGATTCCAACTCTCAAAAATCACATTTGATCATACCTTTCAGAATATATAAAAATATATAGGTTTACTTACAGAAATAAGGTTCAAGTAATAAAAGAATGCCACATAGGCATTTCTAGTCACTTTATTTAATTAAATAAAAGGGTAAAACCTTATTAAATTGTGACACCACTTTAAATCACATTCCCATGGACTAAAATATGTGGTGATGAAATGTGTCAACATGATCCCATGTTTGGTTTGGAGAATATTAAATCTTAAGTAGTTTTTCAATGAGTAGAAATTACTTTTCTAAAAATAAAAGGAATTAAACCAAGTTTTAATCTTGTAATGTTAGTGATGATGCTAGATCATCTATAGGACCCTTTTGTGTGATGATTGCAAGTAGTTAAGTATTGTTTGGTGATTGTGTACATCGTATTTATTTATAGACGCTAGTACCGACCAAGGATACGAGGAGGAAGGAGGATTCTACGAAGAAGAAGCCGAGGAGAACTTCAACCACTGCTCTGCACAAGGCAAACTAACACTTGCAAGATACTCTACTTTAGCAAGCCTTACTAATCAAGTTGACCTATGCAAGCCTATACTTGCAATGATGCAAACAACCCATTGCTTGTTACCATGCCAACTATATGCCTTAAGCATATGTGATCATACCCACTTGATAACCCAATCCTAGTTTTATTTGCAAGCTTTCTACTTTATTTCTTTATCAAAGCTTTAACTTAGAGTTGACTTAAGTGACTTATAGATTCTAGAAAGATATATTTGAAGGTTGCATAAAGAGCATAAAATTTGGCCTAAGTTAGAAACCTTGATATCATCCTAAGATATAAGCTTTAACTCCACTAGTTTACCACCCCTCATTAGTACTTATCCTCACTTGTAGATGCTAGTGCTAAGCATAAAAATTGATCAACGTTAGATGGGAATACTTGGTGAAAATGGTTATGAAAACTTTAGAATGATGGATCATTCTACTGAGATGTTTTGACATGTGTTTCCGAACACCAGATGATTGTGGTGATGAAAATGTTGAGGCATGAGCCTTAGCCCTTTTTAAAACTGATGGTTGCCTGGATGCGATACCATTCCAATTTTATCATACAACCACAATACCCGAAGATTGGGTAGGGCTTGACTGGAAACTTATATACCTTAGTATTATTTCCCTCACGGCCAAGGTATGAGCCGAGGCTACCTTGTGAAGATTGTCCACCTGTGCAGTACCCAAGATGACAGTTGGTCATGGTTGGGAGGCCAAACTCACAGGAGAGGTGCTTATACTAAGGCGTGTAATTGAAAGGTTAGGATTGATTATCTGCATACTGAGTATGGTGAATTCGGGATTTGTTTCTGACGGATGTATCGAATGTTGTGGTGAAAGTGTACAATCTCTGCAGAGTGTCAAACTATTCGAATAGTCGCGTCCGCGGTTATGGACAGTTGGAGTGGCCATACTGTTCCCCCGTCAGATGTTTTCAAAATGACTTGTGAAATGAATTAAGACTTTGACTTGACCACAACAGAGTTGTGACATAAGTTACAAGATCCCACTTAGGAGTTATAAAATTTTGACTAGCTTCTCTTGCTTCTGAACTAGTAGAGATAAATCTGGCTTTTGGCAAAACAACCCTAGAGCCTAGTGTCATATTATCAAGAACCCCTGTCACTTGTTAGTATTAGTTTGCGAGTACTTAAAGAGTACTCATGGCTTTGTTCCTGGCTATTCCCGTGGCCAGACTATGAAGAGGAGTACCTGGAGGATGGACCCCAGGAAGGTTACGACAACTAGGATCATCTCTCATCGTTAGCATTGCATGTGACCCCGAAGATGGAGCTTCGCCTACGGTACCGTTATTATTACGTATTTCCGCTGCTTGAAGTTGTATTAAGAACTGGATCCTGAGATCCTTATTTGTGTAAAACCTTATGTATGGTTTGTAATGGATGATGTACTGTGGTATCCAATTCTGTTATGTCTCGCAAAAATGGTAATCCTGGGATTGCGATGTATGGCATAACAGATATCTAGGATTAAAAATCCGGGTGTTGACATGAAATCTTGAGCTGTAACTGGGTTGAATCCAAATAGACGTCTACGAAAGTTGCATTTGGAATCCAATTGTAGCAACATGTTCAATACGAGGTGCAATTTAATTTGGGATAGAGATTCAAGCAGTATCCTATCAAAATCCCACTTTATTTGGAGATTTCTAGTTCAAAATTTGGTCTCAAGTTTAAAAATGTCCTAATGGGATTTTCTTGGAATACCACTTGTGTCAGCTCACAAGTTACCTGTATATATGCCAATTGCTTTGTATACAGGTTATCAGTTTGCAGCCTCACTCTTTAACTGGTTTATAGCCATTTGAGGTAGGGAGAGACGGAGATATAACACAGAATAGCTATTACAGCAATCAGTTGATTTGTGTCCGCAAAAAACTATTGGAACAATCAGACAGACAATTCAAACACAGCAACTAATGTTATCACAATAGACAAGCATGAGCAAAACAACAAGCGCATGCATCAGTTATTTGCGAACGGGAAACGTCCCAAGTCCCTTTACTTTCCGCCTTGATCGTAGTAGTATGCCGAAGCAGCTCAAGATAAAAGCCCTGCTTGGCCATGGTCAGATTTAGGCACTCTCTCCGACATTTGGATTTGTCAAAAATTGAATGAACCTATATACTAAATAGTGTCTAGATTTATCTAAATATAGACAAATCCAAGTCAACTAATATGGGTCGGATTTGTCAAAAAATAAATGAACCTATATACTAAATAGTGTCTAGATTCATCCAAATATAGACAAATCCAAGTCAACTAATATGGGTTGGGTCGGAGGGAGTAGAACAACTTGGACACAGGATTAAGAAATTCCACCCTTTTCCACCGGCTCCACAGGGCACCATATCGACGACCTCTCCTTGAGTCCATTGTCAGTGCTTGAGAATTGTTTGTCAGAATATTGCAACATCGTGTAGTAGGAAGGCACAAATCTGGAGTCAAAGATCAGGGGAAATCTCATTGCGCATTCACATTGGAAGACACAACAGAATCGCGACACCGACTTACAGCAGCAGGGATCAAAACATAGCTCTGTATAGACATCCCACCCACACCCAAACCTGATAAATAATTTTACTTTCTGCCTTGATCGTAGTAGTATGCTGAAGCAGCTCAAGATAAAAGCCCTGCTTGACCATGGTCAGATTTAGGTAGAACAACTTGGACACAAGATTAAGAAATTCCACCCTTTTCCACCGGAGGGTACCGCACGAGTATCGACGACCCTTCACGGGAACTCCTTGAGTCCAATGTCAGTTTAGGGCTTGTCAGAATATCGCAACATCATGCAGTAGGAAGGCACGAATCTGGAGTCATAGATCAGGGGAAATCACATTGGGCATTCACATTGGAAGGCACAACAGACACCGACTTACTCTGTATACTGCAGAAATCGGCATTCAGAAACTTGATCAAACTTGATAAATAATTTTTTACTTGATGCAACTGCCAACAAGTCCTGAGCTGGTACTGGCAATTTATTGATCACATAATATCATTACAAATTGGCTCTCAGATACATTCCAGATCAACTGCTAAACAGTGCTCACAAAACCTAGCAAGAGAGTGTGCAGCAACATTTGCACCTCTGAAAACACGTATTAGAAAAATAAATGAAATTTGCCTGAGCTTAATATCTTCAGCCACTGAACACCCTTGAAATACAGAAAGGCAGTCTGAAGGCCAACAAAGAGTACCTCATGTGGGTGCTCGCCGCAAACAGCAAAACACAACCAAGCCCAGCACACCTTCTGGCAGCAGATTTATACATAGAGGTTTATATAGTAGCAGGTTTTATATAGATATCAAACCATCATCTCGATGTAAGCGACCTTGCAACAGATCAAGGATGCATCATATTGTCAGATAGGAACATGTTCCAAGATATGCCACATAGCAGTGATGGCCATAGTGATTTGAAGATCAGAACATCATTCCAGGAAATACAGGGCCGACGCGAGGATTAGTGAACTATGGCCATATATTAACAAAGGTTTTAGGTAGAATCCTGTGACAATATATTAACAAAGGTGGATGGCCATATATTAACCAACTATATTAAACAACTATGGTCAGTGCGGGGAAATCGAGAGCCGGTACTGGCAATATATTAACAAAGGTGGGGAGCTCCAGGCATGCCCATGCTCAAACCCAAGTCACAGGAGTACATGTGGGAAGGGATGCAGGCCACACAGATAGTAAGTTTATTTCAAAACTGAAGAATAATTAAATTTATAGGAATATACAATACAAAGCTCTTATATTAAAACTGGCTGGATGCGCTAGTCTAGTCACTGAGAGAAATGTAACAGGAGTACAAATCAGATTTATTTACTAGAGATTTGACAATTGGCCATTATGTATGTAAGAGCCGCAGTGCCCTTGGCAGGACATGTCCTAGGGCAGAACAGTAGGAAGCTCAGGATACAACAGGTCAATGTTGCTTCTAGGGAACGAGTCGATTGGGAACTGATCAGAGATTGATCCTCCCGATGACCAGATGACGAAGCACAAAAAATACCAATGTCAGAACAAAATGAATAAGACCAAAAGAGAGAACAAATGGATTAAGAATCAAGCATGCTATGGATCCCATTAAGTAATGTCTTCTTCAGTACTTCATAAGTTCAAGAAAGATAACGCAGTTAATAATAGCATCATTGAAGCTCACTGCCAGAACTTTGAAACAGTTCCATTGGTGCTCATTGGATTGGGAGATGAGAGGCAACCAACCAACCAACCCTTAAAAGCTTCAAAACTATAAAGATGGATCATATGCTAAAAAAGATTCAGGAAAGTTTAACTAGCAATGCATGCAAAGAAAGGATGAAACATAGCCCAGACTGAAGCTGAAAGAAACTAAGGTGCCTAGTATGCAATCAATTTGGGTATATCATTCAATTTCAGACGATATAAACTGAATTATTAGATCTACATGGACTGCATTTGCTGATAAAACAGCAATCAGTTGGGTCATGCCATGTAACAGCAACAATGAGTGATTAGGCCGGCAATTTTAAAGAATCAACTACTACTATTACAGTTCAAGAGATTACAATTCAATTACAGTCAGTAACCAATCACATTGATGAACAAAAAAACACATGATTCCTGATGCAATGCAGCAGTTGTTTCAAACAAAATAAACTAGCGGTCTTCACAAAACTCATTGTCACCACAGAATTCTCATGGTGAACCTCCTTGAATCCAGTGACAGAAGTCCATAAAACTGTTCTTCCAAGAGATATGGTAACATCAAAGGCTTTGATAGATGTTTGCTTTGATCAATGAGAAAAACATCATAAATAGATGTTTGCATTGATGATATGACATAAATCCATTGACCAAAAACAAGGTTCCTAGACCCAAACCAATTGTAAAAAACAAACAGAGAGATAAACCAGCACACAAACACACAAGAAAAATAATATGTGGGGGAAATCAGCATGGCTCAGACATCCAAGGAAGGAATTAGCAGCATCAGCTCTCAAGCCTGGCAGGGCGAAAGCTCTTAGGCGGCAACTGCGAATGTTCTGAGAAACAAGCCTTAGTTTTATCATCATCACCATATATTGACTTCCCACTATCAGATTAACCAGAATGACAGATAATAATTGTAATTGTGCATAATGTATGCAAGTGACTGTCCTTTGGACAGAGATTTTATAATAAAGATTAAAAAGCATTGTAAAAATAAGGAGAGATAAACCAACACACACGAGAAATAAATAATAACTGCAGAAATCAGCATGGCTCAGACATCCAAGGAAGGAATTAGCAGCATCAGCTCAGCCTGGCAGGGCAAAAGCTCTTAGGCGGCAACTGCGAATGTTATGAGAAACAAGCCTTAGATTTATCATCACCGCCATTAATTGATTTCTTCAAATCAAGATAAACCATAGTGCCAGTAAGGATTAAAACTCGTTGTAAAAATAAGCAGAGATAAACCAACACACACAACAAATAAATAGTAGCTGAGGTAATCTGCATGGCTCAGACATCCAAGGAAGGAATTAGCAGCATCAGCTCTCAAGCCTGGCAGGGCAAAAGCTCTTAGGCGGCAACTGCGAATGTTTTGAGAAACAAGCCATAGATTTATCATCACCACCATAAATTGATATCCCCAATTCCAGATCAACCAGAGTACCAGTAAGGATTAAAACCCGTTGTAAAAAATAAGCATTGAGATAAATAATGACAAACAACAAATAAATATACCGGCATGGTTCAGACATCCAAGGAAGGAATTAGCAGCATCAGCTCTCAAGCCTGGCAGGGCGAAAGCTCTTAGGCGGCAACTGCGAATGTTCTGAGAAACAAGCCTTAGTTTTATCATCATCACCATATATTGACTTCCCACTATCAGATTAACCAGAATGACAGATAATAATTGTAATTGTGCATAATGTATGCAAGTGACTGTCCTTTGGACAGAGATTTTATAAGTAAAGATTAAAAACCATTGTAAAAATAAGGAGCGATAAAACATCACACACAAGAAATTAATAATAACTGCAGAAATCAGCATGGCTCAGACATCCAAGGAAGGAATTAGCAGCATCAGCTCAGCCTGGCAGGGCAAAAGCTCTTAGGCGGCAACTGCGAATGTTATGAGAAACAAGCCTTAGATTTATCATCACCGCCATTAATTGATTTCCTCAAATCAAGATAAACCATAGTGCCAGTAAGGATTAAAACCCATTGTAAAAATAAGCAGAGATAAACCAACACACACACAACAAATAAATAGTAACTGAGGAAATCTGCATGGCTCAGACATCCAAGGAAGGAATTAGCAGCATCAGCTCTCAAGCCTGGCAGGGCAAAAGCTCTTAGGCGGCAACTGCGAATGTTTTGAGAAACAAGCCTTAGATTTATCATCACCACCATAAATTGATATCCCCAATTCCAGATCAACCAGAGTGCCAGTAAGGATTAAAACCCGTTGTAAAAATAAGCATTGAGATAAATAATCAGAAACAACAAATAAATAAATCAGCATGGTTCAGACATCCAAGGAAGGAATTAGCAGCATCAGCTCTCAAGCCTGGCAGGGCGAAAGCTCTTAGGCGGCAACTGCGAATGTTTTGAGAAACAAGCCTTAGATTTATCATCACCACCATAAATTGACATCCCGAATTCCAGATCAACAAGTCTCCCGAGAATATGTATGTAAGAGCCACGGTGTCCTTCGGCTAGTCCTAGGGCACAACAGTAAGAAGCTCAGGATACAACAGGTCAATGTTGCTTCAAGGGAACGAGTCGATTGGGAACCGATCAGAGACTGATCCTCCCATGACCAGATGACGAAGCACAGAAAACATCGATTTCAGAGCAAAACGAATCAAGCAAGATCAAAGTAGACGACTAGGTGAACAGCTAATCTACTGCAACGTGCTACTAAGTTTACATTACAAATTTACAATTCGCCATAGTCGCCATGAGTAATAAGCAGAGCCTATTAATCAGGAGAAGAAAACAATCGTTCCTAGGTTATCATACAAAAGAAGATTAGGATCTTCAAGCGCGCCTTGGATCTCAGTAAGTAATTGCATCTTCACCACTTGAGAAGTTCGAGAAAGATAACGCAGTTAAACAATCGCATCATCGATCCATGACTTGAAGTAACGGAAATCGACAAACAAAACAGACAAATTAAACAAGAAAACACGATAGCGTCTCAGACTACATATTCCCCAATGTTTTTCTTCACTGTGAACCTCAAAGTGCAAGGATGATTAAAGATGGATGTAACATCACGGATGCTATCGAGACCAAATCAAAACGGCGGATGCAAGTTCGCAGCAACGAAACAGCGGCAAACTGAACGGGCGGATCGGCTACAGCATGGAGACGAGTAGCGGCGGACGCGTACCTCGGCGGAATCAAGATCCGCTGCCTGCGGGCTCTCGGGTACTATCTGGAGCGAACGGATCGCGCTGGTAGGTAGGGCTCAACGGCGGCGCGGTGGCTCTGTGGTTTTAAAGGAGGCGTCCTAACCCTAAACGTGGGCGACCCGGACAACACGCGCTATGCGGGGGCGGTACGTGGTGGGCTTATTTGTTCTTACAATAGTTGGGCTTATGCTGAACCGCCTGTGCTGTTGAGATGTTAGGCCGACTGGCCCAATTTTCTACACTTAAATACTGACCCAAAACTCTGATGTGCTGCTCGTCATGTTGCCACATCCAGGCCCAGTAGTCCCTATTTGGAGGTTGTCGCTCTCAACGCCAGCGATTCTAGAACCTGGCGCATCTCCTCGTAACGGCCACGCCCAACGGTAATTTGGACATAAATAACCTATAAAAAATAAATTTATAATATAAACTCTGGCGAAAATAAATTTACTTGACTAACCCTTTTTGCAACGACATACGTCGTGGCGTCGTACCCTGAAGAGCAGCGCCTTTGCGGATGGCGTCGCACGCCTACCAGCGTGGCTCGCTCGTGGCCTCGTGGGCCCCGTTTCCGTAAGCGCAGCGCCGTTGGTTGTGGCGTCGCACTGTGTAGTGCAATGTCACATCGTGTGGCGCCGCACATTAGAGCTAGTAAACGCGCGTCGTCCAGCCCTCCCCGACCCAGGCGCCATTCCTCTCCCCCACCCAGCATAGCGGTAGCGGCTCGGCTCCTTCCTCGACCTCCTCCCTCCTAGTGCCCAAATCGGAAGCCTCTCGCCGTGGATTTTGATCTCCCAAGTTCCTTGAGGTATTCTTCCCCTTCTTCTTTGATTTCACCCATTGAATTCTTGTTTTGGCACATATCTTGCAAACCCTAGGTTGTTTTGTAAGATGCATGGGTTGGGCATTTTGTTCATGGTAGTATTTGTATGTATTGAGTATGTTGACCATAGTATTGTTGTTGTGATTATCTTAGGCATGGCAAGAATTGTTCATGTTCACCATGTAGATAAGGATGTTTTTTTGAGAGATAACATAGAACCGGACCCGGACGAGCTTGATTTGGTGTTTGAGCCTACTCCAACCTATGCCGAGGTCTTGGAGCAATTAAGAATTGAATTGAAATGGATGGACCCAAATGATGCTGTTGAGTTGGAGGGAAGACATAATGTTGACTTGGGAATACATGTCCGTTGGAAGACCATGTGTATCTTCTCCGAGGTCCGTTGGCTTGCATATAAGGAGGTGGTGGCCGAATCACTAGACAAGGCTCTTGAGCTATTTGTCGCCAAGAAAGTTGATAGTTCATTGTCTTTAGACTTGAACCATCTTGCCTCCCCATTGCGTACTATGAGTCCTCCACCCGTAGACCAAGAGCTATGGAGTGAACATCCTTTGATCCAAACATTGAGCCCGATTTTAAGACACCAAGACAAAGTGTTGGAAGAGAACAATGATAATTGTGGGGGTGAAGATGATGATGTTGAACTCCACGACAACAATGTTGGAGATTTGGACAAATATATCACGCAACATGACATGGACCGTGACCTCCCATATTCTCGAGTCTCTATGCATCAGACGAATATATCACGCAAGATGACACAGACGGGATTCTTCGAAGCAAATCGGGTTAAGGCGATAGTCTTCCGGGACACCAAAGCGCCCCCCTCGACCGTATGGCTCCCACGTCACCAGCAGCATACCACATTCATGTCAAGTTCGAAGATTACAAGTTTAAGACATATAATTGACCACACCCGAGGAAATTACCTGATCCATGGTGATCGTGTCAAACTCATTGGTGTATGCCTTGTACACCGCCACTGGGTCGCCTGGCGGTTCGAAGACCACATCCCACTTATAAGCCCACGTGGGGAGAAGGAGGTCCTTGTCGTCATCAACATAAGCATTGTATTTCAACAATCTAGGTCGTCTAACGGGGAAGTGTTCCTAACTCCACACCGAAAGAAGAAGCAAACAACCACCAATGCCTGCATCGGTGGCGCTCCTAAGACAAGCATCATCCAGCTGCACATGAAGTGATAGACCATTTGGTAAGAACAATATTTTTTGAGATAATGCATAAATATACAACATTTGTAAAGAACTGATTACCTAATGGTACAACAAGGCCAACGCCGCCGAACCCCAACTAAGCTTAGAGTCAAAAGCAACGAGCAACTTGAGCCAATGCCACTGAGCACGATCCCCACTGCTATCAGGAAAGAGAATCCTCGTGATGTACCACACATACACACGAGTGTACGTCTTGATCGTCTCCTCATCAGCATCCTCGGGGCAGGTCTTGAAATTCTGGATGATCCAACTTAAAGTAGCCCCGACATCGACCCTCAGTCTTTCCCCCTTCTTGTTTATAGCCTCGGGTGGATCCTTCCTCATAAGGTCGACCATCTACTCACGCCACCCGTCTGAATATGTGCTTATGCACACAGGGTTTCGCTCGATTGGGAGTGCCAGGATCATGCTCATGTCCTGCAAAGTGACCGTAGTCTCCCCGGTCCTAAAGTGAAAAGTGTGCGTCTCCTGCATCCACCGGTCGACAAGCGCGGTGATCGTAGCGGGGTTGAAGGCCGATGTCGACCGAGTGACCATGTGGATAAAGGGGATGAGTCCTAGCTGCTGGATGTACAGAGTGTACCACTCGTCATAATGCATCTTGAGACCTCGTGGTACCTAAGTCGAAGGGGTAGAAGCTCCTGCAAACATACAGTGGCCAAGGTTAGATTTCCATCTCAACAAACTTGGCATTTTGTTCGACTTGCATGAAAGTTTTTAGTACCAGTTAAAAGTACAAAGGAAGTCTCCTAGAGGGGGTGAATAGGATTTTAAAATTATTACGGTTTAGGCTCAAGTAAATGCGGAATAAAACTAACGTTTAATTTATTGAGCACAAAACCTAGCCACTAAGTTCACCTAAGTGCACCAACAACCTATGCTAAGCAATACAAGCAACAAGGTGATAGCAAGATATACTTCAAGCACGATGGCTATCACAATGTAAAGTGCATAAGTAAAGGGCTCGGTTGAGAGATAACCGATGGATGCGGAGACGAAGATTTGTTTCCCAAAGTTCACTTCCAAATAAGCTATGTCTTCATTGGAGAGGTGTGATGGCGCAATGCTCTCCGAACGCCACAAATGGCTCACCTCGAGGTCTGGTGGCTCGATGCTCACCCAACGCCACACAAGGCCTCACCCCAGATGTGGAAGCATGCAACTCACCGATGCCACAAAAGGCTCACCCTATTCTCCCGAGTGCGCACCACAAAAGGCGGGCACTCGCTCCACTATGGGACGCTTGAGGGAGGTCACCGAACCCGTACAAGATTGGGGCTTACTCCACAACTCAATTTGAGGCTCCCAACAACAAAGCCACAAAAGGCTACAATGCCACAAAAGTCCAACAAAGCCACAAGAGGATACAAGACCACAAAAGGTCAACAAGACCACAAAAGGTCAACAAGACCACAAAAGGCCAACAAGACCACAAAAGTTCAACACTCCAACCACACAACCGTCTAGGTTTCCAAGAACCCAAGAGTAACAAGCCCACAAGCTTGTACTCGTCGAATCTCCGAGGAGAACTCAAACCTATGCTACAAATGCAAGGGCAAGTCCTTCACTCCCAAATTCCAACAAAGGTACGAAAGCTATTGGGGAATAAGGGAGGAAGAACACAAGAGGAGAACACAAAACTCTCCAAGATCTAGATCCCAATGATTCCTTCACAAAGAAGGGATTTGGCTTGGGGGGATTGTAGATCTAGATCTCCTCTCTCAAATCCCTCAAAAATATGCAAGAATCATAGGAAGGGGGAGGGGAGAGGAAATATTCTTCAAGGTCAACAATTTAGGAGAGAAAGAAAGCCAAGAACCAAGAACAAAAGCTCATCCCCACGAAGGGGAAGAGGAGCCCCTTTTAAAGGGCTCCCAGATCTGCCCGTTATGGGCATTCGCGACCATGGCCGAAACTTCCGATGGGAGGCCAGAAGTTCCGATGTCACACAGCCAATGGTTAAAAACTACGAAGTGAGAAACTGGAAACGCGAGTCCTGGTCGGAACTTCCGCCGGTCCACCGGAACTTCCGGTGGGAGCAGAACTTCCGGTGGAAGTTCCGACAGAAGTTCCGTCAAATAGTCACAACCAAAACAGAAGGTTACTAAACGTGAGTGGAACAAGAGCCGGAATTTCAATCGGTACTTTCGGCGACAACTAGGCCCGAGCGGAACTTCCGATCCCTGGCTGGAACTTCCGGTGGGAGTGGAACTACCAGTGGAAATTCCGACTAAAGTTCTGTCAAATACAATAACCAAACAGAGAGAATATTGTCCGTGAGCGGAAGAAGAACCGGAACTTCCACCGGAACTTCCGGCGGTAAAAATGCCCTAGCGGAACTTCCGATGGGAAGCTAGAACTTCCGGTCAGCGAAATTCCAGAAACCAGAAAACCAGAAATGCAATAACTTTTGCATTCGAACTCCAAACGAGATGAAACCAATTTTGTTGGAAAGATAACGACGAATAGAATCCCCTTGGGAGAAAATACCAGAAATATTGGGTATCACCTTGGAAGAAAATACCATGAGTATATATGTGAAGTATCCCCAAGGTGTGGAGCCAGAAATCTCGCAAGATCAAAAACCACAATAAGATATGCAAGGGAAATCCTTAGACGATGAACTAGAGCTTGTTATGATGATGACCACAAGCTCTAGATCCTCTTGATACGTCCAAAACGTATCTACTTTCTCCAACACTTTGCTATTGTTTCTTCTCTAAACTTGTGTGATTTGGATACAACTAACACGGACTGACGTTGTTTTCAGCAGAATTACCTTGGTGTCTTGTTTTTGTGCAGAAAATGAACTATCAGGAAAAATCCCAGAAAATATGCCAAAAACTATTTTTCACCAGAAGATCCACGGAGCCAGAAGGGGAGACAGAGAGGAGGTCTGGGGGGCCCAGACCCACCCCAGGCGCAGGCCCACTAACCCCGCGCCTGGGGGAGGTTTGGCCACCCCAGGCAGCTTCTCGGCCTCCCTCCGCATCTATAAGTTGCTTTTGCCCTAAAAATAGAGGGGGGTTCGATGGTTTTCCAGAAAGAGTTCCACTCCGCCGCCGCCACCAGAAACCAAGATTCGGATCCAGAAACTCCGTTCTAGCACCCTACCGGGACGGAGAATTTGGAGAGGATCATCGCCATCGTCATCACCAACGCATCTCCATCAACCACCGATGTTTCCCTCATCCATGAGTGAGTAATACCCCGCTGTAGGCTTGGGGATGGTAGGGATTGGATGAGTTCTATCATGTAATCGAATAAGATCTGTTAGGGGCATAGTGCCTAGTATCTCTATTAGTGCTATTTGACTTTGTTGCAACTTGTTATGCTTAATGCTTGTCACTAGGGCCCGAGTGCCATGATTTCAGATCTGAACTTATTATTGAATCATTATGATAGTATTGTTTGTGATCTTATTTGCAAGTTGTGCACACATATCATTGTCCGGATCCAAAGGCCCCGAAGTGACAATAATTGGGACAACCGGAGGGGATGGTTGTGGTGTGAGGATCACATGTGTTCACGGAGTGTTAATGCTTTGCTCCGGTGCTCTATTAAAAGGAGCACCTTAATTGCCAGTAGTTCCCTAGAGGCTCCGCTGCCATGGGCTAGCTGGACAGAAGATGTTGTGCAAGTTCTCATTGCGAGCACATATGACTATATTTGGAGCACATGCCTAGGATTGTTTAGTACTTGGATACTTGTTATTATTTATCTGCAATGCCCTAGTTCTTTGAAGTTACATGTTTATACTCGTCCATGCAACGCCCGTCCATCCATGCCTATGCCTACCGCACTTGAATCCTACTGTTACCGTTATTGTTACTATTGATACTGTTCCACTGCTGTTGTTGCTTTGCTATTGCTACTATAAACTGTTACTACTGATAAACTTCTGTGATCAAGAACTATTTCCAGGTGCAGCTGAACTGACAACTCAGTTGTTAAGGCTTGCAAGTATTCTTTGGCTCCCCTTGTGTCGAATCAATAAATTGGGTAATACTACCCGCGAAAACTGTTGCGATCCCCTACACTTGTGGGTCATCAAGACTATTTTCTAGCGTCGTTGCCGGGGAGTATAGCTTTATTTGTAAGTTCACTTGGATCTATTATTGTTCACTGCTACTCCTTTCATCATGGGGAAGTCTCGTGATGAAAAGTTCCCTATTTTACCATCCACTACAGGAAGAGGTACAGTCCTAAACACCTCTGTTGCTCTCGATTCACCGTCTGTTATAAGTAAGCTTGTCACACCACCACCACATACTCATGCTACACACACTGCTACTACTGCTGAATCTGAAACTACTTTTGATGCTCATGATGTTACTTCTACTGTGCTTGATGCGAGTGGTTCATTAGGTCCTTTTCTAGATGCTACTATGGCTAGTCTAGGAAATATCAAAACTCCTAGCGAAGACACTGTTACACATGTTAGCTCACATGCTAGTGAGAGTTTTGATATTAATGATGGTTACATAGAGCTCACTGATGAATTTGTCGAAGAGTGCCGAAATACACATGGTGTTAGTGCTATGAAGAGTCTCCATGCTAGACGTACTATTATGCCCAAGAAGTCATATGACCCTAAGTTTTCCACCTCTCCCATAGATATTAAAGATAAAGATTATGATTTCTCTCTTGATTTAACTTATTTAGATATTATTGAGAAAGAACCTTTTGTGGTACTGAAAATGAGAGTGTTGTGGCTCATATGAATGAGCTTTCTACTACGACTGCTTTGTTCTCTGATGATTTTAAAATGCGCAAGTATTTTGTTGCTAAGATCTTCCCTTTTTCACTAAAAGGAGAAGCTAGGGCTTGGTTTAATAGATTACCTCCTAGTTCCATTGATAGCCCTGATTGCTTGATTGCTTCTTTCTTCCATAAATATTTTCCTCCTAGTGTTAGACATGCTGCTTTGCAGAGACTTTTTGATTTTAAACAGGGAGAAGAAGAGAAGTTGCCTGAGTCATGGAAAAGATTATGTTTCTTGATTGATGCATATCCTGGATGTCCATTACCTCAGAATGAGCTTCTTGATATTTATTATAATGGACTAACTGATGATTCTAGTACCTACCTAGATAGATTTGCTGATTGTGTTTTCAGGAAAAGGACTCCTATAGATGCTGAAGAATTAATGAACAAGATAAGCAAGAATTATGATGATTGAACTTCAACTGAGCTGAATTCACCTGAGCCTGTTACTCCTGAACCAGTGTTCCTGAACTAGTTCCACCAACAACAACAAAGAAGAGGGGAGTTATTGCATTAAATGATGAAGTGATGAAGGAAGTTAAAAAGTGTCTAAAGGAGAAAGGTATTAGAGCTGAAGATGTGAAGAATCTACCTCCTATAGAAGAATTATGTAAGCCAACTCCCCACTCATCTACTATTGAGGTACACTCTCTCCAACACTTTGATGAAGGTGATATTCCTTATGGTAAGCCTCCTGATAAATGCTTAGAGGAACTTGACATTTTTATTCTTAAACAAGGTCATTTTAATAAACAAGTCCAGAATCATTTATTGGAAAACTTTAGAGCTATCCATGAGTTGAAAGATATTGTAGAAAGAACTTCTAATGATATTAAAATGCTTTGTAAACACTTTCAAATGGTTCAAACCCAACTTGATCAACTTGTTAAGGTACAAAAGGACATGCTAGTTAATGCTTCAGGAAATAAACATGCTTATGGAATTAGAACTAGGAGTGGTGCAGCTACTCAAGATCCTTTATATCCTGAAGGACACCCTAAAAGAATAGAGCAGGATTCCCAACAAGGTGAGGATAGTGGTAGTCCTCGTAAGAGGAAGAAAAAGAAACATAAGAAAGTTGAGGAACCACTTGAACCTGTTGTAGATCCTAATAGTATATATGTCTCTGATGCTGAAACTGAGAGTGGTAATATTGTTGAGTCTCCTGATAAGGAGGAAGTTGAGGAAGAACCTGAGAAACACATTAAGAACACTAGGTACACAAAAGAAGATTTTATTGCTAATAAACATGGTAACGAGAGAGAACACTACAACAGGTTATGTGAGTGGATGAAGCCTTTATTTTTGCAAATTCCCTTGGCTAATGCTATTAAATTGCCTCCGTATTCAAAGTATATGAAGGATATTGTCTCTAATAAAAGGAAGATTCCTAATGAGGAGATTTCTACCTTGCTTGCTAATTACTCCTTCAATGGTAAGGTTCCAAAGAAACTTGGTGATCCAGGTATACCAACTATTCCTTGCTCCATTAAGAATAATTATGTTAGAACTGCTTATGTGATTTGGGAGCTGGAGTTAGTGTTATGCCTTTTTCTCTCTACAAGAGGCTCCAGCTAGAAAAGTTGATACCAACTGATATTTCTTTGCAAATGGTTGATAAGTCAACTACTATTCCTGTTGGTATATGTGAGGATGTTCTAGTTCAAGTTGCTCATAATTGCATGGTTTTAACTGATTTTGTTGTGCTTAAAATGCCTGAAGATGATAATATGTCCATTATTCTTGGGAGACCTTTTCTTAATACTGCAGGTGCTGTCATCAATTGCAATCAAGGAAAAGTAACATTCAATATTAATGACAAAGAGCACATTGTCTATTTCCTCAAGAAGGTTGTTAAGAGCTATTGCCTGAATTCCATTGAAAATATTGAAGGCATCAAGGTTGGAGAAATATATTGTCCCATTCCACGAGAAAATTTTGAAACTATTATGATTGGGACCATTGCTATCAAGTATGAGGTAACATAATCACCTTGTGGAATGCAAAGTTTTGTTTCATATAAGATTGTTTTGGTAACAATACTTGATCAACCTTGTTAACAAAAGGATTTTAATGAACAAAATAATGTTTCCACTGTGGTTATAAGCTTTCTTTTTCCCTTCTCCTTCCTAGTCTTTGCTTTAGCTTTTGTTTTGCTAGTTGTTTGATTGTTTGAGTTTCTTAGAGCTCCTGTAGTTTGGCTTTTGCTTCTTCTGAAAATTGTTTCTGCGAGAAAATCAATTTTCATACCCTCAAAATTGGCCAAAAATAAAGTTTCCCGAAAAATCCTAGAAAATTCAAAATAAATTTTTCCTCGAAAAAAGGGGCAGAGAGGTACCAGAGGTGACCCAGGGGGACACCCCTAGGTCCCACACCTGTGGTACGCGCGGCCCCACCACTGGTGGCTCTAGGGGGGTCTGGCCCACCTAGGGCCCTCCAGGTTGCCTCCTCAAAGCCACCTTCTTTCTCTCTCCCGAAAAACACCGGAAAACTTGCTCAAGCTCGAGTTCTTGCTGTTCTTGCTCGTGATTTTCGATCTCCTTGTTCAGCTCATCTCAAGTGCTGATTTTTGGAGGGATTGTTCCTTGGTATGTGCCTCCTCCACTTGTCCAACTAGATTTGTGATTGGTAGATTGTATCTTGAGTATTTTGCTACTGTAGGTGACCGGTTGTTTGATCTTGCATGCTTGTTCTATGCCTAAAAACTTTGTTTTGATGCATGTGTAGTCCTCTAGCAAGTTCCTATAGTAGTTGATCATCATTTATCAACTTAGAAATCACTTGGTTTGATGGTTGTTTAAAATTTCAGCAAGGAAGATGGGTGCTTATCCACTGAATCAATATGACTTAATGGTTCATGAGCCAATGAAGGTTCATCGTGAGGAGGCAGTTTTTTCTTCCATATATCCATGCCATGAGTTTATGAGAGCTGCGGGGATCCTCCAAGATTTCCAAACTTTGGTTACAAGTGTAGGGTTGGAGCACTTTGTTGAAGGTGAACCAATCCAATATGTTAAGCTAACCATGGATTTTGTGCAGGACTTCCGGTTCACTTGGTCTACCTCTAATCCCATGGTCCATTACAAAATATATAATATACCTGTCAACCTGCCTTTTGCTGATTTCTGTGCAGCAATTAGAGTACCTTAGTGGGGATCTTGTGAGAATATCAAGGAGAGGCGCAAGTCACTTGTTGATTTGTATGCTGAGATTTACCAAGGTTTCGACTTTTCAAAGGAAAGTGGTAAAATTCGGAACATCCAGCTCCCAGCTATTAGATACTTTTCCTATTTCATTACCAAGTGTGTTCTTGCTAGAAAGACTACTAAAAAGTTCTCTTCTTTTGATCTAGCTTTTATTGTATCTGCTCTGAATAGGAATAGTCCTTATAGTTTGGGTGCTTTGATAGCTCACCGTCTCACCACCAACCGTGAGAAGGGTGGAATTTGTGGGGGTCTCATTGCTTCTAGGTTGCTAGCTTTCCATGGTTTAGAGCCTCATTATTCAGATTTTTGGTTCCCCATGGAGAGGCTTGATATTAAATCCATGATTCAACATGGTTTTGTTTCTTTGGGGGCTAATGTGAGAAGTTTGCCATTTGAACTATATTTTGTCCAGCAAGGTCGGAGAAAAGGTAGGAGTGAGAAAGCAGTTTATTTGCCTGTACCTGCTTTGTTTAACTTTGATAACAGGCAAGGATGGTCACCTACGGAGGAGGAGGTTGACACTTATGTGGGGGAACTCTCCCAGCAAGAGGATAATGTTGAAGAGGATGCCAAAGACAATTAGGTTCAACCCTCCAACTTGGGAGAGTCTTCATACCAGCAGCCCTCATTTGATTGGGGCGCGTCTTCTTCTTCATCGCAGGTGCCTGACTTTGATCATTTCTATGATGACCCACCAGCATGGGGTTACTATCCGTGTTATTGAGCCCCGCTTAGGCCAAAATCCTAAGCTTGGGGGAAGGTACACCGACATCACACTCATATACATATCATGTTCGGTCGGTTCTTTGTATATCCGTTGTTTTCGCTTTCTTTTTGGTTCTTCTCGCTTCTTTCTCAAAAACCCAAAAATACCAAAAATATTTTCATTATTTCTCTTGGTTTGTTTCTTTTTTTCTCTGCTTTGGTTTGCCTTAAAAGAAAAATCCAATTTTTTTTTGCTTTGTTTGGTTTGCTTTGTTTTTGTTTGGTTTCTCTTTGTTTGCTTGTTTCTAAAAAAATCGAAAACACCAAAAATATTTGTTGTTCTCCTTTGGTTTTGTGAGTTCTTTGCAGGGTTCAGTCGTCCTCAATGGGTTTTGGTTTCATGTTAATTATTCAAGTCACACAAGTGAAGGGCAATAATGAAGATTAAGATAACTCGAGGTGTGGTAAGAGGCTGGTAACAAACTCTATTTGTTTTATTTTTGTACATATACTCATCATTGTGAGCATGCTTAGCCTGTTTGTGTAAGGTGTATGTCATTATGGATGCTTAGTAGTTCTTGTTTGTCTATGATTAGCTCCAGCTTGCTAATAGTTTGTAGCATGTCATATGAATGTTTGCTTGCATTGTTTTATTCATACTTTGGTATGACATTGTGGTATCCTCCTCCGACTGTTCATGTGAATCGACTTGGCACATGCTCACGCATGCATATGACTAATCAATAGTCAGTAAGCCTCGATGATTTATTTTGCCTCAGAGTTCTTGTATCACTTCCATGCCATAATTAGTCTTGTTTTATTGCAAGCATGCTTATGACAGTTATTGCTCTCTCGTTTGTCGCTCCCTCTCTATTGCTAGCCTTCACTTGCACTGAGTATGTGCTCTACCTGTGCTTTCAACTCCCCAAAACCAATATTGCCAGCTGTGTCCACCATACCTACCTATTAGCATCGTTTGTTACTTCAGTGCATATTATATATGTCGTGTTTTCTTCCAAAATAAAATGTTTGTCTGTTTTGAGAAAGTAAGTTAGTAAAGCTCTCACGAACTTGATGGCACACTTTATTCCTTGCGCTTAATAATTTTGAACCATTGTGACTAGTCCATGAAAGTTATATGCTTGCTTATTATATACTGGGAGTCAGCAGAACCGTGCTGTCACGGGAAACCTTTCAACACTTGTTGGATATCTTATCAAGTTGATACTTTGCTCTTTTGTTTACGGATGTCGACGATGTGAAATAAAAGGGGAAGTTGTTAGTTCATGGAGTTTATACATTGTGTTAGAGAAACGCCTGGGCCGCTAGCCTAAGCCATGCCTAATCATGGTGGAAACTTGCAGCATCACTATAATGAGCATCTATGAAGCTTCCTCAATAAAAAGCTATGCATATGGTAAATAAAAAGATTGCTGAGATGCTCATTGGCTGCTTGCCTTGTCATTTTGGTTATGGGAAAGCTCTTGTGCCATATGCAAGGGGTACCCCGTTGGCGGTTCTCGATGATATGCATGTATTTACAATGACAAGAACTTTCAGATGACCAAAGTTGAGTAGCATGCGGAGCGGCCCTCGTACTCAAGGGACTTGGGATTTCCAGTCTATGGTCTGTTAAGCATATGATTCAGAGTGGACCTCACTTTCACCTTAACCACATGAAGATGCCTATGATAGGGGCAATGAGAGCTCAAAGCTAATGAGTACCTTCCTTTCAGCATTGGTAAGCCTTTCAAACCTTCACAAAACCGTTTTCACAACTTTGTTGAGTAACCACTTATTCCATGAGCACCTTCTTGAGAGCATAGTTGTCATTCTTGTGTTTGTTCCAAAACTTGGTTAATTATGTCATGACTTTGATGCTTGTATCTCTGATATCTTTATCTCTAGTCTTCACTTGAACTTTAGAGGTGCCTCGGCATTTATATTGTGCTCTTCAAACAAAGTCAAGCGAGATACCACTCTATCATATCTTATTATGAGCATTGCAATGTTGCTTATGTTTATGTTCCATGCTACTTATTATTATTGAGTTGGTTTCTCTTCATAGCTTGCAATGACTATTGATTAGACTTAGTTGCATATTTCTTATTATGAATTGTCTAAGCATCTACTTAGTTGCATACTTCTTTTATTGCACTCAGTTTTCAACTGAATTGCTTGAGGACAAGCAATAAGCTAAGTTTGGGGGGAGTTGATACGTCCAAAACGTATCTATTTTCTCGAACACTTTGCTATTGTTTCTTCTCTAAATTTGTGTGATTTGGATACAACTAACACGGACTAACGCTGTTTTCAGCAGAATTACCTTGGTGTCTTGTTTTGTGCAGAAAATGAACTATCAGGAAAAATCCCGGAAAATATGCCAAAAACTATTTTTCATCAGAAGATCCACGGAGCCAGAAGGGGAGATAGAGAGGAGGCCTGGGGGCCCCAGACCCACCCTAGGCGCGGGCCCACTGACCCCGCTCCTGGGGGAGGTTTGGCCACCCCAGGCAGCTTCTCGGCCCCCCTCCACGTCTATAAGTTGCTTTCTGCCCTAAAAACAGAGGGGGTTCGATAGTTTTCCAGAAAGAGTTCCGCTCCGCCGCCGCCACCAGAAACCAAGATTCGGATCCAGAAAATCCGTTCTAGCACCCTGCCGGGACGAGGAATTTGGAGAGGATCATCGCCATCGTCATCACCAACGCATCTCCATCAACCACCGATGTTTCCCTCATCCATGAGTGAGTAATCCCCCGCAGTAGGCTTGGGGATGGTAGGGATTGGATGAGTTCTATCATGTAATCGAATAAGATCTGTTAGGGGCATAATGCCTAGTATCTCTATTAGTGCTATTTGACTTTGTTGCAACTTGTTATGCTTAATGCTTGTCACTAGGTCCCGAGTGCCATGATCTCAGATCTGAACTTATTATTAAATCATTATGATAGTATTGTTTGTGATCTTATCTGCAAGTTGTGTACACATATCATTGTCCGGATCCAAAGGCCCCAAAGTGACAATAATGGGGACAACCGGAGGGGATGGCTGTGGTGTGAGGATTACATATGTTCACAGAGTGTTAATACTTTGCTTCGGTGCTCTATTAAAAGGAGCACCTTAATTGCCAGTAGTTTCCTAGAGGCCCCGCTGCCACGGGCTGGCTGGACAGAAGATGTTGTGCAAGTTCTCATTGCGAGCACGTATGACTATATTTGGAGCACATGCCTAGGATTGTTTAGTACTTGGATGCTTGTTATTATTTATCTGCAATGCCCTAGTTCTTTGAAGTTACATGTTTAGACTCGTCCATGCAACGCCCGTCCATCCATCCCTATGCCTATCGCACTCGAATCCTACTGTTACCGTTACTGTTACTATTGCTACTATTCCACTGCTGTTGTTGCTTTGCTGTTGCTACTACAAACTGTTACTACTAATAAAATTCTGTGAGCAAGAACTATTTCCACGTGCATCTGAACTGACAACTCAGTTTTTAAGGCTTGCAAGTATTCTTTATCTCTCCTTGTGTCGAATCAATAAATTGGGTAATACTACCCGCGACGACTGTTGCGATCCCCTACACTTGTGGGTCATCATCTCTCATGGACAAGAACCAAATAACAACCAAGAAAAATGATGCTATGAATGCAAAGGTTTGAGCTCTCTCCAAACGATGCAAACGAGACACCCGCTTGAGAGCCCCTCTTGATAGTACGGCTATCTATCCTAAACCCGGTCTCCCAACTAACAACATGAGACCGGCAAAAGAGAAGCCCTATCAAGAACATACATTTACCTTAAGCATTCCACTTGAACTTGATGTAGACCGTCTTGTTCTTCTATAGTGGGAACACCTTTCTAGTTTGCTCTTGCTCACTCTTGCTTGATGAAGACTTGCAAATTGCTCTCCCATACTCCATTGGTAAACCTCTTCTTGAACTTGTCTTCATCACTCCATGAACACGAGGATGGCAAGCTTCAAGCATGAGATCTTTTAGAGATGGCGCATCTTGAGCTCGCCCTTCTTGATCCCTTCTTGAGGTTGATCCATCTTGATGCAACCCTTTGCACTTGTCTTGATCAACCTTCAAGCTCCTTCTTTCTTCAAGATTCCAATGGCACAAAGCCCTTGGACATTTCTTCATCTTTCAACCTTGAGACCAACACATGGCCCAAGCGATGCCAATGGACAAACCTACAAGTGAAACTCAATTTACACTTTAGTCCATAGAGATTGTCATTAATTACCAAAACCGCACATGGGGCATACATGCCCTTTCACCAGTCTCTTCTCTCACAACTTGTAGGCACGGTGTTGAACATCATAGTGAGCATTCTTTAGAGACATCTTACATATTCAAAACAATAGAGACAATAAGAAAAAATATTCTCACATAAACATATTTTCCACCTTACTCTAACTATAGTTGGATCATTACAAATTGCCCATCCAACTCTATCAATAGTTCAAAAATGAACAACACATGCTACCATATGTATTGCTTTCTATACTAAAAGAGAAATTGCAACATATCCTCTAACATAATATAAAGAGAAATTGGTAATATAAATAACACATACTAACATATATATTGGTTTCTATGCTAACTTATGACATCCTACTCTACCTATAATTTTCACACTAACAAATCTTTCAAACTATCCCATAGAACCTAGGGTTTGACTATCCCATGGGACCTAGGAGTCCACTATCCATCTTACAAGTATTTCTAAACCTAAGGTCAATTAAACATGGAAATGCTTCAAACCAATCTCTAAATCCAATTGAAATTAGGGTTCACCAAAATTTGAAGAAAAAGGGAAAATAGCAACGGGTTTTTGGACAAATAGCAATGGATTTGAGAGGACATACCTTGGGAAGGGAATGGGAGCAAGATCCTTGGAGGATTAGCTCAGATCTTGTAGTTTTGGAGAGGGGGATCACCGGGGCCGACGAACCCTAGCCGCCATGGAGAGTGCTGGGTGGGGGGGGATGGCGCCTGGGTTGGGGGAGGGCCGGGCAGCGTGCGTTTACTAACCCTAATGTGCGGCGCCACATGATGTGGCATTGCACTACACAGTGAGGCGCCACAACCAACGGCGCAACACTTACGAAAACGGGGCCCACGAGGCCACGAGCGAGCCACACTGGCAGGCGCGCGGCGCCATCCGCAAAGGCGCTGCTCTTCAGGGTGCGGCGCCACGACATATGGCGTTGCAAAAAGGGTTAGTCAAGTAAATTTGTTTTCGCCGGAGTTTATTTCGTGAATTTTTTTATAGGTTATTTCTGTCCAAATTGCCATGGCCAACCGCAGCCTTGAGAGTCCATTTGACATCGATCGTGTCCCAGTAGCACCGTGGATGTCTCGAGGATGAGAGGGCACACCGTTTAGGCATAAATCGGGTCGAGCTCGTCGCGCAGAGAAGGTGTTAAAGCAATTTTTTAGTTAAATTTTCTTTGAAACTACGCCACCAATAAATTATAGGGTGTGAAGTATGAAGACAATGGCTGGATTATGAGGGCTTTGTGAATCATGTAAAGAACTTCTCTGCTGTTTCTATGAAAATTGAAATAGGAATCTTACATCATTTGGAAATAAAAATATCATACAAGGAACAAAACACACCATGCGCTGAACTTAGTGCAGAGGATAAAAACGTTAACATGGACAAATGCAAAAACATCATGTACAAAATATTTTGAAGGATCCCACTCAGGCACCAGTATATCGTATTTTTTGCAGATTTTCAATAAATCAGTAACTAGGATCAACTGGACATGGCAACAAGTGCACATATACAAGACATGCTATACCAAGCATGAAGAGAAATTTACAAAAGGCCTAGCTAAATACAAAATTTCCATGATTACATGAAAGGAAGCAAACTGAAGGACTGTACCACACACTACTAAACTTGCCACTGTCAGAATGAAACGAACTTCACAAGTATGGTTATTCCGTTAAGAAGGGTCAGTGGGAGTCTCATATACTGGGCGGCGTAGATGAGGCCGATGATCTGTCCTTTCATGGTGTTTGCCCCATGCGCGCCTCCAACGTGGGAGAAGTTCCATCCTTTGGGATAAAGAAAACGGTCTTTGTTCAGTATGGCAAAAGCGTTAGCAATAAGTAGTAAACCCTGAAGAAATGTCCACATCCCCATCTCTGCAAACAAAAGGAGCAGTTAAAATTGGACATCAGTTATAAGGAAAAGAGCACATAACAGTCTTTTAACTCTCTGAACTACGGTAATGTAAAAAAAACTCTCTAAACTATGGTTTTGAATTTTATCGTTGGTTGCAAGAAGTTAAAGGATTACATAAGAATACTAGTTACTCCGTACCATTTATTGTGCACTAAACCGGTAGCACTGGATATTCTACCACTAGAGTTCATCCAAGCATAAGCTTATAGCTTACTGGGGTAGGAGGATTATGGAACAACACTTTTTTTTGGACAGGGAAACAAAATTGTCTTGATACACCATATTGAAGCCACTGCCCTTCCATTAAGGGAACCATTTGTCTATTACCTCCTGTTGTAGCAAATTAATCTCACGCAAACAGGCACGTTGAAAAAAAATGTTCAGGTGTTACAGTTGTGATTTCCTACTGAAACTTCTGCCCCAGGACCGTGTGAGTCAGTGAGTGCAAATATGACAAGAAAAACGCCAAAACTAATCATGAATTGTGCTGTATTACCCTGAATTCCTGAAATAAGCATATATGTACCAAAGAAAAATATGAACTGCACAAGGAAGAATTACGTGGGTCATGATCGAACTCATGATGATTCGGTTGACCACACAAAATCGAAAAACAAACTGCACCCACAAAGACACCGGGTACAAAGTTGCATGGGTGAGCTGAGATTGATCACGCGCGCTGAAAGATGAACCAAATCGAACCATGGATTTTAACTCTCTGAACTCTCTTGAACAAAAATCAGGCAAGCGAGCTAGGGTTTCTTACCGGCAAAAGAAGAAATCAGCCAGGTGTGGACGGATCTGCACCCCCACACCGTACGCCGATGCCTTGCCGGTCAGTTCGATTCCGCCACTGGAGAACGGTTCTGGCTGGTCCGACAGGGTATAAAAAGAGACTGGAGAAAACGATCAAGGGAACGGGCGATCATGGAGGGTAGGCGGAGACGGAGACGGAGGCTACGAAGCAGGCCGATTTCTATTCTGAATTGGAGGGCCCAATCACACGTGCGAATCGGATGTGCAAGCTGGGCCGGCGTGGCACTGCATGGTCCTGACAATTCATGGGCCGCCGTCGGAAAGATCGTACAAGCCGCCTGTCCAGTCTCCCAGCGGTGCGGCATGCACGGCCGCCGTTAGCCATTCCGGCCAAGATGAGGCGGTTTCGGCTGAGCGGCGAGAGGTGGCGGAGGACATCGGCGAGCACGCCGGAGGGCAGTACTCCACCAGGTGCATCCCCTTTTCTATTAGTACTGACCTTTTTGGATTTTCGCTTCGTTGACAATCGATCGCAAGCAAATCCCCCTTGCAATCCGAATTATTATTGGTTGTTGCATAGATTGGGGATGGAATCAGGCGAGTGGGGGTTTCGGGTTGTGCGTGATTCCGTCGGAAGCTTATGGTTGAACTAGTGTGCCTCCTACAGTTTTTTTCCCTTTCCTTTGCAGCTTCTCAAACTCGATTATTGCCAAAGGAAAAAAAAACCCTCTGCACGTTACTTACAGACTTGCATTCAGACTATGCATGCGAGCAGCCATTCACCATTTACCAGAAGTTTTTATGTTAGTAGTAGTAACTTTCGGGTGAATTACTTAGCAACTAAATTATTGCGACAGCATCACTGCGTATCTTTCAAAAGATTCTATTGCTCTGAAACTAAATTACACAAGTATTTGCCAGTTGTCAGTTCTACAATGATACCAGCCTATTCTACAGCCGGTAAGCAGACCATGGAACATTATTCTTATGAACTCAGACAGTGTTAAAGTCACACTACTAGTACAAGGAATTTGAAACATCACGAACACGAGGAGAGTGTATCGCCTAACTACAAGCAGCATCAGTGAAGAGTTTTCACTTTGGCTGTTCCTATAATTGATGGTATATCGATCCTTCAAGTACTTCAACATCTCTGCTCGGTCCATCTTTCCTTGGAAAAAGTTTCCTCTTAAGAGTGCACCTGTTGGCCCCAATGCCCTCAGCTACATGTATAGTCAGCCTATGAAATAATCAAAATGTCTGGTCTCTGTCAGTTAACTAGGATCCTCTCTTCCCTCAAAAAAAATAAAAAACTAGGATCCTCTCTATTTGGCCATCTCTGGCGTCTGGAGGAAGTGTCGTCTCCATCCATATGTTACACCTGCTGCCAAGCTGGCAGCAGTGTGCCTGAAGATTGAACCATTTCCCTTTCAGATAAAATCAATTTCACTTTACACTTTGCACCTTTTTGCACAGGCATCCAGGGATAGGATTTGAGTAGAAGTATTCCTCCTGCCTTGGACTCTCACCAGGTAATCTGTCATATGGACCTCCAAGTCTATTCTCATGATGCTTCCTCACTTCACTCTGGAATTCATCCCAGGCTATGGAACCCTCATCGAGTTTGTCAATGAGCTCTACAAACTTTAGCCTGCAAAAGAGGAAACGATAAATGAGCCACAATCAAGATAGAAAATAGATCTGAGCTGCTATTTTTACAAAAACTTACCTGTCGGGGTTTATAGTTTTTCTGAAACCTTCGAATCTACGGTGACCCTGCACTGCTCTGGCCATATTGCCATCGTATGTATACACGAAGACATCACTCTGCAAGGCCACGATATAATCCACAGCAGCTAGCCTGTTCTGGTACAGCTCGAATGGCTCTAGTTCATCTACCGTAGCTAGACTGTAGTGTGTGTAGATATTTGGGTATTCAGCTTTCAGCGCATCCATGCTGTGCGCTCCGTATATTTCACCTGCCACGATGTAAATCTTTGTGGTAGAAGGATACCCCATGGCTTTGAGAAACACAGCAGCTTCACGGGGCGTCATGGGACAGCCACCCTGGAGTCGCTTCTCCTCGCTGTTGATGTCCTTCTCCTTCCAGTGCCTCACTTTGAGTCGCATATCAGTCAGCTCATCTGCCTCGTGAGCCGTCAGGTTGTGGTTGCAGCCGGTGAAAGACAGCATGTCCTTCTCGTATCTGTCCAATTCGTAGGAGAAGCAAATTTTAAAAAAAATGAGGATCACTGATCTGCAGATAATTTTATCAGCAAGTAAGAAGTGTTTTGATGTGTTAATTAATCACCTTAAGTGAAGTGCGATGTAATGGTCCGACCCCTTCTTCAGTCTCTCAACCAGGGTATTGCCAAGCTCCTGTATCTCTTTCCTGTACTGAAGTGCTTCGTAGTTTGCACGGCAGCGAAGCCGCTGGAGAGAAGGAGAAAGGCCATTGTTGACAATACGTGAATCCGTATGGGTAAATCTCACCACCTTGAACTTCTTCAGTATCTTTGAGAAATCCCTGTAAAAGGAAGCCTGCAGAAAATGGAGCCAACACTTAGACATGCGATGGAAATCCCCTATTACTGCAACCTATATATGGCCAGTGAGGATCTATTGACTCACCCTGGACCAGGACGTGGGTGCCCTCACGTAGGGCTTCACTTTCCTATAAGCTGGCGGCAGGGAATCCACAATCATGATATCCTCCTTCAATGTTTCCTTGAAGTGCTCGACATCGAATATATCTTTGAAGTCACTATATTGAAAGAATAACTGTCAGTTCACTTGGTGTTTTCTTTTTCCTGCAGGACATTAGTAATGAAGGTCCAACATACATACCTTGGATCAGTCCAGAATGACTGATGATCCAGAGTGGGGATTACCAGTGATGCGTTCATGATCTTCGCCACTGCAACCATATCACTTATCTGTAAGAACAGTTCCAGAGGAATACGAGTTAGCTGATGAAGCCATCGACAAGATCAAGTGTCTGCACAAGTATACACACACATACCCCCATCCGCATCTGGTTGAGCCCGCCGTTCGCGTCGACAATCAGATAACCCACGGTCGCATCGTCAGTCCCTGCAACGAGCATAAGCAGCAACACGGCAACATTAGCTGGAGCCGAAGCTTGAAAAAACATAATGGAGTGAAGGGCAGAGAAGGGAATTACTTCGCTGATTCTTTGGGCGTTCAATGCACTTGCTGTAACCCCCACTCTCTGGCTCCATCCAGATCTCCGGTATCTGTCCAAGTTTCAAAGGGAACTTGAGTAAGGTCATCAAAAGTGAGTGGTGCATAGCTTCGCAGTGAATGTTTGGCTCTCTTGCACGAATTTGCTTGGCTGAACGTAGACACAGGCATTGATATCTGGAAAGGTTCTGCCAGCCCTGTCCTAAACCTAGGCATTATATGGAGTTTGTTGGCCCTACTTCCTAGCGCCTACCACGCCAGACGCAACAATTTTTCTTCTTCTGAATAAACATTGATTTTGTTATAAGGATTGAGGGTCGGCATGATTCTGATTGTTCGTTATAGATAATTAATTAGCCATACTAATATGAAATCTTACAAAACAACCATAGGACTTTTTTAAAGAAAAACAACCATAGGACTTTTTAAAAGAAAAAGAACCATGTGACTTAATTATACAAGAAAGCGAAAGGGCGGTATCATAGCATTTGAAACAAAGATTTAAGACGAAATTATTTTGTGTGGAAGTGCAACTGTAGTCCTGAATTCGTAAATTCAACTCATTCTATCTATACCACACACCCAAATTAATTACTAAGATAGAAGTGTTGGAGTGCTCCACTCGATAGTTACAAGGGAAAGCTACCTCGGCGGCGCCAATTAACCCAATGTCACGACCAGAGAGAATTAAAGAACAAAAGCGATGTATCTGACCAGACATAGAAACAAGTGTACAGCAAGCAACAAGAAAAACACCCACACCCGTGCATAAAACAAGTTTCTAATTTGCCGCCACGCGTAAAATAATTTTTTGAGAGACCCCTCATAGCTATACTTTGTGGGCTCTCCCAGGGCGGTGAGTCACGCTAGCAACCGAATACTCGTCGTTATCACCGATCTTTTCTCATGTATACTCAGTCGATCGGCGACGAGGAACGATCACAACACGTCTCTTGGATTGGAGGGTTTACATTACACCTACGCTCGGGAGAGGCGCATGCTTCAAGGCTTTCTTTCTCGCCAAACTATTCCACGTACTGATTTAACTTCGAAGGAACTTCTACTACCCCTTGCAAAAGTTAAACTATGCAGAATATTAAAAAAAAAAACTGTGCAGATCGAGTCTACTTCGGAGTGGCAAATTCGGTGGGCCGCTGCTCAGCTCATCTAATGATAACCCCACACGGAAATCTGTCCGAAAACACAATACGCCCAAGAAACCTAGCGACGAAATGAAATTTGTTCCATTGACATGTGCGCTCGTACTGCTGAAAATTCAGTGCGTATGGTATTGGTTGGAGGTTACGCGTGGGCGGTTATTGTTGCAAGTCGATCGTACGTGCATGAAAAAGCCGTTATATGATGATGATGATTAACTAGAGTAGACAAGAAGATGGTTGTAATAAATGAAGTGAAGGAGTTGAGTGAATCCTGACCGGAGGGTCTGGCGGGCGGCGCGTGAGTGCCGTGAGGTTCTCCTCCGTCCAGCCCATGACGTCGGCGTCGGCGGCCACCTCCACCCGCTGCACGAGCCTCCCGCCGGCCGCCGCCTCCTCGCCGCCGCCGCCGCCGTCGGTGGAGCCTCCCCGGCGGCCGCCGCTGTGGGAGGAGGAGGAGCCGAGGAAGCCGATGACCGCGACGAGGCCGAGCAGGCAGAGCACGACGGCCCTCATCCACCACGCGTGCGCTCCTCCCGCTCCCGCCGCGCGCTTCCTCCGCGGCAACGACAGCGGCGACCTCAGTAGGGGTGCGGCGTGGCTGTGGCTGTGGCCGTGGCCGCCCTCGCCGTCCTCGCAGTCGAGGAAGGGGTCGTGCGCGCCGCCGCCGCAGCAGGAGCAGCAGGTGGAGGAGGAGTCGTCGGCGCGGTCGGCGTCGTTGAGGCGCCGGCGGTGCGGGCCTGGGCTGCTGGACGTCGACGACGAGGACGAGGAGGACGACGACGACGGCGAGCAGGCGGTGGTGGCGGTGGATGTGGACGTGGGCGCGGCCGCGGCCATAGCCTGGGAGGGAAACCCGGGGCGTCGCGGGTTTTGTCCGGCCGATCCGCCTGCCTGCCCAAGAATAGGATCGTCCGTCGTCTGACCCCCGCGCGCGAGCGGGCGGGCGGGCGGGCGGGCGGGAGACCACAGCCGGGTCAGAGTGGGTGAAGGGGAGAAAAGCCCGGGAAACTAACAGGGCTTCTCCTCTTGGCAACCGCCGCGCGCGACTGAGGATCGATCGAAGCCTAAGCCTGTCTCTCTCTCTCGTCGTCTACTCGACTCGATCGATGGTGGATCGGTCTCGCCGGGAAGCGCGTGTGGCGTGGGTCGTTTCGCTGAGTCTGCGGTCCGTCTGCGGGCGTGCTTATGTATGGTGTGTTCGGCGAGCGGGGGTATGGCTGGCCGGAAGGGTGTAGACTGTACGTAGTGGGGGAACCTTCCATATGCGCGTCGGCGTCGGACCGCGTGCGTGCGTGCGTGGCTGGCGACGATTGGGGTTCGGCCTCGCTCGGTGATGTGATGCGGCCGAACTGGTCGTGGGATACACACTACGGCGATTGCCCAACCGTACGTCCCTTCAGTGATTATTACTGTCGGTCGTCCGATCGATCGGGGCATAGCAGAAGCAGAGGTACGGCTCGGATCGGCCTCAGGGAATCAGGTTGATATTCCGGTTTGGTGCCCTGATCGGATGGCTCGACCGAACGTCCATGAAACTCGCAGGCATGGGGAAAGAAGTGGTGTACTAAGCTCACATGCTATCTGTATCCGATCATGTTTGCGTGTCCTACGCATTTTCCCCTTTCGTTGTTGTCATGGTCAGTTTGGCTATTCTTTTTTTAAAATTGTCTTTCGCCCCGTTTCATAAATAAAGACACATAATAGTCGACTGACAAAAACCAATTTTTTTTATGAAACCCCAAGCTGGTCTATGCGTCGTTACCTTGTTGAAGACATCGTCGCTGTAGTCATCGTCTCCTCGCCGCTAGGACTGCTCCCAGGAATAACCCCATATCTGGGTCTCCCGAAACGGACGTTAGCGGCGCTATCGGTTTCCTTATCCCTCCAGAAGCACCGTTTTGGAGAAGATGCTTGCTAGAGGCGTCTGGAGGTGGAGCGGCGTGCTACCGCATCGACGACGAAGGGTCTTGGCGGCATGGTGCAACGGGATCCTGGGAGATGGACACGACAGAACGATGGTGCTATTTGGTGGTGTTGACGGCGAGCCTTGCAAGGTCAATTCAGCGATCCCTCCCGAATATGGGTCAACTGAAGATGGTGGGGGCTTCTATATGTGGTGTGTGTGTTGAGGTTCAACTAGACCAGTTTGTTCTCGCGGCTCACTGTTGGGCGGCTTGGTGAGGCCAATCGATTAGATGGTGTTTGTCGGTGCGAGATCAAGGAAAAAATGCTCGGTTTACGCCCCCTACCTCCCCCCACCCCCAGAAGGTGACTTGGGGTTGATCTATACATCTGTTCTATCAATGCTTTTATTAAATAAATACTCCCTTTGATCCAAAATAAGTATCGCTGGTTTAGTATAACATCAACTAAATTAGTAGAACTTATTATAGATCGGAGGAAGTATACTAGTAATAAGAGTCGTATGCAACATTTTAATGTACAACCTCTTTTTTGAAAGGAAAAAAAAACTTTTGCTAGTTCTAGTTATACACGACAAGATGCTGGAAATGGAACTCCGTTTCGTGGGTTCGTCGAAACGAGCCAGGAGAATCTTGCAGCGAATTTTAATGCTCAACATGGCCCTGTCTGAAACATTAGTTAGCAACTGTGTTCTGGTCTTGATGCGCCAAGCCGCCAATCAATTGGCTACCCTCCCAGCTACCTACGTACACCTAGGTACGGAATGCACGTCTAGTATAGGAATGCTCAGTTCGATCGACCGGCATAGATCGCTAGATCGATTAATTAGTTGTCTTCTAAACTTGCATGAATCACATGGAAGCGTATAGTACATCACAAGTTATGTTACTGTACTGCGAATCTTTGCATCATTTTGTACTCATTCCTAAGTCCTAACGGTGTCCCCACCATCTAGTATCTATGAGCCCTAGTCTTTATGTACGCACGTCGATGTAGTACCGATATGGCATCGTATCCGTAAGGCCAGGTAATCATACGCTTTAATTCCTACTCCTATATGCGATCGAGCCTCGATCTACAAATTATGGGGGTATGTACTGTAGAGGCATTTCATCAAGCACCTTTCCGAGCACGAGAAAAGTTAGGCGTGCGCGCATGGACCATGCTGGGAGCTTAACAAACTAACACGGGTGCACTGATCGATGGGTCTTGACTCTTGACCCGTACACACGGAGCACTACTCTTATTTATGAGGTTTATTAATGAAGTGCGTGTGACTAGGTGCAGACTGGTTTCCGTTCGTGGAGGAAAATTTATAGCGTGCGGGCGACGAAGCCAAGCCGATGATCATATCGTCCCATTCTTCGGAAGCCCCGGCAGTGGCTCCGGTTTAGGGTGGCGTCCCCGACTTCGTGGTTGATGGTGATCTAGTCGGATGGGGGTTCAGGGTTGATGGTGCCGGATGGGGGTTTAGAAAGGCGCGGCTAACTACGAAGGCTAACTACGAAAAACGTGTCGAGTTTGGTTGTGGCCGACAATGACAACGTATTTGCATGGTTAGTATGTGAATGCATCTTGCTACATTTCTCTTATTATTGTCCAGAATGCTCCAAAAAAAACCTAGATCTAGATCTCTCAAATTAAAAAATGTGAGATCATAACCTTCCTAGTGGGGAGGTGAGGAGCCACCATGAAAACCCTAGGCGCCTAGCTCCCCCCCTTATAAATGAAGGATGCAGACCTCCACACACCAATCCACTGGCCGTTGGCTGCCTCCCTCCCTCCAGAGAACTCTATCTCTCATACATGTCGCGATGCTGCTCTACTACTGCGGCATTGCCGACCACTGAACGATGAAGCTCTACCTAAACAAGATTACCATATGCACGGATACATTTGGAGGGATCACCGCTTTGATCCTACTTCGAGAGCATCACCAACATTTTCATTGACAAACGGACCCCCGCTGCAATGTTGGTGAGTACTAGATCTAACCTATCTCGTGTTCTTGCATAGTTCAATCTTGGTTGTTCGATAAATCCAGGATTTTGTTGTTTGTATATACAAACCCCAACAGACCAATCCCCATCACTTGTTTCATTCAACTTTAAGAGTGACAAGCCGTCATTACATCAACATGTTTGAGAGGTGGTTAAGAGGGAGCCGAAAGTCTTGTTACAACGAGTTATAAACATTGGCAACACGCGATTGCCATACTAAAACAAAAGATAGGCAATATGTGTCCTTGCGCGCGAAAGACAGCAAAAGCGGCGCAATCCTGGTGATTGATAGGTCATTACGTGCTTTCAAAATCTCCTAGAGGATGATTGCGAGACAGAAATCCTGCAAGCCGTAAGCGAGGCGGTTGTCAGTCGCCTAGTGCATGGGCGATGCTTAAACGCCCTAGGCGTGGCATATGCTTCTTACCATCAAGTGTATACATGGGTTATTACATATGAATGCACATCGATTAGAACATGCACACAAGTAAAATAGCAATAACTACCATTGAAATATGATCCATCTCGCTTGTCAGGCAATATGGCATGATTTCTTGCTGGGAAGACAAAATTTCTTGGTTTCCCTGCTTAGACTTCCACTTATGCCCTAGGTGAGGTGTTTGTCCATCGCCTAGTGACTAACTGTGCCAAAGTCTTGCCTAGGCATCACCTTTTCCAATAGAGGTTGCAGCCCAACGGGAAACGGAGACGGTAACCAAGGCACCGGGATGGATGTGGCCGTGTTCTTAAGAGAGAGGGCGCGCCAAATCATTTTGCACTACAGGTGCAACTGCAGAAAGTGTTTGGAAGTTTCAACAATGTTGCAACGCTCGCATGCGTCAGTAGGGCGAGCAAATTTTGTGGAAGAGGTTACCATCAGCCCCAGTGAGAACCATGAACTTGAGCTTCAAATGAAGCCATGAAGACCATATTCTGTCTCCAAACTCACGCTGAATGCTGTGGGAGGAAGTAGCTCGGTAGGCACCCCTAGTATTACCAGATTCATGTTCTAATCTCTCTAACAAGAATTTTCTAACCCGACCATGATATAATTAATCATGATATAGAAATCTAACGAAGAACCATAGCTATAAGTTTTTGGAAGATTGTGAAAAAAAACTCAGGCATTTAAAAGATATATGTGAAAATTGGTAAGAGAGAAGCTGAGGAAAATAACAAATTAAGTTGTATGTTGTCTATAGCAATATAACATACTTCCTCTATGCTGAAATGTAGTGCATATTAATATTTAAGTCAAACATCATAAACTTTGCTTACCATATGAAAGTAGATTTCTTGACGATCTTAAAAACATTTATTTCATGGTGTAGATGCATACTTTTTTGTATACGCCTGGTCAGAGCTTATAAAGTTTGAATCTCGCGAAAATCGATGTGCACTATATTTTGGCATAGAGGGGGTATTGCATTACCAAAATACACATACGGATGTTCCTCTTCACACTCCACATGAGTGGTTTCTTCAAACATTTTAAAGCTTGGAAATATGTGTTTTCGCTGAACTATGAACATCAGAAACATTTTTTGACATTATAAATATCTCGACCATAATAATACTACTAGGATACTAGTCTGCCTTTCTTGATTAAAACGTACCATCCACAGCACCGAAAGGAGCCCAAGCCAAACTTGTTCTTTGTAGCCCCTCTATCCAGGGGCGAAGCTAGAGAAAATTTACCATGGTGCACAACTCTAACATCGACACAACGATATATGTCATCGAACAAGAGTTTTATGAGTGGTGTTGCATTTAGCAAGCCTTAGCATACAAATTTTTTTCAAAATGAAGGACATGCCTACGGTAATAAATCATGACAATCAGGTTCTTACAAAAAAAATTAAAATAATAAGGATGCCACTAACATAAGATAGTGGATACTGGCAAAATAAATCATCTGACCTCGAATTTTCCATTATCTAAAAACTTATGAATGCAGTTTCAAATTATTAACTGAATCAAAATGACAAAAATCTAATAATCTTAAGCTGGAGTGTTACCTTGTAATATGTACACTCTCTTATTTTCATGGATTGATCAATCACTCGATCATTGGTGACTTACTTAGTTTTTTCTTTCTACACCAAGAAAATAATATTACTCTATTTCTCAACATTTTATCGTTGAGGCAATTTCACAAATACGTTTTCACTAGCTCTATCAGCGAGAAGCCCATATAAACCGTAGTTGTGGCACCAAGGAAACCAACACAAGCATTAGACTCAAAAGCCGATGAATTTAAAAGGAATACAAATGTAGTACTTCTTTGAGAGTAGGATGGTAATCTTCCTTTTCCACTTAATCATATTGAATTCCTCTTCGCAGTTTATATCATATCATCCTTGATTCCCATAGAACCTTTCTTTCTAGAAAATATACATGGTTCATGATAACGGCAATTGGGAGCGGATATGTTGACCGGAAGACAGATCTCTGGTCAGTCAATTTGTATCTATCTAGTTTTTTCTATTTTGAGCGGTCGGACATCTTTATTAGAGATCAACTAATATAGGAATACAAACGCCATCTGAGGGCGAGGCCATCCAAACATGGCTATCGCCGTGGCTGCAGTGGCTGCGATAGTCAAAACCCTAGAGAAAATAGGTCGATGATCGAGTTTTCTTTGTGTCTAGCCAGTTGGCCTCCCGTACCTCTAATAGGTCAATTAGCTTGTACTGAGCCTTGATGCCATCAAGGCCAGAGGCCTATCATAGCGCACAGTCCAAAAATGTCAGGCGTGTCCCACATCCAACAAGGCCACACGAGAATTTTGCTAAGACCTGGTGCACCGCTGCTCCCATAACCTGGTGCACGCCACTAGCAGGGACCTAATCGCTGCTCAAAAAAAAAATCGACCCTGGTGCATGTGCACCAGGCTAGCTGAATGTAGCTCCGCCCCTGCCTCTATCTCTCGAATGTTATGCGTGTGCACAGAAAGAAATCGTCGCCAAATATTGACACGAGCTTTGTCGCTTCCACGTTCTTTCCCCGTTCCCCACAAGCCGCCCGTAACGCTGACATACCCGCCGCTCGTACGTACGGTGTACCTGGCCCTGGCCGTAAGCGTATACGTACGAAAGTATTGCAGAAGACATGGATAATTCCGTAGGGTATCTTCTCTCCTCAATCATCAGCACATTCTTTGTCCTTTTAGTTGACTCGCTAGGCTTTTTCCGCGGTAAACCAAACGCACATACCTAGTTTTTTCCGCTAAATGCAAGAAACGGCGCAAGCAAGCTCTAACACGCCGCCGCAGAGATAAACTGATCAGCTAGCCCGTCGAATCATCAATCCTCTCCATGTGAAATCGAAACCAGTGGACGTTAATCATCTACTGTACTAGCAAATTGTCCGGGGTTAATTAGAATGGCTGATTCTGATTCGTGATTACACCGAAAGGCTGTATCGTCGAAGGCACGGCTTATATATGCAGATGGCGTGTTTCGTGTGGTGCAGTTTCGTTGCACCGCCTTGATTAATCGAGGTTGGTGCGAGACTCGGAATAACACCCCGTCAGCGTCACGTGGGGGATCGCTCGAAAGAAGCCTGCACCAATACCACATCGACCGATCATCCCGCGCCCGACCAGACATAAGATTCTCAATAATTTAGAGGACTTTTGGCCGAAGAAAACGCTGGACTTAAATTTTAAATCCTCTAATCGGTGGTCGTCAGATTTGATCCTCAATAATTTAGAGGGCTATAATTGATTTCAAATTGCATTTGGCCTGATTTCGACAGATTGTGACAGATTTCAAACTAATTTAAACCGATTTCGAATGATTTCATACATAGTTTAAACATTTAACTAAAACATTACGGAAATTTAACTAAACCACCCCGATTTTGACACGACGCCGTCTGGGAGGCCGCCGTTGAGCACGTTGCCACGACTTCACCCGCAGTTCGGCCCTAGATACCGGTCGATCTCCTCGTCAGTGTCGTCGTTGTGGACGATGCCGGGGAACTCGTCCTCCTCGTCGCTGTCCAGCTCGATGATGACCGGGGCCGCTGCCGGAGCTGAGGAAGACACCACGGCCGCTGCCGGAGCTGATGAAGACGAGGCCGTGGCCACTTTCTTGGCCGCGGACTTCGCGAACGCCGCCTCCTCCTCCGCCACGAGCTCTGGGTTCAGCCGCCGGAGCTTGGCCATCCGTCGCTCGTCTTCTCGCTCGGCCTTGAGGCGGTCCCACGCCTCGCGGTCCTCCCTTGCAATCCAGGCCGCGTGGCCGCAGGCAGGCGGCGCGAAGAGCTCCGGCACCGGCTCCGAGGTGCCAAGCGGGAAGTTGAGCGGGCCGCACTTGTCGTCGTGGATGCCGACATTCTCGATGTCGTGCCTCCACGCCATCTGCGCCGTGCTCTGGAAGGAGCCGAGATAGATGCGCCGACCGATCGGTGATCTCGGACACCCACGTCCCCCACTCCCGTTACAGAACACCGTGGTAGCGGGGATGTGGCGGCGGAGGCAGCGGGAAGTCGCCGGAACGGCCACGCGAGCCGCCGCGACCTGGGCTAGCGCCGCGGATGAGAGGTAGGGAGCGACGGCGGGAAGGACCGGCCATCTCCGGCGCGGAAGCGGTGGTGGCGGTGGATGGTGGGGATTTTAGTCATCGCTCGACGACCGTTTAAATTTGGGAGAGGAGGCGTGGGTTTTAGGGTATGTTTGGTTTATGCCCTGACCGCGTCCTACCAATTCGCGGGCATGACCGATTTTTTGGCGAGCGAAACAGCCGTCCTCGGAACGCTCACGATTTGGCTAAAAACTGCACTGTATCGTGCCGTCTGGACTAGGCTAGCCAAAAAAATTGGATACGAACCAAAGAGAGCAGTCGTGGGTCATGGGGTTGCCAAAATTTTGGTACGGCCAGCATAGGATCAAAACCAAACGTACCCTTAGTTTGCCGAATCGCATTTATAATCCACTAAAAACTTTTAGGGTTTTAGTTAGATGCGGCTTCGGCCCTTAGCAGCCAAAAATAGTCCTCTAAACGTTTATTAGGGGATCCGTTAGAGTTGCTAGGTAGTACACCACTACAGCTTCTGGTCAAGTATGGGCAGGGTTGCTCTCTGTCGGGCCACAGGTCGGTCTCTGCCGCCGGCTATCTAAGGGGGGTTCGCACGTTCGCGAGCAGCCACACTGCCTAGTGCCTAGCGTATAATGCAGCTCTCACTAATCAACGATCCCCGCCCGTCTCAGAAGTTAGAACACACCGCACGCCAGATCGAAAAAAGATCCACTCGATTAGACGCACCACTGCCATGGGCGGCCATAGCCTCTCGCAAACAAGATTATCCCAGAAGAAGAATATGCACATGCACCCAATACCTTTGTTTTTCTCCTTTTCTTCCTTTACATGCTGTCTGTCTTTAAGGTTTTAACTTAACTTTCACCGAGCTAGCTAGCTAGCCTGTGCCTTTTCAGGAGTTGCAAAATCTCGATCAGCTAGCTGAGGTCTCATGTAAGTACTTGTCCATCTGCCTTGCCACATTGGCGCGCGTACGTGCTCATGTTAATTATGGATGATTAGATCAGCGGTTCATCATAATTTAAATAAATAGCCGCACGTACGTACGGCTTTCACCGTCCTGTGATGTAAGGCAGTATATTGGAAGACCGTTTATTTTAATTAGTACTGCACGTTACGAAATCGTAAACCCCTGGTATTGATACGTGTCCACGCGCGTGCAGGCGCCCCGCGTCAGGGTGTAAGTTGCCACGGGCTGTCCACGGCGCCGCCAGCTCATGCCCGTTTAATCGTGTTATTGGACACCCGCGGGAGAACAACGAAATTGGCGGGCAGCCACGGCTGGTCCGCTACCGCCGCTACAGGCCACAATTGGTATGGTCAGTGATGGACATGGCCTCTTCATGCGTTTCCATTCTCCAAGGACTACGATCAAGTAGATCGAAGACAAATCAAACATGAAGTCAGAAACAATGATGTTGCGTCTCCATTCTTCAACGACTGATTCTACAGGATTTTTTTTCTTTGCCGTGCAACAGTCTATACACGGCAAATCCCCGAAAAAACACGGCAAAGCCTTTGCCGTGTAAGACTACACGGCAAAGACCGCACGGCAAACATCAGGCCGGCAAAGGAGTCTTTGCCGTGTGTCTAACACGGGGAAGGCTTTGCCGTGTGCCAGACAGCCCTGCACGGCACACAAAAGTAGCTTGACGCCGCCTCGAGCAAGACGGCGTCGTGACAGTGGGTCCCATCACGTCTTTGCCGTGTGTTTTGCGAGTGGGTCCCATCGGTCGAGTTTGCCGTGCGTCGATCATCGTCGTGCATCTGTCTTCTGCCGTGACGGACTTTTTGCCGTGTTTTTTCCATGGCTCCTTTGCTGTGTGTTTTTCTGGAGCCCTTTGCCGTGTGCGAGGAGACAAACTATACGGCAAAGCCTCGTCAGTACAAATGAAAAAACACCGCCGCCGCCGGTTTGCACGGCATGGCCTGCGCCACGCATAGCCTGCAATCCATGGTCGTGATGTCCTTCGGCGGCGACACAGGACATGAGTTGGTCTGGAAGGTCTTGGTCTGGTCTAGCCCGCATCAACGATGACAGGGAATGAGGAGAGTGAGAGGCGAACAGCCAGCTCGGTGATGAGCGACGAGCCGCATAGGTCGGCTGTGAGCGTGGGCTGGAGCACGGGAAGGCAGCAAGATGGCAAGCGAGACGATGGAGCCGGCGAGGCCGACGGCCACGGCGCGGTCTCTGGGGAGCACGGAGGGCGCCGTGGAGCTCGTGGTTGCGGCCGAGCACAGAGAGGACGAGGAGGACGCCGACGAGCATGTGAGTGACGAATCGGGACTGTCCGAGGCGGCGGAGCACGTGGTGGGCGGCGACAAAGAGGAGGAGGACGAGGGAGACCTGGACGAGGAGGAGCAGAGGGAGAAGTGCAGCGGCTGGTCCCCCAAGAACATGCCCCATGGCAGCCGTCAGGTTCTCGGGCGCGCTTCCGCGTATCTGCTTTCGTGAGCGTCGGTGGTGTACGTGTGGTGGAGGGAGAGAGATAAAAGAGAGGAGAGTGGATAAGGAGAGAGAGAGGGGTGGTTTAGGAGAGAGGTGGGCTGTTGGATCTTTACGGAATGGACGGCTGAGATTAATTTGGAGGGGTGATCTGTGGGTAGTGTTTTCTCCTCTTCTAATTGGCTTGATTTGTGTTTGTTTGGTTTGGTTTTGACCACAGAATCAGAAACACCGTAACTTTTTCATACAAACTCGGAATAAGATGAAACTAATTTTGTTGTAAAGCTAACGACAAGTAGTATCCAACAAAAAGTGAAAATATAAACAACCTACAAAGGAGAAAATACCAAGGAGAGAGGCTTTCGGGTCAAATGACCAATGTTATGGCTAGAATCAAGGCATAGTTTGTCATAATGTTTCCATATAGTGCATGCATGTGTATCATGGGATAGCAAATAATGTTTCAGGAGAAACTTTTCCTTTTCATCGCACGGAAAATCCATCTTTCATTTTCCGAGCGCAAAAAAGGAAGGATTTTGTGAAGCAACTACCAAATGGATAATTCCAAATGCTACCACCCAATTTTAAAAAAATACTAGACCACCTTACATAGATAATGTCCCAACCGGGAGAACTCAAACCTTTCCGTCCACGCCTGGTGAAAAAGACAAATGTCGGCCAAATCGGTAGGAAGTGGGTCCGGTTTGAACTACGGGTACATGATCTAATGCTCATGATTTTTTGAAAAAATCATTTTTAGACTAACAATATGATGTTTCTTTGGAGATCCAGTGCAAGTTTAGCGAGGCTCGGCCCCGAGCTAAGAATCTTCATGCCCGCCGTTTGAGAAAGTTTGAAGATGGTTTAAAACGGGCATAAGAAATTCAAAAACGATCCAAACGATGCGAACCTTCGCATGGTGTCATATTATGTGACATAGTTGGAAGAAAAAATTTCAAACTTGGTATATTGATTATGTCTCAAAAAAATCTTCACAAAATGACCTATCTCATTCGAGGTTTCCTGGTTTTCGGTCAAATGACCAATGTTATGGATAGAATCAAAGAATAGTTTGTGATAATGTTTCCATATAGTGCATACATGTGCATCATGGGACGGCAAACAATGTTGCAGGAGAAAATTTTCCTTTTCGTCGCACGGAAAATCCATTTTCCATTTTCCGAGCGCAATAAAGCAGGGATTTTGTGAACCAACCACCAAATGGATAATTTCAAATGCTACCACCCTATTTTAAAAAAATACTAGACCACCTTACATAGATAATGTCCCAACCAGGAGATATTAAACCTTTCCGTCCACGCCCGGTGAAAAAGACAAATGTTGGCCAAATCGGTAGGAAGTGGGTCCGGTTTGAACTACAGGTACATGATCTAATGCTCATGATTTTTTGCTAAAATCATTTTTAGACTAACAATATGATGTTTCTTTGGAGATCCAGTGCAAGTTTAGCGAGGCTCGGCCCCGAGCTAAGAATCTTCATGCCCGCCGTTTGAGAAAGTTTGAAGATGGTTTGAAACGGGCATAAGAAATTCAAAAATGATTCAAACGAGGCGAAACTTCGCATGGTGTCATATTATGTGACATAGTTGGAAGGAAAATTTTCAAACTTGGTATCTTGATTATGTCCCAAAAAAACCTTCACAAATGACCTATCTCATTCGAGGTTTCCTGGTTTTCGGGTCAAATGGCCAATGTTATGGCTAGAATAAAGGAATAGTTTGTGATAATGTTTCCATATAGTGCATACATGTGCATCATGGGACGGCGAACAATGTTGCAGGAGAAATTTTTCCTTTTCGTCGCACGGAAAATCTATTTTCCATTTTCCGAGCGCAATAAAGCGGGGATTTTGTGAACCAACCACCAAATGGATAATTCCAAATGCTACCACCCTATTTAAAAAAAATACTAGACCACCTTACATAGATAATGTCCCAACCAGGAGATATCAAACCTTTCCATCCACGCCCGGTGAAAAAGACAAATGTCGGCCAAATCGGTAGGAAGTGGGTCCGGTTTGAACTTCAGGTACATGATCTAATGCTCATGATTTTTTGCTAAAATCATTTTTAGACTAACAATATGATATTTCTTCGGAGATCCAGTGCAAGTTTAACGAGGCTCGGCCCCGAGCTAAGAATCTTCATGCCCGCCGTTTGAGAAAGTTTGAAGATGGTTTGAAACGGGCATAAGAATTTCAAAAACGATTCAAACGAGGCGAAACTTCGCATGGTGTCATATTATGTGACATAGTTGGAAGGAAAAATTTTAAACTTGGTATATTGATTATGTCCCAAAAAAACCTTCACAAAATGACCTATCTCATTCGAGGTTTCCAGGTTTTCGGGTCAAATGGCCAATGTTATGGCTAAAATTAAGGAATAGTTTGTGATAATGTTTCCATATAGTGCATACATGTGCATCATGGTACGGCGAACAATGTTCCAGGAGAAAGTTTTCCTTTTCGTCGCATGGAAAATCCATTTTCCATTTTTCGAGCGTAAAAAAGCGGGGATTTTGTAAACCAACCACCAAATGGATAATTCCAAATGCTACCACCCTATTTTAAAAAAATATTAGACCACCTTACATGGATAATGTCCCAACCGGGAGATCTCAAACCTTTCCGTCCATCCCTGGTGAAAAAGACAAATGTCGTCCGAATCGGTAGGAAGTGGGTCCGGTTTGAACTACAGGTATATGATCTAATGCTCATGATTTTTTGCAAAAATCATTTTTAGACTAACAACATGATGTTTCTTCGGAGATCTAATGCAAGTTTAGCGAGGCTCGGCCCCGAGCTAAGAATCTTCATGCCCGCCATTTGACAAAGTTTGAAGAGGTTTGAAACGGGCATAAAAATTCAAAGACGATCCAAACAATGCGAAACCTTGGCCTTGTGTCATATTATGTGACATAGTTGGAAGTAAAAATGTCAAACTTGGTATATTGGTTATGTCTCAAAAAACCTAAACATATCTTAACAAACAAAAGTATATTGGTAGAATCTCGTGCCGAGAAAGCTATGGGGTAGATCCCGGGTGTCCAGCAGACTAGGGTTTTGATGCGAGACAGCCGCTGGAGCGCCAGAATCTAAGAAAATCACATAATTGAAGTGGGATGGCCAAACCACATAATTAAAGTATCCATAGATGCAATATGGGTGATATTTGAGATAAAATATGTGCTAAAAGAAAATAGAGGCAAAAAAGGGGGAAATGGGAAAAAACAGGGCTTTGCCGTGCACTGCGCACGGCAAAAGGAGAATTTGCCGTGTAGGGTGCACGGCAAAGACCGTCCCTCGTTGAATAAAACGAGCGGAAATATTTCACGCGTTGAGTAAAATAAATGGCGGGAATATTTCGCGCGGAAAAAAATAATTTAAAATAGAAAACTTTGCCGTGCCTGATGGTAAGGCACACGGCAAAGCCCTATCGTTACCATGGCTCGTCAATTACGCCGGAACGGTGAGCCCACGAGAGGGTGTGCCGTGCGATTTTTTTGCCGTGGGCCTTTTTTGGTCTTTGCCGTGTATAGTTTCTTTGCCGTGCGTTATTTTTGGGGCTTTGCCTTGAAGATTTTCTCTGCCGTGTGTCTTGTATCGTGCCGCCGTGCTACACTTCTTTGCCGTGTGTCGTGCTGTTCGATTACACGGCAAAGAGATTTTTGCCGTGCATTGGCACACGGCAAAGCCCAAGTGCACAGCAGCGCCAAATTTTCCCGTAGTAGCAGCTTAATTAAGGTCACTTTCCGTTTCTTGATCGAACTAAACAGGGTCAAGTCCGGCGGTGTGGCGACAGCGGCCGCGCCATCAGAAAGGTCAGTGGAGCAGCCATGAGTGGGAGTTCGTGCCTTGCGTGTACTGTATGTTGAACTGGTTCGTCTCCATGCGCAGGCCTGATTTGTGGTGTGCAGAGAAGAACGAGCTGAGAAGAGCAGTAAAAATACAGAAGAACGAGGTGAAAAGAGCTGCCCCATGACGGCCGGTCGTTGTTTGGTGGAACTAAACGGATGCCCCGGCACAAGACGGTAATTAACTGGGCCAAATTGTAGTTCCATTTGATCAAACGGAGATAAACGACAAACCCACGGACGTCCATAAACGTGCCACTTACAGGCTGAGTCCCGCGAGCTGCGAAGCTTCGTAACACGGCACTCCTGCTGGATTTAATTTGTCCGACGTCAACGGTCGGTGTGTTCTTGGTCGAGTCCAATTAGTGCGAGACAATGCGAGAGGAATGATTTGCATCTTCTTTTCTTATTTTATTTAGTCCCTGATTAAACAAATAATAATGGAGGAGGGCCATGGCCCGGTGTTGACATGCGCTCGCTCGCTCGCGTGCGTCATTCCTAGATCATCCTACTCTCATCCATGTACGAATAAGTAGAAAGTTTTATAAGGATAGATGACACTTAACTTGGTGATTGGTGTAGTGCAGGAACATTGTTTGTTGGTAAGCCATTTCTTGGCCCCCAACCATCGGAACATGTTACATGTGCACTCCTACATAGGAGTACGTGCCAGTTCGCAGTTGTTATATGTTGATCCAAATTCTACAAAGTATAGGTCAACTTCTGACGAGTGGAGCGAGGCCCGTCGTCGGGAGGCTTGGCCCCCCCGCGGTACGGTACGGATCGTCGAAGACCTAGGTTTCCACCGATATATAAACCCCTTGTAAGCCGCCGGTTGGGAGAGTTGCATCTGTGAAATCCCCGGCGTTTGTAAACACTCCTCGATATAGTGAAGTTTCGCTGGCTGGCGCCCGTGGTTTTTTCCTCTCTTTGTTGGAGAGGTTTTCCACGTTAAATCTGTGTCTCCTTGCTGTGTTTTTCGTTTTCGTTCTTCGTTATCTTCTTGTCGCGATTGTAACAAGTGGTATCAGAGCCCCAGGTTCTAATCTAGGGTTTGCGACATGTCGTCATTGAAGTTCGATCTACCACAGCTGGACTACACCACAAGATTCTCCTTGTGGCAGGTGAAGATGCGGGCGATTCTCGCCCAAACTTCTGATCTGGATGAAGCGCTGGATGGATTCGGTGAAAAGGATGCTAAGACCTGGTCCGCTGAAGAGAAGCGGAAGGACCGTAAGGCTTTGTCTTTGATTCAACTTCATCTGTCCAATAATATTTTGCAGGAAGTACTGGAGATGAAATCTGCTGCTGCCCTATGGGAAAAACTGGAAACGATCTGCATGTCAAAGGATCTAACCAGTAAGATGCATGTGAAGATGAAGTTGTTCTCGCATAGATTGCAGGAAGGTGGATCGGTAATGAATCACTTATCTCTTTTTTGAGAGATTATTTCTGATTTGCAATCTATGGAAGTAAAATATGATGATGAGGATCTAGCCCTATTACTCTTATGCTCGCTGCCTAGTTCTTATACACACTTTCGTGATACAATGTTGTTGAGCCGTGAGAAGATAACCCTTGATGAAGTGCAAGATGCCCTCAAACAGAGGGAAAAGATGAAATCTATGGTGCAGTCAGATGGGGCGTCCTCCAAGGCTGAAGCTCTGCAGGTTCGTGGCAGGACCGAGCAGAGATTTAACAACCATGGCAACCGAGATAAGAGCAAAGACGGCAGAGGTCGTTCGAAGTCCAAGGGAAAGGACAAGTTCTGCAGGTATTGTAAGAAATCTAATCATGTTATTGATGATTGCTGGAAGCTGCAGAATAAGGAGAAAAGGAACGGTACTTACCAACCGAAAGATAAGGATCAAGGCAATGGTAAGGCTGCTGTTGTTTCTGATAGTTCTGATGGTGAATGCTTAGCTGTTTTTGCTGCTTGTGCTTCTCGTGATGATGAATGGATACTTGATACTGCATGTTCGTTTCATATTTGCTGTAACAAAGATTGGTTCAGTTCATATGAGTCTGTGCAGACTGGAGATTTTGTGCGTGTGGGGAATGATAACCCATGCCATATCGTTGGTGTTGGATCTGTTAAGATTAGGACACATGATGGCGTGACACGCACGTTGAGTGAGGTGAAGCACATACCAAGCATGGCCAGAAATTTGATCTCCCTGAGTACCATGGACGTTGATGGATACAAGTATGCCGGTGGACATCGAGTTCTAAAGGTATCAAAAGGTTCTCTTATTCACATGATAGGTGATATGAATTCTGCTAAATTATATGTTCTTAGAGGTAGCACTTTGCCTGGTATTGCTGCTGCTGTTACTTCTAATGATTCTGATGATTGTGGTAAAACACATCTATGGCATATGCGTCTTGGGCATATGAGCGAACAAGGCATGGCAGAGTTGGTCAAGAGAGAGCTGATTGATGGTTGCAACTTGAGTAAGTTTGAGTTCTGTGAGCACTGCATCTTTGGTAAGCATAAAAGAGTTAAATTCAATGCTTCCGTTCATACCACCAAAGGCATATTAGATTATGTGCATGCTGATGTATGGGGTCCGTCCCGTAAGACTTCTATTGGTGGTGCTAATTATATGCTTACTATTATTGATGATTACTCAAGAAAGGTGTGGCCTTATTTTCTGAAGCATAAATCTGATGTTTTTGATGCTTTTAAGAAGTGGAAAGTTATGGTTGAAAAACAGACTGAGAAGAAGGTAAAGGTACTACGTACTAACAATGGTATGGAATTCTGTTCTAATGAGTTTGAGGAGTTTTGCAGTAACGATGGCATGATCAGGCATCACACCATCCCATATACTCCTCAGCAGAATGGCGTGGCAGAACGCATGAACAGAACCATCATCTCGAGGGCTCGTTGTATGTTGTCTAATGCAGGTATGCATAGGCGCTTCTGGGCTGAAGCAGCCAACACAGCGTGTTACCTCATCAACAGGTCACCTTCTATTCCACTTGAGAAGAAAACTCCTATTGAGGTATGGTCAGGTTCACCTGCTGATTATTCACAGTTGAGAGTTTTTGGTTGCACTGCTTATGCTCATGTTGATAATGGAAAGTTAGAGCCTAGAGCTGTCAAGTGCATATTCCTTGGTTATGGTTCAGGAGTTAAGGCATATAAACTATGGAACCCTGAAACAAAAAGGATTTTGTTGAGTAGGAACGTTGTTTTCAATGAATCCGTTATGTATCATGACAGCTTGCCATCAGATCCCTCTCCTGTTGCTATTGGAGAGGAGGGAGTTCGTGTGCAGGTGGAGCACCTGCAGAAAACTATTGATAATAATGATGTTGTTGATGATACTCATGAGGAAAATATTGATGATGATGTTGTTCAGCACTCACCTACTGTTTTGCAGCAGCCACAGGAATCTATTGCTGCTAATAGACCGAGACGTAACATAGTTCCACCTCATCGTTTAATTGAAGAGTGTAATCTTATACATTATGCTTTGAGTTGTGCTGAACAGGTGGAGAACGATTCTGAACCTGCTACATATAATGAAGCCATTGCATCCGTTGACCGCGAGAAGTGGGTATCTGCTATGCAAGAAGAGATGCAATCGCTTGAGAAAAATGGCACATGGGATGTTGTGCGCTTGCCTAAACAAAAGAAGGCGGTCCGCTGCAAGTGGATCTTCAAGAAAAAGGAAGGTCTATCTCCCAAAGAGCCTTCAAGGTACAAGGCAAGGTTAGTAGCAAAAGGGTTCAGCCAGATTCCAGGTATTGATTACAATGATGTGTTCTCTCCAGTTGTGAAGCATAGTTCCATTCGTACTTTCTTTAGTATTGTGGCTATGCGTGATCTTGAGCTTGAGCAGTTAGATGTCAAGACTGCTTTTCTGCATGGAGAGCTTGATGAGAAAATATACATGGACCAACCAGAAGGGTTCATAGTGCCTGGTAAAGAGGATTTTGTGTGCAAATTAAAGAAGTCTCTTTATGGCTTAAAGCAATCTCCAAGACAGTGGTATAAAAGGTTTGATTCATTTATGATCTCACATGGTTTTGAGAGGTCTAAATATGATAGTTGTGTTTATATCAAGTTTGTTGATGGGTCACCTATATACTTGCTGCTATATGTTGATGATATGTTAATTGCTGCCAAGGGCATGAAAGAAATCACTACTTTGAAGGCACACCTAAGTAGTGAGTTTGAGATGAAGGATCTTGGTGCTGCTAAGAAGATCTTAGGTATGGAGATTACCCGAGATAGAAAATCTGGTTTGTTATTTCTTAGTCAGCAAAGTTACATTAAGAAAGTTCTTCATCGTTTTAATATGGATGGTGCCAACTCAGTTAGTACTCCTATTGCTCCTCACTTTAAATTGTCAGTTTCTCAATGTCCTACTACTGATGAAGAGTTTGAGTACATGTCAAAGGTGCCGTATTCTAGTGCTGTTGGTTCTTTGATGTATGCCATGGTTTGTTCTCGTCCTGATTTATCATATGCTATGAGTTTGATAAGTAGATACATGGCTAATCCTGGTAAAGAACATTGGAAGGCTGTTCAGTGGGTTTTCAGGTACCTTCTTGGCACTTCCAATGCTTGTTTGAAGTTTGGCAGGACCGGTGAGGGACTCGTTGGCTATGTGGATTCAGATTTTGCTGCCGATTTGGATAAGAGAAGATCCCTCACAGGTTATGTGTTTAATGTTGGAGGTTGTGCTGTTAGCTGGAAGGCTACATTGCAGGCTGTTGTTGCACAATCTACTACTGAAGCTGAATACATGGCTATTGCTGAAGCTTGCAAAGAATCTGTTTGGTTGAAAGGTTTGTTTGCTGAGCTTTGTGGAGATGATTCTTGCATTAATTTGTTTTGTGACAGTCAAAGTGCCATATACCTTACAAAAGATCAGATGTTCCATGAGAGAACTAAGTACATTGATGTCAAGTACCATTTTGTTAGAGACATTGTTGCTCAAGGTAAATTAAAGGTATGCAAGATCAGCACTCATGATAATCCTGCTGATATGATGACTAAACCTGTTCCTGTTGCTAAGTTTGAGCTTTGCTCGAACTTAGTTGGTTTAACTGATTAGCCCAAGTGGCTATTGGCGCCGAAAGTATTTGCTTTGTTTGTTCAGGGAGATGGTTGCTGTTGATGCTACAAGGAGGAATTTGTCTCAAGGTGGAGTTTGTTATATGTTGATCCAAATTCTACAAAGTATAGGCCAACTTCTGACGAGTGGAGCGAGGCCCGTCGCCGGGAGGCTTGGGCCCCCCCGCGGTACGGTACGGATCGTCGAAGACCTAGGTTTCCACCGATATATAAACCCCTTGTAAGCCGCCGGTTGGGAGAGTTGCATCTGTGAAATCCCCGGCGTTTGTAAACACTCCTCGATATAGTGAAGTTTCGCTGGCTGGCGCCCGTGGTTTTTTCCTCTCTTTGTTGGAGAGGTTTTCCACGTTAAATCTGTGTCTCCTTGCTGTGTTTTTCGTTTTCGTTCTTCGTTATCTTCTTGTCGCGATTGTAACAACAGTGTGGTTAGGAGCGAGCTCCAATCTTCTAATCCGCACCCAGATCACTCCATGATTGGTAGGACGGAATAATCCAACACTTATTTCAACATTATTCATCCATTCCACTATGCTAGTTATGCACCACGCTCAGAGCTGGGGCACGATACCTGTCGCCTTCTCGCGCGCGACCTCAAAAATTGTCAGCGTGAGATCAACATATATATACAGGCGATCTGTGCTGAAAGGCTCAGCACAATAGGCGTGGCCGTCGATCGGAGAATATTTCGGATCATGAGATGAACATCTCTTTCACAGACTTTGAGCCGGTGTTGCTAGCCGTGCTTATCAATGGAAAGCGACGCGACATTCCTGTCCGTGACATCTCGTTTAGGATAGCCTGATAGGCACTTCGAATTCATGCCTGATGATCGACTCTTGTGCAGATGGAAATTAATAGAGGGCTCGCTCGTGACCTGTGTTGTAGATAAGACGCGTATCCATGCTCGTATCTACCGGTAATGTTCATATGTTTATGTGTCGGGGATAATTCTCGGTAGAGTCATAACAGGTAAAAGTTAAGGTTAACTTGGACTGATCTTAACCAAGTCTGGTCGATATAGGCCGAGTTATTAACAGCCGACAAAGGCTCAGCCGACATATAATGTATATCGGCATGAGCACATGAATGATTCTTCCTTGCATGTACACCAAGGCCGAGTCATCGAGTAGAGCCGAGTCATGAAGGGAGAGAGGCTCCTTCCAGCATACGCTTATGGCTCCATGCGCCACCAAACAGGCTGGCACATGGCTCTGACGGTGCTACATGGCCACTGTACCAAGTGGGCCAAAGTTGAACGATGGGGAAAGCGTTGTCAGGTGATGCCTAAAGCGCCGGGTGACACTTAAAGCGCTGGATGACGCCTAAAACACTAGATGATGCCTAAAGAACTGGCGCCAATATACCGTGGTACCGTTGGCATGCACGCTTTCCTGACTGGGCCCTAGACCAGAAGGCATGCCCTATGACCCGGCACGTTGGGTTAAGCGGGAAACCATTCTATAAACCCTAGAACCCACATTGTAAACCTAGCTACTCCCATTCCCTATATAAGTAGGGTTAGAGCTAGGGTTAGAGAGTGGCTAGACACTTCTTCTTCTTCAGATACTTGCCAGTGCACTCTGCTCCAAATTCATGTGTAAATGTCAAGTTTTTGAACAGTTAGCATACTTTCAACTCTACATCTACTACAGTACTATGGATGATCAAGTAAAAACATCTCATCATTTTGCATTTATTTTCAATGACAGCCGACTATGTCATCCTATAGACATAGTACCTGATTTTTGGTTTCTTGGAGGCACACTATTCAACAAGGAAGTCCACTTGATCTTTAGTCAGATAAATGTCATTGCCAAACGTATATTGCTCGTCATACTTTTCTATTCCCTTGTATCTAGGTCCTGATACAACACAAATACAACACACATGCTTCATATTAATACCATTTCAAATTATGGACACTATAAAATAGATACAACATACATGCTTCATATTAATACCATTTCAAATTATGGACACTATAAAATACATACAACACAAATACAACACACATACTAATATAACATGCATATTTGCACACCCCTTAACAATAGCTCTTCTTCTTCTTCCTCTTTAGAGTTGCTGTCACTTGGGATCAAGCTGTCAGAGTTCATGTTGTCACTGCCATCGTCACTAGCAGGGATCTCGATTGCACAGTCCCATCTAAGATAAAAAGTATAAGTATGAAATATACAACATGAAAGACAAAGCAATGCTGAAACAAAACACTAAACTAGACTGTGCAATTATTCAGAGACAGTGTTACTTGCAGTAGCACAATTATTTTGAGGAAGCACTAAACTAGATTAAAATACATAGCATTATCAAAAATGTAACTTGCAGTAGCACAATTATCCAGAAACTTCATATTTAATAGATTCATACATATCAAATCTTAGATATTAAGAACATTCCAAATATATCAATTATAACTAGCAGTAGATTTATGAACTAGCAGTAGCACAATTTAACCAGAATAATATGATTCAGAATATTCAGTATATTCAGTGGCGGAGCCAGCCAGCTGAAGGAGCCTGTGCAAGACATGTTGACTGTGACATTAACTCATGTTTGCCCCAGTGAATTTAGTTGCTAATCACTAAGTGAATATAATTAATTAGTAGAGATTGGCCGGAACAGCTCGGGCAGCTGCCCGGGGTCGCCGGGCCCTGGCTCCGCCACTGAGTATATTATGATTCTAGATACAGTCTATTCAGAACATTCAGATCAATTCAGAACATTCAGAACAATTCAGAACATTCAAAACATTCATTAAAGTTCAAAGAATTGAGAACATTGAGAACATTGAGAACATTCCGTAAAGTTCAGAACATTGAGAATAATTCAGAACATTGAGAACATTTAGTAAATTTCAGAACATTTAGTACATTCAGAAAAGTTCAGAAAAAGTTCAGACTTTGATGCTTGATAGTAGTAGCAAAAAGATTTATACTGCTAGTGATGAACTAAACAGAAATAAACAAAACTCTAAAACTCGATCTAGTGGGAGTGAGAAATCCATCTACAAAACTCTAATCGAAATACCCTAATCTGAACACCTAAACTAAAACACTAGCAGATGTAGAACTAAAGTTGTAAGAACAGTAGAACAAGAACAAAATCAAATACTAGCAGATAATCTAAAACACTAGCAGATCTACAACACTGGTAGATCTACAATGTTTAAACTCTAATCTGAGCACCTTAACAACATCTCGAAAACCCTAATCTAAAACACTAACAGATTTAGAAGTAGAGTTGCATGAATAGCAAAAGAAGATCAAGAACCCTAGCCGATTGAACAAATCGAGAACCCTAGCGCATGTGCCTACAAAACTCTAGCAGATTGAACAAAAAGAGGCATTAGCAAATGTGACTACAAAACTACTTTATAAGTCACTTTTTAGGTATGCCTCAAAATACATTTAACGACCATAGCGCATTTGGCATTTTTATTTTTGCCTTCAAAAACAATCTAAGACATTTTGACTACTTTTGGAGGCAATTTTTTGTGCCTTCTATTTAAGACTTATATTTAAGAATATGAGGTAGTGATGGCCTGGGGCCGCTTTGACATCGTGGCAGCGTGCGGCTCCTTACAGAATCCTTTATGTTATTTTTGTCCATTTTATCCCGAAAACAACACTAGCTTTGTGCTTCTGTGTTTGTTCCCAATTCTCCACAAGTCGCACATACGTACGGTGTACCTGGCAGTCGCCGGCCATAGTTGCAGAAGACAAGTACAATTCCGTAGGGTGTCTTCTCTCCTCATCTATCACCACAACTTTGTTCTTTTAGTTGATGACACATCTTTGATGAACTAAAAGAACAATGATGTCCTCCGTATAAGAAATTGGATCATGCATGCTTGGAAGCCAAATAGAATTCCGCTGATTGCGGTTTGTTTTTCACACGGCGTGGACTAATTTGGAATTGAGGGAGTTGCTCCTTGAACTGTAAGATGACGGATCTCCATCGATCCATTGTACCAATTGATAAGAAAGTAACACACACCGTGGCACGAAGTTAACTGATCAGCTAACCCGCAAAAAAAAAAAACTGATCAGCTAACCCGTCTGTAACTACCCCTTGGCCATCGAATTTGGGAAAGGACATCTTTGGAATCACCTGTCTACCGCTGCCCCGATGCTCGTCTGGTGGGCGCCCACGAGCACGTCCACCATCACCGCCCGTCACCACCTCACCGCGTCCGGGATCGGGGGCGCGCTGTGTGGAGGATGAGCCGGCGACAAATCCCCCAGGACCCCCACCCAACGGTGGCGCTCCTCGCCAACCGCCCGCCTGGTTGAGTAGTCCGGTGCCGACGACACGCTCGGGGTCACCCTCCGCATCACCCACAGCGGCCACAGATGGTGGCTTGGATCCACCAAGCCGGCTCACTTCCTCCGCCGTCGCCGCCATTTGCTGCGCAAGTGATTCCTGGCGCTTCTCAATGGCATCCATGATGCGGGTGTGGTCACCCACTGCTCGTGAATTGACGTCGAGATGCGCTGCGACCTGCTGGTACGTGGAGTCGAGGAGCCCCATGCGAGAGTCCAACAAGCCCATCGGAGATTGGACCAGCTCCAAACTCTCCCGGATTGCCGTCAAGTACTCGTCGGTGCGCGTCGTCGCCTCACCCATCGCCTCCAACACGTACTGAGTCTGCGTGGATGGTTTCGGAGGCGCCGTCGTGGAAATCGACCGATCCAACAAACCGAGGTGGGGATTTACAGGATCTCAGTGGAGGAATTCGATCGAAATCAAAAGCTCCACCGAGTTCACCTACCGCCCCCGGGATTTTAGAGCTGTAGATCGCGAACCCAACAATCGACTGACCTCTGATACCACTGTAACTACCCCTTGGCCACTGAATATTCAGGATGTGAGGTGAAGAACAATCAGAATTCAGAAAGATGATACAAGGAGAAGAGATTCAGATCAGAACGAGAGAGACAGAGAGAAGCTTCGAGACGGGTTCTGTTTTTCATTCATTCAATACATAGTCATTTACAGACGTGTCTCTCCTTCTTGTAACTCTCGGACGACAGCTAGGCTTACAAGTGGGCCACTCGTACCCCATAGGCCATCTGGCTTGTAAATGCATCTGTGCTGCTCCATGCGTGTATCAGCCATGACCCTCATCAGCTGTTACACCGTCGAATCAGCAATCCTCTCCGTGTGAAAATCGAAACCAGTGGACATTAATCATCATCTAAGCAACTCTCAGGGGTTAATTAGCATGACAAAATGCAATAAACGCCGAAAGGCTGTCTCGTCGAGGAGGGCACGGCTTGTGCAGATGGCGTGTGGCTCGCCGTGTGGTGCAGATTCGTTGCACCGCCTTGATTAATCGAGGTTGGTATGAGTGAGACTCAGAATAAAAAAAAAGAGACTCAGAATAACACCCCGGGTGGTGGTGGGGGATCGCTTGAAAGAATCCTTCACCAATATATTATATATACCACATCGACCGATCATCCCGCGCGCGATCAGACACAAGACAGCTCGGTCCTACTACCACTAGAGCTGGATACATATATAGGTGGCGCATTTGTGTTGATCCGGCCTGAGTAAACCAGCATTAGCTGACGCGTAATGAAGCTCCTCTAATATAATCTCGATCCCCCGCTCGAAAAATTAAAGTTCCACTTATAATTAGTCGCATAGCTAGTGTGCGACGCACCACTGTCATGGGCGGCCGTAGTCTCGGGTTAACTTTAGCTTTCAGCGAGTTAGCTTGTGCCTTTTCAAAATTTGTTACAGTGACAGGAGATCTCGATAGGGCCGGTGAGGTCATATGTAACTTGTCATCATTCTTGCCACGTTGGCGTACACTGCCGATCGGTTTTATTTTAAACAGCCACACGAGTACGTGGTGTCTGCGCGCCTTCAACGTCCTGCGAGTGATGTGAGACAGGGACACGTGGGTTACATTACGAAATAGTAAACCTCAGGTATTCATACGTGTCCTGCGAAGCTTCGTAACACGTACGTGTTGAAGGATGTGTGTATACGTGACATGTAACCGTTGTAACTTGTATAAACTGTGTAACCGAGTATGCCTAGTCTCCAGGGCGTGAACGATTCTCATGCCACGATCGGATCCGTGCGTGGCACGATCCCGAGTCTGTTGTACTTATACCCCTGATCGCATAATGAGAAGCGTGCGTTGTGTGGGCAATCTTGCAGTCTTTCTTGGTATCAGAGCCTGACCTCTCTTCTCTCTCCCATGGCCACTGAATCTGCTCAGCATTTCCAGACCTCCTCGCAGATCGAGGACGGCGTCTCCGATGCTCTTCCCCTCTCATCCCAACTTGCCAATGTCCAGCTTCTGCCATCTCCTCCCACCACAAATGGTGTTGACATCACCAAATACATCAAATTCCGCCTCGACGCATCCACCGGCAACTACCACAAATGGAGAACTTGTTCTTGTTCGTCCTCTCCAAGTACAATGCGCGCGAGCACGTGGAGGAGGAGACCTCGCCGCATCTCGCCACCGACAAGTGGCGCTCCACGAACGTCGACATCGTGCTGTGGATCTACACCACCATCTCCGACGAGCTCTAGGACGTGATCCTGGTGGAGGACAGCACGACCTTCATCGCCTGGCAGAAGCTGCAGCACTTCTTCACGGAGAACGCGGAAGGACGCGAGATCTTCCTCGACAAGGAGTTCCAGAGCATCTCCCAAGGCGACATGTCCATTGTCGCCTACTGCCGCGCCCTCAAGAGCGTCGCCGACCAGATGGGGGACGTTGGCGCCCCCGTCTCGGACAAGAAGCTCACGATGCGCCTCATCGACGGCCTCAGCGAAAAGTACAAAAATCAAGGTGAGCTCCTGGAGTCGACAAAGCCGTTCCCAACGTTCATGCAGGCCCAGTCAAGGCTGCAACTCGCCGAGGTCAAGCTCAAGTCCAAGGAGAAGGCCGCGCCACCGCAGATCCTCAACGTCAACGCCCGCCAATGGCGGCAGCGGCGCGTTCCGCTTCTTCGGCAACTGCTACACCTGCGGCGAGCCTGGCCATCCGGCCCGAGCCTGCCCCACGGGCGGGCGCGGTGGATATGGCCAACAGCAGCAGGGACGCGGTGGTGGCGCCCAGGGCTATGGGCAGCATCACGGTGGCGGCTACAACGACAACTTCAACCGCGGAGGGTACAACGGCGGCGGCGATCGCGATGGCCACAACGGCCGTGGACGCGGTCGTGGCCGCGGAGATTATGGCGGCCGCGGCGGATACAACCCTGGCTACGGCAACCAGGGCTATCAGCAGCAACAGGGGTACGGTGGTGCCCCCTATGCACCACAACAGCAGCAGCAACACCCTCACTGGGTGGCGCCCAACTCCGTCGGCGTTCTCGGACCCCGCCCCGGCATGCCGTCACATGCATATCCTGTGATGTTTTCCTCCATCGGGGCGCCGCCGATGCAGCCCATGTATACCGCACCTGCGTCGCACTCCTACGACTACTCCGCCATGTTCCAGAGCGCCCCCAGCAACACTACACTGCACCCTGTCCCGGAGTGGATCATGGACTCCGGGGCCACTACGCACGTCACCAACAACTCAGGTATCCTCGACTCGTTTCATTCCCCCTCGGGCATTACTTCTCGTAGCATCGTTGTTGGCAATGGGTCAACCCTCCCCATTTATTCTGTCGGCTCCAAAACCCTGTCTCCCCATCCCTTCTCCCTTAATCACGTTGTCTTTTCCCCTGCCGTCATCAAGAATTTGATCTCTGTCCGAAAATTTACTACTGATAATTGGTGTGTTATTGCCTTTGACCCTTTTGGCTTTTCTGTGAAGGATTTGGCAACGGGGCGTCTTCTTCTGAGGTCCAATAGCCGTGGGGATCTATACCCCTTCTTTGGTGATTCGACACTTCCTGCTTCGGCTTTCTCGGTCTCCACCACGCGTGACTTGTGGCATCGTCGTCTTGGCCACCCTAGTGATGAAAATCTTTCCAAAATAACTTCTGATTTTCGCAACCATGTAATAAAGGCAGCACAATTTCCCCTCTTTGTGAGGCATGTCACTTAGGCCGCCAACCTAGACTAGCTTTCTCTTCCTCCTCTAGTTTTACTACAGCTCCTTTTCAGCTTATCCATTGTGATCTTTGGACCTCACCCGTGTCAAGCTATTCTGGTTATAAATACTACCTTGTTGTTTTGGATGATTACTCACATTATTCTTGGACTTTTCCTCTCAAACAAAAATCCTCCACCTCTCTCACCCTCCAACGATTCTTGGCTTTCGTTAAGACTCAATTTAATGTTGTTATCCGGTGTGTTCAATGTGATAACGGTGGGAAATTTATTAACCATGACTTGCGCTCCTTCTTCTCCGCTAATGGCATTTCTTTTCGCCTCACTTGCCCTCACACCTCCCCCCAGAATGGGAAGGCCGAACGTATGATCCGAACCACTAATGACATAGTGCGCACCCTTCTCGTCCAAGCCAATATGCCCCCACCATTTTGGGTCGAAGCCCTCCACACCTCCACTCACCTCCTCAACCTGCGTCCGTCCAGTGCCATCAAACACGCCACCCCACATTTTTCCTTAAACACGCCACCCCACATTTTTCCTTATTCGGCCAGTACCCTAGCTACAACCACCTCCGCACGTTCGGCTGCCTCTGCTACCCTAATCTCTACGCCACCACACCGCATAAACTAGCCCCGCGGTCGACACGTTGTGTCTTCATCGGCTACCCGCGCGAACAGAAGGGATATCGGTGTTTTGACCTCAGCACCCGACGCGTCATCGTCTCCCGTCACGTTACCTTTGATGAATCTTGTTTTCCCTATTTTTCCGTCCCGTCAGGCACACCAGATCACACACCGCCCTGGCCACACCAGATCCCGCCCAGATCCCCTTCGGGATCCACGTCACCCGCGCACCCCCTGCGCCTGCGCCAGCACCTGAGCCTGCGCCCGCAGAAAACGCGTCGCCAGAGCCCGCATTTACTCCCTTCGCCAGCGCCAGCAGCTCCGTACCCCACCACGACTCGCCGCCCACCACTCCCCAGCCGCCAGCTCGACCCACGCTGCCAGCCCATGCCGTCCGGGTAAATCCACCCGAAAACGCACACAGAATGCACACCAGATCTAAGGACGTTTATTTCATGCCTAGAAAATTGTTCAATCTTTCTGCCTCCACTACCGCCATCTCCCCCATCCCCTCCTCATATAAACAAGCCCTTAAAGACCCAAATTGGCAACACGCGATGCTTGATGAATATAATGCCTTGTTGCGGAATGACACTTGGTCGTTGGTACCTTGTCCTGCAGGTGTAAATGTGGTCACGGGGAAGTGGATATTTCGTCACAAGACCAACCCTGACGGCTCTAGCACGGTACAAGGCGAGGTGGGTGCTTCGTGGATTCACGCAGCAAGCTGGGGTCGACTATGACGAGACATTTAGCCTGGTCGTCAAACCGGCTACTATTCGAGTGGTACTCTCTCTAGCTACTTCTCATGGGTGGGCCATCAACCAACTCGATGTGAAAAATGCCTTTTTGCACGGTCGTCTCCAGGAAACCGTGTTTTGCCACCAACCCTCTGGTTTTTCGGACTCCAACTTTCCCAACCACGTTTGTCGTCTTAACAAATTTTTGTATGGGCTTAAACAGGCTCCTCGCACCTGGTTTCACCGATTCACCACGTTTCTCTTGTCGCTTGGCTTTGTCGCATCTAAAAGTGATTCCTCCCTTTTTATTCTCCACAGCGGCTCCCACAGCGGCTCCCACAGCACTCCAATACCTCACCTTAACCCGCCCAGACATATCCTACGCAGTCCAACAAATATGCTTGTTCATGCACGCACCCCAGACATCTCATTACCAGCTCATTAAACGTGTCTTGCGATACCTTCGCGGCACATCGCACCTTGGCCTCCAGCTCTATCGCTCTCCCACTCATGAGGTGACCGCGTACAGTGATGCTGATTGGACGGGCTGCCCTGATACCCGCAAATCCACATCTGGCTTCTGTGTTTTTCTCGGTCAGAACTTGGTCTCTTGGTCCTCCAAACGGCAGCCTACCGTGTCTCGCTCCAGCGCCGAAGCTGAGTACCGTGCGGTCGCCAATTGCATTGCTGAGTCATGTTGGATGCGGCAACTCCTTCTCGAGCCACATCGGCCACCCACCCGAGCCACCATCGTGTATTGCGACAATGTCTCTGCCATGTATCTGTCTGCCATGTATCTGTCGACGAACCCAGTCCAGCATCAGCGAACAAAACATGTGGAGATCGACTTACATTTTGTTCGGGATCGAGTGGCACTGGGCGAAGCTAAAGTTCTTCACGTCCCCTCGTCGTCGCAGTTCGCGGATATCTTCACCAAAGGGTTGCCCTCGCCGATCTTCACTGAATTCAGGTCCAGCCTGAACATCGTCGCTCCCGACGTTCAGTCTGCGGGGGGCTGTTGAAGGATGTGTGTATACGTGACATGTAACCGTTGTAACTTGTACAAACTGTGTAACCGAGTAGGCCTAGTCTCCAGGGCGTGAACGATTCTCACGCCACGATCGGATCCGTGCGTGGTACGATCCCGAGTCTGTTGTACTTATACCCCTGATCGCATAATGAGAAGCGTGCGTTGTGTGGGCAATCTTGCAGTCTTTCTGTACGCAGGGGCAGGCGCTCTGATCTGCTGGATTAGTCTCTCAGGTAAACGGTGCTCTTGATCTAGTGGAATCAGCGCGACTATGCGAGGGATTATTTGCTTCTCCATCGTATTCTTCGTCTTCTTCTTCTTCCTTTTCCGTTTTCGTGTTTGATTATTCATTCAAATGAGGAAGGGGCCATAGCCCGGTGTTGACATGCGGTCGCGAGCGTCATCCCTAGATCAGCCTACTCTCATCCATGTACTAATAACAATCAGCGAGTTTTATTTATAAGGATCGATGAGAGTGTTAACTTGGTGATTGATGTGCAGAAACTCTTTTTTTTGTCTGATGGTCTCTTTGTTGTTGGTGAGCCTTCTCTTGGCCCCATCGAATCGGAACATGTTCCATGTGCACCTCCTACGTACGTGATGACACTTCAATACGCAGTGTGGTTAGGAGTCTACCGGCCACCTCCGGCTCCAATCTTCTAATCCGCACCCAGATCAACCCATGATTGGCACAAGGAATGAGCTGAGATGCTCATTTCGACATTATTCATCCATTCCTTCCACTATGTTAGCTAGGTACGCACCACCCAGAGCTGGGGCACGATACCTGTCGCCTTCTCGATTGCCACCCGGCCGGCGGTTAAGACTGCATGAGTGTTGCTACGCCAGACGTCACCGAAAAATTTCTTGCACGCAGGAACGTGAACATGATATAATCCCTTTCACAGACTTTTGAGCCGGTGCTGCTAGCCGTGCTTATCAGCGGAAAGCGACGCGACATTCCTGTTTGTGACATCTCGTTTAGGATAGCTGGATAGGCACTTCGAATGGATGCCTGATGATCGACTTGTGCAGTTGGAAATTAATAGAGGGAGCGCTCGTGGCCTGTGATGTACTACTCCTAGATAAGACGCGTATCCGTGCCCGCTTCTAACCTCAGCACCTACAATGTTCATATGGTTACGGGCAAAGTGGTACCAGGATGTTTTAGTTCTCCTGGCCTGTGGGTACGTACAGGTGGCCTCTGTCTGAACCTAGTTCTGTGTTGCAGTTAATGTGTCCCTTTCTCCTCCGTTCCACATCACGCGGATTAATTGCATGGGTGAAATGCCACCTTCAGCTTAAGTGGGTCATTAGTCCAATGTTAACTTCCACAAAACATCGAGGCGGGCATCTTTGTGAACCATTCAAGTACCAGATGTCACATTTCAAGAAAAAAACAACTAAAATAAATGTCAGTATAGCTTCAGGTATCTGCAGTAGATTTTTTTTTTTGACCCTCTACAGGTATTTGCAGCAGTATTCCGGTGGCAGTTCGAACTGCAAAACTGGTGCACAAATACCACATCGACTGATCATCCCGCGTGCGATCAGACAGAGGCCAGCCCGGTCCTAACGCGTAACCAAGGTTTATATATAAACTAACATCGATCATCGGTAGTAGTACACCACTAGATGGCGCGTTTCTGTTTGATCCGGTGAAGTATGGGCAGGGTCGCTCTCTGTCTGTCGGGCCACAGGTCGGTTTCAGCCGCCGGCTATCTAGACCGGCTTCGCACGTTCGCGCGCGTGCGCTGAGTAAAGCAGAAGTCAGCAGCCACAATGGCTAGAGCAGCTCTCTCGCTAATCGTCGAACTTCCCAGAACACACCGCACGCCAGAACGAAAGAGATCCACTTGATTAGTCGCACGGCATAGTGTGCGGTGCACCACTGCAATGGGCGGCCATAGCCTCGCTCGCAAACAAGATTATCCGAGAAGAATATGCACCCAATACTTTTCTTCCTTCCATGCTGTCTTTGAGGTTCAACTTAACTTTCACCGAGAGATAGCTTGTGCCTTTTCAATCAAGAGTTGCAAAATCTCGATCAGCTGAGAGTCGTATTACTACTTGTCCATCTTGCCACATTGGCACGCGTACTCGTGTTAATTATGGATGATTAGTGTTAGAATTGAAAGTAGAGAGAAAGAATGGAATGAATCCTTGTATTGATTGATGAAGATCTTACATATATATAGGGGGTGAACCGACGTGATAAAGTCGGTTCTTCTAAGAAATAACGGTCTAATGACGGTTCCCTAAATGAGTGGCTATCCATGTAGCGGTTACAAGCAGGGATTAACCCATTTAATTAAAGACTAATTAAATTCTAACCACCCCCATAGTCTATGCTTGTACTTGTGAATCTTCATCATCTTTAAATAGTCTCCTCCAAAAATCCTGTGGAAAAAATGTGAGGAGTTGAGTAGGATATGCTATTAAAACTCCTTCAAACCCATTGGAAAATAAGGAGAAAATAACACATCATATAATGATTATTATCTCTGTTAACTCGATATGAAGTAAATCCATAGAATATAAAGGTCAATAAATATGTCGTTTATACCTTTCTAAAAAACCCAGTGGGGAAAAGGGATAGTATGACATATAATCTTATGTTGATATTACCTCATTAAAAACCTTAATGAGAACCTGAATAGTAGACTCATCGAGGGAAAAGGAGTGCAATATGATGCTTTGAACAAGCATAATTTAGAAAGACACTCCCCCTAATTCTTGCAAATCTCGAAGCCGTTGCATACCAATTCCATGAATATATTTTTGAAATATTAAAGTTGGTAGAGACTTCGTAAACAAGTCGGCGAGATTATCGCATGATTTGACTTGCAAGATGTTTATTTCTCCACTCTTTTGGAGTTCATGAGGATAAAACAACTTTGGGGCAATATGCTTAGTGATATTGCTCTTGATATATCCTGTTTGCATCTGTGCAACACAAGCTGCATTATCCTCATAGATAATGGTAGGTGATTCGATAGAACTAATTCCACATGTCTATTGTATGTGGTTTATCATTATGCGAAGCCACACACACATTCGCGTGATGCTCATATAATGCAATTATTTCAGAATAATTGGTAGAAGTGGCAACCAGAGTCTGTTTCGAAGACTTCCATGATATAGCAGTTCCACCATGTAGGAACACAAAGGCGGTCTACGATCTGGCATTATGGGGATCAGATAAAGCATCAGTGTATCCAATCGTAACGGAGTCCATATTTCTCTAAAACTTAAAAAATAGGCCAAGATCCTTTGTGCCTTGGAGATATCGAAAGACACTCTTGACTCCTGACCAATGGCGTTTGGTGGGAGCTACGCTGTGTCTAGCAAGTAGATTCACTGCAAATGCTAGGTCAAGTCTCGTACAATTTGCAAGATACATGAGCGCACCAATGGCACTGAGATATGGAACCTCGGGTCCCAACATCTCTTCTCCATCATCCCTTGGCCTGAACGGATCTTTCTCTACGTCTAGAGAACTGAAGGGAATATGTCCTGAGAGGCAATAATAAAGTGTTTATTATGTGTATTCCAAATATATGATAGATATTTATTTTGCATGCTATAATTGTATTAATACGGAAATGTTAATACATGTGTGTTTAATAAACAAACAAAAAGTTCCTAGTTATGCCTCTCCCATAAACTAGTTCGTTGATGAACAAGATGATCACAGTTTTCTGATCATAGACATTGGATGTTGTTAATAACGAGATCACAATATTAGTGTAATGATGTGATGAACATTCATCCGAAGTATAGCATTACGATCAAAGTCATTGAGTTTATATTTATATAAACAACTTATGAAGTGATCATAATCCTTAGACCATGAGATCATGCCAATCACTAACACCGAAAGAGTTTCTTGTTGACATCAAACGGCACACCGTAACTGGGTGATTATAAAGATTGCTTCAAAGCTACTAAAGTGTTATGTTGAGAATCATGGATCAAGAGTGGAATTTGTTCATCCCGATGACGGATAGATATACTCTGGACCCTCTCGGTGATATTACATTGGTTAGCTTGCAAGCAAGTGATTTGATCACTAGAATGTTATATCACGGAAACGAGAAAAGTGTGCATGCCAATAACGAGATCAAACTAGGTATGGAGATATCCATGATTGAATCTCGAACATGTAATATATCATGAAATAAAGGGATTAAGTACAAGCGTAAAAAGGTTCCAACGATCACAGGAAAGTCATCGTTGAATGTGTGGGACTCAGTATGGATCTCCAGGTCCCGCTACTGATTATTGATCGGAGAAGGGTCTCGATCATGTCCGTATTATTTGCGAACCGTAGGGTGACACACTTAAGGGACACTGACATCCAGTTGGAGCAAATGTTTCATGCCGGAAAGAATAACAAGCGCAGGAATTTATTTCACTAGATACCGAAACAGGTTTTCGGGTGAAATTGCAGAAAGTGGTTTTGCATGTGAAATAGAATTCTAGCAAGGGGTTATATATGAATGTTTGTCATTAAAATAATTGACAAAATTCTGAATAAATTAAAGAGTTTTATTTAATGAGAGTTTGCATTAAATTTTTTGGAAATTTAATAGCAAGTTTGAGTGGGATTTTGAGTGGAGGGATTTGAAGAGGATTTTGTGAGTGGAGTGTCCACCCACATGAATGAGGGGAGGGCAAGGGGCATCCCCCATGCGCCGGCCACCCCCTTGGGGTCCCCCCTCTCCTATAAAAGGCACCCCTCTCCTCACTTCTCACTCACACCTCCTCGTGAAGGATCTCTCTCCCCCTCTAAAATTTATCCCCCATGGTCTCGGACTAGCGAGATACATGTTTCCGGTGGCTGGATTGTGCTTCCGCTGCATCGCTGGAGCGAGGAGGCGGAGATTGCTCGGTGTCTTATACGTGTGTGCGAGAACGGATGCGCTGCTGCTTTGCGGCGCGAGGACTTCCTCTCGATCTTGAGATCGGCAAGAGATCGTATATATCAACAACGAGTTCAACTCATTAAGCTTTGTCGGTCTTTAAGGGTATGTTCTCTACGGATATATATCCGCCCGTTGTTTGTATCTAGTAGATAGATCTTGGTACATAGTTCCCATCGTAGGAATTTTTTTATTTTCTATGCTGCGAATCCAACAAGAACGAACCACCATGGGAGTTTTAGATGGATAGGATTTGTCCATATTGAATTTCTCCAATATTTTCTGGATATAGGAAGCTTGGTGTACCATTATTTCCTAGAGAAGGTGCTCGAGTTGGAGACCCAAGCAAAATTTGGTTTGACCCAAATCCTTCATCTCAAATTTTTTCTTTAGATGATTACGTGCATCATCAATATCATGTGCGTGCCAATAATGTTGAGATCATCGACATACACTGAAATGATGCAAAATCCTGAAGAGGACTTCTTGATGAAAACACATGGACAGTCATCATTGTTGGAGTCACCCTTCTGAAGAAGGAACTCACTAAGTCGGTTGTACGACATCTGTCCCGACTGTTTCAAGCCGTATAAAGACTTGTTCAGTTTTACACAGTACATATTGCGTTTAGCGCTTGCATTCGGGACAGAGACTCCATTAGAAACCTTTATGTATATGTTCGAATCTAGTGACCTGTAAAGATATGTGGTCACGACGTCCATCAACTGCATAGATAGACGATTTTGCACTACCAAAGATATAAGATATCGGAAAGTGATATCACTCATTAATGGAGAATATGTCTCCTTGAAATCAATGTCGGGTCTCTGCGTGAAACCTTGTGCTACGAGCCTCGCTTTGTATCTCACCACCTCATTGTTCTCATTCCGTTTTCGGAGAAAAACCCATTTGAATCCCACAGGGAAAACATTGGGAGGTGTTGGTATTGCTTGTGTGAATACCTTCCTTTTATTGAGCGAAGCAAGTTCTGCTTGTATTGCTTCCTTCCATTTAGGCAGTCAGAGCGTTTCTCACACTCAACAATAGTCCTTGGATCATGATCATTGAGAAGGGTATCGGCAATTGTAGCAGAAAAATAAGTGTCGACAATCGTAGACTTACGGTTGAATGATTCTGTAGAATCGATATAGTTGGTGGATATCTCATGCACCCTTGGTGACTTTTCATGATTTTCTAATACGCGTGAGTCTAGGTGTTCCGATGTCCCAGCCAGTGTGTGCAAGTTAGAGCTAGGTTGTGGAGGTTGCCTTTCCACTGGGTGTTCGTCAATTTTGAGCTGACTTGCATTTACTGATTTGGAGGATTTTCTCCTCTCTCTTCTTTGTTGTTTGCGAGAAGCAGGTTATGGGTCAGAGGCCGTACTACTCCCTTCTTTTTAGGATCAGGGAGTTGAGTGGTTTTTGTTGGTACCTCCACTCTTTCGGGCGCATTTCTTGCCGGTTTCCAGGATTTAGTAACACCTTTTAGATCAGTAAATGAATCTGGCAGATTATTTGCAAGATGTTGCAAATTGTTAATTTTCCAAACTTGGAGTTCTGTCTCTTGGGTACGTGGATCAGAGGTTGAAATGGCGATAGCATTCCAATCAATTTCCTGGCATTCTTTCTAGTACATGAAATCTCCCCCTAATGCCGGAAAGTGTTTCTCATCAAATATGCAATCAGCGTGACGAGCTGTGAATAGATCCCTAGTAAGGGGTTCCAGGTACTTAATAATCGATGGCGATTTGTACCCCACATAGATCCCTAGTTTTCTGTGTGGGCCCATGGATGTCCGCTGTGGTGGTGAGATCAGTATGTAATGCAGCATATTCGAACTTACGCAGATGGGAAATGCTGGGAGGATTTCCATGTACCAATTGCAAAGGAAAGTATTGTGATATGCAATAGGTCGTAATTGGATTAGGTCAGCAGCGTGTAAAACCGCGTGACCCCAACACGAAGTTGGCAAGCTGCAATTTATTAACAAAGGTCTTGCAATGAGTTTAATCCTATTTATTAGGGACTCAGCCAAACCATTTTGAGTGTGGACATATGGAACAGAGCTTTGAACTTCAATCCCCAAGGCCAGGCAATAGTCATTGAAGGCACGTGAAGAGAATTCTGCAGCAATGTCCATGCGAATTGATTTAATTCGACTTTCTGGATAATGGGCCTGTAACTTAATTACTTCTCTTATTATCTTGGCAAATGTATGGTTTCGTGTGGAAAGAAGGCACACGTGACCATCGTGTAGATACGTCAATCAAAACCATCAAATACCTGAATGGTCCAGATAATGGTTGGATAGGACCACAAATATCACCATGAATTCGTTCAAGGAACTGAAGTGGTTCAACTTGTATTTTGAGGTGTAAAGGCCTCAAAATTAGCTTCCCTGTGCACATGATGTACACACAAAGTCTGATGACTGAGGAAATTTTGACTCATGCAAATTATGACCAATGGAATTGCTAGTAATCTTCTGCATCATCCCGATGCCGGGATGGCGTAGGCGATCATGCCAAGTTTGAAACGCGTCAACGTTCTGGAAGATTACCTTGTAAGCAACATGTTCTACGGGCTTGATGTACGTATAGTACAGTCCGGACGATAGAGAAAGAATTTTTTCAAGTACTTGCTTGCCATATCCGTTATCTTTTTTGAAGAGCAAATACTCTTCTTTGTTGTCTTCATGGGTTTCAATATGAAAACCATTCTTAAGAATACCTCGATAACTGATTAAGATACGTGACGAATCGGAATACAATAAAGCATCCTCAATTGTTACTTGTGTACCGTTTGGGAGGGTAAATATGGCACGTCCAGTGCCAATAATTACCGTATCGCGTCCAGCGATAGTTAAAATATCTTCATTCATCCTTTTCAGAGTCTGAAAATATTTCAACTTCCTTAGTATGGAGTTTGTGGTAGCACTGTCCACAAGGCATAATTTCTCTTCCATCGGATTGTCCCTGTAGAGGGCTTTTCTTGTTCTTACTCCGATGATTGCCGGAGTTCGCTCTCGCTGGAAGCGTGCTGATAACGTGTTGGAATCGAAAGTAGAGAGAAAGAATGTAATGAATCCTTGTATTGATTGATAAAATTTTTGCATATATATAGGGGAAGAACTGACATGATAAAGTCGGTTCCTCTAAGGAATAACCGTCTAATGACGGTTCCCTAAATGAGTGGCTATCACGGTTACAAGCAGGAATTAACCCATTTAATTAAAGATTAATTAAATTCTAACAATTAGATCAGCGGTTCGTATTTAAATAGCCGCACGTACGGCTTTCACCGTCTTGTGATGTACTCCCTCTGTTTCAAATTACTCCGCCGGCGCGCTTATGTAGGTGAGCTAGTACTCCCTCATTTTTCATTCAAAAAAATTCTGGAATTTTTAAAATAGATAGTATGAAATGTGTACTACGTATACCAAAAATTCTAGGAATTTTTTAGATGAAAAATGAGAGAGTACTAGTCCACCTGGCTAAGCGTGCGCGCGGAGTAATTTGAAACAGAGGGAGTAAGATATAAGTACTACTGTAGTATGTTGGAATAAACCCATGGTATTGATATAACCTCGCGCAGTCCTGCGAAGCTTCGTAAGAATCGTAACACTCGCACTCCTGCTGGATTTGTCCGACGTCAACGGTATTCTAGATCGAGTCCAGTTAGTGCGACAATGCAAGGAATGATTTGCTTCTTCTTCCTTTTTCCTTATTTTATTTTCGTGCCGGATTAAACAAATAATGAAGGAGGGTCATGTCCAGGTGTTGACATGCGCTTGCGCCCGTCACCTGAGTTGTTAGCATGAAACTAGTATTTTACATGTTAAACTTTTCAAATGATACTAGTAAACTTCTAAATCGTAAAAACTACTCCTTCCGTTCCAAAATAGATGTCTTAGATTTGTTAAAATTTGAATGAATCTAGACACTATTTAGTATATAGGTTTATTTAAATTTTGAAAAATCTGAGACATCTATTTTAGGACGGAGAGAGTACAAGATTGAATATGAGTTGTCGCAAAATGCATTGATTGTCGTCTGATTACGAATTGATATGGTAACTGACAGTCGAACCCACCTGACAGGTCGATGTGGCATCCAGTAGACGCCTCTTCAACATGGCCGTTAGCATAAAATTATCGTATTTATAGTCAAATTTCCCGAATGGTACCAGTTGATGTCTCAATCGCAAAAAAACTACCACATAGAAACCAAGTTTTCTCAAAAAAAGCCCTGATATCACGAATCAGGATTGACTGCAAATTTGACGGTGGGACCCATTTGTCAGGGCTATTTGCTGACGCGGATCGGAACCCACATGTCAAGTCTAAAAATATATCATGAAAAATCGCCACTACCTCCACAAGCGCCAAGCGCCACCTGCTTGCTCCAACCACGATGTTATCAGCTCCAGGTCCTGCTCCACACGCGTCGCCCTGGTTTTTCGCACCCCTCCTCACGACCGACCAGGTCGTGGTCGTCGCATCCTCCTACTCGAGGCGCGACACGGGTGGTGAACGGGACAGTGGCGGGCAAGCCGGGGAGGCGGTCGTGCTAGTCGGGGCAGCGACGGGCGACACCTATGGTGTACATGCGACGAGGGGAGAGGCCAGGACGGGGCCAGTACTTGTCGAGGCGACGTCGATGGTAGACAGGGCAGGTAGGGGAGGCGGCACTGGTGGTGAACGGGACAGGACAACGCCAGGACGGCGCCGATGGTGGACGATACAACGGCCGTGCAGGTTGGTGCTGGTGGTGGTGGGGCAGACTGGGGAGGCGCTGGTGGCGGATGGAGCGGCGGCGATGCAGGCCGGTGGTGGATGGGGCAGGCCGATGGCGGTGTGGTCAACGTTATTAAGAGAAAAAATAGATTTTTTGTTTTTACTTTTTTTATATTTTTAAATTTTTTAATAGGGCTAACATGTGAGACTCATTCCATGTCAACAAATAGCTTCTGACAAGTGGTCCTGCTGTCAGATTCATCGTCAATTTGTGATATCAGTGTTTTTTGCGAAAACTTGATTTCGATGTGATAGTTTTGTGCGATTGAGACGCCAACCGGTATTTGAGAAATTTAACTATAAATGTGATAGTTTTATGCTAATGGCCGTTAACGGTCTTGTCGGAGAGACGTCAATCGGGTGCCATGTTGGCCTGTAAGGTGGGTCCCACTGTCAATTACCATGTCAATTCATGATCAAAAGACAATCAATGCTTTTTGCGACAACTTATTTCCGATTCGGTATTTTTTTATGATTTAAAGGTCAATCGATACCATTTGAAAAATTTGACGTGTAAAATTATAGTAGTTTTATGCTAACGACTCTCATCCATGTACTATTAGCTAGTGTGCGACGCACCACTGTCATGGGCGGCCGTAGCCTCCCAAACAAGATTATCCCAGAAGAAGAATATACACCCAATATACCTTTTTCGATTTCCTCTTCTTAGTCTCTTGTTCCACGGTGTCTTTCGGTCTCGGGTTAACTTTAGCTTTCAGCGAGTTAGCTTGTGCCTTATTAAAACTGTTACAGACAGTGGTTTCCACAAAAAAAAAAAAAAAACTGTTACAGACAGTGAGAGCAAACCTCGATCAGGTGAGGTCATGTATGTGACTTGTCATCATTCTTGCCACGTTGGCGTGCATACTGCTGATCGGTTCGTTTTAAACGGCTACACACGTGCGTGGTGCGCGCCTCCAGCGTCCTGCCATGTACGGAGTAAGACAGAGACACATGTAAGACAGTACACGTTACGAAACCGTAGACCCCAGGTATTCATACATGTACGTGTCCAGCTCGCGCGCGTCCTGCGAAGCTTCCTAGCACAGCTGGATTTGTCAGAGGTCAGCGGTGTTCTCGACCTATAGTCCAATTAGTACGACAATGCGAGGAATGATTTGCTTCCCTTTTGTTTCCGTGCCTGATTATTAAACAAACTATGAAGGAGGGGCCATGGCCCGGTGGTGTTGACATGCGGTCGATCTCGCGCGTCACCCCTAGCTCAGCCTACTCTCATCCATGCACTAATAATCAGAGCCTTTTTTTTTCTTTGAAACTGGAATAATCAGAGAGTTTTATAAGGATGGATGACAGTTAACCTGGTGATTGGTGTGCACACCCCTTCTTGTTTGTTGGTGAGCCTCTCTTGGCCCCAACCATCGGAACATGTTACGTGCCACTTCGCGGTGTGGTTAGGGAGCTCCGATCTTCTAATCCACGCACCCAGATCATCCATGATTGGCAGGAAGGAATGATCCTACACTCATTTCAACATTATTCATTCATTCCACTATGCTAGCTTATGCACCACTCAGCTAGAGCTGGAGCACGATACCTGTCGCCTTCTCGCGACCTTAAAATTGTAGACCAACATACTCGCGATCGACCTGTGCTGAAGTCCTACACAGAAAGTTTCCCGGCGGTTAAGACTGCACTATTGTTCAGTTCAAAAGACAAAAGACTGCATGACTGTTGCCACGCCAGATCATCACGGAGAATTTCTTGAACGCAGACATGAAGTATGTAACTGGAAGAAGGGCTCAACACTGTTACAATTGCGACAAGAAGATAATGAAGAACGAAAACGAAAAAACACAGCAAGGGGACACAGATTTAACGTGGAAAACCTCTCCAACAAAGAGAGGAAAAAACCACGGGCGCCAGCCAGCGAAACTTCACTATATCGAGGAGTGTTTACAAAACGCCGGGGATTTCACAGATGCAACTCATCCCAACCGGCGGCTTACAAGGAGTTTATATATCGTTACACTCGGCCCAAGCCTTCGGCGACGGGCCTCGCTCCACTCGTCAGAAGTTGGCCTATACTTTGTAGAATTTGAATCAACATATAACAAACACAATAGGCGTGGCCGTCGGGGAATCTTCAGGATCATGAGATGAACATCTCTTTCAGAGACTTTGAGCCGGTGCTGCTAGCTATAGCCGTGCTTGTCAGCGGAAAGCGACGCGACATTCCTGTCCGTGACATCTCGTTTAGGATAGCCTGATAGGCACTTGGAATGGATGCCCTGATCATCGACCTGTGCCGTTGCAAAATTAATGGAGGGCTCGTGGCCTGTGATGTACTCCCTCCGTTTGGAAATATAAGATGTTTTAGCTTTGTGAAAATAGTGTATCTAGACTCCTTTTAGTGTGTAGATTCACTCTAAACCTTGATAAACCTACACACTAAAACATGTCTAGATATGCTCTTTTCACAAAGTTAAAACATCTTATATTTCTAAACGGAGGGAGTAGATAAGAGGCGTATCCGTGCCCGCCTCTAACCTCAGCACCTACCGGCAGTGTTCATATGGCTACGAGGATGTTTTAGTTCTCCTGGGTACAGGTGGCCTCTGGGCAAGCTGTAGTGTCTGAACCTCTGTGTGGGTTGCAGTTAATGTGTCCCTTTCTCCTCCACTCCACATCACGTGGATTGCATGGTTAGAATGCCACCTTCAGCTTAAGTGAGCCATTAGTCCAATTAACTGAAATGTCAAAAAACATCGAGGTGGGCAGCTTTGTGAACCATTCAATCACCAAATGTCACAATTCAAAAAGAAAAAAAAAATCTGAAATTGATGTCAGTACAGCTTCAGGTATCTGGGGTAGTTCATGTGGCAGTTAGAAGCTGCAAAACTGGTGTGGAGAACACAAGTTCCAGATTTCTTTTAAATAAAGGTCATGTTTGTTTGGGATGTAGTTTTGTCCCTCATGGGTTCGCCCGCATAATTGGACACTCGCTTGCAAAAAAGAATCTGAAGCAGTGACCCAACAGAGAAGCTTGCTTCTGCTGCCGCCGGATCCATTAGCGTGCCCGAGTCCTGGTGCTCTACAGTACCTGATGTTTACAAGTACCGACATCCCTCATGCCGTTCAGCACATATGTCTGCACATGCATGATCCTCGAGATCAGCATTTGACCTTGATCAATCGTGTCCTTTGCTACCTCAAGGATACTCTGCACCATGGACTTCAGCTCGCGCCTTCCACCACGGACCATAGCATGGCCTACACCGACGTGGACTAGGCCGATTGTCCCGACATTCGCCACTCTACTTTCGGCTACTATGTGTTCCTTGGCGACAACGTCATCTCATGGTCTTCTAAGAGACAACACATTGTCTTTGTTCCAGTGTCGAGGTTGAGTACCATGTCGCCGTCAACGTCGTTGCTAAAGCTAGTTGGTTATGCCAACTTCTACAAGAGCTTCATCGACCTCTTTCTAGTGCCACGGTTATCTTCGGTGACAACTTCAGTACTGTCTACATCTCCACTGATTTTCACAGCGGGATCAATCTTCACTTCATTCGAGATCATGTGATGCTTATGCACATTTAGTTCTTCATGTGCCTTCGTCTCAACAATTCACGAACATCTTTATCAAAGGCCTACCATCACCATTATTCTTGGACTTTGGATTCAGTCTGAACGTCCGAGAATCTACTATTTCGATTGGCGCGGGTGTTAGGCAAACCGAATAAGCCTCAATATTCGGTCATATCTGCCATCATTAGTGCTTGATCTTTTCTATTAGTCATATCATTATGGTTAGGATTTGACAAATTTTACAGTACCTTTTACTACTCCTCAAAGGTGACTAGTATAATCTGATCTAACGTCTAAGATAGATTTGGCCCAACAGCCCAGCTAGTAATTCTGTGTGAACAAAATATCAAAAAAAACGTTCTAGCCAGGAACAAAACAAAACAAAATCTTGAGTGAGGCGTCGTCGCCGCCGCTGCTCCCCCGGACGCGCGCAGCCGCCACCACTTCTACCCGGACGCGCGCCACCGCCTGCCCGCACTCGCGCCTCCGCCACCCCCTCTCCACGCGCGCCGCCGCCACCCCTTTCTCCGATTTCCAAGTTTCCTTGCACGCTGCCGCCTCCACAGTCATCCATGCCGCCAAATGCCCGCTCCGATCTTGTTGACGCCGGACCCCGTCTCCTCGACCGCTTCCACATCAATTCGACAGAGCCGACGCCGACCCGCACGACGCCCTCGGCGCAGCTCCGTTCGCATCAAGTACGTTTTCCATACTCTTGTTTATTTCAATCTAAGTTTCAGATTGGTTTCCCGGTTGTCTTGTCTGCAGTTCTACTAATTTCACAATTGGTATTGAGCCGTAAAGGGACTAAATGTGCCATCAAGACATACTTTTTTTGATTCAGAATTGTTCAACTATAATGCTAAAGATAATATTCTGAAGTTTGGTAGTACAATTTAGGTTTTAGCATCTGGCTTATATGCATATGGAGATGTAAAATCACCAAATCTGAATCCTGCTCTGAATGAGAAGAATTAGTTCACATTTGGAAGCTAACTGATGAACTCCAGTAGAGTTACACCACACAGCTCACCATTGCACTTGCTGATGAACTCGAGTCCTACTTTTTTTTTGCGGGTCTGCTGATATTTTCTAAATTCTGGGAGCATGGTTTGATGGATCATGCTCGGGCTGTAGTAGTCTTTATTCCATCGTGTATGCTACTTTTTGTCCTACGGTTTGTTTACTTGGATCCCTTCTTTCAGTTTTATGCCCACCTAGTGATCCTGTAAAATATTTATCCTAGAAGCACAAACTATGCTCTGTTCTGATGGAACTTTTTTTGACAGTTTTGTTTGCAGAGATGGAGTATACACGCATTCAGGAAGTCAAGAAGGTGGCCCCTTAGCAGTAGTATTACTTTCAAGGAACAAGGGAGATCGTAGTAAGGTGTCAAGTGGGATCCCACCTAGATACCACTTCTAGTTTATTTTAAACTTTGTAGTGCAAAATTTTAATAAAATTTTACACTAGAAATCTCAAAATGAACTAGAGGTGGGACTTAGGTGAGATCCCACTTGACACTCTAGATCGTAGTACCATGGAGTTTACCGCAATGAAGAACTAGTATATTTCTATGCATACATTGGTATACTGAGAAAAATTCTGGTGCCTTTGAAGTTTATTGCAATGGACAACTGGTATGTTCTCTTACAATTCATTGCTCGTCAGTTTCAATTGTGCATATACTTGTGTAGTTTTAAAATCAAGCAACCATATTAGGGTTGCTACTGCAACGATAGTAAATCTAGTTAGCAATATTCATTAGCTCCACCTGCTTTAAAATAACGGATTGCATTGTGTAGTCTTTGAATGGTCTGGAATGGTAGTTCCCTGAAGATGAATGTGTGATCTTTTTCGGAATTCTAAATGCTTGTGCTTTTCTTTTGATAGCCTATCTGAATATATTATTCTGATGTTGGCGAGTTTGTTTCCACCTTTTCAGGTCTTGAAATTATCTGAGCAGAGGTTTTCTTGCGAGTTTGAGTTGGCAACAAATTATCAGATTCTCAATTTGGGAAAAATCTGGAGGTCATGTCCTAGACGAACATTTCAGCAGGCCGCACGCCCGTATATATGTTATGACATAGATTCCACGTCTTACTACAAATCACATACCTTTACCCGAGATCTTTGTGGATACATGGTGGTTTTCTTCTTGTAAATGATGTTTTAGATGTGGTGCGATTGTTTTATGCAACTATGTAACAAAGGTGAAACGTTGCAAGTTTGTATCGCAGTATCGGGGTGTTCTAGGTGACATGCGTTCTTGCAGGCTAAATTACTTTTGAGTATAAAAAGAACATCACAAGCATAACACAGGTGTATCGGGAGAGTTTCCTCCAGAAATCCGAAATAGCATTACATAGGCATATGACAATGGTTGTTGTGCGACACCAGACAAAACAATCGCCTGGCATATATTTATTGATGTGAAAAACAAGAATACACAACAGTCAATTCTGGGTTGTCAACATAATAGTTTTTTCTTATTTCTTGATGCAAATATACCGCAATGAAAACAAAAAAACACTGGACCAACCAAAGAATTTTACTGAGGCATTCACGCCTTCTCATAGTACTCAATGGTCGTGCTTAGTGTCAAAAATGCCATCAGTTCCTGCATGGTAGGACCGTAAGGATGTATGAGAATAAGAAAAATATAGCACAATCTTTTGAATAAACTGCAGTAGAATGTGTAAGGAATACAAGTGTAACAACCAACAATACAACCATCTGCTCACATTTAACAGTCACAAACTATAAGGATCATGTTAACTGTTGAATTATGGTCGCAAATTCAGATGATATTTCACAGAGACAGAGAGATCCTTGTGGGAGAACACAGTACTACCAGAACTGAGTGCTTAGATTCTACCATTGACCATACTAGACATGAGGGATCAGGTGGACGACAGATTTCCTCAATTCCTGTACGAGTACAGTAACACTAAACTACAGAGGAGCCATGCCCGAAAAGAATCCAAGAGAATACCCCCATTTGGAAAACATGAGCAATAGTACATTAACAAAAAATACCCCATGAATCCTGTGGGTCTGCCGCTTCGCGGGAAGCAAAACACATTATCCAATGGATTGCAACTAGAGATGCCAGGAGGTTTCCTCTTGGACACGAGATGGAAGTAATCCATTTATTTTGAGTCACAATGACATACTTAGAATTACAAAATAATCCTTGTTTGCTGTCGCAAGAGGTAACATAGAATTAAGAAAAAGCTGGGATGCACTGGCATCAACAAATGATAAGAAGGTTATAGAACATGGCATTTTAAAACCAAGCACTACAGAGTTCGATCGGCACAATCACTTCCACTGTTGCAGATTGACGTAAGGAAACAGGTACAACAAAAAGTCTTCTAGCTTCACGCACGAGCGCACAAACATAGGGTGCTAGCCTGCCTGGTACAAACAGAAGAAAAGGGATTCTGGCCTTCTACTTAGGAACACTTTGCAGTTGAACCATGCTGAATGTTCTGGAGTCAAATGGAAAAAAGACCAAGGTTAGCAGAGAATTGTTCAAAGCAATATTAATATGCAACTTGCACCAACAAGAAACTGGTTCTATCAGCTTCCGTGTCCTTGTTTTGGCCAAGCTACTACCAGAGTTTCTTAAGGGATATTAAAACTTAGTTGATATCGAGGCCCCTTCGCAATTCACAAGACACGAGCCATATATGTTGGGAAGAAAATCTTCAGAAAGAATAGAGAACTGAGACTGACCATGTCCAAGATGCATCTCACACCTCACAATGCAATTTCCCACTAACTGTGTCTATGTCTTCTTTCCTCCCTGCGCCACAACAAGTAGCTATTTATGCTATGATATAGTGCCGAATTGCAGTTAGATCATTTCATTAGTGACAAATACTCCATACAGAACCTGAGGATTGTATTCTTCTTTTACTTAATTAGCACAAGGTAATTGCAAGGAAATTTTCTGACTCGGAAAAAAATCAGATAGTACCTAAGAGAATACAACACACAGTTCTGTTTGAGAAATTAACCTGGGCCTACTGCAAGAACTGTCTTAGACCCAGCCAGTACTATACAAATCCAGCCTATGAATTCAAATCATTGCATAACAGATTCACGACAGTATGAATCGTGAAAAGTAAACAATGTTCAAAATTACTACATTATTTCAGTAAGAAATTTTCCATAATAACAACTAACCAGGCTTATTCAGATTAAGACATTCCTCATAGTTTGATATATAGAATTACCACAAGGACAATTTACAGTCGTTTTTTACTGAATAAACCATTTCATAGCTGTTGTGACAATTTGATCTGTTTCCTCTGTTTTTCTGAAAAAACTAGGAACGATTTGGCAATATTATACCAAATATTTGGTCAGTGTTTGGATCACATCTTGATTAGCATATGCATGCTGCAACAAATGGACACATACAATGTTGCAAATCATGATGAAGCGTTCTTGCTCAGACTATCTCTTTGATAACAGGGAGTCGTGTTGGTCTTAGAAACATGGCTACCTTAGTGTCCCAACAAGAATACAAGTTTTATACAAGTGCGTTCGATCAATTTACAAGTAAATTTTGGAAGCCACGTCTCTGCCAAGCAACTAAAGAATTAATGACTAATATTCTCATAAATCGACCAGAAACTAAGTGTGGAATTCTAGGTACTTCTCATCTTGAAATGGACCACAAACTAAGTTTACACATCAATTGAATAATCATATAGCTACAAAATTAAGTCTGAATCCATGATGCCTGCATTGGAGAAAAAAACATAACTCACCGCAACGGTCTTAGGGCAGCACCGAAAAGCTGGACACCTTCTCATCGCTATAATTGTCATGGCAGGAGCGCGCACGCGAGGTAGCCGGAGCAGCCTATGTCACCATCCACACCACCGGGTCATGCACCACGTGCCAAGCAGGCCATGAGATGGCAGACTCCGCGACCCTTTCATCCGTAGCCGCCCCTCCAGTTCGGGCTCGACGCACCCCGAGCGTGACCTGGAACGCCGCCACGACCTCCTTGCACGCGTCGACGTCCCGTGGCATAGAATCGTCGGCCAGCTCAGACAGCGGCCGCATCTTCTCGAAACCCTACTCCTGGAACAGTTACGAGCTCGGACGCCTTGACGATGGAAGAGGGCGGCGTCGTGGGATCTGGGATTGGGGGTTAGGAGGACGGCGGAGGGTCGTATTTAGCGTAGGAGGACAATAGAGGGTCGTACTTGTTGTAGGCTTCGCATACGCCGGCGGGAGGGTCCGAGGCGATGGTGAGATGGGAGGCGGCCATGGCGAGGAACTCTGAAACCACGCAGGATCGAAATAAAGGTTATGACATTCTTTAGGCCATGGCGATATCAGTCCCACCCGGCCATGTTCGACTTGGGCTCTATTCGGATGGGCCCGCCTATGGCCTGTTTTTTTTTTGGGTGCCGATTTTCTCATCAGCGGACCACTAGTATAAATTGTACTAGTCAACTTTTTAGCTCTAGTATAAAATGTTTTAGGCCTTTGGATGGACCAATATGAAGGGCTGTTATTCATCTGAGGGTACGATAAAACATCTCTAGGATTTGTATTAATCCTTTTCCATGTATCTCGTGTAATTGTCTATATATGAGATACATGAAACCCTTATATCATATGTGTCCGGCACTCTAGCTCGTGCTTTCCTCCGAAGCTTCCTAACACTCTAGCTGGATGCGTCCGAGGTCAACGGTGTTCTTGATCTATATGTAGTCCAATTAGTGTGACAACGCGAGGAATGGTTTTCTTCTTCTTTCCCTATTTTGTTTTAGTGCCTGATTGAACAAATAAAGGAGGGCCATGGCCGGGTGTTGACATGCGATCGCGCGCGTCATCCCTAGCTAAGCCTATTCTCAGACTATTAACTTCTAATAGTCAGAGTAAATTAGGTGGTAACATGTACCCATATGTAAACTAAGCATTTTGATGACATGGAAGATCAATAAACGAGGAAAAAGAAGCTTGGGGTAACTACTCCCTCCATTTTTATCACCTCGCGTTCTAGGATTTTTTAGTGTTCAATTTTATCAACTTTAATCACGAATATAGAAAAATATATCAACATTCATTTATTCCAAATACATATATTATAAAAAATATAACTTATAAAGATTTCAATACTATAAGTTAGTTTTATATCGTAGTGTTTTTTGGTAAACATTTGGTCAAACTTTGAAAATTTTAACTTTGACTATACCTAGAATGAACCTAATTCTGAATGGAGTAGCTATGTTACCATAACATCACACACCTCAAGATAAGCTGATTTTATGACCTAATAAATGAGGCATTTTAAGTTAATATCACTAAGATATTATGCACTATAAATATAATAATATAAAGTAGTTTCCCCACTAATCATATGCATGACACTATCTTATGTTACTCCTCGCTACGAAGAGTCTCGTCCATGTATTGTACTCGGAATCAATAAGTTTTATATGAATCGATGAGAGTTAACTTGGCGATCGGTGTGACGCACAAACCTTGTTTGTTGTTGAGCTTCTCTTGACCCCAACCATCGGAACATGTTACATGTGCACTCCTGTTGGTGAGCTTCTCTTGGCCCCAACCATCGGAACATGTTACATGTGCACTCTCCTAGGGTGCGTGCCACTTCGATATGTTGTGGTTAGGAAGCTCCAATCTTGTAATCCCCACCCAGATCACCCCATGATTGGCAGGAGGAATGAGATGATGATCATTTCAACATTATTCTTTCGTTCATTCCACTATGTTCGCCTGGAGCTGGGGCACGATACCTGTCGGCTTCTCGCGACCTCAAAAATGTAGCCGATCGACCTGTGCTGAAAGGCCACACAAAATGCAGTTTCCCGACGGTTTAAGACTGCATGATTGTTGCCACGCCAGACGCCACGGAGAATTTCTTGAACACGGACATTTTTTTTTGAAAGGGGCATATATTAATATCGCAGGATACCAATTACACTCAGGCTCTGCAACAACGCATTATCCTAATAGTATTACGGATACACACAGCCAAAAAATAAAAGAAGATTACAGAAAAAAAAAAGTCCCCCTTTAGTTATCTATGCCCTACAACAACGACCAAACACCACCAAGACAGCTTGAACGCGGACATGATGCAACTAAAAATGCACAGCACAATAGGCGTGGCCATCAGAGAATCTTTGGGATCATGAGATGAACATCTCTTTCACAGACTTTGAGCCGGTGTTGCTAGCCGTGCTTATCATCCGAAAGCGACGCGACATTCCTGTCCGATACATCTCGTTTAGGATGGGCGCTTCGAATGGATGCCTGATGATCGACCTGTGCCGTTGGAAATTAATGGAGCGCTCGTGGGCTGTGCTGTAGATAATAAGACGCGTATCCGTGCCCGCCTCTAACCTCGCACCTACCGGCAGTGTTCATACGGTACCAGGATGTTTTAGTTCTCCTGGGTACAAGCGTCTGAACCTCTGTGTGGGTTGAAGTTATGTGTCCCTTTCCCCTCCATTCCATATCACGTGGATTGCATGGGTGGAATGCCACCTTCAGCTTAAGTGAGCCATTAGTCCAATATTAACTTCTACAAACATTGATGTGGGCATGTTTCTGAAACATTCAGAAATATCATGTGTCACAATTTAAGAAAAAAAAATAACTGAAATAAATGTCAATACATCTTCAGGTATCTTCAGTCCTTCAGGTGGCAGTTAGAACTGCACAATTGGTGTGGAGAACAAACTGCAGTAGTTCAAGTATCAGATTGCTTTTTAAGGCCCTGTTTGTCTGGGCCGTGGATGGAGGGAGAAATGCCAGAATCCCCAGCTACGGATGTGTGACAGTTTATGGTCCGCTTGTGCCTTGTTTCTGTAGGAGTTTACACATGCTTGCCAAAAATGGATTTAGAAACTCGTTGAGTTGGCAATTTCCCGATCAATGGGAACCTTTTTGATAGCTAAGATCCATATCCTTTTTGGTCTCTCTGCAAGCAGCAGCTACAGCTACTGACTAATGCCATAGGAAGAACAGCATCACAAACTACAGAATGAGAATATGATTGTTATTGACTATAGTATCACATACAGGACTAACTATGCACCTGAAACAGTTAAAGATAAGGAATTTCCTTTTTTTCATATGGAGAAGATTTTCCGGGTTCCACTATCGAAGATAACGGAACAAGAGTTTGTCTGTCACACGCCCTCCAGGCAAGATAACATGAAAAAACAGCCTCCAGAAAAGACTAGCTACCATCACCTACACCTAGACAAGAGCTAGCCCGCACACCAAAGATTAATAACCCCAAAAGGCAACAACCAGAAATTTAGCCTCCATTGGCGCTCTGCAGATACCCAAGCTACGAAACGGAACCTTTTCACCAGAACAAGATATCTTGCAACATCACACATATACAAGGTTTTGGGGCAACTTAAGGTACAGCACGCTGAATCCTTTGAACTCCTGTTTCCATCGGTCTTCATCATCAGAAGACACTTCCTGGGCTTCGATCCTCAGTGGTCCAGGAGCAGTTGTAGCCTTATAGCCACAGCATTTCTCTGAAGATTTGCAGGCCCTTCCAGGATGATAGTTTTGTCACTTTTGTTTTGAAGACATGCACAATATTTGAGAAAATAACAAGGGTAGAAAATGACCTCAGCTGGAGACTTAATCAATTTCTTTTCGATACATGCTCTGTTTCCAAATTTCCAGAGAGCCCAACACAAAGCAGCAACGCCAACTAAATGAATATTCACAAGCCCCTTGGCATACCTGGCAACTCAAGCAAAATATTGTGTAAAATTCCCAGGTCTGTCACTAGCCACAATAGAAATGGCTAACTACCCTCCACATGTACTTAGCATCAGGGCAAAGAAAGAAAAGATGATGGATAGTTTCTAATTCATCATAGAATGTACATTTCAAATCACCTTGCCAACCTCGTTTTGCTCATATTACCCTTTGTTGCAATTGAGTTATGCCAAATTAACCAAAGTCAAATTTTAATTTTGGAAGGCACTCTTGCTTTCCAAAAATGTTTGACAGGCCTACTTATCATATTAGCAGATAATTTAGTATACGGATATTTTACTGCAAGGATGCCAGTAACCAAAATGGTTGGTCCTTCGGCTCGAGGACAGGTCAACAAGATATCTTTCATCCTTGTAAGTTGAAGCTGTTGTTCTTCATTCAAGCATCTTCTAAAAGTAAAAGCCGATCTTCTCTGCCTAGCCTCTGCAATATATTTCATATTTGTAGTATCATACAACCGAGGGAAGGTAGTTTTTAAATTTTTGGAAGTGCACTAAGCATCATCCCAGAAACTTGCTTGCTTCCCAGCACCAATAACCATTTTCCTATTATTCAGATACATCTCTTTAATGTTCAAAAGGTCAGCCCAGCAGGCTGAATCAATCTGCCTTGATTTACCAGAGCTACAGGTTTATCATGTACATAATTGCCACAACCCTTCTTCCTTTTCTAATTTCCACCACCGTTTACATAGTAAACTACTACTCCCTCCGTCCAAGAATAGATGTCTTAGGTTTTTCAAATTTTGAATGAATCTATATACTAAATAGTGTCTAGATTCATCCAAATTTTGACAAATTTGAGACATCTATTTTGGGACGGAGGGAGTAGTATACATTAAGCAAGATCTTTTATTCCCAGACCTCCTTTGTATTTAGGCTTGCAAATAATTTTCACTTTATCATGTGGTACTTTCTGACTGAGCTCCCACCCTGCCAGAACAAAACCTCCAGTTGAAGATAAAGAGTGTTTTGCTCCGCACAGAGCAGCTAAGTACATAATAGACTGCCCTCAAATCCACGTCACTTGACCCCAAATACTACCATTTCAAAATAAATGCCAGCAAATTCACAAACAAAGAAGAAAGGCCTCATCTAATTAAAGTTCAAAATTTGTATGCAAATATCATCATCACATGGATTCAATCTAGCATTCCAGATTATTCCATCATATCCGAAATTCACAATGAGTACTCTGACGAATGCGGACTTTGTTTTCTCTTCAGGTGGATAAAATGACATCCTAATCTTCTTTCATCGGCCCTTCAGAGTTGCTAGAGCCATGTTCCCCCACAGTGGTGTCTTTGCCAAATACAATTTTCCAAATTTTCCTCTTCTTTGGCTGGATGACAACTAGTCGACGGTGCTTCAAAAAGCATCAAGCTGACTTTAGGTCCTCCTCAGTTTCCTCTTGCATCATAGCCATGCCTTCATGTTGGTAAGGCTGCTGACTGGGTACTTCAATTTTGGTGCCAGTGGCAATTGCCACAACAAGATACCTCCTTGAGACTCTTGTTTCTGCTGCACCTGGAAGCATGAATGTGTAAGGGTCCTGACTTCATCAGAGGTCAGCCACTGGCCAAAATCACTATAATTAGTGGGCAGTCTCTGCCTCCCAGGGAAAAGTGTCCCTTACAACACAGATATTCGAGCCAGGAGCCCAGGACCCCCTCATGGTGTCAAGATAAGCTGAGATGGTAAACTGAGAGAGGCGCCCAGAGGCTGGATACAGACTATTGGAGTCGTACCCCTCTCCATCCACGCTTCTAGTGCAGAAGCAGTGATTCTGGAAATGGCACATGAAGGCAGTTTCCAGTTGACTGGATCGGGATGCCTAGCCGGTTGGGAGTACATGGAGATAAACTGGAGGTTCTGAACCTTGATAACCTGTTCAAGGCAATTTTTGCAATACAGTCAGTTTTAATATATGGTGAAATGATGTAACTACCATCTAATAAAGACATCTTCAATTTACCTGATAATGGTTACATTGCCACACTGGCAAGGTCTGATACCATATACGGCAGATGCCAGTTAATGCTATATATTTTTAATAAGATGTCAAAACCATTCTGAAATTAAATCTGGATCCTCGCAAGGAGTGTATTCATTGCACTCTTTTTCCACGAATACGACAAGAAGGTCCATCATGTGTCTCATCTCTGTTGATCGTTGGAGCGAAATGTCATTGGAGACAAATGTCTGAACCTCTCCACCTACTTCTATCCAGCTACAGCCAGACACCTTGTTGCCGCACATGTTCCTCATATGGCTTCTTACCTTTGCAAGCTCACTCCAAGCTCCTGCAGCAGCATAAGCATTAGATATAAGCAAGTAATTTGCTGACTCATTTGGCTCCAAACCGAGTAGTCTGTCAGCAGCCCACTTTGCCAGCTCAATGTTGCCTCGCGTCTTGCAGGCAGCAAGGAAAGCTGCAATAACATCAGTGTTTGTTTGGCAGGACATGTTGAGTAAAACGTTGTAGGCGTCCTGAACCCTGCCAGCCCTCCCTAGGAGATCAACCAGACAAGCAAGATGCTGCGGACATGGATCAATTCGGTAATCCGTCGTCATTAGAAGAAAATACTTTAGGCCATCTTGAATGAGCCCAGCATGGCTGCAGGCAGAAAGAACTCCAAGAAACGCAATGCCATCAGGTTGCATGCCTTGATGGAGCATTCTCTCGAAGACATGGATTGCGCTCCTGGCACACCCAAGGTAGGCAAAAGATGAAACCATGGATGACCATGAAACTATGTCTGGGTTATGGATGGTAGCAAATGCTTGTGTTGCTTCTTGAAGAAAGCCATTCTTACCGTAGGCCATGATCAGAGCGTTGGCTACTTGCAGATATCCTTGTATGCCCCTTTTGAGGGCATACGCATGAAGCTGGGTAGCCTCATAGGCAGCTGCAATGTTGGCACAGGAACTAAGCAAACTGGCAAGTGTGAGCTCATCCGGCCGACAGCAGCATCCGTCATCATTCCTGAGCATAGAAACGAAAATCTGCAGTGCTTCCTTGCCTCCACCACGTTGGCCATAGCAGACAATGATGGCATTCCAGGAGACGGTGTTCCTGAGCAGCATGGCATCAAAAACACGGCGAGCGTCAGCGACCTGGCCGCACTTCGCATACATGTCTAGGAGCGCGGTGGCAACAACAAGATCCAGGTGGAGGCCCAGCCTAAGAACAAGGCCATGCGCCAGGAGCCCCAGGTGGTAGCTGCATGAAGATGAAGGAGCGCGGGTGCTGAGCAAGGCGCTGAAGGTGAAGCCGTCGCCAGAGAGGCCGGAGCTCCTCCTCATGGAGGCGAAGAGCGCCCATGAGTGGTGGATCAGGCCGTGGGAGGAGTAACAGGAGATCATGACGTTCCAGAGCACGACGTCCCTGCGCGGCGTTTCGTCGAACACCCTGCGCGCGTGTGTGACGAGGCCCGACTTGGCATAGGCGTCGGCGAGCGCGGTGGTCAGGCGAGCGTCGGAGGCGTGCCCGGACTTGATGAAGAGCGGGTGGATGCGCGCGCAGGAGCGGCGGTCAGTGCCGCCGCCGGTCACTAGGAGGAGAAGACGCGAGAGGAAGCCGCGTGGCCACATCAGACATGTTTTCCTATCGAATACCTCTCTCGCTTCTCAGAGCCCAGCTTGACTGAGCAGAGAGCAGAGAAGACAAGCCTTTCGCGGACGTCGTGGTCGGCGGCGCCACTGCGGCGCCGTCAGTCTATGAAGTTCTGAAGCCCGCAGAGCTGCCCACTGTATCATAGAGCATCCCAAGAAATCTCCGTTAACTTCCTCCTCTCCTCGACCGAGTATGAGCAGATATCTCCTGCCGTGGCACTCGATGGGGATACTTGGATAGCCTCATATTCGCATCCAGCTGTTAAAATCACCTTTACAACGGATCTAGTCTAGATCTAACAGTAGCACTATACATCACCTTTTTAGATCGAGAACAGAGAGAGAGAACCGAGATGAACTCTATCTACTCCCTGGCTCGACAAACACGAGCCAGAGGGAATGCCCGAGCTGGTGCCGGAGCTAGAACCTCCGTCGCTGGCCATGGGTGGTAAGGGGGGAGTGTGGCGGCGGTGGAGCTTCCCGTCGGCGCAGCGCTTAGCCTAGATCGGATAGAGTTTGTAGGTGGGGCGGCTAGGGCACGTCTGACCTCGTGAGTCGTGTTGCCGGCTCCCCACCACTTTATATAGCGCTGGCGACAGGGGCCCACCAACCAGATAAGGTTGGGCGTCCCCGATCAGGGCGCAGTTAGGGGCGTGCTGGGCCGTTGGGCCCAGTCACGTTGAGATCTATCTAACATTCTCCCCCTAGATCTCGACTTTACTTTTAACCTTGTTCTTTATTTATTTCATCACAGAATGATACATAGAGCATGTTTCATCGTCTCAGCTCAATTGTCGATGGAATCAGACAGCCACTATATACCTTCATGTTTTGAAACAAAACCTGTTACTTTTGGGCCTCTATAGTCCAGGAATCATAGGCTTTCCGTTAAACCCATGCCAGCTATGTGCTCCTTGAACACATTGGGTGGTAAGCCTTTCGTTAGCGGATCCGCAAGCATATCCTTTGTCCTTATATGCTCGAGACTTATAGTTTGATCCTGGACTTTGTCCTTCACAACATAATACTTTATATCTATAGACTTTGAAGCATTACTCAACTTGTTGTTGTGAGCATAGAATACTGCGGGCTCGTTGTCACAGTACATCTTTACTGGCCTGCTGATGCAGTCAACCACTTTCAAGTCGGGTAAGAATTTCTTTAACCATAACGCCTGTCCCATGGCCTCATAACATGTTATAACTGTTTGGCGCTTCTCCACGAAATAGCACCTCCTGCGAGAGTAAACACATACCCTGTCGTGGACTTTCGGTCGTCTTTATCTCTCGCAAAATCTGCATCTAAATACCCTTTTATCTCTAGGGAATCAGATCTTCTATATGTAAACATGAGGCCTTTTGTGCCTTGCACATAACGCAAAGCTTTCTTTACCATCTTCCAGTGCTCTATGCCTGGATTCTCTTGATATCTACCGAGTACCCCGGTGATAAATGCTAAGTCAGGGCGAGTGCACACTTGTGCATACTGTAAGCTTCCAACAGCCGAAGCATATGGTACTGACTTCATTTGATCGATCTCATATTGATTCTTTGGACATTGGGATTTCCCAAAACTATCACCCTTGACTATGGGAGCAGGTGTTGAATTACTCGCATGCATATTGTATTTCTTTAAGATCTTTTCACAATACGCTTTCTGCGACAGTCCTAACACTCCATTCTTTCTGTCTCGGTGAACTTCTATGCCCAAAACATAAGAGGCTTCACCAATGTCTTTCATGTCAAAGTTTGATGACAAGAACTTCTTTATTTCTAGTAGTAGACTAACATCACTGCTAGCAAGCAGAATGTCATCCACATATAGAATTAGGAAAATATATTTCCCATTTTTGAACTTTGCATAAATGCAGTTGTCCTCAACATTTTCTTTGAATCCAAATCTTTTAATGGTATCATTAAACTTTAAATACCACTGCCTAGAGGCTTGCTTTAACCCATAAATGGATTTCTTTAGGCGGCATCCCATATGTTCCTTCCCCTCCATGAAAAAACCCTTGGGTTGTTTCATGTAAACATTTTCTTCTAAATCTCCATTTAGAAATGCCGTCTTGACATCCATTTGATGTAACTCTAAATCGAAATGTGCAACTAGTGCCATGATGATTCTGAAGGAGTCCTTACATGAGACCGGAGAAAAAGTCTCATTGTAATCTACGCCTTCTCTTTGCGTAAAGCCTTTTGCCACGAGTCTAGCTTTGTACTTTTCTACATTTCCATTGGAGTCATACTTTGTTTTGTAGACCCACTTGCATCCTACTGTTTTGGCTCCTTTGGGAATTTCCTCTAAGTCCCAAACATTGTTGGAACTCATCGATTTCATTTCATCTTCCATTGCCTCTACCCACTTGGCTGAGTGAGGGCTACTCATGGCTTCTTCATATGAGGTAGGATCTCCCTCCATATGAACTACATTGTAAACTTTGTAGATTTCTTTGGAAATGGCTGGTCTTCGTTCTCTTTTAGACCGTCTGAGTTCATCAGACTCTTGCTCATTTCTTGCCTCGGGTTCAGGCACATTTACAGTAGGTGGCTGTTCTGGCTCCCTTTCGTGCTCAACAGTGGGTTCAGGTGGCTCCTGATGGACAGGTTTCGAACTTTCGCCCATTGTTGTCACGTGTGGAGTCACAACAGGTGCCGGCACCACAACCTCAGGGGTTGTAGATGGTGGCACAACAGGTAGCGAGAAAAATGGCTCCTGAATCATCGGATTAGGTGCATGCACCCTCTTCTCCTCAAGATCAATTTGCCTAGCTACCGTGCTCCCCCTCATCAATTCATCCTCCAAGAAGACTGCATGTCTCGTTTCTACAAACTTTGTGTATCTGTCGGGACAGTAGAAACGATAGCCTTTGGACTTATCTGGATAGCCAATAAAATGGCAAGATACTGTTTTGGGGTCTAACTTTGCAATGTTTGGATTGAAAACTTTTGTCTCAGCTGGGCTCCCCCAGACCCTCAAGTGGTGCAGAGAGGGGACTCTGCCTGTCCACAATTCATACGGTGTTTTGGGCACCGACTTACTTGGTACTCTGTTGAGAATGTGAATGGCGGTTTTAAGCGCCTCCATCCACAATCCCAATGGGAGGGTGGAATAGCTCATCATGCTGCGCACCACATCCATAAGGGTACGGTTGCGCCTTTCAGCTACTCCGTTTTGCTGAGGTTCGCCCGGCATAGAATACTGGGCGACTATTCCATTTTCTTGCAGGAACCTTGCAAAGGGTCCTGGTACTTGACCATATGGAGTATGCCGACCGTAGTACTGCCCCCCACGATCGGACCGAACTATTTTAATTCTTTTATCATGCTGATTTTCTACTTCAGCTTTGAAAATTTTAAATTTATCCAATGCTTCAGATCTTTCTTTAATTGGATAAATATAACCATACCGGGAGTGATCATCCGTGAATGTTATGAATGAATCATAGCCATCCACACTTTTCACTGGAAACGGTCCACAAATATCCGTGTGGATTATTTCTAGTGTAGCTATGCTTCGGTTTGCACCCTTTTTAATTTGTTTGACATACTTTTCTTTAATGCAATCTATGCATTGTTCTATGTCGGAGAACTCTAACGGAGGAAGAATGTCATTTTTAACGAGGCTTTCTATTCTTTCCCTCGGAATATGGCCTAGTCTACAGTGCCATAGTTTCGATGAGTCAAGAGTTCGCTTTCTTTTCTTTTGTTCTTTGTTCGACAAGGAAACTTTTTCATTCACATCACACACAGAAAGAACTTTCTCATGCAGGGATAACAAATATAACTTATCATATAATGTAGCAACACGCACACACTTGTCTTTCAACCAAATGGCACACTTGCCATTTCCGAAATAACATTCATAAGAATCTTTGTCCAAATAGGAAACACTTATTAAATTTCTATGTAATGAGGGAACGAAAAGCACATCTTTGAGCAAAAGGAAAGAGCCATCAGCCAGCTCCAGAGGGACGTCACCAATGGCCTCCACTTCTGCTTCTATTCCATTCGCCACTTCAACGTGTCTTTCTCTTCTTTGCGTGGTCCTTGTCGAATGGAACCCCTGTAAAGAGTTGGCAACATGAACGGTTGCACCAGAATCAATCCACCAAGTAGATCTAGTAAACTTTTCATACAGAGATTCATTAACGAAAGAAACAATATCTTTACCATTTTTGGCCATGATGTACTTCAGCCAAATTGGGCAGTCTTTCTTGTAGTGGCCCGGCTTTTTACAGTGATGGCACTGGTCTTTCTCCCCAGGGGTGGACTGGTGATGCTGGTACTGGTGCTGCATTGGACCCTTGCCATGTGGCTTGGAGGGTGAGCCACCATGGTTGCCGCTTGTGAAGCCTCTCTTCCTATTGTCCTTCACGAAGTTCAGGGAACCGCCGTGAAGGGCCTTCAGCCTTTCCTCTTCTTGGGAGCACATCCCAATGGTCTTTTCTATGTCCCACTTTTCAGGGGACATATTATAGTTTATTACAGAATTTTCAAAAGGCTGTGGAAGTGAGGCCATCACAAGGTGCACCAAGAGTGCTGGCTTTAGCTCGAGGTCCTCATCCATGGGCTTGAGCTTCGCTGCCATGTTTGACATCCTCAAGATGTGCTCTCTTATTCCGTGAGGTCCCCCGTATACTTTTCAGTCACCAGCTGCTTTAACAGCCGGGTCGCATACATCTTTGAAGAGCCAGTAAACTGGCTCTTTATCTTGGCGAGATACTCGCCTACGGTAGCACACTCTCCAATTGAGCCCACTATTGCGTTCTCAATTATGTTCTTTACGAAGGCCAAACACTTCTTGTTGGCGTTCACCCATTTCTGGTTATCAATCGAGTAGGCCAGCTCCAATGGAGCATGGTCTCTCTTCCTTTTCTCAAACTCAGCACTTTTCTCAGCAGCTCCCTTGACCGGGTCAGCGGGCTTGACTGGTTGCTTGGTGTCAACCACCCAATCCACTTCGGCGCATACGAACGCCCAACTTTCTTCCTCCATTCGGAGTAGTTGTCCCCCCTTAGAAGCGGGATGTCCTTCAAACAGGCCATGAGGTTGAGACCTCCTGAAAATCACAAAAGATGTGAGATCACCAAGGAAAAACAACTGTATGCGTTAATTCAACGTTGGTATAAATTAAGCATGCAATCGTTTTGTGCTATTTAAAATTACATCACCGTTGGGCAGAAATAAAGTTAAATGCACCTTTAATACTCAATGGAAAAAATTATGATCATGTTTATTAATAACGTTGGTCAATTAATAACACGAGACATAATCATTTTTAATCACTTTATCACATCTTTATGTCAAAATTTAAACAACTTTTATTGCATTGTTGCAATTTAAACCATACATTTGCAATTTAAAATAACTATTTGCAGCGGAAACTTTAATAATGACTTTCATAAAACTCATACTTTACAGAAAAAATTATACCTTTATAACGTTCTCTAGTCAAAATATATATAAAAATAAAATGACTAGAGAAAACTATGCAAAAATTGCTTAAAACTCTAAGCAAAACAATTAAAAACAACTCTATAAAAATAAAAACAGAAAAACTGTTTAAAAAAAAAACAGCCTGCGGGCCTTCCCTGGGCGGCCTGCATGCGTGCAGCCCAGCTGGCCCGCGGCTTGGCCCGCCAGCGGCCTGGCTCGGCCTGCAGCCGCCCGCGCGCGCGCCAGCGAGCTAGCGGCCGCACGCCCCGCGGCCCAGCAAGCTTGGCCTGCCTGGCCCGGCACCGCCTGCGCCGCCCGCGGCGGTCGATCCTAGCCGTTGATGGGGGGCGCCCTAGATCCAACGGCTGGGCGCGTGGTTCGGAGGTATAAACCCCCCCAGCCGCCCCAACCCTAAACCATTTCCCCCTCACTCTCTCTCCCCGCGGCCCTCACCGCGGCGGCGCCGCGTCCCACGGGCCGGCTGCCCCGCGTGCACCGCGTCCACCCCGCGTCGGCGGTGCGTGCACCGCGCGTGCACCCCGCGGACCTCTCGGCGGCTCCGCCGCGTGTATGTCGCGTGAGGTTGAGGCGAGGCGGCCGCGTGCACCGCGTGCCCCTCCCTCTCCCTCGATGGCGGCACTGCCGCGCGCACGCCGGAGGTGAGGCGGCCGCGTACCGCGCGCCCCTCCCTCTCCCTCTCAGCACCGGCGGCGCGAGCCCCGCGTGAGCGCCGAGGCGAGGCGGCGGCGCGTCGCGCGCCCCTCCCTCTCCACTCTGCTCCGGCGACGCAGGCCCCGCACGAGGGCGAGGTGAGGCGGCGGCGACGTCGTGCCCCTCCCTCTGTCCCTCTGTGTGGCGGCGCGGGCGCGCAGGTTGGCTAAGGCGAGGCGGCAGCGGTGTCGCGCCCCTCCCTCTGCCTCCCTTCATCGAGCCATGGCCCCTCCCCCCGTCCTCCTTGCCGACGGTGCGTCCACCCGAGGGTGGGCGCACCACCGTCAAGAGGGGCGGTGGTGGAGCCTTTTCGCTCCTTTTATTACTTGGTCCATAGTGAAAAACTGCGGCGCCCCCCACCTTGCTCCTTGCCGATGTGTGCATCCACCCGAGGGTGGGTGCACCGTCGTCAAGTGGCCGAGGTGTGGGGCGGAAACTTTTCGGCGATGGCCGGAGTGGACCCTTTTTTTTTGATTGCCTTTTTTTTGGGATCTTTTGGAGTTTTAGATCTAGGGTTTTGCTTTGCCCTGAAGGGTGTGTTCTTCTTCTAGATGTCTCCACAATGGATGCCCATCTAGATCGAGAGGAACGGCGCGGCCATAGGGCAGGCGCACTTTGGATCTAATTCTTTTCTTTTGGACTCTTGCTTTCTACAAATGCACTGATAAATCTAGCAACTAAAACTCGCTCTGATACCAATGTTAAAATCACCTTTACAACGGATCTAGTCTAGATCTAACAGTAGCACTATACATCACCTTTTTAGATCGAGAACAGAGAGAGAGAGAGAGAGAGAGAGAACCGAGATGAACTCTACCTGCTCCCTGGCTCGACAAACACGAGCCAGAGGGAATGCCCGAGCTGGTGCCGGAGCTAGAACCTCCGCCGTTGGCCATGGGTGGTAAGCGGGGAGTGTGGCGGCGGTGGAGCTTCCCGTCGGCGCAACGCTTAGCCTAGATCGGATAGGGTTTATAGGTGGGGCGGCTAGGGCACGTCTGACCTCGTGAGTCGTGCTGCCAGCTCCCCACCACTTTATATAGCGCTGGCGACAGGGGCCCACCAACCAGATAAGGTTGGGCGCCCCCGATCAGGGCGCAGTTAGGGGCGTGCTGGGCCGTTGGGCCCAGTCACGTTGAGATCTATCTAACAGCAGCTACTGGTAATGGAGAGGTAGCTGCTGGCCGGAGCGGGCGGAGGCGGCGGCTGCTACCCGCGAAGAGAATTTTGCGATTTGGAGAAGTGCATTTTAGCACCCCGGTTTTGTGCAGGATTTTGCCCTCAATATTTTGCTAACTCTTAGTCTCTTAGGGTCGAGATTCAGACATGAAAAAAGTCATAGTAAGCTATTTTAGAGATTTTTCCTATTTTAGAGCATCTTGTAGTATCGATGTTAGACATATAAATTTAGTTGATAGTCAAAAGTATTAAAATTTACCAAATATATAGAAAATATATGAGCATCTATATCTTCATCATGAAACTATACTTTATTGTAAAATAGTGGAGATTTTTGGCTCCAAACTCCAGTGCTCTTGCTATTTTAAAAAATTAAAAATCATATTTGTGAGTTCCAAAAAATATTTTAAAAAATCTGGATTTAGCCTATGAATTATCCAACAAACGTGCAAAATATTAATTTTAAATACAATGTATTTTGTGTTGTACAAAAATGACAAGAGTGTAGATATGTGCAAGTATGTTTTCAAATCTCTAAATTTATCAGAATTGTCATTTTTTGTGTAGGCCAAATATAAAATATTTCAAGTCACGGTTTTGCATGCTTGTGGGATACATCATTGATTACATTCAGATTTTTTCCAGATATTTCTGAAACTTTTAAAATATAGTTTTTATTTTTTTTTATTTTAAAACGAAGAGAGCACTGGTGCTTGGGAGCCAAAGACTCATTCCGATTGTAGAACAACTATATTGATTTGGTACATGTATGTTTTGGTCCATAAAATTAGTCATACTTAGTGCACTAACTTTAACTAGATTCATATATTTTACTTTTCTTAAAACCAAGGGAATAGCTCGTTTAAGCGGTTGTAGTTTGTTTGGATCGTTAAATGTCGACATTCTAGATAGTTTCAGCGCTATCTTGCAACCCGAGCTAGGGTCTATTCTCCCAAGACATAACATATTTAGGACATCTTTGATTTAATAAATGAATTTATAGAAAACCTAAATCTTGGAATAAATTTTTGGTTATTTTATTTATAATTTGATCCCATATGTATTTTTAAGACTTAATTGTGTTAGAATTTCGGCCCCAAAATATATAGTAATACCTATTAGTAAATGTGGCTTCTTACAAATTCTGAGAAATGCAAAACCATAGCTACAGTTTTACCCCATATTGCTAAGCCAAAGAAGGTGGAAACGAACTTCTAAAGAATAGCCCTAAGCGAAAATACCCAGTAGAGCATGGGTGTCTCCTGTATTTTTATCGAATGCGTATGTTATCCAGCCAGCGATCACAGTCTCCCCGCTTTCGCTATCAGGGACGGAAAGGCGGATTAGGATCTGATCCTCCCCGCTTTCGCTATCAGTAAACTACCATCGCATTCACGGCAGCAACAAGGCCCCACTGTCAGCCGGACAGCCCAGCATCGCAAAACCAGCCTCCCGGCCTCCCCCGCCCACCGGAACCGGCGACTCTATCACCAAGCTACCAACCCCGACTGAGCGAGCCAGCAGGGGAGAGGAGAGAGGACAAGCCGCCATGTCGACGACGCGGCCGGCTCGGAGCGATCCGCACTTGCCGCCGGAGGAGGCGGCCCGGGTGGAGGCCCAGGTGCGCGGGTACTTCGACAGCGTCGCCCCGAGACGCCCGGTCAAGCCGCCGCGCAGCGACCCGTCGGATGGCGGCCCGGGTTGTGCCGAGGAGTTCGCGGGAGAAGACGACTTGCCGGAGCTCCTCAAGCTCCGCGACCTCGAGGGGAAGCCCCAGGTTAACTCCCTTTTCTCCTGTAGTCCTGTTCACGGAGTTCGAATTTCTGCTGTGTTCAACTGTTGAACCAATCAACGTAAGCGGCATGCGTGTTGCGTTGTCGTGCGCAGAAGCTGGTGTTGGACGGAGGGGGTGTGAACAGCGAAGAGTATGTGGAGACGCAGTATTATGATGGGATCAACTGCATCGACAAGCAACACCACACGGTGAGCTTACGCCTTTGTGTGATCGTGTAGCCTGTAGCTGTGACATATGCAATCTCTGTACTCCGTAGGTGTTTCATCTCTGCTTTGTGTTTTTCTGGGTATGTGACATCTAGTATTTCAGGACCCTTGATGGAAACTAGAACCAATTACCAACTTTGATAGCTTTGAGCTTTCATCTGAATGCCCCTGTAATTGTAGACACCAAGGATGGAGTAGTTCCATTGAAAATGCATCGAGTTTTGCTGGCTGGCTAACATAATTACACTGGAATAAGCTAGATCAAATAAGCCCAATACCACCAGAGAGTTATAAATTGGAAACATCATCCAATTAAGAATTATTGCAGCCCACATGTTAGCGACGTGACACATTGGGTATATTTTGTTGGTTCCAGTTTCCAGTGCAATTTCAGCATGCTGGCCCTCAGAGGTGCTACCAGTTCACTTGATAACCCAGACACCATCATCTAGAAGAAAAAACAAGTGCATCTGTATGTCAGGACTCAACAATATTTTTTTGTACAGTACTCAATATAGGTTAATCATAGACATTTGAATGCATTCAGAGTCCTCATATTCTCTTAGATTTTATCTCTTGATGAATGAGAACGAGGATAGTTAGATGTGACTGCCACACCTATCTTATACTATCAATCTTGTGAAACTATGTCGATTGCTCTCATGGGGAGGTCGGATATGGTAATATTTGCCCATATGAATCTTATGGTGATTTTTTTTCTCATTGATGGCTACACAATTATCTTGAGGTTATGCCAGCACGGTGCAATTATCTTGAGAAGCCAAGGGCACAAGTAGATCATTTTAATACCAGGGGCAACTCCCGGTGAAACTCACCAGACCCTTTGTGATGTTTTTCATCATTTTTGCAAACAGAGCTGTGTCGTAGTGCTGCATGCAAGAATCATTTGAAACCTGGTCAAAGCCTACTTGTTGCAAAAAAAATTACAAAAGCGCAAGGGTCAATTTTCCTCAAAAGAAAAGAAGCCCGGGTGTCAAGAGTCCCTATGTTGGATGCTAGTAGCCAAACCTGGCAAAAATGGCCAGAAATGGAGACGATTTTGCACCCTGGTTTCCAACAGTACAGTCAGCTGGAGTGCTGGACTAGCCGGTACATAACTTCTACCTCTCAACTGTCAACTTGTCAGTTCTCTGCAATGACATGGCCAATTGTAGGGATAAGGGTAGGGGTGTGCAAAACTGACACCGTGGGAAACCGGTGAAACCGGCAAGTGACAACTAGGTCATTTCCTTTCACAAATCCAAATCGCATTTCCAGTTTAGTACAAAATTTTGAACTAAGTAGAAACCGGTGAAACCGTGACACCGTTTTTGCCCACCCTTAGATAAGGGTAAATTTTGATGTATTTTGGAAGACAAGGCTTGATTTAGATGGTTTTGAGATGGTAGTGGTTCAAGGAATTCTTAAAACTCTCAGAGGAAAGCTTGGCCATCAAACTTTTTGTAGCTGGCAGAAGTCTGCACTGTGTTAAAGCTCTTAGATCTAGCAATTCAGTGCATTCCCTCACGTGGTGTGAAGAACGTTCAGAATACTTTAGGCTAGCAAAGGGGTGCCTGATCTTGATAGGATTTGGAATTTCTGGTAGGGAGATCTTGCATAGTACTCCTACTTGATATCATTCAGATCATGGGAAAAATTATTGTTTGCTTTATCCAAATGACATTTTGGCAGACACGGAAAAGTTCTGGTTGTGTTACGATCTGTATTTTGCAACATCTCTCTATGACTATCATATTATCAGGTTCATAGTTTTTCTTTGCAGACTGGGACGGGATTTATCAATGTAGAAAGATCTAACACCAACGGTAGCTCCCTCAACTTAACAACTGTTGCTTACCCATCCAACAGCGCTGTTCGTTGCAGGAGCAACCCTGCGACAAATGATTGGATACCATCCTCAGAGACGGTATAATATCAAAACACATGTGAGTCTTTGCCAACACTAAGTTTCATTTAGCCAGTTTATAATCGACCTTGTTCTGATTCCAGTTTCAAACAAGCCTAGCAGGAGTGACTCTGACCAGGCGCCTTCAGCGGTTTGAATTGTGGTCAGTCATTTAGGGGGCAATAAGTGCATCAGGAGTCATGATGCAATCACCTCTGTATATCAGAAGGGAGGGGAATGTAGAAGAGTGAGAGCTGCTGCAGTGTTGTTCAAATGCTCAGAGCTCGGACTTTTGATTGTAACCTGAATGGATGAATGAGTGGAAATAGTGGATTGAACAACATGGTTGTAATTACTGGTATCCATCTTTGTGCAAGATTATGGAATCATTACTCTTACTACTACAAGGAGAGGTCTGACCTCTTACAGGAAAAGAAAGAGACCGATAATTTTGCCAAACCGAGCTTTCCATCCCTACCTTGGTCGTGCTTGGTTTTATAAGCAGACAACCAATCAGTCAAAATATTATTCATTCTTGGCTCCATGTGTGGAGACAGAGACATTTTACATGCTGTACTTGTACACTTGAATTATACACTAAAAGAATGTTTTCAGCTCAGTCAAAAATCAAGTCTCCAGTTGCGTAGGTGTTATAGAAGACGGTGGCGCAGAAGTAAAGCACCGCCGTAAGGGTGAGGAAGGCCTGGAAGGATCCCAGCCACTGGACGAAATATCCTGCTCCTACGGTGCTAACTATGGCGGCCACCACCCCGATGCCGTTCGTCATTCCTGTTGAAGCAAGAAATGTCAGACACAAGGGCTGAAGAATGCATTGTAGGAATATGTACGTTCTGTACTAATATGCTCTCAAGTTTGCATACATACCGTGAAGAGATCCAGCGTATTGAGGGGCAATGTCCTGATGAACAATTGTGAAAACACAGTGGGTCAGGTTAAAAGTATAGAGATGGAGGTAGTGATCCAGAAGAACAAAAGGTAATTTCAGTGGAGATGATAGGATCAGGATATGTGAGGGCATGAACAATTACCTGTACATTACAGAAATACCCAGCTTGACTGCAGGAACTCAAACCCAAGGCTGCGGTCATGATAACTGCTGCAATAGATGGTGTCTGAGCGAATCTTAAACATAGCAATGACACACCTGGGCCGATAAAACCAATTGACTGCACCAGGAAAAGAGAAGTTGTTGGTATTGTGATGAGTCTTATGCTTCAGCTCTTGCATGTTGTTAGTAAACTCTATTTGCACGAGACTAATTTCAGATGATTCCCTTACCTGCATAATTTTCCGAACTTGCACGGTAGGGTAGCCAGATTTGATCATGTAATCTGCAGATGCTCCTGCAACATATCCTGATAGAGCCATGACGGCCCAAGGTACGGCGCTGAACCATGCAGCTTGTTTCAAATTGACATTATATACCTGTTGGGACAATGGTCAGAAACAACAGCTTCTAGCAGAGACACATACCTACCAGAATGATTTAGAAGCTTAGATGACATACCGTTTTGAAGTATACCGGCATCCATGATAGTAGGACAAAATAGCCCTGCATGGTATTTTGAATTTGCAAATGTTAATATCTAGACAACAGTATCACCGAATTTAAAATCTGATAGTTTGTCATTCTTACCCAGTTGTTTATCACATTAGCTACAATGATGGCCCACATTCCCATCTTTGAGAACACTTCTCTTAAGGATGGGAATTTGTCGCCTTTCACTTTTGATTTACTTCGTCCAGCTAGAATTAGTTGCAACTCAGATTTGCTTATAGTACGGCTGTCGATAGGGTCACTTTCTACCTTCAGCAGCCATACAGCGAGCCATATGTAACCAAGTGATGCGAAGAAGGCAAATGTTCCAGTGAGGCCTATATGTGACATGATGATCGGTGTTGCTAGGAAGCTAACGACGTTTCCAAGATGGAATCCTCCCATGGAAATGCCAACAGCAGTGGCACGTTCATGTGTTGGGAACCACCTGTTTCATGATCAAAAATGAAATTAAGAAACCGAATTGAAGCTGCATTTGATTGCACCAATATATGTAGTGGATGTCTCTTAGATTCTGTAACAAGTAGAATTGGTTGATGCTATCAATGAAAAGAGTGCATGCTGAAATAATTATGAGATCTTCTAGCATCCTATCTTTTAATTATAGCGAATACTACTATGATTAATCTCCTAGCAGTTAAAATATTTTGTCTTGTGCTGCTCCAAGTGTTGCTGGAGATTAATGCTTTTGCCTGATCCTCTTTACGCATCAGAGATGAAATGTTGCTTCAAGCAGGTTATTTAGATGTCAATGCTGAGAGTAAATTCAATGGGTATATTATGAACTACTTACTTGGGTAAGAAAGTGCTCATTGTCGGAAATGCAACACCTTCTGCAATGCCAAAGAGCACACGCACAGCAAGCAACATAGCGGCGGATTGAGATGCCGCCCATGGAGTGAGAAATGTGGCCAAGGACCAGATTGCAGCAGCACCTGCCATCACCTTCTTCCCTCCGTATTTGTCTGCCAGAGCTCCTCCAACCATGGATGAGAAAACATATCCCCACAGAAATGACGACTGCAACAGGGTGGGAAGATTTAGTCTCAAGTCAACCAATTTGGCCATCATCAACCATGCAAGATATGGCAGTAAGGTAGTTGTGTCTGTTTTTGTCTAGTTAATCTTACCCATGGGTAATATCGACAACCTGATAGCAGGAGAAGAATATGAGTTTGTTCTTGTCTAGTGTTCATGCTTATTGTTTGTTAGAAAGGCTCAAGCATTTGTATCTCCAACTACAGTATACATGCTGCATTAGTTCATATACGACATCATCGTACACTTGATGAGTGCCATCTAGTCAGTGTCGTCGCAACGGTGAGCCTCAAGAAGTGGCTCGTGATGCAATCAGTCTTTCTGGTCCCAGTCACCAGGTAAAACTGAAGTCCAATAGACTGGATGTTTCAGTAGTCCAGTTGTTAGATTTGAACATTGTAAAAATCAGCAAGCAGTAATAACACCTAAAGTTTCAGAGTTGTCCCCATGTAAATTTTGGCATCTTGCACAAAATGGACACTGAGGTTACCTATCTGGAGGTCACTACAAGCATCACGAGGTCCAGTTGCTTATAAAATGTAATGCTTTCAGTCGATCGCGCATAGCGTCTGAACTTGATGCATCGTTGACTTTGCTAAGCAGTGAGCTCAAGGCTCAACTACTCCTGGAACCTTTTGTTTTTAGCAAACCCTTGCTTAAAGGCTGAGCAAAGAGACCTTTACTTCGCTTTCTGATAATGCTCCGGTCTAAATAATAATATGGCAAGAACTGGACAGGGACAGGAGACGCGGACGACCGTCGGCGGCGGCGGGTGTTCAGTACCTGGACGATGCCGACGAATGAGCTGGACCAGCCGTGCTGCGCGGCGAGCGGCACGACGGCGACGGACATGACGACCCGGTCGGCGTTGCAGAGCAGCATGACGGCCGCCATGAGCGCCACCACCTTCACCCGCTCCGGCACCGCCGGCGCCGTCGTCGGCACGCTGGCCACGGCGCCGTGCCGCACCCCCTCCAGGCTGGCGCTGCACATGGCGGCCACCTCCCGCCCGCCCCTCCTCCTCGACCAGACTCCATCTCCGACCAAACCCCTCCCGCTGCTACTGGCGGCGCAGCCGACACCTCTGCTGCTGCAACCATCCGCGAAGAGCGAAGGAGGAGCGGACACCCGCAGGCTTGTGGGCTCGAAGCAGGCCGCCCCGAGCCTGGCGGATCTGTACCTGGCCGGGCTCGCGGCCGGCTTCACGGACACGCACGATCTCACCGACGCCATGATCGGACAGCCGACCGAGCTCAGAGATGCGCGGGGGGATCAGAGCATCTTGGCGCGGCAGCAGGCCGTGGGAATCGGTGGGAGACAGCAAGCGGTGTGTGTACGATTGATCGGCTGGGTTGGTGGAGTATAAATTAGGACCTCGCGGAGGGAGGAGGAACGAAAGGTGGTAGGTTGCGTCGCGGATCCGGGTCAGAGCGGGGTTGTTAGCGTGGTAGGGGAAATGGTCAAGGTAATTGCAGGCTGGGTGGCGCCCGCGCCGTCGCGCGCGCCACCGGTGGGGGCACCTACCCAGCCCCAGCCGAGTCGCCACCTACCCGGCTCCGGCCCATCGACGCGAAGCGCGAAGGAGGGGAGGCTGGCCGTGGCGTTGGCGGATGGCGGGTAGCGGCCGATGAGGAGCTAGATGGCGACTGTTCCTTGAGAATTGAAGACAAGACTGGGCAGCCTGGTACTGCCGGTCTTCGTTGACATTTCCTGATTTGTGCGCGTGCGCGGAGCCGAGATTAGGATGACAAGCGGCGCGGCTGGTTCGGGACAGGGTTTGCTTTGCTCCGCGCACCAACCAAACGTGAAACGACCAGAAAACGCATGCTACCAAGCCTGCCTTTACTCCGGTCAGTCAACAAAAAAAGTGTTAGCAGGGTTTTTCCTGCCCATAATATTTGACCAGGAATGGAAAAATAAAACATCACCCCCAAATAATATCAGAATGTTGGTCAAGGTAAACAGATTTGTGAGGTGGATTAGGCGGGCAGTACAAACCAAAGGAACGTGTTTGTTTGGTTTGGTTAGCGTCTATCCATGTCGAACTGTTGCGGTACTGCACGTGGCATCATGGCAAAGCCAAACAAATGTTAGTTTCAAGCTAGGATGTCGAGCGGCTTGTGGACTGTCAAGGTTATAATGGACACGTGATAGTTTACCACTTTTGACATAGTACTGCTCGGGTCGGGAAAATAAGTGGCATGGATTTGTATACACGATGTCTAGACATTTTTTAGTGTGTAGGTACAAACAAATCTAAACAAATAAGGGTGCACCGAGCCAGTATTATGGTTCAAAAGTTCCGCTTACGAGTATTTTGGTGGGATCAAAAAAACATATTTAGGGTGGGAATGGGTCGGGTCGGCCCAACGGGTCACTATCCCGACCCAAAAAATCCGGGTCGATGGACCCACCTCTAGTGTTTGGACTCCATCAGCAGGACTCAACTAGTTGTTAGTTGATCATTTTGTTGCCTAACTAGCTAGCTAAAAAAAAAGCTACTTAGCTCATTTTGGCAACTAATCATCGGCTAGCTTAGCTTACTAATTAGACTCGATTAGCTAACATTTTAGTTTTTATACATAGAGATGGCGCAACGATCCGTTGAACAGCCTCCATGTCAGGAGGACTCCAATACATCCGCCAATTGCATGATATAATCTTGATATTTTAAATGGGTGTTATAGTGTATACATAGCCAAAAAATGTTTAAAAGTTAGAACTTATGGATCGACCAGGGATACCCATCGGGCCAGAAATGGGTTGGCCCTTGGCCCTCCAAATTAGCCTTGAGGCTGACGGGGCCAGGGCTGAGGCCGGGCCGGGTTAGGCCATTCCCATCCTGAACACACATACCGTTTTGACCATCAATTGTCTTGAGAAATTGCAAAAAAATTATATTTGTCTAGATTCGTATGTATCTGAACTAGACGCGTTTTATCGTATACATTACCTATAAATATAGACAAGCGTGAATTCGTTAATTTTGGATGAAGGACATATGTTGGATCTGGATGGACAATTAATACTCCATTAGTTGATGCTCTTAATTTTTGTGTGATTCTCTCCATTTAAAAGATGCGGATGCCGGACTACCACGCCCGCGACCAGTCGATATGATACGTATGGGCTACTCGGCACCACTCCTTTATCCAAGAACATGATGCTGGTCTTCAGTGGTTTTGGGACTAAATGATTAAAGCACATCACTCGCAGATGTGATTGGGCCTAACGAAGTGATAGAGAATAAGTCTTTCAGGATACCATGAGAGTCTACACTGTACTCGTAAGATTGGACTACTCCCGAAAACTCCAGAATTTGAGAAACTCGCTGTAAATGTCAAGAAAAATTCAAAAGAAATTGTCACTCAGTCATGTCACAGAATCAGGCCTTGTTTTGTACAAGGGTATTTGGGTGGACCAAAAATTATTAATCACACGGGTATTTGGTGGAACCGGTCCGTTCACCCAAAACACTAGGTCTGACCCATCGAGCGAGCGAGACACACAAGCGACGTAGGACTAGCGTTTTAATACACACACCTTTCAAAGGGTTTCAGGGGTTATCTGGGGCTAAGCCCGTTCGACACTGGTCTGCAAAACAGTCAATCAGGGATTTGCCGGGTTCTCGAGCTGGGCCAGGGAAATAATCTCTGATCCCCCAAAAAACTGTTGTGCAAAACGAGGCCTCAAAGTATTAAGCCGAACAAGACTGTAACTTTTTTTAATAAGACAAAAGCTTTGGGTTTTATATTATTGGTAAGGAGGAGACATCCATGGTATGAGGGTCGAGAGTTTGGGGACTTGGTCGCAAATAAGCGGAGAGAGCTGGAAAGGCCGGCGAGTGGGCTCCTGGACCCAATAGATGCTTGACAACGAATCTGGGTGGGAAGGGGGGTGCCGACCTAGGCAACTTGGCAAGGAAGATCGAGTTGCCAAGGATAATATACTAGCCCAAATTCAGGAGCTAGACAACATTACTGGCTCCTCTGGCCTTGATGAGGATGTTTGGGATTTTCGTTATCATTAGGAAGCCATCACACCCATCTCGCCAATGTGGATAAATAATACTGGCGATAGCAGAGTCGCCAGAACTGGCTGCTCAAGGGGAACGTCAACATGACCTTCTTCCATGTCATGGCTAATGGCAGACGTAGAACATGTGTGATCTCGAGACTCTTCACTAACCAGGGGATCATTTCGTACCCTCGGGGATCCCGAGAACATATCTACAATTTTGATCCTACGCTGATGGGGGAAGAAGGTGATGATCGCCTTTTCTCCTTCATTCAAGGACCTCTAGGATGCATCAGGGTGCGTCTCAAAAGGCAGAAACATGGACTTCATGTTCATCGACCACGTGAGGTATCCCATCACAGTTTGATCTCATGCAACCAGACGTCATAGGCGGGGTTCTTGATTGTTACCTTCTTGCTTTCATCCGCAACCTCTAGGATTTTTGTCGGGGCGGATTCGGAATCATCGAGTAGTCCCATGAATTGTGTGTCGTGGAGTGTCGGATGGACTTGGGTCGGTGGTTGTTACGGGACAGCTTCCCTGCCAAGGGTGCTCCAAGGGTGGATGTCAGCGTAGCCATGGCTGAACGAAGAGGAGGAAGCCATCGGTTTGTTGTTGGGTGGGAGGGAGGAAAAGCCGGCGATGGATCAAGTCCAGGTTGTGTTTTTTTTAATTTTGGTTTATAGGTTTTTTGGTTCTGGCACCACGATCGACGACGACGCTAGTGAGAATTTTAAGTGGAGATTGGATCTAGACATCAGAGAGGAAGGTGCTCCGATACCATGTCAATAGTGGGTATCGATGCCCTTATCCGGGGGTCGAGTTACGTGTTATATAAGTGTAGAAAAGCCCCCCACACGAGCGTGTATTTAAGAGAGGTATAGTACATACTCTATACCGGGTCATATACATATATATTACATAGTCTAACAAAAAAGGAAATTACGTGAAATCAGAATTCGTGCAAGTGCAAAGAAAATGAAAGCATATTAATTTTGTGTGACCGATATTGACTAAATCTTTACTTCCACTGAATTATTCACCTTTTCCCATCTTTTTTAAAACAACAGGAGGCGCTGGAGGCCCCCAAATTCATTGAACTAGATTTAGTGGTGCGCCTTGGCGCACGATCCCGTTAATTCTATTACAGTTCGGCGAAATAAATTTGTGAAAATATATACATTCAAATGGACGCATGTTGTAGTGGCCATAAATAAAGAGGGCGACAAAAGCAAATCAGAGGAATATGGTTAGGTTTCGTCTTAAGCCGTCTTCAAATCAGTCAACGACCAATGATTTTACTTAGCAAGGGGGCAAAATCTTGAAAGAGAATGGAGAAACACAACAATAATATTGTAAAACTGAGAATGTTCATACATGAACCGGGAAAATGTCTTTTTAAGAAACTACAACCTTTTATATTACTCCCTCCGTTTAGAAATATAAGACGTTTTAACTTTATGAATTAAATATATCTAGACATATTTTAGTATATAGGTTCGTAGAGGTTCGGTTTGAACCTAGATACATTTGTTTCATAAAGCTTAAATGTCTTATATTTCTGAATGGATAAAGTACTTCATATCAGCAGGGGAGTTCATGTTGTATGCAGGCATACATGATTTAGGTACCTGATGCATCCATGTACTAACAGCATTTGACGGGTAGGCTTTTCTGACTGTATTGTGCGCAGTCATATTAGTCTCCCTTCCTGCATGATTAATCTCAAAAGAACTACAACCTCTATTTAGTTCCTCAATTTGGTACATCAAGGTAAGAATATGTGATCTGATATTAGTTCTGCTCTTCCACAAGACTGTCACTTGTCATCTGGCTCCATAATCACCTTTGCCAGGATCAGTTTACATACCATGTCTGTCCAATCCTGGCAAGCAAAAGCTTTGGCAGTGATGGCATCTGGAAAATTTCCATACCAATTGTTGCTTACTGAGATAACTTGGCCTTGATCATCCCGGACTGTACCTCGAGTCGCACCTTGTAATATATCCGGATTGAAAGAGGCATCAACGTTTATCTTCACAACACCAGCCAGGGGAGGGAACCATTTGACACCTATAGGAGAGGTGCTCTTCCTTGCTTAGTTGTTGGAAGTTTGGACCAGATCAGTAGCAATGTCTCTTGCCCATCTGTACAGTTGAACAATGTTCATCGAGGCTTCGCCATGGCTTCTCTTTTCTTGCCCTTGCCCACACCCCTACATAATATAGCAACATAGAGTTCCCGTGAACAAAGATTACTATCAAGCAGGTCTTCAGACCAAGTCAAAGGATGTACATGTGGTGATTTTTTAGCGTAAAGCTCCTTAAAAGATTCCCAAAATAATTGAGCAAATGTTCATTTAACCAGCACATGATGAACCGTAAAGCTTCCTCTTTTCTTATGGGCTATCATGAAGTTACCAACATGGAAATATTTCCCTTTTAGCGTCCTTGCACACGAAGAGTTCAGTATGTAGCAAACAACTGAAATACATAATTAACATTTTTGCCAAAATCTAAGACTCATATAAATAGGAGTTCTGATTAGGTTGGTAGAAAACGCCATGCTAGTTCATTTAGGTGGAAAGAGAATAAGTAAAATTCTTGTTTCAGATCTAAATTGTAAATACCTTAAATGATGACTCGTAATTCATGAATACCTATAACAATCGATCCAAAAGACTAATTGAATATAAAATTGTCTCTTGGCTAAACCACGTAATGTGAATGGTATATTTACAATATCCATATGCAATTAAAATTAGATAACAAAATATATAAACCAATTTCTTTAGCCATAATTTATAGAATGGGCTATAGTAAGAAACTGATACATACTCTAATTGTGATCATCCTAGAAAAACTATTTTAATATGTGCAATCGGTAATGCCAAAAGCAAAATAATTATATACTCTCTCTATCTAGAAATAAGTGATTTTGGTTTGTCTAGATTCACATGTATCTACACACTAAAACATGTCTAGATACATGCAAATTTAGCCAAATCCAAGCCATTTATTTTTGGACGAAGGGAGTACATTACACATTTCACAGATGACAAATACAACATCCATATGTAGAGACATCCTCATGGTTTCAGATATCCAACTCAATTAGTTCAGCAAGTTTTTGTCTCAAGATCAACCTGGACAATTATGACTTATCTCAGCAGTACATTTTTCTGCAAGTGAAATACTTTGGACAACAGAGATCCTACGACAAAACTAACCCCTTGAGCACATATGTAGCAGATACCTTCTATGAATCTAGCTGATCTCAGGAAGATCCTCATTGATATACAAACGACACGAGTTGCAAATAAATAACAACAGCGAGAGAAATAGAAATACCTCGATACTCTCTGTCCATGGTCATTCCATTCTTTCCAAAGAATAAATGTTAAACCAGTTTGCAAGATAAAAACACACGCTAGGAATAACCTGGAAAATTACATGGAAACCAGATATCAGTAAGTTCAAAGGCATCATTGTGCAAGACAAAGGTAGCACCAACTATGCATGCTAAAAATGCATTGGAACACGAGTGGCAGAAGTAAACTAAGCAAATTTAACATAAACAGATTATGTATGGTATAACATCCCATATATGAACAATGTCAACCGATTCGATGCTGAATCTAGGAAAAGTATGCTAGCATTCAAAGATGTTGAGCATTCTAAAGGGGCGGAGGAGGTTGGTATTTAGGCCCTCGCTAACTGCATATCAAGATGACCAGGCAAGGATGGAAAGCATGATGCACATGAATCTGAAATACATAAATACAACTGAAACTTGTCGGTTCCAAGGTATAGCCTATACTTAACTACATTTACAACAAAAAAGACATGAATAATCAATGCAATAGACAATTACAGAGATGATATATTTATATTTCCCTTTCTAATTACAAATGATTTGAAGGACATACAACAGCCGGCAAATGGACCTGAAGAAAACATTTTGCCACATGAGGTCCATTTACGTTGCTTCAAGATAGAAAGGAAGGAAAAAATTACGTGCAGAAACATAGTAGGTAACTAATGAAAAAAACACCCTAATCATGATAACATGCAAAGATTTAAGTTCCTATATCAGAAGCACAAAATAGACAAGTGATTGTTCCCTCTTTGGACTATAAAGGGATCTGAAGTGGCTTTGACATATGTAATAACCAGTAATAAACAGAAATGCCCCATTAGCTAATCTCTTAATTGCTAACCCCGAAAACAGACCGAGACTTGACCTCCAGGACATCATATATTTGGTCCACGATGATCCAAAAAGAAAGATTATAGTCTAATTATATAATAGGAAGATTCAATGCATATGAAGAAGGTAATCAAGATATACCTGCAAGCCAGTCCGCCACATCTCATTCTAATTGGAAGAAAAAAATTATATATCAGTAAGATAAATTGCACATCCAAAGAACAATAAAACTACAAATCTAGCTAACCAGCAATGAAGATAGACCTCATTCCCTTGCAGCAGCAAAACACACTTTCATCTTTGCCAAGTTAATTAGATTCTGCAAAGCATTTTTTATTTTGTACTCTCATCACATATCATTGTATCAGGAAGAAAAAAATTAGATCAATAATAGAAACTGAGCAACCAAAAATCACATTGAAATCGCTAAAATTATCTAGCCATGAAGAGTCAAACGTAGCTTCAATTTCCAACCTTATAACGCTTTGTAACCTTCTGAACCACTTCTAGTAGTTCCTCGGAAACCATAGAAGCAAATGTTTAACATTGCCAATGGTATGTACAGAGAGGCATTAATAAGAAGACATGCAAGAAAGCTTTTCATGTTGCAATGAACTCGATTCAAAGAACATAAGAAAAAATGAATTATTTGACCAACAGAGATGAACTATGGCCAAGTAAGGTACTATTTGTATATGAATAGACTATACCAGAATAAATTGACAGTAAGAACTTTTCCTCATGCCGGCATGTGTAGCTATTTTAAATGGCAGCAAAGAATAGAAACCAAATCTAAAAATGATAATTGTTGACAACAAAATTATATCAGAGTTCTACATTCATCTGCCATGAAAAAAATCCGCAGATTCAGTCCCTATATCCATGAAATTAGTTCAAACGAACGCATTGGGTCCTGGCAAAAGTATCGAACAACACCCAATGACCATACGGTCCCTACAATGTGCCTGCGTATCTGCCCAACAGTCTACCATGTTAGTGAACTCCACGTTGTTTGAAGAGTAAATTTGTATCTATTTGATGAATCCCCTATTAATTAACTGCAGTGAACAAAAGCCCGGGTCATAAGATTAATGAAACGACATTCTGAATCACAGTGTGTCAAATTAAAACTGAAGCAAAAAAGTAGCTTAAGTTCAGTGTTTTCACCTACTTAGGAATTAAAATATTGACAAAGAAGCAAAACAAACTTGGTCATCTAAGAACTCACTGTGGCTCTCTCCACTAATAGCATCTCTCTTGCTAAATTGTATGGCATGGACTGTAGAGGCGTCTTACTAAAGTGAAAAGAAGCTCAAATGAAGTTCCTAATTCTAACCTTAGTGGTGTCTGCCAAAAATTGAAGGGAAAAGCAGCTCAACTGAATCCGCATAGAACGAACCACTATTTCCATCCAACGTCCGAACCATATGTTCTTCTCCGATATAGATATATGCATCTCTAAAGCCACTTTGCATGATGGTTAACATCAATGAACACACTATTTTCTTAAGAAGATTAACACAATGTTTTCTTACACAAGCAAGCACACTGTAATGTGCTTTTGTGTTACCATAACAGTCAAAAGTAGTGTAACTCATGGCAGTAATAAAGTAAGAAGAGAGCATCTTAGCAACCATGCACCTTGTTTCTTTGCTTTTATGTACTCTTCGATCTTGGGAATCCTGTTCTTCCAAAACCAATGTGAAACCAACCTGCAACAACATAAAAACATATGATAATGATAATTTGGAAAATATAACAGGTGAAATATTGAAACATTACAGTATGCACTGGTCTTAATTATAACTATATGACAAGCGTAAGTGTATGCTACATGATTCCTGAAGAAAAAATATAGAGTTAGTAAAGCATTATCAGGTCACAATCCATCACAATTATACTGGCCAGGGAAAACAACCGAGAAATTGGAACAGGGTCCCTCTATATATCAAATATAGCTATATATGTCACAATATTGCATCAAATAATGCCCTCAATATTAACAGGCAAAACCTTTTGGAGGATGATTTGAGCTAAACTGCAGTTAAACTACTAACACAAAAATAGGACAAACTGCATATAAATCTGTTGGTACTTCCTTTATAAACTTTTGGTACCGGCATATGGATTTTACAAAATAAGGAACCTGCAATCACTCATACACATGGCGCAGAACCACCTATGCACCACCTCCGATTCCAGTATAACCACTGAAAGAAAAATCCATACCATTTACAATTGCCAATTTGGAAAAGACCAACAACCAACAATCCAAAAAATTATATTAATTGATGGTTCGTTCCCAATTTCATAGTTGTAAGAAACAATGGATACAAATCAGGGATTTTTGCTGCCATCCGCTTTTAGATTACAAGAAGCTTACCACGGCTTCTCGCCGTGCAGTGGCAGACATGCTCGTCTTCCCGAGAGTCACAGAGGAGGGTATCACCGCTTTCATGGTCGTAGCCCAGCGGCACCGCAACATCTTGTGCCCGTCCTTCCGTCTAGCATGGTGCGACAATTGTAAAAATGAAGCAATTGTTGTATCTCAATGGGAAAATGACCCTGCCTAACAACCAGTATAATGAATAGCAGAATTTCTCACAAGAATCAGCTTACAAAATTATTCATCCATTCTTACATAAACATCTAGGTGATTCTAGTGCCTTAGATTTGTGAACTAAATAAGAGAACTAACACCAAGAATTGGTCAGCCTATATAATGAAATTGCAAAATAAATTTCCTACATCAATGGAAGAGTAAATCCAGACGTGAGACTTAATATTTTTTTGGGTACCTTAATTGCAAAACTACAAAAGCAAGATGAAGCGTAGATATCACACACATTAATTTAAGGAAGAATCCCATCAAATACTTTGTACATGTAAAATTGGATTTGAGTATGCCTCCACTTTTATCAGCGACCTGCTCTCCTCCCAGAGATGTAGATGGCCAGTCCTCCCGTGACCACTCGATAAAAGCAGCATTTGAGAGGGAGGGAAAGAGAGAAGAACCCGTAGATACCTGACAGTGAAGAAGCGGAGGATGGTAGGTCGCTCCTCTGCTGGCCGCTGACATCGGACGCACCCCACATTTGCGCCTCTTCCTACCATCTGAAGCCACGCATCAGTCTGCCGTTTTTCCCTCCTCCTCCTTCACGCTCTCGGTCTTGTGTGGTACCACAGCAAAGTGGAGCGAGCTCCAGGACAACGAGCGGTGGGCAGACACAACGTGCTCCGACGACCGAATCCCGCCTCGGTCTGGAGGGGGACAAGAGGTGGCGGCGCCTCTACCTGCCGCCATTGACCCACCTGTGCTCTGCCGCTATCCGTCCCGGTTGCCGGTCGACCGTGCTATGGCCTGCTACCTCCATCTGGCCTCTCAACATACCTGATTCTGCTCCGACGTCCGTCCGCCCGCTGACTATCATCCCTGCGCCCTCCGGTCGCCCCCACTGTCTCACGACAAGGTGCGTCGTGGCTGTGCTACCGCTCCCCGCGCTGGAGCTCCTCCAGGTCGAGCTCCTCCTCCTCCAGCCATGGTGTCTCCCCTACTGTCTCACGACAAGGTGCGCCGTGGCCGTGCTACCGCTCCCCGCGCCGGAGCTCCTCCAGGTCGAGCTCCTCCTCCAGCCATGGTGCCTATATTGCCTGTCTCTCTCTCCTTGCTCTAGCCATGGCGAAGGGAATAAGAGTGAGGCGGGGGGGATTGGAGGAGAGGGAGCCGCTGGGATTGAGGGAGGAGGGAAGGGACTGGGCCGCCGCACGCAGGAGGAGAAGGGGCGCAAGAGCAGGAGGAACATAGGAGGCGGCTAGGGTTCCTATCAGGGGAGTGTTGTGATGTGGGCTAGGTTTGGGAGCTGCTTTTATATGATGTGGTAAGAAAAATATACGGTCGATCCTCACCAAGCCCTCCATCCGACAGGCCCGTCCAAGGCCCAGTGCGAACTGGGCGACCGCACAGGGCCCCCAAATTTTAGGGCCCCCAGTTCCCAGCGTCAGCCCATGCCTGTGCTAGTATATTTCTCAGATTTGCAGCTAATTGCAGCGAGGCCTTCTCCCGATTCTCCAAGTCCCTTGGCCCAGTAGACAGCCCAGATCGCTTCAGTTAGGATAGCCATCATACTCGTTACGTCCGCCTCCGCCAAAAAAAGAAAAACAAAGCTCGTTACCTCTCCCGAGATCCCCGATCGTTCTCCCAGTAGACGAAACAGCTCTCCATTATCGATGGAATTTATCGGTGTAATTCGCTCGCCCAGGCCGGTTGAAACGGCAGAACACGGACCGAGACAAGTCGCCAGCGTTGCCCCCATCGCCCTAGGCCCTAACGCTGCTTGCGTCCTGCCGCCATTAATAATTCATCAGCTGATGGAAGTTTCGCCCGACTCCCCAACAACCGATCTGGAGGCTGATAACAGGTTTGATCAATTTGTTTTGTTGATTTTTCCTGTTGTTTTATCTAATCACCTTGAGAAGCTTAAAGTCCATGTAGGTGTTTGAATTCAATCATTCTTTTTCTTGTATATACAACAGAAATAATCATATCTTCTAGACATAGAAATTAGGACTCATTGCTTCAAAACGCAGTAAGAGAAAAGACTAGTATCTAGCAAAAAAATTCAAAATATAGGGCCCCGTTTTCAGTTTCGCACAAGGGCCCCCAAATTCTGGAGACGGGCCTGATCATCCGATGGCCCAGAGCAGCAAATCGCTGTGAGGTGCCCATGGGGGTGCACCTATTACCTCTTTAGAAGCTCAACACTGTACACAGTGGATAAAAAATCCCTGCCATTTAGAATGTTGGAAATTAGGAATAATGTGGCAGTAAGAAGAAGAGTGTGATGTCGAAGAGTAGCATAAGATACGTACATCTAGGGAAATCCTATGCACCTTATGAGCGTAGGGAAATCCTATGCACGTTATGAGCGTAGCTACGAAGGGTGTGCAAAAAGTAAAACTGGCCATACCAGCCAAACCGGCTAGTTGCACTCTAGTTTATTTTTTTTTACAAATAAAATCTAAATTCAGAAGTTAGTACTCCGTATAAAAATTTGAACTAGCCTAAACCGGCTAAACCAGTTAAATCGGTTTTGCACAGGCTTAGCTATGAGCAACATTGTTGATGCCTCTTTTGATATGGGACACCCTTGCCTGTATTTTTCATGTCAAGTTTAAAATCCTGGCTAGAGTGTATCTAGTATTCCAATGAATGAAATCAGTGTCCACCTTTCCACTTGTAACTGCTTTTGCAAGGAGCTTATTATCTGTTAGCGGTGTAGGCTTACAGAGCTGTAGCTTCTCTGCAATTTCAGCTGCAAGTAGCATTACTTTTGCTTCGTCCTGTAGCACTGAAATTGTAGAGGATGTGGACTGATGTATTTTGATGTTTATATGACCTGTTCCACTTCTCATCTGAATGAAGACCCCGATGCCAGTGTGTTCAGAGCCTGGGTTTTCATCCTTTTTCCAAGACACATCCGAGAAGATTTTCGTGTCTCCCTCCTATCCTTCATGTAGTGTAGTGTCGTTGTGGTTTGATCTTGACCTGTGTTTGGCCTAGAGAGGATTATTTGAAATTTCAAGAGGATATATGGATTTTAGAATAGCTTGTGAACTGATCTTGGTTTGGTATGGTTCTACTTTTTTCCTGCCAAAAAGACAATCATTTCTTGAATTCCATACGCACCAAGAAAATGTTAGGATATTTGGAATAAAGGCTTGTGGGTGAGGCATATTATGCATAGTAAGCAAGATTTGAGTGAGAGATTTTTCCTGTTGCGTAATTATCTCTGTTCTAATGTGCCAAGGTGGACTGAACCAGGCTGCCTTGACAAAATGGCAGGTGAAGAAAAGGTGGATGTCATCTTCCTCTAGACCGCACCTGCAGCAAAGTTTACTTATATGCTTTGAATATTTGCCTGCTGGAGCTCCTGTTGGAAGTGACTTGCATAGCAGTCTCCAAGCAAAAGTTTGAATTTTTTTGGCAGAAGTTCTTTTGATTTCCAAATTTGGTTTAGCAAGCTAATAGTTGCAGTAGTAACCTATCTCGGTCATGGTTCCTCCACTTCTTGCATTTTTTTGTAAAACAAGCACGGTATGAATTTTTTTGAATTACGCTTACCTTTTGGAGTGAGCTTCCAGCATAGCATGTCCTGCTTATTTGAAGGGATGACTGTAGTCTCTTTAATACATTGCGCCATAGATAGTTGGGAAAGGGTGTCCACCAGCTGATTGCTCCAAGCTCTCTGGTTTGGACCGTTCCCATCTTAGCTTCCATCAGACCACGAACATCGAGTACATACTCCACTTAAAGCATATTTTCTCACGTCAAATCACATTTTAAGTAGGACGACTACACAGTTTTGATGTCAACGGTTAGTCGCGAGCAAACCGTGCATTATGCATCTTCTTGGCGCCAAAGTAGCCAGGCATCCTTTCCAGACAAGGCAAGCAAACGCTTGTGTGGGCAACTTCTCTTAGATCAGATGGCATGGCACCATGCATGGTCAACTTCAACCAGGGCAAAGGTTGGCAAATTCAAACGGTAGTTCAACTTGGGACCGATCTTTCTTTCCTTCTGGCGTACTACGAACCAGTGATATCTGAAGCCGCCTACACTGCATTTCCTGATAGCTGACGGTGACTGCACAAACCGAACGCCGACCGTGTGCTGCTCAGATCGAGGCGACGGCACGCGGCCTGCAACCGGTGCTTGTACTCTGCTCCCTGGCGGTACTATCATCTGGTTGTTAATTAGCTGTACGTGGCTGCTGCATATCGTGGGCTCCATGTGCTGGCACCGAGAGACTGAAAACGGATCAGGGCAATAGGTTGCAAAATGGCAAAAGGAAACATGGCAATCTTCCGTGCGAAGCGGTCCAGGCAGGGGTAATAATGATGGGTTTCTGTTTCGGTGACCACTGACCACGGTCATAGCCGAGCGTATGATCTTTTACAGCCCATGTAGAACCTCGAGACATACATACATTGTATATGTTCTCTCTCTTGCCTGAAAAGAATATCATAGATTTGTTTACATTTCCATATAGTAGAATGCATCTAGATATACGTGGTCGGAGTATTTGATCGACCACTAGTGTCAGCACCACAAGGCGACGCCGGGGGCGCCCCGTGCGCCGTCAGAGAGTCCCCTCGCCGCCGTTACCGCCGGCCCTCACCGCGGTGGCGGCGGGCCCAGCGGCCAAAGGTTGCTAGGCTAGGTGGTGCGTCTTAGGCGACTACCAGAGCTGTTGGGACGACGGTGGCGGTGGTCGAAACGTAACGAGCAGGGTGACTGATATTTGGGAAGAATAATAACTTGCATATTGTGTAGAGATTACAGGGGTATATATGAGGGCCAAAACCAGCTAGGGTTTAGAGCCAAACCGATCTAAGAGTCCAAACTGATTACAACAAGAATAAATCGCTAATACCCCCCGCAGTGGCAACGTCTGGCTCGACGACGTTGAGACTAGACCGAATATCGCAGAAGGGTGCAGTAGGTAGCCCCTTTATGAAGATGTCAGCAAACTAAGCACTGTTCGGTACGTGAAGAACGCGAACCTCGTCGAGAGCCACCTTCTCGCGGACAAAATGAATATCTATCTCAATGTGCTTGGTTCGACGATGTTGAACGGGGTTGTTGGCCATGTAGACGGCAGAGATATTGTCACAGTAGACAATGGTGGCACGTTTAAGTGGTCGGTGAAGCTCGGCAAGATGTTGACGAATCCAGACGGCTTCGGCGACAGAGTGTGCAATAGCTCTGTATTCGGCTTCAGCAGAGGACCTGGAGACTGTGACCTGCCTTTTAGATGACCAATATACAAGATTATCCCCCAAATAAACACAAAAACCAGATGTGGATCGTCGAGTGTCGGGGCAACCAGCCCAGTCTGCATCAGAATAAACTGTCAAGCTTGTTGGAGAGGAAGAATTGATGGGAAGACCATGGTCAAGAGTTCCTTTGAGATAACAAAGAATGCGTTTGACATGAGAGAGATGAGGAACACGAGGATCATGCATGAAAAGACAGGCTTGTTGAACAGAGTACGATATTTCTGGACGTGTTAAAGTAGCATACTGGAGAGCACCAGTGAGACTGCGATAGAAAGTAGGATCAGAGACAGGTTCATCGTCGGCAGAAAGTTTAGAACCAACATCAGCAGGTGTACGGGAAGGTTGGCAATCAGTCATCCCGGCGCGAGAGAGTAAATCAAGAATATACTGACGAGCGAGAGTGCCATCCGAGTGAAATTTATGACGGAAGACCCATTTACCAGAAACAACATTGGCGCCGAAGGGTTTGGGAACGAGAGACCATGTGTTGTTTTGGAGGAGAGCATCAAATTCCTCACGCATAGCAGAATGCCAGAGAGGGTCGAGAAGAGCACGTTTGTAGGTTGTTGGAATTGGGGAAATAGGTGTGGTAGTGGCGGTAGCAGAAAGATTTAGAAGGTGACGAGGAATGTGAAAACCTCGTTTGCCTCGAGTACACATAACGTGATCGTTCTCGGTAATGGTTGTGGGAACAACATTGAGAGGAATCGGAGGTGGTGTAGGCGAGGGAGAAGATGGTGTGGAGGAGGTGAGAGAGCTGTCGAACGGTGGAGGGGAGAACTCTGTCACGACAGAGGAGACAGGGAGAGATGCTGCCGTGGCAGAGGAGGGTGTGAGCGCTGCCGCGACAGAGGAGAGAGGTGGCGTGGCTGCCGCGGTAGAGGAAGAGGGCGCGGGTGCTGCCGCGGCAGGAGGAGCAGGCACGGGAGCTGCCGCGGCAGGAAAAACAGAAGGGGTCTCTGCCGCGGCAGCGATGATGACGGGAGGGTTGGTGTTATGAGCGGGGGTAGTTTGGGGTGTGGTTTGGTGGGTGGCAGCATTGGCGATAGTGTAGGGAAAGGTGTGTTCGTCGAAGATGACATGACGGGAGGTGAGAACCCGACCAGAAGAGGGATCAAAACATCGGTATCCCTTGTGATCACTAGAGAGACCAAGGTGAATGCACGGTAGAGAGCGAGGTGCGAGTTTATGGGGAGAAGTAGAGGTGGTGTTGGGAAAGCATAAACAGTCAAAGACACGTAACATGGAGTAGTCCGGAGAGGCGAGAAAAAGAGATTGGTAAGGAGTGTATAGAGGGCATGTTTTGGTTGGACGAACATTGATGAGAAAGGTGGAGACATTGAGAGCTTCTACCCAAAAGGGTGGACGAAGAGAGGCCTGAATTAGGAGCGTGCGGAGAATATCATTGATGGATCGAAGAGAGCGTTCAACTTTGCTATTTTTCTGGGAGGTGTAAGGACAGGAAAAACGAAGAAGAATGCCGTGAGAGAGAAAGAAGTTGCGATTTTTGGTGTTATCAAATTCACGTCCATTGTCACATTGGATGAAACGGATAGGAAGACTAAAGTGAGTATGAACATAATTTTGGAAATTTTGAAAGATGGTGTGGACGTCAGATTTTGCACGGAGAGGAAAAGTCCATATGTAATGAGAATAATCATCAAGAATAACGAGATAATATTTAAAACCAGAAACACTAGGCACGGGAGATGTCCATAAATCACAGTGTAATAATTCGAAAGGAGAAGAGCTATGAGTGGATGAAGTGCTAAATGGTAATCGAACATGTTTGCCACACTGACAGGCATTACAAACAGAGGAATCATGAGGAGAACTAATACTAGGGATACAAAATTCCTGAAGTAACGAAGACAGCGTGGCTTTATTTGGATGCCCTAGTCGATGATGCCAAAGTCCAACGGAAGCAATCATGGCAAGAGGTGTAGAGGTGGGCGCGCCATGGAGAGGATAGAGATCCCCGGAGCTATTGTACCAGGCAAGAAGCTTTCTCGTTTGAAGATCCTTCACAGATAAACCAATGGGATCAAACTCAAGAGAGACACGATTATCAACGGTAAATTTGCGAACAGATATGAGATTTTTAATTAAAGAAGGTGCTAAAAGAATTTGACGAAGAAGAAATTGAACATGTGGATGCGATATATAGGAATCACCGGTGCCGGAGATGGGAATAGAAGATCCGTCACCAATGGTAATGGAAGAAAAGGGAGAAGAAGAACAAGCTGACAGAAAATCCAAATTTGAAGACATGTGGGAGGAAGCACCAGAATCAAAAATCCAATCCGTACCTTCGGTGTTATTGAGGGTAAAATTGTTCATGGCAGCTATGAAGGCGGCCTGGTCCTAGCTTGGTGTAGAAGGCGATGACGATGGCCGGGCACGGTTGACGAAGATGCATACATGTACGGCGGAGCCGAAGGAGGGTCGTATATGTAAGTTGGTGCCATGTAGCCGGGGTACGAAGCCTGAGCGTTGTACACCTGTGCAGGCGATCGAGGGCCGAGAAGTCCAGGGGAGCCGATGGGCAGACAGAGGCCGGAGTTCCAAGTCGGTGGAGCGTCGTATGATGCAAGAGCCATCCATGGCATGTACTAGGCCTAGACCATACCGGTCCAGGGATCGTGCCGGTGGCGCCAAGTTGGTGCAGCAGGGGCACCGTCGGTGCTGGTGTAGGGGCGCTGTCGGAGGGGGGCGTGGCGGCGGCGGGGGCCGGTAGATGGGATTCTTTCTGCGGTAGTTGGGGCTAGGGCGCCAGCCGGCAGGAGCTGCCGCGGCAGGATTTTGCCCTGAATTTGTTGCCGTGGCAGGAGGCTGCATGGGAGGAGCTGCCACGGTAGGCGCGGACGCGGGCGGCCGTGGGGTGGCGATGAAGACGTGGTTGCACGACTCCCGGTTCTAACGAGTGCGATCTGCACTTTGAAGGATCGACCGAACCTCGGCGAAAGTGAGGCGAGGCCGCATCAGAGGTATGAACGAGGCCTGTTTGTCGAAGTCCTCGCTAAGGCCAATGAGGAGGATGTTGATGAGTGGCCTATCTTCAATGGGATAGCCGAGTTCGCGGAGTTCGTCAGCGATGGAGGAGAGACACTGACAGTAGACGCCCACAGGAGAGGTGCCTTGGACGATGTTGCGAAGCTCGATGTTGAGGGCGTTGACGCGGGAGTCGATGTTATCCTGAAAGAGCTGACGAAGGGCCGCCCAAAGAGCGGCGGCAGACGAGGCGGTGCGGTAGACGAGATGGAAGATCTCGGTGGATACGCGCATGTAGATCCATTGGATGATCGCTAGATCATCCTTGACCCAGCGAGGGTCATCGGGGCGAGGGACGCAATCTGTGGCGACGTGATGAAGAAGATTGCAGCGCCCCAGGTGAACTTCGAACAAATGGCGCCAATGATAGTAGTTGTGGGCTGAGAGATCAAGGGTAATGGTGATGAAGGGAGATATATCTGTGATCGTGTTGGTGAACGACATGGTGGCTAGGGTTTGGGTGGTGGTGACGCCGACGGCAGGAGGAGAGGGTGTGCCGGCGGTGTGAAGGGGGACTAGTGTAGGGGTTCGTAGCATGGAAAACAAAAAAATTCTACCGCATGAACACACAATCAAGATCTAATCTATGATCAAGCCAAGATCTATCTACTAGATTGTAGCAACGAGTCGATGGAATACTAACCCTCGAAGATCCAAAGCGGTTAACGAGAGCAGATTCTCGTGGGTGATGTAGTCGTACTCTTTCCGATCTCAAGATCGCGTAGACGATCCTTCCGACGCTGTGTTCTGGCAGCGCTTCCGCAGTCGGTCACACGTTCGGTACTCGATGAAGACCTTCCTCTCCCTTGTTCCAGCAGACAGCGGTGGTTGTAACACTCTCCTCGTGATTCCGGCAGCACGACGGCGGGGTACCGGAAGTAGAGGGGAGATCTCGCAGGGCTTCGCCTTAAGCCGGAGCGAGTATGGTGGATTATGAGAGAGGCTTGGCGATCTAGGGTTTAGACACACCAAGTAGAGGGAGCTAGGTCGGCGGCTAGGGCAAGGGGATGCCCCAAGTCGGCGGCTAGGGTTTAGCCCTAGGCGGCGGCAGTAGGAGGTGGCGGCGCCGGCGGCTTGGAGCTAGGGTTTGCGGGGTGCAAGTTGTGTGCTTGGAGGGGCAGCCCTGCCCCTCCTTATATAGGTGGAGGGGGCGCGCCAAGGGGAGGGGAGTCCCTCCCCAACTCGGTCTCCAAGGGCCGGTGGTGGAGGGAGAGGGACTTCCTCCCCAAGTAGGTTTCCTACTCTCCCTCCACCAAACAAAATAGCCGTTTGACTTTTTCAAATTGGCATTTGACTTTTCAAACTAGGATTTGATTTATCCCTTTATTTTGTTCAGCAATGACACCTAGTACATGATGCAACCATTCCAACTTGTAATGACACATTCATGTACCCTTCCCCTCCGGAGTGCCGGACATTCCAGAACCTTCTAGAACATTCCCGATGAAAACACCGGAACCATTCTCCAACCCCGAAACAGGACTTTCCTTATATGAATCTTATTCTCCGGACCATTCCGCTCCTCGTGATATCCCGGATCACATCCAAGACTCCGAACAACATTCGGTCTCTTACTCATCATTCCATAACTACTCAACAACATCGAATCCTTAAGTGTGTCTCCCTACGGTTCGTGAATTATGCGGACATGATCGAGACACTTCTCCAATCAATAACCAATAGAGGAATCTGGAAATTCATATGGCTCCCACATATTTCTACGATTACTTTGCGATCGAATGAACCACTTACATACGATACCAATTTCCCTTTGTCTCACGATAGTTTACTTATCCGAGGTTTTGATTGTCGGTATCTCTGCATACCTAGTTCAACCTCGTTACCGATAAGTACTCTTTTCTCGTTCCCGTGGTATGTGATCCCTTGTGAGCCAGTCACATGATTGCAAGCTAATTGGATGATATTCCACCGAGAGGGCCCAGAGTATATCTATCCGTCATATGGATGGACAAATCCCACTCTTGATCCATGTGTCTCAACCCATACTTTCCGAACACTCAATGCCACCTTTATAGCCACCCAGTTACGGTGTGGTGTTTGATGTCATCAAAGCATCCTTCCGGTGATGGTGATAAGCATGATCTCATGGTCGAAGGAATTAGGTTACTATGTATCAGAAAGCTTATAGCAAATGAACTATATTAAATGACTTGATCTTTATGCTACGCTTAACTATAGGAGTATGTCCATCACATCATTCCCCTAATGATATGACCCTGTTGTTAATAACATCTCTATGTTCATGATCATGAAACCATGATCATATATTAACCAACAAGCTAGTTTAACAAGAGGCTTTACTAGGTACTCTTTTATGTTTACAAATCACAGAAGTATTAATGTTTCCGGTTAATACAATTATAGCATGGTATGTAAACATTTATCATAAGTATGAAGATATGATAATAACCACTTTATTATTGCCTCTTGGACATATCTCCAACAACTAGGGTTTGAGAGGAAGAAGAGGAGGAGGAGGGAGCACCGGCGGCACGAAATTCTGCCAGGGAGAAGAGAGAGCCCGACGGCGGCAGAGGTGGGGTGGGCGGAGCCATGCCAGGTGCGGAAAAACCTAGACGTCTGATACCATGATATTTGGGAAGAATAATAACTTGTATATTGTGTAGAGATTACAGGGGTATATATGAGGGCCAAAACCAGCTAGGGTTTAGAGCCAAACCGATCTAAGAGTCCAAACTGATTACAACAAGAATAAATCGCTAATAGTGGCATCCCTGCATTGGGGTGGCGGCGGTGATCCCTATGGCGGAGGAGGTGCGTGGTTTGGGGGGTTCCTTTGGAAAGCCTAGATCGTGCCCTATGCCCTCGATTGCTGACACAAGATCGAGGTGCATGGTGTCGTGGCCCTTCTAGTCGTGGCCTGGCGCAAGGCCGGTAGCGTGGGAGCTACTGGCCTTGCTTCGAATAAAGGTGGTCTGGTCCTGCAGAGTTTCAAGCACAGTGATGTCGATCTGCTTCATGCCGGTCTCCTCAATCTGGCCGCCGACGAGTTCATGTCTTTCTCTCGGAGATTTCCGTAGTCTGGTACAATATGCTACTGGATATCTTGAGCGAAAACGGTGCAAAGCGTCGTCTACATTCGATACTATTGGACATATATTCATACAAATTTCCATGGATCCGACAAAGATGGAAAAATTCATGGTGGTTGTGATCCAATGTTGGTTTTGTCAAACAAATTTTGGTTGTGATGAAGACAATGCGGCATAGGTTATCCCTTGTGTCGGGTGCTCGGTGACTTGCTGCATCAGCCTTGGCAAGTGGGGGTGGCAACACAGATGAACTGTATCTTTGGTGGTACTCTTCAAGTACCGAGCCATGATTTTCGGGTGAAAACCCAAGGTCCGGACTTTATTGGTTGTACCTCGCAATGGACTTACTGAAGGAATTATTTTGAAAACTCGGTATTTCTCCTGAGTGAAAACCCAAGATCTTCCTGATCGACAATATTAACCTAATCGACACATTTCATATTGAGGGAGAGAGCATGAGAATTTTATTGTAGCTCATGTTTATTCCTAACATATACAGTTATGGATTGTATTTGTACTTGTATATGTCACCTAATATAAATATACATGAGGCCACGCCATAGGGCATTGAGTTGTCCCCACAATCTCTCCCAAACCCCATACCCTTACAATAGATATCAGGATCCTCTATTTAATTAAACCTTAGATAAAATCATACAATCTAAAACAAATATCAAGATATTTGTTAGTTTTAGAAATCTCCACCAAGATATTTGAGACTCTAAAATGGATGTGTTCGCATTTATGCACTCTAGCTCATGAAGGAACATATACCCATATATGCATGCAAAAAAAATTAAATGTCTAAGGAGTTTTGTAATGAAAATATTATTCGGGACAATGGCTAAGAAAGAACAAACATAAGATATGATTCAAACTAGGGATTAAAATTTAGTGAAAGGTGTGGCTCCAATGATAAACATTATAGCTCTATAAGAAATAACATTGTATCTTAATTTCAACAACAGCTTTATGTTTTTCTTAGTGTAATAGGAAAATATAATTTTTTAAGATAATATGTTGATGGAAAATGTTACATAGATATATCATGGAGAAGTTGATACCAATGGCTCAACAATGACCGCAGCTGCCAACGGTTGCAAAGAGTTTCTCGATGCATCTAACTGATGTAGTGATTAAGTTATCTATGTTAGAGGACTTTTACCGTGCCCTTAAATTAACTGATCTAATTGGTGTGATTCTCTCGTACTCCACCAAAAGATTAGGGAGTACTATCACCGAAAGTACCAAGTTTGTGTGGTAAAATCGTAATCATTGGTCATAGACTTGTTACACGTTAATGGAAGGTTCAGACTTGCACCCGCTATTGTTTAGCACCGATAGCCGAAAAACAAATGGTCTGAGATCCGTGATTATAGCATTAGATATAATTTCATGTTGGGCGTTTGTCCCAATTCTTCATATCAATGTTTTCCCTTTTATTCCTCGAGTTCTTCCATTAATAACGTTATCAGTTGCATGTGTGTTCTTGCCTTCCCGGAATTTAATCAAACTTTCATTGCATTGAAGGAATTTGTCTATTGATATGGCTATTGATACGAGGTGACGAAGAAGAGATTCATGTAGAAGAAGAGAGGTTTCTTTCCATTTAACATGTGATCAGACGGTGGCCTGGAGTTTGGATGTGCCCTCCGACGACTCCTCAGCGCCATCATGGTGAACGCGACCGTGAAGAATGTCGTAATTACCCCAACGACGGTACGAGGACGAGACCACTCGACATGAATTGCAAGTCTGCAACAATGGTAAGACTGCCAGAGGTGATTGGCTGAGTGCCGCCGGTGCAGAAACTACGGCGAGTGTGATACTGTGATCATACCTAATCTATCAGATTATGAATAAACTAGATTCATATCCTGGATTATTCGCCATCGACTATTATGATTTTTTGTTTCGCTGCAATAAATCAGGAGTGCTTGATCTATGGAGGTAGAGCCACCGAAAGTCAAATTAGCATTTTTAATTCGGAAATAAAAAGACTAAGTTACCCTTGCAAAACGGATGGCTAGATTCGCCTGGTCCTCCCGCCGTGTGTATGGAGTACCAGGGTACTGTAAAAATTCTACCCTGTTAATGTTGGTGGATGACTCTAGCGGCTCAATCATGAAGTTGTGTGACCAAGTTTTATATAGTGTTAGCTATGGAAATTGTTGTTTAGGCTACATAATTAGGAGAAAATAATACATGAGTATATAACCACAAAACCGAACTAAAATTATCATGAACTTGAAGATATGAAAGCACATAAAGAATGTGAAGCATCATCTCAAGTATAACATAAAAGTTTCCAAGTTCACCAAATCATTCATATTCTCTTTTTGCCTAATTGTTTTTAAGGTCACCGATAAAACATGTTGCTTGGTGTTGGAACTTTCCTAATTTAAGTTTGGATTTACACGGCTATAAATCAAATATGTCTTAGGACATGAAAAAAAGAGTAGATATTTGGCGCAAATATGATCTTTTTGTGCACGATTAAGTTACTCGTAGGCACGAGTCTGTCTCTAAGGAGGTGTATCAATTACTCAAAATCATGCCCCACGATTATTAATCTTATATATCCATGCTATTTTGATCCTTCAATAAATTGGCGTGCTATGAAAATTTCTTATTCTTATGGATAACCTAGCGTCCCACACAAAATGACCAATGAGCTCTTCTTTCACATTGCAGTTCCGGGAAATATTGGTAGAGTAAGAATTACTTTCTCTAATACTTCCAGGGATAATTATAACCACATTGCCCTTTTATGTTGCGTTTTGTTATATTGCTCAAGTAAAGATATCTAAATCCGACCTGAACATCTGCATTCGTGAAGCTATCTTTCCTTTTTGCGAATGAGGATGAAAACATCTTAATTGTATATCTATGGATAATGACAGAGAAATAACTAGACATATCTATTTTTAAGTGGACTGAGGTGTAATCACTTATTGTTTATATCTTAGTTTCCACGAGGGAGAAAGCATGCGATAATAGAAGTGCGTTATCAACTACTCGTGAGCAAGTACGATAAAAGTAGTATCATCTTAAAGATGGTTTAGATGGAGAGATCTTCAACAGAGCTAAGGGGTGGGCACCATTATGTCCAAAATTACCCAGTGGATCATCAGAAACTCCTTTAATTTGGCGCTACGAGAGGGACTAAAAGACGTCGATAGAATAAGGAATTTTAATTTCTAATGTAGTTTTCTTGTACTGTGTTGGTTTCCCTGACTTTATCGATGCATTCATTATAAATGCATCTTGTAAGAGTTGAACGTTCCATAAACTCTAGTAGCAGGGGGCTTTTCTCGCGGAAGATATCACCACCAAGCCCGCCGATGATACAAAGTGGCTCATCATTGGGGACTTCAATCTCATCTATCAAGCGGAAGATAAGAGCAATGATAACTTAAATTTCCGCCTTATGGGGCAATTCAGACGGGCCCTCAACACTTGTCATCTAAAATAGATAAAGCTTCAGAACATAAAATATATGTGGAGCAACGAGAGGGATACACCAACTCTCGTGCGGCTGGATCGGGCTTTCTGCAATGCATGTTGGGATCTGGCGTTTGAAAATCATGTGCTTCATGCTCTGTCGTCCTCCCTCTCGGACCATTGCCCTCTCCTTCTCTCCCATCAGATTGGTGTTAGAGATATGCCCTAGAGGCAATAATAAATATAGTTATTATTATATCTTTGTGTTTATGATAAATGTTTACATTCATGCTATAACAGTATTAACAAGGAAACATTAATACTTGTGTGATTTGTAAACTAAATTAGAGTCCCTAGTAAAGCCTCTTCATAATACTAGCTTGTTGGTTAACAGATGATTGTGGTTTCCCTATCATGAACATTGAGATGTTATTAACAACAAGATCATATCATTAGGAGAATGGTATGATGGACATACTCCTATAGATAAGCGTAGCATAAAGATCAAGTTATTTTAAATAGTTCAATTGCTATACGCTTTCTGATACATAGTAACCTAATTCCTTCGACCATGAGATCATGTTTATCACCATCACCGGAAGGATGCTTTGATGACGTCAAACACCACACCGTAACTGGGTGGCTATAAAGGTGGCATTGAGTGTTTGGAAAGTATGGGTTGAGACACATGAATCAAGAGTGGGATTTGTCCATCCATATGACGGATAGATATACTCTGGGCCCTCTCGGTGGAATGTCATCCAATTAGCTTGCAAGCATGTGACTGGCTCACAAGGGATCACATACCACGGGAACGAGAAAAGAGTACTTATCGGTAACGAGGTTGAACTAGGTATGCAGAGATACCGACGATCAAAACCTCGGATAAGTAAACTATCGTGAGACAAAGGGAAATTGGTATCGTATGTAAGTGGTTCATTAGATCGCAAAGTAATCGTAGAAATATGTGGGAGCCATATGAATTTCCATATTCCTCTATTGGTTATTGATCGGAGAAGTGTCTCGATCATGTCCGCATAATTCACGAACCGTAGGGAGACACACTTAAGGATTCGATGTTGTTGAGTAGTTATGGAATGATGAGTAAGAGACCGAATGTTGTTCGGAGTCTCGGATGGGATCTGGGATATCACGAGGAGATCCGGAATGGTCCAGAGAATAAGATTCATATAAGGAAAGTCCTGTTTCGGGGTTGGAGAATGGTTCCGGTGTTTTCATCGGGAATGTTCTAGAAGGTTCCGGAAGGTCCGGCACTCCGGAGGGGAAGGGTACATGAATGTGTCATAACAAGTTGGAATAGTTGCATCATGTACTAGGTGTCATCGCTGCGCAAAATAAAGGGATAAATCAAATCCTAGTTTGAAAAGTCAAAAGCCAATTTGAAAAGTCAAACGACAAGTTTGCTTGGTGGATGGAGAATAGGAAACCTACTTGGGGAGGAGTTCCTCTCCCTCCACCGCCGGCCAAGGAGGCCGAGTTAGGGAGGGACTCCCCTCCCCTTGGCCGCGCCCTCCCACCTATATAAGGAGGGGCAGAGCTGCCCCTCCAAGACCTACACCTCTCTCCTCTAAACCTAACCCTAGCCGCCGGCCTCCACCAAAGTCGTCGCCGCCCTAGGGTTTGCCCTAGCCGCCGACTTGGGGCAATCCCCTTGCCCTAGCCGCCGGCCTAGCTCCCTCTACTTGGTGCCTCTAAACCCTAGATCGCCAAGCCTCTCTCATAGTCCACCATACTCGCTCCGGCTTAAGGCGAAGCCCTGCGAGATCTCCCCTCTACTTCCGGTACCACGTCGTCGTGCTGCCGGAATTGTGAGGAGAGTGCTACAACCTCCGCTGCCTGCTGGAACAAGGGAGAGGAAGGTCTTCATCGAGTACCGAACGTGTGACCGACTGCGGGAGCGCTGCCGGAACGCGGCGCCGGAAGGATCGTCTACACGATCTTGAGATCGGGAAGAGTACGACTACATCACCCACAAGAATCCGCTCTCGTTAACCGCTTTGGAATCTTTGAGGATGAGTTCCCCTATCGACTCGTTGCTACAATCTAGTAGATAGATCTTGGCTTGTTTGTTTGCATGCGATAGAAAATTTTTGTTTTCCATGCTACGAACCCCTAAAGTGGTATCAGAGCCGTGTCTATATGTAGATCTGTTGCACGAGTAGAACACAATGGTCATTGTGGGCGGTGGTGCTTTTATTATCAATTGCTTCTTGTGTACTTTGCATCTTGTGGTATGATGGGATGAAGCGGCCTGGGCTAACCTTACATGACATCGTTCATGAGACTTGCTCCACGCTGAACATGCAACTTGTATTGCATAAGTGGCTTTGCGGGAGTCTGTCTCTCCCATTATAGTATAGATCCAATTTACAACGGGCACTTGATAGTTCTAGCATCAACGTTGTGGTTCTTGTTCGTAAGTTAGAGCGACACTTATTGAAAGCCCCAAACCACGTAAAATATGCAAAGAAAATTAGAGGCGTCTAACTTTGTTTTTTGCAGGGGTGTGATGTGATGTGATATGGCCATGATTGTGATTATATTTTATGTATGCAATGTTTCTTATTGTAAGTTGGTAACCGGCAGGAGCCATATGGTTGTCTTTAATTTCTGTTAAGACCCGCGTGTCTATTCAAAGTAGTTATAATAGTTGAAGCTGGTGGACGACAACCATGGAGCAGCGTCATTGACCTTGATGCAATGCCGGTGATGATGGAGATCATGTTCGTTCTTGAAGATAGAGATCGGAAGCACAAAGAAAAAAAGGCCATATCATATCACATATTATGAATTGCATGTGATATTAATCCTTTATGCATCTTGTATTGCTTAGTTAACGATGGTAGCATTATAAGATGATCCCTCAAGCACACAAATTTCAAGTTTTAAAGTGTTCATCCTTAGTTAGCACCATTGCTAAAGCTTGTTGTTTTGAAGCACCACGTGATGATCGGGTGTGTTAGATTCTGCAAGTGTATACAACGTGAGCAAGCCAGTTTTGCTCATGCAGAAGCTAAGGTTTGATCTTGACGAGCCTAGCATGTACAGACATGGTCTCGGAACACGGATCACCGAAAGGTAAAGCATGAATCATATAGAAGATATGATGAACATGTCGATTGTTCGCCATTGAAGCTACATCAACTCTCGTGGTGATCGGTTTTGATATGGTGGATTTGGTTCGTGTGATCACTAAAACAATGTGAAGGATATTGTTTTGAGTGGGAGTTCACCTAGATTAATTTAACTATTAATTAGAACTCAATTTGTCATAAACTTAGTCTAAACTATTGCAAATATGTTGTAGATCAATGGCGGCACCTACCATCAATTTTAATGTGTTCCTAGAGAAAGAAAAGTTGAAAAACAATGGAAGCAACTTCGCGGATTGGTTCCACAATTTGAGGATTGTCCTCAATGCTGGTAATTTGACCTATGTGCTGGATGCACCGCTGGGTGACCCGCCTGCAGCTACTGCTACCGATGAAGTAAAGAATGTTTACCTCACTCGGAAGAATCAGTACTCCACAGTTCAGTGTGCTATCTTGTATGGTTTGGAATCGGAGCTTCAGAAAAGGTTTGAGAATTCGGACCCACATGATATTGTCCGTGAACTCAAAATGATATTTGAGGCTGACGCGGCAGTTGAGAGTTATGAGGCTTCTGAAAAGTTCTTTAACTGCAAGATGGAAGAGAGCATCTGCTTAAGATGTCTGGGCACGCAAACAAACTCCAAAGTTTGGGTATAGTGATTCCTAATTCTTTGGGGATACATCGTGTCCTCCAATCACTACCACCAAGTTACAAGAACTTTGCGATGAACTACAATATGCAAAACATGGACAAGACATTGCTAGAACTCTTCTCCATGTTGAAATCTGCAGAAGTGGAGATCAAGAAAGGGCACCAAGTGTTGTTGGTCAATAAGACCACCAAATTCAAGAAAGGCAAGTCTAAGCAAAAGGGACACTTCAATAAGGGTGGTAAGAAAGTTACCGCACCGACGAAGAAGACCAAGGCTGGACCTAAGCCTGATACTGAGTGATTTTACTGCAAGGGAGAAGGTCACTGGAAGCGGAATTGCCCAAAGTACTTGGCGGATTTGAAGAACGGCAACATCAAGAAGAAAGGTATATCCTATATACATGTTATTGATGTGTATCTCACTAGTACTCGTAGTAGTGCCTGGGTATTTGATACTGGTTCGGTTGCTCATATTTGTAACTCGAAACAGGTGCTGCAGAATAAACGGAAGCTAGCGAAGAACGAGGTGACGATGCGTGTTAGAAATGGATCAAAGGTTAATGTGATCGCGGTCGGCACGCTACCTCTTCATCTACCATCGGGATTAGTTTTATACTTAAATAATTGTTATTTGGTGCCTGCGTTGAGCATGAACATTATATCGGGATCTTGTTTATTGCGAGACGGTTACTTGTTTAAGTCCGAGAATAATGGTTGTTCGATTTATATGAGTAATATGTTTTATGCACATGCACGATAGATGGTCTATTCTTATTGAATCTCGATAGTGGAAATACACATATTAATAACATTGAGGCTAAACGTTTGAAATTGAGCGATAACTCGACCTATATGTGGCACTGTCGTCTTGGTCATATCGGAGTGAAGCGTATGAAGAAAGTACATTCCGATGGACTTCTTGAATCACTTGATTTTGAATCACTTGAAAGATGCGAAGCATGTCTGATGCGTAAAATGACTAAGACTCCATTTTATGGTATGATGGAGCGAGCTACAGACTTATTGGAAATCATACATACCGATGTGTGTGCACCAATGAGTGTAGCATTGCGTGGTGATTATCGTTATGTTCTTACCTTCACGGATGACTTGAGTAGATATGGGTATATATATTTCATGAAACATAAGTCCGAAACTTTCGAGAAGTTTAAGGAATTTCAAAGTGAGGTAGAGAATCAACGTAACAAGAAGATTAAATTTCTACGTTCTGATCGTGGAGGTGAATATCTAAGTTACGAGTTTGGCGAGCATTTGAAGAAATGCGGAATACTTTCACAATTGACACCGCCGGAAACACCACAGCGAAATGGTGTGTCCGGACGTTGTAATCAAACTCTCTTAGATATGGTTCGTTCTATGATGTCACTTACAGATTTACCGCTATCGTTTTGGGGTTATGCATTAGAAACAGCCGCATTCACTTTAAATAGGGCACCATCTAAATCCGTTGAAACGACACCGTATGAATTATGGTTTGGGAAGAAACCTAAATTGTCGTTCCTTAAAGTTTGGGGTTGTGAAGCCTATGTAAAGAAGTTACAGCCGGACAAGCTTGAACCCAAAGCGGAAAAATGCGTCTTCATAGGATACCCAAAGGAAACTATTGGGTATACCTTCTATCATAGATCCGAAGGCAAAATCTTCGTTGCCAAGAATGGATCCTTTCTAGAGAAGGAATTTCTCTCAAAAGAAGTGACTGGAAGGAAAGTAGAACTCGACGAGGTTGTTGAACCTTCTCTCGAACTTGCGAGTAGAGCAACACCGGAAGTAGTTCATGTGGCGCCTACACCAATAAGAGAGGAAGCTAATGATGATGATCATGAAACTTCGGTTGAAGTTGCTACAGAGCCTCGCAGGTCAACGAGAACTCGTACCACTCCTGATTGGTATGATCCCGTTATGAGTGTCATGTTGGTGGATAACACCGATGACCCCGAGACATATGAGGAAGCGATGATGAGCCCAGATTCCAATAAATGGCAAGAAGCCATGAAATCCGAGATTGGATCCATGTACGAAAACCAAGTATGGACTTTGGTGGACTTACCAGATGGCCGGAAGGCTGTCGAGAACAAATGGATTTTCAAGAAGAAAACAGATGCTGATGGTAATGTTACTGTCTATAAAGCTTGACTTGTCGCAAAATGGTTTCGACAAATTCAAGGAGTTGACTACTATGATACATTCTCACCAGTAGCGAAGCTAAAGTCTGTGAGGATTATGTTAGCAATGGCTGCATATTATGATTATGAGATATGGCAGATGGATGTCAAAACAGCGTTCCTCAATGGAGACATTGATGAAGAATTGTATATGATGCAACCCAAAGATTTTGGCGATTCTAAAGATGCTAACAAGGTGTGCAAACTTCAAAGGTCCATATATGGATTGAAGCAAGCATCCCGAAGTTGGAATCAACATTTTGATAAGGTAATCAAAAGTTTTGTTTTATACAAACTTATGGAGAAGCTTGTATTTACAAGAAAGTGAGTGGGAGCTCTGTAGCGTTCTTAATACTATATGTAGATGACATATTGTTGATTGGGAATGATGTAGACCTTCTTAATAGTGTCAAGGAATATTTGAATAATAGTTTTTCAATGAAGGATCTTGGCGAAGCATCTTACATATTAGGCATAAAGATTTATAGAGATAGATCGAGACGCCTAATATCATTGTTACAAAGTACATATTTGGACAAAGTTCTAAAGAGGTTTGGAATGGAAGATAGCAAGAAAGGGTTCTTGCCCATGTTGCCCAATACGACCTTGAGTAAAACTCAAAGTCCAGCAACGGCAGAAGATAGAGGAAGGATGAGTAAGACTCCCTATGCCTTAGCCATAGGATCTCTAATGTATGCCATGCTATATACTAGACCCGACATTGCATATGCTGTTAGTTTAACTAGCAGATATCAAAGTGATCCAGGAGTGGATCATTGGACAACGGTCAAAAACATCCTTAAGTACTTGAGAAGAACTAAGGATATGGTTCTTTCTTATGGAGGTGATGAACAGCTCATTGTTAATGGTTACACCGATGCTAGTTGGAACACCGATCCGGATGATTCTAAATCACAATCTGGATACGTATTTGTTTTGAATGGTACAGCAGTTAGCTGGAGGAGTGCAAAGCAAAGCGTTGTGGCGAGATCTTCAACTGAATCGGAATACATAGCTGCTTCGGAGGCTTCACAAGAAGCAATATGGATGAAGGAGTTCATTACAGAGCTCGGTGTGGTTCCAAGTGCGCTGGACCCAATGTCTATCTACTGTGATAACATGGGCGCCATAGCCAATGCGCAAGAACCAAGGTCACACAAGAAGCTGAAGCACATCAAGCTACGTTTTCACGCTATTCGAGAACATGTCCAAGATGGGGACATAAAGATTTGCAAAGTACACACAGATCTGAATGTGGCGAATCCGTTGACTAAACCTCTCCCGAGGGCAAAACATGACCAACACCAAACTGCCATGGGTGTTCGGTGTATTACCATGTAATCTAGATTAGATGACTCTAGTGCAAGTGGGAGACTGTTGGAGATATGCCCTAGAGGCAATAATAAATATAGTTATTATTATATCTTTGTGTTTATGATAAATGTTTACATTCATGCTATAATAGTATTAACAAGGAAACATTGATACTTGTGTGATTTGCAAACTAAAATAGAGTCCCTAGTAAAGCCTCTTTATAATACTAGCTTGTTGGTTAATAAATGATTGTGGTTTCCCTATCATGAACATTGAGATGTTATTAACAACAAGATCATATACAACGTAAAACATGCAAAGAAAGTAGAGGCGTCTAACTTTGTTACGTGGCCATATCACATCACAGCACACCCCTGCAAAACAAAGTTAGACGCCTCTACTTTCTTTGCATGGTTTACGTTGTATATGATCTTGTTGTTAATAACATCTCAATGTTCATGATAGGGAAACCACAATCATTTATTAACCAACAAGCTAGTATTATAAAGAGGCTTTACTAGGGACTCTATTTTAGTTTACAAATCACACAACTATCTATGTTTCCTTGTTAATACTATTATAGCATGAATGTAAACATTTATTATAAACACAAAGATATAATAATAACTATATTTATTATTGCCTCTAGGGCATATCTCCAACAGTCTCCCACTTGCACTAGAGTCATCTAATCTAGATTACATGGTAATACACCGAACACCCATGGCAGTTTGGTGTTGGTCATGTTTTGCCCTCGGGAGAGGTTTAGTCAACGGATCCGCCACATTCAGATCTGTGTGTACTTTGCAAATCTTTATGTCCCCATCTTGGACATGTTCTCGAATAGCGTGAAAATGTAGCTTGATGTGCTTCAGCTTCTTGTGTGACCTTGGTTCTTGCGCATTGGCTATGGCGCCCATGTTATCACAGTAGATAGACATTGGGTCCAGCGCACTAGGAACCACACCCAGCTCTGTAATGAACTCTTTCATCCATATCGCTTCTTGTGAAGCCTCCGAAGCAGCCATGTATTCCGATTCAGTTGAAGATCTCGCCACAACGCTTTGCTTTGCACTCCTCTAGCTAACTGCTGCACCATTCAAAGTAAATACGTATCCAAATTGTGATTTAGAATCATCTGGATCGGTGTTCCAACTAGCATCGGTGTAACCATTAACAATGAGTTGTTCATCACCTCCATAAGAAAGAACCATATCCTTAGTCCTTCTCAAGTACTTAAGGATGTTTTTGACCGCTGTCCAATGATCCACTCCTGGATCACTTTGATATCTGCTAGTTAAACTAACAGCATATGCAATGTCGGGTCTAGTACATAGCATGGCATACATTAGAGATCCTATGGCTGAGGCATAGGGAGTCTTACTCATCCTTTCTCTATCTTCTGCCGTTGTCGGACTTTGAGTTTTACTCAACGTCGTATTGGGCAACATGGGCAATAACCCTTTCTTGCTATCTTCCATTCCAAACCTCTTTAGAACTTTGTCCAAATATGTACTTTGTGTCAATGATATTAGGCGTCTCGATCTATCTCTATAAATCTTTATGCCTAATATGTAAGCTGCTTCGCCAAGATCCTTCATTGAAAAACTATTATTCAAATATTCCTTGACACTATTAAGAAGGTCTACATCATTCCCAATCAACAATATGTCATCTACATATAGTATTAAGAATGCTACAGAGCTCCCACTCACTTTCTTGTAAATACAAGCTTCTCCATAAGTTTGTATAAAACCAAAACTTTTGATTACCTTATCAAAACGTTGATTCCAACTTAGGGATGCTTGCTTCAATCCATAGATGGTCCGTTGAAGTTTGCATACCTTGTTAGCATCTTTAGGATCGACAAAACCTTTGGGTTGCATCATATACAACTCTTCATCAATGTCTCCATTGAGGAACGCTATTTTGACATCCATCTGCCATATCTCATAATCATAATATGCAGCGATTGCTAACATAATCCTCACAGACTTTAGCTTCGCAACTGGTGAGAAAGTCTCATCGTAGTCAACTCCTTGAATTTGTCAAAACCCTTTTGCGACAAGTCGAGCTTTATAGACAGTAACATTACCATCAGCATATGTTTTCTTTTTGAAAATCCATTTGTTCTCGACAGCCTTCCGGCCATCCGGTAAGTCCACCAAAGTCCATACTTGGTTTTCGTACATGGATCCAATCTCGGATTTCATGGCTTCTTGCCATTTATTGGAATCTGGGCTCATCATCGCTTCCTCATATGTCTCAGGGTCATCGGTGTTATCCACCAACATGACATTCATAACGGGATCATACCAATCAGGAGTGGTACGAGTTATCGTTGACCTGCGAGGCTCTGTAGCAACTACAACCGAAGTTTCATGATCATCATCATTAGCTTCCTCTCTTACTGGTGCAAGCGTCATAGGAACTACTTCCGGTGCTGCGCTACTCACAAGTTCGAGAGAAGGTTCGACAACCTCGTCGAGTTCTACTTTTCTTCTAGTCACTTCCTTCGAGAGAAATTCCTTCTCTAGAAAGGATCCATTCTTGGCAACGAAGATTTTGCCTTCGAATCTATGATAGAAGGTATACCCAATAGTTTCCTTCCGGTATCCTATGAAGACGCATTTTTCCGCTTTGGGTTCAAGCTTGTCCGGCTGTAACTTCTTTACATAGGCTTCGCAACCCCAAACTTTAAGGAACGACAATTTAGGTTTCTTCCCAAACCATAATTCATACGGTGTCGTTTCAACGGATTTAGATGATGCCCTATTTAAAGTGAATGCGGCTGTTTCTAATGCATAACCCCAAAATGATAGCGGTAAATCTGTAAGTGACATCATAGAACGAACCATATCTTAGAGAGTTCGATTACGACGTTCGGACACACCATTACGCTGTGGTGTTCCCGGCGGTGTCAATTGTGAAAGTATTCCGCATTTCTTCAAATGCTCGCCAAACTCGTAACTTAGATATTCACCTCCATGATCAGAATGTAGAAATTTAATCTTCTTGTTACGTTGATTCTCTACCTCACTTTGAAACTCCTTAAACTTCTCGAAAGTTTCGGATTTATGTTTCATGAAATAGATATACCCATATCCACTCAAGTCATTTGTGAAGGTAAGAACATAACGATAACCACCGCGCGATGCTACACTCATTGGACCACACACATCGGTATGTATGATTTCCAACAAGTCCGTAGCTCGCTCCATCATACCAGAAAATGGAGTCTTAGTCATTTTTCCCATCAGACATGCTTCGCATCTTTCAAGTGATTCGAAATCAAGTGATTCAAGAAGTCCATCGGAATGGAGTTTCTTCATACGCTTCACTCCAATGTGACCAAGACGACAGTGCCACATAGAGGTCGAGTTATCGCTCGATTTCAAACGTTTAGCCTCAATGTTATTAATATGTGTATTCCACTATCGAGATTCAATAAAAATAGACCATCTATCAAAGGTGCATGTGCATAAAACATATTACTCATATAAATCGAACAACCATTATTCTCGGACTTAAACAAGTAACCGTCTCGCAATAAACAAGATCCCGATATAATGTTCATGCTTAACGCCGGCACCAAATAACAATTATTTAAGTATAAAACTAACCCTGATGGTAGATGAAGGGGTAGCGTGCCGACCGCGATCACATCAACCTTTGATCCGTTTCCAACGCGCATCGTCACCTCGTTCTTCGCTAGCTTCCGTTTATTCTGCAGCACCTGTTTCGAGTTACAAATATGAGCAACCGAACCAGTATCAAATACCCAGGCACTACTACGAGTACTAGTGAGATACACATCAATAACATGTATATCGGATATACCTTTCTTCTTGATGTTGCCGTTCTTCAAATCCGCCAAGTACTTTGGGCAATTCCGCTTCCAGTGACCTTCTCCCTTGCAGTAAAAGCACTCAGTATCAGGCTTAGGTCCAGCCTTGGTCTTCTTCGTCGGCGCGGTAACTTTCTTACCACCCTTCTTGAAGTGTCCCTTTTGCTTAGACTTGCCTTTCTTGAATTTGGTGGTCTTATTGACCAACAACACTTGGTGCTCTTTCTTGATCTCCACTTCTGCAGATTTTAACATGGCGAAGAGTTCTGGCAACGTCTTGTTCATGTTCTGCATGTTGTAGTTCATCACAAAGTTCTTGTAACTTGGTGGTAGTGATTGGATGACACGGTAAATCCCCAAAGCATTAGGAATCACTATACCCAAGCTTTGAAGTTTGTTTGCGTGCCCAGACATCTTAAGCACATGCTCACTGACGGAGCTGCCTTCTTCCATCTTGCAGTTAAAGAACTTTTCAGAAGCCTCATAGCTCTCAATTGCCGCATGAGTCTCAAAGATCAATTTGAGATCACGGACAATATCATGTGGGTCTGAATTCTCAAACCTTTTCTGAAGCTCCGATTCTAAACCATACAAGATAGCACACTGAACTGTGGAGTACTGAGTCTTCCGAGTGAGGTAAACATTCTTTACTTCATCGGTAGCAGTAGCTGCAGGTGGGTCACCCAGCGGTGCATCCAGCACATAGGTCAAATTACCAGCTGTGAGGACAATCCTCAAATTGCGGAACCAATCCGCGAAGTTGCTTCCATTGTTTTTCAACTTTTCTTTCTCTAGGAACACATTAAAATTGATGGTAGGGGCTGCCATTGATCTACAACATATTTGCAATAGTTTAGACTAAGTTTATGACAAATTGAGTTCTAATTAATAGTAAAATTAATCTAGGTGAACTCCCACTCAAAACAACATCCCTCACATTGTTTTAGTGATCACACGAACCAAATCCACCACATCAAAATCGATCATCACGAGAGTTGATGTAGCTTCAATGGCGAACAATCGACATGTTCATCATATCTACTATATGACTCATGCTTTACCTTTCGGTGATCCGTGTTCCAAGACCATGTCTGTACATGCTAGGCTCGTCAAGATCAAACCTTAGCTTCCTCATGAACAAATCTGGCTTGCTCACGTTGTATACACCTGCGGAATCTAACACACCCGATCATCACGTGGTGCTTCAAAACAATAAGCTTTAGCAACGGTGCTAACTAAGGGTGAACACTTTATGACTTGAAATTTATGTGCATGAGGGATCATCTTATAATGCTACCGTTGTTAACTAAGCAATACAAGATGCATAAAGGATTAACATCACATGCAATTCATAATATGTGATATGATATGGCCTTTCTTCTTTGTGCTTTCGATCTCCATCTTCAAGCACGAACATGATCTCCATCATCACCGACATTGCATCAAGGTCCATGACGCTGCTCCATGGTTGTCGTCCACCGGCTTCAACTATTACAACTACTTTGAATAGACACGCGGGTCTTAACAGAATTTAAAGACAAACATATGGCTCCTGCCGGTTGCCAACTTACAATAAGGAACATTGCATACATCATATATAATCACAATCATGGCCATATCACATCACAGCACACCCCTGCAAAACAAAGTTAGACGCCTCTACTTTCTTTGCATGTTTTATGTTCTAACTTACGAACAAGAACCACAACATTGATACTAGTATTGACAATCACCCGTTGTAAATTGAATCTTAACTATGCTGGGAGAAACAGGCACCCGCAAAGCCACTTATGCAATACAAGTTGCATGTCAAGCGTGGAGCAAGTCTCATGAACGATGTCATGTAAGGTTAGCCCGGGCCGCTTCATCCCAACATCCCGCAAGATGCAAAGTACACAAGAAGCAATCGACAATAAAAGAATCAACGCCCACAATGACCATTGTGTTCTACTCGTGCAATAGATCTACATATAGACACGACTCTGATACCACTTCAGGGTTTCGTAGCATGGAAAACAAAAAAATTGTACCGCATACAAACAAACAAGCCAAGATCTATCTACTAGATTGTAGCAACGAGTCGATGGAATAACTCACCCTCGAAGATTCCAAAGTGTTTAACGAGAGCGGATTCTCGTGGGTGATGTAGTCGTACTCTTCCCGATCTCAAGATCGCGTAGACGATCCTTCCGGCGCTGTGTTCCGGTAGCGCTCCCGCAGTCGGTCACACGTTCGGTACTCGACGAAGACCTTCCTCTCCCTTGTTCCAGCAGGCAGCGAAGGTTGTAGCACTCTCCTCGCGATTCCGGCAGCACAACGGCGTGGTACCAGAAGTAGAGGGGAGATCTCGCAGGGTTTCGCCTTAAGCCGGAGCGAGTATGGTGGAGTATGAGAGAGACCCTCGACGATCTAGGGTTTAGACACGCCGAGGAGGGGCAAGGCCAGCGGCTATGGAGGGCGGCGGCGGCTTGGGGCTAGGGTTTAGAGGTAGGAAACTTGTGTACTAGGAGGGGCAGCCCTGCCCCTCCCTTTATAGGTGGGAGGCGCGACCAAGGGGACGGGAGTCCCTCCCCAACTCGGCTTCAAGGTGGGCCGGCGGTGGAGGGAGGAACTCCTCCCCCAACTCGGTTTCCACCTCCCTCTCCACTTCCCAAAATAGCCGTTTGACTTTCAAATTGGCGTTTGACTTTTTCAAATTAGGGTTTGATTAAACCCTTTATTTTGTTCAGCGATGACACCTAGTACATGATGCAATCATACCAACTTGATATAACACATTCATGTACCCTTCCCCTCCGGAGTGCCGGACATTCCGGAACCTTCTAGAACATTCCCGATGAAAACACCGGAACCATTCTCCAACCCCGAAACAGGACTTTCCTTATATGAATCTTATTCTCCAGACCATTCCGGATCTCCTCGTGATATCCCTGATCCCATCCGAGACTCCGAACAACATTCGGTCTCTTACTCATCATTCCATAACTACTCAAACAACGTCAAACCCTTAAGTGTGTCTCCCTACGGTTCGTGAATTATGCGGACATGATCGAGACACTTCTCCGATCAATAACCAATAGAGGAATCTGGAAATTCATATGGCTCCCACATATTTCTACGATTACTTTGCGATCGAATGAACCACTTACATACGATACCAATTTCCCTTTGTCTCACGATAGTTTACTTATCCGAGGTTATGATCGTCGGTATCTCTGCATACCTAGTTCAACCTCGTTACTGATAAGTACTCTTTTTTCGTTCCCGTGATATGTGATCCCTTGTGAGCCAGTCACATGCTTGCAAGCTAATTGGATGGCATTCCACCGAGAGGGCCCAGAGTATATCTATCTGTCATATGGATGGACAAATCCCACTCTTGATCCATGTGTCTCAACCAATACTTTCCGAACACTCAATGCCACCTTTATAGCCACCCAGTTACGGTGTGGTGTTTGATGTCATCAAAGCATCCTTCCGGTGAAGGTGATATGCATGATCTTATGGTCGAAGGAATTAGGTTACTATGTATCAGAAAGCATATAGCAATTGAACTATTAAAATGACTTGATCTTTATGCTACGCTTATCTATAGGAGTATGTCCACCATATCATTCTCCTAACGATATGATCTTGTTGTTAATAACATCTCAATGTTCATGATAGGGAAACCACAATCATTTATTAACCAACAAGCTAGTATTATAAAGAGGCTTTAGTAGGGACTCTATTTTAGTTTACAAATCACACAAGTATCAATGTTTCCTTGTTAATACTATTATAGCATGAATGTAAATATTTATCATAAACACAAAGATATAATAATAACTATATTTATTATTGCCTCTAGGGCATATCTCCAACACGTTGACCTTACAATGGCCCTAACAAACTTCCCGGCTGCTACCGTCCATTTCCCCGCAAGTATTTGGGCCTGCCCCTTTTGCTTGGCAGACTAAGACGAGCGGATCTCCAACCTTTCATCGATAAGGCGGATGCATGGCTAAACCCTTGGAAGGGCAGTTTTCTAAATCGGGCGGGCTGTACCACTCTGGTGAAGTCCGTTCTCTCCTCCATGCCTATCTTCTTTCTTACTGCCCTAAGAGCCGACAAGGGCATCCTGGAGGCTTTCGCCAAGATCAGTCGGGGAATGCTATGGGCCTGCAAGGAAGTTGTTAGTGGAGGAAAGTGCAAGGTTAGCTGGCAAAAGGTTTGTCGCTCCAAGGAGCTCGGCGGCCTCGGGATTCTGGACTTGGAGAGGTTCTCTCGTGCTCTCAGTCTTCGCTGGTTATGGTACGAATGGATGGCGCCAGAAAAACCTTGGGTAGGATCTGAAACCCCAAACGATGTCGCCAACAGAGACCTTTTCAACGCCGCTACCCGGGTCACCATTGGCGACGGTGCCAAGGCTTCCTTCTGGTCCTCCTCCTGGTTGGATGGTACTCCTCCGAAGGACTTAGCTCCCTTGATCTTCAAATCCTCTGGAAGAAAGAACCGGACGGTTCGGGATGCTCTCGAGGGCCAAATTTGGGTTGCTGATATTAATGTGGAATCTTTCACGGTTGAACACATGGAGCAATACGTTCGCCTTTGGGATCTTCTTTCGGCGGTACAACTATCCCCTGGCACGATGGACTCCATAATCTGGACCATGTCGCCCAATGGTTGTTACTCGGCCAGCTCCGCCTACAAGGCCAGTTCCTGGCCTCCCTGCCATGCTCCTTCGGGAATTTTGTGTGGAAAACTTGGGCTCCCCCCAAATGCCGCTTCTTCGCCTGGCTTCCCGTCCAGAACCGCCACTGGACCGCCGACCGTCTTGCGAAACGGGGATGGACACACCCACCTAATTGTCAGCTGTGTAGATGCACCCCCGAAACGGCGCCACATATCCTTTTTGAATGCCACTTCTCCAAGAGGATCTGGGCTGCCTCGGCTTCTTGGCTCTCTTGTCCGGACCTTCTCATCTGCCTGGGGACGGGAAGACCTAAGGTGTTGGACTATTGGCATGCCATCGCCAAGACTCCCACCTCTTCTCCCAAAGGTTTACGGACCGTCATCTTGCTTATCGTTTGGGAGTTTTGGAAAGAAAGGAATGAAAGAGTCTTCAACAATAAATCCTCTTTGTCGTCTGTCATCATGCACAAGATTAGGGAGGAGGGAAAGGATTGGATTCTTGCCGATGCTAAAAACCTAGCGGAGCTTGTAGGTTGACCTTGTATCTCTTTTTTGGGGGTTTTCCCTCTTTCTTTTATTTTGTTGGCTCCGGCCAATCCTATGTTTGCTCCTCCTATATCAATATAAAGACAAAGCTCTTTTTGCCCCGTTTCAAAAAAATAAAAATAAACTCTTGTAGCACTGTTATGCTTTGTTAATGTAGCTGGAGGAAACCTACCCAATTGACCGTGTCAAGTCGCGGGACTACTATTTTGACACCGAGATGTCGTTGTGAGGAAAATGTTGATGCCACGCCAAGGTATGCTCTGAAACCTGAAATGAGTTGGAAACTAATGCGTGACTGTAATCACCCGCGTATAAGTGTACAGGCTGGGTGCTTGGCTTCGGAGGAGTATGTCCTAATATGGGATGGCAGTATGGCACCATAAGTCCATAACGTGATCAGCGGTTTCCATGTACTAGTAATCTTGCACGTGCAACACATGACCCAACATGACCCGGATAATTGAAATTCAAATAAGGAGTTTTTTTGTTGCAAAAATATAGAATTCAAACTCCAAGTAAAGCAACTAAATTTTTTAACTACATAATGCATTAATGTTGCAATGTGAAATAGAGACCATATTGCAATGTGACCCGGAGTATGTTGTGTGCAATAAAAAATATTCTATGTGCATTTTTGTCATGGACTTAATGCTACGGGGAAGTAATATTCTGAAACACTACCTCAGGTACAACAATAGTAAAAGAATTCACTCCTAAAGGAATAGAGAAGGTCAACAAAAGCATGATGCATCTTGCATGAACATGCAATTCAAAATCGGTGTGCGGTTGTTGGCGTATGGCTTGAAACCTCCCATTGTAGTTCACGTAATCACATTCACGTTAACTAAGGAGTAGGCCAATGACATGTTCTTATAGCTGGTTGCAGCATATACACATAACCAAGTATGCATAAATACAATTAGCGATTCATGGTAAGATCAGTAGAAAATGACACAGTAAGATTACATACAATTTCTTAACCTCCAATATGAAACCATGCAATAACCTACAGCTACCCCACCTATACAGCAAAATATAGGAGTATTTATCTCATAGTTTATGTAGCTGATTTTTTTTAAAAGAATTCAGTGATCATCTGAAATGCGTGTAGTACATATTGTTCTTGACTGTATTATTTTCTCGTATCCATGTAACAAACACATACAAGAAATATAAGAAATATAATTGCAGAAAAAGGCTAAACTTCTTATTTATGTGAACTAAATAACAATCAGATTCTAGACTACAAGCCAGACTCGCAACTGATGAGACTTGCAAACTCAATATCAGCGAACTTTTATAGCATATTAGTTTGTGACTAGTCACTTATCTTTCACTTTTGAATCCAGAGTCGGCACATTAAATGCTAGCAAAGAAAATATCCAAATCATGAAAGAAACAAAGCACACTATTTTGTATTTTCAAGCAAGCGGCCAAAGTTACCCCTTGCATCATGTGTAATGCCGCATAAGGAACAACATCTACACAATATACAAAATTCACGAGCACTCCTCAATAACAAAAAAAAATCTTATACTGTTGAACAATAGCATCTAAAGTAAAGGTAGTCAGCTCAAATTTTAATTATATGTTAAAAACATGCAAGACAAAATTATAAGTCAAATAGTAAAGGTACTGCAGGTATGACCAAGAAATGTAACTTAGTTAAAGTATGAAACTAAATTAGTATCAAGCGGTTTGAATGGGAAATGAAGTACCTTATGCTCCAACTTTCCTGGTAGTAAACATCCATATTTTGATATAAATTGGATCAAGACTACATAAGAGAAGTAAAAAAAGAAGTAGGGATAAAGAAGTGGTTAAGAAAGAATTACAAAAGGTAATCTCGTATACATCAAAGGATGGTGAACTTTTAGATACCATCTTGGAAGTTTAAATGAAAAACAGTTCAACAAACTAAAATAGATCTTGCTCCATCTGCATTTGTCAGATCGTAAGAAAACAAACTAAAATAGAAGTCCATTCCATGGCAATCGCTTGACGAACAAAATGTGTATTTATGATGCAACACATGCTTGGAGGTGAGTCGTATTATTCATTATCCCAATTCAGACATTTCCTGTAACAAAATTAACATCAATTCAAAACACAATTTAAATTATGTTCAAAACTTTGTTCCGTGGTAAAGATGGGAGTCCAATATCCAATTTGATATACCAGTATGAAGGTTTACATGTCTATTAGCGATGATAAATAGTATTCCCAATCTGATGCCAAAATGAACATGAAAAGTTATACAACAAAATTATTAAACATGTATTACGATGATGATGACACCACCTTATTGCTTTTGTGCTGAAAGGAAGATGCCTAACAATCCTCTTATTTCATTTCTATATTTAATATGAGCAATAAAGATGCATAAAGTAACTTATGTGATCTTGGTGGAAAGGTTTACCTCGTCGTTAAGATCACTTTTATGAATTTGGTCGAAAGGTTTACATCCCCTTGCATCATGTGTAATGCCACATAAGGAAGAACATCTACACAATATACAAAATTCAAGAGCACTCCTCAATAACAAAAAACTATTATACTGTTGAACAATAGCATCTAAAGTAAAGGTAGTCAGCTCAAATTTTAATTATATGTTAAAAACATGCAAGACAAAATTATAAGTCAAATAGTAAAGGTACTGCAGGTTTGACCAAGAAATTTAACTTAGTTAAAGTATGAAACTAAATTAGTATTAAGCGGTTTGAATGGGAAATGAAGTACCTTATGCTCCAATTTTCCTGGCAGTAAACATCCATATTTTGATATAAATTGGATCAGGACTACATAAAAGAAGTAAAGAAAGAAGCAGGGATAAAGAAGTGGTTAAGAAAGAATTACAAAAGGTAATCTCATATACATCAAAGGATGGTGAACTTTATTAGATACCGTCTTGGAAGTTTAAATGAAAAACAGTTCAACAAACTAAAATAGATCTTGCTCCATCTGCATTTGTCAGATTGTAAGAAAACAAACTAAAATAGAAGTCCATTCCATGACAATCGCTTGGCGAACAAAATGTGTATTTATGATGCAACACATGCTTGGAGGTGAGTCGTATTATTCATTATCCCAATTCAGACATTTCCTGTAACAAAATTAGCATCAATTCATAACACAATTTAAATTATGTTCAAAACTTTGTTCCGTTGGTAGAGATGGGAGTCCAATCTCCAATTTGATATACCAGTCTGAAGGTTTACATGGTTTACATGCTTATTAGCGATGATAAATAGTATTCCCAATCTGATGCAAAATGAACATGAAAAGTTGTACAGCAAAATTGTTAAACATGTATTACGATGATGATGACACCACCTTATTGCTTTTGTGCTGAAAGGAAGATGCCTAACAATCCTTTTATTTCATTTCTATAAATATGGGCAATAAAGATGCATAAAGTAACTTATGTGATCTTGGTAGAAAGGTTTACCTAGTAGTTAAGATCACTTTTATGAATTTGGTCGAAAGGTTTACATTCACTCTGGAGTCAAATAATAGAATAAGATTTGCGCAACTTTCCAATGTAATAAAAGATAAACAACATGCAAAGCAAAGATTGAAGGAACCACAATGATCAAATATACTAATGTGGGTCCTTGCTCCATCTAATTGGTTCTTCTTCTTATGTAGGACTGCAACTAAAAACATGGGATAAGTCAAGTAACGTTTTTCAGCTGTTTTGCAGGACATGTAGCTAAGTTCAGCGTGGGTGTTATCTAGGGACAAAATTTTAACTCATGCCCAAAAATTCTTAGTTAGCTTTGTCCAGAATATCACTACAAGTGTTGTCGAAATATGAATACTCGTAAGTAAGAAATAGAAATAACTGTCAAAATGTTCCACACACATTACCCTTTGCCTAGATTGTAATAACCACTATATCAAATATGTGAGATATCACAAACTGATTTTTTCTGTCACGGTAGCAAAATTTATGTGGCGTGGCTGTTCTAAGAACGCCTTGTGTGCACTATTTTCATTGGTTATTAATTGTGCTAATTCTGAAGTTTGAGAAGAGTCAAACTTCTGCATTGGAAGCACAAAATCAGCTAACCTTGGATTCTCGTGTCAAGCCGCATGTCTTCACCTGCATCACTAAGACTGAAATTATACACCCGCGTGATCAAAATCTGCACCACATGAGAGCTGAGATTAGAGATGGAAGAGAGTAAATGTGTGTTTATAGCCAGATCACCACCGCAGCGTTCAATGTCGGAGGAGCATCGCCAGAATTGAAGAGGGAGGCATGGATGCACGTGGACTAGACGTCAGTAGTGGACGTGGACGTCATCGGCGAGTTGGCGCGTACCTTCTGCTGGCAGGATCGTCGCGGGCCGATGCCTCAGAGGAGAACGCAGGCGGCGAGGCGGAGGAGCGTCGCCGGAATCGGGGAAGGGCAAGAACATCCTCCTCGGACACTACGGCGGGGAGCGTCTATGGTACAATTGTTTTTGAGGAACGATGATGGCCGGCACTAACGCAACGCAATTGAAGGGGAGAGGAATTAGCGGGGACATTAATGAGTTATTAAGACGAAAATAATACTACCTCCAGACTCTAGATTATACGTGATCTATTAACGGGGACGTGGAGCAATTTATGTTTGGCTGAACGTCCTCTGCCCAGCGGAACAAATCAATCTCAACCGTAGTTGAGGATCAGTGCGACTGTGGCGGTCAAATTTCATCAAGTGGGAATGATCTGACGATGCTGAGTGCTCTGTGTACAAATAGTTGGGTGGATGTAGGAAAATTCAAGTTTGCTCTTTTATAAGTAGTTTAGATTCGATCAACTGAGCTATGATCAATCTGCCATGTCATTTTTACTACTACTCCCTACATGCATGTAAGCAGCTTGGCACGAAAGGTACACACTTTCAGACAAGGCACAAGCAATCGTTTGTGTGAGCAACTTTGGGCTCCCCTTGGATGGCACCACGGTCAACTTCAACCAGGGCAAGGTTGGCAAATTCAAATAGTTATTCAACTTTGCGCCGATCTTTGTATTGTGTGTTATGGACCAATGATACTTGAAGCTGCTTACTCCCTCCGTTTTAAAATAAATATCTTAGATTGTTAAAATTTAGATTCATCTAGACACTAAACCGTGTTTAGATTTATTTAAATTTAAATCAATTTGCAATATTTTTTTAGGATGGAGAGAGTACATTGCATCGCTTGATATATAGCTGATGGTGAATGTACTGTACAACCGAATACTGGTCGTGCTGTACATATTGAAGCGACGGCACGGCATGAAACCGGTGCTCGACAGGGTCATCGACGACGTGGACGAACGAACTCGAGTACAAACAGCTGAACCTGCAACTCCACCATGTGACCATGTGATGCACATGTACAAAGAAAGGACCGACGAAGCTTGGCGGTACCTTACAGCAAGGGTAATTCTGGGAAGGCACGTGAGTTAATGGGGCATAAATCTTCAGGCTCGAAAGCAATATTTCGCGGCAGGACATATGTACTACTCCCTCTGTTCCGGATTATAGTTTCTACGCGTATACCTAGGTTGTTAATTTGACTAACAAAATATAACTTATATATCACAAAAATAATACTATTAGAATTATAACCTTAGGTTTTTAATGGTACAATTTTTATACTATATTATTTATATTTTGTTATTTAAATTGACAACTTAGTTATCCGCGCGGGACTTATAATCTCAAACGGAGGAAGTACTACATACTACGATCCATAGTGAAAAGCAAAACCAAAGGAAAATATTTTTCGCATTTACTGAATGCATCTCATGTGAGTGGCAAGTTTCACTTTTAAATTCGAAAGTGTGATAATCATGTGAAAATCAGTCTGAGTGTTTTCTTAAGTTTGTTTTCTGATTTCTAGTAACTCAAGTTCAAAATAGTTCGTAACTTAATCTATTACCTAATAATGAAGCAAGGAGCGTTTCATACAGTACCTATATTTTTTTGGACGGCTTTATCTTTTGAGTAGAAAATAAATTACTCACCAATACCACCGGTAAGTGAATCTATTTATCTATACATAATAATAAAGAAAGAAACGTTTCTCGTAGTACCTATACTTTTTTGGACGACTTAGTGCTTTTTACTGGTTCTACTTTTTTTTGGACGGCTTTAACCTTACCAAATCGAGAATATTATCCACTATGCCACAATAAGTTACATCCGGGTTTGGTCTTGCCATGGAAAAGAAAAAACAAATCCCTCATTCGCAATAGGGAGTGGCAGTGGGACGTGGAGGCATGGGAAGGGGATGTGCGAGAAGGACCGTGGGTGCCGGCGAGAGAAAGGTAGCAGAGCTCGGAGGGCGCGTGTGGAGGAGAGGGCAGCAGAAGACAGATGACCTAGAGGAGGACGTGTGGACCTACACGCGGCGGGCGGGACGGTAGTAGACGGCGCTTTGATCGGAAAGGAGAAGAACGAGAAGGGGAGATGGGCACGGTCTTCTGCCGGCGGAGATGGAGCTCGATGAAGCGGAGGCATGGCTACCGGGGCCGCGTTGGGTGGTCTCGTCAGGAGGAGAGTGAGGTTCGAACGAGGAAGGTGCAGTGTCGGCATGCACACGAGCACTATGGCGTCGTGGGCGCACCTCCTGGAGCACCGGGGTGGCACACTTGGCCGGGTCGTTGATGCCCACATCCTCCAGCCGATCTCCTGCAAGATGCTCTCGCCTCTCGATCTCTTCGCTGCTGCTGGCCGGGTCGTTGATGCCCAACTACTCCATCCTCTCCTGCCATTGCAGGATCTCCCGGTTGGGTCGTCAAGGAGAAATTCTGGGATTATGCCACTAGGATCAGCCTCCAGTCCTCCACCATGACACGCGAGCTAGCTCCTCCGGCTGGCATGCTTCTGGCCGCGAGCCACTACAGACGGTAGATTAGCTAGCTAATCGATAGTGGATTTAGGCATATAGCTAATCAGTTGTGCTACTGCTATTTCTGCAGAAATTTTACGTACATTTTTTGAAGCACTTTGATACATGAATTCGTCCCATTAGTTTGGTGTTAGATAATAAAATGGTTACTACAAGTCTTTAGGAATCGTTAGTGGAAGTTGTAAAAGAATACATCTGCAAGCAATATGTTAAAGATTGTTGAAAATATCTAATCCATTACTGTTGGTATGTTGTAGTTCCTTCAATTCTGCAAAATCATACATACCATCATATAGAAATTTAGAGTTAATGATAGCTACAATATCGCTGAATAAAAATTCTAGATCTGACAATAAATTATTGTTATATCGGACATGAGACCATGTAAGAGCTTTGTGGAAAACATAGCGATAAGCATATGTTTGATTGTTTGTTTGGGGACTAAAAAGTTTAGGCGAAGAGACTACTACAAGTACTTTTTCAGAAATATTCAGCCACCGCTATGTTATTGATGAAACACGGTGTCTTTGCATGGCTATCGCTAATGGACATGCTCAACACCCGTGACATATATATATTGCAGGGTTAACTACAACATCGGGAGTTCGGGACCATAACCACTTGTTCTTTAACCATGAATTCAGTGTTGATAGCTGAGTTGTTCTGGGCATTGTTTAGAACATGTTTTTGGCACTGGTCATATGCTTGCCAACGAAAAAATTGAAGGTTAACTCGTTGTTACAACGAACCAAGGAGATTTTAGACATCCTTAGTCATAGGGTGTGTGTTTGTGAACCACCTTCTTACAATTGTTTTCTTCCTCTCTATATCTGAAGCTCTATTATCTCACGAGTCTGGTCTAGGGTAAAAAGTTGAGATCGGTAATTCGTTGGTAAAGGCCCTGCCATTCGTTGTGTCGGAGCGGATGATTGAGGCGGCGTCATGCACTCATGCATCCGCATCCTAATTTCTCTCCCAATAATTTATCTGTCTTTCGAATCTTTTCTCTATTCCCCGACCTCGAGTGAAGCGATCATGTACATTAAGTGGAGTGAGGCGACGATGACGGTGCATGGCTCTAATGCACGTGTATGAGTGGCCCCGTAGAGCAGTGAACAAGCTCAAGGTGGCTGATTTTTGTGACAAGCCACAACTTTATCTACGACGACATACATTGTGCGTCTTCATAACGTAGATTATTTTTTCCGGTGCAAATGCACGGGTATATTTCCTAGTTAATAAAAAAAGTAGTATTTCCTCCGTTTCAAAATAGATGTCTCACATTTGCCAAAAATTTGTCTCACGTTTGCCAAAAATTTGATAAATTTAGACTATTTAATATATAAATTTGTCTAAATTTTAACAAATCTAAGACATCTATTTTGGGATCGAAGGGAGTATGAAACTTGGCTACCGAGTCAAATAACTTTATTTTTGAACAGTGTAAACTCCATCTTGAGAGCTTCCTGTCCCGAAAATTCGCTTTTATTATATACTCAAAAGCTTCAGAAGACCCCTGGCGCTGAGGCGGTACTATACCATCAGGTTATTATTAGTAGCTGTACGTAGCTGCTGCATCGAAGAGACTGTAAACGGGTCGGGGCAATAGGCTGCAAAATGGCAAAATAAAACATGGCGATCTTCCATGCGGCGTGCGTCCGGCCATGGTACGGTAATGATGGGTTTCTGTTTCGGTGACCACTGAGAGCATCTCCACTCATTACTAGTTGGCCGAACCCTGCCAAAATTCGGACCAAACTTTGTCCGGACGGCGTAAGTTTTCGGTCTCGATACGTTCAGTTTTTCACTTACCTATGCCGAGTTTCAGAGTCGCCCGTTTTCGCTCAAATTTGGCTCAAATTTAGCTCAAGTTCGTCCAAATTTTAGTATAGTTGTTCACATAACACTTTAAGACCAAAGTTCGGCGAAAATTTAAACAGAGTTCGGCTAAAATGTAAACATAGTTCGCCTGCAATAAAAGTACAACATATTTCGGCCAAGTTTGGCCAGTTTATGCTCATCTACGTCGTGTTGCCCCTACGTATCCATAGGTGCTCGACAAGATCATCCTGCAGCTGTTGATGCATCGCCGGATCTCGGATCTCCTGACGCATTGCGATGAATGCAGCTCATGTTGGAGGCGCCTGATGATCAAGCTCGGCAAGAGGACCCTGTCTGTAGTATGGCACGTCCTTCTCGAGCGAACTCATTGATCCTTCCTCTCACATCCTCAATGATCATGTTGTGCAAGGTCACACAACAGTTTATCACTTCCCACATCTGATCTTTCGACCAGGTCATAGCAGTGAACCAGACAACTGCAAACCTCTGCTGGAGCATACCAAATGCCCACTCCACGTCCTTCCTGCAAGCTTCATGTTCCTTGGCAAAGTGAGAATACTTGGGGAACATTGGGCTTGAGATAGTCTTCACAAATGTTGGCCATCTTGGATAGATGCCATCTGCTAGATAGTATCCCTTGTTGTAGTGGTGTCCACAGATCTCAAATTCCATAGGGGGAGAAAAGACAGTTGAGGAGTTAAGGACGTTGATGTCGTTGTTCGATCCTGCCATGCCAAAGAAGGAGTGCCAGATCCAAAGATCATGTGTAGCAACTGCCTCAAGTATCACAGTGCATCCTCCTTTGTGGCATTTGTATATTCCTTGCCATTCAAATGGACAGTTCTTCCGCTTCCAATGCATGCAATCTATGCTTCCAAGCATACCAGGAAATCCTCTACTTTCATTGACTGCGAGGATCCGAACAGTGTCTTCAGCAGTGGGTGATCTCAAGTACTCTTCCCCGAACACTGCGATCACTGCCCTGCAGAACCTGTACAAGCATTCAAGGGCGGTGGACTCGGCGATGCGGAGATAGTCATCGGCACTGTCAGTCGGCGCTCCATATGCAAGCAACCTCATCGCCACGGTGCACTTCTGAAGCGAGGAAAACCCAACCAAGCCGGTGCAGTCCTTCTTGCAAAGGAAATATGGGTCGAACTCCCGGATGGCATGCACGATCTTGAGGAAGAGCTTCCGGCTCATCCTGAAACGGCGGCGAAACACGTCCTCTCCATGGAGTGGCTGGTCGGTGAAGTAGTCGGCATACAACATGCAGTAGCCCTCTATCCTTTGTCTCGCCTTGCACTTCATGCAACCTGGCACCGAACCACCATGCTTCGGCTTTGCCATCTGCATGTACAGCTGGGCGAGCGATGCGAGGATCTGCAAGTGCTCTTCACCTTCGGCGACATCGGCGCTCTCCTCCTACAGGAGTACGGCGAGCAACTCCTCGTCGTCGGAATCCATGGCGAGTATCCCGTCCTCGTTAGAGTCAGGCGGCAATAACGGCGAGAGTAGTTAGAGGCTTGGGCATGTCTCGGCGTTGGGGGCTCCGCCGGCGAAGTCATGGGGATAGAGCTCTTCGCGGCAGTCTGAGCGAGTGGAGTGGGTGGGAATGAGACTGTCTCGCCGACAGAGCTGGCCCACGCCCTTTTTTGCGGCGTCCGGCGTCTTCAGGACGTACCCGGGAACCTTGATTCGGCTTGGGTAGGCCAGACCAAAAAACGCCGAAATCCGGACGAAAACAAGTGCCTGGATACGCGACTGGACCGATTTTCGGCGTCCGGATCGGGGCAAAAATCACTGCTTTGACCTAATTAACGTTTGATCTCACAAATTGACCTACTTTTTCGAAGATATCCCGATTTGACCTGTTTTCATGGCGCTTTACCAGAAGGCGCCATGGTCAGTAGCACGGCGCCCTCCGCAAAAGCGCCATGATACCATGACGCTTTCTAAAAAAGCGCCATGGCCTCGTCCGACGTGGCGGCCGCCGTGGCACAGGCGGGCCCGTTTTAATGTTTGGCGCTTTCCGCGGGGGTGCCATGCTACTAGGCATGACGCTTTTGCGAAAAGCGCCATGGTCCTTAACCTAGAAAACGGCTCGGGCGCCCTCCCCCCACCCCTCCCAGCGCCACACCTCCCCGCGCCATACCCTCCCAGCAGACAGACACGGCGGCGGCGGCTCCTCCCCCAATCCCCCTCAAATCCACATGCTCCCCCCTCATATCTGAGGCAATTTCTTGGTGGAATTTCTTCCTCTCCCCCCACTTGAGGTATTCTCCTTCTATTCTCCTTGTTGTATTGGTTGAAATCATCACATTGTCCTCTTCCTCCTAACCCTAGTTCTTGTGTAATGATGCATGTATATTGTGCAATGTGTAATTTGTTTGAAGAAATTAGTATGGTAGAATGATATTGTGGTAGAATGTCTAATCCTAACCCTAGAAATCATCACATGATCCTCTTCCTCCTAACCCTAGAAATTAGTGTGGTAGAATGTCTAATTTGTTTGAAAAAATTAGATGGGCTATTGTTGGCATATATGGCTTTGTGTAGATGATATGGAATGAATGTATTAATACATGGATTATTGTTGGCATATATGGCTTATAGGATAATATGTTGTTGGGCTATTGTTGGATAATATATAGTTTGGCTATTGTTGATATGGAATGCATGGTGTATTCATGAATGTAGTCATATATGTATTCATATATGAATATTGTGGTGGATGGTGTATTTACTTGGATTTTTGCAACCACTTGTAGGATGGAAGGACAATCTATTTTGCATGGGCATTATGATCAACGACACCGTGGGCGGTACATCGCGGAGAATAAGCATGTCTTCAAGTGGTTGCACCTAAGGTCCAAGGAGGTGCATAGCAAGAAGATGCCATATGATGAGCGCTACACTCCATATGTTGAGCGGACTGGACTTCTCCCTTTCATCCAGCTTGTCTCGCGTTCGACGCCGCATATGAACCCTTGTTTGATCACAGCGCTTGTTGATAGATGGAGACCGGAGACACACAGTTTCCACCTCCCTTGTGGTGAGATGACGGTCACTCTGCAGGACGTCTCCATGATTTTTGCGCTTCCCATCAAAGGACAGCCTGTGTGTATGAGCTCAGATTCGGGTAAGTGGCGTGAAGTGATGATTGGCTTAATTGGTAAGGCGCCAACGCAAGAGAAGATGTCTGCCGGTGCTACTTACAAATGGATACAACAAAATTTCAGCAAGTGCCCCGAGGACGCCGATGAGGAGGTGATCCAGATGTATGCCCGTGCATACTTATGGTATGCCATTAGTAGGACACTTTTCTCAGATGGCACGGGAAGGAATGCTTCATTCATGTGGCTCACTCTATTTGCGGAATGGGGCTATATGCACAGCTGGGGTTCGGCGGCACTTGCTTACTTGTATCGACAGGTAATAAACTATATATATTGCATGGTAGTAGTACATATGCTTGATCGACCGGATACTTATGTATGCTTGTTGTATGTGCAGCTGGACGAGGCGTGTTGTAGAATTGGAAAAGGAGCAAGTATTGGTGGACCTATGGTGCTACTGACCATATGGTCCTGGTTGCGCATACCAGTTGGTCGACCCATTCCGATGAAGGAAAAAACGGTGGGATGATCATGGCAATAGCCGTCTCCGCGGTCCTACATGGGCGTACTTGTGGGATAATACCGAAGTATTTCATGGTGAATCTGAGGAATGCTACTTGCGTTACACTAACCAAATTGACTTGCTAACCCCGGAGAAGGTAATAATTTGATTATTCTCAAGAACTCATCTTTTCCACCATACATACTTCGAGTCGACATGCTAATATTGTGTTCCTCGCTCAGGTGGAATGGGAGTCATACGGAACTAGAGGGAATGTGGGTACGGGTGTTTGGTTCCAGGCGGACTTGAATCGCAAATGTATGCAAGAAGCACATCTCTGGAGGATTCGTGCCCCGTTGATTTGTGTCTACGCTGTTGAGTTCCACCTTCCACAACGGGTGATGAGGCAATTTGGATTATTTCAGGAGACCCCGCCGCCATACAAGGACACTAGCATAGCTCTTCACGGGTGAGTGATCCTTATACACCCAGTATCTAATTTTCTTGGGCGTCTCATGATACTTGCTAAGTCGATGAATTTGATTGTAGATTGGACAAGATCAAGCAGAAGAGGGAAAAAGATTGGGCTTCATATCATCACAAGTATGTTCAGAAGTTCTATGCAAGGATTGAGGAGATCGAAAACCCGAATGCGGTCTCTCATCCTGAGGCGCCGCATGATGCTGCAGCGTTCAATCGATACCTTGTGTGGCTTGGGAAGGTGTCTCGTTTGTACCTGCAGTCGGCTTCGTTTGCATCTCATGACATAGTGGAGGATCCTTATCCTGCTTTTGATGATCTGAGCCAGCTAGAGTACAACAGACTTGTCCGAGGCGGCAGGGGTGCAAATTCAGCGGGGGTTGTCCGCTTTGTGGTAAGCATTGTCAGGGGAGTACGTATATGCGATTATAGCGACATAAAATTGACTTTTTGTTCTTTTGCTAGCGCGAGGAGATCTCGAAACACGTGGACGAGGCCGAGGAAGCACTTAAACATCCTCCTGGCAAGGAGTCTGAGTCGGCCCTTCGAGCATTTGTGGAGGTATGTGTTCATACCGTTCCTAGTTGTATTGTATTTTTATGGGTGTTGAAATGTTCTAACATATTCGTCAATGTCATAGCGTACCAAGCGTTGGGGCCGTGGATTAGGTGTCTTGCTCGGTTGCCGCACCGTCGACGCAGCATCGCCAGTTAGGTCTTCCAGCCTAGAAGATAATGCACAAGATGAACAGGAGGAAGAGGGCGAGTACGAGGAGGAGGAAGATGGCCAGGATGAGGATGAGGAAGAAGATGGTGAGGACGAGGATGAACAGGAGGAGATAGGCATGTCTCAATTACACGACGCCCCGCAGTCTAGTCAACGGTCGCGGGTGAGGAGGAGGAGGAGGCTACCGAGGAATCCATACACGCCAAGTGAATGGGAGAACAAGCGTCGGGCACATGTGTCACGCCGTGATCCTAGCTGCGAGGAGGAAGACTCCGATCCTCCACGGAGGGCTAGGAGGCAGGAGGGACGGAGCAAGGCGAATGAGGATCGAGTGGCCAAAAGGGGGAAAGGGAGAAAGTGAACTCGTAGCTTGAACTAGTGCTTGTGGTCATTATGAACTTGTAGTTTAAACTTGCTGTTTGGTGTCGTCGTTTTGAATTTGTTGGTGTGTTGATGTGCTAAAAAACTTGATGCTTGTTGATGTTTGGATCTGTTGATGTGAGGAAAACTTGATCTGTTGATGTTGATGTTTGGATCTGTTGATGTTGATGTTTGGATCTGTAAAAAACTAAATTGGATGCTTGTTGATGGGTCTGGGTATGTTCATCTGCTAAAAACTGAATGTGCTAAAAAACATGGCGTTTTTCAGCACATCGCCATGCAAGGTAGCATGGCGCCCTCCAGGAAAGCGCCATGCTTCCTAGCATGGCGTTTTTGGCAAAAAGGTGCCATCCACGGACATAACAGGCCGACAATGTTTGAATCCCCTGATGCATGGTCCAAATGTCCAAAATGCACGGCTAAATACCCGGACAGTGGCACCATTGTACAACCTAGTCACCGACCCAACAGGCTCCACCACATAATATATTCCTGGGTTCCTTGCGGCCATTGCTCCCAACAACCTAAGGAGGCGGTTGTATGCTTCTTCCCAATCACCATACAACATCTTAAATGCGGCTTGTTTGGCCTTCCACGCCTTACCATACTTCACTTTATAACCGAATATTTCTTTAACCAAATCTATGACACCCTTAATAGTATATGTTGGGAGAGACCTTATGTTATTTGCAACTCTATACGCGATGAAATCGGAGGTGAGCTGCCGATGGTCCTCCTTCACAACTTTGGCATCCTTGATAAACTTGTCATCACACATATGAATGGACTGACAACTTATAATGATCCATTGTGGCCCGCCCCTCAGTGGTCGTACGCGAACAACCCATGGACATCCTTGCTTCTCACACTTGACTGTGTAACGCACCTTAGTGTCCGAGTGAGTCACCTTGTACGGTCGGTGGTACTTCACCGCATAGTCCTTGATCCACATCTGAAATTCCAACAAGCTATCAAACTTCACCCCGGGATTTATCCCGTATTTTTTCGGCTTCAGGTCCTTTTTAGAAGGTGCTCGTGCCTCGAGCACTCGACTAATTCCACCGTCAACTTGGGCCTCATCCGCAAGACTAACATCACGGAACAATGAAGGTCGATGATCCCGACCTACTACTTTTTTGTGAGCTTCGGCGAATTTAACCGTTAGACCATCCTCATCCACATCTTCATCCGGTCCTTCATCCTCGGAGTCCGATGCATGACACCTCAAATAAGGGAGATCATGGTCCATGTCCTCCTCATGGCAATTTGCCTCCACATCTCCTACTTCATTGTCACGAAGCCCATATTCAACCTCATCACCCTCAAAGTCATCATCCTCCATTTGAGGTGCTTCATAGTTGTCATTGCGAAAAGGGCTCATGGAAGGTTGCCTCGTTGTTGTATCGTCGTAGGTTGGCTCTACGCGAACCGGGCTCAATGGAGGTTGGCTCATTGTTGTGTCATACACATGTGGCTCACCTCGAGCCGGGCTCATGGAAGCATGCCGGTTCAAGTCAATGTGCAACCGAGCTGCAACCTTTCTTGTGGCAAATATCTCAAGAGACTTATCTTCAGATTCCGCCACCATCTCCTTATACGCACTCCAATTCAACTCGGAGTTAATAGGCATTATCTTCAATCTATTGTGATGGCCAAACCCGGCGTTGTACCTTCCAACCAACTCATACACATCACTAGGTTCCATCCATTTCAAATCATTCCTCACTCTTTCCACAACCTCGGCATATGTAGGACTTGTGCCAAACACCATGACTACCTCCTCCGGGTCACACTCGGTATTGCCTTTCAAGAATGCGGCCTTGTCCACATGATGAACATTAACGATTCTTGCCATCTAAAAAACAATGACACCAACCATTACGCTTCAAAGACAACTATATTACCACCACCAACCGTAGCTACCAACTAAAACAAGTCATGCCACTTTGCTAATTCTAACATACAAATCCTAGCCATAAACTACCAATCTAATAACTAGAAGCAACAACATCAAACCAAGATATAGCTAGGGTTAGGGTTAGGGTTCTACATTCTTTACCAACATAGAACCAAATTTCACAAATCTATTTGGACAAAACCAAGGGGTTAGGGGGAGATTACCTCTTGAAGCAAGGGGAAGTCCAAATCCACGGAGAAAAGCAACCGATTCGAATGGATTCGAGTAGGGGAAGAACTTGGGGCGAGAGAGAGAGAGGAGAGCTGGGAGAAATGAAGAGGTATGGCCTGGGAGGGCGCCCGAGCCGTTTTCTAGGTTAAGGACCATGACGCTTTTCGCAAAAGCGTCATGCCTAGTAGCATGGCGCCCCCGCGGAAAGCGCCAAACATTAAAACGGGCCCGCCTGTGCCACGGCGGCCGCCACGTCGGACGAGGCCATGGCGCTTTTTTAGAAAGCGTCATGGTATCATGGCGCTTTTGCGGAGGGCGCCGTGCTACTGACCATGGCGCCTTCTGGTAAAGCGCCATGAAAACAGGTCAAATCGGGATATCTTCGAAAAAGTAGATCAATTTGTGAGATCAAACGTTAATTAGATCAAAACATTGATTTTTCTCCCGGATCGGCACTGCTCTGGGTATGGACGACGGTTCCACGAAACTGTGGTATGGTAGCGGCTGACATGCTACACCAGACAAGACTGTCTGGCCCTGGCCTCAAGGCTGCAGCTGCGGCAGACAGTGGCACCAGACACCTGGCGTCATGCGATGCAAGCGAAAGAAGGGCAGCGACAGGCATGGCTGATCTGATGAGAAGGGCATGGCATGGCAGCAGCAGACGGCGCGCGGAACGCTGTGGAGAAGGGCGATGCCGTGGGCTCGCGTCACCGATCATATTCTTCGCTTCGCGTCGCGTGCTCGCCTTCACTGCGGCTGCGGCCAGGGCTGCTGGCTGCCAGAGCCATGAATGCGCTGCTTTAAAAAGCACGATCAGACGCGATGCGTAGGCCTGGCGCTGGCACTGGCCTGCCGATTTGCCAGTACGTCTCGTCGTATTCATTCCGCCGTGCGAGATCAGCTCGCGCCAACAGGAGAGACGAATCGATTAACCGTCGTGCGTGCGCCGTGAGAGTATAATTTAATCTTTTCTTCACCGGAGTTTGATTCGTAAAAAAAAAAACAATCGATCCGTAACGTGAGCTCGCCATCGAAGCAAGCAAACACCCCTTGTGGTTCTCGTGCACATGTCCAGTGATCGATCATGCACCGATCCAGATCCGGGCGCCCGGGCCAAATCAGAATCCCGTCGCGGATCCCGCTGCTCCCGATCGGAATCCCTGCAATGCAGCCCCCGTGCGTCCGCTCGTGCGCGCGGCGCGCGGCACCCGGGCCAACCGACCAGGACCCCGACACGACGGGGCCAGCGTGGCGCGCGGCGCGACGAAGCGGCAGCAGAAGAGCACCGTGTGCCGGGGTGCGCGCGGCACGGCTCGTGGGTGGGCGCGCGCCCGCCGATACGGGAGCAGGGAGGATGGAACCGTCCGAGCGGGTGGCCGGGGCCGGGGCCGGCACGGCGAGCCCCAGCTGCGCCTGTCTTGGGACCAGCGGAATACGGGTGCTGCTGCGCTTTAACGGTTTACGAGGCGGCGGCGGCCGCCACTGTGCCCTGAAGCGACATGTCGATCGATCAGGTGCGGGCTACGGCACCACGACGTGCTTGTCTTAATTCGGCACGGCCCTAGCTAGCCGAGTAGCAGTGGGACAGACACAGACAGACCCCGTGCCCGGAGTTTGACACGAAAGTGACAGCACATGGCCGGGCGGGGAGACGTCGGAATCAGAATTTCTTCCAACGTCAAATCTGAAGCGAACACTGGACAACAAACAACCGACGGCAAGGAAACAATGGACAAGTCGAAGAACAGCACGAGACAGAGAAGTGATTATGCAAGATAAACCTCGTTCCATTCCATCCAAACCCCCAAATAAACGCTGCACTACACAAGGATGTACTGAAAAGGATTATGACTATACCATTGCCCGACCTTAATAAACCTTAATCACTACTGCGAAAAAACAATTAAGCAGGGAGCACTGGGTTCCATCCAGGGTCTCAGTACAGCCGGAGCATGGTCCGGGCGAACGACTGCGACCGCAGATGCCGCCCGCCGTTGGCCGGCATCCCAGTCGCGCGCCGCCCGCTGGCGCTGCGCAGCGGGGTGAGGTAGAGCCGCAGCATGCCGTTGTCCGCCTGCTGCACGGGCGAGTACCGCGCGCTCCGGTTCCGCTCCAGAGCGAACTGCTCCGTGAGCTGCCCAGTTGCACGTCGCCCGCTGCCGTTGCCGTTGCCGTCGACGAAGCAGCGCCGTGAGCTGCCCATGCCCGTGCCGCCGCCACTGTTGCTGCTGAACGAGCTGCGCGCGCTGGCGTTGCTGCTGCACCTCTGCATCGTCATCGTCCTGGCGTTGTACCCGCGGGCGCGCAGCTCCGGCCAGGGCTCCGAGAACGCCCGGTCCGGGGCGTCGGACGTGACGTTCTGGCGGCCAGTGGCCCTGCGGTGGATGAAGTCCCACAGGCTCCACGCCTTGCGCCGGGGCTTCTTGGTGGGAGTTGGGAACGCGGCGTCCAGGCTCGTGGGGAAGTAGTCGACGAGAGAGCTGCAGCTGAACCGGTGGTCGAGCAGGTCTTCGGCGTGCTGGAAGTGGTAGAACTCTGAGCTCCCGATCAGGGGGGATTCCCTGTCCCTGGCAGTGGCGATTGCGGCCGCTACAGGTAGTACTGGTTTTGGTTCGGGCACTTCGAACGACCTTCTCCGCGACGAGCTGGAACGGTCCAGGCTCCGGCGCCTCCGGCTTGACGACGTGTCCATGTAGTAGTCTCGCGTCTGTGCCGAGCCGCCAGGGGTGTTGACATCGCCGTCGGGCTCGGGCTGCGAGTCGTCTTCCACGGGAATCTGGCCGTCGGAGCGTCCCACGATGCCCGCAGGCGAGTCCTCGAGCGCAGAGAGGATGGGCGGCAACCGGGAAATCGACGGAGGCGGGCGGCCGATGCCAATGCCGGGGCCAGCGCCGAACAGGTAGCCGTCCCAGGACGCGCGAGGCCCGTCCCAAGACAAGCCTGCGTCGTCGACGGACATGCGGGCAGCATCAAGGGAGAATCTTGGGTCGGTGTCGCACGAACGCCGGCCTCCGGCGAACTCGGAGCAGGCTTCGCCGCGAGGGCGGCTGCGGCTCCGCCAAAGGAACGACGGCTTGGACGGCTTCCCCGACGGCGGCATTGCCGTGGCCGCAGCCTTGCTGCCAGCTGCCTCCTTCTTGAGCTTCTGCTTGCGCCTCCACTTCTGCCACTTCTTGCTGAAGACCGAGGCAGCGACCCAGAAGGTCCCGGCGATTTCCTTCAGGTCCACGGGCGGCGGCTTCTTGGGCTGCGAGGTCTCGAGATCTATGTGGTCCTTCATGGCCTTAACCTCCCCCGCCGCAGTAGCTTCTTGGGCTGCCATCTCTCCCGAGGTGTCCGCCACCGAGATTGGCTCCACCACGGGCGTAATCTCGTCCGAGCTCTCGGCCATGACGATCTCCTCCTCCAAGAACACCTCAGGGACGCACGGCTGCGGCGGCGGATGCGGATGCTGCTGGACTTCGAACGGGAGCGCGGCGGCCGCGGCGGAGGACGAGGCCGGGAACGCGCCGAACGCCGTGCCGTCGCGGACGCGCTCGCGGTCGTCCTGGTGGAACAGCGCCCAGAGCGTGCTGCGGCCGCGCACGTCGCAGGACCAGCGCTGCGGCTCGTCGGCGGCGAGCGCGTCGCCCCCGCGCCCGCACGAGAAGGACTTGCAGCGGCGGAGGTCCGGCAGAGCGGCCGCGGCGCCGGAGCCCGACGGTGCCGCGCCGCCGCCGCCACCGAAAGGCCTGGAGAAGAGCGAGCGGATGGCGGAGGTGGACCTGCGGCCCGGCGCGGCGGGCGCGAGGTCGGAGGCCTCGAGGCCGGCGAGGCGCTCGCGGAGACAGGTGGCGCAGAAGCCGGTGAAGGCCTCGTCCGGGTGCAGGTCGCAGCTGGTCGACACGGGCCGCCGCGGCGGCGGCGCCGGCGGCTCCATCTGCAGCGTCGCCATTGCGTTCGTCGGCCACGGCTCTGTAGTCCGTCCGTCCGTACTAGTAGCAGCACGCGGCCTCTTGGCTTCTTCACTCGTCGTGCTGGCAGGGCCTGCGCGCCATCACGTTTCTTGGGCGTGGTGGTATAGTGCACTGCTCTGGCCTCGGGCCGTACGAATCGAGGGGCGCGTGAGGTCGACGGAGCCGAGAGAGCTGGTTTCTTTTAGAATGTAGCGTGAGGTAAAAGGGTGAAAAAAGAAAACTGCTATACGTACGATGATTTTCGTACGATTCCTGTCCGACAAAGTAATCCAACTGTGTAAGAGTCTAGCTCATCGAGGATCTGACGGTTCGGACTGTTTCGTACGCACGTCGGACACCAAAGGATCGTACGCAGATCAATTTCGGTGAAAAAATCTGAGCAATGGAAGTGAGAGGCGAAGGGGATCACGGGGCCGTCGTCGTCTCTCCTTCTCCCCCCTTTGTTTCTCTCTGCTCTCCGGCTTGTCACCTGTGTCTTCGCTTTATTATCGCTCTCTCACCTTCTTTGGGTTTGAGCGAAACACATTCTCTGTAGCTGTTTTTTAAATAATAGGCCAAAAGGCCGGCGTTAAATTAATAACGCCAAGGATACAAGGTGCTGCGTCCAGTTTACACGAGAGATCAAACCATCCACACAAAAAGGGCTACCAACGAAGCTATAACCGGAAGCACGAGCAGCCGAAGAGACCATTACAGTTACTACAAACGCGGAAAGCAAACGCATGACGTCTACAGTGTCAGGGCGGAGCTCCCCGGAGGGCGAGCCATTTTCACGCGCGCTGTCGAGATCCCGCCATCGCTGCAGCCGCCACCAGAAGCCGACCACCTCCAGGAACCGAACCGAGCTGCCCACAAACCCCCAAGCAGCGCCGAGGGAGCCCCAAGAAGACCCGATTGTGTAGATCTGCATCAAGCCTTGCCGAGGGAGACACAACCACCGTCGAAGAGCCACACGTCGAGAGCTCCAAGGCGGCGTCTTCAAGAAGAGCACGACGCCAGAGCACCGCCACCGCCCGGTCCGAGGATCGGGGTTTTCACCTGGAGCACGAGAGAGACCGAAAGCACCGCGGCGACGCCTTCAACAAGGGAATGACGTTCGTAGACGCCACCGCCGCGGCCCAAAAGGCAGGGTTTCCCCTCGGCTAAGCCTTCAGCCTCCAACACGGCGGTCGGGCCACCGTCGAGACGGCAACCACACCACCGCCACGACGAACAACACCCCGAACACCGGGCCACGCCACCGACGAAGAGCCGCATGCCAAGAGCTCCAAGACGGTGTCTTCAAGAAGAGCACGACGCGGCAGCGCTGCCACCGCCCGATCCAAAGATCTAGGTTTTTCACCTGGAGTCGCCGTCAAAGCACGCAGCTCGCCGGCCACCATACCGTCCGCACGATCATGGTCTCCGGCCAGCACCTGAGTCCCTGGCTCGCCCCACAGCCAAGGGGACTCCTGCCACCTAGGGCCGCCGCCCCGGCGTACCCAACTTTGCACCCCGCCACCTGAGAAAATCGATGCGAGGACACGAGGCAACAAGGGCACAGGGCGGCTGCACATCCAACACTACTGCAACCAGACAGGAGGGAGCTCAAGCAGAGCCAAATCGACCTCCAGCAGCCCCCTTGGCTGCCGAGGCCCACAGATCTGGGGCATGGACGATGGGCTCCAACTATTGGAGATATGCCCTAGAGGCAATAACAAATGTAGTTATTATTATATCTTTGTGTTTATGATAAATGTTTATATTCATGCTATAATCTTCTATATCTAAATAGGAAGCCCCCACTACTTGATTTCTCTCAACATGCAAGGTATCCACCTCATCTAGCATCTTGGAGCAATTATAGTGTGCCACATCATCATGTATTCCACATCATCTGTTTTTAAATAATTGCATCCGGCTAACAATATTTTTCAGGTTGTGGTGATCGGTTTCTTTTGCTTTTCTTTCCATGCGAGGCGTTCTATTCGTTTCACCTTCCCTCATAATGTCATTCTGCTTCTCCATAGCCTTTTCTCATCTAAAAAACGTAACCGGAGTTTTTAAATTAATGCCCCAATTCCCTCTACCTCTTCACCTGCTGCACTACCGAGTGTCCAAATCCCGTTCCTCTCCTACCCACTACCCAGTACTAATACCCAAAATAAAAGAGTAACCGATAGATAAATTGCTTCTTCAATATAAACAGTTCTGTTCATGTCCTCCCATGCCTGGTACTCTAGCTAGCCGCCTGAGAACAGATCCCACGTCTGAAGCTCGAGCCCGTGTCAGGTTTTGTCGCCATGACCCTGCTTGAAATTCCACAAATTCGCCCATGAGTGGGACATCATCGTTCTTGATTAAGGAAATTGAAGTCTCCATATTTCTCAATGACTGCTTATATGGGAGTACCGCATGGCTAGGATTGGGAATCTGGGATGCATCAGCAGCCCTCGCCCCATCTCAGTCCTATAACAGTATGTTATTTACATCCAGTACTTTGCCTTCGTTTATTTCTGCCATTGCTTTCTTCAACTTTTTTATTTATACCCTTGCTTACTTGATTTTGTTCAGAGATGTGTAAATCAGGGTCTCCATCTGTTCTAGAGGACTACCATGTACATATCGCATATGGATCGTGGCCAGACTTGATCATACGGTATTGATATGTTTATATACTACGTGACTGTTCTCTGCTGTTCCACGTACTTGATTCCCTTTCTTCAGAAAGGTAACTGATGTCTTCCTAGCAACATCAACGACCATCAATCGACAGAAGATGTTGAGATCCACTAGGTCAACATCGCCCTCCACATGCCGCCAAGAACCTCTTCTCTTTCTTTTCCCCAGTCCGGGGGAGGCAATTCATGTTCCTCTATTTATTCTTCTCTAATAATGACATCTATGCAAACCAAAAGGTACTCTACATAGGGATTGCGCTGGACAAGGGCAATAATCCAATAAGGATCTGTTTCATTTAGAATTATCATTGTTATTGTTCATATTTGCAGTATGATTTTTCCATTGGTTTGGAATGTGTACGCAAAGTATATTTTAAGCTTCAGATGATACCTAAGGTGACCAGAAGTAGCAGATGCATGCTGCTTTCATACAAACGAGGCATTTTCCACTTCTCTTATGATACTTTGCTATATTTTTCTTCTCTGGAAGCAAGCTACCTGGATATAGTTAGTGTATATGCCACACCAAGTGAAGAATTAACTAAGCTACTCCGGTAGCATTTTTCTGTCGGTGCAAATACGGATATACCATATGACGATAGTAGAATTGGTTCCCTTTTACAAATATCTACAACTTTCAGTTTATTGCTAAATCTGAGAACAGTCTTTACTGGGCATTCGCTGTTTTTAATATATTCAGATTTGATCAGTTGGTATCATGTTATTAGTCCAAATACACACATTTCATACGCATTACTAATGTACGCCGTTATAAATTTCCGCAGCAACACACGGGGTATTATCTAGTAGTATTAACAAGGAAACATTAATACTTGTGTGATTTGTAAACTAAAATAGAGTCCCTAGTAAAGCCTCTTTATAATACTAGCTTGTTGGTTAATAAATGATTGTGGTTTCCCTATCATGAACATTGAGATGTTATTAACAACAAGATCATATCGTTAGGAGAATGATATGGTGGACATACTCCTATAGATAAGCGTAGCATAAAGATCAAGTCATTTTAATAGTTCAATTGCTATATGCTTTCTGATACATAGTAACCTAATTCCTTCGACCATGAGATCATGCATATTACCTTCACCGGAAGGATGCTTTGATGACATCAAACACCACACCGTAACTGGATGGCTATAAAGGTGGCATTGAGTGTTCGGAAAGTATTGGTTGAGACACATGGATCAAGAGTGGGATTTGTCCATCCATATGACGGATAAATATACTATGGGCCCTCTCGGTGGAATGTCATCCAATTAGCTTGAAAGCATGTGACTGGCTCACAAGGGATCACATATCACGGGAACGAGAAAAGAGTACTTATCGGTAACGAGGTTGAACTAGGTATGCAGAGATACCGACGATCATAACCTCGGATAAGTAAACTATCGTGAGACAAAGGGAAATTGGTATCGTATGTAAGTGGTTCATTCGATCGCAAAGTAATCGTAGAAATATGTGGGAGCCATATGAATTTTCATATTCCTCTATTGGTTATTGATCGGAGAAGTGTCTCGATCATGTCCGCATAATTCACGAACCGTAGGGAGACACACTTAAGGATTCGACGTTGTTTCAGTAGTTATGGAATGACGAGTAAAAGACCGAATGTTGTTAGGAGTCTCGGATGGGATCCGGGATATCACGAGGAGATCCGGAATGGTCCGAAGAATAAGATTCATATAAGGAAAGTCCTGTTTCGGGGTTGGAGAATGGTTCCGGTGTTTTCATCGGAAATGTTCTAAAAGGTTCCGGAATGTCCGGCACTCCGGAGGGGAAGGGTACATGATTGTGTTATATCAAGTTGGTATGATTGCATCATGTACTAGGTGTCATCGCTGAACAAAATAAAGGGTTTAATCAAATCCTAGTTTGAAAAGTCAAACGCCAATTTGAAAAGTCAAACGACTATTTTGGAAAGTGGAGGGGAAGGTGGAAACCGAGTTGGGGAGGAGTTCCTCCCCTCCACCGCCGGCCCCCTTGGGAAACTGAGTTGGGGAGGGACTCCCCTCCCCTGTCGCGCCCCTCCACCTATATAAGGAGGGGCAGGGCTGCCCCTCCTAGCACCCAACACCTCCACCCGCAAACCCTAGCCCTAAGCCGCCGGTCCTCCTGCAGCCGCCGCCGCCCTAGGGCAAACCGCCGCCGCCTAGCTAACCCTAGCCGCCGGCCAAGCCTCCTCCTTGGCGTGTCTAAACCCTAGATCGCCGAGGATCTCTCTCATAGTCCACCATACCCGCTCCGGCTTAAGGCGAAGCCCTACGAGATCTCCCCTCTACTTCCGGTACCACGCTGTTGTGCTACCGGAATCGCGAGGAGAGTGCTACAACCTCCCCTGCCTGCTGGAACAAGGGAGAGGAAGGTCTTCGTCGAGTACCGAACGTGTGACCGACTGCGGGAGCGCTGCCGGAACGCAGCGCCGGAAGGATCGTCTACGCGATCTTGAGATCGGGAAGAGTACGACTACATCACCCACGAGAATCCGCTCTCGTTAAACACTTTGGAATCTTCAAGGGTGAGTTATTCCATCGACTCGTTGCTACAATCTAGTAGATAGATCTTGGCTTGTTTGTTTGTATGCGATAGAAATTTTTTGTTTTCCATGCTACGAAACCCTACAGTGGTATCAGAGCCGTGTCTATATGTAGATCTGTTGCACGAGTAGAACACAATGGTCATTGTGGGCGTTGATGCTTTTATTGTCGATTGCTTCTTGTGTACTTTGCATCTTGCGGGATGGTGGGATGAAGCGGCCCGGGCTAACCTTACATGACATCGTTCATGAGACTTGCTCCACGCTTGACATGCAACTTGTATTGCATAAGTGGCTTTGCGGGTGCCTGTTTCTCCCAACATAGTTAAGATCCAATTTACAATGGGTGATTGACAATACTAGTATCAATGTTGTGGTTCTTGTTCGTAAGTTAGAACGACACTTATTGAAAGCCCCAAACCACGTAAAACATGCAAAGAAAGTAGAGGCGTCTAACTTTGTTTTGTAGGGGTGTGCTGTGATGTGATATGGCCATGATTGTGATTATATTTGATGTATGCAATGTTCCTTATTGTAAGTTGGCAACCGGCAGGAGCCATATGGTTGTCTTTAATTTTGTTAAGACCCGCGTGTCTATTCAAAGTAGTTGTAATAGTTGAAGCTGGTGGACGACAACCATGGAGAAGCGTCATTGACCTTGATGCAATGTCGGTGATGATGGAGATCATGTTCGTGCTTGAAGATGGAGATCGGAAGCACAAAGAAGAAAGGCCATATCATATCACATATTATGAATTGCATGTGATGTTAATCCTTTATGCATCTTGTATTGCTTAGTTAACGATGGTAGCATTATAAGATGATCCCTCATGCACATAAATTTCAAGTCCTAAAGTATTCACCCTTAGTAAGCACCGTTGCTAAAGCTTGTTGTTTCGAAGCACCACGTGATGATCGGGTGTGTTAGATTCCGCAAGTGTATACAACGTGAGCAAGCCAGATTTGCTCATGCGGAAGCTAAGGTTTGATCTTGACGAGCATAGCATGTACAGACATGGTCTCGGAACACGGATCACCGAAAGGTAAAGCATGAGTCATATAGTAGATATGATGAACATGTCGATTGTTCGCCATTGAAGCTACATCAACTCTCGTGATGATCGGTTTTGATGTGATGAATTTGGTTCATGTGATCACTAAAACAATGTGAGGGATGTTGTTTTGAGTGGGAGTTCACCTAGATTAATTTAACTATTAATTAGAACTCAATTTGTCATAAACTTAGTCTAACTATTGCAAATATGTTGTAGATCAATGGCGGCCCCTACCATCAATTTTAATGCGTTCCTAGAGAAAGAAAAGTTGAAAAACAATGGAAGCAACTTCGCGGATTGGTTCCGCAATTTGAGGATTGTCCTCACAGCTGGTAATTTGACCTATGTGCTGGATGCACAGCTAGGTGACCCACCTGCAGCTACTGCTACCGATGAAGTAAAGAATGTTTACCTCACTCGAAAGACTCAGTACTCCATAGTTCAGTGTGCTATCTTGTATGGTTTAGAATCGGAGCTTCAGAAAAGGTTTGAGAATTCAGACCCACATGATATTGTCCGTGATCTCAAATTGATCTTTGAGACTCACGCGGCAATTGAGAGCTATGAGGCTTCTGAAAAGTTCTTTAACTGCAAGATGGAAGAAGAGGCAGCTCCATCAGTGAGCATGTGCTTAAGATGTCTGGGCACGCAAACAAACTTCAAAGCTTGGGTATAGTGATTCCTAATGCTTTGGGGATTTACCGTGTCCTTCAATCACTGCCACCAAGTTACAAGAACTTTGTGATGAACTACAACATGTAAAACATGAACAAGACGTTGCCAGAACTCTTCGCCATGTTGAAATCTGCAGAAGTGGAGATCAAGAAAGAGCACCAAGTGTTGTTGGTCAATAAGACCACCAAATTCAAGAAAGGCAAGTCTAAGCAAAAGGGACACTTCAAGAAGGGTGGTAAGAAAGTTACCGCGCCGACGAAGAAGACCAAGGCTGGACCTAAGCCTGATACTGAGTGCTTTTACTACAAGGGAGAAGGTCACTGGAAGCGGAATTGCCCAAAGTACTTGGCGGATTTGAAGAACGACAACATCAAGAAGAAAGGTATATCTGATATACATGTTATTGATGTGTATCTCACTAGTACTCGTAGTAGTGCCTGGGTATTTGATACTGGTTCGGTTGCTCATATTTGTAACTCGAAACAGGTGCTGCAGAATAAACGGAAGCTAGCGAAGAACGAGGTGACGATGCGCGTTGGAAACGGATCAAAGGTTGATGTGATCGCGGTCGGCACGCTAACCCTTCATCTACCATCAGGGTTAGTTTTATACTTAAATAATTGTTATTTGGTGTCTGCGTTAAGCATGAACATTATATCGGGATCTTGTTTATTGCGAGAGGGTTACTTGTTTAAGTCCGAGAGTAATGGTTGTTCGATTTATATTAGTAATATGTTTTATGCACATGCACCTTTGATAGATGGTCTATTCTTATTGAATCTCGATAGTGGAAATACACATATTAATAACATTGAGGCTAAACGTTTGAAATCGAGCGATAACTCGACCTATATGTGGCACTGTCGTCTTGGTCATATTGGAGTGAAGCGTATGAAGAAACTCCATTCCGATGGACTTCTTGAATCACTTGATTTCGAATCACTTGAAAGATGCGAAGCATGTCTGATGGGAAAAATGACTAAGACTCCATTTTCTGGTATGATGGAGCGAGCTACGGACTTGTTGGAAATCATACATACCGATGTGTGTGGTCCAATGAGTGTAGCATCGCGCGGTGGTTATCGTTATGTTCTTACCTTCACGGATGACTTAAGTAGATATGGGTATATCTATTTCATGAAACATAAGTCCGAGACTTTCGAGAAGTTTAAGGAGTTTCAAAGTGAGGTTGAGAATCAACGTAACAAGAAGATTAAATTTCTAGGTTCTGATCGTGGAGGTGAATATCTAAGTTACGAGTTTGGCGAGCATTTGAAGAAATGCGGAATACTTTCACAATTGACACCGCCGGGAACACCACAGCGTAATGGTGTGTCCGAACGTCGTAATCGAACTCTCTTAGATATGGTTCGTTCTACGATGTCAGTTACAGATTTACCGCTATCATTTTGGGGTTATGCATTAGAAACAGCCGCATTCACTTTAAATAGGGCACCATCCAAATCCGTTGAAACGACACCATATGAATTATGGTTTGGGAAGAAACCTAAATTGTCGTTCCTTAAAGTTTGGGGTTGCGATGCCTATGTAAAGAAGTTACAGCCGAACAAGCTTGAACCCAAAGAGAAAAAATACGTCTTCATAGGATACCCGAAGGAAACTATCGGGTATACCTTATATCATAGATCCGAGGGCAAAATCTTCGTTGCCAAGAATGGATCCTTTCTAGAGAAGGAATTTCTCTCGAAAGAAGTGACTGGAAGGAAAGTAGAACTCGACGAGGTTGTCGAACCTTCTCTCGAACTTGCGAGTAGCGCAGCACCGGAAGTAGTTCCTGTGACGCCTGCAACAGTAAGAGAGGAAGCTAATGATGATGATCATGAAACTTCGGTTGTAGTTGCTACTTAGCCTCGCAGGTCAATGAGAACTCGTACTACTCCTGATTGGTATGATCCCGTAATGAATGTCATGTTGGTGGACAACACCGATGACCCTGCGACATACCCTGCGACATATGAGGAAGCAATGATGAGCCTAGATTCCAATAAATGGCAAGAAGCCATGAAATCCGAGATTGGATCCATGTACGAAAACCAAGTATGGACTTTGGTGGACTTACCGGATGGCCGGAAGGCTGTCGAGAATAAATGGATTTTCAAGAAGAAAACAGATGCTGGTGGTAATGTTACTGTCTATAAAGCTCGACTTGTCGCAAAAGGGTTTCGACAAATTCAAGGAGTTGACTACGATGAGACTTTCTCACCAGTAGCGAAGCTAAAGTCTGTGAGGATTATGTTAGCAATCGCTGCATATTATGATTATGAGATATGGCAGATGGATGTCAAAACAGCGTTCCTCAATGGAGACATTGATGAAGAGTTGTATATGATGCAACCCAAAGGTTTTTTCGATCCTAAAGATGCTAACAAGGTATGCAAACTTCAACGGTCCATCTATGGATTGAAGCAAGCATCCCGAAGTTGGAATCAACGTTTTGATAAGGTAATCAAAAGTTTTGGTTTTATACAAACTTATGGAGAAGCTTGTATTTACAAGAAAGTGAGTGGGAGCTCTGTAGCATTCTTAATACTATATGTAGATGACATATTGTTGATTGGGAATGATGTAGACCTTCTTAATAGTGTCAAGGAATATTTGAATAATAGTTTTTCAATGAAGGATCTTGGCGAAGCAGCTTACATATTAGGCATAAAGATTTATAGAGATAGATCGAGACGCCTAATATCATTGTCACAAAGTACATATTTGGACAAAGTTCTAAAGAGGTTTGGAATGGAAGATAGCAAGAAAGGGTTCTTGCCCATGTTGCCCAATACGACGTTGAGTAAAACTCAAAGTCCGACAACGGCAGAAGATAGAGAAAGGATGAGTAAGACTCCCTATGCCTCAGCCATAGGATCTCTAATGTATGCCATGCTATGTACTAGACCCGACATTGCATATGTTGTTAGTTTAACTAGCAGATATCAAAGTGATCCAGGAGTGGATCATTGGACAGCGGTCAAAAACATCCTTAAGTACTTGAGAAGAACTAAGGATATGGTTCTTTCTTATGGAGGTGATGAACAACTCGTTGTTAATGGTTACACCGATGCTAGTTGGAACACCGATCCGGATGATTCTAAATCACAATCTGGATACGTATTTACTTTGAATGGTGCAGCAGTTAGCTGGAAGAGTGCAAAGCAAAGCGAGTTGGCGAGATCTTCAACTGAATCGGAATACATGGCTGCTTCGGAGGCTTCACAAGAAGCAATATGGATGAAAGAGTTCATTACAGAGCTGGGTGTGGTTCCAAGTGCGCTGGACCCAATGTCTATCTACTGTGATAACATGGGTGCCATAGCCAATGCGCAAGAACCAAGGTCACACAAGAAGCTGAAGCACATCAAGCTACGTTTTCACGCTATTCGAGAACATGTCCAAGATGGGGACATAAAGATTTGCAAAGTACACACAGATCTGAATGTGGCGGATCCGTTGACTAAACCTCTCCCGAGGGCAAAACATGACCAACACCAAACTGCCATGGGTGTTCGGTATATTACCATGTAATCTAGATTAGATGACTCTAGTGCAAGTGGGAGACTGTTGGAGATATGCCCTAGAGGCAATAATAAATGTAGTTATTATTATATCTTTATGTTTATGATAAATGTTTACATTCATGCTATAATAGTATTAACAAGGAAACATTAATACTTGTGTGATTTGTAAACTAAAATAGAGTCCCTAGTAAAGCCTCTTTATAATACTAGCTTGTTGGTTAATAAATGATTGTGGTTTACCTATCATGAACATTGAGATGTTATTGACAACAAGATCATATCGTTAGGAGAATGATATGGTGGACATACTCCTATAGATAAGCGTAGCATAAAGATCAAGTCATTTTAATAGTTCAATTGCTATATGCTTTCTGATACATAGTAACCTAATTCCTTCGACCATGAGATCATGCATATTACCTTCACCGGAAGGATGCTTTGATGACATCAAACACCACACCGTAACTGGATGGCTATAAAGGTGGCATTGAGTGTTCGGAAAGTATTGGTTGAGACACATGGATCAAGAGTGGGATTTGTCCATCCATATGACGGATAAATATACTATGGGCCCTCTCGGTGGAATGTCATCCAATTAGCTTGAAAGCATGTGACTGGCTCACAAGGGATCACATATCACGGGAACGAGAAAAGAGTACTTATCGGTAACGAGGTTGAACTAGGTATGCAGAGATACCGACGATCATAACCTCGGATAAGTAAACTATCGTGAGACAAAGGGAAATTGGTATCGTATGTAAGTGGTTCATTCGATCGCAAAGTAATCGTAGAAATATGTGGGAGCCATATGAATTTCCATATTCCTCTATTGGTTATTGATCGGAGAAGTGTCTCGATCATGTCCGCATAATTCACGAACCGTAGGGAGACACACTTAAGGATTCGACGTTGTTTCAGTAGTTATGGAATGACGAGTAAAAGACCGAATGTTGTTAGGAGTCTCGGATGGGATCCGGGATATCACGAGGAGATCCGGAATGGTCCGAAGAATAAGATTCATATAAGGAAAGTCCTGTTTCGGGGTTGGAGAATGGTTCCGGTGTTTTCATCGGAAATGTTCTAAAAGGTTCCGGAATGTCCGGCACTCCGGAGGGGAAGGGTACATGATTGTGTTATATCAAGTTGGTATGATTGCATCATGTACTAGGTGTCATCGCTGAACAAAATAAAGGGTTTAATCAAATCCTAGTTTGAAAAGTCAAACGCCAATTTGAAAAGTCAAACGACTATTTTGGAAAGTGGAGGGGAAGGTGGAAACCGAGTTGGGGAGGAGTTCCTCCCCTCCACCGCCGGCCCTCTTGGGAAACCGAGTTGGGGAGGGACTCCCCTCCCCTGGCGCGCCCCTCCACCTATATAAGGAGGGGTAGGGCTGCCCCTCCTAGCACCCAACACCTCCACCCGCAATTCCTAGCCCTAAGCCGCCGGCCCTCCTGCAGCCGCCGCCGCCCTAGGGCAAACCGCCGCCGCCTAGCTAACCCTAGCCGCCGGCCAAGCCTCCTCCTTGGCGTGTCTAAACCCTAGATCGCCGAGGATCTCTCTCATAGTCCACCATACTCGCTCCGGCTTAAGGCGAAGCCCTGCGAGATCTCCCCTCTACTTCCGGTACCACGTCGTTGTGCTGCCGGAATCGCGAGGAGAGTGCTACAACCTCCCCTGCCTGCTGAAACGGGAGAGGAAGGTCTTCGTCGAGTACCGAACGTGTGACCGACTGCGGGAGCGCTGCCGGAACGCAGCGCCGGAAGGATCGTCTACGCGATCTTGAGATCGGGAAGAGTACGACTACATCACCCACGAGAATCCGCTCTCGTTAAACACTTTGGAATCTTCAAGGGTGAGTTATTCCATCGACTCGTTGCTACAATTTAGTAGATAGATCTTGGCTTGTTTGTTTGTATGCGATAGAAATTTTTTGTTTTCCATGCTACGAAACCCTACACCAACGGGCCCAAGGGCCCCCGCCCCGGCCTGAACTCAAGGGGAGCACCATCTCCACGCAAGGATCCTTCCGCCATGGGCAGTACGTGCACAGCGCCGCCGCACGCCGAGACGCTAGCCGTGCCCGACCACGCCCTCGACCTTCACCGGTGGGCCAAGGGCAGAGCTCGCGCCGCCCGCCGTCGAGACAGCTCCAGGGAGCCGCCGCCGCCGCAAGCACGCACAGGACACGAAGCCGCCACGCCGAGGTCGGAGCTTTGCGCCGCCGCGCCCCATGACCAGCACAACGCCCTCACAGGCCGCAGGGGCCCGCGCCGCCACCACCGCGCGAGAGGGGAAGAGAGGCCCCGCCGCCGCCGGTGCGCGGGCATCACCCGGCGACGCCCTCTGGCGGCGGCGAGGAGGAGGGGAGGAGCTAGGAAGGGGCGTCGTCGGGGGCTCTCGGTCGCTCGCGGGAGAGACGCGAGAGCCAAGCAACAAAGATTTAATTCACAAACTGACTTCCAATCAAGGGAATGATCCGTTCTGTAGCTGTCCGATCTCCATGTTCTGTCCATCTACCGCTTTGTCATTTGGACATGGTATGATTTGCATGATCCAAAGAGGATTATCACCGGAAACCTTGCATGCATGCGTGCGCGCATCCACCCAATGCCAATCTGGACCGAGCAGCAAAACAGCAGCCAAAACGGGAAAACTGGTAAGCTTCCTGCAAGCTGTTGCACGGTGTCAATCCTCTGAGCCGTAGGGTGGGATCCTCATGGGGGCTGGAAGTCCACTTTGATCTCGGCCCTCTGTTGATTTTTATTTGGCACATTGTTAACTAGGGACAGATGAAGGGTTGATGCTACTACTAATAGAGAAGACATCCATATGTGGAGAGAAGAGTGTGCTAAGAAGCAAAAGTATGATCACTTGCAAACACTCAAGGGGCATGTCTCAGGATGATTTCATTGAGTTGTGCAAGCGCAACTTCTACGTCATGCATCATATATATTACTCCCTCCGTTTCAAAATAGATGTCTCAAATTTATTAAAATTTAAAAAAAGTATACATAACCCCCAAAAGTATTGGAAAACGGACGCAACACCCTCTGAACTATCAATTGGCATGCTTAATCCCCTGATGTTTGCAAAACCGTGTATTAGACCCCATGGGCAGGTCTGAGTGTGTGGGAAGCTGTTTTGCAACCTGGTTTTGCAGACGTGGCACTTGAGCGGTTGGAAAACAGAACCCACACGTTCGGTCCAGTCTAAATCCCTCCAGCTACCTGGTCTGGTCGAGCCAGTTACTTTCTCGTCTCTTCCTCTTCTGGTCCAAGCCGCTCCATCGCTCCCAGTTCTCCCTCCCAACGGCGGCCAGCGAGGAACGGCACGGCACGATCGACATGGCAAACTGAAGATTGGAGTATAGCTCGATGATCAGAGCAAGTTAGTCGTGTTTTTCACCCCAGTAATCTCTATTTCCTCTGCTTTTCGGTGTGGCCGAGGCGGGTTTACGTAGGGGTTAAGGGTTTGATGTTTCTGTCGATTTGGGAAAGTTTTTTGTTGATCTGGGCATGGATTGGTTGATTACAACGTTGATTCGGTGGTATTATGGTGATTTAGGTGTAAGTTATGCTGTAGGAATCTCTTGAACTAGGGTTAATCCGATCTGGTCTGATAGAAAAGGAGTTTTTTTTCCTTGTTCATTATTCAGTAGTTGATGAAGATTTGGCCTAAAAGTTGTGCTTTTTGTGTGCATTATTTGTAGGAATGGATCCTATGGATTATCTATCCGTGCGGTTTCACTACCGTGGAAGGTTTGAGCTAGTGGACAGGGAATGGATTTACAAAGGAGGGAAGAAGGGCGTGTCAACTGTCCTAATTTTCATGCTATCTATTCCAGAACTGAAGAAACATTTGTCAGATCATGTAAGTTGTTCAGTAGAAGTGATGGCAAGGACTGAACTGAGTTGGAAGATGCCTGCAAGTCCAGATAATTCTGCATTGGTTCCTTTGCGTGACCAGAAATCGGTTTTGTCAATGGCAAAGCAATGTACTAATGTTGGAGTAATGGATGTGTATGCACAAATTCCTCTAGACATTGCAGCTGATGAAAGTGGTGATGGATTAGATGAAGCAGCAGCTATGTAGCAAGAAAATGCTCCGTTTCACCATGATCTGCAGCAAGAAAATGCTCCAATGGAACATGATCAGCATGAAGAAACAAGAAGGAGGCCAACTATGGATGAGAAAAGAAAGGGAATCCAAGAAGGAACTGATAGTGAAGACAATGACTATTGCTATGTGCTTTAAGCTGAAGACAGCAACAGTTCAGCTGATGATGAAGAAGCCAAAAACTATAGAGAGCAGGCAACAGAATTAAAGAGAAAAGTAAGAGCTAAAATGCTTGGTGATGAGGTGGTGAAAAATTGCGATGTGCCCAATGATTTTATTGTGCCTGAGAATTGCAAAGATGGAGATGAAGCAGATGATTCACCATACTTTGACACGGAAGATGAACTTTCATACTCAGAAGGCAGTGATGGAGAGGTGCAAACAGTGAGAACTAGGAAGACAAAACACAGGGTTTATGATGAGACAACGGAGGTTCAAGAATTTGAACTTGGCCAAGGTTTTACTGACAGTAGGCAGTTCAAGAATGCACTTGTCAACTATGGGATGAAACATTTCCATCATTTGAAGTTTCCAAAGGATGAGAGGACCAGGGTGAGTGCAAAATGTAGTGTTGTTGGTTGCCCATGGAGTATTTATGGGTCAATTACTGGAAAATCCACATGGCTGATTGTATCTAGGTACGTCAATGTGCACACATGTGTACCTAGAAGGGACAACGTCAATGTGCACACATGTGTACCTAGAAGGGACAACGCCCTTGTGACAAGTATTGTCATTGCCAAGAAATAATTTAGGCAAATAAGAGATAATCCTGGCTGGAAGGTGGAGAAGATGCAAGAAGCTGTGCTTGAAGATATGTGTGTTGATGTGAGTACAACCAAGTGCAAGAGAGCTAAAAAGCTTGTAATGGAGAAGCTAATTGACTCAACTAATGGAGAGTTTTATAGGGTGTTTGACTATCATCTAGAGATTGTTATAAGTAACCTTGGTAGCACAGTTGCAGTGACTCTCAATCCAGATATACTTGACAAGCCTGTCTTTCAAAGAATGTATGTGTTCTTTGATGCTTGCAAAAAGGGATTTTTAGCTGGATGTAGGAGAGTGGTGGGCCTGGATGGTTGTTTTCTGAAAGGATCAGTAAGTGGGCAACTATTGTGTGCAATTGGTAGAGATGCTAACAACCAAATGTACCCAATTGCATGGGCTACAGTGGAATAGGTGCATTATGACAGTTGGTACAGGTTTTTAGCATTGCTGCAAAAGGATATTCAAATAAACAATCATGGAGAAGGATGGGTTGTAATTTCTGATCAGCAAAAAGGTCTTATAAGGCAGTAAATGAAATCATTCCACAAGCATAGCACAGGATGTGTGCACGACATATTTATGCTAATTGGAGGAAGTTGCATAGGGACAAACTGTTTTAGAAGATTTTCTGGGCATGTGCCAAGGCCTCTGATGTTGTCGGTTTCAATTATCATAAAGCCAAGTTATCTGAAAAGACAGAGGAAGGTGCAAAAGATATTGCGGTGACCCAGCATAGCACTACATGATGTAGTACACTATAGTCGTTGACATAACACCAATGGAACACCGTTCCATCCGCATTATATGTAGGATTTCGTAGCATAGTAAATCAAAAAAATTCTACGGATACGAACGGAAAAGCCAAGATCTAATCTAGGAGATGCAAACAATGAGGGGGATTAGATGAGATCTTCATACCCTTGAAGATTCGCACAGCGGAACGTTCGTCGGAACGTGGGTGATGTAGTCGTACTCGCTTCTCCTCCTCATGATCCGATCCAATCTAACACTGCAAGTGGCGATGCCTCCGAGAGATGCACACGTGCGGCACCTCGACGTCTCCTCCTTCCTCGGTCCAGCAAGTATGGTGGAGAGACAGATTTGATCTACAACGCAACGGCGCGGTGCAAGTGGTGGAGAGTTTCTGCAGCAGGGCTTCGCCTATGTGCAGTCGGGAGGGAGAGAGAGAGGAGGGCAGCAGGGCGGCTAGGGCTTGAGGAGGAGGTGTGGGAGGGGGTGCGCCCCCATCCCTCTTTATATAGAGGGGTGGGCAGCCAGCCCTTGCCCCTCCCCCAAACCCTAGGGCCGGCGGCCAATGAGGGAGGAGTGGGGGGCAAGTTTCCCCCCCTTCTAGAAGCTCTCCTAGGGTTTTGCCCTAGGTTGGCCGGCTGGGCCCTATGGGGCCTTGTGCCCCTGGCCCAATGCGGCCAGGGCACTCCCTCATAGGCCCATGCCCCCTCCCAACAGGTGGGGCCACGTTGGTCCCCCTCCGGAAGGTTCTAGAAGCTTTCGGTACAATACCGATTAACCCGAAACAATTCCGAACTCCAAAAACTGCATTGCCTTATATGAATCTTATTCTCCGGACCATTCCGGAACCTCTCGTGATGTCCCGGATCCCATCCGAGACTCTGAACAAAAACTCATAAACCAATTATCCAATCTATCCTAGCGTCGAGATACATTAAGTGTGTGACCCTTCGGGTTCGAGAACATGCAGACATGATCTTCTATCAATAATCAACAGCGGGGTCTAGAAACCCATATTGACTCCCACACATTCATCGATGATCATATCGGATGAACCACGATGCCAGGATTCAATCAATCCCATATTTATATTCCCTTCGTCTCGCGATATTTTACTTGTCCGAGATTTGATCGTCGGTACCTTCATACCTAGTTCAATCTCGTTCACAGCAAGTACTTTACTCGTTCCGTAATCCAATATTACTTTGTGATTAACTCCTTAACCACATGCTTGCAAGCGGTGTTGATATAGATTACCGAGTGGGCCCGAAGTATATCTCTCCGACTTGGGAGGGACAAATCCCATCTCGATACATACAACCCAACAGGTACTTTCCGATCACCTGAGAGACACCTTTATGATCACCCTCTCATAGGATGACGTTTGATGACCTCAAAGCTTTCTTCCGATACTAGGGAGTTGTATTATCTCATGGTCTAAGGAATACAATATTTGACATAAGAAAAGCTTCGCAAAGATGAATACGATGACACGATCTAATTCTTCGCTTAGTTTGGGTCTGTCTATCATATCATTCTCCCAATGATATGATCTCATTATTAATCGACAACTCATGTCTATGGTTAGGAAACCTTAACCATCATTAATCAATGAGCTAGTCCTTAGAGGCATACTAGGGACACGGTGTTGTTCACAAACCACACAAGTATTAAAGTTTCCGCTTAATACAATTCTAGCATGGAATATAAACTTTATCATGAACAAGAATTATAATAATAACATCTTTATTATTGCCTCTAGGGCATAATTCCAACAGTCTCCCACTTGCACTAGAGTCAATAATCTAGTTTACATTTGGCAACAATCTCACACCCATGGCACTAAGGTGCTGATCATGTTTTACACGTGGAAGAGGTTTAGTCAATGGATCTGCGACATTCAGATCTGTATGTACTTTGCTAATCTTCAGATCTCCATCTGCTATATAATCTCGGATTATATGAAACTTGCGGTTGATATACTTGGTCTTTGGATGATATCTTGGTTCCTTAGCGAGTGCTATGGCGCCAGTGTTGTCACACAATATCTCCAGTGGGTCCAATGCACTTGGAACCACGCCAAGCTCAGTGATGAAGTTCCTGATCCAAACTCCTTCACTTGACGCTTCTGCAGCAGCCATGTATTCCGCTTCTACTGTAGATCCCGCGATCACGCTTTGCTTGCAGCTTCTCCAGCTCACAGCTCCTCCATTCAAAATATAAACGTATCCTGTCTGAGATTTACAATCATCCTTGTCGGTGTCGAAACTAGCATCGACGTAACCCTTTACGACGAGCTGTTCATCACCTCCATAGACTAAGAACATTTCTTTAGTCCTATTCAAGTACTTTAGGATGTTCTTCACGGCTGTCCAGTGTTCCACTCCTGGATCACTTTGATATCTGCTCGTCAAACTAAGAGCATTGGACACATCCGGTCTAGTACACAGCATGGCATACATGATAGAACCTATGGCCGAGGCATAAGTCACTTTGCTCATAGCTTCTCTATCATTTACCGTAGTTGTACACTGAGCCTTGCTCAATATCTTACCTGACAACATAGGCACTGAACCTTTCTTTGCCTTATCCATTCTAAACCTTTTCAGAACTTTGTCTAGGTATGTACTCTGGCTTAAAGCTATCAGGCGTCTTTGTCTATCTCTATAGATTTTGATGCCCAATATATAAGCAGCTTCACCTAGGTCTTTCATTGAAAAACACTTGTTCAAATAACTATTCACATCGTTAAGCATGTTAATGTCATTTCCAATAATCAATATGTCATCCACATATAGTACCAGAAATGTCACCGAGCTCCCATTCACTTTCTTGTAGATAAGCTTCGTAGCTATTTGGAACAAATCCAAAGCTCTTGATCACTTGATCAAAACGAAGGTTCCAACTGCGAGATGCTTGCTTTAGTCCGTAAATAGAACGCTGAAGTTTGCATACTTTATCAGCATCCTTAGGATCGACAAAACCTTCGGGTTGCATCATATACAACTCTTCATCAATGTTGCCATTGAGGAACGCAGTCTTGACATCCATCTGCCATATTTCATAATCATGAAACGCAACAATTGCTAATAAAATCCGAATGGACTTAAACATCGCTACGGGAGAGAAAGTCTCATCATAGTCAACACCTCGAACTTGTCGAAAACCTTTCGCGACAAGCCGTGCTTTATAGACGGTAACATTACCATCCGCGTCCGTTTTCTTCTTGAAGATCCATTTGCACTCAACGGCCTTTCGGTCGCTAGGAGGGTCTACCAAAGTCCATACTTGGTTTTCGCTCATGGATCCCAATTCGGATTTCATGGCCTCTAGCCATTTCTCAGAGTCCGGGCTCATCATCGCTTCCTTATAGTTCGTAGGTTCACTGTCTTCTACCAACAAGACAGTCAAGACAGGCTTGCCTTACCACTCAGGAGGGGCACGCGACCTTGTCGACCTGCGACGTTCAGTAGTAGCATCGTCTGAAGCTTCATGATCCTTGTCATTAGCTTCCTCTATCGTTGGTGCAGACGGCACTGGAACAATTTCAGGTGCTGCGCTACTCTCCAACTCAAGAGAAGGTTCAACAACCTCGTCTAGCTCTACTTTCCTCCCACTCACTTCTTTCGAGAGAAACTCCTTCTCAAGAAAGGAATCGTTCTTTGCGACAAACACTTTGCCTTCGGTTCTATGATAGAAGGTATACCCAATAGTTTCCTTAGGGTATCCTATGAAGACGCATTTCTCCGTTTTGGGTTCGAGCTTGTCCGGCATCAACTTCTTGACGTAAGCTTCGCATCCCCAAACTTTAAGAAACGACAACTTAGGTTTAGCACCAAACCACAGTTCATACGGTGTCGTCTCGACGGATTTAGATGGTGCCCTATTTAAAGTGAATGCAGCGGTTTCTAATGCATAACCCCAAAATGATAACGGCAAATCAGTAAGAGACATCATCGATCGGACCATATCTAATAGAGTTCGATTCCGGCGTTCAGACACACCATTGCGCTGTGGTGTTCCGGGTGGCGTGAGTTGTGAAACGATTCCGCTTGCTTTAAGATGCGTGAGAAAATCATAACTCAAATATTCACCTCCACGATCGGATCATAGAAACTTAATTTTTCTGTTACGATGGTTCTCCACTTCATTCTGAAATTCCTTGAACTTTTCAAATGTTTCAGATTTATGTTTCATCAAATAGATATACCCATATCTACTTAAGTCATCGGTAAAAGTGAGAAAGTAGCGATATCCACCGCGCGTCAAAACACTCATCGGTCCGCATACATCGATATGTATGATTTCCAACAAGTCCGTTGCTCGCTCCATCATTCCGGAGAACAGGGTTTTGATCATCTTGCCCATGAGGCATGGTTCGCATGTGTCAAATGATTCAAAATCAAGAGACTCCAAAAGTCCATCAGAATGGAGTTTCTTCATGCGCTTTACACCAATATGACCTAGACGACAGTGCCACAAATAAGTAGTATTATCACTATCTACTTTGCATCTCTTAGCCTCAATGTTATGGATGTGTGTTTCATCCCTTTCGAGATTCAGAAGAAATAAACCATTTACAGCAGGTGCATGACCATAAAAGATGTTACTCATATAAATAGAACAACCATTATTCTCCGATTTAAATGAATAACCCTCTTGCAATAAACACGATCCAGAAATAATGTTCATGCTCAACGCAGGCACATAATAACACTTATTAAGGTTTAAAACTAATCCCGAAGGTAAAACTAAGGAGAGCGTGCCGACGGCCATCACATCAACTCTTGATCCGTTGCCAACGCGCATCGTCACCTCATCCCTCGCAAGCCGCCGTCTATTTCGTAGCTCCTGTTTCGAGTTACAAATATTAGCAACTGAACCAGTATCAAATACCTAGGCACTACAACAAGGGCTAGTAAGGAAAACATCAATAACATGTATATCAAATATACCTTTGATGGTGCCAACCTTCTTGTCCGCTAAGTACTTCGGACAGTTGTGCTTCCAGTGACCCTTGTCCTTGCAATAGAAGCACTCAGTATCCGGCTTGGGTCCAGACTTGAGCTTCTTCTCAGCAGGGGCAACGCGCTTGCCTCCGCCTTTCTTGAAGGGCTTCTTTGCACCCTTACCTTTCTTCAAGGTGGGGGGCTTTTTGACCATCAACACATGATTATCCTTTTTGATGTCCACCTCCGTAGCCTTCAGCTTTGCGAAGAGCTCGGTGATCATATCAGTGGAACCAATCTGATTATGAGTCACTACAAAACTTTTGTAGCTGGGAGTGAGTGATTGCAGAACCCTGTCAATCTTGAGCTCCTCTAGAATCTTGCAGTCTAGTTGCTCAAGGCGTTGAGTGTAGCCCGACATCTTAATGGCGTGCTCACTAACGGAACTCCCTTCCTCCATCTTGCAGTTAAAGAATTTCTCAGAGATCTCATATCTCTCAGAACGGGCCTGAGTCTGAAACATAGTTTTCAGCTCCTCAAGAATCTCAAAGGGTCCGGGATCGTCTTCAAAACAATTTTGAAGGTCCGATTCCATAGAAAACAACATGGTGCTCTTAATCACACCATAATCATCTTTGCGCGACTGATAGACAGCTTTCTCATCAGCCGGCGCAGTTGCAGCAGGGGCGTCACCTAACGCTTTCTCAAGGACATAGTCCTTTTGACCGCCAGAGAGAATGATTCTCAGATTGCGAAACCAGTTGGTGAAGTTAGACCCATTGTTTCTAAGCTTTTCCTTCTCAGCAAAAACGTTGAAGTTGAAGTTGGACTTAGCCATTTGATCTACAATGTTTGCAAGTACAAATTAGACTATGTTCATGATAACTAGTTCAACTTTTAATCAAATTACTAGATGAACTCCCACTAAATTCAACATCCCTCAAGTTGTTTAGTGAACATGATCCAAATTCACCACACCTAGTGCGATCTTCACGAGAAGATATGTGGTTTCAATGGTGGACAACGAAGTGTCGATCATATCATTCATATGACTCATGCTTAACCTTTCAGTTCATGTGTTCCGAGGCCATGTCTGTACATGCTAGGCTCGTCAAGTTAGACCCAAGTATTTCCGCGTGTGCAAAACTGGCTTGCACCCGTTGTATGTGAACGTAGAGTCTATAGCACCCGATCATCACGTGATGCTTGGACACGACGAACTTTCTCAACGGTGCATACATGGGGAGAACACAATTTTTATCTTGATCTTTAAGTGAGGAATCATCTTATAATGCTACCGTCGCGATCTAAGCATAATAAGATAAATAAAAGGATAAACATCACATGCATATAACTTTATGTGACATGGTATAGCCAATCTTCGCGCAATGATCTCCATCTTGTGCGTGTCGGCATGATCTCCATCACTCCACCATGATTGCCTCCACCACAAATAGCAACTACAACTATTGCTAACTACTTAACGATAAAGTAAAGCTATTACATGGCGTATAAGAAGTTGACACACAGGTCATACACAATTATAAAGACAACCATATGGCTCCTGCCGGTTGTGTACTCATCGACATGCAAGTCGTGAAACATTACAAAACATGATCATCGCATACAATACACACATCACATCTTGGGCCATATCATATCACAGAAAACACTCCCTGCAAAACAAGTTAGACGCCTCTACTTTGTTGTTGCATGTTTTACGTGGCTTATGGGAGTAGCAAGCTAAGAATGATTCTTACCTATGGAAAGCCACAACAGTGATATTATGGTTGCCAAACTCTGGCATAAATCCCATGACAACTATAGTGAGAGAAACAGGCATCCACCAGCCGCATGTGTGGAACAAGCCACACGTCAAGTGCGGAGCCGGTCTCGCGAACGACGTCGCGTAAAGTTGTCCTGGACCGCTTCGATCTCACTATCCCGCATCATAAGAAGAACACAAACAAGAGGCTTGCAACAGAAAACATCAACGCCTGCAATAACCATGTTGCGTTCTACTCGTGAAACACATCTACGCATAGATCTAGCTCTGATACCACTGTAGGGTTTCGCAGCATAGTAAATCAAAAAAATTCTACGGATGCGAACGGGAAAGCCAAGATCTAATCTAGGAGATGCAAACAACGAGGGGGATTAGATGAGATCTTCATACCCTTGAAGATTCGCATAGCGGAACGTTCGTCGGAACATGGGTGATGTAGTCGTACTCGCTTCTCCTCCTCGCGATCTAATCCGATCTAACACCGCAAGTGGCGATGCCTCCGAGAGATGCACACGTGCGGCACCTCAACGTCTCCTCCTTCCTCGGTCCAGCAAGTATGGTGGAGAGACGGATTGGATCTACAACGCGACGGCGCGGTGCAAGTGGTGGAGAGTTTCTGCAGCAGGGCTTCGCCTACGTGCAGTCGGGAGGGAGGGAGAGAGGAGGGCAGTAGGGCGGCTAGGGCTTGTGGAGGAGGTGTGAGAGGGGGTGAGCCCCCAACCCTCTTTATATAGAGGGGTGGGCGGCCAGCCCTTGCCCCTCCCCCAAACCCTAGGGCCGGCGGCCAAGGAGGGAGGAGTGGGGGGCAAGTCCCCCCCCTTCTAGAAGCTCTCCTAGGGTTTTTCCCTAGGTTGGCCGGCTGGGCCCTATGGGGCCTTGTGGCCCTGGCCCAATGCGGCCAGGGCACTCCCTCATAGGCCCATGCCCCCTCCCGACAGGTGGGGCCACGTTGGTCCCCTCCGGAAGGTTCTAGAAGCTTCCGGTACAATACCGATTAACCCGAAACAATTCCGAACTCCAAAAACTGCATTGCCTTATATGAATCTTATTCTCCGGACCATTCCGGAACCTCTCGTGATGTCCCGGATCCCATCCGAAACTCCGAACAAAAACTCATAAACCAATTATCCAATCTATCCTAGCGTCGAGATACGTTAAGTGTGTGACCCTTCGGGTTCGAGAACATGAAGACATGATCTTCTATCAATAATCAACAACGGGGTCTGGAAACCCATATTGACTCCCACACATTCATCGATGATCATATCGAATGAACCACGATGCCATGATTCAATCAATCCCATATTTATATTCCCTTCATCTCGCGATATTTTACTTGCCCGGGATTTGATTGTCGGTACCGTCATACCTAGTTCAATCTCGTTCACAGCAAGTACTTTACTCATTCCGTAATCCGATATCACTTTGTGATTAACTCCTTAACCACATGCTTGCAAGAGGTGTTGATGTTGATTACCGAGTGGGCCCGAAGTATATCTCTCCGACTTGGGAGGGACAAATCCCATCTCGATACATACAACCCAACAGGTACTTTCCGATCACCTGAGAGACACCTTTATGATCACCCTCTCATAGGATGACGTTTGATGACCTCAAAGCTTTCTTCCGATACCAGGGAGTTGTATTATCTCATGGTCTAAGGAATACAATATTTGACATAAGAAAAGCTTCGCAAAGATGAACACGATGACACGATCTAATTGCTTCGCTTAGTTTGGGTCTGTCCATCATATCATTCTCCCAATGATATGATCTCATTATTAATCGACAACTCATTGCTATGGTTAGGAAACCTTAACCATCATTAATCAACGAGCTAGTCCTTAGAGGCATACTAGGGACACGGTGTTGTTCACAAACCACACAAGTATTAAAGTTTCCGCTTAATACAATTCTAGCATGGAATATAAACTTTATCATGAACAAGAATTATAATAATAACATCTTTATTATTGCCTCTAGGGCATAATTCCAACATTATATCCCTCAAAGTGGTACAACAGAAAGATCGCGGGTCTAAGACATTACTTTAAATTACATATAACATATTACAAAAGATCTAGAGAACTTCCTCGAATAGTGAGGAATATTGTACAGAAAGAACCAGAAAGATCCACTTGGAAGTTTAGTTTAGAAGTACTACTATTAGTATATGTATAAGGCTTGAAAGTACTACTATAGTATTGTTCTACAGAAGTAGGTTCTAGATTCTAGGAGTTTTATTTATACTCTACGCTTCAGCTTGACTTCCATAGCTTCTGGTAAGGTCTTCGACTCCGTTGACCTCCATCAGATATCTTCAACTCTTCAGGTAACTTATTTCCTGGGAACGCCATTGGTTTCTCTGAGATCTAGCAAGGGTTAAGAAGATACGGTTGAGTACAAGCATACTCAGCAAGTTCAGTAAAGAGAAGTGTTTGATGCACTATCTACAGCCATAGACCATAGGTCGTAGGCAATGCAAGTTTTCGAAAACATTTCTTCAAAGGTTGATTTTATTCTAAAAAACTATGTCCGTCAGCCTTCATAGGTTTACCAGAACTTTCATGGAGTTCCTTTCCTGCCGCGTTCGTAGATCCTTCCCAGAATAGGGAGTAACAAGTTACAGTTTTTACACTCTGCAGAGGTGCGTTTCTTTATCCATGAGAGATCTTAGCTTTGTTGCACATCCGAGTTATAGGCTCGTTCACACTTCCTTGGTGTGAGGCCAAGACTAAGATCCAAGCCAATCACTGTCCTTCTCCGCGACCCTGCATACCCGACGAATTGCACATCAGGCCTAGGATAAAAATTGTTTCCATTATCATCCTATGGTGTACAACCCTCATAGATACCAGAAGTCGTGGGACGTTGAGCGATAAAACTTGTTTCCATTATCAGCAATGACATTGATAAGGAACTTAAGTGTTAGCAATCCAAAATATACAAGTACGGATATAGTAATGTGATTATGATTAATTGTCATCTGGTGACTAGGATTAAAAGTCCTTGGGTTGAGTTCTTAAGAGCTGAAGGAACTATTATAGACTTGTTTATGTGAAGTGGCAAAAAGATTAACATTTGAAGAAACTAGTGTTTAGTTAAGGTTAATTAGTCTTGAGGGTTATTTAGGTTTTACATTAGGGTTTGTGATGGTTATGAATGATGTTGAGTTATCATATTTCAATTGATGATACAAGTGACCAAAGTTAACTTTAAAAAACCTGAATAAACTTCAAATCAGATGTTTATGATTGTTTAGACCAAAGTAAACTATAAAAATAGAAGGGAATTTTAAGATATAATGAGTTTTTAGAATATCATCTAGTTTTACGGTTTTGACAAATATAATTAGGGATGATCCTTTTTAATTTAAGTGGAAGATGAGTTTAATAACTTACAACTTATTAATGGGAGCATAATGAGATGATCTTATAAATTTTGTAAGGGTTTAGAGTCATTTTAAGAGTGGTTAAGAGATGAAGATTATTCACCATTTTATACATGAGTGATATATAATATTTATTTAAAAGGAGTTTTATTTAGATTTTAAGATTTAATTAGAGTATTTAAAAGTTAGTAGTTATACTTAAGTTTTATTATGATTATGGATTTATACTTAGTAATTAAATTTAAAGATTTTAGTGTTTTATTAAGAAATGTGATTATTTATTTTTTAGTAAATAAATTTAAAGAATTAACAAAGTGGTAATTTTATTTTAGTAAAATAAGTAAATAAGTTTTATTATCTAATGTTATTAAAATGTTTTTGAATAATATATATAGTATTTTTCTAGTAAAATATACTTATTACAGATATTAAAAATGAATTTTATTTATTTTTAAATATTATCTTTATTTTTATAAAATTCTTCAAATAATTAAGTGTCTTTAAATATTTTCTTTATATTTTATTTGTAAAACTCTAAGTTAGTATTTTTATAAAATAGTGGAGTTATTTTATACACAAAAATGATTTTTATTTATTTTTAGGGGTTTTTTATTTTATGAAATTTCACTTAAGATTTAATAGTGTTTAATCTTTATTTGCATTTTATTAACTTGAATAAGTAAAGTTATATTTTTCTTAGGTGGATATTATTTTTGTGATGAATTTTTATATATCATAAATATTTTTAAGATTTTTCTATTTTTTAGAGCTTTAAATATCTTGAGGGTCATTTTTAAAAATTTGCATTTTTTTTATTTTTTATTTTAAGATGGGCCTAGAACCCAACAATGGGCTAAATTAGACCAGCTGGGTATTGGATCGGTCAAACCGACCCAGCCCGTAGCTCGCCTCATCCCTCCGAAGCTTCTCTCCTCCACTTGTTCTCTCTCGCGTGCTCCTGGGCACTGCCAGCGCCGCCTTCTGTTGCTCCTCCAGCCACCACTGGCCGCTTCCGCTAATACGGCTCGATCGTCGCCTCCTCCATCGACTCCCTGTTATATGCCGCTGCTCTCTCTCTCTGTTTCCCCGCCCGACCGAAACCCTAATCCCCGCCTAGGGCCTGGTCCGCCGGAGCGCATCACCATGTACCGGAGTTTGGCCGCATCCCCTAATCGAGCGAGCCTCATCATCGTTCCCGCTGAGTTTTTGCTACACGGCCTCGACACCCGTGTGCTCTGCATCGAGCCATGTCTCAACCACCTGGCCTCGGCCTTCCCATGGTGGTGTGGTGCTACTGCTACTGTCTAAGGCCATGGTTGGCTATGGTCTCCTGATGCTCTCTGTTGACCTGGGTTTCACCTTCCTTAACTCGACGTCGATGGGAAGGTTCGTCGGCGCAACCCCGGTGTCCCTTGTTCCTGAAACCTGCGGGACAGCGCGGACAGCGCAACCCCGGCATCAGGTGCTTCCGCTGATTCGTGGATGGTGTTGGATAGGAGCGGTTCTATGGCTTTGTCAAACCTACACTCCAGGTGCTCGGCTGTAACATCACAAAAATATTAAACATGGGTGATCAAAATCTAATCACTAAAATTAGGGTTAACAAAAACTTTGATTAATTTAAATCATATGAATACATGTGTGAATGTGATGATTTGATAAAAGCATGAATGGACTTGTGTGAATAACTTAAATAGCAAGAAATGGTTTAAAGATGAATATAACATCATATAAAACAATTCCACGCAGAAACAAAACAAGAGAAATTCAAAACCAAATAAAATAAAGCAAATGGTCATTTTTGCCAATCTTGCTCACTAGGTCACTTTGAGTGTTTCTAGTCCAAGATTTCAAACAGAAACTATCCCAATTCTTTTCACCCCTTGATAGAACTAGTAAAAGTGAATCAAGGACCACCTTTCAAACTTGCGGAAACATTTGGCAACCTCATTCAAATGACAATTCAAAATTAAATCTTGATCATATGTGAAGATCATGCATTTTCAAAACCCAACCAAACCAATGCCCCTTGACTAATCCAACCAACCAGATACTCCCTAGCATGTGCCTAGCAAACCCACAAAGTTTGAATCCAAAATTCAAATTTAAACTTCTTGCGGCCATTTCAACAAACACCTTACAGATTCAAACAAAACAAACATCAAACACTATAGTGTGCAGTAAAATTGGCCTAACTTGTTCCCTCTCTGGTTGCAACCAGCCCTTAGTAGATCATCTAGCCTCTTTAATAATCTCTAGCACCACTATGAGCAAGCCTAGCCATTAATGGCAAGCATGCCGAGAGCACCATTGCCACCCCATTGTCGCCAGCGAGCTAGAGGCCGCACTAGCCTCGCCAACCTTGTCTGGGACATGCAGCACCGTCCACCGCCACTCTCTGTCCCAGCCCCAAGAAATGCCAGCCCCTGGACCACACTACACGGCCATGCCAAACCTCTCTGCGTGCGAGCCGAGAGCGCGCTAGTGCGCCATGCTCGACCAGCACCCACAGACCGCGTGCCGCCCTTGCCGCTTGCAGGGATGATCACCAGCAACCTAGCAACCCCGCAGACATGCCCGTTCGCCGCCGCATGGACCACGCGCGCTGTGCGACATTAAAACAGCCGTCGGACCCACTCAGAGCACCGCGACGTTCCGATCGATCAGCACCGCCCCACGCCTCGCCACCACGCCGTTGAGCTTCGCCAGGGAGCACAGCACCGCCCCTACCGTCGCCCATGCCGATAGCCCTCTGTGTCGTCGACCAAGACGAGCTCCACCCGCGCCCTTCGGTCCCCTCTTGCCACTATAAATAGAGGCCTACACAGCTCGATTTCCTCCACACCATCTCACTACCCACCTCTCACTGATCCTTCCCACCAAATCCCGGAGCAAGGCGAGCAGCGCATCGCCGGAATTTGGCCGGAGCCCGCCGTTGCTGGAGAGGAAGGGAGCCGTCGATTGGAGCCGCCCCAGGAGGAGCTGCCGGTACCAGGAGAACCGCCGTCGTCGACTTCGTCGTTCGCCCCCGTCGCCGACCCTCGCCTAAGCCTCGGTGAGCCTCCCATGACCCCCACCTCCCGCGTTAGGGTTCTATATCGCCGGCGCTGCCCGACGTGGACGATGAACCATAGTCGTTTGATTAGAGTTAGATTGTGCGGTTCACACTGCCCCGTACCACTTCGCCCCTCCCCGCCTCACTGACGTGTGGGGATAACCACTTAACCAGCCCGCGTAAGCGCTGTGCGTAGTGGGCCGGCCCAGTTAACCCTCCCACGCGACCCAACAACTCAAATTAAGCTTTATTCATTTAATTTCAAACATAGTTCTGTACCCATATTCAAAAATCAACCTAGCCCGATTCACTAAACCAAAATGCATGAAACAAATTTTGTTAGGAAGGTACTGAAATGCTTAATCCAAGCCCGTTGGATTCAAATCATTTGGAGTTGTAGATCAACCATGGTAAAAATAACAAGGCAGAAGCTTTTCTACATTGAAAACATTTTTCAAAATTCAACCATAAGAGATTTTGAGTTGATTCCAACTCTCAAAAATCACATTTGATCATACCTTTCAGAATATATAAAAATATATAGGTGTACTTACAGAAATAATGTTCAAGCAATAAAAGAATGCTACTTAGGCATTTCTAGTCACTTTATTTAATTAAAACAAAAGGTTAAACCTTATTAAATTGTGACACCACTTGAAATCACATTCTCATGTACTGAAATATGTGGTGATGACATGTGTCAACATGATCCCATGTTTGAGTTGGAGGATATTAAATCTTAAATAGTTTTTCAATGAGTAGAAATTACTTTTCTCAAATAAAAGAAATAAGACAAGTGCTTTAATCCATGTGATAATAGTGATGATGCTAGATCATCTAATATGACTTTTTGGGTGATGATTAAAAATAGTTAAGTATTGTTTGGTGATTGTGTACCTCGTATTTATTTATAGATGCTAGTACCGACCAAGGATATGCGGAGGAAGGAGGATACTACGAGGAAGAAGCCAAGGAGAACTTCAACCACTGCTCTACACAAGGCAAGCTAACACTTGCAACTTAGCAAGCTTATACTAATACCTTAGCAAGCCAATACTTGAAACCTATGCAAGCTAATACTTGCTTGTTACCATTACAACTATATGCCTTAAGCATATTGATCATACCCACTTGATAACCCAATCCTAGTTTTACTTGCAAGCTTTATACTATATTTTCTTTATCAAAGCTTTCTCTTAGAGTTTACATGGTGAATTGTAGATTCTATAAAGATAACTAAAGGTAGCATAAAGAGCATGAAATTTGGCCTAAGTTAGATAATCTTGATGTCATCCTGTCGTGGTGGTGACACGGCAGATGCCATGGGTAGGCTAAAGTAAGGGGCCAATGGATGCTAGTGGGATCTGGGGAGGGAAGATGAAGTTGGTTCTACACACAAAAGACTAAGGCAAAGATCTTTATTTCTCCTTCCTTGAGTTACAAGTGCTCCTCGAGCTGTATACAAGGAGAAAAGAAGGACTTTACCAGCCTAACGGTACCAAGATGAGCCGATCCCTCCCTCTGGGTCCAAGCCCCTCCTTATAAAGGAGAGCCTTGGGTTCCTTTAGGGCTGATGTGGCAAGCATATTCGAGGGATATGCTTGTCCCAAAATAGTAGTTCGGCGCCCTCCTTTCCCTGTCGCCCTTCTAACGACGGCAAAGCTCCAAAGGGCCCCTCCTGCGTGCCTCGGGCTTCAGGACTGTCACCTCCGTGACCTCCTCCTGCCCCTCTGTCACTCTGCGCCTTTGTCCCTTGTGCTTGGCTCCGCTCAGATTCTCTCTAGCCTGCAGCTAGAGTTTGACTTTAGGTTTCTCCTTCTCCTACAAGCTTCGTATCATTCGGCTTTTCCCCGCATGACTCGGCTTGTCCTTCACCTGCATTAAGATTATTCGGGCTGACCCAGCCGACTTACGCAGTATCTCGGCCGGGTAAGCCTTGCTATCCTCACACGGGTCCTTCCCTTTCCTATATCGGTCGACCTCTATAGGATTCGGCCGACTGAGACTGTAACTCGGAAACTGGACGGAGGACATCCTTTCGTCTTTCCCCGTCTTTACCCTATCCGAGGTCACCTCCCCAACATTAGTCCCCGAAGCTGGTGCGGCTCCGGTGATGACTTCGGCCGGGTCGTATCAGTTTCATGATATTTGTTCTGCATTGTTTCCGAGTTATACTTCTCTCGTCCGAGGTATTATCGTATCTTCTCTTGTACGCTTCGTCCTACATGTCATATTCATCATTGTTTCTCTAGTTTTCTGTTTCTCTACAGTAATTACTGACAGGCTACAGTTACTACTGCGCCTATCGCGTCGGCGCTGCGACGCCTCGTGTGCCGTTTCCGTCGGGGATCGTGATCTTCTCTTCTTCGGTGTGGTCCTTGGTGCGGTTCCACTTAGAAAACGTGCGTTCATGCGGCGCACACGATCTACACAGTCAACCGCTGCACCCACGATCCCACTACCTCACAGGCGGATCGGTTATAAAGTGGGGCGCGGGGTTTGGGGGTTCACTTTTACCCATCCGCTCGCCTGCGCCCTTCTTCTTCCTCTAGCCTCTGCGCTCGTTTGTGACTCTGCCACCGCGCGTTGTTCATCTGAGTCTCTGACGGCAGGGACCCCGCCGCTCCGCTCCGTCTGTCTCGTTCCTGCGTGCTTGCTCCGGCATCGTCGCCGGTGAGTTCTTCCTGTCGTATTGCCTAGCTTTTCTTCTTGAGATCTCTATTCTTCTTCCTTACTTGCACGACCGTTCTTTCTCTGCTCCGCCGCCGTTTTTGGGTAGAATCACGACGGGGCCTTGTAGCTCTAGATTTTCCTCCGCCGCTATCTCTTCCTCCGCAGGTTTCTCCGGCGATCCCATGTCTAGCTCTGTCAGTGGTGCGCTCGTTGAGGACGACGATGCCGGATCTGGGCCCGAGCGGGGCTCATGGCAGGGTTCCTCCGTCACTCGCCGCGAGATCGAGTGGCTTATCCGGACTCGTCGGATTCCCGCTGAGGTAGCCTGTCGTTTACCCGACAGCGAGTCCTCTCCAGATCTTAGGGATGGAGAGTATGTAGTTTTCATGTCGCATTTTGCACGCGGCTTTGGTCTTCCTCTTAGCGACTTTGCTAGGGAGTTTCTCGATTACTTCGGCCTTCAGCCGCATCATCTCCCCGCCAACGCCATTGCCTCTCTCTCGGCCTTCATCTCAGTGTCAGAGGGATACTTCGGCCTGCGGCCATCCGTGCATGTCTGGTCAAAGTTTTTCCAGATTCGTTCGAATGTTGTCCCAGATAAATCTCTGCACCCTTCCGAAAAATCGCTCACTCAATGCGGAGCAGCATCTATCACACCTCGTAGGAAATCCGAATTCCCTCGTGTCGCGGGATTAGAATCGTGCAAGAAATGGCATAAGTCCTTTTTCTATGTCAAGAATACTGGGAATGAAGATAGAATTCGGCTTCCTGCCTTCTCCATTGGTCCTCCTTCCAAGAAGAATTGGACATATAATCCGAGGAAAACCCATGCTTTGGCCGAGGCTTTTGAGATTCGGCTGAAGGAGCTGATCCGCGCCGGGCTACGTGGCGAGGATTTTATGACTACCTTCGTCAGCAGCCGAATCTGCCCGTTCCAGAAACGCACACACAAACTCTGCTACATGAGCGGTCCCCTCGACCCCAACCGAGTCTCGACGGTGGAGCTGGACAACTACCTCATTTTCAAGCGCGTCCGGGCTATTTTTAGAACAGAGATGCCGGAGGATTGGGCTTGGGGACTGAAGTCGTTCACCCGCGAGCGTCCTCCACCCGCAGTAAGTTTGCTTTTTGGTATTTCGCTCCTTAACTGCGTTCGTAATTCTCTTCGTTAATTTTTCTCCTTCTTGCCCTGCAGAGGTTTGATGAGCAGAAGAACAAGGATGCCGAGGTTTTGTCACTCCCGTGGCCTGCGGATCGGAGTACTCCGGATAGTGGGGAGCCGGACTCAGAAGAGTTTGTCCCCAAGGATGATCTTGCTCCGGCTCGCGCTCGTGGCAAGACTTCGGCTCACGAGGAGGAAGGTGATTCGGACGAGGTCCAAGTTCTAGAGGTAGTTGCCGCAGTGCCAATTTCTTATGCATTTCCGGCTTCTACTTTCTCAGCTAATCCGGCCGGTCAGGTTCACGACGCCGAGCCTCTTGCCTCCTGGCCTCCTGTTACCTCGGGGAAACGTGGTGCTCCCGCCGGTGCCTCAGAGACGGCTCCCAAAAAGCGAATGAAGAAGTCGGCTCCGAATCCTCCCAGGCGCAAGACCATGCCCGGGGTTTCTGGGTGAGTCTCTTTTGCTTGTATTTCTTGTTTTTCTCTTTCTGCTTTCTAACTTAGCTTTTTTGTTCTCGTAGAGCTCCACTCTCTGTTAAGCCCGGTGGTCCCAGCATGACGAGTCATATGACTCGGCAACCGTCCCCTCCGCCTATTGAAGATACTAGCATTCCCAGTCCTGCTCGTGCTACATCTCCTCCAGCTCCGAACCGGACGCCACCTCGCCATGATGTGCCTGAGATTCCTCTCTTTGACGTTGATTCCACTCGGCCCACAGATATCTCTGCTGAACCAGTCGCCTCCTCTGTGAACCCCAATGTCTCTACCGAGCCTCTTTCTACCCCCGTGGTTTCTATAGTAACTCCAGCCCCAGCCAAGGACGTCAATATCTCGGCGCCCTCTGCGATCGTGACCCCTCCGGCTCCTAAAGACGTCGTTCCCATTGCCGAGGTATCAACTCCTACTGACGCCTCTTCTAAAGCAAGAAAAGCTGTCGTGAGCAAGGCTTCCTCCTTCCAGAAAGGTCTTCCTGGCTCTTCTCAGCCAAGTATTGCTGATACGTTGTGCAAAGGGGTTGCTTCTGCCCAAGCCTCCGTTACTCCGGCCGCCAGTACCCAGCTCGCTCTTCATAAAAGCCCTGCGGCAACAGTGGCTACCCAGCATATCCGAGGTAATGTCCTAACTCGCACGGTGAGTGGGAACAGTCTCGGCTCGCTGGTTGAATATGCCAACAACTGGAATGCCGCCGACCAATTCGAGGGTAATCCAAGCAGCCAGCCGTTTCAGCTCTCCGACATCAGCAGCCGCCTGCACCAAGCTGCTAAGATCGTTCTTGAAAGTGACAAGATGAACGAGGTAATTGTTTTTAATGGAGTTTTGATTAGTTTTCCAAATGCTGTTATATATACTCTAGTCCCCGAAGCTTGCAAGCGAATAACTTGTTATTCGTTTGGAAGTTTTATGATGCTCTACTTAATTCGATTTAACCTTAGAGTTCGAACCTCCATCCGACCAGATCTGCCTTAAACTTTACTTGATTTGCGTCTAGCTCATCTTTGAATATCCAGCCACCTAGATCCGGGTTAAGTTTTGCTTGACTCAGATCTGTTTTAGCTTCGAATATCCAGCCACCTAGATCCGGGTTAAGTTTTGCTTGACTCGGATCTGTTTTAGCTTCGAATATCCAGCCACCTAGATCCGGGTTAAATTTTGCTTGACTCGGATCTGTTTTAGCTTCGAATATCCAGCCACCTAGATCCAGGTTAAGTTTTGCTTGACTCGGATCTGTTTTAGCTTCGAATATCCAGCCACCTAGATCCGGGTTAAGTTTTGCTTGACTCGGATCTGTTTTAGCTTCGAATATCCACTTACTATTTGTTCTATTGCTCAGGTTGCTCATGACCGGCGGACCGCCGAATTTCAAAGGCTTCTTTTTGCGCATAGAAAATTGGAAGAAAAGTATGAGAAAGTTATTCCTGTGGTGAAAAAAGGCTGGTAAGTCGACAAATCCTTCTGTTATCTCTGATGCTCTTATTATTTTGTACATGAGATGTTTGCTCACTCTGTTGGTAAACAGGCAACATCAATAATCTTAACATCCGTCTTGAGAAGAAGGTCAAGGCCCTTGAAGGTTAGTAACTCTTTTATTCTATATACTCCCCTCTGATATGTGTGCTAAGTTTCTTTTGACTTTTTTGGCTTTGGTAAAGCCGAGTTACAAACTTTTGCAGCATCTCACCAAGACTGCACGTCCATGCCTGATGTGATGCTGTATTTTTTAGAACAAAGCGCTACTCACTCGGTGGAGCTGAAGGATAAAGATGACGAGATAGCTCGCTTGCGCGCCGAGGTGGAGTCACTCAAGCTCTCCCAGAAGTCTGAATTAGAAAAGGTCGACCAGGAGTTCTCCGAGGAGAGAAATCGGCTAGCTCTGCAGTTGCAGAAAAATAAAGAACTCCTCGAGGCTGCCGAACTGAAGACACGTGAGATGAGAGAGGAGATTACTCGCTTTGAGAAGAGCAAGATTGACTGGGCTATAGACCTTCAGATAATGCTGAGTTATATTCATCGTAAGCTTCTGACCGCGACCGGGTTATCTTTTCCCCTTTTCTTATTGCCGACTAATGCAATCTTGCTTTGCGCAGACCATTTTCTGGAAGCTAAGCCCATGAGCTCTAAAGCGGTAATTAGCGCTCGTGTGCGCCGAGGTGTTCCTGCCGATGCGGACTCGGAGTATTCAATGGAAGATTTTTCTGGTTGCTGTTGGTGCTGCAGTTGGTCCGATGAAGATTATGGGCAGGGATTTGGTGCAGGCAGCTATCCGAGCTTACCATGTTCTCTGGCCGAATACTTCTGGGACTCCGAATATTGACGAGGTCAAATTGTTGGTGGAGAGATTAATGGCCTCTGAGAAACAGTTAAGTCTTTGGAGGGAGTCGGCCGGACGAGCTGGTGCTGATATGGCTCTCACTGTCATCATGTCATGGTATGAAGATATTTCTCTTGATATCTTGAGAAACTTGCGCACTGGCTCTCGATGGGTTGAGGACCCCGACTTTGTCGCTCTCCGGCAAGCTCGTGCTTATCAGCTTGTGGAGTATGCCGACGTGCATAGCTGGCACGAAGGTCCGAGCTTCCTTCCTAACCCGGAGGACGAGGTCCAAGTTGAAGATGCTTCGGGTGATGATTCTGCTGAACGAGGTGAAGATGATGGCGACTCGGCTGCCTCTACTGATTCCAGTTCGAGCTCGGATGGCAATGGCGATGCACGGTCCTCTTCCAAAGGTACTGGGAATTCCACTGCGCAAACTGACGTACCTCAACAGCCTCGGGCTTCCTCCGAAGTCGCTCCTGGGTCTGTGGAGGGCGAGGTTACCTCGGCCGAGGTTCCCCCTACTTCGGAACGCGCAACTCCTGTCCAGACTACTGCCTCCCCAGCTAAAAACCTTTAAGTTACTTCTTGCCCCCGGTATGCCGGGCGTATAATGTTCGTGGAATATTAGTCTGTCTTTTGTATGGTATGAATTTCTTTGCCGAGTGCCGCTGAGACATATACGGTTGTGATCGTTATTACTTTGTTTTTAACTGGTGTTGTTTGTCCAAATCTTTGTTTTGATGACCGTCAACTTCTTTGAGTTTGATGTATATTTTTGCCTTTAGAGCACTGTGGTCTAGGCTGTCAATCTGGGTATGGACCTCGAATATCGTACGAAAGAGAGCTGTTCCTATTCTGGGCGTCGAAGTTTGATATTCAACCTTGTAATAAGGAATAACTTCTACTTCGAAACAATATAGGACAGTCCCCGAGTCACCGCCTATGGTGCCGAAGTTTAGTATATAAATCAAATTTCGGAAGCAATATAAGACAATCATCGAGTCGCTGCTCAAGGTGCCGAGGTTTGCTCCCTGAATTAATTTTTTAGAAATAATTATGGAACAGTCCCCGAGTCATTGCTCAAGGTGCCAGGGTTTAATACATAACATGAAATTTAAACAACGTACGGTAGTCACCGAGTCATCGCTCGAGGTGTCGAGGTTTATAACATGGAATTTAAACAACATATGGCAGTCCCCGAGTCAGCGCTCGAGGTGCCGAGGTTCAATACATAACATGAAATTTAAACTACATATGGCAGTCCCCGAGTCAGTGCTCTAGATGCCGAGGTTTAATACAATCATGAAATTTAGACAACATATGGCAGTCACCGAGTCAACGCTCTGGACGTCGAGGTTCAAAATATAGTTGGTGCTCCATCCTGAGACATTACTTTACAATGTGTCCTGGGTGACTCCTAGGAGTAAAATGGACGAAGTAAAGCTACGTTCCATGGTCTCTTCGTTTCTTCGCCGGCTTTGTCTGCAGTGTTCTTTCCTGGTGTTTGAGCATCGATTAGGTAATAGGCATCATTGTGCAATGCTCTGCTCATGATGAATGGTCCCTCCCATGGAGGCGACAACTTGTGCATGCCGGCTGTGCGTTGCACCAATCGGAGAACCAAATCTCCCTCTTTGAACACTCTCGGATTCACCTTCTTGCTGTGATATCGTCGCAAGTTCTGCTGATAAATAGCTGATCTTGATAGCGTGAGCTCTCTGGCTTCTTCTAGCAGATCGACAGTATCTTCCCGAGCTACCTCATTTACTTCTGAGGTTGTATATTGGGTAACCCTTGGCGAGTCATGTATTATGTCGGCTGGAAGCACGGCTTCTGCCCCATACACTAGAAAAAATGGTGTATAACCTATTGACCTGTTTGGGGTAGTCCTGAGACTCCATAGTACTGCTGGTAGTTCCTCAATCCAACATCCTGCCGACCTTTGCAGCGGCTCGACGAGTCGTGGTTTTATTCCGGACAATACTAGTCCGTTAGACCTTTCTACTTGCCCGTTGGATGCTGGGTGAGCCACAGAAGCGACATCTAATCTGATGTGCTTTTCTTGGCAAAATCTAGCGAAAGCTCCTTCTGCAAAGTTTGTGTCGTTGTCTGTAATAACACTGTGTGGGTATCCGTATCTTAAGATAATGTCTTTGAGGAACTTCACTGCTATGGGTCCATCACATTTTTTTTATTGGTTTCACTTCAATCCATTTTGTGAATTTGTCTACCATGACCAATATGTGGGTCATCCCACCTCGGGCCGGCTTAAATGGTCCCATCATATCTAGGCACCACACAGAAAATGGCCAGGTAATTGGTATTGTTTTTAACTCGGACGATGGCATGTGTATCTTGGCTGCATATCTCTGACAACCATTACATTTTTCGACCAGTTCTTTGGCTTCTTTCAGCGCTGTTGGCCAATAAAACCCATGCCTGAATGCTTTGGCCACTAAGGCTCGGGATGAAGCATGATGTCCACATTCTCCTTGATGTATATCTAGGAGGATCTCCTGGCCTTCTGCCGAGCTCACACATCTTTGCAGTACACTTGTGACACTCCTTTTGTACAGCTCATTGTTTATGATTGTATAAGCTTTAGCTCTTCGTACTGTTTGTCTTGCTAATACCTCATTATTCGGCAAAATCGCATCTTTAAGGAAAGAGAATATGGGTTGCGCCCATATAGGTATGATTTTCTCTGATGTAGTCTCACTATCTATTTCAATGTTTTCCACCGACATAACGACCTCGGATTTTTCCGTAGTCATGATTGCATCAGCAGTCTTTATTTTTGGGAATTTCGGGTTATATTGCTTGTCAATTTCCATCGGCACATTATCTTCTCCTGATTTTGCCGGAATGAAGATAGATTCGGACTCTGGTGATGGTGTTATTGATGGTTTCCTTAGGTGCTCTAGGGCGATACCCGGGGGAATCGATTGCCTAGTCGATCCTAGTTTTGACAATGTATCTGCGGCGTCGTTTCCTGCCCGAGGTATATGGTGAAATTCACATCCTTCGAAGTATCCACTGATTTTTTGCACATGGAATGTATACAGAGCCATATTATCATCCAATGCATCCTAATTTCCTGAGACTTGCTGTACTACTAGATCTGAATCTCCATAGCATAAGATTCGGCGTATGCCAATCTCTTTTGCCACCTTTAACCCATGGACAAGTGCTTCATACTCGGCTACGTTGTTTGACGCGGCAAAATGTATCTGCAACACATATTTCAGCTGATCTCTTTTTGGTGAGGTTAATACTATTCCTGCCCCTAAACCATTTCTTAGTTTGGAACCGCCAAAGTGCATCGTCCAATAATTCGGGTCTGGCAATGGTGGCTCATATTGCACCTCGGCCCAATCTACGAAGAAGTCGGCCACAGCCTGATATTTGATTGCATCCCTCCTATCGAATTGCGGGGCATAAGGTGACAATTCAATTGCCCATTTTGCTATTCGGCCACTTGCATCTTTGTTACTCAATATGTCGGCTATGGGTGCTTCACAAATCACTTTGATGGGGTGCTCTTCAAAGTAGTGTTTAAGTTTCTTTGCCGACATGTACACTCCATAAGCCATCTTCTGATAATGCGCGTAATTTTGCTTCGAAGCTGATAGTACCTCGCTCAAGTAATACACTGGCCTTTGTACTGACTTATCATTTTCAATTCGTTCTACGACGATTACCGTGCTCACTACTCTGCTAGTGGCTGCTATGTAGAGTAACATAGGCTCTTTTGACAAAGGAGAAGCTATGACAGGCGCTGTGACCAACATCTTTTTCAATTCATGAAATGCGCTGTCTGCTTGTGGAGTCCAAATGAACTTATCTGATTTCTTCATCAGTTGATAGAGTGGTAGTGCCTTCTCTCCCAGCCGACATACAAATCGGCTGAGCGAGGCTAAACAACCTGTGAACTTTTGTACGTCATTTAGACTCTTCGGCAACTCCATTCTTTCTACAGCCTTTATCTTGGTTGGGTTGGCCTCTATACCTCGGCTAGATACAAGAAAACCGAGTAATTTTCCTGCTGGCACGCCAAATGTGCATTTTCCGGGTTAAGCTTCATTCGGAACCTCCTCAAGTTCGCGAAAGTCTGCCGTATATCATCCAGTAGTGTTTTGCTTTCTTTGGTTTTGATAACCACATCATCCACATATACTTGTACATTTTTTCCTATCTGGTCATGTAGACATTTTTGCATGCATCTTTGATACGTTGCTCCTGCGTTGCGCAGGCCGAATGGCATTGTGCGATAGCAGTAAGCCCCGTACGGGGTAATAAACGTAGTCTTTATTTGATCGGCCGGATTTAACGGTATCTGGTGAAAACCAGAATACGCGTCTACAAATGACAATAGTTCACAACCAGCGGTCGAATCAATGACTTGGTCTATTCTAGGTAATGGAAAAGGATCTTTTGGACACGCCTTGTTCAGGTTCGTGTAATCGATACACATTCGCCATACAATGGCTACATTCGGATCATCCTTCTTCTTTTCTACTAGCACCGGGTTTGACAACCAATCCGGATACAGCACCTCCATGATGAACCCGGCCGCAAGGAGCCGAGCTATTTCATCCCCTATTATTTTTCTCCTGTCTTCGGCGAAGCGGCGGAGAGGTTGCTTCACCGGCCTTGCTCCTGGTCTTACATTCAGAGAGTGCTCAGCCAACTCCCTCGGAACACCTTGCAGATCCTGAGTTAACCATGCAAAGATATCCCGATTCTCACGGAGGAAGTTGGTGAGCTCGCTTTCCTATTTAGCATCTAGGCTTGCACCAATAGTAACAGTGTGCTCTGGGAATTGCTCATCTATCTGAAACTTCTTTGTTTCTTTAGTCGGCTGAAAGGAGACACTTCCATGTGGATTGGCTAATGCCGGCATATTCAGCTGTGCCGACTGAGCGAGGGCTGCTACCTCCTGAATCCTTCTTTTTTCTCTTGCTATAACCAATGACTCGGCCAAATTTGACCCGGCTGAAGCACATTCCATTGACTTCCTGTAATCCCCTGCCACTGTTATCATTCCTTGTGGTCCGGGTAGCTTCATTTTCAGATAACTTACATGACAGCTGCCCATGAATTTGGCCAATGCTGGACGTCCGAGTAAAGCATGATAACAACTCTCTAGATCCACCACTTCAAACTCTAAGTTTTCTGCTCTGCAGTTATCTCTTGTGCCGAATAACACATCCACTCGAACCTTACCAACGGGTTCGCACGAAAGTCCTGGTACTATCCCATGGAAAGTGGTCCTCGTGGATTGCAGCATGTTCTACGATATTCTGAGTTTATGCATGGTATCTTTGTACATGATGTTGATACTGCTCCCATTGTCAATAAGAACCTTTGAAAACTTCACATTAATGCTTGGTCCAACAAATGTTGGATCCAACACGAGTGCATACGACCCCGGACTCGGCATTATCTTGGGGTGATCCTTTATGCTCCAAGTTACTTCTTGATCTGACCAAGGCATATATCTTGGTACTGCCGGCATAACTGCATTTACTTCCATATGTCGGCGATGCACACTCTGCTTGTCTTGCTGTTCCGTCGTGAACACGCAATAAGACTGATGATGTTCTCTGTAATCATTGCGTCCATTATTTCCTGGATTCGTCCTTCCATCCTGGCCTTGGTTCATCACTTGATGTACCGCATCTCTCCGGTCCGAGTTATCATACCTCGGGGGAGGAGGCGGTAACATCAGTTGTTGTGCATTCGCTCCAGTCAACTGCGGCTGATGCTGCTGATGTGCCTGGAGAGGTGCTGCCTGAATGCCTGCGGGATTTCCCATTGCATTATTCATCCATGCACATTGGCGTGTCGTATGGTTGGCCGGCCTGGCTGGGTTTGGCGTGTGAAATTTACACGGCTGATCTAACATAGATTCGAACGTGTACTTCGGCCTCTCCTGCCATTGCTTCTTTTGTTCTGATGTCCACTGTCTTTTTCCTTCATTCCTTGGTGTCCACTGCTGAGGACCATTCTTTTGCCGTTGAGTCGTTCTGTGACTCGGCTGATCTTGCGCTACCGCTGCCACTTGGGCCGAATTATATCTATAATCTGGCCTTTCTTCTCTTCTTCTTCCTCTAAAGTCATTGCGCCTGGATGACCCGGCCAAATCTCTTGCATATTGGTCTTGTTGCTCCCGATGATCTGTCGACATTAATTCTGGTTGCGTCGGATCTCCCAATGCATAGGAGTCCGCTATTCTGATGGTTTCTGCCAATGTGGTTGGCATATCTCTTTGCAGTCGCTGCCATAACACACTGGCATAACGACATCCTTGAGCGAACCAAGCTATTGCTTGTGATTCTATAACTCCTTCACACGAGTTTCTCAGGTTACACCACCGAGTTAAAAACTCTCTGTCTGTTTCATTCGGCCTTTGCTTGCACATGGCTAACTGTTGCGGCCTGTTTGGCCTCTTGTATGTACTGGTAAAGTTGCTAACGAACATTTCTTCAAAATCCAACCAACAGTTGATGCTGCCTGCGGGCAGATTATTTAGCCATACTCTAGCTGGTCCTTCCAACACTTGTGGGACATACCGTACTGCCCATCGTAAGTTCCCACCTGCTATTTTCATAGCAGTGGCATAATCAATCAACCAGTCTTGTGGTTTGGTGCTCCCATTATATGTCTTGGTGCCTCTTTCCAGCTGAAAGTTCGGCACGGGTGGCTCGCCCATGATCCGTGGTCCGAAGCATGTCGGACCCGGTGGACCCTGTTCTTCCAGTAACTCGGATCGGTATAGCCGGTCTAGCTTTACTCTGGCATAATTTGATGGCAAATCTCTGTACATAACTCTGTCTTGCATTCCATAGTGGTTATATCCACCACGGATCGCATATTCCATCTCGGAATAACCATCATTGTACCTTTCATTTACTTGATTGTGCCGAGCTGGTCTAGCTTCTCTTTCCTGCAGAGGTTCATGTCTCGGCTGCGGGTTGAGCGGCGGTTCTCTCCTTACTTCAGCCTGGATATTGTTCTTGTGATTGCCTCTTCCAAGTTCTCTTCTGCCGAGATCTCCATTGCCTCAGCTTCCGCCGTCTTTCTCAGCACGACCGGGATTCCTCTCACCACTGTTACCTCGGCTTCCACCGCCTCTGTTCTCGTATGCTTTTCCGGCTATCGCCGGATTATACGGAATGATTTGCTTGTTTCTCTTTCCTGAAGTTACCGCTTTGTCTTTTCGTGCATTGTTTCCTGGTGAGGATGCTGCTGCCACAGACAAGGCAGGTGATGCTCCAGCCGAGTGAACCATTCGCGAGGCCCCTGGCCTCGTCGGGTCTGCTATGAGCATTTCTTCGTTTTGCCGGTTTGCGATGCGTACCAGCTCATTCACTCTTTCTTGTTGTTTCTGCCGGGCTTCGCCGGTCAACCCCTCTAACTCTAATGCTGCGGCATTTGCCGCTCTCAGGTTCTTTGCCGGGGTGCTGTACCTTGGCAAGCCCAAATCAACTGATTCTGCCTTATGAGCATCATGCTCCTTGTTGATATCATCTATGAGGTTCTTCCCTCTTAATCTCAACTCGTCAACCCGTTCGGGAGCGACGTCTAGCTTGTTAGCTTTGGCATATTCTCGCAGGGTCCTGTTTAAGGACTCCCGCAAGGCCGACACCTTTTTTGCCTCTACCAGCACCTTTTGCCTGGTTTCTTCTAACTCTGCCTGAGCATTTGCCGGATCAAGTATCAGCGCTACAGGTGTAGTCATGTTTTCTATGGTTGCCTGAAGAATGTTTTCTGGTCTTTCCAGAGGTGGCCCTCTTACTCTTGGTGCCTTTGGGGTAGTGTCCTGTACTTCGGCTTGGTTGGTCACTGGAGGGATTACCTCGGTGGGTGGTGGTGTCGTCTGCCTGGGCGCGACCTGCACGCCTGCGGCAGGGTCTCTGGTTGATCCGGCACCTGCTACTCCCGCCTGCACTCTGGCTGCGACCATCACCTCGACGCTGCTCACCGGATGCGCTCCGCGCGGATGGCTCGCAGCGCTAAGGGGTGGCTCTCTTGCAACAACAACCTGGTGAGGATAAATGCCGGAGATGTCGACGCCGACGTAGACCTGGTGCCTGCCCAAGATGATGAAGACACCGTTTTCGCGGGGGAGTTTTTCCCCTGAAGCTGCCTGCATTGTCGCTGACGTAGTCATAGAGATCAAATCTCCGGACCAAGCCAGAAACAACGCGCTCGCCAGTGTTGATGAAGTTTCCCGTCCGGATCATGACTCCAGCTAGCACCGCTGCTGGCCCCACGGTGGGTGCCAACTGTCGTGGTGGTGACACGGCAGATGCCATGGGTAGGCTAAAGTAAGGGGCCAATGGATGCTAGTGGGATCTGGGAAGGGAAGATGCAGTTGATTCTACACACAAAAGACTAAGGAAAAGATCTTTATTTCTCCTTCCTTGAGTTACAAGTGCTCCTCGAGCTGTATACAGAGAGAAAAGAAGGACTTTACCAGCCTAACGGTACCAAGATGAGCCGATCCCTCTCTCTGGGTCCAAGCCCCTCCTTATAAAGGAGAGCCTTGGGTTCCTTTAGGGCTGATGTGGCAAGCATATTCGAGGGATATGCTTGTCCCAAAATAGTAGTTCGGCGCCCTCCTTTCCCTGTCGCCCTTCTAACGACGGCAAAGCTCCAGAGGGCCCCTCTTGCGTGCCTCGGGCTTCAGGACTGTCACCTCTGTGACCTCCTCCTGCCCCTCTGTTGCTCTGCGCCTTTGTCCCTTGTGCTTGGCTCCGCTCAGATTCTCTCTAGCCTGCAGCTAGAGTTTGACTTTAGGCTTCTCCTTCTCCTGCAAGCTTCGTATCATTCAGCTTTTCCCCGCATGACTCGGCTTGTCCTTCACCTGCATTAAGATTATTCGGGCTGACCCGGCCGACTTACGCAGTATCTCGGCCGGGTAAGCCTTGCTATCCTCACAAGGGTCCTTCCCTTTCCTATATCGGCCGACCTCTACAGGATTCGGCCGACTGAGACTGTAACTCGGAAACTGGACGAAGGACATCCTTTCGTCTTTCCCCGTCTTTACCCTATCCGAGGTCACCTCCCCAACACATCCTAAGGCATGAGATTGAACTTAGCAAATCCCCATTTGTTTACCACCCCCCATTAGTAGTTACCAACCCTTGTAGAGGATAGTGCTAAGTCTAAAACTTGATCAAATTTAGATGGGAATACTTGGTGAAAATGGTTATGAAAACCTTAGAATGATGAGTCATTCTACTGAAAGGTTTTGACATGTGTTTTCGAACACTAGATGATTTTGATGATGAAAATTTTGAGGCATGAGCCTTAGCCCTTTATAAAACCGATGGTTGTCTAGATGCGATACCATTCCAATTTTACCGTACAACCACAATACCCGAAAATTGGGTAGGGCTTGACTGGAAATTTATATACTTTAGTATGGGTTCCCTCGCGGCCAAGGTCTGAGATGAGGCTACCTTGTGAAGATTGTCCACCTGTGCAGTACCCAATATGACAGTTGGTCATGGTTGGGAGGCCAAACTCACATGAGAGGTGCCTATACTAGGGCGTGTAATTGAAAGGTTAGGATTGATTATCCGCATACTGAGTATGGTGAATTCAGGATTGTTCCTGACGGATGTATCGAATGTTGTGGTGAAAGTGTACAATCTCTGCAGAGTGTCAAACTATTCAAATAGCCGCGTCCGCGGTTATGGACAGTTGGAGTGGCCATACTGTTCCCCCGTCAGATGTTTTCAAAATGACTTGAGAATTTGACTTGACCACAACAGAGTTGTGGCATGAGATACAAGTTCCCCCCTTAGGTGTTATAAAATTTAACTAGCTTTCTCTTGCTTCTGAACTGAGTAGAGGTAAATCTGAATTTTTGCAAAACAACCTTAGAGCCTACTCTCCTACTACCAACCCCCCCTTAACTTGTTAGTATTAGTTTGCGAGTACTTAAAGAGTACTCATGGCTTTGTCCCTGGCTATTCCCGTGGCCAGACTATGAAGAGGAGTATCAGGATGATGGACCGCAGGAAGGTTACGATAACTAGGATCATCTCACATCGTCAGCATTGCCTGTGACCCTGAAGATGGAGCTTTGCCTACGCTATCGTTATCTTTACGTTATTCCGCTGCTTGAATTGTATTAAGAACTGGATCATGAGATCCTTATTTGTGTAAGACCTTATGTATGGTTTGTAGGGGTTCGTAGCATGGAAAACAAAAATTTCTACCGCATGCACAGAAACAAGCCAAGATCTATCTACTAGATTGTAGCAACGAGTCGATAGAGGAACTCACCCTCGAAGATTCCAAAGCGGTTAACGAGAGCAGATTCTCGTGGGTGATGTAGTCGTACACTTGCCGATCTCAAGATCGCGTAGACGATCCTTCCGGCGCTGCGTTCCGGCAGCGCTTCCGCAGTCGGTCACACGTTCGGTACTTGATGAAGACCTTCCTCTCCCTTGTTCCAGCAGGCAGCGGAGGTTGTAGCACTCTCCTCGCGATTCCGGCAGCACAACGGCGTGGTACCGGAAGTAGAGGGGAGATCTCGCAGGGCTTCGCCTTAAGCCGGAGCGAGTATGGTGGAGTATGAGAGAGACCCTCGACGATCTAGGGTTTAGACATGCCAAGGAGGGGGCTAGGACGGCGGCTAGGGTTTGACCTAGGCGGCGACGGCGAGTTGCCCTAGGTAGGTAGCGGCTATGGAGGCCGGCGGCGGCTAGGGTTTAGGTTTAGAGGAGGGCAGATTGTGTGCTAGGAGGGGCAGCCCTGCCCCTCCCTTTATAGGTGGAGGGAGGCGCGCCAGGGGAGGGGAGTCCCTCCCCAACTCGGTCTCCCAAGGGGGCCGGCGGTGGAGGGGAGGAACTCCTCCCCAACTCGGATTCCACCTCCCCTCCACTTCCCAAAATAGCCGTTTGACTTTCAAATTGGCGTTTGACTTTTTCAAACTAGGATTTGATTAAACCCTTTATTTTGTTCAGTGATGACACCTAGTACATGATGCAATCATATCAACTTGATATAACACATTCATGTACCCTTCCCCTCCGGAGTGCCGGACATTCCGGAACCTTCTAGAACATTCCCGATGAAAACACCGGAACCATTCTCCAACCCCGAAACAGGACTTTCCTTATATGAATCTTATTCTCCGGACCATTCCGGATCTCCTCGTGATATCCCGGATCCTATCCGAGACTCCGAACAACATTCGGTCTCTTACTCATCATTCCATAACTACTCAAACAACATCGAATCCTTAAGTGTGTCTCCCTACGGTTCGTGAATTATGCGGACATGATCGAGATACTTCTCCGATCAATAACCAATAGAGGAATCTGGAAATTCATATGGCTCCCACATATTTCTACGATTACTTTGCGATCGAATGAACCACTTACATACGATACCAGTTTCCCTTTGTCTCACGATAGTTTACTTATCCGAGGTTTTGATCGTCGGTATCTCTGCATACCTAGTTCAACCTCGTTACCGATAAGTACTCTTTTCTTGTTCCCGTGGTATGTGATCCCTTGTGAGCCAGACACATGCTTGCAAGCTAATTGGATGACATTCCACCGAGAGGGCCCAGAGTATATCTATCCGTCATATGGATGGACAAATCCCACTCTTGATCCATGTGTCTCAACCCATACTTTCTGAATACTCAATGCCACCTTTATAGACACCCAGTTACGGTGTGGTGTTTGATGTCATCAAAGCATCCTTCCGGTGATGGTGATAAGCATGATCTCATGGTCGAAGGAATTAGGTTACTATGTATCAGAAAGCTTATAGCAAATGAACTATATTAAATGACTTGATCTTTATGCTACGCTTAACTATAGGAGTATGTCCATCATATCATTCTCCTAGTGATATGACCCTGTTGTTAATAACATCTCTATGTTCATGATCAGGAAACCATGATCATATATTAACCAACAAGCTAGTTTAACAAGAGGCTTTACTAGGGACTCTTTTATGTTTACAAATCACACAAGTATTAATGTTTCCGGTTAATACAATTATAGCATGGTATGTAAACATTTATCATAAGTATGAAGATATGATAATAACAACTTTATTATTGCCTCTTGGGCATATCTCCAACAGTCTCCCACTTGCACTAGAGTCAATAATCTAGTTTCAAACCTTTGTGTATTCAACACCTATGGCTTTCTGGTGTTGTATGTACACAATTGCTAGTGGTCAACTGATCTCCGGATCTGTCACTTCCAGGTTCGTGTGTAATTGCATGTCTTTGCGTCTCTATGCATCACTCATTTTCTAATGAGATGGCTTTGTACAAATTTGGTCCTTTGGTGTGACCTTTAGTTCTTTGGGGTTAAAACATGTTGATAATATTGTCGTACAATATATCTTCATAGCATTATCCCTGCTGTGAACTACACCTAGTTTGATAACAAACTACTTGACACAAATGCCCTCTTTTGCTGCTATAATAGCAGTTATATACTTAGCCCTTTTGTTGTAGTATCTGTCACAATGTCTTAACTTTGGAACTCATCCAAATCCATTATGGAACTTACTTTCCATCACATTGTGCCACCCTTAGTTTAGATTGAGATAAACTTAATTTGTACTTTGTGACAAAACTAGTATCAATGTAATTCATTTACAATGAACTAACCATCTATTTGTCACTTCTACAAAATAATATATTCTTATTTCTTTTACAAGATCATAAGAATATCTTTACTATTTTCCAATAATCATCTTATGAATCATTCTGGTATACGCTCATAACATTTAGAGCATAGGACACATCTGGATTTGTACACATCACAACATGATTGATAAAATACTCTTTGTGATTTTATACATCAAGTATCAATCTATATTTGAATCTTTGTTTCACTTACCAAGTGTCAATACACTTGAATATATCATCAATATTGAACTCATTCAGTCCTTTCTGTGCGACAAGAACCTTTCTTGTAGTTTCTATATTGAACTCATTCAATATATCATCTATGTACTTTTGGCACAACCATATTAGCGTCTATTGATGCCAAATATTTGGGTTTTGCCTAAGTCTTTCATCGAGATGAAATTCTTATCCTGTGTTTAATAAAAGATACATTATTTCCAATCAACAATATGTCTTCCACATAATGTATTAGAAACATGTCTTAGCGCTCCCACTTAATTTCTTGCAAATGCAAGCATCTTCATCGTCTCCGATGAAATTAAACTCTTTTAACAGTTTCATCATGGTGAAGATTCCAACTCCGCGATGCTTACTTCAACCATTGAAGTTTGCATATGCTTTTAGCATCCTTTGAATTTAACAAAACCCTTTGGACCGTGTCATGCACACGTCCTTGGTAACCATTCTATTAGAAGAACTTGTTTTGTTTATTCAACACATAACAAAATTATATGTCGTAGTTGCTACATTAATCCATCTAGACTAAATATCGCTTAATGAAAGATCAGATCTTGTCATAGTCAACTCTTTGAACATTGTCGTGAACTCTTTCCCGACATGTCGATAATTTCATAGATGTGAAACATCCATGTCTATTTCTTTATAGATCCAAATACGACTGTAAGGTCTTGCACCTTTTCAGAGGGTCTTTCAAGTTCAAAGCTTGATCTCTCGTATATGGAACTATCATGGATTTTATGGCTTCAAACCATTTGACGGAGTCAGGGCCCATCATCGCTTCTTTCCATGTAGTCGGATCATTATTGTCAAATAATGATTTAACTCTCAAATCTTGGTATTTGATTGATTACCCGACCTACTTGTTTCAATATGAACTTAGACTTCTGTGACCACAACCTTTGAGGCACGTGAGCCATGAGCATTGTTGCTGCCTCCGGAACACTTTTTGGTGCTGCGCAACTCTGCACATATAGCTAAGGTTCTTTTAACCTTATCAAAGTTCTATTGTCCTCCCACTTAAATTTTCACGAAAATATTCCTTCTTAAAGAAACTTTGACGTTCTAAGCGACAAACATTTTTGTCTCCGATGTTATGGAGGAACAGTTATTCGAAATAACATACAAAGATACGTTCATCCGACTTTGGTTGCAAACATCTTTCTTATGCATAGCATACCAATGTTTAAGAAAGGACAACTTGGGTTTTATCCCAAACCATAACTTTATATGGTGTCAATTCAACGGATTATGATGGAGCTCTTTTCAGTGGAAAAACGGTAGTCTCTAAAGCTTTTAATCTTTAAAATATAATGACAGTTGTATGAATTACACCTTTGATCTTACCATGTCAAACAAGGTTTAATTACATATCTCGAACGCTCCATACTCTTATGGTGTTTCGAGAAATGTAAATCCACGGAACGATTCCTTAAATCTTAGGTATTATGCTAAACTTGTAACTCATATATCTTCCTCTATGATCTTATCATAAACTATTTATATTCTTGTTACAATGATTTTGCACTTCATCTTGAAAGTCTTTGAACTTTTCAAATGTTTCATACTTTATCCTTATTAAGTAAATATTCATATATTCACTCAAATTTTTCGGAGAAAGCATATGAAGTTGAAATCCATCGCTCTTGACTACACATAATGGACTTCATACAAAAATATGTACAAGTTCCAATAAGCTAGTCATTCGTTCCCTTTTGGCCTATGAACAAAGTTTTAATTATCTCTAGGAAAGTTTCACAAGCGTCATTTGATCAAAAAATCAAAAGACTCCAAAATTCCATCCACATGGAGTTTCTTCATGTTTTCTTTCCAATATAATTTAAACGGCGATGTCACTTTATAAGTGATCTTTCAATCAATTTGTCTTTCGACATTTTTAGCACTAGTTTTATGGATGTGATTTCTCCAACGAGATTTGTGAATCATCCATCTTTTATGGATTACGGCAATTATTTGAACAACCCCTTTGTTCTCATAATACCTGATAAAACAAATCTTGAAGGTAAGCTTTTAACGAGCAACACAATAACCCTTTATTTGTTCTCGATGAACATCATCACATATTCTTTTGCTAGTTACTTAGGCCATTGTAGTTCATGAATTCTGTTGTTTCGTATGATGATTCATACCAACAAATTCAGTATCAAATACTAAGAACCACATTGTTTAACAAGCAAAGAATATAGCCATAACACGTATATCCTTTATATACCTAAACTGAACAATTCTAGTCTTTTCTTTTCTGCCATATATTTATGAGATTCTCTTTCAGTATTTCTTTTTCTGTTTGAAAGAATCTATCAACATCAATAGTGGAGCCATACACATGACACATAGTCCAAACCGTGTATGGTTAAATACCAATGTCTTTGGACTTGCACTTTGAAGTAGATTACCATCATCAAATGTTTGGTGTTCTTTCAAATTCCTTTCTTTAGTAATCTCTTGGTGTAGTAAACATTTTACCTACATCAAATATTCACCCTTATCATGGAATCATTCATGATCAAGCTACTTTTAGCTTATAATGGTGAATCACGAGTATAATGTTGCTCTCCAAAACCTTTTGGAGGTTTCGGACAACTAGTGTCTCCAACCTTTTGCAAATTCTCATCAAATATGAGAACATGACTTTTGCCATATTATACTCTATCATGTTGCAACCAAAACTTCGTTTCAGATATCACAATATTTTCCACACATCATGGTTTCTGAAACAACTCTTTCAGATCCTAGATAACCTTGATATTAAGACAATTCTTTGAATATCAAGAATCAAGGAGACAAACATGATACTCATACACTAACTCTTGGAATTGTCACTCTCGATTTTAATACCAATTATTAAACTTCATGGAGTAACCGGAACTTACTGAAAGTTTGCAATAGGACTTTTAAACTTTAGATTAACACTTCAAAATAATATGATACCAGTTCGTAAAGTAACTAACCAGAATTCTATAGTTCTATCATCTCAATTATAACTAAGCGCAAGGTGGTAAACAGATGCCAATGACTACAACAACTATGCAAATTCACTTTGATTTAATTTATGATAAATAGTGTTCAACTTTTAATCATATTGTCGTTGAACTCCCACTCAAAACAATATCCCTCACATTGTTTTAGTGATCACACGAACCAAATCCACCACATCAAAACCGATCATCACGAGAGTGGATGTAGCTTCAATGGCGAACAATCAACATGTTCATCATATCTACTATATGACTCATGCTTTACCTTTCGGCGATCCGTGTTCCGAGACCATGTCTGTACATGCTAGGCTCGTCAAGATCAAACCTTAGCTTCCGCATGAGCAAATCTGGCTTGCTCATGTTGTATACACTCACATAATCTAACACACCCGATCATCACGTGGTGCTTCGAAACAACGAGCTTTAGCAACGGTGCTTACTAAGGATGAACACTTTAAGACTTGAAATTGTGTGCTTGAGGGATCATCTTATAATGCTACCGTCGTAAACTAAGCAATACACGATGCATAAAAGGATTAACATCACATGCAATTCATAATATGTGATATGATATGGCCTTTCTTCTTTGTGCTTCTGATCTCCATCTTCAAGCACGAACATGATCTCCATCATCACCGGCATTGCATCAAGGTCAATGACGCCGCTCCATGGTTGTCGTCCACCAGCTTCAACTATTACAACTACTTTAAATAGACACACGGGCCTTAACAGAATTTAAAGACAACCATATGGCTCCTGCCGGTTGCCAACTTACAATAAGGAACATTGCATACATCAAATATAATCACAATCATGGCCATATCACATCACAGCACACCCCTGCAAAACAAAGTTAGACGCCTCTAATTTTCTTTGCATATTTTACGTGGTTTGGGGCTTTCAATAAGTGTCGTTCTAACTTACGAACAAGAACCACAACATTGATACTAGTATTGTCAATCACCCGTTGTAAATTAAATCTTAACTATGTTGGGAGAAACAGGCACCCGCAAAGCCACTTATGCAATACAAGTTGCATGTCAAGCGTGGAGCAAGTCTCATGAACGATGTCATGTAAGGTTAGCCCGGGCCGCTTCATCCCACCATCTCGCAAGATGCAAAGTACACAAGAAGCAATCGACAACAAAAGCATCAACGCCCACAATGACCATTGTGTTCTACTCGTGTAACAGATCTACATATAGACACGGCTCTGATACCACTGTAGGGGTTCGTAGCATGGAAAACAAAAAAATTCTACCGCATGCACACAAACAAGCCAAGATCTATCTACTAGATTGTAGCAACGAGTCGATAGAGGAACTCACCCTCGAAGATTCCAAAGCGGTTAACGAGAGCAGATTCTCGTGGGTGATGTAGTCGTACACTTGCCGATCTCAAGATCGCGTAGACGATCCTTCCGGCGCTGCGTTCCGGCAGCGCTTCCGCAGTCGGTCACACGTTCGGTACTCGATGAAGACCTTCCTCTCCCTTGTTCCAGCAGGCAGCAGAGGTTGTAGCACTCTCCTCGCGATTCCGGCAGCACAACGGCGTGGTACCAGAAGTAGAGGGGAGATCTCGCAGGGCTTCGCCTTAAGCCGGAGCGAGTATGGTGGAGTATGAGAGAGACCCTCGACGATCTAGGGTTTAGACATGCCGAGGAGGGGCTAGGCCGGCGGCTAGGGTTTGACCTAGGCGGCGGCGAGTTGCCCTAGGCTGGCAGCGGCTATGGAGGGCGCCGGCGGCTAGGGTTTAGGTTTAGAGGAGGGCAGCTTGTGTGCTAGGAGGGGCAGCCCTGCCCCTCCCTTTATAGGTGGAGGGAGGCGCGCCAGGGGAGGGGAGTCCCTCCCCAACTCGGTCTCCCAAGGGGGGCGGCGGTGGAGGGGAGGAGCTCCTCCCCAACTCGGATTCCACCTCCCCTCCACTTCCCAAAATAGCTGTTTGACTTTCAAATTGGCGTTTGACTTTTTCAAACTAGTATTTGATTAAACCCTTTATTTTGTTCAGTGATGACACCTAGTACATGATGCAATCATATCAACTTGATATAACACATTCATGTACCCTTCCCCTCCGGAGTGCCGGACATTCCGGAACCTTCTAGAACATTCCCCATGAAAACACCGGAACCATTCTCCAACCCTGAAACAGGACTTTCCTTATATGAATCTTATTCTCCGGACCATTCCGGATCTCCTCATGATATCCCGGATCCTATCCGAGACTCCGAACAACATTCGGTCTCTTACTCATCATTCCATAACTACTCAAACAACATCGAATCCTTAAGTGTGTCTCCCTACGGTTCGTGAATTATGCGGACATGACCGAGACACTTCTCCGATCAATAACCAATAGAGGAATCTGGAAATTCATATGGCTCCCACATATTTCTACGATTACTTTGCGATCGAATGAACCACTTACATACGATACCAATTTCCCTTTGTCTCATGATAGTTTACTTATCTGAGGTTTTGATCGTCGGTATCTCTGCATACCTAGTTCAACCTCATTACCGATAAGTACTCTTTTCTCGTTCCCGTGGTATGTGATCCCTTGTGAGCCAGTCACATGCTTGCAAGCTAATTGGATGACATTCCACCGAGAGGGCCCAGAGTATATCTATCCGTCATATGGATGGACAAATCCCACTCTTGATCCATGTGTCTCAACCCATACTTTCCGAATACTCAATGCCACCTTCATAGACACCCAGTTACGGTGTGGTGTTTGATGTCATCAAAGCATCCTTCCGGTGATGGTGATAAGCATGATCTCATGGTCGAAGGAATTAGGTTACTATGTATCAGAAAACTTATAGCAAATGAACTATATTAAATGACTTGATCTTTATGCTACGCTTAACTATAGGAGTATGTCCATTATATCATTCTCCTAGTGATATGACCCTATTGTTAATAACATCTCTATGTTCATGATCAGGAAACCATGATCATATATTAACCAACAAGATAGTTTAACAAGAGGCTTTACTAGGGACTCTTTTATGTTTACAAATCACACAAGTATTAATGTTTACGGTTAATACAATTATAGCATGGTATGTAAACATTTATCATAAGTATGAAGATATGATAATAACCACTTTATTATTGCCTCTTGGGCATATCTCCAACATGGTTTGTAATGGATTGTGTACTGTGATATCCAAATCTGTTATGTCTCGCAAAAATGGTAATCCTGGGATTGCGATGTATGGCATAACAGGCATCTGGGATTAAAAATCTGGGTGTTGACATCGGCACCCTCGGTGAGTTCTTTCCTACGACCGGCCATCGAGCCGATGAACTGTACTGGTTGTGAAACTATGAGAATGGTGATATCCTAATTGTGAGCTCGAGGTTGTGGTTTGCTGGTGTGGAGGTTGGCTATGTTTTATCTTTTATACTAAAACATTTCTATGCTCTAGAGCTGATACTGGTACTCTGTCTTGGCTTGCTCTTCATATATCTGTGTGTGGCATCAATGTGGTTACTTCTGTTGTTATTTGAATATGCTAGAGTTGCTCTTTGTTGAATCCTAAATTTAATAAGAGATTCACATAAAGGTTATGATGTGAGAACAATTACTGTACTTGATTCTGTTGACTAGCATGGACCCTCGCTATGGCAATGTCCATTTAGTAGTGCATAGTTGTGCTGCTTATCTGTTCATGTTGGGATATAATTTATTTGGGATTAAAACTTCCCATATTGGAATCTAATTGTTGTGAACATTATTTGTTGACAATATGATAGAGAATAATCTCTGAGATGATTCCTAGTTTAATCTAGGAAGATGATATGAACTTATTCATAAGTGAGATTGTGGTTTATTTAAAATGGACTTGGGTTTGTGCTAAAAATATTCTGAATCTACTAGGTACAGAGGTGCTACCCTCCGGGAATGTGCCATGTAGCCTAGCAGTTGTGATAATGCTTGTCTAGTAAAACTAGAGAATAAAATGATGATGATATATCATGCAAGGCATGAACTTGGATAAATTGAATCAGAAGATGTAAAGTAGATTTATTTATCTACTTAATTGCTTGATAACTAGATATATGATTCCTAGATCATATGATCTGGGAATATGATTTGAATTTCCTTAGGTTGATAGATACCCTAGTGTTGTGCTTGGACTGCTACACATCTGATCTGTTGTAGCCTTTCTTAATAAGCTTCTACTTGTGCCATTTTAAAACTAGTGGCTTCTAAATTTCTTGTTGGCAATCAATACCAATAGAGAAACACTCAAAATTTCAAAAGTTGCCTTTTTTATTTAGGAACTGAACTTGGTTAGAGGGATTGATTAGTTGCACTATTGCCAATGAATAAATGGATCAAGGTGGCTGCCTCTGTCCCTTTCCTGATATGGATCATCCAATGTATCCTTGTTGCCTGCTTGTCCCTGATGTATCCATTGATCTAGATGATTCCAGCATGATCCATAAACTATTGTTGTTTTAGATTAAAAATCTATCCCTCTAGCCAATACTGGGGAAATCAAGACTGGTTCTTGATTTCCCTAAGTTGGGTCCCAATATTGATAATGCCTCATCTTTGATGAGGGAATTTTTTTAATATTAAGCCAATAATCCCTTCTTTGTTTCCATTACTTGACTGCAGAAAATAAGAATAGATACTATAACATGATTTTGGTGGTTAACCTGTGATTGTGGAGTTGTTGTAGTTGCTGGATGGTGTTGATCTTGATCATCCACTGTTACTTAGTGGCATGCCTTCCTCCCTTCTTCTGATGTAGCTACTACTACTTCTCTTCTTAGCACCTAGGACTCCTCCTTGTGCTCCTGACTTGACTTCTTGAATCTGCTACTGCTTTTCCTTCTGTTGATGCTCCTAGATCTGTCTTCCCCTGATTCTAGCTCTTGGATGGCTCCTGGGAGCAACCAGGGCTAGAGATGGTTTGGTGGAATGATCTGGTTTCTAGTTGATAAAGCTGGATAGATCAGTGATCATCTGATTCTATATTGTGGTTGTTCATGTGTGGGCTTGGGAGTTCTAGTGCTAAGCAATGAGCTGGGGTGGAAGGAGTAGCTAGCAGCAGTGACTGCCACGGCTGGTTCCTTCTTATCCCCCCGGTGTGCTCCTATGTTGACAGCAGATACCTCCATATTGATGTGCAAGCTGCTTGCAAGTGGGACCTTCTGGTGTGGATGAGATCAAGTGAAAACTTGATATTTGTGGAATCTTTATCTTATTATTTTTACTGCCATGGTGAAACTTGCCCCTCTCCAAGCCTGTGATGTTGTACTGAGGCCCTCACTAGATAAGAATACATGCTTAATTTGGTGAAACTTGCCCCTTATAGATTATCTCAATGATGAATTAGACATAGCATTTCTATGTCAAATCTGAGAGCAAAACTCTAACCAACTAATCATTCTTTTATTATATTTTTGTTTTGTTTTGTTTTTCTTTTTGTTGTGTTTGCAGGAAATGAAAAGAAGAAAGGAAATGCCAGATTATGAAGGGATAAGAGAACAGTAGCTTTAGGATTTTCTTAGTATCAAATGTTGTAATTTATATTCTGTTTGAAAATTGTAAAAACGTTGTACTGTTGTATTTTATTCAATAAAGTTTACTTTATTTCATTTTTATTTTACAATTCTTTTGTAAAGACAATGTCATATAAATTTTGTTGTAATAAAGAATTCTTTTATTTATTTCAGTAATGTAATTCCTTTTCTACTTATTTGTTTCCTAATACTTTACTTTTATTTATCTATTGTAAAAGTTCAATATAATTTTATATGTATATATATATTAATAAAGAATCCTTTTTTATCATTTTTGTAATAATTTCATTTCAAGTTATTAAATATTTCCAATTTCCATTTGTGAATTTTATAAATTCATTTGAATTTCATATTTGAAATTCAAATATATGTTTGAACAAATTTTCCCCGAAACAAAGAATTCTACAAAGGTCACGTCGAAATCTATCGCACTTGCTCCGAAGTTTCCTTCAGTACAAGAGAGATCCCGATCCCTCCATACCTCTTTTAGTTTTGCGCGAAAATTTCCCGGATTTTCTTATGCATGAATGCAATGCACACACATGCGTTCTCTCTATTTCCAGGTGCTAATCCTGGGATGTTACAGACTCTCCCCCTTAAAATAAACTTTGTCCTCAAAGTTCGCACCCTCTTATGATTCCAAAGATAAAATTGACTTCTTCAGATCGTGGTGACTCTTTTAAATCCGGGATGAAGATAATTGTTGTATCTTCATTCAAGATTTTCCTTGAGCGAACTTCTAATCCCATTTGATATATAAATTTCTTCTGAATCTAGCACTTCTGTCATGATCAGGTCCTTTTGAGTGTTTTCAGATTAAGACATCTATTCAAGAAGTGTCTAGGTTTTTAGAAAGCCTCCTTAAGGTAAGATTCTGTTTTATACTTTGGATAAATATAGCTTAACTCTAATATTAATCTATATATGGTATACTTAGTCCTTATAACTTACTTCTTAAGAATGTTTTGGCTGTCTCCTAAACCTTACTCCGGATATCAACTCTCGATGCTTCATTATTCACTCTCCCCCTTGAGATTTTCTAATGGTCTTATGAGGAACAGATGTTACACCCACATACTTGGGAAATAGCGGTGCAAATTCTCTAACTCCTTAAATGCATGTATAATGTAACACATGTCATTAATAATGCCTTGACTTACCACTTGCTTTGTTGTGGTTGTTGCTGTCATTGACTTCATTTATGGTTTCATACTTCCGTTTTCCTGAAGATGTACCTTATTCACCTACACCCTCCTTTGATGGTGATTTGGTGTATGTTGTGTCTCCTCCCACTGATGTTCCATAAACCTCCTGATGATCCGGACAACATGATTTCTTCTGTCCCAGAATTCCACACTTGCTACATTTCCCCCGAAATGCTCCTACATTACTTTATCCATTTGGATTAGGCGGAATATTTTGAGTAGATGATAACCCCATTATTGGTTCTATTACTCCTGATGTTGATCCACGAATTAACTGCGGTTTTAAGCAGTTCTTTTTCATGTGTCCTGGTTCTCCACATTGGTTACATACTATCTTAGGTTTTCGACACTCCTTTAAAACGTGGCCCCGAATTCCATAGTTGTGACATATCTTTTCTGTTTTGTATGTCATATGTGGATCCGAACAATTCTTTGTCTTATGTCCTTGGACCTGACATGTTGTGGTCTGTTTTTGAATTCTGTTTTTCTTTCCTTTAGGTGCAACAATCTCATCGTATTCTGATATATGTGCACTATCCACCAATTCCTGGAACTCCTTTGCACGCACAATCCTGAGCTGCATCTTCATAACTCCTTGTAGTCCTTTCATGGACTTCTTTTGTCGTTTCGCCTTCTTGTTTACTTTCTCACTAATGTACTTGGATAAATGGTTAAACTCGCGTACATGTTTCATGACTGGAAGATTCTTTTTCTCTAAGGCTTCATTATCCTTCCTTTTCCCATTGTTTTGATGAACAAATTCTTCTCGAAACTTCTTTTTGAACTTAGCCCAGGTACTGACACCTCCTTCCGAAATCACGAACTTGGACTTTTCCCAACACATGGTTGTGGTTCCTGTCAATAGATAAGTTGCATAGCGCGACTTTTCTTCATCCTTACATCCCACACTTTTAAGCTTACGGGATGTATCCATTAACCAATTCTCCGCCTCCATAGGTTCTTCAACCATGGGAAAACTCCAGGGTTTGGTTTCTAAGAATTCCACCAGTTTAACCCTTGGATGTAATTCCTTGAATTGCTTCTCTTGCCTAACCTTTAATGTCTCCTGATAAAACTAGTTTTGCCTTTCTGTTTAAACCTTTATTCCTTCTTCCATACTCCTCATATACTGAAGAACTTCTTCATTGGGGGTTAAATACGGCTTTTGATTTGATCCTTCCTTCTGAATTGCTTGGTTAGCCTCCTTTTGTTGTATCACCAACATCTCATGAGCCTTCATCTTTCCAACATTAAAGTGATAATTCGCCTCTCCCTCACGCGAACCCATTTTCCCTTCTAGACCTGTACATCAAGTAAGGACTCCATGTAACATCATGCATATGGCCATAAAGTTCAAACTTCATGCATAGACCTAGTCACACAATAAAATCCAACAAATCCAAATATTACCTCTAGCAAACATACATCCAAAGCCTGTAGAAACAGTACTTCGAGTAAAACATCTCTTGCACTTAGGCTTTGATGTTATACACTACAATTTTTGATACATATTAGTGTATGGACTTCTACCGTTATATACTACTTGCATGGCTCATAATGTTCTTTGCCTCCTAAATTACACCATTTGCCCATTTGCAAAGGAATAACTTTTGGCAAAATTTGATCCGACTCTAGAGATAGTTGGTTAATTCACTGTATAACTGGTCATAACCTAATTATCCTTGGAGTTATACTAAACATCATCCTCACATTTCTACCCTTTGTTTCTAGGCAACATATCCTGTGCATCCGGTACTTTTGTGTATCCTATGCATCCGTCCATCTTTGAACCTTCGATGGAAATCGGACACACGATGTCCCGGCTGTGACTAATTGACAATTACACACCTGCCTGGAGCCCAGTCAAAAACAATCTTGTGATAACCCCCTCCTAAGGTTTCAGTTCTGAACTGGCGATGATGAAACAGATCGATCTGATACACCAGATACGATCGATTCTACACTACCAGGCTACCACCATGGTGAATTCACGATGATGCAGGCTAATTGGTCGACGATCAGAACGCATAAACGCCGAGGCAGACGACGACTACACGCCCGGCTTGCGGCGGCGGCGACGAAGAACATGATATCGCGTAACGGCAACGACGGCGATCATATGACGCGTGCAGCCGGCGATGAGTCGACGACCAAACATGGCTCCTAGAGCTGAAGGGGGCTAGTAATGTGCATGGAATGATTGAACCTCATATGATGTCCATACGATCTAATATTCCAGCATGTTGCCGTGTTAGATGGTCTTCGCTTCTCCGCTGCAACCGCCGGCACCGCAGGCCATCACCATGCTTTTTTTGAGCGAACTGTTCTATCTCACACTAGGGAACAGAAATGCTATGAGGGGGTTATCGCAAGGTTATAGTGACTTGGGTGTCCAGGCGGGCGTCAAATTGCAAATTGTTCATGGCTCTCGTGTAGTGCATGCGATTTCCATTTAAGGGCCTAGAACGGATGGATACATGGATATAGAAAAGCATAGGATGCATAGGATATGTTGTCTTGTTTCTAATATTAACTTCTTTAAGCATGTTTATTATAACAACGAATAATTCTCAAGTTTTAACTAGTTTCATAACCTATATAGGTCCACTTGTACTACAAGAATACTGCCTTTTTATTCATGCTGGTATGGATTTGGCATATTTCGTGGGGTTAAATAAGCATAACCCTATTTGTTACTCTCGATAGGATGCTATACTTCTTGTAATAGCTTTTAGTTAAACCAAAAATCAGTTACTATCTCTACAGTAACATGTTGTTTAAGGTTTTGGGGCGTACTCCCCAGGTATTTACCACTAGTATAAAGATAATAACAAAGTTTTACTTTATTTCATGGCTTCTCTTAGTAAGATAGCACCATGATTAATTATTCCCTTATGAGGTACTCTGACTTGGCGATATACTACTCGAGTTTAGTTATAGTATAGAATAGTCTAGAAGAAGATATATTGTCTACTTACGAAATACTGGTTAGGTACTTCCTACTACAAATAGTAGATAGGTAACCATTCTATAAGGAAAATAACCCAAAAATTCCACTAAGGTGTGACAAGGTTATTCTCAAGTGAATATTCATCATTTGTATAAGGAAATATGGTGTAGATAAGATGGCTTCCTATAGTCACTATCCAACCTACAGGTTCTACACATTTACTAGGTTTCCAACCTAAGGTCAAACCATATGCTCTGATACCAACCGCGGTGACCTAGCATACCACTGCATGATGTAGTACACTATAGTCGTTGACATAACACCAATGGAACACCGTTCCATCCACATTATATCGCTCAGAGTGGTACAACAGAAACATCGCGGGTCCAAGACATTACTTTAAATTACATATTACAAAAGATCCAGAGAACTTCCTCGAACAGTGAGGAATATTGTACAGAAAGAACCAGAAAGATCCACTTGGAAGTTTACTTTAGAAGTACTACTATTAGTATATGTATAAGGCTTGAAAGTACTACTATAGTATTGTTCTACAGAAGTAGGTTCTAGATTCTAGGAGTTTTATTTATACTCTACGCTTTAGCTTGACTTCCATAGCTTCTGGTAAGGTCTTTGACTCTGTTGACCTCCATCAGATATCTTCAACTCTTCAGGTAACTTATTTCCTAGGAACGCCATTGGTTTCTCTGAGATCTAGCAAGGGTTAAGAAGATACGGTTGACTATGAGCGTACTCAGCAAGTTCACTAAAGAGAAGTGTTTGATGCACTATCTACAGCCACCGACCATAGGTCGTAGGCAATGCAAGTTTTCAAAAACATTTCTTCAAAGGTTGCTTTTATTCTGAAAAACTATGTTCGTCAGCCTTCACAGGTTTACCAGAACTTTCATGGAGTTCCTTTCCTGCCGCGTTCGTAGCTCCTTCCCGGAACAGGCAGTAACAAGTTACAGTTTTTACACTCTGCAGAGGTGCGTTTATTTATCCATGAGAGATCTTAGCTTTGTTGCACATCCGAGTTATTGGCTCATTCACACTTCCTTGGTGTGAGTCCCAGACTAAGATCCAAGCCAATCACTGTCCTTCTCCGTGATCCTGCATACCCAACAAATTGCACATCAGGCCTGGGATAAAACTTGTTTCCATTATCAGCCTAAGGTGTACAACCCTCATAGATACCAGAAGCCGTGGGACGTTGAGGGATCCCACCCATAACCTGCTAACCCTCTATAAGAGGAGTTGCAACAACGGCCCGGTCATTCGTTGGCATGCGAAAGGGAGCCGATCCAGCTGACTTCTCCGTCCCATTCCAAATCTCATGGTTAACGCGTGATATACGGCGCAAGAATCACTGGCGACATAGGTTGTTAAGTCCTAAATAATATGTTCCGTTACCACCAGAACTTTCATAATAGGGTATTACCTCATGGTAAATAGCCTATAATCATATCATTATGAAAATAGTGTTTTCTGGCCCTTTTTGAAATGCAGGTGATAACAACACTGGATTTGCAAAATACTTTACAGAAAATAATCAAAGGACATGAGCAAGTGTGAACTTGCCTTTTGTGATCGCAAGATTATGCACTCATGGTCTTCGAGATAATAGAAGATCCAATATCTGAAATCAGCATCATTGGTCCGGTAAGGACTAATGTTTAAAGAAACAAGATGGCATTATGCATAAATAATGCTATGCACTTTTATAATTTCCAAAGTGAAACCCTTTACATTATAAATAAGTTGATCTTAGGTATCTTCTTTGAAATTGGGTTTATCTTTATGTTTATTTCATAAGCAATGTCATTGAAAAGGAACTTAAGTGTTAACAATCCAAAATATACAAGTACAAATATAGTAATGTGATTATGATTAATTGTCATTTGGTGACTAGGATAAAAAGTCCTTGGGTTGAGTTCTTAAGAGCTGAAGGAATTATTATAGACTTGTTTGTGTGAAGTGGCAAAAAGAATAACTTTGAATAAACTAGTGTTTAGTTAAGGTTAATTAGTCTTGAGGGTTATTTAGGTTTTACATTAGGGTTTGTGATGGTTATGAATGATGTTGAGTTATCATATTTCAATTGATGATACAAGTGATCAAAGTTAACTTTAAAAAACATGAATAAACTTCAATAAGATGTTTATGATTGTTTAGACCAAAGTAAACTATAAAAATAGAAGTGAATTTTAAGATATAGTGAGTTTTTAGAATATCATCTAGTTTTAGGGTTTTGACAAATATGATTAGGGATGATCCTTTTTAATTTAAGTGGAAGATGAGTTTAATAACATACAACATATTAATGGGAGCATAATGAGATGATCTTATAAATTTGTTAGGGTTTAGAGTCATTTTAAGAGTGGTTAAGAGATGAAGATTATTCACCATTTTATACATGAGTGATATATAATATTTATTTAAAAGGAGTTTTATTTAGATTTTAAGATTTAATTAGAGTATTTAAAAGTTAGTAGTTATACTTAAGTTTTATTATGATTATGGATTTATACTTAGTAATTAAATTTAAAGATTTTAGTGTTTTATTAAGAAATGTGATTATTTCTTTTAAGTAAATAAGTTTAAAGAATTAACAAAGTGGTTATTTTATTTTAGTAAAATAAGTAAATCAGTTTTATTATCTAATGTTATTAAAATGTTTTTGAATAATATATATAGTATTTTTCTAGTAAAATATACTTATTACAGATCTTAAAAATGAATTTTATTTATTTTTAAATATTATCTTTATTTTTATAAAATTCTTCAAAGAATTAAGCGTCTTTAAATATTTGCTTTATATTTTATTTGTAAAATTCTAAGTTAGTATTTTTATAAAATAGTGGAGTTATTTTATACACAAAAATGATTTTTATTTATTTTTAGGGGTTTTTCTTATTTTATGAAATTTCACTTAAGATTTAATAGTGTTTAATCTTTATTTGCATTTTATTAACTTGAATAAGTAAAGTTATATTTTTATTAGGTGGATATTATTTTTGTGATGAATTTTTATATATCATAAATATTTTTAAGATTTTTCTATTTTTAGAGATTTAAATATCTTGTAGGTCATTTTTTTTAATTTATTTTATTTTAATATGGGCCTAGCACCCAACAATGGGCTAAATTAGACCAGCTGGGTACTGGATCGGTCAAACCGACCCAGCTCATAGCTCGCCTCATCCCCCGAAGCTTCTCTCCTCCACTCGTTCTCTCTCGCGCGCTCCTGGGCATTGCCACTGCCGCCAGCTCCGCCTTCTGTTGCTCCTCTGGCCACTATCGGCTGCTTCCGCTTATACAGCTCGATTGTCGCCTCCTCCACCGACTCCCTGTGCTATGCCGCTGCTCTCTCGCTGCTCCCCCGCCCAACCAAAACCCTAATCCCCGCCTAGAGCTTGGTCCGCCAGAGCGCATCACCCTATACCGGAGTTTGGCCGCCTCCCTTAATCGAGCGAGCCTCCTCGTCGTCCCCGCTGAGTTTTTGCTACATGGCCTCGACAGCCGTGTGCTCTGCATCGAGCCCTATCTCAACCACCTGGCCTCGGACTTCCCATGGTGGTGTGGTGCTACTGCTACTGTCTAAGGCCATGGTTGGCTATGGTCTCCTGATGCTCTCTGTTGACCTGTGTTTCACCTTCCTTAACTCGACGCCGGTGGGAAGGTTCGTCGGCGCAACCCCGGTGTCCCTTGTTCCTGAAACCCGCGGGACGGCACAGACAGCCCAACCCCGGCATCAGGTGCTTCCGCTGATTCATGGATGGTGTTGGATAGGAGCGGTTCTATGGCTTCGTCAAACTTACGCTCCAGGTGCTCGGCACCCTCGGTGAGTTCTTTCCTACGACCGGCCATCGAGCCGATGAACTGTACTGGTTGTGAAACTATGAGAATGGTGATATCCTGATTGTGAGCTCGAGGTTGTGGTTTGCTGGTGTGGAGGTTGGCTATGTTTTATCATCTATACTAAAACATTTCTATGCTCTAGAGCTAATACTGGTACTCTGTCTTGGCTTGCTCTTCATTTATCTGTGTGTGGCATCAATGTGGTTACTTCTACTGTTATCTAAATATGCTAAAGTTGCTCTTTGCTAAATCCTAAATTTAATAAGAATTCACATAAAGGTTATGATGTGAGAACAATTACTGTACTTGATTCTGTTGACTAGCATGGACCCTGGCTATGGCAATGTCCGTTTAGTAGTGCATAGTTGTGCTGCTTATCTGTTCATGTTGGGATATAATTTCTTTGGGATTAAAACTTCCCAGATTGGAATCTAATTGTTGTGAACATTATTTGTTGACAATATGATAGAGAATAATCTCTGAGCTGATTCCTAGTATAATCTAGGAAGATGATATGAACTTACTCATAAGTGAGATTGTGGTTTATTTAAAATGGACTTGGGTTTGTGCTAAAAATATTTTTGAATCTACTAGGTACAGAGGTGCTACCCTCCGGGAATGTGCCATGTAGCCTAGCAGTTGTGGTAATGCTTGTCTAGTAAAACTAGAGAATAAAATGATGATGCTATATCATGCAAGGCATGATCTTGGATAAATATGAATCAGAAGATGTAAAGTATATTTATTTATCTATTTAATTGCTTGATAACTAGATATATGATTCCTAGATCAGATGATCTGGGAAGATGATTTGAATTTCCTAAGGTTGATAGATACCCTAGTGTTGTGCTTGGACTGCTACACATCTGATCTGTTGTAGCCTTTCTTAATAAGCTTCCACTTGTGCCATTTTAAAACTAGTGGCTTCTAAATTTCTTGTTGGTAATCAATACCAACAGAGAAACACTCAAAATTTCAAAAGTTGCCTTTTTATTTAGGAACTGAACTTGGTTAGAGAGATTGATTAGTTGCATTGTTGCCAATGAATAAATGTATCAAGGTGGCTGTCGCTGTCCCTTTCCTGATATGGATCATCCAATGTTGCCTTGTTGCCTGCTTGCCCTGATGTATCCATTGATATAGATGATTTTAGCATGATTCATAAACTATTGTTGTTTTAGATTAAAAATTGATCCCTCTAGCCAATACTGGGGAAATCAAGACTAGTTCTTGATTTCCCTAAGTTGGGTTCCAATATTGATAATGCCTCATCTTTGATGAGGGAATTTTTTTTTAATATGAACCCAATAATCCCTTCTTTGTTTCCATTACTTGACTGCAAAAAATAAGAACAGATACTATAACATGATTTTGGTGGTTAACCTGTGATTGTGGAGTTGTTGCAGTTGCTGGATGGTGTTGATCTTGATCAGCCACTGTTACTTAGTGGCATGCCTTCCTCCCTTCTTATGATGTAGCTACTACTACTTCTCTTCTTAGCACCTAGGCCTCCTCCTTGTGCTCCTGACTTGATTTATTGAATCTGCTACTGCTTTTCCTTCTGTTGATGCTCCTAGATCTGTCTTCCCCTGATTCTAGCTCTTGGATGGCTCATGGGAGCAAACAGGGCTAGACATGGTTTGGTGGAATGATCTGGTTTCTAGTTGATAAAGCTAGATAGATCAGTGATCATCTGATTCTATATTGTGGTTGTTCATGTGTGGGCTTGGGAGTTCTAGTGCTAAGAAATGAGCTGGGTGGAAGGAGTAGCTAGCAGCAGTGACTGTCATAGTTGGATCCTTCTTATCCCCCCTGGTGTGCTCCTGTGTTGACAGCAGATACCTGCATGTTGATGTGCAAGCTGCTTGCAAGTGGGACCTACTGGTGTGGATGAGATTAAGTGAAAACTTGATATTTGTGGAATCTTTATCTTATTATTTTTACTGCCATGGTGAAACTTGCCCCTCTCCAAGCCTGTGATGTTGTACTGAGGCCCTCACTAGATAAAAATAGATGCTTAATTTGGTGAAACTTGTCCCTTACAGATTAGCTCAATGATGAATTAGACATAGCATTTCTATATCAAATCTGAGAGCAAAACTCTAACCAACTAATCATTCTTTTATTTTATTTTATTTTTGTTTTCCTTTTCTTTTTGTTGTGTTTGCAGGAAATAAAAAGAAGAAAGGAAATGCCAGATGATGAAGGGATAAGAGAACAGTAGCTTTAGAAGTTTCTTACTATCAAATATTTTAATTTATATTATGTTTGAAAATTGTAAAAACATTGTACTGTTGTATTTTATTCAATAAAGTTTACTTATTTCACTTTTCTTTTACAATTCTTTTGTAAAGACAATGTCATATAAATTTTGTTGTAATAAAGAATTCTTTTATTTATTTCAGTAATGTAATTCCTTTTTCTACTTATTTGTTTCCTAATACTTTACTTTTATTTATCTATTGTAAAAGTTCAATATAATAATATATGTATATATATTAATAAAGAATCCTTTTTTTATCATTTTTGTAATCATTTCATTTCAAGTTATTAAATATTTCCAATTTCCGAATTTCATATTTGAAATTCAAATATATGTTTGAACAAATTTTCCTCGAAACAAAAAATTCTACAAAGGTCATGTCGAAATCTATCGCACTTTCTATGAAGTTTTCTTCAATACAAGAGAGATCCCGATCCCTCCATACCTATTTTAGTTTTGCGCGAAAATTTCCCGGATTTTCTTATGCATGAATGCAATGCACACACATGTGTTCTCTCTATTTCTAGGTGCTAATCCTGTGATGTTACAAATATTATGAAGACAAGCCCAGAACATTGGAGCAGAGCATACTTCAAATTTGGTTCCTACTGTGACTCAGTTGAGAATAACTTATGTGAATCTTTCAACAATGCCATAATGAGAGCAAGGTTCTACCCTATTATCACTAGCATGCAGACAATTAGAAAGAAAGTTATGGTGAGAATTAAGGAAAATAGAGCCAAGTCATATAATTGGACTGGGACAATCTGTCCAAATATATTCAAGAAGCTGAATTTGAACATCAGCAGGTCAAATATATGCACTCTTCTGTGGAATGGGAAAGAAGGATTTGAAGTATCACAAGGTGGGTGGAGAAATTTCACTGTAAATTTAGACAAGATGACTTTCCCTTGTAGATACTGGCAATTATCAGGTTTGCCATGTCCACATGCTATTAGTGCAATTTATACAGTGCAGAGGAAATTGGATGATTACATAGCTCCCTGCTACAGAATCAGTGAATACAACAAGATCTATGACCATGTCATGTAGCCAATGGAGGGAAAGGAAAATTGGCCAGTTGCCACTAACCCACAACCACATCCACCTATAAGAACGAATGCACCAGGGAGGCCAAAGACAGAGAGAAGGAGAGAAGAGGGTGAAAAGCCCAAAGGCACCAAGCTTTCAAGAAAAGGCTGCATAATCAGGCGCTCTTCATGTGGATCCACTCAACACAATAAAAGAAAATGCATAGCTAATACAAATGCTGGTGTGAAAGAACATGCAAGTTTCACAAAGGCAGCCAAACAAAGCCAGAAAAAAAAGATAATGCCAATCAGGTATTTTTCCTTTGTATATTATCTAGTACTTGTTGTCCTATATTTTGATTTTTATATTGTCTAGTACATAATGTCCTATATTGACCATTGTATTCCCTTTGTTGTACACAGAGAGAGGCAAGCAATGCTCAAGCAAATGATGCACCGACTGCAGCTCAATCTCATGGTACAACACTAGTTGCAGCTCAATCTCATGGTATAGCACCAGCTAAACTACAACCAAAGAGGAAGAAACAAAAAGGAAATGTCACTGGGCAGTCAAGCTCCCAACCAGTTCCAGATCCAACATTCAACATCTCTCAACCAACATCACAGCAAGGGAATTTTTCACAGGAGCCTGTCATGCAAATTCCAACCGAAGGCAGGCTGAGATGGTGGTTCTTTGGCAATGAAGGTCAAGGTGGATCAGGGCAAGGTGGAGATGATGCACCAGATGGAGTTTGATGCTTGTCTACTATTCTATGACAGCAGATGGAGTTTGAGACAATTGTGTGTTACCATATTTATGTGCTTATGTATGCTTATTTTCCTGCATATGTGTTATGCAATATTGCTATAGATTATGCTTAAATGCTGTCAAAATTTAGTTGAAATGCTGTCAAAATTTAGTGCAAATGCCGTCTTGGAAAACACTTTCATTGAATTGAAGATCGCAGTGCTACAACAATACCAGTGTGGTACAATATTATCAGTCTATTATAATGTAATTTCCACAATTTGTTGCCCTCCAAATCCATTGCATCCAATATCACATAAATATTCAGTACTCTATTCAGTACATGCCAATTCAGTTGAAAGACGTCACAATTGCACAATACAGAGAGAAAGCAACAGAAAGAGTACTGAACCCAAGCATACATGTATGCATGTTCTGATGCCCAGGTTCTCAAATTGAAATTACATAGCTCACACACACTCAACGCTGGGCCTGTGTATGCCCATGTTCTCCACTTGCCAGTGAAGCATTCACGTCGAACACACTGATAGAAGATATTGTAATTCGAATACCACCGTGCAAAACAGCCTAAAAGGGGTTAGGGGGTACTTTGCCTGGTTTTGCATACATCTGGGGGTTAAGCGTGTCGTTTAATAGTTCAGGGGGTGCTGCGTCCGTTTTCCAATACTTATGGGGGTTATCTATACTTCTTTTGTCAAAATTTGGTATCTAGACACTACTACCTCTGTTTCAGGGCTTAAGGCGCACACGCTTTCCAAAGCAAAGTTTGACCGAAAGAATTGAGCAACAAAATCTTGATTATATTGTACATAATTAGTACCGTTGGATTCGTATTGAAGAATAATTTCCAGTGATACTAGTTTTATACCAAAACTCTTTACGTATTTAGAGTAATTCTTGGTCAAAGAAAAAACACGCAAAACGAGGACGACTTAAGCCCTGAAACGGAGGGAGTATTTAGTATATAGATTCATCTAAATTTAAAAAAAACTAAGACGTCTCTTTTAGTACAGAGGGATTAGCTCGGATCGTCGCTTTTAGAGATAGGAGCAATAAGTATTTTTTAAGAGATAAATGACCGTTTCCACAAATATTTCGATTGTGAAAAAATGTGCTAAACTATGTGCATATGGAGAACAAACGAGAATATTTTGGAGATGCTCTTTAGAACACCAAGAGGCTTGGGTTACACAGACTCATGCGGGTCAAAGAAAACTACAATATTCAACTTGTGCAACAATCTTATGCCACTTGTGTTTGATGACAATGATGATATCAAGATGGATTGGATGACCGATGATGCCCGTTGTCATGACACATTTCATGAGTTTGCTCATCTTTTGGGATATCCATTTTAAGGCCGAGATTTGCAGGTTGGAGAGAGGGTACATGATCCTAACAACCATTATGATGTGTTGAGGCTTGCCCCCCCCTCCCCCCCCGCCGCCCTCTAAAGTGTCGGTGGTGTATGTGTGGACAATCCAAGAAATTGAAGCTTCTTCCCAGTATCTTGCTTCACATATTTAGAGAGCACATTGCTCCTCAAGCCGGCAACTTGGATCAAATTCAAGGAGGTTTGATCAACTTGATGGCTCTTGATCACTCGATCTACTTAAGTGTCCCTTAGGGCCCTCCCCGTCCCCTTGACGTCATGTACTTCATAATTGAAGAAATAGTTTGGTGTATTTCGAAAAGAAGTATACGTTGTATGTTCCATTTGTGATGAGGCTCATTATTTCCCAAAACACCGGGCACCCTGCACTTAGTATCAATCTTGTAACTCAAGATGAAGCGGATGGAATTGAGGAAGTTATGCTTCAAATGAAGCAACCGGTAGTCTCCAAGTCATCACAGGCAGATCTCGTGTCCCGAGATGAAGAAGATGAAATTGAGTAAGTTGAAACTCGAAGGGGACCAAAGATGAAGCATGCCTCCAATGCATACATGCCTCTAGACTCTAGTGAGATAGCGAAGAAACAAATAAAGAAAGCTTCATTTTTGGAAATGGTAATGTGTTTCATGCAAGTGGATATTCCCCGAGGGAAATATGATCAATACCAACACAATAGAGAAATGATGCAAACCATTAATTATTCTTAATACCACCAAGGAGAAAGATGGTCTGTCACCCACACCGGATGAAGAACAAGGTAACAGGTCACCCTATGAAGGCACTCTATCTTATAGAAAAAAAAGAGCAAAGGCCTCGTCAATTGGAAAGAGTTTGAGGATGTCACTTCTATAGCTGGCAATCATTCTACCACCTCCTCTTCTTGCCCTCATGGAAAAGGAGCTTATATGCCCGATGATGACCACTACCGCCAGGAGAGCGATGTCGAGAAAGACAATGATGATTGGGAGTGATATGTTTGGGGGAGTTTGTCTCGCTATTTTCCCATTTTGGTGTTTTGATGCCAAAGGGGGATAAGTAATATTAGGTTACTTTCGAGATTTGCATGGGTTGGGAAAAAGATTTTATCTCGTAGACTTTACCATAACAGATAGCTGACATAGTCTTTACCACAATAGATAGCTGAACTTCACATGTCTCATAACCTGATAAAATAACCAGATAAATCCAAAGATTTCACCATATAACCAAAGTAAACACATAGTTTGACAAGCTAAGATAAATGGGCACAAACACGAGAGAACTAAATGCATAAAATCGTGTGCCTGGCCTGTTGCTGAAGTGTTCGCAACACAGAAAACATTTTTTCCCTACGATATAGACGTCTAATTACACCAAGATCTAATATAGTAGATGCTAGTAACGAGTAAGGGGTAACCAGAATAACTTACCCGTAAAGACCGAAAAACTTCTACAAAATCGTATTTCGTTGTTAATGTTGTCGATAACTTGCCGATCTCAAGATTGAGTAGAAGCGCGCCATAAAACTAACAGCGCATCCATTCTCGGGCACACATTCGGCTCCCGACAACCTTCACGTCCTCACTCCAGTAGAGCAGCGGAAGCAACACATCCTTCTAGAGAAACCATCAGAACATTTACTTTGCTAATTCTAAGCACCATGGGGAATTGCAAGAGCGAGAAAAAACCTTCACGAGGAGGTGGTGCAAATGGAAAGGGAGTGACCTCCTTTTACATAGGGGAGGGGCGGCCCCAAGGGGCCATGGTGGGTTCCCCCACCGATAGTTTTAAAAACCGGACCGGACCGGCGGTCCGACTAGAAAAAATCGGAACCGACGAGCTTGTCGGTTTTTAAGTGACACCGGTCAGGATAGCAAAAAACCAGAGAAAATAAAGTTGCTTCACCTAGAAGCGAACTTCTGACCTCCTGCAAGGCAAGGAAGATCCACGCGCACAACTTTGCCACTTGGTTTGAGATCGTTATGTGATTATCTATTGAATCATACGTTATATACATTCTGTGGACATGTTTTATCAAAATTTACTTAAATTTTAATTGAAAATAGCGATTTTCTGTCGCTATCAAACCGGCTGAGCCGACGGTCTGACCGGTGAACCAGTGAACCAACTACCTTACCGGTTCATTTGCCGGTTCGATTTTTTAAACTATGCCCCCACCTCTCCCTCGTTCATGTGGGTGGACTCTCCACTCATCCCACTCACATGAATTTCCTCTCCACTCACTTGCATTTAATTTCCACTAGATTGAATGCAATCTCTCATTAATAAAAACATTTTTTATTTATTTTATTCAGAATTTTTTAATTACTTTAATTAACAAATATTTACATAAACCCCCTTCCATTATTTCAATATTACATCTAAACCCAATTTCAGCAATTTGACCAGAAACAATTCTCGTACTCATCGAAATAATTCTAGCGCTTATAAAACATTTCTCTAACATAATTTATATGCCCATTAGTGTTGGTATACCTTAAGTGTGTCACCCTATGGTTTGTGAATTATATAGACAAGATAGAAACACTTCTCTGATCAATAATCAGCAGCGGGACCTGGAGATCTGTACTAACTCTCACACATTCAATGATTACTCTTGTGAGTGTGTGAATCATTAACGTTGTACCCAATTTCTTTTGACTCATGATATTTTACTTGTCCGAGATCCGATCACACGTATAAATCATACCCTAGTTCGATCTTATTATCGACAAGTACTCTTTACTCATTCCGTGATACAACATCCTAGTGGCCTAGCCACATGCTTGCAAGCGGTGTTTATGTTATATCACCGAGAGGGCCCAGAGTATATATCTCTGTCATATGGATGGACAAATCTCATTCTTGATTTATGAGCCTCAACAAATACTTTCAGAGTATCCAACGACACCTTTATAATCATCCTGTTACGGTGTGACGTTTGATGGCATCAAAGCACTCCTCCGAAATCAGCAATTGAAAATTCTCATGGTCAAAGGATTAGGGTTACTTCGTGTGTGTTTGATATTGCAATGTAAACTTAATGACTAGATCGCATTGCTATACCTACTCTGGGTGTATGTTCATCATATCATTCTTCTAATGATATGATCCCGTGTTTAACAACATCTAATGGTAATGATTAGGAAACCTTGATCATTTGTTAATCAACGAGTTAGTTAAATGAGAGGCATTATTAGGAACTTTGGTTTGTTTACTGAACACACATGTATTGATGTATCCGATTAATACAATTCTAGTATGATAAATAAACATCAATCATAAACTTGGAATAAGATAATAACATTTTATTATTGCCTCTCGGACATATTCTCTTCAGTTGCGGGTTACTTTGGGTTTGACACTTGGGGTGGCCTGATCTCCATGGATTTGGGAAGGAGTGAGGAGAAAGGAGATGAACACGATGAAATAAATGCAAAAGGCAAGGTAAATATACAAACACACGCAAACACACACGATTTTTGGTTGTCCTCGTTGGCCCGGACCACCAACCTAATAGAATCCTTGTGGAAGATATCGCTAGTTAGAGATCTACGATAGAAAGATTGACCCAGAGCTGCTAGAATCTACTCGTGAAGATATTGCAATTGATAGAGACCCAAAGGGAGAAATCAACGCAATAGTGTTGGAGATATGCCCAAGAGGCAATAATAAAGTGGTTATTATCATATCTTCATGCTTATGATAAATGTTTACATACCATGCTATAATTGTATTAACCGGAAACATTAATACTTGTGTGATTTGTAAACATAAAAGAGTCCCTAGTAAAGCCTCTTGTTAAACTAGCTTGTTGGTTAATATATGATCATGGTTTCCTGATCATGAACATAGAGATGTTATTAACAACAGGGTCATATCATTAGGAGAATGATGTGATGGACATACTCCTATAGTTAAGCGTAGCATAGAGATCAAGTCATTTTATATAGTTCACTTGCTATAAGCTTTCTGATACATAGTAACCTAATTCCTTCGACCATGAGATCATGCTAATCACCATCACCGGAAGGATGCTTTGATGACATCAAACACCACACCATAACTGGGTGGCTATAAAGGTGGCATTGAGTGTTCGGAAAGTACGTGTTGAGGCACATGGATCAAGATTGGGATTTGTCCATCCATATGACAGATAGATATACCCAGGGCCCTCTCGGTGGAATGTCATCCAATTAGCTTGCAAGCATGTGACTGGCTCACAAGGGATCACATATCACGGGAACGAGAAAAGAGTACTTATCAGTAACGAGGTTGAACTAGGTATGAAGAGATACCGACGATCAGACCTCGGATACGTAAACTATCGCGATACAAAGGGAAATTGGGATCGTATGTAAATGGTTCATTCGATCATGAAGTAATCGTATAAATATGTGTGAGCCATATGAATTTCCAGATTCCTCTATTGGTTATTGATCGGAGAAGAGTCTCGATCATGTCTGCATAATTCACGAACCGTAGGGAGACACGCTTAAGGATTCGATGTTGTTTAGTAGATATGGAATGTGAGTAAAGAGACCAAATGTTGTTCGGAGTATCGGATGGGATCCGGGATATCACGAGGAGATCCGGAATGGTCCAGAGAATAAGATTCATATAAGGAAAGTCCAATTTCGGAGTTCGGGGATGATTCCGGTATTTTCACCAGAATGTTCTAGAATGGTCTAGAAGGTTCACCAATCCGGAAGGGGAAGGGTACATGTATGTGTCATGACAAAGTGTAATGGTTGCATCATGTCTTAGGTCAGTTGGCTGGACACTTGGAAGAGAGAAATCAAACTCTAATTTGGAAGTAAAAAAAAAGGCAGTTTAAAAAAGTCAAATCCCAACATGGTTTCCGAGTTAGGGAGGGTTTCTGAGTTAGGGAGGGTTTCCACCTAGGTTGGGAACACCCTTGGATGCCCCCACCTATATAAGGAGGGGTGTGGGCGCACCCTAAGGTATCCCCCTTGCCCTAGGCGCCCAAGAAACACTAGGTTGGCCGCCACCCCCCTCTCTACTTGCGACCAATCTAGATCTCCTCTAAACCGCTACCGACTAGCTAAACTCTAGTTGCTAGCTACCTATAAACCTCGGCCCTCTAAACCCTAGATCGTCGGGGCTCCCTCTACTCCACCATACTCGCTCCGGCTTAGGCGAAGCCCTGCGGGATCTCCCCTCTACTTCTGACACCACGCCGTCGTGCTGCCGGAATCGCGAGGAGAGAGATACAACCTCTGCTCCTTGCTGGAACAAGGGAGAGGAAGGTCTTCATCGAGTACCGTACATGTGACCGACTGCGGGAGCACTGCCGGAATGCGGTGCCAGAAGGATCGTCTACGCGATCTTGAGATCGGCAAGTGAACGACTACATCACCCACGAGAATCTGCTCTCGTTAACCGCTTTGGATCTTCGAGGGTTAGTACTCTATCAAATTGTTGCACCAATCTAGTTGATAGGTCTTGGCTTGATTATAGATTAGATCTTGATTGTGTGTTCATGCGGTAGAATTTTTTTTCCATGCTATGAACCCCTATAGTGGTATCAGAGCCGTGTCTATATGTAGATCTGTTGCACGAGTAGAACACAATGGTCATTGTGGGTGTTGATGCTTTTGTTGTTGATTGCTTCTTGTGTACTTTGAATCTTGCGGGATGGTGGGATTAAGCGGCCCGGGCTAACCTTACATGACATCGTTCATGAGACTTGCTCCACGCTTGACATGCAACTCGTATGGCATAAGTGGCTTTGCGGGTGCCTGTTTCTCCCAACATAGTTAAGATTCACTTTACAATAGATAATTGACAATACTAGTATCAACGTTGTGGTTCTTGTTCGTAAGTTAGAACGACACTTATTGAAAGCCCCAAACCACGTAAAACATGCAAAGAAAATTAGAGGCGTCTAACTTTGTTTTGCACGGGTGTGTTGTGATGTGATATGGTCATGATTGTGATTATATATGATGTATGCAATGTTTCTCATTGTAAGTCGGCAACCGACAGAAGCCATATGGTTGTCTTTTAATTTCGTTAAGACCCGCGTGTCTATTATTTAAAGTAGTTGTAATAGTTGATGCTGGTGGACGACAACCATGGAGCGACGCCATTGACCTTGACGCCATGTCGGTGATGATGGAGATCATGTTCGTGCTTGAAGATGGAGATCGGAAGCACAAGAAGAAAGACCATATCATATCACATATTATGAATTGTGATGTTAATCCTTTTATGCATCTTGTATTTCTTAGATTGTAATGGTAGCATTATAAGATGATCCCTCTTACAAAATATCAAGTTATAGAGTGTTCGTCCTTAGTAGGCACCATTGCCAAAGCTCATTGTTTCGAAGCACCACGTGATGATCGGGTGTGTTAGATTCTGCGAGTGTATACAACGGGAGCAAGCCAGATTTGCTCATGCGGAAGCTAAGGTTTGATCTTGACGAGGCTAGCATGTACAGACATGGTCTCAGAACACAGAATACCGAAAGGTAAAGCATGAGTCATATAGATGATATGATGAACATGATGATTGTTCGCCTTTGAAACTACATCATGTCACGTGATGATCGGACTTGGTATAGTGGATTTGGTTCATGTAATCACTAAAACAATGTGAGGGATATTGTTTTTAGTGGGATTTCAACAGCAATATGATTAAAAGTTGAACACTATTTATCATAAATTAAATCAAATTGAATTTGCATAGTTGTTGTAGTCATTGGCATCCATTTACCACCTTGCGCTTAGTTATAATTGAGATAGTAGAACTATAGAATTCTGGCTCGTTACTTTACGAACCGGTATCGTATTGTTTTGAAGTGTTAATCTAAAGTTTAAAAGTCCTATTGCAAACTTTCAATAAGTTTCGGTTACTCCGTGAAGTTTAATAATTGGTATTAAATCAAGAGTAACAATTCCAGTGTTAGTATATATAAGTATCATGTTTATCTCCATGATTCTTGATATTCAAAAGATTGTTTTAATATCAAGGTTATCTAGGATCATCATATGTGGAAGATATTGTGAAACGATGTTTTGATTACAACATGATAGAGTATAATATAGCAAAGTTTATGTTCTCATATTTGATGAGAATTTTCAAAAGGTTGGAGACGCTAGTCGTCCTAATTCTCCAAAAGGTTTTGGAGACCAACATTATACTCACAATTCGCCGTTATAAGATGAAGTAGCTTGATCATGAATAGTTCCATGATAAGGATGAATATTTGATGTAGGTAAAATGTTTACTACACTAAAAGATTACTAAATAATGGAATTTGAAAGAACACCAAATATTTGATGATGGTGATCTACTTCAAAGTGCAAGTCCAAAGACATCAGTATTTCACTATACATGCTTTGGACTATGTGTCATGTGTATGGCTCCACTATTGATGTTGATAGATTCTTTCGAACATAAAAGGAAATACTGAAAGAGAATCTCAGAAATATATGGCAGAAAAGAAAAGACTAGAATTGTTCGGCTTAGGTATATAGAGGATATACATGTTATGGCTATATTCTTTGCTTATTAAACAATGTGGTTCTTAAGTATTGGATACTGAATTTGTTGGTGTGAATCATCATACGAAACAACACAATTCATGAACTACAATGGCCTAAGTAACCAGCAAAAGAATATGTGATGGTTCATCAAGAACAAATAAAGGGTTATTGTGTTGCTCGTTGAAATCAAAGATTGCCTTCAAGATTTGTTTTATTAGGTAATACGAGAACAAAAGGGTTGTTCAAATAATTGCCGTAATCCATAAAATATGGATGATTTACAAATCTCGTTGGAGAAATCACATCCATAAAACTAGTGCTAAAAATGTCGAAAGACAAATTGATAAGAAAGATCACTTAGGAAGTGACATCGCCGTTTAAATTATATTGGAAAAAAAACATGAAGAAACTCCATGTGGATGGAATTTTGGAGTATTTTGATTTTTGATCAAATGACGCTTGTGAAATTTTCCTAGAGATAATTAAAACTCCGCTCATAGGCCAAAGGGAACGGATGACTAGCTTATTGGAACTTGTACATATTGTTGTATGAAGTCCATTATGCGTAGTCAAGAGCGATAGATTTCAACTTCATATGCTTTCTCCGAAAATTTGAGTGAATATATGAATATTTACTTAATAAGGATGAAGTGTGAAACATTTGAAAAGTTTAAAGAATTTCAAGATGAAGTGCAAAATCAATGTAACAAGAAAATAAAGAATTTATGATAGGATCATAAAGGAAGATATTTGAGTTATAAAGTTTAGCATAACACCTAATATTTGAGGAATCGTTCCATAGATTTGTGTTTCCCGAAACACCATATGAGTATGGAATAATCGAGATATGCAATGAAACCTTGTTTGACATGGTAAGATCAAAGGTGTAATTGATAAAACTGCCATTATATTTTAAAGATTAAAAATTTTAGAGACTACCTCTTTTCCACTAAAAAGAGCTCCATCATGATCCATTGAAATGACACCATATAAAGTTATGGTTTGGGATAAAACCCAAGTTGTCCTTTCTTAAACATTGGTATGCATAAGTAAGATGTTTACAACCAAAGTAGGATGAACATGTCTTTGTACGTTATTTCGAATAACCGTTGAGTATTCCTCCATAATACCAAAGACAAAGATGTTTGTCGCTTGGAACGTCAAGTTTCTTTGAGAAGGAATTTTCCGTGAAAAGTTAAGTGGGAGGACAATAGAACTTTGATAAGGTTAAAAGAACCTTAGCTATATGTGCAAAGTTGCGTAGCGCCGAAAAGTGTTCCGGAGGCAGCAACAATGCTCATGGATCACGTGCCTCAAAGGTTGTGGTCACGGAAGTCTAAGTTCATATTGAAACAAGTAGGTCGGGTAATCAATCAAATACCAAGATTTGAGAGTTAAATCATTATTTGACAATAATGATCCGACTACATGGAAAGAAGCGATGATGGGACCTGACTCCGTCAAATGGTTTGAAGCCATAAAATCCATGATAGTTCCATATACGAGAGATCAAGCTTTGAACTTGAAAGACCCTCTGAAAAGGTGCAAGACCTTATAGTCGTACTTGGATCTATAAAGAAATAGACATGGATGTTTCACATCTATGAAATTATCGACATGTCGGGAAAGAGTTCACGACAATGTTCAAAGAGTTGACTATGACAAGATCTAATCTTTCATTAAGCGATATTTAGTCTAGACGGATTAATGTAGCAACCACTACATATAATTTTGTTATGTGGTAGTTGAATAAACAAAACAAGTTCTTCTAATAGAATGATTACCTAGGACATGTGCATGACACGGTCCAAAGGGTTTTGTTAATTCAAAGGATGCTAAAAGCATATGCAAACTTCAATGGTTCAAGTAAGCATCGCGGAGTTGGAATCTTCACTATGATGAAACTGTTAAAAGATTTTAATTTCATTGAAGACGATGAAGATGCTTGCATTTGCAAGAAATTAAGTGGGAGCGCTAAGACATGTTTCTAATAAATTATGTGGAAAACATATTGTTGATTGGAAATAATGTATATTTTTATTGACATAGGTTAAGAATTTCATCTCGATGAAAGGCTTAGGCAGAACCCGAATATTTGGCATCAATGTCTATATGGATAAATTGAGATGCTAATATGGTTGTGCTAGAAGTACATAGATGAGATATTGAATGAGTTCAATATAGAAACTACAAGAAAGGTTCTTGTTGCACAGGAAGGATTAAATAAAGATTCAAGTATTTTTGATACTTGATATATAAAATCACAAAGAGTACTTTATCAATCATGCTGTGATGTGTACAAATCCAGATATGTCCTATGCTCTAAATGTTATGAGCGTATACCATAATGATTCATAATATGATTATTGGACGATAGTAAAGATATTCTTATGATCTTTTAGAAGAACTAAGAATATATTATTTTTTAGAAGTGACAAATAGATGGTTAGTTCATTGTAAAAGTATTACATTGATACTAGTTTTGTCACAAAGTACAAATTAAGTTTATCTCTATCTAAACTAAGGGTGACACAATATGATGGAAAGTAAGTTACATAATGGATTTGGATGAGTTCCAAAGTTAAGACATTATGACAAATACTACAACAAAAGGCTAAGTATATGACTGCTATAATAGCAGCAAAAGAGGGCATTTGTGTCAAGTAGTTTGTTATCAAACTAGGTATGGTTCACAGCGGGATAGTACTATGAAGATATATTGTACGACAATATTATCAACATGTTTTAACCCCAAGGAACTAAAGGTATCACCAAAGGACCAAATTTATACAAAGCCATCTCCTTAGAGAATGAGTGATGCGTAGAGACGCAAAGACATGCAATTACACACGGACCTAAAAGTGTCAGATCCTGAGATCAGTTGACCACTAGCAATCGTGTAAATACAACATCGGAAAGCCATAGGTGTTGAATGCACAAAGGTTTGAAACTAGATTATTGACTCTAGTGCACGTGGGAGACTGTTGGAGATATGCCCAAGAGGAAATAATAAAGTGGTTATTATCATATCTTCATGCTTATGATAAATGTTTATATACCATGCTATAATTGTATTAACCGGAAACATTAATACTTGTGTGATTTGTAAACATAAAAGAGTCCCTAGTAAAGCCTCTTGTTAAACTAGCTTGTTGGTTAATATATGATCATGGTTTCCTGATCATGAAAATAGAGATGTTATTAACAACAGGGTCATATCATTAGGAGAATGATGTGATGGACATACTCCTATAGTTAAGCGTAGCATAAAGATCAAGTCATTTTATATAGTTCACTTGCTATAAGCTTTCTGATACATAGTAACCTAATCCCTTCGACCATGAGATCATGCTAATCACCATCACCGGAAGGATGCTTTGATGACATCAAACACCACACCGTAACTGGGTGGCTATAAAGGTAGAATTGAGTGTTCGGAAAGTATGTGTTGAGGCACATGGATCAAGATTGGGATTTGTCCATCCATATAACGGATAGATATACCCAGGGCCCTCTCGGTGGAATGTCATCCAATTAGCTTGCAAGCATGTGACTGGCTCACAAGGGATCACATATCACGGGAACGAGAAAAGAGTACTTATCGGTAACGAGGTTGAACTAGGTATGCAGAGATACCGACGATCAGACCTCGGATAAGTAAACTATCGCAAGACAAAGGGAAATTGCTATCGTATGTAAATGGTTCATTCGATCATGAAGTAATCTTAGAAATATGTGGGAGCCATATGAATTTCCAGATTCCTTTATTGGTTATTGATCGGAGAAGAGTCTCAATCATGTCTGCATAATTCACGAACCGTAGGGAGACACACTTAAGGATTCGATGTTGTTTAGTAGATATGGAATGTGAGTAAAGAGACTGAATGTTGTTCGGAGTCTCGGATGGGATCCGGGATATCACGAGGAGATCCGTAATGGTCCAGAGAATAAGATTCATATAAGGAAAGTCCAATTTCGGAGTTCGGGGATGATTCCGGTATTTTCACCAGAATGTTCTAGAAGGGTCTAGAAGGTTCACCGATCTGGAAGGGGAAGGGTACATGGATGTGTCATGGCAAAGTGTAATGGCTGCATCATGTCTTAGGTCACTTGGCTGGACACTTGGAAGATATAAATCAAACTCTAATTTGGAAGTAAAAAAAGGCAGTTTGAAAAAGTCAAATCCCAACATGGTTTTCGAGTTAGGGAGGGTTTCTGAGTTAGGGAGGGTTTCCACCTGGGTTGGGAACACCCTTGGACGCCACCACCTATATAAGGAGGGGTGTAGGCGCACCCCCAAGGTATCCCCCTTGCCCTAGGCTCCCAAGAAACACTAGGTTGGCCGCCGTCCCCCTCTCTAGTTGCGACCAATCTAGATCTCCTCTAAACCGCTACCGACTTGCTAAACTCTAGTTACTAGCTACCTCTAAACCTCGGCCCTCTAAACCCTAGATCGCCAGGTCTCCTTCTACTCCACCATACTCGCTCCGGCTTAGGCGAAGCCCTACGGGATCTCCCCTCTACTTCCGACACCACGCCATCGTGCTGCCGGAATCGCAAGGAGAGAGCTACAACCTTTGCTGCCTGCTAGAACAAGGGAGAGGAAGGTCTTCATCGAGTACCGTACGTGTGACCGACTGCAGGAGCGCTGCCGGAACGCGGCGCCAGAAGGATCGTCTGCGCGATCTTGAGATCGGCAAGTGAATGACTACATCACCCACAAGAATCTGCTCTCGTTAACCGCTTTGGATCTTCGAGAGTTAGTACTCTATCAACCTGTTGCACCAATCTAGTAGATAGATCTTGGCTTGATCATAGATTAGATCTTGATTGTGTGTTCATGCGGTAGAATTTTTTTTGTTTTCCATGCTACGAACCCCTATAAATAGAGACCAAGATATAAAAGCACTCAAATGGCGAGGGCCTTATACAACCTTGGTCTTGATGTAGATCCAAGAGAGGTTCCCCTATGTGAAGATGGAGTCTTAGCTAATTCTACTCAATATTCATTCTAGTCTTAGATCTGAGCCATAGGGGCATATTTATAGTACTAGGGCGAAGGGGGTAGGTAGGGGAATATCTAGGGCATCAAACTTGTTTTTTATGCAAACAGGCTGAATCAGCGGTAAGTTTGGCGGTGCCGGGTGCATTGCCGTTTTGGTTTGGCGGGCCGAACGATGCATCGGTCCTAGTGCCAGATTCAGTTCGACAGCGCCGTCTTGGCCGGCAAAAGCCGAACTGGCTTTCCTACATCGATTTTGGCGAGACAAAACTTTGTCTAGCCCAATTCGTGTTGGAATTATGCCCTAGAGGCAATAATAAAGATGTTATTATTATAATTCTTGTTCATGATAAAGTTTATATTCCATGCTAGAATTGTATTAAGCGGAAACTTTAATACTTGTGTGGTTTGTGAACAACACCGTGTCCCTAGTACGCCTCTATGGACTAGCTCATTGATTAATGATGGTTAAGGTTTCCTAACCATAGACATGAGTTGTCGATTAATAATGAGATCATATCGTTGGGAGAATGATATGATGGACAGACCCAAATTAAGCGGAGCAATTAGATCGTGTCATCGTGTTCGTCTTTGCGAAGCTTTTCTTATGTCAAATATTGTATTCCTTAGACCATGAGATAATGCAACTCCCTGGTATCGGATGAAAGCTTTGAGGTCATCAAACGTCATCCTATGAGAGGGTGATCATAAAGGTGTCTCTCAGGTGATCGGAAAGTACCTGTTGGGTTGTATGTATCGAGATGGGATTTGTCCCTCCCAAGTCGGAGAGATATACTTCGGGCCCACTCGGTAATCGATATCAACACCGCTTGCAAGCACGTGGTTAAGGAGTTAATCACAAAGTGATATCGGATTACGAAACGAGTAAAGTACTTGCTGTGAACGAGATTGAACTAGGTATGACGGTACCGACGATCGAATCTCGGGCAAGTAAAATATCACGCGACGAAGGGAATATATATATATGGGATTGATTGAATCCTGGCATCGTGGTTCATCCGATATGATCATCGATGAATGTGTGGGAGTCAATATGGGGTTTCCAGACCCCGCTGTTGATTATTGGTAGAAGATCATGTCTGCATATTCTCGAACCCGAAGGGTCACACACTTAACGTGTCTCGACGCTAGGATAGATTGGATAATTGGTTTATGAGTTTTTGTTCGGAGTCTCGGAAGAGATCCAGGACATCACAAGAGGTTCTAGAATGGTCTGGAGAATAAGATTCATATAAGGCAATGCAGTTTTTGGAGTTCGGAATTGTTTCGGGTTAATCGGTATTATACCGAAAGCTTCTAGAACCTTCCGGAGTGGGACCAACGTGGCCCCACTTGTCGGGAGGGGGCATGGGCCTATGAGGGAGTGCCCTGGCCGCATTGGGCCAGGGGCACAAGGCCCCATAGGTCCCAGCCGGCCAAACACCTAGGAAACCCTAGGGGAGCTTCTAGAAGGGAGGGGGAAACTTGCCCCCCACTCCTCCCTCCTTGGCCACCGGCCTAGGGCTTGGGGGAGGGGCTAGGGCTGGCCGCCCACCCCTTTATATAAAGAGGGCCGGGGGCGCACCCCTCCCCTACACCTCCTCTACAACCCTAGCCGCCCTGCTGCCCCTCCTCTCTCTCCCTCCCGACTACGCGTAGGCGAAGCCCTGCCGCAGAAACTCTCCACCGCTTGCACCGTGCCATCGCGTTGTAGATCCAATCCATCTCTCCACCCCACTTGCTGGACCAAGGAAGGAGGAGACGTCGAGGTGCCACACGTGTGCATCTCTCGGAGGCATCGCCACTTGCGGTGTTAGATCGGATCGGATCGCGAGGAGGAGAAGCGAGTACGACTACATCACCCACGTTCTGTAGAACGTTCCGCTATGCGAATCTTCAAGGGTATGAAGATCTCATCTTTCCCCCCTCGTTGTTTGCATATCCTAGATTAGATCTTGGCTTTCCTCGTTCGCATCCGTAGAAAAATTTGATTTACTATGCTGCAAAACCCTTCAATTGGAAGGTGGATCCCATGCGCCGGTTCGGGTGCCGGTTTTCCCAGCTTCTTCCGTCTCCTCTTCCATGCTTCTTGCTTGAGGTTCATGTCCCCTTGATCGTACTTTGTAGCTACTCTTAGTATCATGATTATGGGTGGGATCCTAAGCATAAGACGGACACTAGGCTCAAGTAGGATCCCATTCAAGTGATTACTAAAGGAGAACAATTGATGGAAGGAGTTCAATGGCGATTGCTGTATGTTGGGCCACATGATCTCCCCCTCTTGAAAAAAAATTTACCTTGATGATGTCTTGTCATCATCATGTAAGGAAGGATATTTGCACATGGTCTGAGCTTGTATGGGGTTATATTTCCGGTGTCAAATCCTTGTTCAAAGTTTTTGAATATATTGTAGTTGTTTTTGTCTTCATGTTGCGGTTGGAGATCTTGCAGAATTTGTCTCGGAGATGGTGTTCTATCTTGGGTACCTTGCAAAACCAATAACAAAGAGAGAGTTGCATAAAGAGTTATTAGCATGGGGCACACTCAAATCACTCATCTCACTCTTGGCGGCATGTGACATGGCACTCATGATTTTTTGACTCAATTTAGGCTTTTGGCTCCCGCTCACGTGAATGTGGTTTACTCTCTCACAAGGATCCTTTTCTTGTTTTATTTTGGGTAACTCTGTTGAGCAATGATTTGGCTTGGCGTCACTAGTTGGAGCACAAAGTTTGTGTCGTTCCACTTGAAGGAATATCGATTTGTGCTACCATCATGTATAGCTCCTCTATCATATTTCCATGATCTCCCAAGAAGCACGTGAAAAACTGTCATGGGCACGACATCATACTCGAAAGTGTCTTCATAGGGGCCAATCTTGAAGGATATGTTGACTTTGAATTTTATGTTGTGGGCTCCATTGTCATCAGTCCATTTGACATTATATGGTGGGGATGCTCCATGTATTGCAACTTGTGTTTCTGAAAAAGTTTGGTGCTCACGAGGTTCCGTCAACTTCCTCCATCAATGATCTCTTTTATGGACTTTCCATCAATTTCGGCTCGACTTTGAAAGATATTGAGGCGTTGGTATTCTCTTGGCAAGGAGTTAGTTGTCAAGACTTGTGCGATGACTAGCGAGGGCTTGGATCTTGCTCGCATAGAAGTGTTCCCTCTTCCTTTGCGAGAGCAACTTATGCGAATGCTTCATATTCTTCTTCACTCATGGAATAAGTTTCTTTGTTTTCATCCTAAGCATAACTCTTGTGTTGAATAAATTTATACCAACACATACTTGGGTGTGGTGTTCTTGTTGGAGGAGTTCTTGATGTAGTTTTGGTTGTATTTCTTATTGCCGTAGTTATTGTTGGGGAAGACTTTGGCTTGTCCTTGCTAATAAGTCTTCCACCATTTTATTCTTTGGGTTCATAGGGGCACTCACCTTTGAAGTAATTGGTTTGACCATAATTATAGCATGATCTCGCGCGAGGCCAACTAGGTATTGATCCACTTGACCTTGGGTTCTTTCCTTTGCTCCAAAAGGCTCTAGAAGCTAGAGCCAAGGTGTCATTATAGTCAAACATGATATCTTATTGAGTTGTTTATTTATCTTCCATGTTGACACCTTCATCATCTTCAAGGCCAGCCTTGGCTCTCAGTGCAAGGTTTTGTGTGTCCAAGAGTTCAGCATGTCTTTGGGAATCAAAGACAATCTTCTTGACAATTTCCAAGGACACGGGTTCACTGAGCACATCATTTGAGGTCATATGAGAACAATACGACCTTGCACAAATAGACATGGTCATGTGTTCCTTAAAGGGCAAGATTTCTTGCATGATCTTGCGCTTGACCCAATCATCATCCACTCCCTTGGCACCATGGTCAAGCATCATAATATTGCAAGGTTTTGTGTGTCCAATAGTTCAGCACGCCTTAGGGAATCAAATACATTCTTCTTGACAATTTCCAAGGACACATATACATTGAGCACATCATTTGAGGACATATGATAATAGTACGACCTTTCACGAATAGAAATGGTCATGTGTTCCTTGAAGGTAAAGATTGCTTGTATGATCTTGCGCTTGATCCAATCATCATCCATTCCCTTGGCACCATGGTCAAGCATAATAATATTGAGAGCTGAGATTATTATGAGGAGGTCTTTGGGAGATTCAGATCTTCTTCCCACAAAGTCATTTGACTAGGCTTCAACTTCTTCAAATTTGGAGTACTTGACGCTGTGATTGCCTCAGAACAACCTCATAAGATTTCCAACCTCCTTTGGCTATGTAGAAGGAGCGGACGTGAGTCGTGTACTCTAGAGACACTGCATTGTGAATCATGTTCAAAGTAGTGGCATTGAGTTGATTGTCCATCTCTTCTTTTGACATCAAGTTTGATGAATCCCTTGGATCAAATCTCATCACATTGATTCTTGACAATTGGATGTAAGCACTACTAATATAAGACTTCATAAAAAACTCCCAATTAGTGAAATTAGATGCATCTATGATGGGTGGGGAGCCACACACATTAATATGAGGCATAGGGATTTGAGTAGGAGTGGTATATTGACTTGGCGGATGCAAATACTTTTCATTCCTACCCTCATCACTTTCGGACCTGTGCCTTCCTTCTGAGCATTTTTAGAGCTATGGGATGCACCATCCACCACACCGGGGTTTACCAATGTAGTATTGGCGTTGGGGGCATTGGGTGCTAGATATTGACTTAGCATTGAGGAATTCTGCAGGCATTTGTCTCATCTCCTCCATCTTGGTGTGCATGAGTTCGAAGGACTCATTATGCTCCTTCCGTGTCACGGGGTTTAGTTAAATCAAATGCGCCCTTTCCTTCGCTCATATTATCTTAGGCGGTGAAGCCCGAATTAAGAACTTTGCTCTCATACCAATTGAAAGGATTGATATGAGCGGCTAGAGGAGGTAATTAGGCCGCCTCCAAATCTGACAGTTGGTGGTGCTAAACGCCAGAGTCTACGGTCTAGGGAGACCGGAGTCTTCGGACTAGGGGCACTAACACCGGAGTCTCCAAAGAAGTATCTGGTGTTGTCTCTCAACCGAGTACAGAGAGGTACACACTTGGGTCCAGAGATAGCACCAGAGAATTAACTTGAATCACAGGTCAAAGACACACTAGAGTCTCCGGTGTGAGAACACCGGAGTCTCCGGACCTCGAGCTCCAGCATGGTGAGCTCCAAATATCGACGATGGCGGTGGAATATTTCTATTGCAAGTGTGAGCTCTCCTACGATGGCTCTATGCAGGCCATCGATCTTTACCTAATGGCGAAAAATAATGACGCCAACAAAGTGGCATCTATCCATCCAGCATATCCTGCTGGGATGTGTGGTGGCAAGGGAGGTTTGGGCTTGGGCGCTGCGTCGGTGGGATAGGGTTCTGTGGATCCCCGCGACAGATATGGACCTTCTCCTTTGGTGGACGTTAAGACCTTGCGTGAAGTCTCACCAGCGTGACCTATGGATAGCTATCATCCTTGTCTTCTAGAGCCTGTGGACGCACCAGAACGACGTAGTGTTCAGTGGGGCACGCCCGGAGGTGGAGGCCATCAAGAACAGGATCTGAGATGGCTTTAGGAAGTGGTGGTTAGCTAGGTTGCTTCGTTCGGATGTTTTTGGATTTCTGGAGCCGGTGACATTGTTGTTAGCGGGAGAATAAACTTAGTAAGTTGGGGAGATACCACCCCCCCTTTGTTGGTAGCCATGCGTGCCGCCTAGAGGTGTTGTAACTGCCGTCGGCAGCCTCTTCTATGTGTTTGGCACACCTGTCAGGGTGTATCCTAGAAAAAGTGGCATATATCCAACCTCAAGGTGAGGCCTCTCTTCGATGTATCAAAGGTAGTTAATTGCTCGCTTCCCTCTAAAGTGGCATGTTCCCTGACCATGGAGCTGATAGTCAGCACACGATTCCATCTTGCAAGCGCGGTGGATGTCGTGGTGGTGGCACGACAGATGCCATGGGTAGGCTTAAGTTGGTGGCCGAATGGGTGCTTGTGGTCACCAGGAAGGGAGTACACGGTTGAGCCATGCACGAAGAACAAGAAGAACTCTCCAGACTTGGCAATTCGATTGATACCCCAAAGATTACAAGTGCTCCTTGAGCTGTATAGGCTAGAGTTCACCAGACTAGTTCCCTACTTCGTCCAACCTCCCTCTACTACTGCTATGCCCTCCCTTATATAGGCAGTGCTAGCTAGCTTATACCCCTTTGGGTTCTAGGGTTTACTGTTTGGATCTTGGTCCCTACAATATGGGCCGGGTCATGGGCTTTCCCCAAGCCCAGAGGCCCGGTCCATAAAGCTTGACAGCTAACGGTCTTTTGGTACGCTACTTCTTGTTCTTTTTGGCGTCACGCTGTTACTTTGTACGTCAGCGCATGCTTTGTGTGTCACCCGGCTCCTTTTCTGTCACCCGGCGTCGCCCTTCTCTTTTGACCATGCTTTACCATGGTCCCTCCTGAACATTACTCGGAAAGGTGCCACGTGTCCTCCTTAACTCGGCCCTTCCTCGGTTGACTCGGCTCGTTGGTTCCTGCAAGGGTTACAACTTTGTCCTATGCGGGCCGTCATAGTTGTATGTCGGCTTTCATGCTTATCTTACCCGGTCGTTCTTACCCGGCCTGGTTCTTTCTTTACTCAGAGCCAACCCAGCTGCGCTACGTTTCCCCTCTCGTGACCCTACTGGGGGTTATCCCCCTGACATTAGTCCCCGAAGCTGGTGAGGTCTAGCAGTTCAAGCTGTTAGGCGTCTCCAGGTTCCTTTTGTGTGAGTGGAACTTAGTTTTTGTCTTTATCTGTCGCAATTTCGCACCTTGCCGGGTTAGTCTGACAATTTCCGGTAGACTCTTTGACTTCTTGGCTCATTTTTGCCTCGAGCCGAGTTACTTTGGCCAATTCCGAGTCATTTTCGGCGCACTTCAGTCACTGACAGCTGGTAATCATGATTACTTGCCTCAATTTTTGTTCCAAGCTCTGGCGGCATAGTGACGGCTGCGCAATTATTCCCCGTCACTATGGCAGTCCCATCGACCTGCGCCTCTTGTCCTTCTAGTCATGACGTGGCACGGGATTTTTCGTGTATCCTTGGCTACGTGGCGCTTGCTGACTGGCTTTCTCGGCCTAGTACACGGCCACACGCTGGCCACACGGCACAGATAGATCCCATGACCAGGATTTTTACTGCCCTTAAGTAGGGGTTGGGGGTTTCCACTTACCCCACGCCCGTTCAGTTTTCCCTTGGCCTTTGTTCTTCCTCGCGCCTGCAAAATCGAACTGCCCCCTTTGCGGTTCCTTATTCCTCCTGCTCTTGCGTTGCGATTGCCCCTGTCTTATTTCCATTCCAGTACGGGTCCACGCTGTTCCAAGCCTCTTCCTACCATGGAGGAGACGGACTCTGCTGATCTCATGGACGCTCACGACGGCGCTGATGGTGCTGAGGAGCAGGATATTCCCGCCGGCGAGCGCGGCGGCTGGGAAGGCTCGAAGGTCTCCATCGAGGAGGTGGAGTGGCTCCGCTCCACCAGACACATTCCGCTGTAGGTGGATTGCCGTCTCCCCTCCGGTGAGATCTCTCCTAAACCCCAAGCTGGCGAGCGGGTGGTTTTCCTTTCCCATTTTGAACACGGTTTCGCTCTTCCTGTGAGCACCTTCTTCTCCTTGTTTCTTTCTACCTTCCATCTGCAGACCCACCATCTTCCTGCCAATGCGATTGTCTCTCTTTCTTGCTTCATCTTTGCTTGCGAAGCCTACCTTGGGATTTGGCCTACAGTTCTTCTGTGGGCCAAGTATTTTAGATTTAGGGTTCAAGTTGTTCCCCAGCCCGGTGCTCCCCGTGCCGAGAAGAAGCCAACTCGGTGCGGTGCTGCTAGCATCATGCCCAGGAGAGACTCCATCTTTCCTCGGGTTGCTGGGCTTGATTCTTGCAAGAAGTGGCATAGAACCTTTTTCTATGTCAAAAACAGTGGGTCCACTGATAACATCCGGCTTCCCCTTTCTCGGATGAGGTCCCCCACAATAAGCACTGGCAGCTTGACCCGCGCGACCAAGATGCTGCGGTAAACGAGGCTAACACTATCCTGGAAAGGTTGCTGTCACGGGATGACAACTTTCATCTCGCTGACTCTGACCTCATGTGCACCTTTGTCTCACGCCGGGTAAGCCCCATCCAAGCGAGGAGTCACAAGATGTGCTTCATGAGTGGCTCTCACGATCCCACTCGGCACTACACTAAGGAGCTCACCCATGACTCCATTGCCCGCCGAGTAAGCTCAATCTTTAAATTGAACTTGGCGGATGATTAGGCTTGGAGCTGCCCACCGTTTAGCCGGGTCAGGCCTGTCCCCTGGGTAAGTTTTCCGAATTACTTTCTCGCCGAGTAGGCTTTAGCTCTTTTGCCACTCTTAGTTTAGTTTTTAGTTTCTCATTCTGTTTGTCCTCCACAGAATCTCCTTCACCAGGTTGATGACAGCACTGTCCCTCCTGTTGGTTATCATGGGGACCGCTCCGACTCGGATGAGGTCGAGTATGACCCAGAGTGCTTCATGCCCACCCCGCACACTGCGGCTGCTTCAGCTTTGGGTAAGAGTCAATCTCGCAATCCCTTACAAGATTGGTCTGACGATGATGAGGATGATGATTGTACGCTTTTGGAGGTCTATGCCTTGTGACCTTAATCTCCTAGCTTATCCGAGTAAGCCTATTATTTACTTATGCAGCTGGCCAGGTACATGGCACTCCTCCTCTTGCCGTGGGCGGAGTCGGCAAGATTCCCGTCGCTAAACCGAAGCGACGCGGAGCCTCCTCCAGCACTCAACTGGCCAAGAAGAACAAGCCCACTCCGTCAACTCCTGCTGCCTCTGCTGCTGCCAGACTGGCTGAGACTCGCCAAGCTGCTCGGCGCCGAGTCACACGCCACGTCGTCCGTGACCCGGTCATCACCGGGTAAGCTTTTTGTACTCTGCTTGCTCTGTTCTTTTCTTTTTCTTCACTGATGTTCTCTTATATATTTCTCGTTGTCTTCAGCGCCGCACCTTTGTCGGCAAGCCAGGCTGCGTCTAGCATTGCCTCGCCGCTAAGGTGTGCGCCTCCTCCAACTGACTTGGTGGTGCCGAGCCCCGTCCAGGTCGAAGCTCCCACTATTGAGGCTCACGCCTCTCAGTGTCAGTCAGACCTGGTGGGTCATACGGTTGACGCCCCTGGCGCTGGCCAGGAGAAACTTCCTGATCTTGGTGCCCGCAAATCTGGCGCCGAGAAACCTTCTGCCACCAATTCCTCTGGCATCAGCCCTCAAGCTGATGTGAATGAACAGCTTCCTGATCTTGGAGCCAGCAAAAATACTGAGCCCAGTCAGGCGGCTCCACGTTCTTCTCCAAATCCTTCTGCTCACTCTCCAATTCTGTCAAAACGCAGACCCAGCCTAAGGCTTCTGGTTCTACTCGCCCCTCATCTGGCAAATCCACCTCTTCCAAGCAAACTACACTAGTCTGCGCTCTGGGTTCTGCTCCTCAGATCCGGCCTCCGTCGTTGGCGACAATGATCGCTTCAATGGGTAAGGGGGACGAATCTGCGGCTGCCGGGTCAGGTGATGACTCTAGGGCTGTTACCCTCCATACTTCTGCTGATGCAACCCGTGCCACTGTGGGAACCGCCCTGAAAACGGGTCGAGTTCTCACTCGGACGCTCAGTGGTAAGAGCCTAGGTTCGGCTAAGCCTTACCCTGTGGCATGGAATGCAGCAGGCGAGCAGGAGGTCAGCACTCGTGCCAGCAAGAAGCTGAAGCTGGGCCCCAAGGCCGTCTTCGACATGACCCAAGAGGCCATTGCTTTGATGGCCCGCGCCGACGAGGTGAACGAGGTAAATTAACTTCTTACTCTTTTATATCATTGAGTATTTCCTTTATACATATCACCTAGTCCCCGAGGTTGCAGCCGAGTAAGAAACTTATTCGGCTTTAAGCTCTTCAATAGTCACTTAGTCTTTAAATGCTTTACTCCAAGCTTGTATGTTAGAGCTTCGATTGCTAGCCCTCGAGGTTATTGTCGAGTAAGGAACTTACTCGGCTGTAAGCTCTTAAGCCCTTTGATTTCCTTAGGCCAAACTCATGTGTTAGAGCTTTAATCCCTAGCCCTCGAGGTTACTATCGAGTAAGGAACTTACTCGGCTGTAAACTCTTAAGCTTTTTGATTCGGCAGGTTGCTTGACTTGACTCTTCCTTATTGTCTGTCTTCTTTGATTATCTCACGCATAACGAGCACACCAAAGTGCACCAAGCTCTCGTCCCGGCGCATCGCAAGCTCGAACTTGCGTATGAGAAGCTACGGACTGACACCCACGACCAAGGTAATATCTTTGCTCTTCCTCTTTTCTATTCGGTGTAATTTTCCTTGGTTCATTTTCTCATTTTTTTTCTATCGCTCTTGTTCCACATCCACTGCTCAGTCTACCATCAATGATCTTCACTCGCAAATCAACGAGGCTGGGAGTAAATTTCTTGCCTCCCTAAGCCAATAGATGAAAGTTTTCTATTGGTATTGACAAATATTTATTCTGAATAAGCAGAGAAGCACCAAGCCGAACTCCAGAAGGAATGCGATGAGGTGACTCGGCTGAAGAAACTGATGGCCGAGACGGAGCAGAAGCACTTGGCCAAGGTGAAAGGGCTGAAGGAAGAGCTTGCCGAGAAGAATGAGTAGCAGGCCGCCAGCGCCGAGAAGACCAAGAGGCTGCTTGACGAGGCCGAGTCATTGGTTGAGTCGACAAATCTGAACCTCGACGCCCTCAAAACCAAAACCAAGACTTGGCACAGCAAGCTTGCCGCTATCAATTTCTTTCTCGGTAGTGAGTCCTTACTCTTTTTGCACTGTATAAGTCATTCTGGACTTCTGCCATCTTCTCTTATTATTTTGCTAACTTTATCTTTTCGCTTGTAGAGAATTTTCCTGAGGCCAATATGTTTGCCACCCGAGCCATGAAGAAAGTGAGAGCCGAAGCTGGTGCTCCTGCTGACGGCGAGGTGTCCATGGAGGAGCTACTCGAGGCGGTGTCGGAACGGGTCAAGACTCTCAAGTCTTGAAGAGTGGACCTTCTTAAGTCGGCTATTCATGCATTTCGCATGCTCTGGCCGGATGAAGACGCACCCGAACTCATCGAGCCACTTGCCGAAATATTGCTCCTTACTGAGGACCGGCTGGATCAATGACGTGAGTCGGCCGGCCGAGCTGCAGCGGACAAGGCTCTCTCCTTCATGCTTTCATGGTACGAGGACATCAACCTCGATGTTCTTGCTTGCATAAGGGGTGATGGAAAATGGATGAATGACCCGGAGCTGATCAAGAAGCGCCAGGAGCGAGCTTATGCCATGATTGAGTACACCATGGTGCACGCTTGGTGTGAAGGGCCTAGCTTCCTCGACCTTGGCGACCCGCTCGTCGAAGTTGCTAATGAAGAGGGTGGAGACAGCAAAGCAACCGAGTCAGATGATCCATATGACCCGGCCACAGATGCCCCTCACCCGGCCGATGCTCCAAGCACCACTCCTGGCTCCGAGAATGCTCCTCCGAGTTCTTCCGCTCCCTAGGCTAACCAACACTTGAACTTTGATCAGATCCCCGGTATGCCGGGTACATATGTAATATACATTGCACTTTTAAGTTTGATTATGTGCCTTTTTATAAGCTTTATATGTTCGCGTTAAGTTCTAAGTGCGAATCATTCAAGGCAAGTCCCCGAGTTTCATTTTGCCGTGTCACCTTTCCTTGCATTTGGCCCTTGTCTACCTTTTTCGGTGTTCGACATTAGGGTCTCAAAGTACGAAGGATATAGTTAGCGGGTATGAAACTTGGATAACTTGGCCGAGATTACTCGACACGTAGTATAACGTGACCTGCAGAGAGTTAGGCAAAAACTAAAGCCGACTCGCATTTCTCCTTTGTACTTATCCGGCGTTCGTGTTTACCCGTCTTACATCTTTTTCTCTTGCTTGCCATGAAGCCGTGTTTTCGGACAACAGCATAGTCGAAGAGTTGATTTCTTCCGAGTAAACACTACTTGTTCCGAGATAAATTTCGGGTATCACGCCAGCCGACGTAAAATAATTGAAATGGAAAACTTAAGGGGTAGTCCCCGAGTCAGTTTTTTGAATCATACCATTTTATTATTAGCACATAGCCGGCAAACACGTCCGACATATGAGAGTTTGAGTGACACATGCACTGCTTATCCTAAGTATAGAAGGGACGAAGTAGTGCCACATTCCATGGCCTTTTGGTTTCATCTCCTGACATGTCCGCCTTGTTCTTTTGCGCTTCACGAGCGTCTATGAGATAGTAGGAATCATTGTGCAATGCTTTGCTTACAATGAATGGAAATTCCCATGGAGGTGATAATTTATGCATTCCTGCTGTGCGCTGCACCAGCCTTAGCACCATATCTCCTTCTCGAAAAACACGAGGTTGCACTTTTCATCTATGGTAGCGTCAGAGATTTTGTTGATATATAGCGGATCTAGAGAATGCCAGTTCCCTTGCTTCTTCGAGTAAGTCTACTCCATCTTCTCGGGCCTCTTATACCTCGGCTTCCGAGTCCTTATCCTTGGCGAGTCATATTCTATGTCGGCAGGCAAAACTGCTTCAGCCCCATATACGAGGAAAAATGGCGTATAACCAGTTGACCGATTCGGAGTTGTTCGTAGGCTCCACAATACTGAGGGTAGTTCCTCTATCCAACAACCATGTGATCTCTGGAGTGGTTCCATTAAGCGGGGTTTTATCCCGGACAGAACTAAGCCATTAGCCCATTCAACTTGTCCATTTGATTCTGGATGGGAGACTGATGCCACATCGAGTCTTATTCGGTGTTTCCCACAGTAACGAGCAAAAGCTCCTTCAGCAAAGTTTGTGCCATTGTCGGTGATCACACTGTGTGGGTAACCGTATCTGAGGATTATATCCCTTAAGAATGTAACAGCTGTTTTACCGTCCAATTTATTGATTGGTTTCACTTCTATCCACTTGGTGAACTTATCAATCATGACCAAGATATGAGTCATGCCTCCCCTTGCTAGTTTGAATGGTCCTACCATATCTAGGCACCATACTACAAAAGGCCAAGTAATTGGTATAGTCTTCAATTCATACGCTGGTAAATGCGACTTGGACGCATAGTGTTGACAACCACTGCATCTTTCGACTAACTCTTGCGCTTGTGCCAATGCGCTTGGCCAGTAGAATCCAAGTCGGAATGCCTTGGCTACCAATGCTCTTGATGACGCATGGTGCCCGCACTCTCCTTGATGGATATCCAATAAGATCTCCTGGCCTTTCTCTGAGCTAATACAACACTGCAGTACACTTGTCACACTTCGCTTGTAGAGTTCCTTGTTGATTATGGTGTACGCTTTTGCCCTCCGTGCTTTTTGCCTTGCCAATGTTTCATCACTTGGCAAGGTCCCATCTTTCAAATAGCTGAATATTGGTTGTGCCCACATTGGTATTAGTGGTTCCGGGTCTGCTTCAACATCAATGTCCATTGGTTCCGCCGACATATGCTCTGCCGACATAACCTGAGGAGTCCCCGAGTGTGATTCGGCGATCCCTGAATTGAACGGATCAGTCCCCGAGTGACTCGAACCTACCCCTGAGTCGATGTCCATTGGCACTGCCTCTGATTCCTGACTCGTTGGGATGACCCTGATTGATTCGGACTCCGGTGACGGCTTGATCGATGGCTTCCTGAGATGCTCCAACGCTACCCCTGGTGGTATCGCTTGCCTAGATGATCCTAGTTTGGATAATACATCTGCTGCCTCATTTTCTGCTCTAGGAATGTGATGAAATTCACAACCGTCAAAAAATCCCAAAATTTGTTGCACGTGGAAACAATATAATGCCATGTTTGCGTCCAGCGCATCCCAGTGTCCATACACTTGCTGAATCACCAAATCCGAATCGCCAAAACACATGATCCTTTTGATACCAATTTCCTTGGCTACTTTAATGCCATGGACAAGTGCTTCATACTAGGCAACGTTGTTAGAAGCAGCAAAATGAATCTGCAACACATACCTCAGTTGATCCCTTTTTGGAGATGTGAGCACTATCCCGGCGCCCAGACCCATTTTTGTCTTGGACCCATCAAAATGCATTTTCCAGTAATTCGGATCTGGCAGTGGTGGGCCGTACTGCATTTCCATCCATTCTACAAATAAATCTGCAACAGCTTGAGATTTTATTGCATCTCACCTATCATATTGAAGAGTGTATGGTGCCAGTTCGATGGCCCATTTGGCGACTCGGCCGCTGGCATCTTTGATGCCCAATATATCCGAGATAGGTGCCTCGCATATTACCCGGATTGGGTGTTCTTGAAAATAATGTTTCAGCTTCTTTGCTGCCATATATACCCCATATGTCATCTTCTGATAGTGTGGGTAATTCTGTTTCGAGACAGAGAGCACTTCGCTCAAGTAATACACCGGTCTTTGGACTGATTTGCCCCCTTCTTCACGTTCAACCACTATTACTGCACTTACAACTCTGTTGGTTGTGGTGACATAGAGCAACATTGGCTCCTTGCATAATGGTGACGCTAATATTGGTGTTGTTGCCAACATTTTCTTTAATTCATGGAAAGCGCTATCAGCTTGCTGTGTCCATGAGAATTTGTCTGATTTCTTCATCAGTTGATATAGTGGTAGGGCTTTTACACCTAGCCGACTAACAAACCTGCTCAACGAGGCCAGGCATCCAATAAACTTCTGGACATCATTAAGGGTTTTGGGCAATTCCATTCTTTTGATGGCCCTGATCTTTGTCGGGTTAGCTTCGATTCCTCGGCTGGATACAAGGAATCCGAGTAACTTGCCAGCTGAGACACCAAATGTACATTTTTCCGGGTTAAGCTTCATCCGAAATCTTCTCAAGTTTGCGAATGTTTGACGCAAGTCCTCAATTAGAGTATGACTTTGTTTGGTTTTTATTACCACGTCATCGACATATACTTGAACATTTTTGTCCAATTGATCTTGCAAGCATTTTTGCATGCATCTTTGATATGTTGCGCCTGCATTTCTCAATCCGAATGGCATAGTGCGATAGCAATAAGCCCCGTACGGGGTGATAAAAGCTGTCTTTATTTGATCATTTGGATTCAGTGGTATCTGATGGAATCCTGAATACGCATCCACAAACGACAAAAACTCGCACCCAGCATTAGAATCTATGACTTGATCGATCCGAGGCAGAGGAAATGGATCTTTTGGACACGCCTTATTGAGGTTCGTGTAATCAATACACATGCGTCATACTACTGCCACGTTTTGGTCGTCTTTTTTCTTCTCGACCAAGACTGGATTTGACAACCAGTCCGGGTGCAGTACTTCCATGATGAACCCAACAGCTAAAAGTCTTGCAATCTCGGCAGCTATTACTTTCCTCCTATCTTTGGCGAAGCGGCGGAGGGGTTGCTTCACCGGCTTTGCATCTGGCCTTACATGAAGAGAGTGCTCAGCCAGCTCCCTCGGAACTCCTTGCAGATCTTGAGTGGACCATGCAAAGATGTCCCGATTCTCGCGAAGGAAGCTGGTGAGCTCGCTTTCCTACTTGTCTATAAGGCCAGCCCCAATGGTAACTGTGCGCTTTGGGAAAGTTTCATCCACCAGCACCTTCTTGGTTTCCTTGGTAGCTTGAAATGACACACTGCCATGCGGGCTGGTGAGTGCCGGCATGGACATTTGTGCTGCTTTGGCCAATGCTGCCACTTCCAACATCTGAATTTTCTCTTGTGCTATGACGAGTGACTCGGACAGTGAAGATCCGGCTGAGGCACAAGCAATAGATCTTTTGTAGTCCCCTTCAACTATGATCACCCCACATGGGCCTGGCAGCTTCATCTTCAAGTAAGCGATGTGAGGAGTAGCCATGAACTTTTCCATAGCCGGCCTGCCGAGTAAGGCATGATATGAGCTGACCAAATCTACCACCTCGAACTCTATAGCTTCAGTGCGACAATTTTATCTGTTGCCGAATAAGACGTCGACCCAGATCTTGCCAATTAGCTCACAGGACAGTCCCGGCACAATACCGTGGAAAGTTGTCTTAGTCGGCTCCAGCATGTTCATGGTAATGCCTAACTTGAGCATGGTATCCTTGTACATGATGTTGATGCTACTGCCATCATCGATCAATACCTTTGAAAATTTCACTTTGATATCTGGGCCCATGAATGTTGAATCCAAAACCAGAGCGTATCCTCCAAGGGTTGGCATGATCTTGGGGTGATCTTTTATACTCCAAATTATTTCTTGCTCAGACCAGTGCATGTACTTGGGAATTGTCGGCATCGTGGCATTCACTTCCATCATTCGTCGATGTTGGCTCTTCTTGTCATTTGGCTCTATGACAAAGACAACATAGCTCTGGTGATGTTCTCTGTACTCATTTCTGGTTCCGTGGCCGACATGAGCGTCGTCACCTCTTGGATTGTGCACCTGGTGCACATCTTCTCTTCTTTCTTGATTCTGATACCTCGGCTGCCTGTTTTCATATCTGTTATATGCTCCTACTGCTTGAGCATTTCCTCCTGTAAGTGGTGGAGGGGGAGGTGGTCGAAGCTGCTTATTCGGCGAGTCCACTCTATCTACTTTCTGAAACCAAGTGCATTGCCTCGTCGTGTGATTGGCTGGTTTACTCGGACTAGGCGTGTGAAACTTACATGGCTGATCCAGCATCATCTGGTAGGTGTATTTTTGTCGGTCCTCATACTGCTTCCTCTGATCGTATGGCCTTTTGCCGTCATTATTTGGCACCCATTGCTGTTGACCATTTGTCCTTTGATGCTGACTGCTTCCAGCATCTGGATGATCCTGACTCACAGCAGCAACCTGAGTCAAACCATATATGTAATCTGGTCTTTCGTCTCTTCTCTTGCTTCCGTATTCAGATCTTTCATGGCGCCTTTGCGACCCGGCAGCGCCATAGATCTGAGTCTCAGTCATTCCGTCTGCCGACATGAGCAGCGGCTGAGTCGGATATCCTAACGCATACGAGTCGGCGATTCTTATTGTCTCTGCCAGGCTTGCCGGCATATCTCTTTGTAACCTTTGCCACAACACACTTTCGTGTCTACATCCTTGTGCAAACCATGCGATTGCTTGTGACTCGATTACGCCTTCACAGGAGTTACGCATCGTACACCACCTTGTGAGGAATTCCCTATCTGTCTCATTCGGTCTTTGCTTGCACATTGCTAGTTGTTGTGGGCGATTCGGCCTCTTGTAAGTGCTTGTGAAATTGCTCACGAAAGCGTCGTGAAAATCGATCCAACTGTTGATGCTCCCGGGTGGCAAATTGTTCAACCATACCCGAGCTGGTCCTTCCAGCATCTGCGGCACGTAACGTACTGGCCATCTCAAGTTTCCCTGCGCGATCTTCACAGCGGTTCCATAATCTATGAGCCAATCCTCTGGCTTTGTGCTTCCATCATACGTTTTGTCCCTCTGGCTAGCTGGAAATTTGGCACCGGTGGTTCCTTCATGATCCTTGGGCCAAAGCACGGTGGACCCTGCGGACCTTGCGATTCAATTATCTCTGCCATTTTTATGCGGTCAAGCTTCAGCCTTGCATCATCCGGCTGAAGGTTCCTGCCTCCGAATCTTGCTCCCATCGCTTGATATGCATGATCCGGCAGTTCATACCCGTCATTTACCATAGCCGAGTAACCATCATTATACTTATTCGCGTTCGGGTCAGCAGGCTGTTGAACTGCTTTTCCCGCGCTCTGTTGTCTTCTTTCCGGCTGAGATAGTGCATTATTCGGAGCTAGATTTCCTCCTCCTGCCGAGTGAGTTTCGCGCCTATCATGAGGCGCAAAATTTTGCCCTCCGTTGTCATTTCTCTGCCCAAATTTTTCATGGTTTTCATTTTCTCGGGGATTATTTATTTTTGCCCCTTGCGCATGCGCCGGGTTTCCTTGAACCACTGCCGGATCATAGGCGACCATCTACTTGTTTCTTCTAGAATCCACACTTTTTTCTTTTCTCGTCCTAGGCGCCGCTCCGGCTGAGGATGATGTGTGCCCAACCGATCTTGCCGGGACAGGATTCGCCGAGTGAACCAGCTGTGACCTCCCTGCTATACCCGGATTTGCTCTGTAATACGCCTCATTCAGCATGCTGGCTGCTTTAACTAACTCATTGACTCGTTCCTGCTGCCTTTTCTTTGCTTCCCCCTCCAAGTGGGGTAATTCTGTCATTGCTGCTTCTGCTGCTCGCAGATTAGCTGCTGTGTTGTACGTTGGACGCATGGCCGTCTCATTGTTGTTCTCCGGTGTTATCTTCGATGTCGCATCTGCCAGCTCTTCATTGAGTTTCCTTCCTCTCAATCTCATTGCATCAAGCCGGGTCTTTGCGCCCTTGACTCGATTTGCCGAGTTAAGCTCTCTGATGGTGATATCCACGTCCTGCTGTAACTGTGCTAGCTCTTTGGCTTTCTCCAGGACTTTTATCCTGGCTTCCTCCAACTCGGCTTGCACACGTGCCAGGTCAGTTGCATGTGCCACTAGCTCTGCCAACTTGTCTATCGCTTCCTGCAGCTCCTTAGCCCTCTTGCTCCTAGCTATGTTCTCTGGTTTTTCCAGCGGCGCCTTTGTTGTTCTTGCAGCCCTTGGCGTTTCCTCATGATTTCCCCCCTCTGTGTTCTCATTCACCACTGGAACTACTGGAGGAGCTATGGGGTTTGGGGCTGTCATCATTACCTCCATGGAGACAAGTTGATGTGGTTTTCCCACGACAGGAGCCGTTGGAGGATCCGGCGCCAGGACGACGTGCTCAGGATATGCGCGACGTAGACCTGGTGCTCGCCGAACTTGATGAAGCGACCACCCCTTGGGAACGGCTTGGTCCCAAAGCAGCCCGCGTTGTCGCTGACGAAGTTGAGCGCTCCAAACCTCTGGATGAGGCCGGAGTAGACGCGCTCGCCGGTCTTGGCGATGATGTTGCCCGTCTGGATGAAGACTCCATCAAGCACCTGCTCCTACCCCACGGTGGGCGCCAACTGTCGTGGTGGTGGCACGGCAGATGCCATGGGTAGGCTTAAGTTGGGGGTCGAATGGGTGCTTGTGGTCACCGGAGAGGGAGTACACGGTCGAGCCATGCACAAAGAACAAGATGAACTCTCTAGACTTGGCAATTCGATTGATACCCCAAAGATTACAAGTGCTCCTTGAGCTATATAGGCTAGAGTTCACCAGACTAGTTCCCTACTTCGTCCAACCTCCCTCTACTACTGCTATGCCCTCCCTTATATAGGCAGTGCTAGCTAGCTTATACCCCTTTGGGTTTTAGGGTTTACTGTTTGGATCTTGGTCCCTACAATATGGGCCGGGTCATGGGCTTTCCCTAAGCCCAGAGGCCCGGTCCATAAAGCTTGACAGCTAACGGTCTTCTGGTATGCTGCTTCTTGTTCTTTTTGACGTCATGTTGTTACTTTGTACGTCAGCACATGCTTTGGGCGTCACCGGGCTCCTTTTGTGTCACCCGGCGTCGCCCTTCTCTTTTGACCATGCTTTACCATGGTCCCTCCTGAACATTACTCGGAAAGGTGCCACGTGTCCTCCTTGATTCGGCCCTTCCTCGGTTGACTCGGCTCGTTGGTTCCTGTAAGGGTTACAAGTTTGTCCTATACGGGCCGTCATAGTTTGTATATCGGCTTTCATGCTTATCTTACCCGGCCGTTCATACCCGGTCTGACTCTTTCTTTACTCGGAGCCAACCCAGCTGCGCTATGTTTCCCCTCTCGTGACCCTATTGGGGGTTATCCCCCGATAGTGGAGAAGACCAAGGACCCGATTGCTCTTTTAGTTTAGTTCCGAGGTCCTCTATGCTAAGTTTTAGGACCAAGTTGTAATTTTCCTATTTCTTGAGGTCATGTTTGTAAATTGTACTACTATTGTTCGGTGTTAATGTAACGTTCTTTCATTCCTTCCAGACTGTCCCGTGTTCGAACAAAAGAAAATAGCAGCTAGCAAGTCGGAAACTGTTTTTGGCACATGAGCACCAGTGCTCCTTTTTAATAAAACTTCTATTTTTAGATATCTAAAAGTTCTAAAAATAAATATATATAAGTAGATACCTAAAATATAGGACTGAAATTTTGTTTAAAAATACGATGTGTTTCGGCCACACAAAAAACACAAATATATGTCAAACATACGTATTTCTAGTCTTACTCTCCGTTTTTTTCCTACAGCATAAAATAATAGATTTTTTACTGGAAATTTGTACAAATATATGAACCATGTATATATATTTTTTGAGTTTTTTAAAAACTTAAAAATATTATTTTTAATTTATTCAAAACGAAGGGAGCACTGGTGCTCGTGTGCACCAAATCTCCACTCCTAACAAGTGGGTAACTTATTAAAAATTGATGGCATGCCAAAGTTCTTGTGGAGCAAATGCTTCTCATCCTGAAAAAAAAAAAGCAAATGCTTCTCATGTTCCTTCGAGACTTCGAGTCCATAAAAGATGATAGGGTTCTCTTCGTGGACCCGATCTCATTTGCCCGTTGGGAACAAAACCAATGACCGGATCAATCGCAGGAATGCCTTGACTTTGCAGTGTCATGTGTAAATTTATCATGGCTGATGTTCTGGCTCTGATCACCGATGCGGTGATGTGGCCGACCTGAAGCCTGAACCATGTGAAGTATCTGAATTTATTTACTCGCTCCCAGATGCAAACTGCCATGTGCTACTAGTACTATGTACCCCCTAGGTGTCATCTTCTCCATCATTAACGTACAGACACGATGCAAGTACTATACAACTTTTGTAGGCTTTTAGCACATTCACCTCATAAAAAATTAAGCCAAATGATCACCAAGTCAGCAACTCTTCTGGCATATATGTATTCCATGGAAAGAATTCTTCCGATAATCAGGAAACCTGGCAGCTGCGGAGAACGTCAGTAGAAGCTTACAAGTTAAAGGCATTAAAGGAACATCATACTGTACCACATTTCGGATGGAATTTGAACCACATCGAAGCAATTCTACCTGGACAATGCAATCTGCAAGCGTAACCTTGCCTCTGAAGCTTTTCTTTGCAACAGATGTGAACTGTCCCTTTCTATCCATTCCTCCTTGTTTCTTCAGCAGCTTTGCCACTCCCATTTCCCCCCACTTGCTCATGTCCCCAAAGCGCAAGAGCCTACTACTTTGGTCTCTTGCTCAAAGCCTAGCGGCTGCAACAGCAAGAGAACAAAAGGGCACTTGGGTGGCACTGTGCTTCTCTCCGCTTCACATTTGTCTTACTTAAGCAATGCCAGGTTTAAGACAAAAGAAGGCATCTGATCAAAGGACGTCTAGGAGCTTAGCGTACTGATAATAAAGAAGTAGTGTCTCTAGCTAGGCACATGATGGGAGAGCCCAAAGTTGTCCCCTTCTCGAGCTTAGGAATCGTACTACTAATTGGAGTTGCCTCATCTCTTTCTCAGCTTTGATTCCTTTTGTTCTTGAACAGTGACTTGGGAGCCTCACATGAGTGATGTACTACCTGAAATCCGAATGCAACTACTTGTAGTAGTACTGATTTTTGTTTTCTGTAGTAGGGGGACTTCCAGGGCCGAGAAACAGAGTATGAAACGGCGGCCATGTTACGTACGAGCTTCTAGGAAGATAACACGCTGATGTACCAGTAGATCGATTCACATGCGGTGATCAGTTTAATCGCCGTCCTGGATCTCCGTTCAGACGACGGAGATACGAATCCAGAGTAAAAAATCGATGCCTGGGACCTCGGTACATGTGAGAACAAATCCCGCAATCATTTATGCAAAATACTAACTTTTTCTTCGAGTTAGCAATGTTTGAAATCGAGTAAATGGCACCGGGAGTCACACAACTTGTCTCGCATGTACACTTAAGTCACATAACTTGCAAACTAAACTAACAAGTCACACAACTTGTAAACCCGTGCACCCGTGGTCACAAAACCAGTCAACTCAGTGGTTTTTGACAAAAACCGGTCATAGAAATACTAAAATTTTACAATAACCCTCTCATAACTCGAAATCCATATTTTTCCATTTCAGAAAATCTAAAATCTATTTTAGAAATATATATGTACGGGCTGAATGATTGTGGCACGTTTCGGTCAAAACCCGTTTTGTTTTGGGTTACAGGAAAAACATTCCCAGCTGTATATAAGCACGTATTTCTATAAGAGATTTGTCTTTTTTGTATTTTGCTAAATAAAACATATTTTTGTCTAATTTTTTTGCGTACCTTCAGAATGAATAAATGTTTGTGCGTGATTTTTTGGAGTCTTAAAAATATTTCTTTTAATTTTATTTTTAAAAAGAGATCGGCTCGGAAGCCACCACGAGTTTTGCTCGTGAGCATCCTATACACTTGCGAATATAAAAATATAAGCTTAATGTTTTCTTTGTAAAAATATAAACTGGGTGGTCAAAAACCACCAAGTTGACCGATTTTATGACCACGAGGGCACGGGTTGGCAAGTTATATGACTTATTAATTCAGTTTGCAAGTTCTGTGACTTAAGTGTACATACAAAACAAGTTGTGTGACTCCTAGTGTCATTTACTCTTTGAAATCGGTTCAGGAGCGAACAGCACACGGATATGGCAGGAACATGGCTGGCCTGGCCTAAGCCATGTCAGTGTCATCTCACCTGCTGTAGTACTACTGAAACCACACCTACACGGACTAGGCCACCCTCTTCTGAACCAGACACCAAAGCGAAAGCGAGCCGATCGTGAACAGTGCGCCCCTTTGATCGGGCAGGGCAAACGCATCGCATCGCATCGCATCGGGATCGATCACGTCACGCGCAGGCACCAATTTTTTCCGGACGCCAGCGACCTTTTTCGTCTCGCCATTTTTTTCCTGCAAAGGGATGATCGAGCGAGCTCGGCATCTTCTCCCTCTCTCAAAGGCCACGCGTACCAGAACATCTGCGGGCAGTATGGACAAAAATAACCTAAAATCAAAAGGATTTCACGAAATGACCCATCTGAAAAACTATTTCACTGGCACTAACCCTTTGGGTAACTCCTAACAGCTAGGCACTACACTGTAGAGTGTAGCGCCTTTCAGCTAGGCGCTATGACCCCTGCCAGCGTGACACCGCCTGGCCCCTCCCTGGCCCCACCTGGCCGTGTGACGCCCAGGCGCTGGCAGGGAAAAACTCTAAGTCAGAACATAGCGCCTGTCTGATAGGCGCTACACCTCAGAGCATAGCGCCTGTCTGATAGGCGCTACACCTTAGAGCATAGCGCCTAGCTGTTAGGAGTTACCCAAAAGGTTAGTCCAGAAAAATAGTTTTTCAGATAGATCATTTTGTGAAATCCTTTTGATCTTGGGTTATTTTTGTCCATACTGCCGCATCTGCGTGCATGCTCGCAGAAAAAGAAGAGACGGGAGAAAGAGGAAACGCACCGCGATCATTGCCTCGGCATGTGGAAGGATTCGGCTTTCCCTCGACGATTCTGATTCCCCCCTCTGTAAAAATTTCTGGGGTAAAGCGTGTGTGAAAGAAGGAAGGGACGAGAACCCCTTCTTGCGTGCTTCTTGTTCAGACTGAGCGGTTCTTTTACCGAAACAGGAGCTCCGATCGGCTGGCTGGGCGATAGGATCGCCCGATCGGCGCTCTTTATCCCGTGTCCCGACGCCGACGCGGATCCCGATGAAAGAATGTTGTGTCGCCAACTCGCAGCGTGTCTTGTTCGGTTCCTGACATAGTGCTCGCATCGCATGGACCAGAGAGGAACGTCTCGCTGCATAGATAGGCGCTGGGCAACTTCAGTGAAAGAGAACTGTTGTGTGCAGAGCGCTGGAGACTGTGGTCACCGAAACAAGCAGGCTTCAGCCCTCTGTCTTTCAGATTTTGAAATTTGAAGTCCTGCTGTCTGCACTTTCTTCCCCTCTATTTTCTTTCTGGTCATGTCATATGTGTGAGGAGTTGCAGCACATGATTGACACATCCACGCAGGCGAATTTGCAGAAAGCTTATTAGCGTAGGATTCAGAACTACAATGATGGACCTCACTACTGGGGAGGTAATTCTTCAGAAGGGCCAAGACCCATGATTCTTCAGAGCAAACGATCCCCAGAACGGTCAGCATACAGTTGCGCACACCCGACTAGTATATCTATACAAATGGTAGAGTAAAATTCATCCAGAGTATCTAAACGTGGCACTGATTTTCGATACGGTCATCGATGTTAGAAATACGCGATTTACGATCACTAAATACGGCGACCTGCCCATAAAGGTCACTGGAGCCTGTAGATTAGCCCGTAAAGCGATGTGTGCGCTTACGTGGCACTGAATGGACCCTACATGTCAGCCCCTTGAGCAATCAACAGAGGCCATTTTCGAATAACAAAAATATTCAGGACCAAATTGAAAAACTTCAAGGAGAATCCCACCACCCCTCTTTCCCCCATCCCGTCCCACCTCTTGTCGCCGCCGGTGTTGCGGGACGCCGGTGGCTGCCACAGCAGAGGAAGCAAATGAGGGCGGGGATGGTCGGACCGTCGTGGAATCTCCCAGTGCCTCGCCGCAGTGGCATCCAGCTCGCTCGCGCCCGACCCCAGCAACCTCGTCGTGGTGGCGCCGTCAGTGGAGTCTCACCCGCCGCCGCCATGGGCAACCCCCCGACGATTTAAGGCTACCAGGAGGTCCGTCTGGGTCCCCTTCTTCTTCCATGCCGAGTCGATCAGATCGAGGAGTCCCGTGTGCCTCGGGATCGTCATCGTCCTCCTCTCCGGCCACCATGCATCCTCGCCGATTCCGACGCCGCCGCACCTCCTCCGGCTACACAAACCCGTTCTACAGCTTCAAGATGATCCGGCGTACCTCTTCGACCTCTCCTAGGACTCCCGCACACCCTTCTTTGTCGTCCCTGTCGACCGCCGGAGCAAGGGACGTCGAGCGTCACCTCCGTAGTCCCTGCGCCCATGGTCCTAGCCTGCTGCGCGGCGAGCCGCCGCGCTCTACGCGACCTCGTCGCCTCTCCTCTGCATCTCGTCGTGGGAGGCAGGGGACGCGCACCTCCTCTGCATCCGCATCGGACAGCGACAACCTCCACTACTGAGTTTTTTTTTTGCGTTGACCACCACTACTGAGTTGAGGAGAAAGGGTAGGTGAGACTGTCAGGAGGGCCCCACCTGTCAGTCTGAAATAGGGGCTACATGTTAGTCTCTAGACTTGGGCTTGATTTAGGGAAGTTTTTTTTTGCAAAATAATGACACTGTTTGGACTGGTTAACACTGCCATGGTGCCGAATACATAGCTGTACACAAGCCAGTGACCGTAACATGACAAGTGTCGTATTTAGTGACCGTAAATCACGTATTACTAACATCGATGACCATATCGAAAATCAGTGTCAGGTTTAGATACTATTGATGGATTTTACTCCAAATGGTAGTACCAGATTCTCAATTTGCATGGGAATCATTTGGCTGTGTTGCATGCCGCCGGGGGCTGAAAGGTGGCCAACCAAAGTGGGGTAGAAAGCAGAGAGGAGTGCGCCAGCTTTAATCACCTCTCTTTCCCAGCCATAGCACGAGCCATTCGTGCGTAGCATGACGGTACAGGGTACCGGGTGCGTGTAGACTGTAGAGTGTAGTAGTAGCAGCAGTAGTAACGCCAGTGTGATCATGCGGTCATGTGGAGCAGGCTAGGCTAGCATGCAAAGGGGAGAAGGGTGATTAATGAGGGAAGAACAGCCAGATGCTCTCACTCCCGTCCGCGCTGGGCACTCGCCGGCGCGGCGGCAGCATGATGGATGGCATCTCCGGCGCGCATCTTGACCAAAGATTGATTCTCACGCATCGAATCATGAACTCTCCTGAATTTCTTTGCCTAATCATTTGCCGCCCGCTTGGATTTCGGGCCTTCGGGGGCACGGCCTGCCTCAGGTTGTAGTATACGCATCTCGCTTATTATTTCTCTCTGTATAGTGAAGTAATAATGGACTTTGAAAGAAAAAAATCCGGCCTCGTAGCACTCGTGATCTATGTACAGAAGCATCGGGACTTCGGAAAAAAAAAAAACCTCCTCGTGAGACCAGGAATTTAGTGGTGCTACTAGAGACTAAGTAAAAGGAAAAAAACCTCGAGAAACCGAGCCCCCACCTCCACTGAGGGCGACGGGCTTGTCCCCATCTCCGGCTGCCTTCCTTCCCCCTTCACCCCTTTCCTCCATCGCCACCGTCCGCAAGGGTAGACGGGCGTAGCCCGGGCGACACCGGCGGCGGCTTGTCCTTCCCCGCATCATGATGAGAGGGTCGGGACTCTGCCTTCCCTGGCGGCAGTGCATCTCGAGAGGCACATGTCCGGCGTGGCCGGGTGATTGCTGGCGACGACATGGCGGGGCGCCATGGCTACAGAGCTAGGTCGGCGGCTGTCTCGGCCTAGATCTGGCCACCTCGAGCCCCAGATGGGTGCGGGCGGGCCCAGATGGGCTTGGGAGGGCCAGGCATGGCGGCGACTGTGCTTGTTGGAGGTGGAGGCGGCGATGGTGCTAGACTAGGGACAACGGCGACGTGCCTCGCTTGTTGCTGCAGGGACGGCCGGGGCTTTATGAGCTCATCTGGGCTCAGTAGGCCCCGCCAAGGCCTGGTGTGCCCTCGTTGCTCTGTCCGGTCGATGACCACCTGTCAGCGGTGGAGGTGGGCTCCTCTCGCGTGGCTGTGAGGCTGCTGTCACTCGGTCCGGCGATGTCGTGTGTCTCCGTCCTATAGGTCGTGCACCAGTGTTCACGAAGTGACGTTATTGGTGACTTCCAGATCGTGGCGGTGCATGTTGGTGGGCGGCAAAGTATGGTGGTGTTGCGCCATTGTGCCAGGGTTTTCTTGTGGGCAGGGGCGGGAGAAATATCTGTCGGGTCGACTGACCTTGGCGCAGCGCTGTCTACGAGTGGCACCATTCCTTCCTGGAGGGCATCATGGGAAGCCTCTGTCCACTTTACTCTGAGTGTCAGGGGAAACCCTAGGACCAGCTGGTCCGGGTAGTAGCTCTGTGTCGACGGTGCTCCCCTTCTTGAAGGTGTTGCTTGATACTCGGCGTTACAGGGTGCTTGTGAGCATGGTGGGCATAAGTTGGAGGGCGCAGCGGTTGCGAGTCATCACCTTCTGTCGACTTGTCATTGTCTTCATTTCTTTTCCTTTGGGCATGTTTGTGCTGTTGCTCCAGGTTTTCCTTGTTCGAACTCTTGTATCGGTGTGTTTGATATATTAATAAAACAGGGTGAAAGCCTATTTCGAGGAGCGCCACGGGGAAACCCTAGCTCCGCCTTACCGGTTCCCCATCCGCCTCCTCCCCTCGCTAGCGATGGTGGAGGTGTCACAAGAGGTGGTGGGGCGGTGCTGCAATTTTGATGCCGACGTGGCGTCCCGACAGTGGCGCTCGGACGGAGTCGGAGGATAGTTTTGAGTATGGCAGTGGGTGTCCTCGTCATTCTATGTGTGTGTCAGTTCATATTTTTGCACGACCTTGCTCCCGTGCCAAGGGACTAAGGCTTTTTTACGAGTTCTAGCCACTGATGTGGGCATGGACCTATTTCCCGTGGGTCGGAGTCTCACCTCCCTCCATTATTGATGGTTGTGTGCACCGGGAGCTTGCCTCTATCAAGGCCGGGGCGAGGTGCGGTCGGCCTCCATATGGAGGGGTTAGATATAGTCTTGATAGTTGTGGTTGTAGCGGTGGTTGTCAGGGAGGGGGCTTGTCCAGTGGGCAAGATCTACTCGTGCTCGAGGGTGGGCACGGGGTTGGTGTTTTCCTGGGACGGATAGGAGTGGCCTTTTTGCCCTCTCTTGGGGGTGCTAGGCTTGGTTTGGGGGCGAGCTTGGAGCCAAGGATCCTTGGGTGGCGGCCCTGATAGAGGACTACACAGTTTGGCTCTCTGGTGAACAACGTGGTAGCGACTGTTGGCAAATGTGTTTCAACCATCTAGGTGGTGTGGTGTGCTGCGGCGGGTGGTCTTCGATTTGGCGTTGCCTTCGGGTAGCAGCCAAGAAATGATCTAGAACTAGATTCCTAGGTTTGTTTGTGGTGTGATCCCTTTCTTGGGGCTTCCTCCTGTGACATGGTGGGTAGGGGAGGTCAAGCGAAAGCTATATGTCTTGGCGCCAATGGGGTGGGTGGAACCTGTGAAGTGTCGTATTCCTCTAGGGTCACCGCTTTGACCTTATTCCTACCTTCTGCTACTTAGGGGGAATTTTTGTCCGACATTTCGCATGTTACCATCTTGAGGGCGTCGCCGATGAGTGGGGGTATACTGATTGTGCATTTTGACGTTTTGAACTAGTTTTGTTGTATCTTTGTGTAAGTTCAGCTTCTAAGGTTTCCTCAACACTATGCATCTAGACTAGATGCATTCATATTAGAGAAAGTCGAGATCATTAATATGGACCGGAGTGATTAATATAAAACAGGGGGAAAACATTATTTCGAGAAGAGTAGGCGCAAATATTCTTTGTTCGGGGACGGATCCACCTCTTGCTTTGGGGCTGCACAGGACACAGTGAAGAATATTTTTTTTCTTTGTAAAATAGCTATTTTTCATCATGTGTGACACTCCAAAATAAGTATTTTAAGATCCGGTGCACCGTGTTCTAGAGCCGCGCACCTCGGGCTCCATTTCTCTAGCTCCCCCACCGTCTGCGTTGGATACCGGATCTGGCAGGAGCAGTTGGTGAGGCATGCGGAGCAGAGTGCGCCGTGGAGAGCATTCTGAGGATGCCTTCTCGACCGAGCATTTTCACCGCCACCTGTCCAAGAATGATTTGGCCTTTCCTTTGAAAGCTGTCATGAACAACCAGAGGAATAAAGGATGCTCGTCTGCACTCATGAGAGTGTGCAGCAAGAACACAGTTCATTCCTCACAATGGACTACTGTATAAAATTATCCCCCAAGTTTTCTGATACTGTGTTGTTGTTTCTCTTCAAGTTCCAACAAATGTGTTCTACTAATTTGGATGATGGTTGATGCAGCTCGTCTTCAAACTATTTAACTGATGGCAACTGATTGGCATTGCCTTGACAGAGAAGCAGCACTAGGAATTCACCGTTCCAAAAAAGCGCACCGGAATTGGACTGGAGTATTTGGATATATACCTACACTTGCGGAAAAGGAATCCAACCCAAATGAGGCAACGATCGCAGGAAATTCGTCGGAGATCCTTCCTTGCTCCACCAGCCAATGGCCAGTGGCCAATGGGGATGCCCGAACATGCAAGGAGAGACAAGGTGCCGCTGCAGGGAAGAATGTGAGATTGATGATACGTTTGATTGGCAGCCAAGTCACTGCACACTGATGCGCCCATTCCTCGTCGCGCTCTGGGCCCCTGGCGCGTCGCCATCATTCTCGTGATTACGCGGAGGCGGCAGCAGCCCAGGGATGGGCTTCTGGGCCTAGGCCTTCTGTTTTGGCCGGGCTTTCTACCTACAGGACCCATTGGATTGAAAATGGGAACACGGCCACGCTGACGTCCTGCGGCGGAGTTCCTTTGTTCTTCACAACTGGGCTCAGGTGCCTACCTGAAAACGGCAAAAGAAAAAACTTTCTGCAACATAGAACGGCACGCGTCGCACACATCTGTCGGTCGGCACAGATGTGTACCCAGAGCGCACGGCACAGAGAGGCCGCACCCCACCATGTGTACCCGGCGCCCCAAAAGCCGCAAAACCCCAACAGCGATAGACACGGCCGGACAATGCACCGAGCGACGTCTCTGTCGGTCGACCAGACCCGACCCGTCCCGTCCCCAGCAACGGATCAGGCAGATTCATGCAGATTTGCAGATGCAGACGTCGGGAACCTGGGCTGGAAGAACGGATCGATCGAGCCAGACTGCCAGCGCCTGGACAGGACAGGGTTCGTTCTGGATCAAGGGATGGCTTCTTCGGCCCTTTGCCTCGAGAGTTAAGTTCCCTCCACTCCACCTTGCTTCGATTCGATTCGATTCGAATTCCTCGCCTCCAATTGCACTCGGCAAGCGCCACTTGCCGAATCTCAACTCACCGGTCGATGTCGGGACGTGAACGTACGTACTGTACTAGTATATCCACAGGACAGGCCAAGTGGCCAAGTGTGCATGCAGGTTGCTTCCCCTGTGTTCTTCTCCCGCGATTCATAATAACAGTATCATTTACCACGAAAAGCAGTATTCCATGTTCTCTCGGCTGTCATGCAGACGTTAATTACTCTATCAAGTACCGTACCTGAGTCATGCTAGCAGCCGTCTATATATCGTTACTCTGGTGTCCAGGGCCGGCCCATAGGCAGGGGCGACGGGGCGCCCGCCCGGGGGCCCAGGAAGGCAGGGGCCCTTGCCCAGGTAGTAGCTATGTACTATTTCTGCCTTACGTCCAAAAAACGAAAGAAAAAAGATGACCCAAGTAGAAAAGTCAGGCCCATCACATAGCTGGAGATTCACGGACCAAATTATGGGATCCGTAATGCTAGAGGAATTAGGAATTGTTCGATGCCTTGATGGCTACTCGTCGACTCGACTCCTCCCCCGAACTCCCATTGAGAGAGAACAATACGGCCGGTCCGATTTTCGATGTCGCCGCAGCCGTTAATGGAGATCAATAGCGCGATTTCGTTCCTAAGGAAGCTCTTTTTCCATTATTCTCAATGTTCTAGTACTCGTTTCCCATGACCCATGTTTGAGAGATCTGATATGGTACGACCGCGTCTTTCCTGTAATCTCGTTCATCAATTCGATTTACTGTTAAATAGCTCTACTCCTGGGCTCTAACTAAATTTGATTTATGCAGGAAGCTTTGGAGAAGTTTTATTCGGGATAGAAACATGGAGTGAAGAAGATAGCAGATTGGGGAGGATGGACACCAATGGAAGTACGTGCCTAGGACCTTTTCTTGTACTAAAATTATACTGTATATACCATGGTAATAAAAAAATCTTTAAGGACCAATCTGTGTTCACAAGGTTATTTGTTTTGGTGATGAAAAATGGTCCGTCACACTTTAAAAAGCAAGTTGTTGGGTCTGGATCAATAATTCTGCGACCTGTTCTGTAGAACAATATTGTTTCCCTACTATGCAATTTCCCTTGATTGTTGAGAAATAATTTAGTTTGTGGTATTAGTTTTATAGTTCAAACACCAACCATCTACTATGTTACTTTATTGGTTTGCTTTTGAATTACCATTCATTCAAAATCTATGTTAGTCAACAAGGGCCCCTTCTTGTTGTCTTGCCCTGGGGCCCCGAATATGTGTGGACCGGCCCTGCTGGTGTTGTCCTAGCATTGCCTAGTCAGGTGAACAGATGCTCCACGCTAAGGATGGCAGTGGGGATGGGTACCCTTTACCTTACTTAGTAAAAATAATAAAACTAATTTTTTGACCTAAAAATAAACTAATTTTTGGCAAAACACCATTCTTTAGAAAAACTAGTTTATTTTCTAAACTATGCTAAACTAGAGGGTACCCTAAAGGTCCAAAGTTCCATCTCTACTTCACGCCTCCACGAATCCTGTATGGATTTTTTTTGAGAGAGAGAATCCTGCATGGACTGATATGCCATGACTCAATCCATTGTCATTATTCAAATCACAACGTCAGTATTCAAATGCTCAACCTGGTGGAGAGTGAATCGAGCAATTGTTTACTAGTGCTTCACTTTTATTCCGGAAATCCCGCAAAATCATCGCCCCTAGTGTGGATCCTGCGTGGACTCATGCCTTGGCCTATCATTAAGAAAGAGGCAAAATCGAACTTACAATAGTATTACTTCCTTCTAAATTTGAAGGAAGAGCTTTATACATCTAATAAACATGTGAAGATACTGACATAGAAAATGATTAATCACGGAACCCATATTATAATATAGGTTGTTTATTCTTTTTAGAATAAAATTAGAAAAAGTAATGATTATGAAATAAAAAATTCAGTTTGTTAGAATTATTGTGAATACATTCCAATAGAATATTGAATAACCAAACCCTTCAGATAAAATATATTTTATAAAGTTGGGATATCTTTTATAGAAAACTATATAGTTTTCCAGGAAATATTTCTCGTAACATATGTAACTATGCAATATCGTATAAATATGTTGTCATAGATCAATGGTCAAATATTTGTTTTGATCGAAAAAAACGGCCATGCTAGGCGTCAACAGAGCAAACAAAATTCCCATGATATCTAATTCCAATAAAACACGAGATCTGGGTGGTGCGACCATCATAGCAAACCCCACACCCCCTAGCATTATTTTTGTTTGTTTGCAACATTATTACCCCACGGTGTGTAAAAACTACGACTAAAATGTCAAAACATTTTAAAAACATGCATATATTCAGAGAATCATTATTGGTCATTGCAAATCCCCATAAAGATTACTAGAAGTACACAACATAGAGACTATCGCTTGTAGCACTCCTAACATTTGCAAGGGATTTCAAAAGTCGCCGCAACATAATGTTCATGTGTTTGTAGCAACAAAACAAACGACTTGCAACATGTAAAAAAGAACATGTGCGAAACACTAAGCTTGATTTGGAGCACCCCACCCCGCCATGAGGTCGCCGACGATCAATCTGACTCGTCAGAACCCTATCGATGCCAAATCTTCCAACCTCAAACACATTCTTGGCAGCCCTTCTTCCTTTCGGGGGCATAACAACATGGAGGGCTTATGCAGTGAGTTCTACGAGTCAGAGAAGGGCAAGAGACTATGTGGTTAGGGATGTGTCACATCCCAAATTTTAGATTTGGTTCTGCATATCATTCATACCATTGCATCATACTTTTTCATGCAAAACCATCGAGTGAAAAGATTCGGCAAAACGCTATTTTCAAAACCCTTTTCTATTTTACTACGAGGCTCCTGCGGGAAGCTTTAGTAGGACTTGCGTTGTCCATCCTTGTAACCTAGTGGTTTCACTCAACCCTTGACCCTAGATTGTTCCCCTCGATTTTACAAAACCGTAGGAGCAAGAATCGCTCGATTCGGAGCTCGTCCCGAAAAGATACGGCCGTTTTATTAAAAGATAGAAAATCGGGCCGATTTTCCGAGTCCGTATCCAACCGCGCCCCGAATCCGCGTAGGACCCCGCGCGAGGGCCCCACTTAAGGGACCCCACCTGCCGCCGCCGCCCCTGCCTCGTAGATCGCGCCCGAACCCGCCTCGGGACCCGTGCCCTCCCACCTCGATCGCCGCGCCCTGTCGCCTCTCCTGGAACCGCCGTCGCCGCCTCTCCTTGAACCGCCGCCGCCTCGATCCTCGTGCCGAGCCGCCGCCGCACCAGGTTCGTCGCCGCCACCCGCAGCTCGCCCGCCTGCCACGCCGCCTGCAGCAGCCGCTGCCGCAGCCTGCCTCCGCGCCTGCCCCGCCAGCGCCCCGCGCCGCTCCCGCCTCCAAGCGCTGCGCCGCCTCCGAGCCGCCGTTGCGCGCGCGCTCGCCCGCCGATGCTGCTGCTTGCCGCTGCCGCGCGCCGCACTCGCCCGCGCGCAGCCGCTCGCGCTCGCCCGCATGCACGCACGCCTCGCGCGCCGTGCCACCGTCCCGCGCCGCCGTTGCGTGACCGTCTTGATCCGCGTGCTGACTGTCTCTTTCCCGCGCAGGAGAAACACCGTCGCCGGAACCGATCGCCGCACCGCCCGGAGTTCGCCGCCATTTGTCTCCGGTGAGTCTGCAGCCACCGTCGGATTTCAGATCAGCGGTTCAGATCAGCAGTTGACCGGTCAGACCCAGGCGTTGACTAGTCAGCGCCCAGTCAGCAGCTTCGTTGACCAGTCAACAGACACAGTTGACTGGTTATTTTCGTTAATCGTTTTAGTTGACAGATTTCGGTAGAAACTTGCAAATTGCATAGAAATTAAACCGCTGGGCCAAAAATCGCAAATAAAATATGTGTAGATTCAGTAAGTCGTGTAAAATCTTGCTGTACCTTTGATTCAGACTTTTGCAGCAAGGTTTAGTACAGTTTAATCAAATAGGTTAATGGTCTTTTTGGAGTAATTAATTCGTAGAAAAAGATCCGTAGCTCCAAAAATCGCGTATGATATGTCCCTGGATTCAGTGGAATGAGGGGAATCTCATCGTGAATTAAAAGGATAGGCTTGCAGTGAAAACTTCTGCAGAAACTGTCTAGTGGCTTTCTGCAGTGTTTTAATTACTCGAGGAGTTTTATAATTCCTTTTTGAGTAATTCCAATTGGTACTGTTTCTAATCAGCGGTGCCTATGCGATAGAATTTTTCCAAGATTTTACAAACAGTATACTACCGGTAATGAATTATTTGAGTTCTAGCTCTAGATTTGAGCATTACTTTTTGCGTAATAGTTTTCCTTGCACTAAAACTATTTTCCATGCATGCATTCAGTAGTATTATTGAATAGGATTATGTGGTGCAGCTGTAGCACCAATTCACTTGTCGTGCATGCATTCATGCATCATCTTTGTTGCATATGCTTGTGGATTGTTTGTTTATGATTGCAATTGTATCGTGTAGATTGTGACGAGTGCAACGCTTGCTCGTGTGTGGATTGTTCTTCCGACCGCTACAACCAAGGCAAGTAGATGCTACTTTGTTCATGATATCGTCCTACTATTTTTAATGCATTGTCGTGTACTTTGTAGATGCATGTGTAGGATGATACTATCGCTATGCTATGACTTATTATGTGGTAGGGCTTCCTTGTAGATGAACCACCGTTGGTAGATGTTCTTAGCCATGCTATGATGAACGAGGGCTGGGTTACATCACTGAAGTTGTTTTTAAATGAGTTGGTTTGCAAAAACTAAAAACAACTTAATCAATGAATCTTCTGGGTGTGATGGGATTGATAATTTTTGGTGGTTTCATTGCGGAAAGGCACCCAGGTATCAAGAGAGAATGATTGGCTTCTTTATTTTGGTAGCTTACATATACAACCATGTGCCAATAATGAAATGGGCGGTTGGTTGGACTTAGTAGGTTGTGGTAACTCAAACCCGCGTATCCAGAGATGTAGAATTTTGGTAGGATGGACCGGTGCGCGTCGGGATTGGGGTGCTACTTTCCGAACAGTCTCTTCTTGGACTTCTCCCTATCATCACCCAAAATGAGAGTGATGGTACGAGCTGGGCTGGCCAAGTCACATGGGTAAAGTGTACTAACCTCTGCAGGGTGTATAATCTAATCGATTAGCCGTGTCCCCGGTTATGGACAACTGAGTTGCTTGATATTGATTTCATGACATGTTTCTCGCTCATTCTAATTTTATAATTGTTTTAATATTGTTGGGTTAACTTAATTGGGATCTTTTCAAAGAAAATCAAAAACTGTTTATGAAAGTAGGACAAAGGTATTTGCAAATGCAAGCCAGACACAGCTCCACTTGCCAAATATGCATGTAGATGTTAGTACTATTGTCTCCATTACTAGCTCTACTTGCCATACATTCCATGTATTGACCCTTCGGGGCTGCTACGTTTCATGTTGCAGGATATTCCGATTCTGAGTAATCGATATAGGTCACGGTACTCCACTCGGCACTTGTTCACTTGTGGGCAATTTGAAGAATGGAGGATTTGCTTTATTTACGTTGCTACCTGAATAATTTGAGCTAGCTTTGGGCTAAGCTTTTATTGTAATAATGGTACTATGGATCTTCATTATCTATGATACACGAATATTTTGCTATGTTATTCATCTCATTCTATTGTGGGCCAATGAACCGATCCAGGGATTGGCATGTCACATAGAAGCCTCGGTCTTTTCAGAACCGCGGTGTTACAAGATGGTATCAGAGCCAGGTTGTGGACTGTAGGATCGTGACCTAGGATTGGATTAGGAAGCCATAGATTTATTAAAGCCTATATTAACTCTGTCTTTCATCTCATGCCTTTCACCCTCGTACATTCTTACCATATGCTATTCTCACACTTTCCTCTTTTACTTGATAGATGGGAGAAGTCAGGACTGAGTATGCCACCATGGAGTCACCAAGGCCCTTTGCAAGGCAGTTAGCTCAGCTCTCGCAGTCATTGGGATTGCCACTGCCCATGTTCAAGGGAAGGAGGCTGTACACCTATGGATATGGAGAGGATGCATGGGAGATCACTACCTTCATATTCAGAGATGCCGCCTTGCCAAACCCAGTGCATTTGATCTACACCAAGACATACTGCAACTGGGGACTTGGTATCAACTTGGCCATGCATGAAGCTCTGTCTCGCCAGTGCCATCAAGTCCGACATCTACTGGCAGCAGATTCACCCTACCGTGACTATGGGAGGCGTGATGAAGATGGGCACATTGTGGTTACCCCGGGCGACAGGAACAACATGCCGCCCCGTCGAAGGCACATAGAGGACTTGGAAAGGGAGAATGGAGCTCTAGCTGAGAAAGTGATGATGGTGAAGGAGATTGCAGATTTTGCCAGCAATACTATGGCAGCCCAAGGACAGGAAATTGACACCTTGCATGAAGCTGTGGGAGTTATGGAGAATGCCCTGATAGCCAGAGATGCAACCATAGCTCACCTTCATGGCACTGTGCAGGAGAACACCCAGAACATACAACAGCTGCAAGGGACCGTCTAGGAAAGGGATCAAACTATTGAAGCTATGGCAGCCCAGATTGCCGCTCTCCAAGCGCAGCTGAATCCACCCTCTGATGATGACAATGGAGACGGTGGCAACAATGATGATGATAGTGGGAACGATGATGATGATGAGGACGAGGATGATGATGATGGGAACGATGATGGTGGAGGAGATGAGGCTGTTGCAGTTGCAGCAGAGAGTGAAGAAGAAGAGGAGGATCCAGAAGAGGTGGAGTTTGAGATCTCAAGTGATGATTCAGGAGAGGTGTACACTCCGCCGCCATGGTTGAACCGCGAGCCGAAGCGCCAACGCATGACTGCAAGGACCTACCGCAACATCTTCAAGAAGTAGATAGAAGTCCACCAGTTAGTCCTCGTTAGGTAACTTCGTTAGGATTAGTCTCGATCGATGTGAAACTTAGTTGCTGTTAGTTTAAGAGTGATTAGTTGCTTATTTGTGTACTCCAATATCCCAGGAATTATTTGTGCAAAATTTTATGAAAGAGTTATGGCAAGTTTGGTTACTATCTGTGTTATTTTCGCTGCAGTTTTCTGCTGATACAGCAGTACTGTATGATTTTTCAAATTTTTCTGGTAACTGGGAAAACTCTGAAAAAAATAGGGCGGGTGCGAAACACTCTGTACTGTATGTGCAAAAATCAGCTTATTTTTCTGACGAGTTTAAGTCAGGTGGAAAAAATCGCGAACGCTGCTGGACTGTTCTGGCAGATTGCTGTTTTGTTGCTTAGTTGATCAACTGTTTAGTTAACCATTGCCAACTCTTTCAAAACTATTTCAGTAGGTATATACTGCTAGGATAATCCCTGGGATGTTGCTGGATCGCTTGTTTGTTGATGTGTTGCTTGCTTGTGATTGTCTGCTATTGTTTGTTGTTGATTGATCATATGCATGGGTAGAATCCTATTGTCGTAGTTGATTCTTTCTAAACTTACCTGTGCTGAACCGTAGATGCCTCCCCGCCGTCAACCCACTGAGTTGGAGCAACTCATGGCATCTCAGGCACATCTGACCCAAGTAATGACTCAGTTCATGGCAGCTCAGAACAACAACAATGGAAACAATCAGCCTCAGGGAGATGCTCTCACCAGATTTCTGAGGTTAAGGCTAGCTAAGTTTTCTACTGCAACGAAGCCAATGGTTGCTCTCGACTGGTTGCGTTCAGTCAACAAGGATCTGGTAACTGTTGGATGCACTGATGCTGAGAAGGTGAGGTTTACCGCTCACTTACTGGAGGGACCGGCCGCTTCTTGGTGGGACACTTTTCAGATCACCCACCCGCTGGATACTGTGACTTGGGCAATGTTTGAGGAAGGTTTCAGGACCAACCACGTGTCTTCAGGAGTTCTGAGCCTGAAGAGGAAGGAGTTCCGCAACTTGCGCCAAACCAATCGCACCGTGGCCGAGTACATTGAGGAGTTCAACAACCTGTCCCGTTATGCACCTGAGGATGTTGACACTGATGCAAAAAGGAGGGAGAGATTCCTGGATGGCCTCAGTGATGAGCTTTCCGTGCAGCTACTGGTGGTTTATTGCCCCACTTTCCAGGAGCTTATGGACAAGGCCAGGATCTTGGAAGGGAAGCACAAGCAGGTGGAAAGCCGCAAGAGAAAGAGTAGCAATCACCACTCTGGTTCACATCACAAGTCTCGCACTTCATATGATGGATACTCCAAGCATGGAGGAAGTGACCATGGGAGCCATGACCGCCACCACCACGGAGGCGATGGGCATCGTCATGACAACCATAGGAGCAACCACCACAGCCACAAGGGAGGACACTCTCACCACTCTGGAGGACACGGTGGACATGACCGCAACCGTGATCGCAGCTTTGTGAAGAAGGATCTGAGTGAGGTGACGTGCTTCAAGTGTAAACAGAAGGGGCACTATGCTGACAACTGTCCGGAGAGGAAGGGACTGAAGCCAACCAACAACGAGAAGGCCACAGTGAACCACATGAATGTGGAGGAGATCCCAGATGAGCTTGACCTTGTGATTGGTAAGTTCCCAATCAACACTCACCCTGCACTTATACTTTTCGATACTGGTGCATCGCGTTCATTCATATCAAGGGCTTTTGTGGATAAGTATAAGCTACCTACTGAGTCTATGACAGGGTCTATTAGAGTGAGTTCACCTGGAGGAGATATGATAGCTAGCGCGGGATGCCGCAACTTAACTGTGAGGATAGGGACACACAACTTCAGTGCACATTTGGTAGTGTTGGAATCACAGGGGTTAGATGTCATTCTGGGTATGGATTGGATGTCTATGCATGAGGGACACATAGATTATGCACAGCGAGCCGTTTCACTCAAAACCCCGGATGGTAAGAGGATTAGATTCAAGTCAGTTGTGCGACCGCGAAGTTGTAAGTTGAATTCTCTTAAGGGGGTTAGCATGGATACTGTGCCAGTGATTAGGGATTATCCCGACGTGTTTCCAGAAGAGCTGCCAGGGATGCCACCTGACAGGGAAGTGGAGTTTCTTATCGACTTGATGCCGGGAACAGGACCTATAGCAAAGAAACCATATAAGATGGATGTGGATGAACTGAAGGAATTGAAGAAGCAGTTGAAAGAGCAGCTGGAAAAGGGATTCATTCAGCCTAGTTCGTCTTCATGGGGAGCACCTGTTCTGTTTGTGGAGAAGAAAGACAGCAGCAAGAGATTAGTGGTGGACTATCGCTTGCTGAATGAAGTGACTATCAAGAACAAATACCCCCTGCCGAACATAAATGATTTGTTTGATCAACTAGAAGGAGCAAAGGTGTTTAGCAAGATTGATCTGCGATCAGGCTACTTCCAATTGAAGATCCGGGAGGAGGACGTACCAAAAACCGCCTTCACCACTAGGTATGGTTTATATGAGTATACGGTTATGTCTTTTGGACTAACGAATGCCCCGACATATTTCATGACCATGATGAACAAGGTATTTATGGAGTACTTGGACAAGTTCGTAGTGGTGTTTATTGATGATATGCTGATATATTCCAAGGATGATGCTGAACATGAGAAACATCTGCGACTAATTATGGAGAAACTGAGGGAACACCAGCTGTATGCCAAATTTAGCAAGTGTGAATTCTGGCTTAACACCGTTGGGTTTCTTGGACACGTAGTGTCAGGAGAAGGAGTCGCTGTTGATCCAAGCAAAGTGACTGCAGTAACTGAGTGGGAAGCACCCAAGAATGCAGGAGAGATACGAAGCTTTTTGGGACTTGCTGGATATTACAGGAGGTTCATTGAAAACTTTTCCAAGATTGCTAAGCCGATGACTGAACTTCTGAAGAAGGAGAGGAAGTTTGAATGGACGGATGTGTGTGAAGCCAGCTTTCAGGAACTGAAGCGTCGACTAGTGACCGCCCCTGTTCTGTGTTTACCAGACCTTTAGAAGGATTTCCAAGTGTACTGTGATGCTTCTCGACAGGGCCTTGGGAGTGTGCTGATGCAAGATGGGAGAGTGGTGTCATATGCCTCGCGACAACTCAAGCACCATGAGCGGAATTACCCCACACACGACTTGGAGTTAGCGTCAGTGGTTCATGCGCTCAAGGTATGGAGGCATTACTTAATGGGTAAACATTGTGATGTATACACCGACCACAAGAGCCTGAAGTACATATTCACGCAGAAGGAACTGAACATGAGGCAAAGGAGATGGTTGGAGCTTATCAAGGACTATGATATGAATCTACAATACCACCCAGGAAAGGCCAATGTAGTAGCAGATGCTCTGAGCCGGAAGGTTTATGCTAATGGATTGACAATTGGGGAATTGCCCGAGGATTTGTGCAAGCAATTTAAGGACCTTAGACTGGAGGTAGTATCTGAAGGATACTTGGCAACAATGGAAGTCCAACCAACGCTACAAGACAGAATCAGGAAGGCTCAAGTGGGAGACAAAGAGATAGAAGAAGTTAAGGAAAAGATGAAGATGGATCGAGCAAGGGAATTCCGCGAGGATGAGCAAGGAACCTTGTGGTATGGAGATCGTTTGTGCGTCCCCAACGATCCGGAGATAAGGAAGTTGATTTTGCAGGAAGCTCATGACTCGCCGTATTTCATACATCCGGGCAATACGAAGATGTATATGGACCTAAAGGACAGATTCTGGTGGAACAACATGAAGGGAGACATCGCAGAGCATATTGCCCTATGTGATGTATGTAGCCGAGTAAAGGCGGAACACCAGAAGCCAGCAGGACTGCTACAGCCATTGCCCGTGCCGGATTGGAAGTGGGATAGAGTGGGAATGGATTTTATCACAGGATTGCCCAGGACCAGGTCAGGATATGACTCCATTTGGGTAGTGGTCGACCATTTGACCAAGTAGCCCACTTTATTCCGGTGAAGACAACCTACACAAGTGCAAAGTTGGCCAAGATTTACATGGACAGGATTGTGTGCCTACATGGAGTTCCCAAGAGTATCGTATCTGATAGAGGCACCCAATTTACCTCACACTTCTGGCGCCAGCTACACGAGTCACTTGGTACTAGATTGGAGTTTAGCACAGCGTTTCACCCACAGACTGATGGACAGACCGAGAGGGTGAATCAGATTTTGGAGAACATGCTGAGAGCTTGCGCTTTGGCTCATGGCTCTAGTTGGGATGAAAATTTGCCGTATGCTGAGTTTTCCTACAACAACAGCTATCAAACCAGCATCAAGACGTCACCGTTTGATGTACTGTATGGGAAACGGTGCCGGACTCCGTTGCTATGGGATGGAGTAGGAGAACGTCAGTTGTTTGGACCCGATTTGATCAAGGACGCTGAGGAGAAGGTCGCCTTGATTAGGGACAGGCTGAAGGTAGCACAATCAAGGCAGAAGAGCTACGCCGACGCCAAGCGCAAGGAAGTGGTGTATGAGATAGGTGGTAGAGCATACCTCAGAGTGTCGCCACTTCGTGGAATCAAGAGATTTGGAATTAAAGGTAAGCTGGCACCCCGATTTATTGGACCGTATCAGGTCTTAGCACGCAAAGGAGAAGTTGCTTATCAGTTGGAGTTGCTAGAGGCTCTGCCCGCTGTTCACAACGTGTTCCACGTATCCCATCTGAAGGAGTGCCATCCGGAGATGGCGGATACACCATTGAGAGACACCGTACCGCTAGAGGAGGTTTAGCTTGAGAACGACTTGACCTATGAGGAGAAACCGGTCAAGATTCTGGAGACAGCGGAGAGGACTACCCATACCAAGACAATCAAGTTTTGCAAGGTGCAGTGGAGCCACCACACCGAAGAGGAAGCCACTTGGGAGCGTGAGGATGATATCCGAGAGGACTACCCACACCTATTTGCTAGCCGCGCAGAATCTCGGGGACGAGATTCATCTTAAGGGGGTTAGTCTTGTCACATCCCAAATTTTAGATTTGGTTCTGATATCATTCATACCATTGCATCATACTTTTCCATGCAAAACCATCGAGTGAAAAGATTCGGCAAAACGCTATTTTCAAAACCCTTTTCTATTTTACTACGAGGCTCCTGCGGGAGGCTTTAGTAGGACTTGCGTTGTCCACCCTTGTAACCTAGTGGTTTCACTCAACCCTTGACCCTAGATTGTTCCCCTCGATTTTACAAAACCGTAGGAGCAAGAATCGCTCGATTCGGAGCTCGTGCGGAAAAGTTACGACCGTTTTATTAAAAGATAGAAAATCGGGCCGATTTTCCGAGTCCGTATCCCACCGCGCCCCGAATCCGCGTAGGACCCCGCGCGAGGGCCCCACTTAAGGGACCCCACCTGCCGCCGCTGCCCCTGCCTCGTAGATCGCGCCCGCACCCGCCTCGGGACCCGTGCCCTCCCACCTCGATCGCCGCGCCCTGTCGCCTCTCCTGGAACCGCCGTCGCCGCCTCTCCTTGAACCGCCGCCGCCTCGATCCTCGTGCCGAGCCGCCGCCGCCCCAGGTTCGTCGCCGCCACCCGCAGCTCGCCCGCCCCGCGCGCCCCCGCCGCCAGTGCGCCGCGCCTCGCCCGCCTGCCACGCCGCCTACAGCAGCCGCTGCCCGCCTCCGCGCCTGCCCCGCGCCGCTCCCGCCTCCGCGCGCTGCGCCGCCTCCGAGCCGCCGCTGCGCGCGCGCTCGCCCGCCGCCGCTGCTGCTTGCCGCTGCAGCCGCGCGCCCGCCTGCGCGCCTGGCCGCCGCCGCTCACTGCTGCTGCCGCGCGCGCGCGCCAGCCGAGCCGCCGCCGCTGCCGCTCGCCCCGCGTGCCCGCTGCCGCGCGCCGCACTCACCCGCGCGCAGCCGTTCGCGCTCGCCCGCATGCACGCACGCCTCGCGCGCCGTGCCACTGTCCCGCGCCGCCGTTGCGTGACCGTCTTGATCCGCGCGCTGACTGTCTCTTTCCCGCGCAGGAGAAACGCCGTCGCCGAAACCGATCGCCGCACCGCCCGGAGTTCGCCGCCATTTGTCTCCGGTGAGTCTGCAGCCACCGTCGGATTTCAGATCAGCGGTTCAGATCAGCCGTTGACCGGTCAGACCCAGGCGTTGACTAGTCAGACGCCCAGTCAGCAGCTTCGTTGACCAGTCAACAGACACAGTTGACTGGTTATTTTCGTTAATCGTTTTAATTGACAGATTTCGGTAGAAACTTGTAAATTGCGTAGAAATTAAACCGCTGGGCCAAAAATCGCAAATAAAATATGTGTAGATTTAGTAAGTCGTGTAGAATCTTGCTGTACCTTTGGTTCAGACTTTTGCGGCAATGTTTAGTACAGTTGAATCAAATAGGTTAATGGCCTTTTTGGAGTAATTAAATCGTAGAAAAAGATCCGTAGCTCCAAAAATCGTGTATGATATGTCCCTGGATTCAGTGGAACGAGGGGAATCTCATCGTGAATTAAAAGGATAGGCTTACAGTGAAAACTTCTGCAGAAACTGTCTAGTGGCTTTCTGCAGTGTTTTAATTACTCGAGGAGTTTTATAATTCTTTTTTGAGTAATTCCAATTGGTACTGTTTCTAATCAGCGATGCCTATGCGGTAGAATTTTTCCAAGATTTTACAAACAGTATACTACCGGTAGTGAATTATTTGAGTTCTAGCTCTAGATTTGAGCATTACTTTTTGCGTAATAGTTTTCCTTGCATTAAAACTATTTTCCATGCATGCATTCAGTAGTATTATTGAATAGGATTATGTGGTGCAGCTGTAGCACCAATTCACTTGTCGTGCATGCATTCATGCATCATCTTTGTTGCATATGCTTGTGGATTGTTTGTTTATGATTGCAATTGTATCGTGTAGATTGTGACGAGTGCAACGCTTGCTCGTGTGTGGATTATTCTTCCGACCGCTACAACCAAGGCAAGTAGATGCTACTTTGTTCATGATATCGTCCTACTATTTTCAATGCATTGTCGTGTATTTTATAGATGCATGTGTAGGATGATACTATCGCTATGCTATGATCTATTATGTGGTAGGGCTTTTCTTGTAGATGAACCACCGTTGGTAGATGTTTTTAGCCATGCTATGATGAACGAGGGCTGGGTTACATCACTGAAGTTGTTTTTAAATGAGTTGGTTTGCAAAAACTAAAAACAACTTAATCAATGAATCTCCTGGGTGTGATGGGATTGATAATTTTTGGTGGTTTCATTGCGGAAAGGCACCCAGGTATCAAGAGAGAATGATTGGCTTCTTTATTTTGGTAGCTTACGTGTACAACCATGTGCCAATAATAAAATGGGCGGTTGGTTGGACTTAGTAGGTTGTGGTAACTCAAACCCGCGTATCCAGAGATGTAGAATTTTGGTAGGATGGACCGGTGCGCGTCGGGATTGGGGTGCTACTTCCCGAACAGTCTCTTCTTGGACTTCTCCCTATCATCACCCAAAATGAAAGTGATGGTACGAGCTGGGCTGGCCAAGTCACATGGGTAAAGTGTACTAACCTCTGCAGGATGTATAATCTAATCGATTAGCCGTGTCCCCGGTGATGGACAACTGAGTTGCTTGATATTGATTCCATGACATGTTTCTCGCTCATTCTAATTTCATAATTGTTTTAATATTGTTGGGTTAACTTAATTGGGATCTTTTCAAAGAAAATCAAAAACTGTTTACGAAAGTAGGACAAAGGTATTTGCAAATGCAAGCCAGACACAACTCCACTTGCCAAATATGCATGTAGATGTTAGTACTATTGTCTCCATTACTAGCTCTACTTGCCATACATTCCATGTATTGACCCTTCGGGGCTGCTATGTTTCATGTTGCAGGATATTCCGATTCTGAGTAATCGATATAGGCCACGGTACTCCACTCGGCACTTGTTCACTTGTGGGCAATTTGAAGAATGGAGGATTTGCTTTATTTATGTTGCTACCTGAATAATTTGAGCTAGTTTTGGGCTAAGCTTTTATTGTAATAATGGTACTCTGGATCTTCGTTATCTATGATACACGGATATTTTGCTATGTTATTCATCTCATTCTATTGTGGACCAATGAACCGATCCAGGGATTGGCATATGTCACATAGAAGCCTCGGTCTTTTCAGAACCACGGTGTTACAGGATGCAAGTGGACAGTCTAACAGACTAGACAGATAGTCCGCCGAGTGCCTAAACAAGTGCATGCATAGTTAGATAATGATACACGATTAGAAGACAAATTAAGATTAGGAAAACGAGGCGAACAAGTCCGGATGGTTTAGCGGACGTCCGCTTGCATCGATATATCCATATATGTGGTGAACGACTCGACCGACACAATCGATGGTCATGTGATGGATAATTTTTCTTTAAAGAGCATCAAAGTCTAAAACCTAATGTTGTTTCCTCATCATTAAAAGGTTAAAAAATAGCACAGGCAATTAGAAAGCGTAGCACTTCTTTATTACTTTTCTTTCGCATCATCAACAACCTAAACCTATATGTCACTAGAGGAAAAAAAAGTGGCTCCGTTCCTTGATTCGCCCCAAGATTCAATAAAACCAACAAGACTGCTCGGGGCATACAAAATTTGGAAGCTCTGAAAGAGACAAATGAACTGCGGATACGATGGGGACTTCAGGGTCCCAGGACAATGAGGTGGAAATGGAAATAAAAACTTAGCACGAGAAAGAGCGAAGGGCACTTTCAAGAAATCATCACTACTATTAAACAAGCAAACATTAGTTTTCCTAGGGACACCCCACTCATTGTACACAGATCAATCAACACCGTATGTTTAGATCAACTGATCTGATCTAACCGCCAATATTAATATAATTATTATATGGTGTGCACTTAGCAGTTTAGATTGACTGACCGTGCTTCACCGGCGGAGGAATATGCCATTCATACATTTGCATTTGCACCAAATTAGTGGCACAGATTGTGCTGCTGGGTTTAACTGCTGCATGTATGTGAGGGAACAATTAATGACGCAAATTTTATTAGAGTAACTAACACCGTTACATGCAAGGAAACAAATTAAAGCCCGTTACAGAGCTATATGCATGCAGCGGCCGGACCATCTAAAAATTGTGTAGCTTACAACAATGGGGGAGGGGGAGATTGCTAGCTGTGTATCTCCACAAGCTTCCATGATAGCACCCTCACCGCCACGTGTCGCGTCTGGAGAGTAGTGGACTTGGGGCCGTGTTGATGTCAATGCCGCAACGGCTGCCGGACCGGCCTTAAGATGGAGGATGCGGACGTCGTCGCCCTCGACGCTGCTCTGGGGCTTGAGTTTGTCCAAGGCTGCCGCCTGGAGATGGAAGACGCGGCCGCGGCCGCAGCCGTCCCGCGCTTCCATGGTGACAACCTCGTGCCGAACGGGCGGCTCGAAGTGGCCGGTGGAGCAGCAGCGAGGGGTGGCGGTGCATGCTGGGAGGCGGCAGTCTTGGAGCCTACCTACGTGGCCTCCTAAGCGCGGCCGACATGCGCGGCCTCCTCGGCGCGTGTCTGCTACAACGCGTAGAACGGCGGCCGGCGGCGAGGGGAACGAGGCGAGGCGAGGGAGCAGCGGAGCGCAGCGCCTCTGGTCTTGGGGGCCTTGTGTCGCCTGGGTGCCATGGGCATCGACACGACGCAAGCACACGGATAATGAGCATGGCGGCGAGCATGACGAAGGAATTTTTTTCTCGGACCCATGATTTTTTTAAGACAGATGACATATTTATGTGAATATCTATTTTCAGACACGTGAGAACTTTTCAGACAGTTGAACATTTTTTCAAACCCGTAAATAGTTTTTAAAATTAGGTGAGCATCTTTTTCAGCACGGGTGAGAGTTTTTTTAGATCAATGAAAATTTTTGTCAATCCCGTGAACAATTTTCAAAAATTCCGTGAACATATTTTTCTCACCCTTGAGCTTTTTCGAGATCAATGAACATTTTTGAAAAGATGTGAATTTTTTCATTTTATACAAGCCAACGATTTTATTTTTAGATATAAAAATTATTCATGTTCTCAGATTAATTTTTATGTAATTATTATATGTATATTTATTACCTAACATGTTTGCGAGATTGACACAAAAATAACAATTCTATCTATTTGTGTCTAATCGGCCGCTCGTGCAACCATCTACTCAAGAGCATCGGTTCAATTTTGATCTAGCCATTGTCTATGTATACATGGGCTTGTAGCGGGACTCAACTAAGTAAGTAGAAAGCCTCATTTCAATGGAGCTTAGAGCTCTTTAGAGATTCACCCGCAGGTTTGTACTCCGTACAAATCAATCTGACATTGGAGCATCTATATAAAAAATCTACGAGGCTCGACAAAACATCCTGTCTAATACGGAGATACAATAATATTTACTAATAATTATGCGCAATTGTTATGTTAGAGAATTTAAGGTTAGTGAATTGATCAATCAAACATACTATTTATTTAGAAATGACAAGGTTAATGAACTTGAAGAAATACTCGATGTGAGTTTATTTATAAATCTCAATTGTTTTAACCTTGTATGATAAGCATGTGTTTCTATAAAATGGTAATAATATTTTTTATGTAATTCTTTGTCTAAATTTGTGCTAAGTTAATTTTGATATTTTAGTTTGTGTGGCATATTAAGACATTTTTAATTGTTGACCTATGACCGCACTCTGGTAGAGTGCAGGATTTATAATTTGTTCATTTGGTTCTACACATAAAGATATTGATGTTTGTGGAGGACTGGCGGTCCATCTTATTGCTACACATCGACTGCAAGTTTCCTCTATTCAGCGCACTATATTAAAAGTGTGGAACAATTTGAAACTTGGTGTGATTTTCACTACAATTACCGTAATATCTACAATTGGTGTAGATATTTGTCTATTTGTTTAAGAACATATTTATATGAGAAATCATTTCTATAATTTTTATGTGGTACACATTGAGTAGTTTGGTGAAACTATGCTTTGACAAATTTAGAAGTTTCTATTGTTCATGTTGATTTAGAATTTTCAAAAAAATTATGCTTACATAGACGTGCATTGCACGTGCACACTAACTAGTAGTGTTAAGAACTGAAGTCCAAAGCTGAAGCTGTGAAATAAGGTAACTAGCACAGGCTGACTGACAGGCATGCTAAGAAAGTCCAGAATTGATCTAAAGATGCGCCGCACCGTGCTGGCTTTGCTTCCACGGATTAACACGGTAACCAGCGACCTAGAGATTATTTAACTCCCATACGCGAAACCATTTTGGACGATTCTTTAGCCAGCGCGGTATCAGAGTCCGAGACTCTGACCGTTCGGCCGGTTGTATATACTGTTGAAGATTAACACGGTGGAGAATTGACGAGAGTAACAGAAGGGCGTGGACCACCATGCTGTTGTTGTCCAGGTGCACCTGGATTTAGTTCAACTCGATTTTGATTTTGATTCTCTCGAGATCCGGCTCCGGCACACCACACGCTGCGGGCGATATCCAGGGTATGTGTCCACAACACTGCACCCAAGTTTGTTTCCATTTGGTATTAACACTACACTTTCAGTTTCAGACCACGCTTGGTTACTATTATTTGTCATGCCTCCACGAGAAAAACAAATTCAGAACCGATATCACAGTGGCATATACAACACTTTGGTTACTACTCCCTCCATCCCATGGCTTAGGTCGTCTATTTTCTGGCACGCTTATTAAGAAGCAATCGGCAGGAAGAAAACGACCATAAAACTTCCTACTATGCCCCTACATGCATGCGTGAAAATCTTCTTTAATTCTCTTGTACGGTTGTCCCAGCTCCTCGTTTCTCTCTCACGTACACAACGCTCTCTCCGGAAAATTTAATACGCACGGAAGACGAAGCATGGAGGCGTCACTCTTTAATTACTGGGATGCTAACGAGGAAACAAATCAAAGGGTAAAGCAGGAAGGCTAGCAAGTCTCACGCCTCCACGCCTTAAGCTCTGAGTAAATTTCGAAAAAAAATTAACGCCCTAAGCTGTGAGACGGAGGGAGTATTTTAGTCCTTGCACGAACAGCCTCGATGGTTGAATCTATGTTTTCATCACACCTGTAGCTGTAGGTGACACCTGTTTTTACTGTGTGTCTTAGCACAAAAGGCTATTTTCTTGACAGTCTTAACACACACACATAAAAAAAAGTTTGGTAAAAGAGTCCATCAGTACATGTTGCGCCTTTCTCCATTTCCATCATCTACTTTTGGCACGAGGCACACGATACATAACCTTATGTCAGTTGCAGGTAAACATTCACTCCGATGTTTACGAGCTCAACAATCCTATTTAGAATGAACTCAGATAGAGCAGGCTCCCATACCATTGCAAATTTGCAGACATAGGGAGCTAGATCTAGCACGATGGTTTCAGGCTATCAATCATGTTCTTCGAGAAAGCAGCCTTAGCTAGATCAAGGACAATGGTATCCTGCAACAGAGCACACTGGTAAGCATGATACAGGTCCAATATGCACACAATACTAAAATCCTACATCACTAAGCATGATACAGGTCATGATACATTGATAGGCATCAATCCAAATCTGAAACCCTACGTTGATAAGAATTGGTCGCACATGTCCTAAATAACCTATGGCCATGGAATCACGAACATGCTTTGGGACTAGGCTACAACGTCAAGGGTTAGAGAACCTTACAATCTTTGGATTCATGATAGGTCGAAGAAGCGGGTGACAACAGCTGAACGGCTTCGATAACGATCGCCCTGCTGGAGGGAGAACCTGGCAGGACCGGCGTCGTCGTGCTAGATGGACAATTCGTTAGATCCACCGTCTCCAGGGTGGACAGAGTTGTTGGCATCACCACTAGAGAAACAACAACCACCAGAGAGGTCGGGGAAGAGGCGGACAACGTTAGGTCCACAAGCTCTCACCATGACCATTGTTTTCGAACTGTGAAGGAGCTCCAAGGGGGGAATGGTGGATTTCGAGTTGGGATGACAACGACGCTCCTAAATAGGTGGAAGAATTTACTTAGACGGTGACTGAAAACCTCCCACCAGATTTTTGGCGCAACGACGGTGGTCGCGCCATCCACTGCATCCGTGGAGACGCCACGCCCTCGATTTTGGTCGCCACTAGAGTGGTTCACTGGAAACAGCCGAATCAGCAGTCCCTAGCTGGCATGGTCCGTTCAAAGCGGGCTGGACACAATGTGGAGAGAGCTCAAGCATCCAATTGGACCGATTTCAAAGCTGGCTAGAATTGATGCAACCTGTTAGATGTATATATCTGTATATTGTATTTTCCCCATATGTTAGGGGGCTTCCTGCATATTTTCCCTGTACCTGTACTATATATTGTGGCCTTTGGCCCCCAGAGGAATACATGTTGCATATTCCTGACATGGTATCAGCGCTAGGTTAGACAAATTTTTCTGCAACATCGTCACAGCCGTCACCGTCCCTATCGCCGTCGTTCATCCGACGTCGTCGCCGCCGGTTGCCGCTGTTTCTGGTCCTGTAGATCGGATCCACGACTCTCTGGATCGATTACTCCCTGGATCGATTCGTCTTCACGGCTGTCAAATCGGCCGTCCCTGGACCGATCTTCTGCCCCGTCTTCGTCGGTCGACGCCCTCTCTTGCGCGCTCTGCTTCCTGACACGGGACCCCGCCTCTGCTCCCTGACGCCCTGCTCGATGCCCTCTCATGCGCGCATCTGCCTGCGCAGGTCAGCCCCGGTCCACGCCGACACTCCAAGTCGGCCTCGGTCCACGCCCTGCTCCCTGACACTCTCTCCTGCGCACGGGCGGACTTCCTCGCCACGATTTTCTCCATGCGCGGGACACCACCAGCCGCCTCTGGTCTCCGTCCGTCCACCGGCTGCACACCCGCCGCCGGCAGTCCGCCCCCACCCTGCCTGCTCCGTCCGTCTACGGCCCTGCCGCCGCCATGACAGTTGGTCCTTCGTCGGATCTGACAGTTGACTTTCCTGATTGGATCTGAGAGTAAAAAAAATTGAGAGAGATGTCTTCTGCATCGAGCTATGTTGCGATTCCTCGCTGCCCGGTGATCTTCGATGGCGCGAATTATCCTGATTTTGCTGCCTTCATGCGCGTTCACATGCGCGGTCTCCGTCTTTGGGGTGTGCTCTCTGGCGAGGTCTCCTGTCCGCCGTGCCCCTGCTCCTGTGGCTCCTCTTCCGCCGACGCCGATTGTTCTCGGTGCTGATGCTTCTCAGGAGGCCAAGGATGCTGCTCAGAGTGCCGATGATAGTGTCGTTGCTGCTTATGACCTGAAGTTTAAACAGTACTCTGCTGATCTCGAGACCTATCGCCACGCTCTGACCGCCTACACTCGGTGGGTCGATGATAATGCTCGTGCTGCTGCTGTTCTCACCTCCAGTGTTCTGCCCCAGTATGCTGCTGAGTTCATGAGTCTCCCTACTATTGCCGCTCAGTGGGCACATCTTCGTCAGCGCTATCAGCCGTCCGGGGATGCTCTTTACCTGTCCGTGGTTCGCCAGGAGCATGCGCTTCAGCAGGGTGATTCCACTATTGATGAGTTCTATACTCAGAGTGCTGTCATCTGGCGTCAGCTTGATTCTCTTCGTACTGTTGTTTGTGGCACATCCTCGTGTTGCCAGATTGTGCGCTCGGATTTGGAGTTTCACCATATCTATTGTAGGGGTTCGTAGCATGGAAAACAAAAAATTTCTACCGCATACAAACAAACAAGTCAAGATCTATTACTAGATTATAGCAACGAGTCGATGGAATAACTCACCCTCGAAGATTCCAAAGTGTTTAACGAGAGCGGATTCTCGTGGTGATGTAGTCGTACTCTTGCCGATCTCAAGATCATGTAGACGATCCTTTCGGCGCTGCGTTCCGGCAGCGCTTCCGCAGTCGGTCACACGTTCGGTACTCGATGAAGACCTGTGCGACCACCACCTTCTACACAGTCAGGTACGTCCCCATGGTATCTAGATTCTGGAGCTTGTTTTCATATGACCACTGAGTCTTCTTTTCTGTCCGCTCTTCGTTCTCTCCCCTCTCTTGTCCGTGTTTTTACGGCTGATGGTACCTCTCTTCCTGTTTCTAGTCGGGGCACCCTTTCTACTTCTTCTTTTTCTGTTCTTGATATTTCTCATGTCCCTCTTCTTAAGATGAATCTGTTCTCTGCTAGCCAGCTTACTGACTCTGGTTGTTGCGTCATTCTTGATGCTGATTCTTGTGTTGTCCAGGACCGTCGCACACAGGACCTGGTTGGAGCTGGCCCTCGCAGCCGTGACTCTTCCGAACTTTGGGAGTTAGACTGGCTTCGTGTTCCTTCCGCTGCCACTTCATCTGCCAGTTCTTTTCCGGTCGTCGCCTCTACTACCAGCTCCTTTCAGCAGTGGCATCATCGTCTTGGTCACCTCTGTGACTCTCGCCTGTCGTCATTAGTTCATCGTGGTCTTCTGGGGTCTGTCTCAGGAGATGGGCCTTTGCATTGTCAGGGCTGTAGGTTGGGTAAACAGATTCAGCTTCCCTATCCTACTAGCGCGTCTGTATCTCAGCGACCTTTTGATTTAGTTCATTCAGATGTTTGGGGTCCGACTCCTTTTGCTTCGAAAGGGGGCCATCGCTACTATATTTTATTCATCGATGATTTTTCTCGGTACACTTGGTTGTATTTTATGCGCTCTCGCAGTGAAGTGCTTTCCATATATCAGCGTTTTGTGGCCATGGTCCGTACTCAGTATTCTACCCCCATCCGTGTTTTTCGTGCTGATTCTGCTGGTGAGTATATCTTCCAGATGTTGCGAGGTGTTCTTGCTGAGCAGGGCACCCTTGCTCAGTTCTCCTGTCCTGGCGCACATTCCCAGAATGGCGTTGCTGAGCGTAAGCATCGCCATCTTATTGAGACCACTCGCGTTATGATGATTGCTTCTTCTCTCCAGCCGTATTTCTGGGCTGAGGCTGTCGCTACGTCGGCTTACCTCATCAATATTCAGCCTTCTGCTGCCTTGCAGGGTGGTATCCCTCTTAAGCGCCTTTCTAGACAGTCTCCAGACTACTCCATGCTTCGCTTGTTTGGTTGTGTTTGCTATGTTCTCCTTGCTCCTCGCGAACGCACCAAACTGACCGCTCAGTCTATTGAGTGTGTCTTTCTTGGATACAGTGATGAGCATAAGGCTATCGCTGTTGGGACCCTGTTGGTCGTCGGATGCGTATCTCTCGTGATGTTACTTTTGATGAGACGCGTCCTTTCTATCCTCGTCCCACCGCTGGTACTTACCCGGTGGAAGATATCTCTTTTCTTCTCTTTCCTGACACACCTCCTTCTACACCTATTGTGTCTTCTTCAGGATCTCCTCCCCCTGCTGTCTCTTCTTCGACACCGTCCTCCTCTGCTCCGTCTAGTTCTCCTAGTTCTCCTCGTTCTCCGGAGTCTTCCTCTACTATTCCCTCTTCTTCATCGTCACCTCCTGCGTCGTCTTCCTCTGATGATCTTCCCTCTACTCGTCCTGTTCGTCAGCGTCGTGCCCCTAACCGTTACTCTCCTAGTCAGTATGGTCTTTCTATTGCCTCCGAGCCGACTTCTTATCGGGATGCTGAGCATCATCCTGAATGGCAGCTGGCCATGACTGAGGAGATTTCTGCGCTTGAGCGCACTGGCACCTGGGATCTTGTTTCTCCCCCTCCCGGTGTTCGTCCTATCACGTGTAAGTGGGTCTATAAGATTAAGACTCGCTCTGATGGATCTCTTGAGCGCTATAAAGCGCGTCTTGTGGCTCGTGGTTTTCAGCAGGAGCATGATCGTGACTATGATGAGACCTTTGCTCCTGTGGCTCATATGACCACTGTGCGTACTCTTCTTGCTGTTGCTTCTGTTCGTCACTGGTCTGTGTCCAAGCTTGATGTTCAGAATGCCTTTCTCAATGGTGAGTTGAGTGAGGAGGTTTATATGCAGCCTCCTCCTGGGTATTCTGTTCCCGAGGGGATGGTTTGTCGTCTTCGACGTTCTCTTTATGGCCTCAAACAGGCCCCTCGTGCCTGGTTTGAGCGCTTTGCTTCTGTAGTGACTGCTGCTGGTTTCTCCCCTAGTGATCATGATCCAGCGCTGTTTGTTCACACTTCTCCTCGTGGACGCACTCTTCTTCTTCTCTATGTTGATGATATGATCATTACTGGTGATGATCCTGAGTATATCGCCTTTGTTAAGGCTCGTCTTCGTGATCAGTTTCTTATGACTGATCTTGGTCCTCTTTGATACTTTCTTGGGATTGAGGTTTCCTCCACTTCTGATGGCTTTTACATCTCTCAAGAAAAGTATATTCAGGATCTTCTTGCCCGTGCTGCTCTTGGGGATGAGCGCACTGTTGAGACCCCTATGGAGCTTAATGTTAAGCTTTAACTTACTGATGGTGATCCTCTTTCTGATCCGACGCGTTATTGTCATCTTGTTGGGAGTCTTGTCTATCTCGCTGTCACTCGTCCTGACATCTCTTATCCTGTTCATATTCTGAGTCAGTTTGTTTCTGCTCCTACCACTGTTCACTATAGTCATCTTCTCCGTGTTCTTCGTTATCTTCGTGGTACGATCACTCGTCGCCTTTTCTTTCCTCGTTCCAGCTCCCTCCAGCTCCAGTGCTATTCGGACGCTACGTGGGCGAGTGATTCTTCGGATCGTCGTTCACTTTCTGCTTACTGTGTGTTTCTTGGTGGTTCGCTCATTGCTTGGAAGACGAAGAAACAGACTGCGGTTTCCCGTTCGAGTGTTGAGGCTGAGTTGCGTGCTATGGCCTTGTTGACTGCTGAGGTGACTTGATTACGGTGGTTACTTGCGGATTTTGGGGTCTCTATTACCGCACCTAGTCTGGTTTTGTCTGACAGTATATGTGTTATTAGTGTTGCACGTGATCCGGTCAAGCATGAGCTTACCAAGCATATTGGTGTTGATGCTTTCTATACACGTGCTCAGGTGCAGGCTCGGGTTGTTGCGCTTCAGTATGTGCCTTCAGATTTACAGTTGGCGATTTCTTCACGAAGGCACAAACCAGAGCGCAACATGATTTCTTACTCTTCAAACTCAGTGTTGTGGATCCACCATGAGTTTGAGGGGGGTGTTAGATGTATATATCTGTATATTGTATTTCCCCCATATGTTAGGGGGTTTCGTGCATATTTGCCCTGTACCTGTATTATATATTGTGGCATTTGGCCACTAGAGGAATACATGTTGCATATTTCTGACACAACCTACCAAACACGTCCTATGTGGCTGACGATTCGACATATGCAATTGATGGATCGGTCTTACGATCGATCATTTTTTTCTTTAAAGAGCGTCAAAGTCTAAAACCTAATGTTATTTCCCTATATAAAAAATAAAATATAGCATAAGCAACAAGAAAAGGTAGCAGTTCTTTTATTATTTTCCTTGCACGTGTCATCATCAACAACCAAAAACCATATGTCACTTGAGGAAAAAAGTGGCTCCGTTCCTTGACCCGCCCCATGATTCAATCTAACCAATAGACTGGTAAGGGCATGCAAAAATTGGAAGCTCCGAAAGAGACAAATGAACTGCGGATTACGATCGGGACTTCAGGTCCCAGCCTCCCATGACCATGAGGGGAAAATGGAAATGAAAACTTAGCGTGAGAAAGAGCGAAGGGCGTTTTCAAGAAAGCGATGCTGCGATCCAACGACGCTAAATATGTGATATATAGTGTTAAGAAATAAAGTCGAATACTGAAGCTGCGAAATAAGCTACTAGCACAGGCTGACAGGAATGCTAAGAAAGTCCAGAAATGATCTTAAAAAAAGAAGTCCAGAATTGAAGGCTATATAGTTCAGACAGTCAGACTCCCACACCTATTTGCAAACAAAAGAGTTCCTTATGAAATCGCCGCGCTGTGGTCAGTTTACTTCCACAGATTATTAGTACAGTAACCAGCGACTGGGGTGTCAAGCGGGACGGGTTATGGCACTGCTTTTTAACTAACTCTTCTTTAATTTGCTAGTTTTGGGACTTTTTTTTGCCTATACTTCCATTTGTAAGTTGTTATGCGGGTGCCGTTTGCCACCCTACCAGTGACCTAGAGATTATTTAACTTCCAGAAGTTGAAACCCTATTGACAATGTTTTTTCGCTGTATCTGTATCTGACCGTTCGGCCGGTGGTAGAAGTGAAAAACAGGGCGTAGCATAGCTGAGAGTAGGTTGTAAGAAATAGTAAATGACACCGAGAGTCACACAATTTATTCTGCATGTACATAGAACTTGCAAACTAAACTAACAAGTCATATAACTTGTGAACTTATGCACCCCGTGGTCATAAACCTGGTCAACTAGATGGTTTTGACCAAAACCAATCATACAAAAACTATTTTTTTACAAATGAAACTGTAAGCTTATATTGTTATGTTGGGAAGTATATAGGATCCTCATGAGGAATACTGGCAGTGGCTTCCAAGCTCATCGGAGTTTTTTTTTGAAAAATATAAAATGATATTTTTAGGACTCCAAAAGATCTGAAAAAAATCAGGCACAAACATTTATACATTTCGAAGGTGCGAAAAATATTTCAGACAAAAATATGTTTTATTTTCAAAATACAAAAAAGAAAAATCTGTGACACATATATGTGCTTTTTTATACTATATACATGTGGGAAATTTTTTTTCTATAGCCCAAAACAATTCGAATTTACCGAAACTTGTCATAGTCATTAATAAATTTTGGATTTTTTTGTAACAAAAAATTACGGATTTTGAAATTTTCAAATACCGAGCACACTAGAGCTCAGGAGTCACATATCCTCTCTCATGCTCACGATGCATACATAGCATTTGATATCAAAATACATTTATTCTAGGCTATATAAATTTACAAAAGTGTGATATATTATATATCCACATATTTTTTACTTATGCGTCTTGTGTGCCGACATTTGTTACTGAAATTTGTACTTGTATATATATATATTCCCTTAATTATTTAATCATGGTTATAATACTTTTATTTCGAGTTGAATATCTTTAAGATAGACCAAGTCTACAGAAAATCATGCTAACATCTAGTCTTACCTATGTAGGACCAAAAATTTGTTATGTAGAAATATGACGGGGTTATTGTAAAAAATTAGTCCGTCTATGACCGGTTTTGGTCAAAACCATCTAGTTGACCGGTTTTGTGACCACGGCTTGTTAGTTTAATTTGCAAGTTATATTAAATACACATACGAGACAAGTTATGTGATTCCTAATGTGATTTACTCTGCAAGAAAGTAAGGAACCCGTATAAACCCAGGAAAGTAAATTTTGGTTTAAAATATACTACTCCCTCCCTCCAGGAATATACTACTCCCTCCCTCCAGCAAAATTTAGAAGCTCTGAAAGAGACAAATGAACTGCGGATTACGATCGGGACTTCAGGTCCCAGACTCCCATGACCATGAGGGGAAAATGGAAATGAAACCTTAGCGTGAAAAAGAGCGAAGGGCACTTTCAAGAAAGCGATGCTGCGATCCAACGACGCTAAATATGTGATCTATAGTGTTAAGAAATATAGTCGAAAAACTGAAGCTGTGAAATAAGGTACTAACACAGGCTGACAGGAATGCTAAGAAAGTCCAGAATTGAAGGCTATCGAGCTCAGACAGTCAGACTTCCACACCTACTTGCAAACAAAAGAGTTCCTTATGATCGCCGCGCTGTGATCGCTTTACTTCCACAGATTATTAATACGTAACCAGCGACCTAGAGATCATTTAACTTCCAGAACGTGAAACCCTTTTGACGATGTTTTTGTTCGAACACCACTGCCGACTGGCCGGTTCCGAGTCTGTTTCACACCCGAGAACTAGACTAGTAGAAGACACACAAAGTACACAGGTAGATGATACAGGAAACAAAGGGGAACTTTTATTAACTTTCTCTCGGTAAACTCACGTACAAAGATTGTTCCTCTATTTATAGACTAAGGGGGATACGATACCCACATGGGCCAACCCTAGCCTGGTAGAGGCAACACCGAGTGGACCTCTACCGGTCCAGTTTTCCAACACTCCCCTAGGTATCTTATCTGTATAACCATGGCTTAAAACTCCAAAAAACCTAGTGGAAAAAATATGGAGAAATGCACACGGTATACTTCTTGCTATGTTGCACGAATTGCCTCGTTAAAAACCTCATGTGAGAAACTTCATAAAAACTCACTAAGGGAAAAAGAGTACAATTCACTTAACTATAAAGTTAAGCACTCAATCATCGGGATCAAGATTTCAGCGATGAGTTTGTGAAGATTCTCCCCCTGAACTTTGCATCTCCCTAAGTCTCATCATGCCGATCCCACATACACATCTCTCGAAAGAAGATGCTGGCAATGATTTAGTGAACAAATCAGCGAGATTTTCACACGACTTAGTATGCAAGACTTTCACTTCGTTCATCTTTTGCAGTTCATGTGCATAGAAGAACTTGGGGTTTATATGCTTTGTGAGATTGCTCTTCACATAACCTGTCTGGACTTGTGCAACACAAGCGGCATTATCTTCATAGATAATTGTTGGGGTTTGTACGGTGTTCAGTCCACAGGACATCTGGATGTGGCTGACTACTCGTCGAAGCCATACACATTCTCGTGATGCTTCATATAATGCTATGATTTCCGAGTGGTTCGTCGAAGTTGACACAAGAGTTTGCTTAGACGATTTCCAGGAAATTGTCGTTCCACCACAAAGAAAAACATATCCAGTCTGCGACTTGGATGTATGCGGGTCCGAAAGATACCCAGCATCTGCATAGCCTACAACAGATAGGTCTTGGTTCTTTTGGTAAAACAAGCCAAGGTCCTTTGTCCCTTGTATGTACCTAAAGATGTCCTTAACGCCTTTCCAATGCCTCTTGGTAGGCTCAGAACTGTACCTTGCAAGCAAATTAACGGCGAATGCAATATCCGGCCGTGTACAATTTGCGAGGTACATAAGTGCGCCAACTGCACTTAAGTAGGGCGGTCCTAGAATTTCCTCCCCCTCTTCTTTAGGCCTGAACGGGTCCTTGTCTTGCTGCAAAGATCTTCCGACCATCGGGGTCTTAGAAGGATATGCCTTTTCAAACCCAAATCGTTCCAACACCTTCTGGGTGTAGTCCGACTGGTAAACTAGAATCCCAGCAGGGGAATGCTTAAGTTGCAGACCGAGGCAGAACTTGGTTTTGCCTAAGTCTTTCATCTCGAATTCCGACATCAGGTAGAAACTCGCTTCCTCAATATCGTCAGGTGTACCGATTATATTCAAATCGTCCACGTACACCGAGATAATACAGAAACCATCCTGGGATCTCCGTATAAAAACACATGGGCAATCTTCATTGCTCGCGTAGCCCTTCTGATGAAGGAAATCGCTTAAACGATTATACCACATCCTACCTGACTGTTTTAGTCTATACAATGACTTCTTAAGCTGAACACTGTATAAGCTCCTGTTTTCTCTATCCTGGTTCTGGACAGGGATACCTTCTGGTACTTTCATGTATATGTCCAAATCCAAGTTACCATATAGGTAAGCGGTGACAACATCCATTAGTTTCATTTTTAAGTCCATGTTTACTGCCATTGAGATCAAGTATCTAAAGATAATACCATCCATGACTGGGGAGTAAGTTTCCTCAAAGTCGACACCTGGTCGCTGAGTGAAACCTTGAGCAACGAGCCTTTCTTTGTACCTTACTACTTCATTATTCTCGTTTCTCTTTCGAACAAAAATCCACTTATGGCCAACGGGGCGAATGTGAGGAGGAGTTAGACAAACAGGTCCAAATACCTCTCTTTTGTTTAACGATAATAATTTAGCAGTAATTGCCTTCTGCCAATCTTTCCAATCCGACATTTTCTTGCAATCAGCGAGCGTGTTAGGCTCAAGGTCAAGATATATGATTGAGGCAATTTTCTTGGCAAAATTAACGTCGACATTTGCCATGGCTCGGTTGTATGACTCACCCGAATTAACATAGTTAATGGTCATTTCGTCATGGAGTGCATCAGGCACATCCTCTTGCTCCACCGGATTTCCCAATCCAGGAGCTAGGTCCTTTAGCTTTCCCGCTCCGATGTGTGCGCACACAACTTCGCTGGGTATTTCCGATATAGGAAAGTTCAAGTCCGGAATTTCGTGCACTGAAATATCCGTACTTGTGCCACGTCTCAACTGGCTCCCCTCAACAGGGGCAGACTGTAATAAATCTCTCTTATCCTTTTTCTTCGGGCGTCTCCGGGTACTTGGGATTTGAGAAACCAGAATCCGCGTCCTCTTAGGCCTTGAAGCAGGAGCGGGTATACCATCATTTTTCTTTGGTATTTGAACCCTTTCCGGTGCATTGCGTGCATGCACATGCGACTTTGTCACAGTCTTTAAATCACTAAAATGATCGGGCAGTTGATTCGCTAGGGAGTGCAAATCTAGTATCTTTTGGACTTCTCTATTAGTCTCAACAGTGCGCGGGTCATGAGCGTGGATCCCTGTGGCTTTCCATGTGATTTCGTTACTTTTGTCATCCAGGGGTTGATTACCTCCCCCCAAAGTCGGGAAAAGATCCTCGTCAAAAATGCAGTCAGCAAAACGGGCCGTGTGACAGTCACCTGTCAAGGGGTCCAAGAACCTGATTATGGACACAGTCTCATAACCAACGTATATCCCCGACTTACGGAGCGGTCCCATTGTTGATCGCTGGGGTGGTGGTATAGGTACATATACCTGGCAGCCGAACCTACGTAGGTGGGAAATTTTCGGTGCCGACCCTTGCGCAAGTTGGATGGGAGAGTGGATGTTGTAGGCCGATGGTCAAAAGTTGATGAGATTGGCGGCGTGTAACACCGCGTGTCCCCAACATGTAGTTGGTAAATTACAACCCTGAAGGAGTGGTTTGGCAATGAATTTAATCCTTTTAATCAATGCCTCCGCAAGTCCATTTTGAGTGTGGACATGCGGTACGAAGTGCTGAAGTTTGATTCCAGTTGCCATGCAATAATCATCGAATGCCTTTGAAGTAAATTCTCCAGCATTGTCCATTCGAATAGACTTTAAACGATAATCAGGGAATTTATTCCTTATTTGTATGATCTGGGAGATCAACTTTGCAAAAGCATGGTTCCTTGTTGACAGCAGGCAAACATTGGACCATTTAGAGGAAGCATCGATGAGCACCATGAAGTACCGAAACGGCCCTGAGAGGGGCTGAATTGGACCACATATATCCCCTTGAATGCGTTCCAAGAACGCGGGGAGTTCATCCTTCACCTTTAGGGGGGACGGTCTAATTATCAATTCCCCCCTAGCGCATGCGGAGCACACGAAATCATCGGGATTCGGGAAATTTTTCACATTAACATTATGACCGTTCGAGTTGTTAATTATATTTCTCATCATCCTAAGACCGGGGTGGCCTAACCTATCATGCCAAAGGCAGAATAGTTCGGAGCTTCTAAAGACAGTCTTAAGGGTAGTGTAAATAGGTGGTGCTACTATCTTAGTGTAGTACAACCCAGTAGCTAATGAAGGGAGTCTTTCGACAACATGTTTACCATTTTCGTCGCGTTTGGTAATGATTAGTAACTCCTTTCCATTCTCATCATCATCGGTTACGACATGGAAACCATTGGCGCGGATGTCTCTAAAACTTAAGAGAGTACGAGTCGACTCCGGATACAACAATGCCTCTTCAATGATAAGAGTTGTTCCATTTGGGAGTATGATAGTTGCTCTTCCGGAGCCAACTACATTCGGACCGCAGCCGGCGATCGTCATTATGTTACCAGGGTTTTTGGTAATGGACTCAAAATACTTTGTTTCTCTCAAGATGGTATTTGTGGTGCCGCTATCAGCAAGGCACGTTTCCTCCATTTGGGCGCCACACGCGTTCTAAAATATAGTGCCTAATTAATATAATGGAGCGAGGAAGATGCTACATCAAGTAAGTAAAACACATAAACATTTCAGAACATCACACAACCAAATAATGGAATAAATGAATGAAATAAATGTCATCCAATCGCCGAAAACAAATAAATGTTATGCTCTCATAGAGCTTACAACCATATCAAAAAATTGTATCTGATTATTTACGGAAAAGAAATCATCACAACAAAAAGGAGCTCAGGTGGATTCTGCAAAGAAACCATCAAGCTCAGCCTGTATCTCAAGGTCAGTGAGCTTCTCTTCGTTGGCCATCATCATCGAGGCAGCGGAGATGTCTAGCTGAGGCGGGAGGGGCACACGTGCTCAACCTCCATGGGCACAGCGGCGTCCGTGGGAACCGCCGAGGGTGCTGCCACTTGTGCTACGTCCTGCGCCACTACGGGCGCGACGTTCTGCACAGGCGCCGCTCCGGGCGCCAGTGGTGCCTCAACATGGACAAGGTGCGCCTCGCGCGCCTTCTTGTTGGCCTTGAACGCGTCCACGACGTGTTTAGGGGCCAAACACTGCCTGGAGAAGTGAGTCTTGGAGCCACAGCGGAAGCAGTCCTGGGGCCTCGCCTCCCCCTTGCCCGCCTTGCGTTGCTTGGCCGGGTTGGAGGAGTTGGGGCCCTTCTTGCCCTTCTTGCCTCTCTTCTTGTGGATGGGCTTGCGCACCTTGTAGGCACCGGCATTGGCCTCGTGACTTGGCCCCCCCCCCCCCCCGCGAAGGGTTGCGCGAAGAAGTTCTTTTTCAGAACATTATCCTGCGCCTCGGCCACCTGGAGAGCATCAATAAGCGTTGCATATTCCATGAATCCTTCCTGGCGAAAGTTTCGCGAGGACTGGATGTTGTCCGGATGGAATGTGGAGAGAGTTTTGTCTATCTTCTGCCGATCGGTGGTACTGGTCCCACACAGCTGAAGAATAGTACAAATCCGGTGCAACCTGGAGTTGTACTCTCCCACCGTCTTGAAGTCCGCAAACCTCAGACGAATCCAATCTGCCTCCGCCTGTGGCTGAATGGTGTACTTCAGCCTAGAGAACCGCTTGTTGAGGGCGGTCCAGAGGGCAGAAGCACTCCGTTCTGCCATGTACTCGTTCTTGAGAGTCTCACACATGTGATGGCGGAGGAAGTGCAGGGCTTTGGCGTTATCCGCCGGGATGGTTTTGCTGGGGGCCGTCGGGGTCCCCTCAATCAACGCATCCATGATGCATCGGCCCTCGAGGACGATCTCAACGTCCGAGGCCCAAGTCAGGTAGTTAAGCCCATCCTGGGTCAACTCCGGGAACTCGCGGCTGACGATTCCGGTCATCTGCAATTTATGCAAAGTGTGTAAGATTACAGCAGGTAATCGGTTGCATAAATACGATAATCGATACAATAATTTAAATATGACGGCGTTCCAAAATTTAATGTAAAAACGGTACAAGCTATCTATGATATACAAAGTATTAAAAACATGCGTTAATTAATAACTATAGTAAAACATAGCTCAAAAGCTTGTGTAAAATCGAACCGAAAAACAGAGCAGAAACGGTCCAACAGCCCCGCAAACGCGTGTTCCCACACCAAAAAAACGGCCCAAAACGGCCGAAAAACGCGCGGTCTCCCGTGGACGGCCCACCCCACACCGCCCCTGCCCGAGTACGGGGGAACAGAGCACGGGAGTGCTCTCGAGTGGGGCGGCAGCAGCAGCAGGCCGCTCCGGCGACGGGAACGCGCGAGTCGACGGCGCGGCGGCGCATGCGGGCGCGGGCGGCCAACGGGGCCAGGCGGCGGGCGCGCAGCAGGCGCGCAGCGAGCAACATCGCGTCGCGGAACGGCGCGCAACCAGCGAGGCCGTTTGGGAGCGCGCAGCGGCGAGCCAGCAGGCGCGCGGCGTCGCGAGCGGCAGCGCGCAGCGGCGCGGCCGGGGGCCAGTGGGCGGCGCGGGGCCAACGGCCATGGCGCGGCGCAGGAGCAGCGGGCACGGCGCGGGGTGAGCGTTGCGCGGTGCCGGCGAGGCGCGGCCAGCGGCCGGCGGGCGGCGCGGCAGCGCGCGGCCAGCGAGGCCTGCACGCGTGGCGGCGCGAGCGTGGCCAGGCGGCGGCGCCCACCTGCGCGCGGTGCCGGCCATGGCGCGGTACAGGAGCAGCGGGCACGGCGTGGGGCGAGCGTCGCGCGGTGCCGGCGAGGCGCGGCCGGCGGGCGGCGCGTCCGGTGGCCGGCGGCGCGGCAGCGGCCAGCGGGGCCTGCACGCGTGGCGGCGCGATGGCGGCCAAGCGGCGGCCTCCACCTGCGCGCGGCGAGGCTAGCAGCCAGCAGCCATTGAGGCCCGCGGTGGCGGGCGCGCGGCTCGACGGCGGCGTGCGCGCGGCTTGGCCAGCGGTGCCTTCGAGCGGCGGGCGCGCGGCGCGGCCAGCGAGGCCTGACAGCCGCCATGGCCTCTGCGTGTTGCAAGCTCGTGCGTGTGTTCGGTACAGGAAAAAAAATACATGCAAAAAAAACTGTACAAAACTGTAGATCGATCCGATCTACTAATTAAAAATGGTCAAGATCAGTCCGATGTACTAAATAAAATTTAGATCGGCATAGCAGGTGCCTCCATCGACGGTACAGTCAACAAAATTCTAATTTGGGAGTGATTAGATCGACATTGGTCGGCGAAGCAGGTCAGCTCAACTCCCGGGAAGAAAAATCCGCACCTTAGATGGAATCTAATCTTAGATCTGAACACAAATCAAGAAGGAAAATCGCGAGACGAATCCATTTTTGCGGTCAGATTGGGGTTACCTTCAACGAAAGCCTGCGTGATGCAGGCTCGACGGTGTCTTGACGGAGGCTCGACGGAGAGACACGTGCTGATAACGTGTTGGAACACCCCCTGTCGACTGGCCGGTTCCGAGGCTGTTCCACACCCGAGAAGTAGACTAGTAGAAGGCACACAAAATACATAGGTAGATAACACAGGGAACAAAGGAGAACTTTTATTAACTTTGTCTCGGGGTAAACTCACGTACAAAAATTGTTCCACTATTTATAGACTAAGAGGTATACGATACCCATATGGGCCAACCCTAGCCTGGTAGAGGTCACACCGAGTGGGCCTCTATCGGCCCAGTTTTCCAACAGTTTTTTCGCTGTATTTGTATCTGACCGTTGTTCGGCCGGTCGTAGAAGTGAAAAATAGGGTGTATCATAGCTGAGAGTTAGTTGCAAGTGAAGCCGTACAAGCTCGGCCGAAAGTAAAATTCAGTTTAAAATAAAACCAATTTTGCTAAAAAATTAGAAGCAGACAAACCAGTTTTAACTACGAACCGGAACGGATCGAGTGCCGCTTTATAACCCTTGCTGAGAGTAGAGCATCCCTAGCCGAAATAACCGCCAGTTAGCGGTATGAGGTGGAAAAGATGGCTTTTCTAGATCCGCATTTCTTACCGCACCCGAATTTTTTTTACGGCTCCCGGCATATTGCCCTCTGCATCCCGCATATTTTCGGTTCTGCCTGATCTTTTTGCCGCTCCAAGCAAACGCTCGCGACTGGGCGCGCTGAAGATTCATGCCTCCCGTCTGGGAATCCTCCGCCGCCACGTTCCCCACCGCCACCGCCCCATACCAATTCCCCGGTTTCGGGCCACTACGCGTCGGCGCCGCCTTCCGATGCCGCCCGTCGCGCGCGTCATCGCTCTAGAGTGCCCGTCGCCTCGTCTGCCGCCATCACCACGCTACCCAACGCGGAGCCACCGTTGACGCCGTCGCCTCCCGATCTACGGCGGAATTGCTCTGCTGCCCGTCCGACCCCCTGCCAATCGACCCCCCGTGCGTCGGATCTGCACGCCGCCCGTTCGACGCCGCCCGTTCAACGCCGCCGTCCGAGCCGGTAAACCCTCTTGCTCCTCGGTTCCTTTGTCTCAAAATTCGAAATTTCTTAGATTTAGGATCCGTGCGGCATAGATTTTGTAGATGAGTTTGGCGTGGAGTGAATCATGGTGTTCGGCGATGAGTTCTTCCGTTCGGTTTTTGATGGACGACTCGTCTTTCGACGAGTCCGGTTGGGAGGACCTCGACATGACGATGCTGAGGACCTCCTTCTGCTGGCTGCCGTCGACGAACTGGAGGTGGAGGAGAATGCCCGAAAAAGGAGAACACCTGAACAACATCATGAAAACATGTGTAATTCTACACAACATGATTGTTAAGGATGAGAGGGAGAAGAGGTTGTCCTTGGAGTATGACAATGTTGGTTGTCGTGTCAAGCCTAGAGGAAACCTGACAAGATTGAAGCATTCCTTAAAACCTACCGGCAGTTTGAAAACGGAACTCAACATTTCAATCTTCGTCAAGATCTTATTGCCCACCGTTGATCATTGTTAGGCAAGAGTTTTCATTGAGTTTTCTTTGTATCCATTTGTTTTCCATACAAAACTCTCATCCATTTGTGCTTTTGAATTTTTCATTTTTGAAATGTTGTTGTAAACTATGAAATATTATTAATTTGTAATTCTATAACATTGATCGATTTGATGAATAAAATCTGCATGTGACTTGATTTGATCTGTAAATATATTTCTAAGATTAATAGATGGTTCTGTTTTGCTGGACGAAAAATGGCGGCGCGGAACCGATACTGCATACGCGTACTGTGTAACGTAAAACACGATACGTGTATACGGTATCGTTTTCGCGCCGCCGGAAAAACGGATTATAGTATACTGTATTCGCGGTTTGCGGTACCGTGGAATACGGTATCTTATACTCAACATAAGGGCGTGGACCACCATGCTGTTGTTATCCAGGTGCACCTAGATACAGTTCAACTCGATTTGGTCTAGATTCTCTCGAGATCCGGCTCCGGCACACCACACACTGCAGCAGTATCCAGATACGTGTCCACACCACTGCACCCAAGTTTGTTTCCATCTGGTATTAACACTACACTTTCAGTTTCAGAGCACACTTGTTACTATTAATCCTGCCTCGATGAGATAAACATAGTTCTGAACTGAACCCCCCGTGGCACATATAACACGTCTCCGTAGGTCACAGTTTGTTGAATCTATGTTTTCATTGCACCTGTAGGTCACAGTTGTTTTTTTTACATGTCTTAGCACAAAAGGCCTTTTTTCTTGCCAGTCTTACCACACACAAAAAAAAGTTGGTACAGAACTAGCTAGACGTGTCCCCATCTTTTCCATCACTGCATGTTCCTGCCGCCTTTCTCCACTTCCATCATCTACTTTTGGCGCAAGGCACACGATACATGGCCTTTATGTCAGCTGCAGGCGCTTGAAATGGACCGTGGACTTATCATCTTCTCGCCGCCGCTGCACGCAGATGTCACCCTAAGCTACTCCATCAGTACTACGTACATGTTCCGCCTTTCTCCATTTCCATCATCTGCATTCTTTTATTGGTTAATAAAGGAGGCCCTAATTTTGCTGAAACGACAGCGAAGACATTTTAGGGGCTGTGACGGCGTGCAACCACGGCAATGACGAGGCAGCTAGCAACGGGGGAGGGGAGGGAGAAGGCCGCGGGCGGGCGTCACGGTGAGAGCGAAATGCGTTACCCGAGAGCCAAAGGCATTTTTATATGCGCCCATGACACGCACGATAAGGTCCAGATGCCCACTACCAAAGCCTGGATTAGATGCATCCCTCCACCCCCGTTGGTTTGCGCTTTGCAGCTCCACCGCTACAAAATTAATCCTCTTTTCTTGGCCGTTCGAGGGAGCTAAGAAATACTGTGGGCTCTGCTACTTTTATTATTATATTTTTTATTATGGGGGGATCTGCTATGTGCACCCTGAGTTTGCCATTAAAAGAACCGTTATTATTGTCGCACGGAAAATGCAGATGAGACGAACGCGAAATAACATAAATACGAGTACACAAGCAACAACAGTTTAGTCATTATGTCTCACACAAGATGATAATGGTACCTCGCATCCTCTCTGTCGCCGGCTTGTCGACGTCATCTCTCCTTCGACCTCCTGCTCGACATGATGAAAGGGTGGCTCTCCTGCTGCTTCAGTGTGGCGTACCCAGCTCCTCCATCCCAAGTGGCTCAGTCCCCTGGAGACGGTGCAGATATGGCTATGCTTCTAGGCTCTGATCTCAGCTCGGTGGAGGACCATATCGTGTTCTACATTTTTTTCTAAGGTCCCTTTTGCAAATTCCGAGGGCTTGTATGTAATTTATACTTTCTATGAGTCCGTGTATGTAATCTATAATCCCACCGATTATATAACTAATGTAGTGTGTTGATAATGGTGCCAACCATCCATAAAAGATGGATTTTTTTAGTTTGTGGGTATTTTTTCAAAAGAATGCACGTGATATTTTTTTTATCTTTTGCGGGTAACAAATATTCTAAACATGATGGGAAAAATGGTCACCACTATCTATAATAGTAACACTTATGCGTGGTTAATGGAATCAGGCGTTTTTGCCCGGTTTTCACGTTTTGGCGTTCGGTCCATGTTTTTGCAACGTATTGGCCAGTTTTCAGCTCCGTGCGCACGTGTTGCGCTAGTCGGACGTTTTCCACGGAGTCGAGCGTTTTTGCCCGGTTTCCACATTTTGGCGTTCGGTGCATGTTTCTGCAACGTATTGGCCAGTTTTCAGCGTCAGGCGCACGTGCTGCGCTAGTCACACATTTTCCACGGAGTAGGGCGTTTTTGCCCGGTTTCCACGTTTTGGCGTTCGGTCCATGTTTCTGCAACGTATTGGCAGTTTTCAGCGTCGCGCGCACGTGCTGCGCTAGTTAAAAATGCCAAAGAAGTTTTATCCATATCTTTTCATTATATGATGTAACAAAATCCCTCATTTTATTCTCATGTAAAAGATATCCTAACATTAGCATATACTCAATAGTCTACCTAATGCTATCGACGTAATTAAGGATGCAAACAAAACAATATGGCTAGTGAGTTGGCAACTATCTTGTGGATGCATGAAATTTAATTTCTTTGATGGTATCGTATATGCATGAAATTTTTGCTATTGTAAGCTTGAGCTTTATTATACAGCGACGTGTTAGAACTTCCTATGAATGCCCATGGCTAGAAGTTACAACATTGCTTGACACTTCATGAAAATGTTAGATGAAATGATAATACTTATCATAACCTATTTTGTCGTGAAGTTATAACTGTCCTGCATTTCAAGCTTACCGACAACGTAAAAGTATGAGTAGAACAAAAAAACCTAGTTGTAAAGCGCAACGTAATTCCGTCACGCAATTCCATATGCGTTTCCTCGAGCCCCATCGTTGTAAGGGGCAATGTAAAAGTATGAGTAGAACAAAAAACCCTAGTTGTAAAGCGCAATGTAATTCCATCACGCAATTCTATATGCGTTTCTGCTCGTGCCCCCATCGGTGTAAGGGAATGCTATAAGTTACCCAAAGTCCACACTCAAAGCTCTCAAGTAGATCAAGATGGTGCAATGTTTTCTTTGCCTTGCAATTATATGTGTCATATATTCAAATTCTACTATAGCTCGGCAACAAAATTTTGCTCCGCAAGAATAAGCTTTGAAGGAAGCTTTATCCATATCTTTTCATTATATGATGTAACAAAATCCCTCATTTTATTCTGATGTAAAAGATATCCTCTAACATTAGCATATACTCCCTCTGTTTCAAATTACTCCGCGCGCACGCTTACCTAGGTGGCCTAGTATTCTTTCATTTTTCATCAAAAAATTCTTAGAATTTTTGGTATACGTAGTACATATTTTATACTATCTATTTCAAAAATTCCAGGATTTTTTTGAATGAGAAATAAGAGAGTACTAGCTCACCTACATAAGCGCGCCGGCGGAGTAATTTGAAACAGAGGGAGTACTCAATAGTCTACCTAATGCCATCGACGTAATTAAGGATGCAAAAAAAAAATATGGCTAGTGAGTTGGCAACTATCTCGTGGATGCATGAAATATAATTTTCTTTGATGGTATCGTATATGGAAATCATGTCCCATCAAACAACACCATTCCGTCTTAGAGTTTTCAAACATTATTCTAATTAACTTTTACCTCCATAATAAGCATAACGTCTATCACATCTCATTACTTCATAAAATAAAATAGTATGATCATTTGTCTGTATCATTTTGTCCTCATAAGTTTAGCTAGTTCCACCCTAAAACTCGTCTTATTTTAGTCGCGCAGTTACAACTTACAAGTAAAATAAAAAGTATGGAACACAAACAACTAGTATTTATATTGTAAATAAACAAAATAAACCATTCCCCTGCAAGCTTGAAGTCTATTTTTGTATGACATGACAATGTGTTAGAACTTCCTATGAATACCCATGGCTAGAAGTTACATCATTGCTTGACACTTCACGAAAATGTAAGATGAGATGATAATACTTATCATAACCTATTTTATCGTGAAGTTACAACTGTCCCGCATTTCAAGCTTACTGTGACAACGTAAAGGTATGAGTAGAACAAAAAAACCTGGTTGTAAAGCACAACGTAATTCCGCCACGCAATTCCATATGCGTTTCTGCTCACGCCCCATCTGTGTAAGGGGCAACGTAAAAGTATGAGTAGAACAAAACCCGCTAGTTGTAAAGCGCAACGTAATTCTGTCACGCAATTCCATATGCGTTTCTGTTCGTGCCCCATCGGTGTAAGGGCATGCTATAAGTTACCCAAAGTCCACACTCAAAGCTCTCAAGTAGATCAAGATGGTGCAATATTTTCTTTGCCTTGCAATTATATGTTCAAATTCTACTACACCTCGGCAACAAAAAAATTCTCCGCAAGAATAAGTAAATGATCTACACCTACACTTTTCTTCGTGTAGACTTAGGCCCCGATTGGTTCCCCGGATTTTAGTGCGTAACTTTTACGGACCGATTGCGACTAAATTCTTCATAACCTCCGTAATATTTGGACCTCTCCGTAACTGAAACGGTGAAACAAGCGGGCCCTTATGGAAGGAGAATGACAGTGATATACTACTACTATGTACTTCCTGGTAAATTAGGGTGGTAAATTAGGGTAAAGGGGTGTCACTGAGCTCCACACTCAAAATGTAATGACAATGATCAGTATCAACCAACGGCTCACGTGGTACAGCCTGCTAGCGCAGCCCCATTCAAGGCCGTAGTCTCGCGGAGGCGAGACCGGCCGGCGACAGGGCGTCCCGCCCCGCGGTGTGCCGGTGCTGCGGTACGGTACCCCATGCAGCTCCCCACCTGACCCGAGCTGACGTGGCGCAGCATCCACAGCTGGATCGCGCAGAAGTAAGCGCCCTTTTCCCCCAATCCACATTTCCCAAGCCCGCTCCACACTTCTCCCTCCAATAATTCTCCCCCTCTCCCCTCTGCACCACCACCACCACCACCAAGCACTATCATCAGGAAAGGCAAGTGGGCGAAAATCCCCATGTCTCCATCGCTCGCCGGACCAGATCCCCGGCGAGCCGGCGCGGAGCGTTAGAGCGCGGTGTCTGACCGATGGGAGGGGAGGCCCCGGAGCCGCGGCGGCTGAGCCGCGCGCTCAGCCTGGATGGCAGCGGCGTCCCGGAGGAGGCGCTGCACCTGGTGCTCGGGTACGTCGACGACCCGCGCGACCGGGAGGCGGCGTCGCTGGCGTGCCGCCGCTGGCACCACATCGACGCGCTCACGCGGAAGCACGTCACCGTGCCCTTCTGCTACGCGGTGTCCCCGGCGCGCCTGCTCGCGCGCTTCCCGCGCCTCGAGTCGCTCGCGGTCAAGGGCAAGCCTCGCGCCGCCATGTACGGCCTCATCCCCGACGACTGGGGCGCGTACGCCCGGCCCTGGGTGGCCGAGCTCGCGGCCCCGCTCGAGTGCCTCAAGGCGCTCCACCTGCGCCGCATGGTCGTCACCGACGACGACCTCGCCGCTCTCGTCCGCGCCCGCGGCCACATGCTGCAGGAGCTCAAGCTCGACAAGTGCTCCGGCTTCTCCACCGACGCCCTCCGCCTCGTCGCCCGCTCCTGCAGGTACAATTTGCTACTGTAACTCCTATTGCCTCTGATATGTGAGTGTCAGAAGTAAGCCGGATTTGGGATTTGGGATTTGGGGGGTCAGGGATATACTCACTGGATGCGGAATTCAGATGCTGTTTGGTAGATGTCCCGAAATAGCAGGGGCAATGATAGAGCACCGAGCTAATAACTGCTTTCTGCAAGTAGAAACTTGTTCTACGACCCGTCGATGTTTCCAAAAGTAGTTCGAGATCTGGACGCCTATTGCTTGTGTAGGACATACTCTCTGTACTCTCCTCGCATGACGAGACATGATGGTAAATGGTGGTACATACAACCATAGCGTCGCAGAGTTCGTTGACTTGCAATTGTATCTTCATAGTTAGGGTTTGTGCTATTTGTTTCCTTCATAATAATTGATTAATTTAATGTTCCGAGTTCTGGATTCTGGTTGTTGATGCTGATGCACAAGAGTCCATTTCACAGCATTTATTTTTCTGAGCAATTTGCCAGAGGTCACCAAACCTGGCAGGAACAAAGTGTAAGGAATAAAAGTAATAGTGATTGACTTGACCTAAGCCATAGCTCGTCTTTTACTGCAATCGTACTGTTGTACGGAATTTGTCAGTTGTTTGTTGCTTCTATTATCAGTTAATTCTAGAATAGGCAGTATTATGTACTCTAAGGCTGGTTATGTTTACATGAGTTTCCCTTCTTAAAATTAGTTATAGTTTGGTCATCCTGACAAGGTAGCATTGCATACGTTCTACAAAAATAAAAGAACAGAGTACTACTCCCCCCTTTTCAAAATTAAGATGTTTTAGGTTTGTGAAGAAAATGTATCTAGACTCTTTTAATGTGTAGATTCATTTCAAACTTGAGTGAACCAACATACTAAAAGAAGTCTAGATACATTTGCCTCACAAAGCTAAAACATCTTATATTTTGAAACAGAGGGAGTAAAATACAAAATACGAAATAAATCTAGTTGGTTACATTGCTGAGTGTATTCTGAACGAATAAATGGAAGTAAGCAAATCAAATAACAGAGCTAGTATTTAAGATTGTTCCAACATTTTAATCCATTTTTTGTGGGTAACATTTTAATCCATTTTGATGTATTCAGTACTAAAAGGTTCTCCAGAAGAACCCCAAACTTGGTAAGCTATAAATGCTTCGAATGTTTCATGCATGCCACTTTATAAACTGCAAAGAGCAGATTTTATTGGCTTCACTTTGAAGACTACTCAGCTGCCCAACGAAAGTTCAAAAACAACTTGGGCACTAGAGTATTACTTGTATTTATCTAAGCAAGTTATACATTTCTTAATTAGTTGGAGTGCATTTGTTTCCATGTTGGTCAGCACTTACCAACATTTGGGGATATTTATTCTGCCATAAGCTGCATTTGTTTCTCTTCAGTGCACTCCTTTATTCTGTGACCACCCTATTTGCATATTTGTGTGCATTGATAGTATCTTGATAAGATCACTGCACTAACATGTTGCACGAAATTCAGCAGATCACTGAGAACTTTGTTTCTGGAAGAATGTATAATTACTGATAACGGCACTGAATGGCTCCATGACCTTGCTGCCAACAATCCTGTTCTGGTGACCTTGAACTTCTACTTGACTTACCTCAGCGTGGTGCCAGCAGACCTCGAGCTTCTTGTCAGGAATTGCAAGTCACTAATTTCATTGAAGATTAGTGATTGCGACCTTTCAGATTTAATTGGATTTTTCCAAATAGCTACATCATTACAAGAATTTGCTGGAGCGGAAATCAGTGAGCAAGGGGACCTCACAAAGTATGCAGATGTTAAACTTCCTTCAAAGCTTTGCTCCTTCGGACTTACTTTCATGGGGACGAATGAGATGCACATAATCTTCCCCTTTTCTGCTGTACTCAAGAAGCTGGATTTGCAGTACACTTTCCTCACCACTGAAGATCATTGCCAGCTCCTTGCAAAATGTCCCAACTTACTAGTTCTTGCGGTAATGATGGTGCATGTACATTGTGATGATATTCAGTTTTGTGATCTTTTTCGTTGTAACTAACAACCTAAATGTGCTGCTTTACAGGTGAGGAATGTGATAGGAGATAGAGGATTAGGGATTGTTGCAGACACATGCAAGAAGTTACAAAGGCTCAGAATTGAGCGAGGGGATGATGATCCTGGTATGCAAGAAGAGGAAGGAGGGGTTTCTCAAGTTGGCCTAACAGCTGTAGCCGTAGGTTGCCGTGAACTGGAGTACATAGCTGCCTATGTGTCTGATATCACAAATGGGGCCCTGGAATCTATCGGAACTTTCTGCAAAAATCTGTATGACTTTCGCCTTGTCCTACTTGATAAGCAAGAGAGGATAACAGACTTACCACTAGACAATGGTGTCCGAGCGCTGCTGAGGGGTTGCACTAAGCTTCGGAGGTTTGCTCTATACTTGAGACCAGGGGGGCTTTCAGATGTAGGCCTTGGCTATATTGGACAGCACAGCGGAACTATCCACTACATGCTCCTGGGTAACGTTGGGGAAACCGACGGTGGATTAATCAGTTTTGCAGCAGGGTGCCGGAAGCTGTTGAAGCTTGAATTGAGGAGCTGTTGCTTCAGTGAGCGGGCTTTGGCCCTCGCTATACTACAGATGCCTTCTCTGAGGTATGTATGGGTGCAGGGCTACAGAGCTTCTCAAACTGGGCGCGACCTCATGGTCATGGCAAGGCCCTTCTGGAACATAGAATTTACACCTCCCAGTTCTGAGAACGCAGGTCGGCTGATGGAAGATGGGCAGCCTTGCATAGATAGGCATGCCCAGGTACTCGCATACTGCTCACTTACTGGGAAGAGGTCGGACTACCCGCAGTCTGTTGTTCCTTTGCATCCTGCGTGACTGTAAATACACTAAGCCGGTGTCTTCCTGCTATGTGTTCTAGCCCCCCTGCCCTTCGCGGGCAATAAGGATGTTTGTGTGTGGTTATTGTATGGATCTACTAGATAGCTAGCTGCTATGTACTGGAATAAGCGTGTAAGCGCACGCTATTTTTTTTGCCTAGGAAGATGTATACTAAGTAATAGTACTGTGCAGGTGCAACTGTGATACTACTATGCTTTGTTCCCCAGATTTGTACCATTGAAAGTATAAACATGCCTGGATTTCGCAGCCTACTCTTTAAGGTCTTCTCTGTTTTACATAGATTTGCCCTGGACTGGAAAAACATTTTGTGGCGTTGCATAATTGATGCTATAACATGATGTGATATCCTGTTACTGTTGGCAATGACCTGATGAGACTTCTAGAAGCAGGAACCATGCCACAAAACGGCAGGTGCAAATCAGCATTTTGTAGTGGAGACCAAGAACAGGTGACGCGGCCATGTTTGGCTTTATCGCTGATGAGGCTTCAGTATTGTCAAAGGCAGCATACTATAGCTGCCCTGGAATTGGCGTCGCTAGGCGGAAAACGCGACAGCGATTCATGACCGGCGGATGAAGTAAACAATGACACGAGACCAAGTTTGGTGATTGATCAGTATAGCTTAGAGCCTTAGACTAGCAAACAAATAATAAAGCGTAGGATGGTGTCGACGACTACATCTACTTATCTAGTTTCGCAGTCTACGTGACGATGACAAGGATGCGCATCTCAGCATCGCCAAAAGCTCCAATGTATCCGTGACACACACCAAATGATCGAATACGGTCCCGTAAAAATATCAAACCCTTGTAATATAGCTGTTTTTTTATAGCTTCAGTATCAAAAAACCTCCCACCATAATTTGGCAAAAACTCCAACATATCCGTGACACACACGCAGATCTCGTATATTTTAGCAATCACAATTTTTTTTTTGCGGTGCATCATATATTCTTCAGGCAATGGTATATGTCCAGTGTCCAGGTTTCACGAGCGAATCGACAAACACTCTTTTTTTTTCTCAGAACCCTTGGCGCACCCTTTGCTCGCAGAAGTTTTAGACCGCACACTTTCACCTTCCGCCGCCGTTTCCCGCATGCTACTTCAGCCGCCTTCAACTTCACGCCGCCGGAAGGTCGCCCACGCCCGCCGTGCCCATTCCACAAGATTTCCACGGTGCCGGTTGCAGATCTGTGCGGTGGTGAAACTGTTCGAGGTCGCGCTCGCCATGGATGCCATGCAGACCTTTGATGTTGCCTCCATGGAGCTGTAGGCATGGCCGGCTCTATGTTTTCCAGGGCCCTAGGCAAAGGCGACGGCATGGCCCCTAAGGCTAATGTATATATATAGACATATCAAGAAAAATTGTCATATATATATCTACTATCACTTTCAAAAGTTAACATCCAACCATACATTTTAGTCTCAAAATATAATGAGTAGTATTTGTTGCAAGTTTAATTACCTCAAATAAGAAATAATTCCAATGATAATATTGCTTCAGTGCCTCACAAAAAAGCTTCTACTCCCTCCGACCCAAATTAATTGACTTGGATTTGTCTACATTCGGATGTATCTAGTACTAAAACATGTCTAGATACATCCGAATCTAGACAAATCCAAGTCAATTAATTTGGGTCGGAGGGAGTTTTTATTTTAACTGGTCGAAAGTCATATCACCTAAAATTGCGAAGGAATCGACTACGTTAGGTAAAAGACACACAAGTAAACAAGGATGAAATTTAATACTATACTAGGAGCAGGGGTAGAGGGGATCGGCCATTGCCTGTCTGTCTCACCAACCAGTCGCTGAGGGACTGCTGCTTGTGATCGCCGTGACGCCGTCTCACCGATCAGGGCTGCTGCTGGTGTTTTTCCCCTAGATCGATTCTGGTTCAGGGCCTGGAGAGTCTCCCGTCTCCGTAGTCGACTCGCGCCGTCGCGGGGCAGTCCTACGGGAGTTAGCAGGGACTCAGGAGTCGAGGAGACAGGGTCCACAGGGAGGGAGATCAACAGGGCCACAGGCAGGGATCGAGTACGCCTCGCGTCTCGCGCCGTGCGACGAGCGGTTTCTCGCGTGTCGCGATCGACAGCGAGCAAGCGATCGGATCGAGTACGCCTCGAACCAGTCAAACGGTGGTAGTGGACCTTAGAGCAAGTACAATAAGGTACAGTCAGCAGACTATAGGACATAAAATAATATATTTGTGCTTAGTTGGATGAGAGAGAAGAGGAGAGAGAAGAGGAGTGAGTGCTTAGTTAAGAGCCAGCTGCAGCACGTGCTCCTAGGCACCATGTGAGAGTGAAAAGTGGGTCATACATTAATAAAGTAGTATATTTTTACCTCTAACTATTATACATGTTGGCTATTAAATTAATTTTAGATGATATGGACATGGCTTATAGCCAACAACTGGTTCTACTATTGCCCTTGTTCTTAGATGTATATGCCCGGTATATACACATTTTTTGGGCTCCCAAGGCCATGGGCCCCTGGCCGATGCCAAGGTCGCTACCCCCTAGAGCCGGCCCTGGCTGTAGGCTCCAAGATTCGCCATTTTGTTGAGACCTACCGGCAGATTGAAGACACCGGCAGGCATACTCACCTTCGTCATGATCTCATGCAGCACCATTAGTAGTAGTTCTTATTTCTTATTCATTTAATTTCCTATTCGTTCATGTGTGTATGAACTATTATTTGCATCCTGGATCATTCTTATTTGTTTCATTATTTGGATTTGTACTAGACATGTAATAAGGATTGTTGTCGTATTTTGTGATGCTTGGAACATTGATAATTTAGTTTATATTACTGTCTTATTTACATTATAATTAGTTTCATAGCTGTGTCATATATGTTGAAATGCTAAGATGCTGGAAATTAATGTGTCGGGTTCCGATCCAGCAAATGGAATTTTGCGTTTCCATCTGCGGGGATTTGTTCGATGCGAGCCCGTGTGACATCACAAACACGTTTTCGAGGGGTCTTTATATGCGTTTTAAATGTCAGTATTATAGTTGCTCTAAGGTACAACTATGTATCTACTAGCTGGGCATGTTACTAACCGGTGGAAAGCAAGAAGGTGCGTGGCATTCATCAAGCCTTGGCATCGATCAAGGATAAGTACTCCAGCCAAAGCCCAAGCTCATTAGTTATTTTCGAAAAGGAGCATGAGACCCCGGTCTCTGCATTGAAGAGATGCATACTTCGATGCATACAACATTTATTTCTATTTTATTTAACAAAGAATTAGTCAAAGAGTATAAGCCGAAGCCACCACTTGACATCTACAAACTTCACAATGGAAGAAAAAGATGCTATCCCTAAGGAGCTCTAAGCTCCTTGGCTTTGGAGCTCTATGGTGCGTCCGACCGCTTAGAGTTAAGTTGTCAGACTCAAATGTTTTTGCTTGGACAGTAGCTGCGTGTGGTTGATTTGGGACGGATTCTTTTGATCGGGGACCCATGTGGGTTCGTCGGGTTGTGCGCGGGTGGACGCGTGTTCTAGGTGGAAGGGAGGCGAGGCCAGTGGTGTTGGTTCATTCCTCTTTGACCGACGGGTCGGCGGTTCCCTTCTGCGTTTTGTTGTGCCGGTGGGTTGTTTACCGCTCCGCTGGTGTGCTTATTCGTCGCGTCGTGAGCCTCAGCGGTCGTGGGGATTGGGATCTGCACCGCCTGCAGTGGCCGTCTGTGTTCTCCGGCGCTATGAGGTCTCTGTCTTGGTTAGTCTTCTTTGTTCCCCTCTAGATTTTCTTTGTGTGTTGATGTGCATCTTTAAGATTCTGGCGGCGCGATTCGTGGGGAGTCTTCTTCCCTCCTCTCTAAATTCCTGTTTTTACCGTCTCATTGGCGCCGCTGGTCCATTCCCCCAACCGTAGGCTGTTACTGCTCCTGCGATGCTCTATCTTTGCAGATGCCTCCACTATTCTTGCTGGTGCTGCTACCGAACGCCTCTTGCCGCAGCAATTGATCTGGTCACTGTGGTCGATGTTGTTCTCTCGCGCATGAATTCGCAAGGTCTTGGTCATCCGTTCAGAGCGTGGCTGTACCTAGGCCATCGTCGGCCGGCCTGCCCTGCATTAAGGCCGCGTTCCCTAGCCTCCTCCACAACGAGGAGCAAGGGGAAACGAGTGCAAAAGAGAGGGGCAGTCGTGGTGCGGTTGCAGCAAATCTTTAGCTACACCACCAAGATGAGGCAGCTGGGAGCTTCCTGGCCCCGTCCCTACCAGCGTCGCCAGCGCCGACCACCACAATGTTGACCACGCCATGTCCAACCTCACGTGCGTCCACCAGCCCGTCACTGCCGCCGCGTCGTAGCAGGTTTTCTCTGCCCGTTTCTCCAATCCAGTGTGTTCCTGTTCTCATGCTATGTGAGATTATATTGAGATTTTGTTTGAAACTGAACCTCGAAATGACTAGGTTTGGTCTGAGTGGTATCAATATTTAGTGTTGATGATGTAGTAGTAGAATCTATGGGACAAACATGGTGAACCTTGGTGTGTTACAGTATATATGGCCTTCGCTGTTTGATTTTTGAATCCTGGTAATTACACTTCTAAAGTTTCTGTCTTTCTGATTACATCAAAACCAGTGAGACTTAGATGCAGCTGTTACGCTCTTCCTTATTACATATTGCTGGCTGTAAGATGCATTACTAAATATTTTTGGTGCCTCTTTTTGGCAGATCAATCAGGTGAACTAGGAGCCACTCCAGATTGCATAGAATGGATGGTGTTGGGATGGGCATTAGGGGCTATGTTGGCACCCTCAAGGGTTCGACCACAGTTAGCATCGCTGAAGTAAACAACAGTTACCCGCAAAAAAGAAGTAAGGATTCTGACGTGACGAGCGTCGCGGCATCAAGCTTGAGTGCACGAGCGAGAGAGGGGCAGAGGAGGGCGAGGTGAATAGCTGACATCGTTGCGTCGCGGAGCTGGGGCTGATGGTGGGATGCGATGCGGGCGGCGATGCATCATAGAGCTAGACTCTAGAGACGTCAGTGCACCATGGCTACTAGGCTGAGGCGGCGGCGCACCTCCTTTTCCCCCGCTACCAGACTGGTTCAATTCTAGGAGCCAAGAAGAGCATTGTGCTTGCCCACCCTCCTGTGCGCCGACTTCCATCCATCCAAGGAGGCCACATATGTGTTCATGTTCGAGATGTGCAGGTGGTGGCTGAGCTTCCTTCTTCCCCGATCCCATCCTCCTCTTCCCCTTCCTCCTATGGAAGCAGCTCAACTTCCTTCTCCTTATTCCCCTTTCCTTTGCTCATGCACGTTTGGTCAAACAAACACCACGGGCTGCACATTGCAGAGCACCCATGAGTGTTGAAAGCTTTACTTGGCACTACCATATGAAGTTTGGCCTTTGTTTTGTTGTTACTAATGGCTTGGCCAGAGTTCTACAGGATCTCGTGTTGACCTCAAAAGTGAGTTTATAACTTTATCAAGGTTGTAGAAGCCGGAAAATCTATTCAAATCGTGTGGAGCTGTTTAGTTGAGTCATTTTTTAAGGCACTTTTGCTTCGGTCCTCCACCCCTCTTTCAAACTTTGATAAACAAAAAGTTGATACCGATTGTTTAGAAGACCATACGAACACACCCGAGGTCTGTATGATCCTCTTAGACGTATACTTACGACATACTATACATACGTATACTCATGTGTCTGCGGAAGGCGAAAATCGAAAGTTATATAATATAAAAAAAAATTAAAATTAAAATATGACATGCAAAGACGTAGATTGCGATTGGGAAGTGGGATCAGCCGATCGGAACGTGGATTATACCCAATTCGACCGAGTACACATATACGAAAATATACGTGGCCTTCGTATGGATTTCGACGGGTCAAAAAAAAACAGCTCATACAACTTAAGTTTAGGAAGGGGGACCGAAGCACACCTCTTTTTAAGAATCATTCCGAATTACAGACTGCAACCCCTTATAATTTGCTTAATTTTGCTGCACAATTTTCTAACCCCTTACATCTCTATCATGGGCTCAATTTTCATTCATGTATCTGCTGATTGTTTGACTGAAACCATGCAGTTTTTTTTCTAAACTGGATACCCTAGCTAGACCAACTTATGTACGAATATTGGAAAAGAGTAATTGATACTCACGCCTTGAAAAGATTGGCATGCCAAATCAACTTATGTATGAAGGGTAGTATATTATCCCTGTCACTTTTTTATGTCATGTTATCCATGTAGAAATTCCTCAATCTTCCATGACGTCCTTCAAATGGCATCAAAGAACACCGAAAGGCTGACTTGCTTGGTGCTGTCACTGGAGAAATATAACAATTTGTTCCTTCATATTGGTTAAATCCTTCTTGGAAAAATTAAAAAATACTCCCTTTGACCCATATTAATTGACTTGGATTTATCAAAATTTGAATAAATCTAGACACTATTTAGTATATAGGTTCATCTAAAATTTAACAAATCAAAGTCAATTAATATGGACAGGAGAGAATAGTAAAACTGAACCATCTAGACCTAATCACAGCGATTTCATGCTCTAAACCGTCTGATCGGACTGCTCAACGTTCCAGATTGCCTAATCTTTCCCGTAGCGTCGCTGAGGTTCTTTGCTTTGTCAAATCAGCATTGCCGGGCTGCTACTCCACTAAACGAGCGTCGAATTCTGGTTAATCGGACTGTGCATAGGCTTTGCGGCCTTTATTTGATTATGCCAGCATCGTTGGGCCTTACAGCAGGATAAGAAGAACAGCCGAAGCGACGACGTCTCTTTCCTTTCCTTTTTCTACTCTCTCTCGTCGTAGCCCTGGGCTGGGATCCCGCCATGCGCTCGTGGCCCCGCCGCCGCGGGTTTCCAAGCGATACCTCCACGTGGCCGCCGTCGGCAAAAGTTCCGGCCACAATAGAAGCGCTGTTGGTACCGGGATTCTCTACCTTTCCCCCGCCTGCCGGTCGAAACGAAGTCCAGCTCTGCCACCCTGCCATGGACCAACTCCAGGATGGCATCACGGCAGTCGGCAGGACCTACGTGGTCTTATTTCCTTGCTTGATCTCGTGATTGGATGCATGAACTATACTAATAGGATTGATGGATGACGCAAAAGGATTAGTTAATTAACACGCATGTGGGTGTAGCTTGCTGTGTTGGCTGACAATGTAGATTTATTAGTTCTGAATTATAACTACTACTCTATAAATACTTATTTGGTACAGATTTTGTGCAGGTTAATGGAAGCCAGAACATCCTATAAATTTTGAGAACTGTACAACTCAACTTTTCCTAGTTTCTCGCTCAAAGTTTTATTGTCAATTTTTTAAGGCAAAATTTGTTAGACATTATATCATAAATTTTTCGTTGGTAACAGATTTTCTTCATCTTTGGTTTCATTTCTCTGATTAGGAATTATGTTGATGTCTACAAAACATGGCAAAGGAGGTGCCATACATCATTAGTTCTCCAATGAATGTATTGCAACAGTTGAGGAATCTGATGATGTGCAAGGCTGCAATGGAAGTCATTCTTGGAAATTTCAAGGTACCCCTTAGTTCAAGACTTCCGAGCATCTAAGTATTGCATGCTGCATAAGTATATATCCTAAATATAGTCAAAGAATAGTTTTTTACTCTCTTTTTATCATCGATATATCACAAAGATAGCATTTCGTAAGATGAGTAAGAAGATCTTCCGTAGTAGCTTTTGTCTGATGCTTGTTTGTGTTATTTTTTCCATTTTTATTTAGTATTGTTTACAAAACCAAGGAACGTTATTTCTGTCAATCTAACATTAGATCCATGTGTCACTAAGCTGACTGAAGGATGTTCAAGTTTTATTAGGCAAATTCCAGTAAAGATTGGAATTACTCAAGTTCTCCTTGATTTGTTGTCCAAACTATGATCTCCTGGTAGGTAACTACAAGAATGATGAGCAGGTTCTTAGCTGATCTCATGATTTACACTTGAAGGATCGGGATAGCATAAAACAGAACACTGAGTTTATTTTGTGTTTGTTGCATCCATTTATTCTACCTTTGTACTCTTATGCTTCGTAATAAAGGATCCAAGCCTCCCATTTTGTTAACAAGAGTGTAATTTGGCCAATTATTGTATGCTCATTATAATCTCAAACAGAACAGAAGTGAAATTGACTGCTGAAGTAATATTCAGGTTGATGTGTGTAACATCCCAGCATTAGAGCTTAGAAATAAGCTGAACTCAGAAGTGTGCATTGCATTTATGCATAGAAAATTCAAATAATTTTCGTGCTTTTGAAAAAAAATGTCAAAATGATTGAAGCTTCTCTCAACTTGATGGAATTGAAGTAGATCATCAAGTTGATTGCGATAAGTTTCAATATGACCTTTGCTAAAACCTTATTTTGGGCAAAGATGATTTGATCTAAGGGTAGATCAAATACAATAAAACTAAACCATAACACATTGTGTAATGACCAATATCATATCCTTAAGAGATCATATCATAGTATTCATTACAACAACTCATAAATACCAAGTAAATAATATAACTCAAGTAACAAGAATTCAATAACTAATTCTTGACCTATCTTATTCTTATCCATTTCTACCATAAGTATCATGGTAATACTTTACCCTAACTCTTATGTTATATGGAGTAGGAAGGAAACCAATTCAATACCCTTCACCACATATCTTTCTTTCCATATTAATCATTATCATCTCTATTGAATCTTATCCTAATATCTGTTGTACATCAATGTTGAGTAATCAACTATTGATTTATCAAATCTTAGCCTATCAGTTCTTTATCTATTAACTCTTGTCCTGATCATAGCATACACTTTAAAGTCTTTTGAGAAAGAATCAAGAAGAGGTTTGTAGTTATGCTAGTTTTAGATATTTGTAGGACGAGAGTGTTTGAAGAGAATACAATCACTATGATAATTGATGGAGTTAAATCACTCCTGAATGGATAGAAGAGTTATCTGGAAGATATATTGATATGGTAGCAAAGAAGATTACAAGGATGAATTCTGAAGATAGTTACCAGGAGTTATCCTATTGGATCAAGTAGGTATAGTCAATGAATAATATCTCCTAGTCAATTAGAGATAATAAGAAGATAATTATAATACAATTGTAATGTTGTATTGATAAAAGCCTTAATTAGCCAATTAGAAACCTAAACCATAAATGATCCAAGGATTATAATGATTATGCTCAAGTCACTAAGAGTGAATGATTATATCATGTATAAGTGACATTGGGGGATATAACATGATTAAACCCTAGTATAGATATGTTATCCTAGTCTAGTCATGACAAGTCACAATGATACAATGTGAAGTTGGAGTATGAGTTACTGAGGCAAGTAAAGGATAAGATATTATGAATAGAATGATGCTGGAGCAACATTGAGTTATAGAAGTAGTATATTCCTCTTAGGGAATACTAAACACTTGAGGTGAAGTAGGGATTGATATATATGTATGTAGGGTTCGCAGCATAGAAAACAAAAAAATTCCTATGATGGAAACAACTATGTACCAAGATCTATCTACTAGATACAAGCAACGGGCGGATATACATCCGTAGAGAACATACCCTTGAAGACCGACAAAGCTTAATGAGTCCAAACTCGTGGTTGATTGCAGTGACCCAACATACCACTGCATGATGTAGTACACTATAGTCGTTGACATAACACCAATGGAACATCGTTCACTAGTATTACATCCCTTAGAGTGGTACAACAGAAACACAGCAGGTCCAAGATATGACTATAGGTTACAACTCGACTCTTTACACAAGATCCAGAGAACACTCTAGGTTAAAGAGAGAGAAAGAATCTTCTTACAAAGAGGAATTATAAATAATCAACTCAAATCTAATATACTAATGGACTAGTATCTAAACTATTGGGGCTTGCATTGCTGCTATTGCAATACATTACAGAAGTAGGTTCTATGGTTAGAGATTCTATTCTTATCTAAACAACAACTTCGTCTTCACTTTAGTTGATGTATATGTTGACTTTCTTGACTTCATTGAAGAACTTTAACTTTTGATGATGATTTCTGTAGCATGACTTGATGTAGACATCGTCTGTACTGGCTTTAGAACCTAGCAAGGGTTAATAAGATACGTTGAGTACGAGCGTACTCAGCAAGTTCACTAGAAAAGGAGTGTTTGATGCACTATAACTACAGCCATAGACCATAGGTCGTAGGCAAATGCAGTTTTTTGTAAACATTTCTTCAAAGGTTGCTTTTATTCTGAAAAGCTATGTCCGTCAGCCTTCACGAGTTTACTAGAACTTTCATGGAGTTCCTTTCCCGTCACGTTCGCAGCTTCTTCCCGGAACAAGGAGTAACAAGTTACAGTTCTTACACTCTGTAGAGGTGCGTTACTTTACCCACGAGAGACCTTAGCCTTGTTGCACAACCAAGTCATGACCTTGTCCATACTTCCTTGGTATGGGGCCCAGTCTAAGATCCAAGCCAATCACTGCCCCCTTCGCGACCCTGCATGCCTCCTTGGTGTACACCATGCCCACATATTGAATTACGCCAATGGTTTGTACAGACCGTTAGATGCCAGAACTATCATGGGACGTTGAGGGTCCCACCTATATGCTGCATATCCTCTACGAATTACCAATTAATATGCACGCTACGAGTGATAACAGCCACGACCTGCACATCCGGCTACATGCCAGAGGAAGAAGATACAGCTGACTTCTCTGTCCCATCCCAAATCTCATGGTTAACGCGTGATATACGACGCAAGAATCACTGGCAACATTGGTTGTTAAGTCCTAGATAATATGTTCCTTTACTACCGAAACTTCCATAGTAGGTTATTACCTCATGGTTAATAACCTATAATCACATTATTATGAAAATAGTGTTTTGGGACCTTTTTCAAATGTAGGTGATAACAACACTTGATTTGTAAAATACTTTACAGAAAATAACCAAAGGACATGAGCAAGTGTGAACTTGGCTTTTGTGATTGTCAGATTATGCACTCACGGTCTTCGAGACGACATAAGATCTAATATATGAAATCTGCATCATTGGTCCGGTAAGGACTAATGTTTAAAGAAGCAATATGCAGTTATGCATAAGTAATGCTATGCATTTTTGTAGAACTCCCAAATTGAATCCCCAATACTTTGAGTGAAGTGAATTCAAGTGATTCTTTTAAGAGTTGGTTTTTCTTCATATTTTACTTTATAAGTAATGATCTTTATAAGGAACCTAAGTGTTAACAATCCAAAATATGTAAGTAAAGTATAAAATGATGTGATTATGGTTAATTGTCATGTGGTGACTATGATAAAAGTCCTTGGGATTAAGTTGTTAAGAGTTGAAGAACTTATTATAAGATGGTTATTTGAAGTGGCAAAAGGAATAACATTTGAAGAAAAAGATTTCGTTCCTAAGGTTTAAACAACCCTGATAGCTTTTAGAATATGATTGATAGAATGTGATTGATGTTGTTTATGCTTGTTTGAATAGTCTGAACTTGAGATGCTTTATGTCTTAATTGAAATAATCCAAAGTTAACTATAAAAGTATAAGTAGTTTATTAGACAGGATATTTATAAGCTTTGAAACTAACGTTAACTTTTAAAAAGGTAAGTAACCTTAAGATGTAATATGTTTTAATCATTCCCATGTTTTAGATTTATGATAAGTATAACTAAGATGTGGAATTATTCACTTTATATTTTAGTGAATGCTTATAAAGTTATTTTGAAGGTTGTGGTTTTAGATCTTTATTTAAGGTTTCAAAATATATTATGAAGTTAATAATTTACACTTAAGTTTTATTATAAATCTTAGTTCTGGTTTAGAATTTTAGTAATTTGATTTTTAGGGTATTAATATTTCTTGAAGAAATATAAGTATTTCTTACTTAAAAAATGTTCTTAAATAATTTTCAAAAATATATAATGGATAAGGATTTGTTATTTTAAAATATTAAAAACTTTTCTACTAATATATTTAGTATTTTTCTAGTGTAATATATTTATTCAAGACTTTGAAAATGATTTTTATTTTATTTTTAAGTATTATTTTTATATTTATAAAATTTCAGAAAGGATCAATTATCTTTTGATATTACTTTAAAAATTATTTATAAAAAATAAGTTATTATTTTTTATAAAATATTAGATTTAGTTTTATACATAAAAATGATTTTTACTCATTTTTAGGATTTTTCCTTATTTTATGAAATTTCTTTTAGGATGTAATGGTGTTAATATTTATCTACATTTTATTTATATTAACAAGTAAGATTATAATTTTTTATGTATATATTATTCTTGTGGTCATTTTGTCATATCATATGTATTTTTGGGATTTTTCTATATTTTTCTAGGGTATAAATTATGTTTAGGGGTAGTTTGGTCATTTAGTGATTTGATAAATATCTTATTTTATTTTTATTTTTTCTTTGGAATTGGGCCAGGCTCACAAACTGGCCCATATGGGCCCAAATAATTCTGGCTCGGGGTCACTTTGACCCCGACCCACTCTCTTCCCCCACGCACGCCACACCCCCACCAGCATCCTCGTTCCCCTCTCGGTTCTGCTCAATGTCGTCGGCGCTCCCCCGATTCCGGCTGTGCACGACGCCGTGGTTGTTGATGTTGGTCGCCGGGGCTTCGTCGTGGTGGCTTTCTCCCCTACCTTACTTAGATTGATCTGCAGCTTCCTTCCTTGGCCGCTCTACCTCCTTCACTAGGGTTAGGGTTTGAACTCTGGTTTACCACGGTGTTTCGATGCCGGTGACCTTCCCATGCCACGATTCCTGGTGTCGATGTGGTGTGGTAACGGTGAAGTCATCCCCTTGCGCGCACCACTACAGTAGTGCGGGCCCTGCCTCGCCACGCTGCGGTGGTTGCGCCATGGGCGTCAGGTACACATTCGATTCCCTGGTTTCTTCCTTGCTCAAATTGATCTCTCCCTGATGTTGTTTTCTGTTTTCGGTTCCATAAGATTGTTTCCTTTTTGTTTTAATATATTCATCTGAGCTCAACTTGAAATTGAATAAAGCAAAGTATATGTTGGTTGGGCTTAAGGTTTTATATTAGTAGGTTTGTAGTGTTTTAAACTGATAAGAACAGATTTAAACTACATCTAATTGTGTGATTTTAATGATTAGATCACTTTACTGCTTAGATTGTTATGATATTGGATTTTCTTCTTATTTCCTTACTGTCTTGAAATTGTGTATATTGTTTGTGACCTCCCGAGGTCTCTATAACTAATGAAATGCTAGGGAATGTTTAATGTTTCTTAAATTTACTTATGACAGATATCTTGATTATGGATTAAAATCACTAAACTCTAAACTTTTTGGTTTAGGGTGTTGTTGGCAGTGCTTCTGACATTAACTTGTCAGTGGTTAAATAGCAGACTTGATTACTAATAGTAATTAGGGAATCTGATTACCTGAGGCTTAATTATTTTGTGATTCCCCTGGTTGCTGGACATTAAATTGGTCAGACATGAAAATTGTACGCTAAGCTGATCCTGACTTCAGTGGTGCTTTTTTATTGTTTGAATAACCAGATGTTTGTCTCTAGGTGTGGAACTTTTGTTTATATGATGAAATGAACCTATGGTTCAGTAATGATCTTGGTCCCTTATTGTACATATTCTCTTAGAATGATTCCTAACCAAAGGTGGCTAGGAAAATGATTTAAATGACTATTGATAGTTGCTTTATTGTGTTTGTAAGCTGATAAAGGATAGAACTACTACAGAGGTTCTACCATTATTTGGAATGTGCCCTGTAGTAGCTCATCAGTAGATCTGCTATTATCTAGTTTTAAAATAGAAAGCACCAGCTTGGTCTATGATGCATAGTCTGAGACTTAAATTTGATAAGGACAGATAAGATTGCCTTATAGATGATTCCTAGACTACTTGTATAGGAAAATGATAAAATCATTTACTTGAATGACTTCAGGCTAGATGATTAAAGATAATTTGTAGAATGGCTTTATTTGGCTTGCAAATACTCTATTGACCTGTTGGTCAAATGATGTGGTTCAATGCCCTAGTGGCTTGCTTAATAAGCTTTGAACTGTGCAATTAATTTTGGTGGCTCTTATTGCTGTGATCTTACTACTGTGGTGCCTCCCTTTGGAGTGTGCACAGTAGTATGACCATGGCATATATAATCTGATGCCTTTGCCCCTGCCAATGATGCAAAGGCTAAGGCATTGATATGAATAAGAATAGATGCTATTATATGGCTTTTAATAACTCCATGATGATTTTGGCAAAGCATCTCTTTGCAAACTTGAGAGTAATACTCCATCCAATCCTCCTAGATGAATATCTAGTGGATGGGTAGATGGAACTAATTGATGGTTATTATTTCCCTTGTGTTTCCAGATCTGTATACAAGAGATAAGGACATATGCTGCATAATCTCGTGGGTAGTTCTGATGATATTTTTACCTGCTGGTTATGATTGACTTATGGCCTGTTGTAGATCTTGATCAAATACTTCTTAGGCTACTGCTAGCATGCTCCTCCTTAAACTGTTGTTGATCTTCTGCCGGTAAGCTTCTGGAACTATTTCCTTCCCTCCTTGTGGTGCTGATCTGCTACTGGCCTCCTTTTTGATATTCTCCTCCTCCTCCTGATATTGTTTGATCCTGGCCTGCCTCTGGATGGCTCATCGAAGCAACCAGATTGCAAGGAATATATGATTGAAACTAGGATGGTTGATCTGTGTTGGTTGTATTGGCTGTTGCTTACTATGGTGAAGAATTGAATGTGTGTTCTTGAGAAGAACATGTAATGTGAATAGAACTGGGTGGATGTGGTTATGAAATGGTTTGGAGGAAACTAGAGTAGTGTTTGCTCTACTGCTACGGCAGCATGTTGCCTTATCAGTTCCCAGGTGTCTTTATGTGTTGACAACACACACACCTGCATGTGTTGTGTGAGCTGCCTGTGAGCTTGCCTCCTGTGTGTGGATAAGACCAGGTGAAAAGGAATGATATTTTCCTAGTTTTGACTATTCTGATTTACTAGACAAGGTAAAATTTACCCCACTTACTGATTTGGTGAAACTTGCCCCTCTTATGGCCAATGATGTAGGACTGAGGCTACATATCTGATAAGAACAATTGCTCTATTTGGTGAAACTTTCCCCTCATCCTAATTAAGCTCTATGATGAATAGTGGCAGTGCATTTCACTGTACTTACTGAGAGCAACCATAACTAACCCCCTCACATCTTATATTTATTTTTCTTATTTTGTCTTGCAGGTACAGAAGTTCTTTGCAGGGGTTGGGAATTGATAGATAGAAGAATTAGAGTAGGGATATAAGTTTAGTTTCCTGTAATGTTTATTATTTTGTAATTTATTTATTCATTTGTATAAGACAATGCAACATTTATTTGAATTTACTATTTCTATTGTAATCTTTATTCATTTTTCTTCTATAAGAAAACATTGTAACATTGATTTAAATTAATGAAGTGAATATTTTCCTTTAGGAACACTTCTTTTATTCATTTATTTAAATTGTCATTTAAAATATCTGTATTCATCTTATAGTTAAGAATTCTTTTGTATTCTATTATTGTGATTGTAATAAATGAACTATTTATTTATTAATTCTTCCTTTGTAAATAAATGTTGTATTGTTTGTTTTAAATAATACAATTTAATTATTTCCTTTTTTCTTTTACAATCCAATTGTAAAGACAATGTCATATATATTTTCTAGTAATAAGGAATTCTTTTGTTTATTTCAGTATTACCTTTCCGTTTTCTACATATTTGTTTCCTGATACTTTTATTTTATTTATTTACTGTAAAATATCAATGTAATCCTATATGTATATATATTTATATTAATAAAGAATCCTTTTTATATCATTTCTGTAATCATTTTATTTCAAATTCTTTTAGTATTCAAATCTATCAATTAAATATTCAAATTTGAATTGTCTTCCCCTAAAATACAAAAGTACAATAGTGGTCATGTCGAAATCCATCGCATTTGTCCTGATGTTTCCATTAGAACAAGAGAGATCCCGATCCCTCTATAGCTTCTTTAGTTTTGCGCGAAAATTCCCCGGATTTTCTGATGCATGAATGCAATGCACACACCTGTGTTCAACTTATTTCTAAGCTGTAATGCTAGGATGTTACATTGATGTAGACGATCTCTTGCCGATCTCAAGATCGAGAGGAAGTCCTAGCGCCGAAAATAGCAGCGCATCCGTGCTCGCACACACGTACAAGACACCGAGCAACCTCTGCCTCCTCGCTCCAGCGATGCAGCGGAAGCACAACTCTTTCTTGCCCAATAGCCACCGGGAACATGTATCTCGCTAGTCCGAGACCATGGGGGATAAATTCTAGAGGGGGAGAGTGATCCTTCACGAGGAGATGTGCTTTGAAAGGATGAGATGGGGGCCTTTTATAGGGAGATGGGGGCACCCCAAGGGGCATGGCACCAGCCATGGTGGCTGCCCCCACCTCTTCCACATTCATGTGGGTGTAGCTCCCACTCAAAAAGAAAATCCTCTACTCCCATAAAAGAGCCTTCACTCAAAAATCCACTCACATGCATTAAATTTCCACCAAATTTAATGCAAGTTGTCATTTAAATAAAACTCTTTTATTTATTTATTCAGAAATTTTTTAATTACTTTAATTAACAAACATTCACATAAAATCCCTTGCTAGTATTCAATTTCACATGCAGAACCAGTTTCAGCAATTTCAACCGAAACAGTTTCGGTGTCTAGTGAAATAAATTCCTACGCTTGTAATTCTTTCCGGCATGAAACTTTTTCTCCAATTGGATGTCAGTGTCCCTTAAGTGTGCGACCCTATGGTTCGCGAATAATGCGGACATAATCGAGACCCTTCTCCGATCAATAATCAAAAGCGGGACCTGGAGATCCATACTGACTCCCACACATTCAACGATGACTTTCCTGTGATTGTCGGAACCTTTTACGCTAGTATCTTAATCCCTTTGTTTCACGATATATTACATGTCCGAGATTCGATCATCAGTATCTCCATACCTAGTTTGATCTTGTTACCGACATGCACTCTTTTCTCGTTCCCATGATATAACATTCTAGTGATCAAATCACTTGCTTGCAAGCTAATCAATGTGATATCACCGAGAGGGCCCAGAGCATATCTATCCGTCATTGGGATGAAAATATTCCACTCTCGATCCATGATCCTCAACATAACACTTTAGTAGTTCTGAAGCCATCTTTATAATCACCCAGTTACGGTGTGACATTTGATGTCATCAAGAAACTCTTCCGGTGTTAGTGATTGACATGATCTCATGTATAAGGATTAGGATCACTTCATAAGTTGTTATAGCAATATAAACTCAATGACTTTGATCGTAATGCTATACTTCGGATGAATGTTCATCACATCATTACACTAATGTTGTGACCTCGTTATTAACAACATCCAATGTCCATGATCAGAAAACCTTTGATCATCTTGTTAATCAATGAGCTATTTTATAAGAGAGGCATAACTAGGAACTTCCTTTTTGTTTATTAAACACACATGTATTAACGTTTCCATATTAATACAAAAAAAATGTGGGTAAAAGCTAGAATATATTAAGCAGGAAGGGTTACAGAGCGATCAAGCTCCAGCAACCGGATGATATCCTCCGGTCCAGAGCTTAACCAAGTCATAGTACGGCGTTGGACTCTCGCGAAATTTGCAAGAGCATCACTAACCCTAACCTGCTTGCGATCAACCTTTACAAAAATACACTCTCTACTATCTTTAACTAGGTTTTTAATCTCATTGATAAAATGAGCTACCAATGATCTATCAGGAGACGAGGAGTTGATGGCTTCAATCAGAGTAAGACAATCTGATTCCACAATGATGGGAAGATTGGAGACTTGCAGTGCAGTTCGAAGGCCTTCTAGACATGCCTTGGTCTCAGCCTCGAGCTGGAGGTGACACCTATCCAGATACGTGCATGACATAAAAATTGGATTGCCCTCATTATCCCTAAGGATCATACGTGCACCTGCATTATTTAAACCACTGAAGGATCCATCCAGTGATAATTTGACCCAACCAATTGGCGGCCTCGACCAAAATTTCTCCTGAATCTGCTTGGGCTTCCACTGAGCGGTAGAAGCCACCTCAAGAGGCTCCTTCCCTTTCAGAATGGTGGTTGTCGGCTTATGCTTAATGTCATGAAGGAGCTTCAGGTACCCACACAATTTGAACCCTCCATCGTGGGGAGTTGCTTGTCATGTGTTGCTTCATTTCTTGCATGCCACACTCGCCAAGCAACCAGCAAGGTGGAATTCACCATATGTATAGGAATGGTTTGAAGCACCATCTGCATCCAATTATCTGAAGGTTGGAGAAGAGCAGCCTCATCCGGAAGCACCCATATGTTTATCATCGCCCCCCCAGAGTGCCAAGGCGTGGCGGCAATTGTATAGTGCATGTAAATCATCCTCCTGATCAGATCCACATATTCTGCATTGTCCAGTTACCAACATTTGGCGACGCTGTTTATTCATCTCAGTGGCCAGAGCGCCATAGAAAGTCTTTCAAGCAAACATCTTCACCTTTGGTGGAACAGACGCGCTCCATATAATTTTCCAGCACGGGTGGCGGCCATCCGGTATAGAACTCGTTGTAGCAAAGTTACATTGAGCTTGTTGTTCATTCAAGGAGAGCCAATAGGCACTACGAACCGAGAATACACCAGACTTCTCTGGATGCCAGGCTAGGATATCAGCATCCAGTCTCCGCGACAGAGTAATTCTCAAAATTGCATAGGCGTCCATAGGGAGGAAAAATCTGCGGATGATGTCGATATTTCATGTACCATCAGCAAGAAGGAGCTCTGAAACCTTCCGAAGCCAACAGTTTTGCTTCTGAGGAATGACGTGAACCTGAGAATCCCGCGGAATCCACCCATCCCTCCAGATACGAACACTTTGTCCATTGCCAATTCGCCAGATTAATCCTTTTTTAGCAACTCAACCCCATATGAAATTGCGGTCCAGGTAGAGGAAGAGTTTCCAGTAAAAACAGTGTCATATAAGCATCCATTTGGGTAATACCGGGCTTTTAGAACAGGAGAACACAAACTTTCAGGATTGACTAGGAGCCTCCAAGCTTGTTTTGCCAATAAAGCTTGATTAAACAATCTCAGGTCTCGAAATCCAAGTCCACATTGTCCCTTGGATCGATTAAGCCAAGCCCAGCTTACCCAGTGGGTCTTCCTTTTACCTCTCTCTGAGCCCCACCAATAATTCCTTATAAGCTTTATAAGATCATCACACACCGATGTCGGGAGCTTGAAGACACTCATTACATAATTTGGAAGAGCCTGTGCCACGGCCTTAAGGAATACTTCCTTCCCACTCTGCGCTAGGAGATTGTCACCCCATTCAAGCACAAACTTTGTCAGCCTTGACTGAATATTCTCGAATTTGCCTCTATGCATTCTACCCTCAGGAGTGGGTAGTCCCAAATATTTAGCCTCAAAACCATCATGTTCGACATGTATTAATACAATTATAGCATGCAAAATAAATATTTATCATAAACAAGGAATACGATAATAACCACTTTATTATTGCCTCTCGGGCATATTCCCTTTAGTCTCCCACTTGCACTAGAGACAATAATCTAGTTTGAAAACTTTGCGTATTGAACACATATGGATTTCTGGTGTTCCATATACGCAATTGCAAGTGGTTAACATAATCTATAAATCTGACGCTTCAGGTCCGTGTGTATTTACATGTCTTTGCGTCTTCACGCATCACTCATTCTCCAATGGGATGGCATTGTATAAATTTGGTATTTTGGTGAGACCTTTAGTTCCTTGGGGTTAAATCATGTCGATACTATTGTCGTACAATATATCTTTAGTGTTAGCCCGTTGTGAACCACACCTTAGTTTGATAACAAACTACTTGACACAAATGCCCTCCTTTGTTGCTACTATAGCAGTCATATACTTAGCCTTTTTGTTGTAGTATCCGTCACAATGTCTTAACTTTGGAATTCAACCAAATCCATCATGGAATCTCCTTTCCATTACATTGTGCCACTCATAGTTTAAATTGAGATAAACTTAATTTTGTACCTTGTGACAAAACTAGTATCAATGTAACGCTTTACAATGAACTATTTGTAATTGTTTGTCACCTCTACACAAATATATTCTTAGTTCTTCCAAAAGATTATAAGAATATCCTTACTATCGTCCAATGATCATTTTATGATTCATTCTGGTATATGATCATAACACTTAGAGCATAGGACATATCTGGATGTGTACATATCATGGTATGATTGATCAAAATATTCTTGTGATTTCACTCATCAAGTGTCAAAGCACTTGAATCTTGTTTCACTTATCAAGTGTCGATACACTTGAATATTGATTCAATTCCTTTCCATGCGACAAGAACCGTTTCTTGTCGTTTCTATATTGAACTCCTTCAATATCTCATATATGTACGTTTGGCACAACCATATTAGCGTCACAGTCTATCCACTATAGACATTCATGCTAAATATTCAATTTTTGCCTAAGTCTTTCATCGAAATTAAATTCTTAACCTTTGTCAATAAAAATTATATCATTTATAATCAACAAGATGTCCTCCACATAATGTATTAGAAATATGTCTCAGCGCTCCCACTTAATTTTTACGAAAAATTCCTTTTTCAAGAAACTTCACGTTTCAAGCGACAAATCCTTTTGTCCTTGGTGTTATGGAGGAATAACGAATTTGTTATTCGAAATAACCTACAAAGACATGCTCATCCGACTTTGGTTGTAAACATCTTACTTATGTTTATCATACCAAAATTTAAGAAATGACAACTTGGATTTTACCCCAAAACCATAACTTTCATGGTGTCATTTCAACGGATCAAGATGGAGCTCTTTTCAGTGTAAAAGCGGTAATCTCTAAAGCTTTTAATTTTTTAAAACATAATGGCAGTTTTATAAATAACACCTTTGATCCAACCATGTCAAACAAGGTTTCATTACAAATCTCAAACACTCCATACTCCTATGGTGTTTTGGGAGATGTAAATCTAGGTGTTTTGCTAAACTTGCAACTCAAATAAATCCCTTTATGATAAATCATAATTCATTTATTTTTCTTGTTACACTTGTAACTCAAATAAATCCCTTTATGATAAAATCATAAATCATTTATTTTCTTATTACAATGATTTTCCACTTCATCTTGAAAGTCTTTGAAACATTTTCAAATATTTCATACTTCTTTCCCATTAAGTGAATATTCACTCAAATTTTCGGAGAAATCATATGAAGTTGAAGTCCATCGCTTACGACTACACATAATGGACTACATACATCGATATGTATAAATTCCAATAATTTAGTCGATCGTTCTTCTTTGGCCTTTGAACGAAGTTTTAATTATCCCGAGGAAAGTCTCACAAGCGTCATTTGATCAAATCAAAGACTCCAAAATCCATGAAAATGGAGTTTCTTCATGTTTTATTTCCAATATAATTTAATTGGCGATGTCACTTCGTAAGTGATCTTCCAATCATTTGTCTTGCGACATTTTAGCATTAGGTTTTATGGATGTGATTTCTCCAACTAGATTTATAAATCATCCATCTTATATGGAATAAGGTAATTATTTGAACAACCTTTGTTCTCATAATACCTGATTTAAATAACAATTATTAAAACAAATCTTGAAGTCAAGCTTTGATGTCAACGAGAAATACAAACAACTGTTTGTTTGTTTTAGATGATCATCATCACATATTCTCTTGCTGGTTACTTAGGCCATTGTGGTTTATGAATTGTGTCGTTCCATATGAAATTTCATACCAACCAATTCGGTATCCAATACCCAAGAACCAAATTGTTTAACAAGCAAAGAATACAACCATAACATGTATATCATCCATATACCTAAATTGGATATTTCCAATCTTTTCTTTTCTGCCAAATATATTTTATAGATTTTCTTTCAGCATTTTATTTTTCCTTTTAAAAGAATCTATCAACATCAAAAGTGGCTCCATGTACATGACACATAGTCCAAAGCGTGTATATTCAAATAATAATACCTTTGGACTTGCATTTTGAAGTAGATCACCATCATCAAATGATCGGTATTCTTTCAAAATCCATTCTTTAGTAATCCTTTTAGTGTAGTAAACACTTTACATACATCTTCTATTCATCCTTATCATGACGACTTTTATGATCAAGCTAATATAGCTTATAAAGACGAATCGTGAGTATAACGTTACTTTTCAAAACCATTTTGGACGATTAGGATGTCTAGCATCTCCAACCTTTGCAAATTCTCATCCAATATGAGAACATATATTATACTCTATCATATTGCAACCAAAACATTGTCTCAGAACTAAGCATAAGGTGGTGAACGAATGCCAATAACTACAACAAATTATGCAAATTCACTTTGATTTAATTTATGATAAATTGAATTCTACTAATCCAAATTAGAAATGAACTCCCACTCAAAAACGACATCCCTCGTGTCTCTTTAGTGATTACATGAACCAAATCCACTACACCAAGTCCGATCATCACGTGAGTCGGTGTAGCTTCAAAGGCAAGCATCCATATGGTCATCATATCAAAACATATGACTTATGCTTAACCTTTCGGTCCGTGTTCCGAGGCCATATCTGTACATACTAGGCTCGCTAAATAAGAACCTTAGTATTTACGTGTGTAAGGGCGACTTCTTTTTAGCTTCTAGGCTAGTTTCTAGGTTACGGACCGCTGAAGCCTAAAAGATGTGTCTAGCTTCATGCCAGCTTATTTTCACCGAGAAACAGTGATCCTGTGTATACCGAGAAACTGGTATCGACCAGTTTCTGGTCAGCTTCCCGAGCTTCCACGCTAAACAGCGAAAAGGTTCAGTGGTCTGCCCCTATTCTTGTTCCTATTTACAACTAAAGTGCCATTATGAAGGATAATGTTTGGGAAAGAAAAAAATAAAAGGAAAATAAGGTTTCACCGCATCGCTAGCTCACGCCAGGCTAGCACGCATGGCTTGCTTGATGTGAATTGACGTCCAGCTGATAAGTGAAGTCCGGTGCTACCAGTTGACTCCTTGATTTATAAACTTGGTACGATTAGTATTATTGTAACCTCAGAATAACTTAGTACGACATTTTATAATTTCTTGATCCATTTTTAGCTTATTTTCCACTAAAAACTTGCATATATATGATATTATCAATTATTTAGGATGGATATATAATTTAGGGGTGTTATAGGAATTTCATAACTCAACATATGAAATAAGCCAATTTTCATAAGCCTAAAAGAAGTCTCTCATACAGTTTCTAGTAGCTTCCCCCTACCACAGTTTCTCCGCACCGTTTTATATAAGCTGGCTTTTGCATAAGCAGAAACCCAAAAGAAGTCGCCCTAACTGTATTACACCTGAGATATGCTCGTGGATTCAAGTACACCCGATCATCACGTGATGTCTTGAAGCAACGAAACATTGTCGGTGCATACTTAAGGAAGAACACATTTTTATCTTGATATCTAAATGAGGGATCATCTTATTATGCTAATAAAATGCCAAACAAGCAATATAAGATGCAATCAAACATCACATGTTAATAAGTGAAATGATATGGTTCTTGCACTTGATCATCATGTGCATCATGGTATGATCACTATCATACCTCTATGTGTAAGTCCAAGGTCTATGGAACTTACACGTTATGTGTGTTGTAAGAGTATCGACTTATACTTCTACTTACAACATCACCATATCATGACACTATCCCAGCAACAATCTAAACTAGACGCCTCTAATTTATCCATAGCAAGTTTTACGTGGCTTAGGGCTTTTGAAGATAGAACCGTTCTTACCTACGAACATGAACCACAATGAGGATAACCAAATTGTTGACAACTCATTGCAAATTAGATATTGATTATAGTAGGAGAGACAGACACCCGCTAGCCACTTATGCAAAACTAGTTGCATGTCAAGCATAGAACAGGTCTCATGTGCGAGGACATGTAAAGTTTGTCCGGGCCGCTTCATCCCACTATGCCACCAATATCCAAAGTACAACTAAGAAGCAATAAAATGATCATCATCGCCCACATACTCATATGTGTACTACCCGTGCAAAGCATCTATGCATAGATCTGGCTCTGATATCACTGTAGGGTTTGCAGCATAGAAAACAAAAAAAATCCTACGATGGGAACAACTATGTACCAAGATCTATCTACTAGATAGGAGCAACGGGAGGATATACATCCGTAGAGAACATACCCTTGAAGACCGACAAAGCTTAACGAGTCCAAACTCGTGGTTGATGTAGACGATCTCTTGCCGATCTCAAGATCGGGAGGAACTCCTGTAGGGTTCGCAGCATAGAAAACAAAAAAAATTCCTACGTTGGGAACAACTATGTACCAAGATCTATCTACTAGATACAAACAACGGGCGGATGTATATCCGTAGAGAACATACCCTTGAAGACCGACAAAGCTTAACGAGTCCAAACTCATGGTTGATGTAGACGATCTCTTGCCGATCTCAAGATCGAGAGGAAGTCCGAGCGCCGCAAAACAGCAGCGCATCCGTGCTCGCACACACGTTCGAGGCACCGAGCAACCTCCGCCTCCTCGCTCCAGCGATGCAGCGGAAGCACAACTCTTTCTTGCCGAATAGCCACCGGGAACATGTATCTCGCTAGTCCGAGACCATGGGGAATAAATTCTAGAGGGGGAGAGAGATCCTTCACGAGGAGGTGTGTTTTGAGAGGAGGAGAGGGGGGCCTTTTATAGGGGAGAGGGGGGCACCCAAGGGGCATGGCGCCCAGCCATGGGGGCTGCCCCCACCTCTTCCACATTCATGTGGATGGAGCTCCCACTCAAAATGAAAAGCCTCCACTCCCATTAAAAAGCCTCCACTCAAAAATCCACTCACATGCATTAAATTTCCACCAAATTTAATGCAAGCTCTCATTTAAATAAAACTCTTTTATTTATTTATTCAGAATTTTGTTAATTACTTTAATTAACAAACATTCACATAAAACCCCTTGCTAGTATTCCATCTCACATGCAGAACCAGTTTCAGCAATTTCAACCGAAACAGTTTCGGTGTCTAGTGAAATAAATTCCTGCGCTTTCCTTTTCTTTTCGGCATGAAACTTTTGCTCCAAATGGATGTCGGTGTCTCTTAAGTGTGTCACCCTACGGTTCGTGAATAATGCGGACATGATCGAGACCCCTCTCGGATCAATAATCAAAAGCGGGATCTGGAGACCCATACTGACTCCCACACATTCAACGATGACTTTCTTGTGATCGTTGGAACCTTTTACGCTAGTATCTTAATACCTTTGTTTCACGATATATTACATGCCCGAGATTCGTTCATTGGTATCTCCATACCTATTTTGATCTCGTTACTGACATGCACTCTTTTCTCGTTCCCGTGATATAACATTCTAGTGATCAAATCACTTGCTTGCAAGCTAATCAATGTGATATCACTGAGAGGGCCCAGAGCATATCTATCCGTCATTGGGATGAACAAATTCCACTCTCGATCCATGGGCCTCAACATAACACTTTATTAGTTCTGAATCCATCTTTATAATCACCCTGTTACGGTGTGACGTTTGATGTTATCAAGAAACTCTTCCGGTGTTAGTGATTGACATGATCTCATGGTCCAAGGATTAGGATCACTTCGTAAGTTGTTATAGCAATATAAACTCAATGACTTTGATCGTAATGCTATACTTCGGATGAATGTTCATCACACCATTACACTAATGTTGTGATCCCGTTATTAACAACATCCAATGTCCATGATCAGGAAACCTATGATCATCTTGTTAATCAACGAGCTAGTTTATAAGAGAGGCATAACTAGGAACTTCCTTTTTGTTTATTAAACACACATGTATTAACGTTTCCGTATTAATACAATTAGAGCATGTAAAATAAACATTTATCATAAATAAGGAATACGATAATAACCACTTTATTATTGCCTCTCGGGCATATTCCCTTCAGTCTCCCACTTGCACTAGAGACAATAATCTAGTTTGAGAACTTTGCGTATTGAACACTTATGGCTTTCCGGCGTTCCATACACGCAATTGCAAGTGGTTAACATAACCTACGGATCTGACGCTTCAGGTCCGTGTGTATTTGCATGTCTTTGCGTCTCCACGCATCACTCATTCTCCAATGAGATGGCATTGTATAATTTTGGTCTTTTGGTGAGACCTTTAGTTCCTTGGGGTTAAAACGCGTCGATACTATTGTCATACAATATATCTTTAGTGTTAGCCCATTGCGAACCACACCTTAGTTTGATAAAAAACTACTTGACACAAATTCCCTCCTTTGCTGCTACTATAGCAGTCATATACTTAGCCTTTTTGTTGTAGTATTCGTCACAATGTCTTAACTTTGGAACTCTTCCAAATCCATCATGGAATCTCCTTTCCATTACATTGTGCCACTCATAGTTTAAATTGAGATAAACTTAATTTGTATCTTGCGACAAAACTAGTATTAATGTAACTCTTTACAATGAACTATTTGTAATTGTTTGTCACCTCTACACAAATATATTCTTAGTTCTTCCAAAAGATCATAAGAATATCCTTACTATCGTCCAATGATCATTTTATGATTCATTCTGGTATATGCTCATAACACTTAGAGCATAGGACATATCTGGATGTGTACATATCATGGTATGATTGATCAAAACATTCTCGTGATTTCACTCATCAAGTGTCAAAGCACTTGAATCTTGTTTCACTTATCAAGTGTCGATACACTTGAATCTTGATTCAATTCCTTTCCATGCGACAAGAACCGTTTCTAGTCGTTTCTATATTGAACTCCTTCAATATCTCATATATGTACGTTTGGCACAACCATATTAGCGTCACAGTCTATCCACTATAGACATTCACGCTAAATATTCGGGTTTTGCCTAAGTATTTCATCAAAATGAAATTCTTAACCTTTGTCAATAAAAGATACATCATTTCTAATCAATAAGATGTCCTTCACATAATGTATTAGAAATATGTCTCAGCGCTCCCACTTAATTTCTTGCAAATGCAAGCATCTTCATCGTCTCTAGATGAAAAACTCATTTTCATTAAGGTGAAGATTCCAACTCCGCGATGCTTACTTCAACAATTGAAGTTTGCATGCCCTTTTAGCATCCTTTGAATTAACAAAACCCTTTGGATCGTGTCATATACACATCCTAGGTAACCATTCTATTAGAAGAACTTTGTTTTGTCTATTCATCTATCATATACCAAATTATATGTAGTGATTGCTACTTTAATCCGTCCAGACTAAATATCGCTATGAAAGATCAAATCTTGTCATAGTCAACTCCTTGAACATTGTCATAAAATACTTTACGACATGTCGACTATTTCATAGATGTGAAATAGCCATGTCTGTTTCTTTATAGATCCAAATACGACCGATAGGTTTTTACACCTTTTCGGAGGGTCTTCCAAGTTCAAAACTTGATTTCTCGTGTATGGAACTATTACGGATTTTATGGCTTCAAGCCATTTGACGGAGTCAGGGCCCATCATCGCTTCTTTGCATGTAGTCGGTTCATCATTGTCAAACAATAATGATTTACTCTCAAATCTAAGTATTTGATTGTTTATCCAACCGACTTGGTTCAATAAGAACTTAGATATCCGTGACCACAACCTTTGAGGCACATAAGCTATGAGCATTATGGCAGCCTTCAGAACCATTTCCGGCGCTGCGCAACTCAGCACATTTAGCTAAGGTTCGTTAACCTTATCAAAGTTCTATTGTCCTCCCACTTAACTTTTGCGAAAAATTCCTTTTTCAAGAAACTTCACATTTCAAGCGACAAACCCTTTTGTCCTCGGTGTTATGGAGGAATAACCAATTGTTATTCGAAATAACCTACAAAGACATGCTCATCCGACTTTGGTTGTAAACATCTTACTTATGTTTAGCATACCAAAATTTAAGAAATGACAACTTGGGTTTTACCCCAAACCATAACTCATATGGTGTCATTTCAACGGATCAAGATGGAGCTCTTTTCAGTGTAAAAGCGGAAGTCTCTAAAGCTTTTAATCTTTTAAAACATAATGGCAGTTTTATAAATAACACCTTTGATCCAACCATGTCAAACAAGGTTTCATTACAAATCTCAAACACTCCATACTCCTATGGTGTTTCGGGAGATGTAAATCTAGGTGTTTTGCTAAACTTGCAACTCAAATAAATCCCTTTATGATAAAATCATAATTCATTTATTTTCTTGTTACACTTGTAACTCAAACAAATCCCTTATGATAAAAGCATAAACCATTTATTTTCTTGTTACAATGATTTTGCACTTCATCTTGAAAGTCTTTGAAACGTTTTTCAAATATTCCATACTTCTTTCTCATTAAGTGAATATTCACTCAAATTTCCGGAGAAAGCATATGAAGTTGAAACCCATCGCTTACGACTACACATAATGGACTACATACATCGATATGTATAAATTCCAATAATTTAGTCGTTCGTTCTTCTTTGTCCTTTGAACGAAGTTTTAATTATCACGTGGAAAGTCTCACAAGCGTCACTTGATCAAATCAAAGACTCCAAAAATCCATGAATATGGAGATTCTTCATGTTTTCTTTCCAATATAATTTAAACAGCGATGTCACTTCGTAAGTGATCTTTCAATCATTTGTCTTGCGACATTTTAGCATTAGGTTTTATGGATGTGATTTCTCCAACTAGATTTGTAAATCATCCATCTTATATGGAATACGGTAATTATTTGAACAACCTTTGTTCTCATAATACCTGATTCAAATAACAATTATTAAAACAAATCTTGAAGTCAAGCTTTGATGTCAACGAGAAATACAAACAACGGTTTGTTTGTTTTCGATGAACATCATCACATATTCTCTTGCTAGTTACTTATGCCATTGTGGTTCATGAATTGCGTTGTTCCGTATGAAATTTCATACCAACCAATTCGGTATCCAATACCCAAGAACCACATTGTTTAACAAGAAAATAATACAACCATAACATGTATATCATCCATATACCTAAATTGGATATTTCCAATCTTTTCTTTTCTGCCAAATATATTTTATAGATTCTCTTTCAGCATTTCCTTTTTCTTTTAAAAGAATCTATCAACATCAAAAGTGGCGCCATATACATGACACATAGTCCAAAGCGTGTATATTCAAATAATAATACCTTTGGACTTGCACTTTGAAGTAGATCACCATCATCAAAATGATCGGTATTCTTTCAAAATCTATTCTTTAGTAATCTTTTAGTGTAGTAAACACTTTACATACATCTTCTATTCATCCTTATCATGACGACTTTCATGATCAAGCTACTGTAGCTTATAAAGGTGAATCGTGAGTATAACATTACTTTCCAAAACCCTTTTGGATGATTAGGATGTCTAGCATCTCCAACCTTTGCAAATTCTCATCCAATATGAGAACATATATTATACTTTATCATATTGCAACCAAAACATTGTTTCAGATATCGTTATATCTGCCACACATGATGGTTTCTGAAACAATTCTTTCAGCTCCTCGATAAACTTGATATTAAAACAATCAAGAATCATGGAGGCAAACATGATACTTAAGATACTAACACTGGAATTGTTACTCTCGATTTAATACCAATTATTAAATTTCACGGAGTAAACAGAATTTGCTAAAAGTTTGCAATAGGACTTTAAACTTTAGATTGACACTCAACACAATACGATACCAGTTCGTATAGTATATATCCAGAATTCTATAGTTCTATTATCTCAATTACAACTATGCATAAGGTGGTGAACGAATGCCAATGACTACAACAAATTATGCAAATTCACTTTGATTTAATTTATGATAAATTGAGTTCTACTAATCCAAATTAGAAATGAACTCCCACTCAAAAACGACATCCCTTGTGTCTTTTTAGTGATTACATGAACCAGATCCACTACACCAAGTCCGATCATCACGTGAGTCGGTGTAGCTTCAAAGGCGAGCATCTATATGGTCATCATATCAAAAAATATGACTCATGCTTAACCTTTCGGTCCGTGTTCCGAGGCCATGTATGTACATGCTAGGCTCGCCAAGTAAGAACCTTAGTATTCGCGTGTGTAACTATCTTACACCCGAGATGTGCTCATGGATTCAAGTACACCCGATCATCACGTGATGTCTTGAAGCGACGAAACATTGTCGGTGCATACTTAAGGAAGAACACATTTTTATCTTGATATCTAAATGAGGGATCATCTTATTATGCTAATAAAACGCCAAACAAGCAATATAAGATGCAATCAAACATCACATGTTTGTAAGTGAAGTGATATGGTTCCCGCATATGATCTCCATCATGTGCATCGTGGTATGATCTCTATCATACCTCTATGTGTAAGGCCAAGGTCTATAGAACTTACACGCTATGTGTGTTGTAAGAGTATCATCTCATACTTCTACCTACAACATCACCATATCATAACACTAGCCCAGCAACAATCTAAACTAGACGCCTCTAATTTATCCATTGCAAGTTTTACGTGGCTTAGGGCTTTCGAAGATAGAACCGTTCTTACCTACGAACATGAACCACAACGAGGATAACCAAATTGTTGACAACTCGTTGCAAATTAGATATTGACTATAGTAGGAGAGACAGACACCCGCTAGCCACTTATGCAAAACTAGTTGCATGTCAAGCGTGGAACAGGTCTCATGTGCGAGGACATGTAAAGTTTGTCCGGGCCGCTTCATCCCACTATGCCACCAACATCCAAAGTACAACTAAGAAGCAATAAAATGATCATCATCGCCCACATACTCATATGTGTACTACCCGTGCAAAGTATCTACGCATAGATCCGGCTCTGATACCACTGTAGGGTTCGCAGCATAGAAAACAAAAAAATTCCTACGTTGGGAACAACTATGTACCAAGATCTATCTACTAGATACAAACAACGGGCGAATGTATATCTGTAGAGAACATACCCTTGAAGACCGACAAAGCTTAACGAGTCCAAACTCGTGGTTGATGTAGACGATCTCTTGTCGATCTCAAGATCGAGAGGAAGTCCGAGCGCCGCAAAACAGCAGCGCATCCGTGCTCGCACACACGTTCGAGGCACCGAGCAACCTCCGCCTCCTCGCTCCAGCGATGCAGCGGAAGCACAACTCTTTCTTGCCGAATAGCCACCGGGAACATGTATCTCGCTAGTCCGAGACCATGGAGAATAAATTCTAGAGGGGGAGAGAGATCCTTCACGAGGAGGTGTGTTTTGAGAGGAGGAGAGGGGGACCTTTTATAGGGGAGAGGGGGGGGCACCCAAGGGGCATGGCGCCCAGCCATGGGGGCTGCCCCCACCTCTTCCACATTCATGTGGGTGGAGCTCCCACTCAAAATGAAAAGCCTCCACTCCCATTAAAAAGCCTCCACTCAAAAATCCACTCACATGCATTAAATTTCCACCAAATTTAATGCAAGCTCTCATTTAAATAAAACTCTTTTATTTATTTATTCAGAATTTTGTTAATTACTTTAATTAACAAACATTCACATAAAACCCCTTGCTAGTATTCCATTTCACATGCAGAACCAGTTTCAGCAATTTCAACCGAAACAGTTTCGGTGTCTAGTGAAATAAATTCCTGCGCTTTCCTTTTCTTTTCGGCATGAAACTTTTGCTCCAAATGGATGTCGGTGTCTCTTAAGTGTGTCACCCTACGGTTCGTGAATAATGCGGACATGATCGAGACCCCTCTCGGATCAATAATCAGAAGCGGGATCTGGAGACCCATACTGACTCCCACACATTCAACGATGACTTTCTTGTGATCGTCGGAACCTTTTATGCTAGTATCTTAATCCCTTTGTTTCACGATATATTACATGTCCGAGATTCTATCATCGGTATCTCCATACCTAGTTTGATCTCGTTACTGACATGCACTCTTTTCTCGTTCCCGTGATATAACATTCTAGTGATCAAATCACTTGCTTGCAAGCTAATCAATGTGATATCACCGAGAGGGCCCAGAGCATATCTATCCGTCATCGGGATGAACAAATTCCACTCTCCATCCATGGGCCTCAACATAACACTTTATTAGTTCTGAATCCATCTTTATAATCACCCTGTTACGGTGTGACGTTTGATGTTATCAAGAAACTCTTCCGGTGTTAGTGATTGACATGATCTCATGGTCTAAGGATTAGGATCACTTCGTAAGTTGTTATAGCAATATAAACTCAATGACTTTGATCGTAATGCTATACTTCGGATGAATGTTCATCACACCATTACACTAATGTTGTGATCCCGTTATTAACAACATCCAATGTCCATGATCAGGAAACCTATGATCATCTTGTTAATCAACGAGCTAGTTTATAAGAGAGGCATAACTAGGAACTTCCTTTTTGTTTATTAAACACACATGTATTAACGTTTCCGTATTAATACAATTAGATCATGTAAAATAAACATTTATCATAAATAAGGAATACGATAATAACCACTTTATTATTGCCTCTCTGGCATATTTCCTTCAACTCCTAGCGCCGCAAAACAGCAGCCGCATCCGTGCTCGCACACACGTACAAGACACCGAGCAACCTCTGCCTCCTCGCTCTAGCGATGCAGCGGAAGCACAACTCTTTCTTGCCGAATAGCCACCGGGAACATGTATCTCGCTAGTCCGAGACCATGGGGATAAATTCTAGAGGGGGAGAGAGATCCTTCACGAGAAGGTGTGCTTTGAGAGGAGGAGAGGGGGGCACCCCAAGGGGCATGGCGCCAGCCATGGTGGCTGCCCCTACCTCTTCCACATTCATGTGGGTGGAGATCCCACTCAAAAATAAAAGCCTCCACTCCCATAAAAGAGCCTCCACTCAAAAATCCACTCAAATGCATTAAATTTCCACCAAATTTAATGCAAGCTCTCATTTAAATAAAACTCTTTTATTTATTTATTCAGAATTTTGTTAATTAATTTAATTAACAAACATTCACATAAAACCCCTTGCCAGTATTCAATTTCACATGCAGAACCAGTTTCAGCAATTTCAACCGAAACAGTTTCGGTGTCTAGTGAAATAAATTCCTGCGCTTGTAATTCTTTCCGGCATGAAACTTTTGCTCCAATTGGATGTCAGTGTCCCTTAAGTATGCCACCCTACGGTTCGCAAATAATGCATACATGATCGAGACCCTTCTCCGATCAATAATCAGAAGCGGGACCTAGAGATCCATACTGACTCCCACACATTCAACGATGACTTTCCTGTGATCGTCGAAACCTTTTACGCTAGTATCTTAATCCCTTTGTTTCACGATATATTACATGTCCGAGATTCGATCATCGGTATCTCCATACCTAGTTTGATCTTGTTACCAACATGCACTCTTTTCTCGTTCCCGTGATATAACATTCTAGTGATCAAATCACTTGCTTGCAAGCTAATCAATGTGATATCACCGTGAGGGCCCAGAGCATATCTATCCATCATCGGGATGAACAAATTCCACTCTCGATCCATGAGCCTCAACATAAAACTTTAGTAGTTCTGAAGCCATCTTTATGATCACCCAGTTACGGTGTGACATTTGATGTCATCAAGAAACTCTTCTGGTGTTAGTGATTGACATGATCTCATGGTCTAAGGATTAGTATCACTTTGTAAGTTGTTATAGCAATATAAACTCAATGACTTTGATCGTAATGCTATACTTCGGATGAATGTTCATCACATAATTACACTAATGTTGTGACCTTGTTATTAACAACATCCAATGTCCATGATCAGGAAACCTTTGATCATCTTGTTAATCAACGAGCTAGTTTATAAGAGAGGCATAACTAGGAACTTCCTTTTTGTTTATTAAACACACATGTATCAACGTTTCCGTATTAATACAATTATAGCATGCAAAATAAACATTTATCATAAACAAGGAATACGATAATAACCACTTTATTATTGCCTCTCTGGCATATTCCCTTCAATGTATCTATTAGAGTAATATTAATGATGGATGATGAAGGAAGAGTATAAATGGAGTTAGAAGTAATTACTTGTTGGATTAGAGGTTATCATTAGCAGAATAGTTTGATAAAAAACAAGTGTAGATATGAGAAGATTATGAAAAGCTTCAGTGACAAGCTTATGAGATTTATAATAAGTAAATTAAGTGGACTAGGATTTATAAGAGCATAAACATTCAAGTTTCAGTGAAGTAAGAGCATAAACATTCAAGTGGACTAGGATTTATAATAAGTAAATTAAGTATTCTAGAGATGAGCATTATCTCTATGAGGAGATCATATAGAGCTTTAGTGTCAAGCTCATTGGATTTACTTACGGTATATTAAAGATAGGAAGTCTTGGTAATATTATACCATAGTTCTATAGCAAAATCACTTATGGAAATCTTTGCCACTTCTAAACATCTAAATCATATGAACCACATAAATGGCTAGTGCTATAAACCATTATACCCTAATATTATATCCATATATTAACCATACTTAAGAAAATAGTGATTAACTAGTTCAAGAAATTATCTATGCATATTTCAAAAATAAGTAGGGTGGTTAGGATTCACTTATTAGTGGATTTTGAATTATAGGATCTACCATTTTAAGAACCTTAATACTTAAATCATTATATATAATGACTGTTACAAGATAATAAATATGAATATATTCCATGCACATCAATCACCCACTTAAATCCTTACCTATACAATTATCATGGTGAAAACAAAATCACCTTTATAAGATTTGATATAATAAACAAATCCCTAAAACCCTAATTCTTATTTATTCTACTTAATAAATAATTTCTAATTTAATTATGAGTGTTGAAAATACCAACTTAATTAGGGCAAACAACTAATATAATTACCTTTGGAATATTTGAAATACTGTATAGAAGTTATGGTATTTTAAACTTGTGGAAATTCAAATTGAAAACAAATTCTTAAAACAGAAAACATAAAAGAATAAAAAAGGAAAATAACTCAGTCCAAAAACTAGCCCGAGGCCCATTATCCCTACTCCCTACCTGTCGCTCGCGTGTAACAACAACAATTTTTTCTCACAAGCCTTGCAGCAGGCCACTTCGGCCCACATGAACCACACAACGGTTCATTAGTCACTGACGGGTGGGACTAGTAGAGGATCACGGGTTGAGTCTTGAAATGTGCCAGGGGTTATCTGCAAATGTCGTGTCGTCGTCTTCCTCCTCCAGCTAGAAGCAGCTCGGTGGCGCTGCTGAGGTCATCCGCCTTCGTCATTGCGCCAAGATCCTTGCTGCCATTGCCTTGGAATGGATAAGAAGGCCACCACGGCACCCTGCCTCATCCTTATCCCTATTCCTCTGTCACCCAACCTCTCTCTCTCTCTCGAATATCTCTTGGGGCCGGAACCCTAGCTCACCGGAGCTGCTCGTCATCGCCGTCAGAGACCGCTTCAGGACCAGACAAGGGTGCTACGAGCTCCACCGTGATGTGCTCCAACTCAACAAAGAAGGAATCGAGCCGGCACGCTCTTAATCGACCCCATCTTCCTCGAGTCCGATGATCATCATCGTTGTCTCCACCATCGATTTTGGCCACCCCGCGACTTGCCGCCCGCATCATCGCATTCCTGGTGAGCCACTGGTTCTTCCAGTAACTTTCATTCTCTTTCTTTCGTTCTAGTTCGCTTCTGCCACGAGCACTCGACACGGTCGCCGATGTTCGCCGTCGTTGCCCAGCTTCTAGCGACCATTAGCTAGCGGCGCCGCCATTATTAGGTTCCTCGCTGCGCCCTCTTTCCAGCAAAACCAACCACAGCCGCGCGCGTGAACCCAGCGATCGATCGATCTTCGATCTATGAGTTCATCCATCGCTGATGTCATCACGACGTCATCATTGCGTCACCCTAGCCCAGTCAATGAAATTTGACTTGGTCCACCGCCCATGTGGCATATGACATGGTCACAGGCCCACCGGTCTGTGACTCTAGGCTAGGTTAGGGTGCGGTGTAAAAAGATTAAATAAAGTGATGATGTTAGCGGTGCTGCTGTAACTAACTTAGTTATTTCATTTCAATAATTTCAGAAAAAGATTAAACCTTAAAAATTCAATAAATTTTGTTTTATAATTTAGAAAAATGTGTTTAATATATGAAAATTTATAGAAAAATAACATCCACAACTTAAAACTATTATCAAACACTATTGTGTTAATCATTTAAATAATTATTATTTAGTAAAGATTTTATCGGTAATTAATACTTTAAAAATTCATATTTTAATTTTGGTAAATGAGAAAAATATAAATAATATACCAAAATTCTTATAAAATAAAAACTACAATGTAAATCTATAAACATAAAATATTATACCACTTAACTAAATATTTATTATTTATTAAGCATTTAAAAATAATAAAACTTATAGAAATCATATCTTAATATTTAAAATTCATAAAAATACATATAATATACCAAATTGATCACAAAAAACAAAATCTACATGTCAAAAATTTAACCTTTCACTTTTGAGGTAAATAATGTACCAAAATGGCTTTATCACTTGTAGGTTTGCTTATTTCTTTTAACTCTTTTGCTTGCTACCTAGCCTTGCTAGCCAAAAACCTGTTTTGAAAAGGCATACTTCTCATGTTTCCAATCCCTTTGAACCAGAACCTTTGCCATTTGTGTCCACCATATCTATCTATTAGATATTACTCTTCCAAGCAAATTCTTAAGCTTCATCTATCATTCGAATTAAAAACTATTTTGTTATGTGAAAACTAGTTAGTAAAGCTCTCACGAACTTGATGGCACACCTTATTTTATTGCCCCTAATAGACTTGAACCATTGTATCATCGAAGTTGTATATGCTTGCATCTATACGTTGGAATTAGCAGAATGGTGCTGTCACGGGGAACACTTTCAACATTGCACCTGTATGTTGTACATAGTTGATATCATGCTCTTTTGTTTGCGGATGTCGACGGTGTGAAATAAAGAGGGAACTTGTAAGTCCATGGATAGATGTATGTGTGTTAGAGAAACACCTGGGCCGCTAGCCTAAGCCATGCCTAATCATGGTGAAAACTTGCAGCATCACCATAATGAGCACTCTATGAAGCATCCTCAATAAAAAGCTATGCACATAGTAAATAAAAAGATTGCTGAGATGCTCATTGTCTGCTTGCCTTTTAATTTTGGTTATGGGATAACTCATGTACCATGTGCAAGAGGTACCCCATTGGCGGTTCTTTGTGATACATATGTACTTACAATGACAAGAACTTACCGGTAACTAAAGTTGAGTAGCATGAGGAGCGGCCCTTGTACTCAGGGGACATGAGATTGCCAACTTATATTTCATCAAGCATATACTCCATCTTTGTGCACTTTAACCTTAATCATCTCAAGATTCCTATGATAGGGGCAATGAGGGCTCAAAGCTAGTAAGTACCATAATCTTTTGGAAGCTCTTTATGACTTGAAATCCCTTCTACCCTCTACGAAGGGACCTTTCTTCTATTTACCAAGTTGAGTCAGTAAACCTACTTCCTCTTTATCTCCAGCAAGCATTTGAGTTGTTGTGTTTCAAGCATTCATATGGTGATTTATTCAATCATGTTCTCGATCTTCCTAGTTTGCACAAGACTCTTATCTATTGAGTATTACTTTGGAAGCCTTAATTGTGGAAAACCTTTTTGAGCAAAGAGAAAACTTCTTCAAAAGCTTTTTGTGAAACTATTTGCCAGCTGTTCTCTGACCAGGAACAAGAGTTTGCCAATTCCAATTATGATTTATCTTTATGCATCTATTTTGTGACTCCTATACTTGTTGCAAGCTAAGTTATATGATGGTGAGTTGCTTTCTTCTATGAGTTGTGTAATGGTAAGTGTGATGCTTCTTGTACGTATTCTTTTATCGACACTTCACTCTAAAAACCTGTGGACATGTTTACTGAGCTCAATTTTTGCTTGGGGACAAGCGAAGGTCTAAGCTTGGGGGGAGTTGATACGTCCAATTTGCATCACCATTCTATAACATAATTTGCCTCTATTCATTGATAAATGTCTTATTATGAGGTATCACTTATGTATTTTACACTTTTTTTGCATGTTGGATGATTCTTGGAGGATGAACTGCCGGAGTCTGGATTCTGAAGGAAAAAAAGGTGTTTTGATGCAATTTCGTGAAAATTAGAAAAATACCAGAAAAATATGGGAAAATTATATTTTCCCGGAAGACGAAGGAAGCCAGAAGGGGAGGCATAGCCGGCCCACAGGGGTCCCACACACCCCTAGGCGCGGGCCCACCTTGCCTCGCGCCTAGGGCAGGTGTGGCCCACCTGCTCGGCCTTCGACTCCGCCCTCTCGCCTATATCTTCCTCACGGAACCCTAACACCAGGGGAGCGACCAAAGATAGATTTTTGCCGCCTCTGCGGGGCGGAAAACACCGAGAGAGAAAGATCTCTCTGGCAGACAGATTTCTGTCGGGGAAACTCCTTCCCGGAGAGGGGAGATCGTCGCCATCAACACCATCGTCAATCTAGGCTTCATCGGGATCATCATCATCCACACCATCATCTCCACCAGCACCATCGTCACCACGTCGTCCCGTTGTAACAATCGTGTTGGATCTTGCATTAGTTCTTAGGGGAAACTTTCCGGTGTTAATTACTATTGTAGTTGATGCTTGTGAGTGGAACCATTGGATTATTGTTTATGTTCAGATTGTTATTCATCACCATATCATCTTTTATCTTGATCCATATGATGTCTTGTGAGTAGTTCGTCTAGTTCTTGAGGACATGGGAGAAGTCATGTTGTTAGTAGTGGATTTGTGTTGAGTTATTATTCAATGGTTTAGTATTTAAATTGTGGTGCCATTCTTCTAGTGGTGTCATGTGAACGTATACTACATGATACTTCACCATTTATGGGCCTAGAGGATTGCATTGTATATTTGGCTACTAATTTTGGGGTTGCTGGAGTGACAGAAACCTGAACCCCCGTTAGGACACCTTTGCACGAGGGAGCGTAGGATCTCAGAGTTTAAGGCTGTGGTTAGGTTTATATCTTAATTACTTTCCTGTAGTTGCGGATGCTTGCAGGGGGTTTAATCACAAGTATGTGTTAGTCCAAGTAAGGTCGATACATTAGCACAGGTTCACCCACACAACACTTACAACACCAAAGAAGAGTACTTAGCTATTTGAAGCGAAAGCACTTGATAGAATTTCCATGTGTCCTCGAGAACGTTTGGTCCTTATAAGTATTTCCACCGGCTTATCCTTTGCTAAGAAAGGATTGGGCCACTTGCTCCAGTTGTTCGTTGTCTTTATTACTTGCAATTTGTTTTGTTGCTTTATCAGAAAACCACTAAACATCTGTTTGCTAAGTATTTACAGAGATTTCCTGCTCCATACCACTAGTCAACACCTTCTGCTCCTCGTTGGGATCGACACTCCTATTTATGGAAAGTACTACGATACACCCCCTATACTCGTGGGTCATCAAGCATCACACATTAAGTCCACTTATGTCCTTAAAGTTAACTTTAGTCTACAAGATTATAAACACCATGTTAAAGGCTTCATTATGCATTTTATAGTTTACTTTAGTCTGTTTCAATTAAGACCTAGTGCACCTCAAGACCAAACTAACCCAGTAAACACCAAGAAACATCAGCAACATTCTATTAACCATAAAGATTGTTTAAACCTTAGAAAAGAAAACTTTTCTTTGAAGGCTATCCTTTTTGCCGCTTCAAACAACAAACTTTATAATAATATCTCCAACTCTTAGTAATTAAATACAAGGACTTTTATCATAATCACCAGATGACAACTATTCATAACCACATTACTTTATACTTTACTTGTATATTTTAAATCATTAACACTTAAGTTCCTTATAAATAACATTACTTGTAAAGTAAAATTTGAAGATAAAACAATTCTTATATAAGCAATCCTTGAGTAGCATTCCACATTTGTGTATGTTTTTGTTGTATGTTATTTATTATAATTACAGGTTGCTTCACAAACACTCACAAACCTTAATAAGAAGCACAAGTGTGAAACTTAATCTAAAAAGAGAACACATTACAAAGAAACCATTTCCAGTTCCCAAACCTTAGATCAACATTTATTCCGGGGATTCAAGTTTATCAAATTGCATTACATTACTATGCATAATAGCATCTTGCTTCTTTAAACATTAGTCCTTACTGGACTAATGATGTTGTTTTCAGATATTGGATCTTATATTGTCTTGAAGACCGTGAGTGCATAATCTTGCAATCACAAAAGGCAAGTTCACACTTTCTCATGTCCTTTGATTATTTTCTGTAAAGTATTTTGCAAATTCAGTGTTGTCATCACCTATTTCAAAAAGGTCAGAAAACACTATTTTCATAATAATATGATTATAGGTTATTTACCATAAGGTAATAACCTACTATGAAAGTTCTAGTGGTAAAGGAACATATTATCTAGGATTTAACAACCAATGTCGCCAGTGATTCTTGCGCTGTATATTATGCGTTAACCATGAGATTTAGAATGGGACGAAGAAGTCAGCTGGATCTTCTTCCTTTCACATGAACAGATGACCATCTCGTGACGCTGTTGTACCTTACGAGTCTCAGCATGGGTGGGACCCCTTAGTTCCCCGCGATATTGGTGTCTAGACTATCCCTGAGAGAAGGTCGTAGGTATGTCCTCATATGTTGACGGGGGTGACTAGGTTCTTGTCTGCTCACTGGAGTCCTCAAGGAGTCAACCATAGTTATATCTGCTATGTGGATTAATAGAGGTCGTTCTGCTTGTGGGGTCGTGTTCTATGTGGGGTTGCGGAGAAAGGCAGTGATTGGCTTGAATCATCTACTAGGCCCCATATCACAAAATTGTGGATGGAAATAAGCTGCCCGGTTGTGCAACAAGGATTTGATATCTCATGGGTAAAGTGACGCACCTCTGCAGAGTGTAAGAACTGTAAGTTGTTACTCCCTGTTCTGTAAATGAGCTACAAACGTAGCAGGAGAGGAACTCCATGAAAGTTCTGGTAAACCTGTGAAGATTGACGGACATAGCTTTTTACAATAAAAGCAATCTTTAAAGAAATGTTTTCGAAAACCTGCATAGCCTATGACCTATGGTCTGTGGCTGTAGATATAGTGTATCAAACACTCTTTTCTAGTGAACTTGCTGAGTACGCTCATACTCAACGTATCTTCTTAACCCTTGCTAGATTCTGAAGCCAATACAGACAATGTCTACATCAACTTATGCTTAAGGAAATTGTCATCAACAGTTCAAGTTCTTCAATAAAGTCAAAGAAGTCAACGTATACATCAATTAAAGTAAAGACGAAGTTGCCGATTAGTTAGGAATATAATCTCTAACCATAGAACCTACTTCGGTAGAGTATTGCAATAGCATCAATGCAAGCCAAATAATTAGATGCTACTATAATTAGAATGATAGTTATGAGTTGATTATTTTTGATTTTTCTTTGTAAGAAATTTCTTTCTCTCTCTTTAACCTAGAGTGTTCTCTGGATCTTTTGTAAAGAGTTGAGTTGTAACCTTTAGTCATGTCTTGGTCCTGATGTGTTTCTATTGTACCACTCTGAGGGATGTAATACTAGTGAAAGGTGTATCATTGGTATTATGTCAACGACTATAGTGTACTACATCATGCAGTGGTATGCTGGATCACCACAATGTGCAAAACAAAAATGCGGTGCTTGTGAAGTTGTACCGAGCCTTATGGCATGCACTTTGTTGAAAATACAATGGTATAATTTATGAAGATGTGTTGTGCCTTATCGCTTGTACTTTTTTGGATTTATTTTTCATGATCAATTTTTTTGCTAGGCTTGTTTGGTGTATATCTTTGATGCATGTATATGTGAATTTAAACAATTATTCAAAATATACAACTCATCAAGTCATATCATATCCTCCTATAGGGTGGTTTTGTAGGAACATACGGGTGGCATCTGTTAAAACAAGTTTCATCTATGAGTTTCATAATGCCTAAATAGCTCAGTTGTCTTATTTTGATTCGGCATAAATTATACGATGCATTATGGCTGTCAAAAGATGTATAATATTAATATTATGTTACAAGATAGCACAACCATCTTCATTTGCATCCATGTTGCTTCTTGTTTCCTACATATTCAAGGTCATACTGAGTAGTACTTCAATATGAGTCTCTCCCTATTTTCGAGATTATAAACATCCAGTAATGAAGTATTTGAATGTAACTCATACTTGATATTCGTAACTGTGTTGGAGGTCCATATATAATTGGGACATAATGCATTATACATGATCAAACTATAAAAATATTATCATAATGGGCGGGCACGGCAATGCGCGCCATCATGATATAGTTGTACATAAAGCTCTGTTTCTTGTGTGCTTAACAAAACAATGTAGATCATTTATATTAGTTGTACCTTTTTTACTTTTTTGTTTGCTATAGAATCTGTTGAGCCATAAGGAAAAATAAATCTAGGTTACTTTCTATTTTTAATTGTTCAATTGCTTGTTATGTTCCACCACACCCAAGTCTATTGTGCCATAAATATTACTTTATCCACACAAATTTTCTGTGAGGTGATTAGAATGATTTCAATTTTTCAGAACTGGTACGTGCATAAAAGATAAATTCGAATATGACTTTCATGTGAGGTGCATGACTAATTGCCCCTGAAAAAGTTCAACAGTGAAACAAATGTGGTTTCTGATAATTGAATACACATCAAATTAATTAGAATGCTTGTTATCCAAGCCTATTTAAAATCATCTCTTGGGTTTTGAATATAAATCTACCTACTGCAACCTCCGATCTGACTCAATTGTCGCGTGTTTAGGAAAAGTTTAGTGGAGAGAGTATTATTTTTTATTGTTTCTTCTATAAGTATGGGTGGATATATTATAGTGGCTTGCACATGAGGGTTGTTTGAAGCTGTACATTTTCTGATATTCGACAAAAATTTGTGTAGTTCTATCCGTGTAGATCGCCTAGGATGATGGTGTTTCAAGATTTATTTTAAGTGAAAAAACAAACAATCAGAAGCTACCAGTTTGGTCGTGCATGCTTTTAGTGCTATGTTCCAGTGGGTAGTTAGTCTTTCCTTTATTTAACTGATGCTTAACTGCCATCTGTATTAGCCACTGATTAACAATATTCTAATTCTTTTAAAAAATAATTTCATTGAGGGTAACCAATTTATATTTTGTTGAGTAATAATTTCTCAACAGGCATGCTTATTCTCATTGATCGGCAAAAGTCATTAACTATACTTTAAGCAATTGGTGATAACACATCTTCTGATGTTGGCAAGAGGAATCTGGAGTCCTGAGCATCAAAGTACAGGTGATTCTTCTCTTTTTTTGCATATCTACAGGTGTGAATTTCTCACATTTCAGAAAGAATGGCCGGTCCATTTATATTTCTCAATCCATTGTTCTGTAATGTTTATTCATGTAACAAACATCTGCTGGGCACATGCATGTCCTCCCGATGCTTGAGATGACTCTTCTCTTTACATTGCATGGAAAAACTTTACTGATCCTTTTGCTTCTTTGTTTTCTCCTTTTGCTTTTTTTGTTTTCGGTTGTACACACACCATCTTGGTGATTTCTTCTACTCTATAATATAACTGACACGCATTTAGCTAGGCGCGTGTTCAAATTCTTTTTGCCGGGCACAGACATACAAGTGCAATTTGCCTTTTATTAGCTTTCCTGCACTAGACCATATATGTCTTAAAACTTCTTCAGTACACTAATCTATTGTTCAGATTGTTCCATATTATAGAAAAAATCATCTAGGTTAACGCAAATTAATTCTTATTGTCCATGTATCTCTTCTTGCAAGTGTAACCAATATGAAAAGACCGAATAATATAAAGTAAAGATCGAGATTGTTGCCTTAAATTATTATTTTTGAATGTCTAGAGAAGAAAATTTAAATCAGTGTTGAAATGTAATGTCTATTGTGGTGTTGCTCTACTTGGAAGGGAGATGCGGGCCACTGGGCGGTTGGCGGATACCTTCACCGTCGGGTTAGTATTTCCCCTATTCTTTCGTGGTGTGGTGGTCTCCTGCTTCCTCGCCTCCTTGGATTCGTCTGTGCGGGAGTTCCTAGGTGCGGCTTCTTATGTTCTCCAAGGTTGTATGTTCCTCGTCCTTGTTCGTTTTCTCTTTTCAATGCTCTGCATTTTTCTCCCACGTTGTTGTTTTGGTTCACTCTGGTGCTGCGGTTCACGGGGCACGTTCGTTGTATGGATGCGTGTGTGATGTGGACCATATTTCATGGGCAATTTTCTTCTGTTGTTGTGGGTTGGCTGCCACTGTAATTTTGGTAGCGGTTGTGTGTGGTTTGTCAGTAGGGCAGCAAATGGTGGGTCAGTTCCTATCGGCGTTAGCGTATTGTGTGTGTCGTTACTGGTTCAGAGATTACGACATCTTGGTGACAACTATTTGAATGTAGAATGCACATCCAGTATGGCATCAAAGTCTATCTATTTGAGGAGACTACATGATCAAATTAAATGGTATCAAAGCATACAATGCATTCCCGTGGCACAAAATTTAAAGACACTAGGAGAGGATGGCGCCGCGGAGCGCGCTGGGTCCATCTAGTCAAGGCTTTATATGTCCTAAAAATACAAACAACACCCCACCATCTAGGTATCATGAGAATCACCGAGTCATGCTATGGAAAAGTAGTAGCACTCATCTCGACTAGGAGACCCTCGACGAGCATCTCATGTACTTGTTTTAGAAACCTTCACCATCGTCAAACTGCTGAGCCATCACTAGTACAAACGTGTTAATTAGAGACGGTTATTTCCCATAGATATTAGTCGGTTTCTTGATCCGTCTCAAGTGCATAGCCTCTAAGAGAGCACCAACTAAGCCAGTTTCCATTCCATCTCTGAGATAAAATACCTCAGGCGGTTCGGAAATGTAAACGCCTCTAAGGAGTACGACATGGAGACAACTATTAGTCTTGACAGTTTGGAAGAACTCCTCACCCTGAGATGGCTTCTAGTAGGGACCGTCTCCAAGAGTAAGGGACCTAGAGTCGGGTTCAAATAAATATCGTCTCCAAAACAAGGATGCCTCAAAGCGATCATGGCCGCCTCCAACAGTAGTGCTAATTTAAGCTCAATCATAGCAGACATGACGCATAATCATGATTCAGCTGCCAGAAAATGGGTACACAAATTATAATAGATAAAGTATTTCTTAACAATTATCCTTAATTAGTTAGGAAATCCATACAAATTTAGCCATTATGTTATGGTAGTACATATAAACTGGAGTCCATACATCAAACAGCTAGCATAATTAGTACTCCCTAACAAGCAACATTGCATTTATAATGGACCGTCCGGTGGAAGTTGCTGAACCAGAATATGTACCTCTCCATTATCTTTTTCATCAAAGCAAAAAAGGAGAATGCTATGCTGCTTCAAGTTGAAGCTTATCACAACCTTATCTCACCCAGTCATCAAAATTGCATTTGACCCAGCTCCCATCTTCATACTAACCATTTTTGGCTTCTTGTTGTTCATTTGCCAAACATGGACATCAATAGGTTTATCAAGGCGATTCTTTAGATATTTTCTTATGAGCTCAGCTCCAAATGTGTGCGCAAGTACAAAAAATTGAAGAATTAGCATGCTTGTGATTACTTTAAGCAATTAAATATCATAGGCTAGCTTGTTGATCATATGTTCAAGAATATATCATCTTATCAGTTTGCACTTCTTTTTCATGACAGATAAATATGGCAATATGCAGACATAGTACTTGATTTTTTGTGGAAATTCGGGTTCACACCAGTCTAAGAGAAAGTCTATATGAACTTCTTTTAGATACATGTCATTTCCAAAAAGGTTCCGCTTATCAAAATCATTGCCCCCTTGTGTTGAGGCCCTCATGCAACAACACATAAAAATTTCAATACGGTGGAATATTCATGTCTACCGTCTAAACGTATACAAAATAGATGCCTGCAATTTATGTTCTTTGATACCTCTAAACTCAAGCCTCTCAATGGGCTCTTCATCTGATGACTGGAATTCAAAACTGCCAAAGCTAATGCGAAAATTGTCATTGCTAGAGAGCATATTTGCATCATCACTACAGGTTTCCATCTGTTAAATTAATACAGACAAAGAGCATCTTAATACAATCAAGATGCAAGCAGACTAATCAAATGACAACTAAAATAGATAAAATGACAATTAAATCTCTATCTCTATTACTAGAAGGGCAACGAACAATGGGAAATCAATAAAGAATTGCAGATTTTGAGATTTATACAAGGGGAAAAGAGCTAGGACAGATGGAGGCCGGCTGGGAGAGGCTCTCCTGATGGCGTCGTCGGGTTTTGTAGCTCGGTAATCCCGAACCTTAAATTCGAGAAGCAAAATGACAAATTACATGCCAAAATTCCTAAATCGAAGCTCTATATTAGGGTCTTGGGGGTTTGGTTTTCACGCATACCTACCTGTACAACGAAGGGGTTCTCGGAGGCGAGGGAGACCATCCACACCGCATGGGACCGAAGGCGGTGGTGGGAGGAGAGGCCGGGGACCGAAGGCGGCAGCGGTAGCGGCGGCGGTGGACAGTGGGGGTTTGGGCGAGCGGGGAAGAAAAAATGTGGCACAGATCTGAAATATTTTTCCAAATATTTTCAGATCTTTTTCGCCAAGTAGTAGCCTCGGACGGCTGCAAATGCAAAACATCTCTAAGAACGTATATTATCCGAATATTTCACATTTTACCGCCAAGTACTTTCATAGCTAAGACGACTAGAAATTTGAAAAGAACTAATATTCGGTACTCTGATATATTCGGAACTCCGGAGTTTGCTTATCCTAAAATTTGAGAATTATTCATAATTTAAAGGCGAAGGAAAGTGTCTATACATGCTTTCTAGTGTGAAATTGAGTCCTAAGATTAAATGAGGTTCATACATTGAAGAAAATAATTGGCGAAGTACAAACCTCGGATCTTACCCTTAAAGGCACGACGACTCCTGATACGTCGGAAACGTATCTATAATTTTTCATGCTCCATGCTTGTTTAATATCTACTTTGTTTTGTTTTGTCTACACTTTGAGGTACTTTTTACATGTTTTCTGGTACTAACCTATTAACAAGTTGACATAGTGCCAGTTGCCTATTTTCTGCTGTTTTTGGTTTCAGAAAATTTAGTAAAGTAATATTTTCGGAATTGGACGGGATAAACTCAAAATCAATTACTTTTCATGGGGAACAAGAAGCCCAGAGGGGAGATGAAGAAGCGGGCCAGGGAGACCAAACCCCCCAGGCGCGGGTGGGCCTTGCCCCACGCCTGGGTAGGGTTTGGCCCCTCTGGCCGCCTCCTCGGCCTCCCCCTTCGCCTATAAGAATCCCCCGATGCAAAAACCCTAAGTACCCGATCAAATCTCCACGAAACCTTCTGTAGCCGCCGCCACCATCGTCCCTAGATCGGGGGATCTGAAGTTCTTCCTGGCACCCTGCCGGAGGGGAGATCATTCCGGAGGCCTTCTCTCCGGTATGATGCGTGAGTAGTTCCACCTTGGACTATGGGTCCATGTAGTATCTAGATGGTTGTATATCCTCCTTTGTGCTTTCATGTATAGATCTTGTGAGCTCCGTTCATGATCAAGATCTAATCTATTTGTAATCATGCATGTTGTGTTTGCGGGGATCCGATGGATATTGAGATTATTATGTTGGTTTGATTAATGGTTTTGTCTTTATGATTTTATCATGTCTATGTTGTTTGTGATCTTGCATGCTCTCCGTTGTTAGTAGCTATCTTGGCCAAGTAGTTGCTAGTGACTCCAAGAGGGGGTATTTATGCTCGATAGTGGATTCATGCCTCTAGTTTCCAAGGGAAGTGACAATAATCTCTTCGGTTGTAGATGTGTTGTTGATACTAGGGAGAAAACAACGGTCTCTTGTTCATGGAACATGTGGCTGTTTACCTTACACACTTTGCTTGAAGCAGTTGTCTGTTGCTTGCAACTTAATACTAGAGGGGGTTCAGATGATAACCTGAAGGTGGACTTCTAGTCATATTTGCAGTTGGATGGAGGTCTATGTATCTTGTTGTATTGCCCAATCGAATCTCATAGGATCTTTCTGACTAGTAATTGCATTGTTATGCCTTGCTCAGTTCCTGTCAATTGCCCTACTGTAATTTGTTTACCCTTCATGCCATGTTGTTTATCTAAGGAGGGCACCTCTAGTGAACTATGGACCCCGGTCCAATCTTTACCATTGATACATCTTCCACTGTTACTTGTTTACTTGCTGCAAACCATTACCTTCCACACCATACGGCTAATCCTTTATTACAGCAAACCGGTGAGCTTGACAACCTCACTGATTCATTGGGGCAAAGTCTTGAGTTTGTGTTGTGCAGGTCTTCGCGTTGCTTGCAACACCTGTGTGACGTTTCCTTCCTCCTTATGCTTGATAACCTTGGTCTCTACTAAGGGAAAGCTTGCTGCTGTGCTCATCATACCTTGCTCTTGGGGTTCCCAACAAAGGCCTCTCTGACAGGCAATCAACTCCTAGTGTTCATGCGCTTGCTGCAGAGCAATAAGGTGCAAGTGTGTTGAATTACTAATTTAAATGTTTAATCACGAAGTAAGATAATTTGGTTATTTAAATATGAATTTTTCACCAATATAACCTTTTTTCATGTATTCTTCGAAGGAAATCTCGTTGAGTGAATATTCAGAACTCTGGATATTTTCAATCCTAAATTTTAAGAATTGTTCATAATTTAAAGACGAAGGAAGGTGTTTACATATGCTTGCTAGTGTGAAATTGAGTCCTAAGAGTAAATGAGGTTCATACATTAAAGAAAATATATGCATAGTACAAACCTTGGATCTTAACCTAAAAGGCATGATCAATTCGTAGTGTTCATGCACTTGCTACAAAGAAATAAGGTGCAAGTGTTTTGAATTTGATTAATTTTCAAATGTTTAATACTGATGTGAGATCATCTGGTTACTTAAATATGAATTTTACAGCAATTTAAACTCTTTTTCATGTATTCTTTGAAAGAAGTCTGGTTAAGTGAATATTCGTAACTCCGAACATATTAGGAACTCTGGAGTTTGGTAATCCTACAATTTGACAATTATAATATAATCAAGCACTAGAAAATTTTGGCAGTGTGCATGAGCATGATCAATAATATAATTGAGCACTAGAAAATCAAAGGAAACTATGTATAAAAGAGTAAATTAATAAATGAGATGCTTATTAGTTCTACCACCATAGACTGTGAAGTTTCGAATAATTAACTTAAAAAAAATAAGCAGGGGAAGAAGCAGGGGCAGGGGCACGCAACAGCAGGAGCATCAAGCTACTCGAGGGGAAACAGACCAGTCCTGACATATTCTTGGAGAAAAATTCTATAGGCTGCGTGCTTCGCCAAGGTCTTCACCTGGTGCCTACGACCATGGCCACGGCCGACGCCTACCGAGTGTTGGATCATGTTTTCGAGGTCTTTGTCAACGGCTCTGCCACAGAATGGGCAAAACAATCTCCCCTTATGGTAGAAAGGATTTTGTCCACTCCGTAACCACATCAGTACGTAGCGGCTCTTGCAGTCCCTAGAGTAATTGCCAGTGTCCATGTCATCAGATTCTTCCCGTTGATTGTACATAATTAGAGCCCATACAAATGATTGAATTGTACTATAACTCAAGAATTGACAACATATGTAAGACAATATTAAATTGATATCAAAGAGAATCTATCTCAACAATAGTTTGATCGGTTCGTATATTATTTCATGTATCCAAACAAAATGACAAGTAATTGAATTAGTATCAATTGATAATTTATATTATCATACATATCATCATCATTAATTCTAAAGTTTCCTGGATAGTATAACACACAAGAATGAAAATAATAGATTCAGATACATGTAACAAAGGAATCAAACAAGATATTTAGGTACATGTAGAATAAATATGGTGCCTCGTAAGTTTTTTCAGAGACGATGTAAGTTAAACAAGTAACAATTGCATAACCTAGTGTTCTTGTACAATGCCCCAAGTTCACTAACCCATCCCTGAAAAATCTAACACCAATGTGTCTGCTTTGCACTCTTTTGGGGAAAATTTGAACCATTGTCCACACTAAGATATTAAAATATAGTCCTTCTTATACACTATGAATGCATGTGTTTCCTAAATATTGTAATAATAATAACAAAAACCAAACAATATTCATAGGTACATGTAGAAACAACTTATGATCAAACCATGCATATACATGCATCATATGAATCAGTTTTTTCATAGTTTCATATGTGTGAGATCTAGGCACATGGCTTAATAGGATTGATAGGATACTCATACCAACAAGTTGCAACTTTTTTTTGGAAGATCATCGAAAAATAACTCTAAGGCTAAGTGTGCTTGACCTAGATCAATTTGAGGATGGGTGACCGAGCTGGAAGTGGGTACCAGGTGCACATGAGTGATGACAAAATGCGCAGAAAAAACTAGTGTTGGTCTGTGAGGCCAGTTTAGAGATCCCAAGGAGCTGTCACGAGTGGCACCCCCAGGGCCAAGAGGGAACGAGGTGCTACAATTGAATGTAGAATAAATTTAGAGCCTCATAATTTTTCATAGATGGAGTTAGCCAACCAAAGTACCAGGCACAACCTATTGTTCATCTATATTGCCTCAGGTTGACTAACCCATCCATGAAAAATTCCAACACCATCAAATTAATTTGTCTATCTTTCACTCTTTTGGGAAAAATTTGAATCATTGGCCTCGGTAAGAAATTGAAATGTAACCCTTATACACTATGAATGCATGTGTATGTTTCCTAAATATTGTAATAATAACAAGAAATAAACAATATTCATAGGTACATGTAACAACAACTTATGATCAAACCATGCATCATATGCATCATTTTTTTCTGGATATATAGTATAATCACATAATCACAAGAATCAAACAAGAGATTTAGATACATGTAATAAATTCAATGTATGATCACAATTGGTTGTGTACTAGCAGAAACAATTCAAAGATCATAGTTCTATATGAATGTAGAATAAATTTGGGGCCTTATAAGTTTTTTAAAGATGGAGTAAGTGAACCAAATTACCAAAAACAACTTATATTGTTGGTGTACATTGCCTCAGGTTCACTAACCTATTCCTAAAAAAAATCTAACATCATCAAATGTGTCTCCCGTTGAACTCTTTTGGGGCAAATTTGAATCATTGGCCTCAGTGAGAAATAGAAATGTAATATATACACTATGTAACATATATGCATGTTGTATATCGAAATCAACACTCTAGTAAGAGCAATCCCTAAAATCCCTAAAATCAAATATGTTACATCAATTAAATCTACAACACAAATCTCCAAAACAATCTACTGTATGAACAACAACAAGCAAATGTAAATTTACTAGATAGCAATTGAGAATATCTAATTAACTCTCCAAAACAATCGACCATCCGAACCATATATTATAATATGCCTACATCAAGAAGAAGGCAAAGAAAAAAATCTATAGATTGAGCAAATCCTACATATGTGTAGGGTTCGCAGCATAGAAAACAAAAAAATTCTTACGATGGGAACAACTAAGTACCAAGATCTATCTACTAGATACAAGCAACGGGTGGATATAAATCCATGGAATACATACCCTCGAAGACCGAATAGCGTTAACGAGGTTATACTCGTGGATGATATAGTCGAACGCTTGCCGATCTCAAGATCGTGATGAAGTCGATCTGGTCCAGCCGGTCTAGCACCATCAAGTCCAGCACCGCAAAGCAGTGGTGCATCCGTGATCGCACACACGTCCAGGTACCCCACAACCTCCATGCCCTCGCTCCAGCGAAGCGGCGGAAGCAACAAATCCTTCTAGAAAAAGCCACTAGGAATATGTATCTCGCTGATCCGAGACCATGGGGAAATTTTAAAGGGGGAGAGAGATCTTTCACGAGGAGGTGTGATTTGAGAGGAGGAGAGGGGGTCCTTTTATAGGGAGAGGGTGGGCACCCCAAGGGGCATGGAGCCTAGCCATGGTGGTTGTCCCCACCTCTTCCACATTCATGTGGGTGGAGCTCCCACTCAAAATGAAAAGCCTCCACTCCCATAAAAGAGCCTCCACTCAAAAATCCACTCACATGTATTAAATTTCTACCAAATTTAATGCAAGCTCTTATTTAAATAAAACTCTTTTATTTATTTATTCAGAATTTTTTAATTACTTTAATTAACAAACATTCACATAAAACCCCTTGCTAGTATTCAATTTCACATGCAGAACCAGTTTCAGCAATTTCAACCGAAACAGTTTCAGTGTCTAGGGAAATAAATTCTTGCGCTTTCCTTTTTCTTTATCTGGCATATTATTTGCTCCAAATGGTGTCGGCATCCCTTAAGTGTGTCACCCTATGGTTCGCGAATAATGTATACATGATCGAGACCCCTCTCTGATCAATAATCAACAGCGGGACCTAGAGATCCGTACTGACTCCCACATATTCAACGATGACTTCTGTGATCGTGTGAACCTTATACGCATGTAACTCAATCCCTTTGTCTCGCGATATATTACATGTCCGAGATTCGATCATCGGTATCTCCATACCTAGTTTGATCTTGTTACCGACATATACTCTTTTCTTGTTCCCGTGATATAACATTCTAGTGATCAAATCACTTGCTTGCAAGCTAACTAATGTGATATCACCGAGAGGGCCCAGAGTATATATCTCCGCTATCGGGATGGAAAAAGTACACTCTTGATCCATGAGCCTCAACATAACACCTTCGTAGCACTGAACCCATCTTTTAGTCACCCTGTTACGGTGTGACATTTGATGTTATCAAGATACTCTTCCGGTGTTAGTTTTTTTTTTGAACACAGGGAGCCCCCGAAGGGGCAAGAAGCCTTTATATTAAATATACCAGTGGGTGTACAAGAATTTTACAGAGAACCCCATTAAAATAAATTTAATACATGGGTCCCTGACAAATGCAGAAAGGACCTTAAAAAAAGATGGCAGATTACAACCAGATCCTTCTCTTTCCCCACTACCGAGCCAGAAGCCACGCTTGCCGTTGCCGAACACCGCCGCGGGGACTATACCACTTGCGCCGATGCCGACCAGCTCCTCAGCAACAGTAGGCTTCAGAAGGGGCCTCCTAATGGAGGTTGATGAAGGGCTGGAGCATACCAGCAGATTCCGGTCGCCATGGACCAAGGATGCGCTCGGGAAAATAGAGGCTTCACAACTCCCATGCCGACAGCACCTAGATCGAGGCCCAGCAACCCTCCTCGTATCACCAACTTCACCCAGGAGAGAAGAAGAGGAGAGCATGGCTATACCTCCATTAGGACACCATCGGCGACCAACATAAGTCTTCAGCCACCGCGCTGTGAAAGCAAGCCCGCCGTCGAACTCCAAGCACCCGCCACGAGCTGGAGGAGGCAGACCAAGAGGGGAATCGCAGCAGCCAAGACTCGGAACACACACCTTATTTAGGGAGCTTGCCAAAGACCTCAACGCTGCCGCATTCGGCTTCCACCATGGGAGCACCGCAACAACGGGAAAATCACCAGCATCGCTGAGTTGGCCTGCAGAACCCAACGGCAGACTCCAAGAACTGGCCTTATTGTCGGAGATGCTTGGAATCCCCGCCACCAACCACACCACCTCCTGCCACGGGAGGAGCACAACCGCGACGAGGAAAACCGAGACGCCCTGGATCTGGCCAGAGAGACCCAGAGACCTACTCCCAGACACCATCTAGGATAAAACTGGGATTACCCAAAACAGCAAATTACTAATAATAGATATAGAAAGCCAACCACCTAGTCCATCTCCTTTCCGGCCGCCATGGCTACCGGAGAGAAGGAAGGAGAAGGGGCGGCATTAGGGAACAGAGGTCGACTCTCAAGGGAAGAGGAGGAGAGGCGCGTGGTGGAGCGGCTTCTTCAAGAAATCAAATAGATCTCCTCCAAGACGTAGAGAAGAAGCTGGATTTTTAGTGGAGCTAGTAGATCAGGAGGAGGGGAGTCGATTCTAGTTGGAGGGAGAAGCTGGGGTAGCCGGAGTGACTGGGGGCGGCGGCCGGCGCTCGCGGAGATGGGAGGTGCGGGGGTGGGGGGAAGGCAGTTGGTGTGGGGGCCTTCCAGTGTTAGTGATTGACATGATCTCATGGTCTAAGGACTAAGATTACTTCGTATGATGCTATAGCAATATAAACGTAATGACCTTGATCGTAATGCTATACTTCATATGAATGCTCATCACATCATTCCAGCAATGTTGTGACCTTGTTATTAATAACATCCAATGTCCATGATCAGGAAACCTTTGATCATCTTGTTAACCAACGAGCTAGTTTATAAGAGAGGCATAACTAGGAACTTTCTATTTGTTTATTAAACACATATGTACTAACGTTTCCGTATTAATACAATTATAGCATGCAAAATAAACTTTATTATTGCCTCTCGGGCATATCCCCTCCAGTCTCCCACTTGCACTAGAGACAATAATCTAGTTAGAAAACTTTGCGTATTGAACACCTATGGCTTTCTAGTGTTCCATATACGTGATTGCAAGTGGTTAACATAATCTACGGATCTGACGCTTTCAGGTTCGTGTGTATTTGCATGTCTTTGCGTCTTCACGCATCACTCATTCTCCAATGAGATGACATTGTATAAATTTGGTCTTTTGGTGAGACCTTTAGTTCCTTGGGGTTAAATCATGTCGATACTATTGTCGTATAATATATCTTTAGTGTTAGCCCATTGCGAACCACACCTTAGTTTGATAACAAACTACTTGACACAAATGCCCTCCTTTGTTGCTACTGTAGCAGTCATATACTTAGCCTTTTGTTGTAGTATCTGTCACAATGTCTTAACTTTGGAATTCATCCAAATCCGTTATGGAAACTCCTTTCCATTTCATTGTGCCACCCATAGTTTAAATTGTGATAAAATTAATTTGTGTCTTGTGACAAAACTAGTATCAATGTAACGCTTTAAATGAACAATTTGTAATTGTTTGTCACCTCTACACAAATATATTCTTAGTTCTTCCAAAGGATCATAAGAATATCCTCACTATTGTCCAATAATCATTTTATGATTTATTCTGGTATATGCTCACAACACTTAGAGCATAGGACATGTATGGATGTGTACATATCATGGTATGATTGATCAAAACATTCTTGTGATTTCACTCATCAAGTGTCAAAGCACTTGAATATTGTTTCACTTATCAAGTGTCAATACACTTGAATCTTGATTCAATTCTTTACCATGCGACAAGAACATTTTCTTATCGTTTCTATATTGAACTCCTTCAATATCTCATATATGTACGTTTGGCATAACCATATTAGCGTCACAGTCTATCCATGTAGACATTCATGCTAAATATTCGGGTTTTGCCTAAGTCTTTCATCGAAATGAAATTCTTAACCTTTGTCAATAAAAGATACATCATTTCCAATCAACAAGATGTTCTCCACATAATGTATTAGAAATATGTCTCAGCTGCTCCCACTTAATTTCTTGCACATGCAAGCATCTTCATCGTCTCTAGATGAAAACTCCTTTAACAGTTTCATCACGGTGAAGATTCCAACTCTACGATGCTTATTTCAACCATTGAAGTTTGCATGCCCTTTTAACATCCTTTGAATTTAACAAAACCCTTTGGACTATGTCATGTACACGTCCTAGGTAACCATTCTATTAGAAGAACTTCGTTTTGTTTATTCATCTACCATATACCAAATTATATGTAGTGGTTGCTACTTTAATCCGTCCATACTAAATATCGCTATTAAAGATCAAATCTTGTCATAGTCAACTCGTTGAACATTGTCGTAAAATACTTTATGACATGTTGACTATTTTATAGATGTAAAACATCCATGTCTGTTTCTTTATAGATCCAAATACGACGGATAGTTTTTTACACCTTTCCGGAGGGTCTTCCAAGTTCAAAACTTGATTTCTCGTGTATGGAACTATCACGGATTTTATGGCTTCAAGCCATTTGATGGAGTCAGGGCCCATCATCGCTTCTTTGCATGTAGTCGGTTCATCATTGTCAAACAATAATGATTTACTCTCAAATCTTAGCATTTTATTGTTTATCCGACCTACTTGGTTCAATAGGAACTTAGACCTCCATGACCGCAACCTTTGAGGCACGTGAGACATGAGCATTGTGGCTGCCTCCGGAACATTTTCTGGCGCTGCGCAACTCAGCACATATAGCTAAGGTTTGTTAACCTTATTAAAGTTCTATTGTCCTCCCACTTAACCTTTTGTGAAAAACTTGATGTTTCAAGTGACAAACCCTTTTGTCCTTGGTGTTATGGAGGAATACCCAATGGTTATTAGAAATAACCTACAAAGACATGCTCATCTGACTTTGGTTGTAAACTTCTTACTTATGTTTAGCATACCAAAATTTAAGAAATGACAATTTGGGTTTTACCCCAAACCATAACTTCTATGTTGTCATTTCAATGGATCAAGATGGAGATCTTTTCAGTGTAAAAGCGGTAGTCTCTAAAGCTTTAATATTTTAAAACATAATGGCAATTTTATAAATAACACCTTTGATCCAACCATGTCAAACAAGGTTTCATTACAAATCTCAAACACTCCATATTCCTATGGTGTTTCGGGAGATGCAAATCTAGGTGTTTTGCTAAACTTGCAACTCAAATAAATCCCTTTATGATAAAATCACAAATTATTTATTTTCTTGTTACACTTGCAACTCAAATAAATCCCTTATGATAAAATCATAAATCATTTATTTTCTTGTTACAATGATTTTCCACTTTATCTTGAAAGTGTTTGAACGTTTTCAAATACCTCTTTCTCATTAAGTGAATATTCACTCAAATTTCCGGAGAAAGCATATGAAGTTGAAATCCATCACTTACGACTACACATAATGGACTACATACATCGATATGTATAAATTCCAATATTTTAGTCATTCGTTCTTCTTTGGCCTTTGAACGAAGTTTTAATTATCCCGAGTAAAGTCTCACAAGCATCACTTAATCAAATCAAAGACTCCAGAAATCCATGAATATGGAGTTTCTTCATGTTTTCTTTCCAATATAATTTAAACGGTGATGTCACTTCATAAGTGATCTTCCAATCATTTGACTTGCGACATTTTAACATTAGTTTTATGGATGTGATTTCTTCAACTAGATTTGTAAACCATCCATCTTACATGGAATGTGGTAATTATTTGAACAATTCGTCACCGACCACTCCAGTAGCCTGGAATTCGTCACCGACCGGCTCGACACATCGACATGAGCACGCGAGAGCACACGCTGAAGGAACCCAGACACCAAGCCCCGTCACGCACTGACAAGCGCGCGCTCCATCGCACGTCGCACGGTCCGGCAGTTTGCACCAAAATAACCCAAACTTTAAAGAAATTTAGAGAGTGAACTTTGGCCCAAAAAATTTAACAAGATCTAACCCTTTTTGCAACACCGTATAGAGTGGCCCCGCACTCTACAATGCAACACCATGACCCACGGTGTTGCACTGTGTTGTGCAATGCCATAACAAGTCGCGCCATACTTTAAAAATGCAACGCCATGAACACCGGCGTCACACTGTGTTGTGCAACACCACGAATGATGACGTTGCATTGTAGAGTGCAACGTCGTTGAAAAAAGGGTTAGATCTAGTAAAAAAAATTTGGCCAAAGTTTTATCTGTGATTTTTTTTAGGTTTAGGTTATTTTGATGCAAATTATCGCACGGGCCTGGGTGTGCTGGCCTCATTTGAAACGGTTATCCCCAACTGGCGCGAGCGAACAGACAAAGTGTTCGCCACGTTTTTCCTGGTCATCCCCTCTTCTCCACACTCGATCCATCCCCTCTTCTCCACACTCGCTCGCTTCTGCTTACCCCATGGCGGCGGCGCAAGGCGAGGACGTGCCGCTGTACAAGGACGCGTCGGCGCCGGTGGAGGCGCGCGTGCGCGACCTGCTGGGCCGGATGACGCTGCGGGAGAAGGCGGGCCAGATGGCCCAGATCGAGCGCACCGTCGTGTCGCCCCGCGCCCTCACAGAGCTCGCCGCCGGCAGCGTCCTCAACGCCGGCGGAAGCGCCCCCCGCGAACGCGCCTCCCCGGCCGACTGGGCCCGCATGGTCGACGACATGCAGCGCCTCGCCCTCTCCTCCCGCCTCGCCGTCCCCATCCTCTACGGCACCGACGCCGTCCACGGGCACAACAACGTCTTCGGCGCCACCGTCTTCCCTCACAACGTTGGCCTCGGAGCCTCCAGGTACCCAATCACCTGACGCCATATGACGCTCATTGACCACGTCGACGCACTTGACCGTACGCCGTTGACTTCCAGGGACGCGGAGCTTGTGCGTAAGATTGGCGAGGTGACGGCGCTCGAGGTCCGCGCCACCGGCATACACTGGGCCTTTGCGCCCTGCCTCGCCGTGAGTTTAAATTCAAAAGGCTTCCGGATTAACTGGCGGTGTCTATTTTGGGGTCCTTGATTGTGTGTTTGCTCTGTCTGGCGGGTTATGTCCAGGTTTGTAGGGATCCGAGGTGGGGGAGATGTTACGAGAGCTACAGCGAGGACCCAGAGATCGTGCGCTCGTTCACCAACATTGTCACCGGCTTGCAGGGCCAGCCACCAGCAGATCACCCTCATGGTTACCCGTTCCTTGCTTCGGTTAGGTAATTCCACTGGTGAGATCTAGCTGTGACTTCTGCAGACGCCCACATCCTGTTTATTGAAATGGTTCTATGTGATTTACAGGGAGAATGTGCTTGCTTGTGCCAAGCATTTTGTAGCGGATGGTGGCACTGACAAGGGACTCAATGAGGGGAACACCATATGCTCGCCAGAAGATTTGGAAAGGATCCACATGAAACCTTACCCTGATTGTATAACTCAAGGGGTGGCAACGGTCATGGCGTCCTACTCTAAGTGGAATGGGGAGCCATTGCATGCCAGCCGCTATTTGCTTACGGATGTTTTAAAGGGCAAGCTAGGCTTCAAGGTAGTAGAGCATGTGCTATTTGATTGATATCTTGATGCAAACTTCTGATCTGAATAGTGACTCTGGCCTGTCAAAAAAAGAATAGGGACTATGGGTTGTGAACATGTCATCATGTGTAAGCTCTTCTTTCAGGGTTTTGTGGTGTCAGACTGGGAGGGTATTGACAGGCTCTGCGAGCCTCGAGGGTCTGATTATCGCTACTGCATTGCACAGTCAGTTAATGCTGGAATGGATATGGTATTATTTATGAAGTAGTCTTAAGATATATTCTTCAGAGACAGGTTCTCTTGCATTTTCTGATCGACCTACAGATTATGATACCTCACAGATTTGAGAAATTCTTGGAAGATCTTGTGTTCTTGGTGGAGACAGGGGAGATACCAATATCACGGATTGATGATGCTGTTGAGCGGATTCTAAGGGTTAAGTTCATATCTGGAGTGTTTGAGCATCCATTTTCAGATCCGTCTCTGCTAGACATAGTCGGCTGTAAGGTAGCATACATTTTGCATATCTATATGTTTCTGCTGTTAATATTTACATCTTAATTGTCTCAAATTGCATATCAGTGATAATATACGATTATGCTAAATTTTCAACTTTCAGGAGCATCGGCTACTGGCCCGTGAGGCCGTTCGAAAGTCTTTGGTACTTCTGAAAAATGGCAAGAATCAGAAGGAAACGTTCCTTCCATTGGCCAAAAATGCAAAACGAATACTCGTTGCAGGGACACATGCTGACGATATTGGATATCAGTGCGGTGGGTGGACAATAGCTTGGCATGGAGACAGTGGAAAGATAACTCTTGGTAAGCAAAAACTCAACTTTTCTTTCACATTACTTTTTTGTTTGAGGGAGTACTTACCATTAGCTTGGTACTGAATAAACTGTTGCTCATCTAGAATTCTAGCTACCAAGTAGTTAGGGATAACATATGTCCTATTTTAAACTGCTATGATGCATACAGATGTGGAACTGTTGCTCCAAAGTTGATGTTTAAGATGTTCAATGGATCGTTCAAGTATTGTGTTGTGGTTGTCTGTTTTTAGACTGATGGGTGATGGCACTGCCTGGTTTGTACTGAAAGCCAAAATAAAATATAAGATACACTGGATAGTAACTTATGAGTCTACATTCAAACAACTGCAGAGATGCCACAATGCGAGCTATGTCACCAATTACTGAACTAACAAATGTTGGTGAAAAATAAATTAAGCACATTTCCTTTTCGTTTCAAGCCAGACATCACCACTTTTAATTAGATTTATTTGTTCTATTTATATTAAAAAACTTTCATCAGGTAGAAGCAGTATAAAATCTGCACTTTGCACAATATATGCTAAGAAACAGATATTTATGATATCTAAAGTTCTACACCAACAGGTACAAGCATACTAGAGGCCATACAAGAATCCGTCGGAGTGGAAACTGAAGTTGTGCATGAGCAATGCCCAACAGATGCTATCATTGAAACTGGAGGATTTTCTTATGCAGTTGTTGTTGTTGGCGAGGTTCCTTATGCTGAATGGTTGGGAGATAGAACTGACCTTAGTATTCCCTTCAATGGTTCCGACCTGATTACTCGGGTTGCTAGTAAAGTCCCTACACTAGTGATTGTCATATCTGGAAGGCCCTTGGTTATTGATCCACAAGTACTGGAAAAGATAGATGCTCTAGTTGCTGCGTGGCTACCTGGAAGTGAGGGCAACGGAATTACTGATTGCATCTTTGGGGACCATGATTTTGTTGGCACATTGCCTGTAACGTGGTTTAGGTTTTCTGATCAATTGCCTATAAATATTGGAGATGCCAAATATGACCCCTTATTTCCTTTTGGATATGGGTTGAAAATGTTTAGAAGTGATAAAGGTTCACCATAACCTTATCATTGGTTTGTATCTGTCTTGAGTATTGGGTTATGTAAAAGAGAATAATGTACTGTTCCAAACTATTAAATAAGGTGTGCAAGCCATGTTTCTTATGTTCTGAGTTATTCCTTCAATTACCTGATCATAAATGCTTAAATATCCTTCAGTTTTATCTAGTCTGACTTGACTGGTCGGTTTTGGTTCGCTCAAGCTCTTTTGTACCGAAGGGAGTTGCAAATAGAGCAAAGGAGAATCGGTCCATTCTTGTCATTTTCTGTGTCAGTATATCATCGTAGGAATGTTCAGGGTGATAAGTTGGAGAGTGGACTGCTGATAAAATGAACAGAATAATCATAAATAATTGTCATTCTGCATGTTGCTGAGCACCTAGCTGAACCCGTTTTCTTGGGATCACCTTTTCTTATAATGGTAAAGGATGTAATCACAGCAACATGGATCGGTAGTCCCATACGGCACAATTCACCAAAAAGGAGTGGTTTAGATAAATAAGATGCTTTCTGACTTCGAAAATTATCTATCTATGGTGAGAAAGGTATTTTGCAACCTGGTGGAGACTAATTTATTGAAATCTGTTGGAATATCCATGTTCTTTCCATAATGCTGTTTGGCCATCTTATGAATGTATTCACAGATTTGAAAGCTGGTCTCCGAGATGCAATAGTTGGCAACATTTCTTCATAGAGGATTTCCCGGTGCAAGAGTGAAGAAAACGGTGTGGGAGAGGAGGCAACAGGTATGAGTTTGAGGTATAGGGATGAGAGAAATAATCAGAAGGTGTATGCTAGCTAAATTTATAGATCAAGGCCGAGTATCAATGGGATGCCCTCCTGGACTTTCCTTTCTTGTTGAGTGGCGTATCCAACCCAGTATGGTAACCACTGGCCCAAACTAGGTCTCTTCTGGACTTGAAACAAAGTTCTCTCAAGTTAAGTAAATGCATGGGCATACAGTATTGCCAATTGGAGAAAACTGAACAGACGGTGCTTGCTGCTGAGAAGCATTATTCATGGTGTTTATTGAATGTATATTCTGATTAGGTGTTATTTAGAACTTACTCTACTCATGTGATTTTCTGTTCCTTCGTTCCTCGCTGAAATAAACATGGAATCGAGGTATATGATGCTCAACCTCTTAGATTCATCTTCCTGTGCCAGATGCACATAACCTATAAACCTCGTTTTTGAGATTTCACAGGTAATTCTGCAGCATGGTTGAACAGTTTGTAATGACATCAAATTACTGCTTCGGTCTCAAGCCTGTATCTGAGGTGATCCTAGAGCGACGATTCTTGGGAAGAGTATTTGAGCATCCATACTGGTATCCTTTTCTTTATGAAATTGTAATGGTAATCTCTTCCTGTTCTAGATCAGATCTACGATACGAATTGTTTATTTGGCCACATTCGGGATTTATGCACATGTTAGTTACACATTTGAATCCTTACAGTAATGTTACATGTTTTGTATCTATCGAGTGTTGGGTTATGTAAAAGAGAAATAATGTATTATTCCAAACTATTGATTATTGAATAAGGTGTTCAAGCCATGTTTCTTATATTCTGAGTTATTCCTTCAATTACCTAATCATAAATGCTTAAATATCCTTAGTTTTATCTAGTCTGACTTGACTGGCCGGTTTTGGTTCGCTCATGCTATTTTGTACCGAAGGGAGTTACAGACAGAGCAAAGGAGAATCGGTCCATTTCTTGTCATTTTCTGTTTCAGTATATCATCATAGGAATGTTTGAGGGTGATAAAGTTGGAAAGTGGACTGCTGATGAAACGAACAGAATAATCATAAATAATTGTCATTCTGAATGTTGCTGAGCACCTAGCTGAACCTGTTTTCTTGGAATCACCTTTTCTTATAATGGTAAAGGATGTAAGCACAGCAAGGTGGATCTGTAGTCCCATACGGCACAATTCACCAAAAAGGAGTGGTTCAGATAAATAAGATGCCTTTTGACTTCGAAAATTATCTACCTATGGTGAGAAAGGTATATTGCAACTTGGTGGAGACTAATTTATTGAAAACTGTTGGAATATCCAGGTTCTTGCCATAATGCTGGTTGGCCATCTTATGAATGTATTCACAGATTTGAAAGCTTGTCTCCAAGATGCAACAGTGGATAAGGTTTCTTCACAGAGGATTTCCCACTACAAGAGCGAAGAAAACGGTGTGGGAGAGGAAGCAACTGGTATGAGTTTGAGGTATAGGGATGAGAGTAATAATCAGAAGGTGTATGCTAAATTGTATAGATCAAGGCCGATACCAACAGGATGCCCTCCTGGACTTTCCTTTCTTGTTGAGAGGCGTATCCAACCCAATATGGTAATCACTGGCCCAAACTAGGTCTCTTCTGGGCTTGAAACAAAGTTCTCTCGAGTTAAGTAAATGCATGGGCACATAGTATTGCCAATTGGTGAAACTGGACCGACGGTGCTTGCTGCTGAGAAGCATATTATTCATGGTGTTTCCATTAAATGTGTATTTTGATTAGGTGTTACTCCAGATTTTGATTAGGAGTAGTATTTTGATTAGTAGTAGTATTTTGAACTTGGTCTACTCATGTGATTTTCTTCCCTCGTTCCACGCTGAAATAAAGGAGTAGGAATGGAGGTATATATGATGCTCAACCTCTTAGATTCATCTGCTTATGCCAGATGCACAAAAACTATAAACCTGGTTTTTGAGAATTCACAGGTAATTCTGCAGCATGGTTGAATAGTTTGTAATGACATCAAATTACTGCTTCAGTCTCAATCCTGTATCTGAGGGGATCCTGGAGCTACGATTCTTGGGAGAGCATCCATATATGTATCCCTTTCTTGATGGAATTCTAATGGTAAGCTCTTCCTGTTCTAGATCAGATCTATGATACGAATTGTTTATTTCGCCACATTCGGGATTTATGCACATGCATGTTAGCTTCATGTTGGTATTGTTAGCTGTTGAGTAGCATGTGGTAAGTATCTAAGAGAAGTACTGGTAATAGTTCGGTGGAATTCCAATATAAAAGTTGAGCTTGTTTACTCAATTTTGTGTCTGTAAATCAATTGCAGTAGAAGTGAAGGCCGTAAATTGAACTTCTTGTACCGGTTCTTCACAGAACGACAGGTCTTGTACAAGCTAGTGTAATAAGTTCCGAAAGTACATTATGCACAATTGGTTGGACCTTGATGGATTTTGTTGGCTGAAACATGTCCCACCAGCAGCAGAATTGATGGAGATATGGAAGGGAGTGATGCAAGTTGGCTGTGGTCCAGATACTATTGAAACGGTCCTGGTTTCATCTGTAGCACTGCACAGCGGAGCTGACCGTTGAATCAGATTCGCTGGTGAGCGCTGCAATTTATTTCTCCTAAGCAGTCTCCTAAGGATAGTAAGTGAATACTAGTTTCTATTTAGGGCTTGTTTGATTCAAAGGAATCTCATAGGAAATTTGGAGGATTTTGATCCTTAGGATTTTTTCCTTTGTGCATCGTTTGATTCGTAGGATTACAACCATAGGAAAAATTCCCATAAGATTTTATTGCACTACGTTTTGGAGGAAAATTTTCATCCAACCAAACCTCATGTTATAATTCCTTTGACTTTCATGTGATTCAAACACCTATTCAAGAAAAATTCCTGTAGGATCCAAATCCTATAGGATTCAACTAGACAAGACATTCTTAATCCTTCATTTTTCCTATTCCTGTGTTTTTTCTATCGTGCGAATCAAACCGGCCCTTAGAGTCTTGGAATCCATGACTTGCGTCGAGATCTTTAGGATACAGAACAATGGTAAAACTCGAGAGAAATGAGTATGATTTCTTCTTTTGCATCCTCGGGTGAAAGTTCAGAGATGCGGGACATGGGGCACTATGAGATCTGATGTGTGGCCAGTCATAATTCCTCTTTGGATGTTTGCAAGAAATGAGTGTGCCTATCAATTAGAGGGGCCACTCTAGCTGATAGGCACCATGAGATGAGATATTCAGTGACTAGCACCTTTTAACTTCACATATGCAAATTTGAAGGGTGTTCTTACCTCGCTATGCTAGTTTATTTCGTCCACAGCTAACCATTGCTTTATTTTCTTTGTTTTAAAGACCACTTAGAACGATGCCCTCTCGCATTAGGATCCGGAATCTCGGACTGTTCTAGACGGAGTGAATCACACGGTCTGTCAACTCTGGTAGGGCAAGACATTGTCAACAAGTGCAGGTAACAAGAAAAGGCACTTTGTGAAGAACCTATGAACAGGCACAGCTAGCCAGTTCTATTGCTTCGCCGCAACAAAAAATTTCGCTCCCCACTTCCCGTGTGTCCCCCACATACTGGGTCCGGTCGCATGTGCCCATTATTGATTGAGCCGTGTAGCATGTGCAGCTCCCCTAGCTTCAACCGGTGCATAGAATAATTGGACGGATGGCCCACCCCCCTCTTACATTTTCCGTTGCACCAACGTCAGTGCTGCTGCTGCTACATCTGAGCATGTGACCCATCCGTGCCGTACGGCCTGCAGGCTCTGCCATATACTAGAGTAGTATACTCTTCTTTCTATACGAGAGTAGGTATGAAAATGCTGAATCACAGTAGCTATTATACTCCCAGGCTTCAAACTGAAACTGAATTGTAAATTGGTGCGGCTGGACTTGGAGCTACCTGCTGCTTGAACGGGCATGAGGTGAGCCTCGTCTCCTGCCATTGTCGTGTGCGTGTTCCTACAATACAGATTGCACTTCTGAATTCCGAGTAGCCTAGCAATTGATGTCTACTGATACAGCAGGAGGAGCCAAGTGGTCGAGAGGGACTCGTGGTGCGAGGTAGTACTGTATGTGGTACAGGCGAGGAGAGTACTCTGACCTGACGGGCAGTGGGGGTTAAACTAGTCACGGCCCCCTGCCGGGAAACTACACCTGCCCAGTTACACCACTAATCTCGGTGGTCGGTTTTGGACCGCATTTGTTTACTGCCTGGGCACCGCACCGAGAGTGGGCATGTTAGTAACGCCAAAAACCCTGAGCTTTCAAGCTCGCTCTGAGTGCGGGGTTAGCTATACCTACTTATTAGTAGTATTAGGCTCTTTCTACCGAATCTAGCCACGGATACCTCGGCCTTTCCCTTCGTTTTGGAAAAAGCAGAGCCAAGAAGAAGTGGCCGCCTTTTTAATACTCTTGGAGCGTGCTGTGCCGAGCTGAGCTGAGCTAGGCAGGGGGAAAGATCTGCGGGAGACGAGTGGTGGAGCTCTTTGAGCGCACGAATTGGAGGGACCGGCAATAAACATGTGTTAAGCCGAATTTGATAACACCGACCGGACGGATGCTTAGTGCCTACACCTGCTTAATTAGTACCGGTGGTGCACGCTGACACAGAGTACTCTTCATAATAATACTAACAGTCTACGTGAGCATATTATACTGTACCATTTGCTGCGTTGCTTTGGGTTGGCTTTCGTGGGTATTGGGAGCAGCAAATCTTGGTGGTCCGGCCACGGGAAAGTAAGGAGAGCGGAATCTCGAATCTCGAATCTCTACGCCTCTACTAGCTCTCTAGACCCGGGCCTCAATTATACGCCCATTTGCAGCGAGCGAGCGAGCGAGCGCCCCAGGAATCTGAATACCGGGACGTGCAAAGGCTCTGCGCGACGCCGACACATGAACATGATGCGCCCCTCCCCGAAAGGCGAAAGCGCCACCCCACCACTGAACACTGTGGTGGTCTCTTCCAACTCCGACTCCCCGTCCAATGGCGGACCGGCAACGCCGACCACACTCGCCGCCACTACCACTCGCCGCCAGTCCTTGGCCGTGCTGCCTGCCAGTGGTCACCCTATTGTTGCCAGTTCCCCAGGGAGAGAGGAAAAGCTAAAAGCCACCACGCCACCACGGGGACAGGCAGAGCGCCCCACTTTGCTTGCGACGGATTGCATGCATCTCCCGCCCCTGCTGCCCTGCCCACTTGGGCGCGTAGGCCACTCGGGGGAGGCCCGCATGCAGCCCCACGACGATGCAAGTTGCGATCGTGGCTCTTGGCCTAGGGCGCCGGTAGTAGGCTGGAGCCGATGCTAGGCTCCTACACGGTGCCACTGGCCCACTGCCAAAGTGGTGGTGCCGGTGCGGTGGAATGGCATACCGCAACAGTGACGGCGTACAGTAGGGCGTGAAGCTCAAAGCAAGACCAGACCAGACCAGACCAGACAGGATGATCGCGATCGAGTGTACACAACAACCACCACGGTAACCACTTGTTTGCCTTTTCGGCACTCAGAAATTGCTCTAAATCTTAACGTGCACCCAAGTAGGAGGTTAGGTTGACACGACGGACTTAGCATGGATCACATCACACAATTCTACAAGCTATGCTAATGATGTTCTTTTGGATGAGGACACTAGGGACAAGATCACATGGAAGCTCACTAACTATGCTCTCTTAGAGCAACTCCACCGGTGGCCTAAAACACGCACGCGCTAAAATAACCGCTGATATACAGCGACGAGAGACAGCATGCACTTCTTCGGGAGAGAAGAAAAAGCGTGCGCTAAAACTTTTACCGCGCACGGGAGAAAGCGGCCACACCCGTACTTTATTTCGTGCACACGCTATGGATAAACACGGAAGCGGCATGCTCACCAACCGCCAGGACCTTGCGCTTTTCCCCACTGCTTCGTCGCTCGAGCTCTGCCGCCTGCATCTGCACGCTGTTTTGCCGCCTAGCCGATGACAAGATGTCGCCTCGCTGCTCGAGCTCCTCCGGGTACCGTAGCATGTGAAGACGCCCAAACAGCAACTTCTACGCCGATATACGCACCGGCGATGAGCACATTGGTCTCGACACGTTCGAGATGGCGCACGAGGCGGCGCGCGTACGACGTGGTAGTGTGGCGGCTCGAGGGCCCGCGTGCCTCGATGAACTTCCACGATGTGTAGACACGCGAGCAAGCCGAGGCGCTCGCTCCACTGCCGCGCATCATCACCCAGAAGCAGCGCGCCCGACAATGTGCCTTGGAGCGCCACCTTCTTATCGCCAAGCAGGACGAGCGCGTCCATCTCGAGTGGGCGCAGCGGTTCCCGAAAGACGTGGCCGTCAAGAGGCAATTCTACGCCGCCCAAAAGCAGCAGAGGAGAGATGCGGAGATGCAGGACCGCCTCCGGCGGAGGGCCGAGAAGGCGAGGCGGCAGGCCTTCATCAAGGCATAGATGACCGGTCCGACGGCCATCGCCGATGATGACCCCTGTTGGGATGATTTGTGGGATTCGAATCTGGTGTCAAATACAACAACGGACTTCTCCGATTTCAAGTTGTAGATATAGGTTTAGTTTGTTTACTTTCTGCACTAGTTTTATTTCATGTACTTTGAAATATCCGCACTAGGGTTAATTTTATATTATATCAAAAAAATTAGCCACTTTTCTAGATCTTGTGGATGTGCTATTCCTGTGAGAATATTTTAGCGCGCTTGCTAGGGCACCGATTTTGGCTAGTTTTCACGCACTGTTTTTAGCGCTTTTGGAGGAGGACAAGCCGATGTCGCGTGCTATATTACGATGCAGCGTGCTGCAAAGCGAATTTAGAGTGCCACATTTTAGCACCACTGCTAGAGTTGCTCTTACTAAATAAAGTTAGCCTACAAGATGTAGGGGTTCGTAGCATGGAAAACAAAAAATTTCTAGCGCATGCAAACAAACAAGCCAAGATCTATCTACTAGATTGTAGCAACGAGTCGATAGAAGAACTCACCCTCGAAGATTTCAAAGCGGTTAACGAGAGCGGATTCTCGTGGGTGATGTAGTCGTACTCTTGCCGATCTCAAGATCGTGTAGACGATCCTTCCGGCGCCGCGTTCTGGCGGCGCTCCCGCAGTCGGTCACACGTTCGGTACTCGATGAAGACCTTCCTCTCCCTTGTTCCAGCAGGCAGCGGAGGTTGTAGCACTCTCCTCACGATTCCGGCAGCACGATGGCGTGGTACTGGAAGTAGAGGGGGGATCTCGCAGGGCTTCGTCTTAAGCCGGAGCGAGTATGGTGGACTATGAGAGATGCCTTGGTGATCTAGGGTTTAGAGGCACCAAGGAGAAGAGGCTAGGCCGGCGGCTAGGCCAAGGGGAGAGCTCCAAGTCGGCGGCTAGGGCAAACCCTAGGGCGGCGACGGCTGCAGGAGGGTCGGCGGCTAGGGTTAGGGTTCGGGTGTGAGAGGTGTAGGTCTAGAGGGGCACCCCTGCCCCTCCTTTTATAGGTGGGAGGGCGCCGGCCAAGGGGAGGGAGTCCTCCCCCAAGTCGGTCTCCTTGGCCGGCGGGTGGAGGGAGAGGAACTCCTTCCCAAGTAGGTTTCCTACTCTCCCTCCACCAAGCAAAACTGCCGTTTGACTTTTTCAAATTGGCGTTTGACTTTTCAAACTAGGATTTGATTTATTCCTTTATTTTGCTCAGCGATGACACCTACTACATGATGCAATCATTCCAACTTGTTATGACACATTCATGTACCCTTTCCCTTCGGAGTGTCGGACATTCCGGAACCTTCTAGAACATTCCCGATGAAAACACCGGAATCATTCCCCAACTCCGAAACAGGACTTTCCTTATATGAATCTTATTCTCCGGACCATTCCGGATTTCCTCCTGATATCCCGGATCCTATCCGAGACTCCGAACAACATTCGGTCTCTTACTCATCATTCCATAAATACTAAACAACATCGAATCCTTAAGTGTGTCTCCCTACGGTTCATGAATTATGCGGACATGATCGAGACACTTCTCCGAACAATAACCAATAGAGGAATCTGGAAATTCATATGGCTCCCACATATTTCTACGATTACTTTGCGATCGAATGAACCACTTACATACGATACCAATTTCCCTTTGTCTCACGATAGTTTACTTATCCGAGGTTTTGATCGTCGGTATCTCTGCATACCTAGTTCAACCTCGTTACCGATAAGTACTCTTTTCTCGTTCCCGTGATATGTGATCCCTTGTGAGCCAGTCACATGCTTGCAAGCTAATTGGATGACATTCCACCGAGAGGGCCTAGAGTATATCTATCCGTCATATGGATGGACAAATCCCACTCTTGATTCATGTGTCTCAACCCATACTTTTCAAACACTCAATGCCACCTTTATAGCCACCCAGTTACGATGTGGTGTTTGATGTCATCAAAGCATCCTTCCGGTGATGGTGATAAGCATGATCTCATGGTCGAAGGAATTAGGTTACTGTGTATCAGAAAGCATATAGCAATTGAACTATTAAAATGACTTGATCTTTATGCTACGCTTATCTATAGGAGTATGTCCATCATGACAGCATAATCTTCGGATTGACTTGCCCTCTGCACCCTAGGCGTTTTAGAATTTCTCAGTTGATATGTAATTCGCCTGTATTTTCCTTCTTGTGTATTGGACCATGTGGATTGGTGTCGGCTGTGTGCATTTATATGCAGAGGCCGGGTGTAAGTTACTGATTAAGTATAAAAGCGCCCTTTATCGAAAAAAAATAGGAGTATGTCCATCATACCATTCTCCTAATGATATGATCTTGTTGTTAATAACATCTTAATGTTCATGATAGGGAAACCACAATCATCTATTAACCAACAAGCTAGTATTACGAAGAGGCTTTACTAGGGACTCTAATTTAGTTTACAAATCACACAAGTATTAATGTTTCCTGGTTGATACTGTTATAGCATGAATGTAAACATTTATCATAAACACAAAGATATAATAATAACTATATTTATTACTGCCTCTAAGACATATCTCCAACACAAGATGCCATTCTGAGGGTTCACAAAGTCTTTCATGTCTTCTTTGGATTAGAAACCATGGGTATCTCCAAAGTGGAAGATGTTTGCTTGGTTAGTCCTCCAAAATCGAGTTTGGACGACGAATATATTAGAGAAAAAGGAAGACACAATTGTGAATTATGCAAGCTTTGTAACTAACAATAAGAATCCGATGCCACCTTCTTTAAAAATGTCGCTTCACCATTAGAGTGTTGTCCACCTTGAAGAGTTGGCTTGGCCTATATGACATCGATACTACACATTGGCAACATTTGCACAACGTGAGTGGTGGATTGAGCTAATCCACAAAAGAGGGCACTCGAGTAAAGACATGATCTCTCTTGCCATGTTCGTTTCATGGGATATTTGGAATAAATAAAATAGCGGCGTCTTTCGCAATTGATCTATCACTTCGACCATGCTTGTATGAAAAATCAAAGACGAAATGGCAATGTGGTGCCTTGACGGGCAAAGACTATTTGTAATCTAATACCGCGAGAGTAGTTGTTCTATTTTTTTTTGCCTTGACCTCTTAAACTGGGTATGGCTTGCAAGACCTCTTTAAACCTTCTCCCTAATTAATAAAAATAGCAAATCTTTTACCTTGTTAAAAAAAGGTTCATAAGATGCGCAACATAAAATGTTTCTTTTTTGAGGTGGAGCTTGGCTCCAACATATGCGCTATAATAGAACTGCGTTTAAATAATAATAATATTTTAGTGTTTAAGAGGGCAAAAATAATAGGGCAGCGCACTAAATTTTTTAGTGCATGCACCCAAAAAAGCCCCATCGCGCGACATATTTGCGACGCCGGCTGCTGCATGCTGTAAAATCGAGCCGCAAGCATAGCCAACCCGCCAAACTAAAAGCTCCCATGTGCGACCCCTTCCTCCCTCCGCGACCATCGCCGACGAAAACTCATCCATATCCAGTGGTTCTAGGACTTGCACCACTCCTTTGTCCTTCGCCCTGTTTCCGCCACTGACAAGCACCCAGTCCGATGTCGTAGCCAACCCTAACACCGCCATCATCTGCGGCCAGACGTTCACGCCGCAAGGGCCTCATGCAGCACCGGAGAATGTCTAGTCAGTAGTCCCACCGCCGGCGCCCATCTCGAAGCCATGAAGGTAGGCACACACCAACGAGAAGCGGGCGGCGATTGCGACGGACCCTTGGCCAAAGTGGTGACTGACTAACGGGCACACGCCCATTTGAGTTCGTTTTTTAATATGATATCGCCGGACTATTCTGTTAGTGGGCTGTTGTGTCCGTGCATTTGAACTGAAATTGGCCACCATGGCCAACTTTGAACTATTTGAATTGTCAATTTCGGCCGTTGATCGTTGGGGGCATTTGAACTGAAGTTGGCCGTGCGGTTTTTCTTATAAATCGGATCGATTCTTTACTTAAGGGATAGCCATAGCTCCTAGTTGGTTTTCCAAAAAAATATAAAAATAGAAATAGAATGGGGCTAAACTATGGAAATAGATTGGGGGCTAAACTACCAATAATAATGGGTGATGTGACATAAGTATTTTGTGCCGGTGCCGAGAGAAGAAGAAAACGTAGACATGCCGTAGAACAGAAACCCCTCGCTCTTTTCCGCCTCCTCCTCCCACTGGTTGACGACGGTCAGAAGATTCTCGCAGTAGCTGTCCATGGCCAAAGAGATACCGCGCCCCCCCCCCCCCCCCCCCCCCCCCCCCCCCCCGCAAAAGAAAAAACCCAAGAGATACCGCGGCCACGACACCATGCATGGCGCGGCGTGAGCCACCACCACTACCAACGGGGCTCTTCCCCAAGTGGATCCGCCCAGCCCCGGGAATGTCCCGCGCGAAAACGAAAGGGATCCGGTCCGGTCCGGGCAGCGGCAGAGAGAGCTGCGCTGTAGCGCTGCCACTTGCGCAGCCCACAGCTTTGAGCGTGTGGCGTCGTTCCTTCCGATCGACCGGTGACCCTGCCGCTTTTAGAGGGGAAGAAAGGAAGAGCACGACTGCAGGAAGGAGACGACGAGCAGGGCATGTGATGCTCCCTGTTCCTTTCTGTTCTGTTGGGTGGACCTCCAACTCATTCCGTGCGACTGTTGCCTGCCTGCCTGCCTGTGCGCCAGCCACGCCGCCACCGCCATCGGTTGTTAGTACAACCTCCGTTTCGGCTAAAGAAAACCAGCAACGAGTTTTTCTCCGTTCCAAGCCAGCGCTCCTCTCTCCGATTGGCCTGGAGGAACCACTGGACTGGACTCAGCTTCTCGAGGAGCGGGCAGTATATTTTAGTCCTGGTCTCTGACACGGCTCAAGTCTTAAATAAGCTCACAATTTGTGTTAGCAGCATGTACGGCGCTTCAAACTCGTGGGGTGAAATTTTCAGCCAAATATACGGCACAGTCCTACAATATCGATCTGATGCTTCAGGTTTCGCCATTTATTTTAAGAAATTCATAAATAATATTTATAAGTTTAAAATGAGAAAAATATAGATGTAGTCAATGATGTGCCCTATAAGCCTGCAAATTCTCGTTTGAAATTAATACTCCTTCTATCCAGAAATAAGTGGCTTAGTTTTGTCTAGATTTGCATGTAGATACATGCGAATCTAGACAAATACAAGCCACTTATTTCTGGACAAAGGGAGTATATTCTTTTTTTAAGGAAAAAATATACTCAAGCCTACACAAAAGACAAATTTCGATGATTTTATAGTTTTGGAATGTGCTTTATTAGGTCCATAATTTTGTCATTTTTTGTGTATCCTGCAATGCAAAAGAAGTTTGTATCGAGGTTTGTTTGCAGTGTACATCATTGGCTCTATGCAGAGTCCTAACATAAGTTTTTTATTAATTTAAAATATGATTTTTTAGATTTTGTAAATAAAAGACTACATGGTGTTATGATTGAGAATATATTTGCAGAGTCCTAAAATATCGATCTGAGTCTCGTTCCCTAAAAAACGACAGGAAAGAGCACAAGAAAACCAAAATAATTATTCATCATTAATTAAGCAAGGGTCAATGAGAGGGTGACCAGTGCTAATGCCCACAACTGGAAGATAAAAATTACACAAGGAAAAAAAAAACACCAGACAGTACTGTGCTGCTATCCAAAATACGTGCACGACACTAACAGCTGACCAATACTAGTACTTCTACATCAAAAAAAAAAATATCACAGCGTCGACTGAACTCATGTGCTTCCCAAACTCAAGTAGCACGTCTCCCATGGCTCATGAGACTAATCAATAGCAAATAGAATATTAATTATTTTCACCGTGGGCGTGGTCTATGTACACAGATGCCAAGCGCGGAAATGCTTGCCGTACCCATCTCCATTGCTGCCTGCGTGTGCTCGTGCATGTCTGATGATCCCTTTTCTTTCTCGCGATGCGTACGAGCAGAGCAGAGCAGGGTGCTTCTCCCTCCTCGTGCACGCCCAAACCAAAGATGCGAAGAGGTTTCTCCAAGGGCGGGCGGGCTGCTTCAGTAACCTTGTGGTCAACCGAGAGGCTGGAGCTGTGCGCATTGCATCTGCATCAGAACAGAGTCGTCGACGAGGCGGCCGCCGTGATAGCCGCCGTTGGTGGCCTCGAGTTTGACGTTGCCGTAGAGATGGGGCATGAAGTGTCCGCCAGGGGGTGGAGGCGGCGGCTTGCTGTCGACGAGCACGCCGAACTGCTCCGAGTTGGCGGTGAGCACGGAGGGCGGCGACGGCGAGGGGTTGCTGCTGTTGTGGTCGTCGTCGGGGATGTTGACGGTTGTGATGTCGTGGATGCTGGAGCGGCGCTTGTCCTTGCCGCCGGAGTTGAGGCGGATGAAGTACTTCTGCGCGTGGCTGGCCACCTGCGTGGGCGTCCGGGTGGTGACGAAGTTGCGCGAGATGTTCCTCCAGTCCCCTCGCCCGTACTTCTTCAGACCCATCAGGAACAGCCTGAACAAGAACGACCAATCAGTGCCCAGGAACGCGCGCGGATCCATGAATAAAGTCAATTCCATTGACAGATGAGTAGATTCAAGGCAGCATGAATTGTGGGGCTTACTTGTGCTCCTCCTCTGTCCAGGGCACGCCCTTCTTGCGCTCCTGGTCGGAGCCGCGCGCGCGCTTGCCGCCGACCATGTAGCAGGAGCGCTTGAACGCGAGGGCGTCGTCGCCGCCACCGCCGCCGTCCCAGTCGAGGGTGAACCCGGAGGCCGGGGAGCCGCCGCCGCCGTTGTAGTGGGGGAAGGGCACGAGGCCCGCCTCGATGAAGCAGACGTCGTTCTCCAGGTCGTGGTAGTGCGCCTCGACGTCGGTCACCGTCTTCCCGGGCAGCAGCGAGGCCACCCGCTCCCACCGGTCCGGCGCGTCCCCGTCGACCCGCGCGAGCGCCTCCTCGAACAGCTTGTTCTCCTCCTGCGACCAGGCCCCGCCGCCGCTGCCGCCGTCCCGCCGGTCCTGCAGGAACCAGTTCCCCGCCTGGCCGGGGAAGTAGGGCGCCGGCGGCAGCGGCAGCACCTCCATCCACGACTCCATCATCGCTCCCAACCGACCAAGACAAGATTCCACCTTTCTTCTCCCTCAGGCTAAAAGATGCGAGTTCCTGGGAGGAGGAGGAGAGGGGGAGGGAGTGGCAGTGGCAGGGGGAGTCGGTATTTATGCGGGGAGGGGGCAGAGCAGCCGCGGTGGTGACTGGTGGTGGTGGAATCGATCCGGGCAGATGCCAAAGTGGCGAGCGATGATTCGGCCTCCACCGTGGGGGGCGCGCTTAAATTAAAGAAAGCAGATGTTGTGTGATTGGGCCGTGGTGGAGTTTGTGGTCTCTCCAACCAAACAAAAGCCTCCTGATCTCCCCTCTCGCTTTCTCTCTCCACCCTCTCTCTCTCTCTCTGTCCCTGCTCTTGCTTGCTGCCGTGCTGCGTTTCTCTCTCCACCCTCCTCTGCAGCTGGGAGCAGGCAGCGGCCGTGTGCGCGTGTGGGAGGGAGGAGGGGGTTCGTCCGGTCCAGCCAGGCTGGAGAAGAGAAATGATAGTAACGGGGGAACTGGGCGCCTTTCCTGTGCGGGTGCAGGCGACGTCGCCTTTCTTTATTGGCCGTTGCTTGCCGCTTTTCCCAAGCCTGGACTGGACGACTCGTCTGGGCATTTATTATTCCGCCTTCCTCCCTCTTCGCACGCTGCCCCGGTGGCTTTTCTTCTCCGGGAACCCGGCTGTGTCCTCGACTCGTTCCATTTTGGGTAGGTCTACGCAAGACAATTTTGATACCCCCAACAACTCATCCTTGGCAAATTAAACTGATTTTCCACCACACCTTTCTCCTCTCTTGTTTTCTTAGGCGCACATTTATAACGTTGCGCCATTTTCAAACACGTATCCAACAACAACAAAAATATGTGTAGTAAGAAACAGATCTCTAGTTGCTCGCAACAAATCATCGAGAATAATCATCACACGCACGCAGACGCAATATTTGCACGAGACGGGTAATACATAGTCATCGCATATGGTCACAACAGTATGTTTGCAGTACACAAAAGCGTGGTTGCAAGATGTTGAACGAACATACACAACATAACATGAGGACCCCAAACCACCAACCTTCGTGCTAGGTGGTCAAGGGCAACCTCTCTACGAATTCATTGAAAGCCAATTCTGGCAGAAGCAAAATCAGAACTTGTGGTAGCCTGCAACTAATCAATCATCTAACATGCACTGAGAGGTTGATGTTATGCAGGCGCAAGCTCGAGGACCAAAATCTCAGTGCATCAAGTGTGGTGTTCTAGAACATGATGCCAAAACTTGCCAAGTGGAAGTTACATGTTGGATTTGAAGTGGTCAATCCAATCGGTCTCAAAGCTCGCATGGGTTCTTGGTGAGTTGTCTCAATCCCTCTTGATAATCCAACACTTTCAACATGCGATTGTTTTCAAGGAAAGATGGTTGTATCACGCGAAGGAGGATTTCAGCAACGTCACAACTCTAATGATGGACGCCAAAAGGTACGAAAGAGTTGGCCATTAGTAGATTAGGGTGTTGCAAAGTTAAATATAGACGAGGCATTTTCAAGCAATAGTGGAGCTGGAATGGACATGGTTTGGTGTGATCGCAACGGCGAGATTATATTTGCAATTTGGTACAAGATCACTTTGATTCTTGCTAAGTTACCTCAATTCCTCCCGATAATCAAACAATTCTCAGATTAGATTGTTTTGCATGGGAAGATGATCTTATCACACGAAGGAGGATTTCAGCAAGATCGAAACTCTAGCATGGACTCCAAAAGGTACGAAATAGTTGGCCATTAACATAATCGGGTGTTGTGAATTTAAACATGGACGAGGCATTTTCAAGCAATAGTTGAGTTGGAACGGGCATGATCCCGCGTGATCACGACAACGAGGTTATTTTTGCAACTTGGTGTGAGGTCCCACATTGTCGGGATGCAAAAGAGGCATAACTCGTGGGGATTGAGAGGGCATGCAACTCTCTCTGCACTGAACGACACCAAAATTTATACTCGAGATGGATTGCGTTGAAGCCATTGAGGTGATCAAGGAGAGTACTCCAAACTCTTCCATCCACATGTTATGAAGGTATGTTATTTGTGAGCTTATCAGGGAAAGAGGAATTAGAATGGATAAGATTAGCCGCTATGATAATTTGTTTAGTCATGAGTAAGCTAAGATTGGTGGGGTTCAAGGTTGAATTGAGGTTTGGCTGCATCCTATTGTTGTTTAGTGTAATCCTATTCTCCCCGCAAACAAAAATCCCATCGACGAAACTTTTACTCTTTTGCGAAGCAGTGCAAACCACGCTAAATTTGTTATGCAAGTGAGGGATTGAGATGTATGCTGATATGAGATAAATTGGCCAAGTTTAACTAGAATTTAGCAATTTTTATGGGGTTTCCCATTGATGGTAGGAAATTGGATTTTGTGACTAACCTCTCTAGTTTTTTTCATTCTAGCAAATTTCTTCATTATTGACAAGATCCATTATCAACTCGACTTTCATGTTTAAAAGCCAAAATTGAACATAATGGCTTGGGGAAATTGAGTTAGCTGGTATAACATATACATGGAGCAACAGATATATACACTAAAACGCATCTAGATACTTAAGAATCTAGACGAATCTGCGAGATTTTTTCCGAGACCAAAGGAGTATAAAAATTGCGCACTACATATTTTTTTTAAAAAATCGCCAATCTATTAATTATCATCAACGTCAGTACAAAAATGTCTAAAAGTAATAATAAAATTATAAATAGATCCAAGGAGCACCTAGCGAGTGTTTACATAGACTAGCGCGAACCGAAGTCGTGTCGCCGCCCTCGTCCCTCCATCTCGCCGGAGCTATGTATCCTAAAAACCTATTAACCACTTCGAGAATAAAACTCAAGTAAAAAAAATTGCGTGATGTGCAAATTCACGTTTTCTTGCACCTTGCACACATCTTTATCAATGGAGAGATGCATAGATACCAAAGCGGCTTCTCACGTGGGGAAGACCTTTTACAGCGAATCGTTTGTAGTGCACGCACTGTAGTTGCGTGATGCTTGTACAGTATGTACAACACGAAAAGAGAAAACGAAAGAGAATAATAAGACAACCGAATTGGGGCTACCGATGATAAAACAGCACGATTTCTCCAAATATTTTACCAATACATGAGGCGTGCATATTGTGCAATGTACTCTGCCTACTCAATGCACGGCAGGTCCACACGGGAGTAGCTAGTGTTTTATACACGCCTAGGACACCAAGGACTTATACATGTCTCTTTACTGTATATAGCTAAATTTGTTTATGCGCAGGCCTCCCGGCACGTGTAGTAGATCATAAGCCAACAAAGTAAGTACTAATTTACCAAAACATACTATATTATGAAACAGATGATGTAGTACTAGTTTTTGAAGTGAAGTTTCTTACAATATGATCAATTGGGATTCACGGATCAGAAACAATAAATACACCCTTCGCCACCTTGTGTAACCGAACTTAGTTTCTTAGTGAATTCTATCGTATATATTTGCACATTTGTGATAGGTTTTACTTGGAGATGCCACATTTACCTTCTATTTGTCATATTGTCATGTTGAGAATTTTCATCTTGGCTAGTCGGGAACGCATTAAGGTCTCCGTGGTTGATTTGGAGTATGTTGGACTAGACCGACTACACACTTACCCAACCCTTTGTGTTGGCTGCTGCTGACACCCGAATTGGACGAAGCTCGAGTGAATTTGGCGAGAGGGCTCATCATCATAGGGATGCAAGTGAGGCCCCGCTTCTAAATTATTCTTAGTCATTTAGTTCATTTTTTGTTCAAAATTTGACATGTGAAATTGAAAAAGCATTATAAGTGCGACATAAAAGCAAAGTCACGTGTGTCACTCTGCATACCATAAGACGTGTCGTTGCTCTACAAAAGCAACATATATTTTTTGCGGTAAGCTTCTTTTTTTTTTTGGTTACTCGAAGAAGATGCAAGTTAGTTATCATCGGGATGCCCTTTGCCCTCGTTAGTTCAGTATAAAATGAACCAACTTTTTTTTTCAAAATAATGATTGTACTACTTTTAATTCATTATCTCTAAGCTTAGTGCTTGCAATGCACACCGAAACTTTCAGTAACGGCATATATACGTGAACTCTTGGTGAGCCCGACATCTATTCTTCCTCGAGCACCTTTCGTGTGCGCCCCCCCCCCCCATCTCGAGGCGTCCATGCGCCATATTCTGCCGCCGACCCTTGTCATGTCCGGACCAAAGCTACTCCTACATGGATCCAACGACAGGTACGAGCTAGAGCAGATTAAACTAAGCTGCAGCAGTTATTAACAACTAACGATCCACCGTGTTTATTACTACTAGTAGAGTAGTAAGTACTAGCTGGTGGTTAGCGAGTGGTGGATCAAGCATTTCGACCGGGATCGGGTAGGCTGACGTGAACCGTAGCGCGCGCGTCGCCTCGTGCGGGTTTTGGAGGCTCCCTGGCGGGAGCTTTTGCGGTGGATGCATCATCCGGCGTGCCCATCGACGGACGCCCCAGGCCACCCCCGGCGGTCCCGTACGTCCGACGTGACCAACCACCACCCAGCAGGCTGCAGGCCAGCACCCACCTTCGCCGCCCAGCGTACGCTTCCGCAACGTAACGGACCGTCGCGCTGGGCTCGTATACACACGTGTACGTGCTACGTGATGCGCACGCCGCTTAGTTTAGTACAGGATCTGCGGGGAGAAAAAGAAATAAGAAACACGGAAGAACCGCGAAATTTCAGAATCTAATTCAGAGATGACCCAGCATATTGTATTTGCAAAGTAGTGCTGTTTTGGACTTTCTATTTCGATGATGAAAGGCGGTGCGATGTTTCGGCTGATGTTACCGGGGAAAAGTCGAAAAGAATGGTGGTTCTTTCACCCACCGGGAGGATTTCGCCGTCCGGCCGGCGGGGGCATATGTACCGCGACTCCGGCACGTACGCGGTACGCGGGTGGAGGAATCCATCCCTGCCTTGCCTTGTGCCGTTTCGTCCTGTGCGGGTATGCGGTGTCGACCGGCGATTGAGGGGCTGGCGCGCGGCCACGCTCGCCGGAATAATTAAAGCGGGCGCGCGACTTGGAGGAGGAACTCGCGTAACTTTCAGATCGGTTCTTCGTTCAAAGTCGCCCCGGATCTGCTGCGGTCCAGGAGCATATATGTATCCGCACTGATGTGCTTCAGCTACTCCATTTTTGTACCCAACCGTCTCCGTCAGTTTGCCTGGAAAAAAAAAAAAGAACAACTCCACCTGCCCAACATGATCTATCCGCCACAAGCTAAACTCAGATCTCTGCATTTTTACTGGCGGCGTAGAAGATCCAGTCTCCAAATGATGGATCTAACTGACCCGGTAGTACGGCTTGCGATCTGCTCGTGGTACTTGTGTTGCCAGCCAAGAGTCCCGTGGCGCCAATCATTAGGGCCAAATCATCATTTAATTAAGGAGCAGCAGCAGTAAGACCTAAGCATCGGTGACCAAATCGCGCGGAGCCACGTAAACGCCGTACCCATCAACGCTCCAATAGGAACTGCGTAGGCTTGTGTGAGACGTACGGCTGTCCCCTTAAACAATCACCCCGTCCGTCCGCCCAATCGCGCGCCCATGACGGCATGGCATGGCATGGCACCTCGCAATTTGCACACTTTATCTTTGGGCTACAGTGTCTGCGTGAACAATGCCCAATGAAAACTCTTTTGACCACAGCCCATCCTCGTAGAAAATGTGGGTAATGGCTGTGTATTCTTATTATACTTATGGTCCAGACCAAACCCTAGTCTTGTCACTTGTCAAGATGGCTTCATACAGTATTGTAAGTAAGAGTACAGTACAATAATGCTGATTTGTCTGTGAAATGGCATTCGGTACACGTTCAATTATTAGGTCTGTTTATTTATAAGCTTATTGTTGACCCTGACAGGCTCGCAGTGCATGCATGCTTGCGCACCGTGGGGAGAGTGACCAGTGGACGACCCAAAACCGGCCAAAAAAAAACGTCTCGTGCAGCGCTGCGCTGCAGGAACCTTTTCTGCTCGTCTCTTTTCGGCATGGATCCAACCGCAACGAGTTTGCTCTTTGGGGTAATGAAAGGATGCTAGCAAATAATAAAATAGTAGTAGGCCCCAACTCGCTCATGCCCCCGTGGTCACATGAATGAATGACCTCACGTAGAACCAAACTGGCGTCTTGGAAGCACGCGGCGCCCGCTCCATTTGCCAGGGAGAAAGTACATCCAATGCTGACAAGCAACTCGGCAGGCATGAGGAGGAAGAGAAGATTCCCTTATTTTTTAATTGGGAGAAAGTGGCTTTGCGAGGGGGAAGAAAAATGTGGCAAAATAAAGTTGGCACGGTTTCTCCTTCTTGGGAGAAGGAACAAAATTTGGGGAATCTTTGCGTGCGGTGGTTGGGCATCGGCCACTGTTGATTGAGGCCTGGTGCAGAGCATCTGGGAAGCCGGTTATGGTGAAATGTGTCGTAGGAGTATTAATACTAGGTCCGTTCCAAGGCTTAAGACGCACACGCTTTTTAAAGCAAAGTTTAATCAAAAGAATTAAGCAATAAAATCTTGATTATATTGTACATAATTAGTATCGTTGGATTCGTATTAAAAAATATTTTCCAGTGATACTAGTTTTATACCAAAACACTTTACGTATTTAGAGTAATTCTTGGTCAAAGAAAAAACACGCAAAACGAGGACACCTTAAACCCTGAAACAGAAAGAGTACTGTATTGTATTTGTGTGAGCAATCAGGGCATGGAGAAATCGATGTGACAGATTCGTCTCGAGCCTGGAAGCTCAAGAAGAAGAAAGCAAAATTCGTCCCAGGCCAAAAAAAAAAGAGAGTTATGAAGTATTGTCCAGCCCGAAAATAGACTTCGCTGCAAGCAAAGACCATACATGTTGGCTAGTAGCCCACAGTTGCTGCTTAGATTTCCAAACACATATGTGGCCCACAGTTGCTGCACGAGGCCGTTCCGGGGCCGAGGCTCAAATGGTTCACCTGGGCCCTGGCCTCCTGGTAGAGAAGAGAGCCCAGGAAAGACGTTCACTGGACGAGAAAGACGTCCGCTTAAAAAAGAAGAAGAAGAGAGAATCCTTAGAGCACGCGGCCGAATAATATACTAGTATGTCGCTCCAAGCGACGTATATTGCTCGCGCCGCATAGGGGTATTCCCCGATAGGCCGGCCAGTTATGCTGTTTACGGTTCTGTTTTTTTTCCTTTTATTTTTCGCTTTCTTTTTCTGGTTTGTTCTTTTCTTTTCCTTTTTTTTAAGTTCAAAATTTTATAAATGTTCAGGTTTCTAAAAGTTGATAATTATGAAGAAATATCTCGTTTTCAAATAGTTCATGGTTTCGAAAATTTTGTTCATGAACATTTAATGTTCACATCTTTTAAAATTTTATTCATGATTTTTTAAAAATCACGAGTTGTTAAAAAGTTCATTTTTCCAAATAAATGTTCGCGTTTTCTAAAAGTTTTATTCACGATTTCCGAAAATTGTTCATGGTCTTCACTTTTCTAATGATTTTTAAAACATCTAGATCTTTGAAAAATAGAATTTTCATATTTTTTCCATGTCTTTTGCATCATTATGGTAACTTCGACGTCCTGAAATCTCCACTTGACGTACTGTCTTCACTCCTTTTGAACTTGCCTCAATCTCCAGCATGTTGAGGCTCTATTAATGCACGTCCTCTTTTCCATGGTAGATCCTTCACTCACTCTTGAGCAATGTACTAACACACCAGAGTTAGGCAACATGATATTCTTGTGAATATTGAAAATAGTTTCTAGAAACGAAAGTATCTGGTAATTGAATTGATGGGCGTGATCCTCTTTATACTTCTGAAACTGGAGCATGTGGAGTTGAAGTAGCAGTGAGTGTAATTGTAGCCGTCACATTAGGGTCATCTCATTGTTCTAACATACTGCATTTCTTATCATGAGAGATCTTTCATTCGGTGGTAGCAATGATCTTTCTGATAGTGAGGTACCACTTTTATTGCATTAATCTTGATACTCTGTGAGTAAGTGATCGTGATATAGACCCAGAAACTTCTAGAAGTCTACGTGAACTTGCTTAGTATGCTAGTTTTCAAATAAAACTACTTTAGGAAGTCAAATAACGCAAGCACGAGCGCCGCTGGCAAGCCTGGACGGCTGCCCGAGCACGAGAGATGCTAGATCCATCCCTGACTAAGTCTTCAGTATACCTTGTTTATGCGAACGTGTGTGCGTGCATGTGTGCGTATGCTTGTGCTATCGTGTGTGGATGTATGTAGGCCTACGTTGTTTCTCACAAAAGAGAAAGTGATATTCAATGTTTCACATCATTGGGGACGATAAGAACAAAGTAAGTGATATAAAATGGTTTATCTTAGTGTTATATATATATAATTTAATCCCTCTCACCTAAGAAATGATGCAACAACCTCATAAGTATAAGAAGATGACTTACAGACGACATGTGGTAAAATGCTGAAAGTGTATTCTCTTAGTGTTCAGAGATCATAACTCACCCGCCAAAGAAAGAAGATATCATAACTCAACTAGAGGGAGCTAATATTTTATCTCTACATATTATCGTTTTCGTCTCGGCAAGAGCCATGGCAGAGAAAAGACTGACATCAGCCGATCATATAATGTGTTAGTGCCTAGCATCCAACTATTTTCGGTAAACTTTTGCAAAAATACTTCCTCCAGTCGACAAGTCTGTATCGATTAATTTGGATTGGATGAAGTACCATAATCGATAACGATATTTCCCATGGAACAGGTCAAATCGGAGAAGATGACTACTGCTAGATTGCTATCCCACTAAGACCTTGTTTGGTATTAGCAGTGTTTTTGTTGGAATTAGCGAGGACCCAACGGAGATTGGGTAAACCCCGTGTATTCACACAATCCCTTCAAATCCTCATTTATTTCCAATCCATTCGGGAGGGGTAATGAGCTAGGTCTTGAGAAAAATATGCTGATGTTTGAGAAATACTCCTTCAGTTTCAAAATATAAGATGTTTTAGATTTGTAAAGCAAATGATCTAGACTTGTTTTAGTATGTAGATTCACTAAGGGTTGAAGTGAATCTACATACTAAAACAAGTCTAGATACATTTTCTTCACAAACCTAAAACATCTTATATTTTAAAACGGTGAGAGTACTAGAGAAATGAGGATAAAATTGACCTGGTGTATGACACGCTAGAGCCAAATTGGTTTTTGGGATATCTGGGGTTGGGGATTTAGGATTAGACCAGGATAATCCCGGCCATACACTTGTACTCTCTTTGTTTTAAAATATGAGATGTTTTAGCTTTGTGAAGAAAATATATCTAGACTTGATTTAGTGTCTAGATTCACTCTAAACATAAGTGAACCTACATACTAAAATAAGTCTAGATACATTCTCTTCATAAATCTAAAACATCTTATATTTTAAAACGGAGGGAGTACCTAACTAAACTACTCCCTCCGATTAATATTAATTGACTTTGATTTGTCAAAATTTAGTAAACCTATATATTAAATAGTGTCTAGATTCATTCAAATCTAAACAAATTTAAGTCAATTAATATGGCCGGAAGGAGTAACAAGGTCTCAATGGGAGTACAATACATATTTTTCTCTCGTGTCTTTGTATGAATTTTTACTATCTTCAAAATTGCAGAACCCTTATTGAACATCCAAAGCGCCATCTATACAAACTCCATACGTTTTGGTTTACTACAGGATTTCGGAGACTATGACATCATTGATCTTACCTTTTTCTTTCTGCATTCTTAGAACCTTGCATTCCAAAGGTACATAGCGACGGACGCTATCTCACCTGCCCAACTTCCGGTTTTTTTGCGCTAGGGGGCATGGCTCCGCCTGTCCATCCCATTCGGTTCTGCTCCCGGCCGACGCCCTGTCTGGACTCGCTTGCCCCCGCCGTCGCTACGGCGAGCCGGCAAAGCAGCATGCAGCTCCATGCCTTCGCCCACTTCTCGCGGGCCACCGAGTCCAACGGCACACCCGCACCGGCCGCCCCTCCCCATCCAGAAGGCTGCGGCGGGCGATGCACCACGACGCCACCGGAGCGCTGGGGGTCATCCGCTGTTCCCTTCCGCCACACTCCGCGAACCTCAGCCGCCCGTGCGCGTTGGCGCGGCCTTCCCGCGGTGCTCCCTCCGTTACTGTCCAATAATATCGCACGGCCTCATCGCGACAGCGACGCCGCACCGCCGGGGCGGATTCGATGGCTTGGCGCGTTGCGCCGGTGCGGTGGGGCAGGGGGACAAGCCGCACGAGGGACGGTCGACTGGAGCTCGTACTGCCTCGCAACAGTCGTTCATCTTGTTCCGGTCTAGATGCACGCACGGCCAAGGGCCTACCCGCTGTTCCCGTGTGCGCAATTAGGAAATCCGGCATGCCACGTGTTAGCAGTGTTGGATTTCTGTGCCCAGCATGGCAATATGGCATGCAGGGGGGCTTGGAGTATGTACTCCATACATTGAATTGCGTTTTGTGCTAGAGTACAGAATATTCAAGACAGGAAGACAAAGCCGGATTGGTCAGGCACGTACGGATATATCAAAGCTATGTTCTTTTGCAAAAAAGTCCACCAGTTATTATTAATTATGTACATCTTTTGTGATTCATGTCAACCTTTGGGGCAATGGGGGGCTAAATTGGATTCATGAAGAAAGAGAGTTTTATAAAGAATCTGCTGGAGAATGGAAAGTTGTCACGTACAAAAAGGAAAATTCCAAAAAATCTCCTTCGTTGAAGCCTACCAAGGCCCCCTTCTTTTTAGCTTCTTGGCCAGCTTCTTCCAGAAGCTATCCTCGACCAGTTTCTCCCAGAATCTCATCTGCCAAAATCGTTTATACTTTTAAATTGACATTGAAACTACTAGTTAAGAAGTTTGAACAAATTTTGAAGATGAGATTCTGGGAGAAGCTGGTCGAGGGTAGCTTCTGGGAGAAGCTGGCCAAGAAGCTGAAAAGAAGGAGGCCCAATAAAGGTGTTTCGGTTTTCCAGCAGCTCAAATTTCCAACACCTGTTGCGGTTTCTTCAGCTGTGTCTGCTGAACATATTAAATGTGATTTCAAATCAAGCATTCAAGACAGATCCTATGCACAGGTGCTCGCTGATGGCGGTATTAAACCAGTGGTAACGCCGGTCGGGTCTTCAGGAGGCGCCAATCGCGCGGCATTTAAACTACCTGGTCTCCTTCCTTTTCTGAAATTCCCCTCTTTTCCAAATTGTATTTGGCCCGACAATTCTTACAAGGGGTGGTTCAAGGCCTAGGAAATTACCCATTCTCGGCCCATTGTTCACGACCGTTTTCACGAGTTCGCCATTTCTTTGCAAAAAACAACTGCCATTTCCCCTGTCTCCTTAACTCCCCCGTCCGCTGAAACCCCATTCCCCTCCTGCTCGTCGCCGGCGAAGAGTGTCGTAATGGCGAACATTCCGATTGATCCTGCTCCTTTCTTGCCGAATGGCTTCCAGATTATGTAGGTGGCTGGGCGGAATCGTGTCAAAAGGGTGGTGGTGCCACGGAGGTCGAGGTCGCATGAACAGTATGCCATTGCTACCATTAATCCCCTCCCCTGGTCCAGTTCCGTTCTTGAATATTCGTGATGTCCTGGTTGATTTCCTCAACAATGAGGTTCGTGTTCACTTTAGAGATGTCCAGGCTTGTCCCTTCGGGTCTACTTATGTGCAGTTTCACCATGTCAGTGATCGGGATAGGCTCATTGCGGCTAGCCCCATTTCGTTTCAAGATGTGCATGTCTCTTTCGTTAAGCACAATGAGGGGGATAACTGGAGGAGGGCTCAATTCAATAATGAATGTTGGGTGATGCTAGTTGGGCCTCCCTTAGACCACTGGCATACTGAGGATCTAAATGCAGTGTTTGCTGATATTGGGAAGGTCCTTTTATGGGAGAGGGACCCAGACCAAAAAGGTAGGATTCTTGCAAAGATTCGTGTTACTGACCTGGTTGAAATCCCTAAGAGTGTGAGGTTTACCATTGGCGACTTGGTGGAGTCTGAATCCTGGACTTTTTCTGTTGAAGTGTTGCAAAGTGACCTGCTTGGGGGGGGCCTGATGAGGACCCACTTCCAGATGACAATGTGGACCCACATCCTGCTCTTGTCCATGGCCCTGTCTTTGGGCCCCAATTCCCCCCTCCTCCCCCTCCCCCTGCTCCTGGGGGTGGTTGGGGTCAGTGGTTGGCCCCTGTGCAGGATCCTGCTCCTGATGGTGATAATAATGCAGGTTGGGGCCCCTGGGAAGCTGCTGCTGCTCCTGTTCAAGGCCCTATCATTGCTCCTGGTGAAGACATGCCTGTAGACAACCATCATCTTCCACCTCAGGATGTTAACAGTGGGGTTATAGGTGCTATCATTGTCCAAGACTGGGAGTCTGGTGATGATGAGTCTGTCAATGCTGAGCCTGAGGCTGTTGAGGTTTAGGGTGTGGCTGATGGACCCCAAGGAGTTGGTATTGGTGAAGGTCTTCAGAATATTTTACAAAATTATTTGGTTGATGATGATGAGGCAAACTCAGATGCTGAGGGGAGGGTGGAAAGCCCCATGGATTCAAGAACAGTGGCTGCTGAAAATGAAGATTGGATGTTGGAGGATCAGCATCTTCTCTCTCCAAATGAGGCACATCTCCAGGTGGGAATGGTGAGAACTTTTGTTTCTATTCCTGATGTGCATATTGCAAAGCAGGGCTTTTCCCAACAAGGTTTGGAGCTCTGGGAAAGTTATTTTGCTCCCCATATTCAGAAGGGCACTTCTTCAATGGGATCTCTCAAGTGTGATATCCCTGTAAGTTGGTTTAACTTTATTACACTCATGCTTGCTACCCCTGAGAAGTTTAATTGGGTCAAGAGCTTCCTTACTTCTCCTTTATGGGAAATTATTAAAGAGCCTATTGCTGAGGAGAATTCCATTTCTTTCATCATCCCTAATGAGAGCTTTTCCCAGATGGCTCCTTCTTGTTTGGGATTTGGAGTTAATAAATCTTCCTGCTCTCCCTCCACCCCTGCCAGAAAGAGAAAGGGCAAGGAGCCTCTTGTTGACACCGAGGTGAGAAGAAGCCCTAGAATTGTTGAACTGAATGGGGGCTTTAAAAGTCACGTAAATTGTTTAATTGCTGATTGTCTGGTTTGCAATGTTGTTCCTCCATGTTTGAATCCTAAAGTGGTTAAAAATCTTGCTGCCTCCTTCTGCAAGGTTAAGGATGGGGACCTGGAGAAGAGGTTGCTCAAGAAAGGGAAGGCCACTGAAGTGGCAGTTAAGGCTCCTCAAAAAGGCAGCATCAAAGGAACTAGTTCATCAGGCTTGAGCATTGGAGGCAAGAAGAAAACTGGGGCTGCTGGTACCTGTGGACAGCAAGCCAAGAAGAAGCCCTCCTCTTAAGTGCTTTAATGTATCAAACTAAGTCTTTTGCTGGAGTCTTGTTGACTCCCGGTCCTGTGACCTGTTCTTGTGATATTTTCATGTGTCTGGTACTTGTTGTGGAACCTGTCTGTGGTGTTATGATATGGATTGCCTCTTGCCTATGTGATTGCTGTTTCCACACTTGGGTGATTATATTACTTATATCACCCCATCTCTCTACTTACATCTGGTTTCTTAATGAATAACAAAAGAATTTGGAAGATCTTGAATTGGAATATCAGGGGTATTAACTCTAGAAAAAAATGGATAGCTCTCAGAAATAAAATTGAGGAGTCTGACTGTGACATTATTTGTCTTCAAGAAACTAAGAGAGAAGATTTTGACAGCTCTTACATCAAAAAATTCTGCCCCCCCCAAATTTACCAATTTTGAATTTCTTCCCTCCAGAGGAGCCTCTGGTGGTTTGATCACCATTTGGAATAGTTCTCTGTTCTCTGGGCATCTTTCCTTTCACAATGACTTTTCCATCTCCATCACCTTGACTTCTCTCTTGTCCAATGAATCCTGGATTCTCACCAATATTTATGGGCAGACTTTTTGGACTGGTTTGGCAATATTGATATGCCTGATGATATGGACTGGCTCATTGTGGGTGACTTCAACTTCTGTAGACAGCCTTCTGATAGAAACAAAGTGGGTGGGGATGTGAATGGTATGCTTATCTTCAATGAAGCCATTAATAATTTGGGTCTCATAGAACTACCACTTAAAGGTAGAAAATTTACTTGGAGTAACATGCAAAAAGAACCCCTTTTGGAAAGGTTGGACTGGTTTTTTACTTCTGCTTCCTGGACACAGAGTTTTCCCTCAACTTTTGTTGCTCCTCTTACAAAACCTACCTCTGATCATTTTCCTTGTGTCATCTCCATTGGCACAATGATTCCCAAAGCCCAGGTGTTCAGATTTGAAAATCATTGGATGCATCATAAGGAATTTAAAGCTATTGTTCAAAATGCCTGGAATATTCCTGTGGGCTTTGAGGATTCTGCAAAAAAAATCAATGCTAAATTCAAAAATGTGAGAAGGGGGCTGAAGCTCTGGGCAAAAAATCTGCCCTGTCTGAAATCACAAATCTGCAATGTTAATGCCACCATTGATCTTCTGGATGTCATGGAGGAAATGAGAACTCTTACAGTCCAAGAATGGAATCTCAGGGATCTCCTGAAAAATCTTATAATTTCTCTATTACAAGACCAAAATACTTATTGGAAATAGAGGGGAAAAATTAAATGGGTTAAGCTGGGTGATGAAAACACAAAATTCTTTCATTCCAGAGCTACCATAAGTTTTAGGCATAACTACATTTCCATGCTTAAGGATGTTTCTAATGATGAGATTTATGATCATGATGGCAAATCTCCTATGGAATGCCTTTAGAGATAGATTGGGTACTTCTGATAAGCCTGAAATGCACTTCAATCTTAATGACTTGGCTGGGGAATGCTTAAGGCAAGAGGAAAAGGATGCTTTGGACAAACCTTTCTCTGATGAGGAGATTGAAGAGGTCATTAAAGATCTTCCAAATGACAAATCCCCTGGCCCTGATGGTTTTAACAATGAATTCATGAAACAATGCTGGACTATTATTAAGGATGATGTGAAACAACTCCTTGTGGATTTCTATGAGGGGCAAACTTCCTTGGAAAGCATTAATGCCTCTTTTATCACCCTCATTCCAAAAATTGCAGCTCCTCTGACTCCTGCTGATTTTAGGCCTATTTCTTTGCTAAATAGTGTCTTCAAGATTATAACCAAAATTCTGGCTAATAGACTGCAGAAGGTCATCCTCAAACTTGTTCACAAGAATCAATATGGTTTCCTCAAACAAAGATCTACCCAAGATTGTTTAGGTTGGGCATTTGAATTCCTTGATCAATGCCACAAGTCCAAAGAAGAAATTTTAATTCTTAAGCTTGACTTTGAAAAGACTTTTGACAGAATTGAGCACTCTGCAATTATCAATATCCTCAAAGCCAAAGGTTTTGGTGATAAATGGATTTCTTAGATTCAGTTAATCTTTGGTTAAGCTTCCTCCTCTATTCTATTAAATGGAGTGCCTGGGAAAAAAAATATTGTAGAAGAGGTGTTAGACAAGGGGATCCTTTATCTCCTCTCATGTTTGTCTTGGCTGCTGATCTTCTCCAAAGCATCCTCAATAAAGCAATGAATCTTGGTCTTCTTTCCCTTCCAATTGAAGGTGTGTTCTGTCCTGATTTCCCTGTGGTGCAGTATGCAGATGACACTTTATTAATCCTTAAGGCTGATTCTGAGCAACTACTATGCCTCAAGGCCCTTCTTCATACTTTTGCTCTCTCCACTGGACTCAAAGTTAATTATTCTAAATCTAGTATGATGTCAATTAACATGGACTCTGAGAGGCTTGGGCACTTTGCCAATACTCTTTCTTGCCTCACTGGCTCATTGCCATTCACCTACCTTGGTCTATCTCTAAGTATAAATAAGCCTGTAGTGGAACATTTCCTGCCTATTGTTCAGAGAGTTGAGAGAAGGTTGTGTGGGATTGCTGATTTTCTTAATTATGGGGGGAAACTATAGCTAGTTAAATCTGTATTATCTTCCCTTCCCATATGCTACATGAGTTGTTTTGATCTTCCTGTCACTATTAAGGAACAGTTGATTAAATATATGAGACAATGTCTGTGGAGAAAGAAAACATCTGATGTTCAAGCTAGGGGTCAAGCTCTTGTGGCATGGAAGAAAGTTTGTCGGCCCAAGAACCATGGGGGATTGGGAGTGCTTGACCTTAATGTTCAGAACTCTGCACTTCTTTTGAAGAATTTGGATAAATTTTATAATCACAAGGATATCCCATGGGTTCACCTTATATGGAACACTTATTACCGTAATGGTAAACTCCCTGGAAGAAGTCTGGAGGGATCCTTTTGGTGGAAAGCTCATCTGAAATTGATTGACATTTTCAAAGGAATTGCAAAGTGCTTGGTGGGAAATGTAAAATCCACCCTTCTCTGGTCTGATATGTGGAATGATGGTTGTCTGCAGCATAAGCTTCCTCATCTCCTTTCCTATGCAAAAAACCCACACATATCTGTCCATGAGTTCCTGCAGACAGATGATACTCAAGATCATTTTTACCTCCCTCTGTCACAGCAAGCTTACCAGGAATATCAAAGCCTTGAGCAAATTCTTAATACTGGCATGCAGGGGGGAGCTGACAACTGGAGTTACATTTGGGGCAGTAATTTTTCAGTCCAAAAGGCTTATTATTCTTTATCTGGTTGCCAACCTGTACAGCCACATTTCTCCTGGTTGTGGAAGTCCTCTTGTCAACAAAAGCACAAATTCTTCTTCTGGCTCTTGCTTCTTGATAGGTTAAACACAAGAAACCTTCTGAAAAGGAAATGTTTTAATCTGGCTTCTTATGAATGTGTGTTTCATGGCTGCATCAGTGAAGAAACCATTCTGCATTTATTTTGGGACTGCCCTTTTGCAAGAGCTTGCTGGGCTGAAATCTCACATGTCCAGGTGACTGATCAAAGTCTTTTTGAAGCTTTAGCCAGTATTAAAAAAGATCTTAAAGTCCCTTTTGTAATGGAAATTATTATTCTTGGAGCTTGGGGCATTTTGATATGCAGAAATAATGAAATCTTCAATAACAAGCATGCTTCGCTTGAGGAATGGAGGGCTATTGTCGCCCAGGAATTAAGATGGGTCCTGTATAGAATTAAGAAGAAGAATTATCAGGGCCTCAAAGATTGGATTGAAAATAATTTAGACAGGAGATAGCTGCTTAGAATGTTATCCCTCTTTTGAGGTGGCTTGAGCTTGTAAATATTTTTTGTAACACTCTATGATATATAAAAATTGCAGTGGGGCACTTTGCCCTACTGTTTTACCCTCAAAAAAAATTTATCGGCACTAGTTTAAAGAACCCAAAAGGTAATAAAATAGAAATACGCCAAAGGACCTCCTATCGATGACTACAAGCATGGGAGTGAGCTGAAGGTACACCCTTGTCCTCGACTCTCCATGATCGATGATGTTTAAAGCTTGTCGTAGTAGAATTTATTGTAGTAGACGAACGAAAAATCGACTTACTACGATCCTAAAGGACCGGCGCACTAGAGCTGTAACCATCGCCAATGATGTGATGCATCTAGGGTTTGCCATGGTCCGTCCCGCCTCTGGCGGCTCTTTAGGCCTTAGAGGTGCGGCAGACATCGACGAAGTTTTAGTGCCTTTTTTTGGGATGGTGTGAGTGTGGTGATATCGAAAATGAGAATAAGTTGCTCCACACTCTATCCAGGCTTCTTTGCTGCACCTTGCACATGGTTAGTTGTAAGTTGTAGCTCATGTATCTATATGAAAATGGTGTTACCAAGACCTTCAAAATGGGGATCATCTCATCATATCAGGCCCCAAACTTAACATAATCATTCTATACTTGGTTGCGACCAACTATCTTTACCGTTTATTTCGTCAATATTCTTGATGTAAATTTTACACAACACAACACTAGCCTCATATATTTTATCTTCATGAAGGCCTCACATTTTACAAATTGATTGTAAGTCTCTTTCTCGTATCACTATCACTACATCATATATATTCTATGATTAAGTCTTGTCTCTTTTTTGTATGCAATATTTTTCCAACATTAATTCTAATTTCCTGCACTACAAACCTATTCACAATTAAAATTACCATAAGATTTTTTTTCCAAAACCAAAATAAAGTGCTTGCAAAGGACAAAAAGCAGCACATTTTTATTACTAATGGTAATATTATTGTACTACTGCATTCACATCCCCATTTGATACAAGGGTGGAGAATAGTTATTATACACCGACAATATCTCTGTATATACCCTTCGTTACCTAAACTTTTCTTACATGAAAAGTCGATAAGAACACAAGAAAATATAGGTACAACTTAAACTTTCATGTTTACGTTTACGTGATGTACAAAAACACAATGTAAATAACTCATTCTTTTTGGGGTAAAATACTCATTCTATGTGGGGTTTTATGTTGTTACCACACATATATTGTGTTTCTTACATCGTATATTTCATTGTGAGTTAGCATAAATGCAATTATTTAAATGCCACATGAATTTTGAGGAAAATGTCTTTGGCACATGTGCACCAGTGCTCCTATTTTTTTTCTAAAAAATAAAAATGTACCTTTTGGTCGCCAAAAGTTCTAGAAATAAATATATATAGCTATATACATGAAAAAAACATATTCTGGTCTTATTCGCTGTTAGAAATTTGTGTTTTTACTGTAGCCTAAAATAAAATATATTTTACTGAAATTCGGCACAAATATATGGACCATGTATATGTATTCTTGAGTTTTTTTTATTTTCTTATAAAACTCAAATGTATCTTTATTTAAAAAGAAGGGAGAACTGGTACCCATGTGCACCAAATATCCACTCATAAATTTTGAATGTAATAATGTAAAAATACATGGATGCAAAATAATTTTTCTGCACCCTGGGTGCTGAATAACATGTCTAAAATGAACTAACAGTATATATTTATGCATTTTTCCTGAACAAAATATAATGCATGAAGACGACCAAATGAATAAGCATTATCATTTTAACCATTTGGTTTGTTAACCCATCTACTAATATGGATCTTTGGACAACAATTAGCATAATTATGAAGTTTTATGAGAAAATAAAAAGGCATGAAAATGACCATGAAAATATATGTGAAGTTTGTTTAAATGGTATGCATCAATCTTGAAACAGTATGGGCCCTTGTATAGGTTCTACACCCCTTATGTGAGTCAGAAATTGCTTTCATCCCAATGTACATAATGACATAACTGATCATTTTTTAAGATTCGGAACCTATTTGCATAGTTTTGCCTTTGGACTCGTGAAATATACTATACCCACGTCAAGATTATGATATATGCCTTGTGCGTTTTTTCATGTATTGACCCTAGCATGTCCTAAAACACATTGACTTAACCCTCTCCTTTATTTGTTCATATGCATTTCTATTGTTTCAATCATGTTCGATAATTATACACTTGCTTCTTCTTAAAAGGAAAAACTATGAAGTTGTTTGCATGAAATATGGTATTCTATAAACCCTAAACCCTAAAAGTTAATAATGCATTCGAATTTATTTATTTCAATTAGCTTTATGTTTGGCTCCTAAGAGCAAAAATATGGTAGTCATCAACAGATTTTATGATTACAAATTCTAACATGCTAGTTTATGGGGGATTGTGTTGGGTTCTTTAGCAAATTTTGAGTGTGATTCATTACCGAAATCAACGTCACATATGCACTATCAGATCTAATCACATACACCGAGAAAACACATCTAGCAAATGTGCATATGGACCAAATACTAGTACAAACAAGATATGAAAAACACATACGTATTGACCCGGATAGTCACTACGGCATCAACACCATGGCCGTTGTTGATTTCACCCATGGTGTTGTCCAGGTCACCGGATTCATAGAGGAAGAATACATATGGTGGAGGACAGAAAACTGTTTCGGGACATCAACTCCCCAAATCTTACTTCCCTCTCATTAGAGGTCATTCTTGGCACAAAAAGCAAACAAAAGGATAAGGGGAGTTCATTACAGAATTAATAACTTCCAAGACTCAAGGAAACTCTTGGGTTATGTCCCAACAAGTACTTTTCTTTAACGCCTTTAAGTTAGGCACAAGAAGCAAGAAGAATCAAGTATTTTCAAATGAAGAAGCATTAACATCAAACCTTGATTTCAAAGGAGGAGCAAAAAGCAACTTCTCTCTTCTCATAGGGAAGTGTTCAATACCTTTCTTGACTGGAAAATGATATTTAATGGTGCCTTCTTTCATATCAATGATGGCACCAACCGTTCTAAGAAAAGGTCTTTCTAAATTAATAGGACAAGAATCATTGTATTCAACATCCAAAACATAGAAATCAACATGGACATAAGCATTATTAACTATAATGAGAACATCATTAATACTCCCCATGAGTTTCTTCTTAGGATTATCATTGAGTGGGACATTCAAATAACAATCTTCCAAAGGTGGCAAATCAAGCATTTCATAAATCTTCCTAGGCATAATAGAGACACTGGAACCAAGATCACATGAAGCTTTGAGATCAAAGTCATTCACTTGCATATTAATAATGGGTTCCCAACTATCTTATAATTTCCTAGGAATAGAAGCTTTGTGTTTTAGCTTCTCTTCCTTAATCTTAACAAGAGCATCTGTAATGTGTTTCGTAAAGGCAACATGCATATCACTAGCATCAGGACTTCTAGCAAGCTTTTGCAAGAACATAATCACTTCAGAAATATTGCAATCATCAATATCAAAGTCAAACTTAGCATCACTAGTGGTAGGGATAGTAGGAGGAGGAATATGGGATACTTGTGGTTTAGTGGTGATAGTGCACACACTATTGTTTCTATCAATTTCAGCTTCCCTTTCCTACTTAGCATGAAGTTGAGCTAACAGCCTAACATTTTCATCAATAGTAACTTGTATGGCATGAGCGGTAGAAAAGGTGTTTTCCATAGTTTCAGGTTTAGCAGCCATTTTATTAACCAAGGAAGTTTGAGTTTTAGACAAAGAGGATATATTTTTCTCAGCACTCAAATTGTTTGACTGTAAACTAGGAATTTCCTTATTCAGATTCTCAAGCTGATGACTAATGTTTTTCAAGATGATAGACTGTTCCTCCATAGTTTTAGTGAAAATCTTATTTTGCTCATACTGCATCCGCATAAAATTCTTAGTGGATCTCTCTACTTCTAGAATCCTTTCTTCACTAGGCATTTCAGATCTACCATGATAAACATTTCCACTAGGAGGATAAGGCCTATAATTGTTGCTGCTACCAAAATTATTTGTTGAAATTGTTGTTTCTAATGAAGTTCACATCAACTTGCTCTTCTTGAGCAACCAAATAGGCTAAGGGAACACTATTAGGATCTAGAGGAGCTTTCCCATTAACAAGCATAGCCATAATAACATCAATCTTTTCACTCAAAGAGGAAGTTTCCTCAACAGAATTTACCTTCTTACCATGTGGATCTCTCTCAACATGCCATTCAGAGTAGTTAACCATCATATTATCAAGGATCCTTGTTGCAGCACCCAAGGTGAGTCCCATAAAAGTGCCTCCAGCAGCAGAATCCAACAGGTTTCTTGAGGAGAAGTTCAAACCTGCATAAAAAGTTTGGATAACATCCAAGCAGTGAGTCCATGAGTAGGGAAATTTTAAACCAAAGATTTCATTCTTTCCCAAGCAGGAGAAACATGTTCACTATCAAGCTATTTAAATTTCATTATGTCACTTCTCATAGCAATAATCTTAGCAGGAGGATAGTACTTTCCAATAAAATCATCTTTGCACTTAGTCCTAGAATCAATACTATTTTAGGCAAAGATAGCAACCATTCTTTAGCTTTTCCCCTCAAGGAGAAAGGAAAAATCCTGAGCTTAATAATATCTCGATTTACATCCTTATACTTTTGCATCTCACAAAGTTCAACAAATCTATTAAGATGGGCAGCAGGATCATCAGAACCAGCACCAGAAAATTGCTCTCTCATCACAAGATTCAACAAAGCAGGCTTAATTTCATAAAAGATAGTATCAAGAGCAGGTGGAGAAATAGGAGTGCTTAGGAAATCATTGTTGTTGGTGCTAGTGAAGTCACACAACTTGGTGTTCTTATCGGAGTTCATTTTGGCAAAGGTGGGCAAGCCAAAAACAGTAGCAGTAGCTAGAGCAGGAACTAAATTTTTTGTGTTTTTGAATAAGGCAAGCAAACCAAACTAGACTATTTTTTTGGGTTTTTTGAAAAGAGGCAAACGAAACCAAGCAAAAGAAACAAAGCAAACTAAAAACAAAGTAAAGAGAAAGGAAGTGAAGGACTCCCCTAGTGAAGACGTCCTTAGCCTCCTCGACAACGGCGCCAGAAATCTTGATGCGTGCACCCAGTGTTGACGTGGGACACTTCGTTGGAACCCCAAGAGCAAGGTGTGATGAGCACAGCCGCAAGTTTCCCTCAGTAGAGACCGAGGTTATCGAACCTGAAGGAGGAAGGAAACATCTCAAAGGTGTTGCTAGCAACATGGAGACCTGTACAACACAAACTCAAGACTTTGCCCCAACGAATCAGTGAGGTTGTAAAGCTCACCGGTTTGCTGTAACAAAGAATTAAACATATGGTGTGGAAGGTAATGGTTTGCAGCAAGTAAACAAGTAACAATGGAAGATGTATCAATGGTAAAGATTGGACCGGGGTCCATAGTTCACTAGAGGTGCTCTCCTTAGATAAACAACATGGCATGAAAGATAAACAAATTACAGCGGGGCAATTGACAGGAACTGAGCAGGGCATAACAATGAAATTACTAGCCAGAAAGATCCTATGAGGTTGATTGGGCAATATAACAATATACTTAGACCGTCATCCAACTGCATCTATAACTAGAAGTCCACCTTCAGGTTATCATACAAACCCCCTCCAGTATTAAGTTGCAAGCAACAGACAACTGCTTTAAGCAAAGTGTGTAATGTAAACAGTCCACATGTTCCATGAACAAGAGACCGTTGTTTTTCCCTAGTAGCAACAACACATCTATAACCGAAGAGATTTCTGTCACTTCCCTTGGAAACTAGAGGCATGAACCCACTATCGAGCATAAATACTCCCTCTTGGAGTCACTAGCAACTACTTGGCCAAGATAACCACTAGCAACGGAGAGCATGCGAGATCACAAACAACACAGACATGATAGAATCATAAAGACAAAACCATTAATCAAACCAACATAATAATCTCAATATCCATCGGATCCCCGCAAACACAACATGCATGATTACAAATAGATTAGATCTCGATCATGGATGGAGCTCACAAGATCTATACATGAAAGCACAAAGGAGGAGATACAACCATCGAGCTACTACATGGACCCATAGTCCAAGGTGGAACTACTCACGAATCATATCGGAGAGAAGGCCTCCGGGATGATTTCCCCTCCGGCAGGGTGACGGGAAGAGCTTCAGATCCCCCCGATCTAGGGTCGATGGTGGCGGCGGCTATAAACGGTTTCGTGGATTTCTAATCGGGTACTCAGGGTTTCTGCATCGGGGGCTTCTTATAGGCGAAGGGGCGAGACCGGGAGGCGACCAGGGCCGCCAAACCCTAGCCAGGCGCGGGCCCACCTACCCCCGCGCCTGGGGTGGGTCTGGCCCCCTGGCCGGCCCCTCCGACTCTCCTCTAGACTTCTTATTCCCCACGGAAAGTAATTGACTTTGGGGTTTGTCCCATCCAATTCCGAGAATATTTCTTTACTAACTTTTCTGAAACCAAAAACATCAGAAAACAGACATCTGGCACTGTTGCAACTTGTTAATAGGTTAGTACCGGAAAACATGTAAAAAACACCTCAAAGTGTGGACAAGTAAAGCAAAGTAGATACTAAACAAGCATGGATCATAAAAAATTATAGATACGTTTCCAACGTATCAACGGCCGTGCACGCAGTCGGCATGATGGAGAAGACTAGAAAGAAGCTCACAAAAAGGAACTTGGACAAGAGAGACTGACCGAGGACTCGTCAGATCTAGAACTTTTTGTCTCTCCTATGTATAGCCTGGGAGATGAATGCGGCGAGCGGACTGAAGAGCCATGTGGTGGAAGATGTGGAAACATGTCAAACATGCACATGTACATTGACACATAATAATTTAGTTGGTGCACCAAGAACAAATTTAGTTTTTCATAAAACATGTTTTTAACTCAAAACCGATTTACGAAAAGCGACACATGTGCGTGTGATGCTTGACGAGGCAATGCGAGAGGCAGTGATAGAGGAGTGTGCGTGAACTTCTCCTATTCTCACTCCCGTACTAGAAATAGAATAGTTGCCCTTATAATCCAATCCAACTCTCTTCAAACTATCAATGTGGAACTAAACTTAGTATCTCGATGCCCCCAAGTTTCCATAGTAGATGGGACGTTGAGATTTAAGGATTTGCTAGCCTACATGGGCTGCCCGTGTGGACCATAACCCATATATATAAATCCATCAATCCTCTACCATATCTCACTGGCACATCATATGGCACATTTGTTCTATTTGACTATTTAGTATACACACAGTTCAGTGGAGAGTGATAAGATAAACTTCCACCTAACCAAATAGCCATGATTGACTACAATAGAACATACAAGGCCTTAAATTTCCAGTCTTTTGTAGAAACTTTCACTCCATGTCGTTACGAGTTCTAGTCTTCCCCTAGGCTACCCCTCGGGTGGATATTATAAGTGACACTCCTCGTCATTTCATGAGTTTCCTAGATATTTACCCAAATCTCATATAGTAAGACCAACAGTGTGGCTCATATAGGTGAGTTATTTCAAGACTACCTTATACAACAACGCATTTGCTCACAAAGAGCCATAAATAACACATTAAGGTATAGTCAACCTGTCTAATATGGTAGGCTATGAGAGAATTGCATCTACAGTGGAGTGGGAGTATTGAAGTTTCCCTCAATCCATTTATTCATGTTTATTTTCCCAAGTCCCAATTCACCAGAACTCTAATAATGTATGTTGGATTACCCTCGGAAACTCATGTGGGTCTCAAACACATCTCCCTCGATGCACCGTCTACCAATTTTCTTGATAGTCCTTTTGTAAAAGGATCTATCAGATTCTTAGCCGTTTGGACACAATTCAATGTTATAAGCCAAGAGTTTTTCAATTTTCTGGTAGATTTCAGTCTTCTCTTGACATGTCTTGAATTCTTCATGTTATCCTTAGAACTTTTCACTTTGACAATCATAGTTTGGTTCTCATAGTTCATAATTATTGTTGGAATTATTTTTTCAACCATGGAGAACCATTAACAGTTTGCGAAGCCATTTTCTTCTTCGACGGTCGTTGTTTCTAATGATGTGAGTTCTCCTTCCACAACTAACCTCGTTAAGATAGTCTGCTTGCAAGACTTCGCCACCATCAATAGTGAATATGTATTCTCATGTGTCGTTTATCTCATCAGCATCTGAAATCCTATTTGAATTACAATACTCTTTAAGTATTCTTGGATACCCGATATAATAAATACCACATCACAATGTTCCCTTTAGATAGCACATTACTTTCTCAAGAGCATGCTAATGATCATATCTTGGGTTGGCAACAAACCCACTAAGTTTGCTCATAGTAAACGAGATGTTGGGCTTGGTAGCACAAATTAAATACGGAAAGTGAGCCAATGAGTTGAGTATATCAGTTGATCTTTAGTGGCCTTCCAATTCTTGCAAAGCAACACACTAGGATTGTAAGGTGTGGGAGAGTATTTGAAATCAACATATCCAAATCTTCTCAACACATTTTCCACATAATGTGATTGCACATGTGCAATCCCATTATTATCATCTCTCAATAGCTTCATGTTCAAGATAACATCAGCTTCTTCAATATCTTTCATCTTAAAACATTGAGACAGGAAGGTTTTGACATCATCAATTACTTTGAGACTTGTCCCAAGTATTTGTATGTTATCCACATACAAGCATGGAACAACTTCCTCGCTCCACCATGCCGGTAGTACACACATTTTTAGCTTCATTTACATCAAAACGCACATACATCAAGTTTTTTAAACTTTTCATACCATTGTTTGGGAGCTTGTTCGATTCCATATAAATATTTCTGTAATTTACACACCTTCCTATATTTAACTTCTAGTATAAAACTACCAGGTTGTTCCATGTAAATTTCATCGTTCATCTCTCCACTTAGGAAAGCCATCATAACGTCCATTTGATGAACAAGAAGGCGGGAGAGGTAGCTAATGCCAATAGTACACAGATTGCGGTCAATCTAGCCATGTGTGAGTAAGTATCAATAAAAACTTTACCTTATTTTTGGGTATATCCCTTTGCCACAAGCTGTTTTTTATAGTTTTCAATAGTACCATCAGCCATGAGGTTATTATTAAATAGAAATCCTACATGTTTACAACCATACGAATATTCAATGACTTCCTATTTCCATCATCCAAGAATCCATCTCGCTTCGAACCGCTTCCTTCTAGCAGTTTGCATCTAAAGATGTAAAAGCTTCTTAAATTGTAGTAGGAGTTTCATCCACTGAGGAAATCTATCATAACGTATATTTGATGAACAAGAAGACCGGGAGAGGTAGCTAATGCCAATAGTACACATATTGTGGTCAATCTAGCCACATGTGAGTAAGTATCAATGAAAAGTTCACCTTATTTTCGGGTATGGCCCTTGGCCACAAGTTGGGCTTTATAGTTTTCAACAGTACCATCAGCCATGAGATTCTTATTAAATAGAGATCCTACATGTTTACAACCATAAGGATGTTCAGTGACTTCCCACTTTCGTCACCCAAGAATCCATCTCGCTCTGACCCGCTTCCTTCTAGTAGTTTACATGTGAAGATGTAAAAGCTTCTTGAATTGTAGCAGGAGTGTCATCCACTAGGTACAAAATAAATTCATTATCAAAAGACCTTGTATCCCTTTGTCTCTTGCTCGTCGTGGGAGCTTCATTGTCATCCTCATAAGAATGTGAAATCTCACCATTAGATTGTTCATTAAACTCCATATGTGTGTTAGGTTTAGGACTTGGATCGTGTTCCTTACTAAACATGCTAGGCATATATATCATGGAAAAAATATCCTTAAAAAATGTTGCATCTATGGATTAAAAGATGGTATGGCATTCATGTCATCCACTCTAGGTTTCACCACAATAAATCTATATGCAATGTTATGAGAATCATACCCAATAAAGGCACGGTCCACGGTTTTTTGTCCAAGCTAACACTTCTTATTTATTGGCTTGTTAACTTTTGCCAATAACCCCACATTTGCAGGTATGCGAGTGTTATACTTCTTTCCCATTTTTTAAATGGAGTAATATCTTTGTATCCTCGGTAAAAACTCGATTTTGGACATGACACGAAGTGAATACAACCTCCCCCACCATTCCTTCTATAAACTAGCATTATTTAACAAAATATGTTCGAGTGTGGTTTTTTCTCTCAGCAATTCCACTAGATTGAGGGGAATTGGGAGGCGTCCTCGCATGGATTATGCCATGTTCGGGACAGAATAAATCGAACTTATTAGAAAAGTACCCTCCACCACGATTAGAATAAAACCTTTTGATCTTACTCACAAGTTGATTTTCAACATCTGCCTTATAGATTTAAAGAAATCTAGAGCCTCATATTTATTTCTCAAAAGATATACATAACAATACCTAGTAGAATCATCAATCAAAGTCATGAAATATTTTGTTCCACCTATTGTCAACACATCATTCATTTTAGAAAGATTTGATGTATAAGCTCTAGTGGTTCCAAATTTCATTCTTACGCAGGCTTGTGAGGCTTGCGAGACGGCTTTGCTTGACACAAGCATGACACTTAGAATCTTTGACAACGATGAATTTTGGTATGAAACTCATACTAGAAAGATGTGACCTACAACCAAAATTAATATGATAATATTGTGAATGCTAAAAATTAGTCTGATTAGCACTAGTGCATGGTTAACAACATTATCACACAAAGCCTTCCAACGAGCAGCAGAACATACCTCCACATTCATAGCCTATTCCCATAAGGAATCTATACTTAGACAATTTGGCTTTATTGTATTAAAAATCTAAATTAAAGCCATCTTTAATAAGACGATAACTACTTACGAGAGATCCCTCTTGATAGAGGGGACATGCTGCACATTGTTTAGTTGTATGATCTTTCCTAGAAGCAACCTTCAGATCTACCATGCCAGCACCAAGAACATGTGCATGTGATATGTTTCGCATCATGATAGACGAACCTCATTGAGCCTTGTAAAAGAGGTAAACATGGAGATATCACCACACACATAAACATCAACACCCTTATCAATCCACCATTTATTATGGACTGGTATACTAAAAAAATGTTAGGTAATAAATTACCATACCCAGAACTTGAAGTTCTTGTTTCAGTATTCCTAGTGTCCATATTGATAGATTTACAATTCTGTTTGGCCCAACTCTTCTTTCCCTTGCGTCATGGGCAGGGATGGGCCCAATGACCAGTCTCGCCGCACCCGAGCAAGTTTCTTTCTTCTCCTTTCCACTTCTTCTTGAAGTTGGTAGTTTAGGAGCCACTTCTGTTTCCCTTGGATTTGTGCACATTTTTCTGCACCATGTTGGCAGTAGAATGTCCCTTGGTTTTATTAGTGTATTTTATTTAGCCCCTGGCTTATCTCGATATAAAACTCATGCCTCTGATCTTTCAAAGAAGTGACAAAGTTCCTCCACGAAGGAAGAATCTTAGCTACAAAATATCCACAATAAACTTGTCCAGAATCACACACTTAAGGAGGTTGAGTTCCTTAGCCATGATCCGTATGTCATGAGCTTGTTCAACTATAGAGCAGTTTTCAACCATCATCCATAGCATAGAGCTCACCATAGACATTAGCAGCACCAAATTTAGAGTCCAGTGCATCCCCAACCAACTTGTAGAGCACACTTTTGCAAAAAGTAAACAAACATTTGGGAGTGTCAACCCGCTAGTTCATTTTATTTGACGCAAACATCTTCAATGTAATTTATTCTCAAAGTGTTTTTCTTTTGAGAACGGCTGAAGTGCCAATTTGATGATGCACAGATGCGTGTCGGTGTCACTATCTAAACCTACATGTTGAGGATCAGGGAGAGTACGTACGTATCTAAACCTAGGCTAATCCGGACATAGTATTTGGGTAGAATCCAAATAAACAGTAGCACTTTAATAAGCTATATGCATCTGAAGCAATTTGTTCCAATGCAATTCATCATGGTCAAAGTGTCACTATGAATATGCACGTCACTGTCTAGAACTACCTACGTTGAGGATCAGATAGAACACGTATTGTGATTTCTATATGGTAATCCGGAGAGATATTTGGGTAGAATCCTACCTGTGCAAACGTGCGCTGAAACGTGACTCACGGCTACCTTTTTTTTTCCTCGTAAGAGCGACAGGGTTTTGTAAGGACCGCTCCACTGGAGTGGTCGTGCTAGTGGTAAATTACCCCTTTTCTCTCCCTTGTGGCCAGGAAGGACTTGTTATCAGCAGACACATCCACTCGAGCATACCTGGGACTGACTGGGAGCCACACCCCCCACGGACCTTTCGAAATGATTACATACATGAGGAGATGCATGAACCCAAACCCATCTCCATGCCTATATAACGTGTCGACCATCCAAGCAATGACCAAACGCATCTTGTCTGACGCCGTCACCGAGAGCGCAACCAACCAAATCCAGACCAAATGGCTCCGCCGATCTCCGCCGACGCCGTCGTCGTGGAGGCCGCGCCCATGGCCGTGCTGACCCAAAAGGTCTGCGCGAGCGTGGCCGCGCCGACCATCAGCGTCGTTTCGAAGCAGACGGTTCTCCCGCGGGACGCCTCGCCGGTCGGAGACCTCAAGCTGTCCGTCTCCGACATGCCCATGCTGTCGTGCCACTACATTCAGAAGGGCCTCTTCTTCCCGCCCACCGGCACGCCCATGGCCCGCCTCGTGTCGTCCCTGGTCTCGTCGCTCTCCCGCGCGCTCGGCGTCTTCCCGGCGCTCGCGGGACGGCTCGTCACGCTCCCCGACGGCCGCATCGTCATACGGTGCGGCGATGATGGCGACGACGCGGCCGTCGAGTTCTACCATGCGGTGGCGCCCGCCCTGTCGCTCGGCGACTTCCTCGTGCCCGACGCCGACGTGCCGATCAGGCTCACGAAAGACCTGTTCCCCATGGACCGCACCGTCAGCTACGAGGGCCACCGCCGCCCGCTCACGTCGTTTCAGGCCACCGTGCTCGGCGACGGCGCGGTCTTTGTCGGCCTCGTCGCCAACCATGCCGTCGTGGACGGCACCTCGTTTTGGCACTTCTTCAACACGTGGGCTGGGCTGTGCCGCGGCGAGCCTGTCCAGCAGCCGGACTTCAGCCGCAACTTCTTTGGCGAGTCGACGGCCGTCCTCCGCTTTTCCGGGCGCGACGGCCCCGCGGTGACGTTCGACGCCGCGGCGCCCCTGCGCGAGCGAGTCATCCACTTCAGCGCCGCGGCAATCCGGGACCTGAAGGCGGCGGCCAACCGCAGCAGAAAAAGCAGTGAAGATGCCGAGGTTAACGGCAAAATCGTGCATGACTTGAAGGTCCATGGAGGCGGCCGCGGAGAGATCTCCTCCTTCCAGTCGATGTGCGCGCACATGTGGAGAGCCGTGACGCGGGCGCGGCTGCAGCTGGCCGCCGACGCGACGACGACGTTCCGCATGGCGGTGAACTGTCGGCACCGTCTGCGCCCGAAGATCTCCCCGGTCTACTTCGGCAACGCCATCCAGAGCGTGGCGACGACGGCGACGGTGGCCGAGCTGGCCTCCCACGACCTCCGGTGGGCGGCAACCAGGCTGCACGCGACCGTGGTGGCGCACGAGGACGGCGCCATCCGGCAGGCCGCGGCGGACTGGGAGGCCGCGCCGCGCTGCTTCCCGCTGGGCAACCCCGACGGCGCGGCGCTCACCATGGGCAGCTCGCCACGGTTCCCGATGTACGACGGCAACGACTTCGGGTGGGGCAGGGCGGTTGCTGTTAGGAGCGGGCGTGCCAACAAATTTGATGGGAAGATGTCGGCGTTCCCGGGTCAGGCTGGGGACGGCAGCGTCGACGTCGAGGTGTGCCTCGCCCCGGACACCATGGCCCGCCTCCTCGGCGACGACGAGTTCTTGCAGTACGTGTCCCGTGCGCCATGATGCAGTGCAGCGCATCTAGCCATATCCTCTGTGTTGTACCTCTACAGTACCAGCGCACAAGATGTGACATGGATATGGCTGGCTATGTGATCGATGTTGTCACCAGACATGTCACATGTAACACATGTTGCTGCGCAGTAGATACCGGATTTGTACCATTGCAAGATATCAACAATATCAAGTACTACTGTATTGGTCGGCTACCCCGTACATATCAACAATAGTATCAAGTACTACTGTATTGGTCGGCTACCCCGTACTAACTCCTTAATTATATATTATCAAAGTCACATGGCAGCCTTCTCGCAATCGCCCAAAAATGTTTTTAACTCATCAATTGAATAAGAGATCAACATTGTGTAACTGAGAGCAAGTTTAATAATAAAACCCGCTGTTAGCTATAAGCCATCGTCACGTCATCTATAGTCGATCTTATAGCTAACACATACAATAGTTAGTTATAATTATGTACTATTTTATTTAGCTAAGGCCCACCTTACACTCACACAAAGTGTCTAGAAGCATGTGCTATAGCTGGCTCTTGCATGAGAGCTCACTAATCATCTCTCTCCATTTCTCTCTCCTCCACATCATCTTAAATAAATTATTTAAAGCCTTATAGCCTGCTTACATAAGTTTATTGTACTTGCTTTTAACGTTAAAAAAACAAAACAAAAAACTAGATTGTCTAGTAGAAACTAGGAAACTTTTCTTTATGGGTTTTGCTATTTCCAAGTCCACAGGAAATTAAATTAGAGTTCAGTTCAGTCTTTATGGGTTTTGCTATTTCCAAGTCCATAGGAAATTAAATTAAAGTTCAGTCAGATTATAATCCACGATGTATCACGATTGTAACTGTGATTGCATGACATGATTTGACCAGAAATTAAGCTGATTCTTAGTCAACTCAGAGTTAGACACACCTTTTATTATAGAAGAAAGAGGCACCCAAATAGATAGATACATATATTAAAGGCGGACGGATTCTCGCGATGTAAGCGATCGGTCCGTTTAAGTTTACGTTACTGGAGATTCCGGGTCTTTGCCAATCACCTTGCGCCGCACGTCTGACGTCTCCGTGTGCCGCGTGTCTACCGTCTCGCAATGGTTCTCTAGACGGTGCCGTTTAAAAAAAATAATCCCGTCACCTGCCGATTATTTTTCCGGCCAAAGCGGTGAGCCGAGCAAACCCACGCCACCGCCCCTCATCTTCCTTCTTCCCCCAACCACCGTCGCCCGCTCCCTCCTTTCAGCCGCCGCGCCACAATGAGGAGGAGGTCTTCCTGCAGTCCGCAGAAAACCTAGCTACTCCACCACTAGAGCCTAATCCACTATAGCCACCAACGTTGTCAATCTCTAGATCCCGTCGGTCCTCCTTCTCTTCCTCGGTCTGCAGCCCCCGCTGGACCTGATGCGAATGGTGTATGCTGCCGTGTCCCGCTCGGCTGCCGCGGGCGGCTCGACCCTGCTTGCCTCAGAGATGGAGAATACCACAGTTGTCCTTCATGACGGCGTCGGTGACCACGCGCTTCGAAGGTAGTCAGGCCGGGTTACACAAGGCCCTGCAATCTGCGTTCAGGCGCCGGGACACCTCCTTCGAGGTGCGCCTCCAAGGCAGGAAGGACCTGCAGGCCTACATCCCGTCCCACCCTGGCGATGGCCGGAAGCAGTACATGCTCCGGTCGCTGTACGACCCCAAGTCCCCAACTACGTGTTCAGGTTGAGCAACCGCCTCATAGCGATTGCCTCTCCCAGCAAGGTGATCCCAACTGAATCATGAAATGAATTGCATAGTTGGTAGTGTCAGTTTGTTTCTCCGTGCGTCTGTTCCCTCCTGCCTCCTAGGTATAGATCCTGACTTGGTTCATGTACTAGGTTTATTATTATTACCGGGTTAGTTTGTTGTAGCTGCAAATTCTGAATTTGTGTTCTCTTTATGAACACTTATATTCTTTTATGTAGGTAATTGGAAATTTTGTGATGCATCTGGAAAATGATTATTCGCACAGAATTAACTCCTTTTACAGTTCAAGATTTTTTTTTGAACTGGTCATATGGAGACATGGAGCTTGGTATTACCAACGCAGCGCTGAAATTTTCTACAGAAAATTGAAGAGTATTACGAGAGGCTCACCATGTACTACTTTGCTTCCATAGCCTCTACTTTCCCAGGTATAGATCTTGCCTAGATTCATGTTATAGGTTTTTCATTATCACCTGGTTGTTTTGATGTAGCTGTAAATTCTGAATTTGGTTTCCCTTGGTGAACTCTTAAGTTTCTTTTGGCGGGTATTGGGAATTTTGTGATGCATCCTAGAATGATTATTCACACAAAATTAATTTCATTTACGATTCTTTTTCAGTTGGAGATTTTTTTTGAACTGATCATATGGAGTCATGGAGCTTAGATTTACCAGCGTCGCCCTGAAACTTCCTATATAGGCGATTAAAACTTTTCCTAGAGTGGCTCAACAAAGGCGGAATAAAACTAGTGTTTACTTTATAAAGCACAACCTAGAAACAACTAAGGTTTACCTATGTGCACCAACAACTTATGCTACGCAATACAAGCAACAAAGTGATAGCAAGATATATATTACTTCAAGCACGAAGGCTATCACAATGTAAAGTGCATAAGTAAAGAGCTCGGGTATAGAGATAACCGAGGCACGCGGGGACACCGATATTTTATCGAGTTTCTCCCAACATGGAGTACGTCTCGTTTGGAGAGGGGGTGTTATCAAACCACCAACGCCACAAAATGTCTCCCTTATTCTCCGGTGAATCTCATCCCAATGGGATCGATCCACGCTTCCACTATCGGTGCACTTGTCGGTAGCAACCGGAACCTCTCACAAGGTTGGGGCACAACTCCACAACTTAATTGGAGGCTCCCAACAAACTCCACAAAAGGCCTCAACAAATGTCACCAAGGCTACAATGCCACCAAAGCCACAAAACCGTCTAGGGTTCCAAGAACCCAAGAGGGACAAGCTCCAATGAGCAATTCAAACCAAATCCTCCGAGGAGAACCCAAACCGATGCAACAAATGCAAATGGCAAGAACACCACAAAGATGCTCAAATCCCTCACTCTCAAGTTCCAACAAAGCTACCAAAGCTATTGGGGGAACAAGAGAGGAGAAATCAAAGAGAGACACAAAATCCCCCAAAATCTAGATCCCCAAAGATACACTCACAAAGAGATGTTTTGGTTTGGTCAAAACGTAGATCTAGATCTCCTCCAACAACCCCTCAAATATTTGCAAGAATCAATGGAGGGGTGTGTAGAAATCAAGCTTAAGGAGTAGAGCAAATGGGGGCAAAGCTTGGGCAAGAAAAGGAGGAAGAAGTAACCCTAGAAGGCAAAGGGGAAAAGTTATTTATAGGGCTGGGCAAAATATGGCCGTTGGAGCCTTAATGTAGCGGTAGTACCGGAAGTTCAAGCGGTACTACCGGAGAACTCCGGTACTACCGGACCAGGTACCGGACTTGGTACCGGAAGACCAATATTCAAACTTCATAAGCCCTGGCCACAACGGTAGTACCATTGATGCTACCGTAAAGCGGTAGTACCGCAAATGGCAACCGGTACTACCGGACGTGAAGTGGAATCAGCAGTTTAGACGAAAAAAGTCTCTGTCACGCCAGGTAGTAAAATGCGGTACTACCGCATTTTACTACCTAGGCAGACAGAAGCTTTTTGCCAACGTTCAAAAGTCTCTGCCCTGTGCGGTACTAAAATGCGGTACTACCGCATTTTAGTACCGGAGCAGGCAGAAGCTTTTGACAAGTGGTCAAAAAGCTACTGTCGCGCTAGGTACTAAAATACGGTACTACCGCTTTTTAATACCTAGCCCGGCAGAGGCTTTTTGACAGTTAGTCAAAACCTTCTGTTGCATCCGGTAGCAAAAAGCGGTACTACCGCTTTTTGGTACCGCACCAGGCAAATATTCAAACGACAATAACTTTTGACTGAAAGCTCCGATTGACCCGATTCCAATTGCGTTGGATAGAGGACGACAAGGGCTTCCCAATAAAAAGTGGAAATATTGATTATCACCAAGTGAGAAAGTATCAAGTAGAATAATATGATATACCTCACTTGGTGAGAAACCGAAAAGCCGCATAAATCAAAATCGCAACAAGATACAAATAGGAGATCCAATTTTGATGAACAAGAGCTTGTTATGGAGATTACCACAATCTCTATATCCTCACATGGATAATACCAAATAACAACCAAATACGATGATGCAAGTATGCAAAGGTTTGAGCTCTTTCCAAACGATGTGACCGAATTACTCCTACGAGAGCCCCTCTTGATAGTACGGTTATCTATCTTAAACCCGGTATCCTACACACAACAAGAGGCCGGAAAAAGGGAAAACCTATCAAGATTATACCTTTGACTTGAGCATTCCACTTGAGCTCGATGTAGACGATCTTGCCCTTCTCAAGATGGAACGCCTTTCTTAATTCCTCATCATCGATCTCGCATATTGAGCTTGCCCAACATATCTTCTATGCATTTTATCGACCTTGAAGCCAACACATGCTCCAAGCGATGCCAATGGACAAATCCTACAAGTATAACTTAGTACACACATTAGTCCATAAAGATTGTCATTAATTACCAAAACCACACATGGGGGCCCAACATGTTCTTTCAGTGTGTGACATGGATAACCAAGATGGGATCTTCTCCTTCGTAATGGAGAGATATTCTCTATGCCCTCTCGAATGATATGATACAGAAGCATGACCAAGTATGACTCGGTTAAGTGTTAACCGAGGAGTGGGACTAAGTGTTACTCCAATGAATCACATATTAGGGGACAAGAAGAGAGTTAAGCTAAAGGGATGACAATAAATTTCCTATATCTTGATAATGTATATCGTGAGGCAAAAGGACTTTGACTAAAGTCACATTGGACATGTTCATATTATGTCTTTACGATACTCGGGTGTTCGCATGTCTTGCTAGAGAACGCTTACAGCTATCGACCTGCATCCAAGCATTCATTAAAGAAAGTTGGACTTGAAGCCATGATGGGATACTTGGAGGAGTAACTCTAGTCATATCCTAGTAGTCGTGAACCTACAGGGTCACATACTTAAGAAAAGGATCCAGTTTGGACTAGATACATATAGATGTCGGGGATATGTCCTAGATGGGATTCAAACGCTGAGCCCACCTAGGAAGGATATATAAGTGGAGTGACATGGAAAGTTTCCTAACCATGGTCGTCATTTTCTCCACCCCTAAATCAGGCAAAGAGGATCTACCAGTCCTCTGCTCGATGCTCCTCCTGTATATGTGGATACCGTAGAGGCATTGCACGTATGACGCTTGATGACCCACAAGTATAGGGAATCGCAACAGTCTTCGAGGGTAGTATTACCCAATTTATCGATTCGACACAAGGGGAGCCAAAGAATACTTGCATGCCTTAACAAATGAGTTGTCAATTCAGCCGCACCTGGAAATAGTTCTTTCTCACAAAAGTTTATCAGTAGCAACAGCTTTTTAGTAGCAATAGCAAAGTAACAGCAGCAGTAAAACAAGAGCAATAGTAACAGTAGTAGCAAACAGTAGGATATGAGCACGGTAGGCCTATGGATGGACGGACGGGCGTTGCATGGACGAGTCTAAACATGTAACTTCAAGATCTAGAGCAATTGCAGATAAATAAGAATAAACATCCAAGTACTAAACAATCATAGGCATGTGCTCCATATATAGTCATGCGTGCTCGCAATGAGAACTTGCACAACATCTTTTGTCCTTCCAGCCCGTTGCAGCGGGGCCTCAAGGGAACTACTGGCAATTAAGGTGCTCCTTTTAATAAAGCACCGGAGCAAAGCATTAAAACTCCATGAACACATGTGATCCTCACATCACAGTCATCCCCTCGGGTTGTCCCAATTTCTATCACTTCGGGGCCTTTGGATCCGGACAATGATATGTGTACACAACTTATAGATAAGATCACAAACAATACTATCATAATGATTCAATAATAATTTTAGATCTGAGATCATGGCACTCGGGCCCTAGTGACAAAAATTAAGCACAACAAGTTGCAACAAAGTCAAATAGCACTAATAGAGATACTAGGCACCATGTCCTGACAATCTTATTCGATTACATGATAGAACTCATCCAATCCTACCATCCCCATAGCCTACAGCGGGGGATTACTCACTCATGGATGAGGGAAACATAGATGGTTGATGGAGAGGTGTTGGTGATGATGATGGCGATGATCCTCTCCAAATTCCCGGTTCCGGCAAGGTGCCAGAATGAAGTTTCTGGTTCCGAATCATGGTTTCTGGTGGTGGCGGTGCAGCGGAACTCTTTCTGGAAAAACTTCAAACCCCCCTCGGTTTTTAGGTCAAGAGGCATCTTATAGGCGAAGAGGGAGGCCAGGGGTGCCTGGGGCAGCCACACCCCCTATGGCCTAGGCCCACCCGCGCGACAGGGGTGTGTGTGGGCCCCTCAGGCCTCCCCTCCGTCTTTTATTCTGGCTCTGTGAGTCTTCCGATGAAATATAATTTTTGGCATATTTTTCGGGATTTTTCCTGATAGTTGATTTTCTGCACAAAAACTAGACACCAAGGTAATTCTGCTCAAAACAGCGTCAATCTGTGTTAGTTGTATCCAAATCACACAAGTTTAGAGGAGAAACAGTAGCAAAAGTGTTCAGGAAAGTAGGTACGTTTTGGACGTATCAACTCCCCCAAGCTTAGCTTATTGCTTCTCCTCAAGCAATTCAGTTGAAAATAGTGTGATAAAAGAACTTTCACGAACACACTTGCTTCATATGATGTATATATTCTCAGCATAGGAGTAGATACTTAGGCAATTCATAATAAAGAGTATGCAACTAAGTGTACTTAATAGTCATTGCGAGCTATGAAGAGAAACCAACTCAATAATAATAATTAGCATGAAACATAAACATAAGCAACATTGCAATGCTCATAATAAGGTATGATAGAGTGGTATCTCGCTTGCCTTTGTTTGTAGAGCACAAAATAAATGTCAAGGCACCTCTGAAGTTCAAGTGAAGACTAGAAGTAAAAAATATCAGAGATACAAGCATCAAAGTCATGACATAGTTAACCAAGTTTTGAGACAAGCACATTAAAATAAGAATAACAACTATGCTCTCAATAAGGCACTCAAAGAATAAGTGGTGACTCAACAAGGAAGTGAAAAGGTTTTTGAAAGGTTTAAAAGGCTTCCAAATGCTGAAAGTAAGGTACTCATTAGCTTTGAGCTCTCATTTCCCCTATCATAGGCATCTTATATGGTTAAGATGAAAGTGAGGTCTAATATGAGTTATATGCTTGACAGACCATAAACTAGAAATCTCATGTCCCTTGAGTACTAGGGCCGCTCCTCATGCTACTCAACTTTAGTTACCTGTAAGTTCTTGTCATCGTAAATACATGCGTATCATAGAGAACCGCCAACGGGGTACCCCTTGCACATGATACAGGAGCTATCCCGTGATCAAAGTGACAAGGCAAGCAGACAATGAGCATATCAGCGATTTTTTTATTTGCTATTTACATAGGTTTTTATTGAGGATGGTTCACAGATTGCTCATTATGGTTATGCTGCAAGTTTCCACCATGATTAGGCATGGCTTAGGCTAGCGGCCCAAGCGTTTTTCTAACACATATATATAACTCCATGAACTCACAAGCTCCCCTTTTATTTCACACCGATGACATCCACAAACAAAAGAGCATGATATCAACTGGATATGTATCCATAAGTGTTGAAAGTGTTCCCCGTGACAGCACGGTTCTGCTAACTCCCAACCTATAATTTGCAAGCATATAACTTTCATGGACAATCACAATAGTTCAGGTTTATTAAGTGCAAGAAATAAAGTGTGCCATCAAGTTTATGAGAGCTTTACTAACTAACTTTCTCAAAACAGTCAAACATTTTATTTGGAAGAAAACAAGGCATAATGAATATGCACTGAATAGCAAATGATGCTAGTAGGTAGGTATGGTGGACACTGTTGGCAATATTGGTTTTGGGGAGTTGGATGCACAAGTAGAGCTCACACTCAGTGCAAGTGAAGGCTAGCAATAGAGAGGGAGCGACAAACGAGAGAGCAATAACTGTCATAATCATGCTTGCAACAAAATAGGACTAATTATGGCAAGAAAGTGATACAAGAACTCTGAGGCAAAATAAATCATCGAGGCTTACTGACTATTGTTTAGTCATATGCATGCGTGAGCATGTGCCAAGTCGATTCACATGAAACATTCAGAGGAGGATACCACAATATCATACCAAGTTATGAATAAAACAATGCAAGCAAACATTCATATGACATGCTACAAACTATTAGCAAGCTGGAGCTAATCACAAGAAAGCAAGAACTACTAAGCATCCATAAATAATATACACCTTACATGAATAGACTAAGCATGCTCACAATGATGAATATATGTACAAAAATGAAAACAAAATAGAGTTCGTTACCAGCCTCTTACCATACCTCAAGTTGTCTTAATCTTCATTATTGCCCTTCACTTGTGTGGCTTGAATAATAACATGAAACCAAACTCCACTGAGGACTGCTGAACCCTGCAAAGAACTCCACAAAACCAAAGAAGAACAAACAAATATTTTTCGTGTTTTCGATTTTTTTAAAGCAAGCACAGAAAGCAAAACCAAACAAAGCAAAATCTTTTTGGATTTTTCTTTAAGGCAAACCAAAGCTAAAAAGCAAAGAAACAAACCAAGAGAAACAACGAAAATATTTTTGGTCTTTTTGTGTTTTAAGAAAGCAGAACAAAAACCAAAAAGAAAGCAAAACATGGATATATATAGATATAAATGAGTGTGATGTCGGTGTACCTCCCTCCAAGCTTAGGATTTTGGCCTAAGTGGGGCTCAATAGCGTGGGTAGTAACCCCAAGCTGGTGGGTCATCATAGGAATGATCATAATCAGGCCCTCGCAATGAATAAGAAGACACACCCCAATCATAGGAGGGATGCTGGTACGAAGACTCCCCCATGTTGGAGGGCTGAACCGAATCATCTTCGGCATCCTCTCCAACATTCTTCTCTTGCTGGGAGAGCTCCACCATGTAAGTGTCAAACTCCTCTGTGAGCGACCATCCTTGCATGTTATCAAAATTAAACAAAGCAAGTGCATGAAAATAGACTACTTTCTCAGTCCTACCCCCTCTCCAACCACGCTTGACAAAGGATAATTCATACGGTAAACTTCTCATAGTAGCCCAAGAAGAAACAAAATTATGCTGAACCATGGAATCAAGATCAAGCCTCTCTATGGGGAACCGATAATCTGAATGGTGAGGCTCTAAACCATGGAAAGCTAGCAACCTAGAGGTAATGGGACCTCCACAAATTCCACCCTTCTCGCGGTTAGTGGTAATACGGTAAGCTATCAAAGCACCCAGGTTATAAGATCTATCCCTATTCAAAGCAGCTGAAATAAAAGCTAGATCAAAAGAAGATAACTTTCTATCAATCTTTCTAGCAAGAACACCCTTGGTAATGAAATAGGCAAAATATCTAATGGATGGGAACTGAATGTTCCGAATTTTACCACTTTCCTTCGAGAAGTCGAAACCTTGGCAAATTTCAGCATATAAATCCATAAGTGACTTAGGCCTCTCCTTGATCTTCTCATAAGATCCCCAATGAGGTACTCTAATTGCTGCACAGAAATCAGCATAAGGCAGGTCGACAACTAGATTGTAGATTTTATAATGGACCATGGGATTAGACGAGGACCAAGTAAACCGGAAGTCCTGCACCACATCCATGGTTAGCTTAACATACTGATTTGGTTATTCTTCAACAAAGTGTTCCAACCCTGCATTAGTAATCATAGTCTGGAAATCCTGAAAGATTCCCGCGGCTCTCATAAATTCAGGGCATGGATAAATGGAAGGGAAGACTCCTTCCTCACGATGTACTTTCATTGTCTTAGGTACCATCAAATCATATTGATTCAGTGGGTATGCACTCATCTTCCTTTCTGAAATTTTTAGACAAAAATCAAACCAAGTGATTTCCAAGTTGATAAATGATGAGGAATTACTATAGGAACTTGCTAGAGGGCTAAACATGCATCAAAATGAAATCTCTAAGCATAGAACAAGCATGCAAGCTCACACAACCTAACACCTATAGCAGCAAAATACTCAAGATACAATCTACCAATCACAAATCTAATTGGACAAGCGGAGGAGGCACATACCAAGGAGCAATCCCTCCAAAAATAAGCAGCAAAGATGGCCTGAGCAAGGAGATCGAAAATCGGGAGCAAGAACAGCAGGAACTCGAGCTTGAGAAATTTTTCCGGTTTTTTCGGGAGAGAGAAAGAAGTGGCTGGGAGGAGACAACTTGGAGGGCCACAGGTGGGTCCCACCCAGGCCAGGCGCGCCCTGGGGGCTGGTCGCGCCACCAGGGGTGTGCTGGCCTGGTGGGTCCCCTAGGCCACTCTAGGTGTCCCTCTGCCCCTTTTTTCGAGGAAAAATTTAATATGAATTTTTTGGGATTTTTTGGGAAACTTTATTTTTGGCCAATTTTCAGGGTATGAAAATTGACTTTCTATCAGAAAAGATTTTTTTAGAAGAAGCAAAAGCAAACAAAAACCAAAACTACAGAAGTTCTAAAACACTCTAACAAGCAAACAACTAGCAAAACTAAAGCTAACAAGAGAAAGAGCAAAGACTAGGAAGGAGAAAAATAAAAGTGAGGAAGTATAACCACTGTGAAAACATTGTTTTGTTCATTAAAATACTTTTGTTAACAAGGTTGATCAAGTCTTGTTACCAAAACAATCTTATATGAAACAAAAATTTGCATTCCACAAAGTGATTATGTTACCTCAAACTTGATAGCAATAGTCCCAATCATAACAGTTTCAAAACTTTCTTGTGGAAAGGGACAATATATTTCTCCAACCTTGATGCTCTCAATATTTTCAATGGAATTCAGGCAATAGCTCTTATCAATCTTCTTTGGGAAATAGACAATATGCTCTTTGTCATTAATATTAAATGTTACTTTTCCTTGATTACAATTGATGACAACACTTGTAGTATTAAGAAAGGGTCTCCCAAGAATAATAGACATATTATCATCTTCAGGCATTTCAAGCACAACAAAATCAGTTAAAACCAAACAATTATGAGCTATTTGAACTAGAACATCCTCACATATACCAACATGAATAGTAGTTGACTTGTCAGCCATTTGTAAAGATATATCAGTTGGTATCAACTTTTCTAGCTGGAGTCTCTTGTAGAGAGAAAAAGGCATAACACTAACTCCAGCTCCCAAATCACATAAAGGAGTTCTAACATAATTATTCTTAATAGATCAAGGAATAGTTGGTATACCTGGATCACCAAGTTTCTTTGGAACCTTACCATTGAAGGAATAATTAGCAAGCAGACTAGAAATTTCCTCATTAGGAATCTTCCTTTTATTAGAGACAATATCCTTCATATACTTTTAATAAGGAGGCAACTTAATAGCATCAGTCAAAGGAATTGGCAAAAATAAAGGTTTCATCCACTCACAAAACTTGTTATAGTGTTTTTCCTCCTTGGACTTGTGTTTCTTATTGGGAAAAGGCATAGGTTTCTGCACCCAAGGTTCTCTCTCGCTACCATGTTTTTTAGCAATAAAATCTTCCTTAGTGTATCTAATGTTCTTAGTGTGCTTCTCAGGTTCTTCCTCAACTTCCTCCTTATCAGGAGCATCATTTTTATCATTACCACTCTCAGTTTAAGCATAAGAGATAGATATACTATTAGGATCCACAGCAGGTTCAGAGGGTTCCTCAACTATTTTATGTTTCTTTTTCTTTCTTTTACGAGGACTACCACTACTTTCACCTTGTTGAGAGTCCTGCTCAATTATTTTAGGGTGTCCTTCAGGATATAAAGGATCTTGAGTAGCTATACCACTCCTAGTTATAATTCCATAAGCATGTTTATCCCCTGAGGCATTAACTAGCATATCTTTTTGTACCTTAGTAAGTTGATAAATTTGGGTTTGAACCATTTGAAAGTGTTTACAAAGCATTTTAATATCATTAGCAGTTATTTTCACAATATCTTTCAACTCATTTATAGCTCTAGAGTTTTCCAATAAATGATTCTGAACTTGTTTATTAAAATTTCCTTGTTTAACAATAAATGTGTCAAAGTTCCTCTAAGCATTGATCAGGAGGCTTACCATAGGGAATATCACCTTCATCAAAGTGGAGAGAGTGTACCTCAATAGCAGATGAGTGGGGAATTGGCTTACATAATTCTTCTATAGGAGGTAGATTCTTCACATCTTCAGCTCTAATACCTTTCCCCTCTAGACATTTCTTAGCTTCTTTCATCACTTCATCATTTAATGCAATTACTCCCCTCTTCTTTGGTGTTGGTGTTGGAACTGGTTCAGGCACAACTGGTTCAGGAGTAATAGGCTCAAGTGTATTTAGCTCAGTTGAAGTCCAATCATTATAATTCTTGCTTATTTTAGCCATTAATTCTTCAGCATCTGTAGGAGTTATTTTCTTGAAAACGCAATCAGCAAAACTATCTAGGTATGTCCTAGAATCATGAGTTAGTCCGTTATAATAAATATCAAGAAGCTCATTTTTAGGTAATTGACATCCAGGATGTGCATGAATCAAGGCACAAAACCTTGTCCATGACTCAGGAAATTTCTCTTCTTCTCCCTGTTTAAAATCAAAAAGTTTCTGTAAAGCAGCATGTCTAGCACTAGGAGGAAAATATTTCTAGAAGAAAGAAGCAATCAAACAATCAGGACTATCAATGTAACTAGGAGGTAATCTATTAAACCAAGCCTTAGCTTCTCCTTTTAGTGAAAAAGGGAAGATCTTAGTAACAAAGTACTTACGCATCTTAAAATCATCAGAGAACAAAGCACTCATAGTGAAAAGTTCATTCATATGAGCTACAACACTCTCATTTTCAGTCCCATAAAAAAGTTCTTTCTCGACAATGTCTAAATAGGATAAATCAAGAGAGAAATCATAATTTTCATCTTTAATATCTATGGGAGACGTGGCAAACTTAGGACCAGAGGAAAGTTTAGAAATAATGGTACGTCTCTCAAGGAGACTCTTAATAGCACTAGCACCATGTGTGTTTCAACACTCTTCAATAAATTCATCAGTAAACTCAATGTAACCATCATTAATATCATATCTCTCTCTAGACTCAGGTGAGCTAACAGGTGTAACAGTGTCTTCACTAGGAGTTTCAGTATTTCCTAGACTAGCCATAGTAGCATCTAGGAAAGGACCTAATGGACCACTCGCATCAAGCACAGTAGAAGTAACATCATGAGTATCAGAAGCAGTTTCAGATTCAGCAGTAGTAGCAGTGTGTGTAGCATAAGTATGTGGTGGTGGTGTAATAAGCTTACTTATAACAGACGGTGAATCAAGAGCAGTGGAGGTGTTTAGGACGGTACCTCTTCTTGTAGTGGATGGTAAAATAGGAAACTTTCCATCATGAGACTTCCCCATGATGAAAGGAGTAGCAGTGAACAATAATAGATCCAAGTGAACATACAAATAAAGCTATGCCCCCCGTCAACGGTGCCAAAAAATAGTCTCGATGACCCACAAGTATAGGAGATCGCAACAGTCTTCGAGGGTTGTATTATCCAATTTATCGATTCGACACAAGGGGATCCAAAGAATACTTGCAAGCCTTAACAATTGAGTTGTCAATTCAGCTGCACCTGGAAATAGTTCTTGCTCATAGAAGTTCATCAGTAGCAACAGTTTTGTAGTAGCAATAGCAAAGTAACAGCAGCAGTAAAACAAGAGCAATAGTAACAGTAGTAGCAAACAGTAGGATATGAGCGCGGTAGGCATATGGATGGACGGACGGGCGTTGCATGGACGAGTCTAAACATGTAACTTCAAGATCTAGGGCAATTGCAGATAAATAAAAATAAACATCCAAGTACTAAACAATCATAGGCATGTGCTCCATATATAGTCATGCGTGCTCGCAATGAGAACTTGCACAACATCTTTTGTCCTTCTAGCCCGTTGCAGCGGGGCCTCAAGGGAACTACTGGCAATTAAGGTGCTCCTTTTAATAAAGCACCGGAGCAAAGCATTAACACTCCGTGAACACATGTGATCCTCACATCAAAGTCATCCCCTCAGATTGTCCTAATTTCTATCACTTCGGGGCCTTTGGATCCAGACAATGATATGTGTACACAACTTGCAGATAAGATCACAAACAATACTATCATAATGATTAAATAATAAGTTTAGATCTGAGATCATGGCACTCGGGTCCTAGTGACAAGCATTAAGCACAACAAGTTGCAACAAAGTCAAATAGCACTAATAAAGATACTAGGCACCATGCCCTATTAATCTTATTCGATTACATGATAGAACTTATCCAATCCCTACCATCCCCATAGCCTACAGCGGACGATTACTCACTCATGGATGAGGGAAACATAGATGGTTTATGGAGAGGCGTTGGTGATGATGATGGCGATGATCTTCCCCAGATTCCCCGTCCTGGCAGGGTGCCGGAACGGAGTTTCTGGTTCCGAATCGTGGCTTCTGGTGGTGGCGGTGCAGCGGAACTCTTTCTGGAAAAACTTTGAACCCCCCTGAATTTTTAGCTCAATAGACATGTTATAGGCGAAGAGGGAGGCTGAGGGGGTTGCCTGGGGCAGCCACACCCCCTCCAGGCACGGCCTGGGACCACCCGTGCGGCAGGGGGTGTGGGCCCCTCAGGCCTCCCCTCCGTCTTGTATTCTGGCTCCGTGAGTCTTCTGGTGAAATAGGATTTTTGGCATATTTTCCGGGATTTTTCCTGATAGTTTATTTTCTGCACAAAACTAGATACCAAGGTAATTCTGCTGAAAACAGCGTCAGTCCGTGTTAGTTGTATCCAAATCACACAAGTTTAGAGAAAAAACAATAACAAAAGTATTCAGAAAAGTAGATACGTTTTTGACGTATCAACGCTCATAAATAATTTTGTGGATTCAAGGAGATATTCGTGGGATCGGAATACACTTCCCTGACGCACTACATCTAGTTATGCTCCTGCGCGTCCAGTGATAATCACGTGACATATCTCCTAGACTAGTTCTTGGAAGCTTTGCATAGAAAGTTTGTGTTTATCTCTACGTGGCCTACCAGATAGGAGCCCATGCTATGTTTTTCTAGTTCACACGTATCATATACTAAAGACTTATCTAGTGCGCAACTTAAAAATGAAGGGTAGATGCGATATAAGGCAACACAATACTGGTTTCCAATCCTGCGATGATGCAAGATGAGTTCTTAGATTGGAGACAAACAGGATGCAAGTGGAACTTATTTTTTTCCTTCATAAAGATAATAGAGACCATCACGCTCAGTGCTAGACCCCCAAATTATCCACGTCTTTAGCTCCCGAAAGGCACAAATAGGATCAAACCAATTTCTACAATTATGGGACTTATTAATTGAGCTAACTGATAATAGGTTGATCGGAAGTTTAGGAACATGAAAGACATGGGATAAGGACAATTTATTGGTGCAAATAACAAATCCATGTCCTACAATATGTTCCATGGATCCATCATCTACACATACCTTGTCCTTACCTGAGCATATACTTTACGTCGTAAAAAGGTTTAATGATCCTATCATATAGTTAGTGGCTCTATCAGTGATCTAGAATTTTGATTGAGTTGTGGAAGTGTGAGCCTGCTGAGGTGTCATACCTTGGTGAGAAGTGACATTTAGAGAAGAGTAGGCTTTGGAGGAATCCTAGGAGGAAGATAGGTATTTTGAGATTTTAAACTCGTAAGTAAAATCGTCAAGAGCTCACACATATACCAACGGTATGTTCCTGTAGTGTGATTAGTTTGACCCTTGTTTGAACCCTGAGATCCCCTTGGTCGAGATTAACCTTTCTCCAACCAATGAGGATAGCCATACATATCATATCATGTGTCTTTCTTGTTTCCACTCTTTTTTGTGATGATCACAAATAAAACTTTATTTACCATCTTTACTAGAAGGACTTCTAAGCATATCAAGCTTGCATGGATAAAGCTTCATGAGCATCTGCTAAATCCCGTCCATCTTCCTTAGTCTGAGACAAGTGAGTGTCCTCTTCAACCAAAATATAAATGATGTCATCAAGGATTAACCACTTTGGTTCAGAATACATCAACTAGGGACGAAGAACTAATTCCTCGTTTAGAACATCAAGACATCGTTTGCTCACAAATGATTCCGACCAAGTATGATGGATTGCAATATCCTTTTTGTCAATAGGTTCAAAAGGATGATATTAGTGCAAGTTTCTATACAACTTTTTCATTTCAACTATGTACTCTGTCACAGTTTTAGAATGATGCTTCAAGTTAATCAAATCGCCCATCATATGAGTAGCTTCCATCTTATTAGTCTTTCTTGCAAATTTACTCTACAAGGATGACCAAACATCATACATATTTTCCATGGTTTCCACATGTCCTCTAATTGATGGTTCCATACTTCCCAAAAGCCACACTAACACTTTATAATTGATTTGTTTCTTGCTGGTACTATGCATCTTTTTTCCGTGTTTCTTCATCGACAACAAGTATATAATCATAGTCATTAGCACTCATAATTAATTGAGTGTGACGAGCCCAACTGATGTAGTCACCCGCTCCTAATAATTTTACTTGATTAGGCTCAAGTGTGTGCTTGAATGGCTTAGGGACCAACTTTAATTGTTGTTGTTGTTTAAGGAGGTTGCTATAAAAATCATACATTTTATCAACATTGGAATCCCCTATCGCGTCTTTGGTTGAATCCCCCATAATTGTCCTCAGTCAAGAACCCGTAAACTCACAACCTAAAGCACCAAATAGCAGTATTTTTCTAAACTTTTAGTGACATTCAAGAACAACAAGAAACCAACATCACATGAGACATTTCATTTCTTGCAAGTAGTACTAAGCTCCAACAGTTGCAATATGACAAAAACACTCAGGCACGCATGACTCTCTTTGTAGAACAAGAATTATATAGTCTAGCTGAACAATCAACAATAGCACTAGCACATTATACCTTGGGCATTTTTATTCCGCGGTGATGGGGATATGCCTACCGAGGTATACCCAGCAGGACGTTTCCGACTGGCCCAAGAACTGGCGAGTGGGCCTGCAAGACGGCGACTGGATCCAGGCCTAGCGTAGGTCTAAGCGACTGGAAGCTGAAGGCTCAGGAGAGTAGATAGGCCCAGTCGGATTAGGTTAAACGAATACCGAAGCCTTAACTGATTCGGTTAAGATATGTAAACCCTAGGGGGAGGTGAGTCTATATAAACCTCCCTACAGGGCGTGTAGACGTACGTTCCATCATACACCCAAGCGACTCGCCGCCTAGCCGTCGAGCTCGCCCCATTGTACCTCCACCATAATACAATCTAGCAGAAGTAGGTCTTTACCCTCCGGGGGGCCGAACCTGGGTAAAACCCTGTGTCTCCGCCCTCATCTCGCACCGCAGATGGCTGGCCGCCCTTGCCCTTCGTTCTACTACTCGCTGCCTATTGCAGCATCTGCCGTGACCATTCCCATGACAGTGGCGCCCACCGTGGGGCCTGGCCGGTCTGGCCGGTGTTCTGCGGCGAGACCCAATCTGACCATCAATGAGTCGGTCGCCACCGGCCGCATGATAGCGATCGGCGAGATGCTCTAGATCTTGCCGAGCAGCTACGTCCCGGCGGCGCGACCCATCACGCATAGCATGATCCTGCCGGTTGGCACGATCAGCCTCTTCGTCGGCCTCACCGACGTCATCGTCTCGGAGGACTCGGCTCGCATCCGCAAGTCGCCGCCACGTGACCGGCTCTCTGATAGCCAGGTCCGCACGATCCATCGCCTCGCCTCCGAATACAACTCGGCCCACAGCGACGTGGCCGAAAACTCCGCGGCCGCGAAAGACGCGTCCCTCAACGACGACGCCGACTCGGCGACCCCGGCATCACTCGCCGGATCCATCACCGCGGATTCACCCGCGGGCTCCATCACCCAGGTCTCCAACGTGGGAGACTTCGAGGATCCTTCCATCCTTGGGATCTTCGACTTCGACTCTAGGTCGGAAAACTCCGCCGATCTCCGCGACGGGGCCGGTCGTCACGCCGCGACATACATGGCGACTGGCACCGATCCGCCGGAGGATCCCTTCTCCACCCCGATCCCTCCTAACGCCACGACAACGGAGGTCGAAGAACTCCACCTGAAGCTAGCGGAGGCTGTCCGCAAGGAGCAAGCCGAGCGTGAAAAATTTCGCCTCGAGCAGGTGACGGCGCAGGAGCTGTCGCGTTACCACGCGCAGCGAATCAGGACGCGCTTGAACCCCACCGTCCAGGGGCGCGCCCTGAACTTCGACGACGAGAACGACCCGGCCCGCGTGGCCGAGCGCGTGATCTGCGAGAACACACCACCAGGGGGAAGCGCCCGGCCCCCACCAGGGTCGACAGCGATGGGAGCCCCACCACCCCCCAACCGCACGCCCCCCAGGGATCAGCCGCGGATAGTAGTCTCCTCACGGGAGCGAGACGCGAACGGCCTACCACTGTTCTCCACCCCAATGGACAACCTCGTGGCGGGCCGAGCAGCGGCTGACAACATCACGACCACCAGGGACGGCGCCCTACAGATCCAGTACGTCAGGGCCCTGCTCGCAAAGGCCGTCGAGCAGCAAAACGCAGGCGCCGACTCGCAGGGTCGAGTGTACTCGCGTTCTTCAGGAAGCAGAGCGGCCTCAAGCGGTCGCCCGCTGGCGGCAAACACCTTCAACTGCCCGCCACCGGAGCCACTGCAGCTCCAACATCGACACGCGAACGCGGCACTCTCCACCAACGACCCCAGGCCAGCGACCAACTTCGTCGCAGCCAACGGTCAGCCCGTCGACGCCCGCACCCACATCATCAACAACCAAAGCTGGCGCGCACGCCAGCCCGACGACCTGCGACACACCCTAACCAATCGCCGCGACGGCGAGCCGATGGGGCCGCTAAGTCGACTCGGTCCCAGGTGCTTAGGACCGATGATCCGAGGCGAAAAATACCCGGCGAACTTCAAAGCGCCGAAGGAAATAGAGAAGTACGACCCCTCCATGTGGCTGGACACATACCTCATGGCGATGGGGATTGCTGGTCACACCGACCTGCTAGCCACCCGTTACCTCCCCTTGATGATGGAGGGGACGTGCATGCAGTGGATCAACACCCTCCCGCAGGATAGCATCGACTCCTGGGAGGAGATGCGCGACGCCTTCGTCAGGCACTTCGAGTGCTCCTACACCCGCGCCACCACCATCGAGGACCTGGAGCGATGCATCCAGGGACCCCGCGAGTCGACCCGCAACTGGGTCCAGCGGTGGCAAGAACTATGGTACAACGCGGTCGGCATCCACCCGGACACCGCGATCCATTGCTTCAAGACCTCGTGTCGCTACGAGCCATTGGTCGCCAAGCTCAAGCGACATTCTCAGACACTCGACAACATACCGGACCTCCTCGAGATAGCCAAACGGTACGCGGAGGAAGACCCAAACCAGGAAACCGACGATGAGTCGGGAACCCAACGCCGCACGAGTGGCAACGACAACGGACGATGGTCCGACCTACGCTACAGCAACACTCGCCTCATTGGCAAGCGCCGCAGTGACGGGCGAGTCGACTTCGTCGCCAACGCCGGGCACGCGCAACGCGAGCTCAAGAGCTTCCACCGCGACGGAGGACAACGCCACGACGGCGGCAACTACAAGGCGAAACCAAGGTTCGACCCCGCGGCCCTCCTTAACCAACCTTGTGCGTTTCACAGCAGGGAAGGGAAGCCCGCCACGCACACGACCGCCGACTGCCACACTCTCAGGGAGATTGAGAAGGCGCGACGAGCGCGGGAGGACCCTGACAACAACCCGCCAAACGGCGGAAAATTCGGCAATGTGGCCGGCTCGCTCCATACCTTCACAGGCTTCAACACGAAGCACGAGAAGAAGGTCATCGCCCGCGCCATCGCCGTCAACGCGGTGGCCGAGGTGGACGTTCCCCAGTTCCTCAACTGGTCGGAGCAACCCATCACCTGGAGCCGCCAGGACCACTCGCCACGCATCGAGTACCCATGCCGAGTCGCCCTGGTGGTCAAGCCTAAGGTGGGCGACTACTGGCTCCCCAAGACATTGATGGACGGCGGCAGCTCCATCAACATCCTGTACCTGGACACCTTCAGGCGACTGCGGCTCCCGCAGTCGATGGTCGAGACGACCTACACCACGTTCCACGGCATCGTCCCCGGTCGGAAGGCGTACCCGATCGGCAAGGTCACGCTGCCAGTCACCTTTGGCACACCAGCAAACTTCCGCACCGAGCGGATCGTCTTCGAGCTGGTACCCTTCGACAGCCCCTACCACTGCGTCCTGGGCCGCCAGGCGTTCGCCAAGTTCATGGCAGCGCCCCACTACGCGTACAACACATTGAAGCTCCCCGGGCCGTGCGGCGTCATCACCATCCAACGGCGACCCCGACATGGCCGCCGAGTGCGAGGCCAAAGGAGCCGAACTTGCCGACGCCGTCATCACGGCAGAGGCCAACCACGCCGACGAGCTCGCCAAGTACGCGAGCGGGGTCAACAACGACGACCCCACCATACTCAAGAAGCCCAATTCGGAGGGTGCCAACACCTCAGCCTTCGAGGCGACGACGCACACCCGCACCGTCGAGCTAGTCCCGGGCGACTCCAGCCAGACGGTAACGATCGGGACGGGCATGAGCCCAGCCTAGGAAGGCACGCTCATCGAGTTCCTCCGTGAGAACAGGGACATCTTCGCATGGAAGCCTTCTGACATCCCTGGTGTCCCTAGGGAACTCGCTGAGCACAAACTAAACACTGACCCCAAAGCGCGACCCATTAAGCAGTCGCTACGGCCCTTCAATGAAGAGCGCCGCCGAGCTATCGCCAAGGAGGTGCAGCGTCTACTCGCTGCAGGCTTCATCCGGCCAATCAAGTACTCCAAGTGGCTGGCAAACCCAGTCCTGGTCGAGAAGAAGAACGGGACCTGGAGGATGTGTATCGACTACACAAACTAAAACAGCGCCTGCCCGAAGGAGCAGTTCGTCCTCCCGTGGATCGACCAAATAATCGACTCCACCGCAGGTTCGGAGTCGCTGTGTTTCCTCGACGCCTACTCTGGATACAACCAGATTAAAATGGCTGTTGAGGACGAGGAGAAGACGGCGTTCATCACGCCATTCTGAGCCTTCTGCTACACCGCCATGACCTTCGGCCTCAAGAACGCCGGAGCGACCTACCAGCAGTGCATGCAAGAGTGCCTCGCGAGCCAAATTGGCCGCAATATCCACGTCTACATCGACGACGTGGTCTTAAAGTCCGCTCGCCAGGGCGATCTACTCGCTGACCTGGCGGAAACATTCACCAACCAGCGGAAGTACAAGATAAAGCTCAACCCAGGCAAGTGCACCTTCGGTATACCAGCAGGGCAGCTACTGGGGTACGTCGTCTCCAAGCGCGGGATCGAGGCGAACCCCACCAAAATCGACACGATCGCCTGACTCGGCAAACCCGAGTGCCTACGCGACGTCCAGAAGCTGGCCGGGCAAGTCGCGGCTCTTAGCCGCTTCATCCCCCGACTGGGCGAAAAGGCGATGCCCCTATACCGCCTGATGCGAAAGAACCCCACCTTCCAGTGGGACAAGGAGGCGGACGACGCACTCCGTGACCTCAAGAAAGTGTTACTCGCAGCACCACTACTCGCCGCCCCCGTCGACAAAGAACCCATGCTGGTCTACGTCGCGGCTTCCGAGCGCGTCGTCAGCGCCGTCATGGTCGTCGAGCGGCCGGAGGAAGGAAAGGAGCGCCCGGTAGAGCGACCGGTGTACTACATCAGCGATGTCCTAACCGAGTCACGCCAGCGATACCCGCAATACCAGAAACTGGTATACGCGGTCTTCAGAGCACAGCGGCGCCTGCCGCACTACTTCCAGGAGCACCCGATCACGGTCGTCTCCTCCGCACCGTTGCAGGACATCATCCGCAACCGTGAGGCGACCGGGCGAGTCGCCAAGTGGGCCGTCGAAATCGACGTCCACAACATTAAGTACGAGCCACGAAAAGCGATCAAGTCGCAGGCCCTCGTGGACTTCATCGCCGACTGGGAAGAGGCCCAGCAGCCAGAAAAGCTGCCATACCTCCACTACTGGAGCCTGCACTTCGACGGCTCCAAGAACACGGACGGCGCAGGAGCAGGGATCGTGCTGACTTCCCCGAAGGGCGACAAGCTCCGCTACATCCTCTGCCTCGACTTCACCCCCTGCACCAACAACATGGCTGAGTACGAGGCCCTACTCCACGGCATGCGAGCTGCCAAGGAGATGAACGTCAACCGCCTACGTTGCTATGGAGACTCCGACCTCGTCGCTGGGCAAGTCGCTGGTACTTGCGATGCCGTCTCCCCCACCATAGCGGCTTACCGCCAAGCAGTAGACAAGCTGGGAGGACACTTCGCAGGCTACTCCGTCGAGTGGATCGACAGGCGGAAGAACGAGGAGGCCGACGCACTCTCTCGCATCGGGTCGGCTCGACTCGCACCACCCGCCGGCGTCTTCCTCGACACGATCAGCAAGCCATCAGTCTCTCCCCCAAGGGAGATCGACATCGGAGTCCCGCTGCAACCCGAGGCAGCCCTAGTCGCACTCATCGCCGAGCCAGACGACTGGACCAAGCCGTACATCGCCGACCTGGAGGCTGGCACCTTGCCGGCAGACGAGACCGACACCAGGATGGTTGCACGTCGGTGCAATTCCTTCACCATCATCGACGGCGAACTTCACAAGCGCAGCGTGACCGGCGTGTTTCAACGCTGCGTCCAACCTGCCGAAGGACGCAAGATCCTCCACGACATCCACTCCGGCGACTGTGGCCACCACGCCGGAGCCCGCTCTCTGGTCGCAAAGGCCATGCGGCACGGCTTCTACTGGCCGACTGCACACGCCGACGCCGTTGACATCGTCCAGCGGTGTGCTGGCTGCCAGAAGTACGCCAACTAGACACACGTGCCGAGCTCAGCACTCAAGACAATCCCCATCACCTGGCCATTCGCCGTGTGGGGTATGGACATGGTAGGCCCATTCAAAAAGGCCCCCTCCGGCTTCACCCACCTCCTGGTCGCGGTCGACAAATTCACAAAGTGGGTGGAGGCCAAGCCAGTCCGGAAATGCGACGGGAAGACCGCCACCAAATTCCTACGTGAACTCATATATCGCTATGGGTTCCCAAATAGCATCATCACGGACAACGACACCAACTTCGCCAAGGGAGCCATGGCCGAGTTCTACGAGGAACATCACATCTGGTTCGACCTCGCGTCAGTCGCCCACCCGGAATCTAACGGCCAGGCGGAACAGGCTAACCAGAGCATCCTCCACGACATGAAGCCGCGGCTACAAGTACCACTTGAGCGCACCGCCGGGTGCTGGGTCGAGGAGATACCCTCCGTCATCTGGGGCATCCGCACCTCGGTCAACAGGTCAACAGGGTTCACCCCCTTCTTCATGGTGTACGACGCCGAGGCAGTCCTGCCCACCGACCTCGAGCACGACTTGCCAAGGGTCATCCACTACGCGGAGGCTGCGAACGAACTCGCACGACAGGATGGAGTCGACCAACTCGACGAGGCACGCGACCTAGCTCGCTCACGCACCGCCATCTACCAGCAAGGACTCCGCCGCTACCACAGCCGGCGGGTGAAAACTCGCACCTTCCAAGAAGGCGACCTGGTGCTGCGCCTCATCCAGGACAAGAAGGGCATGCACAAGCTTTCCCCCCATGGGAGGGACCATTCGCCATCGGGCGAGTACTCGGCAACGACGCCTACTACCTCATCGACGTCCGCGGGGACGGCAAGCTTGACGTTAAGCGACCATGGAATGTAAACCTCCTACGGAAGTTCTACTCCTAGAACCCCACATATGTATCCTCCAGTCGCTATGAAATAAAAAAATTGGTTACCGCAAATTGCGTCTACTCTCCGTGTCTTGTGCCACTCGCACTCGTAACAACAGCATCAAGTTAATTGCAGAAGTCAACCTCTGGTACAGCGATCGGCACGGCTAAGTAGTGCGCTACAAGGGCACTGGGTCACCCCAGGTCTTGTAACGTCCACAAAAAACGCCTACCCGGAGCCCCATTGGAGTCGCCTAGCCCGACTGGCTCGACGAGCCAAGACAACTGCTTTCGCTTCTCACAGCAACCATGATCCTCCGCATCCTCGACATAGCGACTCGAATGGCCAAGTACCACGCTCGGGGACTGATGACCAGTTCAGCACGAGCGGCTAGAAAAAACGCCAAGTATGAGAGCATGCCCAGGACTCGCCACGCAACTGACCCAACGGGCCAGGCAGGAGTGATGCGCTTATCCTAACGCGCCAAGTCCTCAACCACCCTAGAGTTGCGCCTAGAACAACTAAGTACCACGCTCGGGGACTCGGCTACCCGACCTCGTTCGCACAAGGGAAAACGGTGAAGTACTGAGCACTCATGGGAGTCGCCTTGCGACTAGCTTTCCGAGCCTGGGCGAGTCGACGTCAATAACAAAACATTCAAAATCACAAACACATACTAAACGAGGAAAACCCCATAAAAAAGGGCGGACGCGCTCGGGGACTCGTTCAACCCTCAATCACAAACACACAACAATGAACAAAATACCATGATATTTCATAGCATATCACAATCGTCACAAAATACAAAGTATGCCCAACGGCAACACTGCCACTAACGCCCCAAGGGCACAATTTCTCATTCCGCAGGCTTCGACGATGACTCGCCGCCACCCCTGCGGTTGCGAATGAAGGGAGTATACGGGTTCGACGGGTACGTCGTCAACTCACCCGCCATCGCCGCACGGAAAGGCTGCTCGATCTTGAAGTCCCGGTGTTGTGGTTCGGGGTCGTTGGGTGCGATGACCGTCTCCTGATAAGGAAGGAGGTCGCCCATCGCCCAGACGCGCTCGGAGTACACCGCGGCGCGGTCCGTCAGCTTCAACACCTCGGATATCTCCACCGCGCCAGTCGACGACGGGTAGCCACTCGTCACGTCATCCAAGTCGAAATCTTCCGGGAAGTGGGCGACCCAAGGCTCAGCGCCGTCGCTGCCCCGCGCCGGAACGCCGACCGTGACATGAACTCGACGACCAACGGCGCCTTCTCCAAGTACCGCCACACCTCGACGAGATCACTAGGAATCACTTCCGTGGGCGACATCTCCTGAAGATACGCTCGTATACATGTCGCCGACAACGTGGCTGAATCGACTAGCATGGCTACACATTGCCGTGCGTCGAACGAGCTCGCCTCTTCCGCGCTATCGAGGATCCGACATGCGGACAGAAGATGACAGTGAGTACATCAAGTAATATACAATGCATATGCAACAGGCAGGAGCAGGCACACTCACCAATCAAGGGGCGGGAGAGATCCGTGATGAAGCTCTGAAGAGAAGTGTAGTCATCCTGAAGCCCAGCAACAAGGGCGTCAGAAACTTTACGTTCCTCCGCGGCGGCTGTAACAGCAGCCTTGGCTCGCCCATCCACCGAACTCGCTTCCTCCTTCGCTTCCCTCAGCTCGCGCTAAAGGTCGGCGATCCGCTTCTCAGCCGAGCTCAACGCCGATTGAGCTATTGCCAATTCACTCGCTGGGACAAGTCCCTGGCGGGCCTCTTCTGCCTTCGCAGCGATCGCCTGGAGCCCCTTGTTCGCCTCTTGGACGGTGGCTAGTTCCTTCTCCGCCCGACGTTTCGCAGCAAGCCGGTCAGCTGACTCATGCTGCAAACCCTGGACACAATTCAAACAGTTAAGAAAAGCGGAATCCTAAGTGCCCACCGCTGAAATTCAGCGAGTGCGCACTCGGGACTGGCAATCAAAAAAATCCTAAGTGTCCACCCGCTGAAATTCAGCGAGTGCGCACTCGGAGACTGGACGCGAAAAATAAAACAAGGCATTCAAAGAATCTGACCGTTGCAAATCAGCGGCCCGATCCTCGGGGACTGGACATACCTGGATGGCTGCGCCAAGCATACCATGAAGCTGTATCACATCCACGGACGCGAGAAGAGCCGGCGTGTGCCCGCGACGCTGCTTGACCTCCGTATCGGCGACCCCAGGTGCACGGCTCAAGGGCGAGGTACCACTCGCTATATCCGCTTTGGCCATGAAGCACGGGAATGTTGCGATGGAGGCACCGGCACCAAAGGAGGCCGGCTCGGCTGCCCCAGGCGAGGGAGCACTCTCCTTGGTCATCAAGGCCGCCTCCGCCACGGGATCACTTGGAGCGATCATTGTGTCATCAGACACCGTGACGACTTCGTCCCCCTTGGCCTTCTTGGCACTGTCCGCAGGGGCGACGACCTTGTCCGCCTTCCTGTTCCGAGAGGGGTCCTCCTCGGCGACGACTGGCGGCACCTTGGCCACGGACGGGTGGCCTATCTTCTTAGCTCCAGTCCTACAAATTGATCACATGAGTAATGTGGCTTGAGTACAAATAAAAAGAAAGACGGGTGAATAGAACTCGCTTGGCGACTGGTAGAAATCGCAGCCCCGTGCGGATGCCGGCCGGCTTCTCCAGTTCCGGGCCCAGTTTGCGACTGAGACCCATCTCCAGTATATCGTGCGCCCAGGTCACAGACGGCTTCTTCGTTGTCGAGGCCGCGACGGGAGCCTCCGAGACATTTTCGGCAGGAGCCTCCCTGCGAGGTGAAGCCGCCGCGACCGGAGCGGCCCCCAGCCCAGAGACTGGGGCAAACGGCGGAGGCATCGAGGCCAGAGGCACCTCACTCAGGACGGTGGCGGTGTCCGGCACGGCCTCCGTTGATGGCGTTTCGTCCTTGGCCAGGCTAGTGGCGTCGGAGCTGTTCGCCGAATGAGGCGGGGATACCGGTCTCGCCGGCTTCATTTTCCTCTTCAGAGGGGCCTTCGCCTCCTTCTTCTTCTTCTTTTTCGACGGAGTGGCTTGGCGATGCGAGGTGGTTTCAGGAAGTTCGTCGTCGTCATCGTCATGACGCTCGAGGCTTCTGCTCGCCTCGAGCTCGCGCTGACGCTGCCCACGGGTTTTGTGAACCAGCGGGGCAACCTCCTCCTCGGACTCGTTGTCGTCGTCGCTCTCGATGTCGCCTTTGGCAGGAGGCGACTCGCCCCCGTCCCGGACGGACGAGCTCGATTTCTCGTCGTCTGAAGGCGTAAGCCACCCTTCCACCACTTGGAATAGCTGCAATGAGCATAAGCTGGAATTAGAATGACCACGACTGCATAAAACTGCGACTTCGAATGATGAAAAGTAACTTACCGTTGGGGCTGGATGCTTCGCGATGTAGGGGGCGACCCCGGCCTTCATGTCCAGTACACCACCTGGGTGATCTTCTTCAGCGCTGGAATGTAATCCTCGAGCTTCCACTCGGCGAGGCAAGACTTCGTCGAGTCCTCCCGGCCCGTGTACTGGTACATATAGTGATCACGTCGGGCCAGGGGAACGAGCCGCCGCCCGAGCCAGCAGTTGTATAAGTTAATGGTCTGGAGACCCTTCTTCTTTAGACCGCGGATGGTTTGAAGCATCTCGTCCACGACCATCCGCTGGTCGGTGGGGAGCTTGCCGACTTGAAGTCGGCGCGGTTCGGGCCGGTTGGCGGAGTATCGTGGGATCGCCACCTCGCCCTCCGGAGTCGCCTCGGTCACACAGAACCAAGACTTCTTCCACTCGCTCGCCGCCTTGGCGGGCAGCATCAGGTCGAAGAATGAAGCCTTCGATTTCAGTTGAAACGTCAGGCCGCCCGCGGCAAGCATTGGGCCGCCCGCTTCCTCGCGACTGATCCTTCCATGGAACAGATCTTGCCACAGAGAGAAGTAGGGCCTGCAGCCCAGGTAGCACTCGCAGAACGCCACGAAGATGGCGAGCTGCTCGATGCTGTGCGGGCCCAGGTCCGACGGCTGGATCCCGTAGAAGGCGCAGAAGCGCCGGAAGAAAAGGGATGTAGGGAATCCCAGCCCCCGTTCCAGGTGGCTGGTGAAGCAGACGAATTCTCCCTCGCGCGGGTCCGGAGTCACGTCTCCGGCCGCGGGGATGCGCCACCTACCGGCGCGTAGGATCCCGGCTTCCTCGAAGGACGCCGGGAGCGCCCTCGTGCACTTGGACCTGCCCCATGGTTCGGTGGAGGGGGCCATTTGCGAGAAGGTTTGAGGAGGTTGGAGGATCTGGGATCGGCTGGATCGCGATGCGGAGGAGAGCGGAGGAGCGCGCAATCGGAGGAAATGACGAGGGTGTGGTTTTCTGATCGCCTACCATTCCCCTTATATAGCGGTTGTTACCCGCCAAATCAGGAAGCCGTTACTACGCGGTGATTACGCCAAAAAGTTACCGTTGGATTACCACAACGGCTAGTTTGACTGCGTTTAACGGTCCAACTTCAGCAACTCGGCTCGCCGACCCGATCACTACAACAGTGACTGAGTATTTCGCCGACTCGATTCGCCAAAGCTGCGACCAGAATGACTAGTTTCCTCCTTTATTCAGGAGCCCGCCACCGATTCGACTGGATGTCTGCTTTGAAGCCGTATGCTCCGACTGCCAGCGACCACCTGCGCCCAATCGACGACGGCCTCGGGGACTACTGATGGGGATATGCCTACCGGGGTATACCCAGCAGGACGTTTCCGACTGGCCCAAAAACTGGCGAGTGGGCCTGCAAGACGGCGACTGGATCTAGGCCTGGCGTAGGTCCAAGCGACTGGAAGCTGAAGGCCTAGGAGAGTAGATAGGCCCGGTCGGATTAGGTTAAACGAATACCGAAGCCTTAACTGATTCGGTTGAGATATGTAAACCCTAGGGGGAGGTGAGTCTATATAAACCTCCCTACAGGGCGTGTAGACGTACGTTCCATCATACACCCAAGCGACTCGCCGCCTAGCCGTCGAGCTCGCCCCATTGTACCTCCACCATAATACAATCTAGCAGGAGTAGGTCTTTACCCTCCGGGGGGGCGAACCTGGGTAAAACCCTGTGTCTCCGCCCTCATCTCGCACCGCAGATGGCTGGCCGCCCTTGCCCTTCGTTCTACTACTCGCTGCCTATTGCAGCATCTGCCGTGACCATTCCCACGACACGCGGTAGAAGGTAGAAGAATCTTGAATTTTATCCTGACGGGACCGAGCCCACGGCCGTTGGTAGCTGCGAGTTAAACTCGAAGTGGCACCAAATGTGCAATCCTAGCACCGCTCCCTCATGAAGCATGTGGGCAGAAGTCACAAGGAAACGCAATATAAAGGGATTGGAGGATCATATAAGTAGACTTCAACTTGGGGTAGCTTCCCGACCAATACGCGGCGAACGATCTATGCAGGCAGCACAACACTCTTCAAGCTTCGCCTCGATCCAATTCCTCGCCGACAAATCTACTCAGAATTTCAGGAGAACCACACTAGATTCGTCTTGCTCTGATACCATGAAGAAATTCATGGAAAGAACCCATTCAAGAATATTTTGCATACATCCAATGTACATAGCCAAAAGAGATGAGCCAAAACTTTGTGAAAACACTTATCTCTCAAGTTTTCTTCATGCCTCTATATTGTTTAGTTACTTTTAAAATTTAGTCCCTATAACTTAAAGTACTACACCTAACTCTAATACCTGGAACCATCGATCCGTGGAACATGCTCTTCTTTGTGTCGATGGCCACGCAACGGTGTGGTTCGTTAGCTTAGCTTCACGAAGAGCATTCTGAATGGAAGCAACGAGGAATCACTTGCGACATGTGGAGGCCTTCCTGAGCATACCTGGGCATTTTCCGGTCCGGGTCAGGCTTGGGCCGGATTGGGCTAGGGTCGGGCCTGACCAAGCCCGCCCGTGCAAATCCTAGGCCCGAGACCGGCCCGACCCCGACCTGACCCGACTGTCGGGCGTGAAAATCAAGCCCGAGCCCGGCCCATGATGCACATTTTTTGTCGGGTCGTCGGGCCTCAGGCCGGGCCTTTTCCTATTTTACGTTTTCCTCCGGCCCAAGCCCGGCTCGTGCAACCTTCGGGCCACATATCTGGATCCCAAGCCCGGCCCACGGGCCTCAAAAGGCCGACCTGTTGGGATTTTTTCTGGCCGGGCCGACCGGGCCGAGCTGCCCATGCCCACGTATATTCCTGAGTGACCATATGTCTAGGCGACGTTTGGTTCATCACACATGTGTGATGTGTTTGGCCCATATAATGGTCCTATCATAGTCAAGGCGAACAATTAGTATGTGCAACTCTAGGGGCAACTGTGTTTTCTAAAGCTGTTTTTCCTACAAATGGTTCATTTGATGTTGGTTTTGGTATATCTTTTCTTGAATTAAATTGTTGCAAACGATCTAATGAGTGGGGAAGGAGTGGATTGAAAGGATAAAACACAAATAATGCAAACTAGGGGACAAAAAACTAAATGATAACTAGTCAAGCATGTGAGTAACTTGAATCCAACAATAAACACACAATTGTGAAGCCTATTAATCTCGAGATGCAAACAAACTAAATTATTAATGAAAATGATTTTTCTAAACTACATTGATCCAGTATAATCCTTGAAAAGAAAATATTATCTAGACACGCTAGTTGAGGGCTTGGCCTCCACGAGCAAAGCGAGTTTGGGGACGAAAGGTCAACTCTTATTGCATACCTAGTCTGGCCCAGATTTGAACGATAGTACCTATACATAGGCTAGGAGTCAAGGAGATACAAGGGCAAAAACCTATTTTCTACACGCATGCATGGCGTGATACAATCTAGTGGTTTTAACCCCAGATAGTCTCACACCTAACTTTGTAGGAGGATGTTGTTTTATTGTTGACTCTTCATGATGATCTACCTAGGTCCTAGATATTTTGGCCACTCCATATTAGATAGTTCAGGGTGCCAGGCATGGGCTGGGCATCATACGGGTCATGTCCAGTGACCTTATGTTCTTTGGTCGTTGTCACCAGATTTTCAAGTGGCAGGTTCTGAGGTGCCAGCCAATCTGCTGCTTGAGCTAGACTTTCTCGTCTCCTTGTTTTGCAATTTTCTTATTTTACAATATTTATGGATCTTGCTAGAGGCGTTAGAATTTTTTCTTTAGCATATTTGTAGAGATCTTATATCATAATTTGGCTAGGTGTTTTATCCTCAAATTTATCTATTAGTTGATGTAAGCTCATTCTCTTTCATGGGAACATGGCAAATACATTATTGTAATTAATATTGGACTAGCCTAAAAAGTATAAATTTCAAAATAAATAAGAACATCCAACCATTAATATGGTGGAACCTCTTCCATCAATCAAGAATAACCATTAGATTTTCTTGCAAAAAAACCATTAGATTGTTCTCATCACAACATGTAGTCTTTATTAATTGGTGATTCCATAGAGATCTGTCTATTCTATTGACTTTGTATCGATTAGGGACCAACAAAATACCCATTATACTATGTTTCAAAGGTTTTTTGCCACCACATGTTATCATGTTATGATTTGATGGTTATCGTCTTAGTAATAAACAGTTACCACACTAATAGTGTGTGTTTTCTAGATAATTATGTTGTATTTAGGTATTGCAATGTTATGTTGTCCTAGAAGTGAGGATTAAGTGTTATCAACAAATAAGATGTCCTTTCATGATTGCGGAGATTTGTCTCCTAGACTCTATTGGGCTTGTATCTTCGAGACGCAGAAACTTACTCTAGATGTTTCAAACACTAAAATAAAAATGTGATGTGAACTTTGTTATTAAATTATATGTTAATTTATAGTCTACAAAAAATGAATTTGTGGCTTTAAAAGTGCAAATAATAACTCTATTTTGGTCTTCATAAGTGTCCCTTGTAGAGCACAACATAAAAGATATGTTGATGAAAGATATATACCTTATGTGTGCGTGTGTTTTGGTTTAGATTTTTTTTTTGAGGTTTGGACTTCTTATAAAATAGATCCATGTAGACCGGGAGTTTTTTTTTACTTTTCCATGATGTGACACCATAAAAATAACATAATGCAAGTTTACATGGGCGAAGGTTGATGCTTAGTAACCTCTTGAACAATTTATTATAATTTGGTAACAAAGTGACTTCACGGGCGGAGACAGTACCCGGTGACCCGGGGCAGCTACCCGAGCTCGATCGCGAGCGGCAGTCGTGCTAAGTTAATCATATTGGCTGGGGCAGGTGTAGGTAATTTGCCCGGAAAAATCGTGTTGGCCTTAATTAGTACATCTTGGCCCGTTAGTTTGCTAGCTGCAACCCGTTTTTGTCAAAACAAAAATAGCTAGCTGCTGATGCCAAACCGCCAAGACATGAACCTCCCGTCCACTCCAGTCTGTTACGTGATAATTGGCCGCTGATCGCGCGGTTTGTTACTCTGTGCGAGGTTGCGACGACAGTTCTCCTAAGTCGTGCTGACTCAAGTCTCTGTTCATCACGTCGCTGCTTCGACAACTCTCCAGGCAAAGCCGCGACTTCTCTCGACGGGCGTGATGGAAGCAGACGGAAGTTGCGGATCAACATCCTGCCATTGGTTTGTTCAATCATAGCATATCATCGTGCTATGTGTTTTTCTCCGATAATTACTGCTTTCTTGGGGATCTAAATACTGATTGCACATGTTCATAACACGTAGGAAAACTGGATTTAGGAATTCCAAACGGATTGATCAAAGAAAATTGGTTCTAATTCTCCAAAGGTATTATTTCTTTGGAGATTCCTCAAAGCTGATCATTGTAATTAATCATAGTTCCAAACCAGTGTGTTTTAATTTTTTTTTTATTTCAGATATGAGAAAGTTTATGGTCCCAAAAGCAAGTATTCAGGATACTAATGTTGTGCAGCCAGAACAAGAGCCTCCGGTTAATGTTCCAAGCAATAAAGAGATTGATGCATCTGAAATTTTGTGTGACCCAGCTCTTAGGAAATAAGTTGTTGAATATGCTCCAGAAATTCAAGACCAAGTTAAAAGGACATACATATTAAAGGGCCCAACTCAACCAATACTGAAATTTCCGCGAACTGATTCAAGAGCATTTTCTCAATCATGGTACTCAAGGTATAATTGGATAGAATTTAGTGAGTCCATAGATGCAGCTTATTGTTTTTACCGTTTCCTATTTAAGCAACCTGGAAGAGCTGAACACTTTGGCTTTGAAGCTTTCACTAAGACATGTTTTAGGGATTGGAAGCATGTATATAGAGCTTTACCAGAGCATGTTGGTGGTTTAGACAGTAGAACTGTGTTAGACATTGTGATTCTTTCAAAAATCAAAGACAAAGTGTGGCAAATAATTTGGCTTGTGCAACCGAGGAATCAAAAGAATTATACAAAATCCGTTTGACTTCTTCTCTAGAGTGTTCAAGATATCTCATAGCACAAGGTTTGTCATTTCATGGCCATGATGAATCTTCTACTTCGTTGAACAAGGGAAATTTTCTAGAGATGATAGATTGGTACAAGGATAGCAACGAAGAAGTGAAAAATGCTTTTGATCGCGGTGGTAAAAAATGTCAGATGACTTCCGGTGACATATAGAAGGAACTTGCAAAGTGTTTGTGCGGAAGAAGTCATCGAAGTGATTACGGGAGAGCTTCATGATAAAAAAATTCGTCGTGCTTATCGACGAGTCACGAGATATATCTGTTAAATAACAAATGGCGGTAATGTTGAGGTTAGTAGTATTTTGGTTTTATTTTCTTATTTCTTGTTCTCCATGCAACAATGATTTGTTTAAACATCATCTATATTCTTACTGTAGGTATGTGAGCAATGTGGGGAAGGTTGTGGAGAAATTTATTCGTCTATACCATGTAAAAGATACTACATCCGAGGCACTAAAGCTAGCCCTTTTTAAGATTCTTGACAATCACAAATTATTGTTTGCAACTGGTTGTTGTCGCTGTTGCTACTTCATCTTGCTCAAATATTCATGACTTTTTTTAGTATGTATCTTTGATTGTGACAACATCAAGTTCATCTTGTAAAAAGATGGAAGTATTGGTGGAAAAAATCCACAAAGAAATATTGGATAGACTTGAGAGGGGTGAAATATCTACAGGAAAAGGCTTGAATCAACAAACTAGTCTTGATTGACCTGGAGATACTAGATGGGGATCACATCATAAAACTTTGATTCGTTTGGATGAAATGTGGGCCTCAGTGATAACAGTTCTTAGCACGGTTGATGCAAACAGGCGAAATCCGAGTCATGATGCGGGTTGTGTAAAAAAGATACAGTGTTTTGCATTTGCACTTGTTTTAAAGCTTATGTTGAACTTGCTTGGTATTACAAATGAGCTTTCACGACTACTGCAAAAGAAAGATATGAATATTGTGCATGCTATGGAGTTAGTTCATGATGTCAAATTCAAGTTGGCCACCATGAGGGATAGTGGTTGGGATAGTATTTTTGGAGAGGTCCAACAATTCTGCATTTCCAAAGGTATTCCGATACCAAATATGGATGATGGAATACCAGTTTGAGTTCGCTCAAGTCTAGAGGGAAGGACCATCACCAATCTTCATTATTATCGGGCTGAAATTTTTTATGTTGTTATTGACAAAATATGTGTCGAGATGAATCATCGCTTCGATGACTCAAATGAGGAGGTACTTTCTTGTTTCCCATGTCTTGATCCCAAGAATTCTTTCTCCAAATTCGATGTAGAGAAGCTTTTCCGTCTTGCTTAAATTTATAGAGCGGATTTCTCTAATGGTGATCGCGCAATATTGAGGGATCAACTTGAGAGTTATGTTCTTCATTTGAGAAATCATGTTGCATTTTCTGCTTGCAAAGATGTTGAAAGTCTGGCTGCAAAAATGGTAGAGAATGAGAAGCACTTGGTATTTCCATTGGTTTACAAGCTCATCGAGTTGGCTTTATTATTGCCGGTGTCAACGGCGTCTGTTGAGAGAGCTTTCTCAGCGATGAAAATTATCAAATCTAAATTGCGCAACAAGATAAATGATGATTGGTTCAATCACTTGATGATATGTTACACGGAGCCCGACATATTTAAATCACTTGATGATGTTGTTATTATTTGACGGTTTCATGCCTTCAAGAGTCGTAAAGGGGTTTTGCCATAACGTCCTTGGTATTTTAATGGTACGCAGTATGATTTCTAGTGTGAATAAGTCTTTATTAACTCTATCAGTGTGTAATTCTTACTATTCTTTTTATCTTGTAGGTTCTATTTTGGATGTCCAAAATATATATTTGGATATCTCGATCTATGTTTATGACTCCTATTGTGTAGTGAGCTACTTTTTTCATATTTAATTATGTATTACATTATTTTGAACTATGAATATTTGATTTTTTAGTTTGGTACTTATATTTGTAATATATATATCAAAATATTCGGTTGCAGTTTTCGATTTTCATACTTAGCTTACGGCCCGCCCCGGCTCCTATTTCTTCCTCGCTTACATGTTTATAATTCAATTAGTAATTGACTATAGCCTGGCATTTGATGATGATTTGTTTGTCAAAACATGTCAATGTTCGATCCGGTTCAAAGATCTTGTGAACAGTGGAAACAAGTCACCCCGAGAGTTGACAATTAGTTACCTTTGGTGATATCATTGTTTTGATGTCTTACTTTTTGGATGCAAACTTAAGTCATGGTTTACTCCATACATGGCAAATGCCATACAGTTAACTCTCGAGAGCGCTTATGTGTAACCCAGTCCAAACATGTATTGGCAGAGCTTAAAGAAAACAATGGGCGGGCCAAGCTAAAGGAGATTTTTTTATTCGGAGCCCCATTTTGCTTGAAATTATTAGTATTGCTTATTACTTCTGCTCTCATTGGTTAAAAAAATCTAAAGATCTCTCTGTTTAGAAATAAGTATCGCAGTTTTGTCTAGATACGCATGTATTTAGACATATTTTATTGTATAGATATATTGGATATATATTGATTAATCCATGACGCTTATTTACAAAGTGACGGAATATGTATTTATCAAATGAGTAAATAAGAAATTGAGGAAATAAAAAAACTACCTGGCAATGGAGAATAGAGATGAGTAAGGGCTGATAGAAAACTAGTAGAGATGAGTAGGGGCTCGATTTGGTGGCTGGCTCCACTGCATCCCCCTGGCCCCACCTATTTATTCTTGTATTGTTAGCTTGTTGTGCTCCATGGAAGTGAGACGATAAGACGAAGGAAGAAGCGATAGAGACGCGATATCGAGAATCAACATAAAAGGACCAGGCTAGTAGTCTGGGCCACGCCAACATGGTCATCCTATATTTTTTCCACAAAAAATCCTGGACGGGTCACGTCCTAGTTTGGGCATAAGGGCACATACAATACGGTGACGTCAGCCTTCCCTTATGGTTGCCACATTGAATTTTTGCTTCGTTGGAGGTGAGAGAAATAAGAAAGAGAAGACTGTCTTTTCTTAGCTAAGGGATGATCTCTTAAAAATAAAAGAAGACTATTTTCTCTATTGTACCATATGTCTTTCTTAGAAAAACAATTTCTTACTAAAAATAGTTAATTATCATTAATTGCTAGAGATGGCAATAAGAGAGGATGCACCGTACAACTTATATATATAGTGTCTTCTCTAGATGACGTGGAGGGTTAAGAGAAGGCATGCCTTCTCCAGTAATGTACATGCTCTACCGAGCTCCGCCAGTGCTTGTATTATTTTTTATCTCTCTCAAAATAATCAAGCAACATTAATGAAAAGTAATGTTCCTAAATTGTTAATTATTTTCATTTTCAAAATTACCTAACTTTTTTATGTAATTTTGAAGGTAAATATTGGTCTTTTGCTATAAATTGTTTAGTAAACACTATGTGTTTCTTCCTAATTTTCATCTCATGATTATTTTTTTGTTGACTCGGCCTCCATGTGATTTAATCAAAAGCTAAACCGAGAACCTGCCGTATAATTGGATGGCTGGGATGCTGGTTCCCCTGCTTTGCCAGCAAAACCTCATATTTGATATCCAATGTCATATTAAGGCGAAATATTCTTTCACGTGCTGGATAGCAAGGCATATATGGTGATCGACTTCATCAATCTCGAAGCATTGTACTTCTATGTTGTCTAATTGTGCTTGTTGGTGGTGGTGTGTGCGTGTACCTCTATGTTGTCATATCTAACATTAATTCAGAAACCTACACGTGTATATACTGAAAGTTCAGGATTGAAGTTGTGTTAGTCTTTGATCGAAATTAAATGGAGCCGATAAGTGAGGGACAACATGTTAAAAAGGGGCAAAACGTACATTTCCTATAAAATGATTAACAATTTGACGAGCACAAATCACACATGGAAATGTATCACTACCCTCGCTTAACCAGTGGTGGCGTTATTGCCTTCTCCTAGTCCTCCGTCCTTTGACGCCGTTGGTGCCGGGCTGCCGGCGACCATCCCGTTCTTCTCGTTGCGCGTGATGCTTGTGCACTCGAAACCGAGCTCTCCGGCCAGCACCTTCTGGACATAGTTGGCCACCTCGACCGGCGACTTGCCACCGCCGCAGGTGAGCTCGCTCGGCAGCTGGTCCAGGAACGTGATCTCATACGTCGGACGCGGGTTCATGAAGAAGAAGTAGGGGTCCATGGTTTTTAACCCGCGCACCGAGGACCCGTGGAACATGGTCTCCTTGGTGGCGATGGCCACCGGCACGATGCGGTCCGTGAGCTCGGCGAACAGCGCGCTGAAGCGCAGCAGAAACGGCTCGCGGCAGGTGGTGCCCTGGGGGAAAATGAGGACGTCGCCCTCCTCGAGCAGCCGCCGGACGCCTGCCACGTCCCCGTCGTGCTCCCACGACAGCGCGACGCATGTCACCTTGCGTCCCAGCGCGGCGGCGACCATGGTCGAATCGAGCGCGGTGCGGTGGTTGCACACGAAGAGGACGCCCGAGCGGCGCTTCGTGGGCGCCGGCGGCGGGTTGCCGCGCACGGCGACCTTGATTCCCATGAGCTTGTAGGCATAGAAGACGAGGCAGTCAGGGAGGAGCGGCTTGACGTGCACGCGGAGGAGCGCGAGGGCGGAGCCGATCGGCAGCCACAGGAAAGTGAACAGCGTGTTGATGTCCGTCGGGCGCTGGACGAGGCGGCCGTCGTGGAGGATGACTGGGCTCTGTAGCTTGTTCTTCGGCACCGCGCTGTATTTACTCCGTGTCACGATGTACGCTTCCTGCATGCACGCACGAGTAAATAGGCTAATATGTGTCATGACATAGATCGATTCAAGAGAATAATGTTGCGTCTTGTATGCAGAAGCAGCACACAAGATTTGCACCTGGAAATTTCTTGACGCAGCAAGCTAGAGTGCTAGACAAACACAATAAATCACCTTACAGTTACGGGTAGAAAGTGTCTTTGCCTCCCTAGCACCGGCACTCTTTTCATTTAAAAAGATAAAAAACACATTTTACATGTTTCAAATATATCTGAAAATAATTTTGAACATATATAATCAAAGGCCTGTTTGATTCAAAGGATTTCCAAAGGAATTCTATAGAATTCCAATCTATAGGAATTTTTTCAATAGAGTGTGTTTGTTTTAAAGGAATAAATCCTACAAAATTCCTATGTGTTGCTTTCCTACGCTACAATCCGATAGGATTTCTAACAAGAGGCGAGACCTCTTGGAAAAAATTCCTATGTGTGTGTGACAACTATGACATGTACCTAAACCCTATAAAATTTCCTGTGTTTTTTCTACGATGCAATCAAACAACTTATCTTACCGATTCCTGTATTTTTCATTCCTATAGAATTTTAAGTGTCATGCCATTCTATTCGTGCACTTTCCCAATTCATATGTTTTACAAATCCTTTGAATCAAACGAGCACTCAATGTTGTATCCTAGAAGCATGTAAAATCGTGATGTGATATTCTTTGTATTTTGTCCTACACAAAAATAAAAAATCTAATAAAACTTAGCGCTTTGAAATGATACATGCATAGATCTACATTGTTGTCATTTTTGTACAGCTCAGAATACAAAGTATTTGAAATTGATGTTTTGTGTGTTTGGGATAAATCATGGGCTACATCCCAAATTCTTTAAAAATATTTTTTGAAACTCATATTATAATTTTGAATTATTTAAATAACACGAGCGCTGGAGCACATAAACCAAAAATATGGGATTGAAGTTGTGAGAAACTAAAATCTACAACTACTTGTGCCTCTACTCCAAGTTGCATGGGGCACTTCTGAGTTTTACAAAAATCGTAAAAAACCATGTCATAGATTAGGGTGCACATTGTGCACCTATAAAAATTCATCCAAAACCTCTCAAAAATATTCACCCCAAAAGACAAGTAATGTATGAATAGTGCATGCAATTAATTTATCTTTTATTTTATTTTTTAGCAAGTAAAAAAAGGTACTCCCTCGATTCATAATAAGTGTGGTTGGTTTAGTATAACTTTATACTAAATTAGTGACACTTATTATAAAATAGGGGGATTAATATTTTGGATGGAAGTGAACAAGATAGAACATAATCCATCTACATGGAGTTTTTTTTTCCAAAAAGTTGAAACTGAGAAGTCACATGTGCACAATGGGGTGTAGGCGCCACTAATTGTGGAAATTTTGCACTCATATTTTATAGTAGGACCCCTTTTTTGTCCATGTCAAGTAATTTTGGGGAAATATAAATATTATGTGCTGAATTTGAGATATTTACAAGGGTAACCAAATTGCGTGTTTGAATCGTGGCATCTTCAGGGAAGAAATACGAACGGGTACGAGGTTCAACACGATAAGCAAAAAAATTATGTTGATCCATGATGTCTCGTGGCCTGCTGGTTGCTTCTCACACTATAACACAACCTAAATTTACCTCAATTACAATCTTTTGAAGATGATTTTGATTAAACTCCTCAAAATGGATGACATGTGAAGACACTTTTAAATCTACCTAAAAGGTAATCTTCAAGTCATTTTAATTTACTCTTTTTAAATAACTTATACATAAAAAAATCAAATGTTTTACTTTATAATACTTGAGAAAACCCCATTGAAATAGTTATTCTTAACCCCTAACCTCTTGTCCCTCTTTGCCTCTCATCTCACGATTTATATGATAAGCTATAGGAGGGGTGGCACATGATTGAGTGGAAGAAATGAGATACATAAGGTGGGCTCCACATGTTTTCTACATATGGCGTGTGCATCGTATGAAAATTCCAGATGCTAAGAGAATCTTTTGGAAGTTATATTTGAGTATAACCGGTAGCGGGTAAGTCTAACTAAAGAAATCTTAGAGCCAAGTCTAGTAACAATATCATGTCCCAAAAAAATAAAACGTTGAGAGGTCCCACTATTATGCTCCCAATCTTCACAACAATGGTACATATTTAAGACTAGATTGATTGATCTTATGCTGTTTTGTGGGTCGTACTAAGTGAGCTAAATTGTTGATGTGAATTTTTCTCCGCTAGACTAGACTTGTGTAGCAAACTTTATCTGAAAACAAAATTCTAGAGCGTTACACATGCTCTTACAACTACATATGAACTCATGTGTTAAATCGTCCTTTAGAAGACACCAACGGTGTGGTTTTAGCTTTCTCATACATTTTGACTCATATTTCCAGCGTTGTTTTTTGAGTGTTTGCAAGTTGTTCAGTTACACCGATTGTTCTGACATTTCTTATCTTGTCCTAAGGGTTTGAGCTACATATTTTGTTTTATACCGATCTTCTTTACTCAAAAAAATTATTGAACAAAAAAGTATATATGTTTTCACTAATAAAAACCCTTGATAGATTGATACAATTGTTTTTTCTTTTAATACATCGCATTAGTAACCACTTAATTTTTGTGCATTGTAGATGCAAAAATACACGTGACTTATTATATTTGTGGAAGATACATTGTGAATAGAAATGGTATTTTGTGAGTGGATTTTTAAGTTTGTTTTGGGACTAGAAAATGTTTATCCATGTTTAATTTCCTTCCATATTAAAAAATAAGATACAAGATGTTCCCCATAAATATGTTTGTGTGACTTAAATGAGTTATGGTACATGCTTATGTGGTTAAGTTCATTTTAGTATGTTTATATATGCTGCAACAAGACTTTAGAGTGTATGTTATATCAAATATATTGATAGTGCTTGTAGAATACTACTATATTATGAGCCTAGTTTTTTTTCGTGGGTTATTATAAATATAGCTTTTTTAAAAACTAAAAGAAAAGCCTAGTTTTTGTGGCATGTTGACAAGTAGCATACCCTTAAATCTCATCAATACCACTCACTCATTGTCACTTAAGCGGTCAAGCATACATTTGTATAATATCTCATTACATTGTATCTCCTACTTTAGCTTCTTTTTAATCTGGAATAACATTTTGTCTGATTTTAGTACACCCTCTTTGAAAGGATCATGTCACAAACATCATCATTGGTGATTGCATGTCATTTTATACTGCCCCAAATTTGCGAACTGGGATCTAGAAGGGGAAAAAGCAACATGTTGTACTACACTAGTAGTTATCAGTAACTAATGTACACGAGTATTAGTTACTAGTCAGTATTTCAACAATGCCAGAGTTCATCTTGAGACAAAGGAGGAATTAACGAGTTGGGGAAATAAAAATACAATCTCTAAATTGTTTACTTGGAGAATAAGTATTTGATATTTTGGTGGTAATAAGTAGGACCAGTGAGAATTGAAGGACATCTGCTAGGAGAACAATGTTATTACTTCATTGGCATTCACTCATCTTGCTTTTTTGGAAAAAGATTACTTGCCTAGTCAAATCAATATAGAGGAGAACGGTTTATTTTTTTGCTAATGAGAATGATAGATTTAAGGGATTGCAGTATATTTTTTGAATAAGAACAGTAGTACCCAACATAATGGATTTAACATTTTGTATAACTTTGCACTTTACTTTTGGACAAAAAATAACACGGGTATACAAGTAATATAGAATAACTATCACGTATCAGGGCCACGTGAACTGCCTACTTGGGACACAATATGCCCGAATTATGTGGCCTATGGGCCAGGCCTAGTTAAGTTGCACAAATTGTTTCGATGTATGCTATTTATTTCTAAGGGTTGAAGCCAACATATTTATTCCTAAGGGTCTTAAACTCAACATGATCACGTGGATTAACTCTAGCGTGGATCAACACACACTCTGAACCTCCCCCTCTCTCTCTGACGATGAATAAGAACACACACAGGGAGGGAGACAGGGTTTTGCAACGCGTTCAACTGCTGCGTCCTTTTCTGTTTCTTCCTTTTATTCCGAAGGATAACCATGCACCCAATCAACTCGACCACGATCTGTTTCTTTTGCGCCATCCCACAAACGTGATCGTGGCCGAGCTTTCACGTGTTTCAACTGAACGAGATAAACTACTGTAGACTAGTTCTCCCTACGAGGGGACTTGCCACAACATGAACATAGCATGTTTCTGGCGCTACCTTATTAGAGAGTTTCATAGAAATAAATTTTGTACTAATCTTTTTTACCTCATTTTTTATTGTACCACCAATTTAAGTATGTTTTCACCAATAAAATCCTTAATACGTTGACACAATTTTTTTGTTTTTCATACATCGCAAGAGTAACCATGTTGTTGTGCACCCGTAAATGTTAAAATACACATGTACTTGTTATTTTTTGTGGAAGATACATTGTAAAAAGAAATGGTACTTTGTAAGTTTGCTTTGGGGATAGAAAATATTCCATTTTGAAATATAAGATGTTTTAGCTTTTTTCTAAAACTTATGACGTTTAGATACATGAGTTTTAGAAAAAGGCTAAAAACATCATATATTATGAAACGGAGGGAGTAGTTATTTAATGTCCTTTCAGATTCAACAAAGAAATAAGATAAGACATATTTCCCATAAATATATTTGTGTGACTTAAATGAGTTATTCTATATTCTAATATGGTTGTGTTCATTTTAGTATGTTTAGATAGATGCTGCTACATGACTTGAGAGAGTATATCTTATCAAATAAATTGACAAATGTTATAGAATACTTACCAGTCTAGCTTTTTTGCGGGGGTGATTATAAATCTAGTTTGCAACTAAAAGGAGAATTCTAGTTTGTGTGACCCTGTTGACAAGTGGCATATCCTCCAATCTCCACAATATCACTCACTCGGTGGCACTTAAGCCGTTAAGCATACATCTTGTTACAATGTTACTCCTGCTTTAGCTTCTTTTTAACCAGGAATCCCATGTTGTCTAATTCTACTACGCCCTCTTTTGAAGGATCACGTCACAAACTGCATCATTTGTGACTGCGTGTCTTTTATATACTACCCGAAATTTGCAGACTACGATCTAGATGGGGAACTAAGCTATGTATTGTACTGCACTAATGTACTACTAGTAGTTATCAGTAACTAATGTCCTGGAGTAGTAGTTATCAGTCAGTAAGTCAAAGCTCACGCGACCATACATATCGAAGACAGTACAGGTCCGGGACGTAGCAGAGCACAAGTGTTGAGAGAAAGGTTAAGGGAACTGATTAACCGGGCATGAAGAAGCTGAGCACTTGAGCATACCTTGCAGATGGACATGAAGTCGAAGTCACTCTCCCTGTCCCCCATGCCGACGTCCGGCAGCGCGTCCCCGAACTCCCTGACCTGCGCCTGCCTCTTGTGCTCGTGGACGAGCACGCCGGGCTTGGCGACGAAGCCCGTCGCCCTCCCGGACCTGTCCACCTCCAGCTCTGTCCCGATAACCTTGTCGGCGCCGAGGAACGCCCTGGCGAACGGCTCCACCATCACCCGGGGGCTCGCCGTGATGATGTACCTCCTCCCGAACGATCCGAACACCCGCCACCCCTCCGGGTGCACGTCGCCGGCGTAGAACCTGGGGAGCACCGACCGGGCCACCGCCTCGATGTCCCTCACCCTGAGGCCCGCGACGGCGATGTACACGAACGTGCGCACGGCCAGCGGCTCGGACACAGCGACGTAGGTGAGGTACACGAACGGCACCGACAGGAGGAGCGCGAGCGCGCGGAGGAGGCTGCCGGCCTCGAGCGCGATGAGGAGGTAGTAGGGGAACGCGCTCCGGGACAGGAGCAGCGTGCCGTCGAGGTCGGCGGCCACCGTCTGCTGCGACCGCCCTTCCGTCGCGCACTGCTCGATCGGCTTGAACCTTGGAGCCACCATGCTGCCTCTCGATCAAGTGGATGCAGGAACCGAAGGTGGCCAGTGGGATGTGGAGGAAGAAGACTGACAGGCAAGCGCAGGCGCAGGGAATATATGATCGAGAAGCCTTGTGCGTCGGGTTCCTCAATGATTTCAGCAGACATGCATAGTGTCCGTCCGGGCCGTTTACTCATTAAATTGCGAACCAGCAATTTTCCACTGTGTTCTGTCATTCTGATTATGGTGTGCTAGCTCACATGAGACTGCACAGCTAGGTGCAACGGCAATTGTTAGATCAATGGGTCCTTTCTATGAACATTGATCCATTTCCAAAAAATGCATTGATGTCGCCAATTTTCGTAGACGTTGATCCAAATCCAGTCATCCCATGGATACGAAAAGGTAAGGTAGCATGGGAGTAAATCTCAATGACCCTGAAAGTGACGACAGCTGTGGCCTTTGGCATCGACGGACCGCAAGCTTTTCATGGACAGAGTCACTCGTGTGGTTCAGAAACCGGAACAGATCTGTGGCCGGCTGGGCTGGCATGATTCAATACAAGGGAAGATGGTCCTGACGAAAGCTTAATACAAAGGCAAGGTTGGAAGATGCACGTGAAGAAGGTCCCCCATCTGTAGTGATGCACCTCACTGCTTATCGAGTGATCTACCCAGCTAACCGTACCAATCACGGGAATGAGCATTCCTTCACTTGCATTTTTCACTTTTTCATTTTTTAGAGGGAGGGGGTGATATTCAGTTTCCATCTGATCACTAATTTTTAGGGTAAAGATGGCTGAATCTTCTAGTCTAGCAGAAGAAAGCCTAACTCTCTATCTCTAGGAACCGTCGTCTTCTTTGGCGCATCCATTTTTTTCAACCCTTCTAAGTCAGCCTCATTTTTTTTTACCAGATCAACCAAGAATTTCCATCTGACAACGAGACGCCATGCCAGCGAACTTGGGCCCATAGGCAATTCTTATTTGTCGCCCAATGCGCGCGTCAATAGGCTCAGCTGACGCGGGCGAGCCGGTGCGGCCGGCCCATTTAGATGTTTTTCATTTATTTTTATCCCTTTTTCTGTGTTATCTCCTTTTGTTTTTTAGGGTTTCTTTTTCTTTTTTGGTTTTCAGATTTTGAAAAAAAGTTAAGATTTGAAAACTAGTTACATTTCCAAAAATATTTACATTTCAAAGATATTCATAATTGTAAAATATTTTAGAATTGAGAAGTTTAGATATATAATAAATGTTCATATTTAAAAATATTTAGATTAAAAAATGTTTGAATTTGAAAAGTTTAGATTAAAAAAATGTTCAGAAGTCAAACATGTTTAGAATTTACAAATTTTCAAATTATTAAAATATTTAGATTTTGAGAAACATTTGAATGAAAGAATAAACCCTACATCTTATTGGGAGCTCCCACGCGGCTTATGAACACTTCAGTCACGACGAAAGTATCATAGGTGATATTATGCATCACATGCATGCAGAACGCCTGGCGTGTCACTACAATTAATGATGAGAGAGAGCATTGTGATATCATAGGTAGATATGATATCATTAGCATATAAAAATAGAAAAATTAATGTCAAATTTTACATTGACATTCTACAATTTAATAAATATGATTTAGTTATGGTACTACTATATGATACCATGCATTATAGAGATAGTATCATACAGATACACTAATATTATGTACACGATACTACTATATAATACTATCTATTGTGACCATCTCACACGGAGAATAGGAGCGTCCAAGCACAAGCCAACCTATCCGTAGCCGTAGGCTCAGCGTAGTCGTTTGATGAGACCATCTCACATTCTCACTAGTGTTTTGCAATGTATGGTTTGTTGGTCCCAGCTAGCCAACTGTCATACACGCGTTGATTTTTTTTTTACCAGGCTGAAGCTTCTTTGTTTTTTTCTTAGATCAAGCCGATGAAGTAGAGATTTGGTGCGCATAGTCACCAGCGATCCCTTTAAAAAAATGAAAATCATATTTTAAATTTTAGATTTTAAAAAAAAACCCGGATGTGGCCAATAATGTATCCCACATACGTACAAAATATTAATTTCAAAAACTTAGGATTTGAGCCACAAAAATGAAAAAAGTGCGGATCTAAGTATGCATATTTTCATATATCCAAATTTATCTGAATTTATCATTTTTGTGTAGTCTATAATATAAATAATTCTGGTTGCGATTTTGCATGGTTGTATACATATTCTTTTGAAATTTGTAAATATTATTTGTATTTTTTTAAATGAAGGCACCGGAACTTGAGACTTGAGAGCCAAGACTCTTTCCCGCATGCTGAAACCAAGACTTACCTTCTCCCTAGCCCAGGCCTTAAATGGGTAATTTGGCCCGGGCTGGCCCAAATCATATGTCAGCAGAGCGATAGCTGTTGCAACTTGCAAGTAGCAATAGATCTATCCAGGAAGATTTTTTTTTTTGAAAAACAAATCTACCCGAGAAGATGCCCTGGAGAGAAAAGATTCACTCCAGAAGAAGTGTAGCAAGCAACACTTGCATACGCATAGTGCAACGCATGGCACTTTGTTTATTAGATGATGATCACCCATGAGTTGAGGTCAATTCGCGCAAACTATATGTTAAGTGAATTTGAGATATTGATTCCCAAAAACATAATAAGTACTAAATACAACTTGCTTCTCTTTCTTCCTGTCTCATGTAACTGTTGTAGTCAGTGAAGTTTATACTATTTCCTTGAAAACAAAGATTAGTCAGGTTAGAAATAAAATATAAATAATTCATGTACATTGCTTGCTTGCAAGAAAGATTTGTGTATTGTTTTTTATTACCTCTCCTAGTATCGCATGTATACAGTACCATATAATAAGGAACTGCAGTAATTTCTTCAAACCTGTACTTTGGCTAGAATCACATATCCGAACACTTTTACGAATATCCTAAGCAATACTAGTAGGCTTTATGCTCACTCTATTTTGCAATGAACACAAGCGAAATCTAAAAGCAGAATTGAGGTTTCTTCAAACCCAAATGAACACTTTCTACTTAGTAGATAGTTGCTTAGAACCGAGGTTTCTGTCAGACGTTTTGTTAATCTATGTCCGGGTGAAGTTTGCTCTAGGTGTTTCTGGTGCTAGGGCGTTTTAAACTTCCTTTTTTTTAATTCCTTTTCTCTCGAGCACTATAGGAAACCGTTTTTTTTTTCTGCCGTGTATGCACAATACTCAGCAAAGAGCACAAAACACACGGCAAAGGAATATTGTTCCGTTATCTTTAATCGTGGAACCCTGAGCTTTTAGTTTCGTATGAAAAACAAAAATCCAAATATAAAAGTAGTCTTAAGTACACATGAATGTTGAAATAAAATTTAAGCGGAAACTTACTAAGAAGACAAGACAATCGAGGAACTTCCGGTACACCCGCCCGGAATTTGGGAAGATATGAGTGTTGGGATATTTGCCACAGCCAGCGCCACACAATCAGGATCCACATGCTCACGCTGACGCGGCAGATCAGCAGGGATGCAAAGTAGCCGATCGACGTGTAAAATCATCACGTACTCGTGCGATATCTCGAGGGACACCACGCAAGCAAAGTTGGGCTCTAGCCAACATATCCGTAGGCCCATGTATATTCTGGGCTAGATTAGACGTTCCGTGAGGCCATGTCGCTGATGTTTTGCAATGTACGGTCTGTTGGCCCGGCCTAGAAATCTACTAGCAGTATTTACTAGGCCGCGAACTCTAAAAAAAAAGAGTAGTATTTACTACGCCGAAGCTTCGTTGTATTTCTAGAAATCTGTTAGGAGTGCAACGTTTCAGGTCTGCAATTTTGTTCATGAAGGGAGGGCTTCGAGGTTTGAAGCTTACAACCTTGCTACATCTCTGGCTTGGTGCTCCACTTTCTGAATGTTCAATAAAGCTTAGCATTGTTGACTTAAAAAAATAGAAAACCGGTGTTTACGAGGGCAAACTGAAGCCTCTTTATTCTTTTTTTTCTTTGGAAAATAGATTTATGTTCTGCCTACCCAGGCCTTAAATCTGGTAACTTGGCACAGCCTGGCCCAAAATATATGTCAACAGAATGACAGTTGTTGCAAGTTGCAACAGATCTATCCAAAGATTTTCTCAACCCAAAGAAAAACCCATCTTCCCAAGAAGACGCCCTCGAGAAGAGGTGCTGCAAGCAAAGTAGAAAACACTTGCATACCCATACGCCACGGTGCAACGCATGCCACTTTTGTTTATTCGTTAATGAGTGATGAGTTGAGATCATTCACACAAACTATATGTTACATGAACTATAGATTCCTACAAAAAGAAGGAACACTTCCATACGCTGATACGCATAGCGTAACTCATGCCAATATGTTTATCGGAAATTTTACAGCGTGGATGTGAAATTTCTCCGTGCGCGCATGACAGAACAAATGGCCAGATGTGTGGCAACTTTTCTTTCTTTCTTTTGTTATTTCTGAACACCACGTGTAAAATCACTATTGGGTTGTTCATCTATTGATGACTGATGAGTTAAGGTTAATTCACATAAACTATATGTTAAGTGAATTCAAGAGATATTTCGCAAAAAAATTTGAATTCAAGATATAGATTCCCGCAAGATATAAGTAGTAAATGCAAGTTGCTTCGCTTTCCTTCAACCCTTAGCCTTATGTATTTTCTGTTGCGAAAAGTCCACTGATGTACTCATAATCCTCAACAACGCTACAAGGAAACCTGGAAGTAATAAAATTACACTGGATCACTGGAGCAACCTAGCGATGACTACAAGCACTCAATCGAGCCGAAAGCATGCCACCGTCATCCCCTCCATCACCCGAGTCTGGCAAACCTTGTCGTAGTAGAGTTGTGGTTAGTGAAGTGTGTACTATTTAATTGAAGAAAAAAGATAGTCCGGATAAAAAATAAAAGATAAACAATTTAGTACTCCCTACGATCCAAATTAATTGCTTCAAATTTGTGTAAATTCGGACGTATCTAGTCAACTCCCTGCAAAAAGATATTTGTATTGTTTTCATGACCTCTCCAAATATCATTGTATATCGCATGCATACCGGTTTGCTTTGTCAAGAATCAACGTTGTTCAAACATGTACTTTGGCTCCAATTATATGTCCATACTGTCAAGCTTCATGCACTAGCCAACGCAACCAAAAGTCCGAACTGATAGAAAGAGCTAGTGCAATCCACTTATACACTTCAACACCCTCTCTCACGTGTGACGAGAAAAAGTCAGCACGTGCAACCGGAAGAGAGCGTCGGCGCGCGAAACTCATGTATGACTCAAGAGGCCTATACGTGGACATAGAGGGGTCAACAACAATTTTAGGATAAATTACGAAAGCCAGGACTCGAACTCAAGACCTTAGGCTCTGATACCATGTCAAGCTTCATGCACTAGCCAACGCAACCAAAAGTCTGAACTGATAAAAAGAGTTAGTGCAATCCACTTGTACACTTCAACACATACGAACACCTTTTTTTTCAACCGGGCTTTTACCCCTTTCCATTTATATGTCCATACGAACACCTGTAGGCAATACCATTAGGCTTTATGCTCACTTCATATACAGTACTAGCGATGAACACTACCAAAATCTAAAATATACTTAAGTACGCCTGAAAGCTGCTGAAATGGAAATATGGAATTTAAGGGGAAGCTTGCTAAGAAGACAAGACAGTCCGGGAACTTTCGGCACAAGCCGGCGCCGTTCGCTTTTCCGTTTATATCGAACTTTTGCGCGACGGTGGCCCGAAATTTGGGAAGATATGAGTGACGAGTGTGTTGGGATATTTGCCACACAAGCAGGATGGACATTGCTCACGCTGACGCGGCAGAGATCAGCATGCAGGAACGCAGACTAGCCCCGACCGAGCGACGTGGAAAATGGTGAGCAGTGCTCGCGCGACGCGATGATATCTTTTCACTGGGTGCTTCCGGATAACGTGGAGCACGTACGCCTCACGTGCGTGCGTCCCGCCGGGCAGCAATCCGCTACGGAAATCGGTTCGAGGTTCAGTCAATTGGGCTGTAGAAGTAGATTAGCTAGAGCCAACAAGCAGTGGCAAACTTAACCTCACGGAAAAGGCGCACCGGTGTAGCTCTCCGCGACCGGAAAAGGGAACGGAGGCGATGGCGACGGCAGGGGCTTTTCGCGGGTAACGCCGGCGCGGCGGTGGAGCTGTCCGAGTCCGAGCGACCCCTCTGTTTGTGGCCACGGCGACCTGGCGAGGGGGAGGAACGGATAGCGCGGAGATGTTACAGCTACGGTCAGACCGATCGATCTCGATCGCTGCGTATGGTATAGTAGGAGAGAAGAGTCACTACACGATTGGAGTATTCGCGATCGAACGGTAACTCGTTGATCGCAGTGTGTGCTATCGGAATGCCGGATAAGGCAATGATGCGTGTTCGTGGAGCGCGCGGGGCAACGTCGGTTGCGTCGGGGCAATGTTCCATGCATGCTTTGCGTCGATCTTTCTGAACAGGACTTTGCATCGATCTGGCCGAGCACACCGGGAGAGCGGAGCGGAGGATATGGACGGGTGTCGCCGGACTGTTGGCGCATGATCGACCTGCTAGATCAGCATGCATGATCCTGTACATCCGAACACACACGAACTCGCTAGGCTGATTCGCTGATGATCTTGACATTGTTCGCTTCAGCACGGCCCATTGCCAGGTGTGTGCACTGTGCTATATCTACATCGTCGCTACGCTACTCAAGGAAATTGGAATTGACTGGACGTACGGTACGGGGCCAGCGGAAGTGGGAAATTGGAACGAACCGAGGTCCAGAGCTTCAGAGGCAAAAAACACTTTCGCCTTGCACGTAAAAATATCTCTGCGAAGCCGTGATACTTTTCCACGTACATACCGCGTGTGAACGGGCAGCACGATTCCCCTCTGCTAGTACGTACGTACCTCGGATTTTTTTTCTGCACCCACTGTTCGTGAAGATAAAATTCCAGTGAACGGCGCCGGTTTGGAGCTATATGCAGTCAGGAAAAGAAATATCTCGCACGGTGTGGGGGCGGGGGCGTCGGGTCTTTTCACGTGCTTAGTTGTACAGTTCTGCGTGTCGCAATTACACACGGTTCGTACTTGTACACCACGTGAAATGGTTCTTAGTATTTGGTGTGGCACACTCACTCATTGCGTCCCGTACGTGGTGTTAGGAATAAGCAACTTGTATTTCTCTGGGCCAAAGGCCACAATATATAGTACAGGTACACGGCAAATATGCAGGAAGCCCCCTAACATATGGAGGAAATACAATATACATATATATACATCTAACACCCCCCTCAAACTCATGGTGGATCCACAACACTGAGTTTGGAGAGTAAGAAATCATGCTGCGCTCTGGTCTGTGCCTTCGTAAAGAAATCCGCCAACTGTAAATCTGAAGGCACATACTGAAGCGCAATAACCTGAGCCTGCACCTAAGAACGTGTATAGAAAGCATCAACACCAATATGCTTGGTAAGCTCATGCTTGACCGGATCACGTGCAACACTAATAGCACCTGTACTGTCAGACAAAACCAGAGTGGGTGTGATAATAGAGACCCCAAAATCCGCAAGTAACCATCGTAACCAGGTCACCTCAGCAGTCAACAAGGCCATAGCACGCAACTCAGCCTCAACACTCGAACGGGAAACCGCTGTCTGTTTCTTTGTCTTCCAAGCAATGAGCGAACCACCAAGAAACACACAGTAAGCAGAAAGTGAACGACGATCCGAAGGATCACTCGCCCATGTAGCGTCCGAATAGCACTGGAGCTGGAGAGAGCTGGAACGAGAAAAGAAAAGACGACGAGTGATCGTACCACGAAGATAACGAAGAACACGGAGAAGATGACTATAGTGAACAGTGGTGGGAGCAGAGACAAACTGACTCAGAATATGAACAGGATAAGAGATGTCAGGACGAGTGACAACAAGATAAACTAGACTCCCAACAAGATGACGATAACGCGTCGGATCAGAAAGAGGATCACCATCAGTAGGTTGAAGCTTAACATTAAGCTCCATAGGGGTCTCAACGGTGCGCTCATCCCCAAGAGCAGCACGAGCAAGAAGATCCTGAATATACTTTTCCTGAGAGATGTAAAAGCCATCAGAAGTGGAGGAAACCTCAATCCCAAGAAAGTATCAAAGAGGACCAAGATCAGTCATAAGAAACTGATCACGAAGACGAGCCTTAACAAAGGCGATATACTCAGGATCATCACCAGTAATGATCATGTCATCAACATAGAGAAGAAGAAGAGTACGTCCACGAGGAGAAGTGTGAACAAACAGCGCTGGATCATGAGCACTAGGGGAGAAACCAGCAGCAATCACTACAGAAGCAAAGCGCTCAAACCAGGCACGAGGAGCCTGTTTGAGTCCATAAAGAGACCGTCGAAGACGACAAACCATCCCCTCGGAAACAGAATACCCAGGAGGAGGCTGCATATAAACCTCCTCACTCAACTCACCATTGAGAAAGGCGTTCTGAACATCAAGCTGAGACACAGACCAGTGACGAACAGAAGCAACAGCAAGAAGAGTACGCACAGTGGTCATATGGGCCACAGGAGCAAAGGTCTCATCATAGTCACGACCATGCTCCTGCTGAAAACCACGAGCCACAAGACGCGCTTTATAGCGCTCAAGAGATCCATCAGAGCGGGTCTTAATCTTATAGACCCACTTACACGTGATAGGACGAACACCGGGAGGGGGAGAAACAAGATCCAGGTGTCAGTGCGCTCAAGCGCAGCAATCTCCTCAGCCATGGCCAGCTGCCATTCAGGATGATGCTCAGCATCCCGATAAGAAGTCGGCTCGGAGGCAACAGAAAGACCATATTGACTAGGAGAGTAACGGTTGGGAGCACGACGCTGACGAACAGGACGAGTAGAGGGAAGATCATCAAAGGAAGACGACGATGAAGAAGAGGGAATAGTAGGGGAAGACTCCGGAGAACGAGGAGAACTAGGAGAACTAGACGGAGCAGAAGAGGACGTCGTCGAAGAAGAGACATCAGGGGGAGGAGGTCCTGAAGAAGACACAATAGGGGTAGAAGGAGGTGTGTCAGGAAAGAGAAGAAAAGAGATATCTTCCACCGGGTAAATACCAGCGGTGGGACGAGGATAGAAAGAACGCGTCTCATCAAAAGTAACATCACGAGAGATACGCATCCGACGACCAACAGGGTCCCAACAGCGATAACCCTTATGCTCATCACTGTATCCAAGGAAGACACACTCAACAGACTGAGCGGTCAGTTTGGTGCGTTCGCGAGGAGCAAGGAGAACATAGCAAACACAACCAAACAAGCGAAGCATGGAGTAATCGGGAGACTGTCCAGAGAGGCGCTCAAGAGGGATACCACCCTGCAAGGCAGCAGAAGGCTGAATATTGATGAGGTAAGCCGACGTAGCGACAGCCTCAGCCCAGAAATGCGGCGGGAGAGAAGAAGCAATCATCATAGCGCGAGTAGTTTCAAGAAGATGACGATGCTTACGCTCAGCAACGCCATTCTGGGCATGTGCGCCAGGACAGGAGAATTGAGCAAGAGTGCCCTGCTCAGCAAGAACACCTCGCAACATCTGGGAGATATACTCACCAGCAGAATCAACACGAAACACACGGATGGGGGTAGAATATTGAGTACGAACCATGGCCGCAAAACGCTGATATATGGCGAGCACCTCACTACGAGAGCGCATAAAATACAACCAAGTGTACCGAGAAAAATCATCGATGAATAAAATATAGTAGCGATGGCCCCCTTTCGAAGCGAAGGGAGCTGGACCCCAAACATCGGAATGAACTAAATCAAAAGGTCGCTGAGATACAGACGCGCTAGTAGGATAGGGAAGCTGAATCTGTTTACCCAACCTACAACCCTGACAATGCAAAGACCCATCTCCTGAGACAGACCCCAGAAGACCACGATGAACTAATGACGACAGGCGAGAGTCACAGAGGTGACCAAGACGATGATGCCACTGCTGAAAAGAGCTGGTAGTAGAGGCGACAACCGGAGAAGAACTGGCAGATGAAGTTGCAGCGGAAGGAACACGAAGCCAGTCTAACTCCCAAAGACCTGAAGAGTCACGGCTGCGAGGGCCAGCTCCAACCATGGCCTGGGTGCGACGGTCCTGAACAACACAAGAATCAGCATCAAGAATGACGCGACAACCAGAGTCAGTAAGCTGGCTAGCAGAGAACAGATTCATCTTAAGAAGAGGGACATGAGAAATATCAGGAACAAAAAAAAAGAAGTAGAAAGGGTGCCCCGACTAGAAACAGGGAGAGAGGTACCATCAGCCGTAAAAACACGGAAAGGAGAAGGGAGAGAACGAAGTGCGGACAGAAGAGAAGACTCAGAGGTCATATGAAAAGAAGCTCCAGAATCCAGATACCATGGAGACGTACCTGACTGTGTAGAAGGTGGTGGTCGCGCAGTGCCTGAAGAATCAGTCACAGAACCAGCAGTGCCCGTCGAAGAAGAGCCTGTAGCAGCAAGCAGACCGCGAAGACTCCTGATAATGTCCTGATCAGAGAGAGCAACAACTGAAGATCCGGAAGGAGCCGACTGCCCACGAGCCTGGTGCTGCTGACGTAAACTGGGATCCCGTGTATAACAGGTGGCCCAAGTGTGGCCATCCCTGTTGCAGTAAGAGCAGTGACGAAGAGAACCACGACGACCCTGACCACGAGCCTGCTGGTGCTGACTCTGACCCTGAGACTGCGGGGGCGGACTCTGCCCCGAAGACTGCTGATGCTGAAGCTGACCCTGACCTGGAGGAGTGGGTAGTATCGGCGGTGGCGGCACAGGGGACCGCGGCTGGGTCGAGGGAGCAGACGGCAAAGGAGCACCACGAGTAGCAAGCACAGACGGAACCGCAAGGAGACCAGCACCACGGAGACGGGTCTCCTCAGCCCGAAGCTCAGACAACACCTCCGAGAGCGGAACACGACCACGAGCATTCAGCTGAGCACGCCGTGGCTCAAACTCCTGGCGAAGCCGAGACAGAAACTCATAGATGCGGTGAAACTCCAAATCCGAGCGCACAATCTGGCAGCACGAGCATGTGCCACAAACAGCAGTACGGAGAGAATCAAGCTGACGCCAGATAGCAGCACTCTGAGTATAGAACTCATCAATAGTGGAATCACCCTGCTGAAGAGCATGCTCCTGGCGAACCACGGACAGGTAAAGAGCATCACCAGACGGCTGATAGCGCGAACGAAGATGTGCCCACTGAGCGGCAACAGTGGAGAGACTCATGAACTCAGCAGCATACTGGGGCAGAACACTGGAGGTGAGAACAGCAGTAGCGCGAGCATCCTCATCGACCCACTGAGTGTAGGCAGTCAGAGCATGGCGATAGGTCTCGAGATCAGCAGAGTACTGTTTGAATTTCAGGTCATAAGCAGCAACAGCACTATCGTCGGCACTCTGAGCAGCATCCTTGGCCTCCTGAGAAGCATCAGCACCAAGAACAATCGGCGTCGGTGGAAGAGGAGCCACAGGAGCAGGGGGGCACGGCGGACAGGAGACCTCGCCGGAGAGCACACCCCCAAGCCGGAGACCGCGCATGTGAACGCGCATAAAGGCAGCGAAATCAGAATAATTCGCGCCATCGAAGATCACCGGGCAGCAAGGAATCGCAACATAGCCCGATGCAGAAGACATGTCTTTTTTTTTGTGTGTGTGTGGATCAACTCTCAGATCCAATCGAGAAAACAGCAGACAGAGAGGCCAGCAGGCGGAGCAACGGCGGACTGCCGGCGAGGCAGGCGTGGCCGGGCCCCAGACAGAGCGGGGGCGGAAGGCCGGTGGGGCAGGCGCCGGGAAGAAGCAGAGCAGGTCCCGCGCGTGCGTCGGCCAGGGAGTGAGAGACCTCGCGTCCCGCGCGTACGTTGTCCAGGCAGGAAGTCCAGGGAGCAGTCCCGCGCGTGCGTGCGTAGTCCAGGGAGCAGGCACTCGTGCTGTGTCAGGGAGCAGCCAGGAGGTCAAGGTGGCGTGCTGCGTCAGGGAGCAGTGACGGGATCTGCGCGTGGTGTCTCCCGCTGAAACGAGGCAGAAGCAGGAGATTCCGAGGCAGGTGGAGGTCGCGAGGAGAAAAAAAAAGGCCTGGCCGCGCGTGGACTGAGGCGAGGTGGACCGGTGCTGGATCGATTCCGAGGCCGCGCGTGGAGGCGGCGGGTGGCGTTTGACTGAAATCAATCTGGAGAGGATCCGGATCGAGAAACCGATCTGGCGACGAACTCAGACAAGCGGCGACCGGCGGCGGCGACGACGACGGTGAGGCTGTCGGCGACAGGGACGGTGGCGGCTGCGACGAAGTTGCGAGTAGGAGGAGACTAACTAGGCTCTGATACCATGTTAGGAATAAGCAACTTATATTCCTCTGAGGCCAAAGGCCACAATATATAATACAGGTACAGGGCAAATATGTAGGAAGCCCCCTAACATATGGGAGAAATACAATATACATATATATACATTAACATGTGGAACTTGTCAGGTACCAACTTTTTGCCGTGAAGGCAAAAAAAGTAGCGCAACCGAAGAACCGTGGTGGTTGGATGCTGGCCTGCGCGCTCCTCTCCGTTCATTTTCCAACAAATTTCTTGTACTGACCTGACACAAGCAGGCCAGCTGAGCAGATAGCAGCCTAGAGCTTGATAATTCGTGTTGACACGTACTGTAGTTGCTCACCACATCGGCCTTGTCACGTACGTACGTGAAAGAGGTGCCCTGTACCGAGCATGTGTTCGTTTAACGAACAAACCGACCATTTTCCGGGGAAGGACAATTTTTACAGCTCGTACTGGAGTTCGCTACGGAATTCACATGTCGAAGGCTGGAAGATGTACTCCCTCCATTTCAAAATATAAGATGTTTTTAGATTTGTGAAATAAATATATCTAAACTACTTTTAGTATATAGGTTCATTTATGTTCAAAGTGAATCTACATACTAAAAGACGTCTAGATACACTTTTTTCATAAACCTAAAACATCTTATATTTTGAAACAGAGGGAGTACATATGAATCTATCGGGTTATGTACTATATATACTGCGCCGAATTCCAGAGAGCTCCGGTGACGGATTGAATCGAACTCTTATTATACCGCAATATCAAAACCGAGGGGCCCGTTTCGAAGCAATTCGTTTCATTTCGTTTGGCAGAAAATAACATGAACTGCAAACCAGTCCATGGTTGGATGGTTAGGAGGGTGGTTGTACCCCAATCCCACCAGAGTTTAAACCCCAGGTTTGATACTGTGTGTTGCATAAAAGGCGGAATATTCTTTCAGTGGGTGGCGACGTTCCCGTCGACAGCGAGGCGTCTGTGGTGACTTCGTCGATCTCAAGACCTAATCCGCCGGCTCAGTTTCTCAGAGGTGCTCATAGGTGTAGGGTGTGCGTGTGTGCGTTCATAGGGGTGGGTGCATGTACGTGTTGTGAGCGTCTTTGATTATACCGTGTTTCTCAAAAAAAAACATGAACTCACACTGCTGTCATCATTTTAATTTGTCCAAATTCAAATTCCAATCTAAAAACCATGTTTCACGGCCACAAAAAAAAATGAAACAAAATGATTTCAGACAAATGACTGGGTTGGAAATAGGATTTGACTTAACATGGCATACATATTTTCGGGAATTTTCAATTAAAACGACTATTCCATTTCGATCCTAGCCAAGCCAAATCGCGTTGTATATGAAACCTCGATTGAATTTCATTTACCTACACCTTGAAATTTCTAATTGAAATGACAGTTCCAATTTCGTGACAGTTAAACATGTTTTATGCGGAATCTCGATTGAGACACAAAAATGATGCCTTTCATATGAGCTCTGATTTAAAAAGACTCGGATGGTCTAATCCAATAAATCTTGGTCGTTCAACCGGTCTATCCAATGTCTCATAGTGGCTCCATCTTCTACGGCAGACAATACACACCGCTCTAATGGATTGAGTCTTTCCCATGTCTTACCTGCTATGCGCTAATTAGACTCGTAAACCACCAGGGAAAAGATCTCCACGGCCTCTCACCTTGGTGATCTCTCCTGAGTGTTCTTCCACTACCTTACAGTCTGCATCTCGGTTTCGCCCATAACACTACCCCTCCCTCTGCTGCGTGTGTCACTAGGCCGTTCCATGGGGACCTCCGCCTCCACGCCACATCCCTGCTACGTGTTGCCACCTTCCAATCGGCGCCGCTGACCGCTGTGCCACCTTGCCACACGTTGTCCTGCGTCATCACGGGTTGTGCTTCCCTGCCAACCCTGTCACATTTTTTCGATAAAGAGTGTTTTTATTACTTAAATAATTTTAGGTATTACACCCGGACTCTATCACCCTGTCACATGGTCCCAAGATTTATGCTTGGGAAGTAATTTTGTCATCTCCCCCTTGAGTCTTCGGCTGCCTAAACTAGCTAATGTCCATTACAGTGCGGATAAAATTTGTTGAGATCTAAAGTCTATAGCATGGCACATGTTGGTCAAGAGGGTTATTCCTTCTATTTGTAAAAATATGGGCTCCTTTGGTCCCTTTTAGAGAGACTTGTGCGTTAGAAGAAGATAAACTTATCTTTGTAGTTAGATGGAGTGTATGATCACTTCATGTTTATTGCAAGAGAAGAAAAAGAAATAAAGTGGATGTGCCTTTCGAATTACATGTATGGAAAGATGATGAAGTTGGAGGTCAATATTTGTGCTTAGTTTGCTGGTTAGACAAAAATAATATTTATGTGATAATGACTTAGATTTCTAGCAGTTCTATTTAGAAAGAAGTTCGCATAGAACTCACAAACATGATTAGGAACGTGAAGAGACTCATCGAGGAAATTGAAATAAACATGTAAGTTGTTCGCATGTAGCCAACAACTTCTCCTTGGTTTTGTATATTGTATGTATGTTTATTTAGATGTAGTGGTGTACTATTTAATATGGCTAGATGACTCTTTATTGTTCATCTATAGTTTGACTACCTCTAGAATATGAAGGTACTTAATCAGATAATGAAGCTCTCGGCAGAGAATAGTGTCCACCTTCCATTCGTATTGGTCAAGGTAATTTTTTGTTACTCTGCAATGACGGGTCACTTGCAATTAAGTTGTAAAATTTGGGTGAATTGATATTAATACAATGGTTAAATTGTGGGCGTCGTTCCTACCTTAGGGGGCGATGATGTGGCTTCACCCCACCTCCCCTCGACCCCTCGCTAATGCTTCGAGTGGAAACCCTGGTCTTCTTGATCGGGCGGTGGCGGCACCCCTATGTCGTGACCTCTTTGGATGCACTGTCTTAGGGCTACGGACATGGAAGTTTCGTCATGTCTGTTTTGGTGCTTCTCCCGCGTTCTTCTCCGATGTCAAGCTCGTTTAGTTGTGGCGCCGTCTCTAATGTCGAGGCTTGGTCCCTTTGCATGTTGCGCTAGCAGCGATTGTGTATTGTGTCTCAACAGTTGTGCAGTGTATGTTGGGGCGCCTGACCTCTAAGGTGAGCTCCGGCCTCACAACTTTACTCGCCCTAGCAAGCGCTCCTTCCCATCAGCATCCTCCCGTAGGGTAGTGTATTTGTGCTCCTTTTTTCTCTTAAACTTGCATCTGCTTTATAAAGATGTTTTTATCCTCAACACCTTGTATCAATCTGCCCTGCTGATTTTATTAATTTATTAATGTAAAGTCGAGGTTTTTACCTTTTCTTATTCTAAGATGACATCGCCAAGATATTTGTGCTACCAAGAGAAAACAAAATCCTCCCGGCGAATGTCCGACGCGACGCCTCTACCCTAGACATGCCCGGCTCTAACCCATGGCCACCATGGCGACGGCCAGGGGCCCAGGCCTAGAGGGGGCCCAAGACCGAATCCTTCCTCTGCCTGATCATTGCAAAAAAAGAGTGCCGGACGGATGGGAAAAGTAGGCCTGGGAGAAGCAACCCAGAAACACACAGGACACATCCATGCCATTTGAGTCCATCAGGGCGGAAGTTTTGGAGTCGCCGATATCAACTTCTTGTCTCGTCTCATCTCGTGTTTTTTCTGGCTCGACAACCCTCTGCAAGTCAATGATTAATCCCTCGTCTAAACCTCCTTATAATTTATGATTCAATTTCACAGTAGGGTTTAAATTTTAAGATTATAATTTTATGTAAACTTTTTCACCACTAATAATCCACTATAGGTGTCACGATGCCCAAACAATTGTGCCGTGTTGTGAAAAAAAGCAAGAGAATCAACCTATTGAATCACAGAGAGTCAAAAGAGTCAAAGATATGCTTTAAATAAATAAGTATTTCTTAACAACAAGTAGCGTTGATGTCAATAATATTAATATGTTCATTCAAATAAAAAACAATAATATGTTGTTTGTGAATAAGTTATTTCATTCTTCGGTATTTTCTTCTGTCGAACTAGCAAAAGAATACTTGTTATATTTTTGCTACCATTTGTATTCTTCCTATCATAATATGACATTTCTTTTTAGTGCTTAACAAGTATTTATAAACATCTCAGACTACGAGCGTGTGGTTAGATGTTAACTTTTATTTTTTTACAAGTGTAAATAAACAGATGTATGTTCACATATATAATAATGCGTACATATATAATAGCCATAGGAGACCCTTTATCAACTTCGGCCAGGGTCTAAAAAAAATATAGAGCCGGCCATGACCCTAGAGCAACTCCAACTCTATTCCTCCCGAGTCCCGGTGAACACTGAGCAGGATCCAGCTTGGTCGTTCACTGGAACCACCGCGGCCTCACTGGCGTTTTGCACCTTCAATTCGCGGTGTGTCCCTCCGCCCCAAACGCGCACGCACGACGCACGTGACTGACACGGCTCCATCAGGCAGCCCATCACTGGCACCTGCACTGCACAGCTAGCGATTAGCACACATTTCCCATGTGCCCATCGTGGACGAAACAGAGTGGTGCAGTCCAGGACAACCCGCCCAGTGCGGCACTGCACTCGCCGCCGTCCGATCGAGGGCCCCAACTGCACTCCCAGCCGTCCAATTCCCCGGGAGCACTCGCGACGAGGCCCACTGGCCGTTTGTCCGGGCCGATCCGTACCAAAATCCCAGGTTGGCCCCAGGGCCCATTCGCTCTCCGGCAAGGCCAGCCACAGCCGTTCGTTCGCCTCGATATTTTTGTGCTAGTACTGTTTTCGGCGTGCACCGTGCAGGGACGGCAAGACGGGCGAGAGACGACGTCACTCTCACACTAGCTTTCTGCGGCGGTCACTCACTCCGTCAAGGAAGTCTCGAGGCTCGAGAGGGTGCACCCGTAGGCCACTTGGGGTTTTGACTTTGCTTAGCACGAGCTGTTCTTCTTTTTTGCAACTTGTGTAAGCTCGGGCTGTTAAGTGTTAAATCGTCTACAGGGCTGTTATTAAAGGGTTAGCTTATGGATGGTTTTGCTGCACTTGGACTCGGCAGCTTGCACTTTTTGACACCCAACTTGCTAATCACGTGAATTAGGTCTAAAAAATTGGACTTAGAAGTGGATCACATGAATTGGATGATAGTGGCGTCTCTTTTTTGTATGGTGGGTTGGGGATGTTGATAGCTAACATTGATACACAATTTAACACGGAAAAATGATGGGGTGTGCAATGTTACCACGGTTAATTTAACTACACAATGTCCTGTCATATGATCATAATTTTTTTTTCACTTCTTGGTGTGGTGTTTCACTTATGAGAAAGCGTACACTACTGAAATCTGAACTCAGTGTCTCATTATGAGAGTATCCCCACAATGTTTTATACTTGATGAAACGTTGATATAGGTGGATCCAGAATCCAAACAAAACAAAAGGTAATTGTGAAACGGATATCTTTGTTAATGATGTAGTATTACTCTAAATTGTTTCTACGAGACTTCATCTCGAGTAAAATGAAAGTTTACTCATTAGCACTCAAGCTGATTTCTATTATCGATGATCTTGCATGTCGTATAGAAACTGCTTCATCCATTCCCAAATATACAATGTCTTGAAGCTCAATTAAGTTCTCAAACCGTCTTATAATTAAGAGATGGGGAACTTGCAATAAGACAATGAGCCAAGCTAATACTCCGTGATTTTAGTTCCATCAATTATTCAAAAGTAGTAAAAGCTGTTAAAAGTTATTTATTATAAGTGACTAACGTAAGCTTTTCTTGAATAAGACCTACTCCAATATATTTATTGTAAGTGACTAATGCAAGGGTTTTGTAGTACTTTGATGGTTCCAAAATATAAGACATTTTAGTTTCTGAAACATATGTATATAAAAACTTTTTAGTTAGTAATTTCACTTACTCCCTCCGATCCAAAATAAGTGTCACGGTTTTGAACTAAGTTTAGTTCAAAATGGCGACACTTATTTAGGATCGGAGGTAGTATTTTACTTCAGACTTACATAAAAAAACGTCTATATACATGCTTTTTTGAAAATGACTAAAATATCTAATAATTTGTAGTAAAACTACAGAAGACTGAGGGATCACATTTTCCACCGGGCAGTTCCAAGATATTTTTTTCATCAAAATACGGTAAGAAAGAAATTTATCATCTTTACACTACACTCCACTCCACAGTGTCATGATCGCCCACAGCACTAGACCGCTTCACGTCACGGGGGGCCGCGGCCAAGACGGCAAGACGCGCACGCCCCTCTCCTCTGGTTTAAAGCCCCCAACACGTTCTCTTCCCCTGCTCGGATTTAGCGAGCCGCCTTCTTCCACGCCTGTGCGCGGACCGTCGCGCGGTTTCCACACCTTCTCTCGCGGTCGCGGTGCTGATCTCGGGGCCAAACCAAAAACCGGGGGTTCTCGCCGCACGCAGGGAAGAAAGACATGGGCTTCCAGGTCGCAGCCGTCGTGCCATCGCCGTGCGCGCGCTCCTCCGCCTCCTCGGCGCCCTCGACATCCTCCCGCTCCCCGTTCCTCGGCGGTGGCAGCGCCAGGCTCGCGAAGTCCTGGGCGCCCGCTAATTCGGGCGGCGGTCTCACGGCGCGCCGGCGTGGAAGCGAGGCGCGGCCCGCGGGGTGCGCGCTGAGTGCCAGCATCGATGGCATGGGAGGCGGGGACACGGAGTTTCTGAGGAGGATCGAGGAGCTCGCCGCGTCGGCTGGCGTGCGTACGGCGGGGTGCGGGTGGCCGCCGAGCCTGGAGCGGAGCGCGAGCAGCGTCGGGCTGCCGCTGTCGCTGCGAATGCTGAAGCGGAAGAAGCAGCAGGTGGCGCCCCAGTCGCGGTGGGACGAACGGCTGCTGCTGGGCTCCGCCGGCGATTCCGTGGGGCGCGCCTTCTCGTCCATGGTGCTCATCGTGCGCGAGCTGCAGAGCTTCGCGCTGCAGCAGATGCAGGCGGCCATGCTCTGCGGCGACGACCTGCAGGCCGTCCTGGCGCGCGCTCACGGCGAGATGCACGACTCCTTCGTCTGGCTTTTCCAGCACATCTTCGCCGGCACTCCGGCCCTGATGATCTCACTCATGCTGCTCCTCGCCAACTTCACCGTCCACTCCATGAGCCACAGCATGGTCGCCGCGGCTGCCATCCCACCGACATCGGCCACCGCCGTGTCTGCTTCGGTAGTCGCCGACGCCGAGCCATCCAACTCGCTGTTCGACTCTGCTTCGGTCAAGACTCTCTCCATTGGCCGGACGGCCTCGGTCGGTGGGGGCAGCGGGGGCGGTGGCGATGCTCGGCCCGTCGCGGGCGCTCCCGGCGATGACCGGTGGGACGAGTCCCGCTACAGCCTGAGCCGCGTCGCGCCGCAGCAGCTTGGGCCGCTGGCGGGCACGGGCGTAGAGAAGTTCGTGCCCGACGCTGCCGCCGCCGAGGACGAGCAGGCCATCTGGGAGAGCATGGTCGCGGAGGCTTCGAGCATCCACGCCGACGCGCGCGCCGAGGAGTTGACCGATCCGGACGTGCTGGGGAACCTCGTGGCGCCGGTGGTGGCGGAGATGGAGACGGAGGACGTCGCCAAGTACGCGCGGACGGAGCGGAGTTACGAGCTGGCCGTGTCCCAGGAGCCCAACAACTCGCTCATCCTAGCCAACTTCGCCCAGTTCCTCTACCTCACTCGGCACGACCACAAGCGGTACGCCCACTCAACTGTTCGACGAATCGACATCGCAGTTCTCGTTCATTTTATTTAACCAGTGGTCGCTGATTATAATTATATATTTGTTAATCGCAGGGCGGAGCACTACTTCGAGAGGGCGGTGCAGGTGGAGCCGACGGACGCGGAGGCGCTGAGCCGGTACGCGACCTTCCTGTGGAAGGCCCGGGACGACGTCGACGCGGCGGAGGAGACATACCAGGAGGCCATCGCGGCCGACCCCGGCAACTCGCACTACGCCGCTGCGTACGCGCATTTCCTCTGGAACACCGGCGGCGACGACACATGCTACCCGCTCGACTGACGCACCCAAGAGACGCCGAGTTCTTGCCGTATCCGCGGTGGCCGGCGCTCTGGAGCACGGCACCGTCCCAAAGCCAGGGGACGGTGGAGTGGAGCTGAGCTGAGCTAACAGATGATCTAGTATTTCCTAAGTTAGATTGAGTAGAAGTATATTCATGGGCGGTGGAGCGAGTGGTGAGCCGGCGGGATTCTTTGGTACGGTGTCTCCCATCCGGGAATACGGGCGTACGGCGATTGAAGCTTTTGGCCGGGAACGGCCGAAAGGGCATGGTGGACGTTCAGACGCGAGGGCGAATTCCCGATGACCTTGTCGGCCATCTCCCTGGCAATGAAGTGCATGGCCGTAGTCTTGTAACGGCACCGTGGCGACGAGGAAGAAGAGCGAACGGTGGTAATATCAGATGGATGGATGGATGGATATTGTTGTGTATAGCAACTTGCGTCCAGTAATTATGCATATACTGGTATAAGAGCAAAAGAATAAATGAACAAGGAGGATATATGATGGTGTTAATCTAGGTGCAATCTTTCTCGGATCTGCCAATGCGGCAACGTGCAGGTGAGAACGTAGTATCAGCAAAAATGACGACTGTGCATCGGTTAGCAACAGCGTTACCCCTATCGTTGGTGTGTACTGTTAGAAATAAATATTTACTATTTATTCTAAGGATAATCTCCGCACTTGTAATTGTATAGTAGACGGTTAGGATTCTGGAGGGATACCTTCAGGACCGACTATAGAAACCGACTATGTAAAGACGCATCCCTTGGAAGCGCCCCTTCTCCCTTGTATATATACCGAATCCTATCATCAATAAAGAGTCCATTCGATTCATTGGCCAATTCTCTTGTTTGTCTCTCGATTCAGTCTAACACGTTATCAGCACGCTCTTCATCGAGCGATTCCAAGGCTTCTACGAGAACGAGAAGAACAGGAAATAAGAACAGGCAGATCGCTAATTGGTAAGATCTGACTCTTACCAAAAACGATATCGAATCGACGGGAAATCCACAGGCAAAAAGGTAAGAACACGTTCCATCGCTTCGTCTGCTTCAAGACGGCTGCCGCCACAGCAGTTCCATCGCTCACCCCCGTCACAGAGTAGGTGGTTTTCACCGCCGTTGCCGGCCGCACAACGACTCGCTCCGCTGGTGCCGGCGGTCGACTCTGTCGCCCTTGTTAAGGCACCTCCGCCTTCGGGAAACGACATCGTCGTTGATGACGACGAGGGCAAGGTCGCGCCCCTGATGTCTCTGACCCCAGCGGTCGTCGAGATTGCCGGCGACACGCTCGCCTGCGTGTCCGCGCCGACTAGTACTACGTCTTCACCTTCGGCACCGGCGTGCATTGCTCCTCTTGCGCCGCAGTCGCTGCTCCTACGCCTCCCGTCGCCCAACCACGCCCCCTGCAGCGCCTTCGTCTTCGCCGCACACCGGCGCCCGCCGCCACCTCCTCGCCCTCGGTCTCCCTCTCTCCAGGCCGTCGCCCAGCTCTCCATCGATCAGCAGTGGCCGGCGCACTAGAGGATGGAGCTGGTGTAGGGGTTCGTAGCATGGAAAACAAAAAATTTCTACCGCATGCAAACAAACAAGCCAAGATCTATCTACTAGATTGTAGCAACGAGTCGATAGAGGAACTCACCCTCGAAGATTCCAAAGCGGTTAACGAGAGCAGATTCTCGTGGGTGATGTAGTCGTACTCTTGCCGATCTCAAGATCGCGTGGACGATCCTTCCGGCGCTGCGTTCCGGCAGCGCTTCCGCAGTCGGTCACACGTTCGGTACTCGATGAAGACCTTCGTCTCCCTTGTTCCAGCAGGCAACGGAGGTTGTAGCACTCTCCTCGCAATTCCGGCAGCACGACGGCGTGGTACCGGAAGTAGAGGGGAGATCTCGCAGGGCTTCGCCTTAAGCCGGAGCGAGTATGGTGGACTATGAGAGAGCCTTGGTGATCTAGGTTTTAGACACACCAATTAGAAGGGGCTAAACCGGCGGCTAGGGCAATTAGAAGCTCTAACTCGTCGGCTTGGGAGAAATCCCTAGGCTGTGGCTAGGGTTTAGGTTTAGAGGTAGGGAACTTGTGTCTAGGAGGGGAGCCCTGCCCCTCCTCTTATAGGTGGAGGGAGGCGCGCCTGGGGAGGGGAGTCCCTCCCCAACTCCGACCCAAGGTGGGCCGGCGGTGGGAGGAGGAACTCCTCCCCCAAGTCGGTTTCAACCTTCCTCCTCTTTTCCTCTTTCCAAATTTAGCCGTTTGACTTTTCAAACTAGCTGTTTGACTTTTCAAACTAGGATTTGAATTAATCCTTTATTTGGTTCAGCGATGACACTTAGTACATGATGCAATCATACCAACTTGATACAACACATTCATGTACCCTTCCCCTCCGGAGTGTCGGACATTCCGGAACATTCTAGAACATTCCCGATGAAAACACCGGAACCATTCCCCAACTCCGAAACGGGACTTTCCTTATATGAATCTTATTCTCCGGACCATTCCGGATCTCCTCGTGATATCCCGGATCCCATCCGAGACTCCGAACAACATTCGGTCTCTTACTCATCATTCCATAACTACTCAACAACATTGAATCCTTAAGTGTGTCTCCCTACGGTTCGTGAATTATGCGGACATGATCGAGACACTTCTCCGATCAATAACCAATAGAGGAATCTGGAAATTCATATGGCTCCCACATATTTCTACGATTACTTTGCGATCGAATGAACCACTTACATACGATACCAATTTCCCTTTGTCTCACGATATTTTACTTATCCAAGGTTATGATCGTCGGTATCTCTGCATACCTAGTTCAACCTCGTTACTGATAAGTACTCTTTTCTCGTTCCCGTGGTATGTGATCCCTTGTGAGACAGTCACATGCTTGCAAGCTAATTGGATTACATTCCACCGAGAGGACCCAGAGTATATCTATCCGTCATATGGATGGACAAATCCCACTCTTGATCCATGTGTCTCAACCAATACTTTCCGAACACTCAATGCCACCTTTATAGCCACCCTGTTACGGTGTGGTGTTTGATGTCATCAAAGCATCCTTCCGGTAAAGGTGATATGCATGATATCATGGTCGAAGGAATTAGGTTACTATGTATCAGAAAGCTTATAGCAAATGAACTATATTAAATGACTTGATCTTTATGCTACGCTTAACTATAGGAGTATGTCCATCACATCATTCTCCTAATGATATGACCCTGTTGTTAATAACATCTCTATGTTCATGATCAGGAAACCATGATCATATATTAACCAACAAGCTAGTTTAACAAGAGGCTTTACTAGGGACTCTTTTATGTTTACAAATCACACAAGTATTAATATTCTCGGTTAATACAATTATAGCATGGTATGTAAACATTTATCATAAGTATGAAGATATGATAATAACCACTTTATTATTGCCTCTTGGGCATACCTCCAACAGTCTCCCACTTGCACTAGAGTCAATAATCTAGTTTCAAACCTTTGTGTATTCAACACCTATGGCTTTCTGGTGTTGTATGTACACGATTGCTAGTGGTCAACTGATCTCCGGATCTGACACTTCCAGGTCCGTGTGTAATTACATGTCTTTGCGTCTCTACGCATCACTCATTCTCTAATGAGATGGCTTTGTATAATTTTGGTCCTTCGGTGAGACCTTTAGTTCTTTGGGGTTAAAACATGTTGATAATATTGTCGTACAATATATCTTCATAGTATTATCCTGCTGTGAACTACACCTAGTTTGACAACAAACTATTTGACACAAATGTCCTCTTTAGCTGCTATTATAGCATTCATATACTTAGCCTTTTGTTGTAGTATCTGTCACAATGTCTTAACTTTGGAACTCATCCAAATCCATTATGGAACTTACTTTCCATTATATTGTGCCACCCTTAGTTTAGATTGAGATAAACTTAATTTGTACTTTGTGACAAAACTAGTATCAATGTAATACTTTTACAATGAACTAATCATCTATTTGCCACTTCTACAAAATAATATACTCTTAGTTCTTCCAAAAGATCATAAGAATATCCTTACTATCGTCCAATGATCATCTTATGAATCATTCTAGTATATGCTCATAACATTTAGAGCATAGGACATATCTGGATTTGTACATATCACAGTATGATTGATATAAATACTCTTTGTGATTTCATACATCAAGTATCATCAATATTGAACTCATTCAATCCTTTCTGTGTGACAAGAACCTTTCTTGTAGTTTCTATATTGAACCCATTCAATACATCATCTATGTACTTTCGGCACAACCATATTAGCGTCTATTGATGCCAAATATTTGGGTTTTGCATAAGTCTTTCATCAGGATGAAATTCTTAATATGTGTTAATAAAAGATACATCATTTCTAATCAACAATATGTCCTCCACATAATGTATTAGAAATATGTCTTAGCGCTCCCACTTAATTTCTTGCAAATGCAAGCATCTTCATTGCCTCTGATGAAATTAAACTCTTTTAACAGTTTCATCATAGTGAAGATTCCAACTCCGCGATGCTCACTTCAACCATTGAAGTTTGCATATGCTTTTAGCATCCTTTGAATTAACAAACCCCTATGGACCGTGTTATGCACATGTCCTAGGTAACAATTCTATTAGAAGAACTTGTTTTGTTTATTCAACTACCACATAACAAAATTATATGTAGTGGTTGCTACATTAATCCGTCTAGACTAAATATCGCTATGAAAGATCAAATCTTGTCATAGTCAATCTTTGAACATTGTTGTGAACTCCTTCCCAACATGTCGACTATTTCATAGATGTGCAACATCCATGTCTATTTATTTATAGATCCAAACACAACTGTAAGGTCTTACACCTTTCTCGAGGGTCCTTCAAGTTCAAAACTTGATTTGTCGTGTATGGAACTATCACGGATTTTATGGCTTCAAGCCATTTTACGGAGTCAGGGTCCATCATCGCTTCTTTGCATGTAGTCGGTTCATTATTTTCACCCGACCTACTTGTTTTAATAGGATCTTAGATCTTCGTGACCACAACCTTTGAGGCACGTGAGCCATGAGCATTATTGCTGCCTCCGGAACACTTTTCGGCGCTGCGCAACTCTGCACATATAGCTAAGGTTCTTTTAACCTTATCAAAGTTCTATTGTCCTCCCACTTATCTTTTCACGAAAAATTCCTTCTCAAAGAAACTTGACGTTCTAAGCGACAAACACTTTTGTCTCCGGTGTTTATGGAGGAATACTTAACAGTAATACAAAGACAGGTTTATCCGACTTTGGTTGCAAACATCTTTCTTATGCATAGCATACCAATGTTTAAGAAAGGACTACTTGGGTTTTATCCCAAACCATAACTTTATATGGTGTCATTTCAGCGGATTATGATGGAGCTCTTTTCAGTGGAAAACGGTAGTCTCTAAAGTTGTTAATCTTTAAAATATAATGGCAGTTCTATGAATTACACCTTTGGTCTTACCATGTCAAACAAGGTTTTAATTACATATCTCGAACGCTCCATACTCTTATGGTGTTTCGGGAAATGCAAATCCACAGAACGATTCCTTAAATCTTAGGTATTATGCTAAACTTGTAACTCAAATATCTTCCTTTATTATCTTTATCATAAACTATTTATATTCTTATTACAATGATTTTGCACTTCATCTTGAAAGACTTTGAACTTTTCCAAATGTTTCATACTTCATCCTTATTAAGTAAATATTCATATATTCACTCAAATTTTCGGAGAAAGCATATGAAGTTGAAATCCATCGCACTTGACTACATATAATGGATTTCATACAACAATATGTACAAGTTCCAATAAGCTAGTCATTCGTTCCCTTTTGGCCTATGAACGAAGTTTTAATTATCTCTAGGAAAGTTTCACAAGCGTCATGTGATCAAAAATCAAAAGACTCCAAAATTCCATCCACATGGAGTTTCTTCATGTTTTCTTTCCAATATAATTTAAACAACGATGTCACTTCCTAAGTGATCTTTCAATCAATTTGTCTTTCGACATTTTTAGCACTAATTTTATGGATGTGATTTCTCCAACGAGATTTGTGAATCATCCATCTTTTATGGATTACGACAATTATTTGAACAACCCTTTTGTTCTCATAATACCTGATAAAACAAATCTTGAAGGCAAGCTTTGATGTTTAACGAGCAACACAATAACCCTTTATTTGTTCTCGATGAACATCATCACATATTCTTTTGCTAGTTACTTAGGCCATTGTAGTTCATGAATTGTGTTGTTTCGTATGACGATTCACGCCAACAAATTCAGTATCAAATACTTAAGAACCACATTGTTTAATAAGCAAAGAATATAGCCATAACATGTATATCATCTATATACTTAAACTGAACAATTCTAGTCTTTTCTTTTCTGCCATATATTTATGAGATTCTCTTTCAGTATTTATTTTCTGTTTGAAAGGATCTATCAACATCAACAATGGAGTCATACATATGACACATAGTCCAAAGCGTGTATAATTAAATACCAATATCTTTGGACTTGCACTTTGAAGTAGATCACCATCATCAAACGTTTGGTGTTCTTTCAAATTCCTTTCTTTAGTAATCTATTGGTGTAGTAAACACTTTACCTACATCAAATATTCACCCTTATCATGGAATTATCCATGATCAAGCTACTTTTAGCTTATAACGGTGAACTGCGAGTATAATGTTGCTCTCCAAAACATTTTGGAGGATGAGGACAACTAGTGTCTTCAACCTTTTGCAAATTCTCATCAAATACGAGAACATGACTTTTGCCATATTATACTCTATCATGTTGCAACCAAAACTTTGTTTCAGATATCACAATATCTTCCACACATCATGGTTTCTGAAACAACTCTTTCAGATCCTAGATAACCTTGATATTAAGACAATCCTTTGAATATCAAGAATCATGGAGACAAACATGATACTCATACACTAACACTTGGAATTGTCACTCTTGATTTAATACTAATTATTAAACTTCATGGAGTAACCGGAACTTACTGAAAATTTGCAATAGGACTTTTAAACTTTAGATTAACACTCCAAAACAATACGATACCAGTTCGTAAAGTAACTAACCAGAATTCTATAGTTCTATCATCTCAATTAAAACTAAGCGCAAGGTGGTAAACGGATGCCAATGACTACAACAACTATGCAAATTCACTTTGATTTAATTTATGATAAATAGTGTTCAACTTTTAATCATATCGCCGTTGAACTCCCACTCAAAACAATATCCCTCACATTGTTTTAGTGATCACACGAACCAAATCCACCACATCAAAACCGATCATCACGAGAGTTGATGTAGCTTCAATGACGAACAATCAACATGTTCATCATATCTACTATATGACTCATGCTTTACCTTTCGGTGATCCGTGTTCCGAGACCATGTCTGTACATGCTAGGCTCGTCAAGATCAACCTTAGCTTCCGCATGAGCAAATCTGGCTTGCTCACGTTGTATACACTCGCAGAATCTAACACACCCGATCATCACGTGGTGCTTCGAAACAACGAGCTTTAGCAACGGTTCTTACTAAGGATGAACACTTTAAAACTTGAAATTGTGTGCTTGAGGGATCATCTTATAATGCTACCGTCGTTAACTAAGCAATACAAGATGCATAAAAGGATTAACATCACATGCAATTCATAATATGTGATATGATATGGCCTTTCTTCTTGTGCTTCCGATCTTCATCTTCAAGCACGAACATGATCTCCATCATCACCGGCATTGCATCAAGGTCAATGACGCCGCTCCATGGTTGTCGTCCACCAGCTTCAACTATTACAACTACTTTGAACAGACAAGCGGGTCTTAACAGAATTTAAAGACAACCATATGGCTCCTGCCGGTTGCCAACTTACAATAAGGAACATTGCATACATCATATATAATCACAATCATGGCCATATCACATCACAACACACCCCTGCAAAACAAAGTTAGACGCCTCTAATTTTCTTTGCATGTTTTACGTGGTTTGGGGCTTTCAATAAGTGTCATTCTAACTTACGAACAAGAACCACAACATTGATACTAGTATTATCAATCACCCGTTGTAAATTGAATCTTAACTATGTTGGGAGAAACAGGCACCCGCAAAGCCACTTATGCAATACAAGTTGCATGTCAAGCGTGGAGCAAGTCTCATGAACGATGTCATGTAAGGTTAGCCCGGGCCGCTTCATCCCACCATCCCGCAAGATGCAAAGTACACAAGAAGCAATCGACAACAAAAGCATCAACGCCCACAATGACCATTGTGTTTTACTCGTGCAACAGATCTACATATAGACACGGCTCTGATACCACTGTAGGGGTTCGTAGCATGGAAAACAAAAAATTTCTACCGCATGCAAACAAACAAGCCAAGATCTATCTACTAGATTGTAGCAACGAGTCGATAGAGGAACTCACCCTCGAAGATTCCAAAGCGGTTAACGAGAGCAGATTCTCGTGGGTGATGTAGTCGTACTCTTGCCGATCTCAAGATCGCGTGGACGATCCTTCCGGCGCTGCGTTCCGGCAGCGCTTCCGCAGTCGGTCACACGTTCGGTACTCGATGAAGACCTTCCTCTCCCTTGTTCCAGCAGGCAGCGGAGGTTGTAGCACTCTCCTCGCAATTCCGGTAGCACGACGGCGTGGTACCGGAAGTAGAGGGGAGATCTCGCAGGGCTTCGCCTTAAGCCGGAGCGAGTATGGTGGACTATGAGAGAGCCTTGGTGATCTAGGTTTTAGACACACCAATTAGAAGGGGCTAAACCGGCGGCTAGGGCAATTAGAAGATCTAACTCGTTGGCTTGGGAGAAATCCCTAGGCTGTGGCTAGGGTTTAGGTTTAGAGGTAGGGAACTTGTGTCTAGGAGGGGAGCCCTGCCCCTCCTCTTATAGGTGGAGGGAGGCGCGCCTGGGGAGGGGAGTCCCTCCCCAACTCGGACCCAAGGTGGGCCGGCGGTGGGAGGAGGAACTCCTCCCCCAAGTCAGTTTCAACCTTCCTCCTCTTTTCCTCTTTCCAAATTTAGCCGTTTGACTTTTCAAACTAGCTATTTGACTTTTCAAACTAGGATTTGAATTAATCCTTTATTTGGTTCAGCGATGACACTTAGTACATGATGCAATCATACCAACTTGATACAACACATTCATGTACCCTTCCCCTCCGGAGTGCCGGACATTCCGGAACATTCTAGAACATTCCCGATGAAAACACCGGAACCATTTCCCAACTCCGAAACGGGACTTTCCTTATATGAATCTTATTCTCCGGACCATTCCGGATCTCCTCGTGATATCCCGGATCCCATCCGAGACTCCGAACAACATTCGGTCTCTTACTCATCATTCCATAACTACTCAACAACATCGAATCCTTAAGTGTGTCTCCCTACGGTCCGTGAATTATGCGGACATGATCGAGACACTTCTCCGATCAATAACCAATAGAGGAATCTAGAAATTCATATGGCTCCCACATATTTCTACGATTACTTTGCGATCGAATGAACCACTTACATACGATACCAATTTCCCTTTGTCTCACGATATTTTACTTATCCGAGGTTATGATCGTCGGTATCTCTGCATACCTAGTTCAACCTCGTTACTGATAAGTACTCTTTTCTCGTTCCCGTGGTATGTGATCCCTTGTGAGACAGTCACATGCTTGCAAGCTAATTGGATTACATTCCACCGAGAGGACCCAGAGTATATCTATCCGTCATATGGATGGACAAATCCCACTCTTGATCCATGTGTCTCAACCAATACTTTCCGAACACTCAATGCCACCTTTATAGCCACCCTGTTACGGTGTGGTGTTTGATGTCATCAAAGCATCCTTCCGGTAAAGGTGATATGCATGATATCATGGTCGAAGGAATTAGGTTACTATGTATCAGAAAGCTTATAGCAAATGAACTATATTAAATGACTTGATCTTTATGCTACGCTTAACTATAGGAGTATGTCCATCACATCATTCTCCTAATGATATGACCCTGTTGTTAATAACATCTCTATGTTCATGATCAGGAAACCATGATCATATATTAACCAACAAGCTAGTTTAACAAGAGGCTTTACTAGGGACTCTTTTATTTTTACAAATCACACAAGTATTAATGTTTCCGGTTAATACAATTATAGCATGGTATGTAAACATTTATCATAAGTATGAAGATATGATAATAACCACTTTATTATTGCCTCTTGGGCATACCTCCAACAGCTGGTCCACGTTGGGCTCTCCAACGGCGTCGAGTCCGGGACCCACCTCCCCGGCGACTCCTTTGACGAGGACGCCCGCGGCGGGACTAGCTCCGGCCGCCGGTGAAGACTGCCCGTGCGACGGTGGTGGCGCATGGTGATGCAATGCTTGCGCATTGACTCAGCGTGAAAATTGGGGATTTTTGGTGGCTGTGTGGTGGTAACGCTCTAGCGGTGACCTTATCCTCTCCGTACGTGATGGACCGGTCAAAATGGGCTAAAAATGATCGAGTCCCATGTGCATGTGATGGCCACCGGCCCTGCAAATTAGAATACGCTTAAGTATTTTAGTTTTTAGCTTGATAGTGGATCTAGCAGTATATTTATCACTGTTTTAGATTCTGTAAATTACAGCATTATAGTCTCTGCATTGTTTTTCAGTTTGAGTACTATGTGTATTTCTGAAAATATTTGATGTAATATATTTCCGTGTGTATACATGTTGAGATTACTTACATCTGTTTGCAATTGAGATTCTGAAATTTCTTGCAAACAAATCATGCAAAATTCGAAGTGACTTCTTCAAGTTGATGTTTTGGGATTAAGGGTAGTGCACAGATCTACTGCATGCATGGCAGATTATCTCCACTACCGTGATTACTTTAACAAGTGATCTCCCATATATTTTATTAAGTTATGACATAAGGTACTAGAAACATGAGTATCTACTGATTTCATCAGATTATACTCTCTAGTGCTGAGAGATGGACCCCAAAATTTCTTTTCGGGGAGTATCTACGGTGTGTCAAACTTAACAATTTGAAATTCACACTAATAATTTCGAGCCCACTTCTTGAAATCATCATTAGTTTTGCATTGTTCATTACAACATAACCATGATGATTTTTGATTTACCACGCGCAAATCAATAATCTCTGGTTCACCCATGATGCTAACCGATGGCCGACAAAGAGAGTTTGATGCACTCGCTCTCGATGGCCACAACTACCCTACCTGGGTCATGGACATCAAGATCGCACTTGCGTACCGTGGGATAGCGCGTGCCATCCAGAACCCGGAGGACCCACTTCCGACTGGAGTCGCACCGCTGAGAGAAGAGCAGAAATATGATGCCTTGTACATTATAAGGCACCATATCCACCCAGATCTTAAGTCCGAGTATTTGGAGGAGGAATCCCCATTTACTTTGTTTTAGGCCCTCAAGACGAGGTATGAAAAGCAAAAGGCAGTTGTCCTGCCCGAAGCACTTCATGATTTGACTCATCTCCGATTCCAGGACTTTAAATCCGTCGGGGATTACAATCATGAGGTTCGTAAGATAAGTTTTAAGCTGCGCTTTTGCGAGAAGGAACCTACAGATGCGGAAAGGATAGAAATAACTCTATCCACTATGCTCCCATCTGAAAGGCTCCTCCAGCAGCAATACCGCGCTCGCGACTACCAGGTCTATTCAGACCTTATTCATATCCTACTTCAGGCTGGAAAGCATGATGAGCTTCTTGCGAAGAATGGCTCTCAGCGCCCGGTTGGTTCCCAACCTTTGCCAGAAGTTCATATGAATGTCACGAACGGAAGAAAGTTTGGTGGTGCCTTCAACGGCAACCAATCGAACTTCAAGGGTAAGTGTAAGCGCAACCGGAACAACAAGCCTTGAAACTCGGACCGTGGGAAAGGCACCACAAAGCCAAAGTATGACAAAACTAGGCTTTGTGACAAGTGTGGATGCTATATGCATCCTACCAACAAGTGCAAGACCCCAAAGCATCTGGCAATTATCTACCAGCAATCCCAAGGATGCAAAGCACCTCAAGAGAAAAGGTTTGGAGCCAACTTCAACCTTCATCTGGATGGCACCAATGGAGTTGGTTGTTCGCAAGATGTTCCTCTTGAACCTAGCAACACCATGACTCTCTAGCAGTCTGAGGACCCTATGAGCACGTAGAACATGATTGTTGAGTATGTCTCAAACGACATGTTTGGAGACTTTAACTGGTCCCACTATCTCCTTAGTGATCAACTTAATCATGTCCATCGGTGATGTTATAATAGAACATAACTACTGTTGTCACGGTATATTGTATCAGCACTCTGATATAAATAAGATTGTATATAATCTATATATTTGAGAAAAGATTTCCATAGCGAAAATCCTTCAACTCGATATATAGATTTCTACGGGGGCAGTCCGATGGATGAGGAACAAGTATTTGAAAAAATACCCTCTCTATTGTTTGGGACGTAGTACATGTACATCCCATCCGTAGCACATGTTGCATACAAAGCAATTCCATTTGTCACAAGTTGCATGAGTCCAAATTCCCTCGGTCATCAGACTTTGTGTGCACATTGTACAACACGGTGAAGCTAATTTTGAGGCATTCGCACCTCAAAATACAAGTTGGACCGCTTCAGTTCCTTGAATACATTTAGGGAGACATTTGTTATTCCCCAACCATTGTGTGGATCTTTTAAGGTAGTATTCATGGTTCTCAATTATGCATCTATACGATGCTCATACATGTGTTTTCTGTCCACATGGAACCATGCATTTACCATGATAATGAGGGAAGTAATCAAGTTACATGCCCATTATCGAGAAAGTAGAATTTGACAAATTCGCAAAGAAAATATTGTAGAATTCTCCTCATGTGCCTTCAACGAATATTGCATGGCCATGCGGATTGAAGTTCAGCATTCTGTCTAATACATCCACACTCATAATGGTTTGGTTGAATCCCTGAATAAGAGGATCAAACTCATTGCATGACTTTTGTCGATGAAATGCACTACCAACTTTACGTTGGAGTCATGTGGTTTTACACGCTACTGACTGACTAACTGCATATAGCAGTACTTCCCCTCTGCAATTGATACGTGGAAATCCTCCAAGCATTTCCCATCTGCATAAGTTCGGATGCGCTTCACGTGTACCGATCTCACCACCGCAGTGTACATCATTGGGCCCACAGACTCAGGATCTATGTGGGGTACAAATCTCCATTGATCGACATGTACCTTGAACCCCTCATTGGGGATACATTCATATCCTAGTATACTGATTGCTTATATTAAAGGATGAATTATTTCCAAGCATTAGGGGAGACTTCATGTACCACATAGAATGCCATTAAATTCATTGGGACTGCACGTTCCACCTTATATCCACGTATTCAAGAATTTGGACTATACGTCTGAAATTCAAATATTTGCAACATATTGCAAATAACCTGCCATATTCATTTACTGATCTCAAAGGTGTTACAAAATCCTTTAGTCCGGCTAGAAATACGCCTGAAAGAGTGGAGGTACCAATAAAAACCACTCAACTCTCCGTACCCGAGAAGAGGGGAGTAGTATGGCCTCTAACCAGGATCTAGCTTCCTCAAGCAACAAAGGAAATCGAGGAGATATCCTCTAAATCAGTAAATGCAAGTAAACCTTGCGTTGATAAACACCTTATGAGTAGTATACACCCAGTGGAAGGAAAACTTCCACAACCCCAGCTTCAGCTTGCACACACTGGCTGGGACATCGGAACACCCGGACTCACGCGTATTGGGAAATCACGAAGAGTCATCATGGGTGCATGAGATTTCCTCCAACAATATTAATTATGGAGAATTATATAACCAAGACTACAATTGTCGACAAACATTCTCTTGTATGATTGCAAACATCCTTCAAATGATTCAGATCCAAAGACCATGGCCATGGATGAGTGTAAACCACTCGCTCGGACTGAAACAAACAAAGGATGCAATCCAAGAAGAATTAGCCTCGCTCTTCCAAATGAATTCCCTATACATAGGATTCCATATGTTCTCTTCCAAAAACAGAATGAGAACAACAAGGTGGTGAGAACGCAAGGCTTGTAGCATAAGTTCGGGTTTTCGCAGATATCCGAGACATACTCTCCAGACATGATTGGAATCCTCAATTTTTTTTGATAATTATATCATTGGCAATGCAAATCATCTATCTATGCAGTTGATAGATGTAGTGACGATATTTCATGTGGATCACTAGATTTGGACATGTATGGTTCCCGATGGAATCTCTATCCGATTCGAAATGTAAATGCAACGTGCATTGTGTAAAATCAATAAGTCATTACATGGCTTGTTGTTGTCGGTATATTCTGGTACAACCGACATAGTGAGTTCCTTATACACAAGGATTACTCCTACAATGATTATTACCCATGCGTGTTTGTCATACAGGATTACTCCTGCAATGACGAAGCATGTGATCATATAAAAGACAGAATTTGAGATGAAGGATTTGGTTAAACCCAAACAATTCTTGATACTACAAGTCGAGCTACCTCACTCAAGTTTTATGGTACACCAAGTTGCCTATATTATAAATATTGGAGAAACCTAAAATGCACAAGTCATATCCATCTCACATGTCGGTTACTCGATCTCTAGACATAGAGAAAGATTCACTCAAACCACGGGATGATGTAGAAGGGATGTTGGGACTTGAAGTTCCATATCCCGGTGCCATTGGACCCACCAACACAATTGGTTGGGAATCAAGAATATCTTTCGATATATCCAAGGCACCACACATTATTTGACATGTTCTTTTAATTTCGGAGAAATCTGAACTCCAATATCATCAGAATACACTGGTGTTGGCTACTTGAATGATCCCCATAATGTGTACCTACATGGTAGAAGTGTCACTCAATTGTTGTCTTCGATATAGACTTCGCTGACTACACCTACCAATCATTCTGAAATACAAAGCCACATTGATATATGTAGCTTTACAGAATGATAAAACCACATACATGAGTCATGTGGTATTGGTTCTCTTGAATCACGACCATTATCTACACATATAATGTTGCTTGTGTTGCAAGGATGCAAACATGATACATAAGGAGCAATATCAATAAGCGCATTGCCCCTCATTTGTTTTATCCTTATGAACTCCAAAAGAGTCGGGAAATAAACATCATGCAAATCCAAACCATGTGAAAACCTTGATGGTTTGTTCATGAAGTCTTTACCAACTTTGATATTCCTGAAATTGGTATTCGACGGGTTCAAGATATGCAAGAGTCAGGGGGAGTATCCTCCTGAACTAGTCATGTTCAAAGCATCATATTACACTCTTTTTTCCCTTTATGAGTTTACTATCCAGGTTCTCATCAAGGTTTTTAATGAGGTAATATCAACATAAGATCATATGTCATACTATCTGTTTTCCCCACCGGGGTTTTTATGAAAGTATACACGACATATTTATTGACCTCTATATTCTATGGATTAACTTCATATTGAGTTAAGAGAGGCAATAATCATTATATGCTGTGTTATTTTCTCCTTATTTTCCCACAGGGTTTGAAGGAGTTTTAACAGCATATCCAACCATTATATGTTGCACCATTTTCTCCTTATTTTCCCACTGGGTTTAAAGGAGTTTTAGCAACATATCATACCACACTCCTCACATTTTTCCCACAGGGTTTTTGGAGGAGACTTGAATCATGATGATGGATCCGTATGCAGTGAAGCGGTGATTAGGGGGAGTGTTAGAAATAAATATTTACTATTTATTCTAAGGATAATCTCCGCACTTGTAATTGTATAGTAGACGGTTAGGATTCTGGAGGGATGCCTTCAGGACCGACTATAGAAACCGACTATGTAAAGACGCATCCCTTGGAAGCGCCCCTTCTCCCTTGTATATATACTGAATCCTATCATCAATAAAGAGTCCATTCGATTCATTGGCCAATTCTCTTGTTTGTCTCTCGATTCAGTCTAACATGTACTTTAGTTCGTGAGATCATCGATTTGGCAAACGACGGCCGGGCATGTTTAACATGGACGCTTAGGAGAGATGATGCCAGGGTTTATTTACTGGCCTTTAGGCCCGATTCCCTGCCGATCCCCTGGTATTCTGCTTAGCGTCGCTGCTAGTTCTACCGCGGAGCGCTCCGCAAATTTTTCCACAAAACTTCCTTTTTTTAAGCGATTGCAACCCAGAAAATCAATATTGTTAAACTCCTCAATTAGCGTTTCCTGTTGAAGCAACAGACTCTACCCAAGGACGCTAGGATTGTGTTCCTTTTCCCCCTCTCTAAGCATCTACACAAGCGTTTACGATTGTACGTGCCCTTATCGAACCCAATAACAGCATCTCCACTCACATCCCAGTAAACCCCACTAAGGCCCCAAACCCACTTTTTTTCATCCCAAAGGCGAAAATCAGTCCAGCCATGTCTTCAGCTCTTTGTTTTCATCTAGATTTAACCCAAAATTCATACCGCGAACATAGGCAGAACCCAGCGTGCCGCGTTCGCCTGAGACGCCAGATGAAGCGAAAAGCCGAGTGAGTCAGTTTTGTCAGCGACAAAAGCCGCATTCCACTAGCGGATTTGTCTACCTAGGGCTTTCTCACACCTCCCCCCTCGGCGTTGTTTTTCCGCAGGCACCACTCCTCCCCGCTCAGCCGCAAACATGCCTCCACAAAAAAGAACCAGCCGCCGCCCAGCCCCTCCCTCCCTGCTGAGTTTCTGGCACCGTGATTCAGCACCGCCGGCTATCCCACGGCTAGCTGCGCGCCCAACATGCCCAGTAGGTGTTCGGTGTTCTACCTAGCTCGGCCATGGACTCCGACAATGAAGAGCAGATGTTCACCACACTGATGGAGGAAGAGAAGGCCGCCGACGGTGATGATGAGGAGCACATGATGAGCCTCGCCTGCTTGGCCGGCATGTACGCCAGGACGCCAGAAGTGCAATCCGAGGCTCAGCGCCAGGATGCCGAAAGTGCAAGCCGAGGCAGTGAGTGGAAGGCTAATGCATGTTGTATGCCGACTACTTCGCCAACAATCCATTGCACGACGCGATGGTGTTTCAGCACGGATTCAGGATTGTCTAAAAGCTCTTCCTCAGAACTTCGACACCTACTTCAGATGCAAGAAGGATTGCACCGATATGGTGAGATTTTTCTCTCTCAGAAGTGCACGGTGGCTATGAGAATGCTAGCATACGGAGCTCCCGATGACATGTAAGATGACTATCTCTGCATGACCAAGTCAACCGCCATCGATTGTTTGTACAGGTTTTACAGGACAGTGATTGCAGTGTTTGGACCATTATATCTAAAATCACCCATTGTTGAAGACACTGCTCGAATTCTAGAAATCAATGAACCCAGATGATTTATAAAATGCTTGGAAGTATAGACTGCAGGCATTAGAAATGGAAGAACTGGCCATTTGCTCGGCGAGGAATGTACAAAAGGTACAGTGTGGTACTTGAGGTAGTGGATACAAAGGATCTCTATACTGGAGCTAGAAAATGGATCGCGCTTTCCTCCGAATTCGATTATATTGTTCAAGGTAATTTTCTTTTATGATACATTACGCTATCATCAGCTGGATTTGGCGTTCCTTCTTTGGTATGGAAGGATCCAACAACGGCATCAATGTCATGTAGTACTCGTTTGTCTTCTTCAAACTTGAAGATGGTCATGCTCCTCCGGTGGACTATGTGATCAATGGCCCCCACTAGAACAAGGGATACTATCTGGTAGATGGCATCTATACAAGATGATCAACATTTGTGAAGACTATCTCAAGCCCTCTTATCGGCAAGCAATCCAACTTTGCCAAGGAACAAGAAGGTCGCAGGAAGAATGTCTTGCAGACATTTGGTGTGCTCCAAGCTCGATTTATAGTTGTCCGATTTGTCGCTCTAAATTGGTTACGAGAATAGATGTAGAAGGTGACGAATGCATGTGTGATCTTGCGCAACATGATCATTGAGAGCGAGCAACACGAACCAGTGCTTCATGTGAGCGAGCCAACGCAACCATATTTCAGACATGGTCCTCTTGCAGGGCCTGATCACCAGGTGCCGACATCGTGAATTGCCTTTATCGCTATGCATCAGGAGATTCGAGACCCACAGGTGCATCAATAACTACAAGATTATCTAGTGGAGCACATATGAAGCCACAAAGGCAACACCTAGTTTGAGGTGTTCTTGTGTTTGAAAAACTTGTCAAGTTATGACATTATTTTTTTTTCGAACCATGCAGGAGCACTAAATGTATTAATATAGATAAAAAAAGCAACGCCATAGACTGATGAAAGTTACAAGAAACTGGAAATTTCCAACGACCGAAGGTAGACTGAAAGAGATACCAAGAGAGAAAAAAAAACTACTGAGACTATGGTCCATGATCCGCCTAGTACACAAAACGCCGATCTTGACAGAGGATCAGCCTTTATCTGCTTTAGGATAATGTCTGTCGGTCTCGCAATCTTCTCAAAAAGTCTGCTATTCCTTTCTTTCTACACAGACCATGTGGTTAGCATAACTAGTGAGCCTATTTCGTGACTGGGAGTTGGCGGATCCTGACCAAATGTTCATCTAGAATTTTCGCCGGATTTCGGCCTGGGCCTCCAACGAGTGGGGTGCTCTAATCCACGTACTAGTAAAACTCCAAATGGGATTCTTTGGAGCAGTAGTAGTTTCGAAGTGCGAATCCTCCCTCTACGGTGGTTGTAAATTTGAAATGGGGTTCTGAAGGATATATCACTTGGCACGCAGCCTGCCACTGTCTACATGTAATTAACTGCTGCCGAGCACCGAGCGAAGAGTGGAAAAACATGTGCTGCACATGCTCTGGCATGACGATCATGCGCGTGGCAGCAGGACCACCACTAGCCCGCCACGGAAGCTGCTGATGCAAGGGAGGCAGGCCAGTACGCATACGTTCCGGGGAAGGCGAAGCACTGTTTCGAGCGGGCGGTTTTCTCCGTTCGCAACGTGGGCCGCGAGCCAGGGCCAACTCATCCTACCGGAAGCGTCACCCGATCCAAATCGTACCCAAGAAAGTCCTCGAATGGGGAATTGATTTCCTGATGAATGCTGGCCAACGGCAGTCCGACACTGGTGCTTGCAGCGATGCAGTGCAGGCAGAGGTCCCCTTATTAACAAGCCGATTCAATCCAATTCTCCTTTTTTTTGGCCGAGGATTTCAGTCCAATTCTCACCATCTCGTCTGTCAGATTTAGGCATTGCTCACGTTTAGTATCAGATCGTTTTGACAAGAGGCCTGAACCATCGCACTCTTTCTAACGACCTGATCGCTGGCCCAGATTCTCTTCCCGGCTTCAGACCACCGAAAAGAGTACAAAATGGAACGTGTGCGCTCGCGGCCATCCTCACGATGCGTACAGTATGCATTGTATGATAGATTATCCTGTCAATCAAATGCAATGATCCTGGCTAATGCACCAAGAATGAACGTCCAAAACTGAGACGGCGGCACCACGGCATGTGCCTATTCTCCCTGGTATGGCTTCTTGAGTTAAATCCTATTGATTCTCGTATCATTTGTTCCGGCAAGTGAAACATCTTGATGGCTTGGGTAATCGGATAATCGGGATGGGCCTGCGCAATTATGCAACCGGAATAGGCTCACCGTGTTACATGGGCCACCACTCACGCCAAGGCATGTGTCACGTCCTCTACCTTGAAGCTTGGATCGGCAGTGCCAAGGAACCGTAAGTTGAAGAAGATGTAGATGGGAAATGTTGGAGAAGATTCAGATAGTAACCGAAGCAATGGACCGAATAAGGTCTGAGTGGGCCGTGGGCCAGAGAGAGTAGCTGCGGCCTGCGGGGAATGTTCGGTGGAGCGATGTTATAAGCTCGGGAGTGTGAATTCAAAAAAACAAAGGTCGGGCGTGTGAGTTGTAAAAGCATCTTTGATCAATCAATAGAAACTGCTCTCTTACTTCTCCCCTTCTCCCTCTTCACTATGAGACTACGATCTCAAATCCAAAGGGAAACCCTAGACAAGGATCTTACAACATGCACATAGATATGACCAGTTCTATACTCTGCGGCACCCTAGAGCGATGCTGTTTTTTTGACAGTAGAGCGAAGTTGAGAACACGGCCCCTAATACTAATATATATGTATGTATGTCTAGATATATAGACTTACAAAATATTAAAATTAACATTGAACCACAAATTCTTTGTCCGAGATGTCTACATGTTGCTAAGCACTTATGCAATGTCATATTACGACAAAGGGACTAAAAAAAATAGATTCAAGGCTAGTTTGATTACCTTAAATAAGAACAAAATCCTAGTGAGTCCATCGACAATAATGCTTTAGTGTTTCATAAAAAGCAGCTTCAGGCATTTTTTAGATGCAAAATTATTGAGGACAATATGAACAATGTTGTTCAAGATATATGAATATGTATGAAATTAGAACTTAAAAATTAGAACCTAATCTAGCATTCTTGATAAAGAGGCGAGTG